>CM060902.1:1022963818-1032963818 GCA_030737815.1 Allium fistulosum
AACTGGAAATTTGTGAAATTTTAAACAATAAAATTTAAAAATAAAAATTTATTATTTGGAATACGTCTATTTTAATATAGCAACTGGTAAATTTTCATCTGATAATATTGAAGTTTATTTTCCTGTGAAATTTTATTCAAATCAAACCGGTTAATAACAGTGAATTTAAAAGTTTTCCGAAACCAAAATATGTCAACAGGAGAAAATTTATTCAGATCATTCTGAATCAGACTGCGAAATTCGTTTTGCGAAATTCGGACGTTTCTAGCTCCGTTTGGATTTTTCCCATATGAAATAGCAGCATTTCTGGTACCGATTATCGACTTTCGATCGGATGATCGTACCACTAGTATTTGTATACCGTTTTGATCGTCACGTCATGCTGATCTCCATGGTATATTCATTTGCTTGTTTCGGCGTCTGATGGACAACGAAATCTGTAAAACAGTTCACCGTATCGGTACCGTATCCGTGACCTTTTGTTTTCTATTGCCTTTCAAACTTAAGCCGTGCTTTCCAAACAACAGAATTTATTGCTGTAATGACTTTTCAACATTCTATTTATTATTGGCTGCCGTTTCAATATTTAATTTTTTCATACGTTTCGATATACACGTTTCTTTTCCTACTAACCCGTACTGTCTTCTCCTGCCCATTCGTTTAAGAAAATTTTGTTATGATTTGGTTTGTGCGCTGTACATCTCCTTTTCAGATCTCATTTTTTGGATCTCAGAAATTTTTATAAAAGTGTCACTTGTTCTTCTCCCTATCTCCTCTGTCGCCTTCAACATATCTGCCTCCCACTTTTAATTAGCCGAGGCCCACCCTGTTCCTTCCCTCTCCCCATGCTTCGACCTCACGCGAAATCGCCAGCGACCCTCCGATCTTCCAGTGCCACCAAAATCTGGCCTTTAGAAACCGCTCAGCCTCGCCCACTACTCCCGTGCCACCACCCGAGCCAAAGCTCACAACCACCACCTTTCTCCGCCGTGACACCCCTGTGCACGCCCAATCTCCACCGCGACCTCTGGCCTGGGCAACCCACTGGTACCCGCTCCTCCACATCACCACTTCCCTTCCATTTTCCCTTCGAAAGCCATGACATCACCTCCCTTCACATGCGCTGACTACAGCACTGCCAAGTCTGGCCATAGCCCGCCTTCAAAGCACCGCACACCCTTGCTTCACCCAACAAACCATCCTCCTCAATTCGCCGAACTACTTACCATCCGCCAGTGCCTCGCGTTGACCGGCAGGCCTTGTTCGAGCAGCAGCAGACCCATGGCCGAGCCACTGTCATGACCTTCCTCCAGTTTTTCCACTTCTCCTTTATATTAGGTACTTATATATAGATTTTGAATTTTTTTTAAAGATAGTTTATATATATGTGTGTTTAGAAGGATTTATATATATTAGATTTTATATGATATTGGATATAAAAAGCTTATGTAAATATTTTTAACCTGTTCTGTAGTTTTGTAGGATCTGCTGTAGATTTCTTTTATAGTTTGATAGATAAGCATGACTGTTATATTAATAGTGTAGTAATATATAGATAGTTATATTTGCTAAAGTATAAAATTTGTAGTGTATAAATATGTATTTATATGAAAGTTATGTTTTAAGTACATTTGTATTTTATATGTAAGTATATATAGCTTATACATGACAATTTTCTATTATATATATGTTTTCATTTCAGTTTATGATTTCAGATTTTTATATGTATGTTTAAAAGCTGCTGCCGTTTTATATATTGGCGAGGCCATCATTAATTCATTCTTTTATTTTCATCAGTTTTGGTTTATGTATTTAGTAATCCTAACTAAGCTATATTTATAATAATAATTACTCTGTTTTACAAGTTATCTAAGATTGCATATTTTGTTATGTGAATAAGCATTATTATGCATATGGGTTACAACACAATATATATATGTTACGATTTTTATGTAATAAGTTATTTTTAAAGTTACTATATATAAATTAGTAAAATTTAAGGTGTCAGCTTTATTATATTAGTTAAAGTATATGCATAGTTATATGTCGTAGCGTGCTACTTTCCAATTCTATTCAACTTGGTTATAATAATATTGATTTTTGGAAATAATGATAATATATAAAATTGCTGTTTTATCAAACTGATTTGGTCCTTTATTTCCAATCTACCAGCTTTGTCTGTCGTGCCCGTTTTCTTCATTGAATCGTGTCCATTTAGCATTGCTTTGGAATTCTTAGCTCATTTCTTTGTCTATCCTCGAGCCTCGAAAGGTGAGCAATCACTCACGATTAACGTTCTTGTATTTATTAAATTTGATTTCAATTGAAACGACAATTGAAATATGATGCTGTAGTTATTTAAATTGTTATATATGCTATTATCTGTATATGTTCACCTGCGACATTTGACACCAGTATCTAGTATTTATATGCTTGTTATTACTATTATCTGTATATGTTCACCTATGACATCTGACACCAGTTTCTGTTATTTATATTGATGATATATGCTTGTTGTTATATTTTATATTATCTGTTATCACTTTGCAAGTTCCCTGTTAGTATAGAATTCACTATGGGTTGAAATGATACATACCCGAACGGACTTTAAAATAGGAGAAAATTGTTATGGGTTGAAATGATAAACCCAAGCGATTTTCATTTGAATTGTAATTGGGATTACGGGTCGAAATGATATCTACCCGTATATATTTAAATTTCGGATTGAAATGATAAATATCTGTATCATTTAACCATATGATGTATATATACAGACACCGTTGGTCCATATATATAAATATTTAAAAAAATAAATTTTATGGTTTTGGAAAGAAATATATGGTTTTAATAAATGTTGAGCCTTAAATCATTTAATTTAAATTAGGATGGATTTAATACATATGAGATGTTTAAGTATAAAAATTATATTTCAAAAATAGATTTTGGTAATAATTTGAATAAGTTAATGTTGGAAAGATAATTTATTTAACTAAACCAATTTGAAACTTATTGAAATTGAGATTTAAGATATGATTTATAACTCGGGTTTTATTTAAATAATTTAATGAATAATTCTTGCTTAAATAAATTTAAGAAAATATTAGTAAAAATGAAATGTAAGGCTAGTTAAATGATATTGAATTTATTAAGTGAATATTCCCTGATTAAATAATAATGAAGTTAAATCAAGAGCTATATGAAACTGTTAAATTTAACTTTGAAAATGTTGAATATTAAAGCTTTGAAATATATTGAAAATTTAAATGATCTGTTTAGAAATGAATTAAATTGATGAATTGAGGTTTGAATAAATTTGAATTTGAAATTTGAAGTTGATTTGAATCGATTTGCTAGACTTGAGGAAATTAAATACTTTACTTTTCAAATCATTTAATATATATATATACTATTTTGGAAAATAGATATATTTGAAATGAAATGATATTTGGGTTTTGAAGTATAAATTTAATTGAAATGACCACGGTGTAAAAATGTATATTTCCACCTTGTAGATAGTTCTGAAGATCCTTAGAGGATGGTTATCCCAACATCCTTTAAGTTACTTGTATTTCAATTGATATTTCACTTGAGTTGGATTTATTTATATAAGAATGTTAATCCTGACTCGAGTGTTTTGTGTTTTGCTTTACGCTCGGGTCAGACCGAGTGATACAGCATCTGAGACTCACCTTTGGATTTTGGAGCTTCCTTTGGAGATCCAACTATCGCCTCAGCTTTCAGCTCTTCTAGTTGATTCGTTCAGAGAAGTCATCTGTTGTACTGGAGACTTCACTAAATTTGAGATATTCTGTTGTATTATATTTAACTCTGATGTTTATATAGTAGCTTCATGAACTACTATTTTATCTATTCCGCTGCGTATTATTTGTATTTACTCTATGTCTGTGATTCTGTGATTGATTTATTTACTGCATATGCTGAGTTTTCCCAAATTTTTATTACAATCTGTTATTTTGAATTATTCAAGTCAGACATGTGTGGATTTATTGTCGATTTGAATGGTCCAAAATACCGGGTCGTTATAGTTGGTATCAGAGCTTTGGCTCTTGGCGAAACTTAGCATATATTGTAAATTTATTTACAGAATCACTTTCGTTTGAGTTTAATCTCTTCCTTTTGACTCGATTTCCTTTGAACTTTGGAACGTTCCCTACGGTTCCAAAATTCATTCTTGTCTCTCTCTATTGGTATTCTTTTGATTCTGGAGTATCCTATAACTCCACTTCGAATAATCTCTATAAGAATAAGCGATCCCGTCGATCTTTGAATGTTTTTGTAAAGGGGTGAAACTCCTTTACAATTGGCATTGATTCACCGAAGATTTATATATCCCTCGGTTTAGATGCTGCTATCTCCTGTTATGTCAAATTCTATCTCTGGCGATCGAATGTCGATTTGCCTCAAAATTCTGCACTGATCTTGTTTTGAAATCACGGTTGACCGGTTAAGGTCGCCCGCGATTTATATAAGTATATCCCTTATTTGTTTTGTAATTGATTATCTCATTTTGTTCGAACTTATCTTCGAATCAGAATCCAATTTGATTAGAGTACCTCTAATTTGAATATCTATCTTCATTTTGAAATCCATTCTTGGATCATCCTTTTGAAAAATCGGGTTTATTCGTATTTTGGAAATTGTTTTATATATCGAAATTTTTATAAGTATGATTTTATTCTATATATAAAAGTGAAAATGTTTTCGATAAGGATTATATATACCTTTTAAAAAAAATAAGAATTTGAATTTTTGAAAGGATTTGAAATTTTGAAGTTATATAAGAAATTGATTTATATAAAAATGATTTATAACAAAGGATTTGAAATTTGAAATTCGAGAATTGAACTTCGGTATTTTGAAATTGGTTTTAAGATTTTGAAATATATAATAATAGTATGATTTAAAATTATTTTCCGAATAAGAAATGTTCCAATGATTTTAATGAGTTTCGAATGATTTCGAAGAAATTCCAAAAGAAGTTTGAGAAAATAGAAGTCCAGAACTCACTTATGTCGCTGGAAAATAATTTCGGTGATGAGTGCACGCATCATCGACATTGATTTTCGAGTTTCAGAGTGGGGGATAGGCCACTTTAGTAGCATTGCTATGCGAGTGATTTTGTGAAACCATTTTGATTTCAAATTCCGAAGTAAGATCTGATATTCGAAAGAGATATGTATATGTATACTTGAAATGATTTGAAGTAAGCCGGTGTTCAGTCCTTGAGTTTCGGATTTGATATAACCCCATCTATTAAAATTGATTTACTGATTTGTTGCTGATTTCCAACTCTTGAAATTGAAAATGATTTCTTCAACTATTTTGAAGGTTCGAGCACTTCCAAATCAAGGTTAACTTTTCAAAGCTAAGAAATTTCGAAAAGTATGAATTATTTGATAAAGTATATAAATTTGTTTCGAATGTTTAAGTATGAAGTAATATGATTTAAATAAGTGGAAACTGTTTTGTTAAGTAAATTAATAAAGCAATTTTAAAATTTTCTAATATGAAATTTAGATTTGAAATGTTTTGAAAAGAATTTGGTCTTCAAATTATTTTGAATAAAGTTTAGTTAAATGTTTTAACTTAGTAACATCTTTATGAAACTATATATGTAACAAGTTGGAATAAAAATATAAGTTGTACGTATGCTGTTTTATTCGCATAATTAATTTGATCCAGGTTTGAGTACACAAGTTCGAGGTGAGTTACACCATTTCGTGTTATGATTTTTCATTCGATTCTTGACGGCGAATATTTGATATGGATTTTGGGCTTGATTCTAGAATTCTCTATCATAGTATATGGCTATGCAAGGAGACTGATGGCTTCTAGTCGAGAAACCATATCGAAGTCCGCATTAAGGAAGTCGAATGGACAATACTAGTTCGAAAGCGAACTTGTGTGATCGACCGAGCGATCCAATGTGATTCTGCGAAATGATGACGTATGTACATCTTATATTCTAATATCATTGATATATTTTGACGCTGAAATTGAAAGCTGTCGAGTTAGAATATCTTTGCTTACTAAAAGAAAATTTCCAATTTCAATTACAAAGATATATAACCCATAAAAGCAAAGACATTCGATCCCATATGGCTCTTCATACAGCGAAATTTATTTTGAAAAATTTGATCCTTATATAAGATAGACCTTACGTAAGTATAAGATGATTTTGAAAACATTTGATTTTGAAAATGAATTGGTGGACTTAAATTATACTGATTTGGAAATTTGGATTTATTTTTCTAAATCTATTATTTTGGAAATTTTGAAACTAAAGATATTTAATTTGAGAAGAAATAATTTGGTGAAATTGTATATGATTTTTGAAATTGAACTGATATTGAAACAAATTGAAATTTGAGAACCTTATGTTACTAAACACTTGATTTGGGAGTTGTCGAACTTATATAAAATTGATTTGTATGAGTATGAAATTGATTCGAAAACTATGGATTTGAAAAGGTACTCGATTTGGAAGTGAAATCTTATATAATTGAAGTCTATATAAGTATGATTTGATATACTTTTGATTTTGGGAAAAGTATTTGATTTGAAAATTTAATCTTATATATAATGGATTTTATATAAGTACGATATTTGAAAGTGATTTGAAAAGGTACTATATGATACATATTTTCGAAGTAAAGATATGGAAAGTGCCTTCTGCTTGATATCCGATTTGTGGCCACATCTTGGATTCATTCTATCGATATTATTCTCTCTGATTTTGGTTTTCCGGATATGATACTCGAGTGTCCTTCGAATTCCATGGCGTTACCCATGGTCTTATGTTCCTTTCGTGAATGCATAGCGCAACTGCCTGGCTGAGTCTTGCCTAGGGGTACGGATTGTTTCCTGGGGGATCCAGGCGTAACCATTGTGTATCCTGCAATTTGTGTAGGTCGCGAATAGTAGCGCAAATGCTTGGCTGAGTCTTCCCTGGGGGTACGGATTGTTTCCTGGGGGATCCAGGC
The DNA here is from genome assembly GCA_030737815.1 of Allium fistulosum. Taxonomy (NCBI): domain Eukaryota; kingdom Viridiplantae; phylum Streptophyta; class Magnoliopsida; order Asparagales; family Amaryllidaceae; genus Allium; species Allium fistulosum. The sequence continues at coordinate 1,022,970,823 of CM060902.1, forward strand.
GTAACCATTGTGTATCCTGCATTCTACTAGTCATCATGGCGTAACTCGCAGGGCTGAGAAAGCTTACGGATATGGATTGTTTCCTGGGGGACCCAGGCGTAACCATTGTGTATCTGCGAACCATGGTTAGACAAAGGTTTTGTTCGTTTTGTTGTTTGGATTGTACTTTCCATATCTATTTTTAAAAGTTTTTCCAGTATTTTCACTGGGTGTTGAAACAGGTCTACTAAGTACCTGGAGAATTCTAGTTTTGCGCCTGATCAACGCACTACCAGAGTCTACAGGAACAAGGATAAACTTGTTGAAACATCGAGTTATAAAAGTATTTTATTATAAAGGTATTTTCAACAAAGAAATTTTGTATTAATATTTGAAATTGAAACCCTTATGGTTGGAATTAATTATTCATGCCCGATACTATTCATTTGAATCTACCTTATCTGTTCAGCTTTATTTATTCACCTATGTTCTGTGTTTCCATATCCACCTTCCTTTCCTTGTTGACTATATCCTTTTTAAATATTGTTTATTTATATACTACATGGTTTAATAGAAAATTTTAGGGTTAAATATTTTAAAAGTTATTAATTAAATAAAACATATTTAAAGTAAATGAGTATTGATTTATTAATAATATTTGAAAAGTATTTTAGATAGAATTAATAAAATTATGAATTATGAATTTAATGTTTTCAAATAGCTTCTTTGAAAAAAAATAAGTAATAATGTAAATAATTGTTTTCAAATGGTTTTCATACATTTATAAAGGTGTCATTTAAACATATAAATGGTATTTATAAAGGAAGCAAGAAATTTTACAAATGGATTTTTGAAAGGTTTTAAAGTATATAAGATAATTGAATTGCAAATGAAGTTTTCAAATTTTAAGTAAAATTTATATAGTTTAAATTAATTGTTTAATCTTGACTTTCAATCTATCTTTTCTGTCTGGTTGTTTCTATTCTTCTACCTTCTTTCTTTTCGGGGACGAAAAGTTTTGAGTGGGGGAGAGTGTAACGACCCGCAAAATTTAATGGTTTTAAAGGTATATTTAACTGGAAATTTGTGAAATTTTAAACAATAAAATTTGAAAATAAAAATTTATTATTTGGAATACGTCTATTTTAATATAGCAACTGGTAAATTTTCATCTGATAATATTGAAGTTTATTTTCCTGTGAAATTTTATTCAAATCAAACCGGTTAATAACAGTGAATTTAAAAGTTTTCCGAAACCAAAATATGTCAACAGGAGAAAATTTATTCAGATCATTCTGAATCAGACTGCGAAATTCGTTTTGCGAAATTCGGACGTTTCTAGCTCCGTTTGGATTTTTCCCATATGAAATAGCAGCATTTCTGGTACCGATTATCGACTTTCGATCGGATGATCGTACCACTAGTATTTGTATACCGTTTTGATCGTCACGTCATGTTGATCTCCATGGTATATTCATTTGCTTATTTCGGCGTCCGATGGACAACGAAATCTGTAAAACAGTTCACCGTATCGGTACCGTATCCGTGACCTTTTGTTTTCTATTGCCTTTCAAACTTAAGCCGTGCTTTCCAAACAACAGAATTTATTGCTGTAATGACTTTTCAACATTCTATTTATTATTGGCTGCCGTTTCAATATTTAATTTTTTCATACGTTTCGATATACACGTTTCTTTTCCTACTAACCCGTTCTGTCTTCTCCTGCCCATTCGTTTAAGAAAATTTTGTTATGATTTGGTTTGTGCGCTGTACATCTCCTTTTCAGATCTCATTTTTTGGATCTCAGAAATTTTTATAAAAGTGTCACTTGTTCTTCTCCCTATCTCCTCTGTCGCCTTCAACATCTCTGCCTCCCACTTTTAATTAGCCGAGACCCACCCTGTTCCTTCCCTCTCCCATGCTTCGACCTCACGTGAAATCGCCAGCGACCCTCCGATCTTCCAATGCCACCAAAATCTGGCCTTTAGAAACCGCTCAGCCTCGCCCACTGCTCCCGTGCCACCACCCGAGCCAAAGCTCACAACCACCACCTTTCTCCGCCGTGACACCCCTGTGCACGCCCAATCTCCACCGCGACCTCTGGCCTGGGCAACCCACTGGTACCCGCTCCTCCACATCACCACTTCCCTTCCATTTTCCCTTCGAAAGCCATGACATCACCTCCCTTCACATGCGCTGACTACAGCACTGCCAAGTCTGGCCATAGCCCGCCTTCAAAGCACCGCACACCCTTGCTTCACCCAACAAACCATCCTCCTCAATTCGCCGAACTACTTACCATCCGCCAGTGACTTGCGTTGACCGGCAGGCCTTGTTCGAGCAGCAGCAGACCCATGGCCGAGCCACTGTCATGACCTTCCTCCAGTTTTTCCACTTCTCCTTTATATTAGGTACCTATATATAGATTTTGAATTTTTTTTAAAGATAGTTTATATATATGTGTGTTTAGAAGGATTTATATATATTAGATTTTATATGATATTGGATATAAAAAGCTTATGTAAATATTTTTAACCTGTTCTGTAGTTTTGTAGGATCTGTTGTAGATTTCTTTTATAGTTTGATAGATAAGCATGACTGCTATATTAATAGTGTAGTAATATATAGATAGTTATATTTGCTAAAGTATAAAATTTGTAGTGTATAAATATGTATTTATATGAAAGTTATGTTTTAAGTACATTTGTATTTTATATGTAAGTATATATAGCTTATACATGACAATTTTCTATTATATATATGTTTTCATTTCAGTTTATGATTTCATATTTTTATATGTATGTTTAAAAGCTGCTGCCGTTTTATATATAGGCGAGGCCATCATTAATTCATTCTTTTATTTTCATCAGTTTTGGTTTATGTATTTAGTAATCCTAACTAAGCTATATTTATAATAATAATTACTCTGTTTTACAAGTTATCTAAGATTGCATATTTTGTTATGTGAATAAGCATTATTATGCATATGGGTTACAACACAATATATATATGTTACGATTTTTATGTAATAAGTTATTTTTAAAGTTACTATATATAAATTAGTAAAATTTAAGGTGTCAGCTTTATTATATTAGTTAAAGTATATGCATAGTTATATGTCGTAGCTTGCTACTTTCCAATTCTATTCAACTTGGTTATAATAATATTGATTTTTGGAAATAATGATAATATATAAAATTGCTGTTTTATCAAACTGATTTGGTCCTTTATTTCCAATCTACCAGCTTTGTCTGTCGTGCCCGTTTTCTTCATTGAATCGTGTCCATTTAGCATTGCTTTGGAATTCTTAGCTCATTTCTTTGTCTATCCTCGAGCCTCGAAAGGTGAGCAATCACTCACGATTAACATTCTTGTATTTATTAAATTTGATTTCAATTGAAATGACAATTGAAATATGATGCTGTAGTTATTTAAATTGTTATATATGCTATTATCTGTATATGTTCACCTGCGACATTTGACACCAGTATCTAGTATTTATATGCTTGTTATTACTATTATCTGTATATGTTCACCTATGACATCTGACACCAGTATCTGTTATTTATATTGATGATATATGCTTGTTGTTATATTTTATATTATCTGTTATCACTCTGCAAGTTCCCTGTTAGTATAGAATTCACTATGGGTTGAAATGATACATACCCGAACGGACTTTAAAATAGGAGAAAATCGTTATGGGTTGAAATGATAAACCTAAGCGATTTTCATTCGAATTGTAATTAGGATTGCGGGTCGAAATGATATCTACCCGTATATATTTAAATTTCGGATTGAAATGATAAATATCTGTATCATTTAACCATATGATGTATATATACAGACACCGTTGGTCCATATATATAAATATTTTAAAAAATAAATTTTATGGTTTTTGAAAGAAATATATGGTTTTAATAAATGTTGAGCCTTAAATCATTTAATTTAAATTAGGATGGATTTAATACATATGAGATGTTTAAGTATAAAAATTATATTTCAAAAATAGATTTTGGTAATAATTTGAATAAGTTAATGTTGGAAAGATAATTTATTTAACTAAACCAATTTGAAACTTATTGAAATTGAGATTTAAGATATGATTTATAACTTGGGTTTTATTTAAATAATTTAATGAATAATTCTTGCTTAAATAAATTTAAGAAAATATTAGTAAAAATGAAATGTAAGGCTAGTTAAATGATATTGAATTTATTAAGTGAATATTCCCTGATTAAATAATAATGAAGTTAAATCAAGAGCTATATGAAACTGTTAAATTTAACTTTGAAAATGTTGAATATTAAAGCTTTGAAATATATTGAAAATTTAAATGATCTGTTTAGAAATGAATTAAATTGATGAATTGAGCTTTGAATAAATTTGAATTTGAAATTTGAAGTTGATTTGAATCGATTTGCTAGACTTGAGGAAATTAAATACTTTACTTTTCAAATCATTTAATATATATATATACTATTTTGGAAAATAGATATATTTGAAATGAAATGATATTTGGGTTTTGAAGTATAAATTTAATTGAAATGACCACGGTGTAAAAATGTATATTTCCACCTTATAGATAGTTCTGAAGATCCTTAGAGGATGGTTATCCCAACATCCTTTAAGTTACTTGTATTTCAATTGATATTTCACTTGAGTTGGATTTATTTATATAAGAATGTTAATCCTGACTCGAGTGTTTTGTGTTTTGCTTTACGCTCGGGTCAGACCGAGTGATACAGCATCTGAGACTCACCTTTGGAGTTTGGAGCTTCCTTTGGAGATCCAACTATCGCCTCAGCTTTCAGCTCTTCTAGTTGATTCGTTCAGAGAAGTCATCTGTTGTACTGGAGACTTCACTAAATTTGAGATATTCTGTTGTATTATATTTAACTCTGATGTTTATATAGTAGCTTCATGAACTACTATTTTATCTATTCCGCTGCGTATTATTTGTATTTACTCTATGTTTGTGATTCTGTGATTGATTTATTTACTGCATATGCTGAGTTTTCCCAAATTTTTATTACAATCTGTTATTTTGAATTATTCAAGTCAGACATGTGTGGATTTATTGTCGATTTGAATGGTCCAAAATACCGGGTCGTTACATCAAAAAACTACTAATCTAAGTAGTTAGCCAAAAGTCAGGGTAATCCCAGAAGAGAAGTCAAGCAGAAGCAGCTGTAACATCTCGGTCTGACCCGAGTATTATTTATAAGAAAATAATAAACGGATTAGTCTAGCTATAAATATCAGATGACATGATATAGAATAAGAGATATGGCATAAACATATAATAACCATAATGGCATACTACTATAAGTATGTAAATGATAATCAACAAGAGATTAATCAATATCACAAGAATCTTCTCAAAGATCCAAATCTACAAAAAGGTAATGACACACTAATTCACCAATGCACAAGAATTGATAAAACATATCAATGAAAATCACGAAAATTGGTGAAGCACAAATTCCAGAAATCAACACACGAAATCCAGAACAAATTCCAGAAATCACAAACAGGGGAAAGGCCTATCACACGAACGAGAAGCTATCTCATGAAAGCTAACCATATAAGTTTTCGAACACACGAATGGCCCAAAGACCTTTGAACACACGAACGGCCCGAAGACCATGTGGCGCTACCCCATATATGTGAGTAGAAACATCACACAAGCGGGGTCTAGTCTCCTTCGCAGACAAAGAGACATCGCTCAATCGATAGTCTAAATCACAAAAAATGATCGTCATGATCATAAAGAAGTGTCAATCACACCAAGCTAGTAAATATATGAGTTTAGCTTCATGTCCCATAACCACTTGCTTAACTTAAATATTTACGAACAAACTGTAGATCTTCACTAGGAAATTGTCACAAAAAGGTTCGGTCGAACAAGTCCAAGAATTAACCGACGAAGTGAACGCAAGCGTTTCATACCACCTGTTTTACTAAGCCGTTTAATTAGATTTCTCATCCGAGTGAAGTAAAGGCTTGTATGTACTAATAGATTGGAAAACGGTTTAGGAAGAGCTTTGTAAAAAAATAGAGTTGAATTCATTTTGATGAAAGAGTTTTGATATTTACTACTAGTATTGAAACCTTTATATTTTTAAAACGATTGCAGAAACAATCAGTCACAAAAATTCACATACGAAGACGTGAGTAAAGTCCAAAGAAATCAACTCCAAAACCATCAAAGTAGAAGTGCGCCTGCAACATAACATAGTTCAACGCAAGAAATGGGCGCGACCAGACAAGGTGCGACCTAAGGAGTTGAAGACTTAAGAAGTAGCACACGGCCTACCCAGGTGCGACCTAATATTGGTGCGACCTAACGTGGAACGACCTAAGGCCTTACGACCTAAGGTAGAACGGGCCGAGTGACTTTAGGGATCATGCGACCTAAAGGAAATGAGGTCCTGCGACCTAAAGGTAATAAGGTCTAACGACCTAAAGTAAATAAGGTCATGTGACCTAAAGGTAATAAGGTCAAACGACCTAAAGGAAATGAGGTCTAGGGACCTAATGGTATTGGGGGTCATGCGACCTAACGGAATTGCGACCTAAGGTGAAGGGTGAGCGACCTAGAGGTTGCGACCTAAAATGGCAACTGGGTCGAGCTATTACCCAGCGACCTAACGCAAACGTGAGCATATAAGGTCGAACGACCTAACTACAAACGGTTTAAGGTCAAACGACCTAAAAAGGAACGACCTAAGCATGCGAGCGACCTAAATGGTTGCGAGCTAGCTGTAGAGCGACCTAAAGCAAACGGGCCAGGCATGCGACCTAGTGTGGAACGAGCCATTGCCGAACGACCTAGGAGTTACGACCCAATGCCGAACGACCTAGTGGTGGAGCGACCTAAGAAGAAACGACCTAACAGCCGAACGACCTAAGTGTTCCGAACGACTTAAGGATGTCGAACGACCTAACGAGGCGTGACAGAATTGCAGGCCTGTCTTCTCCAAGGCCGAACGATCTAAGCCCGGAATTTTGCCAAAACACTAAAAATTGGGTTCTTTACCAACTCTATCCAAACTAAATGAAAATGCATGTGCACAAGTGATAGGGAATCATTCCCAACAATCCAACGACAGTTATAGGCAAGAATGTGAGATAAAAATCTCACCTTTGCACCAAAAATCAATGAAGATGAAGCTTGAAGCAAAGCAAGAACAGTCCCAAGCTTGAATCAATGTCTTCTTCTTGAATTTGGAGTTGAATGATGGATTGCAATTGAATTTGAGCTTGGAGTTTTAATTTCCCATTCCCTCCACCATTTTTGATGAAGCTTTGTTGTTTTTGAAGAAGTGATGAAGAGGAGATGGGTTGGGACTGAGTTAGAAAAGGTTCAGCCCAAACTAAAAGCTCAAAGCAAAAAGTGATGAAAATTTCACTATCTCCAAACATATTTACACTAAAAAAGATCGCAAACGTCATTTTGAACTCAATGGAGGTGGTCTCGAGTCCTAATTTGACCGTATGCAAAAAGTAGCTTTTTGGACTAAAATCCGACTAATGATAAAACATTTAAATAAAATATTTAAATATAAAATCGACAAATATGCGGGTTGTTACAGACTCCCTTCCTTAAAGAAATTGCGTCCTCGCAATATATAAGATGGAAATAAAAAGTAACAACCATAAAAGCATATTAACACAAAGGAAATTTGAAATAAGAAGTTTACCTCAAAGAGCATGAGAAAGTAATTCCCGATGTGTACGCTCGATGAATTCTCTAGATTCCCAAGAGCAACCTTAGGATTTGAGGACCATTGAACTTTAACAAGCGGAACGTCTTCATTTCGAAGTCGTTTGACCTCTGAAGCAATAATGCGAATAGGATGCTGCTCATAAGTTAAATTAGGTGGAACTTCAATCTCTTCCACAACACCGGGCTCGAGAATAGATTCGGAATCCCGAAGGCACTTCCGTAATTGAGAAACGTGAAACACGTCATGCATAGCAGAAAACTGAGCCGGTAATGAAAGGCGATAAGTCATGGAACCAATACGTTCAGTGATAGGAAATGGCCCAATATATCGAGGCGCTAACTTTCCCGATCGCCAGAAACGTACAACACCCTTCATAGGGGAAACACGAATAAATACAAGATCCCCCACAGAAAATTCTAATTTCCTTCTTCGATTATCGGCATAGGATTTTTGTCTACTCTGAGCTTCTTTCATCCTATGACGAATAAGATCAATCTTCTCTGTGGAATCCCGAATAAAATCTAGACCTAAAACCAGCTTCTCACCGGCCTCAAGCCAACAAGAAGGAGATCGGCATGGCCTTCCATAGAGTGCCTCGAAAGGTGCCATACCAATACTAGACTAGAAGCTATTATTATAGGAAAATTCAACAAGTGAAATATGATCTTCCCAACTTCCACCAAAGTCAAGAACACAAGCACGAAGAAGGTCTTCAAGTATTTGATTCACACGCTCAGTTTGTCCATCGGACTAAGGGTGATAAGCGGTGCTAAAATTAAGCTTCGTTCCCAAAGCTTTTTGAAGACTCTTACAAAATCCACTAGTAAACAATGGATCACGATCACTAACAATGGAAGAAGGAACTCCATGCAATTTAACAATTTCTTTGATAAAGAGTTTGGCCAGAAGAGGAACGGTTCAGTTCGACCGAACGGGAATAAATGGGCATATTTAGTAAGTCTATCAACAATCACCCACAAGCTATTATGACCCGAACGAGAACGGGGAAGGCCATCAATAAAATCCATGGAAATCTGATCCCACTTCCAGACTGGAATTTCCAATGGTTGCAATAACCCACCGGGCCTTTGATGTTCAGCCTTGACAAGTTGGCAAGTCATGCAACACTTAACAAAGTTAGCAATATCAAATTTCATTCCCTCCCAGTAATAAAGTCGCTTCATATCCGCGTACATTTTACTACTACCGGGATGAATAGAATATTTGGAACGATGAGAATCTTCTAGAATATCTCTACGAAGATCACTAATATTTGGTATGATCAGTCTACCAAATTTTCGAAGGCCGCCCCGAGAATCAATATCAAAGTCTTTCAAACCTTCAATATCAATTTTATCCCTACGTTCTGGCTAAGAAGAGCCAGTTTAGGATCTAGCTTCTAAGCTTCAAGAATGCGGTCCAAAAGAGAAGGGCGCGTCTCAAGGCTACATAAAACAAGAGATGAACATAAATCGGATACACGATCTCTAATCTCACAAGTGGATAAAACCTTGAGATTATGCCATTCGGATATCATCATAGAAACAACTGCTTGTTGCTTATGACTAAGTGCATCGGCAACTCGATTTCCCTTTCCGGGAGTATAAAGAATGTCAAGATCATAAGAGGCAAGGAATTCGAGCCAACGATGTTGACGCAAATTAAGTTCCTTTTGAGAAAATAAATATTTCAAAGACTTATGATCTGTATAAAGTATAAATTTCTCTCCCAAAAGATAATGTCGCCAAATTAGAAGGGCGAAAACGATAGCCGCGAGTTCTAAATCATGTGTGGCATATCTAGTCTCAACCGGCTTCAATTGCCTAGAAGCATAAGCAATAACACGTTCTTTCTGCATATATGAACGGCACCCAAACCAACGCGACTAGCATCGGTATAAACAACAAAATCTTGGTTCCCTTCGGGAATAACAAGAATGGGAGCATCAGAAAGGAGTTCTTTTAATTTCTAAAAAGAAGTTTCACATTTGTCCGACCAAATGTATTTAACACCTTTCTTTGTTAAGCCGGTAAGAAGCACGACAATCTTAGAAAAGTCTTTTATGAAACGGCGGTAATAACCTGCCAATCCGAGAAAGCTACGGATTTCAGTCATGTTCTCCGGTCTCTTCCAATTTTGAATCGCTTCAATCTTTGAAGGATCCACTGATATTCCGAATTCGGAAATAATATGACCGAGAAACTTCACATTAGGTTGCCAAAAGTGGCATTTAGAAAACTTTGCTTTTAATTGATTGCTCCTAAGAGTTTCCAATATAATCCGAAGTTGCTTTTCATGTTCCTCCTCGGTTTTAGAATACACAAGAATATCATCAATAAAGATGAGAACAAACCGATCGAGGAAATCTTTGAAAACTTGATTCATAAGGTCAACAAAATAAGCCGGAGCATTCGTTAAACCAAATGGCATAACTAGCCATTCATAAGATCCATAACGTGTATGGAACGAAGTCAAAGGAATACTATCCTCTACAATACGAAGCTGATGGAAACCAGTACCCAAGTCCAATTGTGAAAAGACTCTAGCACCACTAAGCTGATCGAATAGATCATCAATCCAAGGCAAAGGATATTTATTCTTAACAGTTAGATCATTAAGCTTGCGGTAGTCGATGCAAAGCCTACGTCTGCCATCGGATTTCTTCACGAAAATTGCTGAAGCTCCCCAAGGCGAGGAACTAGAGCGAATAAATTGCTTCGTCTCCAATTCGGATAATTGCTTGCGCATCTCTTCATTCTCCTTATTGGACATGCGATAAGGAGGACGAGTAATAGGTTGAGCTCCAGGTATAAGGTTAATTTTGAACTCAATTGCTCGCTTAGGTGGTAATCCTAAAACGGGCTCGAATATGTCGGAAAATTCACGAATGACGTGAATACGAGAAATGACATCCTCCTCATCATCATTATCATCATCACGAGGATTTAAAGAATATAACGATGCACCTAAAGTGGAATCCGAATCTTTAAGAATAATAGAAATCTGCTTTACAGATTGCAGATGTCGGAGATAAATAGTCCGCTCAGGACATAGGATATGAGCTTCATAATGGTTAAGCCAATCCATACCCAAAATCATTCCAAAGCCTAAATAACACATGACATGCAAATCGGCTAGGAAAGGAAAATCACACAAAATAATCTCCACGTCTTTACAAAGCAAACTAAGAGTTGCGGATCCACCAACCGGATTCGCAATTCTTAAAGAAGTCATTAAAGCAATAACACTTAAGGAAAAAGTATCGACAAGTTCCTTTGATATAAAAGAATGGGATGCACCCGTATCAAAGAGAACTCTAATAGGTTGATCATGAAACATAATAATGCCATCAAGGACAGAATGAGACGTACCTTGACCGCGAGATGTGTTGCCAGGGGCTTGAGCAACGTTTAACTTTCCCTCCTTGCCTTGAAGCTTAGGGCATAGATGCATATGATGATCGGGACTTTTACAATAGCGACAAGAACGGGGCTTTGAACACTTGTTCGCAAAATGGCCCCTAGCGCCACAGTTGAAGCATTTCCCATCACTAGGGAAAAGTGTCTTTGCAGCAGGAGTTACTTGCTTACCCTTTTTGTTGGGATATGGTCCTTTGAAGTTGTTAGGCCTTTTCTTGTTGTTGAAGTTTGGTTTGGCACCCACCACTTCAACATCACTTTCCCTATCCGCCTCTTCAAGACGAAGGGCGATATCAATGAGTTGATCGAAAGAAACTTCATGGCTTCTTAAGATTTTTGTTTAAGCCATAGACAAATCTTTGATTCTTCTTCAATGGGGTGTTGATGTATTCAACCCCATATTTAGACAGTGACTCGAAGGATGCGACATAATCTGTCACAGAGGATTCACCTTGAACAAGGTCTATAAAACGTCGAGCCAATGTCACTTTCTCTGCTTCTGGTACGAATTTTAATTCGAAGCGTTCCTGGAATTGCTCCCAGGTGAGATCCGCTTCATTGATTTCAGAAATAAGAAGTTCGTACCTGTCCAATGCTATTTCTTGGAGCATACTGGAGGCCACCTGAACAAGGTGAAGATCGATAAGATTCATGCGAGAAAAGATTCGATCGCATGTTCTTAACCAAGCCTGGACTTCAATAATAGTTTCGGAACCTTTGAATGGTTTCCCACCCAAGTTGGTTAATCGTTGCACAGACGTGCAAATCCAGACTTAGGATGAGTAGGTTCCTGATTAGGACTAGCTGCTTGAGCATTCTTTACTAAATCAAGGAGTTGTTGAGCAGTCATAAAAACTCCATCCTGGGGAGTAACAGTAGATGGTACAGCTCTGGGATGACCTGGTCTAGACATTCTCTTCTTTAAGGAAGAGAAAAGAAGGAAAGTTATTCTTCAAATAAATATCAAGCAAGTCTTGATAGATAAAACAAGGATTCATAAAAGGGAATAGGATAAATCGATACAAAGACTCGAATTAAATCCTAAGACACGACTCCTAAGTTGGACTTAGGACGATGATCCTTGTTAAGTTATTCTACATTGTTCTGAAGTTTGGCTCTGATACCAAGCTGTGACGCCCCACCTCTGTACCCACACTAACCAAGAACACTACGGTGTAGTGCTGTCAATTAGCATGGAGAATAAGGCTGTTGAGGAGCGACAATCCATGTAACTTCTTTGTGCGAGTACCGATATGTCAGATAGTATAGAGTACATGTCATTTAAGGAGGAACTCTGACATACCGATACAGACTCAAAGCTATCACACAGTGGCTATATATAATCCTCGGAAACAAACATAGAAATAAACATAACATATATCAGTCACAGACATCCATATCACAAAGGCGGAAAAAGATATGAATATATATAACACATGAAAGGGTACATCAGAGTAGTGGTCAGAAAGATCCACGATAATACAAAAGAATAGCAACACGTGCTACACAAAAGAATAAGTATACATCACGGAGTCTATATCTCTAATGTATACATCCAAAAACTACTAATCTAAGTAGTTAGCCAAAAGTCAGGGTAATCCCAGAAGAGAAGTCAAGCAGAAGCACATGTAACATCTCGGTCAGACCCGAGTATTATTTACAAGAAAATAATAAACGGATCAGTCTAGCTATAAATATCAGATGACATGATATAGAATAAGAAATATGGCATAAACATATAATAACCATAATGGCATACTACTATAAGTATGTAAATGATAATCAACAAGAGATTAATCAATATCATAAGAATCTTCTCAAAGATCCAAATCTACAAAAAGGTAATGACACACTAATTCACCAATGCACAAGAATTGATAAAACATATCAATGAAAATCACGAATATTGGTGAAGCACAAATTCCAGAAATCAACACACGAAATCCAGAACAAATTCCAGAAATCAACACACGAAATCCAGAAATCACAAACAGGGGAAAGGCCTATCACACGAACGAGAAGCTATCTCATGGAAGCTAACCATATAAGTTTTCGAACACACGAATGGCCCGAAGACCTTTGAACACACGAACGGCCCGAAGACCATAGGGCGCTACCCCATATATGTGAGTAGAAACATCACACAAGCGGGGTCTAGTCTCCCTCGCAGACAAAGAGACATCGCTCAATCGCTAGTCTAAATCACAAAAAATGATCGTCATGATCATAAAGAAGTGTCAATCACACCAAGCTAGTAAATATATGAGTTTAGCTTCATGTCCCATAACCACTTGCTTCACTTAAATATTTACGAACAAACTGTAGATCTTCACTAGGAAATTGTCACAAAAAGGTTCAGTCGAACAAGTCCAAGAATTAACCGACGAAGTGAACGCAAGCGTTTCATACCACCTGTTTTACTAAGCCGTTTAATTAGATTTCTCATCCAAGTGAAGTAAAGGCTTGTATGTACTAATAGATTGGAAAACGGTTTAGGAAGAGCTTTGTAATAAAATAGAGTTGAATTCGTTTTGATGAAAGAGTTTTGATATTTACTACAGTATTGAAACCTTTATATTTTTAAAGTGACAAGTCACAAAACGATTGCAGAAATAATCGGTCACAAAAATTCACATACGAAGACGTGAGTAATGTCCAAAGAAATCAACTCCAAAACCATCAAAGTAGAAGTGCGCCTGCAACATAACATAGTTCAACACAAGAAATGGGCACGACCAGACAAGGTGCGACCTAAGGAGTTGAAGGCTTAAGAAGTAGCACACGGCCTACCCAGGTGCGACCTAATGTTGGTGCGACCTAACGTGGAACGACCTAAGGTAGAACGGGCCGAGTGACTTTAGGGATCATGCGACCTAAAGGAAATGAGGTCCTGCGACCTAAAGGTAATAAGGTCTAACGACCTAAAGGAAATAAGGTCCTGCGACCTAAAGGTAATAAGGTCAAACGACCTAAAGGAGATGAGGTCTAGCGACCTAATGGTATTGGGGGTCATGCGACCTAATGGAATTGCGACCTAAGGTGAAGGGTTAGCGACCTAGAGGTTGCGACCTAAAATGGCAACAGGGTCGAGCTATTACCCAGCGACCTAATGCAAACGTGAGCATATAAGGTCGAACGACCTAACTGCAAACGGTTTAAGGTCAAACGACCTAAAAAGGAACGACCTAAGCACGTGAGCGACCTAAATGGTTGCGAGCTAGTTATAGAGCGACCTAAAGAAAACGGGCCAGGCATGCGACCTAGTGTGGAACGAGCCATTGCCGAACGACCTAGGAGTTACGACCCAATGCCGAACGACCTAGTGGTGGAGCGACCTAAGAAGAAATGACCTAACAGCCGAACGACCTAAGTGTTCCGAACGACTTAAGGATGCCGAACGACCTAACGAGGCGTGACAGAATTGCAGGCCTGTCTTCTCCAAGGCCGAACGACCTAAGCCCAGAATTTTGCCAAAACACTAAAAATTGGGTTCTTCACCAACTCTATCCAAACCAAATGCAAATGCATGTGCACAAGTGATAGGGAATCATTCCCAACAATCCAACGATAGTTATAGGCAAGAATGTGAGATAAAAATCTCACCTTTGCACCAAAAATCAATGAAGATGAAGCTTGAAGCAAAGCAAGAACAGTCCCAAGCTTGAATCAATGTCTTCTTCTTGAATTTGGAGTTGAATGATGGATTGCAATTGAATTTGAGCTTGGAGTTTTAATTTCCCATTCCCTCCACCATTTTTGATGAAGCTTTGTTGTTTTTGAAGAAGTGATGAAGAGGAGATGGGTTGGGACTGAGTTAGAAAAGGTTCAGCCCAAACTAAAAGCTCAAAGCAAAAAGTGAAGAAAATTTCACTATCTCCAAGCATATCGAAGTTTACACTCAAAAAGATCGCAAATGTCAATTTGAACTCAATGGAGGTGGTCTCGAGTCCTAATTTGACCGTATGCAAAAAGTAGCTTTTCGGACTAAAATCCGACTAATGATAAAACATTTAAATAAAATATTTAAATATAAAATCGACAAATATGCCGGTTGTTACACCTATTGAGGTATATATGTAGACCCAACTCCCGTGAGTTCGCATAAGGTGGCTAAAACAGGAGCGATTGACGGGCCAATGAGGTAGCACCTCTGACCGGATGCATTTCTTCGATACCATTCTATTACTTTGTGATTGATTTGGTGGCCACCCTTCGATTTTGATTGGGAGTGTGTTCCGAGGTGGGCAGTAGTGGCTGCTATGCGTTTCCACCAACCCGGATGCGTAATTGGTATATCTACCCTGGCATTGCCTAGTTGTGTCGTGTCACCTACCATATCGAGCTTTACTACGAGTTTGGATTTGTGCCGTAGCCTGTGGAGTATTGAGGGTAGCTCACTGGATAGGCTACTAGGACTATTACGTGTTAAGGTGGAAAATGTAAAGCCTTAATGCTATTTAAAAGTAAGTTTATTTTATATTAGACATTATTATAATAGCGTATATTACTACATAGAAGATAGTTTAACGGATCCTTCGAGGATGGTTATCCCAAACATCCTTTGAGTTACTTGTATCTCAGTTGATATTTCACTTGAGTCGGATTTATTGATATAAGAATGTTAATCCTGACTCGAGTGTTTTGTGTTTTGCTTTACGCTCGGATCAGACTGAGTGATACAGTATTTGAGACTCACCTTTGGAGTTGGAGCTTCGTTTGGAGACCCAGCTATCTATCGATTCTGCTATCAGTTATTCAGTTGATTCCAGTGATGTATTCAGATCTTGTGACTATTGTATTGATACATCTATGTATTCGAGACTTCTGTTGTATCTTGTTTAACTCTGTTATATATATAGTAGCTTCATGATATACTATTCTTTTATTTCCGCTGCTTATCGTTTATTACTCTATGTCTGTGGTTCTGTGATTTGTTTATTTACTGTATATGATGAGTTTTGCCCAATTTTATTTACAATCTATTGTTTTGAATTATTCAACTTCGGCATGTGTGGATTTATTGTCGATTTGAATGGTCCAAAATAGTGGGTCATTACAGTTAGTATCAGAGCTTTGGCTCTAGGCAAAGCTTAGCGTATATGGTAAATTTATTTACAGAATCACTTTCGTTCGAGCTTGAATTCCTTTTCTTCGTGCCGATCCCTTTTGAATTTTATAACATTCCCTGCGGTTCCAAATCCATTCTTGTCTCTCCTTATTTGTCTTCTTTTGATTCTGGAGTATCCCATGACTCCACTTCGAATGATCTTTATAATA
This sequence comes from Allium fistulosum, assembly GCA_030737815.1. Taxonomy (NCBI): domain Eukaryota; kingdom Viridiplantae; phylum Streptophyta; class Magnoliopsida; order Asparagales; family Amaryllidaceae; genus Allium; species Allium fistulosum. Next base: position 1,022,987,231 of record CM060902.1, read on the forward strand.
AATTGGCGGTCTCCCCAATCTTCGAATGATTGTAAAGGGGTGAAACTCGTTTACAAGAACCATTGATTCACCAAAAGTTTTTGCATCCTCGGTTTACGATGCTATCTATCTCTTGTTATCCCGAATTCTATCTCTTGAGATCGGATGTAGGTTTGTCCCAGAACTCCACATTGATCTTATTCTTGAAGTCATGGTCGACCCAATTAAGTTTGCCCGAAATTTATATATAAGCTTATTCATTCCCTTATTCTGTTATTTAATCATATTTTCTTTTGTTTCAACTTATCTTCAAATCTTTCTTGAAGTATATTTGTAAACTAATATTTAAACTGTTTTATTATATATTGTGTTGTTTGAGTTGTTGATGTTGATTTGGGTTTCTGATCGATTCGTCTGATCAACACTATCGATAGGATCTCCAAAACACTTGAACAGAGCAAACTGACACCATATTGTTTTCAAACATGGTAAATGAGATAAAAATTTTGTATAATTATATTTTATATATGTATAATTTTATGAATTTTTTAGTTAATTGAATTGGATGTTAAGGAATAATATTTGACTTTGTATATATCTTGTAATCATTGGCTTTTGTTTCATACATAAATAATTGGATTATAAACTTGGTTATAAATTTATTTGGAAATTTAAATGAATTTAAATCAAGAATTTGAGAATTTAATTTTCGATGATTTCGAACCTTGTTTTTTTTAAAAGTTTTAAAGGTATATTATTTAAAATATTTTCTGAATAGAAATCGTTTCTAAAGAATTTTAAAGTTGTAAATCAGTGCTCTTCTCTTTGTCGCTGGAAAATAATTTCGGTGATGACTGCAGCATCGCCATCGACATTCATTTTCGAGTTTCGAAGTGAAGAGACCATTCTGTAGCTTTGCTACAGTTCTGCTTTGAAGAATTAAATTGATTTGAATTCCTAAATTATGACTTGATTTATAATATATATATTGGTATATGATTTCAAATTTGATTTGATACATATATTGTATATATATTTAGTTATCTCTAAAAAAAAAATTGTTTGAAGTTAACCGGAAATTTAATTCTTAAATTTTATCTTAAAGGATGATTTCAAATATAAAATGAAGCCAAAGGTCTGAATAAACATTTAAGCTTGAAATAATTGAACTAGAAAGTTTATTTGTATAATATTCTATTGCATTCCAATATAACTTACCTTAATAATTTAGAAGTTAACAATGTAATTGGATAATGTACAATATAAAAGGATTTTATAAATAAATTTTGAATGGTTATAATAAATGTTATACACTTAAAAATTTAGTTATAAAAGATTTATAGAGGTAAACAGAATAAAAAGTTAATTGAATAATTTACAATATAAAATGGTGTTAAAGGAATTATAAATAAATTATAGTAGTTATAATAAGTGTAAATATACTTAATATATGTGATTAGATATATTAAGTGGAATAAAATTAAATAATGATTTAGAATAAAGAAGAATTAAATTTATTGAATAAATTATGAGTATAATAAATAACTATGCAAATTTATGATTTTAGAAATTGCTAATTAAAGATAACTGGACGATAAGATAATCAATTTAGAAATAGTTAAGATTGATTTAACTTAAGTAAAATCAAATGGATTAAAAATCAATTATTGAAAATTTATTAATTTAAATTGAAACTATATGGTTTTAAAATTTATTGTTTTCTTTTGTTTTTCAAGTCTACTTTTCTTCTGGTTGTTCTATTCTCTTACCTCCTTCCTTTTCGGGGACGAAAAGTTTTGAGTGGGGGAGAGTGTAACGACCCGTAAATTTTAGGGGTTTTATTTATTTAATTAATTGCATTTTTGTGAAATCTTAAATAATTGAATTTTGAAATAAAAATTTGATATTTTGATTACGGCTAATTAAACATAGTAGATGGTAAATTTTCATCTGATAATATTGAAGTTTATTTTTATTGTGTAATTCTATTTCAATTTAAATCAGTTAAAAGTTGATGATAATAAAATATTTTTTCAAACCTGAATATTTTTACACAGTAAATTTCTAAATCATCTCCTGAGTGAGACGTCATCTTTCGTTTTTCCAAATTTAGACTTCTGTTGCTCTGTTTATCTTATTTTGACAAATTTGTAACATTTTCGGTACCGGTTATCGACTTTTGATACGATGATTGTACCACTGATATTTGTATACCGTTTTGATTATCTCGTCGTGCTGATCTCTGTGGTATATTCGATCCTGTGTTTTGAAGTCCGATACACAGCGGAATCCGCAAAACCGGTATCCCTATCGGTATCCATTTTTTGAGTATCTAGAATTTTCTTGCGTCCATTCAGATTTCACAGGAATAATTCTAATAGCACTTAGCTCTTTATATTCTTGAATTTACTTTCTGACCTTTACTATTCTACCAGTTATTTCATTTGCATTTCTTTTTGAGTTGCTGTGCTTTGGAAATAAAACAAGCTTATATCTGTGACCATTCATTTCTAGACCTGCTTGCATTCCTCCATTCGTTTTTCCACTTCCCTTTGCTTTCCTCCTTCCCTATGTCATCACGCATTCGATTTTCTCTTCCTCCAACATTCGATCACCATATATAAAATATATATATATATATAGCAAATATATATATCAGAGAATACTTCCTATGTGTGCTTCCTCCTCTCGTCCATTTGCTTGATCCCGCCTTCTCACACACCCTTGCCTACACGTCCCTGTAGCCGAGACAAGCCACCCCTCTGCACTCTACAACCTCGGCCTTCCTCCTCACCTTCTTCTAGTATAACATGTAAGTAATATATATAGATTATTTTATATATATAAGGTTACTTCTATTTTCTGTTCATATTTAATATGGATAGACTTTAAGTTATATATGTTATTTATTCTTAGTCTTGCTCGGCTAAAGTTCATATATTAATTTATATACTAGTTCGCATGTATATGGGTCAGTTTAATATGCATAGATTTGTAAATTTATACACAGAGATATATATATTTGAAGGGTAGTATATTTATGCTATGTTCCTTGCTTTACATTTTATAGGTATATAATAATATGCAACATGCTCGGTTATAATATATTGGTTATGCCTTTGAAATTTTATATGTTGTTAGATATATATTATATATATATTGTTTATAAGTTGCAGCTTATATATGTTGTAAGGTAGGGGTCAGTATATGATTTTAGTTATATATTAGTATTTATATATATATATATATTTATATTTATATTTATATATTTCGTATATGATATATATATTATTAGTGCTGGATTCTTGGTCGATGACAGATATATATAGACTGATATGTAAGTATTGTGTATTAGTTTACTGTATTAGTTATATATATGTGCGTGTGTGTATATATATATATATGTATATATAAGCCGAGTATTATATAGGTGATTTCATATAAAGGTATATTTATATAAATTATATTATCTGTTAGTATATCTAACTGTTGTAATAGTTTAAGTATACATATATATGCATTGATTTAAGAGTATAATATGTATATGTGTTTAAACTGATTTTAAAATATAAAGTAAAGTACATGAGCATATATATATGTGTGTGGGTATATAGTGTATATATATATAGAGATTTGTTTTAAAAGTTATTGGTTGATTTTTAAATTTTATTCAGATTTATATTAAATATGTATTACAAATTTTATTTTGGTTTTTTGAGTAATATATAATGTATAAATTTGTTCAGTTTATATAAGCATGGAATTAGTTTGTTGTTATATATATATGTATATATATATATTTGTTGATAACATGTTGTCTATATATATATTAATTTATATGTAAGTGTAGGCGAATCTGGTTTCAAAATATATGAATATTTTATGTGTTTGAGTTTAATCATTGTTTTGGAATTAGTATATATGTACTAGAGTTTGACTTTTTTAATAAATATATTGAGATTTTTATTTATAGGTATTTAGATTTAGTGTTTATTTGAAAATATGTATCTATATATTTAATTTAATATGTGTTGAATATATGTTATATCTATATAAGTTCACTTTTACTATTCATCATAATTTATCCAATTCTGATTTAACTTCGTAAATTTCTATTTATCAGCTTTGTCTGTCGTGCCTGTTCTTCATTGAATCTTGTTCATCTAGCTTTGCTTTGGGATTCGTAACTCGTTTGTCGAATATCTCTAGCCTCGAAAGGTGAGCAATCACTCACGATTAACGTTCTTATATTTATTAAATTTGATTTCAATTGAAACGACAATTGAAATATGCTGCTGTTGTTATTCACATTGCTATATATGCCATTATCTGTATCTGTTCACATGTGACATCTAACACCATTATCTGTTATTTATACTGATGATATATGTCTGTTACTGTTGTTATATTATTATCATATATGTTATCACTCTGCAAGTTCCCTGCTAGTATAGAATTCACTATAGGTGAAATGATACATACCCGAACGATCTTGTAGAATAGAAGAAAACCGTTATGGGTTGAAATGATAAACCCAAGCGATTTTAATTTGATTGAATTTGGGATTGCGGGTTGAAAAGATATATACCCGTATATATTTAAATTGCGGATTGAAATGATAAATATCCGTATCACTTGACCATAGGGTAGAAAATTAATACAGACACCGTTGGTCTACATATAAATATTTTGAAAATGATTCCTATGGTTTTGGAAAGAAATATATGGTTTTGATAAATATTGATTTTTAAAGATTTATTAAAGTTGATTTGATAAAGTTGATAAATAATATGTTAAGTATTTATTTAATATCTATATTTTCAAATATAGAGTTTATAATGATTTGAAATTGATTTGAAATTAATTTATTTAAGAACTTTACGTAAATAAGTTTGATTTGAAATTTATTAAATTTGAAAATTTAAAGCTATGATTTTATAACTTAAATTTGATTAAAAGTGACTTAAATGAATATTTCAAATTTATATAAATTTAAATGGGATATTTTGTTTATTTAAATTTGTAAATTGAAGCTGTATTTAGATATTATTGAAATGATTAAGTAAATATTTCAAAACTAATAATAGTAAAGTGAATTTGATATATATATATATATATATATAATTATCGAATTTAGTTTTGAAATGTTGAATATATTGACTTTAATATATATTGAAATTTGAATGGCTTATTTTATGGTTCAATATGTATTTGAAAATCGATAATTTGAAATGGTTTATTTAGAAACTGAATCGAATTGAAATTGATGATTTGAGATTTGATTAAATTTGAATTTTGGAATTCGTATTGAATTGAATCGATTTGTGAAATTTGAGGAAGCTATTTTTATATGAAGTATTTTTGAACTATATCTAAAACTATTTATAATTTTCTTTATAAATTATTTTAATATAAACTATTCTAATCATTTTCAATATAAATTATTTTATTTTAAGCTATTTAAACTTATAACTATTTTACATAAACTATTTTATTTATAAACTATTTTATTATATATACTAAATTTAATATCTAAATTGTTTAAGAGGAAAGTGTTATGATTTCCAAATGCTATGATTTCAAAGCTGTGATTTCCAAAGTAATTTTATTTTAAAAGACTATGATTTCGAAAGCGTTATAAATTTAAAAGTGATATAATTTTTGGAAATGGATATATATTTGAAGTGGAATTGATATCGTATTGATTTGGTTTTGAAATGGAATGATATTTTGGTTTTGAAGTATAAACAATTTTGAAATGACCGCGGTGTTTTAATAACGTTTGGTTGTTAAAGAGACCGGGATCGGATATGGGCATACTCTTTGTCGATACCGAAAACCACTTTAACAACCGTGTACGTGGTGGAGATTCCAGAATGAAGTAGGATGGTGGCGACGATTCCTATTGAGGTATATACGTGGACCCAACTCCCATGAGTTCGTATAAGGTGGCTTAAACAGGAGAGATTGATGGGCCAATGAGGTAGCACCTCTGATCGGACGCATTTCTTCGATACCATTCTATTACTTTGTGATTGATTTGGTGGCCACCCTTCGATTTTGATTGGGAGTGTGTTCCGAGGTGGGCGGTAGTGGCTGCTATGCGTTTCCACCAGCCCGGATGCGTAATTGGTATATCTAACCTGGCATTGCCTAGTTGTGTCGTGTCACCTACCATATCGAGCTTTACTACGAGTTTGGATTTGTGCCGTAGCCTGTGGAGTATTGAGGGTAGCTCCCGATCTGGGGGTATGCTGATACTGGATAGACTACTGAGACTATTACGTGTTAAGGTGGAAAATGTAAAGCCTTAATGCTATTTAAAAGTAAGTTTATTTTATATTAGACATTATTATAATAGCGTATATTACTACATAGAAGATAGTTTAACGGATCCTTAGAGGATGGTTATCCCAAACATCCTTTGAGTTACTTGTATCTCAGTTGATATTTCACTTGAGTCAGATTTATTGATATAAGAATCTTAATCCTGACTCGAGTGTTTTGTGTTTTGCTTTACGCTCGGGTCAGACTGAGTGATACAGTATTTGAGACTTACCTTTGGAGTTGGAGCTTCGCTTGGAGACCCAGCTATCTATCGATTCTGCTATCAGTTATTCAGTTGATTCCAGTGATGTATTCAGATCTTGTATTTGACTATTTTATTGAGACATCTATGTATTCGTGACTTCTGTTGTATCTTGTTTAATCCTGTTATATATATAGTAGCTTCATGAACTACTATTCTTTTATTTCCGTTGCTTATCGTTTATTACTCTGTGTCTGTGATTCTGTGATTTGTTTATTTACTGTATATGCTGAGTTTTGCCAAATTTTATTTACAATCTATTGTTTTGAATTATTCAACTCCGGCATGTGTGGATTTATTGTCGATTTGAATGGTCCAAAATAGTGGGTCGTTACAATTTGTATGGACTATAATTATTTTGAGACTATGCTGAATTGGAATTATTTTCAGTACTTATATTTTATTTTCACCGTTGAGATCTGAAAGTGTAGAATGTTCTAAATTTAAAATTGTCTCTATATCAGGTAAACCAAAAAAACCTATTGACTCGTACTTCTTGGTATGACAGGAGTTCAAACGCCATTTTGGACTTTGGATCGGTGTGTCTAAAGGTGTAGTTGCTACACTTGGTATTAGTGCGTGGGTTCAGGATTCCATAGGGATTAGGCATGTGTTGGGAGAACTTACTTTTATATTCAAAGTTACTATATATACATAACTATAACACCAACACGCCCATTAAATTCCAGTAATGCTTAATACTATCTAGGGAAAGTTGCTAATAATTCCTAATTATGAATAAATGAAATGAGCAATCAAATTGAAAATAGTTTTGGTGAAGCAGCTGAGGTTCCAAGCATGAACATTGCTATATGGTCCCACCGGTATCTTCAAGCAAGAGGCTAGACCAAACTTAAACTCAATGGAGGACCCACAATGCAAGTGCAAGGTGTAGCCCAGCTCCTCCGCCTGCTTTGGATTTCCTCAAGCTATGTCCAGACTTCCAAAGTCTAGGTGGAAAAAATTATTTTGGGACTGAATCATTTATGGAGACACAGGCTTGGCTAAGAAATTGTCGTCGAAGTTCTATGATGGGCATATAGGGCGCGATGAAGAGACGGTTAGCTTAGTAACACTTACAGGTAGAGGCCTTAAATTGGTGGGAGATTGTTATTACTGAGACGGGTGAGACTAGGATTGCTTGGATTGATTTTAGAAGGCGTTTTCAGACCAATTTTATGTCAGAGGTAGAATGGGGAGTAGAACTAGAGAAGTTCATTCATTTGAAACAAGGGGACTGCAACATTAAGAAGTATGTTATGAATTTAATCAGCTAGCAAAGTATGGTCTAGACCTTATCAATACATCGGTGAAAAAGCTAAAAAAATTGCTAAGGGTTTTAATCCATCTTTGAGGGATATTGCTTCAATTCATGTACCCACTGGAGCTACTTTTAAGATCTTGGTTGAGATGGAACTACTGAATTCAATCACTAAGGACGGACCAAAGAAGGTAGAAGGGAAGCTACTTTAGCGAAATCAACACAAGGATGTAATGGGTGCTCAAGGACAGATAAAGAAGTAGGAGCTCAGATGTAGGAAGTGTGTTTTTAGGGGACAAGTGGTTAAGCACTATGGAACGAATTTAGCAAAGATTCAATGCTAAAACTACAGCCAGCTTGAAGAAAGAGTGTCTGACCTTGTCAAAGACTCCTACGTAAGTGGTTCCAGCTTATGCACTAGATGTTGTTCCTAGCTCGAGCGCAGCTCCAATTATGGAAAAAGGAAAGAAGATCGTCATAGAAGGTGTGTTAAATTTCTTTGATTTATCTGTCACACTTTTTTTAACATTGGAGCAACACACTCATTTATTTCAAGTAATCTAGTAGATAAATTGCACTTAGAGTTTAGTATAGTTGCAGACCTTGTTATAGTGTCAAATCATGTTAGGGGATCACTCCATTTATCCATGATTTATAAGGGTTTTAAATTATATATTTTGGGTGTTGAATTTGATTGTGATGCTTTTGTATTGGGATTTTCGGGGTTTGGTTTAATTTTGAGAATGGACTGGATGACTATGTATGGAGCAGTACTAGATTGTGATAGGAAGGTTGTTCGTTTGGGTAGCTGTAGTGGGCACAACCTTGAGGTTTACCGAGATTATAAAAGTTTTGTTGTGCTGAGTTACATATATTCTCTAGACCTGTCACAAGACGAGTTAGCTTCAGTACCAGTGATTTGTGACTACCCAGATGTCTTTGCCAAAGTTTCTATTCTTCCTCCTCATATAGAGTTCGAATTTTGAATATACTTAGAAGAAAATGTCGTACCTGTGCCCTACCCCTTGGGCATATGGCTCATAGAGAATGACACGAACTTAATAAGCAGGTGAATGAATAATGGAATAAGGGCTTTATTCGAAGAAGTATTTTTGAATGATGAGCATTAGTTCTTTGCTACCAAAGCAGATGGCTCTTTAAGGCTTTGGTCAATTATTGTGAATTGAATAAGCTAATAAGAATAATCCTTATCCATTACCATGTAAGATGATCTCTTTAATCAGTTAGTTGGAGCAAAAGTATTCTTTTAGCTTGACCTGGCTACCCGATTTCATCAGATGCGTGTAGGCTAAGACAGTATTCAAAAAATTGCTTTTTGTACAACTGGCGGACTTTTTGAGTGGTTAGTCATGCTGTTTGGATTGACCAATGTACCAACATAATTTTTCGACCTCATGAGTCAAGTCTTTAGTGGGTCGTTGAATAAGTTCATGGTGGTATTCATTAATGATATACTTGTCTATTTGAAAGGCAAGGAAGAACACAAGTTGTAGTCAGGAGAAGCGCTCAACAGTCTCCATAGGCATAAGATGAAAGCAAAAAATTTCAATGTCGCTTTTGGCACAAGGGGGTTCGCTTTCTAGGGCATGTTGTTTCTAGGCATGGACTAGTAGTTGATCCTAATAAAGTTGTTGCAGTATAGGATTGGCATATACTAAAGAATGTTATGAAGGTTAAAACTTTTCTTGGTTTGGTTGGCTATTATAGGAAGTTCATTAATAACTTTGCAAAACTTTCTACACCACTGACACGCCTTACCAAGAAGAATTTAGTTTTCTCATAGAACTTAGAAAGCGATGATGCTTTTATTAAGCTGAAGGAGTTATTGACCAGCGCACCTATTTTTGTACTCCCTGCTAGTTAGAAAGCGTTTGCGGTATACACCGATGCTTGTGGTACAATAATGAGTGAGGTTTTGCTGTAAGAGGGTAGAGTTGTTTATTATGCTAGTCGATAGTTGAAAGTACACAAGAGAAACTATCCAACCCATGATCTTGAGCTGGTAGCCATTGTCTTCACTCTCAAATCATGGAGGCATTATCTTTTAGGGAAGAAATTTGAATTATTCACAGATCAAAAATTTCTTAAATATTTGTTCTCTTAAAAAAATTTAAATTTGAGGCAACAGAGGTGAATGGAGTTCTAGGCATTGTATAATTTCAGTATCTCATATACTTCAGGCAAGGGCAATGTTGTAGTTGACGCACTGAGTCAAAAGCATGCAATGTTAAGCCCTATGTTTTTGGAGTGGAAGCACTTGGACTTCATTTCTACATTTGATTTTCAACCTTCATCGAACCTTAAACAAGGGCTATAAATTGCTTTAGATGTTCATCCTTCACTATGGACTGTATAGGTTCGAGTCAGAAGCAAGACACGGAGTTGTAGGATATTTTTGAGAGGCTGGACAAAAGAGAGCATTCGAGTCATTTGGACCGTTATTTCCTTGATTCTAGAGGATGGTTGTAGAGAGATGGTAAGTTGTGTGTTCCTCTTATTTAGGATTTAGTAGACATGTGCTGGAAGAGTCCCATCGATCTAGGATGACCATTCATCCCGGTGGTAACAAAATGTATCGTGATATGCGGAGAGTATTTTACTAGCCAAGTATAAAGAGACATGTAGCGGAGTTTGTTTCCAAGTGTGTGATTTGTTAGAGAGAAAAGGCGGAGCAGAAAATGCCTGATGGATTATTATAGCCTTTAGAAAATTTTCAGTGAAACTGGAAGAGTATCTTCATGGACTTTGTTAATGGGCTACCTAGGAGTAAAAAGGAGAATGAGAGTATTTGGTTCATAATCGATCAAATGACCAAACACGTTCATTTTATTCCAGTAAGGAGTACGAGGATACCTGCATTTTTGGCAACCTTATATGTGAAGAAGATAGTCTGTTTTATGGAGTTCCTTTTAGTGTTGTCAATGACCAAGACCTGCTTTTTACTAGTGAGTTTTGGAGAAGTCTTCAGGAGACCTTAGGCATTGAACTAAATTTGAGCACTATGTATCATCCACAGGAAAACTGACAAACTTTGAGGGTGAATGAGATATTAGAGGATCCACTACAGATATGTATCTTAGACTTTGGAGGTTCTTGGGAGGATGACTTTCCATTAGTAGTGTTTGCACATAATAATAAATATCAAGCAATTATAGGGATGACACCGTTCGAGGTGTTATATAGGAGACCATGTAGGTCCCCGTCTTATTAGTAGGACACTACAGATAAAATAATTCTTGGACCAGACATGATTAGAAAGGCTTTGGAGTAGATTTGACCTATAGGAGGATAACGATTGCGTAGGACAGGCAGAAATCATATCATGATAGGAGACTCAAGAGTTAGAGTTCTCAGTAGGCGACATGGTCATTGTGAAGGTCTCACCACTTAAACATGCGAGGTTGGTAGTTTGGAAAAGGTAGCATCGAGATTTGTAGGCCTTTTCCTATTTTGGAGAGAGTAGGCGTTTGTGTTAAAAATGGCACAAACACCAAATGAAGTAAGAAATATGAAAATTATCAAGAAAAAGCAAGAAATAGAAAAGAAGAACACACAAATTTATGGTGGTTCGGCAAATACGCTGGCCTATATCCGCTTAAACATTATTATTCGATTTCTGTAACTTTTACAAACTGTGATCTTATGGATCGATATTCTATGGATTAATATTCTATAAATCAGTAGAGATTTAACAAAGTTTCATGGTAAAGTCTAGAAATTTAGAAAAGAAGGGAAAAGTCTCCTTTTAAGTGCATTTCACCTCTATTTATAGGCAAAATCGCTGAAATAATATCGGAAATTGCTCTACAGATCCACCACGTCATGCACGTTCTTCCATAAAAAACTTAGGGTCTATCAATCCAAGATTCCATGGATCGGTATCGATCCATGGCTTATGGATTGGTACCGAACTGACTTGGAGTCTGATTTGAGAAATTTGAGTGTTTTATTGGGGCTTGACCTGAAGATTTTTTGAGATTTTTGTGCTTGATTTTTCCTTGGCTTGCTTGGAGTCTGACCCGAGGGTTTTGTGTGTACGACCCAAGTTTATGGATCGGTACCGATCCATGGCCATGGTTTGGTACTGAACGGTCACACTTGGGGTTTTTACACGGGTTGCTTCGGGTCTTCTTTGAAATTTTTCCAATGCTATTCTGCTTTGAGTTTTTTCTCTTCTGCTACAAGTCTGACCCGAGGATTTTGTAGGTTTATCTCCAAGTGAACTTGAATTTCCAAATTTTTAACCTTTTTATCATTTTTTGATATTTCCTTTATCTTAGCTTTTTATGATGTTTCCCTAATCCTTGGGCCATTTCTTTATCGTTTGTCCATCTGATTCAATCGTTTAAGTTTGTTTGAAGACTGTGACAAATTCGGTCGTAACACTTACCCCCCCAAAGCATGCCTTGCGAATGAAAGGTGTACTTTGCTCAAGAACAAAAATCAAAGTCGATGAATCACTAGCAGTTGAATTTTCTGGCTATTAACTGGTCAAAATGTGGTGAATCGTCTAGTTCCTTCGGATTCACCTGTAAATCAAAGGTCATTCTAGACCACTATAGCAAAGGACTCGAGTCCTTGCTTGAGTGTTAGTCATAAATCATCATTATTCCTTGTTTTCCTAGAATTATGCATATGATAAACCAAAATCGTCCCGTGTTCATCTGGAAGTTAGCTATCATATATTGAAATCAATGTTATCCCATAATCATCCAAGATTTTATTATCATGAGTTGAGCATGTATTGAATAATCAAAGGCCAATAACTGTGTAATTTCATTGCCACCGGTTGAAAAGTTATTTATAAATCATCTGGCATTGCCTAGTATCCTATTATAATAACACTCAACCGAATTGAAGCAATGATTTTCATCAATCATTTGGTTATCATAAGTTATTAATTAGGGTAGTGGATTACCACCGATCGGAGCATCATCTATAACTTGTTTGAAATCGCTTAGCATCCCATCATAAACGAATCCGACTGAATCGAGGCAACGATGTAATCTAATATTTGCTATCAAATCGTTTCAAAGTCAGGTGGCGTTTAAATCCAAAGTCTAGTTTTTGATTCCTTTGGATCGCATTATCAATATCCAGGTTAGCTTCTAATCTCTCTAGGTCATGTAATTAATGACCAATTCAAATCCTGATCTCTCCAGATCATTAGTTAAATTATCGATCTCTCTAGATTGTTTGTTTTTGTTGAGTCCAATCCGCTTGCTCTCCAAGGTGGGGACCCAACGACTGAGCGAGTCCAACCGCTCACTCTCTGTGGAGGGACTCACTATCTCGTATAAGTTTAATCCACATGCTTTCCAGAAAGGGAACTTGCACCTTACGGTGTGTTGCCTTATCTCTTTGATATGGAGAGTACCGTTACAATCAGTTCATAAATCAATATTAGAGGGTAACCAAATATTCATTGGTGTTTCGAAATCAATATCAGTTATCACATTCAAGTGATTTTTAAAATCAAGTATTCATTTACAGAATTCAAACTCAAACATCTAACAAACATCACAATATCCATCCCATCAAGCATTACAGCCTAGCATCCAACTTAGAGCGTGCCTAGAGACCGACCGAGGTCCCGTACATAAGTAAGTGGTTTGACTGTAATACTGCATCATTTATTGAAAACGGAGGCAAAGTTCGGGAATTGAACCTGACTCCCCGTCATCTCGATTATGAAATAACTATCCTCGACCAAGATCCAAGGTCGCTTCCATTCACTACAGACGATGGCTACTCCAGCCGTGCAACTTGGTTCCTTACGTACTGCTCAGCTGGTTGTTCCTAACCTACTCCTCAATCAAATCACAATGGTGCATATAATCATTCATGCTCGTCCAGCCCATGGAACAGGCAATACTTTCCCGATATTTTTCCCAATCTATGGGTTCTCTCTTCATCGTTTTTTAGTAGAGAATCTACCCTCAGGTATCTAGGTAAATCCTCTCGAAGGTTTCTGTCAACTTTTTCTAAGAAGAGAATTTTGATTCCCTTCTCTGCTGGTTTGGTCCTCCGAAGCCATCATTCACCTTTTGCTTCCCTTTGCCTTTTCCAAATCCTACACAGGACGGTCCTCCGTTATCCACAGCATTAACCTCTGCCATTTCAACTTCATCATCCTCTTGACGCAAGTATCTCTCAGCCTCTCGGTAAAATTCCACGAGATCCTCCAGTGGATCTCTTTCCAAGGCAATCTTAAAATCCATTTTACTAGCAACTTCTGAAACTGCCGCCATCAAAACTACCGATGGATCAAGCTTATGAACTATAGTGACTGTCGCGTTAAACCTAGTCAAATAACTCCTTAGGGCCTCTCCGGCCCTTTACTTCATGCTCGATAGCATCATCACATACTTTGATCGTGAAATATGAACTCTAAACTGTCTTATGAACTTATTCGCTAACTCGGTTCACGTGCGTATGGACCCATTCTCCAATTGTCTGAACCACATTACTGCTAAATCTATTAAATATAATGAGAAACACCATCCCATTACCTTCTTAGAAGCACCTAACACCTCCATATATCGGATGTACCTCATCAAATGAACCGTTGGATCCATTTTTCCGTCGTACATTTCCAACGTCGGCAGCTTGAAATCAGGTGGATTCCTTGCATACCGGATGTTAGGAGTGAACGAGTTTATGATCACATCCTCCAGACTTTGGTCTGCTGGTTCACCTCTCAATGCTCGTCTAACCAATTCAACAATTCTATCACTATCGTCAAATGGAAGTCTCTGTCCTATGTTTTCATTTCGTCCCTCATTCTCATAGGGAAATTCTGGCACATGCTCTTCTGTTTGCGCATTCACATTTTGGCTCCCACTCCGAGGTTCGACATCATCCCTCCGACGTTCATGATTCAATCCCAAATTCAAATCGGCTATGTCCCTATGGATTCTTGGATCGGTATTGATCTATGGAATTACTACAGGGGTCGCTTTAACTTGTTCGCTCTAATTCCAGGGGCATTTGCTCTACCTTCTAGTCTTTGGTTCTAGTTTCCAATTATTCCAACTAGCATTCGTTGCTCCATTCTTCTGAAGAATCCATTGATCATTTCTTCATGTTGAATCACCATTCTGTCCCGCATCTCCTTCATCATTCTCTCTGTCTCATCCTTAGTCACATAGATGGATGGGGGATTCAATCCTAAGGACATCTCCAAGCTGCCTTCATGTTCTTGCTGACTTCCTCCAATCACAGATCTAGTATTAGGTCTCTTCATCTTCTCCAAATTCAAGTTTCAAGTCGTTAAATCCGAGTTCTCTTGGTGAAAACAACAAAACATTTACGTCTAAAATGACACAAACACCCAATGAAGTAAGAAATATAAAAATTATCATGGAAAAGAAAGAAATAGAAAAGAATAACACAACTTTAGAGTGGTTCGACAAATACTCCGACCTACATCCACATAAACTTTGTTATTCAATTTTTGTAACTTTTACGAGCTGTGATCTTATGGATCGGTGGAGATCCAACAAGGTTCCGTGGCAAAGTCTTGAAATTCAAAAAAGAAGAAGGAAGAAAGTCCCTTTTCAAGTGCACTCCACCTCTATTATAGGCGGAAATGATTGAGAATCTCCAAAAATTGCTCCACACGTCCACCACATCATTAACGTTCTTTTACAAAAATCTTAGGCTCAGTCGTTCTAAGATTTCATGGATCAGTACCGATCTATGGCTTATGGATCGGTACAGAACTGACTTGGAGTCTGACTTGAGAATTTTGAGTGTTGCTTGGGGCATAACCTGAAGATTTTCTTTTGTGCTTGAGTTTTCCTTGGCTTGCTTGGAGTCTGGCCCAAGATTTGTGTACATCCGACCTGAATATTTCATGGATCGGTACCAATCCAAAGCCATGGTTCGATACCGAATGGTCGCGCTTAGGGTTTTTGCATGGGTTTCTTTGGGTCTTGCTTGGAGTTTTTCTAAGCTATTCTGCTTTGAGTTTTTTCTCCTATGCTTCGAGCTAACCCGAGGATTTTTCTCTGAGTCAACTTGAATTTCCAAATTTTCAACTTTTTGCTCATTTTTTGATATTTCCATTTTCACCTTTTTATGATGTTTCCCAAGTCCTTGGGTCATTTCTTCATCGTCTATCCGTCCGACTCAATCATTTAAGTCTGTTCGAAGACTGCAGCAAATTGGGCTGTAACTGTAGAGAAGTTAGCTTATTGAGCATTTACATGATTCAGCTATCGTGGTCGAGCCTAGTCGGTTGAAAGAAGTTGACGTGGAGAGAGAGTCACTTGTTCGTCGTGCACCTACCCATATTGTTTAGCATAGGACAAAGCGACTATACAATAAGGTATAGATTGGTTGGAGTCTAGTGGAGAGAAGATCTAGTTGAGGATACTTGGGAGCCTAATGAGAAAATGCGAGCTACCATCTAAGGCTCTTTTATGATACGTTTCCATTTAAGTTAGTATGATTATTTGAACGCATAGTATTTAGCTTAGTATATTCCACAGGCAAGCATGTATGGATGTTAGGTATGGATCTGGAAGTGTCATTAGGACATGTTTTGTATGATGGTTGCCGATGGATGTATTTTATTATTTAGTAGAGCACATATGTGATGATATGTTCATGTTGTCTATGATGCACATCACCTTGTCTACGACGCACATCACCTTGTCTATTTTATTATATCGGTTGTATGCATAATGGTTGTCACATTTTTGCATATGTATTGAATAGTTGCCCATTTATACAGAATTTCAAATATGTAGGGACGTTGCATAAATTTTGGATATATGGCATAAGCACTTGCATTCCAAGAGGTCAACTAGCTGAGATGACCGCTTAATTTTACATTATTTTTTTTCGTATGCATTCTATACCTATATGTACATGATGCATTAATTTTTTTTAAATTAAGGACAATGTTTGCAAGTGGTTGATGGTTGAATAAATAGTTGTAGATATTGATTTTTATGAACATGTTGCATTTTTTCCATCCTCAGAGCTTTCAGGGATGAAACCCTTTTAAGAGGGGAGAATGTAACATCCCAGAAATTTTAATAATAAATTAGAATATTCATAAGGATGAAAATTTAATTTGCATAAAATAATAAAATAGTAAAATTTCACAGATATTGAAATTAGGTCTCGAGACCTATTTCATACATTCGGTCTGAAATGCTGTTTACAGTTAGAAAACATATATAACTTGTTGAATTTGATAAAACGGGTCAGGATTAGCAGAAACTAGACCCAGTGACATTTTTGTAAATAATGATTTCGGCATTTAGCCTGGTCACCCTAATTTTAAACTATAAATATAGACCTAAGCCTCACTTCCGTTCATTTTAATGCTAGCCCCCACCTCTCTAATTCTGTACGTTTTTTCTTCTTCTTCCGCCTTAAAACTTCTCAAATCTAAACAATTTTCTATTCTCTTCCTCAAAGTTCTAAATCATAAATAAAGAAAAACAAATTAAAAAAAGAAAAAGTGGATTGAAGTAGAACAAACAAATCAAAGAATAGAGGAAGATGACACTAATTTGAGTCAAACTAGAAGGGAATTTCAAGAGAAAGAGAAGCTAAAAAGGTGAGTAAGTTTATCTATGAAACGATTATGTTGTAGATAAATAGCTAATATTCATTTATATATCTTCCTATAGTTGGAAATGTGATCTTTAATCCAAATAAATGATTTTTGATTGATGATGCTTATGAATTGAAGGAATTGGAAAACCCTAGGTAATGAATTAGTAAAATAATCATTGTAATTTGGGAAGGAAGGGTAAATTGGATTGAAACTACTTTAGTTCTATAAAAAAAATTTATATAACAAGTTGGATTGATTTGATAAATAAAATGTAGATGAATACATTCTTTTGGATCTACCGAGATTTGATTTTATTAAGTTTAAATATACATAAATAATTGATTGAAGTATACGTAGGTAATTGAATAGAATATTATATACAATCAATGGAATAAAACTACTTGCAATTGTATATTAAAAAACGAAAACTGTAGCCAAATGCTTATTAAAAAAGAATTTAACATGTATACTTGAATCCGTGAAGAAGATGAACAAAACAAATAAAATGAATAAGTTACTAGACCTGAAAATACATATTCGGACATTTGAATTTGTAATCGGATGTTTGAATTTCAGAAAACATTAAACAGAAAGAAATTAGTTCAAAACTTGCTAGATTCAGATGTTTGAACCCTTATTTAGACATCTGGAATCTAATTCGGACGTCTTAATATAGGATCAGAGGTATGAATGCCTATAACAAAATTTTTGTATAGAGGACCAGACACCTGAATAAAAATCCAGACGTTTGAATTACTACAATAAGCCTAGGTTAAATCTGGACCTGGTGCGGGCCAAGTATGATGGAGTGGGAAAACTTATTCACACTTGTTAGTCCATAAGTTGATGGTTTTGATGACAACAATCTTAGAATAAGATTATAAAATATAAATGCTAACATTATAGTTTAGATATATATGTATATGCAGGATTTAACCATGCATGTACCAAGAATGAAGACTGTACAGTATAGAGATTCAATATATCAAGATTGAAGACTCATGAGTATCAAGAATATCAAGATTATCAAGAGTTCAAGATTTCAAGATAAGTATTGAATCTAGAATTATGTTAAAACTTCATAATAGCACTGAAATCGTCACTCCATTTTTCTTTTGGGGTGGAACCCATTTCTACCTTTTTAGTGGCTTACAAACCCACGACAAGTAGCTTACAAACCTACGACAAGTGGCTTACAAACCCACGAACATCCTGGTTTTGTACAAGTTCTCGAGTCCTGATGTGATGAGATATTCTGCAGGAAGAAGCTTGCAAAACTACTTCAAAATGATTTTCAAAACTACTTCAACTTGTTTTCAAAACTGCTTTTCAAAATGTTTTAGCCTTAAAAATTATCTTTTCAAATGATTTTCAAAAAGATGTTTTAGCCTTAAAATATTCTTTTTTTTGTTTTTAATAAACTATTGTTTTAAACTTCGTTTGTTTTAAACTATCTTTTAATTATAATATATTTATACTTTTAAATATAAAATTATAGTAAAATTTTATATATATTATTCTCTGTATTTATCTATGTATTTTATCTATAGTCAAGTATATTTATAAAGTTTAAATAGTTTTTAATATAAGATAAAGGTTATTTTCAAAGAAAAACAAATCTTCAAAAAATGCTTTGGGATGTCGACATGCCCTAGTACCCCATGTCGACATAGTGACCGTTAGATTCAAAATTTTGTATTTCAAAAGAAGTGTCTATTCGCCATAACCTTTCACGAATGGACATGGGTGTTGTTCTTCTATAAATAGGGGTTAGTTTCAATGAATTTGAATATAGATTTTCTGGTTTTTCACTTCTCTTCTTCTTCCACATTTCTTTATACATAATCTTACCATTACTCTGCCGAAATCAACATTGAATCTAACTAGATAATCTCTGGTTTGATTCTCTGTCACTATCTCATCAAGATCTTCGGTGTTATTCAGAGTTATAGTCTTTCTTTGTAATCAATAGAGTAAAAGTTGTGATTGTAGCCTTGGAAATCAATCAAGTGAGAAAAGGAGTGACTGTAGCCTTGAGAAATCAATTGGGTGAACTTGTTGCCCGGAAATCAAGTATCTCTACCCAAAGGATTGTGATTCTGGAGGGTGTACCTCGTGGCCTTGAAATCGAGGGTTGTAATTGTTGAATTGCTTTTGAAAGGAAATCCGTACTTAGTTGTGCGGGACTGGATGTAGGGTAACTCCGAACCAGTATAAAATCCGGTGTGTTCTTTCCTTTACTGCATTTACTTTATTTCTGCATCTGTGTTTGATTATGTGATTATATCTGTGTCTGAATATTGCATACATTTGTGTACAAATCAACAATAACTCAAAAGATTTAGTAATTTCTTATAAACACTATTCACCCCCCCTTCTAGTGTTCATTCTAGCCTTAAGATCCATATTCCGCATTCCTCACATTTGGTATCAGAGCAAGGTTTTCAAAAGTTTCATAATCTGATTTTTGAAAAAAAAAATTTAAATGGCTATGTTTAATAAATTTGTTAATGCATGTTTAGAAATATTCAGATCATTATTGTTTCTTGAGTCTCCATATAATCAATATTCAAATACAAGTTGTCCACTAAGATTGTTTGATGTGCAGGAATTATGCTTTATGGGAGTTGAGGAATCAATCCAGAACAAACAAACTGTGCAGATCAAAAAGAACAAATGGATACTCGATAGTGGTTGTTCTAGACACATGATTGGGAATCCAGATATGTTGAATGTTATAATGTACAAAGACGGAGGACTGGTTAACTTTGGAGACAATTCAAAAGGTTATGTGATCGGCATCGGCAAAGTCGGTAAGTCTGAAACTCCTATTATTACTAATGTTTTGCTAGTTAAGAATCTGAAACACAATCTGCTAAGTATAAGTCAACTATGCGATAAAGGATATAAAATTAAATTTGAAAAAGATAAGTGTCACATTGAAGATAATAATTCAACCATAATATTTGAGGGAATTAGGAAAAAGAATATTTATATTCTTAGTATGAAAATTTCAAATGATAACTTGTGTCTTTTGGAAAATGCAAGTGATCCTTGGATTTGGCATAAGAGATTTGGGCATTTGAATTTCAAACTCTTATCTAGACTGTCAAAACATGATCTAGTAAGAGGCCTCCCTAAATGAATTTTAAAGTAGATAGTCTATGTGATGCATGTCAACTAGGAAAACTTAGAAAAAGCTCTTTCAAATTAAAAGATATGGTTTCTACTACGAAACCTCTTGAATTACTTCATATTGATCTATTTGGTCCATCTCAAATTCTATCAATAAATAATAGTAAATATGTTTTTGTAATTGTAGATGATTATTCTAGATTTACATGGACAATATTTTTAAAACATAAAAGTGATACTTTTGAATATTTTAAGAATTTTTCAAAAAGGGTTCAAAATCAACTTTCTCAAAAAATTATAACCATCCGTAGTGATCACGATGGTGAATTTGAAAATGAAAAGTTTGAAGAATTCTGCAATAAAAAGGGAATAATTCACAATCTTTCATTTCCAAGAACTCCACAACAAAACGGAGTAGTAGAACATAAAAATAGAACGATTCAAGAGTGTGCGAGAACTATTCTTTATGATAGTAATTTACCAAAGTACTTTTGGGCAGAAGCAGTTGCTACCGCTTGTTATATTTTAAATAGAATTTTAATTAGACCTTTAACTAATAAGACATCTTATGAACTTATTTACTCAAAGAAACCTAAGGTATCTTATTTTAGAATTTTTGGAAGTAAATGTTTTATTTTAAATACAAAAGATAACTTAGATAAATTTGATCCTAAATCCGACAAAGGTATCTTTATCGGATACTCTAATAGAAGTAAAGCATACAGAGTATTTAATTTAAGAACTAATACCATCGAAGAAACAATGCATGTTTCATTTGATGAAAATTTCAAAATTTTTGAAGAAATAAATGATGAAGAGGATTTAATCACTCAAAACCAAGAGTCAACTGAAACTAATAATGAATTAAATCATCCTAATAAAAGGATTAAACTTTTAAAAGATCACCCTATAGAAAATATACTTGGAGATATGCAATCTGTTGTTAAAACTAGAAATCAACTAAGTCAAATGAGTAATTTAGCTTTTATATCAACTATTGAACCCAAAAATCCAGAAGAAGCGTCAACTGATGATTCATGGATTTTGGCTATGCAAGAAGAATTAAATCAATTCACTAGAAATGATGTTTGGGAACTTGTTCCTAGACCTGAAAATAAAACAATAATTGGAACTAAATGGGTTTATAAAAATAAAATGAATGAACAAGGAGAGGTTGTTAGAAATAAAGCCCGGTTAGTCGCTCAAGGTTATTGTCAAGAAGAAGGAATAGATTTTGATGAAACCTTTGCCCCCGTAGCAAGATTAGAAGCCATTAGGATTCTACTTGCTTTCGCAAATCATAATAATTTCAAATTATTTCAAATGGATGTTAAAAGTGCATTTTTAAATGGTTTTGTAAAAGAAGAAGTATTTGTTGAACAACCACCACTTTTGAAAATGATAAATTTCCAAATCATGTTTACAAACTTAAGAAAGCTCTATATGGTCTAAAGCAAGCTCCTAGAGCCTGGTATGATAGACTAAGATCTTACTTGTTACAATCAAATTTTGTAATAGGTAAAGTAGATAATACTCTTTTTATTAAAAGAAATAAAAATGATATTCAACTAGTACAAGTCTACGTAGATGATATCATTTTTGGATCAACTAATTTTGAAATGAATAAAGAATTTTTTGAAATAATGACAAAAGAGTTTGAGATGAGTCATATGGGTGAATTAAACTTCTTTTTAGGATTACAAATAAAACAATTAGATAATGGTATCTTTAATAGTCAAGAAAAATATGCTAAAGACTAGTTAGTAAATTTGGTTTGACTACTGCGAGTGGAAAACCCACTCCCATGGCAACCAATGAGTACCTTAGTAAAGAAGATCTCTCGAAAGATGTAGATCAAAAATTATATAGAGGAATGATTGGATCACTACTCTATATCATTGTGAGTAGACCTGATATCATGCTGTTGGGTATGTTTTAGCCGGATCAACACCACCGGACCAGGTCCTGCCTCATCGAACTCCCACCAACGCATATCCCACTCGCGACCGAACCAAGTCTACCGGTCCATTCGTCTCAATGCCGAACCAAGCCTCACCGGTCCAACACCTCAAAGCCGAACCAAGCCTACTGGTCCATTCGTCTCAATGCCGAACCAATCCTCACCGGTCTGTTCGTCTCAATGCCGAACCAATCCTCACCGGTCCAACACCTCAATACCGGACCAAGCCTCACCGGACCAACATGCATCCCATCTCAATGCCGAACCAAGCCTAACGATCCATACTCCCACCGGACCAACAACTCACTACTCAAGCTCCTACTGGACCATACCCCAAACCGGACCAAGGTTCTACCACATAGCACCGGATCACCTACAACCGGTCCACTCTACACTCCAACCATCTCTGAACCAAGCGATGCCGAACCAAGACGTACCAGGCCAGATCATGTCAGCCCAGGCCCATCAGCAACTGTACACATCCTAGACCCCTACCCCCAGCCTCACTCTATAAATAGAGGGGCAGGAGTACGACAATGGGGACAAGTTTGAGAGCTCAAGCACGGAAGGAACTTTCAAACAAACAACTTTCTTTTACTTGTATCAAAGCTTTGTACTTGTAATCAAAAGAAGAGAAGAGAAATAACATATAAAGTGGACGTAGGCACATTCTGGCTGAACCACTATAAATTTGCATGTCTTTTTACAGTTTAGCCCCTGCTTTTCATATATTTGCATAAATCACTCAAATCGCTAAGAACAACATAAGATCTACTAAATCATACAACTTTGAGGTGTTTGTCCATTTTTTGTGCAAACATTTTTGGTGCTTTCATTGAGAGCTAGAAGCTCGAAGCTTCAGCTTCATCCGCTTAACAAGTTTTCCTAACAGCATCATCCGCCACTTGGAAAACATGCCTCCCAAACAGAGAAAAGATGTTAACAAAGGAAAAAACATCGCATCTAGCAGTCTTCCAGATCCAGCTGTCACGAATCAAGTAAATCGTCCTCCTCCAGCAACAGTAACAAATGAAGAACAGGCTAACCCAACTACTCCTGCCACAGAACAGCCTACAGCAATTACTAGAGCAGATCTGGACAGAGTTGTGGTTGAAGTAACTAACCGCTTCACGTCCCAGCAGGAAGCCTTGGTGGACCATCTCATGTCACGCTTAAGGGACGCTGAAGAATCCAACCGCAACACTGAATCATGGGGCGAGTCCCAGTCTGGAGGATCTCAGAGACAACAAAGATCTTCCTTCTTCGAAGGAGCTAACGGCAGAAGTAGCCGTGGTAGGAGCCGAGACCGAGCACAGCCCGAAGTTAGGCCTGAGGAAATGTTTGGTACCGAACCCAACGGGGAAGGTACCGGGCGAAGGTCAACTGTAGCTGAGCCTGTCATGCTGCCTAACCACAGAAACGCCAGTGAACGGGGCCGAGCTAGAGTCCAGCCTGAAGTTGGACCCGAGGAAGTGCTTAGATCAGAACCCAACAGGGGGAGGTCAAGGCAAGGGCCAACTGTAGCTGACCCAAGCATGCTCCCAGAAGATCAAAGGCAGCCACTGGAAAATATGAGGAATGATAGACGATACCATCCCTACAGGTCATCTGGACAGAATCAATCCCACAGAACAGAACCAAACTCATTTCTATCTGTTCCAAGTTCTGATGAAAGAATGGCACGCTTATTCAGAGAGTGTGTCCAACGGGAGCAAAGAGATCGAGGGATAGGCGCTAGGGTAACCAGCCCTTTCGCCCGCAATATCGAAATTGCTATCACCCCCCGAGAATGGAAGATGCCAACAATGGAACCCTACAAAGAAACCTCTGATCCCGTTGTACACTTACAGAGGTACACGCAGCATATGCTCATGAGTGGAGCGACAGAGGGAGTACTGTGCAAATGCTTTCCGCTCTTCTTAGCAGATCTTGCTACCTCCTGGTTCTGTCATCTACCCCAAGGATCCATCAGCTCGTGGAAAATGTTGAAAGAAAAATTTATCAGTCAATTCCGCATTCATATGGAGCAACCTAAGGACGCTTATTCCTTATCCAGCATTAAACAGAAACCTGGAGAAAAGCTGCAGCAATACCTAACCAGATTCAACGCCGCAGCAGCCGCAGTCCAAGATGCCGATGAGAAGCTTATCCTAATGGCCCTCTGCAGTGGTGTGCATCCGGACACTAATTTTGCTAGAAGGTTGACAAAAGAAAAACCAGCTACTTTACCCGATTTCTTCCATGAAGCTGGGAAATACATGAGGCTTGAGGATGCTGCCGTTGAGGGGTAGTCAGGACAGCAAAATAAGACAACCCATGGCAACGCCCCTGCTGTGGCAAGGGACGTTCGAAGAAATGATTCCAGAGACAATGCTGGGGGCAAGAAGGGAGAAAAGCGCCTATATCGGCCAGGACCAAGATTCGACACTTACACCCCTTTGAACGAGACCGTCGAAAATATCTTCCTTGCCACCCAAGGCAAAGTTAGATACAAACGCCCACCAAACAAGAAAGAATCAGATAACGCACAGAAGTCTGGAAAATTTTGCCGCTTCCACGAATCTCACGGGCATGATACCAACGAATGCCATCATCTCCGAGATCTGATTGAGGAACACATTAGAAGAAAGAAACTGGAACGTTATGTAAAAGGTCAGGACAGGACCCCAGCTCCTGCCAATGAAAACCCAAGGCTACCCTCACTGGGGGCCGACAGAGGAAACCGCAACGCTAGCAGCTCTAGCCAAGAAAAGATAGTGGTCCATACCATCTCAGGAGGGCCACACATCGCAGACAGAAGCTGGAAAGAGATGGAAAGATACGGAAAGTCGCTTAGCGACAATAAAGACTATGTCAATTCGGTTATAGAAGAGCGCCACCCGAAGCGGAAAGAAAGTAATGACATCACGTTCGGTAAGCGTGACCTAGAAGGAAGGTAGTACCCTCACATGGATCCCATGGTCATCTCTGCCCGACTTGGTCCCGCCGAAGTATACCGAATCCTGGTAGACACTGGAAGCTCGGTAAACATCCTGTTCAAACACGCATTCGACAAAATGAAGCTATCAATGAAGGATGTATCCCCCTGCGATAAACCACTACACGGCTTCACTGGAGATGCGAAGATGCCCCTCGGGCAACTGGACCTTTTTGTTGAAATTGGAAGCCATCCCCGCTCTGCTGTACGGAAACAAACGTTTGTGCTAATAGAAAACCAGTCGGCCTACAACGCCTTCTTAGGAAGGCCATCCTTGTCTGACTTCCAATTTGTCTTAGCCCCATGGTGCCTAAAGATGAAATTCCCAACAGACAATGGAGTAGGGGAAGTGGAAGGAGACCAGGACGTTGCTCGAGACTGCTATGTAACTGAACTTCGCAACAACCACAGGAAGGATAAAGGGAAGGGTGTAGAGATTGCCCTCTGCACAAAAAGCCTAGAAGCATAGCAACTAAAGAAAGCCCCTCCTCCTTGATATACCAGCGACCCTTTCAATGAATTAGACCCTAGGGACAAAGAGGAGGAGGCCACCGCCGAGCCTGCAGAGGCTATGGAGTTTATATCTGTAGACAAGCACGACTCAAGTAGACTATTGAAAATTGGGTCCCAACTAAAAGCCGAATTGAAGGAACAGCTCATCGATTTTCTCCACCACAACTTGGATGTATTCGCTTGGTCACACGTTGACATGACCGGAATCTCCCCCGACATAGCATGCCACGTATTAAACATTGATCCTACCAAGGTGCCTGTAAAACAAAGAAAGAGAAGTATGGGGGCAGAGCGATCAGCAGCCCTCGATGAAGAAGTAAAAAACCTACTCACCAATGACTTCATACGAGAAGCTATCTACCCGGAATGGATCGCCAACCCGGTGCTGGTAAAAAAGGCTAATGGGAAGTGGCGAACTTGCATTGACTTTTCCAACCTAAACGACGCCTGCCCAAAGGATTGCTTCCCACTTCCCAGAATCGACCAACTTGTAGACAGCATAGCCGGGCACGAACTCCTATCTTTTATGGATGCATACTCAGGATATAACCAAATTCCTATGCATGCTCCCGACCAAGACCACACTAGTTTCATCACCGATCGAGGTTTATACTGCTATAAGGTAATGCCTTTCGGACTTAAAAATGCAGGAGCCACCTACCAGCGCCTCGTCAACAAGATGTTTGCGGGGCTAATAGGACAAACTATGGAAGTATATGTGGATGACATGCTGGTAAAGTCAAGGAAAGCCAAAGATCACGTAAGCCACCTAGGCAAGATGTTTCAAGTACTTCGACAATATGGAATGAAGTTGAATCCACTAAAATGCTCCTTCGGAGTGTCATCAGGAAAGTTCTTAGGATTCATCGTTCATGCTAGAGGGATAGAAGCAAACCCTGAACAAGTCCGAGCGCTAAGGGATATCAAGATACCTTCCACTCGGAAGGAAATGCAAAGTTTGAACGGAAAAGTGGCCGCTCTAAGCCGATTCATCTCCAAGGCGTCGGACAAGTGCGTCCCCTTTTTTGAAGCCCTAAAGAAAGACAAGGGAAAGTTCGAATGGACTGGCGAATGCCTGACCGCTTTCCTTCACTTAATCGAACACCTCCAGAAACCACCGGTACTCTCAACTCCAAGCGAAGGAGAAGAATTATACCTATACCTCGCTGTGTCATCTCATGCCCTAAGCGCTGCCTTGGTAAGGGAAGACAACCGCACGCAACGGCCAGTTTACTTCGTCATCAAAAGGTTTACTGGGGCAGAAGTTAGATATCCTAAACTTGAGAAGTTAGCATACTGTTTACTAATCACTTCACGAACACTACGTCACTACTTCCAATCCCATTCCATCAAAGTTCTGACCGATCAACCACTGAGGCAGGTACTCCATCGTCCCGACACTTCCGGGCGACTACTTAAATGGTGCATTGAGCTGAGTCAATATGATATCACCTATCACCCTCGCACCGCCATCAAGGGACAAGCCATGGCTGATTTCATTGCAGAATTCACTACCAACTAGGATAAGGAGCAATTGGAAATAACAGAAGATATCAAGTGGAATCTCTTTGTGGACGGTGCATCTAACGAACAAGGCTCGGGGGCAGGTGTGGTAATAATCACTCCCAGGGGAAATAAACTGCACTATGCTATAAGGTTGGAGTTCGCTGCCACCAACAATGATGCAGAATATGAAGCAGTGATAGCTGGACTAGAAATTGCCATAGAAATCGGAGCCAATTCTTTGTGTCTTCACAGCGATTCTCAACTTATTGTTAATCAAATACTAGGAGAATTCCAAGCTCGAGAAGAACGACTCATAGCATATCTAAAGAAGACCAAGTTACTTCTCAGCCGATTGGACCACTACTTAGTCAAACACATCCCTCGGGAGGAGAACCGAGAGGCCGACGAATTAGCAAAGCAAGCAAGTGTGAGAGACATCACCATCTTCGGGGCAGTAACCATCTCAAAGCAACTGGCCCCAAGTTTTGAGCAAGTGAATCTAATAGCTGCAACCGAAGAAGCAACTTGGATGACTCCCATCCGAGACTACCTACAAAGTGGCACTCTACCCAACGGGCGTAACGAAGTCAAGAAAATCTTGAGGAAAGCATCCCGCTACACAATACAAGAAGACATCCTCTATCGGCGCGGATTCTCTAACCCGTTATTAAGGTGTGTCGCTGGGAGAGAAGCCAAGGAAATCTTATCCAACATCCATCAGGGGAGCTGTGGAGATCACACCGGAGGGCAAACATTAGCAAAAAAGATACTCCGATACAGATATTTCTGGCCCACCTTAAGCAAGGACGCCTTAGATTTCGTCAAAAAGTGTGACAGATGCCAAAAATTTGCTAAGATTCCGCGGCTACCAACGACGGAGATTACTCAAATGACCAGCCCTTGGCCCTTCGCAATATGGGGAATTGACTTAATCGGCGAGCTACCAATGGGCCGAGGCGGGGCAAAATATGCTATAGTAGCAGTCGACTATTTCACCAAATGGGTGGAAGCGGAACCTCTAAATAAAGTATCTTTAGCAAAAGTTATTAACTTCTTGATCAAAAATGTTCTGTGCAGGTATGGAGTCCCACTCAAAATCATATCAGACAATGGACTTTAGTTTGACAGCGAGGAATTCGCCAACTAGTGCCAAGGGCACGGAATTCACAAGAGCTTCTCATCCGTAGCGTACCCCCAAGCAAACGGACAAGTCGAAGCCGTCAACAAAATTCTGAAAACTCTAATAAAAAAGAAGCTCGAAAAGTCAAAGGGTGCTTGGGTGGATGAACTCCCTACGGCAGTATGGGCCTATCGCACATCTTTCAGAACATCAACAGGGCACACTCCTTTCTCTTTGGCATACGGATCGGAGGCTATGCTCCCAGTTGAAACCATTGTGCCTTCCCACCGTAGAATCCACTATAACCTAGAAGAGAATGAAGAACTCCTTCACATGTCTTTGGATCTAATTGAGAAGAGAAGAAATGATGCAGTCCTTAAAGCAGCAGCCCACAAACAAAAAGTGGCGGCACACTACAACTCCAAAGTCAAGCATCGTACCTTACAAGAAGGGGATCTTGTCCTCAAGCGAATCTTCCCTCGTCCCGGAGCACTAGACCCAATCTGGGATGGACCATATGTAATTCATAAAGATCTCCACAACGGAGCCTATATTTTGTCAATAGTGGATGGAGAGGTGTTCCAGAGGGCATGGAACATCCAACACCTCCGTCGATACTTTTCTTAACTTGTATTGCCCATATGAAGTGAATTAACAAAGAGAATCAGTGGACGTAGGCATTTTCGTGCCGAACCACTTTAAAAAACCTTGTCTCTTTTTTAACTTGTTCCTTTGTATCTTGGCTGCTTGTTAACTTTATCCTTTTCTGTTGAACAAAATCCTGAGCATATAGCATTTCTATTCAAAGCACTACACAACGCAACTTCACCTGGACAAGACCTAGCAGGTACTATGCGAATCTATGCCCTCGCCAATGAGACACTTTTGCTCCGGCATCCCTCTGCTGCGGGTTAACTCATTGCTCGCGACGGCCCTCAAAGCCAACTGTAATGAGCCGATTATAAGCCACCGAGAAGGCCGACTATAGCCGAGGCAGCTCATTACGGCGTTAGGCTCGCCGGCAACTGTGAACCGACTATAAGCCCCAACATAAGGTGTGGCCAGCCAGGGGCAGTTCACAGTTGACGATCGACACCCACGCTAGCCGGCCACAGTAAATCGAATAATACCCACGATTACGGGCCATAATGGCCCGGGTAGTTACTGTGCGCGATCTCGGCTCCGATGTGTCTTAAGTGCGGCTGTGGTAAAAAAGAATTAACTCCCCGTGGAGGCGTAAGATGGGTGACAAATGTCTCCAAGACCCACAGCTAGGGAAAGTGACTACAAAACCCGTTTGCCACGAACTTAAGCACATCGAAGGCCTTCCGTGATTGGAAGTTTTACCTTTTCACATATTTCAATTTTACTTAAAAAGCTTTTTCCCTATCCTCTATAACAATCCCTAAAGTACAGGATACAGAGTAGGAGATACTCGCCAATGGGTGTAGGGACTCACAATTGGATGGCAGGGCATTCGACTGCATTCCATGCTCGGTCATACAAGATATTCAAGACTACCATCTACGATTAAAACATGAAAGGCGGTATTTTCTTCTTTTGTGTACAAATACATGACTATAATTTGTTCACACCACGCGCTAATATTGCAAGTCATGAAATTATGTTTTAGAACCAGAACCTGACATCAAACACAACTCAATTACAAGAATATACATAGCTATATTTCTCATGCGACATGTCAAAATAGCAACAAACATTCAGAAAAACGACAAAATCAGCTTAAGTTAAAGAATTACACATCAAGAATGGAGCTATTTATTACAAGTAGCAAAATAATGCAACCTAAAAACTACTTTACTGTTTTAAGACTAACATATACAACCCTGTCAAGTCCACAAAAAAGAGTTTTTTTCCAGGTCTAATCAAGGGGCCGGTTGCATTGAAGTTTTATCCTTGTCCTGTTGACCACCTGTCCAGTCAAAGAAAGGATTCATTAGTGATAAGCAACCAGGTTAATGGGGAGACTAAGAAAGGAAGACTTACCAGCACCTGCTTCTTGGCCATCCTGGTCATCATCCTCAACTTGCACACCTGCCTCCTCAGCAGCAAGCAACCGCATACCCTCCTTCACCGCCATCTTCTCCTCCTTGGCAAACTGGGCAGTGACCACATCCATGCTAAAGGCCACGCCACCATCTTTATCCGCATCGGCCTTGGCCTCCTCCAGAGCCCGAAGATAGATCTTAGCCATGACCCTAGGATAATCATCCATCCAGGATAGGTTGCCCTGCTTCCAGGTTCGGAAGTACATGTCCTGAAGCATTTCGTCCATCATCCCCTCATTCTCCTCAAACTCCCTCATCCGGGCCTCGGAAGCCGACAACCTTTCAACGGCAGCATCTCTCTCCGATCGGTATCTCGAGCAGTCAACCAGAAGGGATCCCCGCATTGCCTCCATCTCCTCCCTCAACTTGGCTTGAGCAAGCTCTGCAGCCTCAAGTTTCCCGGACAACTCCTCCACCTGCTCAAGATCCGCTTTCCGAACCTCGTCCACCGTGGCAATAGCCATGTCAATCCGTTCTTTGCAAGTAGCTTCCATTTTCCGTAGTTCGGCCCGGCTGGCCTCTTCCATGGTTTTCTTTAGTCGTCCAGAAGCAGCCTCATGCTAAGAAATCTGAATAGCCTGATCCGCAAGCTGTTTGTCCTGATCCGAAACCACCAATCGCAGTCGGATGTTGGCACTCCCGATCTCCTCTCCGGCCTTAACCAGCCGGGCATGATGCCCCATCAGCTTCTTAGTCTCCTTCGCCACCCGATCAATATTAGCCTTGGCCTCGTCTCCCATAGTAATTATACGAGTAGTGAGTAAATCGAGATCTAAAGACTTAGCTTCATCAAGTACCCGTACCATGGGGTTGCGGGGAAGAAGGTGCTCACCGGTGACCTCGTCAAAGGTAATATCATGGGAGCTTGGATCCAGGTCAGGATGACCCGCAAATGGATTACGAGCCAAGTCAGGACGGTCGATATGAATAACGGTAGGGTTTCCGGGCGGGCGCGGAGAGAGTGCAAACTCGCTATCCTCCCCCGTAATATCATGAAGAGGCTGAGCCGGGAGCTGAGGACCAAGTGAAGGTTCGGATGAAGGATGACTCCTCTTTCTCCGTTGAATACCCTCTTCGATAACCCCGAGAAGAGGACGGTAGCCGACTACATCCCCGGAGCGGTGGGTCGAAGGCTTCGGCTTAGCGAAAGTTTTTGAAAGCTTGTATTGCTCAAGCCTGTGCCGAAGATCCGAGGCCTTGGATGTCTTACCTGCTCCTGACATGAAGAACAAGTGTCACAAACTTACATCACTATATAATTCGAGAAACGCGGCAAATTAAAAGAAGAAAGAAAAACACGTCTGTTATACAAACCCTGGGGAGAAGTAGGATACTGCAATGAGTCCTGGATTTCATTCCAGGACGGGAGCGGATCATAAAATATTCCTAAGTCCCTATCATTAATGAAGCATGCAGGAGTCAAGAGTTCACCTTGAGTCGTCGGAGCCACCTTGGCTGGAATGGTCTGAGAAGACTCACTTGCACCGGTCCCGGCCTTGTCCGCTTTCCCAGTTTTCCCTACCAAAGCCGGATCTTCGTCCAGCCCCTCGAAAGCCTGGTGGAACGCATCGTCCGTCCACTCCTGAATCTCGCCCGCTTGCCCAGGAAGCAAGGCCCCGATGCCATCGCCACCTTTATCACCTTCCCGACCATCTCCACCCTCACCTCTTTCCTCCTCTATGTCTTCCTCCTCCTGGGTAAGTGGACAATTGCTGGGGGAGGGACCGTCCGACTTCTTGAGTTTCTTACCTCCGACGGCTGGAGGTTTTGTGAAAGGTTTCCTCTTGCTACTCTCTACCGTAACACCTCCCTTAGTCTGAGCAGCCACCCTCTCCTCCGCCGTTTCCCTCAGCTTGACTACTGACTGCTGTGGAAGGATTAAGTTATACTCCAGGAAGGTCGCATTTCTGATCAGGAAGGCAGATGATCTATCCTTCTCGAGAATAGCTTCTATCTCAGCCGCCGTCTGAAGCAGGCGGTCAGTCTCCACAATCGCAAAGCCACATGTCGCTAACAAAAAATGAGAAAGTATGAGAAGAAGCATCGCAATCGGAATAGAAATTATAAGTAAAAGCATCAACTTACATCCAGAAGTAAAGCGCCGAATTGAAACGGAGTCGTCCCTGACAAAGAACCACTCCTTCTTGAACATGCTGAATTTAGAATACAAATCCAAGACCGGCTTGAAGGTCACAGCTGACTCCAAGCTAATGTATGGGGACCCCTTCTTATAGCCCCTCAGATCATATAGATACCGGATCTCCCGGTTGGAAGAAGCACGACCATACTTCCTCTGGAAAATGACGAAGAGGCTCACCAATATAGCATAGGAGTTGGGTTGAAGCTGGAAGAGGGCCACCTTTAGATATGTGAGGAAGCTAGCTATCCAAGCGTTAAGAGGAGGAATGGCACCACACATGCAGTGGTTTCTGCTATAGGCGAAGTACCCTTCAGGAGGATCGTACGGCATAACTTCTCTCCCTGGCAACAGCAAGTGCGCCCTATCAATTCCAAAAGATCGGGAAATGACATCAAGCTGCTCCTCCTTGAGGGAGCTAGGAAAGCAATCGGGCGGGGAGTTCAGAAGCTCCTGAGGGCCGTACCCGTCCACTAGTGATCTCGGGGTAGATCCATGACGTTCCGGACCTGGCTGAACAGGGGGCACTGAGGAAGTTTCTCCTTCGCCCTGGGACTTCTTTTTATCCGAGCGGGTTTCTGCTTTTCGAGACATTTATCTACAACACCGGAAAAGCATATTGTTAGAACAAAGGATGTAAACAAGTAAGTATATAATATGGAATTTCACTCATAAAATCAAAATGCTCAAACTCCCGTTGTCATTCGGTAAAGTAAGTGCAAAATTCTCAAGGTCATTCGGTAGTTTCTCATGTCCATTCGGCATTTAAAGTCATCGGTTCCATCCGGTACTTGCCCATTCGGCACTTTCAAAAATCCATTCGGCATTCTCATCTCCAAAAACCACAACCCATTCGGCATTTTCGAAAGGCTCATTCGGTAGTATAAAACATAATAGTCATTCGGCGAGGAAAGAAGGCCTCACCTGATCCGACAAAACTAGCCTAGTTCGGCACTACAAATGATTCAGTGTTGAGAATTTGGCTCGGCACTTTTCGATCGGTAAAGAAACAACAAGGGTACGGAGCCCCTACTTATAGAGGAAAGGAAAGATAGTCGGACCACCGGTTCGTTTCTGAGACCGGATGGGATTGTCTAGGATAGACAACCAAAAACAAAGCACGCCATATGCATGCACATGCCCTACTTTGGGGGGCAAGTGTTGGGTATGTTTTAGCCGGATCAACACCACCGGACCCGGTCCTGCCTCATCGAACTCCCACCAACGCATATCCCACTCGCGACCGAACCAAGCCTACCGGTCCATTCGTCTCAATGCCGAACCAAGCCTCACCGGTCCAACACCTCAAAGCCGAACCAAGCCTACCGGTCCATTCGTCTCAATGCCGAACCAATCCTCACCGGTCCGTTCGTCTCAATGCCGAAGCAATCCTCACCGGTCCAACACCTCAATACCGGACCAAGCCTCACCGGACCAACATGCATCCCATCTCAATGCCGAACCAAGCCTACCGATCCATACTCCCACTGGACCAACAACTCACTACTCAAGCTCCTACCGGACCATACCCCAAACCGGACCAAGGTTCTACCACATAGCACCGGATCACCTACAACCGGTCCACTCTACACTCCAACCATCTCCGAACCAAGCGATGCCGAACCAAGACGTACCAGGCCAGATCATGTCAGCCCAGGCCCATCAGCAACTGTACACATCCTAGACCCCTACCCCTAGCCTCACTCTATAAATAGAGGGGCAGGGGTACGACAATGGGGACAAGTTTGAGAGCTCAAGCACGGAAGGAACTTTCAAACAAACAACTTTCTTTTACTTGTATCAAAGCTTTGTACTTGTAATCAAAAGAAGAGAAGAGAAATAACATATAAAGTGGACGTAGGCACATTCTGGCTGAACCACTATAAATTTGCGTGTCTTTTTACAGTTTAGCCCCTGCTTTTCATATATTTGCATAAATCACTCAAATCGCTAAGAACAACATAAGATCTACTAAATCATACAACTTTGAGGTGTTTGTCCATTTTTTGTGCAAACACATGCATAGTGTCTGTCTCTGTGCAAGGTATCAATCCCAACCTAAAGAAACTCACTTAAAAGCTGTAAAATGTATCATAAGATATATTAAACACGCCTATGATTATGGCTTATTTTATTCTAAAAATGATTCGTTCGACTTAATATCTTACTGTGATGCTGATTATGCTGGTTGTAAATCAGACCGAAAAAGTACAAGTGGAACTTGTCACTTTTTAGGGCATTCTATGATTTCCTGGTTTAGTAAAAAGCAAAACACAGTTTCTCTATCAACAACTGAAGCAGAGTATATTTTTGCTGCTTTGGCTTGTTCTCAAGTAATATATATGCAACAAACTTTAAAAGATTTTGGTTTAAATATCTCAAAATCACCCATTTATTGTGATAATACTAGTGCAATAAATTTATCCAAAAATACTACTCAACATGCTCGAACTAAACATATTGATATCAGACACCATTTTCTCATAGATAATATAAATAGAGATGTAATTACTCTCGACTATATCAATTCTGAAAATCAAATTGCTGATATCTTAACAAAACCCTTAAATGAATCTAAATTTACTAAATTAAGAAGAGAATTAGGTATTTGTTCATTAACTGAAATATAAAATATAAATAACAAAGTATAATTAAAAATTAAATCAAAATAAATCAAATAGTAAAAATATTGAGAACCATGTCGACATCCCCCCTATACCCATGTCGACATATAACGGTTTTTTTTTTAATTTTAAATTTTTTCCCACCAAAATTCAAATAATTGGTTATATATTCTTCTTATTTTCGAGATTTTATTCATTCTTTATGTTCTCTTTCTGTTCTATCTTCTGAAATCAATTTATTAATGGCCTCCTCTTCCAAATCAAACATAAAATCAACCTCTTCATTCCCTTCTCCTACCTCTGGTCCGTTCCAACGTACTACGCTCGCCCGAGTGACAAAAATGGAGGATTCTCTTAAGGATGCAATTCAGTTAATGACTGAAATTCAAATAGTGCAACTCCGAATGGCAAAAGAACATGAAAGGCAAGGGAAAATCCTTAGAAATTTGCAAAAATTTCTAATGGACAATCATGCTAATCCAATCTTGATTGACGAGGACTCTTCAAGAGATCATGAACAAGAGGAAAGTGAAGAAGAAGAAGAAGAACCAATAGAAGAAGAGCATGTGGAAGACAACGACAAAGTCATTTGCGTTGGCGAAGTATGTTTTGACAAGGACGGAAACTTGGTTGAACAACGTGGAAATTTCTGTTTCCATTATCCAAGTTGTTCGATCCATAGATCTCCAATTGTCAAAGATACTCGGTAGTTTCTTCTTTTTCGTTTTTCATCGTTATGTGTATATTTGTCACATTGTACGAAAATGTAAATATAAACATATATATATAAATATTGTGTGTTCTTATATATGATTCCTATATATGAGATATATAAGTATTATATAGGTACTTGGTTAGGAATATTAGTAGTTTAGGACTAAGTTTTAGGTTTACAAGTAAGTATTGATTATGTTTGATAACACTATCATTATAATCATATAGGATATTAGACTAAGAATTATATAGTTTGGAGTTAGTTTGTTTTTATTGATGACAAAGGGGGAGAAATATAAAATAGAAGAGTTAGGCATAGATTAAGGGGGAGTTATTAGTTTTAGGGGGAGTTATTAGGATAGAAGTAATATTTTATAAACAAAGGTTGTCATCATCAAAAAGGGGGAGATTGTTAGTCCATGAGTTGATGGTTTTGATGACATACTTCCGTAGATATGATACATGAAAAACATTGTGCACACTCGACATCTTCTCAGGTAACTCCAATCTGTAAGCGAGCTTTCCAATTCGCTCGATAATCGGGAATGGTCCAACAAATCTCGGAGTCAATTTTCCTTTCTTCCCGAATCGAATAACATTCTTTAGTGGAGAAATCTTCACAAAAACCATATCTCCTACGTCGAATTCCAAATCCTTTCGACGCTTATCAGCATAACTCTTCTGACGGTCTTGGGCTGCCTTCATTCGTTGCCGAATGATCTCTATGCAATCCGAAGTCTGACGAATCATCTCTGGCCCAAGCATCAACTTTTCTCCAGTTTCCAACCAACATGTCGGAGAGTTACACGGTCTTCCATACAATGCCTCATACGGTGCCATACCAATACTTGACTGGTAACTGTTGTTGTATGCAAATTCCACCAAATGAAGGTGATCTTCCCATGATCCTCCGAAATCCAAAACACAAGCTCTGAGGAGATCTTCCAAAACTCGGTTGACTCTCTCGGTCTGACCATCTGTTTGAGGATGATAAGCTGTACTCAAACACAACTCGGTTCCCAAGACTTCCTGGAAGCTCTTCCAAAATCCACTAGTGAACAATGGGTCTCGATCGCTCACTATACTCTTCGGAATACCATGGAATCGAACTATCCACTTAACATACAACTCAGCCAACTTTGATGCAGTCCTAGTTGATCGAACAGGAATGAATCGTGCACTCTTAGTCAGACGATCCACAATGACCCAAATCCCTTCATTTCCCGTTCTGGTTCTAGGCAATCCATCAATAAAATCCATCGAAACTTGTTCCCACTTCCATGTAGGAACTTCTAATGGCTGAAGCAATCCGCTTGGCTTCTTCTGTTCAGCCTTTACCAACTGGCAGTTCATGCACTTGGAAATAAAATTTCCAACATCCTTCTTCATGCCTTCCCAGTAGTAGGTTCTCTTCATATCCCGATACATCTTGTTTCCTCCTGGATGAATTGTCAACTTCGAGTGATGACTTTCCTTCAGAACTTCACTCCTCAATTCATCTATATCGGGAACAACTAGTCGTCCTTGCTTCCGAAGCCAACCCTCTCGATCGACCTCGAATCCTTTATCCTTTTCTGGATCCAACCCAGATTCCAATTCACGGATAATCTTGACAAGCTTATCATCTCGCTTTTGGCTCTCACCAATCCTTTCCACAAGAGTGGGTCTTATTGATAAGTTTGCCAACATCTCAGGTTCCAATTCGCATCTAGGCCTGAAGTCAAATCCAGCTAAATACTCGAGACTCTTCCATTCAGAAAACATGGCTCCCAATCCTGCATGTCTTCGACTTAACGCATCTGCCACTGCGTTACCTTTTCCCGGAGTATAAGCTATACCAAAATCATATGATGCCAAAAACTCTAGCCAACGTTGCTGCCGAAGATTCAAATCCTTTTGGGAGAAAAGATACTTCAACGACTTGTGATCCGTAAACAACTCGAATCGAACTCCCAACAGATAATGCCTCCACATCTTCAGAGCAAATACAATCGCCGCTAACTCCAAATCATGAGTTGGGTAATTCCTTTCATGCGGCTTCAGTTGTCGACTGGCATACGCAACAACTTTATCCTTCTGCATCAGCACTGCTCCAAGTCCAGTACCACATGCGTCGGTGTAAACCACCATCTCATCATTCCCACTAGGAATAGTCAAAACAGGAGCACTTGTCAGTCTCTCTTTCAGGATTCCGAAAGCTTGCTCACACTTAGCATCCCAACTGAACACTTTGTTCTTCTTCGTCAATCCTGTTAACGGTGCAGCTATCTTGGAGAAGTCTTTGATAAACCATCGATAATATCCTGCTAATCCAAGAAAACTTCTCACATCAGATGCATTCTTAGGTCTAACCCAATCCTGGATTGCTGCCACCTTAGCGGGATCAACCGCTATTCCATTTCCAGAAATCACATGGCCTAAGAACCTCACTTCACTCTTCCAGAAGTGACACTTCGAAAACTTAGCCTTCAACTGATGTTTTCGCAAGATCTCCAAAACAATATGCAAGTGCGTCTTGTGCTCTTCTTCAGTTCTGGAATAAATCAGAATATCATCCACGAACACAAGTACGAACTTGTTCAACTGATCTCTGAACACTCTATTCATAAGATCCACAAAATATGCTGGCGCGTTAGTCAATCCAAACGGCATTACCAGCCACTCAAAGAAACCGGATGGTGTCCTAAAAGCAGTCTTCGGCACACTATCCTTAGCTACTCTCAACTGGTGAAATCCCGTTGCCAAATCCATCTGAGAAAACACCTTAGCCTCGTGAAGCTGATCAAACAGGTCATCTATTCTCGGCAATGGATACTTGTTCTTCCTAGTCACCTTATTCAGCTCACGATAATCCACACACAATCTCAACGACCCATCTGCCTTGGTTGCAAACACAACTGGTGCACCCCACTCGGACACACTACGCCGAATGAATCCTTTCTGTAAAAGGTCATCAACTTGCACCCTCAACTCCTGCTGTTCCTTAGGCGCCATCCGCCTAAGAGGCATCACAACAGGTCTGGCTCCTTCAACTAGATCTATACGAAACTCGATCTCTCTATGCGGCGGCAACCCTTTGACTTCGTCAAAGACATCCTCGAATCCATTAGCGATCGGCACTGATGACAGTCCATCCCGTGGAACAACTAGCGAATACATGAAGCTCATGAAGACGCCTTCCTCATGCTTACATCGTATCACAACCTTTCGCCCCTCCACATTCTCGACTGTCACCTCCAGCTTTTCGCAATCAACCTTAGCCGCGTACTTCCTAAGCCAGTCCATACCCAAAATAATTCCGAACCCCGCAAAGTTCAGAACAAAGCAATCACAATCAAAAGAGCAACCATGACTCGACACAACTAGACCACGGCATAACATACACAAACAAGACGAACCCCCAACTGGATTAGTCACAACCAATGGCCTATCAACAATATCCGGCTTCAAATCTAACCGGCCTACGAGTTCATTACAAACAAACGAGTGCGACGCTCCAGTATCAAACAGAACTCTAACTGGAACACCACATAGGAAAAGAGTACCTTGAACAACCACACTCTTTCCCTTCTCTTCAGCAGTAGGAGCTTTCGAAGACGACGGAACAGCTCCTAAAGCATAGGCTTGCACAATCTGCCTGTCCTTCCTCGGTTCTGGACAATTCTTCCTGAAATGCCCCGGCTTGTCACAGTTGTGACACTTCATCGGCACCTTAGGATTCTTACAATCCTTAGAGAAATGGCCCTTCTGCTGACAATTGTAGCAAGTCACCTCGCCTTTCGGCTTCTTCTGGCCATCCTTACCCTTCTGCTGCTGCTGCTTCCTCTTCTGGTTTCCACCCTGCTGTGGTTTAGACTCTCCCTTGATAACAGCAACAACAGGTCCTTCCTTAGGAAACAGACTCTCATGCCTAAGAGCTTTCTCCACAAGCTTCTCAAATGAATCGTCCAAATGATCCACCAACTGTCTCCCAAGATAACTATCCAAGCCGGTCACAAACTTCTCATTCTTCTGATAAGCAGATTCAATATACGACCGGGCATACTTGGACAAAGCTTCGAACTCAGAGACATACTCAAGAACAGATCTTCCACCCTGCTTGAGCTCCACAAACTTCTTGAACAGAATAGACTTCTGAGCTGTAGAAATGAACTTAGCTTCAAATCTGACTTGGAATTGCTCCCAAGTAATCTCTTCTTCCGGAGTAGTGATGGTAATAGAGTTCCACCAATCAGAAGCTCTCCCTTGAAGCTGCCTCGATGCCAACTTCCTCTTAGTTGCATCATCAATTCCCAAATCACCAAAGATCCTTCTACAAGCATCTATCCACCTCTGGACCTCAATGGTAGATTCTGTTCCTAAGAAAACCTTCCCTCCAAGAGCAGTATAATCCTTGCACAGCTTAGCAAAATCCACTGGTTTCGGAGTTTGGACTTGAACTCCAACATCTACTGCTGCCCCCGGAACTGGTATCCTTCTCATGATCGAAGTCATCATAGCTTCGAACATGGCTGCATAATCAGCAGTCTCTTCAGTAGCACGGCCTTCCCTAGCAGCTGGTCTCCCTCTTCGACTCATTCTCAATATCTATAAAAAGGAATGATTAGAACATCTAGAGAAACAACTGCATAAAGGACTCAAACCCTACTAAGCTACTATATTATATATAGTATTCATCCATCAAAATACAATTACGTCTCTCATACGTAGTTACTTCAGCGAGCGTTGGGTAAAATCGATTAACCAATGCTCTGATACCAAATGTGACGACCGCCTATGACCCCTGCACCGAATCTAGAGATAGAGCGCTGTAAAGTGTGCCAGGCGACCATGGACGATTGTCAAGGTAAGATTTAAAACGAAAGAATCTATCGTATTACTCACAGCGCATGGACAAAATACAATAGAACATATGTATAGTGAAGCTTTATAGAACAAAATGGCATCATATAAAACTCCATAATAGTTGAATACAAGCAACCACATAGTCAATACATCCAGCCTCACTACAAATCTCTCAGAGAATACAAAACAGCGGAATATCCAGTACATATAATAAGAAGATAATATGCAACCCTCTAGCTCGTCTTCGATATCAGCATCGTGAGAAGAGAACAACACCTGTCACCTGCTACCTAGTCTGCCCGTCCCAAAATGGACGAACAGCCCAAGGCAATAAGAATTAAAACATAAAGCCTTGAGTCAGACAACAGTCTTAGTGAGCAGTAAATTAACTAACAACATACCAAAAGAGCATAAAGGAAAAGGAATAGGAATACAACCCTCCCACTCCAACCTCATTCTACAGTGATAGCCCCCAGACACACACTAAGCAGAAGCAAACATAGCAGAGCATACAATTTAAAGTAAAGCTACTATCACTCGAGTCAAGGGCGATGTTTTCCAAGTACCAAGGCCTAAATCAGATAAGCACCCAGAAAATACCGCTCTTGAGTCCGAATGACGATACAACCAAACATCCATGACTCTGGCTATCACTGTTATCATTACTTCGATATCACCGTTAATTGAATGACCGGCACATTCTTTCAGCCGTCCGTCAAGGGTTAATGGAAACCCCGGTTCTAGACATAACTCCCGCACGTCGTCGCAGCCCGTGCCTAGGACTATCGAATCTTCCCAGAGTACTCGACCATCAACAGTTGGCCGTTGGGACTATCGAATCTGCCCAAACGTACTCTTGCTTAGAGCATGCTAGAACCTTCAACAACGATGCTATCCAAGCCTCCTAGTCATCCTCCTCGACGACTATTCTCATATCCATTCATTATCTTCAACTCGAATCATATCACCGAGTTATCAACATGCTTGGAATTATCCCGTCTGGATTAGACCAAGTCTTCATCACATGATTGCCTCGCTTCATTACATCCTCGCAAAGCCTCATCTCATCATCACATCATCAAATCTATGCATAAGAGCTTCATCATCCCGCTACATATGCCACGAGCAGCTTTCCCAATTCAAGAGCCTTTCCCTTAGCTTTTGAATCGTCTTCGGTCTAAATCTAATCATCAATCATCTAGTTCATAACAATCAATCAAATCAAACATCAATCCAAACAATCAAGCATTCAAATATGATCTAAGTAGACAATTATAACAATAATGGCATTTTCGTAATTAAAGAGTTGAAAGTCCAATAAGCATGAAAACATGGATTATATCTCTACAAACTTGATGAATGAACTTGCATAGGTTAACATATGATAAAGTGGATGTAACATCATCATAAACAATGGATCTATATGGATCTACACATAGGATGAAGAAAATGCATGGAAATCTCTATTTTAACTCCAAATCAAGCCAACAATCCGATATACTCCTTTGGATCCGCGTGAGAGATAATCACCACTCACCAAATCACCTAAACAATCCAAAAGATAACAACTCCAGATCTGGACAGCGAAGAACTAAGCTAGATCCGACAAGATCTCACTTCAAACGAAGAAATCTCTCTTGAAAAGATGAAGATCTTCAATCTAAGCTCTTGAATCTTCAATCTTGATCTTCGATTTGGATGGATGGAAGCACTAGATTAGAGTGGAGAAAAGAAGTGAAGAAGTGTAGAAGTCGAGCTCTCAAAATGGCAGCACTTCGTCGCTTCAAAATCCGGATCCCAAAAATGAAGAGAAGCTCTCCTATTTATAGCTGAAAACTGCCCTTAAGTCGTAACTCGGCTATCTCCTTAAGTCGCTGCCGACTTAACACTATGCCGACCTACGACCTAAAAACCCCCACGACTTAACAGAGCCTCCGACCTAACCCTTGGCCAACAACTCCGACCTAACAGACCAAGCCTACGACTTAACATGCGCGCGACCTAACTTATGCGCGCTTCACTCCTAAGTCGCCTGGACGACTTAACAACTTAGCACCATTCGACTTAACACTTAGACGAAACCCAGCGACCTAACACAGACTGCCTCTCTACGACCTACGACTTATAAAACCTTGCGACCTAACAACTTAACAACCCACGCGACCTAACAGTGTTACGACCTAACACTTAATACTTAACCCCTTAGGTCGTCCAACGACTTAACTACTAAGTCGTTAACCAGCTTATTTCTTAGGTCGGTCAATCCCATAGGTCGCTCACTTTACTAAGTCGGTAACTTGCTACCCCAGCTCCCCTAGGTCGTTGCCGACCTAACCATGCTAACCCGGTAACCACTAGGTCGCTAACTCCACTAGGTCTGCCTACCCTTAAGTCGGTCAGTTCTTTAGGTCGTTAACTCGCCCTGCCGACCTAACACTTAGCTCACCGAAACTCTTAGGTCGCTCACAACATTCTCTTAGGTCGTTGCCGACCTAACTCTACCCCAGAATACTTAGGTCGCTTACTACTCTTCCTTAGGTCGCCTGAACCTCTTAAGTCGGTCACGACTTATCTCCTAGGTCGGTCACTACCTTAAGTCGGTGAGTTCCTTGAGTCGGCAACTCGACCCAGACTTGTTGCTTAACTCGCCCAAACTCCTAAGTCGGCTACGACTTAGGACTTAAGAAAAATTCTGCCAAAACCAGAAATGACTTAACAACCATACAACCAAAGGTCAATCATTTTAGAATGTTTTGATCCGTAAAAATACGGGTCGTTACACGACCCTTGTTGTTACTTGTATAATGATATAGAGTTTAGGATACAGACACTAACGAGAAGGTTAACTAATGCCTAGTTAAAACGTATCGTTGGATGGTGATTCGATGAGTGGGTCGGGCATTGGATATGTACTCAGTTAGATGCACCAATGCATAGATGGAAAGTATCGTCGGACTGTGATTCGATGAGTGGGCCAGGCATTGGAAGTATATTCGGATAGATGCAACCCAAGCTACTATTATAGATAATTTCAGTTTGATGTATAGTTAGGATGTCTATCATTGAGACCATAAACTATAAATGTTTCTACGAATTATTCAGTTTTGGTATGTTCCACGTGTGAGTGGAAACTTTCATGAATCATTATTGGATTTAGTCACATTAAAAACAATCAATTTATATTGTGAAAGCAACTAGTTCCTTACATATATAAGACACACACTTCTCCAATTTGATGTAGATCCTTCCTCTCCTTCGCTGTTCAGAATTTCCATGCCTTCAAACCTAAAAATTTCTTGATAACTTCGTTTTATTTGTGTGACTCTCTATGCAGCGATTGGTTTCATATATAAATTTATTTAATTTGAATCTGATTTAAAGAATTTATAATTAGTTTGGAGATTAAGGTTTTAGAAGCGAAGGTAAGATTTATTAGAACAAAATGAATAGGGTTAGAGATCCATTTATATGCTGAAAATATAATACGTGGGCTAAAATATCGAAATCAATATATTACGAAAATTCCACTGGTTTTGACTTCTAATTTTTAGTCTTTTTAACCAAATTCAGCAGGTTACATATATTTTCTAACTGTAAACGACATTCCGAACGCAATTGAATAGGTCTCGAAACCTAATTCCAGCTCCTATAAAAAATTACTATTTTGTACTTTATGTGAAACTTGTTATAATATATGTAAATCATG
Source organism: Allium fistulosum (assembly GCA_030737815.1). Lineage (NCBI taxonomy): Eukaryota > Viridiplantae > Streptophyta > Magnoliopsida > Asparagales > Amaryllidaceae > Allium > Allium fistulosum. The sequence continues at coordinate 1,023,031,964 of CM060902.1, forward strand.
AAGAGTGATGCTATACAATGCTTGTTATATTTTATTTAGTCTCACATCATGAGATAAGTCCAATCCCAAGCTCTAAAATCTTTATATAAAGAAGCCTATGTAATGGAAATAGATACCCAAATTCAGGAATGAATAAAATGTCTCCTTCATTTTTCTAATGGCTTCTTATTTTTATATTGTTTACAACACGTTATCAGAATGATCTTTTTTTCAAATGTATTGGATATTCCAATCTAGAAGATTAGATCCATTTTTTCCTTTTACGTAGATACATCTCTTTCTCTTAATCAGTTACTGAAATCAGATCTATCTCTTCCTCTTATTCAACCATGAAATCAGGTTTGAAATTTTCTAGATCTGCTTTTCTAGATTTGTTTTTCAATTAATTTTGGATCAAGATTTAAGTATTCTTGTTTCACAATTCTATATCTATTTCTAATTTTCAGATTTGGATTTTAGTTTTAATAGATCTTATCTTTTCAAAATCTTATTTTATCATAGATCTAAATTTATAGATCTTATTCTACTGTACATGTATTTTTGTCATTATATTTCAGATCTCATTCTACTATAGATCTGATTTTTTTGTTCTTATTTTTTTGATTTCATTATATTGTAGATCTCAAAATCATACTCAAATAATATATCTTTGAGATTTGTACATGGTTTAAAAATAAAATGTTGTGTTTTTTGAATTTGGATTTGAATTGATTTTAAACTTGCTTATTATTGCATGCTTTTGAGTTCATTATTTTGGAAAGCAAGTTTTGAATTTGACAATTTATGTTATTGATTCAAATAAATTTATTGAACTTGATTGTGTTTTGGTTTGTGATATAGATCTAAGTAATCTATACATTTTTGGTAAATGAAGTTTTCATTTTGAAAACTCTTTGATTTGGAATTTGACTTTGGAAATGATTTTGATATATATAGTTTATATTTCCAAAAGAAATATTTTACTATTTCTTAGAGAAACATATACAAGAATAATGTGTATCTAGAAGATCATATTAAGTTTAGATCCAATATTAATATTGATTTAGCACACCTGAAGTGAATGGAAACATTAATGAAAGCATACATGATAAACATAATTTCTAGCATTTGAAATAAAAGTTGGGAACCTGCATTTCCTATAATGCTAAAAGCTTGAGTTTCCATAAATTATTAAATTTCAAGTTTTCTTGTAATAAAGAACCAGAAGTTTCAAAAAAGAGAGAAGAAACTTGAACTATTAAAAGGGGGATATATATATATATAAAAGAGTTATTTTAGATATTTTAGAAATTTTGACTATTAAGAAATAAAGTTTCTCTTACGGTATTCATTTTAATTTTATTATTGATATATTGAACTAAGATTTGAGATGAAATTTTGCTAAGTAACGTTAGTTAGATTGATTTATTTATTTGTAAAGAAAAAATTCGTTGTGACAATATTTTATATTTTAGGTTACAATAATAGTAAATTGCATTCGTTTTTTTAAATCATAAATGCATTAAATGTTGTCGTCATAGTAATAAATTAAATTACCTTATCATCATAAATGCATTGGCTATAGTAAATTAAATGATGTTGTATTTTTATGTTTGGAATAAGAATAGACATATGGTTTATTATCTGGTGTATTTATTTTGGAAAACAATGCTCGATATAATGAAAGAAATAAGTTTAAACAACCTGAAGTTGTGCAAAAAATTTTTTTTTCAACCAGAAGTTGTATAACTCAGTCCGAGACTTGAAGTCTTGAATTATGGAATGATTTGTTGATAAAGTCTATGACTTGAAATCTTATAGTTATTTTTTTATTAGTCGAAATGTATAAGCTTCTAAACAAGAAGTTTACCTAAAATTTGAGAACCTGAAATTCATAACAAATTAATGAGCTTGAAGTTCATGAATTAGAAATCCGAAGCTTTCTCGAAACTGTGTGAAATGTCAAGATTAAACTTCTTGAAGAAGTTAAAAGAGATAATACATCTTAACACAAGATTATGACAGCGCGTCCAAGAGATTTCAAAAAACACCAAATGAGTTATATCTTACTTACATCTTTGCATTTACATATTATATTGACCAAATATCATGAAGATATTGTGCTATATGACATTTCAAATATGCCTTGAATTGAAAATTAATTATTAATTTAGCTTTGAAATGGGATGTTCATTATTTATAAAATATGAATTCAAATGACATTTTAGTCCATATTTCTCATTTTTCATTTTAGTTTATATGTTGTAGTTAGTTTAAAATATTTTCCTCCATTATATATACTTCCAATTATATAAAAGTACACATGGTCAATTTATAGGTTCCGTGCAATGCGAAATATTATTTCATTTCAATATGTGCAGCTTTAATTTAATTACTCTCTATTGCTTTCTCATTGCTATATCTAAATATAGATCCGGTCTTTACTAATCGCACTATGTTATAAAACCTAAAGTTTTGACAAATTATTTTTGGGTGCATTAGTCAAACTATTTAATTGACTAAATACATTTTAGTATTATCCAAAGGAGATAACTCATATAACATACTATTTAAGTTTATGGATGTATGTGTATATATTAATCTCTTGAAGGGATGTTTTCTTTAAAATTTATATTGCAAAATCCAACATCCCAGAAGAGATGTTATAGAAAAATTATTTTTGTTAGATTGCAATCCCTTAAAAAGAAACACATATTCCCTGAAGGAATATCGTATAAAACTTTAGAAGTAATAACAATAATTTATCTCTAAGAAAAATATATTGTATACCAAAATCACACTCTAGAAGTAGTGGTTTTATCTCTTGTATCTTACTTTCATTTGGTGCATCTAATTTTTTTACTGTATTTAAAGTTTGATATGACATTTCAAAAGCAGTTACAACAAAAATCTCCAGAAAGGATATTTTATGCTAATGTAAAAGTAATAATTATGTAATTTATATAAAAGAAATATTGTATATTGATATGACATTCAAATAGTTTGCATATATATATATATATATATATATATATCTGGAAGAGATAAGTTTGCTTCAGAAGTGGTGAAAAATATCTCTAGAAGAGACTTATACATTTGGAAATGATAAAATATCTCTAGAAGAGATTTGTTTATATATTTGGTAATTTTATTAAACTAAATAAATGTATAGAAATTTGATTACGAAGGATTCCAATTTAGTTTAGATCTGATTCTAACTTAAAATTTGAGAGCTATGTAATGTGTATCATATATTTCATTATGATTATACCAAACCTCCCAAATAGGTAAGATATCAAACTATCTCTAGAATACACTATTCTATGTTCATGTGTCTAATTATACCCTAAAGTTATGGTCATAGATATTATTTCATAAGAAATATTATATGTATAACCATTTCTTGAAGTAATATCTTTAAATATTCTCTTGAAGAGATAGTCTATATGTCATACCATACATTTCATGAAAGCTATAAATACCGTCTTAAAGAGATCTGTATGTGCAACTAATATAATTGCATATTTTTATAAAATTCCAAGTGTCCAGAAGTTACTCTTAATTTTTTTTTGTAAGCATATCTCTTTTGTTGAACTCTCTAGAAGAGATGTGTAGAAATGTCTATATGCAATTATAACTATGTGTTATTCTCTAATAAGTAATCATAATTAACGTTTAAAAGTGATATTTGAGATATAATTGAGGAATAAAACTTAACAACTTGAAGTTGTGTATATAATTTATTTGAACCAGAAGTTCAATATGGTTCCAAACCAAATGTTTTGAACATTATCATGCAGTCTTGAAGGATTCCCATTGACATAGATCTATAAACAGAAATTAATAGTTGTAAAGTTTTTTCTAAAAATCACTAACTCAAATGAGAAAGAATACACAAATTTATAATATATATATGTAATAAGTGGACGCACGTATATATCTATATATGAAGATATTCAACTAACAACTTGAAGTTTGTTATGAGCCGATCTTATATGTTATGCATAGATATAATGCAGTGATTTAAAATTCAATCAACATAAATGTTGAATGACCTGAAGTCATGTATATATTCAAATGATCTACACAATAGGTAAATTCCTCCAATTGGCTAGATCAATGAATGAGAACAAACTCTAATAAGCAATATCAATTGAATGCATCTTATCAACTAATAAAAGAATTATCCTCATATAATTAATATGTATGATGTATTTGCTAGTAGCAATATCATAATGGATCAAAATGAGAATCCAAAGAAGATTATTATGAAATGTGACAATGTTCGTTAACATTGAGAGGGAGGATAAAAGAGATACAAGTTCATTTTAATTATCAAGATTAACTATTGGTTGCAAAATATTAAGTAACTTGAATAAATTATCGGAATATCCCTAATATACTTGCTCCAATATAAGTTGAAATCCCAGAAGAACCAAAAGGGTATAAATCACATCCGAAGTGTGGTAGAGAAGTTAGTTTGAACTATTTTGAAGAAAGTAATAAAGATGCCAAATAAAGGAGGTGCATGTTTTTTTAAGAAACACTTAAAGGTGCTCTGTAAGAGACCCATGATATGGTTGTCAAATAAACCTAGAAGTGGTTTAGGTACCTAAAATAGAATAAATATTGAGGTATCAATAAATCATATCTAGAACTGACAAGAAATAATCATCGATGATAAATTTGTAAATAATAAAAAGAGCTCATGTTTATAAATAGATTAAAGATCTTGAATTAAAGGAAACATGATTGGCCATCATGAATCCTTTACTAATATAGAAATGTGGACTTGTAATCCATAAAGTAGCGAAAGTGTTTGAAACACTTAATATACCCCGAAGGTATAAATATTGCTTAAATCATATTAAACGATGAAAGTATACAAATTCCTGAAGAATATAAATAACTTTGGTGGTTATAAAGAATGTAAAGAATAAGGAGAATAGATTACAACCATCTTTTAAGTATTGTTGTAATGAAAATCTTGGTATAATTCATGATGAGTAGATTACTTCCTATTTTTAAGTATTGTTATAATGAAACTTTTAATATTCATCAAAGATGTAGTTGCAATATGCAAAACTGATTTGAAGTACTAAAATGAAAGCATATGAAGTGTTTTTCATAAAGGTAGCATAAAAAATGCATAAAACACAAATCATATTTGGAAGAAACAATCTTGAAAAATTCGATTGTATCGAAGGAAACTATTTGTAAATGATGAAGATCTAAAGAAAGGAAAGTAGAATTATTGTCTTCAGATTTTTAACGCTTGCCTAAGCTATGTTACAAAAGTATTTATAACAGATTTGAATTATAATGACATATATTCAAACTTAAAGGGAAAACTATAAAATCAAGGGGATCATGCATAAGTATATCATAATGTACTCTTTTTCCTTCACTAAGATTTTTCCCACTGGGTTTTCTTAGTAATGTTTTAATGAGGCATTACATTGATCCAGAAGTATCAAACGTCATTTGACTTAAATTATTGAAATATGTCATTGTACTCTTTTTCTTTCACTAAGGTTTTTCTTAGTAGGATTTTAATGAGACATTATTTTGATCCCTAAGTATCAAACTCTCTAGAAGGAATATCATTATATGATATCTATGATTTCACAAGTTACACCATTTTCCTCGTTCAAGGTTTTTCCCATTGGGTTTTCCTAACAGAGGTTTTTAATGAGGTAACATACAACATCTATAGCAACTGAAAGGCTATATGAAAGCAGGATAATAATGAGGGGGAGCAATCATCATACACGTTTCAAAATGGACAATTTCAAGCTACCATATGAACATCTAAGATTTTGAAGACGCATATTCAAGGGGAAGTGTTATAATATATGTAAATTATAAAGAGTGAATATGCTATACAATGTTTGTTATATTTTGTTTAGTCTCACATCATGGGATAAGTCCAATCCCAAGCTCCAAAACCTTTATATAAAGGAGCCTATGTAATAGAAATAGATGACTAAATTCAATAATGAATAAAATATCTCCTTCCTCCTTTTTTAATGGTTTCTTATTTTTATATTGTTTACAACAAAGCTACAATTTTATCCTTTTAATTTAATTATGTAATTTTGTAAAATTACAAGATGTTATTGTGTTCATCCAAACTGGGAATATTAGCGGGACCCACTTCAATGCATTTGACACGTCATGATAGACGCCTATGTGAAAGGAAAAAAAAAAGCTACGAACACGCTCTTAGACTCGGTGCCCCTAGGTTGCTTGATGTGGGCCCCACATGATACTTGTATCCGGTACCTCTGCCATTTTGGTTGAAGAAATGGTCTTAGGCTGGTCTTAAAAAATAAGCCCAATGGATTCACGCATCCATCCTTCCATCTTCTTAACCGAAAGAGCGAAGCCCTTTCCCCCCGACTTTGGATCATATCATGCTCTCAAATTTCATCGTTTCGTGAAAAAAGGTTAATTTTTAAGCTTTGAAAGATTTATTTTTCTACGCTAACGATTGAATTTTAACAAATTAACATTTTTTGTATTTAATTAGGGGTTAGGGTTCGTGCTTAATTCGCTTAATTGTACTGTTTCACGAACATCTGCCATGATGCCTGATTTCAACGTTAGGTTCTGTTTAGTTGGGGTCTGAACTTCGATTTTTATTTCTATTTTTAAAGTCTTTTGAGCTGTAATTATGGTGATAGTATGATATTGGTGGTGGTTAATTTTATTTTCGCTGTCTATCGGAATTTAATCATTAATTTCTTTATTTATACGGTATTGCTCATTAACGAATGCTAATGTTAAAGGAGTTTTATTTGAACTGAGATACTTCAAAATCTCCTAACACATTAAATTCATAATATCAGAATAATCTGGTTTCTGAACAACCTCATTTCATTTTAATAGAACAAGTATGTAAAGAAGCGAGTATTAGAGTCGGCTATTGTTAAAGTTCAAATGGTCCCCTGTCAGATACATGTTGCAAAACTTATATGTATTCTAAATGCGATTATGTTACCTACTTCCGAGGAAAATGAACATGGACTATTAGCAGTTCCATTTTGGTTTTGCATATAAAAGCCTAACTAGCTACCTCAACTTTATTTTCTTATGAAGTGGAGTATTGGTCTTTTAAGTGTTAGCTGTGGTCTGGTTTTAGATATTTGGGAACACCTTTTGATTCTTTGGGTTATTTTATATTTTGGTATGGATGGTTGCAAGATAATTTTACAGTCGTTGGAAAACTTGATCACTCGACTTTATTAGATTATATACATCTGCTGAATTTTATTCTTACTTGAAAACCTCAATGCTCAATATTATAGGGTAGACAATTGCAATCACCTTATATGTATTTCTATTATATTTTATTTGTTGCTTCATTTGTTCTTTCCTTATTTTGAATTTTAATCAATGAAGTTTCCTACCTGATTATGTATTTGAATTTAAACAGTAATCATTGTTTGATTTTGACTCATCCCATTTACTTTCCCTTTTGCAGTAGCATAATCCAATTATTCTTTAACCATCCTAGAGATTGAACAAATAACTCCTGTTATGCTTTCCTTGTGTTACTCTACACATTTTACCATTATCGGTTGCATCATTAATTGGTAGAAAAATTGATATTCAAAATGCCATCCTCCCCGCATTTGTCTCGAATTGATACGGTAAAGCTCAAAGACAGCATCTTACAAAGGCTTGGTCGACATAAAGCTGAAAAATACCTTTACAACCTAAGTAGACTGCTCAGCCTCAAACTCAAGAGATCAGAATATACTAAGCTCATCTATGCTATAATAGGAAAGGAAAACCTGCCCCTCCATAATCAATTCATCAAGTCAATCCTCACCAATGCCTTTCTTTCGGATAAACTGCCAAGCAAGCAAACTGCAACTGGGCACTCTCGGAATAATAAAATGCCTGTTGAGAATTTAGGTCATTTTCTTCCTATGCTCCCACAAAAAGAAAGGTCAGTCCGAAGCAGATACCGAAGAACAAATGACCAACTTAGCCTGCTTCGTCCACATGGAAAAAATCCAAATAGTAACATACTAGAATTCTCTAATCCTTGTGGTATTCAAAATGGTCCTGTAATATTATCTAATGGTAGCAAAGTTCCATTAGAAGTTATATCAGTTGAAGATGGTGAGGAAGTTGAACAGAAGAAAAACAGTCCAGGTTATCAAAGTAGAAGCCCAATAACTGCTCCGTTAGGGTTAATGTTTGATAATATTCCTTCTAAATCTCAGTATAAAGTAGTGTGTCACAGTGAAGTGGGAATTTGTCAAAAAAACAATGAACTCCCTGATTCAAGTGATTTGACAAAGTATTTGGAAGCTAAATTGAAGAAACAAGGTTTCGTCGCACCTGAAGATTCTGTTGTTGATACCGTGAATCGTGGTTTGGATGCATATTTGCGCAGATTGCTTCAGCCATCTATGTACTTAACAAAATCAAGGTCTAATTCTGCTGTCTCATTATTGGATTTTCAAGTTGCAGCCAAATCAGATTGTTTGTTATTAGCTCAAAGTAGTCCTATATTATCTCAGAAGATTTGCATGTTTTCTGACATGAGTGAACTCTGAAATGGATGACATCAGAACTATATGGTTTTGTGCATGAAGTGGTTTTGGTTGATTGGAGAAATAACTAAAAGTGCGTGTATATGTTGGAACAAGAAATATCTTAGTTCACAAATTATGAAGAATAAAATCGTGAAGCTGGCGAGAACTTATTTCAGCTTAGTCAAGGATGATAGCTTTTCAAGTGAGCAATTTATTTCGCAATTCACTTTTCTGATTTTGGTAGAAACCAAACCGATGTCCGGTAAATAGTTTTCATAATAGTTGTTAACATAACCTGGTAATCGTCACAAGTCCATTTGTACATACACAGTTTTTTGGATTTTTTCTGATAGTAGTACTTTATTCAAGCAGAGCACTCATTTTGATGTTCAAGGGGTCCGAACCTATGATCTTTAGAACCTATGTCTAGAGCGTTATACCATTAACCAGTTGAACTAGTAGTCGTTAACCAGTTTTTTTGGATTTCTGAAAATATAATTTCCAACTTTGAGGTTTATTTCCTTAACAAACATACTTGCAAAGGTCCTATTGTTTCTTCATTTTTTTGCATTCACACTCTTTATATTTGTTTTGTGATTCCTTTAGAGTTGTTGCAAGCATTTTTCTTAACATAACTGAGGGAAATGAAAGTGACTTTTTTTTTCTTCTGGTTTAATGTCAGGCTGAATCTGGAGATTATAGTTACCTGTTATTTTGCTTTTATTGGTCTGTAAACTGAACTTAAATCCCAAGTCCTCTACTTGCTCCTGAATATACAGGGTAAAGAGTAGAGTTCTTAACATGCCGAGGGTATAATCTGTTGTTATCTTCATTTTTTTAAAAGTAAAAGGTGGAAAAATAACTACAGCCAACTTCTACGTGATTTGAATACACTACACATGTTTATACATGACTGTAAAAAATTGTATTACTGAAAAATTGTTATATTTTCAACTCTAACTTTGTCCATCACAGAACAAAAACCAATATCCAAATCGCATGAGGAAACTTGCACATAACTGTTTTTTCTCGATGATGCACAAATCAATCAACGGCAAGGCTTTTCTTTTTCTTCTTCTAGTTAACACTCAAGGCTTCATGACCTCCAAATATGCACGGGAAAATTTGGTCGCTAATTAGTCAACAATTCTTACACAGTTTGGATGGCAATTTCTATATTGCTGTCATAGAACCAAACTTTGTATGATTTGTTGCATCATCTCATTCTCGAATAATTTTTTTGATTATTTTATTTCTTTATAGGGGTAGTTTTCTTATCTAGTAGCTATAACACTTGCTTTATACCAGAATATTGATTTGAAGGCTTTATGTCTGAGCTTGTTTGGTAAACTACATAGCCATTTGTTGATAAAATGCTGTACTTTCTTCATGTTATGCAGTTTTCTTTTATATTACGAGATAATGGCAAGATGCGAGAAATAGGACGGAGGGCGTTTTGGGAAATTCAAAAAGGTATGGTGGAGGAATGTTAACGGAATTCTCTTTATTAGTACATAGAGATTTACACAACACAATTAGATAAAAGAAAGACGAACTAAAGATACTCATACAAATAAAATAAATACAAATACTCAATCAATTTCCTTATACTGAATTTTCCGAACTTATTAGAAAGTTTCACAGTACAGTATTTGTGCTCTATGCACTCCTTTCTTATTGATTAAATTTGTTCAAATACTTAAATTGAATGAAAGATTGTTGTTATTGAGGTACTATTCAAAATAGGTGGTGAAAATAGGAAGAATTCTATACTGATGTATGTTGTGGATCCTAGATACTACTACTATTATTTAAAGGTTTATCGACCTGGAGGGGAGTTTGACATTTTCAGCAGGGAGAATGGTTTCTATGTTATTAAATTTGGATTGGGATTGGAGAAAAGATTGCAATTCTATAATAGAGGGAGGCTGTTATTTCTTTGATGGTAGGATCCCTGGTATGAAGAAGTGGAATCCAGAAATGTAAATGGATACAGATGCGTTGACATCATTCATTATTTGGATGAAATTTCCAGATATCGTTTTTAATTTGTTGAACGAGGAAGCCTTGAGTCATAGGTATTTTGTTAGGCATTTGACTTTTGGTACTGGTTTATAACAAAATTTATTCTTATGATAATAATACCTTGCTTTCTTTTTGTTCCTTTGAAATGATAAACATGCATTCTCATTTTTTGTATATATGTAGGTTTGTACGTATTAATAAATGTAGGTACCTATATATGTATGTATGTGTATCAGTACTTATCTATTCTATTATACTAGTGCGAACCCGTGCTACGCACACAGACTTCACCGAAATTTTGTTTAGTGCTATGTTTTTAGAATTTAATCATATGAATATGAAACTGTATTTGTAGATTGAATTTATTTTGATTGGTCTATTTGTTAAACACCAATGGAATGTTTATCAATTACTACGCTTAAGTGATCTTGAAGCACACATGGCATAGCAATTTTTGAAGAGAATAATGGATTTACAGAAAAAAAATTAATATCATATGTCAATTATTCCTTACTTGATAGCATTACAATATTGAGCATACTTATTAGTTTAAATGATGCATACGTTCAAATGGATTCATCCTATATAGGGAATAAGTTCAAATAGTATTCCATATATGGAATAAAGAAACCATGCTAAATGTGAAATAGCATTTAGATACGGGTTCGAATCAACAATATTCTAACATTTGCATTAGTACGTTTATTGTCACAAACTAATACGAATTAAATTAGGAAAATATTTTGGTGGCATCAAAGGTTATATTTGGGGATACTAATACTATTCATGGATTATATATATTAGTGTCACTAAATCAAAAATTTTGTGTGTGTGTATATATATATATACATATATTATATATTGGGATTATAGTACTTTGTGATACTAATATAGTGAATATTTTATATATTAGTTTGTGACACTATATTATATATAATATGTGATATACAAATTTGGAGAATATTTTATATATTAGTTTGTGACGCTATATCAATGATACTAATACTAATACTGTCCATTAATATATATATATATATATGTATATATATATATATATATATATATATATATATATATATATATTATAGTAACACTAAACATACAATACTTGATTAGAGACACTAATACTAATATTATCCATTTGTGGATTTTATATATTAGTGTCACAAAATAATACTAATTCAATTAGTTATAAAGTTATCAATATTTTATTTTATTGACTAAATGTTTTTTATTTTTCAATTAGTAAGAGTTAATGTGACGTACAAATTAGACGTACTGTGTTGGTTAATTGACATTGTTCTTCTGTTGTAAATGTGAAAATCGAGGGTTAGTTATAGCATGCATTTGTCTTTATAAATGCCATGAAAGAGACTAAAAAGGTTAAATATACATTGACGGGTATTGATAAATAAGTATGTATAGATGATCTAATCTTAATAATATCACATGCTAAAGTTATATTACTTGTATAGCTTTTAATATTGTGTAGTATTATATGGCATGTGCTCGTATCACAGTACTTAATACGAAGACAGAAGGAACACTGAAGTGTCATATTACTGATTGGTGAAGTTTGAGTGTGAGCGAGTTTCCCCAGTATTAGACAACAATATATAAATTGCCAATTTGTCTCAACTGAATACTCAATGGCTAATCGTTTGTCTATATAGAAGAATAAACATGGTCACTCATATGACAATGCATGACATAAATTTCGATTACAGAATAGTTGTGAACATGTATATCTATGCATGTAATTTAACAGAGAATAACAATTATGATTAAAAAATAATAATATTTTGTTCATGGTTCATTAACGGTATATTATAATAACTTGATAAAGCAAACAAATAATCATGCAGTACCGAGACAGCCTATGAAAATTTTATTATATCCCAGGACATGACATGAACAACACTTTATTGAATTTGAATTATTGTATTCATCAGGAATATAATGCAACATCATCCTTCTGGCCTTCAATAGTGCCTTCTGGCCTTCAATGGTGCCTTGTTGATGAGTTTCATTGCAGAGAAATTATCATAGGTGAAATCTAATAGTTGGTTTGCTGTAGATTTTTTGCTTACCATATGGCCTGCAAATGAATAATTTTTGTTATTGCATATAGGGAAAAAAAGGTGGAGATAGTTTGAACATGCAATTGTTGAAAATTTATTAAGTGCTTACCATTCCACCTTAATAACCTTAGTAGGTCAAAATAATAAGGAAATGTAAATGATATATAAATTTATAACGTGGAAATTATTAACGTGGAAATTAGCCACAATGGCCTCTTTAGCAAGTGGAATTAGTTTCTAGGACACACAATTGAATTAATTACTTTCAAGGACAAAATGTAAAATAATTAGTTTTTAGAGGCCTAAAAACCTATGAAATTATGTCCTTGAAAGTATTTGGACTGCTGACTTTGTCCTTGAAAGTAATTATTCTGATGATTTTGGCCTTGAAAGTAATTTCTTTGAATGTGTGTCCTAGAAACTAATTGGACTGCAAAGTTTGTCTTTTTGGTGAAATGCCCCTAAATTAACTGTATGGAATATCCGAGGCAGAGGTTTCAAAAAATTATATGGAAAGCATTATTATACCATAAAGAAAACACCATCAGTGTCATGATTCATTTTTTCTTGTATCCGGTCAATATTTTCGTATAGTGCTAAAGTTACCCATAAATTACCCGTAAAACCATCATACATATAGAAATTAAAGTAAGATAAACAGAAAATAGAATATATGGATGCCAAATTTCACTGATCTTACCATAAACTACATAACAATTGTGACAGTACATAATATACAGTTTTAAAATTCAAACTTCAGGCTTCCTAAGCGTTTGATGGGTTAACCTAAGAAATAAAAGCTGGAGCCCCAACAAACTCAAGCATGCTATATTAATTGAAACAATTGGAAAATAAGTGGGAACATGTTTTTGTTTTCTAGTAAATTATCTTTTATGTCGACCATGATTGTCTAACCAAATAAAAGATACTTATAGCTGTATCAAAAAAGATGAAATTATTTACACATCATCTCTATTGCTGTAAACTTTTGGATGTACTAAATTTTTTGTAAATAATAATTGTTTTTTATTCAGAAAATAGTTACCTTTATGATTGAGGGAACATCATATTGCACCTTGATGTATAGTGTGGAAATAGTATATTGTTCATAGCGTACACAAATTCAACAGCTTCTTTCGAGAATAGGAAGCACTGTAATGATGTACAGTAGTTGGTGCAATAAATGCAAATTAAAACTCTGCGTGAGATATTTGAGAATACATATTCAATCATTAAATAACTGTACATTGTTTTACATATTTTTGACGGAAGTCGAGGAAGCCAAAGAGTGAGATATATGAATATGACTGAATCAGGTGCCTTTATACTGTAAATGATATTAATTTTTCACCGATGTATTTTATTTCCATTAAAGAATTTCTATGCAACATTTTTTATGAAAATTCGTAATCTGGAAACAAAATTTATATAACTGTCACAAAGCACACTTAATTTTTGAATCGAATAAAAAATTAATGATATTATATAAATGTATTGAGGAAAAAAATTTCCTATAAACAACCCATGTATGATAATATTGACTACCCACTTTTAGGATAAAAATATACATCATGTACGGTTGAGTAAAAAGGCCAAAACAAATGGTTACAATTTGAATGGGGACTGTGGATAATTAGGGGAATAAAGTAGAATTTAGTTCTTGCATTTCAAATAAATATGAACAGGACAAAAAAATATAGCCATTTTACGTAATCGGAGAGAAAAATTATATTTTTTTATTATAATGTCAAGGACAACTTGGATTGTGAAATATATAGTTGTTAAAGTAAATAGGATAACCAAATATATGTACCTATGTTTGGAATTGAACGCATGTGTACTTTGGTTGCTGGCGGGAGGTTTGTTGTCGAAGTTGTGTGCGCTCACGACATTGACCAAGTCTTTGCTAGTAATGTTCGCACCACCAATTGAGTTGTTTATCCGTGCGGTTACCTGTTAAGAGATAAAGAAACAGTTTTTAATTACATTGCTCTGGCAGATATGTGTTAGCTTCTTAATTGCATTACCTTGTTGACGTAGTTGTGTGTTGGATTAGTGTGAAATGGAATATAATTTTCAAGCTTGTTTATTTTATTTTCCAATGCACTTTGTGAACACGTGTATTTACGAACCTATCACATAATGTCGTAAGTTAGTTTGTACTGTAGTGGATGCATGGTCAGCGCACGCACAGTTGGGGTGTTGGTTGCAGCGTACCTTTTGTAAGCAAGTTGTTTGCTTTATTTAATGAAGATAGAACATGGAACGTATGAATTGGATTCTAGTATAAAGATAGAACATATGAATCCCCGATTACATACCTTGCATCATGCACTCATCCTTGATAGGCATAATATCTACTAAATGTAGTGATATGAACATGAAAGTGTATAAATAACTTCAACTTGGTTGGAAAAAAACTTGATAGTTTTTTTTCCAAATGATCAAACCCTTGATGTATATTTTTTGGTGGATTTTTCCTCCAAACAATCAAAACTTGATATTCACATATCTGAAATTTCAGTTCCACCAACATTTCAGACACCTAAAGCTTTTATATAAAAGGCAAAATTGTCTTACAATCAGTTTTCACTTATAAACCGTTTGATTTTTTTTCTACCAAACTATTTGCGAAATTGGAAGTATCAATTGTTATATTATTTGTTTTATATGAGATTTATAACACCCATATCTGCATTTTGTTGTATGTATCGACATATCAACCAAGTCCTAGACCTAATCATTTTTATACAGACATAATAGTTTCGTATTACCCGGCTCTTATTAGATATTTGCATCCACGGCTGATATTATGATAGCGATTTTTTTACACGGGAACTGCCTATCTATGATTAAAAGGTGTATGTGTCAATAACGCTATGCATCAATCATTATATCTATAAAAAAATCGATACTTGGCCAAGCTCTACGAAATTCGTTATCTGATTATCTGTACTTTAATACCCCGACAAATATATACACAAAAAATAAAAATGCATACCTTATAGCTTCAACGATCATATTCTTCGGTATTTCAATCAAGATCGGTTATGTGTAGAAACTCACTTTTGTGAAAGCAGAACTCATCTGATAACAATGTCTATACATCTAAAAAAGAATTACATGTTAATATCTGTGGAAGTAAACCTCAAACCTACTTAAAGAGAATGAAACCACGATGAATTCCAAGCATAACAATATATGTCTAAAAATAATTCAAGAAATTAGGATCATTTGAATTTGGGTATACATTTACAGGAAATAAAAAACGCAACCATATCTACACAGTATAAAAGAATGAGTCAACTATTAGATATTGTATAACTAAGATTTGGGAAACAAAATTTGCTCCTAGATCCGATACTTGGCAATAGTTTGATAGCTTGTGGGAAGCTGCCATTTTGGAGATCTAGTCACTGATGCAAAAATGTATTATTGATTAATAGTTAACCACCTAAATGATATAGTTCACCAAATGAAAATGCAAAAATATATTAAATTTTAATTTAATACGAAGGTGACGGTGTAGGAGGGTTCAATCAAGTCAGTGATGTAATAGAAATTAGAAATCAAAAGATCAGAATCTGTAAGTCTAAAAAACAGTAGGAAAATGCAATGAATTCACATATTCATATCGCTCTTACCATCCGCTAAGATGTTCTAAAGCATCCACGTGATCAATTTACTCAATATTTTGGCCAAAACTATTATTTAAGAGCTAGTATTATTTTCGTTTTAACAACTGCACTACAAAGCCAGAACAATGGATTGTACGCAATAAAGAATAAATGATATATGGGGAGGTTTACCACATGAGCAATGAAATTAAGATATAATTCTTAGGAATACAATGCAAATTATAATTATTTTTTTATTTTTTAGTACAACATATTAACTTGGTTGAAACTACAATAAATCATTAAAAAATAAAATAAAAGTACATTTATACTGTCATTACAATAGACTTTGTAGTTTACCATCTTGACTTTTTTTTATACCGCTTCATTTATACTCTGCACATGGACTGAATGATTGAATTTTTTTTAAAATAGATGGATATTTGTGTTGAATTAACAAACATAAGACCAAGCCTATATATCAAATAATCATTAAACAATGAAATTTTGAATATTTTCAATGTAAAGTTGTATTGTTGAAATCAGAAGAAAAATCAACAAGCAGTGATTAAATACGTTGCTTCGTAAAAGTTAATTACATGTGGTTCCAATCATTTCTTTGAATAAACAAATGTATGTCTCCAATTATATGCATGCTACAACATCCGTACTAATTAATGATGGTGGTATTGACAACAAAAACAAAGAAAATTATGTAACTCCTAGGCACTACGCAACATCAGTTATCCTATGAGTGAAAATAACATTAAAGGATAATATAATAGGAAAATGACATTTGTTCAATATCAGAACGAATACGATTATGGCGTATCTAATCAATATAGGCAACGCTGGCAAAATAACTATAAAAAAGGATTCTTGAAATCTGGCTGAAATAATATGATGATTAGCTTTCAGTTGTGTCATTATTTTGAAGCAACAATGTTCTTGATAATCATAATTAAAGAACATGCTTTCTAAAATGAAAATAGGGTGAAATTGGGTTAACTAAACAAAACTCCCATTCTGAATAGAAATGAATAGTAGAGTTGGTTAAAGAATCAACTCTAAAATGTGAAAATATAATATTTTTGGTAGTAGTTCAAACCCAAAAAATTGGATTCTCATATTTTAATCTAAAAGTGTTATGCCTTATACTGTTCTCTGCACTGTTACCATTTGGTAAAACTTCATTTTCGAAATAAAAATCAAAATGAAGAAGCCAATTAATAAATAGGATCAAATGTTGAGCACATTGTAATTTTTACTTTTTCCACTAACCAAGTATAAAAGCATGGTCTTGAAATCATCTTTCTTTGTTGTTTCTTGCGGATTCCAACATCATCATTATATAATCACATCAGCTATTTATTAGTAATATTTCTCTTGACATGAGCACGTACAAATCTTGGTGAAGCCACTTTATTGAATCTAGTTTGACCAGCACCCTAAATAAACAAATGTAAAACAAGCCTAATGATGGAAGATCAGTGATAGTAGTGAAGGATATAAGTTGTGAAATATACTTGAATGAACCTTCATTTATAAATAAAATGAAGGATGTTTCATTTTAATGTCACGGAAATGTAAGACACGCACAACAGTCGAAGATCAAATTAATAAATAAGGACATCAGATGTGTAATATACTTAAATGAACCTTCATTCACAAATAAAATGAAGGAACGTTCAATTTTAGTCTCAAAAATATCCCTAAGCTTATAATTTATATTTCATGTTAAAGTATTTCTTTTAAAATTAGCTGAAGCTTTGGCTCCGATCCTGCTGTATTAATACAATGTTCAATTTCCTCTATTTCTACACTTTACTTACTTTATCTATTCAGAGCTTACATGCAATTGAATATTTTTATTTAGTGTTCATTGAAAAATATTAACATGACACCTTTTAAAAATAAGGATGTCACTACTACTATACCATCCAGAAGATGATTCATGATTTTAAATCCAAATTAACCACAGTTGAAAAATGTATTATGAAAGCATGTTTGAACCACAAAAAACTAAATATAATTCCTATGAATCATCATCTGAAACTACATAATAAAGGGCTAAAAATAACATCATAGACTATTGTTTCTTAGGTAAAAGCGATTGAGAAATACGGTCGATGATTAAAAAAATTGACACCGACTATATTATCTAAATACTGATTATGAATTCATGTTGATAGGCGCATAAGTCCAACCTTGAACTGCTATCGTTCTCGCCCTATGATCATTTTTTATGGTAGCAATTTTATTAGAATGAAATGATCTAAGTCCGTTATTTTCTATAGGTGTCATTAATATCAAAAATACAGAATTAATTTAAAAAGTTAATTTAGTTACCTATAAATTACTAAATACTTGGTTGTAGAAGTATTCTATTTATATGAATTAGTTTCAACGTCATCTTCAACCTACAAAGTTTCTGCAAATGATAACCACTAAATTATTGTTTTTATGTATAGTAAAATAATGTAGGAGAATTTTATTATAATTTTCTTCGCACACGGGTATTTTAATGCAGCAGGCAAAACGTGACATATATTTGGTTTTCTTAACCTTGTTTTTAATTGCTTTTAAAACATATAGACAGAACAACCAGTATATGATACTCTCGATATACATGATAAGTATTGACAAAAAACCAGGTTTACTATTGTCTGCCTTTATGACAGTAGTATGACAACGAATGAACGTAATAATTTTTTGGCAGAGCAAACTTTGGCAAATAAAGAAACTTGCCTTCAGTGTTAATACCTTAATAATATTTTAAAGGCTTTATCTTCGACTGTTACTTTTAAAGCAACATTATAAAGATAGAAGTGTTGGTTCCAACTAAATCCTTTCAGTAACCATATTTTAGGATAGGAAACTCAAGTTTGTTTGAGGATTTATTTAGGCCATCCATTAAACATTATGGCTACAGGATAGCAACATCATATACAAATATTGAAACTTAAATTTAGCAATGAGGTATATATATTTCTATCTAAAAAATTTCTACAACTGTCAAAAATCTAAAAGCCAATAACATAGATGGTAACATAGTTTCTGTTAAATCCAACATTTAGAAGTTATGGATTCACCTTCTATTACATTAGGTAAACATTAAATCATTTACTAAAGCTACATATGTAATGTGCAACGTTAAACTGCTCCAAACATGCATGCTTCCTGCAGGTTCAAAAAAATAACAAAATGATAAGTAAATACTTCGAAAATATGAATATTTTCAACTAAAATAAATTAAAATTTTATGTGTGCACGTAATCCATCCAAGCTCATCCATTCAACTTAATATATTATATATAATAATATTAAAGGTGCCAAATCTATGTATTAGTTTAGACCATCTATAAAGTTCTCATATAATTAAACAACTTTTATCCTTGTATCAAATCTTCAACTTGTTAAATAATTATATACGCACCAACTTATACATTCCCTTGATGATACCAAAATAGTGACATAATCATGGCGGTTCTAATAATTCGGTATGAAAAAATGGGCTACTATTTTAACTTATCATGTTATTTACATCTTACAATCTTTAGCACGTTCAAGTCAGAAAAAATTAATTTTAGGATTTAATTCTTTTATCATTACCATCATATGAAAACAAAGTATATACATGTAAATGCCATATATAAACCATACTACATAATTCTATGTACCACTAAATAATTATAAACTGCATTTATCTATGTACCACACTCTTTGTGATCTTCTCTTCTAATTCTTGTGATGTTCAAAGTTTAATGTAAACTATCTAACCGTTTTACTAATCAGTTGTAAGAAAGCCCAATATTTTTATTTTTATGAATCAACAAAATCTTCTGAAATAGACAACATACAAAGCAATTAATACTATATTGATTACCTTAAGATCAAATTTCTTCAACAGATCGTGACAATGATACTATCCAAGTAAGATTGAATATAACTGGTGAGGAAACACAGAAAGCATATGACGATGTACTATCTTTCAATTTCAGATATGAATACCACCGAATTCTTTTTTGAACTGCTAGTTTCATCTCCAACACATTATGATTTTGTAACTTTAAATAGGAAAAAATATATGCAAACTAAATAGAATTTGTAGATTTGATTATGTAAACATAAATCCCACATGAAACACCCACGTTAGCACATTTGTATGTGTGAGTACAGATTTTACACACTCATTAACGGATGCCAATATTTTACAGAAAACACATACACTTATAGATAGAAGATATAATTTTTTTACCAATATTATTCGTTAACAAAGGAACGTAAAACCAACATAAAAACATTCCTTGTTCCCATGTCACAATTGTAGAAAAGAAATCCAAACTTGCAGAAGAAGAAAATTTTGTTGTGCATTTATAGGCCTTATTTCCCATGTTGGACTTGTACAAAAGCAGAAAATACTTGCTGTTTCAAAGGCACGTTAGATCTATTTATTGGTGAATTTTGCAGCTTGAAGTGTATAGAAGATTTAGATGTACTCTATACCCACAGTATAATGAAAATACTTTTAATTTATTTGTCACTGAACAGATGAATGATAGAAGTAGAAATTTGCTTTTTCATTGAATAAGCAAAACTTTATCCTTTATTGTTCATTTATACCGAAGACGTTCCTTTAAGGGTAAGGTGATAGCTATTCACAATTATATATTATGTTCGGCCAAGCCATCTTTTGATTTGTCATCTTTTCTTATCTTATCATCATTTCACTGATATACATAGCTTTTGATGTGTCCTTTTCCAATTTTGAATGTTACCAAAACCTTTTACATCTTTTATGTATTTTATCAGTACGTGTTGCCTTATTATATAAAATCCGGTAGCAACTATTTCAACAGATGCGCTTTTGACATCTGTATTCTTAGAGAAGAAAAATAAAAGTCTAGCTTTGATTGCTGCGTATATCTACTACTAACCAAACTTAAATGATCGTAGCCTTGGGTTGACTAAAATCTGCCTTTCAGTGCAACTAACAATTTCAACTTAGCTTTAAGAAAATAAAAAATCACTCTAATTTACTCATCTTTCATGGAGGAATCAGAGCTCATTACGGAAGCTTGCATTTTATGTGATGAACGGGACAATACCTTAGGATGTGGAGCATAAACTATTGCCGACACTGTGCGAGATACACAACAACATTGGCTTTGATTATCACTCAAACTAATTAATATTCAGAAAAGATAAAGTTATTTCTCTCAAAAATGGATCAACAATTCGATAAAAAGAAGAATAAGCCACAATAAAAAAAATTCATGTATAATGATCATTAACTCTTCCTGTCTACTTGAAAACTCATGTTGTACTCATGTCAAATACAAAATAAAAGGAAAATCCATACTTTATACTTCATTCTTCATAATCTTTCTCCATAGGCACAGTTATCTTTATCAATGATATTTGCATATGTTTTTCTTATAGAGTTCAAAATATAAAACTAATAGATTTAAAATCCAATACTACATGTATTTCTTAAAAGTTTTAAGTATGGCAAAACAGAAAGACGCACTCTACTGCATTATATATCTTTCAGTCCAAAAGAAAATAGTATAATAGCAAGTAAATAATAAATCCATGCTAATGATTTCATATAGGTTTTTCTGTCCCAATTCAAAAAAGGCCAGAAATTTTCATGAAACCCCACCACAAATTCGTACGTGGAACTTCATATATATTTACAATTATTAGTGAAAATAACTATGCATGTTGTCATGAAATCAATAAGTGTTCTAACAGCCCTCTTTGTATATACAATTGTCGATTCCCCTAACCACAAGTTCTGTTGTTTTTCGGTCTTTCTAAATCCAGCTACTGAAACAAATGAATTCAAGAAGAAACAATCCAAATTCTAGTTCATTTGATTTCCATAGTTCCATAATCCTTAAATAACCAAACTCATCTAAGAATGTAATTAAAATTGTTAAGTGCAAAAGTTAATGTAAGAATTTATAACTCCCAACTTAATTTATAACATTAGAAATAAAAATATTACCCAACTCATTGGCGGTAATCAGTTGTAGTCCGTTGAAACTACTTATCCTTCTTTAGTAACGCTTTTCACCTACAAAAAATAATTAACCAAAATTAATGTAGTTTGTAATGTTAGAAGACAACACCCCATTGGCAAATAAAATATGTAAATAAGTTTTGCGCATAACAGTGTTAACCATTAGTAAGTCAGCTAAAGAACAAAACTTTTTTGTGAACGATAGAAAAAATAAGTAATAAAGTCATAACAATCGCAAACTTCTAGGTAGATCAGCCAATTATTTGTACCTGATCCATAACTGTGATTTAGGTGGTAACTAAGCAATGACGTTCCATCTATATACACTGTGCAAACCAAAAGTAAATTCCACAAGTCCTTATGTCTGCTTTCTCGTTTTAACAGTAAACATGAGGTAATTAAATAAAAGTTACAATAATAAGAATATCACTTGACTGTATTCAAATGTTAAAGTAAAGCACTTGATACTTTTTTTTATATATGTAGTCTTATTTATTTTTCAAATCTATGCTAGGTTGAGTAACTGAATTGCTCACAAATAATGCTTTTAATGATATTGGTTTAAATAGGGAATTAACTAAAGTATATCAAAATAATTCCTTTTCTTATGTTTATATAAAAAGACAGTACCCAAATTTAGAGCTTCTAAAAATAGTATCCATATAATGATAGCATCAAAAGCAGCGAACCCTAGGACAAATACATATAATATAATAAAGCCACTCCAAGTGTAAACAGAAATTCAACACTAATAAAATTAAGAAGAAAATAACAAAGCTAATCATGACGTCATTTTTTTTCTTTTCACCTATTTCTAAGATGTAAACAAAAAATTTATATTCCAAACAATTGATTAAAGATTAATTCAGTTCAGTAGGACATACATTAATTTGAAGTTGGCATTATCATTGAAACAATTCAAAACTACAAAAAACCCTCTACAAAATCACCAATAGCAGAGGACAAAATGAAGTTGAAGAAAGAATTATTCTGTATTATTATGGATTTATCAAATGAGCTACAACTACAATTGTAGTAGAAATTATAAACAGGACATATCGGTATACATTACATGGAAACAAACTGTCAAATGAGCAGCACATACAACATATTTAATACACATGCCCACAAAAAGTACTTGAAGGACAAAAGGCTGAATATGGGATACGAATGGGTTGGTATATGGGAACAGACAAATCACAATAAGAAAATTTTAGCTAGTAAAACGATTGTTTTAATCTAATATGATTTATTATGCACCGAACAAAATTAAAATAAATCGTATAAAAGAGGGAAAATGCAAAATTGAGAGGAGTGGTACAATCAAAATAACTAAATTCGAATAGAACACACTTGGATTACAAACTACGGGTTGAAGCAAAAATCGAACCGAAGAAAAGAAAATACGTAAAAGGAGAGGGCAGAATTACCTACTCACTGCAATTTTGGGAGAACGGTCGACAGAGCAAGGCGCTTGAAGTTCGGCCATTAAGATTTGGCTTTTTATCAGGAGGAAGTGGAATGGGGATGTTAAAATGTAGGGTTTGGAGGATAAGGAAGAAGGGGAGAGCTGGATACGAATGTGAGGAAATAAAAGACGCGACTGTTCATTTCAGCAAATTTCCAGGATGCTTGTGCGAGCTTGAATTGCAACTCAATAATAATATAATAGTATAGATATATAAAGTTAAATATATAACTTTTCGTTATTTGCTCTCACATTCCTTGTCAAGTTCTATATTGAATTCTTCTTTGTTTAAGGTCCATTTTCACTTTCACCATTCAGTTATTTTATTTTTGTCTTCAAACAATAACCTAGGTGTTAATGGTATCTCCTCAACTTACCTTTTCCATATCAGCTTTCTTAAATGTATTCACTTTTTAAGCTAGGATTTCATTCATTATTCATCAACTCCTCAATTCTTTAGTTAAAGAATACCTCATTTCTAAAGTTAATTTCAATAATCATTTCAATTATCATCATATTTTATTTTTTTTCGTTGATTCAGTATCTTTAATCTTTCTCAACTTTGCGAGAAAAGTTGGTGTATTATTTTCAACTTATTAATGTAATGGATCTTTAAAAATCAATCAAGTTCATCTTATTTGTTTTATTTTGCTTTACCCTCATATAATTTGATCTTTGCTAATTGATTTGGTTTTTGGTTTTTCCAATAGCAACTTTTTTGCTGTTAGGTATGATGACATAATATACCATATCGAAGTAGCCTAATTTTAGGAACAAAAAATGATGCACGCGAATAATATGAGGGGTTGAATATTTTTTTTTGAGGTTTTATTTGATACATCAGCGAATAATTTCATTTTTGTCTACAATTGATGAATGAATTGCAAGGTTTTATGTTGATGAAAGGTAATTTCATTCCATGATCATCTATTATATATATATATATAAAGAGAATATTGACCTTTTGTATACTCTTTTTACAATTCATCTCATCATGTATACTGAATTCTCAATGATTTGAGAGATTAGTAAAATTTACACTGTTATAATTTCATTTTCATACCTCTTAAATATTAATGATAGCATTAATGGTTGTAATATACCATTAATTTTATGCAACCTCCTTTCATTTATGTATGTCATTATGATTGAGTTATCCATTTAAAAATAAAATAAAATTAATGCATGGTTTTGGCTCGCTGTCAACTATTATTGTTTAATTAATTATTTAGGATTGACTTTTTTATATATAAAAGAGAGTGCTGCTAAAAGCACCCATAAATCTTCTCATTAATATCATAACTAAAAATACCACAACTTAACATTACATTCACTTATTAATACCATGTCTCCTTCTATAGGCTACCATCATCCCGTCTCATCCATTTTATTTTTAACTTAAATTTGAAAACTGCAATTCCTCTAGAAACTTTTAATTCTAAATCAAGAGATGAGTAAATCATCCAAATCAACTAGAAGAGCACCAATATTGTGGTGAAGTAAAAACCCTAAAAAACTCTTAATCCCAAATAAAAAGATGAGACAATCATCCAAACTCAACCGGAAGTTTCCCCACGTATTATTTTTTTGAATTAGATTATCCACTTGTTTAATTATTATTTCGAAATCTATGTTAATCGGTTAATACATGTGTTGAGGTAAATTTTGATTGGTATCTGATTATGAAATTATGTTGGGTTTTGATTTGCATTTGAGGTAATTTTGATTGTTATGAACCTTCTGGGATGATGTTTTTGTACTAAATGATAATATATGGAGATGGATTTAGGAAAGGAGTTGAAATATGGACTTCGATGATGTGAAGATCAGTGAAAAACTAAACGTGGTTTTAGGAAGTAGATAATTTTATTAATTTTTATTAAAATAATTATGGTATTATGAAGAGGGTTTATGGGCGCTTTTAGTAGCATACTAAAAGAGAATATTTGACTCCTTGTATACACTTTTCATAATTCATCTCATCCTGTGTACCGAATTCTCAGTGATTTGAGAGATTGTTAACATTTACACCTTATAATTTCATTTTTATACATACAAAATATTAGTTGTACGAATGGCTACAGTATACCATTAATTTCTCTTAGACTCTTCTATTTGTTTATTTCATTTTGTTTTGAGTTTTCCATTTTTAAAAATAATAATTAACATATGTTTTTTGCCTCATTGTCAGCTAATTTTTTTAACTTCTTATTTTGATTGGCATTTTTGTTTGTATCCGGATTGTTGTAGCAATAAACAAAGTTAGTGGCATTTATGCAAATGAATACATTGTTTTGAGGTTTTATTCGATATATTAGCGTATAATTTTTTTTTTTGCCTATAATACTTTTTCGATTAAGCTTATATCTTAGTTTGTACATGATTATAGATTACAATTGATGAATGAATAGTATGATTGTCGATGAAAAGTAATTTCATTCCCTGATTATTTATTACCTATAAAATCTGTTACACACACACATATAAAGTTAAATATATGAATTTTCGTTAGCTGCTCTCACATTTCTTCTTAAGCTCTATACCGAATTCTCCTTTGTTTAAGGTCCATTTTTCATTTTCACCCTTCAATTATTTTATTTTGTCTGCAAACATTAACCTAAAGCATTAACCTAGGTATTAATGATGTTTCCTCAACTTACATTTTTCATATCAGCTTTCTTAGATGTATTCCTTTTTAAGACGGGGCTTCATTCATTATTCATCAACTCCTCGATTTCTTAGTTAAACAATACCCTATTTCTAACTTAATTTCAGTAATCATTCCAATTATATCATATTTGATTTGTTTCTCTGATTCAGTATCTTTAATCCTTCTCACTTTTGCAAGAAAAGTTTGTGTATTATTTCCAATGTAATAAGGTAATGGATCTTTAAAAATCAATTAAGTTCATCTTATTTGTTATATTTTGCTTTATCTTCATCGAATTTGATCTTTGCTAATTGATTTGGTTTTTAGTTTTTCCAGTTGCAACTTTTTTCCTGTTAGGTATGATGACATAATGTACCATACCCAAGTAGCCTAATTCTAAGAATAAAAAATGATGTAAGTGAATAACATGAGGGCTTCAATATCATTTTTTGAGGTTTTATTTGATATATCAGCGAGTAATTTCATTTTTTGTCTATAATATCTTTTTGATTAAGCTTATATCTTAATTTGTTTAGGACTATAGATTACAATTAATGAATGAATTGCAAGGCTCTATGTTGATAAGGTAATTTCATTCCATGATCATCTATATTATATATATATATAATATTGATCCTTTATATCTCTTTTCATAATTTATTTCATCATGTATACTGAATTCTCAACGATTTGAGAGATTATTAAAATTTACACGTTTATAATTTCATTTTCATACATCTTAAATATTAATGATAACACCAATGGCTGCAATATTCCATTAATTCCATGCAACCTCCTTTCATTTATGCATTTCATTATGATTGAGTATCCATTTAAAAAAAAATTGACGCATGGTTTTTGGCTCACTGTCGACTAATTTTGTTTAATTAGTTATTTAGGATCGACTTTTTTTTATATAAAAAAGAATATTTGGCCCTTTGTATACTTTTTTCACAATTCATCTCATCCTCGGTACTGAATTCTTAGTGATTCGAGAGATTGTTAACGTTTACACCTTATAATTTCATTTTCATACATATCAAATATTAATTGTATTATTAATGGCTATAGTATACCATTAATTTCTCTTAATCTCTTCCATTTGTTTATTTTGTTTTGAGTTTTCCATTTTTAAAAATAATAACCGACGTATGTTTTTTTGGCTCATTGTCAACTAATTTTGTGTAATTGCTTATTTTGATTGGCCTTTTTTTATATCCAGATTGTTGCAGTATTATACAAAGTGAGTGGAATTGATAATTTGGAGAATTAAAGGATTGATTTTCCTGTGATTTTTAAATTTTATGATAACCTATCTCTATTTTTTATTACAAGATATTATATCATAATATTAAAAATCCAAATACCTTTGTTTATTTCTTTGTTGGGGATTGACTTTATTATTTTTATTTAAATTATTGTAGGGTTCAGGTGGAATTCTTGTAATCGATAATTCTAAAAATTGGAGTATTAATTTTCCCGCATTTTCAATTTGTTGTAACTTATATGTATTGTTTTATTACAAAATATTATATCTAATTATGAAAATGAATATATGTATATACATATGTTTTGTGTGTATAATGATTGGAAAGAATGATTACTTAATGTTGGAAAACATGATTTAGACTTTACATATGATTAGTATATGGATTTCAACAAATTATATTTCAAGGCTAGAAGTTTTTTTTTGGAATGGTACTTAGATACAACATGTCACTGGGACAACAAAGCACAAATCATGTGTTAATAAATGTTCGAATCATGCTACGCAAGTTTCGAACTTGTTACCTCTCGCACCAAAGTCGAATCACTTAACCACCGGGACAATGGTGCTTGTCTAATGAGAACATAGTGATTAAGCTCAACTAATTCAATCTAAACATCTTGACCATACTTTTCTATCTATACTACCTGTTTTGTTTATGTTTATGTTAATAAGAAGTTCGTTATTGATGCAATATTTATCTTTTATCTTCTTTAATCTCATCTCAAATGCTTAATTCTCATAATTTGTTACATAAATTTTACAAAGTCCAAATCTTTATTTAATATTCGCATTAACGTCCTCATTTGTATAATATGCCATAACACATTAGTGACATACACGTTTTACTCTCCTCCTCCGTTAACAATTAATCCTACATATTTCTCTTAACTATTCGACTTTTTGTAACTTGAAATTAAATTGTGATAATTAATTACATAATTCATTTCGAACAAAATGCATTTTCAATTCATGATTACAAAAAAAATTCTTAACAATTTTTTATCATAAATTTTGTCCTTCCAACATTAAGTAAGGATTCATACTAACTTTTACAAATCAATACTTCTTTATGATCTAAATGTAATTTCTTCATCTTCTCCACAGTTTCAATACAAGTTTTTTTTATTTCCTCTATTATTTACCATTTTCAATTTCTTCTCCATACCATTTTATTTTCACAATTTTGTCACTCCTTTTTCAGTTTCACATGTATATTACAATTTAAAAGAAAAATAATTCTATTTTTAGTCCAAATCAAATTAAAGATTATTTTCAAACAATATTTATTCAATCCTTTTAATCTTTTAATATGACCGAATTTGAACTAATTGATCAATAATTTTTCACTGTTATATTCAACATAATATTTTTGATATTATTCATGTTTTCAGCGATCAAGTTGCTACTTGTTACTTTTAGTGTGTGGTTTCTATGTATATCACTATTGTCTAATTTATATGAGGAAATCAAGTTGGGTGAAGTGCATTATATCTGTAGTGAAAAATATTCAGACAATAAATTTTCATATTGTATTTCAAGAAATAGGTATAAATGTATAAGTAACATTTTTGTTCTATTTATAGCAAGCAACTTTAACATTTGTTATGAAATAAGTATTATGTATACCTATTCCTTTATAAATATTTTATGCGGTCTTAGTTGACATGAACACATTTTTTCTATGTCTTAGTCAACCTAGGATTTAATATATTTTTCAATGGTGTTTAATGTTCATAAGTAACATGATTTTTTCATTTGCGTGCATAGTTACCACTATATTCATAGGGATCTTATAATACAATGGGGTAATTATATGTTGTTTATAAAGTTTGTTTAATGTTACGGTGTTTCGATTTTTTTAAGTTTGGAGATATTTAGAGATTATGGATTTGACATGTGGTTATGTATAATGTTTATAAGCAAACTAACTTCAAATAGGGGA
This sequence comes from Allium fistulosum, assembly GCA_030737815.1. Taxonomy (NCBI): domain Eukaryota; kingdom Viridiplantae; phylum Streptophyta; class Magnoliopsida; order Asparagales; family Amaryllidaceae; genus Allium; species Allium fistulosum. Next base: position 1,023,061,576 of record CM060902.1, read on the forward strand.
TCATACAAAATAATATCAAAAGAAATTAATTATTATCAACTCCAATCTATTTGAATTCAAACGAATAAAATTAATCACAGTCAATTCACCTTAGATGTAATTCAATTTAGTGAAGAATCAGTTATATGTTAATTCACTTTAATTTTAGTCAATTAAGAATTAACCTGTAATCACTTAATTTTTTTTAATTAATTCCTTCTGTCACTAATATTTCCAAAGAAATGTAAGTTAAACTTTATGAGCAAATGTGAGTTGTGCTATAGCTTTAGCAAATGCTTTTTAGTGTAAGAACTACCACATAAAAGTAGTAAAATTGGAACTTAATACTAGTTCCTAGCAAGTACTTTTTTCTTTAACAAATTTAGTATGTGAATAATTTAAACAAGCAAAGAAATATATGTTGATATGCAAGTTTTGTTTTATCTTTTTCTGGAAGAAATGCATAATTTATATCCGAGTAAATTATAGTTTCTAAAAAATTTAATTCACAACAAGACTAATTAAATCTGGCCACTTTTGGCATTTTGCTACATCACACTCCTACTTTTATTCTTTGCTTTGCAAATATAGCATCCTATTTGTTTTACTTTACAATATACTAATGCAAGAAACTTAGTTAAAATGAGTTTGCTGCCTCTACAAACAAACTTCAAAATAGAAGATGAATATACTTATATAAATCGCGGGCGACCTTAACCGGGTCAACCATGACTTCAGGAACAAGATCGATGCAGAATTCCAAGAAAAACCAACATTCGATCGCAAGAGATAGCGGCATCTAAACCAAAGATAAAGAAATCTCTGGTGAATCAATGCCAATTGTGAAGGAGTTTCACCCCTTCACAAATCATTCAAAGATTGGTGGAATCCTATTCTCATAGAGATCATTCGAAGTGGAGTTATGGGATACTCCAGAATCAAAAGAATACAAATAGGGAGAGACAGGAATGAATTTTGGAACCGCAAGAAACGTTCCAAAGTTCAAAGGAAATCGAGTCAAAAGGAAGAGATTCAAACTCGAACGAAAGTGATTCTGTAAATAAATTTACTATATATGCTAAGGTTTGCCTAGAACCTGGCTCTGATACCAACTGTGACGACCCGCTATTTTGGACCATTCAAATCGACAATAAATCCACACATGTCGGACTTGAATAATTCAAAACAATATATTGTTAATTTAAATTTGGCAAAACTCAGAATATACAGTAAATAAATCAATCACAGAATCACAGACACAGAGTAATACAATAATACACAGCGGAATAGATAAAATAGTAGTTCATGAAGCTACTATATAAACATCAGAGTTAAAATAAAATACAACAGAATATCTCAAATACAGTGAAGTCTTCAGTACAAATAGATGACCTCTCTGAACAAATCAACTGGAAAAGCTGAAAGCTGAATCGATAGTTGGATCTCCAAATGAAGCTCCAAACTCCAAAGGTGAGCCTCAAATGCTGTATCACTCGGTCTGACCTGAGCGTAAAGCAAAACACAAAACACTCGAGTCAGGATTAACATTCTTATATCAATAAATCCAACTCAAGTGAAATATCAACTGAAATACAAGTAACTTAAAGGATGTTTGGGATAACCATCCTCTAAGGATCTGCGGAACTATCTACAAGGTAGAAATACACTCTAACACCGTGGTCATTTCAAATTTATTTATACTTTAAAACCAAAATATCATTTTCATTCCAAATATATATATTTTCCAAAATAGTATATATAGATTAATTAATTTAAAAAGTAAAGTATTTATAATTTCCTCAAGTCTCACAAATCAACTCAAATTCTAAATTCAAATTTATTTAAAGTTCAATTCATCAATTCAATTCAGTTCTCAATAGACCATTTAAATTTTCAATATATTTCAAAGCTTTAACATTCAACAGTTTCAAAGTTAAATTTAACAGTTTCATATAGCTCTTGATTTAACTTTATTATTATTTAATCAGGGAATATTCACTTAATAAATTCAATATCATCTAACTAGCTTTAAATTTCATTTTTACTAAATATTTCCTTAAATTTATTTAAACAAGAAATATTCATTAAATTATTTAAATCAAACCCGAGTTATAAATCATATCTTAAATCTCAATTTCAATAAGTTTCAAATCGGTTTAATAAAATTCTTTAATGAATACAATTTCAACTAAATTCAAATTATCTTTCCAACCTTAACTTATTCAAATTTTTACCAAAATCTTTTTTTTGAAATATAAATTTTATACTTAACATATTATATGTATTAAATCCATCTTAATTAAATTAAATATCATTATTAAATCTATATATATCATTACCATTTATATATAATATTTTAAGAAACAACATTTATTAAAACCATATATTTCTTCCAAATTCCATAGAATTTATTCTCAAAATATTTATATATATGGACCAACGGTGTCTGTATATATATCTATCATATGGTTAAGTGATATGGATATTTATCATTTCAGTCCGTAAATTTAAATACATACGGGTAGATATCATTTTGACCCGTAATCCCAAATTCAATTCAAATGAAAATCGTTTGGGTCTATCATTTCAACCCATAACGATTTTCTCCTATTCTAAAGTCCGTTCGGGTATGTATTATTTCAACCCATAGTGAATTCTATACTAACAGGGAACTTGCAGAGTGATAACAGATATGAAAATAATATAACAGGCATATATATCAGCAATAACAATATAATATAAACAACAGGATATGGTGTCATATCCCACATGTGAACAGTTATAGATAATAGCATATATAACAATTTAAATAACTACAACAGCATATTTCAATTGAAATTAAATTTAATAAATATAAGAACGTTACATCGTGAGTGATTACTCACCTTTCGAGGTTAGATAGATTTGACAAAGAAATGAGCTACGAATCCAAGCATGAATTCCAAAGCAACTCAAGATTGACACGAATTTGATGATCAAAGCTGATAAAAAGGAGGAATTGATAAACGAATCAGAACCATCTGAATATAATAGAAATAAAGAGTAATTTATTATTGTTATTTTATTACTTTCTTTCAAAACAAACACTTAATTTAAGATACGCATTTAAACAAATCTATGAATACTAGACAATCAATATAACTTTTAAAACGTACACATATGAGAAATCAAAATCTATATCTCAAAATTCAAAATACATATATAAAAAAATGTAAAATCTGTAGGCTTTTTGAAATCAAAGAAGCAATATAAGACATATATAATATAATTTAAAATCCAACTTTATATATCTAACTGTAAACAAATCTTATGAACTCATGTATACTTCCTTTATGCACAGAATATCTACTACTTTATAGATATTAAAAACTAACATGCCAACTATAAGTAAAATATATACGACAAAAGAGATTGGAAAATATACGACTTATATATTAAAGTGCAACGTACATATACACGTTACATTCAAGTTTTATATTGCCAACGTATGAAATACCTATATAATACATACGCACTAACATATATGTAAAATCTATATACTTATGGAACATGTCAACATAACAAAGCTTTAAAACATATCATATTTTATACCCTTTAACATATATATATATATATATATATAATAAAATCTTATGTAACTAAACATTTACATAAACAACTCTATATATTCATTTATATACATGCAGCAAAACATACATATCTAAAAATAAATCAAACGCATATACTTCAAACACATCTGCAATAAAGTTTATACATATATAGGTTTAAAATAAAATCCTTGATATACATTTGAATGTTAAACCGACGTATGCATATGTGTATATATAAACTAATATGCAAACTGTAAACTAATATATGGAGTAAATGTATAACTTATATATCCACTGCATAAAACTCACAAATATAGCGTATCTTTATATAAATGTTAAAAATGAGATTTGTATAAACTGGTTTATATAATATGAAACTTGATACCAATAAACTTACTATGCTGTACACGCACATATATATAAAAGTATAAACTCACTATACTGTCATATATATAATACTCCTGTGCAAAAGTATGTAGGCTGATAACTTAGATATCATATATATAACAAATATAAAACCCCTGAAACGAAGAGATCTGAAACAACTTTAAAACTTATATATATATAGAATAAAGTACCTCTATACATTCAAAGCAAGAAGAAGAAAGCTGAAGTTTGGGTGAGGAGTCGCGAGTTGAGGAGCTTCGGTGTTTGGTGGGAAGTTAGATCGGCCAGTGGGCATGGGTGGCGCGAGAGGAAGAGAGGAGAAGGAAATACAAGGCAGCGGTGGTGAGCTCTGCCGTAGATGGAGGGCAGGACGGGGTTGCTTGGCCGTTCTAGGCGAGGAAAGTGGGAAGATGGATCGGCTACCCATGCGTGATGGGAATGGTCGGTGAGGGACGTGGAAAAGAAGGGGAACGGCATAGAGGGCGGAAGCCAGAAGGGAAAATGGCAAGAAAATGAGCTGGAAGATAAAAGGTTTAGTAAAGAAAATGAACAGGGTGGGTCTCGGCTAATTAAAAGTGGGAGGCAGAGATGTTGAAGGCGACAGAGGAGATAAAGGAAATGAAGAGAGTTGAGAGAGGGAGGCGGAGCAAAAATGGAAGAGGATTTGACAGAACAAATTATATAAAAGAAATGTAAAAGGAATGGTAACCATCACCCCTATATTCAGCTGACACGTTAAAGAAAATTTAAACCGTTACCAATTTCAAAACAATGAAGAATCGAAACGATAGGTGACGGTTTGGCTATGATTCAGCTGAACTTTCAAGGCAAATTAATATATGTTTGGGCAGCACGTTTCAATTGCAATTTTGAAATGGTAAGAAATTGGAAAGTCACAAATTTTCGGTACCGCTACAACGAATAGTTTATTATTTCCGTCGCGTACTGGATCTTAAAATATAGAAATAAATATACCGCTAAGATCAGTACGACGAGACGATCAAAACGGTATACAAATATTGGTGGTACGATCATCCGATCAAAAGTCGATAATCGGTACCGAAAATGCTGCTATTTTGCCAGAATTAAGATAAACGGAGCAGTAGAAGTCCAAATTTGGAAAAACGAAAGATGACATCTCACTCAGAAGAAGATTTAGAAATTTACTGTATAAAAATATTCAAGTTTGGAAAACATTTTATTACCGACAATTATTAACTGATTTGAGTTTGAATAAAGTTATACAATAAAATAAACTTCAATATTATAAATTGAAAATTTCTCATTTGCTATATTTAATTATACGTAATTCAAATATTAAATTTTTATTTCAAAATTCAATTATTTAAAATTTTCAAAAAATCCAGTTAAATACATTATTAAAACCAATCAAAATTTATGGGTCGTTACAACTATGTTCAATTGCATGATATTGACTCAAGTTACTACCATAATTAGATAAATGTCGAAACATGAAGTGAAACACTATCCAATAAAGAATTTGTTGCCTTCAACACTAAAGGTTATCGTCACTGTAATCACAAGTTAACTCAAATTTAAAGTCTCTTGTCATAGAGATTTGGTTCATAAATAAATGTTATTAAATTGAACCAAGTACTTTAAAGGTTGAAATTCACAATTAAGTACAGACATTATTAGCGTGTTGATCTTTGACCAAACTCTAGATGTCTAAGTAACATAGTGACGACGAAGAGACATAATGTGTACATCATATCTTTACATAAAGGTGCCACTTTGAAATGACTAGATGTATGACTTCACCTAGATAATCCATTGATCAATATGTTTCTACTGTTATAATTTATCAAAATCCATACCAGCTTTAAAATTTAAATTGTCTAAATATTACTAAGGGGTAAGTTTATATTTAGGAGTCACACAATCATGATTCTCCATATCGATCGAAATTGATTTAATGAAATAATTTTTAAATATCCTAAATTATTGATATATAATGATTACATGTACATATATACACACATATGGTTATTTTTTAAAATTTAACTATTTATGAGCATATAAATGTTATATAATGTTCATAAAAACAGCTAAAAATGGCGTCCTCTCCTCTCCCTCCCCTAAAGCACCTCCTACGGCATCCATTATCGTTGTCCCTAACATCTCCTCCTCACATTGCTTCTTCTGCCACCCCTACCAACATCCCTTGGCCCTTTCATCACGTTGATCATCCACCTCTTCCTAGCTCTTCATTTGATCTCATGTACTTGGAAGCCGATATCTCCTCTATCAGGACTTATCTGATCCCGTATCAGACTGTCCATACTCGTGGGGAGGTTAGGCCTGTTATTATGGATAGTATTAGACGTTATGCTCTAATACCAAATAAGAGTCCCTTAATGTAGGTTACCCTAACACACTTATCCAGAATGAATCTTAAGGTTATTATTACACTAGAGGGAGATAAATAGTGTTTATTAACTATTTAAAAGTTAATTTGTGAAATTAAGGCTTATCTACTCAGATCAGTAATCAAATCACAAACAAAACAGATAATCGCAAAGTAAGTATAAAGTAAAGCAAAAGTAAGAGAAATAAGGTAAACGACACCATGGAATTTTATACCGGTTCAGATTCCTAATTTTACATCCAGTCATGTACTTCATACAAAATTTCCACTATTACTTTCTTGTTTTCCACGGGTGACAAGTACACTTTACAGTTTGGATTTTCCTTGGGTGGCAAGATACATATTTCCACTTGACTTTCCTCCAATGACAATGGCACCTTTCTCTTTATTAACAACACCAGACTATGACAAGTAGTTGTACGGATTCTTGCAAATTCAGTATAATGATCCTATAGGCTTCCAATAGCAATATCTATACTATCCTATTAATACTGAGTTTGATTTCTATAGCTCAGAAGCCCTCTCCAATTTATTAAAGAATTTGGCTCTCCTTGCGACACGTATTCTAAAACCAACTATCACATTTTTTACTTTTACCTTTTTGTCCACAGCTCTCGACTTTCATCATTCTTGTAACAACCCGCGCTTCCCGACACACTAATTCAAAGTCTGTTGTGACTTTCGAACTCGCGTCATACCAAAATATAGGAGCAATTAGGTTTTAACACATTATAGAGTATAATTATAAGGGTAAGTTCTAAGACATTCTATACTTTCAGATCTCACGGTGAAAGGATTTAAAATATAAGTACTAAAAATAAACATTTCAGAAAATAGTCTCCAAAATACTTTACTTTCCATATACACTGTTTCAAAGTACAATATATGTTTTACAGACTTTAATACAACAAGTAACTGCATGATGGACAATAAAGAATATGTGAACTCCAACGTTAAGCTCCTTCCTTTATGTACGATGCCCAATCAACTGCTAACCTGTCATCCTGTGGTGGGGAAAAGTGGAAAGGAGAGAGTGGGTAAGACAAAAGTCTAGTGAATGAGTACAAGTTTAATATGTGATGATCATATGCAGTTACTTCAATACTACTCTAGATGATAAAGGGTGTGATACAAGTGTCCGTGAATTCCTAAGGTTTGTTAACTAAGGTTCTTGTCTAATACATTCATATACTAAAATTTGTGTAGGCTAATAGTGACGACCGCCCTACACCGTCGATGCTTATATAACCGAATAGTGTGCTGCTGGAGCATCCGATCGATGTAGGACGATTGTCAAGGGAAAGCAAAGGAGAAAAGAAGAGAAATAGGAAAGAGAAAGAACAAAATAAAAGAGAAAGAAAATAATAGACAATCACATAACCTGTTGTATATCTCACAGCGCATCAGATAAAAATATAATAGTCATTATAGATATAAAACAGGCGAGACAATGATAACAACATGAACTACAGAATCAGAGTACATAGACTCATACAGTTATATAAAATAGTAACACAGTTTATACAAATGATAAATAAACTCAACTAATAAACTGTCTCTAATAATAGTAAGTTAAACACTGTCAAGACTCTACAGTGTCACACATCAGAATAAATAATAATAAGCCCAAAATATAAGAATGAGAAAGCGCCGCCTTTTGCTAGTCCATCTGCAGAACTCCATGTACTGTTTACACCTTTCTAGTCTACTCATTTAAGAGTACCCAAGGTAATAAGAAGCAAAGCATAAAACGTCGAGTCAAACAACAGTCTGGTGTGAGTGATAAACAATACGAAGATACTGTAAAAGTTGATATAGTATATGCGACAAAAGGTATGGAGAATCATACTTGACTTGTCCCTACATCTAAAGAGTTAGCACATAACATATGATATATGCTACTCTATCATAGTCATCATGGGTGTTCTATACGTTAAAGTACTAATGGGTGTTTTGGTATCTACATCAAAAAAACTACATCATATGACATGCCTAGAGTGATAAATAACCAAAGAAAATATAGCATCCATCATCCATCCTCACATCACTCATTCTCTGTGTTGGATACCCGATACTCATATACTCCATCTCGTCATCAAGGACTACTCAACATCCCTGACCACTCAATCCACCAGGGTACAAACAGGTTCTAATGTCAATGAACTCTGCCATATCTTCACCATGTCCTCACATCAACGGACTATAGTATATAACCCTACCCAGGTCCTAATACCAAGGGGCTCTAGGTCTGGGCAGGTTAGGTCCTAACGTCAATGGACTATGATCACATCCTCATATGCCCTTATCTCATGAGTGTGCCCCATCATCTTAAGTATCAATAATCCCTTTGCATATGTCATCACTAGTAGAGTACATCCTGAAACTATCTCTACGACTTCCGTCATGAAGTCACTACAATCGAAAATTATTATAGAATCCATCATCAATCATAGAAAATCATCAAATGTCCCATAACCTTCCTCTAGTGGTTCCCTCAATTTGACTCATCATCGTCTATGCTGCGTTTTGAAGTACAACCATTTATTATCGAAGTCATCACTTCCCATCATGGAATCATCTTCATTGAATAGTGAAGTCATCGCGTCGAAGCATCACATCTTCGCTTCACCGCCAAAACCACTCATCGAAGAACCATAGTATCAATCAAATGTCGAACGAACGAACAAATGAACCATCACATCATGCTCTTCAAAGCCTCTCCATCCACATCAAAATTGGGCATATCGGCCATCATCAATAATGTTATATATTAACCACTCCATAGTAGCCGATCTCGATCACTTTTGTCATGTACTTAACCAAAGTGACTAGGTACGAACCAAACGAAAATGTATGGCGTCTATCCCAAAGTTCAAAGCACATCTTTAAGTCCATTATCTTTTATCTTCAGATAGATCTATATGCAGAAAAATCTATCCATGTAATCCCATCCTATATGATATTTCCTAACACTATATTGCCTTCGATCGACGTTTTCAACCAAACTAAGCAAAAAGGCATACATGCAACCAACAAGCATACACACATCTATCATAACATACACGCAACATATATAACATGTCTATATCAACTAATATGGGGATTCATATCAAAAGTAGCCTAAATCTAGTGATTTCCTAAAAATAGTACGTCAATATGAAAAGTGTGATATTCAATTTAAAACCATTTTGAAACACTTTTAAATTCTTTTATAAAATAAGATGTAGGTTTAAATATTTTAGGAATCATATTTAAAGTTAGAAATCATTTCAAAACATAATTTTTATACTATACCAACAACTATAGTACGGTGAGAAAAAATATCACCCACCTTAACAAAAGCTGCCCAATCCTACGCCAAGTCATAGAGGACTCCAATATGAGTGCAACGCAAGAAACCGCATCCAAATTGGACTTCGTATGCAAAAGACATAAGAGATATAAGATATCGTTACATATATATATATATATATATATTAATCCACTAATTATTGATTATCTTAATTAATAACTTTATAATCATGTTAAAAATTACCTTCCTACTCACATGCTCTCCTAGCCTTGGACACATCAGTAGCTCCCAACTTTACACAAAATATGTACATGCCACTTCACCTTTCATGCCTTACACAATTCATGCCTGCACCCATATATCCATGCACGCACAAAAACAACCCACTACTGCACACCATTGTCGCTTATCACTGCATCTCCGCCTGCCACCTCAGCAATGCGATAGCCACCTTTGGCCACCCACCTGCTCCGCCTAGCATCACCACCACCTATCATCGTCACCCTAAAGCCATGTATATAGAAGCATTTTTTTTTTAATTTTCATTCTTACTGCCTGACACACTACCAGAGATCGCATGCACCTCGGACATCACTACTGCATGCCTCTCTGCCGCCGCCATAGGTTCTGGCCACCTGCAATCCCAACCACATCATCAATCCATGAAACTAACGTGGGTGAACCCATATATTTTGGGTTTTCCTCCTCATTTTGCCGCCAACTCATTCGGATCGAGATCCGACTGCCTACATTCCCAAACTCCCCTTATCGAGACAAACAAACCCATATAAGCCCATTTGGATCTCCTTCAAATATCACCTCTTTACCAGATTCTCTGTTTCCAGCCACCATGGTCAGATCTGGGTCAATCCTCTCATAAAAATATAGAGACCTAGATTTTATTTTGCCTGAACGGTGTACATATGCTTGAGAAAGAGGAGGAGAAATAAGAAGAGTGGAGGTGGGTTGCCATTGGAGAAAGAGATGTAGGAGGAAATGAAAATGAAAAATGAAAATGTGCGCTAAGAAGAAGAAACAAAGATTTATTGGGTAGTGGGTAGGGTTAGGGATTGTATGTATCCATTTTCTCCAATTTTTGAAATTCCATGCATGTTTTGCGCTCGTACGGTTTGTAAGAATGTCCGATTGTGATGATTCTTCGAGCGTGTTGGAATGTCCGAACTTGAAAATTTTTGACTGCACAGCTCATACACTTTCTCCTTGACCCAAGGACATTTTCCCCCAGTCCAAATTCTCTGGAGCATAGGTGCGCTATATCGGCGTAATACGTACAATCACCGAAAACATCGAAAAATATATTACGGTCAAAATCATCCGATAAGATTACTATGGGTCAAAAATGTCAGTACTCGACAACCTCCAAAGTTATAGAGTCATACGGCCTAATATGAATTTAAAAATAATATTTTACGATCATCCGGTACGTAAAATACGGGTCGTTACACTCTCCCCCTCTTTAGGAATTTCTCTTTCGAAATCCCCAAGTCGAACAAGTCAAAATCAACCACAACTATCCCGCATGCCTAACAACTATATAAGCATAGGTAATCGTATCAAATACTAACAATTTAACATCAAATAGGCACATATAAGGTCAAACATCAAAAGTAACATCTATGCCTATCCTAGCTTGTAGGATACTAAACTACCCAATATAAAGTATCAAATATGATATTCAATATGAAAGGTGGCCAAAAATGGAAATCTCTCCAATTGAAAAGCTCTGGACAAGCGGTCCTTATGCTTTCATCGGTCTTTCATATGAAATCGCCTTCACTTTCACTCCATCGAACCTTTACTACTCCACCACTTTACTCCTAACCTGTTTCGCGTCATGTCTAACGATATTGTTTGCGCCAAAATTAGTCACAAACCCCATAAGTAGTGAAAGCACTAATGTTTATACACAGATCCTCAATATCCAAACACAAATCTCAGATCCAGGCAATTTAAAGAATAAAAACGAAGAAATAGCAAAATTAAAATGTAAGAAAGCAAGAAAGAACATAAGATTTATAATGGTTTGGCTATCTCCGGCCTACGTTCACTTTGAATTGACACTTTTTATTCCTTTTGTATTGAGATTAAAACTACAAGCCTTTGAACATCAATAAACAAAATAGCAGAGTGTCAGCATAAAGAGTAGAAAAGATCCCTCTTTTAGTTTCCATAGGACCGCTATTTATAGGTGTAAATCTGAAAATATCCGCCTTAAAACCTGGAATACCTCTTCTCTTGCTCAGGTGGGCCCGCCAGATCGATCCAGAGTGGTTTTGGATCGATCCGAGTATAATTCGTATCGATCCAAAAGTAGTCCAATAAAGCTGAGATCGATTATGGATGTTCTTGAGTGAACAAGAAAACTCCAGTGAAAATTTCATAGCATTTGGATCTACGGTTTGAGAGTTATGATCGATCCAAGTTTGCATTTTCGAGTGTAAGCTGATGATTTCGTATCCATCAACTCGCATCCATCATCTGGTATCCATCATCTGGTATCCATCCTTTCGTATCCATCATCTGGTATCCATCATCTCGTATCCATCATCTGGTATCCATCATCTCATATCCATCCTTTCGTATCCATCATCTGGTATCCATCATCTAGTATCCATCATCTGGTATCCATCATTTCGTATCCATCATCCGATATCCATCTTTCGTATCCATCATCCGGTATCCATCATCTCGTATCCATCATCTGGTATCCATCCTCACGTATCCATCATCTGTTACCATCCTCACGTATCCATCAACTGTTACCATCCTTTCGTATCCATCATCTGGCATCCATCATCTCGTATCCATCATCTGGCATCCATCATATGAATATTGATCTATCCATAACTCGAGCATATGAACTCCGATTGACTTGAAATTAGAAGTATAGCCTCACCGAGGCTTGTTTATCATTCTCGATCGACACACCTTGATTGGAGCTTGGTCCAATTTTGACGGTATCGATCATATGAATATTGATCCATCTGTAACTCGAGCATATGAACTCTGATTGACCTGAAATTCGAAGTGTAGCCTCATCGAGGCTTGTCTATCATTCCCGATCGATCCTACCTTAATTGGGGCTTGGTCCAATATTGACGGTATCGATCATAGCCTTGTTTCCAATCGATCTCCAATCCAAATATCCATCTTTGTTAGCCAATTTGTTGATATCCCGGCTTTGACCAAAAGGCGGGGTAACATATATGAATAGGCTTATGAGGTCTCAAAGTTCAGATTCAGTCTCGATATCATGTAGTCGACTCGGTGCCAAATGAATGAATTATATATATGGTATTTTGATGATAACAACCATACAACAATTCTACTAATATGTTTATTGAGTTATTTCAGGTCAAAAACGATGATGGAAAATTTGGAAAATAAATTGACTAAAAATATGTGAAGCTGGGACTCGAACCCTGATGCGCTGAGGGATAGCCCATGCTTTTACCACTGAACTAAGCAAGTTTTTGGAAATTATGCTTATTCAGTCGACTGAAATCCTTGCTTAGTCGACTGAACTAGCCTAAGTTGACCAACTTATCAAAAACAGCCTACTGAATCAAGCTCGAAGTTCTGGACCAAAATTGGCCACTTTTAGTCGGCTGAATACTTTTTCCAGTCGAATGAAATGCACAATTTCCTGAAGTAGTGTCCTTGCATCTCTTCGTCTACAGTTGCATTTTTTTGTTCCTGTAGTTGCCTCTCTTCGTCAATGGCGAATTTGGAAGGTTGCACCCCTACATTGGCATCCCTACAACAACTGTATATTCCCCTAACAATTCCTAAATCACAATACATTGAAACACAACTCTATGCTTTGATTTCCACCCCTAAACTCTCAATTCCTAAAGCAATTCTCCTAGTTCCAAGAAATTCATGTGATTCAGAGATTTCGACTAGTGTGCTTCATCTCCACATCCCATATTCTAGTCAAATAAACTCCTTAGCCTCTACAACTCTACTCAATATAGTGTGGTTGGGTTATAGAAGTTATTGTACATCAAAGTGGCATTCTGTATATCAAGATACGCTATGTCAAAAAGTAACATTTGTTACACTGCTTATAATTGTTGTTGAAGTCATGTTCGGTTGTTCAGGCAGAGTCAGTAAGCCCGTTCCTCTTAGTGAAGTGAGGGTGTTAATAGTGAAATATTGAAAAGGAACTTCATGAATGGACGTAGGATGGGAGGTCTGAACCAGTATAAAATCGACTGTGTGATCTATTGTTATACTATTCCGCTGCATTTACATTGTTTACTACTGTTGGCCATCTCCGATCTTGTGCATAGCCACTAACACCAAATTTCCCAATGCATCTGGTAAGTTCTCTCGAAACCCACTAGTGGGCCACGAGTTTCAGCCAGTTACAATGCTCTTTGACATATCGTGGAATCAGAAAATCCACTTTAAATATAACTAGTCTAATTTGGCCGTTGTTCCACTAGACTTAAAGAATATAAATTTTGTATTCTTCGTCAATCTATCAACTGTGACCCAAATGCTAATGTATTCTCTAGTCCTTAGCATTCCATAGATGAATTCCAACTATATATGTTCCCATTTCCACTCGGGAATCTCAAGCGGTTGTAGCAACCACTTGGCTTCTTCTGTTCAACATTTACTAGCTGACAATCCATTCATCTCTAAATGAATGCCTGATCTCCTTATTCGTCCCTTCCCAATAAAATTTCTACCTCGTATCATGGTACATTTTGTTATCATCGGGATATATAGTCAACCTCGAATGAGAGCACTCTTATAGTACCTCATCCCTTAACCCAACGACATCGAGAATAAACAACATCTCATCCTTATGGAGCCAACCGTCTCGGTCGAGTCTGCACTGCATCACCTTTATAGACACTACGCATTCCTCTAATTTAGCCATAATCTCTACTAATCTAGCTTTAGACATCTGACTAGTACCAATCTGCTAAATCAAAGTAGGTCTAATAGTAAAACTAGCCATCATCTTTGACCATAGCTCACATCGAGTTCTGAAGTCATAACCATAAATAAACTTAAGCAATATCCACTATAGGGATATTGCTTCCAAACTGGTATGTCTTCCACTCAAAGCATCAAAGACTACATTTCCCTTACGAGCATATATGAAACGTCAAATTCGTAGGAGGCTAAGGACTCTAACCATCGCTGTTGGCGAAGGTTAAGATCCTTCTAGGAGAAGAGGTACTTCAATGATGTGGGATCAGTGAACAACTCGAACTCATCTCCAAACAGATAGAGCCTTTCAAATTTCCAAAGCACATACTATAGTAGCCAACACCAAATCATGAGTTGGATACTTCCTCTCGCGCGGTTTTGGTTGTCGACTAGCATATGGGACATGAAAGTTTGTAGGACCATGTAATATGGAATAGTGCGGAATAATAAACTTGATAACAGATAAAAGTAGTAAAGTAAATGAAATAATAAATGAGCACACAAAAGATTTTTATACTAGTTCGAACTTCCCGTTCTACATCCAATCCTAGACTCCCTTTTGGAATTTAACTAACAACAATACCCTCACTTAACCCGGAGGAATAGGTATACATAGCATGAGCAGCAGAACAGACACCTGAGCAGCATAACAGGATTTTTGCCTCAGTAGCAGAAGAGGACTTTACTAATACAAAAGAATATGACTTGTGTGTTCTTGATAAAACTGATTTGTCTCTGATAGTACAAACTTCCTATAATCAAATCCTCAAGTGTATGAAATGTATGTGAAGATATGAAAAGAAGGTGTTGCTAAGAATCGAAGATTATGAAAGTTAATTTGGAGATTCAAAGCAATAAAATGCTTGTATGCTGTTTGAATGTGAGTATGAGAGCACAAGAAGAATACAAGATAGTTAGAAAGATTTTCGATTGGTATGAAGTGTTTGGTAACATATATTATAGTAGACAGAGGGTTGCTGCCATTGGCGAAGAGTTCTGACCAAAGGAAGCAACCATTCCCATTCAGAGAAGGATCGCAACCTTTCGCAGAATGGAAATGTCTTTTCAAAATATGGCAGTTGGGTTCAGGTCAGTCGATTGGTCGATTTGGATCAGTCGACTGATTATTCAAAAATTTAAAAAAGAAAAGCAGTGCACATTCGTGCATGTACACGAGTCAGTCGACTGGCTGTAGTGTATTTGCACTGGTAGCTCTTTTTTTTAATTAAAAAATGAGAACGATGAGGTGCAGACTACTTGAGGATAGATTTTAACAATTTCTAATACTCAAACACAAGTATTAAACAGTGAAAACTTAGAGTCGAAGTCTCGATATCACCATAGTCCTTTTGATTGTCTCTTTTTGTTGTGATTGAACGTGCGTTCTCTTTTTCTTCTAAATAGCCTTGTCATGAATCAAAACTAGTGATTCAACATTCTCCCCCTATTTGATTGATGACAGCCTGTATATAATTAACCTAGAGAACATATATATAAAAAAGAAAAAATCTCCCCCTGAATATATGACACTTCTTATACCTGCATCAAAATGGTTAGTACATATACTTTTTCTCCCCCTTTGTCATCGACAAAAAGGAGACGCAACCAACAATAACTACTAAGAATAGTCATAGCATACCAATAAAGGATAAAAGTATCAATAAGCAAATAACAAGAGCATCTACCAAATTTATCATCCAACCAACAGAAGTTCGTTCGTCAAGATCTCAGTTATACTCTTCTTCCGGTTCAGTCTCCTTCCGAGCCTTGAAGTGCCTTGAGCACCACTGCCTGCTCCACTAGTGTTGCTACTAGTATGATCCTATGATGTAGACCATGTAAAACAAGGTGTTGGACGCTTGCCTTGAGCGACGGAGGTGGCAGCGGTGGATGAAGAACATGATATGGCATCCCATAAAGTAGAGAAGAAGCCTTTGATTTTATCAAGCTTCTTATCCACTTTCTTGAGTCTTGAATCTAGTATAAGTTGATTTCGGGAAAGGATTTCAATGGATTCACGGGTGTTGGTGGAGGTAGCTAAACTGATTTCTTCTTCTTCTTGTTGTGATTCCGGCTCTCTAATTACAGGACCTCCAGATTGTTGTTGAGCCTGTTGACGTTTCCAATCTTCGTATGCGGTAATAGGTGGAGGTCTTGCTGGAAGCTTGATAAGGCTTATGGTATGGATATTGGTCATTCCGACGGTAGAGAATTCTGAATCGGGTTGACGAACACCAACATCTAGTAGAAGTCGCATTATATACTCGCCAAAGTAAATAACGTGCATATTCCCATTGTTGAAGGTAAGAAATTCATCCAAAATACATCGTAACCAATTTATGCGTATATTTCCCCATACCGCATAGAGAGCTTTGAAATTCTCCGGATATATCAGTTCATATGAGCCGGTTCTTGGGAGAATAGAACGCATAAGAGTCTTGTGCAAGATTCGTGCTTTAGGCCTTAGAAGCTTGGATCACAATTCAGTCATATCGTCACCTATGAACATGTGGCTAACTCTATTTCTCCGTCTTACATTGCAGTCAACATTATCCAAATCAATACCTTCATTTGGAGATTGAAGGATATGTGTCATTCGATCAAGCGAAAAGAAAACTGGTTGACCACAAACCAAACTTCAGACATAATTATTCAGATTAGACGGTTGTTGGTGGCTAAGATTAAGATTAGCATAAAAGAGCTTTACCATAAGATGGTTAATTTTGTGGTTATTGGAATTGTAGTCGAGAAGCGACTCTAATCCGCATCTCCGCATCAAATCTTGAAGTCCATAAGTTCCGAAATCAGAGTACACTATAAAAGAACCTTCAAAAATCCTTGAATTTTTCATCTTATCCCAGCTTTCGATTGCGGTGGCGTCGTATAGCCAATGGGCGACATGAGTATCGGTGGAAGATGAAGAGGCTTGCTTTGACCGTTTTGATCTAGGAGGAACCATCAATTTTATGTTTTTGAGAGAGATTAGGGGGAAAATGGGGATTAGGGTTCCAATAGGTAAAGTAAAAAGGTAAGGGGTAAATGGGTTAAAAAAAAGAGAAGGCCAGAATAAATACGTACAACCAGTCGACTGGTCGGGGTAGGTCAGTCGACTAGTTGCAAACCCGAGAGCAATTGTTCTCTGTAACCAGCCAACTGACCTATGTATTTCAGTCAACCGGCTGTAGCAAAAATTGCCAGTGAATTTTAAAATTATTTCTTTCAATCTTTATTCAAAGATTTATGGAACAAAAACATACATGAATAAGGAAAATACAGAAATACACAAGAAAATCGATTATTTTGGAGTCGAAGGAGAGTATTCATCTGGTTCAATCTTGGTGACTTTAACGTGAGGTTGTAGAGGTGACCAATAGTTTTGGCGTTCCCATGAGTTGGTATACATTGGAGGTTGCTGTGGAATTTGCTACCATGGATTCCAACCAGATGTATGCGGTTGACGAGATGATGAAGGTTCAATAACGTCTTTCTTTGGTGATTTGCCACAAAATTTTAAGGCAATCGATTCTATTAAGCTAAGACGTCTGGAATTCATTTGTTGTTCATAGTGCATGTCTCTTTGCAAGTTGATTTGCTCCCTTTGATAGTGGTGGATGTCATCTATTTTCTATTTATTTTTTGGAAAATAAAAAGTGATCTCCTTGACTTCTTGCTATTTGGTGTATATCCAGTGTGATATTGTCCCCACCCATGAGCTGGTTCACTTTCAGGAGTAGGAGTGGCCAAAGAAGGAGTTGAGCTATTTGAAGATGTTGGTGTGGCATATGACAGCTTAGAGTTGGAGGAATCATATGAATCATGAGAAGCCATTGAAAAATGTTGAAGAGTTTGAGAATGAAATGGTAATGGTGATTGAAAAATCATCAACAATTACAAACACATATCTAGTGTGATTAATGGATTGTACTTGTGTTGGTCCAAATAAATCCATATGCAGTAATTCAAGTGGTTGTAAAGTTGAATTAACCTTTTTAGATTTAAAAGATGACTCAGTTAATTTTCCTAACTGACATGCATCACAAATATGGTCAGTTTTAAAATTCATTTTGGGTAGTCCTTTTACTAAATCATTTTCAGAAAGCTTATTTATAGCTTTGAAGTTAATGTGACAGAATCGTTTGTGCCATAACCAAGGATCATTTTCTTTGGCTATTAAACACATATCTGAATTATGGTTTATTTTCATATTCAGAAAATATATATTTCTGTCTCTATTTCCTTCAAAGATAAGATTTTGATTTTGATCAAAAATACTACATTTATTTTCAGAAAATGTGATTTTGAATCCTTTGTCACATAATTGGCTGATACTGAGTAAATTATGTTTCAAATTTTTGACTAGTAAAACATTTGAAATAAGAAGTAAATTTAATATACCGTTGTTGCTCACATCGCCTTTGCCGATGATATAGCCTTTGGAATTGTCTCCAACTGTGACGGAGCCTCCATCTGAGTAAGTAATGTTTGATAGCATATCTTTGTCTCCTGTCATATGTTTTGAGCAACCACTGTCGAGTATCCATTTTCCTCTCTTTTTAAGTGGGACCTGCAAAAAATAAGGATTTATATTGGTACCCACTTTTTGTTAGGGTCCTAAGAGTTAGATCTTAGGAAACCAAACCCAAGAGGGTTCAGTATTCCCTTTGAAAATATAATCTTTATTCTTATGAACTGTCTCCAAAAAGGTGTTAATATATTTCTTCCTAATCAAACTGTTGTTTGTTTTAGGAGCCTAAATTTTTATGTTTTTGGGGTAAGTGTTCCTTTTTGGATGTTTTGTAGTAGGCTTAATATTTCTCCTAATTTCCTTTTTAGGTGGAGCTTTTGATTTCTTAGCATATCCTAATCCTTTCCTACTTGAAATAGATTGAGAGCTATCAATAATCTTAGATAGAGTTTCTCTTCCTTTATTAAAGTTTGAGACATTTTTGGTGATGCTTTCTAACTTAGTTTTGAGACCAGTATTATCTAATTCTATCAATTTTACTTTTGTCTTCAATTCGTGATTTTCAGAAACAAGAGCGTCATTCTTCTCCTTTTGAGTTTCAATTTCTTGACTCAATAGAGTAAGTTGAGAATTAATATTAGAGAATGATTCTTGTAATTTTTCAAGTTCTTTCTCTAGTATTCTCTTTTCGTCTTTAAGCATATCTCTTTCGAATTCTGCTTTGTTATGATGTTCATGAGTTTACTTATATTTTCTTTTGAGATTTTTGAGAGTGTCAACTAGTTCAAAATTTATCTCTATCATATCATCAAAGGTAAAATCACTAACCTCGTTTTCAGTAGCCATGAAGCACACATTAGCTTGCTCCTTTTCAGTGTCACTGCCACTATCTGATGAGGAGCAATCTGAATTATCCCATGTCACAGAAAATGCTTTCCTTTTCTTATCTTTTCTGCCCTTGTTGAAGTATTATTTCTTTAGTTCTGGACAGTTTTTCTGGATATGACCTTTCTTATGGCAATTAAAACATTCTAGTACTGAAGATAATGGTTTGCTTGGTAAGTTCCTTTTTCCATTGTTTCTGTTGTTTTTTCAGAATTTTAAGAACTTTTTGAAATTTTTGACAATAAATGCTAGATCTTCTTCATCTGAATCTTTATCCTCTTCTTCTTCAGCATGGAAAGCTATGTTCCTTTTGTCCTATGCTTGTACTCGTTTTGCCTGCAAATTCACTTCATAGGATATTAAATTTCATATTAACTCTTCTGGTTTTATGGTAGAGAGGTCATTAGCTTCTTCAATAGCCAAGACTTTTCTTTCCCATTCATCCGTTAAAGAGTTTAGGATTTTTGATACAATATCAAAATCATACGAGTAGCCCAATAATTATAGTTCAAAACAATTGAAAAATGGAGGTCGTGCAGTGGATTGACCTTCTACAAAACTGGTGTTAGTGCTAGTGCTAGTGTTACTATCCATATTAGAAAAGAATCAAATAACTATGTTACGGTTAGATGAAACCTTGCTCTGATACCAAATGAAAGTTTGTAGGACTGTGTAATATGGAATAGTGCGGAATAATAAACTTGATAACAGATAAAAGTAGTAAAGTAAATGAAATAATAAATGAACACACCAGAGATTTTTATACTGGTTCGAACTTCCCGTTCTATGTCCAGTCCCAGACCCCCTTCTAGTATTTACAACAATACCCTCACTTAACCCGGAGGAACAGGTATACACAGCCTGAGCAGCAGAACATGATTTTTTGCCTCAGCAGCAGAAGAGGACTTTACTAATACAAAAGAATATCTGACTTGTGTGTTCTTGATAACACTGATTTGTCTCTGATAGTACAAACTTCCTATAATCAAATCCTCAAGTGTATGAAATGTATGTGAAGATATGAAAAGAAGGTGTTGCTAAGAATCGAAGATTATGAAAGTTAATTTGGAGATTCAAAGCAATAAAATGCTTGTATGTTGTTTGAATGTGAGTATGAGAGCACAAGAAGAATACAAGATAGTTAGAAAGATTTTCGGTTGGTATGAAGTGTTTGGGAACATATATTTATAGTAGATAGAGGGTTGCTGCCATTGGTGAAGAGTTATGACCAAAAGAAGCAACCATTCCCATTCAGAGAAGGATCGCAACCTTTCGCAGAATGGGAATGTCTTTTCAAAATATGGAAGTTGGGTTCAGGTCAGTCGACTGGTCGATTTGGATCAGTCGACTGATTATTCAAAAATTTAAAAAAGAAAAGCAGTGCACATTCGTGCATGTACACCAGTCAGTCGACTGGTTGTTTATATCCAGTCGACTGGCTGTAGTGTATTTGCACTGGTAGCTTTGTTTTTTTATTAAAAAATGAGAACGGTGAGGTGCAGACTACTTGAGGGTAGATTTTAACAATTTCTAAGACTCAAACACAAGTATTAAACAGTAAAAACATAGATTCGAAGTCTTGATATCACCATAGTCCTTTTGATTGTCTCTTTTTGTTGTGATTGATCGTGCGTTCTCTTTTTCTTCTAAATAGCCTTGTCATGAATCAAAACTAGTGATTTAACAGGACAACCTTACCTTTCTACATTAATACCGTACCCAGTTAAGTACCAAAACTTATGTACTATTGACTCCTCATTCCCACTCGAGATGAATAACACGGTGCACTCGTCAACCCCTCTGTCAGACTCACTAATGTTGTCTGCACATCATGTCTCAAATAAAAGTCTGGTACTCCCTCATCAAATCAGTTAACGCTGCTGCTGCCTTTGAGAAGTCCTTAGTAAAACGTATATAGCATCTCGCCAATCCAAGAGAACTCCTCATATCGGTAGCACTCTTGGGTCGATTCCAATCCTAGACTATCATAACTTGCAGGATCCATAGCAATGTCCTGCTTTGACACAATCTAACCCAAGCATCTCATTACCCTCCTCCAAAAGTGATACTTGGAAGACTTCATCATTGATAGGTGTTTTCTCAACACCTTCAATACAATCATCAATAGTGTCTTGTGCTCCTTTTTCATCCATGAGTAGACAAAGTATCATCAACAAGCATATGCACGAACCTACTCAAGTGATCCATCAAAACGCGGTTCATGAGATCAATAAAGCATGACGACGCATTGGTTAGCCCGAATGGCATAACCAACCAATCAAAAATCAAAGCTGCGTTCGAAATGTAGTGATCAACACACTCTCCTTAGCTACTCTCAGTGGATGAAACCTCATTGCAAGGTCCAACTGAGACTTTGCACCATAGAGCTGATCGAACAAGCCATCAATAAGTGAGCGTGGCTACTTGTTCGTCATCTCATTCAGCTCACGGTAATCAACAGATAACCTCAAAGAGCCATCCACCTTAGTGGTGAACACTATAGGTGCATCCCACTTAAATGTGCTCCTATGAATAAACACTCGCCTAAATAGGTCATTCGCTTGCACCTTTAGTTTCCTCTGCTCTTCGGGCATCATATGCCTTAAAGGCATAACTACTGGTCTAGTACCTCTAACCAAATCGATACGAAAATCAATCTCAATATGATGGTATTCAGTCCAACTCATTGAATGTGTCCGGACACTATCTAGCTATAGGTACAGTGACAACTCGTCATGTGAGATATCGAGCAAATATAGAAAGCTAACGATCACCTTATCATCAGGTGGGTAGCCAAACACTATTTTCCATTCATAGTTTGTACCTATCGTCACCAATAGCCTCTCACAATCCAAAGCTATTCCGTACCCCTTCAGCCAGTCAATTCTTATACTATAATACTAAACCCAAATTAAACCAAAAAAAAACCAATAACAAACAAACATCCATGACTTGATAAAGCTAAGTCTAGGCAAATCATGTTTAGGCTGGCTGAGCCCCTAACAAGGTTCATCATAATTTAAAGTCGGTTAACTATCTCGGGCTTCAATCCTAATTTATCCATTAAATCACTAGATACGAAGGAATACGAGACTTCAACGTCGAATAAAATATGTATGGAACACAATAAATGGAAAGCATACCCTAGATGGTAATGCCTTTTCCTTCTCTTTCATCGATGGAGCACTCGACGAAATTGGAATGGCATTCAACGCATATGCTTCCATTATCTGCCGCTACTCGCCTTTTTTGGGACAATCCTTTAACACTGGGTACATGCTCTCACATCATAAAGCATTTTCGATCAATTTCTCAAAGTTCTCATCAATATGACCAATCAATCGCTTCCCAAGATGATCGCTCTACCTAGTGATAAACTTTCATTCTTTTTTAAGTAGAGTGTTGGTCAAAGATGGACCATACTTTGATTGCACATTGAATTCGACCACATACTCCGACACAGACATATCGTCTTAGTTCAAGTCGGAGAACTTCCTAAACAACACCAAGTTTTGAAAAGTTGAGATAAATTTCTCTCCGATGCGAACTATGAACTGAACCCAAGTAAAATGATCCTCTAGAATTAAAGCTATAAGGGCACTCCACCAGTTCATTGTTCGCTCCTGGAGTCATCTAGAGACGAAATTCTACCTTATTGCATCATCTAACTCCAAGTCATCGAAGATCCTTTCGCAAATATCAATTTTGTCATGCACCTTAATAGTTGACTCCGTTCCAAGGAACGATCTGCCTCCTAGACTCAAGTAGTCATTATACAGCTCGGCAATTTGAACCTAGGCATTTGCACTTGAGCATGATAACCATTTGGAGCAACTTGGATGTTGCAGAATAATGTTTCGCACAATCTCAACGAACATATTCTGTAAATCGGGGTTAGTGGTCCTCGATCCTACCAACTTCTCTACTTCGGAAATGAAGTCAATAACAAAATTTCTCATATTCTAGGTCACTCTTAATACATAATAAGAATGATCAGTCTCTCATAGAGAAAAACTACACCAATGGTACTCGTGTGTGTAATGCTACTTATATACTATATATACTACTATATAGTTTTGAAAACCAAAATGTATAACAAATAAGCACTCTCTTGTATATAGGTATACTCTCGACCCAGTCTAAGGTGATAACTCCTACCCTATCTCTACTGAATCACGGTATCAACTCAGGTTAATCACGTAACCTAAGCTCTAATACCAAATGTGACGACCGCCCTACGCTTCTGATGCTCATAAAACCACATAGTGCGCTGTTGGAGCATCCGGTCAATGTAGAATGATTGTCAAAGGAAAGAAAAGGAGAAAAGAAGAGAAATAGGAGAGAAAAAGAATACGAGAGAAGAGAAAGAAAACATTAAACAATCAAATAACCTGTTATATATATCTCACAATGCATCAGATAAAATATAATAGTCATCACTGATATAAAAAGGGCGAGACAGTAATAATTACTTGAACCACAAAATCAGAGTACACAAACTCATACGGTTATACAAAACAATAATTGAGTTTATACAAATGATAAATAAACTCAACCGATAAACTGTCTCTAATAATAGTAAGTCAAACACTGTTAAGGCTCCATAGTGTCACACAGTGGAATAAACAATAATAATCCCAAAATATAACAATAAGAAAGCATCGCCTTTTGTTAGTACATCTGTAGAATTCCGTATACCATTTACACCTGCTTTCTAGTCTACTCATTTAAGAGTATCCAAGGTAATAAGAAGCAAAGCATAAAATCTTAAGACGGACAACAATCTAATGTAAGCGATAAACAATATCAAATATATAAGAGACGGTATAATATATGGAATAGATGGCATGGAGAATCATACCTGACCTATCCCTACATCCAAAAAATTAGCATACAACATATGATATATGCACTATATCATAGTCAATATGGGTGCACTATAAGTCAAAGTACTAGTGGATGTTTGGGTATCTACATCAAAGACAACTACATCATATGACATCCCTAGAGTGATAAATAACCAAAGCAAACATAGCATCCATCATCCATCCTCACATCACTCACCTATGCATTGGATACATGATACTCATATACAATATCTCGTCATCAAGGACTACTCAGCATCCCCGACCACTCGATCCATCAGGGTATAGACAAGTTCTAACGTCAACGAACTCTTCCATATCGTTACTATGTCCTTGCATCAATGGACTATAGTATATAACCCTACCCAGGTCCTAACGTAAATAGGCTCTAGGGTATGGGAGTCCTAATATCAACGTACTCTGATAACGAGTGTGCCTCATCATATCGATTATTAATAATCCATTTGCACATGTCATCACTAGTACAACACATTCCCGAACTGTCTCTATGACTTCCGTCATGAAATCACTACAATCGGGAATTACTTTAGACATCCATCATTAGTCATAGAATATCGTTAAATGTCCCATAACCTTCCTCTAGTAGTTCCGTCAATCCTACTCATCATCGTCTATGCTGTGTCTTGAAGTACAGCCATCCATCATCGAAGCCATCACTTCCCATCATAGAATCATCGTTGAATCATGAAGTCATCGCGTCAAAGCGTCACATCTTCGTTTCACTGCCAAAATCACTCGTCAAAAAGCCATAGCATCAAATCAAATGTTGAATAAACAAATGAATGAACCATCACATCATGCTCTTTAAAGCCTTTCCTTCATCCATATCAAAATTGGGCAAATTGGCCATCATCAATAATGGTAGATATCGACCACTACAGAGTAGTCGATGTAGACCACTTTTGTCATGTACTTAGCTAAAGTTGACTAGGCACTAATCAAATGAAAACGTCCGACGTCTATCTCGAAGTCCGAAGGACATCCTCAAGTCCATAATCTTTCTTCTTCAAATTGATCGGTATGCACAAAACTCTATGGACGAAATTCTATTCTATGGGATATTTCCTAACACTATATCGCCTTCAATCAGTGTTTCCAACCAACCTAAGCAAATAAACATACATTCAACCAAAAAGTATACACACATCTAGCATATCATACATGCAACATATTTAACTTGTCTATATCAACCAATACAGGGATTCATATCAAAATTAGCCTAAATTTAGTGATTTCCTAAAAATAGTACGTCAATAAGAAAAGTGTGATATTCAATTTAAAACCATTTTAAAACACTTTTAAATTCTTTTATAAAATAAGATGTAGGTTGAAATATTTTAGAAATTACGTTTAAAGTTAGAAATTATTTCAAAACATCATTTTTATACTACTAACAATCATAGTACGATGAGAGAAAATACCACTCACCTTAACAAAAACTATCAAATCCCATGCCAAGTCATAGCGGACTCCAATACGAGTGCAATGCAAGAAACCGTGTCCAAATCGGACCTCGTACGCAAAAGATATAATAGATATAAGGTTTTTTTTTTGTAAATGGGTAAGATTTTATTAAAGGCATTACAGCCCAAACTTCAAACCAATACAAAGCCCAAATACGAACTGAGTAGGTTTACAAAACATATCCGACAAAATCTTACAAACTCAAAAAAACCAAAAATAAAATCATCACAACTTCAGATTCATGGCGGCCGAAAGTAGCTCGTACTTAGGATTTCTTCCGATGCTCGATTCTGATCCTCTCCTGAAATTTGAGCTTCTCCTAGTTCCTTCGAGGTATTATCCCAAACTTTGATTCTCTTTCGTATCAATTGCATGTCATTTCTCACAAGTTTGCTGACCTCCATGTAATTTCTCTGTGTCTTCTAAAATACTCGATGATTTCGCTCCTTCCAAATGCTCCAAACGGTCGTAGTAATAGCAATACTGGCCAATTTGGTTTCCACGTCTACAACGTTTCTCCGCTGAACCAGGTGAGCTACTTCTTCCTCCAGTGTACTTGTATCCTTCTGCAGATTTGTTTGTCTTTTGCAACGTTTCCATACTTCAGTCGAAAATTTGCAGGCAAAGAAAAGATGCTCATGCGTTTCTTCTTCTATATTGCATAAGATGCATTTATTTTCTCTCAAAATCCCCCATTTAACAAGCCTATCCTTAGTAGGTAACCTGTTAAGAATTGCTTTGTAAGTTGAGAAAGCCATTTTCGGTGTATTTGCCCGATTCCAAATGATTTTACTCCATTCAGCCTTATTATCTCGTTTCCTGATCGCTTCCCAAGATGATTTAGTAGTAAACTCAACACCTGTAGGTTTCCAAGCCCAGATATCATTTTCTCTACCACTAAAAATTGGCATAAATTGTATTCTATCTTTAATGTTTTGATTTACTGGAAGTTGTGTACAGTTCCATTCATTGTTGTTAATAATATCTGACACTTTTCTATTGGGGCATCCATAATCTGAAAAAGTGTGAAGCCCCAGTATGTTGATCAAAGAATCACCACCTGTAATCCAAGGATCCTTCCATAAGTCAGTTTCTCTACCCATAGCTATCTCTTTCATACTGCATGCAGCAAGAGTTTCCCTTATTCTCATTATGGCTTTCCAGTTTGCCAAAGCATTATTATCAATTTGCATACACCAGAATTTCCTTTAATGTATCTACTCCTCATCCAATTCCCCCATAATCCTTTTCCTGTGATTAATCTCCAAGCTTGTTTTAGAGTGTAAACTAACCTCATATCTTTAATTCTTCTCAAACCCACTCCTCCTTCCTCTTTAGGTCTACATAAGTTCTCATATTTAATTTTATGCATGCCTCCTTTCCAAATAATATCTGCACACACCCTTTCTATTTTCTGAATTGAAGCATCTGGTAGTTGAAAAGTTTGTAGCCAGAAATTTATTTTGGAGTGAATCACTGTGTGAACCAATTCAATCCTTCCTGCTAGTGATAAAAGCCTAGAGCTCCATCCTTGCAATTTATCCCTTATCGAGGAGATTAAAACAGCACATTCTGTGTCAGTTATCTTATTTGAAGATAGAGGAACACCTAGGTATTTCACAGGGAGAATACCTTCTTCCACTTTTAAGATATCTAATATCTCACTTTTCTTATTGCAAGTTTTGTTGAAATAACACTTGGTTTTTTGTTCATTCATTTTAAGTCCTGTGTATCTTGCAAGTTTGTAGAAAACATCCTTAACCGCTTTAGCCGATATGTCGCTGGATTTTATACATATGAGCAAGTCGTCTGCATATAGTAGGTGTGTCACTATAGGCTGAATGTTATATATAGGCTGGATTATTCTGTCGTATGTCGCCAGTTCCATTTGTAACGAGAAGTATTCCATGGCGATAGCAAATAAATAAGGCGATAGAGGATCACCCTGTCTGATACCTCTGTTGGAACCTAGAAAACCTTTCGGTACTCCATTAATCAGAATTGAAAAGGTTGGAGTAGTTATACATTCTCTTATTATGTCAACAAATCTTAGGGCACTTTATATATATATATATATATAAATTAATCCACTAATTATTAATTATCTTAATTAATAACTTTATAATCATGTTAATATTTACCTTCCTATCAATTAACATCTCGCCTTTTTGGACGTTTTAAGCAGGCA
Organism: Allium fistulosum; assembly: GCA_030737815.1. Classification (NCBI taxonomy): domain Eukaryota; kingdom Viridiplantae; phylum Streptophyta; class Magnoliopsida; order Asparagales; family Amaryllidaceae; genus Allium; species Allium fistulosum. The sequence goes on from CM060902.1 coordinate 1,023,090,072, forward strand.
CACGTGCCGACTCAAACCATACAGAAGGGCGGATTATTATTGGGGTGAACAAGAAAAATCAGAGAAAGAAAAAAACAAAACAGAATCTTGCAGCGGAATGAACAAATATAATAATCAAATAACAGTTCATGAAGCTGTATACAAAACATTTGATTATACTTGTACAATACAAAAATCAGAGTTACACATATCAGAGATAAACAAATAATGCAGCGGAACAGTATGAATGCAGTGGAATAAATATAGCAAATAATAGTAGTACAAATCTTCGTCTTCGTCCTCCGGAAATAAGGTCTTCAAATCCTGAAATGCTCAAGCTGACCCGAGCGAATTGAAAAGACAAAACACTCGAGTCAGAACTAAAAGATCTTATGTGAGTTAAATCAACGGTAAATAACTATGAGTGGAACGACGTCAGAGATGTTTACGGGGTTTGACATCTCCTATCCAGTGTCTAACGTGAGTGCAGTAACTTAAGAGATGTTTGGGATTCACATCTCCTAAGGATCCGTTAAATTATCTACTATGTAGTACAATATGCTATTATAATATGTCTACAGTAAGATAAACTATTAAAATAGCATTAAAGCGTTATCCATTTCCCCCTTAACACATTTTTATATATTCCCATAGTCTACACAGTACCGTAATCCCGTCCGTACTGGACGTCGTCAGAAGGCACTCCATAGGTATGGTACAAAACAAATTCGTAGTGGTCTCGATAGGGTAGGTGACACGGCACAAATAGCAGCTACTACCGCCCACCTCGGAACACACTCCCAAATCAAAAATCGAGGGTGACCACCAAAAAATCACAAAGTCAGAATATAGTATCGAAGGAGTGTGCCCGATCGGAGGAATGACCTTACTTGGCCCGTCAATTGCACCTATTTTAGCCACCTTAAGCTAACTCATGGGAGTCAGGTCCACGTATATACCTCATATAGGATCGTCGCCAACCATCCTACTTTATTCTGGAATCTCCACCGCGTACACAGTTGTCAAAGTGGTTTTCGGTATTGACAGAGAGTATGACAATATCCGGTCCTGGTCCCTTTAACAACCAATCGCTTATTACACACCGGATGGTTCTTTTACATTTCCAAAATCATTTCATAATTGATATCAAAATATCATATTCAATTCAAATCATATCATTTTCGCAATCATAACTTACTTTCGAAATCATATTCACCTTTGAATCATATCACATTTGAAATCATAGTTCGAAATTATATTTCCTTTCAAAAGTCATATTTCCAAAATAGGCAAAACTCTCATTTCAAAATATCATATTAAACCTAATATGTTATTTAAATCCCAACTTAGGTTATAACATCATTAACCATATTCACTTAAAAATCGAGAATTTGAATATAAACCCATCCATTTTACTTAGTTTGGAATTTAGAAGAAAATAGTTTTAAATAGTTATAAATAGTTATAAATAGTTAATATAGATTTAAAATAGATTAAATATAATTAAAATAGATTAAATAGCTTTAAAATAGATTAATTAGATTTAAAATAAGTTAAAACAGGTTAATTAGTTTAAATAAATTAAATGGTTTAAAATAGGTTAAAATGATTTAATATAATTAATACAAGTTAAAATAGTTTAAAACTTTGAAATCTTAATAATTAGAAATTTTGAAATAATATATTTTTAAAACAGTTTATATTAAAACATGAATTTGGAATTTATATCAAATTAAACCATTCATTTCATTTCAACGCATTTGGACCATTTTCAATTTCCAAGTCAACAAACCAAATTCCAAACATTTCAATTTAACATTTCAATAAACTATTGAATTTCATATCGTTTCAATCCATGTTCAAATATCAATTCGGATTACTCCAATTTCAAAATATTTCAAAGTTATTTTCAAACAACTTCAATAACTAAATTTCGATAGAATTTCGTTTATACTTAAAAGTTTAACTTTAACTTCTAACTTAATTTCTTAAAGCAATTCCTTTTAAACCAATTCACATTTCAACACAAAACTTGATTTTCCAATAATACTTCAGTTTATATACATCAATTTTTTTTTCAAGACATCATTTAATTAATTCAAAAATTAAGAAGTTCAAAATCATTAAATTTAACCAAATCCGGTGTCCGTATATAATTCTCTACCCTAGGGTCAAGTGATACAGATATTTATCATTTCAATCCCCAATTTAATATTTACGGTTATATATCATTTCAACCCGCAATCCCGAAATAAATAACATCCATAAAATCGCTCGAGCCTATCATTTCAACTCATAACAATTTTTCCTTAATCTATAGATCATTCGGATATGTATCATTTCAACCCATAGTGAACTTGCAGTTATACAATATAAAATACAACATCCAGTCATCCAATATCAACAATTTAAAATATTCATCACAATCATCATCCAAATCAATCAACAACCATTAATAGATAATTGATAATTAATATAGGTATTAAATTGGCAATTAAAATTCAATATTAAATTAAACGATAATTAAATGCAATTAAAGTCAAATTTAATCGGAATAACAATTTAACATACCAAACAACAACCAATAAATTTCTAATCACATCATAAATTTAATTTAACAAACATAAGAAATTTTAGAAGTTGTGAGTGGGTTAAAACACTCACCTTTTGAATTTAAATCGAATTTAAATCCAAAATTTGAACGGTCTCAGATTTCGTCCAAACCAGCGTCAAAGTGTCCGGAATTTCGATACAATCACAGTAGAGCAAACCGCGCATGAATCCGATCTCGTATGAAAAAGTTATGCATGTTAGAACACTGGATAATAAAAATTAAATTAAAATAACATAGCCAATATCATACCGACACGTCACTATCGTTAATACGGATCCCTAATCGCCATCACGTACGCGAGCCGCCATCTAGACATCCAAATTTCGATCACCAGGACACGCCACTACCAGTCAGACCACCTCCAAGGCGATGCCTTCACCTTCTCGATCCACTCCGACCATCCACGGTCGAAAATTTGTTCGATCGACCCAAAGAAATTCACAGCCACCGAAATACTTCAATATCCTAATCGAATTACGCAGCCCGATCCACCCATCAACCGACCAAACGAACTGCTCCGATGCATTCCACTCGCCAATCTCTACGCCACGATAACCCTAATTCGACGATCCGACGAAGATCATCAAACAGCAACGAACGACTGTGATTGATTCGCCCAGTTCCAACCACACAGCAACTAAGATTGAAAAACAATCCATAGATCTGAATTGCGCTCATCGAGAGCTTCAAATCAATATAAAATATAATATAGTTTGAGGAGTTTAAATTTGTAGATTTGGTTTTTGAATTGAAATTAAATTGAGAAGTTTGTTTGGTTTGTCTACCATTAAGAAGGAGGAGTTGAGAAGAAATGTATGTACAGATAAATGAGAATAGAAATAACCTAGGGTTTATAACGAGCTATTTATAGGCAAAGCTGAAAAATAGAATAAATGGACAAGATTGATTTGGATTGGAATGATAAACAACCCGGAAAGCCTGTTTCGACTCCGGAACGAAAATGGGTCAACCCATATATCAAAATAGATGTTTTCAATAATTTTAAACTCAATGGAACTTGTTTCATGTCCTAATTCCATCGTACGAAGAAGTTATGTTAAAATCAGCTTATTTAAAATTGATTTCTTGTGACGACCGCCCATGACCCCCGCACTGAACCTAGACAAAGTGCGCTGTAAAGTGTGCCAGACTGCTATGGACGATTGTTAGGGTAAATTAAAATAGCAGAATCTATCATATAACTCACAGCGCATGGATAAAATACAATAGAACTTATATATAGTGAAGCTTCGCAGAATAGAATATCATCGTATAAAAACTTCATAATAGTTGAATACAATCATCTGAATAGTCAATACATCAAGCCTCACTACATATCACTCAGAGTATTATACAAAGCAGCGGAACATCCAGTACATATAGTAAGAAGATAATATGCAAGCCTCCAGCTCGTCTTCGACATCAACATCGTGGGAAGCAAGAACAGCACCTGTCACCTGCTACCTAGTCTGCCCGTCCCAAAATGGACAAACAGCCCAAGGCAATAAGAGTTAAAAACATACCAAAAGAGCATAAAGGAAAAGGAATAGGAATACAACCCTCCCACTCCACCTCTTTCTACAGTGATAGCCCCCAGACACACACTAAGCAGAAGCAAACATAGCAGAGCATACAATTTTAAGTAAAGCAATTACCACTCGAGTCAAGGGCGATGTTTTCCAAGTACAAACCCCCAAGGCCTAAACCAAGATCAGATAAGCACCCAGAAGACACTGCTCTTGAGACCGAATGACGGTACAACCAAACATCCATGACTATGGCTATCACTATTATCATTGCTTCGATATCATCGTTAATTGAATGACCGGCTCATTCTTTCATCCGTCCATCAAGGGCTAATGGAAACCCCGGTTCTAGACATTACTCCCGTACGTCGTCGTGACCCGTGCCTAGGACTATCGAATCTGCCCAGAGTACTTGACTACCAATCAGTAGCCTTCAGGGACTATCGAATCTGCCCAACGTACTCTTGCTTTGAGCATGCTAGAACCTTCAACAACGATGAGATCTCAGCCTTCTAGTCATCCTCCTCGACGACTATTTCCTTACTAGCTCAAGCGCATCTCGAGCAAACCATTATCCTCAAACTCGAACATTTCACCGAGTTATCAACATGCTTGGAATGATCCCGTCTGGATTAGACCAAGGCTTTCTCATATCATGCCTCGCTTCATCACATCCTCGCAAAGCTTCATCTCAACGTCATCATCAAATCTATCCATATGAGCTTCATCATCCGCTACATATGCCACAAGCAGCTTTCCCAATTCAAGAGCCTTTCCCTTAGCTTTTGAATCATCTTTGGTCTAAATCAAATCATCAATCATCTAATTCATAGCAATCAATCAAGTCAAACATTAATCCAAGTAATCAAGCATTCAAATATGAGCTAAATAGACAATTATAACAATAATGGCAATTTCGTAATTAAAGAGTCAAAAGTCTAACAAGCATGAAAACATGAGCAATGTCTCTATAACCTTGATGAATGAACTTGCATAGGTTAACATGTAGTAAAATGGATGTCAAATCATCATGAACAATGGATCTATATGGATCTACACATATGATTAGGAAAATGCATGGAAATCACTACTTTAACACCAAATCAAGCCAACGATCCGATATACTCCTTTGGATCCGTGTGAGAGATAATCACCACTCACCAAATCACCTAAACACCTCAAAAGAAACCCACTTCAGATCTGGACAGCGAAGGATCTAACTCGATCTATCACAAATCCGCTTCAAATGATGAAATCTCTCTTCGAGGGATGAAGATCTTCAATCTAAGCTCTTGGATCTTCAATTCGATCTTCGATTTGGATGGAAGGAATCACTAGATTAGAGTGGAGAAAAGAAGTGAAGAAGTGTAGAAGTCGAGCTCTCAAAATGGCAGCACTTCGTCGCTTCGAAATCCGGATCCCAAAAAGTGAGAAAAACCCTCCTATTTATAGCTGATTTTCCCTTATGTCGCTCACTCTTAGGTCGTCCACGACCTAAGAACCCCACGACCTAAAAAGCCCATGACTTAACAATACCAGCCTACGACCTAACACTTAAGCGCTTAGCGACCTAACTCAGATCTCGACCAAACGACTTAACACATAAGCGCCTCCACGACCTAACAGATCCAACGACCTACGCGCATCTGCGACCTAACGAAACTCCACGACTTACGACTTAACCCAGATCTGCGCATATACGCGACCTACGACCTAACCCACACGCGCTTCTTCGCGACCTAACTAACTTAGGTCGCCTACGACTTAACTCAACACGGAAGCTCACGACCTAACTCTTAGCTAGGATACGACTTAACACCTTAGGTCGCTCACGACCTAACTACGCTAACTCGCTAACTCTCTTATACTGTTAGCTCTTAGGTCGCTAACCACTAGGTCGCCAACTCTTAGGTCGCCGATCCTATAAGTCGCTCCTATCCTTAAGTCGTCTACGACCTATCCCAGACACAAGGTTTCACGACCTAAACCTTAATGACTTATCCCATTAGCCTTAAGTCGCTCGAACGACCTAAACTATAACACGACCTAACTCCTTAGGTCGGTCAAACCCTATAGGTCGCTACAAACTAACATACGACCTAACTGCTATACGACCTAAGTACTTACCTCGTCCAGTCTACTAGGTCGCTAACTTCTATAAGTCGCTCCTCCGACCTAATCCTACCCCACGACCTAAGCCACCATACGACTTATCTTCTATACGACCTATCCCCAAAATCCTTAGGTCGCCAACTACCTTAGGTCGCTCCACTTTCTAAGGTCGTCTACTCCGACCTAACTACTACACGACCTAAGACTTAGACTCAGGACGACTTATCAACAATGCGACCAAACATCAACTGTTTTACGATGTTTCGATCCGTAAAAATACGGGTCGTTACATTCTCTCCCCCTTAGGAATTTCGCCCCCGAAATTCCAAACAAACAAAGCAATCAATGATTATTCTACATGCCTACCATCCATAGCAATCAACAAACCATGCATCCAATTCTAGATTAGCATGCAGAATTCTAAAACTAAGAACAAGTTACAATGTCGTTAGATGACACGACACCTTAGGGCCATACCTTGAAGAGTTCAGGATGAGCTGCTTTCATCCTCTCTTCCACCTCCCATGTACAGTCGTTATCATCATCACTCCATTGTACCTTGAGCAACTTAACTACCTTCTTCCTAAGCTGTTTCGTGTCGGTTTCCACAACACGAAGCGGCTTACGAGGTCTCCTATCGACTGGATCAACTTCGAAATCTTCACAGCTATCAGTAGAAACCACTGTATTCGAGTCGTGTACATACTTCCGTAGATACGATACATGAAAGTGCACACTCGACATCTTCTCTGGTAACTCCAATCTATAGGCGAGCTTTCCAATTCGCTCGATGATCGGGAACGGTCCAACAAATCTCGGAGTCAATTTTCCTTTCTTCCCGAATCGAATAACATTCTTCAATGGAGAAATCTTCACAAAAACCATATCACCTACGTCGAATTCCAAATCCTTACGACGCTTATCGGCATAACTTTTCTGACGGTCTTGGGCTGCCTTCATTCGTTGCCGAATGATCTCTATACAATCTGAAGTCTGTCGAATCATCTCTGGCACAAGTATCAGCTTTTCTCCGGTCTCTAACCAACATGTCGGAGAGTTACACTGTCTTCCATACAACGCTTCATACGGTGCCATACCAATGCTTGACTGGTAACTGTTGTTATATGAAAATTCCACCAAATGAAGGTGATCTTCCCATGATCCTCCGAAATCCAAAACACAAGCTCTAAGGAGATCTTCCAAAACTCGGTTGACTCTCTCGGTCTGACCATCTGTTTGAGGGTGATAAGCGATACTCAAACACAACTCGGTTCCCAAAACTTCCTGGAAGCTCTTCCAAAATCCACTAGTGAACAATGGATCTCGATCGCTCACTATACTCTTCGGAATACCATGGAATCGAACTATCCACTTAACATACAACTCTGCCAACTTTGATGCAGTCCTAGTCGATCGAACAGGAATGAATCTTGCACTCTTAGTCAAACGATCCATGATGACCCAAATCCCTTCATTTCCCGTTCTTGTTCTAGGTAGTCCATCAATAAAATCCATCGATATTTGCTCCCACTTCCATGTAGGAACTTCTAATGGCTGAAGCAGTCCACTGGGCTTCTTCTGTTCGGCTTTTACCAACTGGCAGTTCATGCACTTGGAAATAAAATTTCCAACATCCTTCTTCATACCTTCCCAGTAGTAGGTTCTCTTCATATCCCGATACATCTTATTTCCACCTGGATGAATTGTCAACTTCGAGTGATGACTTTCCTTCAGAACTTCACTCCTCAATTCATCTATATCGGGAACAACTAGTCGTCCTTGCTTTCGAAGCCAACCCTCTCGATCGACCTCGAATCCTTTATCCTTTTCTGGGTCCAATCCAGATTCCAAATCATGGATAATCTTGACAAGCTTATCGTCTCGCTTTTGGCTCTCGCCAATCCTTTCCACAAGAGTTGGTCTTATCGATAAGTTTGCCAACATCTCAGGTTCCAATTCACATCTGGGCCTGAAGTCAAATCCAGCTAAATACTCGAGATTCTTCCATTCTGAAAACATGGCTCGCAATCCTGCATGTCTTCGACTTAACGCATCTGCCACTGCGTTACCTTTTCCCGGAGTATAAGCTATACCAAAGTCATATGATGCCAAAAACTCTAGCCAACGTTGCTGCCGAAGATTCAAATCCTTTTGGGAGAAAAGACACTTCAACGACTTATGATCTATAAACAACTCGAATCGAACTCCCAATAGATAATGTCCCCACATCTTCAGAGCAAAAACAATCGCCGCTAACTCCAAATCATGAGTCGGGTAATTCCTTTCATGCGGCTTCAGTTGTCGACTAGCATACGCAACAACTTTATCCTTCTGCATTAGCACCGCTCCAAGTCCAGTACCACATGAATCAGTGTAAACCACCATCTCATCATTCCCACTCGGAATAGTCAAAACAGAAGCACTAGTCAATCGCTCTTTCAGGATTCCGAAAGCTTGCTCACACTTAGCATCCCATCTGAATACTTGGTTCTTTTTCGTCAATCCTGTTAATGGTGCAGCCACCTTGGAGAAGTCGTTGATAAACAGTCGATAATATCCTGTTAATCCAAGAAAACTTCTCAGATCAGATGCATTCTTAGGTCTAACCCAATCCTGGATTGCTGCCACCTTAGCGGGATCAACCGCTATTAAATTTCCAGAAATCACATGGCCTAAGAACCTCACTTCACTCTTCCAGAAGTTACACTTTGAAAACTTAGCCTTCAGCTGATGTTTCCGTAAGATTTCCAAAACAACACGCAAGTGCGTCTTGTGCTCTTCTTTAGTCCTGGAATAAATCAGAATATCATCCACGAACACTAGCACGAACTTGCTCAACTGATCTCTGAACACTCTATTCTTAAGATCCACAAAATATGCTGGCGCATTAGTCAATCCAAACGGCATTACCAGCCACTCAAAGAAACCGGATGGTGTCCCGAAAGCAGTCTTCGGCACACTATCCTTAGCCACTCTTAACTGGTGAAATCCCGTAGCCAAATCCATCTGAGAAAACACCTTAGCTTCGTGAAGCTGATCAAACAAGTCATCGATTCTCGGCAATGGATACTTGTTCTTCTTAGTCACCTTATTCAGCTCACGATAATCCACGCACAACCTCAACGACCCATCTGCTTTGGTTGCGAACACAACTGGTGCACCCCATTCGGACACACTACGCCGAATGAATCCTTTCTGCAAAAGATCATCAACCTGCACCCTCAACTCCTGCTGTTCCCTAGGCGCCATCCGCCTAAGAGGCATCACAACAGGTCTGGCTCCTTCAACTAGATCTATACAAAACTCGATCTCTCTATGCGGCGGTAACCCTTTGACCTCGTCGAAGACATCCTCGAATCCATTCGCGATTGGCACCGATGACAGTCCATCCCGTGGAACAACCAGCGAATACATGAAGCTCATGAAGACGCCTTCTTCATGCTTACACCGTATCACAATCTTTCGCCCCTCCACATTCTCGACTATCACCTCCAACCTTTCACAATCAACCTTTGCCGCATACTTCTTAAGCCAGTCCATACCCAAAATAATTCCGAACCCCGCAAAGTTCAGAAAAAAACAATCACAAACAAAAGAGCAACCATGACTGGATACAATCAGACCACGGCATAGCATACACAAACAAGACGAACCCTCAACTGGATTAGTCACAACCAATGGCCTATCAACAATATCCGGTTCTAAACCCAACCGGCCTACAAGTTCGTTACAAAAAAACGAATGCGACGCCCCAGTATCAAACAACACTCTAACTGGAACACCACATATGGAGAGAGTACCCTGAACCACCACACTCTTTCCCTTCTCTTCAGCGGTAGGAGCTTTTGAAGATGATGGAACAGCTCCTAAAGCATAAGCTTGCACAATCTGCTTGTCCTTCCTCGGTTCTGGACAATTCCTCTTGATATGCCCCGGCTTGTCACAGTTGTGGCATTTCATCGGCACCTTAGGATTTTTGCAATCCCTGGAGAAATGGCCCTTCTGTTGACAATTGAAGCATGTCACTTCGCCCTTCAACTTCTTCTGGCCATCCTTACCCTTCTGCTGCTGCTGCTTCCTCTTCTTGTTTCCACCCTGCTGTGGTCTAGACTCTTACTTGAGCACAGCAACAACAGATCCCTCTTTAGGAAACAGATTCTCATGTCTGAGAGCTTTCTCCACAAGCTTATCAAATGAATCGTCCAAATGATCCACCAACTGTCTCCCAAGATAACTGTCCAAGCCTATCACAAACTTCTCATTCTTCTGGTACGAAGATTCAATATACGACCGGGCATACTTGGACAAAGCTTCAAACTCAGAAACATACTCAAGAACTGGTCTTCCACCTTGCTTGAGCTCCACAAACTTCTTGAACAGAACAGACTTCTGAGCTGTAGAAATGAAATTAGCTTCAAATCTGGTTTGGAATTGCTCCCAAGTAATTTCTTCCTCCGAAGTATTAATGGTGATAGAGTTCCACCAATCAGAAGCTCTCCCTTGAAACTGTCTTGATGCCAACTTCCTCTTAGTTGCATCCTCAATCCCCAAATCACCAAAAATCCTTCTACAAGCATCTATCCATCTCTGGACTTCAATGGTTGGTTCTGTCCCCAAGAAAACCTTCCCTCCAAGAGCAGTATAGTCCTTACACAACTTAGTAAAATCCACCGGTCTTGGAGCCTGAACCTGAATTCCAACATCAACCGCTGTCCTCGGAACTGGTATCCTTCTCATGATCGAAGTCATCATAGCTTCGAACATAGCTGCATAATCAGCAGTCCCCTCAGTAGCACGGCCTTCCCTAGCAGCTGGTCTCCCTCTTCGACTCATCCTTAATATCTATAAAAAGGAATGGTCAGCACACGTTGAGAAACAACTGCATAAAGGACTCAAACTCTACTAAGCTACTATATTATATATAGTAATCATCCATCAAAATACAATTACGTCTCTCATACGTAGTTACGTCAGTGAGCGTTGGGTAAAATCGATTAACCAAAGCTCTGATACCAAATGTGACGACCGCCCATGACCCCCGCACTGAACCTAGACAAAGTGCGCTGTAAAGTGTGCCAGGCTGCCATGGACGATTGTCAGGGTAAATTAAAACAGCAGAATCTATCGTATAACTCACAGCGCATGGATAAAATACAATAGAACATATATATAGTGAAGCTTCGCAGAATAGAATATCATCGTATAAAAACTTCATAATAGTTGAATACAATCATCTGAATAGTCAATACATCAAGCCTCACTACATATCACTCAGATTATTATACAAAGCAGCGGAACATCCAGTACATATAGTAAGAAGATAATATGCAAGCCTCCAGCTCGTCTTCGACATCAGCATCGTGGGAAGCAAGAACAACACCTGTCACCTGCTACCTAGTCTGCCCGTCCCAAAATGGACGAACAGCCCAAGGCAATAAGAGTTAAAAACATAAAGCCTTGAGTCAGACAACAGTCTTAGTGAGCGGTAAATTAACTAACAACATACCAAAAGAGCATAAAGGAAAAGGAATAGGAATACAACCCTCCCACTCCACCTCTTTCTACAGTGATAGCCCCCAGACACACACTAAGCAGAAGCAAACATAACAGAGCATACAATTTAAAGTAATGCAATTATCACTCGAGTCAAGGGCGATGTTTTCCAAGTACAAACCCCCAAGGCCTAAACCAAGATCAGATAAGCACCCAGAAAACACTACTCTTGAGACCGAATGACGATACAACCAAACATCCATGACTCTGGCTATCACTGTTATCATTGCTTCGATATCATCGTTAATTGAATGACCGGCTCATTCTTTCATCCGTCCGTAAAGGGCTAATGGAAACCCCGGTTCTAGACATTACTCCCGCACGTCGTCGTGACCCGTGCCTAGGACTATCGAATCTGCCCAGAGTACTTGACTACCAATCAGTAGCCTTCAGGGACCATCGAATCTGCCCAACGTACTCTTGCTTTGAGCATGCTAGAACCTTCAACAACGATGAGATCTCAGCCTTCTAGTCATCCTCCTCGACGACTATTTCCTTACTAGCTCAAGCGCATCTCGAGCAAACCATTATCCTCAAACTCGAACATTTCACCGAGTTATCAACATGCTTGGAATGATCCCGTCTGGATTAGACCAAGGCTTTCTCATATCATGCCTCACTTCATCACATCCTCGCAAAGCTTCATCTCAACGTCATCATCAAATCTATCCATATGAGCTTCATCATCCGCTACATATGCCACAAGCAGCTTTCCCAATTCAAGAGCCTTTCCCTTAGCTTTTGAATCATCTTTGGTCTAAATCAAATCATCAATCATCTAATTCATAGCAATCAATCAAGTCAAACATTAATCCAAGTAATCAAGCATTCAAATATGAGCTAAATAGACAATTATAACAATAATGGCAATTTCGTAATTAAAGAGTCAAAAGTCTAACAAGCATGAAAACATGAGCAATGTCTCTATAACCTTGATGAATGAACTTGCATAGGTTAACATGTAGTAAAATGGATGTCAAATCATCATGAACAATGGATCTATATGGATCTACACATATGATTAGGAAAATGCATGGAAATCACTACTTTAACACCAAATCAAGCCAACGATCCGATATACTCCTTTGGATCCGTGTGAGAGATAATCACCACTCACCAAATCACCTAAACACCTCAAAAGAAACCCACTTCAGATCTGGACAGCGAAGGATCTAACTCGATCTATCACAAATCCGCTTCAAATGATGAAATCTCTCTTCGAGGGATGAAGATCTTCAATCTAAGCTCTTGGATCTTCAATTCGATCTTCGATTTGGATGGAAGGAATCACTAGATTAGAGTGGATAAAAGAAGTGAAGAAGTGTAGAAGTCGAGCTCTCAAAATGGCAGCACTTCGTCGCTTTGAAATCCGGATCCCAAAAAGTGAGAAAAACCCTCCTATTTATAGCTGATTTTCCCTTAGGTCGCTCACTCTTAGGTCGTCCACGACCTAAGAACCCCACGACCTAAAAAGCCCACGACTTAACAATACCAGCCTACGACCTAACACTTAAGCGCTTAGCGACCTAACTCAGATCTCGACCTAACGACTTAACACATAAGCGCCTCCACGACCTAACAGATCCAACGACCTACGCGCATCTGCGACCTAACGAAACTCCATGACTTACGACTTAACCCAGATCTGCGCATATACGTGACCTACGACCTAACCCACATGCGCTTCTTCGCGACCTAACTAACTTAGGTCGCCTACGACTTAACTCAACACGGAAGCTCACGACCTAACTCTTAGCTAGGATACGACTTAACACCTTAGGTCGCTCACGACCTAACTACGCTAACTCGCTAACTCTCTTATACTGTTAGCTCTTAGGTCGCTAACCACTAGGTCGCCAACTCTTAGGTCGCCGATCCTATAAGTCGCTCCTATCCTTAAGTCATCTACGACCTATCCCAGACACAGGGATTCACGACCTAAACCTTAACGACTTATCCCATTAGCCTTAAGTCGCTCGAACGACCTAAACTATAACACGACCTAACTCCTTAGGTCGGTCAAACCCTATAGGTCGCTACAAACTAACATACGACCTAACTGCTATACGACCTAAGTACTTACCTCGTCTAGTCTACTAGGTCGCTAACTTCTATAAGTCGCTCCTCCGACCTAATCCTACCCACGACCTAAGCCACCATACGACTTATCTTCTATACGACCTATCCCCAAAATCCTTAGGTCGCCAACTACCTTAGGTCGCTCCACTTTCTTAGGTCGTCTACTCCGACCTAACTACTACACGACCTAAGACTTAGACTAAGGACGACTTATCAACAATGCGACTAAACGTCAACTGTTTTACGATGTTTCGATCCGTAAAAATACGGGTCGTTACATTTCTATTGAATTTAATTTAATAGATTTCTAGGCATTTCGAGCCCGTACGATCAAACGACAAGTCCGATCATTACGAAACTTTAAATCCTACAAAAATTCACCGTTACGAATCCGATGAAACTTGTTTCGTCAAAATCCGAGCCAGTGGCTAAAATGGCTATTTTCAAATTAATTAAATAAATTAATATTAAATTAATTAAATCACTTTTCAATTCAAAGTTAATAAATCACAATTTCAATCATTTTAGATTACTTGGACATTTACCATAATTTAAAACAAATTTAGATATCAATTCAAAGTTAATTAATTTACCAATTACAGTGTTTAGCTTCAATTAAATCCAATTATTAAAAATTTAATTCCAATAAATTGTTTTTATTTGATTTCAATCTTTATACTCAATCCATTATTACTCAAATAACCTAGTTAATATTTGTTGATACCTTATTTCACTAATAGACTACATTTCCAACTTTTATCTATATTAACTACTATAATTTAATTATATTGAAATTTTGTTAATTTCACACATTAATTAAGATTTTAAATCCAATTAATTAATTTATCTTGGTTCCATTCTTTTATTACATCAATTATTACTTTATGAATAAAATTAGCATTTCTTATTCATTTTGTTACATTCACAGTCTCAGTTATTATCTTAATCTTATTAATGTAACATTAAAGTTTATTTAATTCTAATTTATTTCCCATTTTAATTTAATAGACCAAATAAACAGGTAACTTATAACCATCGTTACCATAACTTTTAATTACACTTATGAATTCATTATTCATAAACAAATGTTACAATTCTCATATAATACTGATTTTATTCAATTAGCATTAACTATCTATTTATAAAATAATTAAATATTTACATTTGTTTCTTATATTCAATTTTATAACCAAGTATAACATTTTCATTATTTCCATTGATTAGAGTTTCATTAAAGTTGCTAATAATTGACTTAAATTAACATGGTTACCTTTCATCCTATTTATTATTTCATTAACAAATTACTAATTTTTATTTCTTTCGGTATTAAATTACCAAATTTTTTATTAAATCAACAATTTTAATTATCGAAATTTTACGGGTCGTTACACTCTCCCCCACTCTAAACTTTTCATCCCCGAAAAGGAAAAGAAGGGATTAAGAAAACAATATATCTTATTCAAAATATTAAATTTATAAACATACAAATTTACAAAATAAATTAATTTAAATAAAATATATCTATTAAATCCTTTCATACTCAAACTAATAAAAATTGGAAAACATTTCTCAAAATTTTCTAAGTCCAAAAATTCACGAAAAAATTTCGGCAGAGTCTCCTTTGTACGGAGAGGCTCGGGAGAAATAATAATATCAATAATATTAATATATATCATAGTTTTTTGAAATAATATATCCCAACAGCGAGAAAACAATATAATATCGCTATAAAAATCGTAATCCAAGAACGTACCTATTTGTCAGGCAAACAACGCTTAATTACGAAACCAAAAGCAGTAGCTATTGCTTCCATAACCTATATTTCACTTATATAATCCAAAAGAGTTAATAATTATATAAAATGAAATATTTAAAGTTGTTTCAACCACTAACAAACAAATCAATATAAACAACAATCATTGGCAACCACAGCATACAATCATCATATGAAATCAATAAAATCAACTATCCATCCATAGCAAACAGACAAATGGTTTGTTCAGGTTCAGAAATTTTTAACCGCCTAGAATGACAAATAAACTACTGAGTGCACCATTTACTCAACAGTCTTAGATGAACTCAATAGATTATTCATACATCTTAAACAATTAGAAGTATCCTATCCCAAACAACCCATAAACCAAAACAAACAATAATTTACAAAGTACTTGAGTTATTCTTATTAAATTTCTTTCACAACATTTACAGTTTTTCCTTTTCTTTTCATTCATACAAGGATTATTTCTTTAACTTACATTTATCACTTACAAAATTTTATTCCCATTCATTCATTCAGTGTTTATTTCATTTATTTTTCCTTTATTACTTACAAAAATTCATTTTCATTTATTCATATCATGTCAATTTCTTTTATTGCATTACATTCATTTTATTATTTACTTTAATTATAAATAGTTTCAATCTTAACTTAAGTTCAAAATCCTTTACTTACAGTACTCATTTTCTATTTCATTTAATTAGTAGCATTACAATTTTAACTCAAGTTTATAACTATTTTCATACCAATTTTCTTTTTTTTTTCTTTTTTTTATAAAAGTAAATTTCATTGAACACTTCCATTACATAAGTTTTACTTGCAAAAATTTCCATTACATATTCTTTTAACATTTCAACTTTTATAATTGGTAAGTTATATATATGTCTTTAAGAATGTAATTGAAAGTTACACAAGTTTGACTTACTTATTTTAATTAACTTAAGGTTCAATAGTTATCATTTCTTATTTTCATATTCTTTTCGTTTACAAGTTAAAAATTTCAAAGTCCTTGTATATTTCAGTTATAACTTAGCATATAATTTCTTATTTTCATTTAGAAGTTTCAATCATTAAATAGTTAAAATTTTATTCCATTACAATGATTGAAATCTCTAGTTTATAAAAATTTAAGAGCTAAATGTTGGGTTCCATTTTTAAATCATTCAAAATAACATCCACATATATATATACTCATAAATTTTATCCAATCATTTTTAAACTTAAATTTTTTATTTGTTTATCAAAATAGATCTGTAGTAAAACTACTACAATGGCCTTCCCACTTTGAAACTCGAAAATGAATGTCGATGATGCGTGCACTCATCACCGAAGTTATTTTCCAGCGACAGAGATGGGAGTACATAACTTATTTCTTTCCAAAATTTCTTTAAAACAATTCTTTCAAATTATATTGAAATATTTATATCAGAAAATACTTCTAAATAATATTATTATTGTATTTCAAAAATTATTCGAAAGAGATTTTCAAACATCCCGGAACTTAAGTTCTAAATTTCCAAATTTCATTTATCTTATTTTCAAATCTTATTTCCAACCTATATTTATAAATTTCACTACCTAACAACCAATATATTACAACCAAATATATAATTTATAAATCATTATTTTATATATAAAAATATACAATAGGCTAAATTATTTCATTTACCTATATTTCAAAACAATTATTATGTCGGTCTGTCCTATTAAGTGTTTAGAAATCCCTATCGATGTCATAGCATCCTATGCACCAACCAGAATTTATAAATACCAAACGGAACAAATTAACACAATATAAAACCTTTTATAACACTAACAAATACGCCCTCTCATATATATACTCTCAAGGACTCATTCTAGGGTATTACTACCCTATTTTTAAAGAGCCAGACCCCACAAAGCTAAGGTTACCGCTAAACCAAAGCTCTGATACCAACTGCAACATCATACCTTTTTGGACGTTTTAAGCAGGCACACGTGAGGACTCAAACCATACAGAAGGGCAGATTATTATTAAGGTGAATAAGAAAAAGAAGAGAAAGAAAAAACAAAATAGAATCCCACAGCGGAATGCCAAAATATAATAATCAAATAATAGTTCATGAAGATGTATACAAAACATTTGATTAAACTTATACAATACAAAAATCAGAGTTACATATATCAGAGATAAACAAATAATGCAGCGGAACAGTATGAATGCAGTGGAATAAATATAGTAAATAATAGTAGTACAAATCTTTGTCTTCGTCCTCCAGAAATAAGGTCTTCAAATCCTGAAATGCTCAAGCTGACCCGAGCGAATTGAAAAGACAAAACACTCGAGTGAGAACTAAAAGATCTTATGTGAGTTAAATCAACGGTAAATAACTATGAGTGGAACGACGTCAGAGATGTTTACGGGGTTTGACATCTCCTATCCAGTGTCTAACGTGAGTGCAGTAGCTTAAGAGATGTTCGGGATTCACATCTCCTAAGGATCCGTTAAACTATATACTATGTAGTACAATACGCTATTATAATATGTCTACAGTAAGATAAACTATTAAAATAGCGTTAAGACGTTACCCATTTCCCTCTTAACACATTTTTATATATTTACGTAGTCTATACAGTACCGTAATCCCGTCCATACTGGACGTCGTCAAAGGGCACTCCATAGGTATGGTACAAAACAAACTCGTAGTGGTCTCGATAGGGTAGGTGACACGACACAACTAGGCAATGCCAGGGTAGATATACCTATTACACTTCCGGACTGGTGGTAATGCATAGCATCTACTACCGCACACCTCAGAACACACTCCCAAATCAAAAATCGAGGGTGGCCACCAAATAATCACAAAGTCAGAATATAGTATCGAAGGAGTGAGCCCGATCTGAGGAATGACCTCACTTGGCCCATCAATTGCTCTTGTTTTACCACCTTAAGCTAACTCATGGGAGTCAGGTCCATGTATATACCTCATATAGGATCGTCGCCAACCATCCTACTTCATTCTAGAATCTCCACCGCGTACACGGTTGTCAAAGTGGTTTTCGGTATTGGCAGAGAGTATGACAATATCCGATCCCGGTCTCTTTAACAACCAATTGCTTATTACACATCGGATGGTTCTTACATTTCCAAAATCATTTCATAATTGATATCAAAATATCATATTCAATTCAAATCATATCATTTTCGTAATCATTACTTACTTTCGAAATTATATTCACCTTTGAAATCATATCACATTTGAAATCATATCACATTTGAAATCATAGTTCGAAATTATATTTCCTTTCAAAAGTCATATTTCCAAAA
The DNA here is from genome assembly GCA_030737815.1 of Allium fistulosum. Lineage (NCBI taxonomy): Eukaryota > Viridiplantae > Streptophyta > Magnoliopsida > Asparagales > Amaryllidaceae > Allium > Allium fistulosum. The sequence continues at coordinate 1,023,109,019 of CM060902.1, forward strand.
TTGGCTAAACTCTCATTTCAAAATATCATATTAAACCAAATATGTTATTTAAATCCCAACTTAGGTTATAACATCATTAACCATATTCACTTAAAAATCGAGAATTTGAATATAAACCCATCCATTTTACTTAGTTTGGAATTTAGAAGAAAATAGTTTTAAATAGTTATAAATAGTTAATATAGATTTAAAATAGATTAAATATAATTAAAATAGGTTAAATAGCTTTAAAATAGATTAATTAGATTTAAAATAAGTTAAACAGGTTAATTAGTTTAAATAAATTAAATGGTTTAAAATACGTTAAAATGATTTAATATAATTAATACAGGTTAAAATAGTTTAATACTTTGAAATCTTAATAATTAGAAATTTTGAAATAATATATTTTTAAAACAGTTTATATTAAAACATGAATTTGGAATTTATATCAAATTAAACTATTCATTTCATTTCAACGCATTTGGACCAATTACAATTTCCAAGTCAACAAACCAAATTCCAAACCTTTCAATTTAACATTTCAATAAACTATTGAATTTCATATCGTTTCAATCCATGTTCAAATATCAATTCGGATTACTCCAATTTCAAAATATTTAAAAGTCATTTTCAAACAACTTCAATAACTTAATTTAAATAAAATTTCTTTTATACTTAAAAGTTTAACTTTAACTTCCAACATAATTTCTTAAAGCAATTCCTTTTAAACCAATTCACATTTCAACACAAAACTTGATTTTCCAATAATACTTCAATTTATATACATCAATTTTTTTTTCAAGACATCATTTAATTAATTCAAAAATTAAGAAGTTCAAAATATTAAATTTAACCAAATCCGGTGTACGTATATAGTTCTCTACCCTAGGATCAAGTGATACAGATATTTATCATTTCAATCTGCAATTTAATATTTACGGTTATATATCATTTCAAACCGCAATACCGAAATAAATAACATCCATAAAATCGCTCGAGTATATCATTTCAACTCATAACGATTTTTCCTTAATCTATAGATCATTCGGGTATGTATCATTTCAACCCATAGTGAACTTGCAGTTATACAATATAAAATATAACATCCAGTCATCCAATATCAACAATTTAAAATATTCATCACAATCATCATCCAAATCAATCAACAACCATCAATAGATAATTGATAATTAATACATGTATTAAATTGGAAATTAAAATTCAATATTAAATTAAACAATAATTAAATGCAATTAAAGTCAAATTTAATTGGAATAACAATTTAACATACCAAATAGCAACCAATAAATTTCTAATCACATCATAAATTTAATTTAACAAACATAAGAAATTTTAGAAGTTGTGAGTGGGTTAAAACACTCACCTTTTGAATTTAAATTGAATTTGAACGGTCTCAGATTTCATCCAAACCAGCGTCAAAGTGTCCGGAATTTCGATACGATCACAACGGAGCAAACCGTGCATGAATCGGATCTTGTTTGCAAAAGTTATGCGTGTTAGAACACTGGATAACAAAAATTAAATTAAAATAAAATAACCAATATCATACCGACACGTCACTATCGTTAATACGGAGCCCTAACCGCCATCACGTACGCGAGCCGCCATCTCGACATCCAAATTTCGATCACCAAGACACGCCGCTACCACTCAGACCACCCCTCAGGCGACGCCTTCACCTTCTCTATCCACTCCGACCATCCACGGTCGAAAATTTGTTCGATCGACCCAAAGAAATTAACTGCCGCCGAAATACTTCAAAACCCTAATCGAATTACGCAGCCCGATCCACCCATCAACTGACCAAACGAACTGCTCCGATGCGTTCCACTCACCAATCTCTACGCCACTATAACCCTGATTCGAAGATCCGACGAAGATCATCAAACAGCAATGAACGGCCGCGATTGATTCACCTAGTTCCGGCCACACAGCAACTCAGATTGAAAAACAATCACAGATCTTACTTGCGCTCGTCGAGAGCGTCAAATCGATATAAAATATGATATAGTTTGAGGAGTTTAAATTTTTAGATTTGGTTTTCGAATTGAAATTAAATTGAGATGTTTGTTTGGTTTGTGTGCCATTGAGAAGGAGGAGTTGAGAAGAAATGTACGTACAGACAAATGAGAATAGAAACAACGTAGGGTTTATAACGAGCTATTTATAGGCAAAGCTGAAAAATAGAATAAATGGACAAGATTGATTTGGATTTGAACGATAAACAACTCGAAAAGCCTATTTCGACTCCGGAACTAAAATGGGTCAACCCATATATCAAAATAGATGTTTTCAATAATTTTAAACTCAATGGAATAGGTTTCATGTCCTAATTCCATCGTACGAAGAAGTTATGTTAAAATCAGCTTATTTCAAATTGATTTCAATTGAATTTAATTTAATTGATTTCTAGGCGTTTCAAGCTCGTACGATCAAACGACAAGTCGGATCGCTACGAAACTTGAAATCCTACAAAAATTCACCGTTACGGATCCGATGAAACTAGTTTCGTTGAAATCTGAGTCAGTGGCCAAAATAGCTATTTTCACATTAATTAAATAAATTAATATTAAATTAATTAAATCACTTTTCAATTCAAAGTTAATAAATCACAATTTCTATCATTTTAGATTACTTGGACATTTACCATAATTTAAAACAAATTTAGATATCAATTCAAAGTTAATTAATTTACCAATTACAGTGTTTAACTTCAATTAAATTAAATTATTTAAAATTTAATTCCAATAAATTGTTTTTATTTGATTTCAATCTTTATACTCAATCCATTATTACCCAAATAACCAAGTTAATATTTGTTGATACCTTATTTCACTAATAGACTACATTTCCAACTTTTATTTATATTAACTACTATAATTTAATTATATTGAAATTTTGTCCATTTCACACATTAATTAAGATTTTAAATCCAATTAATTAATTTATCTTGGTTCCATTCTTTTATTACATCAATTATTACTTTATGAATGAAATTAGCATTTCTTATTCATTTTGTTACATTCACAGTCTCAGTTATTGTCTTAATCTTATTAATGTAACAATAAAGTTTATTTAATTCTAATTGATTTCCCATTTTAATTTAATAGACCAAATAAACAGGTAACTTATAACCATCGTTACCATAACTTTTAATTACACTTATGAATTCTTTATTCATAAACAAATGTCACAATTCTCATATAATACTGATTTTATTCAATTACCATTAACTATCTATTTATACAATAATTAAATATTTACATTTGTTTCTTATATTCAATTTTATAACCAAGTATAACATTTTCATTATTTCCATTGATTGGAGTTTCATTAAAGTTGCTAATAATTGACTTAAATTAACATGGTTACCTTTCATCCTATTTATTATTTCATTAACAAATTACTAATTTTTATTTCCTTCAGTATTAAATTACCAAAATTTTTATTAATTCAACAATTTCAATTATCGAAATTTTACGGGTCATTACATATCACATGCTCTCCTAGCCTTGGATACGTCAATAGCTCCCAACTTCACACAAAATATGTACATGCCACATCACCTTTCATGTCTCACACAATTCAAACCTACACTTATATATCCACACACGCACATAAACCAACCACTACCGCACACCATTGTTGCCTGACACTACAACGCTGCTTCCCACCTCTGCACTGTCGATGACTGCCACTGGCCACCCACCTACTCCGCCTAGCATCACTGCCACCTATCCTCATCACCCCTGTGGCCATGTATATAGAAGCAACATTTTTTTTTCACTTTCATTCTTACCGCCTGGCACACTACCGATGATCGCCTGCACCTCGGACAGCGCTGCCGCATGCCTCTCCACCGCTGCCGCATGTTCTGGCCACCTGCAATCCCATCCATGTCACCAACCATGAAACTAACATAGGCAAACCCATATATTTTGGGTTTTCCTCCTCCTTTGGCAGCCAACTTATTCGGATATAGCTCTGACCGCCTACGTTCCCGAACTCCCCTTGTTGAGACGAACAAACCAACATAAACGTTTTCTCATTCGGATCTCCTCCAAAAATTACCTCTTTGTTGGATTCTCTGTTTTCGACTAGCATGGTCAGATCTATATTAATCCGAGGCTATGGCTGTGTAGCCCTCGGAAAAATATAGAGATTCAGAATTTATTTTGCGTGAAACGCTGTCCGTATACTTGAAGTGGAGGAGAAATGAGAAGAATGGAGGTTGGTTGCCATGGGAGAAAGAGATGCGGGGGGAAATGAAAATTAAAAGTGAAATGTGCGGCGGGAGGAAGAAACAAAGTTTCATAAGGGAGTAGGTAGGGTTAGGGATTGTATGCACCCATTTACTCTAATCTTTGAAATTCCGATGCACGTTTTGCGCTCGTATGGCTTGTAGGAATATCTGATTGCGACAATACTTTGAGCGTGTGAATCGTTGCATTTTTCCCGTTCTAACGGCGCAGGTATCGTTGAAATCCAAGACTATACCCCAGAAAATTATTTTTGGACGTTTTTAAGTTATACGGGTTGCCAGAACATCCGAACTCAAAAAAATTAGACTGCGTAGCTCATACACTTTCTCCTTGACCCAGGGACATTTTCTGTTAGTCCAAATTCTCTGGTGCATTGGTGTGCGTATATCAACGTAATACGTACAGAAAATGTCAAAAAATAGTTTAGGGTCAAAATCGTCCGATAGAATTTCTATGGGTCAAAAATGTCAGTACTTGATAGCGTCCAAAGTTATAGAGTCATACGATCCAATATGAATTTGAAAATAATATTTTATGATCCTCCGATACGTAAAATATGGGTCTTTACACTAATACAATGGATCGAACAAAGGATCGAATCTCATGTCTGACGATCGGCCAACGCTCTTATAGATACTCAATGTAAACAATGTCACTAGGCTACTAAACTTGTAAACACTGCCACAACGTTACTAAACGTGGAAACACCGCCCCTTTGGCTGCTAACCATGAAAATACCACCACTAGGCTACTGTGAGATAAATTCTCATTACTATTACTACCATTAGGCTGCTAGGAAACGATTCCCCTTTCACTACGCCTTGATAGGAAGAACCTAAGATGCTGACTCGTCGGTATGTCACATCGTCTATGCTCACTTCCACCTCTTGATTGTAGTGTTGGCCTTTATTGCACCCTATGGGTCCTCCATTTGAACTATATCACGCGCATCAAAAATTGCGTATACATTGACCTCTCATTGTACCAGACCCACTCCATCAGGCATCCGCGCCAGTCTACATGCCCACTGTTGGAAACTCATGTGGGTGCCATTTGTGAAAATACATCACCTCCAATCGATTACTAAATCTCAAATTGGATAAAGAACATTTATCCAACACCGCAATGACCTAGCCTTCTCTAGGGAACTAGCTTCCCTAATTTTCCTAATATACAACCAAATACTTATAAATAGGTTCACAAACAATTATGGTTTATGTTAATTTTTATTATTAAATTTGTTCCTTAGGCCAAGGTTCAAACTCTGCAATTATTTTTTCTGGACAATTGACCGTTGGACCTTCCAGGTCAACTGCTACCGATTGACCCCTAGGGTTCTAGGGTCGATCATTCGCATAGTAAATTTAGGATTTCTGCATCCTTTTAATGTCGATTGTTTGTATAATTAATTCCGATCGTTAACAGCATTTAATTAACCCTAATTATAGTTTAAGCATCAATTTGCAATTCAATTTAGAGTTTGTTGATTTAGGGTTTTCAAATCTAATTCTAAAAGAGATGTAGGTGCCAATTTCATGTTCAATCCATAGCTATTTTGCATATTCCAATTTAGGATTTATACAATTCAAATTAGATTTCTAGCACCCTAAACCAATTAAAATAGATTAAATTAACTATAACAATCATCTTACTAAAATTATTCCCTCTTACCTTAAGCCTAAGCTCTTTCTATTTGTTATGCTTGAAAATTGCCTCTTTGTTTGCTAGCTTCGCTTGCCCCATCTAGATCCAATTACTTGTATTCTTCTAGGTTAATTTTATTTTGAATTTTGAAGAAGATTTGGAGATAGAGGAGTGGTTGAATTTTGGCAGCATTTCATTACAGTAATTGTTATTTTGATTTTAGGGTTAGGTTAAGGTGGAATTTATAGGGGTTAGTAATGAATTTGGGGCATTGATTTGGGATGGAGAATAATTATTAACATCACATATGGTCATCAAATCTTAACCGCCAAGCAACGATCACCATCATCAAAACACCGCTCGCACGAAGCTCTAGATTCCTGTAAATTCTGTAGGATCGATTTCACCCTAGAAGGGGGGGGGGTGAATATGGTGATACTAATAATAATAAAAATTAATGCGGAAATATATAAAGTAATTGCAGCACATATAATAGCAGAATAATAAAAGCAGAAATAGAACAACACAGATTTACCCAGCTTCGGCAAAACCCTGCCTACATGTTGCCCCCAAGGTTTCTACTAGAAATTAAGTAGTCAGACGCTTACACACGTAAACTTGCGACACCCGCTATCGACTAACCTAACTCTACGCTCAAAACCCTGCCACAACTCAGCCACTGAGTTGCGAATTCTCGAACTACAAAACCGTAGTTTGTAACCTAGTTAAACACACTAGAATTTGAAAAGTTAAAAGAAAATTACAATTTAAAAACACTTAAAAAAACCCTAAGCCCACAAAACAACCGGCCCACTTAAGTTATAAACAAAGAAAGGACGACTTCCCTTTTCTATTATTTCACAGAAAAAAAACTTCGGCCGATCTTGTTCTCCTCTTTCAGAATTAGGCCTTCTGGAAATTGAAACCGTCGATTCCGGTTGATCGATTGAGTAGTTGTTTTCGCGTTGACTGCTTTGTCGATCGATCGCCTTGCTTTGAATTCACTCAGCTGCTTCAATTTGTCGAGTTCAAATTGAATAATACTGGCATGTGATTTCCTTTATTACTCTCATTGATATACTTGAACTCGATGCCCTTTTTCTGCCAATGCTGATATGGGAATTTATAGGGATCGATCCCCTTAATTTTCGTTCGAATATTTCATTTGAATTCACTTGTTAATTTTGCTTGGCCGTTCGATTTTGCTTGAATACATGTGATTTGTTTAGACTGGTTCAATTGGAATATTTTTTTGACATGCTTTGCTTGATTACCATGGCTTGTTTGGTTTTCCGATTTCCATTCTATTTCTGATATTATTTAATTTTCTTTGAGTTGGTTTTGATCTTTTCTCCTATGACTTCAGCATCATGAATATACGAATTTTGTTACCCTCTATTCCATTTGTATGGCCATAACTTCTTCAATTCACGTTAACGGCTTTGACTTTGGCACTATGAATTTTTGTTAACTGCTGTTACATTCTCTTTTGAACCATGACATTGTTTTGACTGCTTGCTTGCATTTGTAGTTGTATCGTGACTCAAGTAACTGTTTCATTTTTGAACACTTGTAAAATTGCTTGTTGTTTGTTGGCTGAGTCTGGTTTCCACCGCATATATATGTGCATGTTCACGCATGTATATGTATGTTGTGATGCCTTGTTCTGCTTGTTTTATGATGAACTTGTGTTGCTGGCTTCATGTATACATTGGTGCACTAAATCCATCTTCCTTGAGTCCACTTCATGTTGAAGTTTGGTGTAGTTTTGGTTTCAAGAGTATGTTTTGTTGTCTACATTTTCTTGGGCATTCTGTATATGTTCAAGTTCAAGTTGTAACTGAACTTGATTTTGAAGTCTGGTCTTGTTTCATGTGCACTGCCCTGGTGCCATTGACATTTGTGTTCATTTGAGTCTGCACTGGTTTGGTTCTAGTTCCATCTTTTCATGTGATCTTCTCTGTTGTATTAAGTCTGGTGAAATTGAACTGCTTGATTCATTTTCTATTGTGTGGCTTTGAGCATTGCCTTGGTTCTGACATGCACTTGATGTTTCCACTTGCATTGACTTGCACTACTTTGTACTTTAGTACACGGTTTGCTTTGTGTTCCACTTGAGGTTAACCTGTTTTCATACTCCACTGTGCTGGTTCATGTTGTAACTGAACTTGGTTAGTTTTGCTTTCATCCGATTTGTATTATGGTTCCATTATGCTTTGCACTCCTTTGTTTTTTGGTTGAGTTCAATTGTCATTGCATATATGTATACATGTGTGTTCAGGTAGTCTGGTTTCATGTGGAGCTGTGCAGTTTGATTGCACTTTGATTTTCTGGCCCATTGGGTCTGGGTTCAATTGTTCATGTGTACATTGATGCCTGGATTTGTTTCATGCTTGTTGTTATTGATTTGATCGAGACTCTATGCACATGAGTTGAATCCAGCTAATGGCTCGGGTTTGACCTTGTGCTCACCTGTCCCTATAGTTTTATCAAGTGTATATCGGTGTGCACGGCTATGTGGCATGTACAGTGATACACTTCACATGTCACAAGTTGTTCGTGTATGATAAATTCAAAAGAAATGATGACGAACAACCCAAATAACCGAGGCAAATAATATTTTTAAAAACACACATTTCATTGTACACTGCACAAATATTTCTTTTTCAATTTTACTACGTCAGTGTTTATTTTGCAGATAATTCAAATGCTGGATTCAATCTGGAATAGAGTTGAAGATAAATATGAGTGAATGAGTGATATGTAGTGAGGTCAACATTGTAAATTGAAATTTGTGATGTGATCAAAATTGTAATTGAAATTGTGTATATATAGTGAGAGCTCAAATTTGTGTTATTCAAAATTGTAATAAAATATTTGTTTGAATTTAAATTTTGTGTTATTTGTTTTATTCATCAAATATTTATTTAATTATGTGCAAAATAAAATATTATAATAACAAATACATTTAAATGAATATATATGTTTATCATCATCAAACAAAAATCATATACTAGCATATTCTACAAATTCTTGCGCTATGGTCGATCCATATCCGTCGATACCTAAAGACGACCTGTCTGTGTGAGTGTGTATATATATTTCTTGTTTCCATTTTATTTCAAATCTTTCTGTACCCGTAACTTCTCCATATGAACTTCATTTTCGAAGTGTTATGAACGAAAATTATTTAGAAAATCGTTACGAACACAATGGTGCAAGTTTCATACCAAAATCGGGACGTATGTAGAAATTTCCTTTTTAGTCCTTGTTTTAATTAAATTTACTTTTCTTATTAAATTTTCATTTAAATTTCTGTTAAATTCCCACTAAATTTCTGCGGTGTATATTCTTCCCCTTAAAAGGATTTTACCCCCAAAACCTTAAAGGACGGCAAAATGTCACTTATAAACACAACAACCAATATATACATGTACAACCAATATGTACAACCATCTACTTACCAATCATCCACGAAAATCATTGTTCTTAGAAATTTCTAATGCAATATGTACATATATATGCAATGTGAAATGCATATGAACCTATGCTAGTGCAAAAAATAAGCAGTCTGATCTAGTTGAACTCCCGTCATGCAAGTGCTCATGTCATTCATCCAAAATGCATGCAACATCCTAAATAAGTATACTTGCAATTCTACATGTATGCGCAAACATTCCATTCGTATGCAATATCCATATGCACGATAACAATAATCAAGCATCTATATGTATGATATGGAACAAGCTAGACAATAATAAGTGATAATGTGAATGTGTGTGCACTACTTAGAGGATATACTATCCTAAATGTGTATAACAAACAATCCAACAACACATCCAAATACATCTGCTAGCATCCATCATCCATAACACATCCTATAGACATATTACAACCATTCATACCATCCAATGTTGTTTACCTAAGGTAGAACCTAATTGCAAAATAGTCTCTTCTAACTAAAATAGAATCGTGCCAGAAAAGATTTTGGGATGTGTAGCTCCGACTTTCTCCTCAAGCTCACATGTAATCTCAACTGAATCGTCTCCCTACTAGACTTTAACCAGTTTAATTCTTTCATTACAAGGGCAGGTGCATGCGAACAAGGGAGTTACCTATCCTTTTTAACTCCCCTAACCGACACAACTTAACCTTGGTAGTTACATCGCATAGACATTTTCACAAGTACCTAATGATGGCTTCTATTAATTGAGCCGTATCATACCTTTTCTTGGGGACTTTTCTACCTATTTGTTCTCTATTATGGACTTATCTCCATGGACTACCCGATGTATTATCTGTTGGTACTTGGTTTTTGCTTATTTAGTGTAGTCCTTGTCCTTTTATAAATTGATTCCCGACTACTTTAACCAACTTTCACCACTTGCATAAAGTTTCAGTTCTATTATATATGCATCGATAACCTTCAGCAATCCTTGCTACTAGCTCAAATGGTATCATCTTCCACTATGCTAAATAACTTCAGCATAAGTATGTTTCCATGAAACTATAGCTCCCTGAAATCCTCAATGCACAACATACTGCCTTAACTCATCCAGTGGTATACTTAATCACCTCAACTTCTAGATACCAAGTGAGACAACTCGAATATGGATGGTGTTCCTTCTATGGTACTTCCTATTTAGCACTTTGCTATTTCTCCACTTTACCCAAAGATATCCAAATTTGATGATTTCTTAAATTGTTGAAAATAGAAAAACTTCTTTTCCAATTTGATTCAACTAAAATCATATCATTTTACTTCTGAATGGTTCCATCAGTCCTTTATAAATCACGGTACCTAGTTATCATGTTTAGAGTATAGGGATTCATCCTAAATTCTACTAGTGAAAGTTTGGTCTATCTTCACATTGAACATTAACAATAAAAGTCTCAAAATTAATTGAAGTCATAACTTAGAATCGCTCTAGCATTAGTAATAATCACCTTAAGTATCCAGTCTTCTTCCAATCTAAGTAATAAAAATCTCCCGATCTAATTTTCTATGAAAACCGCCATCACATTCCCACGAGTGCAAATATTAATATCTTTGTCTTGGCCGAGACCCAATTCCTTGAATTAACCATCACTTGCACAATCCTAACTAAAATTTTATCTAAGATACTTTTTGTGGTTTGAACTTCCAATATTTTACCATTTCCTTAACGTTCTTCCATAAATGAGACTTTTTTACCAAACATAATCTCTTATCACTTTATTCCAATTATTTCTTGGTTGAGATAGCTCGATAAGGAATATTGCCTTGCCATTTTAATCTAATAGACACGATGACCAATACTTTGGTTTCTACTTAGGGATTTCTGTATTTTAATGCATTGGAACTACACCTCTACCGAAGGAAAGATTGACAGTGTAAATTTCTATGTCTTGTCCAAAAGAAGAACTTGTGTCAGGTTTGGAATTACTAAAAATTTTCTTTTTCATAATTATTTAAATAGATAGTACAAAATACGCGAAATATATCTATTTTATACATGTCTTTCTTTTGAGGTGTATTCCTTTTCATTTCAAACGATACACTTTTATTTAAAAATTTGAACTTGATAATCCATAGGAATTTACATTGCAACCCTCTATATTCTAATGAATCAAAATACTTACTTAAATCCCATTTCCAATTTATCACTACTTCTAGTTCTGTCTACTAACCTAAATCAATTATGCAACAAAAATCCGGGATCACCTAAATCCAAATAATTTAGCATGTTTACTTAATTTGCATTTTATTTGCACACGCCACCCAAATTTGAAAATGTAGGACTATTATATGGTCTACAAGTTCAGGGACTACTATTACCCATCATTTTCTAGATCCAAATACATGAAAATTCGTAACCATACATTTCCAAGATTTACATAGACATACTTGGAACATATCTATAATGATAGAACCCGATAGGGTAACTCTGTCCATAAGCTACTGTGGAAACCAATTTCCACTAATACCTTCGCATAATGCTACTATGGGGATGGCTCTCCCACTAATATGACTTCCCACTCATGTCAACCCGGTCCGCCTATATCCTTGTAACACCCTGTAAATTTACATAAAATTTAACAAGAATTCAGTTAAAATTTAAACGAAAATTTAATAAGAAACATAAATTTAATTAAAACAACCACTAAAAAAGAAAATTTCTACAGACGTTCGAATCTGGTAATGAAACCAGTACCATTGCGTCCTTAGTGATTTTCTGGATGATTTTCATTTATAACACTTCGAAATCAGGGTTCATATGCAAGAGTTACGGGCGTCGAAAAATATGAGAAAAAATAAAAAAAAAATGTTTAAGGGTCGACTATTACCCTTGAGTGGCTGACCTATAGCGATCGACCATAGGCTTTCTTGGGCCGGCCGTCCCACTTAAAAAAGCATAACCTGGAGCATTGTGGTGGACGACTTCGATTGTTGCTTCATCGCTACATTTTGATAACCGTACCTGATGGCTTTAGGTATCTCCAACCTAAATCCAGCGACCAAAGGGGAACAGTGGTTGATCGTTCGCAACATAAATTGCGAGAATTAACCTCGGCCTAAGGCCCAAAGTAAATAGTATAAATTATATAATTTCGTAAAGAAATTATATAAATGGAAAATTGATTGTCTGAGCCTATTTTGGGCCAAGTAGATATGCTAGAGACAACAGGGAAGTTAGTTCCCTATCAAAGGACAATAGGTCATCCTGATTTGGGTAACGGTTAAATACCCAAATAAGAGTTAAAAGTTGACTAGGGCGATGTACTTTGCAAACACTTAGGGAGTGTTCCGTAATGGACGTGCAACAATGATGAAGACACCAGGTGAGTGAGCCCAGTGCTAATAGGGGATACTAAAGGACAATCAGGCCTGACGTAGCACGATAAGAGGCTATAGAATAGAAATGAGAGCGGTACTAAGGGGAGTTATTGTACACACGGTTCTGATGTGATTTGGTACAGATGTATGCCGACAAGTACGATAAGAGGCATTTTGCACTACGATGGCGAGATGAACAGTGGGTACATACGACGAGTCATATAGCGAGTTTGTATTTCAGACTTCTCCCTCTCCAAATGAAGTGATAATAGATAGTTATGGGAGAGCAGTTCCTACAGTGGTATTAGTGGAAAAAAAGTGTTTCCACAATAGCCTACAGGCGGTGATTTCTTATTGGGTAGCTCTTGAAACGTTATCCAATCGTTAATGTGAGGCTCAATTTGTAGTTTGATCCATTTAGTAGTCTACACAAGTAGTAGTGTAGATGTGTATTAAATCAGAACGCTTAGGTAATCGACCTTAGGAATTCATGGATACCTGTAGTACATCCTATGTCATTTAGATAGTATTGAAGTTAACCGCACATGATCATCACATATTAAACTTGTCCTCATTCACCCAGACTTTTTGTCTGATTTACTCTCGCCTTTCCATTTTTTCCCACCACAGGATGACATGTTGGCAGTTGATTGGGCAAGGTACGTGAAGAAAGGAGCTTCGTGTTGAAGTTCTCATATTATTCATTGTTCCTCTTATAGTCACTTATTGTATTAAATGTCTGTAAAGCTTATATTACACTTCGAAAATAGTGTATATGTAAAACAAGTATTTTCGAGGCTGTTTTTTGAGATGACTATTTTTCTGAGATATTATTTTTGTGCACTTATATTTTAATTCCTTCCGCTGCAAGATCTGAAAGAATGTCTAAGAGCTTATAATTATAATTATGCTCTATAATGTTTTTAAATCCGAACAACCCGTATTTCTCGACAAGACACAGCCACACTGAGCTTTGGATCGGTGTGTCGGGAAGTATAGGTTGTTACATTTAGTATTAGAGCTTAAGGTTAGGATCTCCTATGACTTAGGCACGTACTGAGTGAACGAACTTGAAATTTATTTTTAAATAAAATGGTTTTTCAAAAGCTTTTCCAAAATATTTCTAAAAAGTTTTCGAAAGTGCGTTTTGAAAAAAAGAAATACATATATAAAAGTTTTCAAAATGATTTTATCTATATGTCGGAATTTCTTTTATTCGTGCTTATAATATCTTTGGGAATGTTGAAAATAATTCTCAATCACAAATAGTGAGAATGAGTACAAATTTTAGGGAATGGCTCAAAGAAATCAGCTATGATTCCGAGCGTGAACATCCTTATATGGTTCTATCGGAATCTAATGCAAGGTAATAAAATGAACCTAGCCCGACATAATGAGTGTAATTATAATTTTATGATATATGCATTAATGCACAACAACCTATACATTTTGGCTCATAAGGTAGTTGTTGGCTTATCCCTTGTTACGACCCGCCTTTTCGACCCTCGAAATCGACATAAATACACTCATTGTATAACATGCCGAATGATCGAGTGCTGGAAAGACAGATTGTTGAGGGAAAATGCAGTAGGTAGAAGAAAGAAGAAAACAAACAACAGAATCTCACAGCGGACTGAATAACTTATAATATTAACAGTTCTTTACACAAATCAAAACTGTAAAATACATATCTCACATCAGAGTACACAAATCAATAGTTACCAGCCCGAACAATTATAACAACCTGACATCACAATTGCCGTTAACTTCAACAAAACACTACAGCAGAATAAGATCAAATACGAGTAATACATCTTCGCCATCCAGCTCGTCTCCTGAGCTCCATAGCATCCTAACCTGAACTTGTAATACTCGGTCTGACCCGAGCATTATAATAAAATAACACCCGAGTCAGTCTGGAAAACCAGCGTGAGAAAACACACTCAATTTAAATTATTAAAGTTTTCAAAAATCCTTTGAAAATCAAAGGTATCTCGTAAGACCACGCCACACATAAACACGACGTGTTTTTACCTTACGACAACCAAAACATTTCATATCAAAATCCTCTGATATTATAATAGTGTCTAAATACAAATACTTATTCAAATAGCTGAAATGCTTGCATCTCACGTTTTAGCATAGTTGGGCACAATCAAAATCGTACGACGCTTATTGGAGAATGGTTTCCATATGAATGACTAGGCACTGGGGTATCGTCTGTCATAGTACGCGTCTAGAACAGCGTACCGAGGACCACGCCGGGATCCCCTGCCACACAAGACTGGACTATCCCTAACCTAGATAGACCGAATATGCTATCACCCCGGGTGTTCCCACCCTTACTCGAGCTCCTTCCATAAATCGTAGTAATAAAAATATTCGAGGGTATCTGGAAAGGTGATAAACATACCCTAATTGGGCGCTACCCACTTAGCCTTGCTGCATCTCCCCTGCTTTTCAGCCTTTCCCGGTTGATGAGGCTAGAGGCTATGATTACCTTTTAAGAAATTTTCACTTAGAATTCTCATTGTCCTCCAATGACAATGTACTAATAGCATTCATCCATACAAGTCCGTCCTGGGTCCGAACGAAACCGAAGGCACTATTCCTACTACATCCATTTTGGAATCACCCTCAGGATTAGTAGCGATTAGCCCTTGCACTTCACTGCTCCATCTTCGACTCCATACTCTTATCTTCTTTTCGAAAACATACTCGTTGGATCGAAGTGGTTTTCGGATAATCAATCCGATCTTGGTCTCTTCGAAACAACGTTCGATATTTCCGGTAAACTCAACCCGGTTCTTTAGGAAATAAAAAGATGAAGTAAGATGGGGATCACCTCCTAACCGTTAGTGGACGGATTTCCTTATCATCGTCCTAAAAGAACGAAACGAGTTTATTCGTATAGTATAGCACCTCAAATGGTAACTGTACCATATAATTCCTGTATTTCTCCCAGATATTTCCAAAGTTATATTTTTGGTCCAGATTTGATAGTCGGTTACTTAACAACCAAATTTAAACAATCATTCAACCAAATATTCCATTTTCCACTGAAAACATTAAATCTCTTTTCAATTTAATTTATATTTCAATCACTTAAATCTCCTTATCCAAATATATGTACTTATCTTATCGAATTCAGTATATTCAAAAATTATCCTTTTCAAGAATATTTGAAAACCCTTTTTAAAGAAATATGGAAAGTACCACTATGGTATCAAACCATGGATTCACAGCTCAATGGTTACGTCTATCCCAGAGAAATCCAAGACTTAACTGCAGGCACTCTCTGCCTCCGATTTACGCCATGCGAGTATACCATTACTTCCCAAAACTTTATTTAATAACTACCTCAAAATAATGCTTATAAGTTTCTCAAATAAATTTCGAGGTTTAATCAGGGTAAGTATACCCAAATAAAAGTTATTATACAAAGCCATATTAATATTTAATAGTTTATCTTTAAAACAAAAATGCTGACTAGTTCTTTAATAATAATAAATCTTTAACAATCATTATAAGGTTATTAATTAATAATTAAATATGCTTTAAACAATTTAAAATAATTAAATAACTAAGATCCAGAATATTTTTAACACTTTTAAAGTTACCAAGTTAACAATTAAAATCCTCTTTTAAAACAAGCCTAATTTCTCGATTTTTAATTTCATCTCGTAAATTTTGGAAATTTTACCGAACTCCAGTATAACCAATTTTATACCTATTTCCAAATTCACTTCCATTCTCCCGATTTATTCGAAATCTCGATTTTAAAACCTCCTTTATTTTTAAACAAGTGCTACTTAAGAATTTATTATTAATAATCTTGTTTTACACTTTATTCCAAAATCCCTGTTTTCAATATCCCAAAATAGTTAAGTACAATTTCAAAACCATTTATTTTATCCAATTAATTTATCCAAAATTCTATATATATGTTTTACTTCAAAATCCCTATTTAAAATCCTTTTCCAATTCAAACCATATTTTATTGGTATTTAAAAATACTAAAATCTAGGCCAAAACTGCCATAGCATCCAAACAGTTTAGATCAAGCAATAATCTATCACAGATTTATTTCAACAAAACATATATCACTATATATGAATTTAAATTCAACATTTTTGAGGAATCCAGTTGGATCCCTCCAACCTGTTTCCCTACATCCACATATGTTAGCACAACATAAAATACCAATTTCGCTTCGAGGTGGAATATTGCGGTATATAGGGTTATCCGCTATTATGCGGGTTGCATAGGGTCTCATCCGCTATATATGCGGGAATATCAATCACTCCAATATGTATACTACTATATATAATATCACATCCAACTTATAAAAATGTATCAATTCAACCAACCAATCATCAATTTATTTTAAGTATTTAAAATTAAAGCCAGCAATCCAAAATTGAGTGAGATTAACTCACCCTGAGTTTTAATTCGCCAAACGTTCCAATTTTAAATTAAATCGAACACGTTCGATTTAACCTAAAATTTTCACTCACTCCAAACATCTTCAGATCTGCTCCAGCGCGTAGTATTCGTCACTGCGATTTCAACGCCGCCAGTTTTGTCCGATTCCGACCTCGTATGAAATAGATATGCATTTTATAATTTTCAATATAAATTTATATAATTAAAAATTCTTTTTTTTATACCGAAACAAATATGGTCATGCAAAAATGAAAAGAAAAATCTGGCCGTAGCTTCCTTTCTTCTTCCTTTCGTTCATTCTCCTCAAAACCGAACCCATACGCACACGATTTAAAATCGCTCGTTGCTTCCCCTCCGATCGCCAAAGGTCGATCAACTACCTCCATCACGAAGCCCTTCACGCCCCCTACCATCGGCCGAAGCCCCGTCAAACTCGACCACCTCAGCGATGAGGAAAAAGGAAATGAAAGCCGCACCTTCATCGATGAACTTCTGCCGATATACACTGTGAAATCCAATCATACCCGTTCAAACTGTAGAGCTCAACGAGCTCTTCGATCTTCCAGTTGGTGATTTTCTATAATTGTCGATGGATAGGGAGAATTTTGAAGAAGAAAACGAGAGCTTTTTGGCCATTAAAACAAAAAAGGCGGCTACGTTGTTGTTCGGCTAGGGTTTACTGTTACTGTGTATTTATACACGTATATAAACATTATTTTATTACTATTTTCAAAATTTACTTGATTTTCCGGACGAACTCCAAACTAGACGTGCCGCCTGGCGTTTATAATGTTTTACCCCTATTCCGAACAAAATGGAACATGTTTCGGGGCCTAATTCGATCGTATGTGAAAGATAGCTTTTCGAATCGAATTAAAATATTAAATTTTCGATATTAATTTCAACCCGTCTCTATCCCGTCCGACCTAACGGTAACTCCAAATGCTACGAAATTTGAAATCCAATAATAATACACTATTACGGATCCAATGGAACTAGTTTCGTCGAATTCCGAGACTGTGCCTCGGAAGGCTATTTTAACTTGTCGATTAAATCGAGCGATTTTCAAAATCGTCGAAATCATTTAAAATTTCAATTTTTATAACCTACTAACTCCATTATAAATCAAATAGAATTTATATTCGTGTTAGAAATCACTCCGATTCATATTAAATCAAAATTCAATTATTTACACTATTACTATATATATATTAAGTTTCATTATTAAATTAATATATAAATTTTCAATTTTAACTTATCGACTTTTTAATCCCATTCAAAAGTCCATATTATAATTCTAACCCAAATAGTATTTTAAATCAACTTAGAAATCATTTCTATTCATATCTAACTCCATATTCCCATTTTTATCCAATTTCCAATATTAAATACTATTTACCAAACCCAATTAATCGCTATAATTGAAGTCTTAAACTATTTTACCGATTCTTTCAAAATCTCCATATTCCAAATCAATTAAAAATTCAAATTCAACATTTAAAATAAATTTAATGTTCAAAACTAACGACCAAAATCCTGAGTCGTTACATTCCTTCCCCCTTATAAAAATTTCGTCCCCGAAATTTTCTAAGGAAAGAAAAATGCTCCCAACCCATTAACTTTTCTAAAACCCACTTAGTTAAAATCCTATATTCACTTTTCTAACCCTTTTTGTTTCCTCCAAAACAATTAGCTTCCAGTTCTAATTAAAAAGTCTTGATTTCTAATACAGTTCAAAAATCAACTTTTCTAGTTTACAAAAATTTTCCAAAATTTTCCAAAATTTTTCTTACACCCTAAGTTTTTGATTTTTTTTACATAATTTCCTTCTACGGAGAGCCTTTTACAATATGAAAAGAGAGATAAAAATATATACATCAACCCACACGGTCGGAAAACAAAATATATATCAATATATTATCGTTTCTTAATTTATTGCGTAGACGTACCTTTATTTAGCGTTTTTAAGCGAGCGGCTTATTTATATGCATTTATGCAACCATAATCTTTCCAAACAGCTTCCTGTACCTACACTTATTCAAAATAAGCAAAAAAAATTTCATAAAGATGAAATTTTATACATTTCATTTATTTAACTAGCTAAAGATGTAAAATTCATGACCCAAGCATGCCAATCATATATTACAAGCAATTATAAGGTTTCAACACTAATTTAATCCCTTTCCATGGATCCATATATCATTTCCTTCAATTCGAAATGATTCACAACCAAATTTATTGCATTCCATTCATATTTACAACAAACAAACTCATATCCCTTCCAAATTGATTTCTATGTGCTTTACTTGCATAAATTCACTTTCATTCAATTTCAAATTGATTCACAATCAATTTATTTCCATTCCATTTATATTCACTTCCATTATACTCAAACCCATTTTATTAACCTTAATTTATTCCTTTCTAAATTCTAAATTGACTCTAAATCAATTTTTCTAATTTCCATATCATTTATTCAAGTTTAACTTGATTCGAAATCCATTCAATTTCGTTCTATTCACATTCACACTTATTATATTCATATCAATCTTATTAAGCTTCAATTGATCCCTTTAAATTGATTTTAGGTCAATCCATCAATTTTCCATTGGTTCCATTGGTTCCATTCGAGTTATCCACCAAACTTTGTTCGCTACATGTTGTATTAAACAACATTCCAATCCATGTTAATTTTATTAATGAATTCATTTCATAACCATCACTTAAGTTAAGTTTTTATGGCAATCTAATTCTAATTCCTTTTAAATTGATCTCCTTCAATTTATTTGCTTTCATTTACTTAGTATATCCAATTTATTCTATCACTTGAGGATCATTCCATGTAAACCAATTCTCGAACAATTTATTATTTCATAACATGGTTCATACACCTACATTCTTATTAACTTTACTTCCATTTATTTTACATCCCTTCCATTCACTTCATTTAATTTACATAGTGATATTCACTTCATTTTATAGTGAACGACATCTCTTTTCATACTAATTTATTTATATTCCATTTCACAAAATTATTTCTAAGGTTTACTATAAACATTCCATAACGATACTTAAGTTATATTTAGCTTTAAAACTTAAGTTTATACCCCATCTTTACTCCAAAGTCATATTTCAATTCATATTCAATTCTTTTACTCTTAAATTGAATTCATTTCTTGTTATCAAATACTTAACCATTTTAACTTGGTCATACCTTCTTCACATTTCTAGTTTAATAAGTTATACAACTTATTTATTTACAATTCCTTGAATTTCCACTTAAGTTTACTCACATTCAATATTTATAACATATAGTTATATAATCACTTCACAATTCATATTCACATTTAATTTACTAAATTTCAATTTACCCTCCATTTTAAAAATTCAGATTTTTGAATTTCCATTTCTTTACTATAGTACAACGATTTTCATTTAGGTTTCACTATTTCATTTCTCAATTCATAAGTTCAAAACTTATTTAATTAATATCTCATATTGCTTACTTGAGTCGATTTACATTTTATAATCATAACTCTGGGTTATATCTATCACCTTATAACTTAAGTGTATTCATCCCATTTAATAATTATATCTTATAATCATATAATTAATCTACATTTCAACTTAATATCCAATTCAATTCAAATCCAATTTCGATTTTATTTAACTTATCTTAAGTTAAATTTCAATTCATAATATTCATTTTAACTTACTCATATCAAATATTAATTCCAGGATTTAAAATTTAAACTTTCCTTCCTTATCAATATCAACATCAATTTATAAGTTCAATAACTGATTTTTCTTAACTTTTCAAATCTTTTAAATAGAAACCCCTGAATTCAATTAGCCGGTTTTATTTCAAATCATAAATATACTTATATTCCTTTAGTATATCAACTCATACTTTCGGATTTTCAAAACAACTTGGTTTTACTCAAAACAATTCCCCTTTGGAATTTTCTAAAACAAAACTTGTTTATCAAACAAGTCTAAAAAAATATTCATAGCCAATCACTATGGTAGCAATCTGTTACATAAAACTCTAAAATGAATACTGATTATGTGGCCATCATCACCAGGATTATTTTCCAACGACTGAAGTGAGTTCGATGCTTCCTTACTTCCAAAATTCATTTAAAAATAATTTTCTATTCCAATGACCTTTTCAAATACTACTCCATTATTCCTCACAAACCATTTTGGAAAACATTTCCAAAATTCTCAAGATTTAAAAATCCCAAACACTTAGTTTCAAATTCTTTTTAACCCATTTTTCAAAATTTCCAGGATTTAAATTCTGGTTTAAATCAAATTTTTAGTTATACTCCTTTGTATAAATCATACTTATAAATTTCTATCTGGTTATATATAAAACCTTTTCAATTTTATAATCTTGTTCTGATTATAATATTAACAACCAAACATTCCAAACATATACACTATAATAATTTCAGAAAATTATTTCTTTTATATCAAAATATAATTCTGTGTAAAATTATTCCATTCACCCACTTTGAACAATACTATGTCAGTTTACCATGTTTAAGAGTTTAGAAACCTCTATCAATACGGTTGTACTTCCCGTACCGACCAGAATTCATAAACACTCAACCGATAAGTCAACCCAATATAAAAACATTTTATATTCACTAACAATTACGTGCTCATATCTATTAATACACTTAAACTCATTCTACAGCACTACTAACTCTATCTCTAATGAGTAATCCTCACCAAAGCCTAGGTATATCACCAACCTAAGCTCTGATACCAACTGTGACGACCTGCCCTTTTGACCCTTGAAATCGACATAAATACGCCCATTGTATAACATGCCAAACGATTGAGTGCCGGAAAGATAGATTGTTGAGGGAAAAGAGAGTAGGAAAGAGAAAGAAGAAAAAAAACAACATAATCTCACAACGGACCGAATAACATATAATATGAATAGTTCTTTACATAAATCAAAACTATAATATACATATCTCACATCAGAGTACACAAATCAATAGTTACCAGCCCAGACAGTTATAACAACCTGCCCTCACAATTGCTGATAACTTCAACAAAACACTGCAGCGAAATAAGATCAAATACGAGTAATACGTCTTCGCCATCCAGCTCATCTCCTGAGCTCCATAGCGTCCTAATCTGAAACTGTAATACTCGGTCTAACCCAAGCATTATAATAAAATAACACCCGAGCCAGTCTGGAAAACCAGCGTGAGAAAACACACTCAATTTGAATTATTAAAGTTTTCAAAAATCCTTTGAAAATCGAAGGTATCTCGTAAGACCACGCTGCACATAAACACGACGGGTTTTTACCTTACGATAACCAAAACATTTCATATCAAAATCCTCTGATATTATAATAGTGTCTAAGTACAAATACTTATTAAATAGCTGAAATGCTTGCATCTCACGTTTTAGCATAGTTGGGCACAATCAAAACCGTACGGCGCTTATTAGAGAATGGATTCCATACAAATGACTAGGCACTGGGGTACCGTCTATCACAGTACGCGTCTAGAACATCGTATCGAGGACCATGCCGGGATCCCCTGCCACACAAGGCTGGACTATCCCTAACCTGGATAGATCGAATATGCTATCACCCGGGTGTTCCCACCCTTACTCAAGCTCCTTCCATAAATCGTAGTAATAATAATATCCGAGGGTATCTAGAAAGGTGATAAACATACCCTAATTAGGTGCTACCCACTTAGCCTTGCTGCATCTCCCCTGCTTTTCAGTCATTCCCGGTTGATGAGGCTAGAGGCTATGATTACTTTTAAGAAATTTTCAATTAGAATGCTCATTGTCCTCCAATGACAATATACTGATAGCATTCATCCATAAAAGTCCGTCCTGGGTCCGAACGGAACCGAATGCACTATTCCTACTACATCCATTTTGGAATCACCCTCAGGATTAGTAGCGATTAGCCCTTGCACTTCACTGATCCATCTTCGACACCATACTCTTGTCATCATTTTGAAAACGTACTCGTTGGATCGAAGTGGTTTTAAGATAATAAACCCAATCCAGGTCTCTACGAAACAACGTTCGATATTTCCGATAAACTCAACCTCAGTTCTTTAGGAAATAAACAGACGAAGTAAGATCGAAGATCACCTTCTAACCGTTAGTGGACGGATTTCCTTATCATCGTCCTAGAAAAATGAAACGAGTTTATACGTATAGTATAGCACCTCGAACGGTAACTGTACCATATAATTCCCGTATTTCTCCCAGATATTTCCAAAGTTATATTTTGGCCCAAATTTGATAGTCGGTTATTTAACTATCAAATTTAAACAATCATTCGACCAAATATTCCATTTTCCACTGAAAATATTAAATCTCTTTTCAATTTAATTTATATTTCAATCACTTAAATCTCCTTATCCAAATATATGTACTTATCTTATCGAATTCAGTATATTCACAAATTATCCTTTTCAAGAATATTTGAAAACCCTTTTTAAAGTAATATGGAAAGTACCACTACGGTATCAAACCTTGGATTCACAACTCAATGGTTATGCCTCTATCCCAGAGAAATCCAAGACTTAACTGCAGGCACTCACTGCCTCCGATTTACGCCATGCGAGTATACCATTACTTCCCAAAACTTTATTTAATAATTACCTCAAAATAATGCTTATAAATTTCTCAAATAAATTTCGAGGTTTAATCAGGGTAAGTATACCCAAATAAAAGTTATTATACAAAGCCATATTAATATTTAATAGTTTATCTTTAAATCAAAAATGCTGACTAGTTCTAATATAATAATAAATCTTTAACAATCAATATAAGGTTATTAATTAAAAATTAAATATGCTTTAAACAATTTAAAATAATTAAATAACTAAGATCCAGAATATTTTTAGCACTTTTAAAGTTACCAACTTAACAATTAAAATCCTCTTTTAAAAACAAGCCCAATTTCTCGATTTTTAATTTCATCTCGTAAATTTTGGAAATCTTACTGAACTCTAGTATAACCAATTTTATACCTATTTCCAAATTCACTTCCATTCTTCCGATTTATTCAAAATCTCGATTTTAAAACCTCCCTTATTTTTAAACAAGTGCCACTTAAGAATTTATTATTAATAATCTTTTTCTTTTTTACACTTTATTCCAAAATCCATGTTTTCAATATCCCGAAATAGTTAAGTACAATTTCAAAACCATTTATTTTATCCAATTAATTTATCCAAAATTCTATATAAATGTTTTACTTCAAAATCCCTATTTAAAATCCTTTTCCAATTCAAACCATATTTTATTGGTATTTAAAAATACCAAAATCTTGGCCAAAACTGCCATAGCATCCAAACAATTTAGATCACACAATAATCTATCACAGATTTATTCCAACAAAACATATATCACTATATATGAATTTAAATTCAACATTATTGAGGAATCCAGTTGGATCCCTCCAACCTATTTCCCTGCATCCACAGATGTTAGCGCAACATAAAATACCAATTCCGCTTCGAGGAGGAATATCACGGTATATAGGGTCATTCGCTATTATGCGGGGCGCATTGGGTCTCATCCGCTATATATGTGCGGGAATATCAATCACTCCAATATATATATACTACTATATATAATATCACATCCAACTGATAAAAATGTATCAATTCAACCAATCAATCATCAATTTATTTTAACAATTTAAAATTAAAGCCAACAGTCCAAAATTGAGTGAGATTAACTCAATTTGAGTTTTAATTCGCCAAAAGTTCCAATTTTAAATTAAATCGAACACGTTCGCTTTAACCTAAAATTTTCACTCACTCCAAACATCCCCAGATCTGCTCAAACGCGTAGTATTCGTCGCTGCGATTCCAACACCGCCAGTTTCGTCCGATTCCGACCTCGTATGAAATCGATATGCATTTTATAAGCTTCAATATAAATTTATATAATTAAAAATTCTTTTTTTTTATACCGAAACAAATCTGGCCGTGCAAAAATGAAAAGAAAAATCTGGCCGTAGCTCCCTTCCTTCTTCCTTCCGTTCATTCTCGTCAAAACCGAACTTGCGCACGCGATTTAAAATCGCTCGTTGCTTCCCCCTCCGATCGCCAGAGGTCGATCAACTACCTCCACCACGAAGCCCTTCACGCCCCCTACCATCGGCCAGAGCCCCATCAAACTCGGCCACCTCAACGGTGAGGAAAAAGGCAATGAAAGCCGCGCCTTCATCCACGAACTACCACCGATATACACTATGAAATTCAATCATACCCGTTCAAATTATAGAGCTCAACGAGCTCTTCGATCTTCCAGTTGGTGATTTTCTCTAATTGTCGATGGATAGGGAGAATTTTAAAAAAGAAAACGAGAGCTTTTCGGCCATTAAAACAAAAACGGCGGCTACGTTATTGTTCGGTTAGGGTATACTGTTACTGTGTATTTATACACGTATATAAACATTATTTTATTATTATTTTCAAAATTTACTTGATTTTTCGGACGAACTCCAAACTAGACGTGCCGCTTGGCATTTATAATGTTTTACCCTTATTTCAAACATGTTTTGGGGCCTAATTCGATCGTATATGGAAGAGAGCTTTTCGAATCGAATTAAAATATTAAATTTTCGATATTAATTTCAACGCGTTTCTATCATGTACGACCAAACGGTGACTCTAAAAGCTACGAAATTTGAAATCCAATAATAATACACTATTATGGATCCAATTGAACTGGTTTCGTCGAATTCTGAGACTGTATCCCGGAAGGCTATTTTAACTTGTTGATTAAATCGAGAGATTTTCAAAATTGTCGAAATCGTTTAAAATTTCAATTTTTAAAACTTACTAACTCCATTATAAACCAAATAGAATTTATATTCATGTTAGAAATCACTCCGATTCATATTAAATCAAAATTCAATTATTTACACTATTATATATATATATTAAATTTCATTATTAAATTAATATATAAATTTCCAATTTTAACTTATCGACTTTTTAATCCCATTCAAAAGTCCATATTATAATTCTAAACCAAATAGAATTTTAAATCAGCTTAGAAATCATTTCTATTCATATCTAACTCTAGATTCCCTTTTTTACTTAATTTCCGATATTAAATTACTATTTACCAAATCCAATTAATCGCTATATTTGAAGTCTTAAACTATTTTACTGATTCTTTCAAAATCTCCATATTCAAAATCAATTAAAAATTCAAATTCAACATTTAAAATAAATTTAATGTTCAAAACTAATGACAACAACATTCCATTATGCAATACTCCTTGTGCACCACCAATAACCCGCACGTCACCGCTTATACCGATGGAACTGTGTCCAGGTACGCAATACTCCTTGTACGCCACTAATAAGCTACGCGCCGCTGCTTGGACCAATAGAACCACGTCCAAGTACACAATACTCCTCGTGCGCCATCAATAAGCCACACTTCGCTTTTATAACAGATGGAACCACGTTCTTGCAATCAACACACGTCCTACACGATCGAGAAAATACTTTCCAATCTTCGGATAGGGAGTATAGAACCTCAAACCGTCGGATCGATGGAAAAATCAATTTGAAATTTTTGAAGTACCAGTGCTACCTCGGCAGCACTGGGAAATCCTTTTATTCTCTAGTAATCGATGTTACCCCGGTAACAGCGATAGCTCATCCAAACTTTCTAAGTACCAATATTGCTCCGGCATCGTCGGGAAAGTTTCATATCACAAGATTGGTGGTAATCACCATTGCTCCAGCAATATCATGAAAGTCCAAATCACCGGATCGACGACACCGGAGGAATGTCTAAGTACTTGAGCTGCTCGAAAGTTTCTAAAGATAGACTGAACTTGGAAGAAGCCAGTCACAGTCAAAAAACGAAATGCTTGGAATCGAGCATCAGAACCACGGGTTCCCGAAGACCGTTGCTTACTATGCGACCCAGACCGTAGGTAACCAAACGAGTTGCCCAGAGCAATAAATCTCAAACTAATTACTTGAACCCTGAATTCAGAGTAACCAACCCTGTGGAGTAAGGGCTTACATACACCAACACATGATCGGGACAGGCTAAACCGAGATACACAATAGTTTTGTTATGCTAAATAGAGTATTTGGAAAATTATAATAGAGTTAAGTAATATAGTAGGCTAAATAACTACAGAAATACTATTTACATGCACAGAGTTGCGATAAATAAAGATATAGAACAGATACAGAAGTATGTGATATAGGAAATTACAATACATGCAATCGTATTATATACACGGGCAATTAAAAAATAAACAAACATAGTACAAAGAATGCACGAAAAGCACACATGAGAGATTACAATAGAAATGATAATCTTTCATTACTAATATCATTTTGTGTACATACTCAACAAATAACGGGGGTCGTTCCCGCATAACACCAACCAGTTTTATACATCACACAACGAAAAGCCAAACAAAACAGAAAGTACAGACTATATACTTATACAGACTCGATCGACTCAAAAAACATACAGAAACCATAAATGCTCCACTCCATTGGAACACGATCACATCATCATATCTTTCCACCATGGCCACCTTTACTGTCCTTGCTCGGATGAATCAGAATCTTCTTCCTCTTGCTTTTTCTGGCTAAGGGCAATAACACCTTTCAAGGATGCAGAATCACACGACAGGGCCAGACACCTTAGAACCTCCTTTAGCAGCATCTCCATCCTTTGACTTCCGAAGCTTAATTATAGTCAAAGTCCTGTGCTTTGCTTCCTCCTTCTTCTTTTCCTACAACCCCTTCTTTACATTCTCAAGTCTACCTGCCATCGTCTCCCTGTCAGTCGGGTTTGACTCATCGGTAACTACCACTTCTTCTTCTTGAGACACGGAGACGTCCTTTAGGTTCTGCAATACCGGTATATGCTCAGAGTCGGGCCCAGGCCCAAAGATTGGGACATGAATTGTATCCGAACCCACTGCAAAGACAGCGGTGGAAGCTGTAAAGATGGTAGTGGCTCATGAGTTCTGTGTAGTTGGAGTAGGCTGGAGAGACGGTTGGCCTACAAGTTGGAAAATGCAGTTGTATAGTTTAGTAAAGGACTCTGGCATGAACTGGAGCTTTTGGAGTATAGGAAAAATGAGAGAAATACCTAAACCAGGAGTTTAACAATGAACTTCAATTTAAAACCCCCTTCATCGGTTTGCATTTCAATGGTCAACTTGATGATCGGAGGAATATACAGCTCACGTAGAGCTTCAGATGCTGAGAGAGTGCAAGGGTTGTAGAGCAAGCCCCTGTGGACGTAGGAACGATCGCTGCTTTCCTTGGAGATTTAGGAACAGACATTTCTTGCTGACCTAAAGAACTCGAACTAGTGTGAACTTCAACAATTTCCTTCTCCCTCTCTTCTTGAAGGATCTCCTTACCAATTATCAGAATGTCTAGATCCTCAGGGCCGAGATAAGTGGCCATTAATTCTCCTTAAGAGACCATATCCTCGGCTCGCTCTGATTTAACTAACACCTCTTCCCAAACCATGGCGAGAGTCCGAGGATAATCATTCCTGAGCTACTTCAAGCTACCCTTGTTCATGACATTTAAGTATAGAAGTGTAGCATACTGGCAACCATTTGGCTCATTGCTTCATCATGCTCTTTCTAAAGGTCCAAAAGCTTCGATCGTGTGACCAATGGTCGATCTCTTCTTCCAGTTTATCGGTTGCAGCTTGTTATTTCTCTTTTGCCAGACTTACATTCTATTCGCAAAGTTGAGTGAGTTCAGTGGCTTGCTCAGCAATGGCGGTGGCTTGTTAAACAGTAGTTTGGTCTAGGGCATTAACAGTCTTCTCTCCTTCAGTGTCTTACTCTTTTAGTTTTTCGGATTCCCTATAAGCTTGTTTGAGCGGATCATTAACACAAGAAGTGCTCTATCATGAGCTCGATTTGCCTCAGTTAGAAGCTTGTCTCCTTTAGCTTTCTCTTTAAGGTCGCCTCTCTTTTGATCTTGTGTTGAGCTACCTCATTGTCATAATCCTTAATCATTTTGTCGCGGTCTTCCCTTTTTGCCTCGAACGAAAGAATCTCCTGCAATTTAATACGGTTAACGTTAGACAGGGTTCGTACGAGACTCTGCCGCTCGAACCCAGCTTCTATGTCCATGTGGACCGCCTCAAGATTCTAGAGGAAAGTAGCTTTATTGGTAGGCTTCATGTTCTTATCAAATTTAACTCCATGCTAGAACAGATGCAGGTAAATAGCTTGAACCTGGGGTGGATCTGGTGGAAGGGTGAACTTTTGCCTCGACTAAAAGAAGTAGGAGTAGCTGCAATAGTTATGGCCTGAGAGGGTGGAAATTCTTGCATCGTGGAAGTATGAGCTCGGTGTGGGGAGTAGTAATGTATAGCAAGATCCCATGGCAATCATGAGAATCCCTATGGCGCTTGTGCATATTGCCGAGGGCATCACCTTCATTGTCCCTTTTTCTCTTCTCTCTTTGCTCATGCTCTCTGTCCAAGTGGTGGGCGTCATCATCTTCTCTCTTCCTCCTCTCCTCGTTAGTTTCATGATAAGAGCAATAGGTTGGATCCGGAGTTTGATCCATGTAGGAATCAGAATGTTGATGCAGTTGATGGTACAGTCAATGACCTATGGAACCTAAAACGAAATAAAGAATGGAGCTAATACTTGAGCCCTGAAGTTTAACTCAATGGAGAAACATGTGTCCGTGATCCTAAAGTGGAGCGTGTAGTGTTGACAATATATCCTACCGACTGTATCGGCATAGTTTTCTCTCCACCCTCGCTTATGAAAGCACTAGAGGATATGTTGGTACCCGAGCCGATCTTGCCTATCGTTTCACTAATTGAGAAATCCCCAAATTCATTCAAGATATTGGAGACGTCTCCTAGAAAATCCGAATGTGACGTATCTCCAACAGGGGTTTCAGCAGCTTGGCCCCCTATTGATTGGGGAATTTTGGTTGTTAGTTATCCTTGAGGAGAAATTGGAAGCTCGAGACTCAACTTCTCGATAGTTAGTAAATCCGAAGAAGGTAGGGCAGGAAGATCAGGGCTCATCCCCAGTGATTCACCATAGGATTTGTCTCCTTCCTCAGTGCCATGGAAGTCACTATCATCGTCGTCGTCTGTGGCCTCAACCTTCTTCTCCATGATCATCTTTTGTTTCTCTACTCTCCTCTGAAATGACTCATCTTCTTATCTAGGATCGGGGACATCCTGTGGGACTCATCCTTATCCCTCAAAATATCTTCCCCAGAAGATAAACCTGCATTGACTTTAGGAATGTCATTAGGTCAAACATCACTTGATAGACCGACCATATTCCCCTGAGCATCCTCATCGGAGCTACGAGCAGGGGCAGAGGAATGAGTTTATATCCTAGAGCCACTTGATGTTGAAGGCTCTTCAATCAAAGAAAATCTTTCAGGGTGTAGTAAGCCAAACCTTCGAAGGTTCTCATTTGTTAGAAGGAACTCAACTAAATGCTCAGAAGCTCTCACAGCCTTCAAGAGTTCAAGCGTTGCCTTGAGTTCACGGTTACTTTCTCACCTTAGCATGGCTACAATATAATGTGTGGAAGGTTAGAGATGTGAAACATCCTAGTAGAGTATGAGCCAAGGAATGGAGATTTACCTCCTAAAATCCAAAGACGATTGAAGCCCTTCAGACATTCAACGAAGAAATATTCATCTTTGAAAGCTGGCCGTTTATTGTAAAGATCTCCTATCAGCTTGCATCCCATCCAAGCTTCTATAATTATGAAGAAAGGGCAATCTTGCGTCCTCTTGAACTGTAGAAGGAATGCTAGCTCATTAATCCTTGGTAGTCGGCCGAGCCTAATCATGAATAGGATATACAGTGAACTCATGAGCACATAACCGTTGGGACGAACTTGGAATGACACAAGTCCTAGTTCTTGAAGCACCACCCTCAAGAATGATTGAATGGTGGCATGGCACCGCTCAATCACATGTATTGGTTGCATGTAGTGAAGTCTTCCAAAGGAATGTGTGCAAGACTAGCTGGAGTAGGCAATCGAACATTGCTCTTTAGAATGTCGTGCTGCATGAATATTTCTAGGAGAACTTGCCGATAGAATTGAAGGCACTTATTTTGGAGGATCAGTCAGGATTCTCATCCCAGAAGGTAGCTGATTGAACACAAGCCCGATAGAAACTAGAAGGACATAGAATTTAGTGGAAGCAGGTTGACTTGACCCATAGGAATGGATGGAGAAATGGGGGGCAGTTGATGACTCAGCTTCTGAAGGTGTGAATGCTCCTTCACCAGATTTGCGGTGGGATGATCGACGTGTCATTCTAGATAATAAAACTCATTGATCATGGTCAGGTATACTTTATTTCTAATAGGAATTCCCATATGATCAACGCTCGAAATCCAAAGGAAGTCAGCGTGTGCTGACTACTTGGATTCCAAGTGTTGACCAGGGCAAATGCAGTGTGTTATCTATGTGAAGTGATTCTACTGTTCCAAACACTAGGAAAAGACATCCCGTGTAGATAGCTCGCTCACATTAACAAAACAATCCACATCATCCTTTGGGATTATCTTTCTATACTCACCCGTTATCAACTGACAATCGATAATGCATTAGTTATCTAGAGCGACGTGGAAAACTTTTTCTTTTCAGAATCACTGGAAGTGCAAAAATAGAAAGGCAATGCGATAGGATCATCCAATATGCTCGAATTAAATAAAATTGATGCATTGGAAGATGTTCAATGATCAAAACTTAGCCAATTTAATGAAGGAAGATGGTTTAGGAGGAAGAGCATGATTTATCTCCGAAGTCGCACGTATTTGATTGGGGCAAACCCTAAGCCCAACGCCAATCAAATACACCCAAACTCAACCCTCTTCATCTCCATTCAAGATGAAATCGACCAAGCTTCCCTTCGCTATCACCATCCACGCCTAGGTAAGATTTCGCCAACGACAACCTTCAATTTGAGCCAAGGGATAACTTGGCCTAGGGCTTTGAAATGAGTCGGTCTAAAAGGTAAAGGCGAAGACTTTAAGGGATGCCGGCGAGTGGTCCAAGCAAGAGAGAAAGGTGGTGGCGACGGGGCGAGGTTAGGGCATGATATAAGTTAGGCCGGTTGTAGGAAATCCCTAGGATAAGTCGACTGGAAGCAATAGAGACTCGGGTTAGATGAGAGAATACAAAAGTAAGTGAAAAGGAGGGTTTGGAAAGATAGTTTAAGTAGAGAAAATTTTCTCTCAAAATTTTCACTAAGTCCATAAATCGATGCCAAGTTATTGGGATAATTCAATACCAAGTTATCAATTTTCGCCCCGAATCAACTCCAACTTGACATAGCAATTCTACATGTCGACTTAAAACAATATGCGAGCTTCAAAAGGAAGATTACATTGTCAATGTAGGATATGGGAATTCAGATTGAAAACAGAATAAATAACTAATCAGAAATTAACTAAGTAGAAGCAATGTCTCAAGACGAAATTCAAACATCCACTGGAATCCACAGGCTAACAATTTAGGATGTATCTTGTTCTAGAGCACACTTTGTTTCCAATGGAAGCGTACTCTAGAAGGCAAATGTTAATTGGGTTTTAAAGCAGGCAGAATTCAACGGAATATAGAAAGTCGAGACAAAGACAGAATGACTTGAAACCTGAAGGGTAGACCCAAATGGACTAAAGAAATTAAGTCATGAAAAGTTGGAGTACTATGGAGCTAAGTCCATAAATCAGCACCAAGTTATGGTGCTTCATAGTTAGAATCTCCAACTCTGTACAAGCTATCCTCTAACTATTATATGCAAGCTCAGTAAATTTCATAGAATTCCAGATGACTTATCTCAAGAATTGAAGAGTTAGCTCCAGTAAACCGCAGAACAAGCCAAGTCATGGAGGACCGATCATCAAAACAAGTCATCAACCTACGAAAATATAAGGGGTGCTACAGAATGAAGTAAAAAGCATGATTCAAGAGGGAACACTAAGTTTCCCATTAAGAGGATAATTCACTACTGTGTTATGGGAATAACTTGGTACCGAGTGATCATTTCAACTTGTGGCTTCCCCAACCTTTTCACACTATGTTAGGTCGATGTCTGGACCTCTCTGGTAGCAGGCTTCTGATCTAATATGACCGTTACTCCTATAAATACAAACTATAAAGCAACCAAAACAGGATCTAGTTTCTGCATCACTACGCGGAAGTTCTGTCCCTTCTTCGTCTCCTTCCTCTACATAATAGTCATCAAGGCAGCTACTTTAAGCAATTCTAGGACCTAGAATCGATCTAACCCCTGTACTTGTGGCTTAGTCTCTCTCAAACCCTTTGTAATCTCAATCAAATCTATAAACAACAAAGCTATAAAGTGGATGTAGGCCAAAGGTTGCCGAACCACTATAAAATCTTGTGTCCCTCTTGCTTATTGCTGTTTATTTTCCTTTACTATTACTATTATCTGCTAGATCTAGGTCTCATAGGTTTCCTACAACCTATTCTGAATAGGGGTGTTGATCCATTTTTGGTGCTAACAATCAGTTCTTTGCCTTTTGGTTTAATATACGCAAAGGTTAATTTTGCTTTGACTTAGAAGCTATGTGACTAAACCTTATTTTGCTGATATTTATTCACTTCTTTTGGACTACTACTTTATTGCATCAGCGAGTTGCCACATTAATTTATTTACCAAAGATCCAAATACAACTTTCACCGAATAATCATTAAGTAACACCTAATGAAGTATTTTCTCAAAACTAATCACTACATCATAATTTTTACAAATTAAGTAACTATAAATTTAGGGATGTCATTCAATTTGTAACCATAGTGATAAACTATGTATTTTTTACCGAATATGATTGTATAGGCGGTAGTACTTAATTATAGTGAATAACTATTTTAGTAAATTGAAACCAAGCAAACTAATTAAACCATTTTTTGGAGATATATCACTGTCACCTTACCGGATTCATTATTTTTTGATTATCTTTGCTTCAGATATGGAGTAAAATTAGCTTATTTTGGTTTCATTTGAATTTGGGGAATGGTTACTTTGATTTTAAAGAATTTTTCCACATTCAAACCAACTATATCATTTTCTCCACCGTGAAAGCCAAAAATTAACTTTCAACATGCTTTCCAAACAGAACCCTATCTTTCTATTTTCATTTGTAATATGTTTGTGATATTGATATTAACAATATTGTTACTCCTAATTTGTATTCATCCTTCATAAAACACTTACGCCGTATGATTAAAAAAGAAATACTTTTTAGGATTTGACTAATAATAAATATTTCAATATTTTGCAAAAAATAATTTGAATGCATGTTCTCTTAGTTTTTAAAATTTATATGATTTCCAATACATAATATGATATATATTATACAGATGTTTATATGTGTGTATTCAATATACATCAAGGACGAGGTTAGTTTTTGGACGAATCTGCCATGATTTTCATTACTATTTGCCGTTACAAAATTATTATGTCCCAAAAATTCTGCATACTACTATCATGCATTATGCACATAAGTGTGCATATTAATGTATAAGAGATGTTCGATCATTTTACTTACTGATGCATATGTGGAAGTTATACGTTGTTGTATGAATCAACCTTCAATCACTTCTATTATAGAAAATATATTTTCACTTCATATCCTATTACGAAATTGATTCAGTTTTAGTTCCTACTTTATGTACCAAAAATTCTACATATGCAATCAACAAACTGAAAGTTCGAACCATAGTATTATTCTAATTAGTGTCCTGCAATTTGCAATTTTTATTATATCAATTTTAATAAAATTTTCAACCTTTTACATGAACGAGAGGGGGACAAGGAGCTGAATGGTGAGTTTGAATTTATAGCTAGTAAACTGTAACTATCCCGGATTTTATAAATATTTAAATTGATAGTTAATTTGATTTTTGAATAAAATTTATGAAACTAATCGATAAATTGATGCGAGTTTCCCTGAGCAACTAATAAATTCTATGTTAAATCATTTAAAATTTAAATATTGTATATAATTGTATATATGTGAATATATATATGGGTATATACGAGTAGATTTGAAATTATAAAAAATATATTAAATTTGAATTTAAATCTTAAAAATAAATATAACAATATAGAACTTTATTTACATCACAAAGCCATAAGGCAAAAGAAGAAATACAAACAAAAATTTATAAGTACCTATATACAATCAAATAAAAGATAAGTGTAGACTTGAAAAACAAATTGGGTAAGTATGAATCAACTTGTAAAGGAAAGATATGTAAACAAGTAAAGGCTTCCAATACAAGCTAAGGCAATTAATGCAGCCCCATACAAATATCCATCAGCCGAAATGAAGAAAAGCAAATAAATATATTTGTACAACATCAATTAATGCAGCCTCCCAGCAAACCAAAGCAAAGAAAAAATCATCTGCCTATTGTACAAACAAAAGAAAATATCTCTGATTTATGTTGTACAAATAAACATAAACTTGTATAAAATGAATACCCTATTAACTCCATTTCCAAATAGCAGCTCTTCTCATTCCAAATTCGTTCCACTCCAAACTGAGAGAAATTAAAGTAAAAATCACTTAAACCATAAACAAACTTCAACTATAAACAACAATACAGTCAAACAGACCAGATCAATCAAAGAATCAAGAAAAGATTCCAGCTCGCCAGTTTTCAAAGCCTGGTTCAAAAGAATGCTCTGTTCATTCTTTAAGCACTGTGAGTAAACTCCATTTTAAACCCAATCTTTTATATTGAACTATGTTCTGTGATGATGGAAACTTGAAATAGATGAAAATGCATGTGAATAAATTTAAATTGCCTGTGCATGTCAGTATACATATATATACATCATACCGTTATTTTACAGGCATATGATTTCCTTACAAAAACTCATATCTCAAAAAAAATTTAAATAGATTTTGGTAATGATATTTAAATGAAATCTAGTTGTAATCACCTGATTTAAATTTTAAAAACAATTATGAGCATAAGTATCAAAGGGATTACAGGTAAAAGGAAAATTACCTCTGTCTTACTTTACAGATTTGAAACCTGTTCAAAAATGCAAATCATCCCACTTAAACACTTTTAGGATTTAATCTCTGAATGAAAAATGTTTGCATGTGTGTAATATCATTTTTAAAAATAGATTCAGGTGGAAATATTGATTAAATATCTTGAAATTTGGATATTACAGTGAGAATCAATTTAAGTCAGAAAATCTATTTTCTGGAATTCATGTTTTGATTATATACTTGGATTCGTTCTTGAAAATGCTGAATTTTGGTGATAATATCATAATTTTTAAACTAAAATTCGTGGAGAATTTATGGTTTGAACGGGAACTGATTTTTCGTGAATTTCTGGCGAACAGCGTAATGATAGTAGCTGTGACTAAGGCTGGAGGAGACTCGAGACTCGGGGGTCGTGGGAAAAATGCTCGGAGTATTCCTAAGTGACTGTGGTGGCCAAGGGACGGCGAACTAGGGTTCGACTGATAGTTTTGGTTGGCGTTGATCTTCAAGGTCGTGTGTTGACTGGGGAGTATTGGAGTTGATCGCGAGGTGGGGGATCGATGCTTTGGTTCGAGACGAAGCTCTGGTGAGTTCGGCAAAGTTGCTGGTGGTCAAAGGCGATGGCTAGGGTGGTTTTTCCCGATTGGGTTGGGTTCCTATGGAAATCGAATTGCTCGATTTCAATTTACGTCGCGATTGACGAATCTGAGTGGTCGTGTGTGACAGCGAGATGATCGTCGACTTGTCGAGGGTCAGGAGGTTGGTCGGAGAGGCGTGGAGTCGCCGTACACTTGCACACGTGCACGTTTGAGTATGGGTTGCAGTTGGTTTGAAAAGAAGAAGGATGTCACAAAGTTAATCTCGGGGAAAACAAGAATGGGCTCGGGTTTCTTTAACTTGATAATTTAACAAGTTTTAAAGTTATGAAAGGATTAAGTTATCAAACAAATTTAAAGCAAAGTTTTAAAGAAATATAAACTAAGTTTCCAAAGGTAAAGTATTAACAAGTTTTTAAAACAAGCTTTCAAGGATTTAAAATTTAAAGTTAAATTGTTTTAAAATTGTTTGGTTTATATAAATTTTGTATTAAGTCAATTATCTTATTAAATCTCAGATTGTTTTCAAATGTAATTAAATGAAGGATTAATTATTTAATGTTATTTAAGGAGTAATTACTTAATGAAATTAATTAAAGGATAATTACTCAATGTAATTAATTTGTGATTTATTAATAT
Organism: Allium fistulosum; assembly: GCA_030737815.1. NCBI lineage: Eukaryota > Viridiplantae > Streptophyta > Magnoliopsida > Asparagales > Amaryllidaceae > Allium > Allium fistulosum. The sequence goes on from CM060902.1 coordinate 1,023,146,488, forward strand.
AAGTGATTAGGGATAATCACTTATTGTAATTAATTAAGGATAATTAATTAAATGGTAATTAATTAATTAAGGGTTAATTTATTAATTAAAGATAATTAATTAAATGGTGAAATAAATAATTAAAGGTTAATTATTTAATAATTAAAGGTTGATGAATTATAGTTAAAGGTTAATTAATTTATTATTAATGGTTAATTAATAAATGATTAAAGAATAATTAATCAAAAAGATTTGTAATTTATTAATGTTAATTAACCAGGATTAGTAATTCATAAGAAATTAATCTGATTTGAATTAATCAGACAATTAACTGATCTTACTTATGAATGTTTGGATTCTATTGGATGATTGAATTGTTCGATATCCCTACTATGTGATGCTTTGTGATATGAATTATTTTAATTCAAGCTGTGATGAATGTAATTTATTTATCTATGATAAATATATATTATCTGTGAATTTGTGAATGAAGATAAGCATTATAGATTATACCGCTTATCGATATTTCTATGCTTGAATCTATGATGATTGATGATGTTGCACTATTGTGTTAAACCCCTGGACTACACCATACACTCACAAATATGGATTGCACGTGGAAATGGATTAAGTCTCAAATGATTTAAATTTAATATTTTTGAAATTGAAATTTTAATTTCAATTGATTTTGGAAATGGATTTGGGTTAAATGTTAAAGTTTTGAAAAGGAGTTTTTAAGATAAAAGTTATTTTAAAAAAAATTGGTAAAGTTTTTCAATCTAAATAATTTAATTTGGATTTGAATTCAAAATTTGGAATTGAATTCCATGATTGGAAATTATGGTTAAAGATGTTATAAATATGTTTATATGAATTTAAACCATTTTAAAGGTATGGTTTTGAGAATTTGAATTTAACCCAAAGGTTTTAACTCGTATAAATGAATCAGATTTTCCGAAATGAAAACTGTTTGTTTTCAAATGATAAAAGCTTTCATATAAGAAATGAAATTCCAATTTAAGTTAAAGGAATTTCAAGTTTGATTTGAATAAAGGTTTTCCAAATTATGAGTGAATTCATTTTGAAAGCTATAAGTTAAATCTTGATTTAAAGATTTAATGAGTTAATCCAATTGAAATGGAAATCGATTTGGAAATCTATGAATAGATCTTTGTGAAACTGGGTGAACTTTGTGAGATGGATCTTTTTGTAAAAGATTAAAATGGTAATGTGTTTAAACCATTTGAAAGAGAAATTTTGGGTAATAAGTGTGACTTAACTGAAATCCCAATATCCATATGTTTTAAAATATTGCGCTCACTATTCGGTTTACCCGGGAGAGGACTTTGAGTCATATAACCCATTCCGAACAAGTGATACGTCGTATATGGATAGCAATTGAAGACCGCTGGTGCAGACCGGGTATTTGCGAAAACGATAGGATAACCTATCGATTGTCTCTGCACTGGGTAGCACCCGGTATAGAGATTCCCTAGTGATGGGAAGTCCGATCGGGATTGTGAATACCCGGATTGCAAGGGCTTCTTTGGAAGTGCCTTCGGTTCTGTTCGAACCCGGAACAGACTTGTATGGTTGTATGTCTGACATTACACTTTGAGATATAAAGCTGATTTCTTTCAAATACATTTCTTTTTGGTGGCGGAGAATTTATTCTCTTAGCTTAACACCCTTCTCTGAGACGTACGAGCTCAGAGGTTATGTAGTTGAAGGTTATCAGTGATATACTCCCAATTTGGTAGTGTGGCATGCAAAGTGTTGCTGTGTGTTGCTGATCATTTTTTGATCAAAGCATGGCTTTGTGAAAAAGCGTAGCTTTGTGGACAAGACCTCATCGAGCCTCACGACCTAGAAATGGTCGAAACAGGAAAGATGCGGCAAGGTTATGAGGGTCGCTCCCTTTAGGGTATGTCATTTCCTTCTGGAAAAAGGTGATATTATGGTATGGAGCCCAGATATTTACCTATATGGTTGCTCCAATCTCATTTACTGTGTGATTGTTGTTGTGTGATCGAGGGCCCTCGGATAAAGGTCCCAAAGGATCGGGGGGTGGCATATTCGTGAAGTAGTTACCTAGTGTAAGAGGTAACCCGGCCTTGCGTTGGCAGAGAGCTAGTTAGTTCTCGGGACGTCCATCCAGAGGCGTTTCCATGTGGCATAGGAAGTTCCTTAGCCTGACAATTTGTTGGAAAATCCAAAGAAACAATACGAGCCCTTTACGATTGCAATTTGTATAACCTGTCTCCTCAGGTGGCAGCTATAGCAGGCATAATATAATGGTACCTATGCTGGCTAAGATTAATACTGTATTTTCGAAATGTTTTCTGCACTATGCACTAGTAATAATATCAAAAGTGTTTTCCTTGCGTAGGAAGCATATTTGACTATCATAAGAAGAAATCTCCTCCAAGTCTGCGATTGCATTGTGTGTGTGGTGGGAGGTCTTATGGTAGTTTCATTTTTCAAAAGCATTGCGGGTTTCAATGTTAAAAATTCCTTTGTTGTTTGTTTTAAAGATAAACTGTTTTTGTTTACTCACACCAGTCCCACGACCGACTCAGAGTTTATTGTTCCCTTCCTAAACTCTGGGTGCCCACAATTTTTCACACGGGTAGTCTAGAGTTGGGTTTTTCAGATAATCAGGTTTAGTAGACTAGTTGGAGCTAGTTCAGTGTTTGGAGTTCACTCGATGACTGCACTTGCTTATCTTTGTGGTTCGAGCTTGATGTTGGAGTTGTTGGAGTCATTCTCTTTTTCAGATCATTTGGAGATATCAGTTCTGTTGTTTCCGCTATAGCATTATTATTTGTCTCTGATATTGTTGTATCATATTGATATCATTGATGTATATCATTCTGGATATTTTATTCATTGGAGTTGTATATGATATTATTGTTTTCTTTATTCCGCTGTGTTGTTATACTTAATGGTGTTATAAGCTCCGGTGAACCAGATTCGGCGTTTGAATTTGCGGCATTTTGAGTACAAGTGAAGTACGGGTGCCGAATTTCGAAGGCCGAGTTCAGGATCGCTACATTTGGTATCAGAGCTAAGGTTGAACTTTAGCTCAGGAGTATAACACATTAAGTAACTCATTAGAGATAGGGTGAAGTATACCCTAGAATGAGTAATTCTCAGATATCCGTTTGTATGCCTCAGTAAATTCTCTTACTATCCACTGATAGTGAGTATGAGTGCAAGAAGAGGATGAGATATGGGACAGGGGAATACGACTATAAATGGTCAATACCCTGTAACAACAAGGAAACAATCTTTTCTCTATCACTCTCTTTTGTTCAACATCTCTTCTCAATTCTTTGGTAGTTCCTGGTAGATCCAGGAAGAAGATTTGATATATTTGTATGGGACATAAACTCCAAATAGGTCAAAATTGTTTGTTTGGATGAATTGGTTGCTTTGGTTGTTGTGGTTGATAGGTATACTTTAGTTTCTAAACTGAAAGTTTTGAAATTGTATCCATATATCTATCTATTCTTTGGGTCCGGATATGTTCTACGAATGGTTAGTTATCCCTTCAAACTAACCAATGCCACTGCATATTTCGTAGATCTGGATAACCCGAGTATCTTATGAATTTTTTTTAAATAGATTCGTTCTCATATATATTATTGATATTCTGATTTGGTGAGCCAAATGCAGAATAGATGTTCAGTTTGATTTGATGAAACATTCTTCATCTATCCTTGTGTCTCCCAGGAAAATTTCGAGGATGAAATTCTTTTAAGGGGGGAAGGTTGTAACGATCCCGGATTTTATAAATATTTAAATTGATAGTTAATTTTATTTTTGAATAAAATTTGTGAAACTAATCGATAAATTGATGCGAGTTTCCCGGAGCAACTAATAAATTCTATGTTAAATCATTTAAAATTTAAATATTGTATATATGTGAATATATATATATATATGGGTATATATGAGTAGATTTGAAATTATAAAAAAATATATTAAATTTGAATTTAAATCTTAAAAATAAATATAACAATATAGAACTTTATTTACATCACAAAGCCATAAGGCAAAAGAAGAAATACAAACAAAATTTATAAGTACCTATATACAATCAAATAAAAGATAAGTGTAGACTTGAAAAACAAATTGGATAAGTATGAATCAACTTGTAAAGGAAAGATATGTAAACAAGTAAAGGCTTCCAATACAAGCTAAAGCAATTAATGCAGCCCCATACAAATATCCATCAGCCGAAATGAAGAAAAGCAAATAAATATATTTGTACAACATCAATTAATGCAGCCTCCCAGCAAACCAAAGCAAAGAAAAAATCATCTGCCTATTGTACAAACAAAAGAAAATATCTCTGATTTATGTTGTACAAATAAACATAAACTTGTATAAAATGAATACCCTGTTAACTCCATTTCCAAAAGCAGCTCTTCTCCTTCCAAATTCGTTCCACTCCAAACTGAGAGAAATTAAAGTAAACATCACTTAAACCATAAACAAACTTCAACTATAAACAACAATACAGTCAAACAGACCAGATCATTCAAAGAATCAAGAAAAGATTCCAGCTCGCCAGTTTTCAAAGCCTGGTTCAAAAGAATGCTCTGTTCATTCTTTAAGCACTGTGAGTAAACTCCATTTTAAACCCAATCTTTTATAATGAACTATGTTCTATGATGATGGAAACTTGAAATAGATGAAAATGCATGTGAATAAATTTAAATTGCCTGTGCATGTCAGTATACATATATATACATCATACCGTTATTTTACAGGCATATGATTTCCTTACAAAAACTCATATCTCAAAAAAAATTTAAATAGATTTTGGTAATGATATTTAAATGAAATCTAGTTTTGATCACCTGATTTAAATTTTAAAAACAATTATGAGCATAAGTATCAAAGGGATTACAGGTAAAAGGAAAATTACCTCTATTCTTACTTTACAGGTTTGAAACATGTTCAAAAATGCAAATCATCCCACTTAAACACTTTTAGGATTTAATCTCTGAATGAAAAATGTTCGCATGTATGTAATATCATTTATAAAAATAGATTCAGGTGGAAATATTGATTAAATATCTTGAAATTTGGATATTACAGTGAGAATTAAATTAATTCAGAAAATCTATTTTATGGAATTCATGTTTTGATTATATACTTGGATTCATTCTTGAAAATGCTGAATTTTGGTGATAATATCATAATTTTTAAACTTAAATTCATGGGAGAATTTATAGGTTGAACGGGAATTGATTTTTCATGAATTTCTGGCGAACAGAGTAATGATAGTGGCTGTGACTAAGGCTGGAGGAGACTCGAGACTCGGGGGTCGTGGGAAAAATGCTCGGAGTATTCCTAGGTGACTGTGGTGGCCAGGGGACGGCGAACTAGGGTTCGACTGATAGTTTTGGTTGGCATTGATCTTCGAGGTCGTGTGTTTACTGGGGAGTATCAGAGTTGATCGCGAGGTGGGGGATCGATGCTTTGGTTCGAGACGAAGCTCTGGTGAGGTCGGCAAAGTTGCCGGTGGTCCAAGGCGATGGCTAGGGTGGTTTTTCCCGATTGGGTTGGGTTCCTGTGGAAATCGAATGGCTCGATTTCAATTTACGTCGCGATTGACGAATCTGAGTGGTCGTGTGTGACGGCGAGATGATCGTCGACTTGTCGAGGGTCAGGAGGTTGGTCAGAGAGGTGTGGAGTCGCCGTACACTTGCACACGTGCACGTTTGAGTATGGGTTGCAGTTGGTTTGAGAAGAAGAAGGATGTCTCGAAGTTAATCTCGGGGAAAACAAGAATGGGCTTGGGTTTCTTTAACTTGATAATTTAACAAGTTTTAAAGTAATGAAAGGATTAAGTTTTCAAACAAATTTAAAACAAAGTTTTAAAGAAATATAAACTAAGTTTCCAAAGGTAAAGTATTAACAAGTTTTAAAACCAGCTTTCAAGGATTTAAAATTTAAAGTTAAATTGTTTTAAAATTGTTTGGTTTATATAAATTTTGTATTAAGTCAATTATCTTATTAAATCTCAGATTGTTTTCAAATGTAATTAAATGAAGGATTAATTATTTAATGTTATTTAAGGAGTAATTACTTAATGAAATTAATTAAAGGATAATTTCTCAATGTAATTAATTTGTGATTTATTAATATAAGTGATTAGGGATAATCACTTATTGTAATTAATTAAGGATAATTAATTAAATGGTAATTAATTAATTAAGGGTTAATTTATTAATTAAAGATAATTAATTAAATGGTGAATTAAAGGTTAATTATTTAATAATTAAAGGTTGATGAATTATAAAGGTTAATTAATTTATTATTAATGGTTAATTAATAAATGATTAAAGAATAATTAATCAAAATGATTTGTAATTTATTAATGTTAATTAACCAGGATTAGTAATTCATAAGAAATTAATCTGATTTGAATTAATCAGACAATTAACTGATCTTACTTATGAATGTTTGGATTCTATTGGATGATTGAATTGTTCGATATCCCTACTATGTGATGCTTTGTGATATGAATTGTTTTAATTCAAGCTGTGATGAATGTAATTTATTTATCTACGATAAATTTACATTATCTGTGAATTTGTGAATGAAGATAAGCGTTATAGATTATACCGCTTATCGATATTTCTATGCTTGAATCTGTGATGATTGATGATGTTGCACTACTGTGTTAAACCCCTGGACTACACCATACACACACAAATATGGATTGCACGAGGAAATGGATTAAGTCACAGATGATTTAAATTTAATATTTTTGAAATTTTAATTTTAATTTCAATTGATTTTGGAAATGGATTTGGGTTAAATGTTAAAGTTTTGAAAAGGAGTTTTTAAGATAAAAGTTATTTTGAAAAAAATTGGTAAAGTTTTTCAATCTAAATAATTTAATTTGGATTTGAATTCAAAATTTGGAATTGAATTCCATGATTGGAAATTATGGTTAAAGATGTTATAAATGTGTTTATATGAATTTAAACCATTTTAAAGGTATGGTTTTGAGAATTTGAATTTAACCCAAAGGTTTTAACTCGTATAAATGAATCAGATTTTCCGAAATGAAAACTGTTTGTTTTCAAATGATAAAAGCTTTCATATAAGAAATGAAATTCCAATTTAAGTTAAAGGAATTTCATGTTTGAATTGAAAAATGGTTTTCCAAATTATGAGTGAATTCTTTTTGAAAGCTATAAGTTAAATCTTGATTTAAAGATTTAATGAGTTAATCCAATTGAAATGGAAATCGATTTGGAAATCTATGAATAGATCTTTGTGAAACTGGGTGAACTTTGTGAGATGGATCTTTTTGTAGAAGATTAAAATGGTAATGTGTTTAAACCATTTGAAAGAGAAATTTTGGGTAATAAGTGTGACTTAACTGAAATCCCAATATCCATATGTTTTAAAATATTGCGCTCACTATTCGGTTTACCCGGGAGAGGACTTTGAGTCATATAACCCATTCCGAACAAGTGATACGTCGTATATGGATAGCAATTGAAGACCGCTGGTGCAGACCGGGTATTTGCGAAAACGATAGGATAACCTATCGATTGTCTCTGCACTGGGTAGCACCCGGTATAGAGATTCCCTAGTGATGGGAAGTCCGATCGGGATTGTGAATACCCGGATTGCAAGGGCTTCTTTGGAAGTGCCTTCGGTTCTGTTCGAACCCGGAACAGACTTGTATGGTTGTATGTCTGACATTACACTTTGAGATATAAAGCTGATTTCTTTCAAATACATTTCTTTTTGGTGGCGGAGAATTTATTCTCTTAGCTTAACACCCTTCTCTGAGACGTACGAGCTCAGAGGTTATGTAGTTGAAGGTTATCAGTGATATACTCCCAATTTGGTAGTGTGGCATGCAAAGTGTTGCTGTGTGTTGCTGATCATTTTTTGATCAAAGCATGGCTTTGTGAAAAAGCGTAGCTTTGTGGACAAGACCTCATCGAGCCTCACGACCTAGAAATGGTCGAAACAGGAAAGATGCGGCAAGGTTATGAGGGTCGCTCCCTTTAGGGTATGTCATTTCCTTCTGGAAAAAGGTGATATTATGGTATGGAGCCCAGATATTTACCTATATGGTTGCTCCAATCTCATTTACTGTGTGATTGTTGTTGTGTGATCGAGGGCCCTCGGATAAAGGTCCCAAAGGATCGGGGGGTGGCATATTCGTGAAGTAGTTACCTAGTGTAAGAGGTAACCCGGCCTTGCGTTGGCAGAGAGCTAGTTAGTTCTCGGGACGTCCATCCAGAGGCGTTTCCATGTGGCATAGGAAGTTCCTTAGCCTGACCATTTGTTGGAAAATCCAAAGAAACAATACGAGCCCTTTACGATTGCAATATGCATAACCTGTCTCCTCATGCGGTAGCTATAGCAGGCATAATATAATGGTACCTATGCTGGCTAAGATTAATATTGTATTTTCGAAATGTTTTCTGCACTATGCACTAGTAATAATATCAAAAGCGTTTTCCTTGCGTAGGAAGCATATTTGACTATCGTAAGAAGAAATCTCCTCCAAGTCTGTGATTGCATTGTGTGTATGGTGGGAGGTCTTATGGTAGTTTCATTTTTCAAAAGCATTGCGGGTTTCAATGTTAAAAATTCCTTTGTTGTTTGTTTTAAAGATAAACTGTTTTTGTTTACTCACACCAGTCCCACGACTGACTCGGAGTTTATTGTTCCCTTCCTAAACTCTGGGTGCCCACAATTTTTCACACGGGCAGTCTAGAGTTGGGTTTTTCAGATAATCAGGTTTAGTAGACTAGTTGGAGCTAGTTCAGTGTTTGGGGTTCACTCGATGACTGCACTTGCTTATCTTTGTGGTTCGAGCTTGATGTTGGAGTTGTTGGAGTCATTCTCTTTTTCAGATCATCTGGAGATATCAGTTCTATTGTTTCCACTGTAGCATTATTATTTGTCTCTGATATTGTTGTATCATATTGATATCATTGATGTATATCATTCTGGATATTATATTCATTGGAGTTGTATATGATATTATTGTTTTCTTTATTCCGCTGTGTTGTTATACTTAATGGTGTTATAAGCTCCGGTGAACCAGATTCGGCGTTTGAATTTGTGGCATTTTGAGTACAAGTGAAGTACGGGTGCCGATTTTCGAAGGCCGAGTTCAGGATCGCTACAAAAATAGCGAGAAATAATGTAAACTGCTCAACACTATTGGTAAATTACACGTGGTGTTAAAGAAGATCACTTACAACTTTAGCTTGCATTTTTAACCATCGTCATTCATCTATATTTTGTTTCTTTTTTTTCACTTTTGTTAATTTGGTTATTGTCCTGTATAAATTCAAAACATCTGATTATTATGTAAACAAATTTTGTAGTCTGATATCATGGATATATTAAGTCTGCACAATTTTTAGTACTTAAATTTTTAACAATTTCCTTCTAAATATATAATCTCACCATCTTTTTACCTTTGTATGAAATGAATTTTATATTAAATTCAAGTGGAAACACAAAGTTTACCACAATCTTATACGTTATAACAGTGTAGTACTACAGAAATGCGCACTGTAGTCATACTTTTATTCACTGATTATACATGAAAAAATGTTATTTATGTTGGTTGTGGCTGCTTTTATGATGGAGAATGATGTAAGGGTCTTTCAAGCGATAGAGCTATGACTACATAGTCAACTAATACCTTTCACGGCTCTGATTATTCACAGATAAAGTATGAGCTCCACATAACTTATAGTTAACCATACTTTGCAAAAAGTCCATCCTTAATCATGTTATAGTTAAAAAACAATAATGCAGTGTTAATTAATTATTTGACAGAAGTCCATGTGAGAAGCATGGGTATGCAATAGTATCTTTGAAATTTGAGAAATAGGATGAGACCACATAGAGAGTGATTGAGCATTCAAGTACAAAATAATATTGTGTAGTTTGCAAATCCTTGAAGAATTAGAGTGAATGAGTATGGATTTACAAGGAGAGTAGAAGAATATTCAATGGATCTTTCACACAAAGGTATAAAAGTGTAGGAAAAAATGAGAAAATTATATAGTAAAATTCGTTTTTCAGAGTCTTTATATAGAGAATGAAGAGATATGAGTTTTAGGGGAAAGTGTCCATTCGTTAAAATTAGAAAGGTTGTCCAACGATTAGTATGTCGGCATTTAATTTCAGAGTATGTCAACATTTCCATCTCTATGTTGACATATAATTTCAAGATATGTCGACATATCCTAGTCAATTTTGAAAATTATTTTATAAAAAAAATATTTTGATCTTTGTAACTTTAAAAACTATTATTGTATTTTTATAAAATGGTATTAAAGATGAATATAGAGTTTAGTAAAAGAGAAGTATTAAAGATATTTTCTATGCGGTCTTTAACATAAATTCTAAGACTTGGACAGACTTACTAAACAATTTAAATATCTCTGTCGATAAAGGACTTGTGTTCGATTCATCTTGAGTTGGTTTGCTCTAATTAATCTTCATACAGACACAGATATATATATATATATATATGGTTCATTTGCTTCCAATGAGTTCTTGTTTTTCTTTGTAAAATTTCTCCATAATATATCTGAAAATACCGCACAACTTGGAGAAATATTAGCATTAATATTTATATGGTTATTGTCATCAAAATCCTTACTCAAGGTTATAACAATCTTCCTCTTTTTGATGATGACAAAAATCAATGCATTTTTATACGGTTTCTTCATTTTGCCTAGTATAACTATACATTTTCTCCCTCTTTATCATCAATAAAATAATATAGGTATGGATATGCCCTAGGGCATATATGTGTGTGTGTGTGTGTATGTGTGTGTGTATGTATCTAACTCTGTGATCGATCTTGTTCATAATAAAGGAATTTGATTTCTATCGTATACTATGTTATACAGTGATATAATTAATTAAATAATTAATTTAATGTATACAAATAAGAAAATCCTTAAATGAAATGTAATGTGGTTGTAGTTGCAAATAGTTGTAATCATAAGTAATTATCGCAACATAAAATAATGTTTTATTTTAAAATTCCTTATCAAGATGTTTCAAGAAAGGATAACGATATATCCATTGAGACCATAGTACATAATTGTTGCTCAATTTTCTTGCAAGTGAAAGATAAGCCGGCCAGCACATCAAGGTCCGACCCGTTCGAGGTCAATTTTCATAACAAGACTCAAGACGCTAAAGACAAGCCAACAGGAATTCTAAGCCCGGACCAAATCCATGTCAACTAGAACTTCTTAAGCCTGGCCAAATCCAAGCCAGCCCACATTCATCTTGGCTCCATCCTAGCCAATCCAACAAGAAAGCAATCATAAACAGGCCGCTCTGGACTCCTAAGCCTGGCCCAGCCCGGTTCAAGACAGCAAACCGGCCAACTCGTTTGACTTAACCTAGCTCAAAAGTGACCAATATATGGCCCGGATCTATTTCAATTCGCCTATGGTCAATCACAAACAACCCGTCTCGTCACTAAACGATCGGCTCATCCCCTTCGGCTCTATCCCTAGCCATCTCCAATGTTGCTCTTAGCAATCTTGGACGATAAGAAACCCACCGTCAATATGCATAATAAGCTTCTCTCCATCCTCAATACCTAGAAAACTATGCTAGACGTCGAAAATTACAACCTAGTACGACCTAGCATATCTACTATTGTGACATATCAGCTAAAAGCATACCTACTCCTATAGCATGCCGCGTTTCTCAGCACAAAGCACATGCCCAATATGGTATCATAGTTAGCATGCACATCAGCCACCTATTTCAACCAACTTTCCAACTATTTTCCATTAGTTCAAGTGACCAAATCTACAACCGGGAATGATTCCTGCCTATTTGCAGCTCAATCTCAGCCATCCATTGGTCTACTTTAGCTGCTAAAAATACCACTTGCCATACAACATCATAGAGATTGAAAATCTAGTGAATTGCTTTAAAATTACACCTTCTCCAACATCAATACTAAGATCTGAAGCGTAGCCATTTTAGTCTTAAGTTCTCTAATTTCTTATTATTCTATTGTAATTTTTTGTAATTGTATGTTATAAGCGTTGTAAGAGATCTTCATACTGGATGTAGGCAAGTCTTTGCTGAACCATTCTATACCTTGTGTTATTTCCTTTAATTGCTCATTTGCTCTCGTTTTAAATTTTAAGTTTAGTGTTAGCAGGTAATCTCTGCTGATACAAGCATATTAATCTAATTCTGAGGTTGGCTAAATTTTTAATCAACGTTGCCACTAGAACGAGGGCCTCCCCAAAAAGCTCTCACATATACTTTTTCTTCTCCGCTAAAATATCTATTATAGATGCACTAAAAATCCTAATGGTAAGAATGAAGGTATAAACTCTACTGACCATGAGACTAACGGTAATACCATCATCAACAGTACTATTCCCATCCTTGGGCTTAGAAATGACATGTGGGAAAGTGTACTTCAAGGCTTGACTAATGTGAAAACTTTAGCCCATAAAGTGAATGATCTAAGGACAAGGTTGGATGCTCAAATGAATGTGAACTTCGGTCCTCCACTATCTCCGGTGGTTGATTTACTCTTATCTAACCTACCATTCCCAATGCTTACAACCTTATTAATACCACCTGAGAGAGGGTGGTGCTTGAAAACCAGACTGGGGTTGCTCTTGTTCATTATAGGTGATTGCACGCTATGTGCGGGATGATTCACATTATTGATATTAACCAAGAATTGGCTACACATAGAGAACCAAAGGATTGTCATTTCCCTTTAGTGGAAAGACCGTAAGTTTTTGTGCCCCTCCGGGTGGTAGACAGACTCGAGAATTAAGATTCAAGCGTCTTAGTGGTGGTGTAAATGCCATCAGCAGAGAATAAAAGGCCCCTTCGACACACTCTCGATCCCATAGCGGTGTGGCTGAGCGGTGTGGCTAAGCCTAGATCAAGGGAGGGGCGAGCCAGGCATTCACATTCACCCTTTATGCATAGGAAGAGAAGGTTCCCATCTCCAGGTCATCGTCATCACCATCACTTTCCAATGCATCATCGTCTCCAATCTCTAACCCCATCTAGATGTTGGTTGAGCCCATCGTCAGTTTAAGCCAAAAACTTCTGCAATAAGCAGATGCCGGCCTCCGAAAAGAGAAGGCTTATCTTTGCTAATGGTCGAACATAATGCAATCCGGGAATGCCAGAAGTGAAGCATTATTTGATGACGAGAATAGAGATATGTTCTCTAAGGAAATCTTAAACACATACGTTGTGAAGACCCAAATTATTGAGATTAGAATAATTAAAAAAAAAAAAACTTTCAAAACCAAACATATATATATATATATATGTAGTCTAGAGATAAATATTGAGAATGAGTTGAAAGTAATAATAGTTGAATTGAGTGAGTCTTATATTCACATGTATACATATACATATATGTATCTTGAATATAAACAGTAATAAGAAATAGAATTTCAGAGGGAAGAGGATATATAACTGAGTGTATATATGGACATATGTTACCATATGTTGTATTTATATATATATGTATATATATATCCAGAAAGAATAAACATAAGATAAGTAAAGAAAGAACACCAGAGTAATTAAGAATATGTATACATTTACATATCCAGAGAAAACATATGGTTTGAGATATTAACTAGAGGTTAATTGATAAAGAGGATATACATGTATATAATACAGTTTAACATAAAGAAAATAAAAATAATTCTGTAAAGAGAAAATTGTTTTCAACAATTAGGTAAGGAAAAAGATGATATATTCTTTGATAAATTAAAATGCTTTAAAAACCAGTTTTATATTAGTTATACATAAGTAAAATTTTGAAAGATAAGCCACATGAAAATAGTGTACAAATGAAACATGCAAATTGCATGTACACAGGGAAAAGCAGTGGATAACTCCTTTTACCAGAAATAGAAACCAGGGGGAAATGGCACATTTAGCCATAACAGCACACACATAATTCTTGAGTGATGTGAGGATAAAATGGGTTTTTCCCTTCAGTAAAACCCTAGTGAAAATGATTTAAATCAAGAAAAGAAGCAGAGGTTTTTCTCTCTGAGGAAAAAACAGAAACATATTAAAAAAAAGAAGAAGAACATACACTGTTTGCAAACTTAGGCAATCTCGGGAAAAAGAAGGGAAAGGTGAGTGATTAATCAATCTCATGAGGCTAAGGCATTAAGACCCAAGTTAAGGGCAGCCATTTTATTTCTTTTGTGCTTGATCAACTTGTTTTACTTTCTTTGAAATTAATGAATGCTGAGCATGGTTGGTGTATTGATAGATTTTTGGTTGATGCTTTGATATGCTTCATTTGATTGTTTGATAATAGTAATGCCATGATCTCTGGGATGGATCCAGTATCATAAACTATCAGTTTGTATTTATGATAGTAAGATAAATACAATTTTATTATGAAGTAGGGTAAAATTGAAAGATAAGCCAGGCAGTGTGAACAAAGGAGGTTCATGCTTATGTCTAGTTTGTTTTAAATTAGAAATGAACAATGCAATAAATTATTTATGTGCTGATTTGTTCAGATCTAAGGCTAAAAATGTTTTTGGGGTTTTTCTCTAAAAACCTTACCCTATGTTCACAATAGAATTAAGCATAAGAATTTTTAATGGAACTCTACTGGATTTGTTAAGAGATCATGACATTCTGGAATTCAGAAGTATACAAGTGATAAAACAAATTTTGAATGAGACAACTAGAAAGAAAAATGAAATGAAAACATGATTTTCATGAATGAAGGTAGGGTCAGTTGAAATCCTTGAGTAAGATTAACTCTCTCTCTCTGATTTATAGAAAAGAAAGAAAGTAAAAGCAATCAAGGAGTTAATAAAATCTTTCTGAAATAAGAAATGAGACTGGTCACTAGATTATAAAACTAATCTAGGAGAAAAGCCTTGATCTATTCATCATAAGGAGTATGATGGGTATGTGCATGACTTGTTTAAGTCCTATAGGCCTTTGTGCAGGGGTTAACAGAATTGAGTCCCTTGCAATGCACACATGGTGTTCAATGGCAAAAAGAGATATGACCAAATTAAATGGATAAATCAAGTTTTAATGTTGAGTTATGGAAATTAAAATGAGTTAATTCCATAAGAATGGGTGTACATGTATACTGGATTGAATGATTGAATGGTTGCTTGTGTGCATGAAAGTGGTGGGAGCTTAGATATAAATATTTATCCAGTTATATCATAAATTCAAATATCTTCAAGTATTTTAATACCCTGCATTGCAATTTAAAAAAATGACAAAATATTGCATTTTGATTTCACTCATACCAGAATTATATTCTGACCCTATTTGTTGCTTTGTAACATCTGGGGTGTGTCATTTCTATGGAGGCAGCTCTTGATGTTGCTGCAGGAAAGGATGCATAGGAAACTTGTGTGCTTGGGCAATTGAAGATTACTTGCATTTAGAATGTTAAGGAGTCTTTGGCAGATATGTTGTAATAATTAGGCCAAGCCAAAAATATCATTATGGTTTAAGTATTATCTGGATTGATATGTATTTGTTTTTCTGAGAAGTGAACTTGTAGGAATCCTTAAGTATTATTCATACTTGCATATGTGGGTTGCTATTTTTAAAAAAAAAGTCAAATCTGCATAGTTTCTGGTAGAGAAAGATTTTGGAGATCATGTCATGTAATTTTGATATGTGCTCATGTCTCCTGTAGAAATGTTTGATGAACCTTAAAAAAAATGGTAGAGCAGAAACATCATAGGAAGAAAAGAATAGAGTAAAGATCAATGAATTCATAAAGATTGAGTTGAATCTAAACTGGCTAACCAGTAGGCTTAACCATGACTTATAATTGATATAGGTCCATGCAAGGCTGAAAGGCATAGCCTGAATCTGGTGGGGCATTTGATTTCCCCGGTGAAAACATGTATTGCTTGGAGTAATAAGCTCATTTACCTGCTTAGTAATTGTAAACTCTACTGCACCTATGCTTAGCTAATTCCTGCTATTTTGATACTTAATTCAAATCTGGTAGTATTGGGTCATAATCAAAACCTTTGATAAATTATAAATGCATGTGGTCTTGTTTGTATTGAGCATTTTCACCATTCAATAGAACAGTGACCACAACATTGTTCTCTTCATTAGAAAATATCAAATATCTTCATCATGAGTTCACCTGGAAGTCTTGCATTTTGTCTGATTCTTTTTATTCACTTTGCCTTGAGTTTACTGTCTGCACACATGACACTAGTCTCTGTTTAGCATGATAGTTTGAGTTAGCATTTTGAAATGACTGTATTATTTTCCTCTGCTAGCCTTAAAAATTAGCTTGTCATTACAAACACCCACATGATTATTGCAACTAATAAATCAAAACATGGACATTCCCTCTGATATAAAAGCTGTTTAAAAATTGAAATGAGTAAAACAAGCTAACCTAATAAACATGAGTTAGGTTGAACACTTTTTACTTAATATAGAACAATATGTATCAAATCACAAAAAATCCCAGGATTAAAAAGGTATGACTTGTAAAATTCAGGAGTCAATTAATTTGTGAGGTAGAACAAGAAAATATGAGGACTAGTAATGTTTAATCCTAAAGTTAATCAAGCTGGAGTTCTAAAAAGAAATATATGTATGATAAATAGAAAAAGCTATGTGACACCAAATCTCTAATATGAGAATTAAGGTGGGAAAGAGTTTCTTTGATGTTTAATCACTCTGAAAAGTAAAGATCCATTTATATATCTTCATATATGTAAATGATAGGATTTATTTAAATACTGATATATTTATATTAGTAAAATTTCAGGATCTTGGGGAATCAAATTAAGGGAAGTGATCCATTGTAAAGTATATTCATATGTATTAAAAAAAAATTCTAACAGAAAATTCTATAAAAATATATGATAAGAGAAGTGGGTCACTTCAGTTGGTATCAGAGCTATGTTGTTAAAACATAGCATAAATATATTATCAAATTTTCTTGAAGGGGTAAAATAATAATAATAATAATAATAAGTTTATATACAATAATGATGGAAATAAATATCCACAGTAGGAATGAATTGCATAAAATAATTAAATTAGAAAAATGACTAACTAGCTATGCAATTGAATAGTGAATCATGGTAGGAAGACCACCAAGTCATGGAGCAGGACCCTCCAATACAACACCAGTGGTCAATTTGCAAGATTTGGTGAGGGCATTTAGAGAGGGAGCAGTGCACAGGGAAGAGAATCCTCATGAGGAACTAGCCAAACTGTTGAAGACATTCTCAAGTTTAGGAGGCAAGGATTTTGAAGGCACTGAGGGAGTTAGGGGAGTGCAGATATGGCTAAGAACTTTGGAAAGGATATTTGCAGATATGCAAGTTAATGACCAAAGGAAGAGGCAGATAGCTTCAAGGAGACTTAAAGGAGCAGCTTTAGATTGGTGGGAGGTGATTATCACAGGAAGGCCAGAAAATGAGATAACATGGGATCAATTCAAGGAGATGCTTGAGGCAAGGTTCGTTCCAGCAACAGCCAAGGCAACATTGCTTGAGGAATTTATAAGGCTAAGGCAGGGACCAATGAGTGTGACTGAATACACTCAAAAATTTGAGAGCTTATCCAAGTATGGAACTATGCTTATAGGAGATGAAGAATCAAAGAATTCAAGATTTATCCAAGGACTAAATGCAAGTCTGGGTAAAGCAATGTTACCATACAAGGATAAAACATTTGATCAAGTCATAGACCTTGCTCTTTCCTTTGAACAACATGACAATGCAAGGGAAAAATTTAGGAGCATGAGGGCTAACAATCAAAAGAAAGGGAAAAATAGGACACATCCCTATGACAAAAAGAATATGGATAAGAAAATGGAAGGAACAACCACTGGGGAAGCTAAGAAGAAGGTCACTTGTTACAATTGTGGCAAAGAAGGACACATGAGTAATAAGTGTCAAGCAGCCAAGAAGACACCATTCAGCTGCTATAACTGTGGGAAGGAAGGCCATATTAAAAGGAACTGCCCAGAATTCAAAAGGGGAGCAAAGGTAGGAGCACTTGAGGGCAAAGCAAAAGCAACTGCAGTGGGAAGTTCTGGACAATTGGAAGGTATACTTCTAATTAAAGATCACCCCATCTCAGTTATATATGACACTGGAGCAACACATTCATTAATATCCCAAGACATAGTGAATAAATTGACTCTCACATGCTATTTAGTTGATAATCCCTTGTTTATTCAAAGCCCACTGGGTAGCTCTTGTTTGCTAGGATTAAAATGTCTGGGGGTAGAATTAAACATAGGAGGAAATGTGTTTAAATCTGATTTGTTTGTATTGAAATACCCTGGAATAGGAATTATTTTAGGGGTAGATTGGTTGAGCAAATTCAAAGCAATTTTGAATTTGGAAAATTTCACTATTTCTCTGGAAACATAAAATGGTAAGAATATTATAATCATGAGTGAAATTGCTAAAATCAATTACCTTAACCAAATATATAGCATGCCTGAGAAAGAATTAACACTGGAAGACATAAAAATTGTAAATGAATACCCAGATGTCTTTGGTGAAGTCATGGGTGTTCCAGAAAATAGGCAAGTAGAATTTCAAATAAGACTAATCCCCGGAGCTAGTCCAATCATTAAGAAACCTACTAGGATGGGTCCTAAAGAACTTGTGGAATTGAAATATCAGTTGGAAGAACTGGAGCAGAAAGGCTTCATAAGGCCTAGTAGTTCAAACTGGGGTTCTCCAGTTGTATTTGTGAAGAAGCAAGATGGTACTTTGAGAATGTGCATTGATTATAGGGAATTAAACAAAGTCACCATTAAAAACAAATACCCACTTCCTAGAATTGATGATCTATTCGATCAATTAAATGGAGCAAAGGTCTTTTCAAGGCTAGATTTAGCCTCGGGGTTTCATCAGATGAAGGTGGAAGAAGAGAGTATTAAGTATACTGCCTTCAACACAAGGTATGGATTATATGAATTTTTGGTGATGCCTTTTGGATTGACAAATGCACCATCATATTTTGTAGATTTAATGAATAGAACATTTAGAGATTTTCTAGATAAATTTGTGGTTGTCTTTATTGATGACATATTAGTGTATTCAAAATCAGAAGAAGAACATGCAAAACACTTGCATCTGGTTTTGTCTAGACTGAGGGCACATGATTTAAAAGCCAAATTCTCTAAATGTACATTTTGGCAGAAGGAAGTAAAATTTTTGGGGCACATAGTATCACAACAAGGGGTTAGTGTAGACCCAAATAAGGTGATGGCAGTGCAATCTTGGAGTAGACCCAAATCAGTAACTGAGGTGAGGTCATTTTTGGGAATGGCAGGCTATTATAGGAGATTTATAAAAGATTTTGCAAGGATAGCTATCCCATTGACCAAGTTAACTAAAAAGGAGCAACCCTATGTGTGGACAGAGAAGTGTGAACAAGCTTTCATATCACTAAAGAAGGCACTGGTAGAAGCTCCAGTTTTACAAGTGCCAAAGGGTAATGAAGAATTAGTAGTTTACACAGATGCTAGTGGATCTGGATTGGGGGCAGTGCTTATGCAACATGGTAGAGTCATAGCTTATGCATCAAGGCAACTCAAGCCAAATGAAACTAGGTATGCTACACATGACTTAGAACTAGCTGCTGTGGTGTATGCATTGAAACTATGGAGACATTATTTATTGGGTGGTAAGTTTGAATTGTTTACTGATCACAAGTCACTTAAATATTTGTTTTCCCAAAAAGACTTGAACATGAGGCAACATAGGTGGGTAGAATTTCTAGCTGCCTATGATCTTGATATATTGTATACCCCTGGAAAAGCTAATAAAGTAGCAGATGCATTAAGTAGACATCAAGCTAAATTGGAAAGCTTAATGATGGCAGAGTTCAAGGATTTGACAATTCTTAGTGAGGTGGAAGTGAAAGAAGAAGCTAGTGTATCAGATAAAACACATAGTAAGATGATTGAATATGGTAAATTAAGCCTCTTATCCTTAAAATCAACACTGGTCGATAAAATAGGACAAATGCAGAATCAAGATATAAATTTGAAGGAGAAAAAGAACATGATATCCCAAGGCATGACAGTGGAAAACTATGAGGTAGATGATAAAGGATACTTAAGGAAAAAGGGGAAACTCTGCATACCAAATGTAGAGGAACTAAAGCAAGAAGTTATGGATGAGCATCACAAAACAAAGTATACTATCCATCCAGGTGGTACAAAAATGTACCATGATCTCAAGAGAAATTATTGGTGGCCAGGAATGAAAGGAGCAGTAGCAAAATATGTGGCAAATTGCTTGACATGCCAACAAGTAAAGGCAGACTATCAAAGACCCTCAGGCCTATTGCAACCTTTGGAAGTGCCAACTTGGAAATGGGAGAGTATATCAATGGATTTTGTGGATGGTTTGCCAAGGACAAGGAAGGGAAATGATAGTATTTGGGTAGTGGTTGATAGACTCACAAAAACAGCACACTTCATCCCAATAAGTTCAAACAGAAATGCTCACAAGCTGGCTCAATTGTTTGTGAAGGAGATAGTGAGATTTCATGGCATCCCCAAGACTATCATTAGTGATAGAGATACTTTGTTTACTTCAAGGTTTTGGAGTAGCTTTCAAGAAGCTATGGGGACAGAATTAAGCTTAAGCACATCCTACCATCCACAAACAGATGGGCAAACTGAGATTGTTAATAAAGTTTTAGAGGATTTGTTGAGAGCATGCATACTTGATTTTGGAGGCAACTGGGAAGATCATATTTATTTAGCTGAGTTTGCTTATAATAATAGCTACCAGTCCACTATAGGAATGGCTCCATTTGAGGCTTTGTATGGGAAGCCTTGTTTATCTCCTGCATGTTGGATGGAGGCTGGTGAAAGGGTGTTGCTTGGACCAGACCATGTAAAAGAAACTTCTGCAAGAATTGAATTAGTGAGGCAAAGAATGAGAGTAGCTCAAGAGAGACAGAAAGCTTATGCAGATAAAAAGAGAAGGCCAGTAGAATTTGAGGTGGGAGACTATGTGTTTCTCAAAGTTTCACCAATGAGGAAAATATTGAGATTTGGAAAAGCAGGGAAACTGACACCAAGGTATGTAGGACCATATGAAATTGTTCAAAGAATAGGGACTTTAGCTTATAGGTTGAAGTTACCAGAAGAATTGAGCAAAATACATGATGTATTTCATGTATCCCAATTGAGAAAATGGGTGCATGATAAAGAGTCCATTCTTGAATCTCCTACACATGTTGAAATTCAAGAAAATCTGGTTTATAAAAAGGAGCCAGTGGGCATTGTGGCTAGAGAAGAAAAGAAACTGAGAAATAAAATAATTAAACTAGTTAAAGTCCAATGGAGTTTGGATGGGAATGATTGCACTTGGGAGGCTGAAGAGAGGATAAAGGATAAATATCCTAAGCTGTTTTCTGCTTGAGGTATGTTAAAAAAAAAATTTATTTATGTATATTTGATTGATTAAGAATGAATGAGTTCCTGAAATTTCATTTAAAATAAAAATTGAGCTTTGTATACATTTAGATGGAAATGTATGAGAGAATAATTGTGGGACACAATTCCTTTTAGGAGGGGAGTATGTGAAGACCCAAATTATTGAGATTAGAATAATTAAAAAAAAAGAGAAAACTTTCAAAACCAAACATATATATATATATATATGTAGTCTAGAGATAAATATTGAGAATGAGTTGAAAGTAATAATAGTTGAATTGAGTGAGTCTTATATTCACATGTATACATATACATATATGTATCTTGAATATAAACAGTAATAAGAAATAGAATTTCAGAGGGAAGAGGATATATAACTGAGTGTATATATGGACATATGTTACCATATGTTGTATTTATATATATATATGTATATATATATCCAGAAAGAATAAACATAAGATAAGTAAAGAAAGAACACCAGAGTAATTAAGAATATGTATACATTTACATATCCAGAGAAAACATATGGTTTGAGATATTAACTAGAGGTTAATTGATAAAGAGGATATACATGTATATAATACAGTTTAACATAAAGAAAATAAAAATAATTCTGTAAAGAGAAAATTGTTTTCAACAATTAGGTAAGGAAAAAGATGATATATTCTTTGATAAATTAAAATGCTTTAAAAACCAGTTTTATATTAGTTATACATAAGTAAAATTTTGAAAGATAAGCCACATGAAAATAGTGTACAAATGAAACATGCAAATTGCATGTACACAGGGAAAAGCAGTGGATAACTCCTTTTACCAGAAATAGAAACCAGGGGGAAATGGCACATTTAGCCATAACAGCACACACATAATTCTTGAGTGATGTGAGGATAAAATGGGTTTTTCCCTTCAGTAAAACCCTAGTGAAAATGATTTAAATCAAGAAAAGAAGCAGAGGTTTTTCTCTCTGAGGAAAAAACAGAAACATATTAAAAAAGAAGAAGAAGAACATACACTGTTTGCAAACTTAGGCAATCTCGGGAAAAAGAAGGGAAAGGTGAGTGATTAATCAATCTCATGAGGCTAAGGCATTAAGACCCAAGTTAAGGGCAGCCATTTTATTTCTTTTGTGCTTGATCAACTTGTTTTACTTTCTCTGAAATTAATGAATGCTGAGCATGGTTGGTGTATTGATAGATTTTTGGTTGATGCTTTGATATGCTTCATTTGATTGTTTGATAATAGTAATGCCATGATCTCCGGGATGGATCCAGTATCATAAACTATCAGTTTGTATTTATGATAGTAAGATAAATACAATTTTATTATGAAGTAGGGTAAAATTGAAAGATAAGCCAGGCAGTGTGAACAAAGGAGGTTCATGCTTATGTCTAGTTTGTTTTAAATTAGAAATGAACAATGCAATAAATTATTTATGTGCTGATTTGTTCAGATCTAAGGCTAAAAATGTTTTTGGGGTTTTTCTCTAAAAACCTTACCCTATGTTCACAATAGAATTAAGCATAAGAATTTTTAATGGAACTCTACTGGATTTGTTAAGAGATCATGACATTCTGGAATACAGAAGTATACAAGTGATAAAACAAATTTTGAATGAGACAACTAGAAAGAAAAATGAAATGAAAACATGATTTTCATGAATGAAGGTAGGGTCAGTTGAAATCCCTGAGTAAGATTAACTCTCTCTCTCTGATTTATAGAAAAGAAAGAAAGTAAAAGCAATCAAGGAGTTAATAAAATCTTTCTGAAATAAGAAATGAGACTGGTCACTAGATTATAAAACTAATCTAGGAGAAAAGCCTTGATCTATTCATCATAAGGAGTATGATGGGTATGTGCATGACTTGTTTAAGTCCTATAGGCCTTTGTGCAGGGGTTAACAGAATTGAGTCCCTTGCAATGCACACATGGTGTTCAATGGCAAAAAGAGATATGACCAAATTAAATGGATAAATCAAGTTTTAATGTTGAGTTATGGAAATTAAAATGAGTTAATTCCATAAGAATGGGTGTACATGTATACTGGATTGAATGATTGAATGGTTGCTTGTGTGCATGAAAGTGGTGGGAGCTTAGATATAAATATTTATCCAGTTATATCATAAATTCAAATATCTTCAAGTATTTTAATACCCTGCATTGCAATTTAAAAAAATGACAAAATATTGCATTTTGATTTCACTCATACCAGAATTATATTCTGACCCTATTTGTTGCTTTGTAACATCTGGGGTGTCTCATTTCTATGGAGGCAGCTCTTGATGTTGCTGCAGGAAAGGATGCATAGGAAACTTGTGTGCTTGGGCAATTGAAGATTACTTGCATTTAGAATGTTAAGGAGTCTTTGGCAGATATGTTGTAATAATTAGGCCAAGCCAAAAGTATCATTATGGTTTAAGTATTATCTGGATTGATATGTATTTGTTTTTCTGAGAAGTGAACTTGTAGGAATCCTTAAGTATTATTCATACTTGCATATGTGGGTTGCTATTTTTAAAAAAAAGTCAAATCTGCATAGTTTCTGGTAGAGAAAGATTTTGGAGATCATGTCATGTAATTTTGATATGTGCTCATGTCTCCTATAGAAATGTTTGATGAACCTTAAAAAAAAATGGTAGAGCAGAAACATCATAGGAAGAAAAGAATAGAGTAAAGATCAATGAATTCATAAAGATTGAGTTGAATCTAAACTGGCTAACCAGTAGGCTTAACCATGACTTATAATTGATATAGGTCCATGCAAGGCTGAAAGGCATAGCCTGAATCTGGTGGGGCATTTGATTTCCCCGGTGAAAACATGTATTGCTTGGAGTAATAAGCTCATTTACCTGCTTAGTAATTGTAAACTCTACTGCACCTATGCTTAGCTAATTCCTGCTATTTTGATACTTAATTCAAATCTGGTAGTATTGGGTCATAATCAAAACCTTTGATAAATTATAAATGCATGTGGTCTTGTTTGTATTGAGCATTTTCACCATTCAATAGAACAGTGACCACAACATTGTTCTCTTCATTAGAAAATATCAAATATCTTCATCATGAGTTCACCTGGAAGTCTTGCATTTTGTCTGATTCTTTTTATTCACTTTGCCTTGAGTTTACTGTCTGCACACATGACACTAGTCTCTGTTTAGCATGATAGTTTGAGTTAGCATTTTGAAATGACTGTATTATTTTCCTCTGCTAGCCTTAAAAATTAGCTTGTCATTACAAACACCCACATGATTATTGCAACTAATAAATCAAAACATGGACATTCCCTCTGATATAAAAGCTGTTTAAAAATTGAAATGAGTAAAACAAGCTAACCTAATAAACATGAGTTAGGTTGAACACTTTTTACTTAATATAGAACAATATGTATCAAATCACAAAAAATCCCAGGATTAAAAAGGTATGACTTGTAAAATTCAGGAGTCAATTAATTTGTGAGGTAGAACAAGAAAATATGAGGACTAGTAATGTTTAATCCTAAAGTTAATCAAGCTGGAGTTCTAAAAAGAAATATATGTATGATAAATAGAAAAAGCTATGTGACACCAAATCTCTAATATGAGAATTAAGGTGGGAAAGAGTTTCTTTGCTGTTTAATCACTCTGAAAAGTAAAGATCCATTTATATATCTTCATATATGTAAATGATAGGATTTATTTAAATACTGATATATTTATATTAGTAAAATTTCAGGATCTTGGGGAATCAAATTAAGGGAAGTGATCCATTGTAAAGTATATTCATATGTATTAAAAAAAAATTCTAACAGAAAATTCTATAAAAATATATGATAAGAGAAGTGGGTCACTTCATACGTCCACATGCGGTAAGCCTTGCCGCCTATAGACAAATACGATGAGAGTGCCGATCCATCAGATTACATCATTGCTTTTAACTCCATAACACGAGTTGACTAGCTTACTAGCCCAACAAAGTGCTTACTCTTCCCCTCCACTCTTACAAGACCGGTTATTAGAGCAATATTTCCCAAATTTGGATGACAACACCTACATACACTATTAATAGCAAGAAAACTAGAGATATGACATTAACAAAGCTTAAAATCAATTAAAGATTGTGTAGAGTATCGCTAAAGAAGATTTACTTGAAGAAATTATTTATGCGAGTCTATTTGTCCTAGATATACTCTATTAAAGCTCACAAGAATCACATCTTAATATCCCAAGGCCTTAAAATTCTTAAAAATGATTTTCAATAATTTGTAAAAGTATATTTATTATTTTTAAAGGCTTGGTTTTAAGCTTCAGAATCCTACAAGTTTTACGTATATCGATGGACCGATGTGGCCAACCAATGCACCGGTGCATGCGATTTTCATAGAGTTCTAAAGCCCGTGAATAATTTATTTTTGATCGGTTGTGTTTCTTCTTCCCCTTTCAATTGCAATTCTCTTTTCAAATTCCAATGGAAACCGTTATTACTCTTCAGTGTAACTTTTCAATTTCCATAAATAGACTTTGATTTCAAATAAAAATTCAACTTTGCTTTCTAATTCTGTTCTTTGATTTCAAAACCCTAGTCTTCTAAAAGCTCTCAAAACCAATGAACATTCAATTATAATAGCAGCTCTTTGATTTCAAAACCCTAGTCTTCTAAAAGCTCTCAAAATCAGTGAACATTCAATTATAATAGCAGCTCTTTGATTATATTCATCATAAAGCTCTTGAACATTAAACTCTAAAAGATTCTTCTGAGTTATAGGACCCTTGTACTGCATTTGGAAAATCAGTGAATTCAGACACAACTATTGTCGAAGATTACTTTTTTATTGAGTTGTTTGAAAGACATTTTCAACAGCTTAGTCATTGTATAGACCTATTCATCTGGGGGAAATGAGGGTGTTAGAGAGTAAAAAGCTAGAATAGACATTCTAGGACTGGATGTAGGACTGTTGTCTAAACCAATATAAAAATCCTAGTGTGCAAGTTCTTTTATTTACTTTACTTTATCATTTCCTATTAGTTTATTAATATACTTATACACATAATTTGCTAACTTAGCTATACATATACGATCCTCTAGATTTTCTTTTGGTATCAGAGCAGGATCATTCATAAATCATAACATAGTTTATTGAATAAGTTTTTAAAATGGCACATATAAAAAAATTCTTGAAGGTCAATCTACTGCACGACCCCCACTATTTGTTGGAAGTGGCTATAATTTTTGGTTAAATAGGATGAAAATTTATATG
Organism: Allium fistulosum; assembly: GCA_030737815.1. Lineage (NCBI taxonomy): Eukaryota > Viridiplantae > Streptophyta > Magnoliopsida > Asparagales > Amaryllidaceae > Allium > Allium fistulosum. The sequence continues at coordinate 1,023,173,196 of CM060902.1, forward strand.
GAAGCAGACTATCTTGAAATTTGGGACGCTACACAAACTCAATATATTGCTCTGACTATAAAATTAAACACATGGACTCCTGACAAAAAGATCGTTGTTACCAATAATTCAAAAGCTATGAATATATTATTCCATGCTTTAGAAAAAAATGAATTTACTAGAGTAGTGATTTATAAAACTGTACATGATATTTGACACACACTATAAGTCACTCACTAAGACACAAATAGAGTTAAACAATCTAGAATTGCTATGCTAAATAACCACTTCCAAAATTTTAGAATGAAAGAAAATGAAAAAGTATCATATATGTACTCTCATATTCAAGATATCACTCATGCACCTATTGGTTCAGGAGAGACCATAACTGAATTTGATACGGTCATAATATTTTTCAACCATTAACTAATGATTGGGATAAAAGTATTAGCCATCGAAGAGGATAACGATCTTTCACAACTCAAGGTTAAGGAATTAGTCAGAAATTTAATGACTTATGAAGTAAATTTGTAGACCAGAAAAATACAAAATCAGAAGAAGAAAACTATCGCATTCCAAGTTGAAGAGGATTCAGAATTGACAAAAATTTTAACAGCTCTGAAGATGATACTAAAAGATCAAATATAAACTAATCTACAAATGAACACATAATACAAAACAAGATAAACTTAATAAAAATTCTTAAGAAATAAATGAACCTTTAGGACAAGATATAAACAAAGATCCCCCTCGAATTTTAAAAGATCACCCCGTCAAAAGTATTTTAGGCGATGTAAGTAAAAAAAAATTTACTAGAAGACAATTAAATGAAATAACTCACATGGCATTTATTTCAACAATATAACTTAAGAACTATAAAGAAGCTGGTAAAGATGAATACTGGAATTTACCAATGTAAGAAGAACTAATTCAATTTGAAAGAAACAATGTATGAGAATTAGTACCTAAACCAAATGATCAACCTTTAATATGAACAAAATGGATCAATAAATATAAAAGTGATGAAAATAGGGAAATAACTAGAATTAACGCTAGACTAGTTGCTCAAGGATACAATCAGAAGGAAAGAATTGACTACGACGAAACGATATCGCACATATTAAAGCAATTAGAATTCTTCTAGCTTTTGCGTGTCACCATAATATTAAATTATACCAAATGGACATAAAAAGAGCTTTCTTAAATGGTATTATTAAAAGAAATGTATATGTAGAACAACCACCTTTGTAACAACCTGCCTTTTCGACCCCTAGAATTCGACACTAATACATCCACGGTATTCATATGTCGAATATCCAAGTGCCAAAATGATAGATTATTGGGGTGAAAGAAATAAAAGACAATACAGAATCTCACAAACGTGATGAGTAACATATAATATACTAATGGTCTTTACAAAAGAAAAACTGTACTTTATTATACATACATCAATCAGAGTACCATTTATCAATATCATCTGCCTCTAGACAGTTATAAGAACCTGTCCTGACAACTACATATAAATACTGCAAGAAAAATCATTAGAAGATAAAATATGTGCATACGTCTTGGAGGGTCCAGCTTGTCTCTTGAAGCTCCAAAGTGTCCAACTAAATCTGGTAAATAGGCATGGACTGACACAAGCATTATAAGAAATATAATTCTAGGATTAGTCTGGCACAACCAGCGTGAGAAACACACATCAAATGGATTTTTAATGTTATAAAAACTTCTTCAAAATAAAGATATCTTGTAAGATCATGCCACATGTAAACACAGACGAGTTTTACCTTACGATTACCAAAACCCTTTTGATAGAAAATCTTCTGATATTATAATAATGTCTAGGTTTTAAAAGAAATAGTTAGTCGTAGCCGAAATTATTATATTAATTAAACTCCAGCATAATAGGTTTACAACTTAGTCCGAAAGGCACTTATTGGAGAATGGATTCCATACAATGACAAGGCTATTGGGATATCGCTTTCCACAGTACACCTCTAGAAAATGCATCGAGGGCCTCGCCTAGACCCACTATGAAACCGGCCTACCCCTTACTAGATAGTACCGAATATGTCACTACCTCGGTTGATGTACAACCATTTCCCGAGAGCTCTCATGCACAAACGAACCCACTATACACACATACACGTGCGCGCACACATATATATCTAGAAGGGTGACGACATACCCTAATGGAAGCGAACCACATAGCCTTGAAGCATATCCCCTGTTTTAGTCGTTCCCGGTTGATAGGGATTGAGGCTACGCTTTACCTTTTAAATAGGAATTCCGATTAGAATGCTAACACTACCCTCCAGCCGACAATCCAATGCCAGCATTTGTCCATACAAGTTGTTCAGGATAAGAACAAACCGGAGGCACTACTTATCCCCTTTGGAACACCCTCAGGATTAGTAGCAAATAGCCCTTGCACTTCAAAGAGCTCCATCTTCAAGATGTCTTTAATTCGAACGCTTGAGTTGGTTCGAAGTGGTTTTTTGGATAGTTCATGGTTATCCGATCCTAGACTCTTTGAACCAACATTGTAACAACCCTGTATTTTGTGATTATTTTAATTGTATATTTTAATTACTTTAATTTAATTTCCTGATTTAAAAATTTTATTTTATTTATTAAATGGATAAATTTTGTTATTTTAAATATAAATTTTGATTTGGATGTGAATTAGAATTCCAAACATAAATAAATAGGATATTTTCCAGAAATGTGAATTTGGTCAAACTTTGACATTTAAATTTAAAATTTAAAAGTTTGAAATTTTTAAATTTTATCTTTTATTATGAAAGTAAATAAAATTTCAAGAATACTGCTTTTCATTTCGTTGAAATCTGATTTATAATGTGAAAGTTATGCCTTTTTAAATATTGTGTGTAATTTGCTGTATTTAACAAAATTGTTTATTTTAAATTATATAAATAATATTTTATCTGGTCATGTAATGTTCTAATTTATATTTATATGGGTAAACTAACATGTTATGTATATATTTTGGTTTTCAAACATTTTTAAAAGTGTAATTGACATTTTCCAGTGTCAGTTGTATTTTGTTTACAATTTCTAATTTCCAGTTTCAGTTAATTAAAGAAATTCTTTATTTATTCCTCTATTTCCTTAAGACCTTATTTTATTTAATCTCCACTTTATTTTGTTTATCATTTATTTTACTTATTTTATTTTTTTTGTTTTAAAGTGAAATAGAAATTTTATAAAGCAAGTAATGTTTTATTTGTAATTTTAAGCCTTGTTTTAAATTAAATAAACTATTTCTTTATTCTTTTTCTATTTTCTCTAAATTTAATTATTTATTTCACTTTAGAAATGATAAATGAATTATTTATTTCAAAGTTTTGCTTTATAATATTTTTAAAATGAAGTAGATATTTTTCCAAAGTCAAAGGTGGTTTATTTGTAATTTGTGGACACTGTTTTCAATTTTTAAGTAATTTCTTATATTCTTTTTCCATTTTCTTTAAAATTAATTATTTATTTTTATTTCATATTATTTTTTTTCGGTTTTAATAGTTAATTTCTGATTTTATATTAGTTTTATTTGATTTATTAAAAAAGGGGAAATATGAAAGGTTTTAAAAGCTTGGAAACTTAAGTCTTTTCATCTCCAAGACCTTTCAATTGCCACAACTCCTCATTTACTTCTTTTGGCTGTGCATTTCTTTTTTCTTAGCCGTGTATTTCCATTTCTCATTCACGTGAAAACTTCCCATCCTCCTCATTTTGCACGGCTATTCTCATTTGAGAAAAAAAAAAGTTAATGGCTTCCATTCTCTTCTTTTCTTCTTCATCTCCCCTTTGATTTTGCCTTGCTCCTCTCATGTTTGCTTGGCCATCATCCACCATCACCTTCACCGACCACCACCATCTCCTCCTCCTCATCATCCACTTCCAAACACCTATGCCACAGATCAGATCAGGCCGTGCCTTCCCCTTGACCAAAACATCACAAACTTTGCAAAAATTCCACCAAAACATGCCTAACTGAGCCTAGTCTTCATCACCATCACCTTAGATTGCCTTGGCCACCTCCCCATGCTCCACCACCACCATGATATGACCATTTACTCTCAGCCTTACCTCTGTCCAGATCTGAAGACCCCATGGCCGAACCTATATGTGGTCATAACCGAGCTAAAAATGCACCAAAACCCTTCTCTTTTGCCTTGTCCCTTTGCATTCTTGATGTTGTAACTCCTACCCCTTCACATCCCATTGTTTTACCTTCTTTTTGCTGACCATTGGATGAGCATTTCAGGTCTAGACCTGATCATGGCTGAGCCAAATGATGTCATGGCCAAGCACTTGGATGGTTAAAACAAGGTCTAGTCATTCTATTCCTTGTTGCTTTTAAATTTCCAATTGTTTCAATGTATTTTGTATTGAATACATATGTTTATATTGTCTTGTTTTATTATTGTATACCAGAGTAACATCTTGGCTCTCTCCACTCAAATCCAAAGTCGTGCTATATCGTGTTTCTGGAATCCGTCTGTGTCATTTGAATTGATAACTCCAGCGTAAACAAGTGAGTAAATCTCACATGACATTTATACTTATGCAAATGTGAATTGACAACAATTGAATGTGTAGAATATTATGTTATGTTATACCTGCTTATGTTATATATTATATGATGTTAAACCTGTTTATTTATCTATCATATCATCTGTTACTGATATATGTTGTTAACTGTTCATTTATATCTGTTTATCACACTGCAAGTTCCCTGTTAGTATAGAAATCACTATGGATTGAAATGATACATACCTGAACGGACTTTAGAATAGGGAAAAATCGTTATGGGCTGAAATGATAGGCCTGAATGGTTTTTATTTATTTTATTTTAACTTGGGATTGTGGGTTTGAAATGATAGAACCCGGATTTTTGCTTTTTAAACTGCGGATTGAAATGATACATATCCGTATCACTTGACCTAGGTTAGAAAACTATATACATGCCCGTGGTTATTTTTATAAAGTATTTTGAATATTTTAAATATTTTTAAAAGTGTAAAATTATGAAAAATTGATTTAAATTGGATTTTTAATGTTTAAATAAATAAATTTGGATTTTTCTAGAAGTTAAAAATGTAATTTAAATGAATGGTAAAAGTGAATTTTTGAAATATAACTTAAGTTTGGAAATTTGGTTTTAAAATGATATTTAAGTTATATAAAAAAATGGAAATTTAATTATATTTGGAAAATGGTAAATATGATAATTTGATTTGAATTTGAATTTAAATGATTTAATAAAGTGTTATTGAATTTTCTATGTATTAAAATGGTTAAATAAATGAATGCTTAAAAGTGTAATTTTAAAATATAACTTGACTTGAAAATGTGAATTGGGTTTTCATTAAAGGTTTAAGTTAATTAAATAAAATTGAAAATTTAGTTTAATTTGTGAAATGGAAATAAAATATAAGTGTTAAGTTTATTTGTTATAAATGTGAAGAAAAGAAAATTGTACATTTGGATTTGTTAAGTAAAATTATTGGAAATTTGGATTTTACTGTAAAAATGTTTCTTATAAAAATCATAAATTAAAGGAGTAATTTTAATGAAAATTTTTGAATGTCAAAATATGATTTTTATAATGTTTAAAAGGTTTAATATTGAAGGTTATTATTTGCTGGAAATACACTAAAATCAGGGAATTTCTTTTATAGCATTCAGAAATGCTATGATTTCTGATTTGAACTAAAATTGAATAAAAGAGCTATTACAGCATTTCTGAAATGCTGTAGTTGCTGTTGTTGAAGTAAATAGACTAAAACTTGACTCGGGTCTATTACAGCTGTAACGACCCAGAATTTCTGTCATTTGAAATTCGTATATTTAATTGATTTTAAATATTAACAAGTAAGATTTGCAAGTCGAATAAATTTAAATTTGAATATAGTGATTTAATTGGACAATTAAATTATTTATTTAATATTTGAAATTCTAGAAATAATTGGAAATTGGGTTTAATGTGTATAAAAATGACGTATAAAGTTATATTAAATCATATTGGAGATATAATGATGTTTGTAAACTTTTAAAATCGAATTAAAAGTTAATCTGTGAAAATTGAATATTTTAATATTTAATTGACGAGTGAAAATATTTATTTTTCAAACAGTGTCGGATTTCGACGAAACTAGTTTCATCGGTTCCGTAATGTGATATTATTGTAAGGTTTAAAATTTCGTGTCAATCGGATTTACGTTTTGTCCGGGGCAAGCCAAAACGCATAGAAATCGTTTTTAATCGATTTAATTTTTAATTGATCGTTTATTTCCGTAACTCGCACATATGACCGATTTGGCTACCAAAACACATTCCATTGTGTCCGAAACGCGGGTAAAACCTTAGAAACGCCAGCCGGCACGCTCGATTTGGAGTTCGGAAAATTTTCGATGAATAGTGTTTTGGAGAATTTTCTATATAAGGCCCTCTATTTCTTCATTTGCAAACAAAGGCCAAAACCCTAGCTTCTTCTTCCAGCCGGCCCTAATAATTTCTATGGCCAGAAATGCATCCTCTTCTTCCTCCATTATCTCCCAATCTATCAACTTTCACAAGAAGTTATCAACTACAAAAACGTAGAGGGCGATTAGATCTCTCAGATCAACGGCTATGATCGGAAACGGAGCAACGAATCGATGACAATTGAAGCTTGAAGTCATGCATTCTTTCACGTTTTTCAAGGCAGGGGCGAGGTCAAGCGTGACCGGTTCTCTGGTGAAGGTAGCTCTCGTGGTGGGCGTTTGAATGGAAGTCTCTGATCATCTTCAGGTGCGTCGTGGAGGTCGCGATAATTGGATGAAAGATGGCGGCTCTATGGGTTTTAACGTGCGTGTTTTCACATTGGGGAAGATGAACACACGCTCGGCCCAGATTTCTATTGAAAAATGAACGGCCACGATTGATTCCAGGGTTTGAAAATGAAAATAAAATTGTAAATTTATATATATTGATTCGTATAAACTTTAAAACTGCATAACTTTGTCATACGAGGTCGGAATTTGACGAAACAAATTACGTTGGAATCATTTCGACGAGCACTACGCAATGGAGCTGGTTTTGAGTCGATTGGAGACAGTGGAAATTTTGAGTAAAATTAAACGTGCATTTAATTTTATTCAAAATAAAATATTGCAACCGTTATTGAAAGCGATGTGAGAACTTCTCACTCAATCGAATATTTGTTTCGATTTAAATTTTAAATAGTTGAATTTAAAATTGCTTGATTGTGTGAATTGGATGATAAATTGTTATCTATTGTGTTGAATAGATCCTATACACCATATATTAAGCGGATGCTATTTATTAAAAACATATACCACGTTAATTCCATCGTGAAGTGGAATTGGTATTATATATGTATTTGGAGTTGATTTCCCGCATTATATAGAGGATGAGACCCTATTGCGCCGCATAATAGCGATAATATTTATAAATCCCATATACTGCGATATTCCACATTGAAGTGGAATTGGTATTGTGCTAACATCTGTGGATGCAGGGAAACAGGTTGGAGGGATCCAACTGGATTCCTCAAACATTTGAATTTATTTCAATGCTCTGTGTTAATTTATTTATAATCGTCGTGTGATTATATTGTGATTGAAATTGTTGACAACTATAATCTAGCCATGTATATTTTTGGTACCGTTGGATACCAGAAATAAATAAAATTGGATTTTCGAAATTTAAGTTGAAAATTTATCGAAAAATTTATTTTTGATAAGTGGATAAATTTAAAAGGAGTTAAAAGATAAAAGTCTTATTTTTGAGCTGTATTGAATTAAAATTCAAATTTGGAAAAAAAGGCTTGATAAATGGATTTCGGAAATACTATTTATAAATTGAAGAATTTATTTAAAATTTGGATTTTTAAATAGTTTGAAAAATAAAGGAATTTATCTTCACAAAAAGGAATTTATTTTAAAAAAGAAATAATTTTAGAAATCCATTTGGTAATTGATTTTTGGTGATTGAAGATAAACCTTTTGAAAATGTTTGGAAATTTGATTTGGTGTTTTGAAATAAATAAATTTGAAAATCAGTTTGAAATTAATTGATTATTAATTTACTATAACTAGAAAAATTGGTTTATTAAAATTTATCTGATTTAAATTAATCAAAGTAATCCTACGTATGGATGTTTGGATTTTATTGGATGTTTGGATTGTTTGACATCTCTGATATGTGATATTTTGTGATATATCCTGATTTGTGTTGTGATCTGTGATTTATTTATCCGTGATATATATATCTGTGATCTATGAATGAAAGATAAGCGTTATAGTTTATACCGCTTATCAATTATATTATTATATTTGATCTGTGATGGTTGAATGTTGTTGCACTATTGTGTTAAACCCGTGGACTACACAATACACACACGAATGTGGATTTCACGTGGAAATCGGTTAAGTCATAGATTTTTGACAATTCTAAAAGATTGAATATTTGAATCCAAAATAGTTTTGGAATTGGAATTGGAAGTTTTTGAAAATGAGTTTCAGAAATAGAAGTTATTTTAAATAACTTAATAAAAATTGAAATTTAAATCATTTGATTTAAAATTTGAATTCAATATTTTGAAATTGAATTCAATGAATTGGGAATTTTGGTTTAAAGGATTTTTCAAGTTATAAAGGGTGTTATATGGGTTTTAACCATTTAAAAATATGTTTTTGGAAATTTAAATTTAAATTCAAGTTTTATACCTGGATAGCTTTAACCTATGTAATTGTAACCAGTATTTCCCAAAACGAAAACTATCTGTTTTCAAATAATAATAGCTTTCATAAAGTGAAAAGATTTCCAATTTGTATCGAAACAATTCAAGTTGAAATGAAATTGTGAATAGTTTGAGAAAAACTATGAATTAACTTTTGTGACGATGATTAAAGCTTTATTTTAAAATCAAAGAAGATTTTAAATGATGTATCTTTTACATTATAAAAGACTTGAATTGTGAATAGTTTTGAAAGCTATAAATTAAATCTTAATTTAAAGATTTAATGGGTTAATCAAATTGAAATGGAAATTGATTTGGAAATCTGTGAATGAATCTTTGTGAAACTGGGTAAACTTTGTGAAGTAAATCTTTTTGTTTAAAGATTTAAAATGGTAATTTGTTTAAACCATTTAAAGGAAAGGATTTGGGTAATAAGTTGTGACTTAATTAAAATCCCTATATCCATATGTTTTAAATATTGTGCTTACTATTCGGGTTAGCCGGGAAAAGACCTTTGTGTCATATAACCTATTCCGAATTAGTGATACGACGATATGGATCGTATTGAAGACCGGTGGTGAAGACCGGGTATTTGTGAAAACGATAGGATGACCTATCGATTGTCTCTGCACCGTTAGCTATGGTATAGAGATTTCCTTTGTGATGGGAAGTTCGATCGAGATTGTGAATACCCGGATTGCAAGGGCTTCTTTGGAAGTGCCTTCGGTTCTGTTCGAACCCGAAACATACTTGTATGGTTACATGTCTGACATTACATTTTGAGATATAAAGCTGATTTCTTTCAAATACATTTCTGTTGGTGGAGGAGAATTTATTCTCTTAGCTTAACACCCTTCTCTGAGACGTACGAGCTCAGAGGTTATGTAGTTGAAATTTTTCAGTGATATACTCCCAATTTGGTAATGTGGCATGCTGGGTGTTGCTGTGTGATGATTATTTATTGATCATTTGTTGATCAAAGCATGGCTTTGTGAAAAAGCGTAGCTTTGTGGACGAGACCTCTCCGGACCTCACAACCCGGAAATGGTCAAAACAGGAATGATGCGGCAAGATTATGAGGGTCGCTCCCTTTAGGGTATGTCATTTCCTTCTGGAAAAGGGTGGTATCAGGTATGAAGCCCTGGTATTTAACCTATGTGGATACTCCAATCTCATTTACTGTGTGATTGTTGTTTGATCGAGGCGCTTCGGATAAAGGTCCCAAAGGACCGGGGGTGGCATATCCGTGTAGTAGTTACCTAGTGACAGAGGAAACCCGGCCTTGTGTTGGCAGAGAGCTAGTTAGTTCTCGGGACGTCCCGCCAGAGGCGATCCCATGTGGCATAGGAAGTTCCTTAGCCTGACCATTTGTTGGAAATCCAAAGAAACAATACGAACCTTGTACGGTTTTAGTTGTATAACCTGCTATGGAATGTAGCGGTAACCTGCTATTGAACATAGTAGCTATAGTAGGCATAGTGTGAAATGCCTATGTTGGCTAAGATTAATATTATACTTTCGAAATGTTTTTCTGCACTATGCACTAATAATAATAATCCAATGATTTGCGTAGTAAGCATGTTTGACTATCATAAGAAGAAATCTCCTCCAATTCTGCGTTTGCATTGTGTGTATGGCGGGAGGTCTTATGGTAGTTTCATTTTCCAAAAGCATTGCGAATATTTTCCACTTCCTTTGTTGTTGTTGTTTTAAAGATAAATAACTGTTTTAGTTCTCACACCAGTCACCATGACTGACCTAGAGTTTATTGTTCCCTTCCTAAACTTTGGGTGCCCACCAATTTCCACACGGGCAGTCTAGAGTCAGGTTATCAGGTCATTTTGGATTCAGGAGATGCTGTGGAGCTCAGTGGCGAGCTGGATGGCGAGACGTAGCATTTGTATATGATATTATTTATTTCGCTGTGTATTCTGTATGAGGACAAGTTTGTATAACTGTCCAGTGTTGTATTGTTGTTGTAAACTCTGATGATGATGTAATGTATAAAACGATATAGTTCTTTGATTTAAAGATTATTCATTTATCTATTATATGTTGTTCCGCTGCGAATGTGAGATTCTGATATTGTTTCTGTGTTTTTCTGTTCTCTTTTTCTTCTGTCTTCTTCTACCTCTTCTTTGAACCATAACAATTCGGTTTTCCGGCATTCGATTGCTCGGCAGTTGATATAGTGGACGTATTAATGTCGGCTTTCGAGCGTCGAAAGATCGCGTTCGTTACAACAGCAGTTTTGTAACTGCTGTAGTGGTCTGCTGTCTTTGCTGAATTTAATTAAAACCCTTTTATTTGAAACCTGAGCTATTACAGCATTTCTGGAAATGATGTCTTTGCTGTTTTAAACTAAATTTCAACTAAAACTGAGATTTAACAGCATTTTTAAATGTTGTCTTTGCTGAATTAAATTTTTTCAAGTATAACTTATAACAGCTTTTTCTGAATGCTGTGAAAGGCTGAAATTTTCAATGTTTATGGTTTTTAACTTAGTAAATGAACTCGGAATAGTTTAAAACTTTGGTAATTGAATACTTGATTTGAAAGTATAATAATCACACTTTTAAATGGTTTAAATGAATTGTTTTGATTGAAATATAAACTATTTAAAAGGTGACTTGAAATGATAATAAATGAATGATATCTTTGAATTTAAAAGGTATTTAAAGCTGAATATTTCGATTTGAACTCAAATAAATGATTTGAAATGAAGTTTTTGAAATGATATGATATTTTGATATATTAAAATGATTTGTAATGAAGTTTTTGAAAGGATATGATATTTTGATATTTTGAAATGATTTGAAATGGTTTGGAATTGATTTAACCTTTATTTTGATAAAGATTTAGATTTGAAATGATATTCTATTTTTAAGTATAAACTGTTTTTAAATTATAACCACGAGTTATAATAATGATTTGTTGTTAAAGAGACCGGGATCGGATATGGACATACTCTCTGTCGATACCGAAAACCACTTTGACAACCGTGTACGCGGTGGAGTTTCCAGAATGAAGTAGGATGGTGGCGACGATCCTAAGGTATATACGTGGACCCAACTCCCATGAGTGGGCATATGGTGGCTAAAACAGGAGCGATCGACGGGCCAATGAGGTAGCACCTATGATCGGACACACTTCTTCGATACCATTCTATTACTTGTGATTGATTTGGTGAGCACCCTTGATTTGGGAGTATTGTTTGAGGTGGGCGGTAGTGGCTGCTATGCGTCACCACCAGTCCGGATGCATAATTGGTATATCTACCCTGGCATTGCCTTGTGTGCCGTGTCACCTACCATATCGAGCTTTACTACGAGTTTCTATTTGTGTCGTACCTATGGAGTATCTTCTCATAGCCTTTCGAGGTATGCAGGTACTATATAGACTATTGGCAGTATTCGTGTTAAGGGGAATATTGGGTCACTCCTTAATGCTATTTTAAAGTATGTTTATTTTATGATTAGACATTATTATAATAGCGAATATGACTACATAGTAGATAGTTTAACAGATCCTTAGAGGATGGGCGATCCCAAGCATCCTTTGAGTTACTTGTACGTTTATTATAGTTCACTTGAGTTGGTTTACATTGTATAAGTATGTATGTCCTGACTCGAGTGTTTTGTGTTTGCTTTACGCTCGGGTCAGACTGAGTGATACAGCATTAGAGACTCACCTTTGGAGCTGGAGTTTTGCTTTGAAGATCCAGATATCTATTCATTTTGTTATCCAGTTAATTCCAGTTGTATTCTGAGTTGTACCTGATTTTCATACTGTTACTCCTATTGTATCTTGGTATTCCTATTGTATCTTACTTAACTCTGATGTATTTATATAGTAGCTTCATGAACTACTGTAACAGCCCAAAAAATTTTAACGAAATTTTATTAAAAATAAACATTTTGAAATATTGATTTGAATTAAAAGTGTAATAACTAGTGTAAAACGGGAAATTTAAAACTTTAAATTTTTACGTATAATTTCATCCGTTCTTAACTTTATATTAAAATCAAATTTTATTAATTATGATAATAGCTATTTAAATTTTGGCTTAAATGATACGTTATTTTGTTGAAAGGAACCATTAGCATTTTTCAAATTTTATTTAATAAAAGAAACAAATCATAAAATGGTGCGTTACTTTGGGCATTCCGTTATAATTTCTCCTACCTTTTCCTTGTCCATTTGATTTCTCTTGAGTTAACAGTGCAAAACTTCAGCCGTATACTTTGCTTTTGAGAATTCAAATTTCGTGCCTTATCGTTTACGTGAAAATTTTATTCCATTCGTTCTGGCCATTAAATAGAAATAAATGCCTTCCCTTTACCGTTCCAAACCTTTAGCGGTTGTTATAATTTACTTATTCCAAACGTTTCCACCAATTGAATAATTAAATGCCTTTGATTTTTCCTACCATTCAAAACTTTCCTTTTGCCTTCTCTCTACAAATTAGGGGACAGCTTTTTCATTTTCTCTCGCTCACAAATAATTTCCAGATACAACTTTCTCTGTAGCTCCTTTGCTAATCTCGCAAGCATCTAAAAAGGTAAAGAGCATGCCTTCTTTCCATTTTCATTTTTGTTTTTCAATTGTTTGCTGTACCATGCATTTTCCATGCCATCCCCATTCCAACTACTCCACCTTCCTCCACCAGACCGTGACCAGCCACCATGCCGACCCCGAGAACCCCACGTCAGCCTCCAACAACATGCCGAAACAACCACCACGTCACCACAAACCCCTGCCGAGACCACCGCCTCCTACTCCAGACCGAAACCACCACGTCACCACAACCCCAGTCCACCACCACGTCACAGCCCTGCCTCATTCACAACCGAACCCAGCCTTACCACCACCCACTCCACCATGCTCGGCCTACCCATGCGAGACCACCATCAGGCACATCCCTACCCCGTGCCAGACCCACGAACCCAGGCCAGACCGCCACCACGTCAGCACCAGCCCCATGCCGAGATTGTCACCATTCACCTCCAGTGCCCGAAACCCCTTGACGAGCCTGTAGTTGTGAAATTACGAGCAAACCTTGCTTCGTTTTGTTTTTTTGTATTGTGGTATTGTGTATTTTCGTCTAAGACTCTGTAGAAAAAAAAAATTTGTTAGTCACCGTGCATTTGAAATTATTGTCTTCATGCCTCTGCCCTTGTATTTTGGTATTTGGATATATATCCCACTGAGTTTTGTTTGGAACCAGGGAATGAACGAGTTGTCATTTTTTTGTTGAAGTTGTTGGTATATGTTCGGCCGAGCCCTGCCAATTGAAAGCAAGAGAAAAAAAATGAAACAAAAAAGTTTGTTCTGTCACCTCTGCATTTTTGTTTTGAATCTTAGTTTATATCTTGCCTCTGACTTTGTTTTGAAAAAGAAAAAAATGTTTTGTCACTTTGAAAATTTAAAGTTATAATCTATATTTTAAAAAGTGGTCGGGCTATTGCTGTCGATTTTCAACTTGTTTCTTTTTTCGTTTGTTTGCTTCATTTAAAAAATTCGTTATTCGTGCAATCGTGGATTTGATTATTTATTGTGCTTTTTGGTTTGAATCTAGTTGGCGCATCCGCTAACAATTGATCGTGCTATCCGCGTGCTTTCGATAGACATCGTATTTCTTCTTCCGAATCTCCATCTCCGTAGAGGTGAGTAAATCTCACACGAATATTCATACTTATATGATTGTGAAACGACCGCAACTGAATGTGTAGAAAATAAATAAATGAATAAATGATGTTATAATTACCTGTGATTTATTTATAGTTGATGTTAGAATTGTTAAAACTGCATATCGTATCATCTGTTATATTTTGTTCTTATTTTACTGTTATTCTATTCTGTTAAATCACACTGCAAGTTCCCTGTAGAATAGAATCACTATGGGTTGAAATGATACATACCCGAACGGACTTTAGAATAAGGGAAGATCGTTATGGGCTGAAATGATAGGTCTGAATGATTTTCAATTAAATTAAATTTAATTTACTTGGGATTGCGGGTTTGAAATGATAAAACCCGGATTTTTCTTTGTAAACTACGGATTGAAATGATATAGTATCCGTATCACTTGACTTAGGCTAGAAAATATTATATAGACCCGTGGTTATTTTTCTGTATTTTTATGAATACCTATAAATATTTTAAATATTTTAAAAATATTAAATTGATTTAAATCGAATTTTTAAGTGATTTATTTAGAATAGAAATGATTTTTTTTCTATGTGATAAATATAAATAAATGGAAAAATATTGATTTTAAAAATGAAACTTAAATTTGAAATTTTGACTAAAGAAAAGATGGAAACTTAAGTTAATTAAATTGAAATGAAAATTTAGTTTTCAAATAGTGGAAAATGGAGTTAAGTTTAGATGTTGAAATGAATTGTTTAAATGAAAGTGGAATTTACGCACTTGAATTTAATAATCGAACTTTGTAAATTTTGGGTTTTATTTGTAAAATTTCTCTTTAGAATAAATTAGTTAAAGGATTTAAATGAACATTTTAATGTATGATTTTTTTTAAGTTCTGAACTAGGTAGAATCTGCAGCACTTGTTAAGTGTTGTGGTTATATAAGTGAACCAAAAGACTAAAATGAACTTATGCTATGATAGTACTTGGTAAGTGCTGTTGTAGTAGAAACTAAAATTGAACCTGAACTAATAAAAGGGCTACTATAGCACTTGTTAAGGACTGCAGTAGGCTGAATATGATTTTGTTTAAAACTGAACTGTTATAGCAGTTTATAAATGTCGTTTTGCTGAATAAAATTGTTTTCAAATATAACTTACCGCCGCACTTTTAAATGCCGTGAAAGCTAAAAATTTTAACGTTTTGTTTTTAAGTAAATAAATGAACTCCGAAAGGGTTAAATTTTGGGAATTTAATATTTGATTTAAAAGAATAATGACTTTGTTTTAAATGGTTTAATTTGAAGTATATTTGATAAATTGTTTTAAATTTATAACCACGGGTTATAATAACGATTGGTTGGCAAAGAGACCGGGATCGGATATGGACATACTCTCTGTCGATACCGAAAACCACTTTGACAACCGTTTACGCGGTGGAGATTCCAGAATGAAGTAGGATGGTGGCGACGTTCTTAAGGTATGTTACGTGGACCCAACTCCCGTGAGTTGGCATAAGGTGGCTAAAACAGGAGCGATCTCGGACCAGTGAGGTAGCACCTCTTCTCGGACACATTTCTTCGATATTATACTCTTACTTGTGATTTGACTAGATGGCCATCCTCCGATTTGGGAATGTTGTTCAAGGTGGACGATAGTGGCTGCTATGCGCTCCATTAGTCCGTGTGCGTAATTGGTATATCTACCCTGGCATTGCCTAGTTGTGCCGTGTCACCTACCATATCGAGCTTTACTACGATTATGATTTTAAGATCCGACCGCGTTAAGGTTCTCCATCCCCTTAACACTATTTTCCGATATGATTATACTTTACTTATTTAGACACTATTATAATAGCGAATATTACTACATAGTAGATATTTTAACGGATCCTTAGAGGATGGGCGGTCCCAAGCATCTTCTAAGTTACTTGTACCTTTACTACAGTTCACTTGAGTTGGTTTACATTATGTAAGTATGTATATCCTGACTCGAGTGTTTATGTTTTATTTTACACTCGGGTCAGCCTGAGTATCAGTTGGACTTCATCTTCACGGAGCTAGGACTACTGGAGATCATCTTTATCAAGCTGCTATCTGTTTTGCTATTCAGTCTTTTATTTTAGCTTATGTAATTGAGACAAATGAATTTGGGATTTTCTGTGGTTATTCAAACTGTATTGGTTTAGACTATGAAATTTGTACTTGTTTTGAGACTATGTATTTTAGTGGCTTCATGAACCACTATGGTTATTTTTAAATTCCGCTGCGAGTTATTCTGATATTTCTGTGTCTGTGATTCTGTGAATGATTTTATTTGCTCCAAATTTTATTACAATCTGTTATTTTGCATTATTCAAGTCCGACATGTGTGGATTATTGTCGATTTGAATGGTCCAAAATAGTGGGTCATCACATTTGGTATCAGAGCCAGGTTTTAGGCAAACCTTAGCCTATGGAGTAAAAACTCATTAGAGATAGGGTAGAAATACCCTAGAATGAGTGAAATCAAACTCAGAATCATTTCTTTGTGAGTGAACGTATTTTCAAAGTATAAAATGATTTTTAAATGATTTCTCAAATGATTTTTCAAAGATTATTTTGATATAAAGTTTTCTTGTTTTAAGAAGAAATTTTTCTAAACTTCCTTCTTTCCGTATCTACCTTGTTAGAAATTTTGTTATTAGGATATTCATCCAAGTGATCTTATCGTGTCTTATCTTAACTTATCTTTGCCTTCTCTGTACCTTGTCCTAAATTTATTCTTGATATTTCCAGGATGAATCGTGGAAATGCTAGAGGTAGGGGTCGTGGTATTGCCCCAGTCCCTCCACCTGTTGCACCCGTTAGATTTACTATTCTTTGCAAGGAATTCTCTCAGCTCGGTGGCACTAGGTTCACCGGTTCAGAGAGTATTATCGAAGCCCAGCAATGGCTACGAAGTTTGGAGAGAATTTTTACTGGTCTAGAGATCACTGATGCCCAGAAGCGTCAGTTAGCAGCATGGCAGCTGCAAGAGTCAGCCTTAGATTGGTGGGAGTCTGTTACGACTCACACTAACGAAGGTGATCTTTCGTGGGAGCAGTTCAGGTATCCTTTGTGTTAACTTGAATTTTCCCAATTTCCCTTCTTTTTGAATCTATCTTAAGTTCGGTTTGTATCTTCTTTCCAGGGAGGCTTTTGTGGCAAAATGGATGCCCGAAGCCGGGAAATCTCAGCTTTATCGTGAATTCATGGACCTCAAGCAGGGTACCATGTCTTTTTCAGAGTATGAGCGGAAGTTCAATGAACTTTCCAAATTTGGTCCTGGTCTTATCGACACTCAGCTAAAGAAGAATGAGAAGTTCATTTCTGGAGCTCGTCCAGAGTTCTACGATCGCCTTATTTCACATGTTCATGGCACATTTACTGAGCTCATGGATATGGCTATTCGCTATGAGAAACCTACTTCCAAGGGTCCTGCTGCTTCTGGTGCTCATGTCTCACAATCTTCCTCTGCAAATTCCAAGAAGAGAAAGCCCAACTTCCACCAGCAGAAGAAGAATTGGATCAAGCATGCGGGCTTGGGATCTTCAGCATCTGCTCCTTCCCAGAGACACCCTATTGATCTTTCCTCCATTACTTGCTTCTAATGTGACCAGAAGGGACACTATGCTAATATTTGCCCTACCTCGGTTAGTGCTGCTGTTCCTCCACCTCAGGTAGCCAGGAACAATCTTTGTCATGTTTGTCTTCAGCCAGGTCATTTTAAGAATGACTGCCCATTGTATCAGAAAGTGAAGCCATCTGGTATATTTGCTGTCACATCTGCTTTTTCTCCTACTGCACCTACTCCTGCTCCGAGCGATGATCAAGGTACTCTTCAGGGCACCTTTTATTTATTTGAGCATCCTGTTCGTGTTTTATTTGATACTGGAGCTTCGCACAGTTTTATTTCTGATGATTTGTGTAATAAGTTTGAACATCTCCTTTCTCCTGAGTATGCTTCTGTTCCTCCATGTGTTTCGAATCCTATTGGTGGTCCCGCAAATCTTAATAAGATTTGTAAACATGTGAAACTCCACCATTTCGATCATCGTTTTAGTGGTGATTTCTATATTCTTGGTTTTGATACTTTTTATTTATTGCGTGGGGATGATTGGTTAAGAAATCACGATGCCCATATCTCTTGTAAATCCCGAATTGTTTCTCTTGAGGATGATCGGGGTAATTCTTTGGTTATTTAGTGTTGTTTGCCCCATGATGGTGCTGGTAGCTTTATTTACTCTTTGGATTCTTCTCCTGTTGACCTTCAGTCAACTCGTGTAATCAATCACTACCCGGATGTATTTGGTGAAGTTACTGCTTTACCTCCCAAACGGGAAATTGATTTCCGCATTGATCTTATTCCTGGAGCTCGACCTGTAGTTCTTCCTCCTAGAAGAATGGCATCCCGCGAGAAGGTTGAGTTAAGGGAACAAATAGAGGACCTGCCTTCCAAGGGTCTGATCAGACCTAGCTATTCTGAATGGGGAGTTGCGGTGGTTTTCGTCACCAAGTCCGATGGTTCTCTCCGGATGTGTGTTGATTATAGGGAGTTGAACAAGCTCACTATGAAAAATAGATATCCAATGCCTCGCATCAATGACATGTTTGATCAGCTTTATGGTGCTACTGTTTTCTCTCAGCTTGATCTTGCCACAGGTTTTCACCAACTCAGAGTTGCCGAGGAAAGTATTCCCAAGACTGCTTTCTGTACTTAGAATGGATTCTTTGAATGGTTAGTCATGCCTTTTGGTTTGACTAATGCTCCTGCTTTCTTTGTCGACTTAATGAATCGTGTTTTCCGTGATGTGCTTAATAAATTTGTTCTAGTCTTTATGGATGATATCCTCATTTTCTCTAAGTCTGAAGAAGAACATGAGTCACATTTGAAATCTATTCTTGAGACTCTTCGAAATCATCAGTTAAAAGCTAAATTTTCCAAATGCCATTTCTGGAAGGATGAAGTCCGATTTCTCGGGCATATTGTTTCTAGTAATGGAGTTTCAGTTGATCCAGTCAAGATCGCTGCGATCAATGTAAGTCCTTCTTTCCTTCTATTTCCTTGTTTCATTCAATTTACTCTATCTTTCCTATTATCCTTCTTTTCCCTATTCTGGGCAGGATTGGGAAACTCCTAAGACTCCTACTGATATCCGTAGTTTTCTGGGCCTCGCCGGTTATCACCGGAGATTCATTGAGAATTTCGCTCGGATTGCTGCACCTCTCACTGCTTTAACTCGGAAGAATGCTAAGTTTATTTGGAGTAACGGGTGTAAGGCCGCATTCAATGAGTTAAAAGACAAGCTTACTTCCGCACCTGTTCTTACCGTTCCAAATGGAAATGAGGGATTAATGGTATACACTGATGCTTGTCGAGAAGGTTTGGGAGCTGTTCTGATGCAGGATGGTAGAGTGATTGCTTATGCTAGTCGACAGTTGAAGACCCATGAAGTAAATTATGCTGCCCATGATCTAGAGTTGCTTGCTGTTGTTTTCGCTTTGAAGCTTTGGAGGCATCATCTGTTGGGTACCAAGTTTGAGCTTTTCACAGATCATCAGTCTTTGAGGTATATTTTCTCTCAAAAGGATTTGAATCAGAGACAAGTTAGGTGGTTAGAGTTCCTTGCTTCTTATGACCTCGACATCAACTATACACCGGGAAAAGCTAATGTTGTGGCGGATGCTTTGAGTAGGAAGAAAGCTTTGTTGTGTTAGATTATTGTTTCTTCATCTCTTGTGGATCGTATTATGGCTAGACAGGATGAGGATCAGATGCTTAGATTGATTAAGGAGAGTGTTCGAAGCAGAGTTGGAGGTAGTAGTCTTGATGGCAGTGGAGCTCAGATTGATGATAAGGGTGTATTGAGAATTAATAATAGGATTTGTGTCCCGAATGTTGATGGATTGAGACAGGAGTTACTTCGGGAGAATCATCAGTCCAGACTTTCTATTCATCCAGGCGTGACCAAGATGTATCAGGACATGAAGAAGTTATATTGGTGGAAAGGTATGAAGCGAGATATTTCCATTTTTGTTAATAGGTGTGCGACTTGTCAGCAAGTCAAGGCAGATCATCAGAAGACTCCTGGTTTATTGCAGCCTCTTGAGATTCCCAATTGGAAGTGGGAACAAGTTTCTATGGATTTCATTGATGGTTTACCGAGGACTAGGAAGGGTAACGAGAGTATCTGGGTTGTTGTGGATAGATTGACCAAATCAGCTCATTTCATTCCGGTCAAGTCTACCCGTTCAGCTTCTAGTTTGTCTGAGATTTACATGAGGGAGATTGTTCGTCTCCATGGTGTTCCTCTCAGTATCGTTTGTGATCGTGATCCTATCTTTACTAGTAGGTTTTGGAAAGCCTTTCAAGATTCTTTGGGTACTCATCTAAATCTGAGCACTGCTTACCATCCATAGACTGATGGTCAAACGGAAAGGGTGAATCAGATTTTAGAAGATCTTCTTCGTGCTTGTGTGCTTGATTATGGAGGATCTTGGGAAGATCATCTCCATCTTGTCAAATTCACTTATAACAATAGTTACCAGGCCAGTATTGAGACATCTTCGTTTTCTGCTCTTTACGGACAACCTTGTAGATCCCCTTCTTGTTGGATTGAATCCGGTAATCGTTTGGTTCTTGGTCCTGAGATGGTTTTGGAAGCTTCAGAGAAAGTTGAAGAGATTAAGAGGAAGATGAGGATTGCACAAGATAGACAGAAGAAGTACGCTGATCGTCGAAGACGGAGTTTAGAGTTTGCTGTTGGTGATTTGGTTTTCCTTAAGGTTTCTCCCTTAAGGAATGTTATTCGTTTTGGTCGTAGAGGAAAGCTTTCTCCTAGATTCGTAGGTCCTTTCCGCATTTTGGAAAGAATTGGCACTCTTGCTTATCGTCTGGATTTAACCGAGAAATTTTCTTGAATACACAATGTATTTCACGTATCTCATCTTCGTCGCTATCTGCATGATCCATCCCTTATTATCCAGCCTTCTGCTCTTGATAGTTTGGATATTGAGCCAAATCTGACTGTTGAGAGGAAGCTACTTCGTATCATCGATCGAGGTACGAAGCAGCTAAGAAGAAAATCTGTCAACCTAGTCAAAGTGCAGTGGAGCACTGAGGAGCGGGATTGCACCTGGGAGACGGAGGAGAGCATTCGTGCTTCGAATCCGAAATTGTTTCTTTCAGGTACTTTTGCTATTCTATCTTATCTTTCTTTGTTTCCTTTTTCGTTCCTTTTCGAGGACGAAAAGTTTTAAGTGGGGGAGAGTGTAACAGCCCAAAATTTTTTAACGAAATTTTATTAAAAATAAACATTTTGAAATATTGATTTGAATTAAAAGTGTAATAACTAGTGTAAAACGGGAAATTTAAAACTTTAAATTTTTACGTATAATTTCATCCGTTCTTAACTTTATATTAAAATCAAATTTTATTAATTATGATAATAGCTATTTAAATTTTGGCTTAAAATGATACGTTATTTTGTTGAAAGGAACCATTAGCATTTTTCAAATTTTATTTAATAAAAGAAACAAATCATAAAATGGTGCGTTACTTTGGGTATTCCGTTATAATTTCTCTTACCTTTTCCTTGTCCATTTGATTTCTCTTGAGTTAACAGTGCAAAACTTCAGCCGTATACTTTGCTTTTGAGATTTCAAATTTCGTGCCTTATCGTTTACGTGAAAATTTTATTCCATTCGTTCTGGTCATTAAACGGAAATAAATGCCTTCCCTTTACCGTTCCAAACCTTTAGCGGTTGTTATATTTTACTTATTCCAAACGTTTCCACCAATTGAATAATTAAATGCCTTTGATTTTTGCTACCGTTCAAAACTTTCCTTTTGCCTTCTCTCTACAAATTAGGGGACAGCTGTTTCATTTTCTCTTGCTCACAAATAATTTCCAGATACAACTTTCTCTGTAGCTCCTTTGCTAATCTCGCAAGCATCTAAAAAGGTAAAGAGCATGCCTTCTTTCCATTTTCATTTTTGTTTTTCAATTGTTTGTTGTACCATGCTTTTGCCACGCCATCCCCATTCCAACTACTCCACCTTCCTCCACCAGACCGTGACCAGCCACCATGCCGACCCCGAGAACCCCACGTCAGCCTCCAACAACATGCCGAAAGAACCACCATGTCACCACAAACCCCTGCGGAGACCACCGCCTCCTACTCCAGACCGAAACCACCACGTCACCACAACCCCAGTCCACCACCACGTCACAGCCCTGCCTCATTCACAACCGAACCCAGCCCTACCACCACCCACTCCACCATGCTCGGCCTACTCATGCGAGACCACCACCAGGCACATCCTTACCCCGTGCCAGACCCACGAACCCAGGCCAGACCGCCACCACGTCAGCACCAGCCCCATGCCGAGATTGTCACCATTCACCTCCAGTGCCCGAAACCCCTTGACGAGCCTGTAGTTGTGAAATTACGAGCAAACCTTGCTTCGTTTTGTTTTTTTTGTATTGTGGTATTGTGTATTTTCGCCTAAGACTCTGTAGAAAAAAAAAATTTGTTAGTCACCGTGCATTTGAAATTATTGTCTTCATGCCTCTGCCCTTGTATTTTGGTATTTGGATATATATCCCACTGAGTTTTGTTTGGAACCAGGGAATGAACGAGTTGTCATTTTTGTGTTGAAGTTGTTGGTATATATTCGGCCGAGCCCTGCCAATTGAAAGCAAGAGAAAAAAATGAAACAAAAAAGTTTGTTCTGTCACCTCTGCATTTTTGTTTTGAATCTTAGTTTATATCTTGCCTCTGACTTTGTTTTGAAAAAGAAAAAAATGTTTTGTCACTTTGAAAATTTAAAGTTATAATCTATATTTTAAAAAGTGGTCGGGCTATTGCTGTCGATTTTCAACTTGTTTCTTTTTTCGTTTGTTTGGTTCATTTAAAAAATTCGTTATTCGTGCAATCGTGGATTTGATTATTTATTGTGCTTTTTGGTTTGAATCTAGTTGGCACATCCGCTAACAATTGATCGTGCTATCTGCGTGCTTTCGATAGACATCGTATTTCTTCTTCCGAATCTCCATCTCCGTAGAGGTGAGTAAATCTCACACGAATATTCATACTTATATGATTGTGAAACGACCGCAACTGAATGTGTAGAAAATAAATAAATGAATAAATGATGTTATAATTACCTGTGATTTATTTATAGTTGATGTTAGAATTGTTAAAACTGCATATCGTATCATCTGTTATATTTTGTTCTTATTTTACTGTTATTCTATTCTGTTAAATCACACTGCAAGTTCCCTGTAGAATAGAATCACTATGGGTTGAAATGATACATACCCGAACGGACTTTAGAATAAGGGAAGATCGTTATGGGCTGAAATGATAGGTCTGAATGATTTTCAATTAAATTAAATTTAATTTACTTGGGATTGCGGGTTTGAAATGATAAAACCCGGATTTTTCTTTGTAAACTACGGATTGAAATGATATAGTATCCGTATCACTTGACTTAGGCTAGAAAATATTATACAGACCCGTGGTTATTTTTCTGTATTTTTATGAATACCTATAAATATTTTAAATATTTTAAAAATATTAAATTGATTTAAATAAAATTTTTAAGTGATTTATTTAGAATAGAAATGATTTTTTTTCTATGTGATAAATATAAATAAATGGAAAAATATTGATTTTAAAAATGAAACTTAAATTTGAAATTTTGACTAAAGAAAAGATGGAAACTTAAGTTAATTAAATTGAAATGAAAATTTAGTTTTCAAATAGTGGAAAATGGAGTTAAGTTTAGATGTTGAAATGAATTGTTTAAATGAAAGTGGAATTTACGCACTTGAATTTAATAATCGAACTTTGTAAATTTTGGGTTTTATTTGTAAAATTTCTCTTTAGAATAAATTAGTTAAAGGATTTAAATGAACATTTTAATGTATGATTTTTTTTAAGTTCTGAACTAGGTAGAATCTGCAGCACTTGTTAAGTGTTGTGGTTATATAAGTGAACCAAAAGACTAAAATGAACTTATGCTATGATAGTACTTGGTAAGTGCTGTTGTAGTAGAAACTAAAATTGAACCTGAACTAATAAAAGGGCTACTATAGCACTTGTTAAGGACTGCAGTAGGCTGAATATGATTTTGTTTAAAACTGAACTGTTATAGCAGTTTATAAATGTCGTTTTGCTGAATAAAATTGTTTTCAAATATAACTTACCGCCGCACTTTTAAATGCCGTGAAAGCTAAAAATTTTAACGTTTTGTTTTTAAGTAAATAAATGAACTCCGAAAGGGTTAAATTTTGGGAATTTAATATTTGATTTAAAAGAATAATGACTTTGTTTAAAATGGTTTAATTTGAAGTATATTTGATAAATTGTTTTAAATTTATAACCACGGGTTATAATAACGATTGGTTGGCAAAGAGACCGGGATCGGATATGGACATACTCTCTGTCGATACCGAAAACCACTTTGACAACCGTGTACGCGGTGGAGATTCCAGAATGAAGTAGGATGGTGGCGACGTTCTTAAGGTATGTTACGTGGACCCAACTCCCGTGAGTTGGCATAAGGTGGCTAAAACAGGAGCGATCTCGGACCAGTGAGGTAGCACCTCTTCTCGGACACATTTCTTCGATATTATACTCTTACTTGTGATTTGACTAGATGGCCATCCTCCGATTTGGGAATGTTGTTCAAGGTGGACGATAGTGGCTGCTATGCGCTCCATTAGTCCGTGTGCGTAATTGGTATATCTACCCTGGCATTGCCTAGTTGTGCCGTGTCACCTACCATATCGAGCTTTACTACGATTATGATTTTAAGATCCGACCGCGTTAAGGTTCTCCATCCCCTTAACACTATTTTCCGATATGATTATACTTTACTTATTTAGACACTATTATAATAGCGAATATTACTACATAGTAGATATTTTAACGGATCCTTAGAGGATGGGCGGTCCCAAGCATCTTCTAAGTTACTTGTACCTTTACTACAGTTCACTTGAGTTGGTTTACATTATGTAAGTATGTATATCCTGACTCGAGTGTTTATGTTTTATTTTACACTCGGGTCAGCCTGAGTATCAGTTGGACTTCATCTTCACGGAGCTAGGACTACTGGAGATCATCTTTATCAAGCTGCTATCTGTTTTGCTATTCAGTCTTTTATTTTAGCTTATGTAATTGAGACAAATGAATTTGGGATTTTCTGTGGTTATTCAAACTGTATTGGTTTAGACTATGAAATTTGTACTTGTTTTGAGACTATGTATTTTAGTGGCTTCATGAACCACTATGGTTATTTTTAAATTCCGCTGCGAGTTATTCTGATATTTCTGTGTCTGTGATTCTGTGAATGATTTTATTTGCTCCAAATTTTATTACAATCTGTTATTTTGCATTATTCAAGTCCGACATGTGTGGATTATTGTCGATTTGAATGGTCCAAAATAGTGGGTCATCACATTTGGTATCAGAGCCAGGTTTTAGGCAAACCTTAGCCTATGGAGTAAAAACTCATTAGAGATAGGGTAGAAATACCCTAGAATGAGTGAAATCAAACTCAGAATCATTTCTTTGTGAGTGAACGTATTTTCAAAGTATAAAATGATTTTTAAATGATTTCTCAAATGATTTTTCAAAGATTATTTTGATATAAAGTTTTCTTGTTTTAAGAAGAAATTTTTCTAAACTTCCTTCTTTCCGTATCTACCTTGTTAGAAATTTTGTTATTAGGATATTCATCCAAGTGATCTTATCGTGTCTTATCTTAACTTATCTTTGCCTTCTCTGTACCTTGTCCTAAATTTATTCTTGATATTTCCAGGATGAATCGTGGAAATGCTAGAGGTAGGGGTCGTGGTATTGCCCCAGTCCCTCCACCTGTTGCACCCGTTAGATTTACTATTCTTTGCAAGGAATTCTCTCAGCTCGGTGGCACTAGGTTCACCGGTTCAGAGAGTATTATCGAAGCCCAGCAATGGCTACGAAGTTTGGAGAGAATTTTTACTGGTCTAGAGATCACTGATGCCCAGAAGCGTCAGTTAGCAGCATGGCAGCTGCAAGAGTCAGCCTTAGATTGGTGGGAGTCTGTTACGACTCACACTAACGAAGGTGATCTTTCGTGGGAGCAGTTCAGGTATCCTTTGTGTTAACTTGAATTTTCCCAATTTCCCTTCATTTTGAATCTATCTTAAGTTCGGTTTGTATCTTCTTTCCAGGGAGGCTTTTGTGGCAAAATGGATGCCCGAAGCCGGGAAATCTCAGCTTTATCGTGAATTCATGGACCTCAAGCAGGGTACCATGTCTTTTTTAGAGTATGAGCGGAAGTTCAATGAACTTTCCAAATTTGGTCCTGGTCTTATCGACACTCAGCTAAAGAAGAATGAGAAGTTCATTTCTGGAGCTTGTCCAGAGTTCTACGATCGCCTTATTTCACATGTTCATGGCACATTTACTGAGCTCATGGACATGGCTATTCGCTATGAGAAACCTACTTCCAAGGGTCCTGCTGCTTCTGGTGCTCATGTCTCACAATCTTCCTCTGCAAATTCCAAGAAGAGAAAGCCCAACTTCCACCAGCAGAAGAAGAATTGGATCAAGCATGCGGGCTTGGGATCTTCAGCATCTGCTCCTTCCCAGAGACACCCTATTGATCTTTCCTCCATTACTTGCTTCTAATGTGACCAGAAGGGACACTATGCTAATATTTGCCCTACCTCGGTTAGTGCTGCTGTTCCTCCACCTCAGGTAGCCAGGAACAATCTTTGTCATGTTTGTCTTCAGCCAGGTCATTTTAAGAATGACTGCCCATTGTATCAGAAAGTGAAGCCATCTGGTATATTTGCTGTCACATCTGCTTTTTCTCCTACTGCACCTACTCCTGCTCCGAGCGATGATCAAGGTACTCTTCAGGGCACCTTTTATTTATTTGAGCATCCTGTTCGTGTTTTATTTGATACTGGAGCTTCGCACAGTTTTATTTCTGATGATTTGTGTAATAAGTTTGAACATCTCCTTTCTCCTGAGTATGCTTCTGTTCCTCCATGTGTTTCGAATCCTATTGGTGGTCCCGCAAATCTTAATAAGATTTGTAAACATGTGAAACTCCACCATTTCGATCATCGTTTTAGTGGTGATTTCTATATTCTTGGTTTTGATACTTTTGATTTATTGCGTGGGGATGATTGGTTAAGAAATCACGATGCCCATATCTCTTGTAAATCCCGAATTGTTTCTCTTGAGGATGATCGGGGTAATTCTTTGGTTATTTAGTGTTGTTTGCCCCATGATGGTGCTGGTAGCTTTATTTACTCTTTGGATTCTTCTCCTGTTGACCTTCAGTCAACTCGTGTAATCAATCACTACCCGGATGTATTTGGTGAAGTTACTGCTTTACCTCCCAAACGGGAAATTGATTTCCGCATTGATCTTATTCCTGGAGCTCGACCTGTAGTTCTTCCTCCTAGAAGAATGGCATCCCGCGAGAAGGTTGAGTTAAGGGAACAAATAGAGGACCTGCCTTCCAAGGGTCTGATCAGACCTAGCTATTCTGAATGGGGAGTTGCGGTGGTTTTCGTCACCAAGTCCGATGGTTCTCTCCGGATGTGTGTTGATTATAGGGAGTTGAACAAGCTCACTATGAAAAATAGATATCCAATGCCTCGCATCAATGACATGTTTGATCAGCTTTATGGTGCTACTGTTTTCTCTCAGCTTGATCTTGCCACAGGTTTTCACCAACTCAGAGTTGCCGAGGAAAGTATTCCCAAGACTGCTTTCTGTACTTAGAATGGATTCTTTGAATGGTTAGTCATGCCTTTTGGTTTGACTAATGCTCCTGCTTTCTTTGTCGACTTAATGAATCGTGTTTTCCGTGATGTGCTTAATAAATTTGTTCTAGTCTTTATGGATGATATCCTCATTTTCTCTAAGTCTGAAGAAGAACATGA
Source organism: Allium fistulosum (assembly GCA_030737815.1). NCBI lineage: Eukaryota > Viridiplantae > Streptophyta > Magnoliopsida > Asparagales > Amaryllidaceae > Allium > Allium fistulosum. The sequence goes on from CM060902.1 coordinate 1,023,201,573, forward strand.
GTCACATTTGAAATCTATTCTTGAGACTCTTCGAAATCATCAGTTAAAAGCTAAATTTTCCAAATGCCATTTCTGGAAGGATGAAGTCCGATTTCTCGGGCATATTGTTTCTAGTAATGGAGTTTCAGTTGATCCAGTCAAGATCGCTGCGATCAATGTAAGTCCTTCTTTCCTTCTATTTCCTTGTTTCATTCAATTTACTCTATCTTTCCTATTATCCTTCTTTTCCCTATTCTGGGCAGGATTGGGAAACTCCTAAGACTCCTACTGATATCCGTAGTTTTCTGGGCCTCGCCGGTTATCACCGGAGATTCATTGAGAATTTCGCTCGGATTGCTGCACCTCTCACTGCTTTAACTCGGAAGAATGCTAAGTTTATTTGGAGTAACGGGTGTAAGGCCGCATTCAATGAGTTAAAAGACAAGCTTACTTCCGCACCTGTTCTTACCGTTCCAAATGGAAATGAGGGATTAATGGTATACACTGATGCTTGTCGAGAAGGTTTGGGAGCTGTTCTGATGCAGGATGGTAGAGTGATTGCTTATGCTAGTCGACAGTTGAAGACCCATGAAGTAAATTATGCTGCCCATGATCTAGAGTTGCTTGCTGTTGTTTTCGCTTTGAAGCTTTGGAGGCATCATCTGTTGGGTACCAAGTTTGAGCTTTTCACAGATCATCAGTCTTTGAGGTATATTTTCTCTCAAAAGGATTTGAATCAGAGACAAGTTAGGTGGTTAGAGTTCCTTGCTTCTTATGACCTCGACATCAACTATACACCGGGAAAAGCTAATGTTGTGGCGGATGCTTTGAGTAGGAAGAAAGCTTTGTTGTGTTAGATTATTGTTTCTTCATCTCTTGTGGATCGTATTATGGCTAGACAGGATGAGGATCAGATGCTTAGATTGATTAAGGAGAGTGTTCGAAGCAGAGTTGGAGGTAGTAGTCTTGATGGCAGTGGAGCTCAGATTGATGATAAGGGTGTATTGAGAATTAATAATAGGATTTGTGTCCCGAATGTTGATGGATTGAGACAGGAGTTACTTCGGGAGAATCATCAGTCCAGACTTTCTATTCATCCAGGCGTGACCAAGATGTATCAGGACATGAAGAAGTTATATTGGTGGAAAGGTATGAAGCGAGATATTTCCATTTTTGTTAATAGGTGTGCGACTTGTCAGCAAGTCAAGGCAGATCATCAGAAGACTCCTGGTTTATTGCAGCCTCTTGAGATTCCCAATTGGAAGTGGGAACAAGTTTCTATGGATTTCATTGATGGTTTACCGAGGACTAGGAAGGGTAACGAGAGTATCTGGGTTGTTGTGGATAGATTGACCAAATCAGCTCATTTCATTCCGGTCAAGTCTACCCGTTCAGCTTCTAGTTTGTCTGAGATTTACATGAGGGAGATTGTTCGTCTCCATGGTGTTCCTCTCAGTATCGTTTGTGATCGTGATCCTATCTTTACTAGTAGGTTTTGGAAAGCCTTTCAAGATTCTTTGGGTACTCATCTAAATCTGAGCACTGCTTACCATCCATAGACCGATGGTCAAACGGAAAGGGTGAATCAGATTTTAGAAGATCTTCTTCGTGCTTGTGTGCTTGATTATGGAGGATCTTGGGAAGATCATCTCCATCTTGTCAAATTCACTTATAACAATAGTTACCAGGCCAGTATTGAGACATCTTCGTTTTCTGCTCTTTACGGACAACCTTGTAGATCCCCTTCTTGTTGGATTGAATCCGGTAATCGTTTGGTTCTTGGTCCTGAGATGGTTTTGGAAGCTTCAGAGAAAGTTGAAGAGATTAAGAGGAAGATGAGGATTGCACAAGATAGACAGAAGAAGTACGCTGATCGTCGAAGACGGAGTTTAGAGTTTGCTGTTGGTGATTTGGTTTTCCTTAAGGTTTCTCCCTTAAGGAATGTTATTCGTTTTGGTCGTAGAGGAAAGCTTTCTCCTAGATTCGTAGGTCCTTTCCGCATTTTGGAAAGAATTGGCACTCTTGCTTATCGTCTGGATTTAACCGAGAAATTTTCTTGAATACACAATGTATTTCACGTATCTCATCTTCGTCGCTATCTGCATGATCCATCCCTTATTATCCAGCCTTCTGCTCTTGATAGTTTGGATATTGAGCCAAATCTGACTGTTGAGAGGAAGCTACTTCGTATCATCGATCGAGGTACGAAGCAGCTAAGAAGAAAATCTGTCAACCTAGTCAAAGTGCAGTGGAGCACTGAGGAGCGGGATTGCACCTGGGAGACGGAGGAGAGCATTCGTGCTTCGAATCCGGAATTGTTTCTTTCAGGTACTTTTGCTATTCTATCTTATCTTTCTTTGTTTCCTTTTTCGTTCCTTTTCGAGGACGAAAAGTTTTAAGTGGGGGAGAGTGTAACAGCCCAAATTTTTTTAACGAAATTTTATTAAAAATAAACATTTTGAAATATTGATTTGAATTAAAAGTGTAATAACTAGTGTAAAACGGGAAATTTAAAACTTTAAATTTTTACGTATAATTTCATCCGTTCTTAACTTTATATTAAAATCAAATTTTATTAATTATGATAATAGCTATTTAAATTTTGGCTTAAAATGATACGTTATTTTGTTGAAAGGAACCATTAGCATTTTTCAAATTTTATTTAATAAAAGAAACAAATCATAAAATGGTGCGTTACTTTGGGTATTCCGTTATAATTTCTCTTACCTTTTCCTTGTCCATTTGATTTCTCTTGAGTTAACAGTGCAAAACTTCAGCCGTATACTTTGCTTTTGAGATTTCAAATTTCGTGCCTTATCGTTTACGTGAAAATTTTATTCCATTCGTTCTGGTCATTAAACGGAAATAAATGCCTTCCCTTTACCGTTCCAAACCTTTAGCGGTTGTTATATTTTACTTATTCCAAACGTTTCCACCAATTGAATAATTAAATGCCTTTGATTTTTGCTACCGTTCAAAACTTTCCTTTTGCCTTCTCTCTACAAATTAGGGGACAGCTGTTTCATTTTCTCTTGCTCACAAATAATTTCCAGATACAACTTTCTCTGTAGCTCCTTTGCTAATCTCGCAAGCATCTAAAAAGGTAAAGAGCATGCCTTCTTTCCATTTTCATTTTTGTTTTTCAATTGTTTGTTGTACCATGCTTTTGCCACGCCATCCCCATTCCAACTACTCCACCTTCCTCCACCAGACCGTGACCAGCCACCATGCCGACCCCGAGAACCCCACGTCAGCCTCCAACAACATGCCGAAAGAACCACCATGTCACCACAAACCCCTGCGGAGACCACCGCCTCCTACTCCAGACCGAAACCACCACGTCACCACAACCCCAGTCCACCACCACGTCACAGCCCTGCCTCATTCACAACCGAACCCAGCCCTACCACCACCCACTCCACCATGCTCGGCCTACTCATGCGAGACCACCACCAGGCACATCCTTACCCCGTGCCAGACCCACGAACCCAGGCCAGACCGCCACCACGTCAGCACCAGCCCCATGCCGAGATTGTCACCATTCACCTCCAGTGCCCGAAACCCCTTGACGAGCCTGTAGTTGTGAAATTACGAGCAAACCTTGCTTCGTTTTGTTTTTTTTGTATTGTGGTATTGTGTATTTTCGCCTAAGACTCTGTAGAAAAAAAAAATTTGTTAGTCACCGTGCATTTGAAATTATTGTCTTCATGCCTCTGCCCTTGTATTTTGGTATTTGGATATATATCCCACTGAGTTTTGTTTGGAACCAGGGAATGAACGAGTTGTCATTTTTGTGTTGAAGTTGTTGGTATATGTTCGGCCGAGCCCTGCCAATTGAAAGCAAGAGAAAAAAATGAAACAAAAAAGTTTGTTCTGTCACCTCTGCATTTTTGTTTTGAATCTTAGTTTATATCTTGCCTCTGACTTTGTTTTGAAAAAGAAAAAAATGTTTTGTCACTTTGCAAATTTAAAGTTATAATCTATATTTTAAAAAGTGGTCGGGCTATTGCTGTCGATTTTCAACTTGTTTCTTTTTTCGTTTGTTTGCTTCATTTAAAAAATTCGTTATTCGTGCAATCGTGGATTTGATTATTTATTGTGCTTTTTGGTTTGAATCTAGTTGGCGCATCCGCTAACAATTGATCGTGCTATCCGCGTGCTTTCGATAGACATCGTATTTCTTCTTCCGAATCTCCATCTCCGTAGAGGTGAGTAAATCTCACACGAATATTCATACTTATATGATTGTGAAACGACCGCAACTGAATGTGTAGAAAATAAATAAATGAATAAATGATGTTATAATTACCTGTGATTTATTTATAGTTGATGTTAGAATTGTTAAAACTGCATATCGTATCATCTGTTATATTTTGTTCTTATTTTACTGTTATTCTATTCTGTTAAATCACACTGCAAGTTCCCTGTAGAATAGAATCACTATGGGTTGAAATGATACATACCCGAACGGACTTTAGAATAAGGGAAGATCGTTATGGGCTGAAATGATAGGTCTGAATGATTTTCAATTAAATTTAATTTTATTTACTTGGGATTGCAGGTTTGAAATGATAAAACCCGGATTTTTCTTTGTAAACTACGGATTGAAATGATATAGTACCCGTATCACTTGACTTAGGCTAGAAAATATTATACAAACCCGTGGTTATTTTTCTGTATTTTTATGAATACCTATAAATATTTTAAATATTATAAAAATATTAAATTGATTTAAATCGAATTTTTAAGTGATTTATTTAGAATAGAAATGATTTTTTTTCTATGTGATAAATATAAATAAATGGAAAAATATTGATTTTAAAAATGAAACTTAAATTTGAAATTTTGACTAAAGAAAAGATGGAAACTTAAGTTAATTAAATTGAAATGAAAATTTAGTTTTCAAATAGTGGAAAATGGAGTTAAGTTTAGATGTTGAAATGAATTGTTTAAATGAAAGTGGAATTTACGCACTTGAATTTAATAAGCGAACTTTGTAAATTTTGGGTTTTATTTGTAAAATTTCTCTTTAGAATAAATTAGTTAAAGGATTTAAATGAACATTTTAATGTATGATTTTTTTTAAGTTCTGAACTAGGTAGAATCTGCAGCACTTGTTAAGTGTTGTGGTTATATAAGTGAACCAAAAGACTAAAATGAACTTATGCTATGATAGTACTTGGTAAGTGCTGTTGTAGCAGAAACTAAAATTGAACCTGAACTAATAAAAGGGCTACTATAGCACTTGTTAAGGACTGCAGTAGGCTGAATATGATTTTGTTTAAAACTGAACTGTTATAGCAGTTTATAAATGTCGTTTTGCTGAATAAAATTGTTTTCAAATATAACTTACCGCCGCACTTTTAAATGCCGTGAAAGCTAAAAATTTTAACGTTTTGTTTTTAAGTAAATAAATGAACTCCGAAAGGGTTAAATTTTGGGAATTTAATATTTGATTTAAAAGAATAATGACTTTGTTTTAAATGGTTTAATTTGAAGTATATTTGATAAATTGTTTTAAATCTATAACCACGGGTTATAATAACGATTGGTTGGCAAAGAGACCGGGATCGGATATGGACATACTCTCTGTCGATACCGAAAACCACTTTGACAACCATGTACGCGGTGGAGATTCCAGAATGAAGTAGGATGGTTGCGACGTTCTTAAGGTATGTTACGTGGACCCAACTCCCGTGAGTTGGCATAAGGTGGCTAAAACAGGAGCGATCTCGGACCAGTGAGGTAGCACCTCTTCTCGGACACATTTCTTCGATATTATACTCTTACTTGTGATTTGACTAGATGGCCATCCTCCGATTTGGGAATGTTGTTCGAGGTGGACGATAGTGGCTGCTATGCGCTCCATCAGTCCGTGTGCATAATTGGTATATCTACCCTGGCATTGCCTAGTTGTGTCGTGTTACCTACCATATCGATCTTTACTACGATTATGATTTTAAGATCCGACCGCGTTAAGGTTCTTCATCCCCTTAACGCTATTTTCCGATATGATTATACTTTACTTATTTAGACACTATTATAATAGCGAATATTACTACATAGTTGATATTTTAACGGATCCTTAGAGGATGGGCGGTCCAAAGCATCTTCTAAGTTACTTGTATCTTTACTACAGTTCACTTGAGTTGGTTTACATTGTGTAAGTATGTATATCCTGACTCGAGTGTTTATGTTTTATTTTACGCTCGGGTCAGCCTGAGTATCAGTTGGACTTCATCTTCACGGAGCTAGGACTACTGGAGATCATCTTTATCAAGCTGCTATCTGTTTTGCTATTCAGTCTTTTATTTTAGCTTATGTAATTGAGACAAATGAATTTGGGATTTTCTGTGGTTATTCAAACTGTATTGGTTTAGACTATGAAATTTGTACTTGTTTTGAGACTATGTATTTTAGTGGATTCATGAACCACTATGGTTATTTTTAAATTCCACTGCGAGTTATTCTGATATTTCTGTGTCTGTGATTCTGTGAATGATTTTTTTTGCTCAAAATTTTATTACAATCTGTTATTTTGCATTATTCAAGTCCGACATGTGTGGATTATTGTCGATTTGAATGGTCCAAAATAGTGGGTCGTCACAACTACTATTTCTTTGTTTCCGCTGCATTATATTACTCTGTGTCTGTGATTATTTATTTACTGTATATGATGAGTTTGCCAAATTTTTATTTACAACGCGATATTTTGAGCAATTCAAGTCTGACATGTGTGGATGCGAATGGTTGAAAATACCGGGTCGTTACAAACATTCAATAGTTTTCGGTAAACTCAACTCCGGTTCTTTTGGACATAAACAGACAATACATAAGAGCGGGGATCACCTCTAACCATTTAAGTGTACAAATTTCCATATCATTTGTCCTAGAAGAACATAAGAGTTTATACTTACGTAGCATGAACAAAGATCACTATACCACATTATTCCCATGTTTCTCTAGATATTTCCAGAGTTAAAATTTGTCAAAATTTGATAGTCGGTTATTTAACTATCAAATAAAAAACCATCAAACATAGATTTAATTCCATGTGGGATCTAATAAGCCTTTATTAATAAATATTTCATTAATTAAATCTCTTTTAAATTGTTTGAAACAAAATACATAAGATATTTTCACAAACCCCTTATGCTCTTTTCAACACTGGGAAAAACATTCATATGCTTATCTCGCCAATATAAGTATATTATAGATATTATATTTTCAATTATTAGAAAATATATCCGTATACTTATCTTAATGGTATAAGTGTATTTACAAAACTCAAGGAAGATTTTCTCTTTGCCAAATTTATGTTTAAATGAGCCCAAACAAATATCATTTAAATCTTTACTTAGTATAAACCAAATCATAGTCCTTCGGTGTTAAGTATGAAAAGAATGTTTCCATACCACCATAATTAAGAAGGATTAATTATCAAATCAAATCTCATTCCCTTTCTATAAGCCCATTTCATATTTACAAATACTTTTATAAATCTCCAAATTAATTTACAAAACTTCTTCTATAAATCTCTAAAACGATTTATAAAATCCCTTTTATAAATGGATTATTATTTATAAATACTTTTATTCAATTAATTAATTTCCTTTAAACATCATAATTAAGTAATTAATTAACTTTAATACCACATTAATAAATAATTAGCTCACTTACTTTAAAACATCATTTATAAACACTTAAACTTAAATTGTTATAAAATTTAAGTTATTTTATATCCATAACTTTATAAATTCGAATAGAGGCTTAGCGACCACAATGGTACTGAATCAAGTTACCATTTTAATTCAATTTGACCTTTCAAGCCAAATAACCGATATTTACATGAGCATGCATATATGTAAATAAAATCAAAAATTAACAATCAATAGTTAACACATCACTTTTTCTAATATTAATTAACTGGCATATGAATGTCCAAATTAATATAAAGCAAAACAGGGATTTATGCTAAATAGATGTCATCAATGATCTATTCAATTTATTATAGCAGAATAGTGTTTTATTTTGCCAAAAAAATATCCAACTAAGTATAAATAAATTTAACCACATTAATATGTAATTCAACATTTTAGAAAAACTTATCATATTTTGTTGGATACCTAATGGCACAGACAAAGAGAATCTCTTGTGTTTAAACCATTCTTTGAAAAAAAAATTGCTTTTAAACAAACCGATCCTTGGGAATAAATTAATTTAAAAATTAAGAACCTTTGTTTAATTAATTAAAATAAGTTTAAATCCTTTATTATAATAATTAAATCTTAATTAAATCCTAATTAAATCTTAACTTAATCAGTAATTGATTAATATTAACCCTACCTGATTAACAATTAATTAATATTTAAACCTTAATTACTTGGTAGTTAATTAATAATTAAACCTTACTTAAATAATAATTAATTAAATAGATAACCTTTACTTAAACAATAACTTGTTAACCTTTACTTAATTAATTAATTATAATTATCTTACTTAATTAATATATTAAGTACTAATTAACTTTACTTAACAAATAATTAAGTACTAATTATCATTACTAAATTAACTAATCAATGAACCCTTTAACTTTTTTATTTATTTATAGGTAATAATTACCTTTTAATACTAATAACATGTTGAAATACTTTTCAAAACTACTTCAAATGAAAACACGTTTGATCTACACAAAAGTGTTCATTTTACAAACTGCATCCAAAGCAACTATCGCTATGGATACCATAACTTCAACACTAGTTTTACATTCCAAATCCCCCTTTTTAAACCTTACCCTTTATCTTTAATTACTTATAAACTTAGTATAAAGTTTTTGAAAATCAAAAAGTAAAGTTTGAAAACTTGTAAAACTTTTCTAGAAAATAAAATAAGTAACCAAGTTTAAACCAAGGGATCTCGATGTCACAAATCTACAAGCTCAAGTGCTAACTTTCATTGGCATACACATCTATGACATAAGCTTAAAAATTTTCACACATGCCAAAACATCCCACACAAAGTAAAGATCATGACTTTAAACATCACTTAACATTTTGACTTCATTTCCAAGTCCATAGCCAAACATTACATATAAACAAACATTTGTAAAGCACATACAACAACATTTTCCAAACAAACAACTATGTGAAATTATCTAAAAAATATCAAGTTTGAAACTTTAATTAAAAGGTGAGCTTTACTCACCAAATCATCCAAAATCAAGTCAAACTACTACCACTTTCACACCATCACCTGAAACTTAGCTTTTCTTTTAAAAATTTGATTTTTAAAACATGGAAGGTGCAATAGGGGTTCAACCTTGGGCTTTATGGGCTCAGCCTCGGGCTTTGTGGGGGGAGGTTAGGCTTGCTTTTGAAAAGAGAGGAGATGTAGAATAGAAAGGAGTATTTTTGATTATGTTTAAGGGATTTAAAACAGAAAATGAAGGATTTTAAAATTTTAAAGCTTTAGGAAGCCATGAGAATATAAGTGGGAGCTTGGAAAAGAAGGAGTTAATTTTGAAAATAAAAGAAATGAAATGAAAATGAACGTTGGAAAAGAAGGAAATTGTTTTTATACAAAATAAAATAAGAGAATTACTAAAATACCTTTAGGTCTATGCCCTTCACCACCTTTTTGCCACATGACCTCCTCCCTTTACTTCATGAACACGCCACCATCCCCTCTACCACACTCCATCATTTCCAAATCCATCAAAGTTCCAAAAATGTGATAATATGTTGGACATTAGGATGCTCTTGTACTTAAATTAACTTTTACACTTAAGGAATCATTTCCTTTCACATCCATCATTTCTTGTTTGAAGTTTAAATTTAATTAACATTTTTAAATCCTTACAATTATTATATTTCAAAATAAAATGCTTAAAACATATAAGTGTTGTTTAAAAATGTACACAAAAGTTCAACAACTTTCTACAACTTGTCGTTCGATAAAAAGTCGAAAATCCAAAAAAGTTTTCGGTCACATTTTCTGGTTTTCATCGAACTACCTATTTTAGTAAACAAAATTCAAAATGAATTTTTATATCGTTAGTTGTACAATAAAAGAGGATTATTTAATTATTAAAACCATTAATTGAATATTTAAAATAAATTAAGTATTCACAAATCAAATCGATAAAATTATAGGTTGTTACATTCTCCCCCTTAAAAGAATTTCGACCTTGACATTTCACCACTTGAATACCCCATATTATTCATAAGTTCGTATGATATTTATAGATAATCCATATGCAAAATGTGATTCAATCTCTACCCGAATACATAACTTTACTTCCGAACTAGTATCACTCATTCGATTTCCTAGTGCGGACTCCAATCTGGCTTCTTGTTTAGAAACCACTATTTCCCTTAAATAGCCATACACTTAAGATAGAAAACTTTGGTTCCATAACAAGAACCCTCACCAAGTCTTCATCATCAAGAATAGAGTGATAGATCCTTATTTAGAACGGTGTGAAACACCTCTAAGTCATGTATTCGAATCTTGGATAAAAAACTATCTGGAAAAAAATGATCTACGTTCAACTTACATACTTATTTTATTGATTCTCACTAATACCAATTTCTTTTCCTGTTAAAATTATTTATGAAAATATTTCAATAATCCCCAATTAAGTTTTTTAAAACCTTTATGATACCGTCCTATATCTTGAGAGTATATAACACTATCTGGTTCAATCTTTTTCCATTTTGAATTTATTAAGTAAACTCTAAATCCAAATACCTGGTTTTATTTCAAAACTCCTTTTCGAAATGATACTATATATTTTAACCATAGAAAATATACATATATATAGCCCGAGTAACCCTAAAATGATACAAATGGACTGGGTATTACTGAATAGTATTATATATTCCCTAACTAAGAAGGGTAATACTTAAGAGAAGTGCTTACCATCCGAACACATCTCTTTCCCATTTTTGTTATTTTCGGGCCACTCAAACTAGTTAACTTAAAAATATTTCTTCTATTTCAAAATTTCCTTTTGAAATTTTTTTTATATACTTCTACTCAAATAGTTTTAAATAAAATATCAATTTCCAACTTGCTTCAGGTTCGTTTTGATTTGAACATTTCGATCGTACAATGATAAATAGAATAATTTACTAAGTGCACTACGACGTTCGTCTTGGCAAACATCCGACCGTCACTTAGAAGATTATTCAAATCATCATAAAATAAATCAAGACACATTCCCAAACCAATCCAAAGAAAATATTTCTTACTTGAAAATTTCCTTTACAAAATATTTGTACTTCACAATATTTTCAGGTAAAAATATTACTACCTTTTTCCATAAAACATTTGAAATCTTCTTCAACACTCTGGGATTTGAATCCTCAAAACCTTTTATTTATAAAACACATTTTTATAAACTTTATTTATATAAAATAACTCCTTTATACAAAATCATTTCTCAGTATTTCTTCCCAAAATATTCTAGTTTCCTTTAAATAAAAATCTTTTACTAAAAATCCAATTTTAACCCAACATTAATATTGAATGCCTTCTAGTCAAATTGTGAAACTTAATTCACAAGGAGTTTGTTTTAATGTTCCCACAATTTTATCCACCCAACTCATGTTTAAGGAAATAAAATTTGCAAACGAATCCACAAACACTAGTCAATGCCCACAACTGGACGAGGATGACTAATCGAACCCTAAATGACAGTAATTGAATATTATCATTTCCTAACAAACAAACACATCAAAAACTATATTAAATTTTGAAAGTTATCCTTTTATATATAAAATATACTCCTAGGTAAAATTATTTCATTTACCGATTTAAAAACCAATACTGTGTCGGTTAGCCTTGTTTAAGTGTTTAGAGATCCCTATCAATAACGTCAGCTACTCATATTGGCCAAAATCCATAAACCATTCAACATATCATCAACACAATATAAAACATTTTTATAGCACTAACAAATACGCACACTCATAAGCTCATTCTATGGTGTCACTTACCCTATCCTTACTCAGTTTATCCCACTAGGGCTAAGGTTCTTGTTTAACCTTTAGCTCTGCTACCAAGTGTAGCAACCTACCTTTTTGACCTCTAGAAGTCATCACTAATACATCCACGATATTCATATGCCGAACATCCAAGTGCCAAAAAGATAGATTATTAGGGTGAAAGATATAAAAGACAGAACAGAATCTCACAAACGCTATGAGGTAACATATAATATACCAATAGTCTTTACAAAAGAAAAAATGAAATTTAATTTACATACACCAATCAGACTAAAAATCATCCGATCATCAGCCCATTGACAGTTATAACAAACTGTTCTGGCAACTGCTGATAAATACAGCAAGAAAAAACAGCAGAAGATAAAATACATGAATATGTCTTGGAGGGTCAAGCTCGTCTCTTGACGCTCGAAGTTTCCAACTAAATGTAGAAAATATACTCAGGTTGACCCGAGCATTATAATAAAAATAACGCCCAGATCAAGCTGGTAGAACCAGCATGAGAAACACACATCAAATGGATTTTTAATGTTATAGAAACCTTTCAAAACAAAGATATCTCATAAGTCCACGCCGCACATAAACATGGACGGGTTTTACCTTACGATAACCAAAACCCTATTGATAGAAAATCTTGTTATATTATAATAACGTTTAGGGTTTAAAATAAATATTGAATCATAGCCAAAATTGTTACATTAATTTTATTCCAGCATAATAGGTATATAACTAAGTCTGAAAGGCACTTATTAGAGAATTGATTCCATATAATGACAAGGCTACTATGGTACCGCCTACTACAGTACATGTCTAGAAAATGTACCGAGGGCCTCTCCTAGACCCCTACGAATTAGGACCAGCCTATCCCTTACTGGATAGTACCGAATACATCAACACCTCGGTTGCTCTACAACCTTTTCCAAAGATAACTCATACACATCCAAATCTATATATATATATATATATATATATATATATATATATATAAGGGTAATGGCAATCCTAATGATAGTGAACCACATAGCCCTGAAGCATACCCCCTGTTTTTAGTCATTATTGGTATGTGAGGCTTGAGGCTACGTTTTAACTTTTAAATATCAATCCCACTTGGAATGCTAACACTACCCACCAGGCGATAATGCAATGCTAGCACTCGTCTATACAAGTTGTTCAGGATAAGAACAAACCAAAGCCACTACTTACTACTACCGTTTTGGAATCACCCTCAGGATTAGTAGCAAATAGCCCTTGGACTTCAAAGATCTCCATATTAGATCCTATCATCTTCAAAATGTCTTTAATTCGAAGGCTTGAGTTCGTTCAAAGTGGTTTTTGAAAGTGTACGTGCAGTACTAAGGATCGTGTAATATGATATATAAATGCAGAAACTGATAATAGCAGTAAAATAAAAATTAAAGTAAGCACACCAGGAATTTTTATACTGGTTCGAACTTCCCGTTCTACGTCCAGTCCCATAATACCGTCTAGATTTAAACTAAACCCCTCACTTAACCCGGAGGAATAGGTATACGACACCTGAGCAGCCGAACAAGAATTTTTCTGCCTCAACAGTCGAAGAGGACTTCAACTTAATACAAATAATTTGTTGACGAATGTGTTTTGAATAACACGGATTGTCTTTTGATAGTACAATTCTCTTATAATCAAATCCTCAAGAGTATATAGTGCGTGTGAAGATTAGAAGGAGGATAATCGCGTAGAATCGAAGTATATGAATTAATTCAGTGATTCTAGCGATATTGAATGAGAATGAATGCTTTTTATTTGCAGAGAATAATAGAGAATAGATTTTAGAATTATAAACAAGAATTGGTTATTGTAGAAGTGAATTGAACATGTTTATATAGTTGTAGAATAGTTACAATCTTTCATGAAGAGTTTCAATCAAAAGTTGTGTCCGTATCTCTTGGATTGAAGGAGATTCCTCTTCACGAACGATCACAACTCTTTAGAAAACTAGCCGTTATTCTCAGGTCGGTTGGCCAAGAAAACTGGCCGGTCAGCTGAGTTTCAAAAACGTACACAGAATAGTGCATATCCGTGCATTGACAAAGAGTCGGTCGACCGAAGTTCCTGGTCGGTCGGCCGACCTGCTGTCAATTGCATAGTGCACACTTTTTCATGTATAAATTAATGTATAATAATTTGTGTGTGTGTGTGTGACTACTTGAGGAATGATTTTAACAATATTCTAAGACTCAATACAATAAAATATTCATACTAATCTCTGGATTGTAGTCTTGTCTCCTTTGTAGTGCACAATATACGCTTATTCTCTTTTTGTCGCTTTCGTATAGTATTCTCGTCGTATGATCTTTGAAGCTTGTGTCATGAATCAAAACTCATGAATCAACATTCTCCCCATTTTTGATTGATGACAATACTTATGTGATGAAGTAGTATATACATATATATTATTACTCTCCCCCTGAATATATGGCGATTTTTCTGCAAAAATTTGTTAGCTTTCATATATTTCTCCCCCTTTGTCATCGACAAAAAGGAATACTTATTAGATGTAATATGAAAAAAATATGGAACATGTAACATATGTAAGAAAACATCGAGTTTAAATATTACATACCCAAACCAAATAGGAATTTTAGTGATGTTTACTTACTATAGAACATCTAAAAATAGACATATTGTTCATAAAGAAAAAACAGAGTACTTAAAATTATGAAATAGCAAGTTGTAAAACAATATGATCACTCCTCACCATCATCAGAATCCCAAAATTATGGACGAATATTTTCTTCTGGAGGAGCATGTTCCTTACCACGTCTTTGAGCGTTAGAAGTGTGAGTTCCCGATTTACCGGAACTTGTATTCTCCGAAGTGGACCAAGAGAAGTTTGGCACCGGCCTTTTTCTGGGAGCAAGGTGAGAGGCACCGGCTTCGAAAGTGCATGATAAAGCATCCCATAGATTGACGAATAAGCCCTTAATTTTCTTGAACCGACCGTCAATTTTTCGTAACCAGGCATCTAAGGCAAGTTGATTTTGAGCCAAAATATCAATGGCCACTTCCGTACTAATTCCGGGAGTTGGTCTTTGAATTGGGGATTGGCGAGTTAGACGTTGCGTAGCATGAGTAGATGGTTGAGGTGTCAAATAGCTGCGGCGTAGTTGTTCTCTCGGAGTAGCACGCCATTGGTCAAATCTTATAAATCTAGGTGGCATCGGGCAATTTCATTAGTTTTATGGTCCTTGAATCAAAAGAACGGACTTTGGAGGTTTCAGATTCCGGAGCATGTATGACGAAGCTATTGATTAATCTCATTATGTATTCTCCATAATAAATATGAAGCATCCTTCCTTGATTAAATGAGAGAAATTCGTCCATAAGAAGTTGTGCCCAATTAACTCGTACATTCCCACATATAGCATACAATGACTTAAAATTTTAGGGATATACTAGATGATATGAACCGCCTCTAGGAACAATAGATTTTATCATGAAACGATGAAAAAGTCGAGCTTTAGGTCGAAGTGATGATGTTTGTATAAAATCTGTAGCATCATCTTCAAAAAATAAATGACTTATCCGGTCACGACTTGATATATTACAATCTACATCGTGTAATGAAATTTCACCCGGTCGAGCATTCAAAATGTGGTTAATTCGAGCAATGGAAAGGAAAATTGAAGTGCCACAAACCGATGTCCAAACACAATTGTCAGTGTTTCTCGGCGGATTGACAAGGTTAAGGTTTGCTAGAAATAACTTGACCATAATATGATTGATTTTAAAATTATTTTTCCTATAGTCAAGGAATGTATCAAGTCCACTCTCAATAGCGGCATTTTCAATACCGTAGGGAGCAAAATCAGAGTAACTTACAAATGATTCTTCAAAGATCTTTGCATCTTGAAGTTGTATCCATCTTTGAAGTGCTACATCATTGACAAGCCATGAGGCGATTTGAGTATCTACTAGAGTTGATGAAGATGAAGCACTGGTAATCTTTGTTCTCTTCTTAGGAGCCATTGTTTTTGAGGAAAAGATAAAAATTTGAGAAAATTTTAATGGGGGCTAGGGTAAAAACCGAAATTAGGAAAGTAAAAGTGAAGAGGTAGGTGAAAAAATTGAAGAGATGGGTTATAAATTTGAAGTGAAAAGCAGCAGGAAATATCGTTCGGTCGACCGAATATACTGGGTCGGCTGACCGACTGGGTTTCCTGAGTAATATCAAACTTTAGGGATGGGTTCTACTGACCGACTCAGGGCTTCGGTCGACCAATCCTGTCAAAAATGCACAGTTTTGCTGTTTTTCTTAAAAAAATTTTATATAAATATAAATTTTATTATTGTTGCACAATATTAATACAACTTATTGAAAACAAGCAACATATAAATATATATATAAATTTTATTATTGTTGCACTATATTAATACAACTTATTGAAAACAAGCAATATATAAATATATATAAAAAGTGTTTAGCCACCGTTCTTAAAATCGACGTTCCCAAGAGTTTGGAGACGGAACATCTTCTATAGGTGACCATTTTGGAGCTATTGGAGATTGAGCCGGATTTGAAGAGGATGAAGGTCTATAAGCGGGTTCAGTAATGTCATCCTTCTTTGATGAACAAACTTTCATAGCCATCAGTTCTAGAAAGCTCAAACGTCGTGACGTAATCTTCTGCTCATAGTATAACTCCTTTTGTAGATCCAATTGTTGCTGTTGATAGTGGTGTATCTCATATATTTTCTGTTTAGTTGAAGGAGATATGACCATAGAATTCTTGCCTTTCTTCTTTTCCGATGTATAACCGGTATGAGTGTTCTCCCATGGTTTCCAGCCATGTCGGCGGTCTTTATCCGGAGAAGGAGAGAATTTAAGGACACGATTAGGTAAGGGAAAAATAGGATAGGGTCCGTTTTCAGGAATATGATCGGAATCATCGTCCATAGATGTATACGATAGACGAGAGTTTTCGAAATTGTAAATATCATTGTTTGAAGACATTTTTCAAGTTTTGATTTTAAACTTTTCTTAGAATATGTTTTTAAAACAAAACACAGAGTATATAAGCATTTGTTTGCTAAAAGATGAGTGGATAGGAGCTAGTTTTAATTATAATCACAGAAGTTTAACAACAAAGCCGTTTGTAAATGGGTAATTATATAAATATAGAACTAAAAATAGCTTTAGACTGAAACAAGAAATACCCATAGCTCAAGTGGCTATAACACAACATTTAGCAAGTAAGTCAGAGGTCATGAGTTCGAGTCACACCTTGGTTAGAAATAAAACAATTTTTGTTTTTCAATATATTTTTATATATAAATCTTTTATAGACATTATTCCTAAGTCCCGTCTAAGTTTTATAAAAATATTCTCATTTAATGGTTTAGTAAAAATGTCAGCAATTTGATTTTCAGTATTAATAAATTCTAAATTTATCAATCCTTTTTCCAAACAATCACGAAGAATGTGATGACGAATATCGATGTGTTTTGTTCATGAGTGGTTGACCGGATTTTTAGAAAGATTTATTGCACTAGTATTATCACAATAAATTATAGATTTTTCAAGGTGATAATTAAAATCCTGAATTGTTTGTTGCATGTAAATGACTTGTGCACATGCCAAAGCAGCAGATATATATTCTGCTTCACATGTCGATAAAGAAACGCAGTTTTGTTTCTTACTGAACCAAGAGACTAAGGAACGTCCAATGAAATGACACGTTCCGCTCGTACTTTTTCGATCCGTCCGACTTCCTCCAAAATCAGCGTCGCTATAGGACACTAATTCGAAAGGACATTCTTTTGGATAAAATAGTCTAAAATCTTTGGTTTTAGTTAGATAACGAATAATGCGTTTAACTGCTCGCATATGTGACTCATTGGGATTTTCTTGAAATCGAGCACATAAACAAACATTCATCATTATATCGGGTCGACTCGCTGTTAAATATAACAAAGATCCAATCATACCACGATACAGTTTCTGATCAACACTTTTGCCCTCCTCGTCTCTATCGAGATGAGTAGTTGTGCTCATTGGAGTTGGTTTGGCAGAAGTATTTTCCAGACCAAATCGTTTAATTAAATTATAACAATATTTTTCTTGATTAATAAAAATTCCATTTTCAACTTGTTTAATTTGTAATCCAGGAAATATCGAAAGTATCACTTTTATTTTTCAAAAAGAAAATCCAAGTGTATCTAGAAAAATCATCTACGATAACAAACACATATCTATTATGATTAATAGACTGAACTTGAGTTGGACCAAAAAGATCCATGTGTAAAAGTTCAAGTGGTTGTTTTGTAGATATTACCTTTTTAGATTTAAAAGAAGATTTTGTTAATTTTCCTAATTTACATGCATCACAAAATATATTAGTTTTGAATTTTATATTGGGTAATCCTTTAACTAATTTATTTTTAGCTAATTTGTTGATGGTATTAAAATTAACATGACAAAATATTTTGTGCCAAAGACAAGAATCATTTTCTTTAGCTTCTAAACACAAATTTGAATCATTATTAACATTCATATTTAAGATATAAATGTTTTTATCTCTTATTCCTTCGAAAATAGTGTTATGATATTTATCGAAAATATTACATTTATTTTCTGAAAAAGTTATATTAAAACCTTTATCGCATAGCTGACTAATACTTAATAAATTGTGTTTTAAATTTTTAACTAATAAAACATCAGTAATGAGAGGTAAATTAGAGGTACCGTTGCTACTGACATCGCCTTTGCCGATGATATATCCTTTTGAGTTATCTCCAAAGGTGACTGCTCCTCCATTTGAGTATATAATGTTTGACAACATTTCTTTGTTTCCAGTCATGTGTTTTGAGCAACCGCTATCTAAAATCCATTTTCCTCTCTTCTTATGTGGTACCTGCAAAAAGTTTATAAAAAGTTGGTACCCATTCTTTTTAGGGTCCTAAGAATTAGATCTTAGGAAGCCAAACCCATACGGGTTCAGAATTCCCTTTATAAACATAATTCTTGTTATTATGAACAGTTTCCATAAACATTTTGATATGTTTATTCCTTATCAAAATATTATTTGATTTTGGAATCCATATCTTGATGGTTTTAGTGTTTGGGTAAACTGTTTTCTTAATATCCTTCTTAATATTATTATTAATCCTACTTTTAGCAAAATTATTTTGTTTCTTAAATCCTAGTCCAGATTTATTGTTAGAGGATTGAGAATTTTCAAGTATTCTAGAATGATTCTCTCTTCCTTTATTGAAATTAGATACATTTTTAGAGATATCATCAAGTTTTATTTTAAGACTAGATTTTTCTAACTCTAAATCCTTAATTTTAGAGTTTAAACTATTATTTTCCAAAAATAAAACATCATTTTTATTTTTCTGAATTTCTTGTTCTTTAGATATTGAAGAAATTTGAGAAGATAAGTTAGAATTTGATTGTTGAGAAATTTCAAGTTCTTCTTCTAATATTTTCTTCTCATCTTTCAGCATATCTACTTCTAAGACTGTCCTATCTAACTTTCTTTGCAACTCCTTATTTTTCTTTTTAAGTTTCTTTGCTAAATATACTAATTCAGAATTAATTTCAATTAAATCTTCAAAAGTAAGATCACTTACATCGTCTGACGAAGCCATGAAGCACACATTTGCTTGTTCATTTTCATTATCACTTTCACTCTCTGATGAGGATGATGAGTCAGTGTCGTCCCAAGTGACTGAAAAAGCTTTTCGTTTGGTTTTGTCCTTCTTGAAATTTCTCTTTTTACGCTTTGGACAATCCTTCTTCATGTATCCTTTCTTATGACATTCATAACATTCCATTGCTGAAGATGATGGTTTGTTGCTATTGGAATTGTTGTTGAAATTATTTTTGTTTCCCTTGAATTTGTTTCTGTTGAATTTCAAAAACTTTTTGAAATTTTTAGCGATCATTACCATATCTTCATTATTTGAGTCGGAATCATCTTTTTCTGCTTGGAATGCCACATTCTTCTTTTCTTGTGCTCCATTTCTCTTTGCCTGCAAGTTTACTTCGTAGGACATTAAATTACCTATCAATTCTTCTGGTTTTAATGTTGACAAATCAGTTGCTTCTTCAATAGCTAGGACTTTTCGTTCCCATTCGTCCGTTAAAGAATTTAAGATTTTGGTAACAACATCAAAATCAGTAAACTTTTGTTCTAATGATAGTAAAGCATGATAAATATCCTGAATCTAGAGTACATGTCATTTATAGTTTCATTTGGCCTCATTTTGAAATTTTCAAACTGATTTTTCAACATAGAGATTTTGCTTAATTTAACTTTGTTCGTTCCTTCATGCGACACCTTAAGAGTTCTCCAAATTTCATAACCAGAGGTGCACATGCTAACTCTATTGAATTCATTTCTATCTAATGCACAAAATAAAATATTCATAGCTTTTGCATTTGCTGTAGCATCTAGTTTCTGTGTGTTACTCCAAGTCGAGTATTCTCCAGTAGGAGTTGTGTACTCTCTTTGAATAACATTCCAGATATCAAATCCACTAGATTGCATATAGATTCTCATTCTAGTTGACCAATAATTATAATTTATACCATTAAAAAGTGGAGGTCGTGAAGTTGATTGACCCTCTGTGAAACTAGTACTAGTGTTAGTGTCAAAATCGTTAGTATGTGTTGTTGCCATATTACTAGAAATAGATATCAAATAACTTTGTGACGGTTATAGGATAACCTTGCTCTGATACCAAATGAAAGTGTACGTGCAGTACTAAGGATCGTGTAATATGATATATAAATGCGGAAACTGATAATAGCAGTAAAATAAAAATTAAAGTAAGCACGCCAGGAATTTTTATACTGGTTCGAACTTCCCGTTCTACGTCCAGTACCAGAATACCCTCTGGATTTAAACTAAACCCCTCACTTAACCCGGAGGAATAGGTATACGACACCTGAGCAGCCAAACAGGAATTTTTCCGCCTCAACAGTCGAAGAGGACTTCAACTTAATACAAATAATTTGTTGACGAATGTGTTCTGAATAACACGGATTGTCTTTTGATAGTACAATTCTCCTATAATCAAATCCTCAAGAGTATATAGTGTGTGTGAAGATTAGAAGGAGGATAATCGCATAGAATCGAAGTATATGAATTAATTTAGTGATTCTAGCGATATTGAATGAGAATGGATGCTTTTTATTTGCAGAGAATAATAGAGAATAGATTTTAGAATTATAAACAAGAATTGGTTATTGTAGAATTGAATTGAACATGTTTATATAGTTGTAGAATAGTTACAATCTTCATGAAGAGTTTCAATCAAAAGTTGTGTCCGTATCTCTTGGATTGAAGGAGATTCCTCTTCACGAACGATCGCAACTCTTCAGAAAACTAGCCGTTATTCTCAGGTCGGTTGGCCGAGAAAACTGGCCGGTCAGCTGAGTTTCAAAAACGTACACAGAACAATGCATATCTGTGCTTTGACACAGAGTCGGTCGACCGAAGTTCCTGGTCGGTCGGCCGACCTGCTGTCAATTGCACAGTGCACACTTTTTCATGTAGAAATTAATGTATAATAATTTGTGTGTGTGTGTGTGACTACTTGAGGAATGATTTTAACAATATTCTAAGACTCAATACAATAAAATATTCATACTAATCTCTGGATTGTAGTCTTGTCTCCTTTTTAGTGCACAGTATACGCTTATTCTCTTTTTGTCGCTTTCGTATAGTATTCTCGTCGTATGATCTCTGAAGCTTGTGTCATGAATCAAAACTCATGAATCAACATTTTTCTGGATAATTCATTCTTATCCAATCCCAGACTCTTCGAACCAACATTCGATAGTTTTCGGTAAAATCAACTCCGGTTCTTTTGGAAATAAACAGACAATACAAAAGAGCCTGAATCACCCTTAACCGTTTAAGTGGACGGATTTCCTTATCATTTGTCCTAAAAGAACACAATGAGTTTATGCATACAGTAGCATCAACAAAGATCATTGTACCATATAATTCCCATGTTTGCCCTAAATATTTCTAGAGTTAAAAGTTTGTCAAGATTTGATAGTCGGCTATACAACTATTAAATAAGCAAACCATCAAACATAGATTAAATTCCACATGGGATCCACTAAGCCTCTATTAATTAATCTTTCGTTAGTTAAATCTCTTTTAAATTATTTGAAACAAAATACCTTCACAAAGGATATTTTCATAAACCCCTTATACTTTTTTCAATACTAGGAAAAACATTCATATACTTATCTCACCAGTATAAGTATATAATAGGCATTATATTTTCAATTCTTAGAAAATCTACCAATATATTTATCTCAACGGTATAAAACTATTTACAAAACGCAAGAAGATTTCCTTTTTCGAAATTTATATTTAAATGGGCCCAAACAAATACCATTTAAAACATTACTTACTATAAACCAAACGACTATACTTCGGTGTTAAGTATGAAAAGAATGTTTCTGTATCACCATAATTAAGAAGGATTAATTATAAAATCAAATCTCATTCCTTTATTAAAATTCCCTTTCTATAAGCCCATTTCATAGTGACAAATACTTTTATAACTCTCCAAATTAATTTACAAAACTTCTTTTTCCTTTTTATAAGTGGATTATTATGTATAAATACCTTTATTTGATTGATTGGTCCCCTTTAAACATCATAATTAAATAATTTGTTACTTTAAAACTTTATTAATAAATAATTAATCAACTTACTTTAAAACATCATTTATAAACACTTAACCTCAAATTATTACAAAATTTAAGTTATTTTATATTCATAACTTTACAAATTTGAAAAGAGGCATAGCGACCATAATGATACTAAATCAATTTATCATTTCCATTCAATTTGACCTTTCAGGTCACATAACTGGTATTTACATGAGCATGCATCTATGTAAATAAAATCAATAATTAACCATCAATAGTTAACACATCACTTTTCCCAATTTTAATTAACTAGCATATGAATAAATGTCCAAATTAATATAATAGCTGAACAAGGGTTTATTCTGCTAAACAGATATCATCAATAATATATTTGATTTAATTATAGCTGAACAATGTTTTATTCTGCTAGATAAATGTTCAGTTGAGGATAAATAAATTTGACCACATGATTATGTAATTCAATGTTTTAGCAAAACTAAACATATTTTCTTAGCTACCTAATGACATAGACAAAGAGAATCCCTTGTGTTTAAACCATTTTTTGAAAAAGAAAGTTGCTTTTTAACAAACCGATCCTTGGAAATAAATTAATTTAAAAATTAAAAACCTTTATTTAATTAACTAAAATAAGTTTAAATCCTTTATTTAATAATAATTAAATCTTAATTATATCCTAATTAAATCTTAACTTAATTAGTAATTAATTAATAATTAACCCTGCCCGATTAATAATTAATTAATTACTTAATAGTTAATTAATAATTAAACCTTACTTAAATAATAATTAATTAATTAAAATTTACTTAATCAATAATTAGTTAACCTTTACTTAATTGATTAATTATAATTATCTTACTTAATTAATAAATTAAGTACTAATTAAGTTTACTTAATAAACAATTAAGTACTAATTATCATTACTAAATTAATTAATTAACTAATCCTTTAACTTTTATTTATTTATAATTACTAATTAATTTTTAAGACTAATAATATGTTGAAATACTTTTCAAAACTACTTCAAATGAAAACAATTTTAATTACACAAAAGTGTTCGTTTTACGAACTACATCCATAGCGACTATCGCTATGGATACCATAACTTCAAAACTAGTTTTACATTCCTAATCCCCCATTTTAAACCTTACCCTTTACCTTTAAATTACTTTATAAACTTAGTATAAAGATTTTTAAAATCAAAAAGTAAAGTTTGAAAACTTGTAAAAGTTTTCTAGAAAAATAAAATAAGTAACTAAGTTTAAACCAAGGGATCTCGATGTCACACATCTACAAGTTCAAGTGCTAACTTTCTTTAGCATACACGTTTATAACATAAGATCAAACATTTTCACACATGCCAAAACATCTTACATGACTTTAAACACCACTTAACATTTTGACTTCATTTCCAAGCCAATAACCAAGCACTGCATATAAACACACATTGTAAAGCACATACAATAATATTTTCCAACCAAACAACTACAAAATTATTTTTTACAATGTCCAGTTTGAAACTTTAATTAAAATGTGAGCTTTATTCACGAAATCTACCAAAACCAAGTCAAACTACTACCACTTTCCCATCGTCACCTGAAACCAAGGTTTTAAATATCGGATTTCGGTCACGTTTCGTCTCGGAATTTTTACACAAGTTATCTCGTATCGGGGGAGATCTCGGACGAGATGAGTACATATCGGGTGTACATCTTGGATTGATATCTCTGGTCTTATAATGCATCTCGGGAATATCTCGGATGCACTTATGTATCTAAAATTGATGTGTTAAAAATTTATTTAACGGTTATAAATTTCTTAGTAAAAATAAAAATAGTAACATACTTGATTTACATGGAAAAAGGAATATTTTTAGAAGAGTAGTAGCTTGATTAGCTTAATTGATTTGGTAATGATTGAATAATATCCTTTTATTTGAACATAATAAAGAAGTGGAACCTTTCGCTATGACTCATTAAGATAAAAAGTAAAGAATATGTTCAAGAAGTTGGTAAATTGTAATTGGATTGAGTAGTTTCTTTTGAATCAATATGAAAATAAAAAATATTATGGAAAATAGGAATGTATAATTTCGGGTGAGATTTCGGATTGAGATTTTGATCCATATTTCGGGTGAGATTTGAATATCTCGGACGAGATGAGTGTCGAGGGAGATATGGAGGAGATTTGATGTCTCGTCTCGTTTAAGTGTGAAAAGGAGATCTCGGACGATATATAGGAGATTTAAAACCATGCCTGAAACTTAGCTTTTCTTTCAAAACTTGATTTTTAAAACATGGAAAGTGCAATACGGGTTCTGCCTTGTGCTTTGTGGGCTTGACCTTAGGCTTTGTAAGGGAGTTTAGGATTTCTTTTCAAAAGAGAGGAGATGTAGAATAGAAAGGAGTATTTTTGAATAGGTCTTAAGGGACTTAAAATATAATAGGAATGATTTTTAAATTTTAAAGCTTTAAGGAAGCCATGAGAATTTAAAAGGGAGCTTGGAAAACAGGGAGTAAAGTTTGAAAATAAAAGAAATGAAATGAAAATGAAAGCTGAAAAAAAAGGGAATTGTTTTTATATAAAATAGAATAAGAGAATTACTAAAATACACTTAGGTCCATACCCTCCATCACCTTTTTGCCACATCATCTCCTTCCTTTACTTCGTGAACACGCAACCATCCTCTCTCCCATACTCCATCATTTCCAAATCCATCAAAGTACCAAACATTTGATAATATGTTGGATGTTAGGATGATTTTGTACTTAAATTAGCTTTTACACTTAAGGAATCATTCCCTTTCACATCCATCATTTCTTATTTGAAATTTAAATATAATTTACATTTCAAATTATTATCCGGCCTTTTGGCAAGGCTATGATATCATCTACTTAGCTAGGAACGAATTGTCAACAGCCTTAGGAATCGATTACATACAGTATCATAGACGATGATCGGGTAGATTTTGACCGGAGCCCAATCGAGGTGCAGTCAGCATGGAGTAACTTGCATGGCCCCGTAAAGTTATATTTCAAATTTGGAGTCGATCGGAGTTTATATGCTCGAATTACGGACGAAGCAAGGGTTTGCATGGATCGATCAAGAACGATCTATAAAACAGTTCAAATCATCGGAGAACGCTCAATATCCCGAGATCGACACGGCCAACTCATTTGAAACTTCCAGGGCATCAACAAAATGAAGATTGAGGCTTACAAAAACGATCATAAGTCCTAAATTTTCATTTAGAGTTTAGCCGATCGTTATTGGCTAATCGTTTTTGCCAAGTCCTAAAAACGATCGGCATGTTCCAGTGCATAATCCAAGTTCAATCAAGATCGATCCATATCTCCCAAATTACAAGTCAGAATGATTCTATATTTCAGAAGCAATATCAAGAGGCATATGGGAAACCCCAAAAATGATCGCAGTAAAATTGGAGATAAGAAAAAGGATCGGTGAAACTTAGGCCGATCATTCCTGATGGTCGAGCTGAGTACGCCGATCGTTATGATGGACCCCTATGGACCTAGAGAACCTTCTTCTGAAATCTTAGCGAAATATCTCATCATCTCTCCCTATAAAGACAGGCCCCATGGTTCATTTTAGGGATCTTTTACGCTACCGGTTACCTTATTCCTTACTATAATCAAGTTTTTCGTATTCCTTACTGCTGTAATCAGATTATTAGTTGATTAATAATGATAATCTTCAAAGTGGATGTAGGCATACAACGCCGAACCACTATAAATCTCCGTGTTCTTGATTATTGTTTCTTATTTGCTGTTAGTTTATTCTATTCCTCAGTTTAAATTTTACTTTCTTCATTTACTTCTCTACATAAATCTACTCTTGGGTGTTTGTGACCAATTTGGTTGCAAATATTTTGGTGCTTCCACTGAGAACCTTGATTCTCAGCCTGCAAGGATCCCTTTTTTTGCTACTTTATTGGATAAATCCCTCGACGAGATCCGTTGTTATCTTCAAAAAGTTGCTTATACTACTCAGATTTTCTGAAATCTAAGTAAGGAGATTGATAATGGTGAGACATACTGGATCCACTACTAAGAACGTGGATGGAAATGACATTGATAGCATTCAACAAGGAGACCCAAGTAATCAACCGATAAATGTGAATATAGATCCGATTGAAATTCAGAATCCCACCAATTCTATTACCAGAGCTGAATTTCATAATCTAATGAGAGAGTTGATGGAGAGCCGTCAATAGCTAAATTAGCAGATTCAGACCAACATCGACTTGATAAACCAAATCAATCAGCAGCAACCAGGCAAAGCTAGGAGGGACCCCACTACTTACTCGATGTCAGAAAGCTCTAGCTCATCGGATGGTACCATAGACATAGGCGTCGTAGAACTGATGGATACCATGCAGAAACTTCAGGGCGTCAACAGGTAGACTGTAACACTCCATATTTTTAGTAACATTATTTAGAATATTTAATTAGCTAAATAAAATAAAATAATGTAAGATGATTAATAGATTGAGATTTGATTTAACCAAGGGTAGGCGTGCCTACATGTAGAATAAACTAAAGAAATAAGATGGAAGTAAGTGTTAGGAAATAAGGGAGGGCAAACTAGGAAAATGACAAAACTTATACCCTAAACCCTTAGAGAATTAAACACACATTCATTTCATTCTCAAGTAAAATATTTTAAGGCCGTCCACCATTTTCAATCTCAAGAGAAGATAAAGCTAGGATTTTCGAGAGGAAGGAGTAAATCAACTTATTCAATATCAAATCTCACGTCTTTAATCACAAAGCTAAGGTGAATGATAACTACATCCTATTTTCCTTATAGTTTTCGGTTTTAAGGTTAATCCGAAATGATTTTGCATGATAATGCCATGTTTTGGATGATTAAATGTTTATATACACTTGTTGGTGATTTATGCATGTTCATATTGATTTTTTATGACATGTTTTGATGTGAAAGCCCTATTTAATAACATCCAAATGCCTTGTGATTTTTGATATAGACCATAAATGTTATTTTAGAGATGGGTTCAATTTTCATAATTTTCTGAGTTATGGTGGATTTTATATTAATTTTCTGGTGATGAAAATGATTTATCGGGTTATACCTATTTACGGCAAAAATAATAATTATGTGGGTCCAAAATTTATACATGTTAGAAAACATAATGAAAAAGATTTTCGGGAACTTTTATAGAATTTTCCTAATTGTTTTGATGAATATATAAAATTATTTAAGGTATAGTACTTAAATGTTTTATATATTTAGTTAAGGAGAAGGGATGTTTTGCAAATGATTTAAATTAATTAATTGGCTTTGAAATGTTTAGCACTTTTTAGTGGTAAAGAAAAGAGGCAACCAATCAAAATTTTACATGTAAAGCAGGTTAGGTGAAAAGAACTGTTTATTTCTGGCTTTTTAACTATTTTATTGCTTTTGGCACCTGCTTCCACCTTGGTTGGCTTTCAACCAAGTCCCTCCGCCCTTAACTCCATCGAAACCAATGCACTTGGTATCAAGAAATTGGTACGTAGCGAATTGGATAGAAGGCGAAAGGTATGAGGTCGAAACCATAGGTTCTGAAGGGGTCGAAGTGTCACTTTGTTTTTAAATTAAAATGCGCCTGCTTGCTTTCAACTAAATGGCTATTGACTCAGTTAGCTTTCGACTGTGTCAATGGATTTAAATGAGATGGTTTCGAATGGGTTGCGCCTTAGTTTTAAATGGTTGCTTTCGACTAAGCCGAAACCCCTAGTTGTCGCCTTTCTACCTTTCAAAGTCAATGGTTTCAAAAGGTATACTTAGTTATTTAAAAATCAGCCACTTCTCCAATGCTTTCAAAGGGATGGTTTCGACGCCATTACTTCTTTACTTAGGAAATGGTTTCGAAACAGATGCTTTGACTTAGATGTTATAAAGACCCTTTTTCTATAATTGAAGTATAACCCAAATGGTTTCGAGAGAGATAGTTTTAATGGTTTCGAAAGAAGTGCTTTTGACTTCAATGGGCTTCTTATCCTTTTGCTCTACTTGAAGGCATAATTCAAAAGGTTTCGAACGAGACAGTTTTTAAAGGTTTCGAAGAAGTAAACTTTGAATGGTTTCAAAAAGTTTCCACATGTTTTAAATTGAACCCAAAGACTTTCGAAAGGTTTAGTATTGTAATACTTTCTAAAGAGTTTTAATGAATAGTTTCGAAGGGGTGGTTCCCTAGGGTTTCGAAGCGGTCGAAAGGGAAGGTTTTCCTTTGTTTTCGAAGTTTTCGATGAAAAGAAAGGAAGGGTTATTCTAATGTTTTCGAAAGGCAATGTTTAAAGGTTTTAAAGAGGGATGTCTATTATTTTGAAGCTTTCAGAGAAAAGTAAGGAAAGGATTTTCCAATGTTTTCGAAAGACAAGGTTTAATGGTTTCAAAAATGGTAAATGTTTCCATCAATAAGAGGTTGAGTAATATATATATATATAAAACATGGCAAGGTGATTTTGAGTAAAGCATAGAGAATATGTATTTTCCTTGTGTAAGTATTATTTAAAGATTTAAATCAATTTGAAAGAGTTTTTCAAGGAAAATTTGAGGGAACTTATCCCTAAGAAAAATGACTCAGATATTAGAATACCAGATGAGACTGGTATAGGGTTGCACCGTATACATTAGCTATTGGCCCCAGCAAATTTAGTCCAAAATTCCAGTGTGTTGGGCTTTGTTACAGGAAAGACTAAAATTATGATTCCACACAGAAGGGAGTATATGTTTGTATATTGATAGGTTATTGGTGAGCCCGCAAAACCATTAGAATCAGGCGACCCTGGGAGATCTTAAGTTAGGGATAGACCATCCAGAAGAGAAGTATTGAACAGATAATTAAGGACAGACCGTCCAGAAGAGGTGAGTCTAACAGATGTTAGATAAATTTTGTTACTTTGTCTAATAGGCCCGAGTCAGCCAAAGGTTAATAGTAAGTCAAACAAAACTATAGTGTTCAGACAGATAGTCCATTTGTTACCTGATATGTATGTTTACATAATAATGCTTTACATCTTAACCAGTTTTTGTTGCAGGATAAAAGTTTGCGAAAGATATGTTTTAAAAGGATGTTAGTGAGGGGAAACCCGTTCCGCTAAGCGGCATGGTCTCACTTAACATTAATAACTGGGATGTATAGTATTATTCACATCAGGCTTTATGTCTGACTCGAAGTTTATGTTTTCCCCTTAAACTCTTGGGTGCTCAAAATCGATTTGAGTAGGCCGAGGGTTGAGTTTCTTTCAGGTTTTAGTAGGATGACGAATAAAGCTATCGAAGGAGAGTAGGAGGCTAACAGATAGCTATTTAGGAGTTACAGTTCTTTGTTTTATGTTTATTTCCGCTGTGTATGTATTAAGTCAGATTATGACTATATGACTTTGATCATCCAAGAAGGCTTCTTCATATGTCGTTCTTGGCATATTTTGTAATAAGTATATTTTATCATTGCTTGGGAAACATTTGGGATTATGTACTCTGAATATGGAACATCTGTAATGAAAAGAAATGTGTTGTTTTTAAATCTGTGCTTTGTTTCATATTTAAGTGCTTCTGATATTATAGATACCATTAACATAGCCGTATTTAGTCGTTGAAAGCTAATACTATGGATGACTACAGCATCTGTAGCGCTTAGCTTTGGGCCTCAAGATAGGGGATGTTACAACTTGGTATCCGAGCATAGGTTTATGAAATACTTTAACTAAAAATGATTTTTGAAAACATAATCCTCAGGAATTAGAGATAGGATCGGGGTATGGGATAAAGCTATAGTAATGTACTTGTATTTGCTATATATAAGTATATGCTTTATCTTTAGACTCCTATCTTTGTTAGGCTATTCTTGTGTATCTCATGAGGCTTGAATACAGATATGGATGGAAGAAGAGGCAGAGTCAATCTAAGAGGAGACAACACCACTACCAATGGAATTGCCCGACCAAATGCTAAAAGTGGTCAGGCTCAGGCTGAGAACGTTGGTGTTGGGGTTTCCCCAAGTAGACATGGGAGCCATGTATCAGTTTTTCGTAAACATCATGCAAGATGGAATCGTAGCTGGAGTTGTTGGAGGTATTATTGCTGGAGGAGGAGTTTAGGAAGCTCCGATGGCCAATCAATATGCTAACTTGAGCAGAGATTATACTAGGTTTGAAGGAAAACCGTTTATTGGAACGGAGGATGCTATCCAAGTAGAAAACCGGCTGCTACATTGCGAGAGGATTTTTTCTAACCTACGGCTCAATGACGAGCAGAAAAGGAGACTTGCTTCAAGACAGCTTCAAGAAGCTGCTTTGTTTTGGTGGAAAACTATAACTACTGGCGTGGATGAAGAGACTATGATGTTGGCGGAGTTCAGGAGGAGGTTTCAAGAAAGTTCCTGTCGGTAATAGCGCAGTCTGTTTTGGTTAGGAAGTTTGCTGATGTGGAACAAGGAGAAATGTCAGTTCTGGAATATACTAGTAGATTCGAAAAGCTAGCCCGGTATGGGTATGCCACTGTTGACACAGTGTTGAAAAGAAATGAAAAGTTTATTAGAGATTTGAAGCCGGAGTTGACTAGAGCTACTTTACTGCACATCAGAGATCTGTGTGATGTGGTAGTGGAAATTGCGTTGAGACATAAAGAGATGTTAGCTTGTTTGGAGAAGAAGAAGAAGAACGAGGTCCAGGTTGGACATGGCCAAAAGAGAAAGTTTTTCCACAAAAAGATTGCTCAGAAAGGAGGTGCGACAAAGAAAGGAAAGTCTGAGGTGGTCTGCTACAAGTGTGATAAGAAAGGCCATTATGCTTATGAGTGCTGGACAGGCAAAGGAAAGAAGGCTGCCGAGAAGAAAGGGATCAGATATTTTAACTGTGATCAAATTGGGCACTACAAGAACTAGTGCAAAGAGCCAGCAAAAGGGGATAATGGCCAAGTGTTTTCAATGGAGCCTGCTACGTCAAAGCTGACAGCGCAGGAGAAGGGAAAAGGGGTGTTAGGAGGTACGCTTCAGATCCATGATACATCTGTTAGTGTTTTATTCGATACCGGTGCATCTCATTCTTTTATATCTCGATGTTTGGTAGATAAACTTAACCTAGAACCCACATATTTAGTTACTTCCTTAAGAGTTGCAAATCCGATAGGAGGGTATGCGATGCTTGGGATGAAGTGTGACCATTTACGGCAGCAAATCCAATATAAGAGTTTGCGATTTGTATGTATTTGATTTTGTTGGGTTCAGATTTATATTGGGTATGCATTGGTTAAGTAATTATGATGCTAGGCTGTTTTTCTTTGATTGGAAAATATCACTTAGACACCCGGATTGTAATGATCAGATAGTTTATACTGTAGAAAACCCCAGTTGGGAGGTGAATGCTTTGTTGGATGTTATGGAGTTGGAAGATGAGTTGAGTCACATTTTCATAGTAAGAGAATTCGTGGATGTATTTGAGCCTGTAGTTGGATTGCTGCCGAAATGAGCTATTGAGTTTCAAATTGATTTAGTGCCTGGTGCAGAACCAGTGAGTATACCGCAAAGCAAGATGACACCAATAGAGACAAGGGAGTTTGAAAGCTCAGTTGGTAGACTTGGAAGGAAAGAGTTTTATTAGACCGAGTAGTTCACCTTGGGGAGCAGCCACTGTATTGGTTAAGAAGCCGAATGGATCGTCAAGGCTATGTATCGATTATCGTAAGTTGAATGATAAGACGATAAGGAATCGATATCCACCGCCAAGGATTGATGATTTGTTCGATCAGTTGAGCGGGGCCAAGATATTCTCTCAGTTAGATTTGGCAACAGGATTTCATCAACTTAGAGTAGCGAAAGATAGTATACCTTTAACGGCATTCATGATGAGATGTGGGTCATACGAATGGTTAGTTATGACGTTCGGACTCACAAATGCATCGACATTCTTTATAGATTTGATCAACTGAATTTTCCAAGAGCACTTGGATAGATTCGTTTTGGCTTTTATAGATGATATTATGATATACTCTAAGGATGAGAAGGATCATCAAGCCCATCTTAGGGTTGTACTTGAAACGCCGAGGCAACATTAGCTAAAAGCAAAGTTTTCGAAGTGCCATTTTTGGAAGAAGGAAGTGAAATTTCTTGGTCATGTGGTTTCGAAGAAAGGATTATCAGTTGATCCAGAAAAGATTGAAGCCGTTAATAATTGGAAACGACCACAAACGGTAACTGAGGTAAGAAGTTTCCTTGGATTAGCGGGATATTATTAGAGGGTTATAAAGGATTACTCACGGATTGCAGCGCCAATGACTAAGCTGACACGAAAGGATGTAAAGTTTGTATGGACTGATAAGTGTGAGGAAGCATTTCAGAGCTTGAAGCACTTGTTGACCCATGCACTTGTGTTAGTGGTACCAAAAGGGAATCATGATTTAGTTGTTTATACTGATGCATGTGGTATGGGGTTAGGAGCTGTACTAATGCAGAGGGGTAAAGTGATTGCCTACGCTTCTAGACAGCTTAGACCACATGACTTGGAGTTAGCTGTAGTTATATTTGTGCTGAAGGTGTGGAGACATTACCTTTTGGGAGAGAGGTTTGAGCTTTATACAGATCATAAGTCATTGAAGTACTTGTTCTCTCAGAAGGAGCTGAACATGAGACAACAAAGATGGTTGGAGTTTCTAGCCGCTTATGATTTTTGAATAGAGTACATACCCTGGAAAAGGAAATAAGGTTGCAGATGCACTCATTAGGAAGCATCAAAATGTAGTGTTAGATATGATAGTAGAATGGAAAGACTTGGAATCATTGTCAGCTTGCATAATACTGTGGAGGTCTGATGCTGAGTCTGGTGGAGAGTCTGCTAGGTTGTCTTATTTAGAAGTCCGACCAGTAATGATTGATAAGATAGCTTCTAAATAGGAGGAGGATCCAGTTTTGGCTAAACGGATTAGAAAATTAAAAGATGGGACAGAGAGCATTGACGTAAAGGATTTTCGTCTTGACCAAAATGGATGGTTGAGAAAGAAGGGCATAT
Organism: Allium fistulosum; assembly: GCA_030737815.1. Taxonomy (NCBI): domain Eukaryota; kingdom Viridiplantae; phylum Streptophyta; class Magnoliopsida; order Asparagales; family Amaryllidaceae; genus Allium; species Allium fistulosum. Next base: position 1,023,235,270 of record CM060902.1, read on the forward strand.
TATGTGTTCCAAATGTGGACGACATAAGGAAAGAGATTCTGGAGGAATGCCATCGTTCAAAGTTCACTATCCATCTAGGAGGAACGAAGATGTATCAAGATATGAAGAGAAGTTTCTTCTGGGAAGGCATGAAAAGGGATGTTGGCTTATGGGTGAAACAGTGTTTGAACTGTCAGTAGGTAAAAGCCGAACATTAAAAGCCGAGTGGATTGCAATAGCCATTGGACATTCCGGTATGGAAATGAGATTCCATCTCTATGGATTTTATTGATGGATTGCCGAGATATAATAGAGAGAATGAAAGTATATGGTTCATAGTAGATAGATTGACCAAGAGCACCCATTTCATTCCTGTCAAGGCAAATAGAACGGCACCTGTATTGGCGAAGTTATTTATGAAGAATGTGGTAAAACTACACAGAATTCCTAGTAGTATTGTTAGCGATAGAGATTCTTTGTTTACTAGCGAATTTTGGAAAATTCTTAAGGAGAGCTTAGGAACCAAGCTCAAGATGAGTACCGCTTACCATCCAAAGACTGATAGGCAGACGGAAAGTGTTAACAAGATCTTGGAGGACTTGTTAAGAGTTTGTGTATTAGACTTCGAAGGATCATGGGAATACCACCTACACCTAGTCGAATTTTCATATAACAATAGTTATCAGACTAGTATAGGAATGGCACCGTTTGAGGCTTTGTATGGAAGACCGTGCAAATCCCATGCATGTTGGTTAGAGACTGGAGACAGATTAGTTTTTGGTCCTGATTTGGTAAAAGAGGTAGCAGAAAAGATTGAGCTAATAAAGGGGAGAATGAAGGGAGCTCGGTCTAGGTTGAAAAGCTATCCAAATAAAAGACGAAAAGATTTAGAGTTCTCTGTGGGAGATCATGTTCCTGTCAAAGTATCGCCAATGAAAGGTGTTATCAGGTTCGGGAAGACGGGGAAGTTAGCACCGAGGTTCATTGGACCATTTCCTATTTTAGAGAGGATTGAAAAACTCGCGTATAGAGTAGAGTTACCGAGTAATTTGGCGGGAGTCCACGATGTTTTTCATGTATCTCACCTGAGAAAATGTGTTAGGGATCCAGACACTACTATAACATCGACTATGTTAGAAGATTTAGTAGTGGAACCAGATATGACTATAATTAGGAAGCCTATCCGAATAGTCGAGAAAGATGAGAAGAAGTTGAGGAACATGATAGTCAGGCTAGTGAAAGTCCAATGGAGTGACGATGCTAGAGACTGTACTTGGAAAACTGAGAGTAGGATTAGAGACACTTATCCTGATTTATTCGATGGTATGTTTTACCTTTGATTGATTGATTGTGTACTTTATCGTAATTTAGAGGACAAAATTCTTTAAGGAGGGGAGATTGAAACACACCATTTTTTTAGTAACATTATTTAGAATATTTAATTAGCTAAATAAAATAAAATAATGTAAGATGATTAATAGATTGAGATTTGATTTAACCAAGGGTAGGCGTGCCTACATGTAGAATAAACTAAAGAAATAAGATGGAAGTAAGTGTTAGGAAATAAGGGAGGGCAAACTAGGAAAATGACAAAACTTATACCCTAAACCCTTAGAGAATTAAACACATGTTCATTTCAATCTCAAGTAAAATATTTTAAGGCGGCCACCATTTTCAATCTCAAGAGAAGATACAGCTAGGATTTTCGAGAGGAAGGAGTAAATCAACTTATTCAATATCAAATCTAACATCTTTAATCACAAAGCTAAGGTGAATGATAACTACATCCTATTTTCCTTATAGTTTTCGGTTTTAAGGTTAACCCGAAATGATTTTGCATGATAATGCCATGTTTTGGATGATTAAATGTTTATATATGCTTGTAGTGATTTATGCATGTTTATATTGATTTTTTATGATACGTTTTGATATGAAAACCCTATTTAATGACATCCAAATGCCTTGCGATTTAGGTATAGACCAGAAATGTTATTTTAGAGATGAGTTTCAGTTTTCATAATTTTCTAAATTATTGTGGATTTTATATTAATTTTCTAGTCAAGAAATTGATTTATTTGGTTATAAATTATTACGGCAAAATAAATAATTATTTGGGTCCAAAATTTATATATGTTAGAAAACATAATGAAAAGGATTTTTTGGAATTTTTATAGATTTTTCCTATGTGTTTTGATGAATATATAAAATTATTTAAGATATGGGACTTAAATGTTTTATATATTTAACTAAGGAGAAGGGGTGTTTTGCAAATGATTTAAATTAATTAATTGGCTCTGAAATGTGTAGCACTTTTTAGTGGTAAAGAAAAGAGCCAACCGATCAAAATTTTACATGTAAAGCAGGTTAGGTGAAAAGAACTGTTTATTTCAGGCTTTTTAACCATTTTATTTCTTTCGACACCTGCTTCTGGCTTGGTTGGCTTTCGACCAAGTCCCTCCGCCCTCAACTCCATTGAAACCAATGCGCATGGTATTAAGAAATTGGTATGTAGCGAATTGGATAGAAGGCGAAAGGTATGAGGTCGAAACCATAGGTTCCGAAGGGTTCGAAGTTTCACTTTGTTTTTAAATTAAAATGTGCCCGCTTGCTTTCAACTAAATGGCTTTTGACTCGGTTAGCTTTAGACTGGGTCAATGGATTTAAAAAGATGGTTTCGAATGGGTTGCACTTTAGTTTTAAATGGTTGCTTTCGACTAAGCCGAAACCCCTAGCTGCCGCCTTTCTACCTTTCGTAGTCAATGGTTTCAAAAGGTATACTTAGTTTTTAAAAAAACTGCCATTTCTCCAATGCTTTAGAAGGGATGGTTTCGACACCATCACTTCTTTACTTAGGAAATGGTTCCGAAATAGTGCTTTGACTTAAATGTTATAAAGACCCTTTTTCCATAATTGAAGTATAACCCAAATGGTTTCGAGAGTGATAGTTTTAATAGTTTCGAAAGAAGTACTTTCGACTTCAATGGGCTTCTTATCCTTTTGCTCTACTTGAAGGCATAATTTGACTGAGATAGTTTTTAAAGGTTTTGAAGAAGTAAACTTTGAATGGTTTTGAAAAGTTTCCACATGTTCTAAATTGAACCCAAAAACTTTCGAAAGGTTTAGTATTTTTAATGCTTTCGAAAGAATTCTAATGAATAGTTTCAAAGGTGCGGTTCCCCAGGGTTTCGAAGGGGTCGAAAGGGAAGGTTTTCCTTTTTTTTCAAAGCTTTCGATGAAAAGAAAGGAGTGGCTATTCCAATGTTTTCGAAAGGCAATGTTTAAAGGTTTTAAAGAGGGATGTCAATTATTTTGAAGCTTTCGGAGAAAAGAAAAGAAAGAATTTTTCAATGTTTTTGAAAGACATGGTTTAATGGTTTTGGAAAGGGTAATTGTTTTCATCAACAAGAGGTGGAGTAAAATATATATATAACATGGCAAGGTGATTTTGAATAAAGCATAGAGAATATGTATTTTCCTTGTGTAAGTATGATTCAAAGGTTTAATTTGAAAGAGTTTTTCAAGGAAAATTTAAGGGAAGTTATCCCTAAGAAAGATGACTTGGATATAAGAATACTAGATGGGACTGGTATAGGGTCGCGCGGTATACATTAGCTATTGCCCCCATCTAATTTAGTCCAAAATTCCAGTGTGTAGGGCTTTGTCACAGGTAAGACTAAAATTTTGATTACACACAAAAGGGAGTATATGTTTATATACAGATAGGTTATTGGTGAGCCCACAAAACCATTAGGATCAGGCGACCTTGGGTGATGTTAAGTTAGGGATAGACCGTCCAGAAGAGAAGTATTTAATAGATAGTTAAGGACAGACCATCCAGAAGAGGTGGGTCTAACAGATGTTAGATAAATTTTGTTACTTTGTCCGGTAGGCCCAAGTCAGGAAAAGGTTAATAGTAAGCCAAACAAAACTATAGTGTTCGGACAGATAGTCCATTTGATACTTGATATGTATGTTTACATAATAATGCTTTACAGTCTTAACCAGTTTTGGTTACAGGATAAAGGATTGTAAAAGATATGTTTTAAAAGGACATTAGTAAGGGGAAACCCATTCCGCTAAGCGACATGGTCTCACTTAACATTAATAACTAGGATGTATAGTATTATTTACACCAGGCTTTATGTCTGACTCGAAGTTTATGTTTTCCCCTTAAACTCTCGAGGTGCTCAAAATCGATTTGAGTAGGCTGAAGGTTGAAGTTCTTTCAGGTTTTAGTAAGGTGACAAATAAAGCTACCGGAAGAGTGCAGGAGGCTAACAGATAGCTATTTAGGAGTTGTAGTTCTTTGTTTTATGTTTATTTCCGCTGTGTATGTATTAAGTTAGATTATGACTATATGACTTTGATCATCCAAGGTGGCAACTTCATATGTCGCTCCTGGCGTATTTTGTAATAAGTATTTTATCATTGCTTGGGAAACGTTTGGGATTGTGTACTTTGAATATGGAACATCTGTTTTGAAATGTAATGAAAAGAAATGTGTTGTTTTGAAATCTGTGCTTTGTTTCATATTCAAGTGCTTCCGATATTATAGATACCATTAACATAGACGTATTTAGTCGTCGGAAGCTAATACTATGGATGACTGTGACATCTGTAGCGCTTAGCTTTAGGCCTCTAGATAGGGGATGTTATATAGACCATCGCAGTTTTCCAGGAATGATCAGTGTTGGTCCCTCTACTAGAGAAGGAAATTTACTTGTGCATGTTGGGTTTCAAACTGAAGCCATTATGGTTAATTTGAATGATGGAGTCCGAATGAATGCTGATCGGGTTCTTCCCAGGATGATGGTGAAATCAACGTAAAGATGCGCATCGCGAAAATGGTGGCCCGAGAAGGCGTGAAACGGCCCACAAACATCGACCGGACTATACATGTGAGGTGGAATACGACCACCGCTTGGTGCCACCCATCCAAACGCCAAACTTATCGGCAATGGTCAGACAGTTGGTGAGAGAGAACCAAGGCTTGACTAACGATGACTGGGGAATCTCGAGAAGCCATACTCCTTTCATTGATAATGTTCTACATGCATAATATGCGAGGAGATTCAACATGCCATCAATGCCTGCCTACGAGGGAAAAGCCGACCCTAGGCAGCATATTATAAGGTACGAATAGCTGATGAATTATGCACGAGTCAATGATGGAACCAAGTGTAGATGCTTTCCTATAACCCTCCCCGAAATAGCAACGATCTGGTTCACGAGACTACCCCTGCGATCAATTTCTAGATTCGAGGAGTTGGCAACCAAGTTTGTGGAGTAATTCTGAATGCACGCAACTCGTCCCAAAGACGTGATGTCCCTTTCTAGTGTGATCCAGGCTCCAAGGGAGTCGTTAAAAGATTATTTAGAGAGATTTCATATAGCTATCACGGAGGTCAGTAATCCAAATGATCACGCGATACTCATGGTCGTGACGAGCGGGATTGATCCTGAGTCTGAGTTTGGCGACTAGCTACCACTTTGTAGTGCTTTTATTCGAAGGCAGCTTAGTTTTTGAGAAAGGAAAAGCCAGGTCCTCCAGAAAAAATAATGTTGCGGGACCGAGTGGAGAAGCAGTACAGAGTAACATTGCAATAAAACAGTCTGATGACAGTTCTAGAAAAGTCCAAGCGAACATTCAAAATAAGCCAAATCAACAAAAGAGAGGCGGAGATAGGAATCGAGAGCAGAAAAGAGATTCTGGAAGGTTGAAGCCTAGGATTCCAATGTATGATAATTACACGCCGTTGAATACGTTCCTGGAAAATATCTATCTGTCTACTTGCAATACCATGCAGAACAGGAAGCCGCCTCCAAAAGAGTCGGCAGAGAGACAGAAGCAGACCAGGAAGTATTGTCGGTTTCACGAGTGTTATGGGCATAATACAAATGAATGAAAGCATCTCTAGGATGTTATAGAAAAATTGATCGTGAAAAGAAGTTACAACAGTTTGTGAAAGCCCCGTAGGATGGAGGGCAGGTGACTTCTGACCCTAATCGAAGACAAGCTCCGTATAGGGTTAAGGAGCCTGCACGGACTGGTGAAAGACTGGTGATAAATACGATAGTCGGAGGACCGCACCCGGCGGATAGGAGTTGGCAAGAAATAGAATCCTATGCTAGCATGATTAGGCATGTAGATTTTGAATGTTGTTCGAATATGGAAGATGGGACTCCGGCGAAGCAGCAACGTACAATGGTAGATGATATTGTGTTTAGGAACAGGGATGTAGAAAAAGTAGAGGCTCCAACAATTGACTCGATGGTCATTTCAGCTAAGATTGGTCCCGCATTGATGAGAAGGATTTTGATTGATTGTGGAAGTTCAGTGAATATAATCTCAAAAGGCATATGATCAGATGAGAATGGAAGCCAAAGATTTAAAACCGTCTAAAGCTCGTATACACGGTTTTAATGGCGTTGCAACCGAAGCTATTGGTTATGTGGAATTACCTGCTGAATTAGGAGAAGGTGAACGAAGGAGAGTGCGAATCTTACCATTTATTGTTTTGGATGTTGACTCTCCGTACAATGTTTTTTTGGGCCGATCGGCCCTGGTTAAATTCCAAGCAGCTCTTGCCCTATGGTGTTTGACTTTGAATTTTTCGACTAACAATGGTGTAGGAGTTGTTCATGGCGATTAGGCGACTGGACGTGCCTGTTATATAGCTGAGTTGAGGGAAGCTCCGCACAAAGAGAAGGGTAAGGGTGTGGACAAGGTTGTTCGCATCCAAGCTGCCGATGACTAATAATTGGCGCCTGAGCCTTGGCTCGGGTGCCACAGTCGGTTCTTTAGAGATATAGATCTTAGGGATGACGAAGAGGAGCCCAAAGAGACCAAGGCTGCACCGGCTAAGCCGACGATCGATATCACAGTCTGTCGTGACGATCCATCAGGAGTTCTAAAGATTGGGTCAGAGCTCAGCCCTCTGATGATGTAGGAACTTGCTGGTTTTCTCTGAGCAAATCTAGATGTACTCCTTGGACTCACTCTGACATGTGTGGAATTTCGCATGCTATTGCGAGCCATGCATTGAACATTGACCCAAAGTATGGTCCGATAAAGCAAGAAAGGCGTGGTATGGATCCAGAGAGATCTGTTGCTCTCAAAGAGGAGGTGGATAAACTAAAAGCCAATGGGTTTATCCGCGACTCCCTCTACCTTGAATGGGTATCAAATCCCGTGCTTGTAAAGAAGGCGAATGGGAAATGGAGAACGTGCATTGATTATTTAAATTTGAACAAGGCATGTCCAAAAGGCAGTTTTCCCCTTTCGAGGATTGACCAGCTGGTCGATTCAACCATAGGACACGAATTGCTATCTTTAATGGATGCATACTCGGGATATATCCAAATCTCAATGCATATTCCCAATCAGGAGCACACCAGTTTCATTACCGATGTTGGATTGTACTGTTATGTGGTGATGCCGTTTGGATTGAAGAATGCCGGAGGAACTTACCAACATTTATTTAACATGATGTTTAAAGACCGAATTGGAAAGATGATAGAAGTGTATATGGATGATATGCTCGTGAAGTCATGACGATCAAGCGACCACATTAGAGACTTGGCGGAAATGTATGACATCCTTTGACATTATAAGATGAAGATCAATCCATTGAAGTGTTCTTTTGGTGTCGCATCGGTAAATTTCTTGGGCTTTATTGTCAATGCATGCGGAATAGAAGTTAATCCTGAGAAGATTCAGGCTATCCGTGATATTCAAGTGTCGATAACTATTAAATGAGTGCAGAGTCTGAATGGGAAAGTTGCTGCCTTAAGTCGGTTTATCTCCAGAGCTACCGACAAGTGCATTCCTTTCTTCGATTTGATCAGGAGAGGAAAGAGAAACTTTAAATGGACGCAGGATTGTAAAGATGTGTTTCAAGCTTTGGTAGATCATTTGGAGAGACCCCCTATCCTGTCAAAGCCGGAGGATCATGAGGACTTGTACATTTATTTGGTTGTATCGGCACATGCTATAAGTGCCGCATTGATTCATGAGGAGAATCGGATCCAGAGGCTGGTGTATTACGTCAGCAAATGATTAACGGAAGCTGAGAGGAACTACCCGAAATAGAGAAACTGGCATACTGTTTACTAATTGCATCGTGGAAGCTTCGTCTGTACTTCCAGGCACATCCAATCAATGTTTACACTGACCAACCGTTATGACAGGTCCTACAGCGACCTAAGACGTTTGGAAGGTTACTTAAGTGGAATGTTGAGCTCAGCCAATTTGACATTACTTATCTCCCTCGAAGGGCTATTCAGGGTCAGGCGGTTGTAGACTTTATAGCAGAGTTTACCATGCAAGATGATTTTCCAAAAGGTAGCGAAATCCCTACTGTACGATGGAAACTGTATACTTATGGAGCATCTAATATCATTGTTCTAGACCTAGGATTGTGCTTATAACTCCTGAAAATCGGTCAATCTGTTATGCATTAAAGCTTGATTTCCTAGCAATAAACAATGAAGCTGAGTACGAAGCTCTAATTGCTGGACTTAAACTCCCTAGGGAACTTAGAGTAAAATCTCTTGAAATCTTTTGCGATTCACAGTTGGTGGTGTATCAAGTTAGGGGAGAATACCAAGCTAAGGGACAATGGCTTGCCCCATACCTTGTCCGAGTACAAGAGTTGTTGATAGAATTTGAATACTATAACATTTCACATATTGCACGAGATCAAAACAAAGAGGCTGATTCACTAGCAAAGTTTGCTAGCACCGGCGATGTGCAGTAGATGGGCTTGTTCCCGGTCGAAGTACTAAATACCTCAAGTATAAACATGATGGAGATCGACCAAATACTGGAAGCAGAATCTGAAAGAGAATTGTGGATAACTCTAATTAAAGACTATTTACTGCATGGAGTCTGGCCTGATAAAAGGAATGACAAGTCCTTCGCAAAGCTTAACAATATACTATGCAAGAAGGAGTTATGTACATGAAAGGTTTCTTGGTCCCTCTACTCCGGTGTATGCTCGTGATGAGATAAAGCGTGTTCTAAGGAAAGTTCATGATGGAGAATGCGACGATCACACTATAGAGCAAACTCTAGCAAAGAAAATACTTCGTTATGGGTATTATTGGCCAACCGTAAATCAGGACGCCGCTGATTATGTAATACGATGTGATAAAGGCCAGATGTATGCAAAGGTCCCAAGAGCCTTGCCAACAAAATCATGGATATGGTCAGCCCATGGCCGTTCGCTATGTAGGGTATAGACATTATTGGTTCTTTACCGATCTTTAAAGGTGTTGTGAAGTATGCCATCATTGCAGTTGATTACTTCATCAAATGGGTCGAGGTAGAACTTTTAGCCACGATCACAACCAAGAAAGTAATCAAATTTATTGTCCGAAACATCATATGTTGGTTCGGTCTTCCAGGGACTATTGTAACTGATAATAGGACTGAATTCGATAGTACTGAATTTAAAGACCTTTGTCGAAGATATCGTATTGAAAATAGATTTGCAGCGGTCGCTCACCCTTAGGAAAAAGGGTAGGTTGAGGCTATAAATAAAACCATAAAGTCTATTCTAAAGAATCGTTTAGAGAAGGCAAGAGGCAAGTGGGTGGACGAACTCCCTATAGCACTTTGGGCTTACAGGACCACCCACAAGTCCGCGACTGGCCATACTCCATTCGCCCTTGCCTACGGTTTCGAAGGTGTTATTCCTGTTAAACTCGAGGTCCTTTCTCATCGAGTGACTTACTACGATCCCAAAACGAATAAAGATCTTCTCTTAGAATCTCTTGACTTTGTAGATGAGAAGCGCGAAGAAGCCGATTTGAGGGCAGCTACACATCGACATCGAGTCGCCCGGTATTACAAGACTAAAGTCCGACCTAGAACCTTCGAATTGGCGATCTCATCATGAAATGGGTTTTTCCTACCCCATCGTACATAAACCCAATTTGGGAAGGACCATACGTCATTGAACAGAGGCTTGGAGAAGGAGCTTTCAAGCTAGCGACTGTCGATGGCATTACACTTCCAAGGGCATGGAATAGCGAACATCTTCGATGCTATTTCACTTAATTTATTTCCTTTACATTTCAGTTGCATTTATTTTCCGAATTTCCTTTAGCATTTAATTTTCTGAATGTGAAATAAGACAGTTTATGTTATTCCTTTCCATTAAATGAATAAAGTTTTAGGCTTCCTTTATATTTATGTTCGCTATTGCATTGTATGCTAATTACATAGCAAAACTGATTGAAGTCGATATGTATGAGCAAGCTCCCAGGGTTCGAAATTAATCAATCATGCTAACTCCCAATGGGGTTAAACAAGTTGAGCTCAATCTACTTGTTCATTTAACAACTCTCATTCACAATCCAAAGGACGGGATACATAATAAGGAACGAATAAAATGGCCGACAATCTGAAGATCGAATAACTCCTGCCCAATTATGAAACTGAGATAAAATCAGGGCGACCGTGATATGACCAGCCACTCGCTGAACCAAACCCCAGACCCTGAGTGGCAAACCAATCAACCGAGGGGAGTGTGATCTGACCGCTCTCCGAAACAGATCTAAGTCCATGGAGTGCAGACTGGAGTATAAACATAAATCGGGTTTGAACCGACCACCCTCCAAACAACTCTAAGTCCTCGGAGTGCGGACTAGAGTATAGACATAAATCAGGTGTGATCCGACCACTCGCCAAACAAATCTAAGTCCCTGGAGTGCGGATTGAAGTATAAACATAAATCGGGCATGAATCGACCACCCGTGAAATAACTCAAAGTCCCCAGAGTGAGGACTAGAGTATAAACCTAGATTTGGTGCGATGCAACCACCCATTAACTAAATTTTATCACCAGAGTATGGATAAGAACATGATTGAATAGATGAGTGGAGTTCGACCATTCACTATTCCACAAAATACAGCCCGAAACCGATGGGAGGAGTATAAACTCACTATGAATGGAGTTCGACCATCCTACATCTGATCCCGCTAAAACAAAACTAGAAGCAAAAGTTTAGCGGCTCAAAAAACCGCTGAAATTCGACGGCGTAACACTAAGGCCCGAACCTAGTGTTTGATACGACTCGAGGCCACGACCTCAAGGAGGCCTTGGGATGAATGAATTAAATCGACATCCGATACAATGATCAACGAATCACAAGTGCATAAAATGAAAAATGTGATAGCTTAGACATTTGAACAAGTAAATACAAAAATCATACACAAGAATAAAAGAATTCTTATTTACACTAAAATGGTTGTTCATTATAAAAGTCTATCCAAAATGCAAGACAAAAGTGGAGGGCCACGCCCAAACAAATACAACCAACAAAAAGGAAAAGTGATCGTCTAAGCTATTTACATGTCATTCTAATCCGAAGATTATTTCTTGGATTTTACATCTTTCTTTTACTTCTTTGGAGTGGCACCTTTCGAAGTATTGCTAGACCCTCTCTTCGACCATTTTCCGCCTCGACTTCTCTTCGAAGAAATCCTCAGCTGTATGAATCGAGGCGATATCATCTTTGGAAGCAGGAGGGATAGAGGCACTCTCAGCACCAGAAACAGGGGGGATGTCATCCCGGGGAATTCCTCGCCAGGAGGGATCATTTAGAGAGGGACGAGAATCGGTTCTTCGGAGCCCAAATTAGCAGGCTCATTTTTTACCTTCTTTTTCAACAGTTCTTCTTTTTTAATATGCTCTTTCATGTTGAGCTCCCCAATGGGCTCGAAAGAACCTATGATCACGACATCTTCATCAAAAGGAATTTCATGGTGTGGGTCGCCTCCTTCCTTGAATAATGCCTCCACGAATTGATCATCAATAATGAAGGCTTCTTCATGAGCATCTTGAGTAGTGGCCAAAGTTGTAACTTTGACAGATTCTGTAGCGGCCGCTTGTGACTCCAGTTGAGGCTCTTGAGAAGGAAGAGGAGAAACACCTGATGGGTTCAAAGCTATGAAAAATAGCCGAAAACATTAGAAATATCAACTGATAATGCCCCAACTTTGCGAAAGACGGGAAAATTCGACGAAATACCTTCCTTGGTATGACTTCCAGGTTGAGCCGGAGCATCCTTAGAACTGCGCTCAGGAATTAGGGAAAGTTGTGGTTTGTCTAGATCATACCCGAGGATGGTCGAAGAGCTTGCTACGAAGTTAGAGATGACATAGGGTGCTAGGGGCAATTCAGCTGTATTATCGGGTTGTGCCGACCCGGATCCTTCACCCACTTCATGGGAAGAAACAATAGCTGACTCTTTCTAGAGCGAGAGCTGGATATCGTGCAATGTTTTGGATTCGTCGCCCAATAGCATTTCATTTTCCACTCTAGATAGATCGATATCCTCGGATTGAAGAAGTTTTTCTCTTCCGCAACAAGAAATTCCCAAGCACACCAGAGCTGATAGGTTTAGTCTTCACCAAACAATGTCAAACTTCTATGCTTGAGAACGTTGGCATTGTAAAGGATGAGAAGCGGGTCAAGATTTTTCATTAACTCCTCCCTTACTTTGCCCTTGGTAGCTTCCGTTTCACGTTGAATGAGTGCATCGATATTTTTGGCCCTTTCGATAGTCGTGTCTCTCTCAATTCTAATGTTTACTTGCTCGTCGCAAGCATCCTGAGCAATCTTCTAGGCGTCATCTTTTTCTTTATTTGCATACTCAAGCTTGGCCTTGAGATCTGCTATCTCCTTCAAGGTCGCAGATTCATTATTCCGAGCTGTATCCCGTGCAAGTGCTATCTCCTAATTCCGATGATGTAGCACTTGAACCATATCAAGATGGCTGAATTTCATCTCTTCCATGGATTTCACGGCAGCATTAGCTTTTCCTTCGACTTCCACTTAGGTACTTCTAAGGGCTTCCAGCTCATTTGTCAAAGTGTCAATGATTCTTTTATCTTGAGCTTCTTGGCGTTTTAGCTTTTCAATCTCCACCGCGCGCTCGAAGGAAACTTTTGACATTTTTTCTGTTACCTCATCCATTCCCGATAATACATGTGGATGTCAGTGACGCAGTCAATGGTCCTCTTCTAAACATGGTCTGGAACCCTCTTCAAGTTGGGAGGAAAATAGAACCCTTCAAAGCATAAATTTGGAAACTCTTCGCGAAGCCGTGTTATGCGAGCGGTTTGATCGATCGTAGAATCTTTAGTAGTAGCTTCGACTTCGATGCCTTCTTTGCCAGTCTTATGGGCAGTAGTATGTTCACTATGGAGGCAGCGATCGCTTGGCCATTGAGAATGAGATGGAATCAAAGGCTGTGGAGGCACTAGAATAGTAGAAGGGCCGTGAGAGAGATCGATAGGCAAGTCCCTGCGATCAGTTGGTCTTTCGGACCCTTTGGAGGAGGCGATCTTGATCTATGTTTATCCTAGGGTGGCTTATCCGTAATATCTCTATTTTTATGACCCCGGTCTCGGCTGGGGCGATAGCTGGAATCGTAGTAATCTAGACTGCCACGGTAAGTGCCAGAGCGCGAACCCGATGACTGGTGATGTATATCCCGTAGAGAATCAAACATGTTCCTCTTCCTCACCATCATATCTGCAAAGAAAAATAGAAGTCAGTCAACTCTAAGCATTAAAGAGCATAAGTCAATTACAATACAGTGTTGATGGGTGCAATTGTGTGCCAATGTCCTAGTGTAACCCCCTAACAGACCAGGTGCAGGAGCCTTGCTCATTGGTGTAACTTCCCCTCTAGAGGTAGGAATCTTAGCGCTAATTCTGGTGGGAGATTCCGACCCTCCGATGCTCACATAAGTGATGTGGAAAGCATCAAGATCATGCTAAATCGGTAGACCAGACAAAGAGTCAAGTGGTAAACTCAAACGCTCTGACGGTTGGGAGGAAGAATTCATCTTAAACAACTTTAGGGGCCATCAATGACTTGGACTGGTCAGAGAGATGACTTCTTGGAAGTTTATGTATGAACGTTTTCTTCTTTCTCGTATCAGCAACCAAGAGTTGTGAGGCCCACGAGCATCCTGTATCAACCCCAGGACCAGATTTTTTACCATTATGATCAAGTGCATCACCTCTATGTCCCCCGGCATCAATATCAGCAAATTATTGGACACTCGTAACTGGAGGCACCATGGGATCGGCTTGATTATCACTTTGGCCGATTGCAATCCATGGTCTTATCCCTACCGTCTGAGCAATTTTGGTTAGGCCCATGCTAAGGCCCTCCTCTATCAAACAAAAAGTGACGAGGCGTTCGTCCCTAAGCAAATATTCAATATTCGTGCCCTTAGGCGGAGCATTCTTCAGAATTGAGACCGCCTCTTCATAAATATCTCTGCTAGGCCGGGTAACGACACCTGTAAAGGAGAAACATAGTTACGAAGGCAACCTGGGTATCATTTTTCTGAGCTATAATGAAAACGGTGGGTAACACTTACGTCATTCCAGGCATTGTCAAGCGAAACCGGGTGGGCAGCAAACAAAAAGCCATTCACTTTTAATGGCACTTAGCTTGTTCCACACGCCAGCCAGAATCTGGCACCTCTTTGCCATTTCAAGAAATGTAAATGTGAGACTCTTTGTCCGCCTCTTGAAATTAAAAATAAATCGAATGCCTTCAATGGTGGGAGGATGGTGCAGGAACTCCATAAAAACGATATAAGTACAATTAAGGAGAGCATAGCCATTTGGGTGGATTTGCGCTGGAGCTATCCTTAAATAATAAAGAATCTCCTGAATGTATGAGTTGAAAGGCAGGATGCATCCCGCCCAGCACATAAACTTGTTGCACGCTATATACCCTTCAGGGGGTCTGTGAGCACTTTCATCTCGCGATGGAACCAACACATCATCGAAGGTAATTCCATGCCTTACACAAATTCTTTGGAGTGCATTTTCCTTAATTTTTGAAGCTACTGAATCAGAAGGATTCTCCAGAATAACTATGTGTACTAGAGTGTCATGAGCAGGATCGATAATCTCTGGCGGAAAGGTGGCGATAACATCCGAGAGGTAAAATTAAGGGCCAGGGCTAACCGGTTGTACTAGGTGATGACTGGATGGTGGACTATCAAATTCAGTTGCCGAACTTGATTCTACATCAGAGTTATCCCTTTGGGAAGATGATCCAATTGGCATAGTTGCAAGATGTTCGAAATGTATAGATCCTATTGCTATTAAACTTAGTAAAAATCATGATTAGATAAAGTAACCTGTACCCCCCAGTGTATGGTGAGTGCTAGTGCAATAAGATAAAGTGCTATACAGTATAGTAATAAGTTGTGCAAAACTGAAGATAGAAAAGACAACGAGACTTCGAGGTTCAACCGGAGAGACCGTCATTCCTGACCGTCTCAACTATTTCTATGTGTCATCAGGAAACGATGCAGCTTAAGTTTCGCGGTTGATCGTCAGCCAGCAAAACTCTGGTTTTTATCTAAGTTACTGACGAGCTTCAAGATGATAGTTAAAGACATTGGTTCGTGTCATGTTTCTAATGAAATTTGCTACCAAATATGTAGTTCAGATCAAATGCAATTCATATACAAGTCCTAATGTTTGTTCAAGTGTGAAAGGCCAAAGCTCGTCATTTAGTTCATGTTTACTCATCTAAGTTCCATTTTATAAAAAGAAAGGTTCATTTTTAAACTAGGCTGATCGATCATGTATGCGAATTTAGGCCGATCGTTGCCCTAAGACAACATTAGCCGATTGTTCACCATGAGCCTTTTCCTACCGATCATTCTTATTCAACTCCAAGGTATAGTTGATCATTCGTAGGTGATCTTCGAGCTCCAATGTCCCAGAGCTTCACCGATCGTCCAAGAACGAGCATGAATGATCGATCATATGACTTCTTCACATCCATTGCACCATCTTACTCAGTGAACGATCAGCTAAGGTTGTAATTCACTCATCCTTCATCAAGATAAGTGATATGCACGTAAATGTGCATATATATACATCCATATTTTGTATCTTTTTTATTTAAATAAACATCATGTTTAGACATTTTTACATGTTTAAAACCAAAATTCAATTAATTTCAAATCATCATATATTCACCTTCATTCAGGGGAAAAACGGTCATTTTTGTGCATGTGTCATTGAGAATTTTTACTTGGACAATTTTTATTATTTTTATAGGATATTTTGATGCATATGGAAGAGGGATTCATGATGATATATGCATGCTCAAAGAAATACAAAGGAATGAAGAGGAAATAATTCAAGTTCAAGATCATGGAGGACCCCACCCACTTACCTAAATGTACAATTATGAGCTAATGGACAACTAAGTGGAGGTTAAAGTTTCATGCACTTTTAATGAGGGATTAATTAGTGGCTAATGGTTACTTGGTGGCCACACTTCCTAAATGGAATTTTGGGAAGCATCCTAAAATGGAATTAGGGTTTTATGCATGTTTAAATAGCCCACTTGTGTACATGAAAAGATCATCTACTCTTTCATTTTACTTAGGAAATTAAGATATCAAATTGTAAGCTCAATGTTCTATGAAATAAAAATGGCTTACAAGCCTCTTTCTTCTCTCTTTTCTACATGCTTTCTTTGTTTTATTGTTAATGTTTATTTCTATGCTCTCTTTTCCTTTAATGTTCATAGCTTAGATTTACATTTATGCAAGTAGTGTAGCTTTAATTTTTATGCACTTAGTTACTAGTTAATCTCTCTTTCTTCCTTTTCTTAGTTTTCATTTCTTTGCTCTTTCATGTTGAAATTTACAAGTGTTGCTTCAATGCCACAAATGAGTAGCTAAACCCTTCAATTTAGGGGTAATGAAGCTCTCAAATATTATGTAATTTCAACATTTTATGATTTATGATCTCATTAGGTTTATGCTTCATGAAGTGAGTTTTGATGCAAGTTTATACAAGTGGGTTTGATAGCTTATATTGCTTATGCAAATGAGCTATTCTTATTTAACATAAACACAAGTTGCATCATCATTTGCTAATCCATTTTTGATTTTGAAATGAAAGTAAAAATGAAATTTGATGATCTATATTACTAGTTACAATAGTAAATAGATCATACTTAAAATAACTTTTGCTTTGGCTTCATTTTCATAAGAATTATAAGTGGTATAATTGTTGTATTATAGTTTGATGGTTTGAGTTATGTTAATTAATAACATAAACAAACCATACTTATGATAAATGCAACACTTATTTCACTTAATATCAAAGTTAGAGATCATAAATTCTATGTTTGTTGATTTACAAAAATATTAGAGTGGATTTGCCTCTAAATTGTTCTCTAGTTTAATAGTTTTTAAATCACATTTTAATTCTAGCTTTAGCTTCTTTTTTGTAGTTAACAACTTCATCTCTCTTTGGTCTAATTTGATTGAATTGAAAATTTTAAAATCTCTCCAATTCCCTGCGGATCGACCCGTATTCGCCCCGTACTACAAAGTGTACGCTGTGCGCTTGCGGTAAATTTTAATTTAAATTCGTTCGACAGTTTTCTAAACCGATAGAATTTCCATCGACGAACAAAAAGCCACTTCATTTCCATTGCATATGACCGTAAGAATAGAGAAAGAAGAAAGGATCTACCAAACGAATCGGTTGTCATAGGTTCAAAGCTTCGTTCTCAAAATTATGAAGCAAATATATGATTCATTCTACCTAAGTTTAAAATCTAAAGGAGGAAGATTCGAAATCAATTCGAAGCTAAATCTGAAGGAGGGTGATGACTTTGTGGTGATTGTTGTTTGGATTGACAGGAAGAAGGAAAATAGGCTCGTTTCATTTTAGCTTCAGAATGGAACGGTAGGAAGAAAGTGAAAGGAAATGGCTAAATGTCGAAGCTTATATAGGAATGAGATTTAGTCGATCATCGCATGCCCATTATGCCAATCGTCCCATATCCAAGCCTTATGTTGATCGATCCATCTCCAAGCCTTATGCCGATCGATCCATCTCCAAGCCTTATGACGATCGTTCCATCACCTTACATCTGCCAATCGTTTTCATAATCATGAGTGGTTTGAAATTTGTTTTCTAAGCAAGTGAGGATTATAGATTATATAAAATAACTGGATAAAGAAACAGAGGAAAAGAACATGCGTGAAAGAATGACGACCGGTAAAAATTGCCTATAGGAAGTTATCTCCAGAAACCTGAAAACGACTCGTGAACGTGTAATCATGATCAGAAGTCAGGTGCATACACGTATACGTACAAGTATACATTTAAAAATTTAGTTTTCTAAATCAATAAAAAAATGAATAGTCATCTGGAGTCGACCAGAGGAAATCTGAACCTAAGTTACCGAAGCTTGGAAAATTTTCTAGGGTAAAAACAAGATGATTGTTAACAAGTTGTGATCCCGTGTTTATACTATTGGAAATTGAGCAATCATCACGACAAATAAGGAAAATACGACCTTCGATAAGAAAACAACTCGATGGAAGGATAACGACTATTTGATGAACCAGATGGTTTTCTTTTAGACGATCGATTCTAGGTCACGACGATTCAAAGCATGTCATGTATGATACAAGACATACTTTGGGGGCCAAATGTTATCCCGCCTTTTGGCAAGGCCGTGATATCATTAACTTGGCTAGGAATGAATAGTTAACAGCCTTGGGAATCGATTACATAAAGTATTATAGAAGATGGTTAAGCAGATTTAGAGGGGCATCATTCCCATGCAAGAGTGCTACCGCTCTGCAGGTAATCCCGATAACCTAGCTTCTCACCTCCATAGATAGACTACAGAGAGCCTTTCATTAGCCACTCGATCTGTTCGACAACTGGCGACCAACGGGACAACCGGGAGGTGTAGTCAGCATGGAGTAACTGGCATGGCCCGTGAAGTAATATTTCAAATTTGGAGTGGATTGAAGTTCATATGCTCTAGTTACGGACGAAGCAAGGGTTTGAATGGATTGATCAAGAACGATCCATAAAACAGTTCAAATCATTGGAGAATGCTTCATATCTTAAGATCCACAAGGCCAACTCATATGGAACTTCCAAGGCATCAACAAAATGAATTTGAGGCTTAAAAGAATGATCGCGAGTCCTAAAGTTGCATTTAGAGTTTAGCCGATCATTATTGGCCCATCGCTTTTGCCAAGTTCTAAAAACGATTGGCATTTTCCAGTGCATAATCCAAGTTCAACCAAGATCGATCCATATCTCTCAAGTTACAAGTCAAAATGATTCCATATTTCAAAAGAAATATCAAGAGGCATGTGGGACCCTCTGTAACATCCCCTATCTTGAGGCCTAAAGCTAAGCACTACAGATGTTGTAGTCATCTATAGTATTAACTTTCGACGACAAAATACGGTAATGTTAATGATATCCATAATATCATAAGCACATGATTATGAAATAAAATCAACATAGAATTAAAACATATTTTCTGATTACATTTCAAATCCATATTTCATATTCAGATACATAATCCCAAAATGTTTCCCAGGTTTTAATCAAATATAATTATTACAAAATATGCCAAGAGGGACATATGAAGATGCCTCCCTAGATGCCAAAGTACTAAATAGACATATCAGTCTTAAATACATCACAATGAAAATAAAACTAATTACTTATATATAGCTAACTTTGCCTATGCACGTCTTCGAAAGCTTATTCATCCACCTAATAAGTCTGTAAAACCTTAACTCTCAATCTACTCAAATTAAATTTTGAGCACCCGAAAATTTAAGGGGAAAACATAAAATTTGAGTCAGACATAAAACCTGGTGTGTATAATACTATTACATCTCAGTTTACTGATATTAAGTGAGACCACGCCACTTAGTGGAACGGGTTTCCCCTCACTAATATCCCTTTTAAAACATATCTTTTGCAAATCTGAATCCTACAGTCAAACTGATTAAAGCAATAATAGCAATATAATATATGCACATAAATAAGGTAATTAATGGACTATCTGTCCGAACAATTTAGTTTTGTCTGGCTAACTACTGACCATTTGCTGACTAGGGCCTACTAGACATAATAAATAATCTAACTTATGTTAGACACATTCCTGAATGGTCTGACCTTAACTTACTTCTCGCAGGGTCAACTAATCCTAATGGTTTTGCGAGCTCATCAATAACCTATCTTTTTTTGTATATTTATTTCTGTATGTAACATCTTTTTAGTCTTACCTATGACAAGGCCCTACAACTGAAATTTTGGACTTATTTAGCTAGGGGCTATTAGCTAAAGTATAGGGAGTGACACATACCAGTCCCATCTTGTATTCTAATAACTGAGTCAATTACTTAGGGTTAACTACCCCATAAAATTTTCCTTAAAAACGTTTCTTTCAAATTGATTTAACCCTTTAAATCATACTTAAACAAGGAAAATATACTTTTTGATTTACTTAAATATCTTTTCCATGATATATGCTTCACACAAAACAATGTTGATGAAAACCAAAATCAATAAGGTTATCTATCCCTTTAAAATAAGTTCAAGCCCTTCTTTAACTTAGAAAACATTAGGTTTTAAATCCAAGATATCACCTTCGAAACCCTTGTTTAAAGACTTTATACAGTCCTTTTTGAATCCATTGAAAGTACCCCTGTCAAAATAAGTTAATTACTTTACCTTGAAACACTAGGCCGAAAGGCCCAAACATACCTTTCGAAACCTTTAAAAATAGACCTTTCGAAATCATTGAAAGTGTCCCTTCGAATGCTTTATAAAACCTTAAACATCCTCTTTTCAAAACACTTCAAACTTGCCTTTTGAAAGCATTAGAAACCTTCCATTCAAATACTAAAAGTAACCCTTCGAAAACATTGGGGAATCTCCCATTTGAAACCTTCATTATATATCTTTCGAAAGCATTAAAGTCCTTTACTTAAAACAAACCTTTCAAAAGCACTGGGTTCAAGTAAAAGTTTGTGGAACATAGCTTCGAAACCATTCAAAACCATTCCTTTCGAAACCTTTAGGTTTAACTTTCAATATATCCAAGGGTCATAAAAGAACTGGGGCAAAAGCATTGCTTTTGAAAGCATTATTCCTAAGTAAAAGAAAGTGGATGGTTTTGAAACCAACCCTTTTGAAAGCATAGAGAAGTGTCTTCAAAGTTTAAAGGGAAAAGTACCCTTTCGAAAGCATTGATTTGAAGGGTTGAATGCGGCAGCAGGGGTTTCAGCCCCTTCGAAAACTTGTTTTTAAAAACAAAAGGCGGCAACCCATTCGTAAGCCCTTACTTTATATAAACAGAAGCAAGCTGGCTAGGTCAAAAGCTCCAATCCCTTCGAAAGCCTTATTTGTAACCAAAATAGTTCCAAGTTTATAAGATCTACTTTTACCCTTTCGAAAGCATGTTTCGACTCTATACCTTCCGCCTAACTCCAATCCACTACGTACCAAGGCATTGGTACCATATGTATTAGTTTCGACTTGGTTGGGGGTGGATGTATGGTGTCGGAAGGTGGCTGCTATAAGTGGAAAAGTAGTAGTCCTTTACAAATCTAATTTTTAACCTTTTAAAGTGATATCTTGCTAACTAACATGCCTTATTTGTCAACATATAATTGGTTGCCAATCCTTTTACAAAATCTTTTTCTTAAAGTGTTGTCGAATTCAGTAATTAACAATTTTAAAACATTTAACAAATTTCCCCTTCTCCTTTTCTAAACATATAAAACATTTAATTCCCATACATTAAATAATTTTATATCTTTAATAAATTACTTAGGAAAATTCTCCAAAAGTTCCCATAAATCACTTTTAATATGGTTTTAACATATTTAAATTTCTGACCCAAAACTAACATATAATAGCCGAAAATAATTTAAACTCAATTTGACCATTTTCTTTACTAGAAAATTCATAATAAACCCACAACAACTTAGAAAATTATGAAACTTGAAACTCTTCTCTAAAATAATGTTTCTGACCTTATATCAAAAACGCAAGCTATTTAGATATCATTTAATAGGTTTTTCAAATCAAATCTTATCATAAAATCTGTATGAAACAACAAAAATCATCAACAAGCATATATATCCATTTTAACAATCAAAACATGGCATTTTTCTTGCAAATATAAATTGAATCTCATATAGAAACTGAAAACAATAAAAATGAGATGTAATCTATTATTCACCTTAGCTAGTTGTTAAGGAGTTTGAGTTTTTCCCTTGAATTGATTTGATTAAGCTTCCTTCTTGAATTCTTGCTTATCTTCCCATTGTTTTTTTCTAATGGTGGCGGACCAAGCTCTAGGTTTAGTTTTTGTTTATGAATATTGTAAATGAACTTAGAATAAGGGTTTAGGGTATAAGAACTTAGTTTATTCCTATTTTGCCGTCAACATATTACCCCTTCTTTCTTCATTTTAATTCTCTTTGGCTTATTGATTAGTTAAGGCACGACTACCCTATAATCATACAAACCTTGATCCCTTAACCATTTACATTGTTTCATTTAATTTATCTAATTAAATGTCTTAAATAATGTTAGTCAAAATAAGGGTCGTAACAGACTCCCCTCCTTAAAGAATTTTGTCCTCAAAATTTTAATAAGGTACTCGTAACAATCAATCATAAAGGTAAAACATACCATGGAATAAGTCAGTATAAGTATCTCTAATCCTGCTCTACGTTTCGCAATTACAGTCTCTCTCGTCGTCACTCCACTGGACTTTGACTAGTCTGATTGTCTTGTTCCTTAACCTCTTCTCATCCCTCGCGACTATATGAACTAGTTTTCCAACTATAGTCAAATTCGGTTCCACTACTATGTCATCTAACACAGTCGGTGCTATAGTAGTCTTTGGATCTCGAATACACTTCCTTAGATGAGAAATAAGGAAAACATTGTGGTCTCCTGCCAAACTACTTGGTAACTCCACTCTATACGCGGGTCTTCCAATCCTTTATATAATAGGAAATGGTCCAACGAACCTCGATGCCAATTTTCCTAATTTTCCAAATCGAATTACACCTTTCATCAATGATATCTTGATGAAAACATGATCTCCAACTGAAAACTCTAAGTCTTTTCGTCTCTTATCGTCATAACTCTTTTGTCTAGACCGATCTTCCTTCATTCTAATTCTAATTAGCTAAATCTTTTCTGCAGCTTCCCTAACCAAATCCGGACCAAGAACTAACCTATCCCCGGTCTCTAACCAACAAACGGGAGATTTGCATGGCCTTCCATACAAAGCTTCAAACGGTGCCATCCCTATATTAGTATGATAACTGTTGTCATACGAAAACTCGACTAAGTGTAGGTGATCTTCCCATGATCCCCCAAAATCTAATACATAAGCTCGTAACAAATCTTCTAAGACTTTGTTAACTCATTCTGTTTGCCCATCCGTCTGCGGATGGTAAGCGGTACTCATTTTGAGCTTGGTAACCAAAGTCTCCTGTAAACTCTTTAGAACTCGCTAAGGAATAAGGAATCTCTATCACTTACTATACTACTAGGAGTTCCATGCAGTTTGACTATATTATTCATGATTAGTTTAGCCAAAATAGGTGTCGTCTTGGTTGACTTAACTGGAATGAAATGGGCACTCTTGGTCAATCTGTCCACTATAACCCATTACTTTCACTTCCCTGATTCGACCTTGGCAACATGTCTATAAAATTCATTGAGATAGAATCCCAATTCCAAACTGGAACGTCTAAAGGCTGAAGTAGCCCACTTGGTTTCTGATGTTTAGCTTTTATCTATTGACAGGTCAAACACTGCTTAACCTATAAACCTATATCCCTCTTCATGCCTTCCCAGAAGATACTTCTTTTCATGTCCTGATACATCTTAGTTCCTTCCGGATGAATAGTTAACTTCGAACGATGGCATGCTCCAAGAACATCCTTCCTAATTTTTCCCACATTTGGAACACATAGTCATCCTTTCATCCCCAACCACCCATCTGGTCAAGACTGAAATCTTTTAAGTCATCGCTCTCCATTCCATTCCTTAACTTTATGATCCGTTCAGCTA
Organism: Allium fistulosum; assembly: GCA_030737815.1. Taxonomy (NCBI): domain Eukaryota; kingdom Viridiplantae; phylum Streptophyta; class Magnoliopsida; order Asparagales; family Amaryllidaceae; genus Allium; species Allium fistulosum. Next base: position 1,023,259,193 of record CM060902.1, read on the forward strand.
ATAATGGATCCTCCTTTTGCTTAGAAGCAATCCTTTCGATCATCACCGGTCGAACTTCTAAACATGACAACGTAGCAGTTTCCTTACTAGATCTAGCCTCAGATCTCCACTGTACTCTACATGTATCAATGCTTCTAAAACTTTCCACTCAGCTACCATTGCCAATATTGCATTCTGATGTTTCCTACTAAGTGCTTATGCAACTTTGTTTGCTTTCCTAGTGTGTAGTCAATACTAAAGTCATAAGCGGCTAAAAACTCTAACCACCTTTGTTGCCTCATATTTAATTCCTTCTGAGAGAATAGATAGTTCAATGACTTGTGATCTGCATACAACTCGAATCTTTCTCCCAAAAGGTAATATCTCCTCACCTTCAATGCGAAAATTACTGCAGCTAATTCCAAATCGTGAGTTGGATACCTAACCTCATGTGGTCTGAGCTGTCGAGAAGCATAGGAAATCACTTTACCTCTTTGCATTAACACAGCTCCTAACCATATTCCACATGCATTCATTTACACCACTAAGTCCTGATTCCCCTCTGGAACAACTAGCACAGGTGCATTTGTCAATAAGTGTTTCAGCTTCTGGAATGCCTCCTCACACTTATTAGTCCAAACGAACTTCACATTCTTTCGCATTAGCTTAGTCTTCGGTGCCGCTGTAACATCCCCCTACTTGGAGGCCCAAAACTAACGACTATGGATGTTGTAGTCATCCATAGTTATTAAATATGGGCGACCAAATACGACGATATTAGATACATTGATACACAGAAACACAAGAACATGGAGAGAAAAATTTAAACAGGAAACAAATTCCACATTCCATTTCAAAATATTCCAAATTGATTACATAATCCCAGTTCGCAGACCACGTTCAAATAACACATAATTATTACAAAATGCGCCAAGAGCGACATATGAAGATGCCCCCTTGGTTGATCAGAGTATATAAATAGGCAAGAAAACAAATTTTCCTTTACTAACAAAACACAGTAGAAATAAAAGAACTATAATAACAAGCTTGCCTCCTGCACGTCCTCGGAAGCTTTATTCATTTAAAAGAACACCTAGAAACCTTAACTCTCAACCTACTCAAAATCATTTGACTACCCGAGAGTTTAAGGGGAAAACAAAATCTTCGAGTCAGACATAAAGCCTGGTATGAATAATAATTTACCATCTCAAACCATTTAGATATCTAGTGAGATCACGCCGCTTAGCGGAATGGGTTTTCCCCACACTAGTATCCTAAAACATTTATAAAACCATATACTATGCTCCTGCATCCGTAATGGTTAAAACATAGTATTTCAAAAACATTATGATGATATGCAAAACAAGTAAATCAAATCTGGATTACCCATCCCCATTCATTCTGACTATCTGTCTCAATTATAGTTTCTAGGATTACTATTAAACTGTTAAATGTTTATGGACTATCTGTCCAATATCATAGTTTTCATGGGATCGCTAGGAACCTATTGGTAACTCCAATATCTTATCTCTTATCCTAGTTTTCATGGGCTAACTAGGAACCTATTGACTAACTATCAATATCTTAATCCGGATATAATTTCTATGGGCTAACTACAAACCTACTGGCCTCTTCCAGCATCAAATCATAGTTTTCATGGGCTGACTATGAACCAATTGGCCCCTGCTAATATCTTTTATTATACACAGTTTTCATGGGCTTACTGCAAACCTATTGACCCCAGCCAATATCTTTAATTAAGATTTTACATTTCTTAAGTTATATTCACTACTGGGTCAACCTAATTGGTTATTCTGCCCTTCCCCAAAGTACTGTTATGGATTAATTATAATGTGAATAAGTATATGAAGAAGTAATACTTTTAAAATCTTTAGTTATGCCATGGTATTTCTTCTTTAAAAGCGAGAGTGGGTTATTTGTTTTGAAACTTTTAAAACATCACCTTCGAAACCTCTGGACGATCTCCTTCGAAAGCATAAGATTCTTTTCAAAACATAATAAACATACCTTTCGAATCCCTTGTTAAATGTTTACTTTCGAAACCAATGGTACCTTTCAACGGTATCAAAATACTCTTTAAAACATAGCTTCGAAGCACATAAAAGTAATCCGTCGAAAGCATTAGGTTTGCTTTATAAAAACATCCTTTGGGTCAAAATGATTATATACAAAAGTATCTCTTTCAAAACCACTTATAAAATAGTTTTGGGGAAAAAGTTGATGGTGTCGAAACCATCTAGTCGAAAGTGTAATCCTTTAAATTAAAACTTGGAAGGATAGAGCTGAAACCCCCTTCCGACTCCATTGCCTTCGAAACCCTCAACCCCTTTCTAAAGCATTCAGGAAAAAGGCTTAGTTTACATTAAAACAGAGGTAACCCTTTGACGGCATAGATGACTTCAATACAGTCGAATGGTAAATTAGCAGCTTGGTCTCGACTTGGTCGAAACCAATCCTTTTGGAAGCTCTTATTTAAAGAAAAAGTACCCCTTCGAAAGCTTATTTTATAAAGTCCCTTTCGAAAGCATGGCTTTCGACTATGTTGAAAGCTTTAAGTAAAACAAGGCAGGAATTTAACTTTAGAAAACAAACTAAGGTTTCAATTTTATAGGGTATCTACTCAGTCGAAAGCCCTTCAAAAACGAGGCAGGTGCTTGTCTTTTAAAAGTGAACCTTGATTTCAGCCCTGACGAAAGCATTGCTTTCGACCCACTACATTCCGCTACTTACCAATTCACTTCATACAAATTTCATTGATACCATGTGCATTGGTTTTGACTCTAATGGTTTCGACTGGGTTGATGCGGAGGTAAAGGAGTCGAAAGGTGCCTCCGAATTAGGCGAAACAACTTTTTTCTCAAACACTGATTTATAGCTAAGTATGGCAATTACTTAATAACTAACCTACCTGTAGTAATTCCTTGATTGGTTACTTTAAAACTTTTCAAATACTTTACACTTATAACCGCCACATTTAACTAGATCTAAATCAAGGAAATATTAACATTTAAGCCCTTCCATCAACAAAACCAATATTTGCGAATATGTCCTTCTCTTGAAATAATTTATTTTCCTTAGTAAACCAATTGGGAAAAATCCCTAAAAATCACAAAAATTCAGTTTTATCATGTAACCAAACAAATTAAAATTTTAGACCCAATTTCTTCTTTAAATACTCGAAATAAATTTTAAACCCAATTATATCATATTTTCCTTTAGAAATTCATAAAAAAAATTTTATAGCCCGGAAAGTTCTGAAAATCAAATCCCATCTCTAAAATCATGTTTCACTTAACATAAAAAAATTTCACGGCATTATAAAATCATAAATTCTTGGTTTTACCCTAAAACCGTGCTAATTCATATGCAATTGAATTAAATTAAATCAAACATAATATAGTTCAAGCATATCATCATCCATAGCATCATAAAAACGAATTTAATTATAAATCTGAAAACATACATTCATAGAATAAAATAGAGATGGTATGAAATTATTATTCACCTTAGATATGATAAGGAATTTGAGATTTGTTGTTGATTAATCTTTCCTAGCTTTGATCCTTAGCTTTAGATTATAATCTTCCTCTTTTCCCCCTTGTTAATAGCCAGCTCTTAGGGTTTTTGCGTTTATTTTTTAGTTCAGAAAAATTAATGGGAATGGACAATTACAAAAGGTCATAGCCGTGTAAAATGAAAAGATTATTTTACTAATATGCCCATGTGTAATTTAATTAGTTTACTAACCCAATTAAGCCCATCTACTTAATGATTAAGCACGGCCCTTTATATAATTTATTCAAATCTCAATCCCCTTATAATCATTATTCTATTTAATTTATCTAATTAAATTTCCTGAATAATGTCATCAAAAAATTAGGGACGTTACAGCCGCTATCAGCGAAAAATCGTTAATGAATTTCCGATAATAACCAGCTAATCCAAGAAAGCTCTTTATCTCAGTCACTGTCTCGGGTCTCTTCCAACTATTCATCGCCTTCGATCTCTGTCGGATCTACAGACAACCCTTTCTTTGAGACTACATGACCAAGAAACTTCGCTTCTTTCTTCCTGAAATGACACTTTAAAAATTTCGCTTTCAGCTGATGCTGCCTCAACGTCTCGAGAACAACTTTAAGATGAACTTTATGCTCTCTTTCATTTGTATAGTATACCAAAATGTCATCTATGAATACTAATACAAACCTATCCAAGTGCTCTCGAAAAACTTGGTTCATCAAATCTACAAAGAATACTGGTGCATTAGTTAGTCCGAACGGCATTACTAACCATTCGTACGATCCATATCTGGTCCTGAACGCTGTCAAAGGAATACTATCCTCAGCCACTCTAAGCTGATGGAACCCAGTTGCCAAATCTAACTGGGAAAATACTTTGGCTCCACTCAACTGGTCGAATAAATCATCAATTCTAGGTAACGAATATCGATTCATTATCATCTTCTCATTCAACTTACGATAATCGATACATAACCTTAACGATCCGTCCGGTTTTTTTGCAAACACTATGGCTACTCCCCAAGGAGAACTTCTTGGTCTGGTAAAGTTCTTATTTTCCAAATCCACCAACTGCACTTTTATCTCCCTCATCTCGGTAGGTGTTATTCTACTTGGTGGTCTACTCACCGGTTCTGTTTCTGGTACTAAATCTATCCGAAACTCAATAGCTCATTTTGGCAGTAGTCCTACTACGGGCTCAAAGACATCTGCGAATTATCTAACAACGAAAACTCGATTTAACTTGTCTTCTGCCTCCACAACACCCAACAAAATATTATCCTCAAAACTAGGGTTTTCTATGGAGTATATTATCAGATCACTACAGTAAGGGTGTCTAAGTGATATTTTCCTATCATGGAAAAGTATCCTAGCATCGTATTTACTTAACCTATCCATACCCAAAATAATTCCGAACCCTTTGAAATCAAACACATGCAAACTACAAGCAAATACATGACCTAACAATTCAAACTCTGGGTGGTCACATCTCATCCTAAGAGTCGCATATCCTCCTATCGGATTCGCAACCCTTAAGGAAGTAACTAGGTACGAGGGTTCTAGGTTATGCTTATCTACCAAACAATGAGATATAAAAGAATACAATGAACCAGTATCAAATAGAACTCTAACTGTTACACCATGAATCAAAAGCATACCTCCCAACATAGATTTTCCCTTTTCCTCTACTGTTGATCTCGAGGTAGCTGGCTCTAATGCAAACACTTTGCCCTTTCCATCCTTGGCTGCCTCCTTGCATTGGTTCTTACAATGTCTAATTGGATCGCAGTTGAAACATCTCACTCCTTTCTTGTCAATGGCTTTCTTCCCTTTGCCTATTCGACACTAATAAGCATAGTGTCCCTTCTTAACACACTTATAACAGATAACTTCTATCTTTTCCTTTCTTTGTATCTCCACTCTTCTGAGCCCCCTTCTTATGGAAAAACTTCCTCTTCTGGTTTTTCCCTCCTTGAGCTCCCCTCGCTTTGTTACCCTCAAGAAAAGGAAGCATCTCTTCTTGCCTCAAATCCATCTCAACAACTACATTACACGGATCTCTAATATGCGATAACGTGGCCTTATCAAGCTCAAGCTTCAACCTGTGGATGATAAACTTCTCATTCCTTTTGATAATAGTATCAACCGTAGCGTATCCATATCTCGATAGCTCCTCAAATCCGGTTGCATACTCAAGCACTATCATATCTCCCTGCTCCAACTCAGCAAACTTCCTGAGCAGAGTTGACTTAGCAATCTCCGACATAAATCTTTCTTCAAACCTCCTTCTGAACTTAGCCCAGGTCATGGTCTCCTCATTGACTCCAACCGTAACACTGTTCCACCAGTATAGTGTTGCTCCCTGTAATTACTTGGAAGCAAGCCTCCTTTTCTGCTCATCATTGAGCTCCAATTCAACAAAAATCCTCTCGTAATGAAGTAAACAGTTTTCCACTTCAATTGCGTCCTCAGTCCCGATAAACGGTTATCCTCCCAACCTAGCATAATCTCTACTAAACATAGCATAATTATTGACCACTGGAGCTCCCCGATTTCCTCCTTCAACATATCCTCCAACTAACCCAACAGCAACTACAGCCCGCATCATATTAACGAATAACTGATACATAGCCCCCATATCAACTTGTGATATTCCTTTACCCATATTAGCAGCTTGTGCCTGACCTGGGATCCTCCTAGTGTTTGGTCTGGCATTCCCATTAGTTGTGGTGCTTCCTTACTGATGTTAACTCTTCCACTTCTAGCATCCATATCTTATGTCCGCAAAATCTACATTCGATTCTTTGTAAGATACATAAGAATAACCTAAGGGAGATAGGAGAATAGAGATAAAGCGTATACTTATATATATATATAGCAAATACAAGTACGTTACTATAGCGTAATCCCATACCCCAATCTTTTCTCTAATTCCTAAGGATTATGTTTTCAAAATCATTTTAAGTTCGAAATTCATTTTAAGTTTTCATAAACCTATGCTCTGATACCAAGTTGTAACATCCCCTATCTTGAGGCCCGAAGCTAAGCGTTACAGATGCTGCAGTCATCTATAGTATTATCTTCCGATGACAAAATACGATAATGTTAATGGTATCCATAATATCGAAAGCACATGAATATGAAATAAAATCAACACAGAATTGAAACATCTTTCCTAATTACATTTCAAATCCATATTTCATATTTAGATACATAATCCTAAAACGTTTCCCAAGTTTTGATCAAATATAATTATTACAAATTACGCCAAGAGCGACATATGAAGATGCCTCCTTGGATGACCAGAGTACTAAATAGACATATCAGTCTTAAATACATCACAACGAAATAAAACTAGTTACTCCTATATAGCTAACTACGCCTCCTTCACATCTTCGGAAGCTTATTCGTCCACTACTAAGCCTGTAAAACCTTAACTCTCAGTCTACTGAAATTATATTTTGAGCACCAGAGAGTTTAAGGGGAAAACATAAACCTCAAGTCAGACATAAAGCCTAGTGTGAATAATACTATTACATCTCGGTTTACTGATATTAAGTGAGACCACGCCACTTAGCGGAACGGGTTTCCTCTCACTAATATCCCTTTTAAAACATATCTTTTGCAAATCAGAATCCTGCAATCAAACTAATTAAAGCAATAATAACAATATCATACATGCACATAAATCAGGTAATTAATGGACTATTTGTCCGAACAATGTAGTTTTGTTTGGCTAACTACTAACCATTTGCTGACTCGGGCTTACCAAACAGAATAAATAATCTAACTTCTGTTAGACACACTCCTGGACGGTCTGTCCTTAACTTACTTCTCCCAGGGTTAACTAATCCTAATGGTCTTTCAGGCTCACTAATTAGAACCTATCTTTCTCTGTATGTTCCTTTCTGTGTGTAACATCATTTTAGTCTTACTTGTGACAAAGCCCTACACTCTGAAATTTTGGACTTATTTTAGCTAGGGTCTATTAGCTAAAGTATAGGGTACGATCCTGTATCAGTTCAATATGGTATTCTAATATCTTAGTCAATTACTTAGGGTTAACTACCCTATCAAATTTTCCTTGAAAACATTTCATTCAAATTGATTTAACCCTTTAAATCATACTTAAACAAGGAAAATATACCTTTTGCTTTACTTAAATATCTTCGCCATGATATATGCTTTACACAAAACAATGTTGATGAAAACCTAAATCATTAGGGTTCTCTATCCCTTTAAAATAAGCTAAAGCCCTTCTTTAACTTAAAAAACATTAGGTTTTAAATCCAAGATATCACCTTCAAAACCCTTTTTTAAAAACTTTAAATAGTCCTTTTCGAATCCATTGAAAGTACCCCTTTCAAAATAAGCTAAACTTTACCTTGAAACACTAGGCCAAAAGGCCAAAACATACCATTCGAAACCTTTAAAAATAAACCTTTCGAAATCATTGAAAGTTTCCCTTCGAAAGCTTTATAAAACCTTAGACATCCTCTTTTCAAAACACTTCAAACTTGCCTTTCGAAAGCATTAGAAACCTTACATTCAAATACTAAAAGTAACCTTTCGAAAACATTGGGGAATCTCCCCTTCGAAACCTTCATTATATATCTTTCAAAAGCATTAAAGTCCATTACTTAAAATAGCCTTTTGAAAGCACTGGGTTCAAGTAAAAGTTTGTGGAACATAGCTTCGAAACAATTTAAAACCATTCCTTTCGAAACCATTGGGTTTAACTTTCAATATATTTAAGGGTCTAAAAAAACTGGGGCGAAAGCATTGCTTTCAAAAGCATTATTCCTAAGTAAAAGAAAGTGGATGGTTTTGAAACCAACCCTTTCAAAAGCATGGAAAAGCGGCTTCAAAGTTTAAATGCAAAAGTACCCTTTTGAAAGCATTGATTCGAAGGGTTGAATGCGGCAGCAGGGGTTTCGGCCCCTTTCGGAAGCTTGTATTTAAAAACAAAAGGCGGCAACCCATTCGTAAGCCCTTTCTTTATGGAACAAAAGCAAGTTGGTTAAGTCGAAAGCTCCAACCCCTTTGAAAGCCTTATTTGTAAGCAAAATAGATCTAGGTTTACAAGAGCTACTTCTACACCTTCGAAAGCATGTTTTGACTCTATACCTTTCGCCTAACTCCAATCCATTACGTACCAAGGCATTGATAACATGTGTATTGGTTTCAACTTGGTTGGGGGTGGATGTATGGTGTTGAAAGGTGGCTGCTATAAACGGCAAAGCTGCAATCCTTTAAGAAACTGATTTTTAACCTATTAAAGTAATATCTTTCCAACTAACTTGCCTTATTTGTCAATATATAATTGGTTGCCAATTCTTTTACAAAACCTTTTTCTAAAAGTGCTATCGAATTCAGTAATTAACAATTTTAAAACATTTAACAAATTGCCCCTTCTCCTTTTCTAAACATATAAAACATTTAAGCCCCATATCTTAAATAATTTTATATCTTTAATAAAATACTTAGGAAATTCTCCAAAAATTCCCATAAATGACTTTTGATATATTTCTATCATATTTAAATTTCTGACCTAAAGCTAACATATAATAGCCAAAAATAATTTAAACCCAATTTAAGCATTTTCTTTAGTGGAAAATTCATAATAAATCCACAACAACTTAGAAAATTATGAAACTTAAAACCCATCTCTAAAATAATGTTTCTAAACTTATATCAAAACGCAAGCCATTTGGATGTCATTTAATATGTTTTTCATATCAAATCTTATCATAAAATCTATATGAAACAACATAAATCATCAACAAGCATATGTATCCATATTAACAATCAAAATATGGTATTTTTCTTGCAAAATAAATTCGGATCTCATCTAGAAACCAAAAAAAATAAAAATGAGATGTAATCTATTATTCAACTTAGCCTATTCTTAAGGAGTTTGAGATTTGCCATTGAATTGATTTGATTAAGCTTTCTTCTTGAATTCTTACTTATTTCCCTTGTTTTCTTCTAATGGTGGCCGACCAAGCTCTAGGTTTAGTTCTTGTTTGTGAATAATGTAAATGAAATTGGAATAATGGTTTAAGGTATAAGAACTTAGTTTAATCCTATTTTGCTCTCATCTTATTACCTCTTCTTTCTTCATTTTAATTCTCTTTGGCTTATTGATTAGTTAAGGCACGACTACCCTATAATCATACAAGCCTCAATCCCTTAATCATTTACATTATTTCATTTAATTTATCTAATTAAATGTCCTAAATAATGTTAGTCAAAATTAGGGTCGTTACACCCCAAAAAACGATCGCACTAAAATCGGAGATAAGAAAAAGGATCGGTGAAACTTAGGCCAATCATTCCTGATGGTCGAGTTGAGTACGCCGATCGTTATGGTCGGCCCCTATGGACCTAGAAAGCCTTCTGCCGAAATCTTAGCAAAATATCTCATCATCTCTCCCTATCAATGCAGGCCTCATGTTTCATTTTGGGGATCTTTTATGCTGTTGGTTACCTTATTTCTTATTGTAATCAAGTTTTTCCTATTCCTTGCTGCTGTAATCAGATTATTAGTTGATTAATAAAGATAATCTTCAAAGTGGACGTAGGCATACAACGCCAAACCACTATAAATCTTTGTGTTTTTGATTATTGTTTTATTTTCTGTGAGTTTATTCTCTTCCTCAGTTTCAATTTTACTTTCTTCATTTACTTCTCTACATAAATCTACTCTTGGGTGTTTATGACCAATTTGGTTGCAAACACAAATCCTTATTATTATTATTATTATTTTTATTATTATTATAAATTTTCAAAGTAAAATGTTTATAACATATAAGTGTTGTTTAAAAATGTATGCAATGGTCCAATAACTCTCTACAACTTGTCGTTCCATAAAAAGTCGAAAATCCAAAAAATGGGTTACGGACACATTTTCTGTTTTTCATCGAGCTGCCTATTTTAGTAAACAAAATTTAAAAATGAATTTTTCCATTATTAGTTATAAATTAAAAGAGGTTACTTAATTATTAAAACCATTAATTGAATACTTAACATTAATTAAGTACTCACAAATCAAATCGATAAAATTCCGAATCGTTACAACCTTTATTTAAACATAAAAAATCATAATCGTGTTTTTAAACTTAGAAAGGCGCTATATGGTATAAAACAAGCACTACATGCTTGGTATGATATACTTAAAAACTATTACTTAACTTTGGCTTTGAAATTGATAAAGTAGACTCGGCTCTTTTTTAAAAAAACCTAAAAATAATGATTTATTAGTTGTCCAAATATATGTTGATGACTTTAATTTTGAATCAACTGATAAAAAACTCTACATGGATTTTTTTAGAGAGAATGAGAAAAGAATTTGAAATGTCCTATATGGGAGAATTAAGATTGGACCATCGCTATATTTGATAGCCAACCGCCTTGATATAATGATCCGTGTGTGTCTATTCGATAGATTTCAAGCCAATCCAAAAGAGTCGCACATCAGAGCTGTTAAAATAATTCTAAGATATTTGATTGGAACTAAAGATTACAGTATTTTCTATCTGAAAGGATGTCTATTTGAATTAGTATCATACAGCAATGCTGATTTTAGTGGATGCCAAACAAATAGAAAAATACCAGTGGCATATGTCATTTTATAAGTCAATTTTTTGTTTCATGGTTTAGTAAGAAACAAAACTGTGTATCTTTATCTACTTGGGAAGCAAAATATATTTATGCCGCTTCTTCTTGCGCTCAAATAATTTATATGCAACAAACACTTAAAGATTTTGGTGCAAAATTAAGAAAATAACCTATATACTGGGATAACATAAGTACAATTTGATTTGGCTAACAATCTAACTAATCATTAAGAACTAAACACATTGATATAAGACATCATTTCTTATGAGACCACTTTGAAACGAGAAATATCTCTTTAGAATTTGTAGATATAAAAAATCAAATTGCTAATATATTAACTAAACTATTAAATGAAAATATTTATATTAGATTACATCTAGAACTCGGAATTTGTTTGTTAATAGATTTAATCTGATTCCTCAATAATAACAAGATTTAAACTTAATCAAAGTATAATAAAAAGTACATGTAAGTAAATTTTAAACATACAAATTCATTAAATTTGTATATTTTATATATAAATTTAGTTGTGTGTGTGTGTATCTTATAGTTCAATAAATTAAAAATTTAATAATAAAATCTTAATAGCAATAATAATAAAATTATTGTGTTAAGTTTTATGGATTATTATTATAAATTTAAAATAAATAAAATAAATAAAAGGAATACATAAACTTTATAATTATCAAAGCTTTTACTTTCATCAAAATAACGTATAAATAATTTATAAATATTCTTTAATAAATAAGTTTAAGAAAAATAGGTTTTAGAAATAATAAAATTTGATAATTTATAAAAACAATTCATATAACTTCATTGATATTAATATTATAAAAATAAAATTTCATTTTAACATCCTTTTCTCTATAACGAACTTATTAAACTTATATAATAAATATATAAATACATGTAAACTAAATAAAAAAGACTAAAATCTACATAAATAAGGCACATCGGTGCGTCAATGCCATATACGGCGTTCCCTTAGTGTCGGCTTTTCTACAAGTTCGAGAGTCATTTTTATTTCCTGCTTTTCACCTCCCCTCTTCATTTTTACTTCTTCGGCCAATTTTTACCCATCCCCTCAAAAACCTTAGCTCCAAAAATTCCTAAATCCTTTGATTTTTCCACCAAAAATCAAAGCTTTTAACCATGGCAAGAGGAAAGAGATCTATCTCCTCCATATCCTTGGGATCTATTGAAGAAATATTTATTGATGAAGTTCAAGAAGGGCTCAAGAACAAAAGGTAGAATATTAAGTGATCTAAGGCTATAATGATGAATGAATCACTTGGTGGAAGGCCGATAAACTTCAATTCTCTTTCTTTATACGATATTTGAAACATTTTTACTAAGGCATAGATTATTAACATCATATATATGAGCAATTTTGAGATAAATATCTATCCAATAAGCATTGTTCTATTTTATGCGAGTCAGGAAATTGGTCAAGGGGATAACATGATAGTTCTTCACACTAATGTCAAAGGAATAGAAATTCAATTTAGTGAAGGTATTTTAGGTGCAATTTTGAGAATTTCTTCAAAAGGAGCTAATTTAGATGATTCATCAATAGATGATGAATATATTATGAGTTAAATTATAGAAAAGAAAAATGTGAATTGGACCATTGTAAATCTCAAAAGTTTTGCTCGTATTGTTATTAAAATTCTATGGTATTCCAAATACTAGTAGCTTTGGTGAGATTTATCCCCTGGTTAGAAAATCCACTTTTGCCATTATTGGGAATATAAGAGCTAATTGGTCTCACACGATCATGGACAATATAATCGAGAACAGATCGAGTGAGAGACAGCAATACAACCCGTATGGAAACTTGGTTACTATTTGCTTCATAAAGTGTTCCTCTTGACAGTGAGATTCCAATTCAGCATCAGTACACTATTATGATTGATGCTAAAGTTCTAAAGGCAATGAAAATTCCTAGATATGAGATTCATGTCAAGACCCCCGTGTATTATCCACTGTAGCAATGTATTCTCGTCTCTTCCTAGTACCAGGCCTCTTCACAGCCTCCCTCTCCACCTAGAGAGGACTAGATCATTTCCATGCTTAATAGACAAGAACAGGTAATACAGTCAATAATGGAAGAACAAAAAGAACAAAAAACAAAATTGAGTTTTATCATATCTTTACTTACACGACGGTGTGTCTCGGTTCGTACTAGAGAGTGGAGTAGGGACGAGTAGTAAGCGTAGTACTCTTCATCCTCCACTTATGTCATAGCTAGCTGTTCATGATGTCCAGACAGGAGCATTGGATAATGGTGCATCCGGTCCATCATTTCAATAGCCTATAGGACATACTTGGATGGGTGCTACTACTAGTGGACCCCGACCTTGGGCCATAGTCACTCATGTATTTGGATCTCTAGTCCGTCCTCCAGCATGTCATAGAAAGCATGTTACCTTCACCGTATCTGATGTGAATACTCCTAAAGGTTATCATGATTGGCCATAGATCGCAACATCTCCATATTTGTTATCATTTAGTCACCAATTTCATTTGCATTCTGTTTTAGCAAATGTTGTGTGTTAGACATTTGTTTTAGTGTTAGTTTTGTGTCTTTTGTATGATGACACTTTGTGACTCTTTGTTATGTAGTAACATTTTTTTTGGCATTGTCACACTCATATTTTATTATCTATGCATTATGTGGCATTATATTGTTCATTTTGTGTTCTTTATTTATATGGTATGCATTCTGGAGTGTTGCAATGTGTTTTTCTACTTTTTATGATGACAAAGAGGGAGAAATATTTTGTACATATGCATACATTCAGGAGGAGTATAGAAAAATATATCGTGCACATATCAAAGGGGAGTATTGCAATCATATCAAAATCTATATAATATTCTTTGCATAAACCCATATATGAGTTGTTTTCATTAAAATGGGAGAGAGTGTTAGAGAAAAATTTCTTGGATTTTGATGATGAGAACTACATATACTGGTAATAGTAGGAAAAAAGAAATACGACATCAACTGTAACACCCCATATTTTTAGTAACATTATTTAGGATATTTAATTAGCAACTTAAATAAAATAATGTAAGGTTGATTAGTGAATTGAGATTTGATTTAACCAAGGGTAGTCTTGCCATGTTAAATGTAAATCAAAACGAGATAACATGAATAAAAGTATTAGGAAATAAGGGAGGGCAAGATGAGAAATAGGATGAACTTATCCCCTAAACCCTTAGGAAACCCAACACACATTCATTTCATTTTTCTCAAGCAAAAATACTCTAAGTCCGACCACCATTTTCAATCTCAAGAGAAGATACAGATAGGATTTCAAGAGAAGAAGTAAATCAACTTATTCAACATCAAATCTCACATCTTTAATCACAAAACTAAGGTGAATGATTACTACATCCCATTTTTCTTATAGTTTTCGGTTTTAAGGTTAATTCAAAATGATTTTGCATGATAATGCCATGTTTTGAATGATTAGAGGTTTATATATGCTGGTTGATGATTTATGCATGTTTATATTGATTTTTACGATATGTTTAATATGAAAACCCTATTAAATGGCATCCAAATGCCTTGAAAATTTAAATATAGATCATAAATGATATATTGGAGATGGGTTTCAATTTTCATAATTTTTTGAATTAATGTGGATTTTATATTAATTTTCTAGTGAAGAAAATGAATTATTAGGTTGTAAATTATTTATGACTAAATAAATAATTATTAGGGTTTGTCTTCTAGCTACTTTATCACCCACTTTGATTTCACGTTTCTGTAAAATATATACACGAATCTTTTCTGGATTATAGCTGGAACCCGCCTTTTATTGGATCCATCTCACATCAATAACTCGACCTCTTCCGCCTATATGTAGTTTTAGAGAAGTCTAGAAAACATACTGAGAAAGATTTTCTAGATTTTTATAGAATTTTCCTAAGTACTTTGATGGATATATAAAATTATTTAAGGTATGGGACTTAAATATTTTATATATTAAGGAGAAGGGGTGTTTTGCAAATAATTTAAATTAATTAATTCTGAAATTATGGCAACACTTTTAGAAAAGAAAAATTAGCAACTAATAAGAGTTTGACAAACAAGGCAGGTTAGTTAAAGTGTTTACTTAAAAAGGTTTTAAATCAGAATTTCATGCTAAAAGTATGTTTTGCCTTTTTTGGTTTCGCCCAAGTAGCTTTCGACTAAGAGCCTCCGCCTCCTTCCACAAACCAATGCACATAGTATCAACATCTTGGTACACAGTGAATTGGACAAAGGCGGAAGGTAAGAGTCGAAATCAAGGGGTTCCGAAAGGGTCGAAGCGCCTTTTTGTTTTAAAATAGTAGTAACGCTTACTTTGCTTTCGAAGAATAGCTTTCGACTCGGTTAGCTTTCGATCGAGTCAAGTGTTTTAAAGAAAAGTTTTTGCATGGGTTGCGCTCTATTATTTGAAGTAATGCTTTCGAAGGGGTCGAAACCCTTAGTTGCCGCTCTTCTACCTTTCAAAGTCAATCGTTTCAGGAGGTATACTTTGTTTTTAAAATTAATCACTTCTCCAATGCTTTCGGAGGGATGGTTTCAACACCATCACTTATTTACTTAGGAGTAGCTTTACAAAGGTAGGATTTCGACCTAAATGATTTTAAATGACCCTTTTTGTTCTGTTGAAGTATAACCTAAGGGTTTCGAAAGAGAATGGTTTCGACTTAAATGGTTTCAAAAGGTGTTTTTCCACATATTTTAAATTGAACCCAAGTGCTTTCGAAAGGTTTGAGTTTCTAAAGGTTTGATGCTTTCAAAAGGTATTTAAAATGGTTTTGAAGCGGTATTTCCCCAAAGGGTTTCAAATGAGTCGAAAGGTAGTGTTTCTAGTGGTTTCGAAAGGGTTGAAATGGAAGGTTTTTCCAAGGTTTTTAAAGGCAATGTTTTGAAGTGTTTTAAGATATGATTTCTAAGGTTGTAATGCTTTCGAATGGAAGGGTTTTAAATGTTTCGAAAGGATTTAAGTATGGTTTCAAAAGGAGAGCTTTGGCCTTTCAGCCTAGATGAATAAAGGGTTTAACTTAGTTTCGAAAGAGATGTCTTCAATGGTTTAGAAAGGGGTACTTTCAATTGAATCGAAAGGGGTACTTTCAACTGTGTAAATGTTTTCATCAACTAAGGTTTGAGTAAAGTGTATATATAACATGGCAAGGTGATTTTGAGTAAAGCATGGAGTATATGTGTTTTCCTTGTGTGAGTTGATTTAAAGGTCTTAAATCATTTTGAAAAAAAAAGTTTTCAAGGAAAATTTATGGGAGGGGATCCCTAAGTAAAAATGACTCAGATATTAGAATATCATATGGGATTGGAATAGGGTCACGCCCTATACATTAGCTATTGTCCCCAACTAATTTAGTCCAAAATTCAAATATGTAGGGCTTTGTCACAAGTAAGACTAAAATTAAGATTACACACGGAAGGGAATATACATTTGTATACAGATAGGTTACTGGTGAGCCTGCAAAACCATTAGGATTAGGTGACCTTGTTAGATGATTAAGTTAGGGACAGATCTTCCAAAAGAGAAGTATTTGACAGATAGTTAAGGACAGACCATCCAGAAGAGGAGTATCTAATAGATGTTAGATTATTTTGTTTATGTTGTTTGGTAAGCCCGAGTCAGCCAAAGGTTAATGGTCAGCCAAACAAAACTAAAGTGTTGAACAGATAGTTCTTTCATTACCTGATATGTATGTTTGCATAATGATCCTTTATAGTATTTAACCAGTTTTGGTTGCTGGAAAAGATTTGCAAAAGCTATGTTTTAAAAGAATCTTAGTGAGGGGAAACCCATTCCGCTAAGCGGCGTGGTCTCACTTAACATTAATAACCGGGATGTATAGTATTATTCACGCCAAGCTTTATGTCTAACTCGAAGTTTATGTTTTCCCCTTAAACTCTCGGTTGCTCAAAATTGATTTGAGTAAGCTGAGGGTTGTGGTTCTTTCAGTTTTAGTAGGATGACGAATAAAGCTACTGGAGGCGAGAAGGAGGCTAACAGATAGCTATTTTGGAGTTGCACTTTTTGTTTTGTGCTTATTTCCGTTGTGTATGTATTTAGTTAATTATGGCTATATGACTCTGATCACCCAAGGGGGCATCTTCATATGTCGCTCTTGGCGTATTTTGTAATAAGTATATTTTATCATTACTTGGGAAACGTTAGGGATTATGTAAATATGAATATGGAATATGTGTTTTGAAATGTAATGGAAAAATGTTGTTTTGAAATCTTTGATTTGTTTCGTATTCAAGTGCTTCTGATATTATAGATACCATTAACATAGCCATATCTATTTGCCAGAAGTTAATACTATAGATGGCCGCGGCATCTATAGCGATTTGCTTTGGGCCTCTAGATAGGGGATGTTACAACTTGGTATCAAGGCATAGGTTTATGAAATACTTTAACTAAAAATGATTTTTGAAAACATAATCCTTAGGAGTTAGAGTTAAGATCGGGGTATGTGATAACGCTATAGTAACGTACTTGTATTTGCTATATATAAGTATACTATTTATCTCTAGACTAGTGTATTTGTTAGGCTATTCTTTTGTATCTCACGAGGCTTGAATACAGATATGAACGGAAGAAGAGGCAGAGTTAACCTAGGAGGAGACAGCACCACCACTAATGGAAATTCCCAACCGAATGTTAGAAGAACTCAAGGTCAGGCCCATGTTGAGAATGTTTGTTCTAGGGTTCCCTAAGTGGACATGGAGCCATGTACCGGTTTTTTCGTGAACATGATGCAAGCTTGAATTGCAGCTTGGGTTGTTGGTGGAAATATTGCTGGAGGGGGAGTTTAGGAAGCTCCGATGGTCAATCAGTATGCTAACTTGAGCAGAGACTATGCTCGGCTCGGGAGTAAGCCGTTTATTGGGACTGAGGATGCTATCGAGGTAGAAAACTGGCTGCTACACTGTGAGAGGATTTATTCTGACTTAGGGCTCAATGATGAGCAGAAAAGGAGACTTGCTTCAAAATAGCTTCAAGGAGCTGCTTTGTTTTGATGGAATACTGTAACTACTGATGTGGATTGGGCAAAGTTTAGGAGGAGGTTTCAAGAAAGGTTCATGTCAGTAATGGCGCAATCTATGTTGGTCAGGAAGTTTGATGAGTTGAAACAAGGGGAGATGTCATTTCTAGAGTATGCTGGAAGGTTCAAAGAGTTAGCCCGGTATGGGTATGCCATTATTGATACAGTGTTGAAAAGGAATGAAAAGTCTATCAGAGGGTTGAAGCCGGAGTTGGCTAGGCTACTTTACCGCACATCAGAGATCCATGTGATGTAGTTGTGGAGATAGCACTGAGACACGAAGAGATGTTAGCTTATTTGGAGAAGAAGAAGGAAAAGGAGGTCCAGGTTGGGCAGGGCCAAAAGAGAAAGTTTTTCCACAGGAAGAATGCTCAGAAAGGAGGAGCAGCGAAAAAGGGAAAGTCTGAAGTGGTCTGTTATAAGTGCAACAGGAAAGGACACTATGCCCAAGAGTGTCGTACTGGAAAGGGAAAAGGAAAGGAGATGATTGGAAAGAAGAACATTGGGTGCTTTAATTATGATCAGATCAGCCACTACAAGAATCATTGCAAAGAGCTAGCTAAAGGAGATAAAGGCCAAGTGTTTGCATTGGAGCCTACTACTTCAAAGCCGACAATGAAGAAGAAAGGGAAAGCTGTATTGGGAGGTACGCTTCAAATCCATGATATATCTATTAGCGTTTTATTTGATATTGGTGCATCACATTCTTTATATCTTGATGTTTGGTAGATAAACTTAACCTAGAACCCACATATTTAATTACTTCCTTAAGAGTTGCAAATCCGACAGGAGGGTATGCGACGCTTGGGATGAAGTGTGAACACTTAGAGTTTGACTTGCAAGGTTACACCTTTGTTTGCAATTTGCATGTATTTGACTTTGTAGGGTTCGAAATTATATTGGGCATGGATTGGTTAAGTAAATACGATGCTAGAATATTTTGCTAGGATAGGAAAATATTAGTTAGACACCCGGATTGTAATGATCGATTAGTTTACACCGTAGAAAACCCTAGCTGTGAGGTGAATGCTTTGTTGGGTGTTATGGAGTTAGAAGGTGAGTTGAATCGCGTTTTCATTGTTAGAGAATTCGCAGATGTCTTTGAGCCGGTAGTTGGATTACCACCAAAAAGAGCTATTGAGTTCCGGATTAATTTGGTACCTGGAGCAGAACCGGTGAGTAGGCCGCCAAACAGGATAACACCAACAGAGATGAAGGAGTTAAAGGCTCAATTGGTAGATTTGGAAGGCAAGAGTTTTATTAGATCGAGTAGTTCACCTTGGGGAGCAGCCGCAGTATTTGTTAAATAGCCAGACCGATCGTTAAGGCTATGTATCGATTATCGTAGTTGAACGAGAGAACGAGAAAGAACCAAAATCCATTGCCGAGGATTGACGATTTATTCGATCAGCTGAGTGGAGCCAAGGTATTTTCTCACATAGATTTGGCAACACGATTTCATCAGCTCAGAGTGGCAGAAGATAGTATGACTTTAACGGCGTTTAGAACTAGGTATGCATCGTACGAATGGTTGGTTATTCCATTTAGACTTATTAATATGCCGGCATCCTTTGTGGATTTGATGAATCAGATTTTCCAAGAGCACTTAGACAGGTTCATGTTAGTATTCATATATGATATTCTGATATACACTAAGAATGAGAAGGAGCATGAAGTTCATCTTAGAGTTGTGCTTGAGATGCTGAGAAAGCATCAGCTAAAGGCAAAGTTTTCGAAGTGCCATTTTTGGAAGAAAGAAGTGAAGTTTCTTGGTCACTTGGTTTCGGAGAAAGGATTATCAGTCGATCTAGAAAAGATTGAAACTATTAATAATTAGAAGAGACCCGACATAGTGACCGAGATAAAGAGTTTTCTGGGATTGGCCGGATATTATTGAAGGTTTATAAAGGATTTTTCATGGATAGCTGCACCAATGACTAAGCTAACGCGAAAGGATGTGAAGTTTGTGTGGACCGATAAGTGTGAGGAAGCATTCCAGAGCTTGAAACACTTATTGACCCATGCATCGGTGTTAGTGGTTTCGGAGGGGAATCAGGACTTGGTAGTTTATACAGATGCATGTGGTACTGGGTTAGGAGGTGTACTAATGCAGAGGGGTAAAGTGATTGCCTATGCGTCTCGATAGCTCACACCGCATGAGGTTAAGTATCTGACACATGACTTGGAATTAGCTGTAGTTATTTTCACTTTGAAGGTGTGGGGGCATTACCTTTTAGGAGAAATGTTTGAGCTTTATACGAATCATAAGTCATTGAAGTATTTATTTTTTCAGAATGAGCTGAACATGAGACAACAAAGATGGTTGGAGTTCTTAGCCGCTTATAATTTTGGAATAGAGTACACAACAGGGAAAGGCAATAAGGTTTTAGACGCGCTTAGTAGGAAGCATCAGAATGTAGTGTTGACCATGATAGCAGAATGGAAAGACTTAGAAACCTTGACAGCTTGCAGAGTATAGTGGAGATCCGAGGCTAAGTCTGGTGGAGGATCTGCTACATTGTATTGTTTAGAAGTCCAACCAGTTTTGATTGAGAAGATTTCTTCTAAGAAAGAAGAGGAACCAGTGTTAGCTGAAAGGATCAGGAAATTAAAGGATGGGACAGAGAGCGATGACTTAAAGAATTCAGTCTTGACCAGAACGGGTGGTTGAGAAAGAGGGGTAGATTATGTGTTCCAAATGTGGGAGACATAAGGAAGGAAGTCTTAGAGGAATGCCATCATTTGAAGTTCACTATTCATCCAGGAGGAACAAAAATGTATCAATATATGAAGAGAAGTTTCTTCTGGGAAGGAAAGAAGAGGAATGTTGGCTTACGGGTGCAAAAGTGTTTGAACTGTCAACAGGTAAAAGCCGAACATCAGGAGCCGAGTGGATTTCTTCAGCCATTGGATATTCCGGTATGGAAGTGGGATTCTATTTCTATGGATTTCATAGACAAGTTGCCAAGATCTAATAAAGGGAATGAAAGTATATGGGTCATAGTGGATAGATTGACCAAGAGTGCCCATTTCATTCCCGTTAAGTCTAATAGGGCGGCACTTGTATTGACTAAGTTGTTAATGAAGAATGTAGTCAGACTTCATGGAATTCCTGGTGGTAATGTTAGCGATAGAGATTTCTTATCCACTAGCAAGTTCTAGAAGAGTGTACAGAAAAGTTTAGGAACCAAGCTCAAGATGAGTACCACTTACCATCCGTAGACCGATGGGCAAACAAAAAGAGTTAACAAGATCTTGAAGGACTTGTTGCGAGCTTGTGTACTAGACTTCGGGGGATCATGGGAAGACCACCTACACTTAGTCGAGTTTTCGTATAACAATAGTTATCAAACAAGTATAGGGATGACACCATTTGAGGCTTTGTATGGAAGACTATGCAAATCCCCTGCATGTTGGTTAGAGACTGGAGATAGATTGGTCCTTGGTCCGGATTTGGTGAAGAAGAGGCAGAAATGATTGAGATGACAAGGGCTAGAATGAAGGAAGCTAAGTCTTGGTAGAAGAGCTATGAGGATAGAAGACGAAAAGATTTAGAATTCTCTGTTGGAGATCATGTTTTCGTCAAAGTATCACCGATGAAAGGTGTTATTAGGTTCGGGAAGACGGGGAAGTTAGCACCGAGGTTCGTAGGACCATTTCCAATTTTAGAAAGGACCGGGAAACTCGCATATAGAGTAGAGTTGTCGAGTAATTTGATAGGAGTCCACGATGTTTTCCATGTATCTCATCAAAGGAAACGTGATTGGGATCCAGACACTACTATAGCACCGACTATGTTAGAAGATTTCGTAGTGGAGCCAGACATGACTATAGTTAGGAGGCCTATTCGGATAGTCGCGAGAGATGAGTAGAAGTTAAGGAACAAGACAGTCAGATTAGTGAAAATCCAGTGGAGTGACGATGCTAGAGACTGTACTTGGGAAATAGAGAGCAGGATTAGAGATGCTTATCCTCATTTGTTTGATGGTATGTTTTACCTTTGATTGTTTTGTTGTGTACCTTATCGTAATTTCGAGGACGAAATTCTTTAAGGAGGGGAGATTATAACACCCCATATTTTTAGTAGCATTATTCTGGATATTTAATTAGTAAATAAAATAAAATAACGTAAGGTGATTAGTGGATTGATATTTGATTTAACCAAGGGTAGTCGTGCCATGTTAAATGTAAATCAAAATGAGATAACATGAAAAAAAGTGTTAGGAAATAAGGGAGGGTAAGATGGGAAATAGGATGAACTTATACCCTAACCCTTAGGAAACCCAACACACATTCATTTCATTTTTCTCAAGCAAAAATACTCTTAAGGCCGGCCACCATTTTCAATCTCAAGAGAAGATAAAGTTAGGATTTCAAGAGAAGAAGTAAATCAACTTATTCAACATCATACATCTTTAATCACAAAACAAAGGTGAATGATTACTACATCCCATTTTTCTTATATTTTTGGGTTTTAAGGTTAATCCGAAATGATTTTGCATGATAGTGCCATATATTGAATGATTAGAGGTTTATATATGCTTGTTGATGATTCATGCATGTTTATATTGATTTTTATGATATGTTTGATATGAAAACCCTATTAAATAGCATCCAAATGCCTTGAAAATTTAAAAGTATATCAAAAATGATATATTAGAGATGGGTTTCAATTTTCAAAATTTTCTGAATTAATGTGGATATTATATTAATTTTCTAGTGAAGAAAATGATTTATTGGGTTGTAAATTATTTACGGCTAAATAAATAATTATTAGGGTCTGAAATTTATACATGTTAGAAAACATATTAAAAAGGATTTTCTAGAATTTTTATAGAATTTCCTAAGTGTTTTGATTAATATATAAAATTATTTAAGTTATGAGACTTTGTTTTATATATTTTATTAAGGAGAAGGGGTGTTTTGCAAATAATTTAAATTAATTAATTCTGAAATTATGGCAGCACTTTTAGAAAAGAAAAATTAGCAACCAATAAGAGTTTGACAAACAAGGCATGTTAGTTAAAAGTTTACTTAAAAAGGTTTTAAATCAGAATTTCATGCCAAAAGTATGTTTCGCCTATTTTAGTTTCGCCCAGGCAGCTTTCGACTAAGACCCTCCGTCTCCTTCCACAAACCAATGCACATAGTATCAACATCTTGGTACACAGTGAATTGGACAAAGGCAGAAGGTAAGAGTTCGAAAGGGTCGAAGAGCCTTTTTGTTTTAAAATGGAAGTGGCGCCTGCTTTGCTTTTGAAAGGATAGATTTCGACTCGGTTGGCTTTCGACTGATTCAAGTGTTTTAAACAAAAGGTTTTGAATGGGTTGCGCTCTTTTATTTGAAGTACAAATTTCGAAGGGATCGAAACCCCTAGGTGCCGCCCTTCCACCTTTCGAAGTCAATGGTTTCGGAAGGTATACTTTGTTTTTTAAATTAACCACTTCTCCAATGCTTTCGGAGGGATGGTTTCGATACCATCACCTCTTTACTTAGGAATAGTTTTCGAAATGTAGGCTTTTGACCTAAATGATTTAAAATGACCCTTTTTGTTCTGTTGAAGTATAACCTAATGGTTTTGAAAGAGAATGGTCTCGGCTTAAATGGTTTCGAAAGGTGTTTTTCCACATATTTTAAGTTGAACCCAAGTGCTTTCGAAGGGTTTGAGTTTCTAAAGGTTTGATGCTTTCGAAAGGTATTTAAAATGGTTTCGATGGGGTGTTTCCCCAATGGGTTTCGAAGGAGTCGAAAAGTATTGTTTTTGATGGTTTCGAAAGGGTTGAAATGGAAGGTTTTTAAAGGCAATGTTTTGAAGTGTTTTAAGTTATGATGTCTAAGGTTTTAATGCTTTCGAAAGGAAGGTTTTAAAAGGTTTTGAAAGGATTTAAGTATGGTTTCGAAAGGGGAGCTTTGGCCTTTTGACCTAGAAGAATAAAGGGTTTAACTTGGTTTTGAAAGAGATGTCTTCAGTGGCTTAGAAAGGGGTACTTTCAATTGAATCGAAAGGGGTACTTTCAAGTGTTTAAATGTTATCATCAACTAAGGTTTGAGTAAAGTGTGTGTGTGTGTGTGTATAAAATGGCAAGGTGATTTTGAGTAAAGCATAAAGTATATGTGTTTTCCTTGTGTGAGTTGATTTAAAGGTCCTAAATCATTTTGAAAAAAAAAGTTTTCAAGGAAAATTTATGGGAGGGGATCCCTAAGTAAAAATAACTCAGATATTAGAATACTAGATGGGACTAGTATTGGGTCGCGCCCTATACATTAGCTACTGGCTCCAACTAATTTAGTCCGAAATTCCAGTATGTAGGGCTTTGTCGCAGGTAAGATTAAAATTATGATTACACATAGAAGGGAATATATATTTGTATACAGATAGGTTCTTGGTGAGCCCGCAAAACCAATAGGATCAGGTGACCTTGAGAGATGATTAAGTTAGGGACAGACCGTCCAGAAGAGAAGTATTTGACAGATAGTTAAGGACAGACCGTCCAAAATAAGAGTATCTAAAAGATGTTAGATTATTTTGTTTATATTATCTGGTAGGCCCGAGTCAGCCAAAGGTTAATAGTTAGCCAAACAAAACTAAAGTGTTGAAAAGATAGTTCTTTCATTACTTGATATGTATGTTTACAGTATTTAACCAGTTTTGGTTGCTGGAAAAGATTTGCAAAAGCTATGTTTTAAAAGAATGTTAGTAAAGGGAAACCCGTTTCGCTAAGCGGCGTGGTCTCACTTAACATTAATACCCGGGATGCATAGTATTATTCACACCAGGCTTTATGTCTAACTCGAAGTTTATGTTTTCCTCTTAACCTCTCGGGTGCTTAAAATTGATTTGAGTAGGCTAAGTGTTGAGGTTCTTTCAGGTTTTAGTAGGATGATGAATAAAGCTACCGGAGGCGAGAAGGAGGCTAACAGATACCTATTTTAGAGTTGCAGTTTTTGTTTTGTGTTTATTTCTGCTATGTTTGTATTAAGTCAATTATGGCTATATGACTTTGATCATCCAATGGGGCATCTTTATATGTCGCTCTTGGCGTATTTTGTAATAAGTATATTTTATCATTACTTGGGAAACGTTAGGGATTATGTAAAAATGAATATGGAACATGTGTTTTGAAATGTAATGGAAAAATGTTGTTTTGAAATCTGTGATTTGTTTCATATTCAAGTTCTTTTAATATTATAGATACCATTAACATAGCCATATTCAGTCTCCAGAAGTTAATACTATAGATGACTGCAGCATCTGTAGTGCTTAGCTTTGGGCTTCTAGATAGGGGATGTTACATCAACAGAGCCTAAAATGAATTGAAGATTGCATACAGTATCACTAAATAAGATTTACTTGAAGACATTACCTATGTAAGTCTGTTTGTCATAGATATACTTTGTTAAAACTCACGAGAATCACATTTTAATATCCCAAGGCGTTATAGTTCTTAAGATGATTTATAATAATTTTTAAAGATTTATGTACTATTTTAAAGGCTTGGTTCTTAAGCTTCAGAGCGCTGCAGGTTTTATGTAAACTGGCGGATCGGTATGGCTAGTTGGTAGACCGCTGTGTGGCTATCTGGTGCACCAGTGCATGCGATTTCTACAGAGTTCTAAAGCCCATGAATAGTTTCTTTTTGAAAAGTCACATTTCTTCTTCCTCTTTCAGTTGCGACTCCTTTTTCAGATTCCAATGGCAACCATCATTACTCTTTAATATAACTCTTCAATCTCTGTAAATATACTTTGATTTCAAACCCTAATTTTCTAAAAGCTCTCAAAATCAATGTACATTAAATTATAATATCAGTACTTTGATTATATTCTTCCTAAAGCTCTTGAACATTCAACTCTAAAAGATTCTTGTGAGTTATAAGACCCTTGTACCGCATTCTCTATATCAATGCATTTAGACACAACTACCATCAAAGAATACTTTTGAATTGAGTTGGTAAAAAGATCTATTCAGTGGCTCAGGCATTGTATAGACTCATTCCTCCGAGTTAAATGAGGATGACAATGATTAAAAAGGCTAGAGTATGGATTCTGATACTGGATGTAGGACGGTGGTCCGAACTAGTATAAAAAACTTAGTGTGCAAGTTCTTTTATTTATCTTATCATTTCCATTTAGTTTATTAATATAGTTATACACATACTTTGCTAACTTAGCCATACATATACGATCCTCTAGACTTTCATCGACCTCCCACTACTTCCTACATCTAAAACCTACAAGCATTCATTCCCGGTTCCACCTATGTACAGACTTCAAGGCTTTGTTCTTTCCTTCCAAGACACATGTAATGTTTGCTATTGAGCTAGGAAACATCATACTAGGGCCGATCGAGAATATTCGATCGTATGTGAACCGATTCAAAAAGGAGCCCACTTGGGTCAGGGGTGTCGATAAGAATAGCATGGTTGTAGATCTCTTCTTAGGAGGACATACAAATCAAGAATATGGAAGGAACTACAAAATCAGCCAACCATGTCCTTGACCGATTTCTATCAACGGGCGATCAACAACATAAGGATGGAAGACGCTGACATCTCTTATAGCAATAACGAGAATCGATGTACCATCCAAGCCCGTCCCTATGAAAATGTCGACCATCGGGGCAATGGTCGGTAGAACAACGCCAAAAGGCGAGCTTAAGATGGCACCCGATATATGTCCATTTATAATAACTATGCTACTCTAAACAGGGTTATGGAAACAATATATCTCACAACCAGGGAGTAGGTACAATTCCAACGATCCCCCATTTCCAAGGACTAGAAGCAGCCAGGGAGCACAGTCTCGGAACTAAAGAGAAGTGGATTAAGTTGGGCAAGTTTGTTCATGAGAGCACCGAGTGTCCAAAGCGCCTGGACTAGATGTTATTTAACCTATCACATTCACAACCAAAGATAGGTAAATGAACCATCATGATCCCATGGTTATCACTTTGTAGCCAAATCAAATCTGCACCGAGCATTCATGGATGGGGCAGATCAGTCAACGTCATGTTCGGACACGTCTTCGAGGTAGTCAAGCTCCATGACTTTAGCCTTACTTCCCACGCCTTTCCCATTTACAACTTTTAGGGTACTGAGATTGTCCTAATGGGGACAAACTCTCTCATGACCACCTTCGGTGAAGAGCTCTTGTAACACCTCTAATTTTGAGAACATTATTCAGGAGATTTAATTAGATAAACGAAATAGAATAATGTAAATGTTAAGTGATAAGGGGATTGAGATTTGAATAAATACTTAATGGTCGTGCTTAATTAATTAATTAAATGGCACAATAATGGTTTCTAAGTTAATTAATTTACATAAAGGTATATTGGGAAATAGCCGTACATAACCCCTTAACCTTATATATATTCTCATTCCTTATACAATTCACGTTTATTTCTCATTTTCACAAAAATGTAAAATGCAAACATAAAGAGGAGCCGGCCATTGCTAGGAAGAAAAGAGAAGAGAAATTAAATCAAAGGATAAAGAATTAAAGCGAGGGGAATAAATCTCAGTCTCAATCTAATCTCCTTATCTTAATCAAGGTGAATAATAATTTATACCATCTCTATTTTGTTTTATGATCATATGTTTTCGGATTTAAGGTTAAATTCATTTTTATGATGTTTTTGATGATGATATGCTTGGATTATAATTTGTTTGATTTAAACAAGATTGTTTAAATGGTAATTTATGCGGTTTTAGGACAAAACTGATTGAATTGATTTTTGAATGCCCTGGAAAATTTATATGTTATGTATAACATGATTTTGGAGTTGGGTTTTAATTTTGTTAATTTTTCAAGCTATGGAAAGATTATTATGAATTTTCAAAGGAAAATATAGTTAAGTAGGTTTAGAAATTATATTGAGAATTTGGGTATGAAATTTAGATATGTTAGACAACATGTTAAAAATGAATTTCTATGATTTTTGAGGATTTTTCCTAAGTGATTTGCTATGGAAATTAAATTATTTTAGAAGAAGGACTAATTTGCATTATTGGTTTTGCTTAAAGGAAGGGCATAATTGTTAAATTAACCTTTGTTTAGATCTGAAATTATACGGCAGTTATTTTGGTAAAGAATTTGAAAAGTTGAGGCAACCAATCACATGTTTACACGTGGGCGGGTTAGTTAGATAGAATTTGCTTTAATTGGCGTTAATTAGCTTCTACTCAGAAAAGTAGGTTCTGCCACTATTAGAAGTACCCTTCGACTCATAGCTTTCGCCTTCAATCAAGTTGAAACCCCACAAAGCTGAAACCAATACACGAGGTATCAATATGGGTACGTAGTGGATTGGAGGAAGGCGGAAGGCATGGTGTCGAAAGCATTGCTTCCGATGGGATCGATACCTTTGTTTGTTTTAAAAAGTTAAGCGCCTGCCATTGTTTTATTAAAGCTTTCGAAAGGGGTTTTCTAATAGCTTTCAAAGGGGTTGCCATTTTATGTTTTAAAAGTATAGGCTTTCGAATGGGTTCCTTTATTTGTAAAATAATGCTTTAGAAAGTTGTGGTTCCGACTTAGTCGAAACCCAGTCGCTGTTCTTTAGCCTTTCGAGTGTATTGAAGTCATCAGTGCTTTCAAAAGGGAGCTTTTGTTTTTAAGAAGTAATAAGCCACTTCCAAAATGCTTTTGAATGGGTTCATGAGTTTCGAAGGCAATGGGTTCGAAAGGGTTCATGAGTTTCATAAGCAATGGGTTCGAAAGGGTTCATGAGTTTCATAAGCAATGGGTTCGAAAGGGGGTTTCGATGCTATCCTTCAGTGTTTTTCTTAAATGATTTGAAGCTTTCAAAAGGATGGTGCCGACGTTATCAGACTTTCCCTAAATAATTTTATATGAAGATAAAAGGTTTCGACAGAGATACTTTCGTATGTGTACACTTTGACCCAAAGGATGTTTTTGAGTAAATCCAATGGTTTCGAAAGGGTTACTTTCATTGCTTTCGGAGCTATGTTACTTATAATGATTATTAAGTAATGTTTTGACACTTTCGAAAGGTATATATATTTGGTTTCGAAAGAGATGATTTAAAGAGCTTCGAAAGTTTCATATGTAATGTTTTGAAAAGAAGTTTCTATGCTCTCAAAGGAGGGTATCCAGGGGTTTCGAAAGTAATGTTTTAAGGTTTCGAAAGCCTTAGTTTTCAAAACAAATAACCCAATCTAATTTTAAAGGAAAACCATAGCATAAATAAATAAAGTGTTTTGAAATCGAGTTTTTGAAGAAGTTTTCCTTGATTAACGGGTTAAAGGGATTAACCAAGTATTATATAAAATGGTTTTGAGGATATTAAACCACAGGGGTTGGTATTATTATGTTTGCTTCTTCATATATGTATTTGAATATATTCACCAGCTCGGTTGATCCAGTGGTGAATATAAATTAAAGTAATTAAAGATATTGGCAGGGGCCAATAGGTTCATAGTAAGCCCATGAAAACTATGTATAAACAAAGATGTAAGGAAGACATGTTCATAGTTAGCAAACTATGATTTGATATTGGCAGGGGCCAATAGGTTTGTAGTAAACCCATGAAAACTATATCTGGATTAAGATATTGACAGATGTCAATAGGTTCCTAGTCAACGCATGATAACTAGGAAAAGAGAAAAGATATTGGAGTTACCAATAGGTTCAGGGAGGACCCATGAAACTGTAAAGATATTGGCAGAGGCTAATAGGTTCTTAGCGATCCAATGAAAACTATGAAACTGGATAGGGAGTCCATAAATATTAAACAGGTTATTAGTAAGCCCATGAAAACTAATAGGTTAATAGTGACCCTAGAAACTATAACTGAGATAGATAGTAAAAAATGAATGAGGATGGGTAATCCAGAATTGATTTACTTTTTTTGCATATCATCATGTTATTTTGAATTGTTTTAACCATTGTGGATGCAGGAGCACAGTATATGGTTTTATAAAGGTTTTAGGATACCAGCGAGGGGAAAACCTGTTCCGCTAAGCGACATGGTCTCACTAGATATCAAAATGGTTTGAGATGGTAGATTATTATTCATACCAGGCTTTATGTCTGACTCGAAGTTTATGTTTTCCTCTTAAACTCTCGGCTACTTAATGGATTTTGAGTAGTTTGAGAGTAGAGGTTTTCGGGTACCTCTTTAGACGAATAAGCTTCCGAAGACATGCAGAAGGCATGATAGCTATCTAGAGTTCTCTTTTATTTTGATTCCGCTGTGTTGTTATTGTAAAGGCGAAGTTGTCAAATTTCCTATACATACTTTGATCATCCAAGGGGGCATCTTCACATGTCGCTCTTGGCATATGTTGTAATAAATATATTTTCTATGAACGTGGTTCTCATATTGGGATTATGTAATGACTTTGAAATGCTTTGAAATGGAATGTGGAACTTGTTTGATGTTTTAAATTTTTTGCATATTCATGTGTTTTGTGTATCAATGTATCTAATATTATGGTATTTGGTCGCCAAGGATTAATAACTATGGATGACTACAACATCCGTAGCCGTTAGTTTTGGGCCTCCAAGTAGGGGATTTTACAGCCCCTTGCTACAAAGATATAGGTAAACTTTGTAGTAGTTTATTTCCCATCTACTTATAACCTCTTAGTAGGAT
Source organism: Allium fistulosum (assembly GCA_030737815.1). Taxonomy (NCBI): domain Eukaryota; kingdom Viridiplantae; phylum Streptophyta; class Magnoliopsida; order Asparagales; family Amaryllidaceae; genus Allium; species Allium fistulosum. The sequence continues at coordinate 1,023,290,028 of CM060902.1, forward strand.
GACCAACCCTTGTGGATCTTGATAAAATTGTCTCATACAACTAGCTCATCTTGAAATTCCCTATCTAAGGTGAGGTAGCTGAAATTCGGGGCAGCCAATAGAAATATAAGGAGTGTTACAGGACCTATCTCAAGCAAGAAAAGAAGGGTGTCCTCAAGCTTCAGCAAGAGCATGCAATGCTCAATGGTAATTCAATCGAGAGAACCTTCAAGTCGGACAAATCTTAGGCCTGTGCTGAGACTGCCCCGACTTCGAACTAGAGACACTCCCTCCCCCACAAGGAAACTCAAGCTCCTCAATGCTCTTTTCCAAGCTGTGGACTAAGACAATTCACCCAATGAAGTCATAGCTATCAGCAACTTGTCACCCAGGAGAGTGCTCGAGCCGATCAACACTCTCACTCACGTTGGGACCATCCTTATCCATGAAGAGACTACTACCGATGATGTGTCACCTAGGAGTAACCCCAAGCCTGTTAGTACTCGGTTCATTCCAGACATAGCAACTCATCCATGAGAGCAACCTATGAAGATATAGCAACTCTTACCCTCTTAATTCTGGCAGACTCATTTTGTGAGAGCTGGGGGCAACCTCATTCCCTCGATTTGAGCACAGACTTCTTTCCTGGCTAAGTATGTCATGGAGCACATGATTTACATGCTGGATCAATGGAACTTGGAAACTGATCCTGATCTAGATGATGATCCACTCAATCCCTGCATGGGAGATTCAAACAATGAAGGCAGACTGGCTACTCCACTCGAGTTAATATCAATATATACAGTGGCGACCCTAGTAAGGATGTCCAGATCGACATCGAGCTAAGCCTAGAGGTTAGAGACAAGCCGGTCAAGTTCTTAAAGTAAAGCCGAGATGTCTTTTCCTAGAGGCATGCCAACATAAATGATAGTGATCCCAGGATCGAATGCCATGCTTTGAACATCGACCCAAAGGCAACCCATGTCCGTTAAAAGTGTCGGCCTCTCGACCAAAAAGGTACCAAGCACTCAAGGAAGAAGTTGAGAAGCTATTGTCCAATAGCTTCATCCAGGAGGCAAAATACCTAGTCTGGGTAGCCAATCCAGTAGTGGTAAGAAAGCCAAATGGGTCCTGGAGAACTTGCATCGACTACTTTGACCTCAACAAAACCTGCCCTAAAGACAATTTTCCTATTGTCTCGCGTTGATCAACTAGTCGAATCAACCAGTAGTAGATAGCTAATAGTCTTTAGTTTCAAAATATCTCTAGATGCTGAAAATAAATAAATAGTCTAAATGTCTAGGAAAAATATCAAATAAGTAGAAGATAGTTAATAAGTAGCTGCACATCTCCATTATACCACCACGTCTCCAAAATCACTACCGATCTTCTCTACCTACCTAGTAGAGTAACTAAAAAAGATAAAGGAATATAGGGAGTCAGGAATACGTATGGTGAGTGATACAAATCATATAAGTGTATAATATTAATAAGCCTGTAAAGCAACACTTATACTCAAAACCATACCTTAACATGTGTCACCTACACCCAATAAGTCAGGTAAATATAATATAATACCATAGTGACAACATAGGGTAAGGTCTCACTAAACTCTAACCCATATCTAATCATATACACTCGATTGAATCCAAAGTCCTAACTCGTTATTGTCGAAAATGTATGCGACTCGCAACTAAGGAACTATATGTCTCAATCCACTATCGCAAAATCGTAAGTCACTCACTACTGGAGAACTACATGTCCTAGCCTACCATCCCAAAATCATGAATGACTCGCTACTAAGGAACAATATATCTCACCCGCTAACGTCATACTATAACTCACTAATGAGGAATGCAATGTCTCAGCCCAATATCACAAAATCGTAAGCGACTTGCTACTGTGTAACTACTTGTCGCATCCCACTATTGCCAAATTGTAAGCGACTCGCTACTGAGGAACAAGGTGTCTTAGCCCACTATCGCCCAGTCGTAAGTAACTCGCTACCAAGGAACAAAATATCTCAGCCCACTATCGCCTTATCGAACAATGTATAATGAATTTACTACAACAAGGCACTTTCTGAAATACCTTAAAATATAGCGAATAATATACTAAAACATTCCATATCTCATCACGATTGCAGCACCATGAACCACACAAGAAACAAAGGTCATATGTGAGAGTTATAAGCATTTGAAGTTAAGGGACAATATCTAATTTATAATTTAATTATAATTTTATATCATATTTTAAACTACTTCACAATAGTAACCATTCGTTCCCAATCCCTTGTCCGTCACCATTTAGTGCCCACCTTTTCCCTACCGACATCGCCACGATCACCAAAACCAAGATCCGATCCCGCCAGCTAGCTCCACACCTTAAATCGCATCTACTCAAGGCTTCGATGTCACCTCCTCCACCCCTTACCACAGACCCGTCCGCCGCAATTTTCTAAAGACTTTCCAACCACCTGACAACAATCTGAGTCAATCGAAGACCATCAAGAAGACTAGAACGACCTCCTCTACACGTCTATGCTTCTTGGTCGTAGCATGGATGCTATTTAACCGTAGGATCAAAACAAACGATATATGTTTTCTTAACTTTCAGTGTGTTTTTTGATCAATTTGTACACCTAATCGACAAACAAACACCAGTAGTGGATTTGTGTCATTGAGAACTACAATTTTGATGTATAATATGTTTGATTTGAAACACTAGTATATTTCACACTTTTTAAATTAGAAGAAGATTGACTTTTGCTAATTACAATCAATAAAAATTAAAATTTTGATTACCTAGCCATAGCATGTTAGATTTTAATCAGGTGTTGTTAGTACCAAGAATGGGAGTAACATCCATGAAATTAAGTAGAGAATGAAAATAAAGAAAGATAAATGTAATATGAGTAAAAACAAGATACCAAATGTTTATAGTCGTTCGGCCAAGTATTGCCTACGTCCATATGAGTTTTCTATTGCTTTTATTGCTATTTTCCAAGTACAATTCCTATGGATCGGTAGGGATCCATAGGTGATTATAAAGAGTATAGAAAATTGCAAAGAAGCAAAAAGATCCCTTGAAATGATGCCCCAACCTTCTATTTATAGCTGTAGGTCGCCTAAAATTTATCCTCCATGATCTTCACCACTTTCTCCACTATCTGGAAACAGCTAGCCTCGAATAAATGTGGCTATGTTAGCAATGTTGACGGATCAGTACTAATCCATAGGCATGGATCGGTATCGATCCATGATATCTTCTTATTGACCAGTTTTGATACTTTATAGTGTGGCAAAATTTTGTTTGCTTTGTGATTTCCATCTTGTTTGTACCGTTATGACCTTGTTTCTGGGCCAATAAGATGGATCGATGAAGGAACTGAGTTGCTGATTTCAAGTGCTATAGGAGATCGATGAAGAGTTGCATGTGATCGATCAATCGAACTTGAAATAGGTTATTGGCATCAACACTTGAGAGTAGGAGAAAATTGGGGTCATTGTGTGGAAGGTTCATGGATCGGTACAAATCCATGGTGATGGATCAGTACTAATCCATTAGTAAATTTATTTGGCTTTGTGATTTTGTGAGATGGCCTTGCTTCCATCTTGCGATCTTGGTTGTACTTGGTTTCTAGACTCTATGGCTATCTCTTTGGGCACCTTGCCTTGATAGCTTTTAAGTTCAGTTCGTCAAGTCCGCCTTAATACTGCCTAGTCAAAAGGCTTGATAACACTTACTCTCCAAAGTACACCTTGTTTCGAACATGATGTGCTTTGAATTGAGGTAAGTCGGGTTTCCCTATCAGACTCCAATATGTGCTTTGAATAGTTGTTGTCCTTCCTTCTGACCATTTCAATGTAATGTTATGTCTGTAGCTAATCGTTACGGTGCTTTACCATTGTCTGGCATTATAAAACTGGAATGTACTCTCATGATCTTTCATTTCGAGCTTAGTAATTTTGAGCTGTTTCCTTTTTCTAGGTTTTTCAGGGTTGAATCTGCCTTCCTTCAATTCTAGTAATTGATGAGAATGTATATGCACAAGCGCCCAAATTATCCTTCATGTTTCAGTTCCATGTGCACATACACCCTTATGGATTTCATGCACACATGTACGCACACATGCATCATTAAGCCTCACTTATTTATATGTAGAGATCATTCAGTACTGATCCATGGGCAAGGATCGATACCTATCCAGCCCTTAAGAATAGGCGAGCCGATCACCTAATTTCTTGGTTTGGGGGTTATATACCCAACCCATCTCCTCTCCCTCCTTCACTTCATTCCTTCCATTTATCTTTGAGTTTATGTCTGCCGTTAAAGTGATTCACAACGAACTCTCTTATCTCTATCGCCTAAACCCTCAAAACGCCGCCTCCAACCTCCAACCTCCAACTTGAACTCGCCGTCGAACACACCATCAGGAACATACCTAATCCATCTTGTTAACGAACATAGCCCTAGACTCAAAGCCAAATGGTCGAACCAAACAATTCCTTTAAGCTCCAACGTCCTTAGGTAGGCAATAGTGATGACGGTGAGGCTAGATGTAATTCTTGTAGGCGTTCATGCTCGGGGTCAGGGAGATGGTGAAAAATGGCCAAAAATCCATCCAAAGGGATGGAACAGTACCAATCCAACCTTTGGTGAATTTTGGTTCTTGACGTGTATTCTATTCTTACAATGTTTGACACATTTGATTTTTTAAAACACCATTTCCCAAGCCCTAAGAGGTTTTGAGTGCACGGATGGTGACATGAAGCCCATTGGGACGGTCAGCAATAACAGTCACTTCGGATAACATCCGGATTTTCAAATGAACTGTTGCACAATGTTAGAAACTAACACTGCATTGCTCTATACAACACTGTAACACGCGTCACACTACATGGGGAACATCTTTTAATCTTTTTGTAACGACCCAGAATTTTTGTTAATTAAAATTTGAATATTTAATTAATTTTAAATATTAATAAATGAATTTAATAAGTCGAATAATTTAAAATTCGAATATCTGGATTTTATTGGATAATTAAATCGAAAATTTAATAGTGAAATTCCAGAAATAATTGAAATCTGGATTAAATAAGAATGAAAGTGATTTGTAAAATTTTATTTAATCATATTGAGTTATAATAATGTTTTAGAACTTTTAAAATTGAATTTAAAGTTAATCTGTGAAAATTGAATATTTTAATATTTAATTATCGACTGAAATTAGCCATTTTTCGAAAAGTCTCAGATTTCGTCGAAACCATTTCGTGTCAATTGGATTTACCGTTTGTCCGGGGCAAGCCAAAATGCACCGAAATCGATTTAAATTGGTTTAATTTAAATTGATCTTTTATTGTCATATCTCACACATATGATCGAATTAGCTTCCGAAACCTGTTCCATTGTGTTCGGAACGTAGGATAAACCCCAGAAACGCCGGTTACCACGCGTAAATCAGAGTTCGGAAATTCCGAAATGAATAGTGTTCTTTTATTTTTCTATAAATAGACCCATTTCACTCACAAAATAAATAAAAAATACTAGGGTTTAAAAAAACGCAGCCGCCTCCTCTATTACGAACGGCCAGAAAGCTTTGAAATTCATTCCTTAATCCCTCCCAATCCACACGTTTTTGGCTGAAGTGATCAACTAAGAAGTTGTAGAGGGTGGTGAGCTCTTCGAATCCATGCAGCTGTGATCGTCATAGGCGCGACGATGGAGGCACAGGAGGGCCGTGGTTGGTGGCCGTTCAGCCTCGTGGTGCGTGCTAGGGGCATGGCCGAGTGGGGCCGCTTTTGGGCCTGGGGAGGAGCTCGTCGTCGCCTGTTGAATGAAGTTGTTCGATCGTCAGATAGGCAAGAGGTTGAGGAGCATAATTCAAAGAAAATACGGCGGCTATGGGTTACGGTGTGCTCGTGAATTACTGGAGATGGAAGATGAAGGAAAGGGACGGCCTAGATCAAGGGATTGTGGAATGGACGGCCAGATTTGATTAGGTCTAAAATTTAAAATAAAAGTGTAAATTAATTATCTTTTAATTCGTGTAAAGTTTAAATTGATGTAACTTGTTCATACGAGATCGAAAATTGACGAAACAAGCGGCGTTGGCTTCGTTTTGTCAAGCTCCTAAGGATGCAACTGGATTGGAGTCGTTTGGAGCTAGCGAAAATTTCGGATAAAATTAAACATCCGTTTAATTTTATTCGAAATAAATCGCTGCGAACTGCTATCGGAAAATCAAGGTGAGAACTTCTCACTCAATCGAAGTTGTTCGATTTATATTTTAAATAGTTAGATTTAAAATTGTTGATTGTATGCCTGAATGATGATTGTTATCTATCTATTGTTAAAATAGACATTATACGCCGTTATTAAGCGGAGATTAATTATTAAAAACATATACCGCGATAATTTCACATTGAAGTGAAGTTGGTATTATATATGTATATAGCAATATATAAATATTGGCATATGTATATATTGGAGTTGATTTCCCGCATTGTATAGCGGATGAGACCCTATTGCGCCGCATAATAGCGGATAATATTTATTAATCCTATATACTGCGATAATTCCGTACTAGAGCGGAATTGGTATTGTGCTAACATCTGTGGATGCAGGAAAACAGGTTGGAGGGATCCAACTGGATTCCTCAACTGTATTGATTTATTTACAGATATTGTGATATATTATGTTATCATATGATGATATGTGAGGTTTGATTGTTGTGATTGATTGGTTGGTGTTGTTGCATCATCGGATCCATTTTTGAAGTTTAAAAATAACGATATTGATTTATAAAGGATTTTTAAAAAATGATTTTTGAAATAAATAGTTGATTGATTTATAAAATAGTTTAAATTGGGATTTTTGAATTATTATAAACAATTTATATAAAAGATTTATAAAATGGATATTTATAAATTAAAATGTTGGAATTATAAACCGAGTTTTTATAACTGTTAAAAAGAAGTGAAATCATGTGTGCAGGAAAGTGATACTAAACATTCCACCCAAATTATGAGTAGCAAAGGGGATGAAAAGGTTGCAAATGAAGAAAATGCACGCTCACCAGTATCTGCATCTGAACTTGATAGAAAATGGTGTCAAAATTTTGAAACACAAATCTATCAACTTATAGCCTCTCTGCAAACTGCTTCTGATCAAAATCAACCGCCTCCCCCTCCACATTACAACTTCTCAATCCAGCTGCCTGGTTGGCCCTTATCCAATTCTTTCAATCAATCTCAATCTCCATCTCATAATGTCCCTCCTTCTCAAACAAAATCTCAACCGTCATCCCCTCGGTCTGTGTCAAGAAGGAAAATTGAAACAAGGTCTCTGTCAGCGCAGAGGAGGAATAACAATTCCCTAAAACAATAATTTTTAATGTTACAAAACATTGCATCTTGGAACATAAGAGGAGCTCACAGTAATTTGAAACTTGATCAAGTGAAAAGCTATATATCAGAGCATAACATTTGTATATTTGGCCTTCTAGAAACTAAGCTCAACAGTACATTATCTCAAAAAGCAGCAAATTACATTAATCCAAAATGGTCTATTCATCATAATCTTGAAGCTGCTGCTTATGGTAGAATTCTTGTCATTTATGATCCTACTGTTATAACTCTTTCTCCTATACTGTCTGCTAGGCAGTATATTCATTTTCATGTCCTTGTTTGTCAATCTCTTACTTCTTTCTACTTAACCTTTGTATATGCTGATAACTCTGTAATCTCAAGAAATGAATTCCTCAAATCAATCCCACCTTTAAGACAAGCATCTCACCCCTGGCTTGTTCTAGGTGATTTCAACACCTGTTTTGCCTATGATGATAAATCTGGAGGATCTCCACTTCTGCCTAGAGACATAGAATCTCTCAATCTTGCCGTTTATGATTCTGATTTGTTATTGGTTAACAAATCAGGGGCTAAATTTTCATGGAATAATTGCAGTAGAAGTGGAGTTCGTATCTACACAACTATTGACCATGCTTTTAGTAACCTCCAATCTCTCAATCTATGGCCTTGTCTTTCTGTCTTTCTTCCTCAGCCCATACTATCTGATCACTCTCCCCTTGTTCTATCTTTTGGGAACCATTTGAGAAAGGAAAAAAAAAGAAGTTTTAAATTTTTTAATGCCTGGTCTAAGCATGAACAATTTTTGAGCATTGTCAAACAAGCTAATTCTGTTTTCTTTTCTTATGGTAACCCCATGTATAAATTTTGCAGGAAATTAAAAAGTATCAAGTTAGCAATCAAACTGTGGGTTTCTACTACATTTGGATCTGGTAGCTTGCTGTCCACTACTCTAAAAGAGCAATTGAAGATCAAACAAGCTTACATGATGGACCACCCTCTTGATATCCAAGCAGCTGTTGAAGAGGGAAAATTACACAAGGAAGTTCACAATGCGCTCACTTTGGAGGCTAACATGAAGAGGCAGCAATTGCACAAAAAATGGATAGATGAGGGGGATAGAAATACTAAATTCTATCATGATTCTATTAAGGTTAAGCATTCTAGAGAGAATATATTTAGTATTAAAGATGAGCATGGAACTCTATTCACCACTGCAGACACTGTTGATCAAGCTTTTATACAATACTTCACCAATTTGTTTGGCAATACTATTGGTTTCATACCTGACTTGAACCTCATTTCTAATCTTGATCTTCCTTGCATATCTACTATGGAAGCTTCCACTCTTATTTTGCCTGTAACAGATGAAGAAATCAAAGCCACTCTTTTCTCTATGAATAAGGAATCTTCAGGAGGCCCTGATGGGTTAAATGTCATTTTCTTTATATCAACTTGGAATGTTTTAGGTGTTGAATTTTGTGCAGCTATTCACAACTTTTTCAATAAGTGTAAGTTACTTCGGGAAGTCAATAACACCAACATTGCCCTGATCCCTAAGGTGTCTCCTCCAAATAGTGTTACATCTTTCAGACCTATCTCTTGTTGTAATGTTGTTTACAAGTGTATATCAAAAATTATAGCTTCACGTCTAGTCAAAGTTCTGCCTTCTGTTGTTTCCAATAATCAATCTGCATTCATTCCTACTAGAGACATAATTGATAATGTTCTCCTCACTCAAGAATTGCTCAAGGGATATGGCAGGAAGAATGTGGTTCCTGCAGCTGCTCTCAAACTTGATATAACCAAAGCTTATGATTCAATCCATTGGGAATCTATTGTTAGGATAATGGCAGTGATGGGCTTCCCTAAAGCATTTGTGTCCTGGATATATGTTTGCATATCCACCCCTACCTACTCTGTTGTATTAAATGGCAGACCTGTAGGCAGTTTCAGAGGTAGTAAAGGGATTCGACAAGGTGACCCTATTTCATCTTATATTTTCTTGATAGTCATGGAAGTGTTAACTGTGATTCTCAGAGATAGGTTCAATCATAAACTCATTAAGTATCATCCTAAGTGCTCTGACCTTCAGATTACCTCTATTATGTTTGCTGATGATGTAATGTTGTTTACCAAACCAGAATTGCCTTCTCTGAATTGTGTTTTGGAAGTGTTGCATGAATTTCACAGAATGACAGGGCTCACCATTAATCATGGAAAGTCTTCTCTTCTGATCTCTGGTGTTAGTCAATTGCAGGCTGCTGCACTTCATAACCTTACTGGATTCTCTAGCATGTCTAATGATATGAGGTATCTTGGTCTACCTTTAATATCAAAAAGAATAACTAAGGCTGATTGCATTCCCCTTTTCAATAAAATCACCTCTGCCTTATCTAGTTGGGACAATAGGAGCGTGTCACAGAGTGGAAGGCTGGTTATAATAAAATCTGTTGTTTTTCCCTCATTGGTCTACTGGGCTAGAACCCTAATCCTTCCTGCTAAATTGTTACAACTCATTAGGTCTGCCATGATTAGATTTTTTTGGACTGGCAATATACACAACAGAAAGTTTGTGCCATGTTCATTTACTAAAATTGAGACTCCTTTCAAATTAGGGGGGCTGGGAGTTATTGATATCAGAAAATGGAATTCAGCTGCAATTAGTAAACATTTTGATGCCCTACTTAACAAGAAGAACAGTCTGTGGGTCAGATGGACATGGAACCACAGTATAAAGAGCAAGCATTTTTGGACTATGGAAGCACCTCAGAACTGCAGCTGGATTTGGAGAAGTATTTTGAAACTACGGCATGTTTTCCTACCTTTGATACAATACCCTGTAAATTCTTCAAAACCTGTTAGTTTTTGGCACGAACCATGGGCCAGCATGGGTCTTATCTTAAACAATGTTTGTGATCATTCTCAGATAAATCAGTCTGGTATACACCAGAATGCATATGCAAATGATTTTTTGCATAATGGTAAAATTCTGTTACCATCCAGTAGCAATCAAGTGATCACCCAGTTGTGGGGTGATATACAACAGCATCACTATAGTGTGCCACAAGATGCTTGTGTTTCATGGGATAAGAAAGCTCACTCTGTTAAAACTGTTTACAATAATGTTACTGCTTGTGTTCCGCTTCCAGCTGCTGAGTGGTACAATGTGATTTGGAATTCTGATTCAACTCCAAAAGAAAATTTAATGATGTGGAAAGTCATAAATCAGGCATTACTAACAAGAACTGTTCTCAGTGGATATGGTATGGCTTGTTCCAAGCAGTGCTTGTTCTGTCAACTTCATGAAGAATCTACTGAACACCTTTTTTTTGACTGTCCTTCTTTGCAATTCATGTTAGACAAGATCAGTTGTATTACTGGTTATCATTTTACTAGATCTGGTACTAGTACTCTCTGGCATATTATCCTTAAAGCAACTAGGTTGAGGATGTTACAAGGAAGAGTATTAGCTGTTGTATTGAAAATTAGTATGTCAGTGATCTGGGCAGAAAGGAATTCCATGGTTTTTGATAATGTTAGAAGAACTGATGCCTTAATTTGGAATGAAGTCAAGTCTCGAACTCAGACTCAGCTGAAATATTGTGCTAATGGTTTCCCAATTTCAATTGTTGATGCTTGGGGATGAGTTTGTAATTCTTGTAGCTTTTGTTTTTTTTCTTTTTTCCTTCTTCTTCTTTTTCTTTATGTTGTTCTTCTTTTTTATTGTCATGCAATAAAACTGGTAGGGGCCCAGTTAACCCCGCTGGCTTTGCCAAAAAAAAAAAAGAAGTGAAATAGATTTCGTAAGTGAATGAAATTTATAGATTTTTGGTAAAATAAAAGATTTATAAGTAATTTACTTATAAATTAGATTTCGGAACTTAAATGGGATATGAATAGAATTCGCTAATAAAATGATTTTATAAATTGAAATTATTATAAAATATAATGTGATTTATAAACGTTGTTTATAAATCCGTAATCACTTATTTTGATAAGTGAATTATAAAAGTTAATTAAAGGAATTATATTCATGATTTTAGACAGTGGATAATCCTTTAAATAAAATGAGTAGAAATGTTGAATTTGGATAACGAACTATATTCACGATTTTGGACAGTGAATATATTATTTAATAAAATGGTTATGTTTTGGGAAGGTAATATTATGAAATGATTTAATCGTTTTAAAATATGTTTTAAAACGTGTTGGGTATCAAAACCATAGATTTCAACATTTATTGTTGAAATAGACGTTTTCGAGAAAATAAGGAAATGGTGGACTATAACACTGTTGTTATAGTAAATGATTTCCGAAAGGAAATATTTTATATAGTATTGGGATTTATATATCTATCTAAATTTCGAATCCCTATACTAGTGATTTTGGGTTGTCGTAACGATGTTTTACGCAACATTCGTTTTGACCCAAATAAATATGTTTAAAAGGCCGTTTTCCTTAAAGAATGAAATATAGACTTAAATGGCGGTTTAAGTATATTGAATATATTTTTCCAAGTGTTGAAAAATAAATGGATTTGTGAATTACTTATTTTTAAATAAGTATGGAAATATTTTCCAATATGAAATGAAAGGGTTGAAATTTTATCTTTTAAAGATAAACTGAAAAGTGAATATTTGAAATTCGTTTCAAATGGTTAAGTGTGGAAAATTATATATCCTGTAAAGATATTTTTGGAAAATTAAATAATTTGGAAAATTATTTGGAATCTGATGATGTTGCGCATCTTTATTGATAGTTAAATAACCGACTATCAATATTTACCCTTGAATGGGTATTTGTTGTGATTTGCTTGAGTTTGAATGCCACACTTATTTTTGAATAAGCGCTCACTATTCGGGTAAGCCGGGAAAGGACCATGGGGTCGTATAACCCATTCCGAATATGTGATACGTCGTTATGGATCTCATTTGCTATATTACAGCATGATAGGGGGTTCTCGCTTCGCAGTTTGGTGGCGAACGGGAGACTCTTACCCCTACATGTCCCTGAGAGGGATGGGTTGGTTAGGCGAAGGCCGTGACATTCAAGAGGCTGGCCGTAAAAGTAAATGCGAGGTGCCAGTGTAAGCCACGGTAGGGCTGGGATGTTTGAAAAGCCTACCGGTTGTGACCGCTCTTCGTTACATTTGGTATCAGAGCATATGGTTAAGCGACAACCCTGCTCTGTTGGGTGTTACTCATTAGAGATAGAGTCAGTAGTACTCTAGAATGAGTTTGAGTGTAATAATATATACGAGCGCGTATTTGTTAGTGAATATAAAATTGTTTTATATTGTGATGATTGGTTTGTTGAGTGGTATATGGATTCTGGTCGGTATTGTCCGTACAACTCTATCGATAGGGATATCTAAACACTTATATAGAATAATTCGGCACGATATTGTTTTGAATTGGGTAAATGAAATAATTTTACCTCGATTATATTTTGTATATAAAGACATAATTTTTCAAAAATTATTAAAGTCTATATAATTGATTGTTTGGTTATTGAAAATGTAAATATATATAAGTTAATTAAAAGTTGTTTGAATTAGTTAAATAAAAACAAAAATTGTAAAAGAATGAATTGTATAAGAAAATGGATTATAATTTATGGAATTATAATTAAATTGATTTACAATAGTAAAAATAATCTTATATATAAGAAGTGAAATTTTATAAGTAAAAGATTTATAAATGTTATTTATAATCTAAGATAAAATTCCAGAGAAGTGTTTTGAAAGAATTTAAGCACTGAATTCACTATGTTGCTGGGAAATAATAAGGGTGATGACTGCAGCATCATCGGTATCATTTTCGAGTTTCTATGTGATTGATTTGCTACCCATAGTAAATTCGAAATTGAAGTTTTGTTGTGATAAACAAATTTGAAATTAAAATCCAAAGTTGTAATTGATAATTATAAGTAAAATGAGCTTTATACTTATAATATGATTTGGAAATTTAACTAAAGAAAAGTTAAATAAATTGAATTGGATTTGATAAGTGATTATTTAATATGATTTGGAAGTTAAATAAATAAGTTGTGTAACTTATAAAATGAATAAAGGTAAACAAAACCAATTGTGAAAGAATGGTTAAACAATTTTGTTAAGCAAAATGTGATATAAATTTGACTTTGGTAAAAGTTAAATGGAATTTACTTTAAATTTGAATTTGAATTGGATTTATAAGTGGAAATTTGAAATGGAAAATAACTTAAGTAATGTTGAACGAAGTGGATTTTGATATCAAAGTAAATTAATAAAGTGAATTTATTAAATAAATGTGAACTTGAGTATATAAATGAGATTCAAATTTATTTGTTAAAATGAATTAGCAATTGAATTGAATAAAAGGATTGAATGTTAATCAATCTATTGAAAATAAATTGATATGAAATAATGAATATAAGTGTTAATTCATTAAAAGCTAATTGAATAATTGAATGTAAGTCAATTTAATATCAACCAATTGGAATTAAAAGTGTTGAACCAAATTGAATGTAAAGTAAAGTAAATCGAATAATTTGGTTATGTTGAATAAACATTGGTTGTTATGTGGATGTTAGTTGATTGTATATAAATTCATTAAGCGTTAATGAAGTTGAATTGATAAAATTGAAAGCTAAAGTAATTGGATCCAAATTGGAAGTAAATAAATTTGAATAGAATTGGATTTGATTTGAATTGAAAGTGAACTAACATGAATGTAAATTAGTGAATGTAAACTAATTGGAAACGAATGAATGAATGTTGATAAAATTCCAAAGTTAATGAATCAAATGTGATTAAATTGAAAACCAATTCATTAAATATTAATGAGAAATGGATTTATATTGATTTGGTTATGGATTTGTTGGATGTTAGTTGGATGATAGTTGTTTGATGGTTGCATTTGTTGTTTTGTTGCATTTGCTATACTGGCACATGTAGTTATTATGTTGCTATATGTTGTATATTGATATTATTTTATATATACATGTTCTCATTTGTTTGACTGAGTGTTTAGTAGGTGCGGATGGCGTTTGCTTTGCATTTGGAGCTCGCTTTCGCGCTATATTAGCCGTATACGCTCGCTAAAAATATAATAAGGTACATATCTCGGATTAAATATCGTACTTTTATACTTTTTTCCCTACGGGATGCCTCATCACTTGATGAGATATATATTTGTGATATATATACACTGTCATTTTTTTTTCGGATCGAGCCGCGCAAAGGAGGCTATGGCGAAATTTTTCGAAAATTTAAGGCGTTAGAATATTTTTGAGAAAAATTGGAAAATTTGAAAATTTTGAAAACTAAGTATGATTTGGAAAACTTAGTAAAGTTTTGTAAGAAGTTTAACTATGGATTTTGGAAAAGTTAAACACTTAAGTAGATTTGTAAAATCTAAATTAAACGGTATGTTTTGAAAGTTAACGGATTTTGTATCTTTTCCTTACCTGGTAATTTCGAGGACGAAATTCTTTTAAGGGGGGAAGTTTGTAACGACCCAGAATTTTTGTTAATTAAAATTTGAATATTTAATTAATTTTAAATATTAATAAATGAATTTAATAAGTCGAATAATTTAAAATTCGAATATCTGGATTTTATTGGATAATTAAATCGAAAATTTAATAGTGAAATTCCAGAAATAATTGAAATCTGGATTAAATAAGAATGATAGTGATTTGTAAAATTTTATTTAATCATATTGGAGTTATAATAATGTTTTAGAACTTTTAAAATTGAATTTAAAGTTAATCTGTGAAAATTGAATATTTTAATATTTAATTATCGACTGAAATTAGCCATTTTTTGAAAAGTCTCGGATTTCGACGAAACCAGTTTCATCGGATCCGTAATATGATATTATTGTATGGTTTCAAATTTCGTGTCAATTGAATTTACCGTTTGTCCGGGGCAAGCCAAAACGCACCGAAATCGATTTAAATCGGTTTAATTGAAATTGATCGTTTATTGTCATATCTCACACATACGATCGAAATAGCTTCCGAAACATGTTCCATTGTGTTTGGAACGCGGGATAAACCCCAGAAACGCCGGTTACCGCGCGTAAATCGGAGTTCGGAAATTCCGAAATGAATAGTGTTCGTTTATTTTTCTATAAATAGACCCATTTCACTCACAAAATAAAAAAAAATACTAGGGTTTAAAAAAATGCAGCCGCCTCCTCTATTATGAACGGCCAGAAAGCTTCGAAATTCATTCCTTAATCCCTCCCAATCCACACGTTTTTGGCTGAAGTGATCAACTAAGAAGTTGTAGAGGGTGGTGAGCTCTTCGAATCCATGCGGCTGTGATCGTCATAGGCACGACGATGGAGGCACAGGAGGGCCGTGGTTGGTGGCCGTTCGGCCTCGTGGTGCGTGCTAGGGGCGTGGCCGAGTGGGGCCGCTTTTGGGCCTGGGGAGGAGCTCGTCGTCGCCTGTCGAATGAAGTTGTTCGATCGTCAGATAGGCAAGAGGTTGAGGAGCATAATTCAAAGAAAATACGGCGGCTATGGGTTACGGTGTGATCGTGAATTACTAGAGAAGGAAGATGAAGGAAGGGGACGGCCTAGATCTAGGGTTTGTGGAATGGACGACCAGATTTGATTAGGTCTAAAATTTAAAATAAAAGTGTAAATTAATTATCTTTTAATTCGTGTAAAGTTTAAATTGATGTAACTTGTTCATACGAGATCGAAAATTGACGAAACAAGCGGCGTTGGCTTCGTTTTGTCAAGATCTTCGCGATGCAACTGGATTTGAGTCGTTTGGAGCTAGCGAAAATTTCGGATAAAATTAAACATCCGTTTAATTTTATTCGAAATAAATCGCTGCGAACTACTATCGGAAAATCAAGGTGAGAACTTCTCACACAATCGAAGTTGTTCGATTTATATTTTAAATAGTTAGATTTAAAATTGTTGATTGTATGCCTGAATGATGATTGTTATCTATTTATTGTTAAAATAGACATTATACGCCGTTATTAAGCGGAGATTAATTATTAAAAACATATACCGCGATAATTTCACATTGAAGTGAAGTTGGTATTATATATGTATATAGCAATATATATATATATATATATATTGGCATATGTATATATTGGAGTTGATTTCCCGCATTGTATAGCTGATGAGACCCTATTGCGCTGCATAATAGCGGATAATATTTATTAACCCTATATACTGCGATAATTCCGTACTGGTGCAGAATTGGTATTGTGCTAACATCTGTGGATGCAGGAAAACATGTTGGAGGGATCCAACTGGATTCCTCAACTGTATTGATTTATTTACAAATATTGTGATATATTCTGTTATCATATGATGATATGTGAGTTTTGATTGTTGTGATTGATTGGTTGGTGCTATTGCATCATCGGATCCATTTTTGAAGTTTAAAAATAACGATATTGATTTATAAAGGATTTTTAAAAAATGATTTTTGAAATAAATAGTTGATTGATTTATAAAATAGTTTAAATTGGGATTTTTGAATTATTATAAACAATTTATATAAAAGATTTATAAAATGGATATTTATAAATTAAAATGTTGGAATTATAAACCGAGTTTTTATAACTGTTAAAAAGAAGTGAAATAGATTTCGTAAGTGAATGAAATTTATAGATTTTTGGTAAAATAAAACATTTATAAGTAATTTACTTATAAATTAGATTTTGGAACTGAAATGGGATATGAATAGAATTCGCTAATAAAATGATTTTATAAATTGAAATTGTTATAAAATATAATGTGATTTATAAACGTTGTTTATAAATCCGTAATCACTTATTTTGATAAGTGAATTATAGAAGTTAATTAAAGGAATTATATTCACGATTTTCGACAGTGGATAATCCTTTAAATAAAATGAGTAGAAATGTTGAATTTGGATAACGAACTATATTCACGATTTTGGACAGTGAATATTTTATTTAATAAAATGGTTATGTTTTGGGAAGGTAATATTATGAAATGATTTAATCATTTTAAAAGATGTTTTAAAACGTGTTGGGTATCGAAACCATAGATTTCAACATTTATTGTTGAAATAAACGTTTTCGAGAAAATAAGGAAATGGTGGACTATAACACTGTTGTTATAGTAAATGATTTCTGAAAGGAAATATTTTGTATAGTATTGGGATTTATATATCTATCTAAATTTCCAATCCCTATACTAGTGATTTTGGGTTGTCGTAACGATGTTTTACGCAACATTCGTTTTGACCCAAATAAATATGTTTAAAAGGCCGTTTTCCTTAAAGAATGAAATATAGACTTAAATGGCGGTTTAAGTATATTGAATATATTTTTCCAAGTGTTGAAAAATAAATGGATTTGTGAATTACTTATTTTTAAATAAGTATGGAAATATTTTCCAATATGAAATGAAAGGGTTGAAATTTTATCTTTTAAAGATAAACTGAAAAGTGAATATTTGAAATTCGTTTCAAATGGTTAAGTGTGGAAAATTATATATCTTGTAAAGATATTTTTGGAAAATTAAATAATTTGGAAAATTATTTGGAATCTGATGATGTTGTGCATCTTTATTGATAGTTAAATAACCGACTATCAATATTTACCCTTGAATGGGTATTTGTTGTGACTTGCTTGAGTTTGAATGCCACACTTATTTTTGAATAAGCGCTCACTATTCGGGTTAGCCGGGAAAGGACCATGGGGTCGTATAACCCATTCCGAATATGTGATACGTCATTATGGATCGCATTTGCTATATTACAGCATGATAGGGAGTTCTCGCTTCGCAGTTTGGTGGCGAACGGGAAACTCTTACCCCTACATGTCCCTGAGAGGGATGGGTTGGTTAGGCGAAGGCCGTGACAGTCGAGAGGCTGGCCGTAAAAGTAAATGCGAGGTGCCAGTGTAAGCCACGGTAGGGCTGGGATGGTTGAAAAGCCTACCGGTTGTGACCGCTCTTCGTTACACTTTCTGATATATACTATGTGTTGAGTTTTGATAGTAATGAGTCATTGACGTTCCGAGCGTCTCTCAGCACAAGTTGCAGGCCCATCAATTTCTAGAAATGCCGAATCAGATACCTAGTCAACATCAACTACATTTGATCCTCCAAAACAAACCCCGACACTGCCTATACTTCAGTCTAAAAATCCACAAGCCAAACAACCTGCTCTGAAAGTTCTAATAGAACCCATAGAAGGACCAAAAGTCGAAGCTGCTCCCGATAAACTTGATGATGCCATCATATTAGATAATCCTGCCGATTCCGTCACTGCAAAGATTAAGGAAGTATCACTTAGGATAATTTGTGAGAAATATGATATCCCATTCAAGGACGTGTTAGTTATGCCATCAGAGAACACACCATCTGCCAGCTGGGTATACAACGTGCAATAAGTACATATGCCTGGCAGGATATGTTACACCGTTTGTTAGCACCAAAATTGGTCACTAACCTCGTAGAGAAAGATTGTGTAGAGATATAAGTGATGAAAGTAAATTAAACAGAGAAGACAATGCTAATTTAATTGCAGAAAGTAAGAACACCAAATTTATAGTGGTTCAGCGTAATTGCCTACGTCCACTTTGAGGTTAAACTTTATTGATCTTCTTTAGAGTTGATTACAAATACAATTCGTGAATCAAATGCTTGAATGAAGTTGTTTAAGTAGAGAAGATGAGTCTCGAAAATGGCAGAGTCTCCCCAGTGTTCTCTCTTCCAAAAAAGGATCCCTTTCACTGTGACCCTGCCCCTCTATTTATAGGCAAATATGGGCTGGACTTCCCAAATGGGCTGGATGGCCGAACACTCTAGCTCCAGTACAGTGGTCGCTGCATGCCGAACCTAGTATGCCGAACGCTCTAATGCCGAACAGTCCTTCTATGCCGAACGATACGCTGGATGTGTGGGAAGTGCAGGATGATTGTCAGTTGAGGCCGAACGTGTCTCTATTCGAAGCTCTTGAACGAAAAGTGCACGCTGGCCGAAAGACATTGTCACCTTGAGTAGTTGTGCATACTGAATGTCTTCTGGATGCCGAGTACTCTCGTTGCCGAGTACTACGCCGAGTACCTTGGAGTGCCGAGTACTCTTGCTGCCGAGTACTACGCCGAGTACCAAGGGATGCTGAGCGCTCTTGTTGCCGAGTACTATGCCAAGTACCAAGGGATGCCGAGCACTCTTGTTGCCGAGTTCTCCTATCACCGAGTTCTAATGATGCAGAACGCTAGGGATGCTGAGCGGTGGTTGTCGCCGAGTGCCAGTTGACGCCAAACACTACTTGACGCCGAGTCTCCTGGTCGCCGAGCATTACGGATGCCGAACGCTATGGATGCCGAGTCCCATTGGATGCCGTGTGCTTCGCCGAACACTCCTGGATGTCGGTCACTCTCTGATGCCGAGTGCTACCTGATGCCGAGCACTAGTTGCCTGGTCAAATCTCCAAGAAACACTTGCCCCCCAAAGTGTATCGCGTGGCCGAACGTGATGCACTTTGAATCTGGTTCAACTTTCCTTGACGATGCCTTCTCGAGGATGCCTGCAACGGAGGTGTGTGGCGAGCGTGGCCTGGATGCCGAACGATACGTTCGAAGCCGAACAATCCTCGTGTGCCGAACGTCACTTTGCTATGATGCCGAACACTCCGGTATTGACCGGTTCTACCGGGTATAGCCTTTTCACCTTCTACCTTCCCCCTATATAACCAGGTCCTCCCCGTCTTCTCTTTTTTACCTTTTCACTTCTGCCACTCTTCAAAGATTAGCAATTTTCGCTAGATGATCAGATTTCCTTCATAATCTCCAACTCTGCAAACTTGGTACTATTCCTCGCATAACTCGAATAGGTTTCAAACGAGATGGAAGTGTGTCAAGTAGAAAGCTTTCGAGTATATTGCCGAACGATAATGCGAGGCGAGGAGGAAGGATTCGGGGTGTTTGCACATATGATCGTCGTATTTAGCTTCATCGTGCCGAACTATAGTTGAAAAAGGAAAAGGAAGACGTTGGAGGTGGTAAGGGTGTTGGATGGCACAGCTCTGGTTCGGCGTGTGTTGTCATGCGCCGAATGGTGGGGGCTGCCGAACAGTATTTCATTTGAATGCCGAACGATAACTTAGCCAAACAAACCAAAGCCAAACACAAATGCCGAACAATAATTTAGCCGAATCGAACTCTGGTTGCCGAACACACTTAGACGCCGAACTGTATCAATGCCGAACGTCATAATTATTGAGCACGTGACATGCCGAACCATGTTTATGCCGAACAATACAATCGCCGAACAGAACTTAGACCGAGCAAAACAAAACCTAACATTGTACTTAGGCCGACCATTCTGATGGTGCGAGAATCACCTCTAAGAAGGTCATTAACTTCGTTGTACGAAACATTATATGCCGCTTTGGCCTTCCTCGCACCATCATCATGGACAACGGGACGCAATTTGAAAGCAGAGAGTTCAAAGAGTTCTGTTTAAAGTATGGCATCGAGAAGAAGTTTGCCGCCGTGGCACACCCAAAAGCTAACGGACAAGTCGAGGCCGTTAACAAAATAATCAAGTCCATACTGAAGAAGCGTCTGGAGAAGGTTGGAGGCAAGTGGGTAGATGAACTCCCGACAGCATTATAGGCATATAGAACTACCCACAAGTCCGCGACTGGCCACACTCCATTCGCCTTGGCATACGGCTCTGAAGCCGTTATACCCGTGGAGCTTGAAGTTCCATCGCACCGAGTGACATACTATGATCCCAAGATAAACCAGAATCTCTTGTTGGAATCCCTGGACTGCATCGATGAAAAGCGTGAAGAAGCTGAATTAAGGGCGGCAGCGCATAGACACCGAGTTAAGCGTTACTACGACGACAGAGTCCGTCCAAGGATTTTTGATGTGGGTGATCTCGTTCTGAAACGAGTTTTCCCGGTACCATCACGTATGAATCCCAGCTGGGAAGGTCCATACGCCATTGAACGGAAGCTTGGAGAGGGAACGACCGTTGATGGCACGACACTCCCCCGAGCATGGAACAGTGAACATCTGCGGCACTATTACATTTAGCATGTTTCCTTTCTTATTTTAGGCACTGTTATTTCCTGCATGTTTCCGTTCAGTCATAACGTAGTTTCTTTTTAAAGTTGTAATCAAGCAGTTTAGTTGATTTTCATTAATAAAGGCTTGAAGCCGTATTTTCCATGAATCACTAACGTTTCTGTATCTCACAGTTGAATGACTTACTACATTATCTTGTACGACGTACGGACTCGTATAAACAATTTCAAATCTCTGAATCCCCAGAGCGCGGATCGGAGTACTCTAAGTCCCCAGAGCGCGGACTAGAGTATAAACGATTTCAAACCTCCGAATCCCCAGAGCGCGGATCGAAGTACTCTAAGTCCCCAAAGCGTGGACTAGAGTATAAACGATTTCAAATCTCCGAATCCGCAGAGTGTGGAGTGGAGTACTCTAAGTCCCCAGAGCGCGGACTAGAGTATAAACGATTTCAAATCTCCGAATCCCCGGAGTGCGGAGCAGAGTACTCTAAGTCCCCAGAGCGCGGACTAGAGTATAAACGATTTCAAATCTCTAAATCCCCATAGTGCGGAGCGGAGTACTCTAAGTCCCCAGAGCGCGGACTAGAGTATAAACGATTTCAAATCTCCGAATCCCCAGAGTGCGGAGCGGAGTACTCTAAGTCCCCAAAGCACGGACTAGAGTATAAACGATTTCAAATCTCCGAATCACCGAAGTGCGGAGCGGAGTACTCTAAGCCCCCAGAGCGCGGACTAGAGTATGACTCCTTTGTCTTCCTTTGTCTTTTCCGATGACTCCTCTCCCTCATGCTTTTTCTTGGACTTCTTGCTTGCTAAGGAAGCGGAGTCAGGAGTAGGAGACAGAACATCTAGTGGTTTGGACCTGCCCGGGAGGATGATTTTCAAAGGTCTGTTCCGCGGGTCGGTAAGTTCCAGGATTCCAGGTTCAATCTTGACCTCGACCTTTTTCTTCTCCTCTACGGCGAGGCGGTCCTTCATGCTTGTCTGTGAAGTATGCTCAGAGGCGCCGGTGATTTCAATTTCATCATCCCCTTCGGCAGGAGATGAAGTGTCGAGCTTATCATCATCCAGCGCCCCGATCACCTGAGCATCGGGACCAGGGAGTACTCTCGCGTGGACAGCATCGCTTGTTTTCCCTGCCTCCTCCTTGGCATCATCGCTCCTCGGAGTTTACTCGGTGTCAGAACAACCTGCACGAAAACATAAAGAATGAGCGTTAGAACGAGTAGCCACTGCTGAAAAAAGACGGGATCTTTCAACTTCTAGAGAAAGAAGAATTTCCTACCAGGTTCCGGTTGGCTATCGTTGGCGCGTGGGGTTTCACCCTCCAGGATAGGTGATAGCACATGAGCACCGAGCCCGGGGTCTTTGGGGTCATAACCAACATGCTGCTCGAATGGATCAAGTGTCGGCCGACCGGCCGATTGAGTAGCGGATTGAGCAGCAGTATGAAGAGCAGTAATATTGGCCCCAGACGGGCCAGCTTCATCATCTTTCTCTTTTGGAAGGGGAGAGCCTTTGCTGTAAAGTGCCAATGCTGCGGATAAATCCGATGGCTCATTCCCCCTAAGGAACTCCTTCACCAAGGCCTCCTCATCGACCTCTACGGAGCCTGACTCGATCTTCCTGATCCTTATCAAAGTTTCCCAGGCCTCAGCTAGGGACTCAAGGTAGCCGTCGCCCAAGAATGTTAAGTCGTGATGCATAAGGACGCGGGCTCCATATTCAGCAATCAACGGGTCAAACATGTTTTTGACCTCTTCCCTGCCGGCTTCCGCGGCCGCCTCGAGGCGAGAATCAATCTCCTCCGCAGCCTCTCTTTTGCCCTCCTCATGGGCCTCATCCTTCGTTTTCTCAACCCCAGCGAGTTCGTCATCGAGCTTTGTTTTCAGGAGTCGGGTAGCAACGATCTCATCACAGTATCGTTGTGATTCTTCTTGAGCAGCTACCTTATCCTCCTTCTCCTTGGAGAGTAATTCTTTCAGCTCTTTGACTTGGGTGGCGAGCGCGTCCTTTTCCATTTGGACAGAGTCTTTTTCTAGGGCGAGGGCACCGCTGCGCTGGACTGCTTCGTCAAGCTCTTTTTTGTGAGCCGCCTCTAAACGAGTAACTGCCTCAACAGTATCTTTTGCGCTTTGTTCAGCTGCTTCCATCTTCGACTTATACGAAGCAAGCTCTTCGTCTTGGAGTTTGATGATTTTCTTATCGCTGCCAGCCTCCAGATTCAGACGATCAATCTCGTGTTGACGCTCAACGGATACTTCCGAGATCTTCTCCACCAAGTGCACAAACGCGTCATGTTGAACATAAACGTCGTTATTGCAGGCAATGGCACTCTGCTTCACATGCCCGGGAATATGATGAATGGCCGGGAGGAACTTCAGACCATCGAAGCAAATTTTTGGAAACTTGGCCTTAAGATCGACCATCTTTTCCGCAACAGTTGGGTCCACCGTAGGAGTAGGAGGAGGAGGCTTTGAGAATTCCGCTCTTTTCCGTTGCTCTCGAACTTGCCTTGTACTCGATGAACTGGAGTGTTTTTCTCGAGGAGCATCAGATTGATAACCCTTTTGTAAAGACTTCTCTCTATCCGACTCAATTGGAGGAAGAAGATCGCGGGGCTGGGAAGATTGAGAGTGTGCCTTCTTGCGGTGAGACGACTCGCGAGGACGATTGTCCCTATCTTCATAATCGCCTCTGTCCCTGCGTCTGCCTGAACCAGAATCCCGTCCAGAGTGATGAAATACAGAAGAGCCCTGAAGGCGATCGAGACCGTGAGAACGCCCCATATCACCTGCAAAGAATGGAGATAACAACGAGTTAAGGAAAATTCACGAGATAAGAAAAAAAAAGACTTGAAGTATATTATGGAATGCGCATGTGCGTGTGTGTCCTAGTGTTCCCCCCGACGGACCCGTTCGTTTATCTTTGCTAATCGGAGTGGTGTCTCCTTGGGCCGGGAGTTGAACTCCTGCATTGCCTCTCGCGGGCGAAGAAAATTTGAGAGCTTCAGGATCATCGAACCCGTAATTAAGTAAATCATCGGGAATGGACAGGTTGGACAAACCCCTCAGAGAACTTTCCAAATGCTGTGAGGAAGCCTCTTTCTCAGGCGGGATAGGCGTAACTTTTGAAGTGCCACCAACTTTCTCTTTTTGAACTGTATATTTTAACTTCTTCTTTCCCTTCGAAGGGGAGGATGACGTCTCAATATCCTGAACTTCGATTGCCGGATTCCAAGCGGGACCCACGTTCTCGCCTTGAGTCTCAGGAACATCATCTTCTCTGCGCTCACCTTCTCCGTGCGTATCGGGAGTGCGGCGCGACGACGATCTGGCCTGTTTTTTCCCTTTACCGGACGGAGGTTTGGGAATGGTGACACCTTCTGGAAGGCTGATCCGACGACCAAGGGCTAGCAAGCCAAACCCCGACAGTGATTCATTTGAAATGATAGTCCGGATGTCTCGATCCTCAGCAGGAAGAGCTCTAATGGCTTCAAAAAAGGCGAATGGGAAATGGAGGACTTGTGTAGATTATTCTGACTTGAACAAAGCGTGCCCTAAGGACAGTTTCCCGTTGCCTAGGATCGATCAGTTGGTCGACTCCACCGCAGGACACGAGCTGCTGTCATTCATGGACGCGTACTCAGGGTACAACCAAATCCCGATGCATATTCCGGACCAAGAACACACCAGCTTCGTTACAAATGTCGGGCTGTATTGCTATGTAGTGATGCCCTTTGGATTGAAGAACGCAGGAGCAACTTACCAGCGTTTAGTGAATCGAATGTTCAAGGACCAGCTGGGTAGAACGATGGAAGTCTATGTGGATGACATGCTCGTGAAGTCACGACGGTCAAACGACCACATTCGAGAATTGGCTGAGATGTTCGACATACTCAGGTTTTATGGGATGAAGATCAACCCTCTGAAGTGTTCATTCGGCGTTGCATCAGGGAAGTTTTTGGGATTCATCGTCAATGCTAGGGGAATCGAAGCCAACCCAAAAAAATCCAAGCAATTCGAGATGTGCAAGCGCCCAGGACAATAAAGCAAGTACAGAGCTTGAACGGAAAAGTAGCTGCGCTAAGTCGATTTATATCTAGGGCAACTGACAAGTGCATCCCATTCTTCGATATCATAAAGAAAGGGAAGAGGAATTTTGAATGGATGTCTAGTTGTGAGGAAGCATTTCGGAATCTGGTGAGGCATCTGGAGAGTCCACCAATGCTAGCAAAACCAGTTGACCACGAGATGTTGTACGTATACTTGGCTGTATCCCCGCATGCGATAAGTGCGGCTTTGGTTCGTGAGGAGGATCGAGTCCAAAAGCCGGTGTATTATGTTAGCAAGCGTTTAACAGGGGCAGAGAGGAATTACCCTAAAATAGAGAAATTGGCTTATTGCTTGGTGATTGCATCACGCAAGCTGCGCCCATACTTTCAAGCACATTCAATCGGTGTTTATACCGATCAACCCCTGAGGCAGGTACTCCAACGCCCGGAAACCTCTGGGAGATTGCTAAGATGGAACATCGAGTTGAGCCAATTCGATATCGCATACTTACCGTGGAGAGCCATCTGAGGTCAAGCATTAGCAGATTTCATCGCTGAGTTTACCATACCCATCAAACCGGATGACCACGACATCATTCCCCCTGTTCGATGGAAATTATACACTGACGGTGCATCAAACGACCGTTGCTCCGGCGCGGGCGTAGTTCTTATAACTCCGGAAAACCGATCAATCTGTTATGCCCTGAAGCTCGATTTCCCGGCTACAAATAACAAAGTCGAATATGAAGCACTGATCGATGGCTTGAAGCTCATCAGAGAACTCGGGATCGAATCAGTCGAAATCTTTTGTGACTCACAGTTGGTGGTTTACCAAGTACGGGGAGACTACCAAGCAAAGGGGCGAAAGCTTGCTCCGTACCTCGTTCAGGTCCAAGAGCTACTATCAAATCTTGAGCGTTATGACATTTCACATATCCCACGCGAACAGAACAAATAAGCCGACTCATTGGCTAAGTTTGCAAGTACCAGCGATGCGCAGCAAATGGGATTGTATCCCGTCGAAGTCTTGCATGCCCTGAGCATAGACGAGATGAAAGTCGATCGCGTGTTGGAAACAGAAATCGAGAAGGAATCGTGGATAACCCCATTCAAACTGTACCTAACGACCGGGGCTTTACCAGAAAAAAGGAGCGAAAGACGGCAGGTCCTTCGAAAGGCCACGCGATATGTAATGCAGGATGGATCAATGTATCGAAAAGGATTCTCAGTCCCATTATTGCGATGCATCGCTCATGATGAGACAAAGCGGGTCTTAAGAGAGGTTCACGAAGGGGAGTGTGGCGACCATACTGGGGGGCAAACGCTAGCAAAGAAGATCCTCCGCTATGGATATTACTGGCCCACCGTAAACCGGGACGCCGCGGACTACGCAAGAAAATGCGACAAGTGTCAAAGATATGCGAAAATCCCGAGGGCTCCATCAACGGAACTCACACAAATGATTAGTCCCTGGCCATTTGCGATCTGGGGAATCGACATAATCGGCTCTTTGCCTATATCCAAAGGTGCCGCGAAGTATGCGATAGTTGCAGTCGACTATTTCATGAAATGGGCTGAGGCAGAACCTTTGGCCACAATCACCTCTAAGAAGGTCGTTAACTTCGTTGTACGAAACATTATATGCCGCTTTGGCCTTCCTCGCACCATCATCACGGACAATGGGACGCAATTTGAAAGCAGAGAGTTCAAAGAGTTCTGTTTAAAGTATGGTATCGAGAAGAAGTTTGCCGCCGTGGCACACCCGAAAGCTAACGGACAAGTCGAGGCCGTTAACAAAATAATCAAGTCCATACTGAAGAAGCGTCTGGAGAAGGTTGGAGGCAAGTGGGTAGATGAACTCCCGACAGCATTATGGGCATATAGAACTACCCACAAGTCCGCGACCGGCCACACTCCATTCGCCTTGGCATACGGCTCTGAAGCCGTTATACCCGTGGAGCTTGAAGTTCCATCGCACCAAGTGACATACTATGATCCCAAGACAAACCAGAATCTCTTGTTGGAATCCCTGGACTGCATCGATGAAAAGCGTGAAGAAGCTGAATTAAGGGCGGCAGCGCATAGACACCGAGTTAAGCGTTACTACGACGGCAGAGTCCGTCCAAGGATTTTTGATGTGGGTGATCTCGTTCTGATACGAGTTTTCCCGGTACCATCACGTATGAATCCCAGCTGGGAAGGTCCATACGCCATTAAACGGAAGCTTGGAGAGGGAACATTCAAGCTAGCGACCGTTGATGGCACGACACTCCCCCGAGCATGGAACAGTGAACATCTGCGGCACTATTACATTTAGCATGTTTCCTTTCTTATTTTAGGCACTGTTATTTCATGCATGTTTCCGTTCAGTCATAACGTAGTTTCTTTTTAAAGTTGTAATCAAGCAGTTTAGTTGATTTTCATTAATAATGGCTTGAAGCCGTATTTTCCATGAATCACTAACGTTTCTGTATCTCACAGTTGAATGACGAACTACATTATCTTGTACGATGTACGGACTCGTATAAACAATTTCAAATCTCCGAATCCCCAGAGCGCGGATCGGAGTACTCTAAGTCCCCAGAGCGCAGACTAGAGTATAAACGATTTCAAACCTCCGAAACCCAAGAGCGCGGATCGGAGTACTCTAAGTCCCCAGAGCGCGGACTAGAGTATAAACGATTTCAAATCTCTGAATCCCCAGAGTGCGGAGCGGAGTACTCTAAGTCCCCAGAGCACGGACTAGAGTATAAACGATTTCAAATCTCCGAATCCCCAGAGTGCGGAGCGGAGTACTCTAAGTCTCCAGAGCGCGGACTAGTATAAATTATTTCAAATCTTCGAATCCCCGGAGTGCGGAGCGGAGTACTCTAAGTCCCCAGAGCACGGACTAGAGTATAAACGATTTCAAATCTTCGAATCCCTAGAGTGCGGAGCGGAGTACTCTAAGTCCCCAGAGCGCGGACTAGAGTATAAACGATTTCAAATCTCCGAATCCCCGGAGTGCGGAGCGGAGTACTCTAAGTCCCCAGAGCGCGGACTAGAGTATAAACGATTTCAAATCTCCGAATCCCCAGAGTGCGGAGCGGAGTACTCTAAGTCCCCAGAGCGCGGACAAGAGTATAAACGATTTCAAATCTCCGAATCCCCAGAGTGCGGAGCGGAGTACTCTAAGTCCCCAGAGCACGGACTAGAGTATAAACGATTTCAAATCTCCGAATCCCCGGAGTGCGGAGCGGAGTACTCTAAGCCCCTAGAGTGCGGACTAGAGTATAAACGAATACGAATCTCCGAATCCCCAGAGTGCGGAGCGGAGTACTCTAAGTCCCTGGAGCGAGAACTAGAGTATAAACGGTTTCAAGTCTCCAAGTCCCCGGAGCACAGAGTCAGCAAAAAGTCCAAGTACTCGAGAGATGCGGGGCGAGAAGTACGCCATGTCCAGAAATGTTTGAACAACACGAGAATGGACCGGGAGATAATGCAACTCATAAGAACTTGATTTATGGCTACAATTAGTCAGCAAACCAAAGAAAGACAAGAGAATCATTCAAACAAAAAGAAACTAAAAACTTTATTCGATAAGTCCAAAATGGGGTTACATGATCACTCCTACAAAATTCAGACCTGTCTATACAAACTACAAGCTACGGAAGATAAAAGCAATTACAAGACTTAAGCAAGAAGCTCGTTGAACGAGTGTATCGATTATTTCTTCGATTTCTTCTTTTTGTCTTCCTTTGTCTTTTCCGATGACTCCTCTTCCTCACGCTTTTTCTTGGACTTCTTGCTTGCTAAGGAAGCGGAGTCAGGAGTAGGAGATGGAACATCTAGTGGTTTGGACATGCCCGGGAGGATGATTTTCAAAGGTCTGTTCCGCGGGTCGGTAAGTTCTAGGATTCCAGGTTCAATCTTGACCTCGACCTTTTTCTTCTCCTCTACGGCGAGGCGGTCCTTCATGCTTGTCTGTGAAGTATGCTCAGAGGCGCCGGTGATTTCAATTTCATCATCCCCTTCGGCAGGAGATGAAGTGTCGAGCTTATCATCATCCAGCGCCCCGATCACCTGAGCATCGGGACCAGGGAGTACTCCCGCGTGGACAGCATCGCTTGTTTTCCCTGCCTCCTCCTTGGCGTCATCGCTCCTCGGAGTTTGCTCGGCGTCAGAACAACCTGCACGAAAACATAAAGAATGAGCGTTAGAACGAGTAGCCACTGCTGAAAAAAGACGGGATCTTTCAACTTCTAGAGAAAGAAGAATTTCCTACCAGGTTCCGGTTGGCTATCGGTGGCGCATGGGGTTTCACCCTCCAGGATAGGTGATAGCACATGAGCACCGAGCCCGGGGTCTTCGGGGTCATAACCAACATGCTGCTCGAATGGATCAAGTGTCGGCCGACCGGCCGATTGAGCAGCGGATTGAGCAGCAGTATGAAGAGCAGTAATATTGGCCCCAGACGGGCCAGCTTCATCATCTTTCTCTTTTGGAAGGGGAGAGCCTTTGCTGTAAAGTGCCAATGCTGCGGATAAATCCGATGGCTCATTCCCCCTAAGGAACTCCTTCACCAAGGCCTCCTCATCGACCTCTTCGGAGCCTGACTCGATCTTCCCGATCCTTATCAAAGTTTCCCAGGCCTCAGCTAGGGACTCAAGGTAGCCGTCGCCCCAAGAATGTTAAGTCGCGATGCATATGGACGCGGGCTCCATATTCAGCAATCAACGGGTCAAACATGTTTTTGACCTCTTCCCTGCCGGCTTCCGCGGCCGCCTCGAGGCGAGAATCAATCTACTCCGCAGCCTCTCTTTTGCCCTCCTCACGGGCCTCATCCTTCATTTTCTCAACCCCAGCGAGTTCGTCATCGAGCTTTGTTTTCAGGAGTCGGGTAGCAACGATCTCATCACAGTATTGTTGTGATTCTTCTTAAGCAACTAACTTATCCTCCTTCTCCTTGGAGAGTAATTCTTTCAGCTCTTTGACTTGGGTGGCGAGCGCGTCCCTTTCCTTTTGGACAGAGTCTTTTTCTAGGGCGAGGGCACCGCTGCGCTGGACTGCTTCGTCAAGCTCTTTTTTGTGAGCCGCCTCTAAACGAGTAACTGCCTCAGCAGTATCTTTTGCGCTTTGTTCAGCGGCTTCCAGCTTCGACTTATACGAAGCAAGCTCTTCGTCTTGGAGTTTGATGATTTTCTTATCGCTGCAAGCCTCCAGATTCAGACGATCAATCTCGTGTTGACGCTCAATGGATACTTCCGAGATCTTCTCCCCCAAGTGCAAAAATGCGTCATGTTGAACATAAACGTCATTATTGTAGGCAATGGCACTCTGCTTCACATGCCCGGGAATATGATGAATGGCCGGGAGGAACTTCAGACCATCGAAGTAAATTTTTGGAAACTTGGCCTTAAGATCGACCATCTTTTCCGCAACAGTTGGGTCCACCGTAGGATTAGGAGGAGGAGGCTTTGAGAATTGCGCTCTTTTCCGTTGCTCTCGAACTTGCCTTGTACTCGATGAACTGGAGTGTTGTTCTCGAGGAGCATCAGATTGATAACCCTTTTGTAAAGACTTCTCTCTATCCGGCTCAATTGGAGGAGGAAGATCGCGGGGATGGGAAGATTGAGAGTGTGCCTTCTTACGGTGAGACGACACGCGAGGACGATTGTCCCTATCTTCATAATCGCCTCTGTCCCTGCGTCTGCCTGTACCAGAATCCCGTCCAGAGTGATGAAATACAGAAGAGCCCTGAAGGCGATCGTGACCGTGAGAACGCCCCATATCACCTGCAAAGAATGGAGATAACAACGAGTTAAGGAAAATTCACGAGATAAGAAAAAAAAAGACATGAAGTATATTATGGAATGCGCATGTGCGTGTGTGTCCTAGTGTTCCCCCCGACGGACCCGTTCGTTTATCTTTGCTAATCGGAGTGGTGTCTCCTTGGGCCGGGAGTTGAACTCCTGCATTGCCTCTCGCGGGCGAAGAAAATTTGAGAGCTTCAGGATCATCGAACCCGTAA
This sequence comes from Allium fistulosum, assembly GCA_030737815.1. NCBI lineage: Eukaryota > Viridiplantae > Streptophyta > Magnoliopsida > Asparagales > Amaryllidaceae > Allium > Allium fistulosum. Next base: position 1,023,321,481 of record CM060902.1, read on the forward strand.
TTAAGTAAATCATCGAGAATGGACAGGTTGGACAGACCCCTCAGAGAACTTTCCAGATGCTGTGAGGATGCCTCTTTCTCAGGCGGGATAGGCGTAACTTTTGAAGTGCCACCAACTTTCTCTTTTTGAACTGTATATTTTAACTTCTTCTTTCCCTTCGAAGGGGAGGATGACGTCTCAATATCCTGAACTTCGATTGCCGAATTCCAAGCGGGACCCACGTTCTCGCCTTGAGTCTCAGGAACATCATCTTCTCTGCGCTCACCTTCTCCGTGCGTGTCGGGAGTGCGGCGTGACGACGATCCGGCCTGTTTTTTCCCTTTACCGGACGGAGGTTTGGGAATGGTGACACCTTCTGGAAGGCTGATCCGACGACCAGGGGTTAGCAAGCCAAACCCCGACAGTGATTCATTTGAAATGATAGTCCGGATGTCCCGATCCTCAGCAGGAAGAGCTCTAATGGCTTCAACAGCCTCAGAATATACTCGGCCTTCCGGATGCGGGTTGATACCTGAAAAGATGAAATGAAGAGTTAGGAAAAGCATGACTCCGATTAAATACGAATAGTGACTCAGCAGAGAGACTTACTGCCTTCAACCCATCTCCTAGCGAAACCAGAAGGGCAGCGCACATAGAACCATTCCTGTTTGTACAGGGCGAATTTACTACATGCCCCTGTCAAGATCTGGCATTTGTGGTATGGATCGAGGAACATAAAGGAAGGACTGTCTTTCCATCTCTTGAACATATAAATGTATCTGATATCACCGGCGGTTGGAGGTTTGGAGAAGACGGCCATGAAAAGTAAGTAAGTCCCATATAGAAATGCATGGCCGTTCGGGTGCAGCTGCGACGGAGCTATGTCTATATACTGCAGTACATCCCGGAGAAATAAATTGAATGGAGGCACGCTGCCCATCCAACACATGAACTTGTTGCAGGTAGTGTACCCGACTGGGGGCATATGAGGACGATCGTGTCTCGAAGGAACTAACACGTCGGCAAAAGGAATCCCATGAATGGAGCATATCCGTCGCAGGGCAGCTTCGTTGATCTTCGAGGCTTGTGAATCGATCGGATTGTCTAGTAGGATGGTTGCCTCCAGAACATCAGGTGCCAAGTTATGAGCAGGAGAAGTCGACGGATTAGAAGTATCAGCGGCTCCTTGCCTTGATGACGGCCCAGGCCTGTCGGATATGGTGGCAGAGCTAGATTTTCTCGACATCCCCAATAAATAACGAACCTGGCTAAGTGCTTGAGAAAACTATACTTAAAAAACGTTGAACGTTAGAATTAGCAACACGAGTTTTCCCCCCACGTGGTGTGTGAACTAGTGCAAGCAATTGTGTACAAGCGATAAGAATCTAAAGATTTTAAAGATATAAAAATTAGCTTCGAATCGTCGCCTTCGAAGACCGTCGTCGCTGACCGTCTCAAAAAGCCCGCCTGGTGGTGATTACAGTTCCAGATTCAGAAAACATATGATTTATAAAGTAACCGTCCTACGTGTAGTTTGACATTTATACTGTTCGGTATTTAAATGTTGTTCGGCAATTGTATTGTTCGGCATGCCACAGTGTTCGGCTAAAGGCCTTGTTCGGCTAAAGGCCTCGTTCGGTTAAGTCATTGTCCAGTTAAAGGTTCTGTTCGGCATTCAGAATGTTCGGCCTAAGTACAATGTTCGGTTTTGTTTTGCTCGGTCTAAGTTCTGTTCAACGATTGTATTGTTCGGCATAAACATGGTTCGGCATGTCACGTGCTCAATATTTATGACGTTCGGCATTGATACAGTTCGGCGTCTAAGTGTGTTCGGCAACCAGAGTTCGATTCGGCTAAATTATTGTTCGGCATTTGTGTTTGGATTTGGTTTGTTTGGCTAAGTTATCGTTCGGCATTCAAATGAAATACTATTCGGCAGCCCCCACCATTCGGCGCATGACAACACACGCCGAACCAGAGCTGTGCCATCCAACACCCTTACCACCTCCAACGTCTTCCTTTTCCTTTTTCAACTATAGTTCGGCACGATGAAGCTAAATACGACGATCATATGTGCAAACACCCCGAATCCTTCCTCCTCGCCTCGCATTATCGTTCGGCAATATACTCGAAAGCTTTCTACGTGACACACTTCTATCTCGTTTGAAATCTATTCGAGTTATGCGAGGAATAGTACCTAGTTTGCAGAGTTGGAGATTATGAAGGAAATCTGATCGTCTAGCGAAAATTGCTAATCTTTGAAGAGTGGCAGAAGTGAAAAGGTAAAAAAGAGAAGACGGGGAGGACCTGGTTATATAGGGGGAAGGTAGAAGGTGAAAAGGCTATACCCGGTAGAACCGGTTAATACCGGAGTGTTCGACATCATAGCAAAGTGACGTTCGGCACACGAGGATTGTTCGGCTTCGAACGTATCGTTCGGCTTCCAGGCCACGCTCGCCACACACCTCCGTTGCAGGCATCCTCAAGAAGGCATCGTCAAGGAAAGTTGAATCACATTCAAAGCGCATCACGTTCGGCCACGCGATACACTTTGGGGGGCAAGTGTTTCCTGGAGATTTGACCAGGCAACTAGTGCTCGGCATCAGGTAGCACTCGGCATCAGAGAGTGACCGGCATCCAGGAGTGTTCGGCGAAGCACACGGCATCCAGTGGGACTCGGCATCCATAGCGTTCGGCATCCGTAATGCTCGGCGACCAGGAGACTCGGCGTCAAGTAGTGTTCGGCGTCAACTGGCACTCGACGACAACCAACGCTCAGCATCCCTAGCGTTCGGCATCATTAGAACTCGGTGATAGGAGAACTCGGCAACAAGAGTGCTCGGCATCCCTTGGTACTCGGCATAGTACTCGGCAACAAGAGCGCTCGGCATCCCTTGGTACTCGGCGTAGTACTCGACAGCGAGAGTACTCGGCACTCCAAGGTACTCGGCGTAATACTCGGCAACGAGAGTACTCGGCATCCAGAAGACATTCAGTATGCACAACTACTCAAGGTGACAATTTCGTTCGGCCAGCGTGCACTTTTCGTTCAAGAGCTTCGGATAGAGACACGTTCGGCCTCAACCGACAATCATCCTGCACTTCCCACACATCCAGCGTACCGTTCGGCATAGAAAGACTGTTCGGCATTAGAGCGTTCGGCATACTAGGTTCGGCATGCAGCGACCACTGTACTGGGGCTAGAGTGTTCGGCCATCCAGCCCATTTGGGAAGTCCAGCCCATATTTGCCTATAAATAGAGGGGCAGGGTCACAGTGAAAGGGATCCTCTTTTGGAAGAGAGAACACTGGGGAGACTCTGCCATTTTCGAGACTCATCTTCTCTACTTAAACAACTTCATTCAAGCATTTGATTCACGAATTGTATTTGTAATCAACTCTAAAGAAGATCAATAAAGTTTAACCTCAAAGTGGACGTAGGCAATTACGCTGAACCACTATAAATTTGGTGTTCTTACTTTCTACAATTAAATTAGCATTGTCTTCTCTGTTTAATTTACTTTCATCACTTATATCTCTACACAATCTTTCTCTATGAGGTTAGTGACCAATTTTGGTGCTAACAGGGTGTTTGCACATATGATCGTCGTATTTAGCTTCATCGTGCCAAACTATAGTTGAAAAAGGAAAAGGAAGACGTTGGAGGTGGTAAGGGTGTTGGATGGCACAGCTCTGGTTCGGCGTGTGTTGTCATGCGCCGAATGGTGGGGGCTGCCGAACAGTATTTCATTTGAATGCCGAACGATAACTTAGCCAAACAAACCAAAGCCAAACACAAATGCCGAACAATAATTTAGCCGAATCGAACTCTGGTTGCCGAACACACTTAGACGCCGAACTGTATCAATGCCGAACGTCATAAATATTGAGCACGTGACATGCCAAACCATGTTTATGCCGAACAATACAATCGCCGAACAGAACTTAGACCGAGCAAAACAAAACCGAACATTGTACTTAGGCCGAACATTCTGAATGCCGAACAGAACCTTTAACTGGACAATGACTTAACCGAACGAGGCCTTTAGCCGAACACTGTGGCATGCCAAACAATACAATTGCCGAACAACATTTAAATGCCGAACAGTATAAATGTCAAACTACACTTAGGCCGGTTACTTTATAAATCATATGTTTTCTGAATCTGGAACTGTAGTCACCACCAGGCGGGCTTTTTGAGACGGTCAGCGACGACGGTCTTCGAAGGCGACGATTCGAAGCTAATTTTTATATCTTTAAAATCTATAGATTCTTATCGCTTATACACAATTGCTTGCACTAGTTCACACACCACGTGGGGGGAAAAATCGTGTTGCTAATTCTAACTTTCAACGTTTTTTAAGTATAGTTTTCTCAAGCACTTAGCCAGGTTCGTTATTTATTGGGGATGTCGAGAAAATCTAGCTCTGCCACCATATTCGACAGGCCTGGGCCGTCATCAAGGCAAGGAGCCGCTGATACTTCTAATCCGTCGACTTCTCCTGCTCATAACTTGGCACCTAATGTTCTGGAGGCAACCATCCTACTAGACAATCCGATCGATTCACAAGCCTCGAAGATCAATGAAGCTGCCCTGTGATGGATATGCTCCATTCATGGGATTCCTTTTGCCGACGTGTTAGTTCCTTCGAGACACGATCGTCCTCATCTGCCCCCAGTCGGGTACACTACCTGCAACAAGTTCATGTGTTGGATGGGCAGCGTGCCTCCATTCAATTTATTTCTCCAGGATGTACTGCAGTATATAGACATAGCTCCGTCGCAGCTGCACCCTAACGGCCATGCATTTCTATATGGGACTTACTTACTTTTCATGGCCGTCTTCTCCAGACCTCCAACCGCCGGTGATATCAGATACATTTATATGTTCAAGAGATGGAAAGACAGTCCTTCCTTTATGTTCCTCAAGCCATACCACAAATGCCAGATCTTGACAGGGGGATGTAGTAAATTCGCCCTGTACAAACAGGAATGGTTCTATGTGCGCTGCCCTTCTGGTTTCGCTAGGAGATGGGTTGAAGGCGGTAAGTCTCTCTGCTGAGTCACTATTCGTATTTAATCAGAGTCATGCTTTTCCTAACTCTTCATTTCATTTTTCAGGTATCAACCCGCGTCCAGAAGGCCGAGGATATTCTGAGGCTGTTGAAGCCATTAGAGCTCTTCCTGCTGAGGATCGAGACATCCGGACAATCATTTCAAATGAATCACTGTCGGGGTTTGGCTTGCTAGCCCCTGGTCGTCGGATCAACCTTCCAGAAGGTGTCACCATTCCCAAACCTCCGTCCGGTAAAGGGAAAAAACAGGCCGGATCGTCGTCGCGCCGCACTCCCGATACGCACGGAGAAGGTGAGCGCAGAGAAGATGATGTTCCTGAGACTCAAGGCGAGAACGTGGGTCCCGCTTGGAATCCGGCAATCGAAGTTCAGAATATTGAGACGTCATCCTCCCCTTCGAAGGGAAAGAAGAAGTTAAAATATATAGTTCAAAAAGAGAAAGTTGGTGGCACTTCAAAAGTTACGCCTATCCCGCCTGAGAAAAAGGCTTCCTCACAGCATCTGGAAAGTTCTCTGAGGGGTCTGTCCAACCTGTCCATTCCCGATGATTTACTTAATTACAGGTTCGATGATCCTGAAGCTCTCAAATTTTCTTCGCCCGCGAGAGGCAATGCAGGAGTTCAACTCCCGGCCCAAGGAGACACCACTCCGATTAGCAAAGATAAACAAACGGGTCCGTTGGGGGGAACACTAGGACACACACGCACATGCACATTCCATAATATACTTCAAGTCTTTTTTTTCTTATCTCGTGAATTTTCCTTAACTCGTTGTTATCTCCATTCTTTGCAGGTGATATGGGGCGTTCTCACGGTCTCAATCGCCTTCAGGGCTCTTCTGTATTTCATCACTCTGGACGGGATTCTGGTTCAGGCAGACGCAGGGACAGAGGCGATTATGAAGATAGGGACAATCGTCCTCGCGAGTCGTCTCACCGCAAGAAGGCACACTCTCAATCTTCCTAGCCCCGAGATCTTCCTCCTCCAATTGAGCCGGATAGAGAGAAGTCTTTACAAAAGGGTTATCAATCTGATGCTCCTCGAGAACAACACTCCAGTTCATCGAGTACAAGGCAAGTTCGAGAGCAATGGAAAAGAGCGAAATTCTCAAAGCCTCCTCCTCCTACTCCTGCGGTGGACCCAACTGTTGCGGAAAAGCTGGTCGATCTTAAGGCCAAGTTTCCAAAAATTTGCTTCGATGGTCTGAAGTTACTCCCGGCGATTCATCATATTCCCGAGCATGTGAAGCAGAGTGCCATTGCCTGCAATAACGACGTTTATGTTCAACATGACGCGTTTGTGCACTTGGTGGAGAAGATCTCGAAAGTATCCGTTGAGCGTCAACACGAGATTGATCGTCTGAATCTGGAGGCTGGCAGCGATAAGAAAATAATCAAACTCCAAGACGAAGAGCTTGCTTCGTATAAGTCGAAGCTGGAAGCCGCTGAACAAAGCGCAAAAGATACTGCTGAGGCAGTTACTCGTTTAGAGGCGGCTCACAAAAAAGAGCTTGACGAAGCAGTCCAGCGCAGCGGTGCCCTCGCCCTAGAAAAAGACTCTGTCCAAAAGGAAAGGGACGCGCTTGCCACCTAAGTCAAAGAGCTGAAAGAATTAATCTCCAAGGAGAAGGAGGATAAGGTAGCTGCTCAAGAAGAATCACAACGATACTGTGATGAGATCATTGCTACCCGACTCCTGAAAACAAAGCTCGATGACGAACTCGCTGGGGTTGAGAAAATGAAGGATGAGGCCCATCAGGAGGGCAAAAGAGAGGCCGCGGAGGAGATTGATTCTCGCCTCGAGGCGGCCGCGGAAGCCGACAGGGAAGAGGTCAAAAACATGTTTGACCCGTTGATTGCTGAATATGGAGCCCGCGTCCTTATGCATCGCGACTTAACATTTTCGAGCGACGGCTACCTTGAGTCCCTAGCTGAGGCCTGGGAAACTTTGATAAGGATCAGGAAGATCGAGTCAGGCTCCGAAGAGGTCGATGAGGAGGCCTTGGTGAAGGAGTTCCTTAGGGGGAATGAGCCATCGGATTTATCCGCAGCATTGGCACTTTACAGCAAAGGCTCTCCCCTTCCAAAAGAGAAAGATGATAAAGCTGGCCCGTCTGGGGCCAATATTACTGCTCTTCATACTGCTGCTCAATCGGCCGGTCGGCCGACACTTTATCCATTCGAGCAGCATGTTGGTTATGACCCCGAAGACCCCGGGCTCGGTGCTCATGTGCTATCACCTATCCTGGAAGGTGAAACCCCACGCGCCACCGATAGCCAACCAGAACCTGGTAGGAAATTTTTCTTCTCTAGAAGTTGAAAGATCCCGTCTTTTTTCAGCAGTGGCTACTCGTTCTAACGCTCATTCTTTATGTTTTCGTGCAGGTTGTTCTGACGCCGAGAAAACTCCGAGGAGCGATGACGCCAAGGAGGAGGCAGGGAAAACAAGCGATGCTGTCCATGCGGGAGTACTCCCTGGTCCCGATGCTCAGGTGATCGGGGCGCTGGATGATGATAAGCTCGACACTTCATCTCCTGCCGAAGGGGATGATGAAATTGAAATCACCGGCGCCTCTGAGCATACTTCACAGACAAGCATGAAGGACCGCCTCGCCGCAAAGGAGAAGAAAAAGGTCGAGGTCAAGATTGAACCTGGAATCCTGGAACTTACCGACCTACGGAACAGACCTTTGAAAATCATCCTCCCGGGCAGGTCCAAACCACTCGATGTTCCGTCTCCTACTCCCGACTCCGCTTCCTTAGCAAGCAAGAAGTCCAAGAAAAAGCGTGAGGGAGAGGAGTCATCGGAAAAGACAAAGGAAGACAAAAAGAAGAAATCGAAGAAATAATCGATACACTCGTTCAACGAGCTTCTTGCTTAAGTCTTGTAATTGCTTTTATCTTTCGTAGCTTGTAGTTTGTATAGACAAGTCTGAATTTTGAAGGAGTGATCATGTAACCCCATTTTGGACTTATCGAATAAATTTTTTAGTTTCTTTTTGTTTGAATGATTCTCTTGTCTTTCTTTGGTTTGCTGACTAATTGTAGCCATAACTCAAGTTCTTATGAGTTGCATTATCTCCCGATCCATTCTCGTGTTGTTCAAACATTTCTGGACATGGCGTACTTCTCGCCCCGCATCTCTCGAGTACTTGGACTTTTTGCTGACTCTGTGCTTCGGGGACTTGGAGACTTGAAATCGTTTATACTCTAGTTCGCGCTCCAGGGACTTAGAGTACTTCGCTCCGCACTCCGGGGATTCGGAGATTCGTATTCGTTTATACTCTAGTCCGCGCTCTGGGGGCTTAGAGTACTCCGCTCCGCACTCCGGGGATTCAGAGATTTGAAATCGTTTATACTCTAGTCCGCGCTCTGGGGACTTAGAGTACTCCGCTCCGCACTCTGGGGATTCGGCGATTTGAAATCGTTTATACTCTAGTCCGCGCTCTGGGGACTTAGAGTACTCCGCTCCGCACTCCGGGGATTCGGAGATTTGAAATCGTTTATACTCTAGTCCGTGCTCTGGGGACTTAGAGTACTCCGCTCCGCACTCCGGGGATTCGGAGATTTGAAATCATTTATACTCTAGTCCGCGCTCTGGGGACTTAGAGTACTCCACTCCACACTCTGGGGATTCGGAGATTTGAAATCGTTTATACTCTAGTCCGTGCTCTGGGGACTTAGAGTACTCCGCTCCGCACTTCGGGGATTCGGAGATTTGAAATCGTTTATACTCTAGTCCGTGCTCTGGGGACTTAGAGTACTCCGCTCCGCACTCTGCGGATTCGGAGATTTGAAATCGTTTATACTCTAGTCCGCGCTCTGGGGACTTAGAGTACTCCACTCCGCACTCTGGGGATTCGGAGATTTGAAATCGTTTATACTCTAGTCCGCGCTCTGGGGACTTAGAGTACTCCGATCCGCGCTCTAGGGATTCGGAGGTTTGAAATCGTTTATACTCTAGTCCACGCTCTGGGAACTTAGAGTACTCCGATCCGCGCTCTGGGGATTCGGAGATTTGAAATTGTTTATACGAGTCCGTACGTCGTACAAGATAATGTAGTTCGTCATTCAACTGTGAGATACAGAAACGTTAGTGATTCATGGAAAATACGGCTTCAAGCCTTTATTAATGAAAATCAACTAAACTGCTTGATTACAACTTTAAAAAGAAACTACATTATGACTGAACGGAAACATGCAGGAAATAACAGTGCCTAAAATAAGAAAGGAAACATCCTAAATGTAATAGTGCCCCAGATGTTCACTGTTCCATGCTCGGGGGAGTGTCGTGCCATCAACGGTCGCTAGCTTGAATGTTCCCTCTCCAAGCTTCCGTTCAATGGCGTATGGACCTTCCCAGCTGGGATTCATACGTGATGGTACCGGGAAAACTTGTTTCAGAACGAGATCACCCACATCAAAAATCCTTGGACGGACTCTGCCGTCGTAGTAACGCTTAACTCGGTGTCTATGCGCTGCCGCCCTTAATTCAGCTTCTTCACGCTTTTCATCGATGCATTCCAGGGATTCCAACAAGAGATTCTGGTTTGTCTTGGGATCATAGTATGTCACTCGGTGCGATGGAACTTCAAGCTCCACGGGTATAACGGCTTCAGAGCCGTATGCCAAGGCGAATGGAGTGTGGCCGGTCGCGGACTTGTGGGTAGTTCTATATGCCCATAATGCTGTCGGAAGTTCATCTACCCACTTGCCTCCAACCTTCTCCAGACGCTTCTTCAGTATGGACTTGATTATTTTGTTAACGGCCTCGACTTGTCCGTTAGCTTTCAAGTGTGCCACGGCGGCAAACTTCTTCTCGATGCCATACTTTAAACAGAACTCTTTGAACTCTCTGCTTTCAAATTGCATCCCGTTGTCCGTGATGATTGTGCGAGGAAGGCCAAAGCGGCATATAATGTTTCGTACAACAAAGTTAACGACCTTCTTAGAGGTGATTGTGGCCAAAGGTTCTGCCTCAGCCCATTTCGTGAAATAGTCGACTGCAACTATCGCATACTTCGCGCCACCTTTGGATATAGGCAAAGAGCCGATTATGTCGATTCCTCAGATCGCAAATGGCCAGGGACTAATCATTTGTGTGAGTTCCGTTGATGGAGCCCTCGGGATTTTCTCATATCTTTGACACTTGTCGCATTTTCTTGCGTAGTCCGCGGCGTCCCGGTTTACGGTGGGCCAGTAATATCCATAGCAGACTTCGACGGGATACAATCCCATTTGCTGCGCATCGCCGGTACTTGCAAACTTAGCCAATGAGTCGGTTTCTTTGTTCTGTTCGCGTGGGATATGTGAAATGTCATAACACTCAAGATTTGATAGTAGTTCTTGGACCTGAACGAGGTACGGAGCAAGATTTCGCCCCTTTGCTTGGTAGTCTCCCCGTACTTGGTAAACCACCAACTGTGAGTCACAAAAGATTTCGACTGATTCGATCCTGAGTTCTCTGATGAGCTTCAAGCCAGCGATCAGTGCTTCATATTCGGCTTCGTTATTTGTAGCCGGGAAATCGAGCTTCAGGGCATAACAGATTGATCGGTTTTCCGGAGTTATAAGAACTACGCCCGCGCCGGAGCAACGGTCGTTTGATGCACCGTCAGTGTATAATTTCCATCGAACAGGGGGAATGATGTCGTGGTCATCCGGTTTGATGGGTATGGTAAACTCAGCGATGAAATCTGCTAATGCTTGACCTCGGATGGCTCTCCGCGGTAAGTATGCGATATCGAATTGGCTCAACTCGATGTTCCATCTTAGCAATCTCCCAGAGGTTTCCGGCCGTTGGAGTACCTGCCTCAGGGGTTGATCGGTATAAACACCGATTGAATGTGCTTGAAAGTATGGGCACAGCTTGCGTGATGCAATCACCAAGCAATAAGCCAATTTCTCGATTTTAGGGTAATTCCTCTCTGCCCCTGTTAAACGATTGCTAACATAATACACCGGCTTCTGGACTCGATCCTCCTCACGAACCAAAGCCGCACTTATCGCATGCGGGGATACAGCCAAGTATACGTACAACATCTCATGGTCAACTGGTTTTGCTAGCATTGGTGGACTCTCCAGATGCCTCACCAGATTCCGGAATGCTTCCTCACAACTAGACGTCCATTCAAAATTCCTCTTCCCTTTCTTTATGATATCGAAGAATGGGATGCACTTGTCAGTTGCCCTAGATATAAATCGACTTAGCGCAGCTACTTTTCCGTTCAAGCTCTGTACTTGCTTTATTGTCCTGGGCGCTTGCACATCTCGAATAGCTTGGAATTTTTCTGGGTTGGCTTCGATTCCCCTAGCATTGACGATGAATCCCAAAAACTTCCCTGATGCAACGCCGAATGAACACTTCAGAGGGTTGATCTTCATCCTATAAAACCTGAGTATGTCGAACATCTCAGCCAAGTCTCGAATGTGGTCGTTTGACCGTCGTGACTTCACGAGCATGTCATCCACATAGACTTCCATCGTTCTACCCAACTGGTCCTTGAACATTCGACTCACTAAACGCTGGTAAGTTGCTCCTGTGTTCTTCAATTCAAAGGGCATCACTACATAGCAATACAGCCCGACATTTGTAACGAAGCTGGTGTGTTCTTGGTCCGGAATATGCATCGGGATTTAGTTGTACCCTGAGTACGCGTCCATGAATGACAGCAGCTCGTGTCCTACGGTGGAGTCGACCAACTGATCGATCCTAGGCAACGGGAAACCGTCCTTAGGGCACGCTTTGTTCAAGTCAGAATAATCTACACAAGTCCTCCATTTCCCATTCGCCTTTTTTACCAGCACGGGGTTGGATACCCATTCCGGATAGAGGGCGTCGCGGACAAACCCATTTGCTTTGAGTTTGTCCACCTCCTCTCCAAGAGTGGCGGACCTCTCCGGAACCATTCCTCTCCTTTTCTGTTTAACTGGAACGTATTTCGGGTCTATGTTCAACATATGACTCGTGATGGCGGGGGAAATCCCACACATATCAGAATGCGTTCAGGCGAAAACATCAAGATTCGCCCGGAGGAAGTCGCTAAGGTCTTCAGTCATCGCGGAACCAAGCTGTGATCCGATTTTCAGAATTCGCGAAGGGTCGTCACGGCTAACTGAGATGTCAATTGTTAATTCAGCCAGTGCCGCCTTCTCTTCCCTGGGTTTGTCATCGTCGTCTCTCGGATCTATATCTCCGAAGATCCGAGAACTATGCCCGAGCCAGGGCTCGGGCACTACTTGTCAATTGTCCGCATTAAGGATGCGGACGGGATTGTCCGCAATCTTTCCCTTTTCCCTCCGATGGGCTTCTCGGAGCTCAGCCACATAACAGGAACGACCAGCTGCTTGATCGCCATGAACAATACCCACTCCTTTGTCAGTCGGGAACTTCAAAGTTAAACACCACGGGGCTAACGCTGCCCTAAACTCAGCCAGGGCCGGCCGGCCCAAGAAGACGTTATACGGAGAGTCCACATCCAAAACTACAAAGGGTAGAATCCGCACTCTCCGACGCTCGCCTTATCCCAGTTCAACTGGTAACTCAACATATCCCACTGCATCGGTTACAGCGCCGTTAAAGCCGTGTATACGAGCCTTGGACGGTTTCAAGTCCTTTGTTTCTAGTTTCATTTGATCGTAAGCCTTCTTGAAGATGATGTTGACTGAACTTCCACAATCAATCAGAATTCTTTTTACACAAGCTGGTCCGATCGTTGCAGATATGACCATTGGGTCGATGGTCGGAGCCTCTACCTGATCAGCGTCCCTGTTTCTGAACACAATATCGTCTGTCATTACGCGCTGCTGCTTGGTAGGGGCTCCGTCCTCCATGTTCGAACAGCACTCAAAATCTGCATGCTTCAGGGAACTTGCATATCGCTCCATCTCTTGCCAATTCTTATTTGCGGGGTGAGGTCCGCCGATAATTGTATTTATGACTAGTATACCTACGGTTCGGGCAGGCTCCTCGGGATGACGCGGAGCTGGTGCACGACCTGGGTTGGACGTTCCCTGTCCTCCTTCCTGTGGGTCCTTCACAAATTCTTGCAACTTCTTCTGCCTGATCAACTTCTCGATAGAGTCATGTAGGTGTCCACACTCCTCCGTGTAGTGCCCATAAGTCTCATGGAAGCGACAATATTTCCCGGTCCGCTTCTGTTCCTCGGTTGATTCTTTCGGTCGTGGCTTTCTGTATTGAAAAGTATTGCAGGTGGATAGGTAAATGTTCTTAAGTGGCGCGTTCAGCGGAGTATACTCGTTGTAGCTTGGAATTCTCGACTTCCACTTCCCCACTTCTTTCCTTTTCCCTTGACTCCTTCCTCCGGACTCCTTGGGTTTCCCAGGCTTGTTCTGGACATTGACTTGGACCTTTCCCGAGCTGTCTCCAGACTGCTTCACAGCAATGTTGATCTTTATTGACTCTTGGACAGGTCCTGGCGCCTTATCTCGTCGTACCCACCTAGCTTCCTCTCTTCTTATGAACTGGTGTGCCTTTGAGTAGAAACGCTCTAACGTAGTCGGAGGTTTTCCTGCCAGCCAGTCTCCAAACTCAGAGTCTGGATCCACACCTCTCATTACAGCCATTAGAATTGCATGGTCGTTGGGATTACTGACTTCAGTTGCTGCAACGTGGAATCTTTGCAAATATTCCTTCAACGACTCCCCAGGATTTTGGATTACACTTGACAGAGACATCACGTCCTTTGGGCGCGTAGTGTGTATCCTGAACTGCTCAATAAACTTCTTTGCCAACTCCTCGAAATTTGATACGGATCGCGGAGGAAGTCGGCTGAACCACATAGTAGCGATCCCAGATAGAGTAATCGGAAAGCACCTACACTTGGTGGCATCATTCGCTCTAGCTGAATCCATCATCCATTCGTACCTCATGACGTGCTGTCTGGGGTCAGTCCTCCCATCATACGCAGGGATAGTAGGCATACTAAACTTCCTGGGGTACGCCGCTTGCAACACAACATCCGTGAACGGAGTATGACTTCTTGACGCTCCCTAATCATCATTCGATAACCCCTGATTTTCCTTCATCAACTGCCTGATCATGGCTGTCAGATCTGGTGTCTGTATGGAAGGCGGAAGGTTAGTGTCTGTTCTACGCGCCTGTCCATGCTGATGCCTCCTCTCCTGGCGGTCTGCCAATCGTGCGTCTTGAGGTTCGACACCGCTAGCATTTTTATGATCCGGGCCTCTATCCTCCGTCTGTACCCCGGTCCTGAAGTTTCCAGCTCTTGCTTGGTCACGGTCTCCAGTTGTTTGAGCAGCAGCTTCTGCTCGTGCAGCGTTAGTCTTGTGGCGTCTGCGGCTGGGAGGTTCATCAGAGGACGTTGAGCTGTCAGATGAAGAGTAAGGAGCGGGATTGCCCCCAGCATTCTATTGCTGCTGTTGAGTGAGCTGTGCCATCAGGTTGGCGTTAGCTTGCATCTGCTCTCCTTGTTGTCTCTTGCTTTCCCTAAGTTCTCTCATCAAGTCATTGAACTCTATTCTGGTGACAACTGGAGTTTGTTCTTGAGCGGCAATTCCTGCACTCGGAATCGCTGGTTGATTGCTAGGTCCTGCTTGTTGCACGCTAGCAGTCTCGTGGGCATCCACATTATGAGAAGCTGACATGGTACGTGGTCCTACCATTGTAGAGTTATCGGTATGAACTCTGAGTAGAATCAATGGATGTTCTATCAGTGAGTCGGATCTTCCTTGGGGGATTTGTTCAATCCAGTAGCTTCAAAGCAGATCCTTGAGGTCTGAGAATTCAATTCTCAGTGAAAGCACCAAAGTGTTAGCACCAAAATTGGTCACTAACCTCGTAGAGAAAGATTGTGTAGAGATATAAGTGATGAAAGTAAATTAAACAGAGAAGACAATGCTAATTTAATTGCAGAAAGTAAGAACACCAAATTTATAGTGGTTTAGAGTAATTGCCTACGTCCACTTTGAGGTTAAAATTTATTGATCTTCTTTAGAGTTGATTACAAATACAATTCGTGAATCAAATGCTTGAATGAAGTTGTTTAAGTAGAGAAGATGAGTCTCGAAAATGGCAGAGTCTCCCCAGTGTTCTCTCTTCCAAAAAAGGATCCCTTTCACTGTGACCCTGCCCCTCTATTTATAGGCAAATATGGGCTGGACTTCCCAAATGGGCTGGATGGCCGAACACTCTAGCCCCAGTACAGTGGTCGCTGCATGTCGAACCTAGTATGCTGAACGCTCTAATGCCAAACAGTCCTTCTATGCCGAACGGTACGCTGGATGTGTGGGAAGTGCAGGATGATTGTCAGTTGAGGCCGAACGTGCCTCTATCCGAAGCTCTTGAACGAAAAGTGCACGCTGGCCGAACGACATTGTCACCTTGAGCAGTTGTGCATATTGAATGTCTTCTGGATGCCGAGTACTCTCGTTGCCGAGTACTACGCCGAGTACCTTGGAGTGCCGAGTACTCTCGCTGCCGAGTACTACGCCGAGTACCAAGGGATGCCGAGCGCTCTTGTTGCCGAGTACTATGCCGAGTACCAAGGGATGCCGAGCACTCTTGTTGCCGAGTTCTCCTATCACCGAGTTCTAATGATGCCGAACGCTAGGGATGCTGAGCGTTGGTTGTCGCCGAGTGCCAGTTGACGCCGAACACTTCTTGACGCCGAGTCTCCTGGTCGCCGAGCATTACGGATGCCGAACGCTATGGATGCCGAGTCCCACTGGATGCTGTGTACTTCGCCGAACACTCCTGGATTCCGATCACTCTCTGATGCCGAGTGCTACCTAATGCCGAGCACTAGTTGCCTGGTCAAATCTCCAGGAAACACTTGCCCCCCAAAGTGTATCGCGTGGCCGAACGTGATGCGCTTTGAATCTGGTTCAACTTTCCTTGACGATGCCTTCTCGAGGATGCCTGCAACGGAGGTGTGTGGCGAGCGTGGCCTGGATGTCGAACGATACGTTCGAAGTCGAACAATCCTCGTGTGCCGAACGTCACTTTGCTATGATGCCGAACACTCCGGTATTGACCGGTTCTACCGGGAATAGCCTTTTCACCTTCTACCTTCCCCCTATATAACCAGGTCCTCCCCGTCTTCTCTTTTTTACCTTTTCAATTCTGCCACTCTTCAAAGATTAGCAATTTTCGCTAGACGATCAGATTTCCTTCATAATCTCCAACTCTGCAAACTAGGTACTATTCCTCGCATAACTCGAATAGGTTTCAAATAAGATGGAAGTGTGTCACGTAGAAAGCTTTCGAGTATATTGCCGAACGATAATGCGAGGCGAGGAGGAAGGATTCGGGGTGTTTGCACATATGATCGTCGTATTTAGCTTCATCGTGCCGAACTATAGTTGAAAAAGGAAAAGGAAGACGTTGGAGGTGGTAAGGGTGTTGGATGGCACAGCTCTGGTTCGGCGTGTGTTGTCATGCACCGAATGGTGGGGGCTGCCGAACAGTATTTCATTTGAACGTCGAACGATAACTTAGCCAAACAAACCAAAGCCAAACACAAATGCCGAACAATAATTTAGCCGAATCAAACTCTGGTTGCCGAACACACTTAGATGCCGAACTGTATCAATGCCGAACGTCATAAATATTAAGCACGTGACATGCCGAACCATGTTTATGCCGAACAATACAATCACCGAACAGAACTTAGACCGAGAAAAACAAAACCGAACATTGTACTTAGGCCGAACATTCTGAATGCCGAACAGAACCTTTAACTGGACAATGACTTAACCGAACGAGGCCTTTAGCCGAACAAGGCCTTTAGCCGAACACTGTGGCATGCCGAACAATACAATTGCCGAACAACATTTAAATGCCGAACAGTATAAATGTCAAACTACACTTAGGCCGGTTACTTTATAAATCATATGTTTTCTGAATTTGGAACTGTAATCACCACCAGGCGGGCTTTTTGAGACGGTCACCGACGACGGTCTTCGAAGGCGACGATTCGAAGCTAATTTTTATATCTTTAAAATCTTTAGATTCTTATCGCTTGTACACAATTGCTTGCACTAGTTCACACACCACGTGGGGGGATAACCCGTGTTGCTAATTCTAACGTTCAACGTTTTTTAAGTATAGTTTTCTCAAGCACTTAGCCAGGTTCGTTATTTATTGGGGATGTCGAGAAAATCTAGCTCTGCCACCATATCCGACAGGCCTGGGCCGTCATCAAGGCAAGGAACCGCTGATACTTCTAATCCGTCGTCTTCTCCTGCTCATAACTTGGCACCTGATGTTCTGGAGGCAACCATCCTACTAGACAATCCGATCGATTCACAAGCCTCGAAGATCAACGAAGCTGCCCTGCGACGGATATGCTCCATTCATGGGATTCCTTTTGCCGACGTGTTAGTTCCTTCGAGACACGATCGTCCTCATCTGCCCCCAGTCGGGTACACTACCTGCAACAAGTTCATGTGTTGGATGGGCAGCGTGCCTCCATTCAATTTATTTCTCCGGGATGTACTGCAGTATATAGAAATAGCTCCGTCGCAGCTGCACCCGAACGGCCATGCATTTCTATATGGGACTTACTTACTTTTCATGGCCGTCTTCTCCAGACCTCCAACCGCCGGTGATATCGGATACATTTATATGTTCAAGAGATGGAAAGACAGTCCTTCCTTTATGTTCCTCGAGCCATACCACAGACACCAGATCTTGACAGGGGCATGTAGTAAATTCGCCCTGTACAAACAGGAATGGTTCTATGTGCGCTGCCCTTCTGGTTTCGCTAGGAGATGGGTTGAAGGCAGTAAGTCTCTCTGCTGAGTCACTATTCGTATTTAATCGGAGTCATGCTTTCCCTAACTCTTTATTTCATCTTTTCAGGTATCAACCCGCGTCCGTAAGGCCGAGGATATTCTGAGGCTGTTGAAGCCATTAGAGCTCTTCCTGTTGAGGATCGAGACATCCGGACTATCATTTCAAATGAATCACTGTCGGGGTTTGGCTTGCTAGCCCCTGGTCGTCGGATCAGCCTTCCAGAAGGTGTCACCATTCCCAAACCTCCGTCCGGTAAAGGGAAAAAACAGGCCGGATCGTCGTCGCGCCGCACTCCCGACACGCATGGAGAAGGTGAGCGCAGAGAAGATGATGTTCCTAAGACTCAAGGCAAGAACGTGGGTCCCGCTTGGAATTCGGCAATCGAAGTTCAGGATATTGAGACGTCATCCTCCCCTTCGAAGGGAAGGAAGAAGTTAAAATATACAGTTCAAAAAGAGAAAGTTGGTGGCACTTCAAAAGTTACGCCTATCCCGCCTGAGAAAGAGGCTTCCTCACAGCATCTGGAAAGTTCTCTGAGGGGTCTGTCCAATCTGTCCATTCCCGATGATTTACTTAATTACGGGTTCGATGATCCTGAAGCTCTCAAATTTTCTTCGCCCGCGAGAGGCAATGCAGGAGTTCATCTCCCGGCCCAAGGAGACACCACTCCGATTAGCAAAGATAAACGAACGGGTCCGTCGGGGGGAACACTAGGACACACACGCTCATGCGCATTCCATAATATACTTCAAGTCTTTTTTTTCTTATCTCGTGAATTTTCCTTAACTCGTTGTTATCTCCATTCTTTGCAGGTGATATGGGGCGTTCTCACGGTCTCGATCGCCTTCAGGGCTCTTCTGTATTTCATCACTCTGGTTGGGATTCTGGTTCAGGCAGACGCAGGGACAGAGGCGATTATGAAGATAGGGACAATTGTCCTCGCGAGTCGTCTCACCGCAAGAAGGCACACTCTCAATCTTCCCAGCCCCGCGATCTTCCTCCTCCAATTGAGCCGGATAGAGAGAAGTCTTTACAAAAGGGTTATCAATCTGATGCTCCTCGAGAACAACACTCCAGTTCATCGAGTACAAGGCAAGTTCGAGAGCAACGGAAAAGAGCGGATTTTCCAAAGCCTCCTCCTCCTACTCCTGCGGTGGACCCAACTGTTGCGGAAAAGATGGTCGATCTTAAGGTCAAGTTTCCAAAAATTTGCTTCGATGGTCTTAAGTTTCTCCCGGCCATTCATCATATTCCTGGGCATGTGAAGCAGAGTGCCATTGCCTGCAATAACGATGTTTATGTTCAACATGACGCGTTTGTGCACTTGGTGGAGAAGATCTCGGAAGTATCCGTTGAGCGTCAACACGAGATTGATCGTCTGAATCTGGAGGCTGGCAGCGATAAGAAAATCATCAAACTCCAAGACGAAGAGCTTGGTTCGTATAAGTCGAAGCTGGAAGCCGCTGAACAAAGCGCAAAAGATACTGCTGAGGCAGTTACTCGTTTAGAGGCGGCTCACAAAAAAGAGCTTGACGAAGCAGTCCAGCGCAGTGGTACCCTCGCCCTAGAAAAAGACTCTGTCCAAAAGGAAAGGGACGCGCTCGCCACCCAAGTCAAAGAGCTGAAAGAATTACTCTCCAAGGAGAAGGAGGATAAGGTAGCTGCTCAAGAAGAATCACAACGATACTGTGATGAGATCGTTGCTACCCGACTCCTGAAAACAAAGCTCGATGACGAACTTGCTGGAGTTGAGAAAATGAAGGATGAGGCCCGTGAGGAGGGCAAAAGAGAGGCTGCGGAGGAGATTGATTCTCGCCTCGAGGCGGCCGTGGAAGCCGGCAGGGAAGAGGTCAAAAACATGTTTGACCCGTTGATTGCTGAATATGGAGCCCGCGTCCTTATGCATCGCGACTTAACATTCTTGGGCGACGGCTACCTTGAGTCCCTAGCTGAGGCCTGGGAAACTTTGATAAGGATCAGGAAGATCGAGTCAGGCTCCGAAGAGGTCGATGAGGAGGCCTTGGTGAAGGAGTTCCTTAGGGCGAATGAGCCATCGAATTTATCCGTAGCATTGGCACTTTACAGCAAAGGCTCTCCCCTTCCATAAGAGAAAGATGATGAAGCTGGCTCGTCTGGGGCCAATATTACTGCTCTTCATACTACTGCTCAATCCGCTGCTCAATCCGCCGGTCGGCCGACACTTGATCCATTCGAGCAGCATGTTGGTTATGACCCCGAAGACCCCGGGCTTGGTGCTCATGTGCTATCACCTATCCTGGAGGGTGAAACCCCACGCGCCACCGATAGCCAACCGGAACCTGGTAGGAAATTCTTCTTTCTCTAGAAGTTGAAAGATCCCGTCTTTTTTCAGCAGTGGCTACTCGTTCTAACGCTCATTCTTTATGTTTTCGTGCAGGTTGTTCTGACGCCGAGCAAACTCCGAGGAGCGATGACGCCAAGGAGGAGGCAGGGAAAACAAGCGATGCTGTCCACGCGGGAGTACTCCCTGGTCCCGATGCTCAGGTGATCGGGGCGCTGGATGATGATAAGCTCGACACTTCATCTCCTGCCGAAGGGGATGATGAAATTGAAATCATCGGCGCCTTTGAGCATACTTCACAAACAAGCATGAAGGACCGCCTCGCCGCAGAGGAGAAGAAAAAGGTCGAGGTCAAGATTGAACCTGGAATCCTGGAACTTACCGACCCACGGAACAGACCTTTGAAAATCATCCTCCCGGGCAGGTCCAAACCACTAGATGTTCCGTCTCCTACTCCTGACTCCGCTTCCTTAGCAAGCAAGAAATCCAAGAAAAAGCATGAGGGAGAGGAGTCATCGGAAAAGACAAAGGAAGACAAAAAGAAGAAATCGAAGAAATAATCGATACACTTGTTCAACGAGCTTCTTGCTTAAGTCTTGTAATTGCTTTTATCTTCCGTAGCTTGTAGTTTGTATAGACAGGTCTGAATTTTGTAGGAGTGATCATGTAACCCCATTTTGGACTTATCGAATAAAGTTTTTAGTTTCTTTTTGTTTGAATGATTCTCTTGTCTTTCTTTGGTTTGCTGACTAATTGTAGCCATAACTCAAGTTCTTATGAGTTGCATTATCTCCCGGTCCATTCTCGTGTTGTTCAAACATTTCTGGACATGGCGTACTTCTCGCCCCGCATCTCTCGAGTACTTGGACTTTTTGCTGACTCTGTGCTCCAGGGACTTGGAGACTTGAAACCGTTTATAATCTAGTTCGTGCTCCAGGGACTTAGAGTACTCCGCTCCGCACTCTGGGGATTCGGAGATTCGTATTCGTTTATACTCTAGTCCGCGCTCTGAGGGCTTAGAGTACTTCGCTCCGCACTCCAGGGATTCAGAGATTTGAAATCGTTTATACTCTAGTCCGTGCTCTGGGGACTTAGAGTACTCCGCTCCGCACTCTGGGGATTCAGAGATTTGAAATCGTTTATACTCTAGTCCGCGCCCTGGGGACTTAGAGTACTCCACTCCGCACTCTGGGGATTCGGAGATTTGAAATCGTTTATACTCTAGTCCGCGCTCTGGGGACTTAGAGTACTCCGCTCCGCACTCCGGGGATTGGGAGATTTGAAATCGTTTATACTCTAGTCCGCGCTCTGGGAACTTAGAGTACTCCGCTCCGCAATCTGGGGATTCGGAGATTTGAAATCGTTTATACTCTAGTCCGCGCTTTGGGGACTTAGAGTACTCCGCTCCGCACTCCGGGGATTCGGAGATTTGAAATCGTTTATACTCTAGTCCATGCTCTGGGGACTTAGAGTACTCCGCTCCGCACTCTGGGGATTCAGAGATTTGAAATCGTTTATACTCTAGTCCGCGCTCTGGGGACTTAGAGTACTCCGCTCCGCACTCTGGGGATTCAGAGATTTGAAATCGTTTATACTCTAGTCCGCGCTCTGGGAACTTAGAGTACTCCGCTCCGCACTCTGGAGGTTTGAAATCGTTGAAACAGGCGCGACGACGATCCGGCCTGTTTTTTCCCCAGAGTGCGGAGCGGAGTACTCTAAGTCCCCAGAGCACGGACTAGAGTATAAACGATTTCAAATCTCCGAATCCCCGGAGTGCGGAGCAGAGTACTCTAAGCCCCCAGAGCGCGGACTAGAGTATAAACGAATACGAATCTCCGAATCCCCAGAGTGTGGAGCGGAGTACTCTAAGTCCCTGGAGCGCGAACTAGAGTATAAACGGTTTCATGTCTCCAAGTCCCCGGAGCACAGAGTCAGCAAAAAGTCCAAGTACTCGAGAGATGCGGGTCGAGAAGTACGCCATGTCCAGAAATGTTTGAACAACATGAGAATGGACCGAGAGATAATGCAACTCATAAGAACTTGAGTTATGGCTACAATTAGTCAACAAACCAAAGAAAGACAAGAGAATCATTCAAACAAACAGAAACTAAAAACTTTATTCGATAAGTCCAAAATGGGGTTACATGATCACTCCTACAAAATTCAGACCTGTCTATACAAACTACAAGCTACGGAAGATAAAAGCAATTACAAGACTTAAGCAAGAAGCTCGTTGAACGAGTGTATCGATTATTTCTTCGATTTCTTCTTTTTGTCTTCCTTTGTCTTTTCCGATGACTCCTCTCCCTCACGCTTTTTCTTGGACTTCTTGCTTGCTAAGGAAGCGGAGTCAGGAGTAGGAGACGGAACATCTAGTGGTTTGGACCTGCCCGGGAGGATGATTTTCAAAGGTCTGTTCCGCGGGTCAGTAAGTTCCAGGATTCCAGGTTCAATCTTGACCTCGACCTTTTTCTTCTCCTATGCGGCGAGGCGGTCCTTCATGCTTGTCTGTGAAGCTCAGAGGCGCCGGTGATTTCAATTTCATCATCCCCTTCGGCAGGAGATGAAGTGTCGAGCTTATCATCATCCAGCGCCCCGATCGCCTAAGCATCGGGACCAGGGAGTACTCCCGCGTGGACAGCATCGCTTGTTTTCCCTGCCTCCTCCTTGGCGTCATCGCTCCTCGGAGTTTGCTCGGCGTTAGAACAACCTGCACGAAAACATAAAGAATGAGCGTTAGAACGAGTAGCCACTGCTGAAAAAAGACGGGATCTTTCAACTTCTAGAGAAAGAAGAATTTCCTACCAGGTTCCGGTTGGCTATCGGTGGCGCGTGGGGTTTCACCCTCCAGGATAGGTGATAGCACATGAGTACCGAGCCCGGGGTCTTCGGGGTCATAACTAACATGCTGCTCGAATGGATCAAGTGTCGGCCGACCGGCCGATTGAGCAGCGGATTGAGCAGCAGTATGAAGAGCAGTAATATTGGCCCCAGACGGGCCAGCTTCATCATCTTTCTCTTTTGGAAGGGGAGAGCCTTTGCTGTAAAGTGCCAATGCTGCGGATAAATCCGATGGCTCATTCCCCCTAAGGAACTCCTTCACCAAGGCCTCCTCATCGACCTCTTCGGAGCCTGACTCGATCTTCCTGATCCTTATCAAAGTTTCCCAGGCCTCAGCTAGGCACTCAAGGTAGCCGTCGTCCAAGAATGTTAAGTCGCGATGCATAAGGACGCGGGCTCCATATTCAGCAATCAACGGGTCAAACATGTTTTTGACCTCTTCCCTGCCGGCTTCCGCGGCCGCCTCGAGGCGAGAATCAATCTCCTCCGTAGCCTCTCTTTTGCCCTCCTCACGGGCCTCATCCTTCATTTTCTCAACCCCAGCGAGTTCGTCATCGAGCTTTGTTTTCAGGAGTCGGGTAGCAACGATCTCATCATAGTATCGTTGTGATTCTTCTTGAGCAGCTACCTTATCCTCCTTCTCCTTGGAGAGTAATTCTTTCAGCTCTTTGACTTGGGTGGCGAGCGCGTCCCTTTCCTTTTGGACAGAGTCTTTTTCTAGGGGGAGGGCACCGCTGCGCTGGACTGCTTCGTCAAGCTCTTTTTTGTGAGCCACCTCTAAACGAGTAACTGCCTCAGCAGTATCTTTTGCGCTTTGTTCAGCGGCTTCCAGCTTCGACTTATACGAACCAAGCTCTTCGTCTTGGAGTTTGATGATTTTCTTATCGCTGTCAGCCTCCAGATTCAGACGATCAATCTCGTGTTGACGCTCAACGGATACTTTCGAGATCTTCTCCACCAAGTGCACAAACGCATCATGTTGAACATAAACGTTGTTATTGCAGGCAATGGCACTCTGCTTCACATGCCTGGGAATATGATGAATGGCCGGGAGGAACTTCAGACCATCGAAGCAAATTTTTGGAAACTTGGCCTTAAGATCGACCATCTTTTCCGCAACAGTTGGGTCCACCGCAGGAGTAGGAGGAGGAGGCTTTGAGAATTCCGCTCTTTTCCGTGGCTCTCGAACTTGCCTTGTGCTCGATGAACTGGAGTGTTGTTCTCGAGGAGCATTAGATTGATAACCCTTTTGTAAAGACTTCTCTCTATCCGGCTCAATTGGAGGAGGAAGATCGTGGGGCTGGGAAGATTGAGAGTGTGCCTTCTTGCGGTGAGACGACTCGCGAGGACGATTGTCCCAATCTTCATAATCGCCTCTGTCCCTGCGTCTGCCTGAACCAGAATCCCGTCCAGAGTGATGAAATACAGAAGAGCCCTGAAGGCGATCGAGACCGTGAGAATGCCCCATATCACCTGCAAAGAATGGAGATAACAACGAGTTAAGGAAAATTCACGAGATAAGAAAAAAAAGACTTGAAGTATATTATGGAATGCGCATGTTCGTGTGTGTCCTAGTGTTCCCCCCGACGGACCCGTTCGTTTATCTTTGCTAATCGGAGTGGTGTCTCCTTGGGCCGGGAGTTGAACTCCTGCATTGCCTCTCGCGGGCGAAGAAAATTTGAGAGCTTCAGGATCATCGAACCCGTAATTAAGTAAATCATCGGGAATGGACAGGTTGGACAGACCCCTCAGAGAACTTTCCAGATGCTGTGAGGAAGCCTCTTTCTCAGGCGGGATAGGCGTAACTTTTGAAGTGCCACCAACTTTCTCTTTTTGAACTGTATATTTTAACTTCTTCTTTCCCTTCGAAGGGGAGGATGATGTCTCAATATCCTGAACTTCGATTGCCGGATTCCAAGCGGGACCCACATTCTCGCCTTGAGTCTCAGGAACATCATCTTCTCTGCGCTCACCTTCTCCGTGCGTATCGGAAGTGCGGCGCGACGACGATCCGACCTGTTTTTTCCCTTTACCGGACGGAGGTTTGGGAATGGTGACACCTTCTGGAAGGCTGATCCGACGACCAGGGGCTAGCAAGCCAAACCCCGACAGTGATTCATTTGAAATGATAGTCCGGATGTCTCGATCCTCAGCAGAAAGAGCTGTAATGGCTTCAACAGCCTCAGAATATCCTCGGCCTTCCGGACGCGGGTTGATACCTGAAAAGATGAAATGAAGAGTTAGGAAAAGCATGACTCCGATTAAATACGAATAGTGACTCAGCAGAGAGACTTACTGCCTTCAACCCATCTCCTAGCGAAACCAGAAGGGCAGCGCACATAGAACCATTCCTGTTTGTACAGGGCGAATTTACTACATGCCCCTGTCAAGATCTGGCATTTGTGGTATGGCTCGAGGAACATAAAGGAAGGACTGTCTTTCCGTCTCTTGAACATATAAATGTATCTGATATCACCGGCGGTTGGAGGTCTGGAGAAGACGGCCATGAAAAGTAAGTAAGTCCCATATAGAAATGCATGGCCGTTCGGGTGCAGCTGCGATGGAGCTATGTCTATATACTGCAGTACATCCCGGAGAAATAAATTGAATGGAGGCACGCTGCCCATCCAACACATGAACTTGTTGCAGGTAGTGTACCCGACTGGGGGCAGATGAGGACGATCGTGTCTCGAAGGAACTAACACGTCGGCAAAAAGAATCCCATGAATGGAGCATATCCGTCGTAGGGCAGCTTCGCTGATCTTCGAGGCTTGTGAATCGATCGGATTGTCTAGTAGGATGGTTGCCTCCAGAACATCAGGTGCCAAGTTATGAGTAGGAGAAGTCGACGGATTAGAAGTATCAGCGGCTCCTTGCCTTGATGACGGCCCAGGCCTGTCGGATATGGTGGTAGAGCTAGATTTTCTCGACATCCCCAATAAATAACGAACCTGGCTAAGTGCTTGAGAAAACTATACTTAAAAAACGTTGAACGTTAGAATTAGCAACACGAGTTTTCCCCCCACGTGGTGTGTGAACTAGTGCAAGCAATTGTGTACAAGCGATAAGAATCTAAAGATTTTAAAGATATAAAAATTAGCTTCGAATCGTCGCCTTCGAAGACCGTCGTCGTTGACCGTCTCAAAAAGCCCGCCTGGTGGTGATTACAGTTCCAGATTCAGAAAACATATGATTTATAAAGTAACCGGCCTAAGTGTAGTTTGACATTTATACTGTTCGGCATTTAAATTTTGTTCGGCAATTGTATTGTTCGGCATGCCACAGTGTTCGGCTAAAGGCCTTGTTCGGCTAAAGGCCTCGTTCGGTTAAGTCATTGTCCAGTTAAAGGTTCTGTTCAGCATTCAGAATGTTCGGCCTAAGTACAATGTTCGATTTTGTTTTGCTCGGTCTAAGTTCTGTTCGGCGATTGTATTGTTCGGCATAAACATGGTTCGACATGTCACGTGCTCAATATTTATGACGTTCGGCATTGATACAGTTCGGCGTCTAAGTGTGTTCGGCAACCAGAGTTCGATTCGGCTAAATTATTGTTCGGCATTTGTGTTTGGCTTTGGTTTGTTTGGCAAAGTTATCGTTCGGCATTCAAATGAAATACTGTTCGGCAGCCCCCACCATTCGGCGCATGACAACACACGCCGAACCAGAGCTGTGCCATCCAACACCCTTACCACCTCCAACGTCTTCCTTTTCCTTTTCCTTCCTCCTCGCCTCGCATTATCGTTCGGCAATATACTCGAAAGCTTTCTACGTGACACACTTCCATCTCGTTAGAAACCTATTCGAGTTATGCGAGGAATAGTACCTAGTTTGCAGAGTTGGAGATTATGAAGGAAATCTGATCGTCTAGCGAAAATTGCTAATCTTTGAAGAGTGGTAGAAGTGAAAAGGTAAAAAAGAGAAGACGGGGAGGACCTGGTTATATAGGGGGAAGGTAGAAGGTGAAAAGGCTATACCCGGTAGAACCGGTCAATACCGGAGTGTTCGGCATCATAGCAAAGTGACGTTCGGCACACGAGGATTGTTCGGCTTCGAACGTATCGTTCGGCATCCAGGCCACGCTCGCCACACACCTCCGTTGCAGGCATCCTCGAGAAGGCATCGTCAAGGAAAGTTGAACCAGTTCAAAGCGCATCACGTTCGACCACGCGATACACTTTGGGGGGTAAGTGTTTCTTGGAGATTTGACCAGGCAACTAGTGCTCGGCATCAGGTAGCACTCGGCATCAGAGAGTGATCGACATCCAAGAGTGTTCGGCGAAGCACACGGCATCCAGTGGGACTCGGCATCCATAGCGTTCGGCATCCGTAATGCTCGGCGACCAGGAGACTCGGCGTCAAGTAGTGTTCGGCGTCAACTGGCACTCGGCGACAACCAACGCTCAGCATCCCTAGCGTTCGGCATCATTAGAACTCGGTGATAGGAGAACTCGGCAACAAGAGCGCTCGACATCCCTTGGTATTCGGCATAGTACTCGGCAACAAGAGCGCTCGACATCCCTTGGTACTCGGCGTAGTACTCGGCAGCGAGAGTACTCGGCACTCTAAGGTACTCGGCGTAGTACTCGGCAACAAGAGTACTCGGCATCCAGAAGACATTCAGTATGCACAACTACTCAAGGTGACAATATCGTTCGGCCAGCGTGCACTTTTCGTTCAAGAGCTTCGGATAGAGACACGTTCGGCCTCAATTGACAATCATCCTGCACTTCCCACACATCCAGCATTAGAGCATTCGGCATACTAGGTTCGGCATGCAGCGACCACTGTACTGGGGCTAGAGTGTTCGGCCATCCAGCCCATTTGGGAAGTCCAGCCCATATTTGCCTATAAATAGAGGGGCAGGGTCACAGTGAAAGGGATCCTTTTTTGGAAGAGAGAACACTGGGGAGACTCTGCCATTTTCGAGACTCATCTTCTCTACTTAAACAACTTCATTCAAGCATTTGATTCACGAATTGTATTTGTAATCAACTCTAAAGAAGATCAATAAAGTTTGACCTCAAAGTGGACGTAGGCAATTACGCTGAACCACTATAAATTTGGTGTTCTTACTTTCTGCAATTAAATTAGCATTGTCTTCTCTGTTTAATTTACTTTCATCACTTATATCTCTACACAATCTTTCTCTACGAGGTTAGTGACCAATTTTGGTGCTAACAAAGTGTTTCCTGGAGATTTGACCAGGCAACTAGTGCTCGGCATCAGGTAGCACTCGGCATCAGAGAGTGACCGGCATCCAGGAGTGTTCGGCGAAGCACACGGCATTCAGTGGTACTCGGCATCCATAGCGTTCGGCATCCGTAATGCTCGGCGACAAGGAGACTCGGCGTCAAGTAGTGTTCGGCGTCAACTGGCACTCGGCGACAACCAACGCTCAGCATCCCTAGCGTTCGGCATCATTAGAACTCAGTGATAGGAGAACTCGGCAACAAGAGCGCTCGGCATCCCTTGGTACTCGGCAACAAGAGTGCTCGGCATCCCTTGGTACTCGGCGTAGTACTCGGCAGCGAGAGTACTCGGCACTCCAAGGTACTCGGCGTAGTACTCGGGAACGAGAGTACTCGGCATCCAGAAGACAATCAGTATGCACAACTACTCAAGGTGACAATGTCGTTCGGCCAGCGTGCACTTTTCGTTCAAGAGCTTCGGATAGAGACACGTTCGGCCTCAACTGAAAATCATCCTGCACTTCCCACACATCCAGCGTACCGTTCGGCATATAAGGACTGTTCGGCATTAGAGCGTTCGGCATACTAGGTTCGGCATGCAGCGACCACTGTACTGGGGCTAGAGTGTTCGGCCATCCAGCCCATTTGGGAAGTCCAGCCCATATTTGCCTATAAATAGAGGGGCGGGGTCACAGTGAAAGAGATCCTTTTTTGGAAGAGAGAACACTGGGGAGACTCTTCCATTTTCGAGACTCATCTTCTCTACTTAAACAACTTCATTCAAGCATTTGAGTCACGAATTGTATTTGTAATCAACTCTAAAAAAGATCAATAAAGTTTAACCTCAAAGTGGACGTAGGCAATTACGCTGAACCACTATAAATTTGGTGTTCTTACTTTCTGCAATTAAATTAGCATTGTCTTCTCTGTCTAATTTACTTTCATCACTTATATCTCTACACAATCTTTCTCTACGAGGTTAGTGACCAATTTTGGTGCTAACACTTTGGTGCTTTCACTGAGAATTGAATTCTCAGACCTCAAGGATCTGCTTTGAAGCTACTGGATTGAACAAATCCCCCAAGGAAGATCCGACTCACTGATAGGACATCCATTGATTCTACTTAGAGTTCATACCGATCACTCTACAATGGCAGGACCACGTACCAGGTCAGCTTCTCATAATGTGGATGCCCGCGAGACTGCTAGCGTGCAACAAGCAGGACCTAGCAATCAACCAGCGATTCCGAGTGCAGGAATTGCCGCTCAAGAACAAACTCCAGTTGTCACCAGAATAGAGCTCAATGACTTGATGAGAGAACTCAGGGAAAGCAGGAGACAACTAGGAGAGCAGATGCAAGCTAACGCCAACCTGATGGCACAGCTCACTCAACAGCAGCAACAGAATGCTGGGGGCAATCCCGCTCCTTACTCTTCATCTGACAGCTCAACGTCCTCTGATGAACCTCCCAGGCGCAGACGCCGCAAGACTGACGCTGCACGAGCAGAAGCTGCTGCTCAAACAACTGGAGACCGTGACCAAGCAAGAGCTGGAAACTTTAGGACCGGGGTACAGACGGAGGATAGAGGCCCGGATCATCAAAATGCTAGCGGTGTCGAACCTCAAGACGCACGATTGGCAGACCGCCAGGAGAGGAGGCATCAGCATGGACAGGCGCGTAGAACAGACACTAACCTTCCGCCTTCCATACAGACACCAGATCTGACAGCCATGATCAGGCAGTTGATGAAGGAAAATCAGGGGTTATCGAATGATGATTGGGGAGTGTCAAGAAGTCATACTCCGTTCACGGATGTTGTGTTGCAAGCGGCGTACCCTAGGAAGTTTAGTATGCCTACTATCCCTGCGTATGAAGGGAGGACTGACCCCAGACAGCACGTCATGAGGTACGAATGGATGATGGATTCAGCTAGAACGAATGATGCCACCAAGTGTAGGTGCTTTCCGATTACTCTATCTGGGATCGCTACTATGTGGTTCACCCGACTTCCTCCGCGATCCGTATCAAATTTCGAGGAGTTGGCAAAGAAGTTTATTGAGCAGTTCAGGATACACACTACGCGCCCAAAGGACGTGATGTCTCTGTCAAGTGTAATCCAAAATCTCGGGGAGTCGTTGAAGGAATATTTGCAAAGATTCCACGTTGCAGCAACTGAAGTCAGTAATCCCAACGACCATGCAATTCTAATGGCTGTAATGAGAGGTGTGGATCCAGACTCTGAGTTTGGAGACTGGCTGGCAGGAAAACCTTCGGCTACGTTAGAGCGTTTCTACTCAAAGGCACACCAGTTCATAAGAAGAGAGGTAGCTAGGTGGGTACGACGAGATAAGGCGCCAGGACCTGTCCAAGAGTCAATAAAGAGCAACATTGCTGTGAAGCAGTCTGGAGACAGCCCGGGAAAGGTCCAAGTCAATGTCCAGAACAAGCCTGGGCAACCCAAGGAGTCCGGAGGAAGGAGTCAAGGGAAAAGGAAAGAAGCGGGGAAGTGGAAGTCGAGAATTCTAAGCTACAACGAGTATACTCCGCTGAACGCGCCACTTGAGAACATTTACCTATCCACCAGCAATACTTTTCAATACAGAAAGCCACGACCGAAAGAATCAACCGAGGAACAGAAGCGGACCGAGAAATATTGTCGCTTCCATGAGACTTATGGGCACAACACGGAGGAATGCAGACACCTGCATGACGCTATCGAGAAGTTGATCAGGCAGAAGAAGTTGCAAGAATTTGTGGAGGACCCACAGGAAGAAGGACAGGGAACGTCCAACCCAGGTCGTGCACCAGCTCCGCGTCATCCCGAGGAGCCTGCCCGAACCGTAGGTAGACTAGTCATAAATACAATTATCGGCGGACCTCACCCCGCAGATAAGAATTGGCAAGAGATGGAGCGATATGCAAGTTCCCTGAAGCATGCAGATTTTGAGTGCTGATCGAACATGGAGGACGGAGCCCCTGCCAAGCAGCAGCGCGTAATGACAGACGATATTGTGTTCAGAAACAGGGACGCTGATCAGGTAGAGGCTCCGACCATCAACCCGATGGTCATATCTGCAACGATCGGACCAGCTTAGATAAAAAGAATTCTGATTGATTGTGGAAGTTCAGTCAACATCATCTTCAAGAAGGCTTACGATCAAATGAAACTAGAAATAAAGGACTTGAAACCGTCCAAGGCTCGTATACACGGCTTTAACGGCTCTGCGACCGATGTAGTGGGATATGTTGAGTTACCAGTTGAACTGGGACAAGGCGAGCGTCGGAGAGTGCGGATTCTACCCTTTGTAGTTTTGGATGTGGACTCTCCGTATAACGTCTTCTTGGGCCGGCCGGCCCTGGCTGAGTTTAGGGCAGCGTTAGCCCCGTGGTGTTTAACTTTGAAGTTCCCGACTGACAAAGGAGTGGGTATTGTTCATGGCGATCAAGCAGCTGGTCGTTCCTGTTATGTGGCTGAGCTCCAAGAAGCCCATCGGAGGGAAAAGGGAAAGGTTGCGGACAATCCCGTCCGCATCCTTAATGCGGACAATTGACAAGTAGTGCCCGAGCCCTCGCTCGGGCATAGTTCTCGGGTCTTCGGAAATATAGATCCGAGAGACGACGATGACAAACCCAGGGAAGAGAAGGCGGTACCGGCTGAATTAACAATTGACATCTCAGTTAGCCGTGACGACCCTTCGCGAATTCTGAAAATCGGATCACAGCTTGGTCCCGCGATGACTGAAGACCTTAGCGACTTCCTCCGGGCGAATCTTGATGTTTTCGCCTGGATGCATTCTGATATGTGTGGGATTTCCCCTGCCATCACGAGTCATATGTTGAACATAGACCCGAAATACGTTCCAGTTAAACAGAAAAGGAGAGGAATGGATCCGGAGAGGTCCGCCGCTCTTGGAGAGGAGGTGGACAAACTCAAAGCAAATGGGTTCGTCCGCGACGCCCTCTATCCGGAATGGGTATCCAACCCCGTGCTAGTAAAAAAAGGCGAATGGGAAATGGAGGACTTGTGTAGATTATTCTGACTTGAACAAAGCGTGCCCTAAGGACGGTTTCCCGTTGCCTAGGATCGATCAGTTGGTCGACTCCACCGTAGGACACGAGCTGCTGTCATTCATGGACGCGTACTCAGGGTACAACTAAATCCCGATGCATATTCCGGACCAAGAACACACCAGCTTCGTTACAAATGTCGCGCTGTATTGCTATGTAGTGATGCCCTTTGGATTGAAGAACGCAAGAGCAACTTACCAGCGTTTAGTGAATCGAATGTTCAAGGACCAGCTGGGTAGAACGATGGAAGTCTATGTGGATGACATGCTCGTGAAGTCACGACGGTCAAACGACCACATTCGAGACTTGGCTGAGATGTTCGACATACTCAGGTTTTATAGGATGAAGATCAACCCTCTGAAGTGTTCATTCGGCGTTGCATCAGGGAAGTTTTTGGGATTCATCGTCAATGCTAGGGGAATCGAAGCCAACCCAGAAAAATTCCAAGCTATTCGAGATGTGCAAGCGCCCAGGACAATAAAGCAAGTACAGAGCTTGAACGGAAAAGTAGCTGTGCTAAGTCGATTTATATCTAGGGCAACTGACAAGTGCATCCCATTCTTCGATATCATAAAGAAAGGGAAGAGGAATTTTGAATGGACGTCTAGTTGTGAGGAAGCATTCCGGAATCTGGTGAGGCATCTAGAGAGTCCACCAATGCTAGCAAAACCAGTTGACCACGAGATGTTGTACGTATACTTGGCTGTATCCCCGCATGCGATAAGTGCGGCTTTGGTTCGTGAGGAGGATCGAGTCCAAAAGCCGGTGTATTATGTTAGCAAGCGTTTAACAGGGGCAGAGAGGAATTACCCTAAAATCGAGAAATTGGCTTATTGCTTGGTGATTGCATCACGCAAGCTGCGCCCATACTTTCAAGCACATTCAATCGGTGTTTATACCGATCAACCCCTGAGGCAGGTACTCCAACGGCCGGAAACCTCTGGGAGATTGCTAAGATGGAACATCGAGTTGAGCCAATTCGATATCGCATACTTACCGCGGAGAGCCATCCGAGGTCAAGCATTAGCAGATTTCATCGCTGAGTTTACATACCCATCAAACCGGATGACCATGACATCATTCCCCCTGTTCGATGGAAATTATACACTGACGGTACATAAAACGACCGTTGCTCCGGCGCGGGCGTAGTTCTTATAACTCCGGAAAACCGATCAATCTGTTATGCCCTGAAGCTCGATTTCCCGGCTACAAATAACGAAGCCGAATATGAAGCACTGATCGCTGGCTTGAAGCTCATCAGAGAACTCGGGATCGAATCAGTCGAAATCTTTTGTGACTCACAGTTGGTGGTTTACCAAGTACGGGGAGACTACCAAGCAAAGGGGCGAAAGCTTGCTCCATACCTCGTTCAGGTCCAAGAACTACTATAAAATCTTGAGCGTTATGACATTTCACATATCCCGCGCGAACAGAACAAAGAAGCCGACTCATTGGCTAAGTTTGCAAGTACCGGCGATGCGCAGCAAATGGGATTGTATCCCGTTGAAGTCTTGCATGCCCCGAGCATAGACGAGATGAAAGTCGATCGCGTGTTGGAAACAGAAATCGAGAAGGAATCGTGGATAACCCCATTCAAACTGTACCTAACGACCGGGGCTTTACCAGAAAAAAGGAGCGAAAGACGGCAGGTCCTTCGAAAGGCCACGCGATACGTAATGCAGGATGGATCAATGTATCGAAAAGGATTCTCAGTCCCATTATTGCGATGCATCGCTCATGATGAGACAAAGCGGGTCTTAAGAGAGGTTCACGAAGGGGAGTGTGGCGACCATACTGGGGGGCAAACGCTAGCAAAGAAGATCCTCCGCTATGGATATTACTGGCCCACCGTAAACCGGGACGCCGCGGACTACGTAAGAAAATGCGACAAGTGTCAAAGATATGCGAAAATCCCGAGGGCTCCATCAACGGAACTCACACAAATGATTAGTCCCTGGCCATTTGCGATCTGGGGAATCGACATAATCGGCTCTTTGCCTATATCCAAAGGTGGCGCGAAGTATGCGATAGTTGCAGTCGACTATTTCACGAAATGGGCTGAGGCAGAACCTTTGGCCACAATCACCTCTAAGAAGGTCGTTAACTTTGTTGTACGAAACATTATATGCCGCTTTGGCCTTCCTCGCACCATCATCACGGACAACGGGACGCAATTTGAAAGCAGAGAGTTCAAAGAGTTCTGTTTAAAGTATGGCATCGAGAAGAAGTTTGCCGCCGTGGCACACCCGAAAGCTAACGGACAAGTTGAGGCCATTAACAAAATAATCAAGTCCATACTGAAGAAGCGTCTGGAGAAGGTTGGAGGCAAGTGGGTAGATGAACTCCCGACAGTATTATGGGCATATAGAAATACCCACAAGTCCGCGACCGGCCACACTCCATTCGCCTTGGCATACGGCTCTGAAGCCGTTATACCCATGGAGCTTGAAGTTCCATCGCACCGAGTGACATACTATGATCCCAAGACAAACCAGAATCTCTTGTTGGAATCCCTGGACTGCATCGATGAAAAGCGTGAAGAAGCTGAATTAAGGGCGGCAGCGCATAGACACCGAGTTAAGCGTTACTACGACGGTAGAGTCCGTCCAAGGATTTTTGATGTGGGTGATCTCGTTCTGAAACGAGTTTTCCCGGTAACATCACGTATGAATCCCAGCTGGGAAGGTCCATACGCCATTGAACGGAAGCTTGGAGAGGGAACATTCAAGCTAGCGACCGTTGATGGCATGACACTCCCCCGAGCATGGAACAGTAAACATCTGCGGCACTATTACATTTAGCATGTTTCCTTTCTTATTTTAGGCACTGTTATTTCCTGCATGTTTCCGTTCAGTCATAACGTAGTTTCTTTTTAAAGTTGTAATCAAGCAGTTTAGTTGATTTTCATTAATAAAGGCTTGAAGCCGTATTTTCCATGAATCACTAACGTTTCTGTATCTCACAGTTGAATGACGAACTACATTATCTTGTACGACATACGGACTCGTATAAACAATTTCAAATCTCCGAATCCCCAGAGCGCGGATCGGAGTACTCTAAGTCCCCAGAGCGCGGACTAGAGTATAAACGATTTCAAACCTCCGAATCCCCAGAGCGCGGATCGGAGTACTCTAAGTCCCCAGAGCGCGGACTAGAGTATAAACGATTTCAAATCTCTGAATCCCCAGAGTGCGGAGCGGAGTACTCTAAGTCCCTAGAGCGCGGACTAGATTATAAATGATTTCAAATCTCCGAATCCCCAGAGTGTGGAGCGGAGTACTCTAAGTCCCCAAAGCGCGGACTAGAGTATAAACGATTTCAAATCTCCGAATCCCCGAAGTGCGGAGCGGAGTACTCTAAGTCCCCAGAGCGCGGACTAGAGTATAAACGATTTCAAATCTCCGAATCCCCAGAGTGCAGAGCGGAGTACTCTAAGTCCCTAGAGCGCGGACTAGAGTATAAACGATTTCAAATCTCCGATTCCCCGGAGTGCGGAGCGGAGTACTCTAAGTCCCCAGAGCGCGGACTAGAGTATAAACGATTTCAAATCTCCGAATCCCCAGAGTGCGGAGCGGAGTACTCTAAGTCCCCAGAGCGCGGACTAGAGTATAAACGATTTCAAATCTCCGAATCCCCGGAGTGCGGAGCGGAGTACTCTAAGTCCCCAGAGCGCGGACTAGAGTATAAACGATTTCAAATCTCCAAATCCCCAGAGTGCGGAGCGGAATACTCTAAGTCCCTAGAGCGCGGACTAGAGTATAAACGATTTCAAATCTCCGAATCCCCAGAGTGCGGAGCGGAGTACTCTAAGTCCCCAGAGCACGGACTAGAGTATAAACGATTTCAAATCTCCGAATCCCCGGAGCACAGAGTCAGCAAAAAGTCCAAGTACTCAAGAGATGCGGGGCGAGAATTAGCCATGTCCAGAAATGTTTGAACAACACGAGAATGGACCGGGAGATAATGCAACTCATAAGAACTTGAGTTATGGCTACAATTAGTCAGCAAACCAAAGAAAGACAAGAGAATCATTCAAACAAAAAGAAACTAAAAACTTTATTCGATAATTCCAAAATGGGGTTACATGATCACTCCTACAAAATTCAGACCTGTCTATACAAACTACAAGCTACGGAAGATAAAAGCAATTACAAGAATTAAGCAAGAAGCTCGTTGAACGAGTGTATCGATTATTTCTTCGATTTCTTCTTTTTGTCTTCCTTTGTCTTTTCCGATGACTCCTCTCCCTCATGCTTTTCTTGGACTTCTTGCTTGTTAAGGAAGCGGAGTCAGGAGTAGGAGACGGAACATCTAGTGGTTTGGACCTGCCCGGGAGGATGATTTTCAAAGGTCTGTTCCGCGGGTCGGTAAGTTCTAGGATTCCAGGTTCAATCTTGACCTCGACCTTTTTCTTCTCCTCTGCGGCGAGGCGGTCCTTCATGCTTGTCTGTGAAGTATGCTCAGAGGCGCCGGTGATTTCAATTTCATCATCCCCTTCGATAGGAGATGAAGTGTAGAGCATATCATCATCCAGCGCCCCAATCACCTGAGCATCGGGACCAGGGAGTACTCCCGCGTGGACAGCATCGCTTGTTTTCCCTGCCTCCTCCTTGGCGTCATCGCTCCTTGGAGTTTGCTCGGCGTCAGAACAACCTGCACGAAAACATAAAGAATGAGCGTTAGAACGAGTAGCCACTGCTGAAAAAAGACGGGATCTTTCAACTTCTAGAGAAAGAAGAATTTCCTACCAGGTTCCGGTTGGCTATCGGTGGCGCGTGGGGTTTCACCCTCCAGGATAGGTGATAGCACATGAGCACCGAGCCCGGGGTCTTCGGGGTCATAACCAACATGCTGCTCGAATGGATCAAGTGTCGGCCGACCGGCCGATTGAGCAGCGGATTGAGCAACAGTATGAAGAGAAGTAATATTGGCCCCAGACGGGCCAGCTTCATCATCTTTCTCTTTTGGAAGGGGAGAGCCTTTGCTGTAAAGTGCCAATGCTGCGGATAAATCCGATGGCTCATTCCCCCTAAGGAACTCCTTCACCAAGGCCTCCTCATCGACCTCTTTGGAGCCTGACTCGATCTTCCTGATCCTTATCAAAGTTTCCCAGGCCTCAGCTAGGGACTCAAGGTAGCCGTCGCCCAAGAATGTTAAGTCGCGATGCATAAGGACGCGGGCTCCATATTCAGCAATCAACGGGTCAAACATGTTTTTGACCTCTTCCCTGCCGGCTTCCGCGGCCGCCTCGAGGCGAGAATCAATCTCCTCTGCAGCCTCTCTTTTGCCCTCCTCACGGGCCTCATCCTTCATTTTCTCAACCCCAGCGAGTTCGTCATCGAGCTTTGTTTTCAGGAGTCGGGTAGCAACGATCTCATCACAGTATCGTTGTGATTCTTCTTGAGCAGCTACCTTATCCTCCTTCTCCTTGGAGAGTAATTCTTTCAGCTCTTTGACTTGGGTGGCGAGCGCGTCCCTTTCCTTTTGGACAGAGTCTTTTTCTAGGGCGAGGGCACCGCTGCGCTGGACTGCTTCGTCAAGCTCTATTTTGTGAGCCGCCTCTAAACGAGTAACTGCCTCAGTAGTATCTTTTGCGCTTTGTTCAGCGGCTTCCAGCTTCGACTTATACGAAGCAAGCTCTTCGTCTTGGAGTTTGATGATTTTCTTATCGCTGCCAGCCTCCAGATTCAGACGATCAATCTCGTGTTGACGCTCAACGGATACTTCCGAGATCTTCTCCACCAAGTGCACAAACGCGCATGTTGAACATAAACGTCGTTATTGCAGGCAATGGCACTCTGCTTCACATGCCCGGGAATATGATGAATGGCCGGGAGGAACTTCAGACCATCGAAGCAAATTTTTAGAAACTTGGCCTTAAGATCGACCATCTTTTCCGCAACAGTTGGGTCCACCGCAGGAGTAGGAGGAGGAGGCTTTGAGAATTCCGCTCTTTTCCGTTGCTCTCGAACTTGCCTTGTACACGATGAACTGGAGTGTTGTTCTCGAGGAGCATCAGATTGATAACCCTTTTGTAAAGACTTCTCTCTATCCGGCTCAATTGGAGGAGGAAGATCGCGGGGCTGGGAAGATTGAGAGTGTGCCTTCTTGCGGTGAGACGACTCGCGAGGACGATTGTCCCTATCTTCATAATCGCCTCTGTCCCTGCGTTTGCCTGAACCAGAATCCCGTCCAGAGTGATGAAATACAGAAGAGCCCTGAAGGCGATCGAGACCGTGAGAACGCCCCATATCACCTGCAAAGAATGGAGATAACAACGAGTTAAGGAAAATTCACGAGATAAGAAAAAAAAAGACTTGAAGTATATTATGGAATGCGCATGTGCGTGTGTGTCCTAGTGTTCCCCCCGACGGACCCGTTCGTTTATCTTTGCTAATCGGAGTGGTGTCTCCTTGGGCCGGGAGTTGAACTCCTGCATTGCCTCTCGCGGGCGAAGAAAATTTGAGAGCTTCAGGATCATCGAACCCGTAATTAAGTAAATCATCGGGAAAGGACAGGTTGGACAGACCCCTCAAAGAACTTTCCAGATGCTGTGAGGAAGCCTCTTTCTCAGGCGGGATAGGCGTAACTTTTGAAGTGCCACCAACTTTCACTTTTTGAACTGTATATTTTAACTTCTTCTTTCCCTTCGAAGGGGAGGATGACGTCTCAATATCCTGAACTTCGATTGCCGGATTCCAAGCGGGACCCACGTTCTCGCTTTGAGTCTCAAGAACATCATCTTCTCTGCGCTCACCTTCTCCATGCGTGTCGGGAGTGCGGCGCGACGACGATCCGGCCTGTTTTTTCCCTTTACCAGACGGAGGTTTGGGAATGATGACACCTTCTGGATGGCTGATCCGACGACCAGGGGCTAGCAAGCCCATCCCCGATAGTGATTCATTTGAAATGATAGTCCGGATGTCTCGATCCTCAGCAGGAAGAGCTCTAATGGCTTCAACAGCCTCAGAATATCCTCGGCCTTCCGGACGCGAGTTGATACCTGAAAAGATGAAATGAAGAGTTAGGAAAAGCATGACTCCGATTAAATACGAATAGTGACTCAGCAGAGAGACTTACTGCCTTCAACCCATCTCCTAGCGAAACCAGAAGGGCAACGCACATAGAACCATTCCTGTTTGTACAGGGCGAATTTACTACATGCCCCTGTCAAGATCTGGGATTTGTGGTATGGCTCGAGGAACATAAAGGAAGGACTGTCTTTCCGTCTCTTGAACATATAAATGTATCTGATATCACCGATGGTTGGAGGTTTGGAGAAGACGGCCATGAAAAGTAAGTAAGTCCCATA
Source organism: Allium fistulosum (assembly GCA_030737815.1). Lineage (NCBI taxonomy): Eukaryota > Viridiplantae > Streptophyta > Magnoliopsida > Asparagales > Amaryllidaceae > Allium > Allium fistulosum. The sequence continues at coordinate 1,023,361,042 of CM060902.1, forward strand.
TAGAAATGCATGGCCGTTCGGGTGCAGCTGCGACGGAGCTATGTCTATATACTGCAGTACATCCCAAAGAAATAAATTGAATGGAGGCATGCTGCCCATCCAACACATGAACTTGTTGCAGGTAGTGTACCCGACTGGGGGCAGATGAGGACGATCGTGTCTCAAAGGAACTAACACGTCGGCAAAAGGAATCCCATGAATGGAGCATATCCGTCGCAGGGCAGCTTCGTTGATCTTCGAGGCTTGTGAATCGATCGGATTGTCTAGTAGGATGGTTGCCTCCAGAACATCAGGTGCCAAGTTATGAGCAGGAGAAGACGACGGATTAGAAGTATCAGCGGTTCCTTGCCTTGATGACGGCCCAGGCCTGTCGGATATGGTGGCAGAGCTAGATTTTCTCGACATCCCCAATAAATAACGAACCTGGCTAAGTGCTTGAGAAAACTATACTTAAAAAACGTTGAACGTTAGAATTAGCAACACGGGTTATCCCCCCACGTGGTGTGTGAACTAGTGCAAGCAATTGTGTACAAGCGATAAGAATCTAAAGATTTTAAAGATATAAAAATTAGCTTCGAATCATCGCCTTCGAAGACCGTCGTCGCTGACCGTCTCAAAAAGCCCGCCTGGTGGTGATTACAGTTCCAGATTCAGAAAACATATGATTTATAAAGTAACCGGCCTAAGTGTAGTTTGACATTTATACTGTTCGGCATTTAAATGTTGTTAGGCAATTGTATTGTTCGGCATGCCACAGTGTTTGGCTAAAGGCCTTGTTCGGCTAAAGGCCTCGTTCAGTTAAGTCATTGTCCAGTTAAAGGTTCTGTTCGGCATTCAGAAAGTTCGGCCTAAGTACAATGTTCGGTTTTGTTTTGCTCGGTCTAAGTTCTATTGGGCGATTGTATTGTTCGGCATAAACATGGTTCGGCATGTCACGTGCTTAATATTTATGACGTTCGGCATTGATACAGTTCGGCGTCTAAGTGTGTTCGGCAACCAGAGTTCGATTCGGCTAAATTATTGTTCGGCATTTGTGTTTGGCTTTGGTTTGTTTGGTTAAGTTATCGTTCGGCATTCAAATGAAATACTGTTCGGCAGCCCCCACCATTCGGCGCATGACAACATACGCCGAACCAGAGCTGTGCCATCCAACACCCTTACCACCTCCAACGTCTTCCTTTTCCTTTTTCAACTATAGTTCGGCAGGATGAAGCTAAATACGACGATCATATATGCAAACACCCCGAATCCTTCCTCCTTGCCTCGCATTATCGTTCGGCAATATACTCGAAAGCTTTCTACGTGACACACTTCCATCTCGTTTGAAACCTATTCGAGTTATGCGAGGAATAGTACCTAGTTTGCAGAGTTGGAGATTATGAAGGAAATTTGATCGTCTAGCGAAAATTGCTAATCTTTGAAGAGTGGCAGAAGTGAAAAGGTAAAAAAGAGAAGACGGGGAGGACCTGGTTATATAGGGGGAAGGTAGAAGGTGAAAAGGCTATACCCGGTAGAACCGGTCAATACCGGAGTGTTCGGCATCATAGCAAAGTGACGTTTGGCACACGAGGATTGTTTGGCTTCGAACGTATCATTCGGCATCCAGGCCACGCTCGCCACACACCTCCGTTGCAGGCATCCTCGAGAAGGCATCGTCAAGGAAAGTTGAACCAGATTCAAAGCGCATCACGTTCGGCCACGCGATACACTTTGGGGGGCAAGTGTTTCCTGGACATTTGACCAGGCAACTAGTGCTCGGCTTCAGGTAGCACTCGGCATCAGAGAGTGACCGGCATCCAGGAGTGTTCGGCGAAGCACACGGCATCCAATGGGACTCGGCATTCATAGCGTTCGGCATCCGTAATGCTCGGTGACCAGGAGACTCGGCGTCAAGTAGTGTTCGGCGTCAACTGGCACTCGGCGACAACCAACGCTCAGCATCCCTAGCGTTCAGCATCATTAGAACTCGGTGATAGGAGAACTCGGCAATAAGAGCGCTCGGTATCCCTTGGTACTCGGCATAGTACTCGGCAACAAGAGCGCTCGGCATCCCTTGGTACTCGGCGTAGTACTCGGCAGCGAGAGTACTCGGCACTCCAAGGTACTCGGCGTAGTACTCGGCAACGAGAGTACTCGGCATCCAGAAGACATTCAGTATGCACAACTACTCAAGGTGACAATGTCGTTCGGCCAGCGTGCACTTTTTGTTTAAGAGCTTCGGATAGAGACACGTTCGGCCTCAACTAACAATCATCCTGCACTTCCCACACATCCAGCGTACCGTTCGGCATAGAAGGACTGTTCGGCATTAGAGCGTTCGGCATACTAGGTTCGGCATGCAGCGACCACTGTACTGGGGTTAGAGTGTTCGGCCATCCAGCCCATTTGGGAAGCCCAGCCCATATTTGCTTATAAATAGAGGGGCAGGGTCACAGTGAAAGGGATCCTTTTTTGGAAGAGAGAACACTGGGAGACTCTGCCATTTTCGAGACTCATCTTCTCTACTTAAACAACTTCATTCAAGCATTTGATTCACGAATTGTATTTGTAATCAACTCTAAAGAAGATCAATAATGTTTAACCTCAAAGTGGACGTAGGCAATTACGCTGAACCACTATAAATTTGGTGTTCTTACTTTCTGCAATTAAATTAGCATTGTCTTCTCTGTTTAATTTACTTTCATCACTTATATCTCTACACAATCTTTCTCTACGAGGTTAGTGACCAATTTTGGTGCTAACACTTTGGAGCTTTCACTGAGATTGAATTCTCAGACCTCAAAATCCCGGGGAGTCATTGAAGGGAAACCAGAAGGGCAGCGCACATAGAACCATTCCTGTTTGTACAGGGCGAATTTACTACATGCCCTTGTTAAGATCTGGCATTTGTGGTATGGCTCGAGGAACATAAAGGAAGGACTGTCTTTCCGTCTTTTGAACATATAAATGTATCTGATATCACCGGCGGTTGGAGGTCTGGAGAAGACGGCCATGAAAAGTAAGTAAGTCCCATATAAAATGCATGGCCGTTCGGGTGCAGCTGCGACGGAGCTATGTCTATATACTGCAGTACATCCCGAAGAAATAAATTGAATGGAGGCACGCTGCCCATCCAACACATGAACTTGTTGCAGGTAGTGTAGCCGACTGGGGGCAGATGAGGACGATCGTGTCTCGAAGGAACTAACACATCGGCAAAAGGAATCCCATGAATGGAGCATATCCGTCGTAGGGTAGCTTCGTTGATCTTCGAGGCTTGTGAATGATCGGATTGTCTAGTAGGATGGTTGCCTCCAGAACATCAGGTGCCAAGTTATGAGCAGGAGAAGTCGACGGATTAGAAGTATCAGCGGCTCCTTGCCTTGATGACGGCCCAGGCCTGTCGGATATGGTGGCAGAGCTAGATTTTCTCGACATCCCCAATAAATAACGAACCTGGCTAAGTGCTTGAGAAAACTATACTTAAAAAACGTTGAACGTTAGAATTAGCAACACGAGTTTTCCCCCCATGTGGTGTGTGAACTAGTGCAAGAAATTGTGTACAAGCGATAAGAATCTAAAGATTTTAAAGATATAAAAATTAGCTTCGAATCGTCGCCTTCGAAGACCGTCGTCGCTGACCGTCTCAAAAAGCCCGCCTGGTGGTGATTACAGTTCCAGATTCAGAAAACATATGATTTATAATGTAACCGGCCTAAGTGTAGTTTGACATTTATACTGTTCGGCATTTAAATGTTGTTCGGCAATTGTATTGTTCGGCATGCCACAGTGTTCGGCTAAAGGCCTTGTTCGGCTAAAGGCCTTGTTCGGTTAAGTCATTGTCCAGTTAAAGGTTCTTTGGTGCTTTCACTGAGAATTGAATTCTCAGACCTGAGTGAAAGCACCAAAGTGTTAGCACTAAATAACCTTTAACTGGACAATGACTTAACCGAACGAGGCCTTTAGCCGAACAAGGCCTTTAGCCGAACACTGTGGCATGCCGAACAATACAATTGCCGAACAACATTTAAATACCGAACAGTATAAATGTCAAACTACACTTAGGCCGGTTACTTTATAAATCATATGTTTTCTGAATCTGGAACTGTAATCACCACCAGGCGGGCTTTTTGAGACGGTCAGCGACGACGGTCTTCGAAGGCGACGATTCGAAGCTAATTTTTATATCTTTAAAATCTTTAGATTCTTATCGCTTGTACACAATTGCTTGCACTAGTTCACACACCACGTGGGGGAAAACTCGTGTTGCTAATTCTAACGTTCAACGTTTTTTAAGTATAGTTTTCTCAAGCACTTAGCCAGGTTCGTTATTTATTGGGGATGTCGAGAAAATCTAGCTCTGCCACCATATCCGACAGGCCTGGGCCGTCATCAAGGCAAGGAGCCGCTGATACTTCTAATCCGTCGACTTCTCCTGCTCATAACTTGGCACCTGATGTTCTGGAGGCAACCATCCTACTAGACAATCCGATCGATTCACAAGCCTCGAAGATCAACGAAGCTGCCCTGCGACGGATATGCTCCATTCATGGGATTCCTTTTGCCGACGTGTTAGTTCCTTTGAGACACGATCGTCCTCATCTGCCCCCAGTCGGGTACACTACCTGCAACAAGTTCATGTGTTGGATGGGCAGCGTGCCTCCATTCAATTTATTTCTCCGGGATGTACTGCAGTATATAGACATAGATCCATCGCAGCTGCACCCGAACGGCCATGCATTTCTATATGGGACTTACTTACTTTTCATGGTCGTCTTCTCCAGACCTCCAACCGCTGGTGATATCAGATACATTTATATGTTCAAGAGACGGAAAGACAGTACTTCCTTTATGTTCCTCGAGCCATACCACAAATGCCAGATCTTGACAGGGGCATGTAGTAAATTCGCCCTGTACAAACAGGAATGGTTCTATGTGCGCTGCCTTTCTGGTTTCGCTAGGAGATGGGTTGAAGGCAGTAAGTCTCTCTGCTGAGTCACTATTCGTATTTAATCGGAGTCATGCTTTTCCTAACTCTTCATTTCATCTTTTCAGGTATCAACCCGCGTCCGGAAGGCCGAGGATATTCTGAGGCTGTTGAAGCCATTAGAGCTCTTCCTGCTGAGGATCGAGACATCCGGACTATCATTTCAAATGAATCACTGTCGGGGTTTGGCTTGCTAGCCCTTAGTCGTCGGATCAGCCTTCCAGAAGGTGTCACCATTCCCAAACCTCCGTCCGGTAAAGGGAAAAAACAGGCCGGATCGTTGTCGCGCCGCACTCCCGACACGCACGGAGAAGGTGAGCGCAGAGAAGATGATGTTCCTGAGACTCAAGGCGAGAACGTGGGTCCCGCTTGGAATCCGACAATCGAAGTTCAGGATATTGAGACGTCATCCTCCCCTTCGAAGGGAAAGAAGAAGTTAAAATATACAGTTCAAAAAGAGAAAGTTGGTGGCACTTCAAAAGTTACGCCTATCCCGCCTGAGAAAGAGGCTTCCTCACAGCATCTGGAAAGTTCTCTGAGGGGTCTGTCCAACCTGTCCATTCCCGATGATTTACTTAATTATGGTTCGATGATCCTGAAGCTCTCGAATTTTCTTCGCCCGCGAGAGGCAATGCAGGAGTTCAACTCCCGGCCCAAGGAGACACCACTCCGATTAGCAAAGATAAACGAACGGGTCCGTCGGGGGGAACACTAGGGCACACACGCACATGCGCATTCCATAATATACTTCAAGTCTTTTTTTCTTATCTCGTGAATTTTCCTTAACTCGTTGTTATCTCCATTCTTTGCAGGTGATATGGGGCGTTCTCACGGTCTCGATCGCCTTCAGGGCTCTTCTGTATTTCATCACTCTGGATGGGATTCTGGTTCAGGCAGACGCAGGGACAGAGGCGATTATGAAGATAGGGACAATCGTCCTCGCGAGTCGTCATACCGCAAGAAGGCACACTCTCAATCTTCCCAGCCCCGCGATCTTCCTCCTCCAATTGAGCTAGATAGAGAGAAGTCTTTACAAAAGGGTTATCAATCTGATGCTCCTCGAGAACAACACTCCAGTTCATCGAGTACAAGGCAAGTTCGAGAGCAACGAAAAAGAGCAGAATTCTCAAAGCCTCCTCCTCCGACTCCTGCGGTGGACCCTACTGTTGCGGAAAAGATGGTCGATCTTAAGGCCAAGTTTCCAAAAATTTGCTTCGATGGTCTGAAGTTCCTCCCGGCCATTCATCATATTCCCGGGCATGTGAAGCAGAGTGCCATTGCCTGCAATAACGACATTTATGTTCAACATGACGCGTTTGTGCACTTGGTGGAGAAGATCTCGGAAGTACCCGTTGAGTGTCAACACGAGATTGATCGTCTGAATCTGGAGGCTGGCAGCGATAAGAAAATCATCAAACTCCAAGACGAAGAGCTTGCTTCGTATAATTCGAAGCTAGAAGCCGCTGAACAAAGCGCAAAAGATACTACTGAGGCAGTTACTCGTTTAGAGGCGGCTCACAAAAAAGAGCTTGACGAAGCAATCCAGCGCAGCGGTGCCCTCGCCCTAGAAAAAGACTCTGTCCAAAAGGAAAGGGACGCGCTCGCCACCCAAGTCAAAGAGCTGAAAGAATTACTCTCCAAGGAGAAGGAGGATAAGGTAGCTGCTCAAGAAGAATCACAACGATACTGTGATGAGATCGTTGCTACCCAACTCCTGAAAACAAAGCTCGATGACGAACTCGCTGGGGTTGAGAAAATGAAGGATGAGGCCCGTGAGGAGGGGAAAAGAGAGGCTGCGGAGGAGATTGATTCTCGCCTCGAGGCGGCCGCGGAAGCCGGCAGGGAAGAGGTCAAAAACATGTTTGACCCGTTGATTGCTGAATATGGAGCCCGCGTCCTTATGCATCGCGACTTAACATTCTTGGGCGACGGCTACCTTGAGTCCCTAGCTGAGGCCTGGGAAACTTTGATAAGGATCAGGAAGATCGAGTCAGGCTCCGAAGAGGTCGATGAGGAGGCCTTGGTGCAGAAGTTCCTTAAGGGGAATGAGCCATCGGATTTATCCGTAGCATTGGCACTTTACAGCAAAGGCTCTCCCCTTCCAAAAGAGAAAGATGATGAAGCTGGCCCATCTGGGGCCAATATTACTGCTCTTCATACTGCTGCTCAATATGCTGCTCAATCGGCTGGTCGGCCGACACTTGATCCATTCGAGCAGCATGTTGGTTATGACCGCGAAGACCCCGGGCTCGGTGCTCATGTGCTATCACCTATCCTGGAGGGTGAAACCCCACGCGCCACCGATAGCCAACCGGAACCTGGTAGGAAATTCTTCTTTCTCTAGAAGTTGAAAGATCCCATCTTTTTTCAGCGGTGGCTACTCGTTCTAACGCTCATTCTTTATGTTTTCGTGCAGGTTGTTCTGACGCCGAGCAAACTCCGAGGAGCAATGACGCAAAGGAGGAGGCAGGGAAAACAAGCGATGTTGTCCACGCGGGAGTACTCCCTAGTCCCGATGATCAGGTGATCGGGGCGCTGGATGATGATAAGCTCGACACTTCATCTCCTGCCGAAGGGGATGATGAAATTGAAATCACCGACGCCTCTGAGCATACTTCACAGACAAGCATGAAGGACCGCCTCGCCGCAAAGGAGAAGAAAAAGGTCGAGGTCAAGATTGAACCTGGAATCCTGGAACTTACCGACCCGCGGAACAGACCTTTGAAAATCATCCTCCCGGGCAGGTCCAAACCACTAGATGTTCCGTCTCCTACTCCTGACTCTGCTTCCTTAGCAAGCAAGAAGTCTAAGAAAAAGCGTGAGGGAGAGGATTCATCGGAAAAGAAAAAGGAAGACAAAAAGAAGAAATCGAAGAAATAATCGATACACTCGTTCAACGAGCTTCTTGCTTAAGTCTTGTAATTGCTTTTATCTTCCGTAGCTTGTAGTTTGTATAGACAGGTCTAAATTTTGTAGGAGTGATCATGTAACCCCATTTTGGACTTATCGAATAAAGTTTTTAGTTTCTTTTTGTTTGAATGATTCTCTTGTCTTTCTTTGGTTTGCTGACTAATTGTAGCCATAACTCAAGTTCTTATGAGTTGCATTATCTCCCGGTCCATTCTCGTGTTGTTCAAACATTTCTGGACATGGCGTACTTCTCGCCCCGCATCTCTCGAGTACTTGGACTTTTTACTGACTCTGTGCTCCGGGGACTTGGAGACTTGAAACCGTTTATACTCTAGTTCGCGCTCCAGGGACTTAAAGTACTCCGCTCCGCACTCTGGGGATTCGGAGATTCGTATTTGTTTATACTCTAGTCCGCGCTCTGGGGACTTAGAGTACTTCGCTCCGCACTCCGGGGATTCGGAGATTTGAAATCGTTTATACTCTAGTCCGTGCTCTGGGGACTTAGAGTACTCCGCACCGCACTCTGGGGATTCGGAGATTTGAAATCGTTTATACTCTAGTGTACGCTCTGGGGACTTAGAGTACTCCGCTCCGCACTCTGGGGATTCGGAGATTTGAAATCGTTTATACTCTAGTCCGTGCTCTGGGGACTTAGAGTACTCCGCTCCGCACTCCGGGGATTCGGAGATTTGAAATCGTTTATACTCTAGTCCGCGCTCTGGGGACTTAGAGTACTCTGCTCCGCACTCTGGGGATTCAGAGATTTGAAATCGTTTATACTCTAGTCCGCGCTCTGGGGACTTAGAGTACTCCGCTCCGCACTCCGGAGATTCGGAGATTTGAAATCGTTTATACTCTAGTCCACGCTCTGGGGACTTAGAGTACTCCGCTCCGCACTCTGGGGATTCGGAGAGGTGAAATCGTTTATACTCTAGTCCGCGCTTTGGGGACTTAGAGTACTCCGCTCCGCACTCTGGGGATTCGGAGATTTGAAATCATTTATACTCTAGTCCGCGCTCTGGGGACTTAGAGTACTCCAATCCGCGCTCTGGGGATTCGGAGGTTTGAAATCGTTTATACTCTAGTCCGCGCTCTGGGGACTTAGAGTACTCCGATCCGCGCTCTGGGGATTCAGAGATTTGAAATTGTTTATACGAGTCCGTACGTCGTACAAGATAATGTAGTTCGTTATTCAACTGTGAGATACAGAAACGTTAGTGATTCATGGAAAATACGGCTTCAAGCCTTTATTAATGAAAATCAACTAAACTTCTTGATTACAACTTTAAAAAGAAACTACGTTATGACTGAACGGAAACATGCAGGAAATAACAGTGCCTAAAATAAGAAAGGAAACATGCTAAATGTAATAGTGCCGCAGATGTTCACTGTTCCATGCTCGGGGGAGTGTCGTGCCATCAACGGTCGCTAGCTTGAATGTTCCCTCTCCAAGCTTCCGTTCAATGGCGTATGGACCTTCCCAGCTGGGATTCATACGTGATGGTACCGGGAAAACTCATTTCAGAACGAGATCACCCACATCAAAAATCCTTGGACAGACTCTGCCGTCGTAGTAATGCTTAACTCAGTGTCTATGCGCTGCCGCCCTTAATTCAGCTTCTTAACACTTTTCATCGATGCAGTCCAGGGATTCCAACAAGAGATTCTGGTTTGTCTTGGGAACATAGTATGTCACTCGGTGCGATGGAACTTCAAGCTCCACGGGTATAACGGCTTCAGAGCCGTATGCCAAGGCGAATGGAGTGTGGCCGGTCGCGGACTTGTGGGTAGTTCTATATGCCCATAATGCTGTCGGGAGTTCATCTACCCACTTGCCTCCAACCTTCTCCAGACGCTTCTTCAGTATGGACTTGATTATTTTGTTAACGGCCTCGACTTGTCCGTTAGCTTTCGAGTGTGCCACGGCGGCAAACTTCTTCTCGATGCCATACTTTAAACAGAACTCTTTGAACTCTCTGCTTTCAAATTGCGTCCCGTTGTCCGTGATGATGGTGCGAGGAAGGCCAAAGCGGCATATAATGTTTCGTACAATGAAGTTAACGACCTTCTTAGAGGTGATTGTGGCCAAAGGTTCTACCTCAGCCCATTTCGTGAAATAGTCGACTGCAACTATCGCATACTTCGCGCCACCTTTGGATATAGGCAAAGAGCCGATTATGTCGATTCCCCAGATCGCAAATGGCCAGGGACTAATCATTTGTGTGAGTTCCGTTGATGGAGCCCTCGGGATTTTCGCATATCTTTGACACTTGTCGCATTTTCTTGCGTAGTCCGCGGCGTCCAGATTTACGGTGGGCCAGTAATATCCATAGCGGAGGATCTTCTTTGCTAGCGTTTGCCCCCCAGTATGGTCGCCACACTCCCCTTCGTGAACCTCTCTTAAGACCCGCTTTGTCTCATCATGAGCGATGCATCGCAATAATGGGACTGAGAATCCTTTTCGATACATTGATCCATCCTGCATTACGTATCGCGTGGCCTTTCGAAGGACCTGCCGTCTTTCGCTCCTTTTTTCGGGTAAAGCCCCGGTCGTTAGGTACAGTTTGAATGGGGTTATCCACGATTCCTTCTCGATTTCTGTTTCCAACACGCGATCGACTTTCATCTCGTCTATGCTCGGGGCATGCAAGACTTCGACGAGATACAATCCCATTTGCTGCGCATCGCCGGTACTTGCAAACTTAGCCAATGAGTCGGCTTCTTTGTTCTGTTCGCGCGGGATATGTGAAATGTCATAACGCTTAAGATTTGATAGTAGTTCTTGGACCTGAACGAGGTACGGAGCAAGCTTTCGCCCCTTTGCTTGGTAGTCTCCCCGTACTTGGTAAACCACCAACTGTGAGTCACAAAAGATTTCGACTGATTCGATCCCGAGTTCTCTGATGAGCTTCAAGCCAGCGATCAGTGCTTCATATTCGGCTTCGTTATTTGTAGCCGGGAAATCGAGCTTCAGGGCATAACAGATTGATCGGTTTTCCGGAGTTACAAGAACTACGCCCGCGCCGGAGCAACGGTCGTTTGATGCACCGTCAGTGTATAATTTCCATCGAACAGGGGGAATGATGTCGTGGTCATCCGGTTTGATGGGTATGGTAAACTCAGCGATGAAATCTGCTAATGCTTGACCTCGGATGGCTCTCCGCGGTAAGTATGCGATATCAAATTGGCTCAACTCGATGTTCCATCTTAGCAATCTCCCAGAGGTTTCCGGCCGTTGGAGTACCTGCCTCAGGGGTTGATCGGTATAAACACCGATTGAATGTGCTTGAAAGTATGGGCGCAGCTTGCGTGATGCAATCACCAAGCAATAAGCCAATTTCTCGATTTTAGGGTAATTCCTCTCTGCCCCTGTTAAACGCTTGCTAACATAATACACCGGCTTCTGGACTCGATCCTCCTCAAGAACCAAAGCCGCACATATCGCATGCGGGGATACAGCCAAGTATACGTACAACATCTCGTGGTCAACTGGTTTTGCTAGCATTGGTGGACTCTCCAGATGCCTCACCAGATTCCGGAATGCTTCCTCACAACTAGACGTCCATTCAAAATTCCTCTTCCCTTTCTTTATGATATCGAAGAATGGGATGCACTTGTCAGTTGCCCTAGATATAAATCGACTTAGCGCAGCTACTTTTCCGTTCAAGCTCTATACTTGCTTTATTGTCCTGGGCGCTTGCACATCTCGAATAGCTTGGATTTTTTCTGGGTTGGCTTCGATTCCCCTAGCATTGACGATGAATCCCAAAAACTTCCCTGATGCAACGCCGAATGAACACTTCAGAGGGTTGATCTTCATCCCATAAAACCTGAGTATGTCGAACATCTCAGCCAAGTCTCGAATGTGGTCGTTTGACCGTCGTGACTTCACGAGCATGTCATCCACATAGACTTCCATCGTTCTACCCAGCTGGTCCTTGAACATTCGATTCACTAAACGCTGGTAAGTTTCTCCTGCGTTCTTCAATCCAAAGGGCATCACTACATAGCAATACAGCCCGACATTTGTAACGAAGCTGCTGTGTTCTTGGTCCGGAATATGCATCGGGATTTGGTTGTACCCTGAGTACGCGTCTATGAATGACAGCAGCTCGTGTCCTGCGGTGGAGTCGACCAACTGATCGATCCTAGGCAATGGGAAACTGTCCTTAGGGCACGCTTTGTTCATGTCAGAATAATCTACACAAGTCCTCCATTTCCCATTCGCCTTTTTTACCAGCACGGGGTTGGATACCCATTCCGGATAGAGGGCGTCGCGGACGAACCCATTTGCTTTGAGTTTGTCCACCTCCTCTCCAAGAGCGGCGGACCTCTCCGGATCCATTCCTCTCCTTTTCTGTTTAACTGGAACGTGTTTCGGGTCTATGTTCAACATATGACTCGTGATGGCGGGGGAAATCCCACACATATCAGAATGCGTCCAGGCGAAAACATCAAGATTCGCTCGGAGGAAGTTGCTAAGGTCTTCAGTCATCGCGGGACCAAGCTGTGATCCGATTTTCAGAATTCGCGAAGGGTCGTCACGGCTAACTGAGATGTCAATTGTTAATTCAGCCGGTGCCGCCTTCTCTTCCCTGGGTTTGTCATCGTCGTCTCTCGGATCTATATCTCCGAAGATCCGAGAACTATGCCCGAGCCAGGGCTCGGGCACTACTTGTCAATTGTCCGCATTAAGGATGCGGATGGGATTGTCCGCAACCTTTCCCTTTTCCCTCCGATGGGCTTCTCGGAGCTCAGCCACATAACAGGAACGACCAGCTGCTTGATCGCCATGAACAATACCCACTCCTTTGTCAGTTGGGAACTTCAAAGTTAAACACCACGGGGCTAACGCTGCCCTAAACTCAGCCAGGGCCGGCCGGCCCAAGAAGACGTTATACGGAGAGTCCACATCCAAAACTACAAAGGGTAGAATCCGCACTCTTCGACGCTCGCCTTGTCCCAGTTCAACTGGTAACTCAACATATCCCACTGCATCGGTCGCAGCGCCGTTAAAGCCGTGTATACGAGCCTTGGACGGTTTCAAGTCCTTTGTTTCTAGTTTCATTTGATCGTAAGCCTTCTTGAAGATGATGTTGACTGAACTTCCACAATCAATCAAATTTTTTTTACATAAGCTGGTCCGATCGTTGCAGATATGACCATCGGGTCGATGGTCGGAGCCTCTACCTGATCAACGTCCCTGTTTCTGAACACAATATCGTCTGTCATTACGCGCTGCTGCTTGGCAGGGGCTCCGTCCTCCATGTTCGAACATCACTCAAAATCTGCATGCTTCAGGGAACTTGCATATCGCTCCATCTCTTGCCAATTCTTATCTGCGGTGTGAGGTCCGCCGATAATTGTATTTATGACTAGTCTACCTACGGTTCGGGCAGGCTCCTCGGGATGACGCGGAGCTGGTGCACGACCTGGGTTGGACGTTCCCTGTCCTCCTTCCTGTGGGTCCTTCACAAATTCTTGCAACTTCTTCTGCCTGATCAACTTCTCGATAGCATCATGCAGGTGTCTGCACTCCTCCGTGTTGTGCCCATAAGTCTCATGGAAGCAACAATATTCCCGGTCTGCTTTTGTTCCTCGGTTGATTCTTTCGGTCGTGTGTCGAACGTCACTTTGCTATGATGCCGAACACTCCGGTATTGACCGGTTCTACCGGGTATAGCCTTTTCACCTTCTACCTTCCCCCTATATAACTAGGTCCTCCCCATCTTCTCTTTTTTACCTTTTCACTTCTGCCACTCTTCAAAGATTAGCAATTTTCGCTAGACAATCAAATTTCCTTCATAATCTCCAACTCTGCAAACTAGGTACTATTCCTTGCATAACTCGAATAGGTTTCAAACGAGATGGAAGTGTGTCACGTAGAAAGCTTTCGAGTATATTGCCGAACGATAATGCGAGGCGAGGAGGAAGGATTCGGGGTGTTTGCACATATGATCGTCGTATTTAGCTTCATCGTGCCGAACTATAGTTGAAAAAGGAAAAGGAAGATGTTGGAGGTGGTAAAGGTGTTGGATGGCACAGCTCTGGTTCGGCGTGTGTTGTCATGCGCCGAATGGTGGGGCTGCCGAACAGTATTTCATTTGAATGCCGAACGATAACTTAGCCAAACAAACCAAAGCCAAACACAAATGCCGAACAATAATTTAGCCGAATCGAACTCTGGTTGCCGAACAAACTTAGACGCCGAACTGTATCAATGCCGAACGTCATAAATATTGAGCACGTGACATGCCGAACCATGTTTATGCCGAACAATACAATCACCGAACAGAACTTAGACCGAGCAAAACAAAACCAAACATTGTACTTAGGCTGAACATTCTGAATGCCGAACAGAACCTTTAACTGGACAATGACTTAACCGAACGAGGCCTTTAGCCGAACACCGTGGCATGCCGAACAATACAATTGCCGAACAACATTTAAATGCCGAACAGTATAAATGTCAAACTACACTTAGGCCGGTTACTTTATAAATCATATGTTTTCTGAATCTGGAACTGTAATCACCACCAGGCGGGCTTTTTGAGACGGTCAGCGACGACGGTCTTCGAAGGCGACGATTCGAAGCTAATTTTTATATCTTTAAAATCTTTAGATTCTTATCGCTTGTACACAATTGCTTGCACTAGTTCACACACCACGTGGTGGGAAAACTCGTGTTGCTAATTCTAACGTTCAACGTTTTTTAAGTATAGTTTTCTCAAGCACTTAGCCAGGTTCGTTATTTATTGGGGATGTCGAGAAAATCTAGCTCTGCCACCATATCCGATAGGCCTGGGCCGTCATCAAGGCAAGGAGCCGCTGATACTTCTAATCCGTCGACTTCTCCTGCTCATAACTTGGCACCTGATGTTCTGGAGGCAACCATCCTACTAGACAATCCGATCGATTCACAAGCCTCGAAGATCAACGAAGCTGCCCTGCGACGGATATGCTCCATTCATGGGATTCCTTTTGCCGACGTGTTAGTTCCTTCGAGACACGATCGTCCTCATCTACCCCCAGTCGGGTACACTACCTGCAACAAATTCATGTGTTGGATGGGCAGCGTGCCTCCATTTAATTTATTTCTCCGGGATGTACTGCAGTATATAGACATAGCTCCGTCGCAGCTGCACCCGAACGGCCATGCATTTCTATATGGGACTTACTTACTTTTCATGGCCGTCTTCTCCTGACCTCCAACAGCCGATGATATCAGATACATTTATATGTTCAAGAAACGGAAAGACAGTCCTTCTTTTATGTTCCTCGAGCCATACCACAAATGCCAGATCTTGACAGGGGCATGTAGTAAATTCGCCCTGTACAAACAGGAATGGTTCTATGTGCGCTGCCCTTCTGGTTTCGCTAGGAGATGGGTTGAAGGCAGTAAGTCTCTCTTCTGAGTCACTATTCGTATTTAATCGGAGTCATGCTTTTCCTAACTCTTCATTTCATCTTTTCAGGTATCAACCCGCGTCCGGAAGGCCGAGGATATTCTGAGGCTGTTGAAGCCATTAGAGCTCTTCCTGCTGAGGATCGAGACATCCGGACTATCATTTCAAATGAATCACTGTCGGGGTTTGGCTTGCTAGCCCCTGGTCATCGGATCAGCCTTCCAGAAGGTGTCACCATTCCCAAACCTCCGTCCGGTAAAGGGAAAAAATAGGCCGGATCGTCGTCGCGCCGCACTCCCGACACGCACGGAGAAGGTGAGCGCAGAGAAGATGATGTTCCTGAGACTCAAGGCGAGAACGTGGGTCCCGCTTGGAATCCGGCAATCGAAGTTCAGGATATTGAGACGTCATCCTCCCCTTCGAAGGGAAAGAAGAAGTTAAAATATACAGTTCAAAAGGAGAAAGTTGGTGGCACTTCAAAAGTTACGCCTATCCCGCCTGAGAAAGAGGCTTCCTCACAGCATCTGGAAAGTTCTCTAAGGGGTCTGTCCAACCTGTCCATTCCTGATGATTTACTTAATTACGGGTTCGATGATCCTGAAGCTCTCAAATTTTCTTCGCCCGCGAGAGGCAATGCAGGAGTAACTCCCGGCCCAAGGAGACACCACTCCGATTAGCAAAGATAAACGAACGGGTCCGTCGGGGGAACACTAGGACACACACGCACATGCGCATTCCATAATATACTTCAAGTCTTTTTTTTTCTTATCTCGTGAATTTTCCTTAACTCGTTGTTATCTCCATTCTTTGCAGGTGATATGGGGCGTTCTCACGGTCTCGATCGCCTTCAGGGCTCTTCTGTATTTCATCACTCTGGACGGGATTCTGGTTCAGGCAGACGCAGGGACAGAGGCGATTATGAAGATAGGGACAATCGTCCTCGCGAGTCGTCTCACCGCAAGAAGGCACACTCTCAATCTTCCTAGCCCCGCGATCTTCCTCCTCCAATTGAGCCGGATAGAGAGAAGTCTTTACAAAAGGGTTATCAATCTGATGCTCCTCGAGAACAACACTCCAGTTCATCGAGTACAAGGCAAGTTCGAGAGCAATGGAAAAGAGCGGAATTCTCAAAGCCTCCTCCTCCTACTCCTGCGGTGGACCCAACTGTTGTGGAAAAGATGGTCGATCTTAAGGCCAAGTTTCCAAAAATTTGCTTCGATGGTCTGAAATTCCTCCCGGCCATTCATCATATTCCCGGGCATGTGAAGCAGAGTGCCATTGCCTGCAATAACGACGTTTATGCTCAACATGACGCGTTTGTGCACTTGGTGGAGAAGATCTCGGAAGTATCCGTTGAGCGTCAACACGAGATTGATCGTCTGAATCTGGAGGCTGGCAGCGATAAGAAAATCATCAAACTCCAAGACGAAGAGCTTGCTTCGTATAAGTCGAAGCTGGAAGCCGCTGAACAAAGCGCAAAAGATACTGCTGAAGCAGTTACTCGTTTAGAGGCGGCTCACAAAAAAGAGCTTGACGAAGCAGTCCAGCGCAGCGGTGCCCTCGCCCTAGAAAAAGACTCTGTCCAAAAGGAAAGGGACGCGCTCGCCACCCAAGTCAAAGAGCTGAAAGAATTACTCTCCAAGGAGAAGGAGGATAAGGTAGCTGCTCATGAAGAATCACAACGATACTGTGATGAGATCGTTGCTACCCGACTCCTGAAAACAAAGCTCGATGACGAACTCGCTGGGGTTGAGAAAATGAAGGATGAGGCCCGTGAGGAGGGCAAAAGAGAGGTTGCGGAGGAGATTGATTCTCGCCTCGAGGCGGCCACGGAAGCCGGCAGGGAAGAGGTCAAAAACATGTTTGACCCGTTGATTGCTGAATATGGAGCCCGCGTCCTTATGCATCGCGACTTAACATTCTTGGGCGACGGCTACCTTGAGTCCTTAGCTGAGGCCTGGGAAACTTTGATAAGGATCAGGAAGATCGAGTCAGGCTCCGAAGAGGTCGATGAGGAGGCCTTGGTGAAGGAGTTCCTTAGGAGGAATGAGCCATCGAATTTATCCGCAGCATTGGCACTTTACAGCAAAGGCTCTCCCCTTCCAAAAGAGAAAGATGATGAAGCTGGCCCGTCTGGGGCCAATATTACTGCTCTTCATACTGCTGCTCAATCCGCTGCTCAATCGGCCGGTCGGCCGACACTTGATCCATTCGAGCAGCATGTTGGTTATGACCTCGAAGACCCCGGGCTCGGTGCTCATGTGCTATCACCTATCCTGGAGGGTGAAACCCCACGCGCCATCGATAGCCAACCGGAACCTGGTAGGAAATTCTTCTTTCTCTAGAAGTTGAAAGATCCCGTCTTTTTTCAGCAGTGGCTACTTGTTCTAACGCTCATTCTTTATGTTTTCGTGCAGGTTGTTCTGACGCCGAGCAAACTCCGAGGAGCGATGATGCCAAGGAGGAGGCAGGGAAAACAAGCGATGTTGTCCACACGGGAGTACTCCCTGGTCCCGATGCTCAGGTGATCGGGGCGCTGGATGATGATAAGCTCGACACTTCATCTTCTGCCGAAGGGGATGATGAAATTGAAATCACCGGCGCCTCTGAGCATACTTCACAGACAAGCATGAAGGACCACCTCGCCGTAGAGGAGAAGAAAAAGGTCGAGGTCAAGATTGAACCTGGAATCCTGGAACTTACCGACCCACGGAATAGACCTTTGAAAATCATCCTCCCAGGCAGGTCCAAACCACTAGATGTTCCATCTCCTACTCCTGACTCCGCTTCCTTAGCAAGCAAGAAGTCGAAGAAAAAGCGTGAGGGAGAGGAGTCATCGGAAAAGACAAAGGAAGACAAAAAGAAGAAATCGAAGAAATAATCAATACACTCGTTCAACGAGCTTCTTGCTTAAGTCTTGTAATTGCTTTTATCTTCCGTAGCTTGTAGTTTGTATAGACAGGTCTGAATTTTGTAGGAGTGATCATGTAACCCCATTTTGGACTTATCGAATAAAGTTTTTAGTTTCTTTTTGTTTGAATGATTCTCTTGTCTTTCTTTGGTTTGCTGACTAATTGTAGCCATAACTCAAGTTCTTATGAGTTGCATTATCTCCCGGTCCATTCTCGTGTTCTTCAAACATTTCTGGACATGGCGTACTTCTCGCCCCACATCTCTCGAGTACTTGGACATTTTGCTGACTCTGTGCTCCGGAGACTTGGAGACTTGAAACCGTTTATACTCTAGTTCGCGCTCCAGGGACTTAGAGTACTCCGCTCCGCACTCTGGGGATTCGGAGATTCGTATTCGTTTATACTCTAGTCTGCGCTCTGGGGGCTTAGAGTACTTCGCTCCGCACTCCGGGGATTCGGAGATTTGAAATCTTTTATACTCTAGTCCGTGCTCTGGGGACTTAGAGTACTCCGCTCCGCACTCTGGGGATACAGAGATTTGAAATCGTTTATACTCTAGTCCGCGCTCTGGGGACTTAGAGTACTCCGCTCCACACTCTGGGGATTCGGAGATTTGAAATCGTTTATACTCTAGTCCGCGCTCTGGGGACTTAGAGTACTCCGCTCCGCACTCCGGGGATTCGGAGATTTGAAATCGTTTATACTCTAGTCCGCGCTCTGGGGACTTAGAGTACTCTGCTCCGCACTCTGGGGATTCGGAGATTTGAAATCGTTTATACTCTAGTCCTCGCTCTGGGGACTTAGAGTACTCCACTCCGCACTCCGGGGATTCGGAGATTTGAAATCGTTTATACTCTAGTCCGCGCTCTGGGGACTTAGAGTACTCCGCTCCGCAATCTGGGGATTCGGAGATTTGAAATCGTTTATACTCTAGTCCGCGCTCTGGGGACTTAGAGTACTCCGCTCCGCACTCCGGAGATTCGGAGATTTGAAATCGTTTATACTCTAGTCTGTGCTCTGGGGACTTAGAGTACTCCGATCCACGCTCTGGGGATTTGGAGGTTTGAAATCCTTTATACTCTAGTCCGCGCTCTGGGGACTTAGAGTACTCCGATCCGCGCTCTGGGGATTCAGAGATTTGAAATTGTTTATACGAGTCCGTACGTCGTACAAGATAATGTAGTTCGTCATTCAACTGTGAGATACAGAAACGTTAGTGATTCATGGAAAATACGGCTTCAAGCCTTTATTAATGAAAATCAACTAAACTGCTTGATTACAACTTTAAAAAGAAACTACGTTATGACTGAACGGAAACATGCAGGAAATAACAGTGCCTAAAATAAGAAAGGAAACATGCTAAATGTAATAGTGCCGCAGATGTTCACTGTTCCATGCTCGGGGGAGTGTCGTGCCATCAACGGTCGCTAGCTTGAATGTTCCCTCTCCAAGCTTCCGTTCAATGGCGTATGGACCTTCCCAGTTGGGATTCATATGTGATGGTACCGGGAAAACTCATTTCAGAACGAGATCACCCACATCAAAAATCCTTGGACGGACTCTGCCGTCGTAGTAACGCTTAACTCGGTGTCTATGCGCTGTCGCCCTTAATTCAGCTTCTTCACGCTTTTCATCGATGCAGTCCAGGGATTCCAACAAGAGATTCTGGTTTGTCTTGGGATCATAGTATGTCACTCGGTGTGATGGAACTTCAAGCTCCACGGGTATAACGGCTTTAGAGCCGTATGCCAAGGCGAATGGAGTGTGGCTGGTCGCGGACTTGTGGGTAGTTCTATATGCCCATAATGCTGTCGGGAGTTCATCTACCCACTTGCCTCCAACCTTCTCCAGACGCTTCTTCAGTATGGACTTGATTATTTTGTTAACGGCCTCGACTTGTCCGTTAGCTTTCGGGTGTGCCACGGCGGCAAACTTCTTCTCGATGCCATACTTTAAACAGAACTCTTTGAACTCTCTGCTTTCAAATTGCGTCCCGTTGTCCGTGATGATGGTGCGAGGAAGGCCAAAGCGGCATATAATGTTTTGTACAACGAAGTTAACGACCTTCTTAAAGGTGATTGTGGCCAAAGGTTCTGCCTCAGCCCATTTCGTGAAATAGTCGACTACAACTATCGCATACTTCGCGCCACCTTTGGATATAGGCAAAGAGCCGATTATGTCGATTCCCCAAATCGCAAATGGCCAGGGACTAATCATTTGTGTGAGTTCCGTTGATGGAGCCCTCGGGATTTTCGCATATCTTTGACACTTGTCGCATTTTCTTGCATAGTCCGCGGCGTCCCGGTTTACGGTGGGCCAGTAATATCCATAGCGGAGGATCTTCTTTGCTAGCGTTTGCCCCCCAGTATGGTCGTTACACTCCCCTTCGTGAACCTCTCTTAAGACCCGCTTTGTCTCATCATGAGCGATGCATCGCAATAATGGGACTGAGAATCCTTTTCGATACATTGATCCATCCTGCATTACGTATCGCGTGGCCTTTCGAAGGACCTGCCGTCTTTCGCTCCTTTTTTCTGGTAAAGCCCCGGTCGTTAGGTACAGTTTGAATGGGGTTATCCACGATTCCTTCTCGATTTCTGTTTCCAACAGGCGATCGACTTTCATCTCGTCTATGCTCGGGGCATGCAAGACTTCGATGGGATACAATCCCATTTGCTGCGCATCGCCGGTACTTGCAAACTTAGCCAATGAGTCGGCTTCTTTGTTCTGTTCGTGCGGGATACGTGAAATGTCATAACGCTCAAGATTTGATAGTAGTTCTTGGACCTGAACGAGGTACGGAGCAAGCTTTCGCCCCTTTGCTTGGTAGTCTCCCCGTACTTGGTAAACCACCAACTGTGAGTCACAAAAGATTTCGACTGATTCGATCCCGAGTTCTCTGATGAGCTTCAAGCCAGCGATCAGTGCTTCATATTCGGCTTCGTTATTTGTAGCCGGGAAATCGAGCTTCAGGGCATAACAGATTGATCGGTTTTCCAGAGTTATAAGAACTACGCCCACGCCGTAGCAACGGTCGTTTGATGCACCGTCAGTGTATAATTTCCATCGAACAGGGGGAATGATGTCGTGGTCATCCGGTTTGATGGGTATGGTAAACTTAGCGATGAAATCTGCTAATGCTTGACCTCGGATGGCTCTCCGCGGTAAGTATGCGATATCGAATTGGCTCAACTCGATGTTCCATCTTAGCAATCTCCCAGAGGTTTCCGGCCGTTGGAGTACCTGCCTCAGGGGTTGATCGGTATAAACACCGATTGAATGTGCTTGAAAGTATGGGCGCAGCTTGCGTGATGCAATCACCAAGCAATAAGCCAATTTCTCGATTTTAGGGTAATTCCTCTCTGCCCCTGTTAAACGCTTGCTAACATAATACACCGGCTTCTGGACTCGATCCTCCTTACGAACCAAAGCCGCACTTATCGCATGCGGGGATACAGCCAAGTATACGTACAACATCTCGTGGTCAACTTGTTTTGCTAGCATTGGTGGACTCTCCAGATGCCTCACCAGATTTCGGAATGCTTCCTCACAACTAGACGTCCATTCAAAATTCCTCTTCCCTTTCTTTATGATATCGAAGAATAGGATGCACTTGTCAGTTGCCCTAGATATAAATCGACTTAGCGCAGCTACTTTTCCATTCAAGCTCTGTACTTGCTTTATTGTCCTGGGCGCTTGCACATCTCGAATAGCTTGGATTTTTTCTGGGTGGGCTTCGATTCCCCTAGCATTGACGATGAATCCCAAAAACTTCCCTGATGCAACGCCGAATGAACACTTCAGAGGGTTGATCTTCATCCCATAAAACCTGAGTATGTCGAACATCTCAGCCAAGTCTCGAATGTGGTCGTTTGACCGTCGTGACTTCACGAGCATGTCATCCACATAGACTTCCATCGTTCTACCCAGCTGGTCCTTGAACATTCGATTCACTAAACGCTGGTAAGTTGCTCCTGCGTTCTTTAATCTAAAGGGCATCACTACATAGCAATACAGCCCGACATTTGTAACGAAGCTGGTGTGTTCTTGGTCCGGAATATGCATCGGGATTTGGTTGTACCCTGAGTACGCGTCCATGAATGACAGCAGCTCGTGTCCTGCGGTGGAGTCGACCAACTGATCGATCCTAGGCAACGGGAAACTATCCTTAGAGCACACTTTGTTCAAGTCAGAATAATCTACACAAGTCCTCCATTTCCCATTCGCCTTTTTTTACCAGCACGGGGTTGGATACCCATTCCGGATAGAGGGCGTCGCGGACGAACCCATTTGCTTTGAGTTTGTCCACCTCCTCTCCAAGAGCGGCGGACCTCTCCGGATCCATTCCTCTCCTTTTCTGTTTAACTGGAATGTATTCCGGGTCTATGTTCAACATATGACTCGTGATGGCGGGGGAAATCCCACACATATCAGAATGCGTCCAGGCGAAAACATCAAGATTCGCCCGGAGGAAGTCGCTAAGGTCTTCAGTCATCGCGGGACCAAGCTGTGATCCGATTTTCAGAATTCGCGAAGGGTCGTCACGGCTAACTGAGATATCAATTGTTAATTCAGCCGGTGCCGCCTTCTCTTCCCTGGGTTTGTCATCGTCGTCTCTCGGATCTATATCTCCGAAGATCCGAGAACTATGCCCGAGCCAGGGCTCGGGCACTACTTGTCAATTGTCCGCATTAAGGATGCGGACGGGATTGGCCGCAACCTTTCCCTTTTCCCTCCGATGGGCTTCTCGGAGCTCAGCCACATAACAGGAACGACCAGCTGCTTGATCGCCATGAACAATACCCACTCCTTTGTCAGTCGGGAACTTCAAAGTTAAACACCACGGGGCTAACGCTGCCCTAAACTCAGCCAGGGCCGACCGGCCCAAGAAGACGTTATACGGAGAGTCCACATCCAAAACTACAAAGGGTAGAATCTGCACTCTCCGATGCTCGCCTTGTCCCAGTTCAACTGGTAACTCAACATATCCCACTGCATCGGTCGCAGCGCCGTTAAAGCCGTGTATACGAACCTTGGACGGTTTCAAGTCCTTTGTTTCTAGTTTCATTTGATCGTAAGCCTTCTTGAAGATGATGTTGACTGAACTTCCACAATCAATCAGAATTCTTTTTACATAAGCTGGTCTGATCGTTGCAGATATGACCATCGGGTCGATGGTCGAAGCCTCTACCTGATCAGCGTCCCTGTTTCTGAACACAATATCGTCTGTCATTACGCGCTGCTGCTTGGCAGGGGCTCCGTCCTCCATGTTCGAACAGCACTCAAAATCTGCATGCTTCAGGGAATTTGCATATCGCTCCATCTCTTGCCAATTCTTATCTACGGGGTGAGGTCCACCGATAATTGTATTTATGACTAGTCTACCTACGGTTCGGGCAGGCTCCTCGGGATGATGCGGAGCTGGTGCACGACCTGGGTTGGACGTTCCCTGTCCTCCTTCCTGTGGGTCCTTCACAAATTCTTGCAACTTCTTCTGCCTGATCAACTTCTCGATAGCGTCATGCAGGTGTCTGCACTCCTCCGTGTTGTGCCTATAAGTCTCATGGAAGCGACAATATTTCCCTGTCCGCTTCTGTTCCTCGGTTGATTCTTTCGGTTGTGGCTTTATGTATTGAAAAGTATTGCAGGTGGATAGGTAAATGTTCTCAAGTGGCGCGTTCAGCGGAGTATACTCGTTGTAGCTTGGAATTCTCGACTTCCACTTCCCCGCTTCTTTCCTTTTCCCTTGACTCCTTCCTCCGGACTCCTTGGGTTGCCCAGGCTTGTTCTGGACATTGACTTGGACCTTTCCCGAGCTGTCTCCAGACTGCTTCACAGCAATGTTGCTCTTTATTGACTCTTGGACAGGTCCTGGCGCCTTATCTCGTCGTACCCACCTAGCTTCCTCTCTTCTTATGAACTGGTGTGCCTTTGAGTAGAAACGCTCTAACGTAGCCGGAGGTTTTCCTGCCAGCCAGTCTCCAAACTCAGAGTCTGGATCCACACCTCTCATTACAGCCATTAGAATTGCATGGTCGTTGGGATTACTGACTTCAGTTGCTGCAACGTGGAATCTTTGCAAATATTCCTTCAACGACTCCCCGAGATTTTGGATTACACTTGACAGAGACATCACGTCCTTTGGGCGCGTAGTGTGTATCCTAAACTGCTCAAT
This sequence comes from Allium fistulosum, assembly GCA_030737815.1. Taxonomy (NCBI): domain Eukaryota; kingdom Viridiplantae; phylum Streptophyta; class Magnoliopsida; order Asparagales; family Amaryllidaceae; genus Allium; species Allium fistulosum. The sequence goes on from CM060902.1 coordinate 1,023,385,411, forward strand.
AAACTTCTTTGCCAACTCCTCGAAATTTGATACGGATCGCGGAGGAAGTCGGGTGAACCACATAGTAGCGATCCTAGATAGAGTAATCGGAAAGCACCTACACTTGGTGGCATCATTCGCTCTAGCTGAATCCATCATCCATTCGTACCTCATGACGTGCTGTCTGGGGTCATTCCTCCCTTCATACGCAGGGATAGTAGGCATACTAAACTTCCTGGGGTACGCCGCTTGCAACACAACATCCGTGAACGGAGTATGACTTCTTGACACTCCCCAATCATCATTCGATAACCCCTGATTTTCCTTCATCAACTGCCTGATCATGGCTGTCAGATCTGGTGTCTATATGGAAGGCGGAAGGTTAGTGTTTGTTCTACACGCCTGTCCATGCTGATGCCTCCTTTCCTGGCGGTCTGCCAATCGTGCGTCTTGAGGTTCGACACCGCTAGCATTTTGATGATCCGGGCCTCTATCCTTCGTCTGTACCCCGGTCCTGAAGTTTCCAGCTCTTGCTTGGTCACGGTCTCCAGTTGTTTGAGCAGCAGCTTCTGCTCGTGCATCGTCAGTCTTGCGGCATCTGCGCCTGGAAGGTTCATCAGAGGACGTTGAGCTGTCAAATGAAGAGTAAGGAGCGGGATTGCCCCCAGCATTCTGTTGCTGCTTTTGAGTGAGCTGTGCCATCAGGTTGGCGTTAGCTTGCATCTGCTCTCCTAGTTGTCTCCTGCTTTCCCTGAGTTCTCTCATCAAGTCATTGAACTCTATTCTGGTGACAACTGGAGTTTGTTCTTGAGCGGCAATTCCTGCACTCGGAATCGCTGGTTGATTGCTAGGTCCTGCTTGTTGCACGCTAGCAGTCTCGCGGGCATCCACATTATGAGAAGCTGACCTGGTGCGTGGTCCTGCCATTGTAGAGTTATCGGTATGAACTCTGAGTAGAATCAATGGATGTCCTATCAGTGAGTCGGATCTTCCTTGGGGGATTTGTTCAATCCAGTAGCTTCAAAGCAGATCCTTGAGGTCTGAGAATTCAATTCTCAGTGAAAGCACCAAAGTGTTAGCACCAAAATTGGTCACTAACCTCGTAGAGAAAGATTGTGTAGAGATATAAGTGATGAAAGTAAATTAAACAGAGAAGACAATGCTAATTTAATTGCAGAAAGTAAGAACACCAAATTTATAATGGTTCAGCGTAATTGCCTACGTCCACTTTGAGGTTAAACTTTATTGATCTTCTTTAGAGTTGATTACAAATACAATTCGTGAATCAAATGCTTGAATGAAGTTGTTTAAGTAGAGAAGATGAGTCTCGAAAATGGCAGAGTCTCCCCAGTGTTCTCTCTTCCAAAAAAGGATCCCTTTCACTGTGACCCTGCCCCTCTATTTATAGGCAAATATGGGCTGGACTTTCCAAATGGGCTGGATGGCCGAACACTCTAGCCCCAGTACAGTGGTCGCTGCATGCCGAACCTAGTATGCCGAACGCTCTAATGCCGAACAGTCCTTCTATGCCGAACGGTACGATGGATGTGTGGGAAGTGCAGGATGATTGTCAGTTGAGGCCGAACGTGTCTCTATCCGAAGCTCTTGAACGAAAAGTGCACGCTGGCCGAACGACATTGTCACCTTGAGTAGTTGTGCATACTGAATGTCTTCTGGATGCCGAGTACTCTCGTTGCCGAGTACTACGCCGAGTACCTTGGAGTGTTGAGTACTCTCGCCGCCGAGTACTACGCCGAGTACCAAGGGATGCCGAGCGCTCTTGTTGCCGAGTACTATGCCGAGTACCAAGGGATGCCGAGCGCTCTTGTTGCTGAGTTCTCCTATCATCGAGTTCTAATGATGCCGAACGCTAGGGATGCTGAGCGTTGGTTGTCGCCGAGTGCCAGTTGACGCCGAACACTACTTGACGCCGAGTCTCCTGGTCGCCGAGCATTACGGATGCCGAACGCTATGGATGCCAAGTCCCACTGGATGCCGTGTGCTTCGCCGAACACTCCTGGATGCCGGTCACTCTCTGATGCCAAGTGCTACCTGATGTCGATCACTAGTTTCCTGGTCAAATCTCCAGGAAACACCGTTTAACCAGTTTATCCGACAAGTCCTGCATTTTATAAGGCTGACTCCAGCTCAACTCCATCCAAACAGCTATGCAATCCTTCATAGCTTGTTCATCATCTTCGCTCGTCATGTTAACCGAGTTCCTAGTAATCGGAAAATTCAGTATTTATACAGCTTCAATCATCGCAAGGGAAATCCTTTCCTCACTTTCTTAGAGCCATCTAGGGGTTGCAAAATTGTAATCACTACTTGGAATAAACTGAGTTACTTCAAAGATGAATTCTTCTTTATTCGCTGTCCTTCTTGATTTGCACAGTGATGGTTATGTGGACATAACTTTTATTCTTGTCCTTATCATACTAGTCCATGTTCATAGTTCTGTTATCACTGAACATCTTTTACATTCTTTGCAAATGTACAACATAGGCCTGGCAATGCAGCTTTACTAGAGAAAGCTTTATGAAATTCCAGAGGAAGAGCGTGAGGCTAAGACATAGCTTAGCGACGACAACCTTCGAGCATTTAACTTGTTGGACCCAGATCATAGTGTTGGTCCTGCTCCAGAGGCCACGATGCCCCCAGTTCGTCTATCGATAATGGGGATCATTCATCGGTGCCTCCAGTTCAAATTCTAGTAGTTGAGACAAACAACATACATGAGCACACTTAAGAAAGTGAAATCAAAGATGAAGGTGAAGAAGAAGGAGATGATGTTGAAAGAGAGGGCCATGTTAAAAAGATGATGTGGTCCATGATCCATCTGATGATGAGGGCGACGGTGATCAACAACCTCTTCAAAGAAGAAGTCTCAAGATTAAAATGTCCAAAAGGCAGACTCCGACTCCGCCTTCGTCGATCACAACTGCATTTGAAAATGCTCATACAGATTTCTAAGGATATGTATGCTGATCTAGGCCCAATTCTGATGATAAACCTTCTTATGGCCATGCAAATGTGCATTGGGATGTTGGATCTCCTATTCGTCTCCAAGAATATGTGCCTTCAACTCAAGTAGTGGAGATTACCCCTGTCAGCAAAATTCTACCTCATAGTCTGTTGGAGGGACACTAGGATCTTGCACACACATACACATGCACTGCACTTTGCTCAGCTTGTGTCGCGTTCTTATCTTGTCAAGGCTGATTAGTCTTTGTTTCAGTTGTAGGATCAATGGAACGACATGGTCTGTACGAGTAACTCAAGGATTAGATGGCTTATCAACTGAGATGCAAAGTGAGCACGCACCCCCATAGGATTAGCCATGATTCCGATTCTAGTCAACATTCAAGCCATGATTGAGAATATAGGGAGAAGGATTACAGGTCATAAGACTCATCATCAAGGCATCAATCCAGATCCAAGTTGCCCCAATCCAGGGGTTCGGACAGGCACTCCAGCCATCACGATGACATTCCTCGTGATGACACCTCTCGTGCTTCCCTTTCTGCTAAGCAAATAGTCCTATCTCATACTTCTCGACATTCTGATCTATCATCAAAGCCCACTGCTTCCGATTCCACTTGACATAGAGCTGATAAAATGCCTATCGAGGAGCTTAGTAAACAACGTGTTATTAAAGTAGAGTAGCAGGTCGTGTCGAACACTTAGATAGCTAAATTGCAATGCTGCTTTCCAAAAATCTATTTTAAATGTTGTAGGTTTGTTCCCAATTTAAAGGACATTCCTTTGGGAGTAAAAGGCCAGAGGTGGCATATGTTGGAAACATGTACGATTAATATTTTTTGGAGGGGGATGGTTGAGCAGATCTTTGAATATGCCAAGAGCGTAGAGGCTGAGGCTTAGGCTGAGGCTGTAAGATTGCAACTTATAGCAAGTCAGAATGATGAGACCATTGCTCATCTTAACAAAGAGGTTGCTAAGCTGAAGAAGGAAAAGGTGGATGCCAACCAGAAAGTCAGGGATTTAAATGCGACGATCGAGCATGAAAGAAAAGATCATTTAAGCCAAGTTGAATCTATTCATCATAGGAATTATGATTTGGATGAAGAGGCGAAGGAGCTGATGGCACAACTCAAAAAGGAGAAGAAGAGAAGGATGAATCCCTTCAATTAGCTCATGACTACTGTGAGGAGTTGATTGACGCTCGCAAATAGAGAGACGATGTGTTGGACAAGGCTAAGAAAGAGGAAGATTTGGTGGCAGCCGTGAAGAAGTGGGTCAAAGATAAGTTCGAGCTGCTCATCACCAATTACAACGCCAACGTACTTAAGTTCAGAGATTTAGCATGGCTAGGCAAAAACTATCCCCGAGCTCTAGCATTGGCATGAGATAGATTGTGGGGGAAGAGCAACAACATTCGGAAGGAGGTGAAGTAAATCTAGTGGAGCTGGAGAGCAAGATTCTAAATCCGAATGAAATTAAAGCGCTCGGAGCGGGTGAGCTTATGTTACGTCTGGAGTTGGCTTCCACGGTTCAGAAAGTTCATGTTAAAGGCTCCAACACTACTCCTCAAGATCTCGCTACAGGCCTCACTTCTGGGCCTTCAACTGCATACGTTGCTCTATCTGCCCCCCACCCCATACAATCTAAAAGCTCCGTAAATACAAAATATGAGCATGCTATCTCAAATTCAGGAGGGGAATTCGAATGGCATGCCCGGAAACACAAAGCCTCAATCTGGTGGAGGTATATCATTTACCACCCATATTTGAGAGAGCTCACAAGACAACAGTCGATGCAGCTAATCTCTCCTTTAACCTTTCATAAATTTTGGGTTAGCCTGCGATTTCAAGTCTCCCAAAGGAAAGCTCCCAACCGGGTCAACATGCCATAATGACTAAGTCAACAGTCGCAGCTATTTCTGGGGTGACCCCAAGCATTCTGATTGGTGACACTCCCGGTCTAGGCACGTAAATGATCGATGCGTTGCAAAAGAACATTCTGGTGGCTTTTAGGGAGCTCTTACAGATGAGGATGTTCTTATCACTAGGTCGATTGACCTTGCTCAAGGGCTTTCAATGAGTGAACTCTTTGAAAAACAGCTCAAGTCCGCTATGGAGATCAAGCAAGAGCTGGTTGACTTCTTTCCTCCTTTATCCATCGCTCTGGCTAAAGAGACCCTTTTTGCTCTGGTCACTCTACCTATGCCCGAAGCTAATCAAAGCGTGCATGCCATCTCATCGCATAACACACCTTCAAAAGGAAAAGTAAGTGAGGGGAGAGGAAGGAAGAAGTTTGACAACCCCAATGGGCCATCCTTTGGAGATGGGAAGAAACCAAAGAAACAAAATCTCAAGAAATGAAAGTTTGCTTGCTTTCTGTAAAGCAATAGGAACTAGCCTTTTGTTTTAGGCCGGTTTTGTGTGAATTTGGCCCCCGCTTTTGGTTTTCTATTTTAGTATTAATAACACTTGTATCTACTTCGAACTCTATGTGATGTGAATAATAAAGCTTTTTGTTCCGTTCGATTCTTGTATGAATTTGTCTAAGCATTTGATGAATGCGCTTTGCATTTAATGTGTATACGATCCACTTCCCATTGTCATCTTGGACTAAGTTATTAGTTCATTTTGTCATTTAAGTGGGCAAAGGACGATCATTAGGGCGTCATCTACATGTACCAACACCCGATCATGTCCGATTATGGAACTTGGTCGGACTCCGATCACTCGGAAAGATAACTCAAACATTCCTTTCGAGGACGTCTTGAGTGCGATCGTGCCTAACACCGAGCGTCGATCGAAGCAATTCATCCTTAAAGGAAACTTAGGCATCATCCTTCGGGATGCATATTTTGGCCATGCTAAACTCTGGGCGTTGGTGGAGTTAACTACTTGAGATAATGGTTTAAACATCCCATCCAAGATGTTTGTCTTCGACCGTGCCTAACTCCGGGTGTTGATCGAAGTTTGTAAAAGATCCCACCCATCTTTGGGCGCAGACCTTTCATCTTGCCTTCTCCAGCCAAGATGTGGATACTCTACCAAACTCCAAGCATAAGCTGTAGAGGCGAACTGTCTCATTCAGCCTTTGAATGTTTATACTCCTACCCCCAAGTTATAGGTTAGAGTAGTTGTTGGGTATATATTTCTAGATACTAGGTGTGGTCAAGTTTCGTGCATCCGATCATGGACCGTAGAAGCTTAGTTGGAACCTATCTCTGGGTACCTGCACATCTACATTTTTCATATGTAGATTCATTTAAATATAACATTGTTCGTAGTGTAAGGTCAATCACAGACAGATTTATGAGCTTCGAAAGTCATTTCTTTTATAAACACTAGAAATGATAGATTTTTTCTGGTTACCAAACTTTGATTAGATATATACAAATTTTCATTCAAATGAAATAGCGTCACAAGTGTTCGCAATTCCACGCCTATGGGAGTGAGATCCTGTCCACTGTTGCTAGCTTGAATGTTCTGTCTCCAAGCTTGTGTTCGATTGCGTATGGACCTTTCCAGCTCGGGCCCATATTCACGGGGCAAGGTAAGATTTGTTTGAGAAGGAGATCTCTAATCTCAAAGGTCCAAGCTCTGACCTTGGTATTTAAGTAACGGGCGACTCAGTTCCGATGTGCGGCTGCTCTCAAGTCAGCTTCATCAACCTTCTCATTGATCATATGGAGAGACTCCAATAGGAATTCCTCATTTGTCTATGGATCATAATAAGTCACTCGATGAGAAGATACTTCAAGTTTAACTGGGATCATAGTCTCTGATCCATAAGCCAAGATGAATAGAGACTGGTCGATTGTGGACTTGTGGGTCGTTCAATAAGCCCAAAGCACTAATGGAAGTCCCTTGACCCATTTGCCCTTGGCCTTCTACAATCGCTTCTTAAGAATGGACTTGATGGTCTTGTTCACTGCTTCAACTTGTCCATTTGCCTGGGGGTGTGCCTGTGCTACAAATCTCTTCTCAATGGGCTCCTATTAAAGAAATCCTCGAACCCGGTGCTATCAAATTGGGGTCCTGTTATTGCAAATAATCGTTAATGGAACCCCAAAACAACAAATGATTTTTCTGACAACAAAGTTAATTACTTTCTTTGTGGAGATTATGGCTAATGGCTCTGCCTTAGCCCATTTGGTGAAGTAATCAATAGCAGTGATGGCGTACTTCGCGCCACCTTTAGATATTCACAGCACACTAATAATGTCGATTCCCCAGACTGCAAATAGTCAAGAACTAACCATTTGAGTAATCTCCGTTGGCGAGACTCCTATAATCTTAGCGAATTTCTAGCACTTATCACCCTTTCTGGTGTAATCAACCGCGTCCTGACTGATAGTTGGCCAGAAATACCCACAACGAAGGATCTTCTTCGCTAGGGATTGCCCCCCGATGTGGTCACCATAGGCCCCTTTATGTACTTCTTGTAGGACTTGCTTAGCCTCATAGTTGGCAACACATAAAATTATAGGAACTAAGAATCCTTTCTTGTAAAGTACTCCTCCTTGCATGATGAATCTAGAAGCTTTACGAAGGAGTTGATGTCGGTCGTTTTTCCTGTCGGAAAGGATTCCTCTTTGCAGATAATTCTTTATCGAAGTCATCCACGAATCCTTCTCACACTCGACCTCTCAGATATAATCGACGTCCATCTAGTCGATGCTTGGAGCCGATAGCACTTTACCGGGACTATGCCCATGAGCTGCTCATCTTCAGAACTGGCTAACTTAACCAGTGAGTCGGCCTTCGCATCTTTCCCTTTAGGAATATGCATTATTGTGTAGTATTCAATATCACTAAGCAGCTCACGGGCTCCTTTTAAATAAGGAGCTAGCCTCGCAAAAGGAGCTAGCCTCGCTCCTTTCGCCTGAAACTATTTCCTCACTTAGCATACCACTAGCTAGGAATCACAAAAGATATGCAAAGTTTTAACTCCCAGCTTCTTGGTAATCTTGATCCTTGCGATCAAGGCCTCATATTCTGCTTTATTGTTTGTTGCAGGAAAATCGAGTTTCAGGGTGTAACAAATCGAACCTTCCTCAAGAGTCGCCAGCACGACTCTAACACTAGAGAAATTTTGTTAGATGCACCATCCATGTACATCTTTCACCTGGAATTCTGCTCTCCACTGCTCTCCAGAGTGTCATCTCACGTAGTGTATTAAGCAATAAAATCCACTAAAGCTTGACCCTGGATTGCTCTCCAAGGAAGATAGGTTTATGTCATATTGACTAAATTAAATGTTCCATTTCAACAACCTTCCATAAGTCTTAGGTCATTGCAGGACTTGTCTCAATGGCTGGTCGACTAGAACTTTGATCGGATGAGCCTAATAGTAGGGCGGAGCTTCCTTGAAGCGCTTAACTGGCAATATGCGAGTTTTTCCACCATCGGGTAGTTTCTTTCCACTCTTGTCAACCGCTTACTAGTGTAGTACACCAGTCTCTGAATTTGGGACTCCTTACGTACGAGTGTGGAACTCAAAGCGTGCACCGACACAACCATATAAATAAACAAGTCCTCTTCCTCTAGTGGCTTCGACATGATGGGGGATCTCTCTAAGTGATCCACTAGAGCCTATAATGCATCTAAACACTCTTATGTCCAAGCAAAATTCCTCTTACCTTTCTTGATCACTTCAAAGAAAGGGATGCATTTGTTAGTAGTTCTAGAGATGAATCGACTCAGGGTAGCGACCTTCCGATTCAAGCTTTGGACCTCTTTGATCATTTTCGGGGATTTTATGTTCCTCAATGCTTTGATCTTCTCCGGATTGTCTTTGATTCCATGGAAGTTCATGATGAAGCCTAAGAATTCCCCCGACGTAACGCCGAATGGGCATTTCAAAGGGTTAAGCATCATCCAGTACTTTTATAGAATGCTAAACATCTCTGCCTAGTCATCAATGTGGTTCCTCGATCGTCGTGACTTCACAGGCATATCATCCATATAAACCTCTATTGAGCGGTCGATATGATCTTTTGACATCATGTTCACCAACTTCTGTGTTGCTCCTACATTCTTTAATCCAAAGGGCATGACAAGATAGAAGTATAGTCCTAAGTCGGTTATAAAGCTGGTATATTCCTGGTCTGGGATGTGAATTAAAATCTGATTGTATCCAGAGTATGCATCCATGAACAAGAGCAATTCTTGTTCGGCCATCGAGTCTAACAGTTGATCAATCCTTGGGAGCGGGGAGTTGTCCTTCAGGCATGCCTTATACAGGTCAGAATAGTTAATGCACGTCCTCTACTTCCTATTAATTTTTTTTTCACCAGGACCGAATTGGATACCCACTCCGGGTATAGGGCATCGCAGATGAAGCCGTTGTCTTTCAACTTTTCCACTTCTTCTTTGAGTGCAGCGGATCTCTCCGGATCAAGGTTGTGGCATTTCCTTTCACACGAACGTATTTAGGATTTACATTCAATGCATAGCTCGCTATCTTTGGCGATATGTAACACATATAAGGTTCCATCCAGGCGAAACATTCAGGTTCGCCCGAAGAAAGCCAACTAACTCGTTCATCATCTTATGCCAAGATGAGATCCAACCTTCAGGACCCATGTAGGATCATCCTAGCTGATCGGGATGTTGATCGTTAATTTGGCTGGAGCCACCCTTCCATCCTCCGACTCTTTGTGTGGATCCATATCCTAATGGAACTGACCATGCTGCCCGAGCCAGGGCTCAGGTGGTGGTTTCTATGAGTCCAAAGCCTTGATGGAGAGAATCTTCTCCATACCCTTTCCTTTCTCTCTTCACCTTGCTTCTTTCAACTCAAGTACATAACATTCTCGACCAAGCCCTTGATCACCCTGCACTGTTCCCACACAATTCTCTATCGGGAACTTCATCGTTAAGCATCATGGAGAAATGTTCGCTCGAAATTCAGAAATGTCCGGCCAGCTCAAAAATGCATTGTAAGCTGAATAAATATCTAATACAGCAAAAGGCACGACCTGCACTCTCTTGCGATCGCCTTCTCCAAGCATCATTGGTAGATCCACACATCCCACTAGCTCGGTAGTAGTCCCATTAAATTCCTGGATCCGAGATTTACATGGCTTTAAGTCCTTGCCCTCTAGAAGCATCTGTTCGTAAGCTTTCTTGAATAAAATGTTGACTGAACCCCCAAAGTCAACCAGCATCTTTTTTACAATCGTAGGGCCAATCATGGCTGATATCACTAGCGGGTCAATCGTCAGGGCGTCCATCCATTAACGTCTCTTTTTCAAAAAACAATGTCATCTGCCTTTGTTCTTAGTTGTTTAGTCGGAACATCATCTTAGATGGTAAAACAACTCTCGTTCACTGCATGCTTCAAAGAATTTACATATCGCCCTATCTCGTTCCAGCTCTTCTCAACTAGATGTGGTCTATTGATAATAGTATTAACAACTAGTCGTTTCCCAAACCACCTGGAATTATCAACACTAGGCCCGACTTGCCCCTTCTAGAGGTTTGAAGTTCCTTGCGCACCATCTTGTGGGGCTTGGACAAATTGTTGTAGTTTTTTCATTCGAATTAGATCTTTGATCACATCATGCAAATGTCTGCATTTGTTGGTATTGTGACCTTGTGTTTCATGAAATTTGCAAAACTTGCCAGACTTTTTCTCTTTTTCAATCGACTCCCTTGGAGCCAGCTTCCTGTACTGTTCTTTGCCTTGAGTAGTCAAGTATATGTTCTCAATTGATTTTTTAATAGAGTATAGTTGTCAAACTTTGGGATTCTTGGATGCCTCCTCGAATCTGATTTCTTTTCCTTAGCTCCATTATTGTTTTTGCTCTGTCCACCACTTCTATTTTCCACATCAACGTCGACATTGCCAAAATTCCCTCGGGACTTTTTTATAGTAACATTACTTTGTATCACTTCGGTTGCTTGACCGACATCAGTCTTCCTAGAAGTAGTACTTGCCTCATCTAAGCACAAGAACCGAGTCACTTTTCTATAGAATACGTTCGTTGTCGGTGGGGGTTTCATCTTTAACCACCTCACGAAATCAGTGTCGGGATGAACTCCCCTGATCAATGCCATCAACATAATATTATCTTAAGGATTGCTTACCACGGTTATTGCAGCATTAAAACTTTGCAAAAAATCTTTCAAAGACTCTCCCGCTCCCTGAAATAGGTTGGATAGTGACATGATGTCCTTTGGATAGGTAGTGTGCATACAAAATTGCTCGATGAACTTTTGCGCTAATTGCTCGAAAGACGATATGGATCTCAACAACAACCGGGCGAACCACATTGTCACCACTCCCTCTAGCAAAATTAGGAAACAACGACATCGCACGGCATCGGTAGTTCTGGCAGAATCCATGTGCCAGTCAAACTTCATCAGATGTTGCCTTGGATTTGTCTTCATATTATATGATGGCATCATTGGCATCAAAAATCTCCTTGGGTATTCATCGCATAGGATTTCTTCCAAGAACGGATTCCAGCTTGGGGAGGAACCCCAATCATCATTGGTCCAATGCAAGCTATCACTTATAGGTCTCCTTACCATTTTGATCAAATCCAGACCAAGTGGATCTACTGAACGTCAGTAATCATGATCCGCTCCGAGTGTTTGGCCGACAAATGCTCTCGGTTAGTTTCACGATACCTGGGTTCCCCTGACTCCAATAGAACCATTCTTTCAGCAATTCTATGTACATAGTCTCTTTGCATCGGATCCACAGCGGCCGCCTAATCTCCAACATTATGGTCATTCACAACACGACCAAAAGCCAAACCAACACCATCATTCGGAAGTTGACCACCCGAACCAACATTGGATGGTTCAGTACCGATCCCTCTTGATGGATCAGTGTCGATCCATAAACTTTTGTCATAGTTTGGTCTAGGCCTTTTTTCGACTCTCAGTCTCTTTTCTAAGCGTCTTCTACTTCCTGTCCCTCTTCCATTGCTTCGGTGACGAGGAACTATCAGATTTCGAATCAGTAGGTGTCAAGTTCCTCCCATTTCTCCAGCAGCCGTTAGTTATTTGATTCAACAAATCCAAGCTCTGTTTCATTTGTTGGTTCAACTCATCACGACTTTCTTGGAGCTTGTCCTCCATTTGCTTTATCATGTGGTCCATCTCAACCCTAGTAATCACATCTGTTGGGTTCTGACCCTCGAAAGCGGTTGTTTGTGGAACTTCCTCAACATGTTAGAAATTGACATTATCAACATCCTCAGCACCTCTCAAAGTAGTGGATCGATCTCTTCATGGAGCCATAGTGAATAGCTTCTTGTGTAGATCTTTTGAAAATCTAAGTAGTTTATAATACCAAAAACAAAGAAAGTTGGATTTATCTCTTGGATTTAGGCAATCCAATAGTAGATAATGGATCCAAACGGTTCGAGAATCAAATTCTTAGCGAGGGCACCAAAATGTTAGTATAAAAAAGTGGCACTAATACCCAAGAAATTAAGTAGAGAATGAAATTGAAAAAATATAAATGGAAAATGGGTAAAAGCAAGACACCAAACATTTATAATGGTTTGGCCAAGTATTGCCTACGTCTGCTTGAGCTTTCTATTGCTTTTATTGCTGTTTTGCAAGTCCGGTTCTTATGGATTGGTAGGGATCCATGAGTGATTACAAAGAATTATAAAATAATTGTAAATAAGCCAAAAGATCCCTTAAAATGATGCCCCAACCTCCTATTTATAGTTGTAGGTCACCTGAAAGTTCTCCTCCACGATCTTCACTACATTCTCCACTATTTGGCAGCAATTAGCCTTGAATAAATATAGCCAAGTTGGTATTGTTGATGGAACGGTACCAATCCATAAGCATGGATTCGTAGAAATCCATGAGATCTTCTTATGTATCGGTTTTGGTATATTGTGATGTGGCAACTTGTTGTTTGCTTCGTGATTTCCATCTTGTTTGTATTGTTATGAGCTTGTTTCTAGGCCAATAAGATGGATCGATAAAGGGATGGAGTTGCTAATTTCAAGTGCTCGAGGAGATCGATGTAGAGTTGCATGCGATCGATGCAATGGAACTTGAAATAGGTTATTGGCATCAACACTTGAGAGTAGGATAAAATTGGGGTGGTTGTGGGGAAGTTTCATGGATCGGTACCGATCCATGGTGGTGGATTAGTAGCGATCCATTAGTTAAATGTATTTGGCTTTGTGATGTTGTGAGATGGCCTTGCTTCCATCTTGCGGTCTTAGTTGTACTTGGTTTTTGGACTCTACGGCTATCTCTTCGGGCCTCTTGCTTGATAGCTTTCAAGTTCAATTCGTCAAGTCTGTCTTAATACCGCCTGGTTAAATGATTGGATAACGAGTGTATATATAAATAATAATAATTTTTTATTATCAAATTCATTGCATATATTTTGATTTACAAATATAAGAGTCGATTTACTTTAACTTATCAATATACATGTAGATATGAAGAGTCCAACTCATCGATTAGCTTACCGCCTTTCTGATTTGATTAGAATCTGCCTACTTCTTTGTTGTTCTGATATGTTACCCTCTCCATTCGCCTTGATTTGCTTTGTAGTTCTTTATTTTATAATGTCCTATTATTCCTTTTTGATTTGATGTGGTATTAGTTTGGTTTTGTTAGGAGATTTGATGATGGAGAAGATAAGGATTATTGATAGGATGTTTAGGTTGAAGTAGGATTAGAGAATAGGATTTTGGTTTCTATTTATAGGCTGAAATGACTCGTACTTAGGCTAAAATCTCAAAATTAATATATTACGAAAATGCCACTAAGTGTGACTTCTTCTAATTTCTAGCCTGTTTAACCAAAATTTGCAAGTTACATATGTTTTTCGACTGTAAATACCATTCCAAACGTAGCAGAATAGGTCCCGAGGCCTAATTCCAACTCTTGAAAAAATTTACTATTTTACTTTTTATGAAAAATTACTGTTGGCCCCTTTAAAATTTATTATTCACTTTTAGAAAAAATTACGAGGTGTTACAGTCTTCTCCCTTAAAAGAATTTGATCCTCAAAATTCCAAGGGATGGAACATGAAATCGCAAACATCCAAACATACACACACAATTACACATCTATAACATACATCCATATTAGCCATATTCACATATATAATATACGTGAAATACTAAAAGTCACAAAGAATATAAAAGTCATTAACAATGTACAAACATCACACAAAAGTATAGTATACATGATGGGTATGATATGATGTAATAATGAACAAAGTGCAAGACTCAACTAAATTAGATCCTCTTATGTGCATGCAATCATCATGAAGACAATTTATGGATGCATGTCCTAACATATGCATAGATATCTACATGTACAAACTAAAAATAACAAACAATCATTAGCATGTATTATACGCACCATCACATGCAAGGTAACATCCATACACACACTCCCTAGGCTAGCAAAGATCAAACCAAACATATGGATCAAACATAGCAAACTAATCCAACAACTAATACTAAAAATATTTAAGCTAAAACGATCAACTAAGAAGGAAACATACCATCAAAGAGTTCGTGATGGGAAGCTTGAATTTTCTCCTCAAGCTCCCAAGTACTCTCAACCAGGTCATTTCCACACTGAACTCGGACTAACTTCACCATCTTATTCCTAAGTCGCTTTACACTATGCTCCAAAATACGAATAGGCCTATTGGGTGCCGTCGGTTCTGACTCAACCTCCACTTCCTCTAGTTTACTAGGCTCCGCTACCACCGTTGTATCATGAATACATTTTTGTAGATGCGACACATGGAACACATTGTTAACATTCGCTAACTTTTTAAGAAGTTCCACTCTATAGGCTAACTTCCCTACTCTCTCCAAAATAAAAAAGGTCTAACGAATCGTGGTGTTATGTAACGACCTAGAATTTCGAACACTTCGTATTTAAAAATAAAAATTATTTAAATATTTGATTCTTGGATTAAATATGATTAAATGGATTTTATAACCATGTTAATCCCCTTTTAATTAATAATTAATTATGGCAAACATGTTTTAGGAAAATGTTTACAAACATAAATACTTCGAAGAAATATCGATAATGTGGTCGAAAATCATTTTATCGATAAAAGGTTGTTTTCTCAATAAAATTTCTTAGGAATTTTTGGGCATGTCTAATATATTAATATGTCATTAAATAGAAAAAATATATTTTAGTGTTTATTGCTACAATGTGAATAGTGATAGATTAGCAAAGTAATTAAGGAGAAGCTATTTTAGTGAATAGTAGAAGATATTTTCCCAAGGGTGTGAGGTGGAAAGCAAGGCACATGGAAGGAAGCATGCATGGTGACCTTCCATGGAGGGTAAGAGAAGAGTAGTTACCTCTTCGCCACTTCTACATAAGACCCTTCGTGTGTATCATTAACACATTTTCTAAGTTCCAAAGGTAAAAATAATTTAGTTTTAATCCGTTTCTATTTTCCTTAATCAATCTTTAATCAAAACAAATCAATACCAAACTTATCCAAACTCAAACTATAGGCCTAACACATCATAACAACAAGTAATAGCATCACAAAGCATGAATAAAAGGAAAAAAAACACCTCCACCCAAATTTGGCTCGTGAGCACTTGGAGCAAGAATGGAGGTGGCGTAGTACAAAATGGAAGGAATGATTGGATCTATGGAAGTTTAGTGATGGTAGGAAGCATTCATGTGATTTTAGTGGCTTGTGCTAGGTTTTAGGCTTGGTTTGGGATAAGTTTACACATCATTGAATGAGTATATATTGTGTTATATATGTTGTGTGCTTGAATATAAAGTTAAGTAAAGTTAACTAATGCAAGTTATCACTTTTGGACCTCATTGCTTTGGGAAGCAAGTGACAATTTATATGTAAAATTATTATTACTTCTATTACTCTCTGAAACATGTATTGTAACCTATTATTTTTGTTTACATGTTTGGTGTGCTTATGTGTGAGCTTGAAGTGTGTTTGAAAGTGTCTGAAGCAGGAATGGTCATTATAAGTCCACTTCGAAATCCCTTGCGTTTAGACTCCTTAAAATAGTTATTTGTGGATATATTATGAAAGTATATATCTTGTTTATGCTCTACACTTATAATAGTATATGGGATAGTAAGGATGTGGCTGAAAAGTTAAAGACCTTGTAAAAAAAGTTGCAAAAGTTATAGTGAAAAGGTAGCTATGATGCACTTTGAAATTTCCTTGTGTCCGGCGAATTTAATATGATTTTCAAAGACACCCTTAGCGGTTTCTTTGCTATTTTAATAAGTAATATATGTGTATTTATTACTATAAAAATATCAAGGTTTGAATGATTTTAAAACTGGTTGAATAAAGTTGCAAAACATAGGAGCGAAAAGAACGCTATATGAGCACTACGTAAAATGGCTTACTTTTGGTGATTTTTAATATGATTTTGGGAAGAATCCTTAGGGGTTTCTTTGTATGGTTATAAAGTATTATAAATAAATTACTTATTGTAAAAAATTAGGCTTTAAATTGATTGTTAACATATTGAAAACTGATCGAACTTTGAAGGGTTTAAAACTAGTTTTGTGGCAAAAGTATGAAACGGTAGTACTTAGCAACTGAAACACTTTATGGGTGTTTCAGAACTTTTGACATCACTTTTGTTAAATGTTAGTATGATTTTTGAGACTTTAAAAGTTCTAAAATGATATCTAAATAAAATATTTTTCCAAAATCTTTTTAGGGATGTTTACTAACATTAATTAGAGTGTTTTAAAAAAGATTTGGAGTTTAAACATACTTTTAATAATTATTTATGAACTCGGGTTTTAAAATACAAAACATGCTTTTAATTATGATTTCTGTTAAAACTCTAAATTTGTTATTAAACATACTTTTAATAATTATTTATGAACTCGGGTTTTAAAATACAAAACATGCTTTTAATTATGATTTCTGTTAAAACTCTAAATTTGTTATTTAAACATACTTTTAATAATTATTTCTGTTAAGTATTTGGAGTTTAAACATACTTTTAATAATTATTTATGAACTCGGGTTTTAAAATATGAAACATGCTTTTAATTATGATTTCTGTTAAAACTCTAAATTTCTTATTTTTAAATAATATTTTATATAGATATTTAAAACCTATTTATAAGTATTTTTAAAGTATGAATATATAAGTATGGAAAAGTAAGTTAAGTATTTTATAAAAGGATAAGTGATTGGTTATAACACTTAGTTATAACGAATGGTTTTAAGAAGTCCATTAAAAGTTATTACTTTGTTAAATAGTTGTAGAGACCATGATATTTAAAAGAGAATGTTTTTAAAGATAATGGTAAGTATGAAATGGTTTTGGGTTTATAGTAACAATGTCTAAGTAACCTTTGTTTTTAACCCATTTAAATATACTTTTGAATGTAAGTACATCTTTAAAAAGAATATTTTAAAGATAATGGAAAGTATAAAGTGTTTGGGTTTATAGTAAATAATGTTTTAGTATCATTTGTTTTTAACCCTTTTGCTTATACTTTCAAAGTGGAAAATTTTATTAAGCGATCTGTGAATATTCTTATACCTTTGAGATAAGTATTTGAATGTATTTTGAAGTATTGAAAAGAGTACAAATGAAAGGTGATATAGTAGAATACATACATACACACACATATATATATATATATATATCTTTTATAAAGGTAGTTTAAATTTATAAACAAGTAGAAAAAGGAAGTGGATAAAAGCATCGTGTATTCATACGGATTGAGATCCCTCAAGGAGGACTCATTCGTCTGAATCGTCTCTTGCTTTTAGAACGTATGTATTCGAGATCCCTCAAGGAAGACGCCTATATATAGTTCGCTTACTTATGAAGGAAGTTTTTATTTAATACAAGAAGTTTTAATTAATAAAATGATTAATTAAATAAAAAGCGGATTAGAAGTCGCTTATGGGACTTAATCGTGCTTTGTGTGACTTAATTATGCTTTGTGTGTTTACTTGTCTATGGAAAGTATTTAGTCGTGTACTTAGCACTAAAAGCCGACAAAGTAGGCTTGTTCTATCTGTGAGAGTTAAGAATGATGTTCGTGTAGGGCTTGGAAGCAAATAGTGCTCTAACCTACCAGTTTCACTTTTGACCGAGGGATAGTGTAAGTTGAGAAGGTTGGAAACATGATAGGTATAGGGGACTTGGTTTCCATTTTCGATCATTCTTATTATTATTGAATTTAACCAACATTAATTTAGGAAATATCCAGATTCGGTACGGTTATCATCTTGTTAACATTACCCTACGTATAAACTCATCTTGCTCTTCTAGGATAAGAGATAAGAAATCCATCCAGATAGGAGATGATCTCCACCCTTATGGTTGTATGTTTATTTCTGAATGAACTGGAGTTAAGTTATCCAAGCATCCATCAATTTGTTTTTGAAGAGTTCGGTAAGCAGGGAGTGTACTTATATGAGATGACTCAAAAGCATAACTAATTCAAAATCGATATATGAGTTCAGCATTTGGAAGCAGTTGTGGGGTGAAATGTTATAGAGTTGAAAATTTTATCCTAAGGTTAAGTCTAAGGGAGAGGTCAATGTTAACAATTTAAAAGATGCTAGTAATGGTATAGTTTATCTTGAGGATGATTCCAAGAGAGATGGCAGAGTTAGCATTCGTCGGACGACTTATGCTGGAATCCATGGAGAGATTCATGAACTGTTCGAGATGCTAAAATCCTTGTAGAGATTTAAGTTCTGTTCGAGTGATGAAGACTCATGTGTTAAGATGTTCAACGTGACTTCACCATTTGTAATGATAGAAAATAGAGTAGGATGCATAGTCAGTGGGTTTAGTTAACCCAACGATACATCAACTCCAAATATCTAGAGATGCTTTCAGTTGTTGCTATCAGAAGTTGATGGTATTCGGTATCACATGTTCGGGCGTGGACCAGTTATGTTTACCTATGTAATATATTTTATCTAGATATATACGTAGTTTCGAAAGGTAGTTTCTGACCTTTGTTATAAGGCCAACCTCGATGTACTGAGGCGACCTCCATGGAGATCCATATGCAAACATACCATAGCGGTTTTAGTTGTACTTCTAATATTGTTGTGTTGTGAGTCTGTATTGTATTCTACACCCTAGACATTATCTGTCATATCACCTTATGTACTTATTAGATGAGTTTGGTTATTTTGTGGAGAAAACCATTACAGTGATTCGAATGATCTCAAAAATACTATTATATGTTGGCCACGTATTATTTAAGTTTTTCAAACATGGCTTACGTCTAACTCATGGTTTTATCTTTCCTTTAATCACTCGAGTGCTCTTTCAAGTAGTTTGATAAAGGCAGATCTTCGTTGATATTATTTGTAGCTCAAGGGGATGAGTTGGAAGCTTTTGCCCACCATAGTATTCTTATTTCTATTGCACTACTATTATGTATATATCGACAATTATGAGGACAGGTGTAACATCCTACAACCCTTAGTATACTCAAAAGGACACACTAAAAGATGTGGTGCGTTGTAGGTATAACTAAAGCTAGCAAGGACTAAGATTCAAAAGACAAAATAGATAGATAATAACACAGCGGAAGTAATTAAAAACAATAGTGATTTTAAAAATTAAACTTCATAAATACTCCAAACAAACCACATATGTTCCAAATACCAAATAAAATTTTCTTATAAAAATAAAATCTCAGTCTCATTAGAAAAACCAGAGTACAAACACAAACTTTCCCTCAATACAGTGCTAGTACAACAAAAGAACAAATAGCTGGAAGTAAAAAGAAGGAATACATGATAAGGTATCCAAGTCGTTAAGAAGCTGCGGTCTATCTTCTTTGCCCTTGATTGCCTATGGGGGAAAAGGGGAAAATGGAGGAGTGGGTCAGACTAAAAGTCTGGTGAATGATAGTAATTACTAGAATATTTAAGCAAAGTAATAGACTTTACAACAGTTCTAGTATATAAAAGGAAACAAATGAAATAGAGAGAAGGAATAAGCTGGAAATAAATACAAATTAACTAAATTAACACAATTATTTAACTTTGATTGTTTGCACTTGTCTTTGATAGCTGCTTTGATTAGGCTAAATTCCTAATCCTATAATTAGGCTGAAATCCTAATTCTACGCTTTGATCGGCCTACTACTCCATAGACCTTACTACGGACTAGACGCTATATAGCCCCCTATATAGAAGGCAATGTTGTCTACGGAAGACACACATACTAAGCGCATGGAACTCAATAGCGACTTATCCCCTTAATCGATGTTGCACGCTTGGTCACCGATGGTTCGCACTATCTATTGCTCCCTCTTTTAACCTATTATTTACCCTAGACAGCATAAGCGTGCCCTCGTCTCACTTTAGGCTATTGTGAGACACCGTGTCCATAGAAAATAGGGAATGTTGTTGGTACTGATCCCTGTTAAACAAAATCTAGTTGCGCCCCTTGTCCAAATCCCCATGATTTAGTCTTTTAATTATTAACCTCTTATTTACCCTAAACAGCATAAGCGTGTCCCAAGGGAAATGCTACCCGTACGAATCTTTTCTTTTAACTATTGACCACCTATCTACCCTAAATATCATAAGGGAAACACTGCCGTTATGGATCTTTTCTTTTAACTATTTACCACCTATCTACCCTAAACAACATAAGGGAAATGCTGTCGGTACAGATCTTCTCTTTTAACTATTGACCACCTATCTACCCTAAACAGCATAAGGGAAATGCTATCGGTATGGATCCTACTTTCATCTTTATTTATTAAGTTTGATAAATTATTCTAAATAAGCCTTTGTTATTATTCTTACTATCTATGCTTATTAATTTATCCTAAGTCTTAAAATAAGCCTCATTCTGTTCTGTTTTCTTATTATAACCTACGTTATAATCATGCTTATTACTTAACCCAAGGTGTAGGTGTAAAAATAAGCTTCTTTCATCTTTTACTCTTTTTAGTTATAATTCTAAGTTATAACTAGGCCCATCTCTTTAATTTAGTCTAATTCTAATATTTACTTCACAATTTTAGTCCAATTCCATTTTCATTACAGTCCTTACAATCTACATCTTATCTTCCATTGTTTCAGTATTCTTATAATTTAATCCAAATTCGCATTTAATCTATTCTAATCCATACATGAAGAAGAAGGAGAAATAAAAGAAAACTGAAAATAGAAGAAAATCCAAAGCGTAGGAAAAAGACGTAAATAACGCATAAACAACAGTAAATAAATTAAAATACTATAAATAAACTGTAAATAAATGGAAAAGCTATAATTAACAGAAATAAACTAAATTAACTGAAAAGAATAGCTAAAAGAAATAGACTGAAAATAATTCTAAAAACTGTAAATAAACTACTAAAAATGTTATTCCAAAAATCGTAGTAAAACTACAACTATTGGAAACCCTATTATTTTAAATTACTTAAAGAAATCTAAAATAATTACAATCACTCACCTGTGGTCCTAAGCTCTTCCCTTTAGGTCTTCCTGGATCCACTTGAGGGTATTAAAATATTTTTACTATAAAGATTCTCTCCTTGGAAAATTATTCCTTTTAGGGTGCTTCCTGAAAAGGTGAACCCAAGCGAAGAAAATCTAGAATGAGAAAAAGTGTTAGGCCTATGGTCTTATTTATAGGGGTAGAAGTGGATCTCAGACCATTGGATTTGGAGATTGAATATGGTGCGACCACGTCATAGGTTGAATAGGAGCCGTCAGATGGAAGCACGGAGAGACCAAACAAGAGAAAACAATGAAATTGACGTGTTAAAATTGCACAGGACGAAGGAGGAATTCCTTCGCCTCAAACCCGTAGGTGGGTCGACCGGGCAGTCGACCGCCCCTCCCCCTAGGTCGACCGACCAGTCAACCTAGGGCGCGGTTGGGTCGACCTTCCGGTCGACCTAGCCCTTTTTTTTCTTTTTTTTTTCTTTCTTGTTTATTTTGTTTCTAGCTCATATTAGCTCGGATTCTGACGTTCTATATATGGAAATTGACCAGAAAATTACCATGGACACAACGGTGCAACTCCTGTGGCTCGATTTGGATAATTTCACAAAGTTATTGTATTATTTCATTAATTAACGAATTAATTATTATGGGTTAAATTTTGGGTTGTTACATTCCCCCCTACTTAAGGGATTTCGTCCCCGAAATCTCTAAGGATAAAAGAATGAACTAATGTTTTCATCCAAGTTCTATAACCAACTATTCAACCATCATCCATTCATCCATTATCCTTAAATTTTTCTAATGCAATTTATGATACTTATGCAATTAGTGTAGTGTAAATATCCATAACTAATGCAAAAGATTAGGCGGTCCACTGGTTCAGTTGACCTCCTTTTATGCAGTCATGTCCGTGCCATGTATCCAAATGAATGCAAAAATCCCTAATGACCATTGATAGTTCTATATGCGTGCTACAAACATCATCCAAATGTAACAATCATATGAAAATCATCCATTTTTAGCAACCATGGAAAATAGAATAAAAATGCGCACACATCCATATTCATATGCTCTAGTGTCCTAATTAGGCCGATCCCTAAGAGATAATATTGCCTAGTGTAAGTATATGCGTCCATAGCATCCACGAGCAAACACTTGCAACCTCTAGCATACATCATACATAACATGTTCTATTAACATGTTTACATCAAATCCTACCATCCATAGGTTAACTCCTAAGTTCTACCCTCCCAAAGGATAATAAAGGAAAGAACCTATTCAAAACTAAAGATGGAAAATAGGAAATTCGAAAAATTACTATCAAAGAAATGCGGATATGAGATACTAATTTTCTCCAAATCAAATTTAGTCTTCTCCGAATCTTTTTAACCTCTGTAGACTCTATCCAACATGAAAGCGACTTACGCAGTCTTCCATAAAGAGCTTCGAAAGGTGTCACTCTAATGCTAGCTTGAAAACTACTATCATGTGAGAATTCTACTAAAGGAAGATGGTTTTCCCAAGTTTCTCAGAATCAAGAATACTCATTCTCAACCATGCCTGTCTTAATATCTTACTAATTTCACTTTACTGCTCTCATTTAGTCTGCACACATGAATCAACATTCCTAGGTTCTTACTAGTGTCCTACACAATCCACGTGAACTTCTATCATTACTTTTAAAATAAATCACTGTTATAGCCTTGCACTTTTTCCGTTACACCTAGGAAATGATTCCTATCTACTTCACATTTAGGAGTCGGGTTCGGTGTTTATAGTTCCATTTTAAAAAGTAAGGTTTCTAAATTTTTAAAACATCAAATCCCAAAACCTTTGTCTTTAAAAGTGTTATCTTTAAGTTTCTATTAAATTCAAAAATACTAGGTTATTTAAAAATCTTATCTTTCTAGACTTGCATCTTCACAGCTTTTTGAATTTACATTATTTCCCAAATCTAGAGGGAAAAACTTTTAAGTCCAAAACTTATTCCTCGTTTTATGTTAAAGACCTTTTTAGTTTTCTATAAAAAATTGAATTTTCAAATTCTACTTTTATTAAGTTTTCATTTCAAAAACTTATTTAATTTTTCACCAAACCATTTCCTTTTAAAATATTTTTAAATATCCTTATGTGTTTTCAAAACATCTTCTTATTACACCTAACGGTCTCATTCCTTAATGTAGTGGAACTACTTTTTCCTATGAGAAATTATTAACGCTAAAATCTTCTATAAACCTTTTAAAAGAGGATTTCATGTTTATGTTAAATTACAAGGAACTTATTTTATATTTTTCAAAATAGGCTATACAAAATATGGTTCTCCCATACCTTGTATATCTCTTTCATGCATTCCTTGTAACTTGCACAAAACATTTTTATTGGTTTCATAGAAAATTATACCATTATTCTTTCATTTCAATAAATTAAAGTATGTTTAAATTATATTTTCTTATGATAGACATCTTCTAATATCTAACTTACACACATTTTTTTCAGAAAAACTCCTCTTCAAAACTGTTTTAATATATTCATAACTAGAAAACATTTTCTTATATTTATTAAAATAATAAGTGTACTTTACAAATCACTTTATTTCTATTCTTAGAAATTATCTTTTAAAATACAATTTTATTTGGGTTAAAACAGATGTTGCATAAAACACTGTTACTACAACCCAAAAATACTAGTGTATGAATTTAATTAATAATAAATACTAATAAACCACATCTACTATGTAAAAACATTTCCTTTGGGTGTCACTGCTATAACGATAGCGTTATAGTCTATGCTCCCTTTATTTTAACGAAAACATCTATTACAACAATAAATGTTGTAATCTACGTTTTCGATACTTAATACATTTTAGGTTTTTATATTTAAAATCTCTATTTACTTACAAAGAAACTAGTGAGCTATATGCATCCTATAATTCTTCAAAAAGAATTTCACTTTTAACAAAATTTATATCATATAAAAACCAATATAAATTTCTTATCATATTTCCAAAAACTCAATATTTACTCTAAAAATATTGACAATTATTCTTTTCAATTCTGATAATTTCATTTTATTGGGTTATACATAAAGTTAATTTTCCTACTTACTACCCTAGGAGTATCCTTTCTAAACCTTGGAAATCTCATTTCCATAATTAAAGTCTTTTGTTCCTATACTCATATTTATTCTAAGGTGCTACCGTTAAATCCACCTATATGAAATAATTATAATTTCTACAATTATCTACACATGGGCTTTCTTCTTTCCTTATCAACTGAATATATTATACATCTCCAATCTTTGCCTACCTCTCTTTGGATTTTCACAATCCGACCCTAAATGTACAAAATCGATTCTCAAACTCTTTCCATGTGTAGACCTTCTCTATGCCCCAAGAAACACGCTTCCTTATGCCAAAAGTGGTACTTCAAGAACTTTGCTTTTAACTGAAGAATGCAAGGTGTACGAAGAACCTCCTATATACTCTTGGAAAACACCAAAATGTCATCCACGAATACCACCACAACTTATTTAGGACATTTCTAAAAACACGGCTCATCAAATCTACAAAATAGGCTGGAGCATTGGTTAGCCCAAAAGGCATGACTAATCACTCAAAGAATCCGTCGGGTGTCCTAAATGCGGTCTTATCAATGCTATCATCAGTGACCCTAAGCTAATGAAATCTAGTGGCTAAATCAAGCTGAGAGAATACCGAAGAGCCAACCAACTGGTCAAAAAGATCATCTATCCTAGGAAGTGGATAACGGTTATTCTTCGTGAGCTTATTTAATTCTCTTTAGTCTACGCAAAGTCGAAGGGAACCATCCGCCTTAGTAGCGAAGACTACCGGCGCTCTCCACTCCGATATGCTCCTTCTTATGAAACCTTTCTCCAAAAATTCACGAACTTGCTTGCTCAATTCCTTCCTCTCCCTAAGTGCCATATGCCTCACGGGTAATGCTACTAGTTTAGCATTACCAGTCAAATAAATCCTGAAGTCAATTTCTCTCTTAGGGGGTAGTCCCCTAACCTCCTCAAAGACGTTTAGAAAACCTCTGACGATAGGATATGAATCTAACTCTACTGATGATGAATCGAGGGAATAAAGTAAGCTCAACATAACTGACCCTTGTGGGTTGCAAGAAACCTCGAGAGTCCTACCGCTGCATATCTCTAGTCTAATGACTCTCCTCTCACTGTCTAATATAGCTCCATATGTGGATAGCCAATCCATTCCCAAAATCATCCCATACCCCGAGAATTCCAATACATAGGCGTCACAGTCAAATTCCACGCCTAGGATAAAAAATTTCAAATCCCTACAAACCATAGATAAGTGTGTTGATCCTCCTATGGGGTTTGAAACAACAATGGGGTCTACTACTAAAGAAATGTCTAAGTGCAAATAATCCACAAGAGAACTAGAGATAAATGAGTGTGATGCTCCGAAATTGAAAAGAGTCCGAATGGGAAAATCAGAAATAGAGATCAAAGCCTTCTACAGAGACATTCCTACCTCGATCCAGTCCACTACTATAAGGTGCTGCATCCAAAGCCTGTACTCGCGATGTAGGTGCGCCTGCTCTCTGCCCCATCCTCTAAGGACAAGCTCTACTAAGATGATCAGGCTACCCATAGTTAAAACACCTCCCCTTCATCATTTTATTCTTATAGCCCTTTGCGAAATGCCCAACCAATCCTCAACTATGACATTTCCCGCTTTTCTTGATCCGCTTCTAAGGTCCTCCTCCTTTCCTCTTGTCCGAAAATGTTCTGGCTCCTATACTAGCGAAGTCCTTGTATGCTTAGAAAAACCGGTGTTGTATTGGGCACTTGTCCTTGCACTTCTGGTACCATAGCTTTACGGAACCGGTCAGCCATACTATGCAAAGAAAAGGAAACTTAGGCTTGAAAGAATCGAAAGAAGGTTGAACTGGACTTTGATGGGACTTTTATAAAAACTCTTTTATACTTGAAAACTATTTCTAATAGTTTTCTTTTTGAAAAATACTTTTTAAAACAAGTTATTTTGGAAAATACTTTATTTTTAAAACAATTTGTTTAGGAATCCTGTAACCTTAGGCCTTGATACCAAATGTAACACCCAAAACCCCTTAGTATACCCAAAAGGATAAACTAAAAGATGTGGTGCATTGTAGGTATAACTAAAGCTAGCAAAGACTAAGATTCAAAAGACAAAATAGATAGATAATAACACAGCGAAAGTAATTAAAAACAATAGTGATTTTAAAAATTAATACTTAATAAATACTCCAGACAAACCACATATGTTCCAAATACCAAATACAATTGTCTTATGAAAATAAAATCTCAGTCTCATCAGAAAAACCAGAGTACAAACACAAACTTTCCCTCAATACAGTGCCAGTACAATAAAAGAACAAAATGATGGAAATAAAAGGAAGGGATACATGATAGGGTCTCTATGTCTCGAAGAAGCTGCGGTCTATCTTCTTTGCCCCTGATTGCCTATGGGGGAAAAGGGGAAAATGGAGGAGTGGGTCAGACTAAAAGTCTGGTGGATGATAGTAATTACTAGAATCTTTAAGCAAAGTAAAAGTAATAGATTTACAATAGTTCTAGTATATAAAAGGAAACAAAGGAAATAAAGAGAAGGAATAAGCTGAAAATAAATACGAATTAACTAAATTAACACAATTGTTTAACTTTGATTGTTTGCACTAGTCTTTGATAGCTGCTTTGATGAGGCTGAATTCCTAATCCTATAATTAGGCTGAAATCCTAATTCTACACTTTGATCGGCCTGCTACTCCATAGACCTTACTGCGAACTAGACGCTATATAGCTCCCTACACAGTTGGCAATGGTGTCTATGAAAGACACTCATACTAAGCGCTTGGAACTCAATAATGACTTATCTCCCCTAATCGACTATCTATTGCTCCCTCTATTGACCTTTTATTTACCCTAGACGGCATAAGCGTGCCCTCGTCTCACTTCAGGCTATTGTGAGACACCGTGTCTATAGAAAATAGGGAATGCTGTTGGTACTGGTCTCTGTTAAACAAAATCTAGTTGCATCCCTTGTCCAAATCCCCATGATTTAGTCTTTTAATTATTGACCTCTTATCTACCCTAAACAGCATAAGCGTGTCCCAAGGGAAATACTGATGGTACAGATCTTTTTGTTTAACTATTGACCACCTATCTACCCTAAACAACATGAGGGAAATGCTGCCGGTACGGATCTTCTTTTAACTATTGACCACCTATCTACCCTAAACAGCATAAGGGAAATGCTGTCGGTAGGGATCTTTTCTTTCAACTATTGATCACCTATCTACCCTAAACAGTATAAGGGAAATGCTGTCGGTATGGATCTTTTCTTTTAACTATTGACCACCTATCTACCCTAAATATCATAAGAGAAATGATGTCGGTACGGATCCTACTTTCATCTTTGCTTATTAACTTAGATAAATTATTTTAAATAAGCCTTTGTTATTATTCTTACTATCTGTGCTTATTAATTTATCCTAAGTCTTAAAATAAGCCTCATTTTTTTCTGTTTTCTTATTATAACCTACTTTAAAATCATGTTTATTACTTAACCCAAGGTCTAAGTGTGAAAATAAGCTTCTTTCATCTTTTACTCTTTTTAGTTATAATTCTAAGTTATAACTAGGCCAATCTCTTTAATTTAGTCTAATTCTAATATTTACATCACAATTTCAGTCCAATTACATTTTTATTACAGTCCTTACAATTTACATCTTATCATCCGTTGTTTCAGTACTCTTATAATTTAATCCAAATTCGCGTTTAATCTATTCTAATCCATATGCCAAGAAGAAGGAGAAATAAAAGAAAACTCAAAATAAAAGAAAAACCAAAGAATAGGAAAAAGATGTAAATGACGCATAAATAACAGTAAATAAATTAAAATACTGTAAATAAATGGAAAAGCTATAATTAATAGAAATAAATTAAACTTAACTGAAAAGAATAGCTAAAAAAATAGATTGAAAATAATTCTAAAACTGTAAATAAACTACTAAAAAGGTTATTCCAAAAATCGTAGTAAAACTACAACTATTGGAAACCCTATTATTTTAAATTACTTAAAGAAATCTAAAAATAATTACAATCACTCACCTATGGTTCTAAGCTCTTCCCTTTAGGTCCTCCCAGATCCACTTGAGGGTATTAAAATATTTTTATTAAAAAGATTCTCTCCTTGGAAAATTATTCCTTTTAGGGTCCTTCCTTAAAAGGTGAACCCAAGCAGAGAAAATATAGAATGTGAAAAAGTGTTAGGCCTAGGGTTTTATTTATAGGGGTAGAAGTGGATCTCAGACCATTGGATTTAGAGATTGAACATGTTGCGACCACGTCATAGGCAGAATAGGAGCCGTCAGATGGAAGCACGGAGGGACCAGATGAGAGAAAACAACGAAATTGACGTGTTAAAATCGCACATGACGATGGAGGAATTCCTTCGCCTCAAACCCGTAGGCGGGTCGATCGGGCGATCGACCGCCCCTCACCCTAGGTCGACCGACCGGTCGACCTAGGGCACAGTTGGGTCGACCTAGCCCATTTTATTTATTTGTTTATTTTCTTTTTTATCTCTTTCTTGTTTATTTTGTTTCTTGCTCATATTAGCTCGGATTCTGACATTCTATATATGGAAATTGACCAGAAAATTACCACGGATACAATGGTGCGACTCCCATAGCTCAATTCTGATAATTTCATAAAGTTAATTTATTATTTCATTAATTAACGAATTAATTATTATGGATTAAATTTTGGGTTGTTACAATAAGCTATTATAACTATTCAGGCTAATGATTGTACTTATGATTGTAACTCTAAAATGCAATGTATCTTAGAGTGACGCTTTGTACTGTCTTTTTAATATTATACTTTATCATTTTGCTATGCGATTCTGATGTTATGTTCTTTCTTCCTTGTTCCTTTTTTCTTTGTATTTACCTTAACAGTCTGTCTCTCTGGCATTTCGATGCTTGGCACATGAATACCGTGGATGTATTAGTGTCGACATTTGGGGGTAGAAAAGACGAGTCATTGCACTTGGAATCAAAGTTGAAGGTTAAGTGGGAACCTTGGTTTTGGTTAGGTATAACTCATTAGAGATAGGGTAAGAGGTTCCCTAGAATGAGTTGTGTATATTATATATATGAGAGTATATTTGTATTTGTTATAAACATATGCCTTAATGGTAATTCCAACCGCGAAAATTAAATATCTTGTATAAGGTAACTTATATAAGTATGAATTAATAAAATGTAGTTTAATTGATGTACGAATTAATGATGTTCATTCGTTACGCCTCGTTAATTAGTTTAGCCATGCATGGCTAGTTTATAAGCACTATCATCCTTTATGAGACTAATTAGCCCAACCAGTTTATGAGCATTGTTATCACTTGTAGGTAGATTAGTCATGCCCGACTAGTTTATAGGCAACGTTATCATTTGTAGATTGCTTAGTTGTGCTCGACCAGTTTATAAGCAGCTTGCCTTTTTACTGCATGAGTCAGGTAGGCAGTATTTGTAGGTGCATTAAAACCAACACCTTGTAAATTGAGTTTCATAGTTTGACTGTAAGGCGTTCGGTGACAATGTTGGGTTGGTAGTTAATTTTAATAAAATAAGTCGAATATAAATTTTCTATGAAAGTGATTTATATAAGTATGGTTTATAAGTATAGTTTATAAACAAAGATGATTTACATTGATATTTGAGAACTTAAATCCCAATGCCTTTGAAATTTTTTTTCAAGATTTTGTATTAAATAATAACAGTATTATTTGATAGTATTTATGAATACTAACATTTTGAATGAGTTTTAAGATTTTTTAAAGTTTAAGGTTGCTCTTGGAATCGACGAGTCAATTCGGGAGCAAAGTATGTTTTTGTTATCTAGGTCGAGTGGCTCAAAAGTGACTAAAAATAGGCAAGAGATGTGTTCGGTTCATAAGTACTTCTCATGGACATTACCTTTCTTAGTAAGGGAACATATAGTAAAACTTGATAGAACTCGTTTCCATGGTATCATTTTTATGTTACTCGACCTATATGTATATTTTCTATGGATTTTAAAGAAAATATTTGGGAAATTGGTTTATAAATTGAGATTATGGTACTTAGTAATATTTATCAAGTATTCGATTTTGATTTGATCCCGAAAGTATGATTTGATATACAAAAGGTATATGTATATAATATTATTTCAAATGATTCGAGATAAAAACCCGATAGTTTAGTTCTAAAGTTTTCTTTAAAGAAGTTTGATATAAAATGCAAAGTAGTTTAATACAGAGTAGTTTTGGTTGTACAGATTTTGATATGAGCTTTCCGTAGAAAAGATTTTTATGTATTTTATGTTGGGAGCCTGAGTAGTAGTGGCATAATTCGAATAATTGTAAAACCTTTTCTTGTTTTCTCTTTGTAAGTAAAGTGTGTCTAATAAATAAGTGAAACTCAATTAAGTTATTTTATTGATGCATGTACCCTATACATTAGGACAGTGTGATATTTTTATTATATTTTTATGTGGCTGTTTGGTATTTTTCATTTATTTGAACGAAATAGATGGCAATTTTTGACGGTATGAAATTTCTGCATCGTTATAAAATTTAAAGCTAAGTGTTTTGAAAATATAAAAGATAAGGTTATATAACTCTTGAATGGAGTATGTTGTAAGTTAACACATGTTTTAAATTGATTTGAACATCTATGTTAAGTAAATCATTCGACCTTATTGGGCCAACTAATAAACGTATTTACCTTATGGTTGTTTAAGAGAAGTAGGCTCTAGGCGTATGTTTGGATACCAGTGTCCCGCTGTTCCTAGCTACTTACCTAACCCGATGTTAAAGAAGTCAAATGGTTGACTCCATTATAAGACTCGGATTTGTTTTGGGCCCTCCGTCAAAATTTTTAAAAGTAAAATGAATTTGATGTTTTTTATTTACTCTTAGGATATAGTGGAGTATTATCCAAGTATAAACTTAAAGTTATACCTCTGTGAAATATTTTATAGAATTTATGGCTTTATAAAATGTTTATAAACTTGAATTATGTTTTATGGAATGGCTCATAAATGGTTGTGGTACTAAATAAGGTATACTATTCATGTAAATGAATGTGAAAAAAAGTAAATGGTATAGTTGAAGAAACAAATAGGATAAAAACGTAAGTGGTATGTAGATTATTTTATTCACATGACGATTCTTGATCCAGGATTCGAGTACACAGTTTCTGGGTGATTTACAGCGGTCCAAACAAGGATTTTTCACTCAATTCTTGATGATGAACACTTGAAGTGGATTTTTTATATGGTCCTAAGGTTTTCTATCATAGTATATGGCTATGTAAAATAAATAGAGATTCCTAATCAAGGAACCTAATCGGAGTTTGCACTAGAGGGGTCGAGTGATCTATACTAGTTGGGAAGTGGAAATTATGTGATGGAGCAAGTTATCAGATCAGATATCGCATACGGATGATTCATGCACATCATATAGACTTCAGTATATGTATGCTAAGTTTTGTTGGCTTATGACGGGTTTAGGGAAGGACTCTTCGATTTGTTCTGAGGTAGCATGAATAATTGACTAAGTAATAACCTGAGGCTGTTGAGCATAAGGTACGCTTAATAGGTTATTTATTGTCCTTATGCGACGAGAGGATTTTTGAACCTAAGAAAACCATGAGCTTTGTTGGCTAGCGATTGTGAACACTATTAAGTATTGATTTGTGCCTATTTCTCTTGTAAATTGGTCGTGTTGGAATTTCGAGGGCAAATATTTTAATTGAGGGAGAATGTAATGAATTTCGAACACTTCATATTTAAATATCAGAATTATTTACATATTTAAATCTTGGATTAAATATGATTAAATGGATTTTATAACCTTGATAACCCCTTTTTAATTAATAACTAATGATGGTAAAACTTTTTTTGAAAAATGTTTACAAAAATAAATACTTCGAAGAGATATCGACAATGTGGCTAAAAATCATTATGGATAAACGGCTGTTTTCTCGGTAAAAGTTGTTCGAATTTTTTGGACATATCTAATATATTAATGTGTCATTAATTAGAAATTAAAAATATTTTTGTATTTATGGCTAATTAAATGTGAATAGTGATAGATAAGCAATGTAATTAAGGAGAAGATATTTTGGTGAATAGTGGAAGATATTTTCTTAAGGGTGTGAGGTGGAAAGCGAGGCACATGGAAGGGAGCATGCACGGTGACCTTCCATGGGAGGTAAGAGGTGAGTGGTTACCTCTTGACCACTTCAACATAAGGCCCTTCATGTATTACATTAACACATTTTCTAATTTTCAAATGTAGAAACAACTTAGTCTTAATCCATTTCTATCTTCACTAATCAATCTTTCATCAACACAAATCAACACCAAACTTCTCCAAACTCAAGCTATAGGCCTAACTCATCATAAAAATAAGGAATAGCGTCATAAAGCATAGAGAAAAGGAGAAAAACACCTCACCAAAGTTTGGGCTGGGAGCAGGAATGGAGGTGGCCTAGTGCAAAATGGAAGGAAAGATTGGATCTTTGGATGTTTAGTGATGGTAGGAAGTGTTCATGTGATTCTAGTGGCTTGTGCTTGGTTGTATGCTTGGTTTGGGGTGGTTTTACTTACCATTGAATGAATATATATATATATATATATATTGTTTTATATATGTTGTGTGCTTGAATATAAATAACTAATGCAAGTTATCACTTTTGGACTCCCTTATTTCGGAAAGCAAGTGACAACTTTATGTTGTAATATTATCACTTGTATTACTCTCTAAAACATGTATAGTGACCTAGACTTTGTATTTACATGTTTGGTGTGATTGTGTGTGAACTTAAAGTGTGCTTTGAAAGTGTTTGAAGCGAGAATAGTCACTATAATTACACTTCGAAATCCCTTATGTTTAAACTCCTTAAAATGGTTATTTGCAAATATATTCTAAAAGTATATATCTTGGTTGTGCTCTACACTTATAATAGTGTATGGGACAGTGAAGAAGCAGTTTAAAAAGTTTGAGAACTTGTAAAAAAAGTTGCAAAAGTTATAGCGAAAAGGTCGCTATCGCTATGGATGTACTTCAAAATTGTCTTGTGTTCGGCAATTTTAATATGATTTTCGAAGACACCCTTAGGAGTTTATTTGTTGTTTTAATAAGTGCAATATGTGTACTTCTTACTGTAAAATTATCAAGGTTTAAGTGATTTAAACCTAATTGAATGAAGATGCAAAAGATAGGAGCAAAAAGGTCATTATATGAGCACTTCGGTAAAAATGCCTTACTTTTGGTGATTTTTAATATGATTTGGGAAGACATCCTTAGTGGTTTCTTTGCATGGTTATTAAGAAATATAGTTAAAGTACTTATCGTAAAAAAATTTGGACTTTAAATCGATTGTTAACATGTTGAAAACTTATCAAACTTTGAAGGATTTAAAACTGGTTTTGTGGCAAAAGTATGAAACCGCAGTACATAGAAACTAAAATACTTTATGGGTGTTTCAGAACTTTTGACAGGACTTTTGTTAAATGTTATAGTATGTTGTTTGAAACTTTGAAAGTTCTGAAATGATATTCAAATAAAGTATTTTTTCGAAATCTTTTTATAGATGTTTACTAACATTAATTAGAGTATTTTAAAAGCGGTTTGGAGTTTAAACATACTTTTAATAATTATTTATGAATTCTTAAGGAAAAGGGTTTTAAAATATAAAACATCCTTTTTAATTATGATTTCCGTTAAAACTTAATTTTTTTTATTTTAAGCAATACTTTATATAGATATTTAAAACTTACTTATAAGTATTTTTAAAGTATTTATATACAATTTTGGAAAAGTAAGTTAAATATTTTATAAAAGGATAAGTGATTGGTTATAACATTTAGTTATAATGAATGCTTTTGAGAAGTTAGTTGAAAGTATATTACTTTGTTAAAAATTGTAGATACCTTGATCTTTAAAAGAGAATGTTTTTAAAGATAATGGAAAGTATGAAATGGTTTTGAGTTTATAGTAACAATATTAAAGTAACGTTTTTTTAACCCATTTGAATATACTTTTGAATATAAGTAGATCTTTAAAAAGAAAGCTTTAAAGATCATGGAAAGTATAAAGTGTTTGGATTTATAGTAAACAATGTTTTAGTAACATTTGTTTTTAACTCTTTTGTTTATACTTTCAAAGTGGAAAATTCTGTTAAGTGATTTGTGAATATTCTTATACCTTTGAGATAAGTATAAGAATGTATTTTGTAGTATTGAAAAGAGTACAAATAAAAGGTAAAATAGTATAATACATGTGTATAACTTTTATAATGGTATTATATATATATACACACACACATACACATAGAGGTCGAAAAAGGAAGTGAATAGAAGCATCATGTATTCATATGGTTCGAGATCCCTGGGAAGGACGCATTCGTTTGAATCATCTCTTGCTTTTAGAACGTATGTATTTCGGATCCCCCATGGAGGACTCCTATATATAGTTTGCTTAATTCTGAAGGAAGTAATTATTTGATAAATAGAAGTTTTAATTAACAAAGTGATTAAATAAATAAAAAGAGGATTAGAAGTCACTTATGTGACTTAATCGTGCTTTGTGTATTCACTTGTCTATGAAAAGTATTTAGTCATCTGCTTAGCACTAAAAGCCAATAAAGTAGGCCCGTTCTATCTGTGAAAGTTAAAAATGATGTTCGAGTCGGGCTTAGAAGCAAATAATGCTCTAACCAACAGGCTTCGCTCTTGACTGAGGGATAGTGCAAGTTGAGAAGGTTGGAAATATGATAAGTATACGAGACTTGGTTTCCATATGCGATTGTTCTAATTTGTTATATAATTCGACTAAAATTAACTTAGGAAATATCTAGATATGGTACGATTCTCATCTCAACGATGTAATACCCTACGTATAAATTCATCTTGCTCTCCTAGGACAAGAGATACGGAAATCTGTCTGGATAGGAGATGTTCACAGCCCTTATGCGTTGTCTGTTTATTTCTGAAAGAATCAGAGTTAAGTTAACCGAGAATTCAATGATTTGGTTTTAAAGAGTCCAGTAAGCGAGGGAGTGTACTTATAAGAGATGATTTGAAACCATAACCACTTCATAATCGATATATGAGTTCTACCTTTTGGAAGTAGCCATGGGATGAAATGTTATAGAGTTGAACTGTCTATCCTAAGGTTAATCCCAAGGGAGAGGTCAGCGTTAACATTTCAAATGATGCTAGTTAAGGTACTGTATATCTTAAGGATGATTCCAAGAGAGAGGAAAGAGTTAGCATTCGTCGGACGACTTATGCTGGAATCCATAGAGAGATTCGTGAACTGTTCAAGATGCTAGAATCCTTATAGAGATTTGAGATCTATTCGAGTTATGAAGACTCGTGTGTTGAGATGTTGAACATGACTTCACCATCGGTAATGATAGAAAATAGAGTATTATGCATAGCCAATGGGTTTAGCTAACCCAAGGGTACATCAACTCCAAATATCTAGAGATTCTTTCGGTTATTGCTAGTGGGAGTTGATGGTTTTTGGCATCACGTGTTCGAACATGGGCCAACTATGTTTACCTTTGTGATATATTTTATCGAGGTATATGGGCGGTTTTGGAAGGTGGTTTCTAACTCTTGTTAGGAGATCGGTCTCAATGTACTAAGGAGACCTCCACGGAAATCCATATGCGAATGTACCATAGCGGTTTTTGTTGTACTTTTAATATTGTTGTGTTGTGAGATGCAAGCAACACAACTATTTTCTGATTTATATTCTACACCCTAGACAATACCTATTACATCACCTTATGTACTTATTAGATGAGTGTGGTTCTTTTAAGAGAATAACCATTACGGTGATTCAAATGATCTCAAAAGTATTATTTTATGCTGGCCGCATATTTCTTAAGTTTATCACACTAGACTTACGTCTGATTCATGGTTTTATCTTTCCCATAATCCCTCGAGTGCTCTTTCAAGCAGTTTGAGAAAGCCAGTTTTTCGTTGATATTCTTTGGAGCTCGAGGTGACGAGCTAGATGCTTTCACCTGCCATAGTATTCTTATTTCTACTGCACTACTAGTATGTATATATCAAAAATTGTGTAGACAGACTGTTATAATTGTCCAAACCAATGATAGCACTTAGGATTATAGCTCTGAAATGCTATGTATCTTAGAGTGACACTTTGTACTGTCTTTTTTATGTTATATGTTACCATTCCGCTATGAAATTTTGATATTGTGCTCTTTCTCCCTTATTCTTATTATTTTTCATTTCATTTACCCTAATAATCAGTCTTTCTGGTACTTGGGTGCTCGACACGTGAATACCATAGATGTATTAGTGTCAACATTTGGGGGTCGAGAAGGTGGATCGTTACATGCTAACTTTCCCATACCACCAAAAAGCATGGCATTTATTAAGGGAAAAACCTTCACAAATACCATGTCGCCTATCGCAAACTCCAAATCCATCAATCTCCTATCCGAGTATGACTTCTACCTATTCCGTACGACCTTCATCCTTTTGCGAATCAGTTCTGCTTTCTCCGAGGTATCTCTAATCATGTACAGTCCAAGTATAACCCTATCTGTTGCCTCCCACCAACATGGCTAAGACTTGCATAACCTCCCGTATAAAGCCTCAAAAGGTGTTATGACATTCCTATACTAGCTTGAGAGCTATTGTTATAGGTAAACTCCACTAGTGGTAAATGGTCTTCCTAAGCTGCACCAAAATCTAGTATGCAAGATCTTAATAAATCATCCAACACCCTATTTACCCTTTCGGTCTTCTCATCCGTCTATGGATGATAAGCGATGCTTAAATTCAACTCCGTACCCAATGCGTGTTGAAGATTTCTCCAAATTTCACTCGTAAAAAGTGGGTATCGATTACTAACGATGCTAGAAGGTATCCCATGCAAGTGAATAATCTCTTTAATATATAGTGTAGCCAATGATGATGTTGTCCTCGTACTCTTCATTAGAATGAAATATGCACATTTGGTCAGACGGTCCACCTATAACCCAAATGATTTCATTTCCCTTTCTACTCTTAGGTATCCTATCAATAAAGTCATGAAATATGCTCCCATTTCCACTATGGAATATCCAGCGGAAGCAATAATCCACTACGCTTCTTTTGCTCTGCCTTTACCTTTTGATAAGTTAAGCACCTAGAGACACATTCTACCACCAGCCTCTTCATCTTCGACCAATAGAAAATTGTTCTCATATCGCAATACATTATGTTAGAACCTAGAATTTTGATGTTTTGATTGTGACAACTATATAAGAAAATATTATATGAACTAACCAAACTTGTAGGAGAAGATATTGTTTTTACTCAAGAAATAGTCTAACAATTTGCAGACCAGATTCTGAATTGAAGCTTCACCAAAGTATTAAGTTTAAGGTCTGAGTTTAGCAGTAAATATATGTTAAAATCTCTCCGAGGTGTATATGCATGCACACACAATATGAAGTCTTTCAAACCATTTAGGTAAGCCAGAAAACATTAAAAATAGCCGACTGAATGGCATAAGTCAGCCTGATGAATACTGTGCATGTGCACAAGTTAATATGAATATTCAAACGGCTAACCATGTTATTTCAGCCGGCTAAATTGTGTCACTTTTACACTATTTCCTTGCTGTTTCATTTTTAAATCAATTCAGCTGGCTGAATTGCTCTATTAAGATGGCCGAATCTTCATAACGACTATATTTTCAAAAGACACTTCAATCCAATGAATAGAAACAACTCTTGATTCAAGAGTTGCTTCCATATCTCTTCATGGCTATCTTTCACGAACGAATACAACTCTTAAACCTCTATAAATAGCCATGAATTCCATTGTTTTAATCATTAATTCTCACTCTTGTTTCTAATCTATCTTGCTATTTGAACTCTAAGAATTCAATACTTCATTCTGATCACTTGTTCATTCAAGAATACTTCTTTAGTGATTTAATAAACTTCCTAACTTCATGAATTACATAATATACCATAATGGAGAAGATTATAGGAAGGGTGTACTCTAAAGACTTATCCATGCTATTAAAGGAGCACATTCAGTCAAGAAAATTCTCTGTATTATTGAAGTTCTATTCGGTTGCTCAGGCGGCTATTCTGTAGCTTAGGTGGTTGAAATCCTGCTCGGTTGCTCAAAGGATGTAATACCTGTTCCTTCGGGTTTGGTGAGGGTTGATAGTTAAATTCTAGAAGGAGTCTGGGACTGGACATAAAATGGGAACTTTGAACTAGTATAAAAATCTCTTGTGTCATTTACTTTATTACTTTACTTTTATATTTATATTCCGCACAAGTAGATAGTTTAGTAACATTACATATTGCACGATCCTTAGTCACTTTCATTTGGTTTCAGAGCAAGGTCGTCATATAACCATAACACAGTTATTTGATATTCAGTTAATATTGAAAATAACACTAGCACAAGTTTTATTGAAGGTTAATCCACTGCACGACCACCACTATTTAATGGTTAGAATTGCAATTATTGGTCAACTTGCATGAGAATTTATATGCAGGCAAATGGATATGACACTTGGAATATAACTCAGGATGAATATATTATACCAACCACACAATATGCACAATGGTCAAACACAAAAAAATTAGATGCTACCTCAAATGTAAAAGCCATGAATATGTTATTTTGTGCTTTAGATAAAAATGAATTTAATAGAGTTAGCATGTGTACAACAGCTTGTGAAATTTGGTGAACTCTTAAAGTTACACATGAAGGTACTAACAAAGTTAAGCAAAGCAAGATTTCTATGCTTAAGAACAAGTTCCAGAATTTTAGAATGAAGCAAGATGAAACTATAAATGAAATATATTCTACGTTTCAAGATATATATCATTCACTTTTGGCATTAGGACAAAAATACACAGATTTTGATATCGTTTCAAAAATCCTCAACTCTTTAACGGGTGAATGGGAACGAAAAGTCTTAGAAATTGAAGAAGCTAATGACATTTCAACCATAAAACCAGAGGAGTTGATAGGAAATCTAATGTCATATGAAGTAAATTTGTAGGCAAAAAGAGTTTAAGCACAAGACAGAAAGACCATAAAATTCCAAGCTGAACAAGAAGATTTAGAAGAAGATAAAGATGAAATGATTTTTATTCCTAAGAAATTTTTAAAATTTCAAAAGAACAAGAAATTTGGAAATAAATGAGAGACAACAATAACAAACCATCAGCTTCAAATCTTGAATGCTATGAATGCCATAAAAAGGGTCACATAAAGAAGGACTATCCTGATCGTAAGAAAGACGGGTACAAAACTAAAAGCGATAAATATAAGAAGAAACAAGCATTCTTTGTTATATGGGATGATTCAGAATCGTCTTCCTCATCAGACAATGATACTGACAATGACTACGAACAAGCCAATGTGTGCTTTATGGCTTCATCTGATGAAGTAAGTGATCTAACCTTTGATGAGTTAATTGATATAAACTCGGAGCTATTGGATAAACTAAAAGATATTAAAAAGAAAATATAAAGATGCTTTAGAAAAACTAAACAGAAGTGAAATAGAAATTGATATGCTCAGAGATGAAAAGAAAATCTTAGAAGAAGAATTTTTCAAAACACAAGAATCTTTGTCTAATGTATCTTCTCAACTCACTATGTTATCAAATGAGACTGAAGTTCAAAAAGAAAGGAATGTGACATTAGCTGCAGAAAATCACGATTTAAAATCAAATGTTAAAATTCTTGAATTGAACAATACTAGCCTCAAAAACGAATTAGAAAATATTACTAAAAATGTTTCTAACTTTAATAAGGTAGAGAAAATCTTTCTAAAATTATTAATAACTCTCAAACCTCTTTTAATAAGAAAGGTTTATTATATACAAATTCCTCAAAATCTATTTCAAAGAGAAACATTTTTCTATATAAAAATTTCAATATACATAAGAATTTTGTAAAAGCAAAACCAAAACCAAAGGTTTTCACTCAAAAGAAGGACAGTTACACCATAAAAAATATAAAGATTTGGGTACCAAAAACTAATGATAATTCAACTAGAAATAAGTATATTAAGACTTTTATAAATATAGTTTATAAAAATGAAAATTTTACTTATAAAGGGAATTCTAAACCCTTTTGGGTTTGGTTTTCTAAGATCTAACTCTTAGGACCCTAATAAAAAGTGGGTACCATCGTCATCTCTATATTTTTGCAGGTACCAACTAAGAAAAGAGGAAAGTGGATACATGATAGTGGTTGCTCAAAACATATGATAGGAAACAAAGACATGCTGACTAACAATATCTACTCAGATGGAGCATCTGTCACATTTGGAGATAATTCCAAAGGATATATTATCAGCAAATGCGATGTGAGCAATGACGGTACATCTAACTTACCTCTTATTACAAATGTTTTACTAGTTATAAATTTACAACATAATTTACTTAGTATAAGCCAACTATGCGATAAAGGTTTTAATATATATATATATATATATATATATTTCGGAAAATAAATGTAACATATTTGATCAAAACAAGAATCTTATCTTTGAAGGAACTAGAGAACATAATATATACATTTTAAATATGAAAGTAAAGCATAACACAAATATGTGTCTAGTAGTCAAAGAAAATGATCCTTGGTTATGGCACAAAAGATTTTGTCATATAAACTTTAAAGCAATAGGCAAATTATCTAAAATTAATTTAGTAAAAGGTTTACCAAATATGAATTTTAAAGTAAATAGTATTTGTGATGCTTGTCAGTTAGGAAAATTAACTAAATCTACTTTTAAATCAAAGAAAATTATTTCTACATTACAACCACTTGAGTTATTACATTTAGATCTTTTTGGACCAACTCAAGTTCAATATATAAATCATAATAGATATGTTTTTGTAATTGAAGATGGGTTCTCAAGATACACTTGGACAATATTTATGAAAAATAAAAGTGATACTTTTGAATTTTTTTAAAACTTTTCTAAGATAATTCAAAATATTAAAATTAAAAACATTAGAAGCGATCATGGTGGTGAATTCGATAATGATATTTTTGAAAAATATTGTAATAAGAAAGAATTTTTCACAATTTTTCATTTCCTACAACTCTGCAACAAAACAGAGTTGTAGAAAGGAAAAGTAGAACACTTC
Organism: Allium fistulosum; assembly: GCA_030737815.1. Taxonomy (NCBI): domain Eukaryota; kingdom Viridiplantae; phylum Streptophyta; class Magnoliopsida; order Asparagales; family Amaryllidaceae; genus Allium; species Allium fistulosum. The sequence continues at coordinate 1,023,427,041 of CM060902.1, forward strand.
AAGAATGTGCTAGAACCTTATTAAATGGGAGCACTCTACCTAAATATTTTTGGGCAGAAGCTGTAGCAACTGTTTGTTATGTTTTAAATCGAGTCTCCATTAGACCATTAACAAAACATACCCCATATGAACTTTTTAATGGTAGAAAACCTAACATATCATATTTTAAAGTTTTCAGTTCAAAATTCTTATTATTTAATACAAAAGACCAACTTGGTAAATTCGATCATCCGATGAAGGAATATTCATTGGATACTCGGAACGAAGCAAGGCATATAGAATTTACAATAAAAGAACTAAAATAATCGAAGAAACACTTCATGTGTCATTGATAAAAATTTCAAACCTAATAATAAAAATGAAGATGAAGAAATAATTTCAAAATCAAATATCGTAGAAGATGATATTGAAAATATTGAAAATAATACTGAAATTGAAAACAACAATTTACCTAATGAAAATGAGATTCGATCTCCAGCAAGACTACTAAGAAATCACCCAATTGAAAATGCTATTGGAGAAATAAATTCTAACGTAAGAACATGAAATCAATTAAATCAAATGAGTCATGTAGCTTTCCTTTCGAACATTGAACCTAAAAATGCTAAAGAAACCTCAACTAATGATTACTGGATTATATTTATGCAAGAAGAGTTAAATCAATTTGAACGAAACGAAGTTTGGGACTTAGTTCCTAGACCTAGTAATCAAAAAGTCATCGATACTAAGTGGGTATACAAAAATAAAGTCGATGAGCAGGGGAATATTATTTGAATCAAAGCTAGATTAGTTGCTCAAGGGTACAATCAAGAAAAAGGAATAGACTATAAAGAAATGTTTGCTCCTGTAGCCCGACTAGAAGCAATATGTATTTTATTAGCTTTTGCATGTTTTCATAACTTTAAACTATATCAAATGGATGTAAAATGTGCTTTTCTAAATGGATTTATAAAAGAAAATGTGTATGTAGAACAACCACCTTTATTTGCACATAAAAATTTCCAGACCATGTTTATAAAATAAAGAAAGCTTTATACGGTTTAAAACAAGCACCTCGAGCTTGTTATGATCGTCTTAAAAGTTATCTTATAAGTTCTGGTTTTAAAATTGGAAAAGTAGATCAAACTCTGTTTATAGAACAAGATAAAAAGAATATTCTAACAATACAAGTTTATGTAGATGATATCATTTTTGGTTCCACGAATGAAAAATTATGTCAAGAATTTTCGAATATTATAACAAGAGATTTGAAATGTCTCATATGGGAGAACTTTCATATTTTCTTGGATTACAAATCAAACAATTAATAATGGAATTTTTATTAATCAAGAAAATTATTGTGATAATCTAATAAATCGTTTTGGTATGGAAAATACTTCTGCTAAACCAACACTTATGAGTACTACGGTACATCTCAATCGAGAAGAAAATGGAAACAGTATTGACCAAAAGCTATATCAAAGTATGATTGGATCTTTACTTTACTTAACTACTAGTCACACTGATATAACGATGAGTGTATGCTTATGTGCACGATTTCAAGCAAATCCCAAAGAATAACATTTGCGAGCAGTGAAACGAATTTTGCGCTACTTAAGAAAAACTAATTACTACGGTCTCTTTTACCCGAAAGAATGTCCTTTTGAGTTAGTATCATATAGTGATGCTGACTTTGGAGGATGTCGAACAGATCGGAAGAGTACAAGTGGTACATGTCATTTCATTGGACAATCTTTAGTATCTTGGTTTAGTAAGAAACAAAATTGTGTTTCACTTTCGACATGTGAAGCAGAATATATTTTTGCTGCTTTGGCATGTGCTCAAGTTATATATATGCAACAAACTCATCAAGATTTTGGTATAAATTTATCTAAATCAACAATTTATTGTGATAATGCAAATGCTATCGAAAAGTCCTAAACCACTCTAGAACAAAACATATTGACATCCGACATCATTTTCTTCATGATAACATAGAAAAAGGTAATATCTCTCTTGATTTTATATCATCAGAAAATCAAGTTGCAGACATATTTACTAAACTTTAAATGAAAATATTTTTCTTAAATTAAGACGTGAACTAGGAATTATGCCATTACATGATTTATAATTTAATACTCAAGTGTAAGTAAAAAGTTATAAAATAGATTAAATTTTAATTGGACAAAAGTTGGAGATGATGGCACTCTAACTCTGCACTCATGGGAGATAGTCATATGTCTTTCTAATGTTCTATTGTATTAACTGCATTAAGACCATTCAGTCTTTCTATTTAATATATGATAATAATCTCTTTATATTTTTTCACCCTACAACCTTATAACTTTTTATAACTTATACAAAATAAAAGGATTGGCTGAAGTTTAGTGATCAATGTTAACCAGAAAATTTAACACTTCAAGAATAGAAAATGAAACCAATACATATAATTGAAAAGATTTTTTTTTAAATTCATATAAAACTAACATTAAGTGTATATATACATCCTCTTAGAAAATGTCGTCTCAAGAAATTTCCGAACTTTCATCAATTGTTTTCAGCACTCCAACTTCGGATTCGTCAAATAAATCTACTCCAGTGTATGTTCCGGTAAAGATTACTCCATCTCCTAATCACCATACCGGATATACGCCAAACTGCAAACGATCTAGAAAAAACTTAGAATTTGGGTCACCTTCTACCAAGGAGAAATTTGATGATATTCATCATTACCAGCGTGAAAACTTAAGTATACAACGTGAGATGTATTATGAGCAAAAACTCCATGGTAGACGTTTAAATTTTCTTGAACAATTCGCTCTCAAATTCTATGGAATGACCCTTAAACAAGGTGTGCACAATCCATCTCCTCGACGACCTCATGTATCTCTAAATTCTTGGGAACAAGGTGCTCAACTAATGTTTGGTCTCTTATTAATCCATTACGTGATGTCACCAAAGTTGATCCAAGCTCTTTCGAAGTTTCCTCTTCAAACGAATCCAAGACTTCTGAAAAATAAAATCTAGATTTTCATAAATTTATGTTCCTGAAATTGATGTTGTAATTTGGATATATAATACGTTTGTTGAAATAAAATTATATTCTTCTTAACATGAGACCTTTTAACATGAGAATAAAGCTCGAAAAACAACTATATATATAGCATTGTTTTTTAACCAAATTAAAATGAACTGAAAGTAAGTTATACCTTAAAAATTCAACAATTTCAACCGGCTGACTTAAAGGATTCAGTCGACTGAATATTCAAATGTACTAAAATTTGACCCAGAATTCAGCCGACTGAACCCCCCATTTCAGCCGACTATTGCATACCATTTTTCAACTAATTTCTTGCGGGTTCTAATTTTCCCAATTTCAGCTGACCGCCTTCATCATTTCAGCCGGTTGATTCATCTGTTTTCTATTTTTTAAAATAGACCTGCACATTTTCCAAAGCAATGAGCCAATCTAACCTACTTTTTATTATAATCTACCCATTCATTCTCCATCTACCTAACCATTCAATACTCAGAAAAACAAAAAGCAAACCCTAGCTTCTTTAGAAATTCAATTTTTTCTTCATCCCTTCATAAAACAACATGGCTCCAAATCAAAAAGAGCAAGAGAATCAAAAACTAGATCATCTGAAAGTCAAATCCAAGCATGGAAATATAATGATACAGCGGTTAATCGCTTCCACGACATGAAAATTTTAAAGCTTTTCGAAGGTGCCTTTATGAAATTTCCGGATTTCAATGGCTACGCGATTAGAGAGTTAGCCGAAGCTTATGGTTTCAATTCATTTATTGGGTATGATTCTAATAACGTTAAAATCTACCTTCAAAGGTTAGGCCACATTCTAAGATGTCCATCGAGGGGTTGGATATTGATGATGTTGATGTCAATATGTACAATCGCGATGGAGTTTCACATCGTTTCTTATCGGATGATTTAACCATCTTAAAATCTAGTGCCTTACATCCAAAGGCAAGAATTATCCATCGTGCTCTTATTCGATCTCTACAACCCTGGCTCAGAAGTTAAGAGAAAGTTTACAAAAGAGATTTTCAAGCTTTATATGCTATTTACTCCTCTCAACGATTAAATTAGGGTAAAATAATATTAGATGAATTTCTTAATGTCAATCATAGAAGAAGCTACAAAACCATTCATTATGGAGCTTACATAATGCGAATTCTATAAAATTTTGGAGTTCCTTTGCCCGATTCTGAATTTACGATTAAAGGCGAGCTTAACTCCAAAACCCTTAGTCTCATGGGTCTTCCTAAATATCCCGAAAGCCAACAAATCATTAGTTTTCAAGAATGGGTTGCAAATCATAATCAAGGAATTCAGCAACCTCGAGACATGAATATTGCCTCCTCTTCTCAAGTTCCTCAACAATAAGAAGAGGACGACGAAATTCATGAACTAAATATTGACGTGCCTCCTAAGCAAGCTCTTGATGTTATCCTAGAGTCAAAGCAAACTCAATCGACGTTTAGCTAATGTTGAGAGGAATGTTTCTAAAGCAAACCAAAAGCTAAAGTCGATAAAAGTTTTTCTAAATAAAATTTGGGAAAAAGTTTCTTGTTCCGGATCCACTTAAACAGGTATTATTGATAATCCAGCACCATTCCCTTGGACAACATCTGAAGAAGAAGAAGGTAGTGACAAATGAGTTGGTATGTTTTTTATTATCTAAACTCTTTGACTATTTTGTTGTATTCCTATGATATTTAATTTGTGACAATATGTTGTATGTTTATTATGTTTGGTTAAGACATCTTAAAACCTTGTAATGTTTATCTTTTTATGATATTTTCTTCAATCATTAATATCATATTCTATATGAAGTTTCTATGTGAGATAGTTATTTGTTTGTCATGTCTAGTGTTTATATGTTTATGTGAAATGTTTGTCTATTTTATTTCTCATATCAATTCTTTTTTCTTTGTGTCGATGACAAAGGGGGAGAACAACATTGATAGGGGGAGTATCTAGTCAGGGGGAGAAAATTACTCTGTATATTTAAAAACTTACATAGTTGTCATCATCAAAAGGGGGGAGAATGTTAGAACCTAGAATTTTGATGTTTTGATTGTGACAACTATATAAGTAAATATTATATGAACTAACCAAACTTGCAGGAGAAGATATTGTTTTTACTCGAGAAATAGTCTAACAATTTGTTGACCAGATTCCGGATTGAAGCTTCAGCAAAGTATTAAGTTTAAGGTCTGAGTTTAGTAGTAAATATAAGTTAAAATCTCTCCGAAGTGGTAAATGCATGCACACATAATATAAAGTCTTTCAAAACATTTAGATTAACTAGAAAACATTAAAAACAGCCGGATGAATGGCATAAGTTAGTCGGCTGAATACTGTGCACGTGCACAAGTTAATATGAATATTCAAATAGCTAACCATCCTATTTCAGTCGGTTGAATTGTGTCACTTTTACACTATTTCCTTACTGTTTCATTTTTAAATCAATTCAGCTAGCTGAATTACTCTATTCAGATGGCTGAATCTTCATAACGGCTATATTTTTAAAAGACACTTCAATCCAATGAACAGAAACAACTCTTGATTCAAGAGTTGCTTCCATATCTCTTTATGGCTATCTTTCACGAATGAATACAACTCTTAAACCTCTATAAATAGCCATAAATTCCATTGTTTTAATCACTAATTCTCACTCTTGTTTCTAATCTATCTTGCTATTTGAACTCTAAGCAATCAATACTTCATTCTGATCACTTGTTCACTCAAGAATACTTTATTAGTTATTTAATAAACTTCCTATCTTCACGAATTACATGATATACCACAAAGGAGAAGATTATAGGAAGTGTGTACTCTAAAGACTTATCCGTGCTATTAAAAGAGCACATTCGGTCAAGAAAATTCTCTGTACTATTGAAGTCATGTTCGGTTGCTCGGGCGGTTGAAGTCTTATTCTATTGCTTAGGCAGTTGAAATCATGTTCGGTTGCTCAGGCGGTGTAATACCTGTTCCTTCGGGTTAATTGAAGGTTGATAGTTAAATTCCAGAAGGAGTCTGGGACTGGACATAGAACGCGAAGTTCGAACTAGTATAAAAATCTTTGGTGTCATTTACTTTATTACTTTACTTTTACATTTACACTCCGCATAAGTAGATAGTTTATTTAATATTCCATATTGCATGATTCTTAATCACTTTCACACTATATCGCCGCCCAGATGATTAGTCATCTTAGAACGGTGACATTTAATGAATACCTTATCTATCACTTCATCAACTATTGGCATACATAGCCTTTTATCTCGCCTAAGTCTACCTTTGTCGTCATGGAAAATAGGTCCAAATGAGCAGATCTCTCACCTTTCTCCAATAGCTGAAAGATACTTACCAACTCTCCATCTTCCTTCTGCCTAGCCCCAATTCAATCAATAAAAAATGGTCTGACTTCCAGTGCTGCTAATGAATTTGGCAACCACTCTACTGATGGTCAAAAATCAAAACTTGCAATGTACTCTAACTGCTTCCACTCCGCAAACATCGAGCCTAACATAGCATGCCTCCTACTTAACGCACCTGCCATTACATTGCCCTTTCTAGGTGCATATGAAATATCAAAATCATACAAGGCCAAAAACTACATCCACCTTTACTGTCTCAAATTAAGGTCTTTCTGAGAGAATAAATATTTGAGCAACTAGCCTCATAACTGCATCAGAACAGCTCCTAGTCCTTTGCCGCAAGCATTGGTATACACGATAAAAGACTTCGTACCATCAGGAATACCCAAAACAGGTGCACTCATCAAAAGCTCATTTATGCATATGAATGAATTTCACACTTCGCATCCTAAGATAAGACAATATTTTTCTTAGTAAGGCGAGTTAGGGCTATGAAAACATTCACAAAGTCCTCAATGAACATTCGATAAAACCCCCAAACCACGAAAGCTCCTAACTTCGATAGCATTTTTTGGTACCTTCCAGTCGTGTACCACGACCACTTTGCTTGGAGACTGCTAATCCATGCTCTGACATGACATGTCCAAGAAAACGTACCTCCTTTCCCTAAAAATGGAACCTAGGGAATTTAGCTTTTAGTTGTTGCTTTCTCAAGGAATCAAGCACCTATTTCAAATGTGCTTTTTACTCCTCCTCGGTCTTGGAATAAATGAGGATGTCATCCACAAACACCACTACAAATCGATTCAGATGCTTTTGAAAAACACGACTCATAAGATCCACAAAATAGTCTATAGCATTGGTTAGTCCGGAAGGTATGACTAGCCACTCAGAAGAACCCTCCAGTGTGCGAAAGGTAGTTTTCGTTATGCTCTCATTCGCCACCCTTAGCTAATGAAAGCCTATGGTGAGATCCAAGTGTGAAAATACTCTCGCTCCAACTAATTGGTTGAACACATCATAAATGCACGATACTGGATATTTATTCTTCCTTGTCAACTTATTTAGCTCATGATAGTCAACACACAACCATACAAATTCATCTGCCTTAATGCGAACACTACTGGTGCACCCCACTCAGATGTACTTCTTCATATAAACTCCTTCTGTAAGAGTTCGAAAACATAGGTATCTACCTCCTTTCTTTCTCAAGGCGCCATTCGCCTAATGGGTAATACAATTAGCTTCGTACCTTGAACCAAATCAATACAAAACTCTATTTCTCATTTGGAGGAAGAATAGTAATCTCCACAAATACATCGGGAAATATCTATACGACAAGAATGGATGTTAACTCATCTTGGGACAGATCCAACGAATATAAGTAAATCAAAATTATCGATCCACTAGGCTCTCAATAAACGTCTAGGTTATACCTCATGTCACTCCTCATACGAATCACCCTCATGTCACAATCTTGTAATGCCCTATAGCGCGATAACCAATCCATTCCCATTATCAATCTATACCCTGGAAACCCAAACACAAAAGCATTATATATGAGTTCCACACCTTAAACTAATAATTTCAATTCTTGACAAACTATAGATAAGTTGCTAAATCCCCCAATGGGGTTCGACACCACCATGAGATTAGGCATAATGTGAGTATCTAATTCTAACTTATCAACCATACCTTTAGAAATAAAGAAATACGATGCTCCAATGTCAAATAAAGTATGAATAGGAAAATCATACATAAGTAACACGCGTTCCATAGTGGATGTAGAAACCGTGTTTCCATTTCCTATGACCGGTGATGCACTGGCACTAAGAAATACTTCTACTACATAGGCCTTTACAATATGACTATCTGTGGCACCCGTTCCTTCTCTTCCCAAAGCAAAGCACTCATTCTTCATATGCCCAATCTAATTGCCATTATAGTACCTCACCTTTGTAAAATATACTTTACACTCCTTAGCAATGTGGCCATTCCTTTTACAATGGTTGCAAACAATATCCCGCTTCTTCCCTTTGCCATGCCAATCCTTCGGACCTCCATTCTTATGCTTTCCCTTTAAATGTGCTTGTCCAATCTCCTTTTTAAGCTCCTCCTTGGTGTCTTCCTTTGTGATGGTATTGAGCAATGCTATTTCCACTAATCTCTCGTAAGTGGTCTCCATTGGAATACGACTCAGTGCTAGATACTTCAGTGGTTGGTTCAAGCCGTTTGCAAACTCTTGGCCGTCTTCGCTAGTGTATTTATTAGCTCCATCCTAACTGCTTGAAAATCGTTGAAGCTATTCACATAATCCTTCACTATCATGTTACCTTGCTATAGATGAATAAACTTCTCAATCTGAACTTCCTTCTCTGCCTCCGAGATAAACTTGGCTTCGAACCTTTGCTTGAAAGTTCCCTAAGTGATGTTCTCCTCATTTGTCTCGGCCACTACCATCACCTAGCAGTTCAAGGCCTCTCCCTATAGGTACCATGTTGCAAGCCGTCGCCACTTAGCATCCCCAAGATCCAAAGCTACAAAGATACCCATACAGGTGTGAAGTCGTTCCATCATGTCCACAAAAGACTCGGTTCCTACAAATGGCTACCTACACATGCTCATAAAATCTTTGCACGGCTTCGAAAAGCTAGCTGAGGGTAGGTGATTGGGAACCAATTTAGGTGTATGGAATATGAGTGTAGCAAGGTTCATCTGGGCTTGGCCAGCGGCTTGTTAAGACCTACGAAAACATATAGGTATGTTCATGCCAAGTACCTCTGGAAACACATACTTAGAGCCCTCTCCAGTCTAGTTACTCATCTCTATCATTTGTAAAAAGATTTATTAGCAACTATTCCTTAATGTCAGTGAGCTAGACTAGAATAAATGTTGTGTGTGCTTTTTTCTACACACACACACAAGTATGCTCTTTCAATACATTCTAGTTGATTAGGAATCGCTTAACATGGTTATGATACCAAATGTAACAGCCCGCCATCTACAATAGCCCGATCGACGGCTTAATGTGGTACTGGTTTCATGGATCTTGTTGACAGTGGATAGTTTTAGTTAAAATATAAAATATATCATAAAGCTACCTACAATATTCTATAATTTCTGAAACTCACAATGGAAGGAAACAAATATAATACTGAAAATAAAAATACTGTAATCCAAAATAAATATAATAAACTATAACGATGGTATCTTGTTTCAAAATACCTTTAGATATGAAAATAAATAAATAGTCTAAATGTTTGGGAAAAATATCAAATAAGTAGTAGATAGTTAATAAGCAGATGCACATCTCCGTTGTACCGCCATGTCTTTGAAATCACTAGTGATCCTCTCTACCTACCTAGTAAAGTAAACAAAAAGGAGAAAGGAATAAAGAGGGTTAGAGATAGGCCTGATGAGTGATACGCATCATATGAGTGATTAATAGTAATAACCTAGTATAACAATGCTTATACTCGAAACCATACCTTAACCTGTTTCACCTGCACCCAATAAGTTGGCTAAATATAATATAATATGATAGTGCCAACATAGGATAAGGACTCAAGAAAATCTAACACATATATAATCATATACGCTCGATCAAATCTAAATTCCTAACTAGTTATTGCCGGAAAGATATGCTACTCATACTAAGGAACTATATTTCTCAGCCTACTATCGTAAAATCGTAAGCGACTGGGGAACTACATATCCCATCCCAATATCGCCAAATCATGAACGACTCGCTATAGAGCAACTCTATATCTCAACCCGCTATTGCTAAATTGTAAGAGACTCGTTACTAGAGAATTACATGCCCTGACCCAATAATGCCAAATCATAACTGATTTGCTACTGAGGAACAAGATATCATAGCCCACTATCGCCCAATCGTAAACAATTCACTATCGAGGAAAAAATATCTCAGCCCAATATCGCCATATCGAACAACGTATACTGAATCTACAACAACAAGGCACTTTTCAGAAGTGCCCAAAAACATAAAAAACAATATACTAAAATGTTTCTAATCTTGTTACGATCATAGCACCACAAACTGTGCATGAAACAAAGGTCATATGTGAGAGTACAAGTGTTTGAAGTTAATAAGCAATATCGTAATTTATAATTTAATTATTTTTTATATTATATTTTAAACGCTTCACTACAGTAACCATTTTTATCGATCCCTCATTCTTCATCCTCTAACGCTACCTTTTTCCCTATTGTTATCACCATGATTGCCAAGACCAAGATCCGATCCCACCAGCCTACTCTACACATAAATTGCATCTACCCATGGCTCTAACGTCACATATGTTGCCCTAGCATGGACCTGACCGTTGTAAGTTTCCAATGTCTTTCCGGCTACCTGACAACGATCTAAGTCAATTAGAGACCACTGAGAGGACCAGCTCGACATCCTCTACACTACTATGCTTCTTAATTGTAGTACGGTCCATGTTTTACCATTGGATCAAAATGAAAAATTTACATTTTCTGAACTTCCAACATGTTTTTTGATCGATAGAAGAACAACAATTTTGATATATAATATGTCAAGTTTGGAACACTTATATACTTCACACTTTTCAAATTATAAAGTGATTACCTTTTGGTAATTACAATTGATAAAAGTTAGACTTTTAATCATCTAGCAATGACACATTAGGTTTTTATCTGGTGTATATATATAAAATAAATTTGATTATCAACTTATATTTTGATTTACGAATATGAAGAGTCCCACCCACCAGCTAGACTTGCCTCCTTTCTGATTTGATTAGAATTCGCCTCCTTCCTTACTGGCTTACTGTGTTACCCTCTTGATTTGCCTTGATTTGCTTTGTAATTCCTTGTTTTATAATGTCCTATTATTTCTTTTTTATTTAATGCGGTATTTGTTTGATTTTGTTAAGAGATTAGATGATAGAGAAGGTAGGGATTAGTGATAGGATGGTTAGGTCGAAGTATGCTTAGAGAATAGGGCATTGGTTTCGATTTATAAACTGAAATGACTCATATTTAGGCTAAAATCTCGAAACTAATATATTACGAACGCTACTTGGTTTGACTTCTTTTAATTTCTGTCTCGTTGAACCAAAATCAACAATTTATATATGTTTCTGACCGTAAATGACATTCTAGATGCAATGGAATAGGTCCCGAGCCCTAATTCTAGCTCCTGTAAAAATTATTATTTTACCCTTTATGTAAAATTAAGATTTTACGAATTTAAAATTTATTATTTAATTTCGAGAAAAAATTACAGGGTGCTACATCTATCATTAAGGTCTTGCATCACCACGCATTACCATGACCATCGCCAAAATCTTATATTGTCGTGACTTTCCTAAAGTCTCGTGTCACCATGATTGTGACACCCCGCACCTCTAGGCACCCCGAAAATTGGACATGACTAGAAGCACGGGTGGTCGGGTGAAATAAAAATCCATAACATAGCATAGAGACTAAGGCAACATCATAAAATGATTAAAATATTACAGTGGAAGAAAACTTTCACTAATTATAAATTAATAGCAAAACAGCTTCATTAAAAACAACATTATTCCAAATTTATTTCTGAAACCAAAAGTACCAAGTAGTCTCCACCAAAACATAAAACATAACAAAGTTCACAATATTGGTCCCCATTTATAGAGTAAAGTACGGAACAGAGAAATGGAGTACATGAAACAAAAGAAACAAAAGCTGAAGATAACAACTGCTCCAATGACCCTCCAAGCTGCAAAGAACTGCAAAATCCTCCAACGATCTGCCTAAAGAAGCATACGTCGGAGCACACTTGTCATGTTCTGTCCGCGTCGATCTGCCTGAAGAAGCCTACGATTGCGGATGCTATCTATCCTACATACTAGCAACCTATGAAAGGTAGCAAACATCCTTGCGAACCTATTTTCCCGCTCCTAGTACGTACAGCCAAAACTATATTTTGGTCTTAACTGCATGAAACACCTATCCAGACCTTTACAAGGTCTGCCTACCAAATCGCTTCCATATTAATTAATTTTACCGTTACAGTTTACATATTGTTTATTTACATTAATCTGCTTTAGGCCATTTTTATATCCAATTTGGTTATTTCATAATTTTTCTTTTTCTTACATAAATGGTATTTCAATTTCACGTCCGTTCAGTCCGTATGGTTTGTCTATAATTTTTATGTCATTTTGTTACAGATTTACACCAGCCTTTAGGGTCCATTTAATTTACATTTTTTTCCACCCTAATTTACGTTCTACTTTTAGAGATTTAATTTGTACAAAATTTTTATCCAATAGCCACAAACCATTTAATGACACAAAATTCCACTTTTACATTTTTAGGCCACATATGAAACAAACAATTATGCCAATTATACTTCCCAATTTTGTTCCAAAACCATATTCAAAATTATGTAATTATATCAATCAAAGCCATAATTTTATTCAAGTAACATATTCTGAATTTATTCAACTAACCTGTTCTACCATTAGAAATTGAATAACAATTCTAATTCAATTTAATTAAACCAATCTTATTTACGCCATGAAACGTGAATAACAATTTGTTTGTTCCAAATTTTAACACAAACATGAATTAGAATTGAGAAGTGGAAGAAGAAGATATAATAATTTACAAAAATTTCAATCTTATTTATGCCATAAAACGTGAATAGACGATTTTTATGTCCCATATTTTAAACCAAACATGAATTATATTTGAGAAGTGGAAGAAGAAGAAGAAGTTGCAATAATTTACATCTATTCTCAATTAATAACAAAAATTAATTCATATTAACGTGCTAGAAAAGAACTGAAATTGAACTACTTTATTTTTCTATTTTATATTAATTCCCAATCACCTGGCATTTGAGCTTGCATAAATTTGAAAAAAGCATTGCTTTAATCTTTCTCCCTTTGATTCTTCTAAATCCCCCAAATTGCTTGAATATATATAGATAATTTAATTTGGTAGATATTTATTTATTTAGTAGAAAAAAGGAGGAAGAATAATGTACACTAATTTTACTGTAGAATTCTGGCAACGGTTGAATAAGAGATTAGATTTAGGTTAGATGGTTTATTTATAGATTGTTTGAGTGAATATATTCCATTAGATTATTTTATATTAAATCTGGTACTTTCATACACTTAATGGTTATCCATTCTAGCCCATACACATACTCAACCAATAAAATTTAGCCATCTCATCCTATTACATCACTGGAGCGAATGGGAAGCCACATGCTAGAAACAACGCTGAAATACGTAGGAAAATCGCTGGAAACGAACCAGCTAAAAAAACATCACTCCAGATTTTGGGCGACAACAAGACTTGATCCTTGGTCACTAAGGAAGTCAACATGCGCCTTTACCACTATACCAAATGCACTTTTAATTTCTTTTTAATTATATTTCCCATAAAATATCGGGGTGTTACATTCTCCCCTCTTAAAGGATTTCGTCCCCGAAATCTCCAAAGACGGAAGAACGTAATTAACAACCATCATCCAAGAACTATATCCATCTACTCAACCGTCATCCATTTCTACCATTATCCTTATTTTTAACTAATGCAATTTATGATTTATGCAAAGTGAAATGCATATGAACTTACCTAATGCTAAAAGGTAGTCGGTCTACTGATTCAGTTGACCTCATGTAATGCAAGTATGCTTATGCCATGCAACCAAATGTATGCAATTACCCTAGTATAATTGATAATTCTATATGTATGTTTCAATCATTCACCCAAATGCACCATCCATATGCAACATCCATTTATATACCCACACATATATATACACACACACAACCATGTGCAAATGCAATAGATAACATGTACGCATATGCAGGTGTGTGCCTAGTTGGCCGATTATCCTAATAAATATCTATCCAGTGCATGCAATGCATCCATTTGCAAACATTGGCATCCACTTGCAATCATTTTCATCCATCAAACATAACATGCCCTAATGACATGTTTACAACCAAACTACCATCCATAGGTTTCACCTAAAGATTATTGAAAAGACCCTAACTAAGGAAAGATCAAAGATAGGATATTTAAAGTGTGCCTTCAAATAGAAAAGGATAAGAAGTTCAAATTCTCTCCTCGAATTCCCATGTGCACTCCTTGGGGTCATCTCCTCACCGAACCTTCACTAGACGAACTTCCTTGTTGTGTAATCTCTTGACGCCATGTTCCAATATACGGGTGGGTGTACGACGCACAAGTGATTCGCGCTCTACCTCCACTTCCCTTAGCTGATCAGGTTCTACTACTACTGCAGAATCATGTAGACAATTCCATAGATGAGAAACCTAAAAAACATCGTGAACTCCTGCCAATTTATCTGAAAGATCAACTCTGTATGCCACTTTTCCAATCCGTGCAGTAATAGGGAAGGGTCCTACAAATCTCGATGCCAACTTACCCACTGAGCCAAATCTCATAACGTTTCTCAGAGGAGAAACCTTGACAAAAACTGTATCTTCGACCTTAAACTCCAAATATGAACGTCTTCTGTTGGCATACGACTTTTGTCTATCTTGTGTAGTCTTCAACCTCTTGCGAATCAAATCCACCTTCTCGGAAGTTTCCCTCACCAAGTCTGGTCCAAGCAAGATCCTATCGGTGGTATCCCATCAATAGGCTGGTGATCTACATGGTATGCCATAGAGGGCCTCGAACGGTGCCATCCCAATGCTTGCTTGATAGCTATTATTATATGCGAACTCCACCAAAGGTAGGTGGTCTTCCCAAGAGCCTCCGAAGTCAATGATGCACAATCTGAGCAAATCTTCCAAAACCCTATTTACCCTCTCAGTTTGTCCATCCGTCTGAGGGTGATATGTCATGCTAAGATCAATTATGTTCCCAAGGCTTGCTGAAGTCTCCTCCAAAACTTACTGGTGAATAATGGATCTCTATCGCTCAAAATGCTAGCGGGAACTCCATGAAGCTTAACTATCTCCCTTACATAAAGAGTCGCCAAAGAAGCTGTCGTCCTATTACTCTTAATGGGTATAAAATGAGCGCTCTTCGTCATTCTATCCACAATGGCCCAAATACTCGTGTTCCCTCTCTGTGACCTTGGTAATCCATCCACGAAGTCCATAGTGAAAATGACTATAGGATCGAGTAATATGGAATAGTATAAAAGCAGTGCGGAATAATAGAACAATTAGTAGATAATAGTAAATAATAAACGAGCACACCAGGAATTTTTATACTGGTTCGAACTTCCCGTTCTACGTCCAGTCCTAGACTCCTTCTGGAATTTCACTAAAACAACAACCCTCACTTAACCCGGAGGAACAGGTCTATACAACCGCTGAGCAGCCGAACAGGGACCTGAGCAACAGAACAGGATTTTGCCTCAGCAGCCGAAGAGGACTTCACTTTGCCTGAGCAGCAGAACAGGACTTTTACAAATAAATTTTTCTTGACTCTATGTGTTCTTTAATAACACGAATTTGTCAATTATAGTACACCCTTCCTATAATCTTCTCCTTTATGATATATATATGAATACGTGAAGAATAAGGAAGTAATAGAATGAATTTGTATGAAATTGAATGCACAAGAGTATTAGAATCAAAGAATATGAGAGTAGAGTAAGAATAGATTGAATTCCATTATGGAAACTTCATTCTAATGTGTTTATACAGATTATAAATAGGTGCATATGTTCGTGAAGAGTTATCATGAAGAGATGTGGTCATATCTATTGAAATGAAGAACGCATCTCTTCATGAATGGAAGTGCCTATTTGAAAAAAATAGCCATTATAGATATTCAGACTTCTGAATTGAATAATTCAGACTTCTGAAATTGCACGGGCTCAAACCAGAAAGAAAATAGGCTAAAAACAACCATTTTCAGACGTTTGAAATTACCAAGTCAGACGTCTGAATATTGTACTAACAATATTCATTTTTCCAGATTCAGACGTCTGATTTGGTACATTCAGACGTCTGATTTGGTACATTCAGACGTCTGAATGTAACTAAAAAATACCATAGCTCAAATGGTTAGAGCACTTGCCTTCTGAACTAGTGACCCGGGTTCGAGTCCCGCTCCATGCAATTTTTGAAAACTTGATTTTTCATTTAAAATATGAATGTATATGTGTTTGTATCATTTTGAGAAGATTTTAACATTTGTAAACTCTAGACACGACACTCTATGACTAATAATACTTTGTTTGTCACCTTCGTCTTGTCTCTATCATATATATCTCTTCTTGTATCTCCATATACATTCTTTCATACTTTTGTACTATGCATCTTCATTTTGAACGTATTTGATTATCTCTTTTTGATGCTCATGTACCTGCAAATTAGCTTAGAGATTCTTTGACATAATTGTATAGTTGTTGTCATTAAAATCCAACAATTGAGGTTCTAACATTCTCCCCCTTTTTGATGATGACAACTATACAATTTTAAAAAATATTTATTCTATATAAAATATAATATTAATATGTTTAAAGCTCCCCCTAAGTATAACATCTCCCCCAAGTATAATATCTCCCTCTATTAATATGCATATGAATTTCTCCCCCTTTGTCATTATCAAAAAGAATGAGGGAATATAATAAATTATATAAAATATCTTATAAATAACGAGATAAACTCATTATTAATTATGAAGGAAAAATAAAATAGATTTTACCATATTTGCTGAAGTCCATATTACATTGTAAGCAAGTAATTCTATTAAACGTATGGAACATTCTTTAAAATTCCAAAATCTATCATTTTCCTTTTGTTTCTCCGAGCACCTGCAAAAAATAATAATCATTTTCGGTACCCACTTATTATGTTAGGGTCCGGGGGGGTTAGGTCTTAGGAAACCATACCCATTTGGGTGTGATTGAACCTTTATAAATATAATTTTCATTATTAACTACCATATCAAAATAATCATCAATGTACTTTTCTCTATTTTTCCAATTAATAGGAACCCAAATACTTAGATAATTTTTATCCATATTTCTGGTCAATGATTTTGTACATCTAGAGAAATTATAAATATTATTGGTCATAGCAGTATTTGAATTTCTATAAAAATTGGATTTAGACTTTACTCGAAATTTAGTACTAGCACTAACATTTTTACTATACATGAAAGCATATCTAGTGCTATTTCTACGATTAATTTTATAATATCCTAAACCACTTTTATCATGTAATGGTCTAGAACTGGATAAAATCATGTTTAAATCGTTTTGACCTTTATTAAATTTTGTGACTTGAGTGTTAAGTTTATCAAATTTTGCTTTAAAGTCACAATTATTATTTTCAAAAGAAATATTACTATTATTTAAAATATCAATTTTCTCATTTAATTCAGTATTCTCGTTTTTTAACGTACAGTATTCATTTTTTAGAAGGAAATTTTGAGATTCTGAATCATCTAAAGAGGATTGTAATAAATCATTTTGTCTTTTCAAATCAAAAATTTCTTTTGAAAATTTTTCTCTCTCTTTCTCAAATATGGTGTTTTGTTCGTCTAGAAAATCTGTAAGAGCCTCAAAATTATTCTTTAAAACACCAAGTTGATTTTCTAAATCTAACTTCTCATTTTTCAATTTCTCATTTTCAATTTCAATAGATTTCATCTTTTCTAAAATAATAAAATTAAGCTTTGAAATCTTATTGATTACACTAACTAATTCATTATTATCTTTTACTGAAATTTGTAAATCAGAAAGTACCTTTTTGTAGTCTTTGCTGGTGGCTTTGACAGCGATTTTGCCTATTGTATTTCGACTGGATCGTTTTCTGGCCATTATTCTATGATGTTGTGACGATCGATAGAATTCCAGGCTCTGATACCAAATGAAAATGACTATAGGATCGAGTAATATGGAATAGTATAAAAGCAGTGCAGAATAATAGAACAATTACCAGATAATAGTAAATAATAAACGAGCACACCAGGAATTTTTATACTGGTTCGAACTTCCCGTTCTACATCCAGTTCCAGACTCCTTCTAGAATTTCACTAAAACAACAACCCTTACTTAACCCGGAGGAACAGGTCTATACAACCCCTGAGAAGCCGAACAGGGACCTGAGCAACAAAACAGGATTTCGCCTCAGCAGCCGAAGAGGACTTCACTTTGCTTGAGCAGCGGAACAAGACTTTTACAAATAAAGTTTTCTTGACTCTATGTGTTCTTTAATAACACGAATTTGTCAATTATACTACACCCTTCCTATAATCTTCTCCTTTATGATATATATATATATATATATATATATATGAATACGTGAAGAATAAGGAAGTAATAGAATGATTTTGTATGAAATTGAATGCACAAGAGTATTAGAATCAAAGAATATGAGAGTAGACCAAGAATAGATTGAATTCTGTTATGGAAACTTTATTCTAATGTGTTTATATAGATTATAAATAGGTGCATATGTTCATGAAGAGTTATCATGAAGAGATATGGTCATATCTATTGAAATGAAGAACGCATCTCTTCATGAATGGAAGTGCCTATTTGAAAAAAATAGCCGTTATAGATATTCAGACTTCTGAATTGAATAATTCAGACTTCTGAAATTGCATGGGCTCAAACCAGAAAGAAAATAGGCTAAAAACAACCATTTTCAGACGTCTGAAATTACCAAGTCAGACGTCTAAATATTGTACTAACAATATTCATTTTTTCAGATTCAGACGTCTGATTTGGTACATTCAGACGTCTGAATGTAACTAAAAAATACCATAGCTCAAATGGTTAGAGCACTTGCCTTCTGAACTAGTGACCCGGGTTCGAGTCCCGCTCCATGCAATTTTTGAAAACTTGATTTTTCATTTAAAATATGAATGTATATGTGTGTGTATCATTTTGAGAAGATTTTAACATTTATAAACTCTAGACACGACACTCTATGACTAATAATACTTTGTTTGTCACCTTCATCTTGTCTCTATCGTATATATCTCTTCTTGTATCTCCATATACATTCTTTCATACTTTTGTACTATGCATCTTCATTTTAAACGTATTTGATTATCTCTTTTTGATGCTCGTGTACCTGCAAATTAGCTTAGAGATTCTTTGACATAATTGTATAGTTGTTGTCATTAAAATCCAACAATTGAGGTTCTAACACATAGAGACGCTCTCCCATTTCCATAATGGAATATCCAATGGCTACAACAGTCCTCCGGGCTTCTTCTGTTCCGCCTTTACCTTTGGCAAGTGATGCACTTCGATACATACTCCACCACCCTCTTCTTCATTCCGGGCCAATAGAATACCCTCTTCATATCCTGGTACATCTTATCACCACCGGAGTGCTCTGTCATCCAAGAATGATGTGACTCGGCCAACACCGCATCTACTAAATCCTAACTACAGGGAACACAAAGTCTACTATCCCTTCTAAGCCATCCCCTAGTGTCCATGGTATAACGCCTAAGATATGGTGATGTTTCTCCTCTACCAAGCTTATCTAAAATGTCCTTTAACTCTTCGTCCTCACCTTGCCTTGCTCCAATCTGCTCCATCAAAGTAGGCTAGACGTCGAGGGCTGCTAACAATCCCAGAGCTAAATCTGATGGAGGTCTAAAATAAAGGTAGCAATGTACTCCAAATTCTTCCATTCCAAAAACAGAGGACTTAAAACCACTTTTCAACTACTCAACGTATCTGCCACTACATTACCCTTGCCAGGGGTATAGGAAATCTCAAAGTCATAAGAGGCTAAAAACTCCATCCATCTTTGCTGTCTAAAATTTAAGTCTTTCAGAGATAATAGATACTTCAAAGACTTATGATCCATGAAAAGCTCAAATCTTTCTCCTAAGAGATAGTGCCCCCAAGATTTGAGAGCAAAAACTATAGCTGCCAAATCAAGATCATGCGTCAGGTAGTTCTTCTCATGCGTTTTCAACTGTCTACTCGCATAGCACACTACCCTACCCTCTTGCATTAGTACCACCCTTAGCCCCATACCACAAGCATCCGTATAAACTGAGAAAGGCTTGGTTCCATCCGGTAATACCAATACGGGCGTGGTAGTTAAAGCTTCCTTCAATCGACCAAAGGAATCCTCACACTTGGCATCCCAAACAAAAGCTAAATTCTTCTTGGTAAGGCGGGTAAGTGGAGCTGATATCCTAGCAAAGTCCTTAATTAACTTCCTATAGTAGCCCGCAAGACCAAGGAAACTCCTTATGTCCGTGGCATTCTTAGGGGTCTACCAATCCTGTACTGTTGCCACTTTCGCCAGATCTACTGCAAGTCCATCCTCTGAAACGATGTGTCCCAAAAAGAGAAACCTCATCCCTCTAAAGTGGCACTTGGAGAACTTCGCCTTCAACTTATGTGCTCGTAGGGTCCTAAGCACTTCTTCCAAGTGAACAGTATGCTCCTCTTTGCTTCGCGAATAAACCAAAATGTCATCGAAGAACACCATCGCAAACTTGTTCAACGATTCGCGAAATACTCGAATCATCAGGTCCAAAAAATATGCCGGAGCATTGGTTAGCCCAAATGGCATGACTAACCACTCAAATAACCTATCCGGAGTCCTAAACGCTGTCTTCCTAATCCTATCCTTCGCCACATGCTACTGATGAAATCCCATGGCCAAATCGAGCTGCGAAAATACCTTGCCTCTTACTAGCTGGTCGAAGAGATCGTCTACATGGGGAAGAGGATAACGATTCTTCTTTGTCATCTTATTAAGCTCCTTATAATCCATGCAAAGCCTGAGAAAGCCATCCGCTTTAGTGGTAAAGACGACGGGCGCGGCCCACTCAGAAATGCTCCTACGAATGAAGCCCTTTTCCAAAAGCTCTCCAATCTTCTTGCTCAACTCACGACGTTCCTTAGGAGCCATATGCCTTACCTATAAAGCAACTGTTTTGGCATTATTGACGAGATAAATCTTGAACTCGATCTCGCTTCAAGGTGGAAGGCCAGCAACCTCCTCGAACACATCTAGAAAGTCTCTAACAATGGGTACCGAACTCAAACTATCGGCGATAAGTCAATACCAAGATACCTCCAAGGTACGTCCACTACAAGTGCCTAACCTCACCACCCTCTTATCGCAACCAAGAATAGCACCATACATGGATAGCCAATCCATACCAAGAATAGACCCGAACCCGTAAAAGCCCAATACAAAGGCACTACTATCAAACTCAACTCCTAAAATAAACAATTTCAAATCCCGACATAACTTTGAAAAATAGGCCGATCCTCCTACAGGATTTGATACTACTACCGGGTCGGTCACTAAGCAAGCATCAAGACCAAGACCCTCTACCAGAGTACTAGATATAAAAGAGTGCGAAGCTCTAGAATCAAATAGGGTACGAACAGTAAAATCAGAGATAGATACCACACCTTCAATGATCACTTTTTTTCCCTTGTCCACAACTGGACGAGTACTAGAGGAAGGAGCTGCCTCTAAAGCATAAGCCTGAGTAGGCTGTGAAGGTGTCTATGGACTATCCTTGGCTTCGATGGACAGTCCTTTTTCATATGCCCAACTTGATCGCAAAGATAACACCTCAGTCCCGGTCGCTCTCCTGCCCCTCTACAATCCTTAGAAGGTGACCTGGTTTCCCACAAGTAAACACTTCCAGTCCTTCCTTGGAACTTTCCTTTCTCCACCTGACCCTCCTCCTCCACTCCTCTTTCCTTTCCGCTGCTTCTTCCCATTACTCTTCTATGCCACATCTCCTTTCTTCTCAGTATCCGCAAGTAAAGCCATCTCTACCAATCCCTGAAAAGTGGCTCCCATCGGAATGTGGCTCATCGTTAAACTCTGCAGTGGCTGACTCAAACCCTTAGCGAACATCAGCGCCTTCTTATGAGGAGTATTGATCAGGTCTAGTCCAAATCTGGCAAGCTCATTGAATTGATTAACATATTCCTTAGTTGTCATATCCCCTTGCTTGAGCTGTATCAATTTCTTTAGCTGCACTCCCTCTTCAGCCTGCGATAAGAATTTCCTCTTGAACCTAGTACGAAAATTCGCCCAAGTCAAATTATAAGCCTCAACCTCCACAATCTCCCACCAACAAAGAGCCTCTCCCTGCAACTGCCATGAAGCCAACTGCCTCCGAGCTAAGTCCTCCAATCCCATAAGTCCAAATATCTGCTCACAACTATGGAACCAAGATCTCGCCTCAGTATATGACTCGGTGCCAAGAAACGGCTTGCCTCCTAAGCTGGTGTAGTCCTTGCATAACTTGGGAAAATCGAAAATGTCTGGCGAACGGGCTGGAGCCCCTTCCGCCGGAGCAGTATCCCTAGCTGGTGGCTCTACTCGTGCAGTAGCCTGGAAAATAACGTTTGAACCAAGCAGGCATATTAATGCCTGGAACTTCGGGGATATCTTGCGGTTCAAACATTTCTATCTATGGATATTAAAAAGATGGGATTAGGTACTCCATAAATAGTTTAATAGATAGGGAGGAAGAGATATGAGGGACCCATTTCTAAAATTTCTTTTTTTTTCCAAAATATATACATATACTTTTAAAAGTATTATTTGGAATATCCTTTAAAAATTATTCGAAAACCTTTATATATTTAAAATATTTTTAGGATTACCGAAATCCTAGCTCTGATACCAATTATGACACCCCGCACCTCTAGGCACCCCGAAAATCGAACATGACAAGAAGCACGGGTGGTCGGGTGAAATAAAAATCCATAACATAGCATAGAGACTAAGACAACAACATAAAATGATTAAAATATTACAATGGAAGAAAACTTTCACTAATTATAAGTTAATAGCAAAACAACTTCATTAAAAACAACATTATCACAAATTTATTTTTGAAACCAAATGTACCAAGTAGTCTCCACCAAAACATAGAACATAACAAGGTTCACAATATAGGTCCCCATATATAGGGTAAAGTACGGAAAAGAGAAACGAAGTACATGAAACAAAAGAAACAAAAGCTGAAGATAACATTTGCTCCATTGACCCTCCAAGCGGCAAAGAACTGCAATGTAAACCTACACTCCTGTGATTTGGGGAAAATAGAAAAAATAGGACTGGGTCAGACATAAAGTCTGGTGAATGAGAAATAAAATGAGGCAGATGTTTGTACCAAAAATGGGCACAACACTCTTCGGGAGTTATTTGAAGAGATAAAAATGAAGATTGTAAATGTAAAACAGAGGTTATCTAACAAAAACTCCAACAAACAGAAATGTAAAATGCACAGACAAGCAATTTAGAGTGGTTCAGCGTATTGCCTACATCCACTATGAAGTTTTGATGATTTTATTGATTCTCTTTCAATGATTACAAGCGATTACAGCGAACAACAGCGGGTTATAGATTAGAATTCGAAATTGACAGCAAAGGTATGGTGCAAGTCTTGATCCGGCAGAGTCTGGACGCTTTTTAATCAAAAGATCCCCCTTTCTGCATGCTCTGGGGCTCTATTTATAGGCGTGGGAAGCTCAGATCTCGCTCAAACTTCGGGAGACTTGGTTTGGCTCGTGAGGGGGCCTACACGACCATTTCCAGAAAGTTTGGCCTCGATCTGTGATCGATACGAATCCATTTCGTATCGATCAAGATGATGTCCAATTAAGCTAATATTTGGTGGAGACCTTCTTTGTTGTGTATTCAAGCTTCCCTTAAAATTTCATTGGATTTGGCATAGTAGATCACGAGATATCGTCGATACGAGATGGATTTCAACGCTGGCTGTTCTGCTCGACTCCATTGCTTCGACTCCATCATTTTGTGTCGATGACTGCACGTGCTCTCAAGATGATGTGGCGCGCGCACTTCGCTTCGATCCGGCCTTCACTCCGTATTGACCGTTTCGACTCCAAGTATCTCGCCTCGTTTGTTTCGATGGATTACACGTCACCTTAGTTAGTTGACTTGTTGGATGCGAGTTAACCTTTGCTCATGGATACGAATGCGGTCTCACGATGGATACGAAGCATCGAATCCCTGATGGATACGAAGTTGGTGTTGGGTGATCGTTACGAAGCAGTCGTTTCTCTGATGGGTTCGAACAAGCCCCTCTGGCTGGAGATTGATCGATGCGGAGTCCATTGACACGTGGACCTGGTCATTCTGATCGATACGAAACAGATGGATACGAAGCGAGGACTATTGAAGGACATGAAGTCCATCGATACGAACTCGATGGATTCGAAACATGACTAACTTCATCGGTACGAACCACTGCTCCGGATGGATACGTAATGGACCTTCTGGTGGATACGAAAACATGCCTTTCTCTTCACCTTGCATCCATCATAACTTGTTCGTGTAAACTCAAATCGTCTTAAAATTTGGAACGTTGGTTCCTTTAGCTTTTCTGGTCATGCCCCATCAATCGTAGCTCAATCCGGATTCGGACGAAATTCAGCGATATCCATGACAAGCGACATTTGGAATCTGACCAATTCCCTGGTGTCCTGGCCTTGCCAAAAGGCGGGATAACATTTGCCCCCCAAAGTATGTCTTGTGGAAACATGACATGCTTTGAAAAGCTGTAAGTTTGCGAGTTGTCGTTGAACTTCGCATTGATTCTCTCCCGAACCGATTTGAAATTCGAGTTGAAACGACGTCTGATGGTCGCTCTCAACCATCCTCTTGTATCGATCCTCTCGTGAATCGATGTAAAAAGTTGGAAAGCATTTCTTCATATCGATGCGGGTTTGAAATGACGGATATGAAATATTCATCCGCACCGAGTGACACAATTTGGGTTGGATTTTGATTCGCATCGATGATCTTTGATGGATACGAAATCATTATTCGTATTGATAGATTCTGATAGATACGAATATCGTGCTCGTATCGACAGACCTGTCCTGCTGTGAATCGATGGTTCATAAAACGGATGCTTCGAATCGATGGAGTCCATTGTCTTCAGGTGGCTTTTCTATGCACTTCGAATCGATAAAGCCTGGTGGATTCGAAACGAGCCTTCGTTTCGATGCGCTGTTTCACTGGTTGCGACCGGTCAGGTTGACTGGGAGTTGAATCGACTCGGTTTCACCCTAGGCTCCATATAAATACCTGGGACTTCATCATTTTTCACTTTTTTACCTTCTATATTTACTGTTGCTCTCTGTTCCCTTTTTTACCTTCGTATCGATAGACTGAGAGATATAACTGTTTTCGAATCGAACCAAACCTCCGATCCTCTGAGTGTTAATCGCTAAAATCAGGTAATTAATGGATAGATTCTTGTTAATAATGATGAAACTCGAGATCTCCGTCATTCTCTTTGCTTCTACGACCAGTTTCGACGAACTTGAGATCTGGACGATGGAAGACAAGATTGGGGGACGAAGCATGGCCATGGAGTTGAGATCCTTTGGGGAAGAAGGAGCTACGGAGGAAAACACTCTAACCTTATTTCGTATCGACTTGAACTGGGAGCATTCGAATCGATGCAGACGACATACGTTCGTACCGGCGTGGGGACGAGAGCGGCGATGGATGTGAAGCCATTGTTCTCTGATCGACGCGAAATCCGCAAACCTGATCGATGCGGATTGGCTTGTCTTTGATCGATACGACATGTATCGATTCGAATCTGATCGATATGAAGCGCTCTCACTCCAGCCCGATCGATACGAACGTATCAATTCGAATCTGATCGATACGAAGCAGTGTTACTCCAGCCTGATATCGATTCGAATGCGGCCAGGCTGCGTAGCGTGACCCCCCTGGCTCGATACGAAAACAAAGTGCAGCGATCGATCCTTAACCTAAATTTTGATGAACTTAGAGAAATTTTGAACACTTGAACACTTGACTCCGACGAGCTTCTGCCTTGCATAATTGAACTTGGTCACAGAACTACACGTTTGACTGACTTTCGAAGCTCGTCGATGGAACTGCTATATAACAAAAAATAGAAGTATGATGAACTTTAACTTGAATCGATTGTCAGTATTCGGATGGCGCGGTTGTGACGGTCAGCAATGACGGTCACTTCTGATCTAACTTTCGAAGTTTCGTCTTTAGCATATTTCCTTTAATTCTGCAGAATTATGCTCAAATCATGCATAACACTTGCACTGCACAACTCATTCGTACACTTTACACTTGGGAATGTACGGGCTTTTTATCGTCTAATGATGATTTCTCGTGAGTTAGCCAGTTATGGAATCGTCAAGTTCGCAGCAGCAAGAAACTCAGAATCTTATCCCTCCCAGACTTGAGATTCCGGACATCGAGGCCGAAGCTATTGGTCCAGCTCCGGACGAGTTGCCTGATGCGTCCTTCATTAATAGTCCACCTGACTCTGTCCCGTCCAATATCTCTGAAGATATGCTAGGGAGAATATGCTTGAGGCATGGCTTATCGTTGGACGATGTAATATTGCCTGGACCGGACGACAGACCACACAATCCCCCGGAGAGGTATACTGCTTTTAATCGACATGCATGCGCAGCCGGTACACTTCCTCCGTTCAACGATTATATAAGAGAAGTGTTGGCTTACCTGGATATTGCTCCGTCTCAGCTACATCCGAATGGATATGCTTCACTCAATGGCTTGTTCATCGCATTTATGGAATACCTCTACCGACCTCCCCGCCCGACCAAGATAAGATACCTCTTCAACTTCAAAAGTCGAACTGACAGCCCATCTTTTACATTCTTGGAGTCTGTAAGAAACTGCCAAGTTGTCACGGGGTCGTGGACTAGGCTGAGCTACTTCAAGTTAGAGTGGTTCTTTGTCCGATGTCCTCCGGTGTTTGCCAGAAGATGGTTGTTCAGACGTGAGTATTGTCTTTTTCCAAGTAATCAACAGAGCAATTTTTGAATGAAATTAAACTCATATCTCCTACTCCTTTTCTTTCAGCTATAATCCAGCGACCTGAAGGTGGCTATTATAAAGAGATAGTTCGGGTCCTTCAAGAGATTCCTAGTGAAGAAAGGAATATTGAATTGCTACTGACGGACCGGAATCTCAGAGTTCTTGGGTTGATTGGGTGGAGGCAGAGCATAAGGCTCGATGGCGCATTAAAGACTGTCTCCAGAGAAAAGGTCAAGCAGAAGAAACCCAGGGTTGTGATAATTGAGGAACCCGATTCCGAGAGAACTCATACCGACGAGGAACCGTTGGTTGGACCTGCTAATGCAACCCCGGATTCTGATGAAAAGAGAAAAGGCAAAGCGGTGGCCTCCAAACAGCCTAAATCCGGGAGGCGGAAGTCGGTGGTTTTACACCGCCCCCTGTCAGGAGTTAGAATTGCGGAGGCACCCTCCCTACAAGCTGAAAATCAATTCGAAAGGCTCGCTGACCCTCCAATCCCGGACATCGAGCCCGAGCAACACGACGTTGAATTGGGTGGACCGCGACATACCTTCGATGTTAGCGAGTCTCTTCCTGCCAGTGCGATTGACACTTCTGGTTGGTCCGGGGGGTTACACATTCACACACTCTTCACGTCACATCACATTTTCCTAACCGTAAACAACATATTGTAAACGGCTACTGATTTTCCGTGGTTTGCTTTTCAGGTATGATGTCTGGACAAAGTTCTGTGCTTGGTAGTTTGCGCAACAAGCGCCGTTATCATGAGCCACGCAGGAGAGAGGGCGAGAGGGATTATGACTCAGGACACTCTGGTCAGGAGAGGTCTGACAGAGATAGGGGATACGTTCACCGATCCCGATCTCGCTCTCCTCCTCCCAGGACCTCCGCACCTCCTACGGTAGCAGTTGCTCGTCCTCCTGAAATTTCATAGCCTAGGCCGTCTTCTCAAGCTTCGAGGCCCGATCCTCCGCGCAGGACTGAAATAGCCACCTCTTCAGCTACCACACCAGTCACGACTGATGCGTCCAGTGAAGGAGCGCTTAAATTGGCACAGATGAGGAAGGAATTTTCCGACATCTGCTTTGACGGTTATGTCTTCCCTCCGCACTTGAGGAGAATTCCGCCAACCGCTGAAACCACTATCCATGATTATGTTGCAGACATCTTCTTCTAGTACAGGGAGTGGGCACGGGCCACGAGGAAAGCGTCCAAAGTGGCATTCGATCGGGGCGTCGCCATTGAGAATCTTGAGAAGGAGTTGGGTCAAAATGACCGAATCATAAAAGCGCTCAACGCGGAGGCTGAGTCTTCCCGTAAATCTAAAATGGAGGCCCTAAAAAAGGTTGACGAAGTAAACTCCGCCATGACCAGAATGAAACAAGAGCACTATACCACCATCGAAGACATGGGTCATAGGAACACCACCATTACCGCCGAGAGGGATGCCGCTCTTAAGGAGCTTAATGAGCTAAAATCAAAGTTCTCCGAAATGGCGAAGGAGAAAGATGCAGCTAATGTCTCTGCGCAGGAGGCCTGTGATCAGGCGATGACGCTCCAAAAGGAGAAGGAAGCGGCTATGCAACAAGCTCGCGAAGCTGAAGCTGGGGTTGACGAGAAGGTACGGCAGGTGGAGGCCAGGATTGAGGCTGAGGTAGAAGAGCTACTCGTCACTTACAATGCCAATGTGCTAAGGCACCAAGATCTGACATGGCTCGACGACTATCCAACACATCTCTATAACGCTTGGAATACGTTGGTTAAGGAGGAGAAATCTGGACATCCCGATGAAGGCATCGATGAATTCGAGCTGGAGAACCGCATTCTTAATGATGACGAAAAGAAAGTTCTCCATGGCTCCATGATTTCTCATGAGAAGGAGAGGCTTGGCGCCCAATCTCAGGAAATTGGAGAAAGCTCTGGTGCTGAGCATCGTATCACAAGCTCTGAGATTGTCGTGTCATCTCAATCTGAGCCAACTACGACGATCGACTCCCAACCTATACCGACGTATGATCCAGACCGACCACATTTATCTCCTATTAAGGAGCACTCCTCCGAAGCCGTTCAAATGACCCTGACCCAAACCGAGGAAGGTACTCTGAACTAATCCCTTGTTCATTTGGGGTGAAGAATGTGTATGGAAGTGTATACTAATAGACTTTTCCTTTCTTTGATCAGTGACTGGAGTCGCACCAGCGGCGCCTTCCGTAGCCCAGGAATCATGCCAAGTGCCGGAGGCCATAATTTCTGAGGCAACTTCTGTTGTGACAACAGTGCCGGTGGAAGTAACACAGGGGAGCTCACTCTCTTTCGATGAACAGATGATAAACGAGCTCCTTGGCCGACAGAGTGATCCCTTTGCAGACCTATCATTCAACCTTAGCGGATTCTCGTCTACTTCTGATATTTCAACCCAGGCTGTTACAGCACATGGTGAGGCCAGAGCACAGCGAGAAGCAAGGATGTTGGCCGAAATTAATGCTGAGATGGCGGCAGCTGCGCATGGTGGCGGCGCGGATGGCGGAGCAGCATCACATTGTCCCACCCCTCTTATGATTGTATCTCCCGGGGGCACGCTCACTTATACTAGTGCGTTAGTCCCGCCTCCGGCTGCGGATTCTGTTCCTCCAACTCCTCCTGTGGGAAGCATTCCCATAGAGTCCAGCTTGGATGAGGATGTCGACATCATGCCTTCATCCGAGGGGAGCCTGCCTAGGGAGAAAGGTTCTAAACGAAAGATTACTGGTGGCTCCAGTAGCTCCTCGAGGAAGAAGAAGTTGAGGAAGCAGAAAGATTAGATACTCTCCTTAGGCATATTTTCCTCTTTTGGCAGTCAGGGATTTTGTTACTTTTTCTTTTTTCCCTTTTATAGGCCGTGTTTAGATGCCGGTTCGGCCCCTGCTAGTAGGAATATTTTGGAAAGGCTCGTGTATGACCCATTGCTTTTGGTTTAGTTGAAATAAAATTTTGTCTTCTAGTTTCGGCTTATGTTCCCTTTATGCTTGGATACTGCGGTGTTCGAACTTCGGTCCGATGTACTTGCATTATTTTTACGCTCAAGCATAGCTTGTTTTATCTACCAAATCTGCCCCCAAGTTCCGGGGTTAAGTTAGGATGATCAGCTTGTGATCGCATTGAGTGAGGACCGAGCGGTCGAGCTACACTTGTTTCCATATGAGTCGTTTCATCCGCACTCGGGGATACAAGTCATCTCGTAAGTGGTTGTTCATCCTCTGACTCGCACTTCGGGAGTCTGGAGTTGACTGTTTTGTGCTCCATTTCGCTCTCTGGGAACACAGAGTTGACTGATGTCTATACTCCATCTCGCACTCAGGGAACACGGAGTTGAACGTTTATTCTCCGCTTCGCACTCTGGGAATACGGAGTTGAATGTTTTATACTCTGTCTCGCACTCTGGGAACACAGAGTTAGTTTTTTATACTCCGCTTCGCAATCTGGGAACACGGAGTCGAATGTTTATACTCCGTTTCGCACTCTGGGAGTACGGAGTTGAATGTTTATACTCCGTCTCGCACTCTGGGAATACAGAGTCGAATGTTTATACCCCGTTTCGCACTCTGGGAATACGGAGTTAAAGGTTTATACTCCACCTCGCACTTTGGGAGTACGGAGCTGATTGTTTATACTCTGCTTCGCACTCTGGGAACACAGAGTTGAAGGTTTATACTCCGCTTCGCACTCTGGGAATACGGAGTTAGTTCGGGATTGTTGTGTGTCAATCCTATCAATATTGGTGTAATGGCTTGCCCCCGAGCTCGGGTTTTCACTTAGCGAGTGGCCGGTCGTATCACAGCCACTCTCCATTTGAATAAGTCCCATTGTGTGATGGGATTTAGCTCTTCGTGCATCATGATGTTGTATATCGTACTTAATGAATCACAGCTCTGGCTCGAAGAGGTGGCATTTTATTGCTGAAATAAGAAAATGCGGTAAAGTCAGTTGCCTTATTACAAAATTCAAATTTCGAAATGCAGAAACAAATTGCTAAAATAGAATGAAATAAATAAAGCCTGTCAGAGGTAATAACGACGGAGACTTTCGCTGTTCCAGGCCCTTGGCAAATCGAGACCGTCAACGGTCGACAGCTTGAATGTGCCATCTCCGAGTCTTCGTGTAATTACATACGGTCCTCCCCAGTTCGGCTTCATGTACGAAGGAACTGGGTAGATTCTTTTGAGCACGAGGTCGCCAAGTTCAAAGGTTCGAGGTCGAACTTTGGTGTTGTACAATTGGGCGACCCGACTTCGATGTGCGGCTACTCTCAAATCAGCCTCTTCCCGTTTTTCATCCAATAGATCCAAAGATTCGGCCAGTAGTATAGCGTTCGTTTTCGGATCATAGTAAGTCACACGATGAGAAAACACTTCCGTCTCGACTGGAATAACAGCCTCTGAGCCATAAGATAGGGAAAACGGAGTGTGTCTGGTCGCGGTTTTGTGAGTCGTTCGATAGGCCAATAACGCCATAGGAAGTTCGTCGACCCATTTGCCCCTGGCCTTCTCCAGTCGTTTCTTCGGGATGGATTTTATAACTTTATAGGTAGCTTCAACCTGTCCATTGGCCTGGGGGTGTGCGACAGCCGAGAACTTTTTATGGATATGAAACCGTTGACAGAAATTCTTGAATTCTGTACTTTTGAATTGGGCTCCGTTATCAGTGATGATGGTATGCGGGAGTCCAAATCGACAGATGATGTTGCGAACCACGAAATTTATCACTTTCTTTATCGTAATGGTTGCAAGGGCTTTGGCCTCAGCCCACTTTGTAAAGTAGTCAACGGCAACGATGGCGTATTTCGCACCGCCTTTCGCCAAAGGTAGAGCGCCGATGATATCGATGCCCCAAATTGCGAATGGCCAGGGACTGACCATTTGGGTTATCTCGGTAGGCGGGGCTCTTGGAATTCGGGCATGTATCTGGCATTTATCGCACTTTCTGGCATAGTTCGCCGCATCTCGGTTCACTGTCGGCCAGTAATACCCATATCGGAGTATCTTCTTAGCGAGAGCTTGCCCTCCGGTATGATCGCCACACTCTCCTTCGTGCACGTCATGTAACACTCGTTTGACTTCCTCGTGGGCAATACATCGGAGGAGGGGAACAGAATAACCTCTCCTGTACATGACTCCATTCTGGATAACGAATCGTGAAGCTTTCCATAAAATTTGTCTCTTCTCATTTCTATGCTCAGGCAGCGTCCCATTCTCAATGTAATTTCGATACGGAGTCATCCAAGACTCTCTACTAGGAGCGGTTTCAAACACAAAGTTCACTTCTATTCGATCGATGCTTGGGAAGGATAGAGTTTCGACGGGGACAAGTCCCATCTATTGTGCTTCACCTGTGCTGGCTAACTTTGCTAATGAATCGGCTCTCTGATTGCGTTCCCGGGGTATATAATAAATGGCATAATAATCAAATTGATTCAGTATTTCCTGAACTCGGGCCAAGTAGGTAGCCAGCCTTCGATCCCTTGCTTGATACTCTCCCCGTACTTGACACACAACTAACTGTGAATCGCAGTAAATTTCCACAGCGATATTTCTCAAAATCTCTGGCAAGTTTTAGGCCGGTCAAGAGGGCTTCATATTCAGCTTCATTATTAGTTGCACAAAAATCGAACTTCAAAGCATAACATATGGATCGTCCCTCGGGAGTCTCAAGTACAACCCCAGTGCCCGAACACCGGTCGTTTGACGCACCGTCAGTATACAGCTTCCAGATGTATTCGGGGGATTCACTGGTCTCGGGCAAGTCTTCTAGAACGGTGAATTCAGCTATGAAATCTGCTAGGACTTGTCCTTGAATTGCTCTTCGCGGAGCGTATGTGATATCAGATTGGCTTAGCTCAATGTTCCACTTGAGTAACCTACCAGATGTCTCGGGTCGCGTGAGGACCTGTCGTAACGGCTGATTGGTGTACACAGTAAGAGGATGAGCTTGGAAGTAAGGGCGGAGTTTTCTCGAAGCAATAGGCCAGTTTCTCTAATCTCGGATAATTTCTTTCAGCTCCTGTCAGCCAATTACTAACATAGTAGACCGGTTTTTGGACTTTGTCTTCCTCCCGAACTAGAGCAGCACTGATCGCATGTTCCGATACCGCCAGGTAGAGGTACAATTGCTCGTGGTCGACCGGTTTCGACAAGATCGGAGGTGTGGACAGATGTTGAACTAGTGATCGGAATGCACCTTCACACTCCGTGGTCCATTCAAAGTTTCATTTTCCCTTCCGGATCAGATCGAAGAAAGGAATGCATTTATCGGTGGACTTTGAAATGAACCTGCTCAATGCTGCGACTTTTCCGTTGAGACTCTGGACTTGCTTTATGGTTCTAGGGGTTTGCAAATTTCTTATTGCCTAGATTTTCTCAGGATTTGCTTCTATCCCTCGGGCATTGACAATAAACCCAAGGAACTTCTCGGACGCGACGCCGAAGTGGCACTTCAATGGGTTAAGCTTCATTCCATACTCTCGAAGGGTGCTGAACATCGAATTTAAATCCCTGACGTGATCTGTGGAGAATCGGGACTTCACCAGCATGTCATCCACGTAGACCTCCATGGTCTTCCCGATCTGATTAGCGAACATCCGGTTGACTAGGCGTTGATATGTTGCTCCGGCGTTTTTTAGGCCAGATCGGTTACGAAACTGGTGTGTTCTTGGTTAGGCAGATGCATAGGTATTTGATTGTAACCAGAGTAAGCATCCATAAAAGATAATAATTCGTGTCCGGCCGTCGAGTCTACGAGCTGGTCAATCCGAGGAAGTGGGAAGCTGTCTTTTGGACAAGCCTTGTTTAGGTCAGAGTAATCGACGCAAGTTCTCCATTTCCCGTTCGGTTTTCAAACTAGTACGGGGTTGGATACCCATTCTGGATACAAAGCATCTCGAATAAACCCATTCGACTGTAATTTATCAACTTCCTCCTTAAGGGCAGCAGATCTCTCTGGATCCATACCGCGCCTTTTTTGCTTTACTGGGACATGTCGCGGATCTATATTCAGGGAGTGACTTGCAATGCTGGGCGAGATTCCGCACATGTCAGAGTGTGTCCAGGCGAAGACGTCGAGATTCCCCCGGAGAAATTCGACCAATTCCTGCTGTGTCTGCTTGTTCAGTTGGGACCCAACTTTCAGCATCTTTGAATCATCATCCTCACTGATTGGGACGTCCACAGTCAGTTCGGCCGGAGAAGCTTGACTCTCCGTAGATTCGCCTTTATCCTCATTGTCCCTAGGGTCCAGGTCTTTCATGAATTGGTCGTGGTGCCCGGGCCGAGGCCCAGGCATCAATTGTCAATTATCAATAGAACGGACGCAGAGAGATTCCTCTACGCCTTTTCCCTTCTCTTTACGTTGCGCCCCGCGCAGCTCAGCAACATAACAGGCCCTTCCCGTGGCCTGATCTCCTTGAACAACTCCAATCCCACGATCGGTGGGGAACTTCGGAGTTAAACACCATGGGGCGATGGCTGCCCTGAATTCGGCTAGGGCCGGTCGGCCCAAAAATGCGTTATAAGGTGAATCAATCTCTAAGACGACAAACTGTAAAATCCGGACTCTCCGGCGTTCTCCAAACCCCAACTCAATCGGTAGTTCAGTCACTCCAACGGGTATCGTGGCACTCCCGTTAAAACCGTGGATTCGAGACAGGCAAGGTTTCAAATCCTTTGCCTCCATCTTCATTAAGTCGTAAGCCCGTTTAAGCAAGATATTCACAGAGCTTCCACTATCAACCAGGATCCTCTTCATCCAAGCAGGACCTACCTGGGCAGATATGACTAGTGGGTCGATTGTAGGGGCTTCGACCTTATCAGTGTCTCGACTCCTGAACACGATATCATCAGATATTATCTTTTGTTGTTTAACCGGGGTTCCGTCTTCGCAATTACTACAACACTCGAAGTCCGCATGCCTGATAGAACTAGCATACAACTCCATTTCCCCCCAGCTTCTGTCTGCCGGGTGGGGACCACCACTTATTGTGTTAATAACCAACCTCCCGCCCGCACGGGCGGGTTCCTCCTGTCTTTCCTGATTCTGTGAATGATTTTGATTTGAAGGGCCCGCTCCACCAGACTGCGGCGCTCGTACAAACTGATCCAACTTTCTTTCTCTGATCAACTTTTCGATGAGGTCCTGCAAATGTCGACACTCATTGGTATTGTGGCCGTAGCTTTCATGGAATCTACAGAACTTCCCTGTCTGAACTTGCCTCTCCGATGAGGGCTTCGGAGCAGGCTTCTTATACTGTACAGTGTTGCAAGTCTGTAAGTATACGTTTTCCAATGACGTGTTTAACGGTGTATAATTGTCAAACATTTGATCCCTACGTCGTGGACCTCGGTTCTGATCTCTTTTCTTATCCTGGCTATTGTTTCCTCTCGGCTGGGCTTGCTTGTTCTGGATGTTCAGTTGAACTTTCCCGGAACTCTCGCCAGACTGTTTAATTGCTACATTACTCTGTATTCCCTCAATACTGGGCCTCGCATCATCCTGCTTCCTAGACTGTTTTGCGTCCTCTTGCCGTAAGAATTGAGCGGCTTTGGAGTAAAAACAGTCCAACGATGCGGGCGGTTTTCTGGCTAGCCAGTTTCCAAATTCAGAATCAGGATCAATCCCCTTGGTCAAAGCCATCAAGATTGAGTTATCGTTAGGATTAGTGATCTCAACACACGCTGCGTGGAACCT
Organism: Allium fistulosum; assembly: GCA_030737815.1. Taxonomy (NCBI): domain Eukaryota; kingdom Viridiplantae; phylum Streptophyta; class Magnoliopsida; order Asparagales; family Amaryllidaceae; genus Allium; species Allium fistulosum. Next base: position 1,023,462,959 of record CM060902.1, read on the forward strand.
CTCTAGGTAATGCCTGAGCGTTTCTCCATGAGCTTGAGTGACACTGGACAGGGTATTAACGTCTTTGGGCCTAGCAACATGCATACGAAACTGTTCTAAAAACCTCTTGGCCAGTTGATCGAACGAAGAAATGGATCTATGTGGTAGTTGTGTAAACAACATTGTCGCGATTCCCCCAGTGAGATGGGGAAACTTCGACACTTCACTGCATCGTCAGCCCTTGCAGCACTCATCGACCATTCATATTTCAGAATATGTTGGTTGGGGTCGCTATTTCCTTCATACATTGGGAGAGTCGGCATTCTGAATCGCCGAGGGGGTTCAGCATGTAACACTTCGTCTGTGAAAGGGGTATGACTACGAGAGATTCCCCAATCATCATTAGTGAGCCCCTGACTCTGGCGTATCATCTGACGTATTATGGTTGATATATCTGACACTGGCAAATTCTGAGCATGCTGAGCTAAGGTGTGGTCGGGTTCCACAATGCGAGTCTGGACCAGGCGCTGTCGACGGTCCGTATCTCGCCTCCTTGGCTTGGCGTCTTCTGGGACATATGGTTCAGGAGTGTGTCCACGCTGTTGATTATTCGGCTCTGACTCATTCCGGGTATCAACCCTTGTTTCCACCGCGGCGGTTGTAGTGCGGTTGTTTGTGGTGTACTGTGGGGCAGTGCCTCCTCGTGTCGAGGGTCCGGTTTGGAAGCTGATAGACGGTCCTGCCCTCAATTGCCCAACAGTCAAGGAGGGTTGATATCCAGTAGTTTGAGCCCGACTCCCCTTTAACCGGGGACGGGTAGACCTATGGTGATAGTCAGATGAAGCTGAGCTTTCGGTAGATGCCCTGGAGGCATCATCCCTCCTGGACCTCCTGTGGCTCCGGCGGTTTAGCTGGTTTGTCAGCTCGACATTGGCGCGCAACTGTTCAGCCAACTGCTGACAGCTCTGGGTCAGTTCTTGAGCAACACTTGGAACTCTTATCTGGTGACCGGTCCAGATGGATCCGAGTGAGCAGTGTTGTCCTGATTGGAAGAAGGCTGCTGAGTAGGGTTCTGTCTATCCCGGCCCTCTTGCTCTGCAGCGGTAGCGCCAGTTCTTGTGCTAACCATTCTCGTAGGTGGAGTCCTTTCCTAGACTTTGAGCAAATCTGAATAGAATGGAAGGATTCCGGACTGGATATCTGGATCTTCCTCTTGGATTTATGCAATCCGATATCGACGGCAGATCCAAAGAGCGGGAGAAAAGACCGGTTCCCTCAGTGAAAGCACCAAAGTGTTTTTACCAAAAATGGGCACAACACTCTTCGGGAGTTATTTGAAGAGATAAAAATGAAGATTGTAAATGTAAAATAGAGGTTATCTAACAAAAACTCCAACAAACAGAAATGTAAAATGCACAGACAAGAAATTTAGAGTGGTTCGGCGTATTGCCTATGTCCACTATGAAGTTTTGATGATTTTATTGATTCTCTTTCAATGATTACAAGCGATTACAGCGAACAACAGCGGGTTACAGATTAGAATTCGAAATTGACGGCAAAGGTATGGTGCAAGTCTTGATCCGGCGGAGTCTGGACGCTTTTTAATCAAAAGATCCCCCTTTTCTTCATGCTCTGGGGCTCTATTTATAGGCGTGGGAAGCTCAGATCTCGCTCAAACTTCGGGAGACTTGGTTTGGCTCATGAGTGGGCCCACACGACCATTTCAGAAAGTTTGGCCTCGATCTGTGATCGATACGAATCCATTTCGTATCGATCAAGATGATGTCCAATTAAGCTAATATTTGGTGGAGACCTTCTTTGTTGTGTATTCAAGCTTCCCTTAAAATTTCATTTGATTTGGCATAGTAGATCACGAGATATCGTCGATACGAGATGGATTTCAACGCTGGCGGTTCTGCTCGACTCCATTGCTTCGACTCCATCATTTCATGTCGATGACTGCACGTGCTCTCAAGATGATGTGGCACGTGCGCTTCGGTTCGATCCGGCCTTCACTCCATATTGACCGTTTCGACTCCAAGTATCTCGCCTCGTTTGTTTCGATGGATTACACGTCACCTTAGTTAGTTGACTTGTTGGATGCGAGTTAACCTTTGCTCATGGATACGAATGCGGTCTCACGATGGATACGAAGCATCGAATCCCTGATGGATGCGAAGTTGACGTTGGGTGATCGTTACGAAGCAGACGTTTCTCTGATGGGTTCGAACAAGCCCCTCTGGCTGGAGATTGATCGATGCGGAGTTCATTGACACGTGGACCTGGTCATTTTGATCGATACGAAACAGATGGATACGAAGCGAGGACTATTGAAGGACACGAAGTCCATCGATACGAACTCGATGGATTTGAAACATGACTAACTTCATCGGTACGAACCACTGCTCCGGATGGATACGAAATGGGACCTTCTGGTGGATACGAAAACATGCCTTTCTCTTCACCTTGCATCCATCATAACTTGTTCGTGTAAACTCAGATCGTCTTAAAATTTGGAACGTTGGTTCCTTTAGCTTTTCTGGTCATGCCCCATCAATCGTAGCTCAATCCGGATTCGGACGAAATTCAGCGATATCCATGACAAGCGACATTTGGAATCCAACCAATTCCCTGGTGTCCTGGCCTTGCCAAAAGGCGGGATAACAGCAGAAAGAATAAAACAGTTTAATTCCAGGTCTTCCCCGGATATTGATGAGGGTGAATAATATAATGCAGTGAACACTTCTTAGATACAGTTCCTAAGAAGCCAAAGACCATGATCACTCTAGGAAAGTCAACCATGCAGTAATACTAAACGTCAATCGGCATGTCGGACCTGCTGTCCTTACCTATCCACATGCTACAGCGTGAAAGTCATGCTCTTCACCCATGCATTGTGACTAAATGTCTCTTACGTCTGACTGGCACCGACTCAAACAACCTCGCAGGACCCCGAAGTTGCGCTCAGGCTCCGCCAAACTGGACTCCTATCCTCCTGTCTCCTTGGTCACCAACGTAACTTGCCCCAATCCAAAGTGTCAATCCTCCGAAATAGCACCCGCAGTTGGGTCGGCTGTGCAAAATCCTCCAACGATCTGCCTAAAGAAGCCTACGTCGGAGTACACTTGTCATGTTCCGTCTGCGTCGATCTGCCTGAAGAAGCCTACGATTGCGGATGCTATCTATCCTACATACTAGCAACCAATGAAAGGTAACAAACATCCTTGCGTACCTATTTGCTCGCTCCTAGTACATACAGCCAAAACTATATTTTGGTCTTAACTGCATGAAATCTTATCCAGACCTTTACATGGTCTGCCTACCAAATCGCTACCAGATTAATTAATTTTACCATTGCAGTTTACATACTGTTTATTTCCATTAATCTGCTTTAGGTCAGTTTTACATCCGATTTGGTTATTTCACAATTTCCCTATTTCTTACATAAATGGTATTTCAATTTCACATCCGTTCAGTCTGTATGGTTTGTTTGTAATTTTTATGCCATTTTATTACAGATTTACACTAGCCTTTAGGGTCGATTTAATTCACATTTTTTCCACCCTAATTTACGTTCTTATTTTAGAGATTTAATCTGTAGAAATTTTTTATCCAATAGCCACAAACCATTTAATTACATAATATTCCACTTTTATACTTTTAGGCCACATATGAAACAAACAATTATGCCAATTAGATTTCCCAATTTTGTTCCAAAACCATATTCTAAATTATGTAATTATATCAATCAAAACCATAATTTTATTCAAGTAACATATTCTGAATTTATTCAACTAACCTGTTCTTAAATCAATCTTATTTACGCCATGAAACGTGAATAAAAATTTGTTTGTTCCAAATTTCAACCCAAACATGAATTAGAATTGAGAAGTGGAAGAAGAAGATGATACAATAATTCACATAAATTTCAATCTTATTTATGCCATAAAACATGAATAGACGATTTATATGTCCCATATTTTAAACCAAACATGAATTAGATTTGAGAAGTGGAAGAAGAAGAAGTTGCAATAATTTACATCTATTCTCAATTAATAATAGAAATTAATTCATATTAACGTGCCAGAAAAGAACTGAAATTGAATTACTTTATTTTTCTATTTTATATTAGTTCCCACTCACCTGGCACTTGAGCTTGCATAAATTTAAAAAAAAGCTTTGCTTTAATCTTTCTCCCTTTGATTCTTCTAAATCCCCCAAATTGCTTGAATATATATATATATATAGATAATTTAATTTGGTAGGGATTTGTTTATTTAGTAGAGAAAAGGAGGAAGAATAATACACACTAATATTATTGTAAAATTATCGCGGCGACTGAATAAGAGATTAGGTTTAGGTTAGATGGTTTATTTATAGATTGTTTGAGTGAATATAATCCATTAGATTATTTTAGATTAAATCTAGTTCTTTCATACACTTAATGGTTATCCATTCTAGCCCATACACATCACTCAACCAATAAAATTTAGCCATCTCATCCTATTACATCACTGGAGCGAATGGGAAGCCACCACATGTCAGAAACAACGCTGAAATATGTAGGAAAATCCCTGGAAACGAACCAGCTAAAAAAACATCGCTCTAGATTTTGGGCGATAACGGGACTTGATCCCTGGTCACTAAGGAAGTCAACATGAGCCCTTACCACTATACCAAATGTGCATTTAATTTCTTTTTAATTATATTTCCCGTAAAATATCAGGGTGTTACAATGATTGTTACAGATGCCCTACTTTACTACGACTTTCGCAAAGTCATGTATCACAACAGTTGTTATAGAAGCCGCAGTTCATAACATTCCCAAAGTCTTACATCACCATGACCTTCCTAAGGTCTTGGTTTTGCACCACCACGATTATCTCCGCCCCACTTCACCATGACCACCATCAAGGTCTCTTAAATAAATGATAACTCATTCAACGACCTCTCAGGCTGGTGACACTCCATGTCATTACGTATTCAGTGTCCATTCACATATTTACCCCATTGGTGGTGCCTTCCCACAGCAGGCCATACCATCCTACGGTCTAGGATGCATAGGTAAGCATCCTTATATACCATTGCCTCATGAAATACTCATCACATCTAAAGTTATTAATGATCCATTAAACATGCGACTCGTTTCCGAACATCCCATGCCTAACCACTTCACCTCGTCAAACATGCCTCTTCATACTACACTAGTCTCATACATGTACTTCCCACCTGAAGTACTTGATCAAGTGCCTCGCATCATCGAATTTCAGAGTATCTCTACACATCCATCTCATGTCGTAGAGTCATCTCGACACAGTTCTTGAACCATCACGTCGCAGCGTCACCTATTTGCCTCACATTTTATCATCATTCTTTAGCGTGCCACAACGTTGAAATTGAATGCCAAATGGATGAACGAACACACTTGGCACGATCATTAGGCATCGCTTGTGCCCTCAAAAAGTTTCGCCTCGATTCCCATACCCTTGACATGGTCCATACCGATCATACACGGCCATCATCGACCAGGTGGGTCCTCTTGAAAATAGCCAAAATCGAAGTATCCAAAAGTTTTCTCATCATGGTAGGTTGACCCGAAGAAACACAAAAAAAATCCAAGAATATCACCTTAAAACACAAAGAAAATATGGACGGTGTCGACCACATAAATACCTTTAAAATTTGGCTAAGTCCAGAAATTCGTCATAGCATGTTGACAAGAAGCAACCCAAGGTAGCACTCGAAGCACAACACCCAAAAACACCAAGCAGATATGGTCGATACGGAACATGTGCCTTCCCCAAAATTTGGCTAAGTCTATAAAATTTCGCCTTTAGGCCTGAATCCTAGCACGCGCCCAAAAACCCGAAGTTTTTCCCCTCTCAACCTGCCTAAATACCTATTTTCTAAGTACTAGCTCCACTACCGACTACATTTTCTCCAAGCACGGCCCATAGTTTCTCCCTCCAATACCTGAAATAAACCATGTCGCAACTCCAAGCACCTCATTCATCGGCCATATTTTTCCACCACGGACCATATTTAGATGACCATAATTTGATCTACCAAATCAACTCCAAACCACCTACGACTTATTTTGAGGTCTCTTCGGACTTCAAACAACATTATATTCTAGTTGCCTAATGTTTCAAAAATTTTGATACTACTTTGCACCAAATGATGTACCATACTCCCAAGTACGCCAAACAACTAGAAAACATGTCAAAAAAATTCATACAACCATCAAACATCATCCCATAACATTCAAGCAATACGTATAATCCATCAAAGCACAATTTACAAGCATATATTACCCTAAATCTGATTCTATATAAAATGACAATATGGATGATAAACGGTGTGAAATAGATAAAATCATAATCTATCTTTTTAAATATGGTTATAGGGTGTTATTAATATTAGATCTAAGTTTTGAACATTTAATTATATCAAAAATCACCTTTTTACTATATAAATAAGCATAGTGTAGGGAGAGAAGTAAAATCATTCACCTTGGATCAAAACACACGAATCCCTAGCCAAATCTGATATGGAATGGAAACTACACGAATTCCAACGTTCCCAAATAGTAGATCTACAACTCTCCTTTTCTAGTCACCCTTAAATCTCTTAATTACTTTAATTTACTTGAAGAAATGATGGATTTCGGTCAGTTTTGTATTAATGGAGATTAGGAGGCGATTATAAATGAAGAGAAATGACTGATGGTGGCTGGGAGGAAGTGGTATTAACCTTAATCTTGAACTGGGCTAAGAAGCTGAACTAATCACCAACTAATTTGCCTAAAATAGGTCAGAACTTCAAACTGCCATAATTTCTAAACTATGAGTCAGAAATCCTATTTTGACTTCTCTATAGAAAGGAAAATAATCATATCTTTTTATTGGAAGTAGTTTTAGACCGTAATTTGGCTCCTATCAAACGTATATGGCTTACAATATCTTTAGGGTCAAAACTATTTGACAAAAATCCTAAGGATGAAAAATACCACTGTTTGACATTTCTCAAAGTTATAGAGCCACATTACCTCATACGAAGTTAAGAATAATATTTTACAATTCTTTGATATATAAAATATGAGTGGTTACAATAGAACAAGTATTATCAATCGGTATTGATTGATATGGATGGATATCGATCGATCTAGTTGTTGTTGTGGGCCCCATTTTGCTTATATGACTCTATATGCTGGATTGAAGAGGACAAGTATAGGTGATGTAACATCAGCTAACTTCGATCGATGGTCTTTGACAATTTTTCCCCTAAAGTTCTGAAGCAGGAAGACTCACGTTATTTTGATAAAGAAGTGTAGACTTGGTCAACATAATCGATTGGCACTGATCTACATCAATCGATACCGATCAATCTAACTATTGGAAAACGTGTAATTTTGACTTGTTCTTGATGCTGGAAAGTTGGTTCTACATGTTTGAGCAATTCAACCGATGATTCAGTGATTCTAAAGAGATATTCATTTCCAAATAGTAATCCTACAACATCTAAAATGGAATTTTGGTCTCTTTTCTCATTTTACATGGAGCTACTGCCAAATTCAAAACCAACCAACTTAAGACTTGAAGTTGTCATGTAATTTGTTTGTAAACCAGTAATAAAAGATAAAGAGGAAGCATGCACTTGATTTAGGCCAAACCACTCCTTCTATGTTCTCTATTTTTCTTACAATTTCTTTACTTTATAATTCATTTTCGATCGATTGGGAGTATTTGCTCATTTCATGTGTTAGAACCCTGAGTGTATGATTGATTTAATTATTAAAACTATATATATATAATATCACTTGTAGCACTTTTTATAAGATTTTCAAGGCATCATTTATTTGAAGAGATAAGAAATAGAAAAAAAAGAAATAGTTGTCTACAAGTCAATAAGTATGTCTTTTGTTCTTACAAATAATTTGTAAAATCTCCTAAATGATTTACGTACATATACAAATATCACTGGTATACAAGATTTTTAAAAACAGAGACCAACAATGATTACATTTAAATTTTTACAAAGTTTTTAATAAAATACAGAAACATGAAATAGTAGTCGACTGAGGGTGTCGATTGAATTCAAATCCAGTTGACTGGTGGTGTCTACTGAATTCACTTTAAGTCAACCGAACCTTGCCTTGCTTTTGGGAAACCTTTTCTTTTGAGTTCATTCAACACCTCAACTTTCCCTGTTGGCTAAATGAACAGTAACGGCTATATTAACTAACTTTTCTAAAAAAAAATTTTGAAGAGTTATATCTCTTCAAGGTTCATCTTCAAAGGGGTGTGACTTTCTAAAACTTAAAAAACTTTTCAGAACAACTATTAACTTCTATAAATAAGCCTAAACATGAGGTTTGAGTTTAACTTGCTATCTAGATCTCTAAACTCTCTTGTGACTATTTGCTCTTTAAAAGTTAATATTGTTCATTCACTCAAAAATCACTCCCGACACTTCCTTGATCACATTGCATGCATCGTTGAACCATCAAAGGAGATTATAGGAAGTTTTGTAACTGAAGTCAAAATCCATGTTGATAGAACACAACGTTTTCAGGTTAGTAAATTATTGTAACGCTTATTCCTCTAGGTTAAGTGAGGGTGATTGATTAGTGAAAATCCGAAGGGGGGTTTTAGGATTGGACGTAGGATGGAAGGTCCGAACCAGTATAAAAATCTTGGTGTGATCAGTTTTACTTTACTTTACTTTATTATTATTTAGCTTAGTTATATAGACATTTACATTGGTTAGCCACATTCATTTGGTATCAGAGCAGGAATTTTCATAAACGATAACAAAGTTCTTGAAAAATATAATAATATAGCTAGCACATTCCTTAAGGGTCAATCTAATACATGACCTATATTTTTAATGGTTCAAACTATGCATATTGGTTTATAAGAATTAGAATTTTTATAGAACCTAGCGGTCTTAAGATTTAGTAAGCTACTCAAAATAAGTATGAAGCACCTTATACTGAAATGAGTACATGGTCGGATGCTTGAAAAACCACGGCAACTAATAATGAAAAAGCCATGAATGTTTTATTTTGTTCCCCTGATAAAAATGAACGTCCGAGAGTTACGCTTTACAAAACCGCCTATGATATTTGGCATACACTTCAAATTACACATAAAGGAAAAAATGAAGTAAAATAAACTAAAGTTTCTCTTCTTAAAAATCAATTTCAATCATTTAAAATGAAAGCTAACGAGTCTATTGTGGATATGTATTCAAGATTTCAAACCATTTAACATGATCTCATGGCATTTGGAATAGAATTTACTGAATTTGATCTTGTTATATAAATTTCAAATTCTTTAAAAATTGAGTGGGAAAGAAAAGTTCTAGCAATAAAAGGGGCCAATGGTTTTTCTCAACTAAAAATTGAAGAATTAATTGGAAATTTGATGTCGTATGAAGCTAATATGCAAGCTAGGAAAGGACAACCTCAAGAGAAGAAGAGTATCACATTTCGGGCCAAAGACGAGGACTCCTATCTAGATAAAGATGAGATTGTTTTCATTGCCAAAAACTAAAACAAGTTCAAAAAATTCAAGAAAATGAAGTAGGCGTAAAATTTTGAAATTAAAACATCAATAAAATGCTTTGAATGTGATAAACTTAGCCATATAAAGAAGGATTGTCCATAACTTAACAAAGAGAAGAAGAAAACCAAAAGTAAATTTGAAAAGTTTAAAAAGAAAAGAAAAGCATTTGAAGTTACATGGGTTAACTTGGACTCCTTCTCATCAGAAAGTGGTAGCAAGGGACACGGAACAAGCTAATGTTTATTTTATGGCCACAATTGATTTAAATTCCGATCTTTCCCTTTAACAATCTTCTGGAAATTAGCATAGAAATTGATGATAAATTTAGAAACTTAAAAAAAAATTATATAAAGATAATATTGGCAAACTAAATAAGGCTTAGTTAGAAATTGGAATGTTAAAAGATGAGAAATTTATTTTAGAAGAAGAGTTAGAAAATTCACAAAAACCTTGTGAAAATTTAACTTCTTAAAATATGACTTTAGTTGAAGAAATTAAAGCGTGGAACATTGAGAACGCTAAACTTACAAAAGAAGTTTGTGAACTCAAAGCTAACTCGGATTCTACTCAAAATGAAGCGATTGAGTTAAAACAAAAGTTAGAACAAATCACTAACAATGTTTCAAAATTTAATAAAGGAAAATAAAACTTAGAAAATTTAATTAAAATTTCAGAACCATTTGGTAATAAAAGTGGACTCGATTTTAAAAAATCAAGGCAAATAAAATATAGTAATAAAAAGTATACACTTTATACACAAAATTTAGGAAACCTAAAAATATTGGTAAAACAGATACTCCATTCTCTAAAAGTATTAAGATTTAGGTTTCTAAAACTAATAATAATTTGATTATAAAACGGTATGTATATATAGTATTCTAAAAATGTATATTATAGCAGTAGCTACATTTTTAAAAGTCCCAAACTGTCTTGGGTATGGTTACAATCGACCTAAATCCATGGACCCTAACATAGGAAGTGGGTCCCAAAACGAATTCTTATTTTTGCAAGTATCCTGAAATGATCGAAAGATGAGATAGAATACGAGTAGCAAATGTTCTGTAAACTAGATAAAGAACGAGTGTTATGGAAAATGGAACTGCAGTAAATTCGATATATCTAACTCATTCGATTTTTAAATTTTAGGGTTAGAATTTCTATAATATCACTGTACTTTGAAAAATAAATTATATATATTTTTATATAAACATTGATTTCATAAGTATTAGCAATATTTAAAGCATTTTCCTTTATGCTAAATAAGTGTAAAAAATTATTTCAAGGAAAATAAAAATATTTTTTGAAAGCAATATTTAAAAAAAGGTATAACTATGATTAATATTGTATAAATCATTTTTATACCTAACATTAGCCAATATTATGTCCATTTTGTTAAAATATTTTGGAAATTAGCAAATAATTACAAATTTTTTGAAAAAAAAAGTAAAAGTTAGAAGTTATGTTAAAAACATATTTTATGGTCTATACTATTTAACTTGTTTTGTGTGTATTTATGCACTCTTGTGACTACATTTTTTATATATTTCTGTGTGCCTCTCTTATCTATGCATCTATTTTTGTATAGTCTTATGTATATTCATTCTTGTGTTCATTCCGATATGCATATGTTTTGTGTTTTAATTTTACTTTTATTCCTTTTTGTTGATGACAAAGGGGAAGAAAGTATAGTGAAAGGGGGAGCATCCATTAAGGGGAAGATTATATATATATATATATGTGTGTGTGTGTATGTGTGTATACATATATATATATATATATATATATAGTTATCATCGTTAAAATGGGGAGAATGTTAGAAGCCCGATTGCATGATTTTTTTAATTATGACAACTATACACACATAGATATCTTATGTAGCATCTTTTTTACATGACTTTGAAGGCATCAATGGTTCGAAGAAAAAAGAAATAGTTGTAAATTAATAAGTATGTCTTTTATTCATAGAAATAATTTGTTAAATCTCCAAGATGATTCATATGCATATACACATATGTAACATCCCTTATTCTAAGGCCCGAAAAAAAGCATTACTGATACTGCAGTCACCAATAGTATTATTCTTCGATGACAAAATGAGATCAGTATAGTATCATTAACATCGGAAGGACAAGAATATGAAATTTATCAAAACACATTTCATTCCATATTCATTACATAATCCCAAAACATTGCCCAGGTTCAAATGAAATATAATTATTACAAAATACTCCAAGAGCGACATATGAAGATGCGACCTTGGTTGATCAGAGTTTACTACTTGACAGATACATATTTTGCCATTACATACATTCAAACACAATATCATAATAACACAACGGACATAAATAAACTCCTATATAGCTAGCTCTACCTCCTACATGTCTTCGAAAGCTTTATTTGTCAAACTTAAAACTTGGAAACCTTACTCTTGAACTACTCAAATGAGCACCCGAGAATTAAAGAGGAAAACCAAAAACTTTAGGTCAGACAAAAATTATGGTGTTAATAATAATATGCCATCTCGATAAAAGATATCTAGTGAGACCATCTAGCTGAGCGGGTCGAGTTTTCACCTCACTAGTTTCTTATGAAAATATGTTAATCGGAATAATGCTCCTGCATTCACAATGGCTAAACAAACATAAACAATCATATGCATGCATGCATGCTACATGGGTAATCCGCACCCATCTGCCTCAGTTAATTTACCGTTTGTCCCTATAGTTTTTCCAAGGTTACTACAAACCTATATGGCTAACTCGGGCCTACTAGATATACTTAATTCACTAGCTTACCGTTAGGATGAAACTAGATGATCCGTCTAAACACAATCATCTTATTGTTATCCTGACCATTTGTATATCTCATAGTTTTGCTAGGCTCATTATGAACCTAATGATATTGCAGGCCAACCAATAACCTATTTAAGTTGTATATTCCTTTCTGGGTGTAGACCTACTTTTACTTTTACCCTTAACAAAGCCCTAAGCACTAAAATTATGGAACAATATCAACTAGGGGCTAACAGTTAAAGTATAGGAAGCACTCTACACCACCATCATTATCTAGTTTCTAATCTCCAATCTTTGAGTCAAGATTTCCTATCATAATTTATCTAATGGTGATTAATTCTCTTATAAGATCCCAGGCCAAATTCTCTCTTTGTTTCCTTGAAAACATTATTCTTTATAAATGACTTAACTCTTGAAATCATATTTAAAAACAAGGAAAATATAGCCCTTTGCTTTATCAAAATATTATGTAAACATATATGCTTCTATGTTATAGCTTTCATTAATTTTGAAATCAATTAAGGTTATCGTACCTCAAAACTTTAAGCAATCAAGCCTCTTAAAATAAGACCATTAAATCAATAACTTGCGACATCACTATTTCCAATATGTAATGTCGCACCTCTCTATGCTAAAACTATATAAGGTATTCTGATTTATAAAGTATAGGCCATAAGGCCGAAATCATTCTTGTCGTATTTATAAAATATATAGGTTATCACTTCCATGTGGCGTAGACTTTGGTTTGCATAAAGTATGGTTCTAAAGCTTAGAAGACATGAATTCAATGTTGATGATATGCGGCAGACTATCTTAAAAAGTTAATGCTAATATAACTAAAAACTGTAGCTATTATGCCACCACTATAAAGAATGTCGAAACTGATAATAGGTGGCATCATTGCCATTTTATATCAATGTCGAAAGAATATAGATACAAGCAGCATCATTGCCATAATACTTTTATCTTAATAGTAATACTAGCGGCATTACAATAGCCACTATAAAAATATGCGGCATCATTGTCATTTTATATCGATGTCGAAAGTATATAGGTATAAGCGGCATCACTGCCATAATATTCTCAAAAGTAATACTAGCGGCATCACTGCAATAATTTTCTCGAAAGTAATACTAGCGGCATTATTGTAGCTAATATAAAAATATCGGCATCATTGCCACTATATAGTTTAATGTCAAAATGGAAATATGTGGCATCATTGCCACTTTATATCAAAAGTATGTGGTTGTAGCATCAATACTTAATGCCAAAAACCCATACTTCGACCTTAGTTGATTCATTCCATACCAACATAATTGATATCATATGCATCCCCTCTGATTGACGATGACATGGTTGAACTTCGGCATCAATTATCAAGAACATGGCAAACTCATAATTATTGTAAAAACTGTTTATTTCCCATTTAAAGTAATTTCTTTTCACCTACTCTTAACCCATGTCCAATTTCCATTGGTTAAAATTGGACTTTATCAATTTGTTTTCTAGAAAACTGTTGTAAATCAAATTTATCATTCCCAAAGTATTTTACAAACCATTTAACTTATATTACTATTTTAATCTAGTCATTAAGCCTTTCTAGCCTAATAAATTTATATAAAATCATAAACATATGGGAAAAATTTCAAAAAACACAACAAATCGGAATTAATATATTTTTTGACATATAAAAATTTAGGACCAAAAACATTATTTAATTATTTTTAATAATTAAAACCCAAAATAAATCAATTCCCTTACTTAGGAAATTCATAAAACATATTAGTACCTTAGGCATTGGTTTTGATGACAACAACCATATGATATTATATAAAATATAGATACTAATGTTTTTATCAAGATATATATAGTATATAATGTAGGATATTAGACATGTGTTAATTAAGAAGACTGTACAGTATCGAGTGAAGATTCAATAGGCTGATATAGGGATTCAAGAGTATTGAAGAACTCAAGATTTCCTACATAAGTTATAGAGCCATGTAATTTTTGTTAAAATACTGATAGCGCTTCTTTGATATCTCTCTCTCCTCCTCTATTTTTCCATTTCAAATGATTTTCAATTTCAAATATCTTAAATTCAAAAATAGTTATTAAAGAGAATTCTTTTTTTCAAAATAATATTTCAAAATAGCCTTTAAATTATTTCTACTTTATGATTTTATTATACCTTGAAAAATTAAGTTTTTAAAATGTTTTAAAATATACTTTGAATATTATACTTTGTTAGAGTTTTAGTTTTAAAGCTTTCTAAATATTTATAAGTATATAACTTTGACTTTAAATATATTCACTTATTCTTTATTATTTTTATTTAAAATCTTTTATATACTTAAAATATTCTAAAAATAATTTTATAAAGTTTTCTTAAGTTTTGATATAATTAGAATATGTATAAACTATGTTTTAATGATTTTACAAAGTACCAAAATATTTCACAAACTTTAATATTTTTAGAATAATTTTTATCACGTGTTTTTCAAAATTACAAAGGCTATGTCGATATTTCCCCATAGAGTATGTCAACATATCCCTATAGAGTATGTCGACATATGGACCGAAATTTTCAAAATTGGGGGCAAACCAACAAAATTTGGTTAATTAATTTCTCATATTTCTCTACTCTTTCACTCTCTTGTTTTCTAAAAGAAATTCTACTCAAATTCTCCTCAAAATTCAACCAGAATCAAATTCAACTCCACTAATTTGATTCTCTATTGACTACTCTCTTATCTCTCTCAGTCAAACATGATCAAAGTGCTATTTAAGAGGTTACATGATCATTAGTATTCAAGATCGACGATCTATGTCTGTAAAACTTTATCAAATCATACTCGTATATTGGTGGGTGTGATTGTAGCCCATGTAAATCAACTGGGGATGCTTGGTGACTCAGAAATTCAAGTGGGTGTGCTTGTGGCCCGTGTAAATCAAGTAAGTCTACCCAAAGCTCGGAAAGTCTGGAAGGTGTGTCTCATTGCCTCGAAATCGAGATTGTATTGACTTTGCTATTTGAAAAGAAGTCCGTACAAGGAATTGTACAAGACTGGATGTAGGTTAACTCCAAACCTTGTGTGTTCTTTCCTTTTTAATTTTACTACATTTATATTTATCTGTGCTTGAATCTGTGATTGTTAATTGCATTGTTTAAACTATAATTTTAAAAGAATTCAAAAGTATTCACAAAAATTAGAAAACACTATTCACCACCCTCTAGTTTTAAATTAGCCTTAAGATCCATCTTTCGCTAAATAACATTTGGTATCAAAGCATTAGTTTTCAAAGTATTCGTAATTTTGATTTTTGAAAGGTTTTAATGGCTAACAACACTATTAGTAAAACAATTAGTAGCACTGTTAATCCAGTTGTTAGTAATTCCTTTATGAAAGGACAATCTACTGCTAGACCCTCACTTTTTAATGATAGCAATTACACATATTGGTCATGTAGGATGAAAATTTATTTACAGTCAATTGGTCTAGATATTTGGAACATCACACAAAATGAGTACACTGAGCCCAAGGTTAATTTTTCAAATTGGACTGCTAACCAAAAGGCAGCTGCACAAAGTAACTCTAAAGGCATGAATATTTTATTTTGTTCATTGGATAGAAATGAATTTAAGAGTGTCTATCAGTAAGTCTGCATTTGAATTATGTAGAACATTGCAAGTTACACATGAGAGCCCTAATGAAGTCAAATATACTAAAATTTCTATGTTAACTAATCATCTTTAATTATTTAAAATGAGTCCAAATGAGTCCATTACTGATATGTATAGTAGATTTCAATATATAGTTCATTCACTAATTGCACTTGGTAAAACAATTTCTGAAGAGGATCAAGTTAGAAAAATCCTCAATTCACTTACTCCTGAATGGGACCAAAAGACTCTTATGATTGAAGAGGCTAATGACCTTAGCACTCTGAAAATTGAAGAGTTAATTGGCAATTTAATGTCATTTGGAGCACAAATGCAGGGCAGGAGAGAAAGTAAAGCAATAGAGAAGAAATCCATCGCTTTCAACGCCAGAACGGATGATTTGAATTCAGACAATGATGATGAGGAAATTGCTTTCATGACAAGAAATTTCAGAAAATTTCTGAAGAACAGAAAGAAGAATAATCTCATGAGATATGATAATAAAAATCCAGGAAGTGGAAATGGAAGCGGAAATGGTGTGAGATGTTTTAACTACGATGAACCTGGAAATATAAAAAGAGACTGTCTACATACTGAGAAACCGAAAAACACACCAAATACCGATTCGCCCAAAAAATAAAAAAGGGCTTATGGTGCAACATTAGATGATTCAGACACTTCCTTAAGTAATAACGAACCAGATACAGAGAATGCTAATATGCACTTCGCAGCAATAATTAATGAGAAATCCGGAGAAACGAGACAAAAATAGGTAAGCATTTTAAAAAAAATTGAATTTTCATTGTTGCTGATTGTTGTTGATTGCTAGGATAACCTATAGATTAATAATAATATTGGATGAATATTGTGTGTGTGTATTTTAAATATTATATATATATAATAAAATATTAAATAAAACTAATATAAAATATATATAAATATTTTTTTTATTTAAGATATGTATTAAATAATTATTATAAGATAATTATAAGTATAAAAAATAGGAATTATTTATTGAATTTCTCTTTTTGAAAATTTGACCTATATGTCGACATACCCTACATGTATATATCGACATATGTAGGCAGATCTTGAATTTCAATTTTGAATTTTGAATTTCCCTCCATCTTTTCATTAACCTTTATTTTTTGAAAAGATGACCCTTGATCAAAGAACATGTCCTTTGGTTCTCTATTTATTTACTCTATCTCTATGCATTCATTTCACTTTCATGTCAAATTCAAAAATTATTATTTCTCTTATCTCTTCAAACTATTCTTTAATGGCATCCTCAAGAAATAATTCATCGACCATGAGGCTTTCTAAGAAAATAAAAGGCTATCTTTTCAATGACAAGGAAGCCATGCAAGCTTATATAGAGTGTATGTCTTTCGGAAAATTCCCTCCTAGAAGATTTACTATTTTTGAAGATTTTCTTACTTATGATCTTTTCAATCTCTGTTTGGAAAATGAAATTCTTGGTTTAATTGATGCTTATCAAAATATTTTGTTTGTTATCCAAATTTAGTAAAAATGTTTTATGCAAATTTGAAAGGAAAATTTTATGATAGAAATTAAGGAGAAGTTTGGAGTAGGGTCAAGGGGACACAAATTATTTTAAATTTTGAGATTTTGGGTCACATTCTCAGATGCAAATCTAGTGGAATGGACCTTTCAACTTTTCAAATTGATTTTTAAAATGACATTTTTGAAAGTGATAATGACTTTGAATTCAAAAACAAAAACTTGCGTCCAAAAGCAAGAATTTTAAGCCTTCTTTTGCAACAAAGTATCACTCCTAGAACATATAATTATATTAATCCGACTTAAAAGTTTTCAAAGCACTTTTCGCCATTTATGTTTAATACGACATAAATTGGTCTCAAGTCATTTTGGATGAATTTTTTCCTAAAAATCATTCTAAGCATGAAAACACACTGTTTCATGGTGCGTATCTCACTAGAGTTTTCACTTACTTCAGTGTTAACCTTAAAGGGAGGAATATACCAAATTAACAAGAAAATCACAGCAGAAAATAAGAACAACATGATTTATAGTGGTTCGGCGTCGATTGCCTATGTCCACTTTGAATACTCTCTTTATTGATTCACAATAACCTTGATTACAGTAAGAAACAACAAAAGATAAGAGAATAATGGAGGGAGTTGATTACAATAATAGCACTATTTAACCAACAACGTAAAGATGCTCAGAATGAACCCTAAGCCTATATTTATAGGTGAAGGCGACCACCAATCTGACTGGAACTTCGGCAACAGGACCTTCTCATCCATATGGGCCTGCCATAGAGAGTGCTAAGTCCAACTCTCAATAGAGAGGGATTGGTACCGATCCTCCATATGTTTAGTTTGGGGTAGCAACCCCTATGGCCGCTTCCTCATGCTCGAATGTGATGGCATCTCAAGTATCAGGATGATTGGATATGTGGAGCTCTTGTTTTTGTTCGATTCTTGGTTTGGTTCGATGTTAGTCTAAAGAGTGCCCATCCCTTTTTATGGTGACATGTTGAACCCTATATCTCTATGTATATCCTTGAGTTGCATAAGGCCGACCCACCATCATTGTTGTGTTATGCCGATCCGTAGCACTTAGGACATTATGTCAATCCCTAATGCTTTACATTATTATGCCGACCCCTTTAGTTTCATTAACATATACCGATCCCTTCATATGTTGCATGCTATGTTGATCCCTCTTGCGTCATCAAATCATGTTGAAATAAGTACTACAACTTATACCGATCCCTCTACATTTCCATCCAAGTTGATTATCCAGCCGAGTAACTGTGTCGATCCTTATAGTTTCTCCTTGTTATGCCGATCCCTTTAGCAACTCGTCTATATTAACAAATGACTATGCCAATCCCTATTTCATCCAAGTTAATTTCCATCTTTCTAACATCCTACGCTGTCTGTCTATCAACTCTGTTCAATCCAGGCTTTGTATAACTGTCCGGGCCCTATTTCTAGGTCCTGTAGTCGTTGCCTCACGGTCATCCTTCTTGTTAATTGTCGAATCTATCTTGCGCAATTAGTTCAATATAGTCGGGTCAGGGTACCGAGTAACACTTGCCCCCAAAGTACGTCTTGTGGGTAACATGACGTGCTTTGAATTGAAAAAGTCTGAGTCGCCGGAAAGGAAAACATCCAACTTTCTGATTGATGTTTGTTTTTTCATTGACTAACAGGCCTTCTTTTATCTGATCCAATCTCGAACTTAAAAGTTTCAGGCCTGACTGTAATCTCTATTGATTTCAAAAAAGCTGAATTTTTAAACCATCCCCGTGCCGGTTCATATGCACGGCTCTGTGGTTGGCTCTCGGACGTGTTCGAACGTTCGTGGGACGTTGTCAATTTAAAAGTATCATGTATGCTTGCGTCTGCAATTGAACCTTCATGATAACAACCGTCTACTATTTTTCAGCTATCCATCATTTCTTTCTTTCCATATATTTATTTATATTATTATTTATATTTATTTTATTATACATTTTTTTATTTTTTAGAGGGATCGACATTTGACATGCAGATTCCTTACTAGGGACACATAAGTAGGGATCAATATGTCTCAGTGCCGACCCCTTTTCCTTGTCTTTGACTAGGTCACCCCTTATAATCGGTCCCATCCCCATACACGTGCAAGTATATAAGTTCACCCTTCTTTCTTTCTTCCTTTCACTTTTCCATTATCTAAGTTTTACTTCACCATTTTCATTGTCTTTGCATCCCCAAGCTTCGCCTCTGTCGAACCCAAAACATCACAAAAACTCTTTTTCACAAACATAATTTCGCCAATTCTTAAAATTAAGCTCCAACACGAACTTGAGCCAGTCGCTTCTCCTTAATCTTTGATTTCAAAGCCCAAACACTCACCCCTCTAATTTAACTTGATACATACATATAGGTACGAATTCTTCTTTTACTCGTGTAATTGGGTGGAGCAAAAGGGTCCGGACGAGATTGCATAGAAGATGGTTGAGCTCTGGACTGGGTTGGAGAGGGTTCGGTATGGGTTTGAGTGAAGTGATGAAGGTTCAGTGTGAAGTGGTTGGGCGAGGGATCGATGTGGAGGATGTGAAGCAAGGGATCGATAGGCTGTTGTACCGATGAGGGATCGGTGTGAGGTTGTTCAATAAGGGATCGGTTGGGAGTGTATAGATTAGGGATCGGTGTGTAGTCGTAGTGTAGGGATCAGTATAAGATGGTTGGAGCAAGGGATTGGCATAAAGAGAAGAGGGATCAGTGTTGACAACAAAAGCTAACTTATTTAAGTCATTCAAACACTTAACTTCACCTTGTCTTGCCTGAACATAAAATGATTAAGGACAATTTGACTTGCATACTGGGACTGCCGGACTTGAGCTTAAACGAACAAACTTTCGGACTTTTCAATGTGGACTAAATAAAGAACTAGCTAATAAACTTGGATAATAAACTTCATAACTCAATATTGATAACTGATCCTAAAGCTCTTATTTCCGATCAACTTCCTTGTTGATTGAGACGGTCAGCGATGACGGTCTCTCTGGACAACACTCCAAGTCTCATCATTTTATTCTTGCTCTTCTGATTCCAAACTGTTTATGCTTGTTTCACACTGCACAACACTACACTAGTTCACACATGACACGGGGGAATAGGTTGTTATTTCTAATCTTGATTGTCTACTGAGTATAGCTGACATAGATCTCAGACGCATGAAGTGTTCAGTCGACATGTCTTCTGAATCAGCAGCGAGACACATCAGTTCCGAAGCAAATCAACTTCTACCACCATATCCAAAAGACCCACTTTGAGTCACCACGCAGAATAACCAGAAGCATCTAATCCTCAAGCTAATCTCTTTTGATATCCTGGTTCTACCAACAGAAACCATCAGTCCGGCTCTTGATGCCATTGAGGGTGCCATCATTCTAGATAACCCTGTCGACTCATAAGCTTCTCGAATCGGTGAAGCCGCTGTTCATCGATTGTGCTCCATCCATGGGATCCTGTTGAAGGATGTTTTAGTTCCAACGAGGCAAGATAGACCTCATCTGCCCCCAGCCGAATATATAGTGTGTAACAAATTCATGTGCTGGGATAGATGCATTCAACCTTTTAACTCCTTCATTCGGGAGATGTTGACGTATCTTGGGATCGCCCCTACTCAGTTGCATCCCAACAGCTACGCCTTTATTCACAGGACTTTCCTCTTATTCATGAATGTTCTGTTCCACCTGTCAACTCCCAAAGTCATTAAATTTATCTATAACTTTAAAAGATGATCAGAAAGTCCTTCTTACATCTTCCTTGAACCTTCGCTGAAATGTCAAGTCCTGGCGGGCGCATGGAACAAACTCTCCTTATTTAAGCACGAGTGGTTCTACGTGCGATGTCTTCCCGGCTTCATGAGGAGATGATTAGAAGGACGTAAGTGTTACTTGGTTTTCCTTTTAAGTTCAATGACTTAAGTCATAACTTCTCCTTTGAATATACTAACATCCGAAGTTCTTTCAGGTGTTCGTCCATGTCCCAAAAGCGCCAATTTTTCTAGAGCAGTGGCCGCTATCCTCGCCACTCACGTTGAGGACTGGGATATTAAACTCCTTGTAACTGACGAGCTACTATCTTTATTCGGGCTGTTGGAGGACGGTCGCAGAATTGGACTCCCCGGAAGCGAAGAAGTTATGAAGGTTGTTATTGCGCAAAGAGAAGAAACAACCAACCCCGTCGTGCCCCTTGTCGAGGGGACTCAGGAAGGTACCGAAGAGGGGGAGATCAAAGATTCTTAATCTGATAAACCCAAAGATGATGATGCGGGCCTTGGAAAAGCGCCAATGGCTGGTCTGTCGCAAGTCAGGTAATCACAGACACCTCCAAAGAGAAAGAAGAAATTAGTGTACCGACAACGCAAACGAAAGGCTGGACCAAATCCAAAATAAATCATTAGTCCTCTCGGAGAGGAGTCATCTTCTCACTGATTGAAAGCTCGTTGAAAGGACTCTCCGACCTTCAGATTCTGGACAATATAATGTTCTATGACTTTCCCAATATTAATATCGAGGGACTCAACTCTCCTACGAAAAGCGGCGAAGGCATACAACCTTTCAATAAAAGGGAGAGCAAACCGATGAGTAAAGCCATCGTTACCGGTCTGTTAGGGGGAACACTAGGACACTCACAAACACTTCCACTCCACCGCACACTTATTAGTAATCATTCATATGACAGCTTTTAATATGTTCTTATTTAGTTTTTACATGTGCAATGTCTCAGTCTCGTGCCTTCGATCGTCTCCGAGGTTCTTCCACTTATTACCACCCAGGCCGAGACTCTGAGTCCATGCGACGTAGAGAGAAGGGTGATGGACGAGATAGAGACTATTATTCGAGGGAATCTTCTTCCTCATCTAAGCATAAGTCCCAATCTAATGTTTCTCGTCATGACGAACACTCTAACCTTCCTACTCCTAGCGGAGAAAAATCCTCGCATCGTGGCTCTTACACCACCGTGCCTCACGAGCAACGGTCTGGCTTCTCTAGTTTAAGACAATCACGTGAGCACCACTCTAGCAGGCACTGACTTGCCACTTTTGATCTGCTTCCGCTGGTTACCGCTCCCGATTCTACTACAGAAGAAATGTTAGCTGAACTTAAAGCTACTTTTCCGAAGATCTGTTTTGATGGTCTCAAATTCCTCCCCTTCATACATGTTATTCCTAGGCATGCCAAAGAGAGCCCACTAGCATGCATGAACGATGTATTCGTTCAGCATGAATCATTCATCCATTTGGCAAAGAAAGTTTCTGAAGTCTCCATAGAGCGTTAGCATGAAATCGACCGTCTTAAGTTGGTGGCCATCCACAACAAAGATATCATCAAGCATCTAGACATCGAGTTGATTGATTACAAGACCCAACTTACAGACGCTGAAAAGAATGCCAAAGAGACAACAGAGGCAATGAGTCGCCTGGAGACTTCTTATAAGAAAGAACGTGACGCGGCGCTTCATCGCAACGACACACTTGCTTTAGAAAAGGACTCCTTGCAAAAGGAGAAAGACGCTATAGCTCGCCGCGTTGAAGAGCTTGAAGAATTCTTAAAGAAAGAGAGCGAGGACAAAATTGAGGCGCAAGAGGAGTCGTAGAGATACTGCAAGGAAATCGTCGAGGTGAGGAGCTTAAGAACAAAGCTCGACGAAAAATTCGCCAAGATTGAAGCTTTGAAGGAAGAAGCTCAGGAAGAGGGTAGAAAATAAGTGCTTGAGCATGCCATCGAGTTTGGTAGGAATGAGATTAAGGACTTGTTCAATCCACTAATTATCGAATATAACACGAAGGTCCTTCTCCACTACGACTTAAGCTTTCTTGGCGAGGGATATCGTGAATCGCTCGCCGAAGCCTGGGAGCTCATCATCATGATAAATAAGGAAGAGTTGGGAGAAACAGAATTCAATGAAGAGGAACTTGCGAGACAAGTGTTTCGAGGTAATGAACTACCTGATCTAGCCACCGCCAAACTTCAATTTTTTAAGACTCTTGCACTGACTAAAGAAGGAGGGGATATCGTTGGGTCTGTTGGAACCGATCCTAAGGGTTCCTCTCCTATCGAAGTAGTAGGACATCATCTTCTCATGATACGGAGCAAACTCTTGGCTATAATCCAGACAGGCCTGGCTTTGGACCACATATGTTATCTCCCATTCTCGAAGGAAGCACTCCATTGATAACAGAAAGTCAACCGGACGCTGGTATCATACTAAAATGCTTTGAATTTGGAAAGGTTTCTGTTCTCCATGCGCAATGTCTTTCAACTAATGCTTATGCTTTGACAAATTTTTGAAGGTCTTTCGAGCCCTGATCTGACTCCTAGGAGCGGTGCCGCTACGGAGCAGTGGGAGGAGACGACCGAAGTCCCGACTGCTATTTATATCTCGAGGCCCGATGCTCAAGTCATCAGCGCGCTCGATGAAGATAAGCACGAATATTTGCCCCCGTCGATGAATCAGAAGATGTAGTGATCACAAGTGCTTCGGAGCACACTACTAAAACTAGTATGAAGGAGCAGATCGAGAAGGAGGAGAAGTCAAAGCGTAAAATGAAAGGCGAGCCCATCGAGGTGGCTAAAGATCTTGATCTTTTACCACTGCAAGTTATTCCACCAGGCAGGACAATTTCAAGCGAAATCCCTCTTTCTTCTTTAAGCATTCCGACAAAGGGAGGCAAAGGGTCCCAGAAGAGAAGCTTGACCAACTCTACTCTTGAAAAACCAGAGAGGGAGAGAAGGTCGAAGAAGTAGTCACTACTTCATATCATTGGACATAGTTTGAGTAGTTATTTCTTTCCTCAGTCATGGGTG
Source organism: Allium fistulosum (assembly GCA_030737815.1). Lineage (NCBI taxonomy): Eukaryota > Viridiplantae > Streptophyta > Magnoliopsida > Asparagales > Amaryllidaceae > Allium > Allium fistulosum. The sequence goes on from CM060902.1 coordinate 1,023,487,322, forward strand.
TTCGGATACGAATCCCGTTCTTGTTTCTGTTTTTTTCAAAATGACTTGTACCAGGACTTTGGGACTTATGAATAAAAGTTTTTTCTTTCGATTAATCATTGCGTGAATAATTATTTTGGTAGTTGAATGGTTACTTTCCATATTAATGTATTTGAAATTTATTGATTGGGAATTCCGTTGACAATTTATCCCCTCCATCTCATGGCCTCCCTGCGGTCGTTTCCTTAAGTTATAAAAAATACTAAGCCGGAGCTGAAACGAGCCATCATATCCAGTCTTCTGTGGTTTGCATTCCTCCTGTCGATTTTATGTCAAAGTTGGTGGGATAGAGAACACTCGAAATCCGTTCATCTGTCCGTTGGAGTTATATGTCAGTCCATGCTCTGGGGGCTTCGACTTATTTTGCAAGCGGCCGGTTCACGCTCGATTTATTTTTGTCTTAGTCCCCACTCTAGGAACTTAGAATTTTCTGGTGGGCGGTCGGTATCCGCCCGATTTGTTTATACTCTGGTCTACACTCTATGGACATAGAGTAGTCTCTTGGGCAGTCGGTATCCACCCGATTTAGGTTTATACTTCAGTCCTCACTCTAGGGACTTAGAGTTGTCTCGTGGGCAGTTGGTATCCGCCCGATTTAGGTTATACTACAGTGTGCACTCCAGAGACTTAGAGTTGCCTCGTGGGCAATCAGTATTCACCCAATTCAGGTTTATACTCCAGTCCGCACTCTAGGGACTCGGAGTTGTCTCGTGGGTAGTCGGTATCTGCCCGATTTCGATTTATACTCTAGTCTGCACTCAGAGTTGTCTCGTGGGCAGTTGGTATCTGCCCGATTTAGGTTTATACTCCAGTCCGCACTCCGGGACTCGGAGTTGTCTCGTGGGTAGTCGATATCCACCCGATTTAGGTTAATACTCCAGTTTGCACTCTGGAGACACAAAGTTGTCTTGTGGGCAGTCGGTATCTGCCTGATTTAGGTTTATACTCCAGTCCGCACTCTGGGGACTTAGAGTTGTCTCGTGGGCAATCAGTATCCGCTCGATTTAGGTTTATACTCCAGTCCGCACTCTGGGAACTCAGAGTTGCCTCGTGGGGAGTCGGTATCCACCCGATTTAGGTTTATACTCTAGTCCACACTTTGGGGACTCAGAGTTGTCTCGTGGGCAGTCGGTATCCGGGCGATTTAGGTTCATACTCTAGTATGCAATGGGGACTTAGAGTTGTCTCGTGGGTAGTCGGTATCCGCTCGATTCAGGTTTATACTCTAGTCCACACTTCAGAGACTCAGAGTTGTCTCGTGGTTAGTCGGTATCCACCCGATTTAGGTTTATACTCCAACCCGCACTCTGGGGACTTAGAATTGTCTCGTGGGCAGTCGGTATCTGCCCGATTTAGGTTTAGTCCCACTGTCCAGGCAAGAATTTTTCAATCTCTGAATTATCGGCCATATGTATTCCCCATTGCGCGTCCCATCCTCTAGTCCATTGTTAATCGAGCAAATTAATGGAGCTCATCTTGTTCAATCCCATCAGAGACTAGTATGATTGATCGATCCCAAACTCTAGGATCCTATCCACATATCACATATACTGATACCAATCAGTTTCATTACGTACTTAGCATAAAATGCAATGACAGTCATATAAGCAAAAGGAGTTCGAGTCTTTATTCATCAAATGGAAAAGAAAAAACTATTTTGTCTTATTATATATTTGGAGAAATCAAATGCTAAAGCAAATATAGAAAGTAAATAGAACTGAAATGCAAAGGAAATATTCTTAGTGCAATAGCGTCGTAGATGCTCACTATTCCAAGCTCTTGGAAGTGTAATGCCATCGACAGTCGCTAGCTTGAAAGTTCCTTCTCCAAGCCTCTGTTCGATGACATACGGTCTTTCCCATGTCGGATTCATGTGTGACGGGGCCAAAAAAACACGTTTTAGGACAAGATCGCCAACTTCAAAGGTTCTCGATCGAACTTTAATGTTGTAATATCGGGCGAATCGATGTCGGTGTGCAGCCACTCTCAAGTCGGCTTCCTCGCACTTCTCATCTATAAAGTCCAAGGATTCCAAGAGAAGATCATTGTTTGTTTTGGGGTCATAGTAAGTCACTTGATGAGAAGGGACTACGAGTTCCAGCAGAATGAAAGCTTCGGAGCCGTAAGCAAGAGCAAATGGAGTATGGCTAGTTGCGGACTCGTGAGTGGTTTTGTCGGACCAAAGCGCCTGAGGCAGTTCATCCACCCACTTGAATCTAGCCTTCTCCAAACGCTTTTTCAGAATAAACTTGATAATTTTATTTACAGCTTCAACCTATCCATTTTCCTAAGGATGAGCGACCACTGCAGATACGATATCTCCGACAAAATTCTTTAAATTTAGCACTATCAAACTGAGTCCCATTATCTGCTACGATAATTTGAGGAAGACCGAAGCGATATATGATGTTTCAAACAACGAAATTGATTACTTTCTTAGTTGTGATTGTGGCTAACGGTTCCTCCTCGACCCATTTGGTGAAGTAATCAACCGCAACAATAACGTACTTCTCCCCGCCTTTAGAGATTGGAAAAGGGCCGATGATGTCAATACCCCACACAGTGAATGGCCATGGACTGACAATTTGCGTGATCTCTATTAGCGGAGCCCATGTGACTTTTGCATATATGTGGCACTTATCACATTATCTCACATAATCGGTAGCATCCCGATTTACAGTTGGTCAATAATATCTGTAACGGAGTTCTTCTTTGCCAGAGTTTGCCCCCTAGTGTGATCGCCACATTCTCCCTCGTGAACTTATTTCAGAACATGCTTTATCTCGTCATTAGCGATACACTAGAGTAAGGGGAAAGAAAACCCTTTGCTATACATAGTTCCTTCTTGCATAATATAACCCGAAGCTTTGCGAAGGACTTGTCGCTTTTCGTTTGTCTTTTTGGGCAAGATTCCATGCAACAAGTAATCTTTAAATGGAGTCATCCATGATCCCCTCTCGTATTCCGCTTCCGGTACTTGATCAATTTTCATCGTACTTATGCTTGGGGTACGTAATACCTCGACCAGAACCAAACCCATCTGTTGCGCATCGCCAGTACTAGCAAAATTTGCCAATGAATTAGCCTCTCTGTTTTGCTCACGTGGGATATGTGAAATGTCATAGTATTCGATATTCGCCAACAACTCCTGAACTCGGGTAAGGTACAAGGCAAGTCGTTGTCCCTTAGCCTGATAGTCTTCTTTGACATGATAAACCACCAATTGCAAGTCACAAAAGATTTCAAGAGACTTCACTTCGAGTTCTCTAGCAAGTCTAAGTCCAGCAATCAGTGCTTCAAACTTAGCCTCATTGTTTGTAGTAGGAAAATCAAGCTTCAAAGCATAGCATATTGAATGGTTCACAGGGGTTACAAGCACAATCCCAACTCCGGGATAGTGACCATTAGATGCTCCATCGGTGTACAACTTCCATCGCATGGTGGGGATTCCGCCAACATCTGGAAGCTCGTCTTGCAAGGTAAATTCTACTATGAAGTCTGCCAACGCTTGACCCTGGATAGCCCTTCGAGGCAGATAGGTAATATCGAACTGGCTGAGCTCAATATTCCATTTAAGCAACCTCTCAGGCGTCACAGGTCGCTGTAGGACCTGTCGTAACGGTTGGTCGGTGTAAATGTTAATCGGATGTGCCTAGAAGTAGGGACGAAGTTTTCGTGATGTGATTAGCAAGCAGTTCGCCAATTTCTCTATCTTTGGATAGTTGTTTTCTACTCCTGTCAATCGCTTGCTAACATAATACACCAGCCTCTGAATCCGCTTCTCTTCGCGAATCAAAGCAGCACTTATAGCATGTGCTGATATTGCCAAATAAATGTACAACTCCTCGTGATCTACCGGCTTTGACAAGACTGGGGATTTCTCCAAATGATTCACCACAGCTCGAAACGCGTCTTCACAATCCTACGTTCATTCAAAGTTTCTCTTTCCCTTCCTAATCAAATCAAAGAAAGGAATGCATTTGTCGGTTGCCCTGGAAATAAATCGACTTAAAGTGGCGATCTTCCCATTCAAACTTTGCACTTGTTTAATACTTCTGGGAGCTTGGATATCTCGGATAGCCTGAATCTTTTCTGGATTAACTTCAATCCCTCGAGCATTAACAATAAAGCCTAAGAACTTTCATGACGCAACACCGAATAAGCATTTCAAAGGATTGATCTTCATGTTATAAAATCGGATGATGTCGAACATCCTTGCCAAGTCTCAAATGTGGTCGTTTGATTATCGTGACTTCATGAGCATATCATCCACATAGGCTTCCATTGTCCTCCCAATTTGATCTTTAAACTTCCGGTTAACTAAGCATTGATAGGTTGCTCCAGCGTTCTTCAACCCAAATGGCATCACCATGTAACAGTATAATCCAACATCCATCACAAAGCTAGTGTGTTCTTGATCGGGGACATGCATCGGGATTTGGTTATACCCTGAGTATGCGTCCATAAAGGATAACAATCTATGCCCTGCAGTTGAATTAACTAGATGATCAATCCTTGGAAGGGGAAAACTATCTTTAGGATACGCCTTGTTCAAGTCTAAATAGTCGATGCACGTTCTCCACTTCCCGTTTGTCTTCTTCACCAGCATGGGATTAGATATCCATTCAGGATAGAGGACATTGCGAATAAACCCATTGAATTTCAGTTTATCCACCTCCTCTTTAAGGGCGACGGATCTCTCCAGATCCATGCCTCGCCTTTTCTGTTTTACTAGTACATACTTCGGGTCAATGTTTAATGCATGGCTCGCGATGGTAGGCGAGATCCCATACATGTCATAATGAGTCCAAGAAAATACCTCAAGATTCGCTTGGAGAAAATCAGCAAGTTCTCTCATCATCGTGGGGCTGAGATCCAATCTTCAAGACCCATGATTGGTCGTCGTGGCTAACAGTTATATCAATCGTCAATTCAGTCGGCGCCGCCTTGGTCTCCTTGGGCTCCTCTTCATCATCCCTCGGATCTGTATCTCTATAGAACCGACTGTGGTGCCCAAGCCAAGGCTTAGGCGCCATTTGTCAATCTTCAGTAACTTGGACGCGGATATATTTGTCCACACCCTTTCCTTTCCCCTTACGTTGAGCTTCTCTCAACTCAGCCACATAACAGGCACGTCTAGTCACCTGATCATCATGCATAACTCCTACTCCATTATTAGTCAGAAATTCAAAGTCAAACACCAAGGGGCAAGAGCTGCCCGAAATTCAGCCAGGGCCGGTCGGCCTAGAAAAACGTTGTACGGTGAGTCAACATTCAAAACAATGAATGGTAGGGTCCGCACTCTCCTAAGTTCACCTTCCCTAAATTCCACTAGTAACTCCACATAACCAACCGCCTCAGTCACCATACCATTGAAACCATGTATGCGAGCTATAGATGATTTTAAATTTTTAGCCTCCATTCTCATTTGATCATAAACCTTCTTGAAAATAATGTTTACTGAACTTCCATAATCAATCAAAATTATTCTAACCGGAGCGGGGCCAATCATGGCGGAAATGACCATCGAGTCGATTGTCGGAGCCTCTACTCTATCCGCATCCCTATTCTTGAACACTATATCATCGGTCATCATACGTTTGTTACTTGGACAGAGTTCCATCCTCCGTGTTTGAACAATACTCAAAGTCCACATGCCTCATCGCGTTGGCATAGCGCTCCATTTCTTACCAACTTCTATCCGCAGGATGCGATTCTCCAACTAACGTGTTTATCACTAATATTCCTCCGGTCCGCGTAGGCTCCTCAGCCCTAGGTGGAACTTGTCCTCGATTGGAGTCAGACGTCCCTCGTCCGCCATCCAGTGGAGCTTTCACAAACTACTGCAGCTTTTTTTCCTGAATCAACTTCTCGATAGCATCCTGGAGATGTCTACACTCGTTCGTATTGTGCCTGTAACACTCATGAAATCGGCAATACTTTTCCAATCCGTTTCTGTGCCTCTGTTGAATCTTTTGGATGCAGCTTCTTGTATTGAAAAGTATTACAAGTAGATAAGTAGATATTTTCTAAGGATGCGTTCAAAGGCGTATAATTGTCATACATAGGAATCCTAGGCTTTGATCTTCCAGGCTCTCTCTTTCGGTCTCGATTCCCTTCACCATTTCTCTTCTATAGATTTGGCTTGTTCTGAACATTAACCTGAACCTTCCTAGAACTCTCATCGGACTGCTTTATTGCAATGTTTATTTATACCGCTTCTCCTCTGGGTCCCACAACATTGCTTTTTCTAGAGGACATGGCTTCCTCATTCCTTGTAAATTAAGCCGCCTTTGAATAGAAGCATTCAAACATGGCCAGCGGTTTTCCAGCTAGCCAGTCACCGAACTCGGTTTCCGCATCAACCCCTCTCGTCATAGCCATTAGTATAGCATGGTCATTTGGGTTACTGACTTTTGTAGCAGCGATATGAAATCTTTCCATGTAGTCCTTCAACGGTTCCCCCAGAGCCTGGATTATGCTGGATAATGACATCGCGTCTTTAGGATGGGTGGCATGAATCCGGAACTGCTCCATAAATTTGTTGCCAGTTCATCAAACCTTGAAATCGATCGTGGGGGTAATCTTGTAAACCACATTGTCGCAATCCCAGAGAGGATTATAGGAAAGCATCTATATTTTGTTGCATCATTGACTCTCGCTATGTCCATCCACCATTCGTACCTCATAATGCGCTGCCTGGGGTCGGTTTTTCCCTCATAGGCAGACATCGTAGGCATGTTGAACCTTCTCGGGTACTCTATATGTAAAAAGTTGTCAGTAAACGGAGTATGGCTCCTCAAAATTCCCCAATCATCATTCGTCAAATCCTGGTTCTCTCTCACCAACTATCTGACCGTCGACGATAAGTTTGGTGTCTGGATGGGTGGTGCGAAGTGGTGGTCATGCTCCACCTCACGTAAATGGTCGGGTCGATGTCTACGGGCCATTTCAGGCACCCTTGGTCTATCATCCTCTTGATGTGCACCCTAAACATTCATCTTGTCGTTACTCCGGAGGGGTAGTTGGTTAGCATTCAAACGGACTTCTACATCCAAGCCTTTGGAAACTGCTCCGGGCCGATTCCCCAAGTGCAGCTAGGGAACCCGTCCTCTAAAGGAGGGATTAGTACCAATCCCTAGGGAGGGATTGGCACCGTCCATCTTGGTGGACCATGTTGGTCTGTCAAGTGATGCTCCGATGTCCCAGCTTACTCTCCTTCGACCCTGCGACGTCTACGCCTGTGATGTTCATCTTCTAATGAGGCTGAACTCTCCGAAACCGAGTAAGAAGTAAGATCCCATCTGGTGCTCTGACACTGCTGTTGGGAAATCTGGTTCATTAGGTTAGCTTTAGTCCGGATTTGCTTGTTCAGCTACCTATGACTCTCCATTAACTCCCTCATCAAGTTGTTGAATTCAGCTCTAGTTATAGAATCAACGGGGTTCTGGACTTCAGTAGGCTCCATATTTAAATTTGTAGGCTGGTTGCTTGGAGCTCCTTGTTGAATGCTGGCGGTTTAATTTGCATCAACATTCTGGGAAGTCGATCTAATATGCCTCACCATTCTGGACTTCTTTGCTTAGGTTCCAGTAAATCTGGATAGTAACTGCAAGCTTTTTAAGATGAATCTAGATCTCCTTCGGGGGATTTTCTCAATCTAGTAGCAGCAAAGGGGATCCTAACGGGCTGAGAATCAGGTTCCCAGTAAAAGCACCAAAATGTTTGCAACCAAATTGGCCACAAACACCCAAGAGTAGATTTGTATAGTGAAATAAATGAAGAAAACTAAATTAAAATGGAGGAATACACCTTATTAACAAGAAAATCACAGTAGAAAACAAGAACAACAAGATTTATAGTGGTTCGGCGTTGATTGCCTATGTCCACTTTGAATATTCTCTTTATTGATTCACAATAACCTTGATTATAGTAAGAAACAGTAAAAGACAAGAGAATAATGGAGGGATTTGATTACAATAATAGTGCTATTTAACCAACAGCGTAAAGATCCTTAGAATGACCCCTAGGCCTGTATTTATAGGTGAAGGCGACCACCAATCTGACTGGAACTTCGGTAACAGGATCTTCTCATTCATATGGGCCCACCATAGGGAGCGCTAAGCCCAACTCTCAATGGAGAGGGATCAGTACCGATCCCTCCATATGTTGAGTTTGGGGCAGTGACCCCCATGGCAGCTTCCTCATGCTGGAATGTGTTGGCATCTCAAATATCAGGATGATTAGATGTGTGAAGCTCTTGTTTTTTGTCGATTCTTGGTTTGGTTCCATATTAGTCTGAAGAGTGCCCATCCCTTTTTATAGTGACATGTCGAACCCTGTATCTCTATGTGTATCCCTGAGTTGCATAAGGCCGACCCACCATCATTTGTTGTGTTATGTCGATCCATAGTGCCTCTCAAACATATGTCGATCCATAGCACTTAGGACGTTATGCCGATCCCTAATGCTTTAGGATATTGTGCTGAACCCTTTAGTTTCATTGACATATACCGATCCCTTCATATGTTGCATGCCATGTTGATCCCTCCAGCGTCATCAAATCATGTTGAACTAGGTACTATAACTTATACCGATCCCTCTACAGTTCCATCCAAGTTGACTATCCGGCCGAGTAACCATGCTGTTCCCTATAGTTTCTCCTTTCTATATCGATCCTTTTAGCATCTCCTCTATATTAACAAATGACTATGCTAATCCTATTTCATCCAAGCTAATTTCCATCTTTTTGACATCCTGCGCTGTCTGTCTATCAACTGTGTTCAATCCAGGCTTTGTATAATTCTTCGAGCTCTATTTCTGGGTCCTGTAGCCATTGCCTCACGGTCATCCTTCTTGTTAATTGTCGAATCTATCTTGCGCGATCAATCCAATATAGCCAGGTTAGGGTACTGGGTAACAGAAACGCTTGTAGAAAAGGAACAAAAATTGGCTTGGGAAGAAGGCAAAGATATAAGGAAAGAGGAGGAGGTAGAAGAAGATTAAATGGAAGTTGAGAGGAAGAATAAGAAGAGGAGGAGGATACTTCCTTGGAAATTACCGATATGCAATCTAATCCATCCAACAAAGATCTTCTCAAAAATAAAGAGAAGATCATTTACAATCAAAGGAAGCTTAAGAAATCATTTTCAAAGAAGTTTACTTAGTTTTCCATAAAAATGGATAAATTCTTTGGAAAGGTCATCTGCAAGCTTGGTGGTTCTTCTTCATCTTCATCCACATCTTTCTAGTCTTTTTTTAAGTTGTCTATCTTTGTATTTAGCTGTTCTAGTTTGAGTTTGTGTTAATCTTATGTATCTTTCTTCTAATTTCTAATGTATTTCATGTACTTATCTTTATAATTAATGAAATTCTATTTCCTACTACTATACATTGTTAATCATCTTTAGGAAATTATACAAGTAAAATAGTATAGGCCAAATATAATAAAATTGTAAAATAAAGTTATTTTGAAAATTATAGTGCATATGTCGACATATGCCAATAATCCATGTCGACATATAATGGCCAGTTTACAAAAATGTTTAAAATTACAAATAAAATAACTACCAAATACCTATTCATTTCAAATGACTTCTTACCTCTTTTTATATCTATTCACTCCAGAAAATCATTATTTTTAATCTATTTCTTCTCTCTTTTACATATATAAACTTATCTCTTCAATAATGGCTTCTGCACATCAAAATCTATGCAAAAATCTTGAACAAACACTTGAATCATTCAAGAATATTCATACCTTCATTCTTAAAAATTAGAGACACTTAGAACTAAGTCAAATGCCGATGACTAAAGAGCAAGAAAAGCACTTTAATGCCATTCGGTGGATGATTACTTCTCTTATCAAAGATGAACCAACCAACAATCCTGAAACTACCCTCAACAAAGATGATAAAGATTGGAAGGCTATCAAAGCGGATACAATTTTCGGATCCAATGGATAGGTAGAAGTTCCTAGGGAAGTCTAAAGATTGATTGGTTTGGATTTATATAAATATGTATATTAATATATTACAATATTGATTTATGTGGATTGGATTGACTTTTTTCTGTATTAACTGGATATGATTTGTTGAATTATATGATTGACTTATTTGATTTACTTGTTTTATCTAACTTATCAAATGTATTGATTAATGTGATTAATACAAGTTATTTATGTTATTACTCTTATATTACTATTATTTCTTATTCAAATTGCTTTTATATCTCAGTATTACATATATTATGTAGTACATTAGTTAGGGGGAGTTTTTAGTTAGATTTTTTGTTAATGACAAAGGGGGAGAAATATATAAAATCTAAGCATAGATTAAAAGGGAGTTTTGTAAATCAGAGGGTATTATAACATATTTATATACATTGTTCTCATCATCAAAAATGGAGAGATTGTAAGTACCTTAGGCATTGGTTTTGATGACAACAACCATATGACATTATATAAAATATAAATACTAATGTTTTTATCAAAATATATATAGTATATAGTGTAGGATATTAGACAGGTGTTAATTAAGAAGACTGTACAGTATCAAGTGAAGGTTCAATAGGCTGATATAGAGATTCAAGATTTAGAGATTGAAGAATCATGAGTATTGAAGAACTCAAGATTTCCCAGATAATTATAGAGTCATAGATTTTTTGTTAAAACCCTGATAGCACTTTTTTGATCTCTCTCTCTCTCTCTTTTCTTTTCAATGATTTTCAATTTCAAATATCTTAAAATTCAAAAATTGTTTTTAAAGAGAATTCTTGTTTTTAAAATAATCTTTCAAAATAGCCTTTAAATTAAATCTACTTTTTGATTTTATTATACCTTAAAAATTATGTTTTTAAAGTGTTTTAAAATATACTTTGAATATTAGACTTTTTTATAATTATAGTTTTAAAGCTTTCTAAATATTTATAAGTATATTATAATATTTGTTATAACTTTGATTTTAAATATATTCCCTTATACTTTATTATTTGTATTTAAAATCCTTTATATACTTAAAATATTCTGAAAACAATTTTATAAAGTTTTCTTATGTTTAGATAAAATTAAAATATGTATAAACTATATTTAAATGATTTTACAAAGTATCAAAATATTTCATAAAACCTTTATATTTTTAAATAATTTTTATAAAGTGTTTTTCAAAACTACAAGGGTATGTCAACATATCCCCATAGAGTATGTCGACATATGGAGCGAAATTTTCAAAATTCAAATTTTGAATGGAAGTGTCTTTTCGTCATATCTCTTTCGAATAGACATGACTGTTGTTTCTCTATAAATAGAGGGTAAACCAATGAAATTTGGTTAACTACTTTCTCATATTTTTCTCCTCTTTCACTCTCTTGTTTTCTAATAGAAATTTACTCAAATTCTTCTCAAAATTCAATCAGAATCAAATTCAAATCCACTGATTTGATTCTCCATTGACTACTCTCAGATCTCTCTCACTCAAACAAGATTAAATTGCTATTCAAGAGGTTATAGGATCATTTGTATTCAAGATCAATGATATGTGTTTGTAAAACTTTATCAAATCATACTCGTATATTGGTTGGTGTGATTATAGCCTGTGTAAATCAAATTAGGGGTGCTTGGTGACCCGAAAATTCAAGTGGGTGTGCTTGTGGCCCGTGTAATTCAAGTGAATCTACCTAAAGCTCGGAAAGTCTGGAGGGTGTGTCTGTTGCCTTGAAATCGAGATTATATTGACTTTGCTATTTGAAAACAATTCTATACAAGGAATTTTATAGGAATGGATGTAGGGTAACTCCGAACCAGTATAAAATCCTAGTGTGTTTTTTCCTTTTTACTTTCACTACATTTATATTTGTCCATGCTTGAATCTGTGATTGTTAATTGCATTATTTAAACTATAATCTTAAAAGAATTCAAAAGGATTCACAAAAGTTAGAAAACAGTATTCACCCTTCCCTCCTTAAATTTTTAAATTAGCCTTAAGATCCATCTTCCGCTAAATAAAAAATTATTCATACAAGCTTGGAAAATTATGAAATTAAAAGCCCTCTTCCAAAATAATGGTTTAAACATCATATCCAAATTTCAAGTCAATTAGATGTCATAAACTAGGTTTCTAAAATCCTACTAATTAATTTCATAAATAATCCAATAATTCATCAAGTAAGCATATAATACAACAATCAATCATAATATGGCATAATAACATCGTAAGATTCAAATTAATCATAAAACTAAAATAATCAAGCACATGTGAAATGGATAACTATTATTCACCTTGATTTAATGAAGAGACTTGAGCTTTAAGTGTGTTGACTTGATTCCCGTTAGCTTTATTTTGATTTCCTAGCTTTTCTTCTCTTAGTTTCTTAGCAATGGCCAGCCTTGATCTTTCTTTAATTTGTACATATGAAATATGAATGAGGATAATGGGAGAGAAGGTTTTATGTTTAGGAAATGAGGCATATTCCTTTTTTGCCCTCCCATAAATCCTTTTTCTTATTTAATTTCAAAACAATCTTACTAATTCATTAATTAGGGCATGACCCACTTTAATTGCCAAATCTCTTTCTTTTTCTCTCACATTATTTTATTTTATTTATCTAATTAGATATCCTAAATAATGTTAATCAAAATTAGGAGTGTTGCAGACTCTCCCCTTAAAGAATTTCGTCCTGAAATTATTATAAGGTACATAACAAGCATGTATCACAGGTATAAAAAGTACCATCAAAACAAATCAGGATAAGTATCTCTAATCCTATCCTCTATTTCCTAAGTACTGCTTTTCTCCTTGTCACTCCATTGGACCTTCACTAATCTGACTATCTTGTTCCTCCACTTCTTCTCATCCCTAGCAATAATACGAATTGGATGTCTAACCAAAGTCATGTCCAGTTCCACCACTAAATCTTCCACTGCAGTCGGAGTGATGGTAGTCTCTGGATCATGAACACACTTCCTAAAATGAGGAACATGAAAAACATTGTAGACTCCTGCCAAACTGCTCAGCAACTCAATCTTATAAGTGAGTTTTTGATCCTTTTTGTAATAGGATACAGTCCAACATATCTTGGTGCTAATTTCCCTAATTTCCAACTTGTACTACACCCTTCATTGGTGATACTTTAACAAAAATATGGTCTCCAATCGAGAACTCTAAATCCTTACGCCTCTTACCTGCGTAACTTTTCTGCCTAGACTGAGCTTCCTTCATCCTTGTGCAGATCAACTCAATCTTTTATGTGGCATCTCTCACCATATCTAGACCAAAAACCAATCTGTCTTCGATCTCCAACCAACATGTTGGTATTTACATGGCCTTCCATGCAAAGCTTCAAAAGGTGACATTCCTATACTAGTTTGGTAACTATCGTTATAGGAAAACTCGACTAAGTGCAAATGTGTTAGTACCTTAGGTATTGGTTTAGATGGTAACAACTATAGGACATTATAGAAAATGTATAGACTAATGTTTTATCAAGATATATATAGTATATAGTGCAAAGTATTGGACAAGTATTGATTAAGAAGACAGTACGGTATCAAGAATAGATTCAAGATGATGATACAAAGTTTCAAGAGTTCAAGAATGAAGACTCATGAGTATTGAAGAGTTCAAGATATTCTAGATAAGTTATAGAGTCGTAGAATTTATGCTAAAACCTAGATAGCACTTTCCTGATCTCTCTCACCTTCTCTAATTTTGTTATAAATTGTTTTTAAAATATTCAGTTTTTAAAATAATCTTTCCAAAATATTTCCCAAAATGATTTTCAATCTCTTACTTATAAATTTATCATTTTAGTGTTTTAAAGTTTATATATATATATATATATATTGAAACTATTTTATATTTTAACAAGTTATAATTTTATTGTATTTTATATATATTATTGAATAATCTTATTAAATCTTTCAAAATTATTTTAAAAGGTTATATTTTGATTAAAATGAGTACAAACTATATTTAAATGATTCTACATAATATCAAATTATTTTACAAAGAAACGAATTTTCAAAATAATATGTTTAAAGTGTTTTTCAAAATATAAAGGGATATGTCAACATATCTTATCCATGTATGTCAACATAGGGGCCGTAAAATTCAAAATCTAAATTTGAATGGAAGTGTCTTTTCATCGTATCTTTTCGTGAATGGACATGACCGTTGTTTCCATATATATACCAAACATCCAAACGAATTTTCATTAACTACATTCTTATTTCTCTGTCCTTTTTTCACTCTCTTGATTTCTAAATCGATTTCTATCAAAACTCTACCGAAATTCAACAAGAATCAAATTCAATCATTATTAGTTTGATTCTCTTTCATATACTCTCTGATTCCTCTCATCTCTCTCAAGATCAAAGTGCTATTCAAGAGTTATAGGATCATTTGTAATCAAGATCGAAGATCTGAGTTTGTAAACTCTACAAAATCATACTCTCATACATTGTGGTACACTTGGTATCCTTGAAATCCAAGTAGGTGTGATTATGTGACGACCGCCCATGACCCCTGCACTGAATCTAGAGAAAATGCGCTGTAAAGTGTGCCAGGCGACCATGGACGATTGTCAGGGTAAATTAAAACAACAAAATCTATCGTATTACTCACAGCGCATGGACAAAATACAATAGAACATATGTATAGTGAAGCTTTACAGAATAAAATGCCATCATATAAAACTCCATAATAGTTGAATACAAGCATCCAAATAGTCAATACATCAAGCCTCACTACATAACACTCAGAGAATACAAAGCAGCGGAACATCCAGTACATATAAGAAAATAATATGCAACCCTCTAGCTCGTCTTTGATATCAGCATCGTGAGAAGGGAACAGCACCTGTCACCTGCTACCTAGTCTGCCCGTCCCAAAAATGGACGAACAGCCCAAGGCAATAAGAATTAAAACATAAAGCCTTGAGTCAGACAACAGTCTTAGTGAGCAGTAAATTAATAATCAACATACCAAAAGAGCATAAAGGAAAAGGAATAGGAATACAACCCTCCCACTCCAACCTCATTCTACAGTGATAGCCCCCAGACACACACTAAGCAGAAGCAAACATAGCAGAGCATACAATTTAAAGTAAAGTAATTATCACTCGAGTCAAGGGCGATGTTTTCCAAGCACAAACCCCCAAGGCCTAAACCAAGATCAGATAAGCACCCGGAAAACACTGCTCTTGAGACCGAATGACGATACAACCAAACATCCATGACTCTGGCTATCACTGTTATCATTGCTTCGATATCACCGTTAATTGAGTGACCGGCACATTCTTTCAGCCGTCCGTCAAGGGCTAATGGAAACCCCGGTTCTAGACATAACTCCCGCACGTCGTCGCAGCCCGTGCCTAGGACTATCGAATCTGCCCAGAGTACTCGACCATCAACAGTTAGTCGTTGGGACTATCGAATCTGCCCAAACGTACTCTTGCTTAGAGCATGCTAGAACCTTCAACAACGATGCTATCCAAGCCTCCTAGTCATCCTCCTCGACGACTATTTCCATACTAGCTCAAGCGCCTCTCAAGCATCCATTACTCTTAACTCGAATCATATCACCGAGTTACCAACGTGCTTGGAATGATCCCGTCTGGATTAGACCAAGACTATCTCATATCATACTTCGCTTCATCACATCCTCGCAAAGTCTCATCTCAACATCATCATCATCGAATCTATGCATAAGAGCTTCATCATCCCGCTACATATGCCACGAGCAGCTTTCCCAATTCAAGAGCCTTTCCCTTAGCTTTTGAATCATTCTTGATCTAAATCAAGGCATCAATCATCTAATTCATAGCAATCAACCAAATCAAACATTAATCCAAGCAATCAAGCATTCAAATAAGATCTAAATAGACAATTATCACAATAATGGAAATTTCGTGAATAAAGTGTTGAAAGTCTAACAAGCATGAAATCATGAGAATTATCTCTACAATCTTGATGAATGAACTTGCATAGGTTAACACTTAGTAAAAATGGTTGTCAAATCATCATGAACAATGGATCTATATGGATCTACACTTAGGATGAAGAAAATGCATGGAAATCACTATTTTTAACACCAAATCGAGCCAACAATCCGATATACTCCTTTGGATCCATGTGAGAGATAATCACCACTCACCAAATCACCTAAACAACCTCAAATCAACACGCTTCAGATCTGGACAGCGAAGGATCAAGCTTGATCTATCACGAATCCGTTTCAAACGAAGAAATCTCACTTCAAAGGATGAAGATCTTCAACTTTAGCTCTTGGATCTTCAATCTTGATCTTCGATTTGGATGGATGGAATCACTAGATTAGAGTGGAGAAAAGAAGTAAAGAAGTGTAGAAGTCGAGCTCTCAAAATGGCAGCACTTCGTCGCTTCGAAATCCGGATCCCAAAAAGTGAGAAAAACCCTTCCTATTTATAGCTGAAAATCCACTAAGTCGTAACTCGGCTATCTCCTAAGTCGTCTCCGACTTACGACCTAAGACACCTCCGACTTAACAAAGCTTCCAACCTAACAGACTATGACTTAGTGAACTTTCGACATAAGACTTAGCAGCTAACCCCTAAGTCGGTTGCGACTTAACACCTGCTCCCATACGACTTAACGACTCAACTGCTATGCCATCCTACGACTCAACGACCTACGACTTAAGAATGCGCGTGACCTACGACTTAACACTTAAGCCAACATGCGACCTAAGACTTAGCCAACCACTCCGACTCAGTCCACACGGCCTAATACTTAACACCTTAGGTCGTCTAACGACTTAACTACTAAGTCGTTAACTAGCTTATCTCTTAGGTCGGTAAATCCCATAAGTCGCTCACTCTACTAGGTCGCCTACCCTATAAGTCGGTCAACCTCTTAAGTCGTCTAACCGACCTAACTATGCTAACCCGGTAACCACTAGGTCGCTAACTCTACTAAGTCGGTCAGTTCTTAGGTCGCTAACCCGCCCTGCCGACCTAACACTTAACTCACCAAAACCCTTAGGTCGCTCAAACGACCTATCTACAAACCCTTAACTCGCCAAATCCCAGAGACACTCCTATCCCCTAAGTCGTATACGACTTACGACTTACACTAAGTCGTTCACGACTTAGGACTTAGCAAATTCTGCCTAAAATCTAAAACGACTTAAAATGCTGAAAATTCCAGATTTTGACGAACTTGTCGATCCGTAAAAATACAGGTCGTTACAGATTATAGCCTGTTAAAATCAATTGGGTATGCTTAGTAGCCCATAAATCTAGTGGGAGTTCTTGTAGATTGGAAATCAAGTAACTCTACCTAGAGGTCGGGATTATTGAGATTGTGTCTCGTAGCCTTGAAATTGAGATTGTATTTGCATTTACTAGTTGAAAAGAAATTTGTACAAGGAATTGTGCGAGACTGGATGTAGGGTAACTCCGAACCAGTATAAAATCGTAGTTTGTTCTTTCCTTTTTACTTTACTACATTTACTTTTATCTATACTTTGATTTTATGATTGTTAATTACATCATTCCAAGTAAAATCTTAAAGAATTTGAAAAATATTCATATAATTAATTAAACACTATTCACACTCCCTATAGTGTTAGTTTATCCTTAAGATCCCTATTCCGGTGACTCACATTTGCTATCGAAGCATTTGTTTTCAAAGTATTCATAATATGATTTTTGAAAAAGTTTCAATGGCAATTTCTGATAATATTTTTAAAACTATTTTAGAAAAGATAATTTGCAAAATCATCTTAACGTCGTCTCATAAATTTGCATCTTTTCATTATAAAAAATCATGTGATATTTTGAAAAGGTATGAATTGCATGAACAGATATGTTACATGGCTTTTGATGAACAGATACCTGATGATCAAACTCTACAGATCAAAAGGGACAAATGGATATTGGATAGTGGATGCTCAAGACATATGATCGAAAGTCCAAAGATTTTGAAAGATATGGTTTACAAAAGATGATGGATCAGTAAATTTTGGAGACAACTCTAAAGGATATGTGATTGGAATTAACAATGTCGGTAATTCTAAAACTCCTACTATTTATAATGTTTTGTTAGTTAGGAATTTAAAGCATAATCTGTTGATTGTTAGTTAATTGTGCGATAAGGGTTTCAAAATTAAATTCTTAAAAGATAAATGTCATATTGAAGATAATGATTAAAACATTATCTTTAAAGGCATTAGGAAACAAAAAATCTATATATTAAGTATGTAAATCTCAAATGATAACTTGTGTCTTTTCGCTGAATCATGTGATCCTTGAATTTGGCATCAAAGATTTGGTCATTTGAATTTCAAACCAATATCTAAAATTGCTAAAAATGATCTAGTTAATGGACTTCCTAAAATGAATTTAAAGTTAATAATTTATGTGATGCATGTCAATTAGGAAAACTTAGAAAATTTTCTTTTAAATCAAAATTTATGATTTCTACCTCTCAACCCCTTAAGCTTCTCCACTTAGATCTTTTCGGTCCCTTACAGATACAATCTATGAATCACAGTAAATATATATTTGTAATTGTAGATGATTATTCTAGGTTTACTTGGATGATTTTCTTAAAAGCTAAAAGTGATGCTTTTAAAATTTTTAAAATCTTTGTTAAACGAATTCAAAATCAAATGACTAATAAAATTAAAAAATATTCGGAGTGATCAGGGTGAAGAATTCAAAAATGAAATTTTGAAAATTTCTGTCATAAGAAAGGTATAACTCATAAATTTTCATTTTCAAGAACACCGCAATAAAATGGGGTGGTAGAACGTAAAAGTAAGATGATTCAAGAATGCGCTAGAACCAGGCTAAATGATAGTAATTTACCTAAAAAAATTTGGGCTGAATCAGTTGGTACTGCATGTTATATATTAAATAGAATTTTAAGAAGACCATTAACTAAGAAAATACCATATGAATTATTCTATAATAAAAAGCCTGAAGTATCATACATTAGAGTTTTTGGTAGTAAATGTTTTACTTTAAATACTAAAGATAATTTGGATAAATTTGATGCTACATCAGATAAAGGAATTTTTATTGGATATTCAAATAGAAGTAAAGCTTATAGAGTTTTCAATACTAGAACTAATACTATAGAAGAGACATACATGTCTCATCTAATGAAAATTTTAAAGTTTATAATCCAAATATTGATGAAGAAGAAAACATTGATAAGCCAAACGAAATTAGTAATAATGACATTACCGAAATTGGAAATAATAGTAATTCAGAAAATTCACATCTAAATAAAAGAACAAAATACTTGAAAGATCATCTTATAGAAAATATGCTTGAAAATATTGAATCTTGTTAAAACTAGAAATCAACCAAATAAAATGACTAATGTTGCTTTTATTTCAACCATTGAACCAAAACATCCAAAGGAAGCATCAACTGATGATTCATGGATTCTTGCTATGCAAGAGGAACTGAATCAATTTATAAGAAATGATGTATGGGAATTAGTTCCAAGACCTGAGAATAAATCCATAATAGGAACTAAGTGGGTATATAGAAACAAAATGAATGAAAAAGGAGAGGTTTTGAGAAATAAAGCTCGATTAGTTGCACAAGGTTATTGTCAAGAAGAAGGAATATATTTTGACGAAATTAGAAGCTATATGAATTTTATTGCTTTCGCTAAACATGATAATTTTAAGTTATATCAAATGGATGTGAAAAGTGCGTTTTTAAATGGTTTTATTAAAGAAGATGTATATATAGAACAACTCCCACTTTTTGAAGATGAAAACCTGCATAATCGTGTTTATAAATTAAAGAAGGCTTTCTTTGGTCTAAAGCAGGCTCCAAGAGCTTGGTACGACAGACTTAAATCCTGTCTATTACAATCAAATTTTGAAATAGGCAAAGTAGATAGTACACTTTTTATTAAAAGAGATAAAAAAAATGATATTTGGATAATACAAATATATGTAGGAGATATCATTTTTGGATCTACCAATGATAACCTAAATAAAGAATTCTCAGAAATAATGACTAAGGTATTTGAAATGAGTCATATGGGAGAACTAAATTATTTTCTAGGATTACAAATAAAACAACTAAGTAATGCAATTTTTATTAGTCAAGAAAAATATGCTAAAGATTTAGTTAAGAAATTTGGTATGTCAAATAACAGTGGTAAACAAAATCCTATGGAAACTAATGAAAAATTAAATAAAGAATAAAATTCAAAAGATGTAGATCAAAATTATATAGAGGAATGATTAGATCACTACTCTATATAACTGCTAGTAAACCTAATATAATGCATAGTATTTGTCTCTATGCAAGATATCAATCTAAACCTAAAGAAACTCATTTAAAATCCGTAAAATGAATTTTGAGATATGTAAATAACACATTAGACTATGGGCTCTTTTACCAAAAAGAGGACTCCTTTGAATTAATTTCATATAGCGATGCTGACCATGTTAGTTGCAAATCAGACCGAAAAAGTACAAGTGGAACTTGTCACTATTTGGAACACTCTCTGGTTTCCTAGTTTAGTAAGAAGAAAAACTCTGTATCTTTGTCTATGACAGAAGCAGAATATATTTCAGCAGCATTAGCATGGTCACAAGTTATCTATATGCAACAAACATTAAAAGATTTTGGTTTAAATTTTACTAAATCACCAATATATTATGATAATACAAGTGCGATCAACCTATCTAAAAATCTAACTCATCATGCTAGAAATAAACATATTTATATAAGTGTTGAACGATGGATTTTCTATCGATTAGTAAATCATCAAAAATATATCGTTATAAAAACCGCAAGCGCACGGCGTACAATCGTAGTAAGTATGCGAGTATGGGTTGATCCATAGGGAAAGAATTAAATTCTGATATTACTCAATCAAATTAGCCCAAAGTTTTGAAACTGTTTTAAATAAGAAAATTGTAGAAAATAAATTAGGGCAAAGGTGAATAAAACTATGAGATTAAGGAGCAATTTAGAGGCAAATCCACTTCCAGTCATTCATACAAATCAACATAAAATTTATCTATAATCTCTGCTTTTAATTTTAAGTAGAAATGATTGATGTGTTTATTATAAGTATGGTTTATTTGCGCTATTAATTAGCACAACTTAAACCATCAAACTTTAACACGCCATTCAAACCCACTTATCAATTCTCATGAAAATAATGGGAAATTAAAAATAAAATATATTCTAAGCATGGTCTAGTTACTATGAACTAGTGACATAGATCATCAAATTTTGATTCTAGTTTGACTTTCATCATCAAAATCACTTAGGCAAATGATCAAATAGTTTATTTTATATTGGATTAAGCATAGCTTATTTGAGATGTCAACATAGACTATCAAATCCACTAAAAAAGAAACATAAACCGTCATCAGTCATAATTTCCATTAAACACAAAAGAGAGATCATAAATGCAACTGTGTTATGTTGATTTAGTATGATTCATGAGAGCTTCATTACCCCCTAAATTGAAGCGGTTTAGCTTCTCATATTTGAATTCATATCAACATAAAATTATTTAAGCATAAAAAGCAAGGAAAATAAAAGGCAATCAAATGAAAAGAGAACTAACTACTTGCATAAAATAAATCTAAACTAATTGCATGAGTTAAACTTATGCTATTAACATGAAATAAAAGAAAAATAAATTAACATAAAATAGCATGAAATAAGATAGCATAAGAGAAAAGAGCAAGTAAACAAAAGGAAATAAGAAGAAGGCTAAGAAGCCATTAAAAAGGCATTTTATTATCATTGATTTTGTGGCTACAACATGCATAAAAGAAGAGCTAATTATATGAAACATAAGGGGTATTTATACATGCTTAAAACCTTAATTCCATTTTAAGGGGAGTACAAAAATGCCATTGGAATTGTGTAGCCTCCAAGTAATCATTAGAGAATTAATTAATTCCCATTAACATATGCATGTGCAATTAATTATGGTCCATTAAGTAGTGGGCATGTGGGCTCCCCCATGTTACATTATTTCTTTTCTACATTCTTTTGGCCTAGACTACTTATGCATGCATATATCCAAGAAGCTCCATCCAATTTGCACTCAATTTTCTAAAAATAGAAATAAAAATGTGCAAATAAATTTTCTCAAAATTAATTCATACACAAAACTACCATTTTTCCCTAAAATGAAGATAAATGAATGATGATTTGGAAACAATTTAGATTTTGGTTCGAATATGAAAAATACCCTAATATATACACTTATTATAATAAAAGAAGATTAAATATGGGAGTAAAAATATACACTTTTACGTGCACATCAAATACCCCCACTGTAATATCCCGGAAATTTTAACAATATCAATTTAATAATCTGTTGAATAATTAAATTGATATTGATGATCTTTGATAATAAATTTGAATTTAATTTAATAATCTGATCAAATTAGTATTAATGGATGATTTTATCTTTTAAAAAGTTAATAAGATATTTTCTATTTGAATATATACATATTTATTTGTATATATTGTAAATAGAAGCTTTGGGAAAATTGGAAATTTAGATTTAATTTAATATGACTTTTCAAAGTTATTTAAATAAATAATCTTATAGTTTTAAATTACTTTAAGAAAATATTTAATTGGTTTAAGATATTTTTACTTAAGCTTAAAAATAAATAAGATTTAACAAAAAGGTTTGTTTTTTTTTTTAAAATATTACTTGATAATATAATCTCTTAGATGAATTATTTAAATTATCAAATATGTTATTTTCAAATAATAAGTATAATGTATTATTTTTATAAATATGAATGGATTTTAAAGACTATGGAATGGTTATTTTAAATTGATAAGTAGTTATATAAGTGTATATATATATAACTTGACTTTTTAAATTGAATCTTAGGATTTAATTTAATTTGAATTTGAATTTAAAGTTTTGAAATTCAAAAGAATAATTATTTAAATTATTTTGGATTTTAAAATATTTGTATAAGCTTTTATTTATAAATATAATTAGTTTTTGTTTCTCTTTAAAAAGTAATTTATATATAGATAAGTATTTAATAAATAAGAAAAAGGCATTTTATTTACTTTTAAAATAAATAAAAATATGTAAAATTACTTAAAAGACATGTGTCATTATCCTAAAACCTTGTTTTAACAAGTGTAAATAAAAGATGAACTCTAATGACAAGTGTCCTTAATTATTTTCTTTTTATTTTATTTTTATAAATTACAAATTCACTTATATAAACATTTTCATATATTCACTTCATTCCTTTCTATTTTCTTTTTCAAAACAAGAGAAACCCAAACTTCTTTCTCTAATACAAATCTGAAAACAAATTCTCTAATCTAAAATCTGAAATCAGAAATTCAAATGCCTCAAACCAAAATTCAACAACCTATAACTCATCTTCCAAATCAAAGATCAAACCGTAACCAAATTTCAATACCAAAACAAAGCCCTGCAAACACTCTTTTCAAATCTGCAATCAATTCAAGAAGCCTGTCTGCATTCATTTTCAACCTGGAAGCATGCATGTAGTTTAAATCAATTTAAAGCTTCAACAACTCAAGTTTAGAATCAGATTTAAAGAAGCATTCAAGTTAAAGTTTCAAAGCAAGGCATTCCGGTCTTAAGTTCAAAACTGTTTCAAGTTTTCAAAATATAAGGCTCTGTTTCATCTTTGTTTCAGGTGAGTAACAGTTTTTATTTAAAACTAACTTAAATAAATGTAGTTGCTTGATTCTCCTATGATAATCATGTGTGTAAGTGATGAAATTCTCTGTAATATGTAGAGATTGGAATGCATGTATGTTTTGATATGTTATTGCCTGTTCTAATATGCCAGTTTTAAAATCCTGATCAAAATAAATTATTTCATGCTCAAATCCTTATGATGGCTTAAGATTAAACCAAGTATGAGTATATAACATAGATGTTAGTTGAAATTTTATTAAATATAAAATAAAAACTGATATGACTCTGTAAAGAAATATAACAGAGCAAATATCTTGTAAGTGAAAAATTCAAAAGTCTAGATTCATTATTCCAGGAGTATAAGTTGAGTTCTTATACTAAAATTCGATTTTTAAAATATAAATCATAATTTTTAGTTTCGAATTGAAGGAGCAGTTCTAGCTTAAGTCAGAAATGAATTTTTGGTAATTTTGATTATCTCAATGAAACTGGGATGTTGAATTCTTCAATAATGGTAGTGGGATGATCATGGATATAAGGAAAATTATTAGAAATCGAATTAAGGCAGTGAGGAAGAAATGATTTAAGTTTTAAAATTTTAAACCTAGTTATTACCAGTCTAGAGAAATCGAGCATCATTTCGTCTAGGATGGATCGAGTTCGACGAAACTCTGGGAATTGATAGTCGTGACGTAGATGAACTCGTCGCCGAAGTCGCTAGCGTTCTGGTGATCGGAATCTCGAGTACGAGGTAGTTTCCAGGAATTGAAAACTGTTCCAGGTTTCGATTTTTAGGCTCGAAATTCTCGTTTTTGATTTCGAGTGTTGTTCGAAGGTTGGAGGATCGTAATCTGGTGTAGGGTTGATCGTCGATGTGTGGGGATGTTCGGTGATGGTCGGAGACGCCGCAGGTGATTGTACACGTGCACACGTTTGGAATATCTGGTGAAGTCTGGTTTACTGGAAGGTAATTCGAGCTCTCGGGTGTATTTCGTAGGAGACTCGGGGTTTTTAGTGTTTGACTCGAAGTAGAGATTGGTGAGTTTCTTCGTTTAGCTGTAGGTTTTTGACAGGGGAAACTCGGGTGAGACTCGAAGGATTTAAGGGTACGACTCGAAGTAATCAGGGGTCTCGAGTATGTTGGTGTTGACAGGTTTAAAACCTGTATGTTTAAAAAAAATTTAAACTAAAATTAAATTTGTAAAGAAATATTTAAACATGTTTTAAATTTAAGTTTAAATTGATTTAAGTTAAATTTGAATCTCAGTTCAAAATAAAATAAGTTTTTAACATTTAAATATTTGAACAACTTTAAAATGTTTAAATAGCTAAATTTAAAAATAAAGTTTTAAATTGGAAGTAAGTTTAAATCTAAACTTAAAACTGGAATCAAATGTAAATCTATATTTCAGAATTGAAATAAAAAGGAAGTTTTAAATGAAATTGTTTTAATAACTTAAATTGTTTAAATCTTGTAAAATTTCTTTTATAAGAAAAATATTATTTATTACTTAAAGGTTTTAAATTGATTTTAAAACTTGTTGAAGTTAAATTATAAGTTAATGATTTGTATGCATTTAATTACTAGGGAAATTAAATGGACAATTAATTTTTATCTAAAAAATTAATAAAATAAATAATTACTTAAAAGTAATTAAAGATTTAATCTTAAAGGTTTAAGATTAATTATTTTTAGAATAATTAACTTATAAATAAGATTCATTTATTAAATAGGATTTGATTTTTAATTAATGATTAAGAATTAATTAATAAAGTAATTAAATATTAATTAAGTTATGGTTAATACTTAATTAATTAAGTAATTAGAAATTAATAAATTGGTTATTTAGTTTATTAATTAAAATTAATAATATTAATATAAGTTAATTACTTAAGGAAAGTAATTAAATAATTGTTAATGAAAGTCATTAACTATGGATTATTAAATAATTAATTAATGTGATTAATATTAATAATTAATTAGATTAATTAATTTAAAGATAATCAATTATAGAATTTGTTTTAAATGGAATTACTTAATGGAAGTAATTAAGAATTAATTACTTATTGTAATTAATTGAAGTTAATTTGATTTGTTAAGTTAATTAATTAAGTTTAATTAATTTAGAATAATCAAGAGATGATTTGATAATAATTACTTAATGTAATTATTAAGGTAAGATTATTTAGGGGAGTAAATAATAAGATAATTACTGGAAGTAATTAGTTGAATAATGATTTTATTAATAGAAGTAATTTGAGTTAATTACTTTGAATAATTAATCAAGGGATTAATTAAGAAATTAATTAAGGAAGTAATTAATTTAGTTAGTAAAAGTAATTAAGGGTAGTTAATTACTGATTGAAGATTAATCAAGAGTGATTAATAAATATTGTTTAAATAAAGGTTAATTACTTAATGTAATTAATTTAATTAAGTAATTAATAATTAAGTTGTAATTAAGGATCATTAATTAATATAATTAATAAATGAAGTGATTAATCAATGTAATTAATTAAGGATTAATGTAATTAATTATAGTTGATTAACTTAATTAATTTTAGTTAATTAATTAATGATGTAATTAAAGGTTAATTACTATAATGGTTAAGGATAATTAATTTGAGTAATTAATTAAAGGATAAATTACCTAAAGGGTAATTAGAGGATAATTAATTGATTGTAATTAATTAATGGTTAAGTAAGCAGGATTTATAAAATGAAGTAATTAATTTAATTTACTTTAAATTAATTAGAAATGAGATAAATCATTACTTATGGATGGATAAATAATATGGAATGCTTTGCATTGTTTGATCTCTGATGAGATATATGCTGCGTGATATGGATGTTTAGTTGAATTGTGATGATAATATGGATTATCTGATAATGTTGATTTTCTATTGTGAATTATCTTTCTATGTGTATAAAGATAATTGAATTGAATTGTTTTAACTTTAAAACAACTTGGCCTTAAAAGATACGCTTTGGATTTCGATGAGACCGGGATCGGGTTTCCGTATACCGGATTTCCAGGTCTGGAGACCCGAATACCACATCGATCCAAAATTAACGATAGGTCGTGAATCAAGTGAAGATGAAGATTCAGAGTGCAAGGGTTATTGTCGTTAACTCTGAGGGTGATTCCAAAACGAGTGTAACGAGATAATGCCTTCGGTTTCGTTCGAACCCGGAACGAACTTGTATGGATTGAATGCTTTCAGAACATCGTCAGGTGGACGATGAGCATTCTAAGTGATGTGTTCTTTTCTAAGGTAATCGTGACCTCAAGCCTCACAAACCGGGAATGGCTAAAACAGGGGAGGTGCAGCAAGGTTAGTGGGTAGCACCCAAGTAGGACAAGGTTACCTCTGTCTAGATGTCCCTTTCTATTTTCGACTTAGTGGTGCGGTTGCTGATCCCAACCGTGAGGTATCTTGTGCGGGAATTATCCAGTAAGGGATGTTCCGACCTTGTGTTGCAGGGGATTGGGAGTGATCCTCGGTACGGTGATCTAGGCCACGTACTGTGACGGGCGGTACCCCGGTAGCCCTGCCATTGTATGGAATCCAAAATCCAATAAGTGCCAACGGACTTGATTGTATAACCCACTTTGTGGCTAGTATGCTGGAATTTAATAATGTAACAATTTCAGCTATTTCATATTTATTTGAAAACCCTAGACCCTATTATAATACAATCGAATTTCCTATCAAATGTTTTGGTTAGCGTAAGGTAAAAACTTACCCATGTTTATGTGTGGGAAGTCTTACGTGATACCTTTTCTTTCAAAAGGTTTTGAAGTTAAGCAAGTTTAACCTGTTACTCACACCAGACCCATGTCTGACCCAAGTTGTTTATTTCTGTTTTATAAACTCTTGGGTACTCAAATTTTTACGAGTAGCCAAGGGATTCAGGTTAGCCTTGACGAATTGTGGAGGAGCAATGGAGCAGGAGGCTTCAGCGTTGTAGATATAGATAGTAGTTTCCGCTGTGTTGATCTTGTTTAGATCTTTGTTTTGTATTGAGTTGTAATAACTAGACAGATGTTTATAACTGTCTAGTATATGATGTGTAATCTGTGTAACTCTGATAGATGTATATGATACTATGTAATAGTTATATGATATATTATATTTTGTTCCGTTTCCGCTGTGAGTATTTGTGTTGTTTTCTTTCTCTTTCTCTTCTTTTCTATTTCTCACCCCTTTCTTTCTTATTAACGATGCGACTTTCTATGGAGAGAAAGCCGTGGTCGTTACAGTGGTATCAGAGCAAGGTTGAGTGAATACCTAGGCTCTGTAATGGTGTCTATCTTGAGAGCGCGTAATTGTTAGTTATATAAAAATGATTTTATATTGTGTTAATTGATCGGTTGAGTGGTATATGGATTCTGGTCAATACGAGTAGCTAACGTTATTGATAGGGATCTCTAAACACTTGAACCAGGCCAACGGACACAATATTGTTTTAAAGAGGTAAATGAAATAATTTTACCCAGAAATAATTTCTATATAAAAAGTATCATTTTAAATATATATATCTATTCTACCTATTTGTTGGGTTACCCATACAGGTTTTCCAATATAGGATATAAAGGTAGATAGGGTAGTGGTGTGTGTAACACGACTACCAATGGTTGGAGTTTGAATGTTGAGGTTGGAAGTGTATCTGTCGAGACTGTAGACCCAATACCGTCTCGAGTAAGCTTTGCTATGGTAAAGGATTTCATCGATCTCTGAAGAAAAACCTGTTAAGGTTCGGAGTTTATCTTTAGAGTTGAATGAGTAGAGTTGGATCTGTCGGAGAACAGAAGTGAGTGATGGTACCTTGATACCTTAGGTAATAGTAGCTGTATGATGAGATACAGTGACGATGGATGTTCCCGAAGGTGTTTTCTTTGGAACAAGTTTAAGGAAGTGTGTATGCTTTGGTATTGTGGCTGAGTTCAGCATGAAGTTTCTGCTTTGGTTTGGAGTCCGAGTTTCTCGAAGAGCTTTGGATAAGAGCATCAGTATCAGCAGTGCAGCTCGGAGTATTCTGTGATGGCAGGAAGTTTTCTGGCTGAGCAGTTTTTCTGGAAGTGAAGTTCAGAAGCAGCAGAGGGGATCCATTTCTTCGATAAATTGGATAAATAAGTGTAAGCTGTTCTGATTGGTAAAGAGAGAACAGTCTGTTTGGAATTAGGATGGGTTGATCGCAAAAGCGACTTGCGATTGTCTGAGTGTTCTCTTGGGTTGTCAGAATTTTTCTGGATGTCTTCAGAGAAGTCAGGAGTTTGTCCGCATCTGAAGGTTGAGTTTTCTTATCGACTGGATTCCAGGAGTAGTACCGGTAGTTCAGTCTAGTTGAAGGATGTTTCCTAGAGATGGAGTTGGTGCAGCAACTCAAGTTTTGATGAAGTATCTGATTTTTATTTATGGATCAGTGAACCTTATTTCTAGAAATGAGTTGTCCAGTCTGTGCTTGTGTTCTACCTCATATCAGAATTGAGCAGCGAAAGCAGTTTGGAGTGTATCTCTGGATGAGAGAAGTAAGTTTGGAATCTACGGATGTTGTGAAGTAAAGTTATGTTTGGATCTAGTCTGTGTTCTGATTTGGATAAGTATTTGGACTTCTGAATTGAATTGTCAGTTTGGATAACTGGAATTCATTGAGTTTTACGTATCTCTGAGGAAGTACGTATTTGATCTATCTTTGGTTGTAGAATCAGCAGTTCTGGAAGTTGGGTAGTTGAGTCAGACTCGTCTGTAGTCTGATATTCTGTTTAGTTCTGTAGATCTAGATGAGTAGGAGCTTTATAGTTTAGTAGTATTGATTGTTTAGATTGTTTATAGAGAGAGTATCCCGGATATATATATATATACTTGGGGAAACTCGAAGAATTTTATCTAGAATTTAGTCTAGATAGTTAGAATTGTTTGATTGGATGATTTGGTTGCTATGGTTGCTAGCATATGGATGATAGTAGATGCTTGTGTTTTGAATTTAAATCTTTAATAAGATTATTAAATTACCTTTGTTTAAATTTCGGGGACGAAATTATTTTAAGGGGGGAGGAATGTAATATCCCGGAAATTTTAACAATATCAATTTAATAATCTGTTGAATAATTAAATTGATATTGATGATCTTTGATAATAAATTTGAATTTAATTTAATAATCTGATTAAATTAGTATTAATGGATGATTTTATCTTTTAAAAAGTTAATAAGATATTTTCTATTTGAATATATACATATTTATTTGTATATATTGTAAATAGAAGCTTTGGGAAAATTGGAAATTTAGATTTAATTTAATATGACTTTTCAAAGTTATTTAAATAAATAATCTTATAGTTTTAAATTACTTTAAGAAAATATTTAATTGGTTTAAGATATTTTTACTTAAGCTTAAAAATAAATAAGATTTAACAAAAAGGTTTGTTTTTTTTTTTAAAATATTACTTGATAATATAATCTCTTAGATGAATTATTTAAATTATCAAATATGTTATTTTCAAATAATAAGTATAATGTATTATTTTTATAAATATGAATGGATTTTAAAGACTATGGAATGGTTATTTTAAATTGATAAGTAGTTATATAAGTGTATATATATATAACTTGACTTTTTAAATTGAATCTTAGGATTTAATTTAATTTGAATTTGAATTTAAAGTTTTGAAATTCAAAAGAATAATTATTTAAATTATTTTGGATTTTAAAATATTTGTATAAGCTTTTATTTATAAATATAATTAGTTTTTGTTTCTCTTTAAAAAGTAATTTATATATAGATAAGTATTTAATAAATAAGAAAAAGGCATTTTATTTACTTTTAAAATAAATAAAAATATGTAAAATTACTTAAAAGACATGTGTCATTATCCTAAAACCTTGGTTTAACAAGTGTAAATAAAAGATGAACTCTAATGACAAGTGTCCTTAATTATTTTCTTTTTATTTTATTTTTATAAATTACAAATTCACTTATATAAACATTTTCATATATTCACTTCATTCCTTTCTATTTTCTTTTTCAAAACAAGAGAAACCCAAACTTCTTTCTTTAATACAAATCTGAAAACAAATTCTCTAATCTAAAATCTGAAATTCAAATGCCTCAAACCAAAATTCAACAACCTATAACTCATCTTCCAAATCAAAGATCAAACCGTAACCAAATTTCAATACCAAAACAAAGCCCTGCAAACACTCTTTTCAAATCTGCAATCAATTCAAGAAGCCTGTCTGCATTCATTTTCAACCTGGAAGCATGCATGTAGTTTAAATCAATTTAAAGCTTCAACAACTCAAGTTTAGAATCAGATTTAAAGAAGCATTCAAGTTAAAGTTTCAAAGCAAGGCATTCCGGTCTTAAGTTCAAAACTGTTTCAAGTTTTCAAAATATAAGGCTCTGTTTCATCTTTGTTTCAGGTGAGTAACAGTTTTTATTTAAAACTAACATAAATAAATGTAGTTGCTTGATTCTCCTGTGATAATCATGTGTGTAAGTGATGAAATTCTCTGTAATATGTAGAGATTGGAATGCATGTATGTTTTGATATGTTATTGCCTGTTCTAATATGCCAGTTTTAAAATCCTGATCAAAATAAATTATTTCATGCTCAAATCCTTATGATGGCTTAAGATTAAACCAAGTATGAGTATATAACATAGATGTTAGTTGAAATTTTATTAAATATAAAATAAAAACTGATATGACTCTGTAAAGAAATATAACAGAGCAAATATCTTGTAAGTGAAAAATTCAAAAGTCTAGATTCATTATTCCAGGAGTATAAGTTGAGTTCTTATACTAAAATTCGATTTTTAAAATATAAATCATAATTTTTAGTTTCGAATTGAAGGAGCAGTTCTAGCTTAAGTCAGAAATGAATTTTTGGTAATTTTGATTATCTCAATGAAACTGGGATGTTGAATTCTTCAATAATGGTAGTGGGATGATCATGGATATAAGGAAAATTATTAGAAATCGAATTAAGGCAGTGAGGAAGAAATGATTTAAGTTTTAAAATTTTAAACCTAGTTATTACCAGTCTAGAGAAATCGAGCATCATTTCGTCTAGGATGGATCGAGTTCGACGAAACTCTGGGAATTGATAGTCGTGACGTAGATGAACTCGTCGCCGAAGTCGCTGGCGTTCTGGTGATCGGAATCTCGAGTACGAGGTAGTTTCCAGGAATTGAAAACTGTTCCAGGTTTCGATTTTTAGGCTCGAAATTCTCGTTTTTGATTTCGAGTGTTGTTCGAAGGTTGGAGGATCGTAATCTGGTGTAGGGTTGATCGTCGATGTGTGGGGATGTTCGGTGATGGTCGGAGATGCCGCAGGTGATTGTACACGTGCACACGTTTGGAATATCTGGTGAAGTCTGGTTTACTGGAAGGTAATTCGAGCTCTCGGGTGTATTTCGTAGGAGACTCGAGGTTTTTAGTGTTTGACTCGAAGTAGAGATTGGTGAGTTTCTTCGTTTAGCTGTAGGTTTTTGACAGGGGAAACTCGGGTGAGACTCGAAGGATTTAAGGGTACGACTCGAAGTAATCAGGGGTCTCGAGTATGTTGGTGTTGACAGGTTTAAAACCTGTATGTTTAAAAAAAATTTAAACTAAAATTAAATTTGTAAAGAAATATTTAAACATGTTTTAAATTTAAGTTTAAATTGATTTAAGTTAAATTTGAATCTCGGTTCAAAATAAAATAAGTTTTTAACATTTAAATATTTGAACAACTTTAAAATGTTTAAATAGCTAAATTTAAAAATAAAGTTTTAAATTGGAAGTAAGTTTAAATCTAAACTTAAAACTAGAGTCAAATGTAAATCTATATTTCAGAATTGAAATAAAAAGGAAGTTTTAAATGAAATTGTTTTAATAACTTAAATTGTTTAAATCTTGTAAAATTTCTTTTATAAGAAAAATATTATTTATTACTTAAAGGTTTTAAATTGATTTTAAAACTTGTTGAAGTTAAATTATAAGTTAATGATTTGTATGCATTTAATTACTAGGGAAATTAAATGGACAATTAATTTTTATCTAAAAAATTAATAAAATAAATAATTACTTAAAAGTAATTAAAGATTTAATCTTAAAGGTTTAAGATTAATTATTTTTAGAATAATTAACTTATAAATAAGATTCATTTATTAAATAGGATTTGATTTTTAATTAATGATTAAGAATTAATTAATAAAGTAATTAAATATTAATTAAGTTATGGTTAATACTTAATTAATTAAGTAATTAGAAATTAATAAATTGGTTATTTAGTTTATTAATTTAGAATTAATAATATTAATATAAGTTAATTACTTAAGGAAAGTAATTAAATAATTGTTAATGAAAGTCATTAACTATGGATTATTAAATAATTAATTAATGTGATTAATATTAATAATTAATTAGATTAATTAATTTAAAGATAATCAATTATAGAATTTGTTTTAAATGGAATTACTTAATGGAAGTAATTAAGAATTAATTACTTATTGTAATTAATTGAAGTTAATTTGATTTGTTAAGTTAATTAATTAAGTTTAATTAATTTAGAATAATCAAGAGATGATTTGATAATAATTACTTAATGTAATTATTAAGGTAAGATTATTTAGGGGAGTAAATAATAAGATAATTACTGGAAGTAATTAGTTGAATAATGATTTTATTAATAGAAGTAATTTGAGTTAATTACTTTGAATAATTAATCAAGGGATTAATTAAGAAATTAATTAAGGAAGTAATTAATTTAGTTAGTGAAAGTAATTAAGGGTAGTTAATTACTGATTGAAGATTAATCAAGAGTGATTAATAAATATTGTTTAAATAAAGGTTAATTACTTAATGTAATTAATTTAATTAAGTAATTAATAATTAAGTTGTAATTAAGGATCATTAATTAATATAATTAATAAATGAAGTGATTAATCAATGTAATTAATTAAGGATTAATGTAATTAATTATAGTTGATTAACTTAATTAATTTTAGTTAATTAATTAATGATGTAATTAAAGGTTAATTACTATAATGGTTAAGGATAATTAATTTGAGTAATTAATTAAAGGATAAATTACCTAAAGGGTAATTAGAGGATAATTAATTGATTGTAATTAATTAATGGTTAAGTAAGCAGGATTTATAAAATGAAGTAATTAATTTAATTTACTTTAAATTAATTAGAAATGAGATAAATCATTACTTATGGATGGATAAATAATATGGAATGCTTTGCATTGTTTGATCTCTGATGAGATATATGCTGCGTGATATGGATGTTTAGTTGAATTGTGATGATAATATGGATTATCTGATAATGTTGATTTTCTATTGTGAATTATCTTTCTATGTGTATAAAGATAATTGAATTGAATTGTTTTAACTTTAAAACAACTTGGCCTTAAAAGATACGCTTTGGATTTCGATGAGACCGGGATCGGGTTTCCGTATACCGGATTTCCAGGTCTGGAGACCCGAATACCACATCGATCCAAAATTAACGATAGGTCGTGAATCAAGTGAAGATGAAGATTCAGAGTGCAAGGGTTATTGTCGTTAACTCTGAGGGTGATTCCAAAACGAGTGTAACGAGATAATGCCTTCGGTTTCGTTCGAACCCGGAACGAACTTGTATGGATTGAATGCTTTCAGAACATCGTCAGGTGGACGATGAGCATTCTAAGTGATGTGTTCTTTTCTAAGGTAATCGTGACCTCAAGCCTCACAAACTGGGAATGGCTAAAACAGGGGAGGTGCAGCAAGGTTAGTGGGTAGCACCCAAGTAGGACAAGGTTACCTCTGTCTAGATGTCCCTTTCTATTTTCGACTTAGTGGTGCGGTTGCTGATCCCAACCGTGAGGTATCTTGTGCGGGAATTATCCAGTAAGGGATGTTCTGACCTTGTGTTGCAGGGGATTGGGAGTGATCCTCGGTACGGTGATCTAGGCCACGTACTGTGACGGGCGGTACCCCGGTAGCCCTGCCATTGTATGGAATCCAAAATCCAATAAGTGCCAACGGACTTGATTGTATAACCCACTTTGTGGCTAGTATGCTGGAATTTAATAATGTAACAATTTCAGCTATTTCATATTTATTTGAAAACCCTAGACCCTATTATAATACAATCGAATTTCCTATCAAATGTTTTGGTTAGCGTAAGGTTAAAACTTACCCATGTTTATGTGTGGGAAGTCTTACGTGATACCTTTTCTTTCAAAAGGTTTTGAAGTTAAGCAAGTTTAACCTGTTACTCACACCAGACCCATGTCTGACCCAAGTTGTTTATTTCTGTTTTATAAACTCTTGGGTACTCAAATTTTTACGAGTAGCCAAGGGATTCAGGTTAGCCTTGACAAATTGTGGAGGAGCAATGGAGCAGGAGGCTTCAGCGTTGTAGATATAGATAGTAGTTTCCGCTGTGTTGATCTTGTTTAGATCTTTGTTTTGTATTGAGTTGTAATAACTAGACAGATGTTTATAACTGTCTAGTATATGATGTGTAATCTGTGTAACTCTGATAGATGTATATGATACTATGTAATAGTTATATGATATATTATATTTTGTTCCGTTTCCGCTGTGAGTATTTGTGTTGTTTTCTTTCTCTTTCTCTTCTTTTCTATTTCTCACCCCTTTCTTTCTTATTAACGATGCGACTTTCTGTGGAGAGAAAGCCGTGGTCGTTACACCCACACTTATCTTTTTTTCATCCTTGGATAAACTAAAACTAGGATAAATCCATTTTCGTAGGAAAATTGATTGTATTGAGCGTATGCAACAAGCCATTAAACCTCTAGGTGTCCTTAGTAGGACGAATGTTGTCTCGTGAGGGTTTTCAGCGAATACTACCCACATAATCTAAATGCGATTTGCAAATTCTAATACGATTACATAAAGCAAGTTTTTGAAAATATTTACAAATGAAGAATTTACTTTTAAATTGAAACAAGTAAGTTAGATCTAAGTTTTGGTTATTATCAAGAAATTTTAGTCTTTTTACTCATCAAAAATTCCAACAAAAATTAAGTTATCATCACAATTAGACTCTAGTTTAGCTAGTTGTTTCGGTTGATAACATAGTGCAACTATGAAATGAATCCTTTAGTTGATTATCAAAGTTTTGTAAAGTGGCATTTTTATTTCTTTTGAATAACAAGTAAAATCAAATAAGTGAAGATAGTGCTTGGGTATCAATTGCTTGCTCTATCTATTTTGAAAAATATTAACATTATTATTTACACACCTAACTCAGATAAACTGAGGCCAGATATACCAATCATACATTGCCTTTCGGGATTACGTGGGAGAAGTATAGAGCATAGCGAGTGTACACACTTGCGTATGAAGACATGACTCTAGGTTTTTATTATTATTATTTTAATTTTATTTACATACACCTAACTCAGATAAACTAAGGTCAGAAATACCGATCATGCACTGCCTTTCAGGCTTACGTAAGAAAGGTACAAAGCGTGGCGAGTGTACACACTTACGTGTGAACACATGACTCTAGGTGTTTCTTATTTTTTATGAATTTTTTTTGAAATGAGAGAGTTATGCAAAATCATCTTAGCACCACTTAACTTAGAAGATCAAAAATGTTATCCCTTTTACTTTAAATCAACCAACCTTTTAAACAAAGATTACAATTAGGGTATATTTCATAACTATCACCTATGAAACTTCCTATATACTAGTTACACCATAGTTACTTGTAATCAAACTTTTATTTTTATTTTTGTTAAGCCAAGTAAATTTTCAAAAATTTCAATTTAATAACCAAAAACATATACTTATTCTATTGTGTTTCTTTAAAAGTAAATCAATATGCTAAAAAGATTTTTTTTGGGTTTTTTTTTTGTGTTTTTGGAAAGAAAACGAAAAAAATAAACCATGGAAAATCAAAACAAACATGAGACTCCAGCCCACACACACACTTAATTTTGACTGTGTCCCCATAATTAATGCATGATATAATGAGTGTAACGGAGAAAAATATGCACATATTTACAAGAGAGGGTTAAAATTTCTTACTGGACGCAGTGTGGCTCATGAAGAATCATGACCTCCTCCACTATATCACTCGCCAACTCCAAGTAAGGTTTTAAACGATGACCATTGACTTTAAAAATTGATCCATCCTTAGGGTTCTCTATTGAGGCATTTCACCAGAAGGACAAACTTTGCAGTCCAATTAGTTTCTAGGACACACATTCAAAGAAATTACTTTCAAGGCCAAAGTCAGTAGAATAATTACTTTTAAGGACAAAGTCAGCAGTTCAATTACTTTCAAGGACATAATTTCATAGGTTTTTAAGCCCTAGAAACTAATTATTTTACGTTTTGTCCTTGAAAGTAATTATTTCAGTTGTGTGTCCTAGAAACTAATTCCACTTGCTAAAGAGGCCCTTGTGGCTAATTTCCACTTTTCTATTTCTATGGCACCGTGTGGAACAACAGTATGTACCACGTATGGTCCTGTCCATCTTGATTTTAATTTCCCAGGGACAAATGAAGTCGAGAATCACACAAAAGAACTCATTAATTTGGCGAAAATATTTTTCTTAAGATTGACTTGTCATGAAATTTTTTGTTCTTTCTTTGTAAATTTTTTCATTTTCATACGTGTCGTTTCCAATCTCCTCTAATTCATTGATTTGCAATTTTTCGTTTTTCGCCAGCTTCTTCAAGATCAAAATTTATGTTCTTAATCGCCCATCAAGCTTTATGTTCAAGTTCGACAGGTAAATGGCAATCTTTACCATATACTAACCTAAAAGGAGACATCCCTAGATTAGTTTTATATGCAGTTCTATAAGGCACAAAGCGCGTCTGTCAATTTTTGTGACCAATCTTTTCGATTTTTATTCACAGTTTTCTCCAAAATTTTCTTGATTTGGCAATTTGAAACTTCAACTTGACCATAAGTGTGATATCCCGGAATTTTTAAGCAATATCAATTTAATAATCTGTGTAAAAATTAAATTGATTTGATAATATAGTTAAAAATAAATATGGATTGATTTAATAATCTTCTTTAATAAATATTTAAATGGGCGATTTATCTTTTAAAAGCTAATAAATTGTTTTCTATTTATAATGTATATATTGTAAATAGGTAAGCTTTGTTTTAAAGTTAACAAGTAAAACATATTTTCTAATTTTAATATTTTTGGTAATTATAATTTGATTTAATATATATCTTTTTAGAAGCTATTTAATAAATAACTATATGGTTTAAAATACTTAAGATAAATGTTAATTGTTTTAAATTTTATTTTAGCTTAAGTTGAATTTAAATAAGATTAACAAATAGGTTTGTTTTATTTTCTTTTTAAATTTAGCTTGTTAAAATAAGTAGTTTACTAATATAGAGGTAATTTCTTTTATAAAATATTTAAAATAAAATCAATCTTATTAATGCAAACATAAGTATAAATCAAATATATGGTTATAAACATAAGTATAAATACATAAACATAAAAACTATGATATTAACATAAGTTAAAATTTATAACCAATAACTAAAACAAAACAAAAACAAAAAGATATTTGTACATAGGGTAATAGAGTAATGCATTACCCATGCAAGTAAAAGAAAAGATGAAATGCAAAGGTAAGTGTAAACAAAGCAAAATATGTGTGAAGTATGCCAGGCAAATAAATATGCCTGTAAAAGAAATACAATGGTGAGTATAAGTAACAAAACAAAGTAAAGTATTGTATACACCTATAGTTAAATAAAATATGTAGGCAGGCAAGTAATATCAGTTAGTACATACGAAATGGGAAAAAGGATAAGTAGGCAATGGGTAAGGTACCAAGGCATTTAATGCCATTATCTATAGTACTCGAGATATCTCATTTCAGCCTTTATTTATAAAAAAATCTCTGACCTATGTAATAAAATAAAGGATAGTGTACCAGGCAAATGGCATAACCCTGTAAACTCTTTTACATATACACATCTTCTCATTTCAAATTCAATTCGTTCAACACTGCAAACCAGAGAAAAGTAGCATATGTATTCTTCTTCAAACTTAAATTCATCTGCATGAATTCAAAGTCTTCAAATTATCTCAGCAATTTCTTCAGCATTTCAAAGAGGAAACTCAAGTTTTAAAAAGCTAATGCAATGCCAGTTTTAAAATTTTTCAAATTCTCAAACAAAAGGCTATGTTCTAAATTATTTCAGGTGAGTAACACTTTTAAAACTCAAGTATAAATATGGTTGCTTGATTTATATCTGAAATAAGTATGTTTGTGTGAATATATATTAGTGAATTTCTGTGCATTTTTGGATGTAATGATATATGCATGTTTGTGAATATCTGTAAACACCTATATTTCTAGTTTTTAAACTCTAGCTTTAGTTTAAAATTCTTTATCTCTGGATCTAGTCACTGTTAGGATTTATGTTATAAACAAAAATTGTTTGTCTAATCATAAATCAAAGTTTAAAAATTTATTTGAGTGGAATAAATTGTGCATTGCCATGGAAACCAAAATGAACAGGGAAGTTAAGTTTTGGATAAAATTCAAACATTCGAATTCATTGATTCAGGGTTATAAACTGAATACTTAACCAAAATAAGGATTTTTAAAAATGAAATCACAAATTTTAATAGTAAATTGAATGAGTAGTTCTGGTTTTACTAGAAATTAGTATTTGAGGAGTTGCTGATGTTCTCGAGGATCTGAGAGGTTGTAGTTTTCAGAGATGATAGTAGAACCATCGGTGATGATGGGAAAATTGGTAGAAGGGGTGGCAGATCACGGTGGCGACTGCGGCGAGTAGTTGAAGTTTGTAAACTTAGTTATTACTATGCTTGCGTTTTGATCTCGTTCGATCTCCAGAGACGATCGAGCGTTATGGGATTTTGGGGATTTGTAGAGGGATGGTTGACGAAGCCATGGCCGGAGGTGATGGCTCTCTGGTGGTCGGAGGAGTAGAGGCGGAGTGTTGACAGGTTTCGAGAGGGAACTGTGTTATGTTCCAAGATTTGGAATTTGCTCGAATTTCGTTTATGTAGTTATTTCGAGATTCAGACGATCGGAGACTGGTGTTGAGGCGAAGGTCGACTTGCTCGTCGATGAAGTGTTGGCCGGAGATGATGATCTAGGTTGTACATGTGCACGAGCATGTTGGTGGATCTGAAGTTGTTTGCCTGAGTGCTTCAGATTTTACTCGAGATTACTCGAGTAGTTCGAGTGTTTTACTCGAACTAGTGAACGGGGGAGACTCGAAGCGATTTCGAGGGGGCTTGGGTAAATGATGGTAGCAGTTTCAGATTTGAAACTGTTCCCTGTTTAAAGTTTTTAAACTAAATTTGATTGTCAAACAGGATTTAAACTGTGTTTAAAAATTTAAAAGTTTAAGTAAAGATTCAAATGAAATTTTTGAATCTGAGGTTTTTAAATGAATTTGGATTTTAAATTAAAGTTTTAAATCAAAGTTTAAAAGCAAGTTTAAATCAAATAAATTAAATCAAAGTTAAATATGGATTCAAGTTTTCTTGAATTCAAAACTGAAATTTAAAATCAGTTTTTAATTTAAAATCTGAATGTTTAAGATAAGTTTAAATCAAATAGTTTTCTTTTAAGTAATTTAGTTAGAATTTTTCTTATATAGGTTTATAAGTTGATATTTAAATTTGGTAAATGTTTAAAAGAATGTTCATTTGAATCTTAAATTCAAAATAGAATTTAAATTTCAAAGGGTATTGTTTTACACTTTAATGCTAATGAAATCATTTATAAAGAAATGGATTATCTTATAGATAATTAAGATATTAAAGTGATTTAATTATAAGATAATTAAGGATGACTTATGTAATTAATTTATAAATTAATAATTTTGATTAATTTATAATTAGAGATTAATTAAGAAAAAAATTAAAGAAATGTTATTAGTTAATGAAGATAATTAACTAAGGATTATTTAAACAATAAATTAACGTGATTAATTTTGATAATTAATTAGATTAATTAATATAGATAATCTATTGTAAATTGTTAAGTGTAATTACTTGATAAGAGTAATTGAGAGATTAATTACTTATTGTAATTAATTTTGATGATATGATTAATTTAAGTTAATTAATTTAGTTTAATTAATTTAAAGATAGTCATTGGATAAATTGGAAGTGAAATTACTTAGTGTAATTAATGGAGCAAAATTACTTAGGAAAGTAATTAAATGGTAATTACTTAATGTAATTAATATAAGATGATTTGTAAGTAAGTAACTTGGGTAATTACTTTGGTAATTAATCAAGGGATTAATTAATGGAGATAATTAATTATGGAATAATTAATTTATAGGAGTAATTAAGGATAGTTAATTACTGGTTTGTTATTAATCAAAGGGGATTAATAATTGTGTTTAATTAAAGATTAAATTACTTAATGTAATTAATTTAATGGAAGTAATTTAGTTTAAATATAAATTAGAGATCACTAATTAATATAATTAATGATGTAATTATGAATTGTTCAATTAAGGAATAATTAATAATGAGGTGATTAATTTATGTAATTAATTAAGGATAAATGTAATTAATTATATTTAATTAATAAATGAAGTAATTAAGTGTTAATTACTATAAATGATTTATAATAATTAATTGGTGGAATTAATTAAAAGACTAATTACTTATTGTAATTAGAGAATGAGTAATCAATGGTGTTTAATCAAGATGAATATTGAGAGAATGATTAATTAATTTGATTATAATTTAATTAATGGT
Source organism: Allium fistulosum (assembly GCA_030737815.1). Lineage (NCBI taxonomy): Eukaryota > Viridiplantae > Streptophyta > Magnoliopsida > Asparagales > Amaryllidaceae > Allium > Allium fistulosum. The sequence continues at coordinate 1,023,528,804 of CM060902.1, forward strand.
TGTATAAGCCGGATTTATAGATGTAGTAATTAATTTAATTTACTTTAAATTAATTAGAGATGGCAAAAATTAATTTAATTCATTTTAAATTAATTACAGTTGTGAATAATAAATCATTGCTTATGGATGAATGATATCGATATTTCATTGATTGATTGTGATCTCAGATATGAGATGAGTAATATCTATTGTGATATGGATGCTTGTTTAAGTATGATAATATTGATTATCTGTTTGAGATGATAATATGGATTATTTGTTTATGATTGATAATGTGATTATCTATTGTGATATGGGAATTATCTATTAGTATGTATATAGATAATAATTGAATTGAATTGTTTTAACTTTAAAACAACTTGGCCTTAAAAGATACGATTTGGATTTTGATGAGACCAGGATCGGGTTTCCAGATTTAGATATCCGAAAACCACATCGATCCAAATTAACGATAGGTCGTGAATCTCAAGTGAAGATGAAGATTCAGAGTGCAAGGGTTATTGTCGTTAACTCTGAGGATGATTCCAAAATGAGTGTAACGAGATAATGCCTTCGGTTTCGTTCGAACTCGGAACGAACTTGTATGGATTGAATGCTTTCAGAACATCGTCAGGTGGACGATGAGCATTCTAAGAGATGTGTTCTCTAAAGGTAATCGTGACCTCAAGCCTCATCAACCGGGAATGGCTAAAACAGGGGAGGTGCAGCAAGGCTTCGTGGGTAGCTCCTACTGGAGAGCGAGATATACCCCTGTCTAGATGTCCCTTTTTATTTCGGTTGTGTGGGCAGTTGATTGCAACAACTGCTGGGGTTGTCTTGTTTGGGACTGTGCAGTAAAGGATGGTTCCGGCTTTGTGTTGCAGGGAACTTAGGGTGGGTTCTCGGTACGCTGATCTAGGCCAGGTACTGTGACGGGCAGTACCCCGGTAGCCCTGCCATTGAATGGAATCCAATCTCCAATAAGTGCCATCAGATTTGATTGTATACCTATGTATGCTGGAATTTAATGAATGTAACAATTCAGCTATTTCTTATTTACTTGAAAACCATAGACCTATTATAATATCATTGAATTTCCTATCAAAGTTTAGGTTAGCGTAAGGTAAAAACTTTTCCATGTTTATGTGTGGGAAGTCTTACGTGATACCTTTTGTTTTTGAAGGATTTTCAAAGTTAAGCAACTTTAACATGTTACTCATACCAGACCCATGTCTGACCAGTAGTTTATTTCTGTTTTTCTTAAACTCTCGGGTACTCAAATTTTTACGAGTAGCCAAGGGATTCAGGTTAGCTTTGACGAATTGTGGAGGAGCAATGGAGCAGGAGGCTTCAGCATTATAGATATATAGTTTTCCGCTGTGTTGGTATCTCTGTGTTGAATTTGAGATGTGTCGAGTTGTATTAACTAAACAGGTGTTTATAACTGTCTAGTATGTGATGTACTATCTGTGTAATTCTGATTGATGTTGTATATTATGTAATATTTATGTGATATATTATATTTCATTCGTTCCGCTGTTTGAGATTCTGATGATGTTTCTTCTTTCTTCTCTATCTTTTCTGTTTTCTATCCCTTTCTTTCTTCATAGTGATACGAATTTCTGGGCGTAGAAAGTTGGGTCGCTACAGTTGGTATCAGAGCATAGGTTGAGCAAATACCTAGGCTCTTGAGTGATTTCTTTCTTGAGAGAGCGTATTTGTAATTTTGATATATATATATATATATATATATATATATATATATATATATATTTGTACCTATCCGTTGGGTTACCTGTTCGGGTTTTCCAATATAAGTTATAAAGGTAGATAGGGTAGTAGTGTGTGTAACACGACTACCAATGGTTGGAGTTTGAATGTTTGAGGTTGGAAGTGTATCTACCGAGACGGTAGACCTAATACCATCTCGAGTGAGCTTTGGGTGGAGTAAGGATTTCATTGACCTCTGAAGGTAACCTGTTAAGGTTCGGTGTCCATCTTTGAGTAGAGTTTAGATCTGTTGGTTGGACAGAAGCAAGCTATGATATCTTGATATCTCAGGATGTAGTAGCTGTGTGATGAGACATAGTGACTATGGATGTCTCCGAAGATGTTTCTTTGGAACAAGTTAAGGAAATGTGTCTGCTTCGGTGTTGTGGCTGAGTTCAGCAGGATGTTCTATTTGGTTTGAGGTTCGAGTTTCTCGAAGAGCTTTGGATTAGGAATTCCTTGGCATTGGTGTCAGCAGTGCAGCTCGGAGTGTTCCGTGTGTTGGCAAGGAAGCTTTCTAGCTCAGCAGTGGAGTTCAGAAGCAGCATAGTGGTTCCGTTTCTTCGTTGGATTGGCTAGTTAAGCATAAGCTGTTCTGATTGGTAAAGAGAGAACAGTTTTTCTTTGGAATTAAGCTGGATTGATCGCAAAAGTGACTTGCGATAGTTTGAGCGTTCTCTTGTGTTTCAAAGATTTTTCCTGAATGTCTTCAGGAAGTCAGAGTTTTGCTAGCATCTGAAGATTGAGTTTGGTCTCGACTGGATTCCAAAAGGGGTACCGATGGTTCAGTTTAGTAGTAGGATGGTTTTTGGAGAGAGAGTTTGGTGAAGCAGCTCAGGTTTTGGAGGGACTTCTGAGTTTTCTTTTTGGATCTGTTGAGCCTTATTTTTGGAATGTGTTGTCCAGTCTTTGCTGGTGTTCGTCATCAGCATTCTCATCTATTTCTGATCAGAGTTGCGCAGTGGAAGCATGGTGGCAGCTGTTTTAGTATGGAAGCAATTGGATGTTGCAATGTTTGGATTAGAGAGTTTCTACAGGAAATTTCCAGGATCTTAAGGTCAGGTTGGAGTGCATCTGTTTTATCTCTTCCGGATGTGAGAACTGAGATCTGTCTTCCGATTTTGGAATGGAGTTTGTGTTCTGAGTTTTGGTTGATCTTGGGAAGGTCATTTGTTAGATTGTTTTTGGTTCAGATTGTTTCTGAAGGGTATCAGCAAGGGTTGAGCTGATCAGTAAGGATGTAGGAGACCCAGGATCGTCCGAAGAATTTTGTGGATAAGAATTGAAGATTTGATTTTGGATAAGTGGTTGATCTTCAGGATTTGGATTGCCAGTTTGGATAACTGGGATTCGTTGTTTTCACGTATCTCGGAGAAAGTACGTGTGAGATCTATCTCTGGTTGTAGAACCAGTAGTTCAGGAGTTTTGGGTTGTTGAGTTAGACTTGTCCATAGTCTGATATCCTGTCTAGTTTTATAGGTATAGATGAGTGGTAGCTCTGTAGCTTAGTAGTATTGATGGTTTGGATTCTATAGAGCGAGTAACCCGGTATTTATACTCGGGGAAACTCGAGAGAATTCTATCCAGAAATTTGTCTGGATAATTAGATTTGTTTGTTTGATTGGATGCTATGATTGTTAGCATATATTGATGATATATGCTTGTGTTTTAAAAATTAAATCTTTAACTAGATTATTAAATTACCTTTGTTTTTAATTTCGGGGATGAAATTCTTTTAAGGAGGGAGGAATGTGATATCTCGGAATTTTTAAGCAATATCAATTTAATAATCTATGTAAAAATTAAATTGATTTGGTAATATAGTTAAAAATAAATATGGATTGATTTAATAATCTTCTTTAATAAATATTTAAATGGGCGATTTATCTTTTAAAAGCTAATAAATTGTTTTCTATTTATAATGTATATATTGTAAATAGGTAAGCTTTGTTTTAAAGTTAACAAGTAAAACATATTTTCTAATTTTAATATTTTTGGTAATTATAATTTGATTTAATATATATCTTTTTAGAAGCTATTTAATAAATAACTATATGGTTTAAAATACTTAAGATAAATGTTAATTGTTTTAAATTTTATTTTAGCTTAAGTTGAATTTAAATAAGATTAACAAATAGGTTTGTTTTATTTTCTTTTTAAATTTAGCTTGTTAAAATAAGTAGTTTACTAATATAGAGGTAATTTCTTTTATAAAATATTTAAAATAAAATCAATCTTATTAATGCAAACATAAGTATAAATCAAATATATGGTTATAAACATAAGTATAAATACATAAACATAAAAACTATGATATTAACATAAGTTAAAATTTATAACCAATAACTAAAACAAAACAAAAACAAAAAGATATTTGTACATAGGGTAATAGAGTAATGCATTACCCATGCAAGTAAAAGAAAAGAAGAAATGCAAAGGTAAGTGTAAACAAAGCAAAATATGTGTGAAGTATGCCAGGCAAATAAATATGCCTGTAAAAGAAATACAATGGTGAGTATAAGTAACAAAACAAAGTAAAGTATTGTATACACCTATAGTTAAATAAAATATGTAGGCAGGCAAGTAATATCAGTTAGTACATACGAAATGGGAAAAAGGATAAGTAGGCAATGGGTAAGGTACCAAGGCATTTAATGCCATTATCTATAGTACTCGAGATATCTCATTTCAGCCTTTATTTATAAAAAAAATCTCTGACCTATGTAATAAAATAAAGGATAGTGTACCAGGCAAATGGCATAACCCTGTAAACTCTTTTACATATACACATCTTCTCATTTCAAATTCAATTCGTTCAACACTGCAAACCAGAGAAAAGTAGCATATGTATTCTTCTTCAAACTTAAATTCATCTGCATGAATTCAAAGTCTTCAAATTATCTCAGCAATTTCTTCAGCATTTCAAAGAGGAAACTCAAGTTTTAAAAAGCTAATGCAATGCCAGTTTTAAAATTTTTCAAATTCTCAAACAAAAGGCTATGTTCTAAATTATTTCAGGTGAGTAACACTTTTAAAACTCAAGTATAAATATGGTTGCCTGATTTATATCTGAAATAAGTATGTTTGTGTGAATATATATTAGTGAATTTATGTGCATTTTTGGATGTAATGATATATGCATGTTTGTGAATATCTGTAAACACCTATATTTCCAGTTTTTAAACTCTAGCTTTAGTTTAAAATTCTTTATCTCTGGATCTAGTCACTGTTAGGATTTATGTTATAAACAAAAATTGTTTGTCTAATCATAAATCAAAGTTTAAAAATTTATTTGAGTGGAATAAATTGTGCATTGCCCTGGAAACCAAAATGAACAGGGAAGTTAAGTTTTGGATAAAATTCAAACATTCGAATTCATTGATTCAGGGTTATAAACTGAATACTTAACCAAAATAAGGATTTTTAAAAATGAAATCACAAATTTTAATAGTAAATTGAATGAGTAGTTCTGGTTTTACTAGAAATTAGTATTTGAGGAGTTGCTGATGTTCTCGAGGATCTGAGAGGTTGTAGTTTTCAGAGATGATAGTAGAACCATCGGTGATGATGGGAAATTTGGTAGAAGGGGTGGCAGATCACGGTGGCGACTGCGGCGAGTAGTTGATGTTTGTAAACCTAGTTATTACTATGCTTGCGTTTTGATCTCGTTCGATCTCCAGAGACGATCGAGCGTTATGGGATTTTGGGGATTTGTAGAGGGATGGTTGACGAAGCCATGGCCGGAGGTGATGGCTCTCTGGTGGTCGGAGGAGTAGAGGCGGAGTGTTGACAGGTTTCAAGAGGGAACTGTGTTATGTTCCAAGATTTGGAATTTGCTCGAATTTCGTTTATGTAGTTATTTCGAGATTCAGACGATCGGAGACTGGTGTTGAGGCGAAGGTCGACTTGGTCGTCGATGAAGTGTTGGCCGGAGATGACGATATAGGTTGTACACGTGCACGAGCTCGTTGGTGGATCTGAAGTTGTTTGCTTGAGTGTTTCAGATTTTACTCGAGATTACTCGAGTAGTTCGAGTGTTTTACTCGAAGTAGTGAACGGGGGAGACTCGAAGTGATTTCGAGGGGGGCTCGGGTAAATGATGGTAGCAGTTTCAGATTTGAAACTGTTCCCTGTTTAAAGTTTTTAAACTAAATTTGATTGTCAAACAGGATTTAAACTGTGTTTAAAAATTTAAAAGTTTAAGTATAGATTCAAATGAAATTTTTGAATCTGAGGTTTTTAAATGAATTTGGATTTTAAATTAAAGTTTTAAATCAAAGTTTAAAAGCAAGTTTAAATCAAATAAATTAAATCAAAGTTAAATATGGATTCAAGTTTTCTTGAATTCAAAACTGAAATTTAAAATCAGTTTTTAATTTAAAATCTGAATGTTTAAGATAAGTTTAAATCAAATAGTTTTCTTTTAAGTAATTTAGTTAGAATTTTTCTTATATAGGTTTATAAGTTGATATTTAAATTTGGTAAATGTTTAAAAGAATGTTCATTTGAATCTTAAATTCAAAATAGAATTTAAATTTCAAAGGGTATTGTTTTACACTTTAATGCTAATGAAATCATTTATAAAGAAATGGATTATCTTATAGATAATTAAGATATTAAAGTGATTTAATTATAAGATAATTAAGGATGACTTATGTAATTAATTTATAAATTAATAATTTTGATTAATTTATAATTAGAGATTAATTAAGAAAAAAATTAAAGAAATGTTATTAGTTAATGAAGATAATTAACTAAGGATTATTTAAACAATAAATTAACGCGATTAATTTTGATAATTAATTAGATTAATTAATTTAGATAATCTATTGTAAATTGTTAAGTGTAATTACTTGATAAGAGTAATTAAGAGATTAATTACTTATTGTAATTAATTTTGATGATATGATTAATTTAAGTTAATTAATTTAGTTTAATTAATTTAAAGATAGTCATTGGATAAATTGGAAGTGAAATTACTTAGTGTAATTAATGGAGCAAAATTACTTAGGAAAGTAATTAAATGGTAATTACTTAATGTAATTAATATAAGATGATTTGTAAGTAAGTAATTTGGGTAATTACTTTGGTAATTAATCAAGGGATTAATTAATGGAGATAATTAATTATGGAATAATTAATTTATAGGAGTAATTAAGGATAGTTAATTACTAGTTTGTTATTAATCAAAAGGGATTAATAATTGTGTTTAATTAAAGATTAAATTACTTAATGTAATTAATTTAAAGGAAGTAATTTAGTTTATATATAAATTAGAGATCATTAATTAATATAATTAATGATGTAATTATGAATTGTTCAATTAAGGAATAATTAATAATGAGGTGATTATTTTATGTAATTAATTAAGGATAAATGTAATTAATTATATTTAATTAATAAATGAAGTAATTAAGTGTTAATTACTATAAATGATTTATAATAATTAATTGGTGGAATTAATTAAAAGACTAATTACTTATTGTAATTAGAGAATGAGTAATCAAAGGTGTTTAATTAAGATGAATATTGAGAGAATGATTAATTAATTTGATTATAATTTAATTAATGGTTGTATAAGAAGGATTTATAGATGTAGTAATTAATTTAATTTACTTAACATTAATTAGAGATGGCAGTAATTAATTTAATTCATTTTAAATTAATTACAGTTGTGAATAATAAATCATTGCTTATGGATGAATGATATAGATATTTCATTGATTGATTGTGATCTCAGATATGAGATGAGTAATATCTATTGTGATGTGGATGCTTGTTTAAGTATGATAATATTGATTATCTGTTTGAGATGATAATATGGATTATCTGTTTATGATTGATAATGTGATTATCTATTGTGATATGGGAATTATCTATTGGTATGTATATAGATAATAATTGAATTGAATTGTTTTAACTTTAAAACAACTTGGCCTTAAAAGATACGATTTGGATTTCGATGAGACCGGGATTGGGTTTCCATATTTGGATATCCGAAAACCACATCGATCAAATTAACGATAGGTCGTGAATCTCAAGTGAAGATGAAGATTCAGAGTGCAAGGGTTATTATCGTTAACTCTGAGGATGATTCCAAAATGAGTGTAACGAGATAATGACTTCGGTTTCGTTCGAACCCGGAACGAACTTGTATGAATTGAATGCTTTCAGAACATCGTCAGGTGGACGATGAGCATTCTAAGAGATCTGTTCTATAAAGGTAATCGTGACCTCAAGCCTCATCAACCGGGAATGGCTAAAACAGGGGAGGTGCAGCAAGGCTTCGTGGGTAGCTCCCACTGGAGAGCGAGATATACCCCTGTCTACATGTCCCTTTTTATTTCGGTTGTGTGGGTAGTTGATTGCAACAACTGCTGGGGTTGTCTTGTTTGGGATTGTCCAGTAAGGGATGGTTCCGGCTTTGTGTTGCAGGGAACTTAGGGTGGGTTCTCGGTACGCTGATCTAGGCCAGGTACTGTGAAGGGCGGTACCCCGGTAGCCCTGCCATTGTATGGAATCCAATCTCCAATAAGTGTCATCGGATTTGATTGTATACCTATGTATGCTGGAATTTAATGAATGTAACAATTTCAACTATTTCTTATTTACTTGAAAACCCTAGACCTATTATAATATCACTGAATTTCCTATCAAAGTTTTGGTTAGCGTAAGGTAAAAACTTTTCCATGTTTATGTGTGGGAAGTCTAATGTGATACCTTTTGTTTTCGAAGGATTTTCAAAGTTAAGCAACTTTAACCTGTTACTCATACCAGACCCATGTCTGACCCGGAGTTTATTTCTGTTTTTCTTAAACTCTCGGGTACTCAAATTTTTACGAGTAGCCAAGGGATTCAGGTTAGCTTTGACGAATTGTGGAGGAGCAATGGAGCAGGAGGCTTCAGCATTATAGATATATAGTTTTCCGCTGTGTTGGTATCTCTGTGTTGTATTTGAGATGTGTCGAGTTGTATTAACTAGACAGGTGTTTATAACTGTCTAGTATGTGATGTACTATCTGTGTAATTCTGATTGATGTTGTATATTATGTAATATTTATGTGATATATTATATTTCATTCGTTCCGCTGTTTGAGATTCTGATGATGTTTCTTCTTTCTTCTCTATCTTTTCTGTTTTCTATCCCTTTCTTTCTTCATAGTGATACGACTTTCTAGGCGTAGAAAGTTGGGTCGCTACAATAAGTTTGAGGAAGATAAGAAGTGGATAACTTGTGGGTTATCAAGTATTTCTTCATTAGAGTTTCAAATGATTAATTATAGAAGTGGGTTCCATTATCGCTTATTATTGTGTAAGGTGTTCCAAACCTCGAAAATATGTTTTCTTTTATGAATTTCATAACAACTTTGTGGTCATTTGTTTTATATGGAATGGATTTAACCCATTTAGAGACATAGTCAATAGAAAGAAGAATGTACAGATTTCTGAAAGAGTTGGGAAACGGTCCCTTAAAGTCAATACCCCAAACGTCAAAGATTTCGATCGTAAGAATGCGGTTCAAAGGCATCATGTTTCATCGAGAGATTTTTCCTAACATTTGACAGCAATCACAAGTTTTACAGAACTCTAATGCATCTTTCAAAGTGTAGGCCGGTAAAAACCACATTGAAGCACCTTTTTCATTGGTTTCTTAGGACCGAAGTGACCGTCACAAGCTTGGTCATGACAAAACGAAAGAACACTCTTAATTTCACAATCCGGGATGCCACTGATGTGCACGTAAATGTGCATATTTTTGCCTCCATATTTAATCTACAAATAAATGAGCATATATGGTATTTTAACATGTTTAAACCAAAATTTCAATTATTTTCAAATCATCATTTATTCATCTTCATATGGGGAAAAATGGTCATTTTTGTGTATAATTTAATTTTAGAAAATTTACTTGGATATTTTAATGTTATTTTGTAGGAATTTGGATTCAAATGGAAGATGGCTTCATTGATATATGCATGCACAAGAGAAAGAAGGCAAATGAAGATGGAAATAAATCAATTTATGAAATCATGGAGGACCCCACCTACCTACTTACCATGATATACAATTAGGAGCTAATGCACATTTTAGTGGATATTAAAGTTGCATGCACACTTAATGGAGGATGAATTAGAAGCTAATGACAACTTGGTGGCCACACTTCCTCAAAGGTATTTTGGGTAGTCCCCAAAAATATGATTAGGGTTTCAAAACATGTATAAATACCCCTTATGTTTCATGTTATGAGCTCTTAGCCTCCTCTTTAGTTAGTTTAGTTTGAGGCTCAAAAACAAACAAAAACTCTCTTTTCTTTCATGTAATTTTCTTTTATGCGGTTTAATTTCAAGCTCTTTTAATTATTGTTCTTTAGTTTATGCAATTAGTGTAGTTTTATTTTTATGCATGTAGTTTAGCATTTATTTTATTTTAATTAGCTCTCTTTTTCCTCTTGTTTTTGTTTTATGTTGATGTCTACATTTGCTGACATGATAACAAATATGAGAAGCTAAACCCCTTATATTTAGGGGTAATGAAGCTCTCTTAATGCCTTTGTTTGAAATAACATGCCCAAGAACAATGCTATGTTTGACCATTAAATGGAATATTTCCCAATTTAGCGTTAAGTGTTTGTCCTTGCACCAATTCAGAACCATCTCAAGATAGTGTAAGCATTCACAAAAAGAGTTTCCAAAGATGGAAAAATCGTCTATAAACACTTCCATAAAGCATTCGATCATGTCGAAAAAGATGCTGACCATGCATCTTTAGAAAGTAGCAGGGTTGTAGCAAAGGCCAAATGGCATGCGTCGATATGCAAAGGTGTCAAAGGGACATGTCAAAGTCGTATTCTCTTGATTTTCAAGAGCAATCGAAATTTGGTTATGACAGGAATAACCATCAAGAAAGCAATAGAATTCATGACCAACTAATCATTAATCATTTGGTCGATGAAAGGAAAAGGGAAGTGATCTTTACGTGTTGCAGCATTTAATTTTTGATAATCAATGCAAACACACCAACCCGTTTGAGTACGAGTTGGAATGAGTTCGTTAGTCTCTTTCGTGATAACGGTAAGTCCAGACATTTTTAGGCACGACATGAATTAGGCTAACCCACGAACTATCAGAAATGAAGTATATGATTCCGTAAGGAGTTTAAGAATTTTGTCTCATACCGCATCCTTCATTTTGGGGTTAAGTCGTCCTTGCGCATCACGAACAGGCTTGGGTTCGTCAACTATATGGATGCGATGTTGAATAAAAGCTAGACTAGTTCCATTAATATCTGTAATCGACCATCCAATTACCTCTTTGTTTTTCGATAGAATAGAAAGAAGGGAAGCTTCTTGATCAAGAGAAATATTTGAAGAGATTATGATAGGAAATGTTTCATTGTCAACTAAGTATGCATACTTAAGGCGATCATGAAGAGGTTTTCATTCCAACCTAGGAGGTTGCTTAATCAAAGAATTTGGTTGGCGTTCTGACTCAAACATAAGGGGTTCAAATGGAAGCGCATTTTTGATCCCGTTAGAATCATCTCGAAATAGTTCTCGTATTCGATCTCGTGTTTATTAGGTCAACTGTTTCATTGTCAAAATTTTCTTGAATGGAGCTAACTTCCAACATTTGGTCAAGTGGTTCATTCGATTGATTTCCGAGATTGAAGATGTTAAGATCCAAAGTCATGTTACCAAAAGAAATTTTCATCGAACCATTTTGATAATTTTTTAGGGAATTTGAAGTGGCTAAGGAAGGTCGCCCTCAAATCAACGGAATTTGACTCATAGAATTGTTCATGGGTTGTGTTTCAAGGACGATGAAATTGATGGGGAATATGAATTAACCAATTCTGATGAGTACATCCTCGATTTCTCCCACGGGTTTCTTTATCGAACAATGGGCAAATTTAGGAGTTACTTTCGTCAGTTTTAGTTCACCCAAGCCAAGTTGCTGGTAAACTGAATAAGGATCAAATTGACATTCGCACCCGAGTCTAGTAAGAATTTATTAATCGTCTTGTCTCCTACCGTGCACGAGATCGTCGGACATCTAGGATCTTTGTATTTTACGGGGATTGATTGAGACAAAACTTCTCTAAGGCAGACAGCTAAGAAAAATTTCTTGGGTACATGAGTGTGTCGGTTTTAAGTACACAAGTCCTTTAGAATCTGAGCTTAAGTTGGGACTTGTAACATCCCGCTATTTTGGACCATTTAAATCGACAATAAATCCACACATGTCTAACTTGAATAATTCAAAATATCAGATTGTTAATTTAAATTTGGCAAAACTCAGCATATGCAGTAAATAAATCAATCACAGAATCACAGACATAGAGTAATACAATAATACGCAGCGGAATAGATAAAATAGTAGTTCATGAAGCTACTATATAAACATCAGAGTTAGAAATAAAATACAGCAGAATATCTCAAATGCAGTGAAGTTTCTAGTACAACAGATGACTTCTCTGAACAAATCAACTAGAAGAGCTGAAAGCTGAGGCGATAGTTGGATCTCCAAAGGAAGCTCCAAACTCCAAGGGTGAGTCTCAAATGCTGTATCGCTCGGTCTGACCCGAGCGTAAAGGAAAACACAAAACACTCGAGTCAGAACTAAAATTCTTATGCAAACTAAATCAAAATTTGATGTAATAAGGTATGCAAATAACTACATTTTTGAAGTTTCAAATTTCTGGAAATGTTATTGTTTCCATATTCAAAATACAATAGATTTCACAATAGATCCATTCTAGTAACTTACAAATTTACAGAACAATTCCCAATTAAATTTCATAGTTCAAGAGCTTTGATTTATAAAAATGTTTCAAAGTTTCAACATTCAATTTTATGGAAACTTCCCAATGTTTCAAAATTTAATTTTGGAAACTTTCAAATAAGGTAACGACAGTTTATTTCCCAAAATCATTTTTATGGTTCAAATGGTAAGTCTAAACATACTAGTTTTTTTTCTCTCATGTAAATACATGAAATTCATCTGTTTTATATCTTTATTCAGTGCTCAAATAATCAATATGAAAATTTATATGATTACAATAAACTATAGGGTGATAACAAGGATATATCAAAATAAATGAACAAATACACATTCAATCACAATAGCATCCATCACATCATACAATCAACATTCAAATCAATCAATTCAACAAATCAACCAATTCAATAACATGTCATAGTAATTATTAGTCATCACATATTGGAATTTAGTTATTCAAACTAAATACCAATAAAAATTCCAAACCAACAATCAAAACTTTATCACTATATGACCTGGTTTAACTTGCAATAAAATTTTAGTATTTCGTGAGTGGGTTTAAACACTCACCTTATGGATTTCCGTTTCTTAGTCGGGTTTGGATCCGCTACTACTTCCTCCTATTGATTTATTTCCTTGCTATTTTAATCTTCTTCTTTTTTTTACAGAATTTTTTTTGGAAGAGACAGAGAAGTTTGTATAGGTCTGAATTTGAAGAAAAGGATTTGGATAAAGAAGAATGTTTGGAAAAGAAGAAAAAAATTCAAGGAAGATGAAGAATTGAAAAAGAAAACGAAGAAAAAATAAAAGAAGCTTTAAAAGAAGAAGAAGATTTGAAGAATAAGAATAAGAAAAAGCTTTGAAAGAAAAAAAAAAGAAAAAAAAAAGAGAAGAAGGAGATTTGAAGAAGAAGAAAAAATGAAGAAGGAAGAAAATGAAGAGAGGAAAAAAAATGAGATGGAAGTTTGTTTGGAGAAATGAAGCTACAAAAGATGAGATTTGAAAAATGAAATGAGGCTACAGAAATGACGATGGAAACAAATGAAAAGCTAATAGAGTATATATAAACAAACTAGGAATTGAAATAAAGTAAAAATATGAATAGTCTTAAAATGGTAGTATTGAAAGAGGTGAAGTAAAGGAATAAATATATCAATAAAGATAAAAATAAATCTTCCGTTTTAAATATGAAGTTTCAGGAGAAAGAATTGCCAATGGAAGGAAGCTACAAGAACTAATGATGCATAAGTAAAATAAACTTCAGAAACGGAGAATAGTAAATGCTAATTAGATGGCATGAATATTAATTTGATGTTCACATTAAAAACGGAAAAATAGAAAAGAAAAGAAAAACTTCAGGTAAAGCATTTGAAAAGAGCAAACGAATAAAGGAGAAACAAATGAAAAGAATGAGGCAATTATTAATTAGAAATAAATCAAATGAGGTTATTACTAATTAATAAGAAACGAATGAGTAGGCTAATAATTAAATGGATGCACAAGTGGAGACTACGTTAAGAACTTGAAAACGGAAGAGAGAGAATGGAGGTGATAATAATGTAAAGCAAATGAAGAGACCACATATAACCTATAAACAAACCTTTGGGGTCCAAATTCCAAAACTCACTCCAATTAATTCATATCAATAAACCCAAATATACACATATTCACATAATTTAATTTCATATTAAAACATTCGTTTTATGTCAATATATTTGCATACTACATTAACACAATCAATCAATTAACAATCAATCAATCAATTAATCAACCAATCAATCTATATATTTATTTACGTTACTCAAACCAATTTCATTATTTAATGAATATATATCTATCTGTGCACTATAAAAATGATTTACTTTACTTTTCTAATGACTATAACGGTCACATTAATGCAACCAATTTACAAGTTTTAACCATATATAAAATGTAAAAAAAAACATATGAACTTATGTAATTAATGTACAACTGTTAATAAAAGGTAATTTCTAATTGATTCCACAATATTTACAAAACCATGAATCCTCTGATATACTTAAAAGTTTGAATATTAGTGTGTGTGTGTGTCTGTATTATTCTAAAATTCAATTTTTTTTTCCAAAATCATTCTTGCTTAAAATGAAAGTTTATTTTTATACGTCTCAAAACATGCAACAATTAATAACAAAAGAAATGAATGGACCATGTACATTGCACAACCTTTTTGAAATTCAATTTGTGAAACGTAACCAAATTAACTTCATTAACTCAAATAATATTCAAATTTGTATGCATTTAGTTTTTTTTTATCTATGCATAATAAATAAAATTACTTACTATAAAAATGAAAACGTTCAATTTGGTTTTCCCAAAATGATCTTTTATTTCCATTAAAACATCAATTCTGTTTAACACAAAAGGTGCGTTTCTTTTATTAAATCTATTAATTGCAATCAACGTTTTCTTCCCCTCTAATTGAAATATTTCAATTACATTAATTACAATTACTTATAAAGTTAAATTTCAAAACAGTCAACTAAAATGGATGAAAAATAGAATAATTGTTTCCTTTAGTCATTTAAATACGTTTATAAATTTGTTGTTTATACAGCAGAGCTATAAATAACTTACTTAAATAAATTATTTTTCTACTCTTGTAATCCATCTATATGCTAAAACACAGTTCAAATACACATATTTACTTCTTTTAAATCAATCATCCTATTCTTTATTTTAATGAAATTAAACCTACATTCACAAATGAAACATCCATTTTATTTGTTATAAATGTTCTTTTCATTAAACCGACTTTCCTTATATTTTCACAAAACATAAGCTACGTTTAATTACACCTATTAATTTACAGTTTGGTGTCCTCTCTATCATTAATTGAAATTATTCAATTACATTATTTTCAATTGTTTACAAGGGTGAATTTCAAAATGGAAAAAAAATAAAGGTAATGAGAAATAAAACAATTATTTCCTATCAAACAGTGATTGAAACATATTTATGCACTATTGGATACAAACAGAAATTATACATTTCTTACCAAATAATAGTTTCTCATCTCTGCAATCAATCTTTCAGCTACCAAACATTTCAAATAAATAAACTTATGATTCTTTTTTTTAATAAAGAAACATTTATTATTTCTTATTAACATTTATTATTCCAATCAATTGGAAATTTACATTCAGACAATTACAAATATCATTCAAGCCAATATTATTAAAATACACACTAACATTTTTTATCATCCTTATATTGTTGCAAACATATGACATTAATAGAAATTTTAATTAAACTCATAATTTGTATTAAAATCAAATTTGTATAAATAAAATCTTAATTTTTTTTATTCCTAACAATTTTATTCAAAAAATCTTATTTAATTTACTACTTTTAAATGTTTAAAAATACGGGTCGTTACAATCTCCCCCACTCAAAACTTTTCGTCCCCGAAAAGAAATAAGAAGGAATCCAAAAATTTTTTATATTTTATTGAAACAGTCAATTTATAAACAATTAAACCTACATATTTAAGTTTAATAAAAATTAAAAAAATAACTCCAATTCAACAAAAAAAAAATCTAAGTCTTAAATTTTGAAAAATTTCGGTAGAGTCTCCTTTGTATAGAGAGGTCCGGAAAACAATAATATCAATAATTACAATATGTGTATCATATTTCAAAAATAAAACACCCCATAAGCCAAAACAACCAATAATTTCGACATATTATTTACGTTTATTCAATTGATTTCTTTTCACATCATTATTTACCTTTTTATTTATTTTCATTCATTCATACAATGTCTTTTTCTTTCTTTCATGTACTTACATAAATTATTTCACAATATTAACTTACGTTTATAACATTTCTTGTACATCAAAATTTTTATTTTGAAATAATTCCATTGAACACTTCCATTACTTAAGTTTTACCTGTATAATTCCACTACATATTCCTCTGTAACATTTTCAACTTTAACATTTTGGTAAGTTATATATATGTTTTATAGAATGAATTTGAATGTTACACAAGTTTATCTTATTCACTTCAGTTAACAAAATGTTTAATAATTATATCTTCTAAATTTTTCATATTTACAAGTTATTTTCAATTTCTTATATATTTCATTAATCACTTGAAAAACAATTTCAAAATCCCATAACTTGAGTTCTCAAATTTCCAATTAAATTCATTTTATTTATAAATACTATTTTGCAATCAATATTTATAAAATTCCACTTCCTATGAAACAAATATATCACATACAACTATTAGTACTTCGTAATCAAGTAAATATTCCAGAACATGACTTCCAAATAGCAATTCCAATTTATTTTTCAAGCATATTACTAAAATAAATTTCCCAAATCATTTAATATCCTTAAAATTATACATTCAAAGAAACACATATAACTTTACTTAAAATATTTATTTGAATCTTCATTTGCAAATCAATCATCTTTAACACTTTACAAAGATTCATCAATGAAATTTCTTGCTTCCTTTATAAATACCATTTAAAAGTCTTTGAAAACCTTAAATCCATTATTTATAAATTTATTAGTTTTAAATCTCAAAATACTCTTCAAACAACTTTAATAAATCAATAATCATTAAAAAAAGATATAGTCAACAAGGAAAAGAAGGAGGATTTGGAAAACAGAATATAAGTGAATAAATAAAGCTGAGCAGATAAGGTAGATTCAAAAGAATAGTATCGGGCACGAATAATTAATTCAAACCATAAGAATTTCAACTTCAAATATTAATCAAAATTTCTTTGTTGGAAATACTTTTAAAATAAAATACTGTTATAATAAAATACTTTTATAACTCGATGTTTCAACAAGTTTATCCTCGTTCCTGCAGACTCTGGCAGTGCGTTGATCAGGCGCAAAGCTAGAATTCTCCAGGTACTTAGTAGACTTGTTCCAACACCCAGTGAAAATACTGGAAAACTTTTAAAAACAGATATGGAAAGTACAATCCAAACAAAAACAAACAAACAAATCATGGATCGCAGATACACAATGGTTACGCTTGGGTCCCCCAGGAAACATCCGTACCTTTTAAGCATTCACTGCCTTGCGAATTTCGCCATGATAACAAAACGGTGGACCGCAGGATACATAAAAATGGTTACGCCTGGATCCCCCAGGAAACATCCATACCCCTTAAGCAATCTCTGCCTTGCGGATTACGCCACTAACACGACCATAGATCGCAGATACACAATGGTTACGCCTGGATCCCCCAGGAAACATCCGTACCTTTTAAGCAATCACTGCCTTGCGAATTACGCTATGCAGTCGAGTTCGTAAGACCATGGGTAACGCCATGGAATTCGAAGGACACTCGAGTATCATATCCGGAAAACCAAAATTCAGAGAGAATAATATCGATAGAATGAATCCAAGATGTGGCCACAAATCGGATATCAAGCAGAAGGCACTTTCCATATTTTTACTTCAAAAATATGTATCATATAGTACCTTTTCAAATCACTTTCAAATATCGTACTTATATAAAATCCATTATATATAAGATTTAATTTTCAGATCAAATACTTTTCCAAAATCAAAAATATATCAAATCATACTTATATAGACTTTAATTATATAAGATTTCACTTTTCAAATTGAGTACCCTTTTCAAATCCATAGTTTTCGAATCAATTTCATACTCATACAAATCAATTTTATGTAAGTTCGATAACTCCCAAATCAAGTATTTAGTAGCACAAGGTTCTCAAATTTCAATTTGTTTCAATATCAGTTCAATTTCAAAATCATATATAATTTCACCAAATTATTTCTTCTCAAATTAAATATCTTTAGTTTCAAAGTTTCCAAAATAATAGATTTAGAAAATAAATCCAAATTTCCAAATCAATATAATTTAAGTCAACCAATTCATTTCCAAAATCAAATGTTTTCAAAATCATCTTATACTAACATAAGGTCCATCTTATATAAGGATCAAATCTTTACAAAATAAATTTCGCTGTATGAAGAGGCATATGGGATTGGATATCTTTGCTTTTATGGGTTATATATCTTTATAATTTAAATTTAAAGTTTTCTTTTAGTAAGCAAAGATATTCTAACCCGACAGCTTTCAATTTCAGCGTCAAAATATATCAATGATATTAGAATATATGATGTACATACATCATCATTTCGCAAAATCACATTTGATCGCTCGCTCGATCACACAAGTTCGCTTTCGAACTAGTATTGTCCATTCGACATCCCTAATGCGGACTTCGATATGGTTTCTCAACTAGAAGCCATCAGTCTCCTTGCATAGCCATATACTATGATAGAGAATTCTAGAATTTAGCCCAAAATCCATATCAAATATTCGCCATCAAGAATCGAATGAAAAATCCTAACACGAAATGGTGTAATTCACCTCGAACTTGTGTACTCAACTTGGATCAAATTAATTATGCAAATAAAACAGCATACGTACAACATATATATTTATTCCAACTTGTTAAATATATAGTTCCATAAAGATGTTACTAAGTTAAAACATTTAAACTAAATTTTATTCAAAATATTTTGAAGACCAAATTATTTTCAAAACATTTCAAATCTAAATTTCATATTAGAAAAATTTAAAATTGCCTTATTCATTTTCTTAACAAACAGTTTCAACTTATTTAAATCATATTACTACATACTTTAACATTCATACCAACTTATATACTTTATACTTTTCAAAATTCTTAGCTTTTGAAAAGTTAACCTTGATTTGGAAGTGCTCGAACCTTCAAAATAGTTGAAGAAATCATTTTCAAATTCAAGAGTTGGAAATCAGCAACAAATTAGAAAATCAATTTTAATAGATAGGGTTATATCAAATCCAAAACTCGAGGGCTGAACACCGGCTCATTTTAAATCGTTTCAAATACATTTACATATATCTTTCGAATATCAAATCATACTTCAAAATTTTGAAATCAAAATTGGTTTCGCAAAATCACTCGCGTAGCGATGCTACTAAAGTGGCCTATCCCTCACTCTGAAACTCGAAAATCAATGTCAATGATGCGTGCACTCATCACCGAAATTATTTTCCAGCGACATAAGTGAGTTCTGGACTTCTATTTTCTCAAACTTCTTTTTGAAATTTCTTCGAAATCATTCGAAACTCATTAAAATCATTTGAAACATTTCTTATTTGGAAAATACTTTTAAATCATATTATTATTATATATTTCAAAATCTTAAAACCAGTTACAAAATACCGGAGTTCAATTCACGAATTTCAAATTTAAAATCCTTTAGTTATAATCATTTTTAGATAGATCAAATTTCTTATATAAATTTTTTTTTTCAAAATCCTTTCGAAAACCTCAAATTCTTATTTTAAAAGGGTATATAATCCTTCTCGAAAACATTTCAATTTTATATATAGAATAAAATCATACTTATCAAAATAATAATTTCGGTTTAGAAAACAATTTCTAGAATATAAAACCCGATTTTCAAAGGATGATTTGAGAATGGATTTCAACAAAGATAGAGATTCAAATTAGAGGAACTCTAATCAAATAAAATTTCTGATTCGAAGATAGGCTTGAACGAAGATGAGACAATTAACATACAAAATAGGAGATGGATATACTTATACAAGTCGCCGACGACCTTAACCGGGTCAACCGTGACTTCAGGAACAAGATCGATGCAGAATTCCAAGAAAAAGCAACATTCGATCGCAAGAGATAGCGGTATCTAAACCAAAGATATATAAATCTCCGGTGAATCAATGCCAATTGTAAAGGAGTTCCACCCCTTTACAAATCATCCAAAGATTGGCAGGATCGCCTATTCTTATAGAGATCATTCGAAGTGGAGTTATGGGATACTCCAGAATCAAAAGAATACAAATAGGGAGAGACAAGAATGAATTTTGGAACCGCAAGGAACGTTCCAAAGTTCAAAGGAAATCGAGTCAAAAGGAAGGAATTCAAACTCGAACGAAAGTGATTCTGTAAATAAATTTACTATATATGCTAGGTTTTGTCTAGAGCCAAAGCTCTGATACCAACTGTAACATCCCGCTATTTTGGACCATTCAAATCGACAATAAATCCACACATGTCTAACTTGAATAATTCAAAATATCAGATTGTTAATTTAAATTTGGCAAAACTCAGCATATGCAGTAAATAAATCAATCACAGAATCACAGACACAGAGTAATACAATAATACGCAGCGGAATAGATAAAATAGTAGTTCATGAAGCTACTATATAAACATCAGAGTTAGAAATAAAATACAGCAGAATATCTCAAATGCAGCGAAGTCTCCAGTACAACAGATGACTTCTCTGAACAAATCAACTAGAAGAGCTGAAAGCTGAGGCGATAGTTGGATCTCCAAAGGAAGCTCCAAACTCCAAGGGTGAGTCTCAAATGCTGTATCGCTCGGTCTGACCCGAGCGTAAAGGAAAACACAAAACACTCGAGTCAGAACTAAAATTCTTATGCAAACTAAATCAAAATTTGATGTAATAAGGTATGCAAATAACTACATATTTGAAGTTTCAAATTTCTGGAAATGTTATTGTTTCCATATTCAAAATACAATAGATTTCACAATAGATCCATTCTAGTAACTTACAAATTTACAGAACAATTCCCAATTAAATTTCATAGTTCAAGAGCTTTGATTTATAAAAATGTTTCAAAGTTTCAACATTCAATTTTATGGAAACTTCCCAATGTTTCAAAATTTAATTTTGGAAACTTTCAAATAAGGTAACGACAGTTTATTTCCCAAAATCATTTTTATGGTTCAAATGGTAAGTCTAAACATACTAGTTTTTTCTCTCTCATGTAAATACATGAAATTCATCCGTTTTATATCTTTATTCAGTGCTCAAATAATCAATATGAAAATTTATATGATTACAATAAACTATAGGGTGATAACAAGGATATATCAAAATAAATGAACAAATACACATTCAATCACAATAGCATCCATCACATCATACAATCAACATTCAAATCAATCAATTCAACAAATCAACCAATTCAATAACATGTCATAGTAATTATTAGTCATCACATATTGGAATTTAGCTATTCAAACTAAATACCAATAAAAATTCCAAACCAACAATCAAAACTTTATCACTATATGACCTGGTTTAACTTGCAATAAAATTTTAGTATTTCGTGAGTGGGTTTAAACACTCACCTTATGGATTTCCGTTTCTTAGTCGGGTTTGGATCCGCTACTACTTCCTCCTATTGATTTATTTCCTTGCTATTTTAATCTTCTTCTTTTTTTTACAGAATTTTTTTTGGAAGAGACAGAGAAGTTTGTATAGGTCTGAATTTGAAGAAAAGGATTTGGATAAAGAAGAATGTTTGGAAAAGAAGAAAAAAATTCAAGGAAGATGAAGAATTGAAAAAGAAAACGAAGCAAAAAAAAGAAGCTTTAAAAGAAGAAGAAGATTTGAAGAATAAGAATAAGAAAAAGCTTTGAAAGAAAAAAAAAGAAAAAAAAAAGAGAAGAAGGAGATTTGAAGAAGAAGAAAAAATGAAGAAGGAAGAAAATGAAGAGAGGAAAAAAAAATGAGATGGAAGTTTGTTTGGAGAAATGAAGCTACAAAAGATGAGATTTGAAAAATGAAATGAGGCTACAGAAATGACGATGGAAACAAATGAAAAGCTAATAGAGTATATATAAACAAACTAGGAATTGAAATAAAGTAAAAATATGAATAGTCTTAAAATGGTAGTATTGAAAGAGGTGAAGTAAAGGAATAAATATATCAATAAAGATAAAAATAAATCTTCCGTTTTAAATATGAAGTTTCAGGAGAAAGAATTTCCAATGGAAGGAAGCTACAAGAACTAATGATGCATAAGTAAAATAAACTTCAGAAACGGAGAATAGTAAATGCTAATTAGATGGCATGAATATTAATTTGATGTTCACATTAAAAACGGAAAAATAGAAAAGAAAAGAAAAACTTCATGTAAAGCATTTGAAAAGAGCAAACGAATAAAGGAGAAACAAATGAAAAGAATGAGGCAATTATTAATTAGAAATAAATCAAATGAGGTTATTACTAATTAATAAGAAACGAATGAGTAGGCTAATAATTAAATGGATGCACAAGTGGAGACTACGTTAAGAACTTGAAAACGGAAGAGAGAGAATGGAGGTGATAATAATGTAAAGCAAATGAAGAGACCACATATAACCTATAAACAAACCTTTGGGGTCCAAATTCCAAAACTCACTCCAATTAATTCATATCAATAAACCCAAATATACACATATTCACATAATTTAATTTCATATTAAAACATTCGTTTTATGTCAATATATTTGCATACTACATTAACACAATCAATCAATTAACAATCAATCAATCAATTAATCAACCAATCAATCTATATATTTATTTACGTTACTCAAACCAATTTCATTATTTAATGAATATATATCTATCTGTGCACTATAAAAATGATTTACTTTACTTTTCTAATGACTATAACGGTCACATTAATGCAACCAATTTACAAGTTTTAACCATATATAAAATGTAAAAAAATATATATATGAACTTATGTAATTAATGTACAACTGTTAATAAAAGGTAATTTCTAATTGATTCCACAATATTTACAAAACCATGAATCCTCTGATATACTTAAAAGTTTGAATATTAGTGTGTGTGTGTGTCTGTATTATTCTAAAATTCAAATTTTTTTTTCCAAAATCATTCTTGCTTAAAATGAAAGTTTATTTTTATACGTCTCAAAACATGCAACAATTAATAACAAAAGAAATGAATGGACCATGTACATTGCACAACCTTTTTGAAATTCAATTTGTGAAACGTAACCAAATTAACTTCATTAACTCAAATAATATTCAAATTTGTATGCATTTAGTTTTTTTATCTATGCATAATAAATAAAATTACTTACTATAAAAATGAAAACGTTCAATTTGGTTTTCCCAAAATGATCTTTTATTTCCATTAAAACATCAATTCTGTTTAACACAAAAGGTGCGTTTCTTTTATTAAATCTATTAATTGCAATCAACGTTTTCTTCCCCTCTAATTGAAATATTTCAATTACATTAATTACAATTACTTATAAAGTTAAATTTCAAAACAGTCAACTAAAATGGATGAAAAATAGAATAATTGTTTCCTTTAGTCATTTAAACACGTTTATAAATTTGTTGTTTATACAGCAGAGCTATAAATAACTTACTTAAATAAATTATTTTTCTACTCTTGTAATCCATCTATATGCTAAAACACAGTTCAAATACACATATTTACTTCTTTTAAATCAATCATCCTATTCTTTATTTTAATGAAATTAAACCTACATTCACAAATGAAACATCCATTTTATTTGTTATAAATGTTCTTTTCATTAAACCGACTTTCCTTATATTTTCACAAAACATAAGCTACGTTTAATTACACCTATTAATTTACAGTTTGGTGTCCTCTCTATCATTAATTGAAATTATTCAATTACATTATTTTCAATTGTTTACAAGGGTGAATTTCAAAATGGAAAAAAAAATAAAGGTAATGAGAAATAAAACAATTATTTCCTATCAAACAGTGATTGAAACATATTTATGCACTATTGGATACAAACAGAAATTATACATTTCTTACCAAATAATAGTTTCTCATCTCTGCAATCAATCTTTCAGCTACCAAACATTTCAAATAAATAAACTTATGATTCTTTTTTTTTAATAAAGAAACATTTATTATTTCTTATTAACATTTATTATTCCAATCAATTGGAAATTTACATTCAGACAATTACAAATATCATTCAAGCCAATATTATTAAAATACACACTAACATTTTTTATCATCCTTATATTGTTGCAAACATATGACATTAATAGAAATTTTAATTAAACTCATAATTTGTATTAAAATCAAATTTGTATAAATAAAATCTTAATTTTTTTTATTCCTAACAATTTTATTCAAAAAATCTTATTTAATTTACTACTTTTAAATGTTTAAAAATACGGGTCGTTACAGGACTTGTTGAACGATATCAAGCAGAGGGATGTTCACTTTGACTTGTTTGAAAATTTGAAACATCTTTTCCATTTGATCGGAATGTTTATTAGGTTAAAGTCGATGTGGAAATGGAATTTGATACTCACTAGGTTGGTTTACTTGAGTAGAAGAAGAATATGGATTGGAATTTGATTCGATATTTGACCAAACGTTTTGTTCAGATTCGTCTGTCATTTTCGAAGTATCAAGAGGAGCTTTCGATAAATCGTTTGGATTGACTACTTGATTATCAATTAGTTTACCGGATCGCAAAGTCATGATAGCATTCATTTGGTTCACATTGTTATCTTGAATGACATGAGCTTGATTCAAGTTCGTGTTTTGATTTCTAGGGTTCGGAATTAGCTGACTTAGGAATGTTCCTTGTTCACGTTTACTCATAGAGGTGGCTAAATGACTAATTTGCATTCATGTTTAGCAATTGATTGACTCGTATTCTACATGTGTGAGGTTAACAAATTTTTGCGAATTGCTATTTGATTGGAGGGTTTGATTGGTCACTTTAGCCAAAATTTCAAGATTTTTCTCAAAATTAATTCATTCATAAAATTACCCTTTTGCCCCCAAATGAAAATGAATGTACGATGATTTGAAAACAATTTAGATTTTTGTTTGGACATGTAAAATACCATAATATGCTCACTTTTTTTAATAAAAGAAGATTAAATATTGGAGTAAAAATATACACTTTTACGTGCACGTCAATAAGACACCATTTTCTAAGAGATAATGTAAACAAAAAATAATATTGCTTGAATTTATAAACACTGAAAATCAAATAGCTGATATATTAACAAAACCATTGAATCAAACATCTTTTACTAAGTTAAGAAGAGAGTTAGGAATTTGCTCTCTATCGGAAATATAAAAAAAACGAAGTAAAAATTACAAAATATAAAGAAAAACATAATAATCAAAATAATACTATGTATGTCGACATATCCAAACCTCATATGTTGACATATAACGGTAATTTCTGTTTTTTAAATTTCCATTTAAAATTCGAATTGGTGGTTATATAATAACCAAATTTTGAATTTCTCACTTTTATGTATTCTCACTTTCTTAAACGTCTGAAACAAGTAAACCATAGCCTCCTGTTTAACGACGAATTTTCTATCGAATTAGAAAACCGCCAAAAAATTTAAAATGAAATTTACCGCAAGCGCACGGCGTACTATCGTAGTACGTGGTGAGTACGGGTCGATCCGCAGGGAATTGTTGATTTAAAATTTCCTATTCAATCAAATTAACAAAAGATTTAGAGTGATTAGCTAAAAAATGAGAAAAATGACAAAAGAGGATTGATAAAAATATGAGAGTGTTAAGACAATTTAGAGGTAATTTTCACTCTCTAGATCACATAGTTCAACAAATTATGAAATTATTATCTCTCTTTTTTGGTCATTAGTTAGTTTAATTAATGTGTTTAACATAAGTATGGCTTATTTGTGCTATTAATTAGCTCAACATAAGCCATCAAACTATGACACCCCCCTTAAACAACTTTTCAACTCTCATGAAAAATGACAACAAGTTGAAAGCAAAATCTATTTTAAGTATGGTCTATAAACTATTAATTAGAAATATAGACCATCAAATTTCAATTTCAACATTCACTTATTTTCCATAATCATATTTAGATGAAGAGACAATTTTTGTTTATGATAGTTTAAGCATAGCCTATTTGTTATGAACAACATAGACTATCAAATTCAACATGAAACAATAAATCACATCAACATTCATTTAAGCACAAAAGAGAGCAATAATTATCAAAATGTTGAAGTTACATGATTAGAGGCTTCATTACCCCTAAATTGAAGGAATTAGCCTCTCATTTGTGTTATCATATCAACACTTGTAGCTTACAACATGAAATAAAACAAGAGGAAAAAGAGAGCAAGATGAAAAGAAAAACTAATCTACTTGCATAAAATAAAATCTACTCTACTTGCATGAAAATAAACTAACTACTAACAAGAAAGTAAAAGAAGCATGTAAAAGAAAAGAGAGCACTAATTAACATTGCATATAAAAAAAGAAAGTTACATGAAAATAAAAATGGCTAAGTAGCCATGGAAGAGAGAAAGAGAGCTTGTGTTTTATTTTGAGCCTAAAAACTAACTAAGAGAGACTAAGGAAGAAGAGGGTTACATGAAACATAAGGGGTATTTATACAAGTTAGAAACCATAATTCATTTTTTGGGGAATGCCAAAAATGCCCTTGTAGGAAGTGTGGTGGCCAAGTTATCATTAGCTTCAATAATCACCCATTAAGTGTGCATGAAAGTGTAATGGCCATTAGCATGTGGATTAGCTTCTAATTTGTACATGAAGGAAGGTGGGTAGGTGGGGTCCTCCATGATCATGGCTTTGAATTATTTCCATCTCCATTCCTTTGTATTCACTCTTGTGCTTGTATATATCTTCATGAAGCCACTTGTATATGAATCCAAATTCCTACAAAATAATATAGAAATTTCCAATTAAATTTTCTTAAATTAAAATATGCACAAAAATGACCATTTTGCCCCTATATGGAGATAAATATGTGACAATTTGAAAATAATTTGAATTTGGTTTAAACAAGTTAAAATACCCGATATGATCATTTATTTAATTTAAATAGATTAAATATGGTGGTAAAATATGCACATTTACGTGCACATCAAATACTCCCACACTTATCTTTTTATTCGTCCTCGAATAAAGAAAATCTAAGATAAATCCGTTGTCATAGGGAGCACGATTGCATTGAGCATATGCAATAAGCCGTTAAACCTCTGGGTGTCCCCAGTAGGACGAGTGTTGTCTCGTGAGGGTTTTCAGTGGATACTACCCACAAAATCCAAATGCAGGATGAAAATATTTACAAAATGCAAGATTTATTTACAAAGATGTGAGTGCAAGTTTTTGAAAATATTTACGAATGAAGGATTTACTTTTAAATTAACACAAATAAGTTAAATATAGGTTTGGTTATTATCTTGAAAATTTAAGTCATTTACGCGTCAAAATTTCCAACAAAAATCAAGTTATCATAACAAATAGACAATAGTTTAACTCGTTGTTTCAGTTGATAACAAAATGTAACCATAAAATAGATCCTTAGTTGATTATCAAAGTTTATCAAAGTGGTATTTTCATTTCTTTTCAATAACAAGTCAAATCAAATAAGTTAAAATATTGCTTGGATTTCAATTGCTTACTCTCCCTATTTTTTCTTTTGAAAATTTTATTGATATTTACATATGCCTAACTCAGGTAAACTGAGGCCAGATGTATACCTGTGAACTGCCTTGCGGACTGATGTGAGGGGAATACAGAGCGTGGCGAGTGAACACACAAGTGTGAACACTTATCGACTGTAGGCGTTATTAAAAAAGAATTTTTATATACATACACCTAACTCAGATAAACTAAGGCCAGATATACCGATCGTGCACTGCCTTTCGGGCTTACGTGAGAAGGTTACAGAGCATGGCAAGTGAACACACAAGTGTGAACACGTGACACTAGGTGTTTATTAAAAACTATGCATATATACAAGAAATTTTTTTTGTTTTTGTTAGAAGAGAAAGTTTCGCACTATCATCTAAGCACCATTTAACGTAGAAGACAAAAAATGTTATATCTTTACTTTAAATCAACCACTTTTTAAAACAAAGATTTTCAATTAGGATGTATTTCATAATTAACATGTATGAATCTTCGTATACTAGTTAAACCATTGTTATTTATAATCAAACTTCATTTTTATTTTTGTTAAGAGGAATAAATTTTCAAAAATTCCAATTTAATAAACCAAACCATATATTTATCCTATAGTGTTTCTTTAAAAATAAATCAAAATTCTTAAAAAAAATTGTTTTTGAAATTTTTTTTAGTTTTGGAAGAAAAATGAAAAACTAATCATGAAAAATCAAAAAGAAAATGAGTCTCCCCCCGCACTTGATTTTGACTGTGTCCCCACGGTCAACCCAAGTGAAAGGAGAAAAATAAAACAAAAATAAAAAGATGACCTATATTTACATGAAAATGAAAAGATTATTATTTACAAGAGTTCAGAAAGTATATCGTCAAAAAGTAAATGAAACGGTCTTCCAAAGACCGATTCATTTATCTCGTCATGTATGCGAGACATAGCTTAAGCTCGGAAAACCAAATAGTAAAAGATTTCAAAATTGAATGTTGATTTGGAAAAACGAATGTTGTTTTATTAAAAATCGTATGAGTTGTTTTATTTTGGATGATTTTCGGGGTTGATAAAACAATTGGTTGAAATTCAAGTTTATTTTCACCATTTTGAAATTCAAATTTATCATTGAAAACTTCTTCAAAATTATTGATTTCAAAATCAAAATGGTGATTTAAATCTACCTCTTCGGAATTTAACAACTCGTTTTCAAAAAGTCCAAAAAAATCGTGTTCGTTAAATTCGTCTTCCTTTGTTGGATTATCAACAACTTCATTGCGCATCTTAAGTTCAAAATCCAAAGTTGTTGTATTCAAATTTTTGAAATCGAGAAAAGGAAGATCGAATTTTAAATTTGGTTCCACACCCTCAAAAGAATTGAAATCCAATTCGATTACCAATTTTTCAAGAACTTCAATAAGATCGTCATTTTCAGTTTCAAAAGTTGTTATTTGAAAATCGTCAATTTTGGTAAAAGATGAATTATCGTTTGACTCATCACACGTTGGAATTTGATTTTGTTTTTCACGTTGTTTCATATATGTTTCAAACGACGAATCCGTGTGATCATCGTAAATTTCGTTCATTTGCTCAACAAAATCCAATTTATAGTTATTAGCATAAGGATTTTCACTTTGAAATTGTTAAGGACAAAGGTTTTCAATTGTAATATGGTTAAGATTATTCCCATTGCCAAATTTGTTTGAAAAGTTGTTTCCATTTTCATTTTGACTTTGACATTCATTTTGGAGTTCGAAATTGAATTGGCATGGGTTATAATCGAAATCGTTTGAATTTTGAATTGAATTAAAGTTTTGATCACTTTGAAAACTTGGTCTTAAATCATTGCACAAATATGAATTACACAAATCATTTATCTCTTGATTTTGTCATGTAGAGAGTTTGAGTAAAGATGAAATCATTTCAATGCTATTTTCGAGATTTGAGGGTTGGTCATCGTTTTGAAAACTTTGTTGTTCAAAATTCGAATTGTTTAAAAAATAGTTGTCGTTAAAATATCCATATGAATTTGGAGTGAAATCATATGGATTATATTGATTTTCACAACTATTGTAAAATTCAGGTAAGTGGGGAAACTCGAACATTTTCAAGAATGTTTTTTTTATAATGGAAAAATATTTACAAACGAAATTTATTTTTCAAAAGGGAAATTGATTTTTGTTTTGTTTTTTTTTCAATTTTTTTTATTTTTGAAAAGGTTTTATAATTTTTTTTTTGGATTTTGGTTTTTCTAAATTTTTTTTTTGGATTTTTGAAATTTCAAAGAAAAAGGATTTAAAAATTTCAAAGGAAAAGGACAAGGAATATTTACAATTTTTATTTTTGGATTTTGAATTTTTTTTTAAAAAAATATGCATGAACTAATGCAATTAAATGAATGCAAGTGTTAATTTCAAATTATTTATCCTAAGTTAACCCAAAATTTTATAATCACACTTTGTCTTAGATCAACAAGATAGTTCTTAGCCAGGTAACGGACAGGATTTATCGCTGCACCACTAATCACCGTAGCAATGCAGCCGAAGGTTTAAGTACCTTCAGAGAAACAATTCAGTATAATATTTACGAATCACCGTAATATTTATAACTGATTATTGCTCTGCCGTAGCCTAGACACCAAGAAATTAAATTATTCAAAGAAGACAACTTGTCAATATTCAATTAAGTGTTATCGATGTCTAACCGTTATTACTAATCACAATTCTAGGATGAAATGCAAAGCAGAAATAAAACGTGAATTAATAATGCAACTATGAATGAATTTTTGAAATTTTTTTAAATATATGCAAGCAAAAAACAATGCAAGGCAAATAAAAACAATAGATATAGCAAGCAAGCACTTTTTTTGGCAAGCTAGGCGAGGCAATTATTTTCGGCAAGCCAAATGAAGCAATTGACTCTTCCAATCTGCTTTGGCAACCTAGAAATGAAAAACAAGATATATATACCTTTTTTTTAAGGATAAGAAAATAAAAGAAATGGAGAATAAATGTTGGCAAAGACACACAAAAAGGAATAAAAACCGAACAAAATCAAAAGTAATTAAAACTCAAATTTTATTTTATATGCAAGAAGAACCTAATGAAAATTAGTAAGTGAAAGACCTAGTTTTTTTTAAACAGAGAAAAACTTAAAAATCAAACAAATTAAAAAAAAAAAACTTAAAACACAGCCCAACCCACTACCCAAAGCATTCAAACATACTCACGAAAACATTCCCATTAGAAAAACATATTCACCGATCTCTTCTATTTTTAAACAAGTTCGACCTTCGTTCCCCAATTCTCAGAATTTCAAAATTCCAAAATCAATTTCAAAGTTTCAAGTCTCGAATCAATTTTTAAGTATTTCCAAGCTTCGCTGATTCAACTGCTCGCTGTTGATATTTGAAGATTGGGCTTTGTGTGAAGATGGAGTTGCGATTTTGGGTGCGGCGTGCTGTGGTTCGGCGATGGATTGCGGTGAGGTGTTGTCGGCGATGGGGTAATTGGGGTTTGTTCGAGGAAGATGATTGTCTGAAGCACTATTGCTGGTCGTGATTGGGTTTTCTGGGGTTGCGTGCTAGTGGTCGGGAGTCTCAATTTGAAGGCGAGGCAATGAATGATGAAGATGGCTGGAAGTTTGGTTTGGTTTGGGGTTGGCGATGAATTGCAGTTATTCGAGATTGAAGTGGTTCGTCGGGGGGAGTAGTGGAAGAAAATGTAATAAATGATGTAAATGTAGAAATATGAAAAAACAGACCTGTGGTGACTGATGACAGTGAATTATGGCTTGCAGTTGTGATGGAATGCTGCAGTGTTGTGGTGGTTTTCTAGAATTAGGTTCAGGTGTAATGATGGCTGAAGTAGGTCAGCGATGTGGTGGTTGATGGTTGTGGCAGGGGTGGGTGTACACTGCAGTGGATTGGTTGATTGGATGTATGGTTCGATGGAATGATATATGGTTCGGTGGGGGTATTGTACAGGGTGGTAACAGTGGTTGATCAGAGTTGATATGTGTATGGTATATGGGTGGTTGTTGCACTTGTTTTGGGACTGTGTCAAAGTGATTGTCAGTAGCAGTTGCTTGTGAAGGCACTGTTTGTTTGATGGTTTAACTGTTGTGGAGTTGTAACAACCCTGTATTTTGTGATTATTTTAATTGTATATTTTAATTATTTTTAATTGAATTTCCTGATATGAAAACTTTATTTTATTTATTAAAATGAATAAATTTTGTTATTTTAAATATAAATTTTGATTTTTGTGTGAATTATAATTCCAAACCTGGATAAATGGAATATTTCCAAAAAAAGTGGATTTTGGTCAAAATGATCAAACTTTGACTTTTAAATTTAAAATTTAATTATTTGAAATTTTGAATTTTATATTTTATTTTGAAAATAGATTTAATTTCAAGAATACTGCTTTTTGTTTCGTTGAAATCGGATTAATATTGTGAAAGTTATGCTTTTTACAATATTGTGTGTAAATTGTTTTATTTAACAAAATTATGTATTTTAATTTATATAAATAATATATATTTATTTGTCATATCTTGTTCTAATTTGTGTATATTGTGTAATATGACATGTTATGTATATATTTTGGTTTTAAAACATTTTAAAAGTATATTTGACATTTTCCAATGTCAGTTGTATTCTGTTAATAAATTTTAATTTCCAGCTTCAATTAATTAAAGAAATTCTTTATTTATTCCTCTATTTCCTTAAGACCTTATTTTATTTAATATCCACTTTATTTTGTTCATCATTTTTTTACTTATTTGACTTTTATTTGTTTTAAAGTGAAATAGAAATTTTATAAAGCTAGTGATGTTTTATTTGTAGTTTTAAGCCTTGTTTAAATTAAATAAACTATTTCTTTATTCTTTTTCTATTTTCTCTAAATTTAATTATTTATTTCACTTTAGAAATGATAAATGAATTATTTTATTTCAAAACTTTGCTTTAGAATAATTTTTAAAAATGAAGTTGTTAATTTTCCAAAGTCAATAGTGTTTTATTTGTAATTTCTGGACCCTGTTTTCAATTTTTAAGCAATTTCTTATATTCTTTTTCCATTTTTCTTTAAAATTAATTATTTATTTTTATTTTATATTACTTTGTTTTGGTTATAAAGTCAAATTACTGATTTTATTTTGTTTTATTTTAATTAAAGAAAAAGGAA
The DNA here is from genome assembly GCA_030737815.1 of Allium fistulosum. Lineage (NCBI taxonomy): Eukaryota > Viridiplantae > Streptophyta > Magnoliopsida > Asparagales > Amaryllidaceae > Allium > Allium fistulosum. The sequence goes on from CM060902.1 coordinate 1,023,561,822, forward strand.
ATATGAAAGAATTTAAAATGCTTTAGAAACTGAAGTCTTTTCATCTCTTATGTCCTTTCAATTGCCACAGCTCCTCATTTACTTCTTTTGGCTGTGTATTACTTTGTTTGGCCGTGTATTCCAGTGCTCATTCCTGCAAAAAAACATTTGTTCCTCATTCTATTCATGGCTGGCAAAAAAATTTGGTAATGGCTACTTTTTCCTTCTTCTTCTTCTTCTTCTTCTCATTTTTCATGGTTTTTGCCTTGTTTCTTGGATTCTTTTGCACTTCCTCCTCCTCATATCCATGGCCACCACCTCCTACACCTCTTCCCTACCATCATCACCAACTATACTCCAGGTCATGACCATGGCCGAACCCACCATGGTGACCAAACCCCTCAAAAATGCAACCTAGGCCTTAAAAACAATGTTGTGACCACTATTTGCATCACCACTTCATTTTCCACCACCACCACCACCTTTGGCCGCCACCACCACCTCTGACCATACCACCACACACCCCTCTAGCCTCTGACCTGACCCACACTCCACTGGCCGACACCAAACACCCCATGGCGGAGCCTCTTTGTTGAACCAAAACTCCTCTTTGTTGCCTAAAACCTCTTCACCTTCCTATGTTGTAACTTCCTCCACTTGTTCTAGCCTTTATGCCATACATTCCTATGTTCAAACTTGAGCCAAAGTCATGCCAAACCTGAGCCAAAACATTCCCTAGGCTGTGCAAGCAAATGTAGAAAGCAAGGCAAAAGTCGTTGCATTCATATTTGTTTTATTCGAAAGTTATATCATTTCAAGGTTGCATTGAAATTTATAATTTGTTTGGTTTTGTTTTGGGTTGTAACACAAGATCTATAGCTTGGATCTCACTCTCCACTCAAATTCTAGTCTTGTCATCGTGCTTTTGATTCCGTTGTGTCATTTGTATTGCAATCTCCAGCCATAGAGGTGAGTAAATCTCACCTGACATTTTATACCTATGCAAATGTGAATTGACAACAATTGAATGTGTAGTACTATTATGTTATGCTATAACTGCCTGTGATTATTTATGTATGATGTTAAACCTGTAAATTACATGTCATATCATTTGTTACTGTTATATAACGCTATTCTGTTTATTTATATCAGTTTATCACACTGCAAGTTCCCTGTAGAATAGAATCATTATGGGTTGAAATGATACATACCCGAACGGACTTTAGAATAGGGAAAAATAGTTATGGGCTGAAATGATAGGCCTGAACGATTTTTATTTATTTCATTTAACTTGGGATTTCGGGTTTGAAATGATAAAACCCGGATTTTTCCTTTGTAAATTACGGATTGAAATGATATATTATCTGTATCATTTGACTTAGGTTAGAAAAATTTATATACAGACCCGTGGTTAATATATATATATTTTCTTGAAATTATAAAATATGTTAAAAATGTAAATATTATGATAATTTGATTTTTATTTTAATTTAAAATGATTTTATAAAGTGTTATTGATTTTTCTATAAATTAAAAATAGTTAAATAAATAAATGTTTAAAAGTTGAAATTTGAAGTATAACTTAACTTGGAAAATGTGAAAGTGTTTTAAAATAAAAGTTAAGTTAAGAAAATAAAATAGAATTTAAATAAAATTATGAAATGGTAAACTTAAATAAAATGTTAAGTAAATGAAATATTATAAATTTTACATTTATTTTATAAGTGAATTATTAAAGATTTGATAATTGTTTGTGAAACTTTCACTTTGTAAAATCATAAATTAAGGGTTATTTAAATGATTGTTTTTAAAGTAAGAAAATATGATTTTTATAAGTTAAAATGGATTTAAATAAATTTTAATTGTTTATGAAATTATAGTGAAAGTTTGGAAGTTAAATTAACAGCATTCCTGAAATGCTATCATTTCTAAAGTTAAAGATATTACAGCATTTTGTAAATGTTGTAATTGATATAAATGAACTAAATGGCTAAAATAAACTAAGTGCTGTAGTTTCTGAATTTAACTAAAGTTTTATTTGAAATCTAAACCTATTACAGCATCTAAATGCTGTCTTTTGCTAATTGAATTGTTTTTAAACATAACTTTCCGTAGCATTTTCTAAATGCTGCAAAAGTTGAAATTTCACTTTTTAATAAATTTAAGTGAATAATTGAATTCTGAAATGGTAAAATTTTGAGAATTGAATATTGACTATTAAATATAATAACTTCATTTTTAAATGATTTAAATGGAATAATTTGATATTTTGAAATGGATTTGAAATGATATTTGATTTCGAAGTATAAATTACCATTTTGGAATTTTAACCACGCGATGTAATTAAATTGATGGTTTTATGGATCCTTAAAGGATGGGCGATCCCAAGCATCCTTTAAGTTATTATGCATTGCTATTACAGTTCACTTGAGTTGGTTTACATTGTATAAGTATATATGTCCTGACTCGAGTGTTTTGTGTTTTACTTTACGCTCGGGTCAGCCTGAGAATCACAGCTTTGGATTCACCTTTTGGAGCTAGAGATCTGTTGGAGCTTATTTATCTATCGGTTCATCGACTTCTATTCCAGTTATTTCTTATTCAGTATTGTCTCGGTATTATTGATTTATGTATCCTGACTTCTATTATATTTATTTTGACTATGAGATTTTGTATATGTTTTGAGAGTTTGTATATAGTAGCTTCATGAACTACTATGGTATTTTATTTCCGCTGCGAGTTATTCTGATATTCTGTGTCTGTGATTCTGTGTTTTATTTTATTTGCTCCAAATTTTATTACAATCTGTTATTTTGAATTATTCAAGTCAGACATGTGTGGATTATTGTCGATTTGAATGGTCCAAAATAGTGGGTCGTTACAGGAGTGTTCATAGATGGGGCAAGGTTGAAGGGTTGTGATAGTTTGAACAGAAGTGGTTAGGGTATGTGGTGGTGATGATGTTCGAAGGTGGTCAGCAATGAATACAGGGGGACACTATTGTATGTTGTGGAGTTTTGACTGGAGGTTGGAGATGATTGAGTTATATTGGGCAGTGCGTTTTATAGTAGATGGTGATGTTCATTGCTGCAGTAGTGGAAAAATATGTGAAGTTTCTTGATGTTGAAGGCTAGTATGTGCAAAGGTAATGTTGGAGTAGTTGACATTCAATGTTGTTGAACTGGTGTTGCTAGAAGTGGAATTGTGGTTGATAGCAATGTGATATGTTGGATCAGTGAAGTGATGTGACAAAAGTATTGGCAATTGGTGGATAGGGTGCACTGTGTTTGAATGTCAGTGAATGGTTAGTTTGTTGGATGTTTGTGATATGAAGGGTGAAGTGAGTTTTGTGTTGTATTGCCAGGCAGAGAGTGTTATAAGACAGTTGCTTGGTGGTTGGTTTGGGGTTTGTACTGTGCTGATGGTTGTGGCAGTATGGTGTTTGATGGTAGTGGAGCACTAATATGGTGTTCTGTAGATAGGGAAGGGGTAGTGGATGGTGAGTGTGAAGTTCGTGATGTGTGCAGTAGAAAGAACGACCAGTGATGGTTCAAGATTAAATGAAAGTGGAGGATATTGTACTGCAGTGTTTTAGGATGGGGTGGTGGAAGTGGTATATTGGCAGTGGAGAGAAGAACTGCTGGCAGACAAGTTTGAAAGGGGGTATATGTGAATGTGTTGTTGGCAGGCAGTAATGGGAAAATGGAGATGTGCAGTATGATGGATGTAGTTACGTGGTGGAGTTGTATGTCTGTTGGCACAGTGTTGAAGTGGAGTTGCTGTGAATCGAAGGAGGCAGTATATGTTGTGTGGTTGGTCTGTAACTGATGTCTGTAGTGACAAGTTTGGTTGATATGTTGTGGATGCGCAGTTTTGTGGAAATGTGATATATGGAGGCAGTTGGTATGGTTTGCAAAGAGGAATGGCAGTGAATGTTGTATGAAGTCCGGGTGGTCAGGTGATGTGGTTGTGGTGATGTGGTTGAAGGCACTGGTTGCCATTGTTATGTATGATGATGAGGGTGTCGAGGCAGGGTGATGAACAGAAAGGAAGGAAGGATGATTTGGCTGTGTACTTGTGAATGGTATTTGATGTGCACAGAGTTATCTAATGTGCACAGAAGTGTACTGAGGTAGAAGAAGGCAGTTTATTGGTTGTAAAGGGTATAGAGATGGTCGATGGTAGGTTGTTGACTGTATGTGGTCTGTGCAAACAGTGGACAAGCAGATGTAGCAGATGTAGCAGTGTGAAAGTTGTGATCGTTGACAGTGAAGTTGACAGGTTAGTGGATATGTGTAATGAGGCAAGTATATTTTTTTAGGAAAATGAATGGTATTGTTTTGTGTTGAGACAGAGGAGATTCAGGATGAAAGTGGAAAGGCAGTATGTATGCAAGTGACAGTGTGTGAAGTAGTTGTATGGTTTGGATGGACTGGTGACTGTTTGTGGTCAAAGAGGAATGTCACAGGGAGAAGACAAGTGAAGTTGACAGTAGCAGATGCAAATGCAATGTTGAGTGATGAAGTAGAGGTTGGAACAGAGGGTATTTGAAGGATGGTGGGGTTTGTATGCAGTAGAGGAGGGGAATCAGGTGAGGTGGTTGAACTGGTCAGTGAACTGAGGGGCAGTAATGTTGTTGTGATGGGGAAGTGAAATCTTTTGTTTGAACTGATGTAGCAGAGGGGAGGTTGATGTGTATGTTTGTGACTGTGGGGTTGTATGGAACTGAATGGTGGAAGAGGTTTGAGGCTTGTAGAGGAGGCACTGAAGTATTGAAGGGAAGAGACTGTAGTAGGCAGTAGATTGAATGTAAACAGAACAGTGGAGGAAGAAAATCAGTGAGCAGTTTTTTTTCTTTTTGAATGTAAACAAAAAAAAATGCAATAGTGAAAAAATGTAAATGCAATATTGTAAAAGAAAAGAAATAAAATATTGTAACGACCCGTAAAATTTCGATAATTAAAATTGTTGATTTAATAAAAAATTTGGTAATTTAATATTGAAGGAAATAAAAATTAGTGAATTGTTAATGAAGTAATACTAAAACGAAGGTAACAATGTTAATTAAAGCTAATTATTAACAATTGAAATGAAATTCCAATTAATTGAAATAATGTAAGTGTTATAACTTAGTTATAAATTGAATGTAAGTAAATAAATGTAAATGTTGTATAAACTTATGAATTAGTATATAATTAATGATAATTGGATAAAAATAGTGTTATGTAAGCAATTGTAACATTTGTTTATTAATAATAACTTATAGGTGTAATTAAAAGTTAATGGTAACAATTATTGTATGTTACCTATTTATTTAGCCTATCAGTTTTAATTGGAAATCAATTACAATAATTATAATTTAATATTATGTTAGTGTAAATTAAATTAATGTTTGGAAATAATGATAATTTTATTCATAATATGATAATTGGGAATAAAAAGAATGGAAATCAAGATTTATTAATTTATTGGGATTCAAATTATAATAATTGGAATAATTGTAAATAAATGAAATTAAATATTTAAATATTACGTAAATGGAAATTTAGATGATATTGGGAAATATTAATGTACTCAGATATAAACCAATGTTAGTTATATCCTTACCATAATAAATACTTGAATAACAAGGTTTAAAATTTAATAAATGGATTTTTGGAATTTTAATTTATAATTTCTGAATTTAATGAAATTGAAATTAAACATTGAAATTGATGGATTGATCGACTTTAAATTGACATCTAAATTTGTTTAAATTATTGTAAGTGATTAAGAAATCAAAAATGATAGAACTTGTAAATTATTAAAATTTAAACTGAAAATGCGATTTTATTAATTTATTATTAATTTATTTAATTAATGTGAAAATAGCCATTTTTGCCACTATCTTGGATTTCGACGAAACTAGTTTCATCGGATCTGTAACGGTGAATTATTGTAGGATTCCAAGTTTCGTAATGATCGGACTTGTCGTTTGATTGTGCAGACTCGAAACGCGTAGAAATTAATTTAATTGAAATCAATTGAAATCAATTTGAAATAAGCTGATTTCAACATAACTTCTTCATACGATGAAATTTGAACTTGAAACCTGTTCCATTGAATTTAAAAATATCGATTACACCCATTTTGATATATGGGATGACCCATTTTCGTTCCGGAGGCAGAATGGGCTTTTCGGGTCGTTTATCGTTCAACTTTCAATCCAAATCAATCTGGTCCATTCTATTTTCAGCTTTGTCTATAAATACCTCATTATAAACCCTAGCCACTCCTCACTCTCATTTGTTTGTACATACATTCTTTCTCAACTCTTCATTCCAATGGCAGACAAACAAATTTCCCCATTCAAATCCAAATCAAAACCAAATCAAAAATTTCAAAATCCTCAAACTATATTGAATTATGTATCGATTCGAAGCTCTCGAAGAGCGCAAGTCAATTCTGTTGTCCGTTTCTCGATCTGAGTTTCTGTAGGCCCAGAATTCGATGGTTTATTTTCGGCCATTCATCGCCCATCGATCAACTTCATCTGATCGACGAATCGAGGTTACCAGAGTATGGAGACTATCGCACGCAGTGCATCCATGGAGTTTGGTGGGGTGTCAACGGTAAGATCGGCGGCTAAATTTGGATTAGGGTTACGAAACGCTGGCGGCGGCTGCATTTTCTGGCCGAGGGTGGTCGATCGTGGTGGCGTAGGCTGTGGGGGAAGGTGTCGGTGAAGGCGTGGGTGTTGTGGTCTGGGTCGCGGCGGGCTTCAGGCGTCGAACGCCGATGATGGAGATGGTGGCCTCGCGGTTGCTGCTGTGACATTTGAGTTCGGCTGCGTGCGTTAAGGTTACTATATTCTGACATTGCAATTTATTTGGTGGCCAACCCTCGATTTTTTTTGATTCGGGAGTGTGTTTCGATGTGGACGGTAGTATCTGTTATGCGTTATCACCGATTCGGAAGTGTAATTGGTATATCTACCCTAGCATTGCCTAGTTGTGCCGTGTCACCTACCCTAGCGCGCCTTCTACGAGTTTGGTTTGTATCATACCTATGGAGTGCACTTTGACGACACCCAGTACGGGTGGGATTACGGTACTGTATAGACTATGGGAAATGAAAATGTGTTAAGGGAGAAAATGTAACGCCTTAACGCTATTTTAATAATTTATATTACTGTAACATATTATAATAGTGTATTGTACTACATAGTAGATAGTTTAACGGATCCTTAGGAGATGTGAATCCCGAACATCTCTTCAGTTACTGCACTCACATTAGATACTGGATAAGAGATGTCAAACCCCGTAAACATCTCCAACGCCGTTTACACTCATATTTATTTACCATTGATTTAACTTACATAAGATCTTTTAGTTCTGACTCGAGTGTTTTGTCTTTTCAATTCGCGCGGTTCAGCCTAAGCATTTCAGGATTTGAAGACCTTATTTCTGGAGGATGAAGACGAAGATTTGTACTACTATTATTTACTATATTTATTCCACTACATTCATATTGTTCCGCTGCATTATTTATTTATTTCTGATATGTATAACTCTGAGTTTGTATTGTATAAGTATAATCAAATGTTTTGTATACAGCTTCATGAACTGTTATTTGATTATTATATTTTGTCATTCCGCTGCAAGATTCTGTTTTGTTTTTTTTCATTCTTTCTCTGCTTTTTCTTATTCACCCCAATAACAATTCGCCCTTCTGTATGGTCTAAGTCGGCATGCGTGTCTGCTTAAAACGTACAAAAAGGCGGGATGTTACAAATATTCTTTTTTTTGGTTTTGAAATTGTATATTTTTTATATAGAGATGCAAAGCAACTAGAAAACAAGAAAACAAGCACACAAACAAAATCACACCACAAACATACACAAATTATAATTTTTTTTAAATATAAACAAACACAAAAATTAAAACAAGCAAAAATCAAACGAAAATAATTTGAAGAGTAGAAAATCAAAATCAAAATGAATTCCCCGGCAACGGCGCCAAAAACTTGTTTAACGACGAATTTTCTATCGAATTTGAAAACCGCCGAAAAAATTAAAATAAAATTACCGCAAGCACACGGCTTACTATCGTAGTACATGGCGAGTATGGATCGATCCGCAAGGAATTGTTGATTTAAAATTTCCTATTCAATCAAATTAACCAAAGATTTAGATTGATTAGCTAAAAAATGAGAAAAATGACAAAAGAGGGTTGATAAAAATATGAGTGTGTTAAGACAATTTAGAGGTAATTTTCACTCTCTAGATCACATAGTTCAACAAATTATGAAATTATTATCTCTCTTTTTTGGTCATTAGTTAGTTTAATTGATATTTTTATCATAAGTATGACATATTTGTGCTATTAATTAGGTTAACATAAGCCATCAAACTATAACACACCCCTTAAACAACTTTTCAACTCTCATGAAAAATGACAACAAGTTGAAAGCAAAATCTATTTTAAGTATGGTCTATTAACTATTAATTAGAAATATAGACCATCAAATTTCAATTTCAACATTCACTTCTTTGTCATAATCATATTTAAATGAAGAGGCAATTTTTGTTTGTGCTTGTTTAAGCATAGCCTATTTGTTATGAACAAAATGGACTATCAAATTCAACATGAAACAATAAATCACATCAACATTCATTTAAGCACAAAAGAGAGCAATAATTATCAAAATGTTGAAGCTACATTATTAGAGGCTTCATTACCCCTAAATTTAAGGGATTAGCCTCTCATTTGTGTTATCATATCAACACTTGTAGCTTGCAACATGAAATAAAACAAGAGGAAAAAGAGAGCAAGATGAGAAGCAAAACTAATCTACTTGCATAAAATAAAATCTACTCTACTTGCATGAAAATAAACTAACTACTAACAAGAAAGTAAAAGAAGCATGTAAAAGAAAAGAGAGCACTAATTAACATTGCATATAAAAAAAAGTTACATGAAAATAAAAATGGCTAAGTAGCCATGGAAAAGAGAAAGAGAGCTTGTGTTTTATTTTGAGCCTAAAAACTAACTAAGTGAGACTAAGGAAGAAGAGGGTTACATGAAACATAAGGGGTATTTATACAAGTTAGAAACCCTAATTCATTTTTGGGGAATGCCAAAAATGCCCTTATAGGAAGTGTGGTGGCCAAGTTATCATTAGCTTCAATAATCACCCATTAAGTGTGCATGAAAGTGTAATGGCCATTAGCATGTGAATTAGCTTCTAATTTGTACATGAAGGAAGGTGGGTAGGTGGGGTCCTCCCTGATCATGGCTTTGAATTATTTCCATCTCCATTCCTTGTTATTCACTCTTGTGCATGTATATATCTTCATGAAGCCACTTGTATATGAAGCCATATTCCTATAAAATAATATAGAAATTTCCAAGTAAATTTTCTCAAATTAATATATGCACAAAAATGACCATTTTGCCCCCATATGGAGATGAATATGCGACAATTTGAAAATAATTTGAATTTGGTTTAAACAAGTTAAAATACCCGATATGATAATTTATTTAATTTAAATAGATTAAATATGATGGTAAAAATATGCACATTTACGTGCACATCACCTCCTCTAATCCCAAACGTTCTACAGAAGAGAATTCATCGTTTTCCTTCCCTTCTCCTACCTAAGGCCCATTCCAAAACACTACTATGGCCAAGCCCACTAAAATGGAGGGTGAAATGATGAATATTCTGCAAATTCTCACTGAAATTCAAGTGGTACAACTTCATATGACCAAAGAACAAGAGAAACAAAGCAGAATTCTTTGCAATTTGCAAAAATATCTGTTAGATAATCCTACGAATCCAATAGTTATTGAAGATGATTCTGCAAATTTGGCTATTCGTAACCCCATTCAAGGAAGCGATGATGAGGAACAAGAGGAAGAAGAAGAAGAAGACATGGAGGAAGATGACGGAGTTCGATGCGCCGGAGAAGCATGTTTCGATCGAGATGGAAATCTCATCAAACAAAAAGGGAACTTTTGCCTTCATTATCCTCATTGTCCCATTCAAAAATCCCCATTCATTAAAAAATTACATTAGATAATATATGATTCGCTTTGATTGGTTTGAATGTGTGGTATGTATATTTGATTTGATTTGACAGTTTTACTTTGAACTTATATGTATAGTTTAGGATTTCACTGGATTATGGTTACTTTGATTGTAAAATTGATTGAATATATAGTATGGTATGGTTACTATTAATGATTTATCTTATCACTCATCATTTTTTATATATCATTCTTATCATTATTACTACAGTATCTTAGTAAGTGGAGTTATAGTTAGTTTTTGTTGATGACAAAGGAAGAGAAATATATGAAATCTAGGCATAGATTAAGGAGGGGGGTTTGTAACTCGGGGGGGGGGTTATATTATATTTTATATAGAGATTTCTCATCATCAAAAATGCAGAGATTATTAGTACCTTAGGTATTGGTTTAGATGATAACAACCATAGGGCATTATATAAAATAGAGATACTAATGTTTATCAAGGTACATAGTATATATCATTAATTTAGAAGATTGTACAGTATCAAGAATATATTTAAAATGCTGATATAAAGTTCCAAGAATTCAAGAATGAAGACTCATGAGTATTGAAGAGTTCAAAATTTCAAGATATTCCAGATAAGTTATAGAGTCATAGAATTTATGTTAAAACCTTGATGGCACTTTCCTGATCTCTCACCTTCTTTAATTTTGTTTTAAATTATTCTTCAAATATATTCTGTTTTTAAAATAATCTTTTCAAAATATTTCCCAAAATGATTTTCAATCTCTTACTTATAAAGGTACCATTTTAGTGTTTTAAAGTTTGTATATATATATATATACTGAATTTTTGTTTATTTTTTAGTAAGTTATAATTATATTGATTTGTATATATATTATTGAATATTCTTATTAAATCTTTCAAAATTATTTTATAAAGTTATATTTTGATTAAAATGTGTATAAACTATATTTAAATGATTCTGCAAAGTATCAAATTATTTTACAAAGCAACGGATTTCAAAATAATATTTTTAAAGTATTTTTCAAAATATAAAGGGATATGTCGACATCTCCTATCCATGTATATCGACATAGTGGCCGTAAAATTCAAAATTCAAATTTGAATGGAAGTGTCTTTTCGTCGTATCTCTTCGTGAATGAACATGACTGTTGTTTCTCTATATATACCCGACTTCCAAACGAATATCCATTAACTACTTTCTTATTTTTCTCTCCATTTTTCACTCTCTTGATTTCAAAATCAATTTCTGAAAACTCTGCAGAAATTCAACAAGAATCAAATTCAATCATTTCTAGTTCGATTCTCTTTCATACACACTCTAATTTCTTTCATATCTCTCAAAAACGAAGTGCTATTCAAGAGTTATAGGATTAATTATAATCAAGATCGAAGTCTGAGTCTGTAAACTCTATCAAATCATAATCTTATACTTTGTGGTGTATTTGGAATCCCTGAAATCCAAGTAGGTGTGATTGTAACCTGTTAAAATAAATTGGGTGTGCTTAGTAGCCCGTAAATCTTGTGGGTGTGCTTGTAGCCCGTAAATCAAGTGTCTCTACCGAGAAGTCAGGATTCTGGAGGGTGTGTCTCGTAGCCTTGAAATCAAGATTGTATTTGCATTTACTAGTTGAAAAGAAATCCGTACAAGGAATTATGTAGGACTGGATGTAGGGTAACTCTGAACCAGTATAAAATCCTGGTGTGTTCTTTTCTTTTTACTTTTACTGCATTTACTTTTACTGTACTCTGATTCTGTAATTTTTAATTACATCATTCCAAGTAAAATATAAAAGAGTTTGGAAAATATTCATATAATCAATTAAAAACTATTCACACCTCCCCTAGTTTTAATTTAGCCTTAAGATCCCTATTCTACTGACTCACAAAATGGTCTTCCCATGATCCACCAAAATCTAGTACACATGCTCTTAATAAATCTTCAAGTACCTTATTGACTCTCGCTATTTGCCCATCCATCTGTGGATGATAAGCGGTACTCTTCTTAAGCTTGTTGTTAGGAACTGGAGATAGTGGTTTTGATGACAACAACCTTGGTAACTTATTTTTTTATAACTTATATACTAACACTATTGTCTAGATATATATGAATGCTATTATGCAGGATAAATATAAGGCAGGTACTGATTATTGAAGACTGTACAGTATAAAGATCAAGAATGAAGAAATCAAGTTTGAAGACTCATGAGTATCAAGATCAAGATTTCAAGATAAGTGTCTAGTTTTGTTAAAACTTCATAATAGCATGGAAATCTTCATTCCAAATTTCATTTGGGACGGAACCCATTTCTACCTTCTTAGTGGCATACAAACCCACGACAAGTAGCTTACAAACCTACGACAAGTGGCTTACCAACCCACGAACATCCTGGTTTGGTACAAGTTCTCCAGTCCTGATGTGATGAGATATTCTGCAGGAAGAAGCTTGCAAAACTACTTCAAAATGATTTTCAAAACTGCTTTTCAAAATGTTTTAGCCTTAAAAAATTATCTTTTCAAATGATTTTCAAAAAGATGTTTTAGCCTTAAAATATTCTTTGTTTTTGTTTTTAAATAAACACTTGTTTTAAACTTCGTTTGTAATTAAAACTACCTTCTGATTTTTAAATATTCTTTTATAATATATATATATATACTTGAGATTTAAAATCAAATTTATATATACATTCTAAAATTATATTTTTCTACTCTTCTTTATTTTAAAACATAGGAAAATTATTTTATTTTACTCAAGAATCATTTCATCTTGTTTTCCTTTCAATACCATTTTCAAAACAAATTTTACATTGTTTTAACTAAGGGATGTCGACATCATGGGATACCCCATGTCGACATCGTGACCGTTAAATTCAAAAGTTTCAATTTTCAAAAGAAGTGTCTATTTGTTTAAATCTCTTCACGAATGGTTATGACCGTTACTGGTCTATAAATAGCCTTCACAAACGAATTTTTTGAACTAACTATTTTCTTCACTCATCCTTCTCCACAAATCCATATTCTAAAATTTTCATATTTTTAAGATCATGCCGAAATTCTGTCGAATTCTCAAGTGAATCAAATTAGAATCCCGTTCTGGTTTGATTCTCTGCCCTCTCTCGAAGATCAAAGTGCTATTCAGAGTTATAGGATCAATTTGTAATCAAAAGTTTATCGAGTCTCTCTATAAGGTGTGGTTGTGCCTGGAAATCAATTGGGTGATCTTATGTCCCGTAAATCAAGAGAGTTTGCCCCAGACTCGAAGACAGGAGGGTACCTCAAGGCCTTTAGAAATTGAGGATTGTAATCTCAACATTGGTATAATAAAAATCTGTACGAGGTGTTTGCCTTGGTGCACGACTGGACGTAGGGTAACTCCGAACGAGTATAAAATCCGGTGTGTTCTTTCCTTTTACTGCTTTTTATTTACTTTTTGCATCTGTGTTTGACTCTGTGATTGTTCTGTGATTAAGTTTTGCATTTGTTTATATCATAATTTTAAATTTGTTCATAAAAGTCTTAGAATCCATTAAACACTATTCACCACCTCTCTAGTGTTAAATTAGCCTTAAGATCCTTAGGCCGCACTCCCTTTCAATTGGTATCAGAGAATTGGTTTTCATAGTTTTCATAATCTGAAACTTGAAAAGTTAAAAATGGCATTTTTAGGAAATTTTTTTAATACTAGTTTGAATTTATGCATTTCATCAAAGTATTATAAGTCTGCATATAGTTTTTTTTTGAAAAATCAAGTTATCTACCGAATTGGTTTGTTATGCAAGAACAGACATGTTACATGGCTTTTGAAGAATCAACAACCAATGGACAAACTGTGAAAATTGAGAAAGATAAATGGATACTTGATAGTGGTTGTTCAAGGCATATGACTGGAAATCCCAAGATACTCAATGACATTATATATCAAGATGGTGGATTGGTCAACTTTGGAGATAACTCTAAAGGATATGTGATTGGCATCGGTAATGTCGGCAATTCTAAAACTCCTCTTATTTCAGATGTTTTGCTGGTTAGGAATTTAAAACATAAGCTGCTTAGTATAAGTCAACTATGTGATAAAGGATTTAAAATTAAATTTGGAAAAGATAAGTGTCACATCAAAGATAATAAGTCAAATATTATCTTTGAAGGAATTAGGAAGAAAAATATTTACATCCTTAGTATGAAAGTTTCAGATGATAACTTATGTCTTTTGGCTAATACAAGTGACCCTTGGATTTGGCATAAAAGACTTGGTTATTTAAATTCATACTGTTATCTGGGTTATCAAAACATTACTTAGTTAGAGGTCTTCCCAAGTTAAACTTTAAAGTAGATAGTATATGTGATGCTTGCTAATTAGGAAAACTTAAGAAAAGTTCATTTAAATTAAAAGATATGATTTCTACTTCTAAACCTCTAGATTACTTCATTTAGATTTATTTGGTCCATCTCAAGTTCAATAAATTAATCACAATAAATATGTTTTTGTAATTGTAGATGATTATTCTAGATATACATGGACAATTTTTCTTAAACTTAAAAGTGATGCTTTTGAATTATTTAAGAATTTTGCTAAAAGAATTCAAAATCAACTTTCTTTAAAAATAAAACTATTCGAAGTGATCACGGTGGAGAATTTGAAAATGAAAATTTTGAGAATTTCTGTAATCAAAAAGGGATTACTCATAATTTCTCTTTTCAAAGAACTCCACAACAAAACGGAGTGGTAGAACGTAAGAATAGAATGATTCAAGAGTGTGCTAGAACAATGCTTTCTGATAGTAACTTACCTAAAAACTTTTGGGCTGAAGCAGTCGCTACAGCTTGTTATATATTAAATAGGATTTTAATTAGACCATTAACTAATAAAACACCATATGAATTACTTTACAATAAGAAACCCATAGTAGCTTATTTTAAGGTTTTTGGTAGTAAGTGTTTTATTCTTAATACAAAAGATAATTTAGATAAATTTGAACCTAAATCTGACAAAGGTATATTTATCGGATATTTTAATAGAAGTAAAACATTTAGAGTTTATAATTTAAGAACTAACACTATTGAAGAAACAATGCATGTATCTTTTGATGAAAATTTTAAAGATGCTGTACAAATAGAAGATGAAGAAGATTTTGTAACTTCAAATAATGAACCTAATGAAACTAATTGTGAAATCATCCAACCTAAAAAAAATTATGCTATTAAAAAATCATCCTGTAGAAAATATACTAGGAAATATTGAATCTACAGTTAAAACAATAAATCAACTAAATAGTATGAGTAATGTAGCTTTTTTATCAACAATTGAACCTAAAAATCCAAAGGAAGCATCATCTGATGATTCATGGATTCTTGCTATGTAAGAAGAATTATATCGGTTCACCGAAAATGTTGTTTGGGAACTTGTTCCAAGACCTGAGGATAAAACTATAATTGGAACAAAATGGGTTTATAAAAATAAAATGAATTAACTTGGTGAAGTCGTGAGAAATAAAGCTCGTTTGGTCGCGCAAGGTTATTGTCAAGAAGAAGGAATTGATTATGATGAAACCTTTGCACCTGTAGTAAGACTAGAAGCTATCAGGATTCTACTTCCTTTCGCAAACTACAATAATTTCAAGTTATATCAAATGGATGTTAAAAGTTCTTTTGTAAATGGTTTTGTAAAAGAAGATATTTATGTTGAACAACCTTGTAACATCCTGAAATTTTCAGCCATTCGTATCCACATATGTCGAAAATTGAATTGCTCAAAATATCAGATTGTTAATTTAAATTTGGCAAAACTCAGCATATACAGTAAATAAAATAATCACAGACACGGAGTAGTATAGAAATAATGCAGCGGAAACAAAAGAATAGTAGTTTATGAAGCTACTAAATATATATAATAGAGTTAACCAAGATACAACAGAAGTCACGAATACATAGATGTCTCAATACAATAGTCAAATACAAGATCTGAATACATCACTGGAATCAACTGAATAACTTAAAGCTGGATAGATAGCTGGATCTCCAAGCGAAGCTCCAACTCCAAAGGTGAGTCTCAAATGTTGCATCACTCAGTCTGACCCGAGCGTAAAGCAAAACACAAAACACTCGAGTCAGGATTAACAATCTTATATCAATAAATCCAACTCAAGTGAAATATCAACTGAAATACAAGTAACTCAAAGGATGTTTGGGATAAACATCCTCTAAGGATCCGTTAAACTATCTACTATGTAGTAATATACGCTATTATAATAATGTCTAATAGTAAAACAAACTAACTTTTAAATAGCGTTATAGGGTTACCCATATAGCCTTTAACACATAATAGTGCCAATAGTCTATACAGTACCTGCATACCTCCTGATCGGGAGGCTACGAGAAGATACTCCATAGGTACGACACAAATAAAAACTCGTAGTAAAGCTCGCTATGGTAGGTGACACGGCACACAAGGCAATGCCAGGGTAGATATACCAATTACGCACACAGGCTGGTGGAAACGCGTAGCAGCCACTACCGCCCACCTCGGACACACTCCCAAATCAAAAATCGAAGATGGCCATCAAATCAATCACAAGGTAAGGGTATAATATCGAAGGATGGTGCCCGATCGGAGGAATGATCTCACTTGGCCCGAGATCGCTCCTGTTTTAGCCACCTTAAGCCAACTCACGGGAGTTGGGTCTACGTTCATACCTCAATAGGAATCGTCGCCACCATACAACTTCATTCTGGAATCTCCACCGCGTACACAGTTGTTAAAGTGGTTTTCGGTATCGACAAAGAGTGTCCATACCCGATTCCGGTCTCTTTAACAACCAATCGTTATTATAACCCGTGGTTATAAATTTCAAAAATAGTTTATACTTCAAAACCAAAATATCATTTTCATTTCAAAACCCAAATCAATACGATATCATTTCCATTTCAAATATATCCATTCCCAAAAATCACTTTCCAAAGTTATAACGCTTTCGAAATCATAATCTTTCAAATCAAAACACTTTGAAAATCACAGCTTTGAAATCATAGCATTTTAGAAATCATAACACTTCGAAATTATAGCATTTTGGAAATCATAACACTTTTGGAATTATAGCATTTTGGAAATCATAACACTTTTGAAAATATAGCATTTTGGAAATCATAACACTTTCCTCTTAAACAGTTTAGATATTAAAATTAGTATATATAATAAAATAGTTTATAAATAAAATAGTTATAAGTTAAAATAGTTTATAAATAAAAATAGTTATAAGTTAAAATAGTTTATAAATAAAAATAGTTTATATTAAAATGATTTATATTAAAATATTTTATATTAAAATAATTTATAAAGTAAAATATCAATAGTTTTAAATAAAATTTAAAATTACTTTATAAAATAAAATAGTTTCCTCGACTTTCACAATCTATTCAAATCAATTTGAATCCTAAATTCAAATTTAGTCAAATCTAAATCATCAATTTCAATTCCAATTCCAATTCAATTAACATTTCAAGTTATATCGATTTCAAATACCAATTTGAACCATAATTAAACCATTTCAATTTCAATATATTTCAAAGCTTCAAATATTCCACATTTCAAAACTAAATTCGATAATCTTATATATATATATATATATATATCAATTCACTTTTCTATTTTTTAGTTTTGAAATATTTACTTAATTATTTCAATATCATTTGAATACAACTTCAATTTACAAAATATCCCTTTTAAATTTATATAAGTTTGAAATATCCATTTAAGTCACCTTTAATCAAATTTCAAGTTGTAAAACACTTATTTAAAATTCCAAATTTAATAAATTTCAAATCAAACTTATTTAAGTATAATTATTAAATAAATATAATTTTAAATCAATTTCAAATTTATCTTTACAACCTGTATCATTACAAACTCTATAATCGAAAATATAAATTTTAAATAAATACTTAACATATTATATATCAACTTTATTAAATCAACTTTAATAAATCTTTAGAATCAATATTTATCAAAACCATATATTTCTTTTCAAAACCATAGAAATCATTTTCAAAACATTTATATATAGACCAACGGTGTCTGTATATAATTTTCTATCCTATGGTCAAGTGATACAGATATTTATCATTTCAATCCGCAATTTAAAAAATATATATGGGTATATATCATTTCAACCCGCGATCCCAAATTCAATTCAAATGAAAATCGCTTGGGTCTATCATTTCAAGCCATAACGATTTTCTCCTATTCTAAAGTCCGTTCGGGTATGTATCATTTCAACCCATAGTGATTTCTATACTAACAGGGAACTTGCAGAGTGATAACAGATATGAATATTATAGGCATATATCATCAATATAAAACAACTGATAATGGTGTCAGATGTCGTAGGTGAACAGATACAGATAATAGCATATATATAAAGTAATGTAAATAACTAACAGAAGCATATTTCAATTGACGTTTCAATTGAAATAAAATTTAATAAATATAAGATCGTTAATCGTGAGTGATTGCTCACCTTTCGAGGCTAGAGAATACAAAAGATGACACAGATACGCACACTAATACGGACACTGAAATTTGAATTACGAATCCAAGCAAAGCAAAATTCGCACGAATCAGAAGAGCAAAGATGATAAATCAGAATTGACGATATCAAATCAGAACTGAATTGATGATGATAAATGGCATAAGTGAATTTATATATATATATATATAACTATATATATGATCAAATTCTAAATCCAAACCTATATTTATATAGGAATTTCAAAATCCATTGTTTTAAACCAAAGCTCAAATACTAAAGTCAAACATATAAAATAAATTATATGTTATAATTAAAACAATATTTATTATAAATTTAGTATTAACAAAATCAACTTAAATCCAAAATAGTATATATATATAAACAAATATATGTAAGCTATTTATATATGCCACCAACTACATTCATGCAACTCAAAATTTATGCAGACCCATTATAAATATATGCAGACCCGTTATAACATACACGCAATACAAAAATATATATATGCAGACCCAACAACATACTAGTATAAGTTATATAATAACCTATCACCACGCCATAAATGGCCTTCTGCAACACAAAAAAAATGTTGGCTTAGGCCCGAAAATTGTTGCCATAGGTCTATGGCAACACTTTTAGGGTGATGCAATTTTTGCCGTTGCCTTAGACCTCAAAGGCAACATTTTGACTATCTAAGGCAACATAAGTAATATTGTTGCAATAGAACCCTATTTCGGTCTATGGCAACACCCATAGGTATCTGTAGCAACATTCCAAAATGTTGCTATAGATATTAACTTTCTGAATTTGTGGGGCCCACAATGTAGAGCATATTTGATTTTTTAATAGAAATAAATATTTATTTAATAAAATGCTATTGCATAGAATTTGATATTCAAACAGTAATTTATTTAAATAAATATTTTATTTCAACATTTGAAATAGTACAAATTCCTGACTCCACTATTTTACAATTCAATGATATATAACACTGATATTCACATATACAGATATTCCTCACTACATCACTCAGTTCACTCATTACATATGCAGTTTCAATTTATACAGACATTGACAAATATATGACGAGCCGAGTGCCGAGCCGAGTGCCGAGCCGAAGGCGAGCCGAGAAGCGGGTACGGGCGCAGCGCCGGCGGGGGTCCGGGGCACCGCAGTCCTGGCGGGGATCGACCTAGTGGGCACCGCTCGATTCATCCAATTTTGGAAGATCGAGCCTTCTTTGAAACCGGTCTTCAGCTCATGCATTCATACAATCATGCACATTTGATTTGACTCTGTCTTCAAGCTTGTATCCAGCTGTCCAGTCTTCAATACCTGTCACATATAATTCAAAAGAAGTAATCTGGAAAATAATATTTAACTCAAACAGAAAATGAAAATATTTTTGTTATAATATTTGCCTCAGGTATTTGGGTTGTTTCTTTTCATAAGTGCATAAGCCAAACATGAATGCAACACATGGATACAAGGACACGGCACAATGTCAAACCCGAGTCATCGACTGGATTCAACTCAGGGCCAAGCAACCAACAAAACAAACAAGAACCAGGTTCAGCAAAATATAGACAAGCCAGTGCAAGAACACAGCAGTACACATAGGCAGCCCATCAAGCAAAAACAGTGAATGCATCAGGCATGTACAAGAGAATCATAGGCAGTAATATGATATGCAGAGGACTTGGAGCACCAGTTCATGTTCTGGTTTAACAAATGCAGCAGAAAGGAGCTAACAAGCTCAGACTATAAATCAAAAACAAGCCAGTGAACCAAAATCCAACATACCAATACATCATCGCAATCCAACATACCAATACATCATCGCAATCCAACATACCAGATTTATCAAAGTCCAACAGAAAGATTAAACCCGAGATTATAGGAAATAAAGCCTATAAATAAATCCCAATTCATCATCGGCAAAAGCATGCGAGTGTAACCAAAATTGAGAATAATCAAGTAAACCAGAAGGCATAAAACATACCAAATAATATCACATCGCACCCGACGACGAAGTCAAAGCAATTCGAGCAATCAATCAAGGAATTGAAACTGGTTTTATGATTGCTGGCCAATTTGAAAATTTAAGCGGCATTCTCTCAAACAAGAAATCTACGTTTGACATCTTCCTTGAATCCGAAAATGGTACTTTTTGAAGCAATCGAGCAAAGCTTCATCAGAATCGAACTTCTTCTGAACATTGGCGAGAAAGATTCAAGCATCAGATCTGGTTGAAGTATCATAAATTGCCAACCCTGCCGTCACGAAACCACCAGATTCGAGGAACAGCGGCTGAGCCACAACTATCGCCGACGTATCCTCCTCGATGGGTCCGTTAAGGCAGATGACGCGCTCTTTGAAAAGCCGGGAAAAGATATCGCAGGCACGCTGGCCACGGGATGTGTGCTCGATGACCATCGGAATCAGGCTGTAGAAACGGCGGTGGGGTAGTGGAGTTTTGTTGGGGGCTGCGGTTGGTAGGATTTGGGAGAGGTTGCGTATCGACATGTAGGCAAACAGCAGCGAAATTGGGGGTGAGAACGAAATGGGAACGAAAATATGATTTGGAAATTAGGGATTTGGAAATTGGGGATTTGGATTTGGAAATTGGGGGTGAGAACGAAATGGTATGAACAGTAAAGCGGGAAAACGAAAATTTAGGGCAAATTGTAGCGGTGATCCATGTTAACAATCAGATTAAATGTAGACCGTTGGATCGTATTCACGCGGATTGCTAATTTTATTAATTTTTTAATTTGAAAACATCTATAGCAACACTATATAAAAATGTTGCATCGTGTTACACTTGTTTAGCTAGAGCAACACATTTTTATGGCTAAGGTAACACCAAAAATACAACGTTGCAGTAGGACCAAAATTTTATAGCTATCGCAACATTTTAGCTGGCAACACCTTGCAAAAATGTTGTAGAAGGTCATTTATGGCGTAGTGTATATAACACTACTATGACTCATACTTTATAATATACCGTATAAACTTTATAACAACAGACCCCATAGCTCTTATACATGTTTATATAAACCGGTATACATAAGTAACAAAGAAAATACAACTTGTACATACTTATATATAAACAGGTTGTAAAATTGAAAATCAAAACATGTATAATCATATATAACAGTACATACATTTATATAAACATAATTTGAAGTCAGTAATTGGTAACCCATATATTTATAGAAACAACATATTATATAGTACTAATATAAATTTATATATGACAACTTTCAATGTTTAAAATATAACAGCAGCTTGTAAAATTTGCGTATATAAAACTTATATTTTATAATAACAATATTTACAACCTTCATTTATAATACAATAGACAGAACCTATATGTATACTGTAGACTCATAGAGTATTGTACTTGTAAAATAGGCTTATGAATGTAATATGCTCATATGTACACCCTTGATATCTAACAGCATAAAATTTATATACTACCAATATATATAACTAACACATATCTTATAATATAGATTTCGAACTGTTCCAATCACAAAACAAAAGTATTATATATATATATATATCAAATCAATATACATATTTTATAAACTAACATTAATATAACAAGACAAATAAACACTTACGCATGAAAATATTGCAAGAATGAGGTGGCTAATGCTGGGCTGTTGTAGAGACGTGGCTGACTATATTGCTGTGTCGGAGAAGTTGGCCCGGAGAGAAGAGTGGTGGCAAGAGACAGAGGGAGGTGGATGAGTTTCGGCTATTGGAAGGCGAAGTGGCTGCTTGCTGTAGTTAATGGCAGGGGAGAGGCATGTGCGCTGGGGATTTTGGCCAAAGAACAGGGGATGCGTATCAGGGAGGAAGTGAAGACGTGAGGGGAGAGGACGATCTGGTATATTTGTGAACTTTTCCTGTATAAAAACTTTTTTTTTCTAGACCAGAAAGAAAAGGAGGGCAAAGAAGACACAGTGCAAGAGGAACGAACAAAAAAAGTAATAGTACCTATTTCAACAGCTGGGATACCAAAGGTTATAAAATAAATTTTGGAAATAGGAAAAATTTACTGACCATTTGTTTCTCTCGATGAAAATAGAATGGTCACAGAGAATCCCAAAAGCTAGATTGCAGAATCGATACGAAGAATTTGTCTCCATAGATTTCGCCGGTTTTCCGGACTTCGAAATACACAATCGAATATACTATGGAGATCAACACGATGAGACGATCAAAACGGTATATAGATATCGGTGGTATGACTATCCGATCAAAAGTCGATAATCGGTACCGATATACGTTGTTATTCCGTACGGAAAAATCCAAACGGAGCTAGAAACGTCCGAATCTCGCGAAACGAATTTCGCAGTCTGATTCAGAGTGTTCTAAATTAATTTTCTCATGTTGACATATTTAGGTTTTGGAACACTTTTATTATCATCAATTTTAACTGATATAAATTGAAATAAAATTACACAAGAAAATAAACTTTCATATTATTTGATGAAAATTTACCGGTTGCTACGTTTAAGAAGACGTATTCCAAATACCAAATTTAAATTTCAAAATTTTATTATTTAAAATTTCACCCAATTTCAATTAAATATGTAAAATAAACGAATAAAAATTATTTAAAATTTACGGGTCGTTACACTAACCCCCACTCAAAACTTTTCGTCCCCGAAAAGGAACGAGGTAGGAGAATAGAAACAACCAGAAAGAGAAATAGATTGGAAAACAAATAAAACAATTAATCCAAACCATACAAATTTCAATTTAAATTAATTACTATTGAACATTTTGGTTTAATCCATTTGAGTTTCCTTAAGTTAAATCAATCTATCTATTTCTAAATTCATTATCTTATTATCCAATTATCCTCAATTAACAATTTCTAAATCATCAATTTGCATAATCATTTATTATACTCATATTTTATTCAACAAATTTAATCCTTTTATTCCAAATTATTATTAAGTTTATTCCACTTAATATATCTTATCACATATGTTTAAACCATATAAATTAATTTAAACCATATAAATTTCCATTTAAATTAATTTATATTTAATAATTGATTTTAAATTCAAGGTATTTCCATAAGTTGATCTAATTCCAATTTATTAATTCCTTCAAAACAAATTTATTTGTCTCATCTATTATTCAATTAACTTATTATTCTGTTTATCTCTATTAACATCTTTAAAATCAAAAATTTAGTGTATAACATTTATTATAAACACTCAAATTTTTATTTCTAAAAATATTATATATTATCCAATTACATATTCAACTTCTGAATAATTTAGGTAAGTTGTATTAAAATGGAATTGGGTATTATACAATTAGATTTTTCCCAACTTAATTATTTCAAGTTTAAATATATATTAAAAAATTTGGATTTATTTATAATTAAATCATCCTTTAACATAAATTTAAGAATTAAATTTCCGATTTAATTCAAACCATTTAGAGATAATTATGTGTATATGTATATATATATATATCAAATCAAACTAAATTTAAAATAATATACCCATATATTCATATATATAAATCAAATCATACTTAAGAAATTCAAATCAAAATATTTTTCCAAAACTAAACCGTAGCAAAGGTACAGAATGGTCTCTCCACTTCCAAACTCGAAAATGAATGTCGATGATGCGGCCGCCATCACCGAAATTATTTTCCAGCGACAATAGATGAGAGTACTGATTTTAAACATTTAAAGTTCTTTGAAAACCATTTCTATTCGAAAATACTTTAAATAATATACACTTAAAACTTTAAAACCAAAGTTTAAAATCACCAGAAATTAAATTCTCAAATTCCTGTTTTAAATTCATTTCAAATCCCAAATCAATTTATAAACCATATTTATAAATTCATTTAGAACAATAAATGATAATCAAATATTATCATTTCAAACAACCATTTTAATTAACTTATTAAATTCCATAAAATTATACTTATATATATGATATAATCATACCAATTTCTTTCATTTACCAAATTTGAAAATAATATTGTGTCAGTTTTCTCTGTTCAAGTGTTTTGGAAATCCTATCGATAGCGTTGATCAGACGAATCGATCGAAAACCCAAATCAACATCAACAACTCAAACAACACAATATATAAAACATTTTAATATTAATTACAAATACACTCCCTCACTCGATAATTCAAAGATGGATTTCAAAGCAAAGATGGGATTCAATGTAGAGGAACTCTAATCAAATAGAATTCAACTAAATGATAGACTCGATAGGGAGATAAGATGATTGAATTTCAAGTTGGAAGATGGATAAATTTATATAAATCGCGGGTAACCTTAATCGGGTCAACCGTGACTTCAAGAATACGATCGATGCGGAATTCTGAATCAAATTGGCATCAGATCACAAGAGATAGAACTCGGGTAAAGCAAGAGATAGCAGCATCTAAACCGAGGATACAGAAATCTCCGGTGAATCAATGCATGTTGTAAAGGAGTTTCACCACTTTACAAATCATTCAAAGATTGGCGAGACCACCGATTTATTATAGAGATTATTCAAAGTGGAGTTATGGGATACTCTAGAATCAAGAAGACACGAATAGGGGAGACAAGAGTGGACTTTGGAACCGAAGTGAACATTCCAAAATTCAAAGGAAACCGAGTTAAAGAAGAAAGAATTCAAGCTCGAACGAAAGTGATTCCGTAATTAAATTTACTACATATGCTGATTTTTGCCTAAAACCAAAGCTCTGATACCACATGTAACATCCTGAAATTTTCAGCCATTCGTATCCACATATGTTGGAAATTGAATTGCTCAAAATATCATATTGTTAATTTAAATTTGGCAAAAATCAGCATATACAGTAATAGAATAATCACAGAATCACAGAGACGGAGTAATATAGAAATAATGCAGCGGAAACAAAAGAATAGTAGTTCATGAAGCTACTAAATATATATAACAGAGTTAACCAAGATACAACAGAAGTCACGAATACATAGATGCCTCAATACAATAGTCAAATACAAGATCTGAATACATCACCGGAATCAACTGAATAACTGAAAGTGGATAGATAGCTGGATCTCCAAGCGAAGCTCCAACTCCAAAGGTGAGTCTCAAATGTTGTATCACTTAGTCTAACCCGAGCGTAAAGCAAAACACAAAACACTCGAGTCAGGAATAACATTCTTATATCAATAAATCCAACTCAAGTGAAATGTCAACTGAAATACAAGTAACTCAAAGGATGTATGGGATAACCATCCTCTAAGGATCCGTTAAACTGTCTACTATGTAGTAATATACGCTATTAAAATAATGTCTAATAGTAAAATAAACTTACTTTTAAATAGCGTTAAGGGGTTACCCATATAGCCCTTAACACATAATAGTGCCAATAGTCTATACAGTACCTGCATACCTCCTGATCGGGAGGCTACGAGAAGATACTCCATAGGTACGACACAAATAGAAACTCGTAGTAAAGCTCGCTATGGTAGGTGACACGGCACACAAGGCAGTGCTAGGGTAGATATACCAATTACGCACATGGGCTGGTGGAAATGCGTAGCAGCCAATACCGCCTACCTCGGACACACTCCCAAATCAAAAATCGAAGATGGCCATCAAATCAATCACAAGGTAAGGGTATAATATCGAAGGAAGGTGCCCGATCGGAGGAATGACTCACTTGGCCCGAGATCGCTCCTGTTTTAGCCACCTTAAGCCAACTCATGGGAGTCGGGTCTACGTTCATACCTCAATAGGAATCATCGCCACCATCAAACTTCATTCTGGAATCTCCACCACGTACATAGTTATTAAAGTGGTTTTCGGTATCGACAGAGAGTATGTCCATATTCGATCCCGGTCTCTTTAACAACCAATCGTTATTATAACCCGTGGTTATAAATTTCAAAAATAGTTTATACTTCAAAACCAAAATATCAATTTCATTTCAAAACCCAAATCAGTACGATATCATTTCCATTTCAAATATATCCATTCCCAAAAATCATATCACTTTCCAAAGTTATAGCGCTTTCGAAATCATAGTCTTTCAAATCAAAACACTTTGAAAATCACAGCTTTGAAATCATAGCATTTTAGAAATAATAACACTTCGAAATTATAGCATTCTGTAAATCATTACACTTTTGGAATTATAGCATTTTGGAAATCATAACACTTTTGAAATTATAGCATTTTGGAAATCATAACACTTTCCTCTTAAATTGTTTAGATATTAAAATTAGTATATATAATAAAATAGTTTATAAATAAAATAGTTATAAGTTAAAATAGTTTATAAATAAAAATAGTTTAAATAAATAGTTATAAGTTAAAATAGTTTATAAATAAAAATAGTTTAAATAAATAGTTATAAGTTAAAATAGTTTATAAATAAAAATAGTTTATAAATAAAAATAGTTTATATTAAAATGATTTATATTAAAATAGTTTATATTAAAATAATTTATAAAGTAAAATCTATAACACAACCACTAATACACATTTAACTCTCATGAAATATGACAACAAAGTTGAAAGCAAAATCTATTTTAAGCATGGCCTATTAACTATTAATTAGAAATATAAGCCATCAAATTTCAATTTCAACATTCACTTCTTTGCCATAATCATATGTAGATGAAGACGCAATTTGTGTTTTGTTTGTTAAGCATAGCCTATTTGTTATGAACAATATATACTATCAAATTCAAAGCTAAACAACATCATTAAACCACTTCAATCATTCTCATTAAGCACAAAAAGAGAGCATAAACATCAAATTAAGTTGAAGCTACATGATTAGAG
The DNA here is from genome assembly GCA_030737815.1 of Allium fistulosum. Lineage (NCBI taxonomy): Eukaryota > Viridiplantae > Streptophyta > Magnoliopsida > Asparagales > Amaryllidaceae > Allium > Allium fistulosum. The sequence continues at coordinate 1,023,589,187 of CM060902.1, forward strand.
AGCTTCATTACCCCTAAATTAAAGAGGTTTAGCCTCTCATATTTGTTATCATATGAACAAATGTAGCATGCAACATGAAAGAAAAAGAAAAGGAAAAAGAAAGCAAAGTAAAGAAAAACTATTCTACTTGCATGAAAAATAAATCTACACTATTAACATGAAAGTAAATAAGCATGAAAAGGAAAAGAACATGTATTGAAGTTGCATAAAAAAATTACATAAAGAGAAATGGCTAAGTAGCCATGAAAAGAAAAGGAGCTCTCATTTTATTTTCCTAACAGAAGAGACTAAGAGAAGAGAGCCTAAAAGAGAGACTAAGGGGGAGGAGAAGGTTACATGAAACATAAGGGAATTTTATACATGTGTCAAACCCTAATTCATATTTTTAGGGAATGCCCAAAATACCCTCTTAGGAAGTGTGAGGCCAAGTAATCATTAGCTTCAAATAATCCACATTTAAGTGTACATGAAGCCATTAATTCCATAAGCATGTGCATTAGTCTCCAATTTGTACATTAAGGTAGGTGGGTAGGTGGGGTCCTCCATTATCTTCACTTTGAATTATTTCCATCTTCATTTGTTCTCTTCACTCTTGTGCATGTATATATCATCATGTAACCACTTGTAAAATTCACCAAATTTCCTACAAAACAACATAGAAAATTCCAAGTAAATTTTCACAATTTAATAAATGCATAAAAATGACCATTTTGCCCCTATATGAAGATGAATATGTGACAATTTCAAATTATTTGAATTTTGGTTTAAACAAGTTAAAATACCCAATATGATCATTTATTTAATTTAAATAGATTAAACATGGTGGTAAAAATATGCATATTTACGTGCACATCAAATACCCCCACACTTATCTTTTTATTCGTCCTCGAATAAATGAAAAACTAAGATAAATCCATTTTCGTAGGGAGCATGTGACATCCCGGAATTTCAAGGAATTTAAAATGGGATAATCTCTTATTTAAATTATTTAAAATTGATAAAATTGTTATTTTCAAATATAAATAACAGATAAATTAATAATGTGATGTTTTAAAATATGGTTATAAATTGATTTTAAATCAGAATAATTAGTTACAAATTTAATCTGGGATATTTTATATATAAATTTAAATAGTCCTATTATTTCTAATTTAATAAGTGTTATATAAATGTTTATATTTATGTGTATATTTATGTGTTTAGAAGAAAATTATAATTTGAGGATTTAAAATAAAAAGTGTCCCAATTTAATTACAATAAAATCTATCTTAAATTTTAATAAAGTTCTGCCTATTCACTTTTGATATATATAATAATATGATGTAATTTTGGTAATAATGTTTAATTTGAAATAATCTTGTCAATATTAAATATAAATATAAAACCAATATATGGTCATAAAAGTAAGTATTAATATATAAACTTATAAACATAAGTAAATAAATAAATATAAATAAAGTGTTTGGTAAGTTAAGTTTAAAATAGAAAATACATTAGTTAAATACATTGAGTTATAAATAGAAATACAAAACAATAGTCATGTAAAACTAGAAATTAATCCACAAGCTAACATAATAAAATAAATGTAACAACTTTACTAAAGTAGGCAAGTCTAAAACAAAATAAAATATACTCAAGATGTACAAAATCAAAAAAAAAAAATATACCTGCATAGTAATATACACACCCTATCACCTTTATAAATGCATGTAGTAGGAGATCAAGTCAAGTATGGAATACATACTTCAGCCTCAAGTTTTGCAGGCCAGAGAAAACATAGTACATGAAATTAAATATGGGATGTAAATGCAACATGCTTAATTAATGCTAGTGTACAAATTGCTTTATCTCAGCCTTCATACCTGGAAAGAAAATAAGTATGGCTGCCTCATTAATGTTAGTCCATAGGATGGTGGTTTTGATGACAACAACTATAGAAGTGTTATAAAATATGTATGTGCAGGAAATCTATATGCAGGTATCAACAAAAGAAGACTGTACAGTAAAGAAGACAAAGATCAAGAGTTCAAGATTGAAGACTCATGAGATTCAAGATATTCAAGAGTTCAAGACAAATAATATAGTTAGGTTAGATATTTGTTAAAACTCCTTGAAAGCACTATCATTCTTTTTTATCCAATTTACTCGTGGAATGGAATCCACTTCGTTCTTGTTAAAGGGATGGAACCCTAGTGAGATGGAACTCACGAAATATCTAGTGGAACGGATAGTAGCCCTATTTTGTTATCCACTAATTTTGATTCAAAATGATTTTCAAAATTATCTCTTGTTTCATAAAATGATTTTCAAATATTCCTTTTCAAAAGAAAAACCTTCGTTCGTATTTCCAAAAATGTTTTAGCCTCAAAATCATATTTATTATTTTGTTATATTTTGATTTCAAAATTGTCCTTGATATTTTAGCCTCAAAATCTATTTTTATATTATATTTACTTTAGTTTATTTACCTTGATTTTAAATATATTTTAGTATATATACATATATATATATATATATATATTCATAAGTATTTCTACTTTTAAATACCTTATACAAATACATAGAGTCCATTTGAATAAAGTTGCATATGTTTTAAATCATCATTTTCAAAGAAAAGCAAATCACCATTTTTACTAGACCATGTTGACATCCTCTTTACTTGTCATGTCGACATACTTCCCGTTATAGCAAAGGTTGTTTTCAAAAGAAGTGTCTATTCGTTTAAATCTCTTTGAATGGACACATCCATTCATTCTCTATAAATAGAGACTGTTATGGACGTTTTCCAGTAACTACTTTCTTTATTTTCTCTCCTCTTTATTCTCTTATCTTATTTTCTAATCATCCTATCCATATTCTGCCAAAATCTTAAGTGAATCAAACCAGAATATCTCTAGTTTGATTCTCTGCCACTCTCTTCAAAGAATCTCAGTGCTTATCAGAGTTATAGATACATTTGTACTCAAAGAAACTTGTTTAGGGTTATAAAGGTGTGATCGTGTCCTTGGAAATCGATCGGGTGAACTTGTGTCCTGTGAATCAAGTGGTTCTACCCAGAGACCTGAGAATCTGGAGGGTGTACCTCGTCGCCTTGGAATCGAGGGATTGTAATCTAGATTATTATTGAATAGAAAGCCGTACGAGTTGTGCGGGACTGGATGTAGGGTAACACCGAACCAGTATAAAATTCCTGGTGTGTTCTTTCCTTTACTTGCTTTTTATTTATATTTGCATCTGTTTGTGATTCTGTGATTTGATCTGTGATTGTGTAGTTGCATTAAGTTAGTTAAATCAATTTAAATCAAAGAAGTTTTAAAGAAATCCTTAAAACACTATTCACCCCCCCTCTAGTGTTAAATAGCCTTAAGATCATCTTCCGCGTCCCTTTCATTTGGTATCAGAGCAAGTTTTTCAAAGTATTCATAACCTGATTTTTGAAAAGTAACAATGGCTACCAACACTGGTATTTCTAGTTCATTTGTAGAGGGTCAGTCCACTGCCAGACCACCACTTTTCAATGGCAGTAACTATGCATATTGGGCATGTAGAATGAAGATATATTTACAATCCATTAGTTTAGAAACATGGAACATGACACAAACTGAATACACTGAGCCCACAACTGATTTTGCTCAATGGACGACCGTTCAAAGAGAAGTGGCTCAAAACAATTCAAAAGCCATGAATATTTTATTTTGTTCACTAGATAGAAATGAATTTAATAGGGTATCTGTTTGTAAAACTGCATATGAAATCTGGAAAACTCTGCAAGTTACTCATGAAGGAACAAGCAAAGTTAAACAGACCAAAATTTCTATTCTTACTAATCAATTTCAATTATTTAAGATGTTGCCTAGTGAATCTATTCCAGATATGTATAGTCGTTTTCAGGATATTGTTCATTCACTAGTATCTCTGGGAAAAGCAATCTCCGAAGAAGATCAAGTCAGGAAAATTCTGAATTCACTCACTCCAGAATGGGATCTGAAGACACTGGCGATTGAAGAAGCAAATAACATCAGTACCTTAAAGATTGATGAATTAATTGGAAATCTGATGTCATATGAAGTTCAAATTCAGGAAAGAAGGGAGAATAAGTCATCAGAAAAAAGGTCCATTGCCTTTAATGCACTAACTGGTGAATCAGACTCTAGTGATGATGATGAAGAAATAGCCTTCATGACAAGAAACTTTCGAAAATTCTTGAAGTATAGAAAAATGAATAATCACAAGAGAAAAAGTCTTGGAAATAACACTGAATCACTCAACAACATCAAATGCTTCAATTTCAATGAGTTTGGTCATTATCAAAGAGACTGTCCACATCAAGAAAAGCAATCTCCTCAATCAAACAAAGAATATTCAAAGAAAAGAAAGAAAGCATTTGCAGCAACACTGGATGATTCAGATACGTCCTCAAGTGATGATGAGCAGAAAACAGAATTGGCAAATATGTGTTTTATGACAACTCAGAATTCAGATAATCAGGATGATATGGAACTCAAACAAGGTACACGTTTACTATTTTAATTGGTTGAAAATTGGTTGCTTAGAATAGTTTATTAATTAAGTATATAATTAATTTTATCAACTTAAAATTTTTCAAATATCTTTTAAAAATTTATAAAATATTATTTTTATATATTTTCTGTATAATATACTTTCAAAATATATTCAGACAATAGTCATAATATATATAAGTATATATATATATATATATATAAATCTTGTACATGTTTGAAATCATTTTTGCAAAATCTGATGTGCATGTCGACATGGCACTTATTGGTAATGTCGACATACCTGTAGCAAATCAGATTTCTAAATTTGAATTCAAAATTCAAATTTCCCTCCACCTTTTCACCAACTCCTATGTTCTGAACAGTTATGACTCTTTGACCAGAGAATCCACCTATTCAACCTCTTTATATCTATCTTCTATCAACACTTATCTCCATCTTCAATTCAAATTCAAAACAACTTTTATCTTCAAACACTCTTATCTCTTCAAAAATGGCATCCACTAGCAACGTAGCCGGAATGAGGCTGTCAAAAGCCACCAAAGATCATCTCTATAATAATAGAGATGCCATACTTGCATACATTAATTATGCAACTTATGGAAAAGTTCATTCGGGTAGTTTTGCTATTTTTAATGACTTCGCTTCTTATGAAATTGATGCTCTTTTTCAAAACAATGGTATTCTAAGCTTGGTTGACAATAACCAAAATGATTTTGTTTGCTATCCAAACCTTGTCAAAATGTTTTATGCAAATTTAAATCGTGGTTTTTATAATGGAAGGGATGATGAAGTGTGGAGTAGTGTCAAGGGGACACAAATTGTTTTGGATACCGATGTTTTAGGAACCATACTTGAGTGTAAAAGTACCGGTTCCAATCTTTCTTCTTTTGAAATCGAGGAAACCGATCGTGAAACTTTTCACAATATTTTTGAGGAAGAAATGGATTTCAAAAACAAATTTTTTCGACCAAAAGCTCGTATTGTTAATCTTCTCCTTCAACGCACTATTACTCCGAGATCGGGAAATTACAATAACCCGACTCAAAAAGAGTGTAAGGCTCTTTTTGCAATTTTTGGAAATTATGATATTAATTGGGCACAAGTTATCTTGGATGAATTTCGTCACAAAAACTTGGATTCGGGAGAGAATGCATTATATCATGGAATATACCTCACTAGAATTTTTAATTACTTTGGAGTGGATATGAGAGGTGAAGAATTCTTTCCAAGAAAGGTTTTTAATCATTCCAATATTTCACTTATGAAAATTCCGCACGTGTTTCAACCATACGAAACACTAACGGAAAAAGAAGCACGATTGGGGTATGAGGAAATGCAAGAAGATGAGGAGGAAGACGAAGAAGAGGAAGAGGAGGAAGAAGAAGGTGAAGAAGAAGAAGAGGAAGAAAGTGAAGAAACTTCCTTAGAAAGTATTGATTTTCCCACACGACCATCAAACAAGATTCTCCTTCACAATCAACGAGTGATTGTGAAAAATCAAAAAGCTCTCAAACACTCCGTAAACAAAAAATTGGACAAAATGTCCAATACTATGAACAAGTTCTTCTCCAAAGTCAACAAGAAGCTCAATATCTCATCATCTTCATCCTCATCTACTAGTTTCTAGAGTTTACTTTTTGTATATCAATGAAATTTGGTATATTGAAAGTTGTATCTTTATGTTTTCTCTATGAGATTCATGTACTTCTCTGTTCTAGTATGAAATGAAGCTTATTCTCTATTTATCTTACTGTCACTCTTATTTATATCAAGTAATATATATATAAATCATATGTATATACACTGAAAATTCAAAAATAAGATGTGCAAAATCTGCTATGTATGTCGACATACTGTATAGAGGTCATGTCGACATATACTGGTCATATTCTGAATGGACATTTCAATTTGAAATTCGAAATAACTCCTTATGTCTATTCATTTCAAACGACTTTCCTGTCTATTTAAGTCCTATTTTCTTCCAGAAAACTTCTCATAACTTCTCTCTACTCTTATCTACTTATTTCCTTCTTACTTATCGTCAAAATGGCTTCATCCTCTTCAAATCTAAGTGATAATCTTGAAGAGACTCTCAAATCCTTCAAAGACATTCTTACTTTTATTCTACGAAATCAGAGGTACTTAGAACTGAGTCAAATGCAGATGATAAAGGAACAAGAAAGGCATTTCGATGCACTACGATGGATGATCTCCGCTCTCAACAAAGAGGATCTCCAAGTAAATCCACCGAAGACATTGCTCCAGGACGATGAAGATTGGGAAGTAATCAAAGCGGATCCCATCTTTGGAAAAGAGGGATGGGTTGAAGTTCCACGTAACATTTAACTTGTTTGATTTGGTTTAAAATTGATTTGATTTGAAATACTTGATTTGGTTTTAAACATGGTTGATTTATGATAACTTACTATATTGATTATGTAATAAAACATAAATAGGTGTGCTTATGTTTGATTGATTTGTCTACTTATTGTATGCATTTTCTTTTCATTTAACAGCTATGTATATAGTAATATGAATAAAATAATCTGTGGTTACACGTATTATTCTCATTCTTATATTACTCATATATATCATTCTGAGTATACAATATTTAGCATTGTTATATCTAGTTTCAGTATTATTAATGATAACACTATCATTAATATCATAGATTTAGGGGGAGTTAATGTCATTTTTTTTGTTGATGACAAAGGGGGAGAAGTATAAAATAGGTTAGTTAGGCATAGATTAAGGGGGAGTTATTAGATTTAGGGGGAGTTATAAGGAGAATATAAATATTTTATAAACAAAGGTTGTCATCATCAAAAAGGGGGAGAATGTTAGTCCATAGGATGGTGGTTTTGATGACAACAACTATAGAAGTGTTATAAAATATGTATGTGCAGGAAATCTATATGCAGGTATCAACAAAAGAAGACTGTACAGTAAAGAAGACAAAGATCAAGAGTTCAAGATTGAAGACTCATGAGATTCAAGATATTCAAGAGTTCAAGACAAATAATATAGTTAGGTTAGATATTTGTTAAAACTCCTTGAAAGCACTATCATTCTTTTTTATCCAATTTACTCGTGGAATGGAATCCACTTCGTTCTTGTTAAAGGGATGGAACCCTAGTGAGATGGAACTCACGAAATATCTAGTGGAACGGATAGTAGCCCTATTTTGTTATCCACTAATTTTGATTCAAAATGATTTTCAAAATTATCTCTTGTTTCATAAAATGATTTTCAAATATTCCTTTTCAAAAGAAAAACCTTCGTTCGTATTTCCAAAAATGTTTTAGCCTCAAAATCATATTTATCATTTTGTTATATTTTGATTTCAAAATTGTCCTTGATATTTTAGCCTCAAAATCTATTTTTATATTATATTTACTTTAGTTTATTTACCTTGATTTTAAATATATTTTAGTATATATACATATATATATATTCATAAGTATTTCTACTTTTAAATACCTTATACAAATACATAGAGTCCATTTGAATAAAGTTGCATATGTTTTAAATCATCATTTTCAAAGAAAAGCAAATCACCATTTTTACTAGACCATGTCGACATCCTCTTTACTTGTCATGTCGACATACTTCCCGTTATAGCAAAGGTTGTTTTCAAAAGAAGTGTCTATTCGTTTAAATCTCTTTGAATGGCACATCCATTCATTCTCTATAAATAGAGACTGTTATGGACGTTTTCCAGTAACTACTTTCTTTATTTTCTCTCCTCTTTATTCTCTTATCTTATTTTCTAATCATCCTATCCATATTCTGCCAAAATCTTAAGTGAATCAAACCAGAATATCTCTAGTTTGATTCTCTGCCACTCTCTTCAAAGAATCTCAGTGCTTATCAGAGTTATAGATACATTTGTACTCAAAGAAACTTGTTTAGGGTTATAAAGGTGTGATCGTGTCCTTGGAAATCGATCGGGTGAACTTGTGTCCTATGAATCAAGTGGTTCTACCCAGAGACCTGAGAATCTGGAGGGTGTACCTCGTCGCCTTGGAATCGAGGGATTGTAATCTAGATTATTATTGAATAGAAAGCCGTACGAGTTGTGCGGGACTGGATGTAGGGTAACACCGAACCAGTATAAAATTCCTGGTGTGTTCTTTCCTTTACTTGCTTTTTATTTATATTTGCATCTGTTTGTGATTCTGTGATTTGATCTGTGATTGTGTAGTTGCATTAAGTTAGTTAAATCAATTTAAATCAAAGAAGTTTTAAAGAAATCCTTAAAACACTATTCACCCCCCCTCTAGTGTTAAATAGCCTTAAGATCATCTTCCGCATCCCTTTCAATTAATGCATGTGTACCAGTTACCCCTTCTTTTCAGCCTGCACTTGTTATATTTTATATCAGTTTCCATTTTCATTTAAACCATTCATTCGAACTATGTAAACAAAGAAAACCAAAAACCTGAAACATTCTTCTTCTCCCTGAAAACTCTTTCCAAAACACTGCAAAACAAACTTTATAACCAGTTTTCAAAAGGGAAGCAAGCTTTCAAAGTTCCTGTATTTTAAAGCTTTTAGTTTTTAAAGAAGCAAGTAAACCATTCTTTTTAAAGCATGGAGACAAAGCTTTTCAAGTTTCAAGTTTTCATTTCCAGTTCCAAGTTCTAGCCTCTGTTCTTCATTTTGAACCTGGTGAGTAAACATTTTTATCTAAAATCTAAATAAGTAAATGATGGTTGTTTGTGAAATCTTTGTGATGATATCTTGCATATATAGAAGTACATGATTCTGTTTATATGTAGATAGAAATGTTCTATATGTTGTATGTTTGAATCTGTGCATGTCCGTATATCATTTCCTCTGTTCCATATTTCAGAGTTTAAAACATAGTTCAAATCCATTCTCTCTTCTCTGATCTTTAGTTCGATCTAGTTTTCAGACAAGAGTTGTTTGTTTAGTTATAAATTAAAACCTAAAAATGAAGTTAAGAAATAAATATATGATGTTTAACTGTAAAATAGAAAGAACAGTGGAATTTTTAAAAAGCATGTTAAAAACCCATCATGGAAATTTGTTGTTTCAGGATGTAAATTCGAATATACTTTGCAAATTAGGATTTATAAAACTAAAACGAAGATTGTTAGTTTAGTATTTCAAGAGTAAATTGAATTTGAATAAAATTAGCATTTTGATCAAATTATGACGATCGAACAAATCTTAAATGCTAAGATTTGGTTTGAAGCAAGCTCGAGCATCTATGATTTCGAGAAAATTGACGAATGATTTTTCTATTGCACGAATTGGAGAAACGAGGTCGAATTAGGTTTTCGTTCGAATTTGGACATGACTGGGAAATGAGGTGATCTCGTCACCTCTGATGCGTCGAGCTGCGTGGGGTTCTAGAGGATGGAAGAGTAGCGCGTTAAGGTGGTGTAGACGGAGTCGGAGCTCCTTCGGTGGTCTGAGGAACGCTGGCGAAGTGCTTTTGGCGGAGGTGTTCGAGTTCCTGGTAGGAACTGGAATGCTCGATTTCGTTCTCGTCATTGATTCTTAGTCTTGGATGTTCGTGATGCTCGTATAGGTCGGGGACGACATGTTGAAGGTGGTGGCCATGATCGGAGCGCTGGCGAACTCCTGTGCACGTGTACGTGCATTTCGTATCTGGGTAGTTTTAATTTGGGGAAGACGAGCTGCTCGTGAGATTTGCTCGAGAATCTGGGGAGTTTACTCGAAGATGGGCTCGGGGTTTTGGGGTTTCGACTCGAGTCGTGCTCGAGTGTTTGGGGAATAGCTTCAGTTTTAAATTGTTAATTTAACTAAGTTTTAAAAGGAAGGGGAAGAAGTAGGGAAGACTCGGGACATACCCGAGTATCATTCGGATATGACTCGAAGGGAAAGCCCAGTTTTATAAAAGTTTTAAAAATAAGATTTTGAAATTTAAAAACAAATTTTGTTAAAACTTTATACCTTACTTTATAAATGTTATGAAAGTTAATTTTAAGATAAAAGGGTTTAAATGTATATGGTAATTAAGAAAATGTTTATCTTAAGTTAAAAGAAGATTTATTATCTTTGAAGTTAATTAAGTAAATGAAGGAATTAAATATAACTAATTAAATTAATTAATTAAGAATAAAGGTTAATTAAGTGATTAATTCAAGGATAATTAATTAATTTAATTAATTAATGATTGTGATTGATTAACTAATAATTAGAGATTAATGAATTAGGGATTTATTAATTAAAAAATTAAAGGTTGATTAATTGGAAAATAAGAAGTACTTAGTTGGTAATTGAGTTTTAGAAATAAATAAATTGGTTAATGAATAAGGAATAATTAATCTATAAAGCTTAATTAAGGATTAATTAAATTGTGATTAAATCTTATTAATTGATAATTAAGGTTTATATATTAATAATTAAAAGAATAATTAATCTGTAATTAAAGATTTATAAATTTGTTGCTAAGGGCAATTAAGAAATGAATTATCAATTGTAATGGATCAAATGAATGTGATTGATTCAAGATAATTAATTGTAAATTAATTAAAGATAACCACTTGATGGTTAATTAAGTATGAATACTTAATGAAATTGAATAGTATAATTACTTAGCAAAGTAATTAATGAATAATTACAGGATGTAATTAGATGAAGGAAATTACTTAATGGGAAGTAATTAAAGTAGGATTACTTTGTAGAAGTAATTAAAGATTTATTACTTGGTGTAATAAATAATAAGGGTTTATATAATTAATTAAGAAGTTAATTAATTAAGATAAGAAATTTCAAGATGGAAATTCCTGTATATGATTTAGGTTGATAAATGAAAGTGATTAATAGAAGTTAATTAATTAATGTAATTAATTAAGGATTAATGTAATTAATTATAGTTAATTAATTAAGTAATGGAAGTAATTTATTAAGGTTCGTTAATAAATGTAATTGATGAAGTAATTAATGGTTAATTACTGTGAATGGTTAAGAATAATTAATTTGTGAAATTAATTAAAGAGTAATTACTGGAATGTAATTAAAGGTTAGTTAATCCAAGATGATTAATTAAAATGGAAGTTGGAGAATGATTAATTAATTGATTTGTAATTAATTAATGATTTTGTAAGCAAGATTTATAAGATGAAGTAATTAATTTAATTTACTTTAAATTAATTAGAGAAGAAGTAATTAATTTAATTCATTTTAAATTAATTTGAAATGAGATAATTAATTTAATTCATTTTAAATTAATTATAAATGGTGTGATTATTTATCCTTGCTTATGTATGGATGGATGGTATTGTTTGCCTTGAAGGGTTTGAGATCTCAGATATGGATGCTGTGTGATATGGATTATCTATTTATGATGATATTGTGAATTATCTATCTGTGATATTGTGGATTATCTATCTGTGATATTGAGATTTATCTATCTGTGAGTATATAGATAATATTGAATTGAATTGTTTTAACCTTAAAACAACTTGGCCTTAAAAGACACGGTTTGGATTTGATGAGACCGGGATCGGGTTTGCTACATTACAGCATGATAGGGGGTTCTCGTTTTGCGTTAGGTGGCGAACGGGAGACTCTTACCCCTACATGTCCCCGGGGGTAGTATAAGGCCTTTTGGGGTTGGTTTGCTAGGTGCTTACAGTCGAGAGGCTGGCCGTAAAAGCAAACCCGAGGTATCACTATGAGCCACAGCGGGGCTGGGATGGTTGAAAAGCCTACCGGTCGTGAGCCGTTGCTGATGGTTGAAAAGCCTAGGACGTCACAGTGGTATCAGAGCGATAGGTTGAGCGAATACCTAAGCTCTGGAGTAGTATCTTTCTTGAGAGAGCGTACTTGTAATTTTTATCTATATATATAAATATATTTATTTCTACCTATCTGTTGGGTTACCTGTTCGGGTTTTCCAATATAAGTTATAAAGGTAGATAGGGTAGTGGTGTGTGCAACACGACTACCAATGGATTGAGTTTGTTGTGGTTGGAAGTGTATCTGTCGAGACTGTAGACCTAATACCGTCTCGAGTAAGCTTTGTTGATGTAAGGATTTTATTGATCTCTGAAGGAAACCTGTTAAGGATTCGGAGTTTATCATTTAAGTGCAAGTTTGATCGCGCTCGTGTGAGCGGATTTTTGAGAGTTTGGATCTGTCGGTTGGACAGAAGTAAGTCATGATATCTTGATACCCCAAGATGTTGTAGCTGTGTGATGAGACACAGTGACTATGGATGTTTCTGAAGATGTTTTCTTTGGAACAAGATAAGGAAGTGTGCCTGTTTCGGAGTTGTGGCAGTGTGCCTGCTTCGGTGATTGTGGCTGTGTTCAGCAGGGTGTTTCTGTTTGGTTTGTGTTCCGAGTTTCTCGATGAGCTTTGGATAGGAAATCTTCTGGCTGGGCAGTTTTTCTTGAGGTGATTTCAGAAGCAGCAGAGTGGTTCCGTTCTTCGACGGATTGGCTTCATAAGCGTAAGCTATTCTGACTGGTTGAGAGAGAGCAGTTTTCTTTGGAGTTGGGCTAGATTGATCGTAAAAGTGACTTGCGATAATCTGAGTGTTCTCTTGGTTTGTCAGTGATTTTTTTTCTGGATGTCTTCAGGAAGTCAGAGTTTTGTCAGCATCTGGAGATTTAGTTGGTATCGACTGGATTCCAGGAGTGGTACCGATGGTTTCTTAGGAAGATTCGGTGGAGCGTTTGTGTTTTCTCCTCTGTATCTAGTTTTGTGTTTCTTCTAGCTAAGGGTAGCTGAAGACAGTACCCTTGACTGAGGACTCATCTGTTTCTGTGAGCAGTTCATTACGTTTGTGGTGGATCTGTTATTGTGTGTCCAGGAGGTGTTGGTTAAGTTTTGTTCGAGTTCATTGACATTCTTATCTACTTCAGCTCAGAGTTGTGCAGCGGAAGCATGGTGGCAGTTGTTTTAGAGTGGAAGCAACCGGAAGTTGCAGCGTTTTGGGATTAGAGAATTTCTACAGGGAATTTTTTTGGATTTGAGGCCAGATTGGCAGTGCATATGTTTTGTCTTTTCCGGATAGGAGAAGTGAGTTGTAATTCTACTGATGATGGTGGAGTAGAATTATATTCTGGATTTTGGGTAAATCTGGGGAGGATCTTTTGTTGAGTTATTCTGATCCGGTTTGTTTATTGAAGCATCAGCGAAGTTTGAGCTGGTCAGGAAAAGATGTAGGCAGCCCAGGATCGTCAAAGGAGTTTTGTGGATAAGAGACGGAAGAAGTTGGAATTCGAAGTTGGAGACTTCGATGTTGTTGAGATTTTTCTTCGGAAAAGGGAGTAATAAGATTGGGTAAGACTGTGAGGTTAGCTCCGAAGTATATTGGATCTTTCTGTATTCTTTGTAAGGATAAGTGTTTGGATCACAGGAGTGAATTGCCAGTTTGGAGAACTGGAATTCGTTGTGTTTCACGTGTCTCTGAGGGAGTCCGTGTAAGATTCTATCTCTGGTTATAGAACCAGCAGTTCATGGAGTTTTGGTTGTTGAGTCAGACTTATCTGTAGTTTGATATCCTGTCTTGTTTTGTAGATCTAGTTGAGTAAGAGCTCAGTAGCTCAGTAGTGTAGCTAGTTTGGATTCAGTAGAGCGAGTATTCCAGTATTTATATTTGGGAAACTCGGGAAATTTTTAGGAAGCTTATCCGGATCTGTGTCCGAATAGCTAGTGTTGTTTATTTGATTGAAATTGTTTGTTTGGTTGTGTATGGCTGATATATATGTCTGAAATGGTTGAAAATAAAATAAAACTTTGGATTATCTTTCGTTTTAAATTTCGAGGACGAAATTCTTTTAAGGGGGGAGGAATGTGACATCCCGGAATTTCAAGGAATTTAAAATGGGATAATCTCTTATTTAAATTATTTAAAATTGATAAAATTGTTATTTTCAAATATAAATAACAGATAAATTAATAATGTGATGTTTTAAAATATGGTTATAAATTGATTTTAAATCAGAATAATTAGTTACAAATTTAATCTGGGATATTTTATATATAAATTTAAATAGTCCTATTATTTCTAATTTAATAAGTGTTATATAAATGTTTATATTTATGTGTATATTTATGTGTTTAGAAGAAAATTATAATTTGAGGATTTAAAATAAAAAGTGTCCCAATTTAATTACAATAAAATCTATCTTAAATTTTAATAAAGTTCTGCCTATTCACTTTTGATATATATAATAATATGATGTAATTTTGGTAATAATGTTTAATTTGAAATAATCTTGTCAATATTAAATATAAATATAAAACCAATATATGGTCATAAAAGTAAGTATTAATATATAAACTTATAAACATAAGTAAATAAATAAATATAAATAAAGTGTTTGGTAAGTTAAGTTTAAAATAGAAAATACATTAGTTAAATACATTGAGTTATAAATAGAAATACAAAACAATAGTCATGTAAAACTAGAAATTAATCCACAAGCTAACATAATAAAATAAATGTAACAACTTTACTAAAGTAGGCAAGTCTAAAACAAAATAAAATATACTCAAGATGTACAAAATCAAAAAAAAAAAAACATATACCTGCATAGTAAAATACACACCCTATCACCTTTATAAATGCATGTAGTAGGAGATCAAGTCAAGTATGGAATACATACTTCAGCCTCAAGTTTTGCAGGCCAGAGAAAACGTAGTACACGAAATTAAATATGGGATATAAATGCAACATGCTTAATTAATGCTAGTGTACAAATTGCTTTATCTCAGCCTTCATACCTGGAAAGAAAATAAGTATGGCTGCCTCATTAATGCATGTGTACCAGTTACCCCTTCTTTTCAGCCTGCACTTGTTATATTTTATATCAGTTTCCATTTTCATTTAAACCATTCATTCGAACTATGTAAACAAAGAAAACCAAAAACCTGAAACATTCTTCTTCTCCCTGAAAACTCTTTCCAAAACACTGCAAAACAAACTTTATAACCAGTTTTCAAAAGGGAAGCAAGCTTTCAAAGTTCCTGTATTTTAAAGCTTTCGGTTTTTAAAGAAGCAAGTAAACCATTCTTTTTAAAGCATGGAGACAAAGCTTTTCAAGTTTCAAGTTTTCATTTCCAGTTCCAAGTTCTAGCCTCTGTTCTTCATTTTGAACCTGGTGAGTAAACATTTTTATCTAAAATCTAAATATGTAAATGATGGTTGTTTGTGAAATCTTTGTGATGATATCTTGCATATATAGAAGTACATGATTCTGTTTATATGTAGATATAAATGTTCTATATGTTGTATGTTTGAATCTGTGCATGTCCGTATATCATTTCCTCTGTTCCATATTTCAGAGTTTAAAACATAGTTCAAATCCATTCTCTCTTCTCTGATCTTTAGTTCGATCTAGTTTTCAGACAAGAGTTGTTTGTTTAGTTATAAATTAAAACCTAAAAATGAAGTTAAGAAATAAATATATGATGTTTAACTGTAAAATAGAAAGAACAATGGAATTTTTAAAAAGCATGTTAAAAACCCATCATGGAAATTTGTTGTTTCAGGATGTAAATTCGAATATACTTTGCAAATTAGGATTTATAAAACTAAAACGAAGATTGTTAGTTTAGTATTTCAAGAGTAAATTGAATTTGAATAAAATTAGCATTTTGATCAAATTATGACGATCGAACAAATCTTAAATGCTAAGATTTGGTTTGAAGCAAGCTCGAGCATCTATGATTTCGAGAAAATTGACGAATGATTTTTCTATTGCACGAATTGGAGAAACGAGGTCGAATTAGGTTTTCGTTCGAATTTGGACATGACTGGGAAATGAGGTGATCTCGTCACCTCTGATGCGTCGAGCTACGTGGGGTTCTAGAGGATGGAAGAGTAGCGCGTTAAGGTGGTGTAGACGGGGTCGGAGCTCCTCCGGTGGTCTGAGGAACGCTGGCGAAGTGCTTTTGGTGGAGGTGTTCGAGTTCCAGGTAGGAACTGGAATGCTCGATTTCGTTCTCGTCATTGATTCTTAGTCTTGGATGTTCGTGATGCTCGTATAGGTCGGGGACGACATGTTGAAGGTGGTGGCCATGATCGGAGCGCTGGCGAACTCCTGTGCACGTGTACGTGCATTTCGTATCTGGGTAGTTTTAATTTGGGGAAGACGAGCTGCTCGTGAGATTTGCTCGAGAATCTGGGGAGTTTACTCGAAGATGGGCTCGGGGTTTTGGGGTTTCGACTCGAGTCGTGCTCGAGTGTTTGGGGAATAGCTTCAGTTTTAAATTGTTAATTTAACTAAGTTTTAAAAGGAAGGGGAAGAAGTAGGGAAGACTCGGGACAGACCCGAGTATCATTCGGATATGACTCGAAGGGAAAGCCCAGTTTTATAAAAGTTTTAAAAATAAGATTTTGAAATTTAAAAACAAATTTTGTTAAAACTTTATGCCTTACTTTATAAATGTTATGAAAGTTAATTTTAAGATAAAAGGGTTTAAATGTATATGGTAATTAAGAAAATGTTTATCTTAAGTTAAAGAAGATTTATTATCTTTGAAGTTAATTAAGTAAATGAAGGAATTAAATATAACTAATTAAATTAATTAATTAAGAATAAAGGTTAATTAAGTGATTAATTCAAGGATAATTAATTAATTTAATTAATTAATGATTGTGATTGATTAACTAATAATTAGAGATTAATGAATTAGGGATTTATTAATTAAGAAATTAAAGGTTGATTAATTGGAAAATACGAAGTACTTAGTTGGTAATTGAGTTTTAGAAATAAATAAATTGGTTAATGAATAAGGAATAATTAATCTATAAAGCTTAATTAAGGATTAATTAAATTGTGATTAAATCTTATTAATTGATAATTAAGGTTTATATATTAATAATTAAAAGAATAATTAATCTGTAATTAAAGATTTATAAATTTGTTGCTAAGGGCAATTAAGAAATGAATTATCAATTGTAATGGATCAAATGAATGTGATTGATTCAAGATAATTAATTGTAAATTAATTAAAGATAACCACTTGATGGTTAATTAAGTATGAATACTTAATGAAATTGAATAGTATAATTACTTAGCAAAGTAATTAATGAATAATTATAGGATGTAATTAGATGAAGGAAATTACTTAATGGGAAGTAATTAAAGTAGGATTACTTTGTAGAAGTAATTAAAGATTTATTACTTGGTGTAATAAATAATAAGGGTTTATATAATTAATTAAGAAGTTAATTAATTAAGATAAGAAATTTCAAGATGGAAATTCCTGTATATGATTTAAGTTGATAAATGAAAGTGATTAATAGAAGTTAATTAATTAATGTAATTAATTAAGGATTAATGTAATTAATTATAGTTAATTAATTAAGTAATGGAAGTAATTTATTAAGGTTCGTTAATAAATGTAATTGATGAAGTAATTAATGGTTAATTACTGTGAATGGTTAAGAATAATTAATTTGTGAAATTAATTAAAGAGTAATTACTGGAATGTAATTAAAGGTTAGTTAATCCAAGATGATTAATTAAAATGGAAGTTGGAGAATGATTAATTAATTGATTTGTAATTAATTAATGATTTTGTAAGCAGGATTTATAAGATGAAGTAATTAATTTAATTTACTTTAAATTAATTAGAGAAGAAGTAATTAATTTAATTCATTTTAAATTAATTTGAAATGAGATAATTAATTTAATTCATTTTAAATTAATTATAAATGGTGTGATTATTTATCCTTGCTTATGTATGGATGGATGGTATTGTTTGCCTTGAAGGGTTTGAGATCTCAGATATGGATGCTGTGTGATATGGATTATCTATTTATGATGATATTGTGAATTATCTATCTGTGATATTGTGGATTATCTATCTGTGATATTGAGATTTATCTATCTGTGAGTATATAGATAATATTGAATTGAATTGTTTTAACCTTAAAACAACTTGGCCTTAAAAGACACGGTTTGGATTTGATGAGACCGGGATCGGGTTTCCAGATTTGGATATCCGAAAACCACATCGATTCAAATTTACGATAGGTCGTGAATCTCAAGTGAAGATGAAGATTCAGAGTGCAAGGGTTATTGTCGTTAACTCTGAGGGTGATTCCAATATGAGTGTAACGAGATAATGCCTTCGGTTTCGTTCGAACCCGGAACGAACTTGTATGGATTGAATGCTTTCAGCACATCGTCAAGTGGACGATGAGCATTCTAAGAGATGTGTTCTCTAAAGGTAATCGTAGCCTCAAGCCTCATCAACCGGGAATGGCTAAAACAGGGGAGGTGCAGCAAGGCTTCGTGGGTAGCACCCACTTGAGAGTAAGGTCATCCCTGTCTAGATGTCCCGCTTTATTTTCGGCTTAGTGTGCGGTTGTGGATCCCAACCGTGGGGTGATTTTATTGGGAACTATCCAGTAAGGGATGGGTCCGGCCTTGTGTTGCAGGGGACTTAGGGTGGGTCCTCGGTACGCTGATCTAGGCCAGGTACTGTGACGGGCGGTACCCCAGTAGCCCTGCCATTGTATGGAATCCAAAATCCAATAAGCGCCCTCGGATTTTATTGTAAACCTAGTATGCTAGAATTTAATGAATGTAACAATTTCGGCTATTTCATATTTACTTGAAAACCCTAGACACTATTATAATATCACCGGATTTCCTATCAAATGTTTTGGTTAGCGTAAGGTAAAAACATTTCCATGTTTATGTGTGGGATGTCTTACGTGATACCTTTTGTTTTCCAAAGGATTTTTAAAGTTAAGCAACTTTAACCGTTTACTCATACCAGACCCATGTCTGACCCGGAGTTTATTTCTGTTTTTCTAAACTCTCGGGTACCCAAATTTTTACGGGTAGCTAAGGGATTCAGGTTAGCTTTGACGAATTCGGAAGGAGCAATGGAGCAGGAGGCTTCAACGTTGTAGATAGATATATTGGTTCCGCTGTGTAGTATTTATATGTATTTCCGCTGTGTTGTATCTCTGTGATGTTGTGAGTTGTATCGAGTTGTATTAACTAGACAGGTGTTTATAACTGTCTAGTATGTGTTGTATTATCGGTGTGACTCTGATGTATATGATACTATGTATTCTCTTATGTGATATATTATATTTTATTCGTTCCGCTGTTGAGATTCTAATGTTGTTTCTTCTTTCTTCTCTATCTTTTCTATTTTCTCACCTCTTTCTTTCTTAATAATGGCGCGTCTTTCCGTGTACGGATTGGCGGGCTGTTACAGAGCATGATTGCATTGAGCGTATGCAACAAGCCGTTAAACCTCTGGGTGTCCCCAGTAGGACGAGTGTTGTCTCGTGAGGGTTTTTAGCGGATACTACCCACAAAATCCAAAAACAGGATGAAAATATTTACACAATGCAAGATTTATTTACAAAGTGATGAATGCAAGTTTTTGAAAATATATACAAATGAAGGGTTTACTTTTAAATTGACACAAATAAGTTAAATATAGGTTTTGGTCATTATCTTGAAATTTAAGTCATCTAATCGTCAAAATTTCCAACAAAAATTAAGTTATCATAACAAATAGACTATAGTTTAACTCGTTATTTCGGTCGATAACAAAGTGTAATTATAAAATGGATCCTTCGTTGATTATCAAAGTTTATCAAAGTGGTAATTTTATTTCTTTTCAATAACAAGTCAAATCAAATAAGTTAAAATAGTGCTTGGATTTCAATTGCTTACTCTCTCCATTTTTTCTTTTGAAAATTTTGTTGATATTAGCAATATTTACATATGCCTAACTCAGATAAACTGAGGCCAAATATATTACCCATGCACTGCCTTGCAGCCTGATGTGAGGGGAATACAGAGTGTGGCGAGTGAACACACAAGTGTGAACACTTATTGACTGTAGGCATTATTAGTAAAATAATTTTTATATACACACCTACTTAGATAAACTAAGGCCAGATATACCGATCATGCACTGCCTTCCGGGCTTACATGAGAAGGGTACAGAGCATGGCGAGTGAACACGCAAGTGTGAACATATGACTCTAGGTGTTTATTAAAAACTATACATATATACAAGAAATATCTTTTTTATTTATTTTTATTTTTTTTTGTTTTTTTTTCGAAGAGAGTTTTGCAAAATCATCTTAGCACCATTTAACTTAGAAGACAAAAAAAATGTTATATCCTTTACTTTAAATTAACCACTTTTTAAAACAAATATTTTCAATTAGAATGTATTTCATAATTAACACGTGTGAATCTTCCTATATACTAGTTAAACCATCATTATTTGTAATCAAACTTCATTTTTATTTTTGTTAAGACAAATGAATTTTCAAAAATTTCAATTTTATAAACCAAAACCATATATTTATCCTATAGTGTTTAAAAATAAATCAAAAATGCTATAAAAAAATTTGTTTTTGTTTTTGAGATTTTTTTTAAAATTTGGAAAGAAAATAAAAAATAAATAAACCATGAAAATTCGAAAATGATGATGATTCTCCCCCCACAGTCAATCCAAGTGGAAGGAGAAAAATAAAAATAAAAGGCCTTTATTTATATGAAAATGAACAATATTTACACGAGATCAGAAAGAATATCGTTAAAAAGTAAATGAAACGGTCTTCCAAAGACTGATTCATTTGTCTCGTCAAGTATACGAGACACAGCTTACGCTCGGAAAACCAAATCATAAAAGATTTCAAAGTTGAATATTAATTTGGAAAAACGAATGTCGTTTTATTGAAAATCGTACGAGTTGTTTTATTTTCGATGATTTTTGGGGTGGATAAAACAATTGATTGAAATTCAAATTTATTATCACCAAATTCAAGCTTATCATCGATTTCAAAATCAAAATGATGATTTGAATCGTCCCCTTCAGATTTTAACGACCCGTCATCGAAAAGTCCAAAAAAATTATGTTTATTGAATTCGTCTTCCTTATTTGGATTATCAACAACTTCATCGTATATATTAAGTTCAAAATCCAAAGTTGTTGTATTTAAATTTTTGGAATCGAGAAAAGGAAGGTCGAATCTTAAATTTGGTTCCATACCCTCAAAAAAATTGAAATCCAACTCAATTACCGTGTTTTCAACAACTTCATTAAGATTGTTATTTTCAATTTCAAAAGTTTTTATTTGAAAATCGTCGATTTGGGTAAAAGATGGATTGTTACTTGACTCGTCACACATTGGGATTTGATTTTGTTTCTCACGTTGTTTCACATAAGATATATACAATTATTATTATTATTATATTTTTGAAAAGGAAACTTAAAAGTGAGGTTTTACTTAAAAAGAAGTATAAAGGAAGAAAAACTAAAGCAAAAAAAACCAAAACAAAACAAATGAAAACAACACAAAACAAAAGAAAACAATGCAATTGAAACTTGTAAAACTTTTTTTTCTGTTGTAAAGCTTTAACACAATTTTTATTTTTAAAAGGAAGAATGAACAAAAAGAAACATGGGATAAATAAAAAAAAGTAAACAAAAATAACTAAAAAAAAGGTAAACAACCCGGCACAAGAAGTAAGACTATCCACTTTTCTCGTTCGTTCAAGGCAAAACAACACAAACCCGCTAAACAATAAAAACAGAAGAAAAGTCCCAACTCCTAAATAAATTTGTTCGTTCGTTCTCCTGATACGAACGAAATTCTCAGATACCCCAATTGATTTCCGATACGATTTAGGTTCCCCTGAGTTGATCGAGCAACGATTGGGATGGTCGAATTGGGGAGAGGCGGTAGTTGGCGGAATTGAAGTCACAAGTGGTTTAGACTTGAGGCGGTTCGAATTGGGTTGACGGTGGTGGATAAGTTGCAAGGAGGTGGTTGATAGGTGAAGGTGATGCAAGAAGTGGCTTATGGTCGAAGATGATAGTGGTGAAGCAGTTTATAGAGGTAAGCACAGTAAAGGGGTCTCTGTGATGTGGTTTTTCCTTTTTTTTTGCCGAACCTCTGCTGTTGGAATTTGGTCACTTTTTGTTTGTCTGTATATTTGGTGCAGTGGTTTTTTTGGAGTATGTAGAGGAGCAGTTGAATTGATCGGACAAGGGTGTTGTGTGGTGGTTTATGGTGATTAGGTATGTGCAGTGAGATCTGTAGGGTAGTAGTTGGAATGTTGACAGAGATAGAATGTTGTAGTGGTGGATGGACAGTGATCAACAATGAAGTTGAACTGATCGGTTTACAATAGGAATGTAGGTACGAAGTGGATGAAGTAAAGAGGTGATGAAGTATTGGTTTGTCGCGAGTTTGTGGTGACTGATGGGTTTGTTGATGATGGAGTAGTAATGGTTAGGGGGAAGGTTGAGATACAAGGGATGGTAGCACTGTTGCAAGTTGTACAGTGCACTGTTGTTGGTAACTTGGTTGTAAAGGGCTGTAGCAGACTAATGGTTGGATGGTAGAATAGTAATGCAACTGTTTTGTAGAGTTTGTGATGGTATGATGTTCTAGTTGTCTATGGTTGTTGAATGGCAGTTGTGATTTTTTTTGGGTATGTTGTCAGTGAAGGTTGTAATATGAAGGATGTATGTTGTTGTTGTACTGTCGAAGTTGGAGGTTGGTATTTATAAGCAGCGGGAATGTTTGTACGGTTGCTGTAGTTTGTATTTTGAAGAGTGGACTGGAGGAAGTGGGCAGATAGGTGAAGTTAATCACTGTTGCACTGGGAATTTGGTTGAAGGCAGTGCACAAGTTTGTGCTTGGGGTGCTATGGTGTGGAAGAGAATGTGGTTGGAAGGTTGTGAGATGTAGTCTGGGTAGCAGTAGATGTTTTAGAGGCTGGGTGGTTTGTTTGAATGGATCAGTTTGATGGTTACTACAGTGAAAAGGAGGGAGGCAGGCAGAAGAGTTGTTGTAGTAGTGCACAAGCACAGTGAAGTGCTGTTGTAGGATAATGGTGTGGTTTTGTTGCTTGTGCAGTTTGAATGAAACCAAGAATTTGATAATAGCAAGATGTTGTGAGGCAGAGAGAGTAACGGGCGAGATGTTGTAACAAAATGGAAAAACAGTGTGAGGCAGAGAGAAAATGCACCTGTATATGGTATGATCAGGGATGTGGAGTGTTTTGTTGGATGACTGATAGAGGTAGTTGTGGTTTGAAATGTGGTCGGAAGAAGTTTGTTAACAGTTTTGGTATTGGTTTTGGTTGAAGTGCAAGGGAGAAGTGGCAGTCTTTGGTTTGTAATTTGAAGTTTGTGGCACTGGAAGGAATGAGCTGCTGTGAGTTGACTGGGAGAGGGTTAAGGCAGAGGAGTTGTAGAAGTGTATGGTCAATGGAACTGTTGTATATGTTCACAGAGAAGTGAAATGCTTCAACAAACAGGCAGTGAACAGAGAAGGGGAAATGCACAGAAAAGATTTGGAAGTCAAATTTGTAAAAGGAAATTGAATTGTAAATTGTAACTGAAATTGTAAAGAAAATGAATAGGAAATAAAATGTTTTTGTTTTTGTTTTGATATTTTGTATGTTTTTTTTAAAATGGAAACAGAAATGCAAATGCAAAATGAAAAACTACAAACACATAAACAAATGCAAGCACAAATCAAACACACACAACAAATTTTTTTTTAATGCACTCAACACACAAAACAAACACACAATATAATCAAAAGAAAATAATTCGAAGAATAGAAAATTAAAATCAAAACAATTCCCCGGCAACGGCGCCAAAAACTTGTTCATCGACGGACATTCTATCGGTTTAGAAAACCGTCGAACGAATTTAAATTAAAAATAACCGCAAGCGCAAAGCGTACACTTGTAGTACGTGGCGAATACGGGTCGATCCGTAGGGAACTGATGATTTTAAATCTCTATTCAATCAAATTAACCAAAGTTGAAAATGTGATTAGCTAAAAATGTAGAAAACTAGCAAAAGAAAATTGATAAAAATATGAGAGTGTGAAGGCAATTTAAAGGCAATTTCCACTCTCTAGATCACATAAATCAACAAAATGAAGTTATGATATCTCTTTTCTTGTCATTAGTGTAATTAGTTGATGTGCTTATCATAAGTATAATATATTTGTGCTATTAATTAGCACAATATAAACCATCAAACTATAACACAATCACTAATACACATTTAACTCTCATGAAATATGACAACAAAGTTGAAAGCAAAATCTATTTTAAGCATGGCCTATTAACTATTAATTAGAAGTATAAGCCATCAAATTTCAATTTCAACATTCACTTCTTTGCCATAATCATATGTGGATGAAGAAACAATTTGTGTTTTGTTTGTTAAGCATAGCCTATTTGTTATGAACAATATAGACTATCAAATTCAAAGCTAAACAACATCATTAAACCACTTCAATCATTCTCATTAAGCACAAAAAGAGAGCATAAACATCAAATTAAGTTGAAGCTACATGATTAGAGAGCTTCATTACCCCTAAATTGAAGAGGTTTAGCCTCTCATATTTGTTATCATACGAACAAATGTAGCATGCAACATGAAAGAAAAAGAAAAGGAAAAAGAAAGCAAAGTAAAGAAAAACTATTCTACTTGCATGAAAAATAAATCTACACTACTAACATGAAAGTAAATAAGCATGAAAAGGAAAAGAACATGTATTGAAGTTGCATAAAAAAATTACATAAAGAGAAATGGTTAAGTAGCCATGAAAAGAAAAAGAGCTCTCATTTTATTTTCCTAAGAGAAGAGACTAAGAGAAGAGAGCCTAAAAGAGAGACTAAGGGGGAGGAGAGGGTTACATGAAACATAAGGGGATTTTATACATGTGTTAAACCCTAACTCATATTTTTAGTGAATGCCCAAAATACCCGCTTAGGAAGTGTGGAGGCCAAGTAATCATTAGCTTCAAATAATCCTCATTTAAGTGTACATGAAGCCATTAATTCCATAAGCATGTGCATTAGCCTCTAATTTGTACATTAAGGTAGGTGGGTAGGTGGGGTCCTCCATTATCTTACTTTGAATTATTTCCATCTTCATTTTTTCTCTTCACTCTTGTGCATGTATATATCATCATGTAACCACTTGTAAAATTCACCAAATTTCCTACAAAACAACATAGAAAATTCCAAGTAAATTTTCACAATTTAATAAATGCATAAAAATGACTATTTTGCTCCTATATGAAGATGAATATGTGACAATTTCAAATAATTTGAATTTTGGTTTAAACAAGTTAAAATACCCAGTATGATCATTTATTTAATTTAAATAGAATAAATATGGTGGTAAAATATGCACATTTACGTGCACATCATAGTGCAATAAACCTATCTAAAAATCTAACTCATCATGCTAGAGCAAAACATATTGATACTAGACATCATTTTCTTAGAGATAATATAAGTAAAGAAGTCATAACTCTTGAATATATTAATACTGAAAAACAAATTGCTAATATATTAACCAAACCATTAAATGAACAAAACTTTACTAAATTTAGAAGAAAATTAGGTATATGTTCATTAACTGAAATATAAATTATAAATAATACAAGTATAGTTAATAATTAATATAAATAAAAAATTTCTCAAAAATTGAAATGGGCATGTCGACATACAGGCCGAGATTTTCAAATTTAAATTTTCCTCTAAAATTAGTTATTTGGTTATATATTTATATATTTCGACTTTTACTTCTTTTCTCTGTTCTATTCTCTGTAATAAACTTCTAAAATAGTAAATTAATGGCTTTCTCTTCTAATAATGAACCTTCTTCACCTATTTCTCCGCATTCTTGTCCTTTTCAACGTTCCACACACGTACGAGTCATCAAATTACAAAAGAAGATGAAAGATTTGCTTCAAATGATGATGGAAATTCAAGTGAGTCAACTGCGAATGGCCAGAGAACAAGATATGCAAGGCAGAATCCTTAGGAATTTAGAAAAATTCCTTATGGATAATAATGCCAATCCTATTGTCATCGAAGAATCATCACAAGCAATGGATTCTAAAGAAGAAGAGCCTCTAGAAGAACCACAAGAGGATCAAGAAGAAGAACATCCTCTGCCGAATCCGGATGTTCATATGGACGAAGACGATGGCGTGATTTGCGTTGGAGAGTTCCTTTTTGACGCTAATGGGAACTTGGTCGAACAACGTGGAAACTTTTGTCTCCACTATCCAAATTGTTCGGTCCATAAATCACCAATAGTTAAGGGTCTTCGTTAAGGGTTTTTCGTTTTTCTCTTTCTTGATTGTATATTGGTTTGTTAATTTGTATATAAGTGCTATCTTAATTAATGTTCTTCTAAAAACAATCTTTGGTGTATAAAATCTTGAATTCCATTTAACTTAGGATGCTATATTTCACTCATACATAGTTATTATTCTTATGTCATATGTTTGTTTATCTCATTTTCTATTAAGTCCAAGTTTTATAGGTTATTTTTGTTGATGACAAAGGGGGAGAAGTTATATAAAATAGTGGGCTTGGAGTAAGGGGGAGTTGTTGGTGTAAGGGGGAGTTATGGTATGATCGAAGTGGTAAGTATATTTTATAAGGTTGTCATCATCAAAAAGGGGGAGATTGTTAGGAACTGGAGATAGTGGTTTTGATGACAACAACCTTTGTAACTTATTTTATTATAACTTATATACTAACACTATTGTCTAGATATATATGAATGTTATTATGCTGGATATATATAAGGCAGGTACTGATTATTGAAGACTGTACGATATAAAGATCAAGCATGAAGAAATCAAGTTTGAAGACTCATGAGTATCGAGATCAAGATTTCAAGATAAGTGTCTAGTTTTATTAAAACTTCATAATAGCATGGAAATCTTCATTCCAAATTTCATTTGGGATGGAACCCATTTCTACCTTCTTAGTGGCATACAAACCCATGACAAGTAGCTTACAAACCTACGACAAGTGGCTAACAAACCCACGAACATCCTGGTTTTGTACAAGTTCTCGAGTCCTGATGTGATGAGATATTTTGCAGGAAGAAGCTTGCAAAAGTACTTCAAAATGGTTTTTCAAAATGATTTTCAAAACTGCTTTTCAAAATGTTTTAGCCTTAAAAAATTATCTTTTCAAATGATTTTCAAAAAGTTGTTTTAGCCTTAAAATATTCTTTGTTTTTGTTTTTAAATAAGCTCTTGTTTTAAACTTCGTTTGTTTTTAAAACTATCTTCTGATTTTTAAATATTCTTTTATAATATATATATACTTGAGATTTAAAATCAAATTTATATATACATTCTAAAATTATATTTTTCTACTCTTCTTTATTTTAAAACATAGGAAAATTAGTTTATTTTACTCCAGAATCATTTCATCTTGTTTTCCTTTCAATACCATTTTCAAAACAAATTTTTCATTGTTTTTAACTAAGGGATGTCGACATCATGGGATACCCCATGTCGACATGGTGGCCGTTAAATTCAAAAGTTTCAATTTTCAAAAGAAGTGTCTATTCGTTTAAATCTCTTCACGAATGGTTATGACCGTTACTGGTCTATAAATAGCCTTCACAAACGAATTTTTTGAACTAACTATTTTCTTATTTTCTTCACTCCTTCTCCACAAATCCATATTCAAACATTTTCATATTTTTAAGATCGTGCCAAAATTCTGCCGAATTCTCAAATGAATAAAATTAGAATCTCGTTCTTTTTTTATTCTCTGCCCTCTCTCGAAGATCAAAGTGCTATTCAAAGTTATAGGATCAATTTGTAATCAAAATTTTATCGAGTCTCTCTATAAGGTGTGGTTGTGCCTGGAAATCAATTGGGTGATCTTGTGTCCCATAAATCTAGAGAGTTTGCCACGGACTCAAAGACAGGAGGGTACCTCAAGGCCTTTAGAAATTGAGGATTGTAATCTCGACATTGGTATAATAAAAATCTGTATGAGGTGTTTGCCTTGGTGCAGGACTGGACGTAGGGTAACTCCAAACCAGTATAAAATTCGGTGTGTTCTTTTCTTTTACTGCTTTTTATTTACTTTATGCATCTGTGTTTGACTCTGTGATTGTTCTGTGATTAAGTTCTGCATTTGTTTATATCATAATTTTTTAATTAGTTCATATAAGTTTTAGAATCCATTAAACATTATTCACCCCCCCCTCTAGTGTTAAATTAGCCTTAAGATCCTTAATCCGCACTCCCTTTTAATTGGTATCAGAGCATTGGTTTTCATAGTTTTCATAATGTGAAACTTGAAAAGTTAAAAATGGCATTTTTAGGAAATTTCGTTAATACTAGTTTGAATTTATGCATTTCATCAAAGTATCATAAGTCTGCATATAGTTTTTATGAAAAATCAAGTTATCTACCGAATTGGTTTGTTATGCAGGAACAGACATATTACATGGCTTTTGAAGAATCAACAACCAATGGACAAACTGTGCAAATTGAGAAAGATAAATGGATACTTGATAGTGGTTGTTCAAGGCATATGACTGGAAATCCCGAGATACTCAACGACATTATATATCAAGATGGTGGATTGGTCAACTTTGGAGATAACTCAAAAGGATATATGATTGACACCGACAATGTCGGTAATTCTAAAACTCCTCTTATTTCTGATGTTTTGCTAGTTAGGAATTTAGAACATAATCTGCTTAGTATAAGTCAGCTATGTGATAAAGGATTTAAAATTAAAATTGGAAAAGATAAGTGTCACATCGAAGATAATAAGTCAAATATTATCTTTGAAAGAATTAGGAAGAAAAACATTTACATCCTTAGTATGAAAGTTTCAAATGATAACTTATGTCTTTTGGCTAATACAAGTGACCATTGGATTTGGCATAAAAGACTTGGTTATTTAAATTTCAAATTGTTATCTAGGTTATCAAAACTTGACTTAGTTAGAGGTTTTCCCAAGTTAAACTTTAAAGTAGATAGTATATGTGATGCTTGCCAATTAGGAAAACATAAGAAAAGTACATTTAAATTAATAGATATGATTTCTACTTCTAAACCTCTAGAATTACTTCATTTAGATTTATTTGGTCCATCTCAAGTTCAATCAATTAATGACAATAAATATGTTTTTGTAATTGTAGATGATTATTCTAGATATACTTGGACAATTTTTCTTAAAATTAAAAGTGATGCTTTTGAATTATTTAAAAATTTTGCTAAAAGAATTCAAAATCAACTTTCTTTAAAAATAAAAACTATTCGTAGTGATCATGGTGGAGAATTTGAAAATGAAAATTTTGAGAATTTCAGTAATTAAAAAGGGATTACTCATAATTTCTCTTTTCCAAGAAATCCACAACAAAACGGAGTGGTAGAACGTAAGAATAGAATGATTCAAGAGTGTAACAACCCGGAATTTTATAACAATTAATTATCGTTGTTAGACGATTAAATTGGTTGTTAATTGCTATTTAGATTTTAGTCGAGTTGAAATTCTTTGTAAAAGTGTTAAGAGTATGCGGGCTTAAAATAAATGTTGGCCCAGGTCTCTTTTGCTTTGCCGTGATAACTATCAAGCTAACCCGTTCCCCATTTTTCTTTTTCATTTTCACAACCCTAAAACAACGAACGAAAAAATGGCTGCCGCTTCTCTTCGTTTGTTCGTCCTCTTATCAAAAATTAGGGCTTTTGATTTTTCGAAGGCGCCGACTTCGATTTGCTCGATCGAAGGAAGAATTTCGTTGCTTGCTCGTCGAATCAAAAGGTGAGTGATCTTTTCACTCACATCTAATTCGAATTGTTTCGTGGATACCACGGCTTCGATAATGTACTTGTATATATAACTTCCAGAGTCGACAGTTGTAGTTGTATCATATGTATAGTGTCAAATGTATTGTAACTGACATTAGTTATATATATATATATGAGACTTTTATTATTTTTGTTTCGCATTTTTATTATCTGTGTTATTATTATATATATTGTCCTAAACTATTATGAACCATCGTAGTTCGTTTTATACTGGAATTGGATATGTCGATGGGAGTAAATAAATAAGAGATGAAAAACAAAAATATATACCACTCCCATCGAGGTAACCAATACTAGTGTAAGGCCCAACTACGGATGGCCGCTCCTATCCAGCCTTATTCTTCGTAACAACAGACAGTATTTCTTTTAATACTCTTTGTTATTGTGAGCATAGAGGTGGGGCGTCACAGTTGGTATAAGAGCTTGGGGGTTTATGGACATAATATAAAACATAACTTAGATGGAACATGTGTTACAACTATTTGTCGATGTTTTTAGTTGTGCTTTGAGTCAAAACTAAAGTTTTGAAATTATGATGAAATTTTTAAATATCTTTAGTTAAAAATAAAAGTGAAACTGTGTTTTGATGATTGATTAATTTGTGTTCTGTTTATCAGAGTGCGCAGCGGAAACAGTAGGGCTGTCTTCACTGTGTACGGCTGATAACCCTTTTGATTTAAAAATCAAAATATGAAAATGAAATAAATTTCATTTGTTGTTTACATAGCTGAGTTTATTTTGTTTCTTTGGAAATTTCGAATCAGATTTGAGGATTCGAAGCGAGTGTAGTTATGTGATTTTTATTGAGATTTTTGCTATTTTGAATTATCTTCATTGAAGATACATTCGAATGATTTCTTTGTTCATTTTGTAGTATACGTGCAAATTTGAGTTGCACGTTACTGCATTAATTTTACGTTGAACCGGTGTTTGGTTTAAACGTATTTTGTTGCCGTTATTTTTATAACGGGATTTTTACACCGATGCTAAATTTTTGAAGCGCGGTGTTTTGTTGACATTTTAATGAATGAAAATTCACTGGTATTACATTTTGAAGTGAATTATTTTGATGAGATTTTGACATATAAAAATTATTCTCGCTTTGACTTCAGTAACCGTCAATTTTAAAGTGGATTTTCAAGCGGTAATTCCGCAATGCTGATTTTGAGATCCGATTTTACGGTGTTTTGGGAAGTACAATTTCCTTTTCGAAATTTCTACTGATATTGCTGTTTTAATCATGTGTTCTGAAAATTGTTTTAAATTTTTTACAGTTTGCGCTTTCAAAAGAATGAGGAAGCGATTTAAACGCTTCAGCAAAATTGAGGACTATGAACCCTCACTTTTACTGTTTCGCTTAATTCCGGACTTGTCCGTTTGAGAACGTAAAATGTTATTTATTTAAAATACAAAATTTTACAGTTTGCGCTTTCAAAAGAATGAGGAAGCGATTTAAACGCTTCAGCAAAATTGAGGACTATGAACCCTCACTTTTACTATTTCGCTTAATTCCGGACTTGTCCGTTTGAGAACGTAAAATGTTATTTATTTAAAATACAAAATTTTACTATTTACGCTTTCAAAAGAATAAGGAAGCGATTTAAACGATTCAGCAAAATTGAGGAATATGAACCCTTACTTTTACTGATTCGCTTAATTCCGAACTTGTCCGTTTGAGAACGTAAATTGTTGTTATATAAAATATACACAATTTTGCACTTTCAAGGAAATGATGAAGAGATTTAAACGAATTGGAAAAAGTGCGGAGTATGGAACCATACGTTTACTATTTCGGTTAATTCCGGACTCGTTAATTGAAATATTTACTGATTGATGATTTTGATGATTTTGTTGGGCTTTCTAGCCACTATGTTGGACCTTCGGGTCATATGATGGACCTTCGGGTCAAATACCAATACTAGACCTTCAGGTCACTCTGCGGACCTTCGGGTCATCTGATGGGCGCCAAAAATTTATAGTACTTGGTAGGCTTCGGCCATTTGTTGATGCACGTGCGGCGTAGCTAAAACTCGCCATCTAATGGGATTGATCCAACCTTTTATGTTGATTTTCTAGAGTATCTTAATTGATTTCTAGATAATTGTTGTTTCTAATTATCTGCAGGTAATTAGATATTTGCTGTTATGAGATTTGATTATCGTTTGTGATAATTAGATATTTGTTGATTTGAGATTTCTGATTATCGTTTTTGATAATTAGATATTTGCTGATTTGATTTCTAATTATCGTTTTTGATAATTAGATATTTGTTGATTTGTGATTTCTGATTATCGTTTTTGATAATTAGATATTTGATGCTTTCTGATTATCGTTTTTGATAATTAGATATTTGATGTTTTCTGATTATCGTTTTTGATAATTAGATATTTGATGTTTTCTGATTATCGTTTGTGATAATTAGATATTTGCTGATTTGAGTTCTGATTATCGTTTGTGATAATTAGATATTTGTTGATTTGAGATTTCTGATTATCGTTTTTGATAATTAGATATTTGCTGATTTGATTTCTGATTATCGTCTTTGATAATTAATTATTTGTTGATTTGAGAGTTCTGATTATCGTATTTGATAATTAGATATTTGTTGATTTGAGATTTCTGATTATTTGTGTTTTCTGATTATCGTTTTTGATAATTGGATATTTGCTAGTTTTGCTGATTATGAGATTTTCTAGTCTCTGATTGATTCTAGATTATGTTGATTATGTTGAATTTCTATTTTCTATCCATCTCTGTTGATAGTTAGAGTTTGCTAATTGTGAAGTTTGTGTTTTCTAGTTATGTGTTGGATAACTAGATATTTGCGGTTTTGCGATTTGTGATTTGTGGTTTCTAATTGTCTTTGTTGGTAATTAGATTTTGCTGTTTTCTAATTATCATATCGATAATTAGATATTGATATTTTGTGATTTCTGTATTCTAATCATCTAATTGAAAATTGAATGTTGCTGATAATTGCATTTATTCAGTTTTGTTGTTTTCTGATTATCTATTTGATAGTTAGATTTTGTTGAGAATTTGTGAATTTCTTTTATGGAATTAAAAGATTTCTTTGGCGTTTGTATTCCCGACTTTTATTTTCCTAACTTAACCAGTTTATGTTAGAAAAATAATTGTTATTGACACCTTTAATTATGAAAATTGCGGGGACGCAATTTTTATAAGGAGGGGAGTCTGTAACAACCAGGAATTTTATAACAATTAATTATCGTTGTTAGACGATTAAATTGGTTGTTAATTGCTATTAAGATTTTAGTCGAGTTGAAATTCTTTGTAAAAGTGTTAAGAGTATGCGGGCTTAAAATAAATGTTGGCCCACGTCTCTTTTGCTTTGCCGTGATAACTATCAAGCTAACCCGTTCCCCATTTTTCATTTTCACAACCTTAAAACAACGAACGAAAAAATGGCTGCCGCTTCTCTTCGTTTGTTCATCCTCTTTTCAAAAATTAGGGCTTTTGATTTTTCGAAGGCGTCGACTTCGATTTGCTCGATCGAAGGAAGAATTTCATTGCTTGCTCTTCGAATCAAAAGGTGAGTGATCTCTTCACTCACATCTAATTCGAATTGTTTCGTGGATACCACGGCTTCGATAATGTACTTGTATATATAACTTCCAGAGTCGACAGTTGTAGTTGTATCATATGTATAGTGTCAAATGTATTGTAACTGACATCAGTTATATATATATATATATATATATATATATGAGACTTTTATTATTTGTGTTCCGCATTTTTATTATCTGTGTTATTATTATATATATTGTCCTAAACTATTATGAACCATCGTAGTTCGTTTTATACTGGAATTGGGTATGTCGATGGGAGTAAATAAATAAGAGATGAAAACCAAAAATATATACCACTCCTATCGAGGTAACCAATACTAGTGTAAGGCCCAACTACGGATGGCTGCTCCTATCCAGCCTTACTCTTTGTAATAACAGACAATATTTCTTTTAATACTCTTTATTATTGTGAACATAGAGGTGGGGCGTCACAAAGAGTGTGCTAGAACAATGCTTTCTGATAGTAACTTACCTAAAAACTTTTGGGCTGAAGCAGTCGCTACAGCTTGTTATATATTAAATAGGATTTTAATTAGACCATTAACTAATAAAACACCATATGAATTACTTTACAATAAGAAACCCATAGTCGCTTATTTTAAAGTCTTTGGTAGTAAGTGTTTTATTCTTAATACAAAAGATAATTTAGATAAATTTGAACCTAAATCCGACAAAGGTATCTTTATCGGATATTCTAATAGGAGTAAAGAATTTAGAGTTTATAATTTAAGAACTAACACTATTGAAGAAACAATGCATGTATCTTTTGATGAAAATTTTAAAGATACTGTACAAATAGAAGATGAAGAAGATTTCGTAACTTTAAATAATGAACCTAATGAAACTAATTGTGAAATCATCCAACCTAATAAAAGAATTAGGTTATTAAAAGATCATCCTGTAGAAAATATACTAGGAAATATTGAATCTATAGTTAAACAAGAAATCAACTAAATAGTATGAGTAATGTAACTTTTATATCAACTATTGTACCTAAAAATCCAAAGGAAGCATCATCTGATGATTCATGGATTCTTGCTATGCAAGAAGAATTGAATCGGTTCACCAGAAATGATGTTTGGGAACTTGTTCCTAGACCTGAGGATTAAAGTATAATTGGAACAAAATGGATTTATAAAAATAAAATGAATGAACTTGGTGAGGTCGTGAGAAATAAAGCTCGTTTAGTCGCGCAAGGTTATTGTCAAGAAGAAGGAATTGATTATGACGAAACCTTTGCACCCGTAGCAAGACTACAAGCTATATGGATTCTACTTGCTTTCTCAAACTACAATAGTTTCAAGTTATATCAAATGGATGTTAAAAGTGCTTTTGTAAATGGTTTTGTAAAAGAAGATGTTTATGTTGAACAACCTCCACTTTTTAAAGATAATAATTTTCCAAATCATGTATATAAATTAAAGAAAGCTTTATATGGTCTGAAACAAGCTCCTAGAGCCTGGTATGAAAGACTAAGATCTTATTTACTACAATCTTGTTTTGAAATTGGTAAAATAGATACAACTCTTTTTATTGAAAGAAACAAAAATGATATTCAATTTGTTCAAATATATGTAGATGATATAATATTTGGATCAACTAATAACATAATGAATAAAGAATTCTCAGATATAATGACTAAAGAATTTGAAATGAGTAATATGGGAGAACTAAGTTTTTTCTTAGGACTTCAAATCAAATAATTAAATAAAGGAATTTTCATTAGTCAAGAAAAATATGCTAAGGATTCAATTAATAAATTTGGATTGACCACTTCTAGTGGGAAACCAACTCCAATGACAACTAATGTAGCTTTAAGTAAAAAAGATAAATCAAAAGATGTTGATCAAAAATTATATAGGGAAATGATTGGTTCGTTGCTTTATATAACAACAAGTCGTCCTGACATCATGCATAGTGTCTGTCTTTGTGCAAGATACCAATCTCAACCTAAAGAAACTCACTTAAAAGCTGTTAAAAGAATTTTAAGATATGTAAAACATACTTTAGATTATGGTTTATTTTACCCTAAAAATGATGTATTTGATTTAAATTCATATTGTGATGATGATTACGCTGGTTGTAAATCAGACCAAAAATGTACAAGTGGAACTTGTCACTTTCTAGGACATTCTCTGGTTTCCTGGTTTAGTAAGAAGCACACTATATCCTTGTCAACAACTGAAGCAGAATATATATCTACTGCTTTGGCTTGTTCTCAAGTTATATATATGCAACAAACTTTAAAAGATTTTGGATTAACTATAACTAAATCACCAATTTATTATGATAATACTAGTGCAATAAACCTATCTAAAAATCCAACTCATCATGCTAGAGCAAAACAAATTGTTATTAAACATCATTTTCTTAGAGATAATATAAGTAAAGAAGTCATAATTCTTGAATATATTAATACTAAAAAACAAATTGCTGATATATTAACCAAACCATTAAATGAACAAAACTTTACTAAATTTAGAAGAGAATTAGGTATATGTTCATTAACTGAAATATAAATTATAAATAATACAAGTATAGTTAATAATTAATATAAATAAAAATTTCTCAAAAATTGAACTGGGCATGTCGACATGACCCATCCCCCTATGTCGACATACAAGCTGAGATTTTCAAATTTAAATTTCACTCTAAAATTAGTTATTTGGTTATATATTTATATATTTCGACTTTTACTCCTTTTCTCTATTCTATTCTCTGTAATAAACTTCTAAAACAGTAAATTAATGGCTTTCTCTTCTAATAATGAACCTTCTTCACTCACTTCTCCTCATTCTGGTCCTTTTCAACGTTCCACGCACGTACGAGTCATCAAATTACAAAAGAAGATGAAAGATTTGCTTCAAATGATGATGGAAATTCAAGTGAGTCCATTGCGAATGGCTAGAGAACAAGATAGGCAAGGCAGAATCCTTAGGAATTTACAAAAATTCCTTATGGATAACCATGCCAATCCTATTGTCATCGAAGAATCATCACAAGCCATGGATTCTAAAGAAGAAGAAGAGCCTCTACAAGAACCACAAGAGGATCAAGAAGAAGAACATCCTCTACCGAATCCGGATGTTCATATGGACGAAGATGATGGCGTGAATTGCGTTGGAGAGGTCCTTTTTGACGCTAATGGGAACTTGGTCGAACAACGTGGAAACTTTTGTCTCCACTATCCAAATTGTTCAGTCCATAAATCACCAATAGTTAAGGGTCTTCGTTAAGGGTTTTTCCTTTTTCTCTTTCTTGATTGTATATTGATCTGTTAATTTGTATATAAGTGTTATCTTAATTAATGTTCTTCTAAAAAAAATCTTTGATGTATAAAATCTTGAATTCCATTTAACTTACAATGCTATATTTCACTCATACATAGTTATTATTCTTATGTCATATATTTGTTTATCTCATTTTCTATTAAGTTCAAGGTTTATATGTTATTTTTATTGATGACAAAGGGGGAGAAGTTATATAAAATAGTAGGCTTGGAGTAAGGGGGAGTGGTTGGTGTAAAGGGGAGTTATGGTATGATCGAAGTGGTAAGTATATTTTATAAGGTTGTCATCATCAAAACGGGGGAGATTGTTAGGAACTGGAGATAGTGGTTTTGATGATAACAGCCTTTGTAACTTATTTTATTATAACTTATATACTAACACTATTGTCTAGATATATATGAATGTTATTATGCACGATATATGTAAGGCATGTACTGATTATTGAAGACTGTATGGTATAAAGATCAAGAATGAAGAAATCAAGTTTGAAGACTCATGAGTATCGAGATCAAGATTTCAAGATAAGTGTCTAGTTTTGTTAAAACTTCATAATAGCATGGAAATTTTCATTCCAAATTTCATTTGGGATGGAAACCATTTCTACCTTCTTAGTGGCTTACAAACCCACGACAAGTAGCTTACAAACCTTCGACAAGTGGCTTACAAACCAACGAACATCCTGGTTTTGTACAAGTTCTCGAGTCCTGATGTGATGAGATATTCTGCAGGAAGAAGCTTGCAAAACTACTTCAAAATGGTTATTCAAAATGATTTTGAAAACTGCTTTTCAAAATGTTTTAGCCTTAAAAAATTATATTTTCAAATGATTTTCAGAAAGTTGTTTTAGCCTTAAAATATTCTTTGTTTTTGTTTTTAAATAAACTCTTGTTTTAAACTTCGTTTGTTTTTAAAACTATCTTATGATTTTTAAATATTATTTTATAATATATATGCTTGAGATTTAAAATCAAATTTATATATACATTCTAAAAATATATTTTTCTACTCTTCTTTATTTTAAAACATAGGAAAATTAGTTTATTTTACTCCAGAAACATTTCATCTTGTTTTCCTTTCAATACCATTTTCAAAACAAATTTTACATTGTTTTTAACTAAGTTATGTTGACACCATCGGATACCCCATGTCGACATGGTGGCAGTTAAATTCAAAAGTTTCAATTTTCAAAAGAAGTGTCTATTCATTTAAATCTCTTCACGAATGGTTATGACCGCTACTGGTCTATAAATAGCCTTCACAAACGAATTTTTTGAACCAACTATTTTCTTATTTTCTTCACTCCTTCTCCACAAATCCATATTCTAAAATTTTCATATTTTTAAGATCGTGTCGAAATACTGCCGAATTCTCAAGTGAATCAAATTAGAATATCATTCTTGTTTGATTCTCTGCCCTCTCTTGAAGATCAAAGTGTTATTCAGAGTTATAGGATCAATTTATAATCAAAAGTTTATCGAGTCTCTCTATAAGGTGTGGTTGTGCCTGGAAATCAATTGGGTGATCTTGTGTCCCGTAAATCAAGAGAGTTTGCCTCGAACTCGAAGGCAGGAGGGTACCTCAAGGGCTTTAAAAATTGAGGATTGTAATCTCGACAATAGTATAATAAAAATCTGTACGAGGTGTTTGCCTTGGTGCAGGACTGGACGTAGGGTAACTCCGAACCAGTATAAAATCTGGTGTGTTCTTTCCTTTTACTGCTTTTTATTTACTTTCTGCATCTGTGTTTGACTCTGTGATTGTTCTGTGATTAAGTTCTGCATTTGTTTATATCATAATTTTTAAATTAGCTCATATAAGTCTTAGAATCCATTAAACACTATTCACCCCCTCTCTTGTTTTAAATTAGCCTTAAGATCCTTAATCCGCACTCCCTTTCACTTGTTACCTAATACCTCTTGTAGACTCTTCGAGTATTCACTTGTGAACAAAGTATCCCTATCACTGACTATGCTACTATGAATCCCATGCAGTCTGACAATGTTCCTCATAAACTACTTAGCCAATATGGGTGCAGTCCTTGATTAATGGGAATGAAATGTGCACTCTTAGTCAGTTTATCCACTATAACCCAAATACTCTCATTTCCACTATTCAACCTTGTCAACCCATCAATGAAATCCATAGATATGAAATCTCATTTCCACACTGGTATATCTAAAGGCGGAAGCAACCTTCTTGGCTTCTGATGCTTGGCTTTCACTTGCTGACAATTTAAACATTGCCCTACCCATAAGCCTACATCCATTTTCATACCTTCCAAGATGAAACTTCTCTTCATATCCTTGTACATTTTAGTTCCTCTAGGATGAATGGTAAATTTCGATCGATGACACTCCCTAAGAACTTCTTTCCTTAGGTCATCCACATCAGGAATACATAATCGTCCCTTCTTTCTCCACAATTCATTTTGGTTAAGATAAAAATCTTTCAAATCATCAATCTCATTTCCATCTTCGAGTCTTCTGATCCGTTCAATGAATAATGGATCATCTTTCTAGTTTGAAGCAATCCTTTCGATTATTATTAGTCGAGCTTCTAGGTAAGAAAACATCGTAGAATTTCAACTAGAACTAGCAGTCGATCTTAATTACATCAAGTTGTCAATGCTTCCAAATTTTTCCATTCGGCTAACTTATCTAACACTACATTCTAATGTTTCCTGCTAAGTACATTTGTGACTTTATTTCCTTTCCTAAGCGTGTACTCAATTCCAAAATAATAAGCTATTGTGAACTCTAACCACCTTTGTTTTCTCATATTTAACTCCTTCTGAAATAATAACTATCTCAAAGACTTGTGATCCATAAACAACTCGAATCTTTCTCCTAAAAGGTTATATCTCCACACTTTCAAAGCAAAAATTACTGCTGCCAAATCCAAATTATGAGTTGGATATCTAACTTCATGCGGTCTAAGCTATCGAGAAGTGAAGGCAATCACTTTACCTCTTTGCATCAACATAGCTCCTAATCATTTTCTGCATGCATTTGTGTACACCACCAAATCTTGATTCCTATCTGGAACTACTAACACGGGTGCATTGGACAATAAATGTTTCAGCTTTAGGAATGCCTCCTCACATTTATCGATCCAAACATACTTTACGCCTTACTTGTTAGTTTAGTCATCGGTGCTGCTATACGAGAGAAATCCTTAATGAATCTCCGGTAATAGCCAGATAATCCAAGAAAACTATTTACCTTGGTCACTGTCTTGCGTCTCTTTCAATTATTAATAGCTTCAATCTTAGCTGGATCTACCGATAACCCTTTTTCTGAAACTACATGACCAAGAAAGTTCACTTCTCTCTTCCAAAAGTGACACTTCAAAAACTTGGCTTTCAGTTGATGTTGCCTCAACGTGTCAAGCACTATTCTAAGAAAAATCTCATGATCTCGCTCATTCCTAGAGTATACCATAGTATCATCTATAGGTACTAACACAAATCTATGCAAATGCTCTCTGAAAATCCGGTTCAATAAATCTACAAAGAAAGCAGGTGCATTAGTCAATCTGAATGACATTACTAACCACTCATATGAACCATA
Source organism: Allium fistulosum (assembly GCA_030737815.1). Lineage (NCBI taxonomy): Eukaryota > Viridiplantae > Streptophyta > Magnoliopsida > Asparagales > Amaryllidaceae > Allium > Allium fistulosum. The sequence goes on from CM060902.1 coordinate 1,023,629,792, forward strand.
TCTCGTTCAAAACATCGTCAAAGCAATACTATCCTCCGCTACCCTCAGTTGATGGAACCCTGTTGCTAGATACAGTTGGGAAAATACTTTGTTTCCACTCAACTGGTCAAATAAATCATCTATTCTTGGCAAAGGATATTGATTCTTTATCTTCTTTTCATTAAACTTACGATAATCGATACACAATCTCAACGACTCGTCTGGTTTCTTTAGGAATACCATGGCCGCTCCTAAGGTGAACTGCTTGGTCTAATATAACTCTTTCCTTCTAAGCACACTAGCTGCACCTTCAACTTCTTCATCTCGATCGGTGTCAACTTGCTAGGAGGTCTTCGGGTTTAGCACCAAGTACAAGATCTATTCTGAACTCAATAGCTCTCTTCGGAGGTATTCCTATAACTAGTTCAAAAACATCTGCAAATTCTCTTATAACAAATACCTGATTTAACTGATCCTCCTCTTCCGTTGCATCCAACAAAGCACAAACTTATAAACTTGAATTCTCAACTGAGTATATAATTTGATCACTACTATTAGGGTGTCTTAATGATATTTTCCTATCTTGGGAAATATCCTTGCATCATTTTCTCAACCAATCAATACCCAAAATAATCCCAAAGCTTACAAAATCAAATACATGCAAACTACAGGCAAATATATGATCTAACACCTCAAATTCCAAATGGTCACATATCATCCCAAGAGTTGCATACCCTCCTATTGAATTCGCAACCCTTAAGGAAGTAACAAGGTATGATGGTTCTAAATCTAAATTATGTACGAAACACTGAGAGATGAAAGAATATGATGCACTAGTATCAAATAATACTCTAACAAGTATGCCATAAATCAAAAGCATACCTTCCATCACAGCCTTTCCTTTCTCCTCTGTTGTTGGCCTAGATAATGATGGCTCCAAAGCAAAGACTTTCCTTTTTCTGCCTTGGCCGCTTCTAGATATTTGTTCTTGTAATGTCATATCTGGTCACAATTGAAACACATAATGTTCTTCTTCCCAATGAACTTTTTCCATCCCTGGAATGACACTCATTAGAAAGTGTCATTTCTTGTCACACTTATAGCAAATAACAATCTTTCCCTTCTTGGTAACTCCACCCTTCTGCGCTCCCTTCTTCTTAAAGAACATCCTTTTCTAAGTTTGACCATCTTGAACCTCTACAGACTTGTTATTACTAAATAATGTAAGCATTTCGTCATTTATCAATGTCATCTCCATTACTACATTACAAGGGTCTCTACGGTAATGTTGCTCTAGCCAGCTCTGGTTTCAATCCTGTAATAAACTTCTCGTTCCTCTTGATCATAGTATCCATAGTAGCATATCCATATCTGGATAGCTCTCAAATTTGGTCACATTCTCAAGCACTAACATATCACCTTAATCTAACTCAGAAAACTTTCTAAGCAAAGTTGACTTGGCTATTTCAAACACGAATCTCTCTTAAAGCTTCTCTTGAACTTAACCCAAGTCAAGTTCTCCTCTGGTACTCCCACAGTAACACTATTCCACTAGTACAAAGCAGCTCCTTATAATTGCCTCGATGCCAATCTCCTTTTCTGCCTATCGTGCATGCCTAAATCTGCAAAAATCCTTTCATAGTGCAGCAGCCAATTCTTAATTTTGATAGCATAAATGGTTCCAATAAATGGCTTTCCTTCGAGTCTTGCATAATCCCAACTTAGCACTGCATAGTTGTTGACAATAGAAACTTTAGGTGTGACAACCCGGAATTTTGAGCAATATCAATTTAATAATCTATATTAAATATTAAATTGATTTGATATATCTTTGATTTATAAGATTTGAATTAATACTTTTCTTTTAATAAATATCTAATTGGTGAATTTTATCTTTTAAAACTAATAAATTATTTTCTATTTATAATGTATATACATTTGTATATATTGTAGATAGGAAAGCTTTGTTTTAAAATTCAACTAATAAATTATGTTTTGAAATTTCTAATATACATTCTAGTGATTTGGGAATTATGATTTATTTAAAATAAGTTTTTTAAAGCTATTTAATAAATAAATATATGGTTTTAAATACTTAAGATAAATGTTTAAATAGTTTAAAACTTATTCTAGCTTTAGTTAAGATTTAAATTTATTAACAAAAGGATTTGTTTTATTTTCTTTTTAAGTTTAGCGTGTTGAAAATATAGTTTAAAAATATATATAAGTTTTAAATTTAATTTTCATCAAATGATACTTTACTATATTATAAAATAAGTTGTTGATAGTAAAAAGATAACTTCTTTTATAAATCATTTCAAAATGATAAATGTGTTTTTTTAAAATAATATTAATAAATAAAAATGTACATATAGGAATACAAGATTTTAAGTGATAAGTTAGACATAGAAATAAAACAAATATACATAAGTTAAATTTTATAGTTTTGTAAATTATAAAACAAATACACTAAATATTTAAACAACATTTTAGAAATAACATTCATTTACATTCCATTATCAAACTAGTAACATATATTTGTATAGCACTAAAGAAGATTTGCCAGCCTCCAAATAAAATCTGCATAGTCAAATAACTTGTTAGAAAGTAAGCATAAGATAGATATGTAAACAAATAATTCGAAATGATAGGCATGAAGACTTGAGAATCAACCAAATCAAAAGATATGTAGGCTGTAAAGAAAACAAACAATATTAAATAAGTATGTAAAGTGTAAAATCTAGGCAAGCATTTTATGCTAGCTAATGCAAATATCTTCTCTAGTACATAGGCATACGATTTTAGCCTCCAAGATAATAAATTATCTCTGATAATTGTACAAAAGTATACACTGTATTGAAATATAATAATGTACCCTGTAGCTTGAAATAAACATCACCCTATAAGCTACTTTCCCCATATCATCTTTTCACTTCAATTCGAGCTAAATAAAAACTAAGATAAAACTTCATTTAAAAACCTAAACAAACATTCAACAACAGCAAGCAACTCAACAAAACAAAGATCAAGAGGAGCTTCTGTTAGCAAATTCAAAACTGTTTTCAAAAGCCTGTTGTAAAGCAAACCATGCTCTGTTCTTTCACAAATTCAGGTGAGTAACATTTTATTTAAAAATATAACTTAAGTTAATATGGAGCATGATTTTCTCTATGATAACATGTATTTTGTATATATATGATTGTTCAAATCTGTGTATATATGTTCTCTTTTATACTCTGTTTGACTGTTGTTTATTTTCTTTTGAGTAGATATGTAAACCAACCCTCACCACTTGATCTAATAATTGTTTGAACTTAGGATGTAAACAAATGTGGTTTGTTTGATTATAATCTAAGTGTTGAAAATTTATTAAAGCTGAAACAACTTGTAACTGTCTCTGGAAACCAAGAAAGTTATGTACAACTTCAAATAAGTTTAAAAACAAATCTCTGGTTTTTAAAATTCAGGTGTACAAAGTGAATCTATATACAAAAATATGATTTTTAAAACAAGATTTATAATTTTTAGAGTTAGGGATATAGAGCAGTCTGGGTTCGACTGTTTTGTGCATTTGGGGTTGCCGTGGGTGATCTAGTCGACTGGAGATGTCGAGTTTTAGTCTGGAGATAGAGGAGTGACCAGTGGTCATTGGAAAAATGGCGTGGTGGTGGATAGTCAACGGTGGTGGTGGCAGCATCGTTTTCTTTCTCGTAGACCTAGTTTTGAGGTGCAGTGATTTTTCATTTCGTACGAAGTCATTATTGGATTGAGTGTCTCATGCTTCTGGGGTTTGATAGAGGGAAGGTGGACGAGGCTACGGCTGGAGTTTGGTGGCCTCTGGTGGTTAGAGCATCGAGTAAGTGGCGTTGACAGGTTGGGAAGTTGAGGGTTGCGAGTGTTCCAGGTTTGTTTTTACTCGAATTCGAGTTCAAGATGAACTGGAGGGGGACTGGTGGTTGGGGTCGGAGCTGAGGATGCCCTTCGACTTGCTCGAAGTATGGGTGGTGGCCGGAAGTGGCGAATGAAGGCGTGCACGTGCACAGTGGGGTGTTTTTTGGTGAGGCTGTTTTTTTTGGGTGGTTTCGAATTGATGCTGGGGGAACTCGAAGTTTTACTCGGGTTGATTCATGTTTTGCTCGAGCCTTTTTATGTTTTACTCGAAGTAAACTAAGGGGGACTCGGGTAGTCTTTGTTCAGAGTTAACCTGTACTCAGTTTTAAAACTGTTGGTTTTAAAATTGAAATCAAATTAAACTGAGGCTAAAGAAATGTTTAAATTCCAGATTTTTGAAGTGAAGAAAGTTTATAAATTTAAATATTTTAAATAAGTTTAAATATTCTAAATTTAAGGGAATTTGATTTAAAATCCCTTCATAAACAAAGAATTGCTTTAATTTGTAATTTAAAGGTTTTTAAAAGTTAGTTTTTATAAAGAGATTTGAAGTTCAATTAGTGTTCGTTTAAACTTGAAATTTAAAATTAAAGTTCAAGGAAAAGTGAAATAGATGTTTTCAAACATATTGAAAGTGGAAATTTAATCAATAATGAATAAAATGAGTTTACTCTAAGTAATAAAGATTAAGGATTAAATTCATTAACCATTAAGATAATTGGAATGATAATTGATAATTTCTATTGATTAAATTAGTAATTATAAGTTTAAATGTATTAATTAAAGTTTAAATAATGAATTAAGTAATTATTATGTAATTAAGAATCATAGATTAGACTTTAATTAATTAATAAATGGTTAATTGAACTTATAATCAATAATGATTAATGTAAGTTAATTATTTTAGAAAAGTAATTAAAGAGATGTTAATGAAGGTCATTAACTAGATTATTTTATAATTAATTAATGTAATTGATTTTTAATAATTGATTAGATAAATTAATTTAATAATAATCATTGTAATTGTTTAAGTGTAATATTTAATGGGAAGTAATTAAGGAATTAATTACTCATTATAATTAATTGAGTAATTTGATTAATTTGAGTTAATTAATTTAGATTAATCACTTGATGATTTGGAGGTATAATTACTTAGAAAAGTAATTGATGAATAATTACTGGATGTAATTAATTGGATGATGTAATCTTTTGAAGTTCGAAGTTCCTTTAGTTTTGCATAAACCATTGTTCCGATACAAAGTTGTAACATCCCTCATTCTAAGGCCTGAAAATAAGCACTACTGATGCTGTAGTCATCATTTGTATTTTTCTCCTATGACAAAATGAGATCAGTTAATAGTATCATTAACGTCAGAAGCACTGGAATATGAAAATTTTCAAAACACATTTCATTAATAATTTCCATATTCCTTATATAATCCCAAAATGTTGCCCAGGTTTAGATAAAATATAAATATAACAAAATACTCCAGGAGCGACATATGAAGATGCCCCTTAGTTAATCAGAGTTAACTACTTGACAGATACATGTTCTGCCATTACATATGTTCAAACAAAATATCATAAATGTGAACATAAATAGACTTCTATATAGATAGCTCTGCCTCTTGCACATCTTCGAAAGCTTTATTCGTCAAACCTAAAATGTAACGACCCGAAATTTCACTGCTTTGATTTGTGAATATATATTTAATTTTAAGTATTCAATATATATGTTTTATAATGAAAATAAAACACGTTTTAATAATAAATAATAATGGTGAAATAGTTTTCAAAATTTGTTTATAAAAATATATAGTTCGATGAAAAAACAGAAAATATGACCAGAAACTATTTTCCGAATATTCGACGTTTCATCGTGTAAAAGTTGTTTGAACTATTATGCACACTTTCTTATATAATATGGTTTAAGATAGTATAATTAGTGTTAATTAAGTTAAGATAATAATTATGTGACACTTTGGCAACTAAATAAAAAATAAATAGAAATTTGTCACATCAGTAGGACATGATGTGACATATTGGCAAGTTAAGGGGGACAAGAGTACATAAATATGTCTTTTCATATTGGACGTGTAGGATATGGAGGGGACAAGGGTGGTGATGTGTCATTGAGTTTTTGGAGGGTATGTACCTTAAGGGCTTTTTAGTAATTTAGGTATTTCACTTTATATATATATATATATACACACACACAAATTCCTAATTTATTTTCCTTCTTATTTCATTTTTATTTTCAATTCCAAAGTTTCATCCTCTTTCTTAAGCTTTCCAAAGAATTTTAATGGCTTTCTTTGAGTTTTCAAAAGTTTTAAAAATAAAAAATTCATTTGTTTAAAATGTTTTCAAAACTTGTTAATTTCTTCCATTTTACCCGAAATGGTTTCAGCCATAACTTCTTACGAACTACTCCAAAACCAGATTTTCTTTTTTCCAAACCTTGTAGAATACCAGTGGCTACAACTTTCTAGTTTACTACTTTTTCCGATTTCGGACTTAGATGCTTCAAACATTCATTTTTGCAAGAGTGTTTTTCAACCTAGATTTTGATATTCGAAAAATACCCCTCACTTTATTGGCCCTAACTTCCTCAAAATTTAACCTTTTTGAGTAATCCCTTTTTTAAATGATAGAGGAAAGAATAATCTAAAACTTTCCTTTTTACCATTTTTCTAAAATCCAAGAGGAAAGGGTCCCAAAGTTGAGTGCAAAATGACCCATTTTCGAGAGGAATTTGTGGTTTTCCAAGCTTTCCGAGCTCTAAATTATTTCAAGTTTTTAAAACCTTTGGTGATTAAATTCTTAACTTTTTAGGAAAGAATTTACATTTATATATATATATATATATATATATATGTGTGTGTGTGTGTGTGTGGTTATTATATGGTTGTATATGTGATGTTGGTATTTGGATTATGGTATGGTTTGGATGTATATGTGTGTGCTACTTTGTGGTTCGGCATTAGAACTTTGAATTGATGATTTAAGTGGTGTTTTGGTTATAAAATTGTGATCTTTGTCTTGGAATTGGAAGTGATGGAAAGTTAGTAAGTAAAATTAGTAAATGGAAGAGTTAGTGATAAAAAAGTTGGAAATTACTAGTATCCATAGCGATAGTCGCTATGGATGCAGTTCGCTTAAAAATTTGATTTTTGCAAAGTTTGGTTTTTATATTTCTAATTGTGTTGTACATGTTTTATAAACTAAATAATGATATTTTAAAAGGTTAATTAAGTTTTTATAATTAATTTTTAATTAATTAAGTTTTGAATAAGTAATAATTAATTAAGGATTAAACAAGGTTTAATAATTATAATTAAGTGAAGATTAGTTATTAATTAATTAATTATATTTTAAAGTAAAGTTATTTTAATTAATTATTAATTAAGTTAATTGATTATGAGTTTAGTATATAATTTATTTTTAATTAATTATTATTTTAGATATAGGATTAATTATTAATTAATTATTAATCAAGTGTTTAATTATTTTTAAATTATAAATTAATTAAGGTTTAAATTTTTTATAAATTATATATTAAAGGTTTTATTTATTATATAATTTTAATTAAAGATTAATTAATTAATTGATTGAGATTAATTAATATTTAATTATTAATGAAGGTTTAATTAATTATTTAATAATTAATGAAGGATTAATTTGGGTTTAATTAATAGTTAATTATTGTCTAACTATTTAATTAAATTGACTTAAAATTCAATTAAAATTAATTATGATTTAAATAAGGATTTAAGTTAAAATTAATTATGTTTAAAAAGATATTTTTTAGTTTTAAATCCTTAGTTTTCAAAAGTAAAATTATTTAAGTGTACTTCTTTTTCAAAGGTGGTTTTGAATACAAGTGATTCAAGTGTTGATACCATTAAGAAACCATATAATTATGATTGAGTTGTGGACATGCATTAGCAGAATAAATCCCCGTTCTGCTATAAATTGATTGAATTGTTTGGACATCTATTTAACAAATCACCATCCTGCCTTTACAGTTTTGATTGTAAAGCCTAGTATGCTGGAATTTAATTAATGTAACAATTTCGGCTAAGATTAATAAGTATTTGTACTTTAGACATTATTATAATATCATTGGATTTTCTATAAAAGTATTTTGGTTATCGTAAGGTAAAAATCCATCCGTATTTATATGGGGCGTGGTCTTATAAGATATCTTTGATTTTTAAAAGGGTTTGAAATGTAATAATCAAGTTGTTTAGTGTAACTCTGATGTTAGAACCGTCCTAGGTTAGAAATTGAATTAGTGTAACTCTGATGTATCATTTTCGAAATGACTTTGTAAAGAATTATGTCGATTAATATATTTTATTCCGTTGCACTGTGAGATTTTGTGTTTACTTTTAGTTTCTTCTACCTTCTATCTTCTTTCTTTTCCCCTAACGAACGGTGTTTCCGACACTTGATGGGTCGGCGCGCAATACAGTGGATGTATTAGTGTCGATTTTCAAGGGTCGAAAATCACGTCTGTTGCAGTTGGTATCAGGGCTGAAGGTTAAGCGAGAACCTTGGCTTTGGTGGGGTTAACTCATTAGAGATAGGGTTAGTAGTACCCTAGGATGAGTTTGAGTGTATATTATATGAGAGCGCATATTTGTTAGTGATATAAAAATGTTTTATATTGTGTTGTTTGATCGGTTGAGTGGTATATGAATTCCGGTTGATGCGTTTGGCCAATGCTATCGATAGGGATTCCTAAACACTTGAGCTAGACCAACTGACATAGTATTGTTTTGAAATTAGGGTAAATGAAATAATATTACCCAGGATATATTTTATATATAAAGAATAATTTTCAAAAATAGTATAGTATAGTATTTTTGAGATGTTGTTATAGGAAGATAATTATATTTTAATATTATCATATAGGTTTTGGTTAGTCATGTTCCTCCAGTTTGAGCAATGACCGTTGTGTAAATGTTTAGGTACTTTCCATTAACAGTATTTGAAAGCAATTTTGCTTAAAGTATGAAATTTTGAGAATGAAATTTAAGTAATAAGTGTTTTCTTTAGATTAGTTAGGGGGAATGAGTTGTGATTGTTTTGTGATGATCGAAATAATCTTCTAAGTGATGATTGGATGTTTGCCTAGGCGAACTTTGTTGTGCACTTAGTAAATTATTCTCTTTATCATTATACAATCAAATTGAATTCAACTCGAACAAATCCAAAGTAAGTTGGTGATAAATGTTTTGTTGGAAAATATAAAGTATTGTTTCAAAAATGGGATTCTGAAATAAAAGAATTTTTTTTTAAAGTTAACTAGTTCAAGTGGCTCGAAAATAACTTAAAATTTGGGGAAGAGATGTGTTCGGTTGGTAAACACTTCTCTGGAGTATTACCCTTGTTGGTAAGGGAATGCATGATACTGTTTGGTAGTATCCAGTTCCATAGTATTCTTTTGGAGTTACTCGGGCTATATTTATATATTTTTATAATTTAAAATATAGAGTATCATTTCAAAAAGCTTTTGAAATGAAAGCCAAGTATTTGGATCTTGAGTTTTCTTAGGGAGATAAATTCAAAATGGAATGGTGGGATCAAATAGAGGTATATACTCTTAGGCTATAATGGAGTATTGTAACGACCCAGAACTTTGGTTATTTAAAATTGGAGTATTTAATTGATATTAAATATTTAAAAGTTAATTTTATAGATTTAATAGCTTGAATTTCAAATATAACGATTTATTGGATAATTTAATTATTGAATTTAATAATTGAAAATTGTTTAAAATATTAAATCTTGGATGTTTAGCTGGGTAAAAATGATTTAAGGGCTTATTTAATTTCTGTTAATAAGAAGGAAGAGAATAAAAAATTTAAATTGGATTTAAAAGCGATTTACTCGATTTTAAAAATAACTCAATTAAATTAACGAATGAAAATAATCTTCCGAGGCACTGTCTCGGAATTTGACAAAATCAGTTCCATTATATCCATAATAGTGTATTATTATCCAATTTCAAATTTCGAGGCTATTGGATTTACCGTTTGGTCGTACGGGATAGAAACGCGCTGGAATTTATATCGAAAATTTAATATTATAATTAGGTTCAAAAAAGCTATCTTCCACATACGATCGAATTAGGACTCAGAACTTGTTCCATTGCATTTGGAATAGGGGTATAACATTAGGAACGCTTGACGGCACGCTTTGATAGGGGTTCGAAATAAATATCTAAATATTTTGAAATTTTAAATATATATATTTCCTTCATTTCGCATTAGCCGCACTTTTTTAGTCAAACCCTATCCTAGACTTTCTTTTCAACCACCCTACCATGTCGAGCTACTATCTTCCTTCCTGTATAAGTCGCGTTCCCTCTTTAATTTTTAACGCAGAAGAAAATGAAAAGAAAAAAAAGAAAAAATTCAAAATTCAAAACATCACTTGCATATATTACCTTCATTTCGTTCACTATCCTTTTCCATTCATCTCTAGATTTTTCAAAGCAGCGAAAAATATGGTCGTGAGTTTAAATTCAAAAATCAATATAAAATCCAATACTCCACTAAAAATTCCTAACAAAGTTTCTTTGTGTTCGTATTGTTGAGCCCTTCCATTTCATACCATTTTCATAGCTTGCGGCATGGTGGTGGGGGATCGACGTGGGGATAGTCGAACTAGGGCTGATGAAATCGATTGCTGCGATGATCGATGAGGAGATTCGAGGCCATATCTGAGTTCGGGGTAGCGGAGAGGTGCGATGATGATTTTTCTAGGTGGTTCGATTATCGTTTGGTGGTCGCGTTCAGGCGTACAACTGCAGAGGATGTCACGATTTATTTGGATGACGCGAAAGGGAAGCGTTGGTGCCGAGGAGATGAAGGATGGTGAGTGGCGATCGTTGGTGGTGTCGGGATGGTTGATTGATGCAGGAGGAGCTGTGTCAAGTGCACGGTAGAAAGATGCACGATGGTTACTATAGATCACAGTGTTCATAACCATTTTGGAAGAAAAGGAATTAGACGGGAGGTAATTTCGTAATTAAAACATAGGTTATTTGATTTAAGTTTAAATTATCGATATCTTATAAAATGTATATCTCTTTCATACGAGGTTCGTTTAGGACGAAACTTTTTGCATTATGATCGTGTTAACGAGATCTTCAAAATGGAGCTGGCTTGGATAGATTTGGAGCTTATCTAATTTTGGGTTAAAAATTGAATACCAGTTCAATTTTAATTCAAAAACGAAACTTTTGGCGAATTAAAAATCAAGGTGAGTAAATCTCACTCATTTGGATTGCTAGTTTAAATTTTATAATTAATTATTGGATGATTAGATGAATTGATAAATTATATTATCAGTTGGATGTTATATTATATATATATATTGTAGTATATATATTAGTAGTTGGATTGATTATTCCCGCCTATTGAAGCGGATGAGACCCTATGCGCCCTGCGTAATAGCGGATGACCCTATATTACCGCGATATCCCACCTGGAAGCGGGATTGGTATTTTATATGTTATATAACATCCGTGGTTGCAGGGAAACAGGTTGGAGGGATCCAATTGGATTCCCCAAAAATGTGATTTTTATTTCATATATAGTGATATATGATGTGTTTGGATAATTTGTGATAGATTATGATATGATTTGATCTATTAGATGCTAAGGTAGCAATGGCCTTAATTTTAGTATCATAAAACTATAAATATTATTTTTGGATTTGAAAGGAAATTGAAAAGCGATTTCGAAGTGAATATTTATATTCAATTTTGGTTTAGTTAAAAGAAATGGATTTGGATAAAATAAATGGTTTGACTTTGTACTTAACTATTTCGTGATACTTTAAATGGAGATTTTGGAATAATGTATATAAAGGATTTTAAATAATAAATCTTAAGTGATACTTGTTTAAATATAAAGGGTTTTAAAAATCGAGATTTTTAATAGATTGGGAGAATAAAAGGGAATTTGGAAATAAATATAAAATTGGTTATACTTGATCTTAAATAAGATTTTTATATTATGAAATGGAAGTAGAATCTAGATTTGGTCAATTTTGGAATATAGTTTGGGTTATCTAAGAAATTGATTTATAAATGGAATTTAAGTTAGAAATTGATTTTTAATGGATGTAAGTGACGTGAAACCATTGTAAACTGGAAATGAGACTATGGGATTTATAAACAGTGTTTATAAATAAAGTGAAATGATTATCATTTGATAAATTAAATTTATAAATTCACGGTGAGAATTTATAATGAGATGGGTAAATCAGTTTAAACAGAAATGATAGATTTTATTTTTGGAAATGTGAAAAAGGGATTTTAAAATATATTTTATTAAGAGGTTAACTTATGATTTAAAAAGGGAAATTTTATTTATTTAACTAGGTAATTTTAAACTAGTAAGTATTTAAATACTTGAGAAGTGAATTTTTCAAATATCTAATATTAATTGAAATTAAATTCTAATTTTATAATCGGTTTTGTAAATCGATTTGTTTATCTAGAAAAAAAATGAGTTATTGATGTTTATAAAAAGTGTTTCGATATTTTAAATAATTGCATGAACATGTTTTAAAAATAAATTATTATTCTTTAAATACTTATTTTATATATATCGAGAGTTTTGTAATGAATTAAAAAAATTATTTATAAATCTTCTCGAGATTTGGGGATGGGATTTATTCAGTAGATAAGATTTATAAGAGAGATTCTTAAAATGGAATTTGGGAAAATGTAACGAAAATTTCCAAAGTATTTAAATAAAAGTGAACTTCGAAAAAATGAATTAGGATACATAAAAGAAATTAGAAATGGTTATTTAGAATTATAGACAAGTGTTTTTGACTTTGGAAATATTAAAGAAAATTATTAAGGAACCCCGAAACTTATAGAATTCATTATAAACGAGTTAAGGAATTTACAATATAAATTGTGAAGGATTTGAGAAAAGAGAAATAAATGGAACTTTCCTAAGTGTTGAGAAGTAAAGGGTTTTGGGAATATATTTTTAAATATTTTTCTAAGTGTTGAAATAAGAGATTGGTTTAAATATCCTTATATGGATATAAGTATTTGAGTTGTCTCAAATATTGAAAATTTGGAAGGGATTTGAATATATATATCTTATAAAGATATTTTGGAAAATTATAATATGGGCCTAGTGACTGCTTATGTGTAACAACCCGCATATTTATCAATTCTATATTTAGATATTTTATCGTTAGTCGGATGTTAGTCCGAAAAGCTACTTTTTACATACGGTCAAATTAGGAATCGAGACCACCTCCGTTGAGTTCAAAATGACGTTTGCGATCTTTTTGAGTGTAAACTTCGATATGTTTGGAGTAAGTGGAATTTTCGTCACTTTCTCCCGCCTTTGACTTTGGTTGGACTGCACCTTCTTTAACTCAGCCCCAACCCACTTCCTCTTCCTCACTTTATCAAACACTTCAAGCTTTTTCAAAAATGGAGGAGGGAATGGGAAATTAAGACTCCAAACTCAAATTCAATTGCAAATCCAACATTCAACTCCAAATTCAAGTAGAAGATATTGGATTCAAGCTTTGGATTGCTTCTCCTTGCTTTCAAGCTCCATCTTCATCCATTTTAGTGAAAAGGTGAGATTTTTAATCTCACATCTTGCCTATAACTGTCATTGGACTGTTGGGGATGATTCCCTATCGCATTTGTATGAACATTTGCTTTTGGTTTGGGTTGGATTGGCGAAAAACTCCAATTTTCAGCGTTTTTGGAAAATTCCTGCACTTAGGTCGTTCTGGAGGGAGAGTCGCATCGGAGTTAGGTCGCTAGGTCGAAGGTCGTAGGTCGCTCTGGCGTAGAAGTGACTCTGCCTATTTTTAGCTCGACCTGGACTTAGGTCATCCGTCCCTAGGTCGTAGGTCGCGTACCACATCTTAGGTCGCGAGTACCTAGGCCACTTGTTAAGAACGTTCCACACTTAGGTCACTCGCCTGGAGTTAGGTCGCTAGGTCGCTCGCGAGTTAAGCGTTAGGTCGTTTGGCCTTTCTAACGTTAGGTCGCTCGGCTCCTCTCTGTTAGGTCGCTGGCCTTAGGTCGTTTCCTCCTTTAGGTCGTTAGGTCGTTAGACCTTGTTTTCTACTAGGTCGGTTGACCTTGTTTAATGCTATCTCGTGAACACCTCCATGTCGCAGCCACTAGGTCGCTTGACCCCTTAGACCCCTAGGTCGCATCCATTAGGTCGTTCGACCTATTTGACTTAAAGCCGTTGCACTTTAATTCGTCCATGTTTGGTCGCAAGTATATTTCTACTATGATGGCTTTGGAACTGATTTCCTTGGATTTTTCTCACATCTTCGAATGTGAAATTTTGTGATGCGATTTGTTTCAACAATCGTTTTGTGACTTGTCGCTTTAAAAATGTGAAGGCTTCAATACTAGTAGTGAATATCAAAACTCTTTCATCAAAGCGATTTCAACACTATTTTAACTACAAAGCTCTTTTCCTCAAACCGTTTTCCAATCTACTAGTATATACAAGCCTTTACTTCACTCGGATGAGAAATCGAATTAAACGACTTAGTAAAACGAGTGGAATGAAACGCTTGCGTTCACTTCGTCGGTTAGCTCTTGGACTTGTTCGATTGAACCCTTTTGTGACAATATCCTAGTGAAGATCTACAGTTTGTTCGTAAATATTTAAGTTAAGCTAGTGGTTATGGGACATGAAGCTAAACTCATATATTTACTGGATTAGTGTAATTGACACTTCCTTATGATCATGACGATCATTTTTGTGATTAGACTAGCGATTGAGCGATGTCTCTTTGTCTGCGAGGGAGACTAGACCCCGCTTTTGTGATGTTTCGCCATCGCATATATGGGTTAGCACCCCATGGTCTTCGGACCGTTCATGTGTTAAAATTTAATGGATAGCTTCCATGAGATAACTTCTCGTTCATGTGTTATACGCGTTGGTGAGTTTTCATGCTCCCGTTCATGTGTTAGGCCTCCTCCTTTTTATGTGTTTTCTGGATTTCTTGTGATGATTTCTGGAATTTGTGCTTCACCAATTTTCATGATTTTCATTGATATGATATCAGTTTTTGTGCATTGGTGAATTTATGTGTTATTGACTTGTTATGAATACAAGTTTAGGGTATGATACCCTATTTTATCTTTGAGAAGATTCTTGTGATATTGATTGATCTTTTGTTGATTATCATTTACATACTTATAGTAGTATGCCGTTATGGTTGTTACATGTTCATGCCATATTATTTATCATATACCTTATCATCTGATATTTATAGCTAGACTGATCCGTTTATTATTTTCTTATAAATAATACTCGGGTCAGACCGAGATGTTACAGGTGCTTCTGCTTGACTTCTCTTCAGGATTATTCTGACTTTTGGCACTACTTAGATTAGTAGTTTTTGGATGTACATTTTTTAGAGATATAGACTCTATGTTGTGTACTTATTCTTTTGTATAGCACGTGTTGCTATTCTTTTGTATTATCGTGGATCTTTCTGACCACCACTCTGATGTACACTTTCATGTGCTATATATATTCATATCTTTTTCCGCCTTTGTGTTATGGACGTCTGTGACTGATTTATGTTATGTTTATTTCTATGTTTATTTCCGAAGATTATTTATAGCCACTATGTGATAGCTTTGGGTTTGTTTCGGTATGTTGGACTTCCTCCTTAAACGAAGTTCATTCTATTCTATCTGACATATCGGTGCTCGCTCAAAGAAGTTACATGGATGGTCGCTCCTCAACAGCCTTATTCTCCGTGCTAGTTGACAGCATTACACCGTAGTGTTCTTGGCTAGCGTGGGTATAGAGGTGGGGCGTCACAGCTTGGTATCAGAGGCAAACTTCGGAAAAATGTAGAATAACTTAACAAGGATCATCGTCCTAAGTCCACCTTAGGAGTTGTGTTTCAGGATTTAGTTCGAGTCTTCGAACCGATTCATCCTGTTTTCTTTATGATTCCTTGTTTCATCTATCAAGATTGCTTGATATTCATTTGGTGAATAACCTTTTTCTTCTTCTCTCTTTCTTAAAGAAGAGAGTGTCTAGACCAGGCCGTCCCAGAGCTGGACCATCTACTGTTACTCCCCAGGATGTAGTTTTTATGACCGCTCAACAACTTCTTGATTTAGTAAAGAATGCTCAAGCAGCTGGTCCTAATCAGGAACCTACTCATCCTAAGTCTGGATTTGCACGTTTGTGCAACGATTATACCAACATAGGTGGGAAACCGTTCAAAGGTTCCGAAACTATTATTGAAGTCCAGGCTTGGTTAAGATCATGCGATAGAATCTTTTCTCGCATGAATCTTGTCGATCTTCACTGTGTTCAGGTGGCTTCCAGTATGCTCCAAGAAAGAGCACTGGATTGGTACGAACTTCTCATTTCTGAAATTAATGAAGCTGATTTCACCTGGGAGCAATTCCGGGAACGCTTCGAATTAAAATTCATACCAGAAGCAGAGAAAGTGACATTGGCTCGACGTTTCATAGACCTTGTTCAAGGTGAATCTTCCATGACAGATTATGTCGCATCCTTCAAGTCACTGTCTAAATATGGGGTTGAATACATCAACACCCCATTGAAGAAGAACCAGAGGTTCGTCTATGGCTTAAACAAGAATCTCAAGAAGCCATTACTTCTAAAATTAGAAGTTTCTTTCGATCAACTCATCGATATCGCTCTTCGTCTTGAAGAGGCTAATAAGGACAGTGATGTTGAAGTGGTGGCTGCCAAACCAAACTTCAACAACAAGAAAAGGCCTAACAAGTTCAAAGGTCCTTATCCCAATAAAAAGGGTAAGCAAGCAACTCCTGCTGCAAAGGCATTTTCCCCCAGTGATAGGAAATGCTTCAACTGTGGTGCTAAGGGCCATTTTTCGAACAAGTGTTCAAAGCCCCGCTCTTGTCGCTATTGTAAAAGTCCAGATCATTTTATGCACCAATGCCCTAAGCTTCAAGATAAGGAGGGAAAGTTAAACGTTGCTCAAGCCCCTGGCAACACATCTCGCGGTCAAGGTATGTCTCATTCTATCCTTGATGGCATTATTATATTTCATGATCAACCTATTAGAGTTCTCTTTGATACGGGTGCATCATCCCATTCTTTTATATCAAAGGAACTTGTCGATACTTTTTCTTTAAGTGTTGTTGCTTTAATGACTTCTTTAAGAATTGCGAATCCGGTTGGTGGATCTGCAACTCTTAGTTTACTTTGTAAAGACGTGGAGATTATTTTGTGTGATTTATCTTTCCTAGCCGATTTGCATGTCATGCGTTACTTAGGCTTTGGAATGATTTTGGGTATGGATTGGCTTACTCGTTATGAAGCTCATATCCTATGTCCTGAGCGGACTATTTATCTCCGTCATCCGCAATCTGTTAATCAGATTTCTGTTGTTCTTAAAGATTCGGATTCCGCTTTGGTTGCATCTTTATATTCTTTATGTCCTCGTAATGATGATAATGATGACGAGGAGGAGGTCATTTCTCTTATTCGCGTCGTTCGTGAATTTTCCGACATCTTTGAGCCCGTTTTAGGACTACCACCTAAGCGAGCAATCGAGTTCAAAATTAATCTTATACTTGGAGCTCAACCTATTACCCGTCCTCCTCATCGCATGTCCAATAAGGAGAATGAAGAGATGCGCAAACAATTATCCGAGTTAGAGAGGAAGCAACTTATTCGCTCTAGTTCCTCGCCTTGGGGAGCTTCAGCTATTTTTGTAAGTAAGTCCGATGGTACACTTAGGCTTTGCGTCGACTACCGCAATCTTAATGATCTTACTATTAAGAATAAATATCCTTTACCTCGGATTGATGATCTGTTTGATCAACTTAGTGGTGCTAGAGTCTTTTCACAATTGGACTTGGCTACCGGTTTTCATCAGCTTCGTATTGCAGAGGATAGTATTCCTTTGACTTCGTTCCATACACGTTATGGATCTTATGAATGGCTAGTTATGCCATTTGGTTTAACGAATGCTCCGGCTTATTTTGTTGACCTAATGAATCATGTATTCAAAGATTTCCTCCATCGGTTTGTTCTCATCTTTATTGATGATATTCTTGTGTATTCAAAAACCAAGGAGGAACATGAAAAGCATCTTCGAATTGTATTAGAAACTCTTAGAAGCAATCAATTAAAAGCAAAATTTTCCGAATGCCATTTTTGGCAATCTAGTGTGAAGTTTCTCGGTCATATTATTTCCGAATCCGGAATATCAGTGGATCCTTCAAAGATTGAAGCGATTCAAAATTGGAAGAGACCGGAGGGTGTGACTAAAATCCGTAGCTTTCTCGGATTGGCAGGTTATTACCACCGCTTCATAAAAGACTTTTCTAAGATTGTCGTTCCTCTTACTGGCTTAACAAAGAAAGGTGTTAAATACATTTGGTCGGAAAAATGTGAAACTTCTTTTCTGAAATTAAAAGAACTCCTTTCTAATGCTCCTATTCTTATTATTCCCGAAAGGAATCAAGATTTTGTCGTTTATACTGATGCTAGTCGCGTTGGTTTGGGTGCCGTTCTTATGCAAAAAGAACGTGTTATTGCTTATGCTTCTAGGCAATTGAAGCTGGCTGAGACTAGATATGCCACACATGATTTAGAACTCGCGGCTATCGTTTTTGCCCTTCGAATTTGGCGACATTATCTTTTGGGAGAAAAATTTGTACTTTATACTGATCATAAGTCTTTGAAATATTTATTCTCTCAAAAGGAACTTAATTTGCGTCAACAGCGTTGGCTCGAGTTCCTTGCCTCTTATGATCTTGATATCCTTTATACTCCCGGAAAGGGAAATCGAGTTGCCGATGCACTTAGTCGCAAGCAACAAGCGGTTGTTTCGATGATGATTTCTGAATGGAGGGATCTCGAGGTTTTATCCACTTGTGAAATTCGAGATCGTGTCTCCGATTTATGTTCATCTCTTGTTTTATGTAGCCTTGAGGCTCGTCCTTTTCTTTTAGACCGCATTCTTGAAGCTCAACAGCTAGACCCTGAATTGGCTTTGCTTGGCCAAAATCTTAAGGATAAAACTGATATTGAAGGTTTGAAAGACTTTGATATTGATTTTCGTGGCGGCATTCGAAAATTTGGTAGACTGATCGTACCAAATATTAGTGATCTTCGTAAGGATATTCTTGGAGATTCACATCGTTCCAAATATTCCATTCATCCCGGTAGTAGTAAAATGTATGCGGATATGAAACGACTTTATTATTGGGAGGGAATGAAATCTGATATCGCTAACTTTGTTAAGTGTTGCATGACTTGCCAACTTGTTAAGGCTGAACATCAAAGGCCTGGTGGGTTATTGCAACCATTGGAAATTCCAGTTTGGAAGTGGGATCAAATTTCCATGGATTTTATAGATGGCCTTCCCCGTTCTCGTTCGGGTCATAATAGTTTGTGGGTGATTGTGGATAGACTTACCAAATCTGCCCATTTTATTCCCGTTCGGTCGAACCGAACCGTTCCTCTTCTGGCCAAACTCTTTATCAAAGAAATTGTTAAATTACATGGAGTCTCTACTTCCATTGTTAGTGATCGTGATCCATTGTTTACTAGTGAATTTTGGAAGAGTCTTCAAAAAGCTTTAGGAACGAAGCTTAATTTTAGCACCGCTTATCACCCCTAGTCCGATGGACAAACTGAGCGTGTGAATCAAACTCTTGAAGATCTTCTTCGTGCTTGTGTGCTTGACTTTGGTGGAAGTTGGGAAGATCATATTTCACTTGTTGAATTTTCCTATAATAACAGCTTCCAATCTAGTATTGGTATGGCTCCTTTCGAGGCACTCTACGGAAGGCCGTGCCGATCTCCTTCTTGTCGGCTTGAGGCCGGTGAGAAGCTGGTTTTAGGACCAGATTTTATTCGTGATTCCACAGAAAAGATTGAACTTATTCGACATAGGATGAAAGAAGCCCAGAGTAGACAAAAATCCTATGCCGATAACCGAAGAAGGAAATTAGAATTTTCTGTTGGTGATCTCGTATTTATTCGTGTTTCACCTGTGAAGGGTGTGGTACGTTTCAGTCGATCGGGAAAGTTAGCACCTCGATATATTGGGCCATTTCCTATCACTGAACGTATTGGTTCAATGGCTTATCGCCTTTCATTACCGGCTCAGTTTTCTGCCATGCATGACGTGTTTCACGTTTCTCAATTACGGAAGTGCCTTCGGGATTCCGATTCTATTCTTGAGCCCGGTGTTGTGGAAGAGATTGAAGTTTCGCCTAATTTAACTTATGAGCAGTAGCCTGTTCGAATTATTGCTTCGAAGATCAAACGACTTCGAAATAAAGATTTTCCGCTTGTTAAAGTTCAACGGTCCTCAAATCCTAAGGATTGCTCTTGGGAAACTAGAGAATTCATCGAGCGTACACATCCGGAATTACTTTTTATTTCAAATTTCTTTTGTGTTAATATGCATTTATGGTTGTTACTTTTTATTTTCGTCTTATATATTGCGAGGACGCAATTTCTTTAAGGAGGGGAGTCTGTAACAACCCGTATATTTATCGATTCTATATTTAAATATTTTATTTAAATATTTTATCGTTAGTCGGATGTTAGTCCGAAAAGCTACTTTTTTCATACGGTAAAATTAGGATTCGAGACCACCTCCGTTGAGTTCAAAATGACGTTTGCGATCTTTTTGAGTGTAAACTTCGATATGTTTGGAGTAAGTGGAATTTTCGTCACTTTCTCCCGCCTTTGACTTTGGTTGGACTGCACCTTCTTTAACTCAGCCCCAACCCGCTTTCTCTTCCTCACTTTATCAAACACTTCAAGCTTTGTCAAAAATGGAGGAGGGAATGGGAAATTAAAACTCCAAACTCAAATTCAATTGCAAATCCAACATTCAACTCCAAATTCAAGTAGAAGATATTGGATTCAAGCTTTGGATTGCTTCTCCTTGCTTTCAAGCTCCATCTTCATCCATTTTAGTGAAAAGGTGAGATTTTTAATCTCACATCTTGCCTATAACTGTCATTGGACTGTTGGGGATGATTCCCTATCGCATTTGTATGAACATTTGCTTTTGGTTTGGGTTGGATTGGCGAAAAACTCCAATTTTCAGCGTTTTTGGAAAATTCCTACACTTAGGTCATTCTGGAGGGAGAGTCGCATCAGAGTTAGGTCGCTAGGTCGAAGGTCGCTCTGGCGTAGAAGTGAATCTGCCTATATTTAGCTCGACCTGGACTTAGGTCGTCCGTCCCTAGGTCGTAGGTCGCGTACCACATCTTAGGTCGCGAGTACCTAGGCCACTTGTTAAGGACGTTCCACACTTAGGTCGCTCGCCTGGAGTTAGATCGCTAGGTCGCTCGCGAGTTAAGCGTTAGGTCGTTTGGCCTTTCTAACGTTAGGTCGCTCGGCTCCTCTCTGTTAGGTCGCTGGCCTTAGGTCGTTTCCTCCTTTAGGTCGTTAGGTCGTTAGACCTTGTTTTCTACTAGGTCGTTTGACCTTATTTAATGCTATCTCGTGAACACCTCCAGGTCACAACCACTAGGTCGCTTGACCCCTTAGACCCCTAGGTCGCATCCATTAGGTCGTTAGACCTATTTGACTTAAAGCCGTTGCACTTTAATTCGTCCACGTTTGGTCGCAAGTATATTTCTACTATGATGGCTTTGGAACTGATTTCCTTGGATTTTTCTCACATCTTCGAATGTGAAATTTTGTGATGCGATTTGTTTCAACAATCGTTTTGTGACTTATCGCTTTAAAAATGTGAAGGCTTCAATACTAGTAGTGAATATCAAAACTCTTTCATCAAAGCGATTTCAACACTGTTTTAACTACAAAGCTCTTTTCCTCAAACTGTTTTCCAATCTACTAGTATATACAAGCCTTTACTTCACTCGGATGAGAAATCGAATTAAACGACTTAGTAAAACGAGTGGTATGAAACGCTTGCATTCACTTCATCGGTTAGCTCTTGGACTTGTTCGATTGAACCCTTTTGTGACAATTTCCTAGTGAAGATCTACAGTTTGTTCGTAAATATTTAAGTTAAGCTAGTGGTTATGGGACATGAAGCTAAACTCATATATTTACTGGCTTAGTGTAATTGACACTTCCTTATGATCATGACGATCATTTTTGTGATTTAGACTAGCGATTGAGCGATGTCTCTTTGTCTGCGAGGGAGACTAGACCCCGCTTTTGTGATGTTTCACCATCGCATATATGGGGTAGCACCCCATGGTCTTCGGACCGTTCATGTGTTAAAATTTAATGGATAGCTTCCATGAGATAGCTTCTCGTTCATGTGTTATACGCGTTGGTGAGTTTTCATGCTCCCGTTCATGTGTTAGGCCTCCCCCTTTTTATGTATTTTCTGGATTTCTTGTGATGATTTCTGGAATTTGTGCTTTACCAATTTTCATGATTTTCATTAATATGATATCTGTTTTTGTGCATTGGTGAATTTATGTGTTATTGACTTGTTATGAATACAAGTTTAGGGTATGATACCCTATTTTATCTTTGAGAAGATTCTTGTGAAATTGATTGATCTTTTGTTGATTATCATTTACATACTTATAGTAGTATGCCGTTATGGTTGTTACATGTTCATGCCATATTATTTATACTATACCTTATCATCTGATATTTATAGCTAGACTGATCCGTTTATTATTTTCTTATAAATAATACTCGGGTTAGACCGAGATGTTACAGGTGCTTCTGCTTGACTTCTCTTCAGGATTATTCTGACTTTTGGCACTACTTAGATTAGTAGTTTTTCGATGTACATTTTTTAGAGATATAGACTCTATGTTGTGTACTTATTCTTTTGTATAGCACGTGTTGCTATTCTTTTGTATTATCGTGGATCTTTCTGACCACCACTCTGATGTACACTTTCATGTGCTATATATATTCATATCTTTTTTCACCTTTGTGTTATGGACGTCTGTGACTGATTTATGTTATGTTTATTTCTATGTTTGTTTCCGAAGATTATTTATAGCCACTATGTGATAGCTTTGGGTTTGTTTCGGTATGTCGGACTTCCTCCTTAAACGAAGTTCATTCTATTCTATCTGACATATCGGTGCTCGCTCAAAGAAGTTACATGGATGGTCGCTCCTCAACAACCTTATTCTCCGTGCTAGTTGATAGCATTACACCGTAGTGTTCTTGGCTAGTGTGGGTATAGAGGTGGGGCGTCACAGCTTATGGATGTTATATTAATAGTTAAATAACCGACTATCAAATATTGGCCAATTTTGTTGATCATTTCAAAGAGACCGAGATCGGATTTAATTATCTGAAAACCACTTCGATTCGATTTGAGCGTTACGAATGGATATCATGAAGATAGTGAAGATAGTGATTCGGTTTTTCCAGACCCAGGACAACTTGTTTGGACGAATGCTGTCAGAACATCGTCATTGGAGGACAAAGAGCATTCTAAGTGGAATAGTTCTTAAAAGGTAACGTTAGCCTCAAGCCTCATCAACCGCGAATGACTAAAATAGCGAAGATGTAGCAAGGCTAAGTGGGTCGCACTCAATTCGGGTATGTTATCACTTTTCTAGATACCCTCGGATATTTATAATTATGGATATGGTTGTGCAAGGAAAAGTGAGCGCTCGATTTTAAGGGGAGAACACCCGGGGTGATAACATATTTGGTACTATTCAGGTTAGGGGTAAGCTAGCCTTGTGTGGTAGGGGATCCCAGCGAGGTCCTCGGTACATTTTTCTAGGGGTGTACTGTGATGGGCTGTACCCTAGTAGCCCATTCATTGTATGGAATCCAAAAATCCACTACAAACCTTTATGGTTTTGTTTGTAGAGCGTAGTATGCTGGAATCTAATTAATGTAACAATTTCGGCTATTTGAATAAGTATTTGTACTTTGAAAATATTATAATATCACTGGATTTTCTATAAAATATTTTGGTTATCATAAGGGAAAAACCCATCGTGTTTATGTGTGACGTGGCCTCACGAGATTTGTTTTTTAAAGGATTTTGATAACTTTAATAATTCAAATTGAGTGTGTTTTCTCACGCTGGTTTTCCAGACTAACTCGGATGTTATTTTATTATAATGCTCGGATCAGACCGAGTATTACAGATTCAGGTTAGGATATTATGGAGCTCAGAAGATGAGCTGGATGACAGAGATGTATACTCGTACTTGATTATTTTCCGCTGTGTGTGTAGACTGTATAGTCAACACTGGTCAGGACAAGTTGTAGATAACTGTCCATATTGATGTATTGATTGTTGTACTCTGATGGTTGTATATATATATATATATATATATTGACAGTTACAGACTCTCTTGTATAAAAATCTGTTGTATATGTATTATATTTTGTTCCGCTGCGATTGTGAGATTCTGTGTTGTTGTTCTATTTTCTTCTACCCCTATCTTCTTTACCCCTAGCAATCGGTATTTCCAGCTCTTGAATATTCAGCATGTTATATAGTGAACGTATTGATGTTGATTTTCGAAGGTCGAAAGTCCTTTCGTCACATTTGGTATCAGAGCTGAAGGTTAAGTGAGAACCTTGGCTTTGATGGGGATTACTCATTAGAGATAGGGTCAGTAGTATCGTAGGATGAGTTTGAGTGTATTAATAGATATGAGAGCGTATTTGTTAGTGAATATAAAATGTTTTATATTGTGTTAGTTGATCTATTAAGTGGCTTATGGATTCTGGTCAAAACGAGTAATTAATGTTATTGATAGGGATCTCTAAACACTTGAACAGAGCAACTCGACATAGTATTGTTTTGAAATTAGGTAAATGAAATATTTTTACCCTGATTATACTTTATATATAAAGAAATAATTTTTCAGAAATTATTATAGTTGTATATGGTGTGCTTGGTTGTTAGGAAATGATAATATTAAACTATTATCATTTGTTGATTATTGTTGTGATTAAATAAAGTGTTGATATTCTTATAATGAAATCAAGATTTACAATTGAGAAATTGGTTTGGTTAACCAAAGTGAAATTATATAAATAGAATTTATAAAAGTGGTTTAGAAACTGAAAAAGGTTTTAAAGCTGGAAATTTAAATTCCGTTGGGTTTGAAAATGGTTTTTTCAAAGTTTTGGAAAATAATAATAGTATTATTTGGAAAATGTTTTTGAATGGAAAATATAAAAATATTTTTAAAAGGTTTTAAAGGAAATAAAGGCACTGAACTCACTTCGGTAGTTGAAAAATAATTTCAGTGATGACTGCAGCATCATCGACGTTCATTTTCGAGTTTCCAAAAGAGGAATTGCTACCATTGGTATTTTGTTTTGGTCAACTGGTTTGGTTTAAAACTCAAAAGAATGATTTGATATACCTATATGATTTCAAAAATGATTTGAAACATTTAGAACAAATTGTTTAAACTCTGGGATTTTAATTTAAAATGTTTATTTTGTGAATATGAGAAAATAAATTTGATAACTTATAAATTTTGGAAAATTTGCAAGTTAAAGCAAAATTTTAAATTTATTGAATATGAATGCAAGGGAAAATAAATCTGGAATTGAACTGTGAAATGAATTTTAACTTAAGGTAAGTTAAATAAAGTGGATTATGGAAAGAAAATTTTGTTAGGTAGGGCTAAGTGAAATGAGTTTTTGAAAATAAAATTGATTGATATTTGGAATGAGTGAACTAATTAAATTATTAGTGAATTGAATATGATTTGGAATATGGTGGAAATATTGAAATTTAACAATGGAAAGGGGTCAAATGGAATCAGAATTGGATTTCAGTTAAAATGGATTTAGACTTAAATGGTGAAGTGATAATAGACATAAGGATCTTTGGTATAAAATGTTTATAACGGATTTAAGAAAACTAGATGGAAAATTCTTAAGAGATAATTGGTATTGGAAAATATACTAAGAAATTAAGCAATGTGAATAATACAATGTAGATGATAATTGTGAATACTTGAATATAAATGATATAAATGTGAAGAATGAAGTTGGTGTAGAAAGAAAATCAATCGAAATAAATATGTAAGTTGTAACAGCCCAAAATTTTTTAAACGAAATTTTATTAAAATTTTACAATTTTGAAATATTGATTTAAATATAAAGTGTAGTAATTTGTGTGAAACGGAAAAATTTAAACTTTACATTTCGTTACGTATATTTATGTCCGTTCTTAACTTTATATTAGAATCAAATTTTATTAATGATGATAATAGCTATTTTAATTTTGGTTTAAAATGATACGTTATATTTTTAAGAAACCGTTAACATTTTTAAATTTATTAATAAAAGAAACAAATAACGGTTGTACGTTACTTTGGGCGTTACACTTTACGTTCGTTGTGCCTTTGTCTATTTGATTTTATATGCGTTGACTTTACAAAATTTCAGCTGTATATTTTCAGTTTGAAAATTTCAATAAAACCTTGCATTGAACCGTTCACGTGAGAATTAGTCCATTTCCCTCTTTGCATTCCTTACGTTTAGTTCTAGCCTTGAAAATAATTTAATAGCTTTAACTTCCTACCGTTCAAAACCTTACCCTTTTGCCTTCTCTCATAAAGTAATAAGCAGCTGGCATCTTTCTTTTCACGTTCATAATTTCAATTCTACAAATCTCCTGTAGCTTTCAATTGAGAATCTCGTGACCATCCCAAAAAGGTAAATGCCTTCTTTCACTTCCATTTTGTATTTCAAATTGTTGCTGTACCATGTTTTGCCAGGTCATTCCCACATTCCAATTTCTCCACCATGCTCCTACCCCTTTTCGCTACCAGATCTACCCACTCCATCACCGAGACCAGGCAACCCATGCCAAGGCCGAGCCCTACCCCAGTCAGTCACCAGCCTCGTCACCGAAGCCCCATTCGCCCTGCCTGCCACCACGACACCAGCTGAAACCCATGCCTTCAACCGAACCCCAGACCACCCACCAACCGCTCCACCATGCTCCGCCCTACCCATGCACTACCCCTTTGCCTGACCACCTACCTCATTCGTCAGCCCTACTCCATGCTATCCACCGAGATCTATGACGTGCCGGTCCACCACCACGAGAACCACCACCGCCTCCGTGACCTGCCACCACCACGAAAACCACCACCGCCTCCATGACAGCCCACCACCGAACCCCACAACGTCTCCAACCCCATGCCGAGCCTACGCCAACACCATGCCGAATTTTGTGTGAAAATAGAGGAGGAATGGAAGTTGCTGTCACCTTTGTTTTGTTTTGTCTATAATTCTTTTTGCATTTTATTTTTGTTGAATGTCAGACCGAGCACCTGTAGTTGAAATTTAAAATATGAGCAAACCTTGTTTCGTCCCTTTGTCACCTTGTATATTGTAGAAGCAGTTCCACTGACTTTTGTTTAGAAAAAAAAAGAGTTTGGTAGCCACTATGTATTTGAATCTTTGTCTGAATGCTTCTGTATTAGAAAAAGGGGAATGAGAAAGTTACTTTTGTCATGTGTTTGGTATCCTAGTCGGTTTTACTGACCTTTGTTTTGAGGCAAAACTTAGAATGTATGGTAAATTTATTTACAGAATCACTTTCGTTCGAGTTTGAATCTCTTCCTTTTGATTCGATTTCCTTTGAATTTTTGGAACGTTCCCTGCGGTTCCAAAATTCATTCTTGTCCCTCACTATTCATCTTCTTTTGACTTTGGAGTATCACATAACTCCACTTCGAATGATCTTTATAGTGAATTGGCTGTCTCGCCAATATTCTAATTTTCTGGTAAAGGAGGAAACTCCTTTACAAATTTGCATCGATTCACCAGAGATTTATATCTATCCTTGATTTAGATGCTAATATCTTTTGTTATTCCAAACTCTATCTCTTGAGGTCGGATGTAGATTTACCCCGGAAAATCCACATTTGATCTTATTCATTAAGTCATGGTTGACCCGATTAAGGTTGCCCGCGATTTATTTAAGCTTGTCCATCTCCCCACTCTGTTATTTAATCATCTTGTCTTTTGTTCCAATCTATCTTCCTAACATTTTGAACTGTACTTGTAAATTAATTTTTTGTTTTATATTGTGTTGTTTGAGTTGTTGATGTTGATTTGGGTTTCCGATCGATTCGTCTGATCAACGTTATCGATGGGATTTCTAAAACACTTTGACAGAACAAACTGACACAAAATTATATATATATATATATATATAATTTGTTAATGAAATAATTTTGATATAGGTAAATTTATGGAACTTAATAAATTGATTTAAATTGATAATTTGAAGTGATAATACTTTATTTATCATTTGTTGTTCTACAAATGAATTTATAAATAGTTGTTTATAAATTTATTTGGGAACTGAAATTAAAACAAGAAAGTTAAAGAATTTAATTTCCGATGGTTTCAAACCTTGTGTTTAAAATTTTTAAAAAGGATATTATTTAAAGTATTTTGAATAAAAATTTGTCTCTAAAGGATTTTAAAGTTTAAAAAATTTAGTGCTCTTCTCTTTGTCGCTGGAAAATAATTTCGGTGATGACTGCAGCATCATCGACGTTCATTTTCGAGTTTCGAAGTGAAGAGACCATTCTGTAGTCTTACTACAGCTTTGTTTGGAAAATGTAATTGATTTGAATCTCTAAATATGACTGGACTATAATATATATAGATATATGATTTAAATTTGACATATTATGTATATATAATTACTTATCTCTAAAATGTTTTGAAAGGAATCAGAAGTTTAATTCTTAAATTTTATTTTAAAGAATAATTTCAATTATAAAAAAATAAAATTGGATAAATGATTCAATCTTGAGATAATTGAATCGGAAAGTTTTATTTGTATAACACACAATTTCATTCCAATATAACTTACCTAAATTACACAGAAGTTGAATATGAAATTGGATAATATACAATATAGAAAGGATTTTATAAATAAAAATTTGAGTGGTTATAATAAATGTTATACACTTAAATTTTAGTTATACAAGATTAACAGAGGTAAATAGTAAAAAGAGAATTTAAAGAGATTTTATTTAAATAACTTAATAATCAAATTTGATTTAATATGGAACCTTAAGTCTAACCTAGGAATTTTAATAATGGTTATTTCCTGAAATGAATATGTTGTATAATAAATAATATATCTTTGAATAGATAAAATAAAATACATTGGAATTGGACGTTTTGTAATAAAGTTAAAGGAAATAGACATCGTTTTTCCTTTCTGAATCGAATCTCCAGCTTCGTAGAGGTGAGTAAATCTCACACGAATATTTATACTTATATGATTGTGAAACGACCGCAACTGAATGTGTAGAAATAAATAAATAAATAAATGATGTTATAACTACCTGTGATTTATTTATAGTTGATGTTAATTGTTAAAACTGCATATCATATCATCTGTTATATTCTGTTCTTATTTTACTGTTATTCTATTCTGTTAAATCACACTGCAAGTTCCCTGTAGAATAGAATCACTATGGGTTGAAATGATACATACCCGAATGGACTTTAGAATAAGGGAAGATCGTTATGGGCTGAAATGATAGGCCTGAATGATTTTCAATTAAAATTTTATTTACTTGGGATTGCGGGTTTGAAATGATAAAACCCGGATTTTTCTTTGTAAATTACGGATTGAAATGATATAGTATCCGTATCACTTGACTTAGGCTAGAAAATATTATACAGACCCGTGGTTATTTTTTTTCTGTATTTTTCTGGATACCTTTAAATATTTTTAAATATAAAAAAAATATTAAATTGATTTAAATCGAAATTTTAAGTGATTTATGTAGAATAGAAATGATTTTTTTTCTATGTGATAAATATAAATAAATGGAGAAATATTGATTTTTAAAACGAAACTTAAATTTGAAATTTTGACTAAAAGAAAAGATGGAAACTTAAGTTAATTAAATTGAAATGAAAACTTAGTTTTAAATTGGTGGAAAAATGGAGTTTAATTTTAAATGTTGAAATGAATGTAATAAGAAAATTTGTAAGTTTTGGTTTTAACTTGTAAAATTTCTCTTTAAAATAAATCAGTTAAAGGATCGATATGAACATTTTTAATGTATGATTTTATAAGTTCTGAACTATGTAGAATCTGTAGCACTTGTTAAGTGTTGTGGATTATATAAGTGAACCAAAAGACTAAAATGAACTAAGGCTATGGTAGTACTTGGTAAGTGCTGTTGTAGCAGAAACTAAAATTGAACCTGAACTAATAAAAGGGCTACTGTAGCACTTGTTAAGGACTGCAGTAGGCTGAAATATGATTTTGTTTTAAAATGAACTGTTATAGCGGTTTATAAATGTTGTTTTGCTGAATTATAAATGTTTTCAAATATAACTTATAGCAGTTGTTATTAAATGCTGTGAAATGCTGAAATTTTAATAATTAGGGTTTTTGACTTAGTAAACGAACTCAGAATGGTTTGAAACTTTGGAAATTGAATACTTGATTTGAAAACATAATAATTACACTTTTAAAAGGTTTAATTGAATTATTTGATTTGGAATATAAACTATTTAAAAGGTGACTTGAAATGATAATAAATGAGTATACCTTTAAATTCAAAAGGTATTTAAAGTTGAATATTTAGATTTGAACTCAAATGATATTTGGAATATTAAAATGATTTGAAATGAAGTTTTGAAATGATATGATATTTTTAAAATATGGAAATGGTTTAGAATTGATTTAATCTTTATTTTGATAAAGATTTGGATTTGAAATGATATTCTATTTTGAAGTATAAACTGTTTTTAAAACTTATAACCACGGGTTATAATAACGTTGGGTTGTTAAAGAGACCGGTATCGGATATGGACATACTCTCTGTCTTACCGAAAACCACTTTGGCAACTGTGTACGCGGTGGAGATTCCAGAATGAAGTAGGATGGTGGCGACGTTCTTAAGGTATGTTACGTGGACCCAACTCCCGTGAGTTGGCATAAGGTGGCTAAAACAGGAGCGATCTCGGACAAGTGAGGTAGCACCTCTTCTCGGACACATTTCTTCGATATTATACTCTTACTTGTGATTTGACTAGATGGCCATCCTCTGATTTGGGAATGTTGTTCGAGGTGGAACGGTAGTGGCTGCTATGCGTATCCATCAGTCCGTGTGCGTAATTGGTATATCTACCCTGGCATTGCCTAGTTGTGCCGTGTCACCTACCATATCGAGCTTTACTACGATTATGATTTTAAGATCCGACCGCGTTAAGGTTCTCCATCCCCTTAACGCTATTTTCCGATATGATTATACTTTACTTATTTAGACACTATTATAATAGCGAATATTACTACATAGTAGATAGTTTAACGGATCCTTAGAGGATGGGCGGTCCCAAGCATCTTCTAAGTTACTTGTACCTTTACTATAGTTCACTTGAGTTGGTTTACATTGTATAAGTATGTATATCCTGACTCGAGTGTTTTTTGTTTTGCTTTACGCTCGGGTCAGCCTGAGTTATTCACAGATTTGGATTCCACTTTCTGGAGATTTGAATCGCTGGAGATTATCTGCTTGTCTTGTCCTATCTATTTCAGTTCTGTTGTTCTACTCAGCTTGTACCTGGTCATTGTATTTAGACTTCTGTTGTACTCTATTTTTTTCTGTTGTATCTTATGTAACTTTGTTATATTTATATAGTAGCTTCATGAACTACTATTTCTTTTACTTCCGCTACATTATTTTACTTTGTGTCTGTGATCTGTGCTTATATTTATTTACTGTATATTTTGAGATTTGCCAAATTTTAATTACAACGCGGTATTTTGAGCAATTCAACTCCGGCATGAGTGTCTACCTATACACTTATAATGGATGCGAATGGTTGAAAATATCGGGTCGTTACATAAGTTGTACGTATATTATTTTATTGGCATAACTATTTGATCCCCAGATTCGAGCATAGAATTTTGAGATAATTTATATCAATCCGAGTTGGGATTTTTCACTCGATTCTCGACTGCGAACACTGGATATGGATTTTGGTTGATTATGGGATTCTCTATTATAGTATATGGCTATGCGAGGAGAATGACGATTTCTGATCAAGAAACTAGATCTGAGTCCGCACTAGAGGGTCGTGTGAACGATACTAGTTCGGAAGTGAAATTGTGTGATCGAGTGAACGATCAGTTTCGATATTGCATACGGATGATATATGTACATCGCGCGGACTTAAGTAAAACGAATGTTGGAAATTGGAATTTGCAAATTAATATGGTTTTGAATTATATAATTAGATATCATTGGTAAATAAGATGTAGATATTTAAAAGCAAGAGTAAATTTGATGCCTCTGGTTCCATAAGTGAAACTGGGTTGCCCAACAAAAAGGTACATGTTTAAATTGTTGTTTAATTTGATGGTTTTATGATTGAGCCACTTGGCTTTTGTTTTCTTTGTTGGTTTGGGCCTGTAGTGGCGATTTGAAGTTGTTTTGATCTAGCCGTGCAAAGGAGACGCTAGCAAAAAAATTCGAAAATTCAAGGAGTTAGAAAATTTTAAAGAAAATTTTTAATAACTAAAATTTGATTTTGGATTAAAACTTGAAATGATTGAATAGATAATATTAGTTGTAATCTATGGATAAATTTGGAAATTTATTAAAAGAATAGTAAGGTTCCAACAAATTGATTTTGAGAAATTATTTCAACTAATCTATTTTAGAAAAAGAATGGGTTTGGGCATTTTTCTACCTTGGCAATTTCGGGGATGAAATTCTTTTAAGGGGGAACGACCCAGAATTTTGGTTATTTAAAATTAGAGTATTTAATTGATATAAAATATTTAAAAGTTAATTTTATAGATTTAATAGCTTCAATCTCAAATATAACGATTTATTGGATAATTTAATTATTAAATTTAATAATTGAAAATTGTTTAAAATGTTAAATCCTGGATGTTTAGCTGGGTAAAAATGATTTAAGGGCTTATTTAATTTCTATTAATAAGAAGGAAGAGAATAAAATTTTTAAATTAGATTTAAAAGTGATTTACTCGATTTTTAAATTTAATATTATAATTGGGTTCAAAAAAGCTATCTTCCACATACGATCGAATTAGGATTCGAAACTTGTTCCATTGCGTTTGGAATAGGGGTATACCATTAAGAATGCTTGACGACACGCTTTGATAGGGTTTCGAAATAAATATCTAGATATTTTGAAATTTTAAATATATATTTCCTTCATTTCGCATCAACTGCACTTTTTTAGTCAAACCTTATCCTAGACTTTCTTTTCAGCCACCCTATCATGCGAGCTACTATCTTCCTTCCCGTATAAGTTGCATTCCCTCTTTAATTTTTAACGTAGAAGAAAATGAAAAGAAAAAAGAGAAAAATAAAAAATTCAAAATTCAAAACAGCACTTGCATACAGTGCCTTCATTTCGTTCACTATCCTTTTCCATTCATCACCAGATATTTCAAAGCAGCGAAAAAAAATGGCCGCGAGTTGAAATTCAAAAATCAATATAAAATCCAATACTCCACTAAAAATTCCTAACGAAGTTTCTTTGTGTTCGTATTGTTGAGCCCTTCCATTTCATACCATTTTCATAGCTTGCGGCATGGTGGTGGGGGATCGACGTAGGGATAGTCGAACTAGGGCTGATGAAATTGATCGCTGTGATGATCGATGAGGAGATTCGAGGCCATATCCAAGTTCGGGGTAGCGGAGAGGTGCGATGGTGATTTTTGCGGGTGGTTCGATCATCGTTTGGGGGTCGCGATCAGGCGTACGACTGCAGAGGATGTCGCGATTTATTTGGCTGACGCGGAAGGGAAGCGGTGGTATTTAGGAGATGGAGGATGGTGAGTGGCGATCGTTGGTGGTGTCGGGATGGTTGATTGATACGAGAGGCGTTGTGTCAAGTGCATGGCAGAAACGTGCATGATGGTTACTGTATATCACAGTGTTCATAAGCGTTTGGGAAGAAAAGGAATTAGAGGGGAGGTAATTTCATAAATAAAATACAGGTTATTTGATTTAAGTTTAAATTATCGATATCTTATAAAACGTATATCTCTCTCATACGAGGTTCGTTTAGGACGAAACTTTTTGCATCGCGATCATGTTAACGAGTACTTCGAAATGGAGCTGGTTTGGATAGATTTGGAGCTTGTCTGAATTTTAGGTTAAAAATTGAGTACCGGTTCAATTTTAATTCAAAAACGAAACTTTTGGTGAATTAAAAATCAAGGTGAGTAAATCTCACTCATTTGGATTGCTAGTTTAAATTTTATAATTAATTATTGGATGATTGGAAGAATTGATAAATTATATTATCAGTTGGATGTTATATTATATATATAGTAGTATATATTAGTAGTTGGATTGATTATTCCCGCCTATTGAAGCGGATGAGACCCTACGAGCCCTGCATAATAGCGAATGATCCTATATTACCATGATATCATGCCTCGAAGCGGGATTGATATTTTATATATTATATAACATTTGTGGTTGTAGGGAAATAGGTTGGAGTGATCCAACTGGATTCCTCAAAACTATGATTTTTATTTCATATATAGTGATATATGATGTGTTTGGATAACCTATGATAGATTATGATATGATTTGATATATTAGATGCTAAGGTAGCACTGGCCTTAATTTTAGTATTATAAAACTATAAATATTATTTTTGGATTTGAAAGGAAATTGAAAAGCGATTTGGAAGTGAATATTTATATTCAATTTTGGATTAGTTAAAAGAAATGGATTTGGATAAAATAAATGGTTTGACTATGTACTTAACTATTTCGTGATATTTTAAATGGAGATTTTGGAAATGTATATAAAGGATTTTAAATAATAAATCTTAAGTGATACTTGTTTGAATATAAAGGGTTTTAAAAATCGAGATTTTTAATAGATTGGGAGAATAAAAGGGAATTTGGAAATAAATATAAAATTGGTTATACCTGATTTTAAATAAGATTTTTAAATTACGAAATGGAAGTAGAATCTTGATTTGGTCAATTTTGGAATATAGTTTGGGTTATCTAAGAAATTGATTTATAAATGGAATTTAAGTTAGAAATCGATTTTTAATAGATTTAAGTGACGTGAAACCATTGTAAACTGGAAATGAGACTATGGGATTTATAAAAAAATGTTTATAAATAATGTGAAACGATTATCATTTGATAAATTGAAGATATAAATTCACGGTGAGAATTTATAATGAGATGGGTAAATCAGTTAAAAAAGAAATGGTAGACTTTATTTTTGGAAATTTGAAAAAGGGATTTTAAAATATATTTTATTAAGAAGTTAAGTTTTCATTTTAAAAGGTAAATTTTATTTATTTAACTATGTAATTTTAAACTAGTTAGTATTATATACTTCGGAAGTGAAATTTTCAAATATCTAATATTAATTGAAATTAAATTCTAATTTTATAATCGGTTTTTTAAATCGATTTGTTTATCTAGAAGAAAAAAAATGAGTTATTGATGTTTATAAAAGTGTTTCGATATTTTAAATAATTACATGAACATGTTTTAAAAATAAATTATTATTCTTTAAATACTTACTTTATATATATATATATAGTTTAGTAATGAATTTAAAAAATTATTTATAAATCTTCTCGAGATTTGGGAACGGGATTTATTCAATAGATGGGATTTATAAGAGAGATTCTCAAAATGGAATTTGGGAATATGTAAGGAAAATTTCCGATGTATTTAAATAAAAGTGAACTTCGAAAAAAATGAATTAGGATTCATAAAAGAAGTTAGAAATGGATATTTGGAATTATAGACAAGTGTTTTTTACTTTGGAAATATTAATGGAAGTTAATTAAGGAACCCCGGAACTTATAAAATTCATTATAAACAAGTTAAGAAATTTGCAATATAAATTGTGAAGGATTTGAGAAAAGAGAAATAAATGGAACTTTCCTAAGTGTTGAGAAGTAAGGGGTTTTGGGAAATATATTTTTAAATAGTTTTCTAAGTGTTGAAATAAGAGATGGTTTGAAATATCCTGATATGGATATAATTATTTGAGTTGCCTCAAATATTGAAAATTTGGAAGGGATTTGATCATATGTATCTTATAAACATATTTTGGAAATAAATTTTGGAAAATTATAATATGGGCCTAGTGACTAATTATGGATGTTATATTGATAGTTAAATAACCGACTATCAAATATTGGCCAATTTCGTTGATCATTTCGAAGAGACCGGGATCAGATTTAATTATCCGAAAACCACTTCGATCCGATTTGAGCGTTACGAATGGATATCGTGAAGATAGTGAAGACGGTGATTCAGTTTGTCCAGACCCAGGACAACTTATATGGACGAATGCTGTCTGAACATCGTCATTGGAGGACCATGAGCATTCTAAGTGGAATAGTTATTGAAAGGTAACGTTAGCCTCAAGCCTCATCAACCAAGAATGACTAAAACAGGGAAGATGCAGCAAGGCAAAGTGGGTCTGTAAAGACCCAAAAGTCGACCTTCGAAAATCGGCATCCGTACTTCACTTGTACTCAAAATGCCATAGATTCAAACGCCGAATCTGGTTCTCCGGAGCTTATAACACCATTAAGTATAACAACACAGCGGAAGAAAAAGAATATATCAATATATATAACATTGATACAATGACAGATTCAAAATCTGATACAATATGATACAACAGAATGATACATCAGAGATATGATACAAGAAATAGCAGCGGAAAGAAAATAGCTAACACCAGCAGCCGATAGAATATCTCTAATAGAATGCTCCAATCCACAGCTAGCAAAAAGCAAGGTCAGTCGTCCAAGGACTGACTAGCTCTAGATAATATACTCAACCTAAATATCTGAGAAACCCAACTCTAGACTGCCCGTGTGCAAAATCGTGGGCACCCAGAGTTTAGGAAGGGAACAATAAACTCCGGGTCAGTCGTGGGACTGGTGTGAGCAACAAAAACAGTTTATCTTTAAAACAAACACAAAAGAAGTAAAATACATTCGCAATGCTTTTGGAAAATGAAACTACCATAAGGCCTCCTGTCACATACCGGATTTTTCGACTTTCGAAAATTCGACATCGATACTCACTTTATCGACTGCCGAGCCATCGAGTGCCGGAAACTCCAATAGTGAGGGTTTAAGAAAAAGAAAAAGTAGAAGAAGAAGAAGATAGAAGAAAAAGGGAAGAAAGAAAGAAGAACAACAGAACAACATCAGAACAGAAAACAATATCAGAATCTTACACATCGCAGCGGAACAATATATAATAGATAAATGAAAAATCTTTAAAACAAAGAACTATATCATTTTATACATACATCAATCAGAGTCAATATACAACAATGGACAGTTATATAAACTTGTCCTCATACAGAATACACAACGGAATAAATATTATTAGATACGAATACTACGTCTCGTCATCCAGCTTATCTCCAAAGCTCCAGAATATCCAGAATATCATGATAATATAACTCTAGGCTGCCCGTGTGGAAATTTGGTGGGCACCCAGAGTTTAGAAGGGAAACAATAAACTCCGAGTCAGTCATGGTGACTGGTGTGAGATCGTAAAACAGTTATTCTTTATAACAACAAAATGTTTTTTAAGTCAATTCGAAATGCTTTTGGAAAATGAAACTACCATAAGACCTCCCACCACACACACAATGCAAACGCAGACTTGGAGGAGATTTCTTCTTATGTTAGTCAAAGATGCTTACTACGCAAAATCAAATCATTTTTGATATTATTATTAGTGCATAGTGGAAAACATTTCGAAAGTAGAATATAAATCTTAGCCAGCATAGGTACCATTATATTATGCCTGCTATAGCCGCTCCTGAGGAGACAGGTTATACAATTGAAATCGTAAAGGCTCGTATTGTTTCTTTGGATTTCCAACAAATGGTCAGGCTAAGGAACTTCCTTTTCCACGATGGGTACGTCCCTGGAATAGACGACCCGAGAACCTAACCGGATCTCTGCCAACACAAGGCCGGGTTACCTCTGCAAAAATAGGTAACTACTGACACGCGTATGCCATCCCCCGATCGTCACCGATCTTCCCGAGGATCCCCGATTTCCAACAAACCACATAGTAAAAATAATGCAGTAACCACAGAGGTTAAGTATCTGGGCTCCATACCATGATACCACCTTTATCCAGAAGGAATGACATACACTAAGGGGCGCTACTCCCTAGAACCTTGCCGCATCCTTCCTGTTTCGACCATTTCCGGGGTGTGAGGCTTGACGAAGTCTCGTCCACAAAGCTACGCTTTCTACAAAGCCCTGCTTCGGGTCAAACAAAAATGATCAACCTATGATCACAAAGATATAAGATCAAACAAATGATCATATCACAAATGATCAAACACTGATCATTTCACGGCAACACTCAGTATGCCACGTTACCAAATTGGGATATATTGCTGATAAATTTCAACTACATAACCTCTGAGCTCGTACGTCTCAGAGAAGGGTGTTAAGCTAAGAGAATAAATTCTCCGCCACCAACATAAATGTATTTGAAAGAAATCAGCTTTATATCTCAAATTGTAACGTCAGACACACAATCCATCCAAGTCTGTTCCGGGATCGAACAGAACCGAAGGCACTTCTCACGAAGCCCTTGCATTTCCGGATAATTTTCTAATCACGTCCGGACTTCCCGTCACTAAGGGTGATAAAACCTCTAAATCGGAGATCAGCCGATGTAGAGTAACTCGACGGTAATCCTTCCGTTTTCAAAAATATCCGGTCTTCAACACCGGTCTTCAAATGCGATTCATAACGACGTATCACATATTCGGAATGGGTTATACGACCCCATGGTCCTTTCCCGGCTAACCCGAATAGTGAGCGATTATTTAAAAATAAGTGTGGCATTCAAATGCATCCAATTCACAACAAATACCAATTCAAGGTAATTATTGATAGTCGGTTATTTAACTATCAATAAAGATGCGCAACATCATCAGATTCCAAATAATTTTCCAAATTATTTCATCTTCCAAAATATCTTTTACTAGATATAAAATTTCCACACTTTAAAAATAAATCAATATTTATTTTTTTTTCTAAAACAATTCCCCTTTCTTTTATAAAATCCATAGTGAATTTATATTTTTCAAAATATCTACTGATATACGATTTTCAAATCGATTCCAACATTCATTTTCAATTTATCTTTAAGAAGATAAAATCTCAAAACGTTTCATTTCATTTTGGAAATCATTCCATACTTATTTAATAATAAGTAATTCACAAATCTATTTATTTTCAACACTTGAAAATATTCAATATACTTAAATCAAATTAAGTATATATTCATTCTTTAAGGAAAACATTCGAGTCAAAACGAATGTTACGTAAAACATCGTTACGACGACTCAAAATCACTAGTATAGGGATTCAGATTTTAAGATAGATATATAAATCCCAATACTACATAAAACATTTCCTTTCGGGAATCATTTACTATAACAATAGTGTTATAGTCCACCATTTCCTTATATTTCTCGAAAACGTCTATTTCAACAATAAATGTTGAAATCTATGCTTTCGATTCATAACACATTTTAAAACACCTTTAAAATGTTTAACTTCATTTTTAAAATATTACTTCTTCAAAAATGAATCCATTTTACTTAAAAATATATTCACTGTCCAAAATCGTGAATAAAATTTACTTAACCCCATTTCAATCATTTCTACACATTTTTATTTCAATAAAAATTCGCTATTCAAAATCGTGAATATATCTTCTTAAATAATCTTCTATATTAAATTTATCACATTCAATTGATTCCAAATTTATAAAACAACGTTTATAAATTCTATTTCTATTTTATAACAACTTCGACTTATAATTTCTTTTTATTAACTTCTATACTTTACCTATTAAAATAAGTGATTTCGGATTTATAACCAACTTTTATAAATTCCAATTCCATTTATAAAAACTTCAATACCAAATCAATTTCAATATTGATTCCTGAATTTATTTTCACTACTAAAATAAATTCCTTATTTTTCTCAAATTATTCAACATCCTGTTTTTAAATGGATTCTTCAAATTGAAATCATTTTACATTGATTTTCCAAATTATTTCAATTTACCGATTAAATTTCAAATTGGATTTCCAACTTATCTCTTTTTAAATAAATCCCTTTTAAAGAAAACAAATTTCAATTGTTTCTTTCAATCTATTTAAAAATCCAAATTTTAATTAAATTCTTCAATTTAAAAATCACTATTATACGTAATTCATTTATTTAACATCTTCACTTGATTCTGGAGCTAATTCAATAAGATTTTAAAAATTAACTTTTTATACTTTAAAAATCCTTTCTTCAAATTCATTCAACTTCTAAAAATTTATTTACTTAAAAATTTCCATTTTGATTTCAAAAATTCAATTTCATTTATTTTTGGAATCAAATGATATCAAACATCCATTCAGTTAAATTTTAGCTTTCAAACAATTTCCAGACATCAATTCAATAACATCAATAATCATTCACAGATTATCACATCACAGTAGAAATAAATTCAATCAATGTGAGGGGTCCAGTTGGATCCCTCCAACCTGTTTCCCTGCATCCAAAGATGTTAGCACAATACCAATTCCGCTCCAGTACGGAATTATCGCGGTATATGGGTTTTATAAAAATCCGCTTACTAACGGCGCAATAGGGTCTCATCCGCTATACGAGGCGGGAAATCAATCAATCCAATATATACATATGCCAATATGTATATATTGCTATATATATAGATATATCCTAAAATATCTAATATCAACAATCCAAATAGACAATCAAACAATAACTGAAAATTCCACTTTTCAATTTGAGTGAGAAAATAATCTCACCTTAGCTCTTATTTTTGCCATCCATTTTCCATTTTCGGCTTGATTTCTTTACAGATTTTTACCTAGTATAAATATTTATACACAGTTGATTAATATTCGAATCAAATCTTCGTTATGATAGTTGTAACTAACAAATTTCTTCTTTTAACAAATTTATTTAACTAACAATTTTACTTTAAATTAATATCTTTAAACAAATTTGGTTAACTAAAAATTTAAAATTTTCCAAACTAAATTCCCTTATAAATTTCCATTTCTTAAAATAGCAATTCTTTTTAACACATTCTAAAGCATCTTTAAATCTTCAAACATTTAAAATCCTATTTCTAACCTATATAAAACTTTATTGTAATTTGCAAACAAATCCCTTTTTATATAAATTTAAATCACTATTTCCTTTACTGTAATTATATACATATATATTTTCTTTAAACTATCTATATTTTTTTTTTCTACTGTTAAAAATTTTCTTTTAATCACATATCCTTTTAAATAATTTAAATTAACCAATGATTTTCTTTTAAATTTTAAATCTCAACTATAACTTATTAAATTTCAAAATCGAATTGTAAACTAAAGAATACCTTGCTCGGTATCTTGCGAATGCGAACTGCTGTCGCCATCAAGCTTCACGTATTCCCCTGTCGACGACGAAGTCCTCTGCATCGTGCACGCCCATAGCCAGACTCGACCACGAACACGATCGCCTTTCCCACTTAGTCGCGACGCTGCCAACTCCTCCAACCCAGATTCGCGAGCTTCTCCTCCGCTTCACACGCCACCGAACGCGAGCCCTAGCCTCGACGCTATCGCCTTCCGTGAATTGAACGAGTCGCCATCGCGACCCCTTTTGCTCATCGCCGCCATGATTTGACAAGTCACGGCCATTGATTTTGAATTTACCGAAGAGGATAATTCGCGGCTCCCTATTTGCTTTCGCGATTGAATAGAAGGAGGAACCCTCGATACGATTTGTTTTCGAGCTCCGTTCACTTATTTGAAAGTCGATTACGTTCGACTGGGAGAGAAAGAGGGAAAAGAAGAGCGGAATTTTAAAATGAAGGGATGAAGATTTCGAAATTTTCATCTGCCATTTTCTTCGTTCGTTTTCGAATGAAAAGGAAGGGGGGCGCGTGATTATTTAGAAAGGAATGGGGGAGACAGAAGAACATGCTTCCCCGTGATTTTTGGACGTATTTTCAGGCGTGAGGTAAGGGAATAGATCGTGTTAGGGATGGTGAAAGAAAGTAGGCTGAAGTTGACCAATCATCTAAAAATTAAATTCAAATTGAATTCGTTTTAAACCTCACGCATTTACTCGCCGTACGAACACGTATTAACTCCGAAAAATACGAAAATTGAAATCCGGTAATAATTCAATATTACGGACCCAATGGAACTGGTTTCGTCGAATTCCGAGACTGTTTGAAAAATGACTATTTTTAAATATCGGTTAAACGATATAAATTTCAAAACTGATCAAATCAATTCGAAATTGGATTCTGAAGCTTCAATCATCTTCAGAATTTTCAATACGAGTTTTATAAGCTTTCGAAATATTTTTCTTCAACTTAAAATTGAAGATTCGAATTTTTATTCAGCATTCAATAGATTAAATCTTATCATTTAATCGCCAAATTCAAAGGTTTATCGGGGACTCAAATTAAATTACCGTTCAAATATTTAAAATTAATTAAATATTCTCAATTAAATTTGTTCAAAATTCTGGGTCGTTACAGACTTCCCCCCTTAAAAGAATTTCGTCCTTGAAATTACAAGTTAGGAAAAAAGGTCCTTAACTCGTCTACTATTTTTCACAAGCCAATAGTTTTATCAATTTTTCAAAACAAATCTTTCTACTAAAGATTCGTTATCATTCCAACTATATTTTCAACTTCAATTACAGATTTCAAACAACATTTTTTTAACTTCTCAATTCAAATTCGAGTTTAAATTCAAATTTTAACTTCAAAATTTTCTCAAAAATTTTCTAACGCCCTAAATTTCCGAAAAATTTCGCCAGCGTCTCCTTTGCGCGGCTAATACGGCACGACTACAAAACGTCCCTACGGACTCTCAGATTTCAAAAAGAAAACGAAAAAGCCAAGCGGCTAGAGAAATAAGTCATCAAATCTCATATTCGAATTTAAATACATACCTTTTTCGAGCAATTCAAATTTATCTTCGAAATCAAAATTCCAATTCCTTTATAACACCTGTATATCCTACTAGCCATAATATCTAGTTACATATATTCAAACCATTTTGCAAATTATATTACAAAATTTTCCAATATCAACTTCTTATATCATCTCTAATTCACTATTGAAGTTATATATTCAATTTCGTTCAATTTTGCATTTTCAAATTCATTTGAATTCATAATTCACATTTTCAATTCTATTTGAATTCAATTCAGTCTCATTTACTTACAAATTCAAAATGAACTTTAACATTCAATTTCATTTTCTGGCACTTGCAATCGCAATTTATTCATTCATTCACTAATTCATTCGTTTTCAATTTGAATTTCATTCTAATCAAAATTCAAATATTCTATAAGTTATCAACTTATTAATATTTCGTAAGTATTTTAAATAGGATTCCAGAGTCGTTTCCACTTTTTCAAAACCATTTGAAAATAATTCAAATTCCATTTGAATTTCCAAAACAAAAACCCAAATTTTCAAACAACTCCTATTTAAAACAATTTGACAGCAATTTCTCTTTTGGAAACCCGAAAATGAACATCGATGATGCTGCAGTCATTACCGAAGTTATTTTCCAGCGACCGAAAAGAGTTTAGAGCTTTCATCTCTCCAAAATATTTTTCAAAACCTTTGAAATTCATTTTCAAATCCAAAAAGATTTAAACTTTCCAAATCTCCAAAATTTTCAAACTCCTTTCAAAACATTTCCAAAAACTTCTCTGGAATTCCGTTTCAAATTATAAATCACATTTATAACTTATATTCTCAAATTCTACTTGTATATGGATTCATTTCTTTATCTTTCAATTCACATTTATAAATTTCATTCGTTAAATGGATTTATTTCCAAATCTTTGGTTATTATTTTAATTTCTCATTTAATTTCAATGATAATAGTTTAATATTATCGCTTCTAACAACCATGCAACCATATACTGTAATAATTTACAGAAAAATCATTTCTTTTATATACAAAATATAATCAAGGTAAAATTATTCCATTTACCCAATTTAAAACAATACTGTGCCGAATTGTTCTATATAAGTGTTTAGAGATCCCTATCGATAGAGTTGTACGGACAATACCGACCAGAATCCATATACCACTCAACAAACCAATCATCACAATATAAAACAATTTTACATTCACTAACAAATACGCACTCGTATCTATTATTACACTCAACTCATTCTAGAGCACTACTGACTCTATCTCTAATGAGTAACACCCAACAGAGCAGGGTTGTCGCTTAACCATATGCTCTGATACCACTTTGTCACATACCGGATTTTTCGACTTTCGAAAATTCGACATCGATACTCACTTTATCGACTGCCGAGCCATCGAGTGCCGGAAACTCCAATAGTGAGGGTTTAAGAAAAAGAAAAAGTAGAAGAAGAAGAAGATAGAAGAAAAAGGGAAGAAAGAAAGAAGAACAACAGAACAACATCAGAACAGAAAACAATATCAGAATCTTACACATCGCAGCGGAACAATATATAATAGATAAATGAAAAATCTTTAAAACAAAGAACTATATCATTTTATACATACATCAATCAGAGTCAATATACAACAATGGACAGTTATATAAACTTGTCCTCATACAGAATACACAACGGAATAAATATTATTAGATACGAATACTACGTCTCGTCATCCAGCTTATCTCCAAAGCTCCAGAATATCCAGAATATCATGATAATATAACTCTAGGCTGCCCGTGTGGAAATTTGGTGGGCACCCAGAGTTTAGAAGGGAAACAATAAACTCCGAGTCAGTCATGGTGACTGGTGTGAGATCGTAAAACAGTTATTCTTTATAACAACAAAATGTTTTTTAAGTCAATTCGAAATGCTTTTGGAAAATGAAACTACCATAAGACCTCCCACCACACACACAATGCAAACGCAGACTTGGAGGAGAT
Organism: Allium fistulosum; assembly: GCA_030737815.1. NCBI lineage: Eukaryota > Viridiplantae > Streptophyta > Magnoliopsida > Asparagales > Amaryllidaceae > Allium > Allium fistulosum. The sequence goes on from CM060902.1 coordinate 1,023,674,674, forward strand.
TTCTTCTTATGTTAGTCAAAGATGCTTACTACGCAAAATCAAATCATTTTTGATATTATTATTAGTGCATAGTGGAAAACATTTCGAAAGTAGAATATAAATCTTAGCCAGCATAGGTACCATTATATTATGCCTGCTATAGCTGCCTCCTGAGGAGACAGGTTATACAATTGAAATCGTAAAGGCTCGTATTGTTTCTTTGGATTTCCAACAAATGGTCAGGCTAAGGAACTTCCTTTTCCACGATGGGTACGTCCCTGGAATAGACGACCCGAGAACCTAACCGGATCTCTGCCAACACAAGGCCGGGTTACCTCTGCAAAAATAGGTAACTACTGACACGCGTATGCCATCCCCCGATCGTCACCGATCTTCCCGAGGATCCCCGATTTCCAACAAACCACATAGTAAAAATAATGCAGTAACCACAGAGGTTAAGTATCTGGGCTCCATACCATGATACCACCTTTATCCAGAAGGAATGACATACACTAAGGGGCGCTACTCCCTAGAACCTTGCCGCATCCTTCCTGTTTCGACCATTTCCGGGGTGTGAGGCTTGACGAAGTCTCGTCCACAAAGCTACGCTTTCTACAAAGCCCTGCTTCGGGTCAAACAAAAATGATCAACCTATGATCACAAAGATATAAGATCAAACAAATGATCATATCACAAATGATCAAACACTGATCATTTCACGGCAACACTCAGTATGCCACGTTACCAAATTGGGATATATTGCTGATAAATTTCAACTACATAACCTCTGAGCTCGTACGTCTCAGAGAAGGGTGTTAAGCTAAGAGAATAAATTCTCCGCCACCAACATAAATGTATTTGAAAGAAATCAGCTTTATATCTCAAATTGTAACGTCAGACACACAATCCATCCAAGTCTGTTCCGGGATCGAACAGAACCGAAGGCACTTCTCACGAAGCCCTTGCATTTCCGGATAATTTTCTAATCACGTCCGGACTTCCCGTCACTAAGGGTGATAAAACCTCTAAATCGGAGATCAGCCGATGTAGAGTAACTCGACGGTAATCCTTCCGTTTTCAAAAATATCCGGTCTTCAACACCGGTCTTCAAATGCGATTCATAACGACGTATCACATATTCGGAATGGGTTATACGACCCCATGGTCCTTTCCCGGCTAACCCGAATAGTGAGCGATTATTTAAAAATAAGTGTGGCATTCAAATGCATCCAATTCACAACAAATACCAATTCAAGGTAATTATTGATAGTCGGTTATTTAACTATCAATAAAGATGCGCAACATCATCAGATTCCAAATAATTTTCCAAATTATTTCATCTTCCAAAATATCTTTTACTAGATATAAAATTTCCACACTTTAAAAATAAATCAATATTTATTTTTTTTTCTAAAACAATTCCCCTTTCTTTTATAAAATCCATAGTGAATTTATATTTTTCAAAATATCTACTGATATACGATTTTCAAATCGATTCCAACATTCATTTTCAATTTATCTTTAAGAAGATAAAATCTCAAAACGTTTCATTTCATTTTGGAAATCATTCCATACTTATTTAATAATAAGTAATTCACAAATCTATTTATTTTCAACACTTGAAAATATTCAATATACTTAAATCAAATTAAGTATATATTCATTCTTTAAGGAAAACATTCGAGTCAAAACGAATGTTACGTAAAACATCGTTACGACGACTCAAAATCACTAGTATAGGGATTCAGATTTTAAGATAGATATATAAATCCCAATACTACATAAAACATTTCCTTTCGGGAATCATTTACTATAACAATAGTGTTATAGTCCACCATTTCCTTATATTTCTCGAAAACGTCTATTTCAACAATAAATGTTGAAATCTATGCTTTCGATTCATAACACATTTTAAAACACCTTTAAAATGTTTAACTTCATTTTTAAAATATTACTTCTTCAAAAATGAATCCATTTTACTTAAAAATATATTCATTGTCCAAAATCGTGAATAAAATTTACTTAACCCCATTTCAATCATTTCTACACATTTTTATTTCAATAAAAATTCGCTATTCAAAATCGTGAATATATCTTCTTAAATAATCTTCTATATTAAATTTATCACATTCAATTGATTCCAAATTTATAAAACAACGTTTATAAATTCTATTTCTATTTTATAACAACTTCGACTTATAATTTCTTTTTATTAACTTCTATACTTTACCTATTAAAATAAGTGATTTCGGATTTATAACCAACTTTTATAAATTCCAATTCCATTTATAAAAACTTCAATACCAAATCAATTTCAATATTGATTCCTGAATTTATTTTCACTACTAAAATAAATTCCTTATTTTTCTCAAATTATTCAACATCCTGTTTTTAAATGGATTCTTCAAATTGAAATCATTTTACATTGATTTTCCAAATTATTTCAATTTACCGATTAAATTTCAAATTGGATTTCCAACTTATCTCTTTTTAAATAAATCCCTTTTAAAGAAAACAAATTTCAATTGTTTCTTTCAATCTATTTAAAAATCCAAATTTTAATTAAATTCTTCAATTTAAAAATCACTATTATACGAAATTCATTTATTTAACATCTTCACTTGATTCTGGAGCTAATTCAATAAGATTTTAAAAATTAACTTTTTATACTTTAAAAATCCTTTCTTCAAATTCATTCAACTTCTAAAAATTTATTTACTTAAAAATTTCTATTTTGATTTCAAAAATTCAATTTCATTTATTTTTGGAATCAAATGATATCAAACATCCATTCAGTTAAATTTTAGCTTTCAAACAATTTCCAGACATCAATTCAATAACATCAATAATCATTCACAGATTATCACATCACAGTAGAAATAAATTCAATCAATGTGAGGGGTCCAGTTGGATCCCTCCAACCTGTTTCCCTGCATCCAAAGATGTTAGCACAATACCAATTCCGCTCCAGTACGGAATTATCGCGGTATATGGGTTTTATAAAAATCCGCTTACTAACGGCGCAATAGGGTCTCATCCGCTATACGAGGCGGGAAATCAATCAATCCAATATATACATATGCCAATATGTATATATTGCTATATATATAGATATATCCTAAAATATCTAATATCAACAATCCAAATAGACAATCAAACAATAACTGAAAATTCCACTTTTCAATTTGAGTGAGAAAATAATCTCACCTTAGCTCTTATTTTTGCCATCCATTTTCCATTTTCGGCTTGATTTCTTTACAGATTTTTACCTAGTATAAATATTTATACACAGTTGATTAATATTCGAATCAAATCTTCGTTATGATAGTTGTAACTAACAAATTTCTTCTTTTAACAAATTTATTTAACTAACAATTTTACTTTAAATTAATATCTTTAAACAAATTTGGTTAACTAAAAATTTAAAATTTTCCAAACTAAATTCCCTTATAAATTTCCATTTCTTAAAATAGCAATTCTTTTTAACACATTCTAAAGCATCTTTAAATCTTCAAACATTTAAAATCCTATTTCTAACCTATATAAAACTTTATTGTAATTTGCAAACAAATCCCTTTTTATATAAATTTAAATCACTATTTCCTTTACTGTAATTATATACATATATATTTTCTTTAAACTATCTATATTTTTTTTTTCTACTGTTAAAAATTTTCTTTTAATCACATATCCTTTTAAATAATTTAAATTAACCAATGATTTTCTTTTAAATTTTAAATCTCAACTATAACTTATTAAATTTCAAAATCGAATTGTAAACTAAAGAATACCTTGCTCGGTATCTTGCGAATGCGAACTGCTGTCGCCATCAAGCTTCACGTATTCCCCTATCGACGACGAAGTCCTCTGCATCGTGCCGCCCATAGCCAGACTCGACCACGAACACGATCGCCTTTCCCACTTAGTCGCGACGCTGCCAACTCCTCCAACCCAGATTCGCGAGCTTCTCCTCCGCTTCACACGCCACTGAACGCGAGCCCTAGCCTCGACGCTATCGCCTTCCGTGAATTGAACGAGTCGCCATCGCGACCCCTTTTGCTCATCGCCGCCATGATTTGACAAGTCACGGCCATTGATTTTGAATTTACCGAAGAGGATAATTCGCGGCTCCCTATTTGCTTTCGCGATTGAATAGAAGGAGGAACCCTCGATACGATTTGTTTTCGAGCTCCGTTCACTTATTTGAAAGTCGATTACGTTCGACTGGGAGAGAAAGAGGGAAAAGAAGAGCGGAATTTTAAAATGAAGGGATGAAGATTTCGAAATTTTCATCTGCCATTTTCTTCGTTCGTTTTCGAATGAAAAGGAAGGGGGCGCGTGATTATTTAGAAAGGAATGGGGGAGACAGAAGAACATGCTTCCCCGTGATTTTTGGACGTATTTTCAGGCGTGAGGTAAGGGAATAGATCGTGTTAGGGATGGTGAAAGAAAGTAGGCTGAAGTTGACCAATCATCTAAAAATTAAATTCAAATTGAATTCGTTTTAAACCTCACGCATTTACTCGCCGTACGAACACGTATTAACTCCGAAAAATACGAAAATTGAAATCCGGTAATAATTCAATATTACGGACCCAATGGAACTGGTTTCGTCGAATTCCGAGACTGTTTGAAAAATGACTATTTTTAAATATCGGTTAAACGATATAAATTTCAAAACTGATCAAATCAATTCGAAATTGGATTCTGAAGCTTCAATCATCTTCAGAATTTTCAATACGAGTTTTATAAGCTTTCGAAATATTTTTCTTCAACTTAAAATTGAAGATTCGAATTTTTATTCAGCATTCAATAGATTAAATCTTATCATTTAATCGCCAAATTCAAAGGTTTATCGGGGACTCAAATTAAATTACCGTTCAAATATTTAAAATTAATTAAATATTCTCAATTAAATTTGTTCAAAATTCTGGGTCGTTACACCTCCCGCACACACACACAATGCAAACGCAGAATCGGAGGAGATTTCTCCTTATGATAGTCAAAGATGCTTACTACGCAAAATCATTGGATTATTATTATTAGTGCATAGTGCAGAAAACACTTCGAAAGTATAATATTAATCTTAGCCAACATAGACATTCCGAACTATGCCTACTATAGCTACCATCTAAACAGTGGTGACCACCATAAGTAAATGGCAGGTTCTACAACTAAAATCGTACAAGTTCCGTATTTGGAAATGGATTTCCAACAAATGGTCAGGCTAAGGAACTTCCTTTCCTACTGCCGAATGGGATCGCCTCTGGCTGGACGTCCCGAGAGACAAACTGCTCTCTGCCAACACAAGGCCGGGTTACCCCTATAACAGGTAACTCACGAATATGCCACCTCCCGGTCCTTTGGGACCTTTATCCGAGGCCTCGGTAACCAACATCACACATAATAAATAAAGTGTGTCCACATGAGTAAGTATCTGGGCTCCATACCATGATACCACCCTTTTCCAGAAGGAAATGACATACCCTAAAGGGCGCGACCCTCATAACCTTGCCACATATTCCTGTTTCGACCATTTCCGGGTTGTGAGGTCCGAAGAGGTCTCGTCCACAAAGCTACGCTTTGTCACAAAGCCATGCTTTGGGTCAACAGATGATCAAAGTAATGATCACAAAGATAAATGATCAAACAAATAATCATATCACAAATGATCAAATAATGATCATCACACAGCAACACTCAGCACGTCACATTACCAAATTGGGAATATATCGCTGATAACCTTCAACTACATAACCTCTGAGCTCGTACGTCTCAGAGAAGGGTGTTAAGCTAAGAGAATAAATTCTCCACCACCAACAGAAATGTATTTGAAAGAAATCTGCTTTATATCTCAAAGTGTAATGTCAGACATGTAACCATACAAGTCTGTTCCGGGTTCGAACAGAACCGAAGGCACTTCCGAAGAAGCCCTTGCAAATTCGAATAATTTTCTAATTACGTCCGGACTTCCCATCACAAAGGGTGCTAAAATCTCTATATCGGGGACCAGTCGATGCAGAGACATTCGACGAGTTGTCCTTTCGTTTTCAAAAAATATCTGGTCTTCACCACCGGTCTTCAAATGCTATCCATATACGACGTATCAGTATTCGGAACGGGTTATATGACACAAAGGTCCTCTCCCGGCTAAACCGAATAACGAACACAATCTTTAAAAACATATGGATATTGGGATTTCAATTAAGTCATAACTTATTACCCAAAACTTTTCTTTAAATGGTCTAACAAATTACCATTTTTAAATCTTTAAACAAAAAGATTCATTTTAACAACCTTCAACGGTTTAACAATTTTCCACACTTTAATCTTTTAAACAAAAGACTCATTCACAGATTTTCCAAATTAATTTCCCTTTCAATTTGATTAACTCGTTAAATCTTTAAATCAAAGATTTAACTCATAGTTTTCAAAACAATCCCATTTCAAATGGTTTACACAAATCATCATTTTTAAATCTGTTAAAAATAAACAGATTCAATTCATAGCTTTCAAAAAGAATTCATTCATAACTTGAAAAACCATTTTTTCAATTCAAACTTGAAATTCCTTTAATTAAACTGGAATTTCTTTTCTTATATGAAAGCTTTTATCATTTGAAAACAAATAGTTTTCATTTTGGAAATCTGATCCATTTATACGAGTTAAGGTCTTTGGGTTAAATCCAAATTCTCAAAATTATGCTTTTAAATGGTTTAGATTCATACAAACACATTTATATCATCTTTAATCCCTAGTTTCAAATCATAGGATTCAATTTCAAACTTGAATTCAAATTTAAATCAAATTATTTAAATTTTCAAAACTTGATTAAGTTATCCAAAATAACTTTTATCTTTGAAATTCCATTTCAAAAGCTTTTCACTTTAAACCCAAATTTCCAATTTCAAAATCAATTGAAATTAAAATTTCAATTTCGAAAACATCAAATTTAAATTATCTGTGACTTAACCGATTTCAACGTGAAATCCATATTTGTGTGTGTAAAGGTGTAGTCCAGGGGTTCAACACAATAGTGCAACATCATTCAATCATCGCAGATTAAAACACAGAAATATAGTTGATAAGCGATACAAATTATAACGCTTATGGTTCATGCACAGACCACAGATATATAGATATCACAGATAATAAATTACATCACAGATAATTTATCATAGATCACAACATAAATCAGGTGTATCACAAAGCATCATATATCAGGGATATCAAACAATTCACATTCAATGGAGTCTAAAAATCCATAGGTAAGGTCAGTTAAATGTCTGATTAATTTAAATCAGATAAGTCATCAATCGTGGTTAATTAACATAAATTAATTTCAAATCATTTGATTGATTATCCTTTAATCATTTATTAATTAAATTAATTAACCTTAAATTATTTAATGATTAACCTTTAATTATTCAATTATCCTTTAATAAATTTCCTTTAATTAATTCATTAATAAATAAATCAACCCTTAATTATCTTATTAATTGAATCATTTAATACCTTAATCATTTTTAAGGTAATCCATTTCTTTATTAATAACTTCATTAGTATTCAAGTGTATTTAAACCTTACACTTCTAAATTTAGATCCACATTTCCTTTTGAATTTAAGGTTCCAAATGATTATATATTTACATAGAAAACTTATATAAGGAAAACCTTTAACAAGTTTACTTAATTTTATTTAAAAATTAAGCCTTTAAAATACATCGCTATTCAACTTGCAAATTCAAGTTATCTAATTCTTTAACTTACATTTAAAATCCTTTTATAAAAGACTTATCAAAAATCAAGTTTAATTATTTGTTTGAAGACATATTTACTTTTAAATTCAAAGTTTATTTGAAACTAACTTGAAACTGGATTTAAACTTATTTTAAATCTATTATCACAACCTTTAAATTCATTTAATTTTGTTTAAAATTCAAGTTTATCAAAGAGAAAACAAACAGTGACAGGTTTTACCAAAACCTGTAACCAAACTATCCTCGAGCGACCCAATTTTTTTGCTTCGAGTCCAGACTTGATTTACCTCGGGTAAATCACGAAATCTCTCAGGTAAAACTCGAGTAACCCACTTCCCTTCAAACAAACTTCCCAGAAAAACAGGCAATGCACCGTGCACGTGCACGGTGCCGTCGTCACCTGCAGTCGACGCTGCATCGTCGAACGAGTCGACTATCACCCCCGCCTCGAATTTCGACCACCAGACTTGGTCATCCACTCGAAAATCAAATTCGAGTGGAAATCCAAACCCGGAACGCCTGGCACCTCCCATCCCACACCTGAAACGCCTCGTTCCCACGCTCCCGACCACCAGCGCCTCTGAAATTCCGGCCTTGACCTTGTCTTTGTCCAAGCTACCATCACTAGGAGCCCCGAAACACTCGATCCTATACACGAACCATGGTAATCGATTAATCAAACACAGCTAAAACTAGGGTTCTAAATGAAAATCCCCTGCCGCAATTTCCTTGGTGAATTTCATCACCATCAACCATTTTCCCACCAATCTCCAGTCATTTCTCCACCTCCACAAGGAATTCCGACCCTCATATCCAAGTAGATCACCAGAGGATCACAAATTCACATATTATGTTCAACCCAAAACTATACCTTTAACACTTAACTAAAAATAGTGATTTTGGTTGTAAAAATCAAGTTTTTGTTTTAGCTTTTGATTCATATGCCTGCATCCATAATTTATAAAAATTGATTCTTAACTTATTTAAGTTTTTCCACTGTTGTTTTGTATTCCAGACCAAATACAAATTGTTTTTCTTTTAAATAAAATTTTTAAACTTAAATCTATGTTATAACAGACATTTCATGTTCACGACTTAAGTTTTATCAAGCTTTGATTAAGAGCATATGAATTTTGATGAGGATTTTAAACCTGGAACTAAAGTCAGATAGGAATACAGAGATGCTCATCACTATATTCACACATAACACAGAGCTATACAAAAGAAATATTCTCAACACAAATTGAATTCCAGAGAAAACTTGCAACAGAACAAATATATACTTAAACTATTCAATTGTGATGTTACTCACCTGGCAAAAGAAATTAAACAGAGCACTCTTGTTTTGAAACAGCTTTGAACTTAAAACTGGAATATGGTTCTTTTGATTTTCCTCCCACCATATCTTCTTGCTTGTTGTTGTAAGGCAGACATATTTTTAAGTTTGTAGAGATGTTTAAGTATTTGTTATTACTTTAGTTTTGTTATGTTGAACGAAATGAAAATAAGAATAGATATAGAAGAGTTGTACAGAGGGGTGATGTCTGGTTTAAGCAAATACAGGTACAAGGGTATATATTATTTTTGTACAAAATAGACAGAGATCTTTCTTTTCTTTGTAGCTGATATTTCTGTTTGGTGGCTGATATGCTTTTGTGTAGTGTACTAATGCTTCATGCATTTATTATCAATTGTACCTCATTCATATATATGTTCTTCTTTCGGCTGAACAATATAAAGATAATTGTTGTGGCTTTATTTTCTCAAGTCTACATACTTATATGTATATATTTTTCCTTGTACTTTGTAGATATTTTGTTTTGTCTTCTTGTTTACATATTCATTTACAACTTTGTTTCATTATCTTCTTTTGCAAGCTTCATAGAAATTTACACTTGCTTTTGTTCATACATGAATGTATTTGCTTACTTTCTTAAGTTATATTTCTTTGTATTATGAATGAATTTTATTTTATTTTTCAGGCATTATTTTACTTTGTAATTCAACTGAATTTCTATAATCATTAGGTTGTTAAAATTCTCTAATGTATTCACTTAATATTTTACATAATGTTTTAGTACGTTGTTTGACTTTATAGTTCATGATTTATCATATATATCTATATATATATTATTTCAAATCTACTCATATATGCTCAACTACATATATATTCACATATATATATATATACAATATTTTTAAATTTAAACGATTTATACAAAATTTTTACTTTGAGCTCGGGGAAACTCGCATCAATTAATCAATTAATTTCACAGTTTTATTCAAAAATCAATTTAATTATCAATTTGAATATATAAAAATTCGGGGTCGTTACAGGGTCGCACCCAAATAGGGTATGTTATCACTTTTCCAGATGCCCTCGGATATATTATAATTATGGATATGTTGTGCATGGAAAAGTGAGCGCTTGATTTTAAGGGTGGAAACACCCGGTGTGATAACATATTCGATACTATCCAAGTTAGAGGTAGGCCGGTCTTATGTGGCAGGTGATCCCGTCCATGTCCTCGGTACATTTTTCTAGAGGTGTACTGTGATGGGCGGTACCCCAGTAGCCCAATCGTTGTATAGAATCCAAAAATCCAATACGAACCTTTACGGGTTTTTTTGTAGAGCCTAGTATGTTGGAATTTAATTAATGTAACAATTTTGGCTATTTGAATGTAATGATCCCGGATTTTAACTAAGTTTAAATTGATAATTAAATTAATTTTTGAATAAAAATTTGTGAAATAATTGGTAATTAATATCAAATTTTAGTTAAACTATGAATTAATTGAGAATTTATTTGGAATTTAAAAGTCTTGAAATTAAAAAGGGTAGATATTTAAAATGTTTTGGATTTTAAAGATATTTGTATAAGCTTTTATTTGTATATATATATACATATTTTTATTTTATTTTCTCTAAAAAGTAATTCATAAGTATAAAAATAAATAACTGTAAATGAAGCGTTTGGTGGTTTAAGTTTTAAAAGAAATAAAATAAGTATTTGAGTTAGAAAATAGAAATGAATAAAAGATAAATTATGAAAATAAATAGATAAAAATAGAAATACACACATATAAGATAAATTAACACTTAACTAAAATCTAATAACAAATTAAAATAGGAATTTGTTTATAAAGTAATACTATAAAGACAAGTCAAAAAGAAACAAATCAAAATTGGATGTGAATAATAAAATGAAACATGGCAGGAAATGAATGTACTAGATTGTAAAAGGAAACAAAGGTATATATGTATACTTGTAAAAGAATGAAGAAAGTAAAATATAGCTTGCAAAGGAAGATATAGCAAGTAGATAAATATATATATTTTGTACAAGTCAATTAATGCTCAGCCTAAAGAAGTAAAAAAATCTCTGATCAACTTTGTACAAACCACATTATCACCTTGTATAAAAAATACATTCCCTGTATACTTCATTTTCACATATCAACTTTCCAATTCCATTTCGTTCCTTCAAGCTGAGTAATATCTGAAGTAAGCTTCAGATATAAAATATAAAAACAACAAAACAAATCAAACAATTCAACTAGGATCAGAGGATTAAAAGAAGAAAGAAACTCAAGCCTTTTCAACATAAATGGAAGCTCTGTTCATTCTTTAAGCACTGTGAGTAACTTATTTCCTTAAATTTAAAAATATAAATTTGTTGTTTATTTTTATATCTGTGAATAGGTTGTCTATATCTATAGATTCTCTGAATGTTTGAAACTGGAAGTGTTGTATTTAGTCTATTGTTGCTCATGACCTATGTTCTTAAAATTCTCAGTCCAAAGTTTTGTTCAAAAATCATTTCTTCAAAATCTACTCAATGTTAGGACTTAGGATTAAAACAAAAGATGTTTGTTTGATCCTAAACTAAGTTATAAAAATAAATTTAAGTTAAAACAACATATAAATATCTCTAAAAAATCAAAGAACTGAGCAAAGTTAATTTTAGTAAAATTTCGAACATCTTAAATCATGAATTCAGGTATGTAGATCGAATTCTTACGCTTTAACTCGATTTTTAAAGCTCAAATCATAATTTTTTGAGTTAGGATTTGAGAGCAGTTCGAGTTTGTTCAAATTTCACTATATTGTCGATTTCTGGTGATCCTCTGGTTCGTGGTGATCGAGCTTCCTCTTGGAGGTGGAGGAGTGATCAGGGGTTGAGGGAAAAATGGTGAGATGGTCGGTAGATGATCGTGGAGGTGGCGGCGAACGTTGGAAATTTTTAAACCTAGTTTTAGGCGAGGCTGATGTTTTAACTTGTTCGTCGTCTGGAGTTGATCGAGCGTTGCGAGGCTCGGGGAGATGGTGGAGGAGGTGTTGACGAAGTGATGGCCGGAGTGTCGTGACCTCTGGTGGCCTGAGGCGATGGGGCGAATCGATGTAGTTGATCGAAGTTTTATTCCAGTTTTGGTGATGATGCTCGATTTCGAGTTCGAGGAGATGGTGACGTTCTGATGGTCGGGGAATGGTGTGTGGGTGATTGTTGATTTGCTCGATGATCTGGAGTCGACTGGAGGAGTGCGGCGGCGACGTGCATGTGCACGTGCACGAGCCTGGTGGTTTGGAAATTTTTGAAAGCCTGAAGTGTTTCCAGGTTGCTCTCGTGTGGGTTGACTCGAAGGTGTGCTCGAAGTTTTGAGGGAAAGGACTCGAAGTAAAATGGTGGGGGACTCGGGTAGAAATTTGTTTTCAGGTTTCAAACCTGATTTGTTTCTGCAAATATAAACTGAGATTTAAAATTTAAAATTAAGGGTTAAAATGAATTTTAAATCGAAGTGTAAATATGAATTCACGTTTAGATTAGAATTTAGTTTGGAAACAAATAAAGTTTCAAATTTAAATTGTTTTAAATACTTAAAAATGTTTAAGTGTTGAAAAGGAGATTTGAATTTTAAAATGGAATTTGAATTGTAAAGAAAGAGAAAAATTAATTAAGCAAAGATAAAAATCAAAATTTGAAACCTGAGTTTAAATCTAACTCTGAATTCTAGATTTTAAAATTTCATAAAGTTTTATAAATTTAAATGTTTAAATAAGTTTAAAGGCTAAATTATTCTTTTAACATATAAATTTAAAGGTTTTAAACTTTATTAATTTATAAATTGGTATTCATTTTAAATCTTGAAATTTAAAATGAATTTAAAGGCGAATTGAATATAAATGTTTCAACCTGTTTATAAATGATAACAAAATCATTAATAAGAATGAGATTTGTTTTAAGTTAATAAAGATACAATGATAATTTGTAATTCATTAATTAGTAAATAAATTAAAATGGATAATTTATTTATTTAATTAATTAATGATTTGGATTAATTAAATAAATAATTAAAGGGTTAAAGCAATTAATGAAGGTTTAAAGATGAATTAATTGGTAACTAAGGACTATTAATTAAATATTAATTAATGATTAAAGTTGATTAATCAAGCGATTAAACAATAATTAATTTAAGGATAATGTGTTAAATTAATTAAGGTAATTAATTTGAGAATAATTAATTTATTAAAAGTTAATTAATTAATGAAAGTGATTAAGGAATAATTATTAATTAAGGAGTAATTAATTAGCTGTTGTAATTAATTAAGAATTAATTATTAATTAAAGGTTAATTAATGATTAATTAAAGAATAATTTATTAAATGTTAATTGATTATTAATTTGCCATGACTAGCAAATTTATTCATAGAAATTAATCTGATTTGAATCAATCAGATAATTAAATTGATCCTATCTATGGATGTTTAGATTGTATTGGATGTTGAATTGTTTGATATCCTTGATATGTGATGCTTTGTGCTATATCCTGATTTGTGTTGTGATCCATAATGTAATTTATTTATCTGGGATGAATGTAATTTATTATCTGCAATATATATATATATATATATATATATATATATATATATCGGTGATCTGTATATGAAAGATAAGCGTTATAGTTTATACCGCTTATCAACTATATTTATGTATTTTGATCTGTGATGATTGAATAATGTTGCACTATTGTGTTAAACCCCTGGACCATACTTTTACACACACAAATATAGATTTCACGAGGAAATCGGTTAAGTTACAGATGATTTAAATTTAATGTTTTTGAAATTGAAATTTTAATTTCAATTGATTTTGGAAATGGATTTGGGTTGAATGTTAAAGCTTTTGAAAAGGAGTTTTAAAGAGAAAAGTTATTTTGAATAACTTGGTAAAGTTTCTAATTTGAATTTGTATTAAAAATTTTGAATTGAATTCCATGTTTGGAAATTATGGTTAAAGATGCTATAAATGTGTTTATATCGGTTTTTAAACCATTTTAAAAGTATGGTTTTGAGAATTCGAATTTAACCCAAGGACTTTAACTCGTATAAATGAATCAGATTTTCCGAAATGAAAACTATTTGTTTTTAAATAATAGAAGCTTTCATATAAGGAATGAATTTCCAATTTGTGTCAAAAGAATTTCAAGTTTGAAATGAAAATGGTTTTCCAAGTTATGAATAAATCTTTGTGAAAGATTGTTGAACTTTGTTTTGAAATTGGAAAGGTGTACCTTTTGTATAAAAGGTCGAAATGGAATTGTTTTGAAAGCTATCAATTAAATCTTTGATTTAAAGATTGGACGAGTTAAATCCAATTTGAAATGGAAATTGATTTGGAAAATCTATGAATAGATCTTTGTGAAACTGGGTGAACTTTGTGAGATGAATCTTTTTGTGTAAAAGATTAAAATGGTAATGTGTTTAAACCATTTGAAAGAGAAGTTTTGGGTAATAAGTTGTGACCTAATTGAAATCCCAATATCCATATGTTTTAAAATATTGCGCTCACTATTCGGTTTAGCCGGGAGAGGACTTTGTGTCATATAACCCATTCCGAATAGTGATACGACGTAAATGGATAGCATTTGAAGACCGGTGTTGAAGATCGGGTGTTTTCGAGAACGATAGGATAACCTATCGATTGTCTCTGCACTGAGTAGCTACGGTATAGAGATTTCCTAAGTGATGGGAAGTCCGATCGGGATTGTGAATACCCGGATTGCAAGGGCTTCTTTGGAAGTGCCTTCGGTTCTGTTCGAACCCGGAACAGACTTGTATGGTTGTATGTCTGACATTACACTTTGAGATATAAAGCTGATTTTTTTCAAATACATTTCTGTTTGGTGGCGGAGATTTATTCTCTTAGCTTAACACCCTTCTCTGAGACGTACGAGCTCAGAGGTTATGTAGTTGAAGGTTATCAGTGTACTCCCAATTTGGTAGTGTGGCATGTTAAGTGTTGTTGTGTGTTGTTGATCATTTGTTGATCAAAGCATGGCTTTCGTGTAAAGCATAGCTTTGTGGACGAGACCTCATCGAGCCTCACACCCCGGAAATGGTCAAAACGGGAAAGATGCGGCAAGGTTATGAGGGTCGCACCCTTTAGGGTATGTCATTTCCTTCTGGAAACAGGTGGTATCATGGTATGGAGCCCAGATATTTACCTGTGTGGTTGCTCCAATCTCATTTACTGTGTGATTGTTGCTTTGTGATCGAGGTACCTCGGATAAAGGTTGCAAACGATCGGGGGGGCATACTCGTGTAGTAGTTACCTAGTAAGAGGTAACCCGGCCTTGTGTTGGCAGAGAGCTAGTTAGTTCTCTGGACGTCCCTCCAGAGGCGTACCCATGTGGCAGTAGGAAGTTCCTTAGCCTGACCATTTGTTGGAAAATCCAAAGAAACAATACGAGCCTTGTACGGTTTTAGTTGTAGAACCTGCCATTTAACATGGTGCCTATAGTAGGCATAATATAATGGTACCTATGCTGGCTAAGATTAATATTATATTTTCGAAATGTTTTCTGCACTATGCACTAATAATAATATCAAATGATTTTGCGTAGTAAGCATGTTTGACTATCATAAGGAGAAATCTCCCCCATGTGTGCGATTGCATTATGTGTGTGTCGGGAGGCCTTATGGTAGTTTCATTTTCCAAATAGCATTGCGGATTTCAATGTTTAAAATTCTTTTGTTGTTTGTTTTAAAGATAAACTGTTTTTGTTACTCATACCAGTCCCATGACTGACTCGGAGTTTATTGTTCCCTTCCTAAACTCTAGGTGCCCACAATTTTCCACACGGGCAGTCTAGAGTTGGGTTTTTCAGATAGTCGGGTTCAGTAGAGTATCTGGAACTTGTTCAGTGTTTGGAGTCCACTCACCGACTGGCCTTGCTTATCTTTGTGAAATGTGATGGTGGTTCGAGCTTGATGTTGGAGTGTTGGATTCATTCTCTTTTTCAGATCATTTGGAGTTATCAGTTCTGTTGTTTCCGTTGTAAAATTATTATTTGTCTCTGATATTCTTGTTTCATATAGATATCATTGCTGTATATCATTATGGATATTTTATTCGTTGGAGTTGTATATGATATCATTCATTTCTTTCTTCCGATGTGTTGTTATACTTAGTGTGTTATAAGCTCCGGCGAGCCAGATTCGGCGTTTGAATCTGCGGCTTTCGAGTACAAGTGAAGTACGGGTGCCGATTTTCGAAGGCCGGGTCAGGATCTTTTCAATTGGTATCAGAGCTAAGGTTGAACTTTAGCTCAGGAGTATAACACGTTAAGTAGCTCATTAGAAATAGGGTGAAGTATACCCTAGAATGAGTAATCCCTAAGATATCTTTCCGTATACCTCAGTAAATTCTCTTGCTATCCACTGATAGTAAGTATGAGTGCAAGAAGAGGATGAGATAGGGGACAGGGGAATACCACCACGAATTGGTCAATACCCTGTAACAACAAGGAAATAATCTTTTCTCTATCAATCTCTTTTGTTCGTCATTTTTTCAATTCTTTGATAATTCCTGGTAGATCCAGGGAGGAGATTCGATATATTAATATGGGACATAAACTCCGGATGGACCAAAATTGTTTGTTTGGATGAATTGTTTGCTTTGATTGCTATGGTTGATAGGTATACTTTAGTTTCTAAACTAAAAGTTTTGAAATTGTACTAAAAATAGACAGATATATGAATACAATTTGGGTCCGGATATGTTCTACAAATGGTTAGTTATCTTTTCGAACTAACCAATGCCACTGCATATTTCGTAGATCTGGATAACCCGAGTATCTTGTGGAAAAAAATCAATTAAAAAAATTCGTTCTCATATCTATTATTGATATTCTGATTTGGTAAGCCAAATGCAGAATAGATATTCAGTTGATTTAATGAAACATTCTTCATCTATCTTTGTGTCTCCCTGGCAAATTTTGAGGACGAAATTTCTTAAGGGGGGAACCTGTAACGATCCCGGATTTTAACTAAGTTTAAATTGATAATTAATTTAATTTTTGAATAAAAATTTGTGAAATAATTGGTAATTAATATCAAATTTTAGTTAAACTATGAATTAGTTGAGAATTTATTTGGAATTTAAAAGTCTTGAAATTAAAAAGGGTAGATATTTAAAATGTTTTGGATTTTAAAGATATTTGTATAAGCTTTTATTTGTATATATATATATACACACACACACAGTTTTATTTTATTTTCTCTAAAAAGTAATTCATAAGTATAAAAATAAATAACTGTAAATGAAGCGTTTGGTGGTTTAAGTTTTAAAAGAAATAAAATAAGTATTTGAGTTAGAAAATAGAAATGAATAAATGATAAATTATGAAAATAAATAGATAAAAATAGAAATACACACATATAAGATAAATTAACACTTAACTAAAATCTAATAACAAATTAAAATAGGAATTTGTTTATAAAGTAATACTATAAAGACAAGTCAAAAAGAAACAAATCAAAATTGGATGTGAATAATAAAATGAAACATGGCAGGAAATGAATGTACTAGATTGTAAAAGGAAACAAAGGTATATATGTAGACTTGTAAAAGAATGAAGAAAATAAAATATAGCTTGCAAAGGAAGATATAGCAAGTAGATAAATATATATGTTTTGTACAAGTCAATTAATGCTCAGCCTAAAGAAGGAAAAAAATCTCTGGTCAACTTTGTACAAACCACATTATCACCTTGTATAAAAAAAATACATTCCCTGTATACTTCATTTTCACATATCAACTTTCCAATACCATTTCGTTCCTTCAAGCTGAGTAATATCTGAAGTAAGCTTCAGTTTAAAAAAAATTAAAAACAACAAAACAAATCAAACAATTCAACTAGGATCAGAGGATTAAAAGAAGAAAGAAACTCAAGCATGTTCAACATAAATGGAAGCTCTGTTTATTCTTTAAGCACTGTGAGTAACTTATTTCCTTAAATTTAAAAATATAAATTTGTTGTTTATTTTTATATCTGTGAATAGGTTGTCTATATCTATGGATTCTCTGAATGTTTGAAACTGGAAGTGTTGTATTTAGTCTATTGTTGCTCATGACCTATGTTCTTAAAATTCTCAGTCCAAATTTTTGTTCAAAAATCATTTCTTCAAAATCTACTCAATGTTAGGACTTAGGATTAAAACAAAAGATGTTTGTTTGATCCTAAACTAAGTTCTAAAATCAATTTAAGTTAAAACAACATATAAATATCTCTAAAAAATCAAAGAACTGAGCAAAGTTAATTTTAGTAAAATTTCGAACATCTTAAATCATGAATTCAGGTATGTAGATCGAATTCGTACGCTTTAACTTGATTTTTAAAGATCAAATCATAATTTTTCGAGTTAGGATTTGAGAGCAGTTCGAGTTTGTTCAAATTTCACTATATTGTCGATTTCTGGTGATCCTCTAGTTCGTGGTGATCGAGCTTCCTCCAGGAGGTGGAGGAGTGATCAGGGGTTGAGGGAAAAATGGTGAGATGGTCGGCAGATGATCGTGGAGGCGGCGGCGAACGTTTGAAATTTTTAAACCTAGTTTTAGGCGAGGCTGATGTTTTGACTTGTACGTCGTCTGGAGTTGATCAAGCGTTGCGAGGATCAGGGAGAAGGTGGAGGAGGTGTTGACGAAGTGATGGTCGGAGTGTCGTGACCTCTGGTGGCCTGAGGCGGCGGGGAGAATCGTTGTAGTTGATCGAAGTTTTATTCCAGTTTTGGTGATGATGCTCGATTTTGAGTTCGAGGAGATGGCGACGTTCTGATGGTCGGGGAATGGTGTGTGGGTGATCGTTGATTTGCTCGATGATCTGGAGTCGACTGGAGGAGTGCGGCGGCGACGTGCACGTGCACGAGCCTGGTGGTCTGGAAATTTTTGAAAGCCTGAAGTGTTTCCAGGTTGCTCTCGTGTGGGTTGACTCGAAGGGGTGCTCGAAGTTTTGAGGGAAAGGACTCGAAGTAAAATGGTGGGGGACTCGGGTAGAAATTTGTTTTTAGGTTTCAAACCTGATTTGTTTCTGCAAATTTAAACTAAGATTTTAAATTTTAAATTAAGGGTTAAAATGAATTTTAAATCCAAGTGTAAATATGAATTCAAGTTTAGATTAGAATTTAGTTTGGAAACAAATAAAGTTTCAAATTTAAATTGTTTTAAATACTTAAAAATGTTTAAGTGTTGAAGCGGAGATTTGAATTTTAAAATGGAATTTGAATTGTAAAGAAAGAGAAAAATTAATTAAGCAAAGTTAAAATCAAAATTTGAAACCTGAGTTTAAATCTAACTCTGAATTCCAGATTTTAAAATTTAATAAAGTTTTATAAATTTAAATGTTTAAATAAGTTTAAAGGCTAAAGTATTCTTTTAACATATAAATTTAAAGGTTTTAAACTTTATTAATTTAAAAATTGGTATTCATTTTAAATCTTGAAATTTAAAATGAATTTAAAGGCGAATTGAATATAAATGTTTCAACCTATTTATAAATGATAACAAAATCATTAATAAGAATGAGATTTGTTTTAAGTTAATAAAGATACAATGATAATTTATAATTCATTAATTAGTAAATAAATTAAAATGGATAATTTATTTATTTAATTAATTAATGATTTGGATTAATTAAATAAGTAATTAAAGGGTTAAACCAATTAACGAAGGTTTAAAGATTAATTAATTGGTAATTAAGGACTATTAATTAAATATTAATTAATGATTAAAGTTGATTAATCAAGCGATTAAGCAATAATTAATTTAAGGATAATGTGTTAAATTAATTAAGGTAATTAATTTGAGAATAACTAATTTATTAAAAGTTAATTAATTAATGAAAGTGATTAATGAATAATTATTAATTAAGGAGTAATTAATTAGTTGATGTAATTAATTAAGAATTAATTATTAATTAAAGGTTAATTAATGATTAATTAAAGAATAATTTATTAAATGTTAATTGATTATTAATTTACCATGACTAGCAAATTTATTCATAGAAATTAATCTGATTTGAATCAATCAGATAATTAAATTGATCCTATCTATGGATGTTTAGATTGTATTGGATGTTGAATTGTTTGATATCCCTGATATGTGATGCTTTGTGCTATATCCTGATTTCTGTTTTGATCCGTAATGTAATTTATTTATCTGGGATGATTGTAATTTATTATCTGTAATATATATATATCGGTGATCTGTATATGAAAGATAAGCGTTATAGTTTATACCGCTTATCAACTATATTTCTGTATTTTGATCTGTGGTGATTGAATAATGTTGCACTATTGTGTTAAACCCCTGGACCACACTTTTACACACACAAATATGGATTTCACGAGGAAATCGGTTAAGTCACAGATGATTTAAATTTAATGTTTTTGAAATTGAAATTTTAATTTCAATTGATTTTGGAAATGGATTTGGGTTGAATGTTAAAGCTTTTGAAAAGGAGTTTTAAAGAGAAAAGTTATTTTGAATAACTTGGTAAAGTTTCTAATTTGAATTTGAATTCAAAATTTTGAATTGAATTCCATGTTTGGAAATTATGGTTAAAGATGTTATAAATGTGTTTATATCGGTTTTTAAACCATTTTAAAAGTATGGTTTTGAGAATTCGAATTTAACCCAAGGACTTTAACTCGTATAAATGAATCAGATTTTCCAAAATGAAAACTATTTGTTTTTAAATAATAGAAGCTTTCATATAAGGAATGAATTTCCAATTTGTGTCAAAAGAATTTCGAGTTTGTAATGAAAATGGTTTTCCGAGTTATGAATAAATCTTTTTTGAAAGATTGTTGAACTTTGTTTCGAAATTGGAAAGGTGTACCTTTTGTATAAAAGGTCGAAATGGAATTGTTTTGAAAGCTATCAACTAAATCTTTGATTTAAAGATTGGACGAGTTAAATCCAAATTGAAACGGAAATTGATTTGGAAAATCTATGAATAGATCTTTGTGAAACTGGGTGAACTTTGTGAGATGAATCTTTTTGTGTAAAAGATTAAAATGGTAATGTGTTTAAACCATTTGAAAGAGAAGTTTTGGGTAATAAGTTGTGACTTAATTGAAATCCCAATATCCATATGTTTTAAAATATTGCGCTCACTATTCAGTTTAGCCGGGAGAGGACTTTGTGTCAATAACCCATTCCGAATAGTGATACGACGTAAATGGATAGCATTTGCAGACCGGTGTTGAAGACCGGGTGTTTTCGAGAACGATAGGATAACCTATCGATTGTCTCTGCACTGAGTAGCTACGGTATAGAGATTTCCTAAGTGATGGGAAGTCCGATCGGGATTGTGAATACCCGGATTGCAAGGGCTTCTTTGGAAGTGCCTTCGGTTCTGTTCGAACCCGGAACAGACTTGTATGGTTGTATGTCTGACATTACACTTTGAGATATAAAGCTGATTTCTTTCAAATACATTTCTGTTTGGTGGCGGAGATTTATTCTCTTAGCTTAATACCCTTCTCTGAGACGTACGAGCTCAGAGGTTATGTAGTTGAAGATTATTAGTGATATACTCCCAATTTGGTAGTGTGGCATGCTAAGTGTTGCTGTGTGTTGTTGATCATTTGTTGATCAAAGCATGGCTTTCGTGTAAAGCGTAGCTTTGTGGACGAGACCTCATCGAGCCTCACACCCCGAAAATGGTCAAAACAGGAAAGATGTGGCAAGGTTATGAGGGTCGCACCCTTTAAGGTATGTCATTTCCTTCTGGAAATAGGTGGTATCATGGTATGGAGCCCAGATATTTACTTGTGTGGTCGCTCCAATCTCATTTACAGTGTGATTATTGCTTTGTGATCGAGGTACCTCGGATAAAGGTCGCAAACGACTAGGGGGTGGCATACTCGTGTAGTAGTTACCTTGTAAGAGGTAACCCGGCCTTGTGTTGGCAGAGAGCTAGTTAGTTCTCGGGACGTCCCTCCAGAGGCGTACCCATGTGGCAGTAGGAAGTTTCTTAGCCTGACCATTTGTTGGAAAATCCAAAGAAACAATATGAGCCTTGTACGGTTTTAGTTGTAGAACCTGCCATTTAACATGGTAGCTATAGTAGGCATAATATAATGGTACTTATGCTGGCTAAGATTAGTATTATATTTTTGAAATGTTTTCTGCACTATGCACTAATAATAATATCAAATGATTTTGCGTAGTAAGCATGTTTGACTATCATAAGGAGAAGTCTCCCCCATGTGTGCGATTGCATTGTGTGTGTGCCGGGAGGCCTTATGGTAGTTTCATTTTCCAAAAAGCATTGCGGATTTCAATGTTTAAAATTCTTTTGTTGTTTGTTTTAAAGATAAACTATTTTTGTTACTAATACCAGTCCCATGACTGACTCGGAGTTTATTGTTCCTTTCCTAAACTCTGGGTCCCCATAATTTTCCACACGGGCAGTCTTGAGTTGGGTTTTTCAGATAGTCAGGTTCAGTAGAGTATCTGGAACTAGTTCAGTGTTTGGAGTCCACTCACCGACTGGCCTTGCTTAACTTTGTGAAATGTGATGGTGGTTCGAGCTTGATGTTGGAGTGTTGGATTCATTCTCTTTTTCAGATCATTTGGAGTTATCAGTTCTGTTGTTTCCGCTGTAAAATTATTATTTGTCTCTGATATTCTTGTATCATATAGATATCATTATTGTATATCATTATGGATATTGTATTCGTTGGAGTTGTATATGATATCATTCATTTCTTTCTTCCGCTGTGTTGTTATACTTACTGTGTTATAAACTCCAGCGAGCCAGATTCGGCGTTTGAATCTGCGGCATTCGAGTACAAGTGAAGTACGGGTGCCGATTTTCGAAGGCCGGGTCAGGATCGTTTCATTGAATAGGTATTTGTACTTAGACACTATTATAATATCATTGGATTTCTATAAATGTTTTGGTTATCCTAAGGGAAAAACCAGTCGTGTTTATGTGTGACGCGGTTTTACGAGATACCTTTGTTTTTCAAAGGATTTTGATAGCTTTAATAATTCAATTTGAGTGTGTTTTCTCACGCTGGTTTTCCAGACTGACTCGGATGTTATTGTAATGCCCCACCTCTATACTCACAATAACAAAGAGTATTAAAAGAAATATTGTCTGTTATTGCGAAGAATAAGGCTGGATAGGAGCGGCCATCCGTAGTTGGCCTTACACTAGTATTGGTTACCTCGATAGGAGTGGTATATATTTTTCATTTTTCATCGCTTATTTATTTACTCCCATCGACATACCAAATTTCCCGTATAAAACGAACTATGATGGTTCATAATAGTTTAGGACAATATATATATAAATAACATAGATAATAAATGCGGAACACAGTTAAAACAAAAAGTCTCATATATATAATAACTGATGTCAGTTACAATACATTTGACACAATACATATGATACAACTACAACTCAAAATATTGAATTAAATCAACGACAAATTTCAAGAAATTGAAATATCAATTAAAACGCCACTTTTGGTAGGGCTGCAGTACACGCACGCGTGTACTGCCTCGCCACTACAATAATACAAGTGAAACACCTGAAGATTACACTGCAACCGGTCAGGAAACAAACGTATGCAACATCAACAAGTGATGTACACATGAATGCAACTACCCTCGAATACCAGTGAATGACCCAAATCAATACCAAGCAAGATCAGAGGCAACAAGTGAAACAAGTTCAACATGTCAAAAAGCAAAGACCACAATTATGAACTAATCAGTGCATCTGGTAACCAAACAGTCAAGGCCAAGCATATGTAATCAAGTGCACATATGAAGTGGTGCACCAGACGTGATACAATTACAACATGAATACAAGGCAACACTTCAATGATCAGCTCAGGTCAAGACTAAACCAGACTCGAGCAAGACTAGAAAACAAGTCCAGAAGCAATGCAACAGAAATAGTGAAGAGCAGACTTGTATACCACAGAAAACAGTTCACACATAGCTGGTATCAAACTGTTCACGCATAGCACCTATGGTTAGGAACTAGAACAAGACCACATGATACTGGAAAATACAACAGACTCGAGTACATCAAACCAGAGACAACTCAATGACACACAGAAATCAAATGTACCAGACTCGAATGCTTCACAGTGCAACAAAATTCAAATGTCAACCAGTGAATAACACAGCAGCTCGAATGAGCAACTGCACAAGACTAGATACAACATGCATCAGTCGAAGCATGTACAAAGTTGCAGTAGTACACTTATGCTCAATGCAAGTGCAATAATTTAAAACAAGAAGTACAGCAGTAAGAAGACTGTAAGAGCGGGAGAATAGTATACAAGTCATGTACAAAGGCAAGACAATATACCAAAGACAACTATAAGCAACTCAGAGGACCAAGTATAGTGCAAATCAAAGAAGGCAACTCGAGTGAACCAGACTCAAGTCAGTCCAGTTACTCTACGGAATACTCAAGTCTACCAACATGATACAATTACATCATGAAGACTGCAATATCAAGGTGGAGAATGGATGCAAAAGTACCTAGTACAAATGAAACGTGATACCCGTGAAACAACAGTGATACACAATGCCAACCAAGCAGCATGTATATGAATTAGACTCGAGTACACAATGCAGACAACATAAGTGATTCAAGTCGAGTCAACAACAGTTTTTAAATGGTCGAGAGAATCAAAACTAAGTCCAACTCGATCAATGACGAAGTCATGCAACAGTTCACCAACTATAATTACCAAAAGGTTAAAAGGAATACAGTGTAGACTACATATAAGTGAGGACCACATGAACTCAATGCAACACAAATACTCGAGTACAAAAGTGAAGATACAACCCAATGAAGACCCAGACTATAATGAGAGCTCAACAACTACAATAAGATGCAACTCGAACTCAACGCAAGTGTGCTATAGGGCTGAATGATTTTTACCAAAGTTGAAGTCAGTGACAAGGTCAAAGTCAAAAAGTGCAACTATTATTACACAGGAATAATGCAAACAATACTATCGCATAAACAATCAGAGAATACGAAGTCAACTGCAAATCAAGCCGAGGTGGCCACGAAATCAAACATGCCGTGACAGCCAAGAAGAATCGAACAAGTTCATGTTTTCACAAAGTCAAGGTCAAGCTCAAAATCACCAGAAATTCCCAAAACTAAAACGTAAAACCCAAAATCACGAAAATAAAAGAATTCAAACCCTAATTACATGAGATTAAACTAGATGTGAGTAATTAAGATTATCACCTCTTTCATCGATCGAAAATTTGAAGTCGTGGCAATCGAGGAAAACGAGCGAAGTTACCCTAGCAGCCACTATCTTCGATTTCTACGATGCCCAAATTTGCAGAGGAACGAAAATGAGGACGAAGTCGCCATTTCCTCTTTTTTCGATCTCGTATGATTTAGGGTTACGAACTGAAATGGATGCAGAGGGAAAAAAATGGGTAGTCAATAATATCATGGCCACAAACAAATATGGGCCGATATTTCAAATTTGTAAAGTCCAATTACCCATTTAACAATTTATAAAAGAGTTTTAACCCTATAAAAATCCAATTGCAATTTTGATAGCAATTTTGTCAAAGGATTCCAACCGATCAAAATTCAATATCAATTATCATCACTTTAATCGTTAAATGACGATTATAAATTGAAGCTAAATCCCGGGTTGTTACAGACTCCCCTCCTTATAGAAATTCCGTCCCCGCAATTTTCATAATTAGGGTTGTCAATAACAATTATATTTTTTTTCTAACATAAACTGGTTAGGCTAGAAATAAAAGACGGGAATACAAACGCCAAAGAAATCTTTTATTTTCATAAAAGAAATTCACAAATTCTCAACAAAATCTAACTATCAAATAGATAATCAGAAAACAACAAAACTGAATAAATGCAATCATCAGCAATATTCAATTATCAATTAGATAATTAAAATACAGAAAATCACAAAATAGCAATATCTAATTATCGATACGATAATAAGAAAACAGCAAAATCTAATTATCAACAAAGATAATTAGAAAACAAAATTCACAAATCGCAAAACTACAAATATCTAGTTATCCAACAGATAAATAGAAAACACGAACTTCATAATCAGCAAACTATAACTATCAACAAAGATAGATAGAAAACAGTAATTTAATATAATCAACATAATCTAGAATCAGTTAGAGACTAGAAAAATCTTACAATCAGCAAAATTTGCAATTGCCTAATTATCAAAACGATAATTAAATCTCAAATCAACAAATATTCAATTATCAAAAACGATAATTAAATCTCAAATCAACAAATATTCAATTATCAAAAACGATAATTAAATCTCAAATCAACAAATATTCAATTATCAAAAACGAAAATCAGAAATCTCAAATCAACAAATATCTAATTATCAAAAACGATAATCAGAAAACATCAAATATCTAATTATCAAAAACGATAATCAGAAACAACAAATACCTAATTATCACAAGCGATAATCAGAAACAACAAATATTCCATTATCAAAAACGATAATCAAATCTCAAATATCTAATTATCACAAGCGATAATCAGAAACAACAAATATTCAATTATCAAAAACGATAATCAAATCTCAAATATCTAATTATCACAAGCGATAATCAGAAACAACAAATATTCAATTATCAAAAACGATAATCAAATCTCAAATATCTAATTATCACAAGCGATAATCAGAAACAACAAATATTCAATTATCAAAAATGATAATCAAATCTCAAATATCTAATTATCACAAGCGATAATCAAAACTCATATCGACAAATATCCAATTACCTGCAGATAATTGGAAACAACAAATATCTAGAAATCAATTAAGATGACTAGAAAATCAACATAAAAGGTTGGATCGATCCCATCAGATGGCGAGTTTTTAGTTCACCGCACGTGCATCTCATATGGTCGAAGCCTACCAAGTACTGGTACTTGACCCGAAGGTCCTCATATGACCCGAAGGTCCTCATATCTTTTTGCCATTGAACACCATGTGTGCATTGCAAGGGACTCAATTCTGTTAACCCCTGCACAAAGGCCTATAGGACTTAAACAAGTCATGCACATACCCATCATACTCCTTATGATGAATAGATCAAGGCTTTTCTCCTAGATTAGTTTTATAATCTAGTGACCAGTCTCATTTCTTATTTCAGAAAGATTTATTAACTCTTGAAATGCTTTTACATTCTTTCTTTCTTTTTCCATAATCAGAGAGAGTTAGACTCACTCAGGGATTTCAACTGACCATACTTTCATTCATGAAAATAATGCTTTATTTCATTTTTCCAGTTGTCTTATTCAAAATTTGTTTTATCACTTGCATATCTCCTATATTCAAGAATGTCATGATCTCTTAAACAAATCCAGTAGAATCATATAAAAATTCTTATACTTAATTCTATTGTGAACATAGGGTAAGGTTTCAGAGAAAAACCCATAAAACTTTTTAGCTTTAGATATGAACAAATCATCACATAAATAGTTTATTGCATTGTTCATCTCAAATTTAAAACAATCTAGACATAAGCATGAACCTCCTTTGTTCACACTGCCTAGCTTATTTTCCAGTTCCATTTTACATTTTTTGATGGTCTAAACTCTTGCCTTTGAACACAAAGTGTGCATTGCAAAGGACTCAATTCTGTTAACCTTTGCACAGAGGCCTTCAGGACTTGAACAAGTCATGCACATACCCATCATCCACCTGATGATGAGTAGATCAAGGCACCTCTCCTAAATTACTTGGTAATTTAGAGACCATACATATTTATTCATTTAAGGAATTTTCCTTTTTAACTCCAGAAATACTCTTGTAATCCTTTCTTCATTTCATAAGTAGGGAATTTAATTTCCTTAAAAATCATATCTAAACATACCAACATTCATACCAAATTTCACAACCCATTTCAAAGTCATTTCTGCTTGATCACATTTTTCTAATAACCTGCTAGTACAATAGTTTCTAGAACTATTCCTCTGCTTAAATAAATCTACTGAAATCATAAGAAATACCATATTTGTTTTTATTGTGAACATAAGATGTGGTTTTGAGAAAAACCCATAAACATATTGGTTGGTCTGAACAAATCAGCACATTTTTTTTTCAATATTGCTTTGTTCATATCAATTTTTAAATGAACTAGACATGAGCATAAACCTCTTTATTCATACTGCCTAATCCATTATTATTATTCAATGCCCTATTTCTCAGTAAATTAATCAAATTATTTTCTTATAAAAACCGAGTCATAAACTCATTTTTGTAATCAGGTTATATGATTGATTGAACAATTTTCAAAACAAAATTAGTCAATGCCAAAAATAAATCAAAACAGCAACCAAAAATTCAACCAAAATGCCATTCATGATCATCATATATTTATTCAGAGAAATAAAGATTAACAGAAATCATAATATGATTTTCATATAAAATAATTGGCTGCCCTTACTTGGGTCTTAATGCCATAAATCTCATAAGTGATTATAACTCACCTTCCTCTTCTTTTGAAAGTGCAAACTGTTAAAAATTTATAAAACAATTTTCATTTTAAAACAATTTTCCAATTACGTGATTAAAGCAGCAATATTAGTAACAATTTCGAAAAGGAAATTGTACTTCCCAAAACACCGTAAAATCGTATCTCAAAATCATCATTGTAGAATAACTGCTTGAAAATCCACTTTTAAAAATTCGACGGTTATTGAAGCCAAAGCGACAGAAATTTTTAAACGTCAAAATTTACATCAAAATGTTATATCAATGAATTTTCATTCATCAAAATGCCACAAAACACCATGCTTCACAATTTAGCACCGATGTAATAATCTCGTTATAAAATAACGGCAAAAAATACGTTTAAACCAAACACCGGTTCAACGTTAAATTAATGTAGTAACGTGCAACTCAAATTTGCACGTACTACAAAATAAACAAAGAATTCATTCGAATGTATCTTCAATGAAGATAATTCAAAACAGAAAAATCTAATCAATAGTGATTAGCATAAAAGAAACCCAGTAAAAATCTCATCAAAGATCACATAACTGCGATCGCTTCGAATCCTCTAATCGGATTCGAAATTTTCAAAGAAACAAATTAAACCCAGCAATGTAAACAACAAAAGAAATTTATTTCGATTTCATATTTCGATTTTTTTAATCAAAAAGATTACCAGTTGTACTCAGCGAAGACAGCTTTACAGTTTCCGCTGCGCACTCTGATAAACAGAACACAATTTAATCAAATCAACAAAACACAGTTTCACTTTTATTTTTAAATAAAGATATTTAAAAATTTCATCATAATTTCAAAACTTTAGTTTTGACTCAAATCACAAATAAAACATCGACCAATAGTTGTAACACATGTTCCATCTAAGTTATGTTTTATATGTCCATAAACCCCAAGCTCCGATACCAACTGTAACGCCCCACCTCTATACTCACAATAACAAAGAGTATTAAAAGAAATACTGTTTGTTATTGCGAAGAATAAGGCTGGATAGGAGCGGCCATCTGTAGTTGGCCTTACACTAGTATTGGTTACCTCGATAGGAGTGGTATATATTTTTTATTTTTCATCGCTTATTTATTTACTCCCATTGACATACCCAATTTCCCGTATAAAACGAACTACGATGGTTCATAATAGTTTAGGATAATATATATAACAATAACACAGATAATAAATGCGGAACACAGATAAAACAAAAAGTCTCATATATATAATAACTGATGTCAGTTACAATACATTTGACACAATACATATGATACGACTACAACTCAAAATATTGAATTAAATCAACGACAAATTTCAAGTAATTGAAATATCAATTAAAACGCCACTTTTGGTAGGGCTGCAGTACACGCACGCATGTACGGCCTCGTCACTACAATAATACAAGTGAAACACCTGAAGATTACACTGCAACCGGTCAGGAAACAAACGTATGCAACATCAACAAGTGATGTACACATGAATGCAACTACCCTCGAATACCAGTGAACGACCCAAATCAATACCAAGCAAGATCAGAGGCAACAACTGAAACAAGTTCAACATGTCACAAAGCAAAGACCACAATTATGAACTAATCAGTGCATCTGGTAACCAAACAGTCAAGGCCAAGCATATGTAATCAAGTGCACATATGAAGTGGTGCACCAGACGTGATACAATTACAACATGAATACAAGGCAACACTTCAATGATCAGCTCAGGTCAAGACTGAACCAGACTCGAGCAAGACTAGAAAACAAGTCCAGAAGCAATGCAACAGAAATAGTGAAGAGCAGACTTGTATACCACAGAAAACAGTTCACACATAGCTGGTATCAAACTGTTCACGCATAGCACCTATAGTCAGGAACCAGAACAAGACCACATGATACTGGAAAATACAATAGACTCGAGTACATCAAACCAGAGACAACTCAATGACACACAGAAATCAAATGTTCCAGACTCGAATGCTTCACAGTGCAACAAAATTCAAATGTCAACCAGTGAATAACACAGCAGCTCGAATGAGCAACTGCACAAGACCAGATACAACATGCATCAGTCGAAGCATGTACAAAGTTGCAGTAGTACACTTATGCTCAATGCAAGTGCAACAATTTAAAACAAGAAGTAGTGCACCAGTAAGCAGACTGTAAGAGTGGGAGAATAGTATACAAGTCATGTACAAAGGCAAGACAATATACCAGAAACAACTACAAGCAACTCAAAGGACCGAGTATAGTGCAAATCAAAGAAGGCAACTCGAGTGAACCAGACTCAAGTCAGTCCAGTTACTCTACGGAATACTCAAGTCTACCAACATGATACAATTACATCATGAAGACTGCAATATCAAGGTGGAGAATGGATGCAAAAGTACCTAATATAAATGAAACGTGATACCAGTGAAACAACAGTGATACACAATGCCAACCAAGCAGCATGTATATGAATCAGACTCGAGTACACAATGCAGACAACATAAGTGATTCAAGTCGAGTCAACAACAGTTTTTAAATGGTCGAGAGAATCAATACTAAGTCCAACTCGATCAATGATGAAGTCATGCAACAGTTCACCAACTATAATTACCAAAAGGTCAAAGGCAATACAGTGTAGACTACATATAAGTGAGGACCACATGAACTCAATGCAACACAAATACTCGAGTACAAAAGTGAAGATACAACCCAATGAAGACCCAGACTATAATGAGAGCTCAACAACTACAATCAGATGCAACTCGAACTCAACGCAAGTGTGCTATAGAGCTGAACGATTTTTACCAAAGTCGAAGTCAGTGACAAGGCCAAAGTCAAAAGGTGCAACTACTATTGCACAGGAATAATGCAAACAATACTATCGCATAAAGAATCAGAGAATACGAAGTCAACTGCAAATCAAGCGGAGGTGGCAACGAAATCAAACATGTCGTGACAGCCAAGAAGAATCGAACAAGTTCATGTTTTCACAAAGTCAAGGTCAAGCTCAAAATCACCAGAAATTCTCAAAACTAAACCGTAAAACCCAAAATCACGAAAATAAAAGAATTCAAACCCTAATTACATGAGATTAAACTAGATGTGAGTAATTAAGTTTACTCACCTCTTTCATCGATCGAAAATCTGAAGTCGTGGCAATCGAGGAAAACGAGCGAAGTTACCCTAGCAGCCACTATCTTCGATTTCTACGATGCCCAAATTTGCAGAGGAACGAAAATGAGGACGAAGCCGCTATTTCCTCTTTTTTCGATCTTGTATGATTTAGGGTTACGAACTGAAATGGATGCAGAGGGAAAAAGAATGGGTAGTCAATAATATCACGGCCACAAACAAATATGGGCCGATATTTCAAATTTGTAAAGTCCAATTACCCATTTAACAATTTATAAAAGAGTTTTAACCCTATAAAAACCCAATTGCAATTTTGATAGCAATTTTGTCAAAGGATTCCAACCGATCAAAATTCAATATCAATTATCATCACTTTAATCGTTAAATGACGATTATAAATTAAAGCTAAATCCTGGGTTGTTACAGTTATTTTATTATATTGCTCGAGTCAGACCGAGTATTACAAATTCAGGCTAGGATACTATGGAGCTTAGAAGACGAGCTGGATGACAGAGACGTATACTCATACTTGATTACTTTCCAATGTTTGTGTAGACTATATAGTCAAACTGGTGAGGACAAGTTGTAGATAACTGTCCATATTGATGTATTGATTGTTGTACTCTGATGGTTGTATATATATATATTGACAGTTACAGATTCTCTTGTACAAAAATCTATTGTATATATATTTTATTTTGTTCCACTGCGATTGTGAGATTCTATGTTGTTGTTCTATTTTCTTCTTCACCCCTAGCAATCAGTATTTCCGGCACTTGAATATTCGGCATATTAAACAGTGAACGTATTGATGTCGATTTTCGAGAGTCGAAAATCCTTTCGTCACAAGTATTATCCAAGTTGAAACTAAGAGTAGTTTATGAAATGTTGTCATAAATGATTTAGTGAAATAGAATTGGTATTAGGGAGAACCAATATGGTAAGTGTGTAGGGTGGACGTAGATTAATTATCCTTTTCATAGAATTTTGATCTAAGATTCGAGTATATGACTTTAAGATATTTGCACCATTCCAAATTAGGATATATTACTCGATTTTTGATGATGAGCATTTGATGAGGTATTTTGGTTTGGTACCAAATTTTCTATCGTAGTTACAACTATGTAAGGGGAATAAAGGTTCCAAATCAAGGAGCCTGATCGGAGTCGCACTAGAGAATCGCGTAAGCAATACTAGTTCGAAAGTGAAGTTCTGTATTCGAGTTGTGATCGAGTCAGATTTTGCATGAGAATGATCTATGTACATCATACGGAATGATGTAGAGTGTTAAGTGTTTCTGAATAGGTTATGAGGTGAAATTTCGGGGACGAAATTCTTTTAAAGGATAAAGAATGTAATGACACGGGATTTCACTACTTTTGATTTTGAATATTTAATTAATTTTAAGTATTCAATATATATGTTTTATAATGAAAATAAACCTCTTTTTAATAATAAATAATAATGGTGAAATAGTTTTTAAAATTTGTTTACAAAAATATATAGCTCGATGAAAAATAGAAAATGTGATTGGAAACCGTTTTCCGAATTTTCGACATTTCATCATGTAAAATTTGTTTGAAATGTTGTGCACACTTTAGTATATATATGCACGCATAGGCTAATTATATAATATGGTTTAATATAGTATAATTAGTGTTAATTAAGTTAAGATAATCATGATGTGACACTTTGGCAACTAAATAAATAAATAAATAGAAATTTGTCACATCAGGGGGACATGATGTGACATATTGGCAACTTAAGGGGGACAAGAGTACATAAAGAAGTCTTTTTATGTTGGGCATGTAGGATATGGAGGGGACAAGGGTGGTGATGTGTCATTGAGTTTTTGGAGGGTATGTACCCTAAGGGCCTTTTAGTAATTTAGGTATTTCAGTTTATATATATATATATACACAAATTCCTAATCTTTTTTCCTCCTTGTTTCATTATTATTTTCAATTCCAAAGTTTCATCCTCTTTCTCAAACTTTCCAAAGAATTTTAATGGCTTCCTTTGAGTTTTTAATAGTTTAAAAGTCATAAATTCATTTGTTTAAAATGTTTTCAAAACTTGTTAATTTCTTCCATTTTATCCGAAATGGTTTCGACCATCTTCTTACAAAAAACTCCAAAACCAAATTTTATTTTTCCAAACCTTGTAGAATATCAATGGCTACAACTTTGTAGTTTAGCACTTTTTCCGATTTCGAGCTTAGATGCTTCAAACATTCATTTTTTCAAGAGTGTTTCTAAACCTAGATTTTGATGTCCGAAAATACCCCTCACTGTATTGGCACTAACTTCCTCAAAATTTAACCTCTTTGAGTAATTCCTTTTTAATGATAGAAGAAAGAAAAACCTAAAACTTTCCGTTTGACCACTTTTCCAAAATCCAAGAGGAAAGGGTACAAAAGTCGAGTGCAAAATGATTCATTTTCGAGAGGAGTTTGTGGTTTTCCAAGCTTTCTAAGCGCTAAAGTATTTCAAGTTTTCAAAACCTTTGTTGAGTAAATTCCTTAACTTTTTGGGAAAGAATTTACACATATATATATATATATACATGTGTGTGTGTGTGTGTGGTTACTATATGGTTGTTTGTGTAATTTTGGTATTTGGATTATGGTATGGTTTGGATGTATATGTGTGTGCTACTTTGTGGTTCGACATTAGAACTTTGAATTGATGATTTAAGTGGCGTTTTGGTTATAAAATTGTGATCTTTGTCTTGGAATTGGAAGTGATATGGAAAGTTAGTAAGTAAAATTAGTAAATGGATGAGTTAGTGATAAAAATGTTGGAAATTACAGGTATCCATAGCGATAGTCGCTATGGATGCAGTTCGCTTAAAAAATTGATTTTTGCAAAGTTTGGTTTTTATATTTCAAATTGTGTTGTAAATGTTTTATAAACTAAATAATGATATTTTAAAAGGTTAATTAAGTTTTAATAATTAATTTTAATTAATTAAGTGTTGAATAAGTAATAATCAATTAAGGATTAAACAAGGTTTGATAATTATAATTAAGTGAAGATTAGTTATTAATTAATTATATTTTAAAGTTAAGATTTATTTTAATTAATTATTAATTAATTTAATTGATTATGAGTTTAGTATATAATTTATTTTTAATTAATTATTATTTTAAATATAGGATTAATTATTAATCAAGTGTTTAATTATTTTTAAATTATAAATTAATTAAGGTTTAATATTTTTATAAATTATATATTAAAGGTTTAATTTATTATTTAATTTTAATTAAATATTAATTAATAAATTAATTGAGATTAATTAATATTTAATTATTAATGAAAGTTTAATTAATTATTGAATAATTAATGAAGGATTAATTTGGGTTTAATTAATAGTTAATTATTGTCTAACTATTTAATTAAATTGAGTTAAGATTCAATTAAAATTTATTATCATTTAAATAAGGATTTAAGTTATAATTAATTATTTTTAAAAAGAAATTTTTTAGTTTTAAATCCTTGGTTTTCAAAAGTAAAATTGTTTAAGTGTACTTCTTTTTCAAAGATGGTTTTTGAATACAAGTGACTCAAGTGTTGATATCATTAAGAAACCATATAACTATGATTGAGTTATAATGTAGATTTTTTGTTTGTTTATGTGAACATGTGTAGCAGAATAAATCCTCATTCTGCTATAAATTGATTGAATTGTTTGGAAATCTATTTAGTCGGACAAATCACCATCCTGCTATTATGTTATTTGAACATGTATATGCCAGTTAGTTCATATTAACATGTTATTCCGTGATTTGGATATGAGTTGTGTTTACATATATGTTGACCTATGTGAATAACTATTAAATGAATTGAAACTGAAATTGAATGGTAACTTAAATTAGTACCATTGGGATTGCTAATCCTCTTTTCGAATTACTAAAGTATATTTTTGAATTAACTTTAATTCTTAAATCGATTTGGGTTTAAAGGTTATAAATGGTTTTCAAATTTTATTATTATTTTATAAAGTTATTTTTAAATAATATCTTGTTTTTAAAAAGGGTTTTATTAAATAAAAGGTTTTACCTAAACTGATTTACAAATGATATCTTGAAAATGATATTTTATAAAGGAGATTCTATAAAGGAATTATAAAGGAAGATTTTTAAATAATTTTAAAAGTAGAAAGAGATTTTATAAATCATTTCAGATATTTTTGAAAGACGTTTTAAATCAAGTTTGAAAATTTGTAAAGAGGTTTGAAATGTGAGGTGAACTTATAAAAGAACTTTTATAAGGAATAAGTGAATGGGTTTTATAAAGTAAACGAGTTTTATGTAAGTGATGTTTTGAAAGGGAATGGTTTGGTCATTTAATATGGAATGTGAGAAGAGAGAATTTTCCAAATGTTTTTGGTAAATGTTTATATTATTTTCCAAGTAAAAGGGATGTAAGTGGTTTGAGAAAAGTGTTTTAGAAAAGATCCTTTGATAAAGTTTTTGTAACGACCCAGAATTTGACCACTTTAAAATATACTATTTAAAGTGATTTTAAATATGAATTAAGTAAGGTTATATGATTCAAACAAAATTAGATAGAGTTTGGGAAGAGAAGTATACACAAAAATAGTAACATTTGCCTATATCGACAAAATTGACAAAATGCTGATTTTAGAAAAGTAAGTTTCAATGGTTAAATAAATTATTTTAATTAATTTATGAGTGTTTATATTTTTAAATAACATTATACAAATTCATTTTTAAATTTGGTTTACATAAATAAATGGTTTAACCAAAACGTCAAAATGTGACCGTAAAAGATTTTGTCGAAAATCAACGTTTTGTCGATTAAAAGTTGTTGCAACGTCGTCGCACCTTTATTTTGTTATATAGGAACATATATTCAAATAGTGTACTTATTAATTAATTCGCTAATCAAGTTTACTTTTACTAAACATACTTAGAAAATTTTAGAATATAATTAACAAAAACTAAGCATAAAAAGACAAAAAAAGTACAAAAGTCAAAAAGTAAAACATCAAATCAAAGAAACATAATTATTACTTTTTTTACTTAATATCTAAGTGAAAATGACATAAAGTAATGATTTGAAATGTGATATTAAGTGTTGAAAAAAAATAAGATTACTTTATAAGTAAGTAAGGGTATTTTGGTCTTTTTACAAAATATTATTTTAATCCAAAACTTTTCTATAAATAAGACCACCATTCTTCCACTTTGTTTTACATATTTCTACATTTTCTTCTTCTTCTTTAGAGCTATAATGACTTCCATGCCTCTCTAAAAATTCCAAAAGCGTAACAAAGTTATGGCAAAAATAATCGACAAAAAAGTATACCACTTAAATCATGTTCAAACTAGTAAGTTCCATCCATCCACCCAAGGCCATGCCCACCTAGAAGCAATATCCACCTCTTTACATCTCCACTTCTAGGATAGCGGAGCTATAGCCGGATTTCAAGAAGTTTTGGGAAATAGCAGCGAAGCTATAGTCAAATCCGTAGTGACAAAGTTAGCAAAATTGGTAGAATGTATGGTTTAGATCTAGAGTTCCTTGTCTTAAAGTTTGACAAAGTGGAATCCAAAGTGAGTTATTTCTTCCTTTAATTTCATTAAAACCATTGCTAAGTTGAAGGAACTTTAAGTGTTAAGTGTTATTTGAAAATTCTTGTTGAACGCTTATTTACTTAGTTTGCTAAAACAATGGTTTGATTTCCTTGTTTGACTATGTTTGGATGGTTAATTAAGTATTTTAAAATTTAAAAGTTAAATACTTAATGTGGTATGCGGAAATGACTAGTACACGTGTTTCATCTGTGAGATCCAAGAAGACTTGGGCGAGGGACGGAGCATGTCGAAGGGAAAGCCAGGATGCTCCAAAATAAATATCAAAACGTTTTAACCCAATATGAAATAAAATGTTATAAACATTTGATAGAATGAAGCATTGATTATCATTTATTGTTGTGTTTATTTCGTTGATTGATTGTTTGAATTAGGCTCGACCAGTTTATGAGCAGTTTACCTTTTTATTTGCATGGGCTGGGTAGACAATAAATTGAGAATGATTAAATATGAACACCTTGTGATTATAATTTCATAGTTTGACTTTAAGTGTTCAATAAAAATATTGGTTAAGCACAAATTATAATAAAAGATATTTATTAAAATTTTGGAAATAAAAGATATTTTATCTTTTAAATGAAACGGCTTCTTTTGAAAGACAATAGAAATATTGGAGAATAAATATTTTGAAGCGATTATATAATAAAAGTGATTTATATAAAGAATGGTTTTATAACAATTTTTTATAAAACGGAAAGATTTTCGGGGACTAAACCCGATAGTTTTAAAATGATTTTTGAAAGGATTTGGAAATAGGAATTGTTATAGATTTGAAGTATTTGTAATTATTAGTGTAAATGATTTTGTCACTTCGAGATATAAAATGATTTGTTATGTTACCAAAGATTCGGGTAAGCCATAACTAAAAATGTGGGCAAGGCAGGTGCAGATGTTCTGTAGCCTCAGTATAGTCCGCTCTTGTTGTAGAGGGATATACATATCTATATTTATTTTTGAAAGGCTGGGACCCAGTTGCCTTGTTATGGCTAGAAACCTCCCGATCAGGTAGCATATAGTTTTGTATGTTTGTATATTGATATCAAATCAAAATGATGATTTGTTTTCAAATTAATCCCGAAGTAAAAGAGTAGTTTGAATATAAAAGATATACATATATATTTCAAAAGTTTTGAAATAAGAATTTGAGAATAAAGGCCAAAGAGATAATTTCCGTAAAGGTAATTAGATTTAAAAATCAAAAATTGAAGATTAAGCCTAAGTGGGTAGTTTTAGGAATTGCATATTGTTTGTTGCATCGTAGGCTCCATAAGTCCTATTTGTGGTAGGAGAACTACGTTGACGAGTGGTAGTGATGCAGCCCCTAAAATAATATAACCCTTTCATATTTATCTATTATTGGTTGTTGTTTATCTTGTGTTATTATATCTTTCCTGCTTACTATTTTATTTCGCATTTACATTGTGTATTGAGTTCGCAGGTAAGGATAGTGTTGTCTCTTTCATCATAGTTGTGCAAAGGTAGATTTATAGTCTTTGTATTTGGTATGTATTAAAGCACACTTTGTAGAATTAATAAATAAATAACTCTGATAAGTTGTATAATTGAAATTATATCCTATATATTTAGTAATATTGAATATTTATCAAATATGGTGTATTAAGTTGGTAGTTTTCATTAGTAGTTTTAGAACGGACGGATTTTTCGGCAATTTTAACTGGTCCGAAAATCCGGGTCATCAGACATGGTATCAGAGCTTAGGTTAGGTGCCTAAGTAAAATTCATCAAGGGTTAGTATATCAACCTAGGAATTTTAAAAAATGAAACTACCTTAATTCGATAAATAAAATGGATAGGATATGGCATCGTACCTCCGACCGGGGTTATGGGTGATATTACTATTTTTGGTGTGCTTAACTTTCGTTAATTGTTGTTTTTTCGTTATATTTTTTCGTCCTTTTAATTTTGAGGAAGAAATTCTTTTAAGTAGGGGAGGATGTAACGACCCAAAATTTGACCACTTTAAAATATACTATTTAAAGTGATTTTAAATATGAATTGAGTAAGGTTATATGATTCAAACAAAATTAGACAGGGTTTGGGAAGAGAAGTATACACAAAAATAGTAACATTTGCCTATATCGACAAAAGTGACAAAATGCTGATTTTAGAAAAGTAAGTTTCAATAGTTAAATAAATTATTTTAATTAATTTATGAGTGTTTATATTTTTAAATAACATTATACAAATTTATTTTTAAATTTGGTTTACATAAATAAATGGTTTAAACAAAACGTCAAAATTTGACCGTAAAACATTTTGTCGAAAATCAACGTTTTGTCGCTTAAAAGTTGTCGCAACGTCGTCGTACCTTTATTTTGTTATATAGGAACATATATTCAAATAGTGTAAGTATTAATTAATTCACTAATCAAGTTTACTTTTACTAAACATACTTAGAAAATTCTAGAATATAATAAACAAAAAGTAAGCATAAAAAGATAAAAAAGTACAAAAGACAAAAAAAGTACAATAGTCAAAAAGTAAAACATCAAATCAAAGAAACATAATTATTACTTTCTTTACTTAATATCTAAGTGAAAATGACATAAAGTAATGATTTGAAATATGATGTTAAGTGCTGAAAAAAAATAAGATTACTTTATAAGTAAGTAAAGGTATTTTATCTTTTTACAAAATATTATTTTAATCCAAAACTTTTCTATAAATAAGACCACCATTCTTCCACTTTGTTTTACACATTTCTACATTTTCTTCTTCTTCCTTAGAGCTTTAATGGCTTCCATGCCTCTCTAAAAAATTCCAAAAGCGTAACAAAGTTATGGCAAAAATAATCGAAAAAAAGTATACCACTTAAGTCATGTTCAAACTAGTAAGTTCCATCCATCCACCCAAGGCCATGCCCACCTAGAAGCAATCTCCACCTCCTTTCATCTCAACTTCTAGGATAGCGGAGCTATAGCCGGATTTCAAGAAGTTTTGGGAAATAGCAGCGAAGCTATAGTCAACTCCGTAGTGACAAAGTTAGCAAAATTGGTAGAAAGTATGGTTTAGATCTAGAGTTCCTTGTCTTAAAGTTTGACGGAGTGGAATCCAAAGTGAGTTATTTCTTCCTTTAATTTCATTAAAACCATTGCTAAGTTGAAGGAGCTTTAAGTGTTAAGTGTTATTTAAAAACCCTTGTTCAATGCTTGTTTACTTAGTTTGCTAAAACAATGGTTTGATTTCCTTGTTTGACTATGTTTGGATGGTTAATTAAGTATTTTAAAATTTAAAAGTTAAATACTTAATGTGGTATGCGGAAATGACTAGTACACGTGTTTCAACTATGAGATCCAAGAAGACTTGGGCGAGGGACGGAACATGTCGAAGGGAAAGCCCGGATGCTCCAAAATAAATATCAAACCGTTTTAACCCAAGATGAAATAAAATGTTATAAATATTTGATAGAATTAGGCTCGACCAGTTTATGAGCAATTTACCTTTTTATTTGCATGGGCTGGGTAGACAATAAATTGAGAATGATTAAATATGAACACCTTGTGATTAAAATTTCATAGTTTGACTTTAGGTGTTCAATAAAAATATTGGTTAAGCAGGAATTATAATAAAAGATATTTATTAAAGTGGAAATTAGGTTGAAGGGCTTTTATTTCCAAGCTAATTAGTTTTAAGGACAGCACTTTTGAATAATTAGTTTTAAGGACAATTTACAGGATAATGATAAATTCATTTATCTTTTTAAGTTATACAGGAAAATGATAAATCCTTTTAGCATTATTTCTGTATAATTGAAAATGATAAATTCTTTTATCTTTTTCCTGTAAAATGTCCTTAAAACTAATTTTTCAAAAGTAGTGTCCTTAAAACTTATTACCCACACAAATAAGCCCTTGAAGTGAAAATCCCCTTCATTAAAATTTTGGAAATAAAAGATATTTTATCTTTTAAATGAAACAGTTTCTTTTGAAAGACAATAGAAATATTGGAGAATAAATATTTTGAAGCGATTATATAATAAAAGTGATTTATAAAGAATGGTTTTATAATAATATTTTATAAAACGGAAAGATTTTCGAGGACTAAACCCGATAGTTTTAAAATGATTTTTGAAAGGATTTGGAAATAGAATTTGTTATAGATTTGAAGTATTTGTAATTATTAGTGTAAATGATTTTGTCACTTCGGGATATAAAATGATTTGTTATGTTACCAAAGATTCGACTAACCCATAACTAAAAATGTGGGCAAGGCAGGTGTAGGTGTTCTATAGCCTCGGTATAGTCCGCTCTCATTGTAGAGGGATATACATATCTATATTTATTTTTGAAAGGCTGGGACCCAGTTGCCTTGTTATGCCCGATCAGGTAGCATATAGTTTTGTTTGTTTGTATATTGATATCAATTCAGAAAGGTGATTTGTTTTCAAATCCCGAAGTAAAAAAGTAGTTTGAATATAAAAGATATATATATATATATTTCAAAAGTTTTGAAATAAGAATTCGAGAAAAGGGTCCAAAGAGATAATTTTCGTCAAGGTAATTAGATTTAAAAATCTAAAATTGAAGATTAAGCCTAAGTGGGTAGTTTTAGGAATTGCATATTGTTTGTTGCATGGTAGGCTCCATGAGTCCTATTTGCGGTAGGAGAACTATGTTGGATTGATCCTGTATCTAATTGGGTACCCAATTAGATAAGGGTACGTAGGCAGTCACGAGTGGTAGTGATGCAGCACCTAAAATAATATAACCCTTTCATGTTTATTTGTTATTGGTTGATGTTTATCTTGTGTTATTATATCTTTCCTGCTTACTATTTTATTCCGCATTTAAATTGTTTATTGAGTTCGCAGGTAAGGATAGTGTTGTCTCTCTCATTATATTTGTGCAATGGTAGATTTGTAGTCTTTGTATTTGGTATGTATTAAAGCACACTTTGTAGAATAAATAAATAAATAAATAACTCTGATAAGTTTTATAATTGAAATTCTATCCTATATATTTAGTAATATTGAATATTTATCAAATATGGTGTATTAAGTTGGTAGTTTTCATTAGTAGTTTTAGAACGGACGGATTTTTCGGCAATTTTAACTGGTCCGAAAATCCGGGTCGTCACAGTTTTATAAAGTAATTTTATTAATGAAAGATTAATTAAAAAAGGCTTAAAGGATCCCATATGGAATTTAATCAATCTTTGATTGTTTGTTTATTTGATAGTTAAATAACCGACTATCAAATCTGGACCAAAACGTAACTTTGGAAATATCTAGGAGAAACACGCAAATTATATAGTACAGTTACCGTCGGTGGTGCTATACTATACGTTTAAATTCATTTTGTTCTTCTAGGATAAATGATAAGGAAATTCGTCCACTAACGGTTAGGAGGTGAACTCCGCTCTTATCTTTTATCTGCTTATTTCCTAAAGAACCGGGGTTGAGTTTACCAGAAATTACCGAAAGTTGTTTCGAAGAGACCGGGATCGGATCTGTTATCCGAAAACCACTTTGATCCAACTTAAGCGTTTCGAACTGAAGACATCTTGAAGCATATGGAATCAAAGACGGAGCATTGAAGTGCAAGGGCTGCTTTCTACTAGTCTCGAGGGTGATTCCAAAATGGATGTAGTAGAAGTAGTGCCTTCGGTTTGTTCTTATCCTAGACAACTTGTATGGATGAATGTTGGCACTGCATTACTGCCTGTAGGGCAGTGTTAACATTACAAGTGGGATTGCTATTCAAAAAGGTAAAACGTAGCATCAAGCTTCATCAACCGGGAAATGACTAAAACAGGGCATGTAGCAGGGCTAAGTGGGTCGCTCCCATTATGGTATGTCATCTTTCTAGATTACCCTATTTTAATGGATTTGGTTGTGAATGAGAGATCTCGATTAAGGTTTGAATACTAGGATGATGACATATTCGGTACTACTAGTTAAGTGGGTTGTCGATTCTGTATGGCAGGGTACAAGATGTTCTTGTCGGACCCGGGTGCATTGTTCTAGAGATGTACCCATCGGAGGTAGTTCCTTACGTGGTCATAGTACGGAATCCATTCTCCAATACGTGCCTTTACAGTTTTGATTG
The DNA here is from genome assembly GCA_030737815.1 of Allium fistulosum. NCBI lineage: Eukaryota > Viridiplantae > Streptophyta > Magnoliopsida > Asparagales > Amaryllidaceae > Allium > Allium fistulosum. The sequence goes on from CM060902.1 coordinate 1,023,718,072, forward strand.
TAAAGCCTAGTATGCTGGAATTTAATTAATGTAACAATTTCGGCTAAGATTAGTAAGTATTTGTACTTTAGACATTATTATAATATCACTGGATTTTCTATAAAAGTGTTTTGGTTGTCGTAAGGTAAAAACCCATCCTTGTTTATGTGCTGCGTGGTCTTACGAGATACCTTTGATTTTTAAAAGGGTTTGAAATGTAATAATCAAGTTGTTTGAGTTTACTCACACCAGACCCATGTCTGACCCGAAGTTTTATTTTCTTTCCCTAAAACTCTTGGGTGCTCAAATTTTTATGAGCAACCAAGTAGTCCAGGTTTTCTACGGATGCATTTGGAGGAGCTTGGAGCAGGAGGCTTCATCGATAGATAGTTATTACTTGCTTCCATTGTATATTATATACTTTATATCTGATGTATAAGGACGGGCTGTTATAACTGTCCTAGGTTAGAAATTGTATTAATGTAACTCTGATGTATCATTTTTGAAATGACTTTATAAAGAATTATGTTGATTAATATATTTTATTTCATTGCGCTGTTAGATTCTATGTTTGCTTTTAGTTTCTTCTATCTTCTATCTTCTTTCTTTTCCCCTAGCGAACGGTGTTTCTAACATTTGATGGGTCGGCACACAATACAGTGGATGTATTAGTGTCGATTTTCATTGGTCGAAAATCCCGTCTATTACATAAAACCTGGAAACCTTACTCTTGAACTACTCAGATGAGCATCCGAGAGTTAAAGGGGAAAAAAATAAAAACTTCAGGTCGAACAAAAAGTCTGGTGTGAATAAATATTATGTCATCTCTATAATAGATATCCAGTGAGACAGTGCCGCTGAGCAGAACGGGTTTTCCCCTCGCTGGTATTTTTGAAAATATGTCAATCACAATCATGCTTTTGCATTCACAATAGTTAAACAAACATAAACAATCATATGCATGCATGCTGCATGGGTAATCCAGATCCATCGGTCTTAATTAGTTGACTGTATGTCTTTATAATTTTTCCAGGGTTACTACAAACCTATATGGTTGAATCGGGCCTACCAGATATACCAAATTCTCTAATTTGCCATTAGGAGGAAACTAGATAGTCAGTCCAAACACAATCCCTTAGTGTTATCCTGACTATCTGTCTATCTCATAGTTTTGCTAGGCTCACTATGAACATAATGGTTTTGCAGGCCAACCAGTAATCTATTTAAGTTATACATTTCTTTCTATGCATAAACCTACTTTTAGATTTACCCTTAACAAAGCCCTACGCACAGTAATTATGGATCCATATCAACTAGGGGCAAATAGTTGAAGTGTAGGGTACTGCCCTATATGAGTCCCATTAAATGGTTTTCTAATCTTTAATCCTTAAGTCAAGGTTTCCTATTACAATTTGTCTAATGGTGATTAATTCTCATATAAGATCCTAGGCTAAATACCTTTTTTTCCTTGAAAACATTATTCCTTATAAATGATTTAACCCTTGAAATCATATTTAGAACAAGGAAAATATAGCCCTTTACTTTATCAAAATATTATATCAACATATATGCTTCTATGATATAGCTTTCATTGACTTTGAAATCAATTGGAGGTTATCGTACTTGAAAACTTTAGGCAATTAAGCATCTTAAAATAAAACAATTAAATCAATAACTTATGACATCACTATGGGCAATATGTAACATCGCACTTCTCTTTGCGGAAACTATATAAAATATTCTGGTTTATAAAGTACAAGCCATAAGGCTGAAATCATTCTTGTCGTATTTATAAAATATATAGGTTATCATTTCCATGTGACATAGTCTTTTGGTTTGCATAAAGTATGGTTCTAAAACTTAGAAAACATGAATGCCGATGTTGTTGATAGGCGGCATACTGCCTTAACCAATTAATGCAGATATAACTAAAAACTGTAGCTATTATGCCACCACTATAAAGAATGTCGAAATTAATAACAACGAGCATCTTTGCCATTTTATATCGATGTCGAAATTATATAGGTACAAGCGACATCATTGCCGAAAGTAATACTAGTGGCATTACTATAGCCGATATAAAAATATGAGGCTTCATTGCCATTTTATATCGATGTAGAAAGTATATAGGTACAAGCAGCATCATTATCATAATACCTTTACCTCAAAAGTAATACTAGCGGCATCACTGTAGCTAATATAAAAATATGCGGCATCATTGCCACTATATAGTTTAATGTCGAAATGGAAATATGTGGCATCATCGCCACTTTATATCGAAAGTATGTAGATGCAGCATGTAACAACCCAGTATTTTCAACCATTCGCATCCATTATAAGTGTATAGGTAGACACTCATGCCGGAGTTGAATTGCTCAAAATACCGCGTTGTAAATAAAATTTGGCAAAACTCAGAATATACAGTAAATAAATATAATCACAGATCACAGACACAGAGTAAAATAATGATAATGCAGCGGAAACAAAAGGATAGTAGTTCATGAAGCTACTATATATATAACAGAGTTAAACAGATACAACAGAGGTCTCGAATACAATAGATGTCTCAATATAATAATCAAATACCAGATCTGAATACATCACTGGATCGACGGAATAACTGAAAGCAGGATCGATAGATAGCTGGATCTCCAAGCGAAGCTCCAACTCCAAAGGTGAGTCTCCAATGCTGTATCACTCAGTCTGACCCGAGCGTAAAGCAAAACACAAAACACTCGAGTCAGGATTAAAATTCTTATATTAATAAATCCAACTCAAGTGAAATATCGACTGAAATACAAGTAACTTAAAGGATGTTTGGGATAACCATCCTCTAAGGGTCCGTTAAACTATTTACTATGTAGTAATATAGCTATATACAGTAGTGTCTAAATAAGTAAAGTATAATCATATCGGAAAATAGCGTTAAGGGGATGGAGAACCTTAACGCGGTCGGATCTTAAAATCATAATCGTAGTAAAGCTCGATATGGTAGGTGACACGGCACAACTAGGCAATGCCAGGGTAGATATACCAATTACGCACACGGACTGATGGATACGCATAGAAGCCACTACCGTTCCACCTCGAACAACATTCCCAAATCGGAGGATGGCCATCTAGTCAAATCACAAGTAAGAGTATAATATCGAAGAAATGCGTCCGAGAAGAGGTGCTACCTCACTGGTCCGAGATCGCTCCTGTTTTAGCCACCTTATGCCAACTCACGGGAGTTGGGTCCACGTAACATACCTTAAGAACGTCACCACCATCGTACTTCATTCTGGAATCTCCACCGCGTACACGGTTGTCAAAGTGGTTTTCGGTATCGACAGAGAGTATGTCCATATCCGATCCCGGTCTCTTTGCCAACCAATCGTTATTATAACACCGTGGTCATTTCACAATAGTTTATACTTCAAAACCAAAATATATCATTATCATTTCAAAACCCAATTTAATACGATATCATTTTATTTCAGATATATCCATTTTCAAAATCATATTACTTTCCAAAGTTATAATGCTTTCGAAATCATAACACTTTCCTTTTAAACAGTTTAGACATTTAAATTTCGTTATAAAATAAATTAGTTTCCTCAAATTTCACAAATTGACTCAAATAACTCGAATTTCAAAATTTTAATTTAATCAAATATCACTTTATCAGTTTCAACTCGATTCAGCTTCTAAATAAACCATTTCAAATTATCGATTTCAAATACATATCTGAACCATAAAATAAGCCATTTCAATTTTTTTTCAAAGCTTTAAATATTCGACATTTCAAAACTAAATTCGATAAATTTATATACATATCAGATTCACTTTATAATTATTTAGTTTTGAAATATTAACTTAACATTTCCAAGACATTTGAATACAATTTCAATTTACAATTTAAATAATCAAAAGATCTCATTTAAATATTTACGTTTGAAATATCCATTTAATTCACCTTTTCAAATTTCAAGTTGTAAATCACTTCTTTAAATTTCAAATTCAATACATTTCAAATCAAACTTATTTAAGTATAATTCTTAAACAAATACAATTTCAATCAAATTTCTAATCATTATAAATTCTATATTTTAAAATATAGATATTAAATAAATACTTAAACATATTATTTATCAACTTTACAACTTTAATAAATCCTTAAATCAATATTTATCAAGACCATATATTTCTTTTCAAAACCATAGAAATCATTTTCACAACGTTTATATATAGACCAACGGTGCCTGTGTATAATTTTCTATCCTATGGTCAAGTGATACAGATATTTATCATTTCAATCCTCAATTTAAAATATATTCGGGTATATATCTTTTCAACCCGAAATCCCAAATTCAATTTAATGAAAATCGCTTGGGTTTATCATTTCAACCCATAACGATTTTCTCCTATTCTACAGATCGTTCGGGTATGTATCATTTCAACCCATAGTGATTCTATACTAACAAGGAACTTGCAGAGTGATAACAGATATGATAATAAAATAACAACAGTAACAGGCATATATCAACAATATACATAACAGATAATGGTGTCGGATGTCATAAGTGAACAGATACAGATAATGACATATATAACAATGTAAATAACTAACATCAGCATATTTCAATTGACATTTCAATTGAAATCAAACTTAATAAATATAAGAACATTAATCGTGAGTGATTGCTCACCTTCCGAGGCTAGAGAAATTGGACAATACGACAAGCTACAGATTGGATCACGGACTTGACAATCGACTAATTCAATTGACTGATCTCAAAGCAAAGCAAGGCTGGCACGAATTAATCCACAAAGCTGATAGATAAGAATCGATGAAGCAATTAGAATCAGTTTTGATGTAAACTGAAAATATGTACATTATTATTATTATTATTACTTTATTAAATTCAATATTTAGTTTAAAACATTTGTTAGAATTCAAAATCTGTAACAAATCAATGCATCTACATAACTTACAAACTTATACACATATTAGATAAATAATTTAAACAAATTTGAAATTGAAATATAGGTACCCTGATATACAAACAAATATACACTTACACAAAAGCAACACATATCCAAACTGCAATTTGAAGAGAAACAACTTTATACTATAAAAACCTTTACTGTAAAGTAGACCTTGATAAGACCGGTCAGTACTTATATACTGCAATGCTACACTGTATATATATTTTAAATTAAACCCATACCTTTAAAAAATCATTTTTATTAATATATATATATATATAAAGCAAGCCAGTAAACAATCTTTCGAAATATATATATAATAGAACAATTGAAAATTTTGTACAACAGAACACAATATATGTAAATAAAATAACCTACTAATATATATAACCTCACGTACCCATACTAACACACATATATATATACTTTATATTGTACTAATTATATAAACTGGAAATATATATATATATATATAACAAACAACAAGTTTGTACAGTCCCAAACATATAAACAGCTTTATAAAATAATATATATAAACATAACATCATAAACCAAAATCAGCAAAACCAAAACATATATACATACAACAATACAGTAAACTATTTATATAAATATACTTAAATAACCGATTTAGGAGATGGGTGGAGTAGCTACTGGGTTGTTGGGCGAAAGAAGTGAAGGCACAGGTCATTGGGTGGCTGACACGTGGGTGGAAGAGGCTTGAGATTGATGGAAAGATGCGGCTTTGGGAGAGGCTCGAATGAGCTGCGTGAGGAGGGTTGAGGTGGGTTAGAGATGATGGCGTGGGGATTTGCGTGGTGGTGGACTGGGTAGGAGGCGGTGCTGGTGGGTGGTGAGGTGGCGAACTGGGGTTCGGTGGTGGTGTCTGGGCAGGGGTAGATCTTGGTGGATAGCATGGAGTAGGGGCTGACGAATGGGGTAGGTGGTCAGGCGAATGGTTGTGGTGACGAGACTGGTGACTGACAGGTGTAGGGCTCGGCCTTGGCATGAGTTGCCTGGTCTCGGTGATGGAGTGGGTAGATCTGGTGGTGGCAGGCGTAGGCGTGGTGGCGTATAGGGTAAGGGTTGGTTGGGTGGAGGCGTGGGCTGGTAGAGGAAGGTGGGTGATCAGGTGATGAATGGGATACGTAGGGACTGGTGAAGGCATGGGTAGGCAAATGATAAAGTGAATAAACAGGGGACAGGAAAACATTGAAATACAAAAATAAAAGAAAGGAAAGGGGATGCTGCTTTACCTTCCAGAGTTGCTCACGAGAACTATGATGGAGGCGAAAATGAAATTGCAGTATGGAAATTTGTGAATCGTGGAATAATATAACAGTTGTTCACCTGATTAGTGGAGAGAAGGCCAGATTTAATGCTTTGAATCGGTTAGAGAAAATTAAGGCTTTCAATTCTACTTAAATTTTTTTGAATGGCAAGAATGAACGGAAGGCAAAGAGAATTAATTCTCACGTGACAAAGTAAGGCACGGTTTCAAATATCATAAAATGAACGGCAGATGACTTGTAAAGCCAACGCATAAAAAAAAACAAATGGACAAAGAAAAAGGCAAGAGAAATTATAAAACGTAATGCCTAAAGTAACGAACCATTTAGGATTTGATTCAAAAAAATGTTTCTTTAAATAAATAACGTATTATTTAAACCGAAAATTTAAATAGCTATTACCAAAATTAATAAAATTTGATTGTTAAATATAACGTTAAGAACGGATGTAATTTTTACGGAAGAAAGAAAAAAAATGTAAAGTTTAAATTTCCGTTTCAACAAAGTTTTACACTTTTAAATTCAAAACAATATGTCAAAATGTTTATTTTAAATAAAAATTTCGTCAAAAATTTTGGGCTGTTACACTCTCTCCCACTCAAAACTTTTCGTCCTCGAAAAGGAACGAAAAAGGAAAGAAAGAAAGATAAGACAGAATAGCAAAAGTACATGAAATAAACAGTTCCGGATTCGAAGCACGAATGCTCTCCTCCGTCCCCCAGGTGCAATCCCGTTCATCAGTGCTCCACTGCACTTTGACCAGGTTGACAGATTTTCTTCTTAGCTGCTTCGTACCTCGATCGACGATACGAAGTGGCTTCCTCTCAACAGTCAGATTTGGCTCAATATCCAAACTATCAAGAGCGGAAGGCTGAATAATAAGAGATGGATCATGTAGATAGCGACGCAGATGAGATACATGAAAGACATTGTATACCCCAGAAAATTTCTCGGGTAAATTCAGACGATAAGCAAGAGAGCCAATTCTTCCAAAATGCGGAAAGGACCTACAAATCTAGAAGAAAGCTTTCCTCTACGACCAAAACGAATAACACTTTGGAAATGTTATTCTTAAAAGTACAAAATACTTAGAAAATCATAACACCTCTTTTAAAATAATCTTCCTTTAAACCATTTTAATTCAAGGTCAAATAATATTCTTTTTAAAGTTGTAGCATTTCTAAGTTCGTTCAATTATAAAATTTCCAAAACATTGTATTTTCAAAATAGCAGCACTTATAAAATGCTACGTAGATATATTAATATTTCAAATCAGTTTTATTCTAGAATATTCATTTGGATATCATTTAACTTATGACTTATTAAAACAAACTTTTATGAATGGAATATCCAAATTAAACTATACTTCATTTATTAATTCAAAAGTTCACTATTTTAGTTAACTCTTAATTTAACACTTAACCTAACACTTTATTTGAAATACCCATTTCACAAATAGATATTCCATTAATAAGTTACATTCAAAATTCCATTTGAAAACCAAATCCTCAATTATCAAGTTTTAGTGATGTTAAAATACATTTTAACTATTTAAATCATAATTATTCATTTTTCAAAACATATCTATTTCATAAATAAAATATTTATATAGCAAATATAACAATCTAATTTCTTTACACATTTATTCATTTAGACATCAATTAAACTATGATTTCAAGTTAAATAAACTTTATTACAAAATGTCCAATTCAAATGTATTTTATTTTATCTATTCAAAAATACTTATTATACAACATATTCATTTCAGGAAATAACCTTTATTAAAATTCCTAGGTTAGACTTAAGGTTCCATATAAAATCAAATTTGATTATTAAGTTATTTAAATAAAATCTCTTTAAATTCCTTTTTCACTATTTACCTCTGTTAATCTTTTATAACTAAAATTTAAGTGTATAAAATCCTTTTTATATTGTATATTATCCAATTACATTGTTAACTTCTAAAAAAATTTAAGGTAAGTTATATTTGAATGCAATTGTAATATACAAATAAAACTATCCAATTCAATTATCTCAAGTTTGAATCATTTATCCAAAATTTTGATTTTTCTTTTTATAATTGAAATTATTCTTTAAGAAAAAAATTTAAGTATTAAATTTCCGATTTCCTTCAAACCATTTAGAGATAAATAAATATATGTACATAATATGTCAAATCAATTTAAATCATTTATCTATATATATTATAAACCAATCATATTTAGAAATTCAAATAAATTAAATCTTTCAAAACAAAGCTGTAGTAAGACTACAGAACGGTATCTTCAGTTCAAAACTCGAAAATGAATGTCGATGATGCTGCAGTCATCACCGAAATTATTTTCCAGCGACAAAGAGAAGAGCACTAAATTTTTAAACTTAAAAATCCTTTAGAGACAAATTTTTATTCAAAAATACTTCAAAAAATATCCTTTTAAAAATTTTAAACACAAAGTTTGAAATCCATCGGAAATTAAATTCTTTAAATTTCTTATTTTAAATTCATTTCAGTTCCCAAATAAATTTATAAACAACTATTTATAAATTCATTTGTAGAACAATAAATGATAAATCAAGTATTATCATTTCAAATTATCAATTTAAATCAATTTATTAAGTTCCATAAAATTATATATCCAAATTTATTTCATTAACCAAATTTTAAAATAATATTGTGTCAATTTGTTCTGTCAAAGTGTTTTAGAAATCCTATCGATAGCGTTGATCAGACGAATCGATCGGAAACCCAAATCAACATCAACAACTCAAACAACACAATATAAAACAAAACATTAATTTACAAGTACAGTTCAAAATGTTTGGAAGATAGATTGGAACAAAAGACAAGATGATTAAACAGAGTAGAGAGATGGGTAAGCTTAGATAAATCGCGGACAACTTTAACCGGGTCAACCGTGACTTAATGGATAAGATCAAATGTGGATTTTCTGGGGTAAATCTACCTTCGATCTCAAGAGATAGAGTTTGGAATAACAAAAGATATTAGCATCTAAACCAAGGATAAATATTAATCTCTGGTTAATCGATGCTGATTGTAAAGGATTTTCACCCCTTTACAAGAAAATTAGAATATTGGCGAGACCGCCAATTTACTATAAAGATCATTCGAAGTGGAGTTATGTGATACTCCAAAATCAAAAGAAGATGAATAGTGAGGGACAAGAATGAATTTTGGAACCGTAGGGAACGTTCCAAAAATTCAAAGGAAATTCGAATCAAGAGGAAAAGATTCAAACTCGAACGAAAGTGATTCTGTAAATAAATCTACTCCATATGCTGAGTTTTGCCTCAAAGCCAAAGCTCTGATACCACATGTAACAACCCAGTATTTTCAACCATTCGCATCCATTATAAGTGTATAGGTAGACACTCATGCCGGAGTTGAATTGCTCAAAATACCGCGTTGTAAATAAAATTTGGCAAAACTCAGAATATACAGTAAATAAATATAATCACAGATCACAGACACAGAGTAAAATAATGATAATGCAGTGGAAACAAAAGGATAGTAGTTCATGAAGCTACTATATATATAACAGAGTTAAACAGATACAACAGAGGTCTCGAATACAATAGATGTCTCAATATAATAATCAAATACCAGATCTGAATACATCATTGGATCGATGGAATAACTGAAAGCAGGATCGATAGATAGCTAGATCTCCAAGCGAAGCTCCAACTCCAAAGGTGAGTCTCCAATGCTGTATCACTCAGTCTGACCCGAGCGTAAAGCAAAACACAAAACACTCGAGTCAGGATTAACATTCTTATATTAATAAATCCAACTCAAGTGAAATATCGACTGAAATACAAGTAACTTAAAGGATGTTTGGGATAACCATCCTCTAAGGGTCCGTTAAACTATTTACTATGTAGTAATATACGCTATATACAGTAGTGTCTAAATAAGTAAAGTATAATCATATCGGAAAATAGCGTTAAGGGGATGGAGAACCTTAACGCGGTCGGATCTTAAAATCATAATCGTAGTAAAGCTCGATATGGTAGGTGACACGGCACAACTAGGCAATGCCAGGGTAGATATACCAATTACGCACACGGACTGATGGATACGCATAGCAGCCACTACCGTTCCACCTCGAACAACATTCCCAAATCGGAGGATGGCCATCTAGTCAAATCACAAGTAAGAGTATAATATCGAAGAAATGCGTCCGAGAAGAGGTGCTACCTCACTGGTCCGAGATCGCTCCTGTTTTAGCCACCTTATGCCAACTCATGGGAGTTGGGTCCACGTAACATACCTTAAGAACGACACCACCATCCTACTTCATTCTGGAATCTCCACCGCGTACACGGTTGTCAAAGTGGTTTTCGGTATCGACAGAGAGTATGTCCATATCCGATCCCGGTCTCTTTGCCAACCAATCGTTATTATAACACCGTGGTCATTTCACAATAGTTTATACTTCAAAACCAAAATATATCATTATCATTTCAAAACCCAATTTAATACGATATCATTTTATTTCAGATATATCCATTTTCAAAATCATATTACTTTCCAAAGTTATAATGCTTTCGAAATCATAACACTTTCCTTTTAAACAGTTTAGACATTTAAATTTCGTTATAAAATAAATTAGTTTCCTCAAATTTCACAAATCTACTCAAATAACTCGAATTTCAAAAATTTAATTTAATCAAATCTCACATTATCAGTTTCAACTCGATTCAGCTTCTAAATAAACCATTTCAAATTATCGATTTCAAATACATATCTGAACCATAAAATAAGCCATTTCAATTTTTTTTCAAAGCTTTAAATATTCGACATTTCAAAACTAAATTCGATAAATTTATATACATATCAGATTCACTTTATAATTATTTAGTTTTGAAATATTAACTTAACATTTCCAAGACATTTGAATACAATTTCAATTTACAATTTAAATAATCAAAAGATCTCATTTAAATATTTACGTTTGAAATATCCATTTAATTCACCTTTTCAAATTTCAAGTTGTAAATCACTTCTTTAAATTTCAAATTCAATACATTTCAAATCAAACTTATTTAAGTATAATTCTTAAATAAATACAATTTCAATCAAATTTCTAATCATTATAAATTCTATATTTGAAAATATAGATATTAAATAAATACTTAAACATATTATTTATCAACTTTACAACTTTAATAAATCCTTAAATCAATATTTATCAAAACCATATATTTCTTTTCAGAACCATAGAAATCATTTTCACAACGTTTATATATAGACCAACGGTGCCTGTATATAATTTTCTATCCTACGGTCAAGTGATACGGATATTTATCATTTCAATCCGCAATTTAAAATATATTCGGGTATATATCTTTTCAACCCGAAATCCCAAATTCAATTTAATGAAAATCGCTTGGGTTTATCATTTCAACCCATAACGATTTTCTCCTATTCTACAGATCGTTCGGGTATGTATCATTTCAACCCATAGTGATTCTATACTAACAGGGAACTTGCAGAGTGATAACAGATATGATAATAAAATAACAACAGTAACAGGCATATATCAACAATATACATAACAGATAATGGTGTCGGATGTCATAAGTGAACAGATACAGATAATGACATATATAACAATGTAAATAACTAACATCAGCATATTTCAATTGACATTTCAATTGAAATCAAACTTAATAAATATAAGAACATTAATTGTGAGTGATTGCTCACCTTCCGAGGCTAGAGAAATTGGACAATACGACAAGCTACAGATTGGATCACGGACTTGACAATCGACTAATTCAATTGACTGATCTCAAAGCAAAGCAAGGCTGGCACGAATTAATCCACAAAGCTGATAGATAAGAATCGATGAAGCAATTAGAATCAGTTTTGATGTAAACTGAAAATATGTACATTATTATTATTATTACTTTATTAAATTCAATATTTAGTTTAAAACATTTGTTAGAATTCAAAATCTGTAACAAATCAATGCATCTACATAACTTACAAACTTATACACATATTAGATAAATAATTTAAACAAATTTGAAATTGAAATATAGGTACCCTGATATACAAACAAATATACACTTACACAAAAGCAACACATATCCAAACGGCAATTTGAAGAGAAACAACTTTATACTATAAAAACCTTTACTATAAAGTAGACCTTGATAAAACCGGTCAGTACTTATATACTGCAATGCTACACTGTATATATATATTTTAAATTAAACCCATACCTTTAAAAAATCATTTTTATTAATATATATATATATATATATATAAAGCAAGCCAGTAAACAATCTTTCGAAATATATATATAATAGAACAATTGAAAATTTTGTACAACAGAACACAATATATGTAAATAAAATAACCTACTAATATATATAACCTCACGTACCCATACTAACACACATATATATATACTTTATATTGTACTAATTATATAAACTGGAAATATATATATATAACAAACAACAAGTTTGTACAGTCCCAAACATATAAACAGCTTTATAAAATAATATATATAAACATAACATCATAAACCAAAATCAGCAAAACCAAAACATATATACATACAACAATACAGTAAACTATTTATATAAATATACTTACATAACCGATTTAGGAGATGGGTGGAGTAGCTACTGGGTTGTCGGGCGAAAGAAGTGAAGGCACAGGTCATTGGGTGGCTGACACGCGGGTGGAAGAGGCTTGAGATTGATGGAAAGATGCGGCTTTGGGAGAGGCTCGAATGAGCTGCGTGAGGAGGGTTGAGGTGGGTTAGAGATGATGGCGTGGGGATTTGCGTGGTGGTGGACTGGGTAGGAGGCGGTGCTGGTGGGTGGTGAGGTGGCGAACTGGGGTTCGGTGGTGGTGTCTGGGCAAGGGTAGATCTCGGTGGATAGCATGGAGTAGGGGCTGACGAATGGGGTAGGTGGTCAGGCGAATGGCTGTGGTGACGAGGCTGGTGACTGACAGGGGTAGGGCTCGGCCTTGGCATGAGTTGCCTGGTCTCGGTGATGGAGTGGGTAGATCTGGTGGTGGCAGGCGTAGGCATGGTGGCGTATAGGGTAAGGGTTGGTTGGGTGGAGGCGTGGGCTGGTAGAGGAAGGTGGGTGATCAGGTGATGAATGGGATACGTAGGGACTGGTGAAGGCATGGGTAGGCAAATGATAAAGTGAATAAACAGGGGACAGGAAAACATTGAAATACAAAAATAAAAGAAAGGAAAGGGGATGCTACTTTACCTTCCAGAGTTGCTCACGAGAACTATGATGGAGGCGAAAATGAAATTGCAGTATGGAAATTTGTGAATCGTGGAATAATATAACAGTTGTTCACCTGATTAGTGGAGAGAAGGCCAGATTTAATGCTTTGAATCGGTTAGAGAAAATTAAGGCTTTCAATTCTACTTAAATTTTTTTGAATGGCAAGAATGAACGGAAGGCAAAGAGAATTAATTCTCACGTGACAAAGTAAGCCACGGTTTCAAATATCATAAAATGAACGGCAGATGACTTGTAAAGCCAACGCATAAAAAAAAACAAATGGACAAAGAAAAAGGCAAGAGAAATTATAAAACGTAATGCCTAAAGTAACGAACCATTTAGGATTTGATTCAAAAAAATGTTTCTTTAAATAAATAACGTATTATTTAAACCGAAAATTTAAATAGCTACTACCAAAATTAATAAAATTTGATTGTTAAATATAACGTTAAGAACGGATGTAATTTTTACGGAAGAAAGAAAAAAAATGTAAAGTTTAAATTTCCGTTTCAACAAAGTTTTACACTTTTAAATTCAAAACAATATGTCAAAATGTTTATTTTAAATAAAAATTTCGTCAAAAATTTTGGGCTGTTACACAGCATCAATACTTAATGCTGAGAACCCATACTTCAACCTGGGTTGATTCATTCCATACCAACATAATTGATATCATATGCATCCCCTCTAATTGATAATGACATGGCTGGACTTCGGCATCAATTGTCAACGACATGCAAACTCGTAAATATTATAAAAACTATTTATTTCGCATTTAAAGTAATTTCTTTTCACCTACTCCAAAACCCATCTCCTATTGGTTAAAACTGCACCTTATCAATTACTTTTCGAGAAAACTATTGTAAATCGAATTTATCATTCCCAAAGTATTTCACAAACCATTTAACTTATATTCTTATTTTAATTTAATTATTAAGTCTTTCTAGCCTAATAAATTCATATAAAAGTATTAGCACTTGGGAATAATTCCCAAAAATCACAACAAATCAAAGTTAATATATTCTTTAACATATAAAAATTTCGAGACCAAAGGCATTATTTAATTATTTTTAATAATTAAAACCCGAGATAAATCAAATTCCTTACTTAGGAAATTCATAAAATATTCATACAAGCTTGGAAAAGTATGAAATTATAAAACCTCTTATAAAATAATGGTTTAAACATCATATCAAAATTTCAAGTCAATTGGATGTCATAAACTAGGTTTCTACACTTGAAATGTAACGACCCGGAATTTTGGTCGTTAGATTTTGAACATTTAATTCAATTTAAATATTGAATGTGAATTTTAATTTGATTTTGAAACAAGAAGATTTTGGTTAAATCAATTTAATTAGTTAAAATTTCAAATATGGCAGTTCAATTGGATTTGAATAATAATAATTAAATATTTGGAATTGGGATAATTTGTGAATCTGGATGTAAATGGTTATGAAAATGGTTTCTAAGGTTTATTTTAAGTTTAGTTTGATTCTGTGCAGTTAAAGCGCCCTGCCGCTCCATAGCGTTTGAGGTGCAAAAAGTTGTAGCGGAGATATATCGAGGATATAGCAGGATATAGCGGATGACTTTAAAAAGAGGAATGATGAACATCCTACATTAAAAAGAGGAATAAGTATTACTTATTATTTCCCACCAAGCAAAACAAGTTATAATAAAGTAAAGATAAACAAAGTTGACGCTTAAAAAGTTAGAACTAGTTATAATAACCAACAGCGTATATCATTGTTACATCAACTTCGAAGTTACCAAAAAACTTAAAAGCAAGACATCAAGCAAAATGCTTATTTATAGGAAAGGGGGATATAGCGGGGCAACAAAATTAGGGATATAGCGGATTATTGCCTCAATATCGGGGATAATAGCGGATCCGCTATATTGGGCCGCTTTGTAGGAATATCGTTGCCCCAAAAGTCCGCTACGGGATATATCGGGGCAATATCGGGGAATTGACTGCACAGGTTTGATTTGAATTTCAATATTTGACCTTTGGACGGAATCCAAAGTCGATAAGTTAAATTTGGAATTTTTATATTAATTTAATAATGGAATTTAATATTATAATAATGCAAATAATCAGATTTTGATTTAAAATAAATCAAAATGATTTCTAATGTGATTATAAATTCTATATGATTTACAATTACATTAGTAAAATGTTAAAAGTGAAATTTTAAGTGATTTCGACGATTCTGGAAATCGCTCAAATTAATCGACTAGTTAAAATAGCCTTCCGGGGCACAGTCTCAGAATTCGACGAAACCAGTTCCATTGGATCCGTAATAGTGTATTATTATCGGATCCAAATTTTCATAGCGTTTGGAGTTGCCGGTAGTTCGTACGGGTGAGAAACACGTTGAAATTTAAATCGATAATTAAATATTTAAACTCGATTCAAAAAGCTATCTTCCTCATACGATCAAATTGGCTTCCGAAACACGTTCCATTGTGTTTGGAACACGGGTAAAACCTTATGAACGCCAGGCGGCACGTGTTGTTTGGAGTTCGTTCGAATTAGCAGTTGAAATTGATAATATTAATAAAATAATATTTATCAAACGTGTATATATACACGTTTAAGGGGCCAAAACCCTAGTTATTTTCTTCGGCCGCCACAAAACAATTCAATGGCCGAGAAACACCTTCGTTTCCCCTCAGATATCTCGAGATCCATCAACTTTTAGGCGAAATCTTCAACTGCAAAGTGGAAGAGCTCAAGTAGATCCACCCATCTAACGGTGGAGATCGCATATGAGGGGACAATGGAGGCGTGGGCTGCTCGTTTTGGTTGGCCGTTCGATCACGATTTCTTGGTTGAGGGGGAACTCGAGTTCGCCTAGGTCAGGGGCGGAGGTAGGGTTTGCGAAGGGCGTTCGAATAGCGGTTGTCGATCGAGTTCGTGATGACCGAGGAGGAGCGGCGATGTGGCCCTAACGGTGAATGATGGGTTCACTAGTTCGTGATGTAGCTGGAGCTCGTTCGTGTAGAGGGGTGTGTGGCTCGATTTTCTTTTAGCAGGTCAACGGTTGAGATTGGTAATGAAATAAAATTGTTTATAAAAGTATATACAAAATTTATAAAGTGGAAATTAGCCACAAGGGCCTCTTTAGCAAGTGGAATTAGTTTCTAGGACACACAACTGAAATAATTACTTTCAAGGAAAAAAACATAAAATAATTAGTTTCTAGGGCCTAAAAACCTATGAAATTATGTCCTTGAAAGTAATCGGACTGCTGACTTTGTCCTTGAAAGTAATTATTCTACCGACTTTGGCCTTGAAAGTAATTTTTTTGAATGTGTGTCCTAGAAACTAATTGGACTGCAAAGTTTGTCCTTCTAGTGAAATGCCCCATTTATAAATCCATAACTATTACATACATTATCAGATTCTGATGAATTTGGTAGCGCCGGAATCGCAGCGACGCGATCTACGCTGCAGTACAAGTTTGGAGACGATCGTAGTTAGTGAAAATTTTGGATTAAATCGAACGGACTCGATTTAATTTAGAATTTAAACGCTCGACGTTTCGAAATTCAAGGTGAATTAATCTCACTCACATCTGGAATTCCGGTTAATTTAATTAGTTAATAATTTAAATGATTGATTGATTGGTTGAATGTGGAAAGTATTATCAGATTATATCAATATTTTATTTGTTGTGCTAACATCTGTGCATGCAGGGAAACAGGTTGGAGGGATCCAACTGGATTCCTCACAATATAGAAATTATCCTCATAATCCGTGTTGTACTTTATTTATATCCTGTGATAGATTAATTTGGAAATTTAGTTGTGATGTGTTATGGTTGGATAAATATAATCTGGTATTTTAAGTATAAATAAAATGAATTGGGATTTAAAAAGGGAAATAAAAGGAATTTTTAAGTAATGAATTTAAGGAAATTACATTCAGGAAATTGGTTTGGAATTTGAAGTGTGTTTGAAATGGTGTTTTAAAAAGGAAATGAGGAATGAGAATTTATAAACGGGGTTTATAAATGTAATGGAGTATTTATCGGGGGATAAATATTGAAAGTATAGATTTTCGGTGGGAATTTCTATAAGGAATGCAAATTGTTTTAAAAGTAATAGTGGGATTATTTTTAAAAATGATGGGAAGTGTATTTTTCCTGGGAAATGAAGTATGTTTTCTAAAGGAATTTTATTATAAGTATTTGATATAATAACTTTATGTTAAAAGAAATTTTTGATTTAAGTTATGTAGAAAACTTTTATAGATTTTCAAAATTTTATTTTGAATGGAGAATTTGGTAACTGATTTTAAATAATTCAAGTATATATTTTGGAAGTGATTCTCCAGGAATGGAAAATGTGTTAAAAATAAAAGGTGTTAATTTTTAAAGTGTTGAAAGAAATTTACGGGATTTAAACGTAAATTTGAATTGAGATAAATCGAGCAGGATTTATAAAAGAATTCTTTGGTTTGTTCTGAAATGGGAGTGTATTTCCCCGAAAAGCCAAGTACGTTTTAAAGCAGATTTTTGAGCAGAAGTTAGAAGTTTTGAAATTGTTTTTAAAAGAATGTTTTAAGAAATTATTTGAGTTGTGAAAATTTTACAGGTAAATATTAAATAAATTAGTTATAGTAATAATTATTTCAAAGGGGTAATTGGTATTATGTTTTGAAAGAATATTATTAATATTCATATTTTATAAAATGGATTTATTTTATGGATAGTTGGTCAAAGTTTTATTTGGAACTTGTATAGGATTTTGTAACTCTCCTGGTAAAATTTAGTTTAACTTAACTTTTATTTTAAAATTAGCTTATATTTTATAAGGTAGCTTTATTTTAAATATCTTTGAAATAGATTTTTTTTTGAATAAACTGTTTTAAGTAGTTTAATTTAAATATTTTAAGGTATATTTTAGAATAAAGTGATTTAATTGTTTTAAAATCTAAAATGTTTGGACTTGGTTATTTTCAGTGGAAATAGAAAATGTTTGGGAATCTATTCCGTAAAAAGGAAGTTGGTTTGAATTGTTTTCAAAGGGTTGAAAAATGAAAAGATAGCTCGCGAAGATATTTTGAGGAAAACATAAATTTAAGGAATTATTTATGTTTGATGGATGTTTGTGAATGTTATTTGATAGTTATATAACCAACTATCAATATTGGCCAATGCGCTGATCGTTTCGAAGAGACCGGGATCGGGATTAATTTCTCGAAAATCACTTCGATCTGGTTTGTACGTTTTCGTGGAAAAACGAGTTCAGAGTCGAAGATGGAGCAGTGAAGTGCAAGGGCTGGTCGCTACTGATCCTGAGGGTGATTCTAAAATGGATGTAGTAGGAATAGTGCCTTCGGTTCTGTTCGAACCCGGAATGGACTTGTATGGATGAATGCTTCCGGAACATCGTCAGGTGGACGGTGGGCATTCTATGTGATATGTTCTAAAAAGGTAACGCTTAGCCTCGAGCCTCATCAACCGAGAATGACTGAAAATCAGGGGTTATGCAGCAAGGCTATGTGGGTCGCGCCCATTAGGGTGAGGTCATCCCTGTCTAGATGTCCCTTTTTATTTCGGCTCTGTGGGCGGTTGTTGATCCCAACCGCGGGGTGATCTTACTCGGACTATCCAGTAAGGGATAGCCCGGTCTTGTGTTGCAGGGGATCGGGCGTGGTCCTCGGTACGTTGATCTAGACCAGGTACTGTGACAGGTGGTACCCCAGTGCCTAGTCATTAGTTGGAAATCCATTTTCCCTACGCGCCTGTACGGTTTTGATTGTGCCCAACTATTGCTAAAACATGAGATGCAAGCATTTCAGCTAGATTCTATTTTACTTTCTATAGACACTATTATAATATCATATGGTTTTGATAAAAAGTGTTTTGGCTATCGTAAGGTAAAAACCCAACATGTTTATTTGTGGCGTGGTCTTACGAGACGCTTTTGATTTTCAAAGGATTTTTGAAACTTTAATAATCAGTTTGGATGTATTTCTCTCACGCTGGTATTCCAGACTGACTCGGGTGTTATTTTATTATAATGCTCGGGTCAGGTCGAGTATTATAGATTACAGGATAGGATGTTGTGGAGCTCAGGTGTGGAGCTGGAGTCCGAGACGTATTATTCGTACTAGTTTATTCCGCTGCTATGGTTGTTTGAAATTGCCAGCAAGTTGTGAGGCAAGCTGATATAACTACCAGGCTGGTAATTGTTCTTTACTGGTGATATACTCTGATGATGTATTGTATATAACAGATATGGTTTCATTTTGTGTAAAGATATGTTATTATTTATTATATTTTGTTCCGCTGCGATTGTGAGATTCTGATGTTGTTTAGTTCCTTCTTTCTTCTATCTTCTTTCTTTTTCCTCAACAATCTGTCTTTTTAGGCACTCGATCGTTGGCATATTATACTGTGGTAAATTTTGTGTCGATTTTCGACAGTCGAGAAGGGAGGGTCGTCTCATTTGGTATCAGAGCATAGGTTAGCGACAACCTAGGCTTGGTGGGGAAAATTACTCATTAAAATTAGAGTCAATAGTACTCTATAATGAGTTTGAGTGTATTAATAGACATGAGCGCGTACTTGTTAGTGAATATAAAAACTATTTTATACTGTGTTGACTTATCGGTTGAGTGTTTATGAATTCTGGTCGGTACGTTAAGTACAACCGTATCGATAGGGGTTTCTAAACTCTTAAACAAGATAAACCGACATAGTATTGTTTTTAAAAGTGGGTAAATGAATTAATTTTACCCAAAATTATATTTTGATATAAAAGAAATGATTTTCTGAAATTTTTATATATATATTTGGATGTTTGGTTGTTAATATTATAATCAAATAGGAATCTAAAATTTGGAATGGTTTATAACCAAATAAAATTCTATAAGTGGGACTTATCCAAAGAAGTATAACTAAAATTTGATTTAAACCAGAATTTAAATCCCGGAAATTTTGAAAGGTGTTTTAAATGAATTTAAACAAAGGTTGGGAATCTTGGGAATGTTTGAAATGTTTTCCAGAATGTTTGAAGGAAATAATGAAGTATTATTTTGGGAATTATTTTTGAATGGAAATTGTTTTGAAAGGAATTTATGGAAGTAAGGAAGCACTGAACTCACTTCAGTTGCTGGAAAATAATCCTGATGATGGCCACATCATCAGAATTCATTTTCGAGTTTCTAAGTGATGGATTGCTACCGTGGTGATTGGTTATGATATTTGTTTGGACTTGTTGGGTATACAAGTTGTTTTAGAAATTTCAAAAAGGGAATTTTGTTTTGGTAAAACCAAGTGTTTTGGAATCCGGAGATTTGATTTGATATACCAAGTGGGTATGTATTATTTATGATTTCAAATTGGTTTTGAAATAAATCCGGGCAATGGAATTCTGGAAATTCTATTTAAATAATGTGAAAGGTTAAGATGAATCAATTATTGAGCTTATAAAGTGAAGTTGATCTAATAAGATATATTCGGATTTAACTCCGGATAAGTTAAATATAAAATGTGAATTGGGATTGAATTTAATTGGACATAAGGTTGAAATGTAAAATGATTATAATTATGGGTTATAATGGTGTAATGAAGTTTTATACCCTTAAGTTATTAAGTGTTATATATGTAATATGGAATTGTGATTATAAGATGAAAATGACTCAAATGGGCAATATAAGCTTTTAAATAAATAAGTTGTCGAACTTATGAATAGAGAAATGAATTGTAAACCAAAATAAATGGTTGGTATTTTATGGGAAGTTAAAAATTTAATCCTAGATGAAAGAAGAATTGAAATAAGGTGAAGTAAAATATAAATGTGGATGGACTTAGGTTGGTAAATAAGTTTTGAAACTTATATACTGAGAAGTAAAATTTAGTTGAATGGAACTGAAATCAAAATTCAGTTGTGTTATGAATAATATTGAATGAAATTTAAATTCTTATTTAAATTAGTAAAGGAAATGGTATTAATTTGAGTTGGCTAAATAAAATTTAGTTGAACTTGAACTAAATCGGTAAAGGATTAAAACTGAAAGGAAATTTAATTTAGTTGAAATGATATTGAATGAATTAAATTCTCACTCAACTAAATTCAAAAGAATAGTATAAAGATGAATTTAGCGTAAGCAGAATTAAATGGAAATTGTATTGGAATGGATAAAATTTTGGTAGCTTATTAAAAATTTGAAAAGCAAAATAAAACCCAGTTCTGATTTAGAATAATTGGAATGGTCATGTTATTAGTAAATTCAGAAATGAATTGAGAAGGTGAATAAAATTAAGATGGATTGCAAATAAACTAATTGGATTAAAATTTGTAATGGATTGGAATTTGATTGGATGAGAATCAAATTAAAATGAAAATAGAATTGATGTAAGAAGAAATGGAGTTATTGTGGAGTTGAAATAACTTAAGTAAATTATGAAATGTTTGTTGTTGAGTTGTATGGAATGGTTTTGAATGAAACCGGTTTGGATAAGGAAGTTGAAATATAAGAATAGAGATTTGATTTAATAATTGTGATGAAACAAGAATGTTTGGATTGTGAACAATGCAGGATGGAATAAAATTAATATAATTTGAGTTGGAATTAATTTAAAATGACTTTAAGCTTAAGTCATGGTTATTTGCATGAATAATCTCAAAATGTGCATAGAAATATATCGTTGGACATAAAGGAAATCAAGTGAATTAAAGGAAGCAAATAAAGTTGGTTTTGAATCAATTGGTATAAGTGCAATATAATTAAGTGGTTTTGCATATAAATGAAAGTGGATTATTAAAGAAATCAAAGTATATCAAATTGAAAATAAAAATTTATTGTGAATCAATTTGGAATTGAATTGAAGTAAATTAATGTAAGAAAAGCATATGTTAACCATATTGAAGTGAATATGAATTGAGGATAGTAAACTTGAATGTAAATCATTCAAGTGAAATAAAAGGAATTTAAAATGGTGTCGAAACCTTATGGTTGTTTATAATATATGGTTAACGTGTTAAATTATGAAGTTTATTTGTTTAAACTATTTAATTGATGTGTTTGGCTAGTTAATGAATGGAATGTTGTTAAAATCTCATATTATTGAAAACTCATGTGTTTGTTTGAGTAAGTACAGGTACGAGAGGCAATCGATAGAGTTGGAGCGCATATATGCAGTATAATTCGCAGCTTGCTTTTAAAATGCTAATCGAAAGGTACGCCTACCCAATAAAATTGGAAAATGATATATATATATATATATATATTATGAAATATTTTGTTTTCCGACTGTGTGGGTCGATGTATATATATTTATATCTATTGTGATATTGTAAATCGCTCTTCGTACAAAGGAGACGCTGTCAAAAAATTTCAGAAATTTTGGGAGTTAGAAATTTTTTTGCGGATTTTGAAATTTTGGTTAACTAGGAAAGTTGTTTTTGTAATTATGTTGAAAATAAAGCTTTTGAGTTAAAATAAGGCAAATGGTTTTGGAATTGAGCTAAGAGTTTTGGTGAAGTGAATGTAAGTTTTTAACTAAGTGAGTTTGGGTAAGTAAATGAGTTTAGTAGCATTTTTCTACCTTAGCAAATTTCGGGGACGAAATTTTTATAAGGGGGGAGGAATGTAACGACCCGGAATTTTGGTCATTAGATTTTGAACATTTAACTCAATTTAAATGTTGAATGTGAATTTTATTTGATTTTGAAACAAGAAGATTTTGGTTAAATCAATATAATTAGTTAAAATTTCAAATATGGCAGTTCAATTGGATTTGAATAATAATAATTAAATATTTGGAATTGGGATAATTTGTGAATCTGGATGTAAATGGTTATGAAAATGGTTTCTAAGGTTTATTTTAAGTTTAGTTTGATTTGAATTTTAATATTTGACCTTTGGACGGAATCCAAAGTCGATAAGTTAAATTTGGAATTTTTATATTAATTTAATAATGGAATTTAATATTATAATAATGCAAATAATCAGATTTTGATTTAAAATAAATCAGAATGATTTCTAATGTGATTATAAATTCTATATGATTTATAATTACGTTAGTAAAATGTTAAAAGTGAAATTTTAAGTGATTTCGACGATTCTGGAAATCGCTCAAATTAATCGACGAGTTAAAATAGCCTTCCGGGGCACAGTCTCAGAATTCGACGAAACAAGTTCCATTGGATCCGTAATAGTGTATTATTATCGGATATCAATTTTCGTAGCGTTTGGAGTTGCCGGTAGTTCGTACTGGTGAGAAACGCGTTGAAATTTAAATCGATAATTAAATATTTAAACTCGATTCAAAAGGCTATCTTCCTCATATGATCAAATTGGCTTCCGAAACACGTTCCATTATGTTCGGAACGTAGGTAAAACCTTATGAACGCTAGGCGGTACGTGTTGTTTGGAGTTCGTTCGAATTAGCCGTTGAAATTGAGAATATTAATAAAATAATATTTATCAAACGTGTATATATACACATTTAAGGGGCCAAAACCCTAGCTATTTTCTTCGGCCGCCACAAAACAATTCAATGGCCGAGAAACACCTTCATTTCCCCTCAGATATCTCGAGATCCATCAACTTTTAGGCGAAATCTTCAACTGGAAAGTGGAAGAGCTCAAGGAGATCCACCCATCTAACGGTGGAGATCGCATATGAGGGGACAATGGAGGTGTGGGCTGCTCGTTTTGGTTGGCCGTTCGATCATGATTTCTGGGTTGAGGGGGAACTCGAGTTTGCCTAGGTCAGGGGTGGAGGTAGGGTTTGCAAAGGGTGTTCGAATGGCGGTTGTCGATCGAGTTCGTGATAACCGAGGAGGAGCGGCGATGTGGCCCTAATGGTGAACGATGGGTTCACTAGTTCGTGATGTAGCAGGAGCTCGTTCGTGTAGAGGGGTGTGTGGCTCGATTTTCTTTTAGCAGGTCAACGGTTGAGATTTATAATGAAATAAAATTGTTTATAAAAGTATATACAAAACTTATAAATCCATAACTATTTCATACATTATCAGATTCTGACGAATTTGGTAGCGCCGGAATCACAGCGACGCGATCAACGCTGCAGTACAAGTTTGGAGATGATCGGAGTTAGTGAAAATTTTGGATTAAATCGAACGGACTTGATTTAATTTAGAATTTAAACGCTCGGCGTTTCAAAATTCAAGGTGAGTTAATCTCACTCACATCTGGAATTCCGGTTAATTTAATTAGTTAATAATTTAAATGATTGATTGATTGGTTGAATGTGGAAAGTATTATCTGATTATATCAATATTTTATTTGTTGTGCTAATATCTGTGGATGCAGGGAAATAGGTTGGATGGATCCAACTGGATTCCTCACAATATAGAAATTATCCTCATAATCTGTGTTGTACTTTAATTATATCCCGTGATAGATTAATTTGGTAATTTAGTTGTGATGTGTTATGGTTGGATAAATATAATCTGGTATTTTAAGTATAAATAAAATGAATTTGGATTTAAAAAGGGAAATAAAAGGAATTTTTAAGTAATGAATTTAAGGAAATTAAATTCAGGAAATTGGTTTGGAATTTGAAGTGTGTTTGAAATAGTGTTTTAAAAAGGAAATGAGGAATGAGAATTTATAAACGGGGTTTATAAATGTAATGGAGTATTTATCGGGGGATAAATATTGAAAGTATAGATTTTCGGTGGGAATTTCTATAAGGAATGCAAATTGTTTTAAAAGTAATAGTGGGATTATTTTTAAAAATGATGGGAAGTGTATTTTTCCTGGGAAATGAAGTATGTTTTCTAAAGGAAATTTTATTATAAGTATTTGATATAATAACTTTATGTTAAAATAAATTTTTGATTTAAGTTATGTAGAAAACTTTTATAGATTTTCAAAATTTTATTTTGAATGGAGAATTTGGTAACTGATTTTAAATAATTCAAGTATATATTTTGGAAGTGATTCTCCAGGAATGGAAAATGTGTTAAAAATAAAAGGTGTTTATTTTTAAAGTGTTGAAAGAAATTTACGGGATTTAAACGTAAATTTGAATTGAGATAAATCGAGTAGGATTTATAAAAGAATTCTTTGGTTTATTTTGAAATGGGAGTGTATTTCCCAAAAAAGCCAAGTACGTTTTAAAGCAGATTTTTGAGCAGAAGTTAGAAGTTTTGAAATTGTTTTTAAAAGAATGTTTTAAGAAATTATTTGAGTTGTGAAAATTTTAAAGGTAAATATTAAATAAATTAGTTATAGTAATAATTATTTTAAAGGGGTAATTGGCATTATGTTTTGAAAGAATATTATTAATATTCATATTTTATAAAATGGATTTATTTTATGGATAGTTGGTCAAAGTTTTATTTGGAACTTGTATAGGATTTTGTAACTCTCCTGGTAAAATTTTGTTTAACTTAAGTTTTATTTCAAAATTAGCTTATATTTTATAAGGTAGCTTTATTTTAAATATCTTTGAAATAGATTTTTTTTGAATAAAGTGTTTTAAGTAGTTTAATTTAAATATTTTAAGGTATATTTTAGAATAAAGTGATTTAATTGTTTTAAAATCTAAAATGTTTGGACTTGGTTATTTTCAGTGGGAATAGAAAATGTTTGGGAATCTATTCCGTAAAAAGGAAGTTGGTTTGAACTGTTTTCAAAGGGTTGAAAAATGAAAATATATCTCGCGAAGATATTTTGAGGAAAACATAAATTTGAGGAATTATTTATGTTTGATGGATGTTTGTGAATGTTATTTGATAGTTATATAACTGACTATCAATATTGGCCAATGCGCTGATCGTTTCGAAGAGACCGGGATCGGGATTAATTTCTCGAAAACCACTTCGATCCGGTTTGTACGTTTTCGTGGAAAAACGAGTTCGGAGTCGAAGATGGAGCAGTGAAGTGCAAGGGCTAGTCGCTACTAATCCTGAGGGTGATTCCAAAATTGATGTAGTAGGAATAGTGCCTTCAGTTCCGTTCGAACCCGGAACGGACTTGTATGGATGAATGCTTTCGGAACATCGTCAGGTGGACGGTGGGAATTCTAAGTGATATTGTAACAACCCGACATTTTATACCCATTTAATTATCGCCTCTTGACGATCTAATCTGGTTGCTAATAAGTTATTGGCATTTTGATCGAATTGAAATTCTCTTCTTATCCGGTTTGAATTCTTTTCAAATTGGATTCAAATTCAATTATCAGGTTTTTTGTTAAAAGGGTTGTGGGCTTAACAAATCATCTTGGCCCAAGTCTATGGTAAAGTGATAATTATCAAAGGCCATAACCGTTCCTCTCTATTTTCATTTTTTTTACGGGGCTAACCCTAAATAAAACGAAGGAACGATAATGGCGGCTCGCTACTCCTCCCTTTTGCCTGCAAGTAGGGCTTCTAATTGGAAGCTGACAACGTTGGTTACTCGACGATCGAAGAGTATTAGGCCCTTGCTTCGTCGATCGGCTATCTCTTGGAGTTGCTCACGGCCGCTCCTACTTGGTCGAGCTCGAAACAGAGGTGAGTGATTTTATTCACTCACGTCTTCTAATTCACACTTAATTAATGCCTTGAATTTTGTTCGTATACGTTCGTCTGATTTGTTCAACACTATGCTTTCGCCGTTGGATTATGTTTGGATGATTGTGATAATTCTTGACTGATTCAAATTCGTATATTTACGTATAGTTCGATACTTGTTTTCCACGGTTTTGAATCTGAACTGTTCACCTGCGTATATTTTTGGTTACTTGGTTTCCACTGCATTGATTTCGAACTTGTCATTTCTTGGTGACCACGGTTTCATTTCTGGTCTGACGATGTTGAATGCTCGACTCGGGTCATTTGTGTTCATCCATGTAACACTGACTTCGGCTTTGACCTTTTGGTATTTGTAGTTTGTGAATAGTTGCATGACTTCATCATTGATTGAGTTTGACTTAGTTTTGATTCTCCTGACCATTTAAAAAACTGCTGTTGACTCGAGTTGAATTCTTTGGTTGTGATATTTTCTTTTAAACTTTACTGTGAATTTAAGCACTTCTGACTTGAAACACTTCACTGTCTTGACTTCACTTGACTTTGATCATCTATTTCGGTGATGATATTGATATACTTGCGGGAGCTGCTGTACCTGATCGCTTGCATATGCATTCATGTAGAACATATGTGTTATCACCTTGTCCTGGATTAACATTTTTGCTGTGATGTTGGTGTCACTTGATTCAGTGATGTATCGGCATTGCTGTATCTTCATTTTGTTCAAGTGTACTTGTCTTTACTATGTTGATCTGATTCATGATCTTACTGTCTCCATTCATACATGATGAGTCATGTCTGCCCTTTCTTGTTACTGTCTTCAGCTGCCTTGTTCTCGAATCTGATACATTGCATTGATGCCTTGTATCATTTGCATTTTTTTGTCATTTTGCTTCACTGATGACCTTATCTTCTATTGAGGCTGATCTGCGTCTTTTCTGTGAGTGTGACATTGTTGTTGCATTGCTACCAGTTTACTTGACCATTTGTATATGTCTGTATGTTAGTGCATTGCTCTGTGCTTTGACATTGTAAACTTGGCCTTGATGTTCTCTGTTCTGTATTGACATTTATGTATGGCTTCTCTTGCATCTGGTCTCACTGTGTTGAACATGTGTACTTTGATGAGCTCTGTATTCTCCCTGGATGTATATTCAATCTTCATTATTCATGTTGTAGCTGTGCACATTTATATTGATGCACTGTTTCTTTTATTTCCTTGCTGTAGATCTCACTTCTTAGTTCATCTGGACATTTTGGTCCCTGTCTGCATTGCATACATGCAATTGCATTTGTTATAGATAAGTTGAAGCTTGGTCTGATGATCTTGAACATGTTGGACTTTGCATATATGTGCTGCCCTATATTGTCACTTTGATGCATTCATTCCAGTATGCATTGATGCTAATCTTTTGTTACTCTGTTGTCTTGCTCAGTTGCTTGCATCCATATAGATGTTGACACTGGTTGTACTGTATATATTCATGTTGGTACATGCTTTTGTTGTTGTCCAGTTTGTACTTGTCATGTTGAACTTGTTTCACTTGTTGCCTCTTTCATTGGATACACTGTTTCATTTCACTGATGCAGCCTTGCCCTTAAATACAAGTGGTGGCTGCATTTTCGTAGCAGTTTTACCCTCGTCCCTTGTGGTGACTTTATATTCTGTTGTGGCGAGGCAGTGCACGCGTGCGTGCACTGCAGCCACACCGAATTGACAGATTTTAATCGATATTTCTTTTGTTCTTGATTCATCGACCTGTTGCGTAATTCGTAGGCTGTATTGGCGAGGCAGTACACGTTAGCGTGTACCGCAGCCAATTAGCATTGATATTTTTAAATTGACATTTCAATTGCTTAAACTGCTTTGGATTTCTGTTTTGTGGATTAACACTGTTTAGTGTTATATCTGCCGTTATCCAATTCTCGTATCGAGAGTTGGATATACGAGATTTCTGTGACTGTCATCTATATTGAGATTGATTATTATTGCTTCTCTGCGCTAATAACTGAGTTTGAATTAGACTGATCCGGGTATTATTTTCTTTTGAATGTAATACTCGGGTCAGACTGAGTATTTACAGGTTGTAGATTTTTAGCTTTGGGTTGCTGCTAGAGCTATGAAGACTTTTTATATCATTTGAAGTGGTCTTCGTCTTGTTGTAGTAGTCAGTGTGTCTGTTTTAAGATGATAATGTATTCATGTATATTAGTCGATAATGTACTTGTATATATAACTTCTTGAGTCGACAATTGTAGTTGTATCATTTGTATTGTGTCAAATGTATTGTAACTGATATTAGTTATTATATATATGAGACTTTTCGTTCCATCTGTATTCTGCATTTATGTTATCTGTGTTATTTTTATATCTATTGTCCTAAACTATTATAGCCACTGTGTAGTAGCTTTGAGTGAGAATCGGTATGTCGGATTTCCTCTAAAAATGAAATGCAATGTTTTATTATCTGACATATCGGTGCTCGCACAAAGCAATTACACGGATGGTCACTCCTCAACAGCCTTATTCTCCGTGCTAGTTGACAGCACTACACCGTAGTGTTCTTGGCTAGCGTGGGTATAGAGGTGGGGCGTCACAGCTTGGTATCAGAGCCTGGGGTTTAGGACAATTATAAAACATAACTTAGATGGAGCATGTGTTACAACTATTTGTCGATGTTTTATCTCTCATCTTTACATATGACTATTTTTGACTGTTAGGTATGAATTCCTAACGCTTATGCTTGTGTTTTCGGCTTTGAATTGATTTAGCCGATGTTGATTTTGTTTTAATTTGGCAAATTAAAGCCATTTTGACTTTTGGACTTTGTTCCACTTTTGTTCTATGCTATGAGTGTCATTGTGTACCTGTTACACTGTGATGAAAAATAGCTGGACTAGTTGCAAATTGAGTGATTTTGATTTCTCATTCACATCTAGTTTGAATCTCAGCGATTTTGAACTTGATATTTTGTGTTTTCCTCATCTTGAATTCCATTCGACTTCGGTCACTTTGTTTTTGAGAAATTGCTAATTTCTTGATTTTCAAGACTCTGATTTTGTTTGCCGTTGGTTTCCTAGTTTAATCGATTCTTGATCATTTCCCCGATTTGTTGCTATCATTTATTAGCAATTTTGGTGACATTTTCTTCGGGATTTTTGTGAACATACTTTCTGATGGATTCATTATCGATTTCTTTGGATTCCATTCACATCTTCGTATGTGAATTCTTGTGATTGATTGTTTCTACAATCATTTTTGTGATTTGTCACTTTAAAAATATAAAGGTTTTCTATACTAATAGTAAATATTAAAATCCTTTTCTCCAAATAGTTTCAAAACTATTTTACTACAAAACTCTTTTTCTTAAACGGGTTTCAAATCTATTAGTATATACAAGCCTTTACTTCACTTGAATGAGAAATCGACTTAAACGACTTAGTAAAACGAGTGGTATAAAACGCTTGCGTTCACTTCGTCGGTTAGCTCTTGGACTTGTTCGATTGAACCCTTTTTGTGACAATTTCCTAGTGAAGATTTACAATCTGTTCGTAAATATTTGAGTTAAGCAAGTGGTTATGGGACATGAAGCTAAACTCTTATATTTACTAGCTTAGTGTAATTGAAACTTTCTTTATGATCATGATGATCATTTTTATGATTTAGACTGGACCTCATCGGTGTGATTTCGTCTCACACATATCTCTTGGGCTTTGAGGATTGTCTAGACACCAGTGTGTGATTTCGTCTCACACATATTGCACGGTTAGACTAGGCCTCATCGGTGTGATTTCGTCTCACACATATCTCTTGGGCTTTGAGGATTGTCTGGATACTTTTTGTGTGATTTCGTCTCACATATTTCTTTGTCTGCGGGGAGACTATACCCCGTTTATGTGATGTTTCGCCATTACATATCTAGGGTAGCACCCTACGGTCTTCGGGCCATTCCTGTGTGAAAATTTAATGGATAGCTTCCATGAGATAGCTTCTCGTCATGTGTTTACGCGTAGGTGAGTTTTCATGCTCCCATTCATGTGTTAGGCCTTTTCCCCTTTTTATAATTTAGACTAGCGATTGTGCGAAGTCTCTTTGTCTGCGGGGAGACTATACCCCGTTTATGTGATGTTTCGCCATCACATATCTAGGGTAGCACCCTACGGTCTTTGGGCCATTCCTGTGTGATACGCGTAGGTGAGTTTTCATGCTCCCATTCATGTGTTAGGCCTCCCCCCTTATTTGTGTGTTTTCTGGATTTCTTGTGATGATTTCTGGAATTTTGTGCTTCACCAATTTTCGTGATTTCTATTGATATGTTTATCAATTTTTGTGCCTTGGTGAATTCATGTGTTATTGACTTGTTATGAATACAAGTTTAGGGTATGACATCCCTTTCTATCTTTGAGAAGATTCTGGTGACATTTTTGATGAATGAAAATTCATTTGGTATTATACTTTGATGCCAGTTATTTTGATAAAATTTTGACGTGTTAACTTCAGTAACCGTCAATTTTAAAATGGATTTACCAGCGGTTCTCCCGCAACAATGATATTGCTAATTTAATCACGTATTTTCAAAATTCGTTATTTTTAAAAGTTGTTTCAAAATATAAATTAAAATTGCTTTCAAAATTCTTACTGTTTGCATTTTCAAAAGAATGAGGAAGCGATTTAAACGTTTCAGCAAAATCGAGGACTATGACCCCTTTCTTTTACTGATTCGCTTAATTCCGGACTTGTCCGTTTGAGAATGTGAAATGTTATTTTTAAAACACACAATCCTGCACTTTCAAGGAAACGATAAAGAGATTTAAACGATTTAGCAAAAGTACGGAGTATGGAACCATACTTTTACTACTTCGGTTAATTCCGGACTCGTTAATTGAATATTTACGACTTCTGATTGTCGCTTTTGATAATCAGATATTTGTGAAATTTGATTATCGTTTGAGATAATTAAATATTTTTCGATTTGATTAATCGAATATTTGTGTTTTTGATTATCGTTTTGATAATCGGATATTTCTGATTTTTCTGATTATCGTTTTTGATAATCAGATATTTATGAAATTTGATTATCGTTTGAGATAATTAAATATTTTTCGATTTGATTAATCGAATGTTTGTGTTTCTGATTATCGTTTTTGATAATCAGATATTTATGAAATTTGATTATCGTTTGAGATAATTAAATATTTTTCGATTTGATTAATCGAATGTTTGTGTTTCTGATTATCGTTTTTGATAATCAGATATTTGTGAAATTTGATTATCGTTTGAGATAATTAAATATTTTTCGATTTGATTAATCGAATATTTGTGTTTCTGATTATCGTTTTGATAATCGGATATTTTTGATTTTTCTGATTATCGTTTTTGATAATCAGATATTTATGAAATTTGATTATCGTTTGAGATAATTAAATATTTTTCGATTTGATTAATCGAATGTTTGTGTTTCTGATTATCGTTTTTGATAATCAGATATTTATGAAATTTGATTATCGTTTGAGATAATTAAATATTTTTTCGATTTGATTAATCGAATGTTTGTGTTTCTGATTATCGTTTTTGATAATCAGATATTTGTGAAATTTGATTATCGTTTGAGATAATTAAATATTTTTCGATTTGATTAATCGAATATTTGTGTTTCTGATTATCGTTTTTGATAATCGGATATTTCTGATTTTCTGATTATCGTTTTTGATAATCAGATATTTGTGAAATTTGATTATCGTTTGAGATAATTAAATATTTTTAATAGTTAAACCTATTTGCGATTTGAAAATTCGATTATCGTTTTTGATGATTGAATATTTGCGATTTTGAGATTTGAGCTTCGTCTTTTTCTCTGGCAATTCAAGTGAGTAATCTGATTTACTCACATTCAATTCGTGCTCTGTATGTGATTTCAGCTCTGTTTTCCTTTTCTTTTAAATACTTGAACTCGATTGATTCTTGCTTTAGACAGTCGTCTGATTTTGATTCCTTGATCTCCACGATGTTGATTCTTTTGATTTGAATCAGTCGAACTTTTTGATTCCATATCTGATACTTCCCTCTTGACCTTTGCTTTGCTTATGCACTCGACATTGTTATGTTCTTATGGTTGTTACCTCTTTCCCACTTATCTCTTAGGATTGCGAGGACGCAATTTCTTTAAGGAGGGGAGTCTGTAACAACCCGACATTTTGTACTCATTTAATTATCGCCTCTTGACGATCTAATCTGGTTGCTAATAAGCTATTGGCATTTTGATCGAATTGAAATTCTCTTCTTATCCGGTTTGAATTCTTTTCAAATTGGATTGAAATTCAATTATCAGGTTTTTTGTTAAAAGGGTTGTGGGCTTAACAAATCATCTTGGCCCAAGTCTATGGTAAAGTGATAATTATCAAAGGCCATAACCGTTCCTCTCTATTTTCATTTTTTTCACGGGGCTAACCCTAAATAAAACGAAGGAACGATAATGGCGGCTCGCTACTCCTCCCTTTTGCCTGCAAGTAGGGCTTCTAATTGGAAGCTGCCAACGTTGGTTACTCGAAGATCGAAGAGTATTAGGCCCTTGCTTCGTCGATCGGCTATCTCTTGGAGTTGCTCACGGCCGCTCCTACTTGGTCGAGCTCGAAACAGAGGTGAGTGATTTTATTCACTCACGTCTTCTAATTCACACTTAATTAATGCCTTGAATTTTGTTCGTATACGTTCGTCTGATTTGTTCAACACTATGCTTTCGCCGTTGGATTATGTTTGGATGATTGTGATAATTCTTGACTGATTCAAATTCGTATATTTACGTATAGTTCGATACTTGTTTTCCACGGTTTTGAATCTGAACTGTTCACCTGCGTATATTTTTGGTTACTTGGTTTCCACTGCATTGATTTCGAACTTGTCATTTCTTGGTGACCACGGTTTCATTTCTGGTCTGACGATGTTGAATGCTCGACTCGGGTCATTTGTGTTCATCCCTGTAACACTGACTTCGGCTTTGACCTTTTGGTATTTGTAGTTTGTGAATAGTTGCATGACTTCATCATTGATTGAGTTTGACTTAGTTTTGATTCTCCTGACCATTTAAAAAACTGCTGTTGACTCGAGTTGAATTCTTTGGTTGTGATATTTTCTTTTAAACTTTACTATGAATTTAAGCACTTCTGACTTGAAACACTTCACTGTCTTGACTTCACTTGACTTTGATCTTTGACTTTGATCATCTATTTCGGTGATGATATTGATATACTTGCGGGAGCTGCTGTACCTGATCGCTTGCATATGCATTCATGTAGAACATATGTGTTATCACCTTGTCCTGGATTAACATTTTTGCTGTGATGTTGGTGTCACTTGATTCAGTGATGTATCGGCATTGCTGTATCTTCATTTTGTTCAAGTGTACTTGTCTTTACTATGTTGATCTGATTCATGATCTTACTGTCTCCATTCATACATGATGAGTCATGTCTGCCCTTTCTTGTTACTGTCTTCGGCTGCCTTGTTCTCGAATCTGATACATTGCATTGATGCCTTGTATCATTTGCATTTTTTTTTCATTTTGCTTCACTGATGACCTTATCTTCTATTGAGGCTGATCTGCGTCTTTTCTGTGAGTGTGACATTGTTGTTGCATTGCTACCAGTTTACTTGACCATTTGTATATGTCTGTATGTTAGTGCATTGCTCTGTGCTTTGACATTGTAAACTTGGCCTTGATGTTCTCTGTTCTGTATTGACATTTATGTATGGCTTCTCTTGCATCTGGTCTCACTGTGTTGAACATGTGTACTTTGATGAGCTCTGTATTCTCCCTGGATGTATATTCAATCTTCATTATTCATGTTGTAGCTGTGCACATTTATATTGATGCACTGTTTCTTTTATTTCCTTGCTGTAGATCTCACTTCTTAGTTCATCTGGACATTTTGGTCCCTGTCTGCATTGCATACATGCAATTGCATTTGTTATAGATAAGTTGAAGCTTGGTCTGATGATCTTGAACATGTTGGACTTTGCATATATGTGCTGCCCTATATTGTCACTTTGATGCATTCATTCCAGTATGCATTGATGCTAATCTTTTGTTACTCTGTTGTCTTGCTCAGTTGCTTGCATCCATATAGATGTTGACACTGGTTGTACTGTATATATTCATGTTGGTACATGCTTTTGTTGTTGTCCAGTTTGTACTTGTCATGTTGAACTTGTTTCACTTGTTGCCTCTTTCATTGGATACACTGTTTCATTTCACTGATGCAGCCTTGCCCTTAAATACAAGTGGTGGCTGCATTTTCGTAGCAGTTTTACCCTCGTCCCTTGTGGTGACTTTATATTCTGTTGTGGCGAGGCAGTGCACGCGTGCGTGCACTGCAGCCACACCGAATTGACAGATTTTAATCGATATTTCTTTTGTTCTTGATTCATCGACCTGTTGCGTAATTCGTAGGCTGTATTGGCGAGGCAGTACACGTTAGCGTGTACTGCAGCCAATTAGCATTGATATTTTTAATTTGACATTTCAATTGATTAAACTGCTTTGGATTTCTGTTTTGTGGATTAACACTGTTTAGTGTTATATCTGCCGTTATCCAATTCTCGTATCGAGAGTTGGATATACGAGATTTCTGTGACTGTCATCTATATTGAGATTGATTATTATTGCTTCTCTGCGCTAATAACTGAGTTTGAATTAGACTGATCCGGGTATTATTTTCTTTTGAATGTAATACTCGGGTCAGACTGAGTATTTACAGGTTGTAGATTTTTAGCTTTGGGTTGCTGCTAGAGCTATGAAGACTTTTTATATCATTTGAAGTGGTCTTCGTCTTGTTGTAGTAGTCAGTGTGTCTGTTTTAAGATGATAATGTATTCATGTATATTAGTCGATAATGTACTTGTATATATAACTTCTTGAGTCGACAATTGTAGTTGTATCATTTGTATTGTGTCAAATGTATTGTAACTGATATCAGTTATTATATATATGAGACTTTTCGTTCCATCTGTGTTCCGCATTTATGTTATCTGTGTTATTTTTATATCTATTGTCCTAAACTATTATAGCCACTGTGTAGTAGCTTTGAGTGAGAATCGGTATGTCGGATTTCCTCTAAAAATGAAATGCAATGTTTTATTATCTGACATATCGATGCTCGCACAAAGCAATTACACGGATGGTCGCTCCTCAACAGCCTTATTCTCCGTGCTAGTTGACAGCACTACACCGTAGTGTTCTTGGCTAGCGTGGGTATAGAGGTGGGGCGTCACAGATATGTTCTAAAAAGGTAACGCTTAGCATCGAGCCTCATAAACCGGGAATGACTGAAAATCAGGGGTTATGCAGCAAGGCTATGTGGGTCGCGCCCATTAGGGTGAGGTCATCCCTGTCTAGATGTCCCTTTTTATTTCGGTTGTGTGGGCGTTTGCTGATCCCAACCGCGGGGTGATCTTACTCGGACTATCCAGTAAGGGATAGCCCGGTCTTGTGTTGTAGGGGATCGGGCGTGGTCCTTGGTACACTGATCTAGACCAGGTACTGTGACAGGTGGTACCCCAGTGCCTAGTCATTTGTTGGAAATCCATTTTCCCTACGCACATGTATGGTTTTGATTGTGCCCAACTATTGCTGAAACGTGAGATGCAAGCATTTCAGCTAGATTCTATTTTACTTTCTATAGACACTATTATAATATCAGACGGTTTTGATAAAAAGTGTTTTGACTCTCATAAGGTAAAAACCCAACATGTTTATTTGTGGCGTGGTCTTACGAGACGCTTTTGATTTTCAAAGGATTTTTGAAACTTTAATAATCAGTTTGGATGTATTTCTCTCACGCTGGTATTCCAGACTGACTCGGGTGTTATTTTATTATAATGCTCGGGTCAGACCGAGTATTATAGATTACAGGATAGGATGTTGTGGAGCTCAGGTGTGGAGCTGGAGTCCGAGACGTATTATTCGTACTTGTTTATTCCGCTGCTACGGTTGTTTGAGATTGCCAGCAAGTTGTGAGGCAGGCTGATATAACTGCCAGGCTGGTAATTGTTCTTTACTGGTGATATACTCTGATGATGTATATAACAGATATGGTTTGATTTTGTTAAAGATCTGTTATTATTTATTATATTTTGTTCCGCTGCAATTGTGAGATTCTGATGTTGTTTAGTTCCTTCTTTCTTCTATCTTCTTTCTTTTTCCTCAGCATTCTGTCTTTTCCGGCACTCGATCGTCGGCATATTATACTGTGGTAAATTTTGTGTCGATTTTTGAGAGTCGAGAAGGGCGGGTCGTCTCAGAAAACCAACTAATTAATTTCATAAATAATCTGATAATTCATCAAGCAAGCAATAATACAACAGTCAATCATATTATAGCATAATAACATTATAAGATTCGGCATAAAACTGAAACAATCAAGCATATGTGAGATGGATAGCTATTAATCACCTTGATTTGATAAAGAGATTTGAGATTTAAGTGTGTTGATGTGATTCCCCTTAGCTTTATCTTGATTTATTAGCTTTTCTTCTAATAGTTTCTTAGTAATGACCGACCTTGACCTTTCTTTGGTTTGTATAAATGAAAAATGAATGAGGGCAATGGGAGAGAAGGGTTTATGTCTAGGAAATGAGGCCTATTCCTATTTTGCCCCTCTCATAAATCCTCCTCCTTGTTTAAGTTCTAAAAAATCTTTTTAATTCGTTAATTAAGGCCCGACCCACTTTAATTATCAAATCTCATTCTCCTTATCTCAGCACATTATTTTATTTTATTTATCTAACTAAATATCCTAAATAATTTTAATCAAAATTAGGGGAGTTATAATATATCACTAGTACATAAGATTTTCAAAACAGAGACCAAAAGTGATTACATTTAAATTTTTACAAAGTTTTTAATAAAAAACAGAAACATGAAGTAGTAGTCAATTGAATTCAAATCCGATCGACTGAGGGTGTCGACTAAATTCAAATTCATTCGAACGAGGTTGTCTACTGAATTCACTTTAAGTCAACAGAACCTTGCCTTGATATCTGTAAACATTTTCCTTTGAGTTCAGTCGATACCTCAACTTTCCCAATCGACTGAATGAATAGTAATGACTATATTAACTAACTTTTCTAAAATAAAACTTTGAAGAGATATATCTCTTCAATGGTTCTTCTTCAAAGGGGTGTGACTCTCTAAACCTTAAAAAACTTTTTAGAATAACTACTGGCTACTATAAATAAGCCTAAATAAAAAGGTTTTGAGTTTAACTTGCTATCTTAATCTCTAAACTCGCTTGTGGCTATTTTCTCTCTAAACGTTAATATTTTCATTCACTCAAGAACCACTCCTTGCACTTCCTTGATCACATTGCACGCATTGTTGATCATCAAAGGAGATTATAGGAAGTTTTGTAACAGAAGTCAAAATCTATGTTGATAGAGCACAACATTGTCAAGTCAGCAAATTATTGTAATGCCTATTCCTCCAGGCTAAGTGAGGGTGATTTATCAGTGAAATTCCGAAGGGGAGCTTTGGGACTGGACATTGAATGGGAGGTCTGAACCTATATAAAAATCTCGATGCGATCGCTTTTAATTTAGTTTATTTTATTACTATTTAGGTTAGTTATATACATATTTACAATGGTTAGCCATACTAGAGACCCTTTGCTCATTCATCATACAAACATTTTTTGGTGCTTTCATTGAGAAGTTGAAATTAGGATCAGATCTATGCTTTCTACTACATTTGAAGAAAATCACCGACCAGATCTGAAAGAATGGCTCCTAGAAAGGTGCTGAGCAAATTCAGAATAATTGCTGAAGAACCAAAGGGGTCTTAGTATGAAGGTGGTGATGTGAACCAAGAAGGAACTTGGAGCTGACTAGAAGTTATACTAAGGTAGAGTTGGACCGCACGATGGCTGGCATTAATAAAAAGTTGTTGGAAAGTTAGATGGTCATCATGGAAGAGATGAAGAAATAATTCGATTTGATGGCACAACTCTCACAGCAAACAGGATCCTGCATGTGACACAAAGATAAAAGGGATTCTACATCCTTTGACTTAGATAAAGGAACTTCATATGATCAAAGTCATATGAACAGAAAGTAGGAGATGAATGGGGACGTTGGAGTGTTGAGGAAATAGAGTCAAAGAGCAGGAGCAACTGCTCTAACTCAACCATTGGTCGGTATAGACCGATCAAATAGGTCGATAGAAATCGGTTAGAGAGAATGGATCTTAGTGATTCTAAAGGTGACTTGGAAGAGGCTAATGTTAGTGATGATGGAAAGGAAGTTGATCCTCAGGGTAGTGCTGTGGAAGCACGCATAGTTGAGAATATTGGAAGAAGCGAACTCACTGGACAATTGGGCAAATGGAATCCCTAGAGGCAGGGAGACCTTGATCCAATCATGCTAACCGTGAACATTTTTCTAACCAGACACACGGTGATGCACGCGAGGATCGCCACTTAGGGTGGAACACAGGGAATGACGAGTTGATTATGGAGACTATAAAGAAGTTATTATAGAACCAGCAACAACAAGATGATGGATGAGGGCCCATAAATAGTCAAGGCCCATTCACAGTGAATATTAGATATTATCTATACTTGAAAATGTTTGTCATGTCGATGTTGCAGAGTTATAAAGGTTTGACTAACCCAATGCAACATCTGATGAAATATGGGTGGCAAATGGATAGTGCAAGTGTTGATGACACTATTGAGAAGTAGATGTTTTCCCATGAGAGACATGCAACGACGTGGTTCTACCGGCTTGAGCACGATCCATATTTACTTATGACCAATTAGCAGAGAAGCAATTGGAATAGTTTAGAGTACATTATGTTTAGCCAAATAATATGATAATTCATATGCGTTTGTGAAACAAATCTTCATATATTATCCATGTATTCCATCAAAATTATTTTAAAGAAAAATATAAGAAGCATTTTCCATAGATATGAGTACATACATGCATGCACGTATGTATGTAATATATTTTTA
This sequence comes from Allium fistulosum, assembly GCA_030737815.1. NCBI lineage: Eukaryota > Viridiplantae > Streptophyta > Magnoliopsida > Asparagales > Amaryllidaceae > Allium > Allium fistulosum. The sequence goes on from CM060902.1 coordinate 1,023,758,108, forward strand.
ATAAAAAAAGTAAAGTAAAAATTATCTCAGCTTAAAGAGTATTATCCTGGAATTTTTTTCAGTTATCATATTAATTACAAATTTTAATAAATATTTATGAATTTAATTAATCATTGTAATTTATTTATAAATATAAGGTAAATAAAAATAATTGAACCTAAAAAATTACTCTATGTTTTTATGGGCACTATGTTATTTTTACTTGAACTTTATCATAATTATTTTAATTATTGTAAATTATAGAAATAATGAAATATATTAAAAATGAATTTAAATTAATAAATAAAATAATAAAATTATCAATACAAAAAATTTGGATTTTAGAAGTGACATAATATTTTGCACATTCAAATATATTTTATTTTCTATATCATGGATATATTAATAATTATAAATTTTTAAGTAATCTAATATATTTAAATTAATTTTGAAAATTAATAAAATAACCAAAATAAATTTTGTATCTGAGAATATATAATAATTTTAGCACATTATCGTACTTTTATTGAACTTTTTCATGGTTATATCAAGTACTATAATATTTAGAGTAAGTCGATAAATTAATATATTGTATGTTTGTGTGTGTGTATATATATATGTATGTATTATGTCATCATTAATAGATCGAATATTATATATACACATATATTATAATTTATGTATGTATATACTCATATATCTATATATGTATACTTGTTCGAATATGTATTTACATGCAGCCCACAAACATTTGCATATAAGGCATGTTTTATAATGCGCTCATGTGCATTATGTAATTATAAATATCAATAATCATGTGTCTACATACTTATATATATATATATATATTATATTACTTATAAAAACTACTGTATAAATATACTCTCTTTAATTGTTATTATGACACAATATTGGACATACATTGTTCATTATATACACTATATATTACTTGATTAAAATAATTGCATTAAATTTTATTTTAGTTAAAAATAACCTCATGATATCAAATCGAACATTAAATATGACTTAATGCAATCTATATTATTCATGATGGCACATTATAAATATAGTGCATGATTAACAAAAGAAATTTCTGAAATTTGCTCATCTTACCCCGTTGCTTGATGCACCTGATCCAACAATGGTATTGGAGCCAGGCTGATGATAAAGGTTTGCAATAGTAATCTATAATAAAGCATTGATCTTGCTGCTGCATGTGTTAGATCAAGAAGTTAATAAATTATGTGTGAGTTAAGAGTTTGCAAAAATAACTTGTTCATGATAGATCTTGTAAGTTCACCCCATAGTAGTTTGGGTTTGACCAATAATGACCAAAGATATGATACAACAATGGTATCAGAGCCCTTATTGTGTTATTATGAATAATTAGCCAACAAACGGGGAATACTTGTGAACATTCTATTAGATGGATGTATAATGAAACTAAATCTTAGAGGGACAATAAATATTTAAAGAATGTCTTTCACGTGAAACCTCCCTAATACTTAGGTACTTACTTAGCACGTTCGATGATCTAAGTTCAAAGGTATACCCTTAATGTGAGACCCAAAATCTTTGGGCCTAATTGGGATGATTGGTATAAACATATTTTAATTATTAAATATTTATATAGGTTATAAATAAAATAATTGTAAATATTATAATTAAATTAAACATTCTTCTTCAGTTTTTTGATAATACTACTCTACTTTAGACTCTACCCTTAAGTTTGGGAGGGTTTTTCTTTTGTTTTATCTCTACTTTGTATGGGAGGGGAGTTTTTTTTGCTACCTACCAGGCTTATTGGCAGCTCCTCTCTTAACATGTGTTGGGTTAAAAAGTTGTAGCGTCTGCCTTATCGACCTCTAAATGTCGACACTAATACATCCACGATATTCACATGCCGAGCACCCAAGTGCCGGAAAGACAGAACGTTAGGGTAAAATAAAAGATGAAAAGAAAAGGAACGAGAAAAAAGAGAACACGATATCAGAATCTAACAACGGAGCGATGACATATAATATCAAAATGGTACTTTTACAAAGGAAAACTGTGTAGATACCATAAGCAGAGTAAACTAACCTATCATCAACCTATCCTCACAATTGTTGATATAAAAATAAATAAAGTAATGCAGTGGAAACAAAATCTATGGTAGGTAGTCATCCAACTCCTCTCCTAGAGCTCCAATGAATCATCAACGATATCTGGAAATATACATGGGCTGACCCGAGCATTATAAGAAGAATAACACCCGGATCCGTCTTGTAAACCAGTGTGAGAAAACTCAAGTATTTGAATTACTATATTTGTAAAACCCTTTTAAAAAATAAAGGTATCTCGTAAGACCACGCCGCAAATAAACATGGACAAGTTTTTACTTTCCGATAACCGAACCATTTTATAAGAAAATTTAGTGATATTATAATAATGTCTAGGGTGTTCAATATAAATATAAATCATAGCAGAAATGGTTACATTGTTCGTATTTGATAGCATATATGTATACAAACAAAACCGCTATGGTACGTTCGTATAAATGGATTTTCCATGGAGACCTCGTCAATGAGACTGATCTTCTATGAAAAAGATCAGAAAATACCTTCTAAGTGTCGTATATCTCTAGATAAAATATACCATAAGGTAAACACAACTGGGCCATCATCCGAAAACTTGCTTGACCAATGTGTACCAAGTATCAACAACTCCCCGTTAGCAATATCTATTAGCATACTCTAGATATGGAGTTGCCGTACACCCCATGGGTCAGCTAAACCCCAGGATCATGCATCCCAATCTATCTTTAGTCATTTTCCTAATGTCGAGGCTACGTTCGGCATCTTAATATGAGTTTTCAACAAAACTCGATCATATAATGAATCCCACATGGATTCCATCATCTCAACAGATTTCGAAACCACACATGGTTTACATCATTCACTTCCAAAACATAGAACCCGTATCTCAGCCTTGAAGAGGTTTTCGATAAGTTGAACACTTACCGATCTCGGTCTCTCCAAGACTGAGTCGGTGAATTTGGTCTTATTCAACAATAATGAAAATGATCGCATAAGGGAACTAAGTCCTGAATACTTTCTCATAAGCAAGTAACATACCTGCACTATCATTTCATGCAAGGCATGGTCAAGTCATATAGACGACTTTTAATTCCCTTTTAATTAATTTATCTTTTATTAATTAAAAATCCTTCTTATTAGAAAAACATCCTATATCTAATAAAACTTCTTTTATAAATCAACACTTCATTAATTAATACTCCTTTATTAATTAAAAATTCTTCTATATTCTTGTATAAATCTATTTAGCTATTCACCTATACTCTTTTCAATACTTCAAAAGTATACATATACGTATTCCAATAGTATAAGTGTATTCACAATTCATTTAACAAGTTTTACTTACTTGAAATATGATCAAAGAGATTAAAACATTTACTACCAAAACATTGTTATAATAAACTTCTTTTCTTTTATAAATTAAACATATAACATTTTCTATATCTTTATAAAAGATTTCAATACTTGTTATTATCTTTAAAATTCAATTTTTAAAGATTTATAATATTTTTTCCAAAATAAAATTCAAGGGTTTAAAAATAAATGTTGCTAAAACATTGTTTACTGCAAACCCAAAACCATTCCATTTAATCATTTTTTTTAAAACTCTCCTTTCAAAGGTTCAATTACATTTAAGGGTTAAAGACAAGTGTTGCTAAAAACAATTGTCACAGCAAACCCAAACATTTCATACTTTGAAAAAATTCCTCTTTAAAACTCTCTTCTTAAAGATTTATTTATATTTAAGGGTTAAAAACAAGTATTGCTCAAAACATTTGTCACAACAAACAAAAAACCATTTACTTGTATTTTTTCTACTAAATATCCATTAGTAAAAATCTGCTTATATTCCCAATAATTAATAATAAGGGTTAAAAACAAGTGTTGCTGTTAGCACCAAAATTGGTCACTAACACCCAAACGTAAATGAAAGCACCAACTAACGGTCACAGATAACAGATAGAGTGTATGTAGACAGTATAAATATGAAGAGTAGTAAAAATTAAAAAGAAAGCAGAAAAAACAGTGGATTTATAGTGGTTCGGCTGACTCTGGCCTACGTCCACTCCAAAAAATTTCTTTTTATTGATATGAGAATCAATTACAGTTACAATCCGGAGTTTTCAAAACAATTATGGCAGAGTAGCCTTAATGAGGAAGAAGAAGGGAAACAGAATGAAGATCCCTTTTCTAAAGCCCCGCTTGCTGTATTTATAGGCAAAATTCGAGTTACTGGGCTTCTTGAGTGATCCGGGCCCATTAGGACCATAGTCAAGTCCATATAGCCGACCACTGCTTTTCTGGAGTATGTAAAATGCCGATCCACTCCAGACTCCAACATGCCGACCACTCGAGACTTCAACATGCCGACCCACTCGAGACTCCAACATGCCGACCCACTCGAGACTCCAACTTGCCGACCCACTCGAGACTCCAACATGCCGACCCACTCCAGACTCCAACATGCCGACCCACTCCAGACTACAACATGCCGACCCACTCCAGACTCCAACATGCCGACACACTCGAGACTCCAACTTGTCGACCCACTCCAGACTACAACATGCCGACCCACTCCAGACTCCAACATGCCGACCCACTCCAGACTACAACATGCCGACCCACTCCAGACTCCAACATGCCGACACACTCGAGACTCCAACATGCCGACCCACTCGAACTCCAACTTCCCGACTCCCACTCGAGACTCCAACATGCCGACCCGCTCCAGACTCTAACATGCCGACCCGCTCCAGACTCCATCATGCCGACCCACTCGAGACTCCAACATGCCGACCCGCTCCAGACTCCAACATGCCGACCCGCTCCAGACTCCAACATGCCGACACACTCGAGACTCCAACTTCCCGACTCCCACTCGAGACTCCAACATGCCGTCCCACTCGAGACTCCAACATGCCAACCCACTCCAGACTCCAACATGCCGACCCGCTCCAGACTCCAACATGCCGGCACACTCGAGACTCCAACATGCCGACCCACTCGAGACTCCAACTTCCCGACTCCCACTCGAGTCTCAAACATGCCGACCCACTCGAGACTCCAACATGCCGACCCACTCCAGACTCCAACATGCCGACCCACTCCAGACTCCAACATGCCGACCTACTCCAGACTCCAACATGTCGACCCACTCTAGACTCCAACTTCCCGACTCCCACTCGAGACTCCAACATGCCGACCCGCTCGAGACTCCAACAAGTCGACCCGCTCCAGACTCCAACATGCCGACCCGCTCCAGACTCCAACATGCCGACCCACTGGAGACTCCAACATGCCGACCCACTCCAGACTCCAACATGTCGACCCACTCCAGACTCCAACATGCCGACCCACTCCAGACACCAACATGCCGACCCACTCCAAACACCAACATGCCAACCCACTCCAGACTCCAACATACCGAACCACTCGAGACTCCAACATGTCGAACCACTCGAGACTCCAACATGCCGACCCACTCCAGCCGACCCAGATTCCTACCGACCCAGATTCTTACCGACCCAGCTTCCTACCGACCCAGATTCCTACCGATCCAGCTTTCTACCGACCTAGAGCATTACCCTGGATGACTCAGAGAAATCATCAAGAAAACCAGAAGCAAGTCCAAATACAACTCGAAGCAAACTCCAGGCAACCCGCAACAACTCAACTTTTGTTAAAACTCGTATTTCGAGTATCCTGCGACTTTTGTCCATCGAATATGTCGAATCCCGGCTTCATAATCATGATTACCATCCATGATTGATTGTCTATCCATCCAATTGACTATAACCTATCGTATTCCAGTCTCGACAACCGAGCAACCGATTTACTTAAATCCGACTGTCTACGGCCTTGCTAAAAGTCAGGTTAACAGTTGCTAAAAACACTGTTTACAACAACCAAAAGCTATTTACTTATCCATTAATAACTTTAAACATTTTTTTAAAGATCAAAGCATATCCACACTTATTAATTAAGGCAATGCACTTTTAAGTAATTCCTCAAAACCAATTATTTTAACTTAAGTGTTAAAATACAAACTCCCTTTATTATATTTATAAAATAAATTAATTTAATATTGAAAACTTACATATATAGAAATATCTTTAAGATACTTATTAATATGTTAAAACACTTTTACAACTACTTAAAATATATAATAATTATTTATCTAGAATATTATGTAAGGAATTTTGAAATAAATAGAAACACAAGTTTTAATTTTAAAAGCTACTTACTTTAGAAATTTATAGTTAATTGTTAAAAATATATTTAAACTTGAAACCAATTTTAAAACTCTCTATTATAAGTTAGAAAACCACCCTAAAAAGATTTAGAGAAAAATATCATTTAAATATCATTTTTAAACAATTTATAGTATTAAATAGCAAAGGTAGCATATGCAAAAGTGCCATCTAAAGTTTTGTTACCATTTTCAACATTGTTTTGCTAACACTTTAAACCTAGATTTCAACACTTAAACAAAAGATTTTTTGATTCATTCTTTTAACAATAGTTAGTATACTTTGGGTACTTGGAAACCGTGAAACAAAGATTAACTTCCAATTATTTAGAGAATTTCCCGAAAACATGGTATTTTACCGAACTGCACTTATAGCGACTATTTCGCTAAATAAAAACCAAACAAGTTATTCGCTAAATAAAAAGAAACCTCCAAAGCAGTTTGTAGAAAAATATCGTTATTTCGCTAAATAAAAAAAGTCGTTATAGCGACATTTTTTTTGAAAGGCAAGCAGGGTTGGATGGACCCTTACCATATTTATTAAACAGAAACAAAAACAAGAAAACAAGTGAGCACTAAAAAACTAGTACTCACAAAAGAGAAAACAGGGAAACAAAATGGAAGAAGAAAGAAAGACTAAAACAGAAAAAACAAAACCAAAGAAAGGTAAAAGAAAAACAAGGCCCTAAACTGCAGAAACATACACACTGTGATGATCAGACTTTTCTTTGACCCTGGAAATGATTAAGTTTATTAAAGAACTTTCAAGCTTCATCTTGTTTTCAAAGACACGGGCATTTCTCTCTTCCCAAATCACATGCACAAAAACCTTCAGGATGAGTAGCAGCTTGTAAGTAGTGGCATTCTTCCATCTTGTTCTCGTAAACAACCTATTCCATTCAACATCACCATGCAAAACCATCTCATTATAACCATTACTGATAAGAATAGTCTCCCAGATTCTTCTTGTAATCAAACAATCAAAATAGAGGTGAGCACCATCTTCAACAACATTATTGCAGTATACACACTTCAGGTCAACATTATAGCCTCTCCTACACAGTTTAGTTTTAGTCATGATCGCATTACGAAGAACTTTCCAAAGGAAGAAATTCAGTTTTTGTGAGGTAAGAGAGTTCCAAACTCTAGCATGCCATCGAAAAATGGGGCTACTATCATCTTGTCTCAAAGCTTTATAAATTCAGTTATAGCGACATTTTTACTTCAATATTTTGTTACTTTGATTTACTTCTTCTATAACAAAATGTATTCTTTGCTTTTTTAAACACTTATAGAAGCGTAAATAATAACCAAACAAGTTATTATTAAGATATGTCATTAAATCTCCATTTTCATAAGTTATAGTTCAAGGGATTCAATGTGCGCTTATAGCGACTATCGCTATACGGACAATTCCGTATTCAATTCAATATTTTGTGTCGTTCTTTTTTATGTACATATATGATTCCAAATTCAAACCATATCACTACAAAACATGTTTCAACATACATACTAATAATCACGTCTATTTTAGATGTTTAAATGTGCTTAATTTAAACAACATAATTCCATTCTCTTTAAGGCAACTACTTTAACAAATCATTTGCTTTTAGAAGCATATAATAAAAGGTTATAACTTTAAGTAGTTGGGGTCTATTATTATGTATAATAGCAAGCATATTAACATGTGACTAACAAACAATTATCAAGTGATATATAACAAGCAATATTATCAAGTTAATAACTTTATTCGAAGTGAGAGTAATTCACTTTTCTCAAACCAAATCACTTCCTACCAACATTCAATCATCCAAACACTTCCTACTTCCACCAAAACTCACATCGATGGCCTCCACCTCCTACCTTATGCACAAGGCAACCTTCTTCCTCCCTCCTCATCATGCTCACGGCCATGGGCCTTACTCCCCCATTGCTCCATCATTCTTTGACTTTTTAGAGGCTAAACCATGTTCTAATGATGATATAATAACTGTGGCAAAGTGTAGTGGTGATTGGATATGATTTTCATAGTTTTCTAGAAAGTTAGGGAGGAGATAAGAAAATGAAGACATTAGTTTAGATATGAATTTGTGTAGAAATGAAGTAAATGTGTGTGTATTTATAGAGTTAGGAAATGTGTGGAAAAGATCTCAAAACCCCTTCCTTAATAATGAAGCAAAAGGACTCCAAGCATGCAAAGCCATACCCTTACACACACCTTACCTCTTACACACCATACCCTTAAATCAAGCCTTAATTTAGGGGTCCTTTAGTCCTTAATGTTTCCACTTACTTTTACTAATTCAAACTTAGTTTAGTTAACCTTTAGCTTAGAAAAAAGATGTGTTTAATTCTTAGCATATGTTTATACATGATAACTATTCAAGTTGCAATATATTTACACAACTTGTAATGAATAATAAGTTGATTTTAACAAAACATTTTGAGGTCACATTTTCAGTATTTATCCAAAGTGTATATTTTTGTAAACACATTTCAAAAATAATTTTTCTAACATTAGTTATTAATTAAAAAGTGTTTAACATGGTTATAAAATCGTATTTTATCACATTAAATCTTGGACACAAATATTTAAATGTTTCCTGGAGATTTGACCAGGCAATTGAGTGCTCGACATGGGGTAGTACTCGGCTTCCAGGACTACTCGGCATCTAGTAGTACTCGGCATTTAGTAGTACTCGGTATCTAGAAATACACGGCATCCAGGAGTACTCGGCATCTAGGAGTACTCGGAATCTAGGGGCACTCGGCATCCAGGAGTACTCGGCATCCAAGAGCATTCGACATCAGAAGGCGTTCGGCGTATACGACTGCTCGGCATGGCTGTATTGTTCGTCAAAAGCTATCGTTCGGCCAGAACCATCGTTCGGCCAGAGACATCGTTCAGCTAAAGGCAAACGTTCGGCCAGTGCCATCGTTCGGCCAGGGACATCGTTCAGTCAGAAGCATTGTTTGGTTAAAGCTATCGTTCGGCCAGCACCAACGTTCGGCCAGAGACAACGTTCGATCAAGCGCTTCGTTCGGCCAGAGGCACGTTCGGCTTCGACTGGCATTCGTTCAACTCTTCCCACGCAGCAAGCATATCGTTCGTCATAGAGAAGGTGGTTCGGCATCATTGTGTTCGGCCTATTTGGTTCGGCATACGGTGACCACTGTATTTGGGCCAGAATGTTCGGCTGCCGAGCCCACCTGGGAAGTCCAACCCATCTTTGTCTATAAATAGAGGGGCAGGGGCACAGTGAAAAGGACCTTTTTTGGAGAACATTGGGGAGACTCTGCCATTTTTAAGACTCATCTTCTTTACTTAGCAACTCCATTCAAGCATTTGATCTACGAATTGTATTTGTAATCAATCATTAAGAAGATCAATAAAGTGAAACTTCAAAGTGGACGTAGGCAATTACGCTGAACCACTATAAATCTGGTGTTCTTACTTTCTGCATTTAAATTAGCATTGTCTTCCTTGTTTAATTTATCTTCATCACTTATATCTCTACAAAATCTTTCTCTACGAGGTTAGTGACCAATTTTGGTGCTAACACTTTGGTGCTTTCACTGAGAATTGAATTTTCAGACCTCAAGGATCTGCTTTGAAGCTACTGGATTGAACAAATCCCCCAAAGAAGATCCGACTCATTGATAGGACATCCGTTGATTCTACTCAGAGTTCATACCAATAACTCTACAATGGAAAGACCACGTACCAGGTCAGCTTCTCATAATGCGGATGCCTATGAAACTGCTAGCATGCAACAAGCAGGACCTAGCAATCAACCAGCGATTCCGGGTGTAGGAATTGCCGCCCAGGACCAGACTCCAGTTGTCACCAGAATAGAGTTCAACGACTTGATAAGAGAACTCAGGGAAAGCAAGAGACAACTAGGAGAGAAGATGCAAGCTAACGCCAACCTGATGGCACAACTCACTCAACAACAGCAACAGAATGCTGGGGGCAATCCCGCTCCTTATTCCTCATCCGACAGCTCAACTTCCTCTGATGAACCTCCCAAGCGTAGACGCCGTAAGACTGAAGTTGCGCGGGCAGGTGCTGCTGTTCAGACAGCTGGAGACCGTGACCAAGCCGGAGCTTGAAACCTAGGAACTGGAGTGCAGGTGGAGGCTGGAGGCCCAGACCATCAAAACGCTAACGATGTCGAACCTCAAGATGCACGTTTGGCAGATCGCCAAGAGAGGAGGCATCAGCCTGGTCAGTCACGTATGACAGACTCCAACCTTCCACCTCCCATATAGACACCAGATCTGACAGCCATGGTCAGGCAATTAATGAAAGAAAATCAAGGCTTATCGAATGATGATTGGGGAGTATCAAGAAGTCATACTCCATTCACAGATGTTGTGCTGCAGGTAGCGTACCCTAGGAAGTTTAGTATGTCTACTATCCCTGCGTATGAGGGAAAGACTGACCCCATACAGCATGTCATGAGGTACGAGTGTATGATGGATTCAGCTAGAGCAAATGATGCCACCAAGTGTAGATGCTTTCCGATCACTCTATCTGGGATCGCTACTATGTGGTTTACCCGACTTCCTCCGCGGTCCATATCCAATTTCGAGGAGTTGGCAAAGAAGTTTATTAAGCAGTTCAGGATACACACTACTCGTCCAAAGGACGTAATGTCTCTGTCAAGTGTAATCCAAAATCTTGGGGAGTCGTTGAAGGAATATTTACAAAGATTCCATGTTGTGGCAACTGAAGTCAGTAATCCCAATGATCATGCAATTCTAATGGCTGCAATGAGAGGTGTGGATCCGGATTCTGAATTTGGAGACTGGTTGGCAGGAAAACCTCCGACTACGCTAGAGCGTTTCTACTCAAAGGCACACCAGTTCATAAGAAGAGAGGAAGCTAGGTGGGTAAGGCGAGATAAGGCACCAGGACCTGTCCAAGAGTCCATGAAAAGCAACATTGCTATGAAGCAGTCCGGAGACAACTCGGGAAAGGTCCAAGTCAATGTCCAGAACAAGCCTGGGCAGCCTAAGGAGTCCGGAGGAAGAAATCAAGGGAAGAAGAGAGAAGCGGGGAAGTGGAAACCGAGAATTCCAAGCTACAATGAGTATACCCCGCTGAATGCGTCTCTTGAGAACATTTACCTATCAACCTGCAATACTTTTCAGTACAGAAAGCCACGTCCAAAAGAGTCAACCGAGGAACAGAAGCGGACCGGGAAATATTGCCGCTTCCATGAGACTTATGGGCACAATACAGAAGAGTGCAGACACCTGCACGACGCTATAGAGAAGTTGATCAGGCAGAAGAAGTTACAAGAGTTTGTGAAGGATCCACAGGAAGGAGGACAGGGAACATCCAACCCAGGCCGTGCACTAGCCCCGCGTCATCCCGAGGAGCCTGCCCGAACTGTGGGTAGACTAGTCATAAACACAATCATCGGCGGACCTCACCCCGCGGATAAAAATTGGCAAGAGATGGAGCGGTATGCAAGTTCCCTGAAGCATGCAGATTTTGAGTGTTGTTCGAACATGGAGGATGGGACCCCTTCTAAGCAGCAGCGCGTAATGACAGACGATATAGTGTTCAGAAACAGAGATGCTGACCAAGTAGAGGCTCCAACCATCGACCCGATGGTCATATCTGCGACGATCGGACCGGCTTATGTGAAAAGAATTCTGATTGATTATGGAAGTTCGGTCAAAATCATCTTCAAGAAGGCTTATGACCAGATGAAAATGGAAACAAAGGACTTGAAACCATCCAAAGCTCGTATACACGGCTTTAATGGTGCAGCGACCGATGCGGTAGGATATGTTGAGTTACCAGTTGAACTGGGACAAGTCGAACGTCGCAGGGTGTGAATCCTGCCCTTCGTAGTTTTGGATGTGGATTCTCCGTATAATGTATTCCTAGGCCGACCGGCCCTGGCTGAGTTTAGAGCAGCATTAACCCCATGGTGCCTGACTTTGAAATTCCCAACTGACAAAGGAGTAGGAGTTGTTCATGGCGACCAGGCGATCGGTCGTGCATGTTATGTGGCAGAGCTCAGAGAGGCCCATCGGAGGGAGAAAGGAAAGGTTGCGGACATTCCGGTCCACATCCTTAATAATGATGATTGACAAGTAGTGCCCGAGCCCTGGCTCAGGCATAATTCTCGGATCTTCAGAGACATAGATCCGAGAGATGACGATGAGAAACCCAGGGAAGAAAAGGCAGCGCTGGCTGAATTAACAATTGACATTTCAGTCAGCCGAGACGATCCATCGCGAGTGCTGAAGATCGGATCACAACTCGGCCCCGCAATGACTGAAGACCTTAGTGATTTCCTCCGGGCAAAACTTGATGTTTTCGCCTGGGTGCATTCTGATATGTGCGGGATTTCTCCCGCCATTACGAGTCATATGTTGAACATAGACCCGAGATACGTCCCAGTTAAACAAAAGAGGAGAGGAATGGACCCAAAGAGGTCCGTTGCTCTCAGAGAGGAAGTGGACAAACTCAAAGTCAATGGGTTCGTCCGCGACGCCCTCTACCCCGAATGGGTATCGAATCCCGTGCCGGTGAAAAAGGCGAATGGGAAATGGAGAACTTGCGTAGATTATTCCGACTTGAACAAAGCGTGCCCCAAGGATAGTTTCCCGTTGCCTAGGATTGATCAGTTGGTCGACTCCACTGCAGGACATGAGCTGTTATCATTCATGGATGCATACTCGGGTTACAATCAAATCCCGATGCATATTTCGGACCAAGAACACACCAGCTTCGTTACAGATGTCGGGCTATATTGCTATGTAGTAATGCCCTTCGGACTGAAGAACGCAGGAGCGACTTATCAGCGTTTGGTGAATCGAATGTTCAAAGACCAGCTTGGTAGGACGATGGACGTCTATGTGGATGACATGCTCATGAAGTCACGACAGTCAAACGACCACATTCGAGACTTGGCTGAAATATTCGACATACTCAGGTATTATGGGATGAAGATCAACCCTCTGAAGTGTTCCTTCGGCGTTGCGTCGGGGAAGTTTTTCGGATTCATCGTTAATGCTAGGGGAATTGAAGCTAACCCAGAAAAGATCCAAGCTATTCGAGATGTGCAAGTGCCCAGGACTATAAAACAGGTACAGAACTTGAATGGAAAAGTAGCTGCGCTGAGTCGATTCATATCCAGGGCAACAAACAAGTGCATCCCTTTCTTTGATATAATAAGAAAGGGAAGAGGAATTTCAAGTGGACATCCGATTGTGAGGAAGCATTCCGGGATCTGGTGAGGCATCTGGAGAGTCCACCAGTGCTGTCAAAACCAGTGGACCATGAGATGATGTACTTGTACTTGGCCGTATCCCCACATGCTATAAGTGCGGCTCTGGTTCGCGAGGAGGACCGAATCCAAAAGCCGGTGTATTACGTTAGCAAGCGTTTAACGGGGGTAGAAAGAAATTACCCTAAAATCGAGAAATTGGCCTATTGCTTGGTGATTGCATCACGTAAGCTGCGTCCATACTTTCAAGCGCACTCAATCAGTGTTTATACCGATCAACCCCTACGATAGGTACTCCAACGACCAGAAACTTCTGGAAGATTGTTAAAATGGAACATCGAGTTGAGCCAGTTCGATATCGCCTACATGCCACGAAGAGCCATACAAGGGCAAGCATTAGCAGACTTCATTGCTGAGTTTACTGTGTCTGACGAACCAGATGGTCACAACGTCATGCCCCCCGTTCGATGGAAATTATACACTGATGGGGCATCAAACGACCGTTGCTCCGGCGTGGGTGTAGTTCTTGTAACTCCGGAAAATCAATCGATTTGTTACGCTTTGAAGCTCGATTTCCCAGCTACAAATAACGAAGCATAATATGAAGCACTGATTGCTGGCTTGAAGCTCATCGGAGAACTCGGGATCAAATCAGTTGAAATCTTTTGTGACTCACAGTTGGTGGTTTACCAAGTGCAGGGAGATTACCAAGCAAAGGGACAGAAGCTTGCTCCGTACCTTGTTCTGGTTCAAGAACTTCTGTCGAATCTAGAGCGTTATGATATTTCGCATGTCCCGCGCGAACAGAATAAAGAAGCCGACTCATTGGCTAAGTTTGCGAGCACAGGCGATGCGCAGCAAATGGGATTGTATCCCGTTGAGGCCTGCATGCCTCGAGCATAGACGAGATGAAAGTTGATCGTGTGTTGGAAACGGAAATCGAGAAGGAGTTGTGGATAACCCCATTCAAACTGTACCTGACGACCGTGGCTTTACCAGAAAAAAGGAGCGAAAGACGACTGGTCCTTCGAAAGGCCGCGCGATACATGATGCAGGACGGATTAATGTATCGAAAAGGATTCTCAGTCCCCTTATTACGGTGCATCGCTCATGATGAGACAAAGCGGGTCTTGAAAGAGGTTCACGAAGGGGAATGTGGCGACCATACTGGGGGGCAAACGCTAGCAAAAAAGATCCTCCGCTATGGATATTACTGGCCGACCGTAAATCGGGACGCTGCAGACTACGCAAGAAAATGTGACTAGTGTCAAAGATATGCAAAAATCCCGAGGACTCCATCAATGGAACTCACACAAATGGTTAGTCCCTGGCCATTTGCAATCTGGGGAATCGACATAATCGGCTCTTTGCCTATATCCAAAGGTGGTGCGAAATATGCGATAGTTGCAGTCGACTATTTCACAAAATGGGCTGAGGCAGAACCCTTGGCCACAATCACCTCTAAGAAGGTCATTAACTTCATTGTACGAAGCATTATATGCCGCTTTGGCCTTTCTCGCACCATCTTTACGGACAACAGGACGCAATTTGAAAGCAGAGAGTTCAAAGAGTTCTGTTTAAAGTATGGCATCGAGAAGAAGTTCGCCGCCGTTGCACACCCAAAAGCTAACGGACAAGTCGAGGCCGTTAACAAAATAATCAAGTCCATACTGAAGAAGCGTCTGGAGAAGGTCGGAGGCAAGTGGGTAGATGAACTCCCGACAGCATTGTGGGCTTATAGAACTACCCACAAGTCCACGACCGGCCACACACCATTCGCCTTGGCATATGGCTCGGAAGCCGTTATACCCGTGGAACTTGAAGTTCCATCACACCGAGTGACATACTATGATCCCAAGACGAATCAGGACCTCTTGTTGGAATCGCTGGACTACATCGATGAAAAACGTGAAGAGGCCGAATTAAGGGCGGCAGCGCATAGGCACCGAGTCAAGCGTTACTACGATGGTAGAGTCCACCCAAGGATTTTTGATGTGGGTGATCTCGTTCTGAAACGATTCTTCCCGGTACCATCACGTATGAATCCCAACTGGGAAGGTCCGTACGTCATTGAACGGAAGCTTGGAGAGGGAACATTCAAGCTAGCGACCATTGATGGCGCGACACTCCATCGAGCGTGGAACAGTGAACATTTGCGACATTATTACATTTAGTATGTTCCTTTCCTGTTTTAGGCACAGTTATTTCCTGTATGTTTTCATTCAATCGTAGCTTAGTTTATTTTTAGCCATGTAATCAAGCAGCTTAGTTGTTTTTCATTAATAAAGGCTTGAAGCCGTATTTTCCGTGAATTACTAATGTCTCTATACCTCATAGTCGGGTGATGAATTACTAGAACTACATTATCCTGTACGATGTACGAACTCGTATAAACGATTTCAAACCTCCAGGTCCCCAGAGTGCGGACCGGAGTACTCTAAGTCCCCGAAGCGCGGACTAGAGTATAAACGATTTCAATCTCCGAGTCCTCAGAGCGCAGACCGGAGTACTCTAAGTCCCCAGAGTGCAGACTAGAGTATAAACGATTTCAATCTCTAAGTCCCCAGAGTGCGGACCGGAGTACTCTAAGTCCCCGGAGCGCGGACTAGAGTATAAACGATTTCAATCTCCGAGTCCCCAGAGCGCGGACCGGAGTACTCCAAGTCCCCGGAGCACGGACTAGAGTATAAACGATTTCAATCTCCGAGTCCCCAGAGTGTGGACCGGAGTACTCTAAGTCCCCGTAGCGCGGACCAGAGTATAAACGATGTTTCCTGGAGATTTGACCAAGCAACTAGTGCTCGGCATCAGGTAGCACACGGCATCCAGTAGGACTCGGTATCAGAGAGCGTCCGGCATCCATAGTGTTCGGCATACAAAGCTACTCGGCGTCAACCAATACTCGGCAACAAGAGCGCTCGGCATCAAGGAGAACTCGGCAACGAGAGCGCTCGGCATCAAGGAGAACTCGACAACGAGAGCGCTCGGCATCAAGGAGAACTCGGCAACGAGAACGCTCGGCATCAAGTTGAACCTGGCAACAAGAGTACTCGGCGTCCCATGGTACTCGGCATAGTACTCGGCAACGAGAGTATTCGACATCCAGAAGACGTTCGGTATGCATAACTACTCAACGTGACAGTATCGTTCGGCCTGAATGCATTGTTCGGTTACGAGCTTCAGACATAGGCACGTTCGGCCTCAACTAACAACCATCCTGCGTTTCCCACACATCAATCATACCGTTCGGCATAGTAAGGATCGTTCGGTATTAGGGTGTTCGGCATACCTGGTTCGGCATGCAGCGACCACTGAACTGGGTCTATAGTGTTCGACAACCAAGCCCACTTGGAAAGTCCAGCCCATATTTGCCTATAAATAGAGGGGCAGGGTCACAGTGAAATGGATCCTCTTTTTTGGAGAGAGAATACTGGGGAAACTCTGCCATTTTTGAGACTCATCTTCTCTACTTAACAACTTCATTCAAGCATTTGATTCACGAATTGTATTTGTAATCATCAACTAAGAAGATCAATAAAGTTTAACCTCAAAGTGGACGTAGGCAATTACGCTGAACCACTATAAATTTGGTGTTCTTACTTTCTACAATTAAATTAGCATTGTCTCCTCTGTTTAATTTACTTTCATCACTTATATCTCTACACAGTCTTTCTCTACGAGGTTAGTGACCAATTTTGGTGCTAACACTTTGGTGCTTTCACTGAGAATTGAATTCTCAGACCTCAAGGATCTGCTTTGAAGCTACTGGATTGAACAAATCCCCCAAAGAAGATCCGACTCACTGATAGGACATCCGTTGATTCTACTCAGAGTTCATACCAATAACTCTACAATGGCAAGACCACGTACCAGGTCAGCTTGTCATAATGCGGATGCCCACGAGACTGCTAGCGTGCAACAAGCAGCGCCTAGCAATCAACCGGCAATTCCAAATGCAGGAGTTGCCGCTCAGGACCAAACTCCAGTTGTCACCAGAATAGAGTTCAACGACTTGATGAGAGAGCTCAGGGAAAGTAGGAGACAACTAGGAGAGCAGATGCAAGCTAACGCCAACCTGATTGCACAACTCACTCAACAGCAGCAACAGAATGCTGGGGGCAATCCCGCCCCTTATTCCTCATCCGACAGCTCTACTTCCTCTGATGAACCTCCCAGGCGCAGACGCCGCAAGACTGACGCTGCACGAGCAGAAGCTGCTGTTCAAACAACTGGAGACCGTGACCAAGCAAGAGCTGGAGACTTCAGGACCGGGGTACAGATGGAGGATAGAGGCCCGGATCATCAAAATGCTAACGATGTCGAATCTCAAGACGCACGATTGGCAGACCGCCAGGAGAGGAGGCATCAGCATGGACAGGCGCGTAGAACAGACACTAACCTTCCGCCTTCCATACAGACACCAGATCTGACAGCCATGATCAGGCAGTTGATGAAGGAAAATCAGGGGTTATCAAATGATGATTGGGGAGTGTCAAGAAGTCATACTCCGTTCACGGATCCTGTGTTGCAAGCGGCGTACCCCAGGAAGTTTAGTATGCCTACTATCCCTGCGTATGAAGGGAGGACTGACCCCAGACAGCATGTCATGAGGTACGAATGGATGATGGATTTAGCTAGAGCGAACGATGCCACCAAGTGTAGGTGCTTTCGGATTACTCTATCTGGGATCGCTACTATGTGGTTCACCCGACTTCCTCCGCGATCCGTATCAAATTTCGAGGAGTTGGCAAAGAAGTTTATTGAGCAGTTCAGGATACACACTACGTGCCCAAAGGACGTGATGTCTCTGTCAAGTGTAATCCAAAATCCCGGGGAGTCGTTGAAGGAATATTTACAAAGATTCCACGTAGCAGCAACTGAAGTCAGTAATCCCAATGACCATGCAATTCTGATGGCTGTAATGAGAGGTGTGGATCCAGACTCTGAGTTTGGAGACTGGCTGGCAGGAAAACCTCCGGCTACGCTAGAGCGTTTCTACTCAAAGGCACACCAGTTCATAAGAAGAGAGGAAGTTAGGTGGGTACGACGAGATAAGGCGCCAGGACCTGTCCAAGAGTCAATAAAGAGCAACATTGCTGTGAAGCAGTCTGGAGACAGCTCGGGAAAGGTCCAAGTCAATGTCCAGAACAAGCCTGGGCAACCCAAGGAGTCTGGAGGAAGGAGTCAAGGGAAAAAGAGAGAAGCGGGGAAGTGGAAGTCGAGAATCCCAAGCTACAGCGAGTATACTCCGCTGAACGCACCACTTGAGAACATTTACTTATCCACCTGCAATACATTTCAATACAGAAAGCCACGTCCGAAAGAATCAACCGAGGAACAGAAGCGGACCGGGAAATATTGTCGCTTCCATGAGACTTATGGGCACAATACGGAGGAGTGCAGACACCTACACGATGCTATTGAGAAGTTGATCAGGCAGAAGAAATTGCAAGAATTTGTGAAGGATCCACAAGAAGGAGGACAGGGAACGTCCAACCCGGGTCGTGCACCAGCTCCGCGTCATCCCGAGGAGCCTGCCCGAACCGTAGGTAGACTAGTCATAAATACAATTATCGGCGGACCTCACCCCGCGGATAAGAATTGGCAAGAGATGGAGCGATATGCAAGTTCCCTGAAGCATGCAGATTTTGAGTGCTGTTCGAACATGGAGGACGGGTCCCCTGCTAAGCAGCAGCGCGTAATGACAGACGATATTGTGTTCAGAAGTAGAGACGCTGATTAGATAGAGGCTCCGACCATCGACCCCATGGTCATATTTGCAACGATCGGACCAGCATATGTAAAAAGAATTCTGATTGATTGCGGGATTTCTGTCAACATAATTTTCAAGAAGGCTTACGACCAGATGAAAATGGAAACAAAAGACTTGAAACCGTCCAAAGCTCGTATTCACAGCTTTAACGGCGCTGCGACCGATGCAGTGGGATATGTTGAGTTACCAGTTGAACTGGGACAAGGCGAGCGTCGGAGAGTGCGAATTCTACCCTTTGTAGTTTTGGATGTGGACTCTCCGTATAACGTTTTCTTGGGCCGGCCGGCCCTGGCTGAGTTTAGGGCAGCGTTAGCCCCTTGGTGTTTAACTTTGAAGTTCCCGACTGACAAAGGAGTAGGTATTGTTCATGGCGATCAAGCAGCTGGTTGTTCCTGTTATGTGGCTGAGCTCCGAGAAGCCCATCGAAGGGAGAAGGGAAAGGTTGTGGACAATCCCGTCCGCATCCTTAATGCGGATAATTGACAAGTAGTGCCCGAGCCCTGGCTCGGGCATAGTTCTTGGATCTTCGGAGATATAGATCCGAGAGACGACGATGAGAAACCCAGGGAAGAGAAGGCGGCACCGGCTGAATTAACAATTGACATCTCAGTTAGCCGTGACGACCCTTCGCGAATTCTGAAAATCGGATCCAGCTTGGTCCCGCGATGACTGAAGACCTTAGCGACTTCCTCCGGGCGAATCTTGATGTTTTCGCTTGGACGCATTCTGATATGTGTGGGATTTCTCCCACCATCACGAGTCATATGTTGAACATAGACCCGAAATACGTCCCAGTTAAACAAAAAAGGAGAGGAATGGATCCGGAGAGATCCGCCGCTCTTGGAGAGGAGGTGGACAAACTCAAAGCAAATGGGTTCGTCTGCGACGCCCTTTACCCTGAATGGGTATCCAACCCCGTGCTCGTAAAAAAGGCGAATGGGAAATGGAGAACTTGCGTAGATTATTCCGACTTTAATAAAGCGTGCCCTAAGGACAGTTTCCCGTTGCCTAGGATCGATCAATTGGTCGACTCCACCGCAGGACACGAGCCGCTGTCATTCATGGACGCGTACTCAGGGTACAACCAAATCCCGATGCATATTCCGGACCAAGAACACACCAGCTTCGTTACAAATGTCGAACTGTATTGCTATGTAGTGATGCCCTTTGGATTGAAGAATGCAGGAGCAACTTACCAGCGTTTAGTGAATCGAATGTTCAAGGACCAGCTGGGTAGAACGATGGAAGTCTATGTGGATGACATGCTCGTGAAGTCACGACGGTCAAACGACCACATTTGAGACTTGGCTGAAATGTTCGACATACTCAGGTTTTATGGGATGAAGATCAACCCTTTGAAGTGTTCCTTCGGCGTTGCATCAGGGAAGTTTTTGGGATTCATCGTCAGTGCTAGGGGAATCGAAGCCAACCCAGAAAAGATCCAAGCTATTCGAGATGTGCAAGCGCCCAGGACCATAAAGCAAGTACAGAGCTTGAATGGAAAAGTAGCTGCGCTAAGTCGATTTATATCCAGGGCAACTGACAAGTGCATCACATTCTTCGATATAATAAAGAAAGGGAAGAGAAATTTTGAATGGACGTCTAGTTGTGAGGAAGCATTCCGGAATCTGGTGAGGCATCTGGAGAGTCCACCAATGCTATCAAAACCAGTTGACCACGAAATGTTGTACGTATACTTGGCTGTATCCTCGCATGCGATAAGTGCGGCTTTAGTTCGTGAGGAGGATCGAGTCCAGAAGCCGGTGTATTATGTTAGCAAGCGTTTAACAGGGGCAGAGAGGAATTACCCTAAAATCGAGAAATTGGCTTATTGCTTGGTGATTGCATCACGTAAGCTGCGCCGATACTTTCAAGCACATTCAATCGGTGTTTATACCGATCAACCACTGAGGCAGGTACTCCAACGGCCGGAAACTTCTGGAAGATTGCTAAGATAGAACATCGAGTTGAGCCAGTTCGATATCGCATACTTACCGCGGAGAGCCATCCGAGGGCAAGCATTAGCAGATTTCATCGCCGAG
Source organism: Allium fistulosum (assembly GCA_030737815.1). Lineage (NCBI taxonomy): Eukaryota > Viridiplantae > Streptophyta > Magnoliopsida > Asparagales > Amaryllidaceae > Allium > Allium fistulosum. The sequence goes on from CM060902.1 coordinate 1,023,779,482, forward strand.
TTTACCATACCCATCAAACCGGATGACCACGACATCATTCCCCCCATTCGATGGAAATTATACACTGACGGTGCATCAAACGACCATTGCTCCGGCGTGGGCGTAGTTCTTATAACTCCGGAAAACCGATCAATTTGTTATGCCCTGAAGCTCGATTTCCCGGCTACAAATAACGAAGCCGAATATGAAGCACTGATCGCTGGCTTGAAGCTCATCAGAGAACTCGGGATCGAATCAGTCGAAATCTTTTGTGACTCACAGTTGGTGGTTTACCAAGTACGGGGAGACTACCAAGCAAAGGGACAAAAGCTTGCTCCGTACCTCGTTCAGGTCCAAGAACTACTATCAAATCTTGAGCGTTATGACATTTCACATATCCCGCGCGAACAGAACAAAGAAGCCGACTTATTGGCTAAGTTTGCAAGTACCGGCGATGCGCAGCAAATGGGATTGTATCCCGTCGAAGTCTTGCATGCCCCGAGCATAGACGGGATGAAAGTCGATCGCGTGTTGGAAACAAAAATCGAGAAGGAATCGTGGATAACGCCATTCAAACTGTACCTAACGATTGGGGCTTTACCAAAAAAAAGAAGTGAAAGACGGCAGGTCCTTCGAAAGGCCGCGCGATACGTAATGCAGGATGGATCAATGTATCGAAAAGGATTCTCAGTCCCATTATGACGATGCATTGCTCATAATGAAACAAAGCGGGTCTTGAGAGAGGTTCACGAAGGGGAATGTGGCGACCACACTGGGGGGCAAACACTAGCAAAAAAGATCCTCCGCTATGGATATTACTGGCCAACCGTAAACCGGGACGCCGCAGACTATGCAAGAAAGTGTGACAAGTGTCAAAGATATGCGAAAATCCCGAAGACTCCAGCAACAGAACTCACACAAATGGTTAGTCCCTGGCCATTTGCAATCTGGGGAATCGACATAATCGGCTCTTTGCCTATATCCAGAGGTGGCGCGAAATACGCGATAGTTGTAGTCGACTATTTCACAAAATGGGCTGAGGCAGAACCTTTGGCCACAATCACCTCTAAGATAGTCGTTAACTTCGTTGTACGAAACATTATATTCCGCTTTGGCCTTCCTCGCACCATCATCATGGACAACGGGACGCAATTTGAAAGTAGAGAGTTCAAAGAGTTCTGTTTAAAGTATGGTATCGAGAAAAAGTTCACCGCCGTTGCACACCCGAAGGCTAATGGACAAGTCGAGGCCGTTAACAAAATAATCAAGTCCATACTGAAGAAGCGTCTGGAGAAGGTTGGAGGCAAGTGGGTAGATGAACTCCCGACAGCATTATGGGCGTATAGAACTACCCACAAGTCCGCGACCGGCCACACTCCGTTCGCCTTGGTATACGGTTCTGAAGCCGTTATACCCGTGGAACTTGAAGTTCCATCGCACCGAGTGACATACTATGATCCCAAGACGAACCAGAACCTCTTGCTGGAATCACTGGACTGCATCGATGAAAAGCGTGAAGAAGCCGAATTAAGGGCGGCAGCGCATAGGCATCGAGTCAAGCGTTACTACGACGGCAGAGTCCGTCCAAGGATTTTTGATGTGGGTGATCTCGTTCTGAAACGAGTTTTCCCGGTACCATCACGTATGAATCCCAGCTGGGAAGGTCCGTACGCCATTGAACGGAAGCTTGGAGAGGGAACATTCAAGCTAGCGACCGTTGATGGCACGACACTCCCCCGAGCATGGAACAGTGAACATCTGCGGCACTATTACATTTAGCATGTTTCTTTCTTATTTTAGGCACTTTATTTCCTACATGTTTCCGTTCAGTCATAACATAGTTTCTTTTTAAAGTTGTAATCAAGAAGTTTAGTTGATTTTCATTAATAAAGGCTTGAAGCCGTATTTTCCATGAATCACTAACGTTTCTGTATCTCACAGTTGAATGACGAACTACATTATCTTGTACGACGTACGGACTCGTATAAACGATTTCAAATCTCCGAATCCCCAGAGCGCGGATCGAAGTACTCTAAGTCCCCAGAGCGCGGATTAGAGTATAAACGATTTCGAATCTCCGAATCCCCAAAGTGCGGATCAGAGTACTTTAAGTCCCCAGAGCGCGAACTAGAGTATAAACGATTTCAAATCTCCGAATCCCCAGAGCGCGGATCGGAGTACTCTAAGTCCCCAGAGCGCGGACTAGAGTATAAACGATTTCGAATCTCCGAATCCCCAGAGCGCGGATCGGAGTACTCTAAGTCCCCAGAGCGCGGACTAGAGTATAAACGATTTCGAACCTCCGAATCCCCAGAGCACGGATCGGAGTACTCTAAGTCCCCAGAGCGCGAACTAGAGTATAAACGATTTCGAACCTCCGAATCCCCATAGCGCAGATCGGAGTACTCTAAGTCCCCAGAGCGCGGACTAGATTATAAACGATTTCGAACCTCCGAATCCCCAGAGTGCGGATTGGAGTACTCTAAGTCCCCAGAGCGCGGACTAGAGTATAAACGATTTCGAACCTCTGAATCCCCAGAGCGCGGATTGGAGTACTCTAAGTCCCCAGAGCGCGGACTAGAGTAGAAACGATTTCGAATCTCCGAATCCCCAGAGTGCAGATCGGAGTACTCTAAGTCCCCAGAGTGCGGACTAGAGTATAAACGATTTCGAACCTCCGAATCCCCAAAGCGCAGATCAGAGTACTCTAAGTCCCCAGAGCATGGACTAGAGTATAAACGATTTCGAACCTCCGAATCCCCAGAGCGCGGATCGGAGTACTCTAAGTCCCCAGAGCGCGGACTAGAGTATAAACGATTTCGAACCTCCGAATCCCCAGAGCGCGGATCGGAGTACTCTAAGTCCCCAGAGCGCGGAATAGAGTAGAAACGATTTCGAATCTCCGAATCCCCAGAGCGCGGATCGGAGTACTCTAAGTCCCCAGAGCGCGGACTAGAGTAGAAACGATTTCGAATCTCCGAATCCCCAGAGCGCGGATCGGAGTACTCTAAGTCCCCAGAGCGTGGACTAGAGTATAAACGATTTCGAACCTCCGAATCCCCAAAGCGCGGATCGGAGTACTCTAAGTCCCCAGAGCGCGGACTAGAGTATAAACGATTTCGAATCTCCGAATCCCCAGAGCGCGGATCGGAGTACTCTAAGTCCCCAGAGCGCGGACTAGAGTAGAAACGATTTCAAATCTCCGAATCCCCAGAGCGCGGATCGGAGTACTCTAAGTCCCTAGAGCGCGGACTAGAGTATAAACGATTTCGAACCTCCGAATCCCCTGAACGCGGATCAACTTACTCTAAATCTCCGGAGCGCAGATTTAGAAAAAAGGTCCAAGTACTCGAGAAATGTGGAATAAGGAGTATGCCACGTCCGGAGATGTTTGGACAACATGAAAATGGACTAGGAGATAAGGCAACTCATAAGAACTTGAGTTATCGCTGCAATTAGTCATCAAACCAAAGAAAAGCAAGAGAATCATTCGAACAAAAAAGAAACTAAAAATTTTATTCGATCAGTCCAAAATGGGGTTACATGATCACTCCTACAAAATTCAGACCTGTCTATACAAACTACAAGCTACGGAAGATAAAAGCAATTACAAGACTTAAGCAAGAAGCTCGTTGAACGAGTGTATCGATTATTTCTTCGATTTCTTCTTCTTGTCTTCCTTTGTCTTTTCCGATGACTCCTCTCCCTCACGCTTTTTCTTGGACTTCTTGCTTGCTAAGGAAGCGGAGTCAGGAGTAGGAGACGGAACATCTAGTGGTTTGGACCTGCCCGGGAGGATGATTTTCAAAGGTCTGTTCCGCGGGTCGGTAAGTTCCAGGATTCCAGGTTCAACTTTGACCTCGGCCTTTTTCTTCTCCTCTTCGGCGAGGCGGTCCTTCATGCTCATTTGCGAGGTATGCTCAGAGGCGCCGGTGATTTCAATTTCATCATTCCCTTCGGCAGGAGATGAAGTGTCGAGCTTATCATCATCCAGCGCCCCGATCACCTGAGCATCGGGACCAGGGAGTACTCCCGCGTGGACAGCATCGCTTGTTTTCCCTGCCTCCTCCTTGGCGTCATCGCTCCTCGGAGTTTGCTCGGCGTCAGAACAACCTGCACGAAAACATAAAGAATGAGCGTTAGAACGAGTAGCCACTGCTGAAAAAAGACGGGATCTTTCAACTTCTAGAGAAAGAATAATTTCCTACCAGGTTCCGGTTGGCTATCGGTGGCGCGTGGGGTTTCACCCTCCAGGATAGGGGATAGCACATGAGCACCGAGCCCCGGGTCGTCGGGGTCATAACCAACATGCTGCTCAAATGGATCAAGTGTCGGCCGACCGGCCGATTGGGCAGCGGATTGAGCAGCAGTATGAAGAGCAGTAATATTGGCCCCAGACGGGCCAGCTTCATCATCTTTCTCTTTTGGAAGGGGAGAGCCTTTGCTGTAAAGTGTCAATGCTGTGGATAAATCCGATGGCTCATTCCCCCTAAGGAACTCCTTCACCAAGGCCTCCTCATCGACCTCTTCGGAGCCTGACTCGATCTTCCTGATCCTTATCAAAGTTTCTTAGGCCTCAGCTAGGGACTCAAGGTAGCCGTCGCCCAAGAATGTTAAGTCGCGATGCATAAGGACGCGGGCTCCATATTCAGCAATCAACGGGTCAAACATGCTTTTGACCTCTTCCCTGCCGGCTTCCGCGGCCGCCTCGAGGCGAGAGTCAATCTCCTCTGCAGCTTTTCTTTTGCCCTCCTCACGGGCCTCATCCTTCATTTTCTCAACCCCAGCAAGTTCGTCATCAAGCTTCGCCTTCAGGAGACGAGTAGCGACGATTTCATCACAATATCGCTGTGATTCTTCTTGAGCAGCTACCTTGTCTTCTTTCTCCTTGGAGAGTAATTCTTTCAGCTCTTTGACTTGTGTAGCGAGCGCGTCCCTTTCCTTTTGGACAGAGTCTTTTTCTAGGGCGAGGGCACCGCTGCGCTGGACTGCTTCGTCGAGCTCTTTTCTGTGAGCCGCCTCTAAACGAGTAACTGCCTCAGCAGTATCTTTTGCGCTTTGTTCAGCGGCTACCAGCTTCGACTTATATGAAGCGAGCTCTGCGTCTTGGTGCTCGATGATGTTTTTGTCGCAGCCAGCCTCCAGCTTCAGGCGATCAATCTCATGCTAACGCTCGACGGACACCTCCGATATCTTCTCCACCAAGTGCACAAATGCATCATGTTGAACATAGACGTCGTTATTGCAGGCAATGGCACTCTGCTTCACGTGCCCGAGAATATGATGAATGGCCGGGAGGAACTTCAGACCGTCGAAGCAAATTTTTGGAAACTTGGCCTTAAGATCGACCATCTTTTCCGCAACAGTTGGGTCCACCGCAGGAGTAGGAGGAGGAGGCTTTGAGAATTCCGCTCTTTTCAGTTGCTCTCGAACTTGCCTTATACTCGATTAACTGGAATGTTGTTCTCGAGAAGCATCAGATTGATAACCCTTCTGTAAAGACTTCTCCCTATCCGGCTCAGTTGGAGGAGGAAGATCACGGGACTGGGAAGATTGAGAATGTGCCTTCTTGCGGTGAGACGACTCACGGGGACGATTGTCCCTATCTTCATAATCGCCTCTGTTCCTGCATCTGCCTGAACCAGAATCCCGTCCAGAGTGATGAAATATCGAAGAACCCTGAAGGCGATCGAGTCCGTGAGAACGCCCCATATCACCTACAAAGGATGTAGATAACAACGAATTAAGGAAAATTCACGAGATAAGAAAAAATACTTGAAGTATATTATGGAATGCGCATGTGCGTGTGTGTCCTAGTGCTCCCCCCGACGGACCCGTTCGTTTATCTTTGCTAATCGGAGTGTTGTCTCCTTGAGCTGGGAGTTGAACTCCTGCATTGCCTCTCGCGGGCGAAGAAAATTTGAGAGCTTCAGGATCATCGAACCCGTAATTAAGTAAATCATCGGGAATGGACAGGTTTGACAGATCCCTCAGAGAACTTTCCAGATGCTGTGAGGAAGCCTCTTTCTCAGGCGGGATAAGCGTGACCTTCGAAGTGCCACCAACTGTCTCTTTCTGAACTTTATATTTTAACTTCTTCTTTCCCTTCGAAGGGGAGGACGATGTCTCAATATCGTGAACTTCAACTGCCGGATTCCAAGCGGGACCCGCATTCTTACCTTGAGTCTCAGGAGCATCATCTTCTTTGCGCTCACCTTCTTCGTGCGTATCGGGAGTATGGCGCGACGACGATCCAGCCTGTTTTTTCCCTTTACCGGACAGAGGTTTGGGAATGGTGACACCTTCTGGAAGGCTGATCCGACGACCAGGGGCTAGCAAACCAAACCCCGACAGTGATTCATTTGAAATGATAGTCCGGATGTCTCGTTCCTCGGCAGGAAGAGCTCTAATGGCTTCAACAGCCTCAGAATATCCTCGGCCTTCCCGACGCGGGTTGATACCTGAAAAGATGAAACAAAGAATTAGGAAAAGCATGACTCCGGTTAAATATGAATAGTGACTCAGTAGAGAGACTTACCGCCTTCAACCCATCTCCTCGCGAAACCAGGAGGGCAGCGCACATAGAACCATTCCTGTTTGTACAGGGCGAACTTACTGCACGCCCCTGTCAAGATCTGGCATTTGTGGTACGACTCAAGGAACATAAAGGAAGGACTGTCTTTCCGTCTCTTGAACATATAGATGTATCTGATATCGCTAGCAGTTGGAGGTCTGGAGAAGACGGCCATGAAAAGTAAGTAAGTCCCATATAGGAACGCATGGCCGTTAGGGTGCAGCTGCGATGGAGCTATGTCTATATACTGCAGTACATCCCGGAGAAATAAGTTGAACGGAGGTACGCTGCCCATCCAACACATAAACTTGTTACAGGCAGTATACCCGACTGGGGGCAGATGAGGACGATCGTGTCGCGAAGGGACTAACACGTCGGCGAAAGGAATCCCATGAATGGAGCATATCCGTCGCAGAGCGGCTTCGTTGATCTTCGAAGCTTGTGAATCGATCGGGTTGTCTAGTAAGATTGTTGCCTCCAGGGCGTCAGGTGCCAAGTTATGAGCAGGAGAAGCCGACGGATTAGAAGTATCAGCGGCTCCTTGCCTTGATGACGGCCCAGGCCTGTCGGATATGGTGGCAGAGCTAGATTTTCTCGACATCCCTAATAAATAACGAACCTGGCTAAGTGCTTGAGAGAACTATACTTAAAAATCGTTGAACGTTAGAATTGGCAACACGAGTTTTCCCCCACGTGGTGTGTGAACTAGTGCAAGCAATTGTGTACAAGCAATAAGATTTCAAAGATATAAAAATGAGCTTCGAATCGTTGCCTTCGAAGACCGTCATCGCTGACCGTCTCGAAGAGCCCGCCTGGTGGTGGTTACAGTTTTAGATCCAGAAAACATGTAATTTATGAAGTAACCGGCTTAAGTGTAATTTGACATTTATAACTGTTCGGCATTTAAATGTTGTTCGGCAATTGCATTGTTCGTCCTAAGAATAGATCAGCATGTATGTTTGTTCGGTTAAGTCATTGTCAAGTGTTCGGCTAAAGGGCTTTGTTCGGTTAAGTCATTGTCAAGTGTTCGGCTAAAGGGCCTTGTTCGGCTAAGTCATTGTTCGGCTAAAAGACCTTGTTCGGCTAAGTCAGTGTTCGGCTAAAAGCTTTGTTCGGCTAAGTCATTGTCCAGTTAAAAGCTTCGTTCGACTGAAGTCATGGTTCGGCCTTAGGATTGTTCGGCGTTTACAACTGTCCGGCGTTTAAGAATGTTCGGCCTTGGTTTTTGTTCGGCTAATTATAGTTTGGTACTTTAATGAGTGACTCGGACTGGGTTTGTTCGGCCAAGAGAGTATTCGGCAGCCTTCCGTTCTACCCCATCCGGCGCATGACAACATACGCCGGATCAGCGCTACGCCAAACAAAACCCTTGCCTCCCCCATCACCTTCATTCGATCCTCTTCCCTTTAACTTCGGTTCGACACGAAGAAACTAAGACCATAAGTGGACATACTCCTAATCATTCCTCCTCGCTATGTCGTTCGGCAATAAAGACGAGCTACGCAAAAACCTTCTACGCGACATCATTCGATCATCTCGTTTGAATGTACGAGGAAAAATACCTAAGTTTGCAGATCAGAGATTGAGATGGTGTAGTTAAGTCTCGAATTCGGACGACCGGACAGAATTGCAAGAATGGTAGAAGTAAAAAGTAAAAGGGGAGAAGAAGAAAAAGACCTGGTTTTATAGAGGGGAGAGGTGGAAGTCGAAGGGGCTATACCCGGTGGAACCGGTCAAAGCCACAGTGCTCGGCACCAGAATACAAGGTCGTTCGGCGTAAGAAGCGTTCGGCTTCGATTGCTTCGTTCGGCATCTATACCATGCTCGTCATACACCTCCACCACTGATATTCTCAAGAAAGCGTCTCCAAAGAGAGTTAGCCTGGATTCGAAGCGAAGTACGGTGGATATGCAATTCAAAGCGTATCACGATTCAGCCACCTAATACACTTTGGGGGGCAAGTGTTTCCTGGAGATTTGACCAGGCAACTAGTGCTCGGCATCAGGTAGCACACGGCATCTAGTGGGACTCGGTATCAGAGAGCGTCCGGCATCCATAGTGTTCGGCATACAAAGCTACTCGGCGTCAACCAATACTCGGCAACAAGAGCGCTCGGCATCAAGGAGAACTCGGCAACGAGAGCGCTCGGCATCAAGGAGAACTCGGCAACGAGAGCGCTCGGCATCAAGTTAAACCTGGCAACAAGAGTACTCGGCGTCCCATGGTACTCGGCATAGTACTCAGCAACGAGAGTATTCGGCATCTAGAAGACGTTCGGTATGCATAACTACTCAACGTGACAGTATCGTTCGGCCTGAATGCATTGTTCGGTTACGAGCTTCAGACAGAGGCACGTTCGGCCTCAACTAACAACCATCCTGCGTTTCCCACACATCAATCATACTGTTCGGCATAGTAAGGATCGTTCGGCATTAGGGTGTTCGGCATACCTGGTTCGGCATGCAGCGACCACTGAACTGGGGCTATAGTGTTCGGCCACCAAGCCCACTTGGGAAGTCCAGCCCATATTTGCCTATAAATAGAGGGGCAGGGTCACAGTGAAATGGATCCTCTTTTTTGGAGAGAGAATACTGGGGAAACTCTGCCATTTTTGAGACTCATCTTCTCTACTTAACAACTTCATTCAAGCATTTGATTCACGAATTGTATTTGTAATCATCAACTAAGAAGATCAATAAAGTTTAACCTCAAAGTGGACGTAGGCAATTACGCTGAACCATTATAAATTTGGTGTTCTTACTTTCTGCAATTAAATTAGCATTGTCTCCTCTGTTTAATTTACTTTCATCACTTATATCTCTACACAGTCTTTCTCTACGAGGTTAGTGACCAATTTTAGTGCTAACAAACGATTTCAATCTCCGAGTCCCCAGAGTGCGGACCGGAGTACTCTAAGTCCCCGAAGCCCGGACCAGAGTATAAATGATTTCAATCTCCGAGTCCCCAGAGTGCGGACCAGAGTACTCTAAGTCCCCGTAGCGCGGACCAGAGAATAAACGATTTCAATCTCCGAGTCCCAGAGCGCGGACCAGAGTATAAACGATTTCAATCTCCGAGTCCCCAGAGCGTGGACCGGAGTACTCTAAGTCCCCGGAGCGCGGACCAGAGTATAAACGATTTCAATCTCCGAATCCCCAGAGTGCGGACCGGAGTACTCTAAGTCCCCGGAGCGCGGACCAGAGTATAAACGATTTCAATCTCCGAGTCCCCAGAGTGCGGACAGGAGTACTCTAAGTCCCCGGAGCGCGGACCAGAGTATAAATGATTTTAATCTCCGAGTCCCCAGAGTGCGGACTAGAGTACTCTAAGTCCCCGGAGCACGGACTAGAGTATAAACGATTTCAATCACCGAGTCCCCAGAGCGCGGACTGGAGTACTCTAAGTCCCCGGAGCGAGGACTAGAGTATAAGCGATTCGAACCTCCGAATCCCCTGAATGCAGATCAACTTACTCTAAATCCCTGGAGCGCAGACTTAGAAAAAGGTCTAAGTACTCAAGAAATGTGGAACAAGAAGTATGCCACTCCGAGGAATGTTCGAACAACGTGAGAATGGATTGGGAAATAATGCAACTCATAAGAACTTGAGTTATGACCATAGTTAGTCAGCAAACCAAAAAAAAGCAAGAGAATCATTCAAGCGAAAAAGAAACTAAACTTCGTTCAATAGTTCAAAATGGGGTTACACAGTTATTCCTCCGAAACTTGAAGTCAAAAATCTATCTATACAAACTACGGAGACAAAAGATAAAAGCAGTTACAAGACTTAAGCAAAAAACTCGTCGAACGAGTATAGCAATTATTTCTTTGGCTTCTTCTTCTTGTCTTCCTTTGCTTTCTCGGATGACTCTTCTCCCTCACGCTTCTTCTTGGATTTCTTGCTTACTAAAGAAGCGGAGTTAGGAGTAGGAGAAGGAACATCCAATGGTTTGGACCTGCCCAGGAGAATGATCTTCAAAGGTCTGTTCCGCGGGTCGGTGAGTTCCAGTATTTCAGGCTCAATTTTGACCTCGGCTTTTTTCTTCTCCTCTTCGGCGAGACGCTCTTTCATGCTCATCTTTGAAGTATGTTCGGAGGCGCCAGTGATCTCGATTTCATAGCTCCCTTCGGCAGGAGATGAAGTGTCAAACTTATCATCATCTAGCGCCCCGATACCTTGAGCGTCAGGACCGGGAGTTACTCCCGCATGAGCAACATCGCTTGCTTTCTCTGCCTCCTCCTTGGCGTCATCGCTCCTCGGAGTTGGCTCGGGGTCAGAGCAGCCTGCATGAAAACATAAAGAATGAATATTAGAATGAATAACCACTGCTGGAAAGTGACAGATCTTTCAACTTCTAAAACAGAAGAGTTTCCTACCATGTTCTGGCTGGCTATCAGTTGCGCGTGGAGTTTCACCCTCCAGAATAGGAGATAGCACATGAACGCCGAGCCCGGGATCTTCAGGATCATAGCCGGCATGCTGCTTGAATGGGTCAAGTGTCGGCCGACCGGCCGGTTGAGCAGTGGGAGGAGCAGCAATATGAGGAGCCGTAGTCTTAGCCCCAGATGGGCCAGCGTCATCACTTTTCTCTTTTGGAAGGGGAGAGCCTTTGCTATAAAGCGCCAAAGTTGCGGATAAATCCGCTGGCTCGTTCCCTCTAAGAAACTCCTTCACCAGGGCATCCTCATCGACTTCCTTAGAGCCCGACTCGTTTTCCTAATCTTCACTAAAGTTTCCCAGGCCTCGGCTAAGGATTCGAGATAGCCCTCGCCCAAGAATGTCAAGTCCCGATGCATAAGGACGCGGGCGCCATACTCAGCAATCAACGGGTCAAACATTCACTTGACCTCTTCCCTGCCGGCCTCTGCGGCTGCCTCGAGGCGAGAGTCAATCTCCGCCGCAGCTTTTCTTTTGCCCTCCTCACGGGCTTCGTCTTTCATTTTTTCAACTCCAGCAAGTTCGTCATCGAGTTTCGTTTTCAAGAGCCGAGTAGCAACGATTTCATCACAATATCGTTGTGACTCTTCTTGAGCAGCTACTTTATCCTCTTTCTCCTTGGAGAGTAATTCTTTCAACTCTTTGACTTGTGTGGCAAGCGCGTCCCTTTCTTTTTGAATGGAATCTTTTTCTAAGGCAAGGGCACCGCTGCGCTGGACTGCTTCATCGAGTTCCTTCTTGTGGGCCATCTCTAAACGAGTGACTACCTCAGCGGTATCTTTTGCATTTTGCTCAGCGGCTTCAAGCTTCAACTTATACGAAGCGAGCTCTTCGTCTTGATGCTTGATGATGTTCTTGTCACAGCCAGCCTCCAGTTTCAAACGATCAATTTCATATTGTCGCTCAACTGACACCTCCGAGATCTTTTCAACCAAGTGTACAAACGCGTCATGTTGAACATAGACGTCGTTGTTACAGGCAATGGCACTCTGCTTCACGTGCCCAGGGATATGATGAATAGCTGGGAGGAATTTCAGACCATCGAAACAGATTTTTGGGAATTTGGCCTTAAGATCGACCATCTTCTCTGCTACAGTTGGGTCAACCGCGGTAGTAGGGGGAGGAGGCTTTGAAAGTTCCGCTCTTTTTCGATGCTCTCGAGTTTGCCTTGTACTCGACGAACCGGAGTGTTGTTCTCGGGAAACATCGGGTTGGGACCCCTTCTGTGAAGGCTTCTCTCTATCCGGCTCAGTTGGAGGAAGAGGATCACGAGACTGTGAAGATTGGGAATATGCCTTCTTACGGTAAGACGAATCGCGGGGATGGTTGTCTCTATCTTCGTAATCATCTCTGTCCATGCGTCTGCCCGAACCTGAATCCCGTCCGGGATGATGGAATATGGAAGAGCCGTGAAGGCGATCAAGTCCGTGGGAGCACCCCTTGTCACCTACAAAGAATAAAGATAACAACGAGTTAAGAAAAATCCAGGAAATAAGAAAAAACTTGAAGTGTATGATGAAATGCGTATGTGCGTGTGTGTCCTAGTGTTCCCCCCGACAGATCGGTTCTTTTATCTTTACTGATCGGAGTATTGTCTCCCTGGGCTGGGAGTTGAACTCCCGCATTGCCTCTAGCGAGCGAAGAAAACTTGAGAGCTTCAGGATCGTCAAACCCATAATTAAGTATATCGTCAGGGATGGAAAGATTCGACAGACCCCTTAGAGAACTTTCCATATGTTGTGAGGAAGCCTCTGTCTCTGGCGGGATGAGCGTAACTTTTGAAGTTCTGCCAATTTTCTCCTTCTGTATCTTGTATTTTAACTTCTTCTTTTCCTTCGAAGGGGAGGATGACGCCTCAATGTCGTGATATTCGACCGCCGGATTCCAAGCGGGACCCACATTCTCGCCTTGAGTCTCAGGAGCTTCATCCTCCTTGTGCTCACCCTCTTCGTGCGCATTGGGAGTGTGGCGTGACGACAACCCAGCTTGTTTTTTCCCTTTACCGGATGCCGGCTTGGGAATGGAAACGCCCTTCGAAAGGCTAATCCGACGACCAGGGGCTAGCAAGCCGAACCTTGACAATGATTCATTTGAAATGATGGTTCGGATGTCTCGTTCCTTGGCAGGAAGAGCTCTAATGGCTTCAACGGCCTCAGAATATCCTCGGCCCTCCGGACGTGGGTTAATACCTGAAAAGATGAAATGAGAAGTTAGGAAAAGCATAACTCCAATTGAACACGAATGATGACCCAGCAAAGAGACTTACTGCCTTCAACCCATCTCCTCGCAAAACCAGGAGGGCAACGCACATAGAACCATTCCTGTTTGTACAGGGCGAATTTGCTACATGCTCCTGACAAGATTTGGCATTTGTGGTACGGCTCGAGGAACATGAAGGAAGGGCTATCTTTTCGTTTCTTGATCATATAAATGTAGCTGATGTCGCCGGAAGTTGGAGGTCTAGAGAAGACGACCATGAAGAGTAGGTAGGTCCCATATAGAAACGCGTGACCGTTTGGGTGCAGCTGCGACGGGGCAATGTCTATGTACTGCAACACGTCCGGAAGAAATAAATTAAACGGAGGCACGCTGCCCATTCAGCACATGAACTTGTTGTAGGTGGTATATCCGACTGGGGGCAGGTGAGGGCGATCATGTCACGACGGAACTAACACGTCGGTGAAAGGAATCCCATGAATGGAGCATATTTGCCAAAGTGCGACTTCGTTAATCTTCGAAGCCTGTGAGTCGATTGGGTTGTCTAAGAGAATTGTTGCCTCCAGGGCATCAGGAGCTAAGTTATGGGCAGGGGAAGTCGACGGATCTGAAGTATCAGCAACTTTTTGCCTCGATGAAGGCCCAGGCCTATCAGATATAGTGGCGGAGCTAGACTTTTTAGACATCCCCAATAAATAATGAATCCGTCTGAATGCCTGTGAAAACTATACTTGAAAAACGTTGAATATTAGAATTAACAATACGAAAATTCCCCCCATGTGGTGTGTAAACTAGTGCAAGCAATCGTGTATAAGCAATAAGAATCTAGAGATTACAAAGATACGAAAACGAGTTTCGAATCGTTGCCTTCGAAGACCGTCATCGCTGACCGTCTCAAAAAGCCCGCCTTGTGGTGACTACAGTTCCAGATTCGGAAAATGTATAATTAATAAGTGTTCGGCTAAAGTTTTGTCCGGCCAAAATAGGTTTTCAGCATTCACAATCGTTCGGTTAAGTGTTGTTCAGTGCTTATGATTGTTCGGTATTTGAATTGTTTGACCTAAGTGTTGTTCGGCGCTTATGATTGTTCGGCATTTGTATTGTTCGGCCTAGGTTTGGTTCGGCATTTGAATTGTTCGGCCTAAGTGTAGTTCGGCATTTATGCTGTTCGGCACTTACAATTGCTCGACATTTGTATTGTTCGGCATAGGTTTGGTTCGGCATTTATGTTTGTTCGGCCTAAGGTAGTTCGGCATTTATGTTTGTTTGGCCTAAGCTTGGTTCAGCATTTGTATTGTTCGACTTAAGTATGGTTCGACATTTGTGTTCGTTCGGCCTAAGTGTAATACGGCGTTTGTGACTATTCGGCGAAGCATCGTTCGGCCAGAAGCTTGTTCGATCGAGAAAACGCTCGACACACCTCCCTTAACAACGACTTCATTCCCATCTTATTTCTCCATCCACGCCAAACTACGAGGGTGAATTGTTCGGCAGGACATGCTAGACTTTACAATTCGACGCCCCTAACCATCTCCTACTTCTCCTATGCTCTTTCCTCCACCAATCTCGTTCGGCACAAAAGATTTATGTCGAACCACAATACGTCTACCAAACAGCTTCCTAGAAAGCTCGTCTCTGCCCACTCTTCCGTCCACCCTCATCGCGTGACTCTGGCAACTTTTTAAGATACTTTAATCAAGGCTCGACCTACCCCATCAATTAGGGAGTTCGAGCGTAAAGACCATGTTTAGGTGGAAGAGTCGGTACCTAGTTGATAGGATGAAGATTTGGGAGGAGTCGACGAATAGTTGGATAATGTTAATTGGGAGCTTCGGCAAGTGCAAGGCAGGGGTGTTGGAAGTGTAAAAAGGGAAGAAGGAAGGAGGTGCCGGCTTTTATAGTCAAGGATTCGAAACGGAACATGAAGGTTACACGAATCAAAGCGTATCACGATTCAGTCACGTAATGCACTTTGGGGGGCAAGTGTTTCCTGGAGATTTGACCAGGCAACTGAGTGCTCGGCATGGGGTAGTACTCGGCTTCCAGGACTACTCGGCATCTAGTAGTACTCGGCATTTAGTAGTACTCGGTATCCAGAAATACACGGCATCCAGGAGTACTCGGCATCAAGGGGCACTCGGCATCCAGGAGTACTCGGCATCCAGGAGCATTCGGCATCAGAAGGCGTTCGACGTATACGACTGCTCGGCATGGCTGTATTGTTCGTCAAAAGCTATCGTTCGGCCAGAACCATCGTTTGGCCAAAGACATCGTTCAGCTAAAGGCAAACGTTCGGCCAGTGCCATCGTTCGGCCAGGGACATCGTTCGGTCAGAAGCATTGTTTGGTTAAAGCTATCATTCGACCAGCACCAACGTTCGGCCAGAGACAACGTTCGATCAAGCGCTTCGTTCGGCCAGAGGCACGTTCGGCTTCGACTGGCATTCGTTCCACTCTTCCCATGCAGCAAGCATATCGTTCGGCATAGAGAAGGTGGTTCGGCATCATTGTGTTCGGCCTATTTGGTTCGACATATGGCGACCACTGTATTTGGGCCAGAATGTTCGGCTGCCGAGCCCACCTAGGAAGTCCAACCCATCTTTGTCTATAAATAGAGGGGCAGGGGCACAGTGAAAAGGACCTTTTTTGGAGAACACTGGGGAGACTCTGCCTTTTTTAAGACTCATCTTCTTTACTTAGCAACTCCATTCAAGCATTTGATCTACGAATTGTATTTGTAATCAATCATTAAGAAGATCAATAAAGTGAAACTTCAAAGTGGACGTAGGCAATTACGCTGAACCACTATAAATCTGGTGTTCTTACTTTCTGCGTTTAAATTAGCATTGTCTTCCTTGTTTAATTTATCTTCATCACTTATATCTCTACACAATCTTTCTCTACGAGGTTAGTGACCAATTTTGGTGCTAAAACATCCCAGATATTTAAATACGAAGTGTTTGAAATTCCGGGTCGTTGCATTCTCCCCCCCCCCCCCTTAGAATATTTTGTCCTCAAAATTCCGACACAAGCAATCAAAGAAACAACCATACATTAAAACTAACCAGTATTATAATCAATAGCAATATAGCTTATTGTTTGCCTAGGTCAAAACCTTCTCATCACACAAGGATAATAAATAAACTACCAAGCATACCTTTTGCTCAACCGCTTCAAGTTATTACCTAGTCGGTTTTTCATACTTCCTCAAACAATTCGAAGAGTCTTTTCCCTAAACTTTCCATAGGCCAAAAGCATAGTATGTAATTATACTTAAGCTCATATCATGTATATATATCATCTCAATGCAATATTGATCAGAACACTTGCTCGATCGCATAAATTTCACTTCCAAACTAGTATATCGCACTTGACTTCTTTAGTGCGGACTCCGATCTGGTTCCTTGATTGGACACCTCTGTTCTATTTTCATTGTGATAAACTACGATAGAAAACTTAGGGATCGTATCAAGAATCTGTATCAAGTGTTCAGCGTCAATAATCTAGTGAAAAATCCTTGTTCGGATCGGTGTATACCACCATGAAATCATGTACTCAAATCTTAGATCAAGAACTGTCATGCGAATAAAATGATCTACATGCAACTCACGCACTTAACTCAACTTGTTACTTAATCATACCAATTTCTTTCTAATTCTCATTTATTTACAAAAAATCATGTCTTATGTAGTATTAAAATCATTTATGCAACGTTTTTTAAAACATTACTTTAGTTTACAAACATTTCATAAAGACTTATCTTTATAAAATATTACTTAATCACATAGTCTTTTCAAAAAGCCACAACTTTATTTATAAAACATTTCATTGTCTTAAGTTCATATTCATTTACCCAAATAGTATCCTCTTTTACTATTCAAATTATTTATAGCAACTTAACTTTATAAAAAAAATTCTTAAAACATAATTTTTTTAATTTTAAAAAAATTCAAAACTTAGTTTCATTATTCGTATAATACTTCGTTATATCCTAAGAGTATATATAAAACATTCTTTTAAAATTTTACTTTCTAAAATTTCGACAAAGACCAAAAATAAATTTGGATCTTATAATTGAGTCAACCATCTAAACTTCTTTATTCATCAGACTAGGCAAGTAGCTAGGTAGAGTAGGACTCTGGTATCATAACTCAAGACTAGAGTCTACTTTCCTTAGAAGTCCCTAAAGTAAAGACATTTATTAGTTGTCCCAATAACATCAAGTGTTCTTTTTAATAATGAGGCTTAATAAATTTTAAACTTGTTTTCAACTTACTATCTTTTTAAATTAAGAGTTATAAAAGTTTTATATTTTCACAAAAATACTTAGCCTCGATTATATTAATTCGGAAGTTTATGACTATAAAGAATTGTCAAAAATTTTATTTTATTTCAATAATTGAAAATTAATAACATACCATAATAAGATGCACAACCACACTACCTTAATGTAAAGGATACATGCAACCATATATATCTTTATTGAAAACTTAAGAATTTAAACTCCGTATTTTATTTCAAGTCATTAGAAATAATAATATATACATATATCTTTTAGATATCAAATCTTACTTCTCGGAATTAAACCAAAATCATTTTCAAAACCAATTTCCAAAATATTTTCTTTAAAATCCAAGAAAAATATAAATATAGATCGAGTGATAACAAAATGATACAAGGAACTAGGTTCTACCAAATAGTATCGTATATCCACTTTACTAAGAAGGCTAATACTTAAGAGAAGTGCTTTCCAACCGAACACATCCCTTGCCCAATTTTTAGTCACTTTCGAGCTACTTGAATTAGCTAACATAAAATTACTTTGTTTCCCAAATCGACTAGTTGTTTTCGAGAGTAGTCTCGAACTTGAACATATATTAGAGCTCTTTTAGTAACATTAGTCCCTTAGAATTGTAATGACCCACTATTTAGAACCATTCAAATCGACAATCATCCACTCATGTTAGAGTTGAATTGCTCAAAACAATAGATTGTTAATTTATATTTGGCAAAACTAAGCATATACAGTAAATAAAATCAATCATAGAATCACGGACATAGAGTAATATAACAATAAGCAACAAAATAGATAAATAGTAGTTCATGAAGCTACTATATAAACAATCGAGTTTAAAGTAAAATACAACATATATCTCGAATAAACAGGAGTTACTAATATAATTGCCAATGTGTAACGACCCGCTATTTTGGACCATTCAAATCGACAATAATCCACACATGTCTGACTTGAATAATTCAAAATATCAGATTGTTAATTTAAAATTTGGCAAAACTCAGAATATACAATAAATAAATTAATCACATTATTATTATATATTTCAAAATCTTAAAACCAATTTCAAAACACCGGGGTTCAATTCTCGAATTTCAAATTTAAAATCCTTCAGTTATAAATCATTTTTAGATAAATCAAATTCCTTATATAATTTTTTTTCAAAATTACAAATCCTTTCGAAACCTCAAATTCTTATTTAAAAAGGGTTTATAATCTTTATCGAAATATTTTAACTTTTATATATAGAATATAATCATACTTATCAAAGTAATACTTTCGATTTAGAAAACAATTTCTAAAATACAAACAAACCCAATTTTTCAAAGAATGATTCAAGAATGGATTTCAAAACAAAGATAGAGATTCAAATTAAAGGAACTCAAATCAAATAGAATTCTGACTCGAAGATAGGTTCGAACGAAAATGAGATAATTAAATTACAAATAGGAGATAGATATATCTATATAAGTCGCGGGTGACCTTAACCGGTCAACCGTGATTTCACAATAAGATTGGTGCAGAATTCTGAGGTAAATCGTCATTCGATCGCCAGAGATAGAATTCGACATAACCAGAGATGGCAGCATCTAAACCGAGGGATATATAAATCTCCGGTGAATCAATGCCAATTGTAAAGGAGTTTCACCCCCTTTACAAATCATTCAAAGAATTGCGGGATCGCCTATTCTTATAGAGATCATTCGAAGTGGAGTTATGAGATACTCCAGAATCAAAAGAATGCAAATAGAGAGAGACAAGAATGAATTTTGGAACCGTAGGGAACGTTCCAAAGTTCAAAGGAAATCGAGTCAAAAGGAAGAGATTAAACTCAAACGAAAGTGATTCTATAAATAAATTTACAATATATGCTAAGTTTCGCCTAGAGCCAAAGCTCTGATACCAACTGTAACGACCCGCTATTTTGGACCATTCAAATCGACAATAATCCACACATGTCTGACTTGAATAATTCAAAATATCAGATTGTTAATTTAAAATTTGGCAAAACTCAGAATATACAATAAATAAATTAATCACAGAATCACAGACACAGAGTAATACAATAATACGCAGCGGAATAGATAAAATAGTAGTTCATGAAGCTACTATATAAACATCGGAGTTAGAAATAAAATACAACAGAATATCTCAAATGTAGTGGAGTCTCCAGTAAAACAGATGACTACTCTGAACAAATCAACTAGAAGAGCTGAAGGCTGAGGCGATTGTTGGATCTCCAAAGGAAGCTCCAAACTCCAGGAGTGAGTCTCAAATGCTGTATCACTCGGTCTGACCCGAGCGTAAAGCAAAACACAAAACACTCGAGTCAGGATTAACATTCTTATATTAATAAATCCAACTCAAGTGAAATATCAATTGAAATATAAGTAACTTAAAGGATGTTTGGGATAACCATCCTCTAAGGATCTGCAGAACTATCTACAATATAGAAATATACACTATAACACCATGGTCATTTCAAATTTATTTATACTTCAAAATCAAAATATCATTTTCATTTCAAATATATCTATTTTCCAAAATAGTATATACAGGTTAAATAATTTATAAAGTAAAGTATTTAATTTCCTCAAGTCTAGCAAATCGATTCAAATCAACTTCAAATTCCAAATTCAATTTTTTTTTCAAAACTCAATTCATCAATTCAATTCAGTTCTAAATATACCATTTAAAATTTTAATATATTTTAAAGCTTTAATATTCAACATTTTCAAAGTTAAATTTAACAGTTTCATATAGTACTGGATTTAACTTTATTATTATTTAATCAGGGAATATTCACTTAATAAATTCAATATCATTTAACTAGCCTTAAATTTCATATTTTACTAAGTATTTCCTTAAACCTTTTTTTTACAAGAAATATTCATTAGATTACTTATAAATCAAACTCAAGTTATAAATCATATCTTACATCTCAATTTCAATAAGTTTCAAATCGGTTTAATTAAATAAAATTCTTTATTGAATACAATTTCAACTAAATTCAAATTATCTTTCTAACCTTAACTTATTCAAATTATTACCAAAATTCTATTTTGAAATATATTTTAAATACTCAACATATTATATGTATTTAAATCAATCATTCCCATTTATATATAATAATTTAAGGCTCAACATTTGTTAAAACCATATATTTCTTTCCAAAACCATAGAATTCATTTTCAAAATATTTATATATATGGACCAACGGTGTTTGTATATATATTTATCATGGTTAAGTGATACGGATATTTATCATTTCAATCCGAAATTTAAATATATACGGGTAGATATCATTTCGACCCGTAATCCCAATTTCAATACAAATGAAAATCGCTTGGGTTTATCATTTCAACCCATAACGATTTTCTCCTATTCTAAAGTACGTTCGGGTATGTATCATTTCAACCCATAGTGAATTCTATACTAACAGGGAACTTGCAAAGTGATAACAGATACTAAAAAAATATAACAACAGGCATATATCATCAGTATAACTAACAGATACGGGTGTCAGATGTCACAAGTGAACAGATACAAATAATAGTAATAACAGGCATATAATACTAGATACTGGTGTCAGATGTCATAGGTGAACAGATACAAATAATAGTAATAACAGGCATATAATACTAGATACTGGTGTCAGATGTCACAGGTGAACATATACAAATAATAGTAATAACAGGCATATAATACTAGATAGTGGTGTCAGATGTCACAGGTGAACATATACAGATACTAGCATATATATAACAATTTAAATAACTACAGCATCATATTTCAATTGTCGTTTCAATTGAAATCAAATTTAATAAATACAAGAACGTTAATCGTGAGTGATTGCTCACCTTTCGAGGCTAGAGAGGATAAACACTGAAATCGAGTTACACACCCGAACCCAAATTCCAAGGCAAAGCTAGATTGGCACGAATCGACGAATAAAGCTGATAAATTGAATTGGACGAAATCAAGTCAGAATTGGATTGATGAAGATAATTGATATATAGGTCAACTTATATAAAACTATATATATATATATATATATTAAAAAGCAACTGATTACAACTGACTTGTACACATGCAGACAAAATAAAATTTCTGTACTAAGTTACAGATACGCAGACTCATATACTCATTACATTTTAAACTAAATATATTATATAAAGTAGAGCTATGTCCTTTAAATAGATATTTAGTTTAAAATGTAATGAGTATATGAGTCTGCATATCTGTAACTTAGTACAGAAATTTTATTTTGTCTGCATGTGTACAAGTCAGTTGTAATCAGTTGCTTTTTAATATATATATATATATATAGTTTTATATAAGTTGACCTATATATCAATTATCTTCATCAATCCAATTCTGACTTGATTTCGTCCAATTCAATTTATCAGCTTTATTCGTCGATTCGTGCCAATCTAGCTTTGCCTTGGAATTTGGGTTCGGGTGTGTAACTCGATTTCAGTGTTTATCCTCTCTAGCCTCGAAAGGTGAGCAATCACTCACGATTAACGTTCTTGTATTTATTAAATTTGATTTCAATTGAAACGACAATTGAAATATGATGTTGTAGTTATTTAAATTGTTATATATATGCTAGTATCTGTATATGTTCACCTGTGACATCTGACACCAGTATCTAGTATTATATGCCTGTTATTACTATTATTTGTATCTGTTCACCTGTGACATCTGACACTAGTATCTAGTATTATATGCTTGTTATTACTATTATTTGTATCTGTTCACCTGTGACATCTGACACCAGTATCTAGTATTATATGCCTGTTATTACTATTATTTGTATATGTTCACTTGTGACATCTGACACCCGTATCTGTTAGTTATACTGATGATATATGCCTGTTGTTATATATTTTTAGTATCTGTTATCACTTTGCAAGTTCCCTGTTAGTATAGAATTCACTATGGGTTGAAATGATACATACCCGAACGGACTTTAGAATATGAGAACATCGTTATGGGTTGAAATGATAAACCCAAGCAATTTTCATTTGTATTGAAATTGGGATTACGGGTCGAAATGATATCTACCCGTATATATTTAAATTTCGGATTGAAATGATAAATATCCGTATCACTTAACCATGATAAATATATATACAAACACCGTTGGTCCATATATATAAATATTTTGAAAATGAATTCTATGGTTTTGGAAAGAAATATATGGTTTTAACAAATGTTGAGCCTTAAATTATTATATATAAATGGGAATGATTGATTTAAATACATATAATATGTTGAGTATTTAAAATATATTTCAAAATAGAATTTTGGTAATAATTTGAATAAGTTAAGGTTAGAAAGATAATTTGAATTTAGTTGAAATTGTATTCAATAAAGAATTTTATTTAATTAAACCGATTTGAAACTTATTGAAATTGAGATGTAAGATATGATTTATAACTTGAGTTTGATTTATAAGTAATCTAATGAATATTTCTTGTAAAAAAAAAGGTTTAAGGAAATACTTAGTAAAATATGAAATTTAAGGCTAGTTAAATGATATTGAATTTATTAAGTGAATATTCCCTGATTAAATAATAATAAAGTTAAATCCAGTACTATATGAAACTGTTAAATTTAACTTTGAAAATGTTGAATATTAAAGCTTTAAAATATATTAAAAATTTAAATGGTATATTTAGAACTGAATTGAATTGATGAATTGAGTTTTGAAAAAAAAATTGAATTTGGAATTTGAAGTTGATTTGAATCGATTTGCTAGACTTGAGGAAATTAAATACTTTACTTTATAAATTATTTAACCTGTATATACTATTTTGGAAAATAGATATATTTGAAATGAAAATGATATTTTGATTTTGAAGTATAAATAAATTTGAAATGACCACGGTGTTATAGTGTATATTTCTATATTGTAGATAGTTCTGCAGATCCTTAGAGGATGGTTATCCCAAACATCCTTTAAGTTACTTATATTTCAATTGATATTTCACTTGAGTTGGATTTATTAATATAAGAATGTTAATCCTGACTCGAGTGTTTTGTGTTTTGCTTTACGCTCGGGTCAGACCGAGTGATACAGCATTTGAGACTCACTCTTGGAGTTTGGAGCTTCCTTTGGAGATCCAACAATCGCCTCAGCCTTCAGCTCTTCTAGTTGATTTGTTCAGAGTAGTCATCTGTTGTACTGGAGACTCCACTACATTTGAGATATTCTGTTGTATTTTATTGCTAACTCCGATGTTTATATAGTAGCTTCATGAACTACTATTTTATCTATTCCGCTGCATATTATTGTATTACTCTGTGTCTGTGATTCTGTGATTAATTTATTTATTGTATATTCTGAGTTTTGCCAAATTTTAAATTAACAATCTGATATTTTGAATTATTCAAGTCAGACATGTGTGGATTATTGTCGATTTGAATGGTCCAAAATAGCGGGTCGTTACATAATGACAAGTCAGAACAAACAACTGGAATAAAATGAAGCAACTGGAAAGCTGAATAGACAAAGACCGATCTTCAAGCGAAGCTCCAAACTCCAAAGGTGAGTCTCAAATGCTGTATCACCCAGTCTGACCTGAGCATAAAGCAAAACACAAAACACTCGAGTCATGATTAACATTCTTATACTAGTAAATCAACTCAAGTGAGATGTCCAAGTGGAATACAATATAACCTAAAGAATGTTTGGGATTTCCATCCTCTAAGGATCCATGGAACTATCTACTATGTAGTAATATACGTTATTATAATATGTCTATCAGTAAAGTAAAGTATTAAAATAGCGTTAAGGCGTTACCCATATCCCCCTTAACACATTTTATATATTCACATAGTCTATACAGTACCGTAAGCTCCACCAAACCGGTGGTTTACTCATAGGGCACTCCATAGGTACGGTACAAACCAAACTCATAGAAGGCACGATAGGGCATGTGAACATGGCACGTAAGGCAATGCCAGGGTAGGATTCTACCATTTTGCGGATCCAGACTGGTGGTAACGCATAGCAGCTACTACCGCCCACCTCGAGACATACTCCCAAATCAAAGGTGAACCCAATAAAATCACAAAGTAATAGAATGGTATCAAAGAAATGTGTCTGATAGGATGAATGACCTCACTTGGCCCGGCATGGCTCCTGTTTTAGTCACATCTAAACTGACTCACAGAGTCAGGGCTACGTAAATACCTCATACAGAATCGTACACCAAACCATCCTACTTCGTTCTGGAGTCTCCACTACGTACTCAGTTGTTAAAGTTGTTTTCGGTATTGGCAGAGAGTATGACAATATCTGATCCCGGTCTCTTTAACAAACAAATGCTTATTTCACACTGTGGTCATTTATATTTCAAAAAGTTTGTACTACATATCAAATTATCATATCCATTTCAAAATCATATCACTTCCAAAATTATATTCATTTTTGAAATTATATTTACTTCCAAAATCATAACCACATAGTTTAAACCATCATATAAAATATTCGCATTTAAATCCATTAAATATTAAATCATAACAGTTCCAGCTTAAACTGTTTGAATATCGAAAATAGTTTATATATACTGAAATAGTTATAAATTAAAAATAGTTTATATATTGAAATAGTTTATAGATTAAAATAATTTATAGATTAAAAATAGTATATATATATATATTGAAACAGTTTCAAATAAGAATCGTTTCTTCCAATTTCACAGATCAATTCAACTCTACTTTTAGTTTCAAATTCAATTCAAATCCATCTCAATTTCAAATTCTCATTAAAACCATTTTTATTTATCGATTTCAAATCAAGATTGAACTACACATTTAAGCCACTTTCAATTCAATAGGTTTCGAAGTTAAATATTAAAACAATTTATAGTTACTCAATTGGATTAATCTCATTTATATTTCAAAATTCCACTTTAATTGTATTTAAATTTGAAAATATTCACTAAATCATTTTGATAACATTTAAATGAAATCTCAAATTATAAATTTAAATAAAATCGATAATTAGATATCTAACTTCAATTATATTAAATTCTAAAAATATTCATTTATTCAGCTTTAATCAAGATCAAGTTATAAAATCATATCTTTGAAATTCTCAAGTTAATAAGTTTCAAATCAACTCCTATTTAAATACAATTCTTAAACAAATTAAATTTCAAATCAATTTCAATTTATCTTCCCAACCTTAATTTATTAAAGTTACTACAAAAATCTATTTTCAAAATATTAATATAATTTCAAAGTAGTTTTTTTTTTTGGCAAGGCCGACGAGGTTAAATGGACCCCGACCATTTATTGCTACACCAGACAGAACAAGACACATACAACAAGGGGAAGATAGAAAACAGGGGGCACTTGGCGTAGCAAGCACAGGGGGAACAGTAAATAAAAAAACAACCAAAAAAACAAAAAAAAATAAAAGAAGAAACACACATTAGTTAAGAAGAAAAGAAGTACGTATTCCTGGATCAATTGCGAACGATAGCTTGCCCAAGGATTCCCTAATCTCACTCATAATCCACTTTTTGAAATTATCATCAGTTTTTGCTTTCGTAGCTTCAAACAGCCTGGTATTTCTCTCTCTCCAGACCGAGCTAATGAAGCTCTTCAACACCACAGTGAAAGTCCTCTCATTTTCTCTTTTGAAGCCAGAATATGCGAATATTCTGCCCCATTCGACTTGATTATCATGGGAGACATTACTTCGATGCATTTTTGCCATCACATCGATCCAGATCCGTTTAATGAGAGTGCACTCGAAATACAAGTGTTCAACAGTTTCAGGCATTGCGCAGCAGAACTTACATGTTATATTTATGCTCATTCCCATGCACGCAAGCTTTACTCTAGTTAATAGCGCATGATTAAGAACCTTCCATAGTATGAAGTCGTGTCTCATACTACTATCTCTTCCCCACGTACGCTTCCACCATCTCCATTTAGGACGTGATTTGTTGTTCATCATAAGTTCATAAGTAACTCCAATTTTGAAAGATTCCTTTTTGTCCCCCCAAACTAAACACTTAGCAGTAGTGGATATTGGAGTAAAACTAATAATTTTGTTCCAGATCTGTTGTATCCGTGGATTGGATGTAGATGTACGTGAAGTTTGAATGGTATACAAAATGTCTCTGACCTTGGTTGCCGAGTGTATGCCAGTCTGATGAATCTCTCCATGCGTTAGTTTACGACTAATAATGTACCCATTGTCTAACCAAGGATCATCCCAAAAATTCACACTGTGCAGAGGATTCGTATTCATTTGAATGAGAGGAAGGTACTTCTCCTTTAACTTAAATAAACTTTGCCACGTCCAACTTAAATTTTGAGGCTTGGTCATGCTCCATAAACTCCTTCCTTTGATCACGTTCTTTTCAGACCATGTAGCCCAAAGGCTTTCAGTACTGTTATAAAATGTGTCAATATGCTTGGCAAAGGCAGCGTAATTCCATTGCATTAAATTGTGTATACCCAGCCCCCCCTTATCCATAGGCCTTTCGATATAATCAAACTTAATCGGGGCAATATATCTGCCAGTCACTTTGCCCTTCCATAAGTATCTCATGAATGCGTTTCTGATCATACTAATCAATTTAAAGGGGAGAATAAAGGTTCTAGCCCAGTAAACTTGCATAGAGAATATCACAGATTTGATAAGAGTTAATCTTCCTGCTTGACTAAGCAACTTGGATGTCCAGCAACTAAGCCTGGCAGTAATCTTCTGGAAAAGAGGAAGACATTGGATAGTAGTGATTTTCGACGTTGTTAGCGGAAGACCCAAATAAGTAATAGTGTCATGAGTTAGAGTCAACCCAGTGATTTGAGAGATAAGATTACACTGATCGATACTTACACCAGCAGTGATGATTTCAGACTTTCGTAGATTCACTTTTAACCCCGTCATTGCATAGAATTCATCAAGAGTGTGCATTATACTACTCAGAGTAGAGATTTCAGGAGTACAAAACACAACAAGATCATCTACAAACATAAGAGCCGAGATCCGTGGATTTGAGAAGGCAGGGTGGAGCTTAAATTTACCCTGAGATATTAGCCTATCAAGCATTCTCGTTAGGAGCTCCATGACAAGAATGAATATATAAGCAGAAAGGGGGTCCCCTTGCCTAATCCCTTGTTTACTGACAAAAAATCCCTCATTCTTGCCATTAATATTAACTGAAAATGTTGGGGAAGAGATACATTCATATATCCAAGCTATGAAGTGAGGGGGAAAGTTCATGTACCCCATGATCCTCACAATACTGTTCCATTGCAGCATGTCGAAAGCTTTCATAATGTCAAGCTTCATCATAGCTCTTGGAGTTACACTCTTACGTTTATATCCCTTAATGAGCTCATGGGATAGAAGAACATGATCCAGGATGTTCCTACCAGGTAAGTAAGCAGCCTGATTATTGGAGACCAAGGATGGTAGAACATTTTTAAGTCTAGTTGCTATGACTTTGGAGATGCACTTGTAGATGGTATTACAACAGGAGATGGGTCTGTAATCATTAACACAGTGAGCATTCTTGGTCTTGGGGATAAGAGCTATGTTAGTATAGTTAAATGATCTGAAGATTTTACTCTTTTTGAAGAAAAGGAGAATGGCATTGGTCACATCATCAGAGACAATAGGCCAACATGTTGTGTAGAATAGAGCATTTAGCCCATCCGGACCACCACACGATTCAATGTTTAACGAGAACATAGCATGCTTTATTTCTTCGGGGGAGACCTCATTGCATAAATAAGCATAGTCTTCAGGGTTTAATCTAGGAAGAATATCACTGGGAATTAGATCTATGTTCGGCATAAAGTTGGTCACATTGCTATACATGTCAGAGAAGTGATTAACGATAGCCCCTTTGACTTCATCAGGGGAAGTGTGAAGATTACCGTACTTATCATAGATAGTGATTAAGTTTTCGCTCGCATGCTTATTCTTAAGGCTTGCATGGAAGAATGCACTGTTTCTATCACCTTTGTCACGCCAGATGATTCTCGACTTCTGTCTAATCATTTCATTTTCTTTGCTTAAAGCTTGATAGTATTGCAGAGACAGATTACTCTCAGATATAGATAGGTTAGCATTATTAACAGAAGCCACCATAGCTGACTGAACTTCAATTAGCTTTCCTTTAATCAGAGTGCTCATCTTGTCACCTTGGCCATATTTATTGAACGCCCATTGTTTCAAGACTTTCTTCATCTCCTTGATTTTTTCCTGCAAAACAAACATATGATTACCATTTTTAGATTTATTCCATGCAGCTAACACGGTACTTTTAAAGTCTGGTTCAGAAACCCAAGTATTAAAAAATTTAAATTTTGATTTACCTCTCAAGTCCGCTTCACGAAGGTGGATGATTTGAGGAGAGTGGTCTGAAAGGATAGGAGGAGGTATGTGGTTGAAGAGGAGAGGCCATTTAGTAAAAGCACATTGGTTCGAGAATGAGTGATCAATAGTAGAAAAGGTCCTGCAACCAAGTCTCCTTTTATTGTTCCACGTATATTGCATACCCATAGTTCTAACTTTAACCAGATCAGCGTCTGATATAGAGTCGGCCAGGGGTTTGATTTCATTGAGAGAGAGGGGATTACCACCAATTCTATCAGTGAGACTGCAACAACAGTTGAAGTCTCCAAGAATTATCCATGGGTGCGTGGACTGTTTGAGGGGAGGGATGACCGAAAGTAAAGATGTTCTTGATATAGCCGAGTTGAAAGCATACACAAAGGAGACATAGAATGTTGTTTTGTCAGAGAGGTCAGTGGCGTGATAATGTATCAGTTGGGGAGTAGTTAGGATTGGAGAAAGTAGTAGTTGTAAGGGATTGAAAAGAATCAAAATTCTACCATACAGAGCTTCAATCAGATTATGAATATATTTCCACCTTGGATTAATGTGTTCTGCTGCCTTGATAGACATGGCAAGATTCAGCTTCGTTTCAAGAATTGCTATGACTGATAATTGGTGAGTTGAGATAAGTTGTTTGCATTGGTCCTGCTTGATTACATGGTGTGCTCCGCGTATATTCCAAGCTCCAAAGCGTAACATCATTGGACAACACGAGCGTTAAGTAATTCTATCTTCATTCTCCTAGTCACTGCCTGCTTCGAGTTCAGGTAATTAGGAATGGTTGCTGAAAGTGGTGTTACTTCAAGATTAGTTGTCTCCTCAATTAATTGGGTGTTGGTTCGAGCAGGAGATTGAGGAGTGGTTAGAATAGGGGGCATTTCATCATTAGAAGGGGCCTTGAATGATTGGGGAGGTTTTATCTTGGAATAAATGTGACAAGGAGGATAGATTGGGGATGTGGCGTTGCCTTGAGGAGAAGTTTCATTAGTTTGCATCATCCGATACGCTGTGCGTGTCTTGTGCACATCTTCTTTTTCATAAATATTTGTACTGAGTTCAGAGTGCTTGATTTCATTGTTTCTATTCTTCCTACCCCCTATGTTTTTATCTTCACCTTTTCCACCTTCACTACTCTGATGTCCATTTTTGTCTACCTCATCTACTGTTTCCTTACTATGTGTCTTGTTCAATGTTTGCATATCATTATTACTCCGTGTTTTCACCTTGATACAGCTTCCTTCTTTTTGAGATATTTGGTTCCTATTTTCCTTTTGCACATCAGCTGCCTTGAATTGAGCATCTTGACTTTCTTCTAACATGACATTCACATTTTCCTCATCTTCCAAATTAAACAAAACTGCAAATTTATTGAAGGTTAGGGGTTCGCTTCCTATATCATTGTCATTTATTCCTACTTCTTTTTCCTGGCCTCTAACATTACTCGTAGAATCTATCTGGAATAAGGTATTGGATGTTTCTTCTTCGTTTGTGTCTTGATTAATTACTTCTTTGTTCCCACCGAGTCCTTGGTCATTGTTCTTCCCTAATTTACCTTCACTATTCTCCTTTTCTTTAATTCTTCCTCCTCTTTGCTCCTCCATTTTGCCTTTGTCTATTGTTTCCACTTTCTTTCTACTTACCCGTTGCCATACTCTTATATTTCGTTCCTGCATTGGCTTCACAGTTCTTTTCACTTGGGTTGAGATAGCCTTAACCACCAGTTTGTCTTTGTTGGCGTTGTTAACTGTTTCTTTTTTGTCCTCATTCTGATTATTTTTTATACTATCACAACACTCGGTTTTATGACCAAATCTATTACACAGCACACAAACATCAGGCTTCCACATGTAACGCACATAGATTTTTTGATACCCTCCTTCAGCCAACTTCACTGTGAATTCATTAGGAAGTTCCCTGTCTGGTTTAATTTCCACTAAGCATTTCGCATAGCTCAATCTTTCTTGTTTTTCTGTCATTTCATCCATACACAACATCTTCCCCAGATGGCTACAGAGCCAATTAATTCCCAGAGGAGACCAGGCAAAAATCGGTAAGTTATACAATTGCACCCAAACTGGAACCGCTGTAATCGATCCAGTAACATTACTGATAGCTGAATCGTAAGGTTTTACAATGAACAACTTATTGTTCATAATAATAGGATCACACTGTAGGATCTTGTCTCTATCTTCCGAACAAGTGAAGTTGAACAAGAATAAAATACCATCTGACTTAGCTGTCACCGATCCTTTTGGCTTCCATATCTTCTTAAGTCTGGAAATAACAGCTGTGTAAGACAACGGTTCATCGAGGAAGAAACCAACTAGGGTATCCTTCCATAACGCCGCACCAGCATCAATAACTTCAGCATAAGGGACTAAGACATCATCTTCATAATCAGGTGACAGGTGAATGGGGATGTACTTCCCAGCATTCTTGGGTTTATGCTTGAACAGTGAAGTCCATATCCGTTCACTAGGAGGTGGATTTGGTGGCGTATCGTGATTGATGGTTGGAGGAGAAGTCGGGTTGGGGTCAGGGGGAACAAGGGGAGGGATAACTGCTTGAGTTGGAATAGGTACCGAGGTGGTTTTGGATGGGGCATGGCTAGGAGGGGTCGGTGAAGTGGTCGAGGTAGAGACAAGGGTGTCAGAGTAGGGTGGGGGAGGAACAGCTATACTGACAGAGGAGATGGGGGGAGGTACTTCTGAGGTGACACTGGGGGGATGGTTGGGAGCTCCATGAGCAGACATGAGAGTTGACTGAATTTCAAAGTAGTTTAAAACATAAAATATATATATTAGGTAAATTAATTTTTTATTAAATTAAATCTTATTATTAAATTAAATATGTTTTATAATCTTATTTCATATATTTTAAAAATAATAAAGTTATAAATAAAATTTTATAATTTGCATTTTAAAACGTAACTTATAATTATAATTTTAAAATTCCCAAAACATATGAAAATAAAATCTAAATTTTTACACATATATTAAAATTAAAATATTTATATCAATATTTATTTAAAACCCATATATTTCCTTTCAAACTTTAGAAATCATTTTCAAAAATAAACCAACGGTGTCTATATATAATATTCTATCATATGGTCAAGTGATACGGATATTTATCATATCAATCCGCAATTTAAATATCTACGGGTATATATGATTTCAACCCGCAATCCCAAAATTCAAAATCAATGAAAATCGCTTGGATTTATCATTTCAACCCATAATGATTTTCCCCTAATCTATAAGATCGTTCTGGTATTTACAATTTCAACCCAAAGGGAATTTCTAAACTGACAGGGAACTTGCAGAGTGAGAACAAATATAATAATATAACATATCAACAACAGTCATATATCATCATTGACATTTTAATATATATACAACAGGTTATGGTGTCATATGTCATAGGTAAACAAGTGCAGATAATGGCATATCATATTTAACAATTAAATAACTAACAATTCAAATTTAACAGCATATTTCAATCGTCATTTTGGGTGAATTAAATTTACTAATCATAAGAACGTTAATCGTGAGTGATTGCTCACCTTTCAAGGTTAGAGAAACAACAGGGATGAGAAACAATGGACACAGATACGCACACGAGCACAGATACGGCACGCGGAACAACGACAAAGCTAGAAACTACTGCGACGACCAATTCTGGATAGCGCGAAGCAAAAGCAAGGCACGATAAACTGGATTCGATGGAAACAAAATCAAAGCAAGCTAGAGATTGAAGAAACAATATATATATATATATATAATATTAAAAAAATTCTAATAAAATGATATTCAATTAAAACATATATCAAATAAAATTTATATATATTTTTAAATCAATATTAAATTAGGAATATATTAAAATAAAATCTATATATATTTTATATTTCAAAAGTCATTATTACTTAAAACACACAAATTTAAAAATCAATGTCTTATGACATTCTTACAACAATATATAAATATAAGTTACTTCAAAATGTTATTTTAAAATAAAATCATAGATTTAAATAAATTCTTCGGACACATAATATACATAACTTTAAACAAATATATATATATATATGCAGCTACTGGTCAAACAAACATATGCAGACAGCTACTCAAAACCATATGCAGAATATATGTGACGCCCCACCTCTATGCTCACAGTAACAAAGAGTATTAAAAGAAATACTGTCTGTTATTACGAAGACTAAGGCTGGATAGGAGCGGCCATCTGTATATGACCTTACACTAGTATTGGTTACCTCGATAGGAGTGGTATATATTTTTCATTTTTCATCTCTTATTTATTTACTCCCATCGACATACCCAATTACCAGTATAAAACGAACTACGATGGTTCATAATAGTTTAGGACAATATATATAATCATATCACAGATACAAAAGAATGCGGAACACAGATAATAAAAGTCTCATATATATATAACTGATGTCAGTTACAATACATTGACACAGTACATATGATACAACTAGAACTGTCGACTTTGGAAGTTATATATACAAGTACATTATCGACTAATATACATGAATACATATCAACCCTAAAGAGACACACTGACTACTACAACAAGACGAAGACCACTTCAAAAGAGGTGAAAAGTCTTCATAGCTCAAACAGCAACTCAAAACAGGAAATCTACAACCTGAAATAACTCGGGTCTGACCCGAGTATTAAATTCAAAAGAAAATAATACACGGGTTAGTCTAATTCAAACTCAGTTATTAATGCACAGAAGCAATAATAATCAAATATCAAATAGGCGACAGTCACAGAAATCACGTGTATCCAACTCCTCGATAAGAGAATCGGATAACGGTAGATATAACACTAAACAGTGTTAAACAACAAATTAGCAAATCCAAATCAAATTTCGGTGTGGCTGTAGTACACGCACGCGTGCACTGCCTCGCCACTACCGCGATGCAATACACGAAAGCTCAATGAAAATCACAAACGAACACAAGGTCAAACCCGAGCGTTTAAGCTGGATTCAACTCAGGCGTAACACAAAACTGTCAAGAACAATTTACTCTACCAGAGACACATGAACAAGAAATGAACAACCCAATATGGCAACATGATTATCAAAGTAAACTACAGTACTCAAAACTACAAACTGGTCAATGCAACTAAAACATGAATGACTAGTTTCGACCAAGAATATACAGATGTCAGCAACTCGAGCACAAATGTAGCATGCTCAAAGTAACCACATAGATGCAACTCGACTAACAGCAATATGTTAAAACCAGAATGTGCTGTGAAGACTCGACTAACCGGTTCAGATCAAATGAAGAGTAACCGCAAATCATCCAAGTACAAAGGCAGGGCAATGCACTTCGATGATCAGCTTAGGAAAACATGCAGTGACCACAAATGTATAGCCACAACTATGCAAAACTACTCCAACCATAAATCAAGCTAAACTACACATGAAAATCAAGTGCAGTGCAACTCAATGTTACAAAAGGTTCCGGACTCGATTGTATCAACTACAATCATCAAATCTAAATGCACCAGGCTACACTATACACGAATTTTCAATCAAGTCAGAGTATAAGACTTCCAATGTGCAATGCAGACTTTAAGAAATACAACAGAGCATTGAAATCAAGTGAAGTTGAGACAAGCCAATGCTAACATAAAATTAACATGTATGCAATAGTAGTGAACATGTATATGGTCAAGTTCAATATCACTGCAACACGATCAATTAAGAAAACAAAACTGGCAACAAAATGCTCCAAGATGGACTCCAACACAATATGTACAAAGTCCATCATGCAAGAAAAATTACATGTATACATATGCAACAGGCATGTACATTGGAATCTGATTCAAGGAAGGTAAATAACTGAAGCAGGACTCGATTGAATCAAGTATAGCAAGATGGCAGTGACACTATCAAGACAACAATGAGAAACATGTTGCAATGACCACAAACTCCACTAACATATGTATAAAAGAGCATATGCAAGAGACTACATAACTCAAACTAGCAACAGTTCTAAAGTCAACAAAACAGAAGTGAAGACTACAATGCCAGATTTCGAATCAAGCGGAGCAGGCAATAGGATTTAGTTCAAAATGCAATGGAGATCATAAGACTCAAGTCTACAACATGTACTCAAGACAAGAAGTTTACATAATAGTGTAGTTCAACGACAGGTTCAAAAAAAAAGATCAACAAGGGATATATACTGGAGCAACCCAAATACAACTGCAAATGGCTTAAGCAAGCCAAAATTCATGAAATCAGAGAGTGGAGCTACAAAACAAAAATACAGATCAATTGAACTAGACAAGGCATAGTTCAAATCAAGTGTGAAGTTACTGCAATTCCAAAACTAAGTAAATGCCGAAGTCACAAAAAAAAACAATTCAATGTCAAGGCCGATGCCAACAGTGTTATCAAAATCGAAGTTTAGCATCAATTTAGAGCCAAGGTGGTCAAGGCTATAATCGAACAAATTCAGAGATAAAAATTTCCAAATATCAGAAAATCGAACAAAACATGTAAGTGCAGACAACTACAATAAGACAACACAACTCGAAAAATGGTCAATAACATATGCATACCCACATACGAATATATGTATGCATATATATATATAGGTAAGTCAACCAACAAGTTCGACTACATCAAGAGTCGAAGCCACAATTATAAGGCAGCAGTAAAATCGAACCAAATCCCAAAAAGAAATTCACGTAGCAGTTGTTCCCTTTTTTTTCGAAGTCGATAAATTTTAACCAGAATCAAAACTGAAGTTGTCATGAATTCAAGTATCACGAAATCAAGTTTTTCACGAAAACGAACATCTCCAAAACAATCGAGCACAACCAATTAACTTCAAATGGCCAAAACAAATGAATCGACACTCGAACAATTGAAAACGAACGAAAACACAGAATTCAAACCCTAATACTTGAGTAGGAATTAGATGTGAGTAGGACTCACCTTCTTCGACGAGACAAGCAACAAATTTCCTCATTCGAACGAGCAAAACATGGTCAGTTGCCTTCGAAAAACCAAAGCCCTAATTTGTGAAAGGGGACGAACGAGGACGAAGCCGCCATTATTCTTCTCGTTCAATTTTTTTTCCTTTAGGGTTTTGAAAAATGAATAAGGTAAAGGGAACGGGTTGAACACTTATTTGGTTATCACGGAAAAACCAATATGGGCCACGATAATTTTCTTTAAAGCCCGAATAAAATTTTTACAAATTCAAAAAGAATTTCGATCGATTCAAAATTGCAAAGCTACTCAATTCCTTAATCAATATATTAAAGAGTCACAACCAAATTTAAAAACTTCAAACAGCAATTAGCTATCAATTTAATTATCATTTGACAAAAATAAATTTTCACAAAACTCCAGGTTGTTACAGACTCCCCTCCTTATAAAAATTGCGTCCCCGCAATTTTCATAATTAAAGTTGTCTATAATAATTATTTTTCTAACCCAAACTGGTTAAGCTAGAAAAATAAAGATCGAGAATACAAACGCCAAAGGAATCTTTTATTTTCATAAAAGAAATTCACAAATTTTCAACAAAAATCTAATTATCAAATAGATAATCAGAAAACAGCAGAACTGATTAAATACAATTATCAGCAATATTCAATTATCAACTAGATAATTAAAATATTGAAAATCACAAAACAGCGATATCTAATTATCGATACGATAATTAGAAAACAGCAAAATCTAATTATCAACAAAGATAATTAGAAAACACAAATCACAATTCGCAAAATTGCCAATATCTAGTCATTAATCAGATAATCGGAAACAACAACTATCTAATCATCCCAACGATAATCAGAAATCTCAAATCAACAATTATTAAATTATCAAAACGATAATCAAATCTCAAATTAACAAATATTCGATTATCAAAAACGATAATCAAATTTTAAATCAACAAATATTCGATTATCAAAACTATAATCAAATTTCAAATCAACAAATATTCGATTATCAAAAGCGATAATCAAATCTCAAATCAACAATTATTCAATTATCAAAAACGATAATCAAATCTCAAATCAGCAAATATTCAATTAGCAAAAGCGACAATTAAATCCC
Source organism: Allium fistulosum (assembly GCA_030737815.1). Lineage (NCBI taxonomy): Eukaryota > Viridiplantae > Streptophyta > Magnoliopsida > Asparagales > Amaryllidaceae > Allium > Allium fistulosum. The sequence goes on from CM060902.1 coordinate 1,023,816,476, forward strand.
AAATCAGCAAATATTTAATTATCAAAAGCAATAATTAAATCTCAATCAGCAAATATATAATTATCAAAAGCGATAATTAAATCTCAAAGCAGCAAATATTTAATTATCAAAAGCGATAATTAAATCTCAAATCAGCAAATATTTAATTATCAAAAGCGATAATTAAATCCCAAATCAGCAAATATTTAATTATCAAAAGCGATAATTAAATCTCAAATCAGCAAATATATAATTATCAAAAGCGATAATTAAATCTCAAATCAGCAAATATTTAATTATCAAAAGCGATAATTAAATCTCAAATCAGCAAATATTTAATTATCAAAAGCGATAATTAAATCTCAAATCAGCAAATATTTAATTATCAAAAGCGATAATTAAATCTCAAATCAGCAAATATTTAATTATCAAAAGCGATAATTAAATTCCAAATCGGCAAATATTTAATTATCAAAAGCGATAATTAAATCTCAAATCAGCAAATATTTAATTATCAAAAGCGATAATTAAATCCCAAATCAGCAAATATTTAATTATCAAAAGCGATAATTAAATCTCAATCAGCAAATATTTAATTATCAAAAGCGATAATTAAATCCCAAATCAGCAAATATTTAATTATCAAAAGCGATAATTAAATCTCAAATCAGCAAATATATAATTATCAAAAGCGATAATTAAATCTCAAATCAGCAAATATTTAATTATCAAAAGCGGTAATTAAATCTCAAATCAGCAAATATTTAATTATCAAAAGCGATAATTAAATCTCAAATCAGCAAATATTTAATTATCAAAAGAGATAATTAAATCCCAAATCAGCAAATATTTAATTATCAAAAGCGATAATTAAATCTCAAATCAGCAAATATTTAATTATCAAAAGCGATAATTAAATCCTAAATCAGCAAATATTTAATTATCAAAAGCGATAATTAAATCTCAAATCAACAAATATTTAATTATCACAAGCGATAATTAAATCCCAAATATCTAATTATCACAAGCGATAATCAGAAACACAAATATTCAATTATCAAAAACGATAATCATATCTCAAATATCTAATTATCACAAGCGATAATCAGAAACAACAAATATTTAATTATCGATACGATAATTAAATCTCATAACATCAGATATCTAATTACCTGCAGATAATTAGAAACTACAAATATCCAGAAATCAATTAAGTAGACCAGAAAATCAACATAAAAGCTTGGATCGATCCCATCAGATGGCAAGTTTTTAGTACGCCGCACGTGCATCAACAAATGGCCGAAGCCTACTAAGTACTCAACATAATTTTGGCGCCTATCAGATTGACCCGAAGGTCCGCAGAGTGACCCGAAGGTCTAGTATTGGTATTTGACCCGAAGGTCCATCAGAGTGGCCCGAAAGCCCAAAAAATGACCCGAAGGTCCAACAAATGACTCGAAGGTCCAACATAGTGGCTCGAAAGCACACAAAATCATCAGAATCATCAAAACAGCAGAAGTTTCAATTAACGAGTCTGGAATTAACCGAAATAGCAAATGCACATGTCCCATACCACGTGTTTTACTAAATCGTTTGATTCTCTTCATCGTTTCCTTGAAAGTGCAAAATTGTGTATTTTGTAAAAATACACTTTACATTCTCAAACGGACAAGTCCGGAATTAAGCGAATCAGTAAAAGAAAGGGGTCATAGTCCTCGATTTTGCTGAAACGTTTAAATCGCTTCCTCATTCTTTTGAAAGCGCAAACTGTAAAATTCCTAAAAACAATTTTATTTATTTTATAAAAATAACAATTCACGTTCTCAACTGGACAAGTCCGGAGTTAAGCGAATCAGTAAAAGAAAGGGGTCATAGTCCTCGATTTTGCTGAAACGTTTAAATCGCTTCCTCATTCTTTTGAAAGCGCAAACTATAAAATTTTGTAAAACAATTTTCATTTTTAAAACGATTTCCAATCACGTGATTAAAGGACCAATATTAGTAACAATTTCGATAAGGAAATTGTACTTCTCAAAATACCGTAAAAACGGGTCACAAATCAGCCGCTTGAAAATCAACTTTTAAAATTTGACGGTTACTAAAGCCAAAGCGACAGTAATTTTTAAACGTCAAAATCTCATCAAAATAATTTACACCACAATGTAGCACCAGTGAATTTTCATTCATTAAAATTTTCAACTAAACACCGTGATTCAAAATATAGCACTAGTGTAAAAATCCCGTTATAAAGGTAACGGCAACAAAATACGTTTCATAACCAAGCATCGGTTCAACGTAAAATTAATGCAGTAACGTGCAATTCATATTTGCACGCACACTACAAAATGAACAAAGAAATCATTCGAATGTATCTTCAATGAAGATAATTCAAAATAGCTAAATCTACTCAATAGATGATTAGCATAAAAGAAAACCAACAGAAATTTTAACAAAAATCACATAACTGCAATCGTTTCGAATCCTCAATTCGGATTCGAAATTTTCAAAGAAAACAAATTAAACACAGCTATGTAAACACAAATGAAATTTATTTCAATTTCATATTTTGATTTTTAAATCAAAAAGATTATCAACTGTATTCATCGAAGACAGTCTCACTGTTTCCGCTGCGCACTCTGATAACAGAACACAAATTATCAATCAAAAAAACACAATTCCACTTTTATTTTTAAATAAGGATATTTAAAAATTTCACCAAAATTTCAAAACTTTAGTTTTTGACTCAAAGCATAAATAAAAACACCGACCAATAATTGTAACATATGTTCCATCTAAGTTATGTTTTATATTATGTCCATAAACCCCAAGCTCTGATACCAATTGTGACGCCCCACCTCTATGCTCACAATAACAAAGAGCATTAAAAGAAATACTGTCTGTTATTACGAAGAATAAGGCTGGATAGGAGCGGCCATCCGTAGTTGGCCTTACACTAGTATTGGTTACCTCGATAGGAGTGGTATATATTTTTCATTTTTCATCTCTTATTTATTTACTCCCATCGACATACCCAATTACTAGTATAAAATGAACTACGATGGTTCATAATAGTTTAGGACAATATATATAATCATATCACAGATACAAAAGAATGCGGAACACAGATAATAAAAGTCTCATATATATATATAACTGATGTCAGTTACAATACATTGACACAGTACATATGATACAACTACAACTGTCGACTCTGGAAGTTATATATACAAGTACATTATCGACTAATATACATGAATACATATCAACCTTAAAGAGACACACTGACTACTACAACAAGACGAAGACCACTTCAAAAGATGTGAAAAGTCTTCATAGCTCAAACAGCAACTCAAAGCAGGAAATCTACAACCTGAAATAACTCGGGTCTGACCCGAGTATTAAATTCAAAAGAAAATAATACACGGGTCAGTCTAATTCAAACTCAGTTATTAATGCACAGAAGCAATAATAATCAAATATCAAATAGGCGACAGTCACAGAAATCTCGTGTATCCAACTCCTCGATAAGAGAATCGAATAACGGTAGATATAACACTAAACAGTGTTAAACAACAAATCAGCAAATCCAAATCAAATTTCGGTGTGGCTGTAGTACACGCACGCGTGCACTGCCTCGCCACTACCGCGATGCAATACACGAAAGCTCAATGAAAATCACAAACGAACACAAGGTCAAACCCGAGCGTTTAAGCTGGATTCAACTCAGGCGTAACACAAAACTGTCAAGAACAATTTACTCTACCAGACACACATGAACAAGAAATGAACAACCCAATATGGCAACATGATTATCAAAGTAAACTACAGTACTCAAAACTACAAACTGGTCAATGCAACTAAAACATGAATGACTAGTTTCGACCGAGAATATACAGATGTCAGCAACTCGAGCACAAATGTAGCATGCTCAAAGTAACCACATAGATGCAACTCGACTAACAACAATATGTTAAAACCAGAATGTGTTGTGAAGACTCGACTAACCGGTTCAGATCAAATGAAGAGTAACCGCAAATCATCCAAGTACAAAGGCAGGGCAATGCACTTCGATGATCAGCTTAGGACAACGTGCAGTGACCACAAATGTATAGCCACAACTATGCAAAACTACTCCAACCATAAATCAAGCTAAACTGCACATGAAAATCAAGTGCAGTGCAACTCAATGTTACAAAAGGTTCCAGACTCGATTGTATCAACTACAATCATCAAATCTAAATGCACCAGGCTACACTGTACACGAATTTTCAGTCAAGTCTAAATACATGTATACATATGCAACAGGCATGTACATTGGAATCTGATTCAAGGAAGGTAAATAACTGAAGCAGGACTCGATTGAATCAAGTATAGCAAGATGGCAGTGACACTATCAAGACAACAATGAGAAACATGTTGCAATGACCACAAACTCCACTAACATATGTATAAAAGAGCATATGCAAGAGACTACATAACTCAAACTAGCAACAGTTCTAAAGTCAACAAAACAGAAGTGAAGACTACAATGCCAGATTTCGAATCAAGCGGAGCAGGCAACAGGATTTAGTTCAAAATGCAATGGAGATCATAAGACTCAAGTCTACAACATGTACTCAAGGCAACAAGTTTACATAATAGTGCAGTTCAACGACAGGTTCAAAAAAAAAGATCAACAAGGGATATATACTGGAGCAACCCAAATACAACTGCAAATGGCTTAAGCAAGCCAAAATTCATGAAATCAGAGAGTGGAGCTACAAAACAAAAATACAGATCAATTGAACTAGACAAGGCATAGTTCAAATCAAGTGTGAAGTTACTGCAATTCCAAAACTAAGTAAATGCCGAAGTCACAAAAAAAACAATTCAATGTCAAGGCCGATGCCAACAGTGTTATCAAAATCGAAGTTTAGCATCAATTTAGAGCCAAGGTGGTCAAGGCTATAATCGAACAAATTCAGAGATAAAAATTTCCAAATATCAGAAAATCGAACAAAACATGTAAGTGCAGACAACTACAATAAGACAACACAACTCGAAAAATGGTCAACAACATATGCATACCCACATACGAATGTATGTATGCATATATATATATATAGGTAAGTCAACCAACAAGTTCGACTACATCAAGAGTCAAAGCCACAATTATAAGGCAGCAGTAAAACCAAACCAAATCCCAAAAGAAATTCACATAGCAGTTGTTCCCTTTTTTTCCGAAGTCGATAAATTTCAACCAGAATCCAAACTGAAGTTGTCACGAATTCAAGTATCACGAAATCAAGTTTTTCACAAAAACGAACATCTCCAAAACAATCGAGCACAACCAATTAACTTCAAATGGCCAAAACAAATGAATCGACACTCGAACAATTGAAAACGAACGAAAACACAGAATTCAAACCCTAATACTTGAGTAGGAATTAGATGTGAGTAGGACTCACCTTCTTCGACGAGGCAAGCAACAAATTTCCTCATTCGATCGAGCAAAACACGGTCAGTTGCCTTCGAAAAACCAAAGCCCTAATTTGTAAAAGGGGACGAACGAGGATGAAGCCGCCATTATTCTTCTCGTTCAATTTTTTTTCCTTTAGGGTTTTGAAAAATGAATAAGGTAAAGGGAACGGGTTGAACACTTAGGTGGTTATCACGGCAAAACCAATATGGGCCACGATAATTTTCTTTAAAGCCCGAATAAATTTTTTACAAATTCTAGAAGAATTTCGATCGATTCAAAATTGCAAAGCTACTCAATTCCTTAATCAATATATTAAAGAGTCACAACCAAATTTAAAAACTTCAAACAGCAATTAGCTATCAATTTAATTATCATTTGACAAAAATAAATTTTCACAAAACTCCAGGTTGTTACAATATACATATATACGAAACAAATATATATATGCTGCCACTGATCAACCAAACATATGCAGACAACTCTGTGCTTACCTATTTTTTTTTACAGTATAACAGTACCACAATTAGAATTCAACTTGCACTTAAGACAGTAAAAAAAATTTATTCACACTTGAATATTATAAAACTGTAATATATATATATATGTATATATATAAATGCTAGTGAGGAAAACTTATACACTTGAATTATAACTAAAATTTTAAGCAATTTGAAAGGTGATATAAAAACAGGTAGTTCAACCAAAAGGAAGATGTGCAATTTCACAAAATGCAAGCAATTTTTTTTATATCACAAAGGAGGAGGCTGAAGGGTGCTCGGGTGTTGCATGGCACGGCTGGGGGAGTTCATGCAAAAATGAAGCAACCTATATATACAGGAGGCGTTCATGTTGACTGGATGTGGGCTGCATGGTGGAGGCTGGAGGGAGAGAAAGGCTAAAGAGAGGGGGTTGGAGCGGATCTAGAGGAGTATGGGGTCGACCGTGTTTGGGTGGTAATGCGGAGGCTTGGTGCTCGGGTCGGAGGTTGACAGGTTGAAGGCGGTCGTTGCTGTCACAGGTAATGGGTGCGGAGTTGCTTGGGAGGGTTTGGAGGGGAGAGTGGGAGGTTGCGTGTGGTTTGGCCATGCATAGAAGTGGATCCGGAGAAGGCGGTGGCTGTGGTCGAGTGGGAAATGGAGGGGCTTGGCTGTAGTTCATGTGGAGGGGAACAAGTTGTCAGGGAGGGAAATATTGGCTATGGATAGTGTGGGGAAGCAAGGCGAAGCATGACCAAAGCGGAAGAACGTGGGTGGTTTTGCAATTGAAAAGGAAACGAGCGGGGTTAAGGAATTTAGCAGGTCACAAGAAAATATATAAGCAAGCTTTATCTAATATTATATTATATATATATATATATATATATATTTGGAGTAAAACAAACGAAAGAAAAGAAGACTGGAAGAAAAATGGACAGACTAAAATAAATAATTTGAAAGGGTAGGAATAACAATAGTCACGGCTATTTCTGAAAAAAATAAAAGCTCATGGCCATTCAATTTCTCACAGGAATCAAACGAATGGACACGGGAAAGAAAGACTCGAATAGGTACCGATACGGCTAAACATTTTTGCAGATTTCGCCGCGTTCCGGACGCCGAAACATGCAAATGAATATACTGTAGAGATCAACATAATGAGATGAACAAAATGGTACATAGATATCAGCGATACGATTATCCCATCAAAAGTCGATATTCAGTGCCGAAAATGCTGCTAATTTGCCGAAAATAAGATAAACAGGGCTAGAGAAGTCCAAATTTGATGAAACGAACTATGACTTCTCGCTCAGAAAAAGATTTTCATTTTTATTATATAAAAATATTCAGGTTTCGAAAATATTTTATTTTCATCAATTAACTGACTTTAAATTTGAATAAAATTACACAACAAAATAAACTTTCAAATTCTTTGATGAAAATCTGACATTTGCTACGTTTAAATAGACGCATTCCAAATATCAAATTTTCATTACCAAATTTAATTGTTTTATTTTCATGAAAACTTCAGTTAAATACGTTATAAAAATCGTTAAAATTTACGGGTTGTTACACTCTCCCCCACTCAAAACTTTTCATCCCCGAAAAGGAATGAGACAGGAGAATAGAAGCAACAAACAGGAAAGATAGGTTCGAAATATATAGTATTAGGTGCAACAATTAATTCAAAACCATATAAATTTATTGGTTTAAATTAATTTATATTCAACTAATTTGGTTTCAATCCATTTTATTAAATCAATAAATATTCAACAAATTTGGTTGATTTCAATTCAAGGTATTCAATTGATTTGCTTTCAATTTATTAACATTTGTTACAAAAATTTCTTTCAAAACAAATTTATTTTATTTAACTCAATTATTTTATCCATTTATCTTCAATTAAGCTGATTCCACTTAAAATTCAATTTCAACTATTCCTTGTTCATATTTATTTTCTTAAATAGCATTTTCTATTGATTATTCAATTTATTTCACTTACTTTCTTATAACATAGATTAAGTGTATAAATATTTATTATGACAACTCGATTTTTATTTATAAATTCCCTTAAAAAAATTCAATTTTGGGCATCTTATTAATTATATCATATTGTATATTATTCAATTACATTCAAACCCTTCCCAGGTAAGTTTTATTAATGTTTCGCATGTAATTAAATACTATACAAATTTTCTTTTATTTACAACATTACCATTAAGCAAGATTTTAGTTTGAACATTTTTATTATTTAAATTTCTCTTGTATAACCTTAAATTACATATTTACATTAACATTTTAACTTTTTGAATAATTCAGGTAAGTTATATATGTTTTAAAAATGCAATTGAGTATTATACAAATAAAATTTTATCCTAGTTCAACTGTTTTAAGTTATTTCAATTCCATTTCTTATTTTAGACACTCCAATTATTCAAAAGTTTTGTTTCATTCCAATAATTGAAAACATTACTTAACATAGAACCTGAGAGTAAATTTCTGGTTTTAGTTCAAACCATTTTGAAATAACCATATACATATATATTTTATATAAATCAAATCATATTCAAGAAATCCAAATCAAATCCATTTTTCCAAAACAAAAGTATAACAAAGCTACTAAGTGGTCCCTCCACTTTGAGACTCAAAAATGAATGTCGATGATGCTGCAGTCATCACGGAAATTATTTTCCAGCGACAAAAGAGGAGAGTACTAACTTACTTCTTTTTTTTCCTTGGAAACAATTTCAATTCAAAAATACTTTCAAATAATATATTTCTCAAAACTTTAAAACCAAATTTTTTGAAGAGCAACGGAAATAAAATTCTCAAATCCTTAATTTAAATTCATTTCATTTGCAAATCAGACTTATGAACCATATTTTAAAGTTTCATCACCTTATATTATACAACAATAGTTAATGATTTATGGATGTTAAAAAAATAATAAATGATAATATAGTATTATCATTTCTAACAACCCATTTCATTTAACTATCAAATTTCAAAAAATTGTACTTTTACATAAAAAATAATCATACAAAAATTAGCTCATTTACCAATTTTGAAAACAATATTGTGTCAGTTTGCTTTGTTCAAGTGTTTAGGAATTTCTATCGATAGCATTAGCCAGACGAATCGATCGAAACCCAAAATTCTGACTTAATAGCTCAAACAACACAATATAAAACATTTTTGTATTAATTTACAAATACACTCCCTCACAGGGTGATTCAAGAATGGATTTCAAAACATGGAGAGATTCAAATTTAGATGGACCCTAATCAAAGAGAATTATAACTAAGAAGATAGGCTTAAAAGGGAGATAAGATAATTAAATTACAAAAGGGGAAAGAGTGATAGATTTATATTAATCGCGGCGACCTTAACCGGGTCAACTGAGATTCTAGGAAAAAGATCGATGTAGAAATCACTTGTAACGACCCGCTATTTCAAACCATTCAAATCGACAATCATCCACTCATGTCAGACTTGAATTGCTCAAAACAACAGATTGTTAATTTATATTTGGCAAAACTCAGCATATACAGTAAATAAAATCAATCACAGAATCACAGACACGGAGTAATATAACAATAAGCAGTGGAATAGATAAATAGTAGTTCATTAAGCTACTATATAAACAACAGAGTTTAAAGTAAAATACAACAGATATCTCGAATAAACAGGAGTTACTAATACAATTTCCAATGACAAGTCAGAACAACCAACTGAATAAACTGAAGCAATTGGAAAGCTGAATAGACAAAGATCGATCTTCAAGCGAAGCTCCAAACTCCAAAGGTGAGTCTTAAATGTTGTGACACTCAGTCTGACCCGAGCATAAAGCAAAACACAAAACACTCGAGTCAGGATTAACATTCTTATACTATTAAATCAACTCAAGTGAAATGTCCAAGTGGAATACAATATAACTTAAAGGATGTTTGGGATTTCCATCCTCTAAGGATCCGTGGAACTATCTACTATGTAGTAATATATGTTATTATAATATGTCTATCAGTGAAGTAAAGTATTAAAATAGCATTAAGGCGTTACCCATATCCCCCTTAACACATTTTATATATTCCCGTAGTCTATACAGTACCGTAAACTCTACCAAACCGGGGGTTTACTCAGAGAGCACTCCATAGGTACGGTACAAACCAAACTCGTAGAAGGTGCGATAGGACATGTGAACACAGCACGCGAGGCAATGCTAGGGTAGTATTCTACCTTTTTGTGGATCCGGAATGGTGGTAACGCTTAGCAGCTACTACCGCCCACCTCGAGACAGATTCCCAAATCAAAGGTGCACCAAATCAAATCACAAAGTAATAGAATGGTATCAAAGAAATGTGTCCGATAGGAGGAATGACCTCACTTGGCCCAGCATGGCTCCTATTTTAGTCACATCTAAGTTGACTCACGAGAGTCAGGGCTACGTAAATACCTCATACATAATCGTACACCAAACCATCCTACTTCATTCTGGAGTCTCCACCACGTACACAGTTGTTAAAGTGGTTTTCAGTATTGGCAGAGAGTATGACAATATCCGATCTCAGTCTCTTTAACAAACAAACGCTTATTTCACACTGTGGTCATTTATATTTCAAAAAGTTTGTACTACATATCAAATTATCATATCCATTTCAAAATTATATCACTTTCGATATTATATTCATTTTCGAAATTATATTTACTTCTGAAATTATAACCACAAATAGTTTAAACCATCATACAAAATATTCGCATTTAAATCCATTAAATTTTAAATCATAACAATGCTGGCTTAAATAGTTTGAATATCGAAAATAGTTTATATATATTGAAATAGTTATAAATTAAAAATAGTTTATATATTGTAATAGTTTATGGATTAAAATAATTATATATTAAAAATAGTATATATATTGAAATAGTGTCAAATAAGAATCGTTTCTTCCAATTTCACAAATCAATTCAACTCAACTTTTAGTTTCAAATTCAATTCAAATCCATCTCAATTTCAAATTCTCATTAAAACCATTTTTATTTATCGATTTCAAATCCAGATTTGAACTACACATTTAAGCCACTTTCAATTCAGTAGGTTCCGATGTTAAATATTCAAACAATTACAGCTACTCAATTGGATAAATCTCATTTATATTTCAAAATTCAACTTTAATTGTATTTAAATTTGGAAATATTCACTAAATCATTTTGATAACATTTAAATGAAATCTCAAATTATAAATTTAAATAAAATCGATAATTAGATATCTACCTTCAATTATATTAAAATCTAAAAATATTCATTTATTCGCCTTTAATCAAGATCAAGTTATAAAATCATATCTTTGAAATTCTCAAGTTAATAAGTTTCAAATCAATTCCTATTTAAATAAAATTCTTAAATAAATTAAATTTCAAATCAATTTCAATTTATCTTTCCAACCTTAATTTATTAAAGTTATTCCAAAAATCTATTTTCAAAATATTAATATAATTTCAAAGTAGTTTAAAACATAATATATATATTAGGTAATTAAATTTTATTAAATTAAATCTTATTATTAAATTAAATCTATTTTAAATCTTATATCATATATTTTAAAAATAATAAAGTTATAAGTAAAATTTTATAATTTACATTTTATAACATAACTTATAAATTTAAAATTCCCAAAACATATGAAAATAAAATCTAAATTTTTACACATATATTAAAATTAAATTCTTTATATCAATATTTATTTAAAAACCATATATTTCCTTTCAAACTTTGGAAATCATTTTTAAAAATAAACTAACGGTGTCCGTATATAATTTTCTATCCTATGGTCGAGTGATACGGATATTTATCATTTCAATCCGCAATTTAAATATCTACGGGTATATATCATTTCAACCCGTAATCCCAAAATTAAAAATCAATGAAAATAGCTTGGGTTTATCATTTCAACCCATAACGATTTTCCCATAATCTATAAGATCGTTCGGGTATGTATCATTTCAACCCATAGGGAATTTCTAAACTAACAGGGAACTTGTAGAGTGAGAACAAATATAATAATAATATATCATATCACCAACAGTCATATATCATCAATGACATTTTAAATATATATACAACAGGTTATGGTGTCATATGTCATAGGTGAACAAGTGTAGATAATGGCATATCATATTTAACAATTAAATAGCTAACAATTCAAATTTAACAGCATATTTCAATCGTCATTTCAGGTGAATTAAATTTACTAAATATAAGAACGTTAATTGTGAGTGATTGCTCACCTTTCGAAGTTAGAGAAACAACACGGGTAAGAAGCAACGGACACAGATACGGCACGCAGAACAGTGACAAAGCTAGAAACTGCTGCCGCGACCAATTCTGGACAGTGCAAAGCAATAGCAAGGCACGATAAACTGGATTCGATGGAAACAAAATAAAAGCAAGCTAGAGATTGAAGAAACAATATATATATATATATATAATATAAAAAAATTTCTAATAAAAGAATAATCAATTAAAACATATATCAAATAAAATCTATATATATTTTTAAGTCAATATTTAATTAGGCATATATTAAAATAATATTTTTTTTATATATTTCAAAAGTCATTATTACTTAAAACACACATATTTAAAAATCAATGTCTTATGACATTCTTACAACAATATATAAATATAAGTTACTTCAAAATCTTATTTTAAAATATAATCATAGATTTAAATAAATTCTTTGGACACATCATACACATAATTGTAAACAAATATATATATGCAGCTACTGATCAAACAAACTTATGCAGACAGCTACTCAAAATCATATGCAGAATATACATATATACGAAACATATATATATATATATATATATATATATGCGGCCACTGATCAACCAAACATATGAAGACAACTCTATGCTTACCTACCTTGTTTTTTAAAAAAATATAACAGTACCACAATTAAAATTCAACTTGCACTTAAGATAGTAAAAAAAAATTTAGGCACACTTGAATCTTATAAAACTGTAATATATATATATATGGCAGTGAGGAAAACTTATACACTTGAATTATAACTCACCTTTTAAGAAATTTGAAAGGTGATATAAAAACAGGTAGTTCGGCCAAAAGGAAGACGTGTAGTTTCACAAAATGCAAGCAATTTTTTTTATATCACAAAGGAGGAGGCTGAATGGTGTCGGGTGTTGCATGGCACGGCTGGGGGAGTTTATGCAAAAATGAAGCAACCTATATATATAAGAGGCTTTTATGTTGATTGGACGTGGGCTGCATTGTGGAGGCTGAAGGGAGGGAAAGGCTAAAGAGAGGGGGTTGGAGCGGATCTGGAGGAGTATGGGGTCGACTGTGTTTGGGTGGTAATGCGGAGGCTTGGTGCTCGGGTCGAAGGTTGACAGGTTGAAGGCGGTTGGTGCTGTCACAAGTGATGGGTGCGGAGTTGCTTGGGAGGGTTTGAAGGGGAGAGTGGGTGGTTGTGTGAGGCTTGGCCGTGCATGGAAGTGGATTTGGAGAAGGCAGTGGTTGTGGTCGAGTGGGAAATGGAGGGGCTTGGTTGTAGTTCACGTGGAGGGGAACAAGGTGTCATGGAGAGAAATATTGGCAGTGGATAGCGTGGGGAAGCAAGGAGGAGCACAGCCAAAGCAGAGGAACGTGGATGGTTTTGCAATTGAAAAGGAAACGAGCGGGGTTAAGGAATTTAGCAGGTCACAGGAAAATATATAAGAAAGCTTTTTTTAATGTTATATTATATTATATATATATATATATGTATATATATTTTATTTTGGAGTAGAACAGACGAAAGAAAAGATGACTGGAAGAAAAATATACAGACCAAAATAAATAATTTGAAAGTGTAGGAATAACAACAGTCACGCCTATATCTGAATTAGCGGGTATACGGATATCAGAGATACAATTATCCCATCAAAAGCCGATATTCAGTGCCGAAAATGCTGCTAATTTGCCGAAAATAAGATAAACGGAGCTAGAGAAGTCCAAATTTGATGAAACGAATTATGGCGTCTCGCTCAGAAAATGATTTACATTTTTATTATATAAAAATATTCAGGTTTTGAAAATATTTTATTTTCATCAATTAACTGACTTTAAATTTAAATAAAATTACATAGCAAAATAAAATTCCATATTCTTTGATGAAAATCTGACATTTGCTACATTTAAATAGACGCATTCCAAATATCGAATTTTCATTACCAAATTCAATTGTTTTATTTTCATGAAAAATTCAAATAAGTACGTTATAAAAATCGTTAAAATTTACAGGTTGTTACAAGAATAGTTTCAGATCATACTATTATTATTTTCCAAAAAACCCTTAGAAACCATCCCCAAAAACACCGGGATTTAAGTTCACAAATTCTCAATTTAAATCCTTCTTATTTATAAATCGTATTTATACAAAACCACATTTATATAAGTCATATTTATATAAACCATATTTATATAAGTCATATAAATCATATTTATATAAGTTTACTTTCTTATATTAAATCATTTCATAAGTATTTATATTTTAAATATCTTACCTTCTTTTGGATTATGCTAATAATCTTTTATTAAAGTTAACCTTTTTAACCTAACATTACCATTGAATGCCTTATAGCCAGATTGTGAAACTTAATTCACAAGAAGTTCGTTTCAATGTTTCCATAAATTACTATCTACGTAACCCATCTTGTGAAAAAGGTAAATTAAATAACATTAGCAAATGCCCATAAACTGGTCGAGCATGATTAATCAAGCAATAAATGATATAATTTAATATTATCATTTCATAACAAACAAATGCATTATAAATTACTACGTTAATCATTTGAAAATTATTCTTTTATATAAAATATAATCTTAGGTAAAATTATTTCATTTATTAAGTTTGAAAATAATACTGTGTCGGTTTGTTCTGTTTAAGTGTTTAGGAATTCCCATCGATAATGCTGATCAGACGGATCGACCAGAATCCATAAGCACAGCAGACTAATCAACACAATACAAAATATTGTTATAGCACTAACAAATACGCTCTCATATGTATAATATACTCGAACTAATAATAAGCCAAGGTTCTCACTTAACCTTCAGCTCTGATACCAAAATGTAATGTCCGCCTTTACGACCCTCAAATGTCGACACTAATACATCCACGGTATTCAGGGGCCGAGCATCCAAGTGCTGGAAAGACAGAACATTAGGGTAAAATAAAAGAAGAAAAGAAAACGAAAGAAAGAAGAGAACACAATATCATAATCTCACAACGAAACGATGATATATAATATCAAAATGATACTTTTACAGAGGAAATCTGTATAGATACCATAATCAGAGTAAACTAACCTATCATCAACCTGGACAGTTATAACAAAATGTTCTTACAATTGCTGATATAAAAATAAATAAGTAATGCAGCAAAAATAAAATCTATGGTAGGTAGTCATCCAACTACTCTTCAAGAGCTCCAATGAATCATCAATGATATCTGGAAAATATACATGGGCTGACCCGAGCATTACAAGAAGAATAACATCCGGATCAGTCTTGTAAACCAACATGAGAAAACTCAAGTAATTTAAGTTGCTATATTTGTAAATCCCTTCTAAAGAATAAAGATATCTCGTAAGACCACGCCGCAAATAAACACGGATGGGTTTTTACCTTACGATAACCGAACCATTTTATAAGAAAATTTAGTTATATTATAATAATATCTAGGGTGTTCAATATAAATATAAATCATTGCGGAAATGGTTGCATTATTCATATTTGATAGCATATTTAGGTATACAAACAAAACCGCTACGGTACATTCGTATAAATGGATTTTCCACGGAGACTTCCTCATGAAACCGATCTCCTATGACAAGGATCAGAAAATACCTTCTGAGCGTCGTATATCTTTAGATAAAATATACCATAAGGTAAACACAACTGGGCCATCATCCGAACACTCGCGTGAATAATGTGTACCAAGTATCAATAATTCCCCACTAGCAACATCTATAAGCCTACTCCAGATATGGAGTTGTCGTGCTCCCCCCATGGGTCAACTAAACCCTAGGATCATGCATCCTACTATGTCTTTAGTCATTTTCCTGATGTCGAGGCTACTTCGGCATCTTTGCACGAGTTTTCAACAAAACTCGATCATATAATGAATCCCACATGGATTCCATCATCTCAACAGATCTCGGAACCACACATGATTTCCATCATTTACTTCCAAAATGTAGAGCCCGTATCTCAGCCTTGAAGTTGTTTTCGATAAGTAGAACACTTGTCGATCCCAGTCTCTCCAAGACTGAGTCGATGAATTTGGTCTTATTCAAAAATAATGAGAATGATCGCATAAGGGAACTAAGTCTTGAATACTTTCCCATAAGCAAATAACATACCTGCACTATCATTTCATGCAAGGCATGGTTAAGTCATATAAATGACTTTTAATCCCCTTTTAATTAATATATCATTTTTTAATTAAAAACTCTTCTTATTAGAAAAACTTCTCTTTATCTAATAAAACTTCTTTTATAAATCAACACTTCGTTAATTAATACTCCTTTATTAATTAAAACTTCCTTTATATTCTTGTATAAATCTATTTAACTATTCACCAATACTCTTTTCAATACTTAAAATGTATTCATATATGTGTACCAATGGTATAAGTGTATTCACAAATCGTTTAATAAGTTTTACTCACTTGAAATATAATCAAAGAGATTTAAAACGATTACTACCAAAACATTGTTATAATAAACTCATTTTCTTTTGAAAATTAAACATACAACATTTTCTATATCTTTATAAAATATTTCAATATTGGTTATTATCTTTAAAATTCCATTATTAAAAATTTATAATATTTCTTCCAAAATATAATTCAAGGATTTAAAAACATATGTTGCTAAAACATTGTTTACTACAAACCCAAAACCATTCCATTTAATCATTTTCTTTAAAACTCTCCTTTTAAAGGTTTAATTACATTTAAGGGTTAAAGACAATTGTTGCTAAAAACAATTGACATGACAAACCCAAACATTTCATACTTTGAAAACATTCCTCTTTAAAAACCCCTTCTTAAAGATTTATTTATATTTAAGGGTTAAAGACAAGTGTTGCTCACAACAGTTGTCACAACAAACCCAGAACAATTTGCTTTTATTTTTCTCTACTAAATATCCATTAGTAAATATCTGCTTATATTCCCAAGTATAATTAATAATAAGGGTTAAAAACAAGTGTTGCTAAAAACACTGTTTACAGTAACCAAAAACTATTTACTTATCCATTAATAACTTTAAACATTTATTTAAAGATCAAAGCATATCCAAATTTATTAATTAAGGCAATACAATTTTAAGTAATCCCTCAAAACCATTTATTTTAACTTAAGTGTTAAAATACAAACTCCTTTTATTATATTTATAAAATACTTAATTTAATATTTAAAACTTATATATATAGAAATATCTTTAATATGCTTATTAATATGTTAAAATACTTTTAAAACTACTTAAAATATATAATAATTATTTATATACAATATTATGTTAAAATAAGAAATTTTTAAATAAATAAAAAACAAGTTTTAATTTTAAAAGCTACTTAGTTTAGAAAATCATAGTTAATTGTTAAAACAATATTTAAACTTAAAACCAGTTTTAAAACTCTCTATTATAAGTTAGTAAACCACCCTAAAAGGATTTAGGGAAAAATATATAATTTAAATATCACTTTTAAACAATTTATACTATTAAATAGCAAAGGTAGCCTTTGCAAAAGTGTTGTCTAAAGTTTTGTTACCATTTTCAACATTGTTTTGCTACCACTTTGAGCCAAGATTTCAACACTTAAACAAATGATTTTTTGACTTATTATTTTTACAATAGTTAGTATACTTTGGGTACTTGAATACCATGAAAAAAAATCCCAAAGAATAACTTCCAATTATTTTAGAGAATTTCCCAAAAATAGGGTATTTTACTAAACTACACTTATAGCAACTATTTCGCTATAACATTTTGCATTTTGTTCAAATAGCTATCAAACGAATTAGGATTCAAAAAATTTCCAATAAGGGTAGTATACTATTTACTCCTTATATATATAAAAAGAAACCTCCAAAGAAGTCTGTAGAAAATCATCGTTATTTCGCTAAATAAAAAGAGTTGTTATAGCGACCTTTTTAATTCAATATTTTGTTACTTTGATTTACTTCTTCTACAACTTTCCAAAACATATTCTTTTCTTGTCTAAACTCTTATAGAAGTGTAATTAATAACCAAACAATTTATTATTAAGATATGTCATTAAATCTCCATTTTAATAAGTTATAGTTCAAGGGACTCAAAGTGCGCTTATAGTGATTATCGCTATACGGATAATTCCGTATTCATTTCGATATCTTGTGTCATTCTATTTTATACACATATATGATTCCAAATTCAAACCATATCACTACAAAACATGTTTCAACATACATACTAATAATCACGTCCATTTTAGATGTTTAAATGTGCTTAATTTAAACAACATAATTCCATTCTCTTTAAGGCAACTACTTAACAAATCATTTGCTTTTGGAAACATATAATAAAAGGTTATAACTTTAAGTAGTTAGTGTCTATTATTATAAATAATAGCAAGCATATTAACATGTGCCTAATAAGCAATTATCAGGTGCTATATAACAAGCAATATTATCAAGTTAATAACTTGATTCGAAGTGAGACTAACTCACTTTTCTCAAACCAAATCTCTTTCTACCAACATTCAATCATCTTAACACTTCCTATTTCCACCAAAACTCACATCGATGGCCTCCTCCTCCTACCTTATCCACACGGCCACCTTCTTCCTCCCTCCTCATCATGCTCACGTCCATGGGCCTTACTCCCCCATTTCTCTATCTTTCTTCGACATTTTAGAGGCTAAACCATGTTTTATTGATGATATAATAACTGTGGAAAAGTTTGGTGGTGATTGGATATGATTTGCATAGTTTTCTAGAAAGTTAGGGAGGAGATAAGAAAATGAAGACATTAGTTTAGCTATGAATTTGTGTAGAAATGAAGTGAATGTGTGTGTATTTATAGAGTTAGGAAATGTGTGGAAAAGATCTCAAAACCCCTTCCTTAACCATGAAGCAAAGGGACTCTTAGCATCCAAAGCCATACCCTTACACGCACCTTACATCTTACACACCATACCCTTAAATCAAGCCTTAATTTAGAGGTCCTTTATTCCTTAATGTTTCCACTTACTTTTACTAATTCAAACTTAGTTTAGTTAAGCTTTAGCTTAGGAAAAAGATGTGTTTAATTCTTATCATATGTTTACACATGAAAAATATTCAAGTTGCAATATATTTACACAACTTGTATTGAATAAATAATTGATTTTTAACAAATCGTTTTTCGGTCACATTTTAAGTATTTATCCAAAGTGTATATTATTGTAAACACATTTCAAAAATAATTTTTATAACATTAGTTATTAATTAAAAAGTGTTTAACAAGGTTATAAAATCATATTTTATCTCATTAAATCTTGGACACAAATATTTAAATAATTCAGATATTTAAATACAAAGTATTTGAAATTCTGGGTCGTTACAAAAGTGGCACAACACCCTAATTCAAATAGTAGAGAGTAGATCTAGCTAGACACGATAAGAAACCAATATAGACACAAGAATTTCTATAGTGTTCGACAAATTTTATAGCCTACATCTATTTTAATCTTATGAAGGATTGTTTTATCATAAATGTAAGAGGTTTACAATTCTTTTCGGATCTAAAACATCAAAGTGTAGGCTCCTAAGTGACAAGATATGAGTAGAGAAGGAGAATGAAGAAGAGAATGGCAAAACTTCGCTCTAGGCTTGCTATTTATAGGAGAATCGTCCATCGAAGTCACTGGATCACGAAAGACCGGGTAAAACTCCAAATCCAAGAAAGTAGGATGGAAGACAAGTCCCTCCATCATAAAATCAAGTCGGTATCGACATGAATCACATCGGTGTCGACATGATTTGCTCAATGCAAACTACTTGATTCTCCTTTACTTCATCTTATATTGTCTATCCTTCAAGCCATAAGCACTTTTTCTTAGTAATTCTGCTTAATACGGAGAAGATCTATCTCACCCGGTACTTGTCCTTTTCAGCACAACTTTCTGGAGTTGTTCACCTACTCCTTCAGAAATGGGACACACGACGACCACTTTAACCATCTATGCCTTGATTAAAAAGTAAGAGATCAGTTGAGCTTCAAAAAATTAACTCGGTACTGATATGACTTCATGCAGGTACCGACCTCATTTAGCAAGTGAATTGACATTTCAAAATCCATATTGTCCTATCTATTGACATTCCAATCCCGCCCCCAAATCCTTTAACTAATTTAGTTTCTGTTATACATCCAAATTCATCTGAGAGCTGCTTGGTCTAAAGGCTGGATAACATTTGGCCCCCCAAAGTATGCTTCCGATGGAAATGAAGCATGCTTTGGATCAAGACAAGCAAAACCATTTGTATAAGTCCATTGGTCATCCAGGAGTCGCTTTGAAATGCTATCTCTATTCCAAGAGCATCCGTTCAACCATAAGTAGTCATACCACTTTCTGCACCAAGGTCCAAATGTACATCACTCTAAAGATCATCCCGCACCTTGGCCAGGCGAGAATTCATCTTCCTTCCTTTTCCTTTTCTCTCTTCCCTCTTTTTTATATATAGCAAATAACTCATGTCAGTACCGATCTCTTCATGTCGGTATCGACATGAAATGCTGAGTCATATCAGCCTTATAAGTATTGACACTTAAAATGTTTTCACTTCACATATTTTACTTGCCTATTTTACTTGACCCCGATATCCTGCTTAGGCAACTCTAAGTTTCCAACC
The DNA here is from genome assembly GCA_030737815.1 of Allium fistulosum. Classification (NCBI taxonomy): domain Eukaryota; kingdom Viridiplantae; phylum Streptophyta; class Magnoliopsida; order Asparagales; family Amaryllidaceae; genus Allium; species Allium fistulosum. Next base: position 1,023,837,334 of record CM060902.1, read on the forward strand.
TCTAACCGGCTACTTCGACCTTGAGCTCAGCCCTCTACCAACTCTTCCTAGCAGTCACCGTAGCTAATTCTCAACTTCTACAACCACCTCCATCTACAAATAATTCATCCTCGAAATTTTCTATTTTCAGATCTACTTATAATGTTAAAGGTAGGTTCCCTGGTTATTGATAAGGTTGTGGCATCATAATGGATTACGGTCGGCATTTGTCTTTGGCTAAAGGGTGGTTGTTGACCTAGTGTGTTTAGATTTGTTGCCAACCTCATACTCTAATCCCTTGAAAATGCTTGCCTTGCGAATTCCCTAAATCGACCTTGAGGTTGACATGAAAATGGCTGGCGGAATGCTTTCGCTTATTTCTTACTTCGCGTCGGCCCTTAGTCACACCCGATAGCACTTTGGGTCATATTCCAGTCGAGTTTTTCCCATGCATTTACAATGGAATTTACATGTATAAAGCATTCCAAAAGTTTTTACTAAGCCGTGTCGGGTGTGAATTCAGAAGTAACCTTTGAGGGGATGGTTCAAAGGAACGGTCAAGTCGAATGCGCTCCGGTAGTCAAATAATCTATCGTACAGCACTTCAAGCCACTGCACAATTTTTTGTTTCGGAAAAGAAGGCTTTACATCGCTCGGGACAGTAGTTTTGTTATCGCTCATTCTTTGGTAACGGATAAAACTGGATATATAATTCCACTGTGTGATGGAGCTCGTTTGTCAGCATGAGTGGGCTATCTACACAAAATGTATTGTTGATCATGTATTGGACACAGGACACATACTGCATAGATTGACAATTCAAATTTCCTTGGTCGAGATTCAGAATCCGATTAGTCAACACACGTCCGCATCAATTGGATTCTAGGCGCTGATCACGCCGGTTTATAATAAAAAAGAATTTCGAAATTAAACATACCTGACCGTGTCCACTATCAAGCCCTCCAGTGTAGAACGACTCATTAATTGCCACGTTTCAAAGGCACTTCTGAACCTTTGTCTCCTCCCAAAGCCGACTCTTTTACTGCTCAAAGCTTCTATTTCTACTCCATTTGGAGCCAGACTTTCAATAATGGATGAACTTTAGGGGCAAATAGTTTCAATTGTACGTCCTTGAAACCAACCTCATCCATTGAATGAACAACCTAGAATAAGAGTACCGAATAAACCTCTAGATCAAACACCATCCTTACTGACTGTAGAACAACTCCGGACGATCTTCTACTATCATGGGTTCCGAAAGATGATGTGCTTCTCCCAACGATTGATCAATGGGCTCAAAATTTTCCTCAGAGGTATACCACTTGCAATAAGTACATGTGCATGGGTGGATTTGTTCCTCCTTTCAACGAATTTCTCCAATTCATCCTATAAGAAATCGGGTCGCCTCCAACTCAAGTACACCCTCCTCAATTCTATGTGTGTCCTATTTATATTGCAGCTTAAACAACCACCAACCTTCATAGAAATGACGTACCTTCTAAGCTTCAAGAAGAGAGCCAACTTGCCTTCCTTATTGAACATCGAAGCCTGGTGCCATTGCAAGGTCATCGAGGTATTTTACAACAAATGCTCATATTTTAAGAGCGAGTGTTTCTTTGTTTATTGTCCCTTCGGCTTAACCGAATCTAGTTGTCCAGATGTAAGGCTCCTTCTTTAAAATTCTGTTCCACACTTTGATTCTTTTGACCCGGTCAGTCAATTTCTTAACCATTCTCTTCCATAGATCTTCCCGAGTGAGACACTAGTGATGTACACTCCCAGACTTTGGGAACTTTGAACAGTGTCAACATCCAACTTCGCAATACTAACTATCTCCTCATAAATGAAATACCCAATCATTACGGCCTTCTACATCTTGAGCGCTTCATCGTCCCTCTCGAGTTTCCACCAAGAAGGACCAAGGCTCCAGCTTCAACCTTTGCCCTTGCATGCGACTCTAGCGATGTAAATCAAATGGGCAATGAAGGCCCTATGAGCAAAGAAAACGTTGATGAAGGCCAAGGTGGAGTGACATAAGAGAATATTGCTAAAGAAGGACATGAGGAGAGAGGGGAAGAGAGAAGAGGACTAGAAAGAGTAGAAGAAGAGGAAGAGGAAGAAAAAGAAGGTGAAGGTGAGAAGGAAGATAAGACGACGACAGCGAAGATTTTAACGTGGATGATTCATATGGAGAGACCTTCCTTGAAGGTACAGAAGTTCCTACTTCATTGCATCTAAAGATGTTAGTCATCCAGTCCTTCTAGCTAGCTTTTGATCCAAGTTCAACATCAGCTGTTGAAGTAACTCCTCGTACATGATCCTTGTTAAAACGTCTTCATCTTACTTGCGGATTTGGATATCCCAATTGACAATCTTCATAAGGAGTATCCTTTGGGTTTCAGTTTTCCATATAGGGACCTCCTAGTCGAGGGAGATGAAACCCTGTCTTAGCTACCCTCCGAACATGGTCCATAGAGCACTTAGGGAAACACTAGCACTCCACACACTTCTAGACTCACAAACACTCACATCCTGCATTCACTCTTACTTTGGTGTTTTGATGTTGATGCAACACTTTTTCTTTCATTTTAGGTTTAATGGAAAGAGATCGCTTCCATTATCTAAGCTCAGGCATCATGAGCTTAGAGGAACCACCCTAGAACCTTATCCTCACCGCTCTTCTTCGTAGCGAGAAATCAAAGAAGAATGACTGAAAAGGAAGGATAGGGAATATTATAAGGATAAGGACATGAAGAAGTGTCATGTTGAGGAGAGAGAATTCTATGATCAAGGGAAGAAGTCCCGTGATTCTCACAAACCACACACTCAGCCCTAAACTTGTTCTCAATAGCTTCCGACAATCCAACCCCTGGTCGCTACTATTTCAACTTCACAAAAATCCAAGGAGGTTTCTACTCGTCCAGCCCCTACCACCTCCTTCAGGCTCGTCCATGGCCATGACAACTAGAATGCAATCTACCTTCCCTAATCTTTCCATAACAAGGATGAATTTCGACCACAATGTTAAGGATATCCGTCATAAGGAGGCCAACTGTAGATTTAGACAGGTTAGTAATCTCGTTGACTAGCTCTTTGAATGAAGGAAACTAGATTTTACATATTTTGATATCAACCGAATTAATCAAATTGACATCCATTCGATTGAATCGGAGAACAAGACTACAACAATATAATAGCTGACTATAAAATCGAGTTGGTCGAACTAAAAAAGGGATGAGCTCGAAAGTCGGCCGAGGAATCCAAAAATTGCTCAAAGAGATGTCCCACGCACACACTCGGGCCCTCAACACAATAAATGACCAGCTCCGGATGGCTCACCATGAGAATGGTCAGTTCATAGTCCAGTCAATGCCAAGGATGAGGCAATTAAAGAGAAACATATGGCACTTCAGGCCAAGGACTTAGCATTGCATACTAAGGACAAAGAACTTCAAACACTTCGGGTCAAAGTTGAGCGACTTAAAGCCAGCTTAAGGGTCGAGACAGAGAAGAATAGAAGCTCATGTTAACCTCGGTAGGGCCATAAATGAATTAAACAAGCTCAAAGAACAAGTGACCAAGGAAAAGGAAGAAATGAATTATACCCTTCGGTAATACTTTGCAAATGTTATCGAAGATATGAACCTAAAGTGGTTATGAAATAGTTACCCCTTACTCTAGCAGACGAACGGGAGGAAATCATGCATTGCGGCTGCGTTTGGCAAAGGCTTCACCGAAGATCAATTTAAAGCCAGATTCTTGGATATAGATGACATTATAGCCTTGTAGAAAGGCAAAGTGATCCTGATTGAATAAGGCAAGGTTGTAGGAAATGTGTCCGTTGACACTCCTATCGAACGTACAACATTGGATCAAGGAGACCATCAAATTCCCGATTCCAAAGAGCCTATAATGGAGACTCCAATTTTTGTGGGACCAGGCTTGAGGCTCACCCTTACTACAATTCCTGCTTCCACTACTGAAACCTCCATTGAGCCTTGCATTCCACCTTTTGTTACCCAAACAACACATTCAGTAATGGAGGAGGGTGAAATTACTAAATCCTCTGCCAAAGAAACTCCAACTAGTGAAGGTATTTCTCTCATCTATTCTGTTTTGAGAAGCTTCAGTTTTCGCTCAAGATCGTCACTAACCTTTACTTCACTATTTGTGAACTTTTAAGTTATCTATCGCTTCCTCATCCTCTGCTACCAATTACTCGGAGTTTAGGTCTCATTTCTTTTTCCACCAGATCAACTTTTGTCACTACGTGACTTATCGCTTCAATTCCTCCCTCTATTTCCAGCTTCAATCCTGATTAGCAGAAGATTGGGGCTCTAAAAGGACTGGAGGATACCTCACAGTCCCTATAGGAAGACCTTACAATCACTAGTGCTACGGGCATAGCCGGTTCAATTACCATGGCGGGGAGATTAAAGATCGACCTTAGCAAAAATTAAGATCAAAAAAATTGGGAACTTAGATACCTATTAGCATTGAGACTATAACCCCTACTTCTAGAATTCTACTAGTCAAAATCAAGCCTCCAAAAGGTAGTGGCCTTGGCAAACTCTCTAAGTCTTCTGACACTTCCATTGAAAAACTTGAAGATCCTATTGTTACAACCAAGGAAGAGACCACTCACTCAGAAGGCAGCATTCCCAGGAAGAAAAAGTCTAAAAGGTGGATATCCGAGAATGGGAAGGATTTTATGAAGCGCCCAATAAAGGACGAACTCAAGGGAGGAAATCTACAATAGAATGGTATCACTGTGTCTGGAATAAAGTGAACTGTCTCAAAACGGCATACTTCACATATTTGTAATCAATAACAAGCTATCAACAAGAAACAACTAACAAGTGGGGTAAAACAGAGAATCTACAATGTCCATTATGCAATAAAGAGATGGAATATATTGATCATTTGTTTTTTGAATGCAGTTACTCACATTTCATATGGAAACTAGCACTGGAAGAAATCGGGTTCAAGCATAACAATACTATAACATTAAAGAAAGCAGCTCAACGTATTATAAAAATATTTAGATTAAAGTCATTAGAGAAAGATCATGCACATATCATGCTAACAGCAACACTATACCATATCTGGAAAGAGAGAAATGCTAGAGTAGATAGCAATGTAAAAATAAGCAAAGAGAAAAGATGGTTGCTAATTAATACTAACTGTAGCATTACTTTGAAAAAAAAAATCGAAGAAGAGAGTTAAGAATAAAACCAAATTCAAATAGTTATCTAAGAATTTGACTGTAGAAGCAAGCAGTAAACACATAGAAAATTACTTATGTCAGCCAAAAGTGAGTCTGAAGTTCAAGAGCAGTAGTATAAATCGAAAGTGGATGAAGGACCGAGCTCAAGTTATTATCGATTTCGTTCAACAATGCATGCCGAAGCAGATATATATTATCTTACTAGAGCATCCAGCATGTGGAAATCAACCTTACTATATTTTAGCCAACACGAATCACTATATCTTGATCATACCGACTCCAAACGTGACATTTTCTGTAGAATTGAGGGTAGTCGAAATCCTTATTGGGAATTTGGGGGTCAAAGGAGAAGTTTTAATGAATGTCTCTCATGTTGTGGGAGAAGGGAGAAACTAGTAACATCAAAGCCTATTGGAATTAAAGTGAGGAGAAGAGGAACCTCTTCCATGAAAGAGCAGAGGAGAGGAAAGTAAAGTTGGTGCAACAGAAATGAATAACCCCATCTGAAGTTAGAGTATTATATATATTACGTAATTTTGATAGGCAGTGTAATAATACCCTACTCGATTTTGTTAGGTCATTGGACCAGTTTATTTTATATCTAGTTTCATAAAAAGATGTTACTAGTGGATGAAAGAAAAAAAAACTAGATGTTAATGGTGGAACACTATAATAAACACTCTTCCATGCATTTCAAACTTAGGGAAGTCCTTTTGGTGCTAACACTTTGTTGTGGCTTTTAGTATCATTATCCATCTGTAACACTAATTTACCATATACAACATTCACATGGTTTTCTATGTCTATACGTATTCAAACTTTTTCAACCTAGCTCAAATTCCAAAATCATGATAAATGTTGATTTTTCATTATGCCAAACCGTTTAAATTGCTTCTTTCTATTTTACAGCCATTTATCAAACCGACCATTATGGTGTTTTCCTACTAAAGGAGCCAAAATAAATTTGTTTAAAGCCAAAAAAAACACGCTAACATGTGTTTCCATGTTCTCCACTATTTTCCACGCTCTCTTTTCTCTCCTATTTTCTGAGACTTTATGTTCCTCTCTGATTCTCATTATTCAGTTTAATATCTCGCCCTTAATTTCTGTCGATTTTATGTTTTTAAATCCCCATCACAAATTTAATGGGTTATTCGGCACTAAATATTCTTCCTAGATCCAACTTTTCTGTGACCTTCCTCTCTCTAAATACATCTACTCCAAACCCTATAATTTTCCCCATATTCACCTTTGTCCCTGTCATTAGGAATGGCAATGGGGCGGGTTGGGGCGGGTTTTTAGTGTCCCATACCCGACCCGGATTTTTTAGACCTTGCTCCAGACCCGCCCCGTAGACCCGGTGCGGGTCTGGAATTTTGCCCCGTACCCAAGACCTGTACGGGTCAGGGTAGACCCGACCCGCCTCAAGACCCGATGAGTCTCTATGCATTGATTCAAAATTATGTAGCAACGTGCATATATTTATTTGTTTATACTCGTTATCACCAAATATACATGCAATACAAATAACAATGTGTCTATGGGAAGTTAATAAAAATGATGTCTACAATAATAATTCAGAAAATATATACATATGTTATTGTATAATTATCAATGACGCAACTTAATACTCTAATTTTTTCTATAGATATTAACTGGGACATTTTAATATCCATTCTAGAATCACTTATATCTAAAAAAATTAATAAATCATTATAGTAATAAAGCGGTTTCATAAGATGTTAGTAGTGCGGGTCGGGTTGGGGCTGGTCGGCCAAGCCCCGACCCGACCCTAGACCCGGAGTACTCAAGAACGGGTCACGGGTCTACCCGCCCCAATGACCCAATGGGGCGGGTCTTGACGGGCCAAAACAGGGGCGGATCGACCGGGTTTGGACCCTAGACCCGCCCCATTGCCATCCCTACCTGTCATCCGTGTTGAGCTACTAAATTGTCATCGCCTTAATTTTCATGCCCCAATGATCTTCCAGACTCCGCTCATGCCTTCGGACCTAGAATAATTATCACTGCTTGAGTTTCCGCTGCTCTAACCTTTCACCCTCCGCTCCAACCTTTATACCTAGAAAATGAGTAAGTGTAAATTTATAATCTTTCTTTTTCTGGTAAATTTATAATCAGTCTCCTTTTCGATTTTGTTTGGAATGTTTAGAGTCAAGTTCAATTTGTAATATAATCATATTGTTTGATTGTATATCAACTAGGAAATTTAAATTAGGTAGAAACTAATTTATGTTTTACAAATCCTGAAAATAAATTCACATATAAAGTGTTCTTAACCTAAAACATTACCACCGTTCACATGATATGTATATACCTTGAAATTTTTTAACATGGCAAGCATGCATAATTAGTATGAGGAATTTCCAGTAACTCCGAATTCTAGACAAAATGTTTGGATTCGAATTCTCTAAATACCACAATTGGTACAAATTAGATTCAGAGTTTTCGAAGAAAGTCGACTACATTTCACAATACTAAGAATCTTATTACAAGAACTTTAGGATCATGTCAAAATTGTTGAACATTTAGTGTGGCATATTAGAAATGGATGGAGATACAAAAAGTCTCTTTTTGCGAGTTAGGACCTAAAACGTCCTTAATTAATGTAATGTGTTTTTATTATTTATGAATATCAGTTAATACAATTAAATTTAAATCGCTTTTAATAATTATTTTACTATTTACTATTGTGTGGTAAGTTACTTACCTTAACCTTTTAGGATTTGTTACACTGCAACCCGCTTATAATCTCATGAACCTTTTTGATTTGACATTATTTAGTTTGTGGCTACTTTTCTCCCAACAGATAGAATATTTAGCGAATGCTATTAAATTATGATTTAGCCTCATTGGCCTAGGAATTTTTTATTTTATCTTTTATATTGGTGTTGAATGGTAAAATACAATTTGCTTGTTTTTATGCTTTGCTTTTAGAAGTCGGTAATGTAATTTGAGCTACATTTAGTTTTGTTTACATTTTCAGTTTTATATTTTCTTAATTAGTGTGATATCCTTGTTTTAACTTCTGTCCTTGAAATTTTTTTATAGTTTAGATAATGCATTTTATTTTACAATATACTATTTATAACATAGAGTGTCATTTTCTCCATTAAATTTATGTTTCTCTAATTATATAATAGTGATTTAATGGTGTCACGAGACGTTAACTACTATAACCTAAATTCTCGAACTCCATAACTAAATTAATTTATCTTTTTGACCTAAAATTTCATATTCACTCCTCTATGATCTTAATATTAATGCTTACCTATGGAAATAAAGTAGCAAATTAAATATCACTGATAAAAATTAATTGTACTCCGTTTGGTAGTCTGCTGGATTTACGTGAGCTATTGGGTTTATTCTCGCAATACTATAGTTTACTTCATTCGGCATAGCTTTAGGAGTTAATTTTTGCTGCAAATGGAATTTGGCGTTAAAGATGAAAGGTCTAAGCATACTCAACATATAAGCCTCACGCTATTACTGTTGTCTACATTTTCTATCTCATAATATTCTTGAACTTCACTCCATTCGTTTTACAATCTAATTAGCAAATATCTACATGTATTTTGCTATTGATATTAATGAAAAGCAAATACCTACATGTATTTTGCTATTGATATTAATGAAAATTATAGAACAAAGTGTCTAAAGTAAAGGGTATGTGCATATTTCAAGTTTACTTTACCCTTTTCCAAGAGTAGATGTGTTCTTTTGGTTGACAGATAATTTCCACCGGGAAGTGATAGATACTTTAAGCTATGTGGTCAACCAATCAAATTTCACAGTTCAAGTTCTAAAGAATGTTATAGCTTTTTGTCCTTTGCGCATTCTAATATGTTAATTTTAACATGCATATTCTGTACTTATTATGTTATTGCACATTTAAGTTCAACAAACTCTAAGATTTTTTATTTTCTTATAGCAATGCAAGCAAAGAATAGTAGTAAGAATTATGGAGATAAAGTAATGTTGACAGGACTTTGAATTCACCCAACTAACGAAGAGTTAGTTAGCTTTTTATCTTATATTTAGCAAAAGCTTTGTTATATGGAACAGATCAGATACTTGAACATCTATAAATATGTTTTTCTTCATCATAATATCATTGTCTTTATTGAGTTAATCATATTATATATTTCAAACATTTTATCTACAGTCGTCATTGTTACACTATAATTTCTACAAAGTACAAATTGTTAATATTCAAAAGGAAATCTCCTTGGCTTGTAATTCCGAGAACTATCTTTCGGTTTCTAACGAGAGCATGCAATTCGAGAGCATGAATCAAAATATCAACCAAGGCCAAAATCATTATTCAGCTAAGACAAGAAGCCTGACCGAGAGCATCAGTTGTCGAAACCCTAAAGGAATTTAACAAATAACAGCGATCAACGGCTCAGATAGCCTAGACGGAGACTAACGATCAAGATAAATGGAAGATATCCAAAATCTATATATAAAAGCGTTACGTCAGCAATCCATGTCTAGTTACACTCCATCGGATGATGACAAGCGTTCAAATCAAGATTGCTCATGGCAAGTCAGATCATTCATCCAAAGAGAAGACTTCAACCAATGGCGTCACGGCATATTGGAATAATTAGGCAGCAATCCCAAGGCACAAGGATCTTGTGGCATAACAAAAATTGACAAAAAATCATAAGTGTGCTTTTCTATATTAGAGCTCCATCCAAAAACTCATTAATGGCAGAAACGTCTAGATTCAATGTAATAAGCTTCTTGGCTATATAAGAGTGATTAAATAAGAAAAGGGCAGTAGACGTAGGACTTTTGGCCCCAACCACTATAAAAGTCTCGGTGTTATTTACTTTCTGCATTTTACCCTTTCGGAATTTACTATTGTTACCTTACGGTTTAACACTTCACCTTTCAAGCTCAACTAAACTACATCTCGATAGTCACCTCATCGGGCTCAATACTCCCATTTAACTTCCAGAGCTTTACCTTCAGTCTTCGGGGTGTTGGTGCTGATGAAATCCTACACTAATATATTTAGCGCTAGAAGGAGGGCTCGAACCTTTGCATTTTTCTTCCATTCGAAGATCCAACAAGAGCCTTTCAACCAGCCATGTCTAAACCTGAAAATAAAAGAGTCGTATCGGAACTACCCCTTAACCTTCGCGTTCGACTTATTGAAGAGGACCACAACAAAAGATTGGTCACCCTCATTTCAGTGAAAGAAAATGGTAAATATTACGATCCTGTCTATGAACTTCAGGCTTCCCATATTAGGCAGCTTTCAGAATACCTCCAAGAATCACTTCATGAATCAGTCCGGCTCGAAAGATTGTCAAAGCCCTGGATGATTAAGTTAAGGGCATATCCATTGAATTGTTGAACTACAAAGATCTGGTTCCTTCCAACAAGAGAGCTCCACTGGATACCTTATATGATGGGTTTTGGAAGAAGTTGAAGCATGATCAAGACCTTACCCCACTCAACCAACGCTTGTCTACGATACCCATGGAAACTCGTCAGGACCTCTCTTATTCCAATTACCCCCCACTAAAGATAGAAAATCCAAAAAGCGGGAAGTATTGCGCTTACCACTTAACGAATGGACATGGAACAAACAAATGTCGAAGCTCTCTTACGTGATCGAAAAATCATGCAAAAAGGAAAGTTAACTAAATTCATTAAGCATTAGATTAAATATCCTATTTTAGAATTATTTATTTCGTTTTACTTTTATGATTTCAAGAGAACTCCATGTGACCTTGTCAAATGAATGCATAAGGTGTTTTCACAAAGATGAAGTTGCTAGAAGAATCCTTTCCATAAGTCAAATTCCCATAGATAAATAAAAGGCCCCAGTTCCATTAATGTGCTTATCTCGGTTATAACTTCAAAAGTTTCAACTCCAAAGGGGAAGGGCACCTCATAGTTTCGTATTTTCGAAAGCTTAATCAGTGGGCCTCATTACATCCATCTTTGACATAACCCTATCCTGGGTTCCGATTCGGAGGGAATATTCAAGTCTCGATATTCACGATCTACCTTTCGATATGTTTTCTCTCCTTAAGAACCTTTGTATATCATACTTGCATTTAGGATTAAAAACTAAATTTCCCTATTAATACATGCATTAGAATTTAAGGACCAAAATCCTTCCATTAATCTGACGAGATTAGTGGAAAAATTCATTGAAATACTTCCATTAATCCAACGAGATTAATGGGGAATTTCACTTTCTCTGAAACATATATATATTATACACACAGATTTATATATATATATATATATATATATCAATGGTCTCCTTTTACTCAAACTAAAGTAAAAACTTTCTATTGAATAATGTGTTTTATAAGCTATATAATTTCAATAATCTTCATGAAATACCCTTAAAAACACTTTACCAAAGAAATTTATGTTTTCCTTTACCAAATTACAACTAGCATTTCGTACGATTGTTAACTCAACATAATTCTAGATGGATGATGCCCACTGAAACGGCTGTAGATTGACGGCACCAGCCAAAAGTAGTTGTAGATGGCTGATGCCCACTAAAAGGGGTTGTATATGGCTAACACCAGCCAGAAGTGGTTATAGATGGCCGACACCAGCTAAAATTGGTTATAGATGGCCCGCCAAAGGGGAGTTGTAGATGGTCGACACCAACCACAAGTGGTAAGTAAATTAGGACCCAATGATAAAATTGGTAGACCTCGCCATAAGAGCACCCCCACGGTGATGTGCAACAAAGTGTAAGGCCAATATCACCTAGGTTAAAAAAGACGTCGAAAAGTAGAATGCACGCTGATAGTGAGTCATCGTCAGTGGAATCATACACTAGGTAGATCCCCAATTAGATTAGAGTGTTGGGTTGATTCCCAACTAGATTAGAATGTTTAGTAGATTCCCAATTAAGATTAAAATGTTGGGTAGATTCCAAACTAGATTGGAATGTTAGGTAGATTCCCAACTAGATTATAATGTTGGGTAGATTCCCATTTAGATTACAATGTTGGGTAGATTTCCAACTAGATTAGATCGTAGGTTAGACTCCCAATGATAGTGAGCCATGGATGAGAAGTATCATGCATTGGGTAGATTCCTAGTTAGAAAAGAAGTGGATAGATTCCCGATACGGATAGAATTTTAGGGAGAAGTCCCTAAGTCAAGACATCAAATAGATTCTTGGTAAGCCGAAAAGTAGTAAAGGTGAACATAGAATCGGAATAAGATGAAATTCTTAATTATGTCACTAGCTTGACTCCAGACAAGAATCCAATTATAAAAACCAGTTTAGGTCTGAACCTATTTTAAGGGAAGTATGCATGTGGGCAAAAGACACCCCATAGAAGGAAAGTCCTAAAAAGCACAATCAAGCAAAGTGACAGAATAAAAAGTGAAGTCAAGGAAATAAATTTTCTTTATATGCCTTTTATCTAAGAAAATGTTACAAGAGAAAGGCCAAGATGAATGCCTAAAGAAATAGTATTACGAAGACTGAATTACAAAATCAAGAACATCAGAAAACAAAGTATAAAAACGAAAGGAGTTCCATCCAAGAGGCCAACCAAGATGGCAAGTCAGAGCTCTCCGAAGCAACTCCAGTTTTGTAGTCTCGAAAGGAAGTCTTTAGCCTCATTATCCTTATCCTCTTCTCCCTCCCCCCCTATTTAAAAAGAATGACAATATTCTCTCCCGATGTCAGATATCGGTTCAGGGTTCACCCCTCTTCGAAGAGAGGCATCTGTTGGATTTTAGACCCAACTTTGACTTAAGGAAATCGACCTTAACCTCAAAAGCCATAAGGGTTACCTTCAACTTTTAAAGCTTGGCTACCTTGTCCTTATAAGATTGGTAATGAGAAGCATAGTCTCGCTGGATCTTTGAACAATTCAGGCAGAATACTCCCTAAGGAATACCAACTTAAGATTGGTAGAGATAAAGGATGGCAAGTAAGAAAAGATCCCATATCGGCTATCCTAGTTTGAAACACTACAAGGCAATCACATCAAGTTGAATGGAAATTCAAAAATACTCAAGTCGTCAAGGGGTTTCATTTAGAAAATCCATACAAGGAAAAAGTTATAAAGGACGTATTATTATAAAGACAGACTACATACCTTTTCTTCACTAAAAGTATTGTTGGGGGCATCCTCTTCTACCTTCTTATTAGAAGATTGAGCTCCTTCTTCTTCCTCCATCGAGATTTCGGCTTCATATTCCATAGTGGCCTCGCCGTCTTCTTCCTTTTGACACTCTTGGTACCTTTTAGCAAAGTTAGTCTCTACTATGGCTGCATTATTCCTAAGATAAGCTAGGGAAAAGGTCATGTTCTAGTCTTTTTGATAAGCGTAAGCATCAAACAAAACTTGGAAAGCTCGCTTGCTAGCTTCCTTCTCATGTTCCCCTGGGCAATATAATGATCAACAACACCGGCCTTGGCGCTCTTCAATCTCTCGCTCCACTCTATTAAAGCTTCCTCGAGGTCTCTAATCCTGCTGTTAACCGGGTTTTTAACCCGTTAAAATTCAATAGAAGTAAGAACATCTACGACGAGTCAAAACAACTCAAGAATCAACCAAGAGGACCGAAGAAGGATTGAAGAAAGACTCAAGAGGAGGAAACCAAAATTTTGCCAAGATGATGGATCGCCAGTGATCCATCACCTTCGAATCGCTAGCGATCCATAAGGTTTGCTCGTGAATCCTCCAAACCTCTTGCATCATGATTCATTACCATTTCTAAGCACGCTTGCCAATTTACGTAGTATGCTAAACAATATAGCTCGAAAAGTGAAGACTCTTCTGATTCAAGTTGTTTGGCCAGAATTAGCTAATGTAAAATGGACCTACAGAACTCATACGAAGTCGGATTGACTTGAAATTTTGGGAAAACATTTAGAAAGCATAGGAGAAGGCTCATGAAAAATGAAGTCATTTAGAGTTGATTTGATGGATTGCTAGCGACCCATCTAGAGTGTATGATGGGTCTCTAACACCCTCTAGAGTGTTCTTGCAAAGTTTCGTTCGATTTCATTAAGATTTGAGCGAGATATGGATGATTCTTCTAGACCAAATGACCCATGAAGACGGATGATCAAACTAACTCCAAACTGCTTGATATTTGGACAAGGCACTTAAATAGAAGATAGGAAGACAACCAAACAAAGATCACTCAAAAATATGCTAAGTGGATGGATAGCTAGCGATCCATCCCCTATGGATAGCTAGCGATCCATCAAAATAGGTCGGATCGCCCTCAAACTTTCTGAGCTCTTTCGTAGCACTAAGTAAAGGCTTCTGGTAGAAAATTATGCTAAGTTGATGGATAGCTAGTGATCCATCCCCTATGGATAGCTAGCGATCCATAGAAATGACATAGATTGATTTGAGATTTTTGGTGATGTCTTGGCATAACAACTGGACTCTTCTGCACTTGGACTTTTGGCCCAATACTCATTGAACTTCCCTATAAATACTCACCTACCTGCAACTAGAGATGTATCTTTTCCAGAGAGAGCTGATGTTACTCTACTGGAATTCCTTCACTTCTTCAACTTTCTTCTCCCTCATAACAGTCGTCAAGAGGGTTACTGTGATTCTCCAGTCAACCCTTGTTATTGTGACTTATTCTAACTCATTGTAACTTAGATCTAGGAACTAACTAGTTGATATCCAAAGAGATTCAACTAGTATAATCATAATAAAGATTGATTAAAGTGGACGTAGGCCAGAGTCAGCCGAACCACTATAAAAATCTTGTGTCTCTTTTCTTACTTCTGCTATTTATTTGTTGTTTATCTAAGATTTATGCTGCTGATTATCTGCACTGGTGCTTTCACACTTGATCCAGGGTGTTGATCCATTTTTTGGGTTAACATTTTAATGCTTTCACTAAGAACAAAGGTATATCCATAAACTTGAAGCTTGAATATGAGATTTAGGAAAAATGAAGAGGCCTAACATTGGATCTAAAACTAGAGCAAGTCAACTAGAGCCTGGGGGGCAGTTAGGAAGTATCCTCAAATTCTCACCAATCCAACTATGTAGCTAGAGAAGAAATGGAAAGGCTGATGAAGGAGATGCAGGATGGAATCTTGGTTATGGAAACAAGAGATGATGGAGAGATTCTTCTAAAGGATGGGACAACAAGGAATTCAGACCCTAGGAAACAATACATGAGCTGTCGGAGTTGGATTGGAACAAGATGGAGTCTTGCCCCCACGTCTGGAGCAACTGATACATGAGGGTAATGCTGGAATCAACAATAGGACCCAATATAGGAGCATCTGGAGTTAGAGCAAAACAAACTGAAACAATGCCCACACGACTAAGGGGTATGATAGATTTGGATCTAGGATGAATTCTAACGCCTGGAATGGGTGATGTTGGAGCTAGAGTAGCAAATCAAAGTACGAATACATGACCAAATGAGCCGAAACTAGAAGCCCACGGTTGGAATAGGAGGCAGGTTCGTCCCTTACTCTTTGCCTTCTGCTTTTTCTGCCTTTAATAATCTCAGGCCACTTACACGTGTACGGGACCCCGAACGGTCCTTAGGCACGCTCTGAGTCGGATGCCTAAGATGACTATTTAGGACAACAATAATATCAGGCCGCTTATACGTGTATGGGATCTCGAACGGTCCCTAGGCACGCTCTGAGTCGGATGCCTGAGATGACTATTTAGGACAATAATAATCTCAAGCCGCTTACACGTGTAAGAGATCCCAAACGGTCCCTAGGCATGCTCTGAGTCGGATGCCTGAGATGACTTAGGACAATAATAATCTAAGGCCACTTACACGTGTATGGGATTCCGAACGATCCCTAGGCACACTCTGAGTCGAATGCCTGAGATAAACATTTAGGATTTCTACTGGTTTTGATTCTTGCTTTTTTAATTTCTTCTTATTTGTTTTGATTTGAATATTTCAATATTGAAAAAATCCACATTGATTATGATGACTGATATTGATCGCCTTAGAGTCCCACCACGGGACCGGAGTGCAAGGTGCAAGTCCCCTCGCCAGAGAGAGAGTGGATGGACTTGTATGATATTGATCGCCATAGAGTCCCGACCGGAGAGACGGGACCGGAGTGCAAGAAGTAAGTCCCCTCACCGGAGAGTGAGCGGATTGCTTACTTAATCCCCCTTAACTTAACAAACAAACGATCCAGAGAGATCGTCCTCTTAACTTGAAACATTAAACGATCTGGAGAGAACGCGTATTAAACTAAACAATAAACGATTTGGAGAGATCGTGCATTAAACTTAAATGTCAGGAGAGATTGAGCCTTAAAATAGATTTGATTTAATAAAAGGATTTGAATGCCTCATAAACAGAATAAAACTTATAAATGCTAAATGAATACAAGATGACTTCGATATATGATGTGATTCTGATATATGATTTGATTTTGATATATGATGTGACAACTCTAAGTGAGAAGCAAAAATTGATAGTGATGTAAATCCCGAATGAACACAGGATGATTAGAGATGTGTAATGTAATTAGAGACATGTGATGTAACAAATCCAAATGAAATCGGAATGATTGTGATCTATAGATTACACTTAGGCAGAGTCTAGAGTCTTAGTATGTAACAGGTTTGGAACGACTGGTGATTGGCAAGAGAATCCGAAGGAACTGGACGATTCACCAAGGCTAAAGCAGCTGGAAAGCTCATTTATCGAAGACTGGAGACAAGAACTTGTTCTTAAGAAAAGCACACCTTTCATTCAAAAGGCGTACTTTGGGGGGCAAGTGTTAACCGGGTTTTTAACCCATCAAAATTCAATAGAAGTAATAACATCTACGATGAGTCAAAATAACTCAAGAATCAACCAAGAGGACCAAAGAAGGATTGAAGAAAGACTCAAGAGGAGGAAACCAAAATTTGGCTAAGAGATGGATCGCTAGCGATCCATAAGGTTTGCTCGTAGATCCTCCAAACCTCTTGCAACATGATTAATTACCATTTCTAAGCACGCTTGCCAAGTTCAATAGCTTGCCAAATAATCTAGCTCGAAAAGTGAAGACTTATCTGATTCAAGCTATTTGGCCAGAATTAGCTAACTTAAAATAGACCTACAAAACTCATATGAAGTCAGATTGACTTGAAATTTTGGGAGAACATTTAGAAAACATAGGAGAAGGGTCACAAAAAATGAAGTCATTTAGAGTTGATTTGATGGATCGCTGCGACCTATCTAGATTGGGCCCCAACACCTTAAATTTTTATGGTGGGTTCCTAACACCTTCTAGAGTGTTCCTGAAAAGTTTCATTCAATTTCGTTAAGATTTGAGCGAGATATGGATGATTCTTATGGACCAGATGACCCATGAAGACGGATGATCAAACTAACTCCAACGACTTGATATTTGGACAAGGCACTTAAATAGAAAATAGGAAGACAACCAAACAAAGATCACTCAAAAATATGCTAAGTGGATGGATATCTAGCGATCCATCCCCTATGGATAGCAAGAAATTGATCCCCTATGGATAGCTAGCAATCCATTAGGATAGGTCGGATCACCCTCAAACTTTTCGAATTCCTTCGTAGCACTAGGAAAAGGCTTCTGGTAGAAAAATATACTAAGTTGATGGATAGCTAGCGATCCAACCCCTATGGATAACTAGCGATCCATCCCCTATGGATAGCTAGCGATCCATCCTCTATGGATAGCTAGCGATCCATAGAAATGATTCATATTGATTTGAGATTTTTAGTGATGACTTAGCATAACAACTGGACTCTTCTGCACTTGGACTTTTGGCCTAATACTCACTAAACTTCCCTATAAATACCCACCTACCTGCAGTTAGAGATGTAACTTTTCTGGAGAGAGAGCTGTCATTACTCTGCTGGAATTCCTTCACTTCTTCAACTTTCTTCTCCCTCATAACAGTCGTCAAGAGGGTTACTGTGATTCTCCAGTCAACCCTTGTTATTGTGACTTATTCTAACTCATTGTAACTTAGATCTAGGAACTAACTAGTTGATATCCAAAGAGATTCAACTAGTATAATCATAATAAAGATTGATTAAAGTGGACGTAGGCCAGAGTCAGCCGAACCACTATAAAAATCTTGTGTCTCTTTTCTTACTTCTGCTATTTATTTGTTGTTTATCTAAGATTTGTGCTGCTGATTATCTGCACTGGCGCTTTCACACTTGATCCAGGGTGTTGATCCATTTTTTGGGTTAACACCTGTGATATCTCTCCCTGACGTTCCTAACCGACTCCTCCACTAGAGCATTCGCCTCTTGAATCTTGGTTTTAATTTCCGTGAACTCCCTTTTTGTTGTCTCGGCAATGGCTACTGCTTCCTCTATCTTCAACCACCCATGTTAAAGGTAGAGAATTCTGCAACGTCTAGAAAGGGGTAAACATGGTAGGGACAAATATTGAAATCATAAACCTTCACAAGAACTCCAATTTAGCTTGATACTCTCCTGGAGGCCATATTCGATCGTCTTTCGGATGCCTAAAGTAGAGTTTGGAGGACTATATGTGCTTTAATGATGGCAAAAATAAGGTTGCTTTCAAAAGCGGCCCTTGTGATCTCTATGGCCTACTTGTTCTTCTCGAAAAGTAAGATCTGAAGTTTTTTTCCTTAGAACTTTCGGCTTGGGAAGATTTGGAAACCTTTTGTTTCCTCGAGTCAATAGCCTCTTTATCAGAAGGAGCCAACCGGGACCTTTTCTTGAGTACTTTCCCTTACCTTGGGGGCTGGATTTCTTAAAACACGTTGTAACTGGGGATAATTATGGTAAAGAGTGAAACTCTGAGTCTTGCTTTCCCTAGGGCTAGACTCCGCTTCGTCTCCCTATTGATAACTATGGTAGAAGCTTTCTCATGCTTCCTAAAAGGTTTAAGTCCGGCAAAATTAGTGGAAGGAGGTATCAGTCCTAAACCTTTCAGTCTACTTTCGGTGAGAATCAAATGGCTAAACCTTCGTAAGGGTGGAATCTTCATGACTCCTTTGTATCCATCCTTAAATGGATTGGTCATAGCTAGATCAACACTCTTCTTAGGTCTCACTGTTTAGAATTTGATAAAATAAGGAAACACGACCAAGAATAAAAAAGAATAAGAAAAGGAAAGACATTTGAATGACATACCAACACTATTGAAAGAAGTAATAATTCGATTAGAACGAACCTTTACCAAAAACCATTGACATGGTGTTATTTTGCTAAATGGATCCTTCAAAGGAGAATGTCTTAAGAATTTGAGAAAGTACATATGAAATCCACCAAAAGACTTAGACTCCAGCAGATTGAACATGTAGTTGATCTCAGCAGGAGATATGTTGCAATAGCCTTTTTCAGAATAAAGAATCGTCATAGCAGAAGAGTTGAATAAGAAGTATCCAAAAGTTGGAAAGGATTGATGTTGTAAAACCCCAAAAAACTAACAAACAAAGAGGTTAGGGGCAGAAAGACCTTGTGTTCCAAATGTTTTATGGACCACATGAAATACCCTTTGGGAGGGTCACTAAAGCGCAACCCAGAATAGGGAGCGAGCGTTTCATCCCCAGCAATCCCATAAGAAGACAAAATTTCTTTAAGAATTTGCTGATCACCGATGGGAGCATCCATTTCTAGCCTAAGAAGAAGGGGAAAAAATGTCCAAATATAAAAAGGAAAATGGACATTATTCTCAGCATAAAGACGACACAAAGTAAACCCAAATTTAATGCTTGGATAAATAGTAAAAGGAAGGATATCAGTGACTATATTGGTAATCTTAGTAAGGAAAACAAAGTTAAAAAGAACTTACTAGCTTGGGGGTGGATATCGAAAGAAGAATCGAAGAGAACTTGAGGATATTAATGGAGGTTTCATGATTCGAATAAGTAAAAAAGGAAAAAGAAAACGAATTGTTTATATTAAAAAGAACGACACAGATGGAAGAGAGAGAAGCCTTTCTTACCGTAGATTTCATCCAACAAAGTGGAATGTCTAAAGATTTCCTCAGATGCCATACCTTGGATAAGAAAAGAGAGGCACTTTTTGAAGATAATCAATCCCTTATTGACACTTGGACTTACATTTAATGCAAGACTAGAACCCGTCTCTTCAAAGTTCGATCCCAAATGATCACTTACAAACTCCTTACCACAAGTACAACTCTGGCCTCATGGTCTCAAATTAGATTTCACCTCTCAGCTTCGAAACAGTTTTACTTATCACTTAGCCTAGATGGCTTCAAGTGTCACATATAGTTTTCGAAAAAGTTTTGACCTCACGGTCCAAATTAGATTTTTCCTTTCAGCACCGAAACGATTTAGCTCACCACTTAGCCTAGTTGGCTTCAAGTGACAAGCATGATTTCAAAAGTTTTGGCCTAATGGTCTCAAAGTAGATTTTTCCTTTCGACGCCAAAATAATTTTGCTTATCACTTAGTCTATATGACTTCAAGTTACCAGCAAAATTTTCACGAGTTCTCACCTCTTGGTCTCAAGTTAGATTTTGCCTATCAGCAACAAAATAGTTTCGCCTCCCACTTAGACTAAATGAATTCAAATGGAAGGTGCAAATTTTCAAAAAGTTTTGACCCTATGGTCTCAGATTAGATTTTGCCCTTCGGCACCTAAACAGTCGTTCAAACGACTTCGAGCGAAAAGCACGATTTTCCAAAGTTTTGACCTTACGGTCCCGATTTAGATTTCGCCTTTCGGCGTCCAAGCAATTTCATTTACCATCTAGCCTAGATAACTTCGAGTGGAAAATATGATTTTAAAAGCTTTGATCTCACAGTCCAAGTTAAAATTTCACCCCTTCAATTTTCAAAACCTTTAATTACTCATCACTTGACCAAGGCAACCGGCTAAGCCTTCGCCTCTGGGAACTGATTTAAAATTGTTTTCAAAACCCCCTTGATAAGGTTAGGTCCTTACGAGTGGCATAAATGGAGCAATGCTCCCGCAAGCTCAAAATCAACTTCGTGATGGGAATGGAATAAACAAGACAATTATTGAACTTGATACGAAAACATTCTTTCCAAATTCCATCACATATTAATCATATGAGATGGACTTTGGAGGGTGTTACCTCGCCTTTTGGACAAGGCTGGAATATCAACAAATTGGCTAAAAAGGATGGATACTGGGATTGGAGATCGATTGGGAAACAAGGCTATGATCGATACCGTCCAAAATGGACCAAGCTCCAATCATGGTGGGATTGATTAGGAAGGGTGAACAAGGCTTGGAGAGGCTACATTTCAAATTTCAGGTCAATCGGAGTTCGTGTACTCGAGTTATGGATGGATCAATATTGGCAAGAATTGGTTTTGGATCGATCTCTTCGTATCGATCACGGTGACCGTTGGTTTGGATCGATCAAAATGGATGTGTACTTCGGATTGATGCATTCATATTGGTTCTTTCGTATCGATATATAGATGGATATGAATATAGGTGATAGACTCCTTCTTGTACATTCGCTTTGGATCGATCGTATCGATAGCATTAGATCGATATGAGGGAAAGAAATAGGTTCATGGATACGGAGCTCATATCGATGCACATACATCAATTGGATGGTGGAGTATGTCAAAGCACTTTGTATCGATCAAGACTGGGATCGATATGAAGAATGAAGCAACGGTTTCAGGGACTTGGATGGGCATTTCGTATCGATCACTTATTGATCGATACGAAGGACGCAATCAGGGATGGATACGAAGAAGGCAATCGAGGATCGATACGAACAGGGGGTGAATTTATGGATACGAAGTGATGGACATGAGGCAATGGAGTATGATGGATACGAACAACGTGGGATACGAAGGTGAGGGATGCGAAGAGAAGATGGATATGAATTGATGGAGGCGAACTGATGGATCCGAAGCTTTCAGCCCACTTACAAACTAGAACTTGTATCGATCATATCTCTCAAACCATAAATCCAAAAGCTATGAAATTTTCAGGGAAGCTTCCTTATACACTCAAGAATGTTCATGATCGATCTCGGCTTTATTTGACTACATTTGGATCGATATGAATTGTACTTGGATCGGTCCAAATTCACCCTGGATCGATCTAGCGGGCCCACCTGTGCAAGAGAAAGGTATTCCAAGTTTTAAGGCGGATATTTTTAGATCTACGCCTAAAATAGCAGTCCTATGGCAATTGAAAGGGGGATCTTCTTCTACTCCTTACGCGAAACTCTGCTATTTCGGTAATTAATGTTCAAAGGCCTGTAATTGTAATCTCAATACAAATCGGATAGAAGGACCAATTCAAAGTGGACGTAGGCCAGAGATAGCTGAACCACTATAAATCTTGTGTTCCTTCTTGTTGAATATGCGACTATATGATTTTTGTTTGATGATAATAAACATATATATATATATATATATATTCATTTAAATGTATTTGTTAATGTACTATTTTATTTTTCACATAATAAATAAATATTTGCTGAATAAAATAAATAACACTGAATTTAAATTCAAACGGATATTTTATTCAAACAAATATTTATTACAATTTTGAATAGTACAAATTCAAGCTCTCACTATATATATACAATTTGCAATTACAATACATTTCAATTTACATAACTGTCCTCACTACATATCGCTCGTTCACTCGTAGTTATCTTCAACTCTATTCCAGATTGAATCCAGCATCTGAGCAATCTACAAAAATCTACACTGACGCAGTAAAATTGAAAATAAAATATTTTGCAGTATAAAATAAAATATGATTTTGAAAATATTATTTGCCTCAGTTATTTGGGTTGTTCGTCATCATTTAATTCTGAATTCATCAAACACGAACAACTTGTCACATGCACAGTGTATCACTGTACATGCCAAAAGGCTGTGCACACCGATATACACTTGATAAATCTACGGGGACAGGTGAGCACAAGGTCAAACCCAAATTAAAAGCCGGGTTCAACTCAAGTGAAATACAGGTAAAATCACGACACGAGCACAAGGTCAAACTCGAGCTTTAAAGCTGGATTCAACACAGGTGCAGTCCAAAAATACAAGCACAATATGTACAAAGTCAATGCAACAGTGGTGCACCATAAAATACAAGACATGCATACACCTCAACACACCAATGTAATCAATTTTGGCTACAAACCAGGTTCAGGCTCAAGTACAAATGGAACAGCAAGGTGATCGAACAACTGAACACTGTTAACAAGACCACATACAAGTAGCATGATCAGACCAGTGAAGACATGAACAAGGCTCGAACTCAAGTCAGTGCACAACAACCCAATACAAACTACATGAAGTAAATGCACAAACATATATATACATATGTATATACACATGTATACATACATGTAGTGACAACATAGCAGACTAATCAAGTTAAACAATGCAACTGAATTCAAGTGAATGGCAACAACAACAAAGCAGGATGACCGCAAACCAAATATATAAACAATGTCAAGTTCAAGCTAAACAGAGAACAATAATCATTCAACTCAGGTGAAAATTCCAAAATCATCAATGAACTAACCACATCAAGCATCATACATATGTAGTCGAGGCAACCAGACTACTTGACTGGAAATACCACACATGACAGCAAGACAGTTTCAAGAGACTACGAACCAGACAACATAAAGTATGAAGGCAATGCACATGTCAACAGAGAAGGGAGCAATGCACATGCCAACAAAGACTGCAGATGCAAGCAGACTCGAGTCACAGTGCAGCTAGAACCAACAACAGAGAATCAAGGTATCAGACTTGAGCCAGAATAACAAGCATATGAAATCAAAAACAAAACCACAACTAGCACATGCACATCAAAGTGCAGAAAAACTACAAAATCATGATGAAGCCAGTGTCACAAGAACTAAGCATACATGATGACTCGAGAACAAAAGCATGAAGTACACATCATACATGTATTGATATATATATATATATATATATATATATATGCAGTGAACAGTGGACAAGAGCTCAACAAAACAACTCAAACTCACAATGGAACCATACTCAAGAAAATATACAGTAATAATATGGTTGCAGTGAATCAAGCAACTCGAGCAAGTCCAGCTACTATATGAATGCATGCGTATGGTTAAGCAGTCAAGTCAAGCCAATGCTAACATGTAGTGCATTGAAACTAAACAGTGAACTCAACAAAGATCAAGTGAACAACAATGTCTGGACCACAATGCAACAGTTAATAGTGAAGACAACAACAAGGCTATAACTTCAATCATGTATGTAGTAAACAACATGTACAGTGATATATATGCAACAAGTTAAAGACTGCAACACTACAGGCAAACACACGTGAATGGTTAACAAAGGAAATGGTCAAGAGCAAGACTCTAGTTTGCAACATATAACAACGCTGCAATACTACCAGAATTCAAGAAAGCCCTAATTTTCTCAAGAAATCAAAGTCATAGTAGCAGTAACAGTGCCGAAGACACAGGAGTCAAAATTAATAACCAGTTCAAATCAAGGCCGAAGTCAACACAAAAATGAATGAAATCGAACAGTTAAAAATCCACCGTGGTGGCCAAGCAAGTCAAAATCAAAGCCGTGAGAATAAAGCAATGAAAATATAGGAATTGAACAAGTCAGTGCAAATCATCAACATTCAAGTTGAATCGAACGGCAAGCCAAAAATTATCAGACGAAGTCAATGAATTTATACGAATGGAAATATAGGAATTCGTATCCTATATAAGCAATTAACATCATCGACATTTTTATCATTTGAGTTCAAGCAACAAAGCATAAACATTCAACTCGAATCAAAGTCGAGTAAAATATAAATCGAAAAAGGAATTTCACTTACCAATCTTTCAACAAATTGAAGGCACTCGACAATTTGAAGCAGCCGAGAAATCAATCGAAGAAAGCAAATAAAGCAACATTCAATGTACAAGTAAAAGCGGCAGCTTCAAAGAATTATACAAAGCCTTAATTTCAGAGCAAAAGAAGAACGAATCGAAGTCGCCATTATCACCAAAATAAGGACGGGCCGACAAAATAAAAGGATAAAGAGATTTACTTGTTTATTAGTTTGGGCCGTTCTTTTTTTTTCTTTGGGTTTTAAATTAATTAAATTAGGGTTTTGTTTTATAATTGCTTTTTAAATTTGTATTTTTCTTTTTAAACCATTGTAATTTCTAGTCGTGTGACTAAGGGACAAACTACGTGGCGTAGTCTGAGAATTCGCAACTCAGTGGCTGAGTTGTGGCATGGTTTTGAGCGTAGAGTTAGGATTAGTCGATAGCGGGTGTCGCGAGTTTACGTGTGTAAGCGTCTGACTATCTAATTTCTAGTAGAAACCTTGGGGGCAGCACGTAGGCAGGGTTTTGCCGAAGCTGGGTAAATCTGTGTGTTCTATTTTCTATTTTTATTCTGCTATTATCTGTGCTGCTATTATTCTGCTGTGATCTGTGCTGAAATTATTTTAAATAAACTTCCGCAATAAATTTTTATAATTGATAGTATCACCCTATTCACCCCCCTCTAGGGTGAAATCGATCCTACAAGTGGTATCAAAGCTAGGAACAAAAGCCATTTTTGTTTTAAAAAGTTTGATTTTTCAAAGACCAATTTTTTACAAATTTAAATTTTTAAAATGGCTTCTTTTAATGCTTTTGCTGAGGGTCGTTCCAATATTATTCCTCTTATTTTTGATGGAATGGATTTTTTAAATTGGAAATTGAAAATGGAATTTTATTTAAAATCTGTTAATGTTAAATGTTGGGATATTATTGAAAATGGGTGTGATATAATAGACGAGAAAATTATCTCGATTAATGCTCTTGCTATGCATATAATATATTCTCATATTAATCAAGATAATTTTAACTCTATCTCTCATTGTGAAAATACACAGGAAATCTGGAATACTTTTGATGCAATATATAGTGCAAAAGTCAACAGCAATGAGAAATCCTCCACAACCGACTTAGTTAAAGAAATGTGCTTATCAGGATTGGTAAAAGGTAATTGTGAAGAGGATGATGATGATGGAGCAGCTGAGCAGGCGTTACTAATGAAGAGATTCAAAAAGTGGAACCACAAATACGGAAATCCAGCTCTAAATCAAAAATTGAAAAGCAGAATAGCCAAAACACTAGATAACCCGGAAAAGCAAGAGATCATCTGCCACAAGTGCAATCAACCCGGACACATCAAGCCCAATTGTCCTCAGAATCGACATGGTCTAGAAAAGAAATCGAAAAGAAGAAGTTTTGCAGCCACGTGGAATACAAGTGATGAAGATAATAAAAGCACTAGCAGTGAGAGTGAAAATGCAGATCTGTGCCTTCGAGGTAATATAATTGATAGCGATGATGATGACGAGCCAAGCGAGGTATCAAAACTCACTCACTCAGAATTACTTATATATTGTAAATGGCTGTTTTGAACGACTTAGGGAAAGATACGCTAAACTTGAATCACAAAGAGATACTTTGACAGATTTAAATAAACAGCTTGATCAATTAGTTAAAAACTATCAAAGTAAGATCCCTAAGTGAGATAGATGTCCATCACTCGAAGAAGAGATTAAAAAATCAGAAATTAAAATTAAATCGCTTGAAAATGAAATTCTAATTTTGAAAAAGAGTGAAAATAATAGGAGAGAGAATTCTATTAAAAAGTGCACACAATTGTTGAACGAAAATGAATCACTAAAAACACTAGTCCAACAATTGTCAACGACTTTAGGAAAATTTTCCAAAAGTAAAAAATCGTTGAATATGCTATTAGGAAAACAAACTATTAATATAGTTAGACAAGGACTTGGATATAAGCAATCTGAAAATGTTAGAAACGAAATTAATCAAGTCAATTACATGTGCACAATTTGTAGAAAATTTGGACACGATCAAAATAATTGTTGGTATAGACCCAAACACATGAAAACTATTCCAATTTGGGTTCCAAATGGCACAAATATAAAATCCCTTAAAGTTAAACAAATATGGGTGCCAAAAGGAACAGTTATAAATAGTTTTGGGTCTTCACAAACATATTTTTCAAAATATATTGCCACTAACAACCATGGACCTATAAAAACAAATAGGTCACAAAAATCTTTTATCATGTAGGTGTGGTGGCAGGCTAAGGAACATCAACTGTGTTACTTGGATTCTGGCTGTTCCAGGAACACAATGGGCGACAAATAACAGTTCCTTAGCCTAGTACAATGGTGACAGAATCACAATGGATAACAACGAAAAAATATCGTAAAGGTAAAAGAGGTAACGGTATATTTATTTTGAACGATATATTTAATGTGAAAATCTGCACCATAATCTAATCAGCCAATTATGTGATTATAAAATAAACGTTGATATTGATTCTGACTTATTCATATGTTCTTATTTGACTTGTTCTTATTAAAGACTTTGATTTGTGCTTAAATGTTGACCAATCATCTTTTCATCTTTGAACTAATTCATATAAATTTGTTTGGTCAAATGATGGTGTTTTATTGACTTCTGATTGCTCATGTTACATTTGGTGATTATGTTCACTGATTTGTTTATTTTCACAGCTTCAAATTCAAATTCAATAGAATTCCATTTAAAAGCTGTTAAAAATGATTTTAAGACATTTTGTTGCACACTTCATGATCTGGTCTATAACATTCAATTAATGATAATCTTGAGTTGAAGGAAAATTCAGATGCATATTACATTGGTAATCTAGTTGATAGACAAATTACTAGTGGAACGTGATTTATGTTGAGACATTCAGTAGCTACATCATTTTTCAAAGAAAATATCTGCATATTATTCACTTGAAATAATTTTCAATTAGTAGACATTTTTTTAAAACCCCTTCTAGAAAATCATTTTTGTTGACCTTGTTTCAGATTAGTCATTTTGAAAATTTTGATAATTATCTTTGAATTAGATTTTAAATCACTACATTAACTAATCTGATCCCCCTACTAATTATCGAAAAGGTAAATAGTGATTGGAAAAGCGATGAGTGTTGATATTATTCATATATTATAACTCGAGACGGTATAATTAGTAAATTTCTTTAGAAATTTAAACAAGAGTTATAAAAACTTTTTGTTGGTAAAAATTCCATGACCATCTCTAATTCTATCATATTTCTATCAACCATCACTCATCAAAATCCAATATAGAATGTCAATATGTGGTATTTTAAATAGGAATCATTTGTTTTCATTTTATTATTTTTAAATAAAAACATCCAAAGTATTCACTCTCATTTAAAAGTCCTCACAGTTTTGCATGGGTGAATTACTTGGAAATTTTTATGTGCTTCCATACTCATTTAAAAGTCCTCACGGTTATGCATGTATGGAACGCATATTAAAATTTATTAATTAAATAGAAAAGTTGATTCTAATCCCATTTAAAAGTCCTCACGGTTATGCGTGGTTAGAAGATACTTGAATTCATTTTAAAAAAAAATTTGGAATACTACTAATCTCATTTAAAAGTCCTAACGGTTATGCATGGTTAGTAGATATTCAAATTCCTGATATAAATATACAACAAATAGACACAACTATATGGTTTTATATGATGACATTATCCATATCATTCTAAAGTGGAATATGCGTCAAACAGAGTATTTATGATTTTTGTTTGATTTTTTTATTGAAATTTAATATTTATACTCAATTGAGTATTAATGTCTATAACTTTATCTCTATTTTTTCTAACACTATTATTCTTTTGCTGATAACAAAAGGGGGAGAGAAAAGTTAAGATTTTGCCAAATAAAGATCAAATATTTTTTGAATATTTATTTTCATGCATATATGAAGGGGGAGCTTTGTGTAGAGAGGGAGCACAAATAGGGGGAGCAAATTGAATGATCAAATACATTTAACAAATTCAAAATCTTAAATATATGTTTGTTATCATCAAAAGGGGGAGATTGTTGAATATGCGACTATATGATTTTTGTTTGATGATAATAAACATATATATATATTCATTTAAATGTATTTGTTAATGTACTATTTTATTTTTCACATAATAAATAAATATTTGCTGAATAAAATAAATAACACTGAATTTAAATTCAAACAGATATTTTATTCAAACAAATATTTATTACAATTTTGAATAGTACAAATTCAAGCTCTCACTATATATATACAATTTGCAATTACAATACATTTCAATTTACATAACTGTCCTCACTACATATTGCTCGTTCACTCGTAGTTATCTTCAACTCTATTCCAGATTGAATCCAGCATCTGAGCAATCTACAAAAATCTACACTGACGCAGTAAAATTGAAAATAAAATATTTTGCAGTATAAAATAAAATATGATTTTAAAAATATTATTTGCCTCAGTTATTTGGGTTGTTCGTCATCATTTAATTCTGAATTCATCAAACACGAACAACTTGTCACATGCACAGTGTATCACTGTACATGCCAAAAGGCCGTGCACACCGATATACACTTGATAAATCTACGGGGACAGGTGAGCACAAGGTCAAACCCAAATTAAAAGCCGGGTTCAACTCAAGTGAAATACAGGTAAAATCACGACACGAGCACAAGGTCAAACTCGAGCTTTAAAGCTGGATTCAACACAAGTGCAGTCCAAAAATACAAGCACAATATGTACAAAGTCAATGCAACAGTGGTGCACCATAAAATACAAGACATGCATACACCTCAACACACCAATGCAATCAATTTTGGCTACAAACCAGGTTCAGGCTCAAGTACAAATGGAACATCAAGGTGATCGAACAACTGAACAATGTTAACAAGGCCACATACAAGTAGCATGATCAGACCAATGAAGACATGAACAAGGCTCGAACTCAAGTCAGTGCACAACAACCCAATACAAACTACATGAAGTAAATGCACAAACATATATATACATATGTATATACACATGTATACATACATGTAGTGACAACATAGCAGACTAATCAAGTTAAACAATGCAACTGAATTCAAGTGAATGGCAACAACAGCAAAGCAGGATGACCACAAACCAAATATATAAACAATGTCAAGTTCGAGGTAAACAGAGAACAATAATCATTCAACTCAGGTGAAAATTCCAAAATCATCAATGAACTAACCACATCAAGCATCATACATATGTAGTCGAGGCAACCGGACTACTTGACTGGAAATACCACACATGACAGCAAGATAGTTCCAAGAGACTACTGAAGTGACCCACTTCTCTAATCACTTGTTTGTAGTGATTTTTTTTACAATAGATCACTTCTCTTAATTCATTTTCCCAAGATCCAGAATCTTACCAATATAAACATATCAGAGTATAACTAAATCATGTCATTTATATATATGAAGATATATAAATGGTTCTTTGCTTATCAGAGTAATTAAAATAGCAAAGAAACTCATTCACACAATGTTTCTCATATTTGAGAGACTTTTGTATCACATAGCCATTCTATCTTTTTTTTTGAACTTGACACTCAAAATTAATTGATATTTTTGTTCAGTTAATATCCTACTTGTTTTATTTCTCAAGTTAATCATTTCCTGGATTTTTAAGCCATACATCAGACCTTTGTAATTTTGTATTTGACACTTATTGTTTTGGATAAGTAAAGGATGCTTTAAAACAACTTTAGTATATTTTTTTAGCCTGGGGTTCTTACTTTTAGATTCTACAATTTGAGTGATCATATAAAAGCATAGGTGGTAAACTAGTTTAAAGGGTTAAGTCAATGAATCAGTACAAATGAACATGGTGTAGACTCAGACTAATTTGCTAAATGAACTCTGACAAGTACATGAGGACAGTAAGATCATAGCAATGTGAAAGAATCAGATGAGGGCAAGTTTTTCAAATGAACACAGGATGAAGACTTTTGATGAACTTTAAATAAAGAACAAATGACATTCTTCAACTTGCGGGGAAGTAATGGAGATGCCCAGTACACAAACAAGACCACTTGATGCTGCAACTACAGATGAAATGACTAAAACTAATTGCAACTAATCTATGGGACAAGCATTTAAATAGCAGGGCTTGATTCAACATAAATGTAGTTGAGATTTACAAGTACCAATCATGCATATGAACTTGTTACAGGAAACAAACAGGTTTTCACTAGAATTATGGATGTTCAGGTGGAATTTATAGGCTAAGTCTTCTGGCATTTTTACATGAACTTGTATCAATTAAAAGACATGCATAAGCCTTTCTGGTTAGACAAAGTTAAGTTCAACCCTGACCCTTGTCACTTTAACACATATTCATTCAAACAGTTTTAACTTCATATCTGAAGTGCATCAAACTTGCCAAGGAGAATACATCCATATATCAGCTTATATGACATCTTCCCCTTTAACATAACTCACTGAAATTATTTCAGAGACCTGATTACTTAAATTTTACAGCTCACAACACATATAATGTTTAAGTTCTTACATATTCTTTTCAAGTAAATCAAGCAAATATCAATCCTGAGAAATTGTATAGGGCATAAGAAAGTTTGCCTAGCTTTATTTATTACAATGAAACCTCTGCATTTTCTAAAACATTTCTAAAAGCAACCAGATCTTCAAACATCCATGCAAGCAAGCTATTCATGCATCTTTTCATGCAACAACATTTTGAGCTGCCTCAATAAAATGAGACACCCCAAATATTGCAAAGGCAACAAATAGGGTCAGAAATAAATTCTGGTATGAGTGAAATCATATATTAAAATCTTTTGTAAATTCTTTAATCTGCTTAGAAATCCTATTTTAACAAGACACTATTTCATACAAAAATATGAGCATATGTAAGTTTATATCCCAATCATACACCCAAACATTCATCCAATCATTTCATCCAGACATTCATGCACATGCTCCTATGGATTAACTCTTAACTTCCATAGCCTGATTTCTCAATCTCACTTCAACCTTTTTATTTGGTCTGACTCCTTGCCATTGAACACCATGTGTGCATTGTAAAGGGGCTCAGTTCTGTTAACCCTTTACACAGAGGCCTACAGGACATAGACAAGTCATGCACATACCCATCATCCACCTGATGCTGAGCAGATCAAAGCATTACTCCTAAGTTATTCTTATAATTTAGAGACCATGCTTATTTATCTTCTGAGAATTTTATTATCACTTGTAATGCTTTGCATTCTTTTCTTCCTCTCATGAATCAAAAGTTATGAAATTCTCTCAGGGATTTTAGTCAGACATATCAAGCTTCCATGCAAAATACTAAATCCCATTCCAAGGTTATTTTAATCATATTTTCTGAAACTTGCATACATATTTATCTACAGAAGTATTCCTATGTCTCACATAAATCTGATGAAGTTATATACCCTATTCATTTATTTTACTGAGAACACAGGACATGATTTTTCTTTGAGAAAAACCCATAAAAACATATTAACTTATAATAGGAACAACTCAACACCCATACATGATACTGCATTGTTCATATAATTTTAATATAAGCTAGGCATAAGCATAAATCTCATTATTCACACTCCCTACTTATTTTCCTTTGATACCCTATTTCTCAGTAAAACATTCAGTTCATTTCTCACATAAAACTGGATCATAAAATCCACTTCTATGATCTGGATACATGTTTGATTACTTGCATTTTAAAGCAAAAACTGAAACAATCTTATCAAATCAAGACAGCTCAAAACTTCAACCAAAAGTTCAATCAAAATACCATCCATGATCAACATGCATTTATTCAGAGAATAAAATCAAACAGAAAATTATGATAGAATTTATATATGAAAATAACTTGGCTGCCCTTAGCATGGGTCTTAATGCCTCAAATCCCATAAGTGATTATCACTCACCTTTCTTTGCTCCTTCCGAGAATACTCAGGCTTGAAGACAATGTGAGTTTATTTTATTTTTTTTAATTTTATTTCCTCTGTTTTCTCCCCAGAAACAACTGTTGCCCCTCCCTTGATTTAAATCATTTTTCTAGGGTTTTAATGGAGGAAAAACCCATTCTATCCTTACCTTACTCAGAGAATCATATGTGTATAATTATGGCTAAAGGTGCCATTTTCTCTTGATTTCTATTTCTGGTAAAACAGTTTGCTTTTCTCTTTTCTGGATACATGCTATTTGCATGATTTTTATCTACACATTGTTTTCATATGACTCAACTTCACAATGTATTTTATTATACCTGGGTTATTTCTCATGTTTCTTTCTATAAACTTGATTTTTAACTAACATAATTTATCATTTGCTTCTTTCTTGATTTATTTCAAAAATGCATTTATACTCATAAATATTACTTAACTGGTTTTTATGCATTTTAATTATCAAAAGGAGTTATTCTATCACTTTTATATTTTTCTGACTACATATGTATGTGATATTCATGAGGTATGTGAACTTAAAAATTCATTCATACTTTAGCTATTTTGCTTCTCATCATTATCTATTGAAATAATTATTCCCTTGCTTGTTTCTCTCATTCCCTTTTGATATTCATTTTAAAATTATTTTATTCTTCAATTATTTTCTATTAACTAATTTAATTTTCTTTTCATTTCAGAATTATTTTTATCTCAAAATTTTTGGGTCTTCACAACTACAAACCAGACAACATAAAGTATGAAGGCAATGCATATGTCAACAGAGAAGGGAGTAATGCACATGCCAACAAAGACTGCAGATGCAAGCAGACTCGAGTCACAGTGCAGCTAGAACCAACAACAGAGAATCAAGGTATCAGACTCGAGCCAACATAACAAGCATATGAAATCAAAAACAAGACCACAACTAGCACATGCACATCAAAGTGCAGACAAACTACGAAATCATGATGAAGCCGGTGTCAAAGAACTAAGCATACATGATGACTCGAGAACAAAAGCATGAAGTACACATCATACATGTATTGATATATATATATATATATATATATATGCAGTGAACAGTGGACAAGAGCTCAACAAAACAACTCAAACTCACAATGGAACCAGACTCAAGAAAATATACAGTAATAATATGGTTGCAGTGAATCAAGCAACTCGAGCAAGTCCAGCTACTATATGAATGCATGTGTATGGTCAAGCAGTCAAGTCAAGCCAATGCTAACATGTAGTGCATTGAAACTAAACAGTGAACTCAACAAAGATCAAGTGAACAACAATGTCTGGACCACAATGCAACAGTCAATAGTGAAGACAACAACAAGGCTATAACTTCAATCATGTATGTAGTAAACAACATGTATAGTG
Organism: Allium fistulosum; assembly: GCA_030737815.1. Taxonomy (NCBI): domain Eukaryota; kingdom Viridiplantae; phylum Streptophyta; class Magnoliopsida; order Asparagales; family Amaryllidaceae; genus Allium; species Allium fistulosum. The sequence continues at coordinate 1,023,871,758 of CM060902.1, forward strand.
ATATATATGCAACAAGTTAAAGACTGCAACACTACAGGCAAACACACGTGAATGGTTAACAAAGGAAATGGTCAAGAGCAAGACTCAAGTTTGCGACATATAACAACACTGCAATACTACCAGAATTCAAGAAAGCCCTAATTTTCTCAAGAAATCGATGTCATAGTAGCAGTAACAGTGCCGAAGACACAAGTGTCAAATTTAATAACCAGTTCAAATCAAGGCCGAAGTCAACAGAAAAATGAACGAAATCGAACAGTTAAAAATCCACCGTGGTGGCCAAGCAAGTCGAAATCAAAGCCGTGAGAATAAAGCAACGAAAATATAGGAATTGAACAAGTCAGTGCAAATCATCAACATTCAAGTTGAACCGAACGGCAAGCCAAAAATTATCAGACGAAGTCAATGAATTTATACGAATGGAAATATAGGAATTTGTATCCTATATAAGTAATTAACATCATCGGCATTTTTATCTTTCGAGTTCAAGCAACAAAGCATAAACATTCAACTTGAATCAAAGTCGAGTAAAATATAAATCGAAAAAGGAATTTCACTTACCAATCTTTTAACAAATTAAAGGCACTCGACAATTTGAAGCAGCCGAGAAATCAATCGAAGAAAGCAAACAAAGCAACATTCAATCTACAAGTAAAAGCGACAGCTTTAAAGAATTATACAAAGCCCTAATTTCAGAGCAAAAGAGGAACGAATCGAAGTCTCCATTGTCACCAAAATAAGGACGGGCCGACAAAATAAAAGGATAAAGAGATTTACTTGTTTATTAGTTTGGGCCGTTCTTTTTTTTTCTTTGGGCTTTAAATTAATTAAATTAGGGTTTTGTTTTATAATTGCTTTTTAAATTTGTATTTTTCTTTTTAAACCATTGTAATTTCTAGTCGTGTGACTAGGGGACAAACTACGTGGCATAGTTTGAGAATTCGCTACTCAGTGGCTGAGTTGTGGCAGGGTTTTGAGCGTAGAGTTAGGATTAGTCGATAGCGGGTGTCGCGAGTTTACCTATGTAAGCGTCTGACTATCTAATTTCTAGTAGAAACCTTGGGGGCAGCACATAGGCAGGGTTTTGCCAAAGCTGGGTAAATCTGTGTGTTCTATTTTCTGTTTTTATTCTGCTATTATCTGTGCTGCTATTATTCTGCTGTGATCTGTGCTGAAATTATTTTAAATAAACTTCCGCAATAAATTTTTATAATTGATAGTATCACCCTATACACCCCCCTCTAGGGTGAAATCGATCCTACACTTCTTGTTTTCTTACATTTTAATTTTACTATTTTCTTCATTGTTATTCTCTACTTTATCTGGATCTGAGATCTGTGCTTGGATATTGTGGATCTGTTTACATACACTGGTGCTTTCACTATTTTTTTGGGATTTGTGACCAATTTTGGCGCAAAAACTTTAGTGCTTTCACTGAGAAGGACTAGCACCTGCTATACCGAATTCGGAGTTCAGATTTGAAAAGCTAAAGGATCAGATCTAAAAGGAAACATAACAAAGCAATCAACAAGGAGACAAAGAGCGGAAAGGAGTCGGCACGAAGGGAGTCAGGAGGCTTCCTCAGGAGCAAATCAGGCCTCAGTTTTCATCACCAGAGATGAGATGGAGATGATGATGGGAGCTATGTAGGAAGAATTGTCAAAAAGGTAGGAGGAAATGATGTAGAACCTTCTCATACAGTTTGGACAGGCAGGAGCATCAGGAGCTGCTGGAGTTCAGATCCACGGAGCTGGAACAGAAGGACCCAATAAGCAACTGGATGGAGTGGTTCAGCTGGGGGTAGTCCCCAATTAGAAAACAGCTATCAATCTGGATGGACCTAGGCATGGGGGCACACCACCATGCAATGATAGACCAATTCATGGAGGAATAACAGATGATGCAGCGCAGCCAGGCGCCAATAGGAACACAGGAGTGTTTGATGAAGAGTATGTACCATAATTCCCTCGGGGACTCGGGGGGCAACCTTTGGTGGACAACACTGGATTAGCTGAGATTATCAGGCGAACTATGCGCGGAGGTTTAGCAAACAGAGATCTAGAGGGAGTAAATAGGAGTCCGTTTACCCATGATTTTAGAATGGCTAGGAATACACCAGAGTTCAAGCTACCTACTCTGGAGGTGTACAACGGTAGGGCTGATCCTCCCAATCATTTGATGAGGTACATGAGACACATGGAAGTGCTGGAGGCATCGGAGAAAGTTATGGCTCGGTGTTTCCCTCTGTACTTGACAGATATAGCTGTTATGTGGTTCAGGCAGTTGGAAGATGGATCTATTAGGACATGGACAGAATTGGTGGACAGGGTTTTGAAGCAGTTTCGGGTTCATATCAAAAGGCCGAAGAATGTGATGACACTAACGTCGGTGAAGCAGAGGATAGGAGAATCGCTCAGGGCTTTCTTAACTCGGTTCAATGCAGCGGTTGCTTCGGTGGATCGGCCGGATCCATCGATGGTTTTGATGGCGGTAGTGTTAGGAGTCAGGGATAACTTGGATTTCAAGGTATCGTTGATACGAGATCTACCAATGGATCTTGAGGAATTTTTTCACGAGGCCGAGAGATTTTTTTGACAGGAGGATGCATGTTTGGATATGAATTTAAAGGAAGTAAACATGGTTAAGGATGGAGAATCATCCAGTGAAAGCTCGGGTAAGGATAAGGACAAAGGGAAGAGGAAGTTGGATGACAACTCTGGCAGGGCAAGGAAACACTGGGGAGAACCAAAATTCTCCACTTACACAGGATTGAATGAAACGTTGGAGCGGATATACATGGAAACTCAGGATCGCCTTCCCCACCGAAGACCGGCAAAGAGAGAACCATCGGAACGTGAGAGGGCATCAGGAAGGCACTGTCTCTTTCATGACCTGGACGGACATGATACCAACAGCCATAGGCATCTACAGGATATAGTCGAGGAGCATGTGAGGAATGGTTAGTTGCGGCAATATGTTGGAACTCGAAACGCGGCGGTGAAACAGGAGCAGCCACCGTCTACCTCGAACGACGATGGTGCGAGGCCCAGGAATGATGGTCGATTGGTCATCAACTAGTCATGGTGGTTTAGAATAAGTAACAAACTTTGGGCAAATGGCCAAGTCACTTACTCATGTCCTAGGCATGCTATGAGATGATGATAAACCGCGATGCTCTAGTTCGTGAAATCTGCTTTTTCTTTTTTGATTTGGACATTTTCTTTTTTCAGGTTTGGTTTTGGAGTTTGGTTTGAACTCCTAGTTTTGTTTGTTTTCTGGTTTGGATGCTTATTTTCTGGTTTAGGTATTAGTTTGGATTTCTAGTATAGAATTTTGGTTTTCTGATTTAATCTGGATTTCAGATTGGATTTTGATCGGATTTTGATCTAGTTTTTGGTAAATGGTCGTCGGGTATGGATTATGCCTGGCAAAGGGTAAGTCACTTCGTCCGAACGTGGCGAGTCGGCTTATTCAGGTCGTCGAGTATGGAGTATGCTCGACAAGGGTTCGGAGTGACCAGGATTCGGCTTAGGACTTAGGCTACAACATTACTTAGCATTCAGGGACGCTGAACCAGGATCAACGTTGAGCAAGGCATTTGCTTGACACAGGTCGTCGAGTGTGGATTGTGCTTGGCAAGAACCCAGAGAGGTTATGGATTCGGACATTGGCTATGAATAGCTAAGGATTTGGACAAGGGTCCGTAGTGGTCTCGGATTCGGATGTCGTCCCGGAGGGGTCATGGATTTGGTTATCGATTATTGGATATGGATGGATTAAAACTCGGTTGACGAGTTTGGATGGCTACGGAATTGGCTAAGGATTTGGTTATTGGACTCGGAATCGGATATCGACTTGGAGCAGTTGCGGATTTGGATAAGGATATGACTATGGCACTTGGATAGGATGGCTTGGTAATGGATTGGATCATGGATCGGATGGTATGGCTATGGATGGAATATGGATTTCGATGACGGATTTAAAGCTATTCAAAACACGCCTTCCTATCGCAAGGCCTGTTTGGGGGGGCAAATGTTACCTCGCCTTTTGGACAAGGCCGGGATATCAACAAATTAGCTGAAAAGGATGGATACCGGGATTGGAGATCGATTGGGAAATAAGGCTATGATCGATACCGTCCAAAATGGACCAAGCTCCAACCTTGGTGGGATCGAATGCGAATGGTGAACAAGGTTTGGAGAGGCTACATTTCAAATTTTAGGTCAATCGGAGTTCGTGTGCTCAAGTTATGGATGGATCAATATTGGCAAGAATTGGTTTTGGATCGATCTCTTCGTATCGATCATGGTGACTGTTGGTTTGGATCGATCAAAATGGATGTGTACTTCAGATCGATGCGTTCATATTAGTGCTTTCGTATCGATATATAGATGGATATGAATATGGGTGACAGACTCCTTCTTGTACATTCACTTTGGATCAATCGTATCGATAGCATTAGATCGATACGAGGGAAAGAAACATGCTCATGGATACGGAGTTCGTATCGATGCGCACACATCGATTGGATGGCGGAGTATTTCAAAGCACTTCATATCGATCAAGACTGGGATCGATATGAAGAATGAAGCAACGGTTTCAGGGACTTGGATGGGCATTTGGTATCGATCACTTATTGATCGATACAAAGGACGCAATCAGGGATGGATACGAAGAAGACAACCGGGGATCGATACGAACAGGGGGTGGATTTATGGATACCAGGAGATGGACATGAGGCAATGGAGTATGATGGATACGAACAACGTGGGATATGAAGGCGAGGGATGTGAAGGGAAGATGGATACGAATTGATGGAGGCGAACTGATGGATCTGAAGCTTTCAGCCCACTTACAAACTAGAACTTGGATCGATCATATCTCTCAAACCATAAATCCAAAAGCTATGGAATTTTCAGGGAAGCTTCCTTATGCACTCAAGAATGTTCATGATCGATCTCGGCTTCATTGGACTACTTTTGGATCGATGCTAATTGTACTTGGATCGGTCCAAAATCACTCTGGGTCGATCTGGCGGGCCCACCTACGCAAGGGAAAAGGTATTCCAGGTTTTAAGGCGGATAATTTCAGATCTACAATTATAAATAGCGGTCCTATGACAACTAAAAGGGGGATCTTCTTCTTCTCTTTAGGTCGAAACTCTGCTATTTTGGTTGTTGATGTTCAAAGGCTTGTAATTGTAATCTCAATACAAAAGGAATAAAAGGATCGATTCAAAGTGGACGTAGCCGGAGATAGCTGAACCACTACAAATCTTGTGTTCCTTCTTGTTTTCTTACATTTTAATTTTATTATTTTCTTCGTTGTTATTTTCTTCGTTGTTATTCTCTAGTTTATCTGTGTCTGAGATCTGTGCTTGGATATTGTGGATTTGTTTACATACACTGGTGCTTTCACTATTTTTTTGGGGTTTGTGACCAAGTTTGTCACAAACAGGGGGCATATGTTTCGCAATAATCTCTAATAAGTACAAATCGCTAATTTTTAAAAGAAAATCTCCCTATCTTGTAATTATGAGATCCATCTTTGGCTTCTAACAAGAGCGTGCAATCCATGAGCATGAATCAAAATGCCAACCAAGGCCTAAATCATTATTCAGCTGAGACAAGAAGCCTGATCGAGAGCATCAATTGTCGAGGCCCTAAAGCAATTCAACAAATAACATCGATCAACGACTTAAATAGTCCAGGCCGAGACCAATGATCAAGATGAATGGAAGATATCCAAAAGCTATATATAAAAGTGTCACGTTAGCAATCCGCATCAAGTTACACTCCATCGGATGATGACAAGCATTCAAATCAAGACCGCTCATGGCAAGTCAGATCATCAATCCAAAGAGAAGGCATTCAGCAAATGGCGTCATGACTTATTGGCTATAAATAGGCGGCAATCCCAAGGCACAAGGGATCTTCTGACAGAACAAAAATTGACATAAAATCAAAAGTGTACTTTCGCATATTAGAGCTCCATCAAAAATTCATTAATGGAGGGAACATCTAGATTCATGTAATAAGCCTCTTAGCTATATCAGAGTGACTAAATAAGGAAATGATAGTGGACGTAGGGACTTTCGGTCCGAACCACTATAAAAGTCTCGGTGTTATTTACTTTCTGCATTTTACCCTTTTGGAATTTACTACTGTTACCTTACGGTTTAACACTTCACCTTCCAAGCTCAATTAAACTACATCTCGATAGGCGCCTCATCGGACTCAGTACTCCCATTTAACTTCCGGAGCTTTACCTTCGGTCTTCGGGGAGTTGATGCTGATGAAATCCTGCACTAACATTCGTTCGATATAGCAAATTGAAGTCTTTGCTATAATGCTCCATTAGCAATGAAGTTACACCATGGTATATTTTCAATAGAAGTAAGTTGTGAATATGATTTATTTATCTTATATATAATGCAAATACTTGGTCAATGGAGTCAAAGTGAAGCCTTTTTGGCATTTTCCAATATGACCTTTCCTCCCATTCCCATGTCAAAAGCAAGTAAGGGTAATTATGTTATTAGCCTTCCCACGTTAGAACGGTTTCTCATTTTTCCACAATTATTTCACATCTCTCTCAGTTTTCTTCTCAATCCGCCTTCCTCAACTTCCCACTTTCTAACGAGCAAGTGTGTTCATCAAAACCATTTTTTCTCATCAAGTTCTTACCCCTAATATTTTTTTCAAATGGGTATGATTTTAAATGGTTTTAATTGATCTCTGTATCCCAATCTTTGAATTGATTTCTATTCAATTGCTATTTGAATTTTATAGGAAATCAAAGTTTCCAAATCGACCCTTCCGCCGTCGCCAAATCGACCCGCCAATAAGAGCTTTCGGCCTTAACAATTTCAACTCTTTCACCCGATGAGTGGCGTCCGACGAAGCTTTGAAGGACACATGGTGTAACGCCAATGACGGGATCAGGTTTTTCTGCTTTCCAAATCAGAAGAGCTGTCGACTGCTTCGAACACAAGTACTCTGTTTCTTGACGCTTCAATTCTCTATCACGCACCGCATCTGTTAGGGCACGTGAGATCAATCAGGAGCTCGGGATTGCTAGAAATTAGCGGACTTTCTCTCTAGATTTTTCCAGAAATTGGCCTAGGGTTAGCTTTTTCTACACTTTGCTATGTACATTTGTATGAAGGCACTTTATGTTTAACTAATTGATTACTTATTGTTGTTTTTATAGTATAGAAAAAAGCTGATTGGTTTTCTTGAATCGTCCCTTGGAAGAGGATGTTCTGTGATTTTTTCTTCATCCCTAACTATTTAAAGCCTAGGTTATACAGAATCTGGAAGAAAGCTTAATACCTACTTTATTAATGTTGTGAACTAAACCAAGCATAAATGACATTACTTAGATGTTGGAATGTGACATTACATATTTTGAATTTATTTTTGTAACCTTTCGCTAGACATATATGTTGTTACTTCTGAGAGAATATATATTAAACTAGCATTTTGACAAAGTTATAGCTGAAGTTGTCTTTTTATGTGTATACTACAAAAACAAAAGTAAACTGTTGTATCTATTTATAACAATGGTGTACAATTGACATAATATGAAACCAAAATTATCTTTTATTATCCAAAATAGAATAAATCTTAATATGCATAAGATCAAAGTGCACAAAGTGTTTATCATATCCAATTACATTTTATCATCATACCACCCTTAAATTATATTTCTGTAGTTTTCGTTTGAAATTTTGTAGTTTTTTTTAGGATGTTTGTGCAGCACGTTGTTATTCTTATATTTGAACAGCTAAGTTTTCTCACTACCAATTCAATATCTTTGATAAGATTTCTTGCAACCAATTCAATATAATTTTTATTTTGAACCTTTTACTCCATCAAACGATCCTATAAGTATGCATGCATAGACATATTTGTAAAAAAGAAAAAACAATTAGCCATGTCAATAATGTAAGTATGTATGTCCGTACCCTATATATATTTTACGCATGTACATGCTCTATAGTTCGGTTGCATTAAAATTTCAAAATATAGTTAGCAAAAATGTGATAGTTTGTATAGCCTATAGCATGAAAAATAAAACAACAATTGATATGCACGTATATGTTGTAAAAGTAAGCTGCAATATATTTTCTCCTTTATTTGGGTCACTTTACCCAATCAATAGTCAAAAGTTTATCCATTCTTTTGTCTATGCTGTACAAGCAGCATTACCCATGCGTTCTATGGTGTAAAAGTAGCATTACCCTTATGTCTATCCACAACTTACTATTTTAATAGTACCGTATATAAATTAGTGCTGTCAAGAGATACTTTCGGATACGGATAGTGTCATATCCGTATCTGTATCCGAAATCATTTTCGGATACCGGATATCTGTATTCACTTAATTTTTGGATACGGACGGATATTAGATATTTATATTCTCCATGCATAATTAATAAATTTAAAAGTATAAATTAAAAAGGGTTGGATCAACATAAGACAGTTTTTGTACTAATGTTCATAAAAAACAAGGAATAAAAAAGTGATGATAAAACATTATTTTATACTAATATCCGTATGCGTATCCAAAAATATTCAAAAATTAAACACTAAAACTGTCTGTTTTCACTAAAAATGAGCAAAAAAACCATATCGTAGTAACATCCAATGGTTAGGAAATAGTTAAAAAATCATATATTAAGTAAATACAATTTTAATTAAACATATATATGCATCAGTTAATCAGATGGATATTTTTCGGATACGGATACCACAATAACCATATCCGTATTCGAAAAGCTTTTTGGATATCGGATATCTGTATCCGCTTTTCGGATAACGGGTATTTTTTATATTTTCGGAAACAAATTCGGACGGATATCAGATTTTTAGGGTACCCATTGACAGCCCTATATATAATACTAAATATATTTTTTATTTATTATTTTCCTACAGTAGTATGTACTTATTGGACCTAAGCATGTACACTTATTTTAGCAACCTATATCTGTATTATCACTATTATATATTTTTCAGCATTGTTAAATTTCAACAATATTATACATTTTCCTAAGTGTGTGCTGCCTTCATGAATAATTTTTTCTTCCTGCGTGTGTATTATTTTTCTGTTCACAGGCCTTCTTATTCAATATTCAATAATATGCATGCCTTTTAAATACAAAGATAACATAAAACACGTGAGAAAAAAGGTAACATGCACTTTAGCTCAAAGCATCCTTCTAAATGGAAGACACGGAAATGGCAGATCTGAAAGTAGCAGTTCTTCGACCAAAAACTGGAGTAGTACGTCCTAAGCGCTATCCAATCAGAAGCAAAAACCATCACTACAACTAATGTTGCAAGATCAATGACTAACACAGTACTCTCCACCTTTAACCGAATCAGCAAAATAGATCCAAAACAAAAGAGAGCATTCTTGGCAAGAAGGACGAAAATAGAAGCTTCAAATAAAAATAGACTTCTCGCAGGCAGTGAACAAGAACTTGGCAAGGAAGGATAGTGCTTTTGAAAATACAGCTAGGAAAAAATGTCACGTTTGCTATTCAGAACAGAAAACATTTTAGTAAAGGACAAAATGTAAAAATAAAACAGAGGAAAAGAGAATGGAGACCGCCACAACACTACATCCAAACAGAAAAACAAGAAAACAGTTCATAGCCTTTCGACACAGAATCTCCAGAAATTGAAGGAAGGTAACAAACTAACTCCAATCCTTTAGAATGATATGATCTGAAATACTGTTGGAGTAAGTGAATTTTGTAATATTGTTATCTTGAACTACAATGATATGTAATGTAATAAGAATTCTCATGTTAACTCCATCCACTCTTCATATTTAAATGTATATGACATTTATTACAGAGCTAATATGTTGCATTGTTTTAGTATAGCTTCGCTGAAGAGTTGGTAGATGTTGTGATATGTCCTACTATTTATGGTTAAATGCATAGATGTAAAAGGATGTGAGTTCAATTCATGGATCATCAGTGTTCATGAAGTTGATTTTGGTAAAGAAGGTTGGGTGTTCTCTGGAGTGCTTGGATTTTGCAGCAATGATACTATTTATGGTAATATAAAAAAGAACTAGAATATTTTCTACAATTCAATATTTTTGATACAAAGTAATATCATCCTATTTCTCAGGGTCGAATATTCAATTTAAATATGCTTATTACAATTTTCAAAATAGACACTGTTATTGCTGTGTAACTCAAGTGCGCAAAAAACTGCTATAACTATGCTGTAACACTATCACAATTATGCTATAGAAAACTGTTGCAAAAAACTGTTGCAAATTTGATGTTACAAAAACGTTTCTAATCTGTTGTAAATAAAAAAACATCGCAAACAGAACTATGCAGTAAGAAAAAAATAAGTATAGAATCAGTAACTACAATACCAATCAAACCGTCCGAGTCCAGTGGATACTATTTTCTTGAAAAAATATTGCTCTCTGTATGCAACGAAGGTTGTGAGCAATTTGCTTCCCAGGATGAAATAGACCAACCCCCGCGATGTTGTGCTTGCAAGCGGAGCGACGATGAACTGAAGAGAATATAGAATTAAGAATAGACTTCTGTGGGGAAGAAGAGCGATAGAAAACAGAAAGAAATGTGTTTTAATTTTGTTTTCTGTCTGCCTATATATAGGCTCGAGGAGGTGTCTATTCAGGTCTGAACGGTTGTGTCTGTTAGAAAGGTTGCGACCCTTTACCAATTGACCGTTTGTTACCGTTCGTCCAAAAAGTGTTTGAATTTAAAAAGAGAGATGTCTGGTCTGAATAGCCAAGCCAAGCCAAGCCAACCGCCAATTGCAAAGTGCTAAGTGCCTCTAATACGCCTCAAACGCCCATTCGCCCAAGCCGTGGATGCGGGCTCGGGCTTGGGCACGGGCGCGGGCGCTCGCGTGCGGGGTGGTGTGTTGCACCACCCGCTAAGATGGGTTATGCTTTCATGTCTCTTTTTTCTTATTGTAACTATAATAGGGACCACATCTTAGTATATAAACACATATTGTTTATTATATTCTAAGATGTGAGACTATTCATATTCTAAGGCATTAAATGTCTCACATATCCCAATGCAAAATTCTCTTTCTCCAACACCTCTCTTATTTTACTCATTTATTTCCAAAAATCTCCCATATAAATAAGTAATTGTTCGATTATTCTTAATTTCACGAAAACATTTAACGTATCGATTAAAGTAGCATTCTTGGCCTTGAACTTTCCTTGTGATTACCTATTTGAATTACTGGCGGATCAGTAGACTTAGGATGTCCTTGAACTGTAAGCCTTTTGTGTAATTATAAAATAGATAGCACACGATAAACGTTTCTTATATTCCTTCATTCTCTACTTGTGTTCGTTTTTTCCATGAACACCTGCCTGGTCTCATGAGTGCTTAGAGAATTTGGCCTTATAATTCTCCTTGAAGCGGCGCCTTCACACTCACGTAGGTGATTCTGTAAGGGGTATTCGTAATTCCCCGCTTGGTTCTTTAGTATTACCAAGTACAGACATCATTAAAAGTATCAAAACTTATCCTATTCTCCAAAGAGTAATGCACTGACTTATCATAGGAATGGTTTGAGTGTATACCAGTGCCATTAAGTTTATCTTAAACTTAGTTGTCCCTTTGAACCTAGATCTTGGGATCTCCAGTCAACTAGGTAGGGTTTCCATTTTAGAGATACTTTTAGTTTATGGGCCTTAACCCCATTCCCATCGACAAGGTTTGAACTTTCTCTCTAGGAAAACCATTTGTTAGTGGATCCGCAATGTTATTTGTTGACCATAAATAATCTATAGTGATAACTCCATTAGAGAGAAGTTGTCTTACCGTTTTATGTCTACAATGAATGTGTCGAGACTTGCCGTTGTATAGTCTACTATTAGCTCTTCCAATAGCTGATTGACTATCACAATGTATACATATTGGAGGTACCGGTTTTTTCCAATTTGGAATGTCTTCAAAAAAGCTCTGAAGCCAGTCTGCTTCTTCCACGGCTTTATCTAGAGCAATAAACTCTGATTCCATTGTTGACCTTGCTATGCAAGTCTATTTGGATGACTTCCATGAAATTGCTCCTTTTTCTAATGTAAACACATATCCACTTGTGGATTTTGTGTCTTTTGAACCAATTATCCAATTTTCATCACTGTATCCTTCTACTACTGAAGGATATTTTTCATATTGCAAAACATAGTTCGGTGTATACTTCAGATATCCTAGAACTATGATTATTGCTTTCCAATGATTTTTACCAAAATTGCTGGTATATCTACTTAGCTTGCTTACAGCGTATGCAATATCAGGCCTAGTGCAGTTCATGACATACATAATACTTCCTAGTATTCTAGAGTACTCAAGCTGATATATACCATCACCAGTGTTTTTTACCCAATTTTGGTTCATATCCACTGGTGATTTTGCAATAGTTATATTATGCCGCTTGAACCTTTCAAGTATTTTGGCAATGTAATGTGATTGAGACAACGCATATCCTTGTGATGTCTTCATAATTTTTATACCCAAAATTACATCAGGCGCTCCTAGGTCTTTCATGTCAAATCTAGAGGATAACATATCCTTTGTAGATTTTATTACGACCTAATTATTTGTAACAACCCGTGATTGCGGTTACCAAATAATAAATTAAAGTTGGGATTTTAATTTAATTGGAGCTATTAATGAATTTTTAATGTGGCTAATTTGTTCAAAATTTAGTCATTTTGAATAAATTAATATTTTTGGGCTTAAGTGTAAAATGGAGCATTTCAAGGAAATTAATTAGGGAAATTTGTAATTTATATTATTGCAAAATTTTATATGTGTAAAATAGTGCAATATTTGATTTGGGAAATTAATTTGCAATTTATTTGCAAAATGGTGATTTTAGCTAATATTAACTATAAACGGTGTTTTGGAAAAATTAGGGGTTAAAATGTAAAATATTGTTGATATAGGATTTTATGAAATGGCTAAAAGTAATTGTTAACATATTTTCATAATTTTCTATGGTTTGAAATTTATTTAGTAATTTGTATGTAGAGTGTACTTAGAGAAAATTGCCTATATATGTATGCACATGAATAATACAAAGTCCTAATGGTTATTAGATCCAATAACCCTAACCATTAGCCTATAAAGTATCTTTTACTCTCCCATTTCAGCCAACACTTCATTTCATAACCACTAAAACCTAATTAGAAAGCTCAAAACCTAGTCATGGCCTCCTAAGCAAGACTCCAATCTACACCAAATCAAAGAGAGTTAATCCAAACTACTAAAAGAGGTAATAGCAATCACAAAACCCACCTCTAATTCATTCTTTAATTTCTGAAATTATTTTGTAATCCTCTTTTTATGTGCATTTAGATTGTGAAACACTTTGATCTTCTTTTCATTGCTTGGAAAGAGGTAATATATGCTAGCTGAAATTATAATTAGTTTATTGCTGTTAGTAAATTAGGCATATCTCATTCATCTTAAATCGGAATTAAGATTTTCTTGAAGTTATGGAAAGCTTATTCTGTAGCCTATAACTTTCATGTTTTGAGCTTTGCCTAATTTTGTGGTTTGAATGGTCGAAATCACGTTTGTTTGTCGCTGACCTGACAACAAACTACAGGGTTGATAAAATAAAACCCTGAAATTGATTTGGCCATAAGTTACTCGTTTTTGATCCGAATTAGATAATTTTGGATGTTCCGGAAAGCTTAAAACATATGCTACAATTTTTGTTCAGTGAGTTTTCTGTAATATTGCCATTTATATGACCTGAAATGCGTTCAAAGACAGAAGACTAATTCTGTCTTTAACAAGTTATCTTGAGTTTCAATCTGATATTGTTTTGCATGTATCTCTCTCGTTTCTTATCCAAATCTAATAATTTTGGATGTTCTGGAAAGCTTAGATTTAGAGCTAAAACTTTCATGTTTTGAGTTTCATGAAATTTCGAAGTTAATTTGGTCAAAATTGTACATTCTTACCACTGTCCCGAGAGCACAACGACAGTGATATAAAATTTAGATCTGAGAATTGTTTTAGTCATAGAATTTTCATCTCTAGTCGGAATTTGACGATCTTGGTCATTCCGGAAAGCTTAGAAACTAAGCTACAATTTTCATTTTATTCATTTTGCCAGAATTTGAATTTTACTATGCCAAAATTGTGGTTTTTCATCTCTGGCCAGTTAGTGCATAGCTATAGGCCTTAGTCTCTTTTCTCCCGTTGTTTTCAGCGTAGAACCCCGACTTTGCGACACCATCCCGGGCTCGTCCTTTGTCGGATTTCATCGTTTTTGGTCTCGTTAAAAAGATGAGATCGAGATCTTTAACCATGCATAGTTTGGTTTAGATCTGGATGCATTAGATACTTCATTTCTATTACCGGAGTAGCACCCAGAAACTATTTTACAATAGTGATCATTTTCAGTTATCGTCGGACCAACTTTGAAACATTGTCGTTTCTTCGTTTCAAGTCAGAACTGAACGATTCTTGTTGCATATCGAAGTAGAAGTACTTTACTACGCTCCTGCAAATTTTCATCAAGATCTGAGTTCATGTGACCCTTCGACCATGTCGTCGAAGTGGGACCTTTACACTGTTTTGACACAGTAAAGTTTTATGATTTTTGTCCGACTTTGAGACGACACCGTTTCTTCGTTTCAAGTCAGAATTTCCCGATTCTTTTTGCAGTTTGGAGCAGGGATGTTGGACTATATGTCTACCAATTTTCATGCCATTCGAATTCAGTTTGCTAGTCCGAATAATTTTCCGAACTTGGGTTCGCATCATTTTTGGACTATTTTCCAACACTTACAATATTTTCAGTGATTTTCTGGTTTTATTGATTTCTTTGAGATTTGTCTCTAGATTTCGTACACGGGTTTTATGAATTATTTTCAAAAGATTTTTCACTCCTAAATGACTTTAGAAATTATTATATAATATTATTTTTAATTATTAAATTAATTACTCCATAATAGGAGAGTTTTCAAAAGCCGTTTTAAAGTGATTTCAAAATCAATTATAAATCCGTTTCGCTCCATTATTTTCTATAATAAAAATCTCACACTCACTTTTTAGCACGTCGAGCGAAGTGGAAAGGTGCTTAAACGGTTAGGAAATCTCCGGCCTATGGAACCATGTGTATTTCCTTTCCAGTTAATCCCCGACCTATTCGATTGATCGTTTTGACCTTTGGGTCTAGTTTACCAATGATACGAGGTGGACTTTTTATTGTTTGGAGTGTGAGCTTGCTATTGGTTAGTAAACCGTTTAGTGCGAACGTGGGGTATGGGACTCATTGTTAACACTTTACGGGTTCCTCTCCAAGAAGTTAGTGACACATTAGCCTCTGGGCGGCCAGTACTGGACCTCTAGGTCACCACGCCTCTGGGCAACCGTCTCTAGACACCTGCTCTATGGAGCAGTTTATTTTTCGGCATGCGCCTCTGGGCCTTTATCCTTCTAGGAAGGATCTTGCCGTCTCGCGCGTTCCGCATCTGTGCGAGTGATCGATCACAACTCTACAGTACTTGGCAACAACGACTCTGGTCGGTGCACGTGCAATATTGGTATTATTTGATGATTTTTATATCCATTCGAGTACCGCCATTCGGTGTTGGTTGTATGGAACCATACGATGTAAGTGCGATTACCTTATGGATTCACAATGTCTCTAGACACTGCTTTTCAGTGTTGGATTTCATTGACTTTTCAGTATATCCCCATTGCTCTTTGGAGCATCGATCTTTGCTTGGGCATTGATTACAGACTCTGGTCACTCTTGGGATTATTGCCTATGGGCATCTTTTTATAGCTTTGGCTATGCCGATGATATGAGGCGATTTTATTTATTCTACACTTTGGTGGTTATTTCTCTTTGGAGATTTTTATTGTTTATTGATGATTAGGATCGTCATTATATTCATGTGGTTCATAATATACTTCTCTTTGGATAAGTACTATTTTATTTATGTACCGCATTATTATATATCTCAGTTATCACTGATTGTTTAGCTAGCCTGACCCGAGTGTTTTCGCTCGGGTCAGACCGAGTTGTTTCAGGTTAGGTCTCTGGACTTAGCTTCTGTGCTTCCGCTTGGACATTATCTGCTATGCTGATAGATAGCGCTTTTATTTGTCCACTATTCCGCTACTCTGTTATTATTCAGACTTTGAGATGTACATATTTTTGACTCACATGTGTGAGTAGTGGCTTTGTACCCACTTATAGTATTTGGATCTGTATTGACGATGTATTGTTCTGGGATTTTATATCTATTATGTGATTCTGTTCTGTGATGTTTTATCATTTATTACTATGCTTTGTCTTGATAGATCTTTAGCCATTTGTAATTTCGTTATAAGTATTTACCGAATATGTCGAACCACTTGAAAAAAATATATAGATACCATCCTTTCGACGTATTCAGTAGATAGTTATAGCTTGATTACAAATGGTTGCTTCCACTATACTCTATTCTCCGCTTTAACAGACAGTATTACTCCCGTAATACTCTTTGTTACAGTGGGTATCAGAGTGGGGCGTTACAACTTGGTATCAGAGCCGTGTTTCAGGAATAAGCATAATAAACACAGAACAGATACACTTAGTACAATACATTTTAAATTAGATCCGAATTAAATCAAATCCCTTCCTTATGTTTATTGATAGATAAGTTAGGAATATGTATAGGAATCCATTATATTCTGTAGTATTCCTTAATTAATTATCTATCATTGAATCATGTCTCGTTATGGTTCTTTTGAGTGGTTGGTCATGCCGTTCGGCTTGACGAACGCTCCGGCTTTCTTCGTCGATCTTATGAATCGAGTATTCCGAGAATACATCGATAGATTCGTTCTGGTTTTCATCGACGATATTCTTATTTATTCTAGATTCGAGGCAGAGCATGCTCATCATTTGCGGATCGTCTTGGATACTCTTCGTCAGCATCAGCTTAAGGCCAAGCTCTCCAAGTGCCATTTTTGGGAGAGCAAGGTCAAGTTCTTAGGCCATATTGTATCATCTGAGGGTATTTCTGTCGATCCTGCCAAGATCGAAGCTATTCAGAATTGGAAGCAGCCCGAGAACGTTCATGATTTTCGCAGCTTCCTTGGGTTGGCGGGTTATTACCGTCGATTTATTAAGGATTTCTCTCGTGTTGCACTTCCCCTCACGACTCTGACTCGTAAGGGGGTTCGCTTTATTTGGTCTGATAAGTGTGAAGTTTCTTTCCAGCGATTGAAGGAACTTCTCACTCATGCTCCTATCCTTTTGGTTCCTGAGAGTAACCAGGATCTTGTTGTTTACACCGACGCTTGTGGTAGCGGCCTCGGTGCTGTGCTTATGCAGAAGGATCGGGTAGTTGCTTATGCTTCTAGGCAGCTACGTCCGAATGAGGTTCGCTATCCGACTCATGATCTTGAGTTGGCAGCTATCGTCTTTGCTTTGAAGACGTGGCATCACTTTCTATTAGGTGAACGCTTCACTCTTTACACCGATCACAAGTCTCTGAAGTATTTATTCAGTCAGAAGGATCTTAATATGAGGCAGCAGCGATGGCTCGAGTTTCTCGCCTCATATGACTTAGACATTCACTATACCCCTGGTAAGGGTAATCGTGTGGCTGATGCACTCAGTCGCAAACACTCGGCAGTAGTTTCTATGATGACAGCCGAGTGGGATATTCTTGAGACTCTTTCTATGTGTGATATTCGAAATCGAGCTCCGTCTTCTGATCCTTAGATCTTGTTATTCAGCATGGAAGCTCGACCTATTCTATTGGATCGCATTGCCCATGCTCAGCGGCAGGATCCAAACTTGTTGCGATATATTCATCTCCTTGAGTCGGAATCCAGTGATGAGACATTGTTGGATTATTCTATTGATTCTCATCGGTGTCTTCGTAGGAAGAACCGTATTTTTGTACCCTCTGATTTATCACTTAGGCATGACATTCTGAACGAGTGTCATCGCACTAAGTACACCATCCATCCCGGTTCGAGCAAGATGTATGCCGATATGTGTCAGGTATATTATTGAGAAGGCATGAAGAGTGATGTTGCAAGTTATGTAAGCCGTTGCATGACTTGTCAACAGATCAAAGCTGAGCACCAACGTCCATCCGGTCTTCTTCAGCCGCTAGAGATTCCATTGTGAAAATGGGACAGATATCCATGGATTTTATTGACGGTCTGCCTCGATCGAGGTCAGGCCATACTTCTATTTGGGTCATCGTCGATCGCTTGACCAAATCAGCTCATTTCATTCCTATTAAGTCCACTCGGACTGCTCCTCAGCTGGCCAAATGTGAAGGAAGTCGTTCGACTTCATGGCATTCCTAGCTCTATCGTCTGCGATCGAGACACTATCTTTACTAGTCACTTCTGGAAGTGCCTACAGTCAGCTTTGGGCTCAAAGCTGAATCTCTAGACTGCTTATCATCCTCAGACCGACGGTCAGACGGAGAGGCTGAATCATGTTTTAGAGGATCTTTTGCGCTGTTGTATTCTGGATTTCGGAGGTAGTTGGGAGGATCACTTACCGCTTGTAGAGTTCTCCTACAACAACAGCTTTCAGTCTAGTATCAGCATGGCACCTTTCGAGGCTCTTTACGGAAGGCCATGTCGCTCTCCTACTTGTTGGTTAGAATCTGGTGAGAAGCACCTTCTTGGTCCAGATTCAGTTCGGGAATCTTCTGAGAAGATTATTCTTATTCGTCAGAGAATGAAAGAGGCGCAGAACCGTCAGAAATCCTACGCGGACAGCCGTAGGAAGCCTCTTGAGTTCTCCATTGGTGATCATGTCTTTATTCGGATATCTCCCATGAAGGGGGTTGTGCGTTTCAGCTCTACAGGGAAGTTGGCTCCTCGCTATGTCGGACCATTTCCTATTACGGAACGCATCGACGCCGTTGCTTATCGTGTGGCTCTACCTGCTCATTTCTCTGGAATACATGATGTGTTCCATGTTTCTCAGCTTTGCAAGTGTGTGCGCGACCCTGATTCTATTATCGATCCTCATATCGTGCCCGATTTGGAGATCTCACCCGATCTATCTATAGAGCAGCAACCTCTTCGTGTGCTTGATTCGGAGATCAGACGTCTTCGAAACAAAGAGGTTCCGCTTGTGAAGATTCAATGGTCGTCTAATCCTAAGGACTGCACTTGGGAGACCAGAGAATTTATCAAGCGTACTTATCCTGGTTTTCTTCCATCTTCCGGCACGGGTGAGCATCTATATTTTATCCTCTATATTCCTTTGTGGATTAGATGTTATAGACGACTTCTATATTTAAGGAATTGCGGGGATGCAATTTTCTTAAGGGGAGGAGTCTGTAACAACCCATGATTGCGGTTACCAAATAATAAATTAAAGTTGGGATTTTAATTTAATTGGAGCTATTAATGAATTTTTAATGTGGCTAATTTGTTCAAAATTTAGTCATTTTGAATAAATTAATATTTTTGGGCTTAAGTGTAAAATGGAGCATTTCAAGGAAATTAATTAGGGAAATTTGTAATTTATATTATTGCAAAATTTTATATGTGTAAAATAGTGCAATATTTGATTTGGGAAATTAATTTGCAATTTATTTGCAAAATGGTGATTTTGGCTAATATTAACTATAAACGGTGTTTTGGAAAAATTAGAGGTTAAAATGTAAAATATTGTTGATATAGGATTTTATGAAATGGCTAAAAGTAATTGTTAACATATTTTCATAATTTTCTATGGTTTGAAATTTATTTAGTAATTTGTATGTAGAGTGTACTTAGAGAAAATTGCCTATATATGTATGCACATGAATAATACAAAGTCCTAATGGGTATTAGATCCAGTAACCCTAACCATTAGCCTATAAAGTATCTTTTACTCTCCCATTTCAGCCAACACTTCATTTCATAACCACTAAAACCTAATTAGAAAGCTCCAAAACCTAGTCATGGCCTCCTAAGCAAGACTCCAATCTACACCAAATCAAAAAGAGTTAATCCAAACTACTAAAAAAGGTAATAGCAATCACAAAACCCACCTCTAATTCATTCTTTAATTTCTGAAATTATTTTGTAATCCTCTTTTTATGTGCATTTAGATTGTGAAACTCTTTGATCTTCTTTTCATTGCTTGGAAAGAGGTAATATATGCTAGCTAAAATTATAATTAGTTTATTGCTATTAGTAAATTAGGCATATCTCATTCATCTTAAATCAGAATTAAGATTTTCTTGAAGTTCTGGAAAGCTTATTCTGTAGCCTATAACTTTCATGTTTTGAGCTTTGCCTAATTTTGTGGTTTGAATGGTCGAAATCACGTTTGTTTGTCGCTGACCTGACAACAAACTACAGGGTTGATAAAATAAAACCCTGAAATTGATTTGGCCATAAGTTACTCGTTTTTGATCCGAATTAGATAATTTTGGATGTTCCGGAAAGCTTAAAACATATGCTACAATTTTTGTTCAGTGAGTTTTCTGTAATATTGCCATGTATATGACCTGAAATGCGTTCAAAGACAGAAGACCAATTCTGTCTTTAACAAGTTATCTTGAGTTTCAATCTGCTATTGTTTTGCATGTATCTCTCTCGTTTCTTATCCAAATCTAATAATTTTGGATGTTCTGGAAAGCTTAGATTTAGAGCTAAAACTTTCATGTTTTGAGTTTCATGAAATTTCGAAGTTAATTTTGTCAAAATTGTACATTCTTACCACTGTCCCGAGAGCACAACGACAGTGATATAAAATTTAGATCTGAGAATTGTTTTAGTCATAGAATTTTCATCTCTAGTCGGAATTTGACGATCTTGGTCATTCCGGAAAGCTTAGAAACTAAGCTACAACTTTCATTTTATTCATTTTGCCAGAATTTGAAGTTTACTATGCCAAAATTGTGGTTTTTCATCTCTGGCCAGTTAGTGCATAGCCATAGGCCTTAGTCTCTTTTCTCCCGTTGTTTTCAGCGTAGAACCCCGACTTTGCGACACCATCCCGGGCTCGTCCTTTGTCGGATTTCATCGTTTTTGGTCTCGTTAAAAAGATGAGATCGAGATCTTTAACCATTCATAGTTTGGTTTAGATCTGGGTGCATTAGATACTTCATTTCTATTACCGGAGTAGCACCCAGAAACTATTTTACAATAGTGATCATTTTCAGTTATCGTCGGACCAACTTTGAAACATTGTCGTTTCTTCGTTTCAAGTCAAAACCGAACGATTCTTGTTGCATATCAAAGTAGGAGTACTTTACTACGCTCCTGCAAATTTTCATCAAGATCTGAGTTCATGTGACCCTTCGACCATGTCGTCGAAGTGGGACCTTTACACTGTTTTGACACAGTAAAGTTTTATGATTTTTGTCCGACTTTGAGACGACACCGTTTCTTCGTTTCAAGTCAGAATTTCCCGATTCTTTTTGCAGTTTGGAGCAGGGATGTTGGACTATATGTCTACCAATTTTCATGCCATTCGAATTCAGTTTGCTAGTCCGAATAATTTTCTGAACTTGGGTTCGCGTCATTTTTGGACTATTTTCCAACACTTACAATATTTTCAGTGATTTTCTGGTTTTATTGATTTCTTTGAGATTTGTCTCTAGATTTCGTACACGGGTTTTATGAATTATTTTCAAAAGATTTTTCACTCCTAAATGACTTTAGAAAATATTATATAATATTATTTTTAATTATTAAATTAATTACTCCATAATAGGAGAGTTTTCAAAAGCCGTTTTAAAGTGATTTCAAAATCAATTATAAATCCGTTTCGCTCCATTATTTTCTATAATAAAAATCTCACACTCACTTTTTAGCACGTCGAGCGAAGTGGAAAGGTGCTTAAACGGTTAGGAAATCTCCGGCCTATGGAACCGTGTGTATTTCCTTTCCAATTAATCCCCGACCTATTCGATTGATCGTTTTGACCTTTGGGTCTAGTTTACCAATGATACGAGGTGGACTTTTTATTGTTTGGAGTGTGAGCTTGCTATTGGTTAGTAAACCGTTTAGTGCGAACGTGGGGTATGAGACTCATTGTTAACACTTTACGGGTTCCTCTCCAAGAAGTTAGTGACACATTAGCCTCTGGGCGGCCAGTACTGGACCTCTGGGTCACCACGCCTCTGGGCAACCGTCTCTGGACACCTGCTCTATGGAGCAGTTTATTTTTCGGCATGCGCCTCTGGGTCTTTACCCTTCTGGGAAGGATCTTGCCGTCTCGCTCGTTCCGCATCTATGCGAGTGATCGATCAGAACTCTACAGTACTTGGCAACAACGACTCTGGTCGGTGCACGTACAATATTGGTATTATTTGATGATTTTTATATCCATTCGAGTACCGCCATTCGGTGTTGGTTGTATGGAACCATACGATGTAAGTGCGATTACCTTGTGGATTCACAGTGTCTCTGGACACTGCTTTTCAGTGTTGGATTTCATTGACTTTTCAGTATATCCCCATTGCTCTTTGGAGCATCGATCTTTGCTTGGGCATTGATTACAGACTCTGGTCACTCTTGGGATTATTGCCTATGGGCATCTTTTTATAGCTTTGGCTACGCCGATGATATGAGGCGATTTTATTTATTCTACACTTTGGTGGTTATTTCTCTTTGGAGATTTTTATTGTTTATTGATGATTAGGATCGTCATTATATTCATGTGGTTCATAATATACTTCTCTTTGGATAAGTACTATTTTATTTATGTACCGCATTATTATATATCTCAGTTATCATTGATTGTTTAGCTAGCCTGACCCGAGTGTTTTCGCTCGGGTCAGACCGAGTTGTTTCAGGTTAGGTCTCTGGACTTAGCTTCTGTGCTTCCGCTTGGACATTATCTGCTATGCTGATAGATAGCGTTTTTATTTGTCCACTATTCCGCTACTCTGTTATTATTCAGACTTTGAGATGTACATATTTTTTACTCACATGTGTGAGTAGTGGCTTTGTACCCACTTATAGTATTTGGATCTGTATTGACGATGTATTGTTCTGGGATTTTATATCTATTATGTGATTCTGTTCTGTGATGTTTTATCATTTATTACTATGCTTTGTCCTGATAGATCTTTAGCCATTTGTAATTTCGTTATAAGTATTTACCAAATATGTCGAACCACTTGAAAAAAATATATAGATACCATCCTTTCGACGTATTCAGTAGATAGTTATAGCTTGATTACAAATGGTTGCTTCCACTATACTCTATTCTCCGCTTTAACAGACAGTATTACTCCCGTAATACTCTTTGTTACAGTGGGTCTCAGAGTGGGGCGTTACATTATTTCCTAGGATCAACAAATCATCAACATAAAGGCAAACAATGACATATCCAATATCTATATGTTTCATATAGACGCATTTATCTGATTCATTTATCTTGAATCCATTTGATAACATAGTTTCATCAAATTTCTCATGCTATTGTTTTGGCGCTTGTTTAAGGCCATAAAGTGATTTTACTAGTTTGCATACTTTATTCTCATTTCCAGGGCTTAAAACCCCTTTAGGTTGCTGCATATATATTTCTTCTTCTAGTTCACCGTTTAAAAATGCAGTTTTCACATCCATTTGGTGTATTTCAAAATTTAGTATGGATGTGATTGGAATAAGCATCCTAATTGATGTTATTCTAGTTACTAGTGAGTATATATCAAAGTAATCTAGATCTTCCTTCTGTCTAAATCCTTTGACTATGAGTCTTGCTTTATATTTATCTATTGAGCCGTCAGTTTTTAGTTTTTTTTCTTAAAGATCCATTTGTATCCTAGTGTTTTTGATCCTTTAGGTAGATCTACTAGTTCCCATGTATGGTTTTGCAAAATGGATTCAATTTCACTATTGACGGCTTCCTTCCAATAAGGAGCATCGGGAGATGACATTGCTTGTTGGTATGTTAGAGGTTCATTTTCTATCATATATGCATAGAAATCGGGTCCAAAGGTTTTAGAGGTCCATTGTCGTTTGCTCCTTCTTGGTTCCTCTAACTCTGGTTCAACATTACTTTCATGTGTGCTTTGATCATCATTATCCTTAGGAGTTTCTGGATCTCTTGCTCTCTTTTGAACTATAGTTTCAATAGAGATTTTTAGAGGATAAATATGTTCAAAGAATCTAGCATTTCGAGACTCGATAATGGTGTTTTCATGAATGCCATCAATTTCAGATTTATACACCAAAAATCGATATGCACTACTATTATGAGCATACCCAATGAATATGCAATCTATAGTTTTTGGTCCAATTTTGACCCTTTTCGGTTTTGGTACTTCTACTTTAGCAAGACACGCCCACACTCTTAAGTATTTGTAGGATGGTGGTCTGCTTTTCCACAGTTCATGTAGAGATTTCAAAGTCTTCTTTCGAGGTACTTTATTTAGAATGTGATTAGTAGAAAGTATAACTTCTCCCCAGAAATTATCTGGTAGACCAGAGCTTATGAGCAAAGCATTCATCATTTCTTTAAGGGTATGATTTTTACGTTCTGCTATACCATTCGATTGAGGGGAATATGGTGTCGTTGTTTGGTGTATAATACCATGTTCAGCGTAGAACTCCTCGAAGGAAAATTCATATTCTCCTCCTCTATCACTTCTTAAAGCTTTTATCTTCTTGTTAAGTTGATTCTCAATTTCTGCTTTATACTGTTTAAACATGTCGAATGCCTCGTCCTTGCTTCTAAAGAGATACACATAACAGTATCTTATACAATCATCAATAAAGGTAATGAAATACCTTTTTCCACCTCTAGTTTGACACATTTTTAAGTCGCATGCATCCGTGTGTATTAGGTCTAGAGGTTCAGTTCTCGTTCAACATGGTGAAACGAGGTTCTTGTCAATTTTGCTTCTGCACAAACTTGACATTTATAGTTGGAGTCTATTTTATATTTCGGTATAAAATCTAGATTAATTAATTTTCGCAAGGTATCAAAATTTACATGGCCTAATCTAGAATGTCATATGTTAGAGGACTCAACAATATAAGCAGAAGATTCAGTTTTAATCATATCATTGTTTGGTACAATAGCGGTTACATTTGTCTTAAATAAACCATCACACACATATCCTCTTCCTACATGCACTCCGTTTTTTGATAGCACAAATTTATCAGCCACAAAGGTGAGTTTGAAACCATATTTGCTAAGCAACAACCCTGAAATTAGGTTCTTGCGAATTTCTGGAACGTGAAGAACATCACTCAAGGTAAGTTCCGTTCCAGAAATCAGTTTTAGTACTACTTTTCCCTTGCCTTCAACCTTTGATGCAGATGAATTGCCCATGAAAATTTGTTCATCATCAATTGCAGTTTTATAAGTTGTAAACATCCACTTATTCGCACATATGTGTCAAGTGGCTCCTGTGTCTACAAACCATTCCTTTGAGTTACCAACAAGGTTGCATTCTGATACTACTGCACATAAATCCATATCAGAAACGCCATTTATAGTTTCAGCCATATTTGCTTCTGATTTCTTCTTTTTGGGTGCGCGACATTCGGCTGCTTTGTGCCCTTTACTTCCACGGTTATGACATGAACCCTGAAATTTCTTTGACTTCTTAGGAGCATGCTCAGGTTTCCTCTTGTTAGGTTTGTCTAACTCGACTACATTTGCTTTGGCAGGCACAATATGCGAAATATTTTTCTCAGATTTTCTGTTATCTTCCTCGATTCTTAGTCAAACTACAAGTTCCACCATAGTCATCTCCTTGCGCTTGTGTTAAGGTAATTCTTGAAATCTTTGCATGATGAAGGAAGCTTTTCGATTGCAGCGGCAACCTAGAAGGATTCGCTTAGAGTCATCCTTTCATCATGTAATTCTTGGATAATGGCTTGTAGCTCTTGAATCTGGTTGATTACGGTCTTCGCATTAATCATTTTGAAGTCTAGAAACTTTTCCGCTATGAATTTTTCATACCTGCATCTTCAGTTTTGTATTTCTTATCCAATGCAGTCCAGAGTTCTTTGGAAGTTTGAGCGGTACAATATACATTGTACAGGCTGTTGTCGAGGCCATTTAAGATATAGTTCTTTCACATGAAATCAGAACTCTTCCAGACATTTAAGGCTTCAACTTTAGCTGCATCGGGTTCCAGTTCTTCGACTATGGGAGCATCTTCTGTAAGAAATTTTGCAAGGCCCAAAGTCGTCAGATAGAACAACATCTTTTGCTGCCAGCGTTTAAAGTCCATCCCTGTGAACTTCTCAGGTCTTTCTCCATGAGATATTGCCACTATTGGAACCAGAGGCGCATGTTGAGTGTTAGTCACATTCTGTGTTGGTGCAGAGTTGTTGTTGCTATTCTGAGACATCGTCGTCTGTAGATTCAGTGAACAATAAATATTGTTTCAAGAGTGTTATCGCTGTGTAACTAAAGTGCTACAAAAAACCGCTATAACTATGCTGTACACTATCACAATTATGCTACAGAAAACTATTGCAAAAAACTGTTGCAAATTTGATGTTACAAAAACGTTTCCAATCTGTTGCAAAAAAAAAACGTCGCAAACAGAACTATGCAGTAAGCAAACAGTAAGTATAGAATCAGTAATAAAATTACCAATCAAACTGTTTGAGTCCAGTGGATACTGTTTACTTGAAATAATATTGCTCCCTGTATGCACCGAAGGTTGTGAGCAATTTACTTCCCAGGATGAAATGGACCAACCCCACAATGCTGTGCTTGCAAGCGGAGCGACGACGAACTGAAGAGAATATAGAATTAAGAAAAGGCTTCCGTGGGAAAGAAGAGCGATAGAAAATAGAAAGAAATGTGTTTTAATTTCGTTTTCTGTCTGCCTATATATAGGTTCGAGGAGGTGTTTATTCGGGTCTGAACGGTTGCGTCTATTAGAAAGGTTGCGACCCTTTACCAATTGATCGTTTGTTACCGTTCGTCCAAAAAGTGTTTGAATTCAAAAGGAGAGTGTTTGAATTCAAAAAGTGCAAAGTGCATCTAATATGCCTCAAACGCTCATTCGTCCACGCCGCGAGCTCGGGCTCGGACGCGCGCGTATCAGGCTTGGTGCGTTGCACCACCCGCTAAGATGGATTATACTTTCATGTCTCTCTTTTCTTATTGTAACTATAATAGAGACCGCATCTTAGTATATAAACACATATTGTTTACTATATTCTAAGATGTGAGACTATTCATATTCTAAGGCATTAAATGCGTCATCTATCCCAATGCACAATTTCTCTTTCTCAAAGACCTCTCTTATTTTACTCATTTATTTCCAACAGATACCACTTTGTTTTGGTTTTTTTATTAATAAAAGTAGAAATAGTTTTTGAATATTTGATTTTTCTGAAATAATTCAGGTGTGGTGTTCATAAATATGTATTTTAAAATAATGCATGGGACTTGCAATAAACTGTAGGTAGTAAATTTCATTTCCTATTACTATATGTCTTTTGTTCTATTAGTATAGATTGATGTGTTAAACAAAAGGTTAAAGAAACTAAAATAGGGTTATCACCTTAGTGGGAAATATGTAATTACACCCTTGTAAGATTAAGTTTGCACTATCGTGTTGTACTTATTCAGTTCTTATTTTGCGACCTAAGCAATTATTGATTTTATTTTTAATTTCTAAATACAAAGTGGATGTGCAGATAATATTACCTAACAATTCTTACGGTCTCGAAATTGTAGATAGCAAAAAAGACATCATTGATTCTAACCGTATATCATGTTATTGCCTCCTATTTAATTTCCTTCTTTCGATTTTAGATCCGCACTTCCTCGATGTCTATAATTCATGCCTTCTAGCATCATTCCTCAACTTTAGATCATACCATTCGATATACGTTTCCCAACTTAAACATTTATGAAACTATGCACCCGTGCAATGCACATTTCTCTAGATATGCACCTAATATTTAATTATTTTCTTTACATGTTTGATTATTTCCTAAAATAGTTCGGTCTTATTCACATTTTGATAAACGATTGATTTGTACATGTATACGTATAAAAAACGCAACATTACGTACACGTCAAATTCATTTTGTAAAATCCAAAATGTCTTATTAATAGCGCTTTTTAATAATAATTCCTTCTGCGCACGTGCATCGTAAGTGCCAAAGTACTTGTATATATATGAACAAATACAAATGTTTTATTTTATAAGATTAAACGGTTCGTTTCAACCATTGTGCGGTTGTATTGGTTACACTAGTTTGAGATATTTTAAGAGTATGCTTACTATATTCTTCCATCATATAAACGTTTCAGCTTCAGAATAGGAGTTGCTTTCATAAATTGTTTATTCATCGCAAATCATGTATGAAACACAATGCAAAACCTGAAAATGAAAATACATAAATTAAGAGAAATCGTCAAATGCATTAATGAATGAAGACTCAGCGAGACTGCCTGGTAGAACATAGGGCATTTGCTCTATATCCCCTTCCCAGTAATTTATGATTAACTGCAACAATAATTGACTTGCACAAATGATCAAACTCCAAACTGACCAATAATTGCTGGCCATGAACCCGATATCATATTAATTAGTGGGCCGGATTATCAAGCTGGATCATGTATCTGAATATATTGTACATTCATATTTTATTTGCAATAATAAAGGAAACGCCAGCAATAATAATAATTAACCGTTTAAAGCTAGGTCAGATTTGGGTTTAACTAACAAATAAGCAACCTATGCGCACAACCTAGGATCTTTCAAACATAAATGGAGTTAAATTTAGAGATTAAAATCTGAAGTTTAAAACTATGTTAGAATTTTTTGGATGCAAGAAAGGTATTGATCGGCTACATTATTATTATCAGTACTCATGCCGTATGACAAACGTGTACATTGAAAATGAACCATTTTATTCTTTTTATCTTAAAAAAAAGATTTCTATTTAGAAAATTGGTGAAATTTAGAGCAACATGCTTTTGATGTTTCTAAGGTTTGAATTCAAAACTTCTAAAAAACTCCAGTCTACATCACTCATTCAGAATGGGCATTTTAGTAAATTTAAAAGATTCAAATGGGAGTATTCTCTTTGTATATATAGTTTATAAGCCAGTATTACAATACATCTATTTGACATCGTTCAAAATCCATGTCCTCTCCCTCCATCTTCGTTTCCTGCTTTATAAACACGCAAGGAAACGACATAAAGGACTTTCACAAAACGCAGCTTACCAACCTAATTTTCAACTTTGCGTTTCCCTCTAAAAAAGATAAAATTCACAAATCATTCCTCCAATCCAAGCAATCTTCTCAAATTTTTGGTCTTATGTTGATCGACGAAACTGGGCAATGGCAGCGCTCTGGGTGACGGCGACATCGAACACGCCGTACCCGCGTATCCATCTCCGTCTCTATCCGCAACTATACAAATTCGCCTAGGCAATAAAGAATCTATCGACTCGCCTCGCTTCAATATCGTAACGTTTCCAATCAAATATTTCTGGTTTCGGTTACAGATTGTTTGCTTTTGGGATCTCGGTCTTCTTTTTCTGAATGCTTTTGGACCGTGATTCGAATTTGGATTCGGAATCAATATATCTGCTGTCGCCATCAATTATTTTTCAAGAATCGAAAGGGGTTTGGATTGAATTTTTCTACTTCGTTTTCTGCCCCTTTCTTTTTCTTTCTTCCCACTCTTCCTCCTTTCGGAGGTCCTTTTAAAAGTTAGTGTTTGTAGTTATTATTTTTTGAGAACTTTGTTTGAATTTATGGCAAAGTTTTGTGGATGATGATTTGTTAAAGAGGTTCAAAATGCGAGGTCGAAGCCATAGGTTGTGGGAGAAAGCTTTCATCTATTTTAAGCAATTCAGTTATTTTTTCAACCAATGTTGGCTGTGATTAATCAAGATAAATAACTTGATTCTAGGCATGTTTTTATTAATAATACATTTTATAATTTATATGTATAAACGAAGCCTATTTATAAGCCTATTTCGGTATAAGCACCGACGTTGTTACTTGCAAGTGGTTTCATACATGATTTTCAACGCATGCAAACCGACTTGACGAAAGAAAAATAAGCACTTTTCTTTCTATTATATTTCCAAGCTGATATTTTTACCAAGTGAAGATCATCGAACTATTTATGTTGGATGAAGGACCCCATCTAATAAACGCTCTTCCCTTCCATTTCAAATTTGAGGAAGTTCTTTTGGTGCCAACAATTTGTTACAGTGGCTTTCAGTATCATCATCCATCTGTAAGACCTGATTTACCATATACTAAACTTCACGTAGTTTTCTATGTCTATACATGTTTAAACTTTTGCAACCTCAAATTTCAAAGTGCATTGTTAAAAAAACTCCAATTTTGAAGGAGGAGATACTTTCTTTAATTTTCGTAAAATTGCCGTGCGATGAACCAAAAAATGTTGCATCTTAACAAATAAAAATCAATATCAGTCCTCGTTATTTCGATAAACCTCCACCAGTTTTTGATCTTCTTTTCAATTAGATCCCGCCGAAAATGGGTTTTGATGAACCATCATCGTTATTCCTTTTATTTTTCGATGAGGTTTTGCTAAATTTTGTTGTTTATGATAATAAAAAAGTACATCGTTTTATTTTGTTTCATTTATCGTTTTCCCAAACCAATTTTTCTTTCCAAGTGAAGTCCCCTTAAAATTGGTATGCTCAACCATTTTAATTGCTTATTTCTATTTTATAGTAATTTGTAAGACTAGTTTGAGAGATTTTAACATCATAATTGATTGAATTTGTGAATAGAAATGAATTATTAAAAATACGAGAACGATGCTAGTTTTAAGTGTAGTAGAGTACTATAGGAGCGACCTATTTAAATACAGGATTTTCAATTTGTTGGGGAGGTAGATCTTGCATGACCACCATACACGCGCGTCGACTGTTATCCTTGATCGGGAACATAAAGTGACAAATTGCATTACACCAGAAAATCCTTTTACCGACACCGAAAAAATCACGCCTTTCTGACGCTGTTTGCAAGTTTTTTTCCGATCCTGGTTTTTTCCAACGCCTAGACTTTCCGACGTCATGTCCATGACATTTCGACGGCAAAATTTACTGACACCGCCCGACGTCAATTTTTTTGACGTTATATTTTCCAACGCCAAGTCGATGTCAAATTTTACGTTGCCAGATCGATGCCATATCAACGCTTTATGAAAATGCAATTTTAGGATTTTTTTTTTCCACGTCTTACCGACGCCAGTTCGACGTCTTTCCTGAAGCAAATTAGCAACATTTATGCTACATTTCTGACCCTCAAACCGAATATACAATACAATCATTCCAACAATGTCAAAGAAACAATGAAATACATATATTCAATTAAATAAATAAAAAATACCACCAACAACATTATAAAACAGAAAACAATAACATAATAGATGGAACATTTAGATAACATATAACATTCGTAGTATTATCCAATACAACTCAAACTATCGTTACATACATGCAAATCTAAATGAAAATCATGTCCACGTAGTAGATAAATATGTATACATCATAATGTATGATGCAAAATAGACCATAACTGCATATCAAATAAAAAAACTTCACCGGTCTGTTGCATGTTCCCAGTCTTGAAGGAGATCGCCTCTTTGTCCACTTATGTGCATGATATTCAACCTATCGAATAAGCTTCTCATAATTGATTGAATATTTCGACTTTGGCCTACGCCACTACCGACTTTTGCTCCATATGGACGATGCATTGCACCGATTGGTCTGGAACGTTGGTGTTGTCTACACGTCTATATTTTTGTATATATATGGTTACTTAAAGCGCTAAAAAATAGTATAACATTTATTTTACTAAAGTAATGTAATTATTTAATTGATATCTTAGAAATTACCGCAGGAGTATGCCCATAATTGGGTCTATGGTCCCGCCATTTGGCCATAGAAGTGTTGAGGGCACGAAAGGCTTCTTTCACGTCTCTACTTATTAGTCCATCAATCTGAGCTTGATATTTTGTCAGTTTTTTATTTTTCATACTTATTAGAAAGAAAAATATATCCATATATTATTTAAATCATGTTTTTTGAATGGCTTACTGCAAAATCCTTCGCAACATCATCAATCCCGTTGGAACTGGATCAGCATGCAACGAAGTAATTGGGTAAATTTTAAAAAAAATTCTATTGTTGGATCTTTAATAGACCTATGTAGTCTAAATTCATTTATAACTATTCTAATTTCTTTTAAATAAAATCAATATTTTATTTAAATTTATAAATAAAGTTTTTAATATGGTTTGTATTATATTACATACATACATACATACATATATCTGTGTTTGTATCATATAACATATGTGTACACGAGCACATACAATAGGATAATGTGTACATGGTTTGAAATGTTTGATGTATAAATGCTGGGATTTACACCGCAACAGACATGTTAGCCACTCCTGTATAAAATGGATAGTCTAAATGTGCACGCGCGCGTGCGTGTGTCTATATGTGTGTGTGTGTGTGTGTTTGTGTGCGTGTGCACGCGCGCGCATCAAAATACTGTATAAATAAATGTATGTATGTAAAATTATAATTATATAATTATTACAATATATTGATTATAATTTATTTACACAGATTATAATTTATTTACACAAAGTATTTATAAAACGTACATATTCAAATACTATTTTTTTAATATATGAAATCCGAATTGAAATTATTTATTTGTAATTTTTTAAAATTAATTTACATACATTTTACATATAAACACATAACCAGTTATATATATATATATAAATTTATAAATAAATAAATATTTTTGCTACTGCTCTTGGCTAGAAAAATTTCTTTTTCTCAATTTTCTTTTCGGCTTTAAAAATTTATTAATAAATACAAATATTTAATTAAAATCCATACATAATTAATTGAAAAAATAAAAAATTCATTTTTGCAAATATAATATATATTAATAGTGCATAAAAATTTTGCAAAATTTTATATTATGTTAAATGTGTATACATTTATTTTCTTTATATAACCAATTTTTAATTATGTAAATAACTAAACTATATAATATACATGTACATATGAAAATATATTTTTTATTGCCGAAAGCTTTTTAGGTATGAATAATATTTTTTATGAAATTTGAAACATATTTATTACATGATTTAATATTGTGTTTAGATTTAATTCATAAAATCATTTTATAATATTATTTTACTAAACCTTTTTTGGCCAAGAGCATCATGCTTGTATACATAAAAAAATTGTAATATATATATGCACCTTATATACAACCATCATCATGCCTCGTTTGATGTACCGATTCATGATATTTCTTTTTTGATAACAAGAATGATACGTATTCAAGCAGAACACTCATTATGATGTCTTAAGGGCTCGAACACATGATGTGACGACCGGTATTTTAGCAGTATTATTTTAATAGATATTTAATCTAATTTAAATAAAAAGTAAACTTATCATTTTAAAATGAATATGACTTTCGGAATAATTGCCATTTATTTGTATGGATTTGTATTTTTGAAAGGAAATTGATTTGAAAATTTAAATAAAATCTCTTAAAAATATGTACAATAAAATCTATCTTACAGAAGTGGATTAAAATGCTTTACTTTGTTATCATTTGGTATATATATATAAATGCAATATAGATGATAATGTTTAAAATAAAATAAAATTCTATCAATATAAAATATAAGTATAAAATGTAAGTCAAACATATGAATATAATATAAATATTGATAGTTAAAATAGAAATAAAAATAAAAGCAAGAATCGAGTAGTTCAGGTATGCATACAACATTAGTTAAAATTGTAAGAACAAATTGTAAAATGAAACCAGACAAACATATGTATGTGAATTATTCAAGCTAGAAGAAAATAAAACAAAACATCTTCATACATAAAAACCAAATGTCTACCTGCAAGTAGATATTTTCATACAACAAGTCACAGCTAAGTATATGCAGGTACTCTCAAAATGGAATGTATACAAGCGTACAGGGTATATAAAAAAATATAGATAAGTATAAGCTTGTGAAACAAGCCAATGTAAATTAATGTTAGCACACCATAAATCATATCAGCCACCTTAGCTTAGAAAAATCTCTGATGAAAAAAGAAAAAAAATCTTGCCAATACAATAATCTTGTACCCGTAGTACTTCAGCCTGAACACATCTTTTCTTTTATATTTATCATCCTCTTCAAAAAAAAGAAACATAAAAGCTACAACCTGAAACTCAACATAGCAACTGGATCAGTTACAACTTAACAAAAACAATTTACAGCTGCTACTTCTATTATCATCAACAAACAAGATCAAGCCGTTTTCTGTAAACCAGGAAGTGAGCTCTGTTTAAAAACTTTTCTCAGGTGAGTAAACCTTTATATTTTTAAAAACAGTTTTTAGATCTGAGAATAAACTTAAATGTGGTGATGAATCTTTATAGTAATATGGTTTGCTTATGATTTTATCTGTGAATGCATGCTTGTATAAATAAAATGCCTGTACTAAAATCAATACGTATAAATATATGCTTCTCTGTTATTAAATGTGAGCAAACTTTCTACCCTTAATCTATTTTGTTGCCTGTGAGTAAACCCCTTAATCCTGATTTTGGTATGATGAAAATGTTGTTAGTATGCCTACATGTATATATATACATATAAATGATGTATGCATGTCTGGTACATGAATAATCGCTCTGTTCCAGGTTACAGGCTTCACAAAATAAGTTCACAAATCGATTTCTCTTCTTCTAATTCTTTTTAGACTTAAGTGTGTAAACGAGATATGTTAGAAATAACAAGATAGTAATTTTAAAAATATTTTTAAGAAGAATTTGAAGATAATTGTATTGGGGAAGAAAATATACAGTGAAACTCAAATACATGCCAAATTTTAAGTGTCTTAATATTTTGATTCGTTTATATAATATGATTTGTTATCGAAATCTATGATTTTTAAAAATAAAATCTTGATTTTTAAGCTTTTAATTCGAGAGATATCGCGAGTTAAACGTGATTTGGGTTTTAGTCAATCTCTGATGATCGGCGATGTGTGGGTTGTCGTGCTCGTTGTTGGAGGTAGGTTGTATGCCAGGGATCTCAGGAAAAATGCTCGGAAAATTTTCTGGTCATCATGGAGGTGGCACGGCATTGAAGTAGGGTTTCGAGTGGGTTTTTGGTCGAGGTCGAAAAGATGGTTACTGCTACGTCGTCGGAGCATCGAGGTGGACTAGACCATGGGGAAACACGGCATAGGGGTGTGGCGAGGCTTTTGTCAGCGGTGCGAGTTGGCTGGTGATCAGAGGCGATGGCCGGTGGTTGTTTTTGGTAGTGGGTTGGTTCCTATTTGGGTCGTTGGGTTCGATTTGGATTCGTAAGTGATATCAACGATCTAGGTGATCGTGTTGAGGGTCGAGGTCGTCGTTGGCTTGTCGGAAGCCGCGGTGTTGATCGTGGTTGATCAGAGCCGATGTACACGTGTACGTGCACGTTTGCGTGTATCTGGGTGGTTGGTTTGGGGAATAAGGGTCGGGCTCGGGATCGATCTCGCGTAGATGCTGGTGCGACTCGAAATAGTAGTGGAAGTGGGGAACTCGTGAGTTTCCTCGGGGATTTGATGGTTGGGCTCGGGAATTTTGTGTGTTGACCCGGGCAGTGATTTTGTAACCAGGTTTTAAAAAACATATCTAGTTTTATAATAGTAAATGTTTTAAACAAGTTAAGATTTAAAATGTTTAAAAAGAGATAAGCCGAGTCTTCAAAATATATTTAAAAGGAATGAGTTTTAAAAAGGAATGGTAATAAAGTTTTCAAAGAATAATTAATTATTTAGTTTATTAAACAAGTTGAACAAGTTTTCAAAGATTTTAATGATATAAATTAAATGTTTAAATTGTTTTGTTTTAAAGAAAATTATATACTTT
Source organism: Allium fistulosum (assembly GCA_030737815.1). NCBI lineage: Eukaryota > Viridiplantae > Streptophyta > Magnoliopsida > Asparagales > Amaryllidaceae > Allium > Allium fistulosum. The sequence continues at coordinate 1,023,907,671 of CM060902.1, forward strand.
CAATTTTATAATTGATTTCAAAATGTTTTTCTAATGAAGTATTTAATTAAGATAAAAGAATTTATCTTAAATTAAGTAAGGTTGTAATTAATTAGGTATAATTAATTAGTAGGATTAATTAAGGTTAATCACTTAATGCAAATTAAAGGATAACTACTAAGTGAAGTAATTAATGGATAGTTAATGAATGTGATTTATAGATCATTAACTAGAAATTGTGAGTTGATTTAGAAATGTAATTAATTTAAGATAATTGGTTTAGTTAACCTAGTATAATTAATTACTTAATTAATTGTTAATTAATTAATATATATAATTAAAGGTAATTAATTAATGATTTAGTAAGCAGGATTTAAATGGTGATTAAGTAATTAATTTAATTTATTTAAATTAATTAGAAATGGTGTGACAAATAAATCTTGCTTATGAATAATTAAATAATATTGTATGCCTTAGATAGATGATATCTCTGATATGTGATGCTATGTGATATGATATGTTTGGTTTAAACTGTGATAATGTGGGTATCTATCGATGATGAATTACTGTGTAAAGGTGACACCCTGTATTTAAAGTTTGAATTGTATTTCATTTGAATAACTTGGGTTAAGATGACATTGGATTCGAAGAGATAGGAGTCGGGTATTAGTTAATACCCGAAACCACTTCGATTTGAAATCTTCTATAATTCTTTATAGATTGATATGTGAAATCAAATAGGCCGGTTTGGGATAATATGGACCATTTAAACTAAGTTGGATACTTAGATATTGTTTTGTGAAAATAAGTGTTGACTATATAAGTGTTTACTTATAGTAAAGTACGAGTTACCCCGGGTTTAAATAAGTTCTATGAATTGAAATTTCATGTTAGATGAGTTTACTCACGCTGGTTTCCAGCCTGACCCAGGTGTTACTTTAATGTAATGCTCGGGTCAGACCGAGTATTACAGATTTCAGGTAAGGACGTTCTGAAGCTCAGGAGGCGAGCTGGATGGCAGGAAAATATGGAGTATATTCCGCTGTGATATATTATAGTTGTCTGAGACATATTAATTCTAACTGTCTAGTATATTTGTGAATGTTGTAACTCTGATGTATTAAAATACAGTTTTCTTTGTATAACTGAATATTATTATTTGATATTGTATTTTGATCCACTGCGAATGTGAGAATCTGTGTCTTGTTCTATTTCTTCTTCTATCTCTTTTCTTTTTCTCCTAACTATCTGGAATTTTCGGGTTCGAAAATTCCAGGTCGTTACACTTGGTATCAGAGCCAGGTTAAGCGAGAACCTTGGCTCTGGTGGGTTTACTCATCAGGGATAGGGTTAGTACTACCCTAGGATGAGTTGAGTATATATATATATATATATATATATATATATATGAGAGCGTACTTGTTATTTTCTTATATAAAGATTTTAAATGATTTTTGTAAGAATATATTTTGATATATATAAAGCAATATTTTTTACTAATAAATGTTAAAGTAATTGGTTGTTAAAAATTATTGGAATTAAATAAAATAATGAGAATTAAGTGGTAATAGTAATACAACCAAATTGAAATACCTAAATTGGGAAGTTTTAAGTCTAAGCCAGAAAATTTGGAATTGTTTCAAATTGATAAAGAAATAATAAATAATGTTATTTAATATATTTAAATAGAAGGGTCCTATTTCAACAAAAGTTGTTTGAAAATTTGTTTTGAACCAAAGGTGGTTTAAAATTTAAGGATAATTTGGTGTGTAAAGAAATGTATAAATGAGGAATATACATGATATCAAAAATGGTGGTGAAATGAACTCTTAATGTTGAGTTTTAAATTTGGAATGTAATGTGGAAACCTAAGGTGATAAGTTTTTGAACTTATAAGATTATTAATGTGAAGTTTAAAATTTGAAGTGGGAATTCAAATTTGAGTAAGTTTGATGAGATTAAATTGAATTTAACTTAAGGAAAGTTAAATAAGTTTGGAATAAACAACCTGAATTGGAAATTTCAAGATGAAATTGAGATTTAACTTAGGAAAGTTAAATGGGTTGATTTGGTAGGGAATTATATGTGATCTCAAATAGGATTGAGATCTGGAATGGGTAGTGGATGATGAATGTTTTAAATAAATTGGATGTTTATTTATCTTAATATCATCCTGTTATTATCAGTAATTATGAGACTGTGAATTTGATTGTTTAAATGAATTAAGAAGTAGGTTGAGGTAATATCTAATTCATTATTGGAACTAAATGGAATTAAACTTTAATTTAAAATTACTTAAGTAATTTTGATTTTAAAGATAAAAATTAAACTTGAGAAAATGGGATCACTTTGAACATTAAGATTTGAATGTTTAAATGAACATGTAAACTGAAATGGTTAAGGATTGGTTCCAAGATTGAATTCGGGTAATAAATTGAATTTCGAAGATTAAATTGTTTAAGAAGGAGTTTGAATTATTATTTGAACCTAGAAATAAGTTTATGTAGAAGTAAAGTTAAATTAAAATGGAATTTTGAAATTTGAACTCAGAATTAAATGGTTAGGCTGTTAAATTAAAAGTAAAGGTAAAATTTGATTTATGGGATTAAATCAACATTTGAAAATTTAACTCGAATTTATATAATTTGAGATGGTTTAAAATTGAGATTTAAATTGAATTAGTTCAAACTGAATTTGATTTGAATTAATGGGAATTGTGGTTCATGATGGATAAGTATAAAATTCAAATGGGAAATTTGAATTGGATTAATTTGAAATAAAATTGAAGTTATTCAAATTGGGATTGAGTCAATTTAAATGAAAGTGGAAATTTAAATTGAATTGATGGAAATGGAGATGGGGTATTAAACAGTTTGACTCTGGACTATTTTCAAAATAAATTGTTTTAATATAAATCTATTTTTCCAAACTAATTACCATACAACTTTTCTTTTTAAAATCTAAAACTATCTTAAGCTTGTTTTACAATTACTTTTGGAACTATTTAACAATTTTACAACTGATTTATAAACTAATTACTGTTTTTCAATTGGTTGTAAATAATTACTATTTTTTCCTATTTAAAATTGCTTAACTATTTTACAGCTATTTTACAAACTAATAATTACCTATTTATCTATTTTTAAATTTTTCAAGCTATTTTCTAAATATAAACCGGTCGGAGTTCAAACTGTTTATGATTAAATACCCAACTGAGATAAGGATTGAAGTGATAATCCAAATGGGGATTAAGGCAAATGTGAATAAGTGAATAAAATCAAAGTAAATGTGAATAGAAAGGAGAAATTGATTTAGCTAATAATCAATGAAGAAAATACGTAGGATGTACGTATATTATTCTATTCGCATAGTGATTGGATCCAGATTCGAGCATAGAATTTCGAGATAGTATTATCGATCCGAGTTGGGATTTTTCGCTCGATTTTCGACGGCGAACCTGGATATGTATTTTTGATTGGTTCTGGATATTCTCTATCATAGATGTGACTGTGCAAGGAGAATGACAGTTTCTGATCAAGAAACCAGATCTGAGTCCGCACTAGATAGTCGGGTGGACGATACTAGTTCGGAAGTGAAATTGTGTGACCGACTGAGCGATCAGATTGATATTGCGTACGAATGATATGTGGACATCGTACGGGTTTAAATAAAATTGATATTGAAATTTGTGGATAAGAACTGTAAATGATTTTTGAAATGAAAAGTATATTTTGTGAAATATATGATGAAATAAAGTGGAAATTGAATATTCCTATGGTAAAAAAAAGAAAAAAAAAGAAATTTACTTTATGAGAGTAAGTAATTTGGTAAATGACCTTACAAAAAGAGTAATTAAATTTGAATATTGATTTGGACTAAACAAACTTATATATCTTTGATATATATGATAAAACTCCCCTTTTTGAATCTATTGCCAAGAAAAAGGGTTTTGAAAATATTTGAAGTATAAAAATGAATTTATACAAGTATGAATTGAATCAAAGATTTTCCATGATTATTGTATATATGTATTTATAAAAAGGATTTGTGAAAATGATTTTGAGGAATGGTTTTTGGAACCTTTGAATTTTGGAAAGGCTTTTGATTTTTGGGTAAAACCAATATTGAAATTTGGAAAAGCCTAATATGAGAATTATCGATTTTGAGAATCGATTTTGTGTAAAGGCATTTATAAGAGATTCATACTAGGTGTATGATTCGGGAAATACTATATGTGTATAGTATAAAGTGTTTTGAGATTGGCTCTGGGGAAAAAGGCGCTCTCTTGAAATGAACTTCTCAGGAGTGCCACAGGGTGGTACTGCCTTGAGCCTCAAAGGGGGAGGTTCTAAAGTTGATCCTGTGAGGAGTCCGGACAAAACTAGTTCTTGAGGATTATTTTGTAGCGAAAGTCGAGGGGCTGGTGCCTACAGAGGCATTTGGGTTATGCTGTGACGACAGTGTAACTCGATGTCACTGCGATCTACTGCAGACCATAGCGAAAGTCGTGTATGCCGCTGAGAGCCAACAGTCTACGTTTGATTTTATATCGGTAAACTGCGACACTATGGTAACATAGCGAAAGTCGTGTGAGCTGCCGAGAGCCAACAGTCTATGTTTGATTTTACATCGGTAGACTGCGACCTATGTAAGAGTGGAGAAGTTTCATTTTGACAGCGAAAATCGTGTGTGCCGCTGAGAGCCAACAGTTACATGGACTTTTGCTGCGACGGCAACGTAACCCTGGAATGTAACTGCGATCTGTTGTGGGTTCCATGGCGTAATCGAGGGGCGCGGAGGCCTACAGTTACATGGACTTTTGCTGCGATGGCAACGTAACCCAGGATGTAACTGTGTCCATGGATGGGGGTGATGATTTCTAGAGCATTCTCACCAAAGATATTTCCTCTATTTTAAAAAAATGTTTTCTATATTTTCAATAAAATTATTTTCCAAAGTATTTTCACTGGGTGTTGGAAACGGGTTTACCTAGTACTTATAGATTTTCAGTCGTACGCCTGATCAACGTATGACCGAATTTCTGTGAGAACGAGGATGGACTTGTCAAAACATCGAGTTATAAAAGTATTTTTATAAAAACTATTTTAGAAATGTTATATAGATTTTTAAAGTAGTTTAAAAATAATCAAAGAAAATTTATATGATTTTAAGTATCTTAATAAATCGGGTTTCGTTTCTTTTCGAGGACGAAAGATTCAAAGGGGGGAGGAATGTGACGACCCGGTATTTTAGCAGTATTATTTTAATAGATATTTAATCTAATTTAAATAAAAAGTAAACTTATCATTTTAAAATGAATATGACTTTCGGAATAATTGCCATTTATTTGTATGGATTTGTATTTTTGAAAGGAAATTGATTTGAAAATTTAAATAAAATCTCTTAAAAATATGTACAATAAAATCTATCTTACATAAGTGGATTAAAATGCTTTACTTTGTTATCATTTGGTATATATATATATATGCAATATAGATGATAATGTTTAAAATAAAATAAAATTCTATCAATATAAAATATAAGTATAAAATGTAAGTCAAACATATGAATATAATATAAATATTGATAGTTAAAATAGAAATAAAAATAAAAGCAAGAATCGAGTAGTTCAGGTATGCATACAACATTAGTTAAAATTGTAAGAACAAATTGTAAAATGAAACCAGACAAACATATGTATGTGAATTATTCAAGCTAGAAGAAAATAAAACAAAACATCATCATACATAAAAACCAAATGCCTACCTGCAAGTAGATATTTTCATACAACAAGTCACAGCTAAGTATATGCAGCTACTCTCAAAATGGAATGTATACAAGCGTACAGGGTATATAAAAAAATATAGATAAGTATAAGCTTGTGAAACAAGCCAATGTAAATTAATGCTAGCACACCATAAATCATATCAGCCACCTTAGCTTAGAAAAATCTCTGATGAAAAAAGAAAAAAAATCTTGCCAATACAATAATCTTGTACCCATAGTACTTCAGCCTGAACACATCTTTTCTTTTATATTTATCATCCTCTCCAAAAAAAAGAAACATAAAAGCTACAATCTGAAACTCAACATAGCAACTGGATCGGTTACAACTTAACAAAAACAATTTACAGCTGCTACTTCTATTATCATCAACAAACAAGATCAAGCCATTTTCTGTAAACCAAGAAGTGAGTTCTGTTTAAAAACTTTTCTCAGGTGAGTAAACCTTTATATTTTTAAAAACAGTTTTTAGATCTGAGAATAAACTTAAATGTGGTGATGAATCTTTATAGTAATATGGTTTGCATATGATTTTATCTGTGAATGCATGCTTGTATAAATAAAATGCCTGTACTAAAATCAGTATGTATAAATATATGCTTCTCTGTTATTAAATGTGAGCAAACTTTCTACCCTTAATCTATTTTGTTGCCTGTGAGTAAACCCCTTAATCCTAATTTTGGTATGATGAAAATGTTGTAAGTATGCCTGCATGTATATATATACATATAAATGTTGTATGCATGTCTGGTACATGAATAATCGCTCTGTTCCAGGTTACAGGCTTCACAAAATAAGTTCACAAATCAATTTCTCTTCTTCTAATTCTTTTTAGACTTAAGTGTGTAAACGAGATATGTTAGAAATAACAAGGTAGTAATTTAAAAAAATATTTTTAAGAAGAATTTGAAGATAATTGTATCGGGGAAGAAGATATACAGTGAAACTCAAATACATGCCAAATTTTAAGTGTCTTAATATTTTGATTCGTTTATATAATATGATTTGTTATAGAAATCTATGATTTTTAAAAATAAAATCTTGATTTTTAAGCTTTTAATTCGAGAGATATCGCGAGTTAAACGTGATTTGGGTTTTAGTCAATCTCTGATGATCGGCGATGTGTGGGTTGTCGTGCTCGTTGTTGGAGGTAGGTTGTAGGCCAGGGATCTCAAGAAAAATGCTCGGAAAATTTTCTGGTCATCATGGAGGTGGCACGGCATTAAAGTAGGTTTCGAGTGGGTTTTTGGTCGAGGTCGAAAAGATGGTTACTGCTACGTCGTTGGAGCATCGAGGTGGACCAGACCATGAGGAAACACAGCATAGGGGTGTAGCGAGGCTTCTATCAGGGGTGTGGGTTGGCTGGTGATCAGAGGCGATGGCCGGTGGTTGTTTTTGGTAGTGGGTTGGTTCCTGTTTGGGTCGTTGGGTTCGATTTGGATTCGTGAGTGATATCAACGATCTAGGTGATCGTGTTGAGGGTCGAGGTCGTCGTTGACTTGTCAGAAGTCGCGGTGTTGATCGTGGTTGATCGGAGCCGATGTACACGTGTACGTGCACGTTTGCGTGTATCTGGGTGGTTGGTTTGGGGAATAAGGGTCGGGCTCGGGATCGATCTCGCGTAGATGCTGGTGCGACTCAAAATAGTAGTGGAAGTGGGTAACTCTTGAGTTTCCTCGGGGATTTTATGGTTGGGCTCGGGAATTTTGTGTGTTGACCCGGGCAGTGATTTTGTAACCAGGTTTTAAAAAACATATCTAGTTTTATATTAGTAAATGTTTTAAACAAGTTAAGATTTAAAATGTTTAAAAAGAGATAAGCCGAGTCTTCAAAATATATTTAAAAGGAATGAGTTTTAAAAAGGAATGGTAATAAAGTTTTCAAAGAATAATTAATTATTTAGTTTATTAAACAAGTTGAACAAGTTTTCAAAGATTTTAATGATATAAATTAAATGTTTAAATTGTTTTGTTTTAAAGAAAATTATATACTTTCAATTTTATAATTGATTTCAAAATGTTTTTCTATTGAAGTATTTAATTAAGATAAAAGAATTTATCTTAAATTAAGTAAGGTTGTAATTAATTAGGTATAATTAATTAGTAGGATTAATTAAGGTTAATCACTTAATGCAAATTAAAGGATAACTACTAAGTGAAGTAATTAATGGATAGTTAATGAATGTGATTTAAAGATCATTAACTAGAAATTGTTAGTTGATTTATAAATGTAATTAATTTAAGATAATTGGTTTAGTTAACCTAGTAAAATTAATTACTTAATTAATTGTTAATTAATTAATATATATAATTAATGGTAATTAATTAATGATTTAGTAAGAAGGATTTAAATGGTGATTAAGTAATTAATTTAATTTATTTAAATTAATTAGAAATGGTGTGACAAATAAATCTTGCTTATGAATGATTGAATAATATTGTATGCCTTAGATAGATGATATCTCTGATATGTGATGCTATGTGATATGATATGTTTGGTTTAAACTGTGATAATGTGGGTATCTATCGATGATGAATTACTGTGTAAAGGTGACACCATGTATTTAAAGTTTGAATTGTATTTCATTTGAATAACTTGGGTTAAGATGACATTGGATTCGAAGAGACAGGAGTCGGGTATTAGTTAATACCCCAAACCACTTCGATTTGAAATCTTCTATAATTCTTTATAGATTGATATGTGAAATCAAATAGGCTAGTTTGGGATAATATGGACCATTTAAACTAAGTTGGATACTTAGATATTGTTTTGTGAAAATAAGTGTTGACTATATAAGTTGTTTACTTATAGTAAAGTACAAGTTACCCCGGGTTTAAATAAGTTCTATGAATTGAAATTTCATGTTAGATGAGTTTACTCACGCTGGTTTCCAGCCTGACCTGGGTGTTACTTTGATGTAATTCTCGGGTCAGACCGAGTATTACAGATTTCAGGTAAGGATGTTCTGAAGCTTAGGAGGCGAGCTGGATGGCAGGAAAATATGGAGTATATTCCGCTGTGATATATTATAGTTGTCTGAGACATGTTAATTCTAACTGTCTAGTATATTTGTGAATGTTGTAACTCTGATGTATTAAAATACAGTTTTCTTTGTATAACTGAATATTATTATTTGATATTGTATTTTGATCCGCTGCGAATGTGAGAATCTGTGACTTGTTCTGTTTCTTCTTCTATCTCTTTTCTTTTTCTCCTAACTATCTGGAATTTTCGGGTTCGAAAATTCTGGGTCGTTACACATGACCTCTAAAACCTTTATCTAAAGCATCATATCTCTAACAACTTGAGCTAGAGGTCCTTGACCCGATTCATGATATTTTTAACTAAACAACAATATAGCAATGAATATATAAAAATTATTATATAATAATATATCAGCAAAGTTTGAATTTCTTCAGTATAATTTGATTTATATATATATGGGTATCTTATTTTAAAATTAAATTTGATTTGATAAATATATTGTATATATCTCTAAATTGTTTAAAGTTAATCGGAAATCTAATTCTTAAATTTTGTTAAAGGATGATTTTAATTATAAATAAAACCAAAATTTGGAATAAATATTTGAACTTGAATATTTGAATTGGGAAAAATTTTATTTGTATATTGTTCAACTGCATTCTAATATAACTTACCTAAATCATTCTGAAGTTGAATATGTAATTGGATAATATATAAGATAAATTGAATTTATAAGTAAAATTGAGTGTTTATAATAAATGTTATACACTAAATTTTGATTATAAAGATGTTAATAGAGATAGATAGGATAATTAGTAAACTCAGTTAATAATCAAATAAATTTGTTTTGAAAGAATTAATAAATTGAAATTTGATCAACTTATGGAAATACCTTGAATTTAAAAGCAATTAGTAAATGTAAATTAATTTAAATCGAAACTTTTATGGTTTAAATTAATTTATATGGGTTAAATATATGTGAGTAGATATATTAAGTAGAATAAAGTTAACAGTAATTTGGAATAAAGAAGAATTTAAAATTGTTGAAGAAAATATGATTATAATAAAAGACTGTTCAAATTTATGGTTTTAGGAATTGTAAATTTAAGATAATTGGATAATAGGATAATGAATTTAGAAATAGTTGAGATTAATTTTAGTGAAATCAAATGGATTAAATCAATTATTGAATATCAATTAATTTAAATTTGAATTTATATGGTTTAAATTAATTGTATTTTGTATTTCAAATCTGTTTTTCTTTTTGGTTGTTTCTATTCTCCTACCTCGTTCCTTTTCGGGGACGAAAAGTTTTGAGTGGGGGAGAGTGTAACGACCCGTAAATTTCAACTGTTTAATAACGTAATTAGTTGAGATTTTGTGAAATTTTTAACGATAAAATTTTGAAACGAAAATTTTATATTTGGAATACGTCTAGTTAAACATAGCAACTGGTAAATTTTCGTCCGAAAATACGAAAGTTTATTTCGCGCGTAAATTCACTTCAATTTAATCAGTTAAAAAGCGTTGAAAATAAAATGTTTTCGGAACCTAAATATTTTTACATAGAAAAATTCTAAACCATCTTCTGAGCAAGATGTCAGTTTGTCGTTTTTCCAAATTCGGACATCTTTGGCTCCGTCGTTCTTAATTTCTGTAAAATAGCAGTATTCTGGTACCGATATCGATTTTATCGGATGATCGTACCACTGATTTCTATATACCGTTTTGATCGTCTCGTCGTGTTGATCCCTACGGTATATTCGATTGTCAAATTCGGAGTCCGGTGTACGGTGCACTCTGCGTAACGCCTAGCGTATCGGGTTCCGCAACCGAGTCTTTTGATTTCCTAGCTATTCGTATCCAACTGTCTTTTAACCATACAGCTTTTGGCCTTTTTATTTTCCCTAGAAATGCAACCCTTGGCGTTTACTATTCCTATTGTAACTTTATATTTTTGAGTCATAATTCGTTTGCTTCTCTTTTCATCTTTCTTTTCGTTGCCTCTCTCTGCTTTCTCTTCTTTCTATGATTGCTTTTCAGAAGAAAAAATTTATAATATTATAATGAAGTTGCATATATTTGAAAAGCTTGCTTATTCCAGCACGTTTTCATCTCAATTCTTCCACCTCGACTTCGATCCTCCGCCCTAACCCCTCTCATCAACCCACGCAGGTCGACAGCCCAACACCATTTGCCGACCCACCCCATCGGAACAGCCTCTGCCTCCTCCTTCGCACGTGCTCTCTCCTCCACCTGACCAAGCACCATGGCCTCACCCTCATGTCACCCACGTGAGCCAGCCCAACCAAACCCCTACCGCCGAACAGCAGCAACCCACGGCATGCAGACTGCTCCCCACCACCATCTTCATCACCCTCTGTCGAAGTAGCTCCTCTTCCTTCCCTCCGACCTGCTTCCTCCGCCGTACGCCCCGCCTTGCATCATCGGCCACCCAGAATCCACGTCAGCACCTCCATGCCCACCCTCCACTTCCGCCTGCCTTGAACCGACCCCTCGCCCTTATCTTCGTCGCCTTTCCATGCCTGACCGCCACCCCCATGCAAGCACGCAACCCCACGCCTCTTCCCCTTCACTCCAACAATCCCGCTACCACCTTGCTTCCACCAGCCCCATCGCTTCTCTTCCATTAGCCCAACCGTAGGTCCTCTCAACCTCCACCTGAGCCGACCGAGCCTCTCCCCTCAGAGCCCCATGCCAGGAGCCACCTCAGCATCCCTCTGCGTGCTCCTCTCTTGGACCTAGGACGGACCATCATCTCGTCCTCCACCTCTGTGCATGTGTAAGTATGATATACATATGGCTGTCCTATATCATTCATAATTCCAATACTGTCTTTGTCTTCTTTTATATATATATGAAAGTTATTTATGGTAAGATATTGTATATAAATATATTAGTATTTCATGCAATATGATATGTACGATTTATATATATACGTACGCTTTATATTGTATTGGGTATTATGACTGTTTTGTTGTTGTATTGCATATATAGCTAGATTTTCTTAAAACCTGTTACATATGTCTCAGGTGTATTATATTATTTATAACATATTGGTTAGTATGCAGTAAAATTATTTGGTTACAGTTTATTTAAAAGGTGAGTTATGTTTTCCTCTGTTTTATATACTTACAGTTGGATAAGCATATGTTAATTGTAATGGATACTGTTTTAAAACACAACTTGTATGTAAGCTGTTTATAAGATAAAGTTATATAAGTACTTATTTATATTATATACGTATATATATGATTACTGTATGAGTTTGTTAATATATTTTAATTTACTTTCGACCGTGAGTATATAATATATCTTTCCTGTAGAGTTGAAGCTTGCATGCCAGTAGTACATAGTACAAATGAGCTGTTGGGTGGTTGTATATGTCTATAATAGTTTTATATGTATATAAGTTATATTAGCATTTTCTATAGTATCAGTTCATATAAAATCAAAACAGTATTGTATAAAGTATAAAGTTTCTTACTGTTTGTTGTGTTCTAAAAAGAAGCCTATGTTGATATTCTATAATGAATGAATATATTCATAACATGTTATGCTATTTCTTAAAACATAAATATATATGTATATATATTGGTAATATATTTTATGATAGTTATATATACTATGTTAGTTTTATAAAAGAAAAAAATATTAGCTTTACACTATGTTAGTTGAGATATATATTGACTGGTTTAGTTCATATATTTTATATAACTAGTTGTTACAGTGGTTATAGGTTTACAACACGATATTTTTCATGCCTTATAATCTTGAATATTGCTTAGTTACAACCTACATATATTGAGTTATAGTTAAGCAATGAATTTGAAACACATGTATATGTATATTTAATTAAATAAGTGTTTGAAATTAAAATATGATTTTGTGTGTGTATATATGTAACTTTATATATTATTTCAATATCAATTCGCTTATATTAATTATCTTCATCAATTCAGTCTGATTTATTTCGCCGATACCTTTTATCAGCTTTGTCGTCAAAATTCGCGTTCAATCGTGCTTCGTTTTGGGATTCGTGCTTGGATTCGTAACTCATTTCGCTCTCGTTCTTCTCTAACCTCGGAAGGTGAGCACTCACTCACGATTAACGTTCTTTTATTTATTAAATTTGATTTCAACTGAAACGACAATTGAAATATTGTTGTTTGATATTTACACTGCTATTACCTATATCAGTTCACCTGTGACATCTGACACCATTATCTGTTATATATATGAAATGATAATCCAGTTTGGTTGTTAATTGATTGATTGTTGATGTTTATATTGGACGTTAAATTGTTAATGTTAAAATGATAAATAGTATGAAATTGAACTTGATATAGGATAATTAAATGTAAAAATTTGATTAACTGACATTTGTATAATATGACCCCTTTAACTGTTGAATTTATTGACACGTAGGATTTGTTTAATTACATTTTGAACCACTGAATGTATGTTGTTAAATTGATGATGTATGAAATTGTAAATAGATGACAAGTGAAACTGTAATGTAAAAATCTTTAATCTGCATGAAATGATAGTGTAGATTCTAGAAATAATTATATTAATTCGTACAAATAACAATGCGAATTAATACGGTTATTTCGGGATTATTTGAATTGATTATTGGATTGATATTGATTGTTGTTATTGCTTGTTTATTTACTTTGACACCATCCCAGTTATCACACTGCAAGTTCCCTTTGATATGTTTTGATTTTGAATTGAATTGGAATCGGGTTGAAATGATAAATACCCAAAATTGAACTTTGACTTAGGATAGAAAATTAAATAAAAACCCGATTGGTCAATAATTTGATTTGAAAATAAACGAAGATTTTATTTGAATAAAGAATATGGTTTTGAAATGAAGTTGAAATTTGAATTTTTGATGAAAGGAAAATGGAAATATTTAATAATCTGAAACAAAAGATTAACAATGTAATCAATGAAAGAATGTTGTTTAATTTGAGAAATAAATTGAATTTAGTTTGAAATTATTAAACTTTGAAATGATTTAATAATTAAGTTTGAAAGTATAATTTAGTTTGAAATTATTAAACTTTGAAATTATTTAATAATTAAACTATTTAATAATGAATTATTAAATGATTAAATTGAATTGAAATTCTTTAATAAGAAAAATTGAACTTTTGAATAAGTGAATTTTACTTCGTAAAGAATTGAAATTGAGTTTCTTTATTAATTAAGTTTTGGAAAATTATTTAAGGAAGTAAATAAGTGAAATTGGATTTCTTTAACAAAAATGAAATGTGATATTTTTGGAATTAATGTAAGACTTGTAACTGGAGAATTGATTTGACGAATTTAGTTTAATTCGAAATTGTAAGTTTTGTTTTAATGAAGTTGAACTTAAGAATTGATTTAATGAATTGGAAATTTAATAGAAATTGTTTTGAATGATAAAGTAACTTAACGAATATTGAATGAAATCGATAAATGAGTTTAAATTGATTTGAATGTTAAATAGAATTTATTTAAATGATTTCGGAATGAAACTTATATACGAACTTGAATCAATATTTGAATTGTTTTAAATAGAAATTGAATTTGAATTATAAGATTTTGAAATGATAATTTGAAAGTTTGAAACATAAAGTATGGAAATTGGTTTTCGAAAGACAAATGAAATGTTGATTTACGAATTCTATTTGAAATTGAAATTGATTTGGTTTTTGAAATATATAAACAACCAATCGGTGTAATAATTACGGAAGTTATTAAAGAGACCGGGATCGGTAATGGATATACTCTCTATCTGAACCGAAACCACTTTAATAACTATACGCGGAGTGTTGATCCAGAACGAAGTGGATGGTTTTGATGAACGCGTTGACTGAAGAAAGAGAACGATTTTGGATGACCCTTGACATGACTAAAACAGGAGCCGCGCCGGGCCATTGAGGATCGCCATCTCTAGCGGACACACTTCTTCGATACCATATCTATTACTTTTGTGATTCGATTTGGGTGCACCCCTCGATTTGGGAGTGTTGTTTCGCGGTGTTGGGGTAGTAGCTGCTATGCCCAACATCAGTCCGGATCAGGCAACTACTAGTATCCTAGTTGGTATCGCCTCATGTACCTTGTCATACTGATTATCCTATTCGCGACCACTACGATTTTGATTTGTACCTTTAGTATATGGATTGCCCTCTGGTGACTTCCGGTTTTGGGGAAACTACGGTCTTGTATATGCTTTTGGGAATAAACAGGTTAAGAGGTGTATGGGCCCTGCTTAACCCTACTTTGATATCTTTATATTACTGATAGACATTATCTACTTATCGTACACTACTACATAGTAGATAGTTTAACGGATCCTTAAAGGATGGTTATTCCAAACATCCTTTGAGTTACTTGTATTTCAATTGCTATTTCACTAGAGATTGGATTTATTAATATAAGAATGTTAATCCTGACTCGAGTGTTTTGTGTTTTGCTTTACGCTCGGGTCAGACTGAGTAGTTCAGCTTTCGAGACTCACCTTTGGAGTTGGAGCTTCGCTTGGAGATCCAGCTATCTATCCAGCTTTCAGATATTCGATGATTCCAGTGATGTATTCTGCTTTGTATCTGATGTATCGTATTACTCTTCTATTGTAAACTCTGATGTATTTTATATATTCATATAGTAGCTTCATGAACTACTATCTCTTTTATTTCCGCTGCACTTATTACTCTGTGTCTGTGATCTGTGATTATTATTTATTTACTGTATATGTTCAGTTTTGCCAAATTTAAATTAACAACGCGGTATTTTGAGCAATTCAACTCCGGCATGAGTGTCTACCTATACACTTATAATGGACGCGAATGGTCCAAAATTCTGGGTCGTTACAGTTGGTATCAGAGCTTTGGTAGCTCTAGGCAAAACTTAACATATAGGGTAAATGTATTTACAGAATCACTCTCATTCGAGTTTCAATATCTTCCTTTGACTCAATTCCTTTGAATTTTGGAACGTTCTCCTCGGTTCCGAAATTCATTCGTGTCTTTCACTATTTGTCTTCTTTCAATCTTGGAGCACCCCATAACTCCATTCTGAATGTTATCTATAATAGATCGGCGGTCTCGCCAATCTTCGAATGATTCGTAAAGGATTAAACTCCTTTACAATAGACATCGATTTACCGGAGATTCTGTATCCTCGGTTTACGATGCTATCTATTCCCTGCTATACCTGAATTCTAATTCTTGAGATCGAATGTCGATTTACCTCGGAATTCAGCATCGATCTTATTTGAAGTAACGGTCGACCCGGTTAAGGTTGCCCGCGATTTATATAAACTTATCCATCGCCTTATTTGTTATTAAATTATCTCATCTTTGTTTCAAACCTATCTTCGAATTGAAATTCTCTTTGATTTGAGTCCATCAAATTTGAATCTCTATCCTTGCTTTGAAATCCATTATTGTATCGTTAAGTGAGAAAGTGTATTTGCAAATTAATGTTTAAAAATGTTTTAATATATATTGTGTTGTTTGAGTTGTTGATGCTGATTTGGGTTTCCGATCGATTCGTCTGATCAACGCTATCGATAGGATTTCCAAAACACTTGAGTAGAGCAAACTGACACAATATTGTTTTAAAATTTGTTTGATTACATTGTAAAAATACAAGTAAATTTTTTCTGGAATCTAATAAGTTAATTAAATTGGTTGTTGAAATGATAATATTTGATTATCATTTATTGTTCTAAATAAATTTATAAATACGGTTTATAAATTGATTTGAAATTTGAAATGAATTTAATTTAGAAATTTGAGAATTTAGTTTCTGGTGATTTCGAACTTTGATTTTATAATTTTAAAAGTATATATTATTTGAAGTATTTTTTCGAATAGAAATCGTTTCCAAAGAATTTTAAATGTTGAAATCAGTGCTCTTCTCTTTGTCGCTGGAAAATAATCTCGGTGATGGCGGCCGCATCATCGACTTTCATTTTCGAGTTTCGAAGTGGAGAAACCATTCTGTAGCTTTGCTATGGTTTTGTTTTGAAAAATATTTTGATTTGAATTTCTTCAGTATAATTTGATTTATATATATATGGGTATCTTATTTTAAAATTAAATTTGATTTGATAAATATATTGTATATATCTCTAAATTGTTTAAAGTTAATCGGAAATCTAATTCTTAAATTTTGTTAAAGGATGATTTTAATTATAAATAAAACCAAAATTTGGAATAAATATTTGAAATTGAATATTTGAATTGGGAAAAATTTTATTTGTATATTGTTCAACTGCATTCTAATATAACTTACCTAAATCATTCTGAAGTTGAATATGTAATTGGATAATATATAAGATAAATTGAATTTATAAGTAAAATTGAGTGTTTATAATAAATGTTATACACTAAATTTTGATTATAAAGATGTTAATAGAGATAGATAGGATAATTAGTAAACTCAGTTAATAATCAAATAAATTTGTTTTGAAAGAATTAATAAATTGAAATTTGATCAACTTATGGAAATACCTTGAATTTAAAAGCAATTAGTAAATGTAAATTAATTTAAATCGAAACTTTTATTGTTTAAATTAATTTATATGGGTTAAATATATGTGAGTAGATATATTAAGTAGAATAAAGTTAACAGTAATTTGGAATAAAGAAGAATTTAAAATTGTTGAAGAAAATATGATTATAATAAAAGACTGTTCAAATTTATGGTTTTAGGAATTGTAAATTTAAGATAATTGGATAATAGGATAATGAATTTAGAAATAGTTGAGATTAATTTTAGTGAAATCAAATGGATTAAATCAATTATTGAATATCAATTAATTTAAATTTGAATTTATATGGTTTAAATTAATTGTATTTTGTATTTCAAATCTGTTTTTCTTTTTGGTTGTTTCTATTCTCCTACCTCGTTCCTTTTCGGGGACGAAAAGTTTTGAGTGGGGGAGAGTGTAACGACCCGTAAATTTCAACTGTTTAATAACGTAATTAGTTGAAATTTTGTGAAATTTTTAACGATAAAATTTTGAAACGAAAATTTTATATTTGGAATACGTCTAGTTAAACATAGCAACTGGTAAATTTTCGTCCGAAAATACGAAAGTTTATTTCGCGCGTAAATTCACTTCAATTTAATCAGTTAAAAAGCGTTGAAAATAAAATGTTTTCGGAACCTAAATATTTTTACATAGAAAAATTCTAAACCATCTTCTGAGCAAGATGTCAGTTTGTCGTTTTTCCAAATTCGGACATCTTTGGCTCCGTCGTTCTTAATTTCTGTAAAATAGCAGTATTCTGGTACCGATATCGATTTTATCGGATGATCGTACCACTGATTTCTATATACCGTTTTGATCGTCTCGTCGTGTTGATCCCTACGGTATATTCGATTGTCAAATTCGGAGTCCGGTGTACGGTGCACTCTGCGTAACGCCTAGCGTATCGGGTTCCGCAACCGAGTCTTTTGATTTCCTAGCTATTCGTATCCAACTGTCTTTTAACCATACAGCTTTTGGCCTTTTTATTTTCCCTAGAAATGCAACCCTTGGCGTTTACTATTCCTATTGTAACTTTATATTTTTGAGTCATAATTCGTTTGCTTCTCTTTTCATCTTTCTTTTCGTTGCCTCTCTCTGCTTTCTCTTCTTTCTATGATTGCTTTTCAGAAGAAAAAATTTATAATATTATAATGAAGTTGCATATATTTGAAAAGCTTGCTTATTCCAGCACGTTTTCATCTCAATTCTTCCACCTCGACTTCGATCCTCCGCCCTAACCCCTCTCATCAACCCACGCAGGTCGACAGCCCAACACCATTTGCCGACCCACCCCATCGGAACAGCCTCTGCCTCCTCCTTCGCACGTGCTCTCTCCTCCATCTGACCAAGCACCATGGCCTCACCCTCATGTCACCCACGTGAGCCAGCCCAACCAAACCCCTACCGCCGAACAGCAGCAACCCACGGCATGCAGACTGCTCCCCACCACCATCTTCATCACCCTCTGTCGAAGTAGCTCCTCTTCCTTCCCTCCGACCTGCTTCCTCCGCCGTACGCCCCGCCTTGCATCATCGGCCACCCAGAATCCACGTCAGCACCTCCATGCCCACCCTCCACTTCCGCCTGCCTTGAACCGACCCCTCGCCCTTATCTTCGTCGCCTTTCCATGCCTGACCGCCACCCCCATGCAAGCACGCAACCCCACGCCTCTTCCCCTTCACTCCAACAATCCCGCTACCACCTTGCTTCCACCAGCCCCATCGCTTCTCTTCCATTAGCCCAACCGTAGGTCCTCTCAACCTCCACCTGAGCCGACCGAGCCTCTCCGCTCAGAGCCCCATGCCAGGAGCCACCTCAGCATCCCTCTGCGTGCTCCTCTCTTGGACCTAGGACGGACCATCATCTCGTCCTCCACCTCTGTGCATGTGTAAGTATGATATACATATGGCTGTCCTATATCATTCATAATTCCAATACTGTCTTTGTCTTCTTTTATATATATATGAAAGTTATTTATGGTAAGATATTGTATATAAATATATTAGTATTTCATGCAATATGATATGTACGATTTATATATATACGTACGCTTTATATTGTATTGGGTATTATGACTGTTTTGTTGTTGTATTGCATATATAGCTAGATTTTCTTAAAACCTGTTACATATGTCTCAGGTGTATTATATTATTTATAACATATTGGTTAGTATGCAGTAAAATTATTTGGTTACAGTTTATTTAAAAGGTGAGTTATGTTTTCCTCTGTTTTATATACTTACAGTTGGATAAGCATATGTTAATTGTAATGGATACTGTTTTAAAACACAACTTGTATGTAAGCTGTTTATAAGATAAAGTTATATAAGTACTTATTTATATTATATACGTATATATATGATTACTGTATGAGTTTGTTAATATATTTTAATTTACTTTCGACCGTGAGTATATAATATATCTTTCCTGTAGAGTTGAAGCTTGCATGCCAGTAGTACATAGTACAAATGAGCTGTTGGGTGGTTGTATATGTCTATAATAGTTTTATATGTATATAAGTTATATTAGCATTTTCTATAGTATCAGTTCATATAAAATCAAAACAGTATTGTATAAAGTATAAAGTTTCTTACTGTTTGTTGTGTTCTAAAAAGAAGCCTATGTTGATATTCTATAATGAATGAATATATTCATAACATGTTATGCTATTTCTTAAAACGTAAATATATATGTATATATATTGGTAATATATTTTATGATAGTTATATATACTATGTTAGTTTTATAAAAGAAAAAAATATTAGCTTTACACTATGTTAGTTGAGATATATATTGACTGGTTTAGTTCATATATTTTATATAACTAGTTGTTACAGTGGTTATAGGTTTACAACACGATATTTTTCATGCCTTATAATATTGAATATTGCTTAGTTACAACCTACATATATTGAGTTATAGTTAAGCAATGAATTTGAAACACATGTATATGTATATTTAATTAAATAAGTGTTTGAAATTAAAATATGATTTTGTGTGTGTATATATGTAACTTTATATATTATTTCAATATCAATTCGCTTATATTAATTATCTTCATCAATTCAGTCTGATTTATTTCGCCGATACCTTTTATCCGCTTTGTCGTCAAAATTCGCGTTCAATCGTGCTTCGTTTTGGGATTCGTGCTTGGATTCGTAACTCATTTCGCTCTCGTTCTTCTCTAACCTCGGAAGGTGAGCACTCACTCACGATTAACGTTCTTTTATTTATTAAATTTGATTTCAACTGAAACGACAATTGAAATATTGTTGTTTGATATTTACACTGCTATTACCTGTATCAGTTCACCTGTGACATCTGACACCATTATCTGTTATATATATGAAATGATAATCCAGGTTGGTTGTTAATTGATTGATTGTTGATGTTTATATTGGACGTTAAATTGTTAATGTTAAAATGATAAATAGTATGAAATTGAACTTGATATAGGATAATTAAATGTAAAAATTTGATTAACTGACATTTGTATAATATGACCCCTTTAACTGTTGAATTTATTGACACGTAGGATTTGTTTAATTACATTTTGAACCACTGAATGTATGTTGTTAAATTGATGATGTATGAAATTGTAAATAGATGACAAGTGAAACTGTAATGTAAAAATCTTTAATCTGCATGAAATGATAGTGTAGATTCTAGAAATAATTATATTAATTCGTACAAATAACAATGCGAATTAATACGGTTATTTCGGGATTATTTGAATTGATTATTGGATTGATATTGATTGTTGTTATTGCTTGTTTATTTACTTTGACACCATCCCAGTTATCACACTGCAAGTTCCCTTTGATATGTTTTGATTTTGAATTGAATTGGAATCGGGTTGAAATGATAAATACCCAAAATTGAACTTTGACTTAGGATAGAAAATTAAATAAAAACCCGATTGGTCAATAATTTGATTTGAAAATAAACGAAGATTTTATTTGAATAAAGAATATGGTTTTGAAATGAAGTTGAAATTTGAATTTTTGATGAAAGGAAAATGGAAATATTTAATAATCTGAAACAAAAGATTAACAATGTAATCAATGAAAGAATGTTGTTTAATTTGAGAAATAAATTGAATTTAGTTTGAAATTATTAAACTTTGAAATGATTTAATAATTAAGTTTGAAAGTATAATTTAGTTTGAAATTATTAAACTTTGAAATTATTTAATAATTAAACTATTTAATAATGAATTATTAAATGATTAAATTGAATTGAAATTCTTTAATAAGAAAAATTGAACTTTTGAATAAGTGAATTTTACTTCGTAAAGAATTGAAATTGAGTTTCTTTATTAATTAAGTTTTGGAAAATTATTTAAGGAAGTAAATAAGTGAAATTGGATTTCTTTAACAAAAATGAAATGTGATATTTTTGGAATTAATGTAAGACTTGTAACTGGAGAATTGATTTGACGAATTTAGTTTAATTCGAAATTGTAAGTTTTGTTTTAATGAAGTTGAACTTAAGAATTGATTTAATGAATTGGAAATTTAATAGAAATTGTTTTGAATGATAAAGTAACTTAACGAATATTGAATGAAATCGATAAATGAGTTTAAATTGATTTGAATGTTAAATAGAATTTATTTAAATGATTTCGGAATGAAACTTATATACGAACTTGAATCAATATTTGAATTGTTTTAAATAGAAATTGAATTTGAATTATAAGATTTTGAAATGATAATTTGAAAGTTTGAAACATAAAGTATGGAAATTGGTTTTCGAAAGACAAATGAAATGTTGATTTATGAATTCTATTTGAAATTGAAATTGATTTGGTTTTTGAAATATATAAACAACCAATCGGTGTAATAATTACGGAAGTTATTAAAGAGACCGGGATCGGTAATGGATATACTCTCTATCTGAACCGAAACCACTTTAATAACTATACGCGGAGTGTTGATCCAGAACGAAGTGGATGGTTTTGATGAACGCGTTGACTGAAGAAAGAGAACGATTTTGGATGACCCTTGACATGACTAAAACAGGAGCCGCGCCGGGCCATTGAGGATCGCCATCTCTAGCGGACACACTTCTTCGATACCATATCTATTACTTTTGTGATTCGATTTGGGTGCACCCCTCGATTTGGGAGTGTTGTTTCGCGGTGTTGGGGTAGTAGCTGCTATGCCCAACATCAGTCCGGATCAGGCAACTACTAGTATCCTAGTTGGTATCGCCTCATGTACCTTGTCATACTGATTATCCTATTCGCGACCACTACGATTTTGATTTGTACCTTTAGTATATGGATTGCCCTCTGGTGACTTCCGGTTTTGGGGAAACTACGGTCTTGTATATGCTTTTGGGAATAAACAGGTTAAGAGGTGTATGGGCCCTGCTTAACCCTACTTTGATATCTTTATATTACTGATAGACATTATCTACTTATCGTACACTACTACATAGTAGATAGTTTAACGGATCCTTAAAGGATGGTTATTCCAAACATCCTTTGAGTTACTTGTATTTCAATTGCTATTTCACTAGAGATTGGATTTATTAATATAAGAATGTTAATCCTGACTCGAGTGTTTTGTGTTTTGCTTTACGCTCGGGTCAGACTGAGTAGTTCAGCTTTCGAGACTCACCTTTGGAGTTGGAGCTTCGCTTGGAGATCCAGCTATCTATCCAGCTTTCAGATATTCGATGATTCCAGTGATGTATTCTGCTTTGTATCTGATGTATCGTATTACTCTTCTGTTGTAAACTCTGATGTATTTTATATATTCATATAGTAGCTTCATGAACTACTATCTCTTTTATTTCCGCTGCACTTATTACTCTGTGTCTGTGATCTGTGATTATTATTTATTTACTGTATATGTTCAGTTTTTCCAAATTTAAATTAACAACGCGGTATTTTGAGAAATTCAACTCCGGCATGAGTGTCTACCTATACACTTATAATGGACGCGAATGGTCCAAAATTCTGGGTCGTTACAGAACTACTCTAGCTAGAGATTTTGACTTTGAGTTGGCTTCAGTTGACTGTAATACTAACCTCATATAACTGAGGAGACTAATCCTCTCTTGAATAGTGTTTCACTTCCAATACTTCCAATCGACCCAACTATAGTCATGCTATGGATGTTGTGCCACGATTTAGCTATAGTCAAAGCAGGCATTCATATTGAAGATCAATAGTATTCTCAAGTCAAGAGAAATGTGTAAATTATTTGCATTGATATTTTTTATTTGGCTATAATTATATTAACCAACAGAAATCTATCGAGTGGATCATTTCATATTAATCCAATAACTATCAGTACGTAAACCCTTGGTGCCTCCAGTAGTCATGAGTAATATATTGTCAAATGTTTGGAGAGCGTTATGTACTCCAACCCCAACGGATGCATTGATATCTAGTCTCGATACACCTTGACTAAGAATATTTAAAATGATGTGTTTCTTATATTGTGATATAATATTCATGATGACAACTATTTGTAATTACTATCGTAAATACATTATTTATGAATTTTCTATCAAATTTATTTTAATCAAATATTTAATTATTTATAACACATTATAACAAATATATAACAGAAAGTAAACAACATTATTACGAACGAGAATAATTACAGAGTTATAATTTACAATAAATTATAGAATTTCCCCTAGGACATACCCCTAACTTTATAAATCTCTCACTTGCACTTCGGCCCAATTCTAAAAACATAATCTGATCTCTTTGATCGACTTCTTAAGAACCGACCTACTTAGACCCTTAATGAATGGATCTGCTATGTTGTCCTTGGTATTTATCCTTTATATCACAACCACTTTCTTCTCAAAGAATTTTCTAATAAGGTGGAACTTGCGAAGAACTTGTCATGATTTCTTGTGTGCTCTTAGCTCTTTCGCGATATGTATCGCAACATTGTTGTCATAGAATAATGCCATTGGATTCTCTGTATCGAGAATCGGTCCAAGCTCGCTCAAAAACTAGTGCATCTAGATTATGTAACGACCCGCCTCGAAACGGGCTTAATTTTCGACCTAGAAAAGGCCCATCGAACATTAGATCTATCCCAAAGATGGTTGTTGGCTGGTAAAATTGAACAATAAACAATACACAGAGTTATCTACTAATGCTATCAAAATCTCATAGTGGAAAGAATGAAATATAATATCAGAAATAGTAAACATCTTATAAAAATTCAAATCTCAATACAAAACATAACATCCTAATATCCATGGTACAATATCTTAAAACAAAATAACATCATGTCTAAAATAGGTACACCAAAACATATATTAAAAAATTTAAGTAGATAGATAACTACCACCAGACTCTGTCTCTGCCTTCATCTCCTAAATCTACATCGTCTTCTCTAACCTGTATTGTAATAAGGAGGGAGTCAAAACAACAATGACTGGTGAATAAAAATCTCGAGTCTTTCCATAATAGTTTTTGTATGACTTAGATAAGAATGTCTTATGCATCCTAACTATATTTTAGAAATACCTCCAACTGTAAGCCCGAAGGATCTCCCAGTCCAATCTTATAACTTACACTTTTCTAACCCAACTCTATTACTCACCTTCCACTGTAGGCCCAAGGCCATTCCTAATCCAACGCATTTATCGTCCATCATGTCCTAACAATGTGAGAGAAAGTAACCAAGCCACTTAATACCTTTTTAATAGGAATTAGGCAGACTCTAACCATTTAATACCAATATTTTAGGCAGGTCCCCGTTATTTAATACCTAACCCAAGGCGGACCCCTCTTTGGTACTATCTAGCTGGCATCGTAGGAATCACATCAGACTACTTAATACTTCTTTTTGGAAGAGGCGGACCCTACAATAGCCACTTAATACCTCAAACCCAAAGCGGACCCTTCTTAAGATTTCCATCTACCGTGCATAAATGTTATCCACGGCCATTTAATACTTCCTAATTAAGGAGGAGGCAGACCTTATAACAAACATTTACTACCCCCGATCCTCGAAGCAGGTCCTACCTATTATGACCCATAACCCAACTGTGACGTCTCACATTAGTCCGACCATTCGTAGGTACTGGTAACCAGATTAACTAGAAAGACTTACCTTATAGAACTGGAACTAAACTTGCGTTCTACGTGGGTACTTATTATAGACGATGTCTCACATCAGTCCCAAAGTCACAATGCTAGTAGCCAAATTAGCTAGGCAGACTTCTATGTGCCTTTGACTGACCTTGCATCCTTATAACTTAGTCATAATTTATACTCACCTAATCATATTATCACAAACCTCACCGCACATTACTAAAGCTATAAAGAAAGATTCTTATTCCGCCACTAGTTATAATCATCCTTAACTTCCATCTTATGAGGTTTTAATGCTAATTACTAATCTATTTATTAAGCGATTAATATGTTATTAATTATCGTTATTTATACCAAATATAGGCGCCTGCACACACATGGAACTAAAATATTCCTGAGCTTGCGAAGATTGCATCCTAAACTAATCATTTAAATGTCAAAACCTCCGATTTATACAAGTCTAATTCCATACTATAATATACAATTTAGCCAATATTCTTTGCCCAACAATAGACTTGTATAAGAAAATAGAATAAATTACCAACCTTATTTCATATTAAAATAGTAGAATTAAATTCGATAGAATTTATAATTCAAATCCTTTTACATTCTATTCAATTTTTGCATATAAAATGGAAATGGATTCATATTCAATTTCTAACCCTTAATCACATCAAAAGAGAAACTGGGAGTAGAATATAATGTAAAATATTAAATTTGCAATAACTACACAAATTATGCTATTTTAATATAGAATAATTGAGATTCCAAAACATAAGAATTGACATTTCGCTTTGGGGGAATTTTGGGGGTTTTAGTTTGGTGTTTTCATGAAAAAATTCCTCAAGGAATATATCAAATCCAACCTATACTGCACAATTAATAAAATGAGACAAACTAAGATTTCCGCTCATAGATAATTCCCTGCTTTCTCCTTTGGATTTGAATACGCTTGCTTCTTTTTCCTCTTTTCAGACCTCTTCCTTTAGAAATATACAATGATCTAATTGTTTATTAATTAGATTTGGAATTTCAAGGATTAGAGGGGAATATAATTAGAAATTGAATATTAATATCTAAGATCCCATACGTGAAGACCCATGAAATTTCTGAATCATGTGGAAGGATGAGACTAACAGAGCTCCACCTACATTCCCAAATAATTTGTGAATAAAGGGGAGGAGGCTAGGCTCTTATTTATAGTGGTTAGAAGTCAGCTAAACCGTCGAATTTAAGTCAGTTTAAAATAATAAAATTCAGGCTATTCCTGGCCTAAAATAATCCTAGCCGCCACTACTATACCGGTCAACCGCTCCTACCTTCGCGGTCGACTGCTAGCAATCTTCGACCCTAGGAAGGCGGTCGACTGGTTGCCTATATTTAAGAACGTTTTATTCTGCCGTTTTAATTATTTATTTAATTCCTTAATTGATTTTAATGTTTACGTTTCATTTAACATTTACTCACCCAATCCTAATCACCGTTAATTTTTAAATTTCAAATTCTTAACACTAATTATAAATTTGAATTTGAATTTCATTTGAATTATTTGAATTTGAAAACTTCAAGCATCGACAACTTTTCCATTTGAGCTTCGATTTCAAAACTTTATATATGGAAATTGAGTAGAAAATCACCATGAATGCAACGACACAACTTTCTTGGCCAAATTTCGACATCTACAAAATTTTCATTTTTAACCTTATTATTAATTAATTATTTCTTATTGACTATTTTTTACAGGAAGTTACATTCTCCCCCTTGAAAAAAGATTCCGTTCCTGAAATCCCTAAAGGACAAACAGTGTAATGCACATTAAGCATCCATGTTATACAACCTAGTTATATACACAACCATTTACTCAACAAAAAGTGCATGTGATTATGTATGCAGACATACTATATAGGTGAACTCAGTACCAGTGTGAAGGCATGATCATGACATATAGGCGTATGCAAATATCATAAATATGCAGAGAATTTCTATACGTGCAAAAATGACAGTTAAAAGTGTAGCAACCTGTAATATCCCGGAAATTTTAACAATATCAATTTAATAATCTGTTAAATAATTAAATTGATATTGATGATCTTTGATAATAAGATTTGAATTTAATTTAATAATCTGATTAAATTAGTATTAATTGGTGATTTTATCTTTTAAAAGTTAATAAGATATTTTCTATTTGAATATATATATTTATTTATATATATTGTAAATAGAAGCTTTGGGTAAATTGGGAATTTAGATTTAATTTAATATGACTTTTCAAAGTTATTTAAATTAGTAAATTTATAGTTTTAAAATACTTTAATTGCTTAAGATATTTTTACTTAAGTTTAAAATTATATAAGAGTTAACAAAAAGGCTTGTTTTGTTTCTTTTTAAAATATCACTTGATAATATAATCTCTTATATAAATTATTTAAATATCAAATATGTTAATTTCATATAATAAGTATAATGTATTATTTTTATTAATATGAATGGATTTTAAAGAATATGAAATTGTTATTTAATTGAATAAATAGTTATATATGTATATATATATATAACTTGACTTTTTAAATTGAATCTTAGGATTTAATTTAATTGAATTTGAATTTAAGCTTTGAAATTCAAGAGAATAAATATTTAAATTGTTTGGATATTATAATATTTGTATAACTTTTAATTATAAATATAATTGGTTTTGTTTCTTTAAAATGATTTATATATATAGATAAGTGTTTAATAAATAAGAAAAAGGCTTTTTAATTACTTTAAAATAAATAGAAATAAGATAAATACTTAAAAGACATGTGTCTTTATCTAATGACTTATTTTAACATGTGTTAAGTAATGAATTAATCTATGTGACAAGTGTCTTTATTATTTTTAATTTTCTTTTATTTTTATAAATTTCAACTTCACTTATATAAACATATGCATTCTCCTTACTTCATTTTCTTTCTATTCTCCATTTTCAAAACAAGAAAAACTCAGTTTTTCCTCTAATCTAAATCTGAAATAAATCAGTAACCATTTCTCAAAAATTCCTTCTCTAAAACAAATCTGAAAATCAGAAATCAATATTCCTCAAACCCTTCTCAAAACAATCCTCCACTCTAAAATCTGTAATCAGTAACCAAATTTCCAAATCCTAAAGCAAAAGCCTGTAAATCTTCCTCAAACATAAGATCTGTAACCAAGTTTCCATTTCAAAATCAAGTTTTCTGTCTGCAATCTTCTTTGCAAATCTGTGATCCTCTTTAAGCAACCAGCCTGTCTGCATTTTTCAAAACCTGGAAACATCTCAGAGCTACCTGCATTCAATTGCAGTCTGGAAGCAACATGCATTCTTCAACGAGTCAAGATTCAAGTTTTAAAAGTATTCAAATTTCCAGGCTCAAGCATTTTTATCAAATTCCAGTTTTCAAGCTTCTAATTAAAATCCTGTCCTCTGCTCTACATGTTTGGTGAGTAACCTACTTACTTAAAATAACTTAAGTATAATTATATTTGCATGTTTAATTATAGGATAATTGTGTTGTGATGTGAATGTTTATAGTGTGTATGTTGATTACTGGAATAAGTATGCTTTGCATGTGTATATTTTGGTGAATCTTCTGTGTGTATGAATGCTTATATGTGTGTTGCTATGAATATATGCTCTTGTCTGTTCTTGGTTGTAGATCTAAGAATTGGGTGAAGACTCATTATCACTAAATCTGATACTTATTAGTGTTTAAGATTTTAAACAGAAGTTGTTGATTAAATCATGAAGTAAAGTTTATATTTTTAGAATAAAATTTGAATGTCTCTGTAAAGAAAAAGAAAGAACAGAGTTAACTTAAGATAAGTAGAAAATCAAACATTTTAATTTATTAAGTCAAGTATATAATTTGAAGTCTTAATCAAAGACATGATTTTTAAAACCTAAATCTCGATTTTTAGGAATAGAATTAGGGAGCAGTTTGGGATTTAACAGATTTTGCATTTTTGGAAATTTCTGATAATATCAAGGGTTTGGGAGGTTGAGGTCTCTTCTGGAGGTGGAAAGATGATCGTGAAGTTCAGGAAAAATGGTTAATGAGTGATCAAGGGACTGGGGTGGCGATGGTTGATCGTGGAAGTCTGTAAACCTAGTTTTTCTGGTGGTCAAGAATTCAGGCACCACGAATTCTCTGGTGGATCGAGTTCCACCAGGCTTTGGAGAATTGAAACCGGAAGTGTTGTCGATGTCGAGGCCGGAGAATCTGACATTCTGGTGATCGGAGATGTTTAGGCGTGGCGATTCTAGATTTAGATGTTGTAGTTCCAGTTGTTCCAGGTTGAAGTAGCAAGCTCGATTTCGTCCTCGAGTTGAATTGGTGTTTCTGGGTGGTCAGATGAGTGGAGGTGGTCGAAGAGGACTTGTCGACGATGGAAATGGAAGCCGAAGCTCTGACGATCGATGGTGCATGTGCACATGTATTTCTTTGTACATTGGTGAAGTCTGGGTTTTTACAGGGGTAGTTCTCGCGTTTTGTTCGAGTATCTTACGGGAAAGACTCGAAGTTTTTGGGCTTCGACTCGAAGAAATTTGCAAGGGATAGGTTTATTTCTGGAATGCTTAAGTGTTGGGGAAGAGGACATTCTCGAGTCGTACTCGGGTTGTTCAGGTGAGTGGCTCGAAGTTTTCAGAGCTATGACTCGAAGTAACTTAGGTGGACTCGAGTATTTTTGGTTGACAGGTTTCAAAACTGTCTGTTTATAAAAATTTAAACTGGATTTAAACTTGTAAAGAAATTTTTTTAAACAGAAATTTTAAATCTAAAAGTTTAATCTGAAATCTAGTTTAAATCTGAATCTCAGATTTAAAATAAAAGCAGTTTTTAAATTAAATTATTTAAATAACTTTATTATTTAAAATGTATATTAAATGGTAGAATTTAAAGGTAAATTTGATTCAAATTCTTTAGTTATTTATAAGATGAGAAATTCCTTTAACTTGTAAAATAAAAGAGTTTAGGAATGTTGTTTAAACATGATTAAGATAAATAAATTAGGAATGATTAATTTATAATTAAGTATTATGAATTAAAGTATTAATTAATGGTTAAGAATTAATTAATAAAGTAATTAAATATTAATTTAGTAGGGTTAACACTTAATTGATTAAATAATTAGAGATTAATTAATTGGTTATTAAGATTTATTAATTTGGAATTAATAATAATTAATCTAAGTTAATTACTTAAGAAAAGTAATTAAAGGGTTGTTAATAGTTAATGAAGGTCATTAACTTGAGATTATTTAAATAAATAATTAATGTGATTAATTTTGATAATTAATTGATTTAAAGATAATCATTTGTGAAAATGGTTTAAATGTAATTACTTAATAAAAGTAATTAAGGAATTAATTAATCATTGGTAATTAATTGAGTTAATTTGATTTAGTTAAGTTAATTAATTAAGTTTAATTAATTTAAATTAATCAATGGATGATTTATTAAATAATTACTTAATGTAATTATTAAGGTATGATTATTTAGGAAGTAAATAATAAGATAATTACTTGAAGTAATTAATTGATGGTTATGTATTAAGGAAAGTAATTTAAGTTTAATTACTTTGAATAATTAATCAAGGGATTAATTAAGAAATTAATTAAGGAGAATTAATTTAGTAAATGAAAGTAATTAAGGGTAGTTAATTACTGATTGAAGATTAATCAAGGTGATTAATAAATGTTGTTTAATTTAAAGTTAATTACTTAATGTAATTAATTTAATTAAAGTAATTAATAATTAAGTTGTAATTAAGGATCATTAATTAATATAATTAATGATGTAATTAAGATTGATTTATTAAGTATAATTAATAAATGAAGTGATTAATTAATGTAATTAATTAAGGTTTAATATAATTAATTATAGTGATTAATTTAATTAATTATAGTTAATTAATTAATGAAGTAATTAAAGGTGAATTACTATAAGTGGTTAAGGTTAATTAATTTGAGTAATTAATTAAAGATAAATTACTTGAAGGTAATTAAAAGATAATTAATCAAAGATGATTAATTGAAAAAGGTAATTAGAGGATAATTAATTAATTTATAATTAATTAATGTTTAAGTAAGAAGGATTTATAAAATAAAAGTAATTAATTTAATTAACTTTAAATTAATTAGAGATGATATAGATCATTACTTATGGATGGATGATAATACTGAATGCTTTGCATTTGATTGATATCTCTGATGAGATATATGCTATGTGATATGGATGTTTAGTTGAATTGTGATAATATGGATTATCTGATGATATTGATAATGTTGATTATCTATTGTGAATTTTCTTTCTAAGTGTATAAAGATAATTGAATTAAATTGTTTTAACCTTTAAAACAACTTGGCCTTAAAAGATACGTTTTGGATTTCGATGAGACCGAGATCGGGTTTCCGTATACCGGATTTCCAGGTCTGGAGACCCGAATACCACATCGATCCAAATTTACGTTAGGTCGTGAAATCCAAATGGAGCAAGTGAAGACTCGAGGTGTAAGAACGATTCTTTGTCAGTATAACTCTGTGGGTGATTCCGTAATGAGTTGACGGAGATAGTACTTTCAGATTCGAGATAAAGATTTAGAGTGCAAGGGTTATTGACGTTAACTCTGAGGGTGATTCCAATACGAGTGTAACGAGATAATGCCTTCGGTTTCGTTCGAACCCGGAACGAACTTGTATGGATTGAATGCTTTCAGCACATCGTCAGGTGGACGATGAGCATTCTAAGATAGATGTGTTCTTTTAAAAGGTAATCGTGACCTCAAGCCTCACAAACCGGGAATGGCTAAAACAGGGGAGGTGCAGCAAGGTTAGTGGGTAGCACCCAAGTAGGACAAGATGACCTCTGTCTAGATGTCCCTTTCTATTTTCGACTTAGTGTGTGCGGTTGGTCATGACAACCGTGAGGTATCTTGTGCGGGAATTATCCAGTAAGGGATGTTCCGGCCTTGTGTTGCAGGGGATTGGGAGTGATCCTCGGTACGGTGATCTAGGCCACGTACTGTGACGGGCGGTACCCCGGTAGCCCTGCCATTGATGGAATCCAAACTCCAATAAGTGCCGTACGTTTTAGTTGTGCCCAACTATGTTGGAATGTGAGATGTAAGCATTCCAGCTATTTCATATTTATTTGAAAACCCTAGACCTATTATAATACAATCGAATTTCCTATCAAATGTTTTGGTTAGCGTAAGGTAAAAACTTACCCATATTTATTGGTGGGGAGTCTTACGTGATACCTTTTCTTTCAAAAGGTTTTGAAGTTAAACAAGTTTAACCTGTTACTCACACCAGACCCATGTCTGACCCAAGTTGTTTATTTCTGTTTTATAAACTCTTGGGTACTCAAATTTTTACGAGTAGCCAAGGGATTCAGGTTTAGCTTTGACGAGTAATCTGGAGGAGCAATGGAGCAGGAGGCTTCGGCGTTGTAGATATAGATAGTAGTTTTCCGCTGTGTTGATCTTTGTATTGATCTGTATTGTGTTGAGATGTAATAACTAGACAGATGTTTATAACTGTCTAGTATGTGATGTGTAATCTGTATAACTCTGATAGATGATATATATGATACTATGTAATATTTATGTGATATATTATATTTCGTTTCGTTTCCGCTGTGAGTATCTGTTGTTGTTTTCTTTTCTCTTCTCCTCTTTTCTATTTCTCACCCCTTTCTTTCTTTCTGTCGATGCGATTTTCCGGAAGTGGAAAGTCAGGTCGTCACACAACCAATCCTTACCATCCAATATAGCAACCACGATGCAACCAAAACCTAATTTTGAAGAGAAAAAATTTACTAGAGAAAAGCTCAGGATGAGAAGTTCTCATCTTCTTCATCAGTTTTCCATGTGCTTTCCACCGGATTATCCCCCCATTGTACTCGAATTCTACTAAGTTAAGTGTTGCACCCAATGTCCTCCGAAATCCATGATGCATGCTCTCAACAATTCCCCAAAAATCCTATTCACCTGTTTAGTCTGGCCATTGGTTTGTGGATGGTAAGCAGTGCTAAGATTTAATGAGGTTCCTAAAGCTAACTGCAAACTCCTCCAAAATTCACTAGTGAATAAGGGGTCCCTCTCACTAACAATGCTAATTGGGATTCCATGAAGCGAACCACCTCCTTAATATAAATTTGCACTAAAGATGCTACCGTCCTATTACTTCTAATGGGAATAAAATAAGCGCTTTTAGTGAGCCTATCTACTACGATCTAAATAGCTTCATTGCCCTTTTGACTCCTAGGCAACCCATCTATAAAGTCCATTGATATATGCTCTCATTTCCAAGTCGGCACCTCCAATGATAATAAAAATCTCCGAGCTTTCCTTGTTTGGCCTTTATCCTTTGGCACGTCAAACATCTAGAGACAAATTTGGCTACCATCTTCTTCATCCCTGGCCAATAGAAAATTCGCTTCATATCCCTATACATCTTATCTCCTCCAGGGTAAATGATCATCCTAGAATGGTGACATTCTGTTAGCACTTCTTCTAAACATCCTCAACTATAGGGACACAAAGGCGTCCATCTTTCCTCAAACATCCCCTTTTTCAATTGCATATAAAGTAACATGGGGAAAATGTCCTCCTCTACTCAACTTTCTCAAAATGTCTACTATGGCTGCATCCTTCTTCTACTCTAGCCCAATGCGGTCCATCAATGTTGGCCTAACCTCCATTGTTGCCAAATAGCCCAGTGTAGTTTTTGTTGGCAATTGGAAATTAAAATTGGAGAGGAATTCCAACTGCCTCCACTTGTGTATAGAAACTAGAGTAGCATGCCTCCGGCTAAGGGTGTCGACAACGACGTTCCCTTTTCTGAGGGCATACCGTGTCCCAAAGTCATATGACGATATAAACTTCATCCAACTCTTTTGTCTAAGATTTAAATCTTTTTGAGAAAATAGGTATTTAACTGATTTGTGGTCAGTGAACAACCCAAACCTTTCTCCTAAACGATGGTGCCTCCACTTTTTTAAGACATGAAGATAGTCGCTAAATCTAAGTTGTGAGTTGGGTATCTCCTCTCATGGTCTTTTAATTGCCTACTAGCATAAGCTATCACCCTCCCATCTTGCATTAGTACAGCTCCTAATCCCATACCACATGCATCGGTGTAAACGGTGGAAGGCTTCGTCCTATCAGAAATAGTCAATACTGGCACACTAGTTAATAGCTCCTTCAACTTTTCGAATGCTTTCGTGCATTTCTCATCCCATGCAAAAACTAGATTCTTCTTGGTTAAGTGAGGTAGTGGGACTGCTATCTTCACAAAGTCCTTGATGAATTTCCTATAGTAACCCACCAACCCAAGAAAACTCCTAACCTCCATGACATTCTTTGGAATCTTCCTACCTTGAATAGCTTCCACCTTCGCAGGGTATACAGACAATCCTTCTTAGAAACAATATGTCCAAGAAATCTCATTTTCTTTTTCCAAAAGTGACATTTTGAGTATTTAGCTTTAAGTTTGTGCCTTCTCAAATTCCCTAATACCTCTCTGAAGTGATTTTCATGCTTACCTTCAATCTCGAAGAATATTAAGATATCATCTACAAAAACTACGACGAATTTGTTTAACTATTCCCTAAAAACTCTACTCATCAAATCTACAAAGTATGCAAGGGAATTTGTCAGTCCAAAAGGCATTACTTCCCATTCATATAGTCCATTTGGAGTGCGAAATCTAGTCTTCTGCTTGTTATCCTCAGCTATCCTCAATTGATGAAATCCAGTGGCAAAGTCCAATTAGGAAAAGATTTTGGCTTCCACAAGCTGATCAAACAAATCATCTATTCTATGTAAGAGATACCTATTCTTCTTAGTCAACTTGTTAATTTCTCTATAGTTTACGCATAACCTTAATGAGCCATCTGCCTTAGTGGCAAAGACAAGAGGTGCTTCCCATTCAGAAGTACTTTAACGAATGAATCTTTTCTGCAATAGCTCCAAAATTTGCTTATCCAACTCTTGCCTTTCTTTAGGGGCCATATATCTTAATGGCAGAGCGACATGTCTTGCATCCTTCTCCAAATCAATCATAAAACTAGATCTCCCTTTGGGGTGGGAGACCCGAGACTTCTTCAAAAATGTTGGAAAATTCTCAAACTATGGATACAAATGAGAGCTCATCTTATGACAAGCTCAGCAATATAAGTAGCTTAACTCGATTGATTTTTGGGGGTGAACAACGAACATCTATATCTCGCCCCTTACAACTCCTTAATCAGACAATTCTCCTATCGCAATCTAACATAGCCCCATAGTAAGATAACCAGTCTATCCCTAGGATAAGTTCATACTCCTCAAAACTAGAACATACGTATTACATGTAAAATTAATGTTACATATGTCCATAACTAGGTCTTTGAAAATTAAGAAAAGATGCATCGACCACTCAATAGGGTTTGATACTACTATTGGGTCGGTGGCAATGAGGATTTTTAACTCAAAGAGTCAAGTACATTTTTAGCTATGAATGAATGTGATGCTCCCGAGTCAAATATGGTACGAATAGTATGCCCAAAAATAATTATTGTACCTTCCATTGAAGCTTTTCCTTGATCTCTAAGGGGAGGTCTACTCGAGATAGAAAAAGCTTCAATGGCGTAGACTTGCCTACTCTGCTTTCCTTTGTAAGCTTTAGGCATCGGTTTTTGAAGTGCCTCTCCTCATGGTAGTGATAACGCTTCCCCTTGAAGACTTCCCTCATTAAACCCACTTTACAATCCCTAGCGATGTGTCCTTTCTTTTGGCATCTCCAACATGTTTTACCCTCCTTGAACTTGCCATTTGGCCTTCTTGTTCAACCAAAACCCTCCCTTATTAGCTCCACCTTGGTCTTGCGTCGGTCCTAATTTCTCTTTCTCCTTCTCCTCCAAACCCAACCGTCTAAAGCAAAGCCATCTCAATTAACGTCTCATAAGTAGCGCCAGTGGTACTTGGGTCAAGAGAAACTCTCTAAGTGGGGAATTCAGGCCTTTCACAAACTTCATGGCCTTCGTCATGGGGTATTGATTAGACTCATTTCAAATTTAGCTAGTTATGTGAACCTGCTGATATATTCCTTCAAAGTGGAATCTCCCTGCCTAAGTTGTATAAACCATTCCAATTGCAAATTCACTTTAGCCGTAGACATAAATCGCGACTCAAAGTAGTTTCTGAACTCAACCCAAGTGATAACTCTCTCAGCATTCTCTTCAGCCATAAAAGTACACCAATTTAAGGCTTCTACTTTAAGATGTCATGCCGTAATTATCCTCTTAATTTGATCCTCCCATCCAAGCTCCCAAAAGATGCGCTCACAATCATTAATCCAAGTCTTCATTTCCACAAAACCTTCTACTCCTATATTCACATTTCCATCCATATTTTGGAAGTCCTTACACATCTTGGGAAAGTCTATGGGGCGGGGCCTGCTTCAGCAGGTGAGGTAGCGGGTGCCGCTGGTGCAGCTTGTGGACGAATGGGAATTTTCCCTACGTGCCTTAGGTATTGCTTAAACCATTCAGGCATCCCTCGGATAGTGGGTATCTCTTGGGTAGAGAGGTTAACAGTCCCAGAAGAACAATTTTTAACCATTATCAACTATCTTTAGGTTTAAACATTTAGTTACAATTTCGAAAGACAATATTATATGCTGAAATAAGAGATTTGCCTAGTGTGTTTGCGTATGTTCAAAACAGTAGATATATATATATATATATATATATGGGTTTTAAAAAATAATTTCAAAAATAACAAGTACGCACTCATACATATACCTATACCCATTAATTGGGCAACTTATGCTCCGATACCAAATGTAACAACCTAGAAAAGGCCTATCTAACATTAGACCCATCCCAAAGCTGGTTGTTAGTGGGTAAAATTGAACAATGAACAATACACAGAGAAATCTACTAACGCTATTAGAATCTCATAGCAAAAAAGATAAATATAATATCAGAATAATACCCATCTTATAAAAATTCAAATCTCAAAAAAAAATATAACATCCCATTATCTATGGTAAAATATCTCAAAATACAATAACATCATGTCTGAAAAGGGTACATCAAATATATGAAAACATAAGTATATAGATAACTGCCAACAGACTTTGCTTCCACCTTCATTTCCTAAATCTGCATCGTCTTCTCTAACCTATGTTGTAATGGAGAGGGAGTCAGAAAAACAATGTCTAGTGAATAAAAATCTCAAGTCATTCCATAATAGTATTTAGCAGTATAACTTAGATAAGAATATGTCTTACGCATTCTAATTATATTTTAAAAATACCTCCAACCGTAAACCCGAAGGCGCTCGCAGTCCAATCCTATAACTTTCACTTTTCTCACCCAACTCTATTACTTACCTTCCATTGTAGGCCCAAGGCCATTCCTGGTCTTATGCATCTATTGCCCATCTTGTCTTAATAAT
The DNA here is from genome assembly GCA_030737815.1 of Allium fistulosum. NCBI lineage: Eukaryota > Viridiplantae > Streptophyta > Magnoliopsida > Asparagales > Amaryllidaceae > Allium > Allium fistulosum. The sequence goes on from CM060902.1 coordinate 1,023,945,516, forward strand.
GTGAGAGAAAGTACCCCGACCCTTAATACCTTTTCAATAGGAATTAGGCAGACCCTGACCATTTAATACCTATACCTTGGGTAGCTCCCCATCATTTAATACCTTACCCAAGGCGGACCTCTCTCTAGTACTATCTAGCTGATATCGCACAAAATCTCATCAGGCCACTTAATGCTTCTTTTTGAAAGAGGCAGACCCTACAATAGCCACTTCATACCTCAAAACTCGAAGCGGACCCTTCCCGAGATTTCCATCTACCATGCATAAACTCTATCCTAGACTATTTAATACTTCCTAATCAGGGAGAAGACGGATTCTACAATAGCCACTTGCTACCCCCAATTCTTGAAGTAGGTTCTATGTATTATGAGCCATAACCCAACTGTAACGTCTCATAATAGTCTGACCATTCATAGGAAATGGTAGCTAGATTAACTAGGCAGACTTACCTTATAGAATTGGAACTAACCTCGCATCCTTCGTGGGTACTTATAATAGGAGATGTCTCATATTAACCCCAAAGTCATACTGCTGGTAGCCAGATTAGCTGGGCAGACTTCTATGTGCTTTTGACTAACCTCACATCCCTATAACTTAGTCATAATTTACACTCCCCTAATCATATTATCACACACCTCACAACATTATGCTAAGGCTATAGAGAAAGATTCTTAATTCTGCCACTAATCGTAATCATCCTTAACTTCCATCATATGGGGTTTTAATGCTAATTGCTAACCTATTTATTAAGAGATTAATACGTTATTTGATTATACGTTATTTATACGATAATACACACACAACTAAAATATTCCTAAGCGTGTGAAGCTTGTGTCCCATAATAATCGTTTAACTGTCAAAATCTCCAATTTATACAAGTCTAATTCAATACCATAACATACAAATTAGCTAATATCCTTAGCCCAACAATAGACTTGTTTAAGAAAATAGAATCCATTACCAAAATTATTTTATATTAAAATAATAGAATCAACTTCAATAGAATTTGCAATTCAAATCCTTTTACACTCTATTCAACTTCTACATATAAAATGGAAAGGGATTCATATTTAATTTCTAACCCTTAATCACATAAAAAGAGAAGTGAGAAGTGGAATGAAATGTAGAATATTAAAATTGAAATAAATAGGCAAGTTCTGCTATTTTAATATAGAATAATTGAGATTCCAAAACATAAGAATCGACATTTCGGTTTAGGGGAATTTTGGTGGTTTTTGTCTGGTGCTTTCATGAACTAAATTCTCCAAGGCATATATCAAATTAAACCTATATTACACAATTGCTAAAATGAGAAAAACTAAGATTTCCACTCACAGATAATTCCTAGCTTTCTCCTTTGGATTTGAAAACGCATGCTTCCATTTCCTCTTTTTAGACCTCTTCCTTTTGAAATATACAATAATCGAATTGTATATTAGTTTGATTAAGATATTCTAAGAATCGAAGGAGAATAGAATTGAAATTGAATATTAATATCTAAAATCTCCAAACAGAAGACCTTAAGAAATTTTTGAATCATGTGGAAGAAAGAAACTGACAGAGCTCTGCCAATGTTTCTAAACAATTTGTGAATGAAACTGAGGGGGCTAGGCTCTTATTTATAGTGGTTAGAGGTCACCAGAACCGTCGGATTTAAGTCGGTTTAAAAAAATAAAACCTGTGTCGTTCCTAGCCTAAAATAAACCTAGCCACCACCACTATACCGGTCGACTACTCCTACCTAGGTGGTCGGCCGCTACCGGTTGACCAACCCTAGGAAGGCGGTCGACCGGTTACACATATTTGGAAATGTATTATTCTGTCGTTTCAATTATTTATTTAATTCCTTAATTGATTTTAACGTTAACATTTCTTTTAAAGTTTACTTAAACTCCAATCCTAACCACCGTTAATTTTTAAATTTCAAATTCTTATCATTAATTATAAATTTAAATCTGAATTCCATTAGAATTATTTTGAATTCGAAAACTTCACACGTCAATAACTTTTCCGTTTGAGCTCTAATTTCAAAACTTTATATATGGAATATATCAGAAAATTACCACGAAAGCAATGACACAACTTTCATGGCCAGATTCCAACATCTACAAAATTACCATTTTTAGCCTTATTATTAATAAATACTTCTTATTAATTAATTTTTACTTGGTGTTACAGACTGCCTCTTTAGTTCTTTATTGAGATTGATGCACTCGGCCTCCATCGTCAAGTTAGCTATTGTTTCTTGTTTGGAACTTTTTTAACTTAAGGCCCTACCGTTAAGCGTAAAAACATAACCAGACAACGATATACTATCGTCAACGTTACTCTGAAAGCTCGAGTTTGTATACCCCTTCATAAGAAGGTCTCTATTCCTGTATATGAGGAATAAGTCCCCAGTATTTTTTTAAACACTTTAGTATATATTTTACAACCGTCCAACGCTTTTCTCCAGGATTAGACTGGTATTGGATTACGCATCCTAATGCATATGCCACATCCGGTCTAGTACATAACATACATACATTATGGATCATATGGCTGAAGAATAGGGAATCCTCTTCATAGGCCCATTCTCCTCATGAGTACAATAAACGTCCTTCTTAGAAACTGCAATTTCAGATTGCGTTGGAACATTTCCATGCTTGGAATTCTCCATACTAAACCTCTATATGGTGTATGTATATAGATTAGGACAATCCTAGCACCCTCTTAGATCTATCTCTATAGATATGTATACCCAATATATAGACAGTTTCTCCCAAACCCTTCATGGAGAAGTTCTTGGAAAACCAAGCTTTCACTGATTGTAATAACAAATTGTCATTGCCAATCAACAAAAGATCGTCGATGTATTGTGCTAAGAATACGATAGCATTGTCCTCTTCCTTTCTGTATATGCATGCTTCCTCTATGTTTTGATAGAAACCAAACTATTTGATTACCTTATCAAAACACTTATTCCAACTTCTTGAAGCTTGTTTAAGTCCATAAATAGACTTTAACAACTTGCAAGCCTTACCCTTACTTCCACTAACCACAAAACCTTCGGGCTGCGATACATAGACGGTTTCTTCTAAATCGCCATTTAGAAATGCCATCTTTGCATCCATTTGCCCTATTTCGTAGTAATAGAATGCAGGAATAGCTAGCATAATCCGAATGGACTTAAGCATGGCTACGAATGAAAAGATCTCGTTATAATCAACACCTTGAATTTGATGAAATCCTTTTACAGTTTACCTTGCCTTATAAGTTTCTACTTCCCCAGCTGCATTTAGCTTTTTTTGCAACCGATGGGTTTTATCCCTTCGGGTACGTCTAACAAAGTCCATACTTTGTTTTCTACATGGAATCCATCTCGAATTTCATTGTTCCAAGCCAGAGTGCAGAATCTTTAGTCTGTTGTCTTGTTGGAAAGATAGAGGAGTGTCATCATCTAAGCTCGGTCCTCCTTCTCGCCATCTACAAGGAAACCGTAGTATCTCTCTGGTGCGTGAGATTCCCTACTAGACCTTCTAATTGGTTACGCATTTTCGTATATGAGTGAACTCGGTTCTCCCACTGGTCCGACCTCAATATTAAATTATTGGATCTCATCTAACTCTATAACATCACCGTTAATTTCCTTTGACAAAAAATTACCTTTTTTATAACGTACCGAGAAACAATAACCTTTTGGTCCTCGGTATTGTGTAATATATATCCCATTGAGTTTTTGGGATATCCTATAAATTTACATAGTACCAATCTTTCCTCTATTTTATTCGGACTGACGTTCTCAACGTAGGCCGGAGAACCTCACATCTTCAAACACTTGAGTTAGGGTTGCTTACCACATCACATCCCATATGGTGTTTTAGACACAAATTTAGTAGGCAACAAGTTCAACATATGCACTGTAGTTTCCAACGCATATCCCCTATAGGATAGAGATAACTCAGTCTTATTCATCATGGAAAGAACCATATCTAATAGGGTTCGGTTTCTTTGCTCTAACACACCATTGTGCTACAGAGTATAAGGTGGAGTAATTTGAGAGATAATTCCATTATCTTTTAAGTACTATTGGAGTTCCTATCCAACTTACTTATTTCCTCAATCGAACGAAGAACTTTTATCTTTCCAATCGTCTGATTTTAAAATACATTGTTATACTCAGTGAATTTCTCATAGACAATGGATTTGTTCTTCATAAGATACACATATCCTAGTCTCGAGAAATCATCAGTGAAGGTAATAAAGTAAGAACTGTTATCCTTGGTGATTATAGGCATAGTGCCATATACATCACTACACACTAACTTTAAGAGTTCATCAACTCTTTCATTGCTCCCACTGAAGGAGTGTTAGGCTGTTTTACATTTGAGATACGACTTACACGTGTCAAATGATTCAAAATCAAGTGGCTGGAGAAAATCTTGGTTTTTCTGTTTGTGTGGTCGTTTTTTTACTAATATGACTTAACCTATATTGTCAAAGATAACTATCATTTATATTGTTATAAGAACTACTCACAGAACATACATAACTAGTATTGGTAACATAAATGTCTTTTTTATGAACATCATCACAGATGTTGTTTGCATTCAAACTATTGTTCGTAATATTATTTGCATAATGAAATATATATCCAGTTTTAGACAATCTAGAAATAAACACAATTCAACAAATAAAGTCTTTTACAAAATAGAAATTATTTAATATCAACACTATCCACTAGCCAAACATAAATGCTAATCTCCTACTACCTTGCATCTATGATAGATCTATCAGCAACCTAGAGACTCGTCTCTCCTTTTGCCATGCGACACCAGTTCTTAAGCCCCTATGATGAATTACATGTATGAATTCGAGATCCAATATCTAAAGCTCATGATATTTTACTGATTATAAAACAATTCTGAATTGTAAATGTACCAAATGGAGCTACAGAACTGTTCTCCTTTCTTTAACAATCTTTAGGTATTCAAAACAGTTCATTTTCTAATGACCTTTCTTGCAGCTGTAGTGACATTCACCCATGTCATCGGTCTTCTTAATTTTGTTATTCTTCTTACCTTCTCTCTTTCGCATCTTTGAACTCTTCGAAGATGACGCCCCACTCTTAACAGCAAGCATAACCCCTTAATCCTTTGATTGTTACTCGACCGACCTCAATATATTGAATAACTTCGGTTGGTTTATATTATAAATCAGTATGAATGGTTCATACTAAAGGGTAACTGTGTTGGAACTGGGCAGCCCACAGAGAAAGTAATGGGTGAATTTTAAAAAAATTACTATTTGGATCTTTATTGGGCCTATGAATTCTAGTTTATTAGAACATTTCTAAATTTCCTTTTAAATAAAATCAGTATTTTGTTTATATTTATAATATGGCTTCATATTACGTAATTAATATTATAATATATACACATACATGTATCATATACACATATACATGTATGTGCATGTGTCACATAGCGATCCATGCAAGGTTTAACACGCCCGTGTATAAGTGTTGGGATTTACACCGCCAAAGACATATTAGCCCATTTAGTATATAAATATATCATCCAAATGTACATTTATATAATTTAATTTGTGTACTCAAAATATTGCAAATACACACACACACATGTATGTATATTATAAATATATATTTTATTTTGAAATTATTTCTAAATATATATATAGAGAATTTATAAAATAAATAAATATATATGTATATATAATTATGTACACGTATGTTTGAAATTCATTTAAAATTATATTAATAATTTTATTTATTTATTTTGCTGAAAATTCAAAATCAAAATAAAGTTTTTTATAATTATTAAAATAAACATATAATATATATATATATATCTTATAAATAATTTAATAATAAAATTTACACAAAAATTATGATGTTGATATAATTTAAATAATGAATATTAAATTAATTAAATAATAATAAAAATGTTATTTTGTTCTGTGAGCGTTAATGGTAGGTGTGAGTCACAAAAGAAATATATATATATATATACATATATAAACATAAAACCGTAAAACCATTCTAAATGTAACGATATATCGATATACTAGAATCATCACCTAATTAACAAAGCAATATATAATGTATGAACTATCTAGACATTATTTTATAATTGTAAATCAGAAATTTCCTTATCTGCAAAGCCTATTAATACACCTTGAAACGATGAGATCTACGTCTTGAACTAGTTTCTAATCCAACGAGGTGCTAGCTCCTGAACCGATGATCACCAACTATCGAATTACATTTAATTTTGTTTGATTTGAGCTTGTATAATGGAGGATATAGGATGGTGAATTTGGCTAGAAGTAGAGGGGATTGGAGGCTTCAAAAAGTAGTGAATGAGTGAGGGTAGTGATGCTTATATAGAGGAAAAATAGAGAGATAGGTTTGGATCTAGATCCACTTTTCTCTCTTACTCATTCTCTTCCTTTATCTTATCAAAACACTTAGCCCAATCCCCATGTCATAGCAAACCCTACCTGGTCCTATGCATGGCCAAACTCCCTCTTGCCATATGGGCTTCAAACCCATTTAAAGCCCGAACAAAAATATAATGCATTAAAATTCAATTTAAACGCGTATTGATATCGTATATCAATTAATATATTTATAACTATTATAAACATATTTAATAATATTTGTTCATCAAATTGAAATAAAATTTTATAAGTAATATTCCATAAGTATTAATTAATTTATAACAACTACAAATTAATTAAATCGTTTGGTTAAAGGAGTATTCAACGTTTCAGTTGTGTGACCCGTTAGGTGTAAATTCAATTAGTGATTAATGTCAAACTATTCGAATATTAACATTCACAAATCACTTATCAGGTGGTGTGATTGGCCAAATTTATCGCTTACTTGTTTTCGGTAAAATCCAATTTTACATTATTAAGCGTTACTCGGTTGTGACTATTATTTACACCAATTCTCTTCGTCAAAACTATGTCACTTTGGACTTATGGAACTTGGTAATGGTCAAAATTCCAACATCGTCCATATTCAACTCTATAGTCCAAACATAACGTCTTTGGTTCAATAATAACAATTGTTATTAACCAAACTACCATGGCCAGAGATTTTGACTTTAAGTTGACTTTAGTTGATCATGATACTAACCCCTTATAACCGAGGAGATAAATCCTCTCTTCAAGGTTTTTTCACTTCAAATACTTCCACTTGATCCAACTATAGTTACTCGATGGATGTCGTGCCACAATTTTACCATAATCAAAGCAGAGCTTTCATATTGAAGATCAACAGTATTCTCAAATTGAGAGAACTATGTAAACTAGTCATATCAATATTTTTGTTTGACCTTAGTTATATTAACCAATAGAAAACTATTGAATGAGTCATTCCACAATTATCCAATAACTACCAGTAAGTAACCCCTTGGTTCCCCAACAGTCATGAGCAATACATTGTCCAACATTAGGAGAGCGTAACGTACTCTAGCCTCAACGGATGCTTCGATATCCGATCTCGATGCATCTTCACTAGGAACATTTAATTTATGTCTTGATATATATATATATATATATGTATGTATGTATGTATGTATACAAACACATATATGTGTGTGCGTTCGTAACATATCAACCCGTCCAATGTATAGCATGCCCATGTATAGATGCGGTGATTTACAACGCAATGGGCACATTAGCTCATCCAATATGCAAGTATATATTATCCAAATATTTGTGTGTATATATATATATGTAATATTATTTATATAAGTATTATAAATAAATATATTAAGTTTTGTTTAAATAATTTTATATAAGAATATAAAGATACTTATATATATGTTTATATATTTATATATATAATCATATGGATAAAATATTAACATTACATACATATTATTATAATAGATTTATGTAAATATAAATAAGTTATTTATAAATATTAAATTAATTTTTTTAAAACCGTGAGTAATACATATATACATATATACATGAATATATTAAAACAATTATTTTAAATATATATATATATATATATATACAGACATAAATATATATATATACAATAATATATATATATACAGACATAAATATATATATATACAATAATATATATATATATATTAAAAAATTACATAATATTTTTTTTAAAATATAAAAGTCTAGTTCTTGTGTAATAGAGCTCAAACAATAATTTTATTTAATTTTAAAATAAAGTTAATTAAATATCAATTGGAAAATTAATAAAATATTAATTAAAAATTAATTTCAAAACTTTATTTAAAATTTAAAATTTCTAGAAAATCGTAACTGATATTTTATGCTTTAAACCATTTTTACATAATTTTTTTAGTTTAAAACAATTTTTCTTTTTGGGGCCAAAATTAAATAATTAATTTAAAATAAAAAATGTTTTCTTATTTTTTTGTCGAGAGCTTCTTCATTATAAATATTATTTTATAATATATAAAAGCTTAAGTTTTATAACATTTTTGAATTAATATAATTTATTTTTGTAATAAATTGATTTAAAAAATATTAAATAATAAAAAATATTTTCCCACTGCCGAAAATTATCATAGCTTTAATTCTTTACATATAAAATTATATGACTATTTTTTATTAAAGTTTGATGTTGTACTTATTTATAAACTATATATATGTAATTAAATAATATAAATTGATGTAATGAAATATGAAAAATTATGTTTTTTTTTCAGAGTTGTAATGACCTAATGTATATTTGATAAAAACTATTTTTTTATTATTTTAAATTTGTATATGCATGCATACAACCAAACAACTTTGTGACAACATTACCTGCATTTCAGAATCGTCACCTAACTAACAATATATATAGCATATGCCTATATAATAAAACATTATAATTAGATTTAATAACTATATTTTGATTAGAAAAACATACCTTAATCCCAATGCCTTGAAGTACACCTTGAAAAGAGTATTTCGACCCTTTGAAACTATTTCCAATTCAACATATAACTACGGATGGCGAGAGGGCGGATCTAGGGTCCGAACCCGATAAACCCGTCCCTATTTTGGCCTTCCCAGACCCGCCCTATTGGGTCATCAGGGTGGATAGACCCATGATTCATTCTTGAGTGCTCTAGGTCTACGATTAGGTTGGGGCTCGGTTGACCTGCCCTAAGCCGACCTGCACTACTAACATCTTATTAAATCGCTTTATTTTTATAATGATGATTTTTTAATCTTATTAGATATAAGTGATTATGACATGGATATTATAATATTCCAATCAATAAGATAAAAAATATACTATTAAGTAGTATCATTAATAATTATACAATAACAGATGCATATTGTGTTGAACTGTTATTGTAACCTCAGTTTTGTTATCTTCCCTTATCATTGTAAACACATTGTTATTTGTATTTAATGTATAATTTAGTGACTACAAATATAAATAAATATATGTACATTAGTACACAATTTTGAATCAATACATAAATCCCCATCGGGTCTTGGGGAAGGGCCTGTCTTCTCTGACCCGTATGGGTTCCAGGTTTGGGGAAAAATTCCGGACCCGTACCGAGTCCACGGGGCGGGCCCGGGGTGGGTCTAGGATGGCTCCAGGGCGGGTTCGGGGTGAGCCTGAGGAGGGTTTGGGGCATTAAAAGCCTGCTCCATTGCCATTTCTATAGATTGCTAGCCTTTGAACCGTTGACAATCAACTATAGGATAGCGACTGAATTAACTTAATTTAAACTTGGTGAGATAGAGAGAGACCGGTAAGGATTTTGGCTAGCAAGCATAGAGGAAGAGGCACCAAAAGATCTAACTCTAATTAGGTTAGAGTTGCTTATATAGTGGATAGAAAGGATAGAGGTGTGGATCTCATCTATACTAATTCTCCTTTAATTTGAGCTATCCAAAATCAAACCCTTTCTACCCAAATTTGAGCCGCGTACACCAGCGTCTGCTGCCAAAAATATCAAGCCCTGTGATGGACCTTAAACCCATTTAAGCTCAAATAAAATATTATACAATTAAGTCCAATTTGATCGCTTATCGATATTGTATATCGATTTATATATTTATAACTATTATAAATATATCTAATAATATTTACTCATCAAATCATAATCAAATTTTACAATTAATATTTCATAAATTTAATAAATTTATAACAATTATAAATTAATTAAATCATTTAGTCAAAGAAGAATTCATTGTTTCGGTTGTATGACTCGTCAGGTGTAAATTCGGTCAGTGATTAATATCAAACTATTCGGATATTAACATTCACACATCACTTAGCAGGTGATGTGACATTTTGGCCAAATTTATTGCTTAATGGGTTTCCATAAAATCCATTTTTACTATATTAAGCTTTACCCAATGACTTTTATTTTACACCAATTTTCTTCCTCAAAACTATCACTTTAAACTTATGGAATTTGGTAATGGTCAAAATTCTAATATCGTTCATCTTTCTCCATAGTTCAAGCATAAAGTCCTTGGTTCAGTAATAATAATTATTATTAGCCAAAATGCACTGACCAAAGACTTTGACTTTGAGTTAACTTGAGTTTACCATGATACTAACCTCATATAACTGAGAAGATGAATCCTCTCCTGAATAGTGCTTCATTTCCAATACTTCCACTCGACCCAACTATAGTCACTCGATGGACGTCATGTCATAATTTGACTATAATCAAAGCGGAGCTTTCATATTGAAGATCGACCTTATTTTCAAGTCGAAAGAACTATGTAAATTATTCACATCAATATTTTATATTTGACCTTAGTTATATTAACCAATAGAAATTATTGATTGAGTCATTCCATAGTTATTTAATAACTATCAGTACATAACCCCTAGGTGACTACAACAATCATGAGTGATAAATGCCCAATATTGGGATACAATACTCATGATTACAACTATTTGTAATTGCTATCACATACACACCATTTATGAATTTCTATTAGATATATTTTTAATTTAATTAATTAATATAACACATTATATCAAGTATATACTAGAAAGAAAACACATTTTATTTCGAACAAGATTGGTTATCGAGTTAGATATACGTAATAAATTACACAATTGTCCTTAGGGCATAACCTAACTCTATCAAAATTAATAAAGATTCGATCTTAAAAGTCACTCCTCCCTATGATCCATAACGATAAATCGGTAAGGAGTAATCAAACTTTTGTTGAATAAATTATGATTAATGGTGAGTGAAGTTGAGTTAACTTCTTTTTGTTAGGTCGTGTACTTAAGTGTATAGCACAAGGTTAACATTAATTTCATCTAAAAGAATAGTTTACGAAATCATACAAGATAAAGGTTTATAAGAAACCCCAACATATCATATAGGCCAAGGAGTTAGCAGGTTATGCGAGTAAAAAGACTACACGTAATAATTGTTCGTGAGGGATCTTGTATGAATCACCCTAAAAATAGTTTGAGAACGATCGTCATTGGACAACCAATTTATGTTTTGAACATAGTTTGTATAAGGTAAAACCAAATCATTTTTATATATAAGGCAATTCATAAAGTGTTTATGAATACCTATTTTGTTGCACTGAGAAACAACCGTTGTTTTAAGAAATACTAACTTCGTTGCGAAGGAAATTCTTTTAAAAATTATTGGTAGTAAAGTGCATTTGGATATGATGCAAAGATGAAACTGATTACGTGAGATGACATGAAAATTAACCAAACCTAAACAAACACAAGCATTAGAATGTCTTATAAATATTCTGTGATGCCCCACCTCTATGCTCATAATAACAAAGAGTATTAAAAGAAATACTGTCTATTATTACGAAGAATAAGGCTGGATAGGAGCGGTCATCCGTAGTTGGCCTTACGCTAATATTGGTTACCTCGATAGGAGTGGTGTATACTTTTCGTTTTTCATCTTATTTATTTACTCCCATCGACATACCCAATTATCAGTATAAAACAAACTACGATGGTTCATAATAGTTTAGGACATTAGATATAATAATAACACAGATAATATAAATGCGGAACACAGATAAAACAAAAGTCTCATATATATATAACTAATGTCAGTTACAATATAGTTGACACAATACATATGATACAACTACAACTGTCGACTCTGGAAGTTATATATACAAGTACATTATCAACTAATATACATGAATACATATCATCCTATACGATGACACGACTTCTACAAAACGACGAAAACTACTACAAAATGACGAAGACTACTTCAGAAGATGTGAAAAGTCTTCACAGCTCAAACAACAACTCAAAGCAGGAAATCTACAACCTGAAATAACTCGGGTCTGACCCGAGTATTAAATTCAAAAGAAAATAATACACGGGTCAGTCTAATTCAAACTCAGTTATTAATGCACAGAAGCAGTAATAATCAAATATCAAATAGACGACAGTCACAGAAATCTCGTATATCCGATTTCTCGATAAAAGAATCGGATAACGGCAGATATAACACTAAGCAGTGTTAAACAAACAGATCAGCAAATCCAGATCATCAACAAAGATAGATAAAAAGAGTATCAATGAAGATAATTTTGGAAAACAACAGAATTTCTTAAACAGCAATTTACAACAAATTCCAATTATTAAATAAATGACTAGAATCTCAAAATAATCAATTGAATCAAATTTCTGTGTGGCTGCAGTACACGCACGCGTGCACGGCCTCGCCACACAGTACGTGAAATCATCACAACAGTGAATACTAACAGTAATTAAAACTGCAAAGGTCAAAGCGAAACCCAGGTCAACTAAACAGCGTAAACAACAAAAATCTAATTATCGATACGATAATTAGAAAACATATAATCTAATTATCTAAAAGATAACTAGATATCAACAAAATCACCAACTCAACCCAAATCAGAATACCCTTCAAAGTAAATTGAATTTGGCAACATGAAATAATTACGACAATTGAAATCATCAATTTAAAACCTCAATTCTGTTTGGCTGCAGTGCACGCACGCGTGCACTGCCTCGCCAATACAACATACGAAATACGCAACAGATCAATGAATCTAGAACAAATCACTGTCTGAAGTCAGAAAACCGTGAGTATGCAAGTGGATAACCCCACTGCAACATATTCAAATTATAAAGGCCACTAACTCAGAGGCAAAGTATCAAATGTACAAATGTGCTCAAGATAAATGAGCTAAGTATGCAAGTAGAGGTGACAACATGAAACTGCACCAAACCAGAGGAATGCAACTGATTTCAAGTGAAGGACACTAAGTATTGCATTAGTGAACAATTAAACAAATGCAAACCAGACTTTAATGGAAACAAACAAAAGTGCAACCTGAATCCTGACCCAAACCAATTGCCAACAATGACCAGACTTAAGTGAAGTGTATCAAGTCAGAAGCCATGACAATTAAAGTCGAAGAAAAGTCAGCCATGCCTGAGTGTACATGATGCCATGAATAAAGTGCAACAGAGTGCAAGCAGGCTTTTATAAGGAGGCAGTAGTGAACTGCAATTACCCAAGTGATGCAAGAGAACTTCAACTATTTGATAAAACTCATGGGTCAAACGACCATGCTACATGTATGAACATAGATTACTTGCAACCGTGGTGATATAGTGCAATACAACATAATTTATATCAGTGGACATAAATAATCGCTGAACAAAGGAGCAGCCTCCAAGACTAGACGAACAAGTCCGGATATAATGCCTAAAAGTGCACGGTATTAAGACAGTGGCAACTATACAATATGTATGCATGTATCATACTCGAGAACAAAAGGAAATGGTACAACTCAAATGAAACAAATCAAATGACAGAAGTTAGTGGTCGTCACAAGATAAAGCAATGCCGTGATACCCAGAAACAAGAAAACAGCAACATCAAAATGAAATTACTAAGAGTAACGAATAGTTCAAAATCAACGTCCAAACCAAATCGAACAATGATTATCACAAAAACAAATATTTATGGCCGAGATGAATTCAAGCAGCAAATTCAATTAATGGGTACAACAAAATCAAAAGCCTCGAATCGGTTCCAATTCAAGAATTTCACGCAGTAGAACTGTAACAACAGAAGTCATAAAATATATGTGACAAAAGTAAAGGGTTTGAAGTTAAAAGGTGAACAAGTCACGAAAATCGAACAACACGATCGAAGTCAAGATAGCCACGAAACAGTTCGAATTAGATGTGAGTCGAACTCACCTTATCGACGAATTTAGAAGAAGCCAAGCACACCTGCAATCGAGCGAAGCCAGCGCTTGAACTCGATTGAGCAGCCGAAGTCCTCCTCTTTCCCCCCTTCAGATCGCCGTAGCACGCGAACCCTAATTTTGATCGAACGACGAAAACGAACAGAGCCGCCATTTTTGTTTCTTCTTAACTAGGGCTAGCGAAAATTGAACGGAGAGAAAAAGAATTAGCCCCCCGGCCTTATTAATTATCACCATCCCTTGAAATACAAATGTGGGCCAAGATTTAAATTCATAAAGCCCACATAAACACTTGATAATATAATTCAAGGAATTTCAACCTGATTTAAAAACTTCACTCAGCAATTAGCAACAATATTAATCGTCTAATAACGATAATAAAATAATTGCAAAATCCCGGGTTGTTACAGACTCCCCTTCTTATAAAAATTGCGTCCCCGCAATTTTCATAATTAAGGCGTCAATAACAATTATTTTTCTAACATAAGCTGGTTAAGCTAGAAAATAAGGTTAAGAACACAAACACCAAAGAAATCTTTTAATCCCATAAAGGAAATTCGCAAATTCTCAACAAAGTCTGATTATCAATAGATAATCAGAAAACAACAAAACTGAATAAATGCAATCATCCGCAATATTCAATTACCAATTAGATATTCAGAAATACAGAAATCTCAAAACAGCAATATCCAATTGTCGATACGATAATTAGAAAACAGCAATCCAATAAAATCAGCATACTCTAGAATCAATTGGAGACTAGAAAATCTCATATCAATAAAATCAGCAAACATCTAATTATCCAAACGATAGTCAGAAAACAAATCGACAAATATCTAATTATCTCAAACGATAATCAGAAAACAAATTGACAAATATCTAATTATCTCAAACGATAATCAGAAAACATCAAATCATCAAATATCTACTTATTTTAAAAAACGACAATCAAATGTCAAATCAGCAAATATTTAATTATCAAAAGCGATAATTAAATCTCAAATCAGCAAATATTTAATTATCAAAAGCGATAATTAAATCTCAAATCAGCAAATATTTAATTATCAAAAGCGATAATTAAATCTCAAATCAGCAAATATTTAATTATCAAAAGCGATAATTAAATCTCAAATCAGCAAATATTTAATTATCAAAAGCGATAATTAAATCTCAAATCAGCAAATATTTAATTATCAAAAGCGATAATTAAATCTCAAATCAGCAAATATTTAATTATCAAAAGCGATAATTAAATTTCAAATCAGCAAATATTCGATTATCAAAAACGATAATCAGAATCAACAAATATCCAGTTATCACAAGCGATAATTAGAAACAACAAATATCCGATTATCAAAAACGATAATCAGAATCAACAAATATCTAATTATCACAAGCGATAATTAGAAACAACAAATATCCGATTATCAAAAACGATAATCAGAACTCATATCAACAAATATTTAATTACAGATACAATAATTAAATCTCATAACATCAGATATCTAATTACCTGCAGATAATTAGAAACAACAAATATATAGAAATCAATTAAAAAGACTAGGAAATCAACATAAAAGCTTGGATCGATCGCATCAGATGGCGAGTTTTTAATTCGCCGCACGTGCATCAACAAATGGCCGAAGCCTACCAAGTATTCAACATAATTTTGGCGCCCATCAGATTGACCCGAAGGTCCGTAGAGTGACCCGAAAGTCTAGTACTGGTATTTGACCCAAAGGTCCATCAGAGTGGCCCAAAAGCCCAACAAATGACCCGAAGGTCCAACAAATGACCCGAAGGTCCTCATAGTGGCTCGAAAGCACAGGAAATCATCAAATATTTCAATTAACGAGTCCGGAATTAACCGAAATAGCAAACGCACATGTCCCATACCATGTGTTTTACTAAATCATTTGATTCTCTTCATCGTTTCCTTGAAAGTGCAAAATTGTGTATTTTGTAAAAATACACTTTACATTCTCAAACGGACAAGTCCGGAATTAAGCGAATCAGTAAAAGAAAGGGGTCATAGTCCTCGATTTTGCTGAAACGTTTAAATCGCTTCCTCATTCTTTTGAAAGCGCAAACTGTAAAATTTATGAAAACAATTTTATTTATTTTTAAAAAATAACAATTCACATTCTCAACTCGACAAGTCCGGAGGTAACCGAAACAGTAAAAGAAAGGGGTCATAATCCTCGATTTTGCTGAATCGTTTAAGTCGCTTCATCATTCTTTTGAAAACGCAAACTGTTAAAAATTTATAAAACAATTTTCATTTTAAAACGATTTTCCACTCACGTGATTAAAGCAACAACATCAGTAGAAATTTCGAAAAGAAAATTGCACTTCTCAAAATATCGTAAAACGAATCTCAAAATCAGCATTGCGGAATACCCGCTTGAAAATCCACTTTTAAAAATTTGACTGTTACTGAAGTCAAAGCGATAGTAATTTTAAAACGTCAAAATCTCATCAAAATAATTCACATAAAAATGTGACATCAGTGAATTTTTATTCATTAAAATTGTCAACAAAACACCGTGCTTCAAAAGTATAGCACTGGTGTAAAAATCCCGTTATAAAAATAACGGCAACAAAATACGTTTCATAACCAAGCATCGGTTCAACGTAAAATTAATGCAGTAACGTGCAATTCATATTTGCACGCACATTACAATATAAACAAAGAAATCATTCGAATGTATCTTCAATGAAGACAATTCAAAGCAGCAAAATCTAATCAATAGATGATTAGTACAAAAGAAAGCCAGCGGAAATTTCAACAAAAATCACATAACTGTAATTTCTTCGAATCCTCAATTCGGATTTGAAATTCTCAAAGAAACAAAATAATTACAGCTATGTAAACAACCTATGAAATTTATTTCAATTTCATATTTCAATTTTTAAATCAAATAGATTATCAGTTGTACTCAGCGAAGACAGTTTCACTATTTCCGCTGCGCACTCTGATAAACAGTACTCAAATCAATCAAATCATCAGAACACAAATTCACTTTTTATTTTTAAATAATGATATTTAAAAACTTTCATCAAAATTTTAAACTTTAGTTTTGACTCAAAGCACAAATAAAACATCGACTAATAGTTGTAACACATGTTCCATCCAAGTTATGTTTTATATTATGTCCATAAACCCCAAGCTCTGATACCAACCGTGACGCCCCACCTCTATGCTCATAATAACAAAGAGTATTAAAAGAAATACTGTCTATTATTACGAAGAATAAGGCTGGATAGGAGCGGTCATCCGTAGTTGGCCTTACGCTAATATTGGTTACCTCGATAGGAGTGGTGTATACTTTTCGTTTTTCATCTTATTTATTTACTCCCATCGACATACCCAATTATCAGTATAAAACAAACTACGATGGTTCATAATAGTTTAGGACATTAGATATAATAATAACACAGATAATATAAATGCGGAACACAGATAAAACAAAAGTCTCATATATATATAACTGATGTCAGTTACAATATAGTTGACACAATACATATGATACAACTACAACTGTCGACTCTGGAAGTTATATATACAAGTACATTATCAACTAATATACATGAATACATATCATCCTATACGATGACACAACTTCTACAAAACGACGAAAACTACTACAAAATGACGAAGACTACTTCAGAAGATGTGAAAAGTCTTCACAGTTCAAACAGCAACTCAAAGCAGGAAATCTACAACCTGAAATAACTCGGGTCTGACCCGAGTATTAAATTCAAAAGAAAATAATACACGGGTCAGTCTAATTCAAACTCAGTTATTAATGCACAGAAGCAGTAATAATCAAATATCAAATAGACGACAGTCACAGAAATCTCGTATATCCGACTTCTCGATAAAAGAATCGGATAACGACAGATATAACACTAAGCAGTGTTAAACAACAGATCAGCAAATCCAGATCATCAACAAAGATAGATAAAAAGAGTATCAATGAAGATAATTTTGGAAAACAACAGAATTTCTTAAACAGCAATTTACAACAAATTCCAATTATTAAATAAATGATTAGAATCTCAAAATAATCAATTGAATCAAATTTCTGTGTGGCTGCAGTACACGCACGCATGCACTGCCTCGCCACACAGTACGTGAAATCATCACAACAGTGAATACTAACAGTAATTAAAACTGCAGAGGTCAAAGCGAAACCCAGGTCAACTAAACAGCGTAAACAACAAAAATCTAATTATCGATACGATAATTAGAAAACATACAATCTAATTATCTAAAAGATAATTAGATATCAACAAAATCACCAACTCAACCCAAATCAGAATACCCTTCAAAGTAAATTGAATTTGGCAACACGAAATAATTACGACAATTGAAATCATCAATTTAAAACCTCAATTCTATTTGGCTGCAGTGCACGCACGCGTGCACTGCCTCGCCAATACAACATACAAAATACGCAACAGATCAATGAATCTAGAACAAATCACTGACTGAAGTCAGAAAACCGTGAGTACGCAAGTGGATAACCCCACTGCAACATATTCAAATTATAAAGGCCACTAACTCAGAGGCAAAGTATCAAATGTACAAATGTGCTCAAGATAAACGAGCTAAGTATGCAAGTAGAGGTGACAACATGAAACTGCACCAAACCAGAGGAATGCAACTGATTTCAAGTGAAGGACACTAAGTATTGCATCAGTGAACAATTCAACAAATGCAAACCAGACTTTAATGGAAGACAAACAAAAGTGCAACCTGAATCCTGACCCAAACCAATTGCCAACAATGACCAGACTTAAGTGAAGTGTATCAAGTCAGAAGTCATGACAATTAAAGTCGAAGAAAAGTCAGCCATGCCTGAGTGTACATGATGCCATGAATAAAGTGCAACAGAGTGCAAGCAGGCTTTTATAAGGAGGCAGTAGTGAACTGCAATTACCCAAGTGATGCAAGAGAACTTCAACTAGTTGATATAACTCATGGGTCAAACGACCATGCTACATATATGAACATAGATTACTTGCAACCGTGGTGATATAGTGCAGTACAACATAATTTATATCAGTGGACATAAATAATCGCTGAACAAAGGAGCAGCCTCCAAGACTAGACGAACAAGTCCGGATATAATGCCTAAAAGTGCACGATATTAAGACAGTGGCAACTATACAATATGTATGCATGTATCATACTCGAGAACAAAAGGAAATGGTACAACTCAAATGAAACAAATCAAATGACAGAAGTTAGTGGTGGTCACAAGATAAAGCAATGCCGTGATACCCAGAAACAAGAAAACAGCAACATCAAAACGAAATTACTAAGAGTAACGAATAGTTCAAAATCAACGTCCAAACCAAATCGAACAATGATTATCACGAAAACAAATATTTATGGCCGAGATGAATTCAAGCAGCAAATTGAATTAATGGGTACAACAAAATCAAAAGCCTCGAATCGGTTCCAATTCAAGAATTTCACGCAGCAGAACTGTAACAACATAAGTCATAAAATATATGTGACAAAAGTAAAGGGTTTGAAGTTAAAAGGTGAATCGAACAACACGATCGAAGTCAAGATAGCCACGAAACAGTTCGAATTAGATGTGAGTCGAACTTACCTTGTCGACGAATTTAGAAGAAGCCGAGCACACCTGCAATCGAGCGAAGCCAGAGCTTGAACTCGATTGAGCAGCCGAAGTCCTCCTCTTTCCCCCCTTCAAATCGTCGTAGCGCGCGAACCCTAATTTTGATCGAATGACGAAAACGAACAGAGCCGCCATTTTCATTTCTTCTTAACTAGGGCTAGCAAAAATTGAACGGAGAGAAAAAGAATTAGCCCCCCGGCCTTATTAATTATCACCATCCCTTGAAATACAAATGTGGGCCAAGATTTAAATTCATAAAGCCCACATAAATACTTGATAATATAATTCAAGGAATTTCAACCTGATTTAAAAACTTCACTCAACAATTAGCAACAATATTAATCGTCTAATAACGATAATAAAATAATTGCAAAATCCCGGGTTGTTACATATTCTTACACATTGAAGAGAAATTATGAGTTTCTTATTAATGTCGAGAATAGATAACCTGCAGTGGTCAATTAAACCATTAAGAATATTGACTCCACGATATGGTATGATGCGCAAATTCAAAATGAATTCCATGTACAAAACCAAAGTATGATTTTGATAACTATACCCAAAGGCATATGATCCATCAGCAAATATGACTTTAAGAGAAAGACTAATGAAGTTGGAATCAGGCTTTTAAATCTCCCCGAGATGGCCGAGATGAAAAATCCGAGATATCAGCCAAAATCCGAGATTTGGCAGCCTATTTAGTTATAAGTGTTTTAAATATCGCCCGAGATAGCCGAGATATTTTCCCGAGATATTGGCCAAAATCCGAGATTTAAAACACTGGTTGGAATATAATGAACCACATTGATAAGAATAAAATCATAAATTTCAATAGTTGAAATTAGCGTAACAAATTCATCATTTTGTGCTCATGTTTATTTAGATTTTTAATTATAAAATTATCGTTTTCTATGACTTTGTTTTTGATATATATGCGTTGAAATGGAAAATTCTAAATAATGATTTAGAATGGACTATTTGCACACAACAGCCAAAGTGTCTCGAAGTCAGTGCGAGCGATATTGAGTTTGTGGTTTTTTCGGATATGAACCAAGAATTGATATGAAAGTATCTTTCTATAAGCGTCGGAATTGAATAAGTATTTTGACAGAAATATCAAGTAGTTTGTTTTTAAATCAAAATGAAGAGAAAGGGTGTGTCCATAAGAAAGAACCACTAAAAGGTACATAGATATTTCTAAACTGTAAGTAAATGATATATACTACTGATTGTTAACAATGTACTTATATTAAAATCAGTAATATTTTTGTTGTTTAATACTCAATATTGGATTTATAAATTATATATTTTATAATAATTATAAAGGATGTTGGGAATGTCCCCAACGATATGCAAAGACACCTTATTAAAATGTTTAATATGGAACATGATGAATTCTTTATGCATTGATAATAGGAATTATCATACATATTGTGTTGTCTAAAATATCATAATTTTATTATTTTTTTATGCATGAAGAAAACATTAAATCCAAATTATGATCATTACATAGTAATTTAGAGTATTCTCGAGTATTTATGAAATGCTAGAGAATTGTTTATAGAAAAACGAACTCCTTATGAAGGAGTGTTCAAACTCAAACTTCATAAGTGCTGTAGAGCATAATATGTCAATATTAAATTCAAGTTCAAACCTTAACTAAGAAGCTTTAAGTTGGAAATGTTCCATATGAAACGTTGTGGTTGATTTAATGAAAAGGCTAAGTACATTGCCTTGAATAATGCTATAATAAAAGCAATGTATAAATATAAATGCATAAATTTATAACTCAACAAGGGGTGATTTCAAGTATTAAGTATACTACATTATTGTTAGATGACTACAGTGTAATAATAAGAGCTCATTAGAAGTCGAGAAACATACTCTGAATAAATCCACATGATAAAGATAGTTTATCAGCACTGGAAAGAGTTGATTGATATAGTAGATAATTAAAAAATAATAACAGATCCACTCAAGAAGGGTCTAACTCGACCGGTTCTCATCAAACCTATTGAAGGGATGGGATGTAGATTCGATAATTGGCCCCAAGTGCAAGTGGGAGATCGATAGAGTTAGGTGTATGCCTTAAGGGCAAGTATGTAATTTGTTACATATATCTAACTCGATCCAATCTTGTTTGAAATAAAAGTTGTTTACTTTCTATTTATACTTGATATAATGCATTATATTAATTAACTAATTTAATTAAAAGTATATTTAATAAAAAATCCATAAATGATACGTTTTGTGATAGTAGTTACAATGTGTTGTAATCATGTGTGATTTATCAAAATAAAATAAATATATCATTTTAAATATTCCTAGTCAAGATGCATCGAGATTGGATATCGATACATTCGTTGGGACTAGAGTATGTAACGCTCTCTAAATGTTGGGCAACATATTATTCATAGCCCCAAGGGCACCAAGGGTTACATGCTGATAGTTATTGGATAACTATGGAACGAATCACTCGATAGTTTTTATTAGTTAATATAACTAAGGTCGAACAAAAAATATCGATGTGACAATATCATATAATTCTCTCAACTTGAGAATACTGTCAGACTTCAATGTGGAAACTCTACTTTGACTATAGTTAAATCATGGCATGACTCCATCGAATGATTATAGTTGGGTTGAGCGTAAGCATTGAAGGTGAGACACTCTTCAAGAGAGAATTCTTCTCCTTAGTTATATGTAGTTAGTATCACGGTAAACTGAAGTTAACTCAAAGTCAAAGTCAAAGTCTATGGTTAGAGTATTTCAGTTAATAATTATTTTTATTATTGAACCACATACTTTATGCTTGGACTATAGAGTTGAATATAAACGACAATATTGGAATTTTGACCGTTCCAAAATATCATAAGTCCAAAGTGATATAGTTTTGACGAAGAGAATTGGTCTAAATAACTGTCACTACCAACTAATGGTTAATAATGCAAAATTGGATTTTACCAAAGCTAAGTAAGCCATAAATTTGTCCATAATGTCATACCACATGCTAAGTGAAGTGTGAACGTTAATATTCGAATTTTTCGATATTAATCGCTGACCAAATTTACACTTAAGAGTCATACAACCAAAACATTGAATACTTCTTTTACCATCTGATTTAATTAATTTGTAATTGTTATAAATTAATTAATATGTATGAAATATTTATTATAAAATTTTATTTGATGTGTGCTTAACAGTATTAAACAATGCATTTATAATATTTATAAATATACTAAGTACACGTTTAATTAGATTTAAATGCATGGATTATTGTTCTTGCTTGGAATAGTTTCAAGGCCCATTTGCAAGCTTCAATAGGCATCTATAGGCATGGAATAGGGAAGCCGACCATGTCATATACATGGTGAAGTTTTTGCATACTTTAAAAGGAAGAATCAGTAAAGAGAAAAATATGGATCTCGATCCACTTTTCACTCTCTTATCCTTTATTTATTTGTTCCACTTATGCCTTACTTGAGATCTCTTTTTAGTCCTCTCTTGCAACAGCCATTGTAGGCCGGCCACAACAACAAAATCGAATAAAATTAAAGTATTCGATCATCGATGCTAAGGCAATTCGGGAACTAACAACTTCAAAATTGGAATTGGATTCAAGGAATGTCGATCTTCATTTCAACAGTGAACATAAGGCTTTGGTGAAAGGTACTTGTCAACAACCTGCACCTTAATGGGCCTAAATTTCAAATAAATTAAAACCCAAGTCCATAAGACCACGAATCGTTGGTTTTGGTAGCCTATAATAAACATAAGCATATAAGAGAGTGATCAATATAAACTCATAGCGGAATAGAAAAATATAATAGAACATATACACCAACTATGGCTACTACCTTGGAGTCAATATTATTCCTTGGATATCTAGACGCTTTGTCAGCGCCAAGCATGAAAGAGAAGACTCTAACACCTACAGTTCCCGTCTTGCACCAGTAGCACATCCCTCTAGATCTATCATGTGGATTGTAATGAGGAGGTGGTCAAATCAACGTTCTGGTAACTGGAAAATTACACACTTTAGCCATAACATTAATTTATGTCGGTTGATTTCCATTTAAGTGTTATGTCTATTATTTACAGCTAATCTATACAATCATATATGCGCGTACGATATGTCCAACCTTCTCCGAGTTATAACTATATATATGTCATATTCATATATCTAAATGATGTACTGCCAAAAAATCCTAGCCACTTAATACTTCTTAAATAGGGAGGAGGCAGACCCAACGATCAATTAATACCTCAACCCTGAAGCAGGCCCTCCACAACGTAAATGCTAGTCAATCGATTTTAACTACAGAGACCGATGACCCTTATATACGGCTTTATAATATAATTGACGTATTACTAACGTATCTCATAGACTCATCTTTGGGTTAACTAGCCCACCTTTGACAGACAAACAAACAAACAAACTAAATTTTGAGATCTGTGTGTATCCTATATGGGTTCAACACTAGTAGGAAGCGAAATCCATTAGGGCATAACCCTAGTCTTTGCTACCAACTGCTCAGAACCACTAGTGGCCATAGCCTATATGCCAGCCCTACTAATAAATACTAATCCAACAGCAATACTGACATTGCCCGCCAACCTTCCACAGCCGAAATTCCATTTAAACTAATCCAATGTAAGTCAAAGAAAATGCCCCTTTCAGTTACATAATACCTCTTATTAGAGATGAAGCAGACCTCATTTCACACAACCTATATACATTGGAAGTTCTATATATCTGCAAGTTTTCAAAAATCAAAAATTCTTTTTCACATAACAAATTTCCGTACTCTTATGAGTAGGAGCATGGTTCAATAAATTTTGCATCTAATCCCCTCCATCCAAAACCTAACACACAATTTCTAACATCCAAATATTTTTAAATTCTAGGTTTTATAAATCTATACACCTATGCCGGAAAAGGAATTTAGACGGGAAATTTACATTTCCATCCTTCTTTTGGTACCTATTCGGTTGTATCTTGGAACCTTCTCCTTTGCCCCCAAATTTTATCCAACTTTTCCAAGTATAATTTTCATAAAGAGGTTTATTTTTGGATGTAAAACGGAATTACCGTAAACACAAGTTTCGCTCACTATCAAGAAGGTATGGAAATAAAAGTTTCATAGCTAAAACAGCTTTTTCCCTTATTATTCCCTATGTTAAGAATGCTGTCACCCTTGTCGGATAGTAAAATTCGTTCATATTCACTAACACATCGACCCTCCCTACGCTATGCATGTGGCCTTTGAAAAAAAACTTGCAAAATGGTTTGAAAATTAAATCTTTCAAAAGCATTCAAATATGATTATTCAAAAGCATTTAAACACAACTTTTCAAAAGAATTTGAACACAATTTTTTGAAAGCGTTTGAACACAATCTTTTTTTTTCAAAACACTTGCCTCTCCATCCTTAAAACAAATCAAGCCATATTTTAACATAATCAGGACTCGGTCAATGAATTAATGCATATAATTGACCCAAACAATGTGCAGTCAATCCTAAATTTGGGGTACCTTTTCTTTTACTCTAAAACAACAAACAACTCATAAACATATTTATAAATTTTAGCTTTTAAGGTAAAGGAATAGCGAACCGTGATTTCACAATTACTTTTCCCTATCCTTTGCTTGCTATAATTTATTTTTCCCTAAATTTTTAAGTTTTTGTTAACCTAATTTCCTATTTTATTTTATAAACTTCCAGTCTTACCTACATTTTATCGCTAACTAAGTATCCTTATGAGATTTCTTTATTTATAATGTTTCCCAATACAAATATAAATAGCAGTCAAAGCTCATCAAGAAAATCAGCACGGTAATAAAATAGAAACGCATCTCATACCATATCGTATGTTTTTCCAATAACCGAAGGGAGACAACTAGTGATTACAACCCAAATAAGCTAAAACAAAATGAATGTTGGAAGCTTCCATTTAGCATCAACTAGTGTTATGATGTTATGGCCCTATCACCTTATACTCAATTAAGATGGACATTCCTATTATTCCATTCTACTGTAATCTATATGTTTTAACATACCTTTTGGTTTCTAATAAATAAGGTCTATCCATTACTTCAAATATTACACACGATTATGGAATAAATTGTGCATTCCCACACTGAAGTGGTTAATAAATATAAGCTATGCACATTTAGAATAACTCCTCAAAAAGTTGGCATAGTGGAAAAACTTATACCACCTATCTTGCCTTCTTTAACCTTGAGTCAACCAACATCCTTTATGTGGATTCACCATCACACTACCCTCTTCTCTAATCATACTACTATCTTCTTTCAATCAAAATCTTGATGGTGTACTTAAACTTTGGTATTTACTTCTTTATCATTGATCTTTCATGCGAGTATATCACAAAGGTGTACTTTGGTATAATTTCTCATTCCTTTGAGGTTTCTTCTTATGGCTTTCACACATCTATAATGAAATATTCCTAGGTTTATATAAATATTCCTTATATTCGATGAGAATTTCTTGTTGCTACCCTACGAGCATCCATACCTATTTTATTCATAGCCTTGACCTTTACTTCATCTTACCTAGGTAGTCATCCCTATCTGCTCCATATCAAAAGTTGGTCTTGTTTTTCATAACTCTTTAAACAAATTCATAGTTATGAAGTACTTAATCCAAAACTGTTATCTTTGAAAATATAAACTTAGAAAACTTTTTCAATAACTGCTTGGTTTCCCAAAAGGAGCCATGAAAAATTTCCCTTTTCAAAGACTTTCTACAGTAAAGATTTACTTCTTTAAAAGTACGATTGTTAACTTAAAGCATTCAAAAATTCAATTTTCATACAAAACCATTTTTCAAAAATATCTTTTATAATTTTAAATAATGAAAACTGGAATAGAGAAGGAAAAATTGAATTCTATTATTTTTCTATTACTCATGTTGTATCCACTTTCAACCTTTGTGAAAAATTTAATAGCATATGAAGGGAATTTCTAAAAGATAAGTGCAATTGCTGCATCTATCTAAGCACCTATCTAAAACATATGCACAATTACTACACATGTCTATGGAGTATATCCATTTTTCCTATCATGTTCCTACTGGTTTTCTTCTATATTATTTCTAACTAGATTAATAATCCTATTTTTATATAATTCCTAATGCTATTTCTATTGAAATTTCCTAATATTGCTACTATTTATATTTCTACTACCTAAATGGCTTCTACTTCATAGCATTTTCCTCTTTTATTGTTTTCCTTATTGACTTATTGCAGTGCGTTCGTCCCCTATTTTAGCCATTAAGCTTTCCTTCATTAGCATGAAAAGAGATATGTATAAATCTATTTCAACTGTTATTCTCCGTGTTTCCTTATATACGGGGATGTTCCTCCTACCTTCATTATCAGACATTCTTACCCTTCTATTCTCTTTACCACATTTCAATCAAGTACCATTTCTATTTATCCACCATTTAGAAAGAATTTTAAAAGGAACTTCCAAATTTACAAAAAAAGAAAAAATCATCGAGCTAAACCTACGCTCTATTTTCAATTTATTAAAACAAAAAATCCCTTTATCAAAAACCTTTTAATCAAAAACTTTTGACTCAACAAATTTAAACTAAAAATTCACAATTTACTGGTTTTTTTAAAAACAACTACTTTCCAATAAATCCTTTGAAAAACCCATTCGAAAGGTTGTAAGGAATTTTCAAAAATCTTTCATTCAAATTCTTCCACATGGGGTCGGACTCAGAAATGAACTTTAATTGCACTTTCTTTTTAACTCTCCTTTTCCACTCATCCTTAACTCATCTTCATCAAAAATTCAACTTATCTTCTTGTGGTTATTAGTGCACACCTTCATGCGGGAACTCGCTCAATCATTCATTACTCCTTGCTTTTGGATGCTTGTAACATATAAGTTCTTAACTCTCATCTGTCTAGATGAAATGTACGTCTTCAACCGCCAATCCATCGAAATATACAATCATAAGGCTGTTTAGGCCCAGCAAAGGAGTCAAGCATCGTCTAGCCTCCAGGACCCTTCTATATGTCATGCTCATGTTCTTCTTGTTCAATGCCTTATGGTATAGCCAACACTCCATGGGGTAATCGAGGAAGGTATATAAATTTAACTTTATTTATTTTTCCAACTCATAGCTACCTCATCCATCCTTTTGGAATATAGTCGTAACTACTTCTATAGTCGAAATTTATAGAGTTTAGCATATAATGCACACATATAATTATAGGTAAAAATACAAATATTTTCTCTCAGCTTATCCTAATTCTTATTATCAACTAATCTAAGCTTTGATACCAAATGTAACAACCTGCACCTTAATGGACCTGAATTTTGACTAAATCGAAACCCATGTCTATTAAGGCACAAATCATTGGTTTTGGTAACTTGTAATAAACATAAGCGTATCAGAGAGCAATCAATATAAACTAACAGTGGAATAGAAAAATATAATAAAACATATATACCGACTAGGGCTACAACCTTGGAATCAATGTTATTCCTTGGATATCTAGTCACCTTGTGGTGACCCTCACTTTAAAACACATAGATTTTTTATTTATTCAAGAGGAATTCACCACTAAACCCCATTTCTTTTATATTTGAATATTTATACAATTTCCAAATATTTTTCCCAAGACCCTGGATTTACTAATATAATCATATCAGTGCATAAACAAATTAAGACAATTATATATTTGAAGATATATAATTGTTTCCCTTTGCCATTCAGAGCTAACAAATTTGCAAAGAGAGTTTGAATCAAACAGGAAACCAAATTATCATATGTGTTGACAACATAACCTTTTAATTCTTCTCTAAATTTATATTGTTCTTCTTTCAAAGATAGAGATTTTTTTAATATTGCAATGCACAGTGCATTTTTCTTATGTTTTCTAGACTTTCTGCCTAAATAATTTTATTAACACTTAAATGGTATTTAATTGACCTTAAGGTAGTTATCAAGTACTTGTATGAATTTACTACAAAAATTATACTTGCAGGCATGAATATTGGAACTAATTTCCATTTATCATTTCAGGTGGAACAGTTGAGGTCTTTTTGCATTTTTAAGTTTAACATGGTGCAGAGTTACACACTTGGTGTTTTATTGGATATGCTTGGTGTTATTTGAGGGTTGCTTGGTGTTTTCTTTTGTTTTGTCCCAGAAGCACTTACACTTCATTAATTGAAATGAAATGGTTCCAGGCTCCAAGAGTTTGACCCATGGCCATCTAGGCCGGCAATAGTCCCTCTTTTACCACTTGCAAACCCATATCTCTCATATTAACAAACTTCTACAAAGAGCTACTCCTAACACTGACATGTGTTTGCCTAGTTTAAATTTCCTGGAAATGCATCCTTTTATGTATTCAATCCATTATTCAAAATATAAAAACTTCCATGTTTATTTCTTTCATAATTTTTTATTTGAAATTAAATACACAAATACATGTAAATCTCCAGAATTCATGCACATGCCTGTATCACTTACCTGCCATACACAAATTCATTTCACTTGAATATCCCTACTAAAATCTTGAGAGTTCATTTTTAAAATCAACAACCTTATCTCTTTAATTTCCATAAAGTCAAAAATATAAATTCAAGCAATAAAAATCAGAGATCAAATATATATGCATGTATCATATGTATATGATATGTCTATCCCCTTATTTCTCCAAATCAGACATCCATAAAAATTGGTAGTTAACCAAACATCATCAATAATCACTCACAACAGGTTTACTTAAGTACATATTTTCAATCCAAATACTTAGAAAGTTTCCTACAAGTAACTTCAATTACAAAATGAATTTTGACTAGTAAATTCATTACAATGCAACTGCAAATTTAAGACTGGTTCCTTTTTATTTATACTAGCAGCTAATTGTCTTCTTCATCCATCAATCCAACTTCAATTCCCTGCAAGCAATTCACTGAGCTGCCCCAATTTTAATGAGACACCCAGATGATTGTAAGGGAAACCAAAAGGGTCAGTTTTCACTGGTATGAGCATTTATCAAATTTGTATACATATTCATAACTTTTGGTAATCTTGCAGAGTCTTCCTAGTTTAACAGACTTTTATACTTAGCATGTTTTGGTTAATACCAAGTGATACAAAGACACATTCATTTATTTAAACAACACACAACAAACAGTTAAAATAAATATATGTACAATTCTTGATTCATTTTCTCCATTTCTAAATAAGTAAACTCAGATTTTGTACTCCCAATTTCACCCAGCAATTAATCAAAGCACAATATTTATCTTGATTAATTTAACATCATGTCTGGATATTTATAATCCAGATTTTTAAACCCCAATCCCCATTTATTTTATGGTCTTTAACTCCTTGTCAAATGAACACCATGTATGCATTGTGAAGGAAACTCCCAGGTTATTTAATTTATTCCATCACACAAAGGCCTCAGGGTGCAATTGCACCATGCATATACTTGCTCCCACCTGAAGCAAGCAGATCATTGACTAACTCCAAATGACCAGTTTGATTTTCTTTGATAAATCCCCCTTCTAGTTTCAGCTTATTTTATTAAGCTTCTACTTATGAATTTAATAATAAAACTCACAGTTCATTCATGTTTCAGAAAGGCTTACCTTCCTTAATACTTTCTAGTTCAACCCCATGTTCCCCATTTATGTTCCTTATTACAGAAAATACCCCCAGTTTGCCTATAGTTTTTTTTCTTCCCAAGAATATTTTAAACATCATGATCCTACTATCTTTCTTCCATGTTATTGTGAATGTATGGATAAAGGTATGAACAAAGAAATCCCCCTAAAACCCAGAAATCCTCCTTTGACTTGTGTCTTGAGTATTTTAGTTTAATGCTTCATTATCCAAGAAATAAACATAAGCAAGAATACTGTCTTGCTGCCTATTTCCTAAATGATTTAGATCCATACTTCATAAAAAAAATAGAACAAAAATACTCAAATCATTTTTAACTAAAAAAAATATACAGATTTGAACTCCAAACAAGTATGCACACACACAAACATTCATCTCACCCATAACAAATCATTTCAGAGACTTCAAATAACTTATAACATTTTAGGCTGCCTACAAGAGGACTTAATGCCATTGCATACAAAGGATAAATACTCACCCTGTGTTCTCCTTTTACTGACTTAATCCCCTGAATAGCAAATCCCCCAAAGTCTCAAGCTAGTGTTTCTCCTAGTTTATTTTATTTTTGTTTTGATCCCGAGAGAATGATGGATATGGTTATGTGCAGTTATTTATAAAACCATTCTAGGGTTTAAGAAATATGGGTAATTTCCTTGATGCCCTTAGATACTCATGCACAATTCATTTCTCTGTGTGGTCCTTAATTGGAAATGTACATTGTTGGTTGCCTTAATTAGTTATTTCGGGAATCAAGCATTTTAAACACTCCATTCTATTTTCATGACTCTATTTTACTCATGCCATAAGCATGTGACCCTTGGTCTATTTTTTTTTATATATAAGTTTAAAGAATCTGAAAATCCCCTTTGTATTTTCTACCTATCTATCATTTCCATTCAATCATGCATACTATCATACCTAATCATGTAATGTAAAATCATTCACACCATGTTATTTGCTTGAAATAAATATAAGATATGGAAATTTTTATTTGATCCTGTATGTATATATATATATATATATCTCTGCCTTTTTGTCAAAACAGTAACTCCTCCTATATCTTTTAAAAAAAAGTCACATATATTATGCTAATTATTTCTAGCACAAATATAAGACATTTAAACCTTTTTATTAAACTTCATTTTATTCTATCTTTAAACAAAACAGAAAACACCCCATATATTAAATGTATGTATTTATATAATTCTTTGGACATAGAACTATATTTATTTTGAGTTCCAATTTTCTTTTAATCACCTTAACTCCTTGCATTTTATCAAACAGAAGCTCCCATGCAATTTTATTTATCGCCAATTTTTCTTTTCTGTTTTAATGCATTATATATATATATTATAATTTTATAATTTCTTAATATAAATGTATTTTTCATTTTATTTTTATTTTATTTTAGGGTCATTACATACCCTCCCCCTTAAAGGAATTATGTCCCCATAATTTCTTTCTAATTCTTCAAATAAAAGCACTAATCCATAGTCTGGTTTAGTTCCACAACCCCATACTCACATTTTTATAAAAGTAAGCAATATATAAAATTAATCAGAAAACCTTCATAAAGCTACTTAAACATACCTCTCCATCAGAAAACAAATTGGGGTATTTAGCCCTCATTTTGTCTTCAACCTCCCATGTACAATCATTGGGATCCAAGCTCCATTGAATTTTTACCAGTTTAATCACCTTGTTTCTCAGCCTCTTTTCTTCCTTAGCAACAATCCCCACTGGCTCATTTGCATAGACTAAGTTCTTATCAATTTGAATTTGAGTAGGTGATTCTAAAATTGCTCCTTCATCATGTATCCACTTTCTCAATTGAGAAACGTGAAACACTGGATGTACACCACTCAATTCTTCTGGTAACTTAAGCTTATAAGCCATGGTACCAATTCTCTGTATGACTTCATATGGTCCTACAAATCTTGGTGGGAGCTTACCAGATTTCCCAAACCTGAACACCTTCTTCATTGGTAATACCTTCAGAAAAACATACTCTCCTACTTCAAACTCCATTGGCTTCCTCTTTCTATCTGCGTAAGATTTTTGTCTTGATTGTGCTGTCTTCATCCTATGCCTAACTAACTCAATCATATTGGAAGTTTCTTTAACATGATCTGGCCCCAATATTACACCCTCTCCCACATCCAACCAACAGGCAGGAGACATGCAGGGTCTCCCATACAAGGCTTCAAAGGGAGCCATTCCTATTGTGGACTGATAGCTATTGTTGTAAGTGAATTCTGCTAAGTGGATATGATCCTCCCAATTACCCCCAAAATCAAGTACACATGCTCTAAGTAAATCTTCCAATATTTTATTCACTATCTCTGTTTGCCCATCACTTTGAGGATGGTAGGCAGTGCTTAAACAAAGTTGAGTTCCCATTGCTTCCTGGAAACTTTCCCAAAATCTTGAGGTGAACAAAGTGTCTCTATCACTTACAATGGTCTTTGGTATGCCATGCAATCTTACCACCTCCTTAATGAATAATTGTGCAAGCCTATGTGCATTTTTGTCTGACCTGACAGGGACAAAGTGAGCAGACTTGGTGAGTCTATCAACAATTACCCATATACTGTCATTACCTTTCTTAGTCCTAGGCAAACCATCCACAAAATCCATGGAAATACTTTCCCATTTCCACTGAGGTACCTCCAAAGGTTGCAACAGGCCAGAGGGCTTCTGATAGTCATCCTTGACTTGCTGACAGGTTAAACACTTTGCCACATATTTTGCCACTGCTTGTTTCATTCCTGGCCACCAGTAGCTCCTTTTCAAATCATGATACATTTTGGTACCACCAGGGTGTATGGTGTACTTGGTCTTGTGATGCTCATTCATGATTTCTTCCTTTAATTCTGCAAAGTCTGGTACACAAAGCTTTTCATTTTTCCTCAAATATCCCTTGGGATCTATTTTAAAATTCTCCATCTCAATGTTATTCAATAACATTTCTTTCTTCTCCTTTAAATTTTGATCTTGATCTTGCATGCCACCAATTTTCTCCACCAGGTTAGATTTCACTATGATTAATCCCAGTGTACCATACTCCACCATATCACCATGCTCTTTAAAATTTTCTCCATCCCTGCTATAAATATCTGCCTCCCCAAGCACTGCAAGGTTTTTAAATTCATCAATCATCAAACTTGCTAATCTAATATGATTTCTACTCAAAGCATCTGCCACCCTATTAGCTTTTCCAGGGGTGTACAAAATATCTAAATCATATGCAGCTAGAAACTCCAACCACCTTGCTTGCCTCATATTTAAATATTTTTGAGAAAATAAATACTTCAATGCTTGATGATCTGTGTACAATTCAAATTTTGCTCTAAGCAAATAATGCCTCCATAGTTTTAATGCAAACACTATTGCAGCTAGTTCTAAATCATGAGTTGCATATTTGGTCTCATTGGGTTTAAGCTGTCTTGATGCATATGCCACCACCTTGCCATTTTGCATGAGCACTGCACCTAACCCAGATCCACTAGCATCAGTGTATACAACCATTCCTTCATTTACCTCTGGGATTTGCAAGACAGGAGCCTCTACCAATGCTTGCTTCAACTTTTCAAAGGCTTGATCACACTGTTCAGTCCACACATATGGTTGGTTCTTCTTTGTTAGCTTGGTCGTTGGTGCGGCTATTCTTGAAAAATCCTTGATGAACCTCCTATAATACCCTGCCAAGCCTAAGAATGATCTCACTTTAGTCACTGTTTTGGGTCTACTCCATGATTGAACTGCCATGACCTTGCTTGGATCCACACTCACTCCTTGTTGTGACACTATGTGTCCTAAGAATTTCACTTCATGTTGCCAAAATATACACTTTGAATACTTGGCTTTTAATTCATGTTCTCTAAGTCTGGATAATACTAAATGTAGATGCATAGCATGATCATTTTCTGACTTTGAATAAATTAATATGTCATCTATAAATACCAAGACAAATTTATCCAAAAAGTCTCTAAAAATTCTATTCATCAAATCTACGAAATAGGAGGGAGCATTGGTTAAACCAAATGGCATTACTAGAAATTCATAAAGGCCATATCTTGTGTTAAAGGCCGTGTACTCAATGCTTTCCTTTGCAACCTTCATTTGGTGAAATCTAGAGGCTAAGTCTAGCCTTGAAAATATTTTAGCTCCATGCAGTTGATCAAATAGATCATCTATTCTAGGCAGTGGATACTTATTTTTGATAGTCACCTTATTTAAATCCCTATAGTCCACACACATCCTCATTGTTCCATCATGTTTCTTGACAAAGAGCACTGGGGAACCCCAGCTAGAACTGCTTGATCTTATGAACCCCTTCTCTTCTAACTCTTCTAGTTGGTGTTTTAATTCTACTAACTCTTTTGGACCCATTCTATAAGGCTTCTTAATGATTGGGCTAGTTCCTGGCATTAATTTTATTTTGAATTCAGCTGGTCTGTTTTGAGGAATTCCCCTCACTTCTCCAAACACATCTATATATTCATTGACTACTGGAATAACTCTATTCTTAATTCCTTTTGGACTTCATTAATACTCCAGATTTTATTAAAACATGTATTCTTTGCTATTTCACTTAAGATGGTAATTCTTTTGCCTTCATTTGTCTCCAAAGAAATAGTAAGATTTTCTAAATTTAAAATTGCTTTATTTTTCATTAACCAATCCACCCCCAAAATTACCCCAATACCAGGATAGTTTAAGGTATATAGATCTGAATTAAATTCATAACCCCCTATAATTAATTTCAGACCCATACACTTCATCCCTAACATACAATGACTCCCTATGGGACTGTGTACAATTAAGGGCTGATCAATAGAAACACATGCAAGTGCTAATTTCTTTGTAATTTCCAGAGATATTAGTGAATGTGAGGCACCAGTGTCATATATTACTGATATTGGTTGGGTATGAATAAAAATTATACCTCCAAGTTGCCCAACATTTCCAGTGTTGTTGGCTGCCAAAGCTCCTATCCTTGCTGTTCTTTTATTAGTCTCTGGGCAATCCTTCTTTAGATGACCCACTTTTCCACAATTATAACAACCTCCTCTAGGTATTTTAGGGTCAGGGCATTGGTTACTATAATGTCCAGCTTTTCCACAATTAAAACAATGAGTGAGTTTCTTGCTTTCAGGTGCTACTGCTCCTTCCCCCTTCTTAACTCCTTTGTTTGTCTTGTTCTTGTCATAAGGTTGTACTTTGTTCTGTCCTCCCTTCTTCTTGTTGAACTTCATGTTCCTGAATTTCTCTCTGGTGGCATCATGTTGCTCAAAGGAGAGAGTTAGATCAATTACTTGATCAAAGGTTTTATCCTTATATGGCAACATTGCTCTTGACAGACTAGGGTTCAAGCCTTGAATATACCTTGCAATCTTTGCTTCTTCATTCCCTAATAACACCATTCCATACTTGGACAATCCTTCAAATTTCTGAGTGTACTCATTCACACTCATGCTTCCTTGCCTTAATCTAATAAAGTCTTCTAGCAGTGTGGCCTTAGCAGATGCTGGGACAAACCTAGCCTCAAGCATGGTCTTAAATTCATCCCAAGTGATGTCATTCTCTGGCCTTCCTGCCATCACAACTTCCCACCAATCCAGTGCAACCCCCTTCAATCTCCTTGAAGCTATCTGTCTCTTCCTTTGGTCATTGACTTGCATATCTACAAAGACCCTTTCCATAGTCCTTATCCAAGTTTGAACACCCATAGCTCCTTCAGTGCCTTCAAAATCCTTTCCTCCCAAATTGGTGCATGTCTTAAGCAGTTTGGAGAGCTCCTCATGAGGGTTGTTATGCCTTGGTGCTATTCCATCTCTCAAAGCTCTCACAAAATCCTCCATGTTTATCACAGGTGGCTCACGTGATGGTCCTGCACCTGTGTGATGTCTTGGCCCTACCATATTGCTATAAATATGATTTCTATGTTAGTTTATTTACCCCCATCATTCTTGGTGTCTTTACTTTGTTCATTTTATTTCTGTGCACACTGTGCATGTATCACATACACACATATATTTTTATTAAACAAAAGCATTCAACACCAGTAATTCAAACAATGCATTCAAACATCCATATGCACCCAACAATATTTACTATGTTATTGAAAACATAGCTCTGATACCAACTATGGTGACCCTCACTTTAAAACACATAGATTTTTTTTTATTCAAGAGGAATTCACCACTAAACCCCATTTCTTTTATATTTGAATATTTATACAATTTCCAAATATTTTTCCCAAGACCCTGAATTTACTAATATAATCATATCAGTGCATAAACAAATTAAGACAATTATATATTTGAAGATATATAATTGTTTCCCTTTGCCATTCAGAGCTAACAAATTTGCAAAGAGAGTTTGAATCAAACAGGAAACCAAATTATCATATGTGTTGACAACATAACCTTTTAATTCTTCTCTAAATTTATATTGTTCTTCTTTCAGAGATAGAGATTTTTTTAATATTGCAATGCACAGTGCATTTTTCTTATGTTTTCTAGACTTTCTGCCTAAATAATTTTATTAACACTTAAATGGTATTTAATTGACCTTAAGGTAGTTATCAAGTACTTGTATGAATTTACTACAAAAATTATACTTGCAGGCATGAATATTGGAACTAATTTCCATTTATCATTTCAGGTGGAACAGTTGAGGTCTTTTTGCATTTTTAAGTTTAACATGGTGCAGAGTTACACACTTGGTGTTTTATTGGATATGCTTGGTGTTATTTGAGGGTTGCTTGGTGTTTTCTTTTGTTTTGTCCCGGAAGCACTTACACTTCATTAATTGAAATGAAATGGTTCCAGGCTCCAAGAGTTTGACCCATGGCCATTTAGGCCGGCCATAGTCCCTCTTTTACCACTTGCAAACCCATATCTCTCATATTAACAAACTTCTACAAAGAGCTACTCCTAACACTGACATGTGTTTGCCTAGTTTAAATTTCCTGGAAATGCATCCTTTTATCTATTCAATCCATTATTCAAAATATAAAAACTTCCATGTTTATTTCTTTCATAATTTTTTATTTGAAATTAAATACACAAATACATGTAAATCTCCAGAATTCATGCACATGCCTGTATCACTTACCTGCCATACACAAATTCATTTCACTTGAATATCCCTACTAAAATCTTGAGAGTTCATTTTTAAAATTAACCACCTTTTCTCTTTAATTTCCATAAAGTCAAAAATATAAATTCAAGCAATAAAAATCAGAGATCAAATATATATGCACATATCATATGTATATGATATGTCTATCCCCTTATTTCTCCAAATCAGACATCCATAAAAATTGGTAGTTAACCAAACATCATCAATAATCACTCACAACAGGTTTACTTAAGTACATATTTTCAATCCAAATACTTAGAAAGTTTCCTACAAGTAACTTCAATTACAAAATGAATTTTGACTAGTAAATTCATTACAATGCAACTGCAAATTTAAGACTGGTTCCTTTTTATTTATACTAGCAGCTAATTGTCTTCTTCATCCATCAATCCAACTTCAATTCCCTGCAAGCAATTCACTGAGCTGCCCCAATTTTAATGAGACACCCAGATGATTGTAAGGGAAACCAAAAGGGTCAGTTTTCACTGGTATGAGCATTTATCAAATTTGTATACATATTCATAACTTTTGGTAATCTTGCAGAGTCTTCCTAGTTTAACAGACTTTTATACTTAGCATGTTTTGGTTAATACCAAGTGATACAAAGACACATTCATTTATTTAAACAACACACAGCAAACAGTTAAAATAAATATATGTACAATTCTTGATTCATTTTCTCCATTTCTAAATAAGTAAACTCAGATTTTGTACCCCCAATTTCACCCAGCAATTAATCAAAGCACAATATTTATCTTGATTAATTTAACATCATGTCTGGATATTTATAATCCAGATTTTTAAACCCCAATCCCCATTTATTTTATGGTCTTTAACTCCTTGTCAAATGAACACCATGTATGCATTGTGAAGGAAACTCCCAGGTTATTTAATTTATTCCATCACACAAAGGCCTCAGGGTGCAATTGCACCATGCATATACTTGCTCCCACCTGAAGCAAGCAGATCATTGACTAACTCCAAATGACCAGTTTGATTTTCTTTGATAAATCCCCCTTCTAGTTTCAGCTTATTTTATTAAGCTTCTACTTATGAATTTAATAATAAAACTCACAGTTCATTCATGTTTCAGAAAGGCTTACCTTCCTTAATACTTTCTAGTTCAACCCCATGTTCCCCATTTATGTTCCTTATTACAGAAAATACCCCCAGTTTGCCTATAGTTTTTTTTCTTCCCAAGAATATTTTAAACATCATGATCCTACTATCTTTCTTCCATGTTATTGTGAATGTATGGATAAAGGTATGAACAAAGAAATCCCCCTAAAACCCAGAAATCCTCCTTTGACTTGTGTCTTGAGTATTTTAGTTTAATGCTTCATTATCCAAGAAATAAACATAAGCAAGAATACTGTCTTGCTGCCTATTTCCTAAATGATTTAGATCCATACTTCATAAAAAAAATAGAACAAAAATACTCAAATCATTTTTAACTAAAAAATATATACAGATTTGAACTCCAAACAAGTATGCACACACACAAACATTCATCTCACCCTTAACAAATCATTTCAGAGACTTCAAATAACTTATAACATTTTAGGCTGCCTACAAGAGGACTTAATGCCATTGCATACAAAGGATAAATACTCACCCTGTGTTCTCCTTTTACTGACTTAATCCCCTGAACAGCAAATCCCCCAAAGTCTCAAGCTAGTGTTTCTCCTAGTTTATTTTATTTTTGTTTTGATCCCGAGAGAATGATGGATATGGTTATGTGCAGTTATTTATAAAACCATTCTAGGGTTTAAGAAATATGGGTAATTTCCTTGATGCCCTTAGATACTCATGCACAATTCATTTCTCTGTGTGGTCCTTAATTGGAAATGTACATTGTTGGTTGCCTTAATTAGTTATTTCGGGAATCAAGCATTTTAAACACTCCATTCTATTTTCATGACTCTATTTTACTCATGCCATAAGCATGTGACCCTTGGTCTATTTTTTTTTATATATAAGTTTAAAGAATCTGAAAATCCCCTTTGTATTTTCTACCTATCTATCATTTCCATTCAATCATGCATACTATCATACCTAATCATGTAATGTAAAATCATTCACACCATGTTATTTGCTTGAAATAAATATAAGATATGGAAATTTTTATTTGATCCTGTATGTATATATATATATATATATCTCTGCCTTTTTGTCAAAACAGTAACTCCTCCTATATCTTTTAAAAAAAAGTCACATATATTATGCTAATTATTTCTAGCACAAATATAAGACATTTAAACCTTTTTATTAAACTTCATTTTATTCTATCTTTAAACAAAACAGAAAACACCCCATATATTAAATGTATGTATTTATATAATTCTTTGGACATAGAACTATATTTATTTTGAGTTCCAATTTTCTTTTAATCACCTTAACTCCTTGCATTTTATCAAACAGAAGCTCCCATGCAATTTTATTTATTGCCAATTTTTCTTTTCTGTTTTAATGCATTATATATATATATATATTTTATAATTTCAGAATTTCTTAATATAAATGTATTTTTCATTTTAGTTTTATTTTATTTTAGGGTCATTACACACCTTGTCAGCGTCGAGCATGAAAGAGAAGACTCCACCTTCTGCAGTTCCCGTCTTTCACTAGTAGCATGTCGCTCTAAATATATCATGTGGGTTGTAATGAGGAGAGGGTTAGAACAATGCTCCGGTGACTAGAAAATTACACACTTTATCCATAACATTAATTTTTGCTGATTGATTTCCATTTAAGTGTAATGTCTATTATTTACAGCTAATCCATTCTATCCTATGTGTGTGTACGATATGTCCAACCTTCTCCGAGGTATAACTATATATATGCCTATATACATATATATCTAAACGATGCACTACCCAAAACCTTGGCCACTTAATACTTCTTAAATCGGAAGGAGGCAGACCTAACGGCCATTTAATATCTCAACCCGAAAACGGGTCCTCCGCAACATAAACAATAGTCAATATGTTCTAACTACAGAGACTGATGACCCCTATATATGGCTTTATAATATAATTGTCGTATTACTAACGCATCTCAAAGACTCGCCTTAGGTTTACCTAGCCCACCTCCTACAAATGAATAACTAACTAAACTTTGAGGTCTATGCATAACCCATGCAGATTCTACACTAGTAGGAAGTGAAATTTGTTAGGGCATAACCCGAGTCTTTGCTACCAACCGCTCGGGACCACTAAAGGTCATAGCCTATATGTCAGCTCTATAGCTAAATACTGGTCCAACAACAATACAGACATAGCTCATCGACCTTCCACAACTAAAATCCCATTTAGACTTACCTAATGTAAGTCAAGGAAAATGCCTCTTTCAGTTACTTAATGCCTCTTATCAGAGATGAAGCAAACCCCATTTCCCTAAAAGTACTGGACCATTTAATACTTCAAATCCAAGGTGAACCCTTGGTGTATTTTCCACTACCTACACGCAACATCATATCCCTTCTCATGAGTCTTATGTTAGAGATATCTGACATCGGTAATAAGTATACACAACTGCTGGTGTCCTCTAGGGAAAGGGTAGACTTCTATTGTGTAACTTCGCTGGCCTCGCATACCAATCCATTAAACTAAATCAATTATCATAGGCCTAAATATTGGAGTAGGCCTACTAATTCATTCTTATCCTAACATATAATTAAGGCTATATAATTTCCAACTATAAAAATTATACTGCCTCCTAGTTTAATTCCTATCTTATATGCTTATTTACTATATTTCATAAGTATCAATTGTCCATAATAAATTGTCATTATTATTCAAATCAGACAACTTCTAATATATTTATTTATTCATTCAAATTCAACTTATTATGCCTATTCATTTCCCATAAATTCCATATTAAATCCTTTATCAAGTCCCATTAAACACATTTATGTCCCCATTTAATTCCTGTAACTACCTATTAACTATACATTTATTGACATATCAATTTTTGAGTTAACATCTCTTTTCCACCTACACCTCTTAATCCTATAATTTATTATGTTGTTTATAATTTGATGTCCTAATTATAACTAATATGAATATCGACATATATTACGATACATATATATTTATATTTTTAATCGGTTGGTGCAGTTATGTGTGTGTGTCCGTTCCTATTCCTAACACATTATTTCTTATGCTTAGGAATTTCAGAATATTAGTTTTCACATTTTAATTTAACAGTGTTATCCTTCTCAAAAGGATTACCGTTATAATTTCCATAAATTACCCAAAAATGAGACTTTTGCTTCGTTTGAAATTACAAAGAATTATCTATTTTCCTTTATTGAAATAGAAAGTGCAAACTACGAAGAAGAATATCCATACTTTGCACATCTCTTTTCTTTTTATTCAATTCCTTATTACTTCAAAATGACGCATTTTTTATACAATTGTGGAATTAGATTATCTTTAGAAATTACATGGAAATGGATAAAATTAAATTGTACCACACTCCCAATAAGTTAAAACATAGAAATTCACGTCCATGTCAAATTAGGACAACCTAACTAATACTAGCATTTTACAACCCAACTATAAATCTAGCACAAACTTTACAGCTTTATCAACATTCAAATTTAACAAATTTAGGGACTAATTTTCAAATTTCCATATTAGGGTGTAAATAACATTCCTCTTCTACTTATTTTACGGACTATGTAGGCAATATCCTTATACATTCATTTTAAGCTTACAACTCATCAGATCTTATATAGGTATAATAATTAAATAAAATTCAACGATATAAATTTAAATGTTATAAATGAATTACATAATTTCTCACTCTCCATTTTAGCTTTTCAAATCTCCTAAATCCAAATTCATCTCTTTGCATGATTCTTTTTCCTTCCTAATCCAAAAGAATACGTACGAAAAGGAATATGCATACTATAAGAATTACAGATCCGAGAAGAGATTTGAGGTTAAGGAGAATTTAGATTTATAATTATGAAATTTACCTTTTTTGTAGTATCAATTCACTCCTCTTTTATTTTCTGCCCTTCTCTGATTTTTTAATTTTATATATAGATATATATATATATATATAATATTTCATAATTAATAGAAATAGTGGAAAAGGGAACATGGCAGAGCTTCCTACTTCGATTAGAAATTATGAAAAGAGAAATAAGGGGTTAAGCTCGTATTTATAGGTGCTTGAACCAATCGTATCTGTTAGATTAAATAATTAAATCCGATCCGTTTGACCAGGGTTCAAACCTAGCAGTTGGCCGGTGTTCGTATTTAATATTATATATTTTTGTTTTTCGTTTTTAATTATTTTCATTTCGAAAACTTCAAACGCTAATAACTTTTCGTTTGAACTCTGATCACAAAACTCCAAATATGAAAGTTGCTCGAAGAATCACCACAAATGCAATGGTACAGGTTTCATAGCCAAATTCCAACGTTTTCTCAAATTCCATTTTTGAGCTTTATTATTATTTATTAATTATCGTTAATTTTTATGGGGTGCTACATACTTCTCTCATTTACTAATACATGTAAATGTTTAATTAATCATTGTTTCATATGATAGTTAGTTGGGTCTTATTACAAATATGTATATCGATGTGTCATCACATTTTTAGATGGTGTATATATAAGTGCATATATAAAAAAAATTATTTTATGAATATAGTTACCTTATTAGCTCACGGCCTGGAATTAAAATAAAATTTGAAATTAACATAAGATTATAAATGTTTTAAATTAACTAAAAGCTAAATTAAAATGATCTATATCGCATAATGTATGTTTTAAGTTTAGTAAAAAATTATTTATATATAAAATGTATTCGATGGTAAAAGAAATATTATTTTCATATATACATACACACACACACAAAGAGATATATATATATATATATATAACTAATTACTTTTCAACTTAAGTTAATTACGAAAATAAAATACAGGAATACATATCTACAAACAATATAAAATTTTATACAAAACTTTATAACAATATTATATAATTTTTGTTTTGGATTTTTTTTAATATTAGTTTTTTCATATGGAATTTTAATTTATAAATGTTTATTAATAAAATAATAATAAACCAAAAAATTACCTTAACCAAAATCAAATTCAGGTATATGTTTATATATATATATATATATTATTTATTTATTTATAACTAATTATATGTATGTATGTATATATATTATATAAATTTCTTCAGGGTTTTGATATCATACTAGTATGTAAACACACACGCACATATATTTATATTCAAATTATTTTATAAACTGATATTTAGAATAATTTTGTGATTTAATTATTTTACACACACATATATACACGTATATAGATATATTTATATTGATAAATATTTTATATAAATTATTTAATGTACATGTATATGATTATATTTATATGCATATATTTATTTACATAATATTTGATGCGCACATATACAGAGTAATATACATAAACACACACACATTTAGACAGCTCATTTGTAACAAAAGGGGCTAACATGCCTGTTGCAATGTGTGATATCCCAGAATTTCAAGAAGTTTAAAATGTGATAATCTCTTTATTAATTATTTAAAATTGGTAAAGTTTTTTATTTTCAAACAATTTAATAATGAGTTGTTTTTAAATATAAATATAAATAGATTTTAAATAGACTTATTATTTTCAAATTTAATAAGTGTTGGTAAAAATATATGTATATATATGTGTATTTAAATTGATTTTTAAATAGGATAATTATTGACAATTAATAATGTGTTTGTTTAAAATGGATATCTTTATTTATTTGAATTGATTTTAAAATTTAGATTTTAAAATTTACTTTGAATTGAATTCAAGAATTGAATTTAAAGAAATATATATATCTTAAAATAAAAATAATAATATAGTTTGGATTTAAAATATATGAATAAAAGTTTTTATTTAAAAATAAGATTTGTTTTATATTATCCTCTTTAAAGAAATTTGTTTATAGAAATTTGGGAAAGTAATTATTAAATAGTAATAAATACAAAAGTTTTATATTATCATTTAAAAATGGACTAAATATACTATCTATGATTTTATTTAAGATATGATTGGTTTTTATTTTATTTTCTTTTAAAGGTTTTATTTTTATAAATTGAGAAAAGCATTTATTAAATAAGATATGTAT
Source organism: Allium fistulosum (assembly GCA_030737815.1). Taxonomy (NCBI): domain Eukaryota; kingdom Viridiplantae; phylum Streptophyta; class Magnoliopsida; order Asparagales; family Amaryllidaceae; genus Allium; species Allium fistulosum. The sequence goes on from CM060902.1 coordinate 1,023,990,383, forward strand.
TTATCTATTTAGGAAATTTAATTTAAAAGTCTTATAAACATTTAAAAATTTAATTATGCATGTAAAGTTATATGTGTTAGCTCATAAATCCTCTTGATAACATGTGTAAGTTAATTAATAATGGGTAAAGACAAGTGTCATCTTTTATTTTTATTTTCTTTAAACTTTAATAAATCACTATTTACATTATATAAACTCACATCTCCTCTCCGTTATTTCTTTTCTTATCTTCTCGCTTTCAAAGAAACTTAAACCTATAAATATTCTCAAAACAGATCGAACTAAAAATCTGTAAACCATTATTCAATCCATAAGAAAATCAAAACATTCCTCAAACTAAAATTCAAAACCCTGTAAACCATTTTTCAAAAGCCTGTAAACCAAAATTCATCTCTGTTTTAAATTTAAATCTTCTCAAGTAAAAGCCTGTAACAAAAGATCAGCAAACAAGCTTCAATCTGAATCAACAAAGCATTCCAGTTCATTTTACAAAGCTTTTCAGTTCCAAAAGAAATCAAAGCAATTCAAAGTTCCAGTTTTAAAAGCTTCAGTTTTCAAATCCCTGCTTTTCAAGTCTCTGCCTTTTCAACCGGTGAGTAAACTTTTAATTTAAAAAGTTTAAGTAAGTATAAATCTGTGTTTGTGAATATCTATGATGAATGATGCTCTACATGTGTATATATAATTAAGTCTCTGTATATTTGAAATGTGCATGTCTGTTGTATGTGAACGTCTCTGTTCTTAATTCAAAGCTTAAAGTTTTGATCAAAATCCAAAATCTCTTTATTCTAATCTCTGTAGGATTGGGTTTCAAAAAAAATATGTTTGTTTAAACATAAATTAAGGTCTAAAAATATATTTAAGCAAAGTAAGGTTGTATATCTAAAAAAATCAAGGAATATACTGTAAGAATAAAAAAATGTTGAAATTCAAGCATCGTGATTTTACGATCTACTTATATAACCTGAATCCTCGTCTTAAACCATGATTTTTATGAGTGGAAATACGATTTATAGTTTGGGATCGAGTGAGCATTTCGATGTTGGTCAGAAATTGGGTTTTTGAGGATATCTGGTGATCAAGGTGCTCGGGGTGGTCATGAACTTGGCTGAAGATGGTAGGGAAGTTGACGATGTAGGGAAAAATAGTGGAAGAGGCTATCGATCATCGTGGCACCGGAATTTAGATGATGTAGGGTTTTGTCGACAGTTTGGGTCGATGTTGTATTCGAGGGTAAAGCGTCGACGAGAGTGCACCGGAGTCGATCGCGAGGTGGGGGATAGCGGCGTAGTGATGTGATGGTGCTCTGGGAGAAGAGCCGGGTTTCCAGTCGCCACTATCATCGGCGGCGAGGTGGTTTTCTTCGTCTGTGTTTTGGTTCCTGCTTCGATAGAAGTTCGTTTTTTGATTTGCCGTGGTTATCAACGATCTGAGTGGTTAGTTCGTCTGAGGAGATGTTCGGCGACTTGTCGAAGGTCGGAGCGTTGATCTCTGGTGGCCGGAGTGGATGTGCACGTCTGTGGATTTGGGGAAGAAGTGTTGGATCGGGAGAGATGCGTTGTTTTCTCGTGTTCGACTCGAAGGGGAGATCGAGTTTTGAAGGGGATGACTCGAGTGGGAACTCGAGTAGTTCCAGAGATTTTGTTTCCAGGTTTAAACTTAAATTTAAATTTAAACTAAAACTAAATTTGAAATGTAAGGGACTCAGGGTTGAACCCGAGTGATCTTCGGGTTTGTCCTGAAGCAAATGCTAAGCAAGTTTTAAAAAGGGGTTATCCAACTTGTTTTTTTTGAACTTTTAAAGTAAAATTAGTTTAAACTTTCTTTTATAAATACTTATATAATATTTGTTTCTTTAACTTTGTTTAATTTATATTTTGTTAAATAAAGATAAAGTTATTTTAAAATTTAAGTAAAATGAAATTTTAAAGTTTTTATAAAAGCAAGATTATAAATTTAAATTGAAACTAGATTTTTAAAGTACCACTTGATAATATTTTTAAAGCATTTAAAAATAAGTTGTGTTTGAAACTTTTAAATTATCAAGTTGAATAAGTAGTTTAAACTTAATTAATGAATTAATCAAGTAAAGTTATTTTTAAATAAAATGTTTTAATGATAATTAAGGTATTATTAAGATAATGTTTTATCTTAGGATAATTAAGGTTTTAATAAGTGAGATTTATTAAGATAATTAAGGAAATTTAAGTATAATTTATTTATTTAATTAATTAAGGATAAAGGATTAATTAAGATAAATAAATTAAGTAATTAAGATGTATTAATTTAGTAATTAGAGATTAATTAATTAAGTAATTAGAGGTAAATTAATTGGTAATTAAGAAGTACTTAATTTGTAATTAAAATTTATTAATTAATAACTAGGTTTTATTAATTATTAATTAAGGGATGATAAATTTGTAATTAAAGATTAATTAAGGATTAATCAAATGGTAATTAAGGATTAATTAATTTGTTATTAAGTTTTATTAATTGATAATTAAGGTTTATTAATTAATAATTAAAAGAATAATTAATCTGAAATTAAATATTAATTAATTTGTTAAGGGAAATTAAGGGATGAATTACTCAAGTGTAATTAATAAAATGAATGTGATTAATTTAAGTTAATTAATTTGTAAATTAATTAAAGATAATCACCTAAAGGTTGATTAAGTATGAATACTTAATGAGATAAGTGTAATTACTTAATATAAGTAACTAATGTATAATTACTGGATGTAATTAAATAAAAAAGAAAATTACTTAATGAGAAGTAATTAAAGGATAATTACTTAGAAGAAGTAATTAAGGATTTATTTCTTGGTGTAATTAATTAAAAGATTAATATAATTAATTAAGGAGTTAATTAATTAGGGTAAGTAATTACAGGATGGTAATCACTGTTTATGATTAATTAAAGATGATTAATGGAAGTAATTAATTAAGGATCATTAATTTATGTAATTAATTAATAATTAATTGATGAAGGTTAATTACTGTTAATGGTTAAGAATAATTAATTTGTAAAATTAAAAGATAATTACTTTATGTAATTAATGAATAATTAATCAAGGATGGTTAATATTTAATAAGTAATTAATTAATTAAAGGTTTGTAATTAATTAATGATTGATTAAGCAAGGTTAGATAATTAATTCTTAAGTAATTAATTTGATTTAAGTTAATTAAATTAATTATAACATAGGGTTAATAATTGTTGCTTATATATGATTGTTGTGTAGAATATCTGATTTGGTTGATATCTATTGGATGATATGCTGTGATATTCTGTGATATGATATTGGATATATCTGTGATAAATGTGTGATATTTATCTGTGTTAAATGCTGTGTGAATTCAAGTATTGAATTGAATTGTTTAAACCTTTAAACAACTTGGCCTTTAAAATACGTTTTGGATTTCGATGAGACCGGGATCAGATTTGCTTTATTACAGCATGATAGGGGGTTTCGCTTCGCGGTTTGGTGGCGAATGGGAGACTCTTACCCCTACATGTCCCTTTTGGGTAGGAAGGCCCTGGGTTGGTTGCAAGTCGAGAGGCTGGCCGTAAAAGCAAATTCGAGGTATCACTGTGCGCCACTGTGGGTCTGGGATGGTTGCAAAGCCTACCGGTCGCCACTAACTCGGGTCGTCACAGTTGGTATTAGAGCATAGGTTGAGCGAATACCTAAGCTCTTGGTTGAGTGAATACCTAGACTCTGGAGTGGTGTCTATCTTGAGAGAGCGTATTTGTAATTTTTATATAACTATATATATATATATATATGTCTATATTTCTACCTATTTGTTGGGTTACCTGTTCGGGTTTTCCAATATAAGTTATAAAGGTAGATAGGGTAGTGGTGTGTGTAATACGACTACCAATGGTTGGAGTTTGAAATGTTTGAGGTTGGAAGTATATTTGTCGAGACTATAGACCAAATACTGTCTCAAGTAAGCTTTTCTATGGTGTAAGGATTTCATTGATCTCTGAAGGAAACCTGTTAAGGTTCGGAGTTTATCTTTGAAGTTGGATGAGTAGAGTTGGATCTGTCGGTTAGGCAGAAGCGAGTGATGGTATCTGGGTACCTCAGGAAGTAGTAGCTGCGTGATGAGACACAGTGACTATGGATGTCTCCGAAAATGTTTTCTTTTGGAGCAAGTTTGAGGAAGTGTGTATTCTTCGGTGTTGTGGCTGAGTTCAGCAGGGTGTTTGAGTTTGGTTTGAGGTACGAGTTTCTCGAAGAGCTTTGGATTAGGAAGTCTTCTGGCTAAGAAGTTTTCTTAGAGGTAGAGTTCAGAAGCTGCAGAGTAGGTTCATTTTTTCAAAATGGATTGGTCAAGCATAGACTGTTCTGATGAATTAAGAAAGAACATTATTTTTGGATATTGGACTGGATAGAATCGCAAAAGTGACTTGCGATAGTTTGAGTGTTCTCTTGGGAAATCTTTTGCTTGATTTTTTGGCATCTCTAGTAGATATTAGAGTTATAGAGTTGTCAGAGATTTTCTGGAATGTGTTGGTCTAGTTTGTGCTCGTGTTCATCGACGGCATCCAGATCAGAGTTGAGCAGCGAAGCTTGGTAGTAGTTGTTCTAGAATGGAAGCAACCAGAAGTTGCAGTGTTTGGATTAGAGAGTTTCTACAGGAAATTTTCTGGATCTGAAGGTCAGATTGGCAAGTGCATCTGTTTTGTCTCTTCCGGGTAAGAGAAGTAAGTTGTAGTCTACTAATAATGGTGGAGTAGAGTTTGTGTCCTGGATTTTTGGGTAGATCTTGAGAGGATCATTTTGATGGGTTGTTTTTGGTCCAGTTTGTTTCAAGAAGCATCCGCGAAGGTTGAGCTGATCGGAATGGATGTAGGCAGCTCGGGATTGTCAGAAGAGTTCTGTGGATAAGAGACGGAGGAATTTGGAATTCGAAGTTGGAGACTTTGTTGTTGTTGAGATTTTCTTCGGTAAAGGGAGAAATAAGATTGGGTAAGACCAGGAAGTTAGCTCCATTGTATATTGGATTCTTTTGAGTCTTTGTAAGGAATAAGTGTTTGGCTTTTAAGAATTGAATTGCCAGTTCGGATAGTTGGGATTCAAGGTATTTCGCGTATCTCAAAGGGAATACGTGTATGATCCATCACTGGTTGTGGAACCAGTAGTTCAGGAGGATTTGGTAGTTGAGTTGATCTTGTGTGTGGTCTGATCTTTTGTGTAGATTGTAGATCTAGATGAGTAGGAGCTCAGTAGCTCAGTAGTATAGCTAGTTTTGGATTCAGTAGAGCGAGTATTCCGGTATCTGTACCTGGGAAACTCGGGATAAATTTTAGGAAGCTTATCCGGATCTGTGTCCGGATAGCTAGTGTTGATTGTTTGAATGAATTGATTGTTTGGATAAAATTTGGTTGTTTGATTGATAGTGTATGGCTGATATGTATGCCTGAATTTGTTGAAATAAAATAAAAACTTTGGATTATCTTTTGTTTTAAATTTCAAGGACGAAATTCTTTTAAGGGGGAAGGAATGTGATATCCCGGAATTTCAAGAAGTTTAAAATGTGATAATCTCTTTATTAATTATTTAAAATTGGTAAAGTTTGTTATTTTCAAACAATTTAATAATGAGTTGTTTTTAAATATAAATATAAATAGATTTTAAATAGACTTATTATTTTAAAATTTAATAAGTGTTGTTAAAAATATATGTATATATATGTGTATTTAAATTGATTTTTAAATAGGATAATTATTGACAATTAATAATGTGTTTGTTTAAAATGGATATCTTTATTTATTTGAATTGATTTTAAAATTTAGATTTTAAAATTTACTTTGAATTGAATTCAAGAATTGAATTTAAAGAAATATATATATCTTAAAATAAAAATAATAATATAGTTTGGATTTAAAATATATGAATAAAAGTTTTTATTTAAAAATAAGATTTGTTTTATATTATCCTCTTTAAAGAAATTTGTTTATAGAAATTTGGGAAAGTAATTATTAAATAGTAATAAATACAAAAGTTTTATATTATCATTTAAAAATGGACTAAATATACTATATATGATTTTATTTAAGATATGATTGGTTTTTATTTTATTTTCTTTTAAAGGTTTTATTTTTATAAATTGAGAAAAGCATTTATTAAATAAGATATGTATTTATCTATTTAGGAAATTTAATTTAAAAGTCTTATAAACATTTAAAAATTTAATTATGCATGTAAAGTTATATGTGTTAGCTCATAAATCCTCTTGATAACATGTGTAAGTTAATTAATAATGGGTAAAGACAAGTGTCATCTTTTATTTTTATTTTCTTTAAACTTTAATAAATCACTATTTACATTATATAAACTCACATCTCCTCTCCGTTATTTCTTTTCTTATCTTCTCACTTTCAAAGAAACTTAAACCTGTAAATATTCTCAAAACAGATCGAACTAAAAATCTGTAAACCATTATTCAATCCACAAGAAAATCAAAACATTCGTCAAACAAAAATTCAAAACCCTGTAAACCATTTTTCAGAAGCTTGTAAGCCAAAATTCATCTCTGTTTTAAATTTAAATCTTCTCAGGTAAAAGCTTGTAACAAAAGATCAGCAAACAAGCTTCAATCTGAATCAACTAAGCATTCCAGTTCATTTTACAAAGCTTTTCAGTTCCAAAAGAAATCAAAGCAATTCAAAGTTCCAGTTTTAAAAGCTTCAGTTTTCAAATCCCTGCTTTTCATGTCTCTGCCTTTTCAACCAGTGAGTAAACTTTTAATTTAAAAAGTTTAAGTAAGTATAAATCTGTGTTTGTGAATATCTATGATGAATGATGCTCTGCATGTGTATATATAATTAAGTCTCTGTATATTTGAAATGTGCATGTCTGTTGTTTGTGAACATCTCTGTTCTTAATTCAAAGCTTAAAGTTTTGATCAAAATCCAAAATCTCTTTATTCTAATCTCTGTAGGATTGGGTTTCAAATAAAATATGTTTGTTTAAACATAAATTAAAGTCTAAAAATATATTTAAGCAAAGTAAGGTTGTATATCTCAAAAAATCAAGGAATATACTGTAAGAATAAAAAAAATGTTGAAATTCAAGCATCGTGATTTTACGATCTACTTATATAACCTGAATCCTCGTCTTAAACCATGATTTTTAAGAGTGGAAATACAATTTATAGTTTGGGATCGAGTGAGCATTTCGATGTTGGTCAGAAATTGGGTTTTTGAGGATATCTGGTGATCAAGGTGCTCGGGGTGGTCGTGAACTTGGCTGAAGATGGTATGGAAGTTGACGATGTAGGGAAAAATAGTGGAAGAGGCTATCGATCATCGTGGCACCGGAATTTAGATGATGTAGGGTTTTGTCGATAGTTTGGGTCGATGTTGTATTCGAGGGTAAAGCGTCAACGAGAGTGCAACTGAGTCGATCGCGAGGTGGGGGATAGCGGCGTAGTGATGTGATGGTGCTCTGGGAGAAGAGCCGGGTTTCCAGTCGTCACTATCATCGGCGGCGAGGTGGTTTTCTTCGTCTGTGTTTTGGTTCCTGCTTCGATAGAAGTTCGTTTTTTGATTTGCCGTGGTTATCAACGATCTGAGTGGTTAGTTCGTCTGAGGAGATGTTCGGCGACTTGTCGAAGGTCGGAGCGTTGATCTCTGGTGGCCGGAGTGGATGTGCACGTGCACGTGTGCACGTCTGTGGATTTGGGGAAGAAGTGTTGGATCGGGAGAGACGCGTTGTTTTCTCGTGTTCGACTCGAAGGGGAGATCGAGTTTTGAAGGGGATGACTCGAGTGGGAACTCGAGTAGTTCCAGAGATTTTGTTTCCAGGTTTAAACTTAAATTTAAATTTAAACTAAAACTAAATTTGAAATGTAAGGGACTCAGGGTTGAACCCGAGTGATCTTCGGGTTTGTCCTGAAGCAAATGCTAAGCAAGTTTTAAAAAAGGGTTATCCAACTTGTTTTTTTTGAATTTTTAAAGTAAAATTAGTTTAAACTTTCTTTTATAAATACTTATATAATATTTGTTTCTTTAACTTTGTTTAATTTATATTTTGTTAAATAAAGATAAAGTTATTTTAAAATTTAAGTAAAATGAAATTTTAAAGTTTTTATAAAAGCAAGATTATAAATTTAAATTGAAACTAGATTTTTAAAGTACCACTTGATAATATTTTTAAAGCATTTAAAATAAGTTGTGTTTGAAACTTTTAAATTATCAAGTTGAATAAGTAGTTTAAACTTAATTAATGAATTAATCAAGTAAAGTTATTTTTAAATAAAATGTTTTAATGATAATTAAGGTATTATTAAGATAATGTTTTATCTTAGGATAATTAAGGTTTTAATAAGTGAGATTTATTAAGATAATTAAGGAAATTTAAGTATAATTTATTTATTTAATTAATTAAGGATAAAGGATTAATTAAGATAAATAAATTAAGTAATTAAGATTTATTAATTAATAATTAGAGATGTATTAATTTAGTAATTATAGATTAATTAATTAAGTAAATAGAGGTAAATTAATTGGTATTTAAGAAGTGCTTAATTTGTAATTAAATTTTATTAATTAATAACTAGGTTTTATTAATTATTAATTAAAGGATGATAAATTTGTAATTAAAGATTAATTAAGGATTAATCAAATGGTAATTAAGGATTAATTAACTGATAATTAAGGATTAATTAATTTGTTAAGGGAAATTAAGGGATGAATTACTCAAGTGTAATTAATAAAATGAATGTGATTAATTCAAGTTAATTAATTTGTAAATTATTTAAAGATAATCACCTGAAGGTTGATTAAGTATGAATACTTAATGAGATAAGTGTAATTTCTTAATATAAGTAACTAATGTATAATTACTGGATGTAATTAAATAAAAAAGAAAATTACTTAATGAGAAGTAATTAAAGGATAATTACTTAGAAGAAGTAATTAAGGATTTATTTCTTGGTGTAATTAATTAAAAGATTAATATAATTAATTAAGGAGTTAATTAATTAGGGTAAGTAATTACAGGATGGTAATCACTGTTTATGATTAATTAAAGATGATTAATGGAAGTAATTAATTAAGGATCATTAATTTATGTAATTAATTAATAATTAATTGATGAAGGTTAATTACTGTTAATGGTTAAGAATAATTAATTTGTAAAATTAAAAGATAATTACTTTATGTAATTAATGAATAATTAATCAAGGATGATTAATATTTAATAAGTAATTAATTAATTAAAGGTTTGTAATTAATTAATGATTGATTAAGCAAGGTTAGATAATTAATTCTTAAGTAATTAATTTAATTTAAGTTAATTAAATTAATTATAACATAGGGTTAATAATTGTTGCTTATATATGATTGTTGTGTAGAATATCTGATTTGGTTGATATCTATTGGATGATATGCTATGATATTCTATGATATGATATTGGATATATTTGTGATAAATGTGTGATATTTATCTATGTTAAATGCTGTGTGAATTCAAGTATTGAATTGAATTGTTTAAACCTTTAAACAACTTGGCCTTTAAAATACGTTTTGGATTTCGATGAGACCGGGATCGGGTTTCCAGATTTAGATATCCGAATACCACATCGATCCAAGTTAAACATTAGGTCGTGAATCTCAAGTGAAGATGAAGATTCAGAGTGCAAGGGTTATTGTCATTAACTCTGAGGGTGATTCCAAAATGAGTGTAACGAGATAATGCCTTCGGTTTCGTTCGAACCCGAAACGAACTTGTATGGATTGAATGCTTTTAGCACATCGTCAGGTGGACGATGAGCATTCTAAGTGATGTGTTCTGATAAGGTAATCGTAGCCTCAAGCCTCATCAATCGGGAATGGCTAAAACAGGGGAGGTGCAGCAAGGTTAGTGGGTAGCTCCCAAGTAGGATAAGATTTCCCCTGTCTAGAGTCCCTTTTTATTTCGGCTGAGTGGGCGGTTGAATAGCTACAACCGCTGGGGTTTCTTATGCGGGAATTATCCAGTAAGGGATGATTCCGGCCTTGTGTTGCAGGGGATTGGGAGTGATCCTCGGTACGTTGATCTAGGCCACGTACTGTGACGGGCGGTACCCCAGTAGCCCTGCCATTGTATGGAAATCCAACTTCCAATAAGTGCCATCGGACTTGATTGTATAACCCACTTTGTGGCTAGTATGCTAGAATTTAATAATGTAACAATTTCAGCTATATGAGTATTTATTTGAAAACCCTAGACCCTATTATAATATAACTCGATTTCCTATCAAAAGTTTTGGTTAGCGTAAGGTAAAAACTTTTCCATGTTTATGTGTGGGAAGTCTTACGTGATACCTTTGTTTTCAAAAGGTTTTTAAAGTTAAGCAACTTTAACCCGTTTACTCACACCAGACCCATGTCTGACCCAAGTGTTTATTTTCTGTTTTATAAACTCTTGGGTACTCAAATTTTTACGAGTAGCCAAGGGATTCAGGTTTGCTTTGACGAATTATGGAGGAGCAATGGAGTAGGAGGCTTCAGCGTTCGTAGATATAGTGTTCCGCTGTGTTGATCTCTGGGTCTTTTGTTTGAGATGTATTTTGAGTTGTAATAACTAGACAGGTGTTTATAACTGTCTAGTATGCGTTTTATAAGAGGTGTATCTCTGATAGTTGTTGTATATGATACTATGTAATTTCTTATGTGATTAATATAATTTATTCGTTCCGCTGTTGAGATTCTGATGTTGTTCTTTCTTTCTTCTCTATCTTTTCTCTTTTCTATCCCTTTCTTCTTCAAGACGATGCGACTTTCTGTGGTGAAAAAGTCGGGTCGTCACACAATGTAAATCCCAACATTTATATATGGGCATGTCAAACCATATACACATTATCCTTTTGCACATGCACATATACACACACATATATATATATAATACAAATTATACAAAATAAAATATTATTTATGAATTAAATAAAGTATTAATTTTATTTGAAAAGAATACTTAGAAAAGTTCTAAACAAATTTAGACTACATAGGCCCAATAAAGATTCAAATAAGTAAAAAAATTAAAATTTACCCAATTACTCCGCTGTGAGTTGACCTAATTCTAAGAGAAGTATCAATAATTGAGACATCTAAACTATCACGTAGTAGAAATAGGAAGCTATTTCAAGATAAGTTTATAAAGTTGTTACACATTGGAATTAAAGGGCTATTGAAAGTTGATAAATTAAAACCATCGAAGGATAATATTTCACAATGTCATTATATGATTGATCAATTAAGCTATAATTCATTGGTAGAGGCTATCGCACATTAATCAATAAGAATATACAAGTCTAGCACTCCATGACTATCGAATGATGAGTCTGCAAAATTATTACATGGTAAAGATGGGTAGTTGTCGCATATTGAAATTATAAAGCCATCGAACGGTGAGTTTGCAAGCTGTCGCATAGTGAAGATGGGTGGCTGTCGCATGTTGAGAACCATAGCTATTGAATACTGGAGCCAAAGCTATTGAGTGCTGGAAAACACATCCAAGGTTGATTGTTCCAGTTAGCATGAGAAATTCTTGCTATCGCATGTTAGCCACCAAAGCTTTTGCCATGTCAACAAATCTCGACAATCCATTTCCTCCGGATGACATGTGTCATGATCCAAAGGCTAGAATGTTCTATAAATATACTTGTACCCCCAACTAGAAAAGGGTAATTTCCAAATTTATCTCCTTCCCTATTTTCATTTTCTTTTTTCATAATAAAGAGAGCTTGATTTGAGCCATCAATGGCCAAATTGACATTATTGACTCTATGACTTTTCATTTTAGAACTCTAACAATGAATTAATTGCATAATGACTCCGCATAAGCTCAATTCTAGCTTGCTTAACTAAGAGTCTCATTTTACTCAAGTACCCATTACTCCTTAAAACCAAGAAACATTAAGTTGGCCTAGATTTTGATCTAACATTAAGTGGTGCTTTCACTAAGAATTGAACTCAGGAAGAAAACCTTGTAGTAACCACTCTAATGAAATGGGAAAATCCGTTAAGAAAGTGAATGCGCAAGTCCAAGATAAAGTAGCCCACTTAATAAATATTAAAGAGAATATAACTCCCCAATTTAACATAGAGAATGTTGAGGTTGGACAAGCATCAATGCCAAAGGAAGCTTCAAAGGAAGAGAATAATATCCACGTCATAAAGAGACAACTACAAACAATGCACGTGTTAGTCGAAGTGCTCGTCTCTCAAAAATCTATGAAAATGTCATGAAGAACGAACGGAGCGAAAGAAGAAAAAGTTAAATCCCCATGTAGGAAAGTTGGGGAATCCAACTTAAGAAGCAAAGATATTAAGAAAAGTGCTTTAAGGCTGCAAAGAAGGAAGGAGAATTACCTAGCACAAAAGTTGAATAGGAATTCAAAATAACCACTCGTACAATTTGTTAATTCCGCTTTGCAAATGGAATATAAGCCGAAATTTAAAAATCATGACAATGATGAGGCATATCTAAGGGACATGGCTAAAAAGATAGAGAGAGACATAACAGAACTAAAGAGGAAAAGGACGATGGATCTAGAAGTCAACAACAACTTCAGGGGAGTGTTGTTCATAGAGGAAATCGTGGTAGTACAACTATGATCTTATGTGAAGATTCCATCGACCAGGTATGATGGCATGGTTGATCCAGATGATCATTTGATGGCATTCGAAGGTCAAAATGACTTATATGATGCCCTAAGGATGGTAAGATACAGACTATTTCCAACTACATTCTTTAGAGCAACGATAAAATGGTACCGACACTACCGAGAGAAGATACTCATGGGAGAAATTTTCTTATGAGTTTCATCCTGATTCTACACCTCGAAAGAGCCAACTATCAATGCCAGCATATTAGCCAATATAAAGCAAAAGCCGATAGAATTGCCGAGAGATTATTTAAAACGATTCAATGCTAAAGCAAATAAAGTAGAAAGAATGGGTGATCGTGAAAAGTTAATGGTACTAAAGTCTGGCTTGATTGAAAACACTCCATTCTAGAAAGAGCTATATATTCATGGATGCAAGAATCTATGAGACTTTCATTTCTAAGCAGATAAATTTGTTCGAATGGGCGAGATTTTCCACAAGAAAAGAAGCCAAAGAGAGAGAGGGAACTTTGCAACTCCAAAAAAGGAAGATGGGACGAATTCACTAAAGCCAATTCTATTGAGCTAAACCAACACATCTCCTACATGTATATTGTTACCAAAGATGAACTTGATTACCCTTCCTCATTCAAATCAAGAAAAATCATGAACCGAACAAAGGGGGAGACTATTATGCTTTTCATAAAGTAAATGGGCACAAGACTGATGAGTGCAGAGTTTTAGTGTAACAACCCGTATTTTTGCTAATTAAAAATATTAAATTAAATAAGATTTTGAAATTTAATACTTAGAGAAATTTAAAATTTATGATTTATTAATGAGAAAAATAATTAGAATATGATTTAATAATGTTGTTCACAACTATTTTAATGTAATTTCAATCAATTGAAATAATTGTAAAGTTAATTTGGTTATAATTGTAAATATGGAATTAAATTGGTAATTAATGGAATTAATGAAATTGAAATATTATAATTAATATGGTAAAAGATGATAACTGTAGAATATGAATGCAATAAAATGTAAACTAATGTTAATTTTATTTATAAGGTAATAGTTGATTCAATAATAAGGATGTAAATCGAAATAAAAGAATTTGATTGAAACTAAATTATAATTAACTGGAATTTTATTACAATTGCAATTGAACGCTGAATTTAGTGTAATATTTAAATAGTGGATTTAACATGGAAAAATTATTTTAATAGATTATTAATTTTTATGAAATCAAGAATGATAAAAATTTTAACTTTTAAATTTGAATTTAAAGGTGACTGAATCAATTTAATAATAATTTATTTAATTAACGTGTAAAAATAGCCATTTTGGCCACTATCTCGGATTTCAACGAAACTAGTTCCATCGGATCCGTAATAGTGAATTATTATAGGATCTCAAGTTTCGTAGCGATCGGACTTGTCGTGTAACAACCCGTATATTTGGACCATTTAAATTGACATTAATCCACACATGTCAACTTAAATAATACAAAACACGAATCATTAATGGAGTATATGTATATAAATGAGAATCATCATAGAATCACAGACAGATACAATATAACAGAATAATGCAGCGGAATTACAACAATGTCATAATAGTAGTTCATGAAGCTACTAAGTAAATACAACAATGTCTCAAGCAAATAGTGAAATAGAAATACATAGATGTCCGATACAATATCAAAATAAAATGGAGCAATACTTATAAAGATAAATGATGGTCTCCAAGTCTTCAGCTTCCAAGCAGCACAACAACAGAAATCCTCAGGCTGACCCGAGCATGAGCATAAACAAACACTCGAGTCAGGACATATATTCTTATACAAGATAATTTGGTTCAAATTTGAAATAACAATAACTCAAAGATGAATGGAATAACATCTTTCAGGATCCGTTAAACTATCTACTATGTAATAGTGTACGCTAAGTAGATAATGCCTATCAGTAAGATAAAGTATCAAAATAGTGTTAAGGCGTTACCATTATCCCCCTTAACACATTTTATATAATCATCATAATCTATACAGCACTATAAACTCCACCGTAAACTAGTGGGCTATCAGGGAGTACTCCATAGGTATAACACAAAACAAATCGTAGTGGTCGCGCATAGGGATACAAGTATGACAAGGCACATGAGGAAATACCCAAAGTAGTGAAACTACCGTTTTCCTGATCCGTACTGGTGAGAACGCATCGCCGCAACGATCGCAACACCGTGAAACAACACTCCCAAATCAAGGGTGCGCACCAATCAAAACAAGTAATGAGTAGTTTACGAAGAAGTGTGTCTGCTCGAGGTAGCTAACCTCATTTGGCCCCGCACGGCTCCTGTTTAAGTCATTTCCAATTTGACACAAGTGTTAAGGTCATCCATTATCGTTCTCTTTCTTCAATCATCAACGTACATCATTCCAACCACTTCATTCTGGATCACACTCCGCGTATAGTTACTAAAGTGGTATTCGGTTTAGATAGTGAGTATGTCCCTAACTGATTCCGGTCTCTTTAATAACTTTTGTAATTATTATACCGATTGGTCATTTAATAAATTTTAAAACCAAATCAATTTCAATTTCACTTAAAATTTGAAAGTCAACATTTCATTTACCTTCCTATATCAATTTCCAAAATTTACGTTTCAAATTTTTTTAAATTTTAAATTTCCAAATTCTATAATTCAATTTCAATTTTTAATGTAAACCATTTCAAATATTGATTTAAATTCATATATAGGTTTCATTCCATAATCGTTTAAATTAAGTTAAATATCATTCAAAACCATTTAAATTCATTGATGGATTCATTCAGTAATCGTTAAATAATTTTATCATTTCAAAATAATTTCAAATAAATTTCTAATTCATTCAATCGATCACTTAAGTCTACCTCAATTATTAAAACTTATAAATTTAATGTAACGACCCGTATTTTTAACACTTTAAAAATACGAATTAAAATAAAAATTTTGGATAAAAATCCGAAGGAAATAAAATTTTATGTTGTTAAATGTGAATTACAAGTTAAAATACAAAACTGAATTCTGAAATAACTTATTTGTAAATTAAATATGGATGTTAACTTGTATTGAATGTAAATAATGAATTGAATTTGATTGTAAACCAAATTGGTTATGATTGTAAACAAAGAATAAATAAAATGGTAGATTTAATAGTGGAAGTTTATGTTATTGAAACTAATATAAATAAATGTAACTTAATATTACAGTTGATTGAAATCAGATAATAACTGAAACTGTAATTTGATAAAGATGTTAATTTGTAATTGAACGTAAGTAAAGATTTAAATTTGAGTGTAACAAGTAATTGAAACAAATTGAATTTGATTTTAAACAACGAAATAAATAAAATGTACATTTAATATTGAAGTTAGAATATGAAAATCAACGTAAATGAATGTAATTTAATATTACTGTGAATTTAAATAAGATGATAGCTGAAGAAAATGAAAGTAAATGAATTATAAACTATTGATAATAATGTATAAGTAAATGGTTGATTCAATAATGAAAGTGTAAATCGAAATAAAAGAATTCAATTGGAATTAAATAACTTGAATTTGAATTACAATATAATTGAATGCTGAATCTAATAAAATCTTTTATACTGGATTTATAATGGAAAACTGCATTGTAAAAGATTGTTAATTACTATGAAATTAAAAATGAAATTTGTGAATAATTGAAATTTGATTTAAAAGTTAATAATTTAAAATTGGAAATTTTATATTGAAATTAAACTGTAGAAATAGCCATTTTTACAACTGTCTCGGATTTCGACGAAACCAGTTTCATCGGATCCGTAACAGTGAATTATTGTAAGGTTTCAATTTTCGTAGCAATCGGACTTGTCGTTTGGCCGCGCGAGCTTGAAACGCATAGAAATTTAACGTCATTAATTAAAATAATCGACTTCAAAAAGCTATCTTCCACATACGATTGAATTAGGCCTTGGGACTAGTTCCATTGCGTCCGGAACGGGGGTAAAACCTTATAACGCCCCACTCTGAGACCCACTGTAACAAAGAGTATTACGGGAGTAATACTGTCTGTTAAAGCGGAGAATAGAGTATAGTGGGAGCGACCATTTGTAATCAAGCTATAACTATCTACCGAATACGTCGAAAGGTGGAATCTATTTAAATTTTTCTCAATCAGGTGGTTCGACATATTCGGTAAATACTTATAACGAAATTACAAATGGCTAAAGATCTATCAGGACAAAGCATAATAACATAATGAAATAGCATCATAGAACAGAATCACATAACAGATATAATATCCCAGAACAATACGTCATCAATACAGATCCAAATACTATAAGTGGGTACAAAGCCACTGCTCACACATGTGAGTCAAAAATATGTACATATCAGAGTCTGAATAATATCATAAGCGGACACTAAGATAAGCTATCTCAAAAGCATAGCAGATAAGTCCAAAGCGGAAGCACAGAGCAGCTAAGTCCAGAGACCTAACCTGAAACAACTCGGTCTGACCCGAGCGAAAACACTCGGGTCAGACTAGCTAAACAATCAGTAATAACTGAGATATATAATAATGCGGTACATAAATAAAACAGTACTTATCCATAGAGAAGTATATTATGAACCACATGAATATAATGACGATCCCTAATCATAAATAAACAATGAAAATCTCCAAAGAGAAATCAACACCAAAGTGTAGAATAAATAAAATCGCCTCATATCATCGGCGTAGCCAAAGCTATAAAAAGATGCCCATAGGCAATAACCCCAAGAGTGACCAGAGTCTGTAATCAATGCCCAAGCAAAGATCGATGCTCCAAAGAGCAATGGGGATATACTGAAAAGTCAATGAAATCCAACACTGAAAAGTAGTGTCCAGAGACACTGTGAATCCACAAGGTAATCGCACTTACATCGTATGGTTCCATAGAACCAACACCGAATGGCAGTACTCGAGTGGATATAAAAATCATCAGATAATACAAGTTTTGCACGTGCACCGACCAGAGTCGTTGTTGCCAAGTACTGTAAAGTTGTGATCGATCACTCGCACAAATGCGGAACGCGCGAAACGGCGAAATCCTTCCCAGAAGGATAAAGGCCCAGAGGCACACGCCGAAAAGTAAACTGCTCCATAGAGCAGGTGTCCAGAGACGGTTGCCCAGAGGCATGGTGACCCAGAGGTCCAGTACTGGCCGCCCAGAGGCAAATGTGTCACTAACTTCTTGGAGAGGAACCCGTAAAGTGTTAACAATGAGTCCCATACCCCACGTTCGCACTAAACGGTTTACTAACCAATAGCAAGCTCACACTCCAAACAATAAAAAGTCCACCTCGTATCATCGGTAAACTAGACCCAAAGGTCAAAACGATCAATCGAATAGGTCGGGGATTAACCGGAAAGAAAATACACACGGTTCCATAGGCCGGAGATTTCCTAACCGTTTAAGCACCTTTCCACTTCGCTCGACGTGCTAAAAAGTGAGTGTGAGATTTTTATTATAGAAAATAATGGTTCTAAACGGATTTATAATTGATTTTGAGAACACTTTAAAACGGCTTTTGAAAACTCTCCTATTATGGAGTAATTAATTTAATAATTAAAAATAATATTATATAATAATTTCGAAAGCCATTTAGGAGTGAAAAATCTTTTGAAAATGATTCATAAAACCCATGTACGAAATCTAGAGACAAATCTCAAAGAAATCAATGAAAACCAGAAAATCATCAAAAATATTCTAAGTGTTTGTAAACATTCAAAAACAGCTGCGAACCCAAGTTCGGCAATATATTTGGACCAGCAAACTATGTCCAAATGTCATGAAAATTTGCAGGCATGTATTCCAACATTCTTACTTTAAGATGCAAAAAGAATTTCTGGATTCCGAGTTGAGACGAAGTGGCAGCGACGTCTCAAAGTTGGACCCAGAACAAGATTCACACTGTTTACCAACAGCGACCAGAGTTCAACTTCGACACGAAATTCGTAGTACCAAACGAACTCCAATGTTACCCAAATTTTCCATAAATGGATTTCGAAACTCCACCTTTCCAACGAGACCAAAAACGTCGAATTTCGACTTTGGATGCGATCGTGACGGCATCGCGAAGTGGAGGTAAAAGAATCTGAAAACAGAATTGAACAATTTTTTTTTTTTTTGGACGCGGGCTTCGGCCTGCGTCAGCCTGCCCCAGCCCGCTCGGGCTGAGGAGATTTTTTTTTTCTCCATCCCAGCCCGCCTGGGCTGTGAATTAAGTCCCAGCCCACGCGGGCTGGGATCCGTTATGTCCCATCCCGCCTGGGCTGGGAGTAATGTCCCAGCCCACGCGGACTGGGATCCGTCCCAGCCCGCTTGGGCTGGGAATTAAATCCCAGCCCACGCGGGCTGGGATCCGTCCCAGCCCGCTTGGGCTGGGAGTAATGTCCCAGCCCACGCGGGCTGGGATCCGTCCCAGCCCGCCTGGGCTGGGAGTAATGTCCCAGCCCACGCGGGCTGGGATCCGTCCCAGCCCGCCTGGGCTGGGAATTATGTCCCAGCCCACGCAGGCTGGGAGGGTTAAGTCCCAGCCCGCTTGGGCTGGGAACCTTAAGTCCCAGCCCATGCGGGCTGGGGAGTTTAGCGGGCCGCCTAGTGCGGACCCGCGAGGTTCACTGTGTGCCAACCCACTAGGGGTTGGCCTGCTGCGCCTGGGTTGCAGCCTGGGTGCAACCCAGGTCTGTTCTGGTGCACACAGTGCACTGTTTCAGCCTGTTTCAGGCTGAAACATTCCAGCCAATCAATTTTTTTTATTTTTGAGGTTTTGGGGTGTTTTTTTCAGTTTTTGGCATCAAAATTTTCACCAAAATTAACTAGCAATAATCACTACTAGCAATAATCACTAATCAATAGTAATTACCAATATTACAACTAGCATTAATTACTAATCAATAGTAATTACATTAATGAGGCAAAAGAACAAATAGTATTTGTGCACAATCAAGCAAGCCAAAAGCCTTAACCTCCAAGCAAAGATCAAGAGACTTCAAGGACCCAAAATCAATAAAAAAATAAAACAATAATTACAACATGAAGGTTGAGATAAATATGGGTTAAGAAGGAGGATTAGATAATGGGAGAGATTGCATTACCTTTTTTTTTTAGGATTAAACTAATTTATGAAGAGAAGGAGATGGAGCTTCTAAATGGAGGCCATTAATTTTGTTTAGATCTAGGTTTTGAAGTTATGAAGAGGAGGGTTAGGGTTTGGATGGGTTTGAGATATTATAAAGGAGTGGGTTAGGCTAATGGGTAATGGTAAGGGGTTTTAGAAACCCATTAGGACTTAGTTTTATTTTCTAATGTTATCATGTGAACCAAAATCCTAAGAAGCATTCTATTTTTAATTAAAACCTTATAATTGTCTTATTTAGCCCATTAGCCTATAATCACTTTTTATTTAAAAATTCCTCATTTCAACCCAAAATATTTTAATTTGCAAACAATTGTAAATTTAACTTCTCCAAAAATTTGTTTAGCCCCTTTTTAACTTAAAATCATAATTTTACTCCATCATTCGGTAATTGCAATCTCAGGGTTGTTACAGACTCCCCCCTTAAGGAAATTGCGTCCTCGCAATTCCTTAAATATAGGAGTCGTCTATAACATCTAATCCATAAAAGGAATTCAGAAGATAAAATATAGATGCTCACCCGTGCCGGAAGATGAAAGAAAACCAGGATAAGTACGCTCGATAAATTCTCTGGTCTCCCAAGTGCAGTCCTTAGGATTAGACGACCATTGAATCTTCACAAGCGGAACCTCTTTGTTTCGAAGACGTCTGATCTCCGAATCAAGCACACGAAGAGGTTGCTGCTCTATAGATAGATTGGGTGAGATCTCCAAATCAGGCACAATATGAGGCTCGATAATAGAATCAGGATCGCGCACACACTTGCGAAGTTGAGAGACATGGAACACATCATGTATTCCAGAGAAATGAGCAAGTAGAGCCACACGATAAGCAACGGGGCCGATGCGTTCCGTAATAGGAAATGGTCCGACATAACGAGGAGCCAACTTCCATGTAGAGCTGAAACGCACAACCCCCTTCATGGGAGATATCCGAATAAAGACATGATCACCAATGGAGAACTCAAGAGGCTTCCTACGGCTGTCCGCGTAGGATTTCTGACGGTTCTGCGCCTCTTTCATTCTCTGACGAATAAGAATAATCTTCTCAGAAGATTCCCGAACTGAATCTGGACCAAGAAGGTGCTTCTCACCAGATTCTAACCAACAAGCAGGAGAGCGACATGGCCTTCCATAAAGAGCCTCGAAAGGTGCCATGCCGATACTAGACTGAAAGCTGTTGTTGTAGGAGAACTCTACAAGCGGTAAGTGATCCTCCCATCTACCACCGAAATCCAGAATCAACAGCGCAAAAGATCCTCTAAAACACGATTCACCCTCTCTGTCTGACCGTCAGTCTGAGGATGATAAGCAGTCGAGAAATTCAGCTTTGAGCCCAAAGCTGACTGTAGGCACTTCCAGAAGTGACTAGTAAAGATAGTGTCTCAATCACAGACGATAGAGCTAGGAATGCCATGAAGGCGAACGAATTCCTTCACATATAACTTGGCAAGCTGAGGAGCAGTCCGAGTGGACTTAATAGGAATGAAATGAGCTGATTTGGTCAAGCGATCAACGATGATCCAAATAGAAGTATGGCCTGACCTCGATCGAGGCAGACCGTCAATGAAATCCATGGATATCTGATCCCATTTCCACAATGGAATCTCTAGCGGCTGTAGAAGACCAGATGGACGCTGATGCTCAGCTTTGATCTGTTGACAAGTCATGCAACGGCTTACATAACTTGCAACATCGCTCTTCATGCCCTCCCAATAAAATAGACGACACATGTCGGCATACATCTTACTCGACCCGGGATGAATAGTGTACTTAGTGCGATGACACTCGTCTAGAATGTCACGCCTAAGTGATGAATCAGATGGTACCAAAATACGGTTCTTCCTACGAAGACACCGATGAGAATCAATAGAATAATCCAACAATGTCTCATCACTGGATCCCGACTCAAGGAGATGAATATATCGCAACAGGTCTGGATCCTGCCGCTGAGCATGGGCAATGCGATCCAATAGAATAGGTCGAGCTTCCCAGCTGAATAGTAAGATCTGAGGATCAGAAGACGGAGCTCGATTTCGAATATCACACATAGAAAGAGTCTCAAGAATATCCCACTCGACTATCATCATAGAAACTACTGCCGAGTGTTTGCGACTGAGTGCATCAGCCATACGATTACCCTTGCCAGGGGTATACTGAATATCTAAGTCATATGAGGCGAGAAACTCAAGCCATCGCTGCTGCCTCATATTGAGATCTCTCTGGCTGAAAAGATACTTCAGCGACTTGTGATCGGTGTAGAGAATGAAACGTTCGCCCAATAGATAATGACGCCACGTCTTCAAGGCAAAGACGATAGCAGCTAACTCAAGATCATGAGTAGGATAGCGAACCTCATTTGGACGTAGCTGCCTAGAAGCGTAAGCAACTACCCGATCCTTCTGCATAAGCACAGCACCGAGGCCGCTACCACAAGCGTCGGTGTAAACAACAAGATCCTGGTTACTCTCAGGAACCACAAGAATAGGAGCATGGGTGAGAAGTTCCTTCAGTCGCTGAAAGGAAGCTTCACACTTATCAGACCAAATAAAACGAACCCCTTTACGAGTCAGAGTCGTTAGGGGAAGTGCAACACGAGAGAAATCCTTGATAAATCGACGGTAATAACCCGCCAGACCAAGGAAGCTGCGAATATCATGAACGTTCTCGGGCTGCTTCCAATTCTGAATAGCTTCGATCTTGGCAGGATCGACAGAAATACCCTCAGATGATACAATATGGCCCAAGAACTTGACCTTGCTCTCCCAAAAATGGAACTTGGAGAGCTTGGCCTTAAGCTGATGCTGACGAAGAGTATCCAAGACGATCCGCAAATGATGAGCATGCTCTGCCTCGGATCTAGAATAAATAAGAATATCGTCGATGAAAACCAGAACGAATATATCGATGTATTCCCGGAATACTCGATTCATAAGATCGACAAAGAAAGCCGGAGCGTTCGTCAAGCCGTACGGCATGACCAACCACTCAAAAGAACCATAACGAGTGCGAAAAGCTGTAAGAGGAATGCTGTCTTCGGCGACTCGTAGCTGATGGAATCCGGTGGCAAGGTCGAGCTGAGAGAAGACCTTCGCACCGCTCAACTGATCAAACATATCGTCTATCCGTGGCAATGGATAACGATTTCTGATGGTCAACTCATTAAGCTTGCGATAGTCAATGCAAAGCCTAAGAGAGCCATCGGGCTTCTTAACGAAGACCACAGCAGCACCCCATGGCGAAGAACTGGACCGAATGAGCTGCTTCGCCTCAAGCTCCACTAACTGCTTCCTGAGTTCCTCATTCTCTTTAGTAGACATCCTCGTGGGAGGACGCCCAACTGGGTGGGAGCCTAGAATGAGATCGATGCGGAACTCAATGGCCCGCTTTGGCGGCAGGCCTGATACTGGCTCGAATATATCGGGGAAATCCCGAACAACAGGAATACGAGATATGTCTACCTCATCATCTCGTGAATCAAGAGAGAATAAAGTAACATCAGAAAGCCCAACATCTTGAAGAAGAATAGCTAACGGAGAGGACGAGTCAGGGTGATGAATGAATAATATCCGCTCCGAACAAATAATTTTGGCATCGTGCTGAATGAGCCAATCCATGCCAAGAATCATATCAAAGCCCAAATACTCCATAACGTGGAGATTTGCACGGAAAGAAAAGCCACAAAGATCAATATCTATATTCTCACAGAGCAAGCTAAGGGTCGTGGATCCACCAATGGGATTCACAATCCTTAGTGAAGAAACCATACAAGTAACATCCAAAGATAAAGTATCAACTAGTTCCTTTGATACGAATGAGTGAGAGGCACCCGTATCAAAAAGAACTCTAATAGATCTACCATGAAATAAAATAGAGCCTTCAAGAACGGAAGGATGTGTACCTTTAGGCTGAGCAGAAGTGGTAGAAGCCTTGGCAGCATTAAGCCTGCCAGGCTTGGCACTAGCTAGAGCAATAGGACAAGTGGTGATCCTGTGTCCCTCCTTCTTACAGAAGGTGCAATAGAGAGGTTTGGGACACTCTCGAATAAAGTGATCTGGGGAACCGCAATTGAAGCATTTCTTCGGAGGACGTGTCCCACTAGGCTGAGCAGAAGTCTGGGACTGAGGACGAGTCTGAGGCTGAGTCTGAACTGTGGAACTACCAGTCTTCTTCTTCTTGTGCTGAAAAGAAGAGCCAGACTTTCTAGGAGGAAACCTCTTCTTGGTGGGGTTTGTGGCACCCACACCACCATCATCACTATGCTCCATCTCGACTGACTCAAGATGTAGAGCTACATCGACCAGCTTCTCGAATGAGAGCTCAAGCTGAAGCATAAGCTGCCTCTTCAGATATTTCTTCAAGCCCTCAACAAATTTGAGGTTCCTCTTATAAGGAGTAGCAATAAACTCAAGGCCGTACTTGGACAGGGCCTCGAAGGAAGAGACATAATCGGAAACGGAGGACTTCCCCTGCTTGAGATCAATAAAGCGGCGAGCAAGGGAGTTCTTCTCTCACTCTGGAATGAATTTGAGCTCAAATCTTTCACGAAACTGAGCCCAAGTAAGTGTAGTCTCATCGACCTCGGCAATAAGAAGTTCGTACCAATCCAGGGCACGACTCTGAAGCTGACTAGAAGCAATAAGAACACGGTCATGATCCGGGATATCCATACGAGTGAAAATGCGCTCGCATATCCGAATCCAAGCCTGGACCTCTAAGACATTCTCGGAGCCACTGCACGGCTTCCCTCCGAGATGGGTAAAATCACTGCAGAGACGCGCAAAAGCAGACTTGCGCGGAACATCAGCAACTGGGGCTGGAGACTGAGAATGAGACTGGGAATTCCGAACCAGCTCCATGATCTGGTTGGTGGTCATGAACACGCCCTCTGGATGAGTGTTGCTGGACTGCCCAGCAGCACTGGTCTGACGTGTGGGTCTCCCTCTTCCCCTTCCAGACATACTGAAAGTCAAACGGGAATTAGAGTTAGACATGATTCAATGATAGATAATTAATCAAGGAATACTACGGAATATAACAGATTCCTAAACATATTCCTAACTTATCTATCAATAAACATAAGGAAGGGATTTGGTTTAATTCGGATCTAATGAAAATGTATTGTACTAAGTGTATATGTTCTGTGTTTATTATGCTTATTCCTGAAACCAGCTCTGATACCAAGCTGTAACGCCCCACTCTGAGACCCACTGTAACAAAGAGTATTACGGGAGTAATACTGTCTGTTAAAGCGAAGAATAGAGTATAGTGGGAGCGACTATTTGTAATCAAGCTATAACTATCTACCGAATACGTCGAAAGGTGGAATCTATTTAAATTTTTCTCAATCAGGTGGTTCGACATACTCGGTAAATACTTATAACGAAATTACAAATGGCTAAAGATCTATCAGGACAAAGCATAATAACATAATGAAATAGCATCACAGAACAGAATCACATAACAGATATAATATCCCAGAACAATACGTCATCAATACAGATCCAAATACTATAAGTGGGTACAAAGCCACTGCTCACACATGTGAGTCAAAAATATGTACATATCAGAGTCTGAATAATATCATAAGCGGACACTAAGATAAGCTATCTCAAAAGCATAGCAGATAAGTCCAAAGCGGAAGCACATAGCAGCTAAGTCCAGAGACCTAACCTGAAACAACTCGTTCTGACCCGAGCGAAAACACTCGGGTCAGGCTAGCTAAACAATCAGTAATAACTGAGATATATAATAATGCGGTACATAAATAAAACAGTACTTATCCATAGAGAAGTATATTATGAACCACATGAATATAATGACGATCCCTAATCATAAATAAACAATGAAAATCTCCAAAGAGAAATCAACACCAAAGTGTAGAATAAATAAAATCGCCTCATATCATCGGCATAGCCAAAACTATAAAAAGATGCTCATAGGCAATAACCCCAAGAGTGACCAGAGTCTGTAATCAATGCCCAAGCAAAGATCGATGCTCCAAAGAGCAATGGGGATATACTGAAAAGTCAATGAAATCCAACACTGAAAAGTAGTGTCCAAAGACACTGTGAATCCACAAGGTAATCGCACTTACATCGTATGGTTCCATATAACCAACACCGAATGGCAGTACTCGAGTGGATATAAAAATCATCAGATAATACAAGTTTTGCACGTGCACCGACCAGAGTCGTTGTTGCCAAGTACTGTAAAGTTGTGATCGATCACTCGCACAGATGCGGAACGCGCGAAACGGTGAAATCCTTCCCAGAAGGATAAAGGCCCAGAGGCACACGCCGAAAAGTAAACTGCTCCATAGAGCAGGTGTCCAGAGACGGTTGCCCAGAGGCATGGTGACCCAGAGGTCCAGTACTGGCCGCCCAGAGGCAAATGTGTCACTAACTTCTTGGAGAGGAACCCGTAAAGTGTTAACAATGAGTCCCATACCCCACGTTCGCACTAAACGGTTTACTAACCAATAGCAAGCTCACACTCCAAACAATAAAAAGTCCACCTCGTATCATCGGTAAACTAGACCCAAAGGTCAAAACGATCAATCGAATAGGTCGGGGATTAACCGGAAAGAAAATACACACGGTTCCATAGGCCGGAGATTTCCTAACCGTTTAAGCACCTTTCCACTTCGCTCGACGTGCTAAAAAGTGAGTGTGAGATTTTTATTATAGAAAATAATGGTTCTAAACGGATTTATAATTGATTTTGAGAACACTTTAAAACGGCTTTTGAAAACTCTCCTATTATGGAGTAATTAATTTAATAATTAAAAATAATATTATATAATAATTTCGAAAGCCATTTAGGAGTGAAAAATCTTTTGAAAATGATTCATAAAACCCGTGTACGAAATCTAGAGACAAATCTCAAAGAAATCAATGAAAACCAGAAAATCATCAAAAATATTCTAAGTGTTTGTAAAAATTCAAAAACAGCTGCGAACCCAAGTTCGGCAATATATTTGGACCAGCAAACTATGTCCAAACGAACTCCAATGTTACCCAAATTTTCCATAAATGGAGTTCAAAACTCCACCTTTCCAACGAGACCAAAAACGTCGAATTTCGACTTCGGATGCGATCGTGACGGCATCGCGAAGTGGAGGTAAAAGAATCTGAAAACAGAATTGAACAATTTTTTTTTTTTTTGGACGCGGGCTTCGGCCTGCGTCAGCCTGCCCCAGCCCGCTCGGGCTGAGGAGATATTTTTTTTTCTCCATCCCAGCCCGCCTGGGCTAGGAATTAAGTCCCAGCCCACGCGGGCTGGGATCCGTTATGTCCCATCCCGCCTGGGCTGGGAGTAATGTCCCAGCCCACGCGGACTGGGATCCGTCCCAGCCCGCCTGGGCTGGGAATTAAATCCCAGCCCACGCGGGCTGGGATCCGTCCCAGCCCGCCTGGGCTGGGAATTATGTCCCAGCCCACGCGGGCTGGGAGGGTTAAGTCCCAGCCCGCTTGGGCTGGGAACCTTAAGTCCCAGCCCATGCGGGCTGGGGAGTTTAGCGGGCCGCCTAGTGCGGACCCGCGAGGTTCACTGTGTGCCAGCCCACTAGGGGTTGGCCTGCTGCGCCTGGGTTGCAGCCTGGGTGCAACCCAGGTCTGTTCTGGTGCACACAGTGCACTGTTTCAGCCTGTTTCAGGCTGAAACATTCCAGCCAATCAATTTTTTTTATTTTTGAGGTTTTGGGGTGTTTTTTTCAGTTTTTGGCATCAAAATTTTCACCAAAATTAACTAGCAATAATCACTACTAGCAATAATCACTAATCAATAGTAATTACCAATATTACAACTAGCATTAATTACTAATCAATAGTAATTACCTTAATGAGGCAAAAGAACAAATAGTATTTGTGCACAATCAAGCAAGCGAAAAGCCTTAACCTCCAAGCAAAGATCAAGAGACTTCAAGGACCCAAAATCAATAAAAAAATAAAACAATAATTACAACATGAAGGTTGAGATAAATATGGGTTAAGAAGGAGGATTAGATAATGGGAGAGATTGCATTACCTTTTTTTTTAGGATTAAACTAATTTATGAAGAGAAGGAGATGGAGCTTCTAAATGGAGGCCATTAATTTTGTTTAGATCTAGGTTTTGAAGTTATGAAGAAGAGGGTTAGGGTTTGGATGGGTTTGAGATATTATAAAGGAGTGGGTTAGGCTAATGGGTAATGGTAAGGGGTTTTAGAAACCCATTAGGACTTAGTTTTATTTTCTAATGTTATCATGTGAACCAAAATCCTAAGAAGCATTCTATTTTTAATTAAAACCTTATAATTGTCTTATTTAGCCCATTAGCCTATAATCACTTTTTATTTAAAAATTCCTCATTTCAACCCAAAATATTTTAATTTGCAAACAATTGTAAATTTAACTTCTCCAAAAATTTGTTTAGCCCCTTTTTAACTTAAGATCATAATTTTACTCCATCATTCGGTAATTGCAATCTCAGGGTTGTTACAAACCTTATAAACGCCTGGCGGCACGTCTCGATTGGAGTTCGGACGACTTTGGACCTACCTATATAAATACACACACAAACCAAGACAGTTTTACTGTCATTTTAATCCAGAAACCCTAATTCTATCTCATGGCCGCCACCTATTCAATGGCCAGAGTCGCTCCAACTTCTTTCCTTAATATCTCTCAATCCGTTCAACGAAATCAAAAAATTCCAAAAGTAAAGTTGTAGATCTCGGCGAGCTCTTCAAATCCATACGGTTGATCTATGCTTTTCCATCACGGATTCGCCCAGATCTGGTTGGAAGCATGCACGGTTTTTCTCGGTTAGCGTGCAAGCGATGACGAATGGGGTGGCGAAACTTGGCGCGGAGGTGGAGCAAGGAGAGGCGCACGCGATGACATCCCCTGATCAACGTCCGGTCGCTCCTAGTTGCGTGCGTATAGAAGAAAGAGGCGTGCGTGAGTGGGTTTTGTTCGCGTGCTCCTGTACGTGTTTGGAAAGATGAAGATGCGGCCAGATTTCTTCAATTCTTTTGTGCGGCCAGATCTGATCTGGTATAAAAAAAAGAAGAATTTATATATATATATATTTGTATACAAACTTTAAAATATCATATCTCATCCGTGTGAGGTCAGAATTGGACGAAACTGGCGACGTTGGAATCGCAGCGACAAGAGCTACGCTGCAGTGCAGATCTGAAGTCATTTGGAGCTTGTTAAAGTTTTAGGTTAAATCGAACGTTGTTTGATTTGATTTAAAAATCGAAACTCAAGGTGAGTGTTTTATAACGCTCACAACGTACTGAATATCTTTATGGTAGTTAAATTTGACATTATGAAGTGATATGGATTTATTTGTCGTTGTTTGATAAAAATTTAATTGTCATATAGATTGTCATTTGAATTCACCGTTGAAAATTAATTTGACAGTCAAATTGAAGTTAAAATTTAATTGCGATCAAATTACCTGATATTGATAATTATGAAGTTGTTGTGAATGTTATTGGCTTTATGGTTGATTGGTTGTGATGGATGCTATTGGTCGATATTGGTTGTTTATTTATTTTGATATATCATGCTATCATCATGTATATTGTTTATTGCATATAAGCTGTAAACTGAATCATTTCGAATAAATTAAGAAATAGGTTGAAATGATATACCTATGACATCTATTTGGATTGAAATGATATATCCATCCTTGAAATTAAAATTGAAATAATTATCCACTTGGCCATAGGTTAGAAAATTATATACGGACACCGGGTTGGTTAAATTAAATGATTTTAAAAGTTGTTTTGAAATTATTTAAATGAATTGATTTTAAGAATAAAATCCAATTTATGGAAATTGAATTATTTTGAATTGAAGCTCGAGATGTTGGAATTTAAACTTGGTAAATGAAATTGTTTAATTATTCGAAGTTTATATTTTTAAGAAAAAGATTGAAATACGGCGTAAATTTTCGAAAGTTGATTTGTTTTAAAAGATTGGACTTTTAATCGAACTCTGAATATTTCTAAGAAAATTTATATGAAATGATATTTCAAGTTGAGTTTGGAATTGAAAATTGATTTGAAATTGAGATTTAATTAATTTGGAATTTAATTGAAATTCAAAGAAATTTGTGAATTGGACTAAATTGAAACTATTGAATTAAATTTGAAGATAAAATTGATTTGAATAGGATTTGAACTGAAATTGATTTGGAATGTAATACTTAAATGAATTCTTGAAATCCGAATTTTAATCTAAGTTTATTGAATTGGAATTGTTCCAGAAATTAAGTAAACTACTTAATACGGATGTTTAATTTGAAGTATATTCTAATTTGAATACGAAATGGTTTTAAAGCGAATCTTATATTCTTATATAAATATATGAGCTGTTTTGAAATGTGAAATATTTAAAGTTTCGAAATATATTGAAAGTGAAATTGTTTATTTTGTGGTTCAAATATGTATTTGAAATTGATAATTTGAAATGGTTTATTGAGAAGCTGAATCGAGTTGAAATTGATGATTTGAGATTTGATTAAATTTTAAATTTTGGAATTCGAGTTTATGTGAATCGTTTTGTGGAATTTGAGGCGAAAAATGATTTGAAATCGAAATGAGATATTGAGGCGAAAAATGATTTTGAAATCGAAATGAGATTTTGAGGCGAAAAATGATTTTGAAATTGAAATGAGATATTGAGGCGAAAATGATTTTGAAATTGAAATGAGATATTGAGGCGAAAATGATTTTTGAAATGAAATCATATATTTTGAGTAGATATGACGATCTTGAAATTGAAATGAGATATTGAGGAGAAAATGATTTTTGAAATGAAATCGTATATTTTGAGTAGATATGATGATTTTGAAATGGCTTTGATTTTTGAAGCGAATATGATATTTTTGATAATCAATTATGAATTGATTTTGAAATGTAAAGGAGCCACCGGCGTAATAATACGTAGTTATTAAAGAGACCGGGATCGGATATGGACATACTCTCTGTCGATACCGAAAACCACTTTAATAACTAATACACGCGGAGTGTTGATCCAGAATGAAGTGGATGGTTTTGGTGAGCGCGTTGACTGAAGAAAGAGAACGATTTTGGATGACCCCTGACATGACTAAAACAGGAGCCCTGCCGGGCCATTGAGGTTCGCCACCTCTAGCGGACACACTTCTTCGTTACCATATCTATTACTTTTGTGATTCGATTTGGGTGCACCCCTCGATTATGGGAGTGTTGTTTTGCGGTGTTGGGATAGTAGCTGCTATGCCCAACATCAGTCCGGATGACGCAACTACTAGTATCCTAGTTGGTATCGCCTCATGTACCTTGTCATACTGATTATCCTATTCGCGACCACTACGATTTTGATTTGTACCTTTAGTATATGGATTGCCCTCTGGTAACTTCCGGTTTTGGGGAAACTACGGTCTTGTATATGCTTTTGGGAATAAAAATGTGTTAAGGGTGGAATGGGCCATGGCTTAACGCTATTTTAATACTTTTACTTTAATGTAGACATATTATAATAGCGTATTGTACTACATAGTAGATATTTTAACAGATCCTTGAGAGATGGAAAATCCCGTAACATCTCTTAAGTTATTGCACTCACGCTGACACTGGATAGGAGATGTCAAACCCCGTAAACATCTCTGACGCCGTCACACTCATATTTCTTATTCGATTTGACTTACATGAGATATTTTAGTCCTGACTCGAGTGTTTTGTCTTTTCATTACGCTCGGGTCAACCTGAGCATTTCAGATTAGGTTGAAGGTATATTCTGGAGGACGAAGACGGAGTTTGGTATTACATCATTTGTATTCTACTACTGTATTATTTTTCCGCTGCATTGTTGTTTTATCTCTGATATGTATGTAACTCTGATTTATGATGTATAATAATCAAATTTATTTATTTAACAGCTTCATGAACTGTTATTTTATTATTATATCATGTTCCTTCCGCTGCGAGATTCTGTGTTTGTTTCTATTCTTTCTTGTCTATTTCTTATTTACCCCAATAACTATCTGTATTTTGGATTGTTTGAGTCGACATGTGTGGATTTATTGTCGATTTAAATGGTCAAAAATGCGGGTCGTTACATTTAATTAAATTATATTCATCAAAATTTAATTCTTTAAATTTCAAGTATCATATTAATTTCCATAAATAAAATTTATTTCTTATTAAAGAAATTTGATTTCGCTTATTTGCTTATTTAATTTAAACAAATTCCAAAACTTAATTATTAAAGTAACCCAATTTCACTTATTAAAGAAATTCAATTTATTTAATTATTAAATAATTCCAAACTTCATTATTAATTAATTTCAAACTTAATTCAATAATTAAAACAACATTCCTTTATCAACACTTTGTTAATTTTTAAATAATAACATTTGAATTTCAAAAATTTCAAATTTCAAACTTCAATTTAAACCTTATTATTTTATTTAAATCGAATTATTTGACCAATCGGGTTTTGTTTAATTCTCTATCCTAAGTCACTTGTTTTATTTGGGTATTTATCATTTCAACCCGATTCCATTTCAATTCAAATCAAAGCATAGTAAAGGGAACTTGCAGTGTGATAACTGGGATGGTGTCAAAGTAAATAAACAAGCAATAACAACAATCAATGACAATCCAATAATCAATTTAAATAATCCCGAAATAATCGTATTAATTTACATTGTTGTTTGTGAAAATTAATATAATTATTTCTAGAATCTACACTATCACTTCATGTAGATTAAAGATAATTACACTAATATTTTATGTGGTTCTACACTTGATGTCTATTATTCAATTTCATGCTTCATCAATTTATACAACATACATTTAAATGGTTCAAGGTGTAATTGACCAAATTTCTACGTGTCAATTAATTTAACATTTTAAAAGGGTCATATTATACAAATTTATCTAATTAGATTCAACACATATACCAATTTCAAACTTATTAACTCCTACGTCAAATTTAATTTCATATTGTTTATTACCTCCTACATTAACAATTTAACATCCAATGTCAACATCAAACAATCAATCATTTATCAACCAAACTGGATTATCATCGTATAAGAATATAAGTCGTGAAAATAATTGTAACGACCCAGAATTTTGAACAATTTAAAATGAAAATATTTAATTTATTTTAAATATTTGAATGATGGTTTGACTTGAATTTCAAATTTTCAGAATAAATTGGCGATTAAATTATAAAAATTTAATCTATTGAACAGAGTTGAACAAAAATTTGAATCTTCAGCTTTAAGCTGAAGAAAAATATTTCAAAAGCTTTTAAAATTTGTAATGATAATACTGAAGATAATAGAAGCTTCAGAATCAAATTTGAAATTGATTTGATCAGTTTTGCATTTCTATTGTTCGAATCGATATTTAAAAATAGCCATCCGAGGCACAGTCTCGGAATTCGACGAAACCAGTTCCATTGGGTCCGTAATATTGAATTATTACCGGATTTCAAATTTCGTATTGACCGAAGTTGTTATGTGAGCACACGACACATTAAAGCGTTGAAAATTTAAATTGAATTCAATTTAAAATTTAATTATTAAACTTGGTCAATATCATACGCACGTTATCTCCTAAATCGCGCCTAATATCACGCAATAAGATCGTGCAGACCATACTCCCTTCAATTTTAAATATCTCATCCCCTCACTCTTTAAAACAAAACCGAGCTTCTCGTTTAAAATCAAAAACTCAGTTCGAAAATCCATGGCCGAAGATAAAATACCCAAATCCAAATTTCACGTTCGTTCTCTCCTCTCTCCCTCTTCTACATTCGAATTAAAATTCCAGCTGTTCGTCCCCAAAAGAAAAAAAAAAGTTTTTCAAGCTCGAAGTCGGCGATGGTGATGGCGAAGTTCGTGGTGCTCGCGACAGTTGTGGGGTCGCGACTTAGGGCGTGCGACTCGATTTCGTTCGATGGTGGATGGGTCGCGACCTCTGGTTCGAGCGCGAAGGGAAGTACGGCATCTCGAGTTGATGGCAAATGAAGGAGGGCCGTGAGGAGGTGGTGCTGGCGTTCGAGAAGGGCAGGTGGGTCCATGGTCAAGACGACTGGTTCAGACAAGCAACTGGGAGTTTGGGTTCGTCGAAGTGGGCGTGGCTGATCTCGATCTCAAGCAGGTGTCGAGCTAGCAGTGAGGTAGTTTTAATTGTTTATTATTTATGTATTAATAGAATATATATACATATGTATATACAGTTTGAAGAAATGTAAATGAAGTTATCCACTGTTTTGTAAAATATATATATATAAAAATAAATATATGTAAACGAAAGGATTTTGCAGTAAAGTGAAGAATGATTTTTGTAAATAGAGATGTATATATATAGATATATTCGCAGACATGTTTTAATTAAAAAAAAATATTTGCAGAATAAAAATAATATAACATAAATTTTTTTAGTAAAGTACAAGATGATTTTTGTTTTAATATAAAGGTTAAAACAGGAAAAGAAAGTTAGTTTAAAATAAAATATAAAGAATATTGGTTTAAAATAAAATCACTGGTTAATTTAAATTATCAAATGGAAATTTATTATTCGATTTGTTCGAATATTAATGAATTTGTAAAATATTTATACAAGGGGTATAAATCAAGATAATTGGGTCGAGATTGGAAATGGACTGCAAATAAAAGCTAAGGTGAGATTTTTCTCACTCAAATGAAAAGTTGATTTTACAGTTATTGATTTGATTGATTGACTGTTTGGATGTGATATTAGATATAGTAGGATATATCTATATATATAGCAATATATACATATTGGCATATGTATATATTGGATTGATTGATTTCCCGCATTGTATAGCAGATGAGACCCTATTGCGCCGTTAGTAAGCGGATGATATACTTATAAATCCTATATACCGCGATATTCCACCTCGAAGTGGAATGGGTATTGTGCTAACATCTGTGGATGCAGGGAAACAGGTTGGAGGGATCCAACTGGATTCCTCACCAGTATTTATTTGATTACAGATATTGTGATATTTGTTGATTATCATATTGATATATGATGTTTGTTGTCGTGATTGATTATTTGGTGCTGTTGCATCATCGGATTCAATTTTGAAGTTTAAAAATAACGATTTTTACTTTAAAAGGATTTTAAAGTGATTTTTGAAAGTATACGTTTTATTTAATTTTTGAATTGATTTATTTTAAATAAATAAACGTTCAAATCCTAAAGTTACAAAATTTATGATTTTTGTGAAATATAACCGAAAGGTGATTTTGAAATAAATAGTTAAGTAGCTTATAAAATGGTTTAAATTGGGGTTTTAATTTATTAAAAACGATGTATATAAAAGATGTACAAAATTGATATTTATAAATTTAAAACAATGGAATTATAAAAGTAGTTCGGTTATTGTTGAAAATAAGGTTATAGATGAAATCTTATAAGTAATAAGATTTAAAATTTGTGAAGTTTTAAAAGAACGATTTCTTTAAAAATAAATGAATTATAAGTATTTAACTTATAATATGGACTTTTGGTATATACATTGAGTTATAAATTGAATTGGTCATTACAGGAGATTTATAAAATCGAAGTTGTTATAAAATAGAAATAGAATTTATAAACGTTGTTTTATAAATCCGAAAATCAATCAAATTTGATGAATTTAATATAGAAGGTTATTAAAGGAATTTTATCCACGATTTTGGATAGTGGATAATTCTTGAAATAAAATGTGTAGAAAATAGTGAAATTTGATTAGTGAAGTATATTCACGATTTTGGACAATGAATATATTATTAAGTAAAATGGATCTGTTTTTGGGAAAGTGATATTGGAATAGAATGAAAACGATTTAACGATGTTTTAAAATGTGTTTAATATCGAAACCGTAGATTTCAACATTCATTGTTGAAATAGACGTTTTCGAGGAAATAAGGAAATGGTGGACTATAACACTGTTGTTATAGTAAATGATTTCCGAAAGGAAATGTTTTATATAGTATTGGGATTTATACATCTATCTTAATTCTGAATCCCTATACTAGTGATTTTGAGTCGTCGTAACGATGTTTTACGTAACATTCGTTTTGACTCAAATAAATGTGCTTAAGAGAATGATTTCCTTAAAGAATGAAATATATACTTAATTTTGATTTAAGTATATCGAATATTTTCAAATGTTGAAAATAAATAGATTTGTGAATTACTTATTATTAAATAAGTATGGGAATGCTTTTCCAATATGAAATGAAACATTTTGAGATTTTATCTTCTTAAAGATAAATTGAAAGTGAATATTGAAATCGATTGAAAATCGTATATCAGTAGATATTTGAAATATAAATTCACTATGGAATTTATAAAAGGAAATGGAAATTCGTTTTAAAAATAAATATTGATTTATTTTTGAAGTGTGGAAATTCTATATCTTGTAAAGATATTTTTGGAAAATAAATAATTTGGAAAATTATTTGGAATCTGATGATGTTGCGCATCTTTATTGATAGTTAAATAACCGACTATCAATAATTACCTTGAATGGGTATTTGTTGTGAATTGGATGAATTTGAATGCCACACTTATTTTTGAATAAGCGCTCACTATTCGGGTTAGCCGAGAAAGGACCATGGGGTCATATAACCCATTCCGAATATGTGATACGTCGTTATGGATTGCATTTGATGACCGGTGTTGAAGACCGGATATTTTTGAAAACGGAAGGATTACCGTCGAGTTACTCTACATCGGCTGATCTCCGATATAGAGGTTTTATCACCCTTAGTGACGGGAAGTCCGGACGTGATTAGAAAATTATCCGGATTTGCAAGGGCTTCGTGAGAAGTGCCTTCGGTTCTGTTCGATCCCGGAACAGACTTGTATGGTTGTGTGTCTGACGTTACAAATTGAGATATAAAGCTGATTTCTTTCAAATACATATCTGTTGGTGGTGGAGAATTTATTCTCTTAGCTTAACACCCTTCTTTGAGACGTACGAGCTCAGAGGTTATGTAGTTGAAATTTATCAGCGATATACTCCCAATTTGGTAACGTGGCATGCTGAGTGTTGCTGTGAAATGATCGTTGTTTGATCATTTGTGATATGATCATTTGTTTGATCATTTATCTTTGTGATCATTACTTTGATCATTTGTTTGACCCGAAGCATGGCTTTGTGACAAAGCGTAGCTTTGTGGACGAGACTTCGTTGGACCTCACACCCCGGTATGGTCGAAACAGGAATCGTGGCAGCAAGGTTATTAGGGGGTAGCGCCCCTTTAGTGTATGTCATTTCCTTCTGGATTATGGGTGGTATCATGGTATGGAACCCAGATACTTACTTTGTGGTTGCTGCAAATTTATTACTTGTGGTTGTTGGTCGGGGATCCTCGGAAAAAGGTCGCAAACGACTGGGGAATGACATATTCGTGTCAGTAGTTACCCAGCTAGGGGTAACCCGGCCTTGTGTAGCAGAGATCCGGTTAGGATCCGGGAACGTCGCTCCAGAGGCGTTCTATTTTATATGGGAAGTTCCTTTGCTTGACCATTGTTGGAAATCCAAACCCCAATATGCACCTTGTACGGTATTAGTTGTAGAACCTGCCATTTACGTACGGTGGTCACCACTGTTTAGATGGTAGCTATAGTAGGCATACGATATTGGTCGTATGTTGGCTAAGATTAATATTATACTTTCGAAATGTTTTCTACACTATGCACTAATAATAATAACAAAAAGGATTTGATTTTTGCATAGTAAGCATCTTTGACTATCATAAGAAGAAATCTCCTTCAATTCTGCGTTTGCATTGTGTGTGTGGTGGGAGGTCTTATGGTAGTTTCATTTTCCAAAAGCATTGCGAATCTATTTTAAAATATTCCTTTGTTGTCTTTTAAAGATAAACTGTTTTACGATCTCACACCAGTCACCATGACTGACTCGGAGTTTATTGTTTCCCTTCTAAACTCTGGGTGCCCATAATTTTCCACACGGGCAGCCTAGAGTTATGTTATCAGGATATTCTGGATATTCTGGAGCTTTGGAAGCAATCTGGATGGCGAAACGTATCACCTATACTTTGTATTATTCCGCTGTGTATTCTGTATGTGGACAAGTTTATATAACTGTCCATTGATGTGCTGTGTTGTATTGAGTTGTATATTGACTCTGATTGATGTATGTATAAACTGATACAGTTCTTTGTTTTAAAAGACTAGTGATTATCTATTATATATTGTTCTGCTGCGATATGTGAGATTCTAAAATTGTTTCTGTTTCTAAGGTTGTTCTGTTGTTCTTCTTCTCTTTTTCTTCTATCTTTTCTTCTACCTCTTCTTTTAAACCCTAAGAATTCGATTTTCTGACATTCGTTTGCTCGGCAGTTGATACAATGGATGTATCGATGTCGATTTTCGGAAGTCGAAGAATCGGGTCCTTACAACGTGGTATCAGAGCATATGGTTAAGCGACAACCCTATTCTGTTGGGTGTTACTCATTAGAGATAGAGTCAGTAGTACTCTAGAATGAGTTTGAGTGTAATAATAGATACGAGCGCGTATTTGTTAGTTAATATAAAAATTGTTTTATATTGTGATGATTGATTTATTGAGTGGCATATGAACCTTCGTCGGCACAGTCTGCGCAACTGGATCGAAGGGGTTTCTAAACACTTGAATAGAACAATTCGACACAGTATGTTTTGAATAGGGTAAATGAGATAATTTTGCCCAAAACTATTTTTATATAGAAAAGAAACGATTTTCTATGAATTATCATAGTATGTGGATGTTTGGTTGTTAGGAAGTAATAATATTGAATTATTATCATTATTATATGGAATTGAATAAGAAATTAAAATAACAACCAAAGATTTGGAGATAAATCCATTTAACAAATGGAAATTATAAATGTGAATTGAAATATAAGGAAATGAATTCATATATGAATAAAATTGTGGATATGAATTGTAAATGTGATTTATAATTGAAATAGAATTCCAAAAAGATAATTGAAAATAAAATTCATTAATGGAATGGAATTAGTAATGTGAATGTATAAATGATTTTATAAATTGGAATGTGAACAAGTTAATAACTTATAACATATTTGAAATTTGATTGGAATTAAGTTAAATGAAATTAAATTGTGTTTGTGAATGAACAAATGAGATAACATTTGTAAATAAATAAATTGAAACTTGAATTATGAGCTAAATGAAAAGAGATGGTTCGAATTTAAAGATAAATTCAAGTAAGTAGAAATAAATTTTCAAATGAATGGAATTTACAATAGTAAGTGAATAAAATTAAAACTGAATGTTAAACTTTGTTTTGAATTTGGTAGTAAATGAAATTCAAGCTGAACATTGGAAATTGGATTTGATTTGTGATAAATAAAGTGAGGAATTGAAATGAAATAGAATTAAAATAAATTGAATTGGTATCAATTTGAATTAGTTATAAACTGGAATGGATATGAATTCGTTTTGTTTAAAAAATGAAAATAGATATGTAACTTCAATAGTAAACTAAAAAAGATATAAGAAGTAAGTATGAAATTTTGTAATGGAATTGGCAAAATGGTTTGAATATTGTAACCGGATATTATGGCTAGTAGGATATACAGGTGTTATAATGAAATTGGAATTTTGATTTCAAAGATAAATTTGAATTGCTCGACAAAAGGTATGTATTTTACATTTCAATATGAGATTTGATGATTTTCTTGTCTAGCCGCTTGGCCTTTTCTTTTTGAAATCTGAAAGTCCGTAGGGACGTTTTGTAGTCGTACCGTGTTAGCCACGCAAAGGAGACGCTGGCGGAATTTTTCGAAAATTTCGAGTGTTAGAAAATTTTTGAGAAATTTTGAAATTTTAAAATTTAAATTTAAATTTGAATTGAGAAGTAAAACAATGTTGTTTGAACTTATAATTGGAGTTGGAAATTTAGTTGAATTAATAACGAATCTTTAGTAGAAAGATTTGTTTTGATAAATTGATAAAACTATTGGATTGTGAAAAATAGTAGACGAGTTAAGGACCATTTTTCCTAACTTGTAATTTCGGGACGAAATTCTTTTAAGGGGGGAAGATTGTAATGACCCAGAATTTTGAACAATTTAAAATGAAAATATTTAATTTATTTTAAATATTTGAATGATGGTTTGACTTGAATTTCAAATTTTCAGAATAAATTGGCGATTAAATTATAAAAATTTAATCTATTGAACAGAGTTGAACAAAAATTTGAATCTTCAGCTTTAAGCTGAAGAAAAATATTTCAAAAGCTTTTAAAATTTGTAATGATAATACTGAAGATAATAGAAGCTTCAGAATCGAATTTGAAATTGATTTGATCAGTTTTGCATTTCTATTGTTCTAATCGATATTTAAAAATAGCCGTCCGAGTCACAGTCTCGGAATTCGACGAAACTAGTTCCATTGGGTCCGTAATATTGAATTATTACCGGATTTCAAATTTCGTATTGACCGGAGTTGTTATGTGAGCACACGACACATTAACGCGTTGAAAATTTAAATTGAATTCAATTTAAAATTTAATTATTAAACTTGGTCAATATCATACGCACATTATCTCCTAAATCGCGCCTAATATCACGCAATAAGATCGTGCAGACCATACTCCTTTCAATTTTAAATATCTCGTCCCCTCCCTCTTTAAAACAAAACCGAGCTTCTCGTTTAAAATCAAAAACTCAGTTCGAAAATCCATGGCCGAAGATAAAATACCCAAATCCAAATTTCACGTTCGTTCTCTCCTCTCTACCTCTTCTACATTCGAATTAAAATTCCAGCCGTTCGTCCCCAAAAGAAAAAAAAGTTTTTCAAGCTCGAAGTCGGCGATGGTGATGGCGAAGTTCGTGGTGCTCTCGACAGCTGTGGGGTCGCGACTTAGGGCGTGCGACTCGATTTCGTTCGATGGTGGATGGGTCGCGACCTCTGGTTCGAGCGTGAAGGGAAGTACGGCATCTCGAGTTGATGGCAAACGAAGGAGGGCCATGAGGAGGTGGTGCTGGCGTTCGAGAAGGGCAGGTGGGTCCATGGTCAAGACGACTGGTTCAGACAAGCAACTGGGAGTTTGGGTTCGTCGAAGTGGGCGTGGCTAATCTCGATCTCGAGCAGGTGTCGAGCTAGAAGTGAGGTAGTTTTAATTGTTTATTATTTGTGTATTAATAGAATATATATACATATGTATATACAGTTTGAAGAAATGTAAATGAAGTTATCCACTGTTTTGTAAAATATATATATAAAAATAAATATATGTAAAGGAAGGATTTTGCAGTAAAGTGAAGAATGATTTTTGTAAATAGAGATATATGTATATATATATAGATATATTCGCAGACATGTTTTAATTAAAAAAAATATTTGCAGAATAAAAATAATATAACATAATTTTTTTTAGTAAAGTACAAGATGATTTTTGTTTTAATATAAGGGTTAAAACAGGAAAAGAAAGTTAGTTTAAAATAAAATATAAAGAATATTGGTTTAAAATAAAATCACTGGTTAATTTAAATTATCAAATGGAAATTTATTATTCGATTTGTTCGAATATTAATGAATTTGTATAATATTTATACAAGGGGTATAAATCAAGATAATTGGGTCGAGATTGGAAATGGACTGCAAATAAAAGCTAAGGTGAGATTTTTCTCACTCAAATGAAAAGTTGATTTTACAGTTATTGATTTGATTGATTGACTGTTTGGATGTGATATTAGATATAGTAGGATATATCTATATATATAGCGATATATACATATTGGCATATGTATATATTGGATTGATTGATTTCCCGCATTGTATAGCAGATGAGACCCTATTGCGCCGTTAGTAAGCGGATGATATACTTATAAATCCTATATACCACGATATTCCACCTCGAAGTGGAATGGGTATTGTGCTAACATCTGTGGATGCAGGGAAACAGGTTGGAGGGATCCAACTGGATTCCTCACCAGTATTTATTTGATTACAGATATTGTGATATTTGTTGATTATCATATTGATATATGATGTTTGTTGTCGTGATTGATTATTTGGTGCTGTTGCATCATCGGATTCAATTTTGAAGTTTAAAAATAACGACTTTTACTTTAAACAGATTTTAAAGTGATTTTTGAAAGTATACGTTTTATTTAATTTTTGAATTGATTTATTTTAAATAAATAAACGTTCAAATCCTAAAGTTACAAAATTTATGATTTTTGTGAAATATAACCGAAAGGAGATTTTGAAATAAATAGTTAAGTAACTTATAAAATGGTTTAAATTGGGGTTTTAATTTATTAAAAACGATGTATATAAAAGATGTACAAAATTGATATTTATAAATTGAATTGGTAATTAAAGGAGATTTATAAAATCGAAGTTGTTATAAAATAGAAATAGAATTTATAAACGTTGTTTTATAAATCCAAAAATCAATCAAATTTGATGAATTTAATATAGAAGGTTATTAAAGGAATTTTATCCACGATTTTGGATAGTGGATAATTCTTGAAATAAAATGTGTAGAAAATAGTGAAATTTGAATAGTGAAGTATATTCACGATTTTGGACAGTGAATATATTATTAAGTAAAATGGATCTGTTTTTAGGAAAGTGATATTGGAATAGAATGAAAATGATTTAACGATGTTTTAAAATGTGTTAAATATCGAAACCATAGATTTCAACATTCATTGTTGAAATAGACGTTTTTGAGGAAATAAGGAAATGGTGGACTATAACACTGTTGTTATAGTAAATGATTTCCGAAAGGAAATGTTTTATATAGTATTGGGATTTATACATCTATCTTAATTCTGAATCCCTATACTAGTGATTTTGAGTCGTCGTAACGATGTTTTACGTAACATTCGTTTTGACTCAAATAAATGTGCTTAAGAGAATGATTTCCTTAAAGAATGAAATATATACTTAATTTTGATTTAAGTATATCGAATATTTTCAAATGTTGAAAATAAATAGATTTGTGAATTACTTATTATTAAATAAGTATGGGAATGCTTTTCCAATATGAAATGAAACGTTTTGAGATTTTATCTTCTTAAAGATAAATTGAAAGTGAATATTGAAATCGATTGAAAATCGTATATCAGTAGATATTTGAAATATAAATTCACTATGGAATTTATAAAAGGAAATGGAAATTCGTTTTAAAAATAAATATTGATTTATTTTTGAAGTGTGGAAATTCTATATCTTGTAAAGATATTTTTGGAAAATAAATAATTTGGAAAATTATTTGGAATCTGATGATGTTGCACATCTTTATTGATAGTTAAATAACCGACTATCAATAATTACCTTGAATGGGTATTTGTTGTGAATTGGATGAATTTGAATGCCACACTTATTTTTGAATAAGCGCTCACTATTTGGATTAGCCGGGAAAGGACCATAGGGACGTATAACCCATTCCGAATATGTGATACGTCGTTATGGATTGCATTTGATGACCGGTGTTGAAGACCGGATATTTTTGAAAACAGAAGGATTACCGTCGAGTTATTCTACATCGGCTGATCTCCGATATAGAGGTTTTATCACCCTTAGTGACGGGAAGTCCGGACGTGATTAGAAAATTATCCGGATTTGCAAGGGCTTCGTGAGAAGTGCCTTCAGTTCTGTTCGATCCCGGAATAGACTTGTATGGTTGTGTGTCTGACGTTACAAATTGAGATATAAAGCTGATTTCTTTCAAATACATATCTGTTGGTGGCGGAGAAGTTATTCTCTTAGCTTAACACCCTTCTTTGAGACGTACGAGCTCAGAGGTTATGTAGTTGAAATTTATCAGCGATATACTCCCAATTTGGTAACGTGGCATGCTGAGTGTTGCTGTGAAATGATCGTTGTTTGATCATTTGTGATATGATCATTTGTTTGATCATTTATCTTTGTG
This sequence comes from Allium fistulosum, assembly GCA_030737815.1. NCBI lineage: Eukaryota > Viridiplantae > Streptophyta > Magnoliopsida > Asparagales > Amaryllidaceae > Allium > Allium fistulosum. Next base: position 1,024,034,125 of record CM060902.1, read on the forward strand.
ATCATTACGTTGATCATTTGTTTGACCCGAAGCATGGCTTTGTGACAAAGCGTAGCTTTGTGGACGAGACTTCGTTGGACCTCACACCCCGGTATGGTCGAAACAGGAATCGTGGCAGCAAGGTTATTAGGGGGTAGCGCCCCTTTAGTGTATGTCATTTCCTTCTGGATTATGGGTGGTATCATGGTATGGAACCCAGATACTTACTTTGTGGTTGCTGCAAATTTATTACTTGTGGTTGTTGGAATCGGGGATCCTCGGAAAAAGGTCGCAAACGACCGGGGAATGACATATTCGTGTCAGTAGTTACCCAGCTAGGGGTAACCCGGCCTTGTGTAACAGAGATCCGGTTAGGATCCGGGAACGTTGCTCTAGAGGCGTTCTATTTTATATGGGAAGTTCCTTTGCCCGACCATTGTTGGAAATCCAAAACCCAAACGCACCTTGTACGGTATTAGTTGTAGAACCTGCCATTTACGTACGGTGGTCACCACTGTTTAGATGGTAGCTATAGTAGGCATACGATACTGGTCGTATGTTGGCTAAGATTAATATTATACTTTCGAAATATTTTCTACACTATGCACTAATAATAATATCAAAAAGGATTTGATTTTTGCGTAGTAAGCATCTTTGACTATCATAAGAAGAAATCTCCTCCAATTCTGCATTTGCATTGTGTGTGTGGCGGGAGGTCTTATGGTAGTTTCATTTTCCAAAAGCATTGTGAATCTATTTTAAAATATTCCGTTGTTGTCTTTTAAAGATAAACTGTTTTACGACCTCACACCAGTCACCATGACTGACTCGGAGTTTATTATTTCCCTTCTAAACTCCGGGTGCCCATAATTTTCCACACGGGCAGCCTAGAGTTATGTTATCAGGATATTCTGGATATTCTGGAGCTTTGGAAGCAATCTGGATGGCGAAACGTATCACCTATACTTTGTATTATTCCGCTGTGTATTCTGTATGAGGACAAGTTTATATAACTTTCCATTGATGTGCTGTGTTGTATTGAGTTGTATATTGACTCTGATTGATGTATGTATAAACTGATATAGTTCTTTGTTTTAAAATACTAGTAATTATCTATTATATATTGTTCCGCTGCGATATGTGAGATTCTGAATTGTTTCTGTTTCTGAGGTTGTTCTGTTGTTCTTCTTCTCTTTTTCTTCTATCTTTTCTTCTACCTCTTCTTTTAAACCCTAAGAATTCGGTTTTTCGGCATTCGTTTGCTCGGCAGTTGATACAGTGGACGTATCGATGTCGATTTTCGGAAGTCGAAGAATCGGGTCCTGACAATAATTCACCTTTCGTGGTTAGAGAATGAACGGCGAAGCACGAAGAAGCACGAATGGAGTCGGTACAACACGAACAACAGAACACTGTAATTATCGACAAAAGAGGGACAATATTAATTTAAGTGAACATTCATATATAATTATAAAAGTATATAAATGCGCTTACCAATGACGAAGAAAAGAACGAAGGCTGGGAGATTTGATGCTGCTGCAAAAAGGAACTCAATCAGTTGCTGCAACAACATGAAAAGAAAGGTGGTTACCATTTATTCAGTCAACCAATATATATACACTTCATATATATATTCTTTTACGCAACACATTACACTTTCCCTTTCATAAAGCAACTGTTCCTTCATCATTTTCTTTTTTTTCTTTTTTTTTTCTTTTTTTTAAACAGAGACTATTGCTTCACAAATTTTTATTATGCCACATCTTATTGCACGCAAGCTTTTCTAAAGCCTGCTCGAAGTGGCACAACGAGGTCAGGGAAGGTGATGTGTTGGAAGCTACTGCGCAGGCGAGGCGATGGCAAGGCAAGGTGGTCACGGGTCTGTTTGAGGGTGCGGAGGTGGTGTTGTGCCTGGGGAACGCTGGAGATGGATGGGACAGCGCGGATGAGTGTGGCGCGTGCAGTGGTTGCGGTGGCTCAGCCACGGCCGGAGGAGTAGGGCTAAGGCGACGAGGTGGTTCGAAAGGAGGTGGGGCAAGTCACGGGCGGGTGGTAGTTGTGTGAAGGAGGTGGCGGCAAGACACTGTGGCGGTGGTAGATAGTCGGCAAGGGAAGGAGACGCAGTCGAGGGGAGGGTGTAGACGAGGGAACTACAGGAGAGGGAAGGCGAAGTCGGGTGGTGGGAGGAGCGGAAGTGACGCGTGCGGTTGGCGCATTTGACCGGAGTGGGGTGGTGGGCTCGTGCAGGCGGGAGGGTGGTGGAGGTTGAGGAGGCTCTTGATGGGTTGGGTTCATATTTCTTTTTTGCATTTGATGTTTTTTTTAATATACAGTGGAGAAACATTGAAAAGAAAAGAGAAAGAATAAGGTGAGGAGAAGAGTTACATGGAGAAGTTTGTGAATGAACAGTGGGTTCGTTTTTTTATTTTATAATTTGTTGCAGTAAATTCTATTTTTTTTTAATTCCCAAACGGCACACCTATTCCCAAGCTAACCCCCACCTTCCAACTACCGCATTTATTCCTATCAGCTGAAATTTTATTTTCGAATTTTGAATGGGTACGGGCTGCAAATTTTGGGTTGAATATGGTTTAACCGGTCCGCCCGGAACGGTTAAATTAACGCGTCGTTTTACGTCGGACTCCAATTTGCACAAATAAATATACCGTTTTGATCAGCGCGACGAGGAGCTTACAACGGTACCTAGATAATCGCGATACGACAATTTTATAAAAACTCGAAATTTACGCCGATTAAATTTTTCGTTTGACAAAACAATTTAAATGAAGCAGGCGACGACGGAATTAGATGAAACGAATTGCGACGTCTAAATGAGATAAATTTTTACAACATTACTGTGTAAAAATATTTAGATTCGGAAGATGAAATTTATGCACTTTAAAATGAACTGATATACAATAAAACGCGAACGACATTTACTGTAATATTTTGCAACGCAAATTTTCCTATATCCATAACTAGCTAGACGCATCTTATAAACGAAGTTTGGGCATTATTTGAGATCGTATATAAATTCCAAATCTATATTAAAATAATGGATTTAAATATTTAATTTGGGTCAGAAATTCAGGGTCGTTACAGTCTCCCCCACTCAAAACTTTTCATCCTCGAAAAGGAACGTGGCGGAAGGAGTAGGAAAGAACCAAGAAGAAAAGTCAAGGTAGATTTTAAGAAAATTGGATTTATACCTGAAATTAGTAATTCGGGGTTTGAATCCCGAATACTATCCTCAGTTTCCCATGTGCAATCTCGGTCATCTGCACTCCACTGGACTTTGACGAGATTGACCGTCTTCCTTCTAAGTTGCTTTGTCTCTCGATCGACTATCCGAAGTGGCTTCCGCTCAATAGTCAAGTCAGGCTCGATAACTATCTCTTCCAACTGAGTAGTGGGAATGGTCATAGATGGATCGTGCACCACTTTGCGGAGATGTGAGACGTGGAACACATTGTGCACACCGGCAAACTTTTCTGGCAATGAAATTATATAGGCCAAGGTTCCAACCCTTTCCGTAATCTCAAATGGGCCAACAAATCTGGGAGCAAGCTTTCCCTTCCTTCCAAATCGAATAACATTCTTCAAAGGCGACACTTTCAGAAATACTTCATCTCCTACACTGAATTCGAGATCTCTCCTTCTTCTGTTAGCGTAGCACTTCTGTCTATCTTGTGCCGTCTTAATCTTCTTCCTGATTTCTTCAACTTTCTCGGAAGCTTACATAATCATTTCCGGACCAAGCACTAATCGGTCACCAGACTCAATCCAACAAGCTGGCGATTTGCACGGTCGTCCATATAAGGCTTCGAACGATGCCATACCAATGCTTGCCTGATAACTATTATTATAGGTAAATTCAACTAAATGGAGATGATCTTCCCAGGATCCACCAAAATCTATAATACAAGCTCGGAGTAGGTCTTCCAAAATCTGATTTACCCTCTCAGTTTGGCCATCTGTCTGAGGATGATAAGCTGTGCTCAGATTCAACTTAGTGCCCAAAGTATCCTGAACGCCTTCCAGAATTTACTAGTGAAAATAGGATCTCTATCGCATACGATACTAGATGGTACACCATGAAGTTTAACAACTTCCTTCATATATATCTCGGCCAAACTCGAAGCAGTACGAGTGGTCTTGACTGGAATAAAATGAGTGGATTTCGTCAATCTATCAACAATTACCCAAATGCTCTCGTTACCCTTTCTAGTCCTTGGTAGCCCATCAATAAAGTCCATAGAAATCTGCTCCACTTCCAACTTGGAATCTCTAGAGGTTGAAGCAATCCTCCCGTCTTCCTGTGATCAGCCTTAACTTGTTGACAAGTTGTGCATCTACTAACATAGGTAGAAATATCACGCTTCATCCCACTCCACCAATATAACTTCTTCATATTTTGATACATCTTTGTGACTCCTGGATGAAATGAAAGTGACGATTGATGGTGTTTTCTCAGCACTTCCTGTCTTAGACCATCAACATTTGGAACACAAATTCTATTGTCGATCCTCAAGACTCTATTACTATCAACTTGTGCACCCATTTTACTATCAGCATTTCCGACTCTACCGAGAACTATTTCTTTGATACGATATAGCAAAGTGTCCTCGTATTGCTTGGCTATGATGCGATCCATAAGGGCTGGGGATACGACGAGCTGAAATAACTTTCCTTCCACTAGATTACGGCATACCATTGCTTGGTTTCTGCTCAAAGCATCGGCTACGGCGTTTGCTTTTCCTGGGGTGTAGTTAATATCAAGATCATATGAAGTTAAGAATTCGAGCCATCGGACTTGTCTCTGATTCAAGTCCTTTTGTGAGAAAATATATCTCAATGACTTATGGTCAGTGAATAATTCGAATTTGGTTCCCCAAAAATAATGCCTCCATAGCTTTAGAGCAAATACAACTACAAGAAGCTCTAAATCATGAGTTGCGTAATTTGCTTCATGGGTTTTTAACTGGCGACCCACATAGGCAATAACCTTTCCTTTCTGCATTAGAACTGCTCCTAATCCATCACGGCATGCATCAGTATAGACGGTCAATCCTTCGCTTCCGTCAATAACTGTAAGAACTGGGGAAGAGGTCAACCTTCGCTTCATTTCATTGAAAGTTGCTTCACACTTTTCACTCCAAATAAATTTGACATTCTTTCTGGTCAGTGCGGTAAGTGGTGCGGCAATACAAGCAAAGTTTTCTATAAATCTGCGATAATAGCCAGCCAAGCCCAAGAAGCTACGAATATCTGTAGGAGTTTTGGGAGTCTCCCAATCCTGCAAATTCAAAGGATTCGAATTAAGATAGAGATAAGATGCTCGGATAGAATGACGAATAAGGATAGAACTTACATTGATTACGGCGATCTTAGCTAGATCGACCGAAATCCCATTCTCTGAGACAATATGGCCAAGAAATCGAACTTCATCTCTCCAAAAGTGGCATTTCGAGAACTTGGCTTTAAGCTGATGACTACGGAGAGTTTCCAGAACAAAAGCCAAATGTGACCTATGTTCTTTCTCGTCTTTAGAGAAGACGAGAATATCATCGATGAAAACAAGAACAAACTTGTTAAGAACATCACGAAAAACTCTATTCATTAAGTCTACGAAATAAGCTGGAGCATTAGTAAGACCGAACGGCATAACCAGCCATTCAAAGAAACCATTTTCAGTACGGAATGTCGTTTTAGGAATACTCTCCTCAGCAATTCTGAGTTGGTGAAAGCCGGTAGCCAGATCGAGTTGAGAGAAAACTTTAGCTCCATGGAGCTGGTCGAATAGATCATTAATGCGGGGCATAGGATATCTGTTCTTGTGTGTGAGCTTGTTTAGCTCTCTATAGTCCACACACATTCTGAGAGAACCATCTGACTTTGTGACGAATACAACTGTAGCTCCCCATTCTGAATGACTTCGCCGTATCAAGCCTTTAGCAAATAAATCTTCAATTTGGGCATTCAATTCTGCCTTCTCTTTAGGAGACATTCTCCTAGGAGGGAGAACTAATGGTCTAGCACCTGGAATAAGATCAATGCGGAATTCGATTTCCCGTGGAGGTGGTAGAGAATTGACTTCTCCAAACACATCAGAAAAGAGCTGAACAATTGGGGTTGAGCTTAGTTCATTCGGATGAGAGTCAAGGGAGAATATAAAACTCCCAGCACACTCTTGAGGTGATTTTCCTTCAATAATTAAAGATTCACTCTTATCATCAATTAGAGAGACGGTTCGAGCTTTGCAAGAGATGACGGCTTCAAATTTTCATAGCCAATCAACACCTACTAGGATATCGAATGCCTCGAATCCAAGGACATAGAAATCCCAAGTGAAACGGTGCATGCCATACATAAGCGTGACATATTTGCATACCCTGTTGAGGTTAGCGGGTCCTCCAATGGGATTTGATACACATAAGAAAGTAGATGCAAGGATGGGTTCCAATTCGAGTTTATTACAGAAATCAATAGATATGAAACTATGTGTTGCTCCGGTGTCAAATAGAACTCTAACAGGTAATGTATGCAACATAAAAGTACTCTGTAATGTACCTTGGGTATCACTAGGAGCAGGTGGGGTAGGTGGATCACGGGTGGAAGAAGTCATAGCAAATACTCCAGCTGTCTTTCCCTTTTGATACAATGGACAATCCTTCTTGAAATGGCCCGGCTGTAAACAGACGTTACAGAGGTTGTTCCTAGTATCCTGAGGTGGAGGAATGGCGGCACTGGCAGATGTTGGACAACTGTTGGCATAGTGACCCTTCAGGTCGCACTTGAAACAAGTGATGGAGGATAAGTTAATGGGCTTCTTCTGAGAATAGCCAAGCCCGGTTGTTTTCTGCCAGTTCTTCTTCTGTTGCTCAAAGTTTGGCTTCCTCTTCCCATCCAGACTAGAAGATGGTTGAGTAACTGGAGCCTTGGTGGCTGATGTTCCCTTCGGCTTTCCCTCATACCTAAGAGCATAATCCATCAACTCGGTGAAAGTGCCATGGACATGAGCTGTGAGGAGATCGTAATACTCTGGACGTGCTCCATGAATGAATTTCTCGTTCTTCAAAAGTGGTGTATCAATCAAGCCAGGCCCGAACTTGGAGAGTTCGTTAAACTTCCTTTCATACTTGGAGAAAGTCATGTTACCCTACTTGAGGTTCATAAATGATCGATAGAGCTGAGCCTTTCCAGCAGCTGGCATCCATTGAGCCATAAAGGAATCCCTATTTACAAGTGATATAAGATGAGTCAAAATTTTGACGAGATAGAAGGAATAAATTTGGATGTAATTCAGATAGATTTCTACCTAAACTGAGCCCAGGTGATAGTTTCCTCGTCAGTACGGGAGGTGACTGACTCCCACCAATCCTGTGCCACATCCTGAAACTGCCAAGCGGCCAATTGACGCTTTTGTGCGTCAGTGATCTCCAGGCCAGTGAAGATCCTTTCCAGGCTCTTCAGCCACTGTTGCGCTCCAATGATGCTCTCGGATCCAGAGAATTTTATGCCGCCAAGCTGGGTGTATTCCTTGCTAAGAGTAGAAAACTTGACTGCGGGAGCTGGGGCATGTGGTTCGGGAGCATTTCCTCTAGCCTCACCTCTAGCATTCCTTCTGGTACTCATTCTGGAATACCAAAAGTGATTTAGAATCAAAGATAGAAATTTTATAGAACTTAAGGAAATTCTAATCAAACGATTTCGATAAGGAGGATGGAATCAAAGGATATAGATTCTGAAATGATTCTCCTCATTCTAGGGTATGGTTACCATATCTCTAATGATCTTTACAACTCCACAGGCTAAGGTTTTCGAGAACCAAAGCTCTGATACCAACTGTAACAACCCGTATATTTGGACCATTTAAATTGACAATAATCCACACATGTCAACTTAAATAATACAAAACACGAATCATTAATGGAGTATATGTATATAAATGAGAATCATCACAGAATCACAGACAGATACAATATAACAAAATAACGCAGCGGAATTACAACAATGTCATAATAGTAGTTCATGAAGGTACTAAGTAAATACAACAATGTCTCAAGCAAATAGTGAAATAGAAATACATAGATGTCCGATACAATATCAAAATAAAATGGAGCAATATTGATAAAGATAAATGATGGTCTTCAAATCTTCAGCTTCCAAGCAGCACAGCAACATAAATCCTCAGGCTGACCCGAGCATGAGCATAAACAAACACTCAAGTCAAGACATATATTCTTATACAAGATAATATGGTTCAAATTTGAAATAACAATAACTTAAAGATGAATGGAATAACATCTTTCAGGATCCGTTAAACTATCTACTATGTAATAGTGTACGCTAAGTAGATAATGCCTATCAGTAAGATAAAGTATCAAAATAGTGTTAAGGCGTTACCGTTATCCCCCTTAACACATTTTATATAAGCATCATAGTCTATACAGCACTGTAAACTCCACCGTAAACTAGTGGGCTATCAAGGAGTACTCCATAGGTATAACACAAAACAAATCGTAGTGGTCGCGCATAGGGATACAAGTACGACAAGGCACATGAGGCAATACCCAAAGGAGTGAAACTACTATTTGCCTGATCCGGACTGGTGAGAACGCATCACCGCAACGATCGCAACACCGCAAAACAACACTCCTAAATCAAGGGTGCACACCAATCAAAACAAGTATTGGGTAGTTTACGAAGAAGTGTGTCCGCTCGAGGTAGCTAACCTCATTTGGCCCGGCACGGCTCCTGTTTAAGTCATTTCCAATTTGACACAAGTGTCAAGGTCATCCATTATCGTTCTTTTTCTTCAATCATCAACGTACATCATTCCAACCACTTCATTCTAGTTCACACTCCGCGTATAGTTACGAAAGTGGTATTCGGTTTAGACAGTGAGTATGTTCCTAACCGATTCCGGTCTCTTTAATAACTTTTGTAATTATTATACCGATTGGTCATTTAATAAATGTCAAAACCAAATCAATTTCAATTTCACTTAAAATTTGAAAGTCAACATTTCATTTACCTTCCTATATCAATTTCCAAAATTTACGTTTTAATTTTTTTTTTAATTTTCAATTTCCAAATTCTATAATTCAATTTCAATTTTTAATGTAAACCATTTCAAATATTGATTTAAATTCATATATAGGTTTCATTCCATAATCGTTTAAATTAAGTTAACTATCATTCAAAATCATTTAAATTCATTGATGGATTCATTCAGTAATCATTAAATAATTTTATCATTTCAAAATAATTTCAAATAAATTTCTAATTCATTCAATCGATCACTTAAGTTTACCTCAATTATTAAAACTTATAAATTTAATTAAATTATATTCGTCAAAATTTAATTCTTTAAATTTCAAGTATCATATTAATTTCCATAAATCACATTTATTTCTTATTAAAGAAATTCGATTTCACTTATTTGCTTATTTAATTTAAACAAATTCCAAAACATAATTATTAAAGTAACCCAATTTCACTTATTAAAGAAATTCAATTTATTTAATTATTAAATAATTCCAAACTTCATTATTAATTAATTTCAAACTTAATTCAATAATTAAAACAACATTCCTTTATTAACACTTTGTTAATTTTTAAATAATAACATTTGAATTTCAAACTTCAATTTAAACCTTTATTATTTTATTTAAATCGAATTGTTTAACCAATCGGGTTTTGTTTAATTCTCTATCCTAAGTCACTTGTTTTATTTGGGTATTTATCATTTCAACCCGATTCCATTTCAATTCAAATCAAAGCATAGTAAAGGTAACTTGCAGTGTGATAACTGGGATGGTGTCAAAGTAAATAAATAAGCAATAACAACAATCAATGACAATTCAATAATCAATTTAAATAATCTCGTAATAATCGTATTAATTTACATTGTTGTTTGTGCAAATTATTATAATTATTTCTAGAATCTACACTATCACTTCATGTAGATTAAAGATAATTACACTAATATTTTATGCGGTTCTACACTTGATGTCTATTATTCAATTTCATGCTTCATCAATTTATACAACATACATTTAAATGGTTCAAGGTGTAATTGACCAAATTTCTACGTGTCAATTAATTTAACATTTTAAAAGGGTCATATTATACAAATTTATCTAATTAGATTCAACACATATACCAATTTCAAATTTATTAACTCCTACGTCAAATTTAATTTCATATTGTTTATTACCTCCTACATTAACAATTTAACATCCAATGTCAACATCAAACAATCAATCATTTATCAACCAAACTGGATTATCATCGTATAAGAATATAAGTCGTGAAAATAATTCACCTTTCGTGGTTAGAGAATGAACGGCGAAACACGAAGAAGCATGAATGGAGTCGGTACAACACGAACAACAGAACACTGTAATTATCGACAAAAGAGGGACGATATTAATTTAAGTGAACATTCATATATAATTATAAAATTATATAAATGCGCTTACCAATGACGAAGAAAAGAACGAAGGCTGGGAGATTTGATGCTGTTGCAAAAAAGGAACTCAATCGGTTGCTGCAACAACAGGAAAAGAAAGGTGGTTACCATTTATTTAGTCAACCAATATATATACACTTCATATATATATTCTTTTACGCAACACAGTACACTTTCCCTTTCATAAAGCAACTGTTCCATCATCTTTTTTTTTAAACCGAGACTATTGCTTCACAAATTTTTATTATGCCACATCTTATTGCACGCAAGCTTTTCTCAAGCCTGCTCAAAGTGGCACAGCGAGGTCAGGGAAGGTGATGTGCTGGAAGCTACTGCGCAGGCGAGGCGATGGCGAGGCAAGGTGGTCACGGGTATGTTTGAGGGTGCGGAGGTGGTGCTGCGCCTGGGGAACACTGGAGGTGGATGGGACAGCGCGGATGAGTGTGGCGCGTGTAGTGGTTGCGGTGGCTCAGCCACGGCCGGAGGAGTAGGGCTAAGGCGACGAGGTGATTCGAAAGTAGGTGGGGCAAGTCACGGGCAGGTGGCAGTTGTGTGAAGGAGGTGGCGGCAAGACACTGTGGCGATGGTAGATAGCGTCGGCGAGGGAAGGAGACGCAGTCGAGGGGAGGGCGCAGACGAGGGGACTGCAGGCGAGAGGAGGCGAAGTCGGGCGGTGGGAGGAGCGGAAGTGATGCGTGCGGTTGGCGCGTGTGACCAGAGTGGGGTGGTGGGCTCATGCAGGCGGGAGGGTGGTGGAGGTTGAGGAGGCTCTTGATGGGTTGGGTTCATATTTATTTTTTGCATTTGATGTTTTTATTTTATATACAGTGGAGAAACATTGAAAAGAAAAGAGAAAGAATAAGTTGTGGAGAAGAGTTACCTGGAGAAGTTTGTGAATGAACAGTGGGTTCGTTTTTTATTTTATAATTCGTTGCTGTAAATTCTATTTTTTTGAATTCCCAAACGGCACACCTATTCCCAAGCTAACCCCCACCTTCCAACTACCGCATTTATTCATATCAGGTGAAATTTTATTTTCAAATTTTGAATGGGCACGGGCTGCAAATTTTGGGCTGAATATGGTTTAACCGGTCCGCCCGGAACGGTTAAATTAACGCGTCGTTTTACGTCGGACTCCAATTTGCACAAATAAATATACCGTTTTGATCAATGCGATGAGGCGCTTACAACGGTACCCAGATAATCGTGATACGACAATTTTATAAAAACTCAAAATTTACGCCGATTAAATTGTTCGTTTGACAAAACAATTTAAATGATGTAGGCGACGACGGAATTAGACGAAACGAATTGCGACGTCTAATTGAGATAAATTTTTACAACATTAATGTGTAAAAATATTTAGATTCGGAAGATGAAATTTACGCACTTTAAAATGAACTGATATACAATAAAACGCGAACGACATTTACTGTAATATTTTGCGACGAAAATTTTCCTATATCCATAACTAGCTAGACGCATCTTATAAACGAAGTTTGGGCGTTATTTGAGATCGTATATAAATTCCAAATCTATATTAAAATAATGGATTTAAATTTTATTTTGGGTCGGAAATTCAGGGTCGTTACATGTCGTTTGGCCGTCCGAGCTTGAAACGCGTTGAAATCAATTAATGGAATTTAAATGAATATAATTTGATTTTGAAAGCTAACTTCTATATACAATGGAATTGGGGTTTGAAACTTGTTCCATTGAGTTTATAAATATCAAAAACATATATTTTGATATATGCGATGACCTACTTTCGTTCCGGGGACGAAACGGGCTTTTCGGGTCGTTGTTATCATTTCGACCCAATTCGATATGTCCATTCGTTTTTATCTATCTCTGCCTATATATAGACTGTTATAAACCCTAGCAGCTTCTTTTATTCATTTTCATGTACGTACAGTTTTGTTCTTTTCTTCCTTCTCAAATGGCTGTAATCTCCAAACCCTAATTCCCAATTCGAAAACCCTAATTTCAATTTCAAATCAATCTCCAAAATTCAAATTCTGCAAACCATATCAAATTATATATCATTGGAAAGCTCTTGACAAGTGTAATCTAGATCTGCTGTTCGTTTTTGCAATTGAGTCTCGGATTGACCAGAAATCGTTGAAGAAGCCTCGGCCGTCCGTATTAGGGTTTGCTTTTCGACGGTGGATCGACGATCGGGAGGCACTGCTGCGTGGAGGGCAATCAGGGGAGTCGATCTATATGGTTAGTTGTGTCAGATGGTGAGCGAATTTACCAGAAATGGTCAGCCTTTGTCGTGGCAGAGATGGCTAAAGGGGGGCGGCGGAGCTCGCTGTGTGGGCGAGGATGGTGTGGCTGTGGACGTGGAGGCCAACAGCGTTGGCTGATTTGGTCGAAGCCAAGCGTAGGTGGCACGGTGATGTGGGATGAGTGCCGGTTGAAGTTAGTGGTTCGATCGTACGCAACTGTAGGGTTTTATTTAGGAGGTAATGCTAATTAATATAATACCCTTGCTTTATTTTAATTTTAATTTAAATTCCAAATGTTCTAACTAGCATAAGCTTCGCATACGAGCTCGGATTTGAACGCGGTTTTATCCGTTGCGATCGTATCGAAATTTCGGACGACAAGGAACTGGTTTGGTTGAATTATGAGACTGTTCAAATTTTGGGCTTTATTTGTATTTTAAATCGACGATAAATCAAAGGTGAGTGATTTAACCCACTCACTACTACTAAACCATCTTATGTTTATTAAATTGAATTTAAGATGTGATACAAATATTACTGGTTGTTGTTTGGTTGTTTGGTTGTTTAATTTGACATTTTAATTGAAATTGAATTTTATTGAATTAAATTGCCATTTAAATTAATATCAAATTTAAATTGCTAGTTAAACACCTGATAATGATAACCAGTCATTTGTTGTGATTTATTGGCCGATTTGGATGATGATTGTGATGGATGTTTGTTTGTTGACATTCTGGATGATTTGATGTTTATATTCATGTTAATCATTATGGGTTGAAATGATACATACCCGAATGATCTTATAGATTAGGGAAAATTGTTATGGGGTGAAATCATAAACCCGAGCAATTTTATTGATTTGGAAATTATTAATTCGGAATACGAGTTGAAATGATATATACCTGGAAAGTTTAACTATTTTGGGGTTGAAATGATACATACCCTATCACTTGACCATAGGGTAGAAAACTATATACGGACACCGTTGGTCGGTTTTAATTTTTTTTTCTAAATGATAAAGTATGTTTGATTTTTAAATTTAATTTAATGATTTTATTTTAAAATTTTATATTCGAAAAATAATTTATTTAATCTGTTTTAAAGCTTCAAATTTATAAGTCAACATATGGTTTTAAATGTAATTTTAAGTTTAGTTTATAATTTTATTTAGTTTTAAATATATAATTTAAATAGTTTAAAAATAATTAATCAAATAAAATATTTAATATAGTTTTTAATATATATATATATATATTTTAAATTTAATTTAAATAATAAATACGGATTTGATTTAAGATAATAAATATAGACTTTTATAATAGCTTTAATTGATAAAAGATTTTTGTAAAAGATTTTAGAATTTTGTAAAAGGTTTTGTAAGGATTTTATAAAGATTTTTTTAAAGGATTTTATAATGGACTTTAAAAGGATTTTATAAAAGATTTTATAACGGTTTTATTAAGGTTTTAAAGGATTTTATAAAGGGTTTTATAAAAGAACTTGTATAAAGGGATTTCGAAGCGTATAAAAGAATTTTTGTAAAAGTTTATGATAAAGGGAAGAGTTGTAAACTATTTTGGAATTTATAAATAGCTTTATAAATGGTTTTAAAGCATATAAATAGTTTATAAATGGTTTAGAAGAGATTTATAAATTATTTTCGAAATTGACTGAAAGAAATCTTCCTCGGTATTTATGAATATATTTATACTTTTGGAATAAGTATATGGATATCTTGATATGAAGGTTTAAACTATTTTCTGGATTTATTATTATAAATGTTTTAAAAAATGACCATGGTGTGAAAAATGTAAGCGTTTGGTTGTTAAAGAGACCGGGGTCGGGTATTGTCATACTCTCTGCGAATTCCGAAACCACTTTAACAACTGTGCACGTGGTGGAGAATCCAGAACGAAGTAGGATGGTTTGGCGAACGCTACTGTATGAGCTATGAACGCAGCCCTGACCCCCCGGGTCAGCTTGATATGACTAAAACAGAAGCTATACCGGGCCAAGTGAGGTCGTTCCTCCGATCGGGCACATTTCTTCGATACCATATCTATTACTTTGTGATTGATTTGGTGGCCACCTTCGATTTGATTATGGAAGTATGTTCCGAGGTAGGCGGTAGTAGCTGCTACGTGTTACCACCAGTCCAGGAGTGCAAAACGGTAGAATCCTACCCTGGGCATTGCCCGCGTGCCTTGTCATATGCCTTATCGAGCCCACTACGATTTTGGTTTATGTCATAGCTATGGAGTGCTCGCTGATAGTGTAACGACCTGCTATTTTCAACCATTCGCATCCATACATGTCAGATTTGAATTGCTCAAAATATTATATTGTTAATTTAAATTTGGCAAAACTAGCATATACAGTAAATAAATAATCGCAGAATCACGGACATAGAGTAATATAAAATATTACAGCGGAAACAAACGAATAGTAGTTAATGAAGCTACTATATATATATAAACAGAGTTAAATAAGATACAACAGAGATCTCGAATACATAGATGTCTCAATAAAATAGTCAAAATACAAGATCTGAATACATCACTGGAATCAACTGAATAACTGAAAGCTGGATAGATAGCTGGATCTTCAATGTAACGACCCAGAATTTTTGATAATTAAAATTCGAATATTTAATTAATTTTAAATATTAATAAATGGAATTTAGAAGTCGAATGATTTATTTTTCGAATATTGGATTTAATTTGACAATTAAATCGATAATTTAATACTGAAATTCCAGAAACAATTTAAATCTGGATTAAATATGATTGGAAATGATTTGTAAAGTTATATTAAATCATATTGGAGTTATAGTGACGTTATAGAACTTTTAAAATTTAATTAAAAGTTAATCTGTGGAAATTGAATATTTTAATATTTAATTATCGACTGTAAAAATAGCCAATTTTCGAACAGTCTCAGAATTGAACGAGACCAGTTCCATTGGATCCGTAATAGTTAGTTATTATCGGATTTCAATTTTCGTATCAATCGAAGTTATCATTTGACCGTGGCAGCTCGAAACGCATCGATATCGTTTTAATTTTAAATCGTCGAGTTAAAATAGTCATTTTTCAAACGGTCTCGGATTTCGACGAAACCAGTTTCATCGGATCCGTAATGTGATTTTATTGTAAGATTTTAAATTTCGTAATTTTTGGATTTACCATTTGTCCGGTACGAATCAAAACGCCTCGAAATCGATTTAAATCGATTTAATTTAAATTGATCGTTTATTGTCATATCTCACACATACGATCGAATTAGCTTCCGAAACCTGTTCCATTGCGTTCGGAACGTGGGGTAAACCTTACGAACGTCAGCCGGCACGCTCGATTTGGAGTTCGAAAAATCCGGGATGAATAGTGTTGAGATAATTTTCTATAAAAGCCCCTTTATTTTCACAAATTTCAAAAGAAAAACAAGCTAGGGTTTGCTTCAGCTCAGCCGCCACCATCATAACCAATGGCTGAAATACACTCATCTTCTCCCCTCAAAAACTCATGATCCAGTCATTGTTTCGAAAAGTTTCCAACTAGAAAAACGTAGAGCTCGTTGAGAGCTATGCATCCAACGGTGGAAGTTGTTTGAAACTCATCATGCTCGCCGTTATCAACTCGCGTTCATGCTACGTTTGCACACGGTTTCCCACGTCAGGTCAACGCCGAGCTCCGTTCTGTTCTGGTCGAGGGTAGGGGGCACGAAGGGCTTCCAAATGAGAGTCGTCGATCATCTCCTCGACGTCGTATGGTGGAGCGACAAATTCGATGTTGAAGGCGGCACGTTGGGTTCTCGCGTGAGTGGCCTGGAGAACGCGCGCGTGAGAAGATAAGGGGGGTGGCCGTGATTTGCTGTGAAGGAATGGATGGTCCAGATGAGATTTAGGTTAAAATTTAAAAATGAAAGTGTAAATTATTTATATTAAAATTCGTTCAATGTTTAAAATTGCATATCTCTTTCATACGAGATCGGAAAAAGGCGAAACCAGTTGCGTTGGAACCGTACTGACGAATACTACGCGATGCAACTGATTTGGATTCGTTTGGAGCTAGTTTGAATTTCGGGTAAAATTAAACGCCGTTTAATTTTATTCGAAAAATAAACGCTGGAATCAGAATTAAAATCACGGTGAGATCTTCTCACTCATTTGAATGTGGAATTTTTACAGTTATTGATTTGATTGATATGATTGCTATTCGATGTGATATTAGATATAGTAGGATATATCTATATATATATATAGCAATATATACATATTGGCATATGTATATATTGGATTGATTGATTCCCGCCTCGTATAGCGGATGAGACCCTATTGCGCCGTTAGTAAGCGGATTTTTATAAAACCCATATACCGCAATAATTCCGTACTGGAGCGGAATTGGTATTGTGCTAACATCTTTGGATGCAGGGAAACAGGTTGGAGGGATCCGACTGGATTCCTCACCGTATTGATTTTTTCCAAATATTTTGATATATTCTGTTATCATATGATGATATATGATATTTGACTGTTGTGATGGACTGATTGGTGTTGTGGCATCATCGGATTCAGTTTTGAAATGTAAAAATAACGACTGTTATTTTAAAAGGGTTTTTAAAGTGATTTTTTGAAAACATACGTTTTATGGAATTTTTGAATCGGTTTATAAACGTAAAATTTTAAAGTTATAAAAGTTATAATTTTTAGTGAAATATAACCGAAGTGTCGTTTTTGAAATAAAAATCGATTTATTTATAAAATGGGTTAAGTTGGGATTTTGAATAACTATAAACGATTTGTATAGGAAGATTTATAAAATGGATATTTTATAAATCAAAATATTGGACTTATAAAACGAATTTTTATAAGTGTTGAAAAGAAGTATAAAAGGATTTCATAAGTGAATGAAATTAATAGATTTATAACGTGAAGTTATAAAGGGAATAGATGTTGTAGAATAAACGATTTATAAGTAATTTACTTATAAAAATTAGATTTTTGCACTTAATTGGGATATAAATAGAAATTGCTAAATGAAATGATTTCATAAGTTGAAATTGTTATGAAGTATAAATGTGATTTATAAACGTTGTTTATAAATCTGGAATCACTTATTTTGATAAGTAATTTTAGAAGTTAATAAAAGGAGAATTTTATAAATCGAAGTTGTTAGAAAATATAAAGGTGAATTTATAAACGTTGTTTTATGAATTCGAAATCAATCAAATTTGATGAATGTAATATAGAAGTTATTAAGGGAATTTTATCCACGATTTTGGATAGTGGATAATTCTTGGAATAAAACGTGTAGAAAAGATTGAAATGTAATTATTGAAGTATATTCACGATTTTGGACAGTGAATATGTTATCAAATAAAATGGATATATTTCGGGAAAGCGATATTATAAAATGAAGTTAATTGTTTTAAAAGATGTTTTAAAACGTGTTAAGTATCGAAATCATAGATTTCAACATTCATTGTTGAAATGGACGTTTTCGAGAAATAAGGAAATGATGGGCTATAACACTGTTGTTATAGTAAATGATTTTCGAAAGAAAATGTTTTTTTTGTATGGTATTGGGATTCATATATCTATCTAAATTCTGAATCCCTATACTAGTGATTTTGAGTCGTCGTAACGATGTTTTACGCAACATTCGTTTTGACTCAAATAGATGTTGAAATTTATGATTTCCTTAAAAGAATGAATATATACTTAATTTGATTTAAGTATATCGAATATTTTCTAAGTGTTGAAAATAAATGATTTGTGAATTACTTATTTTTAAATAAGTATGGAAATGCTTTTCCAATATGAAGTGAACTGTTTAGAGATTTTATCTTTTAAAGATAAATTGAAAAGTGAATATTTGAAATTGGTTTTCAAACGGTTAAGTGTGGAAATTATATATCTAGTAAAGATATTTTGGAGATTAAATAATTTGTAAAATTATTTGGAATCTGATGATGTTGCGCATCTTTATTGATAGTTAAATAACCGACTATCAATAATTACCTTTAGATGGGTATTTGTTGTGAATTGGATGAATTTGAATGCCACACTTATTTTTAAATAATCGCTCACTATTCGGGTTAGCCGGGAAAGGACCATGGGGTCATATAACCCATTCCGAATATGTGATACGTCGTTATGAATTGCATTTGAAGACCGGTGTTGAAGACCGGATATTTTTGAAAACGGAAGGATTACCGTCGAGTTACTCTACATCGACTGATCTTCGATTTAGAGGTTTTATCACCCTTAGTGACGGGAAATCCGAACGTGATTAGAAATTTATCCGGATATGCAAGGGCTTCGTGAGAAGTGCCTTCGGTTCTGTTCGATCCCGGAACAGACTTGTATGGATTGTGTGTCTGACGTTACAATTTGAGATATAAAGCTGATTTCTTTCAAATACATTTCTGTTGGTGGCGGAGAATTTATTCTCTTAGCTTAACACCCTTCTCTGAGACGTACGAGCTCAGAGGTTATGTAGTTGAAATTTATCAGCGATATATCCCAATTTGGTAACGTGGCATACTGAGTGTTGCTGTGAAATGATCAGTGTTTGATCATTTGTGATATGATCATTTGTTTGATCTTATATCTTTGTGATCATAGGTTGATCATTTTGTTTGACCCGAAGCAGGGCTTTTTGAGAAAGCGTAGCTTTGTGGACGAGACTTCATCGAGCCTCACACCCCGGAAATGGTCGAAACAGGAAGAATGCGGCAAGGTTCTAGGGAGTAGCGCCCCTTAGTGTATGTCATTCCTTCTGGATAAAGGTGGTATCATGGTATGGAGCCCAGATACTTAACCTCTGTGGTTACTGCATTATTATTATCTATGTGGTTTGTTGGAAATCGGGGATCCTCGGGAAGATCGGTGACGATCGGGGGATGTCATACGCGTGTCAGTAGTTACCTATTTTTGCAGAGGTAACCCGGCCTTGTGTTGGCAGAGATCTAACCATAATGTTAGGTTATTTCTCGGGTCGTCTATTCCAGGGACGTACCCATCGTGGATAGGAAGTTCCTTAGCCTGACCATTTGTTGGAAATCCAAACTCCAATACGTGACTTGTACGGTATTAGTTGTAGAACCTGCCATTTACGTACGGTGGTCACCACTGTTTAGATGGTAGCTATAGTAGGCATACGATACTGGTCGTATGTTGGCTAAGATTAATATTATACTTTCGAAATGTTTTCGACACTATGCACTAATAATAATATCAAAAATGATTTTATTTTGCGTAGTAAGCATCTTTGACTATCATAAGAAGAAATCTCCTCCAATTCTGCGTTTGCATTGTGTGTGTGGTGGGAGGTCTTATGGTAGTTTCATTTTCCAAAAGCATTTCGAATTGACTTTAAAATTATCCTGTTGTTTATTTTAAAGAATAACTGTTTTACGATCTCACACCAGTCACCATGACTGACTCGGAGTTTATTGTCCCCTTCTAAACTCTGGGTGCCCACAAATTTCCACACGGGCAGCCTAGAGTTATATTATCAGGATATTCTGGATATTCTGGAGCTTGGAGATAAGCTGGATGACGAGACGTAGTATTTGTATCTGATAGTATTTATTCCGCTGTGTATTCTGTATGAGGACAAGTTTATATAACTGTCCATTGTTGTATATTGACTCTGATGATTGATGTATGTATAAAATGATATAGTTCTTTGTTTTAAAGATTACTGATTTATCTATTATATTTTGTTCCGCTGCGATGTGTAAGATTCTGATATTGTTCTGTTTCTGTTGCTGTTCTCTTGTTCTGTTGTTGTTCTTCTTTCTTTTTCTTCTTTCTTCTTTTTCTGCCTTTTTCTTCTTTCTTAAAACCATAACCTTCCGGGTTTCCGGCATTCGATGGCTCAGCAGTCGATAAAGTGAGTATCGATGTTGAATTTTCGAAAGTCGAAAATTTTCGGGATGTTACAATTTGGTATCAGAGCATATGGTTAAGCGACAACCCTGCTCTGTTGGGTGTTACTCATTAGAGATAGAGTCAGTAGTACTCTAGAATGAGTTTGAGTGTAATAATAGATACGAGTGCGTATTTGTTAGTGAATATAAAATTGTTTTATATTGTGATGATTGGTTTGTTGAGTGGTATATGGATTCTGGTCGGTATTGTCCGTACAACTCTATCGATAGGGATCTCTAAACACTCGAATAGAACAATTCGGCACAGTATTGTTTTAAATTGGGTAAATGGAATAATTTTACCTTGATTATATTTTGTATAGAAAAGAAATGTTTTTCTATAAAGTATTATAGTATATGGTTGCATGGATGTTAGGAAGTAATAATAGTGAATTATCATCACTAAAATTGAATGAGAAATTGAAATCATAACTCCAAAGTCAAGAGATAAATCCATGTACAAATGAAATTTAAGAATGTAAATTATAAATGTGACTTATAATTTAAAACGGAATTCCAGAGAAGTTTTTGGAAATGTTTTGAAAGGAGTTTGAAAATTTTGGAGATTTGGAAAGTTTAAATCCCTTTTGATTTGAAAATGAATTTCGAAGGTTTTGAAAAAATATTTTGAAGAGATGAAAAGCTCTAAACTCTTTTCGGTCGCTGGAAAATAACTTCGATGATGACCGCGGCATCGTTGGTGTTCATTTTCGGGTTTCCAAAAGAGGAATTGCTGCCAAATTGTTTTAAATGGAAGTGTTTGGAAAATTTGGATTTTGTTTTGGAAATTAAAAGGATAATTTGAATTGTTTTCAAATGGTTTTGAAAAAGTTGAAACGACTCTGTAATCCTATTTAAAATACTTACGAAATATTAATAAGTTGATAACTTATAGAATATTGAAATTTGATTAGAATGAAATGCAAATTGAAAAACGAATGAATTAGTGAATGAATGAATGAATTGCGATTGCAAGTGCCAGAAAATGAAATTGAATGTTAAAATTCATTTTGAATTTGAAAGTAAATAGAACTGGAATTGAATTTGATAAATGAAATATTAAACTGAAAGTTAGTAAGGGAAGCTAATTGATTATTGACCAAATGGATAAGGTTTGAACGAATTAAATTCAATGATTATAAATGAAGATAAATTGAATTCCAATAGAATTGAAAATGTGAATTATAAGTTCAAATGAATGTGAAATGAAAAATTGAACGAAATTGAATATGTAACTTCAATAGCGAATTTAAAGAGGATATAAGAAGTATATATTGAAATTTTGTAATGGAGTTTGCAAAATGATTTGGATATGTAACTAGATATTATGGCTAGTAGGATATACAGGTGTAAAGGAAATTGAATTTGATTTCAAAGATAAATTTGAATTGCTCGACAAAAGGTATGTGTTTGAGTTTAATATGAGTTTTGATGATTTCTCTCTAGCCGCTTGGCTGTTTCTTTTTCTTTTTGAAATCTGAGAGTCCGTAGGGACGTTTTGTAGTCGTACCGTATTAGCCGCGCAAAGGAGACGCTGGCGAAATTTTTCGAAAATTTCGGGCGTTAGAAAATTTTGAGGAATTTTGAAAGTCTAAAATTTGAATTTAAACTCGAATTTGAATTGAGAAGTTAAACAATGTTGTTGAAACTTATAATTGAAGTTGGAAAGTTAGTAGAATTAATAACGAATCTTTAGTAGAAAGATTTGTTTTGATGAATTGATAAAACTATTAGATTGTGAAAAATAGTAGACGAGTTAAGGACCATTTTTCCTGACTTGTAATTTCGAGGACGAAATTCTTTTAAGGGGGGAAGTTTGTAACGACCCAGAATTTTTGATAATTAAAATTCGAATATTTAATTAATTTTAAATATTAATAAATGGAATTTAGAAGTCGAATGATTTATTTTTCGAATATTGGATTTAATTTGACAATTAAATCGATAATTTAATACTGAAATTCCAGAAACAATTTAAATCTGGATTAAATATGATTGGAAATGATTTGTAAAGTTATATTAAATCATATTGGAGTTATAGTGACGTTATAGAACTTTTAAAATTTAATTAAAAGTTAATCTGTGGAAATTGAATATTTTAATATTTAATTATCGACTGTAAAAATAGCCAATTTTCGAACAGTCTCAGAATTGAACGAGACCAGTTCCATTGGATCCGTAATAGTTAGTTATTATCGGATTTCAATTTTCGTATCAATCGAAGTTATCATTTGACCGTGGCAGCTCGAAACGCATCGATATCGTTTTAATTTTAAATCGTCGAGTTAAAATAGTCATTTTTCAAACGGTCTCGGATTTCGACGAAACCAGTTTCATCGGATCCGTAATGTGATTTTATTGTAAGATTTTAAATTTCGTAATTTTTGGATTTACCATTTGTCCGGTACGAATCAAAACGCCTCGAAATCGATTTAAATCGGTTTAATTTAAATTGATCGTTTATTGTCATATCTCACACATACGATCGAATTAGCTTCCGAAACCTGTTCCATTGCGTTCGGAACGTGGGGTAAACCTTACGAACGTCAGCCGGCACGCTCGATTTGGAGTTCGAAAAATCCGGGATGAATAGTGTTGAGATAATTTTCTATAAAAGCCCCTTTATTTTCACAAATTTCAAAAGAAAAACAAGCTAGGGTTTGCTTCAGCTCAGCCGCCACCATCATAACCAATGGCTGAAATACACTCATCTTCTCCCCTCAAAAACTCATGATCCAGTCATTGTTTCGAAAAGTTTCCAACTAGAAAAACGTAGAGCTCGTTGAGAGCTATGCATCCAACGGTGGAAGTTGTTTGAAACTCATCATGCTCGCCGTTATCAACTCGCGTTCATGCTACGTTTGCACACGGTTTCCCACGTCAGGTCAACGCCGAGCTCCGTTCTGTTCTGGTCGAGGGTAGGGGGCACGAAGGGCTTCCAAATGAGAGTCGTCGATCATCTCCTCGACGTCGTATGGTGGAGCGACAAATTCGATGTTGAAGGCGGCACGTTGGGTTCTCGCGTGAGTGGCCTGGAGAACGCGCGCGTGAGAAGATAAGGGGGGTGGCCGTGATTTGCTGTGAAGGAATGGATGGTCCAGATGAGATTTAGGTTAAAATTTAAAAATGAAAGTGTAAATTATTTATATTAAAATTCGTTCAATGTTTAAAATTGCATATCTCTTTCATACGAGATCGGAAAAAGGCGAAACCAGTTGCGTTGGAACCGTACTGACGAATACTACGCGATGCAACTGATTTGGAATCGTTTGGAGCTAGTTTGAATTTCGGGTAAAATTAAACGCCGTTTAATTTTATTCGAAAAATAAACGCTGGAATCAGAATTAAAATCACGGTGAGATCTTCTCACTCATTTGAATGTGGAATTTTTACAGTTATTGATTTGATTGATATGATTGCTATTCGATGTGATATTAGATATAGTAGGATATATCTATATATATATAGCAATATATACATATTGGCATATGTATATATTGGATTGATTGATTCCCGCCTCGTATAGCGGATGAGACCCTATTGCGCCGTTAGTAAGCGGATTTTTATAAAACCCATATACCGCGATAATTCCGTACTGGAGCGGAATTGGTATTGTGCTAACATCTTTGGATGTAGGGAAACAGGTTGGAGGGATCCGACTGGATTCCTCACCGTATTGATTTTTTCCAGATATTTTGATATATTCTGTTATCATATGATGATATATGATATTTGACTGTTGTGATGGACTGATTGGTGTTGTGGCATCATCGGATTCAGTTTTGAAATGTAAAAATAACGACTGTTATTTTAAAAGGGTTTTTAAAGTGATTTTTTGAAAACATACGTTTTATGGAATTTTTGAATCGGTTTATAAACGTAAAATTTTAAAGTTATAAAAGTTATAATTTTTAGTGAAATATAACCGAAGTGTCGTTTTTGAAATAAAAGTCGATTTATTTATAAAATGGGTTAAGTTGGGATTTTGAATAACTATAAACGATTTGTATAGGAAGATTTATAAAATGGATATTTTATAAATCAAAATATTGGACTTATAAAACGAATTTTTATAAGTGTTGAAAAGAAGTATAAAAGGATTTCATAAGTGAATGAAATTAATAGATTTATAACGTGAAGTTATAAAGGGAATAGATGTTGTAGAATAAACGATTTATAAGTAATTTACTTATAAAAATTAGATTTTTGCACTTAATTGGGATATAAATAGAAATTGCTAAATGAAATGATTTCATAAGTTGAAATTGTTATAAAGTATAAATGTGATTTATAAACGTTGTTTATAAATCTGGAATCACTTATTTTGATAAGTAATTTTAGAAGTTAATAAAAGGAGAATTTTATAAATCGAAGTTGTTAGAAAATATAAAGGTGAATTTATAAACGTTGTTTTATGAATTCGAAATCAATCAAATTTGATGAATGTAATATAGAAGTTATTAAGGGAATTTTATCCACGATTTTGGATAGTGGATAATTCTTGGAATAAAACGTGTAGAAAAGATTGAAATGTAATTATTGAAGTATATTCACGATTTTGGACAGTGAATATGTTATCAAATAAAATGGATATATTTCGGGAAAGCGATATTATAAAATGAAGTTAATTGTTTTAAAAGATGTTTTAAAACGTGTTAAGTATCGAAATCATAGATTTCAACATTCATTGTTGAAATAGACGTTTTCGAGAAATAAGGAAATGATGGGCTATAACACTGTTGTTATAGTAAATGATTTTCGAAAGAAAATGTTTTTTTTGTATGGTATTGGGATTCATATATCTATCTAAATTCCGAATCCCTATACTAGTGATTTTGAGTCGTCGTAACGATGTTTTACGCAACATTCGTTTTGACTCAAATAGATGTTGAAATTTATGATTTCCTTAAAAGAATGAATATATACTTAATTTGATTTAAGTATATCGAATATTTTCTAAGTGTTGAAAATAAATGATTTGTGAATTACTTATTTTTAAATAAGTATGGAAATGCTTTTCCAATATGAAGTGAACTGTTTAGAGATTTTATCTTTTAAAGATAAATTGAAAAGTGAATATTTGAAATTGGTTTTCAAACGGTTAAGTGTGGAAATTATATATCTAGTAAAGATATTTTGGAGATTAAATAATTTGTAAAATTATTTGGAATCTGATGATGTTGCGCATCCTTATTGATAGTTAAATAACCGACTATCAATAATTACCTTTAGATGGGTATTTGTTGTGAATTGGATGAATTTGAATGCCACACTTATTTTTAAATAATCGCTCACTATTCGGGTTAGCCGGGAAAGGACCATGGGGTCGTATAACCCATTCCGAATATGTGATACGTCGTTATGAATTGCATTTGAAGATCGGTGTTGAAGACCGGATATTTTTGAAAACGGAAGGATTACCGTCGAGTTACTCTACATCGACTGATCTTCGATTTAGAGGTTTTATCACCCTTAGTGACGGGAAATCCGAACGTGATTAGAAATTTATCCGGATATGCAAGGGCTTCGTGAGAAGTGCCTTCGGTTCTGTTCGATCCCGGAACAGACTTGTATGGATTGTGTGTCTGACGTTACAATTTGAGATATAAAGCTGATTTCTTTCAAATACATTTCTGTTGGTGGCGGAGAATTTATTCTCTTAGCTTAACACCCTTCTCTGAGACGTACGAGCTCAGAGGTTATGTAGTTGAAATTTATCAGCGATATATCCCAATTTGGTAACGTGGCATACTGAGTGTTGCTGTGAAATGATCAGTGTTTGATCATTTGTGATATGATCATTTGTTTGATCTTATATCTTTGTGATCATAGGTTGATCATTTTGTTTGACCCGAAGCAGGGCTTTTTGAGAAAGCGTAGCTTTGTGGACGAGACTTCATCGAGCCTCACACCCCGGAAATGGTCGAAACAGGAAGAATGCGGCAAGGTTCTAGGGAGTAGCGCCCCTTAGTGTATGTCATTCCTTCTGGATAAAGGTGGTATCATGGTATGGAGCCCAGATACTTAACCTCTGTGGTTACTGCATTATTATTATCTATGTGGTTTGTTGGAAATCGGGGATCCTCGGGAAGATCGGTGACGATCGGGGGATGTCATACGCGTGTCAGTAGTTACCTATTTTTGCAGAGGTAACCCGGCCTTGTGTTGGCAGAGATCTAACCGTAATGTTAGGTTATTTCTCGGGTCGTCTATTCCAGGGACGTACCCATCGTGGATAGGAAGTTCCTTAGCCTGACCATTTGTTGGAAATCCAAACTCCAATACGTGACTTGTACGGTATTAGTTGTAGAACCTGCCATTTACGTACGGTGGTCACCACTGTTTAGATGATAGCTATAGTAGGCATACGATACTGGTCGTATGTTGGCTAAGATTAATATTATACTTTCGAAATGTTTTCGACACTATGCACTAATAATAATATCAAAAATGATTTTATTTTGCGTAGTAAGCATCTTTGACTATCATAAGAAGAAATCTCCTCCAATTCTGCGTTTGCATTGTGTGTGTGGTGGGAGGTCTTATGGTAGTTTCATTTTCCAAAAGCATTTCGAATTGACTTTAAAATTATCCTGTTGTTTATTTTAAAGAATAACTGTTTTACGATCTCACACCAGTCACCATGACTGACTCGGAGTTTATTGTCCCCTTCTAAACTCTGGGTGCCCACAAATTTCCACACGGGCAGCCTAGAGTTATATTATCAGGATATTCTGGATATTCTGGAGCTTGGAGATAAGCTGGATGACGAGACGTAGTATTTGTATCTGATAGTATTTATTCCGCTGTGTATTCTGTATGAGGACAAGTTTATATAACTGTCCATTGTTGTATATTGACTCTGATGATTGATGTATGTATAAAATGATATAGTTCTTTGTTTTAAAGATTACTGATTTATCTATTATATTTTGTTCCGCTGCGATGTGTAAGATTCTGATATTGTTCTGTTTCTGTTGCTGTTCTCTTGTTCTGTTGTTGTTCTTCTTTCTTTTTCTTCTTTCTTCTTCTTCTGCCTTTTTCTTCTTTCTTAAAACCATAACCTTCCGGGTTTCCGGCATTCGATGGCTCAGCAGTCGATAAAGTGAGTATCGATGTTGAATTTTCGAAAGTCGAAAATTTTCGGGATGTTACATTCAAGCGAAGCTCCAACTCCAAAGGTGAGTCTCAAATGATGTATCACTCAGTCTGACCCGAGCATAAAGCAAAACACAAAACACTCGAGTCAGGATTAACATTCTTATATCAATAAATCCAACTCAAGTGAAATATCAACTGAAATACTACAAGTAACTCGATGTTTAGGATAACCATCCTCTAAGGATCCGTTAAACTATCTACTATGTAGTAATATATGCTATTATAATAATGTCTAATAGTAAAATAAACTTACTTTTAAATAGCGTTAAGGCTTTACATTTTCCACCTTAACACATAATAGTGCTAATAGTCTATACAGTACCTGCGTACCTCCAGATCGGGAGGCTGCGAGAAGATACTCCATAGGTACGACACAAATAGAAACTCGTAGTAAAGCTCGATATGGTAGGTGACACGGCACAACTAGGCAATGCTAGGGTAGATATACCAATTACGCATCCGGGCTGGTGGTAACGCATAGCAGCCACTACCGCCCACCTCGGAACACACTCCCAATCAAAATCGAAGGGTGGCCACCAAATCAATCACAAAGTAATAGAATGGTATCGAAGAAATGCGTCCGATCAGAGGTGCTACCTCATTGGCCCGTCGATCGCTCCTGTTTTAGCCACCTTATGCCAACTCATGGGAGTTGGGTCCACGTATATACCTCAATAGGAATCGTCGCCACCATCCTACTTCATTTTGGAATCTCCACCGCATACACAGTTGTTAAAGTGATTTTCGGTATCGACAGAGAGTATGCCCATATCTGATCCCGGTCTCTTTAACAACCAAACGTTATTATAACACCGCGGTCATTTCAAAATAGTTTATACTTCAAAACCAAAATATCATTTCCATCTCAAAACCAAATCAATACGATATCACTTCCATTTCAAATATATCATTTCCAAAATCATAGCATTTCAATGTTATAACACTTCAGAAACCAAACACTTTAAAATAGTTTATAAAATAATAAGTTAACATAGTTTATAATAAATAGTTAGTATATTAAAAATAGTTTATAAAATAAATAGTTTATATTAAAATAATTTATTAAGTTAAAATGTATAAATGATTTTAAATATAATTTAAAATTACTTTATATAATAAAATAGCTTCCTCAACTTCACAAATCGATTCAAACCAATCCTAATTCCAAATTCAAATTTATCCAATCTCAAATCATCAATTTCAAATTCCAATTCAATTAAATATTACAAATTATATTGATTTCAAATACCGATTTGAACCGCAAATAAACCAGTTCAATTTCAATATATTTCAAAGCTTTAAATATCCAACATTTCAAAACTAAATTCGATAATTTCATATATATATATATATATATCAAATTCACTTTACTATTATTTAGTTTTGCAATATTAATTAAATAAATTCAATATCATTTAAATAAAAGCCCAAATTTCAAATCTCTAAATATTTCCTTCAATTTATTTAACTTGAAATATTTTTTTTAAATTATCTTAAACAAAAATCAAGTTATAAAATCATATACTTTAAAATTTCAAATTTAATAAATTTCAAATCAAACTTATTTAAGTATAATTCTTAAATAAATATAATTTCCAATCAATTTCAAATTTATCTTGACAACCCGAATCATTACAAACTCTATACTCGAAAATATAAATTTTAAATAACTACTTGAACATATTATATATCAACTTTATTAAATCAACTTTAATAAATCTTAAAAATCAATATTTATCAAAACCATATATTTCTTTTCAAAACCATAGAAATCATTTTCAAAATATTTATATATGGACCGACGGTGTCTGTATATAATTTTCTACCCTATGGTCAAGTGATACGGATATTTATCATTTCAATCCGCAATTTAAATATATATACGGGTATATATCATTTCAACCCGCAATCCCAAATTCAATTTAATGAAAATCGCTTAGGTCTATCATTTCAACCTATAACGATTCTCTCCTATTCTACAGATCGTTCGGGTATGTATCATTTCAACCCATAGTGAATTCTATACTAACAAGGAACTTGAAGAGTGATAACAGATATGAAATAATATAACAGGCATATATCATCGATATAAATAACAGATAATGGTGTCAGATGTCACAGGTGAACAAATATAGATAACAGTGTATATATATAGCAATAAAAATAACAGATAATGGTGTCAGATGTCACAGGTGAACAGATACAGATAACAGTGTATATATATAGCAATATAAATAACAGATAATGGTGTCAAATGTCACAAGTAATCAGATACAGATAATAGCATATATAACAATGTAAATTACTAACAGCAGCATATATCAATTGTCGTTTCAATTGAAATCAAATTTAATTAATATAAGAACGTTAATCTGAGTGATTACTCACCTTTCGAGGTTAGAGAACTTGAAAACAGAACAAGCTACGAATCCAGGTGCGAATTCCAAAGAAAAGCTAGATTGTCATGATTTGACAATCAAAGCTGATAATAAGGATAGATGAAATCAATCAGACTGGATTGCTGAAGATAATTGATATAACCCTATATAACTATATATAAAATTAATATTAAATTTAAACAAATATTAAAATTATATATACATATAATAAAGATCATTGTTTTTAAATAAACACATATAAACAAACATACCTACCAAAATATAGTTTGAAATATATATACATATACTTATAATCTTTCGAAATCAACAAATCTATATTCATAAAACCTACGGCTCATATACATACAAACAATCCATATGAACATATATACCCTATACTATATATAACACTGCATCATATAAAAATACTGCAACCAGTATATACATAAGACTGAAACATTATAAACTAATATAAAACTCAGTAGATCACTGATATAAAATAGCTAATATATATATGACCATATAATGTATATAAACTGCAATAAACATATGTATACGAACTAACTTCATACACTTTATATTCAAATAATATATCATATCACTTTAAACATAAAATATACTTAAAGTATAAATGAAACTGTTATAAAATATGTATACTAACATATATATTCTACTGTAAAATTATAAAAGAAAAATCTGAACATAATCTATATATAAATACTCTTAAACACCCATAGATATAAAAATATACAATATATATCAAAACACTATATAAAATATAAACAAAATACATCATATCGAAACTTATAACTGGCATATATATTATATAAAATAAACAACTGCTACAGCGGATAAAACTATGTATATTATACTATCAAAGAAATTTTCAACCACATGGTTTCTTCTCTGACATACTTTCCAAAAACAAACCAAACTTCCATGCTTTTATATGAAATTATATAGTATTCTGTAACTAAATGTATACCAGTTTAAATATATATATACATAACTTTATATAACACACGTCAGATATTCTATATATATATGTGAAAACCAAGAGAACTAGATATATATATACTTAACTTACATACCTTCATATAAACAGTTTATATAACAGAAAACTAACATAGCATGTACTTTGTATAAAATGCATATAGATACACAGCATATAAATGACTGAAACAAAATTCTATAATATTTATACATATTTATATAATATACAAACCAAAAGAAATGAAATACTCCCATTGCTTATCACAAATATTATTATACACGAAACTAGTTTCATATGTATTTGATGCTTAAACTATATCATATTTGAAAACAATATATATATATATATATATATAATACGTATAACTGTATATATACATATATATTTAGGCCAATATATATATATATATATATATGCATATATACCTTGCATGAATTAGAAAATGAAGAGGGTGGGCAGAAGTCAAGTGGGCAATGCGGAGGTTTGGCTTGCTCGCCGCGAGATCGGGATGATGGGCTTCGGTCTGTGAGGCTGCGCAAGCTGGTAGAGGATGAAGCTTGAGAGAGAGAAAAGGAAGAGGCTATGTGCATGGCTGATAGGAAGGAGGAAAAAGTGGCTGAGGGAGGAGATCAGTGCGTGGATGGAAATGGGAAACAGCGGCAGTGCTAAAGGCGGTGAGGTGTTGTGGGTTTCAGGAAGGGGTGGTGGCTGATGAAGAAATTGGATGTAACGACCCGCTATTTTGGACCATTCAAATCGACAATAAAACCATACATGTCGGATTTGAATTGCTCAAAATATTAGATTGTTAATTTAAATTTGGCAAAACTCAGCATATACAGTAAATAAATCAATCACAGAATCACAGACACAGAGTAATACAATAATACGCAGCGGAATAGATAAAATAGTAGTTCATGAAGCTACTATATAAACATCAGAGTTAAAAATAAAATACAACAGAATATCTCAAATACAGTGAAGTCTTCAGTACGAATAGATGACCTCTCTGAACAAATCAACTGGAAAAGCTGAAAACTGAATCGATAGTTGGATCTCCAAATGAAGCTCCAAACTCCAAGGGTGAGTCTCAAATGCTGTATCACTCAGTCTGACCCGAGCGTAAAGCAAAACACAAAACACTCGAGTCAGGATTAACATTCTTATACTAATAAATCCAACTCAAGTGAAATATCAACTGAAATACAAGTAACTTAAAGGATGTTTGGGATAACCATCCTCTAAGGATCCGTGGAACTATCTACAATGTAGAAATATACGCTATTAACAACCAAACGTCATTATAACACCGTGGTCATTTCAAAATAATTTATACTTCAAAACCAAAATGTCATTTCCCTTTCAAATATATATATTTCCAAATTAGAGCACTTCCAAAACTAAATTGATAATTTCATATATATCTTATTTTAACTTCATTATTATTTAGTTTGAAACCTTCACTTAATAAATCCATTATCATTTAAATAACCTTAAATTACATTAAACTAAATATTTCCTTCGATTTATTTAAAACTTGAAATATCCATTTAATCACTTTAAATCAAAAATCAATATTTATTAAACTATATATTTCTTTCCAAATCCATATAAATCATTTTCAAAATTATCTATATATATATATATAGACCAACGGTGTCTGTATATAATTTTCTATCATATGGTCAAGTGATACGGATATTTATCATTTCAATCCGTAATTTAATTATATACGGGTATATATCATTCAACCCGCAATCCCAAATTTAGTTCAAATGAAAATCGCTTGGGTTTATCATTTCAACCCATAACGATTTTCTCCTATTCTACAGATCGTTCGGGTATGTATCATTTCAACCCATAGGGAATTCTATACTAACAGGGTACATGTAGAGTGATAACAGATATGATAATAATAATAATAATAATAACAGGCATATATTATCGATAACAATAAAAATATAAACAACAGGATATGGTGTCATATCCCACAGGTGAACAGTTACATATAATAGCATATATATAACAATTTAAATAACTAACAGCAGCATATTTCAATTGTCATTTCAATTGAAATCGAATTTAATAAATGTAAGAACGTTAATCGTGAGTGAATGCTCACCTTTCGAGGCTAGAGATATGAACGAGAATGGAAACGAATAGAAAAAGGCAAGCATACGGATCAAGCGAGCGGAACAGTGACAAGTTAGGAGTTGCTGCGATAGATTTTGATATTGAGAATGTCAGTCAAAATGGACAAGAGATCGATGAAATAAATATATATACAGCCATATACTTCACAATTTAGACACATATTCAAAAAAAAATCTTTAAAATAATATATTGAAAAATCAATATTAGATTTCAAACAGATATACATATGTCAGAAAAATCAAAAATCTTTATGCATATTTCAAGATTGTTATAAATTTTAACACATATATTTTAAAATATATATTATATTACATACATAGTACACAAAACCAATATATATATATATACTTAGATTATAATTTAACATTATTCTAATAGCACTTTAAATGAAAAATTGGAATTAAACTAATATGTAAATATATTAAACATTCACAGTAAAACCATTCAATCACTTAATATGAAACTCTGCATAAATTCTCTGAGGGTTACATATATATATATATAACTATCTATACTTATGCAGTGTAAAAATAATGCATAGACTGGAGCCAGTCCATACTTATATAACAAAAATATAAACATATATAAACTTAACATATCATATTACTTATGTATATACTTAACATATCATCACTTACCCCAAGCTTCTATATGTCACGGCTAATGTGCAGCTAAAAGAAAATTTAAAATTTAAAAATCTATGTACATTCCAAAAATCAAAAGATCCATATGTATTTATATATTACATATATTAAACACACGTTTAAAAAATAGAATAAAATATCTAGTTTATGCTGCACATGGAATCTGCGAATAGTACATGCACCCATACTATACCATCTATATTATATATATGAATATACTTTAGTTTATATATATCGTTGGAACAGATCATCGTAACCAAGCTTTATATGTAAACAACTCAAAGCTATATTATAATATATAAAATAACATACTATTAAAACTAGCTTACAAAAAAAACCTTGAATAATATATATTCAATACAACAGATAAATCGAAATATCTATATAATATATACCGTATATATTTCTACTACTAATAATGAGAGTTCCAACAACTAATTTCAACCGTGTCTTTTTGCATTACCAAAAATGCCCTTCAGCTTAAGATACTCTTCGTCAGCTATCATTAAACCCTAAATCATTATCAGCTACCAACTCCTTCGTCATCCTCTTGCTCTCTCTCCACCCTGCAGTTTCTAATTCCCAAAATCAAATCCGTAGTTCCTTTGTCGTCCAAGTCGATCAGAAGTCTCGCCGCCATCATCCTCCAATCAACCACCATCACTATCTGATAACCGAAGCTGAAGTTATCTCTTGCCGGGTATTACACCTACTTCATTTGGCTACAATTAGCAATTGATTTTCTGTTGCGATTCCAAAAATTTCACTAACCGTTAATCGATTACACGGTCGTTGCTTCGACAACAAACTTTGACCATGATTTAGGTCTTTTTTTTACGTTGTTTAGATATCAATAAGTCTCTCCTTTTTCTAAATTGCAGATGATGTTCGAACTCATTTGGATTGACCTAATCCCATGTTCGACTAGGGTTACCTTTTGAGTTTTGCATATTGTACTTAGAACCCTTAATTTTAGACTGTTGTATCATATTTATCACACAAATTGCAGATGATTTTAGTTTTTAAGATTTGATTTCAGTTTAACATATGATTTTTATGACTTTTTTAATTACTATTTTCAGTTTTCTAATTTTGTTTCCTTGCTATGAAACTCTTTTTGTCATGATTTCCAAAAATACCCACAATGCTGGATACTCATTTTGATTTAAAAATTCAAATTTTTACGTGGGGATGATAATAAATTCTTTTCGAAAATTAGTGTTATCTTCAGTACAGCTTTTCATGTGAAATTACAAAGTAGTTATAACTTATTGGATTCTTCTGTGTAATTATACTTGCATTAACCAGTCAATGATAAATGCTATAAGAGTTTTGCATCATTCACATTATACAAGTATATCCACATGAGATATGATCAAATTCCAAGATTCGAAACCTTGGGTAAAATGGTCATCACAAGTTATTTGGTGTCAAGCCACTTGAGGTTTAGGTTATAACCAATTGCTATATTTAGTTTGTATGACTTTATTAAAACTAACCGCATTGCATCTGTCCAACTATTGGTTATTAAAGGGCACTCAAAAATTTTATTACTTTAAAATACAAAGATTATTTTCTATACCTCCACCACCAGTCCACTACTTTATAATATTGATGAAGTCGTCAGATGGTTAATATATGAGTAAAGCCACCTAAGTGCAAATTCCCTTGAACTATTAAAATAGTACTTTATAGTCTGTAGATTTATTAGACTATATTATAAATGTTCTATAACTTTTAAAGCGGTTTTAAATTGTAGTTCAGCAGAAAGTGGTGAGTTATGGATATTATCAATGATGAAGATGATAATACTTTATAGTATGTATATTAAAATACCAATGTGTGTTTCTGACTTTACAAATTCACACACATATTTTTTTCTTCAGAGGAAAATATACATGTTTCAAAGTGACATGCAATATTTTTTTCACTCTTATGTTCGTATTCCAACTTCCTCCTTTGAGCATTCATGTACAATCTAGCATGAAAGTGGGTTGATGTTCCCACTTCATCATAAACAACAGTTGTGCACTCATGTCCTGGACTGGACTGATGTGTACTATGGTTGGCATGTTTAAATTATATAGACTAGCTTCACATGAAAGTTGTTCTCTCACTTTCTCATTTTCTAACCCTATTTGATTAGCTTAAACAAGTCGTTCCAGAGAAAGCGGCTTCATTTCCAGTTAATCTTCTCTTCCAATCCTTTTGGTTAGTTTGTATTTAGTACTGAATCATGGCGGTATTGAAATAGGAAAAATGGCTCAATCCAACAGATTCTACTTTTAATTTCTCTTATTCTTGGTTCTGTAGGTTCAAATTGCAACTGAAGTGTTCAAAAAAATTCTATTAGTTACTATTTTTGTCTGTGATTTGTGCTGTCCATGTTCAACCCTTATCATCTTATGCTCGAACCATTTTTATTCATGTTCTAATCATGCTGAATAAAAATTGTACCATACTTGGTGAATTGGAACTGTTGAACTATCTTTTGTAAATAGCAAAGCTGCTAAAATTTAGTTTTGTCTTTTCAGGTTAATATTTGCATCCCACTTTGTGTTCCCATGTTTGAAGTAAACGTAGTCGGGACAGTGTCGTAATTCACAAGCAATGACACTGAGGGAATGGCTTGCACCGCGGCTCTATCTCAAATTAAGTTCTTCCTAATTGCCAGCAATGGTATGTTTTTATGGAAAAAAGTCCAATGTTTTGACTGCATGTATGTTCTTTTAGTTGCATTAAACAGAGAAGTCAAAGTTCTGATGTATTTGGTTTCAAATACCATGTTTTTGCATATAACTTTATATGGTTTTTAATAGTTGTGTGGTACTATAATGTTTAAAATTAAACTAAAGCCGGTAATAATGGTTTCTATTTTAAATTTTTAGCTCACCCTCATTTATTTTTCTTATACTCTTCATTTGCTGTCAGTCTACTTATCATATCTCCACTAAATGCTGCGGTTAATAATTTTACTTATGTTTTTGATATCTCAACTATATTAGATTGAGTCGTAAATATTCTGATTAGATTACTGATGTGCAATTAGACTCCTAACCATTTTTGATGTGATTAATGACAGATACAAAACTGCATTTGGTTAAATTAGTATACAATTACTACTAATTTTCTTTTATTGGTTCTGTTTTTACCTTTTTCCTTTCTTTAAAATTACTTTTCATCTTCTCTACTAAATGTTGTTATGAATATTTCTTCTTCCTTGAGCATTATTTACAATATTTTTTAAATGTCACCGATTTAGTTTTGCCCAAATGATATTCACTGCAACTGATTTGGCACTATTTAACTACCAAAACACACAGATATAAATATCCTAACTCATATTCCCATCACGAATAAGTTATCATCAATCTTCGTTTCATAAGAGTTCAACATCGAAACTAACTTGGATTTGTCGGTTCATTGTAGATAAAAGTTATCGTCAATCTTCGATTCATATGACATCCATTAACTTTCAATCTTAGATAAGTTATAAATAATTTCGATGATATGTACATTACCATTTTCTTACTATTTCCAAAGGGATTTGTTGATTTAACATCAGTCCGTCAAATGGTTATCATGCTAAATAATTATCCTAATCCGATGATTTGTATTTGATTAATTTTATTGCGTCAGGTAGTTATCTTATTCTCACGTTGATGGTAATAAATTTTAATAATTGTTATTCATAGCTTCATCATTATTTTTATTGTATACCGAGTTTTATGTTCATGGGAATAAATTGATTTGTTATTATAAAACTGAGCATAATTCTTAACTTAAGTTAATTTAATTAAATGAAACTCAAATCCAATGAAATTACGAGCTAACTAAATGAATAAATTGGTTTTGAAATAAAAAAATAGTGAAATTATAAAACAGTAAAGGAATGAAAAGAAACTAAAGAGAAGAGAGTGGAAGAAAGACAGTAAAAAAAAGAGAAAGTAAGCTGTCGAGGAGAGGAATAGTGGAGGGTACAATTATCATGAACATTGGCATTCACAACAACCGTATGATTTTACTAATTTTGTAGAAAATGGTGGGATAGGTAGAGAAA
This sequence comes from Allium fistulosum, assembly GCA_030737815.1. NCBI lineage: Eukaryota > Viridiplantae > Streptophyta > Magnoliopsida > Asparagales > Amaryllidaceae > Allium > Allium fistulosum. The sequence continues at coordinate 1,024,072,138 of CM060902.1, forward strand.
ACTCAGAAAAGCATGTGTTGCCAATGTTAAATTGCACACAATTCAGGATATATTCATATTAGTCTTGCATTTATTTCCAATAATTGAAATGCGTTTTTAGGTTTCTGATGTCTTCAATGATTGTTTCTCTTACAGCGCCTTGCAATATTCATATTATATTTCTGCAAAATATTTTGGACAATGGATCGGTCCAACAAAAGATTATTTAAGTCCTTATGAAGATGAGCCAAAATAGAATGACCTATTGCTGTGGAAGTTGAACTGTAATGCAATATAGGTTATGCTGATTACCATGTTTTAATTTTTAATGTTGCTTACAAATGATTTATGTGCTAAAATTTGCTTTGAATGTAAATTTTAATCCAAATTAAAAGCATCTCCAACCTTGATGTGATTAAAATGTAACGCCAATGTCAAATAGATAATTAAAACATTTGTTTAACTTTGTATCTTCAATGATATTACAAAATTAATGTAAATGATGATGTTTTAATTTTTACTAGACATTGTGACAAAGAATGTCTAGCAGTAGACATTCTACGTCACAATGTCAATTAGTAAGCACCGCTAATATTATGATACATAAACAAAATTAATCAACGTTAGATCATCTTACTACAATTGCATTGAAGTAAAAACTGTTATAGCTCTGTAATTTGAAATAAAGCCTTTCAGCATGTTTTTCACAATGTTAAACAACCACACAACGGTTAATTTATGACATTGGAGATGCTCCAAGTATGTTTACATACAAAAACAATGTCCTACTTAATTTTGTTTCAAACATTTCTGCTAATTTATTATGTACATTAAATCCTCATGAATCATGACTTTTGACATAAATGTACAAATTCACTTGAAGTTTACACCTATGTTTTAGATCATTTAAAACAATTTAAATGAAATAAATTATTTGAAATATTTCATAAAGTTGCATTATAATAATATAGTATGGTCATTTTCCAAACCAATGTAATTTTACAAACAAAATATTGGTCTCAACTTAAGTGACACGATATATTTACCTATAAGTAGTTTTGGACATCAACTAGCAGTTCAGTCATCTCAAATCCCTATTAAAAAACCTTCATTATTAAAACCATGTTCTTATTCAAATTACCATCTGATCTTGAATTATAATACATAAATTACAATGCATAATTACCTTTGTCAAATCCGTGCACCTGGAGCATGTCCATGTAAAGAGTTATGTTAGACCATTCACATACACCTGATAATGACGTAAATTATGAAAATGGATATGTTCTAAAACAAACAAGATGAAAACAACTAATCTGATTTGTGTTTCCCCACAAAACTCATAGCAGATGCATATTCAACGAGTCTCTTGGTATGAGCAGGAACATATTTATATAGTTCTGCAACTTGGTAAATGAATAAGCTCTCAAACTTATTACATTAATGTCGATACATTGGATGTATATTTATATAGTTCCTCATTTGATTATATGGTATGAGCAGGAATGTATGGATTCTGGCATAAATATATCTGTTTCTTGCGTATTATTGATGAAAGATATCTATCTAGCCATTGGTAATTCAACTTTTAACTCATCTTTTTTGCTAAGATAATCAAAAATAAAAAGCAGTTATGGTATAATTTGATTATACATCCTACATCTTTAAAAATATTACATGATAAATTAGTTGTAATAGGACATATGCTCCTGAAAAATTGCTTAATCCTAATTTACAAATGACATCTCAAGTTAACAAAATCTAAACTATTTTGATTTTATGTAGACAACAGAGTGAAATAAAACATCCCCGATAATGAAGTAGATGAATATTTTCTAGCATTAATCATGTTTGCAATAATTTTTCAGGTTAGGAACTAGAGGAGGATCATGGAAAATTGTGTTATATGAGGAATCTAACACTAAGGAAGAATGAATAATTTTATCTTGCTAATAGGAGGCGCAATAATAATGAGGGAATGACCAAACTTGCTGATACCAGCCAAAAAAAACAGTGCTTGGATTTGGGAACTAGACTGAGGTCCAAGTATAGAATCAAGAATCAATGTTATCGCGTTCTGCCCAATGATGAAGTCCATTGTTTACAGTCTAAGGAAAGAGTTTACCCTAAGAAAGTTAATCCCGGTCATTAAGGAGTTGGAAGCTTCAGATCAACTTGGAAATTGATTGATATTAAGTTCACTGGATAATTAAGTGTATGCCATATAACTGTGTAATAATATTGGGTATAAAAAAATTTATTCTGTAATGTTGATTAGTTTTGATGCAAGTGAATATCAAATGGTTTAGCATTTTCTTTAATGCATTTTAATTCTGGAGAAAGCTGTTGGTTAAAAATAACATGCTACTTGGAAATTTTTAATAAAATGTGATATTTAGCTAGATAGTGGAAATTTTAAGTTTATATGCACATTTAACTATTTTTAGGTGATTACTTATGTAAAGCAAATGTCTGGTGTATGGGGAAACTTAATCTACATTATGTGAACCAAACATATCTGAGACTGGATTAAGTTTCATTAGTTCATATGACATTATATTGGTTAAACGGTGTCGTACCATTGCGTTTGCTAAAGAATTTTATGAACTTCTTGGCATATTAACTCCTAACTATAGTTTTGCACATGAGATTTGTATAACAACTCAAGCTTCCCATGAAAATTGCAATTCAATGCAATATTAAATGGCAATTTTTAATTCGGTAATCGCACATTGGGAAAAGTAGGGACACCTGGTGACAATAGTGGTATTTTTATTTGGAAGCTAACAAGTACAAGAATATTCATATTAAAGCTCTTCTTAATTTTTGGAACTCTTTATAAAGAAAAGTTTCTAAAATACTATTGCAAAATTATGGCTTTGAGCTAGATCATAAAGTTTGTATAAAATAAAGATCATATGATCAACAATAAATTTAGCATTTCATCTGCCTTTGCATAAATTTATAAAATAAATTACAAGTTTATGTGTGAAATCATAAGTACATAATGTGGATATCAAGAAAGTATACACCCTATTCATCATGAAAATTTTCATATTGGGATCGTGGAATCATTATTGATGCAGCACAGGATAGAGTCGAAGCAGTGCAAGCGCCAAATACACAAGGCCTAGGTCGTCCACGACCTAAGGAATCACTGGGTTTAGGTCGGTCGCGACCTAAGAAAGGAGCAGGTTTAAGTCGTATACGAGATAACAAGGCTGAAGAAGAAGTTCTAAGTCGTCCACGACTTAACGAGGCTGAAGGCATAAATCGTTCACGACTTAACTCAAGCGGTCTACGACCTAAAGAAAGTGAAGACTTAAATCGTCTACGACCTAAGGAAACTAAAGGATTAAGTCGACTCCGACCTAACAAAGGAGAACTGGAACGACCTAACATGTTTTTAGGTCGTGTACGACCTAACGAGATAAGAAATAGGTCGCTGGAACGAGCTAACAGAGTGTTACGACCTAACGAAGAAGGCCTAAGTCATTCACGACTTAACTCGAGCGGGTCACGACCTAACGAAGAAGATATAGGTCGTCTGCGACCTAACGAGTATGCTGAAGAAAGGATCTCACGACCTAAGATAAGTCGCGTACGACCTACGACTTAAGATAGGTCGCGAGAAAGTTAGGTCGCCAACTACCATAGTTCGCTGAAGAAGGAAGCCGTTGATTCTTATGCCGCGTTAATCTCTGCTGTTGATTCTTTTAAGTCGCTGAAGAAGGGATGCCACTCATTTTAGGTCGCTCACTCCAGATACCATTGATTTTGTTAAGTCGCAGAGTAGGTTATGTTGCGCCTGTTAAGTCGTAGGTCGCAGGCTATAGGTCGGAAACGACCTAAGTGTTGTAACGTGATGTGTTGTATTTTTCTTATGTTGTAATCTTTTAGTCGTATTTTCTTAGGTCAAACTATGTTAGGTCGTAGGTCGTTCACGACCTAAGTGATGTACTATTTTCAGTGTTGAGTTGTAAAATGCTATAAATAGGCGTGAGTTGTAAATTTGAAAGTTTAGTTGATTTGAAATAAAACTCTTGTTTTGTTAGCTTTGTGCTTTCGCCAAATTGGTAGTTAAGTGTAATCTCCTATCTCCTCTTTCGGATAATCGAGTGCGCTCGATTCAATGACTGCAGAAGCCGATTCATGGAATCTAGTGCGCTAGATCAACGTGTGAAGAATCGTAGATCTTTGAACCCGGTATCATGCGCGATCAACGAGTTCGGGATAGCTAGAATTCGGTATCTTCGGATCAACGAATTCGGGCATTTCAGTATCTTCCAATCCATCGATTGCTACTCTCATCGATCGACATTGTTTTTGATTAATCCGCTGAGTCAGTTTTGGTATCAGAGCTTGTTTTAGCCAATCATAGCTAAATCGAGTCTTAGAGCCAATCATCTTGAAGAAGTTTGAATCGAAGTGAAGATTTGAGGTTATTAATCACGGCCGAGAGCAAGAAGGGAAGTTGTTCGACTTTGTATTGAAGTTTGGAGGACGGATTTATCTTGTTTGGGAGTTTGGTTGTTCATCGTGTTCATCACAATTTGCAACACGTGTGAAGATTTCGATCCATTTCATTTTGGATCAAAGTTCGAAAGGTGTTTGAATTTTGAAGTGTTGAAGAGTTTGTAAAGTTTCAAATCATGCCGCCGAGAAGAGCTAATCGTCACCAAAACGTAGAAGCTTTGTATAGAAGAGAAGAAGCTGACGAGATGGAGCAAAGAATTAAAGAAAACTTTAGTGAAAAGCTTAACGAAGGAATTGGACGATTAGAGAAGATGATGTTAGAGATGAATCAGAATCGGAGAAGGGATCACCTGAATCTAACCATGGAGGAAGTAGAGTCTCACCACATTCCAATCGAGACAGAAGTGTTGATGATGATCAAAGGCGTGGTGGAAGACGTGATGGTAGTAGAGATGTGGGTGGACGAGATAGACAACGATATACATCTAATTTTGAAGAGGAGTATGATGGTGGTAGTGTTCGAGGACAAGGAAGAAATCACTCTGAGTATGATCACAAGTGGGAGTCGGGGATGAAGACTGAAATTCCTGAATTCAAAGGTGGTATGCAAGCGGAGGAGTTTCTAGATTGGATGGCTAATGTCGAGGAAATTTTTGACTTCAAAGAAGTTCCAGAACATCGTAGGGTGAAGTTGGTTGCTACAAGGTTGAGGGGTAGAGCTTTGGCATGATGGCAGCAAACCAAACTTACACGTGAACAGATGGGAAAGTCAAAAGTTGAATCTTGGGAGAAGATGAAGAAATTGATGAAAGCAACGTTCTTACCTTACAATTATCAATCTTTGATGTATCAACGTTTGCAGAATTTGAGGCAGGGCGCAAAGAATGTTAATGATTACGCGGATGAATTCTATCAGCTTATTGCAAGGAATGATATTATGGAGACAGAAGAACAATTGACAGCTAGATTTGTTGGGGGGTTGCGAATGCAGATTCAGGATATGGTTAACATGTTTGATCACAGATCTGTAGCGGAAGCACATCAGAAAGCGTTGGCTTGGGAGAAACAGGGAAGACGAGGAGGTGGTATGTTTACAAATTCCAACAATCCAGTGAAGGGTGTTAGTGGAAGTTCTAATGTTTCAAAAGCTGTTGCGAAACCAGTTGTGAATGAGGTTGGGAAGATGAAAGTCGGTAATGGTTTCAAGTGTTATAATTGCCAAGAAATGGGCCACAAAAGTAGCGAATGTCCAAAGCCGAAGAAGAGAGCTATGATAGCGGAGGTCGAGGATGAGGATGAAGAAGCTGAATGTTCCAATTCACCACCTGATGAGGAGGAAGAAGAAGTGTCGGGAGACGAAGGTTATAATCTAATGATGAAGAGGTCTTGTTTAACACCTAAGCAAGAGGAGGATTGTAGTTGGTTAAGGAGCAATATTTTTCAGTCAACATGTACCATTCTGGGGAAAGTTTGCAAATTTGTTATTGATGCTGGAAGCTGTGATAATATAATTTCTTCAGAAGCTGTGAGGAAGTTGGCGTTGAAGACTGAGAAACATCCGAAACCGTACAAGCTAGCTTGGTTGAGGAAAGGCGGGGAGGTGAAGGTTGGACGAAGGGCTTGTGTGAAGTTTTCAATTGGAAAGAAATACAAAGATGAAATCTGGTGCGATGTGGTAGATATGGATGTTTGTCATTTGTTGCTGGGGAGACCGTGGCAGTATGATAGGGCGGTGCAACATGATGGGCGTACCAACAGTTACAGTTTCATGTTTGAAGGCACAAAGATTACTCTAGTTCCAAAGAAGAGACAACAAGAAGAAAACAAACTGGAGGAGATTGAAGAGCTTAAAACTTTGTTATCTTTGAAGGAGTTTGTGAAGGAAGTAGAGGAGAAGCCTGAAGTGTTTTTGTTGATTGGGCGAGAGAGCAGTGAAGAGGTTGAAATTCCGAAAGAAGCAAAGCCAGTTTTGAAAGAATTTAACGATGTATTTCCAGAGGAGTTACCAACGGAGTTGCCACCGTTGAGGGATATACAACATCAAATAGATCTTGTTCCAGGTGCTGTGTTGCCACACAGACCACATTATCGAATGAGTCCAAAGGAACATGAAGAGCTGAGGAGGCAAGTGGAAGAATTGCTTGAACAGGGGCGTGTAGGAGAGTTTAAGTCCTTGTGCTGTACCAGCTTTATTGGTACCCAAAAAGGATGGAACGTGGAGGATGTGCACAGATAGTAGAGCATTGAATAAGATCATAGTCAGATACAGATTTCCGATGCCAAGGCTTGATGATTTATTGGATCAAATCAGTGGGTCCGTAATATTTTCAAAGATTGACTTGAAGAGCGGTTATCATCAGATTCGCATTAGACCAGGAGACGAATGGAAGACAACGTTCAAGACGAGGGAAGGATTGTATGAATGGCTGGTAATGCCGTTTGGTCTATCGAATGCACCAAGTACGTTCATGAGGGTGATGAACCAAATTTTCAGGCCATACATTGGGAAATTTATGGTGGTTTACTTTGATGATATTCTGATCTACAGTGCTAGTACAGAAGAGCATGTTCAGCACTTAAAGAAAGTGTTAATTATTCTTCGTGAGGAACAATTCTATGCTGCTACAAAGAAGTGTGTTTTTATGGCGAGAAGTGTTTTATTCTTGGGGTATGTTGTGTCGGAAGAAGGAATACAGGTTGACTAAAGTAAAGTCGAAGCTATCAGAGATTGGCCGCAACCCAAGACGATAACGGAAGTTCGTAGTTTTCACGGGTTGGCTTCATTTTATCGAAGGTTTATTCCACACTTTAGTAGTGTGATGGCGCCTGTGACTGATTGTATGAAGGGTAAACAGTTTGCATGGAAGGAGGAAGCCGGGGTTGCTTTTGATCGAATCAAAGAACTCTTGACGTCTGCACCAATTCTAATATTACCAGATTTTCAACTAGTGTTTGAACTACATATTGATGCATCCAAGGTCGGGATTGGAGGAGTGTTGAGTCAGAGGGGACGTCCGATTGCATACTTTAGCGAGAAGTTATCAGGAGCAAAGATGAGATACAGTACATATGATGTGGAATTCTATGCTGTTGTGCAATCTATTAAACACTGGAGACACTATCTATTTCAGAAAGAATTTGTTCTTTACACTGATCATGAGGCATTGAAGCATTTACAAGGGAAAGACAAGATTTCATCGAGACATGCATCGTGGATTGCATATCTACAACAGTTTACTTTTGTTGTTAAACACAAGTCAGGGGTGACGAATCGTGTGGCTGATGCTTTGAGCAGGAGGAGTCATTTGTTGACTACACTGAAAGTTGAAGTGACAGGGTTTGATATGTTGCCAGAATTATTTGTTGAAGATCCTTACTTTGCAAAGTTTGTTGAGAAAGTCAAGGAAGGAGAGACTGATGAGTTTGTGATGGTAGATGGTTTTCTGTTCAAGGGAAATCGATTGTGCATACCTGATTGTAGTTTGAGAATGAAGATTGTAAAAGAACTACATGAAGAAGGACATGTTGGGAGAGACCGTACCTTACAGTTGATTTCACAGTCTTACTTTTGGCCATCGATGAGGAAAGAAGTGGAGAGGTTTGTGGAGCGATGTCATATCTGTCAGGTTTCGAAAGGAACTGCAACTAATGCTGGGTTATATATGCCGTTACCTGTACCAACTAAACCATGGGTTGATGTGAGTATGGACTTTGTGTTGGGATTGCCGAGAACACAGCGTGGTAATGATTCCATTTATGTGGTGGTTGATCGATTTTCGAAAATGGCACATTTTATTGCTTGTAAGAAGACGGCGGATGCTGTTCATGTTGCTCAACTATTTTTCAAGGAGATATATAGACTTCATGGATTGCCAGAATCGATTGTGTCGGATAGGGATACTCGTTTTCTGAGTCATTTTTGGCTAAGTTTGTGGAAGACGGTGGGAACAAAGTTGAACTTTAGCAGCGCTTATCATCCGCAGACGGATGGACAGACCGAGGTTGTGAACAGATCATTGGATAATTTGTTGAGATGTCTGGTGAAAGATAATCTGAAGAGTTGGGATGTGAAGTTATGTCAAGCAGAGTTTGCTCATAATCATGCTGTGAACCGTAGTACGGGTTTCAGTCCGTTTCAGATTGTATATTCTAGTTTACCGAAGGGGCCGTTAGAGTTAACAGTCATACCACAACCAAAGAAGACAGTCAAACGAGTTGTAGATTTTGTCGAAGGATTAACAGAGTGTCATAGAATCATTCAAGAACGACTGGAAAGGGCGAATGAGAAGTACAAACGTTCTGCAGATCTGAAGCGAAGGAGTGTTGAATTTAATGAAGGTGATATGGTGTATGCTGTATTAACAAAGGATCGTTTTCCACTAGGCGCTTATAACAAATTGAAAGCCAGAAAAATTGGTCCTGTAGAAGTCATGAAACAGATTAATGAAAATGCTTATAAGTTGAAGCTGCCGGAGGATGTGTACACGTCTGACGTATTTAATGTTAAGCATCTTGTACCATATCATGGGGATGAATTTTTTGTGGAAGAAGAGAGTACAAATTCGAGGTCGAATTTTTCTCAACCTGGGGAGGATGATGCAGCACAGGCTAGAGTCGAAGCAGTGCAAGCGCCAAATACACAAGGCCTAGGTCGTCCACGACCTAAGGAATCACTGGGTTTAGGTCGGTCGCGACCTAAGAAAGGAACAGGTTTAAGTCGTATACGAGATAACAAGGCTGAAGAAGAAGTTCTAAGTCGTCCACGACTTAACGAGGCTGAAGGCATAAATCGTTCACGACTTAACTCAAGCGGTCTACGACCTAAAGAAAGTGAAGACTTAAATCGTCTACGACCTAAGGAAACTAAAGGATTAAGTCGACTCCGACCTAACAAAGAACTGGAACGACCTAACATGTTTTTAGGTCGTGTACGACCTAACTAGATAAGAAATAGGTCGCTGGAACGAGCTAACAGAGTGTTACGACCTAACCAAGAAGGCCTAAGTCGTTCATGACTTAACTCGAGCGGGTCACAACCTAACGAAGAAGATATAGGTCGTCTGCGACCTAACGAGTATGCTGAAGAAAGGATCTCACGACCTAAGATAAGTCGCGTACGACCTACGACTTAAGATAGGTCGCGAGAAAGTTAGGTCGCCAACTACCACAGTTCGCTGAAGAAGGAAGCCGTTGATTCTTATGCCGCGTTAATCTCTGCTGTTGATTCTTTTAAGTCGCTGAAGAAGGGATGCCACTCATTTTAGGTCGCTCACTCCAGATACCATTGATTTTGTTAAGTCGCAGAGTAGGTTATGTCGCGCCTGTTAAGTCATAGGTCGCAGGCTATAGGTCGGAAACGACCTAAGTGTTGTAACGTGATGTGTTGTATTTTTCTTATGTTGTAATCTTTTAGTCGTATTTTCTTAGGTCAAACTATGTTAGGTCGTAGGTCATTCACGACCTAAGTGATGTACTATTTTCAGTGTTGAGTTGTAAAATGCTATAAATAGGCGTGAGTTGTAAATTTGAAAGTTTAGTTGATTTGAAATAAAACTCTTGTTTTGTTAGCTTTGTGCTTTCGCCAAATTGGTAGTTGAGTGTAATCTCCTATCTCCTCTTTCGGATAATCGAGTGCGCTCGATTCAACGACTGCAGAAGCCGATTCACGGAATCTAGTGCGCTAGATCAACGTGTGAAGAATCGCAGATCTTTGAACCCGGTATCGTGCGCGATCAACGAGTTCGGGATAGCTAGAATTCGGTATCTTCGGATCAACGAATTCGGGCATTTCAGTATCTTCCAATCCATCGATTGCTACTCTCATCGATCGACATTGTTTTTGATTAATCCACTACGTCAATTATCAAATTAATTTATTGCTTTGCAAAGTAAAGTCTTTATAGATAATCTAATTTTCTTAGCATTGAAGGACTTTACATATTTACTCTAATAATATAATATAAATACCCTTGGCCCTTGAAAACCACGTAAAAAGTAGTCGGATTCTAACTGTAAATTGTGATGGCTTATAGTCTTATAAAGGTAATGTATCCCCGCTCACCATAGTGAAATTGATGACATTATTATTATAGACTAAAGATTAACAAAACATTCAATAATTTATATATGTAATATCATTTGTATTTCAACATTACTCATGCACGAAGCTGTTCACATAGCCCAAATGAGTGTCCAGGTTTATCTGGACTTGCATATATCTACTTCCACGGGTACAAATAAAAATGCATGCACATTGTGGTTAAATGCAGGCCCACCTAGGCGTGCATATATACTCGTATATATATATAATAACACAGTATTCAAATCAATATAAAAGTCGAAATCATACTTAAGGAGGAAATGGGCTGCTGCACTTTCAAATTATGTGAACTACCTTTATAACCAAATACGTATATACCTTATATATAACTTATATAAAATTTTATATATATATAAGTGCAAACCAAAACAATATCACTATTGTATATCTTACAAAACGTAAAACATATATAAACAGATAACTTTAACAATTTATGTATATATAATCATTTATCAACATATATATAACAACCTGTCAAACTTATAACCTGACACCTATATATACATATATAAACTATAAAAATGTAAATATATATAATATACCTTCATATACATATTTCGAGCAAATAGCAAAGGAGGCGGCTGCTGAGTTGACAGAGAGGGGAAGAGGAGGAGATGAAAGCGGCGTGAGGGGAAGTGGGGAGGTGCTCGGTCGAGATTGGCTACGGTGGTGGAAAAGGCTTCAATTCAAAGGGAAGGGTGAGTGAGGGGAGATGGAGTGCGGTTTCGGCTGCATGGAATGAAAAGATGGGAAAAGAGGAAGGCCGAAGTGAAATATGGGAAAGGGGAGATGGTTGCATGCGGCTACAGGGAAGACTAAGCTTTCTTTCTTTTTTTTAGTGGAGAAGAAGAAATAAAATGACCATGATCTCGGGTAAAGAATGAACAAGCGAGTCAAATGAAATGAAAGTGAACTAATATGGTAACATACTTAGATATGTATATATTTGTTTCTGATGAAAAGAACAGAAGTAAAAAAAATCAGAGAACGAATGGATACAGATACATATCACAACAAGGAATAAGAAGGGTCAAAGGTTTGGTTTCTGGAATTATTAAATGCTAGTGACTGTTGGGTTCAACACCGTGGATAATGAATCAACAAGAAATTTAAAAGGTTGAAATATGGGTACCGATACTGCAAATTGTTTTGTCGATCCTGCAGCGAGTCGGACTTCGAAACACAGGAGTGAATATACCACAGAGATCAGCACGACGAGACGATCAAAATGGTATACAGATATCAGTGGTACGACCATCCTATCAAAAAGTCGATAATCGGTACCGAAAATGCTGCTGAAATGCCAGAAATAAGATGAATGGAGCAATAACAGTCCAAATTTGAAGAAACGAAAGATGACGTCTCACTCAGAAGATGATTTACAAATTTATAGTGTAAAAATATTCAAGTTTGGAAAACATTTTATTATCATCAATTTTTAACTGATTTGAATTTAAATAAAATTACACAAGAAATTTAAACTTCAATATTATCAGATGAAAATTTACCAGTTGCTATGTTTAAACAGACGTATTCCAAAAATTAAATTTTTATTTCAAAATTCAATTACTTAGAAATTCACAAAAATTCAATTAAATACGTTATTAAAATCATTAGAATTTACGGGTCGTTACATTGGAGGATCTTGAAGTTGAGCTTTGTGGTGCTCGGGAAAAACAATACCGAAGCCAACTAAAGAAGAGCAACGGTTGTATTTTCTCAAATGAATGAATGGAGGTATACGAAATGAACTGACACACAATTGGAACCAGTGAAAAATAAAAGGTCAGGCATTGATTTTCTCAAAATAATAAATGCCAGTGGGCTGTTGGTTTAACCCAATAGATAACGAATCAACAAAGAATTTTAAAATGGTTCAAAATGCGAAACCGATACGGAAGTCGTTCCGTAAATTTTGTTGTCTTCCTGACTTCGAAACTGTCAATAGAATATACCATAGAGATCAGCACGACGAGGCGATCAAAACGGTATACAGATATCTATGGTACGATCATCCTATCAAAAGTCAATATCCGGTACCGAAAATGCTGCTAATTTGCCATAGATAAGATAAACGAAGCGATAACAGTCAAAATTTGAGGAAACGAAATATGACATCTCACTCAGAAGGTGATTTACAAATTTTCTATATAAAAATATTCAGGTTTGGAAAGCATTTTATTACCATCAATTTTTAACTGATATAAATTTAATTAAAATTTCACAAGAAAATAAACTTCAGTATTATCAGATGAAAATTTACCATTTGTTATGTTTGATTAGACGTATTCTAGATATCAAGTTTTCATTCCAAAATTTTATTGTTTAAAATTTCACAAAGTTTCAATTAAATAAAAATAAAACAAATAAAATTATTAAAAATTTACGGGTCGTTACAGATAGCCCACCGGTTTGGTGGAGTTCATAGTACTGTATAGACTACGACATTTATAAAATGTGTTAAGGGGGATATGAGTAACGCCTTAACGCTATTTTAATACTTTGCTACTGATAGACACTATATATATAACGTATATTACTACATATAAATAGTTTAACGGATCCTTAGAGATGGAAATTCCGAACATCTCTTAAGTTATTGCACGCACGTTATACACTGGATAAGAGATTTAAAATCCCGTAAACATCTCTGAAGCCACTACACTCATATTTATTTACTGTTGATTTAACTTACATAAGATCTTTTAGTTCTGACTCGAGTGTTTTGTCTTTTCATTACGCTCGAGTCAGCCTGAGCTTTTCAGTGTTGAAGACATTATTTCTAAAGGACGAAGATGGAGTTTAGTATTATATTATTATTATATATTCCACTGCATCATGTTGTTCCGCTGCATTATCCTATTATACCTGCTATATGTGTAACTCCGATTGTTCTGTAAAAGTGTAAGCGCATGTTATTTGTGAGACAGCTTCATGAACTGTTTATTTGATTATTATATTTTGTCATTTCACTATGAGATTCTGTGTTTTGATTTTTCCTTCTTTTCTCTTATTTTCTTATTTACCCCATTAACAATCCTCCCTTTTGAATGGTTTGAGTTGACATGTGTGGTTTATTGTCGATTTAAACCGTCCAAAAAGGTGGGTCGTTACAGTTGGTATCAGAGCTTTGGTTTAGCGATAACCTTAGCTTTGTGGGTTTGACTCATTAGAGATAGGGTAGTAATACCCTAGAATGAGTTTTTTGAGAGTATATATATGAGAGAGCGTACTTGTTAGTGTTATAAAATATTTTTATATTGTGTTAATTTGTTCTGTTTAGTGTTTATAAATTATGGTCGGTACATAGGACGCTATGGCATCGATAGAGATTTCTAAACACTTAATAGGGCAGACCGACACAATATTGTTTTTGAAATATTGGTAAATGAAATAATTTTACCTAGTATTATATTTTATATATAAAATAATAATTTTTATAAATGGATATAGTTGTATGTGATATGTTTGTTTGTTAGGTAGTGAAATTTTATAAATATTGGTTGCAAAATATGATTTATAGATAAAACGAATTTAATTGTAAATTTGAGAACTTAAGTTCCGGGGTTTTGAAATAGGTTTCAAAAGATTTTTGGAATATAATATTAGTATTGTTTAGAAGTATTTTCGGATATTGTAACGACCTATAATTTTACCACATTGAAAACGAAATATTTAATTAAGTTAAATATTTAAATATAGAATTTTCAAACTTAAACAATCATGGTTTCTATGATAAATAAGAATGGTAGACTTATTTTTAATATTGAATAAAGGTTTTGGATTTCCATTGTAAAATTGACAAAAGTCGGATTCCGATAAAGTAGGATAAATATTCGAGAAAATTATTTTAAAGGATAAACAATTATTTTTAATTATATATAATCCATATCAAACTCATTTGACAATAATAGTAATTTAATTTATAATGGTTCGATAAATATATAAAACAAGAAAATAGGCACAAGGACAAACTAAGAAAAAAAATTAGGCTGAAGGACAACAAGTTTGTTTTTTAGGCTGAAGGACAATGCTAGTTATAACTAGCATTTTGTATAGTGTAAAATTGAATATAATGCTAGATATAACTAGCATTTTGTATAGTGTAATAGTTGAATATAATGCTAATTATAACTAGCATTTGTCCTTCCGTCTAAAAATGAAACTTGGTGTCCTTCAGCCTAAATTTTTTTCAATGTCGTCCTTTTCCCTAATTCCCTTTATATAAAACTTGTTTTATAAAAGTTGACAAATTTCGTCGCATATCGATAAATCGATGTCTTATTTTTACAAATTGATTTGGATATTGTTTTATATTATTTTATAAGTCAAATATAATTGTTTTAATTATTTAAAGATAATAAGAAATTTATTTTGAAGTTTGGTTTACATAAATAAATAGTTTAACTAAAACGTCAAAATGTGACCGTAAAACATTTTGTCGAAAATCAACGTTTTGTTCAAAATAAGTTGCCGCAATGTTATTGCACTTTTGTTAACATGCTTTAACATATATATTACACATTTTAATAACTAAATATATTTACTTTTACTAAATATAATTAGAAAACTTCTAGAAGTCATTAGTAAAAGTAAGTAACAATTAAAAAAAGTTAGAAAAAGTAAACATCAAATAAACATCACATCAAAAACCAACATAATTATTATTTTACTTAGCTTGGTTCTTAAGAGATTAAGACATATAGTAAGAAGTGAAAGGATGATGTTAAGTGTTGAAAAAGTGGAGGTTGCTTTAGGTTAAAGTAAGGATAGTTTGGTAATTTGGTTAGAGGTTATTTTGGTAAATTTACCACTTCTTTCTTTTTTTATAAATATCTACCTCCTTCTTCACTTTCATTCACACTTCTTTTTCTTCTTTTCTCAAGCTTCTTCACCTTCTTCCTCTCCTCTTTAATGGCTTCCAAGCCATAGGAAAAAATTAGAAAGAAATAATGTCAAAATATTCAAAAGAAATCAATGTTTATTCTTTTCAAATCAAACTCATCTTTTCTCCATATTTTACATCTTCATCTCTCGGCCATAACTTCTTCAAAACAGAACCAAAATGCACGGTTTAAACTAACTTTTGAAATGTAGTTTTAAACTTAACAATTCTTTCCTAAATCTTTTGTGAATGATTTTAAAAGAATAATTAAGTAATATAAAGATGATTTGGAAGTTTTAATAAGAGTTTGAATAAATGGTTAAGAGGAATTGTTTATAACGCTTAAATAATAATTGAAGTATATTGAATATAATAACAAATTGAGTATGCGGAAACGACTAGTGCATTTTTCCCGCCTGTGAGAGCTAAACGGTAAAAAAAAAATGTGTAACTAAGGTTAGGAATGGAGCAACCAGTGCCCTGAACTTACCTGGCCTTCGCTTTATCGTTTAGACGAGGGGTGGAACAGATCGAAAGGAACGCTCGGATGCTCTAAAAAGATCATATTTAAGTTTTTCCAAGATAAAAGAAAAGAAACAAATTCTTTGATTGTTAATTAACCACAACATCTTTTATTCGATGATTGGTACAAAGGAACCGGGATCGGATTTGGGTGATTCCTATCCGAAAAACCGGGATCGGATTTGGGTGATTCCTATCCAAAAAACCAGGATCGGATTTGGGTGATTCCTATCCGAAAACTCTTCAAACTAATTTTCGAAATAAAACATATTTCAGACAAAGATAATTGAAAACAAAGATCTTCATGATGTAGGATTACTTGCCACTGGTCTCTCGAGGTGAAATTTACCATATCTAGGGTGGCAGTAGTGCTCTATTATGAAAACCTTCGATTTGCAAGAATATGATTTAAAGTTAAGAAAGAAATCATTGATTCAAATTTAATGAATGATTTAGGAATATTTTCCCTAAGTTAAAAGTTAAAACTTGAATATAAGAAATCTTTGATTAAGATTTAATGAATGGCTTCGAAATGTTTTCTTAAGTAAAAGATGAACTGATTTGGAATTATTCCAAGATAAAAGAAAGATAAATAAACCAAATAATTTGATAAATGAGGCTTAAGGATTCCATATACTCATGAAAAGAAAATGAAATAAATTGAAAAGAATATATCTAAGGAAGAGATTTGATTAAATGGAAAGATAAAGTAATTGATTGATGATTGAAAATCATATATGAACTTAATATCTTTTAATCGATGATTGGTTTCGAAGAAACCGGAGTCGGATTTGGGTGATTTCTATCTGAAAACCACTTCGAACCAATTTACGTGTTCGAAGAATAAAGCTATTTAAAGACAGAGATATTGAGATGAATAATAACAAAGGACTACTTGTTGATTAATTATGGATAAACTCCCGATTTACTTATTGTAGCAGTGGTCTCTTTGTTATGAAAAATCTCAAAACCACAAGGACTTCTCGCCTAGTAATGGCCGAGGAAAGTACCTTCGGTTTCGTTCAGTTCCAGATTGAACTTGTATGGACGAATGTCTAATCTTGCATTCTAAAATTGCATTGAGCGATCTCTATAAAACGTATATCTACAAGGTGGTTGTAACGATCCGTAAATTTTCAATAATTAAAGTTGTCAATTTAATAAAATTTTGGTAAATAAATTTGGAAGAAATAAAAACTTGGTAATTTAATAATGAAATGAATGCCAAAATGAAATGTAACAATGTATTTAAAAACTAATTATTAATAGTTGAAATGAAATTACAATTTATTGAAGTAATGTAAATTGTTATACTTGGCTATAAATTTATGTAAGAAAACAAATGCAAACATTAAAATTTATAAATGATTTAGTATGAAATAAATGATCATTGAATAAAGATTAGGTATATAAGAATGGTAACATATGTTGTGAACAATGAATTCAACAGTGTGATTAAAAGTAATAGTAACGGTTGTAAGTCACTATTTAATTGGTCTATACATCTAGTTGTAAATGTTACATTTGGGTATAAAAATGAATATAAGTAAATAAATGTAAGTGTTGTATGGATAAATGAATTAGTATATAATTTATGGTAATTGAATGAATTAAACATTATGTAAGAAATTATGATTTTTGTGGACATAATAAACTTGAGTGTAATATAAAGATAATGATAACATTTATTGCAAGTTACATTTTTTTAGACTGCTAAATTTAAAGTTAGAAATCAATTACATTTAAGTGTAAGTAAATGTTCATTAATATGAGATAAGACAGTAATGGTCAAAGTTGTGAATATAATGAAATAAATGGAAATGTATATTTTATTCATAGATAAAGATAAAAGAATGAAACCAAGTTGAATAAATTGGTTTAGGTTTTAATTATAATAAATGTAATTGTGGATTTTGTTTGTAATTTCCTTTCCAAATATAATAAAATAAATAATTTCTGTATATATATATATATATATATTTCATAATATCCATCTCTATTTTATTTTTCTATTTTATTTATTTATTTAGACATTCATTTTATCAATTGAATTATTATGTGTTTATACCTCTTATTTACTTCTTGGAGAAGAATTTCAATGGATATACGTTATATTGCCTTAAAGGCATATCTTTTTAAAATTTTATTTATTAAATGTTCTTGTGTATATCTTTTATTTATTTTGTTTATTGAATGTTTCTTTTGTATATACCTTTTAATTAATGGCAAGGAAACAAATTAATTAGGCGTATGTTACTTTGCTTTAATTGGCATACGTTACATTTGTTTTATTTCTTGCCTCTTTATTTGCCTATCTTTTATTTCCTACCTCCTTAATTACTTTCTAGCCATTCCTACCTCAAACTTTAGCCAACTAGCTACTACCTATCAATTCACGTGAAAAAGGAACTATCTCCTCTCATTTTGTTCCATTTGTTTCTTTTTATTTAATAGGAAATAAATCCTTCAAATCTCTAGCCGTTTAAACATTTTATTACTTGCCATTTCTTTGCACTTGATTAGGCCGTGAAAAACTTCTCCAGTAAATACTAATTCACGTACAAAAAAATTCATTTCCATCTCCTCTCTTTTCATATCTCATCTCTTGAAAAAAATTACAAGTTTCTATTCCATGGCTTCTCCTTCTTTCCTTCTTTTATTTTTGTCTTTGTTTTTTTTTCAAGATAGGCTCGGCCTTCTTGTTCTAGCCGACCACAACCATCTCCACCACACCACTATGATCGGCCTCACCACCTCTTCATGACCACCAAGCCATGCCTTGAACCCTAGATCCAAAATAAATCACCGTCTCCTTGTTTCAACCATAGCCGAGCCCTTGTTGATTTAAAGCAAGGTTATGTCCTTTGTTTCACCTCTTTTCATTATTTTAATTTCTAAATTTTGTGTTGAATCATAATCTTATGTTTTTGATATTTGTGTTGATTACAAGTTTGGATCTTGACTCTTCATCTACAAAGGTTTAGTCGTGCCGTAGTCGTGCTTTTTGGAATTTGTTTGTGTCTCTCGTTTGTGATCTCCAGCTTTAAAAAGGTGAGTTTTATCACTCTACACATATGTACTTATATTTTTGTGAAATGATGACAAGTGAATCTGTATAAATTGATATGATATTCATACATGCCTGTGATATATTTATATGATGAAAAATGCTGTTTATATACCTATTGTATCATCTGTTATGATATTATATGTTATACTATTATTTTATTTCTGTTAATCACCACTGCAAGTTCCCTATCACTATGGGTTGAAATGATACATACCCGAACGGACATTAGAATAAGGAAAAATCATTATGAGATGAAATGATAGGCTTGAGTGATTTTATCGTAATTTATTTGACTTGGGATTGCGGGTTTGAAATGATAGAACCCGGATTTTTCTTTTTAAATTACGGATTGAAATGATACATACCCGTATTACTTGACCTAGGCTAGAAAATATTATACAGGCCCATGGTTAAATTTTAAATAATATTTTCCTAAAAATTTATTAAGTGTTCTAATTATTTTTTGAAAAAATTATTAAGTATTTTGAAATTATAAATATATGAAATTTAACTTAAATTTGATTTAAGGCTTTAAACTATAAAGGTGTATTGTTTTCTATAAGTTAAATTTTATAAGTTAATAATTGGTTTAAATGGAATTTAAAGAATTTTTTTACGATAAATAACTTAATAATGAAATTTTGATTTAAAATGAAATGTTAAATCTAACCTGGTAATTGTAATGAATTTTATTTATGAAATAGACATGTTTGAATAATAAAGAATGTATTTTAAATTGATAAAATAGAATACAGTTTTGCTTGGACTTTGGTAAAAATTTGTTTAACAGAAATCCATAGTTATTTGATGTCAAATGAATATATTTATAAGGAAATTTGATTGTTATATTAACAATGGTAAGATATTCTATTTATGAATATGTTTGTAAAATAAATAATTAGGATTTAAATGGAAGGAAATTGTAATATAAAATATGACCTAACTTGATAGTTGGAAATTTGGTTTTTCAAATTGAAATTTTAAGTTAGGTAAATAAATAGAAATTTAGTTTTATTTATGAAGTGGGTATTTTAAAATAAAATGTTATGTTATTTGTTGGAATAAAAGTTAAGTAAAAGAATGTGCTTTTGACTTAATAAATGAATTATAGTTTAATTTGGATATTTATTTATAAAAGTTTATCTTATTGAATCATAAGTTTAATGATATCCAAATGGATAATTTCTGAAGTGGAAGATGTAATTTTATAGGTTAATATGACGCCCCACCTCTACGCTCACAATAACAAAGGTTATTATAAGGAATAACGTCTGCTATTGCGAAGAATAAGGCTTGTTAGAAGCGACCATCCATAAGTTATGCCTTAGACGAGCATTGATTACATCGATAGGAGTTGTGTAAATTACTCCCAAAGATATATATTCAACCCAAATCTAAAACGAAACTACAGTGGCTTAAGAAAAATTCAGAACAACTCATAATAAAAACAACACTGATAGTGTAATCACATCAGAACAGAAATATCAAATATATAGCGGAAGACAAGTCTGGAATACATGCTACAACAATCGATAGTTCACAAGAACCAAATACACATATACATGGATACCAACATACAAGAGACGAGAATCAATAAACCAAAAGAACTCCTCGAAGGCTAAACCAAAGATGATGTGAAATCCCAAAAGCTGAAGTTGCGACAGAATCAGAGATAGAGACTATCCTGAAATAACTCGATCTGACCCGAGTATTATTTAAAAGAAAAAAATAAACGGATCAGTCTAATTTAAACTTCAGAAATAAGTGTATGATGAACAACACTTAAGCAAATAATCATAATCTCGAATGAGATTATACAACATAGATAATTAACATAGTTCAAATAAAGAAACCTCAATTTAAATTCCATCAAAATCAATAATCTCGAATGAGACTATTCAACATAAATAATCACCATAGTTTAAATGAAAAAATCTCAATTTAAACTCCACCAAAATCAACTTTCAAATTCATAATTGAATTCAAAATAGCAATACGCAAAATTATAATCTCAAATGAGACTATACACAAAACTATAGTCTCGGATGAGACTATACCACATAGTAATCAACTTTGATTAAATGAAGAAATCTCATTAAAATCCATCAAATAAATTTCCAAATTCACAATTGAATTCGAAACAGCAATACACAAAAATCTAGAAATCAGTGAAGATAACTAGAAAATCAGCATTTTCAAAATCTAGAAATCAAAATAAGATAACTAGCAAATCAACATAAAAGATGGATCGATCCCAGCAGATGGCGAGTTTTAGCTACGCCGCAGGTGCATCTCATATGGCCGAAACCAACCAAGTACTATATTTTGGCGTCCAACAAATGACCCGAAGGTCCAACAAATGACCCGAAGGTCCAACAGATGACCCGAAGGTCTAGTACTGGTAATTGACCCGAAAGTCCATCATATGATCCGAAGGTCCAGCAGAGTGGCTCGAAAGCCAAATAAAATCATCAAAATTATCAAACAGCAAATATTTCAATTAATTAACCGAAAGAGTAAAAGTGTGGTTCCATACTCCGCACTTTTGCTAAATCGTTTAAATCTTTTCATCGTTTCCTTGATAGTGCAAAATTGTGTATTTTATAAATATAACATTTTACGTTCTCAAACGGACAAGTCCGGAATTAACCGAATCAGTAAAAGTAAGGGTCCATAGTCCTCAATTTTGCTGAAGTGTTTAAATCGCTTTCTTGTTCTTTTGAAAGCGCAAACTGTAAAATTTTTGGAAACAATTTAAATTTAAAGCGATTTTTAAAACATGTGATTAAAACAGCAACCACTATAGCAATTTCGACGAGGAAATTGCGCTTCAAAAACACCGTAAAAACGGATACCAAATCAGTGTTGCGGGATAACCGTAAAAAAAATTCACTTTAAAATTGACGGTTACTGAAGTTAAAACAACAATAATTTTATTCGTCAAAAACCTCATCAAAGTAACACACTTCAAAATTATAGCACCGGAGTAAAATCCGTTATAAAAATAACGGCAATAAAATTCGTTTCAAAGTGAAACTCCGGTTCAAAGCAAATTTTACACTGGTATTTAAAACACTTTCATGTGTTATAACTTGCATGCAATATGAAGTAACAAAAAAAATAAACAATTCTAGACTTCACTATCCCGCACGCACGAAGCAAAAATACCTGGGCAGAGACGCATGCAACAAAACAACAATTTTTTTTCTTTTTGGACACGTCTCGTCCTTACTCATATTTGCAAGTAGGAATATAAAGAAAAATGATACTTGCCTGGACTTACATTTGTACTCACGTACAAAGTGGACACGTTACAAAATGATGGGCATAGTTTCTTTTTTTTTTGAAAATGGGTAAATGGGCCAAGCCCAGATTGATACAAATAAAAAGAAAAGAAGGAAACAGGTATCAGCTAAGAAACCCGAAACCAATAAACATCACAAAAACAACAGAGCAAACCCTAGACCTCAGAATACAAACACGAGGCTGCGCCTCCAAAAACACACGAGCTCAAAAATGGCGGAGCAAAATCAAAAGAGGGCAAAAAAAATACAGCAAAAAACTCGAAATAGATCGCTCGCAAGAGCTTAAGGGGGTCTCCACTCCTTGATTTCTTTATCTCGAAGCCTGGAGATAACAGGATCTAGGCTAAAATTGCTTTGTCGAGTAGTTGTAGTCTTAGTATCCTTGTAGTTGTTCTCCTTGCTATTATGGTTGCTACCGAACTTCAGTTTGTCAGAAGCCTCTTTAAGCTTTGTCCTTGGAAGATCTGAGCAGTAATCAGCGCAATAGTCGTTGCTCTCTCCTTTTTCCCAAACAAATAAGTGGTAGATTTTATTATTGAGCTTGCTGATGTAATGAGAGTCTCCTAATCTTTGCTCGTTATCAGGCAGGGGAAAGTTGTTGTTAGCCTCTTCGATCCAGCAAGTCCTCATGCTATAATCAGGTAAAGAAATGTTTTGATTAGTGCATATGCCTATATTAGTCCTAATATAATTAGAATTAAGAGACTTGTTACTTCCCTGACAGGTTGCGGTCTGATTGCTTTTGTTTCTATCCTGATAAGTTGCAAACTGATTGCTAGGAAAGTTGTCGACGGTGTCCTTGCTAGCGGCATTGGAAAGAAACTTATAAGATGAGTGCTTGTAGTTATTGAAGTCCTTGTCTCTATGAACAACAGCATTGGATATGATAATGTTGTTTTGCATTTGACAGTCATAAGGAAGCAGAGGCTCAGAGTTGAATGGACGGCTCTCCCTATGCATATTAGGTAAAGAGTAATTCGAATTTTTGTTTAGAAAACTTTTGAAATACGAGTTGTTAAAATTAGGATAACTTCCCTTGCAGGAATTATTCCTGGTATGCAAAGCGGAGTAGCAACCTTCAACAGAGGGACTGCGATTAATGGAACTTGATGGCTTATCCACTATATTATTTTCAAAAGCAGGGAATTGAGAACTTTTATTAAAGTTCTCCTTCTGTAAGTATTCTTCGACAATGTTCTCATAGTTGTCTTCAATAGAAATATTATGAGGACTGTTGTTATTTCTGCTGAATTTGTGAAGTATGATGTTGGATTCAATTTCGATAGTTTTCCAAAGCTGAATACTGTCAGTTTCAACTTTGTTATGAAATCTGTTATTTCTTTCTTTCCAAATGAAGTAGATGACAGTAGTAAGCATTATTGTAGCTTTGTTGAAATCTGCTTTCTTTCGTAAGCTTTCTGAAAATAATGAATGATGTCTCCAATGTTTTGGAGAGCCAAATTTTGATTTATGTTGAGCTTATTTTTGGCAATGAACCAAACATGTCTAGAGTAAGTACAATCAAAGAATAGATGATCAGTGTTTTCGATTTCGGTTTTGCAAAATAGGCAATTGATATTACCAGAGTTTTTGTTCCATTTGCCACACCTTTCTCTAGTTGGTAGACGATTTAATAATGCAAAGTAGGTGCAGAAAGCCATTTTTGGACAGTTAGCAGAGTTCCAAACAGAGTTGTGCCAATCAACTTCCATTTCCCTTCCTTTTAAAAAATCCCAAGTGTTTTTAAAGGAAAATCTGCCCTTAGTAGATAATTTCCAGCACCAAGTATCTTCATCTATGTTAGTGTCAATATCAATTTTATTAATTGAAGAATTAAAGATGTTAGTTGCAGGAAATGCTTCTGAATTCCAAGTAGAGTTTTGAATAATTGTGTCAACTGAAGCCCCTACTTTTCCATAGTAATATAGGTTGTTCCAGCCTAGAAGGTTAATAAGTGAGTTGCCATTGATCCAAGGATCAAACCATAGGCTTGTGCATTTTCCATCTTTAAATTTACGCTCAAGAAGCTTGGCTCCAATTTCTCTGCAACTAAGAATATTTTTCCAGACATAAGAATAATGACTTTTGATGGGCATGGACCAGAAATTTTTCTTTTTGACATACTTGGCCCTCATCCATTCAGCCCATAATGATTTGCCTTCAATGAATTTCCAAAAAAGTTTAAATTTGCAAGCTTCATGAATATCTGAAAAGTTTCTGATTCCCAATCCCCCAGCTTCCTTGGTTTTAGTTATGGTGTTCCACGAAATTTTATGAAATTTTCCATTCCATACACTACGCCATAGATTGCATACTGCAACACCAAAGAAGTGATGCAGGAAGTGCCAAAAAATGTTGCTGTAGGCTAAAAAAGGGCAAAGGTAACACTTTCTCGGTGTTGCATTTTGCCGCGTTGCCGCAGACCTCAAAGGCAACATTTTGACTATCTAAGGCAACATAAGAAATATTGTTGCAATAGAACCCTATTTGGGTCTATAGCAACATCCATAGGTGTCTGTACCAACATTCCAAAATGTTGCTATAGATATTAACTTTCTGAATTTGTGGGGCCCACAATGTAGAGCATATTTGATTTTTTAATAGAAATAAATATTTATTTAATAAAATGCTACCGCACAGAATTTGATATTCAAACAGTAATTTATTTAAATAAATATTTTATTTCAACATTTAAAATAGTACAAATTCCTGACTCCACTATTTTACAATTCAATGATATATAACACTGATATTCACATATACAGATATTCCTCACTACATCACTCAGTTCACTCATTACATATGCAGTTTCAATTTATACAGACACCGACACCGACACCGACACCGACAAACATATGGCGAGCCGAGTGCCGAGCCGAAGGCGAGCCGAGAAGCGGGTCCGGGCGCAGCGCCGGCGGGGGTCCGGGGCACCGCAGTCCCGGCGGGGATATGATATACAAAGGACTTGGAGCAGTTCATGTTAAAGAACAAGGTTAGCATGGTACCAGTTCAGTCCAGATTCAAGACATCAGGCTATCAACTACGGCAAGCATTGAACTACACAATCGATTTCAGCATCAGCAGCAAGAGATCATCATCACGACAGTGCTCAACACATCAGCAATCACCAATAAGACCAAAATCTGGACAGTGGGCAATTAGCACACAACCTTCTCCACGTTTAAGACCAACACCATTGCAATCCAAAGTTTGGCAAACCATTATCTGAACACCAACACTTTCAAGTTCAACCCTAAGTGTCAAAGAACCACAAACATCATCAATAGAGCCGCAGTCAGAGCACGAACACTGACAAAAACGCAAGCTGAGGAAACGTCTTCAATTCAAGCGAAGTCAGAGGTAAAAACTTCATTGCGATTTAAGCGACTCCATCAGAACAACGAGGCATCGCGTTTCTTCAAGGCGGCTGCATCGAACAACGACGAACTTCTGCTTAGATCCAAATCCAACAGCGAGCAAAGATCAAATGGGCGGCAGTAAACAACAAAACTCATCAGGCATTAGGTGGAATCAGCAACTACAAGATTCAGGCATAGGAAATTTAGATCTGACCTAGCATTGAAGGCAGCTTCTAGTTACAGTGCCTTTTTTATTTTGTTAGCAACAGCGAATTGGAAGTATGAATTTGCTGGATTTCGTGAATTTGCTGGATTTCGTGAATTTGTTTTTTGATTTGGGGATTTCGTGAATTTGCTGGAAGTATAAATTTGGGGATTTCGTGAATATGGTAAACTGAAAGGGGATCTACACTAACATAAGCGGGAAAACGAAAATTTGGTAAAAAGTGCAGCGGTGATCCATTTTAACAGTCGGATTAAATGTAGACCGTTGGATCGTATTCATGCGGATTGCTAATTTTATTAATTTTTTAATTTATATACATCTATAGCTACTGCAACATCTTGTTGATACCTATGCTAACACCTTGAAGCGAGTGTTGTAATAGACAAAAATCAGCATACCTATCGTTACATTATAGCTAGCAACACCATGTAATTTCGTTGCAGTAGGCCATCTATGGCGTAGTGATATGAAGTTGGAACAAAGTTTTTCTATTTTTTTTAAGGTTTTTGCTGGAATGTTTTGAGATTGCACCCAGTACATAATGACCGCAGTGACTACTGTATGAACTAGTTCAACTCTACCTGCTAAAGATAGCATTCTGCTAGACCAGTTATTAATTTTGTTTTGAATGGTTTCATAGAGTTTGACACAGTCTCTTTCCTTGATCTTATTATTACTGAGGGGTAACCCAAGATATCTGACAGGGAGATCACTCTGCTGGAAATTTAAAATGTTGAGAATATCTGTCTTGTTCCTGCAGTCTTTGCTGAAAAATATTTTGCTTTTATTTTCATTAATGAGAAGACCAGCTTGATTTTTGAGATTGTCAAAAAAAATTTTAATGGTAGCAGCAGAGAAAGTATCTGAATTTAAAAAAATTAGTAAATCATCAGCATATAATAGATGAGTAATACAAGGGATAATGGAGTTAATAGGTTTCATATTTTTACATAACAGTTCCATTTCCATTTGAAGGGAGAAATACTCCATAGCAATTGTAAAAAGATAAGGGGATAAAGGGTCTCCTTGCCTGATACCCCTATTACTGTGAATGAATCCACAGGGAGATCCATTAACAAGAATGGAGTAGGAAACATTACATATACATTCCTTAACTAAGTTACAAAATTTTTCATTAAAACCTAGTTGACCCATCATGTAAATAATAAAATTTCTGTTTATTTTATCAAAAGCTTTGTGAAGGTCAATTTTAAGACACATTTTATTTTTACCAGCTTGGTTGAAATCCCTTAGGAGTTCATGAGATAGAAGAGTATTTTCAACAATAAACCTGTCAGGAATAAAAGCACATTGATTTTTGGAAATGAGAAATTTTAAAAAGCATTTAATTCTGCTACTAAGAATAGAGGCAATAATTTTGTAAAGGAAATTGCAGCAGGCAATGGGTCTGTAATCTCCCAGACAAGTAGGATTTTTGGTTTTAGGGACAAGGGTTATAAAAGTATGATTAATATTTTTTAAAAGCCTACCAGAAATGAAAAATTCATTGACTGCCTTATATAACATATTTTTAATATCATCCCAGTGAGTTTTGTAAAATTTGGCCCCAAACCCATCTGGCCCAGGGCTTTTATCATCTTTGGCAGAAAAGACGATTTTTTTAATGTCATCAATACAAATAGGAGCAAGGAGAATATCTTCACTGTTAGGATGAAGAACATACTTAGGAAAAATGGTTGGAAAAATGTAGGAGTTATCCTCAGTGTAAAACAACTCAGTGAAATAAAGAATAGCTTCTTTTTCTAATAAAGGGGCTTCATTGATGATCTTACCATTACTATTGATTAATTTACCAACATTGTTATGATATTTCCGGCCAGACATTTTAGCATAAAAGAATTTAGTAGGCAAATCCCCTTGAGAAAGCCAATTAACTTTGGCTTTCTGCCTAATGTTAGCAGCTTCAACATGAAGGGTGTTGGAAAGATTTTTCTGTAATTGATAGAATTCTTTAATTTTGATATTATCAGAGCTGTCATTATCAATGCTATCTTGTAATTTAGCACATTCCTCTCTAATTTGTTTAATTTCATTATTGTTTTTATTTTTGGTACAATTCCAAGCTTTAAGATTGTTTTTAGTGAAATGGAGAAAGTTTCTGAAATTAAACTGAGCAGAACCATTTGAGGGAAAATGTAAGCTATTTTGAAAAACCTTTTTATAATCTGAGTCAAAGACCCATCCATTCTTGAATCTAAAAGGAAAGTTTTTCCCAGTTGTAGAAATTTGAGATAAAGTAAGTTGAATGGGAGTATGATCACTAGTGTATTGAGGTAATGTGTAGCAATTAAAGTCAGAGAAATGATTTATAAAAGATCTATTGACAAGAATCCTATCAAGTTTACAGTGAATGTTTCTAAATTCACCAGATTTCCAAGTGAATTTATTACCATTGATGATAGGCTCAATTAAACCAGTTTTTATGAGAAAATTAGAGAAGAATTCTAGTTTTTTTAGTGGAACAGGAATTCCTCCTCTTTTTTCGTGAACTTTAGTAATTGTATTAAAGTCACCCATAATAACCCATGGGAGGGAAATATTATAGTTAAGCTGAACGAGAGAATTCCAGAGAAGAGTTCTATCCTTTTCAAAGTTGGAGGCATAAATAAAAGAAACAAAAATTTGTAAACCGCCTTTATTTTTGAAGCTACAGTGAATGAATTGAAAATTGAGGGTAAAGTTACAGAGGTCCCAAATGGTAGGGTCCCAAAGAACAATGATCCTACCATTTCCCCCCATAGAATTATTGTGAATAAGATGCCAATTATTAAGATTATTAGTCCTAAACAGTTCAATGTTTTTATCCGACAATTTGTGTTCTAAAATGCCTACAAGAGATGGTTTATGAGAAGACAATAAATTTGAAAGGTCTAATTTCCTCTCAGGAGAGTTAAGACCTCTGACATTCCAAGTAATAATATTCATAATAATAAAAAAAGGAAATAAAGGATACTAAAGGATACAATAACAGCTAAATCAGGATTTTGCTGTTGATTCCCAAGCTTTCAGCAGCTTTTTCTCCTTTCCTTTTGCAACCTTTTTTGTTATGAACTTTGAGAAATTCTTCCCATTTTGGGTTATTAGTAATGTATTTCTTCTCAAAAGAGTTAGTAGTAGGACTGTTTGGATTGCCTTCTATATTGTTATTTATGATTTCATGTATGGACTTTTTCCTGGTCTTCTTCCTTTTGCTTTTGACAGGAGAGGAGGAGACAGAAGAGAATAGCAATCCAGCATTCTCCATCAAGGATTCAGGCAGAGCACAACTTTCTGAAGTGTTGAATTTTGAGGCAATTTGATAGTTAGAAACAGTATCTAGTTGATTAGAAACCATATTTGTAACTAAAATTGCTTTCTCCTGAAGGGGGGGAGGAAGCAAGAACTGTTCTATCTGGTCCTCTTTGTAAAAAGTTTGAATATTATTATCTTTCTGGGAATTGCCATAATGATCTGAAGAGGCAACTGTTTCCATCTGTTGCTGATCAGTATCCATGGCTACATCAAGAATTGTGGTTTTATCCTTATTCTCACTTGAAAAAGCTTGTGGGGTGAAACTCTCTGATTGCTCAGTCAATTCGGCAAGATTTTTCCCAACATTTTCTTTTGGGGCCTCCAAGCTCATATTGATTTCAGAAGTTTGTAAAGGATTTTCAGCATCACAATTGTTTGTAGCGATATTATTAACAGAAGAGATCTTTTCCAGAACTTGATTTACTTGATTTCGATCGCTTTCATTTTCTGAAATGTCCAAAGAGTTTTTATCCAAATTATTATTGGAAGATTTTTTCTCTTTCCAAACAGTTTTCCAAGAGCAAGTATCAGAGAGGTGCCCAAAACAAGCACATTTTTGACATCTAGGAGGAATAAATTCGTATTCAATGATTTGTTTGATGCTTTCTCCATCGTGCATGGATATTAAGGCTATATCTGGTAGATCATCTGTGGCCTTTATCTCAACTAGAATTCTGGCATAGCTAAGACGAGTCTCCTTAGCTGTAGGCTCGTCTAGTTTTAGCGGTTTGCCCACTACACTAGCTATGGCGGCAAAAGCCTCCTTATCCCATAATCGGAGGTTTAGCTCAGGTAGCCTAATCCAGATTGGATAGGTAGAGAGAAGGTCACGATCAAGAATTAGATTCTTGTCCCATCTTTTCAAGATTATTAATTTGCCATTGATAAAGAAGGGACCATTTTGAGTAACTTTGACACAGTCTTGCTCCATTGAGAATCTAATAATGAAGAAGCCATTGTTTCTTGTAAAGATTTTGAAGTTACCCATAGGGTTTCAAGTTTTAGAAACAAAATTCCTGAAATGATGATAGTTTGGACGAGTTCCATAAACATAAGCTATGATAGAGTTGCTCCATTTATCCTCAGTCCTTTTGCTTATTTCCTCTTTAACGACCACTATTTTCTTGTCTCCCAAATTGATAGGGGCAGAGTAACTGAGATCAGTATTATTGCTGAAGCCACCATTCTTGACTAAATCTGCCCAGGATGAGGCTGCCCTTGTTGAAATGTATGTGGCAGAAGGTTGAGTTCTTGGTGTCTTCGTCAATTGGCTGGATCTTGATTGCCTATTAGACGGATTTGTGTATTTTTCCCGTCCTAAGGACGTAGGTCTAGCCGATAATCTATCTGATTGAACCATTGTTGATCTTTGCGAGGGATTCTGAGATTTTGCAGAGTTAGTTCTGCACCGATTCATAACTATTTGAAATCCTTCCTCATCTTGATCAGGTGGTTTATCTTTTGGATTAGAAGGAGGAGAGGAAATGAGAGAGGGATTGAGAAGGTGAGGGGAGCCTCTAGAGATCTTATCAGGGTTTATTTCAAAGATTGAGTTATTTTTGATTATCATGGAAGCCATTGCTAGGGTTTTTTTCGTTCTATTTCTTTTTTTCTCTGTTTAATGATGAAGGTTTCATTTACAACATGGGCATAGTTTCTTTGTGCATGCATTAGTACGCACGTAACCGAGCTAATAAAATGAAGTTGACAGGATAATGGCTCAGAATATAATGCACGCATCTTATGAAATAACGAATGGATATCCAGGAATTCATTCATATGCACGCTACAATGGAATATACAAATTATAAACCAACCTAGCCTATTTTTGTATACTGCAACTTATACACACCAAAGAAATTTCAAAACTTATCCACGCGTATAAAATGTAACAAAGTCTGGACTTGCATCCATATTATCAAAATGATGGTTAGGGCACTATACATTCCAGGTGTCATGTATATGATCCGAACTTATTTTCAATGCGTCCCACTACTATACAGAACTGCCTCTTTTATAATTTAAAATCCATATTGTCAAATTCTGGAAATAAGTATTTGATTCATATGCCTATAATATGGGGTTATATGTTTATTTAACCTTAAAACATATATAGGTCAAAGACCGTATGCAGAGATAAATAGTCACCGTAAAAGAAAGCTGACATCCCTACTATACACTTGAAATAAAAATTTAGCCTAAGCTTAACATTCGTGCTACTTATATTAGCACGCAAATGGACAGGACACACCTATGCATGCAAGTGATGAATGTTGGTCTGAACTAACCTACTAACATGCAGTGATGAACAACTTTTACTAAAAATAATAAAAACATCGGACTTGAATTTCTCTGCACGCATGGATTGAATTGTATAGCCCGGACATATTTATGCACGCAACCTATTTACATGCAAATGAAGACTAGACAAAATATTGATCTGGCTTGTACACAAGAAATGATGAAGTAAGAAGAATAAATTAGAAATGTGAGTTTAATACTTACCTTAGATTTGCCTCAAAAACATTAGCAACTGAGATCGGAAGCAACAGAGAACGGAGTGGAGCAAAAAATATTGGAACAGCCATTAAAGTTTCTATCGAGCTATTGGAATATTAAACAAAAGAATGAAACAACAAAATGAAGCAGCTTACTCAAAATTTTGAACAAAAATGAAAGTGATGAAGGCTACTTTTCTTTTCACATATAAGAACAAGTCAATGCAAAGGTGCTGGCAAGGTACAGAGGCATTTAAGATAGACGTGCATATGTGGAAAAGAAAGTACTTGCTGCCTCTAAAATGAAGATGAAAAATAATGCAATGAGTCAGCATAGTTCACTGTTTGTTTTATAATTGAGTAAACTCTGTTTTATAAAGTGAATGTGGAAGAAATACAAATTTGTGTTCACACTTGCTTCATAAACTCTAGTGGCAGCAGGGTCAAAAAAAAGGGTTCCACTTTTGCTTTTAAAATTGGTTCAATACCTTTTACACGTGAAGGCAAGGGATGAACTTCAACATAGCCAGATTATTTAACAACTGACTTTTTTTTGGAAATCATTTTTGCATTGCAATTCTATTTTTCGAATTTCAATTATAAATTTCTATTTAAAATATTTATTATGACAGTAATTCAAAATCACGGTCGTTACGGTTAAAATGGCTAGAATTAGAGTTTTAATGTTTTTGAAAGTTAAGCAATTTATAAAGGATTGACTAAAAAATGAAATTAATTTAAATTCGACATTTATTTATAAAAATGTTGTTTTATTAAAATTTATAAGTTAAATAATATACAAATAATTTTTTTGGAAAGTGGAATGAGTTTGATAAGTTAAAAATGAGAAAAATTGAAGATATATTGTTTTAAAGGGTATAACAGAAATTATAACGTTTCTGAAATGCTGTGGTTAAATGAACTATGCTGGAAATATATAAAAAGACCTATAACAGCATTTCTGAAGTGCTGTAATTTCTGGAAATTGAACTATAGCTGAAATATACTGAAATATACTAAAATATACTAAAAGACCTATAACAACATTTCTGAAGTGCTGTAATTTCTAAAATTTGAACTATATGCTTAAATTACTTAATAGACCTATAACAGCAGTTCTGAAATGTTGTAGTTTCTGATTTTGAACTATGTTTTGATATATACTAAATATACCTACCGCAGCACTTTATAAATGCTGCTGTTTTGAAAATTTCAATGTTTGAAATGATTGAACGAATGAACTTAGAAGTGCTACAACTTTGAAATGAATATTATTTTTAAGGGTGTTATGATTTTTCTAATTATTATGATTTCCAAATGATAACATTTTAAAATTGATATGGTTTCAAAGTATTATAGTTTCAAAGTGTTTGGTTTCAAAGGAGTTATAACTTTGAAAGTACTATGATTTTGGAAATGAATTTATTTGAAATAATATTTAATTAAGAATTGTTTTGAATATAGTGATTTGCAATTTAAGATTTAAGAATATGGCTTTATAAAGTGGTTTTGGTTTAAGATGATTTAAAAAGAAATATTTCAAGTTTAAATAAATTGAAAGAAATATTCAGTGATTGGAAATTTGGGTTTGTTCAAATGATATTTTGGTTGTGAAGTATAAAACTAGTTTTGAATATGATATTTTGGTTTTGAAGTATAAACTAGTCTTGAAATGGATATGATATTGGGTTTTGAAGTATAAATTATTTTGAAATAAATATCCATGGGTTATAATAACGATTGGTTGTTAAAGAGACCGGGATCAGATATGGGCATACTCTCTGTCGATACCGAAAACCACTTTAACAACCGTGTACGCGGTGGAGATTCCAGAATGAAGTAGGATAGCTGCGACGATCCTATTAAGGTATGAACGTGGACCCGACTCCCGTGAGTTGACATAAGGTGGCTAAAACAGGAGCGATTCTCGGGCCAATGAGGTAGCACCTCTGATCGGACGCATTTCTTCGATACTATTCTATTACTTTGTGATTTATTTGGTGGCCACCCTTCGATTTTTGATTTGGGAGTGTGTTCCGAGGTGGGCGGTAGTGGCTGATATGCGTTTCCACCAGCCCGGATGCGTAATTGGTATATCTACCCTGACATTGCCTTGTTGTGCCATGTCACCTACCATATCGAGCTTTACTACGAGTTTATGGAGTATCTTCTCGCAACCTCCCGATCTGGAGGTACGCAGGTACTGTATAGATTATTGGCACTATTATGTGTTAAAGTGGAAAACATAAAGCCTTAACGCTATTTAAAAGTAAGTTTATTTTACTATTAGACATTATTATAATAGCGTATATTACTACATAGTAGATAGTTTAACGGATCCTTTATATTACAGTTCACTTGAGTTGGTTTACATTGTATAAGTATGTATGTCCTAACTCGAGTGTTTTGTGTTTTGCTTTACGCTCGGGTCAGACTGAGTGATACAACATTTGAGACTTACCTTTGGAGTTGGAACTTTCTTGGAGCTATTTCGCTTTCAGTTATCCAGTTGATTCCAGTGATGTATTCTGATTTATACTTGATTATCATATTGAGACTTCTGTTGTATCTTGTTAACTCTGATTTATATATATAGTAGCTTCATGAACTACTATTTCTTGCTTCCGATGCATTGTTATATTACTTTGTGTCTGTGATCTGTGATTTATTTACTGTGTATTCTGAGTTTTGCCAAATTTATATTTACAATCTATTGTTTTGAATTATTCAAGTTCGGCATGTGTGGATTTATTGTCGATTTGAATGGTCCGAAATAGTGGGTCGTTACAGTGGTGGAGAAGGCAACTTCTCTTAGCTTAACACCTTTCTCTGAGACATACAAGCTCAGAGGTTATATGTTGTAGAAATCAGTCATGTGATTATGGAATGGCAATGTGGCATTCAAAGTGAAAGAATTTGTGCTATGTGAAAAGGTAATCGTTGCCTCAAGCCTCATCAACCGGAAATGAGCGAAACAGGGTAGATGCAGCAAGGCTAAGTGGGTCATTCTCTTCTAGATATATTTCTTCCCGCTATGACGTTCGGGATGTAAATTAATGTGGTTTGTATGCTAGAGCACGCTCGGTTAAAGGTCGGTAACGACCGGGGGATGACATATTCAGTACTATCTAGTTATAGAGGTAGGCCGGTCTTGTGTTGGTAGAGGAGCTTTGTGATGGTTCCTCAGGACATCCATCTAGAGGTGTACCCATCGGAAGGTAGTCCCTTCACCTGGTCATTTGTATGGAAATCCATTCTCCAATAAGAAGCCTTTATGAGTTTGATTATAGAACCCACTTTGTGGCTAATATGTTGGAATTTAATCAATGTAACAATTTTGGCTAAGATTAATAAGTTTATTTGCAAATGTTTTCAAAAGAATGTCATTAGAAATAATATCAAATGTTTTGATAAATAAAATTTAGTTATCATAGGTAAAAACTCGTTCGTGTTTATGTGTAGGCATGGCCTTATGAGATACTCTTTATTTTCAAAAGGATTTGATTTAAAGTCTGATATATGACACTGTCATTTATTATTGAGTTTTCTCACGCTAGTTTATCGGGCCTGATCCGGGTATTTTCAATACTCGGGTCAGATCCGAGTAGTTTCAGGTTTAGTTGAAGACGGTTGGAGTTTCCAGAGGAGAGCTGGAAAATATTCATCTATGTATGGACGTATTCTATTATCCTATGCTGTTTGATTTTGTTTGATGTTTATCAGCAATTGTAAGGACATATGTTTATAACTGTCCAAGATGAATTTAGGTTAGACTCTGATATATGTATTTTAAAAAAATTCCGTTGTAAAGATTATTGTTCAATATTATATGTTATTCCATTTATGTGAGATTCTGCTCTGTCTATTTTTCTTATTACCCTTGATAATCCTTGTTTTCGTGCAATTTGGGTCAGACATGTGTGGTTTATTGTCGGCTCAAAGGGTATGGAATTGTGGGTCGTCACAAATATAAATATTTTCAATGTAATTTGAAAGAAATGTTTTAAAGGAATTTTAAAAGGAAATAAGTTCGACACTCCCCCTTCTGTCGTTGGAAAATAATTTTGGTGATGTCGGACACATCATCGACATTCATGAGTCTCAAAGTGGGGAGGCCATTAGTAGCTTTGCCACACATTTGCCTTGATAAATAGATTTTAATTTTATTTTCTTAAGTATGATTTGATATATATATATATATATATATATATATATAATTTCAAAATGATTTGAAATGAAATCCGGTATTTAATTCTTAGATTTCTTTTAATCAATGATTTTTTTAATTATTGTAATGAAATGGAATCATGACTATTTTAATAGTTGGAAACTTCTAAAATGAGAAATAAGAAATTAGAAATTAAGTGTTTAAATGAATATGAAAAGTTAAATCTTAATAGATGTAAATTATTGAATATTTTGCTAACTAAAATGAATGAGATAAATTTGTATAACACTCAATTACATTCTAAATACATATATAAGACTTACCTGAAATATTTAAAAGTTGAAATGTTAAATAAGAATATGTAGTAGAATATTATACAGGTAAAGATTACTGACAAGAATGCTTTAAAAATGAACCCGTGTGTATAAATAAATAAAAATTAAGATGTATAAGAATATTATAAACTTAAGTTAATGTTTTGAAGTTATCTATAATTAAAGTGAATAGTAAAATTGAATACTATGTAAAATAAATGATTATAACTTCAGAAAATGCTGAAATGACTTAGAAATGGATTTAATATTCAATGATATTATATAAGAAGGGATAAATGTAAATTAAGAAGTTAAAAACTTAAGTATGAATTGATTCACAAATGAAAATTAATATTAAATGGAAATCAAATTATATAAGAAAATAATAAGTGTGATTTAAATTTGCAAAGAAACTTATATAATATTTTAGGAATTGATTTATTGATTTTTTAAATAATTGAATAGAAAATAACCTATGTAAGTAAATGAATGTAAATTAATGAAAAAATGACATTGTATGAATGAATGATAATAAATAAAAGAGTAAAAGGAAACCAATAGAACAAACTTAAATAACATTTAAATTCTGTATTGTTGGCTGATGGGAAGTTTGGGAAATGATACTTCTAATTGTTTAAGGTTGTATGAATAATCTATTAAGTAATTATCTAAGGCTGTTGAGCGTAAGGCACTTGATAGTTTACTTATCACCCTTGTATGATTAAACGTTTTTGAAACTGAACAAACCATTAGTTTTAGTTGCTATGGATGTGTGATGGATTCTTTTGTTGCAAATGATGGTCGTGCTGTTTTGTTTGCATATGTTTTATGTTGATTTGCTTTTGTTACTAATTAAAACAACTAAATATTTCTCTTTTACATAATTCTCACAATTTTGGATTATATAAGTGAAATACAGGTTTATGGAAGCAATAGCTACTGCTTTTGTTTCATAAATAAAGTTGTTCCCGACAAATAGGTACGTTTTTGAATTACGGTTTTGGAATGATATTTTATTGTTTTTCCCATGGGTTAGGATATTTTATTATTGAAATATGATATATATATATATATATTGATATTGATATTATTGATATTATTATTTTTCCGGACCTAACCGCGTAAAGGAGAATCTGTTGAAATTTTTTGAGAATTTAAGACTAAGAAATTTTTTGTGAAAGTTGAGTTATTTTCAAAATTTTATTAAACTAAATTATGTAAATTATTTTCTTATAAATTGAATAATTTGAATAAAATATATCAAACTTCTTAATTCCTTCTTGTTCCTTTTCGAGGACGAAAAGTTTTGAGTGGGGGAGAGTGTAACGACCCGTATTTTTGATAACTAAAAATATTAAATTAAATAAGATTTCGAAATTTAATATTTTGAGAAATTTAAAATTTAAAATTTATTAATGAGAAAAATAATTAGAATATGATTTAATAATGTTGTTTGAATGTTGTTTACAGCTATTTTAATGTAATTTCAATCAATTGAAATAATTGTAAATATGGAATTAAATTGGTAATTAATGGAAGTAATGAAATTAATGAAATTGAAATATTATAATTATTATGGTAAAAGATGATAACTGAAGAATATGAATGCAATGAAATGTAAACTAATGTTAATTTTATTTATAAGGTAATAGTTGATTCAATAATAAGGATGTAAATCGAAAAAAAAGAATTTGATTGAAATTAAATTATAACTAACTGGAATTTTAGTACAATTGCAATTGAACGCTGAATTTAGTGTAATATTTAAATAGTGGATTTAACATGGAAAATTTATTTTAGTAGATTATTAATTCTATGAAATAAATAATGATAAAAAATTTAACTTTTAAATTTGAATTTAAAGGTGATTGAATCAATTTAATAATAATTTATGTAATTAACGTGTAAAAATAGCCATTTTGGCCATTGTCTCGGATTTCGACGAAACTAGTTTCATCGGATCCGTAACAGTGAATTATTATAGTATTTCAAGTTTCGTAGCGATTGGACTTGTCGTTTGGCCATGCGAGCTTGAAATGCGTTGAAATCAATTAATGGAATTTAAATGAATATAATTTGATTTTGAAAGCTAACTTCTATATACAATGGAATGGGGTTTGAAACTTGTTCCATTGAGTTTAAAAATATTGAAAACATATATTTTGATATATGGGATGACCTACTTTCGTTTCGAGGACGAAACAGGCTTTTCGGGTCATTGTTATCGTTTTGACCCAATTCAATATGTCCATTCATTTTTATCTATCTTTGCCTATATATAGACTGTTATAAACCCTAGCAGCTTCTTTTATTCATTTTCTTGTACGTACAGTTTTGTTCTTTTCTTCCTTCTCAAATGGTTGTAATATCCAAACCCTAATTCCCAATTCGAAAACCCTTCAATTTCAAATCAATCTCCAAAATTCAAACTCTGCAAACCATATCAAATTATATATCGTTGGAAAGCTCTCAACGAGCATAATCTAGATCTACTGTTCATTTTTGCAATTGAGTCTCGGATTGGCCAAAAATCGTTGAAAAAGCCTCGACCGTCTATATTTGGGTTTGCTTTTCGACGGTGGATCGATGATCGGGAGGCGCTGCTATGTAGAGGACAATCAGGGGAGTCGATCCATGTGGTTAGTTGTGTCAGATGGTGAGCGAAATCGCCAGAAATGGCCAGCCTTTATCGCGGTGGCGTTGGCTAAAGAGGGCGACGGAGCTCGCTGCGTGGGCGAGGATGGAGTGGCTGTGGACATGGAGGCCAACGGCGTTGGCTGATTTGGTCGAAGCCAAGCGTAGGTGGCACGACGATGTGGGATGAGTGGTGGCTGAAGTCAGTGGTTCGATCATACATGACTGTAGGGTTTGATTTAGGAATTAATGCTAATTACAATAATACCCTTGCTTTATTTTAATTTTAATTTAAATTCCAAATGTCCTAACTAGCATAACTTTCGCATACGAGCTCGTATTTGGACGCAGTTTCTTCAGTTGCGATCGTATCAAAATTTCGAACAACATGGAACTTGTTTGGTTGAATTCTGAGACTTTTAAAATTTTGGGCTTTATTTAGATTTTAAATCGACGATAAATCAAAGGTGAGTGATTTAACCCACTCACAACTACTAAACCATCTTATGTTTGTTAAATTGAATTTAAAATGTGATACGAAAATTACTGGTTGCTGTTTGGTTGTTTAATTTGACAGTTTAATTGAAATTGAATTTTATTGAATTAAATTGCCATTTAAACTAATATTGAATTTAAATTGCTAGTTAAACACTTGATAATGATAAACAGTCATTTGTTGTGATTTATTGGCCGATTTGGATGATGATTGTGATGGATGTTTGTCTGTTGACATTTCGGATGATTTGATGTTTATATTCATGTTAATCACTATGGGTTGAAATGATACATATCCGAATGATCTAATAGATTAGGGAAAATCATTATGGGTTGAAATGATAAACCCGAGCGATTTTATTGATTTGGAAATTATTACTTCGGAATATGGGTTGAAATGATATATACCTGGAAAGTTTAACTATTTTGGGGTTGAAATGATACATACCCTATCACTTGACCATAGGGTAGAAACCTATATACGGACACCGTTGGTCGGTTTTAATTTTTCTTTCTAAATGATAAAGTATGTTTCATTTTTAAATTTAATTTAATGATTTTATTTTAAAAATTTATGTTCAAAAAATAATTTATTTTATCTGTTTTGAAGCTTCAAATTTATAAGTTAATATATGGTTTTAAATGTAATTTAAAGTTTAATTTATAATTTTATTTAGTTTTAAATATATCATTTAAATAGTTTTAAAAAAAATTAATAAAATATTTAATATATATTTTAATATATATATATATAATTTATATTTAATTTAAATAATAGATGCAGTTTTGATTTAAGATAATAAATATAGACTTTTATAATAACCTTAATTGATAAAAGATTTTTGTAAAAGATTTTAGAATTTTGTAAAGGGTTTTGTAAGGATTTTATAAAGATTTTTATAAAGGATTTTATAATGGGTTTTAAAAGGATTTTATAAAGTATTTTTATAAAAGATTTTATAATGGTTTTATAAAGATTTTAAAGGATTTTATAAAGGGTTTCAGAAAAGAACTTTTATAAAGGGATTGGAAGTGTATAAAGGAATTTGTATAAAAGTTTATGATAATGGAAAGAGTTGTAAACTATTTTGGAATTTATAAATAGCTTTATAAATGGTTTTAAAGCATATAAATAGTTTTAAATGGTTTAGAAGAGATTTATAAATTATTTTCGAAATTGATTGAAACAAATCTTCCTCGGTATTTATGAATATATTTATACTTTTGGAATAAGTATATGGATATCTTGATATGAAGGTATAAACTATTTTCTGGATTTATTATTATAAATGTTTTATAAAACAACCATGGTGTGAAAAATGTAAGCGTTTGTTGTTAAAGAGACCGGGGTCGGATATTGCCATACTCTCTGCCAATTCCAAAACCACTTTAACAACTGTGCACGTGGTGGAGAATACAGAACGAAGTAGGATGGTTTGGCGAACGCTACTGTAAGAGGTATGAACGCAGCCCTGACCTCCCTGGGTCAGCTTGATATGACTAAAATAGGAGCTATACCGGACCAAGTGAGGTCGCTCCTCCGATCGGGCATATTTCTTCGATACCATATCTATTACTTTGTAATTGATATGGTGGCCACCTTCGATTTGATTATGGGAGTGTGTTCCGAGGTGGGCGGTAGTAGCTGCTACGCGTTACCACTAGTCCGGGAGCGCAAACGGTAGAATCCTACCCTGGGCATTGCCTTGTGTGCCTTGTCATATGCCTTATCGAGCCCACTACGATTTTGGTTTGTGTCGTACCTATGGAGTGCTCCCTAATAGCCCACCGGTTTGCTGGAGTTTACAGTACTATATAGATTATGGCATTTATAAAATGTGTTAAGGGGGATATGGGTAATGCCTTAACGCTATTTTAATACTGATAGACACTATATATATAGCATATATTACTACATATAAATAGTTTAACGGATCCTTAGGAGATGGAA
This sequence comes from Allium fistulosum, assembly GCA_030737815.1. Taxonomy (NCBI): domain Eukaryota; kingdom Viridiplantae; phylum Streptophyta; class Magnoliopsida; order Asparagales; family Amaryllidaceae; genus Allium; species Allium fistulosum. Next base: position 1,024,113,432 of record CM060902.1, read on the forward strand.
ATTCGGAACATCTCTTAAGTTATTGCACGCACATTATACGCTGGATAGGAGATGTAAAATCCCGTAAACATCTCTGAAGCCACTACACTCATATTTATTTGCTGTTGATTTAACTTACATAAGATCTTTTAGTTCTAACTCGAGTGTTTTGTCTTTTCATTACGCTCGGGTCAGCTTGAGCTTTTCAGTGTTGAAGACGCTATTTCTAGAGGACGAAGATGGAGTTTAGTATTACATTATTATTATATATTCCACTGCATCATGTTGTTCCGCTGTATTATCCTATTATACCTGCTATATGTATAACTCTGATTGTTTTGTAAAAGTGTAAGCGAATGTTATTTGTGAGACAACTTCATGAACTGTTTATTTGATTATTATGTTTTTTCATTTCACTGTGAGATTCTGTGTTTTGATTTTTCCTTCTTTTCTCTTATTTTCTTATTTACGCCCTTAACAATCCTTCCTTTTAAATGGTTTGAGTTGACATGTATGGTTTATTGTCGATTTAAACCGTCCAAAAAGGTGGGTCGTTACATTTAGTTGGAATTATTTAAAATATGATTAGAAGAGGAGTACTCAATGAGTTTTTTAAGATAGACCAAAACCCCTATCGTTGCAAAAAACCCCCAACTAATAATACCATCATCATAGAAAGTGGGCTCCCTCAAGCCCTGTTGTAGCCAATTAATCGAATTGTAATCCATAAAGGGCCGCATATCATAGGAATGAGTGAAGTAGCAAGGAATAAATACATAAATGAAGCCAAGGAAGGAATCTACCCGGTAAGTGAGGAACCACCTCTAGAATCTTTCAAAAGTTCTGCTCAAAATCTAGATTTAGTAATAACCAAAGGGAATTGAGGGGAGTGAGGGCATCCTCATAAAACCCTACTTATAATAACTGCCTAAATTGGACTCTCGCTTGTCTTAAAAATCTTAGTTGATACAAGCAGCGCGGTGAATGTTATTTTCAAAAGTGAATTTGACCAAATAGGAATTTTAAGGGGGAAACTTGAGCCAATCTTTGGATTCAATAACAAAGACTTTATGCCAATCGGTCAAATAAAACTGTTTGTCTAAATTAGGACCCCACCCTACTCAAGAATGTTCAAAACTTCAATTGTGGTGATGAATCAACCATCCTACTAACACATTCTGTGCTTGATGTAATTGATGATTTTGTCCCTCCAAAACATTTAATAGTGAACTTCCTGTGCAAAGTTGGATGGGGAATTGTCTGTGGAGAACAATTCAGTTCTAGTGAGACGAATTTCACCATGCTTGAACTATATAATGAAGAAGGAGAACCTTGTTATAGACCAGTGTTAAATAAATATAACCAAACTAAAACTTTAAAACCCTTGCATATTAGTCCCCAAGAACTAATATCTAAGGTAAACAGGAAGAATTTTCCATCAAAAATGCCTTAAGTGATAAGCAAAAGAATCAAGTTAAAGGAAAGGAAGAGAAAACATGTGGAGTTGAACTAAGTCGATTAGGATAAAAGTGAAACCTTAGAGGAAATGGTGCCAGATATAGTTTCTAGAGATGGGTGGGAGAATGCATAATCTATGAAGGTCTTGGAAGAAATAAGCCTATATTCCCAAGATTCAACAAAAATGGTGAGGATGGGAAATAAAATGGATCAAAACTTGAAAGAAAAACTGTCTCATTCTACGATCGAACAAAGACATCTTCGAATGGACCCATGCTAACATGGAAGGAACTGACCCTTCAATAATGTTCCATGCGCTTAATATTGGTCCAATGTCTACCCCAATATAGAAAAGAAGAGGCAATTCAATAAAGTTCGTATAGTCGTACTACAAGAGCAACTAAAGAAGTTGTAAGAAAACATATACATTAGAGAAGTGTTTTACCTGAAATTGCTAGAAAATATGGTTTTATTTTGGAAATCTAATGGGAAATGGAGGACATGCATTGATTATACAGATTTGAATTAGACATGTTACCCTCTCCCAAGAATCGATCGGTTAGTGGACACCACAAGCAACCATAGATTGATGTCCTTCATGGATGCGTACGCAAGGTAAAACCATATTTCTATGTTCAAGCCTGATGTAGAACACACTTGTTGTGTGACCAAGTGGGGAATGAATTGCTACAAGGTAATGCCATTTGGGTGAAAAGTGCAGGGGCCACATACCAAATATTATTAAATAGAATGTTATGAGATCAATTTGGAAAGAACATGAAATTATATGTGGATGATATGCTAGTAAAAATTGAGGATGATCGTGTGGTGGACTTGAACGAAATGTTTTGAGTATTAAGGAAATATAAGATGAAGCTAAATCCACAAAAGAACTTTTTTTGAATCCAATATGGAAAGTTCTTAAGGTACATCGTAAGTGTGCAAGGAACTGACGCTAACCCTGATCAAATCAAAGCAATCAGGGATATGGCACAATAAAAAACAAGTAAAGAGGCAATTGGAGAGTTGCAGCACTCAATCGATTCATATCTAAAGCTACTAATAAGTGTATTTCTTTCTTTGATATGATCAAAAAATGAAATACCTTTGAATGGATGAAGGAATGCCAAATGGCTTTCCAAGGGTTAAAGGACCATTTTGAAAAGCTATTGATATTTTCTAGCCTGGTGGAAGGAGAAGATTTGTTCCAATTAATGGAAATTTAAGTAGTTAATATCGGTATCAGGTACATATTGGTCAAGTACCGATATGTTAAAATATCGTTATAATATCGAATAATATCGATAATATGTTGAACATGTATAGAACATGTTATAAACGATAGTGTACCATGTTATAACGTTATATCAATGTTAAGTATTCAAATATTTTGATAACTAATTACTATCAAAGGCTGACTGCGTATGGTTTATAGATTGTAATCCATTTACTAAGATATTCTATTTAATATAGATCATAATATAGGCTCATAAAAACCGAGAAATTCATATAATGTACATCTTTTTTATTTTCTTCATTTTCATTCTATATTCAGTGTTTCTTCAATCATCAAATCATCTATATTACTTTCCTAAATTTTCCATATTTATAGTTTCTTCGTTTTCATTTTCACTTAATTTATCAAATAAGAAATGTTGATTTGATACCAATTACTACTTTTGCTTATTCCTTATCGATATGTCAAATATATAAAACTTTATCGCTCTTTAAATTTTAGTTCCAGGTGCATAATAATAACTAATAAAATGAATTTTCATAAGCTAACTTACAAATTAGAAATGGTGAACAAAAAATCACTAAAAAAAAGAAGTAACTCTTTCATGATCTTGTCTTTAGTGGTAAAGTCTTCAAGGAGTATAAAACATACAAAATAATGGAATAAATTGAATTTTCTTTATTGAAAGACTAAACGAAGAAGCCTAAAATTGTATGATTAAAACTAAAAAATTAGTGCATTGGGATTTCTAGTATGATCTACAAATTGTCATTCACCATATCAAAAAACAAATATTAAGAATGTGAAGGTATTTATTTGTAAAAATATTTTCTCCAACGCATACAATAATAAACGAGATTCTTAAAAAAATATAGGGTATTTTACACTAAATACCGGAGCAATATATCGGCAAATATCGGACGATATATCAGCAATGATGTTTTAGTTGATATTTTGAAAAAATATCGGCTTAGAAGAAAAATCAGATATATTAGTGATATTATTCGATATTAACTGCATAGACAGTAGTATCAGAATATGCAACCAGTTCGGTCCTGAATGAAGAAGAGGGCGGAATTCAATTCCTGATATATATACGTAAGTAAAAGATTAAAAGATGGCGAGACTAGATATCTGATCATAGAGAAACTAGCCAATTACCTTCTATTATCGGCACGAAAATTAATGTCATATTTTCAAGCACACTAAATTAAGGTTTTGACCAACTATCCATTCAGACAAATCCTTAGCAAACCTAAAATATCGGTAAGACTAATAAAATGGGAGAAGGAACTAAGTCAATATGATATCGAGTATCTACCATAAGTATCGATCAAAGACAAGCCTTGGCTAACTTTGTAGCGAAATGTACAAGATTTATTAAAGAACAATTAGAAAGGGAAAGGAAACTCGAACTAAAGTGGAAGTTATACATAGGCGCATCATCAAATAAGCAAGCAGTCTGGGCATATTATGTAATAATTACACCCGACAGACATAGGCTACATTATTCAATGAAGTTGGGATTTTCTGCAATTAATAACATAGAAGAGTATGAGTCCATGATAGTAGGATTAACCTTGGCCCAGCACTTGAAGATTCCAAGAGTTGAGATCTTTAGTAATTAGCAATTAGAGGTGAACCAATTAAAAAAGGTATTCCAAACTAAAGACGCTCGGTTAGCTCAACACGTAAAGAGAATTCATGAAATGATGATTTTCAGTTTCAAGATTTTCTATACACAGAATACCAAGGGAGAAGAATGCTCAGGCGGATTCTTTGGAAAAATTAGCAAGTTCACGAGGGACACCTAAAGTCAAAATCATCCTCATTGGGTTTCAAAAAAATCCTAGCATTGAGTAAGGAAAGGAGGAATTAAAAAATGAAGCCTTAGTTGTATTTGGTCCAAGTCCAACAATCGATTCCGATGAGGAAACTATCAAAGAGAATGGCAATTGTGAAGAAGCCTTCAAAAGAATAAGAACAAGGACCATTATTCCAACAGCTGAATGACACCTTTGATCAAAAAATTTGCAGGAAGGCATATTACCCAAAGAAAGAAATGGATCGCAAAAATGAAGGTATCAAGCCCCTTCATATAGTATAGTTGATGGAATATTTTATAGAAAAGGGCACTAAACACCTTACTTGAGATGTATTACCCTGGAAATGGGAATTATGCTGCTAAAGGAAGCCCATAAAGGGTTCTTCAAGGACTATTCCAATTGGGTAAAATTAGCAAAAAAGTTATTGATGCTTGGATATTATTGGCACGACATGACAGAGGATGCCTTAACCAACGTTAAAAGATGTGCCAAATGTCAAAAGTTTTCCAGAATTCTACCGTTGCCACCTTGAATTAGCAATAATAGCTAGTCCATGACCATTTGGTGTATGGGGCATTGACTTGGTTGGTCCACTGACTTGATTAGGCCACTACCGGTCTCAAAAGCAGGAGCAAAGTTTCCATTGATTACTTTACCAAGTAAGTAGAGGCTAAACCATTACCAAACATTACTGATGGGAAAGTTTTGAAGTTTGTCATCAAGAATATAGTGACTATATTTGGACTCCCAAATAAGATGATCTCTGACAACAAAATTTAATTTGAGAGCGAGGAATTCACTCATTTTTGTTAGAAGAATGAAATGGTAAAAATCTTTTCATCATTAGCTCACCTAAAAGCTAATAGGGAAGTGGAGATGGCAATATAACCATTAAGAACATATTAAAGAAATGATTGGGCAAAACCAAAGGAAATTTGGTAGAAGAAGAACTTTCTCTCGCTTTATGGTTATACGGAACTTCAACCTGAACGGCTAACGCACATTATATTCTCTAACATATAGATTTGAAGCCATGCTACCAATCGAGATCAGGTCCCCTCATACCAAAGGATTTCTTATGTTATGAAACAAATCAAGAGATGAAGAAGGAATCACTTGATTTACTTAATGAGTTAAGAGATGAAGCTGCCATACGAACGGCTGAATACCAACGAAGAATATCTAAATATTATAATTCAAAAGTAAAAGGAAGACCATTTAAGAAGGGAGATCTAGTGCTAGGAAGAGTAAGGGAAAATACTAAGGACCACGTAGATGGTTCAATAAGGCCAAACTTGGAAGGACCGCTATTTATTCACAGAGGTAATTTCAAGGAAACATATTGATTAAGCAGACCATATAGAAATGTGATATCAAGAGCATGGAACGCAGAGCATTTAAGACCGTACATTACAATATTGGATGAATAAAGTGGAGTATCAAAGGATTTCTTTTTCTAAGTAATTTCCCCTAGACTAAGATGTGATATGTTTAACTTGACTACTAACTTGACAAGGTTAGTGAGATTCATTAAGCAGAAGTACCCCTCATATTTGAAAGAGGAGATCTAAGAATTTGGTCCTACCGCAAGGCCTAGCCAAAGCTGCCATTCAAAGAGTGATGATCAATTAAGCCTTTAATCGCATCTCTAGGTCTGGTTGAAGCACCCATCCAAGGAAGATGGAAGAAAAGTCTTTGGTCTCGCTGCAAGGCATGGCCAAAACAACCATCCAAAGAGTGATGGTCAATTAAGCCTTTGATCCCGTTGCTAGGCCTGGTCAAAGCACCCATCCAAGAGAGATGGACGAGAAGCCTTTGGTCTCGTTGAAAGGCCTGGCCAAAGCAACCATCCAAAGAGTGATAGTCACTTAAGCCTTTGATCTAGCTGTTGGGCTGGGTCTAAGCACCCATCCAAGAGAGATGGACAAGAAGCCTTTGGTCACACCTTAAAGCTTGGACAAAGCAACCATCAAAAGATTGATGATCAATTAAGCCTTTGTACTCATCGCTAGGTCAGGTCAAAGCAACCACCAAAGGGAGATGGACGAGAAGCATTTGATCCCACTGCCATTCCTAGTCAAAGCACCCTTCCAAGGAAGGTGGTCAATAGAAATTCTGATAATCAAATAAGGTCATCGAAAGAAATCATCAAATATGTGATAGAACATCGATACACTAGATTCGTAATATAATCTAATAACCTACAATATATTACAATCATAGATAATAATATTAAATGAATTAGTGAACATGTTGCATACATTTTACCAAGGCCCAAAGATCTCACTTTAAAATGATGAAATGGCTCCTTAAATCAAATTCCACGTTCTAGAGTTTCTGGCTCCTGAACTGCTTTACCACTGATGAGCAAATCGAAGAATTTTTATGAGATTTAAGCCTGGACTTCTTTGGGGTTTAAATGAGGTTTGCTGGTTGAAATTTGCAAAGCGAGAAGAGAGAAAAAGTATTAAAAAGAATAATGTATAGAGTGACATATAAATAGGAATTCAAATTGAGAGAAAGGTGGATCTTATCCTTATCTCTCTCTTACCAATTCCACTCTTTTACCATTCAAAAGCCTCCCTCTTTTTCCAACATTTGGCTGCCTATCCAAGCTGTTTTGGTCAATGCATGCTACATATGGATCTCAAAGCCAATTCTAGCCTGAACAATGTCCTTTTCATTTAAATCTAAATTTAAACGCATAACGATATCGTATATCGATTGATATATTTATAACTATCATAAATACATTATTTAACATTGTTCAACACATCAAATAAAAAATTTATAATTAATATTTAATAAATATTAATTTAATCAATTTATAATTATTACAAACTAACTAAATCAGGTGATGAAAGGAGTATTCATCGTTTCAGTTGTGTGACTCTTAGGTGTAAATTTAGGCAGGACTAATACCGAACAATTCGAATATTAACGTTCACACGTCACTAAGCAGGTGGTGTGACATTGTAACCAATTTTATTGCTTATTTGGTTTTGGTAAAATCCAATTTTACTTTATTAAGCGTTACCCAATTATGATAATTATTTACACCAATTCTCTTCGTCAAAGCTATCACTTTGGACTTATGGAGTTCGGCAATAATCAAAATTCTAGTATCATCCATATTCAACTCTATAGTCCAAACACAAATTTCTTTATTCAATAATAACAATCATTATTAATCGAACTGGTCTAGCCAGAGACTTTGACTTTGAGTTGAATTCAGTTCACCATGATACTAATTCATATAACTAAGGAGACAAATCCTCTCTTGAATCACATTTTACTTCTAATGCTTCCATTCGACCCAACTATAGTCGTTCAATGGACGTCATGCCATGATTTAACTATAATCCAAACAGATCTTCCATATTGAAGATCAACAGTACTCCTAAGTTAAGAGAATTACGTAATTTTGTCACATCGATATTTTCTGTTTAAGCTTAGTTATATTAACCAACAAAAAACTATCGAGCGAGTCATTCCATGTTTGTCCGATAACTATCAGTACGTAACACCTTGGTGCACCTAGCAACCATAAATAATACACTTCCCAACATTTGGAGAGAATTACGTACTCTAGCCCCAACAGATGTATCAATATGCAGCCTTGATACATCTTGACTAGGAATATTTAAAACGGTATGTTTATTCTATTGTGATAAATAAGCCATGATTACAACATATTGTAACTACTATAATAAATTATACCATTTATGGATTTTCTATTAATATACTTTTAGTTTAATTAATTAATAGATATAACACATTATATGAAGTATGTAATGGAAAGAAAATACTTTTTATTTTGAACTAGATTGATTATTGAGTTAGATATATGCAACAGTTACATAATTTCCGTTAGGGCATACCCTAAACTCTATCAATCTCTCACTTGCACTTAGGTCCAATTATGGAATCTCAAACTCATCCCTTCGATCAAGTTGATGAGAGTTGATCGAGTTAGACCCTTTGTGAATGGATCTACTAAGTTGTTTAATTACCTACTCTATTAATCAACTCTCTCCGATGCTGACAAACTACCTTTATCATATAGAATTATTCAGAGTATGTTTATCGACCTCTAGTGAGCTCTTATTATTACATTGTTATCATATAACAATTATTAGTATCTTAATACTTGGAATCACCCCTAGCCCAGTTATAAATTTGTGCATTTATATTTATACATTGCTTTTATCATCGTGCTATTCAAGGCGATGTAGTTAGTCTTTTCATTGAATTAACGATAGTATTTTATTTGGAACATTTTTAAATTAAAGCTTTTTAATTAAGGTTTGAACATGAATTTGATATCGATATATTATACTCGATAGCACTTATGAAGTTCGAGTTCGAACACTTTTACATAAAGAGTTCGTTGTTTCTGTCAATGATTCTTTAGTATTTCATAAATACACGAGGATATTCAAAATTACCATTTAGTGATCTTAATAGATTTGATATTTGTTTCATGCATCCATAATAAAACTAAGATATTGTAGACAATTAAACATGTATGATAATTCATATTGTCAAAATATAAGGTATCCATCTTACATGTTCCATATTAAACATTTTAATATGGTGTCTTTGCATATCGTTTAGGACATTCCCAACATCCTTATATTTATTATAAAAGATATAATTTACAAATCCAATATCGAGTATTAAACAAACAAAATATTACTTGTTTTAACATAAGTGCTTCGTTAACAATCGGCAGTATGTTGTTTACTTACAGTCTATAAATATTTATGTAACTTTTAGTGGTTCTTTCTTATGGACACATGCTTCCTCTGCATTTTGACTGAAAATCAAACATTCTATATTTCTATCGAAATACTTATTCAATTTCGATGCTTATAAAATGATACTTTCGTATCATTTTTTTGATTGTATCCGTGAAACCTACAAACTCAATATCACTCCCACTGACTTCGAGATAATTTGGTTATTATGTGCAAATAATCTACTCTAAACCATTATTTAGAACTTTCCATTTCAACACATATGTACCAAACCATAAAGTATACCAAGCGATAATTTTGTGAGTAAATATGAATTAACTTAAGCACGTTGAATAACCAATCTATTACGCTAATTTCAACAATTGAAATTTATGATGTTATTCTTATCAACGGTGCTCATTATATTCTAACTGCATTAGTATCACTCTTGAAGACACATTCATAGCCAATGGATCATATTCCTCCGGGTACAACAACCAAAATCATATTTCGATACTTGGAATCCATTTCAGATTTGCGCATCATGCCATATCGTGGAGTCAATACCCTTAATGGTTTAATTGAGAGCAAAGGATTGACTATCCTTAATGTGGATAAGAAACTCATAGTTTCTCTTCAATGTACAAGAATACTTATTAGACATTCTAATGTGTTATGCTCATTTTGGTTTGGCTAATTTCATTTCGTCCCTCGTAATCAATTTTATCTTTGGATCATATCCATTTACTACCAATAATTTGTAAAAGAAATTCCTTTGCTGTGAAGTAGGTATTTCTTGAAACAACTGTTGTTTCTCAGTGTAATGAAATAGGTATTCATAAACACTTTATGAATTGCCTTGTATATAAAACCGATTTGGTATTAGTTTACAATTCTTGCGTTCAGAACATAAATTGGTCATCCAATGAAAGTCGTCCCCAAACTCCTTTTAAGGCAATTCATACAAGATCCCTCACAAACAATTATTACGTGCAATCTTTTGACTCGTACAACCTGCCAACTCCTTGGCCTAGGATATGTTAGAGTTTCTTATAAACCCTTATCTTGTATGATTTTGTAAACTATTATTTAGATGAAATTAATTTTAACCGTGTGTACTACTCCTAAGTACACGACCTTATATAAAGAAGCCAATTCAACTTCACTTATCATTAATCATACTTTATAAAATAAAGTTCGATTACTCCTTATCGATACATCATTATGTATAATAGGGAAGAGCGACTTTGAGATTGAAGCTTTATTCATTCTTAAGTACGTTCGGAACTCTTTCCAATATACTTGCTTATTCGACCAAATCAATTTTATTTTCTATTGCATATTATTTTATTTACTTCCATTTTATATTCTATGATCTTATCATAAACATACTACATGTGTATCAAGTACACAGGTCCATGTCAGTGATAACTCATTGGTGAAAATGATGAAGTATGTGAAATCATTTTAGTATTAATAGACCAGTCATTGCATACATACATACATACATACATATATATATATATCAATCCGAAGAGTTCATCTACACTTATCGCACTCCCACTGAAACGGTGCTTTCCCTTTAATTGTTTGAGATATAATTTACTAGTACCATATGATTCATAATCATATAATCAAAAATTATTTCTCAAAACTATGGCTTAGTCCATAATTCTAGAATAATTGAAATAAATTTAGATACTTCTGTATTTTCCAATGCATCACAAATACCAGTACTATAGTTTTATTTTATAATGAATATTTATAATATTCATATTAAAATAAAACTATGTTCGTTTTTCATTCAACACTAAAAGACAATTATTATTCACGTAATGTTTGGTACTATTTTTGTAACTTGATGCAATCAATAAGTGTTTTATGGTAAGCCTCCACTATTTCTTCCATTACTATAATAGCGTATGAAATACAGAGCTTCATTAACTAGTTTACAATCAAGAATTTTCAGATCAAATGTTTTAAATTCAAAAAGTAAATCTAATAGAAATCAATTTTCTATGTGAAAACACATATTGGAATATAAATCATATTTCTCACTCCAATATTAAGTATCAACTATTATTTTATAATTCTCATTTCCAATGGTTCTTTATGAAACTAAAGTGTCCATTCATTCTCTTCATCCCAATTGTGCCTTAGGTAACATCCACTCTTATACATTCGATTTCCTTTCTAAACGGTCGAACCATTTAAAGGAGATTATTATTACAATATCACAATGAACACTTTACAAAAGTGTATTTTGTTTGTCTTAACTTTTAAGGACATCAAGTAAATTGCACTTTACATAAACTGATCAAGTAGACACGTTAGTGATCGAATTCTTAGATCTATCTTACAGACTTTGGTCCAGTACTATTACATTAACACAATAAGGTCATTACTTTATTCAATCATACTGACACATGATCTCACAACACAGCTTACTTGCTTAATTTAATGAACTATTTTCATCGAGGTTTCGTACATTACTAATTGTAACCGTTCACCATATAACATTTATATGTAATCGTATATGAATCAAATATCCATATTCTTGTATTGCTCTTAGAGTTCGAAACTCATTAAGGATAATACACAGTTTTAGGCAAGTGAACTCGTAAATGGCTAAGTTATGAATGTATTTAGCGGTTGCATAATTAGGTGCTTACATGGGTCAACATGCAAAAATTTATTGATAAATATATTTAATATTTCTTTATCAATATTTAATTCAATTCCTTTGTATATCTTTTAATGGATACACATTTTATCAATATATTTAATGCACAAATTTATTGATGTAGATTATCGTAACTTTATATAGCAGATTTTATTACAATATTAGAAATGTTAAATGTTACCGTTCCATTTTTCTAAAAAGGCCCTCACTAGTCTTTTATGTATCTCCAAATCTTGAAACAAAATATGAAAGTCTTTTGACTTCACTGGTACGTGTTAGGACTCGTCTGTCTTGGAATTCTGATCTTGAGTTTGCTCAACAAGTCATAGCCCCACAAATGATGGATAACTCCTTATCGGTTGTATCATATACAACTCCTGACCCATGGTTTCTTGTCCTATTATCATTTCAACCTTGAGTTTTCTCAACAAATCGAATGAAATTATTCACTCGTACCTACCATTTCGTGATGGCCTAAGTATAGTATATGTACCTTGAGTTTTCTCAACAAATACACATAGTTATCTTACCTCGTCTAGTCTATATATATTAATATTACTACACATAACATCTCTAGCTTGAGTTTTCTCAACAGCCAGAGAGTATGCAAGTAATTTATTAATATATAAATAGTAGAGGACAATACTTATAGTAAAGATTCATAATCATCAATATATTTAATGAGTGATATCGACTTATGAAATACCCTCATGATTCAAGTGTCGGAACATCATAAATCATGGTATACATACTATATATATATATATATATTCCTTAAGTCTAATTGGGTTTCTTACTATTCCACCTTTAGTTTATACATTTATATTATACAAGTTTAATTATTATATAACTTTTATTATATGTTATTTAACTTATATAATATTTTATGTATAACATTATATTAATTAAATCTTATTTAATTAATTTAGTTACTTAACACTTTAAATTAATTGTTATATTATTCAATTATAAAATATTATATTGAACAACTCAATTATAGCATATTATATGGAGTAATATAACACTTTAATTTATATTAACCTTTATAGTAATACAAATATATCTTATATATATGTAATTTAATTATTAATTAACTTTTAATTTATTTATTTAATTAATATATTTTAATTAAATTTGTATTAATATCGAATATTCTTTTATACGCACATGTATATTCATGTTGTCTTAAATAACATAACATATATCATTATATATACTATACATGTATATAAATTTAATTAATTAATTTAATTAATTAATTCATTTATTTTATTATTCTTATTAATTAATAATATTTTTGAAACTAATTTTATAATATTTTAACAATTTGAAAAATTATATTCTAACTTTATAATATGTGTTTTACTTTAAATTCAACTTTTGAATTTAAAAAATTTATTTCAATTTTCAAAACAATTTGAAAATCTATATTATTACATTTGTAATAGTTTTCTTATTTTAAATTTAACTTTTATTATAATTTCAAAATAAATTTGAAATTAGCCCAAGGTGAAATTCAAATTGGGTCATTTTCTATTAGGGGCAACCTTTGGGCTCACATAACTATTCGGGCCAGGTCGGTAGCCACATAGGACAAGGTACTTGATTACCCAACAATCTAGCCTATACACTACATTTGTTAGACACCCTATTAAATGGGTTGTAAGCTTAATTAGTCTGCTCTAAAGTAAGGAAGGCATGGACTATAACACTGTTGTTATAGTAAATGATTTCCGAAGGGAAATGTTTTATATAGTATATGAGGTTTTTACATATCCTATATTTGATGTTAATATTCGAGGTGTGTAACTTCTGTCTAATTAGAAGTCAAGAATGTGGTTCAATCAAGGTCTAAGAGGTAATGATCCCTAACTTGAATGGCTTTATTGTTAACTAATAAATAGTTGAAGTTCGACATCGAAGATTAATGTTAAGTATAATTAGTCAAATCCATATACTAGTGCTTTTGGGTTGTTTGATAATGTTTTACGCAACATTCGTTTTGGCCCAATAAATTGTGTTTTGACCTTCCATTGTAAAATACACGAATTGGTTATTATGATCGTACTAAAGGCTTGGTGGTAAAGGAGCATTGCTTCTTATACTTACAACTCGTCCGGAGGCATATGCACTCAGGAGTTGTACGGTTATAGAAATCCATTTAGTGTGTCTCCAAAATGGTAGTGGTATTAAATATACGTATACCATTGATATGAGTATATAGAAATGTTTTCCAAATATCGAATAGTTGAAATGGTTTTGAGAATATGTCATTTTAAAGATAATTGGAAGTAAATATTCGGAAAGTGATTTAATTAATAAAAGATTAATTAAATAAGCCTAGTGACTACTTGTGTGCTAGATTTTATTTGTTGCTTTGATAGTTAAATAACCGACTATCAAATTTGGCCATTTTTGGTTCCTTGACTTGATGTGGGAACTGATTAGTGATGCACTTAGCATGAAGCCAACTAAGTAGGCTTGATTATCGTTTGGTGTTAAGAATCATGATTTGAGTAGGGCGGAGTGACTATGGTACTCCAATCTACCGGGCTTTCTTCTTGGCCGAAGGATAGCAAGTTGAGAGTTGGAAACATGACAAGTCTATGAGACATGGTTTCTGTATGAGGTTGAGGGCCGCTTTTCGTTGTTGGTCCGTAGAGACCGGAATCGGATTTATCCAAAAACCACGTCGGACCAATGTATGCGTTCGAAAGTGCAGGGTTATGATGATGATTTTTGAAGATGGAGATCTTCATGATGCAAGGCTACTTGCCACTAGACCCATGATGCATATTATATATATGGTGGCAGTAGTGCTTTATTATGAAAATCTTCGATATGCAAGGAATTCTCTCTACTAATCCTAGGGATGATTCCCGACAAGATGTAGTAGGAGAGTACCTTCGGTTTATCCTATTCCTCGACAACTTATATGGACAAATGTCTGTTGTTTCATGTCTAGATCACATTGATTGATCTCTATAAACGTATCATTTGTTTGGTGATGAAGAAGGCAACTTCTCTTAGCTTAACACCCTTGCCTAAGACATACGAGCTCAAAAGTTATACATTTGTAGAAATCAGTTGTGTGATTGTGGAAATGGCAATATGGCGTTCAAAGTGGAATGTGCTATGTGAATGGTAAATGTTACCTTAAGCCTCATCACTCGGAAATGGCTTAAACAGGGAATGCCATGAGGCTATGTGGGTCATGTCCATAAGGGTATGGTCATCACCTTTCTAGATTACTCTATATATATCGAGTATGTTGTGTATGTCGTGGCCATGGATAGGTCGATTACGATTGGGGTGATGTCATATTCGGTTCTATTCGCCACCAAGTTGGGTCTGCGGGTAGGCTGGTGTTGCCATGTGCAGATGGTTCAAAGTTGTTGATCCTTGGTACGTTCCTCTAGAAATATTTTGTATGGAAGGTAGTTTCTTACCTGCCATTGTATAGAATCCAAACTCTAGTACATTCCTGCCATTTTGTTTGTAGAACCTACTTTGTATCTAGTATGCTGGAATTTAATCAATGTAACAATTTCGGCTATGATTAATATTATTTGTATACTAAACACTAGTATAATATAACAAAGTATGATATTAAATGTTTTGGTTATGGTAAGATAAAAACTCGTCCGTGTTTATGTGCAGTGTGGTCTTACGAGATACCTATTGTTTTGAAAAAGAAAAGTTTTTGATAACTTTAAAAATTCAATTGAGATGTGTTTTCTCATGCTGGTTTACCAGACTGATCCAGGTGTTCTTTCCTTTCAATGCTCGGGTCAGACCGAGCATATTTAAAATTTTAGATTTGGATGCTTTGGGGCTTCAGCAAATGAGCTGGAGGTCTTCAGGTCATATTCACGTATATGTTTATTTTCCGCTGCATTGTTGTCGAAATTATCAGCATTTGTGAGGACATGTTGTTATAACTATTCAGGCTGATAATTAGTTATTTGTGTACTCTAATTTGATGTATGTATATTACAGTCTCTCTTTTGTAAAGATTATTGATCTATATTATATATTGTTCCGCTGCGATTATGAGATTCTGCATTGTTTTAGTTTCTTTTTCTCTTCTTCTTCTCTTCTCTTCTTCTTTCTTTTCCATAACTATCTGTCTTTCCATTTAATTTGGGTTGGACATGTGTGATTTATTGTCAACTTGAATTATGTGGATTTACGGGTCATTACAGCTGGTATCATAGCTTAGGTTGTGCGAACACCTAGGCTTTGTTAGGGTACTCATTATAGATAGAGCCAATAGCACCCTAGAATGAGTTTGAGTGTATTATAGATATGAGTGTTAACCAGATTTTTAACACATCAAAATTCAATAGGAGCTAGAGCATTCAAACTATGCCAAAATTACTCGAGACTCAACCAAAACAACCAACCGAACAAGTTAGGACTCAAAGAAAATTAGCCAATAAAATACTAGGTAGATGGATAGCTAGCAATTAATCACCCATGGATCGCTAGCGATCCATAGGGAAGCATCATGAGTCGCCCAAACCTCTTGGAACATGATTCATTGCCATTTCTAAGCACGCTCGCCAAGTTTCATAACATGCCAAACAATTTAGCTCGAGAAGTGAAGACTCATCTGATTCAAGTTGTTTGACCGAAAGCAGCTAACTTAAAATGGATCTAGAGAACTCATACAGAGTCGGATTGACTTAAAATTTTGGGAGAACACTTAGAAGACAAAAGAGAATGCTCACAAAAAATGGCATCATTTGGAGGTTGTTTGATGGATCTCTAATGACCTAACAAGATGGATCGCTAACGATCCATGTAGATTGGGCCCCACCACTTGAAATTTTTATGGTAGGTCCCAGACAACATTTAGAGTGTACCTGCAAAGTTTCATCTGATTTCGTTAAGTTTTGAGCGAGTTATGGTTGATTCTTCTGGACCAGATGACCCATGAAGATGGATGATCAAACAAACACCAAATGACTTGATATTTGGACAAGGCATTCAAATAGATGAAAGGAAGGAAACCCAAAAGGATAGACACAAAAATAGTCTAAGGGTATGGATCGCTAGCGATCCATCACCCATGGATTGCTAGCGATCCATCATGTTAGCTCGGGTCACCTTGAGTTTTTCTGGACTTCTTCCTAGCACTGGGTAGAGGCTTCTGACAAGTCGGCTTTGGCCTAACTACTTTCCTACCCCTATAAATACAATCCTACCTGCAACTAGAGATGGATCTTTTTCATAGAGAGAGCCACCATTACTCTACTAGAATTTCTTTACTTCTTCAACTTTCTTCTCCCTCACAACAGTCATCAAGGGGGTTACTATGATTCTCCAGTCAACCCTTGCACTTGTGACTTATTCTAACTCATTGTAACTTGGATCTAAGGACTAACTAGTTCATATCCATAAATATTTAACTAGTATAATCATAATAAATATTGATTAAAGTGGACATAGGCCAGAGTCAGTCGAACCACTATAAAAATTATATGTCTCTTTTCTTACTTCTGCTTTTCATTTGTTGTTTATCTGAGATTTGTGCTACTAATTATCTACGCTCGTGCTTTCACACTCGATCCAGGATATTGATCCATTTTTTGGGTTAACAATGAGTGCGTATTTGTTAGTGATATAAAAATGTTTTATATACTGTTGGTTGATCTATTCAATGGTTTATCGATTCTGGTCAATACGAGTAATTAATGTTATTGATAGGGATCTCTAAACGCTTGAACATAGCAATTCGACATGGTATTGTTTTGAAATTGGGTAAATGAAATAATTTTACCTTGATTATATTTTATATATAAAGGAATAATTTTTCAAAATTTGTTATAGTTGTATATGGTATGTTGGTTGGATAAAAGGTATGATGTTAATAAAAGTTGTTTATTATAATCTAAACAAATATAAACATTTGTAAAAATGAGTTATACAAGAAAGTGAATTTATAAATGATAGTTATAGAGTATTGATTATAATTAAAATAATCAACATTATGAAATGATATTATATAAGTATGATTTATAAATGTGATTTATAAATGAAAAGGAAATGAAATTGTATAAGTATATTTATAATTATGGGTTATAAATAAAAATGGATTTAAAACAAGGAATTGAGAATTCAAATCTCGATGATTTTGAAAATTGTTTTTAAAAGTTTTGAAGAAATAATAATGATATTATTTAGAAAGTATTTTGGTTAGAAATATTTTTAAAAGGATTTAAAAGGGATAGAAAGCACTGAACTCACTTCTTGTCACTGGGAAAAAATTCAGGTGATGACTACAGCATCATTGGCATTCATTTTCGAGTTTCTAAGTGATGGATTGCTACCATTAAAGTTGTGTTTTGGTAAACAAGTTTTGATTTTAAGATCCAAAGTATAATTTGATAAATATGAGAAAATAAGTTTTATAACTTATAAATTTTGAAAATTACTAAGTTAAAACAAACTTTTAAATTTGTTGAATATAAATGTTAAGGAAAGTAAATTTGAAATTGAACTATGAAGTGAAATTTAACTTATGTTCAGTTAAATAAAATGAATTTTGGAATTTAACTTAAGTAATGTTAAATGAAATTGAATTTGATTTAAAATGAAATAGAACTTATGTTGTGAAGTGATAATAAACATAAGTGGTTGTATAAAATGTTTATAATAAACTTAAGTAAAATTTGATGGAATGGTTCTTAAGTGATATTAGTATTGAAAGAAATATACTAAGTAATAAATGAATGCAAATGAAAACGAATATAAAAAATGAAAGTAAATGAAATGAATGAGAATAAATGAATATGAAAAAAAAGAATTTGGTATGATTGTATGCTATGCTTAGTTAACTTTGTTTACTAGTGTTGCATATAGTTATTGTATTAGTAAATGTTATATATTGATATTACTTTCCCTATATTGTTCTCGTCGGTTGTTGAGTGATTAGTAGGTGCAAATGACGTATGCTTTGCATTTGGAGCTCGCTTTCGCATTATATTGATTGTATGCTTGCTAATGCTAATAAAAGGTACACATCTCAGATTAAATATCGTATTTTTATATTTTTTTCCCTTACGGTTTTCCTTATCCTTGAAATGAAATGTATATTATGGGATTATATATATATATATATTAAATTTTTTGAATCGAACACGGCCAAGGAGACGCTGGCGAAATTTTCCGTAAATTTAAGGCGTTAGAAAAATTTTAGGGAATTTTGATTTGATTTTTTTGTTATAACTTGGAAAGGTGTTAGTTAGTAACTATGAGTGAATTTTAAGGACTTAGCAAATTTTATAATCTATTTTTAGCTAATTGGTTTTGAAAAGTTAATGGGATTGTGGCATTTTTCTTACCTTAGTAATTTCGAGGATGAAATTTTCTTTGGACCAAATTTACATCTGACGAGTCTCCCAACCAGAATGATAAATTTTCTTTAGACCAAACAATTTAATTAGTTTATAATTGTTATAAATTAATTAATATCTATGAAATATTAGTTATAAATTTTGAATATGATTTGAGGAATAAATATTATTAAATATATATTTACAATAGTTATAACTATATCGATCGATATGTGATATCGATAAGCAATTAAGTTAGATGTAATTAATAATATTATTTAGGCTTAAATGGGATGTTAGCCCTGTTAATACCCTATGTATTGATTTTGATGATAACAACCATATAAATATTACTACTAACGTATCTCCGAGTTGTGTGGTTATTTTAGATATATTATAGAGACATTTACAAAGATAAACAAGAACTCAATGGAAGAAAATGGATTGTATAAGAAGGTTAATCAGAGCCATGAAAGAACAAAACTGATTGAAGAAGAATGTTGAAAGGACAGAAGTGTTTGAAGTGATGAGTAGTTGGTTGAGTCTTACAATTCCTTGTTAAAGATTCCATGGCAATTATACTTGAAGATCATCAACCATTGACCTCAACCGAATCACTAAAATCCATAAAGAAGAGGTACTTTTGAAATGTGAAATTTGCGAAACTTATTTTTGTTGCTGATGTGTTGATGTTCTCTTTGGGAAATGTCTATACGTCGACATATAGGGGTCAAGTATGTCGACATACTTCTCACTGGTTAGTTTTTTAAAATTTAAATCAAGAGATTTTTCCACCACCTCTTCGCCAAAAGTCACGTCTCTTCAATCACTATATAATGGCTTTGGAAAACGAACTTTCCAATCAATTCTCTCTTCATTCTCATACTCTTTGTCTTCCATACTTTTGCAAAAGAAATCCATTGCATATTCTTTCATTCTCTTTGCAAATCCATACCATTTCACTCAAGTCCTTCAAGATTTGCAAACCACATTATATCAGAGAGTTTGTACTTGAATTCATATCATTCTCTCTTTGATTTCATCCTATTCCTCAAAGAATTCAAAGATATATTTCTATTGGAGGTCTATAGGATCATTGTACTAAATCTGCAAGGATCTGTATTGAAGATATGGCTAATTGCCATACTTTGTTGTTGTTTGCAAAAAGGAGAAGGTGTTCTTATAGCCTATGAAATCAAAAGAGTGTATCTTGTAGCCCGTGAAATCAAGATTGTTGTAACGACCCGTAAATTTTAACTATTTTAATAACGTAATTAGTTGAAATTTTGTGAAATTATAAAAGATAAAATTTTGAAATAAAAATTTGATATGTGGAATGCGTCTAGTTAAACATAGCAACTGGTAAATTTTCATCCGAAAATAAGAAAGTTTATTTCATGTGTAATTTTATTTCAATTTAATCAGTTAGAAATTGATGAAAATAAAATGTTTTTGGAACCTAAATATTTTTACATAGAAAAATTGTAAATCATCTTCTGAGCTAGGCGTTATATTTGTTTTTCCAAATTCGGACTTCTTTAGCTCCGTCGATCTTATTTTTCTGCGTTTTTGCTGCATTTTCCGCTAGTAGAAAATTCGAATTTTTATAATTCAATCGTATCGTTGATATCTATATACCATCTTGATCGCCTCGTCGTGCTGATCTCAATAGTGTATTTTTGTGTATTTCGAAAATTCGGTACGCGATGAAATTTGTGGAAAAGTTAATTGTATCGGTACCACTTTTTACACTTTTTGATAACTGTGCCCACTCGAATTTCAAACGTAAATTAATAGCAACTAGCATTTATTATAACTTATTATTTACTGGAATTCAGCCGTTGCCATCTCGTACATCTCGAAAGGCTAAACATGTGAAACTGATTCACGTTTTGAACGGTCCCTTTTTTTATTTAATAACTTCGTTTCGTTCTGTACCTCTCCCTTTCTCTATTATTTTTCTTTCCTCATCCCCTCTTCCTCTGTCACCCTCCAAGCTTCCCACTTTCTTCTTACTTTACCTTTATTCATGGCCGAAAGCAAATGGAAGGGTTTCATCGGCCCAACCACCCTCGACGTCACCCCGACCGAGCAGCCAACTCGTGACCCCACTACTGCATTCACTCAACCACTCACTGTTGATGCCTCCCTTCTCCCCATACAAACGCCGATCCCTCCTCAGCCTCTTCCCTCTGATGCCTCCAACCCCACCCAGAACCATCGGCCACCATCCCAATCTAGTCCACCATTTTCCACCTCACCCGTGCCTACATGCATCCCAGCCAACTTGCACCGCCTTTCGCCATTCCAAGGCTCAGCATAACCCTTGTTGAATCCGTAAGTGATTATATATGCTAATATATATATATTTGTTTATATCTAATATTTATAAAATTATTAATTTACCTGTTACTGTATAGATTTGATATAGAGTATTAAGAATTATACTATACTATATAATAGATGTTATTATACTATATCATATTACAGTTGTATTTTAAATGCTTTTGCTGGCTTCATATGTATATATTCTGTTAGTGTAGGTGCAGGTTAGCTATATATAATAGTATATATGAAAGTTTTGAAATGTTTTTTACAGCTATTTTGGGTTTTATAATATTGAATTTAAAACTTCTATATATTGTATATAAACTTTACCTTTGAAATTTTACCTTCTGTCTGCATGCATTTTGTCTCTTTTGTGTCTAAATATATAGAATGTTGTGTATATGTTTGTTTCGGTCTGTTAGTTATTACAATTTGTATATATACATATATATATTACGTGTTTAGTATATATGCTTAAAAAAACTAATTTTTATTGTGTTTATACACGTGTTACATAAAGTAGAATCTAGTTTCGAACTATCATATATTGTGCATATAAAGTATATACATGTGGGGTAGCTGTCTGCATATGTTGGTTTGGATATTGAATATCTATGTGAGTTTGTAATATATTACGCCATACTGGATTTCATATAGATGATGACAGTTTATATTTATTTTATATTTATTTCATATTTTATGCAAGTTTTGAAATCGGCATGTTGTTTATAGTTGGATTTATAATATACATTTATTTAAAGTCTGCATATATACTATGTAAATTAGTATTATATATTTTCTATGTGCGTGCTTTTATTTGAAAAACAATTTTTTTGTTGTTGTTTAATCTGTTCATCCATTTTTGTTTTGTTACATTATTAGTCTGCATAGCATATTTGTTTATTAATTGTTGATTTTAAACTATTTTCACATATAGCTGTTTTATTGTCGAAAGGTATATAGATAATTTAAAGGTTTGTATATATTATTGTTTATGTCGTGTATACATACAAGGCGATGTGTTTGTTTATTCATATAAAGGTTTATTTCGAATGTTATTTTGTGTATACGTTTGGTTCCAATGAATATATATTTAAAATTTAGACTTATTTAAAAATGTATATGTATTTTGAATTGAATATTGGGTTTAAGGAAGATAATAATATAATATACATCTCATCTAAATTTTTATCCAACAAATTTGAGTCGATCCCATCGATTTCTATAATCAGATCTGTCCGTCGAATTTTGTGCCAATCTTGATTTGATTTGGATCTCGTGCTTGGATTTGTAACTCATCTCATTCTCGTTCATCTCTAACCTCGAAAGGTGAGCAATCACTCACGATTTATGTTCTTTTATTTAATAAATATTATTTCAATTGAAACGACAATTGAAATATGCTGCTGTTAGTTATCTACACTATTATATATATATGTTTTACCTGTATCAGTTCACCTGTGACATCTAACACCATTGTCTGTTATTTATACAATGATAATCCAGTTTGGTTGTTAAATGATTGATTGTTTGATGTTGACATTGGGCGTTAAATTGTTAATGTTGTAAGTGATAAATAATTTGAAATTGAAATTGACGTAGGATAGTTAGATTTGATATATGTGTTAAATTTGATTTGATGACATTTGCATAATATGCCCCATTTAAATGTTTAATTACTTGACACGTAGTAATATGGATAATTACACCTTGAACCATTTGAATGTATGTTATATAAATTGATGTAGTATGAATTGAATAATAGATACCAAGTGAAGAACCGCATAAAATATTAGTGTAATAATCTTTAATCTACATGAAATGATAGTGTAGATTCTAGAAATAATTATATTAATTTGCACAAACAACAATGTAAATTAATACGATTATTTCGGGATTATTTGAATTGATTATTGGATTGTTATTGATTGTTGTTATTGCTTGTTTATTTACTTTGACACCATCCCAGTTATCACACTGCAAGTTTCCTTTGCTATGCTTTGATTTTTGAAATGAAATGGAATCGGGTTGAAATGATATATACCCAAATAAAACTTTGACTTAGGATAGAAAATTTAATAAAACCCGATTGGTCAATAATTTGATTCAAAATGAAATAAAGATTTTATTAAATAATAATAAGGTTTTGAGATAAAATTGGAATTTAAATTTTAACGAAAGGAAAATGTTAATAATTTAAAAATCTGAAGCAAAATATTAACAATCTAATTGATGAAAGAACATTGTTTAAATTAAGAAATGATTGAATTAAGTTTGAAATTATTTAATAATTAAGTTTTGAAATTATTTAATAATTAAATAAATTGAATTCTTTGATAAGTGAAATTGAACTTCTTGAATAAGTGAAATTATGTTTCTTTATTAATTGAGTTTTGAAATGGTAACTAAGTAAATAAATAAGTGAATTGAATTTCTTTAACAAGAAATAAAAATGTGATTTATTGAAATTAATGTAAGACTTGTAATTTAAAGAATTGATTTGACGAATCTAATATAATGCAATTTGTAAGTTTTGATATAATGGAGTTGAACTTAAATAATTGATTTAATAAATTGGAAGTTAAATAGAAATTGTTTTGAAGGATAAATTTACTTAACGAATATTGAATGAAATCGATAAATGAACTTAAATTGATTTGAATGTAGATTAAATCATTTTAAATGATTTCGGAATGAAACTTATATACGAATTTAAATGAATATTGGAATGGTTTTAAATAAAAATTGAAATTGTATTATAAGATTTTGAAATGGTAATTGGATGTTTTAAAACGTAAATTTTTTGGAAATTGGTTTAGAAAGACAAATGAAATGTTGGTTTACAAATTCTAATTGAGATTGAAATTGATTTGGTTTTGAAATAAATAAACGACCAATCGGTGTAATAATTATGAAAGTTATTAAAGAGACCGGAATCGGTTAGGGACATACTCACTGTCTAAACCAAATACCACTTTAATAACTATACGTGGAGTATGATCTAGAATGAAGTGGTTGGAATGATGTACGTGATGACTGAAGAAAGAGAACGATAATGGATAGCCTTGACACTTGTGTCAAATTGGAAATGACTAAAACAGGAGTCGTGCCGGGCCAAATGGGGTTAGCTACCTCGAGCGAACGCACTTCTTCGTAAAATACTCATTACTTGTTATCGATTGGTGCACCCTCGAATTTTGGGAGTGTTGTTTCGCGGTGTTGTGATCGTTGCGGCGATGCGTTCTCACCAGTCCGGATCAGGCAAACGGTAGTTTCACTACCTTGGGTATTGCCTCATGTGCCTTGTCATACTTGTATCCCTATATACGCGACCACTACGAATTTGTTTTGTGTTATACCTATGGAGTACTCCCTGATATCCCACTAGTTTACGGTGGAGTTTACAGTGTTGTATAGACTATAACGCTTATATAAAATGTGTTAAGGGGGATAATGGTAACGCCTTAACACTATCTTGATACTTTATATTACTGATAGGCATTATCTATTTACCGTACACTACTACCTAGTAGATAGTTTAGCGGATCCTTAAAGGATGGTTATTCCAAACATCCTTTGAGTTACTTGTATTTCAGTTGCTATTTCACTTGAGTTGGATTTATTGATATAAGAATGTTAATCCTGACTCGAGTGTTTTGTGTTTTGCTTTACGCTCGGGTTAGACTGAGTGTACCAGTATTCGAGACTCACCTTTGGAGTTGGAGCTTCGCTTGGAGATCCAGTTATCTATCCAGTTTCAGATATCCAGTTGATTCTAGTGATGTATTCTGATATTGTATTTGATTATTGTATCCGAGACATCTGTTGTATCTTATTTAACTCTGGTATGTATATAGTAGCTTCATGAACTACTATCTTTTGTTTCCACTGCAATTATTACTCTGTGTCTGTGATCTATGATTATTTACTTACTGTATATGCTCAGTTTTGCCAAATATAAATTAACAATTCGGTATTTTGAATCATTCAAGTTCGACTTGTGCGAATGCGAATGGTCCAAAATAGCGGGTCGTTACAGTTGGTATCAGAGCTCTAGTTTTAGGCAAAACTCAGCATATAGACTAAATTTAATTACAGAATCACGTTCGTTCGAGCTTGGAATCCTTCTTCTTTGACTCGGTTTCTTTGAATTTTGGAACGTTCCCTTCGGTTCCAAAGTCCATTCGTGTCTCCCCTATTCATGTCTTTTTAATTCTGGAGTATCCCATATCTCCACTTCGAATGATCTTTATAATAAATCGGCGGTCTTGCCAATATTTGAATAATTTGTAAAAGAGTGAAACTCCTGTACAACCAGCATTGATTCACCGAAGATTTCTGTATCCTCGGTTTACGATGCTGTTATCTCCTACTATACCTGAATTCTATTTCTAGAGATTGAATGTAGATCTGCCTCGAAATTCTACATCGATCTTATTCTTGAAGTCACGGTCGACCCGGTTAAGGTTGCCCGCGATTTATATAAACTTATCTATCTTCCTATTTTGTTATTTAATTATCTCATCTTTGTTTCAAACCTATCCTCAAATCGAAATTCTCTTTGATTTGAGTCTATCAAATTTGAATCCATATCCTTGTTTTGAAATCTATTCTGGAATTTTTGAGTAAGGGAGTGTATTTGTAAATTAATATTAAAATGTTTTATATATTGTGTTGTTTGAGTTGTTGATGTTGATTTGGATTTTCGATCGAATCGTCTGATCAACGCTATCGATAGGATTTCCAAAACACTTGAACAGAGCAAACTAACACAATATTATTTTCAAATTTGGTAAATGAAATAAAATTGTATGATTACACTATAAATATATAAGTAAAATTTTCTGGAATTTAATAAGTTAATTAAATTGGTTGTTTGAAATGATAATATTTGATTATCATTTATTGTTCTAAATGAATTTATAAATATGGTTTATAAATTGATTTGGAATTTGAAATGAATTTAATTCAGAAATTTGAGAATTTAGTTTCCGGTGATTTCGAACTTTGGTTTTAAAATTTTAATGTATATATTATTGAAAGTATTTTCGAATAGAAATCATTTTCAAAGAATTTCAAAATGTTAAAATTAGTGCTCTTCTCTTTGTCGCTAGAAAATAATTTCGGTGATGGCGGCCGCATCATCGACATTCATTTTCGAGTTTCGAAGTGGAGATACTATTATGTAGCTTTGCTACGGTTTTGTTTTGAAAAATATTTTGATTTGAATTTCTTTAGTATAATTTGATTTATATATATATAGGTATCTTATTTTAAAATTTGATTTGATATAAATATATTATATATATCTCTAAATTGTTTAAGTTAATCGAAAACCTAATTCTTAAATTTTGTTAAAGGATGATTTTAATTATAAATAAAACCAAAATTTGGAATAAATATTTAAACTTGAATAATTGAATTGGGAAAATTTTAATTGTATATTGTTCAACTGCGTTCTAATACAACTTACCTAAATCATTCAAAAGTTGAATATGTAATTGGATAATATATAATATAAATTGAATTTAGAAATAAATGAGTGGTTATAATAAATGTTATACACTTCAATTTTAATTATAAAATGTTAATAGAGATAAATAGAATAATAAGATAATTGAAAAATAAATTTTGTTTTGAAGGAATTAATAAATTGAAATTAGATCAACTTATGGAAATACCTTAAATTTAAACCAATTATTGAATATAAATTAATTTAAATTGAAATTTATATTGTTTAAATTAATTTATATGGTTTAAATATATGTAATAAGATATATTAAGTGGAATAAACTTAATAATAATTTGGAAAAAAAGAATTAAATTTATTGAATAAAATATGAGTATAATAAATGATTATAGAAATTGATGATTTAGAAGTTGTTAATTGAGGATGACTAGATAATAAGATAATGAATTTAGAAATAGATAGATTGATTTAACTTAAGTGAACTCAAAGGGATTTAACCAAATTGTTAAATATTAATTAATTTAAATCGAAATTTATATGGTTTAAATTAATTGTTTTACTTGTATTCCAATCTATTTTCTTTCTGGTTGTTTCTATTCTTCTACCTCCTTCCTTTTCGGGGACGAAAAGTTTTGAGTGGGGGAGAGTGTAACGACCCGTAAATTTTAACTATTTTAATAACGTAATTAGTTGAAATTTTGTGAAATTATAAACGATAAAATTTTGAAATAAAAATTTGATATGTGGAATGCGTCTAGTTAAACATAGCAACTGGTAAATTTTCATCCGAAAATAAGAAAGTTTATTTTGTGTGTAATTTTATTTCAATTTAATCAGTTAGAAATTGATGAAAATAAATTTTTTTCGGAACCTAAATATTTTTACATAGAAAAATTGTAAATCATCTTCTGAGCTAGGCGTCATTTTTCGTTTTTCCAAATTTGGACTTCTTTAGCTCCGTCGATCTTATTTTTCTGCGTTTTTGCTGCATTTTCCGCTAGTAGAAAATTCGAATTTTTTTATAATTCAATCGTATTGTTGATATCTGTATACCGTCTTGATCGCCTCGTCGTGCTGATCTCAACAGTGTATTCATTTGTGTATTTCGAAAATTCGGTACGCGATGAAATTTGTGGAACGGTTAATTGTATCGGTACCACTTTTTACACTTTTTGATAACTGTGCCCACTTGAATTTCAAACGTAAATTAACAGCAACTAGCATTTATTATAACTTATTATTTACTGGAATTCAGCCGTTGCCATCTCATACATCTCGAAAGGCTAAACGTGTAAAACTGATTCACGTTTTGAACGGTCCCTTTTTTTATTTAATAACTTTGTTTCGTTCTGTACCTCTCCCTTTCTCTATTATTTTTCTTTCCTCGTCCCCTCTTCCTCTATCACCCTCCAAGCTTCCCACTTTCTTCTTACTTCACCTTTATTCATGGCCGAAAGCAAATGGAAGGGTTTCATCGGCCCAACCACCCTCGACATCACCCCGACCGAGCAGCCAACTCGTGACCCCACCACTGCATTCACTCAACCACTCACTGTTGATGCCTCCCTTCTCCCCATACAAACGCCGATCCCTCCTCAGCCTCTTCCCTCTGATGCCTCTCTTCTCCCCTTACAAACGCCGATCCCTTCTCAGCCTCTTCCCTCTGACGCCTCCAACCCCACCGGGAACCATCGGCCACCATCCCAATCTAGTCCATCATTTTCCACCTCACCCGTGCCTACTTGCAGCCCAGCCACCTTGCACCGCCTTTCGCCATTCCAAGGCTCAGCATAACCCTTGTTGAATCCGTAAGTGATTATATATGCTAATATATATTTGTTTATATCTAATATTTATAAAATTATTAATTTACCTGTTACTGTATAGATTTGATATAGAGTATTAAGCATTATACTATACTATATAATAGATGTTATTATACTATATCATATTACAGTTGTATTTTAAATGCTTTTGCCGGCTTCATATGTATAAATTATGTTAGTGTAGGTGCAGGTTAGCTATATATAATAGTATATATGAAAGTTTTCAAATGTGGTTTACAGCTATTTTGGGTTTTACAATATTGAATTTAAAACTTCTATATATTGTATATAAACTTTACCTTTAAAATTTTACCTTCTGTCTGCATGCATTTTGTCTCTTTGTGTCTACATATATAGAATGCTGTGTATATGTTTGTTTCGGTCTGTTAGTTATTACAATTTGTATATATACATATATATATATTACGTTTTTAGTATATATGCTTAAAAAAAACTAATTTGTATTGTGTTTATACACGTGTTACATAAAGTAGAATCTAGTTTCGAACTATCATATATTGTGCATATAAAATATATACATGTGGGGTAGCTGTCTGCATATGTTGGTTTGGATATTGAATATCTATGTGAGTTTGTAATATATTACGCCATACTGGATTTCATATAGATGGTGACAGTTTATATTTATTTTATATTTATTTCATATTTTTATGCAAGTTTTGAAATCGGCATTTGTTTATAGTTGGATTTATAATATACATTTATTTAAAGTCTGCATATATACTATGCAAATTAGTATTATATATTTTCTGTGTGCGTGCTTTTATTTGAACAACAATTTTTTTTGTAGTTGTTGTTTAATCTGTTCATCCATTTTTGTTTTGTTTCATTATTAGTCTGCATAGCATATTTGTTTATTAATTGTTGATTTTAAACAATTTTCACATATAGCTGTTTTATTGTCGAAAGGTATATAGATAATTTAAAGGTTTGTATATATTATTGTTTACGTCGTGTATACATACAAGGCGATGTGTTTGTTTATTCATATAAAGGTTTATTTCGAATGTTATTTTGTATATATGTTTGATTCCAATGAATATATATTTAAAATTTAGACTTATTTAAAAATGTATATGTATTTTGAATTAAATATTGGGTTTAAGGAAGATAATAATATAATATACATCTCGTCTAAATTTTTATCCAACTAATTTGAGTCGATCCCATCGATTTCTGTGATCAGATCTGTCCGTCGAATTTTGTGCCAATCTTGATTTGATTTGGATCTCGTGCTTGGATTTGTAACTCATCTCATTCTCGTTCATCTCTAACCTCGCCAGGTGAGCAATCACTCACGATTTATGTTCTTTTATTTATTAAATATTATTTCAATTGAAACGACAATTGAAATATGCTGTTGTTAGTTATCTACACTGTTGTATATATGTTTTACCTGTATCAGTTCACCTGTGACATCTGACACCATTGTCTGTTATTTATACAATGATAATCCAGTTTGGTTGTTAAATGATTGATTGTTTGATGTTGACATTGGGCGTTAAATTGTTAATGTTGTAAGTGATAAATAATTTGAAATTGAAATTGACGTAGGATAGTTAGATTTGATATATGTGTTAAATTTGATTTGATGACATTTGCATAATATGCCCCCTTTAAATGTTTAATTACTTGACACGTAGTAATATGGATAATTACACTTTGAACCATTTGAATGTATGTTATATAAATTGATGTAGTATGAATTGAATAATAGATACCAAGTGAAGAACCGTATAAAATATTAGTGTAATAATCTTTAATCTACATGAAATGATAGTGTAGATTCAAGAAATAATTATATTAATTTGCACAAACAACAATGTAAATTAATACAATTATTTCGGTATTATTTGAATTGATTATTGGATTGTTATTGATTGTTGTTATTGCTTGTTTATTTACTTTGACACCATCTCAGTTATCACACTGAAAGTTTCCTTTGCTATGCTTTAATTTTTGAAATGAAATGGAATCGCGTTGAAATGATATATACCCAAATAAAACTTTGACTTAGGATAGAAAATTTAATAAAACCCGATTAGTCAATAATTTGATTCAAAATGAAATAAAGATTTTATTAAATAATAATAAGGTTTTGAGATAAAATTGGAATTTAAATTTTAACGAAAGGAAAATGTTAATAATTTAAAAATCTGAAGCAAAATATTAACAAAGTAATTGATGAAATAACATTGTTTAAATTAAGAAATGATTGAATTAAGTTTGAAATTATTTAATAATTAAGTTTTGAAATTATTTAATAATTAAATAAATTGAATTCTTTGATAAGTGAAATTGAACTTCTTGAATAAGTGAAATTATGTTTCTTTATTAATTGAGTTTTGAAATGGTAACTAAGTATGTGACGACCGCCCATGACCCCTGCACTTAAACCTAGAGATAGTGCGCTGCAAAGTGTGCCAGGTAGCCATGGACGATTGTCAGGGTAAATTAAAACAGCAGAATCTATCGTATTACTCACAGCGCATAGACAAAATACAATAGAATATATATATAGAGAAGCTTCACAGAATAGAATGTCATCATATAAAACTTCATAATAGTTGAATACAAGCATCTGAATAGTCAATACAACAAGCCTCACTACATATCACTCAGAGAATACAAAGCAGCGGAACATCCAGTACATATAGTAAGAAATAATATGCAATACACCAGCTCGTCTTCGATATCAGCACCGTGAAAAGCTAGAACAGCACCTGTCACCTGCTACCTAGTCTGCCCGTCCCAAAATGGACGAACAGCCCAAGGCAATAAGAATTAAAACATAAAGCCTTGAGTCAGACAACAGTCTTAGTGAGCAGTAAATTAACTAACAACATACCAAAAGAGCATAAAGGAAAAGGAATAGGAATACAACCCTCCCACTCCAACCTCTTTCTACAGTGATAGCCCCCAGACACACACTAAACAGAAGCAAACATAGCAGAGCATACAATTTAAAGTAAAGCAATAATCACTCGAGTCAAGGGCGATGTTTTCCAAGCACAAACCCCCAAGGCCTAAACCAAGATCAGATAAGCACCCAGAAAATACAGCTCTTGAGGCCGAAAGACGATACAACCAAACATCCATGACTCTGTCTATCACTGTTATCTTTGCTTCGATATCACCGTTAATTGAATGACCGGCACATTCGTTCAGCCGTCCATCAAGGGCTAATGGAAACCCCGGTTCTAGACAGTACTCCGCACGTCGTCGCAGCCCGTGCCAAGGATTTTCGCAACTACCCAGGGTACTCGACCATCAATTCATTGTCGTTGGGATTTTCGCAACTGCCCAAACGTACCCTTGCTTTGAGTCTGCTAGAACCTTCAACAACGATGCTATCCAAGCCTCCTGGTCATCCTCCTCGACAACTATTTCCATACTAGCTCAAGCGCCTCTCGAGCATCCATTATCCTCAAACTCGAACCATATCACCGAGTTATCAATCTGCTTGGAATGATCCCGTCTGGATTAGACCAAGACTATCTCATATCATGCTTCGCTTCATCACATCCTCACAAAGCTTTATCTCAACATCATCATCAAATCTATGCATAAGAGCTTCATCCTCCGCTACATATGCCACAAGCAGCTTTCCCAATTCAAGAGCCTTTCTCTTAGCTTTTGAATCATCTTCGGTCTAAATCAAATCATCAATCATCTAATTTATAGCAATCAATCAAGTCAAACATTAATCCAAGCAATCAAGCATTCAAATATGATCTATGTAGACAATTATCACTATAATGGCAATTTCGTAATTAAAGAGTCGAAAGTCAAATAAGCATGAAAACATGAGCAATGTCTCTATAATCTTGATGAATGAACTTGCATAGGTTAACATGTAGTAAAATAGTTGTCAAATCATCATGAACAATGGATCTATATGGATCTACACTTAGGATGAAGAAAATGTATGGAAATCACTATTTTAACACCAAATCGAGCCAACAATCCGATATACTCCTTTGGATCCGTGTGAGAGATAATCACCACTCACCAAATCACCTAAACAACCTCAAATCAACACGCTTCAGATCTGGACAGCGAAGGATCAAGCTTGATCTATCCCAAATCCGCTTCAAACGAAGAAATCTCACTTCAACGGATGAAGATCTTCAACTTTAGCTCTTGGATCTTCAATCTTGATCTTCGATTTGGATGGATGGAATCACTAGATTAGAGTGGAGAAAAGAAGTGAAGAAGTGTAGAAGTCGAGCTCTCAAAATGGCAGCACTTCGTCGCTTCGAAATCCGGATCCCAAAAAGTGAGAAAACCCTTCCTATTTATAGCAGAAATTTCCTTAAGTCGTAACTCGGCTATCTCCATAAGTCGTCTCCGACTTATAACCTTCCGATCTAAGCCCCACCGACCTACGACTTAACAAAACCCTATGACCTAACCAGATAACACCTCAACGACCTAACTATTTAATCCCATACGCGACCTAACACTCACGCGCATACGACCTAACTATTAAGTCGACCTACGACTTAACTAATATGCGCGTCCTAACAGAAGATACGACTTACGACTTAACAGTTATGCCCCTAAGTCGTCTACGACTTAACACGTAGGCTACGACATAACAGATCAACTCTTAAGTCGCTCGCGACTTAACAACTACTAAGTCGCTCACGACCTAACGCTTAGGCAAAAACCCAGCGACCTAACGCTTACGACTTATCAAAACACATGCTACAGCAACCCAACGACTTAACACAGGCACACTACCTCGCGACCTAACAGACTTATGACTTAACTCGTTCGACTTAACTCCTTAAGTCGTCTACGACCTAACTGCTCAAACACGCTAACTACTAGGTCGCTAAATACTGGGTTGTTAACTCGCTAACTCTTAGGTCGCTAACATCTATAGGTCGCGAACAGCTATAGGTTGCTCCAACCGACCTAGTACTTAACCAATCCACTGCCTTAGGTCATCTAGACAATCTAACAACACAACTCCCAAACTTAGGTTGCTCACACACTAGATCGCACTTCCCCTTAGGTCGCTTACGACCTAAACCAAGACGTCCTAATCTCTAAGTCGCTCCAATACTTCCTTAGGTCGCCTAACCCACTTAAGTCGGTCACGACTTAACTCTTAACTCTCCAAATCCCTGGGTCGCTCCTATCCCCTAAGTCGTATACGACTTACGACCTATACTAAGTCGTGAACGACTTAGGACTTAGCCATATTTTGCCTAAAATCTGAAATGGCTCAACAACACTAAAATTCCAGATTTTGACAAACTTTTCGATCCGTAAAAATACGGGTCGTTACAAAGTAAATAAATAAGTGAATTGAATTTCTTTAACAAGAAATAAAAATGTGATTTATTAAAATTAATGTAAGACTTGTAATTTAAAGAATTGATTTGACGAATCTAATATAATGCAATTTGTAAGTTTTGATATAATGGATTTGAACTTAAATAATTGATTTAATAAATTGGAAGTTAAATAGAAATTGTTTTAAAGGATAAATTTACTTAACGAATATTGAATGAAATCGATAAATGAACTTAAATTGATTTGAATGTAGATTAAATCATTTTAAATGATTTCGGAATGAAACTTATATACGAATTTAAATGAATATTGGAATGGTTTTAAATAAAAATTGAAATTGTATTATAAGATTTTGAAATGGTAATTGGATGTTTTGAAACGTAAATTTTTTGGAAATTGGTTTAGAAAGACAAATGAAATGTTGGTTTACAAATTCTAATTGAGATTGAAATTGATTTGGTTTTGAAATAAATAAACGACCAATCGGTGTAATAATTATGAAAGTTATTAAAGAGACCGGAATCGGTTAGGGACATACTCACTGTCTAAACCGAATACCACTTTAATAACTGTACGCGGATTATGATCCAGAATGAAGTGGTTGGAATGATGTACGTGATGACTGAAGAAAGAGAACGATAATGGATCGCCTTGACACTTGTGTCAAATTGGAAATGACTAAAACAGGAGCCGTGCCGGGCCAAATGGGGTTAGCTACCTCGAGCGAACACACTTCTTCGTAAAATACTCATTACTTGTTATTGATTGGTAAACCCTCGAATTTTGGGAGTGTTGTTTCGCGGTGTTGCGATCGTTGCGGCGATGTGTTCTCACCAGTCCGGATCAGGAAAACGGTATTTTCACTACCTTGGGTATTGCCTCATGTGCCTTGTCATACTTGTATCCCTATATACGCGACCACTACGAATTTGTTTTGTGTTATACCTATGGAGTACTCCCTGATATCCCACTAGTTTATGGTGGAGTTTACAGTGCTGTATAGACTATAACGCTTATGTAAAATGTGTTAAGGGGGATAATGGTAATGCCTTAACACTATCTTGATACTTTATATTACTGATAGGCATTATCTATTTACCGTACACTACTACCTAGTAGATAGTTTAGCGGATCCTTAAAGGATGGTTATTCCAAACATCCTTTGAGTTACTTGTATTTCAGTTGCTATTTCACTTGAGTTGGATTTATTGATATAAGAATGTTAATCCTGACTCGAGTGTTTTGCTTTACGCTCGGGTCGGACTGAGTGTACCAGTATTCGAGACTCACCTTTGGAGTTGGAGCTTTGCTTGGAGATCCAGTTATCTATCCAGTTTCAGATATCCAGTTGATTCTAGTGATGTATTCTGATATTGTATCTGAGACATCTGTTGTACCTTATTTAACTTTGATATGTATACAGTAGCTTCATGAACTACTATCTTTTGTTTCCGCTGCAATTATTACTCTGTGTCTGTGATCTGTGATTATTTATTTACTGTATATGCTCAGTTTTGCCAAATATAAATTAACAATTTGGTATTTTGAATCATTCAAGTTCGACATGTGCGGATGCGAATGGTCCAAAATAGCGGGTCGTTACAATTGTAAAGGTGTTCTTGGCACTCATGGAACGCAAGCGATTATAGTGAAATTCTGCATGGTGTAGTGCATGGCTATATGTAGGATTGGTTAATCCAAACCAGTATAAGAATTCAGATGTTATTTAATTTACTATATTTTACTTTATTATTTACTTATTTCTGTTTGCTATTTGAATAGATATAGTGTTAAATTCATAAGTTAGTTTTATAGATATGAAATATACACTTCATCCCCTCCAGTGTTTAAATAGCCTTAAGATCCATTCCGCATTAAGTTATAGACAACCCCTATTTTTCAACATTTGGTATCAGAGCACTGGTTTTCAAAAATTCATAACTTGGTTTTTGAAAAGTATAAATGGCTAATGACACTTGTAGCACTTTCTTTATCACTTTTTAAGAAGGGCAATCTACCACTAGACCCCTTCTATTTGTTGGTAGTAATTATGTATATTAGACTTGTAGGATGAAATTTTGTTTGCAGTCTAATGGTTTAGATATTTGAAACATTGCCCAAATAGAGTACACTGAGCCCCAAGTGAACTATTTACAATGGACACTAGACCAAAATACATAAGCACTCAGTGACTTAAAGGCCATAGACATTTATTTTGCTCCTTAAATAGAAATGAATTTAATCAAGTGTCTATTTGTAAGTCTGCATATGAAATTTGGAGAACATTGCAAGTCACACATGAGGGCACTAGTAAAGTAAAACAAACTGAGATATCTATGCTAACTAACCAGTTTCAACTTTTTCAAATGAAACCAAATGAGTCCATTTCTGATATGTATTCGAGATTTCAGGATATAGTACAAGTATTAATATCATTAGGAAAGAAAATTACTGAAGAGGAGCAAGTCAAAAAGATCTTGAATTCGCTTTCTAGTGAATGGGATCAGAAGACTCTAGCAATAGAAGAAGCCAATGATATTAGTACTATGAAAATAGAAGATTTAATTGGTAATCTAATGTCCAATGAAGTAAAGTTGCAGGTTAGAAGAGAGAATCAGGCAAATGAGAAGAAATCACTAGCACTCAATGCTACAAATGACAATGATGAACCAGATGATGTTGATGATGATATCGAGTTTATGACAAGCAATTTCAACAAATTCTTGAAATATTGAAAAATGAACAAACTTCAAAAAACTAACAACAATAATTCTAGAAATGGAAATATTGTTAAGTGTTTCGAATGTGATAAACTCGTTCATTTGAAAAGAGACTGTCCGTGCCTGAAGAAATTAAAGTACTCTTCGAACACTTTGAATAAGAAGAGGAAACATGCTTTCAACACGACATGGGATGATTCAGATACATCATCAAGTGTAGTGATTCAAAAATAGAAAATGCCAACATGTGCTTCATGGAAAAGGATAACCGGGTATGGAATTTTCATAAAGAAATTACTATTGTCTTAAATGATATGTATAAGGGACATAAAATGCTTAGGAAAGAGTACAAGAACATATTAGCGGAGATAGATAGATTAAAATGTTTAATGAAATGTTAGCTGAAGAAAAAACAATGTCTAGAAGATGAAATTAAAAGACATAATGGATTCAATGATGATTCAAAACTTGAAAGTTTTGAAAACTTAAAAGCGAAAATGAATCATTAAGATCAGAAAATCTTTCAATGAAATCAGAGATCACTGATCTAAATAAAAAAATAACATCTCTACAATGTTATTCTTAACTGTAATAAGGATTTTGACAAAATGAAAACTGATATTGATATATTTAACAAAGGGAAGAATAATCTATAAAATTTATTATCTGGATCTAAATCTACTAACAATAAACATGGACTTGGATACACCCCTAAGCCAAATCAAAGAAAATTAGTACTCAAAGTACTAAATTTGTTAAGGCTACAAAGTTCAAACCAAAACCTAGGAAATTAAAGTTAAAACCCCCAAATAAGTTCATTAATTTATGGGTTCCTAGAAAGTTAGATAATATTGAAAAAGAAAAATATATTGATAATTTTATTAATAAAGTTAATTTATCCAATGATTATATTTTGAAAGGGCATTCAAACTCTTCATGGGTTTTTCTTTCCAAAACTTAACCCCATGGACCCAAAATAAAATAGGGTACAAGTATGCATATTTTATATTTTTTTCAGGTACCGAACAATGGATATCGGACAGCAGATGTTCAAAGCATATGACAAGAAATCCATTGAACATTGGATAAATATCAAAAGGATATGTTATTGGCATCGGTAATGTCGGTAACTCTAAAACTCATCTAATTTTAATTATTATTTTTGATAAGTTTATTTCATGCTTTATATTGATTTTGATTCCCTTCGTGAGTTTATTTAAATACATTTATATACATCTCTATATAAAACTCTATACATGTTGTCTAGCTGTGCTTAAGCGATTCTATTTTCGCCCTTTTTATTGATGACAAAGGAGGAGAAAATGTATAAATATACTAGGAAAAATGATAGGGGGAGTGCATAGAGTTAGGGAGAGTCAAATATAAAAATATTATATTTTATCTCTTAAATATTTATATGGTTGTCATCATCAAAAAGGGAGAGATTGTTAATACCCTATATATTGATTTTGATGACAACAACCATATAAATATTACTACTAATGTATCTCCAAGTTGTGTGGTTATTTTAGATATATTATAGAGACATTTACAAAGATAAACTAGAACCCAATGGAAGAAAATGGATTGTATAAGAAGGTTAATCAAAGCCATGGAAGAACAAAACTGATTGAAGAAGAATGTTGAAAGGACAGAAGTGTTTGAAGTGATGAGTAGTTGGTTGAGTCTTATAATTCCTTATTAAAGATTCTATGGCAATTATACTTGAAGATCATCAACTATTGACCTCAACCGAATCACAAAAATCCATAAAAAGGTACTTTTGAAATCTGAAATTTGCAATACTTATTGGTGTTGCTGATGTGTTGATGTTCTCTTTGGAAAATTCTATACGTCGACATATAGGGGTCAAGAATGTCGACATACTTCTCGCTGGTTAGTTTTTTAAAATTTAAATCAAGGGATATTCCCACCACCTTATCACCAAAAGACATGTCTCCTCAACCACTATATAAAGGCTCTGGAAAACAAATTTTCCAATCAATTCTCTCTTCATTCTCATACTCGTTCTCTTCCATACTTTTGCAAAAGAAATCCACTACATATTCTTTCATTCTCTTTGCAAATCCATATCATTTCACACTGATTCTTCAAGTGCAAACCACACAAAGAGTTTCTACTTGAATTCATATCATTCTCCCTGATTTCATCCTATTCCTCAAAGAATTCAAAGATATATTGCCATTGGAGGTCTATAGAATCATTGTACCAAATCTACATGGACCCGTATTGAAGGTACGACTAATTGCCATTTTTATTGTTGTTTGGGAAAAGGAGAAGGTGTTCTTGTAGCCTGTGAAATCAAAAAGGGGTATCTTGTAGCTCGTGAAATCAAGATTGTAAGTGTTCTTGTCACCCGTGGAAAGCAAGCGACTATAGTGAGATTCTGCACGGTGTAGTGCAAGACTGGATGTAGGATTGTTAATCTGTACGAGTATAATAATTCAAGTGTTATTTACTTTACTTCATTGGACTTTATTACTTACTTATTTCTGTTTGTAATTTGAATAGATATAGTGTTAAATTCATAGGTTAGTTTTATAGATTTGAAATACACACTTCATCCCCTCTAGTGTTTATATACCCTTAAGATCCATTCCGCATTAAGTTATAGACAACCCCTATTTTGAAACAAGCCCATGATGATATGGTGATAATTCGGCTGTTATGAAGGCTACAGGGGGTGGCTAAAAATAGGATAAGGGGTTGAAAATGGATGGCTCGGATTTAGTGAGAATTGATATAAGATATGATCTATATCTTTCTCTCTTTCATCCACTATAAATAGACCTCTAACCCTAATTGTTTAATGAACATTTTGGCTACCACTATCTCCTTCATTGCCGGTCGAATTCATCTTCAAGGAGCCCTAACAAATTCAACTCTACTCGGTTCAAAAGACGATAACTATTGGATAGTCAAAGTTCTATGGTTCAAGGATTAGCAGTCTGCCGAATCGAAAAGTTTTCAAAGGCGAGAGAGTTCATCATTACTAGGTGTGCTTCAAGGCATTAGCTTCATGTATGTTTTTACTGTGTTATATGATTTATGATTTCTAAATAATATTTTATTATTCATATATGTTATTATTATATTGTTAGTTAGGAGACGATTCTTATATGTATTGATGTTGTCACATACTAGAATGGTTATATGTATGTATTCATTAAAAAAGCCAATTTTTTCCATATAGATCAGATATGCACAACCGAATAATCTATTTACAATAATTATTATTTTATTATTAAATATACATATATTAATATGCCATTTAATTATAACTATATGGTTTGTCTTTAATTATATCATCATATCATGTTAATAATTGAACATATATTTTATAAAGGTATATGTACAATAATTATAATTTTTTGTAATTGTAAATTATTTTAATAATTATTTACTATTATTTATTGTTATTTAAATAAATATACTATGTAAATAATATATATAAAATAAAATATGTTTAAAAATTGACTTTTAAATTTTATAAAATTATTATATCATGAAATTATTATAATACTTTTTGGGACGTTTTAAAATTTGACTTAGTTAATATGTTTAATGATTTTTACAATGGTAATTTGCAATTAGGGAGATTTAACTTTGCAAATGTTATTTTGCTACACAAAAAAGTAGGAGCTAAAAACTTAAAAGATTTTAGACCTATTTCTTTGATTAACTGTTCAGTTAAAATCATTTCTAAAGTTCTAGCTAATAGACTTAGTAAAAGAATGAATGAATTAATCGATTGTTCACAATCGGCTTTTATTAAAGGGAGAAATATCACTGATGGAGTGGCAGTTGTTCAAGAATATATTAATTATTGTAAGAATAACATAACTTGTGCGATTTTAAAACTTGATTTTGCTAAAGCTTTTGATTCAGTGGATTGGGATTTTCTTATAGATATTTTTCAAGCTAGAGGTTTTGGTCATAGATGGATCAATTGGATTTTGACTTCGCTTAGAACTGGAAACTCTAGTATTATGGTTAACGGTATATTAGGTAATAGAATTCAATCTAAGAGAGGTTTAAGGCAAGGGGATCCCTTATCGCCTTTATTATTTAACTTAGCTGCTGATGTTTTTGCTAAAATTATTAAAAGAACTGTGGATAATGGATCTCTTGGATGTGTAGACAATGAAATTTCGCATAATGGTTTATTGGTCCTTCAATTTGCTGATGATACCTTACTTTTTTCTTCCCATCTTCCTAGACACATCATTACCCTTAAGTTTATCCTTTACAGTTTTGAACTTTTATTCGGATTAAAAATAAATTTTGACAAAAGTTCCATGTTAGTTTTAAATGATTTTGAAAAAGTTGAAAACTTAGTTGCCAATACTCTTAATTGCAAAATTATGAACTTTCCTTTTGACTACCTCGGTTTTGTAATTAGACCCACCAAACTCAAACATGGCGACTGGATTATCATCATTGATAAAATTAAAAATAAGATTTCTAACTGGAATGGGAGATTTCTATCTAGAGCAGGTAGGCTAGTTTTAATAAATTCGGTTTTATCAGCTCTTCCGATTTATTGGATGTCCTTACATTTGTTCCCGGATTGGGTTATAGATAAAATTGATAAGATTAGAAGAGATTTTTTATGGAGTGGAGAAAACTCTAATAATAATATTAAATGTCTTGTAAATTGGGAAACCGTCTGTAAGGCCAAAAAGAAAGGTGGTTTAGGTGTTATTAATTTGCGTGATATGAATTTGTCTCTGTTAGGTAAATGGCTTTGGAAGTTTAAAGATATAAATTATAACGCTATTTGGAAAGAGATCATTTCTAAATATTATTATAATGGAAATAGCAATTTATATCAAATTGCTTCTCCAGCCACTCAAAATATATCTAACTTTTGGAAAAACATTTTAAAATGTAATGAGATATTTAATTTAGGAATAAATACAATTGTTCATTCTGGTAATCGTACTTCGTTTTGGCATGACCATTGGATTTCGACCTTGCTTCTTAAGATAGAATTTAAGGATCTGTATCATATTTGTAACTTTAAGTATGCTTTAATCAATGAAGTTTATTCTCTTGAAAATGATCCTCCTTGGAATTTCAGTTTTAATAGAATTTTAGTTGATTCAACTTTCTTTGCTTTATGCAAGATTAAATCTTTATAATATTGATAATGATAATGATTTTATTAGTTGGGAATGGGATAATAGAAGTTAGGATACATAAACCACTGATACAGAAGCAATACCGAATAGTAAATAACTGGATTAGAAGATAAGAAATAATAGATGGACAGATAAGCTCCAACAAATCTCTAGCTCCAGAAGATAGATTCCAAAGTTGTGATTCTCAGGCTGACCCGAGCGTAAGTAAAACACAAATCACTCGAGTCAGGACATATATACTTATACAATGTAAACCAACTCAAGTGAACTGTAATAGCAATGCATAATAACTTAGAGGATGCTTGGGATCGCCCATCCTTTAAGGATCCATAAAAACCATCAATTAAACAGTAATATCAATATCACAGAATTGTCCATATCGAAATAAACCATGCAACTAACAGTGTTAATGTACATCACAGCCATCATCAGGAAATCAAATGACATACAAAGAAGTATACCCGTGGTTATAGTATTTCAAAATAATATTTTATATTTCAAAAATTTAATATGATTTCAAATCCAAATCTTTATCAAAATAAAGATTTAATCATTTACAAACCATTTCGATATATTAAAATATCATATCCTTTCAAACTTCCTTTCAAATCATTATTTGAAACCAAATTCAATTATCAAATTTAATACCCTTTAAAATTCCAAAATATCATTCATTTATTATCTTATCAAATCACCCTTTAAATAGTTTTCCATTTAAACCATTTAAAAGTGAAATTATTATTCTTTCAAGTCAAGTATTCAATTTCCAAAGTTTCAAATCATTCTGAGTTCATATACTAGGTCAAAATCCATAAACATTGAAAATTTCAGCCTTTCACAGCATTTAAAAGAAGCTGTTATAAGTTATATTTGAAAACATTTTATTTTAGCAAAGACAGCACTATAGAACTGCTGTTATATCTCATTTTAGTTGAAATTTAGTTTAAAATAGCAAAGAAGCATTTCCAGAAATGCTGTAATAGCTCAGGTTTAAAAACAAGGATTTTACTTAATTTCAGCAAAGACAGCAAGCAGCTACAGCAGTTTACAGAACTGCTGTAATAGCCCTTCATTAAGTTCTTTAGCCTTTACATTTACTACAGCAACTACAGCATTTCATAAATGTTGTAATAGCCTCTTTTTACTAAGTTTTAGTTAAATTCTGAAATCATAGCATTTCTAAATGCTATTAAAAGTATTTTTCAGATTTTAGTGTATTTCCGGCAAATAAAAAAATTCATTTTAAACCCTTTTAATATTACAAAAATCATGTTTAAACATTTAAAATGTTTATATAATATATCATTTAACACATGATTTTTATTAAATAAATCCGTTATAGTTAAATCAAATTTCAATGAATTATTTAACAAATTCAAGTGTAAATTTCTTTTCTTCACATTTTTAACAAATAAACTTAACACTTAAATTTTATTTCCATTCTCCAATAAATTTCAAATTTTCATTTTCATTTTCATTTGTATAACTTATTTTCTCATTTTAACCAAAATTCCAAACTTTTCTAACTTAAGTTATATTTTCAAAAATTCCATTTCTATTCATTTTTCAACATTTTTAACTTATTGAAAATTCCAAATTTCACTATTTAAACATATAAAAATTCAATTTAAATCAAATTTTCATATTTTTATACTTTTTAAAATTTATTTAAATATTTTCAAAAACTTTAAAAAAAAATAACCACGGGCCTGTATATAGTTTTCTAGCCTAATTCAAGTGACATGGATAATATATCATTTCAATCCGTAGTTTACAAAGAAAATCTGGGTTTTATCATTTCAAACCCGCAATCCCAAGTAAATAAAAATTAATTAAAAGTCGCTCAGGCTTATCATTTCAGCCCATAACGATCTTTCCTAATCTAAAGTCCGTTCGGGTATGTATCATTTCAACCCATAGTGATTCTATTCTACAGGGAACTTGCAGTGTGATAAACAGATATAAAATGAACATTTAACAATACATAACAGTCACTGATGAGATGACAGGTAAATTATCAGGTTTAACATTATATAAATAAATAATCACAGGCAGTTATAACATATCATAATATTATACACATTCAGTTGTTGTTGTTTCACATTAGTATAAGTATAAAATGTCGTGTGAGATTTACTCACCTCTTTTGCTAGAGATGCAAGTTCAAATGAAACACACAAACCAGAACACAATGACAAAGTTATGAACTTGAGTGGAGAGCGAGATCCAAGTTATAGATCTTGTGTTACAACCTAACACAAAACCAAAATAATAGTTAA
Organism: Allium fistulosum; assembly: GCA_030737815.1. Taxonomy (NCBI): domain Eukaryota; kingdom Viridiplantae; phylum Streptophyta; class Magnoliopsida; order Asparagales; family Amaryllidaceae; genus Allium; species Allium fistulosum. The sequence continues at coordinate 1,024,157,810 of CM060902.1, forward strand.
AAATCAATGCGGTTGAATTTGAATAACTTTGAAACAAAAAGCAGTTTAAATACGAAACTTTTTGCCTTGCTTTCTCTACTTGTATGCATGGCCTAGGGGATCAATTAGGTCAGGTTTGTACTTGGTTTGGATCAGGTATGGGTCTGGAAAAGGTAAGGCTACAAGGCTAAACAAGTGGTGGAAGTTACAACTAGAGAAGGTGAAGGGGTTTCTAGGCAAACTAGTGGATATTTGGTCAAACTTTAGGCTCGGCCATGGGTGGTTAGGGGTCGGCCAGTGGATTTTGGGTCAGGTCAGGGGCTAGAGTGATGAGAGGAGGTCTGTACAATGATGGTGGTGGCGGCCTAAGGTGGTGGTGGTGAACAAAGGAGTGATGAAGCAACAAGGCTCAAACTAGCATAGTTTTTTGGCATAGGTTGAATTTTTGTGGATTTTTGGTTCATGGGAGTGTCAGCCATGGTCAAGACCTGAGGGGTAGGTAGTAGTAGTGGCAAGGAAGCTATGGTGGAGGTGGTGGCCGTGACAATCAAGAGGAGGCCAAGCAAAACTAGGGGAGAAACAAGGCAAAATACATGAAAAAAATGAAGAAAAGAAGGAGGAAGACCTTACCAAAATGTTTGAAGCCGTGAATGAAAATGAGATGGTGATTATTTTCGTGAAAAGCAATTGAGAAATACATAGCAACAAACAAAATGCACGGCCAAACAAAGAATTAATGAAGAGTTATGGAAATTGAAAAGTTTTAGGCAAATGAAAGGTCTTAGGTTAAAGCTTTTTGTCTCTTCAATTTTCCATTCTTTTTAATTAAATAAAGACCAATGAAAATTTAGTAAATGAGTTTTAAAACTGAAATAAAGTAAAATAAAAAGAAAATAAATAATTAAATTTAAAGAAAATAGAAAAAGAATTAAAGAAATTGCTTAAAAATTGGAAACAAGGTTCAAAAATTACAAATAAATCATCACTAGCTTTAGAAAAATATCTACTTCATTTTAAAAATATTTTAGAACAAAAATGTGAAGTAAAATAATTCATTTATATTTTCAAAATGGAATAAATAATTTAATTTAGAGAAATTAGAAAAAGAACTAAAGAAATTGTTTAAAAATTCAAAATAGGACTTAAAAATTGCAAATAGAATATCACTAGATTTAGAAAAATTATAACTTTACTTCTAAACCAAATAAAAGTCAAGTAAAATAAAATAAATTCTGAAAAAAATGAAGTGTAAATGAAAATAAAATAAAGTCTTAAGAAAATAGAAAATAAACCAAGAATTTCTTTAATTAAATGAAACTGGAAATTAGAAATTATAAACAGAATACAACTGACATTGGAAAATGTCAATTACACTTTGAAAAATATTTTAAAACCGAAATATATACATAACATGTTATTTTACCCATATAAATATAAATTAGAACATTACATGACCAAATAAAATATTATTTTTATAATTTAAAATAATCAATTTTGTTAAATATAGCAAATTTCACACAATAGTTAAAAAGGCGTAACTTTCACAATATAAATTAGATTTCAACGTAACGAAAAGCAGTATTCTTAAAATTTATTTACTTTCATAATAAAAGATAAAATTCAAATTTTCAAACTCAAAATTTTAAATTTAAAAGTCAAAGTTTGATCATATTGACTAAAAATTCACTTTTTGGAAAATATTCTATTTAGTCCTGTTTGGAATTCTAATTCACATCGAAATCAAAATTTATATTTAAAAATAACAAAATTTATCCATTTTATAAATAAAATAAAGTTTTCAAATCAGGAAATTCAATTTAAAATGATTAAAATATACAATTAAAATAATCACAAAATACAGGGTTGTTACACTCTCCCCCACTCAAATCTTTTCGTCCTCGAAAAGGAATGAGGTACGGAAAACACAGAAAAAGATAGAATGGAATAGGATTAAGACAAGATGATAAGAAGATTAAAATTATACCTGATAACTGTTGTTATAGGTAAGTTTAACAAGGTGGAGAATAGGAACAGCTAGAAGGGAAAATAGGACGAAAGACAAGGATGAGCCATTAATTTAAAACCATATAAATTTCAATTGGAATTCTTTAATACTTAATAATTTGGTTAAATCCTTTTAATTATATCCATAAAAGTCATTTAATTCAAATTGTTAGTTAAAGAGGTAAACAATATTTACAACACTTTTAAAATCCTTTAGGAAGGAAAATAACTGATCAAAATATACTTTATATAATATTTTATCAAAATACTTTTATAACTCGATGTCTTAACAAGTTTATCCTCGTTCCTGCAGGCTCTGGCAGTGTGTTGATCAGGCACAAAGCTAGAATTTTCCAGGTACTTAGTAGACTTGTTTCAACACCCAGTGAAAATACCGGAAAACTTTTAAAAACAGATATGGAAAGTACAATCCAAAAAAAACAAAACATGTCGATCATGGATCGCGGATACACAATGGTTACGCCTGGATCCCCTAGGAAACATCCGTACCCGTAGGCCGCCCCCTAACCTTGCGATTATGCCATGAAGACTGGTAGTACTGCAGATACACAATTGTTACGCCTGGATCTCCCAGGAAACATCCGTACCCTAGGCTCTCGCAGCCCCTACTGATTACGCTACCAAGCGACTCAATAGATCGCAGATACACAATGGTTACGCCTGGATCTCCCAGGAAACATCCGTACCCGTAGGCCGCCCCCTAACCCTGCGATTATGCCATGAAGTCGCGCTCGTAAGACCATGGAGATTTCCATGGAATTCGATGGAAACTCGAGTATCATATCCGGAAAACCAAAAATCAGAGAAAAATATCGATAGAATGAATCCACAATGTGGCCACAAAGCGGATATCAAGCAGAAGGAACTTTCCATATCTTTACTTCGAAAATATGTATCATATAGTACCTTTTCAAATCACTTTCAAATATCATACTTATATAAAGTCCATTATATATAAGATTTCATTTTCAAATCAAATACTTTCCAAAATCAATAGTGTATCAAATCATACTTATATAGACTTCAATTACACAAGATTTCACTTTTCAAATTGAGTACCTTTTCAAATCCATAGTCTTCGAATCAATATCAGACTTATACAAACCAATTTTTATGTAAGTTCGATAACTTCCAAATCAAGTATTTAGTAACACATGGTTCTCAATTTCAATTTGTTTCTATATCAATACAGTTTCCAAAATCATAAGTTTAGAAAATAATCCAAATTTCTAAATCAACAAAATTTAAGTCAACCAATTCATTTCCAAAATCAATGGTTTTCAAAATCATCTTATATTTACATAAGGTCCATCTAATATCAGAAATCAAAAATTTTAAAATAAATTTCGCTGCATGAAGAGCCATATGGGATTGAACATCTTTGCTTACTAAAAGATTTTTTTTTAGAATAGTTTTGTATATAAAATAGTTTGTATGTAAAATAGAATAAAACAGTTTGTTTGAGAAGAATAAAAGAAAAATAGTTTTAAAAATGGTTTTAAATTGATAGTAGTTTTTCATAAAAGAAATAATTCCAATTAAATTACAAAGATATCCAACCCAACAACTTCCAATTTCAGCGGCAAGTATATCAATGATATTAGAATATAAGATGTACATATGTCATCATTTCGCAAAGTCTCATTCGATCGCTCGCTCAATCACATAAGTTCGCTTTCGAACTAGTATTGTCCATTCGACTTCCCTAATGCGGATTTCGATATGGTTTCTCGACTAGAAACCATCAGTCTCCTTGCATAGTCATATACTATGATAGAGAATTCTAGAATCAAGCCCAAAATCTATATCAAATATTCGCCATCAAGAATCAAATGAAAAATCCTAACACGAATTGGTGTAATTCACCTCGAACTTGTGTACTCAAACTTGGATCAATTCAATTATGCGAATAAAACAGCATACGTACAACTTATGTATCTATTCCAACTTTTTAAATATATAGTTTCATAAAGATGTTACTAAGATAAACATTTAAACTAAATTATATATTTTTTCAAAATATTTGAAGACCAATTTTTTTTCAAACCTTTCAAATCTAAATTTCATATTAGAAAATTCAAAACAGCCTTATTCGTTTACTTAACAAAATAGTTTCAACTTATTTAAATCATATTACTACTTATTTTAAACATAAATACCAAACTTATATATTTTATACTTCAAAATTTCTTAGCTTTCAAAAAGTTAACCTTGATTTGGAAGTTCTCGAACCTTCAAAATAGTCGAAGAAATCATATTTCAATTCGAGAGTTGGAAATCACAATTAAATCAGTAAATCAATTCCAAAAATAGGGTTATATCAAATCAAATCCAAAACTCAAGGACTGAACACCGGCTCATTTCAAATTGTTCAAATATATATACATATATCTTTCGAATATCACATCACACTTCGGAATTTGAAATCAAAATTGGTTTCACAAATCAATCGCATAGCAAAGCTACCGAAGTGGCCTCTCCCCCACTCAGAAACTCGAAAATCAATGTCGATGATGCATGCATTCATCATCGAAATTATTTTTCAGCGACATAAGTGGGTTCTGGACTTCTATTTTCTCAAACTTCTTTTGAAATTTCTTCAAAATCATTTGAAACTCATTAAAATCATTTGAAACATTCATATTCGGAAAATACTTTCAAATCATAATATTTATTATTTCAAAATCTTAAAACCAGTTCCAAAATGCCGGAGTTCAATCACTTAAATTCAGATTCAAAACCTTCAGTTATAAATCATTTTATATGAAACCATTTTTTATAAAATTTTCACAATTTCAAATCCTTTCGAAACTTCAAATTCTCGTTTTAAAAGGGTATATAATCTTTATCGAAAACATTTCACTTATATATATAAAATATGGTCACCCTTATCAAAATAACAATTTCGATGTATACACAAATTCCAAAATACAATCAACCTCAAATTTTTCAAGGGATGATTCAAGGATGGATTTCAAAGCAAAACAGAGATTCAAATTTAGAGGGACTCTAATCAAATAGAATTCTGATTCAAAGATTGGCTCAAACAAAGATAAGATAATTAAATTACCAAATAGAAGATGGATAAGCCTATATGAATCGCGGGCGACCTTAACGGTCAACCGTGACTTCAGGAGTATAATCGATGCGAAAATCTAAGGCAAATCGACCTTCGATTGCCAGAGATAGAATCTAAATATAGCAGAAGATAGAAAGCATCGTAAACCGAGGATACAGAAATCTCCGGTGAATCAATGCCAATTGTAAAGGAGTTTCACCCCTTTACAAATCATTCAAAGTTTGGCGGAATCGCCGGTCTTTATAGAGGTCATTCAAAGTGGAGTTATGGAATGCTCCCAAAATCAAAAGAACACAATTAGGGGAGACAGGAATGGATTTCAGAACAGGTGGGAGCGTTCCAAAATTCAAAGGAATTCTAATCGAAGAAATCCCAACTAAGATAGAAGTTCAAAATTTTAAGGAAATCCTAATCAAAGAAATTACTAACAAGGTGGATACGAAAGAGATAAAGTCCAGAAAATTTTCTTTCAAAACAAGAAAATTTTATATTAAAATAATCTTTAAAAATCCTTTAAAATCATTTGAAAATCATTTTATACTTCGAAAATACGTTCTCTCACAAAGGAATGATTCTGAGATTGATTTCACTCATTCTAGGATATTTCTACCCTATCTCTAATGAGTTTTTGCTCCGTAGGCTAAGGTTTTCCTAAAACCAAAGCTCTGATACCAAATGTAACGACCCACTATTTTGGACCTTTCAAATCGACAATAATCCACACATGTCTGACTTGAATAATTCAAAATAACAGTTTGTAATAAAATTTGGAGCACATAAAATCAAATACAGAATCACAGACACAGAATATCAGAATAACTCGCAGCGAAAATAAAATACCATAGTAGTCCATGAAGCTACTATATACAAACTCTCAAAACATATACAAAATCTCATAATCAAAATAGATACAATAGAAGTTAGGACACATAAATCACTGATACAGAAGCAATACCGAATAGTAAATAACTGGATTAGAAGATAAGAAATAACAGATGGACAGATAAGCTCCAGCAAATCTCTAGCTCCAGAAGATAGATTCCAAAGCTGTGATTCTCAAGCTGACCCGAGCGTAAAGTAAAACACAAAACACTCGAGTCAGGACATATATACTTATACAATGTAAACCAACTCAAGTGAACTGTAATAGCAATGCATAATAACTTAGAGGATGCTTGGGATCGCCCATCCTTTAAGGATCCATAAAAACCATCAATTAAACAGTAATATCAATATCACAAAAATGTCCATATCGAAATAAACCATGCAACTAACAGTGTTAATGTACATCACAACCATCATCAGGAAATCAAATGACATACAGAGAAGTATACCAGTGGTTATAGTATTTCAAAATAATATTTTATATTTCAAAATTTTAGTATCATTTCAAATCCAAATCTTTATCAAAAAAAAGATTTAATCATTTACAAACCATTTCAATATATTAAAATGTCATATCCTTTCAAACTTCCTTTCAAATCATTATTTGAATTCAAATTCAATTATCAAATTTAATACCCTTTAAAATTCCAAAATATCATTCATTTATTATCTTATCAAATCACCCTTTAAATAGTTTTCCATTTAAACCATTTAAAAGTGAAATTATTATTCTTTCAAGTCAAGTATTCAATTTCCAAAGTTTCAAATCATTCTGAGTTCATTTACTAGATCAAAATCCATAAACATTGAAAATTTCAGCCTTTCACAGCATTTAGAAAAGCTATTATAAGTTATATTTGAAAACATTTTATTTCAGCAAAGACAGGACTTTAGAACTGCTGTTATATCTCATTTTAGTTGAAATTTAGTTTAAAACAGCAAAGACAGCATTTCCAGAAACGCTGTAATAGCTCAGGTTCAAAAACAAGGGTTTTACTTAATTTCAGCAAAGACAGCAGGTAGTACAGCAGTTTACAGAACTGCTGTAATACCCCTTTATTAAGTTCTTTAGCCTTTACATTTACTACAGCAACTATAGCATTACAGAAATGCTGTAATAGCCTCTTTTACTAAGTTTTAGTTAAATTCTGAAATCATAGCATTTCTAAATGCTATTAAAAGTATTTTTCAAATTTTAGTGTATTTCCAGCCAATAAAAAAATTCATTTTAAACCCTTTTAACATTATAAAAATCATGTTTAAACATTTAAAATGTTTATATAATATATCATTTAACACATGTTTTTTATTAAATAAATTTGTTATAGTTAAATCAAATTTCAATGAATTATTTAACAAATTCAAGTGTAAATTTCTTTTCTTCACATTTTTAATAAATAAACTTAACACTTAAATTTTATTTCCATTCTCCAATAAATTTCAAATTTTCATTTTCATTTTTATTTATATAACTTATTTTCTCATTTTAACCAAAATTCCAAACTTTTCTAACTTAAGTTATATTTTCAAAAATTCCATTTCTATTCATTTTTTCAACATTTTTAACTTATTGAAATTTTCAAATTTCACTATTTAAACATATAAAAAATCAATTTAAATCAAATTTTTATACTTTTTAAAATTTATTTAAATATTTTCAAAAACTTTAAAAAAAAATAACCACGGGCCTGTATATAGTTTTCTAGCCTAATTCAAGTGACATGGATAATATATCATTTCAATCCGTAGTTTACAAAGAAAATCCGGGTTTTATCATTTCAAACCCGCAATCCCAAGTAAATAAAAATTAATTAAAAGTCGCTCAGGCTTATCATTTCAGCCCATAACGATCTTTCCTAATCTAAAGTCCGTTCGGGTATGTATCATTTCAACCCAAAGTGATTCTATTCTACAGGGAACTTGCAGTGTGATAAATAGATATAAAATGAACAGTTAACAATACATAACAGTAACAGATGAGATGACAGGTAAATTATCAGGTTTAACATTATATAAATAAATAATCACAGGCAGTTATAATATATCATAATATTCTACACATTCAGTTGTTGTTGTTTCACATTAGTATAAGTATAAAATGTCGTGTGAGATTTACTCACCTCTTTTGTTGGAGATGCAAGTTCAAATGACAACACACAAACCAGAACACAATGACAAAGCTATGAACTTGATTGGAGAGCGAGATCCAAGTTATAGATCTTGTGTTACAACCCAAAACAAAACCAAAATAATAGTTAAAAATCAATACGATTTAATTTGAATAACTTTGAAACAAAAAGCAGTTTAAATACGAAACTTTGTGCCTTGCTTTCTCTACTTGTTTGCATGGCCTAGGGGATCAATTAGGTCAGGTTTGTACTTGGTTTGGATCAGGTATGGGTCTGGAAAAGGTAAGGCTACAAGGCTAAACAAGTGGTGGAAGTTACAACTAGAGAAGGTGAAGGGGTTTCTAGGCAAACTAATGGATATTTGGTCAAACTTTAGGCTCGGCCATGGGTGGTTAGGGATCGGCCAATGGAGTGTGGGTCAGGTCAGGGGCTGGAGTGATGAGAGGAGGTCTGGACAATGATGGTGGTGGCGGCCTAAGGTGGTGAACAAAGGAGTGATGAAGCAACAAGGCTCAAACTAGCATAGTTTTAAGGCATAGGTTGGATTTTTGTGGATTTTTGGTTCATGGGAGTCTCAGCCATGGTCAAGACCTGAGGGGTAGGTAGTGGTGGTGGCAAGGAAGCTATGGTGGAGGTGGTGGCCGTGACAATCAAGAAGAGGCCAAGCAAAACTAGGGGAGAAACAAGGCAAAATACATGAAAAAAATGAAGAAAAGAAGAAAAAGAAGGAGGAAGACCTTACCAAAATGTTTGAAGCCGTGAATGAAAATGAGATGGTGATTATTTTCATGAAAAGCAATTGAGGAATACACAGCAAAAAACAAAATGCACGGCCAAACAAAGGATTAATGAAGAGTTATGGAAATTGAAAAGTTTTAGGCAAATGAAAGGTCTTAGGTTAAAGCTTTTTGTCTCTTCAATTTTCCATTCTTTTTAATTAAATAAAGACCAATGAAAATTTAGTAAATGAGTTGTAAAACTAAAAAAAAGTAAAATAAAATGAAAATAAATAATTAAATTTAAAGAAAATAGAAAAAGAATTAAAGAAATTGCTTAAAAATTGGAAACAGGGTTCAAAAATTACAAATAAATCATCACTAGCTTTAGAAAAATATCTACTTCATTTTAAAAATATTTTAGAACAAAAATGTGAAGTAAAATAATTCATTTATATTTTCAAAATGGAATAAATAATTTAATTTAGAGAAATTAGAAAAAGAACTAAAGAAATTGTTTAAAAATTCAAAATAGGACTTAAAAATTGTAAATAGAATATCACTAGATTGAGAAAAATTATAACTTTACTTCTAAACCAAATAAAAGTCAAGTAAAATAAAATAAATGCTGAACAAAATGAAGTGTAAATGAAAATAAAATAAAGTCTTAAGAAAATAGAAAATAAACCAAGAATTTCTTTAATTAAAAACTGGAAATTAGAAATTATAAACAGAATACAACTGACATTGGAAAATGTCAATTACACTTTGAAAAATGTTTTAAAACCAAAATATATACATAACATGTTATTTTACCCATATAATATAAATTAGAACATTACATGACCAAATAAAATATTATTTTTATAATTTAAAATAATCAATTTTGTTAAATACAGCAAATTTCACACAATAGTTAAAAAGGCGTAACTTTCACAGTATAAATCAGATTTCAACGAAACGAAAAGCAGTATTTTTAAAATTTTATTTACTTTCATAATAAAAGGTAAAATTCAAATTTTCAAACTCTCAAAATTTTAAATTTAAAAGTCAAAGTTTGATCATATTGACCAAAAATTTACTTTTTGGAAAATATTCTATTTAGTCCTGTTTGGAATTCTAATTCACATCAAAATCAAAATTTATATTTAAAAATAACAAAATTTATCCATTTTAATAAATAAAATAAAGTTTTCGAATCAGGAAATTCAATTTAAAATGATTAAAATAGACAATTAAAATAATCACAAAATATAGGGTTGTTACAATTAAGGAACCCTAAATAGAATAAAGGAATAAATACAAATGTAAACGTACGTATACCATGATTTCCTATGTATACGACACTTGAATCACGAGGGTATTTCATAAGAAATAATTATTCCATAAATCGATATCACTCGATATAATATATTGAAAATTTTGAATCTTTAATAGAAAGTTGTTCTTTATCATTTATATATTAATAGATTATTTGCATACTCTTTAGCAATTGAGCTTTCCTCAAGCTAGGTATGTTATGTGTAGTACTATTAATATATTAAATAGACGAGGTAAGATAACTGCACATATTTGTTGAGCTTTCTTCAAGGTACTTGCAGTATACTTAGGCCATCGTGAAATGATTGGTCCTAGTGAATAGTCCTACTTTACTTGTTGAGCTTTCCTTATAGTAAATGTGAGATTAGAACAAGGTGCCAAAGGTTAGGAGTTGTATGTGATAATACTGATAAGGATTTATCCATTGTATGCGGACCTGTGATTTATTGAGCTTTCCTCAAGGTCAGAATTCCAAGGCATATGAGTCTTAACACCCACTAGTGAAGTCGAAAGACTTCTACGTTTCGCTTGGGGTTGGTGAAACATAAAAGACTAGTGGGAGCCTTGTTAGAAAAATGAAATGATAAGATTTAACATTTCTAATATTGTAAGGGCATATGCCATATAGTGTTATAATAATCTATATTGATAAATTTATGCATTTAATACAATTAATAAAATGTTTATCAATTAAGATATACAAATTAAACTGAACTGAAGATTGACAAATAGAAACATAAAATATACTTACTAATAAATGCTTCTTGCATGTTAGTATTTAAATACCCATGCAAGCACATGATTTTACAGCTACTAAATACATCTGTAGTTTTGTCACTGACGCGTTTATTTGGTCTAGAATGTGTATTGCACTTTATAAGTTCCGAACTCAAAGGCAATATAAGACTGTGGATATTTGCTCCATATAAAATCGCATATAAATGTTATATGGTGAGCGATCTTAGTTCGTAATGTATGATACTTGGATGAATTTAGTTAATTCAAAATAAACTAATAAATAGTACTGTGAGATTGAGTATTCAGTTTGATTGAGTACAAAAGGATCGCATTGTGTTAAATGTAACATAAGACTAAAACTACAATATAGATCTAAGGATTTGATTGATGATATGTCAGTTTGATCAGTTTACGCAAGGTGCAACACATTTGATGTCCTTAAATGTTAAGGATGTCGAGTGCGCTTTTGTAAAGAGTTTGTTATGATATTGTAGTAAGAGTGTTTCCTTTGAATGGTTCGACCATTTAGAAAGAAAAATGAATGAACAATAGTAGATATGATTTAAGGTGCAATTTGAATGAAGAGAGCGAATATTCACTTCTGCTTCATAAAGAAACATCGAAAACGAGAATTGTAACAATACTAATAATTGATATTTAACATTGGAATGAGAAATACGATTTCTACTCTGAAATGCATTTTCATATAGAAAATTGTTCTCTATGAGATTTATTTCTTTGAGTTTAAGATATTTGATCAAAAAACTCTCTAGTGTAAACAAGTTGTAGTATGTGAAATAAATAATCTACATTAAGCAAATGATGGGTCTCCGAATTTAGTATGCTATTATAGTTATAGCAGAAAAAGTGAGAGCATGTCATATAGTACTTATTGATTGCATCAAATTATGAAAAAAAAATTCATAAAACATACCAAACATTATTTATAAAATAATGACTTTTTTTGGGTGTCGACTGAAATATAGACATGGTTGTATTTCAACGTGTATATTAAGAATAGTCACTATGAAATAAAACTGTATTTGTTTTCACAACAAAAGCGATGCATCGAAAATACTGAAGTATCTAAAATTATTTACAATTATCTTGGAATTGTAAACTAAGCCGTAGTTTTTAGAAATAATTTTTATTATATAATTATGAATTATATGGTACTAGTTAATTATATCTCAAACGTTCAAGGGAAATGCACCCATTTAGTGGGAGCGTCGTAGGAGTTAATGAACTTTTTAGATTGATACATATAGATGTATGCAATCGTAAGTCTATTAATACTAAAATATTTCCACGTACTTCGTCATATTCACCGATGAGTCATCATAGACATGGATATGCGTATTCGATACACATATATAAGTGCAAGCTATAAGCTCATAGAATATAAACGAAAGTAAATAATGTAACATGCGATAGAAATGATTCGATTTGATCGAATGGATGATTATATTAGAGGGAGTTTCATATGTACCTAATATGAATAAAGATTCTATCTCAAAAGGTCACTCCTCCCTGTGATACATAATGATGTAACGATAAGGAGTAATCGAACTTTGTTGGACAAAGTATGATTAATTATGAGTGAAGTTGAGTTAACTTCTTACTATATGGTCATGTACTTAAGAGTAGTACATAAGATTAATATTATTTCATCTAAATAATAGTTTACAAAATCATACAAGAAGAGGGTTTATAAGAAACGCCAACATATCCTAGGCCAAGGAGTCGGCGGGTTGTGCAAATTGAAAGTCTGCACGTAATAATTGTTTGTGAGGGATTTTGTATGAATCGCCCAAAAAAAGTTTGGTTACAATAGTCACTGGATGACTAGTTTATGTTGTGAACATCAATATATTGTGAACTAATGCAAAATTAGTTTTATATAAGGCAATTCATAAAAGGTTTATGATTGCATGTTCCTTTGCACTAAGAAACAATTGTTTCAAGAAATATCAACTTCATAGTGAAGAAATTTCTTTGAGAAATTATTGGTAGCAAAATGGAATTGGAACGATTTAAAGACAAAACGGATTATAAAGGATGAAATGAAATTGACCAATCCTAAATGAACACAAATACATTATAATGTCTAATTAGTATCCTTGTACATTAAAGAGAAACTGTGAGTTTCTTGTCAATGTCAAGAATAAATATTCCTCGATTATTTAATTATACCAATAAGAGTATTGACTTTATGATATGGTACGATGTGCAAATTAGAAATAGATTCCAAGTACATTATCCAAATATGATTTTGATATTTGTATCCAAAAGGATATGATCCATTTGGCTGCAAATGTGTCTTTAAGAAAAAGACAATTGCAGTTGGAATATAGTGAGCCACATTATAAGAATAATGCCATAAATTTCAGTTGTTGAAATTAATATAATATATTCACTATTCGATGTGTTCAAGTAGGTATGAATTTTACTCGCAAAATTATCACTTAGTATTATTTTATGTTTTGGTACGTATCTATTGAAATAGAAAATTCTAAATAATGATTTATAGTAAACTATTTACACATAATAACCAAAGTGTCTCAAAGTCAGTGGGAGCGATATTGGTTTTGTGAGTTTTTGGATATGATCCAAGAAGATACGAAAGTGTCATTCGGCGAGCATCGAAATTGAACAAATTTTTTGACAAGAATATCAAATAGTTTGACTGTAAATCAAAATGCAGAGGAAGCATGTGCTCATAAGAAAGAAAGTTAAAAAGGTACATAGATATTTCTAAACCATAAGTAAACAACACGCTATTGATTGTTAATGATGTACTTATGTTAAAATTGGTTTTAAGTTGTTTTAATACTTGATGTTGGATTTATAAATGTTGTCTTTTATAGTAAGTATAAAAGATAGTAGGAATGTCCCAAAACGATATGCAAGGACACCTATTAAAATATTTAATACAGAACATCTAAGATGGATTCCTTATGCATTGGCAATAGGAATTATCATACATGTTATATTGTCTATGATATCATGAATTGTTTATGTATTTGATACATGAAGCAAATATCAAATCCAAATTAATACCACTAAATAGCTTTTTGTGGTGTTCTTGTGTATTTATGAAATACTAGAGAATTGTTTACAGAAACAACAAACTCTTGACGAATGACTGTCTTAAGTGATATTGAGTATAATATGTCAATAATAAGTTTGAGTTAAAAATCTTTAAGTTGGAAATGTTCTAAATGAAAGATTTGATTCAATAAAATAGACTAAGTACATCGCCATGAATAGCTCTGAAATAAAAGCGATGTATATAATATAAATGAACAAATTTATAACTGAGCTGTGGGTGATTCCAAATGCTGAGAATCCTATTACATTGTTATATGATAACAACGTCATGATATAGTTCATAACAGAACTTAGAGTATATTGGAAGTCAAGAGACATGCTCCGAATTGTTCCACATGATAAGGTAGTTTATTAGCATCGGAGAGAGTTGATTGCAGAGTTGATAATTGGAACATAATAGCATACACATTCACTAAGGGAATGACCCAATTAGTTTTGAGAAAACCGATTGGAGAAGTTGGAATAAGATTCCATAATTAACTCTAAGTGCAAGTGGGAGATTGATAGAGTTAGAGGTATGCTTTAGGGGCAACTACACAATTCATTACATATATCTGGCTCCTTTACCAATCTTGTTTTAAATAAAGGTGTTTTCTTCTATTATATACTTGATATAATATGTTATATTAATTATTAATTTAATTAAAAGTATATTTAATAGAAAATCCATAAGTGCTATGTTTTATGATAGAAGTTACAAAGTGTTGTAACGTGAGTAATTTATCAATGAAATCAAATATACCATTTTAAATGTTCCTAGTCAAGATGTATCGAGAGTGGATATCGATGTATCCGTTGAAACTAGAGTACGTAATGCTCTCCAAACGTTAGGCAGTATATTACTCACGATTGCTAGGGGCACCTAGGGGTTACACATTGATAGTTATTGGATAACTATGGAATGACTCACTCGATAATTTTTAGTTGGTTAATATAACTAAGGTCAAACAAAAAATATCGATGTGACTGATTTACACGGTTCTCTCGACTTGAGAATACCGTGGATCTTCAATATGAAAGTTCTGCTTTGATTATAGTCAAATCATGGCATGACATCCATCGAGTGACTATAGTTCAGTCGTGTGGAAGTATTGGAAGTGAAGCACAATTCAGGAGAGGATTCGTCTCCTCGGTTATATGGCGTTCGTATCATGGTCAACTCAAGTCAACTCGAAGTCAAAGTCTTTGGCTAGAGCATTTTGGTTAATAATAATTGTTGTTATTAAACCAAAGACTTTGTGTTTGGACAATAGAGTTGAATATGGATGATATTGGAATTTTGACCATTACCAATTCCATAAGCCCAAAGCGATATAGTTTTGGCGAAGAAAATTAGCGTAAATAAATGTCACAACCAGGTAGAGCTTAATAAAGTAAAATTGGATTTTACCAAAACTAAATAAGAAATAAATTTGGCCAAAATGTCACATCACTTGCTAAGTGACGTGTGAACATTAACATTCAAATAGTTCGATGTTAATTGTTGACCAAATTTACACCTGACGAGTCACACAACCGGAATGATGAATTCTCTTTTGACCAAACGATTTAATTTGTTTATGATTGTTATAAATTAGTTAAATTAATTAATATCTATAAAATATTAATTATAAAATTTTGAATATGATTTGAGGAATAAATATTATTAAATATATATTTATGACAGTTATAAATATATCGATCGATATGTGATATCGATAAGCAATTAAATTATATTTAGCTAATAATATTTATTTGGGCTTAAATGGATGTTAGCCCATGATGATATGGTGGTAATTAGACTATTATGAAGGCTATAGGGGTTGGCTAAAATTAGGCTAGAGGGGTTGAAAATAGATTGCTCGGATTTAGTGAGAAATGGTATGAGATATGATCCATATCTTTCTCTCTTTCATCCACTATAAAACGACCTCTAGCCCTAATTATTTAAAGAAATTTTTGGCTGCCACTATCCCCTCCATTGCCGGTTGAATTCATCTTCAAGGAGTTCTAACAAATTCAACTCAAATCAATTCAAAAGATAGCAACTATTGGATAGTCAAAGGCCTACGGTTCAAGGATCAGCAATGTGCCGAATCGAAAAGTTTTCAAAAATGAGGGAGTTCATCATTACTAGGTATGCTTCAAGGCATTAGTTTCACATATGTTTTTATTGTGTTATATGATTTATAATTTCTGAATAATATTTTATTGTTCATATACGTTATTATTATATCGTTAATCAGGAGATGATTCTTATATGTATTGATGTTGTCACACACTAGAATGATTATATGTGTGTGTTCATTAAAAAACAATTTTTTTCCATACAGATCGGATATGCACAGCCGAATAATCTATTTACATTAATTATTATTTTATTAATAAATATACATATATTAATATGTCATTTAATTATAATTATATGGTTTGTGTTTACTTATATCATCACACCATGTTAATAATTGAACATATATTTTATAAATGTATATGTAGAATGGTTATAATTTTCGATAGTTGTAAATTATTTTAATAATTATTCACTATTATTTATTGTTATTTAAATCAATATACTATTTAAATAATTTATATAAAATAAAATATGTTCCCAAACTTAACTTTTAAATTTTATAAAATTATTATATCATGAAATAAGCTCTTGACCAAAAAATTAGAATTTAAAATCATTTTTAATATTTTTAAAAATTATTATAATATACGACCGAAAAATAATTAATTATTAAAAATAAATTTTGACCTATTAAAATTATGAAAAAAATTCTCCAATCCTCAAAATATCATGTTTAATTTTCTAAAAGTTTAAAATTTGAACAATTAGCTTCGAAAATATCTTTTATTGATATTTTATTGTATTTTGATTAATTAATTAATAAATATTTTTTTAATATAATAAAATTTTGTTGTGTATATAATTTAGAAGTGTTTAAAAAATATTTTATTTTATTAACTACTATATATATATAAGTTTATACACACACACATGTTATAAATATGCTTATACTTATATCCCTTCAGTTCTACAACCTATGATTGGTTTAAATTGATTGGCTAGCCTTGTTGGCAAGCTAACTTGTTTTGATGCAAACACTGTAGATCGAAAAAGGCTAGTATATGCTAAAGCGCTAATTAAAGTAACGTCGAATAAACCTTTGCCTTCCAAATTGAGGGTTTTGTCCAACTGAGGGTCTCGTTGTAGTGGTCGATGTATTTTACAGTTGAAAACCAAATATCTGCTCTTCTTGCCAATCTTTTGGTCATATTGCATATTCTTGTATGTTATTCGTCCACCTGTTCTGGTTGTGCCTGTAGTTCATATTCCTATTCCTCCAAAGAATCCTCTACCTAGGCCACCATTTATGAAGTGGATTCCTAAGGCATTTCACCTTATTGCAGATGTCACAGCTGATACCTTAACTCATATTCATGTTTCAATTACTCCTGATGCTTCTTCAGTCGCCTTTGTTGCGCTTGCTTCCTCTGAAGCTCCTACTTCATGTCATGTAGTTCCTTCTAGTGATTTAATTTATTGGGACTCCATCGAGCAAGCTTGGATCCATGAAGCTTCAGAGATGAGATACAACCCTATGTGTGACACTTTTCATAAGTTTGTTGGAGATGATGATGGCGAGTCCAAACATTTGTATTATCATACTGCGGGGGAAGGTTTTTCCCTATCAGTAGAAGGTGAACTTTGTAATCTGAATAGGGAAATCTTTTCCGATGCCGCTTGGGATAGGAAACTGATCTACACCAGTTGTTCTTAAACCTTACTTCACTATTTTTGGATTTGTGCATGTCCTTGGACCTAATTTGTCAGATGATGGTAGTAGTTCTTCCTCCTTGAAGGGGGGCTAGCCTAGGTCTTTTAGTAGTTTAGGCATGCTGCCTAACTCTTGTGTTGTAGCTAGTTTGTTGAATTTTTAGTTGCTGAGAGCTTCTCCCTTGCACTTGTATTTATTTGTTAAGTGGTATGGCCACTATAATCCGGCTTGACGTGCAAAATAATAATACTTTGTTTAGCCTGCAAAAAAATGTTTATGTGTGTATACACACACACACATATATATATTATAAAAAATTATTATTTCATTATTGTAATACATATAATATATATATATATACTAGTTCATAATTAAAAAAAGTAAATTATTAATATATTAATATTTATTCCAATAATGCACATATTTATAAATTATTAATATTATATATATTTATAAGTAGATTTATAATATTTATATAAATAATAAGTTTAAATATATACATATATTTGGACAGAATACAATACATATCGGATGAGCTAACGTGTCTATTGCAGTTGTAAATCCAAACATCTACATACGAGCATGTTGTACCTTGCATGGCTTGTCATGTGACACATGCACACACATATATACATACATACATATATATAATACATATGTGTATAATTATATGTATAAAACATAAATTAAATATAACTATATATAATTTATAAATTTAAATAAAATAAGAGATTTTATTTAAATAAAACTTAGAAATGTTCTAGATGAATTAAGCTCATAGGCCCAATAAAGATTCAATAGGGTTAAAAAATTGAAATTCATCCATAACTTTTGTTGTGGGCTGGCCCAGTTCCAACAAGTTAGTTACTAGTAATTTCAATGATGTGCTGAGAACTGATGAAAAGAAAGGACTTACATTGAAGGTTTGTCGGGTTGTTGAGTTCAACAACTGCATAGTCTCGGGAAATTTTCTTTCATTATTTGGGAAATGACTAGCTAGTGGGCCGATAGAAGTGTTCCACATGGGCCTGAAATTTACATAGAGAAGTAGTGAAATGAAAAAATGCCATCTGGATGAGACAGAGCTTTGGGGAATGCTGAACTGTTTAACCAGATTCCAAATATTAAAGTTACTATTCTCTCTAGTTCCACAAGTGATCACTGCCCCTTGTATATCTAATTTAATGATGATGAACAAATTCAAAAATGGAAACCTTTTGGATATGCAAATCATTAGCATTTATTAGATGGATACAATAAAGCAGTTAACTTCAATATTATCCAAATTCCAGAGGCTGATTGCATGTAACAATTTGTAATGCTTTTTAAATGTGAAAAACAGACCGAAAGACTGGAATAAAAAGATATCAAAACTTTCATATGAGGTTCAAAGAATTCAAAAGCAAATGGAAGATATCCAAAGAAAACTAGATGACAATCCTTAGCATGAAGGTCGAAATTCAAAATTCTATTCTTTATAGAGACAACTAAAGGAAGAGCTCAAAAAACAGGTAATAGAATTAAAGAAAAAAAACTAAAGAAAAGTGGCTTACAGCGGGAGATGAATGCAAAAAAAATTATACTAAAATGTCTCAAAGGAAGAATAATAAGAATTTAAAAAGTTATTTAAATGAACATGGAGAAGTAGTGGAAATCATTCAAGAACTAGAAGCCAAAGCAATTGCATATTTCACTGAGCTATATAATGGAGAGTATTTGTAGTCTCTACCTGAAATTCAAACCAAAAGACGGATCTCCTTAGAAGGAGGTGAAATGCTGACATCTAGAATTTAAGAAGGGGAGCTATTCACAACGATTCCAGCCCTGGCTCGGATGGAATGGGGGCACAATTCTTCAAAATGCACTAGGAAAACCTGAAAGATAGCATGTTAAAGGCATATCAAGAAGCAATAGACACTGGTGAGTTTATCCAGTAAATTAATCATACATTTATTCCTAAAGTTCATAAACCTGAAAGAATTGAAGAATATAGGCACATAGCTTGCTGTAACGTCACTTATAAAATTCTAAGCAAGTCATCTACATGAGGCTGAACAAGGTTCTACCCGATCTGATTTCACAATGTCAAGTGCTTTTATAAAAGGCAAGTTTATTTTAGAAAACTCTTTGATGGCTTATGAACTAGTTAGAGAGTTTAATAAAAAGGAGACTGACAAAATGTGGATGAAAATTGACTTACATAAAGCATATGATAGAGTCAAAAAGGAGTTCATCATCCACATGTTGAAATCAATGGGAATCCCTAATAAATTGATACTGCTAATTTCTCACTGTTTAAACACCACTGCATTTTCAGTCATTTTCAATGGAGTTCCTAGAGGCTACATTCATAGCACTAGAGAGATAAGGCAGGGTGATCCTCTATCCCCTTATCGATTTGCTGTTGTGATGGAGTGATGGAAATTTCATGCTACCAGCAATATATTAGCTATATATATAATATACAACCTTCAATCAGACATTTGATTTATGTTGATGATTTATTAGTTGTGTGCAAGGCTAATAACACTGCTATTGACAAAATTAAAAGCATATTTAATCAGTTGGAAATGTTTGCTGGTCTGAAGGTGAATGAACTTAAAACCAAATATTATTTCAACAAGTTTTGTAGAAACAAACAAAGTCTCTTAAAGGGTTTAGGAGTTCAAGAAGGAACTCTCCCTGTTAATATCTTGGTATGCCTCTATCATACAATACAATTATTGATACTAAGTATGGAAAACTGACAGACAACATTAGAGAAAATTTGTAAGGCCAGAGGTCTAAATTACTTTCTTTTGCAGGAAGAATAGAACTTGTTCATTTAGTAATAAACTCTAAAGTTAGATTCTGGCTCCATACCTTTCAAATCTCTAACTGTTTTATTGCTAAAATCATTGTTGTGTATGCTAATTTCATTTGGAGGAGTGGTTTACACAAGGTCGGCTACAAAGAATTATGCAAACCAAAGAAGAAAGGAGGGGTAGGACTTAATAATATATTTGAATTAAAAAAGGTGAATGGACTCAAACTAGCTTGGAAAATTATTGAATCTAACAATTTGTGAGCTAAGTGGATGAGGGCAAGGTGCTTAAAAGAACTTTTGGATGCTAAAAATTTATAATAATTCTTCTACCACCTGGAAAAATATTTTGAAACAAAGGGAGCGGCTTAAAGAATTATTAAAGAGATAAATAGCATTTGGTTAAAACACGGATCCTTGGAAAGACCCCTGATTAAATAATAAAAGTCCGATTGATAGACTGGGGTGGGACAGTTACTCAGCTAATGGCACACCATCAATTAAGGTTGCAAGCATCATAAGCGAAGTAGAATGGAACTGCGACATGCATGTGGTTACTAGAAATTTTAGACAGGAAATTGAAGCTATTCCTCTATACTCTGGACGAACTAAAGATATTTTGGCATGGTAAGTAACAATAAGGGGCAATTCAATCTTCATAATGCCTGGGAGGACTCCAAAACACACTATCCTACTGTCCAATGGCACAAACCATCTGGAGCGGATCTAATAACTCAAAAATGGTTCACACAACTTATAAAGCTCTCATCTTTAGGCTGCTTACTAAACATAGACTTCGAAACTAGGGATTATTAGAAGAAGACACATGCTAGTTATGAAAGCAAGACATGAAAATGGACAAACACTTATTTTTTGATTGCAAA
Organism: Allium fistulosum; assembly: GCA_030737815.1. Classification (NCBI taxonomy): domain Eukaryota; kingdom Viridiplantae; phylum Streptophyta; class Magnoliopsida; order Asparagales; family Amaryllidaceae; genus Allium; species Allium fistulosum. Next base: position 1,024,179,240 of record CM060902.1, read on the forward strand.
TTCAGCAAAAGAGCATGGGCTATACAGAAACTTAAATGCATGCAAACTGAAGAGCTGAAATCATTACAAGAAGAAGCAATTTACTTGAACCAAAGGAGTGATATGTCGGATCTTATGAAGTAAATTTTCAAAGTTTGCCTGCTATTGTATGGCACATTTGAAGAGAACGGAATGATAGAATTTTCAACAACAAAGAAAACGACGAGTTAGTAATTTCTAATTTCATAGCTCGAGATGATGTTGTCATTCTAGGAAGAATTGCTAAGAAGAAACTCACCAACTTAACGAGACTAAATGATAAGTATGGAGAATTGGAGCAGGAAGGTAGAGAACGTAGGAGCTCAAAAAGAGAATTTGCGGTCACTATGATCGAATCAGCTTCTGACCTAATTTTAATAACTTTTGTTAAAGTGAAGGAATGTCTCAAATACAAATGAAAAGTGTTATTTTGTATGGTATTGCAACTATATTGATCGGTTTGTATGGGCTTGGGCCGCAAAGCCTATATGAGAAATAAAACCTTAACCCAATTTCAAAAAAAATATAATCAATTTCTAGTTAAACAAATAGTTATATTATTAATTAAATATAAAAAAATATAAATATATATTAAAATTGAACATACATTGCTGCCAAACTAATATTGTATAAAAACAAAATTTCATAATCTTAAAATGTTTATTATATGATTTTTATCTTTAAATATAATATATTAATTAATAAAATCTTATATATAATATTATTTAATTAAAAGTGAATTTTTTTAATTTTAGGCCGTGAGTTTAATGCTAATATGTATACAATTTTTTTAATTAACATATATATAGATGCACCAAGATATTCAACCATCCAATATGTGATAGAACATCGATCCACTAGATTTGTAATATAATCTAATAACCTACAATATATTACAATAGTAAATAATATTATTAAATGAATTGCTAAATATATTAAATACCTTTCACCAAGGCCTAGAGATCACTACGAAATGATGAAATGACTCCTTAAATCAAATTCCAAGTTCCAGAGTTGGTGGCTCCCGAACAGCTTTACCATCGACGATCAAATCGATGAATTTTTATGTGATTTGGGCTTGGATTTCATTTGGGTTCAAGTGGGGTTTGTCGGTCAAAATTTGCAGAGGGAGAAAAGGAAAAATTATAAAAAAAAGAATGGTATAGAGAGTGACATATAAATAGAAAGTCAAATGGAGAGAAATGTGGATCTTATCATTATCTCTCTCTTACAAATTCCACTCTTTTAAACTATTCAAAAGCCTCCCTCTTTTGCAACATTTGGTTGGCCTATCCAGGCTATTTTGGCCGAAATTTACATGCCCCATATGGGTCTCAAAACTAATTTGAACCCGAACAATGTCTGTTGTATTTGAATCTAAATTTAACGCATACTGATATCGTATATCGATTAATATATTTATAAATATTATAAAAACATTGTTTAACATTGTTCAACTCATCAAATAGAAAATTTTGTAAATAATATTTCATAAATATTAATTAATTTATAAAAATTACAAATTAATTAAATTACAGATTAATTAAAACGGATGATAAAAGGAATATTCATCGTTTCGGTTGTGTGACTCTTAGATGTAAATTTGGTCAGCGATTAAAACCAAACAATTTAAATATTAACGTTCACACATCACTTAACAGGTGGTGTGATATTATGACCAAATTTATCGCTTATTTGATTTCGAAAAAAAATTCAATTTTACTTTATTAAGCATTACCTGATTGTGACAATTATTTACGCCAATTCTCTTCGTCAAACTATATCACTTTGACTTATGGAATTTGGTAATTGTCAAAAGTTCAATATCATTCATGTTCAACTATATAATAAAAAGAAAATCACGTTTTATTTTGACTTAGATTTTATTATAAAATTAATAATTTACAATAAATTATATATTTTCCCAGGACATACCCCTAATTCTATCAAAAACAATACACAATTTATCCTTAATCTGATACTAACACACAAGATACTCGTATCCTAAAACCACCACAAACAATATACAAATCAAACACTCATTACATTATCATCACAATCAGTTTCTACTCAAATTTTTATTAATAACAATTATGAAAATCAATAATATGATAATTTTGTCATAGCTAGAATCAAAAACGGTTGCTTACAGTTGAGATGGAGATGGTGTGGTCTAAACGAATGGAGTTGCGGTTGTTAGAAGTGGAGATGAAGTTGCTCGAAGTTCAGATGGTTTCAGGAGTCTTGCATTGGATTTGAGATGTTGGAGGTGGAGTCGCACTGGTCGAAGATGCTCGAGAGGTGGAAGAGTTGTATGGGTCTGAGATGCTCGAGGTGGAGTGGTCGCGGGTGTTGTCGTGCGGAGTCGCGAGTGGAGGTGCAGGCTAGGGTTTTATCAATTTGGTTGTGGATTTTGTTTTGTGTCGGTAGAAGGAAGTAAATGTGTGAGAGAGAAATATACTACATGTTTGGTTTGAAAATGAGTTTTGTATTTTGCGTACTTTAAATTGCATGGAACAGACGGAATGAACAGAAAATGATCGATTCGAAAATTGGGTTTAACCAGTGTCGTCCAAGCTAATGGGTTGCCATGGAGGGATGTTCATAAAAAATGAAGCATAAAGTGGAATAGGAAAAAAATAATGCAATTAGAAGCAAATCTCAAATATATGGAGAAAATCCTCAAGCACGACTACACGATTAACAATAATTCCGCTAATTTGTGACATACAAATAATATTTAAATAATAAGTGTATGGGGGTTGCTCTTTCCGAGGGGGTTGCCTTAGGTAATTAGCTTACTTCCCTTACCATTGGGTCAGCCCTGGGTTTGACATTTAAGATTGAAAATGAGGAAATAATTATTTCATGCACATAAAAAACGAACAAACAGATAAACTGTTTCATCTTTTTTAATAATAGTTGTAATACATTTGATGTCACATTTTTTTGGTATCAACGTAAACTACAAAAAATGCCCCTCTACAAATATTATTAAATATTAATATCACTTACAGTTAGTATCTAACAGATAAGTTTCTTTTAACAATTCAAATCACCCCTCTATGGATATTATCGAAATCTTAATATAACTGAAAAATAGGATTTAACAAATAGTTTTTTTTCAAAGTCCTTTTTTTTATTAATTAATAACAGAACTAAAATTCAAACTAATAATTAAATTCATTCTTTATTAATTAATAATAGAAATAAAAATTCAAGCTAACAAAAAATCTTTAATAATAGTTGTAGTATCTTTGATGTCACATTTTTTTTGTATCAACGTGAACTACCAAAACTGCTCATTTACAAATATTATTAAATATTAATATCACTCAAAAATAGTATCTAACAGATAAGTTTCCTTTACTAATTCAAAACCCTTTATGAATATTATCGATATCTTAATATCGCTAAAAAATAAAATCTAACAATTATTTTTTTCAAAGTCTTTTTTATAAATTAATAACAGAAATAAAAATTCAAAATAATAAAAATTTAAATTCATTCTTTATTAATTAATAATAAAAATAAAAATTCAAACTATCAAAAATTAGATATTGCAACTTAAAAAGTAAAATTAAAATTATATTTTGCAAATCATTTTTTTGAACGAGTTAAACATATACAATTTAAAAAAAAAACAATTCGTACATGCCATCATCACGTGCGAAGCGCATGCCGTACCACTTGTATTACATAGTGCATCTGCTGCATCTCTTTCTTCAGAATTCACTTTCTCCTTGATCCACGATTAACTGCAACAATAGTTCTCTTGCACAAAAGATCAAACATACAGCAAAAGCAACTGTAATTTGCTCTCCAAAATTTCACACGGTTCAAATTATAGCAGACAAGAGCGTAAATAGAGAGTAGATACAAGGCTATGCAAGACCACTTGTTCTATTGGTTTAACAAGCACACACTTAGCACCAAACAATAAATTATACAATAATATAGTGCGCTACTGTGCAGGTTTGAGGTGGGGGAAGCACTGGTAGACATCAGATTTCGGGTGCTTTGCTTCTGCATGTTCTCTGCACTTCACTTCAGATGTTGTGCATATGAAGGTCTGCATGCATACCTTGCACTGCACATTCCAATTTACATACACAATGGTAAATATAACACATTACTGAAACTTTATAGTACTTAGTTTTAGGACACCAAGTAAATGAACAAAGAAAATATATATAGTAATTGGTCTTTAAGGCAGAAGTAAACAATAATCAAATAATCAAAGAAATCAGCTCCTTTCCAATACGAAACAATACTTTCTCCTTTATCTCTACTGTTTGTTGGCTGCATGAAACAATTATCAATACTTGCACAGCATATTAACCTTTTTATGCAAAAACCATCCCTTGCTCTAATTATCCGATATATACAACCTTCATTGCTATTCACTTCATTTTGGGTACAACAAAAGTAACCAGGGTCCAAGGAAAATAATAATGATTCAGGCTTAATCCTTGTAAACATCTAATCTAGAATATAATTAACAGTGATTTCATCAGAGTGCAAACTAGTGATGTTGATATCTGTCATCAACATGTCTTTCAACCATAGCTTGATATAGTAAGTATTCTTGGAAAAGCGCCATATTATATTTTCACCACTTTTTTTAGAAACTCCCCGATACAGAGGACCTCAGATGGGGACAGCGGACCGTCCAACTCCAAGAGGAAATTAAGTTTTGCATGTGCGCTTCAACTCATGGCACCTATAACATCATGGTATTGTTTTTTGCGAGAAGTGTATACAAGGTAGGGCTCGACCCGGGTCTGTTACCAGACCTAGGCACCCCTTTTCCATTGCGCCACCCCTGCGGACCAAATTGTGTGAAGCCAAAAAAAAACATGATTTTAACATGTCTCCTTGAATCTTTCCAAAGATGTTTACTTTGTTCTTTCAATTAATGTCTCCTTAAATCTATCAAATTTTAAATTTTTTTTCCACCATACTATAATTTGATTTTCACTAAAATTAATGAAAAACTATACTAACTATTTTTTTCTTAAATAATACGGTCAAACGGTCGATTCCCCACCGTTATGCGGTTGTACTAGTATACATAAAGTGAAATGGGCTAGATAGCATACAAGGGAAACATCTAACTTGATACAGTATGTTTTGTTGGTTTCACAGTATTGTTTCACTTTCACTTCACTAACCATTAACGTTAACAAAGTACTTTTAATTGAATGGGTGTGCTCCCAATACATCAAATAATAGTGCATGAGTGCGGACTCAATAAAATGAGCAAGGAATTTCAAAAACTATAGTCCAAGCCACATATCCTATAAGCAAAAAGAGCTACATTTCCATCCCTGCTCCGGCATTACAAATCATTAGGTCGCATAACAAAAACTAAAGATACAGTGCCTAGCAAGCAATCCTTCTTCCACCCTTCAATATCAGTAATTCAATTAAATTTTTTTTTTCAAGTTTATGACATAACTAATATTGAAAAGCATTCTCTAGTTCAGGACAACATTATCAAACTGGAATAGCAACTTCCAACCATAATTTCTAACATGGATTACAATGTTACTTTGGTTTATGAATCTACACCTATTAATTTTTGGGACCATAAGAAAACTCATAAAGTAAGCTGCGAACAGTTGCTCTGAGATGCATTTGCTTCTCAAATGTCGAAAAAATAAATAACTGTAGTATTTTATCAATTAGCAAGAATACAACAAAACAAGCTTTGTAAGAGCGGCAGTTTCAACAATGCACAACTCGCACCCCATTCGAAATTATTAGACGACAAAAGAATTCACCTACACTAACAATTCAACTTAATTTCCATGATTGCAATCCTTGTGATGAACATTTATTTCTGATCACACATCTTTATCCGGCATTATAAATGCTGGATAAAAGTAAATCTAAGGTTGACAAAGCAACCTGATGGTTATTGTTTTGGTGCTTCTGCACCTGCTGACTTTGTGTTGGGATGAGTTGGCAAGTAGCTCACACCGTTGAAATGACCCTAATCTTTAGAGCATCTCCAACGGTTTGGAGTGCGGAAATTTGATTTTCCGCACTCCAAAATGTTGGAGCCTGAGGGCAGGCGCCTGTTGAACAGGCGCCTGGACATCAGGCGCCTGTTCAACAGGCGCCTGAGCATAAGGCGCCTGTTCAACAGGCGCCCGTGTTCAACAGGCGCCCGTGTTCAACAGGCGTCTCGTTCCCTGTTGCCAGGCGCCTGGCAACAGGCGCCTGAAAATGAGGCGCCTGGCAACAGGCGCCTGTTCAACAGGCGCCTGTTCAACAGGCGCCTCACTCTATTCTAATTTCTCAGCCCGAAGGCCCTACTTTCTGCATTATTGTAAATTCTCGCACTCTGTTGGGGTTGATTTCGGGTGCGGATTCGAGAATTTGCAACCTGTTGGAGATGCTCTTAGTACGCCTAAATTGAATGGACGGTAGAAACATAAACAAACATCAGTTTTGTAATTAACTGACTATTGACTAATGATATCAAACTTACAAGGAAAACTTTGATACAGATGTGTTACAAATTTCTATGCGTACTATATGACAAATTCGGAAATGTAGTGAATAAATTTATAATACATATAGTTTGTATTCTAGCACACACGTAGAAAAGCATGTGGATCTGTATCAAATCTTTGAAATTGTATCAAAGTTTTTCTCCTAACTTACAAGGTTGCATCATAGTTACAAACTTTATAAACGAAAAGGAAAAAATGAAGCAGAAGCAAAATTTGTGCATTTCAGATTATACGTTTGAACCACTTCAAAAAAAAAAGGTATACTGAAAATAGTTAAAAGCGGCTTTAGATTTGGATGAAGCTTTGCTAAGGTCATCTCCAACAAAGCAAATATTCGACTGTATATTCAGGAAGGCTGAATAATCAAGGCCTAATAAATCCAATTCAGCTTAATTGGATTGTCCCGCTTCAGCTTTAGGAAGTTGAAGTGGGGTTGGACGCCTATTTTCTAAATGTCCAATGCACACAATCCAAACTGCCTAACATTCCAGGCCGCTCTCGTGCATTTTCCAAATTCTTACAACATAAATTTCGTTTGGAGCCCGTAAGTATTACATGTGGTATACGTAAACTATAGACTGACATAATTTGTCAAGTATTTCCAAAACACTCCACGATCCTATATGGATCGTCCAACGCATCGACACTGGTACCGTAAGTCAACATCCGTAAAGCAATAATCATTTTTTGATGCCCAGTCAAATCCATTATTTTCAACGAATTTTGCTTATTTTTGAAGTAGGCATTATTATCCGACTAAAATTCGTAAAAACAAACCGCGTCTCATTCTCCATCTCCACTAAAACATGTATGGACCGCAAGTTGAATGTGGCGCAAAGTAGTCATGCATTAACATTTTTATGAAATGCTAAATGATCTCGAGTGATAAACTGACGACCTTTAACTGAACCATCGTGCCTTCAAGATGATGATCCTTGCCTTTCTTGATAAATTTTCAAGAACATTTGAGTCTCTTTGTATTGTTCTCGTTTTACTTGTTCATCTTCGAAAGAACTATTCAAATCCATAAAAAGTGATGAAGAAAAACGTTGTCTAAGTAGTAGGTTTTTTTTATATATTAAAGTGAAATATTTTGGGTATGAATAAGATGGTGGATGCTGGCCTTTTTTTATATTAGTTAATGTTTAGTCATGTCGGTTTTGTCTTAGTGTAGTAGTGGCACGTGCTGCACTAAGTAGAGGAGACTTGTCTAATCCGATACAACACGTTTCGGTTATGTTATATCAACTTTGTCTAAGTGCACGTTTAATGCTCGCTTTAGCAGAGTCCTATCTAATATGGTACATATTTTTCTCATTGTTGTAATTTCAACTTTGTCTTAGTGCATGTTTGATGCAGTAAGTAGCACAGACTTGTCTAATCTAGTACAGTAAGTTTTTGTTCCGCCATGTCAACTTTGTATCAGTGCACATTTGATGCTCGTTTTCGCAAAGACTTGTTTAATCTCCTGCAGCATGTTTTTGATTTTACATTTCAAATCTGCCTCGGTGTGTCATAGAGGCTCAAAATATCAAATTGAACGTCCATTTTTTGGACACTCGGTTTTGACGCCCAAAAGATGGGTGCTCCATTTTGGACGCCAAAAAATGGACGTCCTACTCTTGGCGATACTGGGGCATCCAGCCCTGAAAATTCAGGGATACTGGACACTGTCTTATAACTCATAGATACTGGACACGATTTTTTAACATAAATGTTAAATATAACAGCAACGTTTTGGTGTGTCTGCATCTTAAATATAAACCTCTGTTCTATATGTATTAATCAAATCTAGCCATAAGTTTCATTAGTCGGAACCAAGGCTGTAAAAATCGTTAGGTGGACTTTAGGCGATAAGCATGGACTAAGGATTAATCGTTTAGGTGAGGATTAATCAAGATTAATCGGAACTAGACTTTCTTGATAACTCGTGTATTTTAGATAAAATTTTAATGTTTTATTTAGTGTCGATTAATATAAATTGAAAATTTGGAATTTTGGATGCGATTCAGAGTAAAGACGTCTAAAACTAGCACATTGATACGTGTACGTGACATTTAAACTTAAATAATGCCTAACCAGTGCCTAACTAGATGTTTAGATTCTTACTTGAGGCAATAAACCTTGCCTAGGCGGGCTTAGACAAATTGCTAGACTGTAAGCTAGACTGTAAGCCTGCCTAGTGCCTACCTTGAAGGATTTTTACATTGGAAATAATCATAAGACATAAAAGGAATATTCTATTTCAAACCGTAGCTTTGGCGCAGACGTTTTTTCTTCCAGAAAGAAGTATTATGAAATCCAATTAGAAGGAACCAACTTCCGAAGCTTTAAATTTCAAATTTCTTTGACAAAAAACGTAACTTAATTTTAAAAATGGGAAAAACGAACCTGAATCGACATGGCTTTCTTATTCGATTCCAGCTGACTCCCTGGCATCATTAAAATAACAGAAAAACACGGGTTCAAATTAATTTTTCAGAAATTATGAAAATAGAAAGATCTACGAAAAAGTGAACACCTTTAGAACCAGCCTTTTGTTTCTCGAGATTTTTCTCGCGGGCCATCTTGGCCTTTTGAGCGTTGCCACCACCCATCTTAGTTTCTTATCAAATTGACCGAAAACAAAAATGAACAACAAAAACTAGGGTTTGACTAAAGAAGTAAGGCCGAAGAAGAAGCATATAAAGATTTTATATAACGCTGAATTTTCACTGTTTAAAACAGCACTGTATTGCTAACAGTACCAAATAAAGTTTAAAAAAATGTGCTGCTATTGATACGCTGATTTCCTCTTTTGGCCACTATTATAGCTTTAATAAAAATGAATTTTTTGTATGGGCTTCTGGCCACCAATATCATATTCCTTCACTCAGTTATAAACAATCGTTTATATCAGCAGTTCTTCGGTGGTTTACCGTCATACGGCCGTTGGCAACCGAAACTTATTCATGACAAACGACCGAAGGTGGCCGAACAGTATTTCGATCCTTTGTAGCCGATCGGGGTGCCGTTTGATTTGGAGAGAAAAATACACGGTGTTAGAAAGAGGAGTGCACGTTATTTTGGGGTGGCCTTCAGTGTAGGTGGCCAGAAGAGGAAATCAGGGTATCAATAGCAATGTACTAAAAAAAAGTGTGTTGCTATATTCGCTCGGAAACATGCTTTCTACTGTCATTAAATTTTAATCATGTTTAATAAATAAACATGTTACTTTATACATCTTCTTTCTTTCTATACAAACATCAATCACGAATGCTTCACGTTTCAAAAAAATTTCGTACTTAAGTTAAAAATCTTGACCGTCAAATTTCAATAATCTTAAAACCCTAAATTTCATTATAGAAATTGATCAATTTTTCAATTTTAGATCGCTAATACATTGAGAAAGAACGTTATTCTAAGGAGGAAGGTGAACATCAAAAGATGACTAAGAGTATAGTGGATAATCAATGTTCTGTAAAGGGAAAGATGAAATTGCACTGTTTAACTGTATCTCCTCATTTATTATAAAAATAATAATGACAAAAATATCCAAATTTCAAGAGGAGAATATTTTTTGGCATGCGGAGATACGTATGTAGACATAGGGTTATTTCATCCAACTTAAATATATATAGAACTCCTACTATTAATTTTCAATAGATTGGTCATGCTTTGAAACCCTTGGAAAAAATTGTGTAAGTTTAAATCAAAGTCAAAACTTCTGATTCAACTGCTTTTAAATAATACGTGCAGTATTCATTTTCCCTTTTTTTAAGAAAAAAACTAACTGCCACGGAATACAGACCAAATAAAGCTAATTATATTTTTCACATTGTCTTACATTTATGGGTTTAGTAAAAACAGATTATGCTAGTTGATTACCCTACTGTTGCAACTTGCAATATTTTGGAATAAATGACTACAAGTAGCTATATAGTTTGATCTCCAAGAAAATCCCTGTACTTTGTACATCCACTATATGGTCAGAAATTAATATGCTTGAACCCAACATATAACAAGTATGAAATCTTTTCCATAATATCTTATTTGATTGCCAAAATCTTTTTCCATATTTTTTGGTAATACTTAGAAAAATAATGATATAAATACAAATGTTTCATGAAATTCCATGCAGATTGTCTAACATTCTTTTTATCAATCTTTAGTAAGTGATTTAATCAGTATAAGGATGTCCAACATCAAAATCATATCTAAGACTGCATTGCTATAGCTGTAGTTTTCATTGTTTGCGTTAACTTAACTGTTTCATTCACAAGTAATGCATCATATAGACATATCATCAGTATAAAGAAAATGAAAAGCTTAATCAAACAGTAAAAATGTTTCCTTTTAACTTACTCTGTTATGCAATTAGATATGTAAAAGTTTTTGCAAAACTGTTCTTGATCTTCACTGTTTTATGTATTTTGTGCAGGTGGAGTTTTGGATCTGCTTGTTGTTGACAGTACTGGGCATGATTGTTGTACTGAATATGTAGAATCTGTGTGATTGTTGTACTGGGCATGAACTGACACGTTATGTATTTTATGTACTTGTTGCATGATTGTTTTTCTATTCTTTTCTTTACCAATATGGTGAACTTTGTTTTATTAGATGTTATTTATGGGTAACCAGATGTAGATGTTGATGTGTTTGAAGTTTTATCTCATCTACTGTTTGGTTGCCAATTGGCATCTTATATGTTATTCTTTCAATCTGATTTTTGAATCAATAATATGGCATACAATGTTAATCAAAGCATTGTAAAGTGAATGGAACAATGGGTCGGGTTGGGTTGACCCTTTTATTAAACGGATCGGGTCGGGTTGACCCGTTTATCAAATGGGTCAAATGGGTCGGGTTTGTTTATGTTTTGAATAGATCGGGTCAAATTCTACCCGGCCCATTTATGACCGACCCGACCCGATCCGTTTGACGAGTCTGTGTACAACAAAGCAGAATGCTTCCTACACTCTTACATATACCTCCACTCTGTCTTCTTTTATTTTTTTCATTCGAACAAAACTAAGTAAACAGAAAACAATACTACCATTTCAAAATTTAAGAGGAATCACAAACAACTCAAGCCAGAAAGGATCAAAACAAAAAGCAAGCAGCAAATCTTTTTCAAAACAGTACTCTGTTTCAAAGGAGAATGTGAGTAAAACTTGAAATCCTATTTACTGAATCCTTATGTGTATCTGCACATACTTGAAATTTAATGAACATCATTATTTTCCAAGTAATTATGTGGAAATGATTTTTCTATGCTATATATGAATGTGTATTGGTCATGAGTAATATAAACTGTAGCTCAAAAATACCATCTCTGTTCTTGCTTAGTTAGAACAGTTTAACTTTCGTGTAAAAAAATCAATATCTCTATGTATAGTAAGTTTTAATTCATGGTTCCAAAAATATCATTTGCTTTTAAGGGCAGAACATTTTAAAATTTGTTGTATTTAAATTCATCAAGTATGGAGAGAGATAACCATATAAAACAGTGACTATTCATCTCATGGAAAAAATTCAACCTTAGTATTTTCATGAATCGATTATGTAGTTGGGATTAGCATTGAAAACGTAAATTTTGGAGGTGGTTTGAAGATTTTCAAGTTAGTATGGAGGGAGGAAAGACGAGATGAACGGAGTGTCGTTTTTGGGTAAATTTCGGCAACTCTGTGGTTTTTGAGACGAGTGGTTGGTTATGGAGGAGCGTAGGGAGAAGGCGCACATAGGAAAAATGGTGGGGGATTTTCTTCCAGTCGGTGGTGGTCAAGCGGGTTAGGTTTAGGGTTCGATTTGGGTTTTGTTTGGCTTCAGGAAAAAGACGATAGCGGCGACAAGGTGGGGATAGGGGATGCGGTCCAGGGGGAGATGAAGGAGAGTACGGCGGCGAAGCTCTGGAAGAAATTTGAGGGATGGACGAGGTCGGAGGTGCCGTGACGAGGTGGTAGGATGGGCAGCATTTTCCGTCAGTTCGTGGTCGAAGGGTTCGATGGTCGAGGGCGGCTTAGAGGATAAATCGGCGGTGGTCGGCGAGGCCTCATCCTCATGTGCACGTGCACGGCGAGCATCGTGCAGGAGCAAAGAAAAGAAAGTAGTAACAGACAGAAATAAAAGAGAAAAGGAAGAGGGGAAAATGTTGGGCCGGTTATGGGCCAGGAAAATAAATAAAATAAGTAAAAGAAAAGGAAAAAGTGAAAGAAGTAAGGAAAAGGAAATAAGTAAAAGAAATAAAGAAAATAAAGGAAAATAAAAGAACAAAAAAAGAATAGAGAAAAAAAAATTAAAAATAAGAGTTAAGAAGGAGTAAGAAAGAAAATAAAAAGAAGGGAAAAATAATAAAGAAAGAAGAAAGATAATGAAATTTATATTCATATATATATATATATGTATATATATATATATATATGTATATATATATATATGTATATATATATATGTATATATATATATATGTATATATGTTTATATGATAGCTTATATTTCCTTTAACTAAAAAACAAATTTTCATTTTAAATCCGTAAGTTAAAGTTCGGTGATATTTTACAAATTAATGGAAATTATGATTATTATTATTTATGAATAATTAACGGCATTTTATAATATTTATTATTTAATAAATTGTTTAATTTGTAATTAGTTTGGTTTTAAAATATAAATGGATACGGTTAATCAAAGTGAATTAAAATCATAAGTAAACCGTTTGGATATGGGTTATAGATCGTTAATTTGGTTAACGATCTATATCTTTGCTTAATTCTGTGGGATATTGGTTTTCAAATTAAAATAATGAGATTAAAACAATGATACATTTATTTGAAATAAAATCTATAATAAATCCCCGTAATCGGGCATTGTCTCCATAGATGGTAAATTGTTATTTTAAACAACTGACTTCCTTAAATTTATTCTTTGGATTCGAAAAGATAGAGATCGAATCTACTACATTATAGCATGATAGGGGGTTCTCGCTTCGTGTTTGGTGGCGAGCAGGAGACTCTTACCCCTACATGTCCCTGAGAGGTAGAATTAGGCCTTGATGGGTTGGTTGCAGTCGAGAGGCTGGCGTAAAAGCAAATTAGAGGTATCAGTGTCAGCCACGGTGGAAAGTGGCCGCTGTTGGGATGGTTGGAAAGCCTACCGACCGTGACACTTGGTATCAGAGCTGAAGGTTAAGCGAGAACCTTGGCTCTAGTGGGGATTACTTATTAGAAATAGGGTCAGTAGTGCCTTGAATGAGTTGAGAGTATTATATGAGGGCTTACTTGTTATTTTCTTATAAAATGATTTTAAAATGGTTTTATAAATAATAATTTTTATATAAAGGTTATATTTTGATATATGAAGTAATAATTTTTCTAATTATTATAGTGGATTAGGGAAATTGGTTGTTGTTATTAAAATTAAATAAGATTATAAGGTTTAAGTGGTAAAACACATATAACCAAATAGAAATTGGGTAAGGATGAACTATACAAATAAGTTAAGCTAAAAAAGTAAACTCAAAGTAGAATTTTAAATCCCGGAGATTTCGGGAATGTTTATTTTTTTCAAAGTGTTTTGAAATGAAATAAATTTACCCTGATTTCATTTATCAGCAAGTTATTATGGAATATATGGTATGTTTGGCCCCTGAATATGATAATATTGATTTTTATGGAAAAATTGGTTATTATAAAGGATGTTTATCACAGAATAAACAATGATAAAACATTATGAAATGTTTAAGGAAGTAAAATTATATAGACCTGACTTATAAATTGAAATGGATTTAAATTGTGAAGTTTTAAATCTAAGTCAGAGAAATTGGAAATTGTTTCAAAGTGTTTAAGGAAACAATAATAGATAATATTATTTAGAATATTTTTGAAGATAGGAATCTTTGTTTTGAAACAAGAGTGTTTTGAAGATGAATTTGTTTGGATTAAAAACCAAGAATGGTTTTAAGTTAAAGTGTGATTGGATATGTGAATGGGATATATATATATATATATATATATGTAGATACATATATGATTTCAAAGTTGATTTGAAATAAATACTAAGTGTTGAATTGTGGAATCCCCTTGAGAATATGAAGTATAAACCCTAAGAAAAATAAGTTTTTGAACTTATAAGTGGGAAGGGATATTGATAAAAATTTAAATTTGGGGTGAAAATTTTAAATTGAGTAAGGTTAAATGGATTGAACGAATGGGAAATTTAACTTAGGGGAAGTTAAATAAGTTTTGAGCGTATAACCTGAATTGGAAAATTTTAGTGTGAAATTGGAAAATTTAACTTAGGGAAGTTAAATGGATAAAATTGAAAAGGGAAGTATGGATTTGATAAAAGGCTAGGTATGGATAATTTCAAACAGCTTTTGAAATATAAACGAGTTTTGAATTCTAGAAATAGGTAATGGATGCTATTGATTGGTGTTTTAGATAATTTGGATGTTTATTTACTTTGACATATCCTGATATCATCCTGTTTGTTATTAATAGTATATATATAAAACTGTAAATTGGACTATTTCGAGTAAATTAAGAAATGGATTGAAATGATGTACATCCATTGCTGAAATTAAATGGAAATAAAAACTTTATTTTGAAAGTATTTAAAGGATTTTGATTCTTGGAAATAAAGTTGAATTTATGGAAAGGGAATTATATTGAACTTAAGTTTGAAGTATCAAAATGAACTTGTCAACCGAAACTGTTTAAGAACTGGGTTTCAAAGTTTGAAGTATAATTGGGTAATAAATTTGAATTTCGAGAATTGATTTATTTAAAAAGATTTGAACTCTTACTCGAACCTCACATAAGTCTAAGTGGAAGTGATTTAAAAGAATATATGGAAATTGGGCTCAGAATTGAATTATCTTAAAGACTTGGGTTGTTAAATAAACTATTAAGGGTTAATTTGATTTAAGTGATTAAATCGGTATTTGAAAACCGAACTCGAATTTATATAAATCGAGATGGTTTAAAATTTGAGAGTGAAATTGGAATTAATTCAAATTTGAAATTGAATTAAATTAATTGGAATTGTAATCGAAGGTGATTAAGTTTAAATTCAAATGGAAAATTGTTTTAGATTGGAATAGGAATCAAAGTTAATTAAAATTGAATTGGAATTGAATCAATGGAAGTGGGAATTGGGAATTGATTGAATTGGAAATTGGGAAATTGAACCAGTTTGACCCTGAAACTATTTTCAAACAAATTACTTTAATATAAACTGTCTTAAATCTATTTTCTTAAATATTCAAACTATTTGATTTTCCAAGCTATTTACTATACAAACCATTCTTTTTAATACTCAAACTATCTTATATAAACTATTTAACTATTTTACAACTATTTCACAACTATTTCACTATTTTACGACTACTTAACTATTTTAAAACTATTCAAACTATTTCCTAAATCTAAACTAGTCAGAGTGAAAATTGGTTGTATTTAAATCATGGATTTAAATGTGAATTAGGATAAATTGAAGTTATAACCCAAATGGAAATTGAAGCAGTTTTGTAGTGAAAGAAAAAAATCGGATATTGAAGCAAAAATGATTTTGAGGTGAAAGAGTATATTTTGAGAAATATATGATGATAAAAATAAAAATTTGGATAACACTATAACCGAAACTTACTTTATAAGAGTAAGAAATGTACAAATGACTCTGTAAAGGAAATCGAACTTGAACAAAATGTGGATTTGGCATTAATGAGGTTATACATATTGGTTATATATTAAAAACTTCCCTTATTGAAAGGATAACCGGAGGAAATAATCTTAAAGGGTATTTGAAATATAAAGTGGATTTATATAAGAATGAAATGATCCGGAAATTATTCAAGTTGAAGAATAACCTTATATCTTTACTACTAATAAAGAGAATTCATTGAATAGATTTACTCAGTGTCTTTTTGAAATTCCAAATATACCCTTTTACATCTTATCTTATAGAGAAATAGTATTCAAATATGGGAATATAGCCTGTTATTTTCTAAGTACAACTGTCAGTCCCCATGGAGAACTACAGTGTACGTTCACAAGATGAAGTATCCGAGTGTTTCGTATTGTCCGTAATTTAGGTGTGAGTTAATCGGTCGAAGTCTCGCCGGATTCCGAGTTAGTATGAAGAAAATATTGCAGTCTAAACAAAAAAAATAGCGGCTTCTACACTAGGCGGAGTTCAAATATGGGGATGTGGTATCCTGTTATTTTCTAAGTACAACTGTCAGTGCCCATGGAGAACTACAGTATGCGTTCATAAGATGAAGTATCCGAGTGTTCCATATTGTCCGTAATTTAGGTGGGAGTTAATTGGTCGAAGTCTCGCCAGACTCCAAGTTAGTATGAAGAAAATATTGCAGTCTGAACAAAAGAAATAGCGGCTTCTGCACTAGGCGGAGTTCAAATATGGGGATGTGGTATCCTGTTATTTTCTAAGTACAACTGTCAGTGCCCATGGATAACTACAGTGTACGTTCACAAGATGAAGTATCCGAGTGTTTCATATTGTCCGTAATTTAGGTGGGAGTTAATCGGTCGAAGTCTCGCCGGATACCGAGTTAGTATGAAGAAAATATTGCAGTTTGAACAAAAAAAAATAGCGGCTTCTGCACTAGGCAGAGTTCAAATATGGGGATGTGGTAGCCTCTTATTTTCTAAGTACAACTGTCAGTTCCCATGGAGAACTACAGTGTGCGTTCACAAGATGAAGTATACGAGCGTTCCATATTGTCCGTAATTTAGGTGGGAGTTAATCGGTCGAAGTCTCGCCGGGTTCCGAATTAGTATGAAGAAGTTATTGCAGACTGAACAAAAAAATAGCGGCTTCTGCACTAGGCGGAGTTCAAATATGGGGATGTGGTAGCATGTTATTTTCTAAGTAAACTGTCAGTCCCCATGAAGAACTACAGTGTGCGTTCACAAGATGAAGTATCCGAGTGTACTATATTGTTCGTAATTTAGGTGGGAGTTCATCGGTCGAAGTTTTCTCTAATTCCGAGTTAGTATGAAGAAGTTATTGCAGTCTGAACAAAAAAATAGCGGCTTTTTCCTAGGCAAAGTTCAAATATGAGGATGTAGTCTGTTATTTTCTAAGTACAACTATTAGTCACCATGGAGAACTACAATGAGCGTTGAAGTGGGGATATAGCATGTTATTTTCTAAGTACAACTGTCAGTCACCATGGAGTACTACAGTTTGCGTTCACAAGATGAAGTATCCAACTATACCGTATTGTCCGTAATTTAGGTGGGAGTTCATCGGTCGAATTATCGCCTAATTCTGAGTTAGTATGAAGAAGTTATTGCAGTCTGAACAAAAAAATAGCGGCTTCTCCACTAGGCGGAGTTGAAATATGGGGATGTGTTAGCCTGTTATTTTCTAAGTACAACTGTCAGTCCCCATAGAGAACTATAGTGTGCATTCATAAGATGAAGTATCCGAGTGTTCCATATTGTCTGTAATTTAGGTGGGTGTTAATCTGTCGAAGTCTCGCTGGATTCCAAGTTAGTATGAAAAAAAATATAGCAGTCTGAATAAAAAAATAGCGGCTTCTGCACTAGGCGGAGTTCAAATATGAGGATGTTGTGCCATGTTATTTTCTAAGTAAACTGTCAGTCCCCTTGGAGAACTACAGTGTGCGTTCACAAGATGAAGTATCCGAGTGTACCATACTGTCTGTAATTTAGGTAGGAATTCATCGGTCGAAGTTTTGCCTGATTTCGAGTTAGTATGAAGAAGTTATTGCAGCAAGAACAAAAAAATAGCGGTTTATGCCTAGGCGGCGTTCAAATCTGGGGATGCTACTATCAAGTCTACTTTCACAGGTACAAATAAAAATACATGCACATTGTGGTTAAATGCAGACTCACCTGGGCGTGCATATGTACTCGTATATATAAATGATTTTATATGTATATGAGAATAAAACTGGAAGGGTTTTGGAACTCAATGATTTTAAAGGCTTTTGATTTTGGCAAAAAGCAAATTTTGGAAATTTGGTAAATCAAATTTGAGAATTATCGATTTTGGAAGATATCGATTTTGTGTAAATGGGATTTATATGTAATACATATAAAGAGTATGATTTTAAAGATACTATAAGTGTATAGTATGAAATGTTTTGAGAATGCTATGGGGAAAAAGGCGCTCCCATTTAGAGTAGAAACTTATAGTAGGAGATCCACTGGGTGGTTCTACCTTGAGCCATAAGGGGGGTTCTAAATTTGGATCCCAGAGGACGTCCGGACAAAACTTTTGTTCTTGAGGATTGTGATTGGGGTAGCGTAATTCGTGTGGCGCCGATGCCTACAATTACATTGGGATTTGCTATGATAGCAACGTAACCTTTGTTGTAACTACGATCTATCGTCGTTCCATAGCGTAAGTCGAGTGGCAGTGTTTGCCTACAATCTACGTTTGATTTCACTGGGATAGCGACGTAACATCGGTAGATTGCGATCTATGTGGTTTGGTTCCATAGCGAAATTCGTGTGGCAGTGAGTGTCTACATTCTACACTGGTTCCACTGGAACAGTGACATCACTTTGTGTAGTCTGCGATCTATGTGGTAAAGTTTCGTTTGGCAGTGTAATTCGAGGGGTGCTGATGCCTACAGTTACATAGGATTTTGCTGTGATAGCAACGCAACCCTGGATGTAACTACGATCTGTGCAGTTTCCATGGAGAAAGTCGAGCGGTGCGGATGCCTACAGTTTTCTTATGATTTTCGCCGGGATGGCGACGCAATCATCGTGCTAACTGCGACCCATGGAGGGGGTGATGATTTCCATAGCATTTTCGTAGAAGTTTTTTTTTCAAGTATTTTCATTGGGTGTTGAAAACGGGTTTACTAAGTACTTATAGATTTTCAGTCCTACGCCTAATCAACATTTGACTGAATTTCTGTGAGAACAAGGATGGACTTGTTTGGACATCGAGTTATAAAAAGTATTTTTATATAAATCTAGTTTGGTAATACTATAAATTTTAAAGTGTTTTAAAATTGTATAATTAAAAGAATAAGAGTTAAAATGTTTAAAGAATGGTTTAATTGATAATAAACATTAAAATTAAAATTTTCGCTTCGTTCCTTTTCGAGGACGAAAAGTTCTAAGGGGGGAGGAATGTAACGACCCGGATTTTTAACGTCGGTTATTGGGCAATTAACTAACTTTAAATTATTGGATTATAAATTTTATTAGTCGAATAAATAAATTTTCTGATATTTAATTACCCGAATCTATGGATTGATTTAAAAACTATATTAAATATTGAATTATAAAATCTCTGGATATGATAAATCTTATAGAAAATATTATATGCTTCACCATTTAAATTCAAGATAAAATATCCATAAATATATATAGACAAGTTTTATGATGTTTAGATATAAATATATGAGTACATAAGTATGTATGTATATGAGGATTAAAAATACATAAGTATGGGTATATATATTGTTAGATAAAATAGTGAATAGGTAAATAAACATGTTTGTGGAACATTGTAAATGTAAGTAAGTGTATATACATAAAGGTACAGGCTTCATAAATGGCGAATTCCAAGATATATGAATATAGTATATAGATATATGTTCATATTAAATAAGGGATATGTAAATAAGCATGTAAAACATAAATAAGTGTAAACAAATGAACATATTGATGGCATATATATATAAGTATATATGTGAAGTATGTGTGTATGGATGTATGCAAGGAGACAAGGTTAAGTGTATAGATAAATACAGATAGGCCTATGATGTAAAAGTATTCATAAGTAATTATAGTTGTACGTTATAAAAATATTATAAAGGTATATAGAAAGTGTAGGAAGATATAGATGTACATGGACCACATGGAGAAATGGATAGGCAAATTTATATAAATAAGTAATATATATATATATAAAGGAATGTACAAATGTAAATAAAAAGAAGAAATAAATAAATAAATAAATAAATACATAAGTTAAGATGTATGTAAATATGAAAATATAAAATGACAAAGTATACATAAGCAATGCATATGGAAACCCCTTAATATATATATATATAGAGAGATATGAAGTATGTATGCATATATGAGCAAACAAGGAGACACCATCATAACAAAATTCAAAATCAAGTCACACAACATCCAATCTAGCACATAAAATATCTTGTCAACACCATGGATCAAATCAGGTCAAGCAACCTCTGACCAAAGAAAAAGAAAAGGATAAAATTAAAATTAAAAGTAAAGTAAAACAAGAACTTACTGTGTACAACAAAGCGGAATGCTGCCTACACTCTTACATATACCTCCACTTTGTCTTCTTTTATTTTTTTCATTCAAACAAAACTAAGTAAACAGAAAACAATACCGCCATTTCAAAATTTAAGAGGAATCACAAACAACTCAAGCCAGAAAGGATCAAAACAAAAAGTAAGCAGTAAATCTTTTTCAAAACAGTACTCTGTTTCAAAGGAGAATGTGAGTAAAACTTGAAATCCTATTTACTGAATCCTTATGTGTATCTGGACGTGCTTGAAATTGAATGAACATCATTATTTGCCAAGTAATTATGTGGAAATGATTTGTCTATGCTATATATGTATGTGTATTGGTCATGAGTAATATAAACTGTAGCTCAAAAATACCATCTCTGTTCTTGCTTAGTTAGAACAGTTTAACTTTCGAGTAAAATAAAATCAATATCTCTATATATAGTAAGTTTTAATTCATGGTTCCAAAACAAAAATCATTTTCTTTTAAGGGCAGAACATTTTAAATTTTGTTGTATTTAAATGCGTCAAGTATGGAGAGAGATAACCATATAAAACAGTGACTATTCATCTTATGGCAAAAATTCAACCTTCGTATTTTCATGAATCGATTATGTAGTTGGGATTAGCATTGAAAACGTAAATTTTGGAGGTGGTTTGAAGATTTTCAAGTTAGTATGGAGGGAGGAAAGACGAGATGAACGAAGTGTCGTTTTTGGGCAAATTCCGGAAACTCTGTGGTTTTCGAGACGAGTGTTTGGTCATGGAGAAGCATAGGGAGAAGGCGCACATAGGAAAAATGGTGTGGGATTTTCTTCCAGTCGGAGATGGTCAAGCAGGTTAGGTTTAGGGTTCGATTTGGGTTTTGTTTTGCTTCAGGAAAAAGACGATAGCGGCGACAAGGTAGGGATAGGGGCATGCGGTCCAGGGGGAGATGAAGGAGAGTACGACGGCGAAGCTCTGGAAGAAATTTGTGGGATGGATGAGGTCGAAGGTGCCGTGACGAGGTGGTTAGATAGGCAGCATTTTCTGTCAGTTCGTGGTCGAAGGGTTCGATTTCGAACCGAAGGAACTGGCACAATTCTTGGTGGGCAGGTTGAGGGAGATGGTCGAGGGCGACTTGGAGGATAAATCGACGATGGTCGGCGGGGCCTCATCCTCGTGTGCACGTGCACGGTGAGCATCGTGCAGGAGCAAAGAAAAGAAAGGAGGAGAAAGTGATAGCAGGCAGAAATCACTACGCCATAGATGACCTTCTGCAACATTTTTGCAAGGTGTTGCCAGCTAAAATGTTGCGATAGATATAAAATTTTGGTCCTACTGCAACGTTGTATTTATGGTGTTACCTTAGCCATAAAAATGTGTTGCTCTAGCTAAAAAAGTGTAACACGATGCAACATTTTTATATAGTGTTGCTATAGATGTATTCAGATTAAAAAATTAATAAAAATAGCAATCCGCGTGAATACGATCCAACGGTCTACATTTAATCTGATTGTTAAACTGGATCACCGCTACAATTTGCCACAAATTTTCGTTTTCCCGCTTTACTTTTCATATCATTTTCGTTCTCACCCCCAATTTCCGAAATCCCTAATTTCCATATCATATTTTCGTTTCTTTTTTTTTCTTCCAAAAACAAAATCTCGTCCTTTTTTCAAAGTTTGGTAGTGATCTTAGACAAGCTTCGTTCCCATTTCGTTCTCACCTCCAATTTCGCTGCTTTTTGCCTACATGTCGAGCGCCGTTTGCTTTGTTGCCGAGATCTGGAAATGTCTGTTTGGGTTGTCGGAATGGGTAACCAGCGATTGTGATAAGGTGATTAGGCGATTTGGCAACCTGAAGTCGAATTTGGCAACTGAAATAGTTTGTTGGTGAGGCAATTAGAGGATGGAGGCTGGTGGTTTAGAAGTATGTGTGGGTTTGGGTGAAGATTTGGAACTGTGAGATTTTAGTTGGCAGTGGCAGCGGCAGCGGGTTGGTAATGAGGTTTGGTGAGTGTTTTGGCATAGGTTAAGGGCTGTAGGGGATGTAAGTTGCAGCAGTTTGGGGATGGTGGCAGTGTAGAGGTTCGTGCTGCCGAAGTCCGTGACCTGTTCGATGAAATGTCAATTTTGTGTAGAGGTTCGTGGCAGTGTAAGTTGCAGCAGTTTGGGGATGTAAGTTGCCGAAGTTTGGGGATGGTGGCAGTGAAGGGTAATGTATTACTTATTAACACGCAACATGTTCGATGAAATGTCAATTTTTATTTATCATAGTTTCAGGTCTTTTACCAAGGCAGAGCTAAAAGCAAGGTTATTTCAGTTTTCACTGAACAATTTGCTAAGAATGATAGCTGGAAAAAGGTCGGATGATTCAGAAGAAGCCATGAAAGAGTTGCAAAAGTCAATCATCGAGGAGGTGTTCAAATTCGCAGGAGGTGTTCATTTGTGCATCATTTTACGTCGTTTCAAAGAAGGCTCGATCTTCCGAAATCGAATTTAAGGAAGTCGAGGGGGACTGCGGTGCCCCGGACCCCCGCCGGCGCTGCGCCCGGACCCGCTTCTCGGCTCGCCTTCGGCTCGGCACTCAGCTCGTCATATATTTGTCAGTGTCGATGTCTGTATAAATTGAAACTGCATATGTAATAAGTGAACTGAGTGATGTAGTGAGGAATATCTGTATATGTGAATATTAGTGTTATATATCATTGAATTATAAAATAGTGGAGTCAGGAATTTGTACAATTTCAAATGTTGAAATAAAATATTTATTTAAATAAATTACTGTTTAAATATCAAATTCTGTGCAATAACATTTTATTAAATAAATATTTATTTTTATTAAAAAATCAAATATTCTCTACATTGTGGGCCCCACAAATTCAGAAAGTTAATATCTATAGCAACATTTTGGAATGTTGCTACAGATACCTATGGGTGTTGCCATAGACCCAAATAGGGTTCTATTGCAACAATATTACTTATGTTGCCTTAGATAGTCAAAATGTTGCCTTTGAGGTCTAAGGCAACGGCAAAAATTGCATCACCCTAAAAGTGTTGCCATAGACCTATGGCAACATTTTTCGGGCCTGAGCCAACATTTTTTTTGTGTTGCAGAAGGTCATCTATGGCGTAGTGAATAAAAGAGAAAAGGAAGATGGGAAAATGTTGGGCCGGTTATGGGCCAGGAAAATAAAGAAAATAAGTAAAAGAAAAAGAAAAAGTGAAAGAAGTAAGGAAAAGGAAATAAGTAAAAGAAATAAAGAAAAAAAAGGAAAAGAAAAGAAAAAAAGAATAGAGAAAAAAAGTAAAAATAAGAGTTAAGAAGGAGTAAGAAAGAAAATAAAAAGAAGGGAAAAATAATAAAGAAAAAGAAAGATAATGAAATTTATATTCATATATATATATGTGTGTGTGTGTGTGTGTGTTTATATGATAGCTTATATTTCCTTTAACTAAAAATCAAATTTTCATTTTAAATCTGTAAGTTAAAGTTCGGTGATATTTTACAAATTAATGGAAATTATTATTATTATTTATGAATAATTAATGGCATTTTATAATATTTATTATTTAATAAATTGTTTAATTTGTAATTAATTTGGTTTTAAAATATAAATGGATACAGTTAATCAAAGTGAATTAAAATCATGAGTAAATCGTTTGGATATGGGTTATAGATCGTTAATTTGGTTAACGATCTATATCTTTGCTTAATTCTGT
Organism: Allium fistulosum; assembly: GCA_030737815.1. Classification (NCBI taxonomy): domain Eukaryota; kingdom Viridiplantae; phylum Streptophyta; class Magnoliopsida; order Asparagales; family Amaryllidaceae; genus Allium; species Allium fistulosum. The sequence goes on from CM060902.1 coordinate 1,024,203,743, forward strand.
GGGATATTGGTTTTCAAATTAAAATAATGAGATTAAAACAATGATACGTTTATTTGAAATAAAATCTGTAATAAATCCTCGTAATCAGGCATTGTCTCCATAGATGGTAAATTGTTATTTTAAACAAATGACTTCCTTAAATTTATTCTTTGGATTCGAAAAGACCGGGATCGGATATCAGCGATATCCGGAACCTCTTCTATTTAAAAATCACTACAAATCTTTACGGTTTTGATTTATAAAATTTAATAGGCTGGAATTGAATAAATTAAGTAAAACTGGATTATTATAAACAAGTAGCTGTATCCAAACATTATTACTATATCGATGGATTTTCTGTAAAAGTGTTTGGTTTTAATCTGATAAAACTCGTCGGATATACGAGTTACCCTGGTTTCAAAGAAGCTTAACAACTTAAGTATTTTAAATTTAAGCTGGTTTACTCACGCTGGTTTCCAGCCTGACTCGGGTGTTACTTTATTGTAATGCTCGGGTCAGACTGAGTTTTACAGATTTTCAGGTTAGGACGCTTTGGAGCTCAGGAGACGAGCTGGATGGTAAAGACGTATTGAGTATATTCCGTTGTGTATTATAGGCTATTTTATTCAGTAGTTGAGGACAAGTTATTATAATTGTCCAGATTGTTGTACTCTGATATCTTGTATGTATATTGACAGTTACAACTTTTATTTGTATAAAATGCTATTATTATATATTATATTTTGTTCCGTTGCGATTGTGAGATTCTGTGCTGTTGTTTTCTGTTCTTATTCTACCTCTTTTTCTTCTTAACCCTAACAGTCTAGGATTTCCGGCACTCGATTGTTTGGCACTCTATACGATGGACGTATTAGTGTCGATTTTCAGGGTCGAAAATCTTCGGGCCGTTACAAAAACCAAGCACTCGTCCACCTTAAACCATCATGGTCGAGCCACATATACCCTATGGCCAAACCTATTTAACTAGTTAAAGCCCTAAAAAACTTCATTTTTACAAGATTATACAAAGATTTAGGTCGTGCTCGAAGTCTAGTATGAGTTTGCCTAAAGTTAGTAAGCTTCGGTGAGTAAACTTCTAACTTTTTATGGAAGATTCAACCTTTATTATGTTGCTTGTGTGGTTGTATAATATATTGTTTGGATGGTTTATTTATCATATGCTTTGGATGTACATATGTTGCTAATTTATGGTTTAACGTAGATTTGTGAATCGAATGTCAAAGTGATGTTTTTAATTATAAAGTTGTGATCTTTGTCTTGTGATTGGAAATGATATTGAAAGTTAGTAAGTAAAGTTAGTAAATGGAAAAATTAGTGAGCAAAGTTAGTAAATGGAAAAGTTAGTGAGCAAGGTTAGCACTTGAAAGGTGTTTGTGTTCGACATAGCGATCCTTTGAGTTTTTAAATTTGATTACATACTTTGTTTTGAATAAAAAGTTTTCTAATGTTTCTAACATTTTTTTTTGCTTCCAAAAATTTATATTAAGTTCATAAAGTAAGTTAAAGTTAAAAAGTAAGTGTTTTAAAAGACTATTTGAGATGTTAATCAAGTTTGGAAGTTATGGTATCCATAGCGATAATCGCTATGGATGTAGTTCGATAAAAAGTCCGATATTTGAAAACTTAATGTAGTGTTTGGTTTGTTGTTTTTAGTTTTGGATTTTCATCCTTACAAAAATGCACATGACCCATGTACATTGCCGACAATGATCATTTTAGAAAACGAAGTTAACATACAAAATAGAATTTTTTTTTATTTTCCGTGTTTTGGGAAATAACACAAACACGTGAAACAATCCATTCTTCCGTCTCACTCTATCCCCTTCATCCTCTCATCCGTGTTTCTTTCATCCCCTCCGTCGTCCCTTCATTCTTCTCATATTTGACATACACATTGAAAGCCAAAAATACAAAATTCGTTTTTAACCCAAACACTACCTAAATTTTTATATTTTAAAGTGTTTTGAAATGTTTTAAAAACTTAATAATAATGATTAAGGAAAGTTGATTAATAATTTAATAATTAATTATTAACTAATTAGTTTTGCTAATTAATAATTAATTAAGTGTTAAACAAGGTTTATTAATTATTAACTAATTATCTTTTAAATTTAAGATTAATTTTAATTAATTATTAATTCAGCAAGATTAACTTTTAATTAATTATGTGTTAAGTAAATGATTTATTTTTAATAAATATAGGGTTAATTATCTTCAATTATTAATCAAGGGTTTAATTATTTTTAGTTATAAATTAATTAAGGTATTAATTTATAATAAATTATTTATTTAAGGTTTAATTATTTCTTATTTATTAATTAAATTGAGTTAAGATTTAATCAAGATTAATTATGGTTTAATAAAAAATTTAACTTGTAATTAATTATTTTAAGGAGTATTAAGTTTTAATCCTTAGTTTTTCCAAGAACCCAATTGTTTTAAAGGTACTTCTTTTCAAAGATGATTTTGAACAAAAAATAGATTTAAATGTCGATACCATTAAGTAGATAAACAACTGTGAATGAGTTATAATGTGATTGTTTGTGTTTGTGTGGGCATCCATTAACATAATAAATCACTGTTCTGCTAAAATGTAAATTGTTTGATTGTGTGGACATGTGTTTAACAGAATAAATCCCCGTTCTGTTATAAATTGATTGAATTGTTTGGACACCTATTTAGCAGTACAAATAACCATCTTGCTATTATGATATTGGACATGTATATGCTAGTTAGTTTTTATTAACATGTTATTTCCCGATTAGAATATGAATTGAATTTACATATATGTTAGCTTATGTAAATAAACCGTGAAGTGACTTGGAATTAATATTGAAATGGAATGGTAACTTAATTTAGTACCATTGAGATTACTAAGCTCCTTTTGAATTTATAACGTATGGTTTGGAAATTATAAAGTATGATTTTGAATTAACTTAAATTCTTAAATCAATTTGGGATTTAAAGTTTGTAAATGATTTTTCCAGTTATATTCTTATTTTATAAAGGTGTTATTAAATAGTAACTTGTTATAAAGGGATTTTAAATGGGTTGAATTAAAATGATTTTTCAAAAGGATGGTTTGCAAAGGATATTTTGTAAAGGATTTTTCTTTAAGAAGATTTATCAAAAGAGTTTTAAATAGGGAAATGATTTTAGAGATTTGTAAATAGGTTTTGTAAATTAACTTGGAGATTTATAAAGTTGAGTTATAAATTGATTTTGGAATTTTATAAAGGTATTCAAATATGAAGTGAGCTATTAAATGGGAATTTTTTATAGTAAGTAATGTTTTCTAAAGGAATTTGAAAATAGAGAATTTTCCAAATGTTTTGTTAATATACTTATACTGCTAAGATAAGTATAAATGTTTTCCAAGTATAAAAGTGAAGTAAGGGGTTTTGGGAATAGTGTTGTGTAAAGATCTTTTGATCAAGTTTTATAAAGTGATTTTATTAATTAAAGATTAATTATTAAAGGCTTAGTGGATCCCATATGAAATTAAATCAATGTTTGAATGATTGTTTATTTGATAGTTAAATAACCGACTATCAAACTTGGATCAAAATGTAACTTTAGAAATATCTAGGAGAAACACAAGAGTTATATGGCACAGTCATCCCCAATGATGTTGTACCGTGCATATAAATCTTGTTTCATTCTTTTAGGATAAATGATAAGGAAATCCGTCCAAAAATGGTTAAGAGGTGAACTCTGCTCTTATCTTTTGTCTGCTTATTTCCTAAAGAACTAGGGTTAAGTTTACTAAAAATTAACGAAAGTTGTTTTGAAGGGACCGGGATCGGATATGTTATCTGAAAACCACTTCGATCCAACTCAAGAGTTTCAAACTGAAGACATCTTGAAAAATATGAAATCGAAGACAGAGCCTTGAAGTACAAGGATTACTTGCTATTAATCCCAAGGGTGATTTCAAAATGGATGTAGTAGAAGTAGTGCCTTCGATTTGTCCTTATCCCTAACAACTTGTATGGATAAATGCTAGCATTGCATTGATGCTTGGAGGGTAATGTTAGCATTCCAAGTGAGCAGTGCTATATGAAAGGTAAAACGTTGCCTCGAGCCTCATCAACTGGGAATGAATAAAACATGGGAGATGTAACAGGGCTAGGTGGGTTGCACCCATTAGGGTATGTCATCACCTAATCTAGAATCGATATTTGACCCATTTTTGTATGCTTTGGTACGGTTGCTGATCCTAACCGTGGTGGTGATGTATTCGGTACTATCCAACAAGGGGTATGCCAATCCTATGTTGGCAGGGGATCTAGGCGAGGTTCTTGGTGTGTTTATCTAGAGATGCACTGTGGCGGACGGTACCCCAGTAGCCCAATATTGTATGGAAACCCAACTTCCAATAAGTGCCATCGATTTTAGTCGTATACCTATTATGCTGAAATTTAATAATGTAACAATTTTGGCTATTTTATATATTTACTTGAACCGTTAGACATTATTATAATATCACTGGTTTTATATAAAAGTGTTTTGGTTATCGTAAGGTAAAAACACATCCTTGTTTATGTGCAGCGTGGTCTTACGAGATATCATTGATTTTTAAAGAGTTTTTAAAAGTAATAATCTAGTTGTTTTGAGTTTACTCACATAAAACTCATGTATGACCTATAGTTTTATTTTCTTTCACTAAAACTCTTGGGTGCTCAAATTTTTACTAGTAGCCAAGTAGTTCAAGTTTCCCATGGATGCATTTTAGAGGAGCTGGGAACAAGAGGCTTCATCGATAGCTAGTTATTATCTTATTTCTGCTGTTTATATGTATATTGTATCAGTTAGATAGGGAAAGGCTGTTATAACTTTCCTGGGGTAGAATTTCTATTAGTATGACTCCAATGTATCAATTTGGAAATGACTTTGTAAAGCATTATATTGATTAATATAAATTATTCTGTTGCATTGTAAGATTCTATGTTTGTTTAGTTTCTTCTTATCTTCTATCTCCTTACTTGCCTTAACGATCGGTTTTTCTGGCACTTGAATGCTCGGCACGCAATATAGTGGACGTATTAATGTCAATTTTCGAGGGTTTAAAATTTGCGTTCGTTACATCGGACCAGGACGATAGCTAAGTAGGGTAGAGTACTTGATTGCTCCAATCCAATTCTTCGACACTACCTTTCTTAGGCACCCTACTAACTGGGTTGTGAGCTTAATTGGTTATTCCTAACATGAATAATTAGACCGCATAGGCTATTGGGCTCTGATACCATTGTTAGTACTAGGCCAATCCGTAGTGGAAGTTATGGGTGAGTTTAAAAAAAATTACCCTGCAGAATCTTTATTAGGCCTATGAAGTCTAATTTTTTTAGAACATTTCTAAATTTAGTTTAAATAAAATCATATATTTCATTTAAATTTAAATTTAATTCATTTATTTCATTTATTTTCAGTTTATATATAAATATACATATATGTATATGTGTGTATGTGTAACATGATATTATGTACAACGTATAACCTGCCCGTATATAGATGTTGGGATTTACATCGCAATGGACATGTTAGCTCATCCTATATGTATTGTATGTTATCCAAATATGTGTATATATTTATACTTATTATTTATAAAAAAACCCAAGTGTGAATATATATATATATATGTGTGTGTGTGTGTATTATTAGAAAACATTATAAATATATTTATAATCAAAATAGTATACTGTTAAATATTAAATAAACATGTGTGTGTATATGCAAAATATAAGTTTTAATTTTTTCTATATGTGTACATATATATAAATTTATATATATGTATGTATTAAAGTAACATAATTTCAAATATATAACAATATGTATATACAAATATAAATATAGTAATTAATGTAAATATGAGTTAGAATAGTTATATAATTATATATATAATTTTTTTTGCATTCCAGATCGAATATATAGTTTCTCTAAATTTAATTATAATTTTATTATATTAGTATATATATATATTGAATTAATTAGTTAAATAACAATAAATAAATGATAGAAAATATTTAAATAATAAATATTTTAATTTTAAAATTTTAGAAAATCAAGAATGATATTTTGTAGCTTATGAAAAATTTCAAGTTTTATTTAGTCGAAATTTTATTTTTTATTATTTAAATACTTTCGGCCGAATTTAAAAATGATTTTTTAAAAATATTAAAATTGAGTTGAATAATATGAATTTTTGGTTGGTGGCTTTTATGATGACATATTAATTTTTGAAAATTTAAAATTGAATTTCAGAAAGATAATTTATTTTATATTAATTTATTAATTCGTATAATGATTAAATAATAATAAAATATTAAATAATTTCCAAAAAAAATTTCGATCATTAAAATCATAATTAATGTAAATATACGATTTAAAATTATTAATTTAGTTATTTATGCGATATAGTTATATAGTTTAATACAAATCATATAAACAAATTAATTAACTTGTTAATATATGCATAAGTTAATTAATAAAAAATAATGATTTTAGCTATGTGCGTCAGATCCTCAATGAAAAAATTGTTTTATTTCTATTTTATAAACATATACACATAACCAACCTACATGTGGCAACATCAATAACTATAGTAATCTCACCTGACTAACAATACAATAATCATAATATATATATATATATATATATATATATATTTGTATGTATGTATGTATGTATGAACAATATACAAAGGTTATGTATCATATCAATATAACTAAACACTTACATAAAACAAATGCCCTTAAGTCCACCTTGTAATGATGAGTTCTCCTCTTTTGAAACCTTCTCAGACCCTACAGATTGCTAGTCCCAAACTGTAGACCCTTTTGCTATCAAATAGTTGTTAATTTGGATTAATTTGATTTGAGTTTTGTTGGATATTTTGGAAGGTGTAATTCGGCCAAGATGAAGGAGATAGGAGGCAGCAAAAAGTTCTTCTAAAGTTAGGGTTATTGTAACAGCCCACTTTTCTGTACAGTTTAAGTTGGCAATAAACAACACATGTCAACTCAAATTGAACAAAAAGGCGGGTTGGTAGGGAAAAGAAAGAATATAAAAGATAGAAGAAACTAAACAATCATAGAATCTCACAACACGACGGAATAACATATATTAATCACATAATATTTTACAAAGTGATCTAAAAAAATACATCAGAGTTACACTAATACAATTCTAACCTTGAACAGTTATAGCAGCCCGTCCTTATACATCATATATAGAGTGCATAGTATACGGCGGAAACAAGATAATAACTAGCTATTGACGAAGCCTCATGCTCTGAGCTCCTCCAAAATGCATCCGTGGAAAAACCTGAACAACTTGGCTGCTCATAAAAATTAAGCACCCAAGAGTTTTAGGGAAAGAAAATAAAACTCCAGGTCAGGCATGGGTCTGGTGTGAGTAAACTCAAACAACTTGATTGTTACATTTCAAAACCTTTTAAAAATCAAAGGTATCTCATAAGACCACGCCGCACATAAAAACGAACGGGTTTTTACCTTACGGTAACCAAAATACTTTTATAGAAAATCCAGTGATATTATAATAATGTCTAAAGTACAAATACTTATTAATCTTAGCCGAAATTGTTACATTAATTAAATTCCAGCATACTAGGCTTTACAATCAAAACCGTAAAGGCACGTGGAGAATGGATTCCATACTATGACCAGGTAAGGAACTACCTCTGATGGGTACATCTCTAGAACAATGCACCCGGGTATGACAAGAACATCTTGTACCCTGCCTCACAGAATCAGCCTACTACTTGACTAGTAGTACCGAATATGTCATCATCCCGGTCTTCCAACCTTAATCGAGATCTCTCATACACAACCAAATCCATCAAAATAGGGTAATCTAGAAAGATGATGACATACCCTAATGGGAGCAACCCACTTAACCTTGTTGCATGCATTGTTTTAGTCATTTCCCGGTTGATGAGGCTTGAGGCTACGTTTACCTTTTATATAGCAAACCAACTTGGAATGCTAACACTGCCTTCCAGGCATCAATGCAATGCTAGCATTCATCCATACAAGTTCGTTCTGGGACTGAACGAAACCGAAAGCACTACTTTCTATTACATCTGTTATGGGGAACCCCTTCTAAGGAAAATAGAAAATAGCCCTTACACTTCAAAACTTCGTCTTTGATTCCATGCTCTTTAAGATGCTTCAACATGAAACGCTTGAGTTGGATCGAAGTGGTTTTTGGATAACATATCTGATCCCGGTCTCTTCGAAACAACTTTCGATATTTCCGGTAAACTCAACACTGTTCTTTAAGAAATAAACAAACAAAAGATAAGAGCAGAGTTCACCTCTTAACCGTTAGTGGACAGATTTCCTTATCATTTATCCTAGAAGAACTAAACGAGTTTATACGTATAGTATAGCACCCTTGACGGTATCAATACCATATAATTTCTATGTTTCTCCTTGATATTTCCAAAGTTATGTTTTGGTCCATATTTGATAGTCGGTTATTTAACTATCAAATAAACAAACAATCAAACATTGATTAAATTCCATATAGGATCCTCTAAGCCTTTATTAATTAATCTTTAATTAATAAAATCACTTTATAAAACTTTATCAAAGGATCTTTTCTAAAACACCAAACCACTTACATCCTTTTTACTTTGAAAACAACATAAACATTTACCAAAAACATTTGGAAAATTCTCTCTTCTCACATTCCATATTAAATGGCCAAACCATTCCTTTCAAAACATCACTTACTATAAAACTCGTTCACTTTATAAAACCCATTCACTTATTCCTTATAAAAATTCTTTTATAAGTTCACTTCACATTTCAAACCTCTTTACAAATTCTCAAACTTGATTTAAAATGTCTTTCAAAAATATCTAAAATTATTTATAAAATCTCTTTCTATTTTTAAAACTATTTAAAAATCTTCCTTCATAATTCCTTTATAGAATCTCCTTTATAAAATATCATTTTCAAGATATCATTTGTAAATCACTTTAGGTAAAACCTTTTATTTAATAAACCCCTTTTTAAAAACAAGATATTATTTAAAAATAACTGTAACGACCCAGTATTTTGGACCATTCAAATCGACAATAAATCCACACATGCCGGACTTGAATAATTCAAAACAATGGATTGTAAATAAAATTTGGCAAAACTCAGCATATATAGTAAATAAAATAATCACATATCACAGACACAAAGTAATATAACAATAATGCAGCGGAAACAAAAGAATAGTAGTTCATGAAGCTACTACATATATATATAACAGAGTTAAACAAGATACAACAAAAGTCACTAGTACATAGATGTCTCAATACAATAATCAAATAAAAGATCTGAATGCATCACTAGAATCGACTGAAAAACTGAAAGTAGGATAGATAAATAGCTGGGTCTCCAGGCGAAGCTCCAACTCCAAAGGTGAATCTCAAATGCTGTATCACTCAGTCTGACCCGAGCGTAAAGCAAAACACAAAACACTCGAGTCAGGATTAACATTCTTATATCAATAAATCCAACTCAAGTGAAATATCAACTGAAATACAAGTAACTCAAAGGATGTTTGGGATAACCATCCTCTAAGGATCCGTTAAACTATCTACTATGTAGTAATATTCGCTATTATAATAATGTCTAATATAAAATAAACATACTTTTTAATAGCGTCAAGGGGTTACCCATATAGCCCTTAACACGTAATAGTCCCAATAGTCTATCCAGTATTAGCATACTCCCAAAATGGGGGCTACCCTCGATACTCCACAGGCTACGGGAGAAATCACAACTCGTAGTAAAGCTTGATATGGTAGGTGACACGGCACACAAGGCAATGCCAGGGTAGATATACCAATTATGCACATGGACTGATGGAAACGCATAGCAGCCACCACCGCTCCACCTCGAACAACACTCCGAAATCAAGGGGTGCACCCAAACAATCACATAGTAATAGAATGGTATCGAAGAAGTGCGTCCGATAAGAAGTGCTACCTCACTGGTCCGAGATCGCTCCTGTTTTAGCCACCTTATGCCAACTCACGGGAGTTGGGTCCACGTATATACCTTAGGATCGTCGCCACCATCCTACTTCATTCTGGAATCTCCACCGCGTACATAGTTGTTAAAGTGGTTTTCGGTATCGATAGAGAGTATGTCCATATCCGATCCCGGTCTCTTTAACAACCAATCGTTATTATAACACCGTGGTCATTTCAAAATAGTTTATACATCAAAACCAAAATATCATTTTCATTTCAAAACCTAAATTTCTACGATATCATTTTCACTTCAAATATATCCATTTTCAAAATCATATCACTTTCTAAAGTTATAACGCTTTCGAAATCATAGTCTTTTAAAAAAATCAAAACACCTTGGAAATCATAACACTTTGAAATTATAGCATTTTGGAAATCATAACACTTTGAAATTATAGCATTTTGGAAATCATAACACTTTCCTTTTAAACAGTTTAGATATTAAAATTAGTATATATAATAAAATAGTTTATATAAATAGTTATAAGTTAAAATAGTTTAAAATAAAATAATTTATATTAAAAATGATATATATTAAAATAGTTTAAATTAAAATAATTTATAAAGTAAAATATCAATAGTTTTAAATATAATTTAAAATTACTTTATAAAATAAAATAGTTTCCTCAAATTTCACAAATCGATTCAAATCAACTCGAATTCCAAAATTTTAATTTAATCAAATCTCAAATCATCAATTTCAACTCGATTCAGCTTCTCAATAAACCATTTCAAATTATCGATTTCAAATACATATCTGAACCATAAAATAAGCCATTTCAATTTAAATATATTTCAAAGCTTTAAATATTCAACATTTCAAAACTAAATTCGATAATCTTATATATATATATATATCAATTCACTTTTCTATTATTTAGTTTTGAAATATTTACTTAATTATTTCAATATCATTTGAATACAACTTCAATTTACAAATTTAAATAAACAAAATATCCCATTTAAATATATATATATAAGTTTGAAATATCCATTTAAGTCACCTTTAATCAAATTTCAAGTTGTAAAACACTTCTTTAAATTTCAAATTCAATACATTTCAAATCAAACTTATTTAAGTATAATTTTAAATTAATATAATTTCAAATCAATTTCAAATCATTATAAACTCTATATTTGAAAATATAGATATTAAATAAACACTTAGACATATTATTTATCAACTTTAATGAATCTTTAAAATCAATATTTATCAAAACCATATATTTCTTTTCAAACCATAGAAATCATTTTCAAAGTATTTATATATAGACCAACGGTGTCTGTATAAAATTTTCTATCCTATGGTCAAGTGATACGGATATTTATCATTTCAATCCGCAATTTAAATATATACGGGTATATATCTTTTCAACCCGCAATCCCAAATTCAATTAATTGAAAATCGCTTGGGTTTATCATTTCAACCCATAACGATTTTCTCCTATCCTACAAGATCGTTCGGGTATGTATCATTTCAACCCATAGTGAATTCTATACTAACAGGGAACTTGCAGAGTGATAACAGATATGATAATAATATAACAGACAGTAACATGCATATATCATCAGTGATAAATAACAGATAATGGTGTCTGATGTCACAGGTGAACAGATACAGATAATGGCATATATATATAGCAATGTAAATATCTAACATCAGCATATTTCAATTGTTGTTTCAATTGAAATCAAATTTAATAAATATAAGAACATTAATCGTGAGTGATTGCTCACCTTTCGAGACTAGAGAAATGAACAAGAATGTGGTGAGTTACGAATCCAAGTACGAAATCCAAAGCAAAGCTAGATTGGCATGAATTCAACGATCAAAGCTGATAACAGAAATTGATGGAACAAATCAGAATGGAATCGATGAAGATAATTGGTATAAGTGAACTTATATATATAACTATATATATAAAAATTATGTTCTAAATTCAAATTTATATTATATTAAATATATACATGTATTAGCGATTATATTGATTCACAGATATATATATATATATATATATTATTTTCAAATCAATATAAATTTAAACACATATATAATCAAATATACAGCCTTATAAACCTACAAATATATATAGTTTTATAACCAAATTAATTCTCTCATGTGACCCGTATGTAATACAGGTCAAAAGGATAACAAAACAAAAAACAACAAAATGTAAACATCTAATCTAAGGTGACAGCCATAGGCATTCAAATCTAAGCCCATTACACATAAGTTTATATAGAATTACTTATAAAGTCACGCATATACACTACAAACCCAAAAGATTTTACAAAACTATAATATATATTTTAGTTATCCAACCCATAGTAAGAGAATATATATATATATAAGATGATATTTTAAAACTTAAATAAACAAATCAAATATACGAATTATACTTAAAGTAACTATACCTAACCAATAACTTTATTATTAAGGCACGAACCTTTTAATACAATATATAGATATACAATGCTTTAGGCTTATAAGAGAGAATACCGCAACTTGCATATGGAAGCTAATATATATATATAATATAAGTGTTAAAACCTATCATATATTAAACAACCCACTGTACAACTTACTAGTACAATATGTATAATATATAAAGAAATCTGAAATCAACAAATGTAAAAGAGGTATAGATATATACTTAGATAACTTTTTAAATAACAACCTTACACCATATAGATAAATAGATTTATATGGCAAGCTATAAATAATTGTTTGCAAAACAAATATATAAACTACAAGCGAACACTATATAACTTATATATATATTATATAAATTTATACAAACTAACACAATATAAACATATATACCTTAAAATATAGAAACTGTACAACCTATATACAACATATGACCATATTTTTGTCTAAACCAAACAGTAAACCAATGCAACCCCCTACATATTTTAAATCACCTAACTGACATATACAAATTAATATATACTAACATAATTTAAATTATATATATACTTTAGCAAAAAAAAATACGAAGAAAGAAAGAAAAGAAAATATATAAAAAAACATAGGATGCATATGCAGATTTCAACAAGCAGCTTGCGTGCATACATTGGTGTATATATAGAACTAGTTGTAGCTTCATGCTAATATACAACAGTCACTTGTATCATATATTCAAACAATTATACTTTATATATTTTTCACTTAGAATTAATTGCCCAATAAGGACATCAGTTATGATATAAACTAAACGTACACTTGTTTAAAGATATTAGAAAATATTTATATACATATGGAGTAACATAAATATACTACCACGTTAAAATCTTCATGAAACATCACATTTTATAACTAATAATTTATAAACTAACATGGACTTGTATTATAAATTATGTATAAGTACCCTATACAAAACATACACCGTCATCCTTGTTTTAAACACAAACTCTATATATAAACTTCATAAACACTATAAACTTATATGCAGACATATATGGATATAAAACATGTAATATGACCAAACCTGTAGAGTATATAACTCATTTATAACTAATATTATATATGCATATATAAGCTATATATGCAAACACTTACAGCATATAGGAACAGTGAGTGATAAACTATATCATAACTTGTATATACTTTAAGGTAGGTAAGAGGAGATCACTAACCGAGATAGACCAGAGCAACTGGCGATCGACAGAGAGAGAGGAATCGAGAGAGAGGATGGCCGGAGGGGTGAGTTGGTGGAGCACTGCGTGGAAGAGGGGATATGCGTTGATGGGAAGGTGGAGGCAAGGTCCACATCGTGGCATTTGAAGGAGAACGGCGGAGAAAATGAAGGCAGGCGAAGTGAGAAATGGGGAGAAGATGAAGTTACAAAGGCAAAAATATAGGGTTGAACTGTTTTAATTAAAAAAACGTATAGACGTTTTATACATTTTGAATTTTTAAACGATAGAATTTAAAGGTAGAGCACGGAAAAAATGGGATGTAGTGGATGATAGCAGTAATGGTTGAATTCTAACAATTAATCAAAATAAATGTTCATTCGTTTCAGCCCATAGACTATGGAGTGGATAGAGAAACCAAAAGCTTTAGAAATCATACCGGTACGATTATCCGTTTCACAGATTCCACTGCGTACCGGACTTCAAAACCCAGAATTAAATATCCCGTAGAGATCAGCACGACGAGACGATCAAAACGGTATACAAGTATTAGTGGTACGATTATCCGATCAAAAGTCGATAATCGGTACCGATATACGTTGCTATTCCGTACAGAAAAATCCAAACGGAGTTAGAAACGTCCGAATTTCGCGAAATGAATTTCGCAGTCTGATTCAGGGTGTTCTAAATAAATTTTCTCATGTTGACATATTTAAGTTTTGAAATACTTTTATTATCATCAATTTTAACTGATATAGATTGGAATAAAATTACACCAGAAAATAAACTTCCAAATTATCTGATGAAAATTTACCAGTTGCTATGTTAAAACAGACGCATTTCAAATATCAAATTTAAATTTCAAAATTTTATTGTTTAAAGTTTCACAAAATTTCAATTAAATATATAAATAAACAAATAAAATTATCTAAATTTTACGGGTCGTTACAATAACTTTATAAAATAATAATAAAATTTGAAAACCATTTATAACCTTTAAACCCAAATCGATTTAAGAATTAAAGTTAAATCAAAAACATACTTTAGTAATTCGAAAAGAGGCTTAGCAATCCCAATGGTACTAATTTAAGTTACCATTCAATTTCAATTCACTCAACAGTTATTTACATGGGTCAACATATATGTAAACACAACTCATATCCAAATCATAGAATAACATGTCAATATAAACTAACTAGCATATACATGTTCAAATAACATAATAGCAGGATGGTTATTTGTCTTGCTAGACAGATGTCCAAACAATTCAATCAATTTATAGAAGAACGGAAATTTATTCTGCTAACACATGTCCACACAAACAAACAAACAAACTACATTATAACTCAATCACAGTTATATGGTTTCTTAATGGTATAAACACTTGAATCACTTGTATTCAAAACCATCTTTGAAAAAGAAGTACACTTAAAAAATTTTACTTTTAAAAACCAAGGATTTAAAAATAAAAAATATCTTATTAAAAATAATTAATTATGACTTAAATTCTTATTTAAATCATAATTAATTTTAATTTAATCTTAACTCAATTTAATTAAATAGTTAAACAACAATTAACTATTAATTAAACCCAAATTAATCCTTTATTAATTATTAAATAATTAATTAAACCTTCATTAATAATTAAATATTAATTAATCTTAATTAATTAATTAAATAATCTTTAATTAAACTTAAATAATAAATTAAACCTCTAATAAATAATTTATTAAAAATTAAACCTTAATTAATTTATAATTTAAAAATAATTAAACACTTGATTAATAATTAATTAATAATTAATCCTATATTTAAAATAATAATTAATTAAAAATAAATTATATACTTAACTCATAAATAATTAAATTAATTAAAATAAACCTTAATTTAAAATATAATTAATTAATAACTAAACTTCACTTAATTGTAATTATTAAACCTTGTTTAATCCTTGATTAATTATTCCTTATTCAAAACTTAATTAATTAAAATTAATTATTAAAAATTAATTAACCTTTTAAAATATCATTATTTAGTTTATAAAACATTTACAAAAAAATTTGAAATATAAAAACCAAACTTTGCAAAAATCAAATTTTTAAGCGAACTGCATCCATAGCAACTATCGCTATGGATACCTGTAATTTCCAATTTTTTATCACCGACTCTTCCATTTACTAATTTTACTTACTAACTTTCCATACCACTTCCAATTCCAAGACAAAGATCACAATTTTATAACCAAAACACTACTTAAATCATCAATTCAAAGTTCTAATGCTGAACCACAAACTAGCACACACATATACATCCAAACCATACCATAATCCAAATAACAACATCACATATACAACCATATAATAACCATATATATATGTGTGTAAATTATTTCCCAAAATGTTAAGGAATTTACTCACCAAAGGTTTTGAAAACTTGAAAAACTTTAGCGCTCGGAAAGCTTGGAAAACCACAAATTCCTCTCGAAAATGGGTCATTTTGCACTCGACTTCTGGACCCTTTCCTCTTGAATTTTGGAAAAGTGATCAAAACAAAAGTTTTTTATTATTCTTTCCTCTATCATTTAAAAATAATAATTACTCAAAAAAGTTAAATTTTGAGGAAGTTGGTGCCAAAACAGTGAGGGGTATTTTCGGACATCAAAATCTAGGTTCAAAAACACTCTTGCAAAAAATGAATATTTGGAGCATCTAAGCTCGAAATCAGAAAAATTAGTAAACTACAAAGTTGTAGACACTGGAAATTTACAAGGTTTAGAAAAAAGAAAATCTTGTTTTGAAATGGTTTGTAAGAAGTTATGGTCGAAATCATTTCGAGTAAAATGGAAGAAATTAACAAGTTTTGAAAACATTTTAAACAAATGAATTTTTGATTTTTAAAACTATTGAAAACTCAAAGGAAGCCATTAAAATTCTTTGGAAAGCTTGAAGAAGAGGATAAAACTTTCGAACTGAAAATAAAAATGAAATAAGGAGGAAAAGTGATTAGGAATATATACATACATACATACATACATACATATATATATATATATATATATAAAAACTGAAATACCTAAATTACTAAAAAGCTCTTAGGTTACCTACCATCCACAAACTCAATGATACATGTCCCCTCCATATCCTACATGCCCAACATGAAAAGACTTCTTTTTGCACTCTTGCCCCCATAAGTTGCCAATATGTCACATCATGTCCCCCTTATGTAAATTTCTATTTTTTTTATTTAGTTGCCAAAGTATCACATCATGATTATCTTAACTTAATTAACTTAATTAACACTAATTATACTATCTTAAACCATATTATATAATTATTCTATGCGTGCTATATGTAAGAAAGTGTGCACAACATTTCAAACAACTTTTACATGATGAAACATCGAAAATTCGAAAAACAGTTTCCGATCACATTTTCCGTTTTTCATCGAACTATATATTTTTGTAAAAAAAAAATAAAAACTATTTCACCATTATTATTTATTATTAAAAAGAGTTTTATTTTTATTATAAAAATATATATTGAATACTTAAAATTAATTAAATATTCACAAATCAAAGCGGTGAAATTCTGGGTCGTTACAGTTATGGTTCCTTTTATAATGGTAGAATCAAAGAGAAAAGCGGATCACATCACTTACCTTTTCTCACCCAATTTTAACCATCCATTTCAAACCCTTTTTGCCCGCCCCCTATACCATATATTTGCTTCCGAATTTTGCCTCTACATCATGGGCTAATAGCCCATTTAAGCCCAAATAAATATATTTAATTAAATCCAATTTAATTCCTTATCGATATCTTATATAGATCGATATATTTATAATTATTATAAATATATAAAAAAATATTTATTCCTTAAATCGTATTCAAAATTATATAATTAATATTTCATAAATATTAATTAATTTATAACAATTATAAACTAATTAAATCGTTTGGTCTAAAGAGAATTCATTATTCCGGTTGTGTGACTCGTTAGGTGTAAATTCGATTAGCGATTAACATCACACTATTTGAATGTTAATGTTCACACGTCACTTAGCAGATGGTGTGATATTTTGGCCAAATTTATCGCTTACTTTGTTTCTATAAAAACCAATTTTACTTTATTAGGTGTTACCCGGCTGTGTATTTATTTACACCAATTCTCTTTGTCAAAACTATATCACTTTGGACTTATTGAATTTGGTAATGGTCAAAATTCCAATATCATCCATATTCAACTCTATAATCCAAACACAAAGTCTTTGGTTCAATAATAATAATTATTAACCGAAATGCTATGGTCAGAGACTTTGACTTTGAGTTGACTTGAATTGACTGTGGAACTAACCCCATATAACTAAGAAGACAAATCCTCTCTTGAATAGTGTTTCACTTCCAATACTTTCACTCGACCCAACTATAGTCACTCGATGGAACGCTATGCCATGATTTGATTATAATCAAAACAGAGCTTTCATATTAAAGATCCATGGTATTCTCAAGTCGAGAGAACTGTGTAAATCAGTCACAACGATATTTTCTATTTGACTTTAGTTATATTAACCAACAGAAAACTATCGAGTGGGTCATTCCGTAGTTATCCAATAACTATCAGTACGTAACCTCTTGGTGCCCCCCAACAGCTATGAGTAATACACCATCCAATATTTGGAGAGTGTTACACACTCTAGTCTCAACGGATACATCGATATATAGTCTTGATGCATCTTGACTAGGAACATTTAAAATGGTATATTTGTTTTCATTGTGATAAATTACTCACGGTTACAGTACTTTGTGGCTATTATCACAAAAACATACCATTTATGGATTTTTTATTAAATATACTTTTTATTAAATTAATTAATTAATATAACATTGTATTGTATCAAGTGTATAATAGAAAGAAAAACATATTTTATTTCGAACAAGAATGATTACCAAGTTAGATATATGTAATAAATTACATAATTGCTCATAAGGCATACCCCTAACTCTATCAATAAGAATATAGTAAAATCCAAGTCCATGGTGTTTGGAGATTAGGGAAAATCTGGGGCAACGATGAAAAAGAAGAATTCCACTAGATTAGCGGAACAACTTGATTTATTGTGATTGGAAATTTATTTACTTTTGCATAATATCACATATGCTTCTATTTCATCTTTATAGCCTATAATTAAATTAATGGCATAGTGGAAATGAATAAATCATGAACACATATCGAATTGAAACATTGGTAATTTGTATTTCAATTACAAAAGGATAATTTGGCCATTAATGTTGAAATTAGACTTTTATTACTAAAAAGAGGAAGAAGACGGTTAAAGCAATATATGTGTAGATATAAGAGATCTCAAGAAATAATCACCTAATTTAGATGAGTAGTGTTTGATTAATGACATAAACCTCAAATGATTTAGTTATGGTTTGTAAACCAGCGAATTAATAAATATATAGTAAGGATATACCAAGAGATAAATTGTAACGACAAAGAAATTATGGGTTATGGGAGTAAGGAGAAAAACTAGAGTAAAGAAGTGGTAACCAAAATTAAAAAAACCATAAAAACGTTGTATAACTCTCCCATAACACAGGTAATGGTAAATATGGAACTAAAATGAGAAAAAGATAAACTTCTAAGTGAAAAAACATGAAAAGGATGAGTTACCACACTCAACAGTAACTTAGGCGTTTGAATTTTAAATTTAGGCATTTGAAATTAAATAATATCAAACAGAAAAAAATACGTTCACTTTTAGATACTTTTAGGCATTTGAAAATGAATTTTTAGACATTCGAAAATTTAGTTTAGACGTTTGGATTAGCTAGTCAGACGTCCGAAATTTACTAAGGAAAAATGGAGAAAAGCACATTAACTTCAGACCTATTTCAAACATCTGAAATTAGCATTCAAACATTTGAAATACCAATTCAAGCGTATGAGTAGTTGATGAAATAATTCATCAGGCAATCAGATGTCTGAATTTTGTATTCAAGCATCTGAAAGGAATTCAGACGTTTGAATCAGATAGCTAGAGATTTAAATGTCTTTGAAAGGTGCAAGATGAACCTAGACCCATAGTGGTCGATATGAATGTTTAAAGGTGCTCTAACTCGATCGAATAACAACGTCTTGATGTTGAATGATGTGTATGTGTACTTATTTGCAAGGTAATACATTAATTGATGATTTTTTTAACTAAGTACCGATATAATTAACTTGAACTAAAACTGCAAGGATATGTTAATATTGTAAAACACATCAACAAGAATAGCGTACGTCAATTTGTAAAGCGTATCGATTAGTCAAGTTAGGCTATGAGGGTATGTTAATATTGTAAAGCATATTAGTAGGATCAGTGTACGTTAATATTGCAAAGCATATCGAATAGTAAAGTAAAGCTAGGGTTTGTTAATATTGTAAAGCACATCAACGGGATCAGAGTGTGTTAATATTGCAAAACACATCAATTATAAGGTAAAGCTGCAAGGATATTTTAATATTTTAAAGCATATGAGCAGGATCAGGATACGTTAATATTGTAAAGCGTATCAATGTTATAAAATTGTTTTAGTTATGTGATTATGGTCATGAAAATGATACTGTTAAAATGCTATGAATGATAGATGAAATTGATCATGATGAATAAACCCCTAATAAATGTAGGAGTAGTCTATAAAAATATTTCGTTAGCATGTTGGTATTATATAACCAAAGATATGCTAACACTCATGAGACTTATGTCTAACCCACCCTATATCTATCTTTTGTACTTGTCTACAATAAGTTACTAGGGTCTAGAAAGCGAATAAAGTGAGCATATGATGATGGAGACTCTATGGAATCGTATTACCTATAATGCTTAAACCACTCTATATCTATCTTTTGTACTTGTCTACAATAGGTTAACATGGTCTAAAAAGCACATAAGTTGAGCATATGACGATGGAGACTCTATGGAGTCGTATTACCTATATTACTTATCTAGTTATCTACTATCAACTATTTCAGAATTGTACAATGGTGTTGAACCACGTTCACGAATTGTTGTTTTTGGTTTTAGATGTAATAACACTTAAGTTTATTTCCAGTTGGTTCAAATAGTCATTTTATATTATATTTCCTTCCGTTATGAATTCTGAAAGTGTAGTTGAAAGGAGATAGGTATGTGCACTAATAAATCATATTTTACCTAAACGATCCACTGTTTACAACCTTGGAGATCTAAGCGTCGATTGGGACGTAGGATTAAAAGGGTAGTGAATAATAGGTTGTGACAAAATCAAATTATTTTGTTGGTCTAATCGGTAAGCTGATCGATGTTTTTGATTTGATTGCTCATGCATTGAGTGTTGTAGTGCTTGATTTTAAGTTTGATATAGTAGACTTTGGGAAATCGAGCAAAATTTTGAGTAGTAGATAATATCAAGAGCGTCATCACTCGCTATGGGATGGAGTAGGTGAAGTCGACAATTAGTTCTCCATCAGTCTTTTGGAATCATCTATAGGTTCGTCTTCTACATCAGAATTAGTGAAGAATTTTGGTGCTCAATTATTTGTTCTTACACTGTGCTTGTTGAGGTGTTGGTTTCTTTCTTATACTTAGGAAAGAGGTGATGGTAATTCAGTTTGGACATCAATGCCCAAACTTGCCTAACTTCTACTTGAGCTTGGTGCCATGGGGAGTTCCAACAACCTCTAATCAATAATTGTTTAATGGTTAGAGATATGATATTTGAATTAATGTGAAATGTTAAATTTATGTAATTCAAATATACGTCAAACTATATAGCTAATTAAAGAGGACATTAAGAATTCCCACATATGAAATTGTTTGCAAAAATGGGGCTACAATTCAACGGTTATTTATGTTTGAGTTTCGAAGAAAAACAGAGCAACAAGATGAAATGGACAATGCGGAACCCTAATGGTTGACCGTTGGGGTTCGATTTGGTCCGAAATTTGAGAGACGACCGACCCTAGTCATCCAGTGGTTAACCGCCCATCTCTTCAACTCGTTCGTGATGTTGTTGAGATGATTTTCGGGTTGGACTTCATTATTTGGACGATGATTTTAGAACTTCAAATCCTATAGTTGATCTTTTAAATTAGATTATATATCTAACCTCCACTACCACATGTGAGATTTTCAAAATCTAATTTAGAGACAAATAGAAATTTCAATCAAACACAGTGTTCTTATCTCTGTATTTTTTCCAATTAAGATTGAATTGGTTAACTCAACATCTTATAATCTCTAATCTCTATTTGATGATAGATTGGACCTGTCTATTGTAATTGATGAAAGGAAGAAAGTAGCTGTTGAATCCAGGGATCATTAGGTTGAGCCACATTATTTTCTGTATTCTATTTTTTGTATCAATCTATTTCTGTTGAACGATTGGATATCTTGCATTTGTCTTTATTGAAATGATGTTTAATCGACATACCAAATCCTGAAAGTTCTACGATACTAATTTATCGCGTCTTATTTTATCTCCTCAAACATCATTATTCGATCTTTTCTGGATACTAAACTTTGATATTTTATGTTTTGTAGTTTCGAACTAAAAAACAAATGCCCAGGTCAAGCCAAAGCACTCCTGAAGTCTAAAACCACCTCTTTGCGTCCTAAAACTTAATCTCCTAGCAAATCAGGCATATTAGAAACATGTCATTTGAGTTATGTCGAAGACAGCATATGAAAGTAATGGTCAACGCAACAGCATTTGGCAAGTCCAGACCCGTCAAAAGTGTCGGATCATAAATGGATCGGGTAGAATTTGACCCGATCTATTCAAAACATAAACAAACCGGACCCATTTGATAAACGAGTCAACCCGATCCAACCCGTTTAATAAAAGGGTCAACCCAACCCGACCCATTATTCCATTCACTTTACAATGCTTTGATTAACATTGTATGCCATACTATTGATTCAAAAATCAGATTGAAAGAATAACATATAAGATGCCAATTGGCAACCAAACAGTAGATGAGATAAAACTTCAAACACATCAACATCTCCATCTGATTACTCACAAATAACATCTAATAAAACAAAGTTCAGCATATTGGTAAAGAAAAGAACAAAAAAACAATCATGCAACAAGTACATAAAATACATATAGTGTCAGTTCATGCCCAGTACAACAATCACACAGATTCTACATATTCAGTACAATATGCGAACAGAACTAGTTGTCAATAATAATAATCAATGCACCGCATCTGATAATCAATAAGAACTTGCAGTCTAGCAGGAGGAAACAAATTCACTGTTATGGTACAAATTTTAACATTATATATACAAGTTTCTGGTAAACATATAATTTATGATTTGACATATGCTTCTGTGAGGTAACTACGTAGTATTATTCTAAATTACAAATTCTTCCTGCCCTTGATGAAGTATGCATCAATTGGAATATGCTTATCCAGTTTGGGTGAAGACTTCTGCTTCTTTCTGGAATCTGCAGCATTCTTACTTTTTTGCAACGACCTGATTGATGCATGAGTGAACAAACTGCAGTTATATGCCTATCAATCAAAGTTCAACAATGTGATGTTTACACAAGTGCATCTTACATGATATTACTCCCAACCTACTTCATTATATTTAGAAAGAAGACACATCCTGGTAAACAGTATATAATACTGTATGATGTTCGACATTTTGATTCCAGTGGTTGCTTCATTTCTCTGGCTTCAGTTATTTTAGCTATTTCAACTTCAAAGCAAAACCCATACAGCTTACATTTAGGTAAGACTGGCAAGTTAATTTGGATTCACATGAAAACTGTCAGTTATAACCAAATCATAAGTATATGTTTTTGCTTGAAGTAATCTGACCCTAAAAACAAGATTTGTATCGCATGAATCAACCTCAATATATATACAACTTACAACCTTCTATGGACCATAAGGATGCATACAAACACTCCCATCCTGATACTCACATTTTCAAACAAGGGAAAATCATTTTTCAAAGGAGTCTATTTAAAACTAGTATGAAATTTTTGAATATAAAATACTCAAACCATATCAAGTTGCAATGGTTGACATTTTGACTTCCTGGTAGCTTATCAATTGGCAGAACATATTTGATGTATGTAAATGCAAGGCAAAAATATAGTACCTCTCAGGCAGAGTTGGATATGTTATATCATTCATTGATTCCTTTTCTTGAAGCATCTCTGCTAGATGGTAATCCAAGTGCTCCTGTCTCTCCTCAATAAAGTTTGGAGGCAATTCGAAACCACACACAGAACAGATGTACTCATCAACCCATATAAGTTTCTGAGATGATGAGGACACCGCCTCCTCTTCAAAAAAGTCAGTTGATCTCTTATTCTTTCGAGGATAGTTGTTTGCAGACTGGATATATATATATATATATATATATATATATATATATATATTAGCACTAATGTTATTAGCATCCACAAAAAACCATTCAATAGAAAAAATGAACTCTAACCAATGAGAGAGAACAAAAAAAGAAGCATGGTTTTAATTAACATAGATAACAGTTCACCTGTTCAAATAATTTAAAAGGACGAATGAACACAATTAAGCACAGAATTAATAGATATTTGGCTATCTATCATTGGTGCGTAATAAATACCAAAGGACTGCGAATATTTTGTTTTGAAAAGAATTATAACACAACATTATACTTTGCGTCGAGAAATGCCCTACTTAACAGATTTTCCAGAAACAAAAAACGGTAGCCGCTTTAAGATAGCAAGTATAATACACTGGCTGCGAAGTAAATGATACAAGCTAACCAAGCTTTTAAACCTTGGATTTCGGTCGCGTTTCGTCTCGGAAATTTTACACATATTATCTCGTATCGGACGAGATCTCGGGTGAGATGTTGCATCTCGGATTTAAAGTCCATCTCGGGACTATCTCGAAGTAACATAAGTCCAAATTTGATATTTTTAAGATTATTGTAATAATTGTTATATATATATATATATATATATATATATAAGTTTTTAACATACATAATTTATATAAAATGATAATATTAATTTTACATTTTAGATCAGAGTGATAACACAATTGAATTTGTGTTAACCGAATAATTCCCTACTCTTCTGAATATTAAAAGTTAAAAAATAAATAATAAGTTTTTTTTTGTTCATTCATTAAACAATAAAAAGAATTAGAGTGCAAATAAAAAGTCGTTGAAGTATAATTTCCTGTGGACTCAAATAAGAAATAAAAAAAATATGTAAATGAAAAAACATAACTTCGTATGAGATCTTCTATTGAGATCTCACCTCAATTTTCACTACCTTGGACGAGATGAGTGTCAAATAATATATAAACAAAATTTAATGTCTCGTTTCGCTAAATCTCGTCTTACTCAAGTTCGAAAATGAGATCTCAAGCGAGATCTCGGGCGAGATGAGCGAGATTTGAAACAGTGAAGCCAACTAAAGGAGCCGCTTCATTCATAATGCTAGACACAACTTAAAACTACATAAATGACTGCAATGCGATCAAATTAGGGATCATGAAATGGCTTGAAAATAGTTCACAAAATCTTAATGTTACAGGTAAACCATAAAGATATAATGTCATAATGAAAGAGCTAGGTGGAAGGATCATTGAGCCAAGTGGTGCCAATCAACAAGAAAATGTAATTCACTGATGATGTATATTAGCAGTTTGATTCAGATTATGCAAGGGTGGGCTAGAAGAATATGACTAATGCAAATGATCCCAAATGTCTTTATAGAATATGGTTGTGGCAATTTTATGGCAACATAGTCATGGTCCACAATCTTCAACTCTAAACCATCAAAGGAAAAACCGCTAACGAATTAACAATAAGCAAATATGTGATAAGCTGCGAACCTGCAGCCCAACTAATTTTTACTTTAATGACACTGCAAGCATAAACAAGAACACTATAACAAATGATATAAAAACTTTACACACCGTTGTTTGGTTGGCACCATCCATAGAATGAGATTCTATCGATACATCTGATTTAAATGGTACATCAATGCAGTCATCTTCATTCGAAAATATACTGTTATCACCCAATGGAAATTTTGGTACTTGATCGATCATGCCACTCCTTTCTATGCTAAGTGAGTCTGCAACATTTGTATTATCATTCATTTCTTCGGAGGATATAATGAAACTGTTTAGGGTCTTCTGCATGGGATCGAGCGGACCATGGCTATCACCACGGAACTGTGACATACGCAGACCTGTTTAGTTGATAACAATTCAACTTTATTACATTCATAATTTAAACAAAAAAGACTTTTGGATCAAACAGTCTTGTCTCAAAGATTATACCATGTTGCAAAGCAAAGCAAACCAGACCAGTTTATGATGGTATTATTGTAAAAGTCAAAGCTAAAATTAGCTAAATTCATGGATAAAGAGATTCAGTTTAAACCCTTTTTACAAGACAGCGACGGACCATCCCAGCTGATTGCTCAGCCTTTACCATGACTAAAACATCAATTAATGCTATAATTGTGACCCTTTAACGCTCAAAACAACATGCCAATCAGCACTTGCTAAAATATTCTATTGCTTTGTCCTAAAACTCTACTCACCTTATAAACATAGCATGCCCCATTACTATCATGCTTTTACTACAAACCACCAGACCTGGATGTCACTTTAAATGACATCAAACCATGTTAAATATTAAATAATAACAAGATGAATACTAGTTAGCAGTTTGTAATTTCTTCAAGTGCAAAGTTTAATTTATTACAAGTGTTTCTTTCTTTTAACTGAGAGGGGGCGTGAAAAGCGATAAGCTTGGAGTTGAAAGACGAGTGCTACATGCAAACTTGAACTGGCTAAAACAAAGAGGATGATAAGGTTAAACAATAGAATTTCATACCAATTAATCTCAATGAAAGAGGTAGCTCTGTTTTCAGTAGCTTCAAAGCATAATTCAGAATTTCATCCTTCGAACAAATATATTTTTGAAGAGATACAGCCCTTGTTCGAACCTAGAAACTTATTACATTAGCGCATTTATATAGAAAAAGATGTGTACAAACATATGAAAAGAAAGGGATAAAAAGGCGCGGATGAAATACAAAACTCAGATTACCTCAAAACCGGCAGTCTTCAGTTTCAATGTAAGTGTTCTCCCGTATAGCTTTTCATCTTGCATGTCCTTGGCCAAAGACTCTGCAATTTCAGCTGAAAAAAGGAACGGTGTCAACAAAAAGTTCGAAATATTAGATTGCAAGCAAACAAGTAGACAATATTACCAAAATGAACAGTAAATAATGTTTTTGTAAAATCTAATGAAATTGTAATCATGGAAAACCATCATTACACATAAGAAGTGCTTAAATACAAACATATAAAGGGTCTCTGGAAAAAAGCAGAAAATAATTGAAATCGGTGAACGCAATATATCTGTGTAGTAAACCCCAATTATTGGTAGTTAAATAAAACAAACTAGCATGTTTCTTAATATGACTCACATCACATGAAAAAGTAATAATGACATTATATGTAGTTGATATTGAGAACAGTAGAACAATGGATGCACAATCCTTCTTAAAAGGCTCTAGATTTTCTGACCCCACACAAGAACAAACCATTTTATATACTAGATAATAACTTATCATTAAGACAGCATATGCAAACTTCTTTACATTTACTTAATTAGGACATTTCAAATGAGAATATTATCAAAGAAAATATTCAAATCAGATTACTCAAATGGTTTGATGTTTCTTTTATCTTTAGTTAATTAGTAACTTTCACGCTAACTAAGCTTGCTAAACAAGAACCAGAGTTTCTTATTCAACATTTATAACATTAGTGATAAAAGCTGATTTAGAACTAATTAAGAAACATTACAGCGAATTTTCATAAAGTGCTTAATTAAGCATTGAAAATCATATTTTTGGTTCTCAATTTCTCAGTGTTGAAAATTACCCAACTTCTTAAAAAGCAATGCTTCATCTTCAGTAGCTGAAAACGTTCTTTCGCTGCTTATACTCTTTCGTAACTTATACTGTGGAGTGTCCGTACTTCCTAAGCCAAGTCCAACTGAAAGAAAAAAGTCTGAAACAAAAGGAAAATCATTTATTTCGCAGTCATGAATTCAGGGACATAACACCATGTGTGCATGTTTAGAAAAGAGTAATGTTAATCTGCAAAATAATATTGACAACTTCATGTTCCACATATACAAGAAAGGAGGAATTGAATTAAAATTTACCAGGGTAGAAAAGAACACAATTAATCAAATGCAATATAACAACGAAACATATTTATTCCTACATAAAAATCTTGTCATTTTCAAATTGAGGGCTTAATTATTTTAGACGCCGTTCCTTTCAAGTATACCATTGTTATGTCATTTATAAGAAAACTAGGTTAGTGAACAAAGGGTATGGAGATCCAGCCATAGAAATTTACAGCAACATAAAATACTTCATTATAATATCTGAGATTTTAGATGTTCATTGTACAATTAATATAAGACTGTGAATCTGAACCATTTAATTCATAAAGAATGCAAGTCATTGGCGACTGGACATAAAGCATGTTTAGATATGCTCTCATAATTGCATATGCACAATTGTCATCTATGTTGAAACCACAGGGATGCACAATGATTGCAAATCAGAAATATATGCAAAATAATTTAGATTGGACAAATATCATAAAAACATTGAATGAATTCATCATCAAACGAATCATACTAATTTATATAAATCACCTAGAACATAAATTACCAACCAGCAGAGCAAGAAGTGAATAATGCACATATAAGAGCACCATTTTGCAACATCTCCTCACAAGTATTGATTCCAAGCACATCTCTAAGAAGATGTTCTGTCACCTTGCCAATACCTCCAATCTAAATCCAAATTCTTGAAAGACATTGTTAGTATGTGATCTAAAAGCACGTGCTGCGTGTGTGCAAGACAAAACAATTTGTACATAGGACATGCGTTTCATATGTACAGGGCAGAATAATTAGTGCTTAGAGTACTTGTTCCGTACATGCAAAGCAAAATATTTATATAAACGACATGCATAAAAAGGAAAATAATGACTATAGATAACATGTGCTTTGCCTGCGAAAGGCATAATAATTAGTATAAACACCACTCTTTGCATGCAAAAGACAAAAAGTTACAATTTAAATTCAAATATCAACTGCTGCATTAGAATATCATTTCGATGTATGTGCAACATATAAAGAGGTTTAATATAAGGTATTATCGTTGTAAAACACATCAAATGTTTCGTACAATTGTATTTTCCCGTCTTTTTTCAATCTTGAGACTGGCGTCAATAGTAAAAATATTATGTATAGCGAAGGTGACAAACTTGGAGTACCACCAATTGAAGAGAAGCTGGTCCAACACCGCTTAAGATGGTTTGGACATCTTCAACGGAGACCTCCTAAGGCACCTGTGTGCTTTAGAATTATAGGCTGCATTGAATGCTCAAGGAGAAGTAGAGGTCGATCAAGGTTGACACGAGAGAAAGTAGTAAAAATGGACTTGAAAGATTGGAATATATCCGAAGAGCTGGTGTCGGACAGAAGTGCGTAGAAGTTAGCAATCCACGTACCAAAACCATGAGCAAAAAAGTGTATTTTTTTGCTCATGGTTGGTTCTGGGGTAGTGTTATAAGTTTTAATTTATAGGACTAGTAAATAGAAGCCTAAAACGTAGTGTTTGGTCTTTTTAATATCTACTGGTACCATTATTACTATTATTATCGTGGCGTTTTTTAATTTCTTTATATATTTACTTTTATCTTTATTTTTATCTTCATTTTTATTTTACTTATCATTATTATTATTTCTTTAATTATTTTACTCTATTTTATTCTTATTATCATAGTTTATTATTATTGTCGTTATTACTTTTAAAATTGACTTTGTCATTTAGTTTTGAATTCCATCTTTAGCCAATCCCAACTTGTTTAAGAATAACGACTTTGTTGTTGTTTTGTATGTGTGTGTGAGGAGCGTTCAATGACACCCCAAACAGTGCGACACCCCTATAACCCTCTGATTTCCATCCCATACCCCGAATTAAATAATATGGCTATATATATATATATATGAGCTAAGATCCGCAGCTTTCCTTATTTAGCTCCATCATCTGGCCTTCTGATATCAGCCACATGTTAATATTTAAATATTTGATCATTCTCTCTCCGTTCACATGAGCCAAATATTTAAATATTAACATGTGGTTGATATCAGGGGGCTAGATGATGGAGCTAAATAAGGAAGACTGCGGATCCTACACACGTATATATATCGTTGTAATTCATAATCCTAATCAAACCATTAAACGACTATTGTTCATTTTGTTAGATTAAACTTTCATAGTTTGTTAATGTTTATAATTGTTAAAGCAAAAACTAACATAAATGAATGAGAATTTAAAAAAGCCAATATATTTTATCAGGCTGTGAGTACTTTGGCATGTGTGATACACGTGTTTATTAAAAAAAATCATTGAACAAAATACATATTCAATTGAAATAATTAAACTTTTGCCTATAATATAGCTATTTTTAATCTAACAAAGTTTTTGATCAAAAATATAAAGTTAGAAATGATTCCAAAATATTGATTTCAAGAACAAAAAATTATAAAATTACAAATATGTATATTACTTTTCAATGGTAAATTTTATTTAATAGTTTTTAAGTAAAGAAAAAGGATTGAATATAATACAAAATGTTATTTAGAAAATGATTTAGTGATAAATTCTGTCCATTATTTTCACATGTATGAAAAAGTATTTTTATTCTTCATAAAGTAAGCTAAATTATATAAATAGCAAAATAAAGATTGCATTCGACATAAATCTGAAACAAATAAAGAACATATATTGATTGATAAATAGAATAGACAATACATTTAAAAAATTGAAGAAAATATGTGAAATATTCTCATGATTGGGATTTGAACCTATGATCTTAATAGTATTCCAGTCATTTCTAATAAAAATAAAGACTAATTTTTGTAGTGATCATGATTCGAACTGGTTACGAGGGTATTTTGGAAAGTTCACGGTCAAACAAAAAATTATGTTCCAACTATTAATAAAGATGGCTATACTGATATAGCAATCTAATAAGATGTCATGATTAATTCAACATAAATCAAACTACACCACATAGAAAGTTATAATATAGTAAAAGAAAATTGAAAAGCAGAAAAAATACATAAACTTTTGATGTTTAATGATAACAAGAATGCTAGAAGTAGAACAAATATCGTTGCTGCAAAAGAGAGAGTATATAAGGTGTGATGTAATTTCACAAACTCCACGGTTCTGTAGAAGATTTGGATGGTTCAACATACAGTTTTGGAATAAATTTTACAACACACAATATAAAAGATTAATGTTTTATATCGGTTCTTTCTTGTTTAATTTAAAGAATTATTCGATTTCACTTTCATATCAATAATTCAAGATGAACAAAATTGGAGGATAATAGAAGAAGAAAAAATTATTTGTGCAGCATTTATTAAATAATAACAAAAGGAATGAGCTTGCCAACAAATTGTTGTGCCAGACTGATCACTGGCGAAGAGAAGTATTATTAACCTGTTCAGAACTACTCTTTGTAATTTTTAAGAGCGCCAAATAACAAGGGGACACCGTAATATACTATAAGAACTTGAGAATAAAAAGTAAAGCAGTAATAAAATGAATGTAGGACCATATTGTTATTGGTTACTGAGCATCGACTTCAGGTCCCATGTCATTTTTAGGTAACAAACCACCAGATAGCATTGGCAATCATCCATGTTAGATCTAACAGAACACACCTCGTAATGTAAATATACCATATCCATGAAATTTACAGTAAGATAAAAGTTTACCTTCCGTATGGGGAGTGATGATATGAATGTTGTGACAGCCTTCTTGTCATTTGGTAATATGAACTGCCCGTTGGGTTTGTTAATATCAGAGCAGACCTAGCAAGAGCACATAATGTGTATAAAGTAATTAGATACAAAAAATAAATAATCATATATTCTTGATAATTATAATAGTTAAGATTAGAGAAAGCAATACTAACCAGATCATTTTCTAGAAAAGGATGATGTGAAGCAAAGGAATTCTAGATCCTACATATAAAACTTACTAAAAATACATATTTACTCAATCCCAAACTAATTTTCCATTATGGGTGCAAATGGATATAATTAACTAGCATGATACACTTGTATGCCTGTGTACATAGTTTATTCAACATATTTTTATGTCATTTACCTAAATTGTTATTACTACTTATTCCTATAACCATCATTAACTCAATTATACTGTTATAGAGTAAATTAATATAAAATATACAATCTCAATATAAATACGAATATATATATATATATATATATATAAATAGAATAATAACATTGGCAAGTATATGTGAGAAAGTAATCTTTGAGCAGCGATCAGCAAAAATTAAATCGTAGCCATTAACTTTTTTTAGAGTGGTATCAATAAGTGATGAATATCATTTGTATGTTCCTGAATACATATAAATAAACAATAGAAAATTAACATTTATACGATTATTTTTCCCAGATAAAAAGAGTAATTTAGTATAACAAAAGTTAGGACAAAAATTATAATACTATCTTATAGAACTAGTACAGAGACATAGTTTTTAGAAATCATGTATTATGTAACTATTTCGAATTATCTTAATTTTGTATTGGAAGCATGCATAATTTTGAAAGGAAAAAAATACACAAGGGAGCTGATCTTATACATCAAGGATAAGCACAGATGCATTGAACTTGTGCTCTGATATCAAAAACTGCAACACCGGAATTTGGTCGCAAAGATTACACAGTTTATTTACATAACAAACAAGCAAGCGTTCATACAAAACAACGTTCTGCTCCTAGTCTTACCCAGCACTCTCTACCAAGCATACTCCTTTTTGAACTATTCTGGATATGCCCTTCTATTATTATTTTTCCCTTGAGGTACCAGATGCAATTACTTGGATCATCGCCCCACTGAATTTTAACAAATTTCAATGTCTTCCTCCCGAGCTCTTTACATCCAAGCATAGTTGTTAAAGCCCTCACCTAGACGCCAAAAAGCTCTAGGCGCCAGCCTGGGGCTTTTTTACCTTTCAAAGCGCAGACAATGCTTAAGGCGCTAAAAAAGTCCCAAGACGCCAAAGCGCTCGACTTGTGAAGCGCTAAAAAAGCGCGCCTTGTGCAGCATTATTGAGGAGAAAATAAAATTTTAGCATTGGCTCAATATGGAGCCCAATTGCATTCCAAAATCCAACTACAAACAAAAAAAAGTGTTCTTTCAACCTTGCTTCAGTATCAAACATAAAATACATCGTTCTCGAACAGAACAAAAACCCTAAATTCAAAATGGTTGCCGCCGCCCGACTTTTGCCGCAGCTGCTCGACTTTGAATGACTTTGTGCCTTCTTAGTTTGATTTATGATAATCGTATGATGTTTTATTCTCAATATTGTATTTATATGCAATTTTTTGAAGTCAAAAATTGAGTTTTAGTGCATTTTTTAAGTGCAGTTTTTTTTTTGCTGAAAAACAGAAAAATGATGCTCAAAGCGCTAGGCGAGAGCCTGGGGCTTTTTGGGGCTTTTTCGCCTTGACAACTATGCATCCAAGCCCACAATCCTAACCGCTTGCCTAACATGAGTGAGATTAGATTCAATCTCTAGCTCCCTTGGTTCATCCAAAGTTTCTGGGTCCCAAACACATTTCCTTAAATTGGAAACATGGAAGACATCTTGCATCATGGAAAGATGCTCGAGAAATTCCACCCAATATGTCCATTTGCCTACTCAACCAAGAATATGATACGGACCAGTAAATCGTGGCGCTAACTTCCGAGTGCACCCCGCACCCGAACTAAATCTTCGTGAGATTTTCAAAAACATTTAAGTGACCAACTTCAAATTCTAAATAGCACTCCTCTATTCGACTTCAAAATTTGGCATGTACATGATTTTTTTTTCCTCATTTACCAATCTCATGGTAAAGAAAACATATATGTATCTCAACAAACTACGATTATCTCATCTTAATCTTTGAAAAACGGTACACTCACCATTTTTCAAATTACTCTCTTAAAAGGAGTGTCATTAATTTCAACAGGAAAGTGCAAAATTACAATTTTCGTATAGCATTCTAAGAATTAGCTTTTCTACAATGCTATTTTCACATAGCATTCATGAACTAGTAGTCCCAACTTCCAAGACTATTGAAGGTGAAGACTCACGATGAAGAAGGGGATCCATGGAGATGGACAACGAAGTGGGTTGGAGAAAGGCAGCAAAGCATTTAGAGCAATAATGGCAAATCAATTTTCGATGGTGACGACATTCAATTGACGAGAAAGAATGATGATTTATGATGGCAGGAGC
Source organism: Allium fistulosum (assembly GCA_030737815.1). Classification (NCBI taxonomy): domain Eukaryota; kingdom Viridiplantae; phylum Streptophyta; class Magnoliopsida; order Asparagales; family Amaryllidaceae; genus Allium; species Allium fistulosum. Next base: position 1,024,237,862 of record CM060902.1, read on the forward strand.
AATGTTGGATCGGCGACAAAGTTGAAGCACTGATTGCGATGGAGCACTGATATTGACAACATATCATAAAATATGCTTGATCTGGAGTTATTTGAAATTGGGGAAGAAGAGAATATACCGTACTTGAAACATAATAATAAAACAATTGTCCCAATAACTAGAAACGAAAAAAGTTTTTTTTCAAGACACACGCAGATAACCTCCAACCTTAGTTCATATATGCAACCACATGTTTCTATTTAGTATGAAGTGGCCAGAAAGAGAAATAACAAATATTTCAATATAAACATATGGTTGAAAATAAAGAGCAAAAAAATGGAGACAATTTATCTGTCTCACGCACGCACACATGTATGCAAGGCCGGATGATGCAAGTATGCATCACATGTGGCCAAGGCTCCACCTGAAAACTATATTTTTTTTCCTTACAAATATTGGTTTAATAATATTTGGCCTCATCTAAATATGTATTCCTGCCCCATGTCAATTTTGGTCAAGATTATTATAGACTTGGTCCTCTTATTTTTAACGTTTTCCTCTCCATTTCAATCCTGTTACCTATTTTTTTGGCTCTCTACACTTGCAGATATTTCCAATTTTCAAACCTTAAATGTAAAAAATCCCAATTAGAATTTAGAAATTATGTTTATCTCTTCTGTCCCTATAAGTTTTCCATTTTAATTGTCTAACCATAACCAAATTTCTAAAAAAAATCAATTGTTTGCCCCAGTTTTTAGCTTCTACTTGATTAATCAAACACGGTTTTACGACTATATCTCTTCACTGATTTGAAATTCAATTTGTAATTGTTATTTACAGGATAATCAATTGGTAGGAAAACAACAAATTTTATTAATTCACGGTACACTAACATGAAGAACATTCCAATTTTATGTCCTCTTTTCATGTTCATTTTTTTCTTCAAATTTATAATGTTATGATTTATTTTGTTTGGTAGCATTGTATAATATGTATGTAATATGTTATAGACCAAGGAACAAAAATAGCATTTTCGAAAAAGAAAAAAAATACTAATTGGTTTGGCAACAAATAATGTAACACACATAAATTGTTTGGTGAAATTCCTAACACAAAATGTTACAGCTGGAATTTCATACTATAAACGATTTTTTATATATGAATGTTTGACAGTCCAATTGCTGAAAAAAGTTATGCATCATTAATTAGGAAATTTGAGTTCATCTTGATAAAGTTTTGCATAGACAAGTTTCCTTAAAAGGCTGGTAAAGAGACAGATAGATATTGCGAACTTGTCGTAGACCACAAAGAAAGGATTCATATTTCTGAATATGGCAGTCGTCTAAAAGGAGTCCATAGAGCTTATTTATTGAAAGATCATTATCAACCTTTCTACTCATAATTTTTCAAAAAAATACAAAAATTTATGATAATAGACGATTCAATCCCGATTGGTTTTGTCAATATCGTGCTTGGTTAGAATATAGTACCAAAGAGAATGCTGCAGATTGCTTGTATTGCTACTTGTTTAAATCTTGTCATGGTGATCAAGGAGGTGGTGTGGCAATAATGGAAAACAAAACTTTATTGGATATTCATGTTGAAAGTTATGTAAGTCGCATAATCAAACTAGCCAGAAATGCGAGGCCTTCATTAAGATATGCGGATACTATGAATTTATTTGAAGTTTCAAAGCAACATTTGCACAAAATTAGAGATCAATCATGGAAAATACATGAAGTAAATACGTTTGTGATTAACCTGCTATCCATACTATAAATATGGATGAAATTTCTGTTTCTCCTTGTTGTTCAAGACAAAATCAATCAAAAATTACAAACTTGCAACACTATCAAAATGGATCTATATTACAATGTTCTTCACATGCAGTTGTTAGAATTGAATGGTCGATTTATTGTTGATACCCTTGAACTATTACATTGTGTAGCATGTTTAGATCCTCAAGATTCTCTCTTCTTTCGAGAAAAAATAATTAATGAAACTTGTTCAATATTACCGATTGAATTTTCAGAGACTCAAATTTCAATGCAAGACAACCAACTTACAACTTATATCATAGATATGCGTATGGATACATGATTCTCAAATCTAAAATGCATTGGAGATCTTTCTCAAAAGATTGTACTGTTAAAGAAAGTTGAGAAATTTTGTTGTTATATTTACTCTTGCAACTCGCATTTACTTTGCAGGTAGCTACAACGACAATTGAGTGGGCATTTACTGCAATGGGGATTGTGAAAAATGGACTTAGAAATTCTACGGTAGATCAATGGTTAAACCGGAGTTATTATAGCGCGCACCTTATAGTGCAGGGTGTGCGCTATTTGACTTATAATAGCGCACATGTCATCTATAGCGCAAAATAGCGTGCTACTTTGTCAAAGCGCAAAATAGCGCATATCCCAAAATAGCGTGTTGTTTTATTTTTTTCTTTTAGGTATGTATAATGAATATAGCTCAAAACTGACTCAGATATGTTCTTGAACTAGATCCATAACAAGAAAAGGAATAGACTTAAACACGAAAGACTACAAAGCCTTGTCTTTATCAAGTACGATCAAACTTCGAAAAATCGTTTCGAGCGAAGGGGTGTGGTGGATCCTATTTCTTTATTAAATATAGACGATTCAAATGAATGGATGACCGGTTTTATGAAAGGGGATAATTCAGACGTAGAAAATGAGTTGGTTTTTGAGAATGATACACTGACTTGGGGTAATTATATCATGGATGTCGAGAGCTAGAGAAAGAGTACACAAGACTTGACTTATAATAGCACACGTGTCATCTATAACGCAAAATAGTGTGCTATTTTGTCAAAGCGCAAAATAGCGCATATCCCAAAATAGCGCGTTGTTTTGTTTTTTTAGGTATGTATAGTGAATATAGCTCAAAACTGATTCAGATATGTTCTTGAACTAGATCCATAACAAGAAAAGGAATAGACTTAAACACGAAAGACTACAAAGCCATTTCTTTATCAAGTACAATCAAACTTCGAAAGTTTTGAGCGAAGAAATGTGGTGGATCATATTTCTTTATTAAATATAGACGATTCAAATGAATGGATGACCGGTTTTATGAAAGGGTTCAGACGTAGAAAATGAGTTGGTTTTTGAGAATGATACATTGACTTGAGGTAATATATCATGGATGTCGAGAACTAGAAAAAGAGTACACAAGACTAGACAACACCAAACTAAGTTGAAATAAAAAAGAAAGGTTTTAGTTTCTAATTCAAGGCCTATGCATGTTGATGATGAAGAAAAGACTAATTTTGAAGGTGATTTGGAGAAAGACAATGTAGATTATGACTCGAAAGAAGAAGAAGAAATGGAGGATGGTTCAGATAATGATGATGGTTGCGATTTGGACGACATTAGTGATTAGGCTTTAGAAGCTTAGAAGTATAATATATTTCTAAGTTTTGTATCGTAGACTTAAATCATGTTTGACTTAGTTTATTTGAATCTTGTCATTGTAGCTTTTATGGTATGTTATTTTCGCTTGACCTTCATATTTTCAATTTGTGACTTTTCTTATTTATATTTTTTTAGTTATTGTCAATAGAAAATCTTATGCATTTTATGCAAAATCGTATTTCTTATGCATTTTTTTTACAAAATTTTATATCATCATAGATTCACAACTCACAAATATAAAAATAAATTTCAAATCCTTTAAGACACAAATATGTTATATCTATCAATTATTTTGAATGTATAATATGAAATCATCAACTTTTTTTTAACAATTGCATTTTACATCGAATTTTTTTTAATACATACATGAAATATGGTAGTGGTTGTATTTGGAGTCTTGAATAGGTTGGATATGACACAAAATTTACAAAAAAATAACATTAAATTTCGAACAGACATAATATATTTGATCAATTATAAAAAAATATGCAAAATTTAAAAAGCGAACAAAATAGCACACGCTATAGCACATAGCGCAAGCCTTGCGCTATTCGCTATTAACTACCTTGGGTTAAACAACAACCTAGTTGCGTATATTAAAAAAGATATATCCAAATGGATTGATGAGATGCCATTATATCACAGTTGCAAGAGATGAAAAATTGTCATATAATCAAAATGAGATGAAAGTTTACTTTGCGGTATTTAGTGATTTGCTCATCGTGATCTTATTTTGTTTGACAATTAGTCTAATGTGATCATTTTTGTTTTGACAATATTTATATCATTTTGTCGACAATGTAGTATAATATGTTACTGCCAATTTGAATTAACAATTTAATATAGTTTACAAAGTTCATATAATATAGCTATATAGTCGTGGTGGTAATCACACATGCTTAATTCAAATAATTAAGGATTGACTATATTATACATATATTTCTTTCAAGTGATTTTGAGCTACAAATCTTCATTTATTCTTGAACATGAAGATTTGATACTTATTAGGAACATTTTTTTACTCTTTTTTCTAAATAAATGCACCATACCTAAAGTAATTGGTTAGCTCGCCGCTGCATGCATGTATATCCAAACATTTTGAGAGGGTAATGCAGACGGATATCTATTTACTTCTAGGATAAGTAGAAATGTAAAAAAATGAACAATTGCCTGCAAATCACCAAAATTGTATTATGTATTTAACTGGTATTTGATAGCAAGATAGGGTAAGGAGCATAGTTATGAAAGGCGCGCCATGGAGCGCGATGTTTGCATCTTTCTTCCTTGTGGCGCGACACACATGAAAAGGCATGGCGAATGGCGCACGTCGCAAAAACGGTGCACGGCGCAAAATGATGCACCTTTTCATTATATTCTTGTTTTTTATTTATTTTTTATTTGTTTTTCAGTTTTTATAATCCAAACTGTATAAAAATTAGTATTTATCATATTATGGAGCATTAAAAAGAAGATACAATACAACATATGTGACACCATTGATCCAACATCCTTGAAGGATATTGATGATTGTAATAAATTATTAATGAGAAATATAAATGATGCATCCGATGCTGAAGATGAGTTTGTATTTGATGATGACATGATTTGGGATGTTGCTGCTAGAGCTGTAGGAGTGGAGGAAGCTAGATATCCGAGTAGAAGAACATCTACATCAAAAGGTTTTTCAGCTTCCGCTTCAGCTCTTTACATCTTCACGAAGAAACAAATCTAAATGAGATGAATGAGGAAAATGCTGATGCTTATGAATATGATAATACAGACATTGATTTGAAAAATATAATTGTTGAATCATATTCAGATTTCTAGTCTATCGGTAATATGTATAATTATATTGGATTTTGGCTTTTCTAACTATCATACTTGAAATTCTATGTTTATAATATTATATTTGATGATTTTTTTTGCAAAATGCATAAAAAAACCTTTGCTGCATATAGTTAACAAAAATATTGAACTTTTTAAATTTGTTGTTATATCTATTAAATATATAAAAAATAATTCTAAACGTGCGCAATAAATAAAAAAGCGTGTGTCATTTGCCGCGTCGTGCGCCAGGACTCCGAAAAGGCTCACGTCTTTTTGCGCCGTGCGCCCTTAATAACTATGGTAAGGAGGTACTTCTACAATCAACAATTGTTTTTGTTAAAAAGGTTTTCAAAACGGAATTCAAATCGTAAATCGTAAAGTTTAAACTTTAAATCAAAATAAGGTTTAAATTGTAGATTCACAAGATTCATCTTCTAAGGTGTGAGCACACGTTAAATAGATTTTTTATGTTTGAGCTTCTACGTCTACATCTAAAACATAATTTTCTCTCTTTCCATTTTTATTTTGTTCAGAAAACATTAAAATTGAATTGTGTATCCAAATAATATTAAATATATCCAAATGGATTGAATTACTATTCCTCAATTGTATGTGCCAGGGCTTCGAAAAGGCTTCGCGTCTTTTTGCGCCGTGCGCCATTAATAACTATGGTAAGGAGGTAATTCTATAATCAACAACTGTTTTTGTTAACAAGGTTTTCAAAACGGGATTCAAATCGTAAATCGTAAAGTTTAAACTTTAAATCAAAACAAGATTTAAATCGTAGATTCAAAAGATCCATCTTCTAAGGTGTGAACACACCTTAGATAGATTTTTTATGTTTGAGCTTCTACGTCTACATCTAAAATATAATTTTCTCTCTTTTCATTTTCATTTTGTTCAAAAAACATTAAAATTAAATTGTGTGTTCAAATGTATATTGAATATATCCAAATGGATTGAGTATTGTTCCTCGATTGTGGTTTAAACTAAGTTTTAATTGGAATGTAAATTAAATTGTAAATGGAGATTCGATCTGAAACGAGATTTAAATCATAAAATTTCAAGCCTTTTTTATAACAATGTTTGGCAAGGTTTTCAAACCGCGATTTTAAATAAAAAATTGTAGATTAACTTTAAATTGAAATAAGGTTTAAATCTTCAAATGATCCACATTTTAAAGTTTATACACACTTTGAAATTGATTTTGATATTTGAATTTCTACATCTTATCCTAAAACACTGTTTTCTTTCTTGTTCCATTTTTATTTTGTTCTTAAAGTTGGAATCTTGGTATGTTGAATATATCAATATTGATAAAACGATTTTAGTTGAGTTTGAATCAAAATGTAAATTGAATCGTGATAGAAGATATTTGATTTGAAATGAGATTTAAATGGTAAGATTTCAAGGTTTTTGATAACGGTTTTTTGATAACGGATTCATTTTCCATGTGGTACTATCGCCAAGTTTGACAACTTTTTTATCTGGATATTCATTTGGTAAAAAAAAAAGAAACAAAAAACAACACGTAACCCTTCTTTTGCGAAACAAAAAAAAAGTAAGCAATTGTAAAATTTCTGCATTAACAAGATCATCTTATTTTTTAGAATCTCAGATCCAGATAAACAGAAATTACTTTATCCAAAAAGGAGCGTTCTTTACTATTTATTCGTTATTTCTTCCTTTGCGAAAGATTTTCATTCATACTGAATCCCTAAGATAGAATATGGTATGTGTAGTATAATGTAAAAGCGGAAAATGGTAAAGACCTTTGCAAGCATGCGATTTGGTGCCACCCCAGCACTACATGTCAGACCAGTCTCCTCAAAAATGGCCTTCCTAAGTTCAGCAGCAACCTTTACAAAAATACAATAAAAGGAATTCGGAAACAGTTCTGCATCTAAAAAGATAGATCAAGAAACTTTTAAAGCAATTAGATATATCTATGAGTAAGAAAATGTTCAGTCAGCGTAATCATGTACATACTTCTTCTGTACTACAGCATCTCTCTTTAATAACATCAGTAATATTGAGATATGCTTCATCCAAACTGGTTGCTATGAAATTGGCATCGTATTTTTGAAAAACTGAAAATGATGTTGAAAGATTTATAAGATACTACAGTCAATATAATTATATTCTATAAAACTAACCAATCTACCTTTTCTTGTCAAATCACTATAGTGAGTATACTTCTCAAAATTTGTAGGGACAAATATCAGATCTGGACATAACTTGCGCGCAATAAAACCAGGCATTGCAGCACGAACTCCAAACTTCCGTGCCTAGGCAGATATAATGATATAATTTATCAGTTTTTTACAAATGTGTAATTTGTATTTAGGTAAAGATTTACAAGTCTATGGACTAATTGATAAAATATGCACCTCATAATTTGCAGTACATATCATAGATAAACTTCCCACTGCCAAAGGTTTCCCTGCCAAGGATGGATCCTGTAAAGTTTCTACAGCAGCGTAAAAAGCATCCATATCAGAATGTATCCAAACTTTTGAAAGGTCTCGCGAGTCTTCTAACTCCACTATCTTTCTATTGGCAATCTGAATGATGGCAAAACAAAAGTGCATATAATGTTGATAAAAGTTTGAATACTTTGATATTTAATTATATCAAAAAAAATTATCCAACTACCCAACTGACATCTTCAAACAATTTAGAGCATGATTCAGATTAAAGGACTATAACTTCATGTTGATAGTTTTGTCTCTTATCTACACGATACACTCAATCAAATCTTGATGGAAAGGACCAGAAATAAATGTAAAATGATAACAGCATATTATTTCCTACCTGGATTAAATTCAGAATAAAATATTTTTTTTAAACATGGTTCATTAATGCCAACAAGTGTCGATTTCAAGGATCAAACTCGTGACCTTTAATCTCGTAGTCTAAACTACGAACCAACTAAGCCAACCATGTTGGCAATTCAGAATAAAATATTAAAAGAATATGACTGAATACAACAGGAATATCAAATTGTACCAAATTTGCAGAATGTGCTATTATGTAAAATCAGTCATACATGACTAACAAGATCCCATCCCGATCCCTTTTCCTTGTACTACAATGCAATTGCATTGCATATCTGTATTCTCACATGCTTTATAGCACCAACTGAAACACTTTCGCTACTTTACACACAACTTAAACAGCAAAAACATTGTGAAAAATCAACAATGTATTTCTTCCTGCATTGCTGCATATCATTACCTTAATAAATAAATAAAACAGGCTTGTTACCAGCTCCAAAACAGTCTATAATATCTATTACAGGACACCAAACATTAAAGAGAACAAAATCAGATATTTCACCTCCTGAAAATAAGAAATATCTTTATCAGTAAGCTTATCACGCTGCATACGCAGATTTTCAATCTTTTGTTGTATCAGCGCCTCTTTACGCTTCTCACTCTCAAAATACTTGGACCCCTTGCTCATTTCATACACAACTCTTTGAACCTTTTCTTTATCAACACCATCCATTCCTGAGCTCACGCATATATTTACGTTTATTTACTTATACATTTGATAAGCCACCAATTGACAAACCTACAAAACCCTAATTTGAGAAAAGGGAATACCTGCTTTCGCGTTTGTGTAGACTGTATGGTAAGATTGCCATGGTCGATCGCCACCGTCGGAGGTTGATTCCATCACTCTCTTTTATTAAAAAATATATATATATGTGTGTGTGTGTCAACGAAGGTATAGAAGCAGCACAAAGAGGAGCAATGAAATGAAAAGGGACCGCGGGAAATTGCATAATACTACGGACCGTAACCAAAATAAACTAGTAACCTGGCCCATTTATCTGCTGCCTGACCTAAACAAGGCTGTCATATAGCACCAAATGAACTTTGACGCAATACCCTATACCTGCGGAAAAACTTAACTCTTAAACGGTACCCTTGCTCTTTCTTCCACGATTCTGAGCCAATCCACACTCTCAATTTGTCGAACACCATTCTTCATTTTACAGATATACCCTCGGCTTTCTGTCATTTTCCCAAACTTTTCCAACTAGAATTTTAGTAATTGTTTCGTTGTTATCGTCTTCCACACCGCCCTTTTGTCGTATTCGAAACCCTAAACTCCTTTTCTCTATTGAAGCTCGAATTGAACGGAATTCTCTGGGTGGATCTATCAAATCAAGCTCAGGTGAGTGGTTTTTACTAACTTATTGAAGTTCTGACGTTTTGATTGTTCTTATCTATATGGTTGTGAGTTGTTGGGAAATACCAGAATTTTTTTTTGGGTGAACCTTTATATTTTAGGCTGAATTCTTATTGGCTCTCTTATAGGATTTTACGTGAGATAATTTTAGTATGTATTCATGGTAGAGATAAGTTTGGTATGTTTACTGAAAGTGATTTTAAGCAGAGTATGTAGTGATTGTTATAAATGTGAGTATGATGAAATTGCCAAAAAAGGCAAAAGGATAAAATGTGAACTAAACGTTAACTTTATAACTATGTATAACATGTCATGTACTAGGTAGAAATTCAAGCTGGAATGTATAACTTAATTAATGAAAGGAAAAGGCAGGTTGAAATTTTTTCCAGCGTGAAATTTTCAGAACGTTTTATTGCATTCTTTTTTAGCAATTTAGGGCATAATGTCATTACAGTTAGCCCTTATAAGGGATTTGCTATTAATTTAAATAAATTAATATATAAAAAAAACCTAAATCTGTGTTGCTTTTGTATGTGGTAATCATCAAGGTGGATGGTATGAAATGTTTAAAATATGTTGGATGGTATTAGTTCTGCCAATGGTTAAAATTTTCGCTCTAAGGAATTTCTCACAGTGGATGGTCTAAATAAAACATGTCTGAAGCACTGTCTTTTAAGTTTTAACCGCCATAGGCCATATGTGAAAAGGTTTTCTCGGTTGTAATATTTCACCATTCTTGTTTTTGTTTACATAAATGTTTGATTTGTATACAATGTATGTTTAGAAAAATAAATTTTTTGATGTGTTTTTGTAGTTTATGTCACATGTATGAACAACCAGAAGTCCATTGTCTGTAATGTAAAAACCATTATTCACAAAATTTTGCAGATGAAAATATTGTTCGTGCTCTTATTGGGTGTTATTTGGTTAACACGATAAACTTTGTTATCTTGTCAATTAACATCTTGTTTTCATCTTTGGTCTTCCATACCCATACTTCATTACAGCTAAGTACAGAGCTTGGCTCTAGCAAGAGATACTAAGATGTTAATCCATCGTCATAACTGATCCTTTCTTATCTCTCATAAAACCTTCACCTAGGTATAGAACCAATCAAATATTATTAGTTTGCTATGCTTCTTTCATGATCCCGTTGTTTGGTTGTTTTGTGCATTTACACTGCAATTGGTTAACTACAGAAGTATATGATTCTGCTGTATCCAAAACATAACAAAAGTTTATTATCTATTGAATAAAATTACATGCTGTTTGGTTACTTTCTGCACTTACACGTGTAGTTGCTCGAATACGCTTGCATGATTCTGTTGTGTCAAAAACATTTGATTTATCTGCCCTTGCACATTTTCCTCTATCACATCTATTTTCTCATGTCATTATTTTTTTATCTGTTTGGATTGTGGTCATACCTTAGATCAATGTAATGCCTTACTTGAAACATTTAATTCATGCATTTCTGCAGCACGCGCGCGCACGCTCTATATGTGTGTGTGCGTGCACGCGCGCGCACGTGTGTGTAGGGTCTATGGGGCCGACGTTTTCTTTTAGGGTTTATGAAGCAAAGTTTGGTTTGGTCTCAACATGTCCACGTTATTCTAAGATTAATAAATGACCCGTACTTATTTAATTATGTGTGCTTCTAGGCTAAGTATGCTGGTTGCGAAGCAGTATCGCTGCACCCATTCATCATCTTGCATTTGCCGAAAAGGTCATTTGAATGAAGATGCAATATTTCTGATTTTCCAACACCTCAATTGGAACCCTAGGTTGATTGCAGCATTCTCTTGTGTTTGTAAATGGTTTGATGAGATTGCAAGGCATGTATTATGGAAAGAGTTTTGCAGGACTCGGGCCCCAAAAATGATGTTGGACTTACATTCTAGTGGTAGCCATTGTGTCGATGGAAACTGGAACACGCTTGGTAAACTTCTGATCTACTGCTCTGGTAGTAAAAAGGGGGGTTTGTTTGATAGCAGTGTTAACATCCCAGCTCATTTTGTGCATCGAACACGCTTTTCTAGAACTTCGGGAAAAAGTTTTCTTATTCCACAATGCAGAACGGATGTATTGTACGTATCAGATCCATGCGAGCATCTTTACCAAGGAGAGGAGGGTGATATAGGGTTATTTCGCGGTATTTTCAAATCATTTACTACCTCAACTGTTAGGAAATTCTTGATTGATAGGGGTGCAAAGCTTCATCCAACAGAGTTCTGCCCTTATTGTAAGGCAAAGTTGTGGAATATGTTGCAGGCAAAGATGATACCTAAAAGTGCATGCAACAGATTGGCTTCTTATGAAGACTGCATAGAGTATTACGTGTGCCTCAATGGTCATATGCTTGGTATTTGCAATCTTTTGCCACTTTCAGATTCAGAAGGTGCATCAGAATTTGAATGATCAAAGAATTTGAGGTGATGTCCTTTAATGCCTTTACTGGGATGTTGCATAAACACATTATTCCTTGTTTTTGGAAAAATAATGATTGATTTCCAATACACACCCATGTGCATAGGAATGGGCATTTTTAGTGTCGGCAATAAATAAATATCTGAATAATCTTTTGCGTTTTAGATTGAAACCAAACTTACAAGAAGGGATGGTGTGCAGAGGGTAAAAGTTCAAATCTTAATGGATATAACTGCAACCCGTCCACGTAGTATCAGTCTTGTTTGTATGTATATACTGATGTATATACTGATGTGCTAATAGAATGACATTGTGGTGACCTCTTTTTAACTTAGCTAACTCAAGACCTTTGGTTAGTGTGTGTGATCAAATATTTAAGCACTAAAACTAGTATAGACAAGAACATACTTGTAAGATCATACTAACTGCTAAAACATATATTTTGTCAGTTAAACCTGTAACACTTGTACTGTCTGAGTGGATTTCAGTTATCAGTTTATACAGTACCTTACTATAGTTGGTAAACATTCGTGGAAGAGTAAATTTTTTATTATATTTTCTAAAACATTGGAAACACAAGTCACTATTCCGTAGGATACATCTAGAGGTCATTTTTTACGACATGATGCATGTATTTTGATGATCATCAAAAGTTATCCTTTGCACAAGCTTATTTTTAATAAAGATTTGGTTGTTTAGTGAATGATTTGACGGTGCAACCCATCAATGGATCTACAAAAATGTGGTTATCTGTTAATAAATAAATTAATTAAAGATACCGTATCTGGTCTTTAAATTTTGGTCTGCGTCCGAAATTATTTTTGGATATCGGATATTCGCATTCGTGGATAAAGACGGATATTAGATATTACCTTATCCACTAACGGTTGATAAACCAAAAAACATTAAAAAAAATTCAATTATAAATGGATTCAAAATTAATAATAAATATTTTTGAGAAGTTAACATGAGTTAAATGCATATAATATAAGTTATTAACTTAATAAATCAATAAATACACATATTATATTGTACTAAAATTACATAATATAAACTATGATTTTGACAAAAACTGACGGATAATTTTCGAATGCGGCCTTCGTAATTCTGGCCATATCCAATTTTTTGAATATTGAATGTTTATCCGCTTTTGAGACATATTTTAGAGTTTTCATAAATCCATTGACAAGCTTATTTAAAATTTTCATAACAAGGGTTTGCTCTTCTGAAGGTTATGCACACATGAAGCTGGACTTACTGATTGCAGATTCACATTGTGAAATTACCCGACACGCTGTCCACATACTATGGGGCCATCGTTTGCACTGCTGTGTTCCATTCTCGAGTGATCAAAAGTGTACTGTTATGCTTCTATTATTGTAATTTAAGTATATACAACACTTGTATCATTAAAATTTGTGATTTTAGTACCTTCTCTTGCATCTAATCTGTTTGCCACAAACTTAACCTCAAAAAGCTTGATTGTAGTATTTTAAAAGCCTCAACTATATATGCACAACAAAAGAAAGTAATTGGCTGGCAATAATTTGGAAGATGATGGAATAATGTCTATGAAAGCTTTACCATAATTAAACTGCAGCGTTTAAATTTAGTTTTTGAGCTGTTGGTTAAAATATTTACTTTGTACTTGTTCATGCGGCTGTTGATCTTATTCTGTATAACGTTTTTTTAAGTGGAAAGCATATGCGAGAGGTGTATTTACCCGTGAGGGGAGACCAAAGCTGCAGAATGTACAGGCAAATTGTATTTTTTGTTTTCAACGTGTATTTCAAAATGCATAGGAGAAAGCAACCAATTTGTAAAAAAGTTTTAATATATAAAATTGAAAATTTAATTAACTTTTTTTGTTTGTTTAACAACATTTGGAAAATTAAAAAATTATCTTTCTACCTCCGCTTCTCCCATTTGTTGTCATGATTGAGAGGGAACTCACCATTTGTTGTAATGATTAAGAGGAAACACAAAGTTCCTTTTGAAGCCAAACTAACTTTTTTCCAGTAAAATATAAACTTATAACATATCAAGATTTAAAAAAAACATTTAAGTAAATCAATTCAATAATCTAAAGAAAAAATATCAAGTAATATAAAGAACTACTACTAATTTAGTAATACAATTTTTTTATTAAACATGTTTTGCCGTTATCTATGAGAAATATGTACAGGGTTTTTGCCGATGCTTCAGCATGTTTTTTAAAACATTGATTCTATCACATGATTTAGTTATTTGACTTCTAATATTATCAATTTTTTAATCAAGTTAATTTGAAGAGCGGCTCTAGCAGGGTAGGTATTTCTAGGGTGGGAAGATAAAAAAAGCGTCAATTCCTTCCACTCTTTCAACCGTCAAGTAGGAGGAATTAGCCTATTTAAAATAAATAAAAAATAAAAAACTATAAACGATTTTTAAAAAATCATTTAGTCTATAAATGGTATTTTGAAAGCCGTTTATAAAATTAACACAATATCGTTTATGCTGTTAAACGGGGTTTAGAAAACATTTATTTTAAACGTTTTTTGAAAACCGTTTAGGGATTCGCTTTCAAAATTAAAAGTGGGAGAAACTCTTTTTTTTTCCCGTCACTATGCTCAAATCGACATTACTGGAGCGTGAGGACAAGCAAAAAATTAGAGTTTGCCCCGCTTTATCATTTTTGAATGCTACTGGAGATGCTCTAATGAAATGTTGTACTTTGATATGTCATACGAAGATTATTTGACCACCGTGGATCAAAAATCTTGAAAATGTGTTTTTTCTTCTATTTTATATTTCCACGGGAGCGTTTATTGAATTGTTTTAGGCACTAATAACTGAAAGTTGAACATTAGAGCATCACCAACAAACCACCAGATCTTTACACCCACTCGCACCTATCCACACCCAACAACAAAGAAATTAGTAGAGTTAATAGCAAACTCATCTAGTGTTTGTAATGTCAGATAAGTTTGTGTTGAATATAGACCTTAGAGATTGCAATCCGTCTGCGCTATGTTGTGAAATCACAACCATTAGTTTATCCAGCCCTATAAATGTTGGATAAACTAGTATATTATTTCAGGCTGCTCTTTAGTTGGATTTATCTTCTCTTCCAATCCAGACTTTGTTTTACATCATAATTTACCCAATTTCATCAAATTCCAACCAACTTTTTTCTCAAATATTCATCATTTTACACAACTTATACTCATTTCATCATTCAATACAAATAGGATCAAAATGAATATGAGAAGAGTATTGCATCTCGGTCGGGATAATGGTAGATCTAATCTGGATGTTGAGGGTGATGGAAGCGATAGTGGACTAGGTGATACTACAATGGAGGATAGACAAAGCTCTAGTTCTTTTAGAGCGCCTATAACGGGTGATGGAATGACAGTCTCTTGAAGGAGGAGGATGAGAGTTGTTTCAGAAGACGCCGCTTTGGATCTACATATCGATCAAAACCTAGGACCAGCAAAGAGTTGGTGAATTTTCATAATCTTCCCAATAAACAAATGCATGTTTCTAACCATATCAGCATTACTGTAAGTTTAATTATTTACTTAAATGCACCATTATAGGTTTTAAAGTTAGTAACATTATTATTAGCCTTAAATTTGGTCTAACACCCCTAATTAATAGAAAATTCAAAGAATAACGAAAAATAGTAAGGAATTGTAACATCCCTAATTTTTTATAACATTATTCAGAAGATTTAATTAGATAAATTAAATAGAATAATGTTGATAAGGAGACTGAGATTTGAATAAAACGTACAGGGTTGTGCTTAACCATAAGATAAATGGGTTTCATTAGTTAATTAACATACACTTGGCATATTAGTAAAATAGCCTCCTTATTATACACGGCTATTACTTCTCATTTTGTTCATCCACGTTTCATTTTCTCACGATCACAAACACATCTAAAACCTAAAACCAAAGCCGGCCATTATCAAGGAAGAAATGAAGAAATTTATCAAAAGCTAAAGATCTAAAAGCTAGTAAGGATTAATCAACCATAAATCTCAGGTTCCTTATCAAATTTAAGGTGAATAATAATTCATACCATCCCTTTTTGGTTTTATAATCATATGATTTCTGATTTGAGTATTTATCATGTTTCTATGATTATTTTGAATGATGATATGCTTAAATTTACGGATTGTTTGATTTAAACCATTAAATTATGTGAAATCCATACAGTTTTAGGGTCAAAACCGAGATTTACTGATTTTAAATTGTCGTGGAAAATTTTTATGTTGAGTAAAATATGATTTAGAGATGGGTTTTAATTTTCAAAATTTTCCAAGCTATGGAAATTTTATTATGAATTTTCGATGGTAAATATGAAGTATTTGGGTTAGAAAATTTATTTCAAATATTCCTGAAAGGATTTGGGTCTAAAATTTTTATATATGTTTGATTACTCGATGAAATCGAATTTCTGTGATTTTTGGGGATTTTTCCCTATCGATTTACTAAGGGAAATAAATTATTTTGAAAGAGGGGCTTTTTTGCAAATGTTGGTTTTGTTATATGGAAAGACATTAATGTTAAAATCCTTTGATTTAGATCTGGTATAAAAGCGACAGTTATACAAGTAAAGTAGTTGAAAAGCTTTTGGGCAGCCAATCAATGATTTCCAAATAGGCAAGTTGTTAAAAAGAAATTACTAGAGTTGCTATATTTCAGCCTTTAAATCAGAATAATGTGTTTTTCCTCTAATAGTAGTACCTTTCGACTCCATAGAATCCGCCTCTTCCTAGTCGGACCAACACAATCGAAATCTACATAGTAGAAACCAATACACATGGTATCACTTAGATGGTACGTAGTGGATTGGAAGGAAGGCAGAAGCTATAGTGTTGAAAGACAAGCTTCCGATAGGGTCGAAATCCTGCTTTGTTTTCTAAGTTAAATCCTTGCCTTATTTAACTCAAAGCTTTCGACTTAGTCGAAACACATGCTTTCGAAAGAGGCTTCATACATTAGCTTTCGAAGAAGGTTGTCATGTTATACTAAAGTACTAGATTTCGAAGGGGTTCCTTTTCTTTAAATAAAAGCTTTAGAAAGGAGTTGGTTTCGACCTAGTCGAAGCCTCACCGCTACTCTACCTTTCGACCATGTTGTCCAATAATGCTTTCGAAGGGTTGCCTTTGTTTTTACCTTAAACCAAACCTTTATCCTAATTACTTTCGAAAGGGGTTGAGGTTTCGAAGGAGATGGAGTCAAAAAGGGGTTTCGACTCAAACCTTTGAAGTTTTGATTTTAAAGTCTTTTGCTTTCGACTAAGGTGGTTCCGACACCACCAATTTTTCCCAATTCTAGTTTTTGTTGGTTTCGAATGGATACTTTCGTATACGACCATCGTGACCTAAATGATGTTTTTAGAGTAAAACTCAATGCTTTCGAAAGGGTATTTTATTTGTTTTGAAGCCTATGTTTTAAAGAATGTTTTTCTTAATACCATCGAAAGGTCTTATTGGTTTCGAAAGGTATATATACTTAGAGTTGTGGAAAGAGGTTTTCTATGCTTTCGAAGGAGGTCATCCAGGGGTTTTGAAAGTGATGATTTAAGGTTTCAAAACTAATAACCCATTCTCATTTTAAGGAACCATGGCATAAATAATTGATTTTGGAAATAATATTCACATTGTTATTAACCCATTACTGAATTTTGGGGAAAGGGCAGAATAACCAGTTAGGTTGACCCAGTAGTGAATATAACTTAACAAATGTTAAATTCTTAATTTAATGATACTGGCAGGGGCCAATATGTTTACAGTAAGCCCATGAAAACTCTATGATATTGGCAGGGGCCAATAGGTTCATAGTCAGTCCATGAAAACTATGATTTGATACTAGCAGGGGCCAGTAGGTTTGTAGATAGCCCATGAAAACTATATCTGGATTAAGATATTGGCAGTCAGCCAATAGGTTCCTAGTTAGCCCATGAAAACTAGGATAAAAAAATAAGATATTGGAGTTACCAATAGGTTCTTAGTGATCCCATGAAAACTAAGTAATTGGACATATGGTCCTTAACATTTAACAGGTTAATAGTAAACCTAGAAACTATAATTGGGACAGATAGTCGGAATGAATTGGGATGGGTAATCCAGATTTGATTTGTTTGTTTTGCATAGTATCATAATGTTTTGAAATACTATGTTTAACCATTGTGAATGCAGGAGCACAGTATATGGTTTTATAAATGTTTTATGATACGTGAGGGGAAACCCGTTCCGCTAAGCGGCGTAGTTTCACTAGATATCTAAATGGTTTGAGATGGTGAATTATTATTCATACCAGGCTTTATGTCTGACTCGAAGTTTTTGTTCTCCCCTTAAACTCTCGGGTACTCAATTGATTTTGAGTAGGTTGAGAGTTAAAGGTTTCAGGTTTTCTCTTTTGACGAATAAAGCTTCCGGTGGCGTGTAGGAGGCAGATAGTTATTTAAAGTTATTTTATTTCCGTTGTATGTTTGGTTGTAAAGGAAAATTGTTCTAATGCCTTATTATGTACTCTGATCCACCAACGGGGCATCTTCATATGTCGCTCTTGGCGTATTTTGTTATCATATGTTATCTGAACGTGGTCTGCGAATTGGGATTATGTAATCAATTTGAAATATCTTGAAATGGAATGTGGATTTTATTTGTTATTTAAATTTATTTCCATATTCTTGTGCTTCTGTCTATCAATGTACCTAATATCGCCGTATTTGGTTGCCGAGGATTAATAACCATGGATGACTGCAGCATCAGTAGCTGTTAGTTTTAGGCCTCCAAGTAGGGGGATGTTACAGGAATATAGAGAAACAGAGAAGAAAGACACGGTATTTTTGCAGTAGTTTGGAAAATTTCCGTCCTACGTACATTTTATCAATTTTGTTGCTTTGATTATCTTTGGACCTATCAAATTTACAATGAATACTCGAAGTTCTCTCTCATGGTACAAATATGGCAGATTTTCCTCTCGTTTGGATAAGCAAAGATTAAAAGTCCTTTTCTTGTTGGAGATGACATCCTATTTATAGCTGAATTATATTGTTTGGAGGCTGTAGATTCGTTAGATATTTTTTGAATTCATTAGTCAATCAGATCTAGTAGATTATGAAAGAGATCGGGTAAAATACGAAACGAATCTCCAGGCGAGATGGATCAGTACTGGTCTATGGCCTTGAGCCAAAACTTGTACTTTTGCTTCAACATACCTTAATCTTCATTGATTTTGAGGAGCAAAATGATCTTTGGGATGAATTGGTACTGATGCATCATCCATCCCCAAAAACTTGTCTTTTTCTTTCCTATGGCTAAAGATTTATTGACTTGAGTTTTGGGGCCTTATGGCCTTTTTAATAGATTAGTACCAGTACATCTATAGATTAATACCAATCCATGGACTTAGCTAATTTTGGCTCCTTCTTTTGCTTTTCATAGTTGATCATCTTCGAGTCTAGAGTTCATTCCTTCATCATTTCATAGTCCAAATTCATCGAAATGTCGTTTGGGAAAAATATCGGATAACACTTGCTCCTAAAGTATGCTTCTATAAACACAAAACATGCTTTGAATTGATACGAGTGACTAAATACAAATCTGCATAGATGCCTCTATTACTCGATACATTTCCATGGAACGACTTATCTTCACTGAGAATTAAGATGCTTCATCTCCAAACAATATTCGAGTCATGTCTTCTTATCAGATGCAAGCACTGTAGTTTGCTATCTAGAACATTCACTCCGCTCATCGTTGAGAACTATCTAAAAGTTACTCTAATCCATGGTCAGGTAGATATGCTTTCCTTCTTTTCCATTTTCTAATTTTTTTTATAAAACAAGCCTATGGCACTGATCATGCATAGATCAGTACCGATTCAAGCTCCTCATTTACTTTATAAACAATAAAACGTATGAAATTTTCCTATTGTTCCTCATTCACTCTTGAGTCATCTTCTTCATCTTAAAGCATTGCACCTAGGGCTTCCAAGTGTTCTTCAATCTCAAGCTCCAACCTTCAAGTTGATCGACCTACTCCAACCTTCTTGTTCCATCACCTAGGAACCTCGGTGGTTATCCCATCTATCACGGCGGCCAGCTCTGAATTCCTCGATGCTTCCATGTCTGCACCTCTCATATCTATTACACCCTCCTCCAAGATTGAAGAGTACGTGCATGTTGATGTTTCTACCCCCACCGATTTCACACTATCTCCTATTCTTGATGAGGGGCAGATTGCTTTCGGTTCTCCGCATTTTGCCTGCTTAACTGAAGGTATTTCATTTAACTCCCGGATCTTTGAAAAGCTCAAGATGACTACTAAAGTCGTCATTGACTTATATCATCCTGTTTTAGGTCAACCCACAGTCGTACCACTTCCTGTAGTGATCCATGCAACGATCCATTTAGTTAAAGCCATTGTTATTGCAACTATGCTTGTTAGCACCTCCATTGCGTCTGGCCCCGGCCCTAATGCTGAGAAGATAAAAGCTTTATCAAAAGTTGATGACCATGTTGTGTTCCAAGATGAAGAGGAGGAGGTCGTCATCACTGGAACTTTTGGCCTAAATCCATCAATTGACGCTACACTTGAGAGTCAGAAGACTTAGCTTGTCCAAGTGAAGGTTTAAAAGGATGTTGACCTTCCTCCTTTCCTTGGAGCTCAAACTTCCTGGCCTCTTGTCTTTTCCCTTTTGGACTCTATCCCGGCCACCAATTGGGTGTCCCAATCTTCAAAGCGCAACCATGTCATATCAGCCAATAAGTCATCTCTTACTGAGAGGTCACCCCTCTTAGGGTGGCTTGCCGAAAATGAAACATAAATCCACGCTTATTATCAAGTGCAAGCCATCGTAGAAGTACTGCATATAGCTTCCCATTTTGTTTTGTATTTTTGGATTTTTTTGCACATACATAGGCTATTAAGATGTATGGTTCCAGCCTTTGAACTTTATACACCAAAAAAGTGAAGCGATGAAAAAGGTTCTTTCCGTAAAATCCATGTTATTTACTTTTGTCGCACTTTTACATTGCTACTCCTAGTACTATTCCTACAAATATATACATACATACATATATATATATATATATATAAACATACATATATGCCAATATTGGTTTAGTTAGATATCATATCAGCATGTGTGTGTTGACCTATGTAATACATTTATTTACTATAACTTTGTACATATAAATAATCTTGTATCATTACATAGTGTTGTCCTTTTACTTAGTTTTATTTATTGCCAACTAAAATTGTTATGTTTAACCATAAATGAAATTATGATATCCTAATTGCAATTTACATGGCTTTCCTCTCATGTCTGCACGTGTACCGGTGTAATTTTTATTGATTGTATCTAGATAAATTTATTTATACATCAACACTTACCTCCGAGAGTTGGTGTCTGTGGTGCCTATCTCCGAGCATCTATCGCTAACTTCGCCTATCTCCGGGCGTTGGTCAAAGTTAAGATATGTAATGGAGAATTATCCTATCTATCCTAGCCTGACATACTCCTTGAAACCGATCATGATTCTGAGGAGTCCACCGAAGCCTATCTCCGAGTATGTAATTACTCGAATTTCAAAACACGTTATGCCTATTTGTGTTACCAATTTTATAATACGAAGTTAAACTTAATGAACGGTTTCTTTGATTCAAAAAATAAACTTTATTCCAATTTCTATAGGGAATGCCGCTTTGTTACATCGAATCCAATCTAAAATGTCTAAATGAAAGAAATTGCCTAGAAATAAAAAGAAATAAAGTGAAATAGTGGCGCTAATGCTCATTATTTCATGCCCGTGGAATTGGGTCCTGCCTGTTGTTAATAGCTTGAAAGTGTTGCCTCTAAGTTTTTTCCTTATCGCGTAGGATCGCTTATCTCGAAAGTATGGTTCTGAACCTTGCTGTAGAACTACCATGCTACTCTTTGTTGGTGAGAAGCTACCCCTTTTCTCGCTTTTCTTCCACCAAGTCGAGGGATGCTAGTAGTAGCTCCTCATTCATCTTGGGGTCATAGTGCATGCATCGGTGAGAAGAGGCTTATGCTTCGATCGGTATAATCACTTCAGTTCCATAAGCTAATGCGAATGGAGTACATCCGGTCATGGATTTTTGAGTTGTCGGATAGACCCACAATGTATTGGTTGCTTATCAACCAAATTACCCTTTATTCGTTCTAATCTCTTCTTAATAATAGATTTGATGATCATGTTCACTGCCTTCACCTATTCATTCACCTGTGGATATACCGCCTAGAACCTCTTCTCAATCCGATATTGAGCACAAAATTTATAAAACCCTACACTTTCGAAACTTGCTTATCAAAGGATGCTAGCAAAGCAAAGAGGAGGGAGACGACAGGCAGAAGGTAAGGAGGAGTGGTGCAACTGATCTACGAGCACCCTTCGTTATACAATATCAGTATGTAAAGTAAATTTCTCCAATTAATATACTGGCCTTCGTGATTTCGACACTTCAGAGTTCCATTGTCCGTTGTAATCTTCAATGTTACTCTGAATTTGCACAAAATGTTATTGACTACAAAATTAATCGCTTACGCCGAGGTGATTGTGATGAATAGCCCCACGTCGACCCATTTTTTGAAATAATCAACTATTACAATTGTATGCTTCTCTCCTCCACATGTCATTGATAACACTCTAATAATATCAATTCCTTATACTACGAATGACTGTGGGCTAACCATTTGCGTATGCTCGTTGGATGAGGCCCTCGGTATCTTCGTAAATCTCTAACACTTGTCGTTTTTGCTTGAATATTCAACTGATCTCGATTGACAATTGGTCATAAATATCCATAGCAAAGTACTTTTTTTGCTAAATTATGCCTCCAGGTGTGATCGCCATAACTTCCTTGATGGACATCCTCAAGGAATTTCTTAGCTTCATCCTTATCGACACACCTTAATAGGGGGTTGAGATCCTCTTTGAAGTAATAATCCATCTTGCATAATGTGACATGGTACCTTACCTGCTTTCATCATTCATTCCTACTTTTAAGAAGAGTTCCCTTTATCAAATAATCCTTAAATTGAGTCATCCATGACTCCTCCTCGCCCTCCAAGATATAATTAATGTCCATTTCATCAACGCTTGGAGATTTCAATGCCTCAACCAGAATGATTCCCAATGGTTGCGCATCTCTAGATCTAACTAGTGAATCTACATTCATATCGTGTAGTGCTTAATTTTATCTAGCAGTTCCAAAACCTTTGATATGTAAGGGGCAAGCCATGCACCCTTAGTTTGAAATTCCTTCTTAACTTGGCAAACAACCAATTATGAGTCACTATAGATATGTAGTGTCCACAGTCCCAATTCTTTCGCTATCTCGAGTCTCGCTATTAACACCTTGTATTTCGCTTCATTATTTATATAACAAACCCAAGCTTTAATGCATAGCAAATCCTTCGTCCTTTTGGAGTGATCATGACTACCCATACTCCGTAATCATCTTCTATGGATGCTTCGTCCACATACAACTTCCATTGAGAAAGTTCAACCATCTTCTCTTTCATTTCTTCATGTCGGATAGTAAATTTAGAAATAAAGTCTACTAAAGCCTTTCCACAAATTAGCTTTCTAGGATGATATGTTATTTCGTATTCAATAACCATCTCGAAGTCTCCGGCAATGCAATACTTGTATGATTGGTTGATCCATCAATACTCTTATTAGATGAGCATGAAAATATGGTCATAGCTTCCTCGATGCTATCAGTAGACAGTATGCTAACTTCTCCAGCTTTAGGTAAGCTTTTTGTGCTTGTGAATCATTTTAATGATATAATATAATGAACTTTGGATCTTCACCTCTTCATCCACCAATGTTGCACTAAGTATGTGAGTCAACACCACAAATGGATGTACAAGTCCTCTCCTTCCAAAGGCTACGATAAGATCGATGGTTTCCAGATATGTTCCAACATTTGCTGAAAGGCAGCTTCATATGCGTCCGTCCATTGGAAATTCCCGTTTTCCTTCTTAACAGCATAAATAGTATACACTTGTTGGTTACTTTCAAGATGAACCTACTCAAAGGGATAATCTTGCCATTCAAGCTCTGCATTTCCCTCCTATTCTATGGGATTGTAACATTTCTCAATGCTTCGATCAACTTCAGATTAACTTCAATGCCCCTTGAGTTTACGATGAACCCTAAAAACTTTCATAACGCAACTCCGAAAGAACACTTATTGGATTCGGTCTTATCCTGCACATTCGAAGCACATCAAAGCTCTCTGACAAGTCGCACATGTGGTTCGTTGATCTCCTTGGTTTCACTAGCATATCATTCATATAGACATCCATTGATCATCTGATCTGTTTGCAAACGTCTTTTTGATCAAACACTGGTAAGTAGCTTTAGTGTTCTTTAAATCGAATGACATTACCTTGCAGTAGTACAGTGCAAAATCTATTTTAAAGCTCATGTGCTCTTGATCAGGGACGTGCATGTAATATGTTATTAGCCGGAGCATGCATCCATGAACAGTAGTAGTTCGTGTCCAGCAGTTCCAAACATGACTTGGTTGATCTGTAGAAGTGGAAACCAGTCCTTCAGACATGCTTTAATCAAATCCGAATTAACGATGCATATCCATCACTTTCCATTGGTTGTTCTAACCATCACAGGATTAGCTACCAATTCCACCTAAAGTGCTTCTCAAATGAAATTGTTGCCAACAAGTTATCCAATTCTTCCTTCAACGCAATGGACCTCTATAACAACCCGCATTTTTAGTGACTAGATATTTTAATAAATAATTTAAATATTAGATCGTTAATCAATTGATGGTCCAAAATCTAACTTTTCATATACGGACGAATTAGGACTCGAGACCACTTCCGTTGAGTCAGGATCGACGTCGCAAATTAAAATGAGTATAGATATGGCTATATTTGGAGTCATGGTATTTTTATGATTTACATATTGTTATACGTATTTTATAAAAAAACATGTGCAGTCGAGTCCAGTGGGGTCTCAACTAACTATTTGTGTTTTTAGGACGAGTACTTCATTGTGAGACGTATGGTTAATAAATTTTTGAAATCGGGCGATCCTATGGCCAAAATGACCTCGAAATGCATGAAATTATCATTTTAAAGCGATGTCTTGGATAGCGATGAAATTTATACCATCAGGATTGAAATAATGAGGTGATGTGCACCGACGAGGTTCATGGCGATCCAATGTGTTGTGTGATCGTGCGTGCTCAAAATGTGTGGCGATTTATTTGAGAAATCAAATAAAATTTATATATTATAAATACCTTTCCTCTTAAATATCTAATGGACCTGGATCTTTTCTTTTGATTTTTCCTCTTTCAGTAATCAGAAGTAGCTGCCTCCTCTCATAAAATTAAATCGAGGGCTACGTGCGATGAGAGAAGCCGACTTTGGATCCGTTGGACTCGGGAGGAGGAGAGCATCGCGTTGGCATAGATGATAGTTGGTGTGGTTATCCTTGGACATGCTTGACTTTAGCTTGCCATGGCTAGGATTAGAGATTATCGGAGCTTGAGGTGAAGTTAGGCCAAGGTGATAGTGGCATAGTGTTTCTCGTTCAGAGCCACACCTATATGGGTAGGTCGGAGGGAGTGCGACAGTGCCTTGACAGCGACATGGTGAGGCAGCAAGGAGGAGGGTTAGCTCATGATGAGGGAGGAGGGGATAAACTTTGATTAGTTGGGTACTCGGGACGGGGATAAATAGAGGAGTGTATTAGCAAAGATGGTTTGTCAATTCATGGACCGTAGCTCGATGTAGGGGGTGAATGTACATGGCTATGTATGGGTGAATTTGTACGTGCATCGGATTTGTGAATTGGGGAAGAAAGGATTTGGGATAAACAAGGTAATTAAGTTAATTAATTAATTTAATTAACTTTGTTTCGTATTTAATTCCTATATCTTGCATACGAGGTCCAATCGAGATACAGTCTTCGTCTTTGCACTCGTAGTGAGATTTTCTATGATATAGTATGGGATTGGACTAGATCCGGACACTTGAGAATTTATTGCTTATGTAAGTGAAATTATAACTCTGAATTTACCTTCCAGTAAAAATCGGTGTAATTATATATATTGAAAATTATTTCCTAGTAGTGGTAAAATAATATATCGTGGATTTGAGATGATTGATTAAGATTTTTGTGTGTGTATGTTATGTGTTCTATTCGTATTGAATAGAGTTAGGCAGAGTTGATATTAATTTATAACATGGTTATAAATTAATTAAACTCTATTTTGTAGTTAGATCAGACATTTTGTTACTAATATACGGGATAATTGATTGAGAACTCGTATATATTAATATTGTGTTATATTCATATCGAATAGAATTAGATCGAGTTGATATTAATTTATAACATGGTTATAATTTAATTAGAACTCTAAGTTATAGTTATATTATTGATAGAAATATTATTATATATTTTATTACTAATCAAAAATTAGAAGTATGATGTTTAAAATAAGCTATAAGGCTAAAATAATGATTTAGGTATGTTAAATTTGTATTATAAATGGCTTATTGTCTTAAGTGGTGCAACTCCCCTTCCAAACACCAGGTTTTATTGTCTTAAGCTATAGTCTCGTATATAAATGTTGGGTTTATTCGAGAGTTATGAGTTAGTTCCTCCTCACACCAGGTTTTATGCTTGATCCGTGTTTTTTCTTTGTCTGCTTATGTCATAACAACTCTCGGATACTCGATTGAGTAGTTTGGGAACCATATGCTTTTGGGGATACGAGTTCAGGGCAACCGGCGCACTTTAGAGACGAAATCGATACCTTGGATATATACTTGATATTGTAGTAGTACATGACAGATATGCTATTTATATATGAGATACGTTGTGTTAGATTTTGTATTCTGACTTTCTATATTGATATTTATTTATCAATTACTTCTATCAACACAGTCTCTTATATATCGTTTATCCTATTATTTTCATGTATTTTCAATATATAATATATTATCATTCCGCTGTGAGAATCTATCGTTGTTCCTTGGTTTGGTGCCTTGTTTTTTTATTTTACCTTAACAGACTATCTTTTGTGGTATTCAAGAGTCAAACATTGTCATTAGACTTTGATTCAGGGTATTACGAAGGGCGGGTTGTCATAATCTCTCTAGTTCCATGGTGCGTCTCTTCTTCTTTAGAGGAACGAATGTAGGACTTGCGTTCAGTGTGTGACATGCAACTTCTTGGTGAATCCCTCACATGGCAAAATAAGTCCATGTGAACAAATCCATGTTCGCTCTCAAATACCTAGTTAGTTCCTTCTTCATCCTTAGGCTGAATTGAGACACAATCTTGACAATCTTTATCAGATCATCTATATCCACTTGAATGTCATCCAACAGCTCTACCGGTCATGTCCTAGCCTCTTGCAACTCTTTCCTTGGGTCCATAGCTTTATACTAATTGCTAGTGAACTCGACTTGACGCTCAGACGGTAATTTCTAAATGTTCTGTATTTTTATGTAGAGTGACTTCTCTGTACCTTTTCCTTTTTCTCTACGATGTGCTTCTTGCAGCTTCACAACGTAGCATTCCCTTTCTATGCTCTGATCACCTTGGCTTACTCTAACTTCGTCATCCATTGGAAAATTCATTATTAAACACTAAGGACCAGGAGCAATTTTAAAGTCAACATGGGCCAATTAGCCCAAAAAAGGGTTGTACGTGGAATATCAGTCCATTACGTTGAAATTATGAATCTGTATCACCATATAAGGTTTATATCATAGCCGCACTGACAGTGTAATACATCTAATTGGAGATGTTGCATCTCTGGTAAAACACTAAAGTCAGGATTTTCAAGGCTATAATTTATTTTCATTAAGTTACATCTTGTCAAAAGGTATTTAAAAAATATATTCAATGAGCTGCCGCTGTCGACCGACACTCGACGGCTGCTGTTGGCCCAATCACAGCAATAATCACCATTGGATCAAAGATTGGAGCTTCGACCATGACATCATCCTTATTGCTAAAAAATATGTCATGATCAGTTCTCTTTTGTTGGTGGGAATGTAAGAACCTACCCTGAAATAGATCTAAATTCCAATCCAAAAAGGCCCATCGAAACATAGTGTGACGACCCACATTTCGGAAGATTTAAATCGAAATAATCTACACATGTCCAACTTAAACAATCCGAAACATAGATAATCAATGGGATTAAATAAGAAAAGAAAAAAAGAAAGCAAATACAGAATCACACAGCAAAACGACAAAATATAATAATCAAATAACAATTAATGAAGCTGTTTACTATATATTTGATTATAATCTATACACATTTATCAGAGTTATATATATACGTTAGGGATAAATAATCAATACAGCAGAATAGCATGATTCAGGGGATAATAATAATAATAATAATATACCAAATCTTCATCTTCGTCCTCCAGAGAATAGTCTTCAATATGCTGAAAACTCAGGACTGACCCGAGCTTAATGAAAAGACAAAACACTCGAGTCAGGACTAAAATACTCTTATGTAAGTCAAATCAATATCACGAAATATGAGTGTAATAACTTAAGAGATGTTACGGTATTTTCCATCTCCTAAGGATCCATTAAACTATTTATATATAGTGTACGCTATAATAGATAATGTAAGGTTTTATATTGATCCACTGTAACACATTTTTACAGTTCTAAACCAAAGTCTTAATGGGTTCGTATAAGGATAAATATGACAAGGCACGTGAGGCAATGCTCAAGGTAGTATTCTCACAGTTTACCTTTTCTGGCTGGTCATAACCCATCCGTGGTCGACCGCGACAATCAATCCAAACGAAAAAGGTGCACCAATCGAATACAAATCACAATAGTAGTATGAGGGATCAACATCGCTAGAGGTAGCTAACCTCATTAGCCAGACATAGGCTCCTGTTTTAGTCATTTTAATCATGACACGAGTGTCAAAGCTATCCATCATCGTTATCTTACTTCATTCCAGTAAACATCGCCAATCAACCACTACATTCTAGATATCATCCACAGCATACACAGTTGTCAAAGTGGTTCCAATATTGACAGAGAGTATGCCAATAAGAAGCCCCAGTCTCTTAACAACCAAACGTCGTTTTACACACCGGTTGATTCTTTTACACTTCGAAAACAGTTCAAACTTGATATCAAAATATCATATTCTCTTTAAAATCAAATCCATTTCGAAATCATCATATTCGCTTCAAAAAATCATATCCATTTCGAAATCTTCATATTCGCTTCAAAAATCATATTTTACTTCAAAATGTCAATTCAGTTCGATATATCGATTTCACTTCAAAATTTGATTCGAATTACAATTTAGGTAATAACTTCACTTTAACCTAATTCGCATTTAAATCCAAGATTTAAATGCGAACATTTCACCCTTCTGACCAGTTGAATTTTTAGAAAATAGTTTAAATAGTTTTAAAATAGTTAAATAGTTTAATAAAAGATAGTTTGAGTAATAAAATGGTTTATATAGTAAAATAGTTTGGAAAATCAAAATAATTTGAATATTTAAAGAATATAGATTTTAAACCGTTTATACTAAAATAATTCATTTGAAAATAGTTTCAAAGTATTGGTTCAATTCCAAATTTCCCAATTCATACCAATTCCAATTTCCATTTCGATTTAATCGATTCAATTTCGATTTCAGGTCGAATTTTACTTCGATTCCAAATTAATTTCAATTCCAATTCTAATTCCAAATAAATTTCAATTCCAATTCCAATTCCAATTCCAAATTAATTTCAGTTCAAATTCCAAATTAATTTCAATTCAAATTCCAAATTAATTTAAATTCCAATTTCAAAATAATTTCAACTCCAATTCCAAATTAATTTAAATTCCAATTTCAAATTAATTTCAACTCCAATTCCAAATTAATTTAAATTCCAATTTCAAATTAATTTCAATTCCAATTCCAAATTAATTTCGATTCTATTCTCAAATTTAAACTATTTCGATTTATATCAATTCCGAGACTTAAATCAAATTTACCTTCAATATCCAATTTAAAAAAAAATCCAGACCTTCAAATATTATTAAATTTCGAGCTCAATTTCAAAGTATCGTTTTATATCACTTTTACTTAGCAATATCTAAAATTCGAATAAAAGTCCAATCTTTTAAAACAAATCAATTTTTGAAATTCAAATTATACTTCAATTATAACTTCAAAATCTCAACTTCGATTATTTAAACAATTCTTGTTACCAAATTTAAATTTCAACTTTTCGGGCTCAAGTTCGAAAATAGTTCAATTTTCAAAATTTTGATTTTGATTTCTTAAAATTAAATCATTTAAATAATTTCAAACCCAAAATTTTAAAATATTTAATTCAACCAATCCGATGTCCGTATAAAATTCTCTATCCTATGACCAAGTGAATTAATTATTTCAATTTAATTCCAGGGATATATTATTTCAATCCAAATTTAATGTCATAGGTATATATCATTTCAACCTATTTCTTAATTTGTTCGAAATAATTCAATTTACAGTTTTATAT
Organism: Allium fistulosum; assembly: GCA_030737815.1. Lineage (NCBI taxonomy): Eukaryota > Viridiplantae > Streptophyta > Magnoliopsida > Asparagales > Amaryllidaceae > Allium > Allium fistulosum. The sequence goes on from CM060902.1 coordinate 1,024,268,304, forward strand.
ATTGTAAATAATATACAGGGTGATAACATGATATATGTAAAAATAAATAAACATCCAAAATATCGACCAGTAGCATCCATTACAACTAATCATCCAAATAGTCAATAAAATTCACAACAATTTCATAATTATCAATATCGGGTATTTTACGGGCAATTAAATTCTAATTTAATTAAACTGTCAATTCAAATCCTATCAATTAATTTAGATGTCAGTTTAAATGCCAGTTAAATTTATCAAGCAACAATCAATAAATTCAATTCACTTCACGATATAATTGAACTACAAAAAAAAAATTAGTACGTATGAGCGTATAAACACTCACCTTATTATTTGAAACTGAAAATCTTTACAGCTTCAAAAAAAATTTCCGACTCGACTCCATTTCGTAGCCTTTTTCGATACGAATCTATCGCTCCTCATTTTTCCTAAAACATACCTTGTTTGAAAATTTACGATTATATTAGTATAATGTTTAATTTAAACTAAATTAACTAAAAATAAAAAATAAAAGAATAAAATGAAACAAACCAAACAGCCGCACCCCCTTCTTCTACCTCCAACATGCGACTTCATCTTGATTCAAAAAATATATTTCAAAAATGCGCTCGACCTTCCTTTACACCCATCGCCGTTCTTCCTCGCACGCACGCCTAGACCAATGGAGCCACCGTCTTCATGTTCACCTGCTCTTTGTCGTGCCTCGCCAGAGCAAGTATCGAAGCCCCACACCTAACTTGCAATTATGCCAGACTCCGCCCCCTTCAGGTAACGACCTCGCGCCACCTCAACGTTGAGCCATGACCACCCTCCTCTGCTGCCGCCGCCACCACGTGCCACGAACCCTAATTGAGCAGTCGATTTGCTTCTTTTTTTCGTTTTGTTTTTCTTTTTTTCTTTTTTTTGAACGATTCGATTTTTTTTCGTTTGGATCTGAGATTATAAATAAAAGGGGGGAAAACAAGTGGTATACGGTGAAGAAAAGGCATGTGGACTGGATGAGTTTGAAAAAATATTAAATATATATTATTTTATTACAAAATATCTAGCTTACAACATCCAAAATTCTCGAGCTCCAAACGAAGAGTGCCGCTTGGTGTTTATACTGTTTTACCTCCATTTCGAATACAATGGAACTAGTTACGAAGTCTAATTCAATCGTATGTGGAAGATAGCTTTTCAAAGTCGATTATTTTAATTAAATTCCAAAATTAAATTTTTACGCGTTTCAAGCTCGCATGGCCAAACGACAAGTCCGATCGTTACGAAACTTGAAATCCTACAAAAATTCACTATTACGGATCCTATAACATCCTGCCTTTTTGTATGTTTTAAGCAGACGCACATGCCGACTCAAACGATACAGAAGGGAGGATTGTTATTGGGGTGAATAAGAAAAAGCAGAGAAAGAAAAAACAAAACAGAATCTCGCAGCGGAATGACAAAATATAATAATCAAATAACAGTTCATGAAGCTGTATACAAAACATTTGATTATACTTATACAATACAAAATCAGAGTTACACATATCATAGATAAACAAATAATAATGCAGCGGAACAGTTTGAATGCAGTGGAATAAATATAGTAAATAATAGTAGTACAAATCTTCGACTTCGTCCTCCAGAAATAAGGTCTTCAAATCCTGAAATGCTCAGGCTGACCCGAGCGAATTGAAAAGACAAAACACTCGAGTCAGAACTAAAAGATCTTATGTAAGTCAAATCAACGGTAAACAAATATGAGTGTAAACGGCATCAGAGATGTTTACGGGGTTTGACATCTCTTATCCAGTATCTAACGCGAGTGCAGTAACTTAAGAGATGTTCGGGATTCACATCTCCTAAGGATCCGTTAAACTATCTACTATGTATTACAATACACTATTATAATATGTCTACAGTAAGATAAACTATTAAAATAGCGTTAAGGCGTTACATTTTCCCCCTTAACACATTTTTATAATGCCAATAGTCTATACAGTACCGTAACTCCCCATAAACTGGGGCCGCCAGAGGATACCCCATAGGTACGACATAAATCAAACTCATAGAAGGCGCGCTAGGGTAGGTGACACGACACAACTAGGCAATGCCAGGGTAGGTATACCAATTACACTTCCGGACTGGTGGTAACGCATAGCAGCTACTACCGCCCACCTCGGAACACACTCCCAAATCAAAAAAATCGAGGGTGGCCACCAAAATTGCAAATCAGAATATAGTATCGAAGGAATGTGCCCGATCGGAGGAATGACCTCACTTGTCCCGTCAATTGCTCCTGTTTTAGCCACCTTATGCTAACTCACAGGAGTTAGGTCCACGTATGTATACCTTTAGGATCGTCACCACCATCCTACTTCATTCTGGAATCTCCACCGCGTACACAGTTGTCAAAGTGGTTTTCGATATTGCTAGAGAGTATGACAATATCCGATCCCAGTCTCTTTAACAACCAATCGCTTATTACACACTGGATGGTTCTTTTACATTTCCAAAATCATTTCATAATTGATATCAAAATATCATATTCAATTCAAATCATATCATTTTCGAAATCATTACTTACTTCCGAAATTATATCACATTGAAATCATAGTTCGAAATTATATTTCCTTTCAAAAGTCATATTTCCAAAATAGGTTAAACTCTCATTTCAAAATATCATATTAAACCAAATATGTTATTTAATTCCCAACTTAGGTTATAACATTATTAACCATATTCACTTTTAAAAAATCGAGAATTTGAATATAAGCCCATCCATTTTACTTAGTTTGGAATTTAGAAGAAAATAGTTTTAAATAGTTATAAATAGTTAATATAGATTTAAAATAGATTAAATATAATTAAAATAGATTAAATAGCTTTAAAATAAATTAATTAGATTTAAAATAAGTTAAAACAGGTTAATTAGTTTAAATAAATTAAATGGTTTAAAATAGGTTAAAATGATTTAATATAATTAATACAGGTTAAAATAGTTTAATACTTTGAAAATATTAATAATTGGAAATTTTGAAATAATATATTTTTAAACAGTTTATATTAAAACATGAATTTGGAATTTATATCAAATTAAACTATTCATTTCATTTCAATGCATTTGGACCATTTTCAATTTCCAAGTCAACAAACAAAATTCCAAACCTTTCGATTTAACATTTCAATAAACTATTGAATTTCCTATCGTTTCAATCCATGTTCAAATATCAATTCGGATTACTCCAATTTCAAAATATTTCAAAGTTATTTTCAAACAACTTCAATAACTTACTTTCGATAGAATTTCATTTATACTTAAAAAATTTCTTTAAACTTCCAATTTAATTTGTTAAAGCAATTCCTTTTAAACTATTTCACATTTCATTATAAACTTGATTTTCCAATAATACTTCAATTTAAATAAATCAAATTTTATTTCAAAATATCATTTAATTAAATTCGAAAATTAAAGGTTTTAAAATCATTTAATTTAACCAATCCGGTGTTCGTATATAATTCTCTACCTTAGGTTCAAGTGATATAGATATTTATCATTTCAATCCGCAATTTAAAATTTTACGGTTATATATCATTTCAAACCGCAATCCCGAATTAATAATAAAATCCATAAAATCGCTTGAGTCTATCATTTCAACCCATAACGATTTTTCCTTAATCTATTGATCATTCGGGTATGTATTATTTCAACCCATAGTGAACTTGCAGTTTATAACGATATAAAATACAACATCCATTCATCCAATATCAACAATCAACATCCATTACAAACATCATCCAAATCAATCAATCAATATCAATATAGAACTGATAATCAATAACAGGTATTTAACTGGCAATTTATATTCAATAATAAATTAAATAACAATTTAATTCGAATAAATTCAAATTAACTGAGATGATGATTTAAAATATACCAAACAACCATAAATAAATTTCTAATCACATCATAAATTAAATTTAACAAACATAAGAAATTTTAGAAGTTGTGTGTGGGTTAAAACACTCACCTTTGAATTTTAAATTGAATTTAAATCCAATTTAGGGCCCAAATTCAAATGATCTCAGAATTCGTCCAAACCAGCGTCAAAATGTCCGGAAGTTGAAAACGATCCTAACAAAAGAAATTGCACGTAAATCAGAAATCGTATGCGAAAGTTACAGTAGTTAGAAGATTAAACGATTTAGATTTTGAAAGAAAAAATAAATAAAATAACATTACCTTTAACCACGTCAACGTCCAGCTCAATGAAACCCTAGCATGCGTATACACGATCGCGACCCATACAACGAAACAACCGCCACTATTCATTGCCTCCTCGCCGACGCTGGCCATCGCGGCCCCTGCAACACCGGCCGCCCTGACGTCGCCGACCCCCCTGCGCTAACCCCGAGCGCCCGGATTGAGGCAACGAACCCCAGCCGCCACTCGAATTTATAAACCCTAATCTAATTATTGGCATCAATCCAACCGTCATCTTCACGAATGAACAATGCAGATGCACTCCCCACTCGAATCTCCACACAATGGTATCATCGTTTCGACGATCAGTCGAAGTTGATCGACGATCAACGAACGATCGAGAATGGTTCACCCAATTCTGGCCACACAGCAACCCAGATCGAAAAACAGATAGCAAAATTGACTTGCGCTCGTCGAGAGCTTCAAATCAATATATAATTTGATATGTATTGAGGAGTTTAAATTTTTGATTTGGTTTTGAAATTGAATTTGAAATTTGGGAATTAGGGTTTGTCTGCCATTGGAATGAGGAGCCGAGAAGGAATTGTATGTACAAACAAATAAAAATAAGAAGTGTCTAGGGTTTATAATGGGTTACTTATAGACAAAGTTGAAAATAGAATGGATGGACAAGATTGGTTTGAAAGTTAAACGATAAACGACCTGAAAAGCCCGTTCTGTCTCCGGAACGAAAATGGATCATCCCATATATCAAAATAGATGTTTTCATTATTTTTAAATCCAATGGAACAGGTTTCAGGTCCTAATTGCATCGTATGAAGAAGTTATATTAAAATTAGCTTATTTCAAATTGATTTCAATTGATTTCAAGACGTTTCGAGCCCGTACGATCAAACGACAAGTCCGATCGATACGAAACTTGAAATCCTACAATGATTCACCGTTATAGATCCGATGAAACCGGTTTCGTTGAAATCCGAGTCGGTGGCTAAAATGGCTATTTTCACGTTATTTAAATAAATTAATAATTAAATTAATTTACAACTTCTATCATTTTTGATTTCTAAATCACTTACAATCATTTAAACAAATTTAGATGTCAATTTAAAGTTGATTAATCCATCAATTTCAGTGTTTAATTTCAATTTTATTAAATTCAGAAAGTATAAATTAAATTTTCAATAATTCCATTTAATTGACCTTTCATCCTATTATTCAATCCATAATTATCAAATGGATGAAATTAACATTGGTTCATGATCTATTACATTAATATTCTCAAATTTCATCTTAATCTCTATTAACGTAATATTTAAATATTTAATTTCATTTATTTGCAATTAATCCAATTATTATAATTTGAATTCCAATGAATTAATAAATCTTGATTTCCATTCTTTTTATTCAACCAATTGTCATATTATGAATAAAATTAACATTATTTCCAAATATTAATTTAATTTACATTAACATAATATTAAATTATAATTATTGTAATTGATTTCCAATTTAAACTAACAGGCTAAATAAATAGGTAACATAATATAATTGTTACCGTTAACTTTTAATCACACTATAAGTTTATTACTTTCAAACAAAGGTTATAAATACTTACATAACACCAATTTTATTCAATTACCATTAATTATATATTGATCCTTCAATTGATTCAATATTTACACTTGTTTTCTTATATTCACTTTATAACCAAGTTATAACATTTGAGTCATTTCAATTGATTGGAATTTCATTCAATTTATCAATAATTAACTTTAATTAACTTCGTTGTTACATTTCATCTTAGTTATTATTTCATTATTAATTTACAAATTTTATTTCTTTCAATATTAAATCACGAAATTTGATTAAATTAACAATTTTTTATTATCGAAAATTACGGGTCGTTACAGATTTGATGAAACTGGTTTCGACGAAATCTGAGACAGTTGCCAAAATTGCTATTTTTACTCGTTAATTAAAATATAAAATTTCCAGTTTTTAATTATTCACATTTACATCCAATTTTATATGTTAAAAATCTTCCTACTTGTTTAAATAAAACTTAAATAAATTTCTAATAACATTCATTCACATTAAATCCAGAATTCAATTATCCAAATAATTTCCAATATTAAATTTAAACAATTTAATAATCCAATAAATCTATATTAATAAATAATTAAATTTTTATTTCTACCCATATTTATCCAATAATTACATTAAATTTTATAATTTACAATAGTCAGAAGTACAGGTCGTTACATACTCCCCCACTCAAAATTTTTCGTCCTCGAAAATGCGTTATGTAAAGAATTTAACATACAATATATTTTATTCAAAATAATCACTTAAAATTTTAAAATCTTATTAGAAAACCTTTACTACGCTTCTACTACGCCACTCCGATATCGGTTTTGTGGAAATTATAACTTATATATAAAAACAAGTTATAAAAAAAATTGAAAACTTTAAAAAAATTCTAACTCCCGGATTTACAGAAAATTTCGGTAGAGTCTCCTTTGCGCGGCTCGATCGGAAAAATTTACAATATCAATATATATCACAAATATACCTAATAGATGTCAAATATACATCTCATCTCAATGATGAGGCATCCCAAATGGCAAAAATATAAAATTGCGGTATGTAATCCGAGATACGTACCTTATTATTAATAATACGAGCGAGTTCACTCGTATTAAGCAAGCAAAAGCATATAAGTCTGCGTATATGCCCCAAACGGTCTTCATATGTATATATCTCAACTCAATTTAAGATATTAGTTGCATATAACGATATAGAAGCATGTATAAGTCTAATATAACCATATAACATGGATTTTGAATTCAACAATAAATACAGGCACAAATACGCAACATGGAACAATCATATGCAATCAAAACAGTAATAACAATGGTTTGCAACAAAAGAAACCATCCAACCATCAATATCCGTCTAATAAATCCAATTAATTCATAACCAAGTGAATTTACGTTATCAAATGTCAATTTTTTAATTTATACCCTTCATTTCTTATTAACATTCATTTCATTAACATTTTAATTGATTCATTTTAATTTATTTTCATTCAACCAACTTTTATTCAATTAGATTCACGTTCAATTGATTTTTCATTCAATCTATTTACTTCCAATTGATTTGCATGCACTTATCAACATTAATGAATTCATATTCTATTAATTAACACTCGTTTATAGTTACATTCATTTTTTTCCTTCACTTCCATTATTTCTTTCAATTTGTTAACATTCGTTACAAATTCATTATATTCAATTTTATTCAATTCAATTTGTGAAATTCCAATTATTTCACTTTTTGTTTAACCTATTTCATATAAATTCATTGGTGAATCATTTATAAAATTATTCCGCTTAACCATGCTTAAGTTAAATTTTGTTTCCACTTAGTTTATTCTCTCTCCTTTTTTTATATATACTAATATCATTTATAAATCATCTAAATTCATTATAAATATTTTATACAACACAATCACGTTTATTATTATTACTTCATATCTTAATTTATTATTAATTCATCGATTCCCTTCTTTTTTTCAAATTCATATTACTAATTTACTAAAGTAAATTTTATTTTATAACTCAATTCATATTAATAAATATACATTTTTCCTCCACGATCAATTCATTTAACCCCTCTTAAGTTAACTTCAATTTATAATTTATTCCAATAACTTATTCCATAATATATTAGTTAACATTCAATTTTTATTTAAACTACTCCACTTGCAATTTATTTATTTATATCCAACTAAAATTAAATTCAATTAACCATATTAATTTTCTTACACTCATTTATTTTTTCAATTTCTTTCACAGCTTAAATTACATTTCATTTTAAATTTCAAGTCCGTATTCATTTCATAGTTTAAGTGGAATTAATTCACTTTACTAATTCCTCTAGTTTTATTTAATATCCAATTCAATTTATTTAATATTAAGTGAAACTTCATTTCATTTTAATCCATATCTCATTTTATTTAATTTTATTCAAGTTAACTTTTCTTATCATTCACATTCAACAATTTAAATTTGTTTTTAGCTTACTAATTCTCAAATATATAAGTTATACAAATTAACTTCTTAAAATTTCATTTCGTTATTTTATCTACTTCATTTCCAATGCAATTCATTTTTATTTAGCTTTCATGAGTTAACTATATTTTATTTACTTCATTTTCCTAACTCAATTATTTCAATATTTTTTTTGAGTTAATTATTTTATTTTATTTCTCGAATTCAAATTTCTTTTATCTGCTTAATTAAAATGTTTAACCATTTTAAAATTTAGTTTTACTTCCCTGTTCAAATCTACAAGTTATAACTTTTTTTTCTATTCAAATTTATAAGTTACAAACTTATTTGTTATATATTAATTTCAATTATAAGTTCCAAACTATTTTTATATATTTATTAAGTCATACTTAGAATATTTTTCACAATCGAAACTTATTTTAATCGAGAATAAATTCTTTTGGTAGATATTTTCACTCAGAAACTCGAAAATAAATACTGGCGATGCTGCAGTCATCTCCAGAATTATTTGCCAGCGACCAAAGCGAGTTTAATGCTTTTATTTCTTTTCAAAAATCTTTTCAAAATATTTTCTAGTCAAAACTCTTTCAAATAATATTAACATTAATTTTGAAGGCTTTGAAAACAAAATCTGGAAAACAAAGGATTTTAAATTCTAAAATTCTATATTTCAATTTAAATATACTCATAGAATTTCATTACTTCATTTTGAAAATATTTCGGTAATTTACAAATTTGTTATTTCAAACAATTCTTATTGTAATTAGATTCAATTCAATTTAATTATCAAATGTTTCATAAAATAAAATTCATTAAGTATTTGTTTTATTTTAATTCAACTAATAATCGATGATAACTAAATATTAACATCGCCTAACAACTAACATCCATTAATAATTAACCTTATATATATAATATAATTTAGGTAAAATTATTTCATTTACCCTATTTTAAAACAATATTACGTCGACTTGCCTCGTTTAAGTGTTTAGAAATCCCTATCGATAACATGGCATCCCATACACCGACTAGAATTCATAGACAACTCAATGGATAAGTAAACACAAAATAAAACATTTCATAACACTAACAAGTACGCTCTCTCATATATATACACTCAAACAGACTCATTCTAAGGTATTACTACCCTATCCCTAATGAGTCAAACCCCACAAAGCCAAGGTTATCGCTAAACCTTCGCTATGATACCAACTGTGATGACCCACATTTCGGAATGTTTAAATCGACAATAATATACACATGTCCAACTTAAACAATCCGGAATGTAGATAATCAATGAGATTAAATAAGAAAAATAAGAAAAGAAAAAAGGAAAACAAATACAAAATCTCACAGTGGAACGACAAAATATAATACTCAAATAACAATTCATGAAGCTATTTACTATACATTTGATTATAAGCTATACACATTTATCAGAGTTATATACATACATCAGGGATAAATAATCAATACAGCAGAATAACATGATGTAGGGGATAATAATAATATACCAAATCTTCATCTTCGTCCTCCAGAGAATAGTCTTCAATATGCTGAAAACTCAGGACTGACCCAAGCGTAATGAAAAGACAAAACACTCAAGTCAGGACTAAAATACTCTTATGTAAGTCAAATCAATATCACAAATTATGAGTGCAATAACTTAAGAGATGTTACGGGATTTTCCATCTCCTAAGGATCCATTAAACTATTTATATATAATAGTGTACGCTATAATAGTAATGTCTATAAGTAAAATAAATATCAAAATAGCGTTAAGACTTTACATTGATCCACCTTAACACATTTTTACAGTTCTAAGCCAAAATCGTAATGGGCTCGTATAAGGATAAATGTGACAAGGCATGTAAGGCAATGCCCAAGGTAGGATTCTACCAGTTTACCCTTTCTAGCTGGTCGTAACCCACCGTGGCCGACCGCGACAATCAATCCAAACGAAAAAGGTGCACCCATCGAATACAAATCACAATAGTAATACGAGGGATCAACGTCGCCAGAGGTAGCAACCTCATTGGCCAGACATAGCTCCTGTTTTAGTCATTTTAATTATGACATGAATGTCAAAGCTATTCATCATCGTTCTCTTACTCCATTCTAGTAAACGTCGCCAATTCATCCACTACATTCTAGATATCATTCACCGCGTACACAGTTCTCAAAGAGTTTCCAATATTGATAGAGAGTATGCTATTAAGAGACCCCGGTCTCTTTAACAACCAAACGTCGTTTTACACACCGGTTGGTTCTTTTACCGTTTGAAAACAATTCGTACTTAATATCAAAATATCATATTCGCTTCAAAATCAAATCTATTTTGAAATCATCATATTCGCTTTAAAAAATCATATCCATTTCGTAATCATCATATTCGCTTCAAAAATCATATTTTACTTCAAAATGTCAATTCAGTTCGATATATCGACTTCACTTCAAAATTTGATTTGAATTACAATTTAGGTTATAACTTCACTTTAACCCAATTCGCATTTAAATCCAAGATTTAAATATAAACATTTCACCCTTTTGACCAGTTGAATTTTTAGAAAATAGTTTAAATAGTTTTAAAATAGTTAAATAATTAAAATAGTTTAATAAAAAATAGTTTAAGTAATAAAAATGGTTTTTATAGTAAAATAGTTTGGAAAATCAAAATAATTTAAATATTTAAAGAATACAGATTTTAAACCGTTTATACTAAAATAATTCATCTGAAAATAGTTTCAAAGTACTGGTTCAATTCCAAATTTCCCAATTCAAACCAATTCCAATTTCCATTTCGATTTAATCGATTCAATTTCGATTTCAAGTCGAGTTTTACATCGATTCCAAATAAATTTCAATTCCAATTCCAAATAAACTTCAATTCCAATTTCAAATTAGTTTCAGTTCAAATTCAAAATTAATTTCAATTCAAATTCCAAATTAATTTAAATTCCAATTTCAAATTAATTTCAACTCCAATTCCAAGTTAATTTAAATTCCAATTTCAAATTAATTTCGACTCTAATTCTAAATTAATTTCAATTCCAATTTCAAATTAATTTCAAATTAATTTCAATTCAATTCCAAATTAATTTCGATTCAATTCTCAAATTTAAACTATTTCGATTTATACCAATTCCGAGTTCGATTTCTAGAATTTCGATTCAAAACACTTAAATCAAATTTACCTTTAATTTCCAATTTAAAAAATAATTCCAAACCTTCAAATATTATTAAATTCCAAGCTCAATTTTGAAATATCGTTTTGTATCACTTTTACTTAGCAATATCTAAAGTTCGAATAAAAGTCCAATCTTTTATAACAAATCAATTTCTGAAATTCAAATCATACTTCTATTATAACTTCAAAATCTCAACTTCAATTATTTAAACAATTCCTGTTACCAAATTAAAATTTCAACTTTTCGAGCTAAAGTTCGAAAATAGTTCGATTTCCAAAATTTTGATTTTTATTTCTTAAAATCAAATCATTTAAATAATTTCAAACCAGAAATTTTAAAATATTTAGTTTAACCAATCCGGTATTCGTATATAATTCTCAATCCTATGGCCAAGTGAATCAATTATTTCAATTTAATTCCAGGGATGGATATATATCATTTCAATCCAAATTTAATGTCATAGGTATATATCATTTCAACATATTTCTTAATTTGTTCAAAATAATTCAATTTATAATTTTATATACTGTAAATAATATACAAGGTGATAACATGATATATAAAATAAATAAACATCCAAAATATCAACCAACATCATCCATTACAACCAATCATCCAAACAGTCAATAAAATTCACAACAATTTCATAATTATCAATATCGGGTATTTTACGTGCAATTAAATTCTAATTTAATTAAACTGTCAATTCAAATCCTATCAATTAATTCAAATGTCAATTTAAATGTCAGTGAAATTTATTAAGCAACAATCAATAAATTCAATTCACTTCATGATATAATTGAACTACATAAAAAATATTTTAGTACATGTGAGCGTATAAACACTCACCTTATTATCTGAAACTGAAAATCTTTCCAGCTTCAAAAAAAAATCCGACTCGACTCCATATCGTAGCCTTTGTCGACACGAATCTATCGCTCCTCATTTCGTTAGAAATGGACCTCTTTGAAAGATTTACGATTATATTAGTATAACATTTAATTTAAACTAAATTAACTAAAAAAAGAATAAAATGAAACAAACCTAACAGCCGCACCCCCTTCTTCTACCTCCAACACGCGACTTCATCTCGATTCAAAATATTATTTTTTTTCAAAACGCGCTCGACCTTCCTTGACACCCATCGCCGTTCTTCCTCGCACGCACGCTTGGACCAACGGAGCCACCGCCTTCATGTTCGCCTGCCCTTTGTCGTGCGTTGCCAGAGCAAGTATCGAAGCCCTACACCTAACTCCCAATTATGCCACACTCCTCCCCCTTCAGGTAACGACCTCGTGACACCTCAACGTTGAGCCGCGACCACCCTCCTCTGCTGTCGCCGCCACCACGTGCCACGAACCCTAATTGAGCAGTCGATTTGCTTCTTTTTTTTTCGTTTCGTTTTTTTTGAGTGATTAGATTGTTTTTCGTTTGGATTTGAGATTAGAAATAAAAGGGGGGAAAACGAGTGGTATACGGTGAAGAAAAGGGACGTGGCCTGGATGAGTTGGAAAAAAGAGAAAATATATATTATTTTATAACAAAATATCTAGCTTACAACATCTGAAATTCTCGAGCTCCAAATGAAGAGTGTCGATTGGTGTTTATAATGTTTTACCCCTATTTCGAATGCAATAGAACTAGTTACGATGCTTAATTCAATCATATGTGGAAGATAGCTTTTCAAAGTTGATTATTTTAATTAAATTCCAAAATTAAATTTCTACGCATTTCAAGCTCGCACGACCAAATGACAAGTCCGATCGCTATGAAACTTGAAATCCAATAATAATTCACTATTATGGATTCGATGAAACTGGTTTCATCGAAATCTGAGACAGTTGCCGAAATGGTTATTTTACTCGTTAATTAAAATATAAAATTTCCAATTTTTAATTTTCACATTTACATCCAATTATATATGTTAAAAAACTTCCTACTTGTTTAAATAGAACTTAAATAAATTTCCGATATCATTTTCATTAACATTAAATTCAAAATTCAATTATCCAAATAATTTTCAATATTAAATTTAAACAATTTAATAATCTAGTAAATCAACATTAATAAATCATTAAATTTTTATTTCTACCCATATTTATCCAATAATTACATTAAATTTTATAACTTACAATAGTCAAAAGTACCGGTCGTTACACTTTGGCCCATTCCAAAGCTTGTTATTTGTTGGTAAAAAGAAAAACAATACAGAGCTATCTATTTATTCTTTCAGAGCTCACAATAGAAAGAATAAAATATAATAACAATAATAGTATCTATCTATTTTAAATCATTTCAAATGTTATAATACATAACAACAACCATTACAACATTTTGTTGAAAAATATATTTTATGGGTACAATATAAAATAACTTGAAAAGATAGATAACAACTGCCACAAGCTTCACTCTCGCCATCTTCAAGCATCATCAACTCATTCTCTAACCTATGTTGTAACGAGAAGGGAGCTTGAACAACAAGTGTTTGGTGAATAAAAACCTCAAGCTTTCTATTTCGTACTTGGACAGTATATTACATAATAAAAATTTGTCTTACTTATTTAAAACTATTTAACACTTCGTACAAGGAAAGGAGGCGGGCTGTCAAACAATCACTTGATACCTTCCATTCCCAAAGCTGGTTTCCCAATCCCATTACCCATAACCAACGTCATAAATGTCTAACAATGCGAGAGATAGAACTCAAGCCACTTATACCTTTTAATGGAAAATAGATAGATTCCGACCATTTAAGACCTCAATTGAGGTAGGCCCCCATCATTTAATACTTATTCCATAGGTCGACTCCACATAAGTATCTATCTAGCTGGCATTGCATGGAAATCTCTTCGGACACTTAATACTTCTTATTGAAGCGGACCTTTCCAAGATATCCATAATCGTGCCTAAACCCAATCCCAACCATTTAATACTTTATTTGGGGAAGAAGGCGGACCCTCAAACAACCACTTAACACCTCCAAAACCTCGAAGCAGGTCCTTCGTCTTATGATCCATACCCACGGTGACATCTCACATCAGCCCGACTATTCGTAGGTACTGGTAGCCAGATTAACTGGATAGATTTACCCTACAGAATTGGGACTAACCTCACGTCATCGTAGTTACTTATCATAAGTAATGTCTCACATCAACCCCAAAGTCACACTATTATTAGATAGGTTAGTGGGCAGACTTCCGTGTGTCTTTTGACTGACCTCACACCACATGACTTAGTCATATTTTACAACACTCTTAATATATTATCATACACCTCACCTCGACCATTAATTAGGCTGCATAAGAATTCCTTGTTATCATGCCTTAACAATAAATTAGTTTTCTAAAGGGGATTTAATGACACTTATTATCGAATTAACTACGCAATTAATACATTATAATTGTACACTATTTATGGTTATATAAATAAATATGCACTTATTATTTTCTATGCGTGCAGAGATTACTTCCTAACTAACGCTAAATGTCAATTCCTTTTTAACAACAATAATACAAGTTCTTTTGCCATATTATCAATGCTAAACAATTTCCAATATCCATAACAAGGGATTTCAATATCCTTAACAAATGATTTATTATTCATATCCAAAAATTGTAATAAATAGACTTGTGCGTAATAAAAAATTTAACTCAATCTATCACATCAAATCATGGAATAATCTCTAAAATAGAAAATACAATTCTAGTTTCAATCTCTATTTAATCCCTCTTTTACAAAGAATTAATTTTTAATATGGAATACATGGTATAAACTACAAATAGATTCATGCTTTACACTCTATTCCTTAATAGAGGTTTCATATTCAAATTAAAGGAGTGGAATAGAATTTAAGATCACTAAAAACTACAAAAACTATACAATTCCAACAATTCAATGTAAACAATTGAGAATTCCAACAAGAATTGACTTTTCGAATTATAGGAGTTTTGAGGGGGTTTTATTTTGTTTTATTATTGCAGTCCCAAAACCCCTAAGGCATATTCAAATCCATAATATACTAATCATTTACTAAAATAAAAATGCTAAGATTTCAACTCACAGTTGGTCCTTAGCTTTTCTTCTCTTTGAATTTGAAATGTCCATTGTAATCTCCTTGAGATCTCTTCTAATTTATATATACAATAAGGGATTTGTGTGTGTATTAGATCCAAAAAGGTTGGAGGAGAAGAGGATTAGAAATTAAATAATAAACAATGATAGGTATATAGGATTTCTTACCTAAAACCCCAATGGAGTTTTCTAAATCTAAGAAGAGATGAACTAACAAAGCTTTGCTGATGTTTCCAAAAAATTTGTGATAAAAGTGAGGGGTCTAGAGGTTTTATTTATAGAAGTTGAAACATACTAGAGCCATTGGATGAAAATACGTTAAAATGGATAAATCTTGAACGTTCGTTGATAGGAAAAACCTAGACACCACCAACAGGAGCGGTTGATCGGTTGGGGTCAGTGGTCGACCCTTCCGCCTATTTTGGGAACGTAATTATTCTTGTATTGTTGATTTTATTTAGTTCTTTTATTATTATTTTAACATTAATTTTTGTGTTAATGATTTATTAACCCCTAAGTCCAATCTCAACTAATTTTCAAATTCCAAATTTTAAATGTAATTATTTATTTGAATTTGAATTTCGAATTAAATTGTTTTAAACTTGAAAACTTCAAATGTCCATAACTTCTTCGTTTGAGCTCTTTTTTTAGCATATTATATATGGAAACAGGTCAGAGTTTCACCACAAAAGCAACAATACAAATTTCATGGCCAAATTCCAATTTTTAAAATTATTCATTTTTAACCCTATTTAATTTAATTATTTAATTCTTATTGATTTTACGGGGTGTTACATTCTCCCCCCTTATTAAGGATTTCATCCTCGATTTCTTTTCAAGGGGCGAACAACATAACGCATAATAACATCCATGTTATACTACCAAGTTATCTAAATAACCATTTACTCAACTAAAATGCAATGTCATTATGTACCACAAACATGTTATAATTGAGCTCAACCCTAGATGAGTGTGTGGTTGTGTCATGCAAGTATGTATGCAAATCCCTAAACATGCATAAAAATTCTACATGAGTGTAAAGTGATTGTGAAAAAGTGTAGCAATCATCTCCTTCTATCCAATCTAGCAACCATAATGTAACCAAAATCCTAATTTTGAAGAGAAAAGTTTACCGGAGAAAAGCTTAGGATGAGAAGTGCTCATGCCTTCTATCGGAATTTATTTCCATTGTACTTGCACCAACCTAATTTATTTATTGCGGAGTTTCCCAGTTCCATGCTCCACAATGCATGTAGTGGTACAGGACGCTATTGGCTCCGTCTCAATATCTCTCAATTGATTAGGCTCTACCATAATTGCTATGCTATGAAGCTACTTTCTCAAATGCAAAACGTGAAAAACATCATAGACTCCTATCAACTTACAGGTCTTCTTATTTTCCCAAATATTGGGAAAGGCCCAATAGATCTTTATGCCAACTTTTCCAACTTTCCAAACCTTATGACCTTTACACGCTGCTTAACCAACTCTAACCTTTTAAAGTCTCTTAATTCAAATCTGGTCTGAGTAAAATTTTGTCGATAGTTTCCCACCCACAATTTGGCAATTTGTATGGCCTTCCATAAAGTACTTCAAGGGTGCCATACTAATCGTCTATTAGTGGCTACTATTATATGCGAATTATACTAAGGGTAAGTGCTACTACTGATGTCCTTCAAAGTCAATGATGTAAGCTCTAAACAAATCCTCCAAGTTTTCATTCATTCCTTAAGATTTGTCCGTCGGTCTTTGGTTGGTAAGCGGTGCTAAGACTTTATAAAGTTCCTAAAATTTCCAGCAAACCCCTTCAAAAATGTGCTAATAATTAAGTGGTCCCTATTACTAATGATTCTAATCGAAATTCCAAGAAGTAGGACTGCCTCCATGATATGAATCTGCGCTAGAGACGCTGCGGTCCTATTGTCCCACATGGGAATCAAAAGAGTCTCTCTCCTAGCAATAATTTTTTTCTACCTACTTTTCCATCCTTATCCAATAGAAAATTCTCGTCACATGTCTATATATTTTATCTCTTTGTTGAATGGTGACATTCTGTGAGCTAAATTTTATTTTTCCCAAAATTCCAAAGTTTTGGGGTTGAAACATTTATTTACTTTAGGTTGATAACCTAATTCCTCATTAACTTCCAGTCTTACTTATAGTTTATTGCTAGTTAAGTGTCCCCATAAAATTTCCTTATGTACATGCTTCTCAATATGTATATATTTATCAAATGGTTTAATCCCATTCATAAAATCAACATAGGAATAAAATATGGATATATCTTACACCACATCATTCACTTTTCCAATAACCAAGGGAGAAAACAAGCGATTACAACCCAAAAAAATCTAAAAGAAATTTTTGCTGGAAGCTGACATTTATTATCAACTGGTATAAATAGTGTTGAGGTCCTAACACTCCATACTAGGATGGGTATTTCTTAATATGTCACTCCATTATTACCCATTTTACCTAATTTTCCTTTTTGGTTCCCAATAAATGTGGTCTATCCATTGCTCCAGTTAATATATCCATAGTTGTTGGTCATTATTGTCAAAATTGGACCATTCTCAATTAATATTTATTTAATCCCTTTAATCTTCTTCAGATTCCAAAATCTATCCATTATATAGATCAAATTCTTCCATAAGTGCCACATTAAGTTTCCCTAATCAGTCCCTACTTAATTCCTCTTTCCTCTCAGTAATCGCAAATTTATTGACCGTTAAATTTGTAATTAATGTCCATAAATCCTAATCTATTAATTACTAAATAATACACATGTAGTCGTAACTTATGCTATTTATTATTTCTAGTCGTTAAGCATGGTCATATGCATATACTAATTTCTAACTAGAACGCTTATCTTCACATTTTTAATTTATTAGAGCTATCCTTAAAAAGGACTAATGTTACAATCTCCCATAAATTAACCATAAATAAATTTTTTGCTGCGTTTAAATTTACAAAGAACCATTTCTTTTCTTTTATTGAAAGAGACAGTGTAAATAAATGGGAAGGATATCCATATCCTACACATCTCTTTCACTTTTTGGTACATCCTTTGTTAATTCAAACACAAGCTTTTATACATATTTTGAATATGGTAATGTATGGAAATTACATAAAAATTATTCCGGATAAACTAGAACATAGAAAGTTACATTCTAAGCTATCTAGGGCAACCTAATTTACAACCCAATTATAGATCTGGAATATTTTTACAACTTTACTAACCTCTACCAATAGAGATTTGGGACTGATTTTAAATTTCCAGATCAGGTTGTACACTATATTCCTACTTTATTCACATCCTAAAAACTTAAATCTATCCTGCCTAGGTAGTGATCTCTATCTACTCCATAAAAATTTGGTTTTCGCTATTCTTTATGAAACTAGAATTTTAGCAACATACAAAATAAACTAATTTCATAAACTTATTTCATTAAGTTCAAAATCAGAATTTATTACCCCATTTCTTGTAAAATTTTAAATTTCACAAATATGAAGTACCAAATTCAAAATCTCCCTCTTTGAAAATAAAAACATAGAAACCTTCATCAAGAATTCAAAATTTCTTAGTTTCAAAAAGGAGCAAAATAATTTCTCTTTTTAAAACTTTCTTCATCAAATACCTATTTCTTTAATAGTTAGACTTTTGATTCATAGTATTCAAAAAATGCTTGGTTCTCAAAAAGAAACGATGAAAATCTTCCCTTTTTAATGACTTACTATAATAAAGATTTACTCCTTTTGAAAATAGGATATTTAATACAAAACATTAAAAACTCAATTATCATTTCGAAATAATAGACTAAACATTCATTGTTCCAAAGATTTTTTTGGTTATAAGACAGTTATTTTATTTTAAAATATACATCAACATATTGCTTTATTACTCAAAATATACTGTCATTCAACCAAATACTTATTTAACTTTTTTCAAAGCTCTTAAAATCTTTTGCAATCTTTTTCTTGTCAATTCCAATAATATTCTTATTCAAACAAGTTCTATATCCAAGTAGGAAAAATGTATATATAAAATTCTTATGTCTTTCCTTATATACAAAAATATCAAACTCATTTATTAATTACCATCCAAATACATTCAATTGTCAAAAATGCCTTTTTAAAACTTTAAACGATGGAAAAAATGGAGTGGACAAAAATAACTTCTACCTTATTTCTATTACCCCTCTCCTATATTATTTATCATTGGATTAAAATTTCTAATTCTATTACTACCTAAATTTCAGCTATTATTCTTCGTATTCCCTTATATGGGAATGTCACTCGCACCTATCTTATCGGAAATTTTTATCCTTTTTATTTTCTATTCCCCTATTCCAAACAGATTTCATACCCATTTATGCACTCTTTTAAAAAGAATTTTAAGGGAAAGAATATCCAAATTTATAAGGTAGAAGAAATCATATAAAAATAGAAGAATCCAAAAACTAAGAACCCAAAAGTTGGAAACTTTTAATTCAACAAATTATTTACTGAGAAGTTAACCATTAAAAACCTTCGCTCTCTTTTTTCAACATTTCAAGTCACTAGATTTCCAAAAATCATCCACCATTTTGTTTTTAAAACATTTCACTACTTTAAAATTATATTGTTTTTCTAAAGTTTTCACATAACAAATAGTAGTATATTTTCAAAGCCGTCTAAAATCACTTTCTATCAAAAAAATTCAACTTATAATACATGATACCTTCGTTTAATAATCTTTTGAAAAGCTTGTTCAAAACATTCATGGAGTTTTCAAAAACTTTTTTATCAAATTCTTTCTCATAGGGTAGGATTTAAAAATTTATTTTAATTGTTCTTTCCTTTGAAATTTCCTACTCAACCCTCTTAAAAATCCGGTTATCCTCTTTTGGTGATTAATGTACACCTTCTTATGGAAGCTTGTTTCATTCCTTCTTTGTTTCCCACTTCCGAATTTTTACCAATATTTTGCCTTATACTATTTAATTAATACTTAACATTTTATTCATTACCTCCATAAATGTCACTTTGTCCACATTAAATGGTTGTTGTCTTAATGGACGTTTCCTAAAGATATTTAATTGCTTATTCAATTTTACTTATTTAACTTCTTCCTTATCTCCCAATAATTACCTTAATGGTCTCATTAATCTAATTAATTTCTTGTAACTCCTCAATTATTGCACATTCATCGTTTGTTAAAATTTGTGGTTAGAACCTTTCCATCTATGTCTTATATTTTTATTATCTATTGTTTATAGAGTCCACAATTATATGGAAGTCTAGGTCTAACAAAGGAATCGAATACTATTCAGCTTCTGGGTGCTTCCATATGAAAGTCTAATGGATCGTATACTATCTAACTTGTGTGTAATATGCAGGTATATAAATCAATGCAATAGTAGACAATAAATAATAAAATATAAAAAGCGTGCAAACTAGAGTTTTTATACTGGTTCAGACCTCTCGTCCTACGTCTAGTCCCGAAGCTTCTCTTTGGTATTTCCTTTAAACAATCTACCCTCACTTTGCCCGGAGGAATAGGCTTAATACAAAAATTCTTTGACAAGCTTGTGTTCCAATAACATAGTTTTTGACTTATAGTACAAATCTTCCTATGATCTCATTTGAGTATATGAATATGATTGCTTTGAGTTGTAGGAAGTAATTTAACCAAAAGTTTATAGTGGACTGAGAGTATGTAATCAGTGTATAAGCACGAGAGTTCTTTGAAATCAGTAAGGAATGGATCAAATCAAGTTAAGTTAGTTCTTTTACTTCTCAATCAAAATGCTATTTATAGAATCAGATGGGTGCAAATAAAGAGTTGTTACTCTTCAAAGAAATCCTCTTGTTTAATGGCAGCAACTCTTCACGAAAGATGATTTCCTTTAGATTCAAAAAGAAGTGTCTTTTCAAATATGATAGTTTTTGCCATGACAGACGTCTGTGGTATAATGACAGACGTCTGTGACTAGTTTTAATTTTTAACCCGAGACTTGTCACAGACGTCGTGAGTATACCTCAGACGTCCGTGAGATGAAAATGTAGTTTTCCACAAGATTTTGATGTATATAAAATTGCGTGTGATCGTTTATGCATATATACTCAAGGAGACCTTAACAATTTTTTATCTAAGACTCTTTTACAGTAGAATAACCTTAGTATGGTAAATGAATATTCATTTCTCTTTGAGTCTCAATATCTTTGATCATGGTATCTACTTGTAGTATATACATGTAATCTTGATAAAATCTATATATGTATATGATTATATAGTTGTTATCATTGGAAAATAAGTTGGAGGTTCTAACAATCTCCCTCTTTTTGGTGATGACAACTATACAATCAGAAATCAACTATAAATTCAAATATTAACCATATAATCAGATATCAACAATAAAATAGAAGTATTATCATGTTTGTCTATGTTTTTTCTCCCCTATGTATATGCTTCTCCCCCTACGTATGTGCATACATTTCTCCCTCTTTGTCATTATCAAAAATAAAATAATAGAAACATAAACATATAGACACAGCAAATGAGATAGATAGATATGAATAACACATAAGTTTATTTTTAAAATTAAGCGATATGCAGTTAGTTCTCACCCTAAGTTAATACTCCCCCTATCAATATAGTTATTCTCCCCATTTGTCATTGACAAAAAGAAAATAGATATCAATAGGAGTAATATGAATAATTATATGGGTATAGCTCTCTAATATAAATTCGTGGGTGTGTAAAGTATTAAATAAAAAAATTGTGTTTAAGATTTTAAAGAACATACCACTTACATTAATCACAATTTTAACCATCATAACATCACATATCATACTCACATTGAAAATTTGAACATCACATTTGTGGATTCATTTCCATAAGTTCTAGAAAATTTGGAATACATCTCCTCCTTTATATGTAGTGCACCTGCAAAAAAATGTTATGGTAACCACTTCCTATGTTTGGGTCTATGGGTTAGGTCTAGGGAAACCATACCCATTTGGGTGTGGTTGAACCTTTACAAATATAGTTTCCATTATAAATCACATTCTTATAATAGTTGCTAATATAAAGTTGTTTATTATGATCCATTGTATTAGCAGGAATCCATATTCTAATACTATTTGCCATTAGCTTGGTACTTGAAAAATATGTTCTATCATTTCTAAACAAAGTACTTTTATTACTATAAGTAGTTTTAGGACTATCCTGTTTACTAGTACTAGCACTAAAATTAGTATACATGAATGCATATCCAGTACTATATTTACTTTTAGCTTGTTTATTGCCTAAACAACATGAAGATAAGATATCATTGCCTTCGTTAAAACTTACGATTTTTTCATTTAATCTTTCAAAACTTGCTTTAGAATCAAAAACTTCTTTTTTGCATAATATTACTATTATCTTTTAAAATCTTATATTTTTTAGATAATTCTAAATTCTTTCCAATTAACCCTTTATTTTCTTTTTCAAGAGACAAAATTAAAGAGCATGAATTATTTAAAGAATTTTCCAAAAATATTTTTTTTGCAAAGCATCGATTTCCTTCAAAAGATCATTATTTTTAGCTTCTAATTGCTCATTTTCTTTTTGTAGGAAATCTTTTTGTAAAACAAGTACTTCTACCATATTTTCAAAAAATTTAGTTTGTTTTACCAAAAATTTATTTTCCTCTTTTAAATTAGAAATTTCTTTCTCATAATTTTTTAACTTAGCTAATGCAATTCTATTAACTTTATTCAAAGTTTTACAATCTTTTAATAATTCATCATGTGCTAACAAAAGATCTTTATATAAAAATCTAAGCATACCGATTGTTATCCGAGTTTAGCCACGAAGCATTTGCTTGCTTGCTCCATTGATTCTTCTTAATTGCTCTTCCTCTTTCTATTACCTTTACTAGATCTCTTTATGGCCATTTATCCTAGGATGTTGTTACAATCTCTAGAATCCCAGGCTTTGATACCAATTGATAGTCCAGGGGATCATATACTATCTAACTAGTATGTAATATGCAGGTATATAAACCAATGCAATAGTAGACAATAAATAATAATATAAAAAGTGTGCAAACCAAAGTTTTTATACTAGTTCAGACCTCCCATCCTACATCCAGTCCCGAAGCCCCCCTTTAGTATTTCATTTAAACAAACTACCCTCACTTTGCTCGGAGTAACAGGCTTAATACAAAAGTGTCTTTGATAATCTTGTGTTCCAATAACGCATTTTTTGACTTGTAGTACAAATCTTCCTATGATCTCCTTTGATTATATGAATATGATTGCTTTGAGTTGTAGGAAGTAATTTAACCAAAAGGTTATAGTGGATTGAGAGTATGTAATCAGTGTATACGCATGAAAGTGCTTTGAAATATGTAAAGAATATATCAAATCAAGTTAAGTTAGTTCTTTACTTCTCAATCAAGAGGCTATTTATAGAATCAGAGGGGCGCAGATGAAGAGTTGTTACTCTTCGAATTTTTTGTTTTGTTTTAATGGTAGCAACTCTTCATAAAAGATGATTTCTTTTAGATTAAAAAAGAAGTGTCTTTTCAAATATGATAGTTTTTTCCATGACAGACGACTGTGGTATAATGACAGACTTCTTGGACTAGTTTTAATTTTTAACCCGAGTGTAACATCCCGGTATTTTCAACCATTCGCATCCGCACATGCAGACTTGAATTGCTCAAAATATCAGATTGTTAATTTATATTTGGCAAAGCTCAGCATATACAGTAAATGAATAAATCACAGAATCTCAGACACACTATATTACAATAATAAGCAGCGGAAACAAAAGGATAGTAATTGATGAAGCTAATATATATATAACAGAGTTAAAAAAAATACAATAGAAGTCTCGAATACATAGAAGTTTCAATACAATAGTCAAATTCAAGATCGGAATATGTCACAGGAGTCAATTGAATAACTAAAAGCTGAATAGATAGATGCTTGAATAGATAGATGGATCTCCAAGTGAAGCTCCAGCTCCAAAGGTGAGTCTCGAATGATGTGACACTCAGTCTGACCCGAGCGTAAAGCAAAACACAAAACACTCGAGTCAGGATTAACATTCTTTTATCAATAAATCCAACCTAAGTGAAATATCAACTGAAATACAAGTAACTCAAAGGATGTTTGGGATAACCATCCTCTAAGGATCTGTTAAACTATCTAATATGTAGTAATATACGCTATTATAATAATGTCTAAAGTAAAGTAAACTATTAAAATAACGTTAACGCGTTACATTTTCCCCCTTAACACATTTTATAGTGCCATAGTCTATACAATACCATGATACCCCGTAAACTGGAGCTATCAAAGGGCACTCCATAGGTACGACACAAAACAAACTCGTAGTGGTCTCGATAGGGTAGGTGACACGGCACAACTAGGCAATGCCATGGTAGATATACCAATTACACTTCCGAGCTGGTGCTAACGCAGAGCCGCAGCAATCACCCACCTCGAGCCACACTCCCGAATCAAAGGTGTAACGACCCGTATTTTTACGGATCGAAACATCGTAAAACAGTTGACATTTGGTCGCATTTTTGATAAGTCATATGTTGAGGCTTAGGTCGTAGACGACTTAAGGAAATAGGCGACTTATAGAAACTGGCGACCTAAGGAGTTTGGGATAGGTCGTATAGGAGATAGGTCGTGTGATAAGCTTAGGTCATGAGGTAGGATAGGTCGAGTGAACGACCTAAGTATTGGAGCGACCTATGGGAAAGGCAGCGACCTAAGAGAGTTAACGACCTAGCAGTTAGGTCGCATAGTGGTTTAGGTCGTGTGTTAGTTTGGAGCGACTTATAGGATGTTAGCGACCTAAGGGAGATGCGAGCTAAGGAGTATACGACCTAGTGGAGTGGAGCGACTTAGTAGTTAGGTCGTTAGACGACTTAAGGAGTTAAGTCGTATCCTGGTTAAGTTAGTAAGGTCGCGGGTTTGTTAGGTCGTAGACGACCTAAGATTAGTTAGGTCGCGTCTTAGTTAAGTTGTAGGTCGTAACTCTGTTGAGTGGTTAGGTCGCGAGGAAGTATCTGCGTTAGGTCGCTGGGTTTTGCCTGAGTGTTAGGTCATGAGCGACCTAGGAGTTGTTAAGTCGCGAGCGACTTAGGAGTTGAGCTGCTAAGTCGTAAGTCGTAGACAGGTGAGTTTCGATAGGTCGTAAGTCGCGTGGTGATAGGTCGCGCGCCTGCGTTGTGTTGGGTCGCAAAGAGTTAGGTCGGAGGGTTTGTTAGGTCGTGGACGACCTAAGAGTGTGCGACCTAAGGGGATTTCAGCTATAAATAGGAAGGTTTTTCTCACTTTTTGGGATCGGGATTTTGAAGCGACGAAGTGCTGCCATTTTGAGAGCTCGACTTCTACACTTCTTCACTTCTTTTCTCCACTCTAATCTAGTGATTCCTTCCATCCAAATCGAAGATCCAAGAGCTTACATTGAAGATCTATGTTAGCACCAAAATTGGTCACTAACCTCGTTCAGAAAGATTGTGTAGAGATATAAGTGATGAAAGTAAATTAAACAGAGAAGACAATGCTAATTTAAATGCAGAAAGTAAGAACACCAAATTTATAGTGGTTCAGCGTAATTGCCTACGTCCACTTTGAGGTTAAACTTTATTGATCTTCCTTATAGTTGATCACAAATACAATTCGTGAATCAAATGCTTAAATGAAGTTGTTTAAGTAGAGAGGATGAGTCTTGAAAATGGCAGAGTCTCCCCGTGTTCTCTCTCCCAAAAAGGATCCCTATCACTGTGACCCTGCCCCTCTATTTATAAACAAAGATGGGCTGGACTTCCCAAGTGGGCTGATGGCCGAACGCTCCAGCCCGAGTACAGTGGTCGCTGCATGCCGAGCAAGGTTTGCCGAACGCTCTGATGCCGAGCAGTCCTTTCTGTGCCGAACGGTATGGTTTGATGTTTGGGAAGTGCAGGATGTTAGTCAGTCGAAGCCGAACGCTCCTCTAGACGCCGAGTACTTTTGTGCCGAGTACTTCTGATGCTACCGGGTACTACGCCAAGTACTCATGTATGCCGAACCACAGATGCTGCCGAGTTCTCCTTGATGTCGAGTGCTCTCATATGCCGAGCAGCCTTGATGCCAAGCAGTCTTGATGCCGATCACTCTTGTATGCCGAGCAGTCTTGATGCCGAGCATTGGTTGACGCCGAGTGCCAGTTGACGCCGAACACTGCTGGATGCCGAGTACTCTCTGACGCCGAGTTCCACTGGATGCCGAGTACCACGCCGAGTACTCCTGGATGTCAAGTGCTTCGCCGAACACTCCTGAATGCCGGACACTCTCTGATGCCGAGTACTGGTTGCCGAGTACTACGCCGAGTACTCCTGGATGTCAAGTGCTTCGCCGAACACTCCTGAATGCCGGACACTCTTTGATGCCGAGTACTGGTTGCCGAGTACTACGTCGAGTACGCCTGGATGTCAAGTGCTTCGCCGAACACTCCTGAATGCAGGACACTCTCTGATGCCGAGTACTGGTTGCCGAGTACTACGCCGAGTTCTCCTAGATGCCGAGTACTGGTTGCCGAGTACTACGCCGATTTCTCCTAGATGCCGAGTACTGGTTGCCGAGTACTACGCCGAGTTCTCCTAGATGCCGAGTACTCTCTGACGCCGAGTTCCACTGGATGCCGAGTACTACACCGAACACTCCTGGATGTCGGTCACTCTCTGATGCCGAGCACTGGTTCCCGAGTACTAGTTGCCTGGTCAAATCCCCAGGAAACACTTGCCCCCCAAAGTGTATCGCGTGGCCGAACGTGATGCGCTTTGAATCTGGTACAATTTACCTCGGAGGTACCTTCTCGAGAATGTTAGCGAAGGAGGTGCAAGACGAACAAGGTTGGGATGCCGAACGATACATTCGAAGCCGAACGTACCTCGCGTGCCGAACGTCTCTCCACTACGATGCCGAACGCTCCGGTATTGACCGGTTCCACCGGGTATAGCCCCTTCGACTTCTACCTCCCTCTATATAACCGGGCGCCCTTCCACCATTTTTCTTTTACGCCTTCTTTTCTATCATTCCTAGAGATTTGCAACTCTTGCCATCCTATCAGATATAAAGTCTAATTAATCCATCCTCAACTTCGATCGTCGAATTAGGTATCATTCCTTCCGCAATTGCATTACTTCCACTTTAGGTTCATCACATGGTTTAGTTGTAAATGCGTGGCTAGTGGAAGTGGTTCGCTCATTTGGAGTCGCCGCACGGTGTATGGTAGTTAAGCCTAGCTCCTTTGTGCTGATCAAGATTGGAAGAAAAAAGGAAGATGGGGAGTCGAACGACGTAACCTGCGCCGGGCGATCTGTCTCTATCGTTCGGCGTAAATGGAGAGGGAGCAGGGTGGAGTTATGATCGAAGGCGGAGTGCTACTGTAGCCGAACGAACTTAGGCCGAACACTACCCTAATGCCAAACAGACACATACGCCGAATATCATTTAGACCGAAAGACATAATCGCCGAACAACTGTCGTGCCGAACAGTACCTTGACATGCCGAACAAACACATACGTGCTGAACAAAACTTAGACATGCCGAACAAACATATATGCCGAACATGACTTAGACATGCCGAACACACATATATGCCGAACAGAACTTAGACATGCCGAACACACATATATGCCGAACAGAACTTAGACATGCCGAACACACATATATGCCGAACAGAACTTAGGTCGAACAATTTCAATGCCGAACAACATTCGAATGTCGGACAATAACTTAGGTCGAACAATTTCAATGCCGAACAACATTCAAATGCCGAACAGTATAAATGTCAGACTACACTTAGGCCGGCCACTTTATAAATCATATGCTTTCTGAATCTGGAACTGTAATCGCCTCAAGGCAAGCTTTTTGAGACGGTCAGCGATGACGGTCTTCGAAGGCGATGATTCGAAGCTAATTATTATATCTTTAAAAACCTTTAGATTCTTATTGCTTGCACACAATTGCTTGCACTAGTTCACACACCACACGGGGGGAAAAATCGTGTTGCTAGTTCTAACGTTCAACATTTTTTAAGTATAGCTTTCTCAAGCATTTAGCCAGGTTCATTATTTATTCGGGATGTCGAGAAAATCTAGTTCTGCCACCATATCTGATAGGCCTGGGCTGTCAGCAAGGCAAGGAGCCGCTGATACTTCTAATCCGTCAACTTCTCCCGCTCATAACTTGGCGCCTGATGCTCTGGAGGCAACCATCTTACTAGACAATCCGATCGATTCTCAAGCCTCGAAGATCAACGAAGCTGCTCTGCGACGGATATGCTCTATTCATGGGATTCCTTTTGCCGACGTGTTAGTTCCTTCAAGACACGATCGCCCTCATCTGCCCCCAGTCGGGTACACTACCTGCAACAAGTTTAAGTGTTGGATGGGCAGCGTGCCTCCATTTAACTTATTTCTCCGGGATGTACTGCAGTACATAGACATAGCTCCGTCGCAGCTGCACCCGAACGGCCATGCATTCCTATATGGGACTTATCTACTTTTCATGGCTGTCTTCTCCAGACCTCCTATCGCCGGTGATATCAGATATATTTACATGTTCAAGAGATGGAAAGACAGTCCTTCTTTTATGTTCCTCGAGCCATACCACAAATGCCAGATCTTGACAGGGGCCTGTAGCAAATTCGCCCTGTACAAACAGGAATGGTTCTATGTGCGCTACCCTTCTGGTTTCGCTAGGAGATGGGTTGAAGGCAGTAAGTCTCTCTGCTAAGTTACTATTCGTATTTAATCGGAGTCATGCTTCTCCTAACTCTTCATCTCATCTTTTTAGGTATTAACCCGCGTCCGGAAGGCCGAGGATATTCTGAGGCTGTTGAAGCCATTAGAGCTCTTCCTGCTGAGGATCGAGACATCCGGACTATCATTTCAAATGAATCACTGTCGGGGTTTGGCTTGCTAGCCCCTGGTCATCGGATCAGCCTTCCAGAAGGTGTCACCATTCCCAAACCTTCGTCCGGTAAAGGGAAGAAACAGGCCGGATCGTCGTCGCGTCGCACTCCCGATACGCACAGAGAAGGTGAGCGCAGAGGAGATGATGTTCCTGAGACTCAAGGTGAGAACGTGGGTCCCGCTTGGAATCCGGCAATCGAGGTTCAAGATATTGAGACGTCATCCTCCCCTTCGAAGGGGAAGAAGAAGTTGAAATATACAGTTCAAAAGGAGAAAATTGGTGGCACTTCAAAAGCTACGCCTATCCCTCCTGAGAAAGAGGTTTCTTCGCAGCATCTGGAAAGTTCTCTGAGGGGTCTGTCCAACTTGTCCATCCCCGATGATTTACTTAATTACGGGTTCGATGATCCTGAAGCTCTCAAATTTTATTCGCCCGCTAGAGGCAATGTAGGAGTTCAACTCCCTGCTCAAGGAGACAACACTCCGATTAGCAAAGATAAACGAACGGGTCCGTCGGGGGGAACACTAGGACACACACGCACACGCGCATTCCATAATATACTTCAAGTATTTTTAGCTCGTGAATTCTCCTTAACTCATTGTTATCTCCATTCTTTGCAGGTGATATGGGCCGCTCTCACAGACTTGATCGCCTTCAGGGGTCTTCTATATTCCATCACTCTGGACGGGATTCTGGTTCAGGCAGACGCAGGGACCGAGGTGATTATGAAGATAGGGACAATCGTCCTCGCGAGTCGTCTCACCACAAGAAAGCACATTCTCAATCTTCCCAGTCCCGCGATCTTCCTCCTCCAACTGAGCTGGATAAAGAGGAGTCTTCGCAGAAGGGTTATCAGTCTGATGCTACTCGAGAACAACACTCCAGTTCATAGAGTACGAGGCAAGTTCGAGAGCAACGTAAAAGAACGGAATTCTCAAAGCCTCCTCCTCCTATTCCTGCAGTGGATCCAACTGTTGCGGAAAAGATGGTCGATCTTAAGGCCAAGTTTCCAAAAATTTGCTTCGATGGTCTGAAGTTCCTCCCGGCCATTCATCATATTCCCGGGCATGTGAAGCAGAGCGGCATTGCCTGCAATAACGACGTCTATGTTCAACATGACGCGTTCGTGCACTTGGTGGAGAAGATCTCGGAAGTGTCCGTCGAGCGTCAACACGAGATTGACCATTTGAATCTGGAGGCTGACAGCGATAAGAAAATCATCAAACTCCAAGACGAAGAGCTCGCTTCGTATAAGTCAAAGCTAGAAGCCGCTGAACAAAGCGCAAAAAATACTGCCGAGGCAGTTACTCGTTTAGAGGCGGCTCACAAAAAAGAGCTTGACGAAGCAGTCCAGCGCAGCGGTGCCCTCGCCCTAGAAAAAGACTCTGTCCAAAAGGAAAGGGACGCACTTGCTACTCAAGTCAAGGAGCTGAAGGAATTACTTTCCAAGGAGAAGGAAGACAAAGTAGCTGCTCAAGAAGAATCGCAGCGATACTGTGATGAGATTGTTGCTACCCGACTTCTGAAGACAAAGTTCGATGACGAACTCACCGGGGTCGAGAAAATGAAGGACGAGGCCCGTGAGGAGGGCAAAAGAACGGCTGTGGAAGAGCTTGATTCTCGCCTCGAGGCGGCCGCAGAAGCCGGCAGGGAAGAGGTCAAAAGTATGTTTGACCCGTTGATCGCCGAGTATGGAGCCCGCGTCCTTATGCACCGCGACTTAACATTTCTGGGCGACGGCTACCTCGAATCCCTGGCTGAGGTGTGGGAAACTCTGATAAGGATCAAGAAGGTCGAGTCGGGCTCCAACGAGGTCGATGAGGATGTCTTGGTGAAGGAGTTCCTAAGGGGGAATGAGCCATCGGACTTATCCGCAGCATTGGCACTTTATAGCAAAGGCTCTTCCCCTCCGAAAGAGAAGAATGACGAAGCTGGCCCGTCTGGGGCCGATGCTACTACTCCTCACTTTGCCGCTCCTTACGCTGCTCAATCGGCCGGTCGGCCAACACTTGATCCATTCGAGCAGCATGCTAGTTATGATCCCGAAGATCCCGGGCTTGGTGTTCATGTGCTGTCACCTATCCTGGAGGGTGAAACCCCTCGTGCCACCGATAGCCAACCGGACCCTGGTAGGAAGTTCTTCTTTCTCTAGAAGTTGAAGAGTTCCCGTCATTTTTCAGCAGTGGCTATTCATTCTAATGCTCATTCCTTATGTTTTCGTGCAGGTTGCTCTGACGCCAAGCCAACTTCGAGGAGCGATGACGCCGAGGAGGAAGCAGAGAAAACAAGCGACGTTGCTCACGCAGGAGTAACTCCCGGTCCAGACGCTCAAGTGATCGGGGCGCTTGATGATGACAAACTTGATACTTCGTCTCCTGCCGAAGGAAGCGATGAAATTAAAATCACTGGCGCCTCTGAACATACTTCAGAGATGAGCATGAAGGACCGTCTCGCCGACGAGGAGAAGAAAAAGGTCAAAGTCAAAGTTGAATCTGAAATACTGGAACTCACTGACCCGCGGAACAGACCTTTGAAAATCATTCTCCCGGGCAGGTCCAAACCACTAGATGTTCCGTCTCCTACTCCTGACTCCGTTTCTCTAGCAAGCAAAAAGTCCAAGAAAAAGCGTGAGGGAGAGGAGTCGTTGGAAACACCAAAGGAAGACAAGAAGAAGAAGTCGAAGAAATAATCGATGCACTTGTTCAACAAGTTTCCTGCTTAAGTTTTGTAATTGTTTTTATCTTCCAGAACTTGTAGTTTGTATAGAGAGGTCTGAATTTTGTAGGAGTGATCATGTATCCCCATTTTGGACTTATTGAATAAAGTTTTAGTTTCTTTTTGTTTGAATGATTCTCTTGTCTTTATTTGGTTTGCTGACTAATTGTAGCCATAACTCAAGTTCTTATGAGTTGCATTATCTCCCGGTCCATTCTTGTGCTGTTCAAACATTTTTGGACATGGCGTACCTCTCGTCCCACATCTTTTGAGTACTTGGACTTCTTGCTGACTCTGTGCCCCGGGGACTTGGAGGCTTGAAATAGTTTATACTCTAGTCCGCGCTCCAGGGAATTAGAGTACTTCGCTCCGCACTTCGAGGATTCGGAGTTTCAAATCGTTTATATTCTAGTCCGCGCTCTGGGGACTTAGAGTACTCCGATCCGTGCTCTGGGGATTCGGAGTTTTGGAATCGTTTATACTCTAGTCCGCGCTCTGGGGACTTAGAGTACTCCGATCCGCGCTCTGGGGATTCGAAGATTTGGAATCGTTTATACTCTAGTCCGCGCTCTGGGGACTTAGAGTACTCCGATACGCGCTCTGGGGATTCGGAGATTTGGAATCGTTTATACTCTAGTCCGCGCTCTGGGGACTTAGAGTACTCCGATCTGCGCTCTGGGGATTCGGAGATTTGGAATCGTTTATACTCTAGTCCGCGCTCTGGGGACTTAGAGTGCTCCGATCCGCGCTCTGGGGATTTGGAGATTTGGAATCGTTTATACTCTAGTCCGCGCTCTGGGGACTTAGAGTACTCCGATCCGCGCTCTGGGGATTCGGAGATTTGGAATCGTTTATACTCTAGTCCGCGCTCTGGGGACTTAGAGTACTCCGATCCACGCTCTGGGAATTCGGAGATTTGGAATCGTTTATACTCTAGTCCGCGCTCTGGGGACTTAGAGTACTTCGATCCGCGCTCTGGGGATTCGGAGATTTGGAATCGTTTATACTCTAGTCCGCGCTCTGGGGACTTAGAGTACTCCGATCCGCGCTCTGGAGATTCGGAGATTTGGAATTATTTATACTCTAGTCCGCGCTCTGGGGACTTAGAGTACTCCGATCCGCGCTCTGGGGATTCGGAGATTTGGAATTGTTTATACTCTAGTCCGCACTCTGGGGACTTAGAGTACTCCGATCCGCGCTCTGGGGATTCAGAGATTTGGAATCGTTTATACTCTAGTCCGCGCTCTGGGGACTTAGAGTACTCCGATCCGCGCTCTGGGGATTCGGAGATTTGGAATCGTTTATACTCTAGTCCGCGCTCTGGGGACTTAGAGTACTCCAGTCCGCACTCTGGGGACTTGGAGGTTTAAGTTGAGAGCAGTCGTATTTCCACTCTTTAATTTGTATTCATCTACTGTATCGAGGCTAATGTCGTCGAATGAACAATCGAACCACGTTTGCTCACGGAATGAGATTCTGCCCCCCAGGATGAGGGACGAAATTTGAAAAATGGACGATCGATTCTCATCCGCATGGTGATTATAGCTCTCCCAATCAAGTCAAGAAAGGAGGTATATGACAGATGGTTGAATCACATCCATGTTGGGTTAGATAGCCAAATCTCTTACAATTTGCTCCGTATCTCCTTCTAGAAAATAAGGATAATAGATTGTTGAGTAGACAAAGTAAGTTGCATATGTTCCAAGGTGCAGTCGTGTCCATATATTGACAGTGATGGTTAGCAAGTACGCAGTCTACCATAGCTACTTCAAGTTGGGCTTTCGAACAACCTTTCGTGTTCAGGGTAGGATTTGATGTGTAGATGATCAAATCACGTCTACTTTTGACGGATCCCGGCGTCACTGAGCTTCATGAGGGGTATCTGTATTTTGTCGAACTTTGTTCTATGACTCGATTGGAGTGGATGATCGGGCCATATTCATTCCAAGCAGTTTAGGTCTCCAAGTCAAATGTGGAGGTTGATGGATGGATGGTCGGTTGTTCGAATCGATCATAAGTTGATCATACGAACTCAGATCGTCTTGAAACTTTGGCTTCCCTGGCTTTGATTGTTATGTCTTGTTAATCGTGGCTCGATCCAGACTCGGACAAAATCCATCGACATCCATAGTGAGCCTTTGTGTAACCGATCTCCAAGACGAACTGTCACTGGTTTCTAATCAAGTTCTTGGTGTCACGGCCTTGCCAAAAGGCGGGATAACATTTGCCCCCCAAAGGACGTCTTGTGTAAACATGACGTGCTTTGAAAAACCACAGTCTTTCATGCTGAATATTTCCGTTCAGTTGATTGCTTGACAGTCGTCTCTCAATCGTTTCGTTGCAATCTTCTTTTAGACAAATGTTCAACTAGCATGCTTTGCTTTGGTTCTGCCCCTAGTTCTGGGGATGAGTATGGAGCTGATGTATGTTTATACTCCGTCTCGCACTCTAGGAGCACGGAGTTGATTAATGTTTATACTCCGTCTCGCACTCTGGGAGTACGGAGTTGATTAATGTTTATACTCCGTCTCGCACTCTGGGAGTACGGAGTTAAGTAGATGTTTATACTCCGAGTTGGACCTTTCCCGAGCTGTCTCCAGACTGCTTCACAGCAATGTTGCTTTTTATTGACTCCTGGACAGGCCCTGGCGCCTTATCTCGTCGTACCCACCTAGCTTCCTCTCTTCTTATGAACTGGTGTGCCTTAGAGTAGAAACGATCTAGCGTAGCCGGAGGTTTTCCTGCTAGCCAGTCTCCAAACTCAGAGTCTGGATCCACACCTCTCATTACAGCCATCAGAATTGCATGGACATTGGATTACTGACTTCAGTTGCTGCTACGTGGAATCTTTGCAAATATTCCTTCAACGATTCCCCAGGATTTTGGATTACACTTGACA
Source organism: Allium fistulosum (assembly GCA_030737815.1). Lineage (NCBI taxonomy): Eukaryota > Viridiplantae > Streptophyta > Magnoliopsida > Asparagales > Amaryllidaceae > Allium > Allium fistulosum. The sequence continues at coordinate 1,024,303,411 of CM060902.1, forward strand.
GAGACATCACGTCTTTTGGGCGCGTAGTGTGTATCCTGAACTGCTCAATAAACTTCTTTGCCAACTCATCGAAATTTGATACGGATCGCGGAGGAAGTCGGGTGAACCACATAGTAGCGATCCCAGATAGAGTAATCGGAAAGCACCTACACTTGGTGGCATCATTCGCTCTGGCTGAATCCATCATCCATTCGTACCTCATGACATGTTGTCTAGGATCAGTCTTTCCTTCATATGCGGGAATAGTAGGCATACTAAACTTCCTGGGGTACGCCGTCTGCAACACAACATCCGTGAACGGAGTATGACTTCTTGACACTCCCCAATCGTCATTCGATAACCCCTGATTTTCCTTCATCAACTGCCTGATCATGGCTGTCAGATCTGGTGTCTGTATGGAAGGCGGAAGGTTAGTGTCTGTTCTACGTGCCTGACCATGCTGGTGCCTCCTCTCCTGGCGACCTGCCAATCGTTCGTCCTGAGGTCCGACATCGTTAGCGTTTTGACGATCTGGACCTCCATCCTCCATTTGTACTCCGGTCCTGAAGTCCCCAGCTCTTGCTTGGTTACAGTCTCCAGTCGTCTGAACATCAGCTTTTGCTCGTGCAGCTTCAGTCTTACGTCATCTGCGCCTGGGAGGTTCATCAGAGGAAGTTGAGCTGTCAGATGAAGAGTAAGGAGCGGGATTGCCCCCAGCATTCTGTTGCTGCTGTTGAGTGAGTTGTGCCATCAGGTTGGCGTTAGCTTGCATCTGCTCTCCTAGTTGTCTCCTGCTTTCCCTGAGTTCTCTCATCAAGTCATTGAACTCTATTCTGGTGACAACTGGAGTCTGTTCTTGAGCGGCAATTCCTGCACTCGGAATCGCTGGTTGATTGCTAGGTCCTGCTTGTTGCACACTAGCAGTTTCGTGGGCATCCGCATTATGAGAAGCTGACCTGGTACGTGGTCTTGCCATTGTAGAGCTATTGGTATGAACTCTGAGTAGAATAAACGGATGTCCTATCAGTGAGTCGGATCTTCCTTGGGGGATTTGTTCAATCCAGTAGCTTCAAAGCAGATCCTTGAGGTCTGAGAATTCGATTCTCATTGAAAGCACCAAAGTGTTAGCACCAAAATTGGTCACTAACCTCGTTCAGAAAGATTGTGTAGAGATATAAGTGATGAAAGTAAATTAAACAGAGAAGACAATGCTAATTTAAATGCAGAAAGTAAGAACACCAAATTTATAGTGGTTCAGCGTAATTGCCTACGTCCACTTTGAGGTTAAACTTTATTGATCTTCCTTATAGTTGATTACAAATACAATTCGTGAATCAAATGCTTGAATGAAGTTGTTTAAGTAGAGAGGACGAGTCTTGAAAATGGCAGAGTCTCCCCGTGTTCTCTCTCCCAAAAAGGATCCCTATCACTGTGACCCTGCCCCTCTATTTATAGAAAAAGATGGGCTGGACTTCCCAAGTGGGCTGATGGCCGAACGCTCCAGCCCGAGTACAGTGGTCGCTTCATGCCGAGCAAGGTTTGCCGAACGCTCTGATGCCGAGCAGTCCTTTCTGTGCCGAACGGTGTGGTTTGATGTTTGGGAAGTGCAAGATGTTAGTCAGTCGAAGCCGAACGCTCCTCTAGACGCCGAGTACTTTTGTGCCGAGTACTTCTGATGCTACCGGGTACTACGCCAAGTACTCATGTATGCCGAACCACATATGCTGCCGAGTTCTCCTTGATGTCGAGTGCTCTCATATGCCGAGCAACCTTGATGCCGAGCAGTCTTGATGCCGAGCACTCTTGTATGCCGAGCAGTCTTGATGCCGAGCATTGGTTGATGCCGAGTGCCAGTTGACGCCGAACACTGCTGGATGCCGAGTACTCTCTGACGCCGAGTTCCACTGGATGCCGAGTACCACGCCGAGTACTCCTGGATTTCAAGTGCTTCGCCGAACACTCCTGAATGCCAGACACTCTCTGATGCCGAGTACTGGTTGCCGAGTACTACGCCGAGTACTCCTGGATGTCAAGTGCTTCGCCGAACACTCCTGAATGCCGGACACTCTCTGATGCCGAGTACTGGTTGCCGAGTACTACGCCGAGTACGCCTGGATGTCAAGTGCTTCGCCGAACACTCCTGAATGCCGGACACTCTCTGATGCCGAGTACTGGTTGTCGAGTACTACGCCGAGTTCTCCTAGATGCCGAGTACTGGTTGCCGAGTACTACGCCGAGTTCTCCTAGATGCCGAGTACTGGTTGCCGAGTACTACGCCGAGTTCTCCTAGATGCCGAGTACTCTCTGACGCCGAGTTCCACTGGATGCCAAGTACTACGCCGAACACTCCTGGATGCCGGTCACTCTCTGATGCCGAGCACTGGTTGCCGAGTACTAGTTGCCTGGTCAAATCCCCAGGAAACAATCTACATTCTTCGAAGAGAGATTTCATCGTTTGAAGCGGATTTGTGTTAGATCGAGTTAGATCCTTCGCTGTCCAGATCTGAAGTGTGTTGCTTTGGGGTTGTTTAGGTGATTTGGTGAGTGGTGATTATCTCTCACACGGATCCAAAGGAGTATATCGGATCGTTGGCTTAATTTGGAGTTAAAGTAGTGATTTCCATGCATTTTTGTAAACCTAAGTATAGATCCATATAGATCCATTGTTCATGATGATTTGACCACCATTTTACTAAGTGTTAACCTATGCATGTTCATTTATCAAGTTATAGAGATATTGCTCATGTTTTCATGCTTGTTAGACTTTGGACTCTTTAATTACGAAATTGCCATTATTGTTATAATTGTCTATTTAGATCATATTTGAATGCTTGATTACTTGGATTAATGTTTGACTTGATTGATTGCTATGAATTAGATGATTGATGATTTGATTTAGACAAGTTGGTCGAAGATGATTCAAAAGATAAGGGAAAGGCTCTTGAATTGGAAAAGCTGCTCGTGGCATATGTAGCGGATGATGAAGCTCATATGGATAGATTTGATGATGATTTTGAGATGAAGCTTTGCTATGATGATGATGAGGCGAAGCATGAGATGAGATAGTCTTGGTCTAATCCAGACGGGATCATTCCAAGCATGTTGATAACTCGGTGAAATGGTTCGAGTTAGAGGATAATGGTTTGCTTGAGAGGCGCTTGAGCTAGTATGGAAATAGTCGTCGAGGAGGATGACTAGAAGGCTGAGATCTCATCGTTGTTGAAGGTTCTAGCATACTCAAAGCAAGAGTACGTTGGGCAGATTCGATAGTCCCTGAAGGCTAATGATTGATGGTCAAGTACTCTAGGTAGATTCGATAGTCCTAGGCACGGGTCACGATGACGTGCAGAGTTATGTCTAGAACCGGGGTTTCCATTAGCCCTTGACGGACGGCTGAAAGAATGTGCCGGTCATTCAATTAACGGTGATATCAAAGCAATGATAACAGTGATAGCCAGAGTCATGGATGTTTGGTTGTATCATCACTCGGTCTCAAGAGCGGTATTTTCTGGGTGCTTATCTGATCTTGGTTTAGGCCTTGGGGGTTTGTACTTGGAAAGCATCGCCCTTGACTCGAGTGATAATTGCTTTACTTTAAATTGTATGCTCTGCTATGTTTGCTTCTACTTAGTGTGTGTCTGGGGGCTATCAGTGTAGAAAGAGGTGGAGTGGGAGGGTTGTATTCCTATTCTTTTTTTCCTTATGCTCTTTTGGAATGTTGTTAGTTAATTTACTGCTCACTAAGACTGTTGTCTGACTCAAGGCTTTATGTTTTAACTCTTATTGCCTTGGGCTGTTCGTCCATTTTGGGACGGGCAGACTAGGTAGCAGGTGACAGGTGCTGTTCTTGCTTTCCACGGTGCTGATATCGAAGACGAGCTGGAGGGTTGCATATTATCTTCTTATTATATGTACTGGATGTTCCGCTGTTTGTAAATTCTCTGAGTGTTATGTAGTGAGGCTTGATGTATTGACTATTCAGATGTTTGTATTCAACTATTATGAAGTTTTATCGATGAGATTCTACTCTATGAGATTCTATTCTGTGAAGCTTCACTATATATATATTCTATTGTATTTTGTCCATGCGCTGTGAGTAATACGATAGATTTTGCTGTTTTTAATTTACCCTGACAATCGTCCATGGTCGCCTGGCACACTTTACAGCGCATTTTCTCTAGGTTTGGTGCAGGGGTCATGGGCGGTCGTCACATTTGGTATCAGAGCTTTGGTTAATTGATTTTACCCAACACTCGCTGACGTAACTACGTATGAGAGACGTAATTGTATTTTGATGGATGATTACTATATATAATATAGTAGCTTAGAAGAGTTTGAGTCCTTTATGCAGTTGTTTCTCGAGGTGTATTAATCATTCCTTTTTATAGATATTGAGAATGAGTCGAAGAGGGAGACCAGCTGCTAGGGAAGACCGTGCTACTGAGGGGGCTGCTGATTATGCTGCTATGTTCGAAGCTATGATGACTTCGATCATGAGAAGGATGCCAGCTCCGGGGCCATCGGTAGATGTTGGAGTTCAAGTTCAAACTCCAAAACCGGTGGATTTTGCTAAGTTGTGTAAGGACTATACTGCTCTTGGAGGAAAGGTTTTCTTGGGGACTGAGTCAACCATTGAAGTTCAGAGGTGGATAGATGCTTGTAGAAGGATCTTTGGTGATTTGGGAATCGAGGATGCAACTAAGAGGAAGCTTGCATCAAGACAGCTTCAAGGAAGAGCTTCTGATTGGTGGAACTCTATCACCATTGATACTCCGGAGGAAGAGATTACTTGGGAGCAATTCCAAGACAGATTTGAAGCTAAGTTCATTTCTACAGCTCAGAAGTCTGTTCTGTTCAAGAAGTTTGTGGAGCTCAAGCAAGGTGGAAGACCAGTTCTTGAGTATGTTTCTGAGTTTGAAGCTTTGTCCAAGTATGCCCGGTCGTATATTGAATCTTCGTATCAGAAGAATGAGAAGTTTGTGACAAGCTTGGACAGTTATCTTGGGAGGCAGTTGGTGGATCATCTGGATGATTCATTTGAGAAGCTTGTGGAGAAAGCTCTCAGGCATGAGAGTCTGTTTCCTAAGGAAGGATCTGTTGTTGCTGTTACCAAGGAGGAGTCTAAACCATAGTAGGGTGGAAATAAGAAGAGGAAGCAGCAACAGCAAAAGGGTAAGGATGGCCAGAAGAAGCCGAAGGGCGAAGTGACCTGCTTCAACTGTCAGCAGAAGGGCCATTTCTCTAGAGATTGCAAGAATTCGAAGGTGCCGATGAAGTGTCACAACTGTGACAAGCCGGGGAATATCAGGAAGAATTGTCCAGAACCGCGAAAGGACAAGCAGATTGTGCAAGCTTATGCTTTAGGAGCTGTTCCATCATTTTCGAAAGCTCCTACCGCTGAAGAGAAAGGAAAGAGTGTGGTGGTTCAAGGTACTCTTTTCCTATGTGGTGTTCCAGTTAGAGTTCTGTTTGATACTGGGGCGTTGCATTCGTTTGTTTGTAACGAACTTGTAGGCCGGTTGGGTTTAGAACCGGATATTGTTGATAGGCCATTGGTTGTGACTAATCCAGTTGGGGGTTCGTCTTGTTTGTGTATGTTATGCCGTGGTCTGATTGTATCGAGTCATGATTGCTCTTTTGTTTGTGATTATTTTGTTCTGAACTTTGCGGGGTTCGGAATTATTTTGGGTATGGACTGGCTTAGGAAGTATGCGGCAAAGGTTGATTGTAATAGGTTGGAGGTGACAGTCGAGAATGTGGAGGGGCGAAAGATTGTGATAGGATGTAAGCATGAAGAAGGCGTCTTCATGAGCTTCATGTATTCGCTGGTTGATCCACGGGATGGACTGTCATCTGTGCCAATCGCTAATGGATTTGAGGATGTCTTTGACGAGGTCAAAGGGTTACCACCGCATAGAGAGATCGAGTTTCGTATAGATCTAGTTGAAGGAGCCAGACCTGTTGTGATGCCTCTTAGGTGGATGGCGCCTAGGGAACAGTAGGAGTTGAGGGTGCAAGTTGATGACCTTTTACAGAAAGGATTCATTCGGCGTAGTGTGTCCGAGTGGGGTGCACCAGTTGTGTTTGCAACCAAGGCAGATGGGTCATTGAGATTGTGCGTCGATTATCGTGAGCTGAATAAGGTGACTAAGAAGAACAAGTATCCATTGCCGAGGATAGATGACTTGTTTGATCAGCTTCACGAAGCTAAGGTGTTTTCTCAGATGGATTTGGCAACGGGATTTCACCAGTTGAGAGTAGCTAAGGATAGTGTGCCGAAGACTGCTTTTAGGACACCATCCGGTTTCTTTGAGTGGCTGGTAATGCCGTTTGGATTGACTAACGCGCCAGCATATTTTGTGGATCTTATGAATAGAGTGTTCAGAGATCAGTTGAACAAGTTCGTACTTGTGTTCGTGGATGATATTCTGATTTATTCCAGAACGGAGGAGGAGCACAAGACGCACTTGCTTATGGTTTTGGAAATCTTGCGGAAACATCAGCTGAAGGCTAAGTTTTCGAAGTGTCACTTCTGGAAGAGTGAAGTGAGGTTCTTAGGCCATGTGATTTCTGGAAGTGGAATAGCGGTTGATCCCGTTAAGGTGGCAGCAATCCAGGATTGGATTAGACCTAAGAATGCATCTGATGTGAGAAGTTTTCTTGGATTAGCAGGATATTATCGACGGTTTATCAAAGACTTCTCCAAGGTAGCTGCACCGTTAACAGGATTGACGAAAAAGAACCAAGTGTTCAGATGGGAAGATAAGTGTGAGCAAGCTTTCAGAATCCTGAAAGAGCGATTGACAAGTGCTCCTGTTTTGACTATTCCAAGTGGGAATGAAGAGATGGTGGTTTACACCGACGCATGTGGTACTGGACTTGGAGCAGTGCTGATGCAGAGGGATAAGGTTGTTGCGTATGCAAGTCGACAACTGAAGCCGCATGAAAGGAATTATCTGACTCATGATTTGGAGTTAGTGGCGATTGTTTTTGCTCTGAAGATGTGGAGACATTATCTATTGGGAGTTCGATTCGAGTTGTTTACAGATCATAAGTCGTTGAAGTATCTTTTCTCCCAAAAGGATTTGAATCTTCGGCAGCAACGTTGGCTAGAGTTTTTAGCATCTTATGATTTTGGTATAGCTTATACTCCGGGAAAAGGTAATGCAGTGGCAGATGCGTTAAGTCGAAGACATGCAGGATTGGGAGCCATGTTTTCAGAATGGAAGAATCTCGAGTATTTAGCTGGTTTTGACTTCAGGCCTAGATGTGAATTGGAACCTGAGATGTTGGCAAACTTATCAATAAGACCGACTCTTGTGGAAAGGATTGGCGAGAGCCAAAAGCGAGACGATAAGCTTGTCAAGATTATCCATGATTTGGAATCTGGATTGGACCCAGAAAAGGATAAAGGATTCAAGGTTGATCGAGAGGGTTGGCTTCAGAAGCAAGGACGACTAGTTGTTCCCGATATCGATGAATTGAGGAATGAAGTTCTGAGGGAAAGTCATCACTCAAAGTTGACAATTCATCTAGGTGGAAATAAGATGTATCGGGATATGAAGAGAACCTATTACTGGGAAGGTATGAAGAAGAATGTCGGAAATTTTATTTCCAAGTGCATGAACTGCCAGTTGGTAAAAGCCGAACAGAAGAAGCCAAGTGGGTTGCTTCAGCCATTAGAAGTTCCTACATGGAAGTGGGAGCAAGTATCGATGGATTTTATTGATGGGCTACCTAGAACAAGAACGGGAAATGAAGGGATTTGGGTCATCGTAGATCGTCTGACTAAGAGTGCAAGATTCATTCCTGTTCGATCGACTAGGACAGCATCAAAGTTGGCTGAGTTGTATGTTAAGTGGATTGTTCGATTCCATGGTATTCCGAAGAGTATAGTGAGCGATCGAGATCCATTGTTCACTAGTGGATTTTGGAAGAGCTTCCAGGAAGTTTTGGGAACTGAGTTGTGTTTGAGTACAGCTTATCACCCCCAAACAGATGGTCAGACCGAGAGAGTCAACCGAGTTTTATAAGATCTCCTCAGAGCTTGTGTTTTGGATTTCGGAGGATCATGGGAAGATCACCTTCATTTGGTGGAGTTTTCGTATAACAACAGTTACCTGTCAAGTATTGGTATGGCACCGTATGAGGCATTGTATGGAAGACCGTGTAACTCTCCGACATGTTGGTTAGAGACCAGAGAAAAGCTGATACTTGGGCCAGAGATGATTCGACAGACTTCGGATTGTATAGAGATCATTCGGCAGCGAATGAAGGCAGCCCAAGATCGTCAGAAAAGTTATGCCGATAAGCGTCGTAAGGATCTGGAATTCGACGTAGGTGATATGGTCTTTATGAAGATTTCTCCACTGAAGAATGTTATTCGATTCGGGAAGAAAGGAAAATTGACTCCGAGATTTGTTGGACCATTCCCGATCATCGAGCGAATTGGAAAGCTCGCCTACAGATTGGAGTTACCAGAGAAGATGTCGAGTGTGCACAATGTTTTTCATGTATCCTATCTACGGAAGTATGTGCACGACTCGAATACAGTGGTTTCTGCAGATAGCTGTGAAGATTTTGAAGTTGATCCAGTCGATAAGAGACCTCGTAAGCCGCTTCGTGTTGTGGAAACCGACACGAAATAGCTTAGGAGGAAGGTAGTTAAGTTGCTCAAGATACAATGGAGTGATGATGATAACGACTGTACGTGGGAGGTGGAAGAGAGGATGAAGACAGCTCATCCTGAACTCTTCAAGGTATGGCCCTAAGATGTCGTGTCATCTCACGATATTGTAACTTGTTCTAGTTTTAGAATTCTGCATGCTAAGCTAGAATTGGATGCATGGTTTGTTGATTGCTATGGATGGTAGGCGTGCAGAATAGTCTTTGATTGCTCTTGTTTGTTTGGAATTTCGGGGGCGAAATTCCTAAGGGGGAGAGAATGTAACGACCCGTATATTTACGGATCGAAACATCGTAAAACAGTTGACATTTGGTCGCATTTTTGATAAGTCATATGTTGAGGCTTAGGTCGTAGACGACTTAAGGAAATAGGCGACTTATAGAAACTGGCGACCTAAGGAGTCTGGGATAGGTCGTATAGGAGATAGGTCATGTGATAAGCTTAGGTCGTGAGGTAGGATAGGTCGAGTGAACGACCTAAGTATTGGAGCGACCTATGGGAAAGGCAGCGACCTAAGAGAGTTAACGACCTAGCAGTTAGGTCGCATAGTGGTTTAGGTCGTGTGTTAGTTTGGAGCGACTTATAGGATGTTAGCGACCTAAGGGAGATGCGAGCTAAGGAGTATACGACCTAGTGGAGTGGAGCGACTTAGTAGTTAGGTCGTTAGACGACTTAAGGAGTTAAGTCGTATCCTGGCTAAGTTAGTAAGGTCGTAGGTTTGTTAGGTCGTAGACGACCTAAGATTAGTTAGGTCGCGTCTTAGTTAAGTCGTAGGTCGTAACTCTGTTGAGTGGTTAGGTCGCGAGGAAGTATCTGCGTTAGGTCGCTGGGTTTTGCCTGAGTGTTAGGTCGTGAGCGACCTAGGAGTTGTTAAGTCGCGAGCGACTTAGGAGTTGAGCTGCTAAGTCGTAAGTCGTAGACAGGTGAGTTTCGATAGGTCGTAAGTTGCGTGGTGATAGGTCGCGCGCCTGCGTTGTGTTAGGTCGCAAAGAGTTAGGTCGGAGGGTTTGTTAGGTCATGGACGACCTAAGAGTGTGCGACCTAAGGGGATTTCAGCTATAAATAGGAAGGTTTTTCTCACTTTTTGGGATCGGGATTTTGAAGCGACGAAGTGCTGCCATTTTGAGAGCTTGACTTCTACACTTCTTCACTTCTTTTCTCCACTCTAATCTAGTGATTCCTTCCATCCAAATCGAAGATTCAAGAGCTTAGATTGAAGATCTACATTCTTCGAAGAGAGATTTCATCGTTTGAAGCAGATTTGTGTTAGATCGAGTTAGATCCTTCGCTGTCCAGATCTGAAGTGTGTTGCTTTGGGGTTGTTTAGGTGATTTGGTGAGTGGTGATTATCTCTCACACGGATCCAAAGGAGTATATCGGATCGTTGGCTTAATTTGGAGTTAAAGTAGTGATTTCCATGCATTTTTGTAAACCTAAGTATAGATCCATATAGATCCATTGTTCATGATGATTTGACAACCATTTTACTAAGTGTTAACCTATGCAAGTTCATTTATCAAGTTATAGAGATATTGCTCATGTTTTCATGCTTGTTAGACTTTGGACTCTTTAATTACGAAATTGCCATTATTGTTATAATTGTCTATTTAGATCATATTTGAATGCTTGATTACTTGGATTAATGTTTGACTTGATTGATTGCTATGAATTAGATGATTGATGATTTGATTTAGACAAGTTGGTCGAAGATGATTCAAAAGCTAAGGGAAAGGCTCTTGAATTGGAAAAGCTGCTCGTGGCATATGTAGCGGATGATGAAGCTCATATGGATAGATTTGATGATGATGTTGAGATGAAGCTTTGCTATGATGATGATGAGGCGAAGCATGAGATGAGATAGTCTTGGTCTAATCCAGACGGGATCATTCCAAGCATGTTGATAACTCAGTGAAATGGTTCGAGTTAGAGGATAATGGTTTGCTCGAGAGGCGCTTGAGCTAGTATGGAAATAGTCGTCGAGGAGGATGACTAGAAGGCTGAGATCTCATCATTGTTGAAGGTTCTAGCATACTCAAAGCAAGAGTACGTTGGGCAGATTCGATAGTCCCTGAAGGCTAATGATTGATGGTCAAGTACTCTGGGCAGATTCGATAGTCCTAGGCACGGGTCACGATGACGTGCAGAGTTATGTCTAGAACCGGGGTTTCCATTAGCCCTTGATGGACGGCTGAAAGAATGTGCTGGTCATTCAATTAACGGTGATATCGAAGCAATGATAACAGTGATAGCCAGAGTCATGGATGTTTGGTTGTATCATCACTCGGTCTCAAGAGCGGTATTTTCTGGGTGCTTATCTGATCTTGGTTTAGGCCTTGGGGGTTTGTACTTGGAAAGCATCGCCCTTGACTCGAGTGATAATTTCTTTACTTTAAATTGTATGCTCTGCTATGTTTGCTTCTACTTAGTGTGTGTCTGGGGGCTATCACTGTAGAAAGAGGTGGAGTGGGAGGGTAGTATTCCTATTCTTTTTTTCCTTATGCTCTTTTGGAATGTTGTTAGTTAATTTACTGCTCACTAAGACTGTTGTATGACTCAAGGCTTTATGTTTTAACTCTTATTGCCTTGGGCTGTTCGTCCATTTTGGGACGGGTAGACTAGGTAGCAGGTGACAGGTGCTATTCTTGCTTTCCACGGTGCTGATATCGAAGACGAGCTGGAGGGTTGCATATTATCTTCTTATTATATGTACTGGATGTTCCGCTGTTTGTAAATTCTCTGAGTGTTATGTAGTGAGGCTTGATGTATTGACTATTCAGATGTTTGTATTCAACTATTATGAAGTTTTATCGATGAGATTCTATTCTGTGAGATTCTATTATGTGAAGCTTCACTATATATATATTCTATTGTATTTTGTCCATGCGCTGTGAGTAATACAATAGATTTTGCTATTTTTAATTTACCCTGACAATCGTCCATGGTCGCCTGGCACACTTTACAGCGCATTTTCTCTAGGTTTGGTGCAGGGGTCATGGGCGGTCGTCACAAAAGGTGCGCACCAAATCAATCATAAAGTAATAGAATGGCATACGATGGAGTGTGTCCGATCGGAGGAGCTACCTCACTTGGCCCGTCAATTTCTCCTTTTTAGCCACCTTATGCCAACTCACGGGAGTCGGGTCCACTTGTATACCTCATATAGGATCGTCGCCAACATCCTACTTTATTTTGGAATCTCCACCGCGTACACGGTTGTTAAAGTGGTTTTCGGCATTGGCAGAGAGTATGACAATAACCGATCCCAGTCTCTTCAACAACCAATCGTTATTATAACACCGTGGTCATTTCAAAATATCATATTTCAAAACCAAGATAATATATTCATTTCAAAACCATATCAAATCTGACATCATTTTTCACTTCAAATATATCCATTTCCAAAATCATAGCACTTTCAAAGTTATAACACTTTCGAAACCAAAACACTTAAAATTATAACACTTTGAAAATCATAACACTTTGAAATCATAACACTTTAGAAATCATAACACTTTGAAATCATAACACTTTGAAAATCATATCACTTCCCTCTTAAACTGTTTAAATATAAATAATAGTGTATAAAAAAATAGTTTATAAAATAAATTAGTTTATATTAAAATAATTAGTATATAAAATAGTTATAAGTTAAAATAGTTTATATAAAATAAAATAATTAGAATATTAAAATAGTTTATAATAAAATTAGTTTTATATTAAAAATAGTTTATATTAAAAATAATTTATAAAGTAAAATATATAAATAGTTTAAATATAATTGAAAAATACTTTATATAATAAAATAGCTTCCTCAAATTTCACAAATCGATTCAAATCAACTTGAATTCAAAATTTCAAATTTAATTCAATCTCAATTCATCAATTTCAACTCAATTCAGTTTCTCAATAAACCATTTCAAATTATATCGATTTCAAATACAGATTTGAACCACAAAATAAACCATTTCAATTTCAATATATTTCAAAGCTTTATATATTCAACATTTCAAAACTAAATTTGCTAATTTCATATGTATCTTAATTAAACTTCATTATTATTTAGTTTTGAAATATTCACTTAATAAATCCAATATCATTTAAATAAAACCTCAAATTACAAATAAATTAAATATTTCCTTCAATTTATTTAAACTTGAAATATTCATTTATTCACCTTAAACCAAAATCAAGTTATAAAATCATATCCTTTAAAATCTCAAATTCCATAAGTTTCAAATCGATTTTTAATTAAATATAGTGCTTAATTAAATACAATTTTAATTAAATTCAAATTTATCACTCCAATCTTAACTTATAAAATCATTATAAAATCTATTTTAAAATATAATTTTAAATAAATACATAAACGTCTCATAAAATTTATTTATATATCAAATCTATTTTTATATTCTAAAAATAGTAAAATTATAAATAAATTCTTAAAATTTATAATTTCAAAATTAACTTATAACTATACAATTTTCACAACATATAAATTTTAAAATAAAATACATTTATATATAATATCTTAAAACAATATTTATTAAACCATATATTTCTTTCCAAAACCATAGAAATTATTTCAAAATATTTATATATAGACCAACGGTGTCTGTATATAATTTTCTATCCTATGGTCAAGTGCTACAGATATTTATCATTTGAATCCGTAATTTAAATATATACGGGTATATATCATTTCAACCCGTAATCCCAAATTCAATTCAAATGAAAATCGCTTGGGTTTATCATTTCAACCCATAACGATTTTCTCCTATTCTACAGATCGTTCGGGTATGTATCATTTCAACCCATAGGGAATTCTATACTAACAGGGAACTTGTAGAGTGATAACATATATGATAATAATATAACATGCATATATCATCAATATAAATAATAGATAATGGTGTCAGATGTCACAGGTGAACAGATACAGATAATAGCATATATAGCAATGTAAATAACTAACAGCAGCATATTTCAATTGTCGTTTCAATTGAAATCAAATTTAATAAATATAAGAACGTTAATCGTGAGTGATTGCTCACCTTTCGAGGCTAGAGAGTTTGACAACGAACAAGCTACAAATTCCAAAGCAAAGCAAGATTGGCACGAATTCGACGGATAGAGCTGATAAATAGGAATCGGTGAGATCAAATATATATATATATGTATATATATATATATATGTATATATATATGTATGTATGTATATATATAATTTAAAGTCTTATATTAACACTTAATAAAATAAGATAAAATAAAAATCTTTATCGTATTTCAAAAATCCATATTTATTATAAAAGTCAATATAAACAATTTTATTATAATTATATAAACTTAAACAGAAATGAAAATTTTCAAAAATCTATGTACAACATATTACATAACTACATATATTACTGTACATGAATCATTTTATAAACTATAATTTATATTTACACAAATGCAACTTTCCACACATATATTCTTTCCAAAATTCCAGAAAAAAATATATATTCAAATAACTCATAACTATATTCAATTCTAAATACATATAAAAATAAGATCACTATTTACACACCATATTCAAAATCTTATATAACTTATACTTATACAAACAGTGAAATCCTTTATACATACAAATGTAAATTTATGCAAAATCCAAATGAGTTATAGATAATATAAACTAACATTTATAAAACCCCGTACCTATATACTAAACTGACATATAAACACACAACATATCTTATCTGACACTTCCATACTGCACATAATATATGTCAACAAAACATAAAATATCTATCATATAAGACACTGTAACTATGCATAACTATTATAACTTTGTAAACTATAACAATACCACTTACTATATATATAACCCATAAACTCATATATACATACTGTAAATAGATATATAAGTATACACAAACATAAAAAAATCAAACCGAAGACAGAACAGGGATTTGTAAAACTATATATATATATATATATATATATATATATCAAAATATCAATATCTTAAAACTTAGAAATCAATACTTAAAAGACAATATAACTTACTCTATTATTATAAATATAAATCACTGCCATAATATATATATGTGCGCGTAAATAAACCAGAGTGGCTGGCAAACAATACTATATTATATACACATAAAGCTGTAAATATTATTTACTTAAAACAGTATTTTATATTTAAAACAATATACAAAGCACACGTATGCTTGTGTGTGTGTGTGTGTGTGTATATATATATATATGCTATATATGATACAAAACAATGTAAAGAACCGTACTAACCTTTATATATAAGATCTCACTTCACTTTAAATATATAAACAATGGGCTAAGGGGAGACAAACTACTGTTATAAAGAAGCAAATTCGAACTTGAAAATGAATTTTCGAGTGGGCTACCACTGATGGTTGCAGAGGGGTCGTGAGTGCAATGGAGGGTGATGGAAGAAGTGGGGTGTACGGTCAGTGTTTGCTAGGTGCTTGGGTATGCATGGCAGGTTGGTGGCGGTAGTGCACTGCCGGAGCAGTTGGGTTGTACTGGCCATTGGTAGGGAAGGTTGGAGTTGCTGACGTGGTGCGGGAAAGACGAATGAAAGGAGAAGAATGGGGCTGTGGTGAGGAACACAGCTAGTGGTCATTCGGCAAGATGGGGTGAGCTTAGGTGGCGGCGAACTGATGGGTGGAGGCTCTAGGAGGAAAGCAAGGTCACTGGGAAGAGAACGACAGTTAAATCTAGAGGAAAAAAGAAAAAAAAAGTGGAAAGAAACAATTGAAAACAAAAAACAAAAAGTGCCGAATAGGCTTCATTTCCATTTTAATGAAAAGGCACCATAATAAATTAATGAAATGAGAAGGATCAGCTGTCATTCCATAATTAAATAAAGGCAATAGATTAGACGGCTGTGCAATTGAAAAGATAAGAGAGAAAAAAAACAACAGGCACAAAAATACGGTACTGATACGACAAACTGCTTTGTCGTTTTCGTCGTGTACCCATGTAACAACCCGTAATTTTAATAAATATTTTAAATTAAATTTATTTGAAACTTAGATTTTAAATCTTTTAAAAATTGAAAATTTGGAATTTTATAATGTAATTTTGGGATTTGTTGAGAATTATTTTTCCAAATATAATAAAATAAAGATTTTTCTGAAAATATAAATTTTTGGTCAACTTTGGTCAAAGTTTGACTTTCAGTTGAAATTTTTAATTTTGAATTTTAAATTTTTATTCTTTTTCTTTGAAGCTGAATTTGATTCAAACATTCTCTCTGTTTTTCTTTTCATCAAATTCTGATTTATACCTTTTAAATCTGTTAAATCTCAGCGTTTTTACATGCAATTATTTTTCCGTATTTTATTTTCTATTTTCTATTTTGGTTTGGGCTTGATTTTTTTGTGTTTGGCTTGCTTTGTTATTGGGCTTGACTAATGGGTTTAGGAATTTCCTAATAGACACTTTTGTGACTTTTCAAATTGAAGAGATGTCTCTCCATAATCCATAGCCGTTCAAAACATCCTCCTTCTCATCCCTTTCTCATTTTCACTTTCCTAACAAAACATTTACAGTAAGTTTTCTTCTTTCTTCCTTCTTCTTTCATTCCTTTTCTATTTTGTTTCTTTCTTCCTTAACATAGATCGGCTTTACCATTCACCATCCCTTTAGCCGACCTCCTCTCCACTTCATCACCACCACAAGATCGGCCGTCATCCATCACCACCATCCCCTCCTATTGCCGTGACTTCCTAGACCCAAAACCCATCATCCACTTGCCAAAACCCTATAGCCGACCCCACTACATCATCTCTTCTCATCATGTTTGCATCGGCCACCACCTTGCAATGCCTTACCGTGACCACTTCCATCCTTAGCCGTGAGTTAATATGCCTTGACCCCTTTGCATCACTTGATCCAAGCATTAGCATAGGGCCGAACCCATTGACCAAGTGGCCGAACTCCCATGAGTTAGCATGGTGGAGATTCCAGAATGAAGTAGGATGGTGGAGACGATTCTATATGAGGTATATACGTGGACCTAACTCCCGTGAGTTAGCATAAGGTGGCTAAAACACGAGCAATTAACAGGCTAATGAGGTAGCTCCTCTTATCGGACACATTCCATCGTATACCATTCTATTACTTTGTGATTGATTGGGTGCACCCTTTGATTTGGGAGTGTGGCTCGAGGTGGGCGATTGCTGCGGCTCTGCGTTACCACCAGCCCGGAAGTGTAATTGGTATATCTACCCTGGCATTTCCTAGTTGTGCCGTGTCACCTACCCTAACGCGCCTTTTACGAGTTTGTTTTGTACCATACATATGGTGTGCCCTCTGACGATGCCCATTACGGGGGAGATTACGGTACTGTATAGACTATGGGAATATATAAAATGTGTTAAGGTGGAAAATGTAAAGCCTTAACGCTATTTTGATAGTTTACTTTACTTTAGACATTATTATAATAGCATATATTACTACATAGTAGATAGTTTAACGGATCCTTAAAGGATGGGTGATCCCAAGAATCCTTTAAGTTATTGATGCATTTCTATTACAGTACACTTGAGTTGATTTACATTGTATAAGTATGTATGTCCAGACTCGAGTGTTTTGTATTTTTCTTTACGCTCAGGTCAGCATGAGTATCACAGCTTTGGATTCATATTTGGAGCTAGAGATTTACTGGAGATTTATCTATCTATCTAGTTGTCTATCTATTTCTATTTCAGTTATTTCCAATCAGCCTTAATTGTGTATTAGTGAACTTATGTATTTGGATTTTCAGTTGTATTTGCTTTCAGACTCTGGTATTATGTATTTGTTTTGAGACTATGTATTGTAGTAGCTTCATGAACTACTATGTATTTTTATTTCCGCTGCGAGTTATTCTGATATTCTATGTCTGTGATTCTGTGATTGATTTTATTTGCTCCAAATTTATTTACAATCTATTGTTTTGAATTATTCAAGTCCAACATATGTGGTTTTATTGTCGATTTGAATGGTCCAAAATGGTGGGTCATTACAACCGGACATCAAAACACAGAATTAAATATACCGCAGAGATCAGCACGATGAGACGATCAAAATGGTATACAGATATCAGTGGTACGATCATCCGATGGGAAATGTTGCTAATTTGTAGAAAATAAGATAAACGGAGCAATAGCAGTCCAAATTTGGAGAAACAAAAGATGACGCCTCTCTCAGAAAATTATTTACAAATTTATTGTATAAAATTATTCAGATTTGGAAAACATTTTATTATCACATAATATTAACTGATTTGAATTTAAATAAAATTACACAAGAAAATAAACTTCCATATTATCTGATGAAAATTTACCATTTGCTATGTTTAACTAGACATATTACAAATATCAAATTTATATTTTTTAGATTCAATTATTTAAAATTTCACAAAAATTTAGTCAAATATATTATTAAAACAAATAAAATTTTTACGGGTCGTTACACCGAGACTTGTCACAGACGCTTGTGAGTATATCTCAGACGTCTGTGAGATGAAAATGCAGTTTTCCATAAGATTTTGATGTATATAAAATTATGTGTGATCGTGTATCCATATATACTCAAGGAGACCTTAACAATTTTTTTATCTAAGACTCTTTTACAGTAGAATAACCTTAGTATGGTCAATGAATCTTCGTTTCTCTTTGAGTCTCAATATCTTTGATCATGGTGTGTGCTTGTAGTATATACTTGCAATCTTGTTAAAGCCTATATATGTATATGATTATATAGTTGTTATCATTGAAACATAATTTGAAGGTTCTAACACCATATGTTGTGGTCATGCTTTCTTAGTCCACTCCTTACGATACAATCTCCGCTCTGTGGGTAATCGAAGTAGGATTACAAATTTAACTCTATTTGTTTTTCCAAATCTTAGTCACTTCGTCCATCCATTCGAAATATGGTCGCAACTACTTCTACAGTCGAAATTTATAGAGTTAGGCATATATTCAAAATAAGTGTATATATATATAGCGAGGTTTTTGAAGAATATTTTCAAAAATAATAATTGTCACTCATACGTATACTTTTCTCCATTACTCGGGTAACCTAAGCTTTGATACGAAATATAATTGTCACCCTAAATGGTGGTGGCTACAAATGGTAACCTTATGAACTGGTTTTACGGCCAGCCTCTCGACTACTAGGCAGTCCTTTGACTGCTTGACTAACCCACCTTGGGACCCAAAAAAGCCCATTCTTAAGCTGGCTATTTATTGGTAAAAATAAAAACAATACAAAGCTATCTATCTATTCTTTCAAAACTCATAACGGATGGAATAAAATATAATAAAAATAACAGTACCCATTTATTTCAAATCATTTCAAATGTCATAATATAATAACCGTTACAACATCTTGTTCAAAAATACATTTTATAGGTACAATAAAAAATAACTTGAAAAGATAGATAACAACTGCCACATGCTTCACTCTCGCCATCTTAAAGCATCAAAAACTCCTTTTCTAACTTGTGTTGTAATGAGAAGAAACTCAGAACAACAAGTGTATGGTTAATAAAATCCTTAAGACTAACTATTCCAGTACTTGGATAGTATATTTTATAATAAAAATATGTCTTACGTATTTAAAACTATTTAATACTTGGTATAAGGAAAGAAGGTGTAACGACCCGCTATTTTCAACCATTCGCATCCGCACATGTCGGACTTGAATTGCTCAAAATACCGCGTTGTAAATAAAAATTTGGCAAACTCATCATTTACAGTAAATAAATAATCACAGATCATAGACACAGAGTAATATAATGTAGTGGAAACAAAGAAATAGTAGTTCATGAAGCTACTATATAAATACATCAGAGTTAAGTAAGATACAATAGGAATACCAAGGTACAACATGAGTAGCAGTATGATAATTAGGTACAACTCAGAATACAACTGGAATCAACTGGATAACAAAATGAATAGATATCCGGATCTTCTAAGCAAACTCCAGCTCCAAAGGTGAGTCTCTAATGTGGTATCACTCAGTCTGGCCCGAGCGTAAAGCAAAACACAAAATACTCTTGTCGGGACATAAATACTTATACAATGTAAACCAACTCAAGTGAACTGTAATAAGGATACAAGTAACTTAAAGAATGCTTGGGATCGCCCATTCTTTAAGTATCCGTTAAAATATCTACTATGTAGTAATATTCGCTATTATAATAATGTCTAATATAAAATAAACATACTTTTAAATAGCATTAAGGCTTTACATTTTCCACCTTAACACGTAATAGTCCCAGTAGTCTATCCAGTATTAGCGTACTACCAAAATGGGGGCTACCCTCGATACTCCACAGGCAACGGGAGAAATCACAACTCGTAGTAAAGCTCGATATGGTAGGTGACACGGCACAACTAGGCAATGCAGGGGTAGATATATAATTATGCATCCGGACTGGTGGTGACGCATAGCAGCCACTACCGCCCACCTCGAACAACACTCCCAAATCAAGGGTGCGCACCAAATAAATCACAAGTAATAGAATGGTATCGAAGAAGTGTGTCCGATCAAAGGTGCTACCTCATTGGTCCGTCAATCGCTCCTGTTTTAACCACCTTATGCCAACTCACGGGAGTTGGGTCCACGTATATACCTTAGGATCGTCGCCACCATCCTACTTCATTCTGGAAACTCCACCGCGTACACAGTTGTCAAAGTGGTTTTCGGTATCGACAGAGAGTATGTCCATATCTGATCCCGGTCTCTTTAACAACCAAATTTATTATAACCCATGGATATTTATTTTCAAAACAGTATATACTTTAAAAACCAAAATATCATATCTATTTCAAACCATATCATTTAATTTAAAATAGTATATACTTTCAAAACCAAATTATCATATCCACTTCCAAAATTAAACATTTAATTATAACACTGTGAAACCATAATAATTTAAAACCCATAGCACTCTAAAATGCAACTTTTATAACCATAACAATTTAAAACATTACAATTTAGAAATAATGACATTTTGAAAACATAACCTTAGGTCATCATAGCATTTTGGAAAAGCGATACTTAAGAAATCATAGCAAGTTGGAAATGTAACCTTAAGGGATCATAGCGTTTTTGAAATGTAATATTTAAGAAATCATAGCATTTTGGAATGTAATACTTTCCACTTTACCCTTTTATATAATCCAAATGTTTATATACTTACAATTTTTACCATAGTTGTTTTATCACTTCTATTTTATTACACAAATTAATTCATTTGGATATTAAATAAACTATGCTTTTAAGTTAAATAAAATTAATTACTGTAATTTCCCATTTAAAGTTGAAATTCCTTATGTTAAGTTAAAGTATATTATTAACTTGCATTTCATTATTACAGTACGGAACATTTATTGTTTTAATCAATATTACATTAAATAAAATTACATGTCAAATGTTCATTTTTAACTTACATTTTATTTTCACAATAAAGAGCATTTATTGTCTTAATCAATATCCCATTAATTAAAATTACATGTCAAATGTTCATTTTTAACTTACATTTTATTTTCACAATAAAGAGCATTTATTATCCTATTCAATCTCCCATTAATAAAAATTACATATCAAATGGACATTTTTAACTTACATTTTATTTTTCACAATAAAGAGCATTTATTGTCTTAATCAATATCACATTAATTAAAATTACATGTCAAATGTTTATTTTTAACATACATTTTATTTTCACAATAAAGAGCATTTATTGTCTTATTCAATCTCCCATTAATTAAAATTACATGTCAAATGTATATTTTTAACTTACATTTTATTTTCACAATGAAGAGCATTTATTGTCTTAATCAATCTCCCATTAATTAAAATTATATGTCAAATGTATATTTTTAACTTACATTTTATTTTCACAATAAAGAGCATTTATTGTCTTAGTTAATATCACATATTTCCAAATTAGGTTATATTTCCAATCACAAATTTCCATTCATTTATTTAACATTTTTAATACATAGAAAATCATTTTTCACTTTATTAAATCATTTTAAAAACCAAATTTAAATTAAAATATCAAAATTTACATTTTCAAAATACTTAAAACTTCCAAAAAAATATATAAAATAACCACGGGTTGGTATAATATTTTCTAACCTAGGTCAAGTGATACGGATAATATATCATTTCAATCCGTAATTTACAAAGAAAAATCCGGGTTCTATCATTTCAAACCCGCAATCCCAAGTTAAATAAAATAAATAAAAACGCTTAGGCCTATCATTTCAGCCCATAACGATTTTTCCTATAATAAAGTCCGTTCGGGTATGTATCATTTCAACCCATAGTGATAGGGAACTTGCAGTGATGATAAGCAGGAAATAAATAACAGTATACAAATAATATTATAACAAATGATATAACATGCATATAAACAGTATTTAACATCATATAAACATATCACAGGCATGTATGAACATAACACATTATTTTATACAATTAACTTGTCATCAATTCACAATTATAAAAGTACGTATGTCTAGAGTGAATAACTCACCTTTTAAAAGCTAGAGTTGAAATTCAAACCCAAATCTAAACTCCGCAAAGCACAAAAAGGCACGACAATATTCTTTTGAGTGGATGAAGCGTTGGATCCAAATCTTGTATACAAACAATTGCACAAACATAAGGGTATAATTCAACATACAAGATTATGAATCAAACAATGAACAATATGGATCAAAGGGACATAACCTTTTGATAAAACAAAGCAAGATGCAAACTTGAGTGAAAAGAGAGCCCAAAATCCACATCTTGTACATAACAAAATAGATCAAACAAATATCCCAAACATAAGAACATGATTGAATACAAAAAATAGAGATTACAACAATGAAAAGATAGGAAATAAAAATGACATAACCTTGATAACTCAAAGCAAGGTGATCAATACATGGCTTGGTTTGGTCAAAGTTTTGGTGATGTTATCTTCATGGTGGTCATGGCCTTGGATGGTGGTGAGGAGGAGGGATGATGGGATGAGGTAGGAATTATGGTGGAGGCCAAGCAATAGCAATGAAACAAAGGAGAAACAAAAGAGAAATGGAAAGGAGGAAGAGAAGGAAGCCATAGCTTTCTGTAAAAAATTTCGCAAATGACTTTGAGATGAGAAGTTATTCACGTGGATTGCAAAACTAGATGGCGGCTAGGGTTTACAAAAAGAATGAACGGCTATAGATGAGTAAATGATAGGAAAAAAAGGCAAGAATTAAAGAGAGAGAAACATATACATATAATTTATTCTTAAATGCAAATGGAAATGAGGAAATGAGATAATGAGAATATTATGTGCTTGATTTGATAAAGGAATACACGGTTAGAATAGGTGAATGGCTAGGGTTTGAAATAAAGAGGGTAGGTAAATAAAAGGCAAGAAATTAAAAAGGCACAATTTAAGGAGGAAGAATCTTGTATATTTTTTCCTTTGTTTGCACGCAATGAAAATGCAATAAATATACAAACATGTAACCTATATCTCTTGAAATTCCTAAGCTATTATTCAAAGAAAAAATCAATCAAAGATCAAATGAATATATTCAAAGTTTATACAAATAAAATAGAAAAAAAAATTAGAGAAACAAACATAGGGAAATAGAAAATAAAACATAGAAAGTCATTGCGAGTAAACACTGTATTTTTATCTAAATTAAAAGTATAGTTTAAATTCCCAAAAAAAATCCATATTAACATTGGTTTAGTACTAATACATTAATAACCTCCCAATTAATCCAAATTTCAATTAGCAAAGTAATTAATTTCATTATCTTACCATAAATCTATTTGTTATGAAATTGAATTCCCATAAGTTATAAATAAATTTCAAATAAACTGATTTGATTCAATTCTAATCCATTTATTAAGTCTATACCACTCTACAAATTTCATTACATTAATATATATACAAATATCCATCTTTCCTTTGTATTAACAATTGTTCTCAATTATATTGAATTTTTTAAATGTATACATTTATTACGATTGAATACTCCATAAATTCATTCAGATAGGTTTCATTCTTTTATATTATCTTATGAATAAAATATGCATTTCCATTTATTTCATTACATTCACATTTTACAATTTACTGTCCTATCCCAAGTTAATGAACATTTACTTACATTTAAATGTAAGAAATTTCCAATTCATTTTATAGCCTAAATAGAATGTAACTTGCAATAAATGTTATCATTATCTTTATATTACATTAAAGTTTATTATGTCCACTAATTATCATAATTGCTTACAAAATGTTTAATTCATCCAATTACCATAAACTATATACAAATTCATTTATTCATAACACACTTACATTTATTCACTTATATTCAGTTTTATACCCCAAATCTAACATTTACAATTTAATTAATAGACCAATTAAATAATAACTTACAACCGTTACTATAACTTTTAATCACCCTTTTTGAATTCATTGTTCACAAACATATGTTACCATTCTTATATATCTAATCTTTATCTAGTGGTCATTTATTTCATACTAAATCATTTATAAATTTTAATGTTTTCATTTGTTTTCTTACATAAATTTATGGCCAAGTATAATAATTTACATTACTTCAATAAATTGTAATTTCTTGTAATTTCATTTCAATTGTTAATAATTAGTTTTTAAATACATTGTTACATTTCATTTTGGCATTCATTTCATTATTAAATTACAAAGTTTTTATTTCTTCCAAATTTATTTACCAAAATCTTATTAAATTGACAACTTTAATTATTGAAAATTTACGGGTCGTTACACTCTCCCCCACTCAAAACTTTTCGTCCCCGAAAAGGAAGAAGGTACGAGAAAAGAAACAACCTGAAAGAAAAGAGATTGGAAAGCAAAGAAGATAATAAATCTAAAACCATGGAAATTTCAACTTACATTAATAATTAATGTCATCCATTTGATTTTCTTTCTTAAGTTAAATAAATCTTAATTATTTATAAATCTCATTATCTCATCATCAAATCAACAATTTATAAAGTCATGAATTTGAACAATCATTTATTATATTCATCTTTATTCATTAAATTTCATTCTTCTTTATTCTAATTTATTCTTAAATTTATTCCACTTAATATATCAAATCCTATATATATTAAGTTTATTTCACTTATTATATCTATTTCAATTTATTTATAATTCCTTTAATACCATTTTAAATTGTAAATTATTCAATTGACCTTTTATTCTATTCACCTCTATTAATCCTTTATAACTAAAATTTAAGCGTATAACATTTATTATAACCACTCAAATTTTATTTATAAAATCCTTTTATATTGTACATTATCCAATTACATTGTTAACTTCCAAATAATTAAGGTAAGTTATATTGGAATGCAATAGAATATTATACAAATAAAACTTTCTAGTTCAATTATTTCAAGCTTAATATCCAAAAAATTTGGCTTCATTTTATAATTGAAATCATCCTTTAAGATAAAATTTAAGAATTGAATTTCCGATTAACTTCAAACTATTCTGGATAAATAAATATATATACATAATATATATCAAATCAACTTTAAATCATGTATCAATATATATATATATATATTATAAATCAAGCCAATTTTTTTTAAATGCAAATCAATTCAATTCCCCAAAGCAAAACTGTAGCGAAACTACAGAATGGTCTCTTCACTTCGAAACTCGAAAATGAATGTCGATGATGCTACAGTCATCACCGAAATTATTTCCCAGTGACAAAGAGAAGAGCACTGATTTAAAACTTAAAAATTCTTTAGAAACAATTTCTATTTGAAGATGCTTTAAATATTATATCCTTTTAAAACTTTAAAACCCAAAGTTTGAAATCTTCGGAAATTAAATTCTCAATTCTTGTTTTTAAATTCATTTAAATTTCCCAATTAATTTATAACCATAATTTATAGTTCAATCATTTATATGAAACAAAGCCAATGATTACAAGATATATACAAAGTCAAATATTATTTCTTAACATCCAATTCAATTAACTATAAAAATTCAGAAAATTATACATATATATAATATGATTATACAATATTTCTCATTTACCAAGTTTGGAAACAATATGGTGTCAGTTAGCTATGTTCAAGTGTTTTGGAGCAGACGAATCGATCGGAAACCCAAATCAACATCAACAACTCAAACAACACCCTTCATTTTAAACTTTTTTTTATATATTAGGTTTTTCAAATATAGGAATAACTTCTTTTTCTTTCAAAACTAGGATAGAGGTTCAGATTTGATGGACTCAAATCAAAGAGAATTCTGATTTGAAGATAAGTTCAAAACAAAAGAAAAGATGATTAAATAACAGAATAAGGAGATAGATCAGTTTAGATAAATCACGGGCAACCTTAACCGGATCAACCGTGACTTAAAGAATAAGATCGATGTGGATTTTCTAGGGTAAATCTACATTCGATCTGAAGAGACAGAATTCGGAATAATAAGAGATACTAGCATCTAAACCGAGGATATATAAATCTTCGGTGAATCAATGCTTTTTGTAAAGGAGTTTCACCCCTTTACAAGTCATTCAGAGGTTGGCGAGACTGCCGATTTATTACAGAGATCATTCGAAGTGGAGTTATGGGATACTCCAGAATCAAGAAGACACGAATAGGGGAGGATAGGAATGGACTTGGAACCGAAGGGAACGTTCCAAAATTCAAAGGAAACCGAATCGAAGAAGAAGGAATTCAAGTTCGAATGAAAGTGATTCTGTAATTAAATTTACTCTATATGGTAAGTTTGCCTAGAGCCAAAGCTCTGATACCACATGTAATGACCCGCTATTTTCAACCATTAGCATTCGCACATGTCGGACTTGAATTGCTCAAAATACCACGTTGTAAATAAAAATTTGGCAAACTCATCATTTACAGTAAATAAATAATCACAGACACAGAGTAATATAATGCAGTGGAAACAAAGAAATAGTAGTTCATGAAGCTACTATATAAATACATCAGAGTTAAGTAAGATACAATAGGAATACCAAGGTACAACAGGAGTAGCAGTATGATAATCAGGTACAACTCAGAATACAACTAGAATCAACTGGATAACAAAATGAATAGATATCCGGATCTTCTAAGCAAACTCCAGCTCCAAAGGTGAGTCTCTAATGCTGTATCACTCAGTCTGACCCGAGCGTAAAGCAAAACACAAAACACTCGAGTCAGGACATACATACTTATACAATGTAAACCAACTCAAGTGAACTGTAATAAGGATACAAGTAACTTAAAGAATGCTTGGGATCGCCCATTCTTTAAGTATCCGTTAAAATATCTACTATGTAGTAATATTCGCTATTATAATAATGTTTAATATAAAATAAACATACTTTTAAATAGCATTAAGGCTTTACATTTTCCACCTTAACACGTAATAGTCCCAGTAGTCTATCCAGTATTAGCGTACTCCCAAAATGCGGGCTACCCTCGATACTCCACAGGCTACGGGAGAAATCACAACTCGTAGTAAAGCTCGATATGGTAGGTGACATGGCACAACAAGGCAATGCCAGGGTAGATATACCAATTACGCATCCGGACTGGTGGTGACGCATAGCAGCCACCACCGCCCACCTCGAACAACACTCCCAAATCAAGGGTGCGCACCAAATAAATCACAAGTAATAGAATGGGATCGAAGAAGTGTGTCCGATCAGAGGTGCTACCTCATTGGTCCGTCAATCGCTCCTGTTTTAGCCACCTTATGCCAACTCACGGGAGTTGGGTCCACGTATATACCTTAGGATCGTCACCACCATCCTACTTCATTCTGGAAACTCCACCGCGTACACAGTTGTCAAAGTGGTTTTTGGTATCGACAGAGAGTATGTCCATATCCGATCCCGGTCTCTTTAACAACCAATCGTTATTATAAGCCATGGATATTTATTTTCAAAACAGTATATACTTTCAAAACCAAAATATCATATCTATTTCAAACCATATCATTTAATTTAAAATAGTATATACTTTCAAAACCAAATTATCATATCCACTTCCAAAATTAAACATTAATTATAACACTGTGAAACCATAATAATTTAAAACCCATAGCACTCTAAAATGTAACTTTTATAACCATAACAATTTGAAACATTACATTTTAGAATAATGACATTTTGAAAACATAACCTTAGGTCATCATAGCATTTTGGAAAAGCGATACTTAGGAAATCATAGTAAGTTGGAAATGTAACCTTAAGGGATCATAACGTTTTTGAAATGTAATATTTAAGAAATCATAGCATTCTGGAATGTAATACTTTCCACTTTACCATTTTATATAATCCAAATGTTTACATACTTACAATTTTTACCATAGTTGTTTTATCACTTCTATTTTATTACACAAATTAATTCATTTGGATATTAAATAAACTATGCTTTTAAGTTAAATAAACTTAATTACTGTAATTTCCCATTTAAAGTTGAAATTCCTTATGTTAAGTTAAAGTATATTATTAACTTGCATTTCATTATTACAGTAAGGAACATTTATTGTTTTAATCAATATTACATTAAATAAAATTACATGTCAAATGTTCATTTTTAACTTACATTTTATTTTCACAATAAAGAGCATTTATTGTCTTAATCAATATCCCATTAATTAAAATTACATGTCAAATGTTCAATTTTAACTTACATTTTATTTTCACAATAAAGAGCATTTATTGTCCTATTCAATCTCCCATTAATAAAAATTACATATCAAATGGACATTTTTAACTTAAATTTTATTTTTCACAATAAAGAGCATTTATTGTCTTAATCAACATCACATTAATTAAAATTACATGTCAAATGTTCATTTTTAACATACATTTTATTTTCACAATAAAGAGCATTTATTGTCTTATTCAATCTCCCATTAATTAAAATTACATGTCAAATGTATATTTTTAACTTACATTTTATTTTCACAATAAAGAGCATTTATTGTCTTAATCAATCTCCCATTAATTAAAATTATATGTCAAATGTATATTTTTAATTTACATATTATTTTCACAATAAAGAGCATTTATTGTCTTAGTCAATATCACATATTTCCAAATTAGGTTATATTTCCAATCACAAATTTCCATTCATTTATTTAACATTTTTAATACATAGAAAATCATTTTTCACTTTATTAAATCATTTTAAAAACCAAATTTAAATTAAAATATCAAAATTTACATTTTCAAAATACTTAAAACTTCCAGAAAAATATATAAAATAACCACGGGTTGGTATAATATTTTCTAACCTAGGTCAAGTGATACGGATAATATATCATTTCAATCCGTAATTTACAAAGAAAAATCCAGGTTGTATCATTTCAAACCCGCAATCCCAAGTTAAATAAAATAAATAAAAATCGCTCAGGCCTATCATTTCAGCCCATAACGATTTTTCCTATTCTAAAGTCCGTTCGGGTATGTATCATTTCAACCCATAGTGATAGGGAACTTGCAGTGAAGGGAACTTGCAGTGATGATAAGAAGGAAATAAATAACAGTATACAAATAATATTATAATAGATGATATAACATGCATATAAACAGTATTTAGCATCATATAAACATATCACAGGCATGTATGAACATAACACATTATTTTATACAATTAACTTGTCATCAATTCACAATTATAAAAGTACGTATGTCTAGAGTGAATAACTCACCTTTTAAAAGCTAGAATTGAAATTCAAACCCAAATCTAAACTCCGCAAAGCACGAAAAGGCACGACAATATTCTTTTGAGTGGATGAAGAGTCGGATCCAAATCTTGTATACAAACAATTACACAAACATAAGTGTATAATTCAACATACAAGATTATGAATCAAACAATGAACAATATGGATCAAAGGGACATAACCTTTTGATAAAACAAAGCAAGATGCAAACTTGAGTGAAAAGAGAGCCCAAAATCCACATCTTGTACATAACAAAATAGAGCAAACAAATATCCCAAACATAAGAACATGATTCAATACAAAGAATAGAGATTACAACAATTAAAAGATAGGAAATAAAAATGACAACCTTGAAACTCAAAGCAAGGTGATCAATACATGGCTTGGTTTGGTCAAAGTTTTGGTGATGTTATCTTCATGGTGGTCACGGCCTTGGATGGTGGTGAGGAGGAGGGATGATGGGATGAGGTAGGAATTATGGTGGAGGCCAAGCAATAGCAATGAAACAAAGGAGAAACAAAAGAGAAATGGAAAGGAGGAAGAGAAGGAAGCCATAGCTTTTTGTAAATTTTTTCGCAAATGACTTTGAGATGAGAAGTTATTCACATGGATTGCAAAACTAGATGGCGGCTAGGGTTTACAAAAAGAATGAACGGCTATAGATGAGTAAATGATAGGAAAAAAGGCAAGAATTAAAGAGAGAGAAACATATACATATAATTTATTCTTAAATGCAAATGGAAATGAGGAAATGAGATAATGAGAATATTATGTGCTTGATTTGATAAGGGAATACACGGCTAGAATAGGTGATTGGCTAGGGTTTGAAATAAAGAGGGTAGGTAAATAAAAGGCAAGAAATTAAAAAGGCACAATTTAAGGAGGAACAATCTTGTATATTTTTTCCTTTGTTTGCACGCAATGAAAAGGCAATAAATATACAAACATGTAACCTATATCTCTTGAAATTCCTAAGCTATTATTCAAAGAAAAAAATCAATCAAAGATCAAATGAATATATTCAAAGTTTATACAAATAAAATAGAAAAAAAAATTAGAGAAACAAACATAGGGAAATAGAAAATAAAACATAGAAAGTCATTGCGTGCAAACACTGTATTTTTATCTAAATTAAAAGTATAAGTTTAAATTTCCAAAAAAAATCCATATTAACATTGGTTTAGATACTAATACATTAATAACCTCCGAATTCATCCAAATTTCAATTAGCAAAGTAATTAATTTCATTCTCTTACCATAAATCTATTTGTTATGAAATTGAATTCCCTTAAGTTATAAATAAATTTCAAATAAACTGATTTGATTCAATTCTAATCCATTTATTAAGTCTATACCACTCTACAAATTTCATTACATTAATATATATACAAATATCCATCTTTCCTTTGTATTAACAATTTCTCTCAATTATATTGAATTTGTTAAATGTATATATTTATTATGATTGAATACTCCATAAATTCATTTAGATAGGTTTCATTCTTTCGTATTATCTTATGAATAAAATATGCATTTCCATTTATTTCATTACATTCACATTATTTACTGTCCTATCCCAAGTTAATGAACATTTACTTACATTTAAATGTAATAAATTTCCAATTCATTTTATAGCCTAAATAGAATGTAACTTGCAATAAATGTTATCATTATCTTTATATTACATTAAAGTTTATTATGTCCACTAATTATCATAATAGCTTACAAAATGTTTAATTCATCCAATTACCATAAACTATATACAAATTCATTTATTCATACCACACTTACATTTATTCACTTATATTCAGTTTTATACCCCAAATCTAACATTTACAGTTTAATTAATAGACCAATTAAATAGTAACTTACAACCGTTACTATAACTTTTAATAACCCTTTTTGAATTCATTGTTCACAAACATATGTTACCATTCTTATATATCTAATCTTTATCCAGTGGTCATTTATTTCATACTAAATCATTTATAAATTTTAATGTTTGCATTTGTTTTCTTACATAAATTTATAGCCAAGTATAACAATTTACATTACTTCAATAAATTGTAATTTCATTCCAATTGTTAATAATTAGTTTTTAAATACATTATTACATTTCATTTTGGCATTCATTTCATTATTAAATTACAAAGTTTTTATTTCTTCCAAATTTATTTACCAAAATCTTATTAAATTGACAACTTTAATTATTGAAAATTTACGGGTCATTACAGAAGGCGAGCCCTCAAACAACCACTTAATATCTTCCATTCCCGAAGTAGGTTTCCCAATCCCATAACCCATAACCAATGTCATAAATGTCTAATAATGCGACAGATAGAACCCAAGCAACTTAATACCTTTTAATGGAAAAGATGCAGACTCTAACCATTTAACACCTTAAATGACGTAGGCCCACTTCATTTAATACCTATCCCCAAGGCGGACTCCACATAAGTATCTATCTAGTTGACATTACATGGAAATATCTTTGGACACTTAATACTTCTTATTGAAGCAGACCTTTCCGAGATATCCTTAACCATGCCTAAACCCAATTTCGATCATTAAATACTTTATTTGGGGAAGAAGGTAGGCCCTCAAACAACCACTTAATACCTCCAAAACCTCAAAGCATGTCCTTTGTCTTATGACACGTACCCACGGTGACATCTCACATTAGCTTGATTTTTTGTAGGTACTGGTAGCCAGATTAACTGGGCAGATTTACCTTATAGAATTAGGACTAAGCTTGAGTTATCTTAGCTACTTATCATAGGGTATGTCTCACAACGGCCTCAAAGTTACACTAATAGTAGTCAAGTTAGCCGGGCAGACTTTCGTGTGTCTTTTGATTGACCTTGCACCACCTATGAATGGCATATTTTACAACACTCTTAATATATTATCACACACCTCACCGTGACTAGTAATTAGGCTATATAAGAATTCCTTCTTATTAGGCCTTAACAATAAATTACTTTCCTAAGAGGGATTTAATGACACTTATTACCTAATTAACTATGCAATTAATACGTTATAATTGTACGCTGTGTATCGTAATTAATTTATAAATAAATACGCGCTTATTATTTTCTATGCATGCGAAGATTACGCCTTAACTAACGCTAAAATGTCAATTCCTTTTTAACAACAATAATACAAGTCCTTTTTCCATATTATCAATGCCACATAATTTCCAATATCCATAACAAGGGATTTCAATATCCTTAACAAAGGATTTAATATTCGTATCCAAAATTTGTAATAAACAGATTTGTACATAATAAAAATTTCAACTCTATTTATCACATCAAATCATAGAATGTCTCAAAAATAAAAATTGCAATTGTAGTTTCAATTCTATTTAACCCCTCTTTTACAAAGAATCAAACAATGAAATTTCTCTTTTATTTTCATATGGAATAAATGGTATAAACTGTGAATAGATTCATACTTTACACCCTATTCCTTAATAAAGGTTTCATAATCTAGTTGGAAGAGTGGAGTATACAATTCCAACAATTCAATGTAAACATTTGAGAATTCCAACAAGAATCAACATTTCAAATTATAGGGATTTTAGGGAGATTTCATTTTGTGCGCAATCTCAAAACCCCTAAGGCATATTCAAATCCATAATATACTAATAAATTACTGAAATAAAAATTCTAAGATTTCCACTCATAGTTGGTCCTTTTCTTTGCTTCTCTTCAGATTTGAAACACCCATTATAATCTTCTTCAGATCTCTTCTTATTGATATACACAACAAGGGATTTGTATATATATTAGATCTAGAAAGGTTGGAGGAGAAGAGGATTAGAAATTAAATAATAAAACAAAGATAGGTATATATGATTTCTTACCTGAACCACTAATAGGGTTTTCTGAATCTAAGAAGAGATGAATTGATAGAGCTTCGTTGATGTTCCCAAAATATTTATGAATAAAAATTGGGGGTCTAGGGTCTTATTTATAGTGGTTGAAACGAACCAGAACCGTAGGATTAAAGTAAGTTAAAAACATATAAATCTGGAACATTCGTTGATAGGAAAACCTTTGCCGCTACCGATAGGAGAAATTAACCGCCCTATACGCACCGGTCGACCGGTTGGAGTCGGCGGTCGAATCCTCCGCCTATTTTGGGAATCTAATTATATTTTTTACCGTTGGTTTTATTTAATTGCTTTATTATACTTTTAACGTTGATTTTTAATGTTAACGATTTCTTAACCCCCAAGTCTAATCTCAAGTAATTTTTAAATTTCAAATTTAATTATTTATTTGAATTTGAATTAAATTATTTTAAACCTGAAAACTTCAAATGCCCGTAGCTTCTTAGTTTGAGCTCTATTTTCAACATATTATATATGGAAACCGATCAGAATTTTGCCATGAATGCAATGATACCAATTTAGTGGCCAAATTCTAAATTTTACAAAATTTCCACTTTTAACCCTACTTAATTTAATTTAATTTGCTTATTTAATTCTTATTGATTTTACAGGGTGTTATAGAGAGAGCCATCCTCGATTGCATAACACATCTCTTGTAACATCCTGAAATTTTCAACCATTCGCATCCATACATGTCGGATTTGAATTGCTCAAAATATCAGATTGTTAATTTAAATTTGGCAAAACTCAGCATATACAGTAAATAAATAGTCACAGAATCACAGACACAGAGTAATATAACAATAATCCAGCAAAAACAAAAGAATAGTAGTTCATGAAGCTACTATATATAGAACAGAGTTAAACAAGATACAACAGAAGTCACAAATATATAGATGTCTCAATACAATAGTCAAATACAAGATCTGAATACATCACTGGAATCAACTGAATGACTGAAAGCAGAATCAATAGATGAATCTCCAAGCGAAGCTCCAACTCCAAAGGTGAGTCTCGAATACTGGTACAAATCGATTCAAATCAACTCGACTTCCAAATTTAACTTAATTCAATCTCACATCATCAATTTCAATTCGATTCAGTTTCTCAATACACCATTTCAAATTATCGATTTCAAATACATATTTGAACCATAAAATAAGCCATTTCAATTTCAATATATTTCAAAGCTTTAAATATTCAACAATTCAAAACTAAATTCGATAATTTTTTTTATATATATATATATCAAATTCACTTTACTATTATTTAGTTTTGAAATATTTACTTAATCATTTCAATAACATCTAAATACAACTTCAATTTACAAATTTAAATAAACAAAATATCCCATTTAAATTTAAATAAGTTTGAAATATATTCATTTAAGTCACTTTTAATCAAATTCAAGTTATAAAACATATCTTTAAAATTTCAAATTTAATAAATTTCAAATCAAACTTATTTAAGTAAAATTCTTAAATAAATATAATTTCAAATCAATTTCAAATTTATCTTTCCAACCTGAATCATTATAAACTCTATATTTGAAAATATATATTTTAAATAAATACTTAAACATATTATATGTCAACTTTATTAAATCAACTTTAATAAATCTTTAAAATCAATATTTATTATAACCATATATTTCTTTTCAAAACCATAGAAGTCATTTCAAATATATATATATATATAGACCAACGGTGTCTGTATATAATTTTCTATCCTATGGTTAGATGGTACAGTTATTTATCATTTCAATCCGCAATTTAAATATATATACGGGTATATATCTTTTCAACCCGCAATCCCAAATTCAATTCAATGAAAATCGCTTGGGTTTATCATTTCAACCCATAACGATTTTCTCCCATTCTACAGATCGTTCGGGTATGTATCATTTCAACCCATAGTGAATTCTATACTAATAGGGAACTTGCAGAGTGATAACAGATATGATAATAACATAACATGCATATATCGTCAATATAAATAACAGATAATGGTGTCAAATGTCACAGGTGAACATACATAGATAATAACATATATATAATAATGTAAATAACTAACAGCAGCATATTTCAATTGTCGTTTCAATTGAAATCAAATCTAATAAATATAAGAAGATTAATCGTGAGTGATTGCTCACCTTTCGAGGCTAGAGGAAATAAACTACACGACGGGTTACAAATCCAAGCCCGAATTTCAAAGCAAGCACAATGGACACGAGTTTGACTATCAAAGCTGATGACAAGGAATTGACGAAATCGAATTAGAATTGGATCGAAGAAGATGATTGATATAAGTTGAACTAAATATACCTTATTATTATATAATATATATATTTTCAATATTTTTATTTAAGAAATATTAAAATAATATGAAATTTCAAATCATTATTCCTAAAACACAAACATCCGAAATCAAAGATATATATATATATATATATTATATTTAAAAATCGATACTTTAAAATTAAGACGTATAATCAAATCGAATACTTATATATAAGACTGTAAATGGTATAAACCGAAGGAACCAAAACCGCTTAACATATTATTCATATAAATATATGTATTAAATTTTTCAAAAATCAACATTCTTTAAACACGTAAATTTCCTTTCAAAAATCCATCAAATAGGATTTTTAAACATAATATATATATCTATTAGGCTTATTACAGAATCTGTTTCAAAATTATAAATTTAAAAGTAAAAATCTTATTATATACGTGTATATAGTAGAGAAGGGCTGGAATGCAGGCTTCATATCAAATATAAATACATACAACTAGCTTGAATACAACTTCTTTAACATAGTATATATATGTATATAATACTACATCTAAAAAAACCCAAAATGAAAATATACATAAACACAATATTACTTTATATATACAAGTGGGTTGGCACGTGCGATGCACGTACGCGGGAGGAATTGACATTAGAAAACACTGTCTATAAAGCTGTGTGTACGTAACAAAATATAGTAGACGTGTGTGTGTTGTTGCAATGTTGTTGTGTGTGTGGAGGAAATAAATTGTTTATTAAACTGGGAGTAAGAGTTAGTTATTTTATAAATTTTTGGAGCGCATATTAAAAGTACTCAACTGGTACGTGAATATGTAGAGAAATGTGAGTAATAGTAAAATTAGCGCGACCAGTGGAGGGAGGGAAGTGTGTAATTTGGTACGCCAAAAATCAAGATAAGGGTAGTATGCCAACTTGACTATGTAATGCGGAAGAGAGTGTGTTATTGTAATGTTACAATTCATCATTCAGTCGAGAATTGGTTGCGTGACAGACATGAGTATCGTTGATGTATTAGTGGTGTCGTTTAGTGGTTTGGAAGGCGAAACGTTACAGTTGCGAAGTGTGCGTTAAAAAGTGAAATTTGGTAATAGACATACATCTCATGGAGTAATGTCACATTGTTTTACGGTGAAGGTCATGTAGTTAAAAAGTGGAAATATGTGAGCCAAAGTGTATAACCGCTCGGTTTGCAGAGCTACGTCATACGTTACTGCCAGGAAAGGGTTAAATAAGACAATTAGGTGTGATGTGTGTGTATGGGCTAGCAGATTTGATTTAAAGCAAGTTGGTTGTCATATGTAAGTTCGTGGATATACTTCTGGTTGTTAAGCCTGTTGCAGTGCACAGTAGTAACAGATAAGCAAGTTTCACATAGGTTGCGTCGAAGCAGTGGGTGAAAAAAACTCCAGTTGCGTAAATAACGAAATGTAGTGGATGGGTAAGTTGTGTATGTGGTAAGAGGAGGGTGTGGCTGTAGCCATGACATGGAGGTGGTAGTATATTTTAGGCAGATGGCGTAATTATTTCGTGTAGGAGCAGGTGGAAGCAATTCCAAAACAAACGGAAAGGCGTAGTAAGATCTGCAGTTTTATGTAGTAAGTACGTGGTAGTTGGAAAAAAAAGAAAAAGGTAATAGGGTAGCATGACCTGGAGTTCATGTGTTGCAATGTAAAAGGTCAAAAACCAGAGCATATAGTACAGATTACGGTACGGTCTGGCATGAGAGGAGGAAGACAGGTGCATGAGGGTATTATAGTCGGGCTGTAAAGCATGATAGTACTGAGTGTTGTGGTTGTAGTGTTGTAACGTGTAACAAGTAAGAGTGCGGCTAAAATTGTAGAACACGGCGGGTAAAATTTGTAGAACACAAAGCAGAAATGGGAGTACAAAATCGTAAACTGTAGCGGTAATAAAGGAGTGTTGAAAATTACAGTGGTTATTCGACAGAGGAAAAAATACATAAAGTTGTAGTTGGGAACAAACTTATTAAAACATAGTCACAATGGTGAAAAAGAGGGTAAAAACGGTGTTGAAATGACCCTCTCTTTTTAGACCTTAATTTGTAAGGAATTTTTTTTACATAGAGACATATATATATATATATATATATATGAGATATACATATACATATTTTCATATATATATTTCTGAAGCCTAGAGTCATTTTTTTTCTTTACCTAAACAACTTATCCAGGATCATAATCCTTACCAATATAAATATATTAGTACATTGACAAAGACATGCACATACATGTGAAGATGTATATGCCTCTCTTGTTTCAATCAGAGTTCTGGAAAACAAGAGGATATTTGACTGATTAAGTTTAATCAATCCACACATAGTTCAGTACAAATCTATACAATAAAATTTCCATCCATACATGTATCAATATATATATATATATATATATATATATTTTAAACTCCAGATTCCTAGCTAAATTCTCTATGGAGTATAATTCCTAGAAACCAGATAATTGTGTTATGGTTATCTATAAATTAATGGTGTAGTGTTTCTGCTTTGGAAAATGATATAAGTTTCTATCATTATCTATGTTTGATTTTCTTATAAAGTCTGTTCAGGGTACTAACTCTTTTTCTGAAATGTTTTGAAGTGTGAAATCATATTTCAAAGGCTTAATTCTTTGATGACATGGTGCTAAGCTAAATGAAATGCTAACCTGAGTGAGTTCACATAACTATGGGTACCCAGAAAAACATGGTTCAACCAGACTCTTTGTTCTGGTAGAACTCATAGGGTCTAGAAGGAAACATTTATGCTCAAAGCCTTAATGAAATGGACTTCAGATTCATGTTAAAAATACAAAGGTAACTGGTGTGTTAATATCTGTACAAAACATGTTTAAATGTTCACATATATGCAACTTTTATGGACCTTGCTTTCAACTCCTACATTACAGACCCTTCCCTTATCTAAAAATAAGGCATAAAACATTTGTATCAAACAAGTTGAATTATGGAAACATTACAGACATATAAAATACATTCTCCCTATGCTTATTATCTTTTGTATACTTATGCCATGGTAGAAAAATAAAACCATTTAATTTTTCTGAGATTCAACTATCCAGATTTCCCAGAACTTATCCTTTTCAAAGACTCAAGATTGACTAATACATTTATAAAATGTAACCACCCTATTTATCATAGCGTTCTTGCTAAATCCACTTACAAAATTTTGATTAACTTCTTTAACATATCAGATATTAACTAGATTTATAGATTCCAGATACAAGTCAATTTCTTAACAAAATACTTAGCAAAATATCCATCCAATATTCAACACTTAATACAAGTAGCAATTTAAATTATCAATACATGCAGATTTCATCATTTAGGCTCTTATCTAACTAAGTTTAGCATGCTCTAATCTTCTTCTCAAAGCCTTGCTCCTACTTAGTTGCTGCGGTCCCTGAAAATGCATTTGAAGCTGCCCCATTTTAAATGAGACACCCCATATGCCATTAGCACACTAGGGTCAGACACATGTCTGGTATGAGAAAATCCATTAAAACAATTTGTAAATCAAGTTAAAGTTAAAACATGGATATATGTATATAACTCTGCCTTTAGAAAACAAGTAATTCGTGGGTGCATGTTTTGTGTCAGTGTGCAGGTGCACACTTTGATCTGCCTTTCCAGAAACCTCAAGAAAACATGGTACATTCATACATTCATATAATTCAACCATGAATCAAATAAACATCCATACAATAAGGAAATCACCCAAAATGAATTAAATCATTTATTCACTATCCAGAATTCATTCCAGGAAAACTCTAGTTCCTCTTTATATCAAATTCTTTTACTTTGATATGTTTATCTACCTTGGTCTCATCTGCAATTAATTGAATCAATGGACACACTGTAATGAACTAATTCACTCCATTACACAAAGATCTCAGGACTTAAACAAGCCATGTGTCAACTTGTATTACTCAAGAAAACAAGTCATTCCTGCAGTGTTCTTGACCCCCATTTCCTAGTCAAGTTTTTAGTTGATAATAACTCTTTTGATTTTTTCATGACTAAACTATTCAGTGATTCATTTCACTAACATTATCATGGCATCTCATATTATTCATGACCAAACAGAGACAAACAGGCAAACAACCATTTGTGACTAAATAAATAAGATTCTATATGTATATATATATATATATATATATATATTTTGGTATTTGTAAAAGGGGTATAGGCAACTAACATTGGCTCATGGCTTTTGAGAGAGAGTTTTTCCCTTTTGCAAACATTTGTGCTTGAGTTAAACTCAGAGTGACCTAGTTTCACTGAATCACAAAATTTTGTTTGCTATGTATATAAACATATATGTATTTTCATTGAATCAAGAGCATGAGCACATAGGCAACCCTATTGCACCCCTAATTCCTTTTTGTTTCAAGCCTCAGCACTTATACATGAGTATATTGCAGCTCAATATTGTTTACATCTTTCTGGGTTGAGCCAAAACCAATACTACTTGCCTATTTTCAACATTTTATTTTCTGGGTATTTGTTTATATTCCTAAACATTAACATATCAGAGATTTGGGTCTATAAAACATATATGTATACTAACAATATT
Source organism: Allium fistulosum (assembly GCA_030737815.1). NCBI lineage: Eukaryota > Viridiplantae > Streptophyta > Magnoliopsida > Asparagales > Amaryllidaceae > Allium > Allium fistulosum. The sequence goes on from CM060902.1 coordinate 1,024,343,663, forward strand.
TAAAGCTTTCATATAATAAAATAAGTAGAACAACCAGAGAGAATCAAAACATTTTCAGTTCTAAAATCACAGATAAGCAATCACATATGAAAATACACTTTCAAGAAAATATTTATAACTGGCTGCCTACATTAGGACTTATTGCCTTAGATTCTGAGTGAGTTTTCTCACCTAGCTCTCTTTTACTTCCTAGTTGACTGGTAAGCCTCTGCCTTCAAATCTTTTCTTCACTTGTATTGTATTTATATGATATCTATATATATTTCTCTCAAGAGCTATATCCGGGAAGAAGAAGGTTTCTCCTCTTCACTGCCTATTTATGCAGGGTTTTTCTTAGGGTTTAAGGCACTAGCTAAAGACATTTCTGCCCATCATAAATTATTAAACCCAAAATCTTACCCTCCCCGGCTTGGGTTTGTGAAGAGAAAGTGGTTATATCTTTTGGTTATTTTCAGAGATTTTCTTTTTCAGAAATTACTTTTCCTTTTGTCTATTATCATGCTAAAAGTGTGACTTGATATTATTATTTATCCAATATCCTTCCTAATTCTGTCTATACAAAACACTTCTATGTTTTATCTTATTTTTTCTATTTTCAGCTTTCATTTAAATAGTATGTACTTCCTTTATTTATTTATAAGAGGATTTCTTCTTTTTCTTCCTGCCCATATTTAAAATATGTTGGTATATTTTATTTTGCTGATTTGAACTCTAGTACCTTATTAACATATATATATATATATGTATGTATATAAATCTTACTAAATTAATTAGTATACTCATCTGTATATATTTATTCATTATTTTGTACTAACACACACATGTACATGTACACTCAGAAATACTTAGTAGCATCTATATATATATATATTTACTTTTGCATATAACTTTTAAGGATTTGACCTATATATATATATATATTTCCATACATATCAACATGTATTTATTCTTAGAGTTCAGGAATTTAGCTTTAGTTCATGTGCATTTCCTGTGCACACATGTGCACATATACAGATACACTACATCAAGCTATATCAATTCCCTTATAAATTTGTTTAAAAATTATTTTAAACTTATTTATATTTTTCAGAATAAATTCCTAAAATCTTGGGTCATTACAGGTGCGTGAAGTAGGAGCGTCAACGCGAACGGTCTGCGAGAAAATGATCAACAATCTTATCGCATTGCTCAATTTGCAAGAGGGGAAAAAATATAAGGAGTAGGTGAACTTGTGTGTGTGTATACACGTATGTATACACATATATATAGACCAAATTTAGTTACTCTTTAATAATACTTCACTTTATCAACAATATAAATATTTTCCACCATTGTTTTATAAATAGGTAAAAAAACAGTAAGACATTGGAAGGGTTTAACATGACAATGTGGACTATAATTTGATACCCCAGCAGTAACGTGTGTATGTGTGTGCGAATTGAATGGTGTGTGGGGCGTACGTGTACTGGAATGTTTGCTAGTTAAATATTTTATATTGTTTTTTGTAGCATAGGCAGACATCAAGAATACATAGTAAATCAGGTGAACATATGAAGTACATGTTGACAGAAAAAAATTATAATATGAAAAGAAAGAATTGTTAGTGTACTGATGTACAATATTAATTTTATCCATTACTTCAACCTATTGTACGTGTATACAGTGGGTAGTAATAAGCTATGCACGAAAGCTAATTTAAAACATGTTTGTTGTAGCTATTCTCTTTCATAAAGTAGTCAACGGTTCATACTCAAATGAAACCAACTATAGCAAGTTAAGAAAACATTTGATAGTTCATACTGTAGTTAGGAGATGTAGTAATGTCGAAGTATTAAAAAATATGGGCAGGATATATAAAAAAATTTCTGTCACTGCATTGGCTACAAACTCGGACTATAATAATAGGGGGTTCAACTACATAGTGAGTTACAAACACAAAGCTGGACATGTTAAACAAATACTAAACTGTACTATAAGTAGGACATTTACATGCTGGAAATGGAATGTGACAGTAGGAAGATGATAGTTATATAGACATTGAATTGATTTGAATAGGGCATCTAGAATTCATCAAGTTTCTTTAAGCCATCTTTTTTGTGATATTTGGTTGTAGTTGTGTCATAGCTAATAGTGGCTCCATCGACAACACTGATACTTCAGTGGAGCAAAAATACCAATTTGACCACCAAGTATCTCATAAGCAATCTTCTCTGTCGTGCGCCGGAGTTGTGCAAGTTGTTTTGTCCGCTCATAGCTAATCAATCTTTTTGCCTTTCTCTTGTCCTCCGGCCCCTATTAATCCTATTAATAGTTAACCATGATTTTAAAAAAAGTTTACCAAAAGTTACACCATTTAAGGTAGCATTGTAAGAAACAGAATAAACTTGTAACTTATAAAATACTATACAGTGTGAAACAACATATTTTTTAAAGTCATAGTTCCAATAGCAATGACTATTGACAGTTGAAGTTTAATTTCAAAAGATGATACACCTCTGTTAAGTCTAAATTAAGTGAATGTGTAAATAGAAATTTTCTTTTTGGTCGAGAGGAAGTCATACAAAATAGGAATATACAGCCTGTATGGTAAGTATATATGTGTTTGTATATCGGAGTGGTGTGTAATGTGTTGTAATAGTAGAAGTGAAAAGGAGGGGTTGAAATGTTGATGAGTTGAACAGCATGAAAGTAGTAGTAGTTCAGATGTCGTACATTTAAAACATAGGTCGGTAAGTGTTAAACGGTCAGTGAGTGCAGTAGATGTGGGCAGAAAAATGGCAGTAGGGATGGTGTGGAAGTAATTGCATTTGATTCATGTGCAGTGTTAGATGTACCGGCTGTAAAAAAAAGGGTAAGAAAGAGTACGGGTGGAGGTAGTATAACTCGTATAACACATCCATTATCTGCACAGGTGGGTGATCAGTTTGGAACAAATTTTGTTTTAAACTTGTGTAACCACTTTTCTGTAATGACTAATAATGTCCAAGTGCACTTGGGAGATTCGTCATGTGTGTACAATAAGCTTCATGGTAGATGTATGCTACGTGTGGGGAAAAAATAAACAGTTGGTATTGAGAAAACTGAATAATGATCTGGTATGTATTTGTTTGACTCTCTGTGTGTGTGTGTATATATATATAGACGCACACCGATAGAAACATACATAGGACACACAGTCTTTAAAATATGAAAACTATAACCGTGTTTAGTTGTATAAATTTTGTTAATTCAAACCTTTTTGTCGTTAAAAATGAACAGAAAGAACACAGATTTCTCATCTTAATAAATATTTAAAAAAACCATGTAATGTAGAGGGTTATTATTAACAAATTTTTCTTTTTAGTAAGTGGTATTAGGAAAGAATTACTGTGGAGGGCTAGTATTATCAGAATAAAATATATGTTAAATTTTAATCAGAAGTCTTAAAACAGTAACAAACATATTGGTTATATAAAATTCACAATGAGTACCCAAATTTTCACTCCATTTTTTGCAATTGAATTTTCAAAATTCGGAAATTGTTTTGAATAACAAACAGTTTAAATGCTCAAAGTTAACATTAATGGTTTAATATTTGTAATTAAATTTTTCCACGATTAATTATTACAAAATTGGAATATTTGGAAATCAGACAAATTCAGAACTAATATTTAAGCAGAAGAAATTAAAACACGAATTTTGGAAAACCAACAATAGTTGCGGCCATGTAAAACTTTGCAAGTTAGGAAAACATATAAGCGGATAGAGGATGAAAATGTGGACAATCTCAATCAATCGCTAATGTAAGGGGCTTGTGAAATCAAGTTTGTGTACAGTTCATTATTTTTTAAAATAATAGTAGTTAAGCCTGTATAACCGAAACAACAGCCGGAACTTGTTCGGTTTTTAGATTTCGAAAAAGTAAAAGCAAAAAATAGTGGTAAAATGCCTTACATCTGGAAATTGTAATGCTGGAAAACAGAAATTGAGATATTTAATAGCGCTACTAAGTTTAGGTTTAAATGTTTACATTTTTAAAATCGGTTTTAGCAGTCTAAAATTTGTTAATGCAACCTGTTTTGTCGTTCAGAATAGTGGAAAAAAATAGAAATTTATCCTTTTAATAGTCAATATTTAGCAAACCAATTAACGTACAAGGGTTTTATTAACAAATTTCTCCATGTAATGATCAGAGTTTAAAAAAACTTTAATGTAGAGGGATGTGGGTTACAATTAGCAGAATAAACATATTTTTTTAATTTTAAGCAGAAGTTTTCAAATAGAAGCAGACATATTGATTATTCAAAAATCACAATCAGGACCCATAATTTCACTCCATTTTGTGGAACTGAATTTTCAATGTTCAAAAATTATTTCGAGTACGAAGCAGTTTAAATTTTCAAATGGTTAACAGTAATGGTTAAAAAATAATAATTCAATTTTTGCACAATTAGTTACGACATAGGTGGACTGTTTTAAAATCAAAAAAATTCAGAATTAATAGTTATACAAACGAAATTGAAACACGAATTTTGAAACAGTAAGAAATTGTCGTCAACTGTTTGTAAAATTAAGCAGCAAGACGATGAAGATGGCAAGCAAGTAGTAGAAGAAACTTAAGCAAAATGACAATATCAATTGTACATACATTCTAACTTAGTAGTAAGTCTGTACATGTCACCAGTTTGAGTAAGTGGGAGAATAATAAAAAACGATGAAAAAACAGTAATAATGATGAAAAAACATACACCATGTTTTCATCCATTTAAGTCCGACAGTCGCTGGATAATAGCTACGCCGATGATCTTATTTCTAGCATCTTCTAATTTCTTGACCATTTGGCATGGGGTGCTAACAAATTCCTGTGCAATCTTTGTCTGCAAATCCGTTGGGATAGCGGGGAATTGCTCGCATAGAAAACCATAAATTACATCATACTGCAAACCAGCGGAAGAATTGTTAGTACTCCAGTCATAGCTAGTAAATTGCAGTACAGATTACAAATTTTGTGTATGTAGCATTGGTGAAGATGTAACCATCTGGAATTATGTAACCATGACATTGAAAATTTCTAACTAAAATTTCATCATAGAGTAAACTTATCATTCACTCATGAAGATGTAAATTTGAAGCATATTGCAAGCATGAAGGAATCACTTCAATTCATTCAGCAGTTAATCTTCTTTCTATAAATAAAAATTACACCATAAATTGGTTGTGAATTAACCATATATTGGCTGTTGAATTAGAAATAGAAAAGGCTTACTTAAAATTTAAAACCCAAAAATGAATAAACAATGTGGTAAGCAAATAATTATACTTCTTCTAACATCGCAATAGTTACCTTGACCATTATTGCTGAAAATATTCATACACCAGTTAACTTATCAATTTTACAACTCAAAGCACGTATTAGTTTGGATTATTATAACAAAGCATGGTATGCAAAGTAAATGCAAAATACAAAATTATATCATAAGAATTGTCCTTATAAAATCAGTACAATATAATACAAACCAACAAATATATTCGAGTTCAGATTCCATATACACATCAGCTTACTTAAAATGAATGATATTATGTGTTAGAAATTAGAAGTAAAAAAGAGTGGTTTATATATAATAGGAAACAAAGTCATAAGCAAATAAACCGTATATCAGTTACCGAATGTTTCTAAACAAACATAGCATGTCAAGTAATATTTAGGATACTAAAATACATCTTTAAACTCGGGAAAGTTAATGAATATTAACAGAATTTATAAATATTATAGAAGGATATACTGATACAGTAGAATAAATAGACAGCAAAAGGTAATACAAATTGACATCCCATTACATCTACGTAAACTAATACGAATTAAAATATAAACATTCGAGGAGAAAATTGAAATTATGTAGGTGAAATAGCAAAAATGATGTTGTAACCATATTTCCTTGGCAATTAGACAATGAGAAACATCTCAATTCACCTTTCTAATATAAAGAGATCCGTATTTAGCATTTTGAGAAATAAAATTCATTATTTCAATAGTTATATGCTAAAAAAGAAATCATTAACTGGTTATCAATTTTAAAAAATAGAAATATACAAAGTTCATTTTGTAAACCATAACATTAACAGAAGTTGCAATCAAAAGTCTTAAAACAGTAACAAACAAATTGGTTATTCAAAATTGACAATGAGTACCCAAATTTTCACTCCATACCTTAACCGAAACTGTTAGGTACGAAGGTCGAGTTGTCGACGACATGAGCGGTGGTGAGTAGCTGGTTGATTGAGGCGGCAAGGCGTCAGCGTTTACGTGTCTAGTTGGGCAACGGAGTTTCTGTGGATGAAGCTCAATTTCGGTTAGGGTTCGTGAACGGATCTAAGAAGTTGGAAGATTTTGGTACTGTTTGATGATCTTTGCCAACCTTCGTTCACCCTTAGCTTGCAAGCTGTCGCGCCAACCATCGGATCCGATGTTAGGAGGGGAGAGCGGAAAGCAAATGGTGGCGATGGACATGTTGGAGGGGAAAACCGGGGAGAGGAGAAATTGGGGAGAGGAGGAATAGTAGGTTGTAGAAGGGCAGTTAGGTTTATGTTGTGGTGGGAAGTGAAGAAAGGGAAGGATGTCAGAGGCGGTTGAGGCGGAGCAGTGTTGAGGAAAGGCGGTTGAAATATTGTGGAGGAAAACATGTGGCGGAGAAATTGCGGAGAGGAGATAGTGGGGGGAGTGAATGAAAATGGGCTGATGTTGTGGGATTAAAATGCGGGGGTGAGGAAGGATGAATATGCCCTCATTCCTTTGTGTGTACATAATTGTGGCTGTAGTAGGGAGAAGGGGTTGTTGGGAAGTTCAAAAAAGCTTCACCAATGCAAAGTATTTGTACTATTAGTAGAGATAACATATTGCAGCAAACTGTAAAACACGTATATCACAACAACTTATCTACAATATATATAACATAAATCTATATATATAATATCTTACAAAACCATCACTTAACTTTAAAATACACATTTTAAAATAACGTACATATATATACAATATTTATATTTAAAAAACGAATAGCGTGCAACCCATCAACAATATATATAACTACAGATCTCGATGTACAAAGCTGATATGCAGACCGAATGAAATGGAAATACTACAAATTTATTTTATATACTTTGACGTACCCATCATACATGCTAATCATATAAGTAAAATATATACATATCACTCTCAAAGTAATTTTGAATGCAGACAGAACTTATACTTACATTATATACTATATTGAATAAACAGAACAACTTGATTCTGTATATACTTACAGTATAACAAGTAGAACTAATAATATATATACTAACACCATATAATGTAGGAAATATGGCTTGCCTATAAAGTAACATATACTATAGTATATACAAATGGATCTATATAAAAGTTTCGGCATCCTATAAATATATATATATATCTACATACACAACTAACAATATATATAAATATATAAAAATACCTTAATATAGTAGTAAAAGGGACGACAAGTGAGATGGTGGAGGAAGCTTCGGCCGTGGGTGGTTGGAGGTGAATGGGCAGAGGGGATGGAAGAGAAGCTGCTGGTCGAGGCTTGGTTCGGCTATGTTGAACGCTCGGTAGAGGTGAGGTCAGGTGCTCGGGTTGCATGTGAGGTTGTGGCACTTGTTTGGTGGAGGCCAAAGGAAGATGAAGACTTTTAGGAAGAAGGAAAAATGAATGGGCGAGGTGGGAGAAGCATGATGCTGTCACTTTTTTTTCTTCTTTGCTTTGCAAATGGACAAAGAAGAGAACCAGCGAAAAGAAAAAAAATTGTATAATGGGAATGGTAAAGGTCAGGCACAAGAATTCAAGGAATAGTAATGTTTAATGGTTGTTGATTTCAGAAAATAATAAAAGCTGCTGCTTTTGGTTGTCTCGGGAAGCAACGAAAAGGCACAGGTCCAAATACGGAACCGATACGCTAGGCATTTCGCAGGTTGCACCGTACACCGGGCTCCGAATTTTACAAGCGAATATACCGTAGAGATCAGCACGACGAGACGATCAAAACGGTATACAGATATCAATGGTACGACCATCATATCAAAAGTCGATATCGGTACCGAAAATGCTGCTAAAACGCCAGAATTAAGATAAATGGAGCAATAGTAGTTCAAATTTGGAGAAACGAAATATGACGTCTCACTCAGAAGATGATTTACAAATTTATTGTATAAAAATATTCAGATTTGGAAAATATTTTATTATCATCAAATATTAACTGATTTAAATTGAAATAAGATTTACACAATAAAAATAGACTTCCATATTAACAGATGAAAATTTACCATTTGCTATGTTTAATTAGACGTATTCCAAATATTAAATTTTTATTTCAAAATATTATTATTTAAAATTTCACAAAATTTTAATTAATTAAATAAATAAAACCACAAAAATTTACGGGTCGTTACACTCTCCCCCATGCAAAACTTTTCGTCCCCGAAAAGGAACGAGGTAGGAGAATAGAAACAACCAGAATAAATAGATCGAAAAACAAAATAAAACAATTAATTTAAAACCATATAGATTATTAGTTATATTCAACAATTGATTTTAAATTCAAGGTATTACATTAAGTTTATTTAATTTCAATTTATTAATTCCTCAAAACAAAATTTATCTTATTTATCTCATTTATTATTCAATTAACTTATTATTCTATTTATCTCTATTAACATTTTTATAATTAAAATTAAGTGTATAACATTTATTATAACCACTCAAATTTTATTTATAAAAATCATTTTATATTGTATATTATCCAATTACATATTCAACGTCAGAATAATTTAGGTAAGTTATATTAGAATTAAATTAGGTATTATACAAGTAAAATTTCCTTATTCAATTTATTTCAAGTTTAAATATTTATTCAAAATTTTGGCTTTATTTAAAATCATCTTTTAACATAAATTTAAGAATTAAATTTCCGATTAACTTCAAACCATTTTACAAATATATATATATATATATATATATATACACTATATATATCAAATCAAATTTATAAACATATACCTATAATAATATATACATGTAAATCAAGTCATACTTTAGAAATTCTAATCAACTAAATTCCCAAAATAAAAGTGTAGCAAAGCTACAGAATGGTCTCTTCCACTTTGAAACTCGAAAATGAATGTCGATGATGCGGCCGCCATCACCGAAATTATTTTCCAGCAACAAAAGAGAAAAGAACTGTTTTAAAACTTTAAAATTCCTTTGAACAAATTTCTATTCGAAAATACTTTAAATATTATGCATTTTAAAACTTTAAAACCAAAAGTTTGAAATCATCGGAAATTAAATTCTCAAATTCTAAATTTTAAATTCATTTAAATTTCAAATCAGTTTATAAACCATGTTTATAAATTCATTTATAGAACAATAAATGATAATCAAATATTATCATTTCAAACAACCAATCTAATTAACTTATTAGATTCCAGAAAATTTTACTTATATATTTATAATATAATCATACAAATTTATTTCATTTACCAAATTGGAAATAATATTATGTCAGTTTGTTCTGTTCAAGTGTTTTGGAAATCCTATCCATAGCGTTGATCGGACGAATCGATCGAAAACCCAAATCAACATCAACAACTCGAACAACACTATAAAACATTTTATATTAATTACAAATACAATAATACACTCCCTCCCTCGATGATTCAAATGGATTTCAAAACAAGGATAGAGATCTAAATATAAAGGGATCCTAACCAAAAGAATTCAACTAGAAGATAGACTTGATAGAGAGATAAGATTATTAAATTATAAAATAGAGAGATAGATAGACTTATATGAATCGCGGGAACCTTAACCGGGTCAACCGTGACTTCAAAGGTATAATTGAGGTAGAATTCTGGAGCAAATCGACATTCGGTGAATCAATGCCTGTTGTAAAGGAGTTTCGCCCCTTTACAAATCATTCTAAGATTGTCGGAACTGTCGATTATTATAGAAATCAATCGAAGTGGAGTTATGGGATGCTCCAGAGTCAAAAGAACCCGAATAAGAAAGACAAGGACGGATTTCAGAACGAGTGGGAGAGTTCCAAAATTCAAAGGAAACCGAATCAAAGAGGAAGAGATTCAAGCTCGAACGAAGTGATTCTGTAATTAAATCTACTCTATATACCGAGTTTGCCTAAAACCAGAGCTCTGATACCACATGTAACATCCCACATGGAAGTGGGGTAATGCCCACCGTAGCATACATTCGTACCTGTGTTCTGCCTTTACGGCCACCCTCTCGACTGCACCAACCCTGCAGGGACATGTAGGAGTAAGAGTCATCCGCTCGCTACCAAACCAAATGCGAGAACCCCCCATCATGCTGCACCCGCCAAGTGCATAGGCAGACACACATGTCGATTTGAATTGCTTAAAATATCAGATTGTTAATTTAAATTTGGCAAAACTCAGCATATACAGTAAATAAATAGTCACAGAATCACAGACACAGAGTAATATAACAATAATGCAGCGGAAACAAGAGAATAGTAGTTCATGAAGCTACTATATATATATATAACAGAGTTAAACAAGATACAACAGAAGTCACGAATACATAGATGTCTCAATACAATAGTCAAATACAAGATCTGAATACATCACTAGAATCAACTAAATGACTGAAAGCAGAATCAATAGATGAATCTCCAAGCGAAGCTCCAACTTCAAAGGTGAGTCTCGAATACTAGTATAACTCAGTCTGACCCGAGCGTAAAGCAAAACACAAAACACTCGAGTCAGGATTAACATTCTTATATCAATAAATCCAACTCAAGTGAAATATCAACTGAAATACAGTAACTTAAAGGATGTTTGGGATAACCATCCTCTAAGGATCCGTTAAACTATATACTATGTAGTAATATACGCTATTATAATATGTCTAAAGTAAAGTAAACTATCAAAATAGCGTTAAGGCTTTACATTTTACACCTTAACACATTTTGTAGTGCCAATAGTCTATACAGTACCGTAATACCCTGTAAACTGGAGCTACCAGAGGATACTCCATAGATACGACACAAATCAAACTCGTAAAAGGCACACTAGGGTAGGTGACACGACACAACTAGGCAATGCCAGGGTAGATATACCAATTACACTTCCGGGCTGGTGGTAACGCAGAGCTGCAGCAATCGCCCACCTCGAGCCACACTCCCGAATCAAGGGTGCGCACCAAACCAGTCACAAAGTAATAGAATGGCATACGATGGAGTGTGTCCGATAAGAGGAGCTACCTCATTAGCCCGTCAATTGCTCCTGTTTTAGCCATCTTATGCCAACTCATGAGAGTTGGTTCCACGTATATACCTCATATAGGATCGTCGCGACCATCCTACTTCATTCTGGAATCTTCACCGCGTACATAGTTGTTAAAGTGGTTTTCGGTATCGACATAGAGTATGCCCATATCCGATCCCGGTCTCTTTAACAACCAAACGTTGTTATAACACCGCGGTCATTTCAAAATAGTTTATACTTCAAAACCAAAATATCATTTTCATTTCAAAAACCAAATCAATACGATATCATTTTCACTTCAATTATTTCCATTTCCAAAAATCAAATCACTTTCCAAAGTTATAACACTTTCGAAATCATAGTCTTTCAAAATCAAAACACTTTGGAAATCAAAACCTTGAAATTCATAACACTTTGAAATCATAGCTTTGAAATCATAGCATTTTGGAATCCATAACACTTTCCTCTTAAAAAGTTTAGATATAAAATTAGTATATATAATAAAATAGTTTATAAAATAAAATAGTTTATATAAAATAGTTATAAGTTAAAAATAGTTTATAATAAAATAATTTATATTGAAAATGATTTATATTAAAATAGTTTATATTAAAATAATTTATAAAGTAAAAATATAAATATTTTTAGATATAGTTTAAAAATACTTTATATAATAAAATAGCTTCCTCAAATTTCACAAATCGATTCAAATCAACTCGACTTCCAAATTTAACTTAATTCAATCTCACATCATCAATTTCAATTCGATTCAGTTTCTCAATACACCATTTCAAATTATCGATTTCAAATACATATTTGAACCATAAAATAAGCCATTTCAATTTCAATATATTTCAAAGCTTTAAATATTCAACAATTCAAAACTAAATTCGATAATTATATATATATATATCAAATTCACTTTACTATTATTTAGTTTTGAAATATTTACTTAATCATTTCAATAACATCTAAATACAACTTCAATTTACAAATTTAAATAAACAAAATATCCCATTTAAATTTAAATAAGTTTGAAATATATTCATTTAAGTCACTTTTAATCAAATTCAAGTTATAAAACATATCTTTAAAATTTCAAATTTAATAAATTTCAAATCAAACTTATTTAAGTAAAATTCTTAAATAAATATAATTTCAAATCAATTTCAAATTTATCTTTCCAACCTGAATCATTATAAACTCTATATTTGAAAATATATATTTTAAATAAATACTTAAACATATTATATGTCAACTTTATTAAATCAACTTTAATAAATCTTTAAAATCAATATTTATTATAACCATATATTTCTTTTCAAAACCATAGAAGTCATTTCAAATATATATATATATATATAGACCAACGGTGTCTGTATATAATTTTCTATCCTATGGTTAGATGGTACAGTTATTTATCATTTCAATCCGCAATTTAAATATATATACGGGTATATATCTTTTCAACCCGCAATCCCAAATTCAATTCAATGAAAATCGCTTGGGTTTATCATTTCAACCCATAACGATTTTCTCCCATTCTACAGATCGTTCGGGTATGTATCATTTCAACCCATAGTGAATTCTATACTAATAGGGAACTTGCAGAGTGATAACAAATATGATAATAACATAACATGCATATATCATCAATATAAATAACAGATAATGGTGTCAGATGTCACATGTGAACATACATAGATAATAGCATATATATATAACAATGTAAATAACTAACAGCAGCATATTTCAATTGTCGTTTCAATTGAAATCAAATTTAATAAATATAAGAACATTAATCGTAAGTGATTGCTCACCTTTCGAGGCTAGAGGAGATAGACTACACGACGGGTTACAAATCCAAGCCCGAATTTCAAAGCAAACACAATGGACACGAGTTTGACTATCAATGCTGATGATAAGGAATTGACGAAATTGAATTAGAACTGGATCGAAGAAGATGATTGATATAAGTTGAACAAAATATACGTTATTATTATATTATATATATATTCAATATTTTTATTTAAGAAATATTAAAATAATATGAAATTTCAAAATCATTATTCCTAAAACACAAACATCCGAAATCAAAGATATATAAATATATATTATATTTAAAAATCAATACTTTGAAATTAAGACGTATAATCAAATCGAATACTTATATATAAGACTATAAATGGTATAAACCGAAGGAACCAAAACCGCTTAACATATTATTCATATAAATATATGTATTAAATTTTTCAAAAATCAACATTCTTTAAACACGTAAATTTCCTTTCAAAAATCCATCAAATAGAATTTTTAAACATAATATATATATATCTATTAGGCTTATTACAGAATCTGTTTCAAAATTATAAATTTAAAAGTAAAAATCTTATTATATACATGTATGTATATAGTAGAGAAGGGCTAGAATGCAGGCTTCATATCAAATATAAATACATACAGCTAGCTTGAATACAACTTATTTAACATAGTATATATATGTATATAATACTACATCTAAAAACAAACCCAAAATGCAAATATACATAAACACAGTATTACTTTATATATATAACATATTACTGCAAACTGTAAAACACGTAAATCACAACAACTTATCTACAATATATATAACATAAATCCGTATATATAATATGTTACAAAACCATCACTTAACTTAAAATACACATTTTAAAATAACGTACATATATATACAATATTTATATTTAAAAATCGAATAGCGTGTAACCCATCAACAATATATATAACTATAGATCTCGATGTACAAAGTTGATATGCAGACCGAATGAAATGGCAATACTACAAACTTATTTTATATACTCTGATGTACCCATCATACATTCTAATCTAATAAGTAAAATATATACATATCACTCTCAAAGTAATTTTGAATGCAGACAGAACTTATACTTACATTATATACTATATTAAATAAATAGAACAACTTGATTCTATATATACTTAGAGTATAACAAGTAGAATTAATAATATATATACTAACATCATATACTGTAGGAAATATGGCTTTCCTATAAAGTAACATATACTATAGTATATACAAATGGATCTATATAAAAGTTTCGGCATCATATATATATATATATATATATATATATCTACATACACAACTAACCATATATATAAATATATAAAAATACCTTAATATAGTAGTAAAAGGGACGGCAAGTGAGATGGCGGAGGAAGCTTCGGCCGTGGGTGGTTGGAGGTGAATGGGTAGAGGGGATGGAAGAGAAGCTGCTAGTCGAGGCTTGGTTCGGCTATGTTGAACGCTCGGTGGAGGTGAGGTCAGGTGCTCGGGTTGCATGTGAGGTTATGGCACTTGTTGGGTGGAGGCCAAAGGAAGATGAAGGCTTTTAGGAAGAAGGAAAAATGAACGGGTGAGGAGGGAGAAGCATGATGCTGTCACTTTTTCTTCTTCTTTGCTTTGCAAATGGACAAAGAAGAGAACCAACAAAAAGAAAAAAAATATTGTATGATGGGAATGGTAAAGGTCAGGCACAAGAATTCTAGGAATAGTAATGTTTAATGGCTGTTGATTTCAGAAAATAATAAAAGCTGCTAGCTTTTGGTTGTCTCGGGAAGCAACGAAAAGGCACAGGTCCAAATACGGAACCGATACGCTAGGCATTTCACAGATTGCACCGCACACCGGACTCCGAATTTTACAATCGAATATACCGTAGAGATCAGCACGACGAGACGATCAAAACGGTATACAGATATCAGTGGTACGACCATCATATCAAAAGTCGATATCGGTACCGAAAATGCTGCTAAAACGCCAGAATTAAGATAAATGGATCAATAGCAGTTCAAATTTAGAGAAACGAAATATGACATCTCACTCAGAAGATGATTTACAAATTTATTGTATAAAAATATTCAGATTTGGAAAACATTTTATTATCATCAAATATTAACTGATTTAAATTGAAATAAGATTTACACAATAAAAATAGACTTCCATATTAACAGATGAAAATTTACCATTTGCTATGTTTAATTAGATGAATTTCGAATATTAAATTTTTATTTCAAAATATTATTATTTAAAATTTCAATTAATTAAATAAATAAAACCACAAAAATTTACGGGTCGTTACATCTCCTATGTATGTGTTTAAAGGAATTCCCTTCCATTTCGTTTCTTTCTAGCTCTTCTCTATGAGATGTAGACCTCAAATATCATACTGATCACCAAATCATGCCTGAGCGATCTCGGAGCTTCTTCATTGTCCATTCCATATTACCCCATGGCAACTGCCTCGGTTATTTATTATTCCCATGTCCGCCTTCCTACAAATTCCTTATATATTATTGAAATTGTTTATTTCTTATCGACTGTTTTATCGTATCTTTTAAGTGCCGACACTCATTGGTATTGTTCCTATGTGGCTCATGGAATCGACAATATTTCCTCGAGCATTTTTTCTACTTTTGTACCCTGGAGCAGACTTCTATATCTTACCATGCCCTGAGTTTCCACATAAATACTTGCAACAGAGTCATTCAACTCCGTATACTTACCATTTCGGGTGAAGTGAAAGCATTTTCTAAGGTCCTCTTTTTTCCCCTAGTGATGTAATTCTTTTATTTATTAACATGGTTATTATTGTTGTTGCTATCCTGCTTAATGACCTTATTGTTTTTAACCACACTGCTTAGTCCAACCTGACCGCCAACGTTCAACTTTTTCTCCATTTTCTATTCTTTCATGTGTAGAAATTGGTTTGCTTTCTTATAAACCCCTTCAGTATGGCTTGCTTCTTTATTTTCAACCACTTTTCAAATTCGAAGTTACCATCCACACCACAAACTATTTCTATCAGTAATACTATTTTTTGGATTTCTCACTTCTGTTATAGCCACATGAATCAATTTCAAGTAACTCTTTAGTGACTCCATATTCCTCTAATCACTTGATACCTTCCATTCCCAAAGAAGGTTTCCCAATCCCATTACCCATAACCAACGTCATAAATGTGTAACAATGCGAGAGATAGAACTCAAGCCACTTAATACCTTTTAATGGAAAATAGATAGATTCCGACCATTTAAGACCTCAATTGAGGTAGGCTCGCATCATTTAATACTTATTCCATAGGTGGACTCCACATAAGTATCTATCTAGTTGACATTACATGGAAATCTCTTTGGACACTTAATACTTCCTATTGAAGCAGACCTTTCCGAGATATCCTTAACCATGCCTAAATCTAATTTCGACCATGTAATACTTTATTTGGGGAAGAAGGTAGGCCCTCAAACAACCACTTAATACCTCTAAAACCCCAAAGCAGGTCCTTTGTCTTATGACACGTACCCACGGTGACATCTCACATTAGCCCGATTATTTGTAGGTACTGGTAGCCAGATTAACTAGGCTGATTTACCTTACAGATTGGGACTAAGCTCGTGTTATCTTAGCTACTTATCATAGGGGATGTCTCACATCCGCCCCAAAGTTACACTAATAGTAGTCAAGTTAGCTGGGCAGACTTCCGTGCGTCTTTTGATTGACCTTGCACCACCTATGACTAGCAAATTTTACAACACTCTTAATATATTATCATACACCTCACTGTGACCAGCAATTAGGCTATATAAGGATTCCTTCATATTAGGCCTTAACAATATATTACTTTTCTAAGAGGGATTTAATGGCACTTATTACCTAATTAACTATGCAATTAATACGTTATAATTGTACGCTGTTAATCGTAATTAATATATGAATAAATATGCGCTTATTATTTTCTATGCATGTGGAGTTTATGCCTTAACTAAAGTTAAATGTCAATTCCTTTTTAACAACAATATTACCAGTCCTTTTGCCATATTATCAATGCTACCCAATTTCCAATATACATAACAAGGGATTTCAATATCCTTAACAAAGGATTTAATATTCATATCCAAAATTTGTAATAAACAGATTTGTACATAATAAAAGTTTCAACTCTATCCATCACATCAAATCATAGAATAATCTCAGAATAAAAATTGCATTTCTAGTTTCAATTCCTGTTTAACCCCTCTTTTACAAAGAATTAAATAATGGAATTTCTCTTTTATTTTCATATGGAATAAATGGTATAAACTACGAATAGATTCATACTTTACACCCTATTCCTTAATAAAGGTTTCATAATCTAGTTAGAGGACTGGAGTAGAATTTGAAATCACTAGAAGCTATACAATTCCAATAATTCAATGTAAACAGCTGAGAATTCCAACAAGAATCGACATTTCAAATTATAGGGGTTTTGGGGGGAATTTATTTTGTGCGCGATCTCAAAAATCCTAAGGCATATTCAAATCCATAATATACTAATAAATTACTGAAATAAAAATGCTAAGATTTCCACTCATAGTTGGTCCTTTTCTTTGCTTCTCTTTGGATTTAAAACTCCCATTATAATCAAATAAAATCTAACCACTCCTTCCTTCTTTCATGGGGACCATTCCTCCTTCTGTTCTTCCCTTACCTTCTCTTGTACCTCCTTCTGTCCTACCCATTCCTCCCTTGTCTCATCACCTTTCCGTCCCACTCTCAGCTACTCCTCCCATTCTTCCACCACCTAATCCTGACCCTCCTCCTCAAGCTGAGCTGTCAACTCTTCCTCCTTGCTTGTCTCCCTCTGAACTCCAAAGCTCCTTACCTCCTGTAATCCCTTCTTCCTCTGCTCTTGACTCTTTGCCTTGGACTTCTCTATTCAAATCCAAGCCTCGAAATGCGGGCTCTTACATCCCTCAGGAAATACCACTTCAGTTCTCTGGTGATGTGCTCATGCCAACAAGTGAAATAATCAAGGCTGGTACTGATGTATGGAAGGACTGCCTTGTGGGGGTTTTCCTAGATAAACCTTTACCTTATGCTTCTGTAGTGTATCATCTAAAGAAAGTATGGAAACTGAAAGGTGAAGTAAATGTTAAGTCTGATGGCTTTCTTTTTCTCTTTAGTTTTTCTTCTGCTGTTGACAAACTTAGGATTTCTGAGGCAGATCCTATCATAATGAGAAATAAACTTTTTATCTTAAAGCCATAGGATGTTACAGTAGGTAATAGTTGTGGAACAATACGATCTGTTTGGATCAAATTATATAATATTCCTCTTTATGCCTGGTCACATTATGGTATAAATTGGTTGGCATCAAGGGTATGGAAGTTTTTGTGCAAGGATCAGTCTACCGAGAGGTTGGAAAGGATTACATATGCAAAATGTCTTGTAGAAGTTAAACCAGACAAAAAACTAGTTAATAATTTTCTAGTAAAGCTGATGGATGGTAGTGACCAACTAGTAACAGTTGATTACTTATGGAAACCGGAAGTGTGTGTTTTTTGTAGGGAGTTTGGACATTCTGATATTAACTGCTTATTTGCATCAAAAGTTTTTGAGGTCACTAATCATGATGAAATAGTTGCTCCAAGTGTTAATGAGTCAGGTAAAGACAAACAAGAGGTGTTGAGCAAGACTAGAAATCAGAAACAGGTTTGGAAAAAAGTAACATATAATAAAAAAAAGAACAAAGAAATCAGTTTAATTGAAGTTAGTGAAAACCAAAGCGAGTTAGTAGGCACTGAAACTTTTCACTGTGCTAATGTTAATGAAGGTGGTGGTTCCAAGGACAGAGCAGAAAAAGATAAACAAAATCCAATTTCCCATCTTGGTTCAGATAAAAGTATGGTGAATAGTTTTCAAGTGCTTGCAGATGACCATAATGGAGTATCTAAGGAAGCAGATCTGGAAGACAAGGAAAAAGCAATAGGAGTTGACATAGGCATTGAGGAGGGAGAGTTTCTCGAAGTAGGTATGGTAATTACCACAGATTGCCTCCAAGTTGCTGATAGTGGTAAAACACAAGACAAAATTTCTGTGCATGGTGTATCTCCTGTGCATTTGCACAACATCTCTAGATCCAACAAACAAGAATCTACGCTATTACAACCTGATAATGATCAAATTCAAATGATGGAAACAAATGATACAAATATGCAAGGTTCTCTTTCTTCAGAAACAAACATCATCAGCTCTTATGCTAATAACATTTTTGATCTTGCCTGCTCCATGCAAAATGTCCCTTCAGCATCTTCCTCAAAATTCACTCTTCAATCCTCAACTTCTCCTATTTCAGTTCCCCAAAACTCTCTAATCATGTCTTCTAATCCTCCTTCGGCTTCTGCTCAGTTTCCATATGTTAATAATTCTATTATTCCAGGATGGTATGACAAAGGAAAATAATTGTGTGATGATTCAGTCCATGGTAATAATGGTAGTAATAAAAGAGCAACATCTAAGAAATTGGCTAATTTCAAATCTAGTCCTGCAGATTCTCATTCTCCTGCAACTAGGAGCAGAAAAAACACTATCCACCAATCACTCTAGTTTTATGATGATACAAAATATAGGAGTATGGAACATTAGGGGTGCTCATTGTCACTTGAAACTTGATCAAGTTAAAAATCTCATTCTCTCTCATAATCTTAAATTAATAGCTATTCTCGAAACAAAACTCAACCTCTCTTTATCCAATAGGGCTGCTAATTACATTAACCCTAATTGGAATCATCTTCATAATCTTTCTGATTCTGAATATGGTAGGATCTTAATCCTTTATGAACCTACTGCTTTATCCATAACCTCTATTCTATCCTCTAGGCAATACATTCACACTAAAATCATCTGTCAGCAAACTAAAACTTCATTCTACATAACTTTTATTTATGCGGATAACTCTACTGCTTCAAGACAACATCTCTTTGACTTCTTGCCTTTTCTTAGGCAAGAATCACATCCTTGGATGGTCATGGGTGACTTTAATAGCCGCCTTCAACTTGATGATAAGTATGGTGGCCAGCCCTTATTCCCTAAGCATATCCTTCCTTTAAACATTGCTATCTCTGACTCTGATCTCCTCAAAATTCAAACTTCTGGAGCTTGATTCTCCTGGAATAATAGAAGTAGGAGTGGAGTCAGAACTTTCTCCACTATTGATCATGCTTTCTGTAATTTAAAATCTCTCTCTGTTTGGCCTAACCTCTCTGTCAATCTTCTTCACCCAATCCTCTCTGATCACTCCCCTTTGATTCTTTCAAATGGTCCCTCTATGAAAAAGGAAAAAAGAAGTTTCAAATTTTTTAATGATTGGACTCACTCCCCTGATTTCAAACCAATTGTTGGTAAAGCATGGTCCTCTCACTGTTATGGTAACCCTATGTTTATTCTTTGCAGGAAGCTCAAACTAGTTAAAAATCATTTGAGAACTTGGGCAGCAGAAATGTATGGTGATGGTACTAAGCAGTCAACTTTATTGAAGATTAGGTATAAACAAGCTCAAGAATTTATGATGAATAACCCTCAAGACCCTGTTGCTGCTGAGGAGGAAGGAAGGCTATACACTCTACTTAACAAAGCCCTTGATATTGAAAGTGGGATGAAACAACAGCAGCTACACTGTAAGTGGTTTCAATTTGGTGATCGTAACACTGAGTTTTTTCATTCCTCTATCAAAATTAAGCAAGCTAAAGAAAATATTCGCACGATACGTTCTCACGATGGTACTCTTGTCTCCACTCCTGAGCAAATTGATGCTGCCTTTCTTAGTTATTTTGAAGACTTACTTGGTAACTCCTCTAACTTTAGTCCGGACCATGATATGTTGAACGATATTCCCCTTCCAACTATTTCCAGTTTGCAGTCTTCATTGCTTGTTGATCAGGTATCTGATGAGGAAATAAAGAATACTCTTTTTGCCATGAATAGAAAATCGAGTGGTGGTCCTGATGGTTTTAATGTTCTTTTCTTTATTACTTGCTGGGACATTGTTCAATATGATTTCTGCAAGGCTGTTCACAATTTTTTTAATAAATGCTCTCTTCTATCTGAAGTCAACTCTACTAACATTGTATTAATTCCAAAATGTCCGGATGCTTGCTCTGTATCTTCTTACAGACCTGTTTCTTGTTGTAATGTGGTGTACAAATGTATTTCCAAAATTATTGCCACTAGATTAATGCAAGTCCTCCCTCAAATTATATCGCAGAACCAAGTAGCCTTCCTACCTAACAAAAGTATTTTTGACAACATTCTACTTGCCCAAGACCTTCTTTGTGGGTATGCGAGATCTAATGCAACTCCATCTGCAATGTTAAAGCTTGGCATCACTAAAGCATATGACTCGATACACTGGTCCTCTATAGTTCGGATTATGGCATTAATGAAATTTCCTAAGCCTTTTGTTGGATGGGTATATGAATGTATTTCAACTCCTAGCTTCTCAATTGTTCTGAATGGTCGTCTTGTTGGTTATTTCAAGAGCATGCAAGGAATTAGGCAGGGTGATCCTATCTCATCGTATTTATTTCTATTAGTGATGGAAGTCCTCACCAGATATATGAAAACCAAGTACTCATCTGGTCTGATCAGATACCACCCTAAGTGTAAGCTTACAAATGTTACAACTCTTATGTTTGCTGATGATATTATGATATTCACTAAACCACATCTACCTTCGATTCAGTGTGTTATTAGAACTTTGTCTGATTTCTACAATATGACTGTTTTGCTGCTTAATTGTTCTAAATCTAGTATTTCTTTTGCTGGAATCTCCTCCCAACTATCCTTGTCTCTGCTCCAAATTTCTGGGCTTCATCTTATGGACGCTAATATGACATATCTTGGCCTCCCTCTTTTAACCTCTAGATTGAAGGTATCTGATTGCCTTCCTCTGTATACCAAAATTGTTTCATTACTTGACAGGTGGGCAAACAGATACTTATCTCAGGCAAGAAGGCTTGTTCTTATCAAATCGGTTGCCTTTTCGATGGTTGTTTATTGGTCAAAAGCTTTTATCTTGCCTGCTAAACTTTTGTATCTGATTAGAGGTGCAATGCTTAGGTTTTTTTGGACTGGTTCCATTAATAATAGGAAGCCTCTGCCTTGCTCTTTCGGTCTTTTTGAAAAAGATAGAAATTCTGGAGGGCTGGGAGTTATAAACTTCATGAAATGGAATGTTGCTGCTTTCAGTACTCATCTAAATTCAATAATTGCCAGGAAGAACAGTGGGTGGGTTAAATGGGTTTGGGCCCATAGAATAGGTAGGATTAGCTTCTGGAGTCTGCATATACCACAAACTTGTAGTTGGACTTGGAGAAAATTGCTTGGCTTGCGTGACACCTTACTTCCCCTGATTGTTCATAGGATGGCTAACTCATCTGAAGTTAAGTTTTGGTTTGATCCGTGGGTAGCCAATGGTGTGATATTGCATAAACTTTTCAGCTATCAACAAGTTGATCAGTCTGGAATTCCCAAAACTGCTAAGGCATTTGATTATATTAGTCAAGGAAAGTTACTGCTACCATACTCCTCTAATCAATATATCAGGTCTGTTTGGAATGAAATACAAAGTAAAATCTACCCTACTGTTGAGGTTGATGCTGTTCATTGGAGTGCCAAACCCCACTCTGTCTCTCATGTGTACAATCAACTCAATCATTCTAGCAGTACTCAGGCTTTTAAATTGAGTAAAATCATATGGTCATCTGATTCTGTGCCAAAAGATAATTTAATGCTTTGGAAGGCTGTTCAAAATGCATTGTTAACTAAAAGTAAGATGATGGAAATGGGTCTTGATTTTGGTATTTCCTGTGTCTTCTGTTCTAACCTGCCTGAGTCCACGCATCACTTGTTTTTTGAATGTAGCTCTAATCTTATTCTTTTTAGAAAAATAATGCAGCTTGCTGGTAGTAAATTACTGTCCAATCTTAGGCCTATTGATTTAGACATGATATACAAAGCTACTAGGTGGAGAACTTTGAAAGCAAGATGTATTACTATTTGCCTCAAGAAGTACATGATTAATGTATGGACTGAAAGAAATATGATTTGTTTTGAAAAAAAAAGGAGGGATGGGGAAGCTTTATGGAAAATCTTAAAGCATGAAATCTATGTTGCTATGATGAATCTGCCTTCTTTACCTACTGCTTTGAGTGAAGCTTGGAGGTAGCTGGTGGTCTGCTTCTTGTTATGTTTGTTTTCTCCTTTCTTTTCTTGCTTTGTTTTCTGAGTGTGCCTGTTTCTCTAGTTCATCCTTGTGTGTTTTTCTTTCTTGCTTGTTTTCTGTGAGCAAGCTTTGTATTTTATTGTTTTTGTTGCAATAAAATCAGGTAGGGGCCCTGATAACCCCGCTAGCCTTTGCTAAAAAAAACTCCCATTATAATCTCCTTCAAATCTCTTCTTATTGATATATACAACAAGGGATTTGTATATATATTAGATTTAGAAAGCTTGGAGAAGAAGAGGACTAGAAATTAAATAATAAAACAAAGATAGGTATATATGATTTCTTACCTGAACCCCTAATAAAGTTTTCTGAATCTAAGAAGAGATGAATTGATAGAGCTTCGTTGATGTTTCCAAAATATTTATGAATAAAAGTTGGGGGTCTAGGGTCTTATTTATAGCGGTTGAAACGTATCAGAACCGTAGGATTAAAGTAAGTTAAAAACAGATAAATTTGGAACATTAGTTGATAGGAAAACCTTAGCCGCTACCGATAGGAGAAATCAACCGCCCTATATGCACCGATCGACCAGTTGGGGTCGGCGGTCGACCCCTCCGCCTATTTTGCGAATCTAATTATTTTTTTTATAGTTGGTTTTATTTAATTGCTTTATTATACTTTTAATGTTAACAATTTCTTAACCCCTAATTCTAATCTCAGGTAATTTTTATATTTCAAATTTAATTATTTATTTGAATTTGAATTAAATTATTTTAAACCTGAAAACTTCAAATTCCCGTAGCTTCTTCATTTGAGCTCTATTTTCAGCATATAATATATGAAAACCAATCAGAATTTCGCCATGAATGCAATGATACAAATTAGTGGCCAAGTTCTAACTTTTACAAAATTTCCACTTTTAACCCTACTTAATTTAATTTAATTTAATTTGCTTGTTTAATTCTTATTGATTTTGCAAGTTGTTACAGAGAGAGCCATCCTCGATTGCAGAACACATCTCCCATGTATGTGTTTAAAGGAACTCTCGTTGCATTTCATTTCATTCTAGCTCTTCTCTATGAGATGTAGACCTCAGATATCGTACTGATTACCAAATCTTGCCTGAGCGATCTTGGACCTTCTTCATTTGTCCATTCCATATTATCCCATGGCAACTGCCTCGGTTATTAATTATTCCATTGTCCACCTTCCTACAAATTCCTTATATATTATTGAAATTGTTTCTTATCGACTGTTTTATCGTATCTTTTAATTGTCTACACTCATTGGTATTATGCTTATGTGTCTCATGGAATCGACAGTACTTCCTCTAGCGTTTTTCTACTTTTTTTACCCTGGAGCAGACTTCTATATCTTACCGTGCCATGAGTTTCCATGTAAATATTTGCGACAGAGTCTTTCAACTCCGTATAATTACCATTTCGGGCAAAGCGAAAGCATTTTCTAAGGTCCTCTTTTTTGCCCCTAGTGATGTTATTCTTTTATTTATTAACATGGTTATTATTGTTGTTACTATCCTGCTTAACGACCTCGTTGTTTTTAACCACACTGCTTAGTCCAACCTAACCACCAACGTTCAACTTTTCTCCATTTTTGATTCTTTCATGTGTAGAAATTAGTTTGCTTTCTTATAAATCCCTTAAGTATGGCTTGGTTCTTTATTTTTAACCACTTTCCAAATTCGAAGTTATCATCCACACCACCAACTATTTCTATCACCAATAACTTTTTTTGGATTTCTCACTTCTGTTATAGCCACATGAATCAATTTCAAGTAACTCTTTAGTTACTCCCTATTCCTCTAATCAATGTTTGCCAATGGCAATGCTTCCACGGTTGCATAGAGAGAACCCAACATTGATTCAATAATTTATTTGCTAATTGATCATACGATGATATGGATCTCGACTCTAGCTTGTAGAACCACATCATTGCTTAGCCACCCAAGTACAATGAGAAGCATCTACACTTCACATGATCAATTTTCTCTGTAACCATCCATGCATTAATCGTACTTCAGTAGGAATTTCATGGAATCCATTCATCTATTATAACTCGGGCTTGTCGGCATGACAAATTTCCTTGGATATTCCACTGCTCTAATCTCCACTATAAATAAATTTCAACTGGAGTCATCTCCTAATTATCCTTTTGAAGCAATCTCTAGATTTCTTCGTTAATCATCCCATCAGCATCATTGTTCCTTCCTAAATGGTGGTCATCAAGTGAATCAGCTTATGCTTGGTTAGTTGGTTTTGTAAGGGTCCATAACGGTCCT
This sequence comes from Allium fistulosum, assembly GCA_030737815.1. Taxonomy (NCBI): domain Eukaryota; kingdom Viridiplantae; phylum Streptophyta; class Magnoliopsida; order Asparagales; family Amaryllidaceae; genus Allium; species Allium fistulosum. Next base: position 1,024,369,298 of record CM060902.1, read on the forward strand.
GTTAACCCAATTAGCAAAGCAGATTTTAACTGGACTTACAAGATTCAAACAATGATGAAACAACTTGGAAATTGGGAGGCACACTTAGAGGGACTAGAGAATTGAGCTCAGGAAGTTTGGTTGGAAAATTGGCCAAGTCCTTAACTCATCCCGAGTTAAGGCCTTAAGTCAACTGGTTGGAAAATTGGCAAAGTCCTTAACTCGTCTCGAGTTAAGGCCTTAAGTCAACTGGTTGGAAAACTAGCTAAGTCCTTATCTCGTCCCGAGTTAAGGCCTTAGGTCAACTTGTTGGAAAACTGACTAAGTCCTTAACTCGTCCCGAGTTTAGGAGAACATCGGGACGAAGATGGAATGACTTGAAATTTGGCGAGAGCACTCAGAAAAGGCAAAAGAAGGATTTGGAAAAAAATTCACTATGATTGAGCCAAAGCACTTTAACTCATCCCAATTTAAGGACCTTAACTTGTCCCGAGTTAAGGATTTGACTCGGGACGGCTTGAGTATTCTGGTATGACTTCGTGCTATATCCTAAACTTCATTCCTATTGGCCTCTAACTCAGTGCTACCCGATTCCTCTATAAATACCAACCTACCTGCTACCGGAAAAGGGGCTTATTTCTACTGGATCTCCTTCAACACTCTTAGACTTGGAGCTTCCATATACTTTCTTCACTTAAATAACATTCTTAACTCCTTTGTAAATCTGGGATCCACTAGATTATGACAAGGTCAGATCTAACAAGTTGTAATCCAGATGGTGATCAACTAACAAAGAATATTGAAGTGGACGTAGGCCGGAGATTACGTCGAACCACTATAAAACTTCTATGTGTTCTCGTCTATTTTCTATGTTTTCTTTTACTTTCATTTAAACTGGTGCTTTTTTCTAATATCTGGGTGTTGATCCACTTTTTGGGTTAACATTTTGGTGCTTTCACTGAGAACAAAACTTCCATCTGACGGGTTGAAGCTTGAATATGAGATTTGGAGAAGATGAAGAGATCGAATACCAGATCTAAGGCTGGAAGAAGTCAACCACAACCTGGGGCATCCAAGAAGTATCTTCAAATTCTAATCAATCTGTCTATGTCACCAAAGGGGAGATGGAGAAAATGATGAAGGAGATGCAAGATGGATTAATGGCTAGATAATAGGAACTGCTAGATTGATTTTTCCAAAGGATTGGACAACAAGGAGTAGCTGGAGCGGCTGGAACTCAAAACCAAAAACTAGAAACAAATCCAGGAGCATATAGAGTTAGAGCGAACAAACTTAAACAATGCCCCAACGACTCGGGGGTGCGATTGGTTTGGATCTAGGATGAGCTTTAATGCCTGGAATAAGCGACGCTAGAGCCAGAGAGGCAAATTGTGTGAGTCAACAGAATAGGGATCTCAAGGCTAAATTAACACTAGAGGTTGGGGTGAATAGTGTTTAATGGATTATATGAATATTTTTCAAATTCTTTAAGATTCTACTTAGAATGACGTAACCAACAATCATAGAAACAATCGTAGAATCAAAGTGGAGATAAAAGTAAATGCAGTAAAAGTAAAAAGGAAAGAACACATTAGGATTTTATACTATTTCAGAGTTACCCTACATCCAGTCCTCCATAATTCCTTGTACGGATTTCTTTATAATTAGTAGATGCAAATATAATATTGATTTCAAGGCTACGAGACAAACCTTCCAGAATCCCAACCTTTGGGTAGAGTTGCTTGATTTTCAGGGTACAAACATATAGATTTACGGGCACCTAAACATATTAAATTGATTTTACAGGCTACAATCACACCCACAAATATAGCAGTATGATTTGATAGAGTTTTACTGACTCAGATATTCTATCTTGATTACAATTAATCCTATAACTCTTGAATATCACTTTGACCTTGGTTTGAGTGAGAGAGATGAGAGAAATCGGAAAGTAGATGAAGGAGAATCGAATTAGTGATGATTGAATTTGATTCTGGTTGAATTTCGGTAGAGTTTGGGTATATTTTTATTTAGAAAATGAGAGATTGGAAGGAGGAGAGATGAATAAGAAAATTATAATTGAAAATTGGTTTAGAAGTCTGGTATTTACAGAGGAACAACAGTCATATCCATTCATGAAGAGATATGACAAAAAGACACTTCTTTTGAAACTTAAATTTTTTAAAAATCAGCCACTATGTTGACATACATACATAGAGTATGTTGACACACTTTTTAAATTTTAAAAATTCTTTAAAACATTATTTTGAAAACTCGTTGTTTTGTAAAATAGTTTGATACTTTGTAAAATCATTTAAGCATAGATTATACATATATTAATCATAATAAAACATTATATAATAATTTAAATTTTTTTAATATAATATAAATAATATTTATATAAAATCAATATAATTATAACTTATTAAAGTATAAAAAAATTCAATAAACTTAGAAACACTAAAATAATATAAGTACAAGAGATTGAAAATCATTTTGAGAAATATTTTAAAAAGATTATTTTGAAACCAGGATATTTAAAAAACAATTTAAAAAAATTTTAGAGAAGGAGAGAGACCAGAAAAGTGCTATCAAGGTTTTAATATAAATTCTATGACTCTATAACTTATCTGGAATATCTTGAAATCTTAAACTCTTGAATACTCACAAGTTTTCATTCTCCAACTATTGAAACTGTATATCAGCATCTTGAATCTACTCTTGATACTATACAGTCTTCTTAATTAACACCTGTCTAATATTCTGCACTATATACTATATATAACTTGATAAAACATTAGTATTTATATTTTATATAATGTCTATAGTTGTTATCATCGAAACCAATACTTAAGGCACTAACAATCTCCCCTTTTTGATGATGACAACTCTGTATATAAAATATAATATAACCCCCCGGGTTACAAAACTCTCCCTTAATCTATGCCTAGATTTTATATATTTCTCCCCTTTTGTCAACAAAAAATAACACCTAAAACTATAACTCTAACACTAACTCTTACTCTAACTCTATCTCCCCCTAAATAAAATATTATAGACTAATGACATATAATGATGATGAGAATGATTTATATAAGAACAATAAGTGATATTTAAAATGAGATTATCATGAAATGGAAATAATGATAAGAATGATATGTAAGAAATGATAAGTGATAACATAAATCATTAATAGTAACCAAACCAATCTATATATTCATTCAACACCACACCATAATCCAGTCACATCTTAAAATGTACATATAAGTAAGTAAAACAAATGTTAAATTAAATTAAATATACATACCACACAATCAAATTAACGAAGACAAGTACCATCCTAATGTGATTTCCTAATGATCAGGATTTGTGAATAGGACAATGAGGATAATGAAGGCAAAAGTTCCCCTCTTGCTCAATGGAATTTCCATTTCGATGAAAACATACCTCTTCGATGCATCGGACTTCGTCATCTTCCTCCATGTGTTCTTCCTCTTCTTCTTCTTCCTCTTCTTCATCGTTATCGCTACCTTCAATAGGGTTATGAATGACCAAATTTGTAGAATCATCTTTAATAACTACTGGATTTGTAGGATTATCCAATAGATATTTTTGCAAATTGCGAACAATTCTACTTTGTTTCTCTTTTCCTTTGAACATACAAAGTTGTATGACTTGTATTTCATCCAACACCCTAGAACATTCTTCATTTTTCTTTCCAATTTAATAACTTTGGTCATAGTAGTGTTCTGGAAGGACCTTGGATAGGAGAAGAGAAGGAAAACGATGAATTCTCTTCTTTAGAACGTTTGGGATTAGAGGAGGCCATTGTTTATTTGTTTCAAAAGTTTAAACAGAGAGAATACAGAGAAATGAAGAAGAAAGTCGAAATTTGGTTATATATAACCACCAATTTGAATTTAGAGGGAAATTAAAAATTAAAAAATACCATTATATATCGACATAGGCGAGAGGATATGTCGACATATATGTTATAATTTTGATTTTTTTGTTTTTCTTTATATTTTGTAATTTTTACTTCATTATTTTTATATTTTTGATAGAGAACGAATTCCTAACTCTCTTCTTAACTTTGTAAAAGCTGTTTAATTCAATAGTTTTGTTAATATATCAGCTATTTGATTTTCAATATTTATAAATTCAAGTGATATTATTTCTTTGTTTACATTATCTCTTATAAAATTGTGTCTTATATCCATATGTTTAGTTCTAGCATGATAAGTTGGAATTTTAGATAGATTGATTGTACTTGTATTATCATAGTATATTAGTGATTTAGTAAAATTTAAACCTAAATCTTTTAATGTTTGTTGCATATAGATAACCTATGAATAAGCTAATGCTACTGAAATATATTTTTCTTCTGTCGTAGATAGAGATACCGGGTTTTGCTTCTTACTAAGCTAGAAAACCAAAGAGTGTCCCAAAAAGTGACAAGTTGCACTTGTACTTTTTTGGTCTGATTTGCAACCAGCATAGTCAGCATCAATATATGAAATTAATCCAAAGGAGTCTTCTTTTAGGTAAAAGTGTCCATAGTCTAATGTGTTGTTTACATATCTCAAAATTCGTTTTACGGATCTTAAATGAGTTTCTTTAGGTTGAGATTGATATCTTGACTATGCATTATATCAGGTCTACTAGCAGTTATATAGAGTAGTGATCCAATCATTTAGCTATATAATTTTTGATCTACATCTTTCAAATTTTCTTCCTTATTTAATTCTTCATTAGTTGCCATTGGAGTTGGTTTACCATTAGTATTTTACATACCAAATTTCTTAACTAGATCTTTAGCATATTTTTCTTGACTAATAAAAATTCCATTACTTAGTTGTTTTATTTTTAATCCTAGATAATAATTTAGTTCTCTCATATAACTCATTTCAAATTCCTTAGTCATTATTCTTGAGAATTCCTTATTTAGTTTATCATTGGTAGATCCAAAATTGATATCATCTAAATATATTTGTATTAATTGAATATCATTTTTATCCCTTTTAATAAAAAGTGTACTATCTACTTCGTCTATTTCAAAATTTTGTAGTAGTTAGTATTTAAGTCCGTCATACCAAGCTCTTGGAGCCTGTTTAAGACCATACAATGCCTTATTTAATTTGTAAACATGATTAGGTAGTTTTCAATCTTCAAAAAGTGGTGTTTGTTCTACATATACATCTTCTTTAATAAAACCATTTAAAATGCACTTTTAACATCCATTTGATATAACTTAAAATTATTATGATTAGCGAAAGCAAGTAAAATTCATATACCTTCTAATTTTGCTAGGGGTGCAAAGGTTTCATCAAAATTTAATACTTCTTCTTGACAATAACCTTGTGCAACTAATCGAGCTTCATTTCTCACAACCTCTCCTTGTTCATTCATTTTGTTTCTATATACCCATTTAGTTCCTATTATGGATTTGTCCTCAGGTCTTGGGACTAATTCAAAGCAAAGTTCCTATATTATTTCTGTATACCCATTTAGTTCCTATTATGGATAATTCCTACTACATTATTTCTTGTAAATTGATTCAATTCCTCTTGCATAGCAAGAATCCATGAATCACCAGTTGATGCTTCCTTTGGATTTTTTAAGTTCGATAGTTGAAATAAAGAAACGTTACTCATTTTATTTAGTTGATTTCTAATTTTAACGACGGATTCAATATTTCCAAGTATATTTTCTATAGGATGATCTTTCAAATATCTTGTTCTTTTATTTGGATATGAATTTTCTGAATTATTATTATTTTCGTTTTCGGTAATCTCATTATTAGTAATTTCGTTTGGGTTATCAATGTTATCTTTTTCATCAATATTTGGATTATAAACTTCAAAATTTTCATCAAATGAGACATGTAATGTTTCTTCAATAGTATTATTTCTAGTATTGAAAACTCTATAAGCTTTACTTCTATTTGAATATCCAATAAAGATTCCTTTATCCGATTTAGCATCAAATTTATCCAAATTATCTTTAGTATTCAAAATAAAACATTTACTACCAAATACTCAAAAGTATTATACTTTAGTCTTTTTTTAAAGAATAATTCATCTGGTGTTTTCTTAATTAATGGTCTTATTAAAATTCTATTTAATATATAACATGTAGTACCAACTGTTTCAACCCAAAATATTTTAGGTAAATTACTGTAATTTAGTATAGTTCACCACACTATCAATGTTATCTTTTTCATCAATATTTGGATTATAAACTTCAAAATTTTCATCAAATGAGACATGTAATGTTTCTTCAATAGTATTATTTCTAGTATTGAAAACTCTATAAGCTTTACTTCTATTTGAATATCCAATAAAGATTCCTTTATCCGATTTAGCATCAAATTTATCCAAATTATCTTTAGTATTCAAAATAAAACATTTACTACCAAATACTCAAAAGTATTATACTTTAGTCTTTTTTTAAAGAATAATTCATCTGGTGTTTTCTTAATTAATGGTCTTATTAAAATTCTATTTAATATATAACATGTAGTACCAACTGTTTCAACCCAAAATATTTTAGGTAAATTACTGTAATTTAGTATAGTTCACCACACTCTTGAATTGTCCTATTTTTTCGTTTTACCACTCCATTTTGTTGTGGTGTTATTGGAAATGAAAAATTATGAGTTATACCTTTCTTATTATAAAAATTCTCAAAATTTTCATTTTTGAATTCTCCACCGTGATCGTTTCGAATAGTTTTAATTTTACAAGTCATTTGATTTTGAATTGGTATAACAAATTTTTTAAACATTTCAAAAACATCACTTTTAGGTTTTAAGAAAATCATCTTGGTAAACCTAGAATAATCATCTACGATTACAAATACATATCTACTATGATTTATAGATTGTATCTTTGAGGGACCAAAAAGTTCTAAGTAAAGAAGTTCAAGGGGTTGAGAGGTAGAAATCATATCTTTTGATTTAAAAGAACTTTTTATAAGTTTCCTAATTGACATGTATCACATAAATTATTAACTTTAAAATTCATTTTGGAAAAACTTCTAACTAGATCATGTAGGATCTAGATTAACCCTAGAGGGGGGGGGGTGAATAGGGTTATAGCAAATTTTCTCGAATTAAACACAAACTGCAGATAAGTAAATATGCTGAAAAGTAAATCACATACAAAATTTACCCAGCTTCGGCAACCCCTGCCTACTGCTGCATTCCCAGATTTCTATTAGGATTAAACAGTCTCCCGCTTACAAACACTCTAACAGACTCGCACACCCTGCTACCGCCTATAGAGTTTTGCAAACTCGCAAACCCTGCTCACTGAACTAATCCTAACTAGACAATCTGACACAACCTAAAACGTAGGTGGTGATTTACCCTGATTTGATTTGAAAAGTACAGAAAATAAAAACAGATTAAAAACAACTCCACACCCTAATTTAAATATATCAAAGCCTCATTAAATTAAAGCCAAAATAATAAAAACTTAAAGCCCTTGTAAATTTAACAAGGACGACCCTGTTTAATTTTTTCTAGCCCATTCCTTCTTCTATTTGCTCTGAGAATCTTGAGAAAGAAATATGGCGGCTTCGTTTTCTCTTAGCTCTGAGGTTTAGGGCTTTTGCGAAGCTCCGACTCTAAATTGATCGAATCAGTGGTTAATTGCGTGAAGTCTTATTCGATCGAATCCTCTTTGCGCTCTGGAATTAGGGCTTTCGTAAAACTCGAAGACGCCGATTATGGTTGTTGCTCCGTTGATTGATGCCTGCTTGCCTTGAGATGATTGATTTATTCGATCGTTGCTCTTACAGCTCGGCTGGTTACTTCGACTTGATCGAAATCGACTGGTATGTTATCTGTCCCTTTTGCTTTTTCGATTGATTGCTTGAATTCGATGCTTAAGATTGCCGATGATGATTGGTTTATATAGGAGTTCGATCTCCTTTATTTGCGTTCGTATATCTTTGTTTGAATTTGTCAATCTATTTGCTCGGCCGTTCGATTATTGTTGGATGTTGAGATGATTTTTAACTGCTTCTAATTCAATATATTTTTGACTTGATTCACACGGTTTTGATTTTGAAGCGTTCAATATTTCCTTGATCGATACGGCAGAAACTTTCCTCTTTTATTTTGATTTTTGACTTTTTCAAATTGTACACACACATGATTTCCACGGCATCGATACTGATCATTTTTCTATTGCTTGAAGTTGCGATCTTTCTGACTTGGTTAATTCGTATCTTCCTGTATTTGTGCATTTGCATTGAGACTTGTTCGAACTGACACTTAGCTGTACATATGTTGTTGCTTGATTCTGGTCTCGCTCGACTGTTTCATTTAGTCTTCATGTACATGCTATGTCTGATTGAGTTCATTGCTGTATTGTTGATTTAATGGTGCACTTGTCTGCATCATCTTAGCTCCTGTGTTCATGATAGTCGAGTTGTCCTGTTGCACTGTTGCTGTTCAATTTGTTTTGTTGCATTCATACTTCACTTGTGCATAACTCCATGTATATGTGCAACCAGTTATATGTTGCTTGTAGTTGATTCTGGTTCACATATTTGAAGTCTTGTTTATTGATGGCATTTGGGTTGAATCTTGTGGTCTTTGTTATCTTCACTTGCATATTGTTCATCATGTAGTCTTGATACTTGCATGTCATATCTGGTTGTTTACTGGTCTTCAAGACATGATTGTATTTGTGGTTGCATTGAGACTCACTGCACTTGTTTGCTTCCCTGACCTGTCACATACGTTTATGCTTGTTGTAGATATTTGCTTTTGCCTTGAGCATTTCACTGTGGCTTTGGCATTCTTTGGTCTCTGACCTAATATACTTGAGTCTCAACATCTGTTCTGGTTGGTGTATGTATTGTTTGGGTCTTTGAGTATGTGAGCACTTCATGTTAGCATTGTTATGGTGTAGTCAGACCATGTAGTCTTCATATATGTGCATTCATACATTTATCTTTAAGCATTCATGTACATTTGCCTTGTTGCCATATTGATGTGTGTCTGATCAAGTGTTCTTTGACTTGTACCATCGGAGACAGTTTGCTTATTCATTGTGCACTGGCTTCACTTTGTAGATCTGTTGCACTTGAACCCTGTGCATGTCATGTCTGCACTCTCTTGTGTCTTCATCTAATATACTTCGACTTGAATTGTTGTATTGGTCTAGTTCATCTTGAATTTCATGTGTGCTCGAGTCTGGTTTGATGTTGAAACTGCTTAGACCATTTTCCTGACCTTGTATTTGTTTGGACTGACTTGTGTACTCGATCATATTGACTTCAGTTGTATTTGTTTTGAGATGCTTACAAGCTTGGTCTTTGAGTTTAATGGTTGTTGCACTTCACTGCACTTGATTCATTGCTGTACAGTGTTCTCTTTTCACCTCTAGCCTAGTCTCTGCCCTGTGCCATGTCTCGACCCATTGTTTCGTATTTGCACCTGTGTTGAATCCAGCTTAAATGCTCGGGTTTGACCTTGTGCACGTGTTGTGACTCTATTTGTGTTGCACTTGAGTTGAACCCGGCTTTTCTTTTGGGTTTGACCTGTGCTCACCTGTCCCTGTAACATTATCAAGTGTACATTTCGGTGTGCACGGCCTTGTGGCATGTACAGTGATACACTGTGCATGTCACAGTGTTCGTGTGTGATGAATTCGAATATAAATGATGACGAACAACCCAAATAACTGAGGCAAATATTATTTTCAAAATCCATATTTTGTTTTATACTTTAAAAACATTTTATTTTCAATTTTACTGCGTCAATGTATATTTTTGTAGATTGCTCAGATGCTGGATTCACATTGGAATGAAGTTGAAGATAAATACGAGTATGAGTGATATGTAGTGAGGAACTGATGTAACTATGAAATTATGATGTAATTGTATTGTGACTGAAATTGTATAGTTATAGTGAGAGCTTGAAATTGTACTATCAAGATTGTAATAAATATTTGTTTGAATAAAATATTCGTTTGAATTCCAATTCTGTGTTATTCAGCAAATATCTATTTTATTTGTGAAAAATAAAATAGTACAGTATCAAATACATTTAAATGAATGTATATATGTTTATTATCATCAAACAAAAATCATATAGACGCATATTTAACAATCTCCCCCTTTTGATGATAACAAACATATATTTAAGATTTTGAATATATTAAATGTATTTGATCATTCAATTTGCTCCCCCTATTTGAATGCTCTCTTTCTACACAATACTCCCCCTACATATATGCATGAGAATAAAATATGCAATATGAATCTATATGCAAATAGAAAATATGTGAATTTTATTTGCGAATTTTATTTTCCAAAATCTTAACCTTTCTCTCCCCCTTTTGTTATCAGCAAAAGAATAATAGTGTTAGAAAAATAGGGATATAGTGATAGACATTAATACAATATTAAAAACTCAATCGAGTATAAATATTTATTTCAATAAAAAATCAAACAAAAAATCATAAATACTTTAATTGACGCATATTCCACTTTTGAATGATAGGATGATATCATCAAATAAAACCATATAGTTGTGTCTATTTGTGGTATATTTATTTCAGGAAATTTGAATATCTACTAACCATACATAACCGTTATGACTTTTAAATGAGATTAGTAGTTTTCTAAATTTTTAAAAAATGAATTCAAGTATCTTCTAACCACGCATAACCGTGAGGACTTTTAAATGGGATTAGAATCAACTTGTCTATTTAATCAATTAATTTTGATATGCATTCCATACATGCATAACCGTGAGGACTTTTAAATGAGCATGGAAACACATAATCAAAAATCCAAGTAATTCACCCATGCATAACCGTGAGGACTTTTAAATGAGAGTGAATATTTTGGATATTATTATTTATTGTTAGAAATATAATAAAATTGAAGCACAAATGATTTCCCGTTTAAACTACCACATATTGACATACTATATTGTCTTTTGATGAGTGATGGTCGATAGAAAAATGATAGAAATAGAAATGATCATGGAATATTTATCAACAAAAAGTTTTTATAACTCTTGTTTAAATTTGTAAAGAAATTTTCTAATTATACTTTCTCAAGTCATAATATATGATTAATATCAACACTCATCTTATTTTCAATCACTATCTATCTTTATAGATAATTATTAGGGGGTCAGATCAGTTATCATAGTTATTTAAAATCAATTTCAAAAATAGTTATAAAATCAAATTTTCTTAAATAACTAATCTGATACAAGGTCAACAAAAATTATTTCAAGTGAAAAATATGCAGATATTTTCTTTGAAAAATGATGCAGCAAATGAATGTCTCGAAATATAACCACGTTCCACTAGTAATTTTTCTATCAACTACATTACCAGTGTGATCTGCATCTGATTTTAAATTTCACTCAATATTCACTCGTTGGATGTCATAGACCAGATTGTGAAATTTCAACAAACTATCTCAGAATTATTTTCAACAATTTTTAAACGAAATTTTCTTGACTTTGAATTGAAGTCGTGTTAACCATCAAACAAATATCATAGTGTCAGATTTAGAAACCGTAGGATCAACAGTCATTAAACCATCACCATTATTTCAAAACAATTTCTTGAAGTTTCACCAATTTCATAAAGTTTCAACAATTTCTTAAAAACCTTTTTATAACATGAGTAATTAGTAATCAATCAACATCATAATTTGACCAAACAGATTAAGTTCAATGAAAAAAATAGTTGGTCAACTTTTAAGCACAAATCAAAGTCATAGATAAGAGCAAGTCATGTAAGATCATATAAAGTAAGTTAGAATCTGTCAACCATCATAATTACTTCAAGTAATTCTATTTAAAGATGATTGGTTAAAAAAAATCAGAATTAACATCATCAATCATTTCACATAACTGGCTGATTTAATTTAGATTATGGTGCAGATTTTCACATTTTATCTATCGTTTGAAAATAAATACAATTACCTATTTTACCTGTACGATAATCTTTCGTTGTTTGCCCATTGTGAATCTGTCACCTTTATACTAGGCTAAGGAACGTTGATTTGTCGCCCGTTGTGTGTCTGGAACAGCCAGAATCCAGATAACACTAATGTTGTTCCTTAGCCTGCCACCACACCTACACGGTAAAAGATTTTTGTGACCTATTTGTTTTTATAGGTCCATGGTTATTAGTGGCAGAATAATTTGATGAATATGTTTGAGTAGACCCAAAACTATTTATATATGTTCCTTTTGGCACCCAAAGTTGTTTTGTCCTTTCATTTTTGTTCCAATAGACATGAAATTTGTTTGTAGAATTCTTAGGAACCCAAACTTGTATAAATTTTGTGTTCTTGTTCCTATGACTATAATTTTCAGCACGATGTCCAATTATTTCATATTTAGCAAAGACACTCTTACCTTTTGCATTATCATTAACTTGTGTTTTCCCAAAACCTAGTCCTTTTCTGTTGTTAGCAAAAAGTTGATTTCCCAATAACATGTTGAATGATTTTTCTCCTCTTGGAAAGTTATTCAGAGTTTTCTCAAGATTTTTGACTTTGGTTTTTAGTGATGTGTTTTCAGTCACAAGTGAGGTGCATCTATTTATAAAATCCTTTTTCCTAGTGTCAATGGATTCCTTAAGACTCAAGTTTTCTTTTTCAAGATTCTCAAAGCTATTCTTAAGTTTTGATAATTCTGAATCTAAAATTTTACATTTTTTTACAGTCTAGGTTTTGAATATTTTCAAGTTCAATTTCTAACCTAAAATTTTCATGGACAAGTTCTCTCCTATCAGATTTCAGTTTTTCAATTTTAGATTCAAGAGTATCAATTGTTTTAGCAAAATCACAACACATCAAAACAAGTTCTTTATAAGAATAGTTACTTACGTCACAAGATTCCTCTGAACTTGCTTCTGAATCTGATTTTGCCATAAGACACAAATTAGCCTCCTTTGAGCTATTGTTCGAAACTTCCTCTCCTTCTTCATCATCCCAAGTCGCTGCAAAGGCCTTCTTCTTCTTTTTCTTTCCTTTGTTGTTCTTGAGAAGTGGGCATTTTTGTTTGAAGTGGCCAGGCTTATTGCAGTTATAGCAAGTCAATTCATTATCGGAATTGTCAGAATCTTTAGACCTATTATCACTTGTTTTCTTCTGACGTGGCCCGAATCTTGACCATTTTCTATGATTATTGACAGCCATTGCAAGCTCTTCAATTGGATCTTCTTCTTCTTCATCGCTCTCTTCTTTGCTCTTTAAGGCAATCGTCTTCTTCTTTGATTCAGAGTTGTTGCGTTCCTTCTTTGTTTTTAGCTCAAGCTCATATGTCATCAAGTTGCCGATCAACTCCTCCATACTTAGTTTACTCAGATCTTTCGATTCTTGTATTGCCATGACTTTTGCCTCAAAGTTCATCGGTAAGACTCGTAGCACCTTCCTCATAAGCTCTACCTCAGTGAATACCTTCCCAATCGCTCTAGCATTGTACACCAAAGTTGAAAAGCGTCCAAACATGTCCTTTATGCTCTCGCCTTTGTCCATCACAAATTTCTCGTATTCATTGCTGAATAGGGCTAGACGAGACTCCTTGACTTGAGAAGTTCCTTCATGTGTCACCTCCAAGGTATGCCAATTTTCCTGCGCAGTTTTACAATGAGAAATTCTATTAAATTCATTCTTATCAAGAGCACAGATCAAAGCATTCATGGCTTTAGCATTTGTAGTTTTTAATTTCTTATCGTTAGCGTCCCATCTATCCTTAGGTTTAGGAATCTCAGTATCACCAACATTTATAGTGGGAGATTTATAGCCAGTTTCAATAATGTCCCAAACATCATAATCAACAGAACTAAGATAAATACCCATCCTAACTTTCCAGTAAGCATAATCATTCCCATTAAACATGGGTGGCCTAGCAATAGATTGCCCTTCAGAAAAAGCATTATTTGGTGGATTCATGACTCTAGAGTTAAAGAAAAATACCGGGCTCTGATACCACTTGTAGGATCTAGATTAACCCTAGAGGGGGGGTGAATAGGGTTATAGCAAATTTTCTTGAATTAAACACAAACTGCAGATAAGTAAATATGCTGAAAAGTTAATCACACACAAAATTTACCCAGCTTCGGCAACCCCTGCCTACTGCTGCATTCCCAGATTTCTATTAGGATTAAACAGTCTCCCGCTTACAAACACTCTAACAGACTCGCACACTCTGATACCGCCTATAGAGTTTTGCAAACTCGCAAACCCTGCTCACTGAACTAATCCTAACTAGACAATCTGACACAACCTAAAACCTAGGTGGTGATTTACCCTGATTTGATTTGAAAAGTATAGAAAATAAAAACAGATTAAAAACAACTCCACACCCTAATTTAAATATATCAAAGCCTCATTAAATTAAAGCCAAAATAATAAAAACTTAAAGCCCTTGTTAATTTAACAAGGCCGGCCCTGTTTAATTTTTTCTAGCCCGTTCCTTCTTCTATTTGCTTTGAGAATCTTGAGAAAGAAATATGGCGGCTTCGTTTTCTCTTAGCTCTGAGGTTTAGGGCTTTTGCAAAGCTCCGACTCTAAATTGATCGAATCAGTGGTTAATTGCGTGAAGTCTTGTTCGATCGAATCCTCTTTGCGCATTGGAATTAGGGCTTTCGTAAAACTCGAAGACGCCGATTGTGGTTGTTGCTCCGTCGATTGATGCCTGCTTGCCTTGAGATTGATTTATTCCATCGTTGCTCTTACAGCTCGGCTGGTTACTTCGACTTGATCGAATTCGACTGGTATGTTATCTGCCCCTTTTTCTTTTTCGATTGATTGCTTGAATTCGATGCTTAAGATTGCCGATGATGATTGGTTTATATAGGAGTTCGATCTCCTTTATTTGCATTCGTATATCTTTGTTTGAATTTGTCAATCTATTTGCTCGGCCGTTCGATTATTGGTGGATGTTGAGATGATTTTTGACTGCTTCTAATACCATATATTTTTGACTTGATTCACACGGTTTTGATTTTGAAGCGTTCGATCTTTCCTTGATCGATACGGCAGAAACTTTCCTCTTTTATTTTGATTTTTGACTTTTTCAAATTGTACACACACTTGATTTCCACAGCATCGATACTGATCATTTTTCTATTGCTTGAACTTGCAATCTTTCTGACTTGGTTAATTCGTATCTTCCTGTATTTGTGCATTTGCATTGAGACTTGTTCGAACTGACACTTAGCTGTACATATGTTGTTGCCTGATTCTGGTCTCGCTCGACTGTTTCATTTAGTCTTCATGTACATGCTATGTCTGGTTGAGTTCATTGCTGTATTGTTGATTTAATGGTGCACTTGTCTGGTTCATCTTAGCTCCTGTGTTCATGATAGTCGAGTTGTCCTGTTGCACTGTTGCTGTTCAATTTGTTTTGTTGCATTCATACTTCACTTGTGCATAACTCCATGTATATGTGCAATCAGTTATATGTTGCTTGTAGTTGATTCTGGTTCACATATTTGCAGTCTTGTTTATTGATGGCATTTGGGTTGAATCTTGTGGTCTTTGTTATCTTCACTTGCATATTGTTCATCATGTAGTCTTGATACTTGCATGTCGTATCTAGTTGTTCACTGGTCTTCAAGACATGATTGTATTTGTGGTTGCATTGAGACTCACTGCACTTGTTTGCTTCCCTGACCTGTCACATACGTTTATGCTTGTTGTAGATATTTTCTTTTGCCTTGAGCATTTCACTGTGGCTTTGGCATTCTTTGGTCTCTGACCTAATATACTTGAGTCTCAACATCTGTTCTGGTTGGTGTATGTATTGTTTGGGTCTTTGAGTATGTGAGCACTTCATGTTAGCATTGTTATGGTGTAGTCAGACCATGTAGTCTTCATATATGTGCATACATACATTTATCTTTGAGCATTCATGTACATTTGCCTTGTTGCCATATTGATGTGTGTCTGATCAAGTGTTCTTTGACTTGTACCATCAGAGACATTTTGCTTATTCGTTGTGCATTGGCTTCACTTTGTAGACCTGTTGCACTTGAACCCTGTGCATGTCATGTCTGCACTCTCTTGTGTCTTCATCTGATATACTTCGACTTGAATTGTTGTATTGGTCTAGTTCATCTTGAATTTCATGTGTGCTCGAGTCTGGTTTGATGTTGAAACTGCTTAGACCATTTTCCTGACCTTGTATTTGTTTGGACTGACTTGTGTACTCGATCATATTCACTTCAGTTGTATTTGTTTTGAGATGCTTACAAGCTTGGTCTTTGAGTTTAATGGTTGTTGCACTTCACTGAACTTGATTCATTGCTGTACTGTGTTCTCTTTTCACCTCTGGCCTAGTCTCTGACATGTGCCATGTCTCGACCCATTGTTTCGTATTTGCACCTGTGTTGAATCAAGCTTAAATGCTCGGGTTTGACCTTGTGCACGTGTTGTGACTCTATTTGTGTTGCACTTGAGTTGAACCCGGCTTTTCTTTTGGGTTTGACCTGTGCTCACCTGTCCCTGTAACATTATCAAGTGTACATTTCGGTGTGCACAGCCTTGTGGCATGTACAGTGATACACTGTGCATGTCACAATGTTCGTGTGTGATGAATTCGAATATAAATGATGACGAACAATCCAAATAACTGAGGCAAATATTATTTTCAAAATCCATATTTTGTTTTATACTGCAAAAACATTTTATTTTCAATTTTACTGCGTCAATGTATATTTTTTGCAGATTGCTCAAATGCTGGATTCACATTGGAATGAAGTTGAAGATAAATACGAGTGTGAGTGATATGTCATGAGGAACTGATGTAACTATGAAATTGTGATGTAATTGTATTGTGACTGAAATTGTATGGTTATAGTGAGAGCTTGAAATTGTACTATTAAGATTGTAATAAATATTTGTTTGAATAAAATATTCGTTTGAATTCCAATTCTGTGTTATTCAGCAAATATTTATTTTATCTGTGAAAAATAAAATAGTAAAGTATCAAATACATTTAAATGAATGTATATATGTTTATTATCATCAAACAAAAATCATATAGACACATATTTAACAGATCATTTTTAGCAATTTTAGATATTAGTTTGAAATTCAAATGACCGAATCTTTTATGCCAAATCCAAGGATCATTTGATTCAGCTAAAAGATACAGATTATCATTTGAGATTTTCATACTTAATATATTGATGTTTTGTTTCATTAGTAGCTTAAAAGAACAACATTAATTGGTTGTTTCATTAGTAATCAATGATCATAAAATCATTAATATGCATCTACTTGACAGACTATGTGAAAAATTAGCATGCAGATGTTTATATATAAGGTTTAGTATATAAAATCTATACTATATAGTCAATACTTCATATAAAGCTTTTGCTTAGTGCCCTTCAACTTTTAGTTCCCATTGTTTATCCATTCAAGCTTATTTGTGTTTCCACGTTCTTCTCATGAACTGCCACTTTCCCCATTCCTACGTTTACTAATCTGTTCTACCATCTCCTATGACTACCTAATAATGCGTTGTACATGAATATTACTCAAAAAATCCATTTTCGTTAAATTTTCGTTTGTTTTTCCCTAAAAAATTAGTATCAAAGAACAAGAAGATGGCAAGGCTCTTTCCCAAGATCAAGGATAGGATATGCTTCAAAGATTTATTGGGGTGTCCACATTTTTATGTACTTCACCTAATTTCACTTTTGTTAAAGTGCATCTTTAAAACTTTTTATAGTCGATCTTTTTGAAAGGAATTTCACCCAATTAGCTTTCATTTATGGCCACCAATATTTGAATTAAGACCATGTTTTCACGTGCATATTAATTGTACACATGAGTTTTATGTGAATAATAATTCACTGTAAGCCAAAGTGGAAATAGATGATGGTCATGGATAATAGTTGAGATGTTTTTACACTTAAAGGGATTGTATGTAATGACAACAAAATGTTTTGAATGTTGAATCAACGGTAAGAAAAAGTTATGGAGATGCTTTGTTGGTGCATACATGTATACTATATATATTTGTAGCCCTTTTACTTCAAATTTTTTTGTTGTAATCTGCCACGCACCCAGTGCTTAAATTGGAAATAACAGCAGCAAAAAGGTCAATGTCATGTTCCATATTTGACGTGAATACATGTTCAAATGTTTATGTAGTGCTTATATTTTATAAAGAAGATTTTATTGCAAGCTTATGTATTGTTCATCATGAAAGATATCTTGATTATACCAGCAAATCTTGATGGTATCTACTCTTTTCTATATTCAATGCTCAAAACTATATTGGAAGGAAGCAGAGGGGATTTTAATCAAATCGAAAAATATGATGAGGTCCCGTATATATATAGTTATATTAGGTTCATAGGTTGTATCATATTTTGTAACTATTATTCTTATACGGACATAACAGAAAAGAAGAACTATTTGTTTTCATGCCTGAGAGATTTATGTTGCATTAGTTACATCAATGTTTTTAATGTTTATTATCATATACCCTTGCTAGCCATATCGCATTTAAATATGCATATCATTAGTATAAACAATTGGATGGTGTTGCAGTGTTGCGTAACAATTCAAAATGTGCTTTAGTTTCCTATTAATTAATAATAGTTTTTTCTTCTTCTTCTAAATCTAGCCTGCGCCTAACTTCGATGGACTCTTATAAATCTTTGACTACAGGCAATAAATTGAAAATGATTTATTAAACCTGAAAACTGATGGTAATTGTTCAGGTTTGAGTGATCCATCAAAGATAACGAAAAGTGTGTCCCTCCAATCAACAGCAGGCGATGTAAACAAACGATGATTAGATGCATACCTAACCTTATCATTTAAATCCCTCGAATAATATTTAGCCTTGATATCCATCAGGTATACAAGCTAGTAAAACTTCTAGCACAAATAGGGAAATGATGGAGCTACACACCTGTGTAAAAAAATTCTTAATGAAGAGACAAAAATCAGACTTCTATTATAACAAAAAAAAAGCTTGCATTCCTCGTGAAAATGTATGATTACACACCTAGCACTATTCCGTTTGACCTTTCATGAAGGGATATGATTGACTAAATATGTATATTGCTATAAAGAGCATTATTAGAAGAGCAACAAAACATGTGACTGCAATAGTAACCCTTGAAAAAGAAACTATAAAAAACACATGGAGATGAGTTTCTGGATATCCACAAACCTTTCATGAAGTGATCAACAAACTTTTCTTATTACCTTTTGTTTCTAGATATCCACAAGATTCTTTCAAGTTATCAAACAGCATAGGATTTCCTACAGAGCTACAATAACCATATTTGCATCTTTAACTTCCTTATTATGTATTTTGGAAATCACTTGGGAGGACTACAGCTTTTCTTTCATGCCTAGTTTGGTTCTGATACCAGTCTATTGAGATTGAGAACAAAATGAAAAAAAAATGAAAAATAGAGAACTCAAACACAAAAACTGGAGTTGATAACTTAATCTTTATTAAATAACTGTGGCTATTATATAGCCTTACATGAAAAAACAAAATAGTTAGAAAACAGCGCATAACAACATTAACATGGTAAATGCAACAAAGATCAAACAAAATCCCCGAAGGAAGTGTCAAAGCTACGAACAACTTCCTAAGGAACTGGGACTTCATTTAGACTGAGCAATAAATCAAATACTTCTTCCTCTTCAATATCCCCAGAACAAAAAATATGATGGTCCAAAATAGTAAAAATTTAAACCTTTTTGGCGATTTTAAAGTGGTTTTTCCTTCTTACGACTTTCATGAAATGGTTTGAAAAGGAAAGTGGAAATTTCACATAGGTTATTTGTGAGTTGTGAGAGTTTAAATAGTAGACTTGCTTGTTTAAATGAGCATTCAATAAATAAAAATGCTAATAAGTGCAAATAAGGTAACATAAAGATCTGCAGTATGCTACTTTCTCAAAATCAAGGGTGTGAGTTAAACTAACATCTGCCTATTTAATACGTTAATAACATATTGTTGAATAGCATATTAGATGAAATAAACCAATATATAAATCCACCAAAGCTGATAAAAGTTATAGGAATGCTTAGCTTTCCTTTGTTTTTTCTTTTGCATATAACAGTTATCAATTAAGAAACAGTTTAGCCATTAATTTTTATGTGATCAGGAAGACGACAACATCCTAGACGATTGACCTAACCAAATACGTATATAATGATTGTATCCCTACCACCTCGCCTATTGTTGCCTTGAAGGTATTCTTAGTAAATAAGAATTCAGTATCAACTCACATACATACTAAAATAGAAAAACATACTAAATAAAAGAAAACTAAATAACTTGCAAATAAGAATGCATTTAAACAAAAGCTTGTGAGAAAGAGATCTAGAGAGGATTACTAGGATATGCATTTGCTGCCTAGCCGGTTACTTCGTCTGTCTGAAGTCTCTCATTTCTATGACTAATGACACTTAAAGTTCATTCATTAATTTTAAAAAAATAACAGCCAATAATTCAAACGTATTGGGAAAAGGTTAGAAAGGCAGAAAATCAATGAAGCATAGCCTTTGGAAATCAAACCAGTGAACAGTGAAAAATTGTAAGAATATTATTGTTATGAATAAAAACCGCAGACCATAGCACGAAATTGAGTTGTCTACGTCAAACTTACCTCTTGCAACTTTGAAAAATTTTCAAACAGCCTGGTAGGAAATCCATGATAAGTGCGATACTAACAACTAAAATTCACAATCGAATCAAGTTCAAAATTTGTTAGACATCCCGTAGAACAAAAAAGTGTAAACAATAATCATAATCAAATTTGTCTCAGATTAAAATCATGATAGATAAATAAAAACTAACCCTAAATTGAGGAGCGCAAGCAACTAGGGGTAGAGTGCACTTGTCCAGAAGACTGCTCACTATTGAAGGCGACTTAGGCGAGAAAAGCACAGCGACAAAGGGGCAGACTGTCCAGAGCAGCGATAAAGGGGTAGACTATCTAGAGTTGCAAGTGAATTGGGAATTTGTTTCTTAGGGTTCTAATTGAGAGGTGGGAATGAAAAAGAAAACGCGGGAGCAAAAAAATAATTGGAAAAGAAGCGGCCTAAAAAATATATTGTATGCCCGAACATAAATGTTGACGTCTTATTGATTTACAGCATGGTTCAACGCCATGTATATTTTCTTGTACTTCAGCCGGAAGTTATAATTGCAACCAGCAATTAAACGCTGTTACAAGTTGCCATCTATAACCCATTTTCTTGTAGTGCTTCAAAGATAATGTTTGACTCATTATCTTCAATGTGACATTTATCTTTTACGAATTTAATTTGGAAACCCTTATCACACAATTGACTAATACTCGACAGATTATGCATTAAATTCCTAACTAACAAAACATTATATAAAGTAGAAATTTTAGAATTACCGACATTGTCCATGCCAATCACTTATCCTTTAGAGTTATCTCCAAAATTTACCGATCCACCATTTTTGTAAACTATATCTTTGAAAATCTCTGGATTTCCAGTCATGTGTCTTGAGCATCCACTATCCAATATCCATTCTCCTTTTTGATCTGTAGAGTTTGATCATTAGGTGTCTGTTCATCAAAATTCATGTAACATATCTGTTCTTATAATTCATACCTTTTCAAAAGATCACGTGATTTTTTATAATGAATAAATGCAAATTTATAAAACAACATTATGATGATTTTGGAAATTATATAGCTTCCTTGTTCGTAGACAAAGCTGATTCGGAATTTCTTTCATTCCAAGCATAACTTGGATCCGTGTATCGTTTAGAAATAGAGTGAAAAAATTATCAAAAATTGCCATTGAAACTTTTTCAAAATCAGATTATGAATACTTTAAAAACCAATGCTCTGATACTGAACGTGAGTCAGCGGAATATGGATCTTAAGGCTAAATTAACACTAGAGGAGGAGGGGTGGTGAATAGTGTTTAATGGATTATATGAATATTTTTCAAATTCTTTAGGATTCTACTTGGAATAATGTAACTAACAATCATAGAATAAAGTGCAGATAAAGTAAATGCGGTAAAAGTAAAAAGGAAAGTACAACCAGGATTTTATATTGGTTTGGAGTTACCCTACATCCAGTCCCGCATAATTCTTTGTACGGATTTCTTTTCAATTAGCAGATGCAAATACAATCTCGATTTCAATGCTATGAGACACACCTTCCAAAATCCCAACTTTTGGGTAGAGTCACTTGATTTCGGGGCTATAAGCACACTTACTAGATTTACAGGCTACTTAGCACACCCAACTTATTTTACAGGATACAATCACACCCACAAGTATAGCATTATGATTTGATAGAATTTTACAGACCCAAATCTTCGATCTTAATTACAATTGATCCGATGACTCTTAAATAGTACTTCGTTCTTGGTTTGAGTGAGCGAGATGAGAGAAATCAGAGAGTAGATGAAGGAGAATCAAACTAGTGATGATTAATTTGATTCTGCTTGAATTTTGGCAGAGTTTGGGTATATTTTGATTTAGAAATGAGAGAGTGGAAGGAGGAGAGATAAATAAGAAAATTATAATTGAAAATTTGTTTGGAAGTCTGGTATTTATAGAGGAACAATAGTTATATCCATTCGTGAAGAGATATGATAAAAAGTCACTTCTTTTGAAATTTAAATTTTAAAAAATCGGCCACTATGTTGACATACATACATAAAGTACATACTCTTTTTAAGATTTAAAAATACTTTAAACATTATTTTGAAAACTTGATGTTTTGTAAAATATTTTAATACTTTGTAAAATCATTTAAGCATAGATTATACATATTTTAATCATAATAAAATTTTATATAATAATTTTGAAAATTTTAATATAATATAAATAATATATATATATATATATATAAAATCAATATAATTATAACTTATTGAAGTATAAACAAAAATTCAGTATATATATAAACTTAAAAACACTAAAATAATATCTTTATAAGTATAAGAAATTGAAAATCATTTTGAGAAATATTTTGAAAAGAATATTTTAAAACCAGTATATTTAAAAAACACAAAATTAGGGAAGGAAAGAGGTTAGGAAAGTGCTATCAAGGTTTTAACATAAATTCTATGACTCTATAACTTATCTGGAATATCTTGAAATCTTGAACTCTTCAATACTCATGAGTCTTCATTCTCCAACTCTTGAAACTCTATATCAGCATCTTGAATCTACTCTTGATACTGTACAGTCTTCTTAATCAACACCTGTCTAATATCCTGCACTACTATATACTATATATAACTTGATAAAACATTAGTATTTATATTTTATATAATGTATATAGTTGTTATCATCAAAATCAGTACTTAAGGTACTAATAAATTGGAATATAAATACATGACAGTAGGAGTTGGAACGAGAAGCCCACCGTCGGAACAAGGGGCCAGAATTGTAACACCCTTAATTTTCGATAACATTATTTAGAAGATTTAATTAGATAAATTAAATAGAATAATGATGATAAAAAGATTGAGATTTGAATAAAACTATAAGAAGGTGGTGCTTAAGTAATTAATTAAATGGGCTTAGAATGGCTTATATGTCATAATTAAAAACATGAGCATATTAGTAAATAGCCCCACCTTTTGATTCACGGCTATACCCATTCATGTTTCATTTTCTCTTTTTTCACGTTCATTCTAAAAACCTAAAACGCAAATCAAACCCTAAGAGAAGCCGACCATTAACAAGGGAAAAGAGGAAGAAAAATTAAATCAAAGCTAGGGGAATCAATCTTCTACAAATCTTAAATTCCTTATCATATCCAAGGTGAATAATAATTCATTCCATCTCTATTTTGGTTTTATAATCATATATCTTCGGATTTAAGATTAAATTCATTTTTATGATGTTTTGGATGATGATATGCCTGAATTATTATATGTTTGATTTAAACAAATTCATTTACATATGAATTTGCATGATTTTAGGGCAAAACCGATTGTTATTGATTTTAGAATGCCATGGCAAAATTATATGTTAGGTAAAACATGATTTTAGAGATGGGTTTCAATTTTCATAATTTTCCAAGCTATGGAAAATTTATTATGAATTTCTAAAGGAAAATATGATATATTTGAGTTTAAAATTTATTTCGATTATTTCAGGGAGAAATTGGGTCTGAAATTTTAATATGTTTGATAACATGATGAAAGTGAATTTCTATGATTTTTGGGGATTTTTCCTAATTGATTTTCTATAGAAAATAAATTACTTTAAAAGCAGGACTTATTTCAATATTGGTTTTGCTTAATAGAAGGGCTTAAACGTTACTTTTTCCCTTAATTTAGATCAGGTAAATGCGGCAGTTATTTTGTAAAGTATTTGAAAAGATTTAAGGCATCAAAGGATTACAAATATGCAGGTAGTTATAAAGAAATTACTAAAAATAGCATAATTTCAGCCTTTATTCAGAAAAGTTGGTTCTACCTCCTATAGTAGTGCCTTTCGACTCTAATGCTTCTGCTCCAACTCAGTCAAAACCAACCCAACTGAAACCTACCTAGCCGAAACCAAGACACAAGGTATCACTTAGATGGTACGTAGTGGATTGAAGGAAAGGCGGAAGCCATGGTGTCGAAAGCAATGCTTCCGATGGGGTCAAAACCTTAGTTTTGTTTCAAATGTTAAGTGCCTGCTTTGTTTTACTTAAAGCATTCGACGTAGTCGAAGCATATGTTTTTGAAAGGGGTTTATCTAAACAGGAAAATAGCGTGAAGGAAAAAATTTCTCAGCATTTTAGCCTCAAGGACCAGCCTTTATTATTTTAACATGAATGAAAACTTTTGAATTTCAATTCGGAGGCAGGACAAGAAATTAGTGACCAGGACAAACATGCAAATGAGTCTAGAGCGGCATCAAGCTTAGGTAGCGTTGTCGGCGAGGGTGGTTGCTGCGATGGCGTTAGCGGCAAGGGTGGTTGGTTCGACGGTGGATGGCAATGGCTAGAGTTTTGAAGTAGCTCGATTTGAAGTCATCTGATGATGAAAAATTGATGGCTTTGATGGCAGGGACACTGTGGTAAAGTGGTGTCTTAGAAGAAGAGCAAGTTGAGGAAAAAGAAGAGTAAGCCACAGAAGAATTACGGGAGAAGAAGTGGTATCAGCCATTAGGTATCATTTTTTTAGTTTGCAGGTATCATGTTCGAAAATATTTGTTATTTTTGAGTTTGTGATTTTTGTTGCATAACAAAATTATTATACTGTAATAATTCACATTTGAAGCGAACATTTTTAAATTTTTATTTGTTATGCATTCATATTGGTTTGATTGATAATGTATTACCCTATTGAGTTTAGTAAGGATTAGTATCCAGGTACCATTTTTGTTTTTTCTGAGTATCATTTTTTAAAATAATGTAGTGTGTAATTTTAGACTGTTTTGTTTGTTTAATTATATAAAAAACGAAGTTGTTACATAGTAAATATGACGATTATTGAGTTGATTTAGTGTTTCGTTAGTATCGACCTTCCCAAAGCCCGCTATCGTGCGGGAGCCTCGTGCACTGGGTTCCACCTTTTTATCCGTTTAACTATTAATTTGAGAATGAGTTTTTAGGTATCAGTTTTAGTGACAGTATGTATCATTTTTGTAAAAACTGTTTTATTTTTACCTAGAACCGCTGTCGTGCTCGCCATTGTGCACGCTACCTTAATTGAATGGAATTCATGCTTATGCTAGAGTGGAGCCACTCAAAGTGGCTTACATCGAAGAATGGAGATGCTTGAGTCGAAGCATCATTATATGAGATAACCATGCAATTTCATGAGTTTGATAGATGTTGATTATGAGTGGTCTATTTGTGCTTAAATATGATAATGAACTGATTTTCTACAAGGATGATTCTTATGATTGAAATGCTTGTTTAAGAATGAATTGTAAACATAGATAATGGTGATCGAATTTGAGAACCTAGGAGATTGTGGATGGATTATTTGTGTATCAGCTGTTAGGTATCATTTTTAGTTGTCGGTAGCAGTTTTTAGGTATCACTTTTTAGGTAGCAATTTTTAGGTACCGGTTTTTAGTTATCGGTAGCAGTTTTTAATTATCAGTTTTTAAATTAAGAGTTATTGGTAGCATGTGATGGCGACAAGTGGTGTTGGGGATGGCGACGAGGCTGGTGGTGCAGGTGATAGCGGTGGGTGGTGGTGTGACGAGTGGTTGTTGATAATTTTGATGGTTTGTCTTATGACTAATTTTGAAAGAATGTTTGTCCTTATCACTAATTTGGAAGAATATTTGTCCTTGTGGCTAAAATATTGAGCTTGTGTCCTTGAGGCTAAAAAAATAAAAAAATCTGTCCTTTATACAAAAAACCTCTTTTCTAAATAGCTTTCAAAGGAGATTGCCATTTTTGTTTTAAAGGTACAGGCTTTCGAAGGGGTTACTTTATTAATAAAAGAATGCTTTCGAAAGTAGTGGTTCCAACTTAGTCGACCAGCCGCTTTTCTTTTACCTTTTGAGTATATTGAAGTCATCAATACTTTCGAAGGGTGCTTTTGTTTTAAACTTATGTTAATACACTTCCTAAATGCTTTCGAAATGGGTCATGGGTTTCGAAGGCAATGGTGTTGAAAGTGGGTTTCGATGCTATCCTTTTAAGTTTTACTCAAAGGTTTTGAGCTTTTGAATAGATGGTTCCGACACCATCAAAATTTTCGCTAAAACAATTTTATCAATGGTTTCAAAGGAGATGCTTTCACCTATATTCACTTTGACCCAAAAGATGCTTCTAGAAGTAAAAGCCAGTACTTTAGAAAGGGTGCTTTCACTTGTTTTGAAGCTATGTTTCTAAAGATTTTGAGTAATGTTTTGATACCATCGAAAGGTATATTTGGTTTTGAAAGAGATTATTTAACAAGGTCTTCGAAAGGTATATTCATAGTGTTTTGAAAAGGAGTTTTCTTTACTTTCGAAGAAGGTTATCCAGGAGTTTCGAAAGAGATGTTTTTAGGTTTTCAAAACAAATAACCCAATCTCATTTTAAAGAAAAAACCATGGAATAAAATAAAGAGGTTTGAAATGAAGTTTTGAAGAAGTTTTCCTTGAATAACAGGTTGATGGGATTAACCAAGTTTTATATAAAATGATTTCAAGGATATTAAACCACAAGTGTTGGTATTATTTTGTTGTTGTTATGATTGCTTCTTCATATATTAATTCACATTGTAATTAACCCATAACAGTACTTTGGGGAAGGGCAGAATAACCAACTAGGTTGACCCAATAGTGAATATAACTTAAGTAATGTTAAAATCTTAATTGAAGATATTGGCAGGGGCTAATATGTTCACAGTAAGCCCATGAAAACTATGTAAAGGAAAAGATATTGGCAGGAGCTAATAAGTTCATAGTCAACCCATGAAAACTATGATTTAATATTGTCAGGGGCCAATAGGTTTATAGTTAGCCCATGAAAACTATATCCAGATTTAGATATTGAGAGTTAGTCAATAGGTTCTAGATGAAAACTAGGATAAGAGAAAATATATTGGAGTTACTAGGTTCTTAGTGATCCCATGAAAACTATGAAATCAGACAGGTAGTCCATAAACATTTAACCGGTTATTATTGAGCCCATGAAAACTAATAGGTTAATAGTAATCCTAGAAACTATAATTGAGACAGATAGTCAGAATGAATGGGGATGGGTAATCCAGAATTAACTTAATTGTTTGCATATCATCAAATTATTTTGAATTGTTTTAACCATTTTGGATGCAGGAGCACATTATATGGTTTTATAAAGTTTTTAAGATACCAGTGAGGGGAAACCCCGTTCTGCTAAGCGGTGTGGTCCCATTAGATATCTAAATGGTTTGAGATGGTGAATTATTATTCATACCAGGCTTTATGTCTGACTTGAAGTTTTTGTTTTCCCCTTAAACTCTTGGGTACTCAATTGATTTTGAGTAGGTTAAGAGTTAAAGGTTTCCAGGTTTTCTCTTTTGACGAATAAATCTTCTGGGGGCGTGTAGGAGGCTGATGTTATTTAAAGTTATTTTATTTCCGCTTAAGATAACTACTTAAGATAGCTACCTAAAGCACCAGACTAGCCTTTAGTACCGTCTCTAAGGCCTTACTAAAGCGCTTCCAAGAGGGAGGTCGAGTAAGTCTTTGGTTATGCTTGAGGAAAGCTAACCAAACGCACCGGACAAAAGACCTAAATCATCACCTAAGATGATGATAAGGGGTTAGATCCAAGTTGTGATCATCACCTAAGATGGTGCCAAAGAAATCAATCGAGTCAATCGAACTCTATCCAAAAGAATGGATGAAATCAGTCTTCTAGAGGAAGAATAATAAAAAATAAGCCATTTGCGCTCTAAAGCAAAATCAATCTTTTAGAGGACGATCAATTATAAATAAGCCGTTTGTGCTCCAAAGTAAGATCAAGCAATTGTGCCTCTGGATAAAAACAATCTTTAATTGCCACATGGTTTTCTGGTCTGCTATTACTACCAAATGGATTTTCTAGTCTTCTATTATTGTTAGATGGATTTTTTGGTATTATATTATTGCCAGATGGATTTTTTGGTCTTCCATTATTGGTGGATAGATTTTCAGGTCTTTGATCCAGATGAATTTTGTTGTCTTCTATTATTGTCGGATGGATTTTCTGGTCTTCTATTCACACTATTGCCAAATAGATTTTCTGGTCTTTTGTTCATATTATTATTAGATAATATTTTGGTCTCATATCATTTCCATGCAGTTTGCTGGTTCCCTATTCAGATGATATTGTAATTACTCTAACACAAGGCTCCATTAAGTTGGCTCTCAATTCAGATTGAAAATCAGAATTCTTGTTAGAATAACAGGAATTTCCATTACTAAATATGCTATCAGATATCTATTAATGAAAAGGTAGATTTTACATCAAGATAAAAATCTATGGTTTTCATACCACTAAAATTCTGAATTCTCATTCTGCAAAATTCCTAGCTCTCTTAGCAAATAGGTTATTGATCTCTATATTAAAGGCTCAAAATACGAAAAATAGATTATGCTAGAAACAACAACTACAAAGCACTAGATAGCAACTGGTAAGTTAATTACCAATCTCACACAAAGGCAAAAAGAATAGAATATCAACCATTCAAGTATGATTTTATTTACAATTTACATGTTAAATACAAAAATCACGGGTACGTGAATTGAACTACAAAAGAGTCTACAAGTAATTCTCTATTAAAGGGCAAGGCTATGTTCCATCCTCTTAAAATCTTCAGCAACTGATAAGGAGTCAGTAATGTGGCGAATGGCCACGTCTAAAAGCTCTTTGAGTTTCTTCTTATTTCTTCGAATAGTGTCCACATCATCAACTGAATCAATTTGAATCTTTAGTGCATGTTTGAGAGTATTATTAGCTCCTTTTAAGGTTTGAACCATGCTCTTTAATTCCTCCATCTCTTGCTCAAGCATATGCCATTCATGCTCAAACTTTTCAACCTGGCTTTCATAATCATTGAGACGTTAAGTAATTTTTTCATTCCATTTCTTGTTGAAAAACTACATGCACTCAAATTTGACTTGTCTACCCCTTTTGGAGATCACTTCATTACTTAGGCCTAGAGTTGGTTTAATAAGGTAGGAAATTCCTTGTTAGCCAAAAATTGGGATCGTGTCATTCTCCCAATGTAACACCCCTAATTTCAGTATAACATTATTCAGAAAATTTAATTGGATAGGTTAAATAGAATAAAGTAGAGGGACATGGGGATGAGATTTGGTAATTAAAAAGGTCGGGCCTTAACTAATTGACTAATAAGATTGTTTTAAACTTAACGTAGGAAAGAATAAATAAGAAGGGAAAAATAGAAATAGATCTCTTTTATATCCCTTAAACCCTCACCCTATCATTCATTTTTTATTTTACAATCACAAACAATCATAAACATAAGGGAGGCCGACCACAACCAAGGTAAAGAAGACGAAATCGAAGGGGAAACCAAAGGCAAAGCTTAGGGAAATTAAACTCCGTAAAATCTCATCTCCATCATCCAATTTAAGGTGAATAATAATTAACCATCCCTATTACTTGTGTTTGATTTCGGTAATGGATAATTTCCGAAATGATTATGATGTTATTATCATGTTATGATTGTTTATGTCACTATTTGGATAGAATAATAATTTATGTAATTTTTGTGAAATTATTTAGATTGGTTTTAAGGGTAAAACCTAAATTTTTGATCTCTAATTGATTTGATTTTCTGACATATTGTATATTTTGAAGATGGATTTTTAATTTCATAATTTTTCAAGTTAAAACGAATATTTTATGAATTTCCTAAGGAGAAAATAGTGTTTATTTCGGGTTTTAATTATTAAAATAATTAAATAATCACTTTGGCCTTGAAATTTTTATAGATGAAAGAATACATTAATTCTGACCTTTGATGAATTTTGAGATTTTTCCTAAGTGATTATGAATTTCTATGAATTCATTATGCTAGAAAAGCATTTAAATTAATATTAATTAAGAGAATTAATTAATTAAGTTGAATAATTTTTTGGAAGTACAAAACTAATTTGCTACAGTTTTTTGAAGAGAAATTGGTAAAGTTTCTATTCAACCAATAGAAATTTGACAAGAAATAAGAGTTGGTAAAAAGAAATTTCCTTTAATAGAAATAAAATAGTTTTTATGATAATTACGATAATGCCACCGATATGTGGCATTCCCGTGACGTCTAGATTAACAACAGGGAGCTTCACTTTATAGTTGTAAGCGATACTGGAATAGGCGACGTTGACATGAAGCAATGCATATGATATGTATACCATAAATATATGATGCATTGGGTCATGCATCCGACATTGTCGTTATGGGAATACTGCATCTCGTTGGTATATGAGATAGTGATGCCATGAGTTATCAACGCTGATAGTTTTTGACATACTTAAATTAATGCCGCAAATTATCAATTTTCGGTATCAATCTATCTTGCGGCAATGATGCCACTAATTTTTTTATTTATGCGGCATAATAGCTAAAGTACCATGCTTCGGACATTCTTAAATTAATGCCGCAAGTATTGTTTTTGACATAAGGTTTTGATGCTGGGGTTTATTAATGTCAACATTCTTTGTTTAATTGTTTTCAACAACTATGCTATACGGTGTTAATGCCCCAACTCTCTATTTCAATGCTGGTTAGGCCTTGTTTTACGTGAACTAAAAGTGTGTTTTAAAATGGCTAGATAGCCTGTATTTTAAGAAAGTCGGCAACCTTATGATTTCGACAGTTAGCCTTATGATCTATAAAATCAGCATTTTTTTCGAATCTTGCATAGAAATTTTCTATTGTTTTAATGGAATAAATGTTGTAAGTCTTCTATTTTGCTATATTAATGGCAACAAGCCATATGCTTTAAGATTCTGACATCACATATATTGGGGATACCAATGTGTATTATTACGATATGCTATAAGTTTATGGGTTTGTCAACCTAATTGGGGATACCAATAAACATAGGTTGGGTGCTTGGGTGAATAAGATTATTATGAATAAAATGGATAAATGAAGGGTTCATAATCATCCTAGAAAAAATATGGAATGTGTGATGGATATGCCACATAGTGCCAGAGATGGATAGTCCCTATATGGTTAATGAAGGGTTCATAGTCATCTTAGGAAAACTACGATATGTGCGATGGATAGTCCATATAGTTTAAAATGAATGAAACATGTGTGATGGATAGTCCACACAATTTTAAATAGTTTACACATGTGAGATAGGTAGTCCATATGGTAAGGGATAGACAATTTTTATAGTTTACACATGTGAGATGGGTAGTCCACATAAATATAAGACAAATAGTCATTTGAAGTTAAGATAGATAGTTAGATGAAATTGAGCCGGATAGTCAAATAAAGTGGGATGGGTAGTCCATTGTATGTGGCATGACACCAAATATTTATTTATTATGTTCTAACTATTATGGATGCAGGAGCACAGTTTATGGTTGATATGTTTTGGTAAGATACTAATGAGGGAAAAACCCATTCCATTTAGTGGCATGGTCTCACTAGATAACTATTTTGGTTCGAGGTGGTATGTTATTATTCACACCAGACTGTTTGTCTAACAGAATTTTTTCCCCTTAAACTCTCGGGTGCTTATTTGAGTAGGCCGGGAGCAAGTTTTCAGTTTTCCAGTTAGACGAATAAGCTTCCAGAGACGTGTATGAGGCAAGCTAGCTATTACTAGGAGCTTTTACTTTCTTTTGTGTTGTTTTATCTACTTGAATGGATGTAATGGAAAATTGTATGATTGCCAAGTATTAGACTCTGATCAACCAAGTAGGCCATTTTATATGTCGCTCTTGGAGTATTTTGTAATAATTATATTTTCTTAGAATGTGGGATCAAATGGGATTATGTAATGAATATGAAATCTTATTTGTGAAATGAAATACGATTGTTTATTAGTAAATTTTATATTTGAAAATTTTCATATTCGCGTGCTTCTAATATTATCGTTAGGATTAACATAGTCACATTTTGTCATCAGAATTTAACACTATGGATGCAGCATCCATAACGCTTAGTTTCGGGCCTCAAAATATAGGATGTTACAATTGGTATCAAAGCATAGGTTTATGTAAAATTTAAAACATTAAAAGAGTTTGGAAAACATAATCCAAGTGAATCAGAGAATTAGATTGGGGTATGGAATAATGCTATAGTAACGTAGTTGTATTTGCTATATATAAGTATGTATTCTCGCCTCTCTCTTAGACATTTCTTCTGTATCTTATTACGACTCATATGCAGATTATGAGAAAGCAAGATATGGAAGTAGGAAATGGAAGAGTGAATCTAGGTAGAGGAAGAACTACAACTAATGGAAATCCTCGGCCCAATACCAGAAGGAACCAGGATCGACAGGAAAATGCTAACCAAAATGCAATGCCAATGTAGGTGTTGAAACCCTACCAGTAGATATAAGGACAATGTATCAACTCTTTGTCAACATGATGCAAGCTGCTGCTGGTTTGGCTGGAGGGAATATTGCTAATGCAAGAGGAGCTAATCCCATGGTGCCAGTTGGCAATAAATATGCCAAGCTGAACTGTGATTATACTAGTCTTGGAGGAAATCCTTTTCTTGGAACTGAGGATGCTATTGAAGTGGAGAACTGGCTATTGCACTATAAGATGATTTTAGCAGATCTGGGGTTGAACGATAAGCAGAAAATGAGATTGGCTTCTAGTCAGTTGCAAGGAGCAGCACTATACTGGTGGTATGGGGTAACCATAGGTGTACTAGAAGAGGAATTGATTTAGGCTGAATTTCGTAAGAGATTTGAGGAGAGGTTCTTATCTGAAGTAGCCAAGTTAACCTTGCTTAGGAAATTTGCTGATTTGGTGCAAGGAGATATTCTGTCCTGGATTATGCTACTAAGTTTGATGAGCTATCCAGATATGGATATTCCACCATTGATATTGTGATTTAGAGGATGAGAAGTTTATATGTGGTTTGAGGCCGGTGACTATTAGGGCAACTATGCCACATTTTAAGGATCCGTGTAATATAGTGGTGGAGATGGCAATCGGGAATGAAAAAATGCTTTTAACTTTTGGAAAGGATAAGCGGGGGAAACCTAGAGTTCTTAGAGTAAGAAGAGAAAGTTCTTCAAGGGAAAAGGAGCTCAGAAGGGTGGAGCTGCCAAGAAAGGAAAAGTTGATATTATCTCTTACAAGTGTGATAAGAAGGGACAACATGCTAATAAGTGTCGATCCGGTGATGGAAAGATGGTTGTGGGGAAGAAGAATGTGAAGTGTTTCAACTGTGACTAGGTGGGGCTTTATAAGAACAAATGTCCAGAAACAGCCAAGGCGGAAAAAAGGAAGGTCTTTACTTTGGAGCCATCATCATCTAGGCCAACAGTAGAAGAGGAAGGACAGTCTTTGATGGAAGGTACTCTTTTTATTCATAACATACTAGTTAGAGTATTATTTGATATGGGTGCATCATATTCTTTTATCTCACTAAGTTTGGTAGATAAGTTAAAGCTAGAACCCTCATACCTTATTACTTCCTTAAGGGTTGTGAATCCAATAGGAGGTTATGCAACTCTTAGGATAAGATGCGACCATTTAGAATTTGACCTTTTAGGACATGCATTTACCGATAGTTTCTATGTTTGATTTTACGGGGTTTGGGATTATTTTTGGTATGGACTGGTTGAGTAGTTATGAGGGTAGCATATTTTGCTTGGATATGGAGTTATCACTAAGACATCCTAATAACCGCGATCGAATTATATACTCAGTAGAGAATTCGAGTTTTCATGTTTGTGCTTGGTTGGGTGAAATGGAAGTAGGAGACGAAGTAAATCAAGTTTAAGTTGTAAGAGAACTTGTAGATTTTTTTGAACCAGTTACAGGATTACCACTGATGAGAGCTATTGAGTTCAGAATTGATTGTTTACCTGGAGTTGAACTATGAGTAGACCACCTAGTAGAATGATACCTACTAAGATGAAAGAGTTTTATTATACCAAGCAGCTCTCTTTGGGGAGCGGTCGCGGTGTTCATGGAGAAACCGGACGGGTCATTGAGATTGCGTATCGATTATTGTAGTTGAACGAGAAAATGATAAAGAATCGGTATCCTTTGCCAAAAATTAATGATTTATTTGATCAGTAGAGAGGTGCCAAAGTATTTTCCCAGTTGGATTTGGTGATAGGGATCCATCGATTGAGGGTGGTAGAGGACATTATTCTTTTGACTGCATTTCGAACGAGGTATGGTTCGTATGAGTGGTTAGTCATGCCATTTAGGTTAACTAATGCGCATGCTTTCTTTGTAGACTTGATGAATCAAATTTTTTGAGAGCACTTGGATATGTTCGTGTTAGTATTCATTGATGATATTTTGGTATATTCTAAGGATGAGAGAGATTATGAAATTTGTTTTAGAATAGTGCTTGAGACGTTGAGGTAGCATCAACTAAAAGCGAAGTTTTGAAGTGTCATTTTTGGAAGAGAGAAGTGAAGTTTCTTAGTCATGTAGTTTCAGAAAAAAGGTTATTTATGGATCCAGCTAAGGTTTAAGCTGTAAATAATTGGAAGAGATATGAGATAGTAACCGAGATAAAGAGTTTTCTTGGATTAGCTGGTCATTACCGGAGATTCATTAAGGATTTCTCTCAGATAGTAGCATCACTGAATAAACTAACCAAAAAGGACGTAAAATTTATTTGGTCTAGTAAATGTGAAGAAGCACTGCAGAAGCTAAAATATTTATTAACCAATGCTCCCATATTAGTTGTGACAGATGGTGATTAGGATTTGGTGGTGTATAAAGATGCATGTGGAACGGGATTAGGAGTTGTGTTGATGCAAAGAGGTAAGGTGATTGCCTACGCTTCTCGACAACTTAGACCGCATGAAGTTAGGTATCCGACTCATGATTTGGAGTTAGTAGTGGTGATCTGTACTTTGAAGGTGTAGAGACACTACCTCTTGGGAGAAAGATTTGAGTTATTTACGGATCATAAGTCATTGAAGAATTTATTCTCTCAGAAAGAGTTAAATATGAGACAATAGAGATGACTAGAGTTTTTAGCAACTTATGGTTTTGGTATTGAGTATACTCCATGGAAAGGAAATAGAGTGGGGGATTGTGATACCATCTTTTGGCCAGGTAGTATACCATTGGATTTGGCTAAATGGACTTCGTGATTATCAAGGCCGGAGGCCTAGAGAGATGATTACTAGGCTCCGAGATCGGCTATAAACAAGACTATGGATGATGGTCAAGCGGATTCTGATTGAATCCTTAATTTTTGTCCTAATCAAGGTGTAATCAGTATGAAGTGACAAGGAAGGCCTCGTGAGGCTACATTTCAAATTTCAATTGATTGGAGTTCGTATGCTCGAGTTATGGGTAAAAGAAGAGGGATCAGATCGTATTCGGCTCAATAGTATAACTCAACGATGATCGCTCCATAACTCAATCACCACAAGGCGGATTGAAGTGAAACTTTAAAAATAAGAAAAGGTGACCATAAGGAGTCTACCTTAGGGATAACATGGCATTTGGAGAGGGTTGGAGGGATCGACCCCTATCCGTCAATAGGGATCGGCCCTCTTCCCTCTTAAGGATTGGCTAAACCCAACTTTATAGCAATGATCAATTAATATCTCAACATCTACACATCCAATTGACATGATACTTGGAGCACGAGCTTACTACAACATGTGGAACACCCCATAGAGATCTCACATCAAATGGGATAATTTGGAGGGATTGACCACAATCCCTCCAAAGGGAATGGCTGAAATCAGAATACATGCAACACCACTTCATGGAAAATGCGATATCTCACAAACGTAAGTTGAAATGGTATGAAATTTGGAGGAGGGCAAGTAACTAACATCATGGGGAACCCCCTAGGGAAATTGCACCCTATTGGGACACCAAAATATGGATCAAAGCTGATCCTTGTTGTGGGTCTCGATGGGCTTGAAAATTCTTGTGTGACCTCGTCATGGCCTGGAGGTTCTTCTGGCAAAATTTCATCCTAATCTGTGCATGTTTTCCCCTATAAATACAACAAACATAGCCTCAAAAAAATGATCTTCATTTTACTTCTATTTATCTTCAACCTAGGTTACACTCTACCAATTTTATTCTTGGATTTTGGATTGTAACTATAAATAAACTACAGTATAATAAAAAGGATTATTCTGGAGTGGACGTAGGTCGGAGTTAGCCAAACCATGATAAATCTTATCTCTTTTCACCTGCTTTCATTTTAATTTGTTTGTTCTTCATATTATATTCTCTATATTAGATACTATCTGAGATCTATGACTAGATATTGGTGCTTTCATCTAACTGGGTGTTTGTGGCCATTTTTACCGCTAACGGGGATGCACTTAGCAGGAAAAATCAGAATGTGGTGTTAGCTATGTTAATGAAATGGAAGGATTTAGAGGCACTGACTAGTTGTAGTGTGCTGTTAAGATCAACTGCTAGTTCTAATCAGAGTACCACCATATTGTCGTGTTTGGGAGTTTGACAATATTGATCGAAAGGATTGCTGCTAAGCAAAGAGATTATCCAGTAGTAGTTGAATGGATTATAAGACTGGAAAGTGGATCTAAGATTGATGATTTGAAAGATTTTAGTCTTGACAAGAGGGGATGGTTAAGGAAGAAAGGAAGGTTGTATGTTCCAGATATTTGTGACCTAAGGAAGGAAGTTCTTAAGGAATGTCTTCATTTGAATTTTATTAGGAGGAACTAAGATGTGTCAGTATATAAAGAGGTGTTTCTTCTGGGAAGGTATGTAAAGGGATATAGGCTTATAGGTAAAGCAACCTTTTAATTTCCAGCAAGTGAAACCCGAGCATCAGAAGCCAAGTGGTTTGCTTTAGCCTTTAGATATACCAGTTTGAAAATAGGATTCTATATCCATGGATTTTATTGAAAGGCTGCCATGGCCGAATAGAGGAAATGAAAGTATATGAGTTATAGTGCATAGACTGACCAATAGTGCACAGTTCATTCTCGTTTAACTGAACAGAATGACACATGTATTGGCTAAATTATCTATGAAGAATATTGTTAGGCTACATTAGATTTCTAGTAGTATAGTCAGTGACAGAGATACTTTATTTACTAGTGAGTTCTGAAAGAGTCTACAGGAGTGTTAAGTACCAAGCTTAAGATGAGTACCGCTTATCATCCATAGACTGATGGGCAGATAGAGAGAGTCAATAAGGTACTTGAAAATTTGTTGAGAGCTTGTGTACTAGATTTTGGTGGGTCATGGGAAGACCATATGCACTTTGTTGAATTTTCCTATAATAATAGTTATCAAACTATTACATGAATGGCGCCTTTTGAAGCTTGGAAGGCCATGCAAATCACTAGCGTGGTTGTGGAGACCGAAGACAGACTATTTTTTGGTCCAGATATGATGAGGGAAGCCACGGAAAAAGATTGAGTTGATCCGAGTATGGATGAAGGAGGCTCAGTCTAGGTAGAAAGTTTATGCAGAGAAGAGGCATAAGGATCTAGAGTTCTTAGTTGGAGATCATGTTTTCGTTAAGGTATCACTAATGAAGGGCGTGGTATGATTTGGAATGTCAGGGAAACTGGCAACTAAATTTGTTAGACCATTCCTTATTATAGAGAGGATTGGAAAAATCACGAGTGGTGTTACCGAGCAGTTTGGCAGGAATCCATAATGTTTTTCATGTTTCTCATCTTAGGAAGTATGTGCAAGATCCAGAGACTACTATTGCTCCGACTGCATTGAAATATTTAGTAGTAGAACCGGATTTGAACTTTGTGAGATAACCATTCATGTTGTAGCGAGAGATGAGAAGAAGTTAAGGAACAAAATAGCCAGTTGGTGAAAGTCCAGTGGAGTGACAACGAGAAAGACTGTACTTTGGAAATATAGGACATGGTTAGGGATATTTATCTTGAGTTGTTATGATGGTATGTTCTATATTTGTTATATAAATTGTAGAGCTGGTAGGATATACTAGCATTGTTGTCATAGTTGTTTGCATTTTTAATGTGCCTATTGTATTGTCCTTACTGAATTTCGAGGGCAAAATTCTTTACGGAGGGGAGCCTGTAACACCCCTAATTTTAGTTTGACATTATCCAGGAAATTTAATTGGATGGGTTAAATATAATAATGTAGTGGGCCATGGGGATGATATTTGTAATTAATAAGGTCGGGCCTTAACTAATTAATTAATATGATTATTTTAAACTTGACATAGGAAAGAATAAATGAGAAGGGCAAAGTAGAAATAGATCGCTCTTTTATCCCTTAAACCCACACTCTCTCATTCATTTCTCATTTACAATCACAAACAATCATAAACATAAGAGAGGCTGGCCATAATTAAGGTAGAGAAGACGAAATCAAAGGGGAAACCAAGAGATTCAAAAGGCAAAGCTTAGGGAAAATAAACTCCATCAAATCTCAACACCATTATCCAATTTAAAGTGAATAATAGGTAACCATCTCTATTGCTTGTGTTTAATGTCGGTTATGGATAATTTAGGAAATGATTATGATGTTATTATCATGTTATGATTGTTTATATCAATATTTGGATAGAATTATGGAATTTTTGTGAATTTATTTAGATTGGTTTTAAGGGTAAAACCTAAATTTTTGAAGTTCAATTGATTTGATTTTATGATATGTTGCATAAAACATTATTTTGGAGATGAGTTTTTAATTCCATAATTTTCCAAGTTAAAACGAATATTTTATGAATTTCCTAGTAAGGAAATGATGTTTATTTCAAGTTTTAATTATTAAAAATAATTAAATAATTATTTTGGCCCAAAATTTTTTATAAATGAAAGAATATGTTAATTCTGATTTTTGTTGAATTTTGGGGATTTTTCCCAAATGATTATGAATTTCTATGAATTTATTATGCTAGAAAGCATTTAAATTAATATTAATTAAGGGTATTAATTAATTAAGTTGATTAAAATTTTTGGAAGTATAAAACTGATTTGTTGTAGTTTTCTAACAAGAAATTGGTAAAGTTTGCTTTCAACCAGTAGAAATTTGACAAGGAATAAGAGTTGGTAAAAAGAAAGTGCTTTTATAGAATTAAACAGTTTTTTGTAATAATTACGATAATGCCATCGATATATGACATTCCCATGACGTCCTACATTAACAATAGGTGGTATCACTTTACAGTTTTAAGCAATATTGGAACAGGCGGCATCGACATGAAGAAATGCATGTGATCTTTATACCGTAAGTATGTGATACATTGGGTTATGCATCAGACATTGTTGTTATGGAAATACCGCATCTCGTTGGTATATGATATATTGATGCTATGAGTTGCCAATGCCGACAATTTTTGGCATTCTTAAGTTAATGTCGCAAATCATCAATTTCGGTATCGATCTATCTTACGGCAATAATGCCATTAATTTTTCTATGTATACGACATAATAGCCGAAGTGGCATGCTTCCGGCATTCTTAAATTAATGCCGCAAGTATTGTTTCTGACATAAGATTTTGATGGCAGAGTTTATCAATGTCGGCATTCTTTGCTTAATTGTTTTCAACAACTGTGCTATGCGGCGTTGATGCGACAACTTTCTATTTCAATGCCGCTGGGGCCTTGTTTTATGCAAACTAAAAGTGTGTTTTAAAAAGGCGAGATAGCTTATGTTTTAAGAAAGTCACCAACCTTATGATTTCACAGTTAGCCTTATGATCTATAAAATTATAATTTTGTTTTCGAATCTTGGATAAAAGTTTGTTATTGTTTTAACGGCATGAATGCCATAAGTCTTCTATTTTTCTATATTAATGGCGGTAAACAATATGCTTTATGATATTGACCCATCACATATATTAGGGATATCAATGTGTATTATTATGATATGCTATAAGTTTATGGGTTTGTCAACCTAATTGGGGATACCAATAGACATAGATTGGCACTTGGGTAAATAAGATTAATTATGAATTAAATTGATAAATGAAGGGTTCATAGTCATCCTAGAAAAACTATGGAATGTCTGATGGATAGTCCATATAGTGCCAGAGATAGATAGTCTCTATATGGTTAATAAAAGGTTCATAGTCATCCTAGGAAAGCTATGATATGTGTGATGGATAGTCCACATAGTTTAAATTGAATGAAACATGCATGATCAATAGTCCACATAATTTTAGACAGTTAGACCATGTGTGATGCGTAATCCATATGGTAAGTGATAGATAATCCATATAGTTTACAAATGTGAGATGGGTAGTCAACATAAATATGAGACAGATAGTCTGAAAGAGTATATGCGGTAGGATCATATAATATGGAATAATGAAATGGTATAGATAGATAGTAATATGCTATAAGTAAAGTAGACACCAAGACTTTATACTGGTTCGGACCTCTTGTCCTACGTCCAGTCCCTAAGCTCTTCTTAGGAATTCAACTAACCAACAACCCTCACTTAACCCGGAGGAATAGGTTTACAACTTACCCGAACAACCGAACGGGATTTCTCGCCTCAACTACCGAAGAGGACTTCAACTAGATACTAAAAGTATTTCTGACTTGTTGTGTTCTTGATAACACTAATGAGTCAAATTGAGTACAATTTTCC
The DNA here is from genome assembly GCA_030737815.1 of Allium fistulosum. NCBI lineage: Eukaryota > Viridiplantae > Streptophyta > Magnoliopsida > Asparagales > Amaryllidaceae > Allium > Allium fistulosum. The sequence continues at coordinate 1,024,410,450 of CM060902.1, forward strand.
TATAATCTTATCCTCGAGAGTATTCAAAGTGTTTGTGAAGATTTAGGAAATGTGAATTGCTATGAATCAAAAAGTGTTATAGTTAAAACAAAGATTCAAGCAATTGAAGTGGTTTTTGATTGCTTTTGAAAACTTAAGAAATCTGAAAGTATGTTCAAGAAAATAGAAAGATTAAAGCAATTAGAATTGGTAATTTGCATATGTTAAAACCATGTATTTATACTTGTAGAAGAGGTGCATGCAAGAGATGCTTCCATTTCTATTGGAGAATGGTTGCAACTCTTGGGAGGAAGAAGGTGTCCTTTCATAGAAAATTCGCAGTTACTGATTCAGTCGACTGAGCAGGAAATTCAGTCGACTGAAAATACAAAGGAAAATTTTCAGGAATGCTTTCAGTCGATTGGGCAGGAAATTCAGTCGACTGAAACTGTGCATATTTGTAAATGTGTGCCAGTTTCAGTCGACTGTCCATACCTGTTCAGTCGACTGAACTATAAAAGTATGCACAGTGAACATGTGAATAAAAATGAAGTTTTATGAATGTGTTTTAGTGTTCGTGCAAATCTCTTGAGGATAGAATTTAACAAATAATCTAGACTTTAGACCTATAAAAATCATACTTATGTTTATACTTTGGTCTTCATCGATCTTCCTCTGATTTTGCATATATCTCTTCCTTTTTGTTGAAGCACATTGTCATTGATCAAAATCTTCGTGTATCAACATTCTCCCCCTTTTTGATTGATGACAACACTAATGTGTTATAGATGTATTTACTAATTTTCTCCCCCTGAATGTATGCACTTATCTTTCCTACAAAACAAAGTTAGCTACATAGATTTCTCCCCCTTTGTCATCGACAAAAAGGAAGTAATAATCATAGATATATAGAATAAAAACAACCACTGAACAATAGAATTCTAAGATTATCAGAGAATAGCATAGTCAAATAATAAAACAAGGTTTCATAAGTAGAATAGATATAAGGCTTTAACAAGGTAAGAACATAGAACAACAAACCATTAAAAATTACTAATCTTTATCCCAATCGTAAGAACCTTCTCTCTCTAGGTTCTCGAATGACTAGTCCTCCTGTTGGTGGTCTATAAGCTCTTCCTCCTTGGCCACCACTTGTTCCACTTGTACTGCTGCTTGTATGCTCTTCGGATGATGTCCAAGTGAAAGTTGGTGCCGGACGTTTGCCAAGTGATGTTGAAGCGGTAGTGGAGCTTGAGCATGAGATGGCATTCCATAATTTGTTGAAGAATCCTTTAATTTTATCAAGCTTGTGATCTACCTTCTTGAGACGATTATCAAGAATTTGTTGATTCCTTGATAAGATCCCCAATGATTGATTGGTGGAAGTATAACCGGGCTCAATGATACGAATTTCATCATCTTGGTCTAAAGGTTCTTCTTGTTGAGGTGGAGGAGGTTGATGTTGTTCTTGATGTCTAGCTTCCCATTCGGCAAGAGATATAATGCGAGGAGGTCTTGCCGGAAGTTGCATTAGACTTATGGTTCGATGGTTTATTTGGTGCACCATTGTATTCTCAGACTCAGATAATGGCGTATCAACATTGAGAAGTAATCGCATGATATACTCACTAAAATAGATTGTCCTCATTTTGCCATTATTAAATGTAAGGAATTCATCAAGAATCAATTGAACCCAATTAACTTGATAATTACCCCAAAGTGCATAGAGTGCGCGATAGTTGTTAGGGTATACAAGTTCATATGAACCCGTTCTTGGGGTGATTGTTCTCATAAGAGCTTTGTGGAGAATTCTTGCTCTAGGACGTAAGGAAGTGGATTTAAGATCCTCGATGTTGATGTTATCATCCAAAAATTGATGGTTGATATTGTCACGAATACGAGGGTTAAAGTCTATTTCTTCAAGCTTGCTACCAAAGTTTGGTGAACCTAAAATGTGTGAAATGCGGTCGAGGGAGAACCAAACTTTCTTTCCACATACCATACTCCAAACACTATTATTTGGATTTCTTGGAGTTTGGTGTCCAAGATTAAGGTTAGCATAAAATAATTTTACCATTATATGATTTATTGCATGGTCGTTTCTTTTTAAATCCAAAAGAGAAGTTAGACATGCTTGATCCGTTAATGCTTGGATATTGTATGCCTGAAGACTTTGAAAATCAACAAAAGAATGCTCGAAGATACGGGAATTCTTCATCTTATTCCATCTAGTGACGGCTACTCCATCGTAAAGCCATTGTGCTATTTGAGCGTCAATTGGCTCGGAGGATGAAGAAGAAGAAGCTCTAGATCTCTTTGGAGCCATTTGTATATAATTTGAGTGATATTGGAGCAAGTTGAGAGCTAGGGTTTTGAAACAAATTGGGGAAGAAGATGTAGTTGTATGTAAAAAGTGAATGGATAGGTAAAAAGCTGGTGGTTAAAAAGGAAAAAGTTGTCTGGGAATTGGCGTTCAGTCGACTGAATCAAAGAACGAAATTTTTCTGTGTTAGATTCAGTCGACTGAACAGTATATTTAGTCGACTAAATTTTTAGCTGAAATTTTCTGTTAAATTTTTAGTCGACTGTGCAGATGGTTCCAGTCGACTGAGCTTTGTATATTTTGTTTTTCTCTTAAATTCAGTCGACTGAACAAAGAGTTTCAGTCAACTGACATATGTATTTTTGTTGTTTCTTTCTAATTTTTGAAAGTAAATAATTTATTTAAAAGAAATAGTTACAATTATATAGATGTAACATCATGAAAATATATTAAAATTGACTATTTCTTCGAGGATGGACTTGGAGTCTTTTTTTCTTCATTCTTCCCATAGGTTATATCCCATGAATTTGGAGTATACTGAGGAGTCTTTGGGGACATCCACGGATTCAAGGTATCAGTTGGTGTACGGTAAGATGAAGATGGATCGAACACACTACTTGGTCGAGGTAGGGGCTCGTTCACCTCATTTTTCTTTGAACTACAAAAACGTAAACCAATTTTCTCAAGAAAGCTTAGTCGTCTTGCCGTTACTTTCTGTTCAAAATATAATTCTCGTTGGAGATCAATTTGTTGTTGTTGAAAGTGATGAATCTCATCAATCTTTCTTTTTGTATCAGGGGAGGTAAAAAGTCCATGCTTGGCTTTCTTAGACTCCGGTGTGTAGCCAGTACGATAGTTGTTCCATTTATAAACTGGCTCATGCGTCGGTGTTGGAGTAGGAAGTTTTGGAGTCGTTGGAGAGTTATCAACCGAGGAGGTGATGTTGATATGAGAGTTTGAGCTGTCGTATGACATTTTTATATAGAAATTAAAATTTTAATTCTTTTATATGTGAAATGAATTGTTGAAAAGAATTGTGTTTAAGGGTATATTTATAGTAGGAATTTTCTAAATATATAGTGGTTATAATGTTTAACGTTTTTCAACCACTTAATGATTTAATGGTTAATATAAGTTAGTTAAGAAAGTATGGTAAATAACTTTTATATGTGAGAATAAATTGAAATTCCCATATAATGTTAGTTGATAAAATTGTGTAGATTTTTCTTTTAATTTTCTTTATATGATATCTTTAAAAGACAATATCCCTAATTCTCGTCGTAATTTTATAAAGGAGTTTTCTAATAGAGGTTTAGTAAATATATCGGCAATTTGATTTTCGGTAGAAATATGTTCTAAATTTATGATTCCTTTTTCGATATTGTCACGTAGAAAGTGGTGACGAATATCTATGTGTTTTGTACGAGAGTGGTTAACTGGATTTTTAGATAAATTTATTGTACTTGTATTATCACAATATATTGTAGAGTTTGTTAAATTTATATTAAAATCCTTAAGTGTTTGTTGCATGTAAATAACTTGAGTGCAAGCTAAAGCGGCTGATATATACTCTGCTTCACAAATTGAAAGCGAGACACAATTTTGTTTCTTACTAAACCAAGATACAAGTGATTTTCCAATGAAATGGCATGTACCACTTGTACTTTTCCTATCTGTTCGAGATCCACCAAAATCAGCATCACTGAATGATACTAACTCAAATGGACACTCTTTTGGATAGAAAAGACCAAAATCTTTAGTATTGTTAAGATATCGTATAATTCGTTTTACCGCTCTTAAATGTGATTCTTTAGGATTAGATTGAAATCGTGCACATAAACATACACTCATCATTATGTCTAGTCTACTAGCGGTTAAGTAGAGTAAGGAACCTATCATACTTCTAAACAATTTTTGATCTATACTTTTACCATTTTCATCTCGATCGAGATGAGTTGTAGTACTCATAGGAGTAGACTTTCCAGAAGTGTTTTCCATTCCAAAACGTTTAATTAGATTAGCACAATATTTTTCTTAATTTAAGAAAATTCCATTTGTTAATTGTTTAATTTGTAACCCGAGAAAATAAAATAATTCTCCCATGTGTGACATTTCGAACTCTTTAGTCATTATATTTGAAAATTCTTTACATAAGTTTTCATTAGTTGAACCAAATATAATGTCATCTACATATATTTGAATTATTAGAATGTCATTAGTAGTGTTTTTAATTAATAGAGTTTGATCTACTTTTCCGATTTGAAATCCTGAATCTAGTAGATAGCTTTTAAGTCTCTCATACCAAGCACGAGGTGCTTGTTTAAGACCATATAGGGCTTTCTTTAACTTATATACATGATCCGGATATTTTTCGTGTATGAATAAAGGAGGTTGTTCTACGTACACATTTTCTTTTATAAAACCATTTAGAAAAGCACTTTTAACATCCATTTGATAAAGTTTAAAATTGTGAAAACACGCGAAGGCTAATAAAATACGTATTGCTTCAAGTCGTGCAACGGGAGCAAATGTTTCTTCAAAGTCGATACCTTCTTCTTGATTATATCCTTGTGCTACTAGTCTAGCTTTATTCCTAGTTATATTTCCTTGTTCGTCTACTTTATTTTTGTAAACCCATTTTGTTCCTATAACAGATTGATTATTAGGACGAGGAACTAAATCCTAAACATCGTTATGTTCGAATTGATTTAATTCTTCTTGCATAGCAACAATCCAGTAGTCATCTGTTGATGCTTCTTTAGGATTTTTAGGTTCTATTGTAGAAATAAAAGCAACATGTCCCATTTGGTTTAGTTGACTTCTAGTTTTAACTTGAGAATCAATTTCACCGATTATGTTTTGTATAGGATGATCTCGTAAGATTCTAGCTGGAGATCTAAGTTCGGTATTATTTATATTTTCAAGATTGGTATTGTCTGTATTTATTATAAGTTCATCATCATCTTTTATACTCAAGTTTTTATTAAAGTTTTCGTCAAAAGATACAAGTAAAGTTTCTTCGATTATATTTGTTCGTTTATTAAAAACTCGATATGCCTTACTTCGTTCTGAGTATCCTACGAAAATTCCTTCATCAGCTTTTGGATCGAATTTTCCTAGTTGGTCTTTTGTATTTAAAATAAAACATTTTGATCCAAATATTTTAAAATAGGAGATATTTGGCTTTCTATTGTTAAATAGTTCATATGAAGTATTTTTAGTTAATGGTCGAATAGAAATACGATTTAATACATAACATGCAGTAGCTACGGCTTCTACCCAAAAATGTTTTGGTAGAAGGCTTCCATTTAATAATGTTCTTGCACATTCTTATAATGTTCTATTCTTTCTTTCCACTACTCCATTTTGTTGAGGAGTTCTAGGAAATGAAAAGTTATGATTTATTCCTTTCTTTTTACAGAAAGATTCAAAAGTTTCATTTTCGAATTCACCGCCATGATCACTTCGTATATTCTTAATTTTCAAATCTTTAGAGTTTTGAATTCTTTTGACAAATGTTTTAAAGTGTTCAAATGTATCACTTTTATTTTTCATAAAAACAGTCCATGTATATCTTGAAAAATCATCAACTATTACAAATACATATTGATTATGATTAATGGATTGAACTTGTGTTGGTCCAAAAAGGTCCATATGAAGTAATTCTAGTGGTTGTAAAGTTGAAATATTTTTCTTAGATTTGAAAGATGATTTTGTTAATTTTCCTATTTGACAATCATCACAAAGATTCTTTATCTTAAAGTTTATCTTAGGTAATCCTCTTACTAACTCATTTTTAGAAAGTTTTCTAATAGTTTTGAAATTAATATGACAAAATCTTTTGTGCCACAACCAAGGATCATTATCTTTGGCTAGTAAACACATATTTGTATTATGATTAATTTTCATATTTAAAACATAAATATTCCTATCTCTATTTCCCTCAAAAACAAGATTTTGGTTTTGATCGAAAATACTACATTTATTTTCCGAAAAAGTTATTCTAAAACCTTTGTCACAAATTTGACTTATGCTTAGTAGATTATGTTTTAGATTTTTAACTAATGAGACATTTGTAATAAAAGGTAAATTTGATGTACCGTAATTTCTCACATCTCCTTTGCCAATGATATAGCCTTTTGAATTATCTCCGAAGGTAACCGAGCCACCATCAAAGTATGTGATGTTTGTAAGCATATCTTTGTCGCCGGTCATGTGCTTTGAGCAACCACTGTCTAGTATCCATTTTTTCTTTTTGAGTGGGACCTGAAAATAAATACAAAATTATTGGTACCCACCTTTCAATAGGGTCCTAAAAGTTAGAACTTAGGAAACCAAACCCAATTTGGTTCAGTATCCTTTTTATAAATATAATTTTTATTATTATGAACACTATCCATAAAATCTTTGATATATTTATTCCTTATTAAAATATTGTTAGTCTTTGGAACCCAAATTTTAACTATATTAGTTTCTTCTTTTGTTCTAATAGGTTTTCTTAACAACATTTGTTGTTTTGAATCAATATTCCTCTTAAAATTTGTATTTATCTTTTTAGGAATTTTTGGTTCCTTTTTATATCCTAATCCATGTTTATTCGAGGAAGATTGAGAATTTTCTAAAATTTTAGATAAATTTTCTCTTCCTTTGTTAAAGTTAGAAACATTTTTAGTGATATTATCTAATCTAATTTGAAGACTATTATTTTCTACCTCAACTTGTTTAATCTGAATTTTTAACTCATGATTTTCAGAAACAATTATATCATTTTTTGTCTTTTGATTTTCAATTTCTTGACTTAAAAGAGATAATTGAGTTTCCGAATTTGAAAGAGACTCTTGAACTTTTTCAAGTTCTTCTTCTAGAATTTTCTTTTCATCTTTTAACATATCCCTTTCAAACCCAGCTTTGTTATGATTTTCACGAGTTTCCTTAAGTTTCTTTTTAAGATTTTTTATTGTACTTAATAGTTCAGTATTTACATCAATTAAATCGTCGAAAGTTAAATTACTAACCTCAAATTCTTGAGCCATAAAGCATACATTTGCTCGTTCATTGTCGCTATCATTTTCACTTTCAGATGAAGTGAATCTGAATCATCCCATGTTACAGAGAATGCCTTCTTTTTGAATTTTTCTTTCTTGTTTTTGTTCTGATTTTCCTTCTTTTGCTTTGGACAATCTTTTTGCATGTGACCTTTCTTGTGACAGTTGAAGCATTCTATATTCGAGGATGAAGGTTTGTTCAAGAAATTCTTTTTGAATCCGTTTTTATTTTCTTTTCTATATCTTAAGAATTTCTTGAAATTTTTGGCTATAAATGCTAAATCCTCATCTTCAGACTCTGATTCTTCCTTTTCCGCATGAAAAGCTACATTTTTTCTTTCTTGTGCTTGATCTTTCTTGGCTTGCATATTTACTTCATACAATATAAGATTTCCAATTAATTCTTCTGGTTTCATTGTAGAAAGATCATTTGCTTCTTCGATTGCTAAGACTTTTCTCTCCCATTCATCAGTGAGTGAATTTAGAACTTTAAATACAATATCAAAATCCGTGTATTTTTCTCCTAGTCCTATTAAGGCATGATGAATGTCTTGAAACCTTGAGTGCATGTCATTGATGGATTCATTTTGTCGCATTCTAAAGTTTTGGAACTGGTTCTTTAGCATGGAGATCTTTGTTTGTTTAACCTTGTTTGTGCCTTCATGTATGGTTTTAAGTGTGCTCCATATCTGATGTGCAGTAGTACAAATGCTTACACGATTGAATTCATTTCTGTCCAAAGCACAAAATAGCATATTCATAGCTTTGGCATTTGCACTAACTTCATTCTTCTGAGCTTGTGTCCATGTAGAATATTCCGTTGTTGGTACGACGAGTTCTGCTTGTGTTGCATTCCAGGCTTCAAAACTTGTTGCTTGCATATAAATCCTCATCCGTGTAGCCTAATAATTATAGTTTAGTCCATTGAATAGAGGGGGTCTTTGAGTAGATTGTCCTTCCGCAAATGTAGAGTTGTAGGTAGATGTTGTGCTTGTGTTGTTTTTCATATTATCAATATGTCAAATAACGGTGTTATGGTTATAGGACGACCTTGCTCTGATACCAATTGAAAGAGTCTATGCGGTAGGATCGTATAATATGGAATAATGAAATGGTATAGATAGATAGTAATATGCTATAAGTAAAGTAGACACCAAGACTTTATACTGGTTCGGACCTTTTGTCCTACGTCTAGTCCCTAAGCTCTTCTTAGGAATTCAACTAACCAACAACCCTCACTTAACCCGGAGGAATTGGTTTACAACTTACCCGAATAACCGAACGGGATTTCTCGCCTCAACTACCGAAGAGGACTTCAACTAGATACTAAAAGTATTTCTGACTTGTTGTGTTCTTGATAACACTAATGAGTCAAATTGAGTACAATTTTCCTATAATCTTATCCTCGAGAGTATTCAAAGTGTTTGTGAAGATTTAGGAAATGTGAATTGCTATGAATCAAAAAGTGTTATAGTTAAAACAGAGATTCAAGCAATCGAAGTGGTTTTTGATTGCTTTTGAAAACTTAAGAAATCTGAAAGTATGTTCAAGAAAATAGAAAGATTAAAGCAATTAGAATTGGTAATTTGCATATGTTAAAACCATGTATTTATACTTGTAGAAGAGGTGCATTTGTTTGCAAGAGGTGCATGCAAGAGATGCTTCCATTTATATTGGAGAATGGTTGCAACTCTTGGGAGGAAGAAGGTGTCCTTTCATAGAAAATTCGCAGTTACAGATTCAGTCGACTGAGCAGGAAATTCAGTCGACTGAAAATACAAAGGAAAATTTTCAAGAATGCTTTCAGTCGACTGGGTAGGAAATTCAGTCGGCTGAAACTATGCATATTTGTAAATGTGTGCCAGTTTCAGTCGACTGTCCATACTTGTTCAGTCGACTGAACTATAAAAGTATGCATAGTGAACATGTGAATAAAAATGAAGTTTTATGAATGTGTTTTAGTGTTCGTGCAAATCTCTTGAGGATAGATTTTAACAAATAATCTAGACTTTAGACCTATAAAAATCATACTTATGTTTATACTTTGGTCTTCATCGATCTTCCTCTGATTTTGCATATATCTCTTCCTTTTTGTTGAAGCACATTGTCATTGATCAAAATCTTCGTGTATCAACATAGTCATTTGAAGTTAAGACAAATAGTTAGATGAAATTGAGACCGATTGTCAAATAAAGTGGGCTGGGCAGTCCATTTTATGTTGCATGATTACAAATATTTATTTATTATGTTCTAATCATTGTGGATGCAGGAGCACAGTATATGGTTAATATGTTTCGGCTAAGATAATAGTGAGGGAAAAACCATTCCACTCAGTGGCATGGTCTCACTAGATATCTAGAGATGATAGGTTATTATTCACACCAGGCTGTTTGTCTGACCCAAAGTTTTTGTTTCCCCTTAAACTCTTGGGTGCTCATTTTTATAAGCTGAGAGTAGGGTTTTCAGGTTTTCAGTTAGATGAAGAATCTTACAGATGCATGCAGAAGGCAAGCTAGCTATTACTGCGAGCTTTTACTTTCCGATGTGTTGTTTTATCTGCTTGAATGATGTAATAGCAAATTGTATAATTGCCAAGCATTAGACTCTGATTAACCAAGGAGGCATCTTCATATTTCGATCTTGGAGTATTTCGTCTAATTAAATTTTCTCAGAACGTGGGATCAAATGAGATTATGTAATGAATATGAAATCTTATTTTTGAAATGAAATGCTATAGTTTATTAGTAAATTGTGTTTGAAAGTTTCATATTCATGTGCTTCTGATATTACTGTTATGATTAACGTAGCCACATTTTATCACCGAAATTTAACACTATGAATGACTGCAACATCCGTAGCGCTTAGTTTCGAGCCTCAAAATGGGGGATGTTACACCCAGGAGTAGGAGTGAGAAGGCTAGAATCGCCTCCACTCGCAATAAGTTTCAAAGATTGGCAAGATACTTTACTCTTCAAGAGAGTCACTTCAAGGTCATTTATCCATTGATGTACTCTAGGTATTTCTACATTAATCTCAATTGAAGGTCTAGAACCTAGGATTGTGTCTATTGTCTTTTTCAACTCTTGAAATTCTTTGTCTTTTCCGTTAATTTGAAACTCTAAGCTAGAGTTCATTTCTTTGAAGCGTCTAAATATTAATCTTAATTGATAGTATTTCCTATACTACTCTTACGCTTCTGGTGTGACGCCCCACCCTAAGACCCACTTATAAAGAATATTGCAAAGTAATATTGTCGGCTAGTGCAGATAATATGGCTGGTTAGGAGTGACCATTCGTGAATTTTACTTTAAGTGAGCATTGACACATCAATTAATATTCTACATATTTCTTTTTCAGGTGGAATCGATGTATACAACTTAGGCTTAAAACAAAACTACGGTGGCTATAATAAAATTTAGAACAACATATAATAATATACTGGTCATCAGATTAGTCACAGTGGAGTATAACAGATACAAGTCTGAACTGATACATAATAGATACATGATGTAGATTACACATATACAAATTTCTACGTCTCAAAATGAATATGTACACAAAAGGAGTCTAATCTCAACACATGATACTACATAATGTCAAATATATACATATGATGACAAAAGAGAACTACAAGTTGATAGGTAAGATATCAACTCTAAAGCCTCAAGCCGAAGGACCGGAAACATCTCGGCATGACCCGAGTATTATAAAATAACAAATGGGTCTGTCTAGACTAAGATAAATGTGTTAGCAAAACTGAATGATGGATAACGTAATCTAGATCCCAATTAATAGCATATTCAAAAAATATCAAACATGCATCAATAGCTTCAAATCACCAAATACAAAAAACTCATAATAGCTTCTTAAAAGCAAAAACATCTAAAATGATTTAGTGAAAACCAACAATGTTAAATCTAGAAATCTCACAAATAGAAATCCAGAAATCTCATAAATAAGGGGGGCGCCAACCTTCAAGATTGGTGAAATAAATTCACATACATGCATGTAACTCCAAAATAGACATATAAGTCAATAAACATCAAGATATGTACGAGACCTATAAACATCTAAATAGGTATTAAACCTATGAACTCCAAGGTAGGTACAAAACCTATAAACATTGAATAGGAATAATAAGCATCAAGATAGGTACGAGATCTATAAACATCAAAATAGGTATTAAACCTATGAACTCCAAGATAGGTACAAAACTTGTAAACATCGAATAGGAACAAGTTCTATAAACATCATGATAGGTGCAAAACTTATAAACATCAAATAGGAACAAGTTCTATAAACATCAAAGGCGAGTCATAAACTCATCGAAAAGTGCTAAAATCTTTTATATAGTAATCGAATAGATAACGACCATGTGTCTGATACCATACGGGTTTACCTAAATGTTTACTATACAATAGTAAACTTCACTCGTGTACAATAATGGTTCGATCGAACAAGTCAAGGAGTTAATCGGTAAACCAAACGCGAGTGTTCCATACCATTCATTTTATTTAACCATTTAAATCAATTTCTCATTCGATCGATAACGTGCAATTTTATGAAAATATTTCTTTTTTAAAACCACCTTTAAAATATTTGTTTATAATGGAAATATATATATATATATATAAGTATGCTTTTCAAACTATCATTCCAAAACATTTCTAAAACCATTGTATGAAAATAAATAATGTATATATATTACTAAAATTCTTTGTATGTATATATATATATTAGATTGGTACATAAATAGTCTTGTACAAAACGATTGGATTTAGAAATCAATTATTTGTAAATTCGGGTTGAAAACATGCATCAAAAGTTTGTAATTTCCCCAAGATCCATAGAACAATTTCTATGGTATAGAACATTGAAATGAATTCAATAATTCTTAAGTCACGAATTCGGAAAATATCAATAAAATTGACATGAAATGCAATATTTAAAATTAAGAAATAAACATCTAGAAATCAACAGGGCAAAAAAGTAATAAATGGGTCGATCGGGAAATATCGGAATGTAGCCTAGATGTCATGTTCAGGCTACAATTGTTGCACCGGTTCGACCAATCGGCCCATGGGTTGGTTCACCTGGGCTGACGTCCAGGCGATTCCAATAACCTTCCATCGATATGTTTTTTGCTCATTATTCCACTGTTGCTTCTCTATTGATCTAAGGTACTGACTAGGTAGTCATCCATGCGCATAAACATGTATAATTGGATGAACTTCATGATTTCATTAGGTGGTTTTCAGTAAACAGCAATTTCGATTCAATTAGATAATGAATCCATCAACATATTGAGATCATATATAATTTAAATTCAACCAGTCATATAACAACAACAATCATTTATCTAAGGCTAGAAATCTTGAGATAAACTCACCTAAACAAACTCATAGTGGAAGATTAGAGCTTATAGTCTCCTATGCCTTTCTAATTCAACCCCAACCTAGGTTATGAACAAAACTAGAATAGGAATTGATCGAAGTCAGAAATCAAAAACTGAAATAAATCATTAAATTGATGCATAGATAGATAGAGGAGATTACCTTTTATTAAAATACACTAAAATAATTGAAAGCCCTTTGATTTGACTCTTTAATATGTCAATTTGGGGATTTAGGGTTTTTGTACTTAGAGGAATTTGAGTTTCTGGTTTGGAGATAGAAATGAGAATTGGGAAACTATGTACGTACGTTTTTCTCATTTCTATTTCCTTTTGTTTTGGGATAAGAGGGTAAAGTGTGGATCCATTAGCCAAGTGTTGCTAATTCTTTTAAAATCAGAGTGTTACTAATTTGTTGTGTTTCGTTTTAACACTTAATACATAATAATTTAATAAAAACAATATTCTAGTTAACTAACATTTATTTCTAAAATTTTCACCATATAAATAACATATCAATATCTCACTTTTATCAATATTAAAATATTTTATCAAAATTAATTATAACTTTTAAAATGAAAGTTATTCTTCATATTTTTATAAATGAACCATTAATTAAGAAATCATATTTAAAAAAAATGAAATCGTTTTCATACAATTCATTTATTCATTTTCTCCAAAATTATTCTTATATAATTAAATATAAGAGTTTAATAGCAAAAAAAGAAAATTCATTAAATTCTCAATTTATTTAACTCCAAATGCATTTTAATTTGGAGATACAATAATTTACAAATTCCCCAAATTCATTCAATTAATTAATTAAAATTAATTAAATCGTATTTTAAAATTTGATTTTAGGTAATCTCAACTAAGGTTGTTACATCTGGATTGTTCGAAAACCATAAAGCCGAAGTGCCTTGAAAAGTGCGCTTCTTTTAAATATCTGTTATTAGTCTATCTTTAATATTGTTCAATCAAGAAATAACGTCTAAAGGACCAAATGTGAGCTTTAGTTGGTTTTCCTGAAGAATAAATAAAAAAGGAAATTAATACATGGAAAGTGATCTTTTTCATTAGTAATAGCAAAATGTTACAAACAATAAAGAAATTCAAATTACATCACAACTCAACTTTAAACATTCAATTAACCCCTAAAGTTTTGAAATAATAGTTTTGGCCTTTTTAAATGACCCAACAAATAAAGTAAGGGTAGAATTAAAAGAAGCTTTAATCCCCTTTGGGGTATTATCTGGAGAAAATTGATGATAGTCTCATTTCCTGGCCAGAGGGCTAGTATGATCACATAGCAATTTAGCGTGATAAGTTCAAATTTCACCGAGTAGTTTATCCTTCTCATCGCCCAAAAAGTTGAAACGAAAGTGAGGAAATTACGTGTAAACTTCTTGTTGATCTCTAAGAAAGAAATGCTTTACTAATTGAGATATTCTGAAGGTTAAAGACTTCTCTTTAAAATCTCTCTTTAACTTGATAAATTTACTCAAAAGTTCCATGGAAACAGAGCTATTAGAAGGTTCCTTAATCTGTGTAATATGTAAAAAGTAGACTAAAAATAGAGAAACTAAGGTGATAAAGTTTTGATTTACATATTACAATCATACAATTATTCAGGTTCGTATGATATCGATCTCTTATAAAATTCAAAAATAAATTTCTCCTTGTTATACTTAATCTTATCAGGAGGAAGAGTATTAGGAAAGAGGGGAACACTAGCAACCCTAGGTAGATTCCAACAAGTTTTAGGATGAGGATCGCTTCTATGATCATATAAATATCTTTTATGAAGGCGCCTAATTAAACCCATGCTATTCTTCGCTAAGTATGAGAAGTCAACAAATTTTCCCCTAGAATAGACTTTATAGAGAAACTCCACCAAAGCATTTCTGTTAATGATTAGCATCCAAAAGAGGATCATTAATTCAACATTTTCTCTCGTAATACTTTCCCGGTATAGATGAGCTCTTTTCAAGCGAGGGGCAGCCTATTTTTCCTTAAAGAACTTTAATCAATCAGCATCATCAAAAAGACGTTTGTATTTGTCAGTCGTTATACTCTTTAATTTGCCTTTTAGGTTCCCTATTCAGTTGGAGATCCTTATTCACTCCCTTTTTCATAAAGACTCTCATAATAGTGTTTGTTCTTTTTCGTTAACTAAAATAGTAAGCTTATCAATTAGAGGCAAAGTAGGTAATCTTAAACATTTAAATAACGGACTCCATACCTAAGAAACTAGGATTTGAGAAGTGGAAGCTTGAGTCTTTCCTTTTTGGTGGTGGTTGAGAGGAGTGGTGTCTTTTGTAGTAAAGTCTTTCTTTGTGGTGTCTTGAGGATTAGAGAATTTAGTGAAGCCCACATCATGGGTAGACGAGTCTAAGTTAGGATCATCTTATACATTTCCCTCATCTTGTGGATCTGAAGGACCCTTTCCATCTCCAACATCATCATCCTGGCCTTCATCGTCTTTATAATCATTGTCGTCTTCATTATCCTCTCCCTCCTCAAAATCTGTCTCCTTTACAGGCAGGGGATCATCAAAAGTAACAACTTTTTACCATCAATCTTCTCCTCATTAAAAAACTCTTCTTGAAGGGACCTCGGTGCTCTCCCCAATATGAGGCAAAACTTCCTTTTGAATTTCCTATTCCAGTCTAGGAGAGAAGGAAAGTCTAAATCTAGACACTTTTGGATGTTATCGTCATATGCCACGAGCAAAGCCTTTTCAAAACACTTCTCGGTAATCTTGATGAGAGCTTCATTGAGAAAAAAGAGAACTTTCTCCTTTGCATCCCTAATAATGTTGTTTGAGTAGGTCAGGAGCTCCTTTTTCCTCCTAAGCTTATCTTTCAAAGATTTATTCATGTTAGCCAGCTCGACCTTCTCTTTGTTAGCCCTCTCAAGGTCCGCTTTTAGTGGATTTTTACTTCCTTCTCAACTACCTCGGCTTTCTCTTTATTGGCCTTTCCGAGGTTTACTTTTAACGTTTCCACCTACTTCTCTAGCAACTGCCTAGCATTTTTCTCCTCGTTGAGTAAGGAGACGAGTTTCTCCTTTTTAGTAACACCTTCGTACCTTACTGCCACAATGTTGATTATACTATGATTAAATGAAGAAACCTGTCCTTTGAGCTCAGCCACTTCACTAGAAGACCCTTGATAAGCCTCTTAAAGAAGAAACATATGCTTTCCCGCCTGGAATGTATAATAAGCCTAAATAAGAATGAGATCTAAAGGGCTAAAAATCAACCAAACAAAATGAAATACATACAAATAAGAGTTTCTTAAAAATAATGAAAAGATGATCCATGGAATAAATTAGAGGTTGCGATGACCTGAGGGAAGTAATAGTTGGATATTGGATCCAATCGAACAAGATCTGAAAACTGGCCACAGGAGACCGAGCCTGGGCCATTGAAGGAAGATGATCATTTGGAGAAGGAGATAGACCAATCAACATATAAGAAGCTAAGAGCTATTGGAGAAGTATGAAGAGAAATCCTAAGGAGGGGATCTGAAGAATGAGCCACCTCAGTTGATTCTTAAACTTTATGCCTAAAAGAATCCAGATTGACAACATCATGGCTTGAGTCAATATTCACATGAGCCTCCTCTTCCACAATAATAGGAATATAATCACCCACTAGCTTAGGCTTTTTACTCGGGGGAGGAGGTGGGATACCAACAAGAACATCACCGTTCGCCTTTTTAAGCGCCTTTATCGCTTATCAATAGAATCCTCAATAGGAGTAGGTTTGCTTGATTCAGTTAAGATGGAAGTATCTTTTTTGGCCTTTTTATCTTTGGAAGCAACAATGAGAGCAGAAGATCCTAAGTCAAAGAAAGAATTTTATAAAATAACAACATTAGGAATTCCATATTAGGTATAATACAAACTTACAAACGAGCTCAAGTTGAATTGGGGAGGAGGTAGAAAAAGCATTACGGTTAGTGATAACAAACGAATGTTTCCCTTGGGCATTCCCTTTCAACGTCGAAGGCTCCTCAAATATAATATGGTTATTTTGAACCGGTGAGTATTTCTGAAGATTCACTTCTGTGAGAAGTGTGAGTTTGTCACCCATGCTCTGCGGTGCCAGAGTCAGGGATTTGATAGTTTCGCTATTAGAGGGACTTAACTGCTTAGGAGTCGAATCTAAAAAAATTCCATCATAAGAGGGTGATAAATATAACATAAGCAGCAAGAAATAAAAACTTACTTATAACAGAGAAGGTTCCCCTAATTATACAGTAGAATTTGACATAGAAAAACCAAATTTCCCTTTCCTTGGTCTTGTTAACGACATTGATGATCAAGGGTTTCAGAGGAGGACAAATGCAATATAGTGGGTTACCCTATCGCTCACCTATTTTGCAGGGCTATTTATGGTATGAAGAATCTCAATACTAAGAGAGGGAAGCTTGTCCTCCCTGGCAAGAATTTCCAAGCAAGTCGAATAAGTGTATGAATTTGGATATAATTGAATCGGAGCAATGTTTAGGTGCTTTAGGAATCTAAAGGGAAAGTCAAGGAAAGGAAGGTATCCTGAGTGCTATATGTGTACCGGAGTGAAGGTGAAAAACTCTTCTAGAGGGTTATCAATTCTGCCAAAAGGACAGGCTCGAGTAATTTCTATGCCTATGATACCAAACTATTTGAGAATACAGTCCACTTCTTCTTAGGTAGTAATATACAATTGGTTAAGAAGATGATCCCCTTTCTTAGTAGATGAAGAAGTTTAGGGCCTTACTAGATTCCTTGGTTCCCTTTTGGACTGTCTTCTTGCTTTTCATTAGCCTGCCATGTGATATTATTCCAAATCAAAAAAGTATTAGATATTTTATGAAATTTGGAATTCTCATGATATAAAATAAGCTATTAACACAAAAACAAAAGATAACACATTAATTACGAACTACTTAAGTTATGACATAAAAACGTTAAAGTATTAAGTCCACTATAATATTTACAACAAGTCAATTTCCATTGCATAGTCAATGTTGAACTCATAACTTTTAGGTCAATTACTTATGGTAAGAAATTAAACCTATAGGTGTTTATAAGAAACTTAAAGTAAGAATTATCATATCCAAAGTATTATGTTGCATTAATAAATCTATGTCGAATGGTTTAATTAACATCGAACATCATATTAGTTACGCTATAAAATTACAATGTAATGCCGCAACCATGGTCAATGTCGGAATGATAAGATAACCGACATCAATGAGTAAGGTCAAAATAGTTCATTAACATTTTTATAAGTAACCCATAAATTTACTGTAACGACCCGGAATTTACGAACCCGAAAATTCCAGATAGTTAGAAGAAAAAGAAAGACTGTAACGACCCGGAATTTTCGAACCCGAAAATTCCAGATAGTTAGAAGAAAAAGAAAGAGATAGAAGAAAGAAACAGAAAGAAGAAAGGAGAACAGAGAACACAACATCTCACATTCGCAGCGGATTAAATATAATAACAAATAATAATATCAGTTATACAAAGAAAAACTGTATTTGTTAATTACATTTTAATACATCAGAGTTACAACATTCACAAATGTACTAGACAGTTAAAATTAACATGTCTCAGACAACTATAATATCACAGCGGAATATACTCCATACGTTCCTGCCATCCAGCTCGCCTCCTGAGCTCCAGAACGTCCTTACTTGAAAATCTGTAATACTCGGTCTCACCCGAGCATTACATCAAAGTAACACCCGGGTCAGGCTAGAAACCAGCGTGAGTAAACTCATCTAACATGAAATTTAAATCCATAGAACTTATTTAAACCCGGGGTAACTCGTACTTTACTACAAGTAAACAACTTATAGTCAACATTTTATTTTCACAAAACAATATCTAAGTATCCAACTTAGTTTAAATGGTCCAATTCAGTTAAATCATTCCATTCCAACTTATTGATTTTACATATCAATCTATAAAGAATTATAGATTACCAATTCGAAGTGGTTTCGGATATTTCTGATACCCGACTCCGGTCTCTTCGAATACAATATCATCCTAAATCCAAGTTGTTTAAGTGGATTCACTTTAATTTAAATACAGGGTGTCACATTCACACAGCAATTTATCATCGATAGATAACCCATATTATCACAGTTTAAACCAAACATATCATATCACAGTATATCACAAATTATCAGACTAGATATTAATCCAACCCTTCAATACAATTTACTCATCCATAAGCAAGATTAATTAGTTCATTTCTAATTAATTTAATTAATACGAAGTAAATTAATTACTTTTGAATCCCATTAACCTTAACTAAACCATTTGAATTAATTAACCTTTAATCACTTATTAATTATCCTTAATTATTGATTAATCAACTTTAATTAATTATCTAACCTTTAATTAATTATCTTTAATTAATTACATAATTAAATAACCCTTAATTAATAAATTATCCCTTAATCACTTTTATTAATTAATTAACCTTTAAATTAATTAATTATCCTCACATTAATTACTTCATTAAGTAATCACCTTTAAGTAATTAAGTATCCTTAATTACTTACATTAATTCTCCTTAATTAATTCATCATTCTTTAATTAATGATAAATCATTTACTTAATAAATCACTTAATTTTCATTTAAATCTTAATAATTAAACCTTCGGAAATTAATAATTAACACATTCATTTTAAACACTCGCTTATTGAATCATTAAAATTCTTTGAACAACTTAGGGATTTTAAATCAAATAATTATCCTATTATAGAATTATTCAAAACATTTTTATTTCAAAAACATTTGCATTATAATCTATATATCTTGAAAACTGGTTTAATAATTTATTATTAACAAATGAATTAAACATTTTACCAACTTAATTACACCATTTAAATTTAAGTTTAAATAAACTTAAAAATTAACTTAATTAACTTAAGTTAAATAAATTATACCACTTTTCTTTAACCAAACCTTTAAAACATTTATTATATAGAGAAAATAGTTTTAAAAACTTGATTAAACTTTATTATGTTTTAAATTTTAAAACTGTCGTCCCAGTTAAACACTCGCGTATGACTTGATAACAAACTCAAGTCATTTCCTCCTTCCCCGAGTACCCACTCGAGACCAACCCGAAGAAACATCTCATCGTTCCCAAACCAAAACCTGTTAACTAAAATAAAACCAACCCGAGCCAATCACCAAAATCCCCGAGTCCACCCTTCCTTTTTCTCGAGCATGATCTCGTGACAACTTCATCTTCCCCAACCACGTATAAACCCAGATATGGTCGTGCACATGTGCACATGTACGAGCGAACGACGCCGTTCCAACCTTCACCGCTACCACCCTCAGGTCGCCTACAACTTCGCCGACGATCCCTATAACTTAGATCGACAAAATTACTAAGAAATCAAATTCGAGCAAATCGATATGAACTGGAACCAAAATCGACCGACTGAAAAAGCCTCGTTCCGCCACCAACATTCATCTGAAACCATGCCGTCCTACCCAGAGCAGCGCCACAGACTCAAGCTTCGATCCCACCACACTGGAACTGTTCCGATACACCCACGACTCTTTAGCCACCAATTTTCCGATATCGATTAAAACTAGGTTTAAAACCTAAACCTACGTCGTACCTCCACTTCGACACTCTAGAACCTTCCCGAGTATTTTTCCATGAATCTCCAGCATGCTGGCTTCCTTCAGCCCCAAGCTCGACATCTAACCCTTCATTGATCGACGTGAATTGACTAATTTATCGATTCCGTTCAACTCGAAATATCTCAATCCTCCTCAACTTAAAAATCAAGATTTTAACAGCAAAATTTATCATTTTCAAATGTAATTCTATTACTATAACCAAAACTTGAATTTATGATACTTGATTTTTCTTATATAAAATGTTCATTACTAAAATTTTCCAATTTAAAATATTCACTCAATAAATATACTTGAAACTATTTTTAAAATTAGTATTACATAATTATAATTACTTTTCATTTAGAGATTGAAACCTAAAATCATTTAGATGGAATGATTCGAATTTTTAAACAGGTTTAAAACCTGTAAATGTTTAGAACAGAGAACTTATGTATGTTCTCAGACATGCACAGGCATTTTTGCATATATATCTACTTATATCTGCTTGCATGTAAACACATTATGATTTTATTTCAATCATCATCACAAACAACCAGTAACATTTCAAATTTTAAAGTAGTTTACTCACCTTGAATGAATGAGCAGAGCTTTTAAAAACTGGGATGCCAGATTTTTGAAAACTGATATGCTTAGATCTCTGAAAACTTGTATTGCTTGATTTCTTTTAAACTGGAATGCTTTGTCAAGTGATCTGAATTGCTCAGTTGAATGAGATGATCCAGACTTTTAAACTTGAGTTTGCTTTGATTTCAGGTTTGGACCTTGCTTTTGAAAATGAGTTTGCAGGCTTGATAAAGAGGATTACAAAGTTGATTATGAGTTTTTTTTTATTTTCTAGTGGATTGAATAATGTTTTACAGATTTTTTTTTTAGTTCAATCTGTTTTGAGAATATTTACAAGTTTGAGTTTTCTTTCTTTTGAAATTGTGAAGATAGAAAAAGAAATAGAAGAGAGGGAATGTATGTTTATATAATGTAAATTAAAATTTATTAAAGATTAAAGAAAATTAAAATAAAAATTGACACTTGTCTTAACCTTACTTATTCATTTAACACATGTTATTAAGAGAGTTTAATAAGTTAACACTTGTAATACTACATGCATAATTATTTTTAAATGATTTTAAAGGCTTTTAAATTAAATTTCCTAAATAGATAAATACATATCTTATTTAATAAATGCTTTTCTTAATTTATATAAATAAAACTCTTTAAGGAAAATAACATAAGACAAATCTTATTTTAAATAAAAACTTTATTCATATATTTTATATCCAAACTATATTATTATTATTATTATTTTTGAAAATAACAAACTATACCCATTTTAAAAAAATTAATTTAAAAGATTATCACATTTTAAATTCCCTGAAATTCTGGGTTATCACATTTGCTCTGATACCAAATTCTATAATAGGATAATTATTTGATTTAAAATCCCTAAGTTGTTCAAAGAATTTTAATGATTCAATAAGCGAGTGTTTAAAATGAATGTGTTAATTATTAATTTCCGAAGGTTTAATTATTAAGATTTAAATGAAAATTAAGTGATTTATTAAGTAAATGATTTATCATTAATTAAAGACTGATGAATTAATTAAGGAGAATTAATGTAAGTAATTAAGGATACTTAATTACTTAAAGGTGATTACTTAATGAAGTAATTAATGTGAGGATAATTAATTAATTTAAAGGTTAATTAATTAATAAAAGTGATTAAGGGATAATTTATTAATTAAGGGTTATTTAATTATGTAATTAATTAAAGATAATTAATTAAAGGTTAGATAATTAATTAAAGTTGATTAATCAATAATTAAGGATAATTAATAAGTGATTAAAGGTTAATTAATTCAAATGGTTTAGTTAAGGTTAATGGGATTCAAAAGTAATTAATTTACTTCGTATTAATTAAATTAATTAGAAATGAACTAATTAATCTTGCTTATGGATGAGTAAATTGTATTGAAGGGTTGGATTAATATCTAGTCTGATAATTTGTGATATACTGTGATATGATATGTTTGGTTTAAACTGTGATAATATGGGTTATCTATCGATGATAAATTGCTGTGTGAATGTGACACCCTGTATTTAAATTAAAGTGAATCCACTTAAACAACTTGGATTTAGGATGATATTGTATTCGAAGAGACCGGAGTCGGGTATCAGAAATATCCGAAACCACTTCGAATTGGTAATCTATAATTCTTTATAGATTGATATGTAAAATCAATAAGTTGGAATGGAATGATTTAACTGAATTGGACCATTTAAACTAAGTTGGATACTTAGATATTGTTTTGTGAAAATAAAATGTTGACTATAAGTTGTTTACTTGTAGTAAAGTACGAGTTACCCCGGGTTTAAATAAGTTCTATGGATTTAAATTTCATGTTAGATGAGTTTACTCACGCTGGTTTCCAGCCTGACCCGGGTGTTACTTTGATGTAATGCTCGGGTCAGACCGAGTATTACAGATTTTCAGGTAAGGACGTTCTGGAGCTCAGGAGGCGAGCTGGATGGCAGGAACGTATGGAGTATATTCCGCTGTGATATTATAGTTGTCTGAGACATGTTAATTTTAACTGTCTAGTACATTTGTGAATGTTGTAACTCTGATGTATTAAAATGTAATTAACAAATACAGTTTTTCTTTGTATAACTGATATTATTATTTGTTATTATATTTAATCCGCTGCGAATGTGAGATGTTGTGTTCTCTGTTCTCCTTTCTTCTTTCTGTTTCTTTCTTCTATCTCTTTCTTTTTCTTCTAACTATCTGGAATTTTCGGGTTCGAAAATTCCGGGTCGTTACATTTACTACAGCAGCTACGACGTAAAATAATAATGTCAAAATGTATTGAACTAAAATGTCTAAAACGGTTAATGAAAAAAGCAATAACATACAGTTATCAGTGTCATACAATAACCCCATAAATCAATGCTGTATTTAAACGACGATGCTTCTAGTTAATTCCGACATAATAGAATGTCATATTATAATTTAAACTGATTGTTGCATCTTTGTGTATTAATGGCATAAGGTCCTTATGCTATTAATTCTCTAGACTACATGATTGTTTTTTGGAAAAATAAACAACGAAAATACCTAACTAATACCAAACATCATAGTAATGTCGTAAAGCATAAAACAATCAATGTCGATTTTTGCGTTTAATAGGCCATCTACTTATTATTAAAACAAAAACACCCAAACAGCTGAATCAATGTCATTGATCTTTAATCAACCCACCAAATTCTTTGGCGGCATAAAATTCAAGGTTAATTCTATAAATGTAACAAATCATTGATTTAACTAATCGTATGAAGATTAACAACAAAATTAAACATCAAAACATAGAATCTAAAACCGAGACGTCAATTTGAAACCAAAAAACACAAATAAAACCGTAATGATGATTCATACATAAAGCTCTCTAATTTAGAATAAACGATGAAATTATAATCGAAAATAGAACCTTAATAATAGCTCGAATGTCTAAAATATAAGATTTGGAACGATTTTGAGAATTTGGAAATTTTTTTTGATTGAGATTGAAATGCAAGCAAAAGAGGAGGAAGGAAAAGACTTAACTATTTATAGTGGAAGAAAATACATGCAGCTACCATTACATCAATTTTAAATTTACGGTTGGATCTGCAAAGAATACCAATAGGTGGTAAAGAGCCAATGCCGAAGGTATTGACCTTTAAAATCAATCCTTCTTTCATACTAGGGGGCAAATGTTACTAATATTATTGATTACGTAGGTATGAAGGCATATCGACAACAAGAGTGTCAGGATAAGAATTTGCTGCTAAAAGAGGTTATCAATGCAATATAGAATATTGAATGCCACCAGCACACATGACATCAATGTCGCATACCCTTAATGCCACCTTTCTTCAATAAAGGCCATTAAATGATGTAGCATTCATGAGTTAATTTCAAAAGTCCACAATGATGTGTCATATCATCAAAGTCGTATCTCGCATATCTCCATTGGATGACACCGTATAAAGCCAATATTTCAACGTGGCAAGGCTTGATGTCGTGCACCATTGATATTGTATACCATCAACATCGATGTCATAGCGGCATGATGTATCATCCATGTCCCACCTTATTGATGTTGTGTAACGACCCGATATTTTGGACCATTCGCATCCATTTTAAGTGTATAGGAAGACACTCATGCCGGAATTGAATTGCTCAAAATACCGCGTTGTTAATTTAAATTTGGCAAAACTGAACATATACAGTAAATAAATAATCACAGATCACAGACACAGAGTAATAAATGCAGCGGAAATAAAAGAGATAGTAGTTCATGAAGCTACTATATAAATATATGAGATACATCAGAGTTTACAACAGAAGAGTAATACGATACATCAGATACAAATCAGAATACATCACTGGAATCATCGAATACTGAAGCAGAATAGATGGCTGGATCTTCAAGCAAAGCTCCAACTTCAAAGGTGAGTCTC
This sequence comes from Allium fistulosum, assembly GCA_030737815.1. Classification (NCBI taxonomy): domain Eukaryota; kingdom Viridiplantae; phylum Streptophyta; class Magnoliopsida; order Asparagales; family Amaryllidaceae; genus Allium; species Allium fistulosum. Next base: position 1,024,435,352 of record CM060902.1, read on the forward strand.
AAATACTGGTACACTCAGTCTGACCCGAGCGTAAAGCAAAACACAAAACACTCGAGTCAGGATTAACATTCTTATATCAATAAATCCAACTCAAGTGAAATAGCAATTGAAATACAAGTAACTCAAAGGATGTTTGGAATAACCACCCTTTAAGGATCCGTTAAACTATCTACTAGGTAGTAATATACGCTAAGTAGATAATGTCTATCAGTAATATAAGGTATTAAAATAGTGTTAAGTCATGGCCCATTCCACCCTTAACACATTTTTATTCCCAAAAGCATATACAAGACCGTAGTTTCCCCAAAACCGGAAGTCACCAGAGGGCAATCCATATACTAAAGGTACAAAACAAATTCGTAGTGGTCGCGAATAGGGAATACAAGTATGACAAGGCACATGAGGCAATACCCAAGGTAGTGATACTACCGTTTGCCTGATCCGGACTGGTGAGAACGCAACGCCGCAGCGCCCGCAACACCGTGAAACAACACTCCCAAAATCAAGGGTGCACCAATCGACAACAAGTAATGAGTAGTTCGAAGAAGTGTGTTCACTTGAGGTAGCTGACCTCCATTGGCCCGGCACGGCTCCTGTTTTAGTCATTTCCAATTTGAAACAAGTGTCAAGGCTATCCATTATCGTTCTTTTTCTTCAGTCATCATGTACATCATTCCAACCACTTCATTCTGGATCATCACTCCGCGTATAGTTATTAAAGTGGTTTCGGTTTAGACAGAGAGTATGTCCATAACCGATTCCGGTCTCTTTAATAACCTTCGAAAAATTTTCACCGATTGGTCGTTAATTTATTTCAAAGCCAAATCAATTTCAATTTCAATCGGAGTTTATAAATCAATATTTCGTTTGTCTTTCTAAACCAATTTCCCTAATTTGCGTTTCAAAACTTCCAAATTACCATTTCAAAATCTTATAATTCAATTTCAAATTTTATTTAAAACATTTCAAATATTGATTCAAGTTCGTAAATAAGTTTCATTCCAAATCATTTAAATTAATTTAATTTAACATTTAAATCAATTTAAATTCATTTATCGATTTTATTCAATATTCGTTAAGTAAATTTATCATTCAAAACAATTTCTATTAAATTTCCAATTCATTAAATCCATTATTTAAATTCAACTTCATTATATCAAAACTTACAAATTGAATTAAATTAAATTCATCAAATCAAATTATTTAAATTTCAAGTCTTTCATTAATTCCAATAAATCACGTTTTATTTCTTGTTAAAGAAATTCAATTTCACTTATTTACTTACTTAAATAATTTTCCAAAACTTAATTAATAAAGAAAACTCAATTTCAATTTTTTTACGAAGTAAATTCACTTATTCAAAAGTTCAATTTTTCTTATTAAAGAATTTCAATTCAACTTAATCATTAAATAATTCAATCTTATTTAATTATTAAATAATTCAAAACTTAATTATTAAATAATTTCAAAGTTTAATAATTTCAACTTAATTATAATTTCAAACTTAATTATTAAATCATTTCAAACTTAATTCAATCATTTCTCAAATTAAACATCGTTCTTTCATCAATTTCATTTTTAATATTTTGTTTCAGATTTTTAAATATTAACATTTTCCTTTCATTAAAAATTCAAATTTCAACTTCATTTCAAAACCCTTTTTATTTATTAAAATAAAATCTTCGTTTTATTTTTAAATCAAATTATTGACCAATCGGGTTTTATTTAATTCTCTATCCTAGGTCAAAGTTTAAATTTGGGTATTTATCATTTCAACCCGATTCCAATTCAATTCAAAATCAAAGCATAGCAAAGGGAACTTGCAGTGTGATAACTGGGATGGTATCAAAGTAAATAAACAAGCAATAACAACAATCAATATCAATCCAATAATCAATTCAAATAATCCCGAAATAATCGTATTAATTCGCATTGTTATTTGTACGAATTAATATAATTATTTCTAGAATCTACACTATCATTTCATGTAGATTAAAGATTATTACATTACGGTTTTCACTTGTTATTCAATTTCAATTTTTACACTACAACAATTAATCCAATATACGTCGATGGTTCAATGTGTAATTATCACTATTCTACATGTCAATTAATTTAACAATTAAAAGGGGTCATATTCAACTAATCAAATTTAACATATAAATCAGTTTTAAAATCGTTAACTATCCTATATCCATTTTAATTTGGCATACTATTTATCATTTAACACTAACAATATAACGTCCAATATAAACATCAACAAACAATCAATTATCAGCCAAACTGTATTATCATCGCATAAATAATTAACAGATGATGGTGTCAGATGTCACAGGTGAACTGATACAGGTAATAGCATATATAACAGTGTAAATAGCTAATAACAGTATATTTCAATTGTCGTTTCAATTGAAATCAAATTTAATCAATAAAAGAACGTTAATCGTGAGTGAGTGCTCACCTTTCGAGGTTAGAGATAGACGAGAATGGGATAAGTTACGGATCCAAGTAAGAATCCAAAGCAAGTTGAGATTGGCACGAATTTTGACGGACAAAGCTGATAGATAAGAATTTGATGGAGACAACCCAAATTAGTTTTGATATCAACTGAAAATATATACATATATTAAAACAATACTTATAGATACAAAATAATGTATAAACATGTTTAGAAATTATATTGATTCAGAGACATATATATATTATTATTTTCAAATCAATATCAATTTAAACACAAAAGAAAAAGTCAAATATACAGCCTTATAAAACTACAATTATATATATAGCTCTATAACCAAATTAAATAACTCATATGACTTATTTATAATACAGGTCAAAGAAGATAAAATAAATAAATAATAATCTAATTTAAAGTGACAACCATATATATTCAAATCCAAACCTATTAGACATAAGTTTATATAGAACAACTTATAAAATCATGCATATACTCTGTAGACCGAAGAAAAATTTATATATATAATACTGTAACTATTATATATAAAGCTTACATAAATATATTACTGTATAAATATATATATAACACTAATATAAACTCAACCCAACAAATCAATGAAAATTTTACATAACATATGATATATTATAGTTATCCAAACACCACAGCAACATACGAAAACATATAAAACATTATATATATTATCAAAACTATGCATATAACTTACTCAATACATAACACATATAACATAAGCCCAGATTACATAACCCATATAGCTAAGTATATTTGAATACATTAAAATACTGAAAAAAGGTATATATATATATACGTATTACGGTAAAAAAACAAAACAAGTGTATTCAAACGTATTACAACATACAACATATATTATAACAGGCAAAACTATCTCTGAAAAACCCAATCGACCCTACATATATACAATACTTCTTATATATAACTTCGTATATACATATACAGCACATGATAGGAATAAGGTTAATATAGACCCATAACTGAATTTGTACAACTCGATATATACTATATTTAAACTAAAACATACCTTGGAAATATATATGTTACATATCAAAATAGTAAAATAATATATATAACAAATCATATATGAGTTATTATAAACATATATACACCTTTATCAATACTGTACTCCTAATAGATTTTTAAAACTGACATACTATAACTTCAAACATATATAAACTTACATATTGCAACTTATATAATATGTACCAGATTTAAGTTTATATTTTTATATGATCAAATCTTATAGTTTAAATACATTTTGTCTATACAACATAGCTTATGTTTTATAAATCAATATACCAACCTTGAAATCAAGAATATATATACATAGAGTAATATCAGTAATATACAGAAGATTGCGAGATGAAGCATGAAGGAAAGGACGGACCTGCTTGATGGATTTGGGTAGAACACGGCAAAGGCGGAGTGGAGCAATTTGTGGTGACAGGCATAGGTTTTGGTGCAGGTTGCGCGGCCTGCTACTTATCAGTGTGGAGTTGCTCGGCTTGCAAGATGGAAGAAGTTGGGCGCGGTTCAAGGAGGAGGTCAGGAACGGTGATGAGAAGGCATGGATCTCGGTTAGTGGAAACGGTGGAGATGCGGTACTCGGTGGCTGGAGGTTGTGGTGGGGTGTAGACTGCTGCCGACTGGTGGCTGAGGTCAGCGCTCGGCAGGTGGGGCCAGGCGGAGCACGGGGTGAGTGAGGTGGTGAGTCAGAGTTTGCATGGGGTTGGACAGTGGAATAACGGAAGGGGAGGGAGTCTAGGCAGTGGCAGAAACTGGAGGCGAGTGGTGGTTTGACTTGCCCGGCTGTTGTTGATGATGGGCGGGTGGAAGTGATGGAGGCTGGCACGGTGGGTTAGCTCGAGTGGAGAGAGGGAGAGTTTGATGGACATGAATGTTGTGTGAGGAAGAAATGGAAGAAGCAGCAGGCATTTCTCAAATAGCAAAGACATGATAATATGAAAGCTTCAATTGGATAAGGAAGAGAACGTGCCCTTTCATAAATATATATAAGCTATTTTATATATTCCCTTTTCTCAATGCAAAGCCGTATATACTGGAAGAGAATGGGATTTCTTCAGGCAATATATGAACTTATATTTTATTTTATTATTAATTTTTTTCAAATGGAAGGGCGGGCGAAAGGAACAAGGAACAGAGTTTCGTGAAAAATAGATTTGCAGAGAACCAAAAGACAGAAACGAAACAGAAAAAAATAAAATAATAATAAATGAGAATAGGGAAGAGTGAAAGTCTCACGGTAATTTATTATGAAATAATAATTGCAAAGTCTTCAATGAAACAGCTGGATGAAGTTATAAAGCTCCTAAATTCACGTGGGTAACTCAAGGGACAAAAGATAACAAAAGATTATAAAACAGATACCGGTATAATTACTACCGTTTACAGATTCCGTCGCGTAACGGAACTCAAAATACATAAATAAATATCGTAGAGATCAGCGCGGCAAGACGATCAAAACGGTATACAGATATCAGTGGTACGATTTGAATTATAAAATTTCGAATTTTCTACCAGCGGAAAATGCAAGAAAAACACTGAAAAATAAGATCGACGGAGCCAAAGATGTCCGAATTTGGAAAAATGACAAACTGATATCTTGCTCAGAAGATGGTTTAGAATTTTTCTATATAAAAATATTTAGGTTTCGGGAACATTTTATTTTCATCGCTTTTTAACTGATTAAATCGAAGTGAATTTACGCGCGAAATAAACTTTCATATTTTCGGACGAAAATTTACCAGTCGCTATGTTTAACTAGACGTATTCCAAATATTAAATTTTTATTTCAAAATTTTATCGTTTAAAATTTCACAAAATTTCAACTAATTACGTTATTAAAACAGTTGAAATTTACGGGTCGTTACACTCTCCCCCACTCAAAACTTTTCGTTCCCGAAAAGGAACGAGGTAGGAGAATAGAAACAACCAGAAAGAAAAACAGATTTGAAATACAAAATAACAATTAATTTAAACCATATAAATTCAAATTTAAATTAATTGATATTCAATAATTGATTTAATCCATTTGATTTCACTAAAATCAATCTCAACTATTTCTAAATTCATTATCTTATTATCCAATTATCTCCAATTTACAACTTCTAAAACCATAAATTTGAATAGTCTTTTATTATAATCATATTTTATTCAACGAATTTAATTCTTCTTTATTCCAAATTATAATTAAATTTGTTCCACTAAATATATCTTATTACATATATTTAACCCATATAAATTAATTTAAAACATAAAAGTTTCGATTTAAATTAATTTACATCTATTAATTTCTTTTAAATTCAAGGTATTTTCATATGTTGATCAAATTTCAATTTATTAATTCTTTCAGAACAAAATTTATTATATTCATCTCATTCAATTAACTTATTACTCTATCATCTTTATTAGCATTCTCTTATAATAAAAATCTAAGTGTATAACATTTATTATAAACACTCAAATTTTTATTTATAAAATCATGTTATATTGTATATTACCCAACTACACTTTAACTTCTGAATAATTTAGGTACGTTATATTGAAATGCAATTTAGTACTATACAAATAAAATTTTCAAATTCAATTATTTCAAGCTTAAATAATTATTCCAAATTTTGGTTTTATTTATAATTAAAATCATCTTTAAAAAAAAATTAAGAATTAGATTTCCGCTTAACTTTAAACAATTTAGAGATATATATAATATATTTATATCAAATGAAATTAAATTTTAAAATAAGATACCTATATATATATGTAAATCAAAATATACTGAAGAAACTCAAATCAAAATATATTTTTTTCTCAAAACAAAACCGTAGCAAAGCTACAGAATGGTATCTCCACTTCGAAACTCGAAAATGAATGTCGATGATGCAGCCGCCATCACCGAGATTATTTTCCAGCGACAAAGAGAAGAGCACTGATTCAAACATTTAAAATTCTTTGGAATGATTTCAATTTGAAAATATTTTAAAACTGTACACCTAAAACTTTCAAATCAAAGTTGGAAATCATCGGAAATTAAATTCTCAAATTTTTATTTAAATTCCTTTCAAATCCCAAATCAATTTATAACCAAGTTTCATAAATTCATTTATTTATATTATGCAATAATCAATGGTTTACAAAATAATAAATGAAAATCAAATATTATTATTTCTACAACATATTCATTAATAATTTTAATTTCAGAAAACTTATATTTATATATAATATAATCATACAAAACTTTTTATTTTATTTATCAAATTTGAAAACGATATTATGTCAGTTTGCTCTGCTCAAGTGTTTTGGAAATCCTATCGATAGCATTGATCAGACGAATCGATTGAAAACCCAAATCAACATCAACAACTCAAACAACACAATATATAAAACATTTAATATTAATTTACAAATACATTTCTTTGCTCGACGATACGGGATGAATTTTCAAAATAAGGATAGGGTTTCAAATTTTTGATGGACTCAAGTCAAAGAGAAATTTGATTCGAAGATAAGTTCGAAACAAAGATATGATGATTAGTAACAAAGTAGGAAGATTGATAAATTTATATAAATCGCGGGCAACCTTAACCGGGTCGACTGTGACTTCAAGGATAAGATCGATGTTGAATTCCGAGGTAAATCAACATTCGATCTCAAGAGATGGGATTCAGGTATAGCAGGGAATAGATAGCATCGTAAACCGAGGATACAGAAATCTCCGTTAAATCGATGCCTATTATAAAGGAGTTTTGCTCCTTTACGAATCATTCGAAGATTGGCGAGACTGCCGATCTATTATAGATATCATTCAAAATGGAGTTATGGGGTGCTCCAGAATTGAAAGAAGACGAATAGTGAAGGACACGAATGAATTTTTTTTTTTGAAACCGCAGGGAACGTTCCAAAATTCAAAGGAATCGAGTCAAAAGGAAGAGATTGAAAATCGAATGAGAGTGATTTTGTAAACACATTTACCCTATATGTTAAGTTTTCCTAGAGCTACTAAAGCTCTGATACCAACTGTAACGACCCGATATTTTGGACCATTCGCATCAATTTTAAGTGTATAGGTAGACACTCATGCCGGAATTGAATTGCTCAAAATACCACGTTGTTAATTTAAATTTGGCAAAACTGAACATATACAGTAAATAAATAATCACAGATCACAGACACAGAGTAATAAATGCAGCGGAAATAAAAGAGATAGTAGTTCATGAAGCTACTATATAAATATATGAGATACATCAGAGTTTACAACAGAAGAGTAATACGATACATCAGATACAAATCAGAATACATCATTGGAATCATCGAATACTGAAGCAGAATAGATGGTTGGATCTTCAAGCAAAGCTCCAACTTCAAAGGTGAGTCTCGAATACTGGTACACTCAGTCTGACCCGAGCGTAAAGCAAAACACAAAACACTCGAGTCAGGATTAACATTCTTATATCAATAAATCCAACTCAAGTGAAATAGCAATTGAAATACAAGTAACTCAAAGGATGTTTGGAATAACCACCCTTTAAGGATCCGTTAAACTATATACTAGGTAGTAATATACGCTAAGTAGATAATGTCTATCAGTAATATAAGGTATTAAAATAGTGTTAAGTCATGGCCTATTCCACCCTTAAAACATTTTTATTCCCAAAAGCATATACAAGACCGTAGTTTCCCCAAAACCGGAAGTCACCAGAGGGCAATCCATATACTAAAGGTACAAAACAAATTCGTAGTGGTCGCGAATAGGGAATACAAGTATGACAAGGCACATGAGGCAATACCCAAGGTAGTGATACTACCGTTTGCCTGATCCGGACTGGTGAGAACGCAACGCCGCAGCGCCCGCAACACCGTGAAACAACACTCCCAAAATCAAGGGTGCACCAATCGACAACAAGTAATGAGTAGTTCGAAGAAGTGTGTTCACTTGAGGTAGCTGACCTCCATTGGCCCGGCACGGCTCCTGTTTTAGTCATTTCCAATTTGACACAAGTGTCAAGGCTATCCATTATCGTTCAATTTCTTCAGTCATCACGTACATCATTCCAACCACTTCATTCTGGATCATCACTCCGCGTATAGTTATTAAAGTGGTTTCGGTTTAGACAGAGAGTATGTCCATAACCGATTCCGGTCTCTTTAATAACCTTCGAAAAATTTTCACCGATTGGTCGTTAATTTATTTCAAAGCCAAATCAATTTCAATTTCAATCGGAGTTTATAAATCAATATTTCGTTTGTCTTTCTAAACCAATTTCCCTAATTTGCGTTTCAAAACTTCCAAATTACCATTTCAAAATCTTATAATTCAATTTCAAATTTTATTTAAAACAATTCAAATATTGATTCAAGTTCGTAAATAAGTTTCATTCCAAATCATTTAAATTAATTTAATTTAACATTTAAATCAATTTAAATTCATTTATCGATTTTATTCAATATTCGTTAAGTAAATTTATCATTCAAAACAATTTCTATTAAATTTCCAATTCATTAAATCCATTATTTAAATTCAACTTCATTATATCAAAACTTACAAATTGAATTAAATTAAATTCATCAAATCAAATTATTTAAATTTCAAGTCTTTCATTAATTCCAATAAATCACGTTTTATTTCTTGTTAAAGAAATTCAATTTCACTTATTTACTTACTTAAATAATTTTCCAAAACTTAATTAATAAAGAAAACTCAATTTCAATTTTTTTACGAAGTAAATTCACTTATTCAAAAGTTCAATTTTTCTTATTAAAGAATTTCAATTCAACTTAATCATTAAATAATTCAATCTTATTTAATTATTAAATAATTCAAAACTTAATTATTAAATAATTTCAAAGTTTAATAATTTCAACTTAATTATAATTTCAAACTTAATTATTAAATCATTTCAAACTTAATTCAATCATTTCTCAAATTAAACATCGTTCTTTCATCAATTTCATTTTTAATATTTTGTTTCAGATTTTTAAATATTAACATTTTCCTTTCATTAAAAATTCAAATTTCAACTTCATTTCAAAACCCTTTTTATTTATTCAAATAAAATCTTCGTTTTATTTTTAAATCAAATTATTGACCAATCGGGTTTTATTTAATTATCTATCCTAGGTCAAAGTTTAAATTTGGGTATTTATCATTTCAACCCGATTCCAATTCAATTCAAAATCAAAGCATAGCAAAGGGAACTTGCAGTGTGATAACTGGGATGGTATCAAAGTAAATAAACAAGCAATAACAACAATCAATATCAATCCAATAATCAATTCAAATAATCCCGAAATAATCGTATTAATTCGCATTGTTATTTGTACGAATTAATATAATTATTTCTAGAATCTACACTATCATTTCATGTAGATTAAAGATTATTACATTACGGTTTTCACTTGTTATTCAATTTCAATTTTTACACTACAACAATTAATCCAATATACGTCGATGGTTCAATGTGTAATTATCACTATTCTACATGTCAATTAATTTAACAATTAAAAGGGGTCATATTCAACTAATCAAATTTAACATATAAATCAGTTTTAAAATCGTTAACTATCCTATATCCATTTTAATTTGGCATACTATTTATCATTTAACACTAACAATTTAACGTCCAATATAAACATCAACAAACAATCAATTATCAGCCAAACTGTATTATCATCGCATAAATAATTAACAGATGATGGTGTCAGATGTCACAGGTGAACTGATACAGGTAATAGCATATATAACAGTGTAAATAGCTAATAACAGTATATTTCAATTGTCGTTTCAATTGAAATCAAATTTAATCAATAAAAGAACGTTAATCGTGAGTGAGTGCTCACCTTTCGAGGTTAGAGATAGACGAGAATGGGCTGAGTTACGGATCCAAGTAAGCATCCAAAGCAAGTTGAGATTGGCACGAATTTTGACGGACAAAGCTGATAGATAAGAATTTGATGGAGACAACCCAAATTAGTTTTGATATCAACTGAAAATATATACATATATTAAAACAATACTTATAGATACAAAATAATGTATAAACATGTTTAGAAATTATATTGATTCAGAGACATATATATTATTATTTTCAAATCAATATCAATTTAAACACAAAAGAAAAAGTCAAATATACAGCCTTATAAAACTACAATTATATATATAGCTCTATAACCAAATTAAATAACTCATATGACTTATATATAATACAGGTCAAAGAAGATAAAATAAATAAATAATAATCTAATTTAAAGTGACAACCATATATATTCAAATCCAAACCTATTAGACATAAGTTTATATAGAACAACTTATAAAATCATGCATATACTCTGTAGACCGAAGAAAAATTTATATATATAATACTGTAACTATTATATATAAAGCTTACATAAATATATTACTGTATAAATATATATATAACACTAATATAAACTCAACCCAACAAATCAATGAAAATTTTACATAACATATGATATATTATAGTTATCCAAACACCACAGCAACATACGAAAACATATAAAACATTATATATATTATCAAAACTATGCATATAACTTACTCAATACATAACACATATAACATAAGCCCAGATTACATAACCCATATAGCTAAGTATATTTGAATACATTAAAATACTGAAAAAAAGTATATATATATACGTATTACGGTAAAAAAACAAAACAAGTGTATTTAAACGTATTACAACATACAACATATATTATAACAGGCAAAACTATCTCTGAAAAACCCAATCGACCCTACATATATACAATACTTCTTATATATAACTTCGTATATACATATACAGCACATGATAGGAATAAGGTTAATATAGACCCATAACTGAATTTGTACAACTCGATATATACTATATTTAAACTAAAACATACCTTGGAAATATATATGTTACATATCAAAACAGTAAAATAATATATATAACAAATCATATATGAGTTATTATAAACATATATACACCTTTATCAATACTGTACTCCTAATAGATTTTTAAAACTGACATACTATAACTTCAAACATATATAAACTTACATATTGCAACTTATATAATATGTACCAGATTTAAGTTTATATTTTTATATGATCAAATCTTATAGTTTAAATACATTTTATTTATACAACATAGCTTATGTTTTATAAATCAATATACCAACCTTGAAATCAAGAATATATATACATAGAGTAATATCAGTAATATACAGAAGATTGCGAGATGAAGCATGAAGGAAAGGACGGACCTGCTTGATGGATTTGGGTAGAACATGGCAAAGGCGGAGTGGAGCAATTTGTGGTGACAGGCATAGGTTTTGGTGCAGGTTGCGCGGCCTGCTACTTATCAGTGTGGAGTTGCTCGGCTTGCAAGATGGAAGAAGTTGGGCGCGGTTCAAGGAGGAGGTCAGGAACGGTGATGAGAAGGCATGGATCTCGGTTAGTGGAAACGGTGGAGATGCGGTACTCGGTGGCTGGAGGTTGTGGTGGGGTGTAGACTGCTGCCGACTGGTGGCTGAGGTCAGCGCTCGGCAGGTGGGGCCAGGCGGAGCACGGGGTGAGTGAGGTGGTGAGTCAGAGTTTGCATGGGGTTGGACAGTGGAATAACGGAAGGGGAGGGAGTCCGGGCAGTGGCAGAAACTGGAGGCGAGTGGTGGTTTGACTTGCCCGGCTGTTGTTGATGATGGGCGGGTGGAAGTGATGGAGGCTGGCACGGTGGGTTAGCTCGAGTGGAGAGAGGGAGAGTTTGATGGACATGAATGTTGTGTGATGAAGAAATGGAAGAAGCAGCAGGCATTTCTCAAATAGCAAAGACATGATAATATGAAAGCTTCAATTGGATAAGGAAGAGAACGTGCCCTTTCATAAATATATATAAGCTATTTTATATATTCCCTTTTCTCAATGCAAAGCCGTATATACTGGAAGAGAATGGGATTTCTTCAGGCAATATATGAACTTATATTTTATTTTATTATTAATTTTTTTCAAATGGAAGGGCGGGCGAAAGGAACAAGGAACAGAGTTTCGTGAAAAATAGATTTGCAGAGAACCAAAAGACAGAAACGAAACAGAAAATAATAATAATAATAATAATAAATGAGAATAGGGAAGAGTGAAAGTCTCACGGTAATTTATTATGAAATAATAATTGCAAAGTCTTCAATGAAACAGCTGGATGAAGTTATAAAGCTCCTAAATTCACGTGGGTAACTCAAGGGACAAAAGATAACAAAAGATTATAAAACAGATACCGGTATAATTACTACCGTTTACAGATTCCGTCGCGTAACGGAACTCAAAATACATAAATAAATATCGTAGAGATCAGCGCGGCGAGACGATCAAAACGGTATACAGATATTAGTGGTACGATTTAAATTATAAAATTTCGAATTTTCTACCAACGGAAAATGCAAGAAAAACACTGAAAAATAAGATCGACGGAGCCAAAGATGTCCGAATTTGGAAAAATGACAAACTGACATCTTGCTCAGAAGATGGTTTAAAATTTTTCTATATAAAAATATTTAGGTTTCGGAAACATTTTATTTTCATCGCTTTTTAACTGATTAAATCGAAGTGAATTTACGCGCGAAATAAACTTTCATATTTTCGGACGAAAATTTACCAGTCGCTATGTTTAACTAGACGTATTCCAAATATTAAATTTTTATTTCAAAATTTTATCGTTTAAAATTTCACAAAATTTCAACTAATTACGTTATTAAAACAGTTGAAATTTACGGGTCGTTACATGTTGCATTCTAATCAATGTCACACTTCATCCATGAAGGAAGAATGGATGCCACACCTAGTTAATATCGCCTCAGGTTGATACACATCTCTTCAATGTCGTTTCCTCTGATATCACTCCTTATTGATGTCGCACATCACCAATGCCATCTCTTATCAATACCGTCTATCATCAACTTGGCTTGTTATCCATTCCACTTATTATCAATGTCGCATGTTATCAATGTCGTTTATCCTAAATACCATGTCTTGATGATGCAATAATCCAACAATACACTAAAGAATGCCGCAAGTCATGAAATAAACCAATGTCCTTAGTGCCATTAAGATGAACCTCAATGCTACAGAATAGGCATGCCATATAACATCCATGCCGCATCTTACCACTCCTATAAATATCAACCTAGTGGCATGAAGGAAGGGATGAATCATTATTTTCTCAACTTCTTACATTTTAAGCTTTTTAACCCTAAATTGATACGGGGATTTTTGCCGATTGTAACTCTCAAATTTTGTACACATAAGGCTATGAAATTTCAACTATTTATAGCATTTGAATAAAGATTTCATGACTTATGGCTTGTTTTGACTTCGAAAGAACTTATGATTTTTAATCATAACTTGTTACGAATTCTTAAGCACCAACAGTCTTGATTTTTATTGGCGTAAGATTATTCTATATTGGTGATATGACTTTTGCATAAATATGAGCATAGTTTCAGTATAAACAATTTATGATGTCATCATGGACTTGAACATACTAAGTCTATTTTTCTAGGACCTTTCTCAGCTAACTGTCGCTTTTGCCAACAATCATTGAGGTCCATAAGGGTGAACCAAGCCTTCACTCAACCAAATTCCTCTTTCCTTGCAATTTTTGAGTGTTAACAAAGAAATTCGTTAAAAATAGTATAGGTGGATGGAGTTTTTAGCCTCATACGATTTCATATCTCATATACTCCAGGTAAGGGCGATGTGCTGTCGATGCCTTGAGTAGAAATCATGCATTATTGTGTCCTTTTTTCTTAGAGTGGAAGCACTTGGAGTTCATTTATACATTCAATTTCCATCCATCATCGAATATTACTCTGGGATTGGTAGAAGCTTTAGATGTGCATTCTATAGTTATGGAACGTATGGGGTCTAGTCGGAAGCAAGATAAGGAGCTAGTTGATATTTTTGAGAAGCTTGGTAGAGGAGTGCAATCGAGTCATTTGAAGCATTATACCATCGAATCGAAGGGATGGTAGATTGTGTTTTCCACTCATTATGGATTTGATCGATAAGGTACTAGCTGAGTCTCATCGTTATAGGTTGACCATTAATATTGATGGAGACAAAATGTATCGTGATATGAAGAGAATCTTCTATTGTCTTGGAATAAAGAAGCATGTAGCGGAGTATGTAGCTCGATGTATGACTTGCCAAAGGGTAAAGGCAGAGCAGAAGTCGAGAGGATTGTTGTAGCCGTTAGATATTCCTTAGAAGAAATGGAAGAGTATTTCTATGGACTTCATCGATGATTTATCGAGGAGTAGGAGAGGGAATGAGAGTATTTGGGTCATAGTCGATCGATTGACTAAAAGCGCTTATTTTATTTCGGTAAGGAGTACAAGGACCATGACTGTATTGGTGGTTCTATATGTGAGAGGGATCATTAGGTTACATGGAGTTCCTTTTAGCATCGTTAGTGACCGAGATCCACTTTTCACCAACGAGTTTTGGAGAAGTCCAGTGGAGGCTTTGGGCACCATGTTGAGCTTGAGTATCGCTTATCGTCCGTAGATGGGTTGACAGACAGAGAGAGTGAATCGAGAATTAGAGGACTTATTTTAGATGTGCATATTGGATTTTAAAGGCTTTTGGGAGGATTACTTGACACTACTGGACTTTACTTATAATAACAGCTATCAGGCAAGTATTAAGATGGCACCGTTTGAGGTGTTATATGGTAGACCATGTAGATCACCGTTGTGTTTGTGGGACACTACAGATAGGATTATTCTTATGTTGGACATAGTTAAGGAGACATTTGAAAAAGTAGACTTGATCCGTAGGAGAATGTAGACAGCGTAGGATAGGTAGAAATATTATGCTGATAGGGGATGTATGGATATAGAGTTCGTAGTGGGCGACATGGTGTTTGTCAAGGTCTCACTACTTAGGTATGTTATGAGACTTGGTAGTTTGGGAAAGCTAGTACCGAGGTTTGTAGGACCTTTCATGATTGCTGGTAGGATATGGAAGTTTGCTTATTGAGTGGAGCTTCCTGGAAAGTTAGCGGGAGTACATGACGTTTTCTTTATGTCACACTTGAGGAAGTGCATTCATGATACGACTACCGTAGTTGAGCCGAGTTGGCTAGAAAAGGTGGAAGTAGAGAGGGAATCACTTGTTCATCGTGCGCCCACTTGTATTCTTGAACATGGTACAAAGCAACTCCACAACACGGTTATTAAGCTTGTTAAGGTTCAGTGGGGAGACGATCCAGCGGAGAGTACATGCAAGTCTAAGTAGAAGATCCGAGCTACCCACCCACAACTCTTTTCTAGCACGTTGCCAATTTAATCAAATAAGTATAAGGTACTTATATTTAAGGATCCAGCTAAGTATTATACCCCTTAGGGTAGAGACTATGGGATAGTAGAAATGGTTGTGAATGTGTCATTAGGACATGTTATGGATGATATATGCTAGTGAATGTATTGATTGGATTGGTTTTTGCACACTTAGGTAAGTATTTCCTCTAGGTAGTGCACACACTTACATTACCATTTGCTTTATTTTTTAATCTTATTAATTTATATGCATTTTGTATATGGATTGAATGATTGCGTATACACATAAAATTACCAGTATATTTACTTAGGATGTTGCATACATCTTAGATACATGGCATAAGTACTCGCATGACATAAGGTCGACTAGATCAGGAGACCGTCTACCCATTGCATTAATATAGGTTCACATGCATTCCATGATTACATATACATATTGAATTAGAAATCTTCTAAGGACAGTGATTGTCGGTGGATAATGGATTAGTAGATGGTTGTATGCACGAGTTACATTTTTGCGTCCTTTGAGATTTTGAAGATGACATTTTATAAGGGGCGAGAATGTAACACCCAAAAAATATAAGTGGAGAAATTTAACAAAGAATTAAATTTAAATGCAAAAGGGAAAAAAGGGAATTTTTACAAACGTCCCAATTTAAATTCGAAACTTGCACCATTGCAATTGTAGCAATTTTCTGGATAATTTTCATATACAACACTTTAATATCAGGGGCTAGTATGGAAAAGATACGAACGTTTTAAAATTTTAGGGTTCGTCAGTCGACAGGTAGTGGTAAACTGGTCCCCCCCAACAGTTGACAGACTAATGTTAAAAATCAGAGTTTCTAAATAGTCGAATGTTGTAGATTGAATAAAATATTTTTTCTTGGTCTTGAAGTAATCATTTGACATTCTGGATGAAACCTAATATTCTCTAGGGTTAATTTAACCATTAGGACTAATCTAAAACCTATAGAGTCAACCTAAACCCTAATTCATTAGAAATTATCAGTATACTGAAAGTTTGTTAGAATCTCTTCTCCTCCACTTATAAAATTCTCCAAAATAAAATATAAAAAAGAATTTAAGAACATTGGATTAAGGAAGGGGCAAGCAAACGAGGGTAGATTTCAGAGTAGAGATTAAGAGCAAAGCTTGGATTTGAGGTGAATGGGAACACTTTTAATAATTTGGTTATTTGTAGTTAATTTTAATATACACTATTTGATCTAGGTTGTTGGAAATTGAATTGTAAACATCGTCTAATTAAATTGGAAATTTAACTGTAAGTATACGAACATGATTTCTCTTTTCTAACCTAGATATGTAAACCTAATCTGTAAACTTATAAAAATTGGGATAACCTAAGATGTTCACAGTAACCCCAGGTCAAACTAATCTATTGTAAACTTGTGTAAATCTATGAATTTAATTTGAATAAGAAGTTTGGATAAATTGCAAAGATGGGGTTACTGTAGATTGGTAGTTAGGGTTCACTGTTAGCAACCTGAGAACGATGATAATTAAATAACCCTAAATTTTATACCGCAATCGGTCGACCACATTACTTGGAGCAGTCAATAGCAAGCGATTGATCGCCCAGTATATAGCGGTCGACAAGTGGGCGTTCCAGATGGACAGATTGAACCTTGGCCTAAGGCCCAGGTTATAAATAATAAGTAATTATATATATATATGTGTGTGTATGTGTGTGTCTGTGTGTGTATAAATGGATGTTAGGAATAGGAAGCTAGTTCACTATGAGATGATGTTAGGATGTTGTAGACTGGGTAAATGCTATTTATCCAGTGAGAATCGATTATTCGACTGTGGATTATTCTATCACAAATGGCATTCATGGGAGGTTCTACAGTAGATGTGCAACACTGACTGATGCCTAATGAAGTGTGTGGACCCGACACCACAGGATTTCCTTGGCATTCACGGATACTTGATGCGACATGATGTTGTGTGGTTGATGGATCCCAGTATGTGCTATAAGAGGCATATGCTACGATTGAGAGGTCGACACGCATGTATATGATAAGACACTTCGATGAGTCGGCATTGCGGGCTCCCCCTTAATGCGTAGTTGGGGTACATATGGTCTTAGTTATGGGAAATCTATTCCCATGTGGAAATTATAGGAAAATCTATATGTGATAGTTACGTGTATTCATAATGATTGAGATATAGCCCTATAAGGGAAAGTTGTAGGATGATCCTATGTTGGAGGAGCTTTAGTAGCTATTAGCCGATTGTTTGTTATTGAGGTTTGATACATAGTTTGATCCTTCTAGGAGCCCGCATAAGTTGTTAGTGTAAGTTTGTATCGAGTAAAACCCTTAAGTGAAGAACCCTAGATATACACGAACACATGTAAGAACACCCTAGGTCACATAGAGTAGAATTAAAGTTAACTAAGTATGATCACCATATATCAGTAGTGTACTCATTCACCAGACTTTTGTCGTACCCTCTTCTTTTCTTTCCTTTTTCCTTGACCACAAGAGGATAGGGCAGCAGGTGATAGGTCCGATTTTCAGTACGTGGAGAGATGAGCTCATCACCAGAGTTGTTTATCATTTTATTTACTCTCCATGTAACTGTTTATCTTATCCAGTACATAGTACGTTATCATACTATGAGTTGAATTTCTGTGTACTCTGTATTTGACTACGTACTGTTTTTCTAAAACTATGTTTTTGAGATATTTTCTAAGATTGTTATTTTCTATATTTTTTGATTTCCACCATGAGTTCTGAAAGTGAGTTTTGAAAGCGTAGCATATTTTAGATCATATCTATACATATTAATCTTTGAATTGTTTAAAAACCCCGACAGCTCGTACTTCTTGGCACCGACGCAAGTCATCATTCAAGACTTCGGCCCGGTGTGTTGAGAGGTGCGAGTTGTCACGAATACTTTACCCCAAACCCCGTTTGGTGTCGAATTCTTATTGCTTAATATTTATCTTTACAATATTCTTTGTAGATTTGTCAATTATATTTCCTAGTAATTAATTAATCATCTTTAATTAATTAATCCTTTCTGTTGCCAAATAATTTGTACAAAATTGAAAATTATTAGGAAAATCCTAAAAATTCACCAAAAATCCAGCTTATCATAATTTATCTTATATCAAAATTTTAGGTCAAAATTATTATTTTTATTATTTTTAATAATTAAGTTTGCAAATATTAACCATTTTTTCAACTTAGAAAATTCTTAACAATTCCAAACAAATTCCATAATCATCAAAATAAAAACCCGTTACTGTTTTATCATTATAAACATCATATTAAATTTCGAAGCATATAAATGTATTTAAATTATGTTTTACTCTAAAACATGAAAAATTCCTTTCATTTAAATTTCAAATCATATTCCAAACAAGATTTAATTATTCAAACACATTTATCATCATCAAAACCATCCAATTAGAAAAAAATCCCAACCCAAACAGGATAGGAAAGGTATTAGCGAAATTTTACTCACCTTGATTAAGAAAACGTTGATTAATTTTCTTCCTTATTAAAGTTGAAAGCTTGAATTTTTCTAGCTTTGATTTTCTCTTCTCTTGGCTTCAAAATGGTAGCCGGTTTTGTAAATGAAAATAATGTGGAATGAGGGAACAGGGCTAAGGAAAATAGGTTAGTTATTTTGGCTTGGGCTAATATCCCTTCTAGACTAATCTCACCAATGCTTCTTCCCTAATGCAAATCCTTCTCGCTCTAAAACTTAATTTATTTATCTTCGTTAATAAGGTCAATGTTAATTGCTTTAATTACCTTTAGTCCATTCAATTAACTTTTTAAAGTGTACCACACTTAATTAATCCCCTCAGGCAATCCTTGCAATTAAATTATGGGACAGTTTGGCACAGGTCCCTAATAAGTTTCAAAATACACAAAAACCCCAGTAAAATAAAGTTTGTAAATTAGGTCCCTAGAATTAAGTTACTGAATAATGACATACACTTATGCAATTATTCAGTGAATAATTGCAGACATTTATGCAATTATATCAAAAAATTGCGGAAAATTCCGCAATTATTCATCCAAAAAATTGCGAAAAAATCCGCAATTATTCACCCAAAAAATTGCGGAAATTTACGCAATTTTTTCAAAAAGTTGCGGAAAATTCCGCAATTATTCACCAAAAAAATTGCATAACTATATGCAATTACTTAGTAACTTAATTCTAGGGACCTAATTTACACACTTTTTTTTACTGGGGTTTTTGTGTATTTTGAAACTTACTAGGGACCTGAGCCTAATATTCACTTAAATTATTATATTTACTCTTTTACTAATTTCATTTTATTACTAATTTAATTTTCTATATTATGGAACCTCTAAAATATAAGGTGTTACAGTCTCTCCTCCTTATAAAATTTTGTCCTCGAAATTTAGATAAGGAAGAATATATAAAATACACTAACACCCTGAAAGTGTAAGATCATCATCATATTAGTACACATAAGTATAAAAGATTGCACTAGCACTCTACTAATTTAAATCATCCATCAACATACAAATGCATTAGTGTAACTACTAATACATAATCATAACATGAATTCTCTAGTACCTTAATAGTACCTACTAAATAGATGAGTGCCTAAGAAAACTCAGGATAGATATTCCTAATCCTATCCTTTAGCTTCCAGGTACAATCTTCTTTGTCGTCACTCTATTGGACACAAACAAGTCTAAAAACTTTGTTCATTAACTCCTTCGTATCATGACCTACTATCCCTTTCGTCATCTAACATATTTCAAATATGGCTCTACATATAAGTCCTCAATCGCCCTCAGTTCCACTGCCAAATTTGGGTCGTGCACACATTTCCTCAAATGTGTATGTGAAAAACATTATGCACACCCACTAAACTATTTGGTAACTCAACTCGATAAGTGACCTTACCAATTCTCTTAATCACTGGAAATGGTCTTACATACCTAGGTGCCAATGTCCCTGCCTTCCCAAAGTGCATAACTCCCTGCATTAGAGAAACCTTAACAAACACATAATCACTCACTACAAAATTGAGCTCTTCCCTCCTCTTGTCGGCATAAATCTTTTACCTTGATTGCGCTGCCTTCATTCTGGCAAGAATAAATACTTCTTTCCCAGTAGCATCTCTTACCAAATTGGGTCCCAATACAAGTCTATCTTCGGTGTCGAACCAACAAGTAGGTGACTAACACTGTCTACCATAAATTGCCTCAAATGGTGCCATCCCGATGCTCGACTGGTAACTATTATTATAAGCCAACTTTACAAGATGGAAATGATCTTCCCAAGATCCTCCAAAATCTAGAACACGTGCTCATAGCAAATCCTCGAGTACACGGTTCACCCTCTTGGTTTGACCATCAGTCTGTTGATGGTAAGCCGTACTCAGGTTACACTTTGTACCCAGTGCACTCTGTAACTTCTCTAAAACTCACTGGTGAACTACGGGTCACTATCACTCATGATACTGCTCGAAATCCCATGCAGTCTCACCACACTCTTCATGTATAGCTTCGCTAAGCTGGATGTTGTCCTTGTCGATTTCACTGGGATAAAATAAACATTCTTAGTTAGTCTATCGACCATCACCCAAATATTATCATTTTCCATCATCGAACTAGGCAAACCAACAACAAAATCCATGGACAATGAATCCCACTTCTGAGTCGGTACTGCCAAGGGTTGAAGTAAACCGCTCGACTTCTGATGCTCAGCCTTCACTTATTGATAGGTAAAGTACTTCTTCACACATTCTTCTTTATCTCTCTTCATGCCTTTCCAAAAGAAAACTCTCTTCTTATAATGATACATTTTCGTGCCTCTGGGACGAACAGTAAACTTAGACCGATAACTTTCCTCCAAGACTTCTTTCCTGAGGTCTCCTACATCCGGAACATGTTGTTTTCCTCTCTTTTTATGCCATCCCTTTGAGTTTATCTCGAATCCTCTTAGATCCTTAATGTCCACCACCATTTTTCATCGCCTAATCCTTTCGACTACCAATGGGTCCCTATTATGCCTTGCAGCAATTCTATCCACAGGTGCTGGAAGTACCTCCAAACTTGCTAACATGCTCGGATCTTTAGTCGACCCGGTATTCTTCCTATAATGCACTTAACAAGAGGCCAACGTATCTAACATCTTCCATTCTTCAATCATGGCTAACACTTTATTCTGTTGCTTTCTACTTAAAAACTCAGCAACCTTGCTCTCTTATCCTAGCATATACTCAATCCCGAATTCATATGCGACCAAGAATTTCGGCCACTTTTGTTGCCTCACATTCAACTCATTCCGAGAGAATAAATACTTAAGAGACTTATGGTCCGTATACAACTTAACTATTCTCTCAAACAATAATGTCACTAAATCTTCAATGCAAACACCACTGCTGCCAACTCTAAGTTGCGAGTCAGATACCTAGCCTCATGTGGCCACAATTGCCTTGATGTGTAAGCCATCACTCGCCCATTTTGCATCAACACTACCCCAAACCTAATCCATAAGCGTCGATATACACTACTAATTCCTGATTCCCTTTAGGCACGATTAAGAAAGGAGCATTCATCAATAACTTCTGCAACTCCTGAAATGACCTTTCACAATTATCAGTCCATACTAACTTCTCGTTCTTTCTTGTCAACTTAGTAAAGGGTGCTGCGATATGCAAGAAAATCTTAATGAATATGTGATAATAGCTAGCCAAACCAAAGAAAATTATCATCTTTATAACCGTATATGGCCTCTTTCAACCACTAATAGTTTCTATCTTCGATGGATCCATAGCAAATCCATTCTTTAAAACAAACATGCCTAAGAAACTTGACCTCACATGTCCCGAAATGGCATTTCAGAAACTTCACCTTCAACTTGCGTTATCTCAACGTCTCCAGCACCACTCTAAGGTAAACTTCATGGTCTCTCTCATCCACTGAATAAACCAAAATGTCATCAATGAAGACTAACACAAATCTATCTAACTAATCGTGAAATATCATGTTCATAAGATTAATGAAGAATGTGATGGAATTGGTTGCTCCAAACGGCATCACTAACCACTCATGTAAACTGTACCTCCTTATGAACACGACCAATGGAATACTATCTTCTACTACTCTTAGTTGATGAAATGCATCATCAAATCTAGCTGCAAGAACATCCAAGATCCATTCAGCTAATCAAATAAGTTGTCTATCCTCGACAAAGGATAATGATTCGTCACTGTCAACTCATTCAGCTTTCGATAATCTACACACATTTGTAAAGGTCCATCCAATTTCTTTACGAATACCACGAACGCTCCCTATAGTGAACTATCTGACCTGATAAAAATTTATCCTCAAGTTCCAGCAACTGCTTCATTAATTCTTCAATTTCCTTAGGAGGTATTCTACTAGGCGGTATACCAACAAGTTGGGCCTTCGACTTAAGTCTATCCAGAACTTGATTGCTGTCCTTGGTGGTAATCTATTATGGGTTTGAAACAGCCATTAATTCTCTAATCACCCATACTCCATTGATCTTATCATCATCATCCTCCATAGCATATAACAAAAAGTCTGACTTCTCCATATTACGTCCAATGTTATCATAATTTTTTCTCCACCCTTTGGATTTCATAAGGTGATAATTCTATCCACATAACAAATCCCAATGTCATTACATTCCAGCAAGTCCATACCCAAAATCATCCCATACCCTACAAAGTCAAACACATATGGGTTGCAAAATAAAGTGCCTACCCAAATCAAACTCAAGGTCAGTGCATCTTAATCTGAGAGTGGCATACCCACCATTCGAAATAGCCACACGCGAGGATATAATCAAATATGTAGTATCTAACTCTAACCTATCAACAAAATCTCTCAAACCGAAAGGGTTAGTAGCACGAGTATCAAATAGAACTCTAACTAATATACTAGAAACCAAAATCATACCTCTAAGCACACCTTTTCCTTTCTCCTCAACAGTCGATCTCGACGAAGGTACTTCCAAAGCATAAACCTTTACTTGCTTTTCTTTTGGGCAATCCCTCTTCTTATGATTAGGTCTATTATAAATGAAGCATTTTGCCCTATCCTTGTTCTCCGGCTGAGTAAATTTAGTAAAATAGTGTCCCTTCCATCCATAGTTGAAACAAGTAACATCTTCCACATTGGGCCTTTGAGCTCCTCCTCTCGAGGTCCTCCCTCCTTTTTGATTCTTTCTACCCTTCTAATACAGATTGAACCTTTTCCTTTACCCACCCTTGGGTTTAACATCAGCCTTCTTCTCTTCTTGAAATGAGCGATCATATCATCCTACCATTTCCATCATCATCTCAAAAGGAAACAATAGATTGGCCACCACCTTATGATTTAGCCCTTCTTCGGACCTTTCATGAATTTCTCATTCTCCTTCAGTGGAATGTTAATATGATCCCTTCCATACCTCAACTTAAAGTACTGGATGTACTCTACCAAAGTCATCTCTCCTTGCTTCAAATTGAGAAACTCCCTACATAATGCACTCTTTTGAGATTCGGGGATAACTGTTCCTAGATTATCTCCTCCTCTAGGACTTCAATAGTTACAGCCTCCCACCAATCTAATGCTTCCTTCTAAAGTTGAAGAGAAGCCAACCTCCTCTTCCTAGCACGGTCATAACCCAAATCCCCAAATATGCGCTCACACACCTTCGACCAATTCAACACTTCTAGAACAAACTCCTTCCTTGTAAATACCTTTCCTCCGCGGTTCTTGTAATCCCATGTCATCTTAGAAAACTCTACTCCTTTAGCTACCACTAGCCTCGGCTAAATAACTTCAGCTAGTTGTTAGCTCATCATCTCCATCATAATTCGGCGGAACAAAGCATTCATATTCTTTCCTCCTTCAACCGAGGCAAGCATCTGAGTTTCGGCTTCAGTACAAACTTCCAAGGATGCCACCCCTCCTTGGTCTTTATTTTACATACTATCAGTTCCTCTACTAGGATTCGCCCTTGTACTTCCTATAGTGAGACGCTGGTTACGTAGGTCCATTATTTCCTTCTACATAAGCAAGGTTTGTAAGAAATGAAAGTAAAGAGAGTGAGAGCAATAGTAGATGAATAAATATATTATACTATATATATATATATATCAAAATACAAGTGCATTGTATACATATATAACAAATACATTCCCCAAGGTGTTCATTTTCTACTAATTAGTTTCTATTAGCTCTTTTTTACTTTAGTATTCCCCTAACCTATGCTTTGATACCGCGTCGTAACAGCTCTGTAACACCCCATAAAAATTAATAATAAAATAATTAATTAATAATTTAATAATAAGGCTAAATACAAAAATTTTGTAAATGTCAAGAATTTGGCCATGAAAGTTGTACCGTTGCGTTCATGGTGATTTTCTTATTAATTTTTGTATATAAACTTTTGAAATCGAAGATCAAACGAAAAAGTTATTAATGTTCAAAATGTTCGAATTTAAATTAAATTATGTGGAATTCAAATTAAAATAAATAATTAATGCTAAAGTTTGAAATTAAAAAATTAACAAGAGTTAGACTTGGGGGTTAAGTAAACGTTAAAATAAAAGTTAACGTTAAATATTAACTAAGGAATTAAATAAATTATCAACATCAATAAAATAAACTTTCCCAAAATACACTAACTGGTCGACCGCCTAGGTAGGAGCGATCGATCGGTGGTCATGGTGGCTGCTAGCATTTTTCACACTACGAACGGTCCAGATTTTATCATTTTAAACCAACTTAAATCCGATAATTTAGGTGCTTTCTAACCACTATAAATAAAAGCATAGCCTCCTCATTTTTATTTACAAATTTTGGGAATTAAGCGGAACTCTACCGGTCTCTCTCTTCAAATATTCAGAAAATTCTCTAGGGTTTCGAGTAAGAAATTTTAGGTGTTTATTATTCAATTTCTAATCTCGTTCTCTTCTAATCCCCAAATTTCTAAACCTAATTCATCTACAATTCCCTTATTGTATATTTCAAAAAGGAGAGATCAATAACAGATTGAAATAGGCATAAACAAATCCAAAAAGGGAATATCTAAGGACATTTTATGAGTGGAAATCTTAGTCTTTCTTATTTTGGTAATTGTATAGTATAACTTGGACTTGATATATGCCTTGAGGAATTTTGTTTATAAATACATCAAATTAAAACCTCGAAATTCCCCTAAAGCAAAATGTCAATTCTTATGTTAAAATCTCAATTATTCTATATTAAAATAGTGGAATTGTGTAGTTATTACAATTTTAATATTTTATGCTCTATTCTACTTCTTACCTTTTTCTTTGGTTTTGATTAAGGGTTTTGAAATAAATGTAAAATAGAGCATAGATTGGACTCGATGATATTTCCAATTTCATAAATTTGGAAGTTCTTTTTAAAGGGGGAATAAATGAAAATAGAACTTGAGTAAAGTGGAATAGAGAGAATAGAAGGGTAAGAATGGCCAATATTGTTGGTAAAGGAACATTCCCATGTAAGGAAATGTGTAGACTAATAGTTGAAATAGATTTATATAAAGAAAGTCCCACATGGCTAAAGTTATAGGCAAATGCACTGCAATGAGTCAATATTAGGAAATTTAGTTAGTAATAGCATTAGGAATTTATATAAAGTAGGATTAGTAACCTAGGTAGAAATTATATAGGAGAAAATTAATAGAATTGGATAGGAAAATACGATAGAAGTTTCTTTATCTACTGCACTTTTCATTGGTTAAAGTTATAGAAGACGTTGTTTAAGAAAAAAATGATTAATTGGTATAATAATTAAGTTTTAGAATGTTTTGGGGTAAATATTCTACTTTTAAAAAGGTAAGTCTTTGAGGTAGAAAGTATTTGAGAAGGGTAATTACTTTGCTAAGCAATTTTTGAATTTTTTAAGAAGGGGATTCTAAGTTTATATTTTCAAAGATAAAGGTTTCATATTAGGTACTACATGATTGTGAAATTTTAGTTTTAAAAATAGTGCTGACTAAACCAAATTTTTTTATATATGGAGTAGATAGGGACCACTGCCTAGGTAAGAGAAGGTAAAGGTTTTAGGATATGAATAAAATAGGGACAGTATGTATAAATTGATTTGGAAATTTGAAATTAGTCTCAAATATTTAGTTATAGAATGTTGGTAAAGTTGTAAAGATATTCCAAAATAATTGGGTTGTAACTAGGTTGCCTTAGTTGACTTGGAATGTGAATTCTATGTTTTGTTTTATTTGGAGCAGGTTTCTTATAATTTCCATAAATTATCCAATATCAAAATATATATAAAAGTGTGTCGTTTATATAACAAAGGATATACCAAAAATGGAAAGTGATGTGTAAGATATGGATATTCTTCTCCGTAGTTTACAAACTCTATTTCAATAAAAGAAAAAAAATAATTCTTTGTAATTTCAACTGAAGCAAAGATCTCACTTTTGATTATTTTATGGAAAATTATAATTGTAATTCTTTTTGAAAGGATAGCTCTAATAAAGTAAAATATGGAAAGGAATGTTCTAGTTTAGAAATTAATAATTAGAAATAAGAAATATTTATACACACATATAACCGCGCCCAACGTTCAAAAATAAAAATACCGTAATTTATGATGATATTTGTATTAGTTATTAATAGCATAGTAATTATAGGAATAGGATTTATGAACATTAATTACAGATTTAATGGGCAGTAAATTTGTAATTAATAGAGAGTTAAATGGAATTAAATGGGGACTGATTAGACAATTTAATATGGCATTTATGGGATGCACAATTTATCCCATGATCGGGTATATTAACTGAAGTAATAGATGTGCCGCATTTATTAGAAACCAAGAAGAAGAATTAAGTAAGGTGGGTGATAATGGAATGACATACAAGGAATGTTCATCTTAATTTAGTAAAGAGTTTTAGGACTACAACATCATTAACAACAGTTGATGATGAATAGAAGTTTCAAGCAAAATTTTCTTTTAAGGTTTTTGGGTTGTAATCGCTAGTTGTCTCCCTTTGGTTATTGGAGAAACATACGATATAGTATAAGATATGTTTTGATTTTATCATTGGGTTGATTTTGTGGATGGGATTGGACCATTAGATAAATATATACATATTGAGAAACATCATAAATAAGGAAATTTCATAAGGACACTTAACCATCGATAAACTATAGGTAAGAATGGAAGTTAATGAGGAAATTAGGTTAGTAACTAAGAATAAAGAAAGCTTCAATCCCAAAAACTTTAGAATTTTGGGAAAAATAATTTTTAACTTGCAGAGTGTCATTATTCAAGGATGACCATTCACCTTAGAGGAGATAAGATGTGTAGGGATATGAACAGAATTTTGTATTGGCCAGGATGAAGAAGTGGGCTACTGAATTTGTTTCCAAATGTTTGACATGCCAAAGGATAAAGGCCGAGTAAGGGAAGCTTGGAGGATTGTTATTACCATTGGAGATTCTGACTTGGAAATAAGAGCATATATCGATGAACTTCAAAGATGGGTTGCCTAGGAGCCAAAAAGGCAATGAAGCAATTTGGATCATAGTGGATAAACTAACTTAAAGAGCTCATTTTATTTCCATTAGAAGTAAGAGGACCGCATCATCTTTAGCACAAATTTATATTAAGGAGGTGGTTTGACTTAATGGAGTTCCAATTAGCATTGTTACTGATAGGGAACCCTTATTTACTAGTGAATTTTGGAAGAGCTTGTAGTCATCTTTAGGAAGCTCATTGAATCTTAGCACTACTTACCACCTATGGACCGAGTGACAAACTAAAAGGGTAGATGGGAGTTTTGGAGATTAAGTAAGAGCATGCATCGTGATCTTTAGAGGGCATTGGGAGAAGCACTTATCTTTAGTTGAATTCACATGTAATAATAGTCGACAAACATCAATTAGCATGACACCCTTGAAGTGTTGTACTGGAGGCCATGATAATCACCAAATTGTCCATGGGAAACCACCAAAAATATTATACTCAGACCAGATTTAATTCGCAAGACTTCGAAAAAGATAGAGTAGATAAGGCAGTGAATGAAGGCCACACAAGATTGCCAGAAATCCTTTGCAGACAAGCGAAGAAAGGAATTAGAGTTTGAGGTAGGAGACATGGTATTTATTACCTCTTAGGAAGTTTGTGAGATCAAAAAGTTGGGAAAGTTGGTACCGAGATTTGTTCTGCCTTTCCTCATTTTGGAAAGGATAGGACGATTTTTTTATTGTATGGAGCTATTGGATAAGTTGGTAGGAGTCCATGACGTATTTCATGTTTCATACTTGAGGAAATGCCTTCGTAGCACAACCACTATGGTAGAGCCTAATCAGTTAGTAGACATTTAGATGAAGCTGATAGGATAACGTGCCGCCACACACATTGTAGAGCACTGAACAATAAAGCTCTACAACAAGGAAATTAGGATGGTTCAAATACAATGGGGAAATAATCCGGTGGAAAGCTCATGGGAAACTAAGGAGAAGATGATGACTTCTCATCCCAAGCTTTTCTCTCCAAATAAGGTTTTGATTACATCTTGGTTGCTAGATTGGATGGTAAGGGATGGTTGCCACACTTTGTACTGTCACTTTTACACTTATATAGAAAACCTTTTGAATGTTTAGGATGTTCACATATGCACCTATATGTCACGACACTTGCATTGACGCTAGGATTGAGCTCACATATAGTATGTCTACATACATAATCACAGTGCACCTTTGGTTGAGTAGATGGTTGTGTAGGTAACTTGGTTGCATAACATGGATGCTTAGTGCGCGTTACACTGTATGTTCCTTAGGGATTTCAGGGATGAAATCCTTTTTAACGGGGGAGAATGTAACACCTCATAAAAAATTAATAAGAAATTAACCAATAAGAAAAGAATTAATTAATAACTTAATAATAAGGCTAGAAATTGAAATTTTGTAAATTTCATAATTTGGCCACGAAAGATGTGCTGTTGCATTCGTGGAAATTTTTTGATTAATTTCCGTATATGAAGTTTTGAAATTGAAACTCAAACAAAAAATTTATTGATGTTTGAAGTTTTCAGATTCAAATCAATTTAAATGGAATTAAAATTCAAATAAATAATTAATGCTAAAGTTTGAAATTCAAAAATTAGTAGTAGTTAGACTTGGAGGTTAAGTAAACGTTAAAATAAAAGTTAATGTTAAATATTAATTAAGGAATCAAATAAATTATCAATGACAACAAAATAAACGTTCCCAAAATACACTAACCGGTCGACTGCTACCTATGGACGGTCGACCGCCTAGGTAGAAGTGATTGAAAAGTGGTTATGGCAGAGGCTAGGATTTTTCACACCATGAAAAGTTCATATTTTATTATTTTAAACCAACTTAAATTCGATGGTTCTGTGTCTTTCTAACCACTATAAATAAGAGCCTAGCCCCCTCACTTTTATCCATAAATTTTGGAAACGAAGAGAAGCTCTACTGGTATCTATAAAGATTCAAAAAAATCTCTAGGGTTTTAGGTAAGAAATTTTTGGTGTTTATTATTCAATTTCTAATCCAATTCTCCTCCAATCCCTAAATTTTTTGAATCTAATTCATATACAGTTCCCTTGTTGTATATTTAAAAAAAAGGAGAGATATGTAAGAGATTGAAGTAGATGTAAACAAATCCAAAATAAAAGAGGTAAGAACTTTTTGTGAGTGAAAATCTTAGTCTTTCTTATTTTAGTAATTTTATAATATAACTTAGATTTGATATATGTCTTAGGGAATTTTGTTTATGCGAACATCACATTAAAACCCCAAAAGTCTCCTAAAGCAAAATGTCAATTCTTAAGTTAGAATCTCAATTGTTTTATATTATAATAGTGGAATTGTGTAGTTATTGCTTCAATGTTTTACACTTTATTCCACTTCTTACCATTTTCTTTGGATTTGATTAAGGGTTTTGAAAAGAAATAAATTAGGAGACGGTGTGTAAGGTATAGACTCTTTTACTTATAGTTTGCACTGCCTATTTCTGTAATTTAAATGGAAATTCCCTTTTTCATTCTTATATGTAGAAGTTCAATAGAGCATAAAAGGATTTGAATTGCAAATTCTATTAATTTTGATTCTACTATTTTAGTATAAAGTAAGTTTGGTATGGATTCTATCTTTATACAAGTCTGTTGTTGAATTGAGAATGTTGGATATATGGTGTTGATATGGAATCAGACTTGTATAAATTTGAAGTTTTTACATTTAAACGATTAGTTTAGGGCGTAATCTTCGCATGTTAAGAAATATTTTAGGCACACACACACACACACACATATATATATATATATTAGTGTATAAATAACATATAATAGCGTATTAATTGCATAGTAAATAGATTATTAATTAGTATTAAATCCATCTTAGGAAAGAAATTGATAGTTAAGGTGAAACAAGGGTTTTACCTTATAAGGAGTTAATAGGGAATTCGTTAAGGTGTATGATATTATGTTAAGTGAGAGTAGATTATGACTAAGTTATAAGGACGTGAGGTCCTGTAATGAC
Source organism: Allium fistulosum (assembly GCA_030737815.1). Lineage (NCBI taxonomy): Eukaryota > Viridiplantae > Streptophyta > Magnoliopsida > Asparagales > Amaryllidaceae > Allium > Allium fistulosum. The sequence goes on from CM060902.1 coordinate 1,024,466,722, forward strand.
CCCGAATTTTAATTAGCATTATTCGGGATATTTAATTGGATAAATTAAATAGAATAATGTGAATAATTAGGGAGATGAGATTAATAAATCCTATGGTTGTGTCTAAATGAATGAACTAAAATAAGACTTAACTAAATTTACAAGGAGGAATTTCCTAAGGTGTAAACTTGGAAATGAGGCTACATTTCTTAGTATATATCTCTTCCTCCACTTGAATAAATTTCAACTTTCTCATTCTTAATTCCTCATCACTTCGGCTGGTCATAAAAAGCTCCAGGAAGAGTTTAAGTTGAAGAAAAAGCTAAGGAATTAAAGCTAGGAAATTATCTCATTCTCCAATCAACTAATCAAGGTGAGTAATCATGTTTATCATCTCATTTTTTTGTGTTTGGATCGATTATGGGTCATACTCGATTCATGTTTGTGATTTTGGTTAGGATATAACCATTTAAACCTTTGTTAAGACATAGGTGTTTTAAATGTTAATGGGCTAATTAATACGTTTTTATTCAGTTTTGGTTAAATTCCGAGTTGTTTTTATCCTCATATGCTTTGAAATTTTAATATGTTGAAGTATATTATCTGATTTTTGGTGATTTTTGGGAATTTTTCCTTAGTGATTTACTAAGGTATTTAAATTATTTAAGCCCAAGGGCTAAACTAAAAATTTGCTTCCGAAATTGCTTAAATTTGGAAGGAAATTGCTTTTAGAAATATTTAAGGAAGAAGTACAGTGTTTTGAGAAAAAGGTTGACTTTTGTATACTTTTTACTATTTGAAAGTACAAGAGAAGGTTCCCTAGCCAATCAAAATTAGACAAACAAGATAAAAACATCACTTCAGTGGGCCCAATTCTGTCTTCAACTCCAACAAACCCGCTTTTACCCATTTGATGAAGTCGAAAGGTATCTTTCGCTTCAGACGGAAGCTAAACCATTACCTTCTGCCAAAGTCGAAAGGTAGGCACGGTGTCGAATGAAAGAGGATCGAAGGGATGGGGAGGCTGCTTCCTTTTCTTTCGGATAGAAATATAATTGCATTCGAATTAGTTAAAGGGGGATCCTTCGACTCTAACATTTTATAAGAGATTAAATTTTTTATATATTCAAGAAGGGGTTTCAAAGGGGATCTTCGAAAGCTTAAACCTTTAAGAGTACTATTTTAAAATGTTTTTTGAAAAGGTGTTTTAATACCTTTCGGCAAGCCGAAGGGTTAACCTTCCGACAAGGTCGAAAGTATACTTCGGAGGGTTGGTTCCAATACCAACACTTCATTTTTTTTGAATGATTGCGAAAGGTTTTGATTTCGAAAAGTTTGATTTCGAAAGGTTTTTATTTCGAAAGGTTTGATTTCGAAAGATTTTGATTTCGAAAGGTTTTGAAGGGGTTATCTTCAATGATTGCGAAAGGTTTGATTTTGAAAGGTTTGATTTTGAAAGGTTTTGAGGTGGTTATCTTCAATGATTGCGAAAGGTTTTGACTTTGAAAGGTTTTGAATGGGTTATCTTCAATGATTGCGAAAGGTTGTGATTTTAAAAGGTTTGACTTCGAGAGGTTTTATTTTGAAAGGTTTTGAAGGGGTTTTCTTCAATGATTGCTAAAGGTTTTGATTTCGAAAGGTTTGATTTTGAAGGTTTTCGAAGGGGCTAACTTTGGATGTTTATTTTCTTTTGAATAGGACTTAATTTGAAGGGTTTTAAAGAGCTGTTTTTAGCTTTTTCTTAAGTAAAACTTTGCTAAGTCGAAGGGATTACTTCGAAGGGTTATAACATAAAATACTTATCTTTGTTTGAATATATAAGGGGACCCTTATTTAAACTGAATGTTATATATATATAAAAAACCTTGGGGACACCGGGGTGGGTTTAATGTTTTCGATACATAGTTTGGGGTTACAAACAGAAATATGCTTTCGAAAATATACATTGGGGCTATCAATGTATTTTTATTTAATTAATTTAACCTAATTGGGGCTACCAATAGGATTAGGTTAAACAGGTGGTATACTTGGGGAAAATAATTAATCATGGGGATCATGAATTTTTAAAAATAATCATGGGGATCATGATATTTTAATTGGCCAAGTGATGGGTTCTTGGTTAACCTAGGAAAACCATGGAATGTGCGGTGGATAGCCCATATCAAATTTCTAAAGTAAAGAATGTTTTGCCAGAGGTGGTTAGCCTCGGGATTTGGCACCCAAGGGTTCATAATCATCCTAGGAAAACTATGGAGTGTGCGGTGGATAGCCCACACTAGCTTTTATAAAACAATGTACGATGGATAATCTGCATTTATTTTGAATGGATTGGGGATGGATAGTCTTATTAAACTACGACGGATAGTCATTTTAAAGATTTTAAAGGGGAACTCTAATAAATTGATTTTAGATGGGAAATCTAATAAATTACTTTTAGATGGGATATCTAATAAATGGGTGGATGGGATATCCAATACATATGATTTATGGCTTTATTTCATATTATGTTAAGACTAAACATTTTGGGTGCAGGGGCATAGTAAATGATTTGCATGTTTTATTTTGGATACTAGTGAGGGGAAAACCTATTCCACTAAGCGGCATGGTCTCACTAGATACCTATTTATGATAAGAGATGATAGAGGATTATTCATACCAGACTTATTGTCTGACTCGAAGTTTGTGTTTCTCGACAAATTCTCGGGTACTCAAAATTAATTTGAGTAGTCTGAGAGTGGGAGACTTTCAGCTTTTTGGACGAATAAGCTTCCGGAGATGTGCAGGATGCAGTATTAGCTATATAGGACCTATGTTGTGTATTCCGCTGTGATGTACTAAGAACTGTAAAGTTCATATTTATTAGTTCTCTGATCATCATAAATGGACATCTGTTGGGTGTGTTTCGACCGGGCCAATCCCTGCCGAACCATCTCCTTCCTAAGTCCCTGCCGAACCAACTCCAAAATATCACTATCGAACCAAAACCAAGTCCCACTGAATCAAACTCCAACCAACCATCACCGAATCGCTCACCACCAGACCAAGTTCCACCGAACCAAGTTCCACCGCACCAAGTTCCACCGAACCAAGTTCCACCAGACTAAGTTCTACCAGACCAAGTTCCACCGGACCAAGTTCCACCGAACCAAGTTCCACCGGACTAAGTTCTACTAGACCAAGTTCTACCAGACCAAGTTCCACTGGACCAAGTTCCACCGGACCAAAGCGTTCCGGACCAACTTTGCCAGGCCAGATTGCATCAGCCCAGGCCCACCAGCAGCTATATACATCCAAGACCTCTGCCCTCAGCCCCACTCTATAAATAGAGGGGCAGGGATACAACAAGAAAGGGACAAGTTTGAGAGCTCAAGCACGGATAGAACTTTCAAACACCTTTTATATACTTGTATAAAAGCTTTGCACTTGTAATCTGAACAAGAAAGGAGAAATAATATATAAAGTGGACGTAGGCACATTCTGGCTGAACCACTATGAATCTGTGTGTCTTTTACAGTTTAGTCCCTGCTTTTTACATATTTGCATAAATTACCCAGACCAATAAAAACAACATAAAATCAACTAAATCACACGACTTGGAGGTGTTTGCCCATTTTTTGTGCAAACATTTTTGGTGCTTTCACTGAGAACGAGAAGCTTGAAGCTTCAGCTTCTCCCACTTAACCTTCTTCCTAACAGCGTCGTTCATTGCTTGGAAAACATGCCTCCGAGGCAGAAAAAAGACGTTAATAAAGGAAAGAACATCGCAACTAACAGTGTTCCAGATCCAGTGGTCACAGATCAAGTAAATCGTCCCATTCCAGCAGCAGTACCAAATGAAGGTCAGGCAAATTCGACAACCCCTGCCACAGAACAGTCGGCAGCAATTACTAGGACAGATCTAGACAGGGTTGTGGCTGAAGTGACTAACCGCTTCACATCCCAGCAGGAAGCCTTGGTGGACCAACTCATGTCATGCTTAAGGGATGCTGAAGAGTCCAACCGCAACACTGAATCACAGGGTGAATCCCAGTCTGGAGGATCTCAAAGACAACAAAGATCTTCCTTCTTTGAAGGAGCTAACGACAGAAGCGGCCATGGTAGGAGCCGAGACCGAGCTCAGCCCGAAGTTAGACCTGAGGAAACGCTTGGAACCGAACCCAACGGGGGAGGTACCGGGCGGAGGTCAATTGTAGCCAAGCCTATCGTACTGCCTAACCATGGAAACACCAATGAACGGGGCCGAGCTAGAGTCCAGCCCGAAGTTGGACCCGAGGAAGTGCTTAGATCAGAACCCAGCAGGGGAAGATCAAGGCAAGGGCCAACTGTAGGTGACCCTAGCATGCTCCCAGAAGACCAAAGACAGCCACTGGAAAATATTAGGAATGATAGACGATACCATCCCTACAGGTCATCTGGACGGAATCAATCCCACAGAGCAGAACCGAACTCATTTCTATCTGCTCCAAATTCTGATGAAAGGATGGCACGCTTGTTCAGAGAGTGCGTCCAACGGGATCAAAGAGACCGAGGAATAGGCGCTAGGGTAACCAGCCCTTTCGCCCGCAATATCGAAATTGCCATCACCCCCCAAGAATGGAAAATGCCAACAATGGAACCTTACAAAGGAACCTCTGACTCCGTTGTACACTTACAGAGATACACACAGCATATGCTCATGAGTGGAGCAACAGAAGGAGTGCTGTGCAAATGCTTTCTGCTATTCTTAGCAGATCTAGCTACCTCCTGGTTCTGCCATCTACCCCAAGGATCCATCAGCTCATGGGAGATGTTGAAAGAAAAGTTCATCAGCCAGTTCCGCATTCATGTGGAGCAGCCCAAGGACGCTTATTCCTTATCCAGTATCAAACAGAAACCTGGAGAGAAAGTGCAGCAATATCTAACCCGATTCAATGCCGCAGCGGCCGCAGTCCAAGATGCCGATGAGAAGCTTATCTTAATGGCCCTCTGTAGCGATGTGCATCCGGATACTAAATTTGCTAGAAGATTGACCAAAGAAAAACCAGCTACTTTACCCGATTTCTTCCATGAAGTTGGGAAATATATGAGACTTGAAGATGCTGCCACTGAGAGGCAGACAGGGCAACAAAATAAGGCAGCTCACGGCAACACGCCTGCTGTAGTAAAGGACGTTTGAAGAAATGATTCTAGAGACAACGCTGGGGGCAAGAAAGGAGAAAAGCGCCTATATCGTCCAGGACCGAGATTTGACGCTTACACCCCATTGAATGAAACGATCGAAAACATCTTCCTGGCCACTCAAGACGAAGTTAGATACAAATGCCCCCCACACAAGAAGGAATCAGATAACGCAATTAAGTCTGGAAAATTCTGCCGCTTCCACGAATCCCATGGGCATGATACCAACGAATGCCATCATCTCCGGGACTTGATTGAAGAACACATCAGAAGAAGAAGACTAGAACGCTATGTAAAAGGCCAGGACAGGACTCCGGTTCCTGCCAATGAGAACCCAAGGCTACCCTCCCTAGAAATAGGCAGAGGAAATCGCAACACCAGCGGCTCCAGTCAAGAGAAGATAGTGGTCCATACCATCTCGGGAGGGCCACACATCGCCGACGGAAGCTGGGCAGAGATGGAAAGGTACGGAAAGTCACTTAGAAACAATGAAGAATGCGTCAATTCCATTATAGAAGAACGCCACCCGAAGCGGATAGAGAATGATGACATCACATTCAGTAGGCGTGACCTGGAGGGAAGGCAGTACCCTGACACGGATCCCATGGTTATCTCTGCCCGGCTCGGCCTAGCCGAGGTCTTCTAAATTCTAGTAGACACTGGAAGCTCAGTGAATATCCTATTCAAGCATGCCTTTGACAAAATGAAGCTGTCATTAAAGGATGTTCTTCCCTGCAATAAACCACTACACGGTTTCACAGGAAATGCGAAGATGCCCCTCGGACGACTGGACCTCTTTGTTGAAATTGGAAGTCATCCCCGCTCCGTTGTGCGGAAACAGACATTTGTGCTGATAGAAAACCACTCGGCCTACAACGCCTTCTTAGGAAGGCCAGCCTTGTCTGACTTCCAAATTGTCCTGGCCCCATGGTGCCTGAAGATGAAATTTCCAACGAACAGTGGAGTAGGGGAAGTAGAGGGAGACCAGGACATTGCTCGAGATTGCTATGTAACCAAACTTCGCAACAACCACAGGAAGGATAAAGGGAAGAGTGTAGAGATTGCCCTCTGCACAAAAAGTTTGGAAGCATAGCAACTAAAGAAAGCCCCTCCTCTTCGATATACCAGCGACCCTTTCAATGAATTAGACCCCAAGGACAAAGAGGAGGAGGCCACCGCCGAGCCTGCAGAGGCTATGGAATTTGTATCTGTAGACAGACATGACTCGAGTAGACTATTGAAAGTCGGGTCACAACTAAAAGCAGAGCTGAAGGAACAACTCATTGATTTTCTCCGCCACAACTTGGATGTATTTGCATGGTCACACGCTGACATGACCGGAATCTCCCCTGACATAGCATGCCACGTACTAAACATTGATCCTACCAAGGTGCCAGTAAAACAGAAAAAGAGAAGTATGGGCGCAGAACGATCAGCAGCCCTCGATGAAGAAGTAAAGAACCTACTTGCCAATGACTTCATACGAGAAGCCATCTACCCAGAGTGGATCGCCAACCCGATGCTGGTAAAGAAGGCTAATGGGAAGTGGCGAACATGCATTGACATCTCCAACTTAAATGACGCCTGCCCGAAGGATTGCTTCCCACTTCCCCGAATCGATCATCTTGTAGACAGCACAGCCGGGCACGAACTCTTATCTTTTATGGACGCATACTCAGGATATAACCAAATCCCTATGCATGCTCCCGATCAAGACCACACTAGCTTCATCACTGACCGGGGATTGTACTGCTACAAGGTAATGCCTTTCGGACTTAAAAACGCAGGGGCCACCTATCAACGCCTCGTCAACAAGATGTTTGCAGGGCTAATAGGATAAACTATGGAAGTTTATGTGGATGACATGCTGGTAAAGTCAAGGGGAGCCGACGATCACGTAAGCCACCTGGATGAAATGTTTTAAGTACTTCGCCAATATGGAATGAAGCTGAATCCTCTAAAGTGCTCGTTCGGAGTATCATCAGGAAAGTTTCTAGGATTCATCGTCCATGCCAAAGGAATTGAAGCAAACCCTGAACAAATCCGAGCTCTGAAAAATATCAGGATACCTTCTACCCGAAAGGAGATGCAAAGCCTAAATGGGAAGGTGGCCGCCCTGAGCAGATTCATCTCTAAAGTGACCGACAAATGCATCCCCTTCTTCGAAGCTCTAAAGAAAGAGAAAGGAAAATTCGAATGGACTAACGAATGCTTAACAGCTTTCCTTAACTTAATCGAACACCTCCAGAGACCACCTGTACTCTCAACTCCGAACAAAGGCGAAGAGCTATACCTATACCTTGCTGTGTCATCTCATGCTTTAAGCGCCGCATTGGTGAGAGAAGACAAACGCACGCAGTGGCCAGTATACTTTGTAAGCAAGAGGTTTACAGGGGCGGAAGCCTGATATCCTAAACTTGAGAAGCTAGCGTACTGTTTACTATTCACATCATGGAAACTGCGTCACTATTTCCAGTCTCATTCCATCAGAGTTTTGACCGATCAACCACTAAGGTAAGTACTCCATCGTCCCGACACTTTTGGGCGACTACTTAAATGGTGCATTGAACTAAGTCAATACGATATCACCTACCATCCTCGCACCGCCATCAAGGGACAAGCCATGGCCGAATTCATTGCCGAATTCACTACCAACGAAGGTAAGGAGCAATCGGAAATAGCAGAAGACATCAAGTGGAATCTCTTTGTGGATGGTGCGTCAAACGAACAAGGCTCGGGGGCAGGCGTGGTAATAATCACTCCCAGGGTGAATAAGCTACACCATGCTATAAGGTTGGAATTCACTGCCACCAACAACGATGCAGAGTACGAAGCAGTGATAGCTGGATTAGAACTTGCCTTAGAAATCGGAGCCAATTCTCTGTGTCTTCATAGCGATTCCCAACTTATTGTAAATCAAATACTAGGAGAATTCCAGGCTTGAGAAGAACGACTCATGGCATATTTAAAGAAGACCAAGTTGCTTCTCAATCGATTGGATCACTATTTAATCAAACACATCCCTCGGGAAGAGAACCAAGAGGCCGATGAATTGGCAAAGCAAGCTAGCATAAGAGACGGTGCTATTTCCGGAGCAGTAGCCATCTCAAAGCAACTGACCCCAAGTTTCGAGCAAGTGAATCTGATAGCTGCAACCGAAGAAGCAACTTGGATGACTCCCATCCGAGACTACTTACAAAGTGGCACACTGCCCAACGGGCGTAACGAAGTTAAGAAAATCTTGAGGAAAGCTTCCCACTACACAATACAAGATGGCACCCTCTATCGGCGCGGCTTCTCTAACCCCTTATTAAGGTGTGTCGTTGGAAGGGAGGCCAAGGAAATCTTATCCAACATCCATCAAGGAAGCTGTGGAGATCACACTGGAGGGCAGACTTTGGCAAAAAAGATACTCCGATATGGATATTTCTGGCCCACCTTAAGCAAGGACGCCTTAGATTTCGTCAGAAAATGTGACAGATGTCAGAAATTTGCTAAGATTCCGCGGCTACCAACAACTGAGATTACTCAAATGACCAGCCCTTGGCCCTTTGCAGTATGGGGAATTAACTTAATTGGCGAACTGCCAATGGGCCGAGGCGGGGCCAAATATGCTATAGTGGCAGTCGACTATTTCACCAAATGGGTGGAAGCAGAACCCCTAAATAAAGTATCTTCAGCAAAAGTTATTAACTTCTTGATTAAAAATGTTCTATGCAGGTACGGAGTCCCATTCAAAATCATATCAGACAATGGACTTCAGTTTGACAGCGAGGAGTTCGCCAACTGGTGCCAAGGGCATGGAATTCACAAAAGCTTCTCATCCGTAGCTTATCCCCAGGCAAACGGACAAGTCGAAGCCGTCAACAAAATTCTCAAAACTCTAATAAAAAAGAAACTCGAAAAGTCAAAAGGCGCTTGGGTGGTTGAACTTCCTACGGCACAATGGGCCTATCGTACATCTTTCAGAACATCAACGGGGCCTACTCCTTTCTCTTTGGTATACGGATCGGAGGCTATGCTCCCAGTTGAAACTATAGTGCCTTCCCACCGTAGGATCCACTATAACCCAGAAGAAAATGAAGAACTCCTCCACATGTCTTTGGATCTAATTGAAGAGAGAAGAAACGATGCAGCACTCAAAACATCAGCTCACAAGCAAAAAGTGGCAGCGCAATACAACTTCAAAGTCAAGCATCGTAGCTTACAAGAGGGAGATCTTGTCCTCAAGCGAATCTTCCCGCGTCCCGGAGCACTAGATCCAATCTGGGACGGACCATATGTAATTCATAAAGATCTCCACAATGGAGCTTATATTTTGTCAACAGTGGACAGGGAGGTGTTCCAGAGGGCATGGAACATCCAACACCTTCGTCGACACTTTTCTTAACTTTTACTGCCCATATGAAGTGAATTAACAAAGAGAATCAGTGGACGTAGGCATTTTCGTGCCAAACCACTTTAAAAAACTTGTCTCTTTTTAACTTGTTCCTTTATATCTTGGCTGCTTGTTAACTTTATCCTTTTTTGTTGAACAAAATCCTGTGTAATGACATTTCCATTCAAAACACATCGCGGCACGACTCCACCTGGACAAGACCTAATAGGTACTATATGAATCTATGCCCTCGCCAATGAGACACTTTTGCTCCGGCATCCCTCTGCTGCGGGTTAACTCATTGCTCGCGACGACCCTCAAAGCCAACTGTAATGAGCCGATTATAAGCCACCAAGAAGGCCGACTATAGCCAAGGCAGCTCATTACGGCGTTCGGCTCGGGGGCAACTGTGAACCTACTTTAAGCCCCAAAATAAGGTGTGGCCAGCCAGGGGTAGTTCATGGTTGACGATCGACACCCACGCTAGCCGGCCACAGTAAATCGAATAAAACCCACGATTACGGGCCATAATGGCGCGGGTAGTTACTGTGCGCGATCTCGGCTCCGATGCGTCTTAAGTACGGCTGTGGTAAAAAAGATTAATTAACTCCCCGCGGAGGCGTAAGATGGGTGACAAATGTCTCCAAGACCCACAGCTAGGGAAAGTGACTACAAAGCCTGTTTGCCACGAACTTAAGCACATCGAAGGCCTTCCGTGATTGGAAGTTTTACTATTTCTCATATTTCAATTTTATTTAAAAAACTTTTCTCCTATCCTCTATAACGATCCCTAAAGTACAGGACACAAAATAGGAGACATTCGCTAATGGGAGTGGGAACTCACAACGGGACACTAGGCCGCATTCCATACTCAGTCACACTAGACATTCAAAGCTGCCATCTACAAGTAAAATATGAAGGGCGGTATTTTCTTCTTTCGTGTATAAATACGTGGCTATAATTTATTAACACATCACACTAACATTGCAAGACATGAAATTGTACTTTAAGCAAGAACTTGGCGTCAACCACAATTGAATCGCAGGCATATGCATAGCTATATTTCTTATACAACATGTCAAAATAATAAAAGCATTCAAATACGACAGAATCGGCTTAAGTTAAAAAATTACACGCCAAAAATAATGTTGTTTATTACAAGTGACATAATTACAACCTAAAAGTTACGTTACTATTTTGAGACTAACATATACAACAATGTTTAGTAAGCAAAAAGATATCCAGGTCAAGTCAAGGAGCCGACTGCATCGGGGCTTTACCCTTATCCTGTTGACCACCTGTCCGATCAAGGAGAGAATTCATTAGTGATAAGCAACCAAGTTAACGGAAAGACTAAAGGGGAGGACTTACCAGCATCTGCTCCTTGATCATCTTGATCATCATCTTCTACTTGCACACCTACCTCCTCAGCAACAAGCAGCCGCATGCCCTCCTTCACGGCCACCTTCTCCTCCTTGGTGAATTGGGCCGTAAACACATCCATTCCGAAGACCTCGCCACCCTCCTTATCCGCATCAGCCTTGGCCTCCTCCAGAGCCTTGAGATAAATCCTGGCCATAACCCAGGGATAATCATCCATCTAGGATAAGTTACCCTGTTTCCAAGTACGGAAGTACATATCCTGGAGCATCTCATCCATCATCCCCTCGTTCTCCTCGAACTCCCTCATTCGGACCTCAGAAGCCAATAGCTTTGCAACGGCAGCATCCCTCTCCAATCGGTATTGCGAGCGGTCAGCCTGAAGGGATTTCCTCATCGCCTCCATCTCATCCTTTAGCTTGGTTTGAGCCAGCTCTGTAGCTTCAAGCCTCCCGGATAACCCCTCTACCCACTCGAGATCCGCTTTCCAAACCTCATCCACCATTGCTATAACCATGTCAATCTGTTCCTTACAGGCGGCTTCCATTTTCTGCAACTCTGCCCTGCTGACCTCTTCCATAGTCTTCTTTAATTGCCTAGATGCAGCCTCATGTTGAGAAATCTGGATGGCTTGATCAACAAGTTGTTTAGCCTGGTCAGAAACCATTAACCGCAGTCGAATATTGGCGCTCCCGATTTCCTCCCCAACCTTGACCAATCGGGCATGATGTCCCATCAGCTTCTTGGTTTCCTCGGTGACCCGGTCGATGTTCGCCTTAGCTTCGTCCCCTAGAGTTACGACCCAAGTGGTAAGCAAATCAAAGTCCAGGGACTTAGCCTCGTCAAGCACTCGTACCATAGGATTGCGAGGGAGAAGGTGTTCACCAGTAACCTCGTCGAAGGAGATATCCTGAGAGGCCGGGTTTAGATCTGGATGACCCGCAAATGGATTACGAGCCAAGCCAGGATAATCTATCGGGGTAACGGTAGGATTTTCAGACGGATGCGGAGAAGGTATGAACTCAGTATCCCCCTCCGTGATATCGTGAAGAGGCTGGAGTGATGGCTGAGGACCAGGTAAAGGTTCGAACAAGGAGCGGCTCCTCTTCTTCTTATGAATGCCCTCTTCAATGACCCTAAGAAGAGGATGATAGCCGACTACATCCCTGGAGCGGTTGATCGGAGGCTTCGGTTTAGTAGAAGCTTTAAGGGACTTATATTGATCAAGGCGGTGCCGAACATCTGAGGTCTTGGCTGCTTTGCCCGCTCCTGGAATGAAAACCAAGTGTCACAAGCATGCATTGAACCGTAATTCAAGGAATGTGTCAAGTTAAGAAGAGTAAAAAAGTCTGTAGGAGTCAAAAATTCACCTTGGATCGCAGAAGTTGCCTCAGCGGAAGCACTCCTGGAAGATAAATCGGCGCCAGTCCCGGCCTTACCAGCTTTCTTGGGCTTCTCCGCCAAAGCCGGTCCTTCCTCCAACCCTTCGAAGGCTTGGCGGAGAGCATCATCTGTCCACTCTTGAATCACGCCTGCTTGCCCAGGAGGTAAAGCCCCGGTGCCATCACTACTTTGTCCTTCGCCACCATCATCGCCATGACGATCGCTGTCACCTTCTCTACCACTTCCGCTCTCCGCCTCACCTCCTTCATCCTCGTCTCTTTCCTCCTCCACATTTTCCTCCTCCGGAACATCTGGACATGTGTTGAGGGAGGGTCCATCGGACTTCTTGAGTTTCTTCCCCCCCGGCAACTGGATGTATCGAGAAGGGTCTCCTTTTGCTGCTCTTTGCCGTAGCCCCTCCTTTAGCATTGGCAGCCCTCTCCTCCGCCGTGTCTCTCTGCTTGACCACGGACTGATGTGGTAGAATAAGGTTGTGCCCTAGAAGTGTAGCGTTCCTGATCAAGTAAGAAGCCGACCTATCCCTTCCCGTAATGGCTTCTATTTCCACAGCCATCTGAACCAGGCGATCGTTCTCCACGACCGCAAAGCCAACTGTCGCTAGCAAGAAATAAAAGCACATAAGAAGAAGCATTGCAGTCAGAACGGAAATCATAAATAAGCTTCAACTTACAGCCAGAGGTGAAGCGACGGATGGAAACAGAGCCATCCTTGATGAAAAACCATTCCTTTTTGAACATGCTGAACTTCGAATATAAATCCAGGACTGGCTTGAAGGACACGGCCGACTCCAAGCTAATATACGGAGACCCCTTCTTGTAGCCTCTCATGTTGTACAGATACCGGATTTCCCGATTGGAAGGAGGACGCCCGTATCTCCTCTTGAAGATAACAAATAGGCTCACCAGGATGGCGTAGGAGTTAGGCTGAAGTTGGAATGGAGCCACCTTCAAGTAGGTGATGAAGCTGACTATCCAAGCATTAATCGGGGGAATGGCCCCACACATACAATGGTACCTACTGTAAGCGAAATATCCTTCGGGGGGATTATATGGCATCACTCCTTCCCCCGGCAACAACATGTGTGCTCTGTCGATCCCTAAAGAGCGAGAGATGACATCAAGCTGCTCACCTTTGAGGGAGCTGGGAAAACAATCAGGCGGTGAGTTCAGGAGCTCTTGAGGACCATACCCGTCTACTAGCGATCTCGGGGATGGTCCATGTCGTTCTGGTGCTGCCTGAACTGGGGGCACTATGGAGGACTCTCCTTGGTCCTTAGATTTCTTTTTGTCGGAACGTGTTTCTACTTTATGAGACATTATCTGCAACATGAGAAAGCAGATTGTTAGAACGGGGGATGTAGAGATATAAACAAGCAAGTGCGTACAATCTAGAATTTCATTTGTAATTTGAAACATAAAAGGTTCAAGGTTCGTTCGACATTCAAACTCCGGGTCTCGTTCGGTATTCCCAGTCATAAAAATTCATTCAGTAGTACAAAGGCTCGAAGGTTCATTCGGCGCCCGTACTCAACAAATACATTCGGCAGTTCAAGGCACAAAGGTTCATTCGGCACTCATACCCCATGGGTTCATTCAGTGGTTCAAAACATAAGAGACATTCGGCAATCACCTGATTCGGTAGTCAAGCGTGGTTCGGCTATTTCAGTTGGTAGTGAATAACGAAAGCATAAGGTCCATACTTATAGGCGAATATCAACGACCGGACCAATTGGTTCGGCATTCTTGATCGGATGAGTGTGTCCAGGATGAATAACCTAAAACAAAGCACGGCATATGCAAACACATGCCCTACTTTGGGGGGCAAGTGTTGGGTGTGTGTTTCGACCGGGCCAATCCCTGCCGAACCATCTCCTTCCCAAGTCCCTGCCGAACCAACTCCAAAATATCACTACCGAACCAAAACCAAGTCCCACTGAATCAAACTTCAACCAACCATCACCGAATCGCTCACCACCGGACCAAGTTCCACCGAACCAAGTTCCACCGCACCAAGTTCCACCGAACCAAGTTCCACCGGACCAAGTTCCACCGGACCAAGTTCCACCGGACCAAGTTCCACCGCACCAAGTTCCACCGGACTAAGTTCCACCGGACCAAGTTCCACTGGACCAAGTTACACCGGACCAAGTTCCACCGGACCAAGTTCCACCGGACCAAAGCGTTCCGGACCAACTTTGCCAGGCCAGATTACATCAGCCCAGGCCCACCAGCAGCTATATTCATCCAAGACCTCTGCCCCCAGCCCCACTCTATAAATAGAGGGGCAGGGATACAACAAGAAAGGGACAAGTTTGAGAGCTCAAGCACGGATAGAACTTTCAAACAACTTTCATATACTTGTATAAAAGCTTTGCACTTGTAATCTGAACAAGAAAGGAGAAATAATATATAAAGTGGACGTAGGCACATTCTGGCTGAACCACTATATATCTGTGTGTCTTTTATAGTTTAGTCCCTGCTTTTTACATATTTGCATAAATTACCCAGACCACTAAAAACAACATAAAATCAACTAAATCACACGACTTGGAGGTGTTTGCCCATTTTTTGTGCAAACAACATCTTCATATGTCGCTCTTATCGTATTTTGTACATGTATATGTGATCCGAACGTGGTTAACATTTGGGATTATGTAATTAAATCTTAAAATTGAAATTCATAAGAAATGAGAAATTCTGTTTTGTTGAAGTTTAATTTTTTTCATATTCTTATGTTTCCATATTGCCAATAGTTTCAAGATTCCGATTTCGGTCACTCGGAAATAACACCTATGGATGACTGCAGCGTCCGTAGCAGTTAGTTTTGAGCCTCCGGAAGCGGGATGTTACAGGTCAGTTAAAAGCACATGGAAGTCTGCCCAGCTAATTTGGCTACCCATAGTGTGACTCTGGGATGATGTGAGACATCGCCTATAATAAGAATCACGGAGGACGCGAGGTTAGTTCCAAATTCTATGGGATAAAATTACTAGCTAATCTGGCTACCAGTGTCTACGAATAGTCGGACTAACACGAGACATCAAAGTTTGGGTTAGGGTCATAATGTGTAAGACCTACGTCAGGGTTGAAGGTAGTAAGTGGCTGATTGAGGGCCTGCCTCCTCTCTATTTAAGAAGTATTAAATGGCTAGGGTTAGCCATTAGGCACGGTAGTGGATATCTCGGGAGATTTCCGCTTTGGGTTTGAGGTATTAAGTGGCTATTATATGGTCCGCCTCTTCCATAAAGAAGTATTAAGTGGCCTGATGAGATTCCATGCAATGTCAGCTAGCTAGTATCAGAGAGGAGTACACCTTGGGATAGGTATTAAATGATGAGGACCTACCTAAAATGAGGTATTAAATGGTCAGAGTTTGCCAGTTCCTATTAAAGAGGTATTAAGTGACTTGAGTACATCCTCTTACATTATTAGGACATTATTGACAATAGATGCATGAGACTGGGAATGACCTTTGGCCTACAACTGAAGATCCGTTATTGGGTTTAAAGGATATATATGGATTGTATAATTGGACTGGAAAGGCCTTAGGGCTTGTAGTTGGAAAAACTTACAATATAGTTAGGAGGCGTAAGACACGTTCTTATTTAAATTATTCTGCCCAACTACTATTACAAAAAGCCTTGAGATTTTTATTCGCCAGATATTATTGTTTCGACTCTCTCCTCATCACAACACATGTTAGAGAAGGCGAAGTAGATTACGAAGGTGAAGGCGATGAGAGGACTTGTGGCAGTTATCTATTTATCTACTTATGTTGTCTTTGTATTTCTGATGTACCCATTTAAATAGTTGATGTATTTTGAGATATCACACTACCTGTATTTGGCGTTATTATGTGGTATTGTGTTGTATTTTCCTAACATTTGAATTTTAAATAAAATGGATATTGTTTCTGATATTATATTTTATCCTTCCATTGTGAGATTCTGAATGTGTAGGTAGATAGCTATGTGTATTGTTGTTTGTATCAATTTTACCAACCAACAACTAACTTTGGAATGAGTCTAGGGTTCGATGGGCCTTTTCTGGGTCAAAAATAAGGCCCACTTCGAGGCGGGTGGTTACAATCTCCTACTTCAAGACCCAAAAATAGATGTGAATGATGTTGTAGTCATCATCAGAATCATTTTCAAACTACAAATTGAGTTCAATATTAATTTGCATAACATTAAGTAAACATAGCAGCTAAATAAATTTTCATTACATCAAATTGTTTACATAATTGTTTATATTATCATTAACCCTTTTCATTTCCATGTAGGGGTAAATACAATAAGAAATAAAAGTATTGTCATGTCCAACATATGAGGAAGCCAACATAACACATAACCAGTTGTAATTCCTGGTTTTACACAGTGGAATTTTTAAATTACTTTTATTAGCTAGATAAGCCTCTTGCTTCATATTTAGAGTCTTTATTCACCTTTTTTAAAGATGCCTATCTAAACCATAAACTTAGCCTAATCGAATGAATACACGCGAGTTTATGAGAAATAATAAAAACACAGATCAGATATAAAGCCTAGTATGAGTAAAATTTTTACCCTAAGCAACCATAGCGAGACCACGCCACTGTAGCACAGAACGGGTTTTCCCCTCACTTGTCATTATAGCAATTACATCATAATAGGTTAACAAACATTGCAACAAAAGCAACCATGTGCATCATATTCCATCCATAAGTGTACCCTACACTTGCTATCGACTTATGAACAATGTCATATTTATATTATCCCTATAAATTAAGTATACCCTATACTTAACACAATCATGAACCAAGTCATCCAATCATCAATAAACCATATAAACATCACACATTCTCCTGTTTTAGGTGTTCATCTTGAAGTTATCATTAACTTAATTTAGTAATTACCTCTCTAGGTCCGTCTGTCACTAATTAATCTTCTGCTTGAACAATATCACCAGATGAAATGGCCACTCGTTCCACCACAGGAGCAACCTGAGTAGAGCCATCCCAACTCTCCAAATAGGTTGAATGTAAGCATCCTAAATACATTACAAAAGCGTCCTTACTGAGTGTATGTAACCCCTCTTAGTCCCAAACCACTATCTTTCACGTTGCCGATTTATTTTATTTATAACGCACCTCTGATGTTTTGGCACCCTGCCATAACTCCCTATTAGAGTTTAAGTCGTTTTGGATTGAACCCTGCACCCTTCCATATACCATTGGACTTTAGACCTAATAGTCAAGGGCACCCTACCATCCAGAAACTCTATGAGCCGATATATCATTACAATCATGATTCAACCCTCTTCTTTCATTAGTTAGTTGTGTACCCTACACATTCTTTAGATAAAATATCATTATCTTTGACTTAAATGATATCCTATCATTTATTAGCTTCTCTAAGCTTTCTTCTATTTCAAAACTAAGTTAACACAATTTTAACTTATAAAATACTTCCATTATTTCATCCCTATAAATTAGTCAATTAAAACTTGTAAATCATCTTCCAAAATGTACTCATTTTACTTAGAAAATCATAGCTTCCTAAGTTATCGCAAATTGAACTTAGCTATCACATATTAGCTATCCCATAGCCATCACAAGTCAAGTCTAGCTATCGCATATTGGTTATCCCATAGCTATTGAATGTTGATTTTCCCTAGGCATCTATAGTTGGCCCTTAACTAGCCATCGCATGTTGATAGTTTATTAGATTTCGTAAGTTAAGCTCTTTTTATTCATTATAGGTTGATGGCTTCCCCAGCTATCACACATTAAGCTCTAAGTAGCCATCGTAAGTTAACTTCCCTATGTCATTGCAAGTTGAGCTTCCATCGAGCCATCATAAGTTGAGCCTCAATCAAGCCATCGCAAGTTGGCTTCTATCATGCCATCATATGTTGAGCTTCTACCAAGCCATCGATACTTGAGTTTCTATCAGGCCATCACAAGTTGGTTAACGTGAAACTATCACCATTGGTAGTTGTTGCAAGTTGACTCTCTATTAGCTATCGCTGGTAGATAGCTATAGTGCTATCACAAGTTGAATACCTATAGGGGTTATCGCAAGTTGATATGGTATTTTTGTAATTAAATAGAAAACTATCTTGTTTCCTTTTTAAGTAGATACATCCACCCCAAACTAAGTTTGGTGTCAAATTCTTATTGGTTAATATTTATCCTTACGGTAATCTTTTCAAATTCGATAATTACACTTCCTAATAATTAATTAATTGTCTTTAATTAATTAATTCTTTCCTTTGCGAAATAATTTGTATAAAATTGAAATTTAATAGGGAATATCCCAAAAATCACTAAAAATCAAATTTATCATATTCATCTTATATCAAAATTTCAAGTAAAAATAATTACTTTTATTATCTTAATAATTAATTTTCCTAAAATTAACAATTTTCTTGACTTAGAAAATTCATTAATTCCAAACAAATTCCATAAACCATGAAATTGAAAACCCATCATTGCTTTATCATTATAAGCATAATATTCAATTTTCAAAGCATATAAATGTGATTAAATCATGTTTTACCCCGAAAACATGAACAAATTCCTTTCCTTTAATTGCTCTAACTACCATTGGTCCATTCATTTAAGTTTTTGAAGTGTCCCGCACTTAATTCATCAAATCTCCCTTAGGCAATCCTTGCAATTAAATTATTATATTTACTCTTTTAATAATTTCCCGTTACAACTAATTCAATTTGCTTTTCCATATTATGGACCATCCAAAATATAGGGTGCTATAGGAATCCACTTTTTGTTCCAATATTTATAGATTGACTTCTTGTTCTCTTCACCTTAACTCCCGTCTTTGTTGGTCCTCCTTGGAAATCATCACTTCATTCTTATCCTATAACTCTTTCGTTTTCCTATTTTTGGTTTTTCGTAGTAAATATTTTTAAGTATCATAAGTTATTCTATGAAAATGAATAATTAAAGGTAAAGAAAGCTAATTGACATCATATAAGAGTCCAGATCTTGCTATTACATGTATGATAGTGAAATAAGACGGAGATGCAAACATAAATGTGTTTGTTTAGAAAAGTTAGATGCCCGACAAGTGTTCAATCAAATGGTAGTTGTCCTCCAATTTGTATATTTATCACGCATTTCAGTATTCCAGGTTCCTTAAATGACATTAATGTTCTACTTCACTTGTTAATGGAATCCATCTGACATAGAAGTTTTTTGTAAAAGATTTCAAAATGTCAATTAATGAGAAGGAACAGAAATTTACTAAACAAAAATCCAGTATAAGGAAAGACGTTACGAGCTTGGTTTGATAGAGGGTTAAGGAGATTAAAAACTTGGAGGTGCAATTAGATTTGCAAAACAAACTAACTGAACACTACCATCACTTTGCAGGTGATAATCGAATAATCATGATTTGGGGTTCGTATATGTGCATACACCCATGCACACAGATGTATGTATGTATTGTTATTCTATGCTAGAGTCATGGATCCTTTTCAATTAATTTTTGTATATTGTTGTAAGAATATATATTTCTTTCTTGGGCTTCCTTTTCTAATAAAATCATGTGCAAATGTTGCAATGAAAACACATATTGATAAAAGAAACTAAAAATACAAATACATAGTGGCAAACACCAAAATAGGGGAATAGTTACCAAAGGCGGTAAGTATACATAAAATAAGGAAACTTTTATTAGTTACGATTGTTAAGCCATCGCTCTAATCTTCTTGATGTCATTTGCATTTCATATGCTTACTCTTTACCCTTATGGAAAAGTTAGGGATCTATACACTGTAATATCTATTTATGTCTGAATCGAAGTTTATGTTTTCCCCTAAACTCTCGGGTACTCAATTGATTTTGAGTAGTTTGAGAGTTGAGGTTTTCAGGTACCTCTTTAGACGAATAAGCTTCCGGAGACATGCAGGAGGCACGATAGTTATCTAGAGTTCTCTTTTTTTTTATTCCACTATGTTATTGTTGTAAAGGCAAAGTTGTTTAATTGCCTATATGTACTCTAATCATCCAAAGGGGCATCTTCATATGTCGCTCTTGCCGTATGTTGTAAAAAGTATATTTTCTCTGAACTTGGTTTTCATATGGGGATTATGTAATGAATTTGAAATGGAATGAGAAGGTTGTTTGTTGAATTTAAATTTTTTCCATATCCATGTGTTTCTGTTATATTAATGTATCTAACACTACTGTATTTGATCGCCGAGGATTAATAACTATGGATAACTGCAGCATCAGTAGCCGTTAGTTTTAGGCCTCCAAGTAGGGGATGTTACAAGTTGGTAACAGAGAATAGGTTTATGAAACTTAAAATAAATTTAAACCTAAAAGTATTTTCAAAACATAATCCAATGAATCAAAAAATAAGCTCGGGTTTGGGTTAACGCTATAGTAACATACTTGTATTTGATATATAAGTATGTATCCCCCTCTCTCTTAGAACGTTCTTCTGTATCTTACTAAGGCTTGTATGCAGATTTATGAGAAAGAAGATATAGAAGCAGGAAATGGAAGAGGAAATCTCGGTGGAAGAAGCACCACAACCAATGGAAATGCTCGACCCCCCAGGAGGAACCCGGGTCGACAGGCTAATGCTAACTAAAATGCATACGCCAATGTAGGTGCTAGAAATCCACTAGTGGATATGAGGGTGATGTATCAGTTTTTCACCAATATGATGCAAGCAGGAGTAGCTGCTGGAGTTGCTGGAAATGTTGAAGGAGATAATCCTATGGCTTTGTTTGGGAATAATTTTGCTAAGCTGAGCAGAGATTAAACCAGTCTTGGTGGGAAGCCATTTATGGGAATGGAGGATGCTATAGAAGTTGAGGATTGGTTGTTACATTGCAAGAGAATCTTTTCTTATTTGGGTTTAGATGATGCACAAAAGAGGAGGCTGGCCTCTAATCAGTTGAAGGGGCAGCACTTCATTGGTGGAATAGTGTTATTATCGGGGTTCTGGAGGAGGAGTTGACTTGGGCAGATTTTAGAGGGAGATTTGACAGAGATTTTTATCTGAAGTTGCTAAGTCAGCATTGCTGAGAAAGTTTATGGATTTGGTGCAGGGAGAAATGTCAGTAATCGAGTATGCTACTAAGTTTGATGAGTTATCCCGATATGGACATGCTACTATAGACACTGACATTAAGAGAAATGAGAGATTCATTTGGGGATTGAGACCTGAGCTTGCTAGAGCGACCCTGATACATATCCGTGATCCTTATAATATGGTTGTGGAGATGACAATTCTTCAAGAGGAGATGTTTTCTATTCGTGCTAGAGAGAAGCCAGTTGAATCCCAGGGTTCTCAAGGAAAGAAGAGAAAGTTCTTTAAAAAGATGGGAGCCCCGAAGGGAGAGGTTGCCAAGAAGGCAAAGGCTGATTTAGTTTGCTTCAAGTGTGACAATTAAGGTCATTATGCTCATAAGTGCCAATCAGGCAAGGGGAAGAAGGCTGTAGATAAGTAGAATATCAAGTGCTTCAACTGTGACCAAGTTGGGCATTATAAGAATCAATGTCCAAAGCAGGTTAGGGCGGACAAGGGAAATGTTTTTGCTGTTGGATCATTATCTGCTAAGCCAACTGTAGCTGAAAAGGGGAAGACTGGGATGGAAGGTACATTTTTGATTCAGAGTATACCAGTTAGGATACTATTTGATACCGGTGCATCACATTCATTTATGTCCTAGTGTTTTGTTGATAGGTTATGCTTAGAATCCACATACCTTGTTACTTACTTAAGGGTTGTGAATCTAATAAGAGGGTATGCAACTCTAAGGATGAGATGTAACCAGTTAGAACTTGACTTGTTAGGTCATAAGTTTGCATGCAGTCTGTATGTTTTCAATTTCGTAGATTTCAGAATCATTTTGGGTATGGATTGTTTGAGTAAGTATGAGGCTAGGATATTTTGCCAGGATGGGGAGATATCACTAAGACACCCTAATATTCATAACCGAATCATATTCTCAGTGGAGAATTCTGACCGGAATAGTTGTGCTTTGTTAAGTGCTATGGAAGTGGGAGAAGAGTTATGTTAGGTTCGAGTACCAAGAGAGTTTACAGATGTCTTTGAGCTGACAGGACTACCACCGAAACGAGCTGTTGAGTTTCAGATAGATATTGTGCAAGGAGCTGAACCTGTAAGTAGACCACCTAGCAGGATGACACCAACTGAAATGAAGGAATTGAAGGTGCAGCTAGTGGATCTAGAAGGAAGGAATTTTATTAGACCAAGCAGTTCGCCTTGGGGAGCGGCTGCGGTGTTTATGAAGAAACTAGATGGGTCCTTGAGGATGTTTATCGACTATCGTAAGTTGAATGAGAGGACGATCAAGAATAAATATCCTTTGTCGAGAATTGATGATCTATTTGATCAGTTGTGTGGAGCCAGAGTGTTTTCCCAATTGGATTTAGCGATAGGTTTCCATCAGTTAAGAGTGGCAGAGGACAGTATTCAGTTGACAGCATTTCGGACTAAGTATGGTTTGTATGAGTGGTTAGTAATGCCATTCAAGTTAACGAATGCACCTACTTTCTTCGTGGATTTGTTGAAACGAGTTTTCGGAGAATACTTGGATAGGTTCATGATGTTGTTTATAGATGACATTTTAGTGTACTCTAAGAATGAAAGGGAGCATGAAGATCATCTTAGAGTTGTACTTGGAACGCTGAGGCAACATCAGCTGAAGGCGAAGTTTTCCAAGTGTCATTTTTGGAAGAAAGAGGTTAAGTTTCTTGGTCACGTGGTTTTAGAAAAAGGATTGTCAGTCGATCCAGATAAGATCGAAGATGTTAATAATTGGAAGAGGCTAGAGATGGTGATTGAGATTAGAAGTTTTCTTGGACTTGCTGGCTATTACCGGAGATTCACTAAAGATTTCTTGCAGATAGCAGCACCTTTGACAAAGCTAATCAGGAAGGAGGTGAAGTTTGTTTGGTCCGACAAATATGAGGAAGCATTCCTTAAGTTATAGCATTTGTTAACAAATGCACCTATATTAGTAGTTCTAGATGGAAATCAAGGGTTGGTGGTGTATACCGATGCATGTGGAGCTGGATTGGGAGCTGTGTTGATGCAAAAGAGTAAAGTGATTGCCTACGCTTCACGACAGCTTAGATCGCATGAAGTGAGATACCCAACTCATGATTTGGAGTTGGCTGCGGTGATCTTTGCATTGAAGATTTGGAGGCATTATCTCTTAAGGGAGAGATTTGAATTGTACACATATCATAAGTCTTTAAGGTACTTATTCTCTCAGAAGGAGTTGAATATGAGACAGTAGAGGTGGCTGGAGTTTTTAGCTGCTTATGATTTTGGTATAGAGTATACTCCTACGAAAGGAAATAAGGTGGCGGATGCTCTTAGCAGAAGACATCAGAATGTGGTGTTAGCTATGTTGGCAGAGTGGAAGATTTAGAAGCTTTGACCACTTCTAATGTGCAGTTAAGATCAATTACTAGTACTAGTCAGAGTATCGCCATGTTGTCCTGTTTAGAAGTTCGACCATTATTGATCGAAAGGGTAGCTTCTAAGCATAAGGATGATCCAGTATTAGCCAAAAAAATTAGAAGGCTTGAGGTTGGAACTGAGATTGATGATCTGAAAGATTTTAGTCTTGACTAGAAGGGATGCTTGAGAAAGAAGGGACGATTATGTGTTCCGAATGTTGAGGACTTAAGGAAAGAAGTTCTTGGAGAATGTCATCAGTCCAAGTTTACGATTCATCCTGGAGGGACCAAGATGTATCAAGACATGAAGAGGAGTTTCGATTAGGAAGGTATGAAGAGGGATGTTGGCTTGTGGGTTAGGCAGTGTGAAAATTGTCAACAAGTGAAAGTCGAACATCAAAAGCCGAGTGGATTGCTTCAACCTCTAGAGATTCCAGTTTGGAAATGGGATTCGATATCCATGGATTTTATAGATTGGTTGCCAAGGTAAAATAGGTTACATGAAAGTATATGGGTTACAGTGGATAGGTTGACCAAGAGTGCCCATTTCATTCTAGTTAAGTCAACCTGGACGGCACCTATTTTAGCTATGTTGTTCATGAAGAACATAGTTAGACTACATGGGATTCCTAGTAGTATAGTCAGCGACAGAGATGCTTTGTCACTAGCGAAATCTGGAAGGGTCTACAATATGTGTGAGGCACTAAGCTCAAGATGAGTACCGCATAGCACCCTCAGATGGATGAGTAGATAGAGAGAGTCAATAAAGTACTCGAAGATTTACTAAGAGCTTGTGTATTGGACTTTGGTGGATCTTGGGAAGATCACCCATATTTGGTTGAGTTTTCCTATAATAATATTTATTAGACTAGTAGAGGAATGACGCCTTTTGAAGCTTTGTATCGAAGGCCATGCAAATCACCAGCATGTTGGTTGGAAACTGAAGACAGATTGATCTTAGGTCCAGATTTGGTTAGAGAGGCATCTGAGAAGATTGAGCAGATCCGAGGAAGGATGAAGGAAGCTCAGTCCAGAAAGAAGAGTTACGCACATAAAAGGTGTGAAAACCTAGAATTCTCAATTAGAGATAAGGTTTTCATTAAGGTATCACAAATGAAGCGTGTGGTACGATTTGGAAAGTCAGGGAAACTGGTACCAAGATATGTTGGTCCATTCCAGATTACAGAGAGGATTGGAAAGCTCGCATATAGGGTAGAGTTTCCGAGCAGTATGGCAGGTGCCCATAATGTATTTCATGTGTCTCATCTTCACAAGTATGTGCATGATTCAGAGACTACTATTCCCCCAACAGGGTTGGAACATTTGATAGTAGAGCTTAATTTGAATTTTGTTAGACAACCAGTTCAAGTTGTAGCGAGAGATGAGAAAAGATCGAGGAACAAGACGGTCAAGTTGGTAAAAGTTCAGTAGAGCGACGACAAGAAGGACTATACTTGGGAGACAAAAGACATGATTTGAGATACTTATCCTGGTCCTCTTTGAGGATATGTCTATATTAGATTTATATAGATAATTGCTAGTCAGGTAGACTAGTATGGTTGTTAGGAGTCGTTACAGATGATTGCTATGTTTAGTATTTAGTCCTTACCAAATTTCGAGGACGAAATTCTTTAAGGAGGGGAGCCTACAACATCCCTAATTTTTGATAACATTATTCAGGAGATTTAATTAGATAAATTAAATAGAATAATATAAATAATTAGAGTGATAAGGGGATTGAGATTTGAATAAATGATAAGAAGGTCGTGCTTAACAAATTAAATGGGCTTGAAAACGGTTTGTAAGTTAATTAATTTACAGAAGGGTATATTGGGAAATAGCCCCACATAACCCCTTACCCTTATATATTCTAATTCCTCATAGTTTCATTTCCCATTTACGTCATTTTGCAAAAACAAAATACAAACGCAAACATAAAAGAGGAGCCGACCATTGTTGAGGAAGAGAAATTCAAATTAAGCTAAGGAATTAAAGAAGGGGAATAAATCTTAATCTCAATCCAATCTCCTTATCCTAATCAAGGTAAATAATACTTTATACCATCTCTATTTTGTTTTATGATTATATGTTTTCGGATTTAAGATTAAATCATTTTTATGATGTTTTGGACGATGATATGCTTGATTTAGAATATGTTTGATTTAAATCAAAATATTTAAATAAGGATTTATTTGGTTTTTAGGGTAAAGACGATTGTAAATGATTTCGAATGCCATGGAAAAATTTTATGTTATGTAAAACATGATTTTGGAGTAGGGTTTTAATTTTGATAATTTTCCAAGCTATGGAAAGATTATTATGAATTTTCAAAGGAAAATATGATAAAATTGGGTTAAAAATTGATTTTGATTATTTCTGGAAGAATTTGGGTCTGAAATTTTGATATGTTTGATATGGTGATGAAAGTGAATTTTTGTAATTATTTGGGATTTTTCCTAAGCAAATTACTGTGGGAATTAAATTATTTTAAAAGGAGGACCTAAATGATTTAATTGTTTTGTTTAATGGAAGGGCTTATTTGTTAAATTAATCTTGGTTTAGATGCGGCAGTTATTTTATGTAAAGGATTTGAAAGTTGAGGCAACCAATCATATGCTTACAAGTAGGCAGGTTAGTTAGAAAGTGTTTACTTTAATGGGCATTAAATCAGATTTATCCAGAAAAGTGGGTTCCGCCTCTATTAAAAGCACCTTTCGACCATATACTTCCACCTTCAATCAAGTCGAAACCCCACAAAGCCGAAACCAATACACAAAGTATCAACATGGGTACGTATTGGAAGGCGGAAGGCGGAAGGCAGGGTGTCGAAAGCATCGTTTTCGATAGAGTCGAAAACATCGTTTACTTTCAAAGGTTATGCGCCTGCCTTGTTTTTAAAGGGTACTTTTGACCAAGTCGATACCCTGTTACTTTCAAACTTGTTACCGACTTTCTTTGTTTAAAAATAAAGCTTTTGAATGAGATCCTTTGTGTAAAAAAGAATGCTTTTGAAAACGATGGTTCCAACCTAGTTGAAGCCCTGCTGCCTTTTTTGCCTTTCGAGAGTACTGAAGTCATCAATGCTTTCGAAGGGTAGCTTTTGTTTTAATGTACTAAGCAACTTCCTAAATGCTTTCGAAAGAGGTTCAAGGATTTTGAAGGCAATGGCTTCGAAAGGGGTTTCGATGCTATCCTTCAATGTTTTACTTAAAGGTTTTGAAGCTTTCGAAATGATGGTGCAGTTGCCATCAAACTTTCCCCAAACAATTTTATATGATGATTAGAGGTTTCGAAAGGGATACTTTCATCTATATTCACTTTGACCCAAAAGATGTTTTTAAAGCAAAACCCAATGGTTTCGAAAGGGATACTTTCATTGGTTTCGAAGCTATGTTTCTAAAGACTATTAAGTAATGTTTCGACACTTTCGAAAGGTATATTTTGGTTCCGAAAGAGATGATTAAAGAACTTCGAAAGGTATGTATTTAATGTTTTGAAAAGAAGTTTTCTATGATTTCAAAGGAGGTTATCTAGGGGTTTCAAAAGTAATGTTTTAGGTTTCGAAAGCCTTAGTTTTCAAAACAAATAACCCAATCTCATTTTAAAAGAAGACCATGGCATAAATAAAGTATTTTGAAATGGAGTTTTGAAGAAGTTTTCCTTGATTCATGGGTTAAAAGGATTAACCAGGTTTTATATAATATGATTTCAAGGATATTAAACCACATGGGTTGGTATTATTTTGTTTACTTCTTCATATATGATTTTGAATTTATTCACATTATAATGGACCCATAACTGTAAATTGGGGAAGGGTAGAATAACCTGTTAGGTTGACCCGGTAGTGAATATAAATTAAATTAACTCCTGAATGAGTAAATTGCATGTACGAGGTAAGGAAGACCAGAGTATAGGATGCTAAAATATTAAAAGAATATATTTGTATGGGCCAATAGGTTCACAGTAAGCCCATGAAAACTGTGTAGGAAAAGATATCGACAGGGGCCAATAGGTTCATAGTAAGCCAAGGAAAATTATGTATAAACGAAGATGCCAGGAAGACAGATTCATAGTTAGCCCATGAAAACTATGATTTGATATTGGCAGGGGTCAATAGGTTTGTAGTTAGCCCATGAAAACTATATCCGGATTAAGATTGATAGATGTCAATAGGTTCCTAGTCAACCCATGTAACTTAGGATAAGAGGGAAGTTATTAGAGTTACCAATAGGTTCAGAAAGAACCCATGAAACAATGATGCTATTGGCAGGGGCCAATAGGTTCTTTGTGATCCCATGAAAACTATGAAATAGGGCAGGGAGTCCATAAATTTAAATAGGTTGCTAGTAAGCTTATGAAAACTAATAGGTTAATAGTGACCCTAGAAACTATAAATGAGACAGTTAGTCAGAATGAATGTGGATGGGAAATCCAGAATTGATTTACTTGTTTGCATATCATCATATTGTTTTGAATTGTTTTAACCATTATGGATGTAGGAGCACAGTATATGGTTTATAAAGGTTTTAGGATACTAGTAAGGGGAAAATCCTTTCCGCTAAGCGGTGTGGTCTCACTAGATATCCAAATGGTTTGAGATGGTAGATTATTATTCATACCAGGCTTAATGTCTGACTCGAAGTTAATGTTTTCCCCTTAAACTCTCGGGTACTCAATTGATTTTGTGTAGTTTGAGAGTTGAGGTTTTTAGGTACCTCTTTAGACGAATAAGCTTCTAGAGACGTGCATGAGGCATGATAGCTATCCAGAGTTCTCTTTTATTTTGATTCCGCTGTGTTGTTGTTGTAAAGGC
This sequence comes from Allium fistulosum, assembly GCA_030737815.1. Lineage (NCBI taxonomy): Eukaryota > Viridiplantae > Streptophyta > Magnoliopsida > Asparagales > Amaryllidaceae > Allium > Allium fistulosum. The sequence goes on from CM060902.1 coordinate 1,024,495,284, forward strand.
AAAGTTGTTTGATTGCCTATATATACTCTGATCATCCAAGAGGGCATCTGCATATGTTGCACTTAGCATATGTTGTAATAAATATATTTTCTTTAAACGTGGTTTTTATATTCGATTATGTAAAGAATTTGAAATGTTTTGAAATGGAATGAGAATGTTGTTTGCTGAATTTAAATTTTTTTTCATATCCATGTTATATCAATGTATCTAATATTACTGTATTTGGTCGCCGAGGATTAATAACTATGGATGACTATAGCATCCGTAGCCGTCAATTTTGGGCCTACAAGTAGAGGATGTTACAACACCCTTAAGCAATGATATATCGTGCATGTGTTCTCTCCATCCTTACTGTTACACAACTATCTAAAGCTGGTCATTGGTCAAAACTTTAATAATATCTGTATTTAATTATGAAGTCCAGCATTAAAGTCCAAGATTAAATCTAATAATTTTATCGATTAAATAATTTGCTTTGGCTCAAAAATTTGACTTTAACTTGACTACTGATAACAATGATACTGATCTTTTATTCAAAGGAGATGAACCCTCTATTGAATAGGGTTTCACTTCAGGTGGTTCAGCATATGCCTAGTTATGATCTTCACACGATCATCATTGTCATGTGATTAATCATAATCATATCATAGTTTGGAAACTTAAGTCAAAAGATACCACACATGGTCACGTGAGATTTTATATTTGAATTTTTATTTAACCTATGAAGACTCTTAGCGAGTCATTCTATATTTTTTTAAATAATCACATGTACGTAACATCTTGGTTCCCTCAACCATTATTAGTAGTTCACCATTCATTGTATGAAGAGTAGTAGGTGCACTAGTCTTAACAGATGTATCGATATCCTATTCTAGAAATATGTTGACTTGGAATATTTATGAACAAGTATTTATTGAAATGAATCGATACTCATGGCTACAAATAGATTTGTAATTGTAATTGATTAAATACTTTTCCTAAGGATTTTTACTTGTATATATTTAACGAATTTAACACATTAATTATATCCCACAAAACAATACATAAAATAGAAATAAAACCAAAATCTTACTTTCTTTTGAACAAGATTCGCTATATGAGTTCTATTATATGATTAAATTACATAATTGCCCCTAGAGGCACACTCTTAACTCTATCAGTAAAGGGACGAGTTCAAGTTTTGAATCCTCTAGCTAAAATTTAGCTACATAAGTATCTCTTCTAGATCAAAAAAGTTGGAGAAATGTTCGGGGATATTGTTGACTCGGCATCATCGATTGGCATTGATCGATGGACATAGTGTTTTTTCCTACTGGACTTCACTTTGTATTGCATTTATCCATTGATCCATCATTACTTCATGCTTTAACTCTAATCCATGCTCCAAGATCAGAATACATCAAAACTTCACCAAGTATTGGGAATTATATCGATCGATATTGATCCATACTATCAATTGATATTGATCAATGATACTTTGCTTTTTCAAACTTTTCTCTTGTATCATCTTGCACTTGATCATCCATGAGCTTTGTATTTGTTTCTTCATTATTTTAAAGTCCAGTATCACTAGATCGTCTTGTGTGAAAAATCATGGATAACACACATGTCATTACCAAAGCATACCACATCCTTATCAAAGTAGGAGTTCTCCATCATCCAATTAACATACATCAAAGATTCAATGAAGATTCAACTAAAGCCATAGATCCAAGACACATATCCGACCTTACCTAACATTTATAGCAAATTCTATTCAAAATAAAGTAAGCTTCTAGTTTTATTTTCTATGTATAAATTTGGTATATTAAAATATAAATAATGGATTTTTAAATATATACAATTAGATAATCTTTAGGAACACGATTATAGTTACCAATATGCTCATAACCATATGTATTGAATCGTATAAAATAAATAATTGTCCTTAATTATTCCTAGTCAAGATGTATCAAGAATGAGATATTGATATATCCATTTAGACTAGTGTACGTAACGCTCTCCATATGATAGACGATGAATTAAGCATGACCATTAGGGACATAAGGGTTCATGTACGAGTAGTTATTTAGAACTACCAAAAGGGAGTATTCTATTGGTTAAAAAGTCAAATAGATTATTTCATGTGATGATTTGTAGTAGTCTTTTGACTTGGAAATACAATAAATCCTAAGCGTCTAAACTATACTTTGATTATGGTTAATCACATGATGTCGATGGTTGTATTATGCCCATAGTTGAATATAAGTTTAACCACATTAAGTGAAACACTAATAAAGAAAGGATTTGTCTCCTTCCAATAAAACGTTAGTATCCCTGTAATCGGTAGTCAGCGTAAAGTCAAAGTCATTGGCCAAAGAAAATAGCTTAATCAATAATCATCATCAGACTGAACCATGGACATTAATATTGGACTTTGCAATTAAATACAGATATTATTAGAGTTGTGACCATTGATTAAGTAACTAAGTATAAATATTTAAGTGATATAGTAATGACGAAGAGAAAACGTGCACAATTATGGTTGCTTAAGGGTATTGCTTTAAAAAATAATAATAAGAAATTGGATTTCACCTATATAATCTATAAGCAACTAAATTCATGTCTTTTATTGTATTTCAACAAAGTGCGAACATGTTTGAATATTTAAATTATTTAAATGTTACCGATGGTTGAATTTGCATCAGGGAGTCATACAACTATAACTCTCAATTTTCAATCGAAAATTATTTATTGAAATAATTTATAAAAGTATAAATTATTATTATGGAGATATGAATATCTTAGTTATATTAATTAATTTATTAATAGTAGTAGTATTATTAGAGGGCGGAAAAGTTAATTAATAAAATATATAATTATTATAAATTTATTTAATTATTTAGGTAGGTCGAAAATAATATTTACTAAATAATAAATATTTTATGGTAGTTGAAGTTATTATTATTGACTAGTAATTAGAGGGCAATCCATATTTATAATAGATAAATGGTTTATTATTTAATTAGGTTATTGAACTTAATTAATAGATAAGTCTAGTCCAATGGAAATATATTAAGGAGATATTTTTAGAATTTGATACTATAAATAGACCCAAAGAGTCCATTTATATATACGACTTTATTCTCTCTCTAATAAAATAAATTCCGTCCTGATGGTGGAATTTTCATCACCACCATTGAGTTAGGGAAATGTCACTCTAAGGCAAAGCTGACTAATCAAGGCATTAACGACCGGTGCGACTATCAAGGAAAATTTAAAATAAAAATTGATTTAATGTGATTAGGCTTAATAATTTAATTTGGTTTTATTGTAAAAAAGGTTTTTATTTTCAGTGAATGTTTTTGCACATCAATATCATGACCACCTTCTTACACTAACCTTTATGAGGCTATCTAGGACGAAATCCCATCGAAGTAAGCATGTCAGAAGCGGAAGCAACCAAAGGCGATGGTTTGTAAATCATGGTGGCATCTTTAAAAATTTAAGGTTTGTTCGTAGCTGCATTATGATGACATAATAAGGTGGCGAGGGCATGACCTTCTGGCTAATGTCAGGAGGGGGGGGGAGGCATCATCATTGGGGATGCGGTGAGCTTGGATTACGATCTTAGAAGCAATTAGGTATTCTGCTTTGAGTTGGAGAAAATGATAGAAGCTAAAAAAAATTTATACTTTAACCCCTAATTTGTAGTGATTACAATTTAGCCCTTATAACCTATAATTCTTTTAACTTTTGCATACAAGCTCCATTTCACATGCAACTTACACCATTACATTAAAATTCTAGGCGTTCTGATATTATTTAATCATATATCATATAATTATATATGAAAATGTAAATTATACATTGGTATATTACTTTGTCCATAACATATACAATAAAAATAAAAATAATAAATAAAGGCACCATTTATCATTTAAAATTATCATATTCGAATAAAAAATTAAATTATTTAGTTATATATATATATATAATTTCTTAAATGCCATATTAAAAATAAAAATTATACAAAAAATAATAAAATTGTTTTATTGAATATTATAATATAATAAATGTTATTCACGTTAATATAATTTAAATATATTGCTATAATATATTTTAATATGAATTAGTAATGAACTATTTCAGGAAATCTAACACACGATTAAATGCTAAATGTGTTAACAATAATATAAATTAAAATTCAAATAAGATTCATCAAATAAAACATTAAATATGATTTAATGTTAATAACATTATTCATGATAGCACTATAAAAGGTCTAGTGCGTAATGAATTAAAATGATTTTTTTAGTTTGCCCCTTTTACGTTGCTACTCAATGCACCTGATCCAATAGGAAATATTATAATTAGGGAAATACCACCTAATAAGAAGAGGACTCTACTTGAATTCACTTCTTGCTAAAAATCATTTGTAATCTTGCAGTCATAAAAAAACTAGAAATGTACAACAATGGCAGATTAGGTCAAAATGCACTTCCCATGTTTAGTAAAATACACGAATATATAATATTTGTGTGTGTATATATACATACATATACACACACATACTTGAATTTTTTCTTGAATTTACTTGCTTGAAGTGTTTAATCAACATTTTGGACAAACGTTGTTAAGTATGTCTCAAGCTAGGAGAATAACTACCATTAGATCTATAACTTTCTCAATGCAAGTTTTCTACTTAAGATTGTTTAGTTTTCTTTTAACCTATCTTAATATGATTGCCCAAGCATATAATTAATCCTTATGGTATGGTAATACGCATTCCAGAATGGTGGTTCCTATATTACACTTTAAACTAAAACCTACAAAGAAAGGTGGTCTTATCCTTATTCTACTTTTGAAACTTGGCTACATCTCTTCTTGTATTGATTACATACTTAGAAATAAGCAATGTTTTTGGAAGTGGTGGTCCAAAAAGTACCACACCAGTCTAAATATTACTAAATTATGAGCATTCTACAAGATACTAGTTGGTTATAAAGGAGTTTATTAAAAGCTAGAGATAAAGTTATAACATTAATTCATTGTTCTATCTTTGAAAGTTCTAGTGCAATGTTTTGGTAAAATTTATGAGACAATGCAGAGTGGTATTTGTTTACATCATAATGCTAAAATGTTGAATATTTTTGTGAGAATCGTGTATCTCTTCATTATTGTTGTGAACCTTTATATAATGATTGTTGAAAAATATCAATTTTAGTAGTCTCAACCTGTCAAACTTTGATTTCATTTGTGGGGTATTCCTCCTAGGAGACTCCTTGATCCGTCGCAACTTAATGTCAAATTTTGCATGTCACTCTAGAGTTTCAAATAATATGGAATTCCAAGGCGGAAACTTAGGTCCTAAACGATGCACTTCTCACTCAAGCCCATTTATGTAATTTTGGGGTAGCTTAAATTTTCTCGGTGCGTTTGTGTAAATCGCCTAATGAAACTAATATACATCTTTATTCTTCCCTTTATTTTCTACAATATGGTATAGAATGCTTGTTGGAAAATGGACGTTGTAGTATATGCATTGATAATGATAAAAATGATTTGTGATATATACACAGACTTGAATCATTTCATTCTCCTTACGATTTTGATAACAATAGTCAAAGAGGCACGATTCAAATGAAATTGTAGACCGTTCAAGCAGAAGAAAGGAAAAGGGAAGACAATCTAGAGATATACCACTGTCCTATAAGGGATGTCGATAATGAGAAAATTTAAATAAGAAAGTGGTAAACAAGAAAATTTAGGCATATGTCTCTAAATGTATTCAAATTTTTAAAGAATATTTCAACATTAGAAAGATAACTTTTTAGTTTAGGAAATTTCAAAATGGTCAACTAATTTGTTATAGGGAATTAAGTTTTCAAAGAATTTAACATCATAATTTTTTATAACATTATTCAGAAGATTAAATTAGATAAATTAAATAGAATAATGATGATTAGGAGATTGAGATTTGATTAAATAATAGGGTCGTGCTCACCAATAAGATAAATGAGCTTTAAATTGGTGTATTGGTTAATTAACTACACATGGGCATATTAGTAAATTAGCTAATTTATTATACACGGCTATAACTTCTCATATTTGTCCATTCACGTTTCAATTCTTAGGACCACAAATACCAACCTAAAATCTAAACTAAAGCCGACCATTACCAAAGAAGAAAGGAAGAAATTAAAATCTAAAGCTAAGGAAATCTAGGGAGGATAAATCAACAACAAATCTCAAATTCCTTATCCAATTTAAGCTGAATATTAATCTTCTACCATCTCTATTTTATTCTATGATTATATGGTTTAGGATTTATGTTTTGAATTCGTTTTTGAGATAAATTGGATGCTGATATGCTTGAGTTATATTATGGTGATTTGTTTTAAATCATAATCACATGAATTTGTACGGTTTTAGTATAAAACAGAGAATATATGATTTTAGATTGCCATGGAAAATTTTTAAGGTTAGTAAAACATGATTTTGGAGATGGGATTTAATTTTCAGAATTTTCTAAGCTATGGAAATATTATTATAAATTTTTAATGAAATATATGATATAATTGGGTTTAGAATTTATTTCGAGAATTTCAGAAAGAAATTGGGTCTAAAATTTTAAGATGTTTGGTTACATGATGAAATTGATTTTCTATGATTTCTGGGAATTTTTTCTAGTTGATTTATTTGGGGAAATAAATCATTGTAAAAGAAGGGCTTTTCTGCAAATTATTGGTTTTTGTTATATGGAAAGGTTTTAACGTTAAATTCCTTTAATATGGATCTGAATAAATGTGGCAGTTTTAAAAAGGTAAAGTATTCGAAAAGCTTTTATGACAGCCAAACAAAAGTTTACAAACCGGTAAGTTTTTAGAAAGTAAATACAAAAAGTTGCTATAATTCAGCCTTTAAACCAGAAAAAGGTGTGTGACGCAGTTAGTAGTACCTTTTGACTCCTTTGATTCTGCCTCATCCCAGTCGAAACCAACATAGTCGAAACCCATGTAGTCGAAACCAATACACAAGATATCACTTAGATGGTATGTAGTGGATTGGAAGGAAGGCGGAAGCCTCGATGTTGAAAGGGTAGCTTCCGATGGAGTTGTAACCCTGCCTTGTTTTCATAAGTTAAATTTCTTACCTAGTTTTACCCAAAGCTATCGACACAGCCGTAAGCTATGCTTTCAAAAAGGTTTTATACTTAACTTTCGAAGGAGGTTGTCATGTTTTGTTAAAGCATTTGCTTTCGAAGGAGTACCTTTTTCCTTTAAATAATTGCTTTTGACAGAGCAGGTTCTGGCCTAGTCGAAACCTAGCCACTACTCTACCTTTCAACTATATTGACCAGTAATGCTTTCGAAAGGCTACCTTTATCTTCACCTTAAACTAAGCCTTTTCCTGAATGCTTTCGAAGGGTTGGGAGCTTCAAAGGTGATGGAGTCGAAATTGGTTTCAACCATGTCCTTCAAAGTTTTTGTTTTAAAGGTTTTGCTTTCAACTAACATGGTTCCGACACTATCAATTTTTCCCCAAACTAATTTTTGCTGGTTTCGAAAGAGATACTTTCGTATATAACCATTTTGACCCAAATGATGTTTTTAAAGAGTAAAACTAATACTTTCGAAAGGGGTACTTTCGTTTGTTTTGAAGCTCTATATTTTAAAAAAAGATGATTTGATACCATCAAAAGGTATAATATGTTTTGAAAGAGAATGTTTATTAATGGCTTCGAAAGGTATGTATACAATGTTATGAAAAGAGGTTTTGCTTTCGAAGGAGGCTATCTAGAGGTTTCGAGAGAGATGTTTTATGGTTTCAAAACGAAAACCCAATCTTAATTTAAAGTAATAATCATGGAATAAATAGAGATTTTAAAATGATAGTCACTTTGTTATTAACCCATAACTATATTTTGGGGAATGGGCAGAATAACTAGTTAGGTTGACCCAGTAGTGAATATAACTTAACAGATGTTAAAACTTTAATTAAAGATATTGACAAGGGCCAATAGGTTTATAGTAAGCCCATGCGAACTGTATGATATTGGTAGGGGCCAAAGGTTTATAGTCAGCCCATGAAAACTATGATTTGAAATTGGCATGGGCTAGTAGGTTTGTAGTTAGCCCATGAAAACTATATCCGGATTAAGATTTGGCAGTCAGCCAACAGGTTCCTAGTTAGCCCATGAAAACTAGGATAAGAAATAAGATATTGGAGTTACCAATAGGTTCTTAATGATCCCATGAAAACTTTGTATTTGGACAGATAGTCCTTAACATTTAACAGCTTAATAATAGAGCTAGAAACTATAATTGAGACAGATAGTCAGAATGAATGGGGATGTGTAATCCAGAATTGATTTATTTGTTTTGCATATCATCATAATGTTTTGAAATACTATGTTTTAACCATTGTGGATGCAGGAGCATAGTATATGGTTTTATAAATGTTTTATGATACTAGTGAGGGGAAACCCGTTCTGTTAAGCGGCATGGTCTCATTGGATATCTAAATGGCTTGAGATGGTAAATTATTATTCATACCAGGCTTTATGTCTGACTCGAAGTTTTTGTTTTCCCCTTAAACTCTCGGGTACTCAATTGATTTTGAGTAGGATGAGAGTTAAGGTTTCCTGGTGCTCTTTTAGACGAATAAAAGCTTCCAAGGACGTGTAGGAGGCAGATTGTTATTATAGTTCTTTAAGTTCCGCAGTGTGTTTGTTTGTAAAGGCAAATTATTTTCTTGCCTATTTATATACTTTGATTTACCAAGGAGGCATCTTCATATGTCACTCTTGCCGTATTTTGTAATAATTATATGTTATCTGAACGTGGTCTGCGAATTGGGATTATGTAAGCAATTTGGAATATTTTGAAAATGTGGAATTTTTTTTGCTTTTTAATTTTTTTTCATATTCTTATGTTTCTGTGTATCAATGTATCTAATATTTCCATGTTTGGTCGTAGAGGATTAATAACTATGGGTGACTGCAGCATCCATAGCCATTAGTTTTGGGCCTCCAAATAGGGGGATGTTGCAAGTTGGTATCAGAGCATAGGTTTATGAAACTTTAAAAGAAACTTAAACCTAAAAGATTTTTCCAAACATAATCCAATGAATCAGATAATAAGATTCGGGTTTGGCTTAACGCTATAGCAACGTATTTGTATTTTCTATATACAGTTATATATAAGTACGTATCCCCCGTTCTCTTAGATCGTTCTTCTGTATCTTACTAAGGCTCGTATGTAGATTTACGAGAAAGGAGATATGGAAGCAGGAAATGGAAGAGGAAATCCTAGTGGAGGAAGCACCACAACTAATGGAAATGCTCAACTCACTACCAGGAGAAACCTGGGTTGACCGGCTAATGCTAGTAACCAAAATGCGAAAGCTATTGTGGGTGCTGGAAATCCGCCAATGGATACGGGGGCGATGTATTAGTTCTTTGCTGGTTTGGTGCAAACTGGACCTGCTGCTGGAGTTGATGGAAATGTAGGAGGAGCAAATTCTGTGGCTCCAGTTGGGAATATTGCTTTGCTGAGTAGAGATTACACAAGTTTGGGTGGGAAGCCATTCTTAGGAACGGAGAGTGTCGTAGAGGTTCAGAATTGGTTGTTGCATTGTGAGCGTATATTTACTGATTTAGGCCTCAATGATGGACAAAAGAGAAGGTTGGCCTCTAGATAGTTGCAGGGGTCAGCATTGCATTAGTGGAATAGTGTCACTACCGGAGTGCCGGAAGAGCAGTTAAGTTGGAATGATTTTAAAACGAGATTTGAGCATGAAGTTTGTCTTAGAGTGGTGCTTGAGACGCTAAGGCAGTATCAGCTAAAGGCGAAGTTTACCAAGTGTCATTTCTTGAAGAAAGTGGTAAAGTTTCTTGGTCACATGGTTTTAGAGAAAGGATTGTCATTCGATCTAGATAAGATCGAAGCTGCAAATAATTGGAAGAGACCATAGACGGTGACTGAGATCAGGAGTTTTCTTGGACTTGCTGGCTACTACCAGAGATTCATTAAGGATTTCTCGTAGATAGCAGCACCATTAACTAAGCTTACCAGGAAGGAAGTGATGTTTGTTTGGTCTGACAAATGTGAGGAGGCATTCCTTAAGTTAAAGCATTTGTTGACCAATGCACCCGTGTTAGTAGTTCCAGACTGAAACCAAGGATTGGTGGTGTATACCGATGCATGTGGAACTGGATTAGGAGCGGTATTGATGGTAAAGTCATTGCCTACGCATCTAGGCAGCTTAGACCGCATGAAGTTAGATATCCTACTCATCATTTGGAGTTGGCAGCTGTGATCTTCGCATTGAAGATTTGGAGGCATTATCTCTTTAGGGAGAGATTTGAGTTATATACCGATCATAAGTCTTTATGGTATTTATTCTCTCGGAAGGAGTTGAATATGAGACAGGAGAGGTGGTTGGAGTTTTTGGTTGCATAAGATTTTGGTATAGAATATACACCAGGAAAAGGTAATAAGGTGGGAGATGCTCTTAGCAAGAAACATCAAAATGTGGTGTTAGTTATGTTGGCAGAATGGAAAGATTTGGAAGCTTTAGCCAGTTGCGGTGCGCAGTTAAGATCAACTGCTGGTTCTAGTCAGAGTTCCGCTAGACTATCTTGTTTAGAAGTTTGACTAGTATTGATTGAGAGAATTGCTTCTAAGCAGAAGAAGGATCCAGTGTTAGTAGAAAGGATTAGAAGGCCTGAGGTTGGAACAGAGACCGATGATTTAAAGGATTTTAGCCTTGACTAGAGAGGATGACTAAGAAAGAAGGGATGGTTGTGTATTCCGAATGTGGAGGACTTGAGGAAAGAAGTTCTTGGAGAATGTCATCGATCTAAGTTTACGATTCATCCTAGAGGAACCAAGATGTATCAAGATATGAAGAGGAGCTTCTATTGAGAAGGCATGAAGAGGGATGTTGGCATGTGGGTTAGACAGTGAGCAAACTGTCATTAAGTGAAAGCTGAACATCAGAAACCAAGTGGGTTACTAAAGCCTTTAGAGATTCCAGTTTGGAAATGGGATTCGATATCCATGAATTTTATAGACAGGTTGCGTAGGTCAAATAAAGGTATTGAAAGTATATGGGTTATAGTGGACAAATTGATCAAGAGTGCACATTTCTTTCCACTTAAGTCAACCAGAACGGCGCCTGTTTTAGCTAAGTTGTTCTTGAACAACATAGTTAGACTACATGGAGTTCCTAGCAGTATAGTTAGTGACAGAGATGCATTGTTCACTAGTGAATTCTGGAAGAGTCCATAGGAAGTAATGGGTACCAAGCTTAACATGAGTACTGCATACCACCCTTTGACAGATGGACAAACAGAGAGAGTCAATAAGGTACTCGAAGATTTATTGAGAGCCTGTGTATTGAACTTTGGTGGATCTTGGGAAGATCACCTACATTTAGTTGAGTTTTCCTATAATAATAGTTACCGGACTAGTATAGGAATGGCACCGTTTGAAGCTTTGTATGGAAGGCCATGTAAATCACCGGCCTGTTGGTTGGAGATAGGAGACAGATTAGTGTTAGGTCCACATTTAGTTAGAGAGGCGTCAAAGAAGATTGAGTTAATCCGGGGAAGGATAAAGGAAGCTCAGTCTAAACAGAAGAGTTATGCAAATAAGAGGCGTAAGGACCTAGAATTCTCAGTTAGAGATAAGGTTTTCATTAAGGTATCACCTATGAAGGGTGTGGTACGCTTTGGAAAGTCGGGAAAGTTAGTCCCAAGATATGTAAGTCCATTCCAGATTATAGAGAGGATTGGAAAGCTCAAATACATAATAGAGTTGCCGAGCATTTGGTAGGTGTCCATAATGTATTTCATGTGCCTCATCTTTGAAAGTTTGTGCATGATCTAGAAACTACAATTCCTCCAATAGGGTTGGATGACTTAGTGGTAGAGCCTAATTTGACTTTTGTTAGCCAACCAGTTCAAGTTGTAGATAGAGATAAGAAAAGATTAAGGAGAAAGACAGTCGGGTTGGTGAAAGTTCAATGGAGCGACAACGAAAAGAACTGTACTTGGGAGATAGAGGACAGGATTAGGGATACTTATCCTGATCTGCTTTAAAGGTATGTCTATATTAGATTTATATAGATAGTTGCTAGTCAGTTAGTCTTGTATGGTTGTTAGGAGATGTTACAAATGATTGCTATGTTTAGTATTTAGTCCTTAATGAATTTCGAGGATGAAATTCCTTAAGGGGGGAAGCCTGTAACATCCATAATTTTTTATAACATTATTCAGAAGATTTAATTAGATAAATTAAATCGAATAACGATGACAAGGAGATTGAGATTTGATTAAATAATAGGGCCGTGCTTATTAATAAGACAAATGGGCTTTAAATTAGTTTATTTGTTAATTAAACTACACATGGGCATATTAGTAAATAAGCCAATTTATTATACACGAATATAACTTCTCATATTTGTCCATTCACGTTTCATTTCTCATGATCACAAATACCAACCTAAAACCTAAACTAAAGTCGGCCATTACCAAGGAAGAAAGGAAGAAATTATAATCTAAAGTTAAAGAAAGCTAGGGAGTATTAATCAAAAACAAATCTCAAATTCCTTATCAAGTTTAAGGTGATTAATAATCTTCTACCATCTCTATTTTATTCTATGATTATATGGTTTCGAATTTATGATTTGAATTCGTTTTTAAGATCAATTGGATGATGATATGCCTGAGTTATATTATGATGATTTGTTTTAATTCATAATCACATGAATTTGTACGGTTTTAGTATAAAACCGAGAATATATGATTTCAGATTGCCATAGAAAATTTTTAGGTTGAGTAAAACATGATTTTGGAGATTGTTTGCACAGAAAATGGACAAACACCTCAAAGTTGTATGATTTAGTAGATCTTATGTTGTTCTTAGCGATTTGAGTGATTTATGCAAATACGTAAAAAACAGGGACTAAACTGTAAAAAGACACGTAGATTTATAGTGGTTCAGCCAGAATGTGCCTACGTCCACTTTATATGTTATTTCTCTTCCTTTCTTATGATTACAAGTACAAAGCTTTGATACGAGTAAAAGAAAGTCGTTTGAAGAGTTCCTTCCGTGCTTGAGCTCTCAAACTTGTCCCCCATTGTTGTACCCCTGCCCCTCTATTTATAGAGTGAGGTTGGGGGCAGGGGTCTTGGATGTATACAGCTGCTGGTGGGCCTGGGCTGAAGTGATCTGTCCTGGCAGTCTGTTTCGGCATCCTCTTGGTTCGGTCATGAGGTGGTTCGGTGATAGGTGGAGAGGTTTTGGTCCGGTTGTATTTGGTTCGGTGGTAGCTTGGATCGGTGGAGAGGAGTTGATTCGGTTGTATTTGGTTCGGTCGAAATCATATACAACACTTGCCCCCCAAAGTAGGGCGTGTGCGTGCGCATGTCCTGCTTTGTTTTTCGACAATCCCATTTTACCATCTTCATCCGGTTCCCACTACCGAATCATCTGATCCGATATTCTGCTTTCGCTTATAAGTAGGGGACTAGGACCTCCGTTTTTTCTATCTGCCGAATCGTTTCGAAAGTATTAGCCGAATCAAGCCTCTAGCCGAATCAAGTGAGAGTTTTAGCCGAACCAAGTCCTTAGCCGAATCACCCAAGGTTTTTAGCCGGACCGAGTTTTTAGCCGAATCAGGTACTATTCCTTTTGCCGAATGTGTTTTCGTATCGTACTTCCGAAGGGACTGATGTGTTTATATGCCGAATGAACCTGTTACTTGTTGATGATGATTGAATGCCGAATGAACGTGCATTCGTATGCTGATTGAATATGACTTTTACATTTTGAATTTACATGAAAAATCCCATACTGCAATGTTTGTGTGTTCTAACGATATACCTTTCCCACGTTTGCAGATAAATGTCTCGAAAGGTAGAAACTCGATCAGACAAGAAGAGATCCGGGGGTGAAGGAGAGTCCTCGGCCGTGCCCCCACCTCAATCAGGATCGGAGCGTCATGGGCCCGCCCCAAGGTCATTAGTGGATGGATATGGTCCCCAGGAGCTGCTGGATTCCCCGCCTGACTGCTTTCCTAGCTCTCTCAAAGAGGAGCAGCTCGATGTTATATCTCGTTCCTTTGGGATCGATAGAGCCCTCATGCTGCTGCCGGGCCCAGGAGTCATGCCATACAATCCTCCCGAAGGATACTTTGCTTATAGTAGGTACCATTGTATGTGTGGTGCTATCCCGCCTCTCAATGCTTGGGTAGTCAGCTTCCTCACGTATCTAAAGGTGGCCCCATTCCAGCTTCAGCCCAACTCTTATGCCATACTGGTGAGCCTTTTCGTTATTTTTCGGAGGAAGTATGGTCGCGCTCCCTCCAACCGGGAGATCCGGTACTTGTATAATTTAAGGGGCTATAAGAAGGGGTCCCCATATATTAGCTTGGAGTCAGTTGTGACCTTCAAGCCGGTCTTGGACCTGTACTCTAAATTCAGCATGTTCAAGAAAGAGTGGTTCTTTGTTAGGGACGACTCCGTCTCCATCCGGCGCTTTACCTCTGGATGTAAGTTGATGCTTTTACTTATAATTTTTATTCCGATTGCGATGCTTCTTCTCATACTTTCTCATTTTTGCTAGCGACAGGTGGCTTTCCGGTTGTGGAGACTGACCGCCTGGTTCAGACGGCGGCTGAGATAGAAGCCATTCTTGGGAAATATAGATCATCTGCCTTCTTGATTAGAAACGCGATTCTTCTGGAATATAACTTAATCCTTCCGCAGCAGTCTGTAGTTAAGCTGAGGGAAACGGTGGAGGAGAGGGCGGCTGCTCAGACCAAGGAAGGTGTTACGGCAGAGAGTAGCAAGAGGAAACCTTTCACAAAACCTCCAGCTGTCGGAGGTAAGAAACTCAAGAAATCGGACGGTCCCTCCCCCAGCAATTGTCCACTTACCCGGGAGGAGGAAGACATAGAGGAGGAAAGAGGCGAGGGTGGAGATGGTCGGGATGGTGACAAAGGTGGCGATGGCATCGGGGCCCTACTTCCTGGGCAAGCGGGCGAGATTCAGGAGTGGACGGATGATGCGTTCCACCAGGCTTTTGAGGGGTTGGATGAGGATCCGGCTTTGGCAGAGAAGACCGGAAGGCGGACAAAGCCGGGACTGGTGCAAGTGAGTCTTCTCCGACCATTCCAGCCAAGGTGGCTCCGACGACTCAAGGTGAACTCTTGACTCCTGCATGCTTCATTAATGATAGGGACTTAGGAATATTTTATGACCCGCTCCCGTCCTGGAATGAAATCCAGGACTTATTGCAGTATCCCACTCCTCCCCAGGGTTTGTACAACCATAGCTGTGTTTCTTTTCCTTTTTTTTAACTTGTAATTTACCACGTTTCTCGAATCGTATAGTAATGTAAGATTGTGACACTTTTTCTTTATATCAGGAGCAGGCAAGACGTCCAAAGCTTCAGACCTCCGACACAGGCTTGAGCAATATAAACTTTCCAAAATTTCTGCTAAGCCGAAGCCCTCAACCCAACGCTCCGGGGATGTAGTCGGCTACCGTCCTCTTCTTAGGGTCATCGAAGAGGGTATTCAGCAGAGGAAGAGGAGTCATCCTTTATCCGAAACTTCGCTCGGTCCTCAGCCTCCGGCTCAGCCTATTCATGACATTACTGAGGAGGGTAGCGAGTTTGCACCTTCTCCGCACCCGTCCGGAAACCCTTCTGTTATTCATATCGACCGTCCCGACTTGGCCCGTAATCCATTTGCGGGTCATCCTGATCTGGATCCAAGTTCTCATGATATTACTTTTGACGAAGTCACTGGTGAACACCTTCTCCCCCATAACCCCATGGTACGAGTACTTGATGAAGCCAAGTCCTTAGATCTCGATCTACTCACTACTTGTATAGTCACTATGGGAGACGAGGCCAAGGCTAATATTGATCGGGTGGCAGAGGAGACCAAGAAGCTGATGGGGCATCATGCTCGGCTGGTTAAGGCCGGAGAGGAGATTGGGAGCGCCAATATCCGACTTCGATTGGTGGTTTCGGATCAGGCCAAACAGCTTGCGGATCAGGCTATTCAGATTTCTCAGCATGAGGCTGCTACTGGGCGACTAAGGAAAACCATGGAAGAGGCCAGTCGGGCCGAATTGCGGAAAATGGAAGCTACCTGCAAAGAGCGGATTGACATGGCTATTGCCACGGTGGATGAGGTTCGGAGAGCGGATCTCGAGCAGGTGGAGGAATTGTCCGAGAAACTTGAGGCTGCAGAGCTTGCTCAAGCTAAGTTGAGGGAAGAGATGGAGGTGATGCGGAGGTCCCTTCAGGCTGATTGCTCGAGATACAGATTGGAGAGAGATGCTGCCGTCGAAAGGTTGTCGGCTTCCGATGCCCGGATGAGGGAGTTTGAGGAGAATGAGGGAATGATGGATGACATGCTCCAGGACATGTATTTCCGGACTTGGAAGCAGGGCAATCTCTCTTGGATGGATGATTATCCCAGGGTCATGGCCAAGATCTATCTTCGGGCTTTGGAGGAGGCTAAGGCTGATGCAGATAAAGAAGGTGGAACGGTCTTCAGTATGGATGTGGTCACTGCCCAGTTCACCAAGGAGGAGAAAGTGGCGGTAAAGGAGGGTATGCGGCTGCTTGCTGCTGAGGAGGCAGGTGTGCAGGTAGAGGATGACGACCAGGATGGTCAAGAAGCAGGTGCTGGTAAGTCTTCCTTTCTAGCCTTTCCGTTAACTTGGTTACTTATCACTAATGAATCCTTTTTATGACCGGACAGGCGGGCAACAGAGCAAGGACAAGACTTCGTCGCAACCGGCTCCCTGATTAGACCTGGAAAATTCTTTTTGTAGGCTTGGCATTGCTGTATCTGTTAGTCTTAAGACAGTAGAGTAACTTCTAAGTTGTAATTCTTGCTACTTGTAATAATCAACATTATTCTTGACGTGTAATTTTTTAACTCAAGCTGATTTTGTCGTTTCTTGAATATTTGTTGCTATTTCGACATATCGTATGAGAAATGTAGCTATGTATATTCTTGTAATTAAATTGTGTTTGATGTTAGACTCTAGTTCTACACCATAATTTTATGACTTGCAATATTTGCGTGTGGTGTGAACAAATTATGGTCATGTATTTGTACATAAAAGAAGAAAATACCGCCTTTCATGTTTTAATCGTAGATGACAGTCTTGAATATCTTGTAGGACCGAGCATGGAATGTAGTCGAATGTCCTGCCACTGTGAGTCCCTACACCCATTGGCGAGTATCTCCTACTCTGTATCATGTACTTTAGGGATTGTTATAGGGGATAGAAAAAAAAAGCTTTTTAAGTAAAATTGAAATACGTGAAATAGTAAAACTTCCAATCACGGAAGGCCTTCGATGTGCTTAAGTTCGTGGCAAACGGGTTTTGTAGTCACTTTCCCTAGCTGTGGGTCTTGGAGACATTTGTCACCCATCTTACGCCTCCGCGGGGAGTTAATTCTTTTTTACCACAGCCGCACTTAAGACACATCGGAGACGAGATCGCGCACAGTAACTACCCGGGCCATTATGGCCCGTAATCGTGGGTATTATTCGATTTACTGTGGCCGGCTAGCGTGGGTGCCGATCGTCAACTGTGAACTGCCCCTGGCTGGCCACACCTTATGTTGGGGCTTATAGTCGGTTCACAGTTGCCGGCGAGCCTAACGCCGTAATGAGCTGCCTCGGCTATAGTCGGCCTTCTCGGTGGCTTATAATCGGCTCATTACAGTTGGCTTTAAGGGCCGTCGCGAGCAATGAGTTAACCCGCAGCAGAGGGATGCTGGAGCAAAAGTGTCTCATTGGCGAGGGCATAGATTCGCATGGTACCTGTTAGGTCTTGTCCAGGTGAAGTTGCGTCGTGGAGTGCTTTGAATAGAAATGCTGTATACTCAGGATTTTGTTCAACAGAAAAGGATAAAGTTAACAAGCAGCCAAGATACAAAGGAACAAAAAAAAAAGAAACAAGGTTTTTTAAAGTGGTTCGGCACGAAAAGGCCTACGTCCACTGATTCTCTTTGTTAATTCACTTCATATGGGCAATACAAGTTAAGAAAAGTATCGACGGAGGTGTTGGATGTTCCATGCCCTCTGGAACACCTCTCCGTCCACTGTTGACAAAATATAGGCTCCGTTGTGGAGATCTTTATGAATTACGTATGGTCCATCCCAGATTGGGTCTAGTGCTCCGGGGCGAGGGAAGATTCGCTTGAGGACAAGATCCCCTTCTTGCAAGGTACGATGCTTGACTTTGGAGTTGTATTGTGCTGCCACTTTTTGCTTGTGGGCTGCTGTTTTGAGGATTGCATCGTTTCTTCTCTCCTCGATTAGATCCAAAGACATGTGAAGGAGTTCTTCGTTCTCTTCTGGGTTATAGTGGATCCGACGATGGGAAGGCACAATAGTTTCAACTGGGAGCATAGCCTCCGATCCGTATGCCAAAGAGAAAGGAGTGTGCCCTGTCGATGTTCTGAAAGATGTGCGATAGGCCCATAGTGCCGTAGGAAGTTCATCCACCCAAGCGCCCTTTGACTTTTCGAGCTTCTTTTTTATTAGAGTTTTCAGAATTTTGTTGACCGCTTCGACTTGTCCGTTTGCCTGGGGATATGCTACGGATGAGAAGCTTTTATGAATTCTGTGTTCTAGGCACCAGTTGGCAAATTCCTCGCTGTCAAATTGAAGTCCATTGTCTGATATGATTTTGAGTGGGACTCCGTACCTGCATAGAACATTTTTGATCAAGAAGTTAATAACTTTTGCTGAAGATACTTTATTTAGAGGTTCCGCTTCCACCCATTTGGTGAAATAATCAACTGCCACTATAGCATATTTGGCCCCGCCTCGGCCCATTGGTAGCTCGCCGATTAAGTCAATTCCCCATATCGCGAAGGGCCAAGGGCTGGTCATCTGAGTAATCTCGGTTGTTGGTAGCCGAGGGATCTTAGCAAATTTTTGGCATCTGTCACACTTCTTGACGAAATCTAAGGCGTCCTTGCTTAAGATGGGCCAGAAATATCCGTATCGGAGTATCTTTTTTGCTAATGTTTGCCCCCCGGTGTGATCTCCACAGCTCCCCTGATGGATGTTGGATAAGATTTCCTTGGCTTCCCTTCCGGCGACACACCTTAATAATGGGTTAGAGAAACCGCGCCAATAGAGGATGTCTTCTTGTATTGTATAGCGGGATGCTTTCCTCAAGATTTTCTTGACTTCATTACGCTCGTTGGGTAGTGTGCCACCTTGTAGGTAGTCTCGGATGGGAGTCATCCAAGTTGCTTCTTCGGCTGCGGCTATCAGATTTACTTGCTCAAAACTCGGGACCGTTTGCTTTGAGATGGTTACTGCCTCGAAGATGGCGATGTCTCTCATACTCGCCTGCTTTGCCAATTCGTCGGCCTCTTGGTTCTCTTCCCGAGGGATGTGTTTGACTAAGTACTGATCCAATCGGCTGAGGAGCAACTTGGTCTTCTTTAGATATGCTATGAGTCGTTCCTCTCGAGCTTGGAATCCTCCTAGTATTTGATTAACAATAAGTTGAGAATCGCTGTGAAGACACAAAGAATTGGCTCCGATTTCTATGGCAATTTCTAGTCCAGCTATCACTGCTTCATATTCTGCATCGTTGTTGGTGGCAGCGAACTCCAACCTTATAGCATAGTGTAGTTTATTTCCCCTGGGAGTGATTATTACCACACCTGCCCCCGAGCCTTGTTCGTTAGATGCACCGTCCACAAAGAGATTTCACTTGATATCTTCCGTTATTTCCAGTTGCTCCTTATCCTCGTTGGTAGTGAATTCTGCAATGAAATCAGCCATGGCTTGTCCCTTGATGGCGGTGCGAGGGTGATAGGTGATATCATATTGACTCAGCTCAATACACCATTTAAGTAGTCGCCCGGAAGTGTCGGGACGATGGAGTACCTGCCTCAGTGGTTGATCGGTCAGAACTTTGATGGAATGGGATTGGAAGTAGTGACGCAGTTTTCGTGAGGTGATTAATAAACAATATGCTAACTTCTCGAGCTTAGGATATCTAACTTCTGCCTCAGTAAACCTTTTGCTGACGAAGTAAACTGGTCGTTGCGTGCGGTTGTCTTCCCTTACCAAGGCAGCGCTCAGGGCGTGGGATGACACAGCGAGGTATAGGTACAATTCTTCTCCTTCGCTTGGAGTTGAGAGCACCGGTGGTTTCTGGAGGTGTTCGATTAAGTGAAGGAAAGCGGTCAGGCATTCGTCAGTCCACTCGAACTTTCCTTTATCTTTCTTTAGGGCTTCGAAAAAGGGGACGCACTTGTCCGTTGCCTTGGAGATGAATCGGCTTAGGGCGGACACTTTTCCATTTAGGCTTTGCATTTCCTTTCGGGTGGAAGGTATCTTGATATCCCTTAGCGCTCGGACTTGTTCAGGGTTTGCTTCTATCCCTCTGGCATGAACGATGAATCCTAAGAACTTCCCTGACGACACATCGAAGGAGCATTTTAGTGGATTCAACTTCATTCCATATTGCCGGAGTACTTGAAACATCTCGCCTAGGTGGCTTACGTGATCTTTGGCCTTCCTTGACTTTACCAGCATGTCATCCACATATACTTCCATAGTTTGTCCTATTAGCCCTGCAAACATCTTGTTGACGAGGCGTTGGTAGGTGGCTCCTGCGTTTTTAAGTCCGAAGGGCATCACTTTGTAGCAGTATAAACCCCGGTCAGTGATGAAACTAGTGTGGTCTTGGTCGGAAGCATGCATAGGAATTTGGTTATATCCTGAGTATGCATCCATAAAAGATAGGAGTTCGTGCCCGGCTGTGCTGTCTACAAGTTGGTCGATTCTGGGAAGCGGGAAGCAATCCTTTGGGCAGGCGTCGTTTAGGTTGGAGAAGTCAATGCAGGTCCGCCACTTCCCATTAGCCTTCTTTACTAGTACCGGGTTGGCGATCCATTCTGGGTAAACAGCTTCTCGTATGAAGTCATTGGCGAGTAGATTCTTTACTTCTTCATCGAGGGCTGCTGATCGCTCTGCCCCCATACTTCTCTTTTTTTGTTTTACAGGCGCCTTGGTAGGATCAATGTTTAATACGTGGCATGCTACGTCGGGGGAGATTCCGGCCATGTCAGCGTGTGACCAAGCGAATACATCCAAGTTGTGGCGGAGGAAATCAATGAGTTGTTCCTTCAATTCAGCTTTCAGCTGGGACCCAATTTTCAGTAGCCTACTTGAGTCGTGCTTGTCTACAGATATAAACTCCATAGCTTCTGCAGGCTCGGCGGTGGCCTCCTCCTCTTTGTCCCTAGGGTCTAATTCATTGAAAGGGTCGCTGGTGTATCGAAGAGGAGGGGCTTTCTTTAGTTGCTATGCTTCAAGGCTTTTCGTGCAGAGGGCGATCTCTACACTTTTCCCTTTATCTTTCCTGTGGTTGTTGCGAAGTTCGGTTACATAGCAGTCTCGTGCAATATCCTGGTCTCCTTCCACTTCCCCTACCCCATTGTCTGTTGGAAATTTCATTTTCAGGCACCATGGGGCTAGGACAATCTGGAAGTCAGATAAGGCTGGTCTTCCTAAGAAGGCGTTGTAGGCCGAATGGTTTTCTATCAGCACAAATGTCTGTTTCCTTACAACGGAGCGGGGATGGCTTCCAATCTCAACAAAGAGGTCCAGCTGCCCGAGGGGCATCTTCGCATCTCCAGTGAAACCGTGTAGTGGTTTATCGCAGGGAGATACATCCTTCATTGATAGCTTCATTTTGTCGAATGCGTGTTTGAAAAGGATATTTACAGAGCTTCCAGTGTCTACCAGGATTCGGTAAACTTCGGCGGGACCGAGTCGGGCAGAGATAACCATGGGATCCATGTGAGGGTACTGTCTTCCTTCTAGGTCGCGTTTACTGAATATGATGTCATCGCTTTCTTTTCGCTTTGGGTGGCGCTCTTCTATAACCGTATTGACACAGTCTTTATTGTCTCTAAGCGACTTCCCATATCTTTCCATCTCTCTCCAACTTCTGTCTGCGATGTGCGGACCTCCTGAGATGGTATGGACCACTATCTTCTCTTGACTAGAGCTGCTAGCGTTGCAGTTTCCTCTGTCAGTCCCTGGTGAGGGTAGCCTTGGGTTTTCATTGGCAGGGGCTGGAGTCCTGTCTTGACTTTTTACATAACGTTCCAGTTTCTTCCTTCTGATGTGTTCCTCAATCAGATCTCGGAGATGATGGCATTCGTTGGTATCATGTCCGTGAGATTCGTGGAAGCGGCAGAATTTTCCAGACTTCTGTGCGTTGTCTGATTCCTTCTTGTATGGTGGGCGTTTGTATCTAACTTCGCTTTGGGTGGCAAGGAAGATATTTTCGACGGTCTCGTTCAAAGGGGTGTAAGTGTCGAATCTTGGTCCTGGCCGATATAGGCGCTTTTCTACCTTCTTGCCCCCAACATTGTCTCTGGAATCATTTCTTCGAACGTCCCTCGCCACAGCAGGGGCGTTGCCATGAGTCGTCTTACTTTGCTGTCCTGACTGCCCCTCAATGGCGGCATCCTCAAGCCTCATGTATTTCCTGGCTTCATGAAAGAAATCGGGTAAAGTAGCTGGTTTTTCTTTTGTCAATCTTCTAGCAAATTTGGTGTCCAGATGCACCCCACTGCAGAGGTCCATTAGGATAAGCTTCTCATCGGCATCTTGAACTGCGGCTGCTGCGGCGTTGAATCTGGTTAGGTATTGCTGCAGCTTTTCTCCGGGTTTCTGTTTGACGCTGGATAAGGAATAAGCGTCCTTAGGTTGCTCCACATGAATGCGGAACTGACTGATAAATTTTTCTTTCAACATTTCCCATGAGCTGATGGATCCTTGGGGTAGATGACAGAACCAGGAGGTAGCAAGATCTGCTAAGAAGAGCGGAAAGCATTTGCACAGTACTCCCTCTGTTGCTCCACTCATGAGCATATGCTGCGTGTACCTCTGTAAGTGTACAACGGGATCGGAGGTTCCTTTGTAGGGTTCCATTGTTGGCATCTTCCATTCTCGGGGGGTGATAGCAATTTCGATATTGCGGGCGAAAGGGCTGGTTACCCTAGCGCCTATCCCTCGATCTCTTTGCTCCCGCTGGACACACTCTCTGAATAAGCGTGCCATCCTTTCATCAGAACTTGGAGCGGATAAAAATGAGTTTGGTTCTGTTCTGTGGGATTGATTCCGTCCAGACGACCTGTAGGGATGGTATCGTCTATCATTCCTCATATTTTCCAGTGGCTGCCTTTGATCTTCTGGGAGCATGCTTGGGTCAGCTATAGTTGGCCCTTGCCTTGATCTTCCCCTGTTGGGTTCTGATCTAAGCACTTCCTCGGGTCCAACTTCGGGCTGAACTCTAGCTCGGCCCCGTTCACTGGTGTTTCTGTGGTTAGGCAGCATGACAGGCTCAGCTACAGTTGACCTTCGCCCGGTACCTTCCCCGTTGGGTTCGGTACCAAACGTTTCCTCAGGCCTAACTTCGGGCTGTGCTCGGTCTCGGCTCCTACCACGGCTACTTCTGCCGTTAGCTCCTTCGAAGAAGGATGATCTTTGCTGTCTCTGAGATCCTCCAGACTGGGACTCGCCCCATGATTCAGTGTTGCGGTTGGATTCTTCAGCGTCCCTCAAGCGTGACATGAGATGGTCCACCAAGGCTTCCTGCTGGGACGTGAAGCGGTTAGTTACCTCAACAACAACTCTGTCCAAATCTGCCCTAGTGATTGCTGCAGGCTGTTCTGTGGCAGGAGTGGTTGGGTTAGCATGTCCTTCATTTGTTACCGTTGTTGGAGGAGGACGATTCACTTGATTCGTGACAGCTGGATCTGGAAGACTGCTGGATGCGATGTTTTTTCCTTTGTTAACATCTTTTC
This sequence comes from Allium fistulosum, assembly GCA_030737815.1. Taxonomy (NCBI): domain Eukaryota; kingdom Viridiplantae; phylum Streptophyta; class Magnoliopsida; order Asparagales; family Amaryllidaceae; genus Allium; species Allium fistulosum. Next base: position 1,024,519,163 of record CM060902.1, read on the forward strand.
TCTGTTTGGGAGGCATGTTTTCCAAGTGGCGAACGATGCTGTTAGGAAAACTTATTAAGCGGGTGAAGCTGAAGCTTCGAGCTTCTAGTTCTCAGTGAAAGCACCAAAAATGTTTGCACAGAAAATGGACAAACACCTCAAAGTTGTATGATTTAGTAGATCTTATGTTGTTCTTAGCGATTTGAGTGATTTATGCAAATACGTAAAAAACAGGGACTAAACTGTAAAAAGACACGCAGATTTATAGTGGTTCAGCCAGAATGTGCCTACGTCCACTTTATATGTTATTTCTCTTCCTTTCTTATGATTACAAGTACAAAGCTTTGATACGAGTAAAAGAAAGTCGTTTGAAGAGTTCCTTCCGTGCTTGAGCTCTCAAACTTGTCCCCCATTGTTGTACCCCTGCCCCTCTATTTATAGAGTGAGGTTGGGGGCAGGGGTCTTGGATGTATACAGCTGCTGGTGGGCCTGGGCTGAAGTGATCTGTCCTGGCAGTCTGGTTCGACATCCTCTTGGTTCGGTCATGAGGTGGTTCGGTGATAGGTGGAGAGGTTTTGGTCCGGTTGTATTTGGTTCGGTGGTAGCTTGGATCGGTGGAGAGGAGTTGATTCGGTTGTATTTGGTTCGGTCGAAATCATATACAACAGAGATGAGATTTAATTTTCAGAATTTTCCAAGCTATGGAAATTTTACTATGAATTTTGAATGAAAGATATGATATAATTGGGTTTAAATTTATTTCAAGAATTTCAGGAAGAAATTGGGTCTAAAATTTTAATATGTTGGATTACATTATGAATCGATTATCTATGATTTTTGGGGATTTTTCTTAGTTGATTTATTTGGGGAAATAACTTATTGTAAAAGAAGGGCTTTTCTGCAAATTGTCGGTTTTTGTTATATGGAAAGGCTTTAACATTAAATTCCTTTAATATGGATCTGAATAAATGCGGTAGTTTTAAAAAGGTAAAGTATTTGAAAAGCTTTTATGACAGCCTATCAAAAGTTTACAAACAAGCAAGTTTTTAGAAAGTAAATACAAAAAGTTGCTATAATTCAGCCTTTAAACCAAAAAAGGTGTTCTGACGCAGTTAGTAGTACCTTTCGACTCCTTTAATTCCGCCTCATCCCCATCGAAACCAATATAGTCGAAACCCATGTATTTGAAACCAATACACAAGATATCACTTAGATGGTATGCAGTGGATTGGAAGGAAGGCGGAAGCCTTAGAGTCGAAAGGGTAGCTTCGGATGGAGTTGTAACCCTGCCTTGTTTTCATAAGTTAAAGTTCTTGCCCAGTTTTACCTAAAGCTGTCGACACGGTTGTAAGCTATGCTTTCAAAAAGGTTTTATAATTAACTTTCGAAGGAGGTTGTCATGTTTTGTTAAAGCATTTTCTTTCAAAGGAGTACATTTTTCCTTTAAATAATTGCTTTTAAAAGGGTAGGTTCTGGCCTAGTCGAAACCTAGCCTCTACTCTACCTTTCGACTATATTGACTAGTAATGCTTTCAAAAGGCTACCCTTATCTTCACCTTAAACTAAGCCTTTTCCTGAATGCTTTCGAAGGGGTTGGGAGTTTCGAAGGTGATGGAGTCGAAAGGGGTTTCGACTATGTCCTTTAAAGTTTTTGTTTTAAGGGTTTTGCTTTCGACTAAGATGGTTCCGACACCATCAATTTTTCCCCAAACTAATTTTTGTTGGTTGAAGAAATACTTTCGTATATAACCATTTTGACCCAAATGATGTTTTTAAAGAGTGAGCCCAATACTTTTGAAAGGGGCACTTTCATTTGTTTCGAAGTTCTATATTTTAAAAAAAGATGATTTGATACCATCGAAAGGTATAATAGGTTTCGAAAGAGAATGTTTATTAATGGCTTCGAAAGGTATGTATACAATGTTTTGAAAAGAGGTTTTGCTTTCGAAGGAGCCTATCCAAAGGTTTCGAAACAGATGTTTTTATGGTTTCAAAACATAAACCCAATCTCAGTTTAAAGTAATAACAATGCATAAATAAAGATTTTGAAATGATATTCACTTTGTTATTAATCCATAACTGTATTTTGGGGAAAGGGTAGAATAACCAGTTAGGTTGACCCAGCAGTGAATATAACTAAACAAATGTTAAAATTTTAAGTAAAGATATTGATAGGGGCCAATAGGTTTACGGTAAGCCCATGACAACTGTATGATATTGGCAGGGGCCAAAGGTTCATAGTCAGCCTATGAAAACTATGATTTGATATTGGCAGGGGCTAATAGGTTTGTAGTTAGCCCATGAAAACTATATCAGGATTAAGATATTGGCAGTCAGCCAATAGGTTCCTAGTTATTCCATGAAAACTAGGATAAGAAATAAGATATTGGTGTTACCAATATGTTCTTAGTAATCCCATGAAAACTAAGTATTTGGAAAGACAGTCCTTAACATTTAACAGGTTAATAGTAAACCTAGAAACTATTATTGAGACAGATAGTCAAAACGAATGGGGATGGGTAATCCAGAATTGATTTATTTGTTTTGCATATCGTCATAATGTTTTGAAATACTATGTTTTAACCATTGTGGATGCAGGAGAACAGTATATGGTTTTATAAATGTTTTATGATACTAGTGAGGAGAAACCCGTTCCGTTAAGGGCATGGTCTCACTAGATATCTAAATGGTTTGAGATGGTAAGATATTATTCATACCAGGCTTTATGTCTGACTCGAAGTTTTTATTTTCCACTTAAACTCTCAAGTACTCAATTGATTTTGAGTAGGTTGAGAGTTAAGGTTTCCAAATGTTCTTTTAGACGAATAAAAGCTTCCGAGGACATATAGGAGGCAAATTGATATTAGAGTTCTTTTATTTCCAGTATGTGTTTGTTTGTAATGGAAAATTGTTTTCTTGCTTATCTATTTACTCTGATCTACCAAGGGGGCATCTTCATATGTCGCTCTTGGCGTATTTTGTAATAATTATATGTTATTTGAACATGGTCTGCGACTTGGGATTATGTAATAAATTTGGAATATTTTGAATTGGAATGTGGAATTTGTTTTGCTGTTTAATTTTTTTTCATATTCTTGTGTTTCTGTGTATCAATGTATCTAATATCGCCATGTTTGGTCACCGAGGATTAATAACTATGGATGATTGCAACATCCGTAGCCGTTAGTTTTGGACCTCTAAATAGGGGGATGTTACAAAGAACTTCAAACGGCCTCATGCTGAATCTCTTCTTAAATGTGTCATTCTAATTATTTTATAGTTCTTTGAATAAATTAATTGTGAAAAAGTTTTAATATCTAGTCGAATTTTTTTATTTTGAATGTTCTTTTTTTAAAATACATTCCTTGCTTAAAAATTCAAGAAAATAAATAAAATACAACATTCTTGAAGAAAAATTGTACTAATTTATGTTAAAAATGAAATTAAATGTTACTGCAAAATAATCGAACTTCCAATTAAAATATTTTTTAATTTTGATTGTTGTTGCAATTATGGTGTGCAATGGCATATGACTTACATAAAGTATATTGGATTTAATACACACTTCCCTATATTCTACAAGCGAACATGGTTCCTAGGTTCTTTAGAAAACATATTTTAGAGAAATCCATATTATTTTTATTAGGTCATTTCAATTATCTAAGGAATTCATTTTATTTTTAAAAGAATTTTTAAATCCACAGCATAATAAGTTTCAAAATCAATAAAATGCAACTCTCAAAAATCAAATAAAAACCACATCCTTATGTTTTCAAACTCATCCAATTCATATAAAAAGTTAAAAATCAACTTACAATACTGCTACTATTTAGTTTATTTTTTTTAATTTACATGTTCAATTGTTTTGTAAAATATCAAATTGGCAACAAAATGTTTTAGTACAGTATTGCGGTGAAAACTGCACTAGGATTATTCAAAAAAACAATTTTTTTCATCAATTCGTGCAGACTTTTTAAGAAATTTGATAGATAAAACATTACTAATTATAATTCTAAAATGAGGATGTCCTTATGGAATAGTGTTATGTCCATAGACTTATATATAAGTGGTAGGATTGAATCTTGTTATAGTTTGAAAATAAAGGACTTGCCATAAGTGCAAAATTTTGTAGATATAGAAACTTCTTGGGCTGCTTAAATAAAACCTAAGCATCATTCTATGAGGATTTATAAAATTCATAAAATAAATAAATTAATAGAAAAAAGTGAGAATTATTCAAAAGAAAACAAAATCAAAATTTCTTAATTAATAGATCATAAAAATAAAATTCTACTCCTGAAGGGTTGCCCACTGGATAAGGCATGTATGAAGAAATCATTTGACCCGAGTTCGAACCCAAGCCATAAAATGCACTTTGAATTAACTGAAGTATGTGTTGTGGGGTTGGTGCGTACTTCCTTAGGATGTTACATATGGATCACCAATATAGACATCTGGTTTACTTTAGTGTTCAAAATAGTTTCTAACTAGAAATATTTCAATTTTTCTATTTAAATCTACCATTAAAAGACGCTTAAAAATTATGCTTTGGCTTTTTTTGGAAACTAGTAAGAACATTCCCAACATGAGGTGAGTCAGTCAGTGACTCACCCCCAACGTGGGGTGGGTTGGTCATATTTGACCAACAAAAGTGGCTCCTAAGGTCGCTAAGCCAACCTTGGAGATCACTGGCTTATCCAACATTATTAATGTTGGCTTTTTTGGCTAGCATTAATAATATCGGATAAGTCAGTATGCAATGATAAAAAAATATTATTGTTCTACTTAACTAACATTAATAATGCCAAATAAGGCAATCATTATATTTTTGTTTGTTGCACATTTTTCCTATATATGTTTCTTTTTTTAACCATTACAAACACAAAATCTTTCTCTATGGTTACTTCTACAATCTCTTCATTCTACAATCTCTACGCTTACTTCTACAATTTGCCTATTCATTGTTTTGAATAATTAACCAAAATTTAGATTTTATGAAAAGTCTCCGGTAAACCGATAGAGTAATCAAAATTATCAACGAAATTCCAAACAAAGGTCTCGAGTATGTGCTCATCAACAATCGTAACAAATGAGTCATGTATATAATGATTAAGAAACCAAACAACAGTAAAATAACAGTATCCAATATCGACTATAGGATTTTAGCGGTAACATGCGAGGTAAAAATAATCAAAATCCCAACTATTTTCCTTCACTAACCGAGCACATCTGGATCATTGTCGATTAACGCCAGTAATCAAGGTCTTGTCAAGTAGTTATACAATATACTATTAAAGTTAACGATTAATAAAGAGTTCTGTACCTGTCTTACGAAATTATAGAAGGATATCTTGAACCAATCATTTACAAAAAGAGCAAAAGTTAAGTATAAAAAAATGTTAGATGCTCCTTGGTCAGCCATAGACTTGCTTATTCTAGTGAAATCTTAAACGGAGGCAGACCATAACCATAATTTGCGGTTGGTTCATGGTTGTATATTAGTAACGAAGGCTATTGAAACTTAGTGAATAAAGGCATATATAAACCATTCAGATTATATGGTTAGATGCGCAGTTATTAACAAAAGAGCATAAACTAATTTTACTCAAAGTTGCGATGGATATTGCAAAATAATCAAAGAAGTTGAGGATGAAAACTTGTTTAAGGAAAATAATCCAACATTCTTCTCTTGTTACACATGTGAATATTATACCGATTTCATCGGTCTTGAGGCCCTTGAACTTTGATATAGTTTGCTTAGACACTTTGGTTAAATCTATTTTATTGTTTTATATTACTATAACACATGCTTTTTTCTTAACCGCACGATCTTTTGATTATATCTTTATGTATTCCGTATTTTTTGATAAATGTTTTTATTCTAGTAAGAGTATTGTGTTTTACCTTTTGTATGAAATATATATGTTATCATCTCTAGGGTTTTGTAATAGAAAACAATTGTTTATATGATGCACAGATAGAGGAAGATTAATATTCAATGCGTTTAGTAGTCAAAATAGTTAATAAAACATTGCAACATCATCTAAGTTCTGCGACTACAAAAATGATTATTTTGATCCCTAACCTCATAAAGTTGGATGCGAAGTATGCTAATTTCTTCTTCCAATACCAAAGCATAATCTGTAGCTTGCGGCCGGAATCATTTGTCTATCCACAATTCAAACCTACATCCACAAGGGTATAATAAACAATGGAAGCATCGTCGTCCTACATCGTTATTGTTTCTTAAAACATACCCATATATGAAAATAATATTCGAGGATTGCACCTCACAGAAATCCTTCACCTACACTTGTTGTGGTTCTGAACGATGTGATTCGTTTTTCTGATTAGTCAGCCGATTGTATATGTAATTCTATTTTCAAATATTGCATCTACATCTCAAGCTCTGATTCCTTAAGATCCTCGTAGTGTCTCTCTTCCATTTCAATATACCATGTGGTTAGAGTTCTTTATAAAGATGGATTTGGATTTGGTGCTCCAAATAAATGTTCAATATCAGTGAAGATTCCGAAGAGAACTAGGTTGTTTAAGAGTTGATAACTTTTAAAATGGAACATGAAAACACTTGAATATGTCATGATATTTATAAAACATAGAGTTTTCCATAATTATATAGAAAAATTAATGGGAAAAACATAAACATTTAGTGATGAACCATCCCATGTGACTATAGTGCACAACTCATAATGTTTCAGTGATTTGTCATCAAAATTTGAACCCATGATTGTGCTCGCATATATCTGTAACTGTGGGTTGCATTCACATTATTTTATGTGGTCGGTTCAATCGATGCATTGTGTTGTCACATCTCTGCCATACTAACCATACATTTTCATGAAATCAATATATTTTTACCAACATCCACTAAAATTCCTTTAATACAAACACTTATCTTTACCTTTAAAATTAGGAGTTCGTGTTCAACTATAAAGCATTAGACACACATTCACTTTATTTTTAAAGAAGTAAATTGCAAAATGTAGAACAACAAATCTGGTACCATGTCACCCAATAGTATCTCTTTCAATGCCTCAAACCAACAAGTGCAAAGTAGAAACATTCGTTGTGAATGTATGACGGAATTGGTAAGCTCATATCAATAACAGGTGAAAATGCAGACCATCGATACTTTGCATGCAAAGAATCTGGTATGAATAATAATCTACCATCTAAAACCATTTCAATATCTAATGAGACCACGCTGCTTAGTTGAACGGGTTTTCCCCTAACTAGTATCCTAAAACCTTTATAAACCATATACTGTGCTATTGCATCCACAATGATTAAAACAATTCAAAACAATATGATGATATGCAAATAGGTAAATCAACTCTCATCCCCATTCATTCTGACTAACTATCTCATTTATAGTTTATAGGGTCACTATTAACCTATTACTTTTCATAGGCTTACTAATAACCTATTTAAATTTATAGACTCCCTACCATATTAAATAGTTTTCATGGGATCACTAAAAACCTATTGGGCCCTACTAATAACATTATTATTTCATGGATTCTTTCTGAACCTATTGGTAACTCCAATAACTTCTCTCTTATCCTAGTTTTCATAGGTTGACTAGGAACCAATTGACATCTGTCAATATCTTAATCCTGATATAGTTTTAATAGGCTAACCACAAACCTTCTCTATTATCCTTGTTTTCATAGGTTGACTAGGAATCAATTGACATATGTCATTATCTTAATCCTTATATAGTTTTCATGGGCTAACCACAAACCTATTGGCCCTTGCCAATATCAAATCATAGTTTTCATGGGCTAACTATGAACCTATATTCCTGACATCTTCGTTTATACATTGTTTTCCTAGGCTTACTATGAACCTATTAGCCCCTACCAATATCTTTTATTATACACAGTTTTAATGGGCTCACTATGAACCTATTGGCCCTTGCCAATATCTTCTTTTAATATTTTAGCATCCTATACTCTGGTCTTCTTGACCTCCTGGATGAAATTCTACTCATTCAGGAGTTAATTTATTTTATATTCACCACTGAGTCAACCTAACTGGTTATTCTGTCATTCCCCAATTTACAGTTATGGGTCCATTACAATGTGAATATATTCAAATACATATATGAAGAAGCAAACATATTAATACCAACCCCCTATGGTTTAATATCCTTGAAATAATTTTATATAAAACTTGGTTAATCCCTTTAACCCATTAATCAAGGAAAACTTCTTCAAAACTCCATTTCAAAATACTTTATTTTTGCCATGGTCTTCTTTTAAAATAAGAATAGGTTATTTGTTTTGAAAACTATGGCTTTCGAAACCTTAAAACATTACTTTCAAAACCCTTGTATAACCTCCTTAGAAATCATATAAAACTTCTATTCAAAACACTAAATACATAACTTTCGAAGTTCTTTAATCATCTCTTTCGAAACCAAAATATACACTTCGAAAGTATCGAAACATTACTTAGTAGTCTTTAGAAACATAGCTTCGAAACCAATGAAAGTACCCTTTTCGAAACCATTGGGTTTTGCTTTAAAAATTTCTTTTAGGTCAAAGCGAATATATATGAAAGTATCTCTTTCGAAACCATTTATCATCATATAATTTTTTTGGGGAAAGTTTGATGGCGTCGGCACCATCCTTTCGAAAGCTTCAAAACCTTTAAGTAAAACATTAAAGGATAGCATTGAAATCCCCTTTTGAAGCCATTGCCGTCGAAACCCTTGAACCTCTTTCGAAAGCATTTAGGAAGTGGCTTAGTACATCTTTATAAAAAATCTACCCTTTGAAACCATTGATGACTTCAGTACTCTCGAAAGACAAAAGAACAACATCAGGGCTTCGACTAGGTCGAAACCATCATTTTCAAAAGCATTCTTTTATACACAAAGGATCTCATTAAAAAGCTTTATTTTTAAACAAAGATAGGCATAAATAAGTTCGAAAGTAACAGGGTATCGACTTAGTTGAAAGTACCCTTTAAAAACAAGGCAGACGCATAACCTTTGAAAGTAAACAATTATTTCCACTCTATCGAAAACGATGCTTTCGACACCCTGCCTTCCGCCTTCCTCCAATCCACTACATACCCATGTTGATACCTTATGAATTGGTTTCGGCTTTGTGGGGTTTCAACTTGATTGAAGGTGGAAGTATATGGTCGAAAGGCGCTTCTAATAGAGGCAGAACCCACTTTTATGGATAAATCTGATTTAATGCTAATTAAAGTAAACACTTTCTAACTAACTTGCCTACTTGTAAGCATATGATTGGTTGCCTCAACTTTTCAAATCCTTTACACAGAATAACTGCCGCATAATTTTAGATCTAAATCAAGATTAATTTAACAAATAAGCCCTTCCATTAAACAAAATTAAATCATTTAGGTCCTCCTTGCAAAATAATTTAATCTTATAGTAAATCACTAAGGAAAAATCCCCAAAAATTACAGAAATTCACTTTCATCGCCTTATCAAACATATCAAAATTTCAGACTCAAATTCTTCCTGAAATAATCGAAATTAATTTTTAACCTAATTCTATCATATTTTCCTTTGAAAATTCATAATAATCTTTATATAACTTGGAAAATTATCAAAATTAAAACCCAACTCCAAAATCATGTTTTACATAACATAAAATTTTTCCATGGCATTCGAAATCATTTACAATCGGTTTTACCTTAAAAACCGAATAGATCCTTATTTAAATATTTTGATTTAAATCAAACATAAGCATATCATCATCCAAAACATCATAAAACACATTTAATCTTAAATTTGAAAACATATGATCATAAACAATATAGAGATGGTAAAAATTATTATTCACCTTGATTACGATAAGGAGATTGGATTGATATTTAGAATTATTCCCCTTCTTTAATTCCTTAGCTTGATTTGAATTTCTCTTCCTTAATAATGGTCGGCTCCTCTTTTATGTTTACGTTTGTATTTTGTTTTTGTAGAATGACTGAATGGGAAATGAAACTATAAGGAACGAGAATATATAAGGGTAAGGGGTTATGTGCGGCCATTCCCCATTATACCCTTGTATAAATTAATTAACTTACAAACCGTTTTAAAGCCCATTAAATTTGTTAATCATGACCTTCTTATCATTTATTCAAATCTCAATCCCCTTATCACTCTATATTTACATTATTCTATTTAATTTATCTAATTAAATCTCCTGAATAATGTCATCGAAAATTAGGGTTGTTACAGGTGTTGCTTTAAAAAATAAGAAACTCTATTTCATCTAAATAATCTATAAGCAACCAGATTCATGTCTACTACCATGCTTTAACAAAGTTTGTATCGACTTTATTTGAATATTTTGAATATTTCTGAGGGTTGAGTTCACATTTAGGATTCACACAACATAACTCTCAGCTCTCGAACAAAAATAATTTAATGAAGAAATTTTTAAAAGTTATAAATTTTATGAAAAAATTAATATTACGATTATAATAATCAAATTATTATTTATTATTATTCATAATTACCGTTTGAAGACGTAGTATTAGTTAATAAAATATATAAATATTAAATATTTGACAAGCTATTTGTAGGGCCAATTTAAGTATTAAAGTAACTTTTTCATTTTGTCTAGATATTTTATAATTTTTTTAAAATAAGGAAGCTCAATTATGCATGGAGATGGACTAATTAAATATGATTAATTTTTGAAATGAGATAAGATCTCATTTATAGTGGGTCATCCCTCAAATAGTAGATTTGCATGAGATATTTACATAGCATATTGATACTATAAATAAAATTAGAGCCCTCATTTAAAGCATGCAATTTTCTTATCTCTCTTCATTTATTATTTATGTTGACGCCAATAGTGGCACAACACTCAAATATAGCCTGCCGTAAGATTAGATCTAGTAGAAATAATAGAAAAATGCAAAAGATCATAGAAAAGTAGAGAGATCTAAGATTTTTATTATGGTTCGGCAATCTCTAGCACATGTCTTCTATATAGTTTTATTTATTATGGATTTGAGAGAGAATTAGAGTCACTAGTACAAGGGATTGACATGTTCTAATGCCTAGAACTACCAATAGTATATGCCTAGGTGACTATTATGCACGAGAGATTGGAGATGAAGAAGAAGCAGAGTCCAAGATCCCTTTTTTCTTGATATAAGGTTGGTATTTATTGAAAAACAACCGTATAGGTTCAGGAGCCCATTTGCACTCAAGTCCAAAAGCAAGCCTAATGATGTACAAGTGAGCACATGAGGCCCACAGATCATATAAACCTCTCGGTAACGAGAGGTACCTCTAGGTACGAAGTTATTTTGCCTTATGCAAACTCACTTTATTCACTTGTCCTATTCTTCCATCTCTAATTCGGAGTGTTTCAAGCTCTTTTCCACAGACTTTGAGTTGATTTCTTTGATTCCCCTGGTAACACTTGTATTATCCTGCTTTATTTGCTCTCTTATCATCAATCCTAAGATTTTCTTGTCCATTCTCTGAAAGAAGTAATTAACAATGATTGGATAGGGGTGTATATGAATCATAGGAGATTGGTGGGGTCCATTGGTTAATTTAAACCTTTCGCTACCGAGTGCTTTAGCTTGCCCTAACAGACTTGTAATTTTTTGAACTTCTTCCTCTAGCTCTTCTAAGTGTGTTCCCAAGTTCTAGAGTCATTTCGTCTTCTTCTTGATCTTCTACTTCTGGTTGAATTTTGCTTGCTTGAAAACCGGTTAACACTTGCCCCTCATAGTATGCTTTCATTGAAAACAAAGTGTGCTTTGGATCGAGACAAGCACTAAATTGCTATCGTTTTGGATTCTGATTGATCGTTAGTATTGCTTCAAAATGTTATTTTCATTTGGTAGATATTCCTCCAACTGCTTTGCATATTTGGCATTCCATTCTCTATACTAATGTCGAGACCTACACTTTGGAGATCGCTTCATGCTCTGATTGAGTATGTCCTTTCCTCTAACACGATCTTTGAAATTTTCGACGAGAGAAAAAAAACCCTCTCGATAACAAGACCTTTGGTCTCCTCCGAATTCTTATATAAATCTTTAGGACTTAGAATTTTTCATTTACTTTATTTTCTTTCATGTCTTCTATTCCTCCTTGCATCGAGAGCTCTTCCAATCGAAACCTCCAACCATCGATTCCTCCATATGCTCGATTCTCCACCACCGCTATTCAACCAAGCCCAACCACCGACCATATACCTACCACCACCTATTGAACGTCAGCACCAAGTTGATGATGCCACTATGCTCTAGATCGCCATCAAAAGGACTCGGGCCTGATAACTCCAAGCCCTAACCACCGATCCAAAAGATCCAATTATCCACGGTTGGCGATTGGTGAACAACACAGTGATGGTGATGGTGGAGGTGTGGTCGATTGTAATTGAGAGGAGATGATTGAAATTTTAGGTTGCGCTCGACTTATGGTGAACTCAACTTTTTCCTTGGTTGTGTGCACGCCACTCCAGAGAAGTCCGACTTTGGGACTTCGACATTCTCTTGTCAAAATTCGGCTAAGCTCTTGTTGTCATTTGAGTTCCTATAGGATAGTTTATCTCAAGAACGGCTGTATTGGATGATTCCACCACATCACTTTTTCTTGTTACTACACTTCCTGTGATCTTGAAAAAAAGCTTCCACTTTGTTCTAGACAGTGCTCCATTATCAATTATTCATCGATAATGGGTAAGTTTCGATATAAGTTTCGCCATACAACTCGGCTTATTTTTCTAGCACGGGCGACCTATCTACACAAGATGGTCCATTCATGGTGTAAGAGACATGGGGCTCACACCACATAAATTAACATTCTTATTTCCCTTGGTCAACGCTCCGAATCTAATTAGTCAACACACGTTGATATCCTTTGGATTCTACGTGTTGGTCGCAGGGGCCTATTATTCAAAATAAAACATACATGGTTGTGTTAAACGCCAAGTTTTATTGTTAGAATGACTTGCTGATCTCCAAAATTTAAGTCCGGTGAGGGCACGTCTACTCTCCCTAAAGCTGGATCTTCTACAGCTCAGGCTTCGCCGACCATTCCCTCTGAGCCAGGTCGTCCTATTACATCAGAATTACAAGGCTCGATGATTCTAGTAGAGTCGATAGTGGATCAACCACCTTCTTTGATTGAGTTTATAGGTCTGAGAGTATTGGACGATCTACCTGAGTAAGTGCCTACAATACCGACGACCGAAGAGCTTCAAAAGATTTTTCATCATCAATGGATTCCCGAAAATGTAGTTTGCCTCCCAATTGGGGCCGAGTTCGCATGCAACTCTCTGAAAGGATACACAGCATGCAACTGGTACATGTGCTTAGGTGGTTATGTCTTGCCTTTCAATCCCTTTCTATGAACGGTTCTACAAGAACTTGGGCTGGCTTCGTACTAAGTTCATCCAAACTGATATGCTCTTCTAAGTTCTTTATACATCCTCATCATGAATCGTTACAACCGAGCTCCATCTTTCAGCGAGCTAACTTACTTATTGCATTTCAAATGAAGGAAGGACTCTTCGTCCTATATTATAATCGAAGGCAGGTTTCGATGCAAGGTCATCGAAAAGCATCATAACAGATGCTTGTACTTCAAGAGCGGGTATTTCTTTGTACGTTGTCCATACGGCTTCAACTTGTTTTGGCAGTCTGGAAGTAAGTTTCTTTTCTCCTGAACTTCCCATAATCAAATTCCTTTAATTCAAGTATCTAACACAATGTCTACTTCTTCATAGGCATTCCGGCTTGAGATGATCGTGATGAGCATAAAACTACGTTAAAAGGTTTAAGAGAAGTTAGATTTTCCATCTTCGAGTCACATGTACCCAACAGTTATAGAGCCCGCATGTGTTCTTCTATCCCCACTCATAGCTCTGGCGAGAATTTTCCAAGGAAAGTTGTGGGACCATCAGGCACGTCACATGCTGAAGAACCTATTAGAAGAGATTCCGAAGTGCATACTACTGTTGTTGCCCATGTGATCAAGCTGAAAGAACCGGGATGCAACCAATCCTTGAAGGAAGCGAGTGTTGCCCAGGTGATCAAGCTGAAAGAACCAGGAGGCAACCAATCCCAAAAGGAAGTAAAAGCCCTAGAATGTGAGAGGGAAAAGATCCGGTAGTAGAGGAGGAAGGAAAAACTATGAGCGATAGTGATAGTGATGACCATGCCAGTGCAGAGGAGGGTGAATCTTATGGCGAAACACCCTATGGACGTCCCAAGCTTCCAACATCACCTCCGCCAGAACGTATCACCATTGGATCCCCTTAAAAGGCTGGAGAGCAAGTTACATTGCCTTCTTGATAAATCATGCCTCATGATCATTAGTTTGATGACGTTTTTTTAGTTTAAGTGATATTAGTGGAATTGAAATATCAATTCATGAAAATCTAAACAAAGTAGGCTCAAGCTTCACCTTCTCGCCTTGAGGGTTTATAAGCGAAGGCGGTGAAACCCCATCGTTAGTTCCTTGCCAACACAGTTTGTAGAGTATTTAAGGGGTCATTAACATCATCATGCATTACTAGGATCATATACACATTTTTGCATTCCGTCGTTTTCTGAAGTCCTAATTCTAATCATACTTATTTTTTCATGTTCCACGTTCCATGGGTCGCGATAAATACGAAGCTCTTTCCCATAGTGGGGATGATTATAGAGGGAAGACACCCCATCCTTATCCATCTTGCTCCAACAATCAAGGTCATCGTGAGACTGATGAGGAAAGGTGGAGGAGAAAAGACCGAGAGGCTAAAGAAGATCCTCAAGCTGACGAGGAGCGTGAAACGAAGAAAAAGAAGGCAAGAGACAAGGAGTGGAGGAAAGGAGAGACCGAGGAATGGTTATCTAGTGATCCCGTGAAACGCCAAAGAGAATCCTACGAGCATCGTGGCCCTCCTTCTAGTGCTCTTCGGCCACAATCTTAAGCTTAGACTTTTTACAACAACCAGTTCCTACTTCCCGCTCTTAGCTACAATAGTTCCACCAATTTCCAAGGGATTCTCTGCTCCCTCGTTTACCCTTTCAGCTGCTTGTCCATATTTACAGGATGCATTTCCCAAGTTCTTCTTGCACGGTATGAAGTTCGACAAGAACATCGAGGATATTCCGAGGAAATTGAAGAATCGGGATGTTTGAAACATCCAAAAGAACGTAGACAAGGATATAAATAGAAAAAGCTGTGCTAAACCCTTTTTGACGTGAATAGAATTAACTACACTAATATTCAGTCCTTCGATTCTGAGAAGGCAACATATGAGATGATCTTAAAGGAATAGAAGGAGGACCTAATAAAGTTCACAAGACAGAGGGACACGACTCTTAAAGCTTAAGCCGGTTGTGACAGTTTGAGAGAGGAGAAGAAGAGGGCTCATGAATGCACTGAGATCATGATGCGAAATGAGCTGAAAGTTGCTCATGAAGAGGGTGTCGAGCTAAAAAGCAAGTTGCCAAGAGAGACTTGGTCCTCATTGAAAAGGATAAGATCATTCAGGCCAGGGACCTAACTATCAACAAGGAGGCCTCATAATTGCAAAGGTTGAGAGGGGAGAAAGAAAAACTCGCCGATGAATTATTCTCATCAAGGGTTAACAATCTAGACATTGATGTTGATCCCACGTCCACTAGGGTCGAGTTAAAGGAACTCGAAGAAAACATGGCTAAGGAAAAGGAGGAGTTGAATCTCAACTTTCTACACTTCTTTGCTAGCATCATTTTACACAAGAATCTGAAGTGGTTAGGAGATGTTTATCCCAAGACTGCTACCGATTCTTTGGAAAAGGTGTTACGATGACTTATAGCATCCGGGGACAACCGCTTTGAAGAATAGCTTATAATCAAGTGCCTCGATGCTGAGGATATTCAAAAGCTTACAGAGGGAAGGCCATCCTTGATGTGGAGGACACTGCTCCCATTGCTCAGGCCATCACGGTCCTAGGTTTGTCGGGTCTATACAAATCACTTACTTAAAAATCCAGAGAGCCTGCAGTGATAATTTCTATATCCGAGGGGGTTAACTCCCAAACCACCAGTGTGATTCCAACTTTTAAAGCAGTAACATTTTTAGAACTGGATGTAATATCCCTTATTTAGAGGCCCAAAACTAAGCGCTATAGATGCTGCAGTCATTTATAGTATTAGCTTCCGGCGACTAAATACGACTATGTTAATGGTATCTACAATATAAGAAGCACTTGAATATGAAACAAAACACAGATTTCAAAACAACATTTCTTCATTACATTCAAAATAGATGTTCCATATTCATTTCACATAATTCCAAATCCATTCCTAGGCACAGATCAAATATACTTATTACAAAATACGCCAAGAGCGGTATATGAAGATACCCCTTGGATGATTAAAGTTATATATTCATAATTGACTTAATACAAACACAGTGGAAATACAACAAAAGATAAAACTGCAACTCCTAAATAGCTATCCGTTTGCCTTCTGCATGCCTCCGATAGCCTTATTCGTCATCCTACTAAACCTAAAAAAGACCTTAACCCCTCAGCCTACTCAAATTAAATTTGAGCACCCGAGAGTTTATGGGGAAGACATAAACTTCGAGTTAGACATAAAGTCTGGTGTGAATAATATTATACATCCCGGTTTAATATGTTAAGTGAGACCAAGCTGCTTAGCAGAACGGGTTTCCCCTCACTAACATCCTTTTAAAACATATCTTTGCAAAACCTTTTTCCTGCAACCAAACCTGGTTAAATACTATAAAGCAATTCGTTATGTAAACATACATAAATATCGAGTAATAATGAACTATCTGTTCAAATACATAAGTTTTGTTTGGATAACTTTTAACCTTTGGCTGACTCAGGCCTACTGGACAATATAATCAAATTAATCTAACACCTGTTAGTTATTCTTCTTCTGGACTATCTATCCTTAACTATCTGTTAAATACTTCACTTCTGGATGGTATGTCCTTATCTATCTATTAAATACTCCGCTTCTGGACGGTCTGTCCCTAACTTAATCATCTCCCAGGACTTCCTGATCCTAATGTTTTTTCAGGCTCACCAATAACCTATCTGTATACAAACGTTTATTCCTTTCGGTGTGTAATCATGATTTTAGTCTACCTGTGGCCAAGCCCTACACACTGAAATTTTGGATAACAATTAGCTAGGGCTAATAGCTAATATATAGAGTGCGACCCTATTCTAGTCTCATCTGGTATTCTAATATCTGAGTCATTTTCACTTAAGGATCCCCTCCCATAATTTTCCTTGAAAACATTTTCAAAATGATTTAAAACCTTTAAATTAAACTCAACAAGGAAAATATATAATCTTTATGCTTTACTAAAAATCACATTACCATGTTATATATATCTTCTTTACTCAAACCATAGTTGATGAAAACATTTAAAAATTTGAAAGTACTTCTTTCTAAACTTTTGAAAACATCTCTTTCAAAACTAAGTGAAAACCTTTAATTTTTTAAGCCAAAAGGCCAAACCTTACCTTTCGAAACCAATCATAAAACCTTTCGAAGCTATTGAAATCACTCCTTTCGAAAGAAATAAAACTTTAGACATCCTACTTTAAAAACAACTTAAAACATTGCCTTAGAAACCTTTGGAAAACCTTACATTTAAACCTTCTGAAACCATTCAAAGCAAACCTTTTGAAACCATCGAAATAAAACCTTTCAAAACTATTGAACTAAAACCTTTTGAAACCATTGAACTCAAACCATTCGAAACCATTGAACTAAAACCTTTTGAAACCATTGAACTCAAACCTTTCGAAACCATTGAACAAAACCTTTCAAAACCATTGAACTAAAACCTTTCAAAATAATTGAACTAAAACCTTTCGAAACCATTAAACTAAAACCTTTCGAAACAATTGAACTAAAACCTATCGAATGCTTACTGGGTTCAATTTAAAACATGTGGAAAACCTTCTTTAAAATCCTTCGACTACATTGGAAACAACCTTTCGACTTTGTCGAAAGATCCACTTCGAAAGCTTTGAAACATATCATTCAAAACATTAGGCTTCTGCCTTTAAAACAACACCTTCGAAAGCTTTGGGTTAAACTTCAATTTAAAAAACAACAGTAAATCATCTATGTCGAAAGCTTTCTTTCGAAAGCATGGAGAAGCGACTAGTTTTTAAAACAGGTAAACTTTTCGACTTTGTCGGAAGGTTCAAAACAAAACAATAAAGCGATAGTAACCTTTCGACCTTGTCGGAAGGTTTAAACCTTTATTTTAAACGTTTGACGTAGTCGAAAGTAACCAAGTCAAAAGCTCTTATTCAAAAACAAAGCAGGCGACTCATTTGGTTTATAAAACAAAGATACTCCAACCTCTTTGGCAACTAAACTTTCAACTAAGTACCCTTCGACCTTGTCCAATTCATTACGTACCAAGTAACTTGATACCATATGCATTTTTTTGACCTTGTCGAGAGCTATAACCTTTCGACCTTGTCGAAAGGTCTGTGCGGATGGTTTGGTGCCAAAATGGCTGAAACATGCTAAAAGTATGGTTTTCTTGTTTTTTTTCTTAAAAATATAACTTTTCAACTAACCTGCCATTGTTTATCAAATTCTCATTGGTTAATAAATACTTTTCAAAAACGTACTGCCACTAATTTCAGAATTAAATAATAATTTTAGTTTATAAAATGCCCCTTCTCCTTAATTAAATAAATAAAACATTTAAGTCCCATACCTTAAATAATTTTATATATTCATCAAATTACTTAGGAAAAATCTGAAAAAATCACAAAAAATCTATTTTAATATTTTTTCCAATATATAAAAATTTCAAACCCAAATAATAATTATTTTAACCGTAAATAATTTATAACCCAATAAATCATTTTCTTCGCTAGAAAATTAATATAAAATCCACATAAATTCAGAAAATTATGAAAATTGGAACACGTCTCTAAAATATCATTTCTGACCTATATTTAAATTTTCAAGGCATTCGGATTTCATTTAATAGGGTTTTCATATCAAACATTCCATAAATACTAATATGAACATGCATAAGTCACCAGCAAACAAATATATAACTTTAATCATCAAAACATGGCATATACTTGCAAAAAAATTTCGGATCTAATCTTAAAAATGAAAACCTTAAGAAAATGGTATGTAGTAATTATTCACCTTAGTTTTGAGATTAAAAGATGTGAGATTTGATGTTGAATTAGTTGATTTTCTTCCTTCTCTTGAATCCTAGCTTTAATCTTTCCTTGAGAACAATAATGGTAGCCGGCCTTAAGAGTTTTTAGTTTGGTAAAATGAGAATGAACGTGAGTTTCAATTCCTAAGGGTTTAGGATATAAGCCTTTTCTATTTCCCATAATGCTCTTACTCATTTCCTAATACAGTAGTTTGCATTTTCTCATCTTAATTTACACATTAACATGGCACGGCTACCCATATTTTAATCAAATCTCAACCTATTAATCTTCACATTATTTTATTTAATTTAACTAATTAAATATCCTAGATAATGTTATAAAAATATGGGGTGTTACAGACTCCCCACCTTAAAGAATTTCGTCCTCGGAATTACTATAAGGCACACATAAAACAATCAAAGGTAAAACATACCATCAAACAAATCAGGGTAAGCCTCTTTAACCCCGTTCTTAGTTTCCCAAGTGCAGTCTCTTGCATCATCACTCCACCGGACTTTAACTAATTTGATTTTCTTGTTCCTCAACTACATTTCATCTCTCTCGACTATCCGGACATGCTTCCTAACAATAGTCAAATCCGGCTCTACTACTAAATCTTCTAACACTATAGGTGCTATAGTGGTCTCCGAGTCCCTAACACACTTTCTAAGATGAGAAATATGGGAAACATCATGGACTCCTGCCAAACTATTCGGTAATTCCACTTTATAAGCAAGTTTCTCGATCCTCTTAACAATATGGAAACCAATGAATCTAGGTGCTAACTTTCCTGACTTTCCAAATCTAATCACACCTTTCGTCGGTGAAACCTTAATAAACACATAGTCTCCAATAAAGAATTGCAAGTCCTTCCTTCTTTTGTCTGCATAACTTTTCTGCCTAGACTAAGCTTCCTTCATCCTAGCTCGGATCAACTCAATCTTCTCTGCGGCTTCCTTTACCAAATCTGGACCAAGAACCAACCTATCCCCGGTCTCTAACCAACATATGATAGATTTGCATGGTCTTCCATACAAAGCTTCAAATGGTGTCATCCCAGTACTAGTCTGATAACTGTTGTTATATGCAAACTCAACTAGATGAAGATGGTCTTCCCATGATTCCTCGAAATCCAATACACAAGCTCTTAACAAATCCTCCAAGACTTTGTTAACTCTTTCCGTTTGCCCATCAGTTTGTGGATGGTAAGCTGTACAAATGTCGAGCTTGGTTCCTAAAGATTCCTATAGACTCTTCTATAACTCACTAGTAAACAAAGAATCTCTATCACTGACAATACTACTAGGAATTCCGTGCAGTCTAACCACATTCTTCATAAACAACTTTGCCAGACTAGGTGCCGTGACCTGACGGGAATGAAATGGGCACTCTTGGTCAATCTATCCACTATGATCCATATACTTTCATTCCCTTTATTAGATCTTGGCAACCCATCAATAAAATCCATAGAGATAAAATCCCACTTCCACATCAGAACATTTAATGGCTGAAGCAATCCGCTCGGTTCTGGTGTTCAGCCTTTGCTGCTGGCAATTCAAGCACTGCTTAACACATAAACCAATGTCCCATTTCATACCTTCCCTGAAGAAACGTTTCTTCATATCTTATACACCTTCGTTCCTCCTGGATGGATAGTGTACTTCAAACGCTAGCATTCATACAAAACTTCTTTCCTCATGTCCCCTACATTCGAAACACACAACCTTCCCTTGCTTTCTGATCTGCTCAGCCAAAACTGGATCCTCCTCCTGTTTAGAAGCTATCTTCTCAATCATTATTGGTCAAACTTCTAAATAAGACAGTACAGCACTTCCTGCACTAGAACCCGCCTTGGATCTAAACTGCACTCTACAAGCTGACAATGCTTCCAAGTCTTTCCACTCAGCAATCATAGCCAATACTACATTATGATGTTTCCTGCTAAGTGCATCCGCTACCTTATTTCCTTTTTCGGGTTTGTACTCAATTCCAAAATCATAAGTAGCAATAAATTCCAATCATCTCTGTTGTATCTTGTTCATCTCCTTTTGAGAGAACAAGTACTTCAACGACTTATGATCTGTATAAAGCTCAAATCGCTCTCCCAACAGATAATGCCTCCACACCTTTAAAGCAAATATAACGACATCTAACTGCAAATCATGCGTGAGGTATCTAACTTCATGTAGTCTGAGCTGTTTGGAAGCATAAGAAATCACTTTACCTCTTTGCATCAACACAGCTCCCAATCCAGTTCCATATGCATCAGTATTAACAACTAAATCTTGATTCCCCTCCAGAACAACCAACACTGGTGCATGGGTCAAAAAGTGTTTCAAGGTCTGGAATGCTTCCTCACACTTATCAGTCCACACAAATTTCACATATATTCGCGTAAGCTTAGTCATCAGTGCAGCTATCCATGAAAAATCCTTTATAAACCTTCGATAATATCCAGTTAATCCAAGAAAGCTCTTTATCTCGGTCATCGTCTTGGGTCTTTTCCAATTATTCACCGCCTCAATCTTAGTTAGATCTACAGATAGCCCTTTCTCCGAGACTACATGACTACGGAATTTCACTTCCTTCTTCCAAAAATGGCACTTCGAAAACTTAGCCTTCAACCGATGCTCCCTCAACGTCTCAAGCACAACTCTAAGATGAACTTCATGCTCCTTCTCATCTTTAGAGTATATCATAATACCCTCTATGAAGACCAACATAATTTATCTAAGTGCTCTCTGAAGATCCGGTTCATCAGATCTGCAAAGAATGGCGGCGTATTAGTTAGTCCGAATGGCAAAACTAACCATTCGTACGATCCATAGCGGGTCCTAAACGCCGTCAATGGTATACTATCTTCTGCAACTCTAAGCTGATGAAACCCGGTAGCCAAATCCCACTGAGAAAATATCCTCGCTCAACTCAGCTAGTCGAATAATTTGTCAATTCTTGGCAATGGATATCGATTCTTTATCGTCTTCTCATTCAACTTACGATAATCGATACATAGCCTCAACAATCCGTCCGGCTTCTTAACAAACATATGGTAGTTCCCCAAGGTGAAGTACTTGGTCGAATAAAACTCTTGCCTTCCAAATCCACCAACTACACCTTCAACTCCCTCATCTCAGTGGGTATCATCCTGGTTGGTGGCCTACTAGCCGGTTCTATTCTCGGGATCAAATCAATCTGAAACTCAATGGCTCGTTTCGGTGGCAATCCAGTTACCGGCTCAAACACATCAACAAACTTTCTAACTACAAAGACTCGATGCAACTCATCCTCCAACTCCATAATACCTAATAAAGCATTCACTTAATAACTGGGGTTCTCTACGGTAAAAACTATCCGATCACTACAATCCAGGTGTTTAAGTGATGTTTTTCTATCATGGAAAAATATCCTAGCATCATATTTACTTAACCAATCCAACCCAAGGATAATCCCAAATCCCACAAAATCAAACACATGCAAACAGCAATCAAAACTATGACCTAGCAAGTCAAACTCTAAATGGTCACGTCATCCCAAGTGTCGCATACCCTCCTATCGAATTTGCAACCTTTAAGGAAGTAACTAAATATGAGGGTTCTAGGTTAAGCTTATTTACCAAACATTGAGAAATAAAAGAATGTGATGCACCAGTATCAAACAGAACGCTAACAGACATATCGTGAATCTATAGCGAGCCTTCTAGAAAAGCCTTTCCTTTCTCATGCACAACTGGTCTTGAAATTGCGGGCTCCAATGCATACATATGTCCCTTTCCATCTCTAGCAGGCTCTTTGCATTGGTTCTTATAATGGCCGATCCGATCATAATTAAATCATTGGATGTTCTTCTTCCCAATCACCTCCTTTCCTTTCTCTTTTCCTTTCCCAGCACGACACTCATTAGCATAATGTCCTTTCTTATCACATTTATAACAAACCACCTTAGCTTTTCCCTTCTTCTGTGCTCCTCCCTTCTGAGCATTCTTCTTTTGAAAAAACTTTCTTTTCTGGCCTTGTCCCACCCAAGCCACCTTCATTTTCTTCCTCAAACAAGCTAATGTCTCTTCCTGCCTCAGCGCCATTTCTACCACTACATCACTTGGATCTTTTAAGTGCGGTAAGGTAGCACTTATCAACTCCGGCCTCAAGCCCCTTATAAACTTCTCATTCCTCTTGATCACCGTATCAACTAAGGCATACCCGTACCGGGCCAACTCTTCAAATCTTCTTGCATACTCTAGAACAGAAATCTCCCCTTGTTCTAGTTCAGCAAACTTCCTAACCAATGCCGACTGTGCCGTCACCGAAATAAACTTTTCTTGAAACCTTCTCCTAAACTCCACCCAAGTCATGGTTTCCTCATCAACACTAGCTACAACCGTATTCCACCAAAATAGAGCAGCTCCTTGAAGCTGTCTCGAAGCTAATCTCCTCTTCTGCTCGTCATTCAATCCTAGGTCAGCAAAGATTCTCTCACAATGTAGTAACTAACTTTCCACCTCAATCGCATCTTCAGTTCCAATGAACGGCTTCCCTCCAAGCTTGGTATAGTCTCTGCTCAAGTTAGCATAGTGGTTGACCATTGGAGCTTCCTGAACTCCTCCTCCAGTAGCATTCCCTTCGACAACTCCAACTGCAATTCCAGCTTGCATCATGTTCATGAAGAACTGATACATGGATCACATATCCACTTGGGGAACCCCAACACCAACAGTTCCAGCTTGAGCCTGACCTAGACCGCTTCTAGCATTTGGTCGGGCATTTCCATTATTGGTGGTGCTATCTCCTCCAAGATTAACTCTGCCTCTTCTTCCTTCCATATCCGTATTCAAGCTTCGTGAGATACAAATGAATAGCCTAACTAAAATATGAGTCTAGAGATATAGCGTATACTTATATATAACAAATACAAGTACGTTACTCTAGCTTTATCCTATACCCCGATCTTAACTCTAATTACTAAGGATTATGTTTTTAGAAACCATTTTTAGTTAAAGTATTTCATAAACCATGCTCGGATACCAAGCTGTAATATCCCCTACCTAGAGGCCTAAAACTTAGCGCTACAGATGCTGCAGTCATCTATAGTATTAGCTTCCACCGACTAAATACGGCTATGTTAATGGTATCTATAACATCAGAAGCACTTGAATATGAAACAAAACACAGATTTCAAAACAACTTTTCTTCATTACATTCCAAATAGATGTTCCATATTCACTTCATATAATCCCAAATTCGTTCCCAGGCATAAATCAAGCATACTTATTACAAAATACGCTAAGAGCGGTACATGAAGATACCCCCTTGGATGATCAGAGTTATATAGTCAAAATTGACTTAATACAAACACATCGGAAATACAACAAAACATAAAACTGCAACTCCTAAATATCTATCCATTTGCCTCCTGCATGCCTCCGGTAGCCTTATTCGTCATCCTACTAAACCTGAAAAGAACTTAACCCCTCAACCTACTCAAATTAATTTTGAGCACCCGAGAGTTTAAAGGGAAAACATAGACTTCAAGTCAGACATAATCCTGGTGTGAATAATATTGTGCATCCCAGTTTAATATGTTAAGTGAGACCACGCAGCTTAGCGGAACGGGTTTCCCCTCACTAACATCCTTTTAAAACATATCTTTGCTAAACCTTTTTCCTGCAACCAAAACTGGTTAAATACTGTAAAACAATTCATTATGTAAAATACATAAATATCAGGTAATAATGAACTATCTGTTCAAATACATAAGTTTTGTTTGGATAACTTTTAACCTTTGGCTGACTTAGGCCTAAAAGACAATATAATCAAAATTAATCGAACACCTGTTAGCTACTCTTCTTCTGGACTATCTATCCTTAACTATCTATTAAATACTTCACTTCTAGACGGTCTTTCCTTCACTATCTTTTAAATACTCTGCTTCTGGACGGTCTATCCCTAACTTAATCATCTCCCAGGTCTTCCTGATCTAAAGGGTTTTTTGGGCTCACCAATAATCTATCTGTATACAAACATATATTTCTTTTGGTGTGTAATCATAATTTTAGTCTACCTGTGACCAAGCCCTAAATACTGGAATTTTGTACAACAATTAGCTGGGGCTAATAGCTAATGTATTTGGCGCGACCCTATACTAGTCCCATCTAGTATTATAATATCTAAGTCATTTTCACTTAAGAATCCCCTCCCATAATTTTCCTTGAAAACATTTTCAAAATGATTTAAAACCTTTAAATCAAACTCAACAAGGAAAATATATAATATTTATGCTTTACTCAAAATCACATTACCATGTTATATATATCTTCTTTACTCAAACCTTAGTTGCTGAAAACATTTAAACATTTGAAAAAGTACCTCTTTCTAAACTTTTGAAAACATCTCTTTCAAAACCAAGTGAAAACCTTTAATTTTCTAAGCCAAAAAACCAAACCTTACCTTTCGAAACAAATCATCTAATCTTTCGAAGCTATTGAAATCATTCCTTTCGAAAGCAATAAAACTTTTGACATCCTACTTTAAAAACAACTTAAAACATTGCCTTAGAAAACCTTTGAAAAACCTTCCATTTAAACCTTCTGAAACCATTCAAAGCACACCTTTTGAAACCATTGAACTCAAACCTTTCGAAACCATTGAACTAAAACCTTTCAAAACCATTGAACTCAAACCTTTCAAAACCATTGAACTCAAACCTTTCAAAACCATTAAACTCAAACATTTCGAAACAATTGGACTAAAACCTTTTGAAACCATTGAACTAAAACCTTTCGAAGGCTTACTGGGTTCAATTTAAAACATGTGGAAAACCTTCTTTAAAACCCTTTGACTACATGTGAAACAACCTTTCGAATTTGTGGAAAGATCTACTTCGAAATCTTTAAAACATATCATTTAAAACAATAGGCTTCTGCCTTTAGAACAACTTCTTCAAAAGCTTTGGGTTAAACTTCAATTATAAAACAAGGGTAAATCATCTAAGTCGAAAGCTTTCTTTCGAAAGCATGGAGAAGCGGCTGGTTTTCAAAACAGGTAAACCTTTCAACTTTGTCGAAAAGTTCACAACAAAACAATAAAGCGACAGTTACCTTTCGACCTTGTCGGAAGGTTTAAAACCTTTATTTTAAATGTTTGACTTGGTCGAAAGCAACCAAGTCAAAAGCTCTTATTCAAAAACAAAGAAGGCAACTCTTTTGGTTTATAAAACAAACATACTCCAACCTCTTTGACAACTAACCTTTCGAATAAGTACCGTTTGACCTTGTCCAATTCATTACGTACCAAGTAACTTGATACCATATGCATTAGTTTGACTCTGTGAGAGCTATAACCTCTCGACCTTGTCGAAAGGTCTATGCCAGAAGATTTGATCCCATAATGGCTGAAACATGCAAAAAGCACGATTTTCTTATTTGTTTTCTTAAAAAGATAACTTTTCAACTAACCTGCCATTGTTTGTCAAATTCTCATTGGTTAATAAATACTTTTCAAAAATGTACTGCCACTAATTTCAGAGTTAAATAATAATTTTATTTTAAAAAATGACCCTTCTCCTTAATTAAATATATAAAACATTTAAGTCCCATACCTTAAATAATTTTATATATTCATCAAATCACTTAGGAAAAATCTGGAAAAATTCCAAAAAATATTTTTATTATGTTTTCCAACATATAAAAATTTCAAACCCTAATAATTATTATTTTAGCCGTAAATAATTTATAGCCCAATAAATCATTTTCTTCACTAGAAAATTAATATAAAATCCATATAAATTCATAAAATTATGAAAATTGGAACACATCTCTTTAATATCATTTCTAACCTATATTTAAATTTTAAAGGCATTTGGATGTAATTTAATAGGGTTTTCATATCAAACATTTCATAAATACTAATACGCACATGCATAATTCACTAACAAACAAATATATAACTTTAATCATCAAAACATGGCATATACTTGCAAAAACATTTCGGATCTAATCTTAAAACTGAAAACCATAAGAAAATGGGATGTAGTAATTATTCACCTTATCTTTGAGATTAAAAGATGTGAGATTTGATGTTGAATTAGTTGATTATCTTCCTTCTCTTGAATTCTAGCTTTAATCTGTCCTTGAGAACAATAATGGTGGTCGGCCTTAAGAGTTTTTAGTTTGGTAAAATGAGAATGAACGCGAGTTCCAATTCCTACGGATTTAGGGTATAAGCCTTTCCTATTTCCCATAATGCTCTTACTCATTTCCTAACACATTAGTTTATGTTTTCGCATGTTAATTTACACATTAACAAGTCACGGCTACCCTTAATTTAATCAAATCTCAACCTATTAATCTTCACATTATTTAATTTAATCTAACTATTTAAATATCCTAGACCATGTTATAAAAATATGGGGTGTTACACCTGACGTTCCCCCCTTCGTGGATCGATCTGAGGAACATGTGACTGAAGTGGGGGAATTCGTCAAATCCT
Source organism: Allium fistulosum (assembly GCA_030737815.1). Lineage (NCBI taxonomy): Eukaryota > Viridiplantae > Streptophyta > Magnoliopsida > Asparagales > Amaryllidaceae > Allium > Allium fistulosum. The sequence goes on from CM060902.1 coordinate 1,024,546,821, forward strand.
CTATGGTGCGAAATCCAGGCTTAGGTATATCTCTTATCTCACCAACCTTTGTGATGCTTCAATTCTCTCCTGAATCTGTAATTCATCTTTACTATGATGTTTTTCAACTTCTAGGTCAACCACATTTGCCTCCTCCGCCTCCAGTCACTCAAGGTTGGGGATCTACAACTATCTTCTCTACATCTATTTCCAATCTACATGACTTGTCACTCCGGTCTTGCCTTCTAGTTCCAGGCCTAGTTCTGGTTCCTAGAAGATGGCAGCCTTGCAAGTGCTGGAGGATTTTTCTGTGTCCCACGAAGAAGATGTCATTATTATCGTTGCTACAGATCCAATGGGTCATATTTCAATGGCAGAGAAATTGGAAGTTGACATCGAGAAGATCCATGTGAAGTCTGAGCCTAGTTTCAAAATGGCCATCGATTCTACTTCGACAAGCCCTGCCTCCAAACTTCCCATGCTTAAGATCAGGCTATGCTTAAACTAAGCCCTGTAAAGCTCATGCTGGCAAATCTGATAATCCTTATACCGTGACCAGTGAAGACTCTACCCATTTGGGGGTGATACTCCCCTAGGTAGAGTGGTTAAAGACGAGAAGAAAAAACACAAGACTCATCCTAGAGGAGGTTGTGGCAAAGTTAGCTAAGGTGGAAAGAAGGGGAAAACTAATTAGATAGTACTTGGAGCTTGCTGGTTGAGAGTCGTATATTTTGTGTTGTGGAGTCTATGTCATTTTGCTTTTTATGTTTTAAATAGGTCGAGATTGTGTGGGCACGACCCCCGCTTCATGATGTACATAAAAGTTATGGTAATAAAAGATTGACTTTTGTCCTATAACCTCTCTTTTGTCTACTTTTCTACACCTTTATGTATTGCACTATTTGTATATGACATAACTACCTATACTGCAATTATATACGCTTGTTTCGGTGCAATGTGCTTATCTAATGCAATTTTATGCATATAAATAATATTCCTACAATTGCTTTGATTGCATTCTAATCTTGGCCCTATTTATAACTGTCAAAGTACTCCATTTGGTAAATCAAAACCATCGGTTAACGAACTCTGCAGCTATTTTTGGTTGAGTTTATTCCAACCAATTTATACTAGTTAGTAATCCTGTTTGTACCAAAATTGGGCACAACACTCTTCGAAAGTATTTGAAGAGATAAAATGAAGAAGTTAAATGGAAAAGGAGGGTTATCTAACAAACACTTCAAGACCAAACAAGAAAGTACGCAAGAACACAGGGATTTAGAATGGTTCGGCGTGTTGCCTATGTCCACTATGAAATGATGGACTTTTATTAACTTTTCTCTGCTGGTTACAACAGATTACAACAGTAAATCTCGAATACAACAGTGAAATTCGAATACAATGGTGAATTCGGCAGAGTTTGGACGTCAAAGAGCAAAAAGATCCCTTTTCTGTAGGTTCTGGGCTGCTATTTATAGGCGTAAGTTGCAAATATCTTGCTCAGATCTCGGGAGACCTCTTCTGGCATGTGGGCGGGCCCACACGATCGATCCCATGTGATTTGCACTTGGTCCGTGATCGATAAGAATGAATTTCATATCGAGCAAGATTTGACCCAATCGAGTCGAAATTTAGCATGACCATTCTTTAGATTGTACGTAAGCTCCTGTGAAAATTTGGTGGCATTTGGACTTGTAGATTTTGAGTTATGATCGATGCAAGTTTGTACTTTTTGAAGGTTGTCTCCTTCGTATTGATGCCGTTTGTATCGATGGTTTCACATCGATGATTCTACACGTGATGTCGGTTGACGTGGCACTTGTTTCTAGGATCGATCCACATTTCTTGCCAAATTGATCGAGTCTTTCCAATGTCTACGCCTCGTACATATCGATCTAACTTGGCCTTGTTCGCATCGGTCGGCTATGCCTCATTTCGTATCGATTCTGCGTATTCCATTCGCATTGATGCTTTGTGTTTTATTTCGTATCGATGAGAAGCATCGATTTTGTATCGATCGCTTAAAGGCCACTTCGTATCGATGGATGGGCGAATTCTTCGTATCGACCACAGAGTACCTACTTTCATATCAATGGGAGATATTGATTCCGTATCGACCTATGGCCGATCGATATGAATTATGCCGAAGATAGATCGATACGAAATAGACTCCTAGTGTTATCTACTGATGGATACAAAGTAGGCAGTCACAGATGGATACGAAGTGGATGTTGGTTGATCGATACGAATAAGCCGGAGGTGATCCATGCGAAGCGGTATGAAGAAAGACGGATACGAAGAAAACTACTCTCCTGATCGATACGAAGGAAGATTTTCTCTGGTTGTTTGATGGATACGAACAAGGTGATTATTTGAATTGCATCGATCATATCTTGAGTATACAAACTCGGATTGACTTGAAATTTGGAATGTTGGCTATCATAGCTTTGCTTGTCATGTCTTGTCAATTGTAGCACGATCTGAACTTGGACAAAATTCATCGATATCCATAGTGAGCCTGCGTATAACCGATCTTCGGGATGGACTGTCTTCGGTTTCCAATTAAGTTCCTAGTATCACGGCCTTGCTAAAAGGCCGGATAACATTTGCCCCCCAAAGTACGTCTTGTGAGAACACGACGTGCTTTGAAAAGCTGCAATCTTCATTCTGAAAAGTTCCATCTGACTTGTTAAACGGTTGTTGTTTTCTCGTCGAAAGTTGTAATCTTTGATTGATCCATAGAAACATAAATTGTGAACCGTAGACTGCCCATTGTTGTACTGTGTACTGTTGTAATTGATCAATGTATGATAGTAATTTGTCGTTTGTTATTGTAATTGTCACCAGACAAGCATTCAATTCCTGCGATTTTAAAGATTGGATGTTAGTTCATTATACATGAATGTATGTTAGCCTGACTCCTGTTAATGTTCGTACACTCATGAGTCGTTGTCAGGTTTTCATTTTTTGTATCGAATTCCGTATAGATCCTCTCCTGAATCAACGTGGAATTCGAGTTGAAATGATGCTTGGTGGTCATTTTGGAGTATCCCTTCGTATCGATCCTCTCCTGGATCGATTCGGGATGAATAAACATGAATTTCTTATCGATAGAGTTGAATTATCCAAACATAATTCTGCGATGATCCTCGCATCGATGGCTGTGAACTTCCTGCAATTTTCTAAATGATGGATACGAAGTTGTAGTTCGTATCGATAGACTGATGAAGGATGCGAACAGAGCGACTGGTCCCCTATGCACTATTCATATCGATGAATATGGGCCTTTATGGGTTGTATGTTGATGGATAAGAATAGTACAGTTCGTATAGATGCGCCTTAGATGGAGTCGAGAACAATGGATACGAACAAAGTTTTCGTATCGATGGAATCTGGTGATTCAGAAAAATCTTCGTTGCAACTTTCGTATCGATAAAGCTCAAGTCTGCGGATACGAATAGCTAATTCGTATCGATCCGGGGAGAAACCGGTTAGAACCGATCGCAATGACTGGAAGGTTAATCGTTTTCCTTCACTCCTAGCGCCCATCTAAAAACATTTTGTACTTAACATTTTTCCTCACTTGCTCATTTTATTTCTTCTGTCTTCGCATCGATTAGGACAAAAAGGAAGAGAACCGACCTCATCTCCAAACCGAGCAATCCATCGATCTTTCGAACTGATTGTTCTAACTAGGTAATTAATAAATCAATACTGTCCCAAAACATTAAGACTTGAGTTTTAACGCCGCTCTATCCACGGTCGTCGCCAGTTCCAGCGTTGGCGATGCCGGAGTGGGGTCTGAACAAGGTTGAGGAGAGAACAATGGCATTCAGGCCGCTTGGAAGAGAAGAGGTTTTGTCGATTGAGACGATGGGGTAACTCGTATCGATTGTGGATGGAGAAAGGAGCTTCATATCGATCACGAATGTTGTGAAGTGGCTTGTGTAGACGGAGAATGGCAAGGCAGTTTCGTATCGATCTGGGGTCATAGGTGTTCGTATCGATTCAGGATGATAGGTGCGAAATTGCTTGTCTAGGATCGATACGAAGCAAAGGTGATTTCATACTGATATGAAATGACTTCCTGAAAATCGATACAAAGTATCGTTCCATGACCGATACGAATTATGCTTCCTTTGATGGGTGCGAACAGTACTCTTGGTGATCGATACGAATGACGTTTTGGTGACCGATCCAAGTCCAGACTTTGATGGATACGAAATCTCTACACACTTGAACATTTGATTCCGACGAGCTTCTTCCCTGATAGCTGGACTTATCCGTTTCGCCGCATATCTGACTTCCTTTTGAAGCTCGTCGATGAAACTATGACTCGAGAAACTTAACAAACTTTAACTCGAATTAGTCTCTAAAGTTTGGATGACACGGTTGTGACGGTCTGCGATGACGGTCACTCCAGTTGAATTTCGAAGTCTTGTCGTTTTAATATCTCTCAAATTCTGCAGAATCTTTTAAGTATTATGTAGCACTGCACTGCACTACACATTCACGCACTTTGCATCGGGGTACACACAGGCTTATTATCATCTAATGACAGTTTTTTGATAAGTCTATTAGTTATGGAATCCACAAGTTCACAACAGCAGGAGCTTTAGGATTCATCTCCTTTTGTTCTAGAGATTCCGGCCATCGCGGCTGAAGTTATAGACCCAGCGCCGGTTGAGCTTCCTGGAGAAACTTTTATTGCAAACCCACAAGATTCTGTACCATCCAATGTCTCCGAAGACATGTTGGGTCGTATATGCCTAAGGCACGGTTTGTCATTGGACGATGTTCTATTGCCGGGACCGAACGATAGACCGCATGCTCCCACAAATGGGTTTACGGCCTTTAATCGCCATGCATGTACAGCGGGAACACTTCCTCTGTTTAACCAATACATTAGGGAAGTGTTGTCTTTTTTCGGAATCGCCCCATCATAGTTACATCCGAACGGATACGCTCTGCTCAACAGTCTGTTCATTGTATTTATGGAGCATCTTTTCCGACCACCGATCCCGATTAGATATTTATTTAATGTCAAGAGCCGGGGAGATAGTCCCTCATTCACTTTCCTAGGGGCAGTCAGAAATTGTCAAGTTATGACCGACTCCTAGGCCTTCTGTCTGATTTAAAGCGACAAAAGGAGGGAGAAAAGGCAAGGCCACTGCTCACAAATGCCCTAAGTCTTCGTGGTGGAAATCTGTTGTGGTTTCTTTGCCGGCCTCCGGCATTAGAATCTCAGAGGCTCCTCCCTCGCCAACAGAGAGTCCTTTTGAAGGGCTTGTCGATATTCCGATTCCGGACTTTGTATCACTTTCACATGATACCGGATTGGAGGAGCTTCAAAATGCTTTATATTTAAGCGAGTCTCTACCCATTAGTGCGACCGACATTACCGGTTGGTCGGGGGGTTGCACACACATATACACTTCACGACACCGCACGATTTCCAGCCTTAAATTGCCTGTTTCAAGAACTCACTAACTCCGTTTTTATTTTACTTTACAGATACGATGAACATGCGAGATTCTATGCTCAATAGTCTTCGTTCAGTGCGCCAATCGTCAGACTCGTATTATAAGTCCCGTCGGAGGAGGATGACAGAAACCACAATCGCGGTTATTCTAGTCAGGAACGCTACGAGAGGGATAGAGATAGGGATTACAAAGAATAGAGATATCGATCTTGATCGCGCTCTCCACCCCCTCTACTCCCCACACAACCTTCGGGCCAGCGAAAACAGCCGGTAGAGCCCCTTATCACAAAACATCTTCGCATGCTTCAAGGTCCGAGTCGCAACGCCACAGAAATGAAGTTGAGCCTCCAATCGTCGCTGAGCAAGCTATCACTGAGCCCACTGGGGAAGGGGCTATTAGAATTGCTCAGCTAAAGAAATATTTTCCAAATAAATGCTTTGATGGTTACATTTTCCCTCCTCATTTAAAGAGAATCCCATCGGAGGCGGAGAACACAATGCATGATTATATTCACGACATCTATACCCAGTACAAAGAGTGGGAAAAGGCTGCAGAGAAAGCATCGAAGGTGGCCTTCGAGCGGGCTAAAATAATCGAAAAGTTAGAGTTTGATCTCGCCCAGAAGGACCGCATCGTCCAAATGCTTAATGATGAAACCGAGTCCTCTTAGAAATCAGAGATAGAGGCTACCAAAAAGGCCGATGAGGCGGACTTGGCCATGGAGAGGATGAGGTAGACACACTTTGCCTTAGTGGAGCAGATGGGCCACCAAAACACCACTGTCACAGCTGAAAGGGATGCTGCTCTGAATGAACTTGTTGGGCTTAAAGCTAAATTTTCCGAAATCATCAAAGAAAAGGATGATGCAAACAAAGCTGCCCAGGAAGCATGTGAACAGGTCATTGTGCTTCGGGGCGAACGGGAAGCGGTGACGGCTAAGGTCCGGGTGGTGGAGACCGAGGTCGAGGAGAAAGTCTGAATTGCAGAGTCTAGGCTAGAAGCTGATATTGAAGATCTCATTATTGTTTATAACTCTAACGTCTTGAAGCACAAAAATCTAGCCTGGCTCTACAATTATCCGACACATCTACACAACGCCAGAGGTTGATTAGTGGAGCATGAAAAGGCCGCCTACTAAGCCGAATCGATTGATGAGTTCGAGCTCGAAAACTGAGTGTTGAGCGAAGACGAGCGGAAAGTTCTCCATGATGCCATGATTTCATATGAGAAGGAGAAGCTTGGCGCTCAGCATTCGGAAGTTGGAGAAGGTTCTGTCATCGAGCATCATGATATAAGTTCTGAAACTCTTATGCCGACTCAGTCCGAATGTACACCTGCGGTTGATCTTCAGCCCGTTCCTTCTTATAACCCGGATCAACCGTATATGTCTCCAGCTCGCGAGCAAGTTTCTGAGGTCATTCATCTGCCCACAAGTCAAACTGAGGAAGGTACTCTGAACATTTTCTATGCTTATCCGAAATCGAAATTGTCATCCGAAGTAGTTATTAACAGTTCTTCTTTTTTTTTTGTCCAGTGATTGATGCTACACCGATCATTCCTCCTGCCACTCAAGAGTCACATCATATGCAGGAGGCCATTATAACTGAAACAACCACCACAACGACCATGACACCGACTGATGGAATGCAGGGAGCACGCTTATTTTTTATGAGCAGATGATGGAGGAACTCCTCAGTCATTACAACAATCCCTTTGCTGATTTTCCGTTCGTTATGGGCGGAAGTGCACCGATGACAAGTTCTTCGGCTCCAACCATGGGAGTTCCGGACGATACACAAATGCTTCATGCGGAGGAAATCATAGCTGAAATCAATGCCGAAATGGAGGCAGCCGCATGGGGCAGTGGTTTTAGCGGTGGAGTGGCTGGACCTGGTCCGGCTCCTTTGCGGATGATATCTCCGAGAGGAACGGTTATTGAGACGAGCATGCCTGCCCCACCTCCTTTTGTCAATCCTGTCCCTCCAACTCCACCTGCAGGAAGCGTTCCAATACACTTGAGTTCGGAGGAGGATGTTGATATAATGCCCCTGATTGGAAATCGGCTGCCGAAAGGCAAAGGCTCAAAGAGACAACCGAGTGACAGCTCTAGCGGTTCCACACCGAAGAGGAAACCGAAGAAGACAAAAGAATAGACATGCTTCTTTGGTGAATTTTTCAGTAGATAAGAATTTCTTTTGTTTTTTGTTGGCCGTGTATAGATGCGGGTTCGACCCCTGCAAGTAGAAATTTTTGGATAAACTTGTACTTAGTTTCCTTCTTAAAACAGTTGAAATGAAATTCCATTTTGTCTTTAACTCAATTTTCATTTATTTGCTTAAGTTTTTCAGCAGTTGAACTCCGGTCTAGTATATTTGTTGAGTTTCGATCTTTGGATTGGATCCAAATTTAGTTGTTAAGTCCTGAAATCACGACTATGGGTGATGACTGAATGTTGAACTGGACTTCGATGCTGCATTGTCTCAATCGATGATCAATGCTTAAGTTTTGCCTCTAATTTCAGGGACGAATTGTAGAGATCAAGTGGAGATCGCACTTCGCTTTGAACTCATCGAGCGTAACGTCATCGAACTGATGCTGGAATAAAGAAATTCGAGTGGTCGAGTCGTGTTCGCTCATTTATCGTTGATTGCATCCATACTCCGAGGATTTGCATTCGTACGTCAACGATCGGACATGACTGCTTGAGTTTCAAGGATACGTCCACACTCCGGGGACTTAGAGTTGTTTTACGGACGGTCAATCCCAATTCGGTTTGTGTTCAAACTTCAATCCACTCTCCGGGGATTTTGAGTTAACGTTTATACTCCACTTCGCATTCTGGGAATATGGAGTTGGTGTTTATGTCGACATTCCGGTTCACACTCTGGGAATCCGGAGCTAGTTGACATTTATACTCCAGTTCGTGCTCCGGGAACTTGGATTTGTTCGAAAGATGGTCAGTCACATCTGTTCGGGTTTTAGGATTTCGTTCGCACTCCGGGAACGACGAATCTATTAGGATCGTGGATGGACGGTTCACATCCACCCCGAGTTAACAAGCGAGGTCGTTAGATCGACAGATCCATCTTCCTCAAACTTGGTCAAGGTACGGGCGAAGTCGCTAGGTGGACGGATCCACCCTCTTCGGAAACGTATTAGTAAGTTTATACTCCAGTTCACACTCTGGGAACCTGGAGTTAGTTAAAGGATTGTCGTGTATCAATCCCTTTTTGATTCCAGTGTGATGGCTTGTCCTCGAGCTCGGGTTTCACTTAGCGAATGACCGATCGTATCACAGTCACTCCCTATTTGAATAAATTCCACTGTATGATGGAACTTAGCTCTCCATGCATAGTGATGGTCATATGAAGTATTTCAAGTAAATCACAGCTCTGGCTCGAAGAGATTGCACTTTATTGCTGAAATAAGAAAATACGGCAAAATCAGCTGCCTTTATTACAAATTCAAATTTTGAAGTGCATAAACAAATTGCAAATGAAAAATAGATTGAATAAATAAACAAAGCCTATTATGTGTAGTAGCGAAGAAGACTCTCGCTATTCCAGGCTCTCGGAAGAGTGAGACCGTCAGCGGTCAATAATTTGAATGTGCCATCTCTGAGCTTTCGTTCAATAACATACGACCCTTCCCAAGTTGGCTTCATATACGAAGGGACCGGATAAATTCTTTTAAGGACGAGATCACCGAGTTCAAAGGTTCGGGGTCGGACCTTGGCATTATATAATCGGGCGACTCCACTTTGGTATGCGGCTGCGCTCAAATCAGCCTCTTCACGCTTCTCATCCAATAAATCCATGGATTCAGCAAGCAATATAGCATTTGTCTTCGGATCATAGTAAGTCACGTGATGAGAAGGCACTTCAAATTCGACTGGAATAATAGCTTCTGAACCATAAGAAAGAGAAAACAGAGTGTGGCTGGTTGTGGACTTGTGGGTTGTTCGGTAAGCCCATAAGGCCATAGGAAGTTCATCGACCCATTTGCCCCCGGCTTTTTCCAGTCGTTTCTTCAGAATAGATTTTATAACTTTATTTACAGCTTCGACTTGTCCATTCGCTTAAGGGTGTGCGACTGCGGAGAATTTCTTATGAATGTGGAATCGTTGACAGAAATCTTTAAATTCAACACTGTCGAACTGGGTCCCGTTATCAATGATGATAGTATGTGGGAGACCGAATCGGCAGATGATGTTGCGCACCACAAAGTTGATCACCTTCTTCGTTATGATTGTAGCGAGGGGTTCAGCTTCCGCCCACTTGGTAAAGTAATCAATTGCTACGATGGCATACTTCGCACCACCTTTGGCTAGAGGTAGAGAGCCAATAATGTCAATGCCCCATACTGCAAACGGCCATGGACTTACCATTTGAGTTATTTCGGTAGGTGGGGCCCTTGGAATCCGAGCATGCTTCTAGCATTTGTCGCACTTCCTGGCGTAATCTGATGCATCACGATTTAAGGTTGGCCAGTGGTATCCATATCTGAGCACTTTCTTGGCAAGGGCTTGCCCCCCAGTGTGATCACCACATTCTCCTTCATGCACATCAGACAATACGCATTTGATTTCATCGTTAGCGATACACCGGAGTAAGGGAACAGTGTATCCCCTTCTATATATAACTCCGTTTGAATAGTGAACCGTGAAGCTTTTCGAAGAATCAATCTCTTTTCACTCATGCACTCTGGCAGGGTTCCATGCTCAAGATAATTTTTGAACGAAGTCATCCATGACTCCTTATCGTGAACAACCTCAAATATCCAATCCGTCTCCATCCGGTCGATGCTCGGGGAAGCTAATGTCTCCACGGGAACGAGTCCCATTTGTTGTGCCTCGCCTGTGCTGGCTAACTTTGCTATTGAATCGACTTTTTGATTGTGCTCTCGGGGAATGCAGTAGATGACATAGTAATCGAACTGATTTAATATTTCTTAAACCCAAGCAAGGTAAGCAGCCAGTCTTCGGTCCTTGGCCTGGTATTCCCCTCGAACTTGACACATGACGAATTGTGAATCACAATAAATCTCCACAGTAATGATTTTCAAATCCCTAGCAAGCCTCAATCCGGCAAGTAGGGCTTCATACTCGGCTTCATTGTTGGTCGCATGAAAATTAAACTTTAAAGCATAGCATATAGATCGACCTTCAGGAGTTTCAAGCACAACTCCTGCACCAGAGCAGCGGCCATTAGATGCACCATCAGTATGTAGCTTCCAGATATACTTAGGAGATTCGCTTGTCTCGGGCAAGTCCTCTAGGATGGTAAATTCAGCTATGAAATCTGCTAGGACTTGTTCTTGAATGGCTCGCCTTGGAGTGTAAGTAATGTCAAACTGACTTAACTCGATATTCCATTTGAGTAACCTACCAGACGTTTCAGGCCGCGTAAGGACCTGTCGTAACGGCTGGTCGATGTAAACAGTGATTGGATGAGCCTGGAAATACGGACGGAGCTTCCTCGAGGAAATAACAAGATAGTAAGCCAATTCTCTAACTTTGGATAATTTCTCTCAGCTCTGGTTAGTCGCTTGCTTATATAGTAGACCGACTTTTGTATTCGGTCTTCCTCCCGAATTAGGGCAGCACTGATTGCGTTTTCTGATACCGCCAAGTAAATGTACAATTTCTCGTGATCGATAGGCTTTGAAAAAACTGGCGGTGTGGAGAGATGTTGAACTAGTGCTCGGAATGCGCCCTCACATTCCATAGTCCATTCAAAGTTTCGCTTTCCTTTTCGGATCAGATCGAAGAAAGGAATGCATTTGTCAGTAGACTTTGAAATGAACCTGCTCAGTGCTGCTACTTTCCCATTGAGACTCTGGACTTGCTTTATAGTTTTCGGGGTTTCGAGATTTCTGATCACCCAGATCTTTTCAGGATTAGCTTCGATTCCTCGAGCGTTGATGATAAACCCAAGGAATTTTCCGGATGCGACCCCGAAATGACATTCCAACGGGTTAAGATTCATTCTGTATTCTCGGAGGATATTAAACATTGATCCAGGTCTCTGATGTGATCAGTGGAAAATCGTGACTTGACTAGCATGTCATCCACATACAGCTCCATAGTTTTTTTAATCTGGTTAGCGAACATTCGATTAACTAACCGTTGATAAGTTGCCCCAGCATTCTTGAGTCTAAAGGGCATAAATTTATAGCAATAGAGTCCCATATTGGTTACGAAGCTGGTATGCTCCTGGTCGGGCATGTGCATGGGTATTTGATTATAGCCAGAGTACGCATCCATGAAGGATAAAAGTTCATGTCCATCCGTCGAGTCTACAAGTTGATCAATTCGATAAAGTGGAAAACTATCTTTGGGGCAAGCTTTATTCAAGTCTGAGTAGTCAACACATGTTCTCCATTTCCCATTCTGCTTACGGACAAGTACAGGATTTGATACCCATTCTGGGTATAATGCATCTCGAATGAATCCATTCGTTTTAAGCTTATCTACCTCTTCTTTAAGGGCGGAAAATCTCTCAAGATCCATACCACGCCTTTTTTTCTTGACCGGGACGTGCTGCGGGTCAATATTCGGTGTATGGCTCGCGATGTCCGACGAGATCCCACACATATCAGAGTGCGTCTAGGCAAACACATCAAGGTTTACCCGGAGAAATTCAACGGTCAATTCCTCTTGCATTTGTTGGCTTAGCTGAGATCCAATCTTTATCATTCTTGAATCATCATTATCATCGATTGGAACATCGATTGTCATTTCGGCCGGAGAAGCTTGACTGTCTTTACTTTCGTCTTCACTTTCGGTATCTCTCGGATCAAGATCTCTTTGGAATTGGTTAGGGTTCTCGGGCCAGGGCCTAGGCCCAGGTGTAAATTGTCAATTATCAGCAAAGCGGACGTAGAGAGATTCCTCTACGCCCTTCCCTTCCTCTTTTCGATGCGCCTCATGCAGCTCAGCATCATAACAGACTTGTCCTGCGGCCTGATCCCCTTGAACAACTCCGACACCATTGTCGGTAGGGAATTTCAAAGTCAAACATCATGGGGCGATGGCGGCCCTGAACTCAGCTAGGGCTGGTCGGCCCAAGAAAGCATTATATGGGGAGTGTATATCAAAAACAACAAACTGTAGTATCCAAACTCTCCGGCGTTCACCAATTCCTAACTTCATTGGCAATTCCACCACTCCAGTGGGTATAGTTGCACTCTCGTTGAAGCCATGAATACGAGACTGACATGGTTTCAAGTCTTTAGTCTCCATTCTCATCTGGTTATAGGCTCGTTTAAAAAAGATGTTCATAGAACTTCCGATGTCTACCAAGATCCTCTTCCTCTAAGAAGGACCTACTTGAGCTGATATAACAAGCGGATCAATAGTGGGGGCTTCGATCCTGTCGACATCCCGACCTCGAAATATGATGTCATCTGCCATCGTTTTTTGTTGCTTGGCTGGAGCACCATCTTCGGAATTACTACAACATTCAAAGTCTGCATGCCTGATAGAGATGGCATACGACTCCATTTCCTTCCAGCTTCGGTCTGCTGGATGAGGACCACCACTAACAGTGTTTATCACCAACCTCCCGCCAGTACGAGCGGGTTCTTCCTGTCTAGCCGAATTCAGTACATGATTTTGATTTGATTGGCCCGCACCTCCAGACTGCGGCGCCCGCACAAACTGTTCTAACTTTCTCTCTCTAATCAAATTTTCGATGAGATCCTACAAGTGATGGCATTCATTTGTGTTATGCTTTCGTGGAATCTACAAAACTTCCCCGTCTGAATTTGCTTCTCCGATGATTGTTTCGGAGCAGGTTTCTTATACTGAATGGTATTGTAGGTTTGTAGATATACGTTCTCCAGTGACGTATTCAAAGGAGTATAATTATCAAACATAGGAGCTCTACGCCGTGGACCACGGTTCTGATCCTGTTTTCTATTTTGGTTACCATTGCCTTTTTTTCAATCTTGTTTATTCTGAATGTTCAATTGCACTTTTTTGGAGCTCTCCTCGGATTTTTTAACAGCAATATTACTCTGAATTCCTTCCACACTAGGCCCGGCATCATCCTTCTTCCTAGACTATTTCACATCCTCCCTTCTCAAGAATTGAGCTGCCTTGGAATAGAAACGGTCCAATGATGTAGGCGTTTTTTTGGCCAACCAGTTGCCGAACTCGGAATCGGGCTCAATCCCCTTAGTCAGTGCCATAAGGATAGAGTTATCATTTGGGTTGCTGATCTCAGCACATGCAGCATGAAATCTTTCTAAATAACGCCTGAGTGTCTCTCCAAGAGCTTGAGTGACACTAGATAAAGTATTAACATCCTTCGGTCTCGCGACATGCATATGAAATTGCTCAATAAACTTTGTTGCCAACTGATCAAAGCATGAGATAGATCGAGGTGGCAGTCGGGTAAACCACATAGTCACTATGCCCCTTAGAGAGATTGGGAAGCTTCGGCACATGACTGCATCATCAGCCCGTGCAGCATTCATAACCACTCATACTTCAGTATATGCTGATTAGGATCAGAGCTCCCTTCATAAATGGGTAAAGTCGGCATCCTGAATCGCCGAGGTGGTTCAGCATAGAGTATTTCATCAGTAAAAGGGGTATGACTTTGGGAGATTCCCCAGTCGTCATTGCTAAGACCCTGACTTTCAGAGATCATTTGACGGATCATTGCTGGAAGGTCGGGCATCCGGACATTTTGAGCAGGTAGGGCCAAGGTGTGGTCAGGTTCCACAATGCGAGGAGGGGCCGGTCGCTATCGATGGTCCATGTCTCACCTCCTTGGTTCTATGTCTTCAAGGACGTAAGGCTCAGGAGTATGGTTGCGTTGATGGTGGGTTGGATCTGTTCGGTTCCGAGCGTCAACTCCTGGCTCAGTAGCAGTGGTGGCAGTGAGATTGTCGGTGACATAATGAGGAGCAGTACCTCCTTGGGAGGTGGGTCCATTCTAATGGCTGGTAGACGGAACGACTCTCGGTTGCCCAACATTCAATGTATGTTGATGCCCAGTGGCCAGTGTGTAACTTTCGTCCAATCGCGGGAGCGTGGATCTATGATGATAATCAGAAGAGGCTGAACTTTCAATGGATGAATAGGAAGCCTGATCCCTCCTGGATCTCCTTTGTCATTGATGGTTCAGTTGGTTGGTCAGTTCCGCATTAGCATGGAGCTGTTGAGTGAGCTGCTGGCGGCTTTGGGTCAATTCTTGCATTAATATCTAAAATTCTTCCCTGGTGACAGGGCCTTGCGGATCTGATGGTCCAGTAGCATTCTGGTCAGTTGAAAGTGGTTGTATGGGATTCTGTCTGTCCCGTCCTTCTGGATCTGCAGCTATAGAAGTAGTCCTTGTATTAACCATGATGAGTAGTTAAGCACTTTCCTAGACTTGATGTAAATCTGAATAGGATGGAAGGACTCTAGTCTTTGAGATCTGGATCTTCTTCTTAGATTTGTGCAATTCGATATTGACAGTAGATCCAACGAGCATGAGAAAAACTGTGTTTTCTCAGTGAAAGCACCAAAGTGTTTGTACCAAAATTAGTCACAACACTCTTCGGAAGTATTTGAAGAGATAAAATGAAGAAGTTAAATGGAAAAAGAGGGTTATCTAACAAACATTTCAAAAACAAACAAGAAAGTATGCAAAAACACAGGGATTTAGAGTGGTTCGGCGTGTTGCCTACGTCCACTATGAAATGATTGACTTTTATTAACTTTTCTCTGCTGGTTACAACGGATTACAACAGTAAATCTCGGATACAACAGTTAAATTCGAATACAATGGTGAATTCGGCAGAGTCTGGACGTCAAAGAGCAAAAAGATCCCTTTTCTGTAGGTTCTGGGCTGCTATTTATAGGCGTAAGTTGCAAATATCTTGCTCAGATCTCGGGAGACCTCTTCTGGCACGTGGGCAGGCCCACGCGATCGATCCCATGTGATTTGCATTCCGTCCGTGATCGATACGAACGAATTTCGTATCGATCAAGATTTGACTCAATCGAGTCAAAATTTAGCATGAACATTCTTTATGTTGTACGCAAGCTCCTGTGAAAATTTGGTGGCATTTGGACTTGTAGATTGTGAGTTATGATTGATGCAAGTTTGTACTTTTCGAAGGCTGTCTCCTTCGTATCGATGGTTTTGCATCGATGATTCTGCACGTGATGCCGGTTGACGTGGCGCTTGTTTCTAGGATCGATCCACATTTCATGCCAAATTGATCGAGTCTTTCCAATGTCTACGCCTCGTACATATCGATGTGACTTGGCCTTGTTCGTATCGATCAACTATGCCTCATTTCTTGTCGATTCTGTGTATTCCATTCGCATCGATGCTTTGTGTTTTATTTCGTATCGATGAGAAGCATCGGTTTTGTATCGATCGCTTAAAGGCCACTTCGTATTGATGGATGGGTGAATTCTTTGTATCGACCACAGAGTACCTACTTTCTTATCGATGGGAGATATTGATTCCATATCGACCTATGGCCGATCGATACGAATTATGCCAAAGACAGATCGATATGAAATAGACTCCTAGTGTTATCTACTGATGGATACGAAGTAGGAAGTCATGGATGGATACGAAGTGGACGTTGGATGATCGATACGAAGCAGTCGGAGGTGATCGATGCAAAGCGGTATGAAGAACACTACTCTCCTGATCGATACGAAAGCATATGCATATGATGGATTCGAACCAGATCAATACGAAGGAAGATTTCCTCTAGTTGTTTGATGGATATGAACAAAGTGATTACTTGAATTGCATCGATCATATCTTGAGCATACGAACTCGGATTGACTTGAAATTTGGAACGTTGGCTATCATAGCTTTGCTTGTCATGTATTTTCAATTGTAGCTCGATCCGAACTCGGACAAAATTCATCGATATCCATAGTGAGCCTGCATATAACCGATCTTCGGGATGGTTGTCTTCAGTTTCCAGTTAACTTCCTGGTATCACGGCCTTGCCAAAAGGCGGGATAACAAATCCCGAGTCTATGCTGCTTTTAGTTTTTGTGGAGCAACAGTTGGGGTATTCGTTTTCTTTTCATCTGACTTCGTTGTGTATTTATCCTTATTCACTGAATTTGTCATCCTGAATGCTAGACTTGAGGAATTGACAGGATAAAGATACTATGGGGAAAATCATCCAATTGCCTCTAGTCCAAGTGTGTTTTTCTAGCCCGATCCTGGATCAGGAAGGCCTGATAATGCTTGGTTTCGATTCTTCACGACCATCCTTACTTTTCCTCGACTGAACGAGTCCTGCCCAGTTTGCAGCACTGTCATTGAAATTCAATTGGACAATACTTTCAATCTTTGAAAATTAGTGCTTTGATTGTTTGATTCCAAGAGCATCTCCTTGATGCTAACTGTCAGGAAACGTTAAATTCCTACAAGTCGGGATTGATTTATCCACTCGATTTCGACCGATTGGGTCCAGTTATCTGACCGACCTGAAGTCATCGTCTTTTCTGATGTTGCCAATCTCCAGACAATGCCAGATTCATGACGGTTAAAGTTCTCCTTTCAGGCATGTCTAGTCTCTAGGCCATGCAACGTACATGTTAGCTAGAATAGATTCCTCCGATCGAGCCCTGCACAGTTATTCCTGTTGGGTCGAGTTTCCTTTGATTGATTTTTGCTACAAATAGGACAAGTTTTGTAACAAACCGTATATTTAGACCATTTAAATTGACAATAATCCACACATGTCAACTTAAATAATACAAAACACGAATCATTATGGGATTATAAATATATAAATGTAAATGAGAATCAATACAACATCACAGACATAGAACAGTCACAGAATAATGCAGTGGAAAATACATCGTCATAATAGCGGTTCATGAAGCCACTACATAATATACAACAATGTCTTAACATCAAGTGACTAATACCAAAAATGTCCAATAGACTAGGACATCAATATAGGAATAGAAATAGACTGATAAAGATAAATGCTAAGCTTTCAGCATCTTCAACCAACCTTGATCAGTAAACTGGATAGCTTCAGACTGACCCGAGCATATACAAAAGAAACACTCGAGTCAGGACTCAAAATCTTATATAATTAAATCAAGTGCAAGGGAATGGTTCATAACTTAAAGATGGATAAAATAACATCTCTAAGGATCCGATAAACTATCTATATATACAATAGAATATGATAGATAGATAATGTCTAATCAGTAAAGTA
The DNA here is from genome assembly GCA_030737815.1 of Allium fistulosum. Classification (NCBI taxonomy): domain Eukaryota; kingdom Viridiplantae; phylum Streptophyta; class Magnoliopsida; order Asparagales; family Amaryllidaceae; genus Allium; species Allium fistulosum. Next base: position 1,024,564,490 of record CM060902.1, read on the forward strand.
CGATATTAAAATAGTGTTAAGGCGTTACCATAATCCCCTTAACACATTTTATTCCCAAAAGCATATACAAGAACGTAGTTTCCCCAAAACCGGAAGTCACCAGAGGGCAATCCATATACTAAAGGTACAAACCAAAACGTAGTGGTCGCGAATAGGATAATCAGTATGACAAGGTACATGAGGCGATACCAACTAGGATACTAGTAGTTGCATGATCCGGACTGATGTTAAGCATAGCAGCTACTACCTCAACACCGCGAACAACACTCCCAAATCAAGGGGTGCACCCAAATCGAATCACAAAAGTAATAGAATATGGTATCGAAGAAGTGTGTCCGCTAGAGATGGCGAACCTCAATGGCCCAGCGCGGCTCCTATTTTAGTCATGTTAGGGGTCATCCAATATCGTTCTCTTTCTTAAGTCAACGCGTTCACCAAACCTTCCACTTCATTCTGGATCAACACTTCGCGTGTAATAGTTATTAAAGTGGTTTTCGGTATCGACAGAGAGTATGTCCATATCCGATCCCGGTCTCTTTAATAACTACGTATTTATTACCCGATGGTCATTTAAGTTAAAGTTTAAACAAATCAAAGTCCGAAAGTCAAGCTGCAAATTTGACTTCCAAAATTTGACATTCCACGATTCAATTTATTTCGGATATTAAAACCTCTTTCCAAATGCAATCTTTTAGTTCATCATTTGAGTTATCAATATAATTAAGTACTCAAATTAAATTTAATAAATCTCACTTATTAAATTTAGTTAATACTCCAATTAATTTGGTTTAATGGTAAAATTTAGTTCACATCATTTAAACCAAATTCTATTCATTTCAATTCGCATTTACATTCATCGATACATTAACCATAATCATAAATTTGATTAAATCAATTTTATTAAATTTAAAATCATTTAAATTTAAACTATCACTAAATTAAATCCATAAAGCTTTAGTTAGTTTCGTAGTCCACTTAAGTCAAATTTTCTAAATCTCAAACTTAATTTATGTCAAGTTTCAAATCTATTTAATTAAAACCGATTTTAAATCTAAATCTAACAACCTAATAAATTTTCAAACTATTAAATTCTAACTTCCTTGTTTTAAATTTCATTTCACCTAAATTTGCCAATTCATTTTATTCAATTAAATAGGTTTATTAATCCGGTTCAATTAAACTCCAATAATTTATTCCTATTAATTTATTTCGATTTTATCCATAATTAAATCCATTAAGTTCGTTACCAAATTTCCAAACAAATTATTAAGTTCCTTCCTTAATTTCAAATAGATTTCAATTTCAAAAATAATTTTTGTTGACCAATCGGGTTTCTTATTTTTAATTGTCTATCTTAGGCCAAGTCGTTTAAGTGGGTATTTATCATTTCAACCCGATATCATTTAATATAAAACAAAGCATAGCAAAGGGAACTTGCAGTGTGATAACTGGGATGGTGTCAAAGTAAATAAACAAGCAATAACAATCATACATAACAATTTAACAATTTATTCAAATAATCCCGAAATAATCATATTAACTTACATTTGTTATTTATGCAGATTAATATAATTATCCCTAGAATCCTACGGATTAAAGATTATTACATTATGATTTTTACTTGGTGTTCGTTATCAAATTTCTACATCAATCGTACACATCAATTTTAATGTCACTATTATTTACCCTAATTAACATCATATTACAGTTCAACGTGTTTAATCAATTTAAACAATACATGGCGTCACATTTTTTAGAAATTTACAGTTTATTTCAACCAAATTTTAACAATCAACAATTTAATATCCAAATTTAACAGCAATTATCACTTGATTATCATCGCATAATAGATTGAGTCGTGAATAAAATATTCACCTTGCGTGGTTAGAGAAGATGGCGCGGCACGAAGATGAATAGATAAATAGACCCTAATAGGCACGACGCAAAATGAACACAACTGCAATCACCAAATAATTAATCAATAATTTGTTTATTGCAATATATATCGATTGAATATATATAAAATCATACCAATCGACGAAGCAAGATAGATTCGACAAGCGGGATGGAAATACTTATACTTCCGGATCAATAGTAGGAGCTGAAACAACATAGCAACAGACTGTATGTGAGCAACCCAACATTTCAAAGTATATACTGTTATATATAATATAATAGTTATATATATATCTACTGATATATATAGAACTGATGCACAGAGCAGGGTGGTCGGGACGTGATGCATGGGTTGGTAGCGCGCATGGCGCGGGTGAGTTGGAGGTGGACGAGGCGGGCTAGGCGGGCAGTGGGGAGGCGGTCGGCTGGTGGCGTGGGCGAAGGCGGGCAGTGGGAAGATGGGCTGGTGGCGGGCGAAGGCCTGGGACGGGTGCTGGCAGAGGGGACTGGGCGGGGTGCAGCTGGGCTGGGGTGGCGCGGGTGTGGGACGGGGTTGGGCTGGGCGGAGGGCTGGGATAGGCGGGGCTGGCATGGGTACGGCAGGCGGAGGGGAGTGGGACGGGGCAGTGGGGACGGGCAGAGCTGAGGACGGGCTGCTGGGTGGAGGGGACTGGGTTGTCGGGGAGCTGGGCCAGTGGTGGGGTGGTGGCTGCATGGGGTGGCTGGTGGAGCAGTGGGCAGAGGGAGGGGCTGGAGACGGGCGGACTGGCATGGGGTACGGAGCTGGACGTAGGGGCGGGCTGGTGGTTGGGCGCGGGGATGGGCTGGTGGAGGCCGAGGCTGGGGCGGAGGGCGCTGGTGGCGTGGGCGAAGGCAGGCAGTGGGGAGTGGAAGGCAGTAGCACGAGGTGGAGGAGTTAGGGGGACGTGCTTCGTGAGTTTCATTTTCTGGGGATAGAACAAAGTAGAAAAAAAGAAAGATGGGAAGGGAGGAGAGAGAGCAGAGTTATTACGTACCAGAGAGAAGCTGAAATGCAGTGAGTAGTTAATGAAGTGAGCTGGTATGCAGCTGCATTTGTGAAGGCAGATATATACAGTGGGGTTCAGAGTCCCAGGTCAATGCAATGATGATTTTTCACTGTGATGGCTATTGGGTTTCTGAAGGGACAAAGGCTCTTTGAATTCTGAGCCGGAAAGAGTAGGGTACCGGTTTGTGTGGCGTAACGGACCAGTTTGTACCCCGTCAACAATTTATAACTTGCAACGCCGAACTTCGATTGTCTCAAACAAATATACCGTTTTGATCAGCGCGACGAGGCGGACACAACGGTATAAAGATATTGGTGGTTTGACATTGTTCGCGAAGTGGGAAATCTTATTAAACCATTTGCACGAGCGAACATTTTAACTAGCAATTAAAAGCGAAATTTGACAATACGAAATGCGCCATCATGATCAGAATATTTTTCTTATGTAACATTGTGAAAAATATTTGAGTTTGGACGATAGAAATTTTACACTTAGAATTTAAACTAATAGGTAATTGCGACGAATGAAATTGACTTCAATAATTTTCGACGAAATTTGGCGTACGCCTATGTCTATCTAGACGCATTCCAAATATGAAGTTTGAATAGCAACGGAAGTTGTTTGTGAAAATTTGAAATTCCTATTACGGGGAATGCAGCAAAACACCGAAGAATAAGATCGACGGAGCTAAAGATGTCCGAATTTTGAAAACGAAAAATGACGCCTTTGTCAGAAAATGATTTAGAATTTTTCTATGTAAAAATATTTAGGTTCGGAAGATAATTTTTTTTACGTTTTAAAATAAACTGATGTGCAGTAAAACGCGCACGAAATTTACTGCGGTATTTTCCGACGAAACTTTACCCATATCTACAATCATCAAGGCGCAATTTAGAAACAAAGTTTGGACGTTGATTGAAATCGTATGTAAGTTTCACATTTTATATTAAAATAACGGTTCTAAAATTTTAAAATCGGGTCGGAATTTCAGGGTCGTTACATTCTCCCCTACTCAAAACTTTTCGTCCTCGAAAAGGAACAAAGTAAAGAGTGGAAGAACAGATAACATAGATATAATGGATTCAGAATAGATTATTGAATATAGTAAAGAGTAAAGAATGGAATTTACCTTCAACAAACAATTCTGGATTAGAGTCTCGGATACTCTCCTCGGTTTCCCAAGTGCAATCACGATCATCGGGACTCCATTGGACTTTGACTAGGCTAACCGACTTCCTTCTAAGTTGCTTTGTATCCCTATCAACAATACGAAGTGGTCTCCTCTCTATAGTCAAATCCGGCTCAATATCAACCTCATCTAACTGAGCAATAGGAATGGTCATGGATGGGTCATGTACAACCTTCCTGAGATGTGAAACATGGAATACGTTGTGCACGCCCTCAAATTTCTCTGGCAATGCAACTCTGTAGGCTAGTGTACCAATTCTCTCAGTGATAGTGAATGGTCTGACAAATCTAGGAGCGAGCTTCCCTCTACGACCAAATCGAATAACATTCTTTAAGGGTGATACCTTAAGGAATACCTTATCCCCAACCAGGAATTCTAAATCTCTTCTACGCCTATCAACATAGCTCTTCTGCCTATCCTGTGCGGTCTTCATCTTCCTTCTGATTTCATTAACCTTCTCGGATGCTTCTATAATCATATCTGGGCCAAGAATTAATCGATCACCAGGATCAATCCAACAAGCTGGCGATTTGCATGGCCGTCCATATAAAGCTTCGAACGATGCCATATCGATACTTGCCTGAATATAAAGGTGGTTAATATTTTAATTCAAATTTACTTATTCAAATTGAAATTTTGATTTACCTGATAACTGTTATTATAAGTGAATTCAACCAAATGGAGATGGTCTTCCCAAGATCCACCGAAATCAATAATGCAGGCTCGGAGCAGATCCTCCAAAATCTGATTCACCCTTTCAGTTTGACCATCTGTTTGAGGATGATAAGCTGTGCTCAGATTCAGTTTAGTGCCCAAGACGTCCTAAAATGCCTTCCAGAATTTACTAGTGAATAAAGGATCTCTATTGCACACAATACTAGATGGAACTCCATAAAGTCTAACAATCCCTCTCATATATATCTCGGCCAAACTCATAGCAGTACGAGTGGTCTTAACAGGAATAAAGTGAGCAGATTTTGTCAACCTATCAACAATCACCCATATACTCTCGTTACCTTTTCTGGTCCTCGGTAATCCATCAATGAAGTCCATAGAAATCTGATCCCATTTCCAACACGGAATCTCTAGGGGTTGAAGTAATCCTGCAGTCTTCTGGTGATCGGCCTTAACTTGTTGGCAAGTGGTGCATCTATTGACATATATAGAAATATCCCTCTTCATCCACTCCACCAATATAACCGCTTCATATTTCGGTACATCTTAGTGACACCAGGATGAAATGAAAGTGATGACCGATGGTTTTCTCTAAGCACTTCTTGTCTCAATCCATCGACATTAGGAACGCAAATGCGATTGTCAATCCTCAGAACTCCATTACTATCTATCTGTGCTCCCACTTTACCGTCGGCATTTCCAACTCTACCAAGAACTAACTCCTTCATGCGATAGAGCAAGGTGTCCTCATATTGCTTAGCTTTGATGCGATCCACAAGAGATGGGGAGATAACAAGCTGAAATAGCATGCCTTCTACAAGATTACAACATGACAATGCTTTGCTACGGCTCAAACCATCAGCTACAACATTTGCTTTCCCAGGAGTATAATTGATGTCGAGATCATATGCAGCTAGGAATTCGAGCCATCGAACTTGTCTCTGGTTCAAATCCTTCTGAGAAAAGATATATCTCAAGGACTTATGATTGGTGAATAATTCAAATTTAATTCCCAAAAGATGATGCCTCCACAGTTTCAAAGCAAATACAACTGCAAGAAGCTCTAGATCATGAGTTGCATAGTTTACTTCATGGATCTTCAACTGGCGGCCAACATAAGCAATAACCTTTCCATTTTGCATAAGAACAACGCCTAAACCTTCTCGACAAGCATCTGTATAGACTGTTAACTCTTCACTTCCATCAATTACCGCAAGAACTGGGGCTGAGGTTAACTTACACTTCAACTTATTAAAAGCTGATTCACACTTCTCACTCCAAATAAACTTGACATCCTTTCGGGTTAAAGCAGTGAGTGGGGCAGAAATCCGGGCAAAGTGCTCAATAAATCTACGATAATAACCGGCCAAGCCCAAGAAGCTACAGATATCAGTAGGAGTTTTGGGAGTCTCCCAATCCTGTAGATAAATTTCAAATTAGAAAGTGATAGGAGGAATTGAATAGAAATAGCGAATAGGATAGAACTTACATTGATTACGTCGATCTTAGCTGGATCGACCGAAATCCCATTTTCAGAAACTATGTGGCCCAGGAATCTCACTTCGTCTCGCCAGAAGTGGCATTTAGAGAATTTGGCCTTAAGTTGATGATTTCGGAGAGTTTCCAGAACATAAGCAAGGTGTGTCTCATGCTCCTTCTTGTGTTTGGAGAAGACGAGGATATCATCAATGAAAACAAGAACAAACTTGTTAAGAACATCGCGGAAGACTCGATTCATTAAGTCGACGAAATAAGCAGGTGCATTGGTCAAACCGAATGGCATAACCAACAATTCATAGAATCCGTTCTCGGTACGGAAGGCTGTTTTATGAATACTATCTTCTGCTACTCTGAGTTGGTGGAACCCAGTGTCAAGATCAAGTTGGGAGAAAACTTTAGCTCCATGGAGCTGATCGAATAAATCATTGATGCGAGGCATCGGATAGCGGTTCTTGAGAGTGCGTTTGTTCAGTTCCCTGTAATCAACACACATGCGAAGAGATCCATCTGATTTGGTGACAAATACAACTACGGCGCCCCATTCAGAAAACTACTCCTAATCAAACCTCTAGCAAATAGATCATCAATTTGAGTTTTAAGTTCAGCTTTCTCTTTAGGAGCCATTCTTCTGTGAGGGAGAACTACGGGAGTAGCTCCAGGAATAAGGTCAATGCGGAAATCGATTTCCCATTTAGGCAGTAGGGAGTTGACCTCTCCAAATACATCGAGAAATTTCCGAACAATAGGAGTAGTACTAAGATCATCCGGGTGAGCATCAAGAGAGAATATGAAGCTTCTGGCATATTTCTGCGGTGATTTGCATTCAATGACAAGCGGTAGACCCTTGTCATTGACTAGAGAAACAGAACGAGCCTTGCAAGAAATAACAGCAACGAATTTCCTTAACCAATCAGCACCTAACAAGATGTCAAATGCTGCGAAGCCAAGTACATAAAAATCCCAAGTGAATCGATATCTCCCATACAAGAGCACAACCTCTTTACAAATTCTACTGAGGTTGGCAAGTCCTCCAATAGGGTTGGAGACGCATAAGGAAGTAGTAGCAAGAGTAGGTTCTAATTTGAGCTTATTACAAAGATCAATAGATATGAAGCTATGAGAAGCACCAATATCGAATAATACCCTAATAGGTAAATCATGTAATGAAAAAGTACTTCGTAAGGTACCTTGGTCATCCTGAGCAGGCGGTGTAGGAGTGGTGATAGCAAATACTCCAGATGGTGTGACACGCTTATGCAGTGGGCAGTCTTTCTTGAAATGACCCGGCTGGAGGCAATCATAGCATAAATCTTTCCTAGTCGTAGAAGGTGGTGGAACAGCAGCTCCGGTAGATGGACAACTATTAGCATAATGGCCCTTCTTATCGCATTTGAAGCAAGTGATATTAGCAAGGTCGATTGGGCTTTTCTGAGCATATCCCAATCCTGTAGTCTTCTGCCAAGCTTTCTTTTGTTGATCAAAGTTCATCTTCCTCTTCCCGAGCTGGCTAGACGAGGACTGAGTAGGAGTAGCCTTGGCAGTAGGTCCCCTAGGCTTTGCCTCATATCTAAGAGCATAGTCAACAAGCTCTGTGAAGGTGCAGTGAGTGTGGCCAGTAAGCAAGTCATAATACTCTGGTCTAGCTCCCAAAATGAACTTCTCGTTCTTTAGAAGGGGTGTATCAATCAATCCCGGGCCGAACTTGGAGAGTTCGTTGAATTTCCTCTCGTACTCAAAAAAAGTCATGCCGCCCTGCTTAAGATCCATAAAAGCTCTATAAAGTTGGGTTTTCCCAGCAGCTGGCATCCATTGTGCCGAGAAAGTATCCCTAATCAAAAGATAGGCAAGATGAATAACATTCCAAGATTAAAAGAAGAATTTAGACTACGGAATCGAATTAAATCTTATACCTAAACTGGGCCCAAGTGATGGTGTTCTCCTCGATACGAGAAGTAACTGATTCCCACCAATCTTGCGCGGCATCCTGAAGTTGCCAGGCAGCAAGCTGACGCTTCTGAGCATCAGTGATCTCTAGACCAGAAAATATCTTCTCTAAGCCTTTAAGCCATTGCTGAGCCTCAATAATGTTCTCGGATCCAGAAAACTTAATACCTCCCAGCTGTGTATACTCCTTACTAAGAATGGTGAATTTGACAGGAGCTGGAGCGACAGGTGCAGCCTGAGCAGGACCATGGCCCCTTCCACCCCTATGGTTTCCTTTGGTACCCATCCTGAAATACCAAAAAGATTGTTAAAGCCAAAGGATAGAAAATCATAGAATCTTTAAGGAAAGTCTAATCAACGATTCAAAGAAGTTTGAAATGAAAGGATTTGAATATTGAATCGATTCTCCTCATTCTAGGGTATTGCTACCCTATCTCTAATGAGTTTATAGATAATCCCAGACTAAGGTTTTTAGGGAAACCGAAGCTCTGATACCAACTGTAACAACCCGTATATTTAGACCATTTAAATTGACAATAATCCACACATGTCAACTTAAATAATACAAAACACGAATCATTATGGGATTATAAATACATAAATGTAAATGAGAATCAATACAACATCACAGACACAGAACAGTCACAGAATAATGCAGCGGAAAATACATCGTCATAATAGCAGTTCATGAAGCCACTACATAATATACAACAATGTCTTAACATCAAGTGACTAATACCAAAAATGTCCAACCGACTATGACATCAATACAGGAATAGAAATAGACTGATAAAGACAAATTCTAAGCCTTCAGCATCTTCAACCAACCTTGATCAGCAAACTGGATAGCTTCAGACTGACCCGAGCATATACAAAAGAAACACTCGAGTCAGGACTCAAAATCTTATACAATTAAACCAAGTGCAAGGGAATAGTTCATAACTTAAAGATGGATAAAATAACATCTCTAAGGATCCGATAAACTATCTATATATACAATAGAATACGATAGATAGATAATGTCTAATCAGTAAAGTACGATATTAAAATAGTGTTAAGGCATTACCATAATCCCCTTAACACATTTTATTCCCAAAAGCATATACAAGACCGTAGTTTCCCCAAAACCGGAAGTCACCAGAGGGCAATCCATATACTAAAGGTACAAACCAAAACGTAGTGGCCGCGAATAGGATAATCATTATGACAAGGTACATGAGGAGATACCAACTAGGATACTAGTAGTTGCGTGATCCGGACTGATGTTGAGCATAGCAGCTACTATCTCAACACCGCGAACAACACTCCCAAATCAAGGGGTGCACCCAAATCGAATCACAAAAGTAATAGAATATGGTATCGAAGAAGTGTGTCCGCTAGAGGTGGCGAACCTCAATGGCCCGGCGCGGCTCCTGTTTTAGTCATGTCAGGGGTCATCCAATATCGTTCTCTTTCTTCAGTCAACGCGTTCACCAAACCTTCCACTTCATTCTGGATCAACACTTCGCGTGTAATAGTTATTAAAGTGGTTTTCGGTATCGACAGAGAGTATGTCCATATCCGATCCCGGTCTCTTTAATAACTACGTATTTATTACCCGATGGTCATTTAAGTTAAAGTTTAAACAAATCAAAGTCCGAAAGTCAAGCTGCAAATTTGACTACCAAAATTTGACATTCCACGATTCAATTTATTTCGGATATTAAAACCTATTTCCAAATGCAATCTTTTAGTTCATCATTTGAGTTATCAATATAATTAAGTACTCAAATCAAATTTAATAAATCTCACTTATTAAATTTAGTTAATACTCCAATTAATTTGGTTTAATGGTAAAATTTAGTTCACATCATTTAAACCAAATTCTATTCATTTCAATTCGCATTTACATTCATCGATACATTAACCATAATCATAAATTTGATTAAATCAATTTTATTAAATTTAAAATCATTTAAATTTAAACTATCACTAAATTAAATCCATAAAACTTTAGTTAGTTTCGTAGTCCACTTAAGTCAAATTTTCTAAATCTCAAACTTAATTTATGTCAAGTTTCAAATCTATTTAATTAAAACCGATTTTAAATCTAAATCTAACAACCTAATAAATTTTCAAATTATTAAATTCTAACTTCCTTGTTTTAAATTTCATTTCACATAAATTTGCCAATTCATTTTATTCAATTAAATAGGTTTATTAATCCGATTCAATTAAACTCCAATAATTTATTCCTATTAATTTATTTCGATTTTATCCATAATTAAATCCATTAAGTTCGTTACCAAATTTCCAAACAAATTATTAAGTTCCTTCCTTAATTTCAAATAGATTTCAATTTCAAAAATAATTTTTGTTGACCAATCGGGTTTCTTATTTTTAATTGTCTATCTTAGGCCAAGTCGTTTAAGTGGGTATTTATCATTTCAACCCGATATCATTTAATATAAAACAAAGCATAGCAAAGGGAACTTGCAGTGTGATAACTGGGATGGTGTCAAAGTAAATAAACAAGCAATAGCAATCATACATAACAATTTAACAATTTATTCAAATAATCCCGAAATAATCATATTAACTTACATTTGTTATTTATGCAGATTAATATAATTATCCCTAGAATCCTACAGATTAAAGATTATTACATTATGATTTTTACTTGGTGTCCGTTATCAAATTTCTACATCAATCGTACACATCAATTTTAATGTCACTATTATTTACCCTAATTAACATCATATTACAGTTCAACATGTTTAATCAATTTAAACAATACATGGCGTCACATTTTTTAGAAATTTACAGTTTATTTCAACCAAATTTTAACAATCAACAATTTAATATCCAAATTTAACAGCAATTATCACTTGATTATCATCGCATAATAGATTGAGTCGTGAATAAAATATTCACCTTGCGTGGTTAGAGAAGATGGCGCGGCACGAAGATGAATAGATAAATAGACCCTAATAGGCACGACGCAAAATGAACACAACTGCAATCACCAAATAATTAATCAATAATTTGTTTATTGCAATATATATCGATTGAATATATATAAAATCATACCAATCGACGAAGCAAGATAGATTCGACAAGCGGGATGGAAATACTTATACTTCCGGATCAATAGCAGGAGCTGAAACAACATAGCAACAGACTGTATGTGAGCAACCCAACATTTCAAAGTATGTACTGTTATATATAATATAACAGTTATATATATATATCTACTGATATATATAGAACTGATGCACAGAGCAGGGTGGTCGGGACGTGATGCATGGGATGGTAGCGCGCATGGCGCGGGTGAGTTGGAGGTGGACGAGGTGGGCTAGGCGGGCAGTGGGGAGGCGGTCAGCTGGTGGCGTGGGCGAAGGCGGGTAGTGGGAAGATGGGCTGGTGGCGGGCGAAGGCTTGGAACGGGTGCTGGCGGAGGGGACTGGGTGGGGTGCAGCTGGGCTGGGGTGGCGCGGGTGTGGGACGGGGTTGGGCTGGGCGGAGGCCGAGGCTGGGGCGGAGGGCTGGGAAAGGCGGGGCTGGCATGGGTACGGCAAGCGGAGGGGAGTGGGACGGGGCAGTGGGGACGGGCAGAGCTGGGGACGGGCTGCTGGGTGGAGGGGACTGGGTTGCCGGGGAGCTGGGCCAGTGGTGGGGTGGTGGCTGCATGGGGTGGCTGGTGGAGCAGTGGGCGGAGGGAGGGGCTGGAGACGGGCAGACTGGCATGTGGTACGGAGCTGGACGCAGGGGCGGGCTGGTGGCTGGGCGCGGGGACGGGCTGGTGGAGGCCGAGGCTGGGGCGGAGGGCGCTGGTGGCGTGGGCGAAGGCAGGCAGTGGGGAGTGGAAGGCGGTAGCACGAGGAGGAGGAGTTAGGGGGACGTGCTTCGTGAGTTTCATTTTTGGGGACAGAACAAAGTAGAAAAAAAGAAAGATGGGAAGGGAGGAGAGAGAGCAGAGTTATTACGTACCAGAGAGATGCTGAAATGCAGTGAGCAGTTAATGAAGTGAGCTGGTATGCAGCTGCATTTATGAAGGCAGATATATACATTGGGGTTCAGAGTCCCAGGTCAATGCAATGATGATTTTTCACTATGATGGCTATTGGGTTTCTGAAGGGACAAAGGCTCTTTGAATTCTGAGCGGGAAAGAGTAGGGTACTGGTTTGTGTGGCGTAACGGACCAGTTTGTACCCCGTCAACAATTTATAACTTGCAACGCCGAACTCCGATTGTCTCAAACAAATATACCGTTTTGATCAGCGCGACGAGGCGGACACAACGGTATAAAGATATTGGTGGTTTGACATTGTTCGCGAAGTGGGAAATCTTATTAAACCATTTGCACGAGCGAACATTTTAACTAGCAATTAAAAGCGAAATTTGACGAGACGAAATGCGCCATCATGATCAGAATATTTTTATTATGTAACATTGTGAAAAATATTTGAGTTTGGACGATAGAAATTTTACACTTAGAATTTAAACTAATAGGTAATTGTGACGAACGAAATTGACTTCAATAATTTTCGACAAAATTTGGCGTACGCCTATGTCTATCTAGACGCATTCCAAATATGAAGTTTGAATAGCAACGGAAGTTGTTTGTGAAAATTTGAAATTCCTATTGCGGGGAATGCAGCAAAACACCGAAGAATAAGATCGATGGAGCTAAAGATGTCCAAATTTTGAAAAACGAAAAATGATGCCTTTGTCAGAAAATGATTTAGAATTTTTCTATGTAAAAATATTTAGGTTCGGAAGATAAAATTTTTCACGTTTTAAAATGAACTGATGTGCAGTAAAACGCGCACGAAATTTACTGCGGTATTTTCCGACGAAACTTTACCCATATCTACAATCATCAAGGCGCAATTTAGAAACAAAGTTTGGATGTTGATTGAAATCGTATGTAAGTTTCACATTTTATATTAAAATAACGGTTCTAAAATTTTAAAATTGGGTCGGAATTTCAGGGTCGTTACAAGTTTCATGTTGCTCCTTATCATCAGGAAGCATCAATTGTAACATTTATTTCTCGTTTATGTATCCTTGCCATAAACCAAATCCTATTTGCAGGACCTATTTTCCCAACCGTTGAACTCTGGGCATTAGTAGGAGTTAATGATTATGAGGAAATTTATTCATTTGCACTCACTTCATCTATGCTAATCATCTTAATCCTTTATTGAGGGAGTTGGCTAATTCCTATCCTAGGTTATTCACGACTACCCTGGCTCACCCTCGTCCAAGCGTGTTCCACTAGGCTGCTAGCGCGGTTGTGGAAACCTAGTTTGTACGCTAGTTTCGATCTTCAAGAGTCAATGGTTTAATCGCTTGATTTTGAGAATTCCTTCTTTGGTGCTGCCAAACTTTGGGTGGCAATTGATTCCTGCAATTTGGGGTCAAATTGTCTGATCGACCTTTGTATGGGTTTTCGTTCCTGACATTGCCAGTTTCTGAGCGATGCCACGTTTCTTAAAGTTAGAGTTTTACCCTCATGACATTACCAGTCTCTGGATAACGCCAGACTCCTAGAGGTTGTAGTTTTACTCTCCTGAGTTCCCCATCTCCGGACAGTGGCGAATTCCTGAAGATTTGGTTAAATGGGGAAACCTTCTCGTTGTCACCTATCTCCATGCAACAACGAATTTCTGAAGGTTGAAGTGGGAAACCCTCTTGTTGTCGCCTACCTCCAGACAATGACGGATTCTTGAAGTTTTAAGTTTTTCCTTCCCGGTGTTGCTAGTCTCTGGGCAATAACAAATTCTTGAAAGGTAGGATTTACCTTCCTAAAGTTGCCAGTCTTCGAGCAATTCCTGATTCCTAATGGTTAAGGTTTGGACCTTCCCAACATCGCCTATCTCCAGGAAACACCGGTTCTTAGAAGGTTAAGGGTTGATTTTCCCCGTCGACCCGGCGGTTTGGACCTTCCCCATGTTACTTATCTCCGGGCAATGCGGTTCTCGAAGGTTGGCGGTCGATTTTCTCCATCAACCTAGTGGTTTGGACCTTCCAAATATCGCTTATCTCCATGCAACGCCGGTTCTCAGATGGTTGAGGATCTATTTCCTCTGCCAACCGCGGTTTGAGTCAATTTTCCTCGTCGATTGACAGTTTGGACCTTATTGACGTCGCCTATCTTCGTGCAACGCTGGTTCTCAGAAGGTTGGGGATCGACTTTTCCCGTCGACCCAGTGGTTTGGATTTTCCCAACATCGTCTATCTTAAGGCAACACCAGTTCTCAAAAGGTTGGGGATCGATTTTCGCCGTCGACCCGATGGTTTGAATTGATTCTCCTCGTCGACCTAGCATTTTGGACCTTCCTAACGTCGCCTATCTTCGAGCAACACTAGTTCTTAGATGCTTTAGTGTCGATTTTCCATACTGACCCGGTAGTTTGGACCTTCCCGATGTTGCCCATCTTTGGGCAATGCCGGTTCTCAAAAGGTTGGGGATTGATTTTCCCCTATCGATCTGGTAGTTTGGGGCCACATTCCCTATCCATTATCCAAGGAATGAGGAGTATTTTCTCGGCTGTGTTGTTAATTGCGCGGCACATGAGTATTGTTTACAAGAACACGGTTCCATTGGTTCAAGAAGCTGACTTTATTTGTAAGAGGGAGGAGTGGAAAGTCCCGCCTTATTGCATTTCCCCCAGTGTCTTTGGTTGCTTATTGTAACATCCCCTGTCTAGAGGCCCAAAGCTAAACGTTATAGATGCAGCAGTCATTTATAGTATTAACTTCCGATGACTAAATACGGCTATGTTAATGGTATCTATAATATCAAAAGCACTTAAATATGAAACAAATCACAGATTTCAAAACGTAATTTTCCATTACATTTCAAAACACATGTTCCATATTCATATTACATAATCCCAAAACATTTCACATGTAATGATAAAATATACTTATTAAAAAATACGCCAAGCGCGTCCTACGAAGATGCCCCCTTGGATGATCAGAGTCATATAGTCATAATTGAATTAATACGTACACAACGGAAATAAATAACAAGACAAATAACTGCAATTCCTAAATAGTTATCCGTTAGCCTCCTGCTCATTTCCGGTAGCATTATTCGTCATCCTACTAAAAACCTGAAAGAACCTCAACCCTTAGCCTACTCAAATCAATTTTGAGCACCCGAGAGCTTAATGGGAAAACATAAACATTGAGTCAGACATCTAGCCTGGTATGAGTACTACTATACATCTCGGTTATAAATGTTATGTGAGACCTCGTCGCTTAGTGGGATGGGTTTCCCCTCACTAATATTCTTATAAAACATGTCTTTTGCAAATCTTTTCCTACAACCAAAACTGGTTAATATTGTAAAGCGTTATTATGTAAACATACATATCAGGTAATAAAAAAACTATTTGTTCAAACACTTTAGTTTTGTTTGGCTAACTATTAACCTTTGGATGACTCGGGCCAACCAGACAATACAACAAAATAATCTAACATCTGTTAGACACTCTTCTTCTGGATGGTCTGTCCTTAACTATCTGTTAAATACTTCTCTTCTGGATGGTCTGTCCCTAACTTAACATCACCTAGGGTCACATAATCCTAATGGTTTTATAGGCTCACCAATAACCTATCTGTATACAAATATATATTTCCTTCTGTATGTAATCATAATTTTTGTCTTACCCGTGACAAAGCCCTACACACTAGAATTTTGGACTAAATTAGCTGGGGCCAATAGCTAATATATAATGCGCGACCCTATACCAATCCCCTCCGGTATTCTAATATCTAAATCATTTTACTTAGGGATACCTTACCATAATTTTCCTTGAAAACCTTTTTCATCTGAAATTGATTTAAACCCCCTTTTAAATCAAGCTTAAACAAGGAAAACATTTATACTCTATGCTTTACACAAACTCACCTTGCCATGTTATTTATACACACACATACACACACGTTACTCAAGCCTTAGTTAATGAAGACAATTAAACACTTGAAAGTACCCCTTTTGATTCTATTGAAAGTCCCCCTTTCAAAACCAAGTAAAACCCCTCATTTATCTAGGCCGAAAGGCCAAAACCTTCCTTTCAAAACCATTCTTAAAACCCTTTCAAACCTTTGGAAACCTTCCTTTCAAAAGCGTTAAAACCTTAGACATAATAAAATAATTCAAAATGCTGCCTTTAAAATCCTTGGAAAAACCTTCCATTTCAACCCTTTCGAAACCATCAGAATCACCATCATTCGACTCCTTCGAACTCTTTGGGGAGCCACCCCCTTCGAAACCATTTTAAATACATTTCGAAAGAATCAAACCTTTAGAAACTCAAACCTTTCGAAAGAACTTGGGTTCAATTTAAAACACGTGGAAAAACACCTTTCGAAACCATTCAAGTTGAAACCATTCTCTTTCGAAACCTTTGGGGTATACTTCAAAAAAAAGGGTAGATAAAATCATTTTGGTCGAAAGCCTACCTTTCGAAAGCTATTCCTAAGTGAAGAAGTGATGGTGCCCAATCCATCATCCGAATGCATTGGAGAAGTGGTTACTTTTTAAAACAAAGTATACCTTTTGAAACCATTGACTTCGAAAGGTAGAAAGGCGGCAGCTAGGGGTTTCGACCCCTTCGAAAGCATTACTTAAAATAAAAGGTTTGTTTGGCTTACATCCCTGTTAAGTTTCAAAATAGAGAAAACATCATTCCCAAACTAAACATACATTTCCAGCCCCTGTTTTCAAATTTGCATGCGCAAAGAGACCCAAATACCCTTTATGTTTTTAACATTTCAAATGCGTATAACTTTCTGTAGAAACATCGGATCAGCATACCATTTTCACCAAAAAATCAAAAAATTTATGATCTTTAAAATGATATCCATTGTTGATACTAAAAAATCATATTTGCGGTAAGGCTGTAATTATTCCTTATATTTGTAGGGAATTATGCAATTTTTGAACATTATCGATTTTTCTTCAAATGTCAGCAATTATTCCATATAATTGCAGACATTTCTGTAACCATTGCATATAATTGCAGGCTTTAATGCAATTATTCTATATAAGTGCATACTTTTATGCAATTATATCGAATAATTGCAGAAAACCCTGCAATTATTCGAAGTAATCACATAAAAGTGCAACTATACTATATAATTGCAGACATTTCTACAACTATTGCATATAACTGCAGATTTTTATGCAATTATTCCATATAAGTGCATACTTCTATGCAACTATATCGAATAATTGCAGAAAACCCTGCAATTATTCCAAGTAATCGCAAAAAAGTGCAACTATACCATATAATTGCAGACATTTCTGCAACTATTGCATATAATTGCAGACTTTTATGCAATTATTCCATATAAGTGCGTAGTTTTATGCAATTATATCGAATAATTGCAGAAAACTCTACAATTATTTCAAGTAATCACAGAAAAGTGCAACTATACCATATAATTGCAGACATTTCTGCAACTACTACATATAATTGCAGACTTTTATGTAATTATTCCATATAAGTGCATACTTTTATGTAGTTATATCCAATAATTGCGGAAAACTCTACAATTATCCAAGTAATCAAAGAAAAGTGCAGCTATACCATATAATTGCAGACATTTCTGCAACTACTACATATAATTGCAGACTTTTATGCAATTATTCCATATAAGTGCATACTTTTATGCAGTTATATCCAATAATTGCAGAAAACTCTACAATTATTCCAAGTAATCAAAGAAAAGTGCAGCTATACCATATAATTGCAGACATTTCTACAACTACTACATATAATTGTAGACTTTTATGTAATTATTCCATATAAGTGCATGCTTTTATGCAGTTATATCCATAATTGTACAAAACTCTGCAATTATTCCAAGTAATCACAGAAAAGTGCAACTATACCATATAATTGCAAACATTTCGGCAATTATTGCATATAATTGCAGACATTACTGTAATTATTGCATATAATTGCTAAATTGTCTGCATTCCTGTTGTTGTTTTTACATATGCATAATGCCACTCATTAGAAAGA
The DNA here is from genome assembly GCA_030737815.1 of Allium fistulosum. Lineage (NCBI taxonomy): Eukaryota > Viridiplantae > Streptophyta > Magnoliopsida > Asparagales > Amaryllidaceae > Allium > Allium fistulosum. The sequence continues at coordinate 1,024,582,747 of CM060902.1, forward strand.
TAATAAAATTTGTGATTTAATGGTGAAAATGGTTTGTTAATCCGTCGTTTGTACAAAAATTTATTGCGTTTTAAAGATTGATAATTAATGGAGTGCAAATTTTAATTATGGATGTGAGAATAACATCCACATATGAAGAATCAACATTGCTGCAATGGAGGAGAGGGGTATTGTAGGGAAGAAAATTATAGTATTTGAAAATAGGGATGTAATCATCAACAAGCATGTATAAACTTCTAATCATGCAATACATTGCATTATTACGCAAAAACATTTCAGAATATCCATAAAACCAAAAACAAGAGAAAATGAGATGTAGTAATTATTCACCTTAGCTTTGTGATTAAAAATGTGAGATTTGAATTAAACTTGATGTTGATTAAGCTTCCTTTTTTATTTTCTTCTCCTTACTCTTGAAAATGGTAGCCGACGTCTCCTTACTTTTAATTTTTGTAAATGAATGCAAGTGAGAACTCACGACTAAGGGTTTAGGGTATTAGAGAGCCCTTCTTCCCATTTTACCCATTATTTATTTCCTAACATGTTTTATTCATGCTATTTGTTTTGATATACATATTAACAAGGCTCAGCTACCCTTAATTATATTCAAATCTCATTCTATTAATCATCTTACATTATTTTATTTTATTTTATTTACTAATAATATGGGGTGTTATAATCTCCCCTCCTTAAAGAATTTCGTCCTCGAATTTACGATAAGGTACATAATAAAACAATCAAAGGTAAAACATACCATCAAACAAATCAGGATAAGCATCTCTAATCCTTCTCTCAGTTTCCCAAGTACAGTCTCTAGCATCGTCACTCCACTGGACTTACACTAGTCCTACTATCTTGTTCCTCAACTTCTTCTCATCTCTCGTGACTATTGGACAGGCTTCCTAACTATAGTCATGTTTGGTTCCACTACTAAATCTTCTAACACAGTCGGTGTTATAGTAGTGTCTGGATCCCTAACATACTTCCTTAGATGAGAAACATGGAAAACATCGTGGATTCCTGCCAAACTACTCGGTAACTCTACTCTATACGCGAGTTTCTCGATCCTTTCTAAAATAGGGATGGTCATACGAATCTCGATGCTAACTTCCCCATCTTCCCAAACCTGATAACACCTTTCATTGTTGATACTTTGATGAAAACATGATCTCCAACAGAGAACTCCCAATCTTTACATCTTCTATCTACATAGCTTTTCTGCCTAGACTAAGCTTCCTTCATTCTCTCCCTTATCAGCTCAGTCTTTTCTGCTGCTTCTTTTACCAAATTAGGACCAAGGACCAATCTGTCTTTAGTCTCTAACCAACATGCATAGGATTTGCATGGTCTCCCATACAAAGCCTCAAATGGTGCTATCCCTATACTAGTCTAATAACTATTGTTATATGAAAACTCGACTAGGTGTAGGTGGTCTTCCCATGATCCCCCAAAGTCTAATACACAAGCTCGTAACAAGTCCTCCAAGATCTTGTTAACTCTTTCTGTTTGCCCATCGGTCTGCGGATGATAGAAGGTACTCATCCTGAGCTTGGTTCCTAAACATTCCTATAGACTCTTCCAAAATTCGTTAGTAAATAAAGAATCTCTATTGTAACAATACTACTAGGAATTTCGTGTAGTCTAACCACATTCTTCATAAATAACTTATCCAATACAGGTGCCGTCCTATTTGATTTAACTGGAATGAAATGGGCACCCTTGGTCAATCTATCCACTATAACCCATATACTTTCATTCCCACTATTAGATCTCGGCAACCCATCTATGAAATCCATAGAAATAGAATCCCACTTCCATACTGGAATATCGAATGGCTGAAGCAATCCACTTGGTTTCTGATGCTCGGCTTTTACCTGCTGATAGTTCAAACACTGTTTCACCCATAAGAAAACATCTCTCTTCATTCCTTCCCAGAAGAAACTTCTCTTCATACCTTGATACATTTTTGTTCCTCCTAGATGAATAGTGAACTTCGAACGATGGCACTCTTACAGGACTTCCTTCCTTATGTCTCCCACATTTGGAACACATAATCTACTCTTCTTTCTTAACCATCCCATTTGGTCAAGACTGAAATCTTTCAGGTCATCGCTCTTCGTTTCGTCTTTTAATTTCCTGGTCCATTCAGCTAACACTAGATCCTCTTCGTGTTTAGAACTAATCTTCTCAATCAATACCAGTCGGACTTCCAAACAAGATAATATAGCAGATCCCCCACTAAACCCATCCTCGGATCTACACTATACTCTGCAAGCTGTCAAGGCTTCTAAGTCTTTCCATTCTGCTATCATGGCTAACACTACATTCTGATGCTTTCTACTAAGTGCATCTGCAACCTTATTGCCCTTTTCTGGTGTCTACTCTATTCCAAAATCATAAGAGGCTAAAAAATCCAACCACCTCTGTTGTCTCATGTTCAGCTCCTTCTGAGAGAACAAGTACTTCAACGCCTTATGATATGTATAGAGATCGAACCTCTCTCCCAAAAGGTAATGCATCCACAACTTCAACAAAAATATAACTGCAGCTAACTCCAAGTCATGCGTTGGATATCTAACCTCATGCGTTCTAAGCTGTCTAGAAGCGTAAGCAATAACTTTACCCCTCTGCACTAGTACAGCTCCCAACCCAGTACCAGACGCATCAGTATAAACAACTAAGCCCGGATTCCCCTTCGGAACCGCTAACATAGATGCATGGGTCAATAAGTGCTTCAAGCTCTGGAATGCTTCCTCTCACTTATCGGTCCATACAAACTTTACATCCTTTCGTGTTAGCTTGGTCATCGGTGCTGCTATCCGCGAGAAATCCTTTATAAACCTCCAATAATACCCGGCCAACCCAAGGAATCTTCTTATCTTAGTTACCGTTTCTGGTCTCTTCCAATTATTAACAGCTTCGATCTTCTCTGGATCAACTGCCAATCCTTTCTCCGAAACCATGTGACCAAGAAACTTCACTTCTTTCTTCCAAAAATGGCACTTCGAAAACTTTGCCTTTAGCTGGTGCTGCCTTGGCATCTCAAGCACAACTCTAAGATGAACTTCATGCTCCTTTCTCATCCTTAGAGTATATCAGAATTTCATCTATAAAAACCAACACGAACCTATCCAAGTGCTCTTGAAAAATCCGGTTCATCAAATCCACAAAGAATGCCGGCGCACTAGTAAGTCCGAACGGCATAACTAACCATTCATATGATCCATACCTTGTCCTAAACACCGTCAAAGGTATTTTATCTTCTACCAGTCTAAGCTGATGAAATCCTGTCACCAGATCCAACTGAGAGAATACCTTGGCCCCACTCAACTGGCCGAACAAATCATCAATCCTAGGCAACGGATATTGGTTCTTTATCATTTTCTCATTCAAGTTACGATAATCGATCCATAGCCTTAACGATCCACCTGGCTTCTTAGCAAATACTGCTGCGGCTCCCCAAGGTGAACTACTTTGTCGAATAAAACTCTTACCTTCCAAATTTACAAACTGAGCCTTTAACTTCTTCATCTCTGTTGGTGTCATCCTGCTTGGCTTCCTACTCACCGGTTCTGCCCCAAGAACTAAATCTATCCAAAACCAATGGCTCGTTTTGGTGGTAATCCAACTACCGGCTCAAAAACATCTGCAAATTCTCTAACTACGAAACGCGATTCAACTCATCTTCTAACTCCATAACACCCAACAAGGCATTCACCTCATAGCTAGGGTTTTCTATGGTATAAACTATTTGATCACTACAATCCGGGTGTCTAAGTGATATTTTCCTATCTAAGAAAAATATCATAGCATCGTATTTACTTAACCAATCCATGCCCAATATAATTCCAAACCCTACAAAGTCAAATACGTGTAAACTGCAAACAAAGGTGTAACCTAGCAAGTCAAACTCTAAATGGTCACACTTCATCCCAAGCGTCGCATACATTCCTATCGGATTTGCAACTCTTAAGGAAGTAATTAGATATGTGGGTTAAAGGTTAAGTTTATCTACCTAACATTGAGATATAAAGGAATGCGATGCACCAGTATCAAATAAAATGCTAACAGATATATCATGGATCTAAAGCATACCTCCCAACACTACTTTTCCTTTCTCCTGGGCCGTTGGCTTTGAAGTAGTAGGCTCCAATGCAAACACTTGGCCTTTATCTCCTTTAACCGGCTCTTTGCACTGGTTCTTATAGTGCCCAACTTGATCACAGTTGAAACACTTGATGTTCTTCTTTCCAATCACCTCCTTTCCTTTTCCAGTACGACACTCATGGGCACAGTGTCCTTTCTTGTTGCACTTATAGCAGACCAGCTCAGACTTTCCTTTCTTCGCTGCTCTCCTTTCTGAGCATTCTTCTTGTGGAAAAACTTTCTCTTTTGGCCCTGTCCAACCTGGACCTCCTTCTCCTTCTTCTTCTCCAAACTAGCTAACATCGCATCATGTCTCAACGCCATTTCCACTACTACATCACATGGATCTCTGATGTGCGGTAAAGTATCCCTAGCCAACTCTGGCTTCAAACCTCTAATTAAATTTTCATTTCTTTTCAACACCGTATCAACAGTGGCATATCCATATCTAGCCAATTCTTCAAACCTACTGGCATACTCCAGAACTGACATTTCTCCTTGTTCCAGCTCAGCAAACTTCCTAACCAACACAGACTGTGCCATTCCCGACATGAACCTTTCTTGAAACCTCCTCCTAAACTCTTCCCACATCATGGTCTCTTCATCCACACCAGCAGTTACAATATTCCACCAAAACAAAGCAGCTCCCTGAACTGTCTTGAAGCGAGTCTTCTTTTCTGCTCGTTATTAAGACATAGGTCAGCAAAAATACTTTCATAGTGTAGCAGCCAGTTTTCTACCTCGATAGCATCCTCAGTCCCAATAAACGGCTTTCCCCCAAGCCTAGCATAGTCTTTACGCAAGTTAGCATACTGGTTGACTAGTAGAGCTTCTTGAACTCCTCCCACAGCATTTCCTCCAACAACTCCAACTGCGATTTTAGCTTGCATCAAGTTTACGAAAAATTGATACATGGCTTCCATATCCACTTATGGGACCCCAGCACCAACATTCTCAGCTTGGGCCTGACCTTGAGTTCTTCTAACATTCGATCGAGCATTTCAATTTGTGGTGGTGCTGTCTCCTCCTATGTTAACTCCGCCTCTTCTTCCGTCCATATCTATATTCAGGCTTCGTGAGATATAGAAGAATAGCCTAACAAAGATAGGAGTCTAGAGATAAAGCGTATATTTATATATAGCAAATACAAGTACATTACTATAACATTATCCCATACCCCTATCTTATCTCTAATTCCTAAGGATTACGTTTTCGAAAATCATTTTTAGTTAAAGTATTTCATAAACCTATGCTCTAATACCAAGTTGTAACATCTCCTATCTAGAGGCCCAAAGTTAAGCGCTACAGATGTTGCAATCATCTACAGTATTAACTTCCGACGACTAAATACGACTATGTTAATGGTATCTATAATATCAGAAGCACTTGAATATGAAACAAAACATATATTTCAAAACATAATTTCCATTACGTTTCAAAACACATGTTCCATATTCATATTACATAATCCTAAAACATTTCCCAAGTAATGATAAAATATACTTACTACAAAATACGCCAAGAGCGACATATAAAGATGCCCCCTTAGATGATCAGAGTCATATAGTCATAATTAACTTAATACATACACAACGGAAGTAAATAACAAGACAAAGAACTGCAACTCCTAAGTAGCTATCCTTAGCCTCTTGCTCGCCTCCGGTAGCTTTAGTCGTTATCCTACTAAAAACCTGAAAGAACCTCAACCCTCAGCCTACTCAAATCAATTTTGAGCACCTGAGAGTTTAAGGGGAAAACATAAACTTCGAGTCAGACATAAAGCCTGGTGTGAATAGTACTATACATCTCGGTTATAAATGTTAAGTGAGACCACGCCGCTTAGCGGAACGGGTTTCCCCTCACTAACATTCTTATAAAACATATCTTTTACAAATATTTTCCTGCAACCAAATCTGGTTAAATACTGTAAAGCATCATTATGTAAACATACATATCAGGTAATAAAAGAACTATATAACTATTAACCTTTGGTTGAATCGGGCCTACCAGACAGTACAACAAAATAATCTAACATTTGTTAGACACTCTTCTTATGGACGGTCTATCCTTAACTATCTGTTAAATAATTCTCTTCTGGACGGTCTGTCCCTAACTTAACATCACCTAGGGTCACCTAATTCTAATTGTTTTGTAGGCTCACCAATAACCTATATGTATACAAATACATATATTTCCTTCTGTGTGTAGTCGTAATTTTAGTCTTACCTGTGACAAAGCCCTACACACTAGAATTTTGGACTAAATTAGCTGGGGTCAATAGCTAATATATAGGGCGCGACCCTATACTAATCCCCTCCGGTATTCTAATATCTAAATCATTTTACTAAGGGATACCTTACCATAATTTTCCTTGAAAACCTTTTTCATCTGAAATTGATTTAAACCCCCTTTTAAATCAAGCTTAAACAAGGAAAACAATTATACTCTATGCTTTACACAAAATCACCTTGCCATGTTATATATATATATATATACACACACGTTACTCAAACCTTAGTTAATGAAGACAATTAAACACTTGAAAGTACCCCTTTCGATTCTATTGAAAGTCCCCCTTTCAAAACCAAGTAAAACCCCTCATTTATCTAGGCCGAAAGGCCAAAACCTTCCTTTCAAAACCATTCTTAAAACCCTTTCAAACCTTTGGAAACCTTCCTTTCGAAAGCATTAAAACCTTAGACATAATATCTTAAAATAATTCAAAACGTTGCCTTTAAAATCCTTGGAAAAACCTTCGATTTCAACCCTTTCGAAACCATCAGAAACACCATCATTCGACTCCTTCGAAACCCTTTGGGAAGCCACCCCCTTCAAAACCATTTTAAATACCTTTCGAAGGCATCAAACCTTTAGAAACTCAAACCTTTCGAAAGCACTTGGGTTCAATTTAAAACATGTGGAAAAACACCTTTGGAAAACATTCAAGTCGAAACCATTCTCTTTCGAAACCAATTAGCTGGGGCCAATAGCTAATGTATAAGGCGCGACCCTATACCATTTCCATCTGGTATTCTAATATCTAAGTCATTTTACTTAGGGATACCTTGTAACATCCCTAATTTATTATAACATTATTCAGGAAATTTAATTAGATAAATTAAATAGAATAATGATGATAAGTAGATTGAAATTCAAATAAATTACATATATACGGTCGTGGTTATTAATAGGATAAATGGACTTTAAATTGGTTTATTGGTTATTTAAACTACACATGGGCATATTAGTTAATGGCCATTATATGGAATACGGCTATACACTTCTTACCCTTGTCCATTCACGTTTAATTTCTCAATTTAACAAATGCAAATCAAAAACAAAAATTAGAGCCAACCATTAACAAGGAAGGAAAAAGAGGAAATTTCAACCAAAAGATAATATCAAAGCTAGGAAGGATTAAGCAACAACAAATCTCAAGTTCCTTATTAAATCTAAGGTGAATAGTAATCTCATACCATCTATATTTTTATTCTATGATTATATGGTTTCAAATTTATGATTTAAATTCGTTTTTTTATAAAATGGATGATGATGTGCTTGAGTTATATTATGATGATTTATTTTAATTCATACGCATACGAATTTGCACGGTCTTTATGTAAAACCGAGAATTTATGATTTCAGATTGCCATGGAAAATAATTATGTTAAGTAAAACATGATTTTGGAGATGGTTTTTAATTTTTAGAATTCTCCATGCTATGAAAATTTTATTATGAATCTTTAATGAAAAATATGATATAATTGAGTTTAAAATTTATTTTAAAATTTCAAGAAAAATTGGGTCTAAATTTTTAATATATTTGATTACATGAGGAAATCGAATTTCTATGATTTTTGGGGTTTTTTCCAATTGAATTATAAGGGGAAATAAATTATTTTAAAAGAAGGGCTTTTCTGCAAATGTCGGTTTTGTTATATGGAAATGTTTTAACGTTAAAATCCTTTAATTTGGATCTGAATAAATGCAGCAGTTTTAAATGTAAATTATTTGAAAATTTTGTGGCAACCAATTAGTGTTTTACAAATAGGCAAGTTGTTAAAAAACAGAAATTACTAAACTTACTATATTTTAGCCTTTAAATCAGAAAAAGGTGTTTCGGCTTTATTAGTAAGTGCCTTTCTACTCCATTGATTACGCCTCATCCCAGTCGAAACCAACATAGTCAAAACCCATGTAGTCGACCAATACACAAGATATCACTAAGATGGTATGTAGTGGATTGGAAGGAAGGCGAAAGCCTTGGTGTCGAAAGGGTAGCTTTAGATGGGGTCGAATCCCTGCTTTGTTTTCATAAGTTAAAAATCTTGCCTCGTCTTACCTAAAGCTTTCGACACAGTCGAAACATATGCTTTCGAAAAGGTTTTATAAGTAGCTTTCGAAGAAGGTTGCCATATTAGGTAAGAAGTTAGCTTTCGAAGAGGTACCTTTTTCTTAAAAATCATAGCTTTCGACTGGATTGGTTTCGACCTAGTTGAAACTTAGCCCCTAGTATACCTTTCGATTATATTGACCAGTAATGCTTTCAAAAGGTTATCCTTATTTTTACCTTAAACTAAGCCTTTTCCTAATTACTTTCAAAAGGGTTGAGGTTTTCGAAGGTGGTGGAGTCGGAAGGGGTTTAAGACCCTGTCCTTCAAAGTTTTTGTTTTTAAAAGGTTTTTGCTTTCGACTAGATGTTTCCGACACCATCAATTTTTCACCAAAATAATTTTGTTGGTTTCGAAGGAGATACTTTCATATATAACCATTTCAACCCAAATGTTGTTTTTAAAACAGTAAACCCAATGCTTTTGAAAGAGGTACTTTCATTTGTTTCGAAGCTCAATATTTTAAAAGATGATTTGATACCATCGAAAGGTATAAAAGGTTTCGAAAGAGAAATGTTTACTAAGGGCTTCGAAAGGTATGTATACAATGTTTTGAAAAGAAGTCTTTACTTTCAAAGGAGGCTATCTAGAGGTTTCGAAAGAGATATTTTTATGGTTTAAAAACATAAACCCAATCTCAATTTAAAGTAATAAACATAGCATAAATAAACGAAGTGTTTTGAAATGAAGAAGTTTTCCTTGATTTAAAAGGTTAAAGGGGTTTAACCAAGATATTTATATAAAGAGGGTTTCAAGGATAATAAACCATAGGTGTTGGTATTATTTTTTTATTATGTTTACTTATTCATATCTTTATTCACATTATTATTAACTCATAACTGTATTTTGGGAAAAGGGGCAGAATAACCCGTTAGGTTGACCCAGTAGTGAATATAATTAACAAATGTTAAAAATCTTAATTAAAGATATTGGCAGGGGCCAATAGGTTTACAGTAAGCTCATGAAAAATGTATGATATTAGCAGGGGCCAATAGGTTCATAGTCAGCCCATGAAAACTATATTTAATATTGGCAAGGGCTAGTAAGTTTGTAGTTAGCCATGAAAACTATATCCGGATTATGATATTGACAGATAGTCAATAGGTTCCTAGTTAGCCCATGAAAACTAGGATATATAAAATTATATTGGAGTTACCAATAGGTTCTTAGTGATTCCATGAAAACTATGTAATTGGAAAGATAGTTCATAAATATTTAAAAGGTTAATAGTAACCCTTAAAACCATAATTGAGACAAATAGTCAGGAAAAATGAGGATGGGAAATCCATATTTGATTTACTTGTTTTGCATATCATCATAATAATTTAAAATACTATGTCTTTAACCATTGTCGATGCAGGAGGATAGTATATAGTTTTATAAATGTTTTAGGATACTAGTTAGAGAAAACCCCATTCCCCAAAGAGGCATGGTCTCACTAGATTTCGAAATGGTTTGAGATAGTAAATTATTATTCATACCAGGCTTTATGTCTGACTAAATTTTTTTGTTTTCCCCTTAAACTCTAGGGTACTCAATTGAATTTGAGTAGGTTGAGAGTTAAGGTTTCCAAGTGTTCCTTTAGACGAATAAAGCTTCCAAGGACGTGCAGGAGGCAAGCTTGTTATTAGAGTTCTTTTTTTTCCGCTATGTGTTTTGTTTGTAAAGGAATATTGTTTTCTTGCCTATCTATATACTCTGATCTACCAACATGGCATCTTCATATGTCGCTCTTGGCGTATTTTGTAATTATCATATGCTATCTAGACGTGGTCTACGAACTGGGATTATGTAATCAATTTGAAATATTTTGAAATGGAATGTGAAGTTTATTTGTTGTTTAATTGTTTTTCCATATTCTTGTGTTTTTATAAATGTATCTAATATCGCCGTATTTGATCGCCGAGGATTAATAACTATGGATGACTGCAGCACCTTTAGCCGTTAGTTTTTGGCCTCTAAGTAAGGGGATGTTACAAGTTGGTATCAGAGCATGGTTTATGAAACTTTAAAAAAAACTTAAACTTAAAAGATTTTCCAAACATAATCCAATGAATCTGATAATAAGATTGGGGTTTGCGTTAACGATATAGTAACGTACTTGTATTTTCTATGTATGGTTATATACATATATATATCGGTACATATTCCCTGCTCTCTTAGACCGTTCTTCTGTATCTTACTAAGGCTCGTATGTAGATTTACGAGAAAGGAGATATGGAAGTAGGAAACGGAAGAGGAAATCTCGGTGGAGGAAGCACCACAACAAATGGAATGCTCGACCCACTACGAGGAGAAACCCGGGTCGACCAGCTAATGCTAGTAACCAAAATGCAGAAGCCAATGTGAATGCTGGAAATCCACCAGTAGATATGAGGGCAATATATCAGTTCTTTGCTAGTTTGGTGCAAGCAGGAGCTGCGGCTAGTGTTGTTGGAAATGTAATAGGAGCTAATCATGTGGCTCCAGTTGGGAATATTGCTTTGTTGAGTAAAGATTACACCAGTTTTGGTGGGAAGCCATTCTTAAGTACGGAAAGTGACGTAGAAGTTCAGAATTGGCTGTTGCACTGTGAGCGAACATTTTCTAATTTGGGTCTGAATGATGAACATAAGAGAAGGTTGGCCTCTAGGCAGTTACAGGGGTCAGCAGCACTACATTGGTGGAATAATGTTACTGTCGAAGTGCTGAAAGATCAGATAACTTGGGATGATTTTAAGACGAGATTTGAGCAGAAGTTTGTGTTTGAGTTTGCTAGGTCTAAGATGATGAGGAAATATATGGATTTAGTGCAAGGAGAGATGTCAGTAGTCGAGTATGCTACTATGTTCAAAGAGTTGTCTCGATATAAATATATTGTTATAGATACTGACATCAGAAGGAATGAGAGGTTTATTCAGGGATTGAGGCCTAAACTTGCTAGAATGACCATGACACATGTTCCTGATCCGTGTAATGTAGTGGTGGAGATGGCCATTCGCCATGAGGAGATGTTTGCTGATTTGATTAAGGAGAAATCAGTGGAAACTCGGGGTTCTCAGAGGAAGAAGAGAAAGTTCTTTAAAAAGAAGGGAGCCCAGAAAGGAGATACAACTAAGAAGTCAAAGGCTGAGGTAGTTTTCTATAAGTGTAATAAGAAGGGTCACTTTGCGAATGAGTGCCAGTCAGGAAATGGGAAGGAAGCTGCAAGTAAGGAGAATGTGAAATGCTTCAACTGTGATCAAGTTGGACATTACAAGAATCAGTGTCCAGAGCCTATTAGGGCAGATAAAGGAAAGGTCTTTGCTATCGAAACTGTTAGGCCTACTACAGTAGATAGGGGAAAGACTATGATGGAAGGTATGCTTTTGATTCAGAGTATTCCAGTTAGAGTACTTTTTGATACCGGTGCATCACACTCATTTATATCTTAGTGTTTGGTTGATAGATTATGCTTAGAACCCACCTACCTTGCTACTTCCTTAAGGGTTGCGAATCCTATAGGACGGTATGCAACTCTAGGGATGAGTTGTGACCAGTTATAATTTGATTTGTTAGGTCATAAATTTGCATGCAGTTTGTATGTTGTTGATTTCGTAAATTTCGGGATCATTTTGGGAATGGATTGGTAGGGTAGATACGATGTTAGAATATTTTTCCAGGATAGAGAGATATCATTGAGACACCCTGATAGTCATAACCGAGTGATATTCTTAGTAGAGAATACTGACCGGAGTGTTAGTTCTTTGCTTAATGCTATGGAGATAGAAGATGAGTTTAATCAGGTTCGGGTAGCAAGAGAGTTTGTAGATGTCTTTGAGCCAGTCACTAGACTACTCCCGAAAAGAGATGTTGAGTTTAGAATAGATCTTGTGCCCGGAGCTGAACTTGTGAGTAGACTACCTAGTAGGATGACACCAATAGAGATGAAGGTATTGAAGGTGCAGCTAGTGGATCTAGAAGGAAGGAATTTTATTAGACTAAGCAGTTCGCCTTGGGGAGCGGCCGCGGTGTTTGTGAAGAAACCAGATGGGTAGTTAAGGATTTGTATTGACTATCGTAAGCTGAATGATAAGACAATTAAGAATAAGTTTCCTTTGCTAAGAATAGATGATCTGTTCGATCGGTTGAATTGAGCCAGAGTATTTTCCCTATTGGATTTAGTGACAGGTTTCCATTAATTAAGAGTGGCAGAGGACAGAATTCCTCTGACAACATTTCGAACTAGGTATGGTTCATATAAATGGTTGGTGATGCCATTTGGATTAACGAATGCACCTACTTTCTTTGTGGACTTGATGAACCAAGTTTTCCGAGAGTACTTGGAAAGGTTTGTACTAGTGTTTATAGATGACATTCTAGTATACTTTAAGGATAAGAGAGAGCTTGAAGTTCATCTTAGAGTTGTACTTAAGATGCGGAGGTAGAATCAGCTAGAGGCGAAATTTACCAAGTGTCATTTCTGGAAGAAAAAGGTAAAATTTCTTGGTCACATGGTTTCAGAGATTTCACCTGAGCTGGCTAACTTTGCTAGTGAATCGGCTTTCTGGTTTCGTTCTCGGGGAATGTAATAGATAGCATAATAATCGAACTAATTCAGTATTTCCTGAACTCGAGCTAAGTAAGCAGCCAGTCTTCGATCTCTCGCTTGATATTTTTCCCGAACTTGACACATAATTAATTGTGAATCACAATAAATTTCCACAGCGATAATTCTCAAATCTCTAGCAAGTTTCAATCCAGCTAAGAGGGCTTCATATTCAGCTTCATTATTGGTCGCACGAAAATTGAACTTTAAAGCATAACATATAGATCAGCCTTCAGGGGTTTCAAGTACAACCCCAGAGCCCGAGCACCGGTCGTTTGATGCACCATCAGTGTACAGCTTCCAGACGTACTCGGGAAATTCACTGGTTTCGGGCAAGTCCTCTGGGATAGTAAATTCAGCTATGAAATCTGCTAGGACTTGTCCTTGAATAGCTCGCCTCGGAGTATAAGTTATATCAAACTGGCTCAGTTCGATATTCCACTTGAGCAACCTACCAGACGTCTCAGGCCGCGTAAGGACCTGTCGTAACGGCTGGTCGGTGTAAACAATAATAGGATGGGCTCGGAAATATGGATGGAGCTTCCTTGATGCAATAACAAGACAATAAGACAACTTCTCTAGTTTCGGATAATTCCTTTCAGCTCTAGTCAATCATTTGCTGATATAGTATACTAGTTCTGTATCCAGTCTTCTTCTCGAATTAAGGTAGCGATGATTGCGTTTTCTGATACCGCCAAGTAAATGTACAACTTCTCATGATCAATAGGTTTTGATAGAATAGGCGGTGTGGATAGATGCTGAATTAATGCTCGGAATGCGCCCTCACACTCCATGGTCCATTCAAAGTTCTGTTTCCCTTTTCAGATCAGATTGAAGAAGGGAATGCATTTTTCAGTGGATTTTGAAATGAACCTGCTCAGTGCTGCTACTTTCCCGTTGAGGCTCTGGACTTGTTTTATGGTTCTGGGAGTCTCAAGATTTCTGATCGCCCAGATCTTTTCAGGGTTAGCTTTGATTCCTCGAGCATTGACGATGAACCCAAGGAATTTTCCAGAAGCAACTCCAAAGTGGCATTTTTGTGGGTTGAGCTTCATTCTGTATTTCCGAAGGATATTGAACATCGATTCCAGATCTCTGATATGATCAATGGAAAATCGTGAATTTACAAGCATATCGTCCACGTATACCTCCATGGTTTTTCCGATCTGGTTGGCGAACATCCGATTGACTAATCGCTGATAAGTAGCACCGGCATTCTTATGTCCGAACGACATGACCTTGTAACAATAAAGTCCCAAATTAGTTATGAAGCTGGTATGTTCCTGATCGGGTAAGTGCATCGGCATCTGGTTGTAGCCAGAATACGCATCCATGAAGGATAAGAGTTTATGTCCAGCTGTTGAGTCTACGAGCTGATTAATTCTGGGAAGTGGGATACTATCTTTGGGGCAGGCTTTATTCAAATCTGAGTAGTCAACACATGTTCTCCATTTCTCATTCGGCTTTCGGACAAGTACTGGATTTGACATCCATTCCGGATATAATGCATCTCTTATAAATCTGTTTGCTTTAAGTTTTTCTACCTCTTCTTTAAGGGCGGCAGATCTCTCTGGATCCATACCACGCCTTTTCTGTTTGACCGGGATATATCGCGGGTCAATATTCAGGGTGTGGCTCGCGATGTCCGGCGAGATCCCACACATGTCAGAGTGCGTCCAGGCAAACACATCGAGGTTTGCCCAGAGAAATTCAACCAATTCCTCTTGCGTTTGTTGGCTTAACTGAGACCCAATCTATAACATTCTAGAATCAACGTTATCATCGATCAGAACATCGATCGTCAGTTCAGCCAGAGAAGCTTGACTGTCTTTATTTTCACCTTCATTTTCGTTTTCTCTCGGGTCAAGATCTCTTTGGAATTGGTTTGGGTGCCCAGGCCTGGGCCCAGGCACCAATTGTCAATTATCAGCAAAACGGACGAAGAGTGATTCCTCTACGCCCTTTCCTTTCTCCCTTCGCTGCGCGTCTCGCAGCTCAGCAACATAACAGGCTCTCCCAGTAGCCTGATCTCCTTGAACGACTCCTACTACATGATCAGTGGGGAAACTTCAGAGTCAAACACCACGGGGAAACAGCTGCCCAGAATTCAGCAAGAGCCGGTCGACCCAAGAAAACATTGTAAGGGGAGTCTATGTCCAACACAACGAACTGCAATATCCGAACTCTCCGGCGTTCTCCAACCCCCAACTCCACTGGTAGTTCCACTACTCCAGTGGGTATAGTGGCGCTTCCATTGAAGCCATGGATTCGGGACTGGCAAGGTTTCAAATCTTTGGTTTCCATCTTCATTTGGTCAAAAGCTCGTTTAAACAAGATATTCATGGGGCTTCCACTTTCAACTAAGATCCTCTTCATCCAAGCAGGACCTACTCGAGCCGAGATGACCAGTGGATCGATAGTGGGGGCTTCGACCTTATCAGCATCTCTATTTCGGAATATGATGTCGTTATTCATCGTCTTCTGTTGTTTGGCCGAAGCCCCTTCATCAAAACTACTACAACATTCGAACTCTGCATGACTAATAGAGCTGGCATACGACTCCATTTCCTTCCAGCTTTGGTCTGCTGGATGAGGACCACCACAAACAATGTTTATCACTAACCTCCCGCCGGTACGAGCGGGTTCTTCCTGCCTTTCCTAGTTTGGTACATGATTCTGATTCGATGGGCCCGCACCTCCTGACTGCGGTGCCCGCACATACTGATCCAACTTTCGTTCACGTATCAGCTTTTCAATGAGATCTTGTAAGTGATGACACTCATTTGTATTATGGCCATAACTTTCATGAAATCTGCAAAACTTCCCTGTTTGGATTTGTCTTTCCGACGATGGCTTCGGAGCAGGTTTCTTGTACTGCATGGTATTGTAGGTCTACAAATACACATTTTCCAGCGACGTATTCAATAGAGTATAATTGTCGAACATGGGAGCTCTACGTCGTGGACCATGATTTTGATCTCGTTTTTTACCTTGATTTCCACTGTCCCTTTGCTGGTTTTGTTTGTTTTGTATATTCAACTTAACTTTTCTGGAACTTTCCCCGGATTGTTTAACTACAATGTTAATTTGAATTCCTTTCATGCTGGGCCTTGCGTCATCCTGCTTCCTAGACTGTTTCGCATCCTCCCTCCTCAAGAATTGGGCTGCCTTGGAATAGAAATGGTCCAATGACGCAGGTGGTTTCCCAACTAACCAATTTCCGAACTCGGAATCAGGATCAATCCCCTTAGTTAATGCCACCAGGATAGAGTTGTCATTGGGATTGCTTATTTCTGCACACGCAGCATGAAATCGCTCCAAGTAACGTCTGAGTGTCTCTCCAGGAGCTTGAGTGACACTAGATAGAGTATTAACATCTTTAGGTCTTGCTACGTGCATACGGAATTGTTCAACAAACTTGGTGGCCATCTGGTTGAAACTAGAAATGGATCGTGGCGGCAAACGAGTAAACCACATAGTAGCAATGCCCCCCAGAGAGACGGGGAAACTACGACATTTAACTGCATCGTCAGCCCTCGCAGCATTCACCAACCATTCATACTTCAGGATTTGTTGATTGGGATCAGAAATTCCTTCATAGACTGGCAAAGTCGGCATCTTGAATCGCTGAGGTGGTTCAACATATAGTATGTCATCAGTGAAAGGGGTATGACTTCGGGAGATTCCCCAGTCGTCATTAGTGAGACCCTGACTCTCACGGATCATTTGACGAATCATCATCGGTATATCCGGCATCTGGATGTTCTGTGGATGTTGAGCCAAGGTGTGGTCGGGCTCCACATTGTGAGGCTAGACCGGGCACGGTCGACGGTGCGTGTCTCGCCTCCTTGGTTCAAGATTTTCAAGGACATAAGGTTCTGGAGTGTGTTCTCGTCAGCGACGATGCGGATCAGCTTGATTTCAAGCATCAACTCCCTGTTCGGTAGCAGTGGTGGCAGCAAGGCTGCCTGTGACATGGTAAGGGACGGTACCCCCTTGGGAGGAGGGTCCGGTCTGATGGATGGTGGATGATCCAGCCCTGGGTTGTCCAAGATTTAGGGCAGGTTGGTGTCCGGTGGCTTGGGTGTAGCTTACGTCCAGCCGTGGGCGTGTAGATCGGTGATGATCATCGAAAGAGGCTGAAGTCTCGGTGGAAGAATAGGAAGCTCGATCTCTCCTGGATCTCCTTCGCTGCTAGCGCTACAGCTGGTTGGTCAATTCTGCTTTAGCACGGAGTTGCTGAGTAAGTTGCTAACGACTCTGAGTTAGCTCTTGCATAAGCATTTAGAATTCTTCCCTGGTAACAGGCCCGGTCGGATCTGATGGTCCGACAGCATTCTGGTTGGATGGAGGGAGTTGTATGGGATTCTGTCTATCCCGTCCTTCCTGATCAGCAGCTGTAGAAGCAGTTCGTGTGCTAACCATGATGAATTGATGAAGTCCTTTCCTAGATCTGATGCAAATCTGAATAGGACGGAAGGGCTTTTAGGCTTGAAATCTGGATCTTCTTCTTGGATTTATGCAATCCGGTATCGATAGCAGATCCAAAGAGCAGGAGAAAAACTATGTTTTCTCAGTGAAACCACCAAAGTTTTTGTGCCAAAATTGGGCACAACACTCTTCGGAAGTATTTGAAGAGATAAAAAAATGAAGAATAGAAATGGAAAAGGAGGGTTGTCTAACAAATACTCCAAAAATAAATAATAAAGATAGGTAGAAACACAGGAATTTAGAGTGGTTTGGCATATTGCCTACGTCCACTATGAAATTGATGATTTTATTGATATTTCTTTGATGATTGCAACTGATTACAGCAGCTAACAGCAGATTACAACGGATTACAGTAGTGAAATTCGAGTATGGCAGCAGCCTTGAAGTGCAAAAGTGTTTCCGGTAGAGTCTGGACGTCAAAGAGCCAAAAAGATCCCTTTTCTGTAGGCCATGGGGCTCTATTTATAGGCGTAGGAGGCAAATATCTCGCTTAGATCTTGGGAGACTTCTTCTGGCATGTGGGTGGGCCAACGCGATCGATCCCATGAAGTTTCGGCTCGATCCGTGATCGATACGAACGAAGTTTGTATCAATCAAGATTTGACCCAATCGAGTCGAAACTTGGTTTGATCCTTCCTTAGGTCGTACGTAAGCACCTGTGAAAATTTCGTAGCCTTTGGACTTGTGGATTGTGAGTTATGATCGATGCAAGATTGGGTTTCATGTAGGCTGCTCTGTTCGAATTGATGCCTTCGCATCGATTATTTCGAATCGATATTGGGCACGTGCTCAGGAGATGACGTGGTGCGTGATTTCTGGATCAATCCGCTCTTGATGCCTAGTTGACCGAGTCGTCCCAGTACTTTCGCCTAGTTCGTGTCAATGACGCTGCCTTGTTCACATCGATGGAGGTGGTTCAATTCGTATCGATTGATGTTGCTCCTTTCGTATCAATAACCATAGGTGACTGTAGTCTATTTTGCATCCATCCTTATGAAAATTCTTCGTATCGGCCTTCAGGGTACTACCTCAGATTGATGGTAATCGATGGATACGAAGAGGGCACTTGTCCGATGGATACGAAATGACGTATTCAATAGATACGAAACAGTACTTAGTGAATGATGCCAACAGCCGAAGTTTGATCGATACGAACGATAGAGGCTCGTTCGATACAAACAACGTAGGCTCGATCGATACGAACGACGGAGGCTTGATCGATATGAACAACACTGTTCTCCTGGTCGATACGAAACTGTGCACCTCTGATCGATTCGAACCTCATCGATGCGAAGTTGGGTCTTCCTTGACTGCTTGATGGATACGAAATCGATCGATGCAAAATAGCGGGTTGATTTTCCTTAGCTTGTATTGATCATATCTTGAGCATATGAACTCCGATTGACTTGAAACTTGGAATGTTGACTTTCATAGCTTTGCTTGTCATGCCTTGTCAATTGTAGCTTGATCCGGACATCGACAAAATTCATCGACATCTATAGTGAACCTGTGCTTACTCGATATTTGGGATGAACGATCCTCAGTTTTTAGTCAACTCCTTGATATCTCGGCCTTGCCAAAAGGCGGGATAACAAGGCCATTCCTATATCATCCATTGGCCATGTATAATTTTACATGTTCATTTCATTTTCAAAATTTTAAAAGAGGCTGACCACCATTAACAAGGAAGAGAAAAAGAAAAGCTAGGAAGAAGCTAATTCAAATCAAATCTGTTCACATCTCAATCTCCAAAATCTCTAAGGCTAAGGTAAATAATGTTTACATCTCATTTTGATTGTATTTTCGGTTTTAAGATGATTTCTGAACATTTTTCATAGATTTGTCATGATTCTGAATGATGGAATGATTATATATACACATGTTGATGATTTATGTATATTCATATTGATTTTATGATATGTTTTAAGGTGAAAACCCTATAAAATGACATCCAAATGCCTTGATAATTTTTATAAAGGTCATAGATAAAATTTTGGAGATGGGTTTCAATTTTCGGAATTTTCTGAAATTATGTGGAATTTTTATGAATTTTCTAGTAAAGAAAATGTTTATTTGGGTTAATAATTATTTTCGGTTAAATAATTAAAGATTGGTATCTGAAATTTTTATATATTGAAAAATATATTAAAATAGATTTTCGGGAGTTTTTGTAGATTTTTCCTAAGTGTTTTAAGGTTATATAAAATTATTTAAGGTATGGGACTTAAATATTTTATATAATTAAAAGATGAGAAGGGGATTTTTGTAAAATAATTTGAATTATAAAATCTTAATAGTCGGTAGCACTTTTGACAAAGTTCAGTACTTTTTATTGGTAAAGAAATAAGCAACCAATAATAATTAGACACGTAAGGCAGGTTAGGTGAAAAGAACTATTTGCTACATGTTTTTCACTATTTCAACACTGTCGGCACCAGGTTCTACCTCCTCATCTTCGCTTTCGACACGGTCAAAACCAAAGCATATGGTATCAGGTAACTGGTACGGAATGAATTGGATCATGGCAGGAAGGTAGGGAGTCGAAACCAGGGGTTTCAAAGGGGTTTAGGCAATCCTTTGTTTTTAAATAAAAGAAATACACCTACTTGCTTTCGACTAAAAGGCTTTGGACTAAGTAGCTTTCAACCAAGTCAAATGATTTAAAGGAAATGGTTTCGATTGGATTGCGCCTTTGTTTTTAAATAATTGCTATCGACTAAGTCGAACCTTTTTGCTATTGCACTTCTACCTTTCGACCTAGATGGTTTCAAAAGGATTGTTTTGTTTTCTAAAAACCTGGCCACCTCTCCAAGGCTTTCGAAGGGATGGTTTCGACACTATCATTGCATTACTTAGGAAATGGTTTCAAAGTAGACACTTTCGGCTTAAATGTTTTAAGACCCTTTTCTATAAGTAAAGTAAAACCCAAATTGGTTTCGAAAGAGATAGTTTAAAGGTTTCGAAACAGATGCTTTCGACTTTAATGGGTTTCTGATCCTTTTGCTCTACTTGAAGGCAGAATCCAAATGGTTTCGACAGAGACGTTTTTCAAATGTTTGGAAGGGGTAAATTTTAATGGTTTTGAAAGGTTTCCATATATTTTAAATTGAACCCAAAGTGCTTTCAAAAGGATTGAGTTTTGACTGTTTCGAAAGTTTTTAATGAATTGTTTCGAAAGGGGTGGTTCCCCAGGGTTTCGAAAGGCTTGAAAGGAAGGTTTTTCCTATGTTTTCGAAAGACATTATTTAAAAGGTTTTAAAGGGGGATGTCTGATATTTTGAAGCTTTCGAAAGAAAATATAAGAAAGGTTTTTCCATTGTATTTAAAAGGTTATATTTAATGATTTCGAAAGGGTCTTTCAATGGGTTTCGAAGGGGTTACCTTCAAGGGTTTCGAAAGGTTTGTTTAAAGGTTTTAAACAAAGGTTTTGAATGTAATAAGTAGGAAATGTAGCCTAGGTATTTTCAAGTTAAAAAGGACTTTGACTTGTTTTGGAAGGATAGTTAATCCATATTAAATTCCATCAACACTATTTTGAGTAAATTATATATAACATGGCAAAATGGCTTAAAATAAAGCTAAAGATATATTTTCCTTGTATATATATATATATATATATATATATGATTTAAAGGACTAAATCATTTTGAAAAAGTTTTCAAGGAAAATTTAAAGGGTAGTTAACCCTAAGAAAATGATTCGGACAGTTAGTCCATTTTGCAAGCAGTTATCCTAGATTTTGGACAGTTAGACCAGTTTGTGGGTAGTTAGCCCAGTTGTATGGATAGATAGTCCATTTGTAGCATAACGGACCTTACTATTATATGTGGGCAGATAGTTCACATATTACTTATTTTACGGACAGATAGTCCATTTATAAGCATAAAGGATATTGCTATTTTGATATAATTAGTATGATTAACCAGTTTGGTTGCAGGAAAAGATTTGCAAAATATATGTTTTAAAGAGGATATTAGTAAGGGGAAACCTATTCCGCTAAGCAGGGCGGTCTCACTTAATATCAATAAACAGAGGTGTAATAGAATTATTCACACTAGGATTTATGTCTGACTCGAAGATTTTGTTTCCCCTTAAAATCTCGGATACTCAAAATTGATATGAGTAGGCTGAGGGTTTTTAGGTTTTAGTATTTTGGCGAATAAAGCTTCCAGAGACGAGCAGGTGGCTGACGGATAGCTAATTAGGATTTACTATTTCATTTTGATTCCGCTTGATGTGTATATTAAGTCAAATATGACTATATTATTTTGATCAACCAAAGGGGACATCGTCATATGTCGCTCTTGGCTTATTTTTGTAATGATATATTTAATCATTGCCTGGGAAATGTTAAGGGATTATGTAACATAGATATGAATTATTATTTTGAAATGTAATCAGCTAAATGTTGTTTTTTGAAATATGTGATTTTATTCATATTCGTGCGCTTCTGATCTTATGGATACCATTATCATTACCGTATTTTGTCACCCGAAGTTAATACTATGGATGACTGCAGCATCTGTAGTACTTAGCTTTTATCCTCTAGAAACGGGATGTTACAACTTGGTATCAGAGCATAGTTTATGAAATTTTTTAAATTAAAATTGGTTTTTAAAATATAATCCTAAGGAATTAGAGTAAGATTGAGGGTATGGGATAACACTATAATAACGTACTTGTATTTTTCACATATAGGTATACGCTTTTATCTCTAGTCTCCTATCCTTGTTAGGTTATTTTTTTGTATCTCATGAGGTTTGAATACAAACATGGAAGGCAGAAGAGGAAGAGTTAACCAAGGAGGAGAGGGCACCGAAGGAAATGTCAGGCTTAATGTGAGAAGAGGTCTAGGTCAAGCACAAGTAGAGAATATAGGTGCTGGAGTCCCACAAATGGATATGGGGGCTATGTATCAATTTTTTGTGAATATGATGCAAGCTGGAGTTGCAGCTGGAATGGTAGGAGGAAATGCTGTTGGGGCAGGGGTTCCAGAAGCTCTAGTAGTTAATCACTATGCTAAGCTGAGTGGAGATTACACCAAGCTTGGAGGTAAGCAGTTTGTTGGAATGGAGGATGCCATTAAGGAGAGAATTGGAAGTTGCACTGTTAAAGGGTTTTTGCAGATTTGGGGCTCACTGATGAGCAAAAGAGGAGGTTGGCATCTAGATAGCTTTAGGGAGCAACTATGTTATGGTGGAATAGTGTGGCTATGGCGGTGGATGAGGAAACTATGACCTGGGAAGATTTCAAGGGAAGGTTCCAAAAGAGGTTTATGTCAGCAATTGCACAGTCAGCTCTGATCAGGATGTTTGCTAAGTTTGAGCAGCGGAAGATGTCATTTCTGGAGTATGCAAGGAGGTTTGAGGAGTTGACTCGATATGGGTATGCTTCAGTGGACACAGTCATGAAGAGGAACGAGAAGTTTATCAAGGGGGTTGAAGCCTTAGTTAGATAGGGCCACATTACCTCATATTAGAGATCCCTCAGACTTTGTTGTGGAGATGGCCTTGAGGCATGAGGAGTTACTTGATTCTTTGGAGAAGGGTAAGGCTAAAGATCAAGTCCAGGACGGGCAGAATCAAACGAGGAAGTTCTTTCCTAAGAAAGATGCTCAGAAGGGTGGAGCAGCTAAGAAGCGGAAGTCTGAAATTGTCTGTTTCAAGTGTGATAAGAAGGGGCACTATGCTAATGAGTTTCGTACTAGGAAAGCTAAGGAAGTGGCTGGAAGGAAGAATGTCAGGTGCTACAATTGTGACCTGATTGGCCATTATAAGAGCTAATGCAAGCAGCTTGCAAAGGATGGAAAGGGAAAGGTGTATGCATTAAAGCTTGCTGCTTCTAAGCCTATAGTTCAGGAAAAAGGAAAGTCGGTCTTGGGAGGTACGCTTCAGATTTATGGTATGACTGTTAGCATTCTATTTGATACTAGTGCATCACATTCTTTTATATCTAGATGTTTGATAGATAAGCTTAACCTTGAACCCACTTATTTAGTTACTTCCTTACGGGTTGCGAATCCAATAGGAGGGCATGCAACTCTAGGGATGAGGTGTGATCAGTTAGGGTCTGACAGGTTAGGTCACACATTTGTTTGCAGTTAGCAAGAATTTGATTTTGTAGGGTTCGGGATTATTCTCGGGATGGATTGGTTAAGTGAGTACGATGCTAGTATATTTTGCCAAGATAGGAAAATATTGCTTAGACACCCAGATTGTGGTGATCGAATATTTTATACTGTAGAAGGTTCTTGCAGTGAGATGTATGCTTTGTTGGGTGCTATGGAATTGGATGATGAGTTGAGTCGAGTTTTTATGGTTAGAGAATTCACAGATGTTTTTGAGCCTGTAGTTGGATTGCTGCCGAAATGAACCATTGAGTTACGGATAGAATTGGTTCCAGGAGTAGAACCAGTGGGTAGACCACCAAGCAGGATGACCCCTACAGAGATGAGGGAGTTGAAGGTGCAGTTGGTGGATTTAGAAGGCAAGAAGTTTATTAGGCCGAGTAGTTCACCATATGGAGAAGTTGTAGTGTTTGCTAAGAAGCTGGATGGATCTTTAAGGCTATGTATCGATTATCGTATGTTGAATGAGAGAACGATAAAGAATCGATATCATTGCCATAGATTGACGATTTGTTTGACCAGTTGAGTGGAGCTAAGGTATTCTCGTAGTTGGATTTAGCGACAGGTTTTGTGACGACCACATTCCTGACCATTCAAGTCGACAATAAATCACACATGCCCAACTCAAACAATCAAAAAGGTAGATAGTAAATTGGGTTTTATTTAAGAAATAGAAGGAAAGAAAAAAACAAAACACAGAATCTCACAGCGGTATAACAAAATATAATAATCAAATAAATAGTTCATGAAGCTGTTTAATATACATTTGATTATAATATACAATAAAATAGAGTTTGGACAATATCATCAGAGTTATACATACAACAGATAATAAATAAAGCAATGGGAACAAAATGATGCAGTGGAATAAATACTAGTAATATAATATACCAATCCTCGTCTTCGTCCTCCAGAAATGATGATCTTCAAAACAATGAAATACCCAGTCTGACCTGAGCGTAATGAAAAGATAAAACACTCGGATCAGAACTAAAATATCCTCACGTAAGTCAAATCAATATCATGATAAAATATGAGTGTAACAGCATCAGAGATATTTACGGGATTTTACATCTCTTATCCAGTGTACAAGTGTGTGCAATAACTTAAGAGATGTTATGGGATTTTCCATCTCTTAAGGATCCGTCAAACTATCTATATATAGTAGGATAAGCTATATATGCAATGTCTACCAGTAATAAAAAATATCAAAATAGCGTTAAGGCTTTACATTGATCCCCTTTAACGCATTTTTAAGCATTGTTGTACAGTTTGCATATAAAACACCAGTAAACCATCAGCGGATAGGGATGCATCATGATACAAAAATACTAAATCAAAATCGTAGGATTCTCGTATAAGGATAAAAGTATGACAAGGCACGTGAGGCAATACCCAAGGTAGGATACTACGAATTTACCCTTTTTGGCTAGTGGTAACCCCTACCGGCCCACCGCAACACAACACTCCAAAAAATCCACGGGTGCGCACCAATCAATCACAATGTAAATGATGGTAATACGAAGGAGTATGTCCGCTAGAGGTAGCTAGCCTCATTGGCCGGTACGGCTGCTGTTTTAGTCGTTTCAAATTGACATAAGTGTCAGGCCAATCCATCATCGTTCACTTTCTTCAAATCCAGCAAACGTACGCCAAAACCATCCACTTCATTCTGGATCATCCACCTCGTACACAGTTGTTAAAGTGGTTCCAATATCGACAGAGAGTATGCCAGTAAGAGGTCTCGGTCTCTTTAACAACCAAACGTCATTTTACACACTGATTCGTTCTTTTACAATTCAAAAGTGAATCATACTTTATATTCAAAATATCATATTTACTTCAGTACCAATTTCACTTCAAAACATCCATATTTATTTCTTCAAAATGATATTCACTTCAAAATCAGTTTCGAATTCAATAATAGGTTATAACTTCATATTAACCACCTTTGCATTTAAATCCAATGATTTAAATATAAATGGTTTCAACTTCCAGAATAGTCCAAATATTGAAACAGTTGAATAATTTAAAAATAGTTTCCAGAATTGTAAATAGTTGGGAGATTTGAAAATAGTTTGGAAATCAAATAGTTTGATTATTGAAAATGGTTTATCTATTAAAATAATTTGGAAAACAAAATAATTTGCAAAGATAAAATAGTTGGATTTTAAAACAGTTTTATATTAAGTAGTTTATCTTGAAAATAATTTAAATTGTTTCTTTCCAATTTCAACAAATCTGAACCTAAGTACAAATTTCAAATCAACCAATTCAATTTCCAATATCCAATTCAAATGAACCCCAAATTCACAATTCAATTCAACTTTATCCCAATTTCAATTTCAATTCGAATTAACTTAAATTTCGAACTCATTACAAAATAATCTTAATTTCAAACTTCATTTTAGTTTCAAC
The DNA here is from genome assembly GCA_030737815.1 of Allium fistulosum. Taxonomy (NCBI): domain Eukaryota; kingdom Viridiplantae; phylum Streptophyta; class Magnoliopsida; order Asparagales; family Amaryllidaceae; genus Allium; species Allium fistulosum. The sequence continues at coordinate 1,024,608,887 of CM060902.1, forward strand.
AATTTAATTTAAATCGATTTCAATTTGAAATGTTTTAACTTAACTTCAAATTCAGTTAAAATAATCCAATTTAAATGGAAAATACTTCACTTCAAATTATTATTTGAATCTATTTCAATTTTATCAAGTTCGAGTCTAATCTCAAAATACCAATTTTAATCACTTTAATTAAATTAAGTTTCAAAGTTCAAATAAAATTTCAAATCTTTAAAAAAATTCAATTTCTATAATTTAAATTGTATTTAAATTATAACTTCAAATTTCAAAATTAAATCCCATAACAAATTATTTTAAACAATTTAAAAATTCAACATTTCAAAACTTGAATTTTTAAAGTAATTCCATTAGTATAAATAAAACTTTATTTCTTTAGAACCATATTATTTAAAAGAAATAAATTTCAAGAATTCGAAATCATTTAATTTAAACAATCCGATCTCCGTATATAATTTTCTATCCTATGGCCAAGTGATCAGTTATATTAAATTTAATTATAGGGATGGATATATATCATTTCAATCCAAATCAAAGTGTCGTAGGTATATGTCAGCCTATTTCTTAATTTATTCGAAATGATTTAATGGCAATTTATGATGCCCGTAACATCCAGGGTGATAACATATATATATATATATATATATCAAAATAAATAACATCCAATCATCCAACATAACAATCAATATGCATCCATGACAATCAACATCCAAAAACAACTAATTTATCATAACAGTTAACTAGTTATTAAATGTCGAGTATTTTACTAGCCAATTTAATTCCAATTCAAATTTAACTGTCAATTCAAATTCCTAACAATTCAATTTATTTGTCAATTAAAACGTCAATTTAAACTACCAATCATCAATCAATAAATTTAAATCACTTCATGATTTTAATTTAACTAACATCAAAATATTTTAGTATTGCGTGAGTGATTTGAACACTCATCTTAGAAATAATTCCAAAATTCCACTGAAGCGAATAGCCACAAATCTAACTCCATCGCGAAGATAACGTCAATACGAATCCAACGGAACTGACACACTCGAATCAGACCTCGTACGAACCAGTTATGAATTAATAACCATTCAAATTATATCATTTCTATTTAACAATTAAAAAATTAAGCAAATCACTTAATTACCATACTTAGGCCACCAGAGTACGCCGGACCTCCGCCAGTCGATCACCGCAGGACGTCGCCGCCTCCAGCTTGCTACCGCCAGTGGTCTCCTCCGCTCCAGCGCCGCCATTTGTCGCCAGAAGGCCAAAAACTGCCGTGACTTCCAGGTGAAATTCCGGCCACCACACTACTCCGATGATCACCAAATTTGCGCAGCACATAGCCCTCATCAAACTCTTCAACTTTCCTTCAGACCCCAATGTCAAACGATGGACGACGATGACAAATTTCGCCATTTTAGATCTGCGGTCATCGGTGATTTTTGGCCCCTTTTGTCGATGCTAGCCCTCCAAACTCTGGCCGTGGCTTTTCCTCACCTTCCTCTCCATCTTCCATGTTGACGCCGTCACCTATCGACGACTATAGTCGCTGGAATCGATGAAATTAGATCCAACAGTCACTGCGATTTTGCCATCAATCTGCCGTACTGATGACGATCATGACCGTTGAGAATGTTCATCTTGTTGAGCTCTACAACTTTGTTGTTGGTGACTTTGGCTTAAAGTGAACGGATCGGCGCCTTTGTTCGAGGATTGTCGGGTTGGAGAAGTGGTTTCGGTAATTTTTTTTGGCTGGCTTGCTTACATGAATGAAGATGAAGGAAAAATATATAAAGTGTGAATTAATGACGTAGCGGTATAGGGTACCGTTATGTACTAGAATTTGGCCGCTTAACATTGTGCACCGGACACCGAAATACAAGAATAAATATAGCGTGGAGATCAACGCGACCAGAGGAATTTAATGGTGTAATAAAATCTGTGCTATGATGGTCGTGACAAAAATCCATTATGGTCGCCAATTACATTGATTCAAAACGTATTCCATTGTAAATTGCGATAGACGGAGCTAGAAAGATCAGAATTGGATGGAACAAACTTCGCCATTCAAATCAGAATTTTTTTAGATCTTTTATATTTAAAAATATTTACATGTTGAAATTGTTATCCCGCCTTTTGGCAAGGCCAGGATACCAAGGAACTGATTGAAGATCAAGTATAGCTCATCATGGATATCAATGAATTTTGTCCGAGTCCGGATCGAGTTACAATTGATATGACGCGGCAAGCATAGCCATGGAAGCCTGCATTCCAAATCTCAAGTCGATCTGAGTTCACATGCTTGAGTTACGATCGATTCAAGTTGGAAGCAACTGGCTCATTTTAGTATCCATCACTATGGCTCATTTTCGAACCCGACGCATTCGAATCCATCAGAGCGGCAGCACTTTTGTATCGATCAGTGGAACTCATTTCATCTCGATCCATTCCGTGTCCATCACCCGCTTCGCATCGGTCGGTATCCATGATTTTGTATCGATCGAGTTGGCAGTGTTCGAACCCATCAAGTTCGCCTCGATCGGATTCGTGTCCATCAGCAGATGGCGTGCCTCGCAGTATTCAGCCAGTGTCTGCTTCGAATCCTACTAGATAGAGCTATTCGTATCCATCAGATAACCTTAGTTCGTATCCATCGAGCTTCTGCTCTTCGAATCCATCAAAAACTCTTGTTCGAATCCATGGCCAACGGTTCGTTCGAGTCAAGAGGACCTGGTCTAACGCAACGATCTTTGCATCGAATGAGGCGAGATATATGGATGCGACGCGGCCAAACCGGAGAAAAAGGTGGATCGACTCGAGATATGCGTGCAACATCATTACAAAAGCACGTGCAGATGATCGATTCGAAGGAATCGATATGAAACCATGGATTCGAACCAAACAGAAACCGAGCAATTCAGTTTCGTATCGACGATATCTGGAGATCTACCGATCCAAATACCATGAAATTTTCATAGGAGATTACGCACAAGCCAAAGATTACCTCCACCAATTTTCAGTTTCATCGGACACGATTTTGATCGATACGAAGTGATTTCGTATCGATCACAGATTGGGTCAAAACTTTCAAGGGTTGGTCGCGTGGGCCCCCTCACATGCCAAAACAAGTCTCCTGAAGTTTGGGCGAAATCTCAGCCTTCTACGCCTATTAATAGAGCCCCAGAGCCTACAGAAAAGGGATCTTTTTGATTCTCAAGCGCCCAGACTCCGCCGGATCAAGACTTGCATCATTGCCTTGCTGCTGATTTCGATTTTCAAGTTGTTTTTTGCTGTTGTTTGCCGTAATCGCTTGTAATCATTAAAAGAGAATCAATAAAGCTACAAAAACTTCACAATGGACGTAGGTAACACACCGAACCACTATAAATTGCTTGTCTTTGCATTTATATTCTTGTTGTTTGGAGTTTTTGTTAGATAATCTTCATTTTCAATTTATTTTCTTCATTATTATCTCTTTAAAAACTTCCGAAGAGTGTTGTGTCCAATTTTGGTACAAACACTTTGGTGCTTTCACTGAGAAAAAACCAGTTTTTTCTCCTGCTCCTTGGATCTACCATCGACACCGGATTGCATAAATCCAAGAGGAAGATCCAGATCTCTAATCCAGAATCCTTCCATCCTATTCAGATTTGCGTAAAGTCTAGGAAAGGACTCCACCACTCAAGATGGTTAGCACAAGAACTGCCTCTACAGCTGCTGATCAAGAAGGTCGGAATAGACAGAATCCTATACATCAGCCGCCATCCAATCAAGACAAAACTGTTCACTCAGATCCGTCGGGACTAGTCACCAGACAAGAGTTCCAAGTGTTGCTCCAAGAACTGACTCAAAGTCGGCAACAATTGACTGAACAGTTGCGCGCTAACGCTGAATTGACCAACCAACTAAACCGTCAAAGGCGCAGGAGGACCAGGAGGGATGATGTTTCCCATTCATCTACCGAAAGCTCTGCCTCATCTGACTATCACCACAGATCTACCCGTCCCCGATTAGACGGGAGTCACACATAAGCTACTGGATATCAACCTGCCTTGACCGTTGGACAATTGAGGGTTGGCCCGTCAACCAGCTTCCAGACCGGGCCCTCATCACGAGGAGGTGTTGTTCCACAGTATACCACGGACAATCGCACTACAACCGCCACGGTAGAAACAAGGGCTGATACCCGAAATCTGTCAAATCCGAACAATCAGCAACGTGGGCGTACTCCTGAATCATACGTCCCGGAAGATGCCGAGCCAAGGAGGCGAGACATGGACCGTCGACAACGTCCAGTCCAAGCTCGTACTGTGGAACCCGACCACACCTTAGCTCAGCATGCACAGAATGTGCCGATGCCGGATTTCAACCATGATACGCCAGATGATTCGCGAAAGTCAGGGGCTTACCAATGACGATTGGGGAATCTCCCATAGTCATACCCCTTTTACAGACGAGATATTATACGCTGACCCCCTCGGCGATTCAGAATGCCAACTCTCCCAATGTACGAATGAAGTTCCGACCCCAATCAACATATTTTGAAATATGAGTGGTCAATGAGCGCTGCAAGAGCTGATGATGCAGTGAAGTGCCGAAGTTTCCCCATCTCTCTGGGGGGGATCGCAACAATGTGGTTTACAAGGTTGCCACCTAGATCTATCTCTTCGTTCGATCAACTGGCAAAAAAATTTGTAGAACAGTTTCGTATGCATGTTGCTAGACCTAAAGACGTTAACACCCTGTCTAGTGTCACTCAAGCTCATGGAGAGACACTCAGGCATTATTTAGAGAGATTCCACGCAACATGTGCGGAGATTAGTAATCCCAACGATAACTCGATCTTGACGGCAATAACCAACGGGATCGATCCTGATTCTGAGTTTGGAAATTGGTTAGTTGGGAAACCGCCCGCATCGTTGGACCGTTTCTACGCCAAAGCCGCTCAATTCTTATGGCGAGAGGACGCAAAACAGTCTAGGAAGCAGGACGATGTGGGGCCTAATAGTGAGGAAATACAAAGTAACGTAGCATTTAAGCAGTCCGGTGAGAGTTCCGAAAAAGTCCAGTTAAATATACAGAATAAACAAACCCAGCCGAGAGGCAACAATGGTCAGGATAAGAAAAGAGATCAGAACCGAGGCCCACGACGTAGGGCTCCAATGTTTGATAATTACATAACGTTGAACACGTCATTGGAAAACGTGTACCTACAAACTTGCAACACTATGCAATATAAGAAGCCTGCTCCGAAGCCATCGTCGGAGAGGCGGATTCAAACAGGGAAGTTTTGTAGATTCTACGAGAGTTATGGCCACAATACCAATGAGTGTCGACATTTGCAGGACCTCATCGAGAAGTTGATCAGGGAGATAAAGTTAGATAAGTTCATGTAGGCGCCGCAGTCTGGTGGTGCGGGCCCTTCAAATCAAAATCGTGTGCAAAATCAAGAAAGACAGGAAGAACCCACTCGTACGGGCGGAAGGCTAGTTATAAACACGATAAGTGGTGGTCCCCACCCAGCAGACAGAAGCTGGAGGGAAATGGAGTCGTATGCCAGCTCTATCAGGCATGCGGACTTCGAGTGCTGCAGTAATTGTGAAGATGGGGCTCCGGCCAAACAACAGAAGACAATGTCTGATGATATTGTATTTAGAAACCGAGACAATGATAAGGTCAAAGCCCCCACAATCGACCCACTGGTCATATCTGCCCAGGTAGGTCCTGCTTGGATGAAGAGGATCCTGGTTGACAGTGGGAGCTCCGTAAATATCTTACTTAAACGGGCTTATGAATTAATGAAAATGGAAGCGAAGGACTTAAAACCCTGCCAATCTCGAGTCCACGGCTTCAACGGAAGTGCTACAATACCCACTGGAGTGACGGAACTACCAGTGCTACCCCCGCATTTTTGGGCCGACCGGCCCTTGCTAAGTTCAGGGCGGCCATTGCCCCATGGTGCTTGACTTTGAAGTTCCCCACTGATCGCGGGGTCGGAGTCATTCAAGGAGATCAGGCAGCGGGGAGGGCCTGCTATGTTGCTGAACTACGTGGGGTACAGCGAAAGGAGAAAGGAAAGGGCGTAGAGGAATCTCTCTGCGTCCGTTTTGCTGATAATTGACAATTGATGCTTGGGCCATGGCTCGGGCACCACAACCAATTCCAGAAAGACCTTGACCCTAGAGACAATGAAGATAAAGACGAGTCTAAAGAGAATCAAGCTTCCCCGGCCGAACTGACTATGGATGTTCCAATCAGTGAGGGTGATGATTCGAGGATGCTAAAAGTTGGGTCTCAATTGGGCCAACAGACACAACAGGAATTGGTTGAATTTCTCCGGGCGAATCTCGACGTTTTCGCCTGGACACATTCTAATATGTGCGGGATCTCGCTGGACATCGCAAGTCACTCCCTGAATATTGATCCACAGTATGTCCCGGTCAAACAGAAAAGGCATTGTATGGATCCAGAGAAATCTACCGCCCTTAAAGAGGAGGTTGATAAGTTACGATCGAATGGGTTCATCCGAGATGCTTTGTATCTAGAATGGGTATCCAATCCCGTACTAGTTCGAAAACCGAATGGGAAATGGAGAACTTGCATTGACTACTCTGACTTAAACAAGGCTTGTCCAAAGGATAGTTTTCCGCTTCCTCGAATTGACCAGCTCGTAGATTCAACAGCTGGGCATGAATTATTATCTTTTATGGATGCTTATTTTGGCTACAATCAAATACCCATGCATTTTCCTGATCAAGAACATACCAGTTTCATGACCGATCTGGGACTCTACTGCTACATAGTCATGCCCTTTGGTCTAAAAAACGCCGGAGCAACATACCAACGCTTAGTCAACAAGATGTTCGCCAACCAGATCGGGAAGACCATGGAGGTTTATGTGGATGATATGCTAGTAAAATCTCGATTCTCCACAGATCACGTCAGAGATTTAGATTCGATGTTCTGCATCCTTTGGAAATATGGGATGAAGCTCAATCCATTAAAGTGTCACTTCGGTGTCACCTTTGGAAAGTTCCTCGGGTTCATCGTTAACGCTCGAGGGATAGAAGCAAATCCCGAAAAGATCTGGGCAATAAGGAACCTACAAACCCCAAGAACCATAAAACATGTCCAGAGTCTCAACGGGAAAGTAGCAGCATTGAGCAGGTTCATTTCAAAGTCCACCGATAAATGCATTCCTTTCTTTGATCTGATCCGGAAAGGAAAGCAAAACTTTGAATGGATCATGGAGTGTGAAGATGCATTCCGATCGCTGGTTCAACATCTTTCCACACCACCGATCTTGTCAAAACCAGTTGACCACGAGCAATTGTACCTTTATCTGGTAGTATCAGAGCATGCAATCAGTGCTGCTTTAGTTCGGGAAGAAGACTGAGTGCAGAAACCGGTTTACTATGTTAGTAAACGACTAACAGGAGCTGAAAGAAATTACCTAAGACTAGAGACACTAGCTTATTGCCTGGTCATTGCCTCAAGAAAGCTTCGCCCTTATTTCCAAGCTCATCCCCTTGCTGTGTACACTGATCAGCCGTTACGACAGGTCCTCACGCGGCCTGAGACGTCTGGTAGGCTACTCAAGTGGAACATTGAACTGAGTCAATTTGATATCACTTATGCTCCACGAAGAGCCATTCAAGGACAAGTCCTAGCGGATTTTATAGCCGAATTTACTGTTTCAGAGGATCTGCCTGAAACCACTACACCTCCTAAATGCATTTGGAAGCTGCACACCGATGGTGCATCGAACGATCAATGTTCAAGTGCCGGAATAGTACTTGAAACTCCCGAAGACCGATCCATATGCTACGCTCTGAGGTTCGAATTTCGCGCAACCAACAATGAAGCCGAATATGAAGCTTTGCTTGTCGGGTTAAAACTTGCTTGCAATCTGAAGATTGTTGCTGTGGAAATTTATTGCGATTCCCAGTTGGTTGTATATCAAGTTCGGGGCGAATATCAGGCCAAGGATCGACGACTAGCTGCCTATTTAGCCCGAGTTCAAGAAGCACTAGGTCGATTCGATTATTATGTTATTTACCATATACCCCGTGAGCGTAATTAGAAGGATGACTCATTAGCAAAGTTATCAAGTATAGGTGATGCACAGCAGATGGGACTTGTCCCCGTAGAAACTTTGTCCTCCCCAAGCATTGATCAAATAGAGACGAATTTTGTGTTTGAAACCCCTCCCAGTAGAGAATCGTGGATGACTCCATACCGAAATTACATCGAGAATGGGACGTTGCCTGAGCATAGAAATGAGAAAATACAAATTCTACGAAAAGCTTCATGGTTCGTCATTCAGAACGGAGCCATGTATAGAAGAGGGTATTCTGTTCCTCTCCTCCGATGTATCGCGTACGATGAAATCAAATGAGTGTTACATGACGTACATGAAGGAGAATGTGGCGATCACATCGGTGGGCAAGCTCTCGCTAAGAAGATACTCCAATACGGATACTACTGGCCGATTGTAAACCGAGATGCAGCGAACTATGCCAGAAAATGCGATAGGTGCCAGAAACATACCCGAATTCCAAGAGCCCCACCTACCGAGATAACCCAAATGGTCAGTCCTTGGCCATTTGCAATGTAGGGCATCGATATCATCGGCACACTACCTCTGGCCAAAGGCGGGGCAAGATATGCCATTGTTACAGTTGATTACTCCACCAAATGGGCTAAAGCTGAACCCCTCGCAACCATTACGACAAAGAAAGTAATCAATTTTGTAGTTCGCAACATTATCTATCGATTTGGACTCCCGCATACCGTCATCACCGATGACGGAGCCCAATTCGGTAGTGCGGAGTTCAAGAATTTTTGTCAACGGTTTCATATCCATAAAAAATTCTCGGCAGTTGCACATCCTCAGGCAAATGGTCAAGTCGAAGCTGTCAATAAAATCATAAAATCCATTCTAAAGAAACGACTGGAAAAGGCCGGGGGCAAATGGGTTGCTGAACTTCCTATGGCCTTATGGGACTATCGAACGACCCACAAGACCGCGACCGGAAACACCCCGTTTTCCCTATCTTATGGCTCAGAAGCCGTTATTCCAGTCGAGATGGAAGTGTTTTCCCATCGCGTGACTTACTATGATCTGAAAACAAACACTATATTGCTTGCTGAATCTTTGGATCTACTGGATGAGAAGCTGGAAGAGGCTGATTTGAGAGCAGCCGCATATCGAAGTCGAGTCGCTCGATTGTACAATGCCAAAGTTCGACCTCGAACCTTTGAACTCGGCGATCTCGTTCTCAAGAGAATCTATCCGGTCCCTTCACACATGAAACCAAATTGGGAAGGACCATACGTGATTACACAAAAACTTGGATATGGCACGTTCAAGTTATCGACCATTGACGGTCTTGCTTTGCCAAGGGCCTGGAACAGCGAGAGTCTCTGTCGCTATTACACCTGACAGGCTTTATTTGTTTTATTCTATTCTTCCATTTATAGTTTGTTTCTGCATTTTTAAATTTGAATTCTGTAACAAGGAAATTAACCTTGCCGCATTTTCTTACTTTAGCAATAAAATGCCATCTCTTCGAGCCAGAGCAGTGATTCATTGAATACAATGTACGACATCACAATGCACAGAGAGCTAAATTCCATCATGTAGTGTAATTTATTCAAATAGAGAGTGGCTGTGATACGACCGGCCACTCGCTAAGCGAAACCCGAGCTCGGGGGCAAGTCATTACACCAATGTTAAATAGGATTGATACACGACAATCCTATAACCAATTCCAAACTCCCAGAGTGTGAGCTAGAATATAGACATCAAACGAATGCGGTCTCGAGGAGGGTGGATCTGTCCACCTAATGACCTCAACCGTATTATGACTAAATGTAGTTCCGAAGAGGGTGGACCTATCCACCTAACGACTTCGGCTGTACCTTAAACAAGCTCGAGGAGGATGGACCCGTCTATCTAACAACCTCGCTTGTCGACTCAGGGTGGATGCGAATCAACCATCCATGATCCTGATTAATCCACCGTTCCCAGAGTGCGAACGCAATCCAAGCGCCCAAACAAACGTGACTGACCATTTGTCGGCCAACTCCACGTTCCCAGAGTGTGAAGTGCAATATAAATATCAGCTCCATGCTCCCGGAATGCGAAGCGGAGTATGAATTTTAAAATACAGTTTCGAAGAAGGTGAATCCGTTCACCTAACGACTTCGACCATAACCTAACCAAGCTTGAGAGGGATGGACCCGTCCATCTAACGATCTCACTTGTTAACTCATGATGGATATGATCTAACCATCCATGATCCTGATACGCCTTTCGAACTCCCGGAGTGCGAGTCGGAATGTAGACGCTAACTCCAATTTCCCAGAATATGGGTTGGAGTATTAACGTCAACCCTAAGTTCCCAGAGTGTGAACGACCGCTCACAAGATGACTTGTGTCCCCAGAGTGTAGACTAATACTTGAAAGCATTCGATAGCTGTGACTGAGTGCAAGGATGCAAGTGAAAACCCCCAGAGTGCGGATGTAGCGATTTATGATGAAACAATTGTAGTTCGACCGCTCGATCCTCACTTATTGCGAACGCAAGCTGATCTTTACAACTTAACCTCGGAACTGGGGGCAGATTCAAGTGTTAATCACTACCCGAAACGCTATGCTTAAGAGTTAAAATAATGCAAATACACAGAACTGAGGTTCAAACACTGCAACATTTAAGCATAAAAGGGATGAAAGTTGAAACAAGAAGACAAAACTTTATTTCAACTAATCAAGAGCGATGGCTCATATACAAGCCCTTCCAAAAAATTTCTTACTAGCAGGGGCCGAACCCGCATCTATACACGGCCTATAAAAAAGGGTGACAAAAGTCCTAACTGCAAAAGGAAATATGTGCCTAAAAAAGTCTATCTACTCTTTCTTTTTCCTTGGCTTCTTCTTCAACGAGGAACTACTGGAGCCACTAGTAATCTTCCATTTTGAGCCCTTTTCTTTAAGCGGGTTATCCTCAAACGGGAGCATGATGTCGACATCCTCCTCCGAACTGGAGTCTAAGGGAATGCTTCCCGCGGGAGGAGATGGAGGAATGGGATCTACACCCGGAAGCGGGACTGACGCGCTAGTATCGACAAGCGTGCCCCCAGGGGATATCATCATAAGTGGTGTAGGGCCATGCGCCACTGCTCCGCCCTTTGAGCTGCCACCATGTGTCGCTGCCTCCATCTCGGTATCAATTTCAGCCAGTATGTTTGCTTCTCGAAGGGCTCAGGCTTCACTGTGTGCCGTGGTGGTCTGTGTCGAAGTATCAGAAGTAGATGAAAATCTACCTAGGACAAATGGTAAGTCCGCAAAGGGGTCACTCTGTCGACCAAGAAGCTCGTTCACCATCTGTTCGTCAAAAGAGATTGAGCTCCACTGCGTTACTTCGACAGGCACAACCGTCACAACAGAGGTTGCCTTAGAGATAATGGCCTCCTGCGCTTGGTATGATTCCTGGGTTACAGGAAGCGTTGTCAGTACAACTTCGGTCGCTGACCAGAGAAAAGAAGCATTTGTTAGTATACACTACCCTACAAGTTCTTCAGTCCGAACGTACAAAAGATTAGTGCAGAGTACCTTCCTCAGTTTGGCTCAAGGTCGGCTGAACAACTTTAGAAGGGTGCTCCCTTATAGGAGATAGATGTGGTTGTTCCGGGTCATAAGCTGGTATAGGCTGAGATCGATCATCGGAGTCGGCTCAGACTGAGGTGGCATAACGAGCTCAGAACTCGTAATGTGATGCTCAACACCAGAGCCTTCTCCAACTTCACGGGGCTGAGTACCGAGCCTATCCTTTTCATGAGAAATCATGGAGTCGTGAAGAACCTTCTTTTCGTCATCGTTAAGTATATGGTTCTCCAGCTCAAATTCGTCAAAGGCTTCATCAGAATGCCCCGATTTCTCCTCCTCAATCAGCAGATTCTAGGCATTATAAAGATGTGTTGGGTAATCATCGAGCCAAGTCAGATCTCTATGCCTTAACACGTGGGCGTTGTAAGTGACAAGAAGCTCCTCTACCTCAGCCTCAACCCTGCCTTCCGCCAGTCGGACCTTCTCGTCAACCCCGGCTTCAACCTTGCGGACTTTTTCCATAGCCGCATCCCTCTCCTTCTGAAGCACCACCGCCTAATCACAGGTTTCTTGCGCGTAGACGTTGGTCGCATCTTTCTCCCTCGCAAGTTCGAAAAGCTGAGATTTAAGCTCATTGAGCTCTTTGAGGGCTGCGTCTCTGTCAGCAGTGATGGTGGTGTTCCTATGACCCATGTCTTCCATCATAGTGTAATGCTCTTGTTTCATTCTACCCATGGCCGAGTTTGCATCATCGGCCTTTTTGAGAGCGTCTATTTCAGATTTACGGGAAGACTCAGCCTCGACATTGAGCACTTGAATAATTCGGTCTTTCTGACCCAACTCCTTTTCCAGCTTTCCAATAGTGGTGGCCCGATCAAATGCCACTTTTGATGCTTTTCTCGCGGCCCTCGCCCACTCCTTATACTAAAAGAATATGCCTACAACATAATCGTGAATAGTATTTTCGGCTGTTGGCGGAATTCTCTTCAGGTGTGGGGGAAAGACGTAATCTTCAAAGCAAATGTCGGGAAATTCCTTCCTCATTTATGCGAGTTTGGCTGCTCCTTCCCCGGTCGGATCAGTCACGACTGGTGTGGTAGTTGAGGGGGCGGCTATTTCGGTTCCGCGTTGAGAGTCGGATATAGGAACATGAGAGGGCGGCTTGTGCCGTGAAGTTTCAAGAGGACGTGTAACTAGAACTAGGGGTGGTACAGAGGTCCTAGGAGGGGGAGAGCGAGATCGAGATCGGCGTGCATACCCCCTATCTCTGTCAGACCGTTCTTGACTGGAATGCCCCGGTTCATAATCTCTATCTCCCTCTCTCCTACGTGATTCATAGTATGATGAAGATCGACATTTGCTGCGCAAATTACATATCATTGAGCCTCGACCAGACATCGTACCTGCAAAGTAAAATAAGGGAGATTAGTAACCATTTATGGTATGCAGTTTGCGGTCAAAGATTGTGTAGTGCCGTGAAGGGTGTATGGATGTGTAACCCCCAGACCAACCAGAAGTGTCGACCACACTGGTAGAAAAAGACTCGCTAACATCAAAAGTATGTTGCAGTTCATCCAATTCGACATCATGCTGTGTGGACGCGAGGTCCGGAATTGGGAGGTCAGTGAGCCCTTCGAAGGAATTTTCCGCCTGCAGGGGGGATGCCTCCGAGATTCTAACTCCAGAAAGGGGTCGGTTTATGACCACAGACTTCTGCCTCCCAGATTGAGATTGTTTAAAAGCAACTGCCTTGCCTTTTCTCTTTTCCTCAGAATCCGGAGTCACATCAGTAGGCCCGACCAAAGGTTCATCGTCGGTATGGGTTCTCTCGGAGTCAGCCTCCTCAAGTATGATAACTAGGCTTCTTGCGCCTAACTCGCTCCTTTGAGATAGTCTTTAGTACACTGTCAAGCCTTATACTCTGTCCTCGCTCGACCAGTCCAAGAATCCTAAGGTTTTTATCTGTCAAGATCAGGTCAATGTTTCTTTCTTCGCTCTGGACTTCTTGGAGAACCTGGACTATCTCTTTATAATAACCACCTTCGGGTCGCTGGATTATTGCTAAAAGAAAAAAGAAAAAGAAATGTGAGTTCGATTTCGTTCATGATTGCCTTATCAACTACTTGGGAAAGTGATGATACTCACGTCTGAATAGACATCTTCTGGCGAATCCTAGAGGACATCGGACGTAGAACCATTCTGTTTTGAAGTAGCTCAATCTGGTCCAAGATCCAGTGACCACTTGACAGTTCCTTACCGCCTCCAGGAATGTAAAGGATGGGATATCGTTTCGACTCTTGAAGTTGAACAGGTATCTGACATCAATCGGGGTCGGTGGTCGATGGAGATATTCCATAAATGCAATAAACAAGCTATTGAGCAAGGCGTATCCGTTCGGGTGTAGCTGAGATGGGGCGATCCCCAAAAACGACAACACTTCTCTTATATATTCATTGAACGGAGGAAGTGTCCCGGCTACACACACATGGCGATTAAATGCAGTATACCCCTCTGGTGGATTACGTGGTCTGTCATTTGGTCCCTGCAATAGTTTGTCATCCATCGACAGACCGTGCCTCAAGCATATTCTTCCTAGCATGTCTTCAGAAATGTTGGACAGGACAGAGTCCGGTGGATTATTGATGAAAGATGCATCAGGTAATTCGTCCGGGGCCGGGCCGATGACTTCAGCCTCGATGTCTGGTATTTCAAGTCTGGGAGGAATTATGCTTTGAATTTCTTGTGGCTGCGAGCTTGAACCTTCCATAGCTGACTAACTTACGAGAAATCATCGTTAGATGTTAAAGAGCCCGCGTCTTCCCCCCATGCAAAGTGTGTGTAGTGCAGTGTGTTACTTGAGTAAATTTTGCAGAGTTAAAGAAAATATGCAAATGCATAAAGTTGTTATGGTTCCATCGACGAGCTTCGAGAGGTAGTCAAGTATGCAATTTAATTATCAAGTCCAGATATGCAAGAATGAAGCTCGTCGGAGTTATGCTGAAGAATGTTAAAATTTCGCATCCAACATGGGAAGTTCGAATCGATCAAAAGAGGCTCGTTCGAATCCATCATGATACTGGTTCGAATCGATGCCCGTGAGCATGTTTCGAATCGATCGTCAGGAGTCAAGTTTGAATCCATCAAAGATCAGAGTACTTCGCATCGATCCTTGGTTGCCTGGTCCGTACCGATCGAGAAAGGCCTTAGCTTGACATCGATCGTGCTCGCATCGATGCTCATCGTATCGATCGTGAAGACAAGATTCGTATCGATCCAAAGCTAAGGACTTCGAAGCAATCATTAAATTATATATTTTTTAATTTTTCGTATCGATCATTTCGCGTCGATACGATCCATCACCATATCCATCGGTGCGAACTGGATCTCCCCCATTGACTTATCCTAAGAATCGATGCGAGATCTAGGAAAAAATGTCACTGTCTTCGTCGATTCGAACACGACCCCCAGATCGATTCGCTTTTGTCTTTTCCACTCTTTCTTCTCCAATCTACAAGAACGTCGCCATGGCCATCCGAACTTCAAGCCAGATCTGGTTTTACCAATTGCCAGAGTGGATGATTGATGAAGAAAGAGTAGATCTGAGATAGTCTCGTCGTTTAGATTCGTGGTGGATTACCTAGTTTAAGATTGGGATTCGAAGATCTAGTGGATTGAAGCTGACCGAGTCGAAAGCACAGAGCTATTATCACTTTCTAAATTCTGGATCGATTGCAAGGAGCTGAAGACGGCAGTAAAAAAGTAAAAAGTTAAAAAATGGATAAGTCCTAAGTATTTATATGGAGGGCTGGGTGAAACCGAGTCGTTTCGCCTCCCAGTCCACTTAACCGATCACAACCGGTCAAGCCCAGAACCGAGTCAAAGGCCTTGTTCGAACCCAACGGGCCAGAATCTGAATCGATTCGAATCGAACGATAAATCCCATCGATTCGAAGCTTTTGTTCATGCCTACAAATTCACAGCTCCATCTGCTACACATCAATACGAACAGCAGTTTCGTATCCATCATAGCACAGACATTATCATCGATACGAACGACACAACAAATCCTTATCTCTTCATTACTAAGCATCGACACGAATGAGCACTCCGTATCCAATAGATTTCAATTCACCAACACGAAGTCGATTCTTTCAACCTTCTATATCGATTCAGGATAGGATCGATACGAAGGGACTTCTCACAAAAACTGACGAACGTTGTTGCAACTCAAATTTCACATCGTTCCAGGAGAGGATCGATATGGAATTCGATATAAGTAAGCTAACGGCGACTCGCAAGCGTATGACATTAACAAGAATCAGAACAACACATATATATGTTAGACTCGGATCCTATTTTCAACATTGGCAAGAATTAAACATTCATCCGATAACAATTACACTGGCAAACAGCTAAGCACTATCATACAACAACTCGTCACGGCAACGCAAGGTTACAACCTTCGACAAAAGAGCAATGACTGTTCAGAATAGAGGTTGCAGTTTTTCAAAGCACGTCATGTTTCCACAAGACGTACTTTGGGGGGCAAATGTTATCCCGCCTTTTGGCAAGGCCAGGATACCAAGGAACTGATTGAAGATCAAGTATAGCTCATCATGGATATTGATGAATTTTGTCTGAGTTCGGATCGAGTTACAATTGATATGACGCGGCAAGAATAGCCATGGAAGCCTGCATTCCAAATCTCAAGTCGATCCGAGTTCGCATGCTTGAGTTACGATCGATTCAAGTTGGAAGGAACTGGCTCATTTTCGTATCCATCACTAGGCTCATTTTCGAACCCGACGCATTTGAATCCATTAGAGCGGCAGCACTTTTGTATCGATCAGTGGACCTAATTTCGTCTCGATCCATTCCATGTCCATCACCCGCTTCGCATCGGTCGGTATCCATGATTTCGTATCGATCGAGTTGGTAGTGTTCGAACCCATTAAGTTCGCCTCGATCGGATTCGTGTCCATCAGCAGATGGCGTGCCTCGCAGTATTCAGCCAGTGTCTGCTTCGAATCCTACTAGACAGAGCTATTCGTATCCATCAGATAACCTTAGTTCGTATCCATCGAGCTTCTGCTCTTCGAATCCATCAAAAACTCTTGTTCGAATCCATGGCCAACGGTTCGTTCGAGTCAAGAGGACCTGGTCTAATGCAACGACCTTCGCATCGAATGAGGCGAGATATATGGATGCGACGCGGCCAAACCGGAGAAAAAGGTGGATCGACTCGAGATATGCACGCCACATCATTACAAAAGCACGTGCAGATGATCGATTCGAAGGAATCGATACGAAACCATGGATTCGAACCAAACAACAACTGAGCAATTCAGTTTCGTATCGACGATATCTGGAGATCTACCGATCCATATGCCATGAAATTTTCACAGGAGATTACGCACAAGCCAAAGGTTACCTCTACCAATTTTCAGCTTCATTGGTCACGATTTTGATCGATATGAAATGATTTCGTATCGATCACGGATTGGGTCGAAACTTTCAGGGGTTGGTCGCGTGGGCCCCCTCACGTGCCAGAACCAGTCTCCTGAAGTTTGGGCGAAATCTCAGCCTTCTACGCCTATTAATAGAGCCCCAGAGCCTACAGAAAAGGGATCTTTTTGATTCTCAAGCGCCCAGACTCCGCCGGATCAAGACTTGCATCATTGCCTTGCTGCTGATTTCGATTTTCAAGTTGTTTTTTGCTGTTGTTTGCTGTAATCGCTTGTAATCATTAAAAGAGAATCAATAAAGCTACAAAAACTTCACAGTGGACGTAAGCAACACGCCGAACCACTATAAATTGCTTGTCATTGCATTTATATTCTTGTTTTTTGGAGTTTTTGTTAGATAATCTTCATTTTCAATTTATTTTCTTCATTATTATCTCTTCAAAAACTTCCGAAGAGTGTTGTGCCCAATTTTGGTACAAACACAAATTTTACCCTTAAATCTATTAACCAGTTTCTACTTAAATTTGAATGACATAAATTTCACAAAATTTAAAATCTGAATTCATAGATTAAACTTATTAAAAACACGTTTTAATTATACAACTTTAGTTTATTGAAATTTTGAGTTTACGCGTTAAAATAAATTCTATATAAATTACGGCTGTTTTTCGACGACCATAAAATATTGTCTCCAAACTCCAAATTTCTTTTTTTATAAAATTCTACTTAATTTTAGGATGAAAATATATATTTTATTATTCTCAAAATATTCTTTTAGTTTCATTAAAACATTTATTTCGTATCAACCCAAACGCATGATAAATTTCATATTAAATGTAAACGTTTATTATTCTATTTCTATTATTATCATCTTTTATCCTATTACACATTCGCTCACTTTTATATGTTTTTGTGACATCTTAAAATTATTATTTTTTATAACCATTTTTATTCAAAAATTATATTAAATTTAATATTTTTAAATGGTTGAAAAATACGGGTTATTACAGTCTCCCCCACTCAGAACTTTTTGTCCTCGAAAAAGAACGAAATAAGTTATAGAATTTTAAAATGTTAACGAAATAAGTTATAGAAATAAGTTATAACCATTTGTTATCTACCACGCTTCTGCTACGCCACTCGGATATGATTTATTTGTAAAATAAGTTATAGAATTTTAAAATATTAAAATTTTCTCTAACACCCGAATATAAAGAAATTTCAGCAGCGTCTCTTTTACGCCGCTCGATCGAAAATTTTTACAATATCAATAAAATCATATAATATTCATCTCAGCTCAATGACGAGGCATCCCAACCATGGAAAAACAACATATAATATAAAAGTACTATATGTAATCCGAGATTTGTACCTTTTATTAGCGTTATAAGCAAATTAGCTTATATTTAAGCAAGCAAAAGCAACATAATGTGCAATCGAGCTCCAAAAGCAAGCATACGCCCTTCGTACCTACTAAATACTCAATAACACGTGAGAGCAAGAATATAGAAAGAAAAATCAATATATAACATACACTATACATAATCATATGCGGATATAGCAAATGCAAAAATTCAAACATCCAACAAATAATATCTATATAATTTATTCATAACAATACCAATTTAAATGCAACATTTAATTTATACACTTCATTTCTTGTCAATATTCATTCCCATTAATTTACATTCAACTAACTCATATTCACATCAATTGTTTTCACTTTACTTATCTATTTCATTCACATTTAATTTATTTACTTCCAATTGATTAATACTCACTTATTAACATTCATTTGATTTACATTCAATTTCATTTCCATTCATTATATTCATACTTACTTATTCACATTCAATGAATTCACATTATCTTAATTTACATTCTCTCAAATCCAATTGACAAACGTTCGATTATTAAAATTTATTACATTCAATTTACTTTACAACTTAAGTTCATTTTCATTTTAAATCAAATTCTATTTCATTTGACTCATTTTATTAATTTATTCCCTTAACAAATTTTGTTTATTCCTTTCCATTAACTTTCCTTAAGTTAAATCAAATCTCATAATTCACTTTACTAGTTTATTTCATTGATTCAATGTATTTAACTCTACTTAGTTAAATTAAATTTCATAACATTAACTAAGTGTATAATATTTATTATAACAACTTAAATTTTATTTATATTTATAAACTTCCAATTTATTTAGACATTTTATTACTTACACTTTTACTTGTATATTATTCAGTTACATATTTATATTAACATCATCAATGAATTATTTCTTATACCATTATTTGAGTTTCTTTTACACTTAGTTCCCATTTCATTTCACATTTTTCATTTTTTTTTCATTTAATACTAAATTTATATTTTGCAACATTTCATAAATCATTTTCTTAAATTCAAAATCATTTTATAAAGGCTCATTTCTTTTTTTCTTCTCTCCCAACTTATTTAAGTTTATAATTATCCTAAGAAGTTACAACTTAATTTACAACATTCTTTCCAAATTTACATTTAATTCTACAACAATTTTACAAAGATATTATTTAATTCATTTGTCTAATTTCTTAAGTTCCATTTACTTATTCAATTTAGTAATTAATCATTTCATAATACGCTAATTAAGAATATAACATTTATTATAAACTTAATTTTCATTTATAAACATTTTAATTACTTAAATTTTGATTTACTTGTATAACATTCCATTGCATATCCATATTAACATTTTAACATTTTAACATCTCTGGTAAGTCTTATATATGTTATTAGAATGAATTGAGTATTATACAAATTTACCTTATTCATTTTAAAATTAACAAGAATGTTCAATAATTTAAACTTGTTTTAAATTCTATTATCTTCTAATATAAGAGTTACAACCTAGATTTTCATATTTCACTTAACATTTAGCCTCATTTACATATTTTAACTTTAAAAGTTCAATTATTAAAATTCACGTTTTAATTTAACAATTGAGAATCATTAATTAATGGAATCTTAAGAATTTTTAAGTATATATATTATTTCAAATCAATGTGAAATAATATATATACTTATCTCTTTTACATATATATCAAATCATACTTAAGAAATTTTAAATCAAAATCATTTTATCAAATAGTTTCGTAGCAAAGCTACTAAGTGGTCTCTCCCACTTTGAGACCCGAAAATGGAAGCCGATGATGCTGCGTAGTCATCACCAAAATTATTTTCTAGCGACGGAAGAGGAGAGTACTGAACTTATTTCTTTTTAAATTCCTTTGAAAACAATTTCTACTCTAAAATACTTCCAAATAATATTAATATTATTTTCCAAAATCTTTGAACACCAATTTCAAAAGCATCGAAATTTAAATTCTCAAATTCCCAATTTAAATTCATTTCATTTGCAATCTTATTTCACAATCCATATTCATAAGGTTTCATTTCCTTATAACATACAATAGTTAATGGTTTAGACTATTAACAAATCAAACAATAATGATAATAAACGAATATTATCTTTTCCAACAACAACATATTTTATGTATATCTAAATTTCAGAAAATTATTCTTTTATATATAAAATATAATCCTAGGAAAAATTATTTCATTTACCATTTTCGAAAACAATATTGTGTCAGTTTGCTTTGTTCAAGTGTTTTGGAATTTCTATCAATAATGTTAGCCAGACAAATCGATTAGATCCTAAAATTCAAACTTAATAATTCAAACAACACAATATAAAACAATTTCATAACACTAACAAATACGCTCTCTCGTATATATACACTAAAACTCATTCTAGGGTGTAACCCTATTTCAAATGAGTTATTCCCCAATAGGGCCAAAGTTTCTCTAAACCAAAGCTCTGATACTAGATGTGACAACCCACATTTCTGACCATTCAAGTCGACAATATACCACATATGCCCAACTCAAACAATCAAAAAGGCAGATGGTAAATGGGGTTTTATTTAAAAAATAGAAGGGAAGAAAAAAAACAAAACATAGAATCTCGCAGCGGATTGAAAAAATATAATAATTAAATAAAAAGATCATGAAGCTGTTTATATACATTTGATTAAACTATACAATAAAATAGAGTTTATAAAATATCATCAAAGTTATATATACAATAGGTAATAAATAATGCAGCGGAAACAAAATGATGCAGTAGAATAAATACTAGTAATACAATATACCAATCTTCATCTTCGTCTTCGTCCTCCAGAAATGATGATCTTCAAAACTCTGAAATACCCAAGCTGACCCGAGCATAATGAAAAGACAAAACGCTCGGATCTGAACTAAAATATCCTTATGTAAGTCAAATCAATATCACGATAATATATGAGCGTAACGGCGTCAGAGAAGTTTACGGCATTTTACATCTCCTATCCAGTGTACAAGTGCATGCAATAACTTAAGAGATGTTATGGTATTTTCCATCTCTTAAGGATCCGCCAAACTATCTATATATAGTAGGATACGCTAAATAAGTAATGTCTACCAGTAATATAAAATATCAAAATAGCGTTAAGACTTTACACTGATTCCCCTTGAAGCGTTTCAGAGCATCGTCGTACAGTTTGCATACAACACATCAGTAAATCGTCAGTGGATAGGGATGCGCCATGATACGATAACACTAAATCAAAATCATAGGGGTCTCGTTTAAGGATAAAAGTATGACAAGGCACGTGAGGCAATATCCAAGGTAGGATACTACCAGTTTACCCTTCTTGGCTGGTGGTAACCCCTAATGGCCTACCGCAACACAACACTCCACAAAATCCATGGGTGCACACCAATCAATCACAATGTAAATGATGGTAATATGAACGAGTGTGTCCGCTAGAGGTAGCTAGCCTCATTGGCCGGTACGGCTCCTATTTTAGTCATCTCAAATTGACACAAGTGTCAAGCCAATCCATCATCGTTCACTTTTTTCAAATCTAGCAAACGTATGCCAAAACCATCCACTTCATTCTAGATCATCCGCCACATATACAGTTGTTAAAGTGGTTCCAATATTGATAGGGTGTATGCGAATAAGAGGCCCCTGTCTCTTTAACAACCAAACGAAATTTTACACACCGATTGGTTCTTTTACAATTCAAAAGTGAATCATACTTTATATTCAAAATATCATATTCACTTCAAAACCAATTTCACTTCAAAACATTCATATTTATTTCTTCAAAATAATATTCACTTCGAAATTCATATTCCATTCAAAATTAGTTTCAAATTCAATAATAGGTTATAACTTCATATTAATCACATTTGCATTAAATCCAATGATTTAAATATAAATAGTTTCAACTTCCAGAACTGTTTAAATATTGAAACGGTTGAATAATTTAAAATAGTTTAGAGAATTATAAATAGTTGGAAGATTTGAAAATAGTTTGGAAATCAAATAGTTTGATTATTGAAAATGGTTTATCTATTAAAATAGTTTGGAAAACAAAATAATTTGCAAAGTTAAAATAGTAGGATTTTAAAACAGTTTAATATTAATAGTTTATCTTGAAAATAATTTGAAATATTTCTTTCCAATTTCAATAAATCTGAATCTAAGTTCAAATTTCAAATCAACCAATTCAATTTCCAATATCCAATTCAAATCAACCCCAAATTCTCAATTCAATTCAACTTTATCCCAATTTCAATTTCAATTCGAATTAACTTCAATTTCGAACTCATTACAAAATAATCTCAATTTCAAACTTCATTTCAGTTCAACAATTTAATTTAAATTGATCTCAATTTGAAACGTTTTAAGTTAACTTCAAATTCAGTTAAAACAATCCAATTTAAATGGAAAATACTCACTTCAAATTATTATTTGAATCCATTTCAATTTTATCAAGTTCAAGTCCAAATTCAAAATATCATTTTAACTCACTTTAGTTAAATTAAATTTCAAAATTCAAATAAAATTTCAAATCTTTAAAACAATTCAATTTCTATAATTTAAATTGTATTTCAATTATAACATCATATTTCAAAATTAATTCCCTTAACAAATTCTTTTAAACAATTTAAAATTTCAACATTTCAAAACTTGAATTTTTAAAGTAATTCCATTCGTATAAATAAAAACTTTTATTTCTTTAGAACCATATTATTTAAAAGAAATAAATTTCAAGAACTCGAAATCATTTAATTTAACCAACCCGGTGTCCATATATAATTTTCTATCCTATGGCCAAGTGATTAGTTATATTAAATTTTAATTACAGGGATGGATATATATCATTTCAACCTATTTCTTAATTTATTCGAAATGATTTAATTGAAAATTTATGATGCCCGTAACATCCAGGGTGATAACAGATATATATCAAAATAAATAACATCTAATCATCCAACATATCAACCAATAGGCATCCATCACAATCAACATCCAAAACAATTATTTTATCATAACAATTAACTAGTTATCAAATGTCGAGTATTTAACTGGCCAATTTAATTTCAATTCAAATTTAACTGTCAACTCAAATTCCTAACAATTCAATTTATTTATCAATTAAAACGTCAATTTAAACTACCAATCATCAATCAATAAATTTAAATCACTTCATGATTTTAATTTAACTAACATCAAAATATTTTAGTATTGCGCGAGTGATTTGAAAACTCGCCTTATAAATATGTCCAAAATTTCACTGAAGCGAATAATGACAAATCCAACTCCATCGCGAAGATAACGTTGATACAAATCCAACGCAACTAATCGCACTCTAATCCGACCTCGTACGAACCATTTATGAATTAATGACCATTCAAATTATGTCATTTCTTTTTAACAATTAATAAATTATGCAAATCACTTAATTACCAAACTTAGGCCACTAGGGTATGTCGGACCTTCGCTGATTGATCACCCCAGGATCCCACCGTCTCCAGATTGCTATCGCCGGTGGTCCCCTCCGCTCCAGCGCCCCCATTCGTCACCAGAAGACCAAAAACTGCCACGACTTCCAAGTGAAATTCTGGCCACCACACTACTCCAATGATCACCAAATTTGGGTAGCGCGTAGCCCTCATCAAACTCTTCAACTTTCCTTTAGACCCTGACGTCCAACGATGAACGATGACGACAAATTTCGCCATTTTAGATCTATATTCATCGGCGATTTTCGACCGCCTCGGTCGATGCCAGCCCTCCAAAATCTGGCCGTGGCTTCTCCTCGGCTTCCTCTCCATCTTCCATGTTGACACCATCACCTATCGATGACCGTAGTCACTGGAATCGGAAAAACTAGATCCGACAGTC
Organism: Allium fistulosum; assembly: GCA_030737815.1. Taxonomy (NCBI): domain Eukaryota; kingdom Viridiplantae; phylum Streptophyta; class Magnoliopsida; order Asparagales; family Amaryllidaceae; genus Allium; species Allium fistulosum. Next base: position 1,024,633,245 of record CM060902.1, read on the forward strand.
ACAACAATTTTATTGTCGATCCATCGCACTGATGACGATCTTGACCATTTAGAATGTTCATCTTGTCAAGCTCTATAACTTTGTAGTTGGTGACTTTGGCTGAAAGTGAATGGATTGGTGCCTTTGTTTGAGGATCGTCGGATTGGAGAAGGGGTTTAGTTCATTTTTTCAACCGGCTTGCTAACGTGAATGAAGAGGAAGGAAAATTATATAAAGTGTGAATTGATGACGTGGCGGTAGAGGGTACCATTATGTACTAGAATTTGGCCACTTAACATTGCGCACCGGACACCGAAATACAAGAATAAATATACCGCGGAGATCGGCACGACGAAAGGAATTTAATGGTGTAATAAAATCTGTGCTATGACAATCGTGTCAAAAATCCATTAGGGTCGCCAATTACACCGATTCAAAACGTATTCAATTGTAAATCATGATAGATGGAGCTAGAAAGATCAGAATTGGGCAGAACAAACTTCGCCATTCAAATCAGAATTTATTTTAGATCTTTTCTGTGTAAAAATATTTACAGGTTGAAATATGACATTTTACACTTAAATTTATTAACCGGTTCATACTTAAATTTGAACGACATAAATTATCACAAAATTTGAAATCTGAATTCATAGATTAAACTTATTAAAAACATGTTTTAATTATACAACTTCAATTTATTAAAATTTTGAGTTTACGCGTTACAATAAATTCTATATAGATTACGGCTATTTTCAAAGGCCGTAAAATATTATCTCCAAACCCAAAATTTCTTTTTTTATTAAATTATACTTGCTTTTAGGATGAAAATGTATATTTTATTTTTCTCAAATTATTCTTTTATTTTCAATAAAACTTTTATTTCATTTCACCACAAACGCACGATAAATTTCATATTAAATGTAAATGTTTGTTATTCTATTTCTACTATTATCATCTTTTATCCTATTACACATCCGCTCACTTTAATTTGTTTTTGTAACATCTTAATATATATTTTTCTAACCATTTTTATTCAAAAATTATATTAAATTTAATATTTTTAAATGGTTGAAAAATACGGGTTGTTACAGGTTTTCATCGGCTCAGGGTAGCAGAGGATAATATACCTTTGACAGCGTTCAAGACCAGATATGGGTCATACGAATGGTTATCATGCCGTTCGGACTAACTAATGTGCCAGCTTTTTTTGTGGATTTGATGAATCGGGTTTTACGAGAGCATTTGGATAGGTTTGTATTAGTTTTCATGGATGATATCTTGATTTACTCTAAGTATGAGAGAGCATAAAGTACATCTTAGAGTGGTACTTGAGACGCTGAGGTAGCTTCAACTGAAGGCGAAGTTCTCGAAGTGTCATTTCTGGAAGAAAGAAGTGAAGTTTCTTGGTCATGTAGTCTCAGAGGAAGGGTTATCAGTGGATCCGACTAAGATTGAAGCAGTGAATAGTTGGAAGAGACCCGAGACTGTGACAAAGATAAGAGTTCCCTTGGTTTGGCTAGTTATTATCGGAGGTTCATTAAGGATTTTTCATCGATAGCAGCACCGATGACCAAGCTGACAGGAAGGATGTAAAGTTTGTATGGATCGATAAGTGTGAAGAAGCATTCCAGAGGTTGAAACACTTATTAACCCATGCACTTGTTTTGATTGTTCCAGAAGGGAATCAAGATTTGGTGGTTTATACGTGTGTGGAATAGGATTAGGAGCTATGCTGATGAAAAGGGGTAAAGTGATTGCCTACGCTTCTAGACCGCTTAGACCACATGAGGTCAAATATTCGACGCATGACTTAGAATTGGCTGTAGTGATTTTTGCTTTAAAGGTGTAGAGACATTACCTTTTAGGAGAGAGGTTTGAGCTATATACAGATCATAAGTCGCTGAAGTATTTGTTCTCTCAGAAGGAGTTGAACATGATACAGCAGAAAGGGTTAGAATTTATCGCTGCTTATGATTTTGGGATTGAGTATACACTAGGAAAAGGCAACAGGGTTGCAGATGCACTTAGTAGGAAACATCAGAATGCAGTATTAGCGATGATTGCTGAGTGGAAGGATTTAGAAGCATTAGCAGATTGCAGAGTGCAGTGGAGATCCGAGGTTGGGTCTAGTGGAGGTACAAGTGTATTTTCTTGTTTGGAAGTTTAACCAGGGTTGATCGAAAAGATTGCTTCTAGAAAAATAGAGGATCCGGTTTTAGCCGAACGGATCAGGAAACTAAAAGATGGAACTAAGAGCGATGGCTTGAAAGATTTTAGTTTTGACCAGAATGGAAGGTTGAGAAAGAAAGGAAGATTATGTGTTCTGAGTGTAGAAAACATAAGGAAAGAAGTCCTAGACGAATTCCATCATTCAAAGTTCTCTATTCACCCAGGAGGTACTAAGATGTATTAGGATATGAAGAGGAGTTTCTTCTGGGAGAGTATGAAGCGGGATATTGGGTTGTGTGTGAAGAAATGCATGATTTGCCAGCAAGCAAAGGCCGAACACCATAAACTAAGTGGGTTGCTTCAGCTATTGGATATTCCAGTGTGGAAGTGGCATTTTATCTCCATGGATTTTATTGACGGGTTGCCTAGGTCGAACAGGGGAAATGATAGCATATGGGTTATAGTGGAAAGATTGACCAAGAGTGCCAATTTCATTCCAGTTAAGTCAACCAAAACGACGCCTGTTTTGGCAAGTTTATTCCTAAAGAATGTAGTTAGACTGCATGGATTTCCTAGTAGCATAATTAGTGATATAGATCCTTTGTTTACTAGTGAATTCTGAAAGAGTCTACATGAAGTTTTAGGAACCAAGCTCAAGATGAGTACCGCTTACCATCCACAGACAAATGGGCAAACAGAGAGAGTTAACAAGATCTTGGAAGATTGTTAAGAGCTTGTGTATTAGATTTTGGGGGATCATGGGAAGACCATTTACATTTAGTTGAGTTTTCGTATAACAATAGTTATCAGGCTAGTATTGGGATGGCTCCATTTGAAGCTTTGTCTGGAAGGCCATGCAAATCTCCCATATGTTGGCTAGAGACTGGGGATAGGTTAGTTCTTGGCCCAGATTTAGTCCGAGAAGCTGCGATAAGATTGAGGTTATTCGGGCCAGAATGAAGGAGGCTCGGTCTTGGCAAAAAGGTTATGCAGATAAGGGACGGAAAGATCTAGAGTTCTCAGTTGGAGACCAGGTTTTCGTCAAAGTGTCACCGATGAAGGGTGTAATAAGATTTGGGAAATCGAGGAAGTTAGCTCCGAGATTCATTGGACCTTTTCCTATTGTTGAGAGGATTGGGATACTCACATGTAGAGTGGAGTTACCGAGCAGTTTAGCAGGAGTCCACGATGTTTTCATGTTTCTCATCTCAGGAAGTGTGTTGGAGACCTAGAGACTGCTATTGTATCGATTGTGCTAGATGATTTAGTAGTAGAGCCGGATTTAACCATAGTAAAGAAGTCAGTTCGCATAGTTGCGAGAGATGAGAAAAGGCTTAGAACTAAGAAAGTCAGATTAGTCAAAGTCCAGCGAAGTGACGATGACAAGGACTGTACTTGGGAGATTGAGAGCAGGATTAGATATGCTTATCCTGACTTGTTTGATGGTCTATTTTACCTTCTTGTTTGATTTGTGTACGTTATCATAATTTCGATGACAAAATTCTTTAAGGAGGGGAGTCTGAAACACCCTAGATTTTTGGTAACATTATTTAGAATATTTAAGTAGCTAAATAAAATAAAATAATGTGTTGATTAGGGGATTGAGATTTGATTATTAATTAAAGGTAGCCATGCCATTTAACAATGAACTAAAGAAGAGTTTAAATTGAAATGGAGGAGGGGTAAAATAGGAAAGAGGCTATTCCTATATCCTACAACCCTTGGCCATGTATAATTTTATACGTTCATTTCATTTTCAAAATTTTAAAAGAGGCCGGCCACCATTAACAAGGAAGAGAAGAAGAAAAGCTAGGAAGAAGCTAATTCAAATCAAATCTATTCACATCTCAATTTCCAAAATCTCTAAGGCTAAGGTGAATAATGTTTGCATCTCATTTTGATTGTATTTTTGGTTTTAAGATGATTTCCGAATATTTTGCATAGATTTGCCATGATTTTTAATGATGGAATGATTATTTATACATGTTGATGATTTATGTATATTCATATTGATTATATGATATGTTTTAAGGTGAAAGCCCTAAAATATGACATCCAAATGCCTTGAGAATTTTTATGAAGGTCATAAATAATATTTTGGAGATGAGTTTCAATTTTTGGAATTTTCTGACATTATGTGTAATTTTTAGGAATTTTCTAGTACAAAAAATGTTTATTTTGGTTAATAATTATTTATGGTTAAATATTAAAAGATTGGGGTCTAAAATTTTTATATGTTGAAAAACATATTAAAATAGATTCTCGGGAATTTTCGTAGATTTTTTCTAAGTGTTTTAAGTGTTATATAAAATTATTTAAGGTATGGGGCTTAAAAGTTTTATATAATTAAAAGAGAAGAAGGGGCTTTTTCTAAAATAATTTGAATTATAAAATTTGAATAGTTGGTAGCACATTTGACAAACTGCAGTACTTTTTATTTGTAAAGAAAGAGGCAACCAATCACAATTAGGCACGTAAGGCAGGTTAGGTGAAATGAATTATTTGCTATATGTTTTTCGCTGTTTGACACCGTCGGCACCAGGTTCTGCCTCCTCATCTTCGCTTCCGGCATAGTTGAAACTAATGCATATGGTATCAGGAAACTGGTACGTAATGAATTTGATGATGGTGGAAAGTAGGGAGTCAAAACCAGTGGTTTCGGAAGGGTTGAGGCAATCCTTTGTTTTTAAATAAAAGAAATACAATTGCATGCTTTCGGCTAAAAGGCTTTCGACTAGTCAAATGGTTTAAAGGAAATGGTTTCGATTGGGTTATGCCTCTGTTTTTAAATAATTGCTTCCGACTAAGTCGAAACCTTTTTGTTGTCGCCTTTCTACCTTTCGACCCAGATGGTTTCGAAAGGGTTGTTTTGTTTTCTAAAAACTTGGCCACCTATCCAAGGCTTTCGAAGGGATGGTTTCGACACTATCACTTCATTACTTAAGAAATGGTTTCGAAGTAGTTGCTTTCGACTTAAATATTTTAAGACCCTTTTTCTATAAGTAAAGTGAAACCCAAATTGGTTTCGAAAGAGATAGTTTTAATGGTTTGGAAACATATGCTTTCGACTTTAATGGGTTTCTGATCCTTCTGCTCTACTTGAAGGCAGAATCGAAATGGTTTTGACCGAGACGTTTTTAAAGGTTCTAAAGAGGTAAATTTTTGAATGGTTTCGAAAGGTTTCCACATGTTTTAAACTGAACCCAAAGTGCTTTCGAAAGGTTTGAGTTTTGACTATTTCGAAAGGTTTTAATGAACGGTTTCGAAAGGGGTGGTTCCCTAGGGCTTCGAAAGGATTGAAAGGAAGGTTTTTCCTATGTTTTTGAAAGGCGTTATTTAAAAGGTTTTAAAGGGGGATGTATGATATTTTGAATCTTTCAAAAGAAAATAAAGGAAAGGTTTTTCCAATGTATTTGAAAGGCTATATTTAATGATTTCGAAAGGGTCTTTCAATGGGTTTCGAAGGGGATACCTTCAAGGGTTTCGAAAGGGTTGTTTAAAGGTTTTAGACAATGGTTTCAAATGTAATAAATAGGCAATGTAGCCTAGATATTTTCAAGCTAAAAAGAGTTTTGACTTGTTTTGGAAGGATAGTTAATCCTTATTAAATTCCATCAACATTATTTTGAATAAAGTATATATAACATGGCAAAATGGCTTAAAATAAAGCTAAAGATATATTTTCCTTATATATATATATGATTTGAAGGACTAAATCATTTTGAAAAGAATTTCATGGAAAATTCAAAGGGTAGTTAACCCTAAGAAAATGATTCGGATAGTTAGTCGATTTTGCAGGCAGTCAGCCTAGATTTCGGACAGTTGGTCCAATTTGCGGGCAGTCAACCCAGTTGTATGGACAGATAGTCCATTTGTAGCATAACGAACCTTGCTATTATGTGTGGGTTGATAGTTCACATATTACCTGTTTACGGACAAACAGTCTATTTATTAGCATAAAGGATAATGCTATTTTGATATAATTAGTATGATTAACCGGTTTGGTTGCAGGAAAGGATTTGCAAAATATATGTTTTAAAGAGGATATTAGTGAGGGAAAACTCGTTCGGCTAAGTAGTGCGGTCTCACTTAATATTTGTAAACAGAGATGTAATAGAATTATTCACACCAGACTTTATGTCCGACTCGAAGTTTTTGTTTCCCCTTAAACTCTTGGTTACTCCAAATTGATTTGAGTAGGCTGAGGGTTAGGGTTTTCAGGTTTTATTCTTTTGGCGAATAAAGCTTCCAGAGACATGCATGTGGCTGACGGATAGCTAATTAGGATTTACAGTTTCATATTGATTATGCCGTGTATATTAAGTCAGATATGACTATATTTCTTTGATCAACCAAGGGGGCATAGTCATATGTCGCTTTTGGCATATTTTTGTAATGATATATTTAATCATTGCCTGGGAAACGTTAAGGGATTATGTAACATGGATATAAATTATTCTTTTGAAATGTAATTAGCTAAATGTTGTTTTTTGAAATATGTGATTTTATTCATATTTCTGAGCTTCTGATATTATGGACATCGTTATCATTACTGTATTTTGTCACCAGAAGTTAATACTATGGATGATTGCAACATCTATAGCACTTAGGTTTTGGCCCCTAGATACGAGATGTTACATTATAGTACTATCAATGAGATGATTAGACAGTTACTCCATGTAGAGAATCATGATGACGAGTGAGAGAGCACATTAAGCCGTAATCTCTTTACGATGAAATTATTGGAAGGCAAATTCCTTAAAGATTTACAATGCCGATAATACCGCTGTAAAATATGTTAATGGAACTATGCAACATCTATTAAGGTATGAATGAAATATAGATGGTGCTCAAATGGATGACGGCGTTGCTTCTCTTTATTCATGGAGGGATTTTCAACAATGTTGTACTGCCGGCTTGAGTTAGGTTCTATAAGTTCATATGATCAACTAGCAATGAGTTTTTTAGTCAATTCAGAGTTCACAAGGTCTATCAAAAGGATGCAGTATCATTAATGAATGTTAAGCAAAGGAGAGGAAAATCTTGAAAGACATTTTAAGGAGGTTCAATGCCATAGTGATTAAGGTAAAGAACCTAGAAGAAATCTTAGTATTAATGGTATTAGCTGGAGTTGGTAAAGACTTTTATTTTGAAAAGTGGTGCACTATGAAGAATCCCTTGATTTTGAAGCTTTATAAGAAGGCGAATCATTTTCGTTAATTAAGGAGGTAGGGATTTAAGAAAATTGATTGCTTTGAGAGTTGGAGAATCACCTTGTTCCATTGCAAAGGTATATAATGCAAGTAAAAACAATGGTGGTAATAATATAATGATACCAAGTGGAAAGGAAATCTGCTAGGGGGAGGAGCGAAGACCCTAGAAAATGGTTTTGATCTACATGGAATGGAAATATATAAAGTTAGGGTACTTCATAGAAAGTATTTACCTAGCACCCAAAATATAGTTAAGTATTGGGAGTTAACCCTATTGTAGGCAACCAAAGAGAAAAGAAGATCAGGGAGGTATTATCGGTTCCATGGGATGTGGAGACGAAAATAACTATAGATAATTGAAGAACATTATCTAGGAGCTGATAAAAAAGAGGCAAGTGTTGTAGTATGACAAGAATCCACAGGAGGGTAGAAAAAGAAATAATTAAACTCCATAGCAGTCGCCTTGAGGATATGGAGAAGGAAAGAGTAGAGATGGTCCTCACTCATTAGGAGATGATTCGTTGATTAACATCATCTCAAGATGTATATATCCCATGGACAAATCCTGGAATACAATGAAGAAGTATGGAAACTCGTTAAAGCATTCATTGTAGGATACTTGTTATGTGGTGAAGGATGGTTCTCCAGTAAAGCAATTTCATAGGATGGATGATGATATTATTTTCAGAAATAAGGATGCTAATGGGACTGAAGTAATAACATTTTACCTATGATTAAAACATCTAATGCTTATTGACTTTGGATTGTCAGGGAATATCTTATTCAAACATGCTTTCAAGGAGATAAGGATGGATGAAAAGGATTTGTTTATGCATTCTTCGCGACTTTAGGGATATGCTGGGCAGGCAGCATCTCTGATCGGATGCATCAATTTGACATGTAGATGAGAGATAAACCCCGTAGGGTTGTGAAAGTAGAGAAGTTTGTGGTTGTAGATGGTTTCTTAGTGTACAATGAACTTTTGGGCCTTACAGATCCTGGGATTCGTTTATCCCAATGGTGCCTAGTTGTAAAGTCCCAAACTGATAATTGAGTTATCATAGTCCGAGAGAACCAAGGTACTTGATGGGAATGATATGTAGCGAAGCTCAAAGAAATCCAACATAGAGAGAAAGACAAGTATACAGAGAAGTCTCCATATATTAAATACTAAGATGCATTGCAATTACAGCCTAAGCTTTAGCTATTGTCTAATGATGACAGCTACAAAGCATTGAACCCGTAGAATGAGATGGACGAGGCACGAGCTAGTCCAGTGGAGTTGATGGATGTAGTACATGTGAATAAAGATGACTCTACAAAGGTAGTCATAATTATGTCCTAGCTTAGTATAAAATAAAAAGGGAGCTCTTTTGGTTTTTAGGAGCAAACCGTGATGTGCTCATAGGGACTCATTCTGATATGAGCCATCCCAACTATTGGTAGACCCTATTGACTCTATGGCCACTATCCTAACTCCTAGGTGGCTGGACATAATTGCAGCCACTCATGGGCTTTCTAAAGAAGATATTCTTCTGCCTATTCCCGCATAATGGGCTTATGCTTCGGGAGAAGGGTACATGGCTTACTCTAGATATCATTATGCGATCAGTGCCCCATCTCATCTTCCTCAATGAGTTACAGGCTTTCTAATGTACCTGAAGATTGCCCAATTTCAACTGCATCCAAATGGTCATGTTATTCTGAACATCTTTATATGCCATTTTTATGAGGGAATTTCAAGTTCCCCTTCTCACCATTAGATCGGCTTTGTATATGCTTTAAAGTGAAAAATGGAAGGTTCTTCTTTTATTTATCTTGAAGGAGGGAGTAAACTCAAAATGATCAAGAACCTATATTCCAAGATGTAACACCACACCGCAAGACCTACGCTAACAAAGGGTATTAATAGGTAATACTGTCCGTTAGTGCAGAGAATAGGACTGGTTAGGAGCGACCATTAGTAAAATTGTTTTGGACGAGTATCGAATATGTCGAATAATGTGACTATATTTTTCTTTTCTTTTCTAACAAGTGGTAATTCGACATATCCAATCCAGGTGCAAATCGATAATACAATAATTTAATCTAATTCAGAACAACACACAATATAATATATAAGACATAATTAAATATCGCAATAGAAATGATATATTTCAATATCTCTCAAAAGTATGAGTCTACAAAGAGGAAACACCAGGCTCACATTTTTATACATATACATTTATAACACTGACAGGTCTCAAATATATGCATAACCACAAAAGTCTACAACGTAAACAAGCATCTATACAAGATTCAAATGGTACATTAAAAATAAGAACAACATCAGAATAGACTTCTTAAGCCAGCTCACATCTAAGGTTGTTGAGTCCCTGTAGCTGCCAAGTCTCGGTCAGACTCAAGCATTAAAATAACACCTAGGTTATACTATCTCTAATTATCACCAAAGGTGAGATACTGATAATAATAAACTTACATAAATGACAAGGATAATTATCCATAAGTTGTACATCACTAACATGGTAATACTTCATTTAATGATTCATGGTTTATAGTTAAGTTTTATGCTTATTTACAACATTCATCAAAGTCAAAGCAACCATAATAATAAGAGCATAGGTAATCACATCCAAATTTGCAAGCATAGACTCGTACTTCACAAGTTGACACGTACTTCGCCTGCTAATACAAGAGGTTACACTTCGCTAATTATAACTTGCTAAAAAAGAGTATCACAAGATGGGCTTGAGTATAATCCGCCTAAACGGATCACCTACGAATGAGTCTAAAACCCATCAAATAAGTGTTATCCACTTTCTATTAGTAATTATAAGAGTGCGACTAATGTCCTATAACCACTTGACGACGCTCGAATATTTACTAAAAGCTAGTAAATTCCACTCGTGCAAAATAAATGTTCATTCGAACAAGTCCAAGAATTAACCGGTAAAACAAAAGCGAGCGTTCCATACCACTCATTTTATAAAACCGTTCAAATTGATTTCTCATTCGGTCGACGTTGTGCAATTTTATAAAGATAATTTACTTTGAAATCCTTTTTGCAACTATCATTTTATAAACTAGAATATATACATATATATTAGAAATCTCTATAAATCCATGCATTATTATTATAATTACAATACTAAAACATTATTCCAAACCAATTAAAATCATTGATATTATAATTGTAACAACCTAAAATTTATGATATAATAATTAATTAACGAATTAATTAAATAATAAAATAACTTTGTGAAATTTTTAGAATTGAGCCACGAGAGTTGCACCATTATGTTTGTGGTAATTTTTTGGTCAATTTCCATACATAGTTTATCAAAATCCGAGCTAAAACGAAGAAGATACATAATAAACAAGAAATCAACAAAAAAAGAAAGAAAGAAGAAAAAAATATATAGGTCAGGTCGACCTTAGGGTCGACCCCTAATTTGCAAAGGTCAACCTATGGGTCGACCTTCCACATATATTGGTCGATACCTAGGTCGACCGGCCTTTGTATTTGAGCGTGAATTCATCTAGGTTAAACGATGACGTATTTTGCAATTTCTTTTCAATCCTGTGCGTTCGTGCTTCCATCTGACGGTTCCCAGCGAGCCTATGACATGGTTGCACCGGATTTAATCTTCAAATCTAGCGGTCTGAGATCCCTAAGTAACACTATAAATAAGACCCTATACCTAACTATTTTTCTCATTCAGATTTTCTCCCAATTGGGTTCATTGCTTGAGGCTGGACCCTAAAAAGAAATATTTTCTCGGGAAGAGATCTTTTTAATTAAAATACTTTACACCTTAGTAGTGGATCCGAGAAGGCCAAAACAAAGAGCCGAGGACCACAGGTGAGTGTTTTGTAATTATTTTAGATTTTTAAGTAATTTAAAATAATAGGGTTCTCAATAGTTGTAGTTTTTCTGCAGTTTTGAGACAATTTTTATATAAGTTATTTATAGATAATTTTTAAAGTTCTTTTCAATCTATTTTATTCAGTTATTTTTATTCAGCTATTTTATTCAGTTATTTACAGTTATTTACATCTGTTTTACGTTAGAATTTAGCCTGTAAATGTTAGTTTCTTTTATTCCTTTTTGCGCAAATAAAATATAAGAATATTAAAAAAGATAATAATTCGCAAATATGAATTAAATAGAAATAAACACGAAATTAGATGTAAAATAAGAAAAACTGTAATAAAAAGAAGATAGACTGAAATAGGCAAATTTGAGATATTTGCAAGCATGTTTATAACTAGTGGTTATAACTAAAAAGATAAAATAGAAGAGTAACAATTATAATGTAGGTTATAATTGAGCAGAAAAAACAGAAAGGCTTATATTAAGACTTACAATTAAGTTAATAAGCAAATATAGCAGAGATAATAGAAAAGGCTTATTTTAAAATTTTACCTTAAGTTAATAAGCAAGAACATAAATAGGGCCTGTACCAACAGCATTCCCTTTCGAACTAGCACATTGTCTCACAACAGATTAGGTGAGGCTGGGCAGGACCATTTCAGACTAGAACTGATGGTCTCACAATAGTTAGATAAGGTTGGGACACAGGGTAAATAAGTGGCCAATAGATAGAAGCTCAAATCGGGGGATTTGGGCAAGGGGTGCAACTAGATTTTGTTTGTTAGGACTCATACCAACAACATTCCCTTTCAAACTAGGACTAATGGTCTCACAAAACACTTAGGTGAGGATGGGCAGAACTCTTTCAGACTAGGACCGATGGTCTCACAATAGATTAGGTGAGGCTGGGCACGCTTATGCTGATAGGGTAAGTAAGAGGTCACAAGAGGGAGCGACAGTTAGTGTGTACTGGCGATGACCGAGTGTGCGACATCAATAAGTCGTTATTGTGTTCCAAGCGCTAAACAGGTGTCCTTTTGCTGAGGGACCCACAGGATAGGACTAGCTCATTATGGCACAACAGAGATAGAAGGCAGATCAACGGGTAGAATTAGGATTCAGCCTAATTGAAATAGGATTAGGATCTCAGCCTAATCACAGCAATTTAAGACAAGTGCAAACTATCACAATCAAAGCAAACAGTTAAACAATATTTTATCCTAGTTTTATCTTTCCCTTATTCCCTTTTATACTAGAACTTTTGTTAAGTCTATTATCTTTTTCTTACTTAAAAATACTAGTAGTTACTTTCACTCGCCAGTCATATAGTCTGACCTACTTCTCTATTTTCCCTTTTCCCCCATTGGCCAACAGAGGCAAGGATAGTAGATTCAAATTTCTTGGAGAATCAATTGTGGAGTTTGTCTTCATGTATTCTTCTTCTTTTCAATTTTCTTTTTATTTGGCTTTTGATGTAGATGTACTAGTACTTATGAGAGGGATTATCATTTTTATTGTACTTTGATTTTATGAGACTGAGATCTATTTTTCATAAAACATGTGTATTTGGTATTTGAGACGTGATGTTTTTCAGACTTATTTTATGAAGTAATGATAAGTATTTTAAATGTTTCCGCTGTTATTATTTATTTATCTTGTGAATCTTAGTCTCTGTGATGCTTTAGCTATACCTTAAACGCACCATATCCTTTAGTGTGCCCTTTTTGGGTATACTAAGGGGCGTGGGGTGTTTCACTTGGTATCAGAGCCTAAGGTTACAAGATTCCTAAAAACTTGTTTTAAAAGTAAAGTATTATTCAGAAAGAAACACTTATTATAGAAATTGTTTTGATGTATAAAGAGAGTTTTTATAAAAATCCCCTCAAAGTCCAGTTCAACCTTCTTTCGATTCTTTCGAGCCTAAATTTCCTTTTCTTTGCATAGAATGGCAAACGCCCCAAACTTTCCAGAGGGTGTCCAAGTCCCTGATTAGTTTCGTAGATACCTCCAAGCTACGACACTAGAGGTGCAAGGACAAGCGCCCAATCCAGCACCAGTAGATGGAGATCCCATTAATCCGCCTATAGTAACCAATTTTTCTAAGCTATGCAAGGACTTCGCTAATCTAGGAGGCAAGATGTTTTTTGGCATGGAGAATTTCATGAAGGAACGAGCTTGGTTAAGGAATACGGAGCAGATATTTGGGCTGTTAGGATTGGAGGACTGCCAGAGAGTTCAGCTTGCATCTTGGTAGCTAAAAGGAGAAGCTTCTTATTGGTGGGAGATCATAGAGATGGAAGGAAGAGACATTGGTTGGTTTGGATTTAGGGAAAGGTTTGAGAGAATGTTCTTGTCACAAGCTAAGGAAAGCATGCAATTAGAGAAGTTTATTAATCTGAAGCAAGGGAGTCTTTCGGTGAAGGAGTATATAAATCAGTTTAATGAGTTGTCGCGGTTTGGGATGGAGATTGTTAATACACCATATAAGAAGGCCATGAAGTTTGCTAAGGGTTTGAATCAGCCCCTCCAAGGGTTGTTATTGACGCATGTACCTATGGGAGAGACGTATGAGTCACTAGTTGAAATGGCTCTCATGTTAGATGCAGCTAAGGAAGGAGAAGTTAAGGAGGTTCCTAAGTCAGAGAACTCTAAGAAGCAGTAGTAGAACAATAAGAGGGATAAGAAGAAAGGAGGAGGACCTCAAAAGAAGATCAAGAAGGGTGAGAAATGTCATAGTTGTGGATTAGTTGGTCATTCACAAAGGACTATAAGAAGGACATGATGAAGGGGAGGTGTTACAACTATGGGCAGCCTGGTCATCATAGTAGATCTTGTCCTCAAAAGACGGGGCAGAGAGCAGGCGTACCTACAGCACAAGTACAGGCTTTGGATGTAGCACCTTCTAGTGGATCAGATCGAGGTAGGAAACTATAGAAGGTTTGATCTCTATTTTGGATTTTCCTATTCGGACTCTTTTTGATTCTGGAGCATCACATTCTTTCATTTCCAGTTCCTTGGTTGATTGTTTGCACTTAGATATTTCTCTAGTAGTAGACCCTATAGGTGTTTCAAATCCCATAGGAGGATCGACACACTTATCCATGATTTGCAGGGGTTTGAAATTTTTTATACTAATCGTAGATCTTGATCGTGACGCCCATGTACTAGGATTTTCGGGATATGGTTGATTTGGGGATGGATTGGTTATCCACTTATGGAGCGATATTGGATTGTGAGAGGAGAGTCGTCAGACAAGAGACATGCAACGGTAGGACTCTCAAAGTTTCTTGCGACCCACAGGGGTCAGTCATGTTGAGCTTCCTTTATTCCCTTGATTCATCACTAGGAGAGTTTGATTCTGTTCCAGTCGTTAGAGATTTCCCAGATGTTTTTGAGGAGGTTAGGGGACTACCCCCTAAGACAGAGATCGAATTTAGGATCTACCTGAATGACAATGCTAAGCCAGTGGCATTGCCAGTGAGACATATGGCTCTTAGGGAGAGGAAGGAGTTAAGTAAGCAGATTGGTGAGCTATTGGAGAAAGGCTACATTAGAAGGAGCATATCTGAGTGGGGAGCGCCAGTCGTCTTCGCTACAAAGGCGGATGGTTCCCTTTGACTTTGCGGAACCATCCGCCTTTGCATAGACCAGAGAGAGTTTAATAAGCTCATGAATAAGAACCGTTACCCACTTCCTAGGATAGACGATCTTTTCGATCAGTTGGTTGGCTCTTCGGTATTTTCTCAGCTTGATTTGGCTACTAGATTTCATCAGCTTAGGGTCGCTGACGATAGCATCAATAAGACAACATTTAGGACACCCGATGGATTCTTTGAGTGGTTGGTTATGCCATTTGGGATGACCAATGCCCCAGCCTATTTTGTTGATCTAATGAGCCGCGTTTTTCGAGACGTCCTAAATAAGTTCGTAGTAGTATTTCTGGACGACATTTTGGTATTTTCTAGGAGTATGGAAGAGCATGTTATTCATCTTGAGGAGGTTCTTCGTACACTTCGTGTTCATCAGTTGAGGGAAAAGTTCTCGAAGTGTCACTTTTGGCGTAAGGAGGTGCGTTTCTTGGGGCATGTAGTCTCAAGAGAGGGTATAGCTGTTGAGCCCGCTAAGGTAGTAGCAGTACAAGATTGGAAGACCCCCAAGAACGCTACCGAAGTTAGAAGCTTCCTAGGTTTGGCTGGCTATTATAGGAAGTTTATCAAAGATTTCGCTAAGATTTCAGCGCCGCTTACTTGCCTCACTAAGAAGAATACGACATTCATGTGGGACGTAGATTGTGAAGATTCCTTCACGATGCTAAAGAGGGCCCTTACTAGTGCATCAGTGTTAGTTTTACTCAATGGAACTAATCCTTTTATAGTATACACTGATGCATGTCGGACGGTCTTGGGGCAGTATTGATGTAAGAAGGAAGGGTAGTATGCCATAGAAGTAGACAGTTGAGGACTCATGAGAAGAACTACCCTACCCATGATTTGGAGTTAGCTGATATGGTTTTCATGCTCTAGTCTTGGAGACATTACTTGCTAGGAGAGAGGTTCGAGCTTTTCACTAACCATAAGTCATTGAAGTACCTATTCTCACAAAAGGATTTAAACTTGAGGTAGCAGCATTGGATGGAGTTTTTAGCATCATATGACTTTGAATAGCTTACACCCCTGGTAAAGGAAACGTGGTTGCGGATGCGTTAAGTAGGAAGAGAGCAACCCTTAATCCAATGTTCATGGAGTGGAAAAGCCTAGATTTTATTTCCACCTTTGATTTTAAGCTCTCTACGGACATTACTCCTGGATTATTGCCAGCACTTGAGGTTAAGCCTACCCTCATATATTAGATTGGCTCAAGGCAGCGAGAGGATTCAGAGCTTGTGGATATTCTATAGAGGATTAGCAGAGGAGAGGTCTCTAGACATCTCCAACGCTATTCCTTAAATAGTAAAGGGTGGATAAGAAGAGATGGAAGAATTTGTGTCCCCCGCGCTAGTGATTTGACGAGAGCAGTACTAGTAGAAGCACACCATTCTCAAATGACTATTCATCCAGGTGGTGATAAGAAGTATAGGGACATGAAGAGAGTATTTTATTAGAGTGGCATGAAGAAGGATGTGGCAGAGTTTTTAGCTAAGTGTCTTGTATGCCAAAGAGTTAAGGCGGAGCAGTAGAAGTCCGGCGAATTGCTTTAACCATTGATGTACCCGAATAGAAGTGGGATAGTGTTTCGATGGACTTCATAGATGGTTTACGCTGATCTAGGAAGGGGAATACCAGTATTTGGGTGATTACAGATCGTTTGACTAAGAGCGCCCACTTTATTCCGGTCAAGAGTAAGAGGACAACACCTTATTTGGCATCCTTATATGTTCGTGAGATAGTCCGACTTCATGGAGTTCCCTCTTGCATAGTGAGCGATAGAGACCCTATCTTTACTAGTGAATTTTGGAGAAGCTTGCAAGGGGCTCTAGGTGCACGGCTTAAATTAAGCACAACCTATCAACCTCAGACGGATGGCCAAACAGAGAGAGTTAATATAGTTCTTAAAGATTTGTTGAGGATGTGCATTCTTGATTTTGGAGGAACTTGGGAGGAGGATCTTTCTTTAGTGGAATTCGTTTATAATAATAGTTTTCAAGCTAACATTGGGATGACACCTTTTGAAGCTCTTTATGGAAGACCTTGAAAGTCGCATTTGTGTTGGTTGGAGTCTACAGAGAGATTGCTACTTGGTCCCGACATGGTTAGAGAGACTTCAAAAAAGATTAATTTGATTCGAAGAAGAATGAAGACGGCCTAAGATAGACGGAAATCCTATGCACATAAGCGAAGAAGGGATATTGAGTTTGAGGTAGGAGATTTGGTTTTCATTAAGGTATCTCCGCTAAGAAAGGTAGTAAGGTTTGGATCTGGTAGGAAACTTGCTCCCAGATTCATAGGACGTTCCCCATTGTGGAAAAGGTAGAGAAGATGGCTTATCGGATAAATCTACCGGAGAGACTCGCAGGAGTTCATGATGTTTTTCATGTTTCGCACTTGAGAAAGTGCTTACTCGATTCAGCGGTGGTAGTTGTACCTAGTCAACTTGAGGAAGTTGAAGTGGAGAGAGAAGCATCAGTTCATCGCATTCCTACCAAAATCATTGGACGTGATATCAATAAGCTTATGAATAAAGAAGTCCCTTTGGTTAAGGTGCAATGGGGAGATAGTATTGAGGATGCTACATGGGAGGCTGAGGAGAAAATATGTATCTCTTATCCGTTTCTTTTCGATGGTACGTTTTGAATTTCCTATTTCCATCTTCAGTTTTGAATAGGTTCTTTCCTTGAGTGTCCTTTGGGAGGGTAGATTTTACGATTTAACCCATGGATAGTAGGACTGAATGCAAACATGTTACTAGAACATGTTATGCATGATGGACGCTAGTGATTCCAAGTGTTTGCTAGTGGATGCTAATGGATGGATATATATACACTAGGCACTATTATCTCTTAGGGATTGGTCTAACTAGGTCACTAAAATATATGCATATGGATGTGTGCTCATTTGCATTTTTATTTTATTTCCATGGTTGCTATAAATGGATGATTAGCATATGATTGTTGCATTTGGATGATGATTGCAGTACGCATGTAGAACTACCATTTGTCATTAGGAATTTGTATTCATTTGGATACATGGCACAGACATGATTGCATAAAAGGAGGTTGACTGAATCACTAGATAGCCTAATCTTTTGCTTTAGTTAGGGACATTGACACTACACTATTTGCATATATAACGTAAATTTCATTTGAAAGATTAAGGACAATGGATGTAATGGATGGTGGTTGAGTATATGGTTGTAGAATTTGGATGAAAATATTTATTTTATTCTTCTGTCCTTAGAGATTTTAGGGACGAAATCCTTTACGAAGGGGGGAATGTAACAACCTAAAATTTAAGCTATAATAATTAATTAACGATTTAGTTAAATAATAAAATAAGTTTGTGAAATGTTCAAAATTGAGCCATAGGAGTTGCTCCATTGTGTCCGTGGTAATTTTTTGGTCAATTTCCATATATAGTTTGTCTAAATCCAAGCTAAAACGAAGAAGATACGAAATCAACAAGAAATCAACAAAACAAAAGGAAAGAAAGAAAATACACACACACACACACACACATAGGTCAGGTTAACCAGTAATGTGCATAGGTCGACCTATGGGTCGACCTTGCACATATATTGGTCGACACCCAGGTCGACCCGCCTTTGTATTTGAGCGTGAATTCATCCAGGTTAAACGATGACGTGTTTTGCAATTTCTTTTCAATCTTGTGCGATCGGGCTTCCATTAGACGATTCCTAGCGAGCCTATGATGTGGTTGCATCAGATTTAATCTTCAAATCCAACGGCCTAAGATCCCTAAGTGACACTATAAATAAGACCCTAGACCTAGCTATTTTTCTCATTAGAATTTTTTCCCAATTGGGTTAATTGCCTGAGGCTGGACCCTAAAAAGAAATTTTTTCTAGGGAAGAGATCTTTTCAATTAAAATATTTTACGCCCTAGTAGTGGATCCAGGAAGGCCAAGGAAAAGAGTTGAGGACCACAGTTAAGTGTTTTGTAATTATTTTAGATTTTAAGTAATATAAAATAATAGGGTTCTCAATAGTTGTAGTTTGTCTGCAATTTTGAGACAATTTTTATATAAGTTATTTACAGCTAGTTTTAAAAGTTCTTTTCAATCTATTTTATTCAGTTATTTTATTCAGCTGTTTTATTTAGTTATTTACAGTTATTTACAGTTATTAGCATTTATTTACGTCTGTTTTACGTTAGAATTTAGCATGTAAATGTTAGTTTCTTTTATTCCTTTTTACACGAATAAAATATAAGAATATTAAAAAAGAGAATAATTCGCAAATATGGATTAAACAGAAATAAACACTAAATTTTCTGAAATTAGATGTAAAATAAGAAAAACTGTAATAAAAAAAAGATAGACTGAAATAGGCAAATTTGAGACATTTGTAAGCATGTTTATAACTAGTGGTTATAACTAAAAATTTAAAACAGAACAGTAACAATTATAACATAGGTTATAATTGAGTAGAAAGAACAGAAAGGCTTATTTTAAGACTTATAATTAAGTCAATAAGAAAATATAGCAGAGATAACAGAAAAGGCTTATTTTAGAAGCTTACACTAAATGAATAAGCAAGAACAAAAATAGGGCCTGTACCAACAGCATTCCCTTTCAGACTTGGACCGATGGTCTCATAACAAATTAGGTGAGGCTGGGAAGGATCCTTTCAGACTAGGACTGATGGTCTCAAAATAGTTAGGTGAGGCTGGGACACAGGGTAAATAAGTGGCCAATAGATAGAAGCTCAAATCAGGGGATTTGGGTAAGGGGCGCAACTAGATTTTTTTTGTTAGGACCCGTACCAACAGCATTCCTTTTCAGACTAGGACTGATGGTCTCACAAAACACTTAGGTGAGGCTGGGTAGGACCATTTCAAACTAGGACTGATGGTCTCACAACAGATTAGCTGAGGCTGGGCACACTTATGATGATAGGGTAAGTAAGAGGTCACAAGAGGGAGCGACAGTTAGTGTGTACCGGCGATGACCGAGCGTGCGACATCAATAATTCGCTACTGCATTCCAAGTGCTAAATAGGTATCTTTTTGCTATGGGACCCATAGAATGGGACTAACTCACAGTGGCATAATAGAGATAGAAGGCCGATCAACGGGTAGAATTAGGATTCAGCCTAATTAAAATAGGATTAGAATCTCAGCCTAATCACACAATCTAAGACAAGTGCAAACAATCACAATCAAAGCATA
Source organism: Allium fistulosum (assembly GCA_030737815.1). Classification (NCBI taxonomy): domain Eukaryota; kingdom Viridiplantae; phylum Streptophyta; class Magnoliopsida; order Asparagales; family Amaryllidaceae; genus Allium; species Allium fistulosum. The sequence continues at coordinate 1,024,653,323 of CM060902.1, forward strand.
CAGTTAAATAGTATTTTATCCCAGTTTTATCTTTCCTTTATTTCCTTTTATACTAGAACTGCTGCTAAGTCTATTATCTTTATCTTGCTTAAAAATACTAGTAGTTACTTTCACTCACCAGACTTATAGTCTGACCCACTCCTCTATTTTTCCTTTTCCCCCACAAGCCAGCAGAGGCAATGACAGTGGATTCCGATTTCTTGGAGAATCAGTTGCGGAGTTTGTCTTCGTGTATTCTTCTTCTTTTTAGTTTTCTTTTCATTTGGCTTTTGATGTACTGGTACTTATGAGAGGGATGATTATTTTTATTGTAATCTGATTTTATAGGACTGAGATCTATTTTTCATGACATGTGTATTTTGGTATTTGAGACATGTGATGTTTTTCAGACTTATTTTATGAAGTAATGATAAGTATTTTAAATGTTTCAGCTGTTATTATTTATCTATCTTATGAATCTTAGTCTCTGTGAGGCTTTAGCTATACCTATAACGCACCATATCCTCCAATGTGCCCTTTTTGGGTATACTAAGGGGTGTGGGGTGTTTCAATAATTAATTATATTTTATATATTTATAACTATATTCAAAATACCTTTTGTAGAAAATATATTCATCTTGAAATGATTTGAAAACTGCTTGGATTAAAAAATACTTCTCTTGAAAACACTAGCTTAGAAATATATAATACAACGCGAGTGTGTTTTGATGAATCCATGGTTATATTTCTATGGTATTATACCGTCAAATGAATTCACCAATTCAATAATTCAAAACTTGAGAACCCTCATCCTAATCATCACAAACTAGGTATTAGGAATAGGATACAAGACATCAAAGATCAATCGGGCAAACTGGTGGTCGAAACGGGCAGTCGAAGGCATAGGAACATCACTTGGGGCTCTGCCCAGGTGCATAACCCTACACCATTTCACTAGAACGGGTCCACCAATTGCATCGCCTGGGGAAGCCCTGGACGATTTTTGGTGCCTTTCGTTGTCCGCCTGTAACGACCTAGAATTCTATCGCTATTTAAAAAATATTTAGTTATATTTTTAAATAAAAAATAAATGAATATTTATTAACAAATAAAGTTATTTTAGAAAATAACTAGTGATAATAAAATCGTTTTCAACTTTTGTTTACCAATATATATAGTTTAGAAAAGAATATAAAATGTGACCGGAGGTTATTTTCCAAAATTTTGATTTTTCATTGGTTAAAAGTTATCGAAAATGTTAAAACACTATTGTAAACACATACATATACATTACAAACTATTTTTGCATGATGGATACATGTATATATTTTCTTATCTATGTGTGTATATATAAGATAAAAGAAAACCTTTTTTGTAAAAAATGTATATATTTTAATATATAAAAATGCTTCTTTAAACACATAATACATAGGATCATGGCTAGAATAGTTGCATGAGAATAGGGGCAGTACATGAAGTGGGCGGAAATGATGGGAGGGGTATGGAGATGCATGCACATGTATACAAATTTAATTCAAGCACTAATATACTTTTAATTATATTCCTAAGCCTATATATACCCCTTAACTCACATATTTCTCATTTTACAATCCACTTCTTCACTTTAAAATTCCTAAAAGCTTGAGAGAAATATCCATGACTTCTCTTCATAATCTATAGCTTGTGAAAAATCACTTCTTTCCTACTTAAATCACATTTTTAGCTCACTAGAACACTTCTACAAGCACTACATTACCTTTCTTCCATATTACAAGTCCACACCCTCCACAAACTACCATGGGCAAGCCCTAATAGTGCATGGCCAAGCCCAAAGTGTCCAGGCTGAGCCCATTTTGGGTGTGTAGGTATTCAAAATCTTCGATTTTACAAGCTCCTAGGTTGTTTCAAAGTTTTAGCAAAAGTTGGTTTGAATTAGTAAGCTTTGGTGAGTAAAACTCTCATTTTTGGAAAAGGTATTAACTTGATTATATTGAACTATATGTTGCGAAAATATAGTGGAACTTGTGTTGAAATATCATGTTGTTTTGATGACATATGATTATTAGTTTGTATTTGAGCTTGGATTTGTGATTTGGATGTTAAATGCTATGTTTGGATATAGATATGTGAATGGCTGGTTATGATATGATTGTAGTGTATTTGTGAAACCAAACCAAGTGCATGTGATGTAATTGTTGTAAAGTTAGCATCTTGAAAAGTCACGAAGGACTTGGGATCCAATTTGAAAACAAAAGCTTGTTTTCTAGTTTTTGAATTTAGTAAATGTTTTCCAAATTTTCACCTTTTGTTTAAGTTTTCAAAACTCTTCCATTTGTGTTTTCAAATATGAAATAACTAGGGTTAAAGTGAAGATTTTGCTTAGAAATTAATTCGAGCGAACTGTGCTCATAGCGATAGTCGCATGGATGCAGTTCGGAAATTTTCGCGATTTTAAGTCTTAAAGTGTTTTCTTTTGAATTTTTTTGAAAACTCATTTCAAAACTAATAATTAAGTAAAAATTTTAAGTTTAAATTATTTAATTATTTATTCATTTAATTTATTAATTAAGGTAATCATTATTTATTTAATTAATTAAGTAATTAGAGTTTACGAAATTATTAACCAAGTTAATTATTTTAATTAAGGAAGCTTTAATTAAGGATTAATTAAGATAAAAGGTAATAGATTTTTCAAATTCAATCATTTTAATTAATTATTAAATTAGAGTTAATTATTTAATTAATTATATTTAATTAAAGGTTAATTATTCACTTAATTATTAATTAATTAGGGTTTAATTATAAATGAATGTTTGTTTAATTAAAGTTTAATTATTGTTTAACTTTCAAATTATCAAGGTTTAATTATTGATTAATTAAGACTTAACCAAGCTAAATTGAGATTTAATTTTAGTTAAATTATTTAAGAGTTAAAAGAAGCTAAGTTAGAGTTTAATTATGATTAATTTTTTTATTAAATTAAGATTTATTAAGGTTTAATTAAGTTTTAACTTATGATTTAATTGAGGTATTCATTTTAAAAGTTCTTTAAAATTCTACCGGATATTTATTTTAAACCAGATTTCTTATCTAAGCGAATTGTTTTAAATCAAAGGATCTCTTATCTAAGCCTTAAGTAACCCTTATGACTATGAAACCAAATGACATCTATTGGTAGAATAAAACACCATTCTGCTATTCTAAATACTAGGACATTTACTTGTAGAATTTATTGATTGACTGTTATTGCATGATTCTCTTTACTTACTACTTGCTTATGCAGATATCCATGTCAACTTGTTAAGTAGAACCGAACTAAAAGATCCCTTGTGGTCTCTAAGCCTCTATTGGATTTTGTGAAGTTAAATGTTTTCATTTTCCTTTTTGATAATGATTTCAAAGTTATTACATTTTCGATAAGACATTTTCAAGGATGATTTGGCAATGGTTTTAGTAAAGATATTTAAATATGGAAGGATTTATCAAACGAAACTTTTTGAATAAGGTTTATTAAAGAAGTTATCTAAATATGAAAGGTTTATAAAGTAATTTTATGAATGATTTTGGGGTTTAATAAGGATGTTTTGGAAATGTTTTGAATATTCATAAAAGAAGTTTTGGAAAGGGGTTGAATGTTTATAAAAGAAGTTTATAAAAGGTTCAATTATTTATAAAAGAGTTACAAATAGTTTGGAAATATTTATAAAAGTGCTTTATAAATAAATTTGGAAGTTTCTATAAAGTGTTTATGTAAATGGATTTGGGTCTACAAGAAAGGAAGATTTCATGAATAAAATGAATTGTTTTAAAAAGGTTTGGGAAAGTAAATTTTAAAAAGCATTTGAGATTTGGGTTTCTCGAGGCTGGCCTTTTAAAAATGGTGGTATGGAACATCCGTTCCACACTTAACACCGAAGGAATAGTGTTTAGAGTTATCCTTATCTCCTATTTGAAGAACGATGTTAGAATCTTTTTTAACATGGTTTGGAAGTAAAAAGTTATTCGCAAATGTTTTGTGATGCTTACATCAGAGAGATAAGTATATGAATGTTTAGACAAACGTTTTTGAAAGAGATTTATTAAATAAAGATTTGTTTTGAGGCTTAGTGGTTGCTATGGATAAATAAATCTCAAATGGAATTGATTGTTGTTTGTTTATTTGATAGTTAAATAACCCGCTATCAAATTTGGACCTATCTTGACTCAGGAGTTATGTCGGGTATATTCAAGTTCCCCGACGAGGACTCGATTTCTTAGTGCATACTTCCAAAAGAACCAGAATTGAGTTAGTCGGAAATTATCGCTTAGTTTTGGAGACACTAGTCCCCGGATTTATCCGAACCACTCCAAACTAATAACGAACGATGTCAAATCATATTGAAGTATGCTACGGAGTTATGCTATTCCTCCTGAGGGTGATTCCAAAATGGAAGATAGTAACGTAGAATGTTTGTTCGATCCCGAAACAACTTGCATGGATGAATGTTGACATTGTATCTCTACCTGGAGGGTAGTGTTAGCATTCGAAGATGGTCCGCTAAGAGTAAGAAAGTAAAGACATGACCTCACGAGCCTCACAAATCAGGAAATGGCAAGAACTGGGTATGCAAGAATAGGGTATGCAGCGGAGATATGTGGTCAGCTACTATTAGGAGCTGCCATCCCATTTTAGAATCTCCATATTCGAATTGTTTTGCATGCAAACACTCTGGTAGTATAAGGCCTTGATGTAAAAAAGGGATGGGGTAATCCAATTTGCCATGTTAAAGGTGTAGCCGACTCTATGTAGCAGGGGTACAAGAAGTTCTTGTCGGACTCTGGTTCATTTTCTAGGGGTGTACCATCGAAAGGTAGTCCCTTACCTCGCTATAGTATGGAATCCATCTCCAATACGTGCCTTTACGGTTTTGATTTTAGAGCATAGTATGCTAGAATTTAATATGGTAACAATTTCAGCTATTTTTGATATGTATTTGTACTCTAGACATTATTATAATATCACTAGATTTTATATATAAATGTTTTAGTTATCGTAAGGTAAAAACCCGTCCGTGTTTATGTGCGGCATGGTCTTACGAGTTACCTTTGATTTCAAAGAGTTTTTAAAGTAATAATTAAGTTGTTTTTACTCACACCAGACCCATTTCTAACTCGGAGTTTATTTTCTTTTCCTAAACTCTTGCATGCTCAAATTTGAATGGGCAACCAAGTAGTTCAGGATCTTCCGCAGATTCACTACGAGAAGCTTGGAGCAGGTGGCTTCATCAATAGCTAGTTATTTCTTGTTGTGATGTATTCTATGTATATTGTATCTAGTTAGGTAGGGATAGTCTATTATAATTTTCCTAGGATAGAATTTGTATTAGTATGCTCGGATGTAACATTTTTGAAATAACTTTGTAATATATTATGCTAAGTAATATATATATATAAATATATATTTCTATTGCATTATGAGATTCTGTGTTGTTAGTTTCTTCTTTTCTATCTTTTCTTTCTTTCACCCTTAATGATCGGTTTTTTCCGGCACTGAATGCTCGGCACAAAATACAGTGAACGTATTAGTGTCGATTTTCGATGGTCGAAAAAGGCGGTCATTACACCGTCGATGGCGGTTTTCTGATGGAGGATGCTTCTAACTCCTAAGGCATTACTACTAGTGACATGCATGCCTAACTTCATCAACAAAATCATGATTCAAATGATCATATGGCAAGGGTTTCATTAAAACAGAAAATAGCATAATTGAAACATGAAATAAACTGAAGAATTTGTGATTAATTCAATCAGCAATTCAATCAAACATCCAATTCAGTAAATAATTTTAGAATTTTGAAATAGTTGTGAGTCTACGCTCACTTTTCTCCTCAGTTAGTTGCTAAAACTCTCAATTGACTTCGCTTTTAGATTTCAATAAAACCCTAGAATTAGATCAACCAAAATAATAAAGAGAAACCAATTTGAAACACTGAAAATTGAAATCAAGCTAGGAAATAGAATAAGATTTAAAAAATTTACCTTGATTTTATCACAATTTTCTAGAATTTATTTTGATTTAAAATATTGATTTTAGAAGAGAGCTAGGTTTGAGAATGGAGAAGATGAGCTTTCTATTTTGAATTTGCTGAGTTGATGAAGTGTACGTATAGTACACAGAAATGAGATTTTCTTGTTTTACAAATTTTTCCATTGACTTAGTTTTGTATTAATATAACCTTTGATTTTTCTGAGTTGATGAAGTGTGCAGTAGGGGCCCTATCTCATCTTACTCAATGAGTTACAGGCTTTCTCATGTACTTGAAGATTGCTCCATTTTAGCTGCATCCCAATGGTTATGCTATTCTTACCACTCTATACGCCATTTTTATAAGGGAATTTCAGGTTCCCCTTCTCACCATCAGATCATGTTTCTATATGCTATAAAGAGAAAAATGGAAGGTTCTCCATTTATTTACCTTGAAGCGGGGAGTAAATTCAAACCGGTCAAGAACCTATATTTCAAGTTGTATTACTAGGTAATATTATTTGTTAGTGCAGAGAATATGGCTGGTTAGGAGCAATCATTGGTAAAATTGCTTTGGGTGAGTATCGATTACGTCGAATAATGTGACTATAATTTTCTTTTCTTTTCTGACAAATGGTAATTCAACATATCTAATCCAGGCGCAAAATGGTAATACAATGGTTTGATCTAATTCAGAATAATACATAATATAATATACAAAACAGAATTAAATATCGCAACAGAAATAATATACATCAATATCTCTCAAAAGTATGAGTCTACAAGAGGAAATACTAGACTCAAATTTTTATACATACACATTTTTAACACTGACATGTCTTAAATATATGCATAACCCCAAAAGTCTACAACGTAAAGAAGAATCTATACAAGACTCAAATAGTACATCAAAAATAACAACAGCATCAAAATAGACTTCTTAAGCTAGCTATGTTCCAAGGTCGTTGAGTCCTTGTACCTGCCAAGTCTCGGTCTGACCCGAGCATTAAAATAATACCCGGGTCAGACTATCCCTAATTTTCACAAAAGATGAGAAATTGGTAATAATAAACTTGCATAAATGACAAGGATAAATATCCATAAGTTGTACATCACTAACACCAATGGTTCATGGTGTATAGTTAAGTTTTATGCTCAGTTATAACATTAATCAAAGTCAAAGCAACCATAACAATAAGAGCATAGATAATCACATCTAAATTTTCAAGCAATAGACTTGGACTTCACAAGTCGACGCAATATACACACACTGCGCATGCTAATACAAGAGGTTGTACTTCGCTAATTATAACTCGTTAGAAAATGAGTATCACAAGATGGGCCTGAAATCCCATTTAATCCGCCTAAACGGATCACCCATGAACGAGTTTGAAACCGTCAAAAGAGTTATCCACTTTCGGTTAGTAATTATAAGAGTGTCGACTAATGTCCCATAACCACTTGACGACGCTCGAATATTTACCAAAAGTTAGTAAATTCGACTCGTGCAAAATAAATGTTCATTCGAACAAGTCCAAGAATTAACCGGTAAAACAAACGTGAGCGTTTTATATCACTCATATTGTTAAAATATTTAAATCGATTTCTCATTCGATCGACATCGTGCAATTTTATGAATGTAATTTACTTTGAAAACCTTTTTGCAACTATCATTTTATAGTCTATAATATATACATATATAATAGAAATCTTTCTAAATCCATTCACTATTATTTATAATTACAATTCTAAAACATTATACCAAACCAAAATAAAATCATCGATATTATAATTAATTATATTTATATATTTATAACTACATTCCAAATACCCTTTGTAGAAAATATATTCATCTTGAAATGATTTGGAAAACGCTTAGATTAGAAAATACTTCTCTTGAAAACACTAGCTTAGAAATATGTAATACAATGTGAGTGTGTCTTCATGAATCCATAGTTATATTTCTATGGTATTATACCATCAAATGAATTCATTAATTCAATAATTCAAAACTTAAGAACCCGCATCCAAATCATCATAAACTATGCATTAGGAATAAGGCACAGGACATCAAAGATCAATCGGGCAAATGAGAGGTTGAAATGGGCAGTCGGAGACACATAAACATCACCTAGAGCTCTGCCTAGGTGCATATTCGGTGCACCGGTTCACTAGAAGCGGTCCATCGATTGCATTGCCTGGGCGAAGCCCCAGGCGATTTTTTCTACTTTCCGGTATCCATAGGAATGGGTTTTCTGATGGAGGATGCTTCTAACTCCTAGGGCCTTACTACTAGTCACATGCAAGCCTAACTTCATTAACAAAATCATGATTCAAATGATCATATGGCAAGGGTTTCATTAAAATAGAAAATAACATAGCAGAAACATGAAATAAACTCAAGAATTTATGATCAATTCAATCAAAAATTCAATCAAACATCCAATTAAGTAAATAATTTCATAATTAAGGAATAGTTGTGAGTATACACTCACCTTTTCTCCTTAATTGCTTGCTAAAACTCTCAATTAACTGAGCTTTTAGGTTTCAATCAAACCCTAAAATTAGATTAACCAAAATAGCAAAGAGAAAGCAATTTCAAACACTAAAAAGTGAAACCAATTTGGCTAGGAATTAAAATAGGGTTTAAAAACAATACCTTGATTTTATCACAATTTTCTAGAATTTATTTTGATTTAAAAACTTGATTTTATGAGAGAGCTAGGTTTGAGGATAGAAAAAATGAGCTTTCTGTTTTGATTTTTCTGAGTTAATAAAGTGTACATACAGTACATAGAAATGAGATTTTCCTCTTTTACTAATTTTTCTAATGGGCTTATTTTCCCAACAAACCCAATAAGAACTATTGCACTACTCTTTAAACAACAAAGATAATTTCATTTTTTTATTTAACAAAACCTTTTTTAATTTTTCTAAAGCTTTAAACTATATTTTAATATAAACTTAAGAATAAAACCAACTTTATTAATTTTCTATAATATACTCCTTTTAGTTTATACACCAATTTTAACTCTAAATAAATTCTTATTTATCTTATTTGAGATGAAATTCAAATTAGGATCTAAAAAGAGAAATTTACACTTTAAAATACTTGTTATATACAATGATTTCACACTAAAATTTATATTTCCTAATAAAATTATAAATCATTTTAAACCAACTTATCTCCTTTTTAATAACACATAACCTTTAATTTGCCCGATAGATTTTACTTCTAAAATTTATACATAAACACTAAAATGTATCCTAAATTTCTTCATTAATAAGAAAGAAATACAATTTAAACAATTATATTATACTCCTTTTTAATATTTAAAATAAGACAATACTCCATTTTAATAAAAAGGGCTAAATTTATCACTTATTATTATTTGAACACGACTAACTTATTTTTAATCAAAATAAGTTTATGCAATATTTAGAAAATTCTAACTCTATATTTAACAAATTTTGAAACAAGAATTGTATATCAAGAAATTACACATATTACTTATCTAATAAATGCAAATTTTAAAATTCTCATTTCAAATTCTAATTTCAAACATTTTTCTGACAGAACACTTAAATTCTAATTTCTCTAATTTAAATCTTCATTTATTCTATTTAAATAACACTAAAAAATCAAGGTTGTTACACGACTACTACATGTTTAAAAGGAAATTTTTTTTCATTCGAGACGAGTCTCTGTGCTACATTAATGACATTTTGGATGTAAGCCTTTTTGCTCATTTGTTTTCATTCGCATCTTTATCTTTATGAAATTTGGCATTAGATATTAATTTCTTCCTTCTTTGGACTTCCCTTCTAGGTCTGGTGAGAGCAGCAACAGGGGAAAATCTGGAGGACATGCTGCAAAGACTTCAGCAAATTCCAATGGAACTCAAGGAGGTTCCTCGCTTAGCTACTAATTGTAACCTGAGACATCTCAGGCTATTGGCTGTGTGATGCTCTATCGGGAAAGGCAGGCTACCCTCCATTTATAAACTTGTAATGAAAACAGAGGGAAATAGTTCTATAACTGGCGAGAAAGTGAAGAACCATCCTCTCAGCCTTCCATCTCCAGTGTCATTCCGACAACAAATCTACCCAAAACTAACACCACCTTTCTCATGGATATAGAAGAATCGACATTAGGCTCCTTAAGGATTAAACCTTATAGAGGTGGTCGACTCACAACTTGAAGAGAATAGGATGATGGTAACATCCATACGAAGACATTAGAATGGGCATGCTCCTATTATCATGACAGTGAACAGATCGCTTTGGTCATAGTGAAACACATTCTTCCGGGCATATTGGCCTCGACAGCTCACTTAGTTTAGAGGTAGAGGAAGGCCTACACCGCACTATTGGTACTGAGGAGGAGGAAACCTTTATTCCTGTAGATATTACTATTTTTGACTATCTTTAGGACTTAGAGCTAGAGATTGATTATGGGGATTCTGCGTCGACACCTGGAAATCCAACAACACCTGGAAATCCATGAGGACCCTAAGGGTTCGTCCAGATGCTCTGCTCCTCTTCCTACACATATACTCTCTCACACTTCTATGCTATAGTCATGCACCTTTTAAGCATTTTCTTGGCTCTCATTAGCCGCTTTTATGCAATTGCCGGAAGCATGAGTTCAAAAAGAAGGAAGTTGCTAGCTAAATGAAATAGTTGTGGTCGGAACACCTCCCAAGGACATCATAAAAGATGTATCTTCATTTGGATCGAGCACGAATGTTGGGCAACCGCTACAGAGCTTAAGAATGGGGGAGACCGTATTTTTTTGGACGTTTGAGTACAAAGGCAACCACCCTAAAGATTGCTCAAGAAAAAGGTCTCAATCCTCCAGCAGCAAATTAAGATCCAGGACACCTAGCCATTCCACCAAATCTCCTTGAACTTCAAATTTCCTCTTATTTGACCCAAAAACCTCTAAGCAATAGGAGAGGATGTATAAGAGAGGAGTAGTCATTCCTACCCCCAATATTAAAGACAAAGGGAAGGATAAAGAGGGAGTAATTATCGTTACCGACCCTATAGACCTAAATTTGATGAGTTTCAGCAACCTTACCAGCGTAGAGGCCCTCTCGTCCACTTTCCTGCTGAGGCGTCTTCGCTCTTTTTTTAGGTCCAATCGATCTTTTTATGGACGGAATAAGTGGTGTAAAGACCCTGTCATATTTTCATGGCGGAGTGGTTAATGTCAGGGAGGAAATTAGCACGAAAAACGTTGAGCAAAACCTAAAGATTTTTGACTTGAAGAAGCAGATGCACCAAAAGGACATAGATCACAAAGCAGTTTAGGGGCTGTGGAGAGGTCTCAAGCAGAGGAGATTGAGAAGCTTAAGGCTACTCATGTTGAGGAACTAGTGAAGCTAAGAAGGGATTATTTTGCCAATATCAAAGTGGCCAAAGAGGAGCATAAAGCTAAAGTTTGGTGACTCTTTGATGACTACAAGAACATCAAGACTAAATTTACTAAGAGGTTAGATGAGCTCCATGCAGTGGCTATGAAAATGGAGCATGGAATTGCCAACCTGAAGAAGGGTGGCATGGAATGGAAAGCAGAGAGGGTCTTTTTTTAGCAAAGCTTGAACCCCTATATGCCGAAAATGGTGTTGAAACTTCTGAGGTAAAAATTTTGCAAAAAGAGTGTGATGAGATGAATAGCTAGCTGGACCAGGCGTAGACACTTCTAGATGAAATTTATTCATGGATGGACGACAATCAAGAGGTCATGGCTTCAATCCATAAACAATAAATTAAAGAGGCAAAAGTAGCTAATGAGCAGGGTAGTCCACCCTTCAGCCTTGAAGCTACTGATGCTTGCTTTTTAGTAGAGGAGAGAGGTCAATCACCTTGGTTACCTCAAGATAGCTGAAGCTGAGAAGGCCCAGAGGAGGTGGAAGAGAAAGAAAGAATGGCGGCTCAATCTCAAGAGCAACAATGCAAGGTCATATTTTGAAACAAGTCATTTGTGCCCCTATGTATGATGTTCCCCTAATTGTTTTCCATATTTCTTTAGATGCTTCAACTACTAGCCAGGCTCGGGACATTCCTCCACCTCATGGCGATGGTCAGATACACAATGGTATTGCAGCTTCTCCAAAAGGAGGTAGAATTCACCTTTACAGTCCGCGAGCCACTGCTTAGTAAGTTTGAGCTCACCTGGGCAAAACCATATCTGATAGCCCTACTCATTTCCATGTAGGCGACAATCTAGTGTCGGGCCCCTCTTGAGCAGTGATTATTTCTAAGGCTCTGTCCTTAGGGATCGTTCTGCCAGGCCATCCTGACCCTCCAGTTGGTATGGCTTAGGAAGAGATGATCATTGCCCTCAAGGACGACGTTGGCATTGAAATATTGGGTGACATAGATTCCACTGAGGACTTTGATAGAGTGGAAGCCTTTAGGCAGAGCATCTTGAAAAAAATTACGGAGGAGTTCGTGAGGGTCAAACTAGAGGCAATTAAGGATTTGAAGATGATGAAGAAACATTAGGGGGAGCTTGATGAGGCGGCTGCCGCCAATCTGAAGGATGTGCAGAAGGTGGGATCCAAATTGGCTAAGCAGAGCCATTCTTCCAAAAGAGAGCCTAAGTGACAGCGACGGTTGCATTGCTCTTGTTTGCTTTGTTCAGAGTGGACTATTGTATATATTTTGGTTTGTACTAAGCATTATTATCCATGCTCGGCCAATTTTGATGTATTGGTAAGGTCAAGTACATGTTATTCTCTGATGCTTACTAATCTTGAATTGTAAATGTTTAGACGTCTACCATATGATTTGCATATCTGTTATCCTTGCATTTCTAGTTTTTTTTCATGATGCACTTTCATCTTTCTTATTCGTTTATTATCACATTACCCATGCATACCTTAAATAGCTTTGGATCAATAGTTCCCCTTTGGTATCGTTGGAATTGGTTGTCCGCTATTGGAAAAATCCTAAGTCAACCGTCGAGGGTAAACCCACTAAGTAGTGGTTATGTCCTGACCATCGATAAGTTGGGTTCTTCGTGACCATTGATAGGTTTGAAGTTATTTCCAATGGTAATTTCCCAACTAGGGTTACTTTAGTTCACCATTATCGATAGGAATTTTTTTGGGCCAATCAACAATAGTAGACACCTAGTCGGGGTAAATCTAGTCCATTACGGCCGACGAGAAGTTTAAGACAATCATCAATGATGGACACGTAGTTAGGGTCACTCTGGTCCACCAATGTTGGTGAGAAGTTTAAGCCGGTCGTCAATGATAGATACCCACTTAAGGTCACTCTAGTCCACTGCTGCCGGTAAGAAGTTTAAACTGATTTTCAATGGTGGACACCTGGTTAGGGTCACTCTGTTCCACCACTACCAATGAGAAGTTTAATCTGATCATCAGTGGTGGACACCCAGTTAGGGTCACTCTGGCCGATGCTACCGGCAAGAAATTTAAACCTATCATCAATGGTGGACACCCGGTTAGGGTCACTCTAGTCCATCGCTGCTGGCAGGAAGTTTGAGAGATGGAACCCTCTTCCATATCAACACTGTTTGCCCCCGAGTAGAAAGTCCGAGCTCATCAGGCATACGCAACACTTTCTTAGTATCAATGCTACCCTAACATGCTTAGGTTATAACTAAACTTATATTTTGTACTCATTTTTTTTCATAACAAGACTTTAAGGAAAACACATTTAATTAGATTTCATAATAACTTCGATTACAATACTGTTATATGAATGCTAAGTAAGATAGTGAAGAAGATTCTGTGCATTACAGGCTTTTCTAAATATAGCTACATCCACCGTACTAAGGATGACGGCTCCATTACCTAAGTCCTTGTGTACAACATATGGCCCTTCCTAGATGGGATCATATGCCCCCGGTCTAAGGAATATTCTCTTTAGCGCTAATTCTCCTTCCATGAATGAACGAGGTTTGACTTTAAAATTATATTGATTGGTTATCCTTCATTTATGCTTTTTCGCCTTCAAAGCAGCTTCTTCACATTTTTCATCAATTAGATCCAATGACATATTAGCAAATTCTCGTTTTAATTTGGGTCTTAATGAATCCTCTAGTGTGATGGTACTGCCGTCTCCACCTGGTAACATTGCTTCTAATCCATAGGCCAATAAGAAATCAGTATGACCTGTGGTAGTCATAAAAGAAGTGTGGTAAGCCCACAGTGCCAAAGGAAGTTCATCCACCAAAGCTTCTTTTGCTTTTTCCAACCACTTCTTAATGAGGGTCTTCATAACTTTATTGAACACCTCCACTTGTCTATTAGCCTACGGATATCTTACTATAGATAAACGCTTCTTTATTCAATGCTACCAGCAGAAATCGGCGAATTCCTCACTATCAAACTTTAGTCTGTTATCTGAGATGATATGGTAGGAAGCTCCATGCCTGCTAATTACATTTTTGACTAAAAAAATTATAACCTTGGTTGTCGACACTTTAGTGAGTGGTTCAGCCTCAACCCACTTAGGAAAGTAGTCAACTTCCACTATGGCATACTTTGCTCCACCTCTAGACATAGGGAGCTCGATGATCAAGTCTATTCCCCTAATCGTAAAAGGTCAGCGGCTAACTATGTGAGTCAATTTAGTCGGCGGCAATCTCAGAATCTTCGTAAATCGCTGGCACTTGTCACACCTTTTTGGATACTCCATAGCATCGTGATTTAATGTTGGCCAGAAGTACCCATATCGCAACATCTTCTTTGCCAGAGTTTGCCCTCCAGTATGATCTCCGCAGCTTCCTTGATGTATTTTTTCCAACATTTCCCATCTTTTCTTTCAGCGATGCACCTTAACAGTGGGTTAGAGATTCCTCTTCGGTATATTACACCATCATGGATGATAAAGCAGAGTGCCTTCCTCAAGATTTTTCTAGCATTGTTCATGTTTCCTGGTAACACTCCTTCATTTAAATACTTCGATAATGGCATCATCTAGGTGTCCTCGTCATTTGTAGTTGGAATCACATCCACTTCCTCAATGCTAGGTCAAAGTAGGGTGACAACAAGCACAGATCCCAATAGAGGCCCAGCTCTTGAACTTGCCAACTTCGCCAACTCATCCACATCTCTATTCTCTTCCTTTAGGATGTGCTTGATTATGTGGTTTTCCATTTCATTAAGCAAAGTCTTTACCTTCCAGAAATATGACCTCAAGCGTTCTCCTTTTACTTGGAATTGCCAAGCACCTGGTTTATTTCCAACTGCGAGTCACTGTGCATACACAATGATCTGAGCCCTGCTTCTTTGCTATCTCCAACCTTGCTATTAAAGCATCGTATTCGGCTTCATTATTTGTCGTCTTAAATTCTAGTCGTTTAGTGTAGCTCAACTTCCACCATTCAGGCATCAACATTACCACACCCATGCCAGAGTCATGTTCATTCGAGGCTCCATCTACATATATTTTCAATTTATGAGCCACTTTCTCCTGGGATTCCACTTCATCATCCTTAGTGATGAACTCTGCAATAAAGTTTTCCAAGGCTTTTCTTTTGATTGTAGTTTGTAGATGATATGTAATCTCATATTGATCAACTCAATACTCCACTTAGTATGCCTTCCTGAGGTATTTGGTCGATGTATGACTGTCTTATAGGCTGATCGGTTAGTACTTGAATGGGATGGGACTAGTGTTGTTTTACATGAATACAAAAATTAAAGAGGAGGGAAAAAACTTATTTTATTATTCAGTCCATAGCTATTTATACAAAGTGTTTGGGCTGTGAGAGAAAGGCCCAGATCCAACGGAAGAAAAACAAATAACAACATATAAAAGAAATGAAATGTAAACAAACATAAACCATACTACTCAACACTCCATTCAATGCTCACAACACTCCCCCTCAAGTTGGAGCATACAAATCACTCATGCCCAACTTGCTGCATAAGAACCTGATCCTATTTCCATGCAAAGATTTGGTGAGAAGGTCGGCCACTTACTCTTCTGACTTAACATAATTTGTACAGATAAGACCTTGTTGAATTTTTTCTCTAATGAAATGGCAATCCACTTCGATGTGTTTGGTTCTCTTATGAAAAAATGGGTTAGATGCTATATGAAGAGCTGCCTTATTATCACACCACAATCTCATCGGCACATCACACTGCAATCCTATCTCACCCATAAACTGATTAATCCACATTAATTCACAAACTGTGTTGGTCATTGCTCTATACTCTGACTCAGCACTTGATCTCGATACTACACTTTGTTTCTTGCTTTTCCATGAAACCAAATTTGCCCCAATCAACACACAAAAACCTGAAGTAGATCTTCTATCTAACCTTGAACCAGCCCAATCAGCATCTGCAAATGCTTTAATTCTGCTATGTCCATGATTTGTGTATACTATGCATTGTCCAACAATACCCTTCAAATAACATAGTATTTGTTTTAATGCATTCCAGTGATCCACAGTGGGTGAACTCATAAACTGACTAACCATACTGACTGAAAAAGCAATATCAGGCCTTGTCATGACCAATTAATTCAACTTACCCACTAATCTTCTGTATTTGTCAGGGTCTTTAAACAATTCTCCTTCTTTTGTAAGAGATGAGTTAACTAACATAGGTGTATTACAAGGCTTAACACCCAATTTTCCAGTTTCTTTCAATAGATCAAAAACATATTTTCGTTGTGACAAGCATATTCTATCATTACTTCTAATAACTTCAATACCTAAAAAGTATTTCAACTCTCCCAAATCCTTGGTATGAAACTGTGAATGAATATATGCTTTGAGAGTAGAGATTCCTTTTTCATCATTACCAGTGATAATAATATCATCTACATATACAATTAACAAAATTAATGTACCTTTCACATTCCTGTAAAAGACTGAGTGATCAGCTTTGCTTTGTAACAAACCAAATTTCTCAATTGCTTCACTAAACTTCCCAAACCATGCTCTCGGGTTTTGCTTCAAACCATACAAACTTTTCTTCAACTTGAAAACCTTTCCATGCTCCCCCTGAGCAACAAACCCTGGTGGTTACTCCATATACACATCCTCAGCTAAGTCCCCATGAAGAAATGCATTTTTGATATCCAGTTGATGTAATTTCCAATTAAATTGTGCTGCTAAGGATATGAGTATTCTTATTGAAGTCATTTTAGCTACTGGTGAGAATGTTTCTGAATAGTCAATTCCATATGTTTGGGCATATCCTTTTGCAACTAAACGTGCTTTCAGCCTTTCAAGAGATCCATCTGAGTTCATTTTCACTGAAAATACCCATTTACAGCCTATTGCCTTATTGTCCTCTGGTAGATGAACTAAATTCCATGTATCATTCTAATCCAATGCACTTATTTCTTCTAACATGGCATTGTACCACTCTCTCTTTGATAAGGCTTCCTCAACTGTCTTTGGGATAGAAATTGAATCAAGTGTAGAAATGCAGGCATAAGATTCTGGAGATATGTGGTTTTATGTTACAACAGATGAAATAGGATAAGTACATTTCCTTTTCCCTTTACGCAATGCAATAGGTAAATCAAGACTTGAGACTGGTAACTGAATATCTTGACTTGAGACTGGTAATTGAGTGTCTTGTAAATCAGAAACAGGTGAAGATGAAATGTTAGAATTCAACTCCTCATTTCCATTGTGATCATTGGTTTGTGTAAATACATTAGGATATACCAGAAAATCATTATCTTCTTCAGTTAAGTGTTCATCATGGTTTTCTTGAATTGAAGGAATTACTGATGATGAATAAAAAGGTTCATCTTCCACAAAATTAACATCAATTGATACAACATACTTATGAAGACTGGGACAAAAGCACTTGTACCCTTTTTGATGTCTTGAATATCCAACAAATATACATTTCAACGAATTTGGATCTAATTTTGTTAATTATGGATTGACATCTCTAACAAAACAGGTACAACCAAAGACCCTTGGTTTCACTGGATAAATTGGTTTATTTGGACATAGCACTTGATAAGGTATTTTATAATCTAAGACAGTTGAAGGCATCCTATTAATCAAAAAACATGAAGTACTTACTGCCTCTGCCCAGAAGCTTTTTGGTACATTCATTTGAAAGAGAAGAGCTCTAGCAGTTTCCAACAAGTGTCTATTTTTTCTCTCAGCTACCCCATTTTGTGTTGCTGTGTCTACACATGAGGTTTCATGAATGATGCCATGTTGTGCCAAATATGAGTTAAATTGGTTGCTTGTATACTCTTTTGCATTGTCACTTCTCAAAATTTTGATTGATGTATCAAATTGATTTTGTATCTCAGCACAAAAAATACAAAATATAGAAAACAATTCTGATCTATTCTTCATTAAAAACAACCAAGTTACATGTGAGTAATCATCAATAAATGTGACAAAATATCTATATCCTTGTTTAGACATAACTGTTGATGGACCCCAAATATCATAATGTACAACTTCAAAGATAGAGCTAGATCTTTTATTAACACTAGGATATAGACTCACACGATGAAGCTTTGCATATTGACAGGAATCACAATGTAATGTAGATAGAGAACTGAACTGTGGACATAGTTTCTTAAGCAGAGACAATGAAGGATGGCCTAGCTGATAGTGCACTTGAAAAGCAGAAGAAGTTATACTTGAACAACTTATAGATTTAGGTGGCACAGTATTAAGAACATATAAACCTCCACATTCTTCACCTCTACCAATAATCTGCCTCGTTGTAAGATCTTGAAACTCACAATGATCAGGGAAAAATGATATGCTACATTTTAGATTTTTAGTAATTTGAATGACATATATCAAATTAAATGACAAATTAGGCAGATATAAAACTGAGTTTAATGGTAATTTTGAGTTTACTCTTATTCTTCCAGTTCCATGAACAAATGCTTGTGATCCATCAGCTAATGTAACAGCATGAGTTGATTGTTTATAATGTATTTCTGAAATCAAATTACTGTTACCCATCATATGGTCAGTTGCTCCTGAGTCTATGATCCATTTTGATTGACTTGTTGAATTAGCAATAGTTGAAACTTATGATGATGATCCCTTATTTGTTGATTCCTTCTTCAAAGATTCTTGAAATTTCACATACTGATCATAATCTCCTGCTAACATGAGAACGGATTTCATATCTTTATTCAACTGTGAATTCTTGTATTGAAGTTTCCTACACTCAAACTTAATATGCCCTGGCTTCTTACAATATGTAAAAAAAATTCCCTGATTTGAAGCTTTGTACTCTGGAGTATTTTCCCTTGGTGAATTGAAATTTGGTCTCACTGAATTATTCCATGGGAAATTCTGATTCTGGTTTCCTTGTACATAGCCTTTGTTATTACTAATCAAAGCACTTTCTACTTTAGTACTTGATACTTGTGCATGAGCAATGTCAGATCAAAGAATTCTACTAAACGCTTCTTGTAATGAAGGAATATCTGAACCAGATAGAATCTGAGATTTAGCAGCTTCAAATTCTGGTGGTAGACCAGCCAAGAAACTCATACTTGCCATTTGTTCACGTTGTTGTTGCTGAACTTTAAGATCTGCACTGATTGGAAGAAGCACATTGAATTCCTCATAAGTTTTCTTGAAGTTCATGAAATAATTCATAAGTGATTGCTCTTGTTTCTCTGCTCGATAGAATGACTTGCACACATCATACATTCTTGTTAAATTTCCCTTTCCAGAATATAAGAATTCTAAATATTCCATAAGTTCCTTAACAAACTCACAATGATTAACCGGACCAATTACCTCGCTATCAATTGTGTTTCTGATTTGTAAAAATAATCGAGCATCAGATCTGAACCACATCAGGTCTTTCTCATTCTTTGAATCAGGATCAGGTGGATCTTCTGTCAGATGGTTATCTTTATCTATACTGCGAAGATATAAACGAATCGTCTTACTCCAATTCAAAAAATTCATATTATTCAATTTATGATCTGTAATTTTGGGCATCAACTGCATCGCGTCCATTTCGATCTTGTTCTCCCCACTTCGGACATTACTTTCTCCACTTTCTCCAATGCTATCTCCCATCCTCACTGATTTGAGTTAAAACCCTAGTTAGATTTGAATCTGAAATTTTCGTGGCTCTGATACCATGTTGTTTTACATGAATACAAAAATTAAAGAGGAGGGAAAAAACTTATTTTATTATTCAGTCCATAGCTATTTATACAAAGTGTTTGGGCTGTGAGAGAAAAGGCCCAGATCCAACGGAAGAAAAAAAAATAACAACATATAAAAGAAATGAAATGTAAACAAACATAAACCATACTACTCAACACTCCTTTCAATGCTCACAACAACTAGAAATAATGTCTCAACTTCTGAGATACAATTAGTAGGCAATAAATCAACTTCTTTACTTAGGATACCTAAACTCAAGTCCAGTGCAACGTTTGCTCACGTAACATACTGGATGCTGCACCCGATCTTCTTTTCAAACCAACATTGTACATACGGCATGTGAGGGCACTGCCAAGTATAGATAGGGATCTTCTCCTTCTGCCTGCATTGAGTGAGGCGGAGGCTTCTGCAAATGTTCCAACAAGTTATCCATCCAGGCATTCATTCGTTCATTTAAAATTGCCTTTTTCCTTCTTAAATGCTTCAAAGAACGTAACACACCCATAAGTAGCCTTAGATATGAACCTGCTTAACGCTGCTACCTTTCCATTTAAATCTTTGATCTCCTTTCGATTTTCAAGGATTTTTATACCTTGCAAAGCCTGGACTTGTTCTATATTTTCTTCAATTCCCCTAGCAAGCATGATGAATCCCAAGAAATTCCATGAAGATACCCTAAAAGAACATTTCAATGTATTTAGCTTCATCTCGAACTCTTCATCCAAGTGTGAAATATGATCCTCGGACTTTTTTGACTTTATTAGCATATCATCAACATAGAGTACCATGGTTTTTCCAATCGGCCTAGCAAACATTTTGTTAACCAAGCACTGATATGTCGCCAATGTATTCTTATGTCCAAATGGCATGACCTTGTAATGATAGTGCCCCAAATCAATGATAAATATAGTATGTTCTTGATCTGGAACACACAGCAATTTGATTGTATCTGGAGTATGCACCCATAAAGGATAGAGGTTCATGCCCCCAGACCCATCTATCAATTTGTCGATTCTCGAGGGAGGAAAGCAATCTTTAGGAAAAGCGTCTTTTAGATTGGAGAAATCATTACATGTATGACATTTTCCATTCGGCCTTCTGACAAAACCGGATTAAGTAATCCATTCAAGATGCCAAGACTATCTAATGAATGTATTTGCTAATAGAGTCTTAACTTCTTCATTGAGGGCGGCCGATCACTTGGGACCCATTCTCCCTTTCTTTTGTTTAACAAGGGGCTTTCTTGGATCAATGTTCAAGGAGTGGCATGCTATCAAAAGGGAGATCCCCCACATATCCGCATGGCACCCAACAAAGACATCTTGATTATCCTTCAGAAACTCTATTAACTACAGTTTTAGACTTTGCTCTAATTTAGTTCCAACTTTCATTAACTTTTTTTAATCATTGCTATCTACTTCCACATCTATCGCCTCTCCGGGCTCGGTCGAGGCCCCTTCTTCTCCACCCCTTGGGTCAAGTTCATTATAAGTATCACCTGTGAACCTGAGCGGGGGGCCTCCTTTAATTACTATGTGATATGATTTTTGGCACGGAGTGAAACCTCTATACCTTTCGCTTACTCTCGCCGACTGCTTTCTCTGAGCTCCACTACGTAGCACTCCCTGGTGGCATCTTGATTTCCTTCCACTGCTCCTACTCCATTGGTTGTTGGGAATTTCATGGTTAAGCACCACTAACCCACTACTGCAAAGAAATCGGATAAGGTTGGCTGCCCTAAGAAGGCATTGTATGTCGAGAATCCATCCACCAGGATGAAAGTTTGTTTTCGAATGGCTAATCGATGATGAGCTCTTATCTCGACAAATAGATCTAGCCTTCCCAAGGGCATTGTTCCCTCTCCCATGAAGCCATGTAATTGCTGGTTGCATGGTATAACATCCTCCATAGACAACACTATCTTATTGAATGCATCATTGAATAAAATGTTTACTAAACTCCCACTGTCCACCAAAATATGATGCACCTCTGCCGGGCCGAGCATTGCTGAAATCACTAGTGGGTTCGTATGTGGGTACTTCTTACCCCGCAAGTCATTATCAATGAAGACTATCTTGCATACTCCCGATATGGAGTTTTAAGTTTTCGATCCTCGTCCATAGCATACACGAAGGCCTCCCCATTCTTTAGGGATTTTGCATATCTTTCCATTTCATCCCAACTTCTGTCAGCTATGTGGGACCCTCCCGTTACATAATTAATTATTATCCTTCCTTCTTTTTCACGGTTAGTACGGACCCTTCACCCCCGCCTCTAGGAGGGGTCATCCTTGGGATCTGCATTGTAGAAGCATAGGGAGTATTCAAATTCTTGATATACAACTCCAACTTCCACTTCCTAATGTGTTCCTCTATAACATCCCGCAAATGGTGACATTCGTTGGTGTTATATCCATAAGATTCATGAAACCTATAAGACTTCTCGATGTTCATCTCAGCTTAGGTTTGTTGCTTAGGCAGAGGTCTGTTATGTTTGAGTTCTACCCGTGCAGCGAGGTAGATGTTTTCTATTATATCGTTCAGATCCATGTAAGTGTCGAACCTCGTCCCAAGGTTAAGTCTCCTGTGCACCATTTTCTTCCAACCTGAAATGCCCTAATTATTATTTTTCTTTTTCTCAGAATTGCTTCCTTTATTATCCTTAACCATAGCATTCATACTATTAGAAGCTTCTAACAGCTTGACAATCATGCTGGCCTGCCTCCCAACCGCGACATCCTCCAACAAGATGTACATTGCTACTTTATAGAACAAGTCTTGTAAGGTAGCTGGCTTTTGCTTAGTTAATCTCCGGGCAAATCTCATTTTAGGATGAACGCCACCGCATAATGCCATAAGAGTCAAACGTTCATTTGCATTCTAAATACTAGCCGCTATAGCATTTAAGCTGGTGATGTATTGTTGCATTGTTTCGTCCTCTCATTGCTTTACATCCAACAATGAATATTGGTCCTTAGTTTGCTCTATATGAAACTGGAATTGACTAATGAATTTTTCTTTTAACACTTCCCATGAAAGAATTGAGCTAGGAGGAAGGAGGTAAAATCACATGGTAGCCAACTAAGACAAAAATAGAGGGAAGCACTTGTACAGTACTTCCTTTATTGCTCCACTCATCAACATGTGTTCTGTATATCACTGCAGATGCATTATAGGGTCAGTTAGCCCTTTATAAGGATTCATGGTAAGCATTCAGAAACTCCTAGGGTTTCAGGCAGTCTATATTTCCATGGAAAACGGACTACCAACCCTTATTTCTGTTTCTCGCTCTATTTGTTCATGACATACACATTCACTTATCATTTTTGACATTCAGTCCTTTGGCTTAGGGGATGGGTAGAGCTGAGTAGATCTCTCATTTTGGGGTGAAAAGCTCCTTTCATCTCTGCTATGATGGCTGCCTTACGATCTCGGCCCCATTCTTTGCTTCAGGATCATTCATGATGATAAATTCTTCTTCCACTAGTTGTCATCTGTAAGTCAGTGGAATAGGGATATTAAGGCTAAATGAACAGTAGAGGAGGGGTGAATAGTATTTAATGGATTATATAAATATTTTTCAAATTCTTCAAGATTTTTCTTGGGATAATGGAATTAAAAATCATAGAAATAATCACAGAATCAAAATATAGATAGAAGTAAATGCACTAAAAGTAAAAAGGAAAGAACATACCAGGATTTTATATTGATTTGGAGTTACCCAACATCCGATACTGCACAATTCCTTGTACGGATTTTTTTCAACTAGTAAATGCAAATACAATCTCGATTTTAAGGCTACGAGACACACCCTCTAAAATCCAAGCCTTTGGGTAGAGCCACTTGTTTTCCAGGCCACAAGCACACCCACCAGATTTACGTGCTACTAAGCACACCCAATTGATTTTATCAGGCTACAATCACACCTACTTGGATTATAAGGATACCAAGCACACCACAGAGTATAAAGAGTATGATTTGATTGAGTTTACAAACTCGGATCTTTGATCATGATTACAATTGATCCTATAACTCTTGAGTAACACTTTGTTCTTGAGAGAGATGATAGAAATCAGAGAGTATATGAAAGAGAATCAAACTAGTAATGATTGAATTTGATTCTGGTTGAATTTCGGCAAAGTTTTGATAGAAATTGATTTAGAAATCAAGAGAGTGAAAAGAAGAGAGAAAAATAAGAAAGTAGTTAATGAAAGTTTGTTTGGAAGTCTGATATATATATAGGAAAACAACGGTCATGTCCATTCATGAAGAGATACAATGAAAAGACACTTCCATTCAAATTTGAATTTTGAAAAGTATGGGTAGTATGTCGACATACTTGTAGAGGATATGTCGACATATCCTTTGGTATTTTGAAAAATCACTTAATAAAGATTGTTATGAAAATATTAAGTTTTGTAAAATATTTTGAAACTTTATATAAACATTTAATCATAGTTTATACATTTTTTAACCATATTAAACCTTAAAAAAATTATAAAATAATTTTAAAATATTTGATCAGGATATTCTATATAGTTATAATCAATATATATAATCATATTAAAAATCAATATAGTTTAAATTATTAAAGTATAAACAAAAATTCAATATATATATAATCTTCAAAACACTAAAATAATATCTTTATAAGTTTAAGAGATTTGAAAATCATTTTGGCAAATATTTTAAAAAGATTATTTTAGAAATAGAATATTTCAAAAATAATTTAAAATAAAATTAGAGAAGGTAAGAGAGATCAGGAAAGTGCTATCAAGGTTTTAACATAAATTCAATGACTTTATAAGTTATCAAAAATATCTTGAACTCTTGAACTCTCTAATACTCATGAGTCTTCATTCTTGAACTCTTCAAACCCTCTATCAGCATCTTGAATCAACTCTTGATATTGTACAGTCTTCTTAATCAATACCTGTCTAATATCCTGCACTATATACTATATATATCTTGATAAAACATTAGTATCTATATTTTATATAATTTCCTCTAGTTGTTATCATCAAACCAATACCTAAGGTACTAGCACTATCTCCGCTAGGATAGGAAAGCACTGCCTAGATCAAGGAGGATCAGCCGTAGTCACCGCTTGTTTACTACCTCCCCTATTCGGTTTGGTGTCGAATCGGTCCTCGGGTGCGGGGTTTGGCTGAATTCTCCATTGATCTACTTCTTAGGGCATTTACTCATCCTACCCTTCGGTTCTCTTGATTTGATTCACTATCCAAGTGTGACCAACTTCTTCTTCTGGACCCCGAGATCTAGTCATCCATCTTGTTTCAATGTTATGTATGACTAGTTGCATCTTCCCTAAGCATGTCATGATCTAGTCCACAATAGTTTGCCGTTAGGCAGCAAAAAACGAGTATCAAGATCCACCACAACTCAGTCTAAATCACCCATAGTAATGACATCTGGTGTTGGATGAATTGTTATCTTGTTATATAGCAACTCGCTCAGCGTTTCCGTTGGTACCACTAATCTTGCTCTTAGATTTAGGAGGATTGTTGAGAAGAAGTTCTCAATGAAAGCACCAAAAATTTTAGCACGAAAAGTGGGCAAACACCTCCAATCATGTTTACGGTAGTATATTACATAGAAATATGATGCATGAAAAGTAAATTGCACATGGATTTATAATGGTTCGTTTGTAAAAAGCCTATGTCCACTGTTCATTTTTATTGCTTTTCTCATATTTGAGCTTTTACAAGTGTTTGAAAGTAAAATTCAATGATTTATTACTTGATATTGGAACCCGGAAGCTCTGTTTAGCTCTTTCTGTTTAGCATAGTTTTTGGGTTCCAAAAACTCCTCTCCATGGCTGCTAGATGCTTGTATATTTATAGGTGTGTAGAAATAGAGAAGTAACTCTGACAAATCATGCAACTTCCATGTATAATTTTCTTAGTTCGGATATTTCCATATATAAAAGTTATGATCATCAATTTCAAAATATATCCATATTTCATTCCATATAAAACTTATGTGGTTCGGTTGGAGATGTCATGTTTGGTGTCTGCTGGTCCGATGTTTGCACTTGGACACCTTGCTGGCTAGATTCCTTCATACCCCTCCTTAGTTCGGCTTTTCTTGGCTTCTCTTAGTTTAGCCTTCAACCCTGCCAAGCAGATATTATGTTCGGTGTATGTATGCACCCGACATCATTTCTTGTTTGGTGAATTACGCACCGAACAGAATCCCTATCCGATATTGAAATAACCGAACAAGAATCTATGCTCGGTGTTTAGACTAACGAACAAGAATTGCTGTTCCGAAACCACCGAACAAGAGATCCTATTTGGCTCATTTATGCAGCCGAACAGAGGGGTGATATGCCATCCCTTCTTAATTCCTTGTATCTTGCCTTCACCAGACTATCCTATTAAGGCTAAAATTCTTGGGCGCAAATGCCCACAATAATTTTAAAACACAATAATCATTAAACTAAACTAATAAACTACTCTTTCAGAACTCATAGTGGAATGGATCAAACTATAATATATAGATAAAATAAACAGACCCCGCCAATACGCATCATAAGATACACATAGTCTTTATACATATATAAAGTGCTAAATAATATATACTATATGTACCAGGCAATGGACAACATATATAAACATATCCATAGTCTCCATCTTCGAACGTCATTCAATCACGACTACTTCCTTTACCTATAGCGTATGTGGAGAGGGGCCAGACACATGTCTGGTGAGTGAAAATATTACCAAGTATATACCGATTCACGATTTCATAGACATCATATGAATACCAATATTTACTTACCTCTATCTCACCTGCATCCATAGATTTAATTCATCATCATAAACATATTACGATGACCATTATTATATACTTATTTACTTTTAACATATTCTAGAGTTAGTTAGACATAGACTAACTCAACTACACATAATAGATAAAATGGAATGGCGTTAGTTAAACATAGACTAACCCAACGATAAACGAGAGGGTTAGTTAAATAGAAACCCACCCAATGATACACATAAGAGTTAGTTTGATTGGGACTAACCCTAAGATATAGTTAAATGTAGACTATTCCCTAAATGTAAACAAAAGTATGAGTTAGATAAATGTAGTCTAACTCGCGTATATGTAAAGGATAGGTAAACATAGCCCGACTTCTTTACACATGATTAACCACTCATTGTAATGCATAATCATTAGAGAACGTATCAATACCTTAAACACTCCCAGTCGTTGCTAAATAACTAACTTGTTCTTTAATCACTATTTAATATAGGCCTGGCTGGAGCAAAATCGATCTAGGCCTAGTCCAAGTTCAACCTAGCCGGTAAAATTGTGCACCGGCCTACATGCACCAGTCCACCGGTCGCCATATTAATTTTCTAGCGAACAATTTCATGAATTCAATCTTTCTTCCTCGGTTCGATTTAACTCTAACGTATATTGTTTTAAAAATCGGTATTTCACTTAAACATCATATTTTGGCATTCTAACCTTATGTATATCATATATAATTAATAGATTTATATTAATCCCTCAATTACCATAATCCAGTCATTATATTTAATTTCAATTCAATAAACAATCTAAATGAAACCTGTTAACCCGCCTTTTGGCAAGGCTGTAGGCAGGCGGATTTAACTAAATCGACTACTCGTTTGTCGAGACTGGAATACGACAGGTTTAAGTCGACTGGACGGATAGATGATGTAGTGCGCTTGGAAGATGGATATTGGATTGGATGAAGTGAATCGGCAGAGGAAGTCGCTCGGCACAGGAAGTCGTTCGGCACAGGAAGTCGTTCGGCACAGGAAGTCGCTCGGCATAGGAAGTCGCTCGGCACAGGAAGTCGCCCGGCACAGGAAGTCGTTCGGCATTGGAAGTCACTCGGAAGTCGTTCGGCACAGGAAGTCGCTCGGCACAGGAAGTCGCTCGGCACAGGAAGTCATTCTACATTGGAAGTCGCTCGACATTGTACCTCGCTCGGCATTATACCTCGCTCGGCATTGTACCTCGCTCAGCATTATACCTCGCTCGGCATTGGACATCACTCAGCATCGAACCTCGCTCGGCATTGTGGTGAGGCTGGTGCGACTCGGCATTGTGGCGAGGTTGGTGTGGTTCGGCATTGTGGAGGTATGTGTGGCTCGGAATTGTGGAGGTATGTGGCTCGGGTGGAAGGCCTTGATGGGACCGGATCATTTAGAAAGCCCAACAACTCAGGATTTGCCTATAAATGCAGCATGTGAGGGTTCTGAAAAGTGATCTTCTTTCTGCTCTCTTACTTTCTATTTCCTAAGGCTGAGACTACTCTGCCATTTTGTAACTGTAATTGATTCGAATATCAATAAAAAGGAAACTTCTGGAGTGGACGTAGGCTGGAGTTAGCCGAACCACTATAAAATCTGTTGTTCTTTACTGCTTTCATTTTAATTTTTACTGTTCTTCACTTCATCACTCTCTACACACATTCTGTTTATGAGCTGTGACTAGTATTTTGTGCTTTCAACTGGATTTGGGTGTCAGTGACCAATTTTGGCGCTAACAAAACCTAACCCCAATTCGATCATTATTTATATCATTAACCTCTGCAATCGTTCAAGTATTAATTTCCTAACTTAAATCATCCAAATTTACTATCTAATTAACCTAAACAGAAATCATACGACATATACTACTATCATGCAATCAATATTTCATCGATAATGATTCTCACTCACCAAATTATGTCAACAGAGCCCTAGAATCTACCAATTTGCCCCAAATCCTTTGCTGTCCAGAATTGCAGTCCTTTCAATATTCCCGATTCTATAAATGATTGGTATCTCTACTTAGCCCTCGTCGTGCTCTTTGATTTGATATATAAATCTATGTTAAAGAGATAGAAGAGAGAGGGATGAGAGATGAAGGAAGAAGAAATTGGAAAAATGAAATGTATGTGAATTCCAATCCTCTCCATCAGCCCGTTATATAAATTTTTGAATCGACACTTCAGCCTAACGGGCGGCCTACTCAAACAATTCAAAACCCGCATCTTTAAAATCCACGTAACTTCTTCATATGAATTCTGATGCAGACAAACCAATCAATCATTCTGACTAGAAAAATGAGCTCCACCCAATGGTATAAGTCCCTTCACCTAATTCCAATGTTTGTAAAATTACCATTTTACTCGTAGTAATCAAATGTATGTTTTAAATTCCACAGGGTATACAGATGTTGACTGGTTAACTCAAAGGCAAGTCTTGCATCGCCCCGAGTCATGGGGATGACTATTGAATTGAACGTTGAGATGAGTTAGTATGAAATCACGTATCATCCTAGGAAGACAATTTGGGAACAAGCATTGGTAGATTTCATTATATGATTCACTATCCAAGATGATGAAATGGAGGAAGAAATGGTTGATCTATCTAAATGATGATTATATTTTAATAGTACATCTATTAATAATTCTGGAGTTGGGTTAGTCTTGGTGACTCTAGAAGGTCAGTGGGTGTGTTAGATTTTGAAGGTTGATTTCTATGTAACCAATAATGAACCAGAGTATGAATCATTAATTGTTGGAGCCAAAAAAGCGAAGGAATCAGGAGTGTGATCATTGGAAATATTCAGTGGCTCCCAATTAGTAGTATGTTGGGTAAAGAGAATATTCTAAGCTAAGGGTAACTTGCCTTTTACTTTTTGAAGGTGTTGGAACTGCTGGATGACCTTGAGCTTTATACTATTACTCATATTCCTAGAGAGGAAAATGTAAGCACAATACATTAGCCAAGCTATCTAGTTCTAGAGATGCACATGTATTACGAATCGTTCATGTAGAGGTGTTATTGGCTCTAACCATTCAAGATGTAAAGTTCATTAGGGAAGTGGAAGAAAAGTAGCCATGTATAATAACATATATATAATACTTGAAAAGGGTAACCTTTCAAAAAGTAGAAATGGAACACAGAAGCTCTTCGTAAGGCACCCAATTCTGTCATGTAGGATAACATCTTATTTCAAAGAGGATTCTCAACCCCCTTCTAAGGTGTGTTTATAAGGATGAAGCAAAGAAAATCTTTGAGGACGTCTATTATGGAAGTTATGGAGATCGCACTGGGGATAAAACTTAGCACTAAAAGTACTATGTAATGGATTTTTCTAGCCAACTGTCAAAAGTGGTGCAATGGAATTTTCTAAGAAATGAGATATATATTAAAGGTTTGCGACCGAGAGCCCCATCTAACGATCTTACATAAGTGGTTAGACCATGATCATTTATGATATGGTAAATTGATATCATTAAAATGCTCCAATGGCACATGGAGGAGCCAAATACACAATTACTATGGTGGAATACTTCTATAAGTGGTAGAGGTAGAGCCACTCACCACATCACTTCAGTGAAAGCAATCACTTTTGGTGAATTATATTTTATGTTGGCTCAGAGTGCAATAGAAGATTATTAACGATAAAGGAAGTCAATTTAAAAGCATAGAAAACAACAAATTCTATGCATGGCATCAATTTTAAAAGACTTTCTTAGTGGTAGCACATCCATATGTGAATAAATAGGTAGGGATGTTGAACATAATCATCAAATCCATCATCAGAAAGCTATTAAAGCAAGCAAAATGAAATTGGATTGACGAGATAACACTAGTATTATGGGCTTTTTAGATAACCAAAAAATTCATATAACTATGCTAGTTAGTCCTAGAAGGATAAATCTATAAATCCCAACGTATCTCCAACTTGTAGCCCTTGGAAAGTAATAGAACTCTCGACTACTAAGGTCTAACAAGTCACCTCTAGACGAAATCACAAATTCCTAATCCATTTCCAAAATATAATTGACATATACTCACCAATAGTAATTGAACAAATATTACTTGAGCATCCCATTGCACTAAGTATTACTCAAACATTTACCAGAAGCATATAAACTATGCTCGTCTTACAAGAGTTATTATATAATATGAGTCAATAGAATAGGCGTAAAAATAATACTGGATGCCCCATCTCAGACAGTATTACTAATGCATTTATTCAACATCCTCATTGTATAGAATAAAATCACAACACAAATCAAATATTCTTATCATATAGAATTTCCCATATGATCTAATAATCCAATTTCGAACCATTAAATATATGTATGAAAAGGGATTTATATTTTAATACTCTTAAAACCACTTGAACATATTTCAGAATTGGCTTATCTTCAAAATAAGCTATATACTCAAAAATCCCTTTTCGAAAATATCACTTAAACCTTATTTATTAAACATACACTTCACAAAATAAATTCCTTTTAGAAAATATTATCAAAACCTTTTAGTTATGCAAAATCATCAAATAAACTAATTTCGAATCAATAAATATATAAAAAGGGGAATAATTTTCAAAATTCTTAAAAATAGATTTTATAAACCGAAATCCCCATTCGAAATTTCGTTTTAACCCTTTTTATTAAATATATACACTTTTTAAGTGAATTTCCTTTTCGGAAATATTATTAAAAACTTCTCAACTATACTTATAAAAATTCCATACATTCAATTACTCTTGAAAATCTCTATTTTCATTTTAAAAATAACTTTTATTTCTAAAATAATTTCCAATAAATCATTTTACTCCTCGACCACTTTTGTTTATTTATAAATAAACTTCAATTTAATTTTAAAACACCAAAAATAATTTACCGAGGCTTACAAAAATATTTTAAAAATAGGAAATCAATAAATCATCAATAATATAAATTATGGAGCAAAATTCTCCAAAATCAACCACAAATCATCAATATATATTTTATCGTTCAACTCGAATCGATTTACATCGAATTCGGATCATCCATAAATGCACACACAATAAATAAAACTTCATAATCCATCTCGACCAACAGTTCTAATGGTAGAAAATACTCTCAAATGAATGGCCTTAAGAGATATAAAATATACAAATCAAAATGCAATCGGACAGCGTCTCATTTGCATTTTGGACAATCCAACATACACAAAGTCTCCCAATCAAATCCAAATTCAAACTATCAATCCATTATCTCGAACAAGTAATTCATCTAAATAATTTAATTAATAATCCCAACCAATTAAATGAAATAATTCAATCAAATATTGGGATATATGCATAAGTATATGATGCGAATGACATTAGATATAACTATGAGTAAAAAACTAAATGAAACTCCTAGCGAAGTCTATATTGCCATTATCGCTGAATTACACATCAACCATATTCGAAGACTGTAGCAGATTCATCAACCCAACACCCATCATCAAAATCCGAATCTCCAGCTGCCACTAGCCCAAAAAGTCGATGCCTGCAACCACATCGTGGTGCTCTACATTCATAACCACCTTGCTAAAATTGTCAGCATCCACTTGACAACTATCGACCATTGCCATTGCATCGAGCTCCATCACATCCGGATCTTTGCAAACTCACATGCTCATGCACCCTCCAAGTTGCATTCATTCACGATCATCTCATCAAGCCGCTTCGCTCCTCTAGGTCGTTGTCGATACTACGGCCTCCATCTCCTTTTTCATGGTGATAAATTATGCAAGGTTGCGTTGCACTTTTTTTTAAGTGGTCACGATATTCATTTGGGGATTTAGAGTTAGGGGCTGATATATGAGGGTTACAGGGTTATGATTTTGAATAGAGAGGGTTTTGGGCTTGCATTTAATAATAAAAGAAAGCGAATGGTTTAAAGTTTAGAAATAAAAAGAAAGATGGATTTTTAAATGGGCTTGGGCTCTAATTTAATTAACCAATTTTCTTCTTTTCTTAACCAACTCGTCTTTTATATGTAAATAAAATTCCACTCTAATATAAATTGATTACAACACAATTTTATTCGACTCAATATTGTTTTACTCTATTTAATTATTCAATATTTCGCACAAATAAATTTGTTTTTCCACTTTTTCAATAATATAAAAATTATTTACACTTTCAAAATATTTTATATTTAATTATGACATTTTATTCAATTTTAATATATTATTTGAAAGGAATTTTTTAATTCAATTCAATTTATTTACACGAAAATCTTTTATTAAACAGACTTAAATTAAATAAATAATAACTTTTAAAAATATTAATTACCAAAAATTAAATTCGAACAATTTTATTTTAGTTAAATTATTTAATTTACAATGTAGGAAATAGAGTTGTTATAGAGTTCCCCCTTAAAAAAATTACGTCCTTGCAATTTCTTGTAGGGAAACATCATACACAACTCAAACCCCGAACTTTCTACATATTTTCAATCTAATATAAACTTACGTAATCCTCTATGTGGCACTTTCACAAACTTCTCTTATCGTATACTATAGATTCATTCAACAACTTTGTACTTTTCACATACGATAATTTGTAAAAAAATTCTAAGTGTTGAATTTTTTAGAAAATTTCGACAAAGTCTCCTTTGTACGAAGAGCGTTCCAAAAATCAAAACATAAGGGCCCGTTTGGTTTGTTGTTTTTAGTTTTGTGTTTTCGTCTAAACAAAAATATGCATTTCTTATGAATTGTTGGAAAACACACAATCTTGATAAATGAAATTAACATAGAAAATAGAAAACAAGTTTATTTGATTTTTCGTGTTTTGAGACATAACAAAAGGACGGAAAACAATTCCTCCCCTCCATTTCCCATCCATCGTTGTAATGGCTAAGAATTGTAAAAAAAATTCTCATGTTTTCTTGTATTTTGTGGTGTTTGTTGAAAACACAAAACTCAAAACAAAACCAAATGGGCCCTAATATATCCTAATATTCATACTTCATAATCAATGGTCATTTCGAAACATGGGGAAACAACACAATATCACATAATATATCGATATACTGTAAAAAAAAGTACCTTCTTATTATCATTTAAGGGAGCTATTTTGCTTTTATGTGAGCAAAAGTGAGCCAACAGCCAAAGCATCAAATTCTGCTCGAACTGTACCTATCTTTTATCTCAAATTCAAACATTTGTAACATATAAAAATTTATAAAGAGTATGTATTCATTAGAAGTAAAAGCAACATCACTTCTTGTTTAAATCGCATTCTAACCAAATTTTAATGGTCAAAACGACTAAATTAAATAACGGTTCCAAAGAATAAATTATTGAATAGTGAATTAAATTTTCAAAACAACTTTCAAATTATGAAAATACAAATTACAACATGAGTTATGGGGGATTTACTAAATGTCTGTTTTTAGATTAATAAATTTTGAAATGTCTGTTTTTAGATTAATAAATTTTGAAATTTGCAAAACACTAAAGACAAAAGTTGTTTCTTAGGTTCTTAGATTTTCAAAATATTCAAAATCGTTAAAATCTGATAAATCGTTCAAAAGTTATGGTCAAGACACTTAGGCGTAAAATACTAAAATCATTTATGGGCCAGAATTGTTGTCTCAACATAAGATAAGTTTAAAAACCAACAAACTTCAAATTTTCAAGAAGTGGCAAACAAGAAACTTGTTCCTTAATAAAAATCTTCCAAGCAAAAGAAACGCTACCAAAATGGATCAAAAAGTCAAAAGTTATGTCCAAAATGGTAAAGCTCATTAGTTTCATGTTATAGTTGGCTATAAGTTCAATCAAAAAATCCTAAACCATAAAACTAAAATTTTCAAATTTAAGATTTATAAACTTCAAAAGTGAAATTTCATTTAGCCTTACTCACAATTTTTTTTCTATTAATATTTCACAAACTCGAAAATCTTTTATAGATACTTCTCTTTAAAAGCTTTTAATCCAAAATGCAAAATCTATATCATTTAATTTTTCCACTTCATATATACACGTGTGTGTGTGTGTGTGTATTCCCAAGAAACATTATTTCACAATATATTCAAAAATACCAAAATTTACATTTTAATAATCAAACACTTCCTTATAATATTATTTTTGATCGTTCAAGAAGTTTTGCTAAAATATAAATTCTATTTTAAAAATATTAAATCAAAATTTCAATTCATCACTCAAAAATATAATTTTTTATATCATTGTATTGAGATGCCTCATCCTAGTGTTTAGGAATCCGTATTGAATACGTATGCACCAACATTAGTTAGAATTCTTAAATCACTTGATGGACAAATTAACACCAAAAAAAACTACTAAAATAATTTCTAGTCACTTTATAAAATAAAGATCATATTTTATCAAACCATTTGCTTGCTTGTAAGAAAATATTTATTCACGAAATTCGTATACACGTCCAATTTGTCAATTATTAAAAACAAAAAACTCATCACACAACATCCATAAACCCAAACAAACATTATACAAAAGTGCATGCATTTCCAAACAAGCAAACAAATGCCTCCAGTGGAAAGCTATATATATGTTTCCACTGTGCAACTCTGATCACTACTGGATCATCTTACTTAACTCGCCACATCACAGTTTATGAATATGAAGTATTTATAATGCGAAATTTGGATTAGGGTAATTTACTGGTTCCCCAACCGAGCTACTGCATCCTCACTCAAGCCACACAGAGGTCCATTCAATATCATCAATGCCGACACTACTATTTGGGCTAACAACTACTTATTTCACCACTTCCCTCAACAAATTCCTTTTTGCTAGGAAATAACACATATAAGAGGTCGAGATAAAGAATATATGTAGTAGGAAAAAATCACAAGTACGTCCCCAGATGACTAGATGATTACCCCAGTAATCATCATATACTTCTATTATACCTTTAATACAGGGTAACTACCACACACCTAAGGGGACAAGGACTCTTAAGTCACTCTAAGGCCAAGACTCGTGTTATAAGTATTCTATATTGTTCTGAACCTACTCTGACACCAAACTCTAACACCCAACCTTTGTACCCATACTACTAAAGAAAATTACTAGGAATCATGTCTGGTAATACGGAGAATGAGGCTTGTTAAGAGTGACCATACGTGAATATTCCCTTGGGCTAACACTGATACGTATCTCACCTCAAAATATATCAACAATTTACATATCTGATATCAGCACAAAGCAATAAACATATGATCTTAGTAGGATGGAACAATATAAGACACACAGAGAGAATATATATATATATATATATATGAATATAGAGTCACAGAATGCAGCAGAAAAATGTAATATATACAAACTGCTACCTACTGATGTTTATCACAATACAACAATAAATACTAAGTCAAATTCACTGTACACATCTCTTGGTCATCTCATCAAAATAAATACAAGGAGACATCAAAATAGAATATATATATATATAATCATCATCTCAGAATACAATATAATAAATATATATTGTCTTCTCTAAATCCCAATCATCCAAAATGGCTAATGTCCTTGTACCTAAAAAGTCTCGGACTGACCCGGGTATTATATAAATAATAAACGGGTCAGAGTATATCTAAATCCAAGGTGAGTACATAACCATAAGCACGGTACTAAAACGTCAAGTACGAATACGACTCAGCGAAACATCCACTGTAACATCATAATCATAATTTACCATGCCACACATTCCAAATATCACCCAAGGAATACATACAAGCAAAAACAAAAGAGAAATCTATAAATCAGTTGATAACTATCAGACTCATTGAAATCACAAAAAACCATGGACACAAACTCGGCATGTCCAAAAAAATCACCAATAAAGGAATGATTCACAAATCATACCAAATACAAAAGTCGATTTATAGTCCAAACGAAAGTGAGGAGTTTCGACTATTAAGCACTAAAAGATAAACTAACATTGTAGAATTCCGAATAAATAATAAAAGCATCAAATCTCGACTTACAACACTAATAGAAGAAATAACTCCCGACTACTGATCCATAAAAGATAAATCAGGGAATATGGAAACTAAATATAGTAATCAATATCCAAGAATAATTTCTCGACTTACAGTCCTAATGGAAGTAAAATCTTCCGAGCGTTAGTCCTAGGAGATAACAAGAAGTACAAACCTCAACAAAAGCACAACTCAGACAAAATATCAAAACCAATAGCCAAATAATTATCTGGACCTAAAGTTCTAATGAAAGTGATAACTTTAGACTGTCAGGTCCTCGGAGATATGAAGAAATATAAACTCAAATCAAATTTAAAGCCAATAAAAAACTCAATATATAAAATCATATACATCGACCCCAGTCCTTAGAGAGACGAAACTCTCGATTGTATGATCTTAAGAGATAGAAACAACAAATCATATAAAAAGGAGATCTCCCAACCATAAGCTCGTTTGAGAGAATGAGAGAGAAGCTTGTAGCATGTCTCTAATGTTATAAATAAACTACTCGCAGCTGTCTCGTGTTAGTGTAACTTAAATGACAGACTAACATGTAGCTAGTTTCTAATATCAAAATTTCATCGTCTACAGTAAGGTGATAATATAAAATATCTAATATATAATGGATCCACCTAAGTCATCCAGATGGGAGACTGAAGTACCACAACACTGCTTTAGGAAACGCTAATTATCGCTACACGTATTACTTAGTTACTCTCATAATCGTGACACTCATATCCATCGCATGTCACAAACACGCTGTCAGACTATGTCGAGCATAGGCCACGACTCCTACTTACCATTGGTAACGGACTATTAGTCCTTAAGTGATGTCAGGGCAATGACTCTAATGAGAGAAATAACTCTCGGCCTATAAACTCACTCGGTGACATCACTGATCTGGGATGCAACCCCGCAAACAGAACCGCTAGGATGGATAACTAGCCAATCCAGTGGGTCTAATTCATGCACTCTACTTAGTGGGATGAAACCTATGACGTAGATCCCTATCAAATACCCTCGAATATATAAGTCCCGATGAGAGTAATAGCTAGTACTCTTGACTCAAGGAGTCTCGATGAGAGTGACAACTACTGCTCTCAACTCGATAAGTCCTACTGAGAGTGATAATTAATACTCTCGACTTAATGAGTACCAATGAAAGCCACATCAAATACTCTTGACTCTAGATGACCCAATGAGATTAATTGTTCTCGACTATACGGTTCATGATGAGAGCATCTCAATATAACAAACCCTCAACTACCAGCCTTATGGGTGGATAGTGATACTCGACTAGTTAGCCCTTAAAGGATACAATGAAATATACTCTCAGCAAGATGAGTCCTAAGGAGAGTAATAATAAGTACTCTCAACTCTACGCATCCTAATGAGAGCGTCACAACATACTAATTCCTCGACTGCTGGCCCTAAGAGTAATATAATATAACTCGGCTAGTTAGTCCTAAGAGGATAAATCTATAAATCCAAAGATATGTCTAGCTTGTAGCCCTTGGAGAGTAATAGAGCTCTCGATTGCTAAGCTCTAAGGAGTCTCCTCTAGATGATATCAAAAATTCCTATCCCATCTCCAAAATAAAAGTAACATTTACTGACCAATGGTAATTGAACAAGTATAACATGAGCGTCCTATTCCACTCATTATTACTTGAACATTTACTAGAAGCTAGTAAACTACACTCATCAAACAATAGTTATTCTATAATATGAGTCAACAAAATAACCAAAAAATAATATCGAATGCCCCTTTATATGCGATATTACTAATCTATTTATTCAACATACTCATTGTATAGAATTAAATCACAACACAAATCAAATACTCGTATCGTAGAATTTCCCTTATGACCCAATAATTAAATTTTGAACTATTAAATATATGTATGAAAAGAGATCTATATTATAATACTCTTAAAACCATTCGAACATGTTTCACAATTGGTTTATCTTCAAAATAAGCTATATACTCAAAAATCCTTTTTCGAAAATATCCCTTGAATCCTATTTATTAAACATACACTTTACAAAATAAATTCCTTTTCAAAAATACTATTAAATCCTTTTAATTATGCAAAATCATCAAATAAACTAATTCTGAACCAATAAATATATAAAAAGGGGATTAACTTTCAAAATTCTTAAAATAGATTTTTATAATCAAAATTCCCCTTTTGAAATATCCTTTTAACCCTTTTTATTAAATATATACACGTTTCTAGATAATTTATCTTTTGTAAATATTAATAAAAACTTTTCATTTATACTTATAAAAATTCCATATATTCAATTACTCTTGAAAATCTATATTTTTGTTTTTAAAACAACTTTTATTTCCAAAACAATTTCCAATTAATCATTTTATTCCATAAATTTATTTATTTATTTATAAATAAACTTTAGTTAAATTTTAAAACACCAAAAATATTTTCCTGAGGCTTTCAAAAATATTTTAAAAATAGGAAATCAATAAATTGTTTGCATCATAAATTTTGGAGCAAAATACTCCAAAATTAACAACAAATCACCAATATCGATTTTATCGTTTGACCTGAACCAACTTACATCGAATTCTGATCATTCATAAATGAACACACAACAAACAAAACTTCATGATCGATCTCGACCAACAGTTCTAATAAGAGAAAATATTCTCAACTGAATGGCCCTAGGAGATGTAAAATATACAAATCAAAATGCAATCAGACAACATCTCCTTTGATTTTTGGACAATCCAATCCAAATTCATACAATCAATCCAATATCTCGAACAAGCAATTCATCCAAATAATTCAATTAATAATATCAACCAATTCAACGAATCAATGCAATCAAATATTGGGATATATATATACATACATACATATATATATACACACACACATACATAGATATATATACACATACATATATATATATACACCCATACATAGAGATCTATATATATATATACATAGATATATACATATATATATATATATCATCATATATATATATATGATGAAAGGGAATTAGATATAATTGTTAGTATAAAACTCAGCGAAACTCCTAGCGAAGTCTAAACTACCATTATCATTGAGTTACACATCAACCACCTTTGATGACTATAGCCAATGCCCCAACACAGCACCCATCATCGCTGCTCCGAATCTCCAACTGCCACCAAACCAAAAAGTTGATGCTTGCAAGTATGTCATGGTGCTCCATATTCGTAACCGCCTTGCTGAAATTGCCAGCATCCACTCGACAGCTGTCGACCATAGCCATTGCATCGAGCTCCACCACATACAGGTCGACGCAAACCTACATGCTCATGCACCCTCCAGGGCGCGTCCACTAATGCTCACCTCATTATGCCGCTTCGTCGTGGCATCCACTCCCTTTCTCACATCGATCAACTATGCCAGGTCACCTTGCACACTTTTTTCACTGGCCATGAAGTTCATTTAAGGATTTACGGTTAGGGGCAGATATAGGAGTGTTTGGGTTTATGATTTTAAACGGAGAGGGCTTTGGGCTTGCATATAATAATAAAATAAAAGGAATGGTTTAAAGTTCATAAATAAAAAGAAAGTTGAATTTTTAAATATGCTTGGGCTCTAATTTATTTAACCAATTTTCTTCACTTCTTAATTAACTCTTGTCTTTTATTTATAAATAAAATTCCACTCTAGTATAAATTGATTACAAAACAATTTCGTTTAGCTCAATATTATTTTACTATATTTAATTATTCATCACATAGATAAATTTATTTTCCTATATTTCAATAGTATGAAAATTATTTACAATTTTAAAATAATTTATATTTAATTAATACATTTCATTCGATTTTAATACATTATTTGAAAAGAATTTATGAACTTAATTGAATTTATTTACACAAAAAACTTTTATTAAATAGGCTTTAATTAAATAAATATTAACTTTGAAAAATATTAATTACCAAAAGTCGACTTTGAACAATTTTATTTTAGTTAAATTTATTTAATTCATGGCGTAGAAAGCAGTGTTGTTACGCAGAACGTAGCTAATTATATGGATCGATATTGACCCATAGGGGACTGTACCTACACATTTGTGTCATCAAGTTGTGCATGCATAGTGTTACCCATCATTTGAACCAAGTGACCTTTGGATGAAATTGATCCTATATGATAATGGAATGGATCACGAAGCTCAACAGATGCCAGGAATGGTGAAAGAAAGTACAAGAAGTTTGGCAAAGATTTCTATATGCCAATTCATATCAGTATTGACATGATCTATCATTTTAGTACAAAGTTAATTCTTGATGTGGGGTCCACTTATGAGCCGTAGGTGAAGATGTAGTGTACTTGGCAAAAAAAGATAAGATTCGCATAGGATAAATAATGTTTGTACCGACATGATTTGTAGGGGAAATTTTTCAATGATGCTTTGGAATTCGAAGACTTTAATAAATATGAAGGAGAAGTGAAGGTGAAATGTGCAAAACCATGTTAGCACCGACATGATTTGGTCAGTACTGACATGATTTGTATTATGAATTTCACTCGTTCTATCTCCTTGATAGCATGGATCCGATCTGTTTCCTAGTCTTATGTTGCTTATAACTCTGGTGGATGAATTTTCCTACAAATATCCATGCTCAAGCAACGAAATAAAGCCTTTCAAAACTTCTTTCTCCTCTCAATTTTATTTTTCCATGAAGTGCTCAAATTTCCTTTGTTTTCAAGATATGAAACATTGTAATTCAGCTGTAATTATGCAAATTCTTTTGAAGTAAAGCTAAAGTGGACGTAGGTAGTGAATTAAGGATGAACCACTATAAAATTCTATGTATTCAAGCATTCTTTTATTTTTAGATTTATTATTCATGTTTGTGATTAATTGGGGATGTTGTGCCATTTTTTTGACCTAACATTTTTGGTGCGTTCACTGAGAAAGAAGACTCTCAAATCTAGATTTAGGTTTAACTTTAGATTTAAAGAATCTAAAAGGTAGATCCATGGATTTTTTACTGTAGATCTAAAGTTAATTGGATTCTGAACAAGTGTCTATTACAGATCCGATATGAGTGGCACCAAGGAAAACTGCTTCTAAGTTTGGAGTTACCATGGGAGGTTGTGAAGAAGGCTCTTGATATAATAAAGAGCCTACTAAACCTTTGAATGTTTTACTATGACCCTCATCTCAGCAGGAGATGGTGTCAAAGGCCAAGCTAGATAGACCAATGATTGAGATAAATAAAAGATGCTGGAGAGTCAAAATGCCATCATGGAGAAGATGGACAAAAGCTTGGCAATGATGTCCCAGACCTCAAAGGCGTAGGAGAAGTCATATAGATTCATCATCTTCATATTCTAAAGAAGAAAATTAATCTTCATCAAATCATAATTGAAGATATGGAAAGTAGAAAATGAAGACAAAGGTTGATTGGACATCAAGGAGGCAAAGTGCAAAAGATGGAGAGAATCTAGCAAGTTCCAATCAAGTCGGTGTCGACTAAAATCAAATAGTCGTTGAGTTGATTCCTATGGTCGATATTGATATGAATGTAAATGAAACATAATTTTCATACATTGAAGTAGAGTTGTAGGATGTTGGTGCTAGTGACGAGCAAGCTACTTGTGCATAAGCCGGAAGTGTTTAAACGAACATTATAGAATCAGCAAGATGTCAACGAAGAGGGTTTGGACGAATGGCTCTCCCAGATATAGGGGATTCTCGACATCATGTAACGAACTGAGAATGTTTGTAGAGTCAAACACTCAAAGTTATGCCTAACACTATTCGTCTAGCTACCTAGAGTAGTGAGGAGTACATCTCTAATATGGTGAAGAGATTGTTGAATGAGAACCAACGTAGAAACAACTAGTGGGGCTCATCTCCTAGCAAAACCCTAGTCACCAAAAATATTCTAATGAAGAGGAAACCTTTACACGCCTCTGTAAACTTTTGGGAGGCCTATGCCCTATAGAAACTGCCTACCTGAGACCGTCCCTTGGCCCAAAGGTCCTGATACAAGGTTAGAATGAAGCTTCATAAGGTCAGTCTGTCCAAGTGCATTATCTGAAAAAGTTTGCGATGTAGGGATGTGGATAACATATGGACATCACTTGTGCCACAGATGGTGTGATATGTAAGTGCTTTCCTATATGTTTGGATGGATTTGCTATGATGTGCTTCACTCAACTTGTGCTTAGGTCTATATTCTTGTTTGACCAAGTGGTGAAGAAGTTCATGCAGCAGTTCAGGCTCCATACCGCACGATCGAAAGACATTATGTCTTTGTCGAATGTTCATCAAAGTTTCGGAGAGACTCTAAAGTACTTTCTTAAAAGATTTAATATTGTACTGACTACGGTAAGAAATCCTAGAGTGGAGATTTTTTTGATGGCGTTTGTTAATAGATTTTACCCAAGGATTGATTTCGATAAATGGTTGAAGAGAAAATATCCAACTAACATGAAGGATTTTTATCAAATGGCATCCTAATTTATATGCTTGAAAGAGGCAGATTTTGCTGTTGAGGGTCAAGAGGGGACCAAGTACTATAGTGTAAGGCAATGTTGCTAACAAATAGAATGGTGATACCGCAGGAAATGTTGTCATAAATGTTAGAAATAATAATAATACTAAAAGAAAGAAACCATGGCACTAGTCAGAAGAACCAATACACTAAGAAGTGCATGAGGTATACTTGATCAGGATATTACACTTCGTTGAATGATTCGGTTGAGTATATCTAGCTTGGCATGTGAGGTATTGAAAATTATAAGAGGACAACCCTGAGGAAGGCTACTAAGCAGGAAAAGCGCTTAGGGAAGTATCATCGCTTTCATAAAA
This sequence comes from Allium fistulosum, assembly GCA_030737815.1. NCBI lineage: Eukaryota > Viridiplantae > Streptophyta > Magnoliopsida > Asparagales > Amaryllidaceae > Allium > Allium fistulosum. The sequence goes on from CM060902.1 coordinate 1,024,697,080, forward strand.
CTTAAGGGACAATACTAATGAATGCTGACACCCGAAAGATGTGATCGAGGATTTGATAAGAAAGAAGAAACTACAGCAATATGCTTGGAACCCACAAGCTAGTGGGTAGATGAATAACAGACCCCAAGGGCAACCTACCTAAAGGAATCAGACTTGGTTCAGTGGAGATGGACCAAGATAATAATCGAGAGGAATAGTGATTAATACCATCTCTAGTGGTTGTCTTGCATAGAAGAGCTGGAACAAAATGGAGCGATATGGTAGCTCATTGAGGCATGTGCCTCAAGAAACATGTTTCACAATAAAGGATGGGACTCTATTAATGCAACAAAGAATAATAATAATGACATCATTTTGAGAAATAGAAATGTTGATGGGGTGCAGTCACTATTGCTTGACCCCATGGTGATTATGGCTATGATTGGACCAATAACAGTGCATCGAGTTCTTATTCATTGTAGGAGCTCGGCTAATATTTTACTTAAATGTTTGATCGGAAGCGGCTCAACAAAAAGGATCTTAGCCCTACAACTTATGTATATAGGAATTTGCTAGAGAGGCCAAGGAACCTGTTAGCTGGGTTGAGTTACCGATGGAATTGGGAGAAGGGGACCATAAATCGGTATAGTTATAAATGTTTGTAGTAGTCGTTAGATTCTCGACCTACATTTCTTTATTAGGCCGACCGGTCCTTGATAGTTTAGAGTTTCCCTTTGCGCATGTTGTCTGATGATGAAGTTCCCCACCAAGAATAGAGCAGGGGCGATATAAGCCTATCAGAATACTGGTTGAGAAAGTTACATCATAAAGCTTAGAGAGGAAAAGCGACAAGAGAATGGAAATGATGCAAAGAAGTCTCTCTACCACCCAAGCCCTGGTTCGGGACCAATTACAAGTTCTACAAGCCTGTGGATCAATGAAAAGCTTCAGAGGATGCAAGGGCACGCCGACGAAGCTGGCAATTGACATCTCAATTAATAATGAGGATCCGATGAGGTTTCTCAAGATCGAATCTCACCTAAGCTATAAGATGAGAATGTAGTTGGTAGGGTTTCTCTAAGCAAACATGGATATGTTTTCTTAGATGCATTTCGATATGTGTGGAACTTTTCCGAGTAAAGAATTCCATGCATTAAATGTGGACCTAAGATGTCCGCCTATGAAATAAAAAAGGCACAGTATGAAATTGAAGTGATCCGTTCCGTTGAAAGAAGTTGATAAGCTAATGGAAAGTGGCTTCATCCACAATGTGCTATATCCGAAATGGGTATTGAATCTAAAAATTGAACGGTGCAACTACTTGATAAATTTGGGATTTCAAAAGATGAAAGAGTGGATCTTGGAGCTTAATAGATGCCGAAAATATTGGAAAGAAGAAGTACAAGAAGTTTGGCAAAGATTTGTATATGGAAAATCATGTCAGTAACAACATGATCAATAATGTCAAAACCGAGTTGATTCTTGATGCGGGATCCACTTCTTAGTTGTTTGTGATGTTGCATTGTACTTGGCAGAATAGGATAAGATTAGCATAGGATAAATCATGTCGATGCCGACATGATTTGTATGAGCAATTTTTCAGTAAAGCTTTGGAATTTGAAGAATTAAAAAGATATAAAGGAAAGGTGAACGTGCACGGTACAAAATAATGTCAGCATCGACATTATTTAGTCGGTGCTGGCATGATTTGTACTACGAATTTGACTCGTTCTTCCTTTCTAATAACATGGATTTGATATCTTACCTAGTCTTTCACAGGATTGCGAATCTGATGGATGAATTTACCTATAGATATCCATGCTAGAGTAACGGAAGAAGGACTTTTGGACATTTGGAACTTCTTTCCCTTCTCAACACTATTTTTCCATAAACTACTTGAATTTCCTTTGTTTTCTAGATCTAAAACATTGTAATTCAGTTATATTTATGCAAAATCTTCTAAAATATTATTAAAGCAGATGTAGATAGTGATTGAGGTTGAACAACTATAAAAATATTTGTGTTCAAGCATTTACTTTCATTTTGAAATCTAAAATTCTCATTTTTGATTAATTGGTGGTATTGTGTCATTTTTTGACCCAACACATAGGTCGGGGAAGGAATTTGGTTAAGACATGAGGAGGTCCGGAGTCCTTTGGATGATAATGCGAGAAGGGGCTTGAGGTAATGAATCAAGGAACTTTGAAGCTAAATATTAGCTGAGTATAAAGAAAATGGGTCGGTATAGACCGAGTATGGATCGATACCAACTAGATGTGTTTTGGGATTTGGCAATAGGAAGGCTTGAGGCATTTGGAGATGGTGGAACAAAGGACTTCGAAGAAAATTTGGGGAAGTTTTATGGGTCGGTACCACCTGACCCATACACGAGAAATTTGCTTCTTGAGTTCAAGACAAGTCGTGGAGACTTCAAAGGAGAAATCAAGGTGGATTTTATGCTATGTATTGGGATTCCACTGACCCATGATAGGTCGGTATCGACCCGAACCATGTAAATATTTCAATTGAGCACTTTAGAGGGAAATTAGCAAAGACTCTGGTGATCATCCTTATAGGCAAGTTTGGTATGATGTGAAATTATGGAGTGAAAAAAAGGTGGTCCTACTATCGTAACATGTGCCAAGGGATTGTTATTAAATTGAAGGTTTTGATATCTGATTATAAAGGAGTACTTGAGTGCACTCCCTTTACGATGTAATCGGTGAGCTCTGGATATAATGATGGTGGTTTAGTTTCTTGGCCATACGAAATTGATTAGATTTATGCATTGATGAGACCGCGATGTTTAGTAGTCATTGATCGTATAATATAATCATATAAGTTATCATATATCCAATAACATTTCACTTGAGAGACGTGGGACGGTAACATCCCTCATTCTGAAAACTTAAAGATGGAACACCAATATACTACTGTCACCTTGGAATTACCTTTCTGCGACAATGATGAGATCGGTATCATTATACAGTCTTAAGTAAACACAGTAGATATACAAAGTGAAACACATCATTACAGATTTAGTTTAAGTATTATTTTTACAACCCAAAATCACACCCACAGGGGATCAAAAATATAGTACATATAGCTATTAGTGTCCAACATATGACGATCCAGGCACTAATACTAGATTCAATGTAAATAAACATAAATATTACACCCAAGCCTCCTACTTTGTTTTCGAATTGCATTACTCAGGTATCACCAAAAGAAACCAGCCTAAATCCATAAAATCACCCTGTTTGAATGAGTACCAGTGAGTTTGTAGGAAAAACAAGAATAAAAACACGGGTTAGGCATAACCTTTGGTGTGAATAACATATTACACTAAAGCATACAACATAGTGTGACCACACCACCAACATGCGAAACGAGATTTCTCATCACTTTCCAAAGCAATAATTTATCAGAATGTATAGTGAGTTTAAATTGTATAATTATTACCAAGTGTTAGAACTAATGTGATACCAGGACTAAAAGCATCCCCATATTTTATACCATATAAAAAACGATAATATTCCATTATAGTTAACTTACAAATTCATATGAAAAACGAACCTTAAACCTTCGATTTCAATTTCGGATGCCACACGGGTCTTACTTTCACTTTCGATTTGGAATGCCACACAAGCCTTACTCCTTCGCTTTGATTTTCGGATGCCATATAAACTTTACTCTTTCCACCAAATCTATTATCTAACCATCACTATTAGGCTTTTTACTTCGCTATTTATTAAGCTATCATTCAACTAGTCATCTTTTACTTATTAATATTGATTGTAATATTGTCATTAATGTCTCTGGTACCAACCATGGCCATCTTAACCATTATCGTGCCTTATTATCTCTGGAAGTTACTAGTTTTAGTTTACACATTCTTCTAAGAGTTGCATGACTCTCAACAGTCAATGTTCTCGCTCATCTAGGGAAGCTTGTTATAGTTTAATTTTGGTGATTTGTGAATTAACTCTTTAATTTATCTAAAATCACTTCCTCTACTCATATTTGCTCCTTAACTATTGAACTCCTTCGATCGTCGGCCAATACCTTCGGTTTGTTAACCCTAGCCTCAAACCTTGCTTATCGTAGCACTTTTACTTAAGCCATTATACTTAAGATTTTAGTTTTAATAAATTTTCGATTCGGCTCTACTTCCTTTAGCACACGTTGGAAACTGTCCTAACACAATTGCCACTAACTTTCCACAAGTCGATTTTTGATTCATTTGACTTAGTCCTTTCTAACCGTTTGCTGACATGTCAAGCACAAAATGTGGATCTGGTCAACAACCCAATAATTTATTGAACTCTTTAATTAAATTACCTTCCATTCATCACCTATTTACCTTCCGATTCTCTATTATAATATTTTGGCTAAGACTTAATTTTCCCTAGGAAACTACCTAATCTGTTCCCAGTTTCCTGTAGTCATGTATAGCATTCCTTATAACTAACCAATTTTCTCCATACATTTCTTAATTAACTTATAACCAATTATCTACTCAAGGATAAATTCTATTAATAAATAACATGGTGCCCTTATCACTTTATTTAATACCTAGTACCAATTAATCAAGCAGAACAAAGGAAACACCAAATTATTATACGACCATAACGAATACAAGGAAGAAAGGATTAGGGAATATAAACTCATATGTATCATTAGCCGATGAAGTCTCTAGTTTCTTTAGCTTTAATCTTTTCTTCTCTTCTTGTTGTTGTTAGGACTTAAACACCATTAAAGGGCTCAAGCTTTTGTTTTAAGTTTTGAATGTAAAAGAAGATGGAAAGAAGGAGTTATCTTTATTCAAAAAGGATAATTTGGGCCGCCGGCCCACTACCCTATTTTCTTATTATTTCTTAGCCATAAAGATTGCATTTAATTATTATTAATTTAGATTTTGAACTAGGATTTTCCTAGTGTCACTTGACATCTAAGCATAATGAGTAATAAAATGTTCCACGCATATTTATCCCTTTTGCATTATCTCAGTTTCTTAACTTCATAGCGATTACTTAATTATTTGTTTATTAATTTATATGGGTGTAACAGGCTTCCCCATATAGGAATTTCATCCTCCAAATCCCAGTTGGGTGTGATACGAAGCTCTAGGCTTTCTTAAGCGTAATCTAACATGCATATGCATGAGTTATTTATCCATGCATCTAAATCAAAAATGTATTAGTGCTTCTACCAATACATAATAAAAATCAACCATAATATCACATATACATGGAATATAATTAAACCTAGAAAATATACAGGTAGGCTAGGCAAATAACTCGGGATAAGTCTCCTTAACCTCTCTATTTTCTAAGTACAATCATCTCGATCATACCACTGGACCCAAGCAAGTTTTACTTCTTTATTTCGAAGCCTTTTCTCATCCCAGCCAATAATTTAAATAGGCTTTCTAGCATAAGTCATGTTTGGTTCAAAGGCTAAATCTTCCATAGCACTCGACATTACAACAACCATTGGGTCTCGGACACATTTCGTAGATGTGATACGTAGAACACATTATGCACCCAACAAAAGCACTCGGAGAATCGACTCTGTAAGATACCCTTTTGATCTTCTCTAACATCCGGAACAGACTAGCATATCTGGAACTAACTTTTTGGCATTTTGAAACCTCATAGTGCCTCTTATATGTGACACTTTCTTAAAAATATGATCTCCCAAAATGAACTCCAGGTCTCTCTGCCACTTATCAGCATAACTCTTTTGTCTAAATTTGGCATCTCGCATCCTTCGTCTCATCAATTTGATCTTATCTAAAGCCTCCCTTACCAGATTCGGATCTAACACAAGTCTATCTCTCATTTCGCACCAAATTGTTGGCGACTTACAAGGCCTTCCATACAATGCCTCTAAAAGTGCCATCCCAATACTGGACTATTAATTATTCTTGTGCGACAATTCTACTAAGTGAAGATGAACTTCCCAAGATCCATCGAAGTCTAACACACAAACTCTTAGAAAATCTTCCAACACTCGATTGATCCTTCTGGTCTGGCCATTTGTCCGCAGATGGTAAGTAGTACTCATATATAGTTCTGAACCCAAAGCGCTTTATAGGCTTTGCCAAAAGGCATTAGTAAATCATAGTTCTCAGTCACTTACTATAGTACATGGAATTCCATGAAGTCTTACCATAGTCTTAACATATATTTTGGCCAAATTGGTTTTCATTTTTATGGACTTTACTAGAATGAAATGGGCACTCTTAGCTAACCTATCATATATAAACCATGAACTTTCGTTACCTGCCCCTGTCCTCAGCAACCCACCAATAAAATCCATCGAAACCAAATCCTATTTCCATAACGGAACTTCCAAAAGCTGTAGAAAAAAACCACTTGGCATTGGATGCTCTGCCTTAACTTGTTAGCATGTGAGGTATCTCCCCACATATTCTCTGATATCTCTTTTCATTCATTTCTAGTAGAAGCTCAGCTTCATATCCTGGTACATCTTTGTGCTCCCCACAAGAGTGGATAACTTGGAATGATGGCACTCATCCAAAACTAGCTTCCGAAGGTCTACTCGATTCAGAATATACAGTTTTAACTTCTTCCAAGCTATTCTTTCTTATCAATACTGAAGCCCTTTAGTTCTTCGGTCTTGGCACTACTCTATAAGCCATTAATTATTTTAGCACATAATGGGTCCTCCTTCTGACCTTCGGCGATTCTCTTTATAAACATTGGATGAACTTCTAAGAATGAAAACATCCTAAATCTTAACTCGAACCAGCCTTCGACCGAAACTGCGCATTATAAGATTTTAGTATCTCCAAAACATTCTACTCTTTGATCATTACCAAAACATAATTCAACTATTTTTGGCTTAAGGCATTAACAACTTTATTTCCCTTCCCTTGGGTATACACTATTCCAAAATCATACGATGCCAAGAATCCCAACATCTTTGTTGTCGCGTGTTCAACTTCTTCTAAGAGAACGAATATCTTAAAGACTTATGGTTCGTAAATAGTTCAAACATTTCCCTTAAAGGTAATGTCTCCATATATCAGCGCAAAGATGACTGCCGTAACTCTAAATTATGGATTGGATACTGAACCTCATGGGGTCATAACTACATAGATAAATAAGCTATAACCTTTCCCTTGTGCATCAACATAGCTCTTAAACCTGAAATCAAAGCATTTGTGTACACAACCATGTCCCTATTTCTTTTCGACATAGCCAACTCCAGAGCCTTTGTCAATTGAAGCTTTAACTCTTGAAAAGCTGCTTCACACTCCTTCATCCAAACATACATTTCATTCTTCCAGGTAAGTCTGGTCAACCGTGCTACCATTCTAGTGAAGTCCTTAATATATTCCTCATGGTATCTAGCAAACCCTAAGAAACTCCTTATCTCACCGACTGTTTCTGGTCTCTTCCAATCATTCACAGCTTCGACCTTCGAAGGATCTACTGCCAATCCCTCCTTCAAGACCACATGGCCTAGAAACTTCACTTTTGGATTCCAAAAATGACACTTGGAAAACTTCACCTTTAACTTGTGGTGTCCCAAGGTCTCTAATATCGATCTAAAATAACCTTCATGGTCCCACTCATCCTTAGAATACACCAATATATCGTCTACATAGACTAATACAAATCTATCCAATTGATTGTGAAGGAGTCGGTTCATTAGATCTACATAGAAAGCCAAATTATTAGCTCAAAAGGCATAACCGACCACTGATTTGAACCATACCTTGTCCTAAATGAGGTAAAAGGAATGCTTTCCTCGGTAACTCATAGTTGATGGAACCTAGTGGCTAAATCTAACTGTAAGAATACTTTGGCTTCACTCAACTGATCAAACTGGTCATCTATAATCGGCAATGGGTAACAATTTTTCACCGTTAGCTCATTCAGCTTCCTATATTCGATACACATCTGAAATGATCCATTTGACTTCTTAACAAATACTACTAAATCTCTCTATGATGAACTGCTCGACCTTATGAAACTCTGAAGCTCTAGTTCTACTAACTGCTTCTTAAATTCCTCCATCTCCTTAGACGACATTCTGCTAGGTGGTCTATTAACTGGTTATGCCCCGGGCACCAAATCAGTGTGTAACCCGATCGCTCTTTTCGAAGGTAAACCCATCACTGGCTTGAAAACATCAGCAAATTATCGAACTACAAAGACTCTATTTATCTCCTCCTCAATGATCTCCATTGCACTTAATGAAACCTCTGACTCTACTTTCATCAAGTTTGAGGATACCAAGATCTTGTCTCTTCTTTTCGGACTTCATAGGGCAATGAACCCCTCAGCACAATAGAATCTGACATCATTCTATACTAACCAATCCATATCCAAAGTTACTCTATACCCCTCAATGTCAAACATGAATGGGTCACACACAAAAAATGGTCACACTGGATAAATTCTAGATCATTGCATCTCAACCCGAGACTAGCCCACCCACCAATAGGATTAACCACACACATGGAAGTAGTTAAGTAGGTAACATCCAAACTTACTCTATTAACCACACTCTTAGAAATAAAAGAAAATATAGCTCCAATATCAAAAATAACTCTAACTGAAAAATTGGAAATAGAAAGCATACCTTCCAACATAACATTTTTGCCCTTCTCCTCGATAAAAGGTCCAATTCTTGGGCGTTCCAAGGCAAATAGCGTCGTCTGCTTTAGTTAAGGCAGTCCTACTTCTTATGTCCCAGTTGATCACAATTGAAACACTTGGCCTTAGACACTACAACTGGTTGTGAAAACTTTGACGCGTAATGCTCCTTTTGCCCGCAATTATAACAAGTAATATTCGAAAGATCCTTCTGGCTTCCCTTTTCCGCGGCCTTTCCTTTCAATGGCTTCCGTTTCTTTCCCTTCTGATAAGGGTTAAACCTATTCTTCCGCTCTACCTTTGGCCTCACCTCCACTCCTGTAACGACTCGTGTTTTACGTATCAAAGGATCATAAAAAATTATTTTTAAAATTTATTTGAGGTCGTACAGCTCTATAACTTTGAAAAATGTCTACTAATGACATTTACTATCTTTAAAGTTTTAATTGACGATTTTGCACCTGAAATCTTGTAACGGCAATGAATTTTAATATGTGTCGAATTAGGCCACGAGACTACTTCCATTGGAATGAAATGCTACTTTTTCTTTCTATAAAGTGGCCATAATAGCTTTTTGGACTTACCGTTTAGGATATGTGGCTGTATGAAGTTCTGGTTGATTTTAGGCAGATTAGTGGGTAATTAGTGGGTGATTAGTGAGACCCATTAACCCAATTGAGATTAGAGTTAAGTGCAACCCCTAGCAACCACTAACACCTATAAATACATCTCCAGTCATTCCCTAATTCTCCTTAGCCACCGTTAAACATTTTCTTAGGTAAAACCACCTCTAATCTCTTCCAAATCAATCTAAATTCATAGCAAGAGTAGATTAATAAAGGGAAGAGCTAAAGATCTTCAAATCTATATTTTTGAGGCAGAAAAATCGAAGCTTTTCTATTCATTTTCGGATTTGCCTCTTTTTGCATGCAAATCATCGATTTTTTGATGTTTGGTGAGTGATTTATCATCTCTAACTTTATTATATATGTATTTATAGGGTTTGGAATGTTTTAAAGTCATTTTTAAAGTAAAAATTAAGTTTTAGGATTATTTTAATATCAAGCCAAAAGTAAAAACGAATTTAAAATGATTTAAAGTGTTCTAGTCATATTATTTTGATGTATGGTTACATTTATATTTGTTAGTCTATGTTATAGACACATTATATGATGATTTTCCCTGGTTTGATGTATGTTGGTATGTTTGGGTGTTGATTGATGCATGTGTTTTGTTTATGTGTATGCTTGAACGGTTGAAAATGCTCACTAGAGCGAACTAGAGGTAGGAACTGAGAAATTGGACATCGCCAGATAGGCTCAAAGATGTTAGAGTCATATCGATGCATATGGAATGCATAAGAGTCGAAGAATGGAGAGTAGCGGTGAAATTGACGTGAAATCAGAATTTGGAGAAAATATAGCATTTCTATTCAGTAGCACTTGTTCGGGGGTAGTCTGCTTGGTGTCTGATGGTAGTCTTCTCAGGGGTCGACTTGGTCTCTAATGCTAGTTTGCTTTGTATTTGACGGTAGTGTTCTTGAGGTTGACTTGGTGTTTGGTGGTAGCCTGCTTGGTGTCCATTGGCAGTTTTCTTGGGGGTCGACTTTGTGTCCAGTGGTAGATTACTAGCAGTCAACTTCGTGTTTGGTGGTTTGAAGACCCAAACAGAAAATGTTGTCCAGTAGTGCTGCAATTTAGTGTTGTGGTTTGGTGTTATAGAAGACCAAATAGCAAATGATGTCTGATAGTGTTGTGGTTTGGGGTCGGATAAGAATTATTGTTTGGGGGTGCTTCTGGTCGGCTTCGGGTTTTCCCTAAGGAAATTTCAGGTTGGATGTGTGTTTTACCGGGACATGATGTGAGGTAGAGGGATTTCAAGGTCCGCTTCAGGATAGCTTAGAGGAAACTTAGGTATTGTTTGGGTCAGCTTTGTGTCAGACTTAGGATGACATTTTGTTTTTGTGGAGTTTTCTCGGGGTTGAAGTGGAGGACCCAAACATGAGAATAGAGTAGTTAGAGGAAACACGTTCGACAAGGCAGAGTGATGTGATGGAACATGAGATGTTCTGAGTCAGGTCATGTGCTAAAGGGATCATTCATAACTCTAGATATGGGTGATTTCATAGGATAAGGGTATGCGAGGACACTTACTTGTGCACCCTAGACCATGGAATGGTCTAACCTACCTTGGAAGGGTAGTACCTATGGGATAGGTATCCGAATGAACACTGAATCCAAATGTGACACAGGGTGTCGCAAGCCTGGGAGATTATTGGAAGAGTTATCACTTATCCAAAGACCTTGGGAAGGTCATAATGAAGCAGACTTTGGGAAAGTAGCGGTGATGAGGACCTTGGGAAGGTCAAGATCAACCAGACTTTGGGAAAGTTGTGGCAGCAAACGACTTTGGAAAAGTTTTAGTGAGGTGGGGCTTTTGTAATGATCATAATGAAGTGAGACTTCGGGAATGATCGTAGTGATGTGGGACTTCGATGATCATCATAAGGATGGTACGTAACGAGGCGAGACCTCGACGTTAGACGAGACGATACGAGACCTCGGGGATGGCTGTCATTGCAACATGTTTATCTTTTTATTTGTTATGATTTCTACGATTGGTGTGATTGTTGGATGTCTTGTGAGGTTGGTATTCTTGAAATAAGTACCCAAGCACCCATAACATACTTAGTGTAGTATGCCCATACGAAGATAACAGTAATATAACATATATTGTATTATGTGCTGACACTTTGGATGTAGGGACATGTCAGGTATGATTATCCATACTCTATGTCCTTATTACTATGTACAGTTTTATAGTATTTTGAGATGCTCACACCGGACTGTTGTCTAACTCGAGATTTTATGCTTCACTTCTTATTATCTCAATTGCTCTTAAATGAGTAAACTAGGTAGTAGGTCCAGATAATGCGTGGAGTTGCTCAGTGAACAAGTAGGAGGCTGGGGCTTATATATACTTATGTTTTGGAGCTTATTATTATTCCGATGTGCAGCACAATGGAGCTTTATCAGTGCTTGCATTATTTAAAGAGAGAGTGCATTAAGGTTTACTATTTGACATATAAACTATGCGATCCATGTATATAAGTTTGGTCAATCATATACTCTGATTACATGGTTCATTTTTAGTTAAAACTGCCTCGTTGTTTTACATCTATGTTGATTATTATATTTTATCCTTGCGGTGTGAGATATTTGATAGGTTATGTGGTTTTTTTGTTATTTCATCCATGATAACTGTTATGCATCAATGGGATATTATCACAGTGCATTCTATAAGGTAGTTGTGAATCGAAGGTGTAGGGCAGTCGTCAGAAACCTTCTCTAAGCTTGGTATATGCTGTTATACCTCCTTGCCATGTACATAACAAATTCAAAAGGTGCCACCAAGTGCACTGTCACCTTGTGATCCAAACCCTACTTCAAACCCCTAAAATACTTCTTTCTTCTTGGGGTGTTAACCAACTCTCGGCCATACTTCGCCAAGGCATTGAACTTCTGAATATATTCCTCTAAAGAAAGATCCACTGCTGGAGATCGATGAACTACCTCACCAACACACTCCTTTGGGATTCAAAAATAAACCGAGCCTCAAATATCTCCCTGAACTATTCCCAAGAAATTTCATCTTCGGGAATCTCAACTGTCACAGTCTCCCGCCAATCTAAAGCATCTTCATGTAGCTGTCTCGAAGCCAACCATCGCTTCTACATGCCATTTATCCCTAAATCTCTGAAGATAAGCTCACATACCTATAGCCAAATGTGTACTTCTACTGTCAGCTCTTTCTCGGTAAATACCTTCCCTCCAAGATTCTTGTAGTTCTAACTTAACTAGGAGAAGTCCACTATAAATGTTGGTCTCGGCTCGGTTACATCCAGCATGGCCCTTTGCATCACCTATGCCATAAACTGCTAAAGCAAAACATTCATATCCATTCCCGTTACCGGTAGACTACCTCATTTATTGCGGTTGGAGGCGCTCCTCCACCATTGTCTTCGACAGTCTAAGTATTATCATTCTTCCTTCTTGTATTTGCTTCTCCAATTGTAATTATTCCACTTATCAAATCCAATTTTTGCTAAGAAATTATTCATCGAAAATGGAAGAAATAAAGCGACTTGGCAATTGAAGATCTCTACTAAACTTATCTATACAAAAAATACAAATACATCATATACTGGCTTAAGGTGTTTATTTATTTATTATAAGCTTTGTCCTACTTAAGTGCCATTAACCTAAGTTCTAATACCAACTGTATCATCCTCATTCCAAAACCCAAAGATAGAATCCCAATGTGCTGCAGTCACATTAGAGTTATCTTTCGACAATAGAGATGGGATCAATTATATTATACAGTCTTAAGTAAACATAGTAGATATACAAAATGAAACACATCATTACAAATTTAGTTTAACTACTATTTTTACAACATAAAATCATGCCCACACGAGGTCAAAAATATAGTACATATAGCTATTAGTGTCCCACATGTGACGAACAAGGCACTAACAGTAAATACAACGAAAATAAACATAAATATAACACCAAAGCCTCTTTTGTCTTCAATTTTCATTATTCGGCTATCCTCAAAAGCAACCTTCCTAAACCCTTAAACTCAGCCTTCTTGAATGAGTACACATGAGTTTATAAGGAAAACAAGAATAAAAACATGGGTTAGACATAAAGTTCGGTATGAGTAACATATTACCCCAAGCATACAAGATTATGAGACTATGCTGCCAACATGCGAAATGAGCTTTCCTCTCACTTTCCAAAGTAATACTATCATAATGTATAGTGAGTTTAAATTTAAGATAACTACCAGGTGCCAACACTACTATAATACCATGACCGAAAGCATCCCCTTGGTGGGAGAAAACTATAACATTTCATTATACCGAAATAGCCTACCTTAATTTACTCCTAAGGCTATACATACTTCTGCGACAGTTATATATATCATCAAAGTTCTACCATTCGGCTTCCACCAAGGCCTTATGCATATATGATATATAAATTAATTACACTTTTTCTCATCTACCATTAAGGCCTTGCGCCTCGTCATTCTCGATCGCCACTCAGGCCTTACACCAACGCTTTCGTACTTGGGATTCCACACCAGCCTTACCCATATTTTGCTTTCGATTTTGGATGCCATATAGGCCTTACACATGTGCTTTCGAATACCACACAGGCCTTACACCATCTCCTTCGACTTTTAGACTACTACTATAGACCTTACAACATCCACCTTTCCCTTGATTGCCACTTTTGGTCTTACACCAATTATTTTCGTACTTTGGATGCCATATAGGCCTTACTTCTTCACTTATGGATTTGGATGCCACACAAGACTTACACCTTCGCTTTCAGTTTTAGATTCCACAAGGGCCTTACACCTTTGATTTTAGTTTCAAATGCCACATAGGCCATAACCTTCACTTTCGATTTCAAATGCCATGCAAGCCTTACACCTTCTACTGAACTTACTACCTAACCATCACAATAAAGCTATCCACTTTGCTATTTATTAAGCTATCGCTCAACTGATCATCTTTTGATTATTAATATTGATTAAATTATTGTCATCGATATATTGGGTTTTGATCATGGCTATCTTAAGCCTTATCATGCATGTTACACCCACATTTCTCGCATTATCATAAGGAGAAAAGAATAAGTTGTGGAGTCGAGAAAACATCCCATGCAATTAAAATCAAGATGAAATAAGCAAAAAGGGGGATGAAATACTGTGCTCAAAAGATAAGCCACCAAGATATCATATCTGCGTCCATCCATTAAGTTTTAATAATATGTCGTATTCCTTTACATCTAGCATAGTTACAAGGAGCAAGAGGCAATTGCAATGCATAAATCCAAAGAGCAAAACATGGATACTACGCAACCACACCATCTATGGCTTCGGTAATACAATATAATCCAGTCAAACAAGGTTGAGCACAAGTAATGATATATTGCTCGTACATGCTAAAGAGCACAGGTAACTATATTGCACTATTAGCAAAAACTACTCATACTCTATTAGCACATTTGGAAATGGATCTGTGCTACTCATGTTGAGGGCAACCTAAGCAGCGTTGCAAGAAGTTAAGGTGTGTTCCATAGGGCTGCGCATAAGGCCACTCAAACAGTGCTCCAACATAGATCCACACTCAAAGGTAGACAAATACCAGCCCTCTTCCTTCATCAATGACCTATGCACATTAGCAATGAGGTTGAATTGAATCATATCCAGATTGGGTCACATCTGCAAACATAGAAAACTAACACCGATGGGACAGTGCAACTTCACCCCGATATGATGTCAAAAAAACAAGTGCAAATTAGATAAGCAACAAAGATACAAGCACCATAACATCATGCAAGAATCATACATTAGTCAGTACAGGTGCGATGGTAGTATCTTGAAGCCAATGAATAATACTTAACGTCTCCCCTCAAGGACTCACATACAAAACTAATTCAAATTTGAATTATCTCACCATAATTTCGAACGTTCCCTCTCCAATTTTAGGAGTTCCCGCCTTTAACTCAAACTCCCCACCAAAGACATGTCAGTAATCCAGATTTGTAAAACCGAGTGCATGGATAGATGACATCTGTCAGAATTCAAGGGTTGAAGCATAATGGTGAAAAAAGAATTCTAGCATTTCGTGTACATCTCAGTACTATAAATAAAAAAAGGCATTATTACATGAAAGAGACTTTTCACCTTTTTCTCTTTTCGAATACATTAAAGGTTTTACTTTACTCTCTACCATGGAAACATGTACCAAACTTATGAAAAAGGAAGAAAGAGAAATTCCCTTGTGGGTATATGATTCCTTTATATCTGAACCATGTAAATTCCCTATGTCCATTACTATTTCCTTCTTTTATTATTTTCCTACTTAGTTTTCAGCACTAAATCTTACCTTATTTGTATTTGAATTAAGTACTAGTTGGATTTGACATTTTAACAAATGGTTAATGTGCAACCACTTAATTGTGTAAGAATGCAAAAGTATAATCACTATTTCATGGCAAAATTAATATTACTTAATTTTGCTAATTCAAATCATTGAGGTAACTGGCATGCTAATTGCTTCACACTTAATTGAGGAGTTGGAAGGCAAAAAAGTTCACCAACATCTTTTGGCACTAGAAGGTGGGGCCGAACCTCTGTTCATTTCTCACGTCCAGTGACCTTTTACACTGTACAATGAATCCTATCTATTAACCTATCACTTTAATCCAAGAACCTTTACACTTGGCAGCAAAAGCAGCCAATAACTCACTTATACCTTCGAAAACCCAAGATGAAGTGGGAGCTTTAATCGAGGTCCCTATAGACCCTATCCTGCCCGCATTCCAATCCTTTATATACTAAATAAACCAACGCATGGAAGGATTAGAAAAAAATGATCCAACACGTCAATTGCAGACCATCTTCACCTCCCCACTCCATAGTTCACTACCTTTGTTCCCCTACTGTGCTGCACATTCGATAAGGGAACGATAATGGCACTCCAATAAATAGGAATGGTGACGCTGCATTAAAATCTGATGCCAAGTTAAAAGGCAAAATCCATGCTAACCCTCAGATAAAAACCAAGCCAGCAAACATAAACCCCATGCTATTGCAAAAACAAACTCGAACCCCTAAAAACAATGTGAACACCGCATCTAATGGTAATTCATCCTAGGTTGTCCTGAGGGAACGTGAAATCCATCAACTAAAAACTTAGGTAGAGCAGTTAGCAATGATCTACGAGTAGAATACTAGAGAGAAAACAGAGGGAGGAATTCGCTCCCCTTTTAGTAAGATCATTATTGAGGCATATTTTCTTGATTCTTTAGAGCCCCTTCAATTGATAAGTTTGAAGGAACTACCAACCTCGAGGATCACCTCGGCACTTCTGAATACTTCATGGTCATCCTGAAGGTTAGAAGGATGGCCCAACGCAAGTTTTTCCATGTATATTTATCCTATGCAGCCTTGTGTTGGATCAGAAGATACGGACTAGGAGAAGTCCAATCTTGGAGATGATTATCTATTGATTTTCTAAGGTAATTAAATTCTGGAAGTTAAGCCTCCCCAAATGTCAATACCATATCATATATGAAGCAAGGAGAGAATGAAAGCCTATGCAATTTCATCAAGCGCTTCAAAGTAGAAGCTCTTCGAATTGGGGCAATTAGCGAAGAAGTACTACTAATGGTGGCTTAAATCAGGATTAGGAGAGGAACTGTTATATGGGACAAAAACAGTTGAAAGTTTTTCCATAGCATTAAGGCTTTTTATGAAAGGGTAGCTGGTTACATAGAGATGGAGGAAGCTAGGTCTGTAGCACAATCTCATAGAACTTCCACTCCCGGTTATGATAAGAAAATGGGTCAGACGGATATCACCTACTTGAAAAGTGGCAGAATGAGCTAAGCCTCACTACAAACCCCCCCCCCTCGTTCATACCCTTAGGCGAATATATGAGATGACTAAAGCTCAGCTAGCATACAATGTGCCAAATAAGGGAAAGAAACCAAAGAAAAACCAAGGTGGAGTATACTACTTCTTTCACCGAGCAAATGGTCATCATCTGATAAATGTTGACACCTAAAGAATGAGGTAAAGAGGTTGATAAAGGTTACTTGTTTAGCTTCCAAAGGGAAAATGGTGGCAGTAAGACCAGAAATCTTACTCCATACCCTAATGAACATAAAGCTGGCAACCCATCAAGACTGATATGTTCAATCCATGGGGGACCACACCTTGCTAGTATAAGCAAAAAGGCACATAAGAGATTTGAGCAGGAGGCTAGGACCTAAAAGACAATCTTCCATGTCAAATAGAAACCTGCACCAGAAATAACCTTCACGGCAGTTGATGCAGTAGGAGCTGTGTTCCCATAAGTAAGACCCACTTATCATTATAGTACAGGTATCAAATTATACTATGGAGAAATTCTTTATTGATTGTGGAAGCTTAGTAAACATCATCTTCAAGTCTTCTTATGATCAAATGAAATTACCGTCAGTAATCCTGAAACCTACCCTGAACCGATCTTTGGTTTCAATAATACTTCTATCATTCTAGTGGGATCAGCACGTTTGCTCATTACAGTTGGAAGTGCCCCACTACATTAGTCATTTTATGCAATTTTCTTGATCATCGACCAGCCCACACCATACAATGCTTTCTTGGGAAGACCTACCCTGATTGATCTAAAGGCAATCATCTCTCAAATAGACTTGCTCATGAAATCCAACACTCCAAAAAGAATAGGATCAGTGAGAGGGAAATAATTTTTAGTTAGGGAACTATATAATGTAACTCTTAACTGTAGTAGTAAAATTGTTCCAGACTATTCGCTATCCCTTTTCATATTTATAATGATAACAACGAAAAAGAAGTCAAACCGGTACATAAATCTACACCAATATTGGATACTCAAACTAACATTGAAGAAAAAACCTAAGGAAAAAGAGAGGAGAATATACACGCACATGATTGGCACCAACGAATATAATTCAGTTTACGTGTAGTATATCTTTGAGGAAGCTCAGAAACAAGCATCTTCTATGAACTCACCACCCAAAGAAGAGTCAGAAAGTGAAATAGACCCAAGGTTAAGGGCGACGAGAAAAGAATTAAAGCTTGTAGATAATCTTGAAGACATACAAGTAGATCTAGAGGACCCCGCAATAGTGCTTAAGATAGCAAAGAACCTTGTGCAGAGGCACGAGATGAACTGATAGACTTCCTAAAAAGGTCAATAGATGTATTTGCCTGGACTCATTGAGACATGGTAGGAATAGACTGAGCCATCATCTGCCATGCACTGATCATCAACCAAGACGTGCATCCGGTAAGACAAAAGCACAAAACTCTAGACTAGGAACAGTTTAATGCCCTACACGAAAAAGTTAAAGGAGAATGGGTTTATTAGGGAAGTATACTACTCAAAGTGGATTGCCAACCCTATACTCTTAAGAAAGCCTAACGGGAAATAGAGGACTTGCATAGACTTCACCATCTCAATAAGGCTTGCCCAAAAGATAGTTTCCCCTTACTAAGGATTGATCAATTAGTAGACGTGACTAGTGGGCATGAATTACTTTCATTCATGGATGCATATTTGAGATACAATCAGATAGCCATGTTTGAACCAGACTAGGAACACACTAGTTTTGTGACAGATAAAGGGTTATACTGCTACAAGGTCATGCCATTTTGGCTCAAGAACACAAGGGCAATCTACCAGAGGTTGGTCAACAAGATGTTTGCTAAATAGATTGGAAAGGATATGGAGTATATGTAGATAACATGCTAGTTAAGTCAAAAGCAGCACCAAACCATGTCAAAGACTTGCAGTAGACCTTCATAGTCCTAAGGAAATACCAAATTAAGCTAAACCCTCTTAAATGCATCTTTTCCATCTAGTCAGGAAAGTTCCTAAGGTATATAGTGAGTGCATGTGGCATTGAAGAAAACCCTGAAAAGGTTGAGGCCATAAGAGGAATGGGAATCCTAAAGGAGTCGAAGGATCTGATGAGTATAAATGGCAGGGCAGCTGTAACGACCCTCCTTTCTGACCCTTGGGAATGGCACTTAATACATCCAAGGTATTCATGTTTCATTACCTAAGCATTCGAAAAGCAAGTTGTTATGGGTAAAATAAAAGTACAAAACAGAAATCTCACAATGGAACTGTTAAATATAACATAACAATAAGATAGTACATAAGGTTACTCCCCAACATGGAGTTATCAGAGTTACAATAAAAGTACTACTATCTGCCTAGGCAGTTATAAACCCACCTTGATATAAAATAACATACATAGACCCAACATCTCATAACAGCGGAAATAAATAGCTAGATGGATAAGTAGCCTCCTGCTCTTCCACCATCTTCAAAAGAGCCCAAAGAAACCTGTCACTTCTGGACAACTCAAATATAAACGAGTACCCAAGAGTTTAGGGAAAACAAACAACTCGGGTTAGACAATAAGTCTGGTATGAGTAATCTCCAAATAAATAAATGGAACACACAAAATAACTTGTGAGACCACGCCCCAAAACACGGAATGGGTTTCCCTTCACAAGAACAACATCTAAGCATAAAAGAATGGACACAAATAATATAACATTGTGAAGAGCACAAGACACTTACCTGCAATTAAGAAAGAATCAATCCAAAGGTTTGAATTAAAAATAAGAAAAAGGAATTTTTCCAACAATGACTAGGAGGGTGTGCCCCCCTTGTCGAAAGTATAGGTCTAGAAAATATACTTGAGAAGTACGATGACTCTCAGAAACCTCCAAGCCGAACCCTACCAACCTTACTGATTATCCAAGTATTTCACATCCTCATGTGCATACAACCAAAACCAATCTATAGTAGATGTGACAGTACCCTAATAAGAGCAACCCCACATAGCTTGCCACTACTCGCTCTTTATTTAGTCATTTCTGATAAAGGATATCAATGCTTTAAACGAGCAACAAATCATCTTAGATTGACAAAATAAAAACAAAAAAAGAAGAAGATGAGTATCGAAATCGATATTCAATATATCAATTATCGAGGATAACAAAACGATCATATATGGAAATTAAATCTTGTATTCTTTACATTAGCCGAGTACAAATCAAACAACCAAACAAGAATAATAACAGACCCATTATTATTAACAATTTACAATCGATAGTTAACATAACATTATTAAATTGTAAATGAATCAAAGGAAAGAGATTATTACACTTACTTTAAAATAATTAAATTATACTCACAGAATAAGTTGTACTCACTAAACTATGAAAGCATGGAATATATTCACTTCCTACTTGCTTTGCTGAAGACCTGGAATACTTTTCCTTTGATGATGAAATTTAGTTATTTTGTTTAGTTTGTGAATGGACTAAAATGAGATATGGAATTGGGTATTTATAGGTGAAGAGAAGGTTACTTTAGTAATTTCTTATAGCCAAACATGATTTGACCAGATTTTGGTCCAATAGAAAGCCTTATAACCTAATTTGATTCGACCATATTTTGGTGCAACAGAAAACATCCTTATGGCTTAATTTGATTTGACCATATTTTGGTCCAATAGAAATCCTCCTTATCGACTATGGCCTAACCTGATTCGACCAAATTTTGGTCCAATAGCAACAACCACATGCCATAACCTGATTCGACCATATTTTGGTCCGATGGCAACCATCCATATGGAATGTAATAATCATTATGTTATTTTGTTTTATTAGGCAAGTAATTATACTATTCTATTTTATTAAGGAAGGTTAATAATAATTTCTTGTTTTATTAGGTAAGTAATTATACTTCTTTAGGCAAGGAAAATAATAGTCTTCTTATTCTTAAATAAATTGATACCCCTGACTACCTTATAACTCGAACCATTTTTAAACTAACATTTTACGTAAGTTTTAAAAATCCATTCGAAACATTTTATCCAAATTTTATTTTAGTTATCAAATCCATTATTTAATCATTTAAAAACATATTAACCATTCAAGTTCAAAATGATTAAATTATGGGTCGTTACATCCTCTCATCCTTAAAGGAAATTTCATCCATGAAATTAATCACATAAACTCAGGATATCAAAGAACACCAAATGATATCATATATACCACATAAAGATACAAGAAAAGTGACATCACCACAAGTAGTGAGTACACTAAAAAGACACAACAAAATACAAACAACAACTACATCAACTAGGGATAAGAATCCCTGATATAGTCCTCAGTTTCCCAAGTACAATCTCTAACATATCCACTCCACTGAACCTTAACAAGATTAACAACCTTCTTCCTTAATCGCTTTATATCTCGAGAAATAAATGAATAGGCCACCTAAGAATGGTTAAGTTAGTCTAAACCTCCAAATCAACCTGTTATGTCGGTTCTACTATCATCAAAGGATTGTGTACATACTTATGTAAATGAGATACATGAAATACGTTGTGCACATCTGATAGTCCATCTAGTAATCTACCAATCCGACCTAGTATGGGAAAAGGGCCAATATGTTGAGGGGCTAACTTTCATGTCTTCCCAAACATAATGACACTTCTAAAAGGAGAGACTTTTATAAATACCAAATCCCCGATTGAGAACTCTAGATCCTTGCATCTTTGATCTGCATAACACTTTTGTCGATCTTGCACTTCTTTCATCCTTCTTCAAAACCAGCTACCTTCTCATTGGCTTCTAAGATCATGTCAGGTCCAAGAACAAGTCTTTCTCCAGATTCAACCCAACATGAAGGAGAACGGCATGGATGGCCATAAAGAGCTTCGAAGAGGGCCATACCAATGCTTGCTTGATAGCTATTATTGTAAGTGAATTTGACTAAGGGTAAATGATCTTCCCAAGAACCCCCAAGTTTGGAATGCATGCTCGCAATAAATCTTCCAAGATACGGTTCACTCTCTCTGCCTTCCCATTTGTTTGGGGATGGTAAGTTGTACTCGGACTTAGCTCAGTCCCTAAAGCAGTCTATAGTCCCTTCCAGAATCTGCTAGTGAATATCAAGTCTCGATCAATTACAATACTATAAGGAATCCCATGGAGTCTCACAATCTCCTTCAGACATAAACTCACCAGACTTGTAGCAGTCCAAGTCGGCTTAATAGGAATAAAATGGGAACTCTTGGTCAGTCGATCGATTATAACCCAAATGTCATCGTTACCTCTTCTCGACCTAGAAATCCCATTAATAAAGTCCATAGAGATCTGCTCCCACTTCCACTTTGGGATCTTAAGTGAATGAAGTAGTCCAACTGTCTTCTACCGATCACTCTCAATTTGATGGCAGTTTGCATAATCACTCACAAAGATTAAAGTATCTCGCTTCATCCCCTTCCACCAGAATACCCTCTTCATATCCTTGAATATCTTGGTCACTCCTGGATGAAAAGATAACTTTGAATGGTGGTATTCGACTAACACTTCTTGCCTAAGTCCAACAAAATTTGGAACACAAATGTGCATATTCAATTTCAATATGTTCAGGAGATCAATCTCAAAGCTAGAAACAACACCTTCTTCAACATCCATCTTAACTCAAGCCAAAATAGGATCCGCCTCTTGACTAGATGCGATCCTCTCTAACAATACTAGCCTAGCTTCAAGGTTTTCAACCATTGCTATATTCTTACTCAATGCATCTGCAACTGCATTTACTTTCCCCAGGGTATAAAGAACCTCTAGATCATAAGAAGCGAGAACCTCCATCCATCTCTATTGCCTCAAATCAAAATATTTTTGGGTAAAAAGGAACTTTAAGGATTTGTGGTCCGTGTATAACTCGAACACTTCACCCAAAAGATAATGCCTCCACATATTTAACGCAAAGACAACAGCCAAAAGTTCCAAATTGTGCGTAGCATAAATTTTCTCCTGCGGCTTTAGCTATCGACTCGCATAGGTAATAACTTTCCCATGTTGCATCAGAATTGCTCCCAACCCGGTTCCACAAGCATCTATATACACGGTCAAACCTTTGCTACCATCTGTAATGGTTAAAACAGGAGTGCTAGTCAACTTCTCTTTCAATTCATTGAATGCTTGATCACACTTAAAAGGCCAAATGAACTTAACATCTTTTTTTGTTAACTTCGTCAGATGAGAAGCAATCTTCGAGATATCCTTAATAAACCTATGGTAATAACCCACCAATACCGAGAAACTTCTAACTTCCATTGCACTTTCGGGCTTCTTCCAGTCTTCAACCGCAACAACTTTAGTTGCTTGCATTGATATGCCTTCTCCCGAAATAACATACCTTACAAACCTAACTTAAGATTTCCAAAAATAGCACTAAGAAAACTTAGCCTTCAACACATGGCTTCTTAAGGTATCGGGTACGACAGGAGATGATATTTTTGCTCCTCCTTAGTCTTTGAATAGATAAAAATGTCATCAATAAAGACTAGAAGAAATTTATTAAGATTATCTTGAAATACTGGAAGTCCACAAAATAAGCGGGTGCATTAGTCAGTCCAAACGGTATAACTAACCACTCGTAGAAATTTTCTAGAGTCCGAAAATCTCTTAAGGGAACACTTTTCTCTGTCACCCTTAATCGGTGGAAACCGGTGGCAAGACCTAATTGAGAAAATATCTGAGTGTCGTGGAGTTGTCAAACATATTGTCGATCCTTAGCAAAGGATATTTATTCTTGATAGTCTTTTTGTTCAACTCCCGGTAGTCTACGCATAACCTTAGAGAACCATCCACCTTTGTAACAAAGACGACTGGAGATCCCCAACTCGAGGTACTACATTGGATCAAGCCCTTCTACAACAAGTCATACGTCCACCTTTCTAACTCTCTCTTCTTTTTCAGAGCCATCCTTCATAGAGGATGTACAATAAGTTTGTTCTCGGAAACAAATCAATACGGAACTCCACTTCACGGTGAGGAGGTAAACCTTTCACCTCATTAAAAATATCTATGAGGTTTCGAAAAACCGGTACATCTCTTAGCTCTTCTTTAGCCACTTTGAGTGAATAGAGAAAACTGCTCATTAACTTCTTAGGTTCTTCACAACTAATATCTACACCAACATCTCCAACATCACTTACTTTGACGAACTTTCTACCACAGTCCAAGATAGTTTTAAACTTAGATACCAATACATTCCCAGCAACACTCCAAAACCCATGAACCCAAGAACAAACAATCAAAAGGAAAGAGATGATTTCGATAAGAAATAGGTACATTTAGACACATAGTGTCAAGATTTGTCGGACCTCCAATTGGGTTTGACATATAAAGAGATTACTTACGATAACATATTTAAGATTTAGTTTGTTTATTATATCATAAGAAATAAAACTATGGGAAGCCCTTATATCAAATAACACCCTTACAGGAATACCGTAGATGGATAATGCACCTTTTAACACTTGCTTCCCATTTTGACCTGAAGAAGTGGATGGTATCTCTTGAATGTTAAAAGTCTGTCCTTTAGAACCCTTCTTAAGAAAAGTACGCTCATTCTTTATGTGTCCTGGCTGGCCGCAATTAAAACATGTGGAAATTGGGCAATGATTTGCAAAGTGGCCCTCCTTGTTGCACTTGAAACAAAGAATATTAGTCAAGTTGGTCTGCTTCTTCTGTGTTGTAGCCCTATCTTCGGGTTTCTTCAATGCACCATACATCTTTCCCTTAAACTTACGCTTGAAGTTTGACTTGCCTTCAACTGATATAACTGATAAAGGCTTGGCACTTACTACTGGTACTACACCCTTCTGAACTCCTTCCTTAATATCAAGAGCCTCAAACCTCAATGCCATGCTAATAATGTTGGTGAATGTACCCATAAGATAATTGTTCATTTCACGATGGAAGTATGGTCACATTTAATTCACAAACATTTCATTTTTCTTGAGCGGTTTGTCTATCAATCCAAGTTCGAAACGGGACAAAGCATTGAACTTATGCTCATACTACGGTACCTCATATCACCCTGCTTTAAGTCAGTGAAACTTCTAAACAATTGAGTTCTTTCGGCTTCTTGAATAAACTATGCTTCAAAAACTTCCTTGAATTAGGCCCAAGAAAACTCCTCCTTCGGAGTATTAGCTATTATGGAATCCTACAAATCCATCGCTGACTTTAGAATTATCGTGATGCCCACAGCCGTTTCCCCACATCCTCCAAAGATCTACAAATATTCTTTCATAAGAATGAAGCCAAATCTGCACTCCAAGAATATCTTTAGTTCTATAAAACGGTTTCCCGCCCAAAGCGGTAAAATTCTTACACAAAGATGCAAAGTTTATAGGTGGCTGAACTTGCATTACCATTTCCTTTATCGGATCTACAGTTGACATAGTAGCATTTCTAAGTACCTTGCCATCGGTAGCTATGCCAGTTCCAGATCCTCCCCTTGCCCCTCTTTTTGTATTTATTTTCTATTAGTATCTTTAGAATACAAAAATAGGATTAAAATGTTTCAAAGAAACAACACCAAAGGATCTAAAACGATACTTTAGAGGATAAATATTATTACTATAAAAAATTATAAATACGCTCTCTCAAGATTAACTCATTCTAGGGCATCACTTACCCTATCTCTAATGGGTTGTACCCCAATTAGGCTAAGGTGTTCGCTCAACCGAAGCTCTGATACCAACTGCGACGACCCACATTTCTGACTCTTGGGAACGACACTTAATGCATTCACAATATTCATGTGTCGTTGCCCAAGCATTCAAATGACGAGTTATCATGGGGAAAAATAAAAGAATAGAATAGAAATCTCACAATGGAACGGTTAAACATAACATAACAATTAGTACATAAGGTTACTCCAATATGGAGTTATCATAGTTACAATAAAGTACTACTATCTGCCAAGTCAATTATAAAAACTTGCCTTGATATAAAATATACATACATAAAGCCAACATCTCATAACAACAGAAATAAATAGCTAGATAGATAAGGAGCCTTATGCTCGCTAAAGCCCAAGGATACCTGTCATTTTCAAACTACTCAAATATAAATGAATACCCGAGACTTTAGGGAAAACAAACAACATGGGTTAGACAATAAGTCTGGTATGAGTAATCTCCAAATAAAAAAAATGAAACACACAAAATAACTTGTCAGACCACATCGCAAAACACGGAATGGGTTTACCCTCACAAGAACAACATCTTAGCATAAAAGAATGGATAAATAATTAAACATGGCGAAGAGCGCAGAGCTTACTGATGAAATTAAGAAAGAATCAATCCAAAGGTTTGAATAAAAAATAAGAAAAAGGAATTTTTCAAACAACAACTAGGAGTGTGCACTCTTCTTATCGAAAGTATACCTCTAGAAAATATACTTAAGAACTACGATGGATCTTGGAAACCTCCAAGCTGGACCCTGCCAACCTTACCGAGTATCTGAGTATTTCACATCTCCATGCACATACAATCGAAACCAATCTAGAGTAGATGTGACAATACCCTAATGGGAGCAAACTCACATAGCTTGGCCACCACGTGCTCTTTATTTAGTCATTTCTGATAAAAGATATGAATGCTCTAAACGAGCAACAAATCGTCATAGATTGACAAAAAAAACAAAAAAAGAAGAAGAAGGGTATCAAAATCAATAGTCAAGATATCAATTATCGGGGATAACAAAATGATCTTATATAGAAATTAAACCTTATACTCTTTCAATGCTTGTAAAATGTCCATATACCTATCTCATTGGTATAAGTATATTCATAAAACATTTATAAGGATTTCATATTTCTAAAGCATACTTAAATGGATCAAAACAATTGTCTACAAGAAAGGTGAATTTTTTCCATACCATCATAAATATAAAGATCGTATATGGAAAAAAAAATCTCCTATACTTGTCATGTTTTCAATATTTTCAACTAACTTTATCCCTCGCCTAGAAACAAAGCCGGGTAAGTTAGGGCACTGGTTGCTCCTAGACACTACGGTTCTAGATCTCACAAATAGAAGATTAATCTACTAATTGGCTTTTAGTGCCAGGTATAGGACTACTTACTTTCCATAAATTACCCCTTTAAATCACTTATATAAATTTTAAAGCTCCTTTAAAACACTTTAAACCAAGATACAAAACTTACATTCAAATCATAACTTAAACCCAACATCTTTAAAGGAGAATACAACTTGAAAAGTAAAGGGATTTCCTTTAATTAACCACTATATGATCATACACATCATATGCAATAATAATAAGATTTAAAACTTTCATTAAAATCATAACTTAAACCCATCATCTTTAAAAGAGAATACAACCAAAGGGGATGAAGTTCCTTCTTAATCAAATGAGATAGCTAAAAGGGGTGTTACTTCTTTTTAACCAAAAATTCACTAAATGTCAACCCTGAGTTAAAAGGTAGTGTAAGTTACATTTAACTAAACATCAAGGTTATTGCTCATAAACTGGCCGAGCACAAATCAAACAACTAAATAATAATAATAACAGACCCATTATTATTGACAATTTATAATCGATAGTTATTACAACATTTATTAAATTGTAAACGAATCAAAAGAAAGAGATTAAGATTACACTCGTTGAATTCTTCATACATTTGATGTCATGCTCTCTTGATAAAGCATAATGATGGTTTCGACATTGTTATTATCCTTGTGGGTGCCCCATTGTTGTTATTAGTCTTTGGTGCCTCCGTAGACTAATGATATACGGATGGAAGTCATATGAAGGACTTTCAATGATGGAGGAAAGAAACCAACTCTTGCGGAGCCCTCTTAATATCTATGAAACCCCTTTCGACCATGACGAAAGCACCTTTTTCCATGGTTATAGAAGGCATGGTCAATGTTTGAATCAATCCAACTCAACACTTGCGGTAGCCCTCACAACAATAAATGCAGGAACATCCCTATGTCAACAAGTGCGGAAGGGAGCTCTTCAACTCTTTCGAAGGGCCCGTTCTAGTGGAATCTACCCCTGCGGAAGGTTAATGGTCGCGGAGGGTTGACATGTGGCTTGTTATCTCATGCGGAAGGAATGACTTTGGGTTATTGAATCAACTCTTGTGGAAGCTTTCCTTCTGACCTATGCAGAAACTCTTCTTTAATTTTGTCGAAGGCCTTCCTTCAATATAAGCGGAAGCGCTTACATTGATCCTTTCGGAAGCTACTTCAATGCCTTGAAAGCTTCTTTAATGCTTTTGAAACCTCCCTTTTGAACCATGGTGGAACCCTTTTTTCAACTCTTACGAAGCCTCTATAATGCTTTTGCATGCCTTCTTTTAACATTTGCGGAACCCTTCTTTTGATATCTTCGGAAGCCTTCTTTCATACCTACATTCTTGAGTGAACTTTATGCTTAACATATTTGAGACATATTATCCAAATTTTATTTTAGTTATAAAATCATTATTTAATTATTCAAAATATATTAACTATTCAAGTTCAAAGTGATTAAATTATGGGTCGTTACAATAGCGGTACTAAGTGGATTTATATCCAAAGCCATAAACAAATGCATCCCGTGAAAGGATTTAACATATTTATAGTAGTGGTACTAAGTGGATTTAATATATTTGAGACCGAGAGTGTGAAGCTACATTCCAAAACCTAAAGGATCATTTGTTCAATACTTCTATATTATCAAAACCAATGAAAGGTGAGAACTTATACAGTTATAAAATTGAAGAGGGAAAGAAGTTCAAAACGATTTTCTTATTTCAGAACTTACAAAACAAGCATGAACGAGAGAGTATATATACAAAAGAGAAAAGATGGCCCAAACAAACACACGGCCCAATATAAAAACAAAGTCCAAAAAGAAGAAAAGAAAAGCATACAAATACGCAAATGAACTACACCATAAAATCAGCAAAACAAAGATAAACAAAGATGAACTCGACCACACAAGCAACAGCCACTTCACAATACTCCCCCTCAAGTTGGAGCATATAGATTTATCATCCCCAACTTGCCACATAAGTAACCAACTCGTCTTCCGTCTAATGCCTTGGTCAGAATGTCAGCCACCTGCTCTTCACTCCGAACATACTTGGTGCAAACAACACCCTGCTGAATCTTTTCACGAATAAAATGGCAATCAACTTCGGTATGTTTGGTTCTTTCATGAAACACTGGATTCGATGCAATGTATAGAGCAGCTTGATTATCACAATTCAATAATATTGGTTGTTCAACCTGCAAACCAATTTCAGTCATAAGATGATCAACCCACATAATTTCACAAACTGCTTTAGACATAGCCCTATATTCTGATTCAGAACTTGATCGAGCCACTATACTCTGCTTCTTACTCTTCCATGAAACTAGATTGCCCCCTACAAACACACAATAGCCAGAAGTAGATTTTCTATCCAGTTTTGAGCCTGCCTAGTCAGCATCAGAGAAACACTCAACTCTAATATGGTGATGATTAGAGTACATAATTCCTTGCCCTGCAGTTCTCTTCAAATATCCCAAAATATACTCTAATGCTTTCCAATGATGTTTACTTGGTGATGCCATATATTGACTAACCCAACTAATAGAATATGATATGTCTGGTCTTGTAACTACAAGATAATTCAGTTTTCCCACAAGCTTTCTATACCTTTCTGGATCTTCGAATGGTTCTCCATCCATTGCTAAATTGATGTTTGGCATCATTGGTGAGTTATTTGATCGAACACCCAATTTCCCTGTTTCACTTAACAAGTCAAGAGTATACTTTCTTTGAGATAGAAAAATTCCATTCTCATTTCTTGTAACTTCAACACCCAGAAAATATTTCAATTCCCCTAAATCCTTTGTATAAAATTGTGTATGAATGAAAACCTTAAGTGAAGTGATTCCCACTTCATCATTTCCTGTTATAACAATGTCATCCACATATACAACTAGTAGAATAATTCCAGCTGCAGAGTTCCTATAAAAGACTAAATGATCAAATTTGCTTTTGGTCATTCAAAATGATTCAATAGCTACACTAAACTTTCCAAACCAAGCTCTAGGACTTTGTTTCAAACCAAACAAAGATTTATTAAGTTTACATACCATTTCATTCTCCCCTGAGTGATGAATCCAGGAGGCTGCAGCATATACACCTCTTCTTGAAGATCATCGTGTAAGAAGGCATTCTTGATGTCCAATTGATGTAACTTCCAATTCTGAACAGCAGAAAGTGAAATAAAAAGTCTGATAGAAGTCAACTTAGCAACTGGAGAAAAAGTCTCTAGATTATCAACTCCATAAACTTGAGCATATCCTTTTGCAACGAGTCTAGCTTTATAACGAGCAATAGTCCCATCTGGATTTATCTTAACTGAAAATACACATCTACAACCAATTGCTTTCTTATCACCAGGTAAAGTAACCAAGTCCCATGTTTTATTAAGTTTTAAAGCATCCATTTCCTTAACCATTGCAGCATACCATTTTGGACTAGATAATGCTTCATTAATTGTCTTAGGTGTAGAAACTGTGTCCAATGATTTAAGGAATAAGCAAGTGGTAGAAGGTAAGTGATTGTAAGATACATATGAAGATATAGGATATGTGCACTGTCGTTTTCCTTTTCTAAGTGCAATAGGTAGATCAAGTTCTGGGTTAAGATAGGGGATTGGATCATGAACTGGTGCAGAATTATCAATAGGGTTTTATGGTGGATCATTCTCCTGAGCAGTATCACTATGTGAATAAATGAGAAAATCTTCATTTTTTGGTTGAACAGATTCAGTTGGTTCTTGTGATGATTTAAAATACGGAATATCTTCATGAAATGTTACATCAATAGACACTAAATACTTATCAAGGCTAGGACAATAGCATCTATAACCCTTCTGCACTCGACAATATCCAACAAAGACACACTTGATTGATTTAGGATCAAGTTTAGACAATTGTTGCCTTGCATCTCTAACAAAACATGTACTCCCAAACATTCTTGGTTTGACTGGATATAAGGGTCTATTAGGAAGTAACAGCTTATATGGGATATCACCATTTAACACAGATGAAGGCATCTTATTTATTAGAAAACATGCTGTGGACACTGCATCTGCCCAAAAACACTTAGGCATATTCATTTGAAACAATAAAGCTCTAGTTGTTTCTAAAAGATGCCTATTCTTCCTCTCTGCTACACCATTTTGTGATGTTGTATCTACACATGATGTTTCATGAATCATACCATTGTTGCTCATAAATGTATGAAATAACTCAGATGTATACTCTTTAGCATTGTCACTTCTCAACGTTTTAATTGTAGAATTAAACTGTGTTTTAATTTCTGCACAAAACTTGCAAAATATAGAATACAATTCTGATTTATTCTTCATAAGAAACAACCAAGTGACACGAGTATAATCATCTACGAAAGTAACAAAATATTTGAAACCAGGTTTTGATACAATAGAAGAAGGCCCCCAAATATCTGAATGTACAAGTTCAAACATAGAATTAGCCCTTCTATTAATTCTTGGACTTGAATTAAGACGATGATGCTTTGCAAATTGACATGATTCACATTCTAAAGATTGTATTGAATTATATTGTGGACACAATTTCTTGAAAACATGTAAAGAAGGATGGCCTAACTGACAGTGTTCTTTGAGTGCTTGATTAATGCTCGTACATGCAATAGGAGTTGATGACAAAGTATCCAAAATGTATAAACCTTCTGATTCATGCCCCTTACCAATAATCTTCTTGGTTGTCAATTCCTGGAATACACAATGTGTGGGGTAAAAGGATATGCAGCAATTCAACCTTTTAGTTAATTGACTAACAGACAATAGATTAAATGCAAGGTTTGGTGTGTACAAAACTGAGTTCAATGATAGATGTGATGTAACACATACAGATCCAGTTCCTTTGGTGTTAGATAAAAACCCATCAGCAAGTGTAATATTCCGAGTAGACTTATCATTCTGAAAAAGTGAGAAAAGGTGTGGATTACCTGACATATGATCAGTTGCTCCTGAATCAATAACCCACTTGTTTGATTTGGCAACAGTTGAAACCGAATTAGAGCTCTTCTTTGACTCTTCCTTGTATTCATAGAATTTTACATACTCATCAGCTGAAATAAGAACAGAACCATCATCATTCTTCTTTACAACATTTGCCATTTGATTTGATGAGTTTTTCCATTTATTATTTGATCCATTATTCTGCCTTTGCCTAGCTGCTTGTAGCTTCCAACAATTCTGATATTTGTGACCAAGCTTCTTACAATATGTACACATATTTGGATTTATCACACGGTTTTCAGACTGTGTATGTTGATTTGGTACAAATTTACTTGCATCACCCTGATTCCTTTGACTCATTAAAGAACTACTACTAAATACTCCAACTTGAGTATTTTGTGCATTCAAACTATCTGATCTCAAGATTCGACTAAACACCTCCTGCAATGATGTAACATCAGATCCAGATAACACTTGTGCTTTAGCTGATTCATATTCAGGTGGAAGACCTCCAAGAAAGCTCATAATCGCCATTTGCTCTCGTTGTTGATGTTGTATCTTCACATCTGAACTAATTGGAAGCAACAGATTGAATTCTTCATAAGTTTTCTTAAAATTCATAAAATAGTTCATTAGTGTCAGATCTTGTTTTTCAGCTCGATAAAATGATTTGCAAATATCATACATTCTACTTAAATTTCCTTTCCTTGAATATAAGAACTCCAGATAATCCATTAACTCTTTAACGAATCCACAATGATTTATCAAACTAATAACACTGACATCAATAGTATTTCGAATTTGAAGAAATAACCGTGCATCATCTCTAAGCCAGATCTGATCATCCTTGTCCTCTGAATCTTCCTTAGGTGGATCCTTTCGGAGATGGTCATCCTTGTCAATACTCCTAAGATACAAGCGAATAGTTTTGCTCCAATCAAAATAATTTGAATCCCCCAATTTATGATCCGTGATCTTTGACATCACCGGCATCACATCCATAACTGATTTGCTTTCCGCCATGGCAATACTCGAGTCGATGAAGAAGAACTCGATCTAATTAAATTGTTTGGAACGAGATTGCTCTGATGCCAAGTTATAAAATTGAAGAGGGAAAAGAAGTTCAAAACGATTTTCTTATTTCAGAACTTACAAAACAAGCATGAACGAGAGAATATATATACAAAAGAGAAAAGATGGCCAAAACAAACACATGGCCCAATATAAAAACAAAGTCCGAAAAGAAGAAAAGAAAAGCATACAAATACGCAAATGAACTACACCCTAAAATCAGCAAAACAAAGATAAACAAAGATGAACTCGACCACACAAGCAACAGCCACTTCACAACACATTTACTTAGCTTAACTGAAAAAGCTATTAGTGTTGTAATGATATAAGAGGATGAAGGGACACAAAGGCCCATTTAATTCACAAGCAAGCAGTTATCAAGGGTAAAGCTAAACTATTCAGTTGTTGAAAAGCTTGCGTACAACCTGTTCCTTACAGCGAGAAAGCTGTAGCCCTATTTGCAGGTGCATCCCATCAAAGTCCTCACAGACAAACCTCTTATGCAAATACTATAGAAGCCAAAGACATCGGGTTGCCTATTAAAATAAGCAATGGAGCTTAGCTAGCACGACATCACCTATTTTCCCCGAAAGGCAATCAAAGGCCAATCACTTGCAGATTTCATTGCAGAGTGCATCTTACCAACTGAACCCCATTCAAAGGAAGAAGCAAGCGTCCAACAAATCTGGCAGCTGTTTGTATGGAGCATCAAATGAACAAGGGGTAGGAATTGGATATGTATTGATCAACCCCAATAGGCAGAAGCTACATAAAGCAGTGCAGCTCGGTTTCAAAGCAACCAACAATATGGAAGAATACGAGGCTCTCCTCATAGGCCAACGAATGTCCTAGTTAATGAAGGTAACCCACATCAAAATTCACAGTAATTCTCAATTAGTTGTGAACCAAGTGCAGGGCAATTACCAAGCAAAGAAATCAACCTTAACTAAATATGCGGAACTATCTAAGAAATTACTAGAGCAGTTCGAACAATCTGAGACAGAGCAAATCCCATGTGAGAGCAAATCATCTGCCGACTCCTTAGCAAAACCAACTAGTACTAAGGTTGCTAATGAAATGAAGACAGTACCAATTGGGCATCAAGCATAGCCAAGTATAGCAGAATCAAATCAAATATTGGTCCTAACCCAAGCCCAATGGGTTGTTTAAGATACACAAAATCAGGAGGCAATGGAAAGCCAAGAGCAGCTCATAACTGAACTCCCGCCTCAACCAACCAAGGAGAATAACTGGATGATTCCCATCAAACAGTTCTTCCTAAATGAAATTTAACTCCAAATAGGAATGAGGCTCAGAAGATAAGATACCAGGTTCTGTAATACTCCTTCTTTGACGGCACATTATATAAGGGAGGGTATTCTACCCCTTATCTTAGCTGTGTTTCCAAGGAAGAGGGGGTACAGGTCATAAAGGAAGTACATGAGAGCATTTGCGGAGATCAATCTGGGGGGAAAATTAGCAAAAGAAAAGTATTGAGACACGGCTATTGTTGGCCTAACGCACTCCAAGATGCAAAGCAATTTGCGAGGAAGTGAGACAGATGTCAACGATTTGCAAAGATCCCCGAACACCCATCCCATGAGCTCATCCCACTCACAAGCCAATAGCCACTCGACATATAGGGCGTAGACCTGATAGGACTGCTTCCAATGTCGAAAGGAGGAGCTAGATATGCCATGGTGGCCATAGATTACTTCACCAAATGGGTAGAGGTAGAACTATTAGCCACGATTACTGCAAAGAAGATAATCACTTTTGTAGTAAGAAACATAATCATTGGATGTGGGATACCTCACAAAATCATTTCTGAAATGGAACCCGGTTTGAAAGTAAAGAAGTCACGGAGCTTTATGAGAAGAACGACATAATAAAAGGTTTCTCCTCGGTCGCTCATCCATAGGAAAATTGTAACAACCCTGGTGTAAATTAACTAATTAATTAAATTTAATTAGGAATGATTAATTTTAATTTATGATTTGTGAAATTAAAACATATTTTGAGAATATTTGGTTGGATTTATTTAAGGAATAAGTTTTATTTCTTAAATAAAGAATTTCAATTTAAATTGGAATATTATTAAATCAATTATATAAAATTTGATAATTATAGTAAAATGTTAATATTGTGATTTGTAGTTTAAATTGAAAAATTATAATTGTAAAATTTAATTATGAAACTAAACCTATTTTTGTAAATAATTGATTTGTTTATCTTAATAAATCCTAAGATAACTATGGAAATGATGCAAATTAAGTCAAGTGTTAATATTGGGATTTATTATTAAAAATAATGAGAATAATTTTATTTTAGAAGTCATATTTAACATTTTATAATATCTTAATATTATAGTGTTTTAAACTTTTTAATTTGGTCTTGTTAAATTTGAGAAACTAACTTGTGATTTTGAAAAATATTGATTAGTGTAAATAAATGAAATAAGAATGAAATAGCAACACTTGCCTTAAGAAATTAATTAGCAACACTTTGCTTTAGGATCTATATCCAAACCCATTAGGCCCATGTAGCTAGGTGAGAAATAAACTTATACATTTATTTCCTTTGTTCATTTTCATTTCAACAGCAAGTAAAAATCAGAAAACTCCTTATCCCATGAACCCTAAAGCTAAATCCCCAAACCAAAGATGCAAATCAAAGGGCTTTCGTCTAATACTTGTAGAAATCAAATAAGGTAATCTCTTATATCATTTTTTCCATCTATTAGGGTTTAGCTTTAGATTTCACTTTGGTTAGTAATTGGGATTTTGCAAATTTCTAAGTTTAATTTAGGTTTAGTTGATGAAAGAGGTTAATATATGAGAATCCAAGTTTTAATCATCAAATTCAAGCCTAAAGGTGAGTTGAATACTCACTCTACTATCTCTAATTCATATGTGTAATCGATTAGTTGTTGTTTTGATTGAATTAGGTGGTTTTTTGATTGAATTACTTTCAATTTGAATGTGAATTGAATTCTTGAATTTGGATGAATATTTGATTGCTTGCTGAAAATTAATTGTGAAAATAGTTGTAGTAAAATAACGATATCTTGGTGTAAATTGCTTCGAATTGACTCAAACTTTTTGTGGTAGAAATTTCTTTCAGTTAACTACATGTCCTCATTTAATCACTTGTCAAAATTCTGCAGTTTAGAGGGTCAAAATTTAGTTTAAATACGATGGTGTAGCTTTGCCCTATGCAATTTTTTTTAAGTTGAAACCTGATTTTAAAATTATCATAACTTTTGATTGGTGGATCAAAATTGAGTATATTATTTTTCATTTGAAAGATTGTTTTATAAGAAACAAGTTTTATGTTTACCACTTTTAGTAAATCTGTAGCTTACTAAGAGTTATGTAGGTTTGAAGTGGTAACATCTCTATACCGAGTTTAATCTTAGCATTGAAAAAAAACAGAAATTGTTTTAGGCATAACATTTTCGTTACTTATCGAAATTTGATAATTTTAGAAGTTTTGGAAAGCATAGACTTTATGTTACAACTTTCTTGTTTTGAGTTATAATTTTGAAGTTTAAATGGTCAAAAATTCGTTTCTTTGTCGTTGCCCTGTCAATGAAGGACAGAGTTAATAGATTAAAATCTGAAAATTATTTCGATCATAACTTTTAAACTATAAATCCAAATTCGATGATCTTTTTCTTTTTTGAAAGCAGAGACTTTTGTCTACAACTTTCATGTTTTAAGTTTTGTAAAATCATGAGACTGATGTGGTCGAAACTAAAACATATCTTTTAATCATAAATTTGAGTTAAACGAAGTAAATAGACAAGCTTCGTATACGGGTAATTTTAGAGAAGAGAACTATTTTTAATTTATAAATCTTAGAATTATTTCTAAATTAACTTAATAAATATTAAAAATGATTTTTTGCAAGTTATTTTATATATTAAGCATGTTTAGTAAAATATTTATCGATCTGGAAATATGACTTTGGAAATAAAAATTTAATCTATTTTTACATAAAAGTGATTATGGATTTGGAATATAAATATTATGATTTATTAAATAAATAATATGGGATTCGTGGAATTTGGAAATGTGGTTTTGAAAAGTATAAACTAAATTTATTTCTAAATAAAATGGTTATATTTTAATATGGATTTAGAAGAGTAATTAAATATGGTTTTAAAGTATAGATTTGTGAATAATACAACCATATGGAAATTTGAGAGAACTTGGTGTATATAAGTAAAATCTTGGAACAATTCGACGTTATGGAATATTTTAGCATATCTATAAATATTTTTATAAAGTTAAATTATGAATGGATTTATGGAAAATTATAATAAGTGTTTTAAATAATAAACTCTAAAGAAAAACAAATTTGAGATGCTTAATTCTATAATTTGTGGAGTACTAATGATCGACTTAGTGTAATCGATTGGTTTAAATGCTTTCGAATAACGTTTCGTCGAATATGGTATAACTCATTGAATAGAATGTTTGAGTGGGACTTACCAGCCCATTAGCGAATACTTGAAAGTCACCGGGTAGTATGGGATGCCTTGGTTAAACTCGTGTGATTGCTATTAGGAAGTATTTTACACTTTAGAGTTGTATTCTCTTTTGGTGTGCGACAAGTGGTTGCTAGATCCTTAAGAGAATGTAGTTCTGGTTTTCCGATGGTATCTGTAATAAGTGATACTTACTAGCTTTTAGTAAATACTTGGATTTCACCATACGGTATGGGACGTATTGGTTAAATTCTTGTGATTACTAAAGGTGATAGTATTTGACACTTTAGAGTTTACTCTCTTTTGATGTGCGGCAAGTGGCTGCTAGATCCTTAAGAAGTTTATTCATGTATTTCTTTTCGAACATAATAGTATAATAATATTAAATAAATGTAGAGTTATCGAGTCATGGTTTCTACGATCACCATGATCGGTATGGACTATCCTTGAGATTATTTTATGATTCTATGTTCCCGGTCTGAGGACGATCCTTGGTATCAGATCGGTTTGAGTGATACCAATTTGTTTGTTTGTTTGCCATGGGATTTGAGTACAATCATTGTGACTGCTTTGGACTATCGTTACGATCGGTTTGGATTAAGATCTCTTAGATTCTGGATATTTGGATTCTGTGACTATTGTGTGTTCGTGAAATAAATATATATGTTCTTGTGTCTTGTGTTCATGAAACAAATATATATTTTTGTGTCGTGTGTTTGTGGAATAAATATATGTTGTTTTGTCTTGTGATGGATGTTAAGTTAATTCTGTTATTTTGTGTTTAGTGACTACTTCGTGTTTGTGAGGTAAACTTATAACCCTATTCTGAGTTAATCATTGATATTTGTGTGCTTAGAGATATTGTGTTTTATTCTATGAATTCAGTGTTTAGTGACTAATAGGTGTTTGTGACTTAAATGTATAACCATGTACCTTATGATGAACTCTTAGTTAAATTAATTCCCATAACTCATTATACCTTGAACATCTGTATTTACGTATATGTTGTTTATTCTTGTGTTATATTCTGTTCTAACCGTATTGGATATTTAGAGAGAGTCTGACCCGGATGTTATTTTGCTTGGGCCAGGCTGAGACTTCATGTTACAGAACTAGTTGACCATTGGATGTTTGGGCTGGCAAGGAGATAAACACTTTTGACTTTTTAGTTTATCTCATTTAGGAAATTTGTGGATATGTTAATAAGAGGTACAACTGAAATTATAAAATTGTTAAACTTGTATAACAATCGAGTTTAGTATTTCATTTTGTAAACTCGAAATTTTTATATGTATAAGTTGAAATTTATTCCACTGTGATCTATGACAGTTATTTATATGATATATTGTTTTGATTCTGAAAAATCGGCGTGTCTATTACTGTGTATTAATACTTTACACGTCAAATTCCATTCAGATATTAAGTGAAATGGTATAAATGACATGTCAGTGTTATTATAAAGATATATTTACATTCGATTGCCCTTAATAAGCTGTATTCTCTAGATTAGCAGACGACATTACTTATAATATTCTTTTCTAATCTAGGCATCGCGGTGGGATCGTTACAAAAATGGACATTTCGGAGCTGCAAACAAAACTATCAAAAAACTGCTTAAGAAAAGGTTGCGTAAAGCTAAAGGAAAGTGGACGAAGGAGATTTCTTTAATATTATGGGCCTATCGAACTTCAACCATATCTCCTACAAGCCCACTTCTTTTTCGCTAACCTATGGATATGAGGCCATGCTTTCCGTCGAAGTAGAAGTCCATCACATAGAAAAATATCATATACCATTTAAAAGAATAAGAAATTGAAAGAAGCTGCATTATATCTCATCTAGGAAATAAGGGATAAGGTGGCGACGGTAGCGGCCTCATGTTGACAAAGGATGGCAATGAATTATAACGCAAGACTCAAGGAAAGAAACTTATCAAAGGGGACTTGATACTACGGAGAGTGATGGCCAATACAAAGGACCTAACAGATGGGACGTTAGGACAAAATTGGGAAGGTCCACTGGTCATAGCAGAAGTTTTAGCGAACACGGCATATCGACCATCGAGACCTAATTGCAACCTAGTTCCAAGAAATTGTAACTTAGAGCACATCAAACCTTACTTTTTATGATCTACGTTACTTATGTGATGTATATTATAGTTATTGAAAAGAAGTAACAATATAATGAACTAAATGTAAGGGTATTGAACAACCCGAACCAGTATAAAATCTCACTATATTAATACCCTTTGACATGGTTGAATAAGCAAAGCGCGAGGTCAGTAGGCAAGAACGGCAATCTCAGTAATAAGAATGGTGAAACTGGATTTAAACACTTGGAATTGCATCAACGTAGTCTGGCTCTTCAGCTAAATTACCGCACTGGACGTAGCGATATTAGACTTTCCGAACCAGTTATCAAAATGGATCTACACAAAAAGTAGCTTGGCATCTCAGCCTAACTGGTTGTAGGGATATTGGACGGCCTGAACCAGTATTAAAACCACTCTATGTTAGTACTGCTAACATAACACACTGAACATATGGATATTAGACGGTTAGGACCAATACAAATAATCATGCACATGCGAATGTTGTAAACACACGACATGACTTCACAGTCAATGTTTTTTAGTCCTTCCCCAAACAGCGGGGAAAATTATGCCAAAAGCATAAACAAATCTCTCGCAGCTTACTACCTTCATTTAATAGTTATGCTGAAAACACAACATATGAGCGACAATGGAAATCTAAAAAAAATGTGAATGGTGACGCTGGATTTAGACCGTGCCAAGCTTATAAGCAAAATTTTTACAGCCCACTACCATCTCTCAATGTTTGAATTAACCACACCAAAATGACAATAGCAATCGCAAAAATGAGAACGGTGATGCTAAGCTAAAAGTAATACGTAAATATCAATGCCAAGGTCGGATCACAACAAACCTACATCCTGAGCAGCAGGAAAAGGCAAGTCTACACTGACCTACATTCATTGAAGACTTTGGGGGGCAAGTGTTACACCCGCATTTCTCGCACTATCATAAGAAGAAATGAATAAGACGCAGAGCCAAGAAAATAGCCCCTGCAATTAATATGAAGATGAAATGAGCAAAACGTGGAATGAAATATTACGCTCAAAAGAGGAGCCGCCAAGATATCAGATCTGCACTCATCCCTTAAGTTTCATTATTATGTTGTATTCTCAATATTAAGCATAGTTACAAGGAGTAGGAGGCAATTTCAATGCAAGAAGCCTAAGAGCAAAACATAGATAATGCGCAGCTATGCCATCTACGGTTTCCGTAATGCAATGTATCCCAGTCAAATAAGGTTGCACACAAGCATTGATATATTGCATGCACAAGCCAAGGAGCACAGGTAATATACTATGATGTTAGCAAAAACTCATACTCTGTTAGCACCTTCAAAAATGGATCTACGCTACATATATCTATTTTTAAGACTATAGATCACTCATACTACAATTTTGTCTAACTCGAGGTTATTGACTTTGATTCTTAGCATCTTAGGTACTCATAAATGAGTAGATTTAGAGCCATGTATATGATAACACATGGAGATGTATGGAGAATGAGCAGAAGATTGATGCTTTCTTATATATCAATTATTGGAGGCGCTATCGCTTATTTCTATTATGTGCTGCTATGGATCTATATGCCACTTTTATTGTATATTGAAATAGTTATCTAGAGTTTATTTGCTGTATTAACATGTATAAACTCTGTTACGTTGCTTTGTATCATTTGAAGAACCTATGTTGCGCTCTGATGTAATGTTCATTCAGTTCATTTGATTATGTTATCATCTCGATTGTTTTATGTTTTTACTATGCACTATATGATGTACCATAGGTTCTCCATTAATCGTATGATATAACTCTCGATAATTTCCCTACATTGGTAGGGTACATTACCCGTATATGTTATCAGATATTGGTATATTTTGTACTGAAGGTGGAAGAAGGTAGTCACATGCGGTATTAGAGCTTAGGTTGAGCGAACATCTAATGGATCAAATTGATATATAAGTAGATCAAATTGATATGTGAGCTTAGGTTAAATGAACATCTAATGTATCAAATTGATATATAAGTAGATCAAATTGATATATGAGCTTAGGTTGAGTCTCTTGAGTAGGTCCATTTGATATGGTAAGAGATATGCATCAAAATGGGTCGAATTTATATACGAGAGAGGTACTTGTCACATATTTTAGTTTTTGAAACTATATTGTGTGTATGTGTGTATAGTAATTCACATTTCATACACAACTACCACTTATGCTGATTTCCTTTATGATAGGTTGATCATTCTTATTACAGATTATAAGAAGGAGCCAACATATAAGGAACATGACAAGAAATTTCGTATCTTGAGTCGAAACTGGAGTGGGCATTGGGGTAGCTACATACCTGTTATGTAGACATGTTCACTGAGATGATGATAAACACGATGCAAAATGCCAAAGGAGGAGCTCCTGGTCCAATAGATGGTGGCGCACTAGTGCAAGCGCAATGGGTTAACTTTGCTAAAATCAACAAGGATTTCACTAGCCCTGGAGGAAATTCATTTATTGGAATAGAATCTACTATGGAAGTGCATGATTAGGTCAATACATGTGAGCGTAAATTTAATAATTTGAAGTTCAAAGATGCTCAAAAGAGAAAGTTAGCCTTGTGGAAACTTCAGGGTAGAGCGATGGACTAGTTGAATGTATCGAGCCAGCTACTCTAGAGAATAAGATTCATTTAGGATCAATTCAAGGCTTGCATTAAGGAGAAATTTATTCTAGGACCTCAGAATGTTATGTTTAAGAATTTTGTTGATCAGAAGTAGGCAATATGTCTATTTCAGAATATGTTGCTGAGTTATAAACATTGTAAAAATATAGGATGTCGTTCATCGAAACTCCTATGAAAAAGAAGCAAAATTTATCATAGACTTAAATGATTATCTTAGAGAGAGGATGGTTAGCCACATCAATGAAAGCTTTGAGAAGATTATGGAAAGGCTTTAAGGCATCGGAGCTTGTACCCATAGCTAAAGACTGATATTGTTCCTAAGGAAGAAGTTAAACTACAAGTGGGCAGATGTGGTAAAAAGAAGTAACGATGAAACTAAAAAGGGAAGAAGCGGTTCTAAATAAGGTTGGTCATAAGAAAGGCAAATGGGAGCCTACTTATTTCAACTACGGAGAGAATGATAACCTTACTAAAAGTTATAAAAGAGAAGGGAGAAAATGCTGCAGCTGCAACAAGTTTGGGCACATCAAGAAAGCTTGTCCAGACCAATGAGGGATAATTTGGCTATGAAGGATTTTGATTTGAATGTTTTTCCTACTTTATCGAATGCTCCATCGGTGAAGGGTAAGGGGAAGAGCATCATGATTCTAAGGTATGTTTTCCATCTATGATATACATGTTCTTGTTTTTTTTCAATACCAAGGCATCACATTCATTTATATCTAGTGACATTGTGGATAGGGTAAGGTTGAAACCTAACCTAGTAAATAGACCTTTAGTGGTGCCAAACCTTATGGTGTGAGTCAGCCAATTTGAGTATGGTTATTATGATATTGCTTTATTGAGTCATGGATGCATGTTTTATTATGATTTGTTGTGCTTGGTCTTGTAGGGTTTGGTATTATTTTGAGGATCGATAGGCTTTAAAGATACAGTGTAGTGGTCGATTATGAGAGGTTATTGGTGATGATCGAGACAAATATGGGCGTAAGCTAGAGTTGAGCTACTTTTCTGGATTCAATGACGTTAGATTTTTTTATATGCTTGATATCTCACATGCCAAGTTGTCATCAGAGACTATAACGAGATAGTATCCTAATATATATTTGGGAAGGTTACAGGATTACCACTGCATAGAGAGACTGGGATCTATATTGATATAGTGAAGGATGCCAGAGCTATAGTATTTCATTTAAGAAGGATTGTAACAAAAAAGAAATGAGAACTAGAAGAGCAAATGAATGACTTACTAAGGGATTTATTTGAAGAAGTATCTTTGAGTGGGTAGTATCTATAGTATTTGCTACTAAGACAGATGGCTCTTTGAGACTTTGTGTGGATTATCACGAGCTAAATAAAGTGATGAGAAAGAACAAGTATCCTTTTCCATGTATAGATGACTTGTTCGATCAACTTTATGGTACAAAGGTGTTTTCTTGAGTGTATTGATAGGTTTTCACCAACCGAAAGTGGAAACGGATAGCGTGTCGTTTATCACATTATATATGCCAATGGAATTTTATAAGTGCTTGGTTATGCCGTTCGGGCAACGGATAGCGTGTCGTTTTGATTTGGTAAGTTTGGCTGAAGCATATTCAAGTGGGATTTGCGTGATAGGCTTTGGGCCTTTGGGTAGGGATGAGTTTTAATTTAATTGTTTTAATTATAGAAGCTACGCGTGTTAAATAAAAAATGTTGTATCTCGTTTGTTTTAAATCAGGTTAACATGTAGATTTTTGCATTAGACTTGTATTAACGAATACAACATTTTAGTATAAATAATTAATAGTTTTAATAAAGTATAATTTAATGATAAAATAATAGTGATTGAACATAATTACGTTGTTTTAAATAATAACATAGTTAAAATTATTATACTTTGTTTGTGATATCTATTTGGCAGAATAAAACACCGTTCTACTATAATTAAAGTGAATACATTATTTTGGACATTTATTGAGCAGAATAAATCCCTATTCCATGCTTACAAGTAAAATGATGATTTTTGAAGTTAATTAATATATAAATTAATTAATATTGGGAAAATGATGTGCTAACTATTGATTGTTAATTGTTGAGTGCTAGAAGCTTGGTAGCCTGGCTGTATTGGGTGTGGCATTGATATATGTTATAACATTTTTAGTAATAA
Organism: Allium fistulosum; assembly: GCA_030737815.1. Lineage (NCBI taxonomy): Eukaryota > Viridiplantae > Streptophyta > Magnoliopsida > Asparagales > Amaryllidaceae > Allium > Allium fistulosum. Next base: position 1,024,741,680 of record CM060902.1, read on the forward strand.
ATGTAATAGTAGCATTGGTTAAGTGCTATAATAGCCCTAGATCTTGTTATAGTTTTTTGAAATACTATTATCTGTTGTTTTTGATTTAAAAATAGTTTTGATTTGAGGGATGATTTTAAAAGTGACTTTGGTTTTTTGGTGACCTTTATTTAGAAATGGTTTTAAATACCACTATTTTTATTTCAGCCCTTTTTGTTAGTCTTTTCTAACATGTATGGAAATGTTTTAACAAGTATTTTAGGAAGTATTTATATTATAAAAAAGTTAATATAATGTTTATTATACAGAAAAGGAGTTTATCTCTTATAATAAAGTGATTTTGCTTTCAAAGAAGATGGAAATATTTTTGAAACTCTTTGTTTAAAATGTTTATAGATAGGAAGATTTATAAAATGGTGTTTTATACATAAAAGAATATATTTATAAATGTTATTTTATAAAAAGGAGTTTTATAAATAATTTTATAGATATATAAAAGGATTTTTATAAATAATTTTAGAGATTTATAAAAGGAGTTTTATGAAGGAGTTTTATAAAAGTGATTGATAAAAAGGAATTTTATAAAAAGGAAAGTGATATGAGTTTATAAAGAATAATTTTTTCAAAACATTTTTTAACCCAAATAAGTATAGTTTTGGAAGTATATTGATTTGTGAGTATACTTATACCATTGAGACAAGTATGTGGATATTTATCAAGGTATTGGAGGTGTATTGATTTGTGAATATACTTATACCATTGAGATAAGTATATGGATATTTTTCCAAGCATTGAAAGAGTATAAATGAACAGTGAATGAGTAGTATACTTATATATATATCTTTGTAAAAGTATTTTGATACAAGTACTTACAAAGTAGTTTTAATTAATGATAGGATTAATTAAAGAGGCTTAGGGCTACTTATGTGTTTAATCATGCTTGGTTTCTTATGAAAATAAACTTATTGTTGGATTGTTTGTTTATTTGATAGTTAAATAACCGACTATCAAAGCTTGACCAAACATATTGTGGAAATATCTAAAAGAACACAGGAATTATATGGTACACTTATCTTCGATGATGCTATACTGTACGTATAAACTCGTTTTGCTCTTCTAGGAGAAACGATTAGGAAATTCATCTACTTAAATGGCAAGGAGGTGATCTCTGCTCTTATGTATTGTCTATTTATTTTCCATAGAACTGGAGTTGAGATTACCGTAAACTATCGATTGATTTTGAAGCACCCAATAAGCAAGGGAGTGTACTTAAGTGAGATGAATCAGAACTGTAACCACTCCAAAACCATATATGTGTTCTATGCTTTGGAAAAGGTTCGTGATCTATTTTGAGATGTGGGGATCCATGTGTGATTCTGAGACCAGTTGAGGTATGGGAATCCATATATGATTCTAAGATCTGTTGAGATGTGGGAATCCATGTGTGATTTCGAGACCTATTAAGGTATGAGAATCCATGTGTGATTCCGAGATATGTTGAGATATGGGAATCCATGAGTGATTCCAAGACCTATTAAGGTAAGGGAATCCATGTATGATTCCAAGATCTGTTCGAGTGGTGACTCATGTGCTGGAATGCTGGACATAGCCTTACTAGCAGAGATGGCTAAAGCTGGAGAGAGGATGCATATCTAATGGGATTTAGCTACCTAGAAGAATGTACTTGACTCCATTCTAGAATTACTTACCGATATGCATGCGGGAGTGATGCACTCTGAGATGACCCAAAATCGACACCCTCTGAATACGAGAATAAAACACACATGTCCGAACCAGAGTGCACCGATTGTAGATAATCATGAGAAAGAAAAGAGAGGGTGAGAAGAAAGAGAGAAGAAAGAATAAGAGAAGAGAAGAAAAAGATAGAAGTAGAACCAAAACAATATAGAATCTCACATCACAGCGGATGTTTGCACAAAAAATGGACAAACACCTCTAAGTTGTATGATTTAGTAGATCTTATGTTGTTCTTAGTGATTTGGGTGATTTATGCAAATATATGAAAAACAGGGGCTAAACTGTAAAAAGACACGCAGATTTATAGTGGTTCAGCCAGAATGTGCCTACGTCCACTTTATATGTTATTTCTCTTCTTTTGTTGTGATTACAAGTACAAAGCTTTGGTACAAGTAAAAGAAAGTTGTTTGAAAGTTCCTTCCGTGCTTGAGCTCTCAAAAACTTGTCCCCATTGTTGTATCCCTGCCCCTCTATTTATAGAGTGAAGCTGGGGGTAGGGGTCTTGGAGGTATATAGCAGCTGGCGGGCCTGGGCTGAGACAATCTGGCCTGGAACACCTTGGTTCGGCATCCCTTGATTCGGTGGTAGGTTGATTCGGTGAAGAGTTGGTCCGGTCGTGTAGTTCGGACCGGCGTGTAGGTTGATTCGGCATAGACTGATTCGGTGGGGAGTTGTTCCGGTCGTGTAGTTTGATTCGGCGAGGAGTTGGTCCGGTCGTGTAGTTTGGACCGGCGTGTAGGTTGATTCGGCATAGACTGATTCGGTGGGGAGTTGAACATGGTGGATGTTTGGTCCGGTAGGGTCAAAATATACCCAACACTTGCCCCCAAAGTAGGGTAGGTGCATGCACGTATCCTGCTTTGTTTTTGACCATCCTAATTCCCCGTTTTTATCTGGTCCGGTAGCCCGCTTTTGTCTATAAGTAGATGGTTAGGGCCTTCGTTTTTCCATCTACCGAACCATTCCGTTGTCTCTTGCCGAATCAAAGTGTATCCGAATCAATCTCGAGCGTTTGCCAAATCCAAGCAATTTAGCCGGACCAAGCAACTTAGCCGAACCAGGTGAGATTTTTTCTGCCGAATGAGACTTCGTAATGAGAACACCGAATGAGTTTTTACCGAATCGACTCATGGATACCGAGTGCCGAATAAAATCCCATTCGTGAATAGCCGGATGAACTCGGGTAACCCGAGATTACCGAATGAACTGTGCATCTGTTTCCCGAATGAACTTGTACCGAGTGAACATGTGTTTTATACTTCGATCTTCCAGTGAAATTCCAAATTATACTGCTTGTATATTCTAACGATATATTTTTCCCATTTTTGCAGATAAATGTCTCGAAAAGTTGAAACTCGATCAGATAAGAGGAGATCCGGGGGTGAAGGAGAGTCCTCGGCCGTGCCCCCAGCTCAATCAGGATCGGAGCGTCATGGGCCTGCCCCAAGGTCATTAGTGGATGGATATGGTCCCCAAGAGTTGCTGGACTCCCCTCCTGACTGCTTTCCTAGCTCTCTCAAAGAGGAGCAACTCGATGTTATATCTCGTTCCTTTGGGATCGATAGAGCCCTCATGCTGCTGCCGGGCCCAGGAGTCATGCCATACAGTCCTCCCGAAGGATACTTTGCTTATAGTAGGTACCATTGCATGTGTGGTGCTATCCCGCCACTCAATGCTTGGGTAGTCAGCTTCATCACGTACCTGAAGGTGGCCCCGTTCCAGCTTCACCCCAACTCTTATGCCATATTGGTGAGTCTCTTTGTTATTTTTCAGAGGAAGTATGGTCGCGCCCCCTCCAACCGGGAGATCCGGTACTTGTATAATTTAAGGGGCTATAAGAAGGGGTCCCCATATGTTAGCTTGGAGTCTGCTGTGACCTTCAAGCCGGTCTTGGACCTGTACTCTAAATTCAGCATGTTCAAGAAAGAGTGGTTCTTTGTTAGGGACGATTCCGTCTCCATCCGGCGCTTTACCTCTGGATGTAAGTTGATGCTTTTACTTATAATTCCTATTCCGATTGCGATGCTTCTTCTCATACTTTCTCATTTTTGCTAGCGACAGGTGGTTTTCCGGTTGTGGAGACTGACCGCCTGGTTCAGATGGCGGCGGAGATAGAAGCCATTCTTGGGAAATACAGATCATCTGCCTACTTGATTAGAAATGCGATTCTTCTGGAATATAACTTGATCCTTCCGCAGCAGTCTGTATTTAAGTTGAGGGAAACGGCGGAAGAGAGGGCGGCTGCTCAGGCGGCAGAGGGCGGAAAGAGAAAACCATTTACGAAACCTCCAGCCGTCGGAGGTAAGAAGCTTAAGAGGTCGGACGGTCCTTCTCCCAGCAATTGTCCACTTACTCAGGGGGAGATAGATGCGGAGGAGGAAAGAGGTGAGGCGGAGGGCGGAAGTGACGTTGAGCGTCTTGGTGACGAGGGTGGCGATGGACAGGGTGGAGATGGACAGGGTGGTGATGGTTCCAGGGCTCTGTCTTCTGGGCAAGTAGGCGAGATGCAAGAGTGGACGGATGATGCTCTCCGTCAAGCTTTTGAGGGGTTGGGTGATGATCCGGCTTTGGTAGAGAAGACCGGGGAGGCGGACAAAACCGGGACTGGTGCAAGTGAGTCTTCTCCGACTATTCCGGCCAAGGTGGCTCTGACAACTCAAGGTGAACTCTTGACCCCTGCATGCTTCACTAATGATAGGGACTTAGGAATATTTTATGACCCGCTCCCGTCCTGGAATGAAATCCGGGACTTATTGCAGTATTCCACTCCTCCCCAGGGTTTGTACAACCACAGCTGTGTTTCTTTTCCTTTTCTAACTTGTAACCTACCGCGTTTCTTGAATCATATAGTAATGTAAGATTATGACACTTGTTCTTTATATCAGGAGCAGGCAAGACGCCCAAAGCTTCAGACCTTCGACACAGGCTCGAGCAATATAAACTTTCCAAAATTTCTGCTAAGCCGAAGCCCTCAGCCCAACGCTCCGGGGATGTAGTCGGGTACCGTCCTCTTCTTGGGGTCATCGAAGAGGGTATTCAGCAGAGGAAGAGGAGTCACCCTTTATCCGAAACTTCGCTCGGTCCTCAGCCTCCGGCTCAGCCTATTCATGACATTACTGAGGAGGGTAGCGAGTTTGTACCCTCTCCACACCCGTCCGGAAACCCTTCTGTTATTCATATCGACCGTCCCGACTTGGCCCGTAATCCCTTCGCGGGTCATCCTGATCTGGATCCAGGTTCTCAGGATATTACTTTTGACGAAGCTACCGGTGAACACCTTCTCCCCCGTAACCCCATGGTACGAGTACTTGACGAAGCCAAGTCCTTAGACCTCGATCTACTCACCACTCGTATAGTCACTATGGGAGACGAGGCCAAAGCTAATATTGATCGGGTGGCAGAGGAGGCCAAGAAGCTGATGGGGCATCATGCTCGGTTGGTTAAGGCCGGAGAGGAGATAGGGAGCGCCAATATCCGACTTCGATTGGTGGTCTCGGATCAGGCCAAGCAGCTTGCGGATCAGGCTATCCAGATCTCTCAGCACGAGGCTGCTACTGGGCGATTGAGGAGAACCATGGAAGAGGCCAGTCGAGCCGAATTGCGGAAAATGGAAGCTGCTTGCAAAGAGCGGATTGACATGGCTATTACCACGGTGGATGAGGTTCGGAGAGCGGATCTCGAGCAGGTGGAGGATTTGTCCGAGAAGCTTGAGGCTGCAGAACTTGCTCAAGCTAAGTTGAGGGAAGAGATGGAGGTGATGCGGAGGTCCCTTCAAGCTGATTGCTCGAGATACAGACTGGAGAGAGATGCTGCCGTGGAAAGGTTGTCGGCCTCCGATGCCCGGATGAGGGAGTTTGAGGAGAACGAAGGAATGATGGATGACATGCTCCAGGACATGTATTTCCGGACTTGGAAGCAGGGTAACCTCTCTTGGATGGATGATTATCCCAGAGTCATGGCCAAGACATATCTTCGGGCTTTGGAGGAGGCTAAGGCTGATGCAGATAAAGAGGGTGGAACGGCCTTCAGTATGGATGTGGTCACTGCCCAATTCACCAAGGAGGAGAAAGTGGCGGTAAAGGAGGGTATGCGGCTGCTTGCTGCTGAAGAGGCGGGCGTGCCGGTAGAAGATGACGACCAGGATGGTCAAGAAGCTAGTACTGGTAAGTCTTCCTTTCTAGTCTTTCTGTTAACTTGGTTACTCATCACTAATGAATCCTTTTTATGACCGGACAGGCGGGCAAAGGAACAAGGACAAGACTTCGACGCAACCAGCTCCATGACCGAACCTGAAAAATTCTTTTTGTAGGCTTGGCATTGTTGTATCTGTTAGTCTTAAGACAGTAGAGTAACTTCTAAGTTGTAATTCTTGCTACTTGTAATAACATTATTCTTGACGTGTAATTTTTTAGCTCAAGTTGATTTTGTCATTTCTTTGAATATTTGTTGCTATTTCGACATATCGTATGAGAAATGTAGCTATGTGTATTCTCGTAATTAAATTGTGTTTGATGTTAGATTCTGGTTTTCAATCATAATCTCATGACTTGCAATGTTAGCGTGTGGTGTGAAAAAATCAAATTATAGTCATGCATTTGTACATAAAGGAAGAAAATACCGCCTTTCATGTTCTGTTTGTAAATGGAAGTTTCGAATATCTTGTATGACCAAGCATGGAGAGCAGTTGACTGCCCCGCCATCTGATTGTGAATCTCTGCATCCATTGGCGGGTATCTCTTACCCTGCATCCTGTACTTTATGGTTTGTTATAGAGGATAGGAGGAAAGTTTTTTTTTTTAAGTAAAACTGAAATATGTGGAATAGTAAAACTTCCAGTCACGGAAGGCCTTCGATGTGCTTAAGTTCGTGGCAAACGGGTTTTGTAGTCACTTTCCCTAGCTGTGGGTCTTGGAGACATTTGTCACCCATCTTACGCCTCCGCGGGGAGTTAATTCTTTTTTACCACAGCCGCACTTAAGACACACCGGAGCCGAGATCGCGCACAGTAACTACCCGGGCCATTATGGCCCGTACTCATGGGTATTATTCGACTTACTGTGGCCGGCTAGCGTGGGTGCCGATCGTCAACTGTGAACTGCCCCTGGCTGGCCACACCTTATGTTGGGGCTTATAATCGGTTCACAGTCGCCGGCGAGCCTAACGCCGTAATGAGCTGCCTCGGCTATAGTCGGCCTTCTCGGTGGCTTATAATCGGCTCATTACAGTTGGCTTTAAGGGCCGTCGCGAGCAATGAGTTAACCCGCAGCAGAGGGATGCTGGAGCAAAAGTGTCTCATTGGCGAGGGCATAGATTCGCATAGTACCTGTTGGGGCTTGTCCACGTGAAGTTGCATTGTGGAGTGCTTTGAATAGAAATGCTATATGCTCAGGATTTTGTTCAACAGAAAAGGATAAAGTTAACAAGCAGCCAAGATACAAAGGAACAAGTTAAAAAAGAGACAAGGCTTTTTTAAAGTGGTTCGGCACGAAAAAATGCCTACGTCCACTGATTCTCTTCGTTAATTTGCTTCATATGGGCAATACAAGTTAAGAAAAGTATCGACGGAGGTGTTGGATGTTCCATGCCCTCTGGAACACCTCTCCGTCCACTGTTGACAAAATATAGGCTCCGTTGTGGAGATCTTTATGAATTACATATGGTCCATCCCAGATTGGGTCTAGTGCTCCGGGGCGAGGGAAGATTCGCTTAAGGACAAGATCCCCTTCTCGTAAGGCACGGTGCTTGACTTTGGAGTTGTATTGTGCTGCCACCTTTTGCTTGTGGGCTGCTGTTTTTAGGACTGCATCATTCCTTCTCTCCTCGACTAGATCCAAAGACATGTTGAGGAGCTCTTCGTTTTCTTCTGGGTTATAGTGGATCCTACGGTGGGAAGGCACAATGGTTTCAACTGGGAGCATAGCCTCCGATCCGTATGCCAAAGAGAAAGGAGTGTGCCCTGTTGATGTTCTGAAAGATGTGCGGTAGGCCCATAGTGCCGTAGGGAGTTCATCCACCCAAGCGCCCTTTGACTTTTCGAGCTTCTTTTTGATCAGAGTTTTCAGAATTTTGTTGACTGCTTCGACTTGTCCGTTTGCTTGGGGATATGCTACGGATGAGAAGCTTTTGTGAATTCCGTGTTCTTGGCACCAGTTGGCGAATTCCTCGCTGTCAAACTGAAGTCCGTTGTCTGATATGATTTTTAGTGGGACTCCGTACCCATTTGGTGAAATAGTCGACTGCTACTATAGCATATTTGGCGCCGCCTCGACCCATTGGCAGTTCACCGATTAAGTCAATTCCCCATACTGCAAAGGGCCAAGGGCTGGTCATCTGGGTAATCTCGGTTGTTGGTAGCCGAGGGACCTTAGCAAACTTTTGGCATCTGTCACACTTCTTGACGAAATCTAAGGCGTCCTTGCTTAAGGTGGGCCAGAAATATCCGTATCGGAGTATCTTTTTTGCTAACGTTTGCCCTCCGGTGTGATCTCCGCAGCTTCCTTGATGAATGTTGGATAAGATTTCCTTGGCTTCCCTTCCGGCGACACACCTTAATAATGGGTTAGAGAACCCGCGCCGATAGAGGATGTCTCCTTGCATGGTGTAGCGGGACGCTTTCCTCAAGATTTTCTTGACTTCGTTACGCCTGTCGGGTAGTGTGCCATTTTGTAGGTAGTCTCGGATGTGAGTCATCCAAGTTGCTTCTTCGGTTGCAGCTATCAGATTCACTTGCTCAAAACTTGGGATCATTTGCTTTGAGACAGTTACTGCTCCGAAGATGGCCTCGTCTCCCATACTTGCTTGCTTTGCCAATTCGTCGGCCTCTTGGTTCTCTTCCCGAGGGATGTGTTTGACTAAGTAGTGGTCTAATCGGCTGAGAAGTAACTTGGTCTTCTTTAGATATGCTATGAGTCGTTCTTCTCTAGCTCGGAATCCCCCTAGTATTTGATTAACAATAAGCTGAGAATCGCTGTGAAGACACAAAGAATTGGCTCCGATCTCGATAGCAATTTCTAATCCGGCTATTACTGCTTCGTATTCTGCATCGTTGTTGGTGGCAGTGAATTCCAACCTTATAGCATAGTGCAGTTTATTTCCCCTGGGAGTGATGATTACCACACCTGCCCCCGAGCCTTGTTCGTTAGATGCACCGTCCACAAAGAGATTCCACTTGATATCTTCTGTTATTTCCAGTTGCTCCTTATCCTCGTTGGTAGTGAATTCTGCAATGAAATCAGCCATGGCTTGTCCCTTGATGGCGGTGCGAGGGTGATAGGTGATATCATATTGACTCAGCTCAATACACCATTTAAGTAGTCGCCCGGAAGTGTCGGGACGATGGAGTACCTGCCTTAGTGGTTGATCGGTTAGAACCTTGATGGAATGGGATTGGAAGTAATGACGCAGCTTTCGTGAAGTGATTAGTAAGCAGTATGCTAACTTTTCAAGCTTAGGATATCTGACTTCTGCCCCAGTAAACCTTTTACTGACGAAGTAAACTGGTCGTTGCGTGCGGTTATCTTCCCTTACCAAGGCAGCGCTTAGAGCGTGAGATGACACAGCAAGGTATAGGTATAATTCTTCGCCTTTGCTTGGGGTCGAGAGTACCGGTGGTTTCTGGAGGTGTTCGATTAGGTTAAGGAAAGCGGTCAAGCATTCGTCCGTCCATTCGAACTTTCCTTTATCTTTCTTTAGAGCTTCGAAAAAGGGGACGCACTTGTCCGTTGCTTTGGAGATGAATCGGCCTAGGGCAGCCACTTTTCCATTTAGGCTTTGCATTTCCTTTCGGGTGGAAGGTATCTTGATGTCTCTTAATGCTCGGACTTGTTCAGGGTTTGCTTCTATCCCTCGGGCATGGACGATGAATCCTAAGAATTTTCCTGATGACACTCCGAAGGAGCACTTCAGTGGATTCAACTTCATTCCATACTGTCGAAGTACCTGGAACATTTCGCCCAGGTGGCTTACGTGATCTTTGGCTTCCCGTGATTTTACCAGCATGTCGTCTACGTATACTTCCATTGTTCGTCCTATTAGCCCTGCGAACATCTTGTTGACGAGGCGCTGGTAGGTGGCTCCTGCATTTTTAAGTCCGAAAGGCATCACTTTGTAGCAGTACAAACCCCGGTCGGTGATGAAACTAGTGTGATCTTGGTCGGGAGCATGCATAGGAATTTGGTTATATCCCGAGTATGCATCCATAAAAGACAGGAGTTCGTGCCCGGCTGTGCTGTCTACAAGTTGGTCGATTCTGGGAAGCGGAAAGCAATCCTTTGGGCAGGCGTCATTTAGGTTGGAGAAGTCAATGCAGGTCCGCCACTTCCCATTAGCCTTCTTTACTAGTACCGGGTTGGCGATCCATTCTGGGTAAATAGCTTCTCGTATGAAGTCATTGGCGAGTAGATTCTTTACTTCTTCATCGAGGGCTGCTGATCGCTCTGCCCCCATACTTCTCTTTTTTTGTTTTACGGGTGCCTTGGTAGGATCAATTTTTAATACGTGGCACGCTATGTTGGGGGAGATTCCGGTCATGTCAGCGTGTGACCAAGCGAATACATCCAAGTTGTGGCGGAGAAAATCAACGAGTTGTTCCTTCAATTCCGTTTTCAGCTGCGACCCAATTTTCAGTAGCCTACTTGAGTCGTGCTTGTCTACAGATATAAACTCCATAGCCTCTGCAGGCTCGGCGGTGGCCTCCTCCTCTTTGTCCCTAGGGTCTAATTCATTGAAAGGGTCGCTGGTGTATCGAAGAGGGGGGGCTTTCTTTAGTTGCTATGCTTCAAGGCTTTTTGTGCAGAGGGCAATCTCTACACCTTTCCCTTTATCTCTCCTGTGGTTGTTGCGAAGTTCGGTTACATAGCAGTCTCGTGCAATATCCTGGTCTCCTTCCACTTCCCCTACCCCATTGTCTGTTGGAAATTTCATTTTCAGGCACCACGGGGCTAGGACAATCTGGAAGTCAGATAGGGCTGGTCTTCCTAGGAAGGCGTTGTAGGCCGAATGGTTTTCTATCAGCACAAACGTCTGTTTCCTTACAACGGAGCGGGGATGGCTTCCAATTTCAACGAAGAGGTCCAGCTGCCCGATGGGCATTTTCGCATCTCCAGTGAAACCGTGTAGCGGTTTATCGCAGGGAGATACGTCCTTCATTGACAACCTCATTTTGTCGAATGCGTGTTTGAACAGGATATTTACAGAGCTTCCAGTGTCTACCAGGATTCGGTAAACTTCGGCGGGACCGAGTCGGGCAGAGATAACCATGGGATCCATGTGAGGGTACTGTCTTCCTTCTAGGTCGCGTTTACTGAATGTGATGTCATCACTTTCTTTCCGCTTTGGGTGGCGCTCTTCTATAACCGTATTGACGCAGTCTCTATTGTCTCTGAGCGACTTCCCATATCTTTCCATCTCTTTCCAGCTTCTGTCTGCGATGTGTGGACCTCCTGAGATGGTATGGACCACTATCTTCTCTTGACTAGAGCTGCTAGCGTTGCGGTCGCCTCTGCCGGTCCCTGGTGAGGGTAGCCTTGGGTTTTCATTGGCAGGAGCTGGAGTCCTGTCTTGACTTTTTACATAGCGCTCCAGTTTCTTTCTTCTGATGTGTTCCTCAATCAGATCCCGGAGATGATGGCATTCGTTGGTATCATGTCCGTGGGATTCGTGGAAGCGGCAGAATTTTCCAGATTTCTGTGCGCTATCTGATTCCTTCTTGTATGGTGGGCGTTTGTATCTAACTTCGCCTTGGGTGGCAAGGAAGATGTTTTCGACGGTCTCGTTCAAAGGGGTGTAAGAGTCGAATCTTGGTCCTGGCCGATATAGGCGTTTCTCTACTTTCTTGCCCCCAGCATTGTCTCTGGAATCATTTCTTCGAACGTCCCTTGCCACAGCAGGGGCGTTGCCATGGGTCGTCTTACTTTGTTGTCCTGACTGCCCCTCAATGGCGGCATCCTCAAGCCTCATGTATTTCCCGGCTTCATGGAAGAAATCGGGTAAAGTAGCTGGTTTTTCTTTTGTCAATCTCCTAGCAAATTTAGTGTCCGGATGCACCCCACTGCAGAGGGCCATTAGGATAAGCTTCTCATCGGCATCTTGAACTGCGGCTGCTGCGGCGTTGAATCTGGTTAGGTATTGCTGCAGCTTTTCTCCAGGTTTCTGTTTGACGCTGGATAAGGAATAAGCGTCCTTAGGTTGCTCCACATGAATGCGGAACTGACTGATGAATTTTTCTTTCAACATTTCCCACGAGCTGATGGATCCTTGGGGTAGATGACAGAACCAGGAGGTAGCAAGATCTGCTAAGAAGAGCGGGAAGCATTTGCACAGCACTCCCTCTGTTGCTCCACTCATGAGCATATGCTGCGTGTACCTCTGTAAGTGTACAACGGGATCGGAGGTTCCTTTGTAAGGTTCCATTGTTGGCATCTTCCATTCTCGGGGGGTGATAGCAATTTCGATATTGCGGGCGAAAGGGCTGGTTACCCTAGCGCCTATCCCTCGATCTCTTTGCTCCCGTTGGACACACTCTCTGAATAAGCGTGCCATCCTTTCATCAGAATTTGGAGCGGACAGAAATGAGTTTGGTTCCGTTCTGTGGGGTTGATTCCGACCAGACAACCTGTAGGGATGGTATCGTCTATCATTCCTCATATTTTCCAGTGGCTGCCTTTGATCTTCTGGGAGCATGCTTGGATCAGCTACAGTTGGCCCTTGCCTTGATCTTCCCCTGTTGGGTTCTGATCTAAGCACTTCCTCGGGTCCAACTTCGGGCTGAACTCTAGCTCGGCCCCGTTCACTGGTGTTTCTGTGGTTAGGCAGCATGACAGGCTCAGCTGCAGTTGACCTCCGCCCGGTACCTTCCCCGTTGGGTTCGGCACCAAACGTTTCCTCAGGCCTAACTTCGGGCTGAGCTCGGTCTCGGCTCCTACCACGGCTACTCCTGCCGTTAGCTCCTTCGAAGAAGGAAGATCTTTGCTGTCTCTGAGATCCTCCAGATTGGGACTCGCCCCATGATTCAGTGTTGCGGTTGGATTCTTCAGCGTCCCTCAAGCGTGACATGAGATGGTCCACCAAGGCTTCCTGCTGGGACGTGAAGCGGTTAGTCACTTCAACAACAACTCTGTCCAAATCTGCCCTAGTAATTGCTGCAGGCTGTTCTGTGGCAGGAGTGGTGGGGTTAGCCTGTCCTCCATTTGTTACCGTTGCTGGAGGAGGAGGATTTACTTGATTTGCGATAGCTGGATCAGGAAGGCTACTGGATGCGATGTTTTTTCCTTTGTTAACATCTTTTCTCTGTTTGGGAGGCATGTTTTCCAAGTGGCGGATGATGCTGTTAGGAAAACTTTCTAAGCGGATGAAGCTGGAGCTTCGAGCTTCAACTTCTCAGTGAAAGCACCAAAAATGTTTGCACAAAAAATGGACAAACACCTCTAAGTTGTATGATTTAGTAGATCTTATGTTGTTCTTAGTGATTTGGGTGATTTATGCAAATATATGAAAAACAGGGGCTAAACTGTAAAAAGACACGCAGATTTATAGTGGTTCAGCCAGAATGTGCCTACGTCCACTTTATATGTTATTTCTCTTCTTTTGTTGTGATTACAAGTACAAAGCTTTGGTACAAGTAAAAGAAAGTTGTTTGAAAGTTCCTTCCGTGCTTGAGCTCTCAAAAACTTGTCCCCATTGTTGTATCCCTGCCCCTCTATTTATAGAGTGAAGCTGGGGGTAGGGGTCTTGGAGGTATATAGCAGCTGGCGGGCCTGGGCTGAGACAATCTGGCCTGGAACACCTTGGTTCGGCATCCCTTGATTCGGTGGTAGGTTGATTCGGTGAAGAGTTGGTCCGGTCGTGTAGTTCGGACCGGCGTGTAGGTTGATTCGGCATAGACTGATTCGGTGGGGAGTTGTTCCGGTCGTGTAGTTTGATTCGGCGAGGAGTTGGTCCGGTCGTGTAGTTTGGACCGGCGTGTAGGTTGATTCGGCATAGACTGATTCGGTGGGGAGTTGAACATGGTGGATGTTTGGTCCGGTAGGGTCAAAATATACCCAACAGCGGAATAACATATAATATAGATCAAAAATCTTTACAAAGAGAAACTGTAATGTACATAAATCAATATCAGAGTACATAATAAATAATCATCAGCTTGGACAGTTATAATAACCTGTCCTCACAAATACTGACAATTTACAACAACAACAATGCAAAGCAATGCAGCGGAATAATAAATGGATACGTGTATACGACATGAAGATCTCCAGGTCGCCTGCTGAAGCTCCAAAAGCATCAAAACTGAACCTGTAAATATACTCGGTCTGACCGAGCATTGAAAGGGAAGAACCCCCAAATCAGTTTGGTAAACCAGCATGAGAAAACACACCTCAACTGAATTTATAAAGTTGTCAAAACTTTTTCTTTATCAAAACAAAAGGTATCTCATAAGACATGCCCACACATAAACACAGACGGGTTTTTCCCTTACGATAACCAAAACTTTTTCATATCAAATCTGATTATATTATACTAGTGTCTAGTATGCAAATAATAAATTAAATAGCTGAAATTATTACCATTATTAAAATCCAGCAATACTAGGCTCTACAAAACAAAATGGCAGGCACGTAGTGGATTTTGGATTCCATACAAATGACTAGGTAAAGGAACTACCTTTCCGAAAACTCGGTACACCTCTAGAGGGATGTACCTAGGGTCGAGATACTCGGTGCCTAAACCAATACAAGACCGGCTTACCCATACTTGGATAGTACCGAATATGTCATCACTCCGGTCGTTACCGACCTAAAAATCCGTGGCCAGGAGCATACACAACAATAATCAGATACACGACGTCATAGCATGTAAAGATATATCTAGAAGAGTGATGACATCTCCTAATTGGAGCGACCCATTTTAGCCTTGCTGCATCTATCCCTGTTTCAGTCGTATTCCAGGGAGTGAGGCCAAAAAGGTATCGATTACTTTCACAAATCACATATCACATCACATCATCTTTGAATGCCACATTTGCCATTTCCGTTGACTATAAATTGCCTTTCACAAAAATACAACCCTTGAGCTCGTACGTCTCAAGGAAGGGTGTTAAGCTAAGAGAAGTTGCCTTCTCCGCCACCAAACAGATGTATGTTTTTAAAAACCAATGTACGTAATCATTAGAAATGCAATGTCAGACACTCGTCCATACAAGTTGTCCAGGAATAGGACAAACCGAAGGTACTTTCTTACTACATCCTTTCGGGAAATCCCGAGGATTAGTAGCGAATAGTCTTTGCAATGGATATTTCATAACAAAGAGACTACTACTACTATATGTATATTGGGATTTTAACCCCAAATGATCAACAAGCAGTCCTTAACTCTGAAATCCTAAACATCAATATCATCGGCCAACATGCACAATCGTCGTATATATGATGTCTGAAGTGGTTTTCAGATAAATCTGATCCCGGTCTCTTCGCACCAACAACGCAAAAGCGTTTCTCAACCTCATACGGAAACCAATTCTCGTAGACTTATCACGTTTCCAACTTTCAACTTGCTATGCTTCGGCCAAGAAGAAAGCTCGGTAGATAGAAGTAATCACTACGTGCTACTCGAATCAACATTCTTAACACAAATGATAATCAAGCCTACACAGATGGCTACGTACTAAGTGTACGACTAAATAGTTTCCACATCAAGTCGAGAAACTAATATGGCCAAATTTGATAGTCGGTTATTTAAATATCAAAGCAACAAACAAAATCTAGCACATAAATAGTCACTGGGCTTGACTTTATTAATCGTTTATAGGTTGCTTTTCCAAATCATTTAATTCAAATAATCTTTAAAAAGATAATATTCAAAACCATTTCACTTATTGGATATTTGGAAAACATTTTCATATACTTATTTTAGTAATATGTAAATTCACACTTATTTCATTTTCAAACCATTTAAACTTCATTTTATAATATCACTTTCCAAAACATCCATTTTATTTTAAAGATTATTCACTGTCAAAAATCGTTAATATAATTCCTTTTATAAAAATCCATATTTAGCTTATCAAATTAAATTGATTTCACATTTATAAAACAGCGTTTATAATTCACATTTCTATTTTATAAAAACTTCCATTTATAAAATCCCTTTATTAACAAATTTCCCGTTTATCTCATTTATATGTCAAAATCCCATTATAAGTTTATTTTCTTATAAATTGCTTTATTTACCAATTTATTCTTTTTTAATCACATTATTTACAAGGTCCATCATAAAACAACGTTTATAAAATTCCACTTCATTAAATCTTATTTACTTATAATCTTTCATTTATAACTTCATTTTAAATTCCATTACTTTTATTTAAAAAATATCGATATTATAAATGTTATATATAAACTATTTATAATAAATTCAAAGAATTTGTTTCTTTTCTTTTATCTTGGAAAAAACTTAAATATGATCTTCTAGAGCATCTGGCATTTCCTTTCGATCTGTTCCACCCCTCGTCTAAATGATAAAATGAAGGTCAGGTAAGTTCAGAGCATTGGTTGCTCCATTCCTAACCTTAGTTACACACCTTGTTTTACCATTTAGATCTCACAAGCGGGACAAATGTACTAGTCGTTTCCGCATACTCCTTTCATTTTAGAAATGATATATAAAACTTCCAAATAATTATTTAAAACACTTATTCATTTATTTAACCATTCCATAAGTCCCTCAAATAACCCTTAGAATGCTTTATTAATCATTTAAGAACCTTTACAAAAGATTTGGAACAGCATGGTTGTGCTAAAACTATGTTTCAAAAGTTATTGAAAAGTGCTGCGAAAGAGTGCTATGGAAAGTGCTTTTTAAAGCTATATTGATTAAAATGAATTTTTATTATTTAAAAATCTATTTTTATTACTTAAATCACTTTTAAAACATTTTAAAAGATTTATATATTTATTTCATATTTTTAAAAAAATTTAAAACATCATTTTCAAAGAAATCCAATTTTGGATTCCAAACTGCAAAACCGCGATTTTTCCAAAAACTTGTTTTACTCATATCTTAAAATCTACTTATCAAAATCTCGATTTTCTTTCTTCGTTGGAAAACTATGGATATAATAGTTTGGAAAATTATCATCTCGAAGAATTCCGAGCTATATTCCAACTTTTACACTCGTTTGACTTTTATGGCGCGAAATCGCGAACTACCATTACGCGACGTGCCTATTTTTGACTAAATTTTCAATTTCTTTTCAAAATTCATGGAAACACTTTTAAATGTTTATAAAACATTTCTAAATCATTTTAAACTCATTTTAAACAATATTTTTCATATTTCAAATCCATTTACCTTTTCATTTCATATTATAGTATTATATCATTTTCAATCTTCTTAGATATTTTGATTTCATTAAGAGGCCAAATAATTTCCATACATATATTTATATGGATTTAAATTCTTATTAAATTATCTATGCCTACTAACCGTTTTTCTTATTATTTATCAAACCAAGTTATCATCCATATCACAAAATATAATCAACCATAATATCAACCAAGTTATCATCCATATCACAAACATATAATCAACCATAATATCAACCAAGTTATCATCCATATCACAAACATATAATCAACTATAATATCAACCAAGTTATTATCCATTAAATCATCCAACATTTACTAAACTTTTCATGTTATTAACTTGAAATATTTTTAGAAATTAGTAACTTTAAATATGAGTACTCACCTTTAACCAAATTGATTAACTTCCTACCAACATTCATTTAATCCAACACTTCACTATTGTTATCAACTTCAACCAACATTGAAAAATTCGGCAGAGCTTCCGCAGCACCTTGAATTTGGTCCTAGCTCCTTGGAATGAAATCGGCGACACTTCCTTCTCTTTTTCTTGCTCCGGAGCTTCCCGATCTCCTTCCTACTTCTTGAATGGGTTCGGCCAGGCTTCTTGGGGGGTGGTGCTCACGGCTTGAAGGTGAGGGGGGTGTGGCCATGGGTTGTGGAGGTGAAAAGGTGGAGTTTGCACTTGGTTTTGAGGTGGAGTACTTTATTTTTCCTTCACTTTTATTTTTCTAATATTTTTATTTTATTTTCTTAAGGAATTGAAGCCATTAAAGAAGCTTTTAGAAAGCTTGAGAAAGAAAAAAAGATGTAGAAATGTGTAAAAGAAAGTGGAAGGATGTTGATTTATTTATAGTTGAAGTTTGCTACACAAACTACCTTATTATCCTTAACCAAAAAGACCAAAATACCCTCCATATCAAATCAAATTTTGTCTCCTTTAAGTACACTAAAACACTCTTTCCAATGCATGACTAAACATATATTAAATGTAGATTTGATATGAAAAGGAAGTGTATAAATCTGATGTGAAGTTTATGTAATAATTATGTTTAAAGTAAGCATGGATGTGACATTCATTAATGGTGATTAGATGTTTAAGTAAATGTAATGTTAAATTTAAATCTTTTATTAGTCAAATCAAAGGATTTTCTAAATTTATTTTATAAAAGTAAACCATTTTTGTCTTTTTGTGCTTACTTTTTTTTAATTGTTTTCTAGAAGTTTCTAACCTTGTTTAGTAAAAGTAAACTTGATCAGTGAATTAATTAAAACTTATACTATTTGAATATATGTTCCTATATAAGAAAATAAAGGCGCCACAACATTGCAACACTTTTAATCGACAAAACGTTGATTTTCGACAAAATGTTTTGCGGTCACATTTTGTCATCTTAGTTAAACTATTTATTTATGTAAACCAAATTTAAAATTAAATTTGTATAATGTTATTTAAAATTATAAACACTCATAAATAAATTAAAATAATTTATTTAACCATTGAAACTTACTTTTCTGAAATCGGCATTTTGCACTTTTGTCGATATAGGCAAAGGTTACTATTTTTGTGTATACTTCTGTTTCCAAATCCTATCTAATATTGTTTGAATCTTATAACATTACATATTTTATATTTAAAATCACTTTAAATAGTATATTTTAAAGTGGTCAAATTCTAGGTCGTTATATTCTCCCCTACTTAAAAGAATTTCGTCTTTGAAATTAGTCAAAACAAAAGTTTGCCCAAAACATTTATCTTTAAACTTATTTCCATATAATATACACAAATCATCTGTATGAAATATCTTATTCGATCTCCTATTCGGATACACAACTTTATTTCTGAACTAGTATCGATCCCCCAATCTTCTAGTGCGGACTCTGATCGGGCTTCTAGATAAGAAACCTTTGCTTTCCTTGCATAGTTCTCAACTATGATAGAAAACTCAAGTACCTAACCACAACCCTCATCAATGTTCACCGTCAAGAATCAAGTGATAAATCCTTTTACGGACCGATGTAAACACCTTGAAGTCCCGAAATCGAATCTTAGATCAAAATTTGTGCGATGAAATGATCTACATATAATATATGTATTTATTAACTTTCAAAATATTTCATAAAACTTTTTTCTTAAGTTCAAACATTTTATAAAGGTGCTTCTTTATATAATACCATCAATTATTTATTTCCAAATATTTTTATTAAAGGAAAATATTCCAAAAGAACCATTTTTCACTCAAAAGTTAATTTGTCTTTAGTTTAAACATTTTTACAAATATTACTAATTAATTTATCAATTAATGATTCACATTATCTGTTTAACTTAAGAAAATTATATAGATCGAGTAATTCCAAAATAATACCAGGGAACTGGGTGCTACCAATAATATCATATATCCTCTTAACAAGAAGAGTAATACTTAAGAGAAGTGTTTATCATCCGAACACATCTCCTACCCATTTTTAGTTTATTTTCGAGCCATTCATATTAGTTATTATAAAATACCCCCTTTTTTATTTAAAATAATACCATTTTCAAAATCCTTTAGAGATTACTTCTGTTTATAAAACCTATTCTATAAATTCTTTTTATAAATTCATTATATATTAATTAACTTCACTTAAATTTCCATAATTATTTTAAATTACTCGAATTTAAATTCTCATTCCTTTTACATTTATCTTTTACATAATCCTTTTTTTATTTGTTAAATATATTTTTATCTTATATGTTCATTTCTTAAACAAATCTTATTATCAAACACCTTATAGTCAAATCGTGAAACTTAATTCGCAAGGTATTTGTACTTAAACTTTTAAATCAAACAATTGATAAATTTATGATAGTAACTTAGCATTATCATTTCTTAATTTGTTATTTTGGAATAGGTATTAAAGATATTAATAACCTTATCAAGTTTCTTACTTATCAGACGTGAACAGCCCAAGGATGCCTATTCCTTGTCAGACGTGAACAAAAAGCAGGAGAATCTCTACAACAATATCTTACCCGCTTTAACACCGCCGCGGCAGCAGTGCAAGACACCGATGAGAGGCATACACTGATGGCGCTGTGCGGAGGCGTCCACTTGGATTAAAAAATCATGAGAAGATTGACGAAGTAGAATCCTCTAACTCTTCAGGACTTCTTTAATAAAGCTGGGAAATACATGAGATTGGAGGACGCGACGACCCACTAGCAGAGCGAGTAACCCGCAAAGGCTTCTAGCGTCCATGGAAACATGGGTGCCCCACCCTAAGGGGATTGGAATAAGCAGAACAGTGAAGTAAAAAGTGGCCACCAAGGCAACTCTGGAAATGAAAAAGGCAATAAGCGACGATACCGACCCATACCAAGATTCGATTCATACACGCCTCTGAACGACATTGTGGAGAACATTTACATGGCTACTCAACACGAGTTGAAATACAACACCCTCCGTACAAAAAAGAGTCAGAGGCCTCAATTAGAACAGGGAAATATTGTCGCTTCCACGAGTCTCATGGGCATAACACCGCAAAATGCCAGCATTTGCGGGATCTCATTGAGGAATATAGTCGAAAAAAGGAACTAGGGCGATATGTGTAGAAAGGACACAACTCTCCTACTCTGGCCCACGAAGGATCTGGGCAACCCCTGCAAGAGAATAATAAGGAAGGAACAGGTGCAAGCTGCTATAACCAAGAAAAGATAATTGTCCACACCATATTTGGAGGCCCGCATGTAGCTGACGGAAGTTGGGCAGAAATGGAGAGGTATGGAAAATCCTTAAAGGATAGGGAAGGATATGTTCATTCCATAGTAGAAGGACGCATCGAAAAGTGGAGAGAAAGAGTCGACATAACCTTGAACGATGAAGATTTGGTTGAAAAACAGTATCCGCACACTGACCCCTGGTTAGCTCCGCCTGGATCGGCCCAACAGAGGTGTTTCACATTTTGGTCGATACAGGAAGCTCGGTGAATATTTTATTCAAACATGCATTCAATAAAATGATATTTTCAATGAAAGATGTATCTCCGTGCCATAAGCCTTTATAGGGTTCACCGGGGAGGCCACAATGCCACTCGGGCAGCTAGACTTGTTTGTTGATCTTGGAAGTCACCTTGATCAGTTGTGCGAAAGTAAACATTCGTGCTGGTAGCTGGCACTCTGCCTACAATGCCTTCTTAGGAAGACCCGCACTGTCAGACTTCCAGATAGTATTAGCACCATGGTGCTTGAAGATGAAATTCCCAACCGATAATGGAATAGGAGATGTGGAAGGGGACCAAGTGCAGCTCGTGATTGTTATGTGACTGAACTTTGCCAAAGCAAGAAAAAGGAAAAAGGGAAAGGCATGGGGGTCGTCCTCTACGCAAAAAATTCAGAAGCATAACAATCAAAGAAGGTCCCTCCTATCGAGTGTACCAACGGCCATTCAATGAATTGGACCCCAAAGATAAAGAGAAGGAGGTCAATGCCGAGCCTGTAGAGGCTATGGAACATGTGATGGTAGACGAACATGAAAAAACAAGGATTTTAAAGATACGTTCTCAGTTAAACCTGAACCTCAAAGTCCAGCTGATAGGATTCCTATGAAAGAATTTGGATGTATTCGCATGGAACCATGAGATCATGGTGGGGATATCCCCAAAGATAGCTTGTCATTCCCTTAATATTGACCCAACCAAGATCCCGATCAAGCAAAGAAAAGAAGCATGGGGATAGAATGATCAACTGCTCTCAACGAGGAAGTAAAGAACCTGGTCGCCAATGGTTTGATCTATGAAGCCATTTACCCGGAATGGATCTCCAACCTGGTCATGGTGAAGAAGCCTAATGGAAAGTGGCGAACCTGCATTGACATCTCCAACCTCAATGATGCTTTCCCCAAAGACTGTTTTCTTTACCCCGAATCGACCGATTGGTGGACGAAACCACAAGGCATGAGTTGTTGTCATTCATGGACACATATTCAGGATACAACCAGATTCCCATGCATTTGCCGGATCAAGAACACACTAGCTTCATCACGACCTAGGCCTGTACTGTTACAAGGTCATGCCCTTTGGGCTTAAGAACACCGGCGCTACCTATCAACGTTTGGTTAATAAGATGTTTGAGCAACAAATTAGTTACTCCATTGAAGTCTATGTTGACAACATGCTTGCCAAATCAAGAAGAGCACCGGATCATCTAAGCTACCTAGATGAGACGATCCAGGTGTCGCGCAAATACCGAATGAAGCTAAACCGACTAAAATGCTCTTTTGGGGTGTCTTCGGGTAAGTTCTTAGGTTTCATCGTACATGCCAGAGGGATAGAGGCGAATCCTAAAAAGGTACAAGCTTTGAAGGACATCAAGATCCCAACAGCACGAAGGGAAATGCAGAGACTAAATGGAAAGGTAGCCGCTCTGAGCAGATTTATATCCAAAGCAACGGACAAGTGTGTCCCGTTCGAAGTCCTCAAATTAGACAAAGGGAAATTTGAATGGACTAACAAGTGCTACTCAGTCTTCCAGAGTTTGCTCGAACATCTGCAGAAGCCTCTAATACTCTCTACTCCGATGCATGGAGAGCGCCTTTACTTATAACTGGTTGTATCCTCCCATGCCCTAAGTGCAGCACAAATACGAAAAGATGATCGCATCCAAAGACCGGTATACTTCATTAGCAAAAGATTCACGGGCGCAGAAGCTAGATACCCTAATCAAAAAATTGGCTTACTGTCTGCTCATAGCATCCAGGAAATTACGACCTTACTTCCAATCACACTCAATTAAGGTTCTAACGGATCAACCCCTGAGACAAGTCCTACATAAGCCAGATATGTCAGGGCGCTTGCTAAAATGGTGCATTGAGCTAAGCCAATATGACATTACGTACCATCCGCGCACCGCAATTAAAGGACAAGCTTTGGCTGATTTCATAGCTGAGTTTACAATAAGAGATAAGGAGACAGAAGCGAAAATTGAGGAAACTACTAGATGGAATTTGTTCGTCGATGGAGCATCGAATGAGCTCGGCTTGGGGCAGGAGTCATAATAGTCATACCTCGAGGGAGAAAGTTATGCTATGCACTAAGGCTAGAGTTTTCTGCAACCAATAATGAAGTTGAGTATGAAGCAGTGATAGCTGGTCTAGAGATCATTAAAGAATTGGAGTTAGATCAGTATGTATTCATAGTGACTCATAACTGATTGTGAACCTGATCCTCGAAGAATTCCAGACTCGCGGACAAAAGCTCACATCTTACCTCAAAAGGGAAAAAACCTTCCTCAATGAGCTAGACTACCATGTAATAAAACACATCCCGTGAGAAGAAAATCAAGAGGCGGACGCCCTCGCCAAAGAGGCGAGCGTAAGGACCGAACCAATGCCGGGGGCAACCCCCGTCATGAGTCAACTCACACAAAGTTTCGAATGTCTACAAATCAAAGCATCCGCCAACAGAGAGGAGACATGGATGAACCCCATCATCAGATACTTACAAGATGGGACCTTACCAGTAGAATGAAACGAGGTTAAAAGAATCCTAAGGAGGGAATCCCGCTACACCATCCAGAACGGCATACTGTACTATCGCGGTTTTTCCAACCCACTACTAAGGTGTGTTGCTGGGAACGAAGCGAAAGATATCCTTAATAACATCCATCAAGGGAGTTGTGGCGATCACACCGAGGGGCAAACTCTAGCCAGGAAAATTCTCCGCTATGGATACTTTTGGCCCACGCTAAACAAAGACGCAACCGAGTTCACTAAGAAAGGTGACAAATGCCAAAGATTTGCCAAAATCCAAAGACTACCACCTACCGGTTTGATCCAAATTGTCAGCCCTTCGCAATTTGGGGGATTGATCTAATTGGGGAACTCCCCATAGGTCGAGGAGGGGCAAGATACACCATAGGTGGATTATTTCACCAAATGGGTGGAAGCTAAACCCTTGAACAAAATTTCATCTGCCATGGTGATAAACATCCTAATACGAAACATCCTATGTAGGTATAGGGTACCCCAGAAGATCATATCAGACAACGGACTCTAATTCGATAGTGATGAATTCTCTAGTTGGTGCCAAGAACATGGGATTGCTCGAAGCTTCTCAGCTGTAGCTTATCCCCAGAGGAACGGGCAGGTCGAAGCGGTAAATAAGGTTTTTAAAAGGCTGATAAAAAAAGAGAAGTCCAAGGGGGCATGGGTCGATGAACTGCCTACTGCATTATGGGCCTACCGAACTTCCTACAAAACTGGAACAGGGCATATGCCATTTGTATTAGCATACGGGGTTGAAGCCATGCTCCCAGTCGAAACAGTCATCCTATCGCACCGAAGGATGCATTATAATCCAAAAGAAAACGACGAGCTCTTGAGCATGTCACTAGATCTGATCAAGGAGAAAAGGAACGACGCTGCCCTCAAAGCCGCCGCACATAGACAAAGGTGGCAAGGCAGCATAACTCCAAGGTGAAATCTCGAGCACTGCAAGAAGGGGACTTGGTACTCAAGTGCATCTTTGCACGACTAGGAGCGCTAGACCCAATTTGGGAAGGACCGTTTGTTGTTCATAAGGATCTTCATAATGGAGCTTACGTGCTGTCAATGGTCGACGGGGAGGTGTCTGGGAAAGCATGGAATCATCAACACCTCCACCGTTATTTCTCTTGAACTGTATGGAAGCATGTATTAATTGAAACAATAAAAGAAAGACAGTGGACGTAGGCATATTTCGGTTGAACCACTATAAAAATTTGGTGTCTTGCATTATTTGTCTTATTTAAACTTTCTTTTACTTAGTTGTTTATCTAATGACTATTCCTATTGCGAGCAATCGCAAGCGCTCCCCGGTAGTGGTGAAAATAAGATAACCACGACAAGAGGAACGAAACAAGCCAAGGCAGTTCACCGTTGACGATCGGCACCCTCAAGCCGGCAATGATGAACCGAGTACAAGCCATGAATTAGGCATGATTTATAGCCTAGGCAGTTCATCATTGGCGTTCGGCTCGCTGGCAACTACGAACCGATTATAAACCCCACGATTAAGGCATGGCTGCAGTAAGGGGTAGTTTGCAGTTGACGATCGGCACTACGCACGCTGGTAATGATAAATCGAATAATACTCATGACATAGGAAATAGCTCGAGTAATTATCATTCGCGATCGGCTTTGAACATAGCAACACGTTTATGGTTTCCTGCGTCTCAGAAGGCAATGACGATTAACTAAGTCGTAAGATGTTCAGAAGTAGGCAAGGCAAACTATAAAAATCACATGTCACAAAAGTCATTCCGGATGAACATACAAAGGACTAAAGTCGAACATTACAACATTAAGTCTGTATGTAAATATATATATATATATATATACACACAGAACGACCCCACATCCTCCAAAGATGCATACAAAAATGGGGAGGGAAAATTTCCTCGACTAAGCAGGAGGGACATCCTTTTCACTCGGCCCGCTCCCTTCGACCATCTCCTTTGGAAGCTCGGATCGCTCAAAGGACTCAACCTCACTTTGCGATGCCCCATCAGCACCCTTTGGTGGCGCAGCTTGTCCTGGAGCCATCCTTGCACGCTGCAAACAAGAAAGGTCATAAGTCTTACGGTCTGAGATAAGTGATAAAGAAGCTAAAGTGAAGAGACGAGGTACTTGTGACTAGGCCTGTCAATGGGCAGGGTTCGGTCCGGGTATTATAAAACCCGGACCCGAGTCCAATTATAATAATTAAAACCCGAGCCCGGCCCGAACCCGCAGGGTATTTCAACCCAATATCCGAGCCCGGTCCATCGGGCTTTTTAAGCCCGCTGGGTAATAACTATATACCTAACTCAGAATATTTATGTTAAAACCATATTTTAAAACTGCAACTTTCATAAAATTTGTATACAAACAATGTTAACATATAAATTGGACGGTGATGTAGTCAAGCTCATAGCAAAAGTATGCAAAAACATCTACATGTAAACAAACAAAATGGTAAATAAATAAAATATGCACTCATGTTTTGATACGATGAAAAACTAATAGTCGGGTCGGGCCAACCGGGCAGGGTTTTGGTAAAACCGTACCCGACCCGGATCGGGCCTGAGTCGGGCTTGGGTAGTAAAAGGCAAAACCCGTACCCGCATAAATTGGGCGGGTTCGGGCCGGGCCCGGGCCGAAGCCCGTACCATTGACAGGCCTACTTGCGATACTGTTGTGTGGGTCACCAAGCCCCTCAAAATCCAAACCCTCTTGATCATCCTCATCCTCTGCCAGCAGCACGTAACCTTTAGTGATGGCCTTGGTCTCTTCCACCATGAACTGACAGTTCACCATCCCAACATCATATACGGCTCCTTCTTCCTGGGCGAACGCAGCCTTAGTCTCTTTAATAAGCCGAGTATGGATCCCAGCCATCACTTGGGGGTAGTCATCCATCCACTGAAGGTTCCCTTGCTTCCAGAACATGTAGTAGGTGTCTTCAGTATCCGATTAACCGTCTCACAGAAGTCACTAGACTTGTCGACTTCGGCTTGAAGGGACACCACCTTGTTCATATACTATTCTTTGTCCCTTCTCAACCGGGCCTGCTCTGCCTTCAGCGTATCAATCTCAGCCTTGTAAGTATCTTTTTCCTTGCACCACTCACTCTGAGACTTCTTCAACTTAGCCAAAACTTCCTGGGACTTCTTCATTTTTCCCTTAAGAGAGCGGATCCATTGCAGATCCTTCTGCCTAGCTTCATCCACTAAACTCACGATCTCATCGATCTGTGCCTTGCATAATTCAGTGGCCTCTCTCATTGCTTCTTCCTTGGCTTTCTTTATCTTGGCCACGCGAGATGCTTCAACCACCTCTAATTTTACATTCTTCTCCCTAAGTGCTCTATGGAGATCCTCCACATCTAGGCGTAACCGTACATTAACACTCTCGACTTCCTTGCTGGCCTAGGCTAAACGGGATTGGTAATCAACAATTTTTAGTCTCGTCAGTAATCTGGACCATTCTCGTTGTCAGATTGGCGAAGTCAAGGGTTTTTGCCTTTTTTGAAATTCGAACCAGAGGATTTCAAGGCTGGAGGAACTGGGTATCAAAATCCGTTGGATGGCGACCCACATAGCCAGGGTTAATATCAAGGTGATTCTCGAAAGGATTCCTCGTCGACGGTTGAAAATATGAGAAATAAGTATCGACATTTTCTTCCCCTAATTCACGAGGCACCTCATGCACTTCAAGGCCAGATCTATTTTGGCGATGGTGACGGGAAGATGTTTGAGAACCGAGAGAGGTGGCATCTTTGTCCGGAGACCTTGCGCGTTTTTGAGACGTCTCGTGGCTCTCTCCTCAGCCCAAGCCCGATGGAGTCTCCTCGACGATCTCTTGTGCAGTCTTTTCCTTTTGGGAGGCAGTCTTAGAAGGTTCGGTTAGTGTCACACGCCATTCTGGCTCTACATAGGCTCTACATCGGCATTTCCAAAACTCAAGCTGCTACTCCTAGGACTCCCCTCTTGGCTCGGCATAGGCTGATCTGGCTCTACATCAGTCAAAACACCGGTCCACAACCATACAGTGTCAGGATGCCAAACCAATTCCACCAAGCCCCACACAAAAACCACTTCGATTCAACGCCCATTCCCCAACAGGCCAGCCACATTTACTACCATGCCCAAACCTAACACATAGAGAAACCGAACACAGTATGAAGCAGCCCTTGGTGCCTACTCGAATTCCTTCCACCCTCGATATCCATAGAAGCCGCACCTCCACTTATCATAGAGTTCGGCTCCGCCGAACCATTAGAGGGCAACAAGGCTCATTCGAATAAGTTATTCCTCCTCCAATTCAGGACAAAACATCACAAAATACTACAAATAACCCTAGAATTGAAGACACCCTAAAAACCCTAGGGAAGAGAGCAAATTGAAGAACTGACCTTGCCACAAATGCTATTGAAGTAGGAAATAGGCGAGCGCAAGCGCTGGGAGCTTTAGGAGATACGAAAGGAATTGGGAAATTTCGAAGTATGGAAATAGAAGAAGGAAATAAAGATGGAAGATAGAGTATTTATTAAAGGAAAAGCAAAGGAATAGGGAAGGCGAAGAGTTTTTTCTTTTTTGGTCCGGTAAAAAACACCTCACCGATCGAGAAAAAGTCGAGTCCGAACAAAACAAAGCACATCATATGGGCATACGACGTACTTTAGGGGGCCAGTGTTGGCTTGGTTTTTTAGTAGATAGAGGAAGAGAGAGAGAGAGCAAAGGAAAAAAGAAAGGAGTTGGATTATGGTGTAGAAGGTAGGAATGCCGGACCAGATATCTGGTCCGACATTCTCTGAAAATGCCAAACCAGATATTTGGTCCGGCATTCTCTGAAATGCCGAACCAAATGTTTGGTCCAGCACGACATCAAAAACACCAGACCAAACATTTGGTCTGGTACACGGGCTTGCTGGACCAAATGTTTGGTCCGGCAAATAAATGTCTCCAAGCAAGATGTCGGATGAGTTGGTGACCAAGCCAATCGAGTTCTCCAACCAGACGCCGAACCAAACCAACTTGCCCAGATGCCGAACCAAATTCATGGAGCTATGACCCAGCCTCCACACTTCACAAGTCCACTCTATAAATACTGGAGCTCCACAACAATAATGGGGACCAAATTTTGGAGAAAAGAGGGAAAACTCTGCTGAGACTCAACCACCCCAGTTGCTCTAAGTTTGTGCTCTTTCTAGTCAAACTTATATTTGTAATCAAACCAAAGAAGCATAATAAGATGGACAGTGGATGTAGGATGTTCTGGCCGGACTACTATAAAATTTTGTGTGATTTACTTCCTTTAAACTGTTTTCCAACTCTGAGTCTGTGAACTGTTATATGATTGTAATAATTACCTGTTAACACATTGGAACATTAAAAGCTGCATATCAAACAACTTAAAGGCAACTAAACCATATTAGAACTTAGAGGTGTTTCCCCAATTTTTGTGCAAACAGTTGTTACCAAGCCATTTCAAGCTTCCCATGTTCATCATGCAGCTAGTGTAGAGGTCGAGCATGCTGGCATCCATTTCGCTTATCGTGTCGTCATACTCTGCCCGAAGCTCAGTAAGTTCAGATTTGGTGACCAAATGGTCGATCTCTTATTCCAACTTAGCGGAGGTAGCATGTTCTTTCTCTTTCACCAACCGCTCATCCTCCTCATGAAGCCGAGTGAGCTCAGCAGCCTGATCAGCAATGACAACAGCATGACTAGCGATATGTTAGTCCCAGGACTTCAGCAGTAGTGACCTACTATGTTAGGTTTCCGAACTCCTTATGAGCATCTTTGAGCTAATATTTGATCATGATTAGCACTCTCTCGTGAGCTCGGTTGGCCTCGGTTAGCAATTTGTCGCTTACAGACTTTCCTTCCAAGGCTGTGTCCCTCTCAGCCTTCAATTTGGCTATTTCAGTGTCACCTTGATCGCTTTACCATGGTCAGTCCTTTCAGATTCAAACGAAAGGATCTCTTGGTAATTGATTCGATTCATATCGAAAGGGCCTTCACAAGATGTTGCCAATCTTACCCGGGTTCTAGGTCCTCATAGATTATCTGAAGATTGCTGAGGGGAAGCGGCCCTATTAAGGCCCTTTAGATTCTTATCGAATTTAACTTCCTTTAAGAACAGGTGAAGAAAAGTAGCTTGGAGCATAGGAAGGCCAGGCGGAAGTACAATGTAACGAACCGGATTTTGGAACATTTTGTAAATAAATATTAGAATTATTTAATAATTGAATCTTGGATTTAATTCAAATAAACATGATTTGCAAAGCTTCTTTAAATTATGTTTAAATAAGAGTGATGATTGTACGCATTTAATTTTGAACTAAAAGTGATTAAATTTGTTTAATACAAATTCGTTTTAATTAACACGTGAAAATATCATTCTGGGGTACTGTCTCAGATTTTGACAAAACTAGTACCATAAGATCCATAATCATTAATTGTTATACATCGTCAAGTTTCGTAATGATCGGACGTACTGTGTGGTCATGCGAGCTCGAAACACATAGCAATTAATTTTGGGAATTAAATATAATATAATTTGATTTGAAAAGATAACTTTTATATATGATGGAATTGGGTCTTAATACTAGTTCCACTGTGTTCGAAATGAGGGCAATTAGCTAGGAATGCCAGTGAGCACGCCTCATTTGGAGTTCGAAATTTTGGAGGGTGAATAGTGTTTGAAAATCTTTTATATAAGGACCTCACTATCTTTGTTTTCTAAAAACCTAACCCTAAACCTAGCCAAATCCAATGGCCGTGGTTGATCAGCACCTCTAGGGGCCATTCAGGTGATGGTCCTAACTAGAAAACTAATCGGCATGGTGTGTTGTGAACGGTTATATCGTCATGGATCGAGGCGAGGCGGGGGTGAAGTCACGATGAATGTCTCGTCTATGGTTTGGAATTTTGTCATCGTCATTGGTCATGGGGCAATGGAACTGAAGGGAAGTTGGAGAGGGGAATGAGGGCTACTCTTGGCTAAAGTTTGGGGGCGATCAAAGCATTGTAGCGATGGCAACAAGAAGATGAACATCGGCGATCTTTGATGGGCTCATTCTTGAGCTATGGTCATCATGGGGAGGCGAAAGGGGTGTCTTCGGGTTGATCTTGGTCTGGGCTGTCGTCGATCAACGTGCGAAGTTCTTTGAGGGTCGGCGATGATCGTGGAAATCGCAGCCACAAGGCTATCAGTGGTCAGCCTAGGTTGTAATAGAGATATGGAAGAAGGTAATTTAGTTAATTACCTTAATTAGTTAATGTTAATTAATATTTAATTATCTCCAAGTTCTAACAAACGTATCTTGCTCATACGAGGTCCAATCGAGGCGCCATTTTCACCGTTGTGTTCGTATCGGGATTATCTACGCAATAGAATTAGATTTGTCGAGTTTGGAGCTAGTTGAATTTTAGTCAAAATCAAACAGCGTTCGATTTTGGACTATTCAGAAACGGAAAGCATTAACTAGAGCTTGGGTGAGTTTAACTCGCCAATTGATTGTATAATTATTGTATATATAATTGTTGTTATATTGAAAATATAAACTGTATAACGAACAATAGAGTTATTACTTTTGGACCCAGCCTTGTTTTGTAAAACAAGTGAGAACATTATTATTGAGTGTAATATCTTTGTTTGATTATCTATAACATGTATCGTAGCCCAGAATACTTGTTTACAAGTTTGATATATTGCTTTGTGAAAAGTGATAGTGCATCATATATGTTAGAAATGATTTAGTCGTTATAAACATGCTTTGAAATCCCTTATAACTAACATATGTTAAATTGGATAAATAGGATAAATTGTGGGAATGTATATATAGGGTTGTTTTACACACGTATAGGTGTGTTTGACATAAATGGAATTAGTTCGACGTTTGTGGGATTTGAAAATGAAAGTTATAAATGGTACAAGCGAAACGGTCGCGATGGATGCACTTTGAAATCGCTGTGATCGGTGATTTTAAAGTTAACTTTGAAAGACATCCTAGGGCTTTTCATATCTGACTAATAATTACTGTTAGTGTACTTATTATGGGAAATTATCAAGGTCTAAATATGAAAATCATTTATGGATTTATAAAGTGATGGTTTTAAATTATAAAATAGGTTTTTAAATGGGTTTTAAATAAAAGGTTCTAAAAATATACTATAGCTATTTTTAAAAGTACATTTTATTATATATATGGTTTTAGAAGTTATTAAAGATTTTATTTAATAATTAAAAAGATTCTATGTTGTAATATTTTATAAATGGTTTATAGTATTTTATTAAATATCTTAGTTTTACAAATAAATTAGAATATGTAATTATCTATCTTTTTAAAGGTATTTTTTATATATAGAAGTTTTAAAAAGGAAGATTGGTATTTGTAAAAGGATATAAATGAGTTTTTGGATTATAACATTTATGTATAATGGATTTTTTTTTAAATTGAATTAAAAGGAGTTTTGGGATTATAACACCTATGTTATAAGGAATTATTTTATGAATTGATTAGAAAGTATATAGCCTTGTTTAATAAGTAAAGCTATACTTCGAACTTTAAATGGATATTTTAACGTTAATGGCAAGTATATAAGTGATTTTGGGTTTATAGCATTGATGTTTGTGCAATATCTATTTTAACCCATTTAATTATACTTTTGAAAAGTGATTGGATCTTTAGAATAGTGTTTTAAAGATAACAGGATAGTAAAGTGGTTTTGGGTTTATCGTAAATGATGTTTTAGTAACATTTATTTTTAAACCCTTTGATAATATTTTATAGTGTTAAAATAATGATAAATGAGTTTGGAAAATGCTTATATCTTTAATAGTGGAATTTTAAAGAGAATAACAAGTATAAATTGGTTTTGGATTTGTTGTGGCAATGTGTTAGTAAATTCGCCTTTAAGCCGTTTTGGTTATACTTGTGAACATAAATAGATATTTAGAAAGAATGTTTTAAAGATAATCATAAGTGAAATGGTTTTGGGTTTGTAGTGATAGTGCTTGAGTAACATTTGTCTTAAGCCCTTTGAAATTGATATGTGAATATACTTATACGATTGAGATAAGTATATGAATACTTTAGGAAGTGTTGAAATATGTTGAAAATGAATAGTGATTTTTAATTTAATAGTGGAGTTTAATTAACAAATGGAATTACATATACAAAAGAGTTTATAGAGTAAAAAAGTTTTACTAATAAAAGAGGTTTTTAATTAATAAATGAAGATTAATTAAAAGGGGATTAGAACTCGTTTATATGACTTGATCGTGATAGTTATTTCTATCATGCTTTGTGTGTTACTTGCTTATGGACGGTATACGGGGACTTGGTTTCCCGTATGCGATTATTCTCATTATATTGGATTGTTTTTTTATTTGGTAGTTAAAGAACCAACTATCAAAATCTTTGGCTAGAATATACTCTGGAAATATCTAGAAGAAACACGGGAATTATATGGTACAGTTATCTTCGGTGACACTATATTGTATGTATCAACTCATTTAACTCTTCTAGGACAATGATAAGGAAATCCGTTCGCTTAAACGATTAGGAGGTGATCTGTGATCTTATGCATGTCTTTTTATTTCCCACAAAACCAGGTTGAGGTTCCTGGAAAATCGATCGATTGGTTTTAGAGCAACCGGTAAACGGGGAAGTGTACTTATATGAAATGACTTGAACCGTAACCACTCCAAAATCATATATGTGTTCTATGCTTTGGAAGATGTTCGTGATTGCTTTGTGATTGCTTTGTAATGGATTTGTGATTGGTTCGTGATGTTGGAATCTATTTGGAGCTTTGAGATCTATTTGAGATGCTCGAACACATGTAGTTGTTCGTGATTTATTCAAGATGTGGGAATCTATGTGTGATTCTAAGACCTGTTGGCGTATGGGAATCTTTGTGTGATTCTCGGATCTATTGAGGAATCCATGTATGGTTCCCAGATCTGTTTGAGATATGGAAGTCCATGTATAGTTCCGTGACCTGTTCGAGTTGGAGCTCGCATGGAAGATCTATTAGGTGGTGACTCGTGGGCTGGAATGCCAGACGTAGCCTCATCATCAGTATGGAAAAAACCAAAGATAAGATACATAGCCAATAGGGTTGGCAAACCCATAGGGTGCATGCGACTCCATTATAGGGTGCATGCGACTCCATTTCTAGAGATACTTATTGGGATATGCATGCGGGAGCGATGCATTAGGTCTTAGCAAGACTAGCAATGGTTTTCCTATGGTACATTCACTAGAGATATATGAGGCTTTAGAAGGATATCTCTAATCCTTGTGCAGTAGTTCGGATTCGACTTCCCTAAAGAGATCTACGTGGAAATCCTACACAATTAGCAAATGCGTCTTAACGGTTGTGATTGTATACCCATTATTGTTGTGATTTATACTCACTTCCATCGTAGCTTTGTGATTATTTATATTCCACAACTTAGACATTATTATATTATCACTGGATTTTATAATAGAATGGTTTGGTTATCGTAAGGGAAAACCCATTTGTGTTTATTGACGGCGTGGTCTTACAATATATCCTTGTTTTGAAAGGTTTTAAGATATAATAAATTCTATGTGATTTGAGTTTCTCATGTTGGTTTATGAGACCAATCTGGGTGTTATTCTCTTATAATGCTTAAGTCAACTCAATTATATTTCCAGATTTAGCTACTGTTTATTAGAGCTCTTGGAGAGGAGCTGGATAATTTCTTACCGTACTTATTTTCCACTGCATTACTTGGTTGTATCTATTAGCATTTATGAGGACGGGTTGTTATAACTGTCCAAGCTGATGATAGATTAGTTTTCTCTGATTGATGTATGTATGTAAAGGTTGTCTTTTTGATAAAGACCTTTTGAGATATTATATATTATCGTTCCATGTGCAAGATTATGATATTGTGTTCTCTTCTTCCTTGTTCTATTTCCTTTTCTTTTTCTTTTACCCTAACAATTCGTCTTTCCAACACTTAGGTGCTCGGCACATGTATACCGTGGTTGTATTAGTGTGGACATTCGAGGGTCAAAAAAGCCAGGTCGTTACACACATATTGTTCCCTTCAACTAGAAGAAGTAGGGGTAGCTGTAGTAGTTATGGCCCAAAATGAAGAGGCTTCATGCATTGCAGTCGTCTAAGCTTCGGTGAGAGAGAAAGCAATGGATAACAAAGTCCCAGGGCGCTCATAAGAGTCCCTATGGCGCTTGTATACATCACTAGGGGCACCACTCTTATCATCCCTCTTTCTCTTATCCCCTCTCTTGCTCTCTCTCCCAGTGGAAGGCCTCATCGTCTTTCCTTTTCCTTCTCTCATCTTCCGTTTCACGAGGAGAGCGATAAGTTGGGTCTGAAGTCTTGCCTTTATAGGAGCTAGCACCCTGGCGTAATTGATGATATAACCCACGTCCCATGGAACCTAAAACGAATATAAGAACGAAGTCATTACTCATAACTTTGGGACTCAACTTAAAGCAGAGATGTGTGTCCAAGATCCTAAAGTGAATGTGAAGTGTGAAGTGCCAATGACCTCCTATATACTCTACCAACCGTGTCGACAGGATTTGAGGGCTGGAGTTTTATCACCCCTGCTCAAAAATGCGCTTGAGTAAATGTCAATTTTAGAGCCAATCTCAGCTATCATTTCGCTAATGGAGAAATCCCCACGTTTATTTATATGGATGGTGACATCCTTCATAAAATAAAAGATGATGTGGCTCTAATGGGGGTCTCAGTAGCTTAGCCTTCAGCAGATTGAGGGATTTCGATAGCTGGTTGTTCCCGAAGGTAGGGGAGTAGGGAGTTCAAGGATCAATGCTTTAGTGGTCAATAGGTTTGGGGAGGGAAGATTAGGAAGGTCGGGACTCAACACTGGAGATTCCCCAAACGACTTCCCCTCTCCATCATCGGCATTGTAATAGTTGTCGTCCTTGTCATCAGAAATCTCTCCCTCCTCCATAACCATTGGCTGTTTCCCATCCCTCTATTGAACCGGCTCATCTTCCTCTGGGATAATATGCATTTTAACATCGCCACCCTCATCAATGGAAGTGTCATCATGCATGGGCTCATCAATCCTTGCCTCAACAGCCTCTTCCTCAATACCCTCAGTGGGCTCGTCAGCCTCTACATCAACGAAATCTTCACATTCTTCACTGGAAATAACTTCCTCTTCTTCCCCTTCAGCACCCTTGCTGGAGCCACAAGTGGGGGCATTAGAGTGAGTGCATGATCCGGAGCTACTCCTTGTTGAAGTTTCAGTATCGAACACTCTTTTTGGTGTGAGCAATTCATATTCTCATAAATTCTCATTCGTCAAAAGGGACTTGATGGAACGTTCGCTGGCTATGGTGGCCTTTAGATCCTCGAGCATTTCTTGTGCTTCAATCATTTGTCCCGCTCTAGAATACCTATAAAGGGCACACATCAAGTTTGAAACGTAGAGGTCCCAATATAGGAGAAATTAATGGAGAGGAACTCACTTCCTTTTAATCAAAATTGATTGAATCCTTATGGAAAGTATACGAAGAAATATTCACTTTTAAACATAGAGCATTTATTGTGAAGTTTCCTGATGAGCTTGCATCTTGTCCAAGCCTCGATGATCACAAAAGACGGGCACTCTTTTCTCCTTTTGAACTTGAATAGATATGCGAGTTCTTTGAATTGTGGAGGGTGTTCAAATCTTTACATGAATTGAGTATATAAAGAGCTCGGCAAAACAAGTCCGTTCAGATGAACCTGAAATGGCACGAGCTCGACTTCTCCCAAGAAATTCCTCAAAAAGGAGTTAAAAGGAAGAACAGCGCCGTTAAGACACAATATCGACTGCAAGTGGTGAAACCAAGTAGGGGATGATGTGCAAATTCATCTCTCACTGGAAGGCGGACATCGTCTACGGGGTTGCCATGTTGCAAGAAAAATGTTACTAAGCATCTTCTCTGTCATCAATGTAGGTATCTTCTTCGGCGGGTCAGTTATGATCAACCCTGGAGGAAACTAGGGCAGAATAGGATCCATTAACACTATTTGACTCTCAGACCTCGAGGTCGTGAGTTGGTTGGATCAATCAGAATGGAAGGTGAGATTGGAGCGGTAGTGGATGCACCCTCAGAAGGAGTAGACTATCCATCACCAGATTTGCAACGAGTCGATTAACAAGTCATTCTAAGATAGCAGAACTTGGTGTTCAGCATGGTCTGGTAAAATTTAACTTGAAATACCCGTGTGACCAACATTTAGAATTCAAAGGAAGCCAACGTATGTTCACCAATCGAATTCTAAGCGTTAACCGGGCAAGTGTAGCACCGTTATCTATATAAAAAAAAGAAGTTTTCGGAACACTATGAATAAATCATCTAGTGCAGATAGCTCACTCACACTCCAAAAGCAATATGTGTCGTCCTTTCGAGCTATTTTTCTATACTTACCCGTTATCGATCAACGATCGATAATGGATCCATTATCCGAAGTAACGCGGAAAGTCTTCTCTTTTCAGGTTTATTGAAAGTGTAGGAATGGAAAAGGAATTATAATAGAGTCCATCCTACGTTCAGAACTTGATCAATCTCATAGGAAGACAATCAAATCCATATAATCAAATTTGTCTTTGGAGTCATGTGCACTCAATATGAACAAATCTTAGATTAATCCTTGAATGCACACTTACCCCGACTTAATTGTCTTCCACCAGATTGATATCGGCCAAAACCTTAGCCTTCTTCTTCGTCACTTCCTCAAGACACCCTATCACCTACCTTGCAATCAACTTGAAATCAATAAATCAATTGGGCCTTGGGTTACAAGTCTAATCGAATTTCGAAATCACGAGTAGCGAACTTAACGATAGTGGTTGTTCCAATTGACGGTGAATTGCTGGAGGAGACGTCGGTAGGTGGTGGTCTAGTGGAAGCAGGTCGGTTGTGAAGTCAAAGTGGCGGTGAAATTCAATTCGGTGTTGGAAGACTTAGTTGTAGGGTTTGAGAATTTGGTGGCTAGAAGATAGAAGTGAAGGTGGGTGAGGTACCAAGTACCACTTATAAGAGAGAAAAATATAGCTTTAGTATACATTTTGGTATCAACATGAGAAGTTGGTACCGATATCCCGTATTTCATCCAAAATCCACCAAATCTTCCACATTAAGCTTATTCGATGATATAAAGTTGCTTGCGAATTCCAACATCCAAATCACACAGCCAATGTCCAGAACAGAAGTTCAAATCCATGTTCAAGCAGACAATGAACAGAAATCGATCGATTAAAGACAAATAAAAGCAACATCTTGAGATGGTACCTAAGTAGTCAATTGAAATTCGCAGAATAGCAATCCGGGATTTGTTACGTTCTAGAGCATACCTTGTTTTCAATGAAAGCATACTCTGAAGGGCAAATGTTAACTAGGTTTTTAACCAAGCAGAGAGCAATAGAGGTTAGAATGTCAGGACGAAGACTAAATGACTTAAAATCTTACAAGAATACCTGAGTGTGGTTGTAAAACAATTCAGTGAAGTTTCGACCCAAAAGGAACAAGTATGAGATTTTGGCACTGACTTCATCACGTCGGTGATGACTTCTTATATTCCCATGTTATTCAACCAAACTTTACAGTGGCTCTTCTTTACCTAATTTTTGTGTGCCCAAGAAGTATCAAAGGATTCTGATCAATCAAGTACCAAGAGTGAAGGGTTGCAGTCAATCGGTAGAATAAAATAAGTGATGAAGGAACCATCACCAATATCAACTATCTACCCACAATAACAACTTGGAACACCATAAAATCAAGTAGCATGTAGGATGCAGGAGGATACAACCTACCTAGGTTGAACCATAGATGTCGGCACCAAATTGATAGGTCGGTACCGACATATGGTGTTAACCTAGATGGGTTCACAAATTTGCACACTCTTCTAGGCTCTTTTCTAGACTTTGCTCCAACTCTCTATTTGGTCCAATGCAACTGCTACCTCTATAAATACAAAACATAGAGTAAACAAGGAAGATCTAGTTTCTGCCATCACTATGCAAAAGCCATATCTCTTCTTCAATCTTTATCCCTACTCCATAGTGACCAAGTCAGTTCCTCTGACCAATTACAGGGCCTAGAATCTATCTAACACTTGTACTTGTGACTAATTCCTTCTCAATCACCTTGTAATCTCATTCAAACAAGATCAAACCAATAATCAAAGCTATAAAGTGGATGTAGGCTTAGTTAACAGTTGAACTACTATAAATATCTCTGTGTCCCATTTACTTTTCTATTATTTTCTATCATATTTGCCCTATTCTAACAGGTCTGGTGCTTTCATATCGTACTCCAGGGTGTTGATCCATTTTTTGGGTTAACATTTTGGTGCTTTCATTGAGAACATCTGAACCCAGGCATAGATCTAGCTTGCTATTTTGGGTTAGAGGAGATCTAATGGTTAGATCCAGGAAATTTTCTTTGAAGATTCATAGACTTGACATTAGGGATCAATGTCACCTAAAAACAGAAAACCACTTCTGGAAAATCAACAAGAGAAGTAGTCGGTGGTGATGATGCAAACTCCTAACAAACTGAAGTAAATAATGCTAACAATCATCGAACAAGGTAAATGCTGGGAACCTAGCACCAGGTGCTTCCGCTCAACAAGAGGGTGTAACAAGAGGAGAGCTTAACTGGATGGTTAATCAACTTTACCAAAATATGGCTGATAGTTCAGAAGGCTCTTATGGACAAGATTGATGCTTTGTTAGCACTACAACCACCAACTACCCCAAGGACTAGACCAGAAACTGCAAAGGCTATGGAACAGGAGAATTCCTCCATCTCAGGCTTGAATAGGAGGGATAATAAGCAAAAGCAAAAGAAGATAGTTAGCGAAGCTACTTGACTGATTGTTGAAGTTAATGGAAGTGCCCCTCCTACCAGAGGACCACCTGTGGAAACCCTAACCTTGGAGTGAAGGATCCACAAAAATCTAGTTTCTGCCATCAATACGCGAAAGCCCTGTCTCTTTCAATCATTATCTCAACTCCATAGTCACCAAGTCAGTTCCTCTGGGAAATTCTAGGACTTAGAATCTGTCTAACACTTGTACTTTTGACTAATTCCTTTTAATCACCTTATAATCTCATTTAAACAAGATCAAACCAATAATCAAAGCTATAAAGTGGATGTAGGCTCAATTAACAGTTGAACCACTATAAAAATCTCTGTATCCCATTTACTTTTCTATTATTTTATGTTATATTTGCTTTATTCAAAAAGGGCTGGTGCTTTCATATCATACTCTAGGGTGTTGATCCATGTTTTGGGTTAACAGTAGTTTTCTTGGAAATAGTGTTGTTGTATTGTCCTTGTATGTGTTTTTATGTAGTATTGGCTATAGACTTGGAAATGAAGTAAAAAGTGAAGCTAGAGTTTAAAGTTGTGATCCTTACCTTGTGTATGTTGGTTATGGCATTTGTTGGATGCATGAGCTTATTTTTGAATGTAGTAAGCTAAAGGGAAATTAGCACTTGATTTGTGTTTGTTGTCGACACATAGATTCCTTGATTTAAACTTATTTACCTAGGTATTTTCTAAGAAAATGTTTTCCAATTTTTTTTAAAACTTTTACCTTTGATTTCCATAACTTTTTACAAAGTTTTATAAAATAATTTAAGATATAAAAGGTAAGGTTTTAAAGGAGAATCTAGTGTACAAAACGAGTTTAAAGTTATGGCATCTATAGCAATAGTTGTTATAGATGCAGTTCGCAATACAGAGATTTCTTGTAAACTAAAATGGGACTTTCACTTAGATATTTTTAAAGATTGACTAAAACTATATTATAAGTATTTAAAATTTTTAATTATTATTTAATTAATTTATTTAATTAAAGAGTTAATTATTAATTAATTAATTAAAGGAAATTAGTACTTAAGTATTAATTAAGTAAGATAATTATAATTAGTTAATTAAGTAAGGGTTAGTTAATTATTAATTTGGTAAAGGTTAATTATTTAATTGTTATTTAAGTAAGGTTTAATAATTAATTTATTATTAATTAAGTGAGGTTTAATTAATTAATTATTTATTAACCAGGCATTAAATTAAGATTTGCTTATCATTAAATAAATGTTTAACCTTATTTTAAATTAATTAAATAAAGGTTTTTAATTTCTAATTACTTTATTTTCCAAGGATCGGTTTGTTTAAAAAGCGGCTTTCTTTTACAAAGAATAGTTTAAATATAAGGGGTTTCTCTTTGTTTGTGCCATTAAGTAGCCAAACAAATATGAATAAGTTATTTTAAAATGTTGACATGTTTTATTGGAAGTACATTATCTTTTATTTAGCATTAAAAGCCGATGAATAAAACTTTTCTCCATATGTGAGATCTCGAACTTGTTTCTAAGCGAGGGATAGAGAAGTGAAAACATCAAAAACGTGATAAATATAAGGGAGTTAATTTTGTTAAATGCATCATGATTAATTAAGTATATTAATGATATTTCATTGTATACTTAACACCGAATTCTGAAGTGTGAAAACTTATCTCTATCCCAAGAAGTAAGAACATACGTCGAGTCAAGGTTAGTTTTTCTAACTTATCTGACTGCGTTGTTAATCAAGAGATAGTACTGTTTGAAATCGGGATGTGGGGATATGTATAGGATGTCTTATTTTTCCTATGCAAACCTATACATACCCCAGATAGTGGATTTGTCCACTATCGATAACTTAACTCTTTTAAAATTTCCAATGTTGGTTCGAAGAGACCAAGATTGGATAGTATAAGTTATCTGAAAACCACTACGAATCAACGTAAGCATTTGAATTGGAAGCATCTAGAAGACGATGGAATCAAAGACGAAGATCTTGGAGTGCAAGGGCTACTTGCTACCAATCCTGAGGGAAATTCCAAAATAGATGTAGTAGAAGTAATGTCTTCA
The DNA here is from genome assembly GCA_030737815.1 of Allium fistulosum. Taxonomy (NCBI): domain Eukaryota; kingdom Viridiplantae; phylum Streptophyta; class Magnoliopsida; order Asparagales; family Amaryllidaceae; genus Allium; species Allium fistulosum. Next base: position 1,024,783,222 of record CM060902.1, read on the forward strand.
GTTTGTTTATATCCTGAACAACTTATATGGATGAATACTAGCATTGCATTTTCACCTGGAGGGCAGTGTTTACATTCCAAGTAGGATTGCTAAAGAAAGGTAAAACATAGCCTCAAGCCTCACAACCGAGAATGACTAAAATAGGGGATATGTCACAATGTTATATGGGTCGCACCCATTAGGGTCTTGTCGCTACCTAATCTAGATCGAATGTATGCCAATGATCCAGGTATGGTTGTTGATCACAACCGAGGTAGTGATATATTCGGTAATATCTAGTAAGGGGTAGGCTGGTCTTGCCATGCAGGGGGTCTATTCGAGGCCCTTAATAAATTTTATTTGGAGGTGTACCGTGATAGGCGGTACCCTAGTCGCCATGTCGTTGATGGAACCCAACTTTTAATAAGTTCCTTACGGACTTAGTTTATCCCAATATATGTTGGAATGTGAGATGCAAGCATTTCAACTATATTTATAATTTACTTTAAACCCTATACATTATTATAATATCATTGAATATTCTATAGAAATGTTTTCGTTGTCATAAGGTAAAAACCCATCCTTTTTTATATGTGGTATAGTCTTATGAGATACCTTTGTTTTAAAAGAGTTTTATAAGCTTAATAATTCATTTATTTGGAGTTTACTCACAACAGACCCATGGCTGACCCGGAGTTTAATTTTCTTTCCCTAAAACTCTTGGGTACTCAAATTTGTATGAGTAGCTAGGTAGTCCTGGTTTCTACAGATGCAATTTAAAGGAGCATGGAGCAGGTGGCTTTGCCTTTATCTAGCTACTTATTTTATTTTTCCATTGTGCATGTGTGTATTTTGTGTTAGCATTTATGGGGACAGGCAGTTATAACTGTCCCTGGCTAAAGTTGTATTTGGTAACTCTGATGTTCATTTGGGAATGATGTAACGTACTATCTTATGTTGACTATTATATATGATTGCCTTACGTTGTTCGATTTTGTGATTCTTTCTTCTTGTCTTTTCTTTTCTTTTTGTCCCAATGGCTTGTCTTTCAGACTGTTAAATGATCGGCACACAAATACCGCAGGGGTATTAAGTGTCGTCTTTGGGAGTAAGAAAGGTAGATCGTTACAATCCTAGAGGTTTTGAGGGCCCCTCCATGGAATCCACACAACTAGCTGGCACCATTGCGATTTTATTTGTGAACCTATTATTGCCGTGTTGTACACTCATGCACAATATAGCTATTTCTTATGTATTTTCAAGTCTAGACATTATATAATATCACTAGATTTTCTAATATAAATGGTTTGGTTATCATAAGGTAAAAACTGGTCCGTGTTTATGTACGGTGTGGGGCTTATGAGATACCTTTGTTTCGAAAGGTTTTATAATGGTAAAAATTCATATGATTCATGTTTCCCATGCTAGTTTACCAGACACCGAACGTTAATTTCTTATATTGCTTGGGTTAGTCCAAGCAAATTTCTAGATTTAGTTATGGATTCTTTGGAGCTTCAGGAGATGAGCTAGATGTCTCCAAGATGTATACACATATCTTTATTTTTGCTGCATTTCTTATTTGTATTTATCGGCATTTGTGAGGATAGGTTGTTATAATAGTCCAGGCTGATGATAGGTTAGTTTACTATGATTGATGTATGTGTATTGCAGTTTTCTTTTGTAAAGATCATTGGTATATTATCGGTAACTTGTCACATTGTGGGATTCTATTCTGTCCTTTCTTTCACCCCGACAATCTATCTTTTGGGCATTTAGATGTTCAATACGTGAATACCGTGGACATATTATTGTTGACTTTTGAGTGTTGTAAAGACCGGTCATTACATATGTTATCAGAGCTTAGGTTGAGCGTACACCTGGGCCTTAGTAGGGTAGAGTCATTAGAAATAGGGTAAGTGACACCCTAGAATGAGTTTGAGTGTATTATATATAAGAGCACGTGTTTGTTTGTGCTACAAAAATGTTTAATATTGTGTTGATTGGTTTTTTGAGCTGCTTATGAATTCTGGTCAGCACGCCTAATCAATGTTGTCGATAGGGGTTTTTGAACACTTGAATAAGGCAAACCAGCATAGTATTGTTTTAAAATCAGTAAATGAAATAATTTTACCTAGGTTTATATTTTATATAAAAAAGAATAATTTTCAGAAATTGATATATTTATTTATGAAGTGTTTGTTTGTTAAGAAATAATAATATTTAATTATTATCATTTATTACTTGATTGAATATGAACACCTTATGGATTTAGTTTCACGGTTTGACTATAAGGCATTCGTTAATAATGAAGGTTTAACAAATTTAATTTATTTAAAGGAATTTAATCAACATAAAGGTTATTTTATAAATATGGTTTATAAAATAAAGATGATTTTATAAAATTTAAATCTAGGTGTCTTTGAAAATGATTTCAAATGACTTTTGGGAAAAAGTAATAATAGTATTACTTAAAAATACTTGTAATTGTAAATGTTTCAAAATGGGATTCAGAAATGAAGAAATATTTTTATATTAACTAGCTCAAGTGGCTAAAAAATGACTAAAAATAGGTAAGAGATGTATTCGGATGGTAAGCACTTCTCTTAAGTATTACCCTTCTTGGTAAGGGGATTTATGATATTACTTGGTAGTACCAGTTCCTTGGTATCGTTTTGGGTTTACTCGATACATACATACATTTTATTTTTTTGAAAATAGGTAAATTTAATAACTAATATAATGGGTTGTGCGGCCCAAAGCTTTTACAACCGACAAGAGATAATTAACTTTACATTACAGGATTTTCCGACATAAACCAAAGAAAACCTAAAACTTTCCTTTCATGGCGGCTCCCAGCTCTCTCCTCGACTTGATTCGGTCAACTCCTTCATCCTTAACTTCTCCAATTGTCGTGCTTCTTGTACCGTTGCAGTGGTGAGGATTCTCTTTGGTATCCGATCTATAATTAAGCTTACATCTCTATTAATTTGATTCATGATGGCTAAGACGTCTTTTTGTTTTTTGTTGAAAGCCCTCTCATTTCTCTCCCTCCAGAGGTGCCAGATAGTGGTTGTGAGTCCAATTTTGCCAATTTCCTGCATCATTTTTGAGAGGCCGCTCCTATTGTTCAGGTATTCTACTTCCTCTTTAAGTCTCTGGGTGTTATTATTTCTTGAGTATTTTGTTTTTTGTATGTTCCACACCCGTGTGCTGTACTCGCATTCAAAAAACAGGTGTTCATGATTTTCCTCCAAGTCATTACAGAGATAACATGTAGTGTCTTCCACAATTCCCCATTTAAAGAGTTTGTCTTTGGTTGGAAGTCTTTTGAGTAGAGCTTTGTATAAAGTATGCGTCATTTTTAGGTTATTCGACCTGCTCCATACTACCTTCGTCCAGTTATTCAAGGGGTGTTTGTTCCGCGAATCTTCCCAAGCTTCTCTGAACATAAATTTGCCATCTGGATTATTCTTCCATATTCAGGTGTCCTCTCTATTCTCTGTCTGAATGATTTTCCGTTGGATCTCTTCTTTGTAGTTTAAGCATAATATGTTTCTCTCACATTGCCATTCATTGTTATCTATGATCACATCTACTTTGCATGTTGGGGCTCCATATGCTGAGAAAGCTTCCCACCCTAGTCTGCTAATGAAACTCTGTTAGTTTAGCCATGGGTCTCTCCATAAGTTTGTGTTATTGCCCGTAGCAATTTCTCTGTCTATATAAGTCTGCAGTTCATTTCTGATTTTTAAAATATTTTTCCATATGGTAGATGCATTGTTATCTATTCTGATAGTACAGAAATTGTCTTTTAGATATCTTGCTCTCATCCAGCTTGCCCATAAATTTTTTGATGTTAGGATATTCCAGGCTAATTTCAAACCATATACTTTCTTGAGTTCATATAAATTCTTAAGCCACACTCCTCCTTCTTCCTTTTTCCTACAAAGATCTGGATATTTAATTTTATGTATTCCTCCTTTCCATAGAAAATCTTCACAAACTGCGTTAATTTTTGCAATTGAACAATCAGGGATTTGGAAGGATTGTAGCCAGAATCTTACTTTAGATGTGATAACAGTGTGAATTAATTCAACTCTACCCGCAAAGGACAACAATTTTGATCTCCATCCTTGTAATTTGTCTCTGATATTATCAATTAGTCTACCATATTCTAAATCTGTTATTGTGTTATTTGATAAAGGGGCCCCATATTTGACTGGAAGGCAACCTTCTGAAACCCCCAGTTTTTCCAGCATAGCCTGTTTGTTGGTACAAAATTTATTGAAATAGCACTTGGTTTTTAGTTCATTCAGTTTGAGGCCAACTGCTTTCTCCAAATCACTGAAAATTGTCTTGACTTTCTCAATAGCCTTTAAACTCCCTTTCATCACCACTAATAAATCATCAGCATGGATTAAATGATTAACCTGTGGAACAATGTTATAAACAGGCTGAATAATCCTTTGAAAGCACGCAATCTCCATTTGAAGAGAAAACCATTCCATAGCTACCGCAAACAAATATGGGGACAGAGAGTCACCTTGTCTGATACCTCGATTACTATGTATATAACCCTTGGGGACTCCATCTATCATTACAGAAAAAGTAGGTGTCTCTAGCGCAAACTTTATAAGATTAACTAGCTTTGAAGGAACCCCCATTGACTCAAGCATGTGTATAATGAAACTCTATTGATTCTGTCATACGCCTTTTGAAGATCAACTTTGATACATATTTTGTCAGCTCCCTGTTTATTAAAGTCACTTATCAGTTCGTGTGCCATTAGAGAGTTTTCATAAATCATCCTGCCTTTGATAAAAGCACTTTGGCATTGTGAGATTAAATTTGGGAGAACTCTATTTAGTCTCATACATTTAATCTTGCTAAGAATTTTATATACGACATTGCAGCAAGCTATAGGTCTGTAGTCTTCTATTCTCTCTGGGGATTTAGACTTTGGGATTAGCGTTATGAAAGTGTGATTGATTTCCTGTATAAATTCACCTGTATCCAAGGCTTCATTATAGGCTCTGAGCATGTAATCTTTCAGGTGTATCCAGTTCATTTTGAAGAAGGATGCCCCTATGCCATTGGGGCCGGGGGAGGAATCAACATTAATGGACCAGATGGCTCTCTTCAATTCCCTTTCTTGAATCCTAGCTGTCAACATGGCAACACCAGCAGAGGAGATTTTCCTCCTGCAGTTAACGTGAGGTAAGTGATTGTAATTTTCTCCATTATATAAATTCGTGAAGTATGAGATAGCTTGCTCTTCTATGTGTTTAGTATGTCTGGAAGAATTTCCATGTTCATTCAAATTAATTCTTTAGATTGTTGTGGTGTTGTCTTATAGACATCTTAGTATAGAAAAATTTATTGCATTCATCACCTTGTTGTAACCATTTCTCCTTAGCTTTCTGTTTTATTTCTATTGCATGCTTATTGAGTTCAATTTTGAGTTGTTTTTGAAGTTTGTAGAAGTCAGCATTTAGTCCTTCATGTAGGGGGTCATTGTCCAGTTGACTCTGAATATCGCCTAGCTGTTGTTGGATTGTAGTAATGGTGTCAGTGGTTCTTGTTCTGCACTTATTCCAATCTTTGAGTCTTTTTTTCATGATTTTGATGAGCATAACAAGTCGATACATGTGGTTTCCTGGAGGAATTCTGACTTTGTTAAAGTTTACTACTTCGTCAAAACCTTCAATCATGGGCCAATGATTTGCAAATCGGTAAGGTTTTCCTTTATGCATTTCATACACTTCATTGAATTGAATCAGGAGAGGACAGTGGTCACTAGTAGAACAAGGTAGCACTGATACTTTGAATTTTGGGATTTTGTTAAACAGTTCATTATTTCCAAATGCTCTGTCTAGTCTAGATGTTATTTTCTTGGCCTCGCCACTTTTCCATGTGTATTTCAGACCTGAGTGTGATACATACATACATATATTTACACATATATATATATATATATACATATATATATACATATATATATATATATATTCGATGGATTAAAGTGTATATAATATTTCAAAGGTTTTGAAATAAAACCGGGTTTAGTTCTTAAATTTCCTTTAAGACGATTTGATAAAAAATAGAAGGTTAATTAAATAAGTTTATATAACTCATAGATAGAGATGAAATAATTTAATACAATGTAATCCGGGTTTTTAAACCAGTAGAATCCAACAGAAGTCGAAACAATCTAGTCAGCATAGCTCCAAGGTCAACCGAAAGGACTAGAACAAGGAGTCGGAAGAAGTTGGAAGAAAAGAAAGAAAAATACTCTAAGGATATGGATCGCCAGTGATCCATGGCCAATGGATCGCCAGCGATCCATAGCATCAACTCGAGAGTTCGCAAACAACATCATGCAAGACAACGAAGATATCCGAAGGCAAAGTCCGAAGATAGGCTAAGTATATAAATCGCTAGCGATCCATAAACCTTGGATCGTCGGTGATCCATACATCATCATTGGATCGCTGTAGCTCAAATCGAATAGAGCAAAGGGAAGTGCTAAGGAATTGGCTCGCCTTCGAGCATATCTATGGATCGCTAGCGATCCATGCTTTTGGCTCGAGTCGTGGCAGAACTTCCACCGTTCCTTCCTGTGATCATCTACAAGCATCTAGCGAACGGGCTTGGCCTAGTAACTCTCCAACCTCTATAAATACCATCCTACCTACAACACAAATGGGATATTCTAGACTGGTTGTTGAAACTCTACAGAAAGCTTTCTTCACTCTTCTCCTTCCTCACAACGGTCATCCAAAGGATTCACTATGATTCTCCAGTGAACTCCAAGATTGGGGACTTGATCTAGCTAGGGATATTCAAGAACTTTGTATTCCTATTAACTTTGTAATAGCAATCAGTCAATAATAAAATTTATAAAGTGGACGTAGGCTTCATTAACACCTGAACTGCTATAAAAATCTTCTTGTCTTCTTTCTCATTCTGTTCTTTTACATTTTATTCACTATATTGTTGCTTTATAAGAACAGGGTTGGTGCTTTCACACTCAACCAAGGGTGTTGATCCATTTTTTGGGTTAACATTTTGGTGATTTCACTGAGAACCCAACACATGGCCTAGATCTAGCTATCTACTTTGGATCAGATAGGTCCAGAAGTTAGATCCTCAATCTTTGCTTGAAAATTTTGTTTCTTGGAATCGATGACTCCGGGAAGGAAGAGAACTGCCTTTGGAAGGTCCATAGGGGTAGTAGTAGCTGGAGAAGATATGAATCATCAACAAACTAAAGTAAATGGAGCCAACGTAGGAGATCAGGTGCCAGCATCCTCCAATCAACGCGAAGTCATTATAAGAGATGAGTTGAACAAAATGGTTGATGAAATCAACCAAAAAATGAAAAGTAGCCGGAGAGCTCTGATGGACAAGATCAATGCTCTCTTAACCTTACAGTCAAATCCTACTCTAAGAACTATGACTGAACCCACGGCTATCATAGAGCAAGAAAATTCTTTCATTTTTGGCCTAAATAGAAGAAACGGGAAGCAGCCACAAAGAAGGGTGACAGTAGGAACTGTAGGAATCCACGCAGAAGGAAATACGAGTACTCCGCTCACCGCAAGGCAACCAACTTTGAACTTGAATCAAGGGGAAAAACCCCACGAGAAGGTATAGTCATGGACCTTTCCGACTCAGATGGCGAACAATTTAATGATGATAAATTGGAAGAAAATGCCAATGCATTCGATAATGCTAAAAATTCCCAAACTACCCCAGTCAGGCCAACCGCAAGCGAACGGGATCTCGAGGGAGTTGTTCTCCTAAAGACAGGAGAGCCTAGGCTTCACCCTACTCACCAAGACCGTTTGCAGAGTTAGACACTTAGTGTAGTGCCTGACAGTTGTCCCCAAGACTACCGGACATCAGAGGCGTTTATCACGGATATGGTTAAGCGATTGATGAACAAGAATAAAAATAGAAGAGATGATGAATTGGGATCCGCACCAAGTCAAACTCCCTTTACCGATGAGATCTTGAATGAGCGATATCCAGAAAAGTTCACGATGCCAACTATTCCATCCTATGACAGGAAAAAAGAACCAAAAACCCATTTGTACAAGTATAGTTGGTACATGGATGGAGCTAAAGCTTCATAAGCTGTTTGGTGTAGATGTTTTCCCATTTTGCGGGAAGAAATCACTTCTAGTTGGTTCACTAGGCTTCTATCGAAATCCATCTCTACTTTCGACCAACTAGCCAAAAGATTCCTCGATCAGTTCAGGCTCCATACCGCGCAACCTAAGACGTGATGTCCCTGTCCGGACTATTCCAAGGATTGAAAAAATCGCTGAAGTCTTTCAAGAACCAGTTCAATACTGCAATGACAGAGGTGAGCAATCCAAATGAGGACATGGTTTTCATGGCTTTGATCTGAGCCATTCACCCCAAAACTGAGTTCAAAAAGTGGATCAAAATGAAGCAACCCACTATAATGAAATACTTCAACCGCAAATTAAGTCCATACTTGAGACTGGAGGAGGCGTAGAAGCTAGAAAGGTAGTCCACTGGCGTGCAACCAATGAACGTCGGGCAGAGTGACATGGCGATGAATCAAAATACAAATGCTTCTGGGACTGCTGAAGGAACCACGGGGAAAGAGGGAAATCAAAAGAGGAAGAATCAAAATTCCAATCAAAGAAATGGAAACAATAAACACCTTAAAGGTTTCAGGCTGGAAGATTACACCCCTCTCAACGATACACCAAATAACATCTATCTCGCGACACATGGGACTGAGGAATATAAGAAACCCCCTAAGATGGAAGCAACTGAACAACAAAAGCATTCAGGGAAGTTCTGCCACTTCCATGAGACACATGGTCATAACACATACCAATGTCGCCACCAAAAGAACTTGATTGAAGAGCTGATTTGGGAAGAAAAAAAGCTTCAGCAATACGTGAGAAAATCATGGAACCCTGAACAGCCCGCGATTCCTCAAGCTCCTAGGAATCAAAGAACCAAGTCCGAACCAGTGAAGAGGGATCAAAGCGGACTGACCAGGGATTCATTATTTGAACGATATCTGGAGGCCCATATCCTGCATAGAGAAGTTGAGGAGAGATGGAGCGCTATGCAAGTTCATTAAAGCAAGCTCTGAAGGAATCGTGTTCTCACGATCGAAGATGGGGCTCCAACCAAGCAGCAAAAACATTGAATGACGATATTGTATTCAAAAACCGAGATACTAAAGGGATCGAATCCTCAACCTTTGATCTAATGGTGGTGACGGTAGGACTCGGACCCGCTATGGTTCGACGATTATTGGTTGATAGCGGCAGTTCTGTTAATATTCTTTTTAAACACGCCTTTGAATCGGCATGAAAACGTGTCCGCGTGCCAAATAAAAATCCAAGGGTTCACTAGCGAACCCAAATAACCCGTAGGGACAATTGACTTGCCAGTGGAACTTGGAGAGGGTGATCGAAGAGTCACCCTCATTCAAACTTTCGTAATTATGGATGAAATTTCCACGTACAACGCCTTCTTGGGATTGCCTGCCCTACCAGATTTCATAGTCTTTCTGGCCCATTGGTGCCTTACCATGAAGTTTCCAACGGCAAATGGAATCGGGATGGTCAAAGGAGATCAATGCGCCGCCAGAGAATGTTACATTGCAGAGTTACGTGAATCAAAAAGAAGGGAAAAAGGGAAGGATGTGGGGAGAACTCTCTACATTTGTGAACCTTCTGAATAGCAACTATAGAGCCGCCCTTGGCTTGGGGACCATAGCTGATTCGATAAGGCTTTGGACCTTAGAAAGAAGAGTTTGGGGGAGGATCGGGCAGCACACTCAGAATTGACGGTGTTTGTCCAAGTCGATATGGATGACCCAACAAGATTCTTGAAAATTGGATCACACCTCGGAAACAAAATGTGGTTGGAACTTACTAACTTTCTTCATGCCAACTTGGATGTGTTCGCATGGACGCATTCCGATATATGTGGGGTGTCACCAGAAATCGCATGCCATGTGCTCAACATTGACCCCAAGTTCACGCCAGTAAAGCAAAAGAGGCACAGCCTGGGTCCTGAACGGTCTAAGGTGTTAAGAGAAGAGGTGGACAAGCTAATGGCTAACGGCTTTATATGTGACGCAACTTATCTTGAATGGATATCTAACCCAGTCTTAGTGAAAAAGTCCAATGGGAAATGGCGAACCTATATCGAATACTCGGACTTAAACAAAGCTTGCCCGAAGGATAGCTTCCATTTGCCTAGAATAGACCGGCTTGTGGATGGAACAACGGGACATGAACTGCTATCATTCATGGACGCATACTCAGGGTACAACCAGATCCTGATGCACGAACCTGATCAAGAAAACAACAGCTTCATCACCAATCTACGACCATACTGCTATAGGGTAATGTCATTCGGTTTAAAGAATGCTGGGGTAACCTACCAAAGGTTGGTGAATACCATGTTCAAGCGCCAAATCGAGAAAACCATAGAGGTTTACGTGGATGACATGTTGGTCAAATCATAAGTAGCTGCCAAACACCTGGATAATCTCGCTTAAATGTTTTAAATACTCCAGAAGTATGGAATGAAACTCAATCCACCCAAATGTCACTTCAGAGTAGCCTCCGAAAAGTTCCTAGGATTCATATTAAGTGCTAGAGCCATTGAAGCAAATCCAGAGCAAATAACTGCCCTACGAGAAGTCCAAGCTCTGAAGAACAAGAAAGAATTACAAAGCTTGAATGGGAAGGTCGTAGCATTGAGCCGATTTATCTCGAAAGCCACCAATAAGTGCATACCTTTCTTTTATGCATTAAAGAAAGGAAAAAAAACATAGAGTGAGGCATGTCAAATTGCATTTGAAAAATTGCTGCGACACATGGAAGCCCCGCCACTCCTATTAAAGCCAATAGATGGAGAGGACCTACTCATTTACCTAACAATCTCACCTTATGCATTGAACGCTGCCTAGTGCGTGAAGAAGCGAAATTCCAACGACCCGTATACTACATTAGCAAGCGGTTTACCAAACCCAAGAAAAATTACCCAAAGCTAGAAAAGCTAGCGTATTGCTTCCTGATCGCGTCAAGGAAGTTATGACCGTATTTCCAAGCACATCGAATCAAAGTACCGATAGATCGGCCTTTGAAGCTAGTACTGTACCGACCCGAAACTTCCGGACGACTTCTCAATTGGAACATCAAACTGAGACAATATGAGTAAAAACTTACCATTCGAGAAAGGCTATCAATGGGCAAGCGTTGGCAGATTTCATCGCCGAGTTTACCATACGGGATGACGAAGAAGAAACACCGTTGGAAGCGGAAATGAAATGGGAACTCTTTGTTGATGGTGCATCTAACAACCTCTGTTCGAGAGCAGGGGTAGTGCTTGAAACCCCTGAAGGACAAGCCATTTACTATGCCTTACGCTTGGAATTCCCCGAAACAAATAACGAAGCATTGATAGTAGGGCTGAAAGTTGTGAAAGAACTCAGAATAAAGCCCGACCACATATGCAGTAACTTCCAGCTAGTTGTCTGCCAAGTAAAAGGCGAGTACCAGGCTCGAGCAGAGAACTTTCCCCGTATCTATCTAAAGTGCAAGAGTTGCTAAGTGACATCAAGCATTATACCATAACTCACATACCGCGGGAGCAAAACACCAAGGCTGACTACTTAGCTAAACTGGCAAGCTCCGGAGAAGCTCAATCGCTGGGACTAGTCCCGGTTGAGACTCTGACTACCACAAGTATAGACGAAATGGAATGCGATTGGATTCTTGAGACCACAGCCGAACCAGAAACATGGATGACACCAATCAAGGAATAATTACTTACAGGGACCCTTCCAACCGACCCGAATCAACGAAAATAGCTTCTCCGGAAGTCGCCGCGAATCATGATACAGGATAGAATACTCTACCGAAGGGGATTCTCCACCCCCTTCTTAGATTTGTGACCAAAGACGAAGCTCGACGGATCCTGAAGAAAGTGCACGAAGGCGAATGCGAAGACCATACTAGGGGGCAGACCCTTGCAAAGAAAGTTCTCCAGTATGGGTACTTCTGGCCAACAATAAACCGCGATGCAGCAGACTACGCCAGGCGATGTGATCGTTGCCAAATATTAGGCAAAATTAAAAGAACTCCCTCAACAAAGTTAACCCAGATGGTCAGCCCATGGCTGTTTGCATTATAGGGAATCGACTTGATTGGCATATTGCCAATAGCTAAAGGAGGGGCCAAATATGCTATAGTTGATGTTGACTATTTCATGAAATGGGACGAAGCGGAACCGCTGGCCACCATTACCACAAAGAAAGTCATTAATTTTGTTACTAAAAACATTATTTACAGGTTTAGTGTGCCATAGAAAATTATCGCTGATAATGGGACCCAATTCGGAAGTGCTGAGTTCAAAGACTTCTGCAAACGCTTCCGAATTGAGAAGGGTTTTTCCGTAGTCGCTCATCCACAAATAAATGGGCAATTGGAAGCAATAAACAAGATCATCAAGTACACTATCAAAAAGCGGCTAACTAAAGCAAAAGGAAATTGGGTTGATGAACTTCCACTCACATTATGGGCTTACATAACAACCTACAAGGCAGCAACCGGTCACACTCCGTTCTCTTTGGTATATGGCTCTAAAGCAATGATTCCCATCGAACTAGAAGTCCCCTCTCATCAAAGGCAAAATTTTAATCCAAAGTAAAATGAGCAGCTCCTACCCGAATCACGGGATATGATTGATGAAAGGAGGGAAGAAGCCGAGCTGAGGACCGCCGCCCACCAAAAAAGGGTCGTGTGGAACTTCAACTCTAAAGTTCACAACCAAACCTTCAAAGTGGGGGACCTCGTCCTTAAACGAGTCTATCGCGTGCCAGGAGCCTTTGAACCAAGCAGGGAAGGGCCGTATGTGATCAATCAAAAGCTAAGGGATGGAACTTTCAAGCTAACAACCGTCGATAGAATCCAAATTCCCAAAGCATGGAACAGTGAATCCCTGCATCGCTACTTCACCTGAAAACTACCTTATATACTTTCTATTTTTCAGCAAATAAGCCATCCCAGGATGCAGGGGGCATTGTAAATAGGCAAAAACTTGCCCAACTTTTCTTAATAAAATTAATTTGTTTTTTGAACCAACAAAACTGTGTTCATAAAAGTAACCCGCTGAGTCGACAGGGTCAAACCGACTCAAAACCATGCAATTGTTACTTGAGAAAGTGGAACCACGCTCAAGTACGCCCCACCTACCCACCGGGTAGATGGAAGCAAATCGACTCAAATAGTTGAATCGGCAAAACCCGATCCCTGCCTTTTAAGAACCTATGTTGTCACGACAGCATCGGGAAGGCTTAAATAAAAAGCAGTGCATCCCGTAAGCCATGCACTAACTCTCCAAGCCATGAAATCACGCTTTTAAATCATAAACTCCTCACATTTCCCGAAGATAGGCAACATTGAGAAGCATAAAAAGCCGCACATCCCATAAGCCGCGCATCAACTCTCCGAGCTGTGAAATCATGCTCTTAAAATATAAACTCCTCACGTTGCCCGAAGATAGGCAAATTAAGAAGTATCAGAAGCCGCACATCCCATAAAGTCGCGCACACTTTTAAGTACTGGAATTGCTCCGGCAATACTGAAACTCATCTATCATAGGAATTGCGAGGATCAAATCACTCCCATTATTAGGAGTAACGGGCGCGAATCCAACAAAATCGAAGTGCTACAAATCGGTAGAAAACTCCAATTGCTGACACCCAATGATTAACTATAACATTTAACGTGGATAACGTTTAGTTGTCTATAGTTAACTCGTACAATGTGCACGCTTTAAGCAATGAAGCGGGTGTTTGAAAATTGAAAAATCCCCAAGAAACAATGTGCATAAGTATTTACTTATGTTCTTAAGAAGCGATAAGCGGTTTAACTTCCAAAATTTACAAAGATTATTCATTTACGCGAAAAGTGTTTCTGAATTCTCTAATAACTAATCTGATAACTATACACCCTGCATCCAAGTTACATTTATATGCATATTTCCAACATACATATGTTACACATCGTAGACTGTATACTAAAGTCATGAAACTTACAAAAAATCAAATCGTAACTTAGTTTTGTTCCAAGTTTTGGCATGCAGACTATTCAAACCATAAGTTATTGGTCATTTGTCAAGTGTTCAAAGCAAACAGCCCTATGAACTGAGGGGCAAACACCGGTACTCAAATAGAAATACACAAAAACAAAAACACTTCACAAGTTCTATTACTTCAAACAAAGAATTTTGGCAGTTTTCACAGGACTGGATAAAATAAAATAGAAGTAAGCAAAGTAGACATAAGTACACAGATAAGCAGATAACCAAAGCTATAGTCAAAATGTCAGTAGTATATTACTTATATCTTTTTTTTCTGTACAAGGTCAAAATGTGGGTGTCGTACCCACACAACACCGGCCAACAAAAGGAGAAAAGTATAGACAACGCAATAAAAACAGTGAGTGCAGACTCTGCACTTGAAAAAAAAAACACAAAATGACTCAAAATCAAATTAACCACCGTCCAAGCTTCTCAACGCCTTTTTCTACCACTCCCCTTCCCACCTTTCGTCTGAAGTTTCTGCTTCGCCTCGGGAGTAGTATCGCTACCGGTAATGTCAACTATGTCCTCGGTGCTGATATCTTCTTCCAGCTCTTTAACTTTCTCAAAAGCTTCCCCTTTAGTCTTTCCCTTCCGAGATCGGCGAGAGCTCGTAGAGGACTTTATCGCTTCAACTTTCTCCTTCTTATTGGCAACCAATTGTTTTTGAGATTTGCACGGCTGCTCTATCTACGTCTCCTGCTCCCGAACCTCGGTCGACGTGAAGTCACCCCCCAGATATGGAAGGATCGTCCAAGCCATGTAATGCGGCAATTTTCTTGGACTACGGTCTCGGCTGCGAGCCAGACACAAACACGGCAACTTGAGCAGCTATAGAAACGAGAACGGACGCGGTTGAAATAGCGACAGGTCCAAGCACTAAGGAAACTAGCGGATCGACAAGCAAGGAAGACAGACCTATAAGATCAAAAATGAAAGCATTAAGTTTGTCCTCCTCTTGCGGCATTAGTTGAAAGTTCTCAAGATCGAGGGAAATAAGGAAATTACCTACACCAGAGAAGTGACCTAGAATGTCAACCTCGTACTCACCACCCTCTCCTTCCTTGGACGATTCCACAACCTGTGGAGAAGCTTCAAGCCCAGAACTTGTTGGTGGATCGTAGGGCTACCTCGATGGTTCGCTGGGACAAGAAATAAAAGGCTCTAGTAGCACTCCGGCAGTTGTTGTCATAACAGCATCAACGGCCTCCTTCTCCCTTTCAATTCGCAAAATCTCCCAGCCTTCTAGCAACGCTTTCTTTGATTCTTCATGAGATAAGCACTCTCTAGCTCTCGGTCGATATAAACATCCCCGCTATCACGAAAACGGGTCAAGCTCTCCTCCCAAACCATGGCGAGAATGCGCGGTAATTTAGGGCCTAAGTAATTTAGACTCCCCTTGTGCAACAGGGAGTTGACATAAAAGTTTAAGATGGTCTTATCCATTTTCTCCATTTTTCTCTCGACGTCATTCAGAAGCTTTAAATAATCCGCCATAATGGCAGTCTTTTCAACTTCGACGCGAGCTTTATCGGCGCAAAGCCGCAACTTGATCTCGGATCATAGCGATCGTCTCAGCCTGATCGAAGATGGTTTTATCATGTGACTTCTTTTTATTCCACAATCGTTTTATTATGCTCCTCTATGATGAGATCGTGGTCGGAAATTGTCTTCTTTTAGGCTTCAATTGTCGCGCTGCAAGCTGCCACCTCCTCTTTCAACTTGGCTTCTTTTGCATGAACCTTCTCAATTTCGTGCCTGTAGACGATCTATATTCTCTCGTGGGCCTCTTTTAGCTCTTTCAACAAGCCGACTGTGTTCTTGCTCTCTTGTAGTGCCGTGTCTCGTTCTTTCTCCAACCGTTTGATTTTGGCATCACGTTCCGCCAATGCTTTTTTGAAATCATCCTTCTTCGATTCAAAGGAAAGGATTTCTTGATAGTTATTGCGGTTCGTGTCCGCCAGTTGTTTGCATAATTTCTCCCAACCCTCGGCCTACTCTGAATCATTCTGGATTACGTGGAGTGGGGCATGTATGTAACTTTACGAACTGGATGAAGATCGCGATCAAATTTAACTCCTCTTAAAACCCACCTGGGGAGCGCTGCTTCAAGCCTGGAAGGATCAAACGGAAGAACATATGCAGATCTCCAGTGCGGACGTGAAGAACTTGGGGCAAGTGCCACATGAGAAGAGGGAACTTGAGTTGAAGATGTAATAAAGATAGAAGAGACCGAAATTTCAGGATCGATTGAAGCGGGTGCCGGAGCGAAGACCTGTTGTTCCAAAGAATGAAAACCACGCTCTACTTTTGACTTTTAGACGGCTCCTCTCACTCATCGAAAGTCTTTCTTTTCTCGTAACTGGCCTTGTACACTCGACCCCGTTCTCTCTCGTCTCGGCAACGAGCTTCAGCCTCTGAATCTTTTCTTCTTCTCCATTCCTCCTCTGTTTCGAGAGGCTAGTGATGGCCAGAAAAGCATTTCGACTAGCGTTGAGAGTCGGTAAATTCCTTAAGATCGTCGTAAAGGTCGCGTCCTCTCATGTTACCTGATATGAAGAATAAATAAAGATCCTTAGAAACGGAGAATAAACATGGAAAATATGTGTATAAGCGAGTGTAACCCTAGTGAAACGTGTAATGTGTTTTGGGGGAGAGCCTAAAACGATGTCACAAACTAGATCGAGTAAACGTCGTGGAAGGAATCAGAGTAACTTTGAGTGCAACGTGGCATAGACAAGGAGACACCTCCTCAAATTTGAAATCTTCCCCCATGAGCGCATCAAAATCGACGTAAACATTGCTCAAGTATCCGAAGTCTACGCCACGTCTTTATTCCGAGAATCCCGACATCGTCTGACTACTGGAGCATCATTTTTACCACTCATGTTTGGGGGAGGCGAGCTCGAAACAACAGGACTCGTCCCCGGAGTCTCGTCACATGATTTAGAATCATCCCAGTCGTCGAATTCTGCATAGCAATCGTCGTCGTCATTGGAAGAGGACTAATCGCTACTACTCTCAATCTCTTCCTCCTCCTTTTCTATGTCTATCGCGACCTTACCTTCCCTTTGATTGAACTCCTCTTCCTCTTCTTCTAGAATCAGGGACATCCTAGCTGCGCAACTGACTTCGTTCGCGGCGTCTTTTCCATCGTGAGTCTCTTCAGCTGACTCATCGGACAAGCCTTCCCTCTCTTGGAAAACACCCTCTTCGGAATCATGAGATGAAGAAGTGGATCGCGTACGTATCCTGGATCAAGAAGGGGATGGGACCTCAACTGGGACTGTAGATCTCCCTTGATGCAACGGTCCTTACCGGAGCAAATTTTCATCTATCAACAAGAATTTAACTGATCTCTCCTCGGCATCAACAGCCTTCATTGTTCGGAAAGTTTCATCAAGAGATAAGTCCTTGTTCGGCCTCAGAATAACCGTAGAAAGTATTTGACTCTTTAGAAATCCTATAGCAACATATTGAAGCTCTATAAGCGAGAAAAAGAACTTACCCCCTACTGTCAAGAGACGATTGAATCCCTCAGGATACATAACAAAGAAGTATTAGGTTTTGAATTAAGATAAATTACTCTGTAGTCATAACACAATTTTATGGTTTCTCTAGGCCTCAATCACGACCAAGGATGGACACTCGTCTCTTCGTTTGAATGAGAGAAAATATCTCAGTTCATCAAAGCTTGGGGCACAGTTGAGAGTCTGCATGAAAAGAACGTGCAGACGGGTTAGAATAGTGTATCTGTTGGGATGAATCTGAAACGGAGCGATTCCCAAATTCGAGAGGGTTCCCTCAAAAAGTCGTTGAAAAGGGGCACTGCTCCATTCAGGCACATATACTGATGATAAGCAGTGTATCCTTGAGTAGGCATACGAGAAAATTCATCCTTCTTTGGGAGGTGCATGTCTTACTTTGAAATATCGTGATACAGGCAGATGTTGTGCAAGACTTTAGCAGAAATCACAAAGGAGGCTCTTTTCGGCAGATTGAGAAGAACTCTAAAGTTAGGAGGAGTTCGATCCAGGACCGGACCGACTGGAACTAGCTGGCCATATTTAGCTTGTAAAGTAGAAGAAGGAGGGGCGATTGATGACGACTCGGCCTCTGAAAGCGCTGGACTTCCTCCGCCAGACTTACAGTGAGAAGATGAGTACTTCATTCTAAACAATAGGACTTGCATCCGAAAAAGTCAGGTAATTCCACTCTAAAATAAGAATTCCCCATGCAACACTTGAATCAAAATATTGGTTCATACCGATATGTCAGATTTCAAGTATGTATTGGGGTGAGTGCGTGTCTTATCTATTGGTGGTGGGCTCGGTGTCTTGAAAAATACAAATGCTCTATCCCATGTAGATAGTACATTCGCGGCTGAAAGAGGAAAGGACTTCCCGTATCGCTTTCTTTTTGAAATTACTTCCTTTACACTTACTCGTTATCGATCAACGATCGATAATAGATCCGTTGTCCGAAACGACATGGAAATTTCCTTCCAGTATAGGTACAACGTGTGTGCAAAAGAAAGTAAAACCAATTCATGATATGTCATGCGGTATCAGCAATGAGACTTGGCACAAGTCAATTCTGGTTCAATGGACGAAGACAGCAAAACATGTTATGCATCAGGGCAATGCACAGATGTCGTTCCAAGAAGAATTCAAGACTCGATTTACTATCTTCCTCCATTAAACTGCAATCGACTCGGACTTTTCACGACGAACATCATGAGTGCAACCCCATCGCCAAAACAATAAACGAACGTCATAATCAGCATACCCACCTTGAATCAATGATCAAAATACAAAGACGGTCGAATTTTCGAATCAGCGAGCTAAGTGCAGTTGATCGTCGGTGATCCAAGGAGGCAAGCAGGAAAACTAGGGTTTAGGCGCAGTAGAGATCGAGGTAGCAATGAAGTATTGAGGTTAGCATCAAAACAAATCTGGCGGCGAAGTATTGAGGTCGAGGTTGGATCGGAATGCTGGAGGTGGTGAATCAAATCGCTGAAGGCAGCTCGGATTGTAGGAAGTCAAGGGATCGGGTCACGAGATTGAGAATATGCTGAAGAAGGTCATCTCGTAGGGTTTAAATAGGAATAAACGAAATAGCAAAAAAAAAATTAAGTCATTAGATCACTAGCGATCCATTACGATGGATCGCTAGCGATGTAGCACGATGGATCGCTAGCGATCCATAAGATTGCCTGTGTTTGGTTTCAAACTTATCTAGCAAAAATCATATGCTACTTCAAGGCAAGTCGGGAAGTTAAAGAGTAAGGTTTGGTCTGCTTAGGCAAGCAATGGCAGTCCAGGTCAAAACTTATCAAGCGACAGTCTAATCTAGTTCAAAGTCGCATGGCCCTAATAAGACTACTTGATATTCAGCAAGCAAAAATCGAAAAATGATAACTTCCAGAGCATGCCTTGTTTTCAACGAAGACATACTCTAAGCGGCAAATGTTATCCAGGTATTTAACCCAGCAGAATCAGCAGAAGTCGGAACAACTTGATCGAGTCAGAATAGTTCCAAGGTTAATCTAAAGGACTAGAACAAGGAGTCAGAAGAAGTTGGAAGAAAAGAAAGAAAAATACTCTAAGGACATGGATCACTAGCGATCCATGGCCAATGAATCTCCAACGATCCATGGCATCAACTCGGAAGTTCGCAAACAACATCGACGCAAGACAACGAAGATATCCAAAAGGCAAAGTCCAAAGATAGGCTAAGTATATGGATCGCTAGCAATTCCATACACCATGGATCGCCGGCAATCCATACATCATCATTGGATCATTGTGGCTCAAATGGAATAGAGCAAAGGGAAGTGTTAAGGAATTGGCTCGCCTTCGAGCATATTCTATGGATCGCTAGTAATCCATAGATCATGGATCGCTGGCGATCCATGCTTTTGGCTCGGGTCGTGGCAGAACTTCCACCGTTCCTTCATGTGATCATCTTCATGCATCTGGCGAGGGCTTGGTCTAGTAACTCTCCAACCTCTATAAATACCATCATACCTGCAACATAAACGGAATCTTCTGGACTGGTTGCTGAAACTTTGCAGAAAGCTTCCTTCACTCTTCTCCTTCCTCACAATTGTCATCCAAATGATTCACTATGATTCTCCAGTGAACTCTAGCATTGGGAACTTGATCTAGGTAGGGATATTCAAGAATTTTGTATTCCTATTAACTTTGTAACAATAATCAGTCAATAATAAAAACTATAAAGTTGATGTAGGCTTCATTAACAACCGAACCACTATAAAAATCTTCTCATCTTCTTTCTAGTTCTGATCATTTACATTTTATTCTTTATATTATTGCTCTGTAAGAACAGGGTTGGTGCTTTCACACTCAACCCAAGGTGTTGATCTATTTTTTGGGCTAACATACAAGTTTAATGGTTTAAATTTGATAGGATAGTCTTAATAAGTCTTGTTTTATTAAAACCGTGTCTGTTGTTTTAACATCTATGTTGTATAAACTATTTGATGTTACTGGACCGGCTAGTAAAACATTTTTACCTTAGAAATGTCTAAGAAAAAGTAGATTCTAGGACTATGTTTGGATACCAACATCTTACTTTTCTTATCTACTTATTAGACGGATGAATAAAGTGGTTAAAGCAGTGACTCGGTTTTAAGACCTAGATTTATCTCAAACCTACATCTAGAAAGAAAGGATAAGGTTAAATCAGATAATTGTATATTGTCAGGATGTAGTAGTATTGTACAAGTTCAGAACTTAAGTTAAGTTTTTATGAAATATTTTCATAAATGAATTTAGAAGTAAAAAGAAATTGGTATAAGTAAGAACCAATAAGAATAAGTATGTAAGTTGTATGTAGATCATTTCTTCGCACGGTTCTTAATCCAAGATTCGAGTACATAATTTTAAGGTGATTCACACTAACCCGACTAAGGATTTATCACTCGATTCTTGATGGCGAGCACTTGGTGAGGGTTCGTGGTATGTTACCAATCTTTACTATCGTAATATATAGCTATGTAATGAGAATGGAGTTT
This sequence comes from Allium fistulosum, assembly GCA_030737815.1. Taxonomy (NCBI): domain Eukaryota; kingdom Viridiplantae; phylum Streptophyta; class Magnoliopsida; order Asparagales; family Amaryllidaceae; genus Allium; species Allium fistulosum. The sequence goes on from CM060902.1 coordinate 1,024,804,394, forward strand.
TCTAATCAAGGAGCCTGATCGGAATCCGCATTAGCAAAAGCCGGGTGAGTGATACTAGTTTAAAAGAGAAGTTTATGTATTCGAGTAAGTGATCAAATCAAATATTACGAGCGAATGATCTATATACATCATACGGGCTTATGGAAAATGTTAGGTATATATGTGGCTTATTTCTTGCTTGGTTTGATAGTGATGAAATTTTGGGGATGAAATTCTTTTAAGGGGGAAGAATGTAACGACCCAGAATTTTTAATGTTTCGAATGAGAATATTTAATTTATTTAAATACTCAAAATTGATTCGAAATTAATAAATAATAAGAAATCAACTTTTACTAAAAACAACTTGATTTTTTGACGTATTTAATTTTTATTTATAGGATTTTTCCATAATTTTTAATTTGAAAAATAACTAAATTTTCGTTTAATGTATTTTGTGGTAAATGTCGGTATTTTTGAAACTTCATACAATAAGTTGACCTGTCTATTTTATTGTCGTTTTGCGATCGGGTCGCATTGTTATTCTCGATCGTATTTTTATTTGTGTCGTTCGTGGATCGTATGCAAACGTGACATTGTATGGCGGTGTACCCTAAAATTTTTAACATTCAAAATTTAAACACATCTGCATATAATTGTTGCACTATCTTTTCACTTGGAATTTAGTTGCTTAGCATTTAAGTTTTGTACTTCAGTTTCCTTAGGTATTAAGTAAATTTTTTTCATATATTTACACATTCACAACACAGCAAGCTAGGTAGAAAAGTAGGCAGGCGTGAAACAAAAGTATACATATTTCATTTTTTTTCTTCTCTATAAAATGTATGAACAAAGCAAACCCTTCCATTTTCTTTTAATTATTTCAATAACTCCCTCTACACAAAAAATTAGACAAAAGTGTAAACATCAAAGTTGTAGAGGGGGTGGGTAGCATCATATTTTGTTTACATTCTACTCAATATGGAGGCGCTGTGGAGGAGATACCCCTAATAAACTTGCAGCGTGTGCATGGTTGTATTTGTGCATGAAGGAGAGGAGAATATGTAGCTAACGGGTTTGGTTGGTAAGTGGGCTTTGTGCGTTCTTGGGCCTGATAGTAAGTGGGTGTGTTGGAGCTTGCATGGAAAGATGAGGTAGAAGATTGAATGTATTTTGTGTTGGATGAGATTGAATGCTGGCATGAGTAAGTATGGTGGAGAGGTACCGTTCTTTACCGATTTTGGTTATTTGTTGGGTATGGGCCTTGGGTAAGTTGGAACTTGTGTGAGAGTGTAGGAGAAAGTTGCTGCAGGTGGCTTGGTGAATTTTGGCAGTGGAATGTTTGATGAAGCAGGGGTGCGCAATATTTTATTTTGGGGGAAGAACTGTTCGTTTTGGTTTGGTAAGTTTGTTGAAGCATGTTGGGCTGGGCTTTGCGTGACGGACTTTGGGCCTTTGGGTGAGGATGAGTTTTATTTAATTGCTTTAATTATATAAACTATGTATGTTAAATATAAAATGTCATATCTCGTTCATTTTAAATCCGTTTAACCCATCAGATTTTCACGTTAGACTCGTATTGACGAGTACAACATTTTGGTATAAATAATTGATAGTTTTAGTAGTATAATTTAATACTAAAATAATAGTGATTGAATATAATTACATTGTTTTAAATGATAACATAATTAAAATAATTATACTTTGTTTGTGATATCCATTCGGCAGAATAAAACATTGTTCTGCTATAATTAAATTAAATATGTTATTTTGGACATCTATTAAGCGAATAAGTGCTTACAAATAAAATGATGATTTTTTAAGTTAATTAATTTGTGGATTAATTAATATTGAAAAAATAATGTGTTAACTATTGATTGTTAATTGTTGAGTGCCAAAAGCTTAGCAGTCCGGCCGTATTGGGTATGACATTGATATATGTTAAAAGTCAAACCTTTTAAGGTAATAATACCATTGGTTAAGTGCTATAGTAGCCCTAGACCTCGTTATAGCATTTTGAAATACTATTGTTTCTGTTTTTTATTTGAAAATAGTTTGATTTGAAAGATGATTTTAAAACTGACTTTGGAATTTTTGGTGACCTTTTATTTAGAAATGGTTTTTGGATATCTCTATTTTTTAACCCTTTTTGTTGGTCTATTCTAACATGTATGGAAATGTTTTAAAAAGTATTTTAGGAAGTATTTATATTACAGAGAAGTTAGTATAATGTTTATTATAAAGAAAAGGAGTTTATCTCTTATAATAAAGCGATTCTATTTTTAAAAAAGATGGAAATATTTTTGAAAAATATTTGTGAAACGATTGTTTAAAATATTGTATGGAAAGGAATATTTATAAAGTTGTGTTTTATAAATAAAATAATATATTTATAAATGTTATTTTATAAAAAGGAGTTTCATAAATAATTTTGAAGATTTAATAAAGGAGTCTTATAAATAATTCTAGAGATTTATAAAAGGAATTTTATGAACGAGTTTTATAAAAAGGAAAGTGGTATGGGTTTATAATGAACAATGTTTTCAAATGACACTTTTTAACCTAAATAAATATAGTTTTGAAAGTATATTGATTTGTGAATATACTTATATGGTTGAGATAAGTATATGGATATTTTTCGAAGTATTGAAAGTGTATTGATTTGTGAATATACTTATATCGTTGAAATAAGTATATGGATAATTTTCCAAGCATTGAAAGAGTATAAATGAATAGTGAATGAGTAGTATACTTATGTACATCTTTGTAAAAGTATTTTGATACAATTATTTACAAAGGGGTTTTAATTAATGAAAGGATTAATTAAAGAGGCTTAGGGCTGCTTATGTGTTTAACAATGCTTGTTTTCTTATGAAGTTAAACCATTACCGTTGGATTGTTTGTTTTTGATAGATAAATAACCGACTATCAAATCTTGATCAAATATACTCCAGAAATATCTAGAAGAAACATAGAAATTATATGGTATAGTTATCTTCGGTGATGCTATACTGTATGTATAAACTCGTTTTTCTCTTTTAGGACAAATGATAAGGAAATCTGTCTGCTTCAATAATTAGGAGGTGATCTCCACTCTTATGTATTATTTGTTTATTTCCCACAGAATCGAAGTTAAGATTACCAAAAACTATCGATGGTTTTAGAGCACTCGGTAAGCGAGGGAGTATACTTATATGAGATCACTTGAAACTGTAACCACTCCAAAACCATATGATTGATATCCAGAATTTTGTCTGGATAGTTAGATTTGTTTGATTGGATGAATTGGTTGATATGGTTGGTAGCATATGATTGATATATGCTTGTGTTTTAAAATTAAATCTTTAATTAGATTATTAAATTACCTTTGTTTTAAATTTCGGGGACGAAATTCTTTTAAGGGGGGAGGAATGTGATATCCCGGAATTTTGGGCAATATCAATTTAATAATCTGTGTTAAAATTAAATAGATTTGATAATATTGTTAATAATAAATTTGAATTTATTTAATAAATATTTAAATAGGTGGTTTTATCTTTTAAAAGCTAATTGATTTGTTTTCTATTTGTATATATTGAAATTAGATAAGCCTTGTTTTAAATTTAATAAATAAAGGCATGTCTTCTAATTCTAATATTTTGATAATTTGGAAATTTGATTTAATTTGATTTAATTTAATATTAAGCTATTAAATAAATAACCATATGGCTTTAAAATATTCAGGATAAAAGTTTAATTTGTTTAAAATGATTTTAGTTTAAGTTTAAATTTAAACAAAAAAGTTTGTTTTGTTCTTTTTAAATATAGCTTGATAAAATAAGTAATTTATTAATAAAGAGATAACTTCTTTTATAAATTATTTTAAATTTAATAAGGAGTTATTTTTAAACAATATTAATAATGTAATGTTTTTACAAATGGATTTTTATATAAATAGAAATTGTTATTTCAAAATTATTTACATATATATATGTGTACTTTGAAAGAAAGCTATGATTTGAAAATTTAAAATAAGTCTTTCAAAAATATTTAAAATAAAATAAATCCTATAAATGTTAAACATAAGTATAAACCAAATATATGGTTATAAGCATAAGCATAAATACATAATTATAAGAAACTATGATATTAACAAAAGAAAAAAAAGTCTATAAACATAAAAATAAGATAAGTATGAAACAAGACAAAAGTATATATATGTACATAGGATATAAAGCAAGCTAGGCAAGTAAAATGTATGTGAAGTAGTATGCTAGGCAAGTAAAAAAAATGTATGAAGCCTGTAAATAGATATGCAGGCAAGTAAAAGAAAAATCTATCAACATAAAAGTAAAATAAAATATCTATGTACATGCAAGACAAATAAGATAAGTATGAGACATAAAGTACTCATGCATTTAATGCTAGCACAAACAAAGTCAACTCGAAATGTTGAAAAGGCAATTCAGCCTCCATTTGAAAAAAAAAGAAGAGTATAATCTCTGATCAAAGATAGTGTACCAGCAAAGTATACCCAGTAAACACCTACCTCTGTAAAACTCCTTTCTATATATATATCTCTACTTATTTTAGTTCGTTCTCAAGACATAGCAAACCAGAGAATAATAAGGTAACATTTCCATTTTTACAACTTAAACATCATACAACAACAAAGGCAAGAAGATTAGGAGGAAGATCAAAGCAAAACAATTCTCAGTTTTAAAAGTTCAAAGCTATTTTCAAATAGAAATGCTCTGTCCATCTTCTCAGATCAACAGTGTAACGTCCCAGATTTTCGCGTTCGAAAATCGACATCCATACTTTACATCGTACTCGAATGCCGTAGATTCGACCGTTCAAATCCGAGTCGCCGGAGCTTATAACAACATTAAGTAAACAACACAGCGGAAAAGAAAAAGAATATAGATATACAACATCTGATACAATATCCAGATACAACGATGATACAATGAATATCTATATACATCAGAGATATGAAATACGAAATAGCAGCGGAAAGAAAATAGATAACACCAGCAGCAGATAGAATGTCTCCAATAGAATGCTCCAAGATAAGCAACGTCAGTCCATGAACTCCAAGAACTGAACTAGCTCCAGATAATCTACTCAACCTGAATATCTGAGAAACCCAACTCTAGACTGCCCGTGTGGAAAATGGTGGGCACCCAGAGTTTAGGAAGGGAACAATAAACTCCGGATCAGTCATGGGACTGGTGTGAGCAACAAAAACAGTTTATCTTTAAACAAACACAAAAGGCTTTTAAACATTGAAATCCGCAATGCTTTTCGAAAATGAAACTACCATAAGGCCTCCCGCCACACACACAATGCAATCGCAGAATTGGAGGAGATTTCTCCTTATGATAGTCAAATATGCTTACTACGCAAAATCATTCGATATTATTATCATTAGTGCATAGTGTCGAAAACCATTTCGAAAATATAATATTAATCTTAGCCAGCATACAACCATGGTTGTATGCCTACTATAGCTACTACGTTCAATAGCAGGTTACCGCCACATTCCATAGCAGGTAATACAACTAAAACCGTACTGGGTTCGTATTGTTTCTTTGGATTTCCAACAAATGATCAGGCAAAGGAACTTCCTTACCGAAATAGAAACGCCTCTGGAAAGACGCTCCGGATCCTAACCGGATCTCCGCAAACAAAAGGCCGACGCTACCTCACGCTATACAGCTGTAACTAGGTAACTAACACACTGACGCTACTTCACGCTGTACAGCTGTAACTAGGTAACTAACACACGAGTCATGTCATTCCCCGGTCGTCACCGACCTTTATCCGAGGATCCTCAATCGCAAAGCAACAGCCACAAAGTATAATCAACATAGGTAAAATATCTGGACTCCATACCATGATATCACCTTTTATCCAGAAGGAAATGACATACCCTAGGGGCGCTACCCCTACAAACCTTTGCCGCAACATTCCTGTTTCAACCATTACCGGGTTGTGAGGCTCGACGAAGTCTCGTCCACAAAGCAACGCTTTTCCATAAAGCCACGCTTTTTCACAAAGCCACGCTTTTTCGCAAAGCAACGCTTTGACCAACAAATGACCATCAGCACTTCGTATGCCACATTACCAAATTGGGAATGTATCACTAGTAACCATCAACTACATAACCTCTGAGCTCGTACATCTCAGAGAAGGGTGTTAAGCTAAGAGAATAAATTCTCCGCCACCAACAGAAATGTATTTGATAGAAACCAGCTTTACATCTCAAAGTGTAATGTCAGACACACATCCATACAAGTCTGTTCCGGGTTCGAACAGAACCGAAGGCACTTCCGAAGAAGCCCTTGCAAATCCGGGTATTCACAATCCTGATCGGACTTCCCATCACTTAGGAAATCTCTATACCGTAGCTACTCAGTGCAGGACAATCGATAGGTCATCCTATCGCTCTCGCAAATACCCGGTCTTCACCACCGGTCTTCAAATGCTATCCATATCGTCGTATCACTATTCGGAATGGGATATATGACACAAAGGTCCTCTCCCGGCTAAACCGAATAACGAGCGCAATTAAAAATCATATGGATACTGGGGTCTCAGTTAAATCACAGCTTAAAGCTAAAAACTTTTCATTCGAATGGTAAAACAAATTACCATTTCCAATCTTTTAAACAAAAAGATTCATTTCAAAAACCTTCAATGGTTTAAACAAATTTCCACACTTTTAATCTTTTAAACAAAAGATTTAATTCACAAAGTTAACCCCGTTCACAAAGATTCATTCATGGATTTCAAATCGATTTCCATTTCAATTGAATTAACTCGTTAAATCCTTAAATCAAGATTTAACTTATAGCTTTTAAAACGATTCCATTTCAAGTTGGATTAACTCGTTCGGTCTTTGAATTAAAGACTCATTTCATAGTTTTCAAAACATTTCAATTCCATTTCAAACTTGAAATTCTTTCAACACAAATTGGAAGTTCATTACTTATGTGAAAGCTTTTACTATTTGGAATAAATAGTTTCGTTTTCAGAAAAACCCAGTTATATTTACACGAGTTAAAACCCTTGAATTAAATTCAAATTCCCAAATCAATACCTTTAAAATGGTTTAACCCATATATAACTAGTATAACATCTTTAATCCCTAGTTTCAAATCATAGGATTCAATTTCAACTTGAATTCAAATTTAAATCAAATTATTTAAATTTTCAAAACTCGATTAAGCTATTCAAAATAACTTTTATTTTTGAAATCCCATTTCAAAAGCTTTTCACCTTAAACCCAAATTTCCAATTTCAAGATCAATTGAAATTAAAATTTCAAGTTCAAAACATCAAATTTAAATTATCTGTGACTTAACCGATTTCCACGTGAAATCCATATTTGTGTGTGTATGGTGTAGTCCAGGGGTTTCACACAAAAGTGCACAACATCAATTATCACAGATATAACGATAAGCGGTATAATCGATAACGCTTATCTTCATTCACAGATTCATAGATAAAATAAATTTATCAGTCACAAAGATTCATCAATACAATTCGATGTGGGTTTCGGATAACCAACTGGAATCCGACTCCCTGTCGCATCGAAATTCAAATGTCGTTTACGGGTCAAGGGTTTTCATATTCACATAGCAATATATTCATCACAGGTATCACAATTCAGCATAAAGCAATTCATATCATCATAATCACCTAACAGAGATATCAATCCAATATGCAGCATTCAATGAAATCCAAACATCATAAGTAAGGTCAATTAATCATCTGACTAACTTAAATCAGATTAGTCACTAATCCTGGTTAATTACTGATTAATTACAAATTATTTTGGTTAATTAACCTTTAATTAATTATTCTCAAATTAATCACCTTAATTAATTTATCACATTAATTAATTATCCTTTAATTAATTATTGTTCAATCACTTGATTTATCAACCTTAAATCAATAATTAATTTCTTTTAATTACTTCCATTAGGTAATCATCTTTAAGTAATTAATCACCCTCAATTACTTATATTACTTAATTATCCTTAATCACCTTCATTAATTATTAAGTAATTTTTATCAAAATCTTTAACTAATCTCATACTTAAATAACAACAATTATTTAAAAGAATAAGTTAAAAATGTTAAAACTTGAATTTTGTTTAAAGTTTGAAAACTGTTATTATACCTACCCGGGACAAAACCCGAGTCAAATCTCGTTCTACCTGAGCTACTCTCCGGGTAAAATCACGTTCCCACCTACTTCGAGAAGAACTCTCGTTTCCCCGAGTACGACTTCGAGTTTCATTAGAACTTTCCCAGGCCAACTTCTTCTTCCCCAAAAATGTTCGAACCCAAATACGTGCACAACCACGTATACGTGCACGAGCAATCGGAATGTCTCCGACCATCGCCGAGTTGGCCATCGAGTCGACTACGATCCGAAGCACAACTCCGACCTCCCAAATCATCAAAAACCCTCATGAATCAAAATGGAACTTCCATCCACAACCTGGAACTTCATCACCGAAGTCACCCAAACCTGAAACGTTGCCGTTCGCCCAACCTCGTCCACCAGAAAATTCAAAACTTCGGCTATGAACTCGTCACCTTCCATACTATCATCCCACAAACCCATGTGCAACTCGATGCACGCGCGAAACCCCAGCGACCTCTTTTCCAACCTCGTCCAAAATTAGGGTTTAAAACTTAACCACCCTTTCGCCGACGCCATGGTCACGATGCACCCCTTCCATCATTTTTCTCGACTTCCACGCTCACTCACCTAGCCTCGGCCCAAACCCCAAGGTCCCTCAACGACGAGATCACTCGAATTCATCAAAACAAAGAAGTTCGAACAAATGAAAACTGCTCTTGAATTTTTGATCTAAAAATTATAAATCTTGCTTTAAAAATCAAGTTAAGGTATAAAAATTCAGATTTTATACTTGAATCCAGAAATCATTTAAGTCAAATTTTCAATATAATTTGAATCCTTCTGTTCTTCTTTCTCTTTGCTAAAATTAGCTCCAGATTTAGCTTAAAATTGTTTTAAATTTGATTTCATGTTACGACAAACAAATTTTGTTTATAAATCTAGATCTAAGAAGATCAGAGAAAAGAACTTGATTTTTCTTTCGAATTTTAAACATGAGCAACCAGAGCAGAACAACTTCAGTGTACATCCATTCAGTGCATACATGTAAACACAATTCATATTTAAAGTCATACAATAATTATCACACATCACCTCAGTTACTTATTGCATGTATTCAGATTTCATATACTTAAACAAAGTGATGTTACTCACCAGATTTTTGAAAAGACAGAGAGATTGATCTTTTTGTAAACTGGAAAGGATTGAAAAATGTATTTACTTTGATCTTCCTGCCAAATCATCTTGCTTCTCTGTTTTGCATTGAGTTGCTTGCTTGAGAATGTTTGCTTAAGTCTTGAAATGGAGTTTTATTTTGGTTTTACTTAGTTCGAAAGGAAAATGAAAACTGGAATGGGGAAAAATGCTTACAGGCTGATATATAAAACAGGGCATCATTTTCTTTTACAAAACAGTGTACATTTTGTACAAATTATCAAAGATAGTTCATAGTTTTGGAGGCTGAAAGGATTCTTTTATACAATTCGAATAGACTTGGTTTGCTGCTAATAAATGGAGACATTAAATGCTATTTGTACCTTATGTTATTTTTTATACTTATCCTATTTTTCTTATGCTTGCCTGCCTAGATTTTCACTTACATACTTACTTAATATTGTATGTTTTCTTTACAGCCTACAAAACTTTTGATTTAGTTGTACTCAAATCTGCATACCCATCATATTCGAACCACTTGTCTTCTAATTTGTTTACAAACTCTTGTTATTTTATTATGTATGTACTTATTGCTTTGCATATTTTCTTGTCTACATATATTTCTTTTAGTTTCGGTTGTACTAAAACATGAGATGACTTGATGTGCTTCTTTTACAAACTTCATTTGCTTTGCCTTCAAAAAACTTTAATTCTGTGATGCTTTTAAATTTCCAGATTGCACTTGAAAACAGGGCTTTGATTTTGATCTTCTTTTGTTTTATAAACATATTATAAAAGTTGTTCTAGTTATGTTATAAATTTTCGACTTATGTAATTATACTTATGTTTTAACCATACTATTATATTTATTTTTAAAACCATTTACTTACAATTTAAATTCAAGTCAAAATATATATCTATATATTTACAATATTTTAAATTGAAATGATTCATACAGAATATACTTGAATCCGGGGAAACTCGCTCCATTTTATCGATTCATTTTACTATTTTTTATCCAAAAATTTATTTAATTATTAACTTAAACTAAATAAAAATCTAGGGTCGTTACAAACAGTGAGTAACATCACCTTTTTAAATTTTAAGTATATGAAATCTGTTGCATGTTCATCTCTGGAATTAGAATGTTAGTATGGATATATTTTGATGCATCTCTGTATATATGTGAATGTATGAAAGTGTGCTTGGCTGTTTCATCTGTATCTCAATTGGTTTTAGTTTCAAAACTAAGAATTCAAACAAAATTTATTTCCACCTGATCTAGTCTTTGATAGGATTTAATTTACAAACAAAAGTTGTTTGTTCCATCATGAATTAAATTTGATTTAAGTTAAGATAAATTTGAAATCTCACAGGAAACTAAAACAACAGTGCATGTTTATAATATGTTAAAAAAATCAAACTTCCCAATTCACCAATTCAGGAATCTAATCTAAATTCTTAAACCAAAATATGATTTTTAAGAATGAAATTACAATTTTTAGTTGGGTTTTGAGTTTGCATTTCTGGGTTGACCAGAAAATGGAATTTTGGTGGGTTCTGGTGATCTAGATGGTCTGGGGGGTCGGGTTTCTTTTTGAAGGTAGTAGAGTGGTCGGAGACGGGAAAAAATGCCAGGAAGGTTATCCAAGCATGGTGGCGATGGTGGTTGATCATTGGAGTTTGTAACCCTAGTTTTAACTAGGTTGGGTATTTTGATCATCTCAGCTACCCTGGTTGATCGAGTTCAATAGAATTTTGGGAAATGAAAGTAGGTGGGTTGACGAAGGCTTGGCCGGAGTTTCAGAAACTCTGGTGGTCGGAGATGCGTTGACGAGGCGGTTTCAGGTTTTGATGAGGTGGTTCCAGGCTCTGTTATTTTGGTTCCAGGTTTGAAGTTGAGCACTCGAATTCGATTTCGAGTCTGTATCGGTGATAGGAAGATACTGATTAGGTGCGAGGGTGCTCGCCGACTTGAGGGGATCATCGTGGATGATCGGAGTTGGCCGCGTCGATGGTGCATGTGCACAGACTTGTTTTTGTGTCAGGGCTTTTGATGGTTGTGAGTCTCGGAGTTGGATTCGAGATTTTAGGATTTCGGCTCGCGTAAGGTCTCGAGTAAAACAGGAGTGAGGTTTGGTTACAGGTTTTTAAAAACCTGTCAGCCTTTCAAAATTTAAAAATTGAATTTTAAAATGTAAGTAAAGATTTAAGCAAAGTTTTAATCAAAGTTTTAATCTGGAAATCAAAATTGATTTGTATCTTGGTTTGGAGATAAATAAGTTTTTAAAATTTAAAACGTTTTAAACAAATTTGAATGTTTAAGTGTATTTTAAAAAGGTTTGAATTTAAAATGGATTTGGTTTAAACTCTTTTAAAATTCTTTTATAAGACAAGTATTTCTTTAACATATGATTTAAAAGGTTTTTGAATTGTTTTTAAACTTTGTTAAAGTTAAGTTTGTATTCATTTTAAATCTTAAATTTAAAATGAAATTTAAAAGTAATTTTGAAAGTAAATTGTTTTTAAATGCTTTGTTAATGATAATGTAATCATAAATAAGAATAATGTTTACCTTAAAGTTAATTAGGATTTAATGATTTGTGATTCATTAAAATCATTAAGGTAATTAAAATGACTAATTAATTAATTTAATTAATTAATGATTTGGATTAATTAATTTAGTAATTAAGGGTTTAAATTAATTAATTAATTAATTAAGGTTTAAGATTAATTATTTAAGGAATAATTAATTTGTAAATAAGATCATTAATTAGATAAGTTAAGATAATAATTAATGATTAGAAATTAATTAATCAAGTAATTAAGATTAATTAAGTTACAGTTAAGCACTTAATTAATTAAATAATTGGTGATTAATTAAATGATGATTAAAGAATAAATAAATTTGTAATTAATAATGATTAATTTAAGTTCAATTACTTAAAAGAAGTAATTAAATAATTGTTAATAGTTAATGAAAATAATTAACTAAGGATTATGTAATGATTAATTAATGTGATTAATTTTAATAATTAATTAGAATAATTAATTAAGGATAATCATTTATGGAATTGGTTAAGTATAATTACTTAATGAAAGTAATTAAAGGAATTAATTACCTAAGGTAATTAATTAAATAAATTTGATTAGTTTAAGTTAATTAAGTTTAATTAATTTAGAATAATCACTTGATGATTTGGTAAGTATAATTACTTAGGAAAGTAATTAATGGATAATTACTGGATGTAATTAATTGAATAGGCGATGTATTAATGGAAGTAATTTGAGTTTAATTACTTTGTGTAATTAATCAAGGGATTAATTAAAGATAATTAATTAAGGAGTAATTAATTTATTTAATGAAGTAATTAAGGATAGTTAATTACTGAATGAGATTAATCAAGAGTGATTAATAAATATGGTTTAATTAAAGATTAATTCCTAAATGTAATTAATTTAAATAGAGTAATTAATTATAATGTAATTAAGGATCATTAATTAATATAATTAATGATGTAATTAAAGGTTGATTAATTAAGATTAATTAATCAATGATAAATGATTTTAGAGTAACTAATTAATGAAATTAATTAAGGATGAATGTAATTAATTATAGTTAATTAATTAATGGAGTAATTAAAGGTTAATTACTGAATTTGGTTTAGAATAATTAATTTGTGAAATTATTTAAAGGCTAATTACTTGAATGTAGTTAAAGGATAATTAATCAAGGGTGATTAGTTAAGACGGAAATTAGAGAATGATTAATTAATTGATTTGTAATTAATTAATGGTTATGTAGGCAAGATTTATGATGATGAAGTAATTAATTTAATTTACTTTAAATTAATTAAAGATAAGGTAACTAATTTAATTCATTTTAAATTAATTATAAATGGTGTGATTATTAATCCTTGTTTATATATGGATGGATGATATTGATTTCCTTGAATGGTTTGAGATCTCAGATATGAGATAATTGATGTTGTGTGATATGAATGCTTTGGTTGAATTGTGATAATGAATTATCTATTTATGATGATAATGTAGATTATCTATCTGTGATATTGTGAATTATCTATCTGTGTGTATATAGATAATAGAATTGAACCGTTTTAACTTTAAAAACAACTTGGACCTAAAAGATGGCGTTTTGGATTTGATGAGACCGGGATCGGGTTTGCTTTATTACAGCATGATAGGGGGTTCTCGCTTCGCGGTTTGGTGGCGAACGGGAGACTCTTACCCCTACATGTCCCTTTGGGGTAGTATAAGGCCCTGGGTTGGTTTGCTAGGTGCTTACAGTCGAGAGGCTGGCCGTAAAAGGAAATTCGAGGTATCACTGTGTGCCACGGTGGGTCTGGGATGGTTGTAAAGCCTACCGTTCGCCGCTACCGACGGTTGAAAAGCCTAGGTTATGACAATTGGTATCAGAGCGCTAGGTTGAGTGAATACCTAGGCTCTTGAGTGATTTCTTTCTTGAGAGAGCGTATTTGTAATTTTGATATATTTATTTCTACCTATTTGTTGGGTTACCTGTACCGGTTTTCCAATATATGTTATAAAGGTAGATAGGGTAGTGGTGTGTGTAACACGACTACCAATGGTTGGAGTTTGAATGTTTGAGGTTGGAAGTGTATCTGTCGAGACTGTAGACCTAATACCGTCTCGAGTGAGCTTTGATGTGATAAAGGATTTCATCGATCTCTAAAGGAAACCTGTTAAGGTTTGGAGTTTATCTTTGAAGTGTAAGTTGGATGAGCTAGAGTTTGGATCTGTCGGTTGGATAGAAGCGAGTCATGATATCTTGATACCTCAAGATGTAGTAGCTGTGTGATGAGACACAGTGACTATGGATGTCTTCGAAGATGTTTCTTTGGAACAAGTTAAGGAAATGTGTCTGCTTCGGTGTTGTGGTTGTGTTCAGCAGGATGTTTCTGTTTGGTTTGAGGTCCGAGTTTCTCGAATAGCTTTGGATTAGGAATTCCTTTGCATTGGTGTCAGCAGTGCAGCTCGGAGTGTTCTGTGTGTTGGCAAGGAAGCTTTCTAGCTTAGTAGTGGAGTTCAGAAGCAGCAGAGTGGTTCCGTTTCTTCGTTGGATTGGCTAGTTAAGCGTAAGCTGTTCTGTTTGGTAAAGAGAGAACAGTATTTCTTTGGAATTAGGCTGGATTAATCGCAAAAGTGGCTTGCGATAGTTTGAGCGTTCTCATGTGTTTCAGAGATTTTTTTTTTGGATGTCTTCAGGAATTCAGAGTTTTGTTAGCATCTGGAGATTGAGTTTGGTATCGAATGGATTCCAGAAGTGGTACCAATGGTTCAGCTTAGTAGTAGGATGGTTTCTGGAGGAAGATTTTAGTGAAGCAGCTCAGGTTTTGGAGGAACGTCTGAGTTTTATTTTTGGATCTGTTAAACCATATTTTTGGAATGTGTTGTCCAGTCTTTGCTTGTGTTCGTCATCAGAATTTTCATCTGCTCAGTCAGAGTTGCGCAGTGGAAGCATGGTGGCAGCTGTTTTAGAGTGGAAGCAACTGGAAGTTGTAGTGTTTTGGATTAGAGAGTTTTTACAGGAAATTTTTCAGGATCTTAAGGCCAGTTTGGCAAGTGCACCTGTTTTATCTTTTCCAGATGGGAGAAGTGAGATCTGTTTTCTGATTTGGAATAGAGTTTGTGTTCTAAGTTTTGGTTGTTCTTGAAAAGATCATTTTGTTGGATTGTTTTTTGTTTAGTTTGTTTGTAAGGGCATCAGCGAGGGTTGAGCTAATCAGGAAGGATATAGGTGGCCCAGGATCGTCCGAAGAGTTTTGTGAATAAGAGTCGGAGATTTGATTTTGGATAAGTGTTTTGTCTTTAGGATTGAATTGTCAGTTTGGATAAATGGGATTCGTTGTGTTTCACGTATCTCTGAGGGAGTACGTGTAAGACTCTATCTCTGGTTATTGAACCAGCAGTTCAGGGAGTTTTGGTTGTTGAGTCAGACTTGTTTGTAGTCTGATATCCTGTCTTGTTTTGTAGATCTAGATGAGTGGAAGCTCTGTAGCTTAGTAGTATTGATTGTTTGGATTTTATAGAGCCAGTATTCCGGTATTTATACTTGGGAAACTCGAGAAAATCCTATCCAGAATTTTGTCTGGATAGTTAGATTTGTTTGATTGGATGAATTGGTTGATATGGTTGTTAGCATATGATTGTTATATGCTTGTGTTTTAAAATTAAATCTTTAATTAGATTATTAAATTACCTTTGTTTTAAATTTCGGGGACGAAATTCTTTTAAGGGGGGAGGAATGTGATATCCCAGAATTTTGGGCAATATCAATTTAATAATCTGTGTTAAAATTAAATAGATTTGATAATATTGTTAATAATAAATTTGAATTGATTTAATAAATAATTAAATAGGTGATTTTATCTTCTAAAAGCTAATTGATTTGTTTTCTATTTGTATATATTGAAATTAGATAAGCCTTGTTTTAAATTTAATAAATAAAGGCATGTCTTCTAATTCTAATATTTTGATAATTTGGAAATTTGATTTAATTTAATATTAAGCTATTAAATAAATAACCATATGGCTTTAAAATATTCAGGATAAAAGTTTAATTTGTTTAAAATGATTTTAGTTTAAGTTTAAATTTAAACAAAAAAGTTTGTTTTGTTCTTTTTAAATATAGCTTGATAAAATAAGTAATTTATTAATAAAGAGATAACTTCTTTTATAAATTATTTTAAATTTAATAGGGAGTTATTTTTAAACAATATTAATAATGTAATGTTTTTACAAATGGATTTTTATATAAATAAAAATTGTTATTTCAAAATTATTTACATTAATATATGTGTACTTTGAAAGAAAGCTATGATTTGAAAATTTAAAATAAGTCTTTCAAAAATATTTAAAATAAAATAAATCCTATAAATGTTAAACATAAGTATAAACCAAATATATGGTTATAAGCATAAGCATAAATACATAATTATAAGAAACTATGATATTAACAAAAGAAAAAAAAAGTCTATAAACATAAAAATAAGATAAGTATGAAACAAGACAAAAGTATATATATGTACATAGGATATAAAGCAAGCTAGGCAAGTAAAATGTATGTGAAGTAGTATGCTAGGCAAGTAAAAAAAATGTATGTAGCCTATAAATAGATATGCAGGCAAGTAAAAGAAAAATCTATCAACATAAAAGTAAAATAAAATATCTATGTACATGCAAGACAAATTAGATAAGTATGAGACATAAAGTACTCATGCATTTAATGCTAGCACAAACAAAGTCAATTCGAAATGTTGAAAAAGCAATTCAGCCTCCATTTGAAAAAAAAGAAGAGTATAATCTCTGATCAAAGATAGTGTACCAGCAAAGTATACCCAGCAAACACCTACCTCTGTAAAACTCCTTTCTATATATATATATCTCTACTTATTTTAGTTCGTTCTCAAGACATAGCAAACCAGAGAATAATAAGTTAACATTTCCATTTTTACAACTTAAACATCATACAACAACAAAGGCAAGAAGATTAGGAGGAAGATCAAAGCAAAACAATTCTCAGTTTTAAAAGTTCAAAGCTATTTTCAAATAGAAATGCTCTGTCCATCTTCTCAGATCAACAGTGAGTAACATCACCTTTTTAAATTTTAAGTATATGAAATCTGTTGCATGTTCATCTCTGGAATTAGAATGTTAGTATGGATATATTTTGGTGCATCTCTGTATATATGTGAATGTATGAAAGTGTGCTTGGCTGTTTCATCTGTATTTGAATTGTTTTTAGTTTCAAAACTAAGAATTCAAACAAAATTTATTTCCACTTGATCTAGTCTTTGATAGGATTTAATTTACAAACAAAAGTTGTTTGTTCCATCATGAATTAAGTTTTAAAATTTGATATAAGTTAAGATAAATTTGAAATCTCACAGGAAACTAAAACAACAGTGCATGTTTATAATATGTTAAAAAAATCAAACTTCCCAATTCATCAATTCAGGAATCTAATCTAAATTCTTAAACCAAAATTATATGATTTTTAAGAATGAAATTACAATTTTTAGTTGGGTTTTGAGTTTGCATTTCTGGGTTGACCAGAAAATGGTATTTTGGTGGGTTCTGGGGATCTAAATGGTCTGGGGGTCGGGTTTCTTTCTGAAGGTAGTAGAGTGGTCGGAGACTCGAGAAAAAATGCCAGGAAGGTTATCCAAGGATGGTGGCGATGGTGGTTGATCATTGGAGTTTGTAACCCTAGTTTTAACTAGGTTGGGTATTTTGATCATCTCAGCTACCCTGGTTGATCGAGTTCAATAGAATTTTGGGAAATGAAAGTAGGTGGGTTGACGAAGGCTTGGCCGGAGTTTTAGAAACTCTGGTTGTCGGAGATGCATTGACGAGGCGGTTTCAGGTTTTGATGAGGTGGTTCCAGGCTTTGTTATTTTGGTTCCAGGTTTGAAGTTGAGCACTCGAATTCGATTTCGAGTTTGTATCGGTGATCTGAAGATCCTGATTAGGTGCGAGGGTGCTCGCCGACTTGAGGGGATCATCGTGGATGATCGGAGTTGGCTGCGTCGATGGTGCATGTGCACAACCTTTTTTTGTGTCAGGGCTTTTGATGGTTGTGAGTCTCGGAGTTGGATTCGAGATTTTAGGATTTCGGCTCGCGTAAGGTCTCGAGTAAAACAGGAGTGAGGTTTGGTTACAGGTTTTTAAAAACCTGTCAGCCTTTCAAAATTTAAAAATTGAATTTTAAAATGTAAGTAAAGATTTAAGCAAAGTTTTAATCAAAGTTTTAATCTGGAAATCAAAATTGATTTGTATCTTGGTTTGGAGATAAATAAGTTTTTAAAATTTAAAACGTTTTAAACAAATTTGAATGTTTAAGTGTATTTTAAAAAGGTTTGAATTTAAAATGGATTTGGTTTAAACTCTTTTAAAATTCTTTTATAAGACAAGTATTTCTTTAACATATGATTTAAAAGGTTTTTGAATTGTTTTTAAACTTTGTTAAAGTTAAGTTTGTATTCATTTTAAATCTTAAATTTGAAATGAAATTTAAAAGTAATTTTGAAAGTAAATTGTTTTTAAATGCTTTGTTAATGATAATGTAATCATAAATAAGAATAATGTTTACCTTAAAGTTAATTAGGATTTAATGATTTGTGATTCATTAAAATCATTAAGGTAATTAAAATGACTAATTAATTAATTTAATTAATTAATGATTTGGATTAATTAATTTAGTAATTAAGGGTTTAAATTAATTAATTAATTAATTAAGGTTTAAGATTAATTATTTAAGGAATAATTAATTTGTAAATAAGATCATTAATTAGATAAGTTAAGATTTTTAATTAATGATTAGAAATTAATTAATCAAGTAATTAAGATTAATTAAGTTATAGTTAACCACTTAATTAATTAAATAGTTAGTGATTAATTAAATGATGATTAAATAATAATTAAATTTGTAATTAATAATGATTAATTTAAGTTTAATTACTTAAAAGAAGCAATTAAATAATTGTTAATAGTTAATGAAAATAATTAACTAAGGATTATGTAATGATTAATTAATGTGATTAATTTTATTAATTAATTAGACTAATTAATTAAGGATAATCATTTATGGAATTGGTTAAGTATAATTACTTAATGAAAGTAATTAAAGGAATTAATTAATTAAGGTAATTAATTAAATAAATTTGATTAGTTTAAGTTAATTAAGTTTAATTAATTTAGAATAATCACTTGATGATTTGGTAAGTATAATTACTTAGGAAAGTAATTAATGGATAATTACTGGATGTAATTAATTGAATAGGTGATGTATTAATGGAAGTAATTTGAGTTTAATTACTTTGTGTAATTAATCAAGGGATTAATTAAAGATAATTAATTAAGGAGTAATTAATTTATTTAATGAAGTAATTAAGGATAGTTAATTACTGAATGAGATTAATCAAGAGTGATTAATAAATATGGTTTAATTAAAGATTAATTCCTAAATGTAATTAATTTAAATAGAGTAATTAATTATAATGTAATTAAGGATCATTAATTAATATAATTAATGATGTAATTAAAGGTTGATTAATTAAGATTAATTAATCAATGATAAATGATTTTAGAGTAACTAATTAATGAAATTAATTAAGGATGAATGTAATTAATTATAGTTAATTAATTAATGGAGTAATTAAAGGTTAATTACCAAATTTGGTTTAGAATAATTAATTTGTGAAATTAGTTAAAGGCTAATTACTTGAATGTAGTTAAAGGATAATTAATCAAGGGTGATTAGTTAAGACGGAAATTAGAGAATGATTAATTAATTGATTTGTAATTAATTAATGGTTATGTAGGCAAGATTTATAATGATGAAGTAATTAATTTAATTTACTTTAAATTAATTAAAGATAAGGTAATTAATTTAATTCATTTTAAATTAATTATAAATGGTGTGATTATTAATCCTTGTTTATATATGGATGGATGATATTGATTTCCTTGAATGGTTTGCGATCTCAGATATGAGATAATTGATGCTGTGTAATATGAATGCTTTGGTTGAATTGTGATAATAATGTGAATTATCTATTGTGATGATAATGTAGATTATCTATATGTGATATTGTGAATTATCTATCTGTGTGTATATAGATAATAGAATTGAACTGTTTTAACTTTAAAAACAACTTGGACCTAAAAGATGGTGTTTTGGATTTCGATGAGACTGGGATCGGGTTTGCTTTATTACAGCATGATAGGGGGTTCTCGCTTCGCGGTTTGGTGGCGAACGGGAGACTCTTACCCCTACATGTCCCTTTGGGGTAGTATAAGGCCCTTGGTTGGTTTGTTAGGTGCTTACAGTCGAGAGGCTGGCCGTAAAAGCAAATTCGAGGTATCACTGTGTGCCACGGTGGGTCTGGGATGGTTGCAAAGCCTACTGGTCGCCGCTACCGACGGTTGAAAAGCCTAGGTTATGACAGTTGGTAACAGAGCGCTAGGTTAAGTGAATACCTAGGCTCTTGAGTGATTTCTTTCTTGAGAGAGCGTATTTGTAATTTTGATATATTTATTTCTACCTATTTGTTGGGTTACCTGTTTCGGTTTTCCAATATATGTTATAAAGGTAGATAGGGTAGTGGTGTGTGTAACACGACTACCAATGGTTGGAGTTTGAATGTTTGAGGTTGGAAGTGTATCTGTCGAGACTGTAGACCTAATACCGTCTCGAGTGAGCTTTAATTTGATAAAGGATTTCATCGATCTCTAAAGGAAACCTGTTAAGGTTTGGAGTTTATCTTTGAAGTGTAAGTTGGATGAGCTAGAGTTTGGATCTGTCGGTTGGACAGAAGCGAGTCATGATATCTTGATACCTCAAGATGTAGTAGCTGTGTGATGAGACACAGTGACTATGGATGTCTCCGAAGATGTTTCTTTGGAACAAGTTAAGGAAGTGTGTCTGCTTCGGTGTTGTGGCTGTGTTCAGCAGTATGTTTCTGTTTGGTTTGAGGTCCGAGTTTCTCGAATAGCTTTGGATTAGGAATTCCTTGGCATTGGTGTCAGCAGTGCAGCTCAGAGTGTTCTGTGTGTTGGCAAGGAAGCTTTCTAGCTTAGTAGTGGAGTTCAGAAGCAGCAGAGTGGTTCCGTTTCTTCGTTGGATTGGCTAGTTAAGCGTAAGCTGTTCTGTTTGGTAAAGAGAGAACAGTTTTTCTTTGGAATTAGGCTGGATTAATCGCAAAAGTGGCTTGCAATAGTTTGAGCGTTCTCAAGTGTTTTAGAGATTTTTTTTCTGGATGTCTTCAGGAAGTCAGAGTTTTGTTAGCATCTAGAGATTGAGTTTGGTATCGACTGGATTCCAGAAGTGGTACTAATGGTTCAGCTTAGTAGTAGGATGGTTTCTGGAGGAAGATTTTAGTGAAGCAGCTCAGGTTTTGGAGGAACTTCTGAGTTTTATTTTTGGATCTGTTAAACCATATTTTTGGAATGTGTTGTCCAGTCTTTGCTTGTGTTCGTCATCAGCATTTTCATCTGCTCAGTCAGAGTTGCGCAGTGGAAGCATGGTAGCAGCTGTTTTAGAGTGGAAGCAACTAGAAGTTGCAGTGTTTTGGATTAGAGAGTTTCTACAGGAAATTTTTCAGGATCATAAGGCCAATTTGGCAAGTGCACCTGTTTTATCTTTTCCAGATGGGAGAAGTGAGCTCTATTTTCTGATTTGGAATAGAGTTTGTGTTCTAAGTTTTGGTTGATCTTGAAAAGATCATTTTGTTGGATTGTTTTTGGTTCAGTTTGTTTGTAAGGGCATCAGCAAGGGTTGAGCTGATCAGGAAGGATGTAGGCGGCCCAGGATCGTCCGAAGAGTTTTGTGAACAAGAGACGGAGGAATTTGGATTCCAGAGTCGGAGATTTGATTTTGGATAAGTGTTTGGTCTTCAGGATTGAATCGTCAGTTTGGATAACTGGGATTCGTTGTGTTTCACGTATCTCTGAGGGAGTACGTGTAAGACTCTATCTCTGGTTATTGAACCAGCAGTTCAGGGAGTTTTGGTTGTTGAGTCAGACTTGTCTGTAGTCTGATATTCTGTCTTGTTTTGTAGATCTAGAAGAGTGGAAGCTCTGTAGCTTAGTAGTATTGATTGTTTGGATTCTGTAGAGCGAGTATTCCGGTATTTATACTTGGGAAACTCGAGAAAATCCTATCCAGAATTTTGTCTGGATAGTTAGATTTGTTTGATTGGATGAATTGGTTAATATGGTTGTTAGCATATGATTGATATATGCTTGTTTTTTAAAATTAAATCTTTAATTAGATTATTAAATTACCTTTGTTTTAAATTTCGGGGACGAAATTCTTTTAAGGGGGGAGGAATGTGATATCCCGAAATTTTGGGCAATATAAATTTAATAATCTGTGTTAAAATTAAATAGATTTGATAATATTGTTAATAATAAATGTGAATTGATTTAATAAATATTTAAATTGGTGATTTTATCTTTTAAAAGCTAATTGATTTGTTTTCTATTTGTATATATTGAAATTAGATAAGCCTTGTTTTAAATTTAATAAATAAAGGCATGTCTTCTAATTCTAATATTTTGATAATTTGGAAATTCGATTTAATTTAATATTAAGCTATTAAATAAATAACCATATAGATTTAAAATATTCAGGATAAAAGTTTAATTTGTTTAAAATGATTTTAGTTTAAGTTTAAATTTAAACAAAAAAGTTTGTTTTGTTCTTTTTAAATATAACTTGATAAAATAAGTAATTTATTAATAAAGAGATAACTTCTTTTATAAATTATTTCAAATTTAATAAGGAGTTATTTTTAAACAATATTAATAATGTAATGTATTTACAAATGGATTTTTATATAAATAGAAATTGTTATTTCAAAATTATTTACATATATATGTGTACTTTGAAAGAAAGCTATGATTTGAAAATTTAAAATAAGTCTTTCAAAAATATTTAAAATAAAATAAATCCTATAAATGTTAAACATAAGTATAAACCAAATATATGGTTATAAGCATAAGCATAAATACATAATTATAAGAAACTATGATATTAACAAAAGAAAAAAAAGTCTATAAACATAAAAATAAGATAAGTATGAAACAAGACAAAAGTATATATATGTACATAGGATATAAAGCAAGCTAGGCAAGTAAAATGTATGTGAAGTAGTATGCTAGGCAAGTAAAAAAAATGTATGTAGCTTGTAAATAGATATGCAGGCAAGTAAAAGAAAAATCTATCAACATAAAAGTAAAATAAAATATCTATGTACATGCAAGACAAATAAGATAAGTATGAGACATAAAGTACTCATGCATTTAATGCTAGCACAAACAAAGTCAATTCGAAATGTTGAAAAAGCAATTCAGCCTCCATTTGAAAAAAAGAGAGTATAATCTCTGATCAAAGATAGTGTACCAGCAAAGTATACCCAGCAAACACCTACCTCTGTAAAACTCCTTTCTATATATATATCTCTACTTATTTTAGTTCGTTCTCAAGACATAGCAAACCAGAGAATAATAAGCTAACATTTCCATTTTTACAACTTAAACATCATACAACAACAAAGGCAAGAAGATTAGAAGGAAGATCAAAGCAAAACAATTCTCAGTTTTAAAAGTTCAAAGCTATTTTCAAATAGAAATGCTCTGTCCATCTTCTCAGATCAACAGTGAGTAACATCACCTTTTTAAATTTTAAGTATATGAAATCTGTTGCATATTCATCTCTGGAATTAGAATGTTAGTATGGATATATTTTGGCTCATCTCTGTATATATGTGAATGTATGAAAGTGTGCTTGGCTGTTTCATCTGTATCTCAATTGTTTTTAGTTTCAAAACTAAGAATTCAAACAAAATTTATTTCCACTTGATCTAGTTTTTGATAGGATTTAATTTACAAACAAAAGTTGTTTGTTCCATCATGAATTAATTTTTAAAATTTGATTTAAGTTAAGATAAATTTGAAATCTCACAGGAAACTAAAACAACAATGCATGTTTATAATATGTTAAAAAAATCAAACTTCCCAATTCACCAATTCAGGAATCTAATCTAAATTCTTAAACCAAAATATGATTTTTAAGAATGAAATTACAATTTTTAGTTGGGTTTTGAGTTTGCATTTCTGGGTTGACCAGAAAATGGTATTTTGGTGGGTTCTGGTGATCTAGATGGTCTGGGGGATCGGGTTTCTTTCTAAAGGTAGTATAGTGGTCGGAGACTCGGGAAAAAATGCCAGGAAGGTTATCCAAGCATGGTGGCGATGGTGGTTGATCATTGGAGTTTGTAACCCTAGTTTTAACTAGGTTGGGTATTTTGATCATCTCAGCTACCCTGGTTGATCGAGTTCAACAGAATTTTGGGAAATGAAAGTAGGTGGGTTGACAAAGGCTTGGCCGGAGTTTCCGAAACTCTGGTGGTCGGAGATGCGTTGATGAGGCGGTTTTAGGTTTTGATGAGGTGGTTCCAGGCTCTGTTATTTTGGTTCCAGGTTTGAAGTTGAGCACTCGAATTCGATTTCGAGTCTGTATCGGTGATCTGAAGATCCTGATTAGGTGCGAGGGTGCTCACCGACTTGAGGGGATCATTGTGGATGATCGGAGTTGGCTGCGTCGATGGTGCATGTGCACAGCCTTGTTTTTGTGTCAGGTCTTTTGATGGTTGTGAGTCTCGGAGTTGGATTCGAGATTTTAGGATTTCGGCTCGCGTAAGGTCTCGAGTAAAACCGGAGTAAGGTTTGGTTATAGGTTTTTAAAAACCTGTCAGCCTTTCAAAATTTAAAAATTGAATTTTAAAATGTAAGTAAAGATTTAAGCAAAGTTTTAATCAAAATTTTAATCTGGAAATCAAAATTGATTTGTATCTTGGTTTGGAGATAAATAAGTTTTTAAAATTTAAAATGTTTTAAACAAATTTGAATGTTTAAGTGTATTTTAAAAAGGTTTGAATTTAAAATGGATTTGGTTTAAACTCTTTAAAAATTCTTTTATAAGACAATTATTTCTTTAACATATGGTTTAAATGGTTTTGGAATTGTTTTTAAACTTTGTTAAAGTTAAGTTTGTATTCATTTTAAATCTTAAATTTAAAATGAAATTTAAAAGTAAATTTGAAAGTAAATTGTTTTTAAATGCTTTGTTAATGATAATTTAATCATAAATAAGAATAATGTTTACCTTAAAGTTAATTAGGATTTAATGATTTGTGATTCATTAAAATCATTAAGGTAATTAAAATGACTAATTAATTAATTTAATTAATTAATGATTTGGAAATTAATTTAGTAATTAAGGGTTTAAATTAATTAATTAATTAAGGTTTAAGATTAATTATTTAAGGAATAATTAATTTGTAAATAAGATCATTAATTAGATAAGTTAAGATTTTTAATTAATGATTAGAAATTAATTAATCAAGTATTTAAGATTAATTAAGTTGCAGTTAAGCACTTAATTAACTAAATAATTAGTGATTAATTAAATGATGATTAAAGAATAATTAAATTTGTAATTAATAATGATTAATTTAAGTTTAATTACTTAAAAGAAGTAATTAAATAATTGTTAATAGTTAATGAAAATAATTAACTAAGGATTATGTAATGATTAATTAATGTGATTAATTTTAATAATTAATTAGATTAATTAATTAAGGACAATCATTTATGGAATTGGTTAAGTATAATTACTTAATGAAAGTAATTAAAGGAATTAATTACTTAAGGTAATTAATTAAATAAATTTGATTAGTTTAAGTTAATTAAGTTTAATTAATTTAGAATAATCACTTGATGATTTTGTAAGTATAATTACTTAGGAAAGTAATTAATGGATAATTACTGGATGTAATTAATTGAATAGGTGATGCATTAATGGAAGTAATTTGAGTTTAATTACTTTGTGTAATTAATCAAGGGATTAATTAAAGATAATTAATTAAGGAGTAATTAATTTATTTAATGAAGTAATTAAGGATAGTTAATTACTGAATGAGATTAATCAAGAGTGATTAATAAATATGGTTTAATTAAAGATTAATTCCTAAATGTAATTAATTTAAATAGAGTAATTAATTATAATGTAATTAAGGATCATTAATTAATATAATTAATGATGTAATTATAGGTTGATTAATTAAGATTAATTAATCAATGATAAATGATTTTAGAGTAACTAATTAATGAAATTAATTAAGGATGAATGTAATTAATTATAGTTAATTAATTAATGGAGTAATTAAACGTTAATTACTGAATTTGGTTTAGAATAATTAATTTGTGAAATTAATTAAAGGCTAATTACTTGAATGTAGTTAAAGGATAATTAATCAAGGGTGATTAGTTAAGACGGAAATTAGAGAATGATTAATTAATTGATTTGTAATTAATTAATGGTTATGTAGGCAAGATTTATAATGATGAAGTAATTAATTTAATTTACTTTAAATTAATTAAAGATAAGGTAATTAATTTAATTCATTTTAAATTAATTATAAATGGTGTGATTATTAATCCTTGTTTATATATGGATGGATGATATTGATTTCCTTGAATGGTTTGAGATCTCAGATATGAGATAATTGATGCTGTGTGATATGAATGCTTTGGTTGAATTATGATAATAATGTGAATTATCTATTTGTGATGATAATGTAGATTATCTATCTGTGATATTGTGAATTATCTATCTGTGTGTATATAGATAATAGAATTGAACTATTTTAACTTTAAAAACAACTTGGACCTAAAAGATGGCGTTATGGATTTCGATGAGACCGGGATCGGGTTTTTAGATTTGGAAGTCCGAAAACCACATCGATCCAAATTAACGATAGGTCGTGAATCTCAAGTGAAGATGAAGATTCAGAATGCAAGGGTTATTGTCGTTAACTCTGAGGGTGATTCCAAAATGAGTGTAACGAGATAATGCCTTCGGTTTCGTTCGAACCCGGAATGAACTTGTATGGATTGAATGCTTTCAGAACATCGTCAGGTGGACGATGAGCATTCTTAGAGATGTGTTCTCTAAAGGTAAATCGTAGCCTCAAGCCTCATCAACCGGGAATGGCTAAAACAGGGGAGGTGCAGCAAGGCTTCGTGGGTAGCACCCACTTGAGAGAGAGATATACCTCTGTCTAGATGTCCCTTCTTATTATTTCGGCTGTGTGGGCAGTTGATTGCAACAACTGCTGGGGTTGTCTTGTTCGGGACTGTCCAGTAAGGGATGGTTCCGACTTTGTGTTGCAGGGGGTCGGGAGTGATCCTCGGTACGGTGATCTAGACCACGTACTGTGACGGGCGGTACCCCAGTAGCCCTGCCATTGTATGGAATCCAATCTCCAATAAGTGCCGTACGATTTAGTTGTGCCCAAATATGTTGGAACGTGAGATGTAAGCATTCCAGCTATTTCTATATTTTACTTGAAAACCCTAGACACTATAATAATATCACTGGATTTTCTATCAAATGTTTGGTTAGCGTAAGGTAAAAACTTTTCCATGTTTATGTATGGGAAGTCTTATGTGATACCTTTTCTTTTCAAATGCTTTTCAAAGTTAAGCAACTTTAACCTGTTACTCACACCAGACCCATGTCTGACCCGGAGTTTATCTTCTGTTTTTCTTAAACTCTTGGGTACTCAAATTTTTACGAGTAGCCAAGGGATTCAGGCTAGCTTTGACGATTTATGGAGGAGTAATGGAGCAGGAGGTTTCAACATTATAGATATATATATATATATATATATATATATATATATAGTGTTCCTCTGTGTTGGTATCTTTGTGTTGTATTTGAGTTGTAATAACTAGACAGGTGTTTATAACCGTCTAGTATGTGATGTATAATCTGTGTAACTCTGATTGATGTTGTATATTATGTAATACTTATGTGATTAATATAATTTATTCGTTCCGCTGTTGAGATTTCGATGTTGTTTCTTCTTTCTTTTCTATCTTTTCTCTTTTCTATCCCTTTCTTTCTTAAAGATGATGCAACTTTCTGGTGATAGAAGGTCGGGTCGTGACATTGAGATCCATTAAGATGTGGTAATCCATGTGTGATTCCAAGACCTGTTGAGGTATGGGAATCCATGTTTGTTTTCGAGATCTGTTGAGATGTGGGAATCCATGTGTGATTCCGAGACCTATTGAGGTATGGGAATCCATGTGTGATTCTGAGATATGTTCAAGTGGTGACTCGTGTGTTGGAATGCCAGACATAGCCTCACCAGCGGAGATGACTAAAATAAGAGATAGGATGCATAGCCATTGAGATTCAGCTACCTAAAAGGATGTAGTCAACTTCGCTCTAGAATTACTTACAGATATGGTTGCAAGAGCACTGCACTCAGCCTACCATTAGTAGGGGCCAGCTATGTATTTTCTATGGTACATTCACAAGAGATGTACAACGCTTTGGAAAGATATCGCTAATTCTTGTCCAAGAGGACCATTCCAAAGGTTCTGAGGGACCTTCCATGAAATCCTACACAATTAGGGAATGTGCCTTAGAGGTTTGATTGTATACCTTTTACTGTTGTGTTGTACACTCATGCACAATACATCTATTTCTTATGTATTTTCAACTCTAGATATTATTATAGTATCACTAGATGTTCTAATATAAATGGTTTGGTAATTGTAAGGTAAAACCCTATCCGTGTTTATGTGCGGCATGGTCTTACGAGATACCTTTATTTTGAAAGGTTTTATAATGGTAAAAATCCATATGATTTGTGTTTCTCATGCTAGTTTACCAGACTGATCCGGACGCTATTTTCTTATAATGCTTAGGTCAGCCCGAGCATATTTTCAGATTTAGTTATAGATGCTTTGGAACTTCAGGAGACAAACTGGATGCCTCCAAGACGTATTCATGTATCTTTAATTCCACTGCATTTATTGTTTTGTATTTATCAGCATTTGTGAGGATATATTGTTATAACTGTCCAGGATGATGATATATTAGTATACTCTTATTGATGTATGTATATTACAGTTTTCTTTTGTAAAGATCATTGGTAAATTATAGATTACTCATCACGTTGTGAGATTCTATTTTGTCTTTTCTTTTCTTTCACCCCAACAATTTGTCTTTCCAACACTTGGATGTTAGACATGTGAATACCGTGGATGTATTAATGTCGACTTTTGAGAGTCGTAAAGGCCGGTCGTTACACTTTTGTTTGGAACGTGAGGTGTGAGCACACATTCATTAGTCTAACAGGGAGATTGACGAGTGCACTAATGTTATTCATTCTCGATAGGGATTTAGAGTTGATGATATACATAGGCGTGTGTAATACTGGACTTGAGGTGGTATTAATGCAGAGAAGTAAAATTGTTGCTTATATGAGTAGGTACCACATGAGAAGATATACCATACCCATGATTTGGAGCTAGCATCTATAGTGTTTGCATTGAACGATTTGAGGCATTACTTACTAGGAGAAAGGTTTGAGTTGTTTGCTGACCATAAATCATTGAAATACCTTTTCTCATAGAAGGACCTTAACCTTCAACAACAGAGATGGTTAGTTCTTAGCCTTCTTTGACTTTGACATTTCCTATACATGAGGTGAGGGAATGCAGTTCCATATGCATTAAGTAGGAGACATGCCATCTTGGGAGCTATGTTCCTAAAGTGGACGTATTTAGAGTGTATAGAAAGGTATGATTCCTAACCTAAGTGTGAGCTAGAGCTAGAGATGTTGGCAAGCTTGAAAGTTTGACCTACTTTGATAAAACGGATTAGTACTAGTCAGAGGCATGATGCTAGACTAGCAGAGAATATTTCTAAGGTTAAAATGCAAGTAGAGTTTGAAGACTTTAAGCGGTATGGATTTGACTGATATGGTTGGCTTCGTAAAGATGGAAGATTATAAGTACCCAATGTAGATAACTTAGAGATGAGGTGTTATGAGAGTAACATCATTTGAAGTTGACTATCCATCTTGGAGAAAATAAAATGTACAGAGATGTGAAGCATACATTTTATTGGGATGAAATGAAGAAAGATGTCATGACATTTATCTCCAAATGCATGAATTGTCAACTAGTCAAAGCTGAACAAAAGAAATCGAGTGGTTTTCTACAACCGCTTGGAGTTCCATAATGGAAGTGGAAGAAGATATCAATGGACTTCATTGATGGATTACGAAGGACTAGAGCAGGGTACGATAGCATTTGGGTTAGTCCATAGATTGACGATGAGCGCCCGATTCATACCTTTAAGTCCAACAGAACAACATCAAAACCGATTGAGTTATATGCATGTTTAATAGTATGATTTCATGGTGTACTAAAGAGAATTATGAGAAATAAAGACCCATTATTCATGAATGGATTTTGGAAGAGCTTACAAGAAGCATTGGGGACATAGTAGTAATTAAACAAAGCTTATCACCCACAGACCAATTGTTAGACCGAGATAGTAAATTTTGTACTATAGAATCTTTTACGAGCTTATATACTTGACTTTAGATGCTCACTGGAATGATCATTTACATTTGGTAAAGTTTTCATACAATAATAGTTACTATTCGAGCATAGGTATGGAAACATTTAAAGCATTAAACAACCAAACATGAAATACGCTATCTTGTTAGTGAGTAATGGGAAGAAACTAATACTTAGGCCATATATAATTAAAGAGACTTCATAGAAAATAGAGATCATTTAGCTATGAATTAAAGCTGCATGGGACAAATAAAAGAGTTACATTAATAAGAGACGCCTTGATCTTGAGCTCTCTATTGTTGATATGGCATTTGTAAAGATTTCTCCGTTGAAGAATACAATTTTATTTGGTAATAAGGGAAAGTTGGCATCGAGATTTATATGACCTTTCCCAATTCTCGAGAGGGTTGGGGGAACCTTGCATATAGAGCGACTTGCCTCAAAAGATAACGGGTATGCACAACGTATTCCATGTTTCACATCTTAGAAGTTTTTTCATGACTCATGCCTGATAGTTGCATTGGATCAACTGGAAGATATTGAAGTTGAACCTGAAGGATTGAGACCTCAAAGGCGATTACTATAGTCGAGCAAAGTATGAAGTAGCTAAGTAAGAAGACCATAAAGCTTGAAATGGTCCAATGGAGTGAAAGAAAAGGTGATAACACTTGGGAAACCGAGGAGTGCATGAGGACTGCTTATACGGTGCTCTTTACTTGATGAGATTTCATTTTCCGCATTTACTTTAACTTTTAGCATTTTTTAGTTGCTATTATATGCATGCTAGGATTGTTTTTATGCTTTGATTGTGTATGATTGATTGCTTGGTTATGTTTGGTTGACGATTGGTTGATTTTTTATGATGAAATTATTAAAATACCGTAGAATATAACGACCCATGTTTTTACGTATTGGGGGATCGTAAAAATAATTTCATGACTAAATGATCTTATATTGGACTAAAACTTGATAATATTATGTTTTAAATTTTTTTAACCTTTAGAATTAATTGTGGACATTTTTTAGCCAAAATTTTTGTGATGGCCATAACTTTTGATAGAAGCCGAATAAGGGTGTAAAATCTATTATAAATGAAAGATATCACGGTTTGTCTTTTTGTAAAGTAATCATATTAGATTTTTGGCTAAGTAGCTGGGAGATATCGTAGTTTGAAGTTAGATAGTTTTTAGGAAGATTTAGTGGTAATTAGCGTAAGCTTATTAATTAGATCCACTAAGTATTTTGGTATTTGTGCTAACTGCAGCATTAGAGACATTTCCAAATCATTGTTCTTCTTTCTAAAAACATAAATAGTCCTTCATTAACTCATATCTCCAAACAAAATGATTAATAATCTATTCCAAATATAGTTAAACCAAGGGATTAAGGCTAGATTAGCAAGGGGATGAATAGGAGATCAACAAAATAGCATTTTTGGTGGGAATTTCAAGGCCTCCTACCTTTTATCTTGGAACTACATTGGTTTGCATGATTTACATTGATCAGTGAGTGATCTATCATCTCATAGATTGTTATATATGTTTTAACATTTTTGGATCCATTTTTAAATTTGAAATATGATTTTGAAACTGTTTTGGTTTGGAAACGAAGTGTAAACATATTTAAAAGGTTTTAAAGTGATTTAAACATGTGTTTACGCTATATGGTTGCTCATATGAATGTTTTGCTAGGATATGGATGTGTTTTTTTATCAAACTGCCATGATATGAAGTTTGTTTGCTTGTTTGAATGTTGTATTTGCATGTTTGAATGGATGAAATGGTTATCGAAGCAAACTGGGGTTTGAATTATTTTCATGGATGAGGACCTTCGCGTAGACGGAGTAGCTATGAGAAGTTCTTTTCAATTCGATTACACAAAGGATGGATGAATTGTAGTAATAGAATGAACTTTGAGGATTATCTCTAGAGATTTTACAGTCGGATCGTTTCAAAGGAGTTGCACATAGATTGAACCAGTGGGGATAGAGTTGAATCAATGTAGAATAAGCCAAAGTAACTTGGCCAAATTTTGGTTCTTTAGATGGATCAATATCGAGTCATATGGGTTTGTACCAACTTGTTTATATTGGTCAAAGTAGCGCATGCGTAGGCTCGAGGAAGGATTTTGGTGAAGGCACAAGGAGGACCCAAGTCTTTTGCTTGGAAACATGAGAAGGGGCTTGAGGCGATGAAGCAAGGAACTTCAAAGCCAAAAAAAATTTCTAAGTATGCAAGAAAAAGTATTTTTATTGACCCGAGTATGGATCGGTACCGACCCGATGTGTTTTAAGATTTTGCATAGGTAAGGCTCGAGATATTTAGAGATCATGGAGCGAAGAATTTCGAAGTGAATTTGGGGAAGTTGTATGAGTCTGTACCGACCCGAACCATATGAGAAATTTGCTTCTTGACTTCGAGGCAAGCCAAAGAGACTTCTAGGAAGCAACCAAGGTGGATTTTTTGCTAAAGGTTGGAATTTCACTAGCCTATGATGGGTCGGTACTGACCGGTCCCATGTAGGGTATTTGAGTTGAGCACCTTAGGGGGGAATTGGTAGAGCATCTGGTGATCGTCCGAGTAGGCAATTTCAATACGATATGGACTTGCAGAATAAAACAAGTGGTGGTTCTACTATTGGAACGTCTGCCAAGGGATCGTTGATAACTCAAAGGTTTTGATGTATGCTCGTAAGGAGTATATGAGGATGCTTACTTGAATTTTACAATGTGATCCGTGTACCTTGGACCTTTCGATGGTGGTCTAGTTTCCTAGCCATATGAATTGGCAAGTGTTGAGAATTGATTAGACCCACCATGTTAAATAATTGCCAATCATATGATGTAATTATACAAGTTAACATTATCTTATGACATTTTAGTTGAGAGATGCGAGAATGTGTGATGGTTGCTATGATGCTAGTTTTTTTTGGATGTAGGTATTATTGAGATAAATACCTCGACGTCCTTTGCTGATGATGGTAGTATAGCATATAATTGTATTTATGTGCTAATTTGTTGGATGCGGGAACATGTTAGTCATGGTTCTTCATGTAATATGTTCTTATTTACGAAATTTACGACTTATATCTAATTTTGAGATTATAGATCGCTCACACCAGACTTTTGTCTAACCTAAAATTATTCTCCTTGCTTCTTATCATCTTTAGTACTATTAAATGAGTGGATTGAGGGACAAGTATGAGACAGCGCATCAGGCTGTGTGGAGGATGGGTACGAGGTTGATGCTTTCTTATATATTTATTATTGGAGCCGCTGTCACTTTTTTTCACTGTGCAGTGCTATGGAGCTATATGGCTCTATTATTGATATAGAGACAGTTATCTAGAGTTTATTTGATGTATTTGCATGTATTAACTCTATTACTCTGCTTTATATAATCTGATGAACTTATGATGCACTCTGGTATGATGTTTATTATGGTTCATTTGATTATACAGATGTCTCGCCTGTTTTATATTTATGCCGTTATTATATTTTGTCCATGCATTGTAGGATGTACTATAAGTTCTTCATTAATCGTATCGTATAACCCTTAACTATTTTCCTCTAAGGCTGGGTACCAGTACAGCGCACTCTTATATGGTATCAGATATTGATATATTGGGTACTAGAGGTGGAGGGATGTCATAACAAATCACTACGTGTCGGTAAGTCATTGTCTCTTTATAATTTAGGACAATCTTTATAACATGTGATAACTTTAGTTTGACAGAACTAAATAACTTTACATCAATAAAATGCTACAATTTTTATCATATGTAGGTACTTGTGATGATTACATGCGACAATCCTTTATCTTCAGCTTGCGCAAGTAGTTAATTGATATGCAACAACATTATACTGATAAAATGTGATAGTTTTTATACAACTTGTGATAACCTTTTAAACAGCATGAGACAACTATAACTTTATAACTTGTATCGACTCTAAAAATTGGAATGGCTTTAAATACGACTTGCGACAGCTAGTTCCAATTCATCATGTGACATCCCTTTATCTTCAACTTGCGACAACTTATTAATAACATATGGTAGCTTATCATCAATATCTTGTGACAATTATCTAAAGCATGTGACGACTCTTTAGTAGGTACCTACGACAATCTCCCGATAATAATATATACTATACTATTAAAGATGAGTCGGTCATACTTGATTCTCATTGCTTCTCACATTTATTTGTTTCACAACTTGACATGTGGCGACTTATCACATTCCATTACTTAATATAACTAACCTTATTAAATACTAATAAGGTAAAATGATTCCTGCTCTCCTATCAATTTTAGAGATTTTATGTTCTCTCCTTAATTCTCTTAGATGTTTTTATTTTCAAACCCCTACAGTTTATCATTATTATAATTATTTCAATGTTATGCTAATTCTCTCTGTTACCATTTTACATTAAATACCAACATTTAATAATTTCTAAAATTATTAAAAAAATTCTTATCTTGTCTTCTATTATTTTAATCTCAAGTCCATATATATAAAGAACTTAAGTGATGTTAAATCTAAATTATAAAATAAATCTAATTAAGCAATATTTTTTATGTACCTAATGAGTCCTAAAAACGATAACTTATTATTCTTTATACCATACTATATTGACAAAAATGTAAAACAAATTTGTTATTCCAGTACATATAATTTTAAATTTTCAAAATTATGTACAAAATTATCTCTGATTTTCTTACATTATTCTACATTCAGGTTTATATAGGAGAGTTAATTCTCCTAAGTTATTCTATATGTTTCTTACATTCATGTCAATATATAGATACAAATTAATTAAGTGTTCTCAAAATTAAACTTTTTAAATAAATCTTGTTAACTAATATTTATTATTTGGTCTAATAAGTCCTAAAGATTACAATTTAATATACTATATACCACATTTATACATAAGAAATTATATTATACATTTATACCACATTTAAGATCCTAAACAAGGTAATTTATTCTATTATACATAAGAAATTCAACCTCTCGCAATTAATTCAAACTCATTTATTCTCAAATCAATTCTATTCTATTATACAAGAAGTTCAACATAGAAGCATTATTCATCTCCTACCCTACTTTAATTTGATTTAAAAAATTTATTTCTTAAATTTATATTTCAAATTTTACAATAAATCTCATTCGCCTCTTTCAAATTTTATTGAACATTTACATTAACTCCTTCCTCAATGTAAAATATGTCACAATGTAATATTAGCATACATTCTCCATTCTCACCCTGCATTACAAAATAAATACCACACATTTCCTTGCGACTCTTCACCTTTTTATGTCTCAACAATAATTTGATAATTTTTTCACATAATTTGTAACACCCCACCCCTATACCATATTATCCAGGAGTATCACCGAGTAATACTGTCAAATAATATGGAGAATGAGGCTATAGGGTACACACGTGAATATTCCCTTAGGCTAACACTGGTACGTATTTAAACGTCAAATAAATAACTTACCTATACGTACACATTATTGGTACAAAGCAATAAACACGTGTGTCTTCAGGATTGAACAATGCACAATATACAGTAAATATCAGAGATCACAAAATCAACCACAATAATAATATATAATACAACAATATACAAATATGATCTACATTACCAAGTCGTATACATACATAACAATACAAATTGATATATTACAACTCTGAATAACTAGTCTCCTCAATGCCTAAACAATACAACCTGGTCTCAACGTCCCTGCACTTAAAGTGTCTCGGATTGACCCAAGTATTAGATAAATAATAAACGGATCAGACTATATCTAAATCCAAGGTCAATAAATGTATAGAGCATAGTGTATGCTGGGTGTAATTATAGCAATATCAGCTTAACAAGCCCAAATACATTATAACATAAAACACCACAAAACCCAGCATAAAGATGTCATCACCCATATAGATCTAAATTCATCAAATCAAAAATCATGAAACAACATCAAATGGGTGAATCATTTATATCCATAAATCATCATCTAACTCCAAAAGACATCTATAAAAGATATATCACCATGTATAATCAGGCTTACTTACGACTTGCCTAAGTATATCACACAATCTATATAAATAAAATATCCACAATATCAAATTAAATAATCATCCATAAACCAAAATATAGTAATGGCGACACACACACCAAAGGAAAAATATAATAGGCGCTATAAAGTATAATAGACGTGGAATGATAATTGGCAACACATGCCAATGAATAGTAGTTGGCAATATATGCCGAAGAAGGATAATAGGCGCCACACGCCAAAGAAGGATAGTAGGCAACACATGGTAAAGAAGGATACGGGGATTGATCATACTCAGAACACAATCTCTGGTATAATCACAAATTATCATCTCCAGTAGGAGAATAAGTACTTATTGATATCACAACACACCAGAACCAGATGGGAGATTGATGGGCACAACTGCTCTAGAAAACTACACATGTAACTAGCGAACACGACACAGCCCATCTAACATGGCTTCTACAGTCTTGGTAATCTCGACGAATATTGTGACTCCTTATCCATCGCATGTCATAAACACGTTGCAGGTCTACACTCTACATTGGTCCTGACCCTACACGTGCCCCCAAATGGTAATAGGCTGCTGGCCCAGGCGACACAAGGGGCAATACGTCGCCGACACATGGCTCTACAATTCCCAACACACAGCTCTATAATTGCCAATACATGGCTCTATACGTTGTAAACACATGCTTATAAACATTGTCGATACACGACTAGAAAATTGTTGACACATGGCAGTGGGGTGTCATAGATCCAAGGCACCACCACCACGATCAGGCCACTAGGATGGATACTAGCCAATATGTTTCACTCTCGAAACATAAAGGGAGTTGGATATTGATAGACAAATACCGTATATATATATATAATAGACGACACATAGCTATATGCACATACCAACACATGGCACTATACACTGACACACAACTAAATAAATATACCGATGCACGGCTTTATATATTGCCAACACATGGCTCGATACAATCACCAGCACACGGCTCTACCTAAGTCAACACATGACTATAATATGTTCACCGCAGCGAATATCTCATTTTTCATCCTCGTATTGAGTGTGATCCACTAGCAAACGATAAATGAATAAATAACACTACGACATCTTATACCAGCGTGTGTTACTAGTCCGTTTATTCAATACTCATACATAACACTCGCCCTTCAATATTCTATATAATGAGTCTAAAGAATAACTGGAGAAATATTACCGAAAGTCCCACACCAGATGATATTATAACTCTATTTAATTAGATTTCTCATCACATAGAATAAAATGCAATGAAATTATATAAAAGATGTCATTACCGTATGCAATCATATCAACATCCGCTAACCAAAATTGGTATGGTGAATCACTTATATAATCCAATTCAATATACCATAGAAGATTAATCAAAAAAGTAATATAAAACGGATTATTTAAATAAATAAACATAACAACTAATAACTCAATATTTAATATTTATTACAAGAATAAATACTTAGAAATAGATACTATATATATATATCTGTGTGTGTCTTAAATAATATATTCACTTTGTTTATTCAACCCTAATATATGATTCAATTACTAAATTTCATCTCCAAATCCTCGTATGTGTGTGTGTTCCAAAGCTTCTAAAATTGTTTTACACATCAAAATAATTGTAGAAACTATTTCATGATTTTATATAACTAAATAATAATTAAAAATAAATTTATAAATCTATAATATAATTCTTTTCAATTTAAACCTTAATTGATAATTCAAACCTTCACTCTATATTCAAAATCTCTACTAACTTATATAGAAAATCAACAAATATTACTTTAAATTCATTTCATAATCTTCTATAATAAAATACTATTTCAAAATAAATCTATAAATTGCAAAGTAAATTATATGTATTTCAAACCATTGAATATAATTCAATATTTTCAATTTATTCTCAACCTAATTAAAAATAAAACATTTTCTTTTAAATCATACCTTATATGAAATTCTCACAATATATAAAAGAGATTTTTATTTATTCAATACATATCTAAACCTTATATTTGTTTCATAACGGAATTTTATATTTTTTTCAAGGCTTGAAATCTCTTTCCATAATATTTAAATAAGCTCTATAATAGAACCACTTAAAATAATATTATTATTTTCATAATATATTTTATAAATTATCAATATATTATATTTTCCCTTTAAAACAGTTCCAAAACTTATAATACATTATAATACTAATTTTAATAAGAGTTTTATAACCAATAGAAAGCTATATTTATATTTAAAAATTTAAATTATATTTGTAAGTATAAAAATAGCCAAATGAATGAAATTAAACAAATTATTTATAAAAAACATTTAATAAATATCAAAACCCATAAATAAAATCTTAAAACTTTTCAAAACATATTTTTAAAATAATAAATAAATAAATACCTAAATAAATAAATAAATAGTGGAGTAAAATTACTCTAAAAATATTTATCCACAAATCAATATGATAAATTTATAGTGTGACCTGAGTCAAATTCTATCAAACTCCGATCATCTATAAAATATGCATATATCAACATACAAACATATATATATATATATATATATATATATATATAATTCAATTCACAATCGGATAGAACTCCGTTTGCAAATTGATACTTCCAACAAACACAACATCTACCAATTTCAATTCTAATTTACTTAAAAACATAACCAACAATCACAGCCAATCAATTTATCCAAACAATTCAAAGATATACAGGATGATAATATATAAAAGATACGTGTGGAACTAAATATAGTTGCGAGGGAGAAATACTCACCGAGCCGATGAACGTAGAATTTACCATCGTTCACCATTCACTACACCCAAAATTGATGCGCACAGCCCCATTGGCTACCATGTCACTACTGCCCATCGCAACCGCACCCATTGTCATCATCCACATCTTCATCTCATTAGCGTTCCCTGCACCAGAACCAAACGTGGCCTCGCCTCTTCTAGTTTGCCTCCATCCATTCAGGTCGCGCGCTTCAGCTATATGGCACACCATAGTACCAGACGTCGAGCTTTCAAGGTCATGTGCCACCTCCCACTTGAATTTCCATCGACGTTGTCGAGCTCGCCCCAATTGCGTGTGCGAGCATTTTTTTTAATAATGTGGTTGCGATTTGATTTTGGAGTTATGGAAAAGGGGTTAGGGTTAGGCATGAACATGTTTAAGTCGAATGTAAAATAATGTAAAGGAGAGGGAGAAGGGAATGGGCTTTAGAATTGGGCTTGACTGAATAATTCTTATACATACATACATGTGTGTGTATTCTTCTTTCCTTTCTTTTTAAATACCCTTTCTATAGTTTGTTAATTTATTCCAAATTGATTTAAATTAAGTTTCGTTCCATTGTTTTGATAATTACCTAAATTATTCCAATTCAATACTTATTTATTTTATTTTTATTTAAATTTATTTGTAATTACGGTGTAGAAAGCAGGGTTGTTACATAATTCATTTAAGATTAAAAGTCTTTTCGGTTCAAAGCTACTATATTATTTTTCTTCTATGGCAGAAACATTATTATTGTCTTTTTCCAAAAAAATCGTATTATTAAAATCGGTATTCTTACTCAAGCTTCGCAAATCAAACAAATTATTTTATTTAAAATACCAAAAACTCTATGTTTTCCTAAATTAAACTATTTCAATTTATTATATATCTTATTATTTCTATATATTATATATTATTATTATATAACAAATTAAATATGCGATAAACATTTGTCTACACTCTCGTTTATTCTTATTTAAAATATTTAATTTTTTAAATTTCAAGATGAGTTTTACATTCACCTCCTCAACACAGTTTAATTCGCAACTCTCTCACCATGTATAATTAATAATTGTACTATTTGATACTATTCTAAAGTCATTTACTTATATCCTCCATTTATTCATCCTCTCTATGATTATTTATCGACCCTAGTTTATATATAATAATAAAAAGGTAGATTGGTAATCCTTACATTATTCTAAATGCACCTGCTTAAATTTCTCCAAATTTATTCATCGTAGCTATTAAATATTCCCACTCTTCACTAAAATAATTTAGCCTTAGTTTATTCTACTATATATAAGAAATTTAATCTCTTATGATTTTTTCAATCAAATTGATTCTAAATACTTTAAATCTCATTTAACCTCAAGTTAAATGTACTATATTATATAAGAATTTCAGTAAAAAAAGCAATAATTATCTCTCACCTCCTTTAATCTCATTCTAAATCTTAGTTCTTATAATTTGCTGTTTCAGTTTTATAATAAATTCCATTTACCCCTTTTAGATTTTATAGAACATTTATATTAGCTTCGTCCTTATTTATAAAATATGTCCTAACATAATACTGACATACATTTTTTAGTAAGGCTAATACAAACATACATTTTCCACTCTTACACTGCAGTATAAAATAAATCTCATACATTTTCTCTTGCCTCTTCGCATTTATATAACTTCAAACATAATTATGATAAAATTTTCACATAATTCATTCCGGACTAAATGTCTTTTAGTTCAAAACTGCAACATTTTTTCCTACTTTAAGATCATTATTAATGTCTTTTCCTATATTTTTTTCTTTGATTAAAATATGTATTCTCAGTCATCCTTTGCAAATCAAATAATTAATTTATTCGAAATAACAAAAACTCTCGTTTTTCCTAACATAAATCCTTTCCATTTAATCTATATTATATTTATATACTATACATTATTACTATTAAGAAGTTAAATATGCAATCAAAATATACATACACTCTCATTATTCTTTATCAAAATATTCAATTTTTAAATTTTCAAGATGAATTTTTACATTCAACGCCTCATCACATTTTAATTCTCCACTCTTTTTGCATCATGTATAATAAATTATACTATTAAACACTATGTTTAAATCATTTACAGTTTTACAACAACTAACTGAAAGTATATATCCTCTATTTATTTATTTTCCTCTAATTAGTTATCTACCCTAATTTATATATAACAAAAATGTTTGTTAGTAGTCCTTACATTATTCTTAATGCACCCATTTCAATTTCTTCTACTTCATTTTTCATTTTTTCTACGTAGTAAGAAAAAAAAAGAAAAAAAAGTGGCAGTAAAAGATGAAAATCACAACATGGGAAGAAATCAGGAGGAAGTAGAAGCTACGATCTCTTCTAATAATATATCCAACTCTCAACCAAGTCACTTTGCCTCTATTGCTTCATCAGGATCTATGCACTGAATTGTTTTATTTGATTTTGGAATTATTTTTTGTTGTGTGATATTTGTTAAATTATTATAGCGTTGTTTTCTTTTTTAGCATTGATATAACGACCCGAAAATTTTAACGATTTTTAATAACATATTTACCTTAAATTTTGCTTGAAATTAAACAATTAAATTTAGCAATGAAAATTTGATATTTGGAATGCGTTTATTTAAACATAGCAATTGGTAAATTTTTATTGAAAAATATGAAAGTTAGTTCTGTGGTGTAAATTTCAATTTCAATTTAAAATCAGTTAAAATTGATGAAAATAAAATATTTTCAAAATATGAATATTTTTATACAATAAAATTGTAAATCTTTTTCTGAGTGAGACGTCATATTTCGTTTCACCAAATTTGGACTGCTATTGCTCCGTTTATCTTATTTTCGGCGTTTTAGCAGCATTTTCGACAACGAAAATCCGACTTTTGATAGGATGATTGTATCATTGATATCTGTATACCATTCCGTTTGTCTTGTCGTGCTGATCTCCGTAGTATATTCGTTTGTGTGTTTCGGAGTCCGGTACACGGCGAAATCTATGGAAACGATAACCGTATCGGTACCCGTTTTGAACCCTTTTGATTTCCTATGTCTTTTCATTGCCCTCCGTGAGAAAGCTGTCAGCCACTAACAATTGATATTTCTTGAATTCAACATTTTGGCTTTCACTATTCCTACCGGTTGATATTTATTTGTTGCCCGTTCATTTTCTACCCTTACTCTTGTATTCTTCTGTTCATCTGAATATAAGTTTGTATTATATAAAGTTTGCTTCCTTCTCCTGTTCATTCCTCTTTGCTCACCTCTATGTCTTCTTACCATTGAAAAATACATTTATATTGTTCATTGTATATTATTTGCTTGAGAAAATTTTATTAATATAAAGTTTTATATAAATTATAATAATATATTTCGCATGTTATCCTACGCCGTGTCCAACTCACCCTCCAAGCAGCTCGTCAACACTGTTTCCTTCATCATCGACCTGCCTTCACCATGACAACCGGCCTTCACCAACGCCTTGACCTCTGCCTCCACAGCACCTATATCCGCCCATACTATCCATTACCGAAGCCGCGGCAACAACCCTAGCCTACACTCATGCGCAACCGATCCATTCCACCTTCCTCCATTGTAACAACCCGCATATTTTATGATTCGTGTATTTAAATGTTTAATTTAAATATAGCATCGTTAGTCGGATTTTAGTTCGAAAAGTCACTATTCGTAAAAGAACAGTCGAAATAGTGAAAAGTCTATGTGGATCGAGATACGGAGGTGTCTATTTGAGAAAAACTGTCTTACAGGGATTCAGACGTCTGAAATGAAGCATTCAGACGTCTAAAATTGTTCGAGTCAATCTAGAAAGGAAATAGGCTAAAATTGCCATTTTCAGACGTCTGAAATGGACAATTCAGACATCTGAATATTGTTCTAGACAACTTCTGTTTTTCTAGATTCAGACGTCTGAATCGTTCATTTCAGACGTCTGAATGAAGGTAGAAAACTCATATTTTTCCAGATTCAGACGTCTAGTTTGGAAATTTCAGACGTTTGGTTTGGAAATTTCAGACGTCTGAATGAAGAAGGAAGTTGAGAATCACCAATTTGGACTCGAGACCACTTCCATTGAGTTCAAAATGGTGTTTGCGACTTTTTTTAGTATAAGCATCGATATGTTTGGAGTTGAGTAAAATTTGGATGTTTTCATTTAGGGCTTTGGGTTTGGGTTTCAGCCCGTTAACCCAACATATCAACCCAACTCCACTCCACTCCTCTTCACTCCTTCATAATATTTCCTAACACTCAAGCTTTAGAAAAATGGGGGAAGAGAAAAAGAATTAGAAAACCTAAGCCCAAATCTTCTTTGCAAATTCAAGTTCTAGCTCCAAAATTCAAAGAGAAGCTTAGGTGAGCATCTCCTTCTTCTTCTCCATCTCAATCTCTCTCCCATTTCAGTATAATCTAATTTGGGAAATTATTGCTTCTAGACTTAGATTGGAGCTTCAAGAGTTGAAGTTGAAGAGTAGTTGATCTTCCTTTGCTTTCAAGCTTCTCCTTCATCGTTTTTGGGTTTAAAAAGTGAGTTTTTGAACTCACATCTACGTCTATATCTTTGATAGTGTTAGGTAGCAATTCCTAACATATAATCCTTGTCCATTTGTTTTTGAATTAAATTGGTTTGATGAATATTCCAATTTTTTGTGTTTGAAGTCAAAATCTATGAAAAATCCTTATATGGTTGTTTGGGCATGTTGGTCGGAGTGTATTGGTGAGTCTTTAAGGTTGGGTAGTCGTTTGGCGTAAACCCTAACCATCATCACTCATCTGATTGCTTCCGATAGGATTTGGCCATCATTAGCCTAGGTAAAGTATTGCCTGAGCTCCAGTTTCAAACGTCTGAAATATACAATTTAGACGTCTGAATCTGCTTGTCTCGGCACAATTTGCCTATTTTATGTGGGTTTCCAATTTTAATCGATTTGTGTTGATCCGATTTGCTGTTATCTTTTATATCAACTTTGATGGCTTCTTTTTCGGGATTTTTTGGGGAATATCCATTTTAATGGATCCGGTA
Organism: Allium fistulosum; assembly: GCA_030737815.1. Classification (NCBI taxonomy): domain Eukaryota; kingdom Viridiplantae; phylum Streptophyta; class Magnoliopsida; order Asparagales; family Amaryllidaceae; genus Allium; species Allium fistulosum. Next base: position 1,024,848,615 of record CM060902.1, read on the forward strand.
TCGATTTTTATGGTGTTAATTCACGTCGTCGAATGTGGATTTTGGTGATTGATTATTTCTACAATCATTTCTTTGATTTGTCACTTTAAAATGCAAAGGTTTCAATACTAGTAGTAAATACTCAAACTCTTTCATCAAAACGATTTCAACTCTATTTTAATAACAAATCTCGTTTATAAAACCATTTTCCAATCTATTAGTATATACAAACCTTTACCTCATTCGTATGAGAAATCTAATTAAACGGCTTAGTAAAACAAGTGGTATGAAACGCTTGTGTTTACTTCATCGGTTAATTCTTGGACTTGTTCGACTGAACTCTTGTGACAATTTTCGAGTGGAAATCTACAATTTGTTCGTAAATATTTAAGTTAAGCTAGTGGTTATGGGAGATGAAGCTAAACTCTTATATTTACTGGCTTAGTGTAATTCACACTTTTTATTGATCGATGATGATCATTTTGTGATTTAGACTAGCGATGTGCGATGTCTATTTGTTTGTGTGGGGATTAAAAACCCCATTTGTGGAGCTTCGGCTCAAATTTGGCGGGGTAGCGACTCGTGGTCTTCGGACCGTTTGTGGAGCTTCGGCTCAAAATTTATGGTTAGACACCATGGAATAGCGTTCCGTTTGTGATACACGTGTTGGTGAGTTTTCATGCTCCCGTTTGTGATAAGCCTCCCCCCTTTGTGATTTCTGGATTTCTAGTTGATGATTTCTAGAATTTGTGTTTCACCTCTTCTTGTGATTGGCAATGATATGTTTGTCAATATTTGGGGTTTGGTGAATAAAATTAAGAATATGACATTCTTTTTGGTGCTTTGAGATTCTTGAGATATTGTATGATTTTGTTGTTGTTTAAAGTATATTTGTCACAGTTTGACATTATTGTTATCATACGTTTTTGTTTTATCTCACTCATATCTCATTTTATGTATGATAATTATAGCTAGACTGATCCGTTTATTATTTTATTCTTAAATAATACTCGGATCAGACCGAGATGTTACAGGTGCTTCTGCTTGACTCCTTATCTGGCATCATCTTCTGACCTTTGTCTAACTACATTAGATTGGTAGTTTTTGTCGTTATACATTTGAGATATAGACTCCATGATGTATACTTATTCTTTTGTCTAGCACTTGTATCTATTCTTTTGTGATGATTGTGGATCTAGTTTGACCACTATTTTGATGTACACTTTTATGTGTTATATTCATATCTGATTCCACCTTTGTGATATGAATATCTGTGACTGATTTGTGTTATGTTTATTTCTATATTTGTTTCCGAAGTCCACTTAGCCATTGTGTGGTAGCTTTGAGTTTGTATTTGATATGTCGGATTTCCTCTTGAAATGAAATGTAAGTTATATTTTCTGACATATCGGTACTCGCACAAAGCAATTACATAGATGGTCGCTCCTCAACAGCCTTATTCTTCGCGCTAGCCGATGGCATTACCCAGTAGCGTTCTTGGCTAGCGTGAGCATAGAGGTGGTGCGTCACAGCTTGGTATCGAAGCCAAACTTCGGAAAAATGTAGAATAATCTAGCAAGGATCATTGTCCTAAGTCTTTCTTAGGAATCGTGCCATAGGATTTAACTCGAGTCTTCGTACCGTTCTATCCTATTTCTTTTTATGATGCCTTGTTTTATCAATCAAGTTTGTTTGATATTCATTTTGTGAATAACCTTTTTCCTCTTTTCTTTTTTTCTTAAAGAAGAGAAATGGTTAGACCAGGCCGTCCCAGCGCCGGTCAATCTAGTGCTACTCCTCAGGATGGAGTATTTATGTCTGCTCAGCAACTTCTAGATCTTGTGAGAAATGCTCAAGCTATCAGACCCACTCCAGAGCCCACCCATCCTAAATCGGGGTTTGCACGCTTGTGCAGTGATTACACCAGTTTGGGTGGAAAGCCATTCAAAGGTTCAGAGAGCATTATAGAAGTCCAGGCTAGGCTTCGATCATGCGACCGCATCTTTTCTCGCATGAATCTTAATGATCTCCATTGAGTCCAAGTGGCTTCTAGCATGCTCCAAGAAAGAGCACTAGACTGGTACGAGCTTTTGATCTTTGAAATTATTGAAGCGGATCTTACTTGGGAGCAATTCCGGGAAAGATTCGAATTGAAATTTGTGCGAGAAGCTGAAAAAGTATCTCTAGCTTGATGCTTCATTGACCTTGTTCAAAGTGAATCTTCTGTGACGGATTACGCCGCTTCTTTTGAATCTCTATCTAAATATGAGGTCGAGTATATTAATACCCTATTGAAGAAAAATCAGAGATTTGTTTATGGGTTGAACAAAAACCTTAAAAAGCCATTACTTCTGAAATTAGATGTTTCTTTTGATCAGCTTGTTGATACTGCTCTTCGACTCGAAGACGCCGATAAAGATAGTGATGCTGAGGTCAAACCAAACATCAACAAGAAGAGACCATTTGAATTCAAGCCTAATCCCAACAAGAAAGGGAAGAAAACAACTTCGGTAGCAAATACTCCTAACTCTCGTCGTGGAGAATGTTACAATTGTGGTTCTAAGGACCATTATGCAAACAAGTGTCTGAAGTCTCTTTCTTGCCGCTATTGCAAGAGTTCGGGTCATATTATATCTTTATGTCCCAAACTTCAAGGCAAGAAGGAGGGCAAGCTAAATGTTGTACAAGCCCCTGCTAACACTTCTCGTGGTCAAGGTATTTCTCATTCTATCCTTGATGGCATTATTATATTTCGTGATCTTCCTATTCGAGTTCTTTTTGATACGGGTGCATCTCACTCTTTTATATCAAAAGAACTTGTTGATGCTTTGTCTTTGAATGTTATTGGCTTGATGACTTCATTAAGGATTGCGAATCCAGTCGGTGGATCCGCAACACTTAGTTTACTTTGTAAAGATGTTGAAATTATTTTATGCGATTACTCTTTCCGTGCCGAATTGCATGTTATGCGTTACCTTGGTTTCGGAATGATTTTGGGAATGGATTGGCTTAACCGTTATGAAGCCCATATCCTATGTCCTGAGCGGACTACATATCTTCGACATCCTCAATCTATTAAGCAGATTTCTCTTGTTCTGAAAGATTCAGATTCCAATTCGAAGGCATCCTTGTACTCTCTAAATCCTCATGATGACAATAATGATGATGAGGAAGATGTTATTTCTCTCATTCACATTGTTCGTGAATTTCCCGACATATTTGAGCCCGTTTTAGGATTACCACCTAAGCGAGCAATTGAGTTCAGAATTAATCTAATCCTTGGAGCTCAACCTATTACCCGTCCTCCTTATCGAATGTCCAAGAAGGAAAATAAGGAGATGCGTAAACAATTATCCGAATTGGAAGCAAAGCAATTTATTCAGTCTAGTTCCTCTCCTTAGGGAGCTTCTGCTATCTTTGTGAAGAAATCTGATGGTACACTTAGGCTTTGCGTTGACTACCGCAAGCTTAATGACCTCACCATGAAGAATAAATATCCTTTACCTCGAATTGATGATCTATTCGATCAACTTAGTGGTGCTAGAGTCTTCCACAGTTGGACTTAGCAACCGGATTTTATCAACTTCGTATTGCAGAGGATAGCATTCCTTTGACATTGTTCCGTACTCGTTATGGATCTTATGAATGGCTTGTTACGCTATTTGATTTGACGAATGCTCTAGCTTATTTCGTCGACCTTATGAATCGAGTTTTCAAAGACTTCCTCAATCGATTTGTTCTCATCTTTATCGATGATATTCTTGTTTATTCTAAAACCAAGAAAGAGCATGAAAATCATCTTCGGATTGTGTTGGAAACTCTTAGGAGCAACCAATTAAAAGAAAATTTTGCTAAATGCCACTATTGGCAATCTCGTGTGAAATTTTTGGGGCATATTATTTCTGAATCCGAAATTTCCATGGATCCTTCAAAGATTGAAGCGATTCAAAATTGGAAGAGACCGGAGAGTGTGACGGAAATTCGTAGCTTTCTCGGATTGGAGGGCTATTACCGTCGGTTCATAAAAGACTTTTCTAAAATTTTTGTACCTCTTACAAGTTTGACAAAGAAGGGAGTTAAATACATTTGGTTGGACAAATGTGAAGCTGCTTTTCAGAAATTAAAAGAACTCCTTTCCGATGCTCCTATTCTTGTGATTCCCGATGGGAACCAAGATTTTGTTGTTTATACCGATGCGAGTCGTGTTGGTTTGGGTGTCGTTCTCATGCAAAGGGAACATGTTATTGCTTATGCTTCTAGGCAATTAAAGCCTACTGAGACTAGATATGCCACTCATGATTTGGAGCTCGCGGCTATTGTTTTTGCCCTTAGAATTTGGCATCATTGTCTTTTGGGAGAGAAGTTTGTTCTCTACACTGATCATAAATCTTTGAAGTATTTATCTCAAAAGGAACTTAACTTGCGTCAACACCGTTGGCTCGAGTTTCTTGCATCTTATGATCTTGATATTCTTTATACTCCCAAAAAGGCGAATCGTGTTGCCGATGCTCTTAGTCGTAAGCAACAAGCAGTTGTTTCCATGATGGTATCCGAATGGAATGATCTTGAGACTTTGTCCACTTGTGAGATTCGAGATCGTGAATCTGATTTATGTTCATCTCTTGTTTTGTGTAGCCTTGAGGCTCATCCTTCTCTTTTAGACCGCGTTCTTGAAGCTCAAGAGCATGATCTCGAACTGGTTCTTCTTAGCCAAAGTTGTAGGGATAAAATTGATATTGAAGGTTTGAAAGACTTTGATATTGATGCTCGTGGCGGTATTCGAAAATTTGGTAGACTTATTGTTCCAAATAGTATTGATCTTCATAAAGATATTTTAGAAGATTCTCATCGTTCTAAATTTACCATTCATCCCGGTAGTACTAAAATGTACGCGGATATGAAGCGACTTTATTATTGGGATGGAATGAAATATGATATTGCTAACTTTGTTAAGCGTTGCATGACTTGCCAACTCATTAAGGCCGAGCATCAAAGGCCCGGTGGGTTATTGCAACCTTTTGACATTCCAATATGGAAGTGGGATCAAATTTCCATGGACTTTCTTAACGATCTTCCCCGTTCTCGTTAGGGCCATGATAGCCTATGAGTGATAGTAGATAGACTTACAAATTCCGCTCATTTTCTTCCCGTTCGGTCCAATCGGACCATACCTATTTTGGCTAAACTCTTTGTCAAGGAAATTGTTAAATTGCATGGAGTTCCTACTTCTATTGTTAGCGATCGTGATCTATTATTTACTAGTGGATTTTGGAAGGGTCTTCAAAAAGCTTTGGGAACAAAGCTTAATTTTAGCACCGCTTATCATCCTCAGTCCGATGGACAAACCGAGCGTGTGAATCAAACTCTTGAAGATCCCCTTCGTGCGTGTGTTCTTGATTTTGGTGGAAGTTGGGAAGATCATATTTCTCTTGTTGAGTTTTCCTATAATAATAGCTTCCAATCTAGTATTGGTATGGCACCTTTCGAGGCACTTTACGGAAGGCCATGTCGATCTCCTTCGTGTTGGCTTGAAGCCGGTGAGAAGCTGGTTTTAGGTCCAGATTTTATTCGGGATGCCACAGAAAAGATTGACCTTATTCGTCATAGGATGAAAGAAGCTCAAAGTAGACAAAAAACCTATGCCGATAATCGAAGAAGGAAATTAGAATTTTCCGTGGGAGATTTTGTGTTTATTCGTGTTTCACCTATGAAGGGTGTTGTGCGTTTCAGTCGATCGAGAAAATTAGCACCTCGATATATTGGCCCATTTCCCATCACCGAACGCATTGGTTCCGTGGCTTATCGCCTTTTGTTACCGGCTCAATTTTCTGCTATTCATGACGTATTCCACGTCTCTCAACTACGGAAATGCCTTCGAGATTTCGATTCTGTTCTTGAGCCTGGTGTTATTGAAGAAATTGAAGTTTCGTCTAATTTGACTTATGAACACCATCTTATCTGTATCATTGCTTCGGGGGTTAAACGCCTTCGAAATAAAGATGTTCCTCTTGTGAAAGTTCAATGGTCCTCAAATCCTAAGGATTTCTCTTAGGAATCTAGAGAATTCATCGAGCGAACACATCCGGACTTACTCTCTCGTGCTCATTAAGGTGAACTTCTTATTTCAAATTTTCTTCTCTTTGTATTGATATGCTTTTATAGTTGTTACTCTTTAATTTCTTCTTAATTATTGCGAGGACGCAATTTCTTTAAGGAGGCAAGTCTGTAACAACCCGAATATTTTACGATTCGTGTATTTAAATGTTTAATTTAAATATAGCATCGTTAGTCGAATTTTAGTCTGAAAAAGTCACTATTCGTAAAAGAACAGTCGAAATAGTGAAAAGTCTATGTGGATCGAGATACGGAGGTGTCTATTTGAGAAAAATTGTCTTATAGGGATTCAAACGTCTGAAATGAAGCATTCAGACGTCTGAAATTGTTCAAGTCAATCCAAAAAGGAAATAGGCTAAAATTGCCATTTTCAGACGTTTGAAATAGACGATTCAGACGTCTAAATATTGTTCTAGACAACTTCTGTTTTTCCAGATTCAGACGTCTGAATCGTTCATTTCAGACGTTTGAATGAAGGTAGAAAACTCATATTTTTCCAGATTCAGACGTCTGAATGAAGAAGGAAGTTGAGAATCACCAATTTGGACTCGAGACCACTTCCATTGAGTTCAAAATGGTGTTTGCGACTTTTTTGAGTATAAGCATCGATATGTTTGGAGTTGAGTAAAATTTGGATGTTTTTAGTTAGGGCTTTGGGTTTGGGTTTCAGCCTATTAACCCAACATATCAACCCAACTCCACTCCACTCCTCTTCACTCCTTCATAATATTTCCTAACACTTAAGCTTTAGAAAAATGGGGGAAGAGAAAAAGAATTAGAAATCCTAAGCCCTAATCTTCTTTGCAAATTCAAGTTTTAGCTCCAAAATTCAAAGAGAAGCTTAGGTGAGCATCTCCTCCTTCTTCTCCATCTCAATCTCTCTCCAATTTCAGAAATTTCCTATAACCTAATTTGGGAAATTATTGCTTCTAGACTTAGATTGGAGCTTCTAGAGTTGAAGTTGAAGAGTAGTTGATCTTCCTTTGCTTTCAAGCTTCTCCTTCATCGTTTTTGGGTTTAAAAAGTGAGTTTTTGAACTCACATCTACGTCTATATCTTTGATAGTGTTAGGTAGCAATTCCTAACATATAATCCTTTTCCATTTGTTTTTGAATTGAATTGGTTTGATGAATATTCCATTTTTTGGCGTTTGAAGTCAAAATCTATGAAAAATCCTTATATGGTTGTTTGGGCATGTTGGTCGGAGTGTATTGGTGAGTCTTTAAGGTTGGGTAGTCGTTTGGCGTAAACCCCTAACCATCGTCACTCATCCGATTGCTTCCGATAGGAATTGGCCATCATTGGCCTAGGCAAAGTATTGCATGAGCTCCAGTTTCAGACGTCTGAAAAATACAATTCAGACGTCTGAATCTGCTTGTCTCGGCCCAATTTGCCTATTTTATGTGGGTTTCCAATTTTAATCGATTTGTGTTGATCCGATTTGTTGTTATCTTTTATATCAACTTTGATGACTTCTTTTTTGGGATTTTTTTTTTGGGGAATATCCATTTTAATGGATTCAGTATCGATTTTTATTGTGTTAATTCATGTCGTCGAATGTGGATTTTGGTGATTGATTGTTTCTACAATCATTTCTTTGATTTGTCACTTTAAAATGCAAAGGTTTCAATACTAGTAGTAAATACTCAAACGCTTTCATCAAAATGATTCCAACTTTATTTTAATAACAAATCTCGTTTATAAAACCATTTTCCAATCTATTAGTATATACAAACCTTTACCTCATTTGTATGAGAAATATAATTAAACGGCTTAGTAAAACAAGTGGTATGAAATGCTTGCGTTTACTTCGTCGGTTAATTCTTGGACTTGTTCGACTGAACTCTTGTGACAATTTTCGAGTGGAAATCTACAATTTGTTCGTAAATATTTAAGTTAAGCTAGTGGTTATGGGACATGAAGCTAAACTCTTATATTTACTGGCTTAGTGTAATTCACACTTTTTATTGATCGATGATGATCATTTTGTGATTTAGACTAGCGATGTGCGATGTCTATTTGTTTGTGTGGGGATTAAAAACCCCGTTTGTGGAGCTTCAGCTCAAATTTGGCGGGGTAGCGACTCGTGGTCTTCGGACCGTTTGTGGAGCTTCGGCTCAAAATTTATGGTTAGCGACCATGGAATAGCGTTCCGTTTGTGACACACGTGTTGGTGAGTTTTCATGCTCCCGTTTGTGATAGGCCTTCCTCCCTTTGTGATTTCTGGATTTCTAGTTGATGATTTCTAGAATTTGTGTTTCACCTCTTCTTGTGATTGGCAATGATATGTTTGTCAATATTTGGGGTCTGGTGAATAAAATTAAGAATATGACATTCTTTTTGGTGCTTTGAGATTCTTGAGATATTGTATGATTTTGTTGTTGTTTAAAGTATATTTGTCACAGTTTGACATTATTGTTGTCATACGTTTTTGTTTTATCTCTACTCATATCTCATTTTATGTATGATAATTATAGCTAGACTGATCCGTTTATTATTTTCTTCTTAAATAATACTCGGGTCAGACCGAGATGTTACAGGTGCTTCTGCTTGACTCCTTATCTGGGATCATCTTCGGACTTTTGTCTAACTATGTACATTAGATTGGTAGTTTTTGTTGTTATACATTTGAGATATAGACTCCATGATGTATACTTATTCTTTTGTCTAGCACTTGTATCTATTCTTTTGTGATGATTGTGGATCTAGTTTGACCACTATTTTGATGTACACTTTTATGTGTTATATTCATATCTGATTCCGCCTTTGTGATATGAATATCTGTGATTGATTTGTGTTATGTTTATTTCTATATTTGTTTCTGAAGTCCACTTAGCCACTGTGTGGTAGCTTTGAGTTTGTATTTGATATGTCGGATTTCCTCTTGAAATGAAATGTAAGTTATATTTTCTGACATATCGGTACTCGCACAAAGCAATTACACAGATGGTCGCTCCTCAACAGCCTTATTCTTCGCGCTAGTCGACGGCATTACCCAGTAGTGTTCTTGGCTAGCGTGAGCATAGAGGTGAGGCATCAAACCATCCACCCATGCCTGACTCCTACCACTGCTCATCTCCAAAACCCCATCCACATGACCACTCATCTCAACCAAACAGTCTCCACGCAGCAACCTTTCTTTCCTCTCCGCAAATCGGAAGCAAACGGCCGCCCAACTTACTCCTTGCACCCGCCTTAGCCTCAGCCTTTTGCCGTGCTTTTGTCCATCACCACTTTGCCATGCCTGCCATCAACACCGCCGAAACAGCCGGCATCTGTTCCACTCGTCCGCCATGCCAAAGCACACAGTTGCAGATCCAAAACCCACGTGCAGTCCACCCCATCGACATCACCTTGCACAACAGCCTTGTGTCGCAACCACAGCAGCACACATCCAACGCGAGCAACCTCACAACCGAATCGCTTCCCAACCTAACCTGCTCTGATTTCCCACGCCACAGCTGAGCAAGCCCCCTACCTCCATCAGCCTCCGTTCCCTACCGATCACCACTGAGCAGCAGAGAAAAAAAATATAAAAGGCTTATGCCAGTTTGTGTGTTTAAAGGTTGATGGATGCTATTTTCGAAAGGTAATATATTTGAAAGCTTACATATAAGCGTATGTATGTATATATATGATATTTTGAAAGGTAATATATTATTTAAATACTAATTTTAAATTGTTATATATAAATACATGCGTGAGTTATATATATATATATATATATATATATGTTGCGGCTGAAGCTATACCGTGTTTTATATAACACGTGTATATATACGTATATATATATTTACATATTGGGTTTATATACATATTGGTTGAAGTATTAATTTCCTATAGAGTTAGTACATATAACAGTATATATATTAGTATACATATAAAATATTAGTTTCAAGAAATGATTTTGTATACTGTAAATATAATATAATATATATTTTAAATATATGTGTCAAATTTAATAATGATCTGATATATATATATATATAGATTTTGGATTTTGATATATGTATATATGTTTAAATTTAATATTGATTTTCAAATATGTATATACTTTGTTTCAATCGATCTCTACTCCATCTTGACTTACCTTCTCCATCGAATTTATCCCAATAATTCCGAGCTTGTCGCTGTCTCGCTAGTTCGTGTCTGTATCAGTGTCCGTATCCGTGTCATCTTCTTGTTCTCTAACCTCGAAAGGTGAGCAATCACTCACGATTAACATTCTTATATTTAATAAATTTAATTCATATTGAAATGCCAATTGAAATATGCTATTAATTTGAATTGTTATTTAATTAATTGCTATATATGATATGCCATCATCTGTAACTGTTCACCTATGACATATGACACCTAACCTGTTGTTTATATTATAATTAAATTTGTTATTGATATATGCATGTTGTTGATATGTTATATTATTACCATAATTGTTCTCACTCTGCAAGTTCCCTGTTAGTTTAGAAATCCCTGTGGGTTGAAATGATACATACCCGGACGATATTATAGATTAAGGGAAAATCGTTATGGGTTGAAATGATAAACCCAAGCGATTTTCATTGATTTTTGGAAATTTTGGGATTGCGGGTTGAAACGATATATACCCGTAAATAATTAAATTGCAGATTAAAATGATAAATATCCGTATCACTTGACCATAGGATAGAAATTTATATACGGACACTGTTGGTCTATTTTGAAAATGATTTTTGAGTTTGGAAGGAAATACATGGATTTTATTAAATATTGATTTTTAAATTATAATATAAAGAATTTATTTTAATATATGTGTAAAATCTAAATTTTTAAAATTTTTATGTTTTGGAAATTTTAAATTTATAAGTTAGTTTGAAAATATAATTTTTAAGATTTTTCTTATAATTTTTTATTTTAAAATATAAAATAAATAAGATTTAATACAAAATACATTTAATAATAAGATTTAATTTAATAAAATTTAATTTAATTAGTTTATAACATGTTTAAGTATTTATTTAAATTTATATTAATATTCTAAAAATAGATGTTTTATAATTTTAGTAATAAAGGCTGGGAAGATAAATTAATGTTGACTTGGAATTTAAATTGGTTAATAATTGCATTTAAATAAGGATTGATTTGAACATATTGATTTTGAGATTTTGAAAGATATGATTGATAACTTGATTTGATAAAAAGTGATTAAATGAATATTCTCAATTTTAAATAAGATTGAGACTGAATATTTAATATAAATTTAAATTTATAAATTGAGATTTTATTTAATTGTTATTAAAATGATTAAGTGAATATTTTTCCAATTTGAATTAAATTAAAGTTAACTGTTGAAATCTAAATGAAACTTATATTGAAATGTTTGAATATTTAAACTCTGAATCTTATTGGAATTAAAGTGATAGTTCAAACCTGGATTTGAAATCGATATAAATTGAAATGGTTTATTGAGAATTTGAATTGAATCTTTGACCTTTGAATTGAAATGGTTAAACTGGAATTAATTAATTTGAATTTTGGAATTTAAGTTGATTTGAATCGATTTGCGAAATTGGAAGAAACTAATTTTATTATATAAAGTATTTTTAATATATATAAACTATTTTTAATTTATAACTATTTTAATATATATAGTAATTTCAATATCTAAACTGTTTAAGTTGGAGCTATTATGATTATGGAAATGTTATGATTTCAAAATTGTTATGTTTTCAAAAGTGTTATGATTTCAAAGTGTTATGATTTCAAAAGTGTTATAAATTTTGAAGGTGCTACGATTCTGGAAATGCATATTATTTAAAGTGGATAATGATATCGAATTGATATGGTTTTGAAATGAATATGATATTTTGATATGAAGTATTTGAAATGAAATGACCATGGTGTTAAATAAGCGTTTGGTTGTTAAAGAGACCGGGATCGGATATTGTCATACTCTCTGCCAATACCGAAAACCACTTTAACAACTGTGTACGTGGTGGAGATTCCAGAACAAAGTAGGATGGTTTGGCGATGATTCTATATGCTATTTACGTAGCCCTGACTCTCGTGAGTCAGCTTGATGTGGCTAAAACAGGAGCCATGCCGGGCCAAGTGAGGTCATTCCTCCTATCTGACACATTTCTTCGATACCATTCTATTACTTTGTGAGTGGATTGGGTGCACCTTTGATTTGGGAGTGTGTCACCATGGCATTTCCTCGAGTGCCTTGTCGCATGCCCTATCGCGCCTTCTACGAGTTTGGTTTGTACCGTACCTATGGAGTGCTCTCTGATAGCCCTCCAGTTTACGGAGGAATTACGGTATTGTATAGACTATGGGAATATATAAAAATGTGTTAAGGGGGATATGAGTAACGCCTTAACGCTATTTTAATAGTTTACTAAACTATAGACATATTATAATAGTGTATATTACTACATAGTAGATAGTTCCACGAATCCTTAGAGGATGGGAATCCCAAACATCCTTTAAGTTATTTGTATTTCAGTTGACATTTCACTTGAGTTAAATTTATTGATATAAGAATGTTAATCCTGATTCGAGTGTTTTGTATTTTGCTTTATGCTCGGGTCAAACTTACAAGGCATCACACATGTCAGACTTGAATTGGAGGTGATTGGATATAGTAGATTACAAGCTGCAAAGAAAGTGTTGAGGTACTTACAAGGCACGAAAGATTACATGCTCATGTATAGTAGATCTAATGAATTGGAGGTGATTGGATATAGCGATTCAGATTTTGCTAGATGCATCAATACTAGAAAATCGACTTTTAGTTACCTGTTTATGTTTTCTCAAGGAGCCATATCATGGAAAAGTGCGAAACAAACTATCGTTGCTTCATCTACTATGGAAGCAGAATTTGTGGCATGTTATGAAGCCACAATTCATGCATTATGGTTGCGGAACTTTATTTCAGGACTTACGGTTGTCAACACCATTAGCAAGCCGTTGAAAATTTATTGTGAAACTCTGTAGTAGTGTTTTTCTCAAAAAACGACAAGTACTCTAAAGGTGCCAAACATATGGAACTGAAGTATCTTGTTGTGAAAGATGATGTTCAGAAACAAAGAGTGTCAATCATACACATCAGAACAGAACTTATGATTGCAGACCCTTTGACGAAAGGGTTACAGCCAAGACAATTTAAGGAATATGTTCAAAGAATGGGTCTTGGTTGTATTAATAATAATTGATGTGTGATATTCTAAGCTCCTTTGTGTGTTTCTGATATATAATTATGTGTCTCTTGTTTTAATGTGGTAGTACGTACTTTATGTAATTTTAAACAAGAAAGAGTCTTATAAATATATTATGTTTAATCATTATGATATAAGACATTATGTGGACCATTATGCTGTTTTATATAAATTATAAGTATAAAATGATGGATTGCTGGTATTGTTGTATATGGAAGGGAATGCATTAAATTAATAATCCACAACCTCCATAACTCTCAGCAATTTATCATAGTATGATGTTTAACACTTGATATTATGAATAATCGAGTCAAGTGGGAGAATGTTAGAAATCTGCTATTAGAAACTGCAATCGTTTCATTTACTTTTAACGTTATGCAGTTTCTAATCTTAATGTGACCCTATTAATTAGGTCATAAATAGAACGTTTCATTTACTTTTAACGTTATGCAGTTTCTAATCTTAATGTGACCCTATTAATTAGGTCATAAATAGAACGTTTCATTTACCTTTAACGTTATGCAGTTTCTAATCTTAATGTGACCCGATTAATTAAGTCATAAATAGACCGTTCTATAATTAGAACATTAGGTCTGTGATTAATCTTAAGCGTTGAGTTGGTATATGATGGACGTACCAGATTTACAGTTAAATGTTATATAAAGGATTGGGTCCTCTCTCTCCCGGCTAACATATGTATTCTTCTCCATCAAGAAACACAAAAAGAAATAGGGCTAGAGAGAGAAACTGAATTCTGAGAAGAAGAGTAATTATTAGAAGTCAGAAGAAGAAGATGACAGCCATTACATCTTCCGCTATTAATCAAGGTACGTCATCTTAAACAATAAATCATATTAAGTTTTGTTTGTGAAATATTCGCTATTGGTGATCCTTGGGCCATTACTTGAATTGTTCATCATTAATCATGAAAGATCGAACAGTAAAGAATTTCTAATAGGAGGATGATCAAAGTGATGAGAAATTGTTGTAATTATGAAAGAAAATACAAGGTAAGAAGAAGAGTATATTATCGTAACTAACGGTGAAGAGGAGAATATGGCTGAGATAAGGGTAAAAATGCAGAAAACAAATAATTAAAATGGTCTCACCTAATTTGTTTACTTTGAATTAATGTCTTAAACTTCACTAATTTTATTTATCTGTTTTATATAACAAGCTTGGAATTTTTTTATATAAAAAACAAATTGTTTTAAATTTTCATTCTAATACATATTTGGCATAGACATGGTTGCCTTGATCTATTATCTATACAAATGGTTATATATTGCAACAATACGTTATAAACACAAAGCGAGTAATGAAAATAGCCTTTTGCACCGGTCCTTTCTATCTTAAAATATAATTTTAATTTTCTTACAATCATAAGGTCCTATTTTAGAGATATGATTTAAGAGCGATTATATGGATTTCATTTAGTAACTTAACTTTTGTACATCCAGGAGATAGGTATATAATTATATTTTCAATATCTTAATATATTTACAGTTCATAATTTATGTACACTTTGAGATTTCATAGTTTTTGTATTAACAAATGAATGAAAGATGTTAACTTCTAATTAAAAAACTTCATATAGATCACATAAATGCATTTTTTTACGATCAATTACAAATTCGGTTATTTTGATTAAGGTAACCAGTTTAGCTAATTATTTCATACTTTTGTTCTTATCAGTTTCTTATGTTATTTCTCCTTACATGTTTTATCATGTTTTTATTAACAAATTATGTTCATACTTTTATCAACACACTGTATTGCATGTTTCTGATAAACATTGGAATTAATGGTTCGATTAATGGTGTGCATTGATAACTATATCATTATCTTTTGAAAACAATTATGATAGAAGTGGCAATTTCATCTTTAAAAAATTATAAACTACAACTCATGTGTGTAGCATGGATTCATACTAGTTTGTGATAATTATTTATAATTTAGGACAACTTTTACAATACAATTCGCAAGCACTTTGCGACATCCCCTTATAATGTTAGGGTTGTCTCGCATGTTGCAAGGAGAAATGATGGTTTGAAATTGGAACCATCCCACACCGTTAAATAACTTGAGAAGTGGTATATAAATATGGGTTGGTACGCATGTAACATTGGAGATTCGTTTTGTTATAACAAAGTGTTTGCCAACTCAGATGCGTATATCACGTGCTGGAGATAGGGAGCTTGGTCCGACCGCTGTTACATAACAATTGGTATCAAAGCCGAAGGTTGCGAACTAGGCAATGCAAACAAACAATGCTCTCAAAGTACTCCAAGGGGAAGATTGTTAGGGTTGTCTTGCATGTTGCAAGGAGGGACGATGATTTAGAATTGGAATAATCCCACATCACTAAATAACTTGAAAAAGTGGTATATAAATATGTGTTGGTACGCACGTAACATTGAGGATTCCTTTTGTCACAACAAAGTGTGTGCAAGCGATGTTACATAACATATAACATGCAGTAGCTTTGTTCTTTATAGCTCACAACAACTTTTATAAAATGCGTCAATGTAATAATAACTTGCAAAACCTTATTCCTTTAATTCGCGATGATAACTTATTCATAAATTTTGATAGCTTCTTTTATTGATAGCTTGTGATAACCATTGTTCTTCAATCTATGATGACCCTTTGATAACATGCGAACTTATTAGCATGCGATAACTTTCTCTACCATCGAGTGTAAGAGTTTCTTTAACCATAAGACACAACGACTTATATAACATGTGATAACCATTTATCTTCAACATGCACTAATCTTTAATGGATGATTTTCGATGGTTATCGTTATGTTGACATACCATTTCCTTTACATACATTACAACCTTCAATAACCAACCCGTAAGAATTTGTGCAAACTTCCAAAATTTGGGAATAACAAGCTGTATTTTCTTTAAATATGCTATTTGATACCCTTCATATCATTTTTATCATAAAAGATACAATTTTATTTATACACTGAAATTTTTGTAGGTATTTTCAATTTTACATCATAATGTTGAACATTTGTGATTTCTTTAAAGGACCTTAATAATTAATTTTGTATTCTTTATAATTATGTAACTACCGGCCAACTATACCCTTATTTTTTTTATAAATAATTTCATGTAGAGAAATATCTGACTTTGAAAAAAAGGTAAAAAATGAATGGATGAAGAATAAATGGCTAACATTTATGCAGACGTATCTCTTGAGTGATGTCTTTGTTACCGTTTTGTTTGTGTTATAGATAATTTTTATGCTACCTATCAGTTGTTAGGGTTGTCGCACATGTTGCAAGAAGGAACAACGGTTTGGAATTTGAGTAGTCCAGCATCGTTAAATAAATTGGAGAAGTGGTACATAAATATGGGTTGGTAGACATGTAACATTAGAGATTCATTTTGTTACAACAAAGAGTGTGCCAACTCATAGGTGTACGCTACGCACTGGAAATGGGGAGCTTGGTCCGACCGTCGTTACATAACATCAGCTCGAGTTCTCTTGTCTACGTTTTTGAGTGTGTTTAGGTTGTATCTCTTTCACTTGTAAGAGACTAGCTTTGTACTACTTTTATCTTCTTGTGTAAATAAAGTACCATTTTTTTAGGCTAATACAAAGGAGTGCTTTTAAGATGTGAGTTTTGATTAGTTTGGCTAAAAACGGTTGAGGGGTTTTCGGACCTAACAAAATTAGCATTAGTTTAGTGATAGGAAAATTTTGTGATACATCCTTATAATTAAAAAAAAGAAGCATTAAGTCCGTTCCAATTTTCTTTTATAATATATCCCTATTTTTATATACAAAAATGTGAAATTCAAGAGATTATTTGGATAATTTTACCAATCTTAATATGTGCTTTTATGGTGTATGTTCATAAGTCATAACCGTCGCAATATATGTTTTGATGGTGATCTTCAATTTGGAACCGAAGAAGTAAAAAAGAAATATAATAGAAAAAAAAGGTATATAAAATAGTTTCCAAAAGAAATTGGTGTAAAACAAATAACTTTTAGAAAATGGACGTCCCCCTAATTTCACATAATAAAATGATAAGGTTAAAAATCTATTGCATCATATGGCCAAAAATAGGAATTCCACGTGGATTTTAATTATGGAGGATGCAAATCAGCAAATGATTATTAAATGTAGTGACCCCCTGTACAAACCCTCTTTACCAATTCTGTCTAGTAAATTTCATGCTCTTTTGATTCATCATTGTTTGGTAATTTCTTCATCTAATTCTCAGCGAAGGTAACCATTTTTGTCAGGTTCGTTTCATGCTCTTTAAGTCGTCAGTGCTTGCGAATTTCTTCATCTGATTTGGTATCCAATAAGTTGGAACTTTCAGTTTATAATCACTAAACCCTAGTTTGTACCACTTTCTTGGTTAAAATTTCGTCCTTTTAAACTTGATTGGCCTTTAAATGTGACTATTGCGTGTCCGTTTTCTATAGAAAAAAAAATAGTATTGCATGCTATTTGGAATCGCTGAGAACCTTAGTTTGAAAGACCTTCCTTTTTGGTGATGCTAATGTGGATTTGTACTTAGTTATTTGATTGACAGTTCTAATTATGGCATCCATGCTTGTTTGTAGGTAGTGATTTGTTATTTATGATTTATGAGGACTACATATGTAATTGGTAGACTCCAAAATAGCTTGTTAAATGATATCATAAATACACTTTGTCTAAGGTTAATCAAGAAAATTCATGTTCTTCTATCTCTCTTCGTTTTGATTCAGTTCAAATCTACGATGAACAACCAAATATCAAATTGGATTACTCAGTGGTACTTAAGATTTAGAAAATTTGAACCTGTATATTTTGCATTTTACTGAATATCAGGTGTGAATGTTTACTTTTAATGTTTAGTTTTGTTTTTTGGTCTGACTACTTTTGCGAATGGATTTAAAACCATCTGGGTTAATTTTGTTCTACCCAGTTCAAGTTCCCTCTAATTCCATTTGTCCGAGTAACATTCAGTAGTTTTCATTTGGATATTTGAATAATTGGATGGAATGTAGAATTTTGGCGTCTGATCCCAATCTCCTTGAATCTTTTTTTCTTTCGCCTTTTTCTTCTATGTATATTGGCATCAATTGCCCCTGCAATTTCATTTTGTATAAGCGGTTATCTTTTTTCTTTTTTTTCTTCCTGAAACCAGTTTTTTTATTTAGATTTTTTGTTTTAGAGGGCAGCGAGCTTGCAATCGATTATTCCTGTGGGTGAATCACAGACTAGAACAGAAGAATGGTTAAATTTACTAGGATTATACTGAATCATTTCCTATCTTGAGTTGTCATTTATGTTCTTCCTCTTTCCAAATTACAGTAATTCAATGGATGGCACAATAGTTTAGTAGATTTGTTTATAACTGTAAGATATGCTAATTTTTATGATCACGTCTCAATAGCAAGAAGCTCATGCTGTGGTTGTGATATGTCCCACATTGTAAAATATGTGATACATTGCTTGTATATAACCCATTAGGCACCCTCCCCTTACAAGCTAGCTTTTAGGGGTGAGTTCTACCTAATGAGGTCGTATCAATTGGTGCTTTCACTGAGAACCGCACTCAAAAGTTCGAGCCACGAAAGGGGCGACCTATAGGCTAGATTAAAATACTGATAGGTGAGTGAAGCCGTCCAAAAGAGAAAAGGGCTACCGTCGGGTCAGTGTCGATAGAGTGGGCCGACGTGGACGTCGGACTTTCGAAGAGCGGTGAAATGATATGTCCCACATTGTAAAATATGTGATACATTGCTTGTATATAACCCATTAGGCACCCTCCCCTTACAAGCTAGCTTTTAGGGGTGAGTTCTACCTAATGAGGTCGTATCAGGTTGTTCCAAATTTGAATCTTGCGTAGCATTATTCGGAACCTTCGACATACTTAGACCACAATTAGTGTGAGCAAACATAGTGCATAAGAAATTTCTGTTTATTTTAGATATAGGTTCCTTTTTCCGTGCTTAGGAAGAAAATGCCATGTGATATTTAGTCCTAAATCATGCAAATAAAAGCATGCTTTAAATATAGAATTATCTTATTAACTGGAAATGCAGCTATGTTTAACTTTAATCCAACAAATAATTTGTTATATTTACATGACAAACTGTTCGACATTTGGTAGGTAGGCCTTTCAAGTTCTACGAAGGTATCTAGTTTATATGTTTCCTTTTATGGCACATTGATCAGAACAGCAGTAATATGTATGTATATATTTTTTTTTCTTCAGGTAAACCTCAAAATGGTTTTTATGGAAATAGAGCTGCCATGGAACATCCTGATTGCCCCAGATAAACTTGACACGAGAGGACTTCTCCTCCACAAAGCAATAATTGTGCGCCTTCTGGAAGACATAGCTGTCCGAAAGTCTTCCAGTGCACATGGATTTTACGTAGCAGTAACTTCCCTAACCAAAATAGGAGAAGGTAAAATAAGCCAAGTATCAGGGGATGTTATTTTCCCAGTCGTATTCAAATGCCTAGTGCAAAAGCCATGCAAAGGCGAGGTCTTGGTGGGCACAGTTGATAAAATATTGAAGCATGGAATATTTCTCAAGTGCGGGCCTTACGATAGCGTTTTCCTTTCTGAAAAGAAGATGGGAGATTACAAATTTGTTGCCGGGGAGAATCCAATGTTTGTTAACGAGAAGCAGTCGAAGATGGAGAAGGATACGAGGATCAGGTTTAAAGTTCTGGGCTTTAGATGGAACGAGGTTGATAGGTCGTTTCAAGTGTTGGCCACTATCGCAGCTGACTTCCTCGGACCTCTTTAATCATTTTCTGTTTATTATGTGTGTTGTTCTGTATCCTTACATTGTGTGTATGGCTGGTAATCGTTGTTATTGTGATACTTTGATCATCCTTTTGTTGTTCTAGATGCTGTTTGTGTGTAACGCAAAATGGAATTTGAAGTAGATGTTCAAATTTTGTGCATGTTAACCAAGTTTACGTACTTTTTGCGTATAGAAAGCGTTTCTGCAAGTCTGTTTATTTTGATTGAAAACGAGGCCTGTAGTGGGCCAATACAAGGGACTAGTTTAATAAGAAAATTGCAGTTTACATGCTAAAACAACCGGTCGAAAGTTAGCACGCCACCCCTTAGTTATCTATCCTTTCTTCCAATCAAGCATCATATTATTTTCTTTTCTCAGAGAAAAGTTTTTACTTTTCTAAACTAAAATCTCAAAATCAAATTTGTTAAAAATTTAATATTTAAAAATCGATTCTCATTTAAAATCAAATTTGATTGTATCTCCACATAGGACGTTGCATAATCGAAATATTATTAAAAATCTCTTAAATCATAAAACACAAATTTCAAAACAATAAAATATGTTTTATTTACATCGTTCATCTTCGTTTTGTCTTCCATTAATGGATGATACAAGAAAACCGTTTGCATCAAAATTGGTCACAAGTCCCAAATGTAATGAAAGCACCAGTATTTACACACAAATCCTTAGTATCCAGTCATAGATTTCAGATTTCAGATGATGTAGAGAGTAAATGAAAATAACAAAATTAAAACGAGAGAAAGTAAGAGAAAACACAAGATTTATAGTGGTTCGGCTATCTCGTCCACTTTGAATTGATCCTTTTATTTCCTTTATACTGTTATTACAGTTACAATCATTCGAATATCAATAACCAAAATGACAGAATTTTGCGAGAAGAGAAGAAGAAGCCCCCCCTTTAGTTGCAATGGAGGTGCCATTTATAGGTGTGGAGCTGAAAATATCTGCCTTGAATCTCGGAATACCCCTTCTCACGCGTAGGCGAGCCCACATGATCGATCTGGAGTGGTTTGGGATCGATCCCTGATCGATCCATATCGATTTCGTATCGATCAGGAATCACTCCAATCGGGCTGAGATCGATCATGGTAAAAGATGATAGTGCAAAGTCCTTGCTCTCCAAATTTAATGAAATTCCAATGTATAGTTTTTGAGATATGATCGATCCAAATTTGCCTTTGCGAATGTAGGCTGGAATCTTCGTATCGATGGATTTCGTATCCATCAGCTCGTGCCCATCAATCACGCATCCATCAACCACGTAGCCATCTCTTTGCATTGATCCGAATCTAGTGCCATGATCCATGCCAAGCGCTCCATCCCTTGACTGGTTCCTTCGTATCGATTGATACAAACGTGATTGATAAGAAATGGCTCATGAATGCTTGTCGCTTTTCGTATCCATCCACCATAGCTTCTTTCGCGTGTGTCCTTCGTATCGACCGATAAGTGATCAATACGAAATACACTTCCAAATCTCCATAGCCACTGCTTCGTATCCATCCTCTGCTCCTTCCTTCGCATCGGTCACATACTCTCTGGTGAAGCATATGCCTTTGGATCAATCCGAGTTGGATCGATACGAACCATCATCGATTCAAAACAAGTTGCATCCTGGAGTTAGTTGATCGATATGAAACGTATCGATACGAGATGTATCGATTGGTCCAAACCAATGCCGCAGCGATCGATACGAAAGTATCGATGTGAATCCATCTCTTTCGAATATTGGTCCACCCATAACTTGAGCGTACAAACTTCGATTGACCTGAAATTCGAAGTGTAGCCTAATTGAGTCTTGCTTATCACTCTCTATCGATCCCATCTGGGTTGGAGCTTGGTTTAGTTTTGACGGTATCGATCATAGCCTTGTTTCTGATCGAACTCCAAACTTGATATCCATCCTTTTTAGCCAATTTATTGATATGTCGGGCTTGACCAAAAGGCGGGATAACATTTGCCCCCCAAAACATGCCTTGCAACAGGAAGGCGTGTTTTAAATAGCTTTAAATCCGACATCCAAGGTCAATATTCCATCCATAGCCATATCATCCTGTCCATAACTCAATCCATCACCAAACCATTCTATCCAAGTGCCATAGCCATATCCAAATCTACAACTACTCTGAGTCGATATTCGATTCCGAATCTAGTAACCAATAACCATATCCATTACATCCGGGTCGATATCCAAATCCAAGACCGCTCCGGGTTCATGCCTGAATCCTTATCTGTTCATAACCAATATCTGAATCCATAACCTTTTTGGGTTCTTGTCAAGCGTAATCCACACTCGACAACCTGCATTAACCAATGCCTTGGCATAAGTCCTAGATCGACGGTGATCTTGGTTCAGTGTCCCTGAACGCTGAGTAATGCCGTGGCTTAAGTCCTAAGCCGAATCCTGGTCTCTCCGGACCCTTGTCGAGCATAGTCTATACTCAACGACCTGAAATAATAAATGATAGGTAATATGGGGCCTAAGTCCTAGGCCGAATCCTGGTCTCTCCGACCCTTATCGAACATAGACCATACTCGACGACCTGGATAAGTCAATTCGCAACGTTCGGACGAAGCGACTTACCCTTTGCCAGGCATAATCCATGCCTAACGACCTTTAACCAAAAACCAGATAAAAATCCAATCAAAATCTAATCCGAAATTCAAATCAGAAAACCAGAAATCCATATCAAAAATCCAAACCAAGATCCAAACCATAAAATCAACAAGACCAAGAGTCCAAGCCAAACTCCAAAACCAAACTAGGAAAAAAGAAGAAGAAGAAAAAGAAAATATCCAAACCAGAAAGAAAAAGCAGATTTCAAAAACTAGCGTATCACGGTTTGTCATCATCTCAAAGCATGCCTTGGGGCTATCTCCGTCCCTGTACATGAGTAAGTGACTTAGCCGTTTGCCCAAAGTTTGCTACTTATTCCATACCACCTCGATTAGTTGATGACCAACCGACCATCACTCCCGGGCCTCGTTCCATCGTTGTTTGAGGTAGACGGTGGCAGCTCCTGCTCCACCGTCGCATTCTGAGTCCCGACATATTGCCGCAACTGACCATTCCTTACGTGCTCCTCGATTGTGATGCCCCACCTCTATACTCACACTAACCAAGGACACTACTGAGTAATGCCGTCAATTAGTACGAAGAATAAGGCTGTTGTGGAGTGACCATCTATGTGATTGCTTTGTGCGAGTACCGATATGTCAGATGGTATGT
Organism: Allium fistulosum; assembly: GCA_030737815.1. Classification (NCBI taxonomy): domain Eukaryota; kingdom Viridiplantae; phylum Streptophyta; class Magnoliopsida; order Asparagales; family Amaryllidaceae; genus Allium; species Allium fistulosum. Next base: position 1,024,871,938 of record CM060902.1, read on the forward strand.
CATGCATTTCATTTCAAGAGGAAATTTGACATGTCAAATACAAACTCAAAGCTACTACACAGTGGCTATGTGGCCTTTGGAAATAATATAAAATAAGCATAACATAAATCAGTCACAAATATTCATATCACTAAGGCGGAAACAAATATGAATATAACACATAGAGGTGTACATCAAAGTAGTGGTCATACAAGATCCACTTCATCACAAAAGAATAGGTACAAGTGCTAGACAAAAGAATATGTATACATCAAGGAGTCCCTATCTCGAATGTATAAAACACAAAAATACTAAGCTAAAGTGGTTAGCCAAAAGTCAGAAGCTAGTCCCTGCTAAGAAGTTAAGTGGAAGCACCTGAAACACCTCGGTCTGACCCGAGTATTATTTAAGAAGAAAAAATTATAAACAGATCAGTCTAGCTATAATTATCAAGTAAGATGAGATATGATAAGAGATATAACACATATATATGATAACAACAAAAATCATACAATATCTCAAAATCTCCTCAAACACAAAAAAGAATGTCATATTCTTTATTTTTTTTATTCACCAAATCACAAATATTGATAAAGCTTATCTAAGCAAATCACAAATGTTTGTGAAACACAAATTCCAGAAATCATCAATTAGAAATCCAGAAATCACAAAAAAGGGAGATGCCTATCATAAACAGGAGCATGAAAACTCACCAACACGTGTATCACATACAGGACGCTATCCCATGAGTCGCTAATCCATAGAGCCGGTGCAACGACGTAGTACAACGGTACGCCCGAGGAACCTGAAACTCAAATAAGCCGGAACAACGACGTAGTATAATGGTACGCCCGATGAACCGAACTCCATAAAACCCGTAGGTCGCTAGCATATAAAAATGAGATGAAGCTCAACATAACGGGGTACTGTCCCCCTACGCGGACAATGAGACATCGCATATCGCTAGTCTAAACCTCAAAGTGATCATCATAGATCAATATAAGTGTAAAATACACCAAGCTAGTAAATAGATGAGTTTAGCTTCATGTATCATAACCACTGGCTTAACTTAATATTTACGAACAAATTGTAGATTTCCACTTGAAAATTGTCACAAGATTTCAATTGAACAAGTCTAAGAATTAACCGACGAAGTAAACACAAGCGTTTCATACCACTTGTTTTGCTAAGTTGTTTAATTGGATTTCTCGTACAAATGAGGTAAAGGTTTGTATATACTAATAGATTGGAAAACAGTTTTAAAAACGAGCTTTGTATTAAAAGTAATGTTGAAATCATTTATGTGAAAGAGTTTGAGTATTTACTACTAGTATAGAAACCTTTGTATTTTAAAGTGACCAATCACAGAAACGATTGTAAAAACAATCTATCACCAAAAATTCACATTCGACGACGTGAATTAAAACCATGAAAATCGATATCAAATCCATCAAATGGATATTCCCAGAAATCCAGAAAAAGAAGTCATCAAAATCGATAATAAATGATAATAACCAACCAGATCGAAAAAAATCGATTAAAAATGGAAATTCACGTAAAAACGGGCAAAGTGCCAAATTTTAACAGCGCCAGACGTTTGGTGGTTCTCCCCAGACGTCTGAGCTGAAAGTCTAAAATTTTTCCAGACCACTCAGATGTCTGAGCTTAAGGTCTGGAACGTTTGTTCCTTTGCCTTAGACGTTTGAGTGTTTTCCCAGACATTTGAGCTGAAGTTCAGGGCAAAATTTGCCTAGGCCATTCATGGCCAATTCAACTCGGATGCGATCGAATGAGCGATGGTGGCTAAGGATTTATGCCAACGACAACCCAGCCCTATAGGCTCTTCAAAACACTCCAAACAACATGTCAAACATCCATAGTAGAATTTTAATAAGAATACCAAAAATTGGAAATTTCACCGAACCAATTCAAATCAAAAGCAAATGAACATGAAATAGATGTTAGGAATTCATACCTAACAACTATCAAAGGTATATACATAGATGTGAGTTCAAAAACTCACCTTTAAACCCAAAAACAAGAAATGAGAACCTCTAAAACAAGTTAAGATTGATTCTCTTCATTTTCACTTCAAGAACCTTCAATCTATGATCAAATGAAAATATTTCCTAAGTTAGGTTATATGAAAAATCAAGAATTGAAGAGGAATTGAGATGGAGAAGATGAAGTGGATGCTTACCTAAGCTTCTCCTTGATTTTGGAACTTAGATTTGAATTTCCTAATAATCTAGGGTTTAGGAATTTTAATTTCCTATCATTTCCCCCATTTTTCTCTTTAGCTTGAGTGTTAGAAAATGAGAAGTAGAATGAATGAAGAGAAGAGGAGTTAGGGTATTTGGTAGAGGAGTTGGGTTACCTTATTGGGTTAGTGGGTTAGAACCAAACCCAAAGCCCAAATGAAAATACCAAAATCCTAATCAACTCCAAACATATCAATGTTTATACTCAAAAAAGTTGTAAACGTCGTTTTGAACTCAATGTAAGTGGTCTCGAGTCCGGATTCGAATGTTTACAAAAAGTAACATTTCGGACTTTAAATTCCATAAACGATGTTATATTTAAATAAAACATTTAAATATATAATCGTAAAATATGTGGGTTGTTACAGACTCCCCTCCTTAAAGAAATTGCGTCCTGGCAATACTTAAGAAGAAAACAAAGAGTAACAACCACTCAAAGGCATAACAACACGAAAGAAAAAAATTTGAGTGATAAGTTCACCTTAAAGAGCACGAGAGAGTAATTCCAGATGTGTTCGCTCGATGAATTCTCTGGATTTCCAAGAACAATCTTTAGGATTTGTGGACCATTGAACTTTCACAAGCAGAACATCTTTATTACAAAGGCGTTTAACCTCCGTAGCAATGATTCGAATAGGATGTTGCTCATAAGTCAAATTAGGTGAAACTTCAATTTCTTCAATAACACCGGGCTCAAGAATAGAATCGGAATCTCTAAGGCATTTCCGTAGTTGAGAAATGTGGAATACGTCATGAATAGCTTAAAATTGAGCCGGTAATAAAAGGCGATAAGCCACGGAACCAATGCGTTCGGTGATGGGAAATGGGCCAATATATCGAGGTGCTAACTTTCCCGATCGACTAGAACGCACAACACCCTTCATATGTGAAACACAAATAAATACCAAATCTCCCACAGAAAATTCCAAATTCCTTCTTCGGTTATCGGCAAAAGGTTTTTGTCTACTTTGAGCTTCTTTCATCCTATGACGAATAAGGTCAATCTTTTCTGTGAAGTCACGAATAAAATTAGGACCTAAAACCAGCTTCTCTCCGGTTTCAAGCCAACACGAAGGAGATCGGCATGGCCTTCCGTAGAGTGCCTCGAAAGGTGCTATATCAATACTAGATTGGAAGATATTATTATAAGAAAATTCAACAAGAGAAATATGATCTTCCCAACTTCCACCAAAATCAAGAACACATGCACGAAGAAGATCTTCAAGAGTTTGATTCACACGCTCTGTTTGTCCATCGGACTGAGGATGATAAACGGTGCTAAAATTAAGCTTCGTTCCCAAAGCTTTTTGAAGACCCTTCCAAAATCCACTAGTAAATAATGGATCACGATCGCTAACAGTAGAAGTAGGAACTCCATGCAATTTAACAATTTCTTTGACATAGAGTTTGACCAAAAGAGGTACGGTCCGATTGGACCGAACGGGAATAAAATAGGCGGATTTTGCAAGTCTATCCACAATCACCTATAGACTGTCATGACCCAAACGAGAACAGGGAAGACCGTCAATAAAATCCATGGAAATTTGATCCCACTTCCAAACGGGAATGTCTAAAGATTGCAATAACTCATCGGGCCTTTGATGCTCGGCCTTTATGAGTTGGCAAGACATGCAACACTTAATAAAGTTAGCAATATCAGATTTCATTCCATCCTAATAATAAAGTTGCTTCATGTCCGCGTACATTTTACTACTATCGGGATGAATGGTAAATTCAGAATGATGAGAATCTTCTAAAATGTCTTTACGAAGATCACTAATATTTGGCACGATTAGTCTACCAAATTTTCGAATTCCTCCCCGAGCATCGATTTCAACGTCGTTCAACCCATCAATATTATTTTTATCCCTACAACTTTGGCTAAGATGAGCCTATTCGGGATCTTGCTCTTGAGCTTCAAGGATGCGGTCTAAAAGAGAAGGATGAGCCTCAAGGCTACATAAAAAAAGAGATGAACATAAATCGGATTCACGATCTCGAATCTCACAAGTGGACAAAGTCTCGAGGTCATTCCATTCAGATATCATCATGGAAATAACCGCTTGTTGCTTACGACTAAGGGCATCGGCAACACGATTTCCCTTTACGGGAGTATAGAGAATATCAAGATCATAAGATGCAAGGATTTTGAGCCAACGTTGTTGACGCAAATTAAGTTCCTTTTAAGAAAAAAAATACTTCAAAGATTTATGATCGGTGTAGAGAACAAACTTCTCTCCCAAAAGATAATAACGCCAAATTCTAAGGGCGAAAACAATAGCTGCGAGCTCTAAATCATGAGTGGCATATCTAGTCTCGGCAGGCTTTAATTGCCTAGAAGCATAAGCGATAACATGTTCCCTTTGCATGAGAACGGCTCCCAAACCAACACGACTAGCATCGGTATAAACAATCAAGTCTTGGTTCCCTTCGGGAATTACAAGAATAGGAGCATCGCAAAGGAGTTCTTTTAATTTATGAAAAGCAGCTTCACATTTGTCTGACCAAATGTACTTAACTCCCTTCTTTGTCAAACTAGTAAGAGGTACGGAAATTTTAGAAAAGTATTTTATGAAACGATGGTAATAGCCCGCCAATCCAAGAAAGCTACGAATTTCCGTCACACTCTCCGGTCTCTTCCAATTTTGAATCACCTCAATCTTTGAAGGATCCACGAAAATTCCGGATTTAGAAATAATATGTCCTAAAAATTTCACACGGGATTGCCAAAAATGGCACTTAGAAAATTTTGCTTTCAATTGATTGCTCCTAAGAGTTTCCAACACAATCCAAAGATGTTTTTCATGCTCTTCCTTGGTTTTAGAATAAACAAGAATATCATCTATAAAGATGAGAACAAATCGATCGAGGAAGTCTTTGAAAACTCAATTCATAAGGTCAACGAAATAAGCTGGAGCATTCGTTAAACCAAATGGAATAACAAGCCATTCATAAGATCCATAACGAGTACGGAACGATGTCAAAGGAATGCTATCCTCTGCAATACCAAGTTGATGAAAACCAATTGCTAAGTCTAACTGTGAAAAGACTCTAGCACCGCTAAGCTGATCGAATAGATCACCAATCCAAGGCAAGGGATATTTATTCATGATGGTGAGATCATTAAGCTTGGGTAGTCAACGCAAAGCCTAAGTGTACCATCGGATTTCTTCAAAAAGATAGCTGAAGCTCCCTAAGGAGAGGAACTAGAATGAATAAACTATTTTGCTTCCAATTCGGATAATTGTTTATGCATCTCTTCATTTTCCTTATTGGACATACGATAAGGAGGAAGAGTGATAGGTAGAGCTCTAGCGATTAGATTAATTCTGAACTCAATTGCTTGCTCAGGTGGTAATCCTAAAACGGGCTCAAAGATGTCGGGAAATTCACAAACAACGTGAATGAGAGAAATGACATCTTCCTCATCATCATTATCGTCATCATATGGATTTAGAGAATATAGGGATGCTACCGAATTGGAATCTGAATCTTTAAGAATAATAGAAATCTGCTTAACAGATTAGGGATGTCGAAGATGGATAGTCCTCTCGGGACATAGGATATGGGCTTCATAATGATTAAGCCAATCCATTCCCAAAATCATTCCGAAACCTAAGTAACGCATAACATGCAAATCAGCTCGGAAAGCATAATACGTAAAATAATCTCGACATCTGTAAAAAACAAACTAAGTGTTGCGGATCCACCAACCGGATTCGCAATTCTCAGTGAAGTCATCAAGCCCATAACATTTAAAGACAAAGTATCAACAAGTTCTTTTGATATAATAGAGTGAGATGCACCCGTATCAAAAAGAACTTGAATAGGATGATCACGAAACATAATAATGCCATCAAGGACAGAATGAGAAATACCTTGACCAAGAGAAGTGTTACTAGGGGCTTGCACAACATTTAGCTTTCCCTCTTTCTTGCTTTGAAGTTTGGGACATGAAGATATAATATGACCCGAACTTTTGCAATAGAGATAATAAAGAGGTTTCGGACACCTATTTGCATAATGGTCCTTAGAACCACAATTGTAGCATTCTCCACGATTTAGGGGTTGGGAGTCTTTGCTACCGAAGTTGATTGCTTCCCTTTCTTATTGGTGTTAGGTTTGAACTTAATAGGCCTCTTCTTGTTGATGTTGAAGTTCTGTTTGGCACCCACAACTTCAACATCACTCTCTTTATCGGCCTCTTCAAGTCGAAGAGCGATATCTACAAGCTGGTCGAAAGAAACCTCTAGTTTCAGAAGTAAAGGCTTTTTGAGGTTCTTATTCAACCCAAGATAAACCTCTGATTTTTCTTCAATGGGGTATAATATACTCGACCCCATATTTAGAGCGGGATTCAAAAGATGTGACATACTCTGTCACAGAAGATTCACCTTGAACAAGGTCAATAAACCGTCGAGCTAAAGATACTTTTTCAGCTTTCAGCACAAACTTCAACTCGAACCTTTCCCGAAATTGCTTCCAAGTAAGATCCGCTTCAATAATTTCTGAAATCAAAAGCTCATACCAATCTAATGCTCTCTCTTGGAGCATGCTAGAAGCCACTTGGACACGATGTAGATCCACAAGATTCATGCAAGAAAAGATGCGATCGCATGTTCTAAGCCAAGCTTGGACCTCTACAACGCTTTCGGAATCCTTGAATGGCCTTCCACCCAAATTGATATAATCACTGCACAAACGTGCAAACCCAGATTTAGGATGAGTAGGCTCCGAAATGGGTCCGGCAGCTTGGGCATTCTTTACAAGATCCAAAAGCTGTTGGGCAGACATGAATACGCCATCCTGAGGAGTAGCGCTAGATTGACCGATGCTGGGACGGCCAGGTCTAACCATTTCTCTTCTTTAAGAAAGAAAGAAAGAAGAGGAAAAAGGTTATTCTCAAAATTAATATCAAACAAACTTGATTGATAAAACAAGGCATCATAAAAGAAAATAGGATAGAATGGGTCTTAAGACTCGGATTAAATCCTAAGGCACGATACCTAAGAGAGACTTAGGACAATGATCCTTGCTAGATTATTTTACATTGTTCCGAAGTTTGGCTCTGATACCAAGCTGTGACGCCCCACCTCTATACTCACACTAACCAAGGACACTACTGGGTAATGCCATCAATTAGTATGAAGAATAAGGCTGTTGAGGAGCGACCATCTGTGTAATTGCTTTGTGTGAGTACCAATATGTCAGATGGTATGTCATGCATTTCATTTCAAGAGGAAATCTGACATGTCAAATACAAATTCAAAGCTACTACACAGTGGCTATGTGGCTTTCGTAAACAAATATAAAATAAGCATAACATAAATCAGTCACAGATATTCATATTACTAAGGCAGAAATAAATATGAATATAACACATAGAGGTGTACATCAAAGTATTGGTCATACAAGATCCACTTCATCACAAAAGAATAGGTACAAGTGCTAGACAAAAGAATATGTATACATCAAGGAGTCCCTATCTCGAATGTATAAAAACACAAAACTACTAAGCTAAAGTAGTTAGCCAAAAGTCAGAAGCTAGTCCCTGCTAAGAAGTCAAGTGGAAGCACCTGAAACACCTCGGTCTGACCCGAGTATTATTTAAGAAGAAAAAATAATAAACGGATCAGTCTAGCTATAATTATCAAGTAAGATGAGATAGAGTAAGAGATATAACAAATATATATGATAACAACAAAAATCATATAATATCTCAAAATCTCCTCAAACACCAAAAAGAATGTCATATTCTTTATTTATTTTTTAGTCACCAAATCACAAATATTGATAAAGTTTATCTAAGCAAATCACAAATACTGGTGAAACATAAATTCTAGAAATCATCAATTAGAAATCCAGAAATCACAAAAAAGGGGGAGGCCTATCATATACGGGAGCATGAAAACTCACCAACACGTGTATCACATATGGGACAATATCCCATGAGTCGCTAACCCATAGAGCCGGTGCAACGACGTAGTACAACGGTACGCCCGAGGAACCTGAAACTCAAAAAAGCCGGAACAACGACGTAGTATAAAGGTACGCCCGATGAACCAAACTCCATAAAACCCGTAGGTCGCAAGCCTATAAAAATGAGACGAAGCTCAACATAACGAGGTACTGTCCCCCCACGTGGACAATGAGACATCGCATATCGCTAGTCTAAACCTCAAAATGATCATCATAGATCAATATAAGTGTAAAATACACCAAGCTAGTAAATAGATGAGTTTAGCTTCATGTCCCATCACCACTGGTTTAACTTTAATATTTACGAACAAATTGTAGATTTCCACTCGAAAATTGTCACAAGATTTCAATCGAACAAGTCTAAGAATTAACCGACGAAGTAAACACAAGCGTTTCATACCACTTGTTTTGCTAAGTCGTTTACTTGGATTACTCGTACGAATGAGGTAAAGATTTGTATATACTAATAGATTGGAAAACGGTTTTAAAAACGAGCTTTGTATTAAAGTAATGTTGAAATCATTTATGTGAAAGAGTTTGAGTATTTACTACTAGTATAGAAACCTTTGTATTTTAAAGTGATCAATCACAGAAACGATTGTAAAAACAATCTATCACCAAAAATTCACATTCGACGACGTGAATTAAAACCATGAAAATCGATATCAAATCCATCAAATGGATATTCCTAAAAATCCAGAAAAAGAAGTCATCAAAATCGATAATAAATTACAACAACCAACCGGATCGACAAAAATCGATTAAAAATGGAAATTCGCATAAATATAGGCAAAGTGCCAAATTTTAATAGCGCTAGACGTCTGGTGGTTCTCCCAGACGTCTGAGCTAAAGGTCTAGAAATTTTCCACACCACTCAGATGTTTGAGCTTAAGGTCTGGAACATTTGTTCCTTTGCCTCAGATGTCTTAGTGTTTTACCAGACCTTTGAGCTGAAGCTCAGGGCAAAATTTGCCTAGGCCATTGATGGCCAATTCAACTCGGATGTGATCGAATGAGCGATGGTGGCTAAGGATTTATGCCAAATGATAACCCAGCCCTATAGGCTCTTCAATACACTCTGTAACGACCCGTAAATTTCAACTGTTTTAATAACGTAATTAGTTGAAATTGGGTGAAATTTTAAACGATAAAATTTTGAAATAAGAATTTAATATTTGGAATACGTCTAGTTAAACATAGCAACTGGTAAATTTTCGTCCGAAAATATGAAAGTTTATTTCGCGCGTAAATTTCAATTTAATCAGTTAAAAAGCGTTGAAAATAAAATGTTTCCGAAACCTAAATATTTTTACATAGAAAAATTCTAAATCATCTTTTGAGCAAGATGTCAGTTTGTCGTTTTTCCAAATTCGGACATCTTTGGCTCCGTCGATCTTATTTTTCTACGTTTTTCTTGCACTTTCCGCCAGTAGAAAAATTCGAATTTTATAAATTAAAAGTTACAACTGATATCTGTATACCGTTTTGGTCGTATCGTCGTGCTGATCTATGCGGTATATTCACTTCTGTATTTCGGAGTCCGGTGTGCGGTACAATCTGTGGAACACTCAGCATATCAGTTCTGCAACCGAGTGACTATTCGTTATCCAACTTGAAACCAATAGCCTTTTCGTAATTACTGAATTCAGCGTTCTACCCTTTACTATTCTCTATATTTATTTCCCTTTGAATCGCTGTCATGGTTTTCAATTGAAAGTGGAAAAGAAAAAAATGAATATAAAGCATTTTCCTTTTTCATCATCTCTCCTCTGTTATTTTCCCCACGTTCCCTCCCCAAAGGACTCAGCCCATCGACTTCACTGGCCGCCATCTCTAGTTCGCCCACACTCGCTACCTCCGGCCTCGGCCACTTTGTCGATCTGCTGTGAAATCCATGCCGCCGAACTCCACTAACCATTGGATTCCTCCCTTTGACTGTGCTTCAGTCACCTCGTGCTCCTCCCCTACAAATGCCAAGACCCCACCAGCCTGTCATATGCCTTGCAACCAGTCTCCGCCACCAAAGAATCCAAACCGAGCCTTGTGTTTTATGTATATAAGGTATAGTATATATTATATTATATTAGTTATATGGATACGTTTGGTTTGCAGCATATATTTATATGTTCATATAAGTTGATATTAGACTGTTGTGTTATTTATATAATTTATACTAAAGTAGGTTGTTATTTATATATGGGAATATGATTTACAAGATCAATACATTTTTTTTTTGATATGTTGCTAGTATACATAAGTGACAGTACTTGGGTAGAATGGTAGGTTGTCTCTGTATAAATTATATTATATGTTACATCTTATAATGTGTGCGTGTTTATAGTCTATAAAGCTACCATGTTATACATATTAGTTGCATATGTTTATATGAAAGTTATGTATTAAGATTTTATTTTATACATACAGTACATATAAGTTTTGAGTAACACCTATATTTGCATGATAGCTTAGAAAAGTTATATAACATGTGTCAGATATTAATATAGAAGTATATAAGTTATATATGTTTATAAAGTATACTGTGGATCTTCTATTGATGTTTGGAGTCTGGTTTGTTTTAAAGCAAAAGTGTGCTGTTGGTTTCCCAACATATATACACTAAGTCTATACATATCTACAACCTATGTTTTACATTTATTTACCATATGCGTGCATATGTTTTGTTGTATATATGCATTGCGTCTGCATATATGTTTGTGAATAACATGCATGTATATGTTTTATTTTATATATATGTCAAATATATATGGCCGCATAAAAAAAACTTGGGAATAGTAAGTATATGTGTATATTCGAGCCTATATACTCCGTTGATCAAAGAAATTGGTTCCATACTGTTAGTTTAAGTAAATTTCATGCCAGCTAATACATACGTTTATTTTGGTTAGTGTATATTATTAGGTATATATAGATCTTATTTTGATAGACATTTTAAGTTGAATATGGTTTTTTTTAAAAGGTTTATCATATTATATGTTTGTTTTGTTTCAGTTATATATATTATAATAAAATTGTTCATATTGATTTTTAATATAGAATAATTTGGATTTTTAGAAATATATATATTTTTCATGCGAGTTTAAATCTTATATTAATTATTAGAGAATATGTATAGATATAATATCTATTTGGGTTCGGTTTATCAAGCTAAATTCGATTCGATCTCATCAATTTCTTATCTATCAGTTGTCCATCGAATCCGTATCCATCTAGCTTTGCTTTGAGATTCGTGCTTGGGATCATAGCTCATTTCGTTCTGGTGTTTCTCTCTAACCTCGAAAGGTGAGCACTCACTCACGATTAACGTTCTTTTATTTATTAGATTTGATTTCAATTGAAACGACAATTGAAATATGCTGCTGTTAGTTAATCACACTGTTATATATGCTATTACCTGTATCTGTTCACCTGTGACATCTGACACCATTATCTGTTAATTATTTATGCGATGATAATACAGTTTGGCTGATAATTGATTGATTGTTGATGTTTATATTGGACATTAAATTGTTAATGTTAAAATGATAAATAGTATGAAATTGAACTTGATATAGGATAATTAAATGTTAAATTTGATTAACGGACATTTGTATAATATGACCCCTTTAACTATTAAATTTATTGACACGTAGGATTTGTTTAATTACACTTTGAACCACTGAATGTATGTTGTTAAATTGACGATGTATGAAATTGTAAATAAATGACAAGTGAAAACCGTAATGTAATAATCTTTAATCTACATGAAATGATAGTGTAGATTATAGAAATAATTATATTAATTCGTACAAATAACAATGCGAATTAATACGGTTATTTCAGGATTATTTGAATTGATTATTGGATTGTTATTGATTGTTGTTATTGCTTGTTTATTTACTTTGACACCATCCCAGTTATCACACTGCAAGTTCCCTTTGATATGTTTTGATTTTGAATTGAATTGGAATCGGGTTGAAATGATAAATACCCAAATTGAACTTTGACCTAGGATAGGAAATTAAATAAAGTGGAAATTAGGGAGGCATCCCTATCATACTTTCATATTGTAAAGCGGGTCCCTGTCAAAGTTTCATTGTAAAGCGGGTCCCTGTTTTCTGGAAACGAAGAAAAATTATTGCTGAAATGTCAGCAACTTTTATAAATAAGTGCTGATATTTCAGCAACTATCCGTGTCAAAGTTTTATTGTAAAAACAAAGAAAAATTATTGCTGAAATGTCAGCAACTTTTATAAATAAGTGCTGATATTTCAGCAACTTTCATAAACTGTGTTCACAGTGTACATAAATGTTGCTGAAATATCAGCAACTTTCATAAATAAGTGTTGATATTTCAGCAACTTTCATACACTATGTTCAGAGTGTACAGAAATGTTGCGGAAATGTCAGCAAGTTTTATGAAATGTTGCATCATGCTTTGCTATAATCGTGAATAAAAAACAGGGACCTAATTTACACTGAAATTTAGTGAAGGACTTTTCGTGAATTTTGAAACTTAATAAGGACCTGTGCCAAAAGTACCCTTAAATAAAACCCGATTGGTCAATAATTTGATTTAAAATAAAACGAAGATTTTATTTGAATAAATAATATGGTTTTGAAATGAAGTTGAAATTTGAATTTTTAATGAAAGGAAAATGTTAATATTTAAAAATCTGAAACAAAATATTAAAAATGAAATTGATGAAAGAACGATGTTTAATTTGAGAAATGATTGAATTAAGTTTGAAATGATTTAAAAATTTTGTTTGAAATTATTAAACTTTGAGATGATTTAATAATTAAGTTTGAAATTATAATTAAGTTTGAAATTATTAAACTTTGAAATTATTTAATAATTAAGTTTTGAATTATTTAATAATTAAATGAGATTGAATGGTTTAATGATTAAATTGAATTGAATTCTTTAATAAGAAAATTGAACTTTTGAATAAGTGAATTTACTTCGTAAATAATTGAAATTGAGTTTTCTTTACTATTTAAGTTTTGGAAAATTATTTAAGAAAGTAAATAAGTGAAATTGAATTTCTTTAACAAGAAATGAAAATGTGATATTTTTGGAATTAATGCAAGACTTGTAATCTAAAGAATTTGATTTGATGAATGTATTTTAATTCAAAATTGTAAGTTTTGATATAATGGAGTTGAACTTAAGAAATTGATTTAATGAATTGGAAATTTAATAGAAATTGTTTTGAATGGCATAGTAACTTAATGAATATTGAATGAAATCGATAAATGATTTTAAATTGATTTGAATGTTAAATAAGATTTAATTTAAATGTTTTCGAAATGAAACTTGTATTCGAACTTGAATCAATATTTGGATTGTTTTAAATAGAAATTGAAATTGAATTATAAGATTGTGAAATGATAATTTGGAAGTTTTGAAACGTAAATTATTGGAAATTGGTTTTGAAAGACAAATGAAATGTTGATTTACGAATTCTATTTGAAATTGAAATTGATTTGGTTTTGAAATGAACAAACGACCAATCGGTGTAATAATTACGGAAGTTATTAAAGAGACCGGGATCGGTAATGGATATACTCTCTATCTGAACCGAAACCACTTTAATAACTATACGCGGAGTGATGATCCAGAATGAAGTGGTTGGAATGATGTACGTGATGATTGAAGAAAGTGAACGATAATGGATAGCCTTGACACTTGTGTCAAATTGGAAATGACTAAAACAGGAGCTGTGCCGGGCCAATTGAGGATTAGCTACCTCAAGTGGACACACTTCTTCGAACTACTTATACTTGTTGTCGATTGGTGCACCCTTGATTTTGGGAGTGTTGTTTCACGGTGTTGCGGGCGCTGCGGCGTTGCGTTCTCACCAGTCCGGATCAGGCGAACGGTAGTATCACTACCTTGGGTATTGCCTCATGTGCCTTGTCATACTTGTATTCCATTTATGCGCGACCACTACGATTTTGATTTGTACCTTTAGTATATGGATTGCCCTCTGGTGACTTCCGGTTTTGGGGAAACTACGGTCTTGTATATGCTTTTGGGAATAAAAATGTGTTAAGGGTGGAATGGGCCATGACTTAACGCTATTTTGATATCTTATTATTACTGATAGACATTATCTACTTATCGTACACTACTGCATAGTAGATAGTTTAACGGATCCTTAAAGGATGGTTATTCCAAACATCCTTTGAGTTACTTGTATTTCAATTGCTATTTCACTTGAGTTGGATTTATTAATATAAGAATGTTAATCCTGACTCGAGTGTTTTGTATTTTGCTTTACGCTCGGGTCAGACTGAGTGATCCAGTATTCGAGACTCACCTTTGAAGTTGGAGCTTTGCTTGAAGATCCAGCCATCTATTCTGCTTTCAGCATTCGATGATTCCAGTGATGCATTCTGATTTGTATCTGATGTATCGTGTTACTCTTCCGTTGTATCTGGTTTAACCCTGATGTATCGTATTACTCTTCTGTTGTAAACTCTGATGTATTTTATATATTCATATAGTAGCTTCATGAACTACTATCTCTTTTATTTCCGCTGCACTTATTACTCTGTGTCTGTGTTCTGTGATTATTTATTTACTGTATATGTTCAGTTTTGCCAAATTTAAATTAACAACGCGGTATTTTGAGCAATTCAACTCCGGCATGAGTGTCTATCTATACACTTATAATGGATGCAAATGGTCCAAAATGGCGGGTCGTTACAGTTGGTATCAGAGCTTTGGTAGCTCTAGGCAAAACTTAACATATAGGGTAAATGTATTTACAGAATCACTCTTATTCGAGTTTCAAATCTCTTCCTTTGACTCAATTCCTTTGAATTTTGGAACGTTCACTGCGGTTCCAAAACTCATTCGTGTCCCTCACTATTCGTCTTCTTTCAATTATGGAGCACCCCATAACTCCATTTGAATGATATCTATAATAGATCGACGGTCTCACCAATCTTCGAATGATTTGTAAAGGGGTGAAACTCCTTTACAATAGGCATTGATTTACCGGAGATTTCTACATCCTCGGTTTACGATGCTATCTACCTCCTGCTATACCTGAATTCTATTTCATGAGATCGAATGTCGATTTGCCTCGGAATTCTACATGGATCTTATTCTTGAAGTCACGGTCGACCCGGTTAAGGTTGCCCGTGAATTAAATAAGCTTATCCATCTCCCGATTCTGTTAATTGAATCATCTTTTCTTTTCTTTTGAACTTGAATTCGAATCAGAATTCTCTTTAAATTTGAGTCCATCAAAATTGAAACCCTATCCTTATTTTAAAAAAAATTTCATTCCTGTATCGTCGAGCAAAGAAATGTATTTGTAAACTAATATTTAAATACTGTGTTGTTTGAGTTGTCGATGTTGATTTGGGTTTCCGATCGATTCGTCTGATCAACGCTATCGATAGGATTTCCAAAACACTTGAACAGAGCAAACTGACACAATATTATTTTTCAAATTTGATAAATGAAATTGTATGATTTTACTATAAATATATAAGTAAAATTTTCTGGAATTTAATAAGTTAATTAAATTGGTTGTTTGAAATGATAATATTTGATTATCATTTGTTGTTTAAATGAATTTATAAATATGGTTTATAAATTGATTTGGAATTTGAAATGAATTTAATTCAAAAATTTGAGAATTTAGTTTCCGGTGATTTCAAACTTTGGTTTTAAAATCTTAAAGTATATATTATTGAAAGTATTTTCGAATAGAAATCGTTTTCAAAGAATTTTAAAATGTTGAAATCAGTGCTCTTCTCTTTGTCGCTGGAAAATAATTTCGGTAATGGCGGCCGCATCATCGACATTCATTTTCGAGTTTCGAAGTGGAGAAACCATTATGTAGCTTTGCTACGGTTTTGTTTGGAAAAATAAATTGATTTGAAATTCTAAGCATGACTTGATTTATAATATATATTGAAGATTTTAAATCTGATATATCTATTTCATTTATAAAATGGTTTGAAGTTAATTGAAAATTAATTCTTAAAATTTAGATTTAAGGACGATCTTCAATGAAGCCAAAAGTTTTGACTAAATAATCAACTTGAAATAAGCAAATTGTAAAATTTCATTCGGATAATACTCAATTGCATTATATATATAACTTACCTAAATTTTTAAAAGTTAATTTTGTAATTGAATATTATACAATATAAATGAAATCAAAGGAATTTTAAATTAATTTGAGTAGTTATAATAAGTGTAAATATACTTAAAATATGTAATAAGATATTAAGTAGAATAAATTTAACAATAATTTGGAATAAAAAGGAATTTAAATTGCTGAAAAAAATATGATTATAATAAAAGACTATTGAAATTTATGGTTTTATAAATTGTAAATTGAAGATAATTGGATAATAAGATAATGAATTTAGAAATAGTTGATGTCACGACCCGACTTTCTAGCCACAGAAAGACGTATCATGAATTAAGAAATTTACTCACTTAATTATAAATTGATTATCTTGAATTAATCCCTCAATCTCTAATTCATTTATTTATTAATTACATTCATTTCCACTAATTACTTCATTAAGTAATTATTCTTAATTTCAAATAGTAATTAACCTTTAATTCCATTTATTTATTAATTTCCTTAATAAAATTTAATCTTTAAAGATAAACTTTTCAATTAAATTACATATAAATTTCTATCATTAAACTTCATTGGAAAAACACTTAGGAGTCAATTTTAATTGAAAATATAAAATTTACTCAAATTTAAACATTCAAATTTAACATTAAAATCTTTGAAACTTGTAAAAATTTCTTTACTTTTAAACTTTGATTCCCTTTGTTTAATATAAATCTGGATTCTGTTTTATTTAAAAACTACAAGCCTGGAACTAATTTACTTCATTAAACTTTAACTAGATACAATACAAAATCAACCCGAGCAACTCACTAAAAATCCCCGAGTAAACTACACTAAAACCCCGAGTCGTCTTCGAGGCATTCGCGACTTCAACTGCTTCGAGTCTTCCATGCGATCATCACGAGACTTCCCCGATCCATCTTCATCTTCTCCAAACTCTCGATACACCAGACATTCAAACGTGCACGTGCACGTGCACCGACGTCTCCGACCACCAACGTTCATCGCAGCGTTCAACGACAATCACACGAACCCACACGATCACTACTCCTCACCCAGATTCCAAAATCCTTTTGCAAATCGAAATCGAGCATCTTTGTCAAATTTTTAAAATCGCCATGGCCAGAAACCTTCACCGTTACGACGCCTCTGACCTCGAGGAGCCTCACCATCCACTCTGCAACTTCGTCTCGACATCCAGCTTCTCCAACATGCCTTGCGATCGCCTCCGATCAAGTATACATCTCACCAATATCACGACAATGAAGCCAACAAAAAAACTGCAACTAAACCCTAGTTTGATCGAATTCAATCAATTCAGACATTAGAAAATTTTGATAGTATTTTTCCCATTAACTCCAACACTCAAGCTAGCTTTGATCAAGAAATTGCCTCCGATCATCACGTTGATCAACGGCAATCAACAAAGACACCCAAAACGAATATCTCTAAAATTCTCATGAATTATCAATCTAAAATTTTTGATATGTATATTAAAATTCATCATTTTCTATTACTAATCAAATTCTATAATCAAATTCTATAATCAAATTCTGAAATTACGAAGATTGATTCTTGGCTAAATTTTAGATCATCACTGGTATTCATCTTTCAGAAATAATTGCCAGATATAAATTCTAGAAACCATTTTTAAAATTGGATTTATATTGTAACAATTCTCTTTTATTCACAAATCAATATCTAATATTGATTGTACAAAGAGGATTTGAATTTTAGAACTTGATTTTCCAATCTGAACTAAAAACAGAGCCTATTTTCCTATACACTTACATATACATTCAGATATTTGCATATATACGAACATGCAAGCAAGTACACACCATCATTCAAACATATATACATTATCACTACACATCCTATTTCTTCACATACATCAAAGTAATTTCTCAGATATAAAACTGTTTTTAAAAATATTTACTCACCATTTTTAAAGCAGAGAACAGTTTTCCCAGGCCTTTAAATTTTTGATCTGGCAACTGCTTTTGATTTAAATTTTTAAAACTGTTAAAACTAGGACAGTTATCACTTAAAACACTCGCGTGCAAATCTAAGAATTACTCGAGCCAAAATCTAGTTTACTCGAGTTTATAATATAGGGTTAATTATCTAATCTTGCTTAATCAATCATTAATTAATTACAAACCTTTAATTAATTAATTACTCATTAAATATTAATCATCCTTGATTAATTATTAATTACATAAAGTAATTATCCTTTAATTAATTTCACAAATTAATTATTCTTAACCATTTAACAGTAATTAACCTTTAATTACCTTCATTAATTAATTAATGGAAGTAATTAATTAAGGATTATTAATTAATTTAATTAATGAAGGTAATTAAAGGTTAATTACTGTTAAATGGTTAAGAATAATTAATTTGTGAAATTAATTAAAGGATAATTACTTTATGTAATTAATAATTAATCAAGGATGATTAATATTTAATGAGTAATTAATTAATTAAAGGTTTGTAATTAATTAATGATTGATTAAGCAAGATTAGATAATTAATCATTTGTGAATTGGTTAAGTATAATTACTTAATGAAAGTAATTAAAGTAATTAATTACTTAAGGTAATTAATTAGATAAATTTGATAAGTTTAATTTATTAATTAAATTAAGATAATCACTTAGTGATTGATAAGTAATTACTTAAATGTAATTTGTGAAGTGTAATTACTTAGGAAAGTAATTAAAGTTAATTAGTGGATGTAATTAACTAAAAAAAGATTTTAATAATAAAAGTAATTTTAGTTTAATTACTTTGTATAATTAATCAGGGAATTAATTAAAGGATAATTAATTAAGGAGTAATTAATTTATGAAGTGTAGTAATTAAGAATAGTTAATTACTAAATGAGATTAATCAAAGGTGATTAATAAATGTGACTAATTAATTATTAATTTAAATAAGATAATTAATTAAGAATAATTAAGGATCATTAATTAATATAATTAATGATGTAATTAAGAATTGATTAATTAATAAATAATAAGTGATTAAAGTAATTAATTAATTGTAATTAATTAAGGATTAATGTAATTAAGTATAGTTAATTAATTAAGGAAGTAATTAAAGATTAATTACTGAATGGTTTAAGATAATTAATTTGTGAAATTAATTAAGTATTAATTACTTAAAGTAATTAAAGGATTATTAATCAGGAATGATTAATTAAGATGGATACTTAGAGTAATGATTAATTAATTGGTTTAATTAATAATTAAGTAAGCAGGATTTATAGAATGAAGTAATTAGTTTAATTCACTTTAAATTAATTAGATGATATAAATCATTGCTTAAGGATGGATGAATGAGATTGAATGTATTTCATTGTTTGATATCTCTGATGAGATATGATTGATATATGATATGGATGTTTGGTTGAATTATAATGATAATGTGAATTATCTGTTTGGGATGATAATGTAGATTATCTATTGAATTATCTATCTTTGTGTATATAGATAAGAATTGAATTGTTTTAACCTTAAAACAACTTGACCCTTAAAAGATACGTTTTGGATTTCGATGAGACCGGGATCGGGTTTCCGTATACCGGAATTCCAGGTCTGGAGACCCGAATACCACATCGATCCAAATTAACGATAGGTCGTGAATCTCAAGTGAAGATGAAGATTCAGAGTGCAAGGGTTATTGTCGTTAACTCTGAGGGTGATTCCAAAACGAGTGTAACGAGATAATGCCTTCGGTTTCGTTCGAACCCGGAACGAACTTATATGGATTGAATGCTTTCAGCACATCGTCAGGCGGACGATGAGCATTCTAAGTGATATGTTCTGATTAAAGGTAATCGTAACCTCAAGCCTCATCAACCGGGAATGGCTAAAACAGGGGAGGTGCAGCAAGGCTTCGTGGGTAGCACCCACTGAGAGCAAGATAGATCCCTGTCTAGAGGTCCCTTTTCTTTTATTCGGCTTAGTGTGTGGTTGGTCGCGCCAACTACGGGGTTATCTTGTTCGGAATTATCCAGTAAGGGATGGTTCCGGCTTTGTGTTGCAGAGGAGCGGGCGTACTCCTCGGTACGGTGATCTAGGCCACGTACTGTGACGGGCGGTACCCCAGTAGCCCTGCCATTGTATGGAATCCAAACTCCAATAAGTGCCGTACGTATTAGTTGTGCCCAACTATGTTGGAATGTGAGATGTAAGCATTTCAGCTATTTCTGTATTTTACTTGGAAACCCTAGACCCTATTATAATATAACTGGATTTCCTATCAAATGTTTTAGTTAGCGTAAGGTAAAAACTTACCCATGTTTATGTGTGGGGAGTCTTACGTGATACTTTTGTTTTCAAAGGTTTTCAAAGTTAAGCAATTTAAACCGTTTACTCACACCAGACCCATGTCCGACCCAAGTGTTTATTTTCTGTTTTATTAAACTCTTGGGTACTCAATATTGTATTGAGTAGTCGAGGGATTCAGGTTAGTCTTGACGAATACTGGAGGAGCTGAGGAGCAGGAGGCTTCAGCGTGTAGATATATAGAGTTTCCGCTGTGTATGTTGTATTGTACTGATGTACTTGTGATGTATAATAGACAGAAGTTTATAACTGTCTATTCTGTGTTGTATAAATTGTATACTCTGATGTATATGATACTATGTAATATCTTATGTGATATAATATATTTCTCGTTCCGCTGTGAGATCTCTGATGTGTTGTTGTTCTTTCTTCTTTTCTTTTCTTCTTCTATCCCTTTCTTTCTTCATAATGATGCGTCTTTCTGGGCAGAGAAGGGCGGGTCGTCACAATATGAAATGTATGAATAAAGTTTTTATTTAAATTAATCTATAACCATAATTAAAACATCATATTATTATTATTTGGTTATTTATATTTGAAAATAACAATTTTATCAATTTAAATTAAAAGATTATCACATTTTAAATTCCTCGAAATCCCGGGATATCACAGTTGAGATTGATTTTAGTGAAATCATATGGATTAAATCAAATGATTGAATATCAATTAATTTAAATTTGAATTTATATGGTTTAAATTAATTGTTATTTTGTATTTCAAATCTGTTTTTCTTTCTGGTTGTTTCTATTTTCCTACCTCGTTCCTTTTCGGGGACGAAAAGTTTTGAGTGGGGGAGAGTGTAACGACCCGTAAATTTCAACTGTTTTAATAACGTAATTAGTTGAAATTTGGTGAAATTTTAAACGATAAAATTTTGAAATAAGAATTTAATATTTGGAATACGTCTAGTTAAACATAGCAACTGGTAAATTTTCGTCCGAAAATATGAAAGTTTATTTCGCGCGTAAATTTACTTCAATTTAATCAGTTAAAAAGCGTTGAAAATAAAATGTTTCCGAAACCTAAATATTTTTACATAGAAAAATTCTAAACCATCTTTTGAGCAAGATGTCAGTTTGTCGTTTTTCCAAATTCGGACATCTTTGGCTCCGTCGATCTTATTTTTCTACGTTTTTCTTGCACTTTCCGCCAGTAGAAAAATTCGAATTTTATAAATTAAAAGTTACAACTGATATCTGTATACCTTTTTGGTCGTATCGTCGTGCTGATCTATGCGGTATATTCACTTCTGTATTTCGGAGTCCGGTGTGCGGTACAATCTGTGGAACGCTCAGCATATCAGTTCTGCAACCGAGTGACTATTCGTTATCCAACTTGAAACCAATAGCCTTTTCGTAATTACTGAATTCAGCGTTCTACCCTTTACTATTCTCTATATTTATTTCCCTTTGAATCGCTGTCATGGTTTTCAATTGAAAGTGGAAAAGAAAAAAATGAATACAAAGCATTTTTCTTTTTCATCATCTCTCCTCTATTATTTTCCCCACGTTCCCTCCCCAAAGGACTCAGCCCATCGACTTCACTGGCCGCCATCTCCAGTTCGCCCACACTCGCTACCTCCGGCCTCGGCCACTTTGTCGATCTGCTGTGAAATCCATGCCGCCAAACTCCACTAACCATTGGATTCCTCCCTTTGACTGTGCTCCAGTCACCTCGTGCTCCTCCCCTACAAATGCCAAGACCCTACCAGCCTGTCATATGCCTTGCAACCAGTCTCCGCCACCAGAGAATCCAAACCGAGCCTTGTGTTTTATGTATATAAGGTATAGTATATATTATATTATATTAGTTATATGGATACGTTTGGTTTGCAGCATATATTTATATGTTCATATAAGTTGATATTAGACTGTTGTGTTATTTATATAATTTATACTAAAGTAGGTTGTTATTTATATATGGGAATATTATTTACAAGATCAATACATTAGTTTTTTTTTGATATGTTGCTAGTATACATAAGTGACAGTACTTGGGTAGAATGGTAGGTTGTCTCTGTATAAATTATATTATATGTTACATCTTATAATGTGTGCGTGTTTATAGTCTATAAAGCTACCATGTTATACATATTAGTTGCATATGTTTATATGAAAGTTATGTATTAAGATTTTATTTTATACATACAGTACATATAAGTTTTGAGTAACACCTATATTTGCATGATACCTTAGAAAAGTTATATAACATGTGTCAGATATTAATATAGAAGTATATAAGTTATATATGTTTATAAAGTATACTGTGGATCTATTGATGTTTGGAGTCTGGTTTGTTTTAAAGCAAAAGTGTGCTGTTGGTTTCCCAACATATATACACTAAGTCTATACATATCTACAACCTATGTTTTACATTTATTTACCATATGCGTGCATATGTTTTGTTGTATATATGCATTGCGTCTGCATATATGTTTGTGAATAACATGCATGTATATGTTTTATTTTATATATATGTCAAATATATATGGCCGCATAAAAACAACAAACTTGGGAATAGTAAGTATATGTGTATATTCGAGCCTATATACTCCGTTGATCAAAGAAATTGGTTCCATACTGTTAGTTTAAGTAAATTTCATGCCAGCTAATACATACGTTTATTTTGGTTAGTGTATATTATTAGGTATATATAGATCTTATTTTGATAGACATTTTAAGTTGAATATGGTTTTTTTTAAAAGGTTTATCATATTATATGTTTGTTTTGTTTCAGTTATATATATTATAATAAAATTGTTCATATTGATTTTTAATATAGAATAATTTGGATTTTTAGAAATATATATATTTTTCATGCGAGTTTAAATCTTATATTAATTATTAGAGAATATGTATAGATATAATATCTATTTGGGTTCGGTTTATCAAGCTAAATTCGATTCGGTCTCATCAATTTCTTATCTATCAGTTGTCCGTCGAATCCGTATCCATCTAGGTTTGCTTTGAGATTCGTGCTTGGGATCGTAGCTCATTTCGTTCTGGTGTTTCTCTCTAACCTCGAAAGGTGAGCACTCACTCACGATTAACGTTCTTTTATTTATTAGATTTGATTTCAATTGAAACGACAATTGAAATATGCTGCTGTTAGTTAATCACACTGTTATATATGCTATTACCTGTATCTGTTCACCTGTGACATCTGACACCATTATCTATTAATTATTTATGTGATGATAATATAGTTTGGCTGATAATTGATTGATTGTTGATGTTTATATTGGACGTTAAATTGTTAATGTTAAAATGATAAATAGTATGAAATTGAACTTGATATAGGATAATTAAATGTTAAATTTGATTAACGGACATTTGTATAATATGACCCCTTTAACTGTTAAATTTATTGACACGTAGGATTTGTTTAATTACACTTTGAACCACTGAATGTATGTTGTTAAATTGACGATGTATGAAATTGTAAATAAATGACAAGTGAAAACCGTAATGTAATAATCTTTAATCTACATGAAATGATAGTGTAGATTCTAGAAATAATTATATTAATTCGTACAAATAACAATGCGAATTAATACGGTTATTTCGGGATTATTTGAATTGATTATTGGATTGTTATTGATTGTTGTTATTGCTTGTTTATTTACTTTGACACCATCCCAGTTATCACACTGCAAGTTCCCTTTGATATGTTTTGATTTTGAATTGAATTGGAATCGGGTTGAAATGATAAATACCCAAATTGAACTTTGACCTAGGATAGGAAATTAAATAAAGTGGAAATTAGGGAGGCATCCCTATCATACTTTCATATTGTAAAGCGGGTCCCTGTCAAAGTTTCATTGTAAAGTGGGTCCCTGTTTTCTGGAAACGAAGAAAAATTATTGCTGAAATGTCAGCAACTTTTATAAATAAGTGCTGATATTTCAGCAATTATCCGTGTCAAAGTTTTATTGTAAAAACAAAGAAAAATTATTGCTGAAATGTCAGCAACTTTTATAAATAAGTGCTGATATTTCAGCAACTTTCATAAACTGTGTTCACAGTGTACATAAATGTTGCTGAAATATCAGCAACTTTCATAAATAAGTGTTGATATTTCAGCTACTTTCACACACTATGTTCAGAGTGTACAGAAATGTTGCGGAAATGTCAGCAACTTTTATGAAATGTTGCATCATGCTTTGCAATAATCGTGAATAAAAAACAGGGACCTAATTTACACTGAAATTTAGTGAAGGACTTTTCGTGAATTTCGAAACTTAATAAGGACCTGTGCCAAAAGTACCCTTAAATAAAACCCGATTGGTCAATAATTTGATTTAAAATAAAACGAAGATTTTATTTGAATAAATAATATGGTTTTGAAATGAAGTTGAAATTTGAATTTTTAATGAAAGGAAAATGTTAATATTTAAAAATCTGAAACAAAATATTAAAAATGAAATTGATGAAAGAACGATGTTTAATTTGAGAAATGATTGAATTAAGTTTGAAATGATTTAAAAATTTTGTTTGAAATTATTAAACTTTGAGATGATTTAATAATTAAGTTTGAAATTATAATTAAGTTTGAAATTATTAAACTTTGAAATTATTTAATAATTAAGTTTTGAATTATTTAATAATTAAATGAGATTGAATGGTTTAATGATTAAATTGAATTGAATTCTTTAATAAGAAAATTGAACTTTTGAATAAGTGAATTTACTTCGTAAATAATTGAAATTGAGTTTTCTTTATTATTTAAGTTTTGGAAAATTATTTAAGAAAGTAAATAAGTGAAATTGAATTTCTTTAACAAGAAATGAAAATGTGATATTTTTGGAATTAATGCAAGACTTGTAATCTAAAGAATTTGATTTGATGAATGTAGTTTAATTCAAAATTGTAAGTTTTGATATAATGGAGTTGAACTTAAGAAATTGATTTAATGAATTGGAAATTTAATAGAAATTGTTTTGAATGGCATAGTAACTTAACGAATATTGAATGAAATCGATAAATGATTTTAAATTGATTTGAATGTTAAATAAGATTTAATTTAAATGTTTTCGAAATGAAACTTGTATTCGAACTTGAATCAATATTTGGATTGTTTTAAATAGAAATTGAAATTGAATTATAAGATTGTGAAATGATAATTTGGAAGTTTTGAAACGTAAATTATTGGAAATTTGTTTTGAAAGACAAATGAAATGTTGATTTACGAATTCTATTTGAAATTGAAATTGATTTGGTTTTGAAATGAACAAACGACCAATCGGTGTAATAATTACGGAAGTTATTAAAGAGACCAGGATCGGTAATGGATATACTCTCTATCTGAATCGAAACCACTTTAATAACTATACGCGGAGTGATGATCCAGAATGAAGTGGTTGGAATGATGTACGTGATGATTGAAGAAAGTGAACGATAATGGATAGCCTTGACACTTGTGTCAAATTGGAAATGACTAAAACAGGAGCTGTGCCGGGCCAATGGAGGATTAGCTACCTCAAGTGGACACACTTCTTCGAACCACTTATACTTGTTGTCGATTGGTGCACCCTTGATTTTGGGAGTGTTGTTTCACGGTGTTGCGGGCGCTGCGGCGTTGCGTTCTCACCAGTCCGGATCAGGCGAACGGTAGTATCACTACTGTGATAACCCGGATTTTGGAAACATATGTTAATTGATAATTAACTGGGTTAATTAATAGAAATACTGATTTTATTTGGATTAATAAATGAAAATTTGATAATTAGAATATATCTGGATATATATAGATAAATTTGAATTATAATAAATACTGACTTATAAATATCCAGATAAATATTCATTTGATAATATTTGTTTAATGATCTTCTTTTATAAATATTTATTTGGTAAAATTTATCTTTTCAAAACTAATATAAAATATATATATATATAATCAACTTTAAACAAATTTTTGAAAATTCTATACATTTGTATGTGTAAGATTGGTTTGTAAATATGTAAGGTGAGATTTAATTAAAGATTTAATAATACCGTTTCTTTTATATACTTGGAAATAGATATAGTTAGTAAATTAATATAAAGCTTTGATATGTGTATATCTTTTAAAACTATAAGTATAAAATTTAAAGTTCACAAGACATATGTAAATATAAAATAAATAATCTATATAAATACATATATATGACTTAAAAATTTAATAAAAGAAGAGTTAACACTTGTAAACATCATAATGTATATTTAGGACATTTGTGAATTGGAGTGTATATGTGTAAGCTAAATAATCAATGCAAGGACAAGTGGCTTTATTTGTTATTCTTTGATAATTAAAATTTAAAAATTTGAGAAAAAAAAAATATATGAAGAAGGAATCTGTTTTTACGTTTCAGCTAAAAATCCATCTTCTCTTCATATTCAACTAAAATACAAACCAAAAGAAAAGAAAATGAAACCTGGAAATTTAAATCCGAGACAAGGAATCAAAGGGCAAATGCAACATCAGTTTTAAATCATCTAATACAACCTGAGATCAGGCAAGGAGACCAATCAACTAGCAACCTGAGATCAACTTCAGATTATAATTCAACAAAAGCAAAAAGAATTCAAGAGCAAATGAAACAAGCCTGTAGTGTTCTCTTTCTCTATTTCTAAAATCACAGTGAGTAAACTTTTATTTAAAAGACTAAAATCTGTTTTATTTACTAATGCATGTGATAAGTAATTAAAGTAAAGTTGTTAAAAATTGTTGCTTGGATGTATGTTAGAGAATTACTGTGTGTGCATGCCTGATATATGAATATATATGTCTCTGTTTGAATTATAGACTCAAGAACAATATAGAAAAATTCATATCTTCCCATCTAATCAAATTCATGCTATGATCTCTGAAGATAAAATGATTGTAACAATGTAATATCATTTTTAGAAATAATTTCAAGTGTTTATATTGAGTATTGGTTTCAGAATTAAAAAAATAGCAGTGATGATCTTATATAAGCAAGAAATCGATCATCTAAATTTCAAGTTTGGATTATACATACAGATTCGTATTAGAAAATGATAATTTTTGATAATGGTTTCATGATTTTTAAACTTATAATTATTGGGAATTCTCGAGTTGAACGGGAATTGGTCTTCGCTCGATTTCTGGTGATCGGAGGAAGGATAGGCGTCAAATTTGCTGCTGGAGGAAGTTCGTGGGGCGAGGATCTCGGGAAAATTAGTGGGTGAATTTTCAGTTCGCCGTGGAGGTAGTGCAACGTCGAAGTAGGGTTTAAAGACCTGTTTTGATCGAGAATGTTGTCGTGGCAATAGCGTCGACGTAGGTACATCGGGATGGACCGGTGGTGGGGGAAACGATGAGTGGTAGTACGGCGAAGTTCCAGGCGTGATAGCGAAGTCTCTTGTGATCGGAGTTAGGCGGTGCGAGGTGTTTAGTCGATTTCGTTTTTGGGTTCATGTGGGATCGAGTTGCTCGATTTCGTTTCCTCGCGAGTTCGTAAGTACTAAGGGGTAGGAGCTTTCGTGTAGATGATCGTCGACGTGTCAAGGACCGAAGGGATGATCGGAGGGGCGGCGAGCTTCTGTGTACGTGCACGTGCACGTTTGTATCTGGAGTTTGATCTGAGCTTTGGGGAAGAAGGCTTCTACTCGGGTCGAACTCGAATGGGTTGCATGTCTGACTCGAAGAAGAATGGGAAGCGGAATGACTCGTGTTTCGCTCGGGTGGAAAAGTTGTTTTCTCGAGTCGTTTTATTTGAACTGTTTCCAAATTTTTAAAGGAAATCAAATTTCTTGTTTTATCAAAGTAAGATGTATCCAAATAAACTAAGTTTCTAAAATGAATAATTTGAACAAGGTTTTGAAACGGGTTTTCAAGTTGAAAATTTAAAATCAAATGTTATTGAATTTGTTTGGTATATTTGATTAATTAGGTAATTAATTCCTAATGGTTTCTAAAATAAAGTTAATGATGTAATAAAGTATTTAGATTAAGATAAGGAAATTAATTAAAGGATAATTAATGGTAATGGTTAAGAATAATTAATTTACTTAATTAATTAGAGGTAAATCACTTAATGTTATTAATTAAAGGATTTATTAATATAATTAATTAATGAGTTAATTAATTAATTTAAGAGTAATTAATTAATTAGAGAGTTAAGGATTAATTAAAAATGTGATTAATTATTTGCTAAGGTAATTAAATATAATTAACTAATGGAAGTGATTAATTTAAAGTATGATTAATTAATTAATGTAATTAATTAAAGATCAATGTAATTAATTATAGTTAATTAGTTAATGAAAGTAATTAATTAAGGATCATTAATTAATGTGATTATCCCATTGTTTAATTATTCTCAATTAAGTAAATAAATAAATAAAAGGTTAATTAATTTAGGTTATTAAAGGCTAATTATGTAATGAAATTAAAAAGAACAATTAATCAAGAGTGATTAATTAAGATGGATACTAAATGGATGATTAATTAATTGGTTTGTAATTAATTTATGTTGAGTAAAGATGATAAGTAATTAAAGATTAGTAATTAATTTAATTAAAGATAAATTAAATTAATTTTGGAAGTGATTAACCTTGCTTTTGGGTGGCTGAATGATATTGAATGCCTTGGGACTATTTGTTATCCCGGGTATGTGATTGTGATGCTATGTGATCTGCCATATTTTTGTAATATTATATGTTTAGGTGAACAATGATGATGTGTTTACCTATGATAATTTGCTGTGTAAAAGTGACACTCTATATTTAAAATTGAATTGTATTCATTTGAATAACTTGGGTTAAGATGATATTGAATTCGAAGAGACCGGGGTCGGGTATTAGTAAATATCCGAAACCACTTCGATTAGTAATCTAAATCCTCTATAGATTTGAATTGTAAATCAAATAGGCTGGGATGAAATAAATTGAGTAGTCTGGACCATTGGAACTAAGTAACGATACTTAGATATTATTTTGTGAAATAATTGTTTGAATAAAATAAGTAAGAACTCGTAGAAGATACGAGTTACCCTGGTTTCAAATAAGTTTTATAACTTAGTATTTCAAATTATATGGGTTTACTCACGCTGGTTTCCAGCCTGACCCGGGTGTTACTTTGATGTAATGCTCGGGTCAGACCGAGTATTACAGATTTTCAGGTAAGGATGTTTGGGAGTTCAGGAGACGAGCTGGATGGCAGGAACGTATGGAGTGTTTCTACTGTGTTATATTATTGTATATCCGAGGCTTGATAATTATGTATATCCAGTGTCTGTATAAATATGTAACTCTGATGTATTAAAATGTAATCGACATATATAATATTGTTTTGTAAAACTGTTATCATTTATTATTATATTTTATCCGCTGCGAATGTGAGATGTTGATGTTTCTGATTCTTCTTCTTCTGTTTCTTTCTTCTATCTCTTTCTTTTTCTTCTAACTATCTGGAAATTTCGGGTTCGAAATTTCCGGGTCGTTACACTTGGTATCAGAGCGGAAGGTTAAGCGAGAACCTTGGCTCTGTTGAGATTACTCGTTAAGAATAGGGTCAATGGTACCCTAGAACGAGTTGAGTGTATATATATATGAGAGCGTATTTGTTATTTTCATATATAAAGTTTTCAAATGATTTTTATATAAGATTATATTTGATATATAAAGCAATATTTCTTTTAATATATTAAAGAAATTGGTTGTTAAATCATTGGAATTAAATGAAATAATAAGAATTAAGTGGTAATACAACCAAATTTGAAATTGAATGAAGATAAGTTTGAAATGAATCCAAACTGAAATTAAAATCTTGAATTTGTAGAAATGTTATCAAGAATAAAGGTAATAATGAATTGGTTTCTAAGATATGATAATCTTGGTTATTATCATAAATGGTAATTGTGTTTAATAATGAATGTTGTTAATGATTTAGCAAAATGAAATGTTTAGGGAAGTAAACATTTAAGTGAGTATAACTTATAAATTGGAATTGAAGAGAATTTAAAATTGTGAAATTTTAAATCTAAATCCAGAAAACTTGAAATTGTTTTAAAGAAGTTGTTTTGAATTAAAACCAAAGGTGGTTTAAAAATTTAAAGTATAACTTGGTGTGTAAAGAAAATGTATATATGAGGAATATATATAATACCAATGATGATTTGAAATAAACACTTAGTGTTGAGTTTTAAATTGGAATGTGATGTAAAACCCAAAGTAAAGTAAGTTTTTAAACTTAAAAGGGGAAAGACTATTAATCTGAAGTTTAAAATTTGAATGGGAATTCAAATTGTGAAAAGTTGACCGGATTAAGTAAATTTAACTTGGAGGAAGTTAAATAAGTTTGAATAAATAACTTGAATTGGAAATTTCAAGATGAAATTTAAATTTAACTTGGGTAGTTAAATGGTTAATTTAAATGGAAGTTATGAGTGATCTCAAAATGGGTTTGAGATCTGAAAATTGAAAATGGATAATAAATTAGAATCTAAAGATTAAATTGTTTTTGAATTCTTATTTGAACTTTGTAATAAGTTAAGTAAAGATAATTTTAAAATGGAATTTTGAAATTTGAATTCAGAATTAAAAGGTTTAAAGATTTAATTTGTTAAAATAAAAAAAAATAAAGGTTGAATTAATTTAAAAGTGAAGGAATTTAAGGAATTAAATCAATATTTAAAAATTTTAACTCGAATTTATATAATTCGAGATAGTTTAAAATTGAGATTTAAATTGAATTAGTTCAAACTGAATTTGATTTGAATAAATGGGAATTGCGATTTAAGATGAATAAGTTTAAAATTCAAATGGAAAATTTGAATTGAATTAATTTAAAATAAAAATTGAAGATTGAATGAGTTCAAAAATTCAAATGGGAATTCGGATTAATTCATATAGAAATTGAAATGATTTGAAATTTAAGTGGTTTCAATTAGAAATTAGTTTGAATAATTTGAAATTGTAATTAAAATGAATATGTTTAAAATCAAATGGAATTTGATTTGAAATTTGGAAAGGAATTAAGATTAATTCAACTTGAATTGGGATTGAATAAAATTCAATGGAAATTGAAGTATTGAGTCAATTTAAATGGAAGTGGAAATTTAAATTGAATTAATGGGAAATTAATTGGAAATGGAGATTGGGAAATTAAACAGTTTGGCTCTGGATTATTTTCAAATTGTTTTAATACAAGTATATGTTTCCAAACTATTTACTATACAATCTTTCTTCTTAAACCCCAAACTATCTTATACTTATTTTACAATTATTTTAAAACTATTTAACTATTTTGGAAAACTGTCTTATAAACTAATTACTATTTTTCAGCTACTTATATGTAATCACTATTTTAAAAACTATTTTGCAATTATCTAACTATTTTTATACCTACTAAACTATTTTACAGCTATTTTACAAACTAATAACTATTTTTCAACTACTTATCTATTTTAAACTTTTTCAAGATATTTGTTTAAATTTAAATTGGTCAGAGTTCAAACTGTTTGTAATTGAAGTAATAACTCAATTGGAAATGGAAGCAATTGAGAATAAGTGAATGAAATTAAAGGAAATGTGAATAGAAAAGAGAATTGATTTGGATAATAACCAACAAAGATAAATACGTAGGATATACGTATATTATTCTATTCGCATAGTGATTTGATCCAGATTCGAACACAGAATTTTGAGATAGTATTATCGATCCGAGTTGGGATTTTTCGCTCGATTTTCGACGGTGAACCTGGATATGGATTTTTGATTGGTTCTGGATATTCTCTATCATAGTTGTGACTATGCAAGGAGAATGACGGTTTCTAATCAAGAAACCAGATCTGAGTCCGCACTAGGAAGTCGGGTGGACGATACTAGTTCGGAAGTGAAATTGTGTGATCGATTGAGCGATCAGATTGATTTTGTGTACGGATGATATGTGTACATCGTACGGATTTGAATGAAATTGATATTGAAGATTTGTGGATAAGAACTGTAAAATGGTTTTTGAAAAGAAATATGGTTAATAACTTTATAAAAGATTTATCAAATGTGAATATTTGATTTGGAATAAAATAAAGTTATATATCCTTGTTGTATAAGGTAAATCTTCCCTTGTTGAATCTATTGCTAAAAGAAAAGGGTTTTGAAATATTTGAAGTATAAAAGAGGTTTTATACAAAGTTGAAATGATCCAAAGATTTTAAAAATTATATATCTATATATATATATATATAAAGGATCTTATGAGAATGATTTTGAAAAAGGTTTTGAGAACCTATGAATTTGGAAATGGCTTTTGATTTTTGGGAAAATCAATTTTGGGAAATTGGAAAGCCTAGTTTGAGAATTATCGATTTTTGGTAATCGATTTTGTGTAAAGGAGATTTTGATAAATCATAAAGGGTATGATTTGAAGATACTATAAGTATATAGTATAAAATGTTTTGAGTATAGCTCTGGGGAAAAAGGCGCTCCCTTGAAATGAACTTCTCAGGAGTGCCACTGGGTGGTACTGCCTTGAGCCCCAAGGGGGGTTTCTAAAGTTGATCCTGTGAGGAGTCCGGACAAACTAGTTCCTGAGGATTATTTGTGTAGCGAAAGTCGAGGGGCTGGTGCCCACAGAGGCATTTGGGTTATTCTGTGACGACAATGTAACTCGATGTCACTGCGATCTACTGCAGACCATAGCGAAAGTCATGTGTGCCGCTGAGAGCCAACTGTCTACGTTTGATTTTATATCGGTAGACTGTGACACTATGGTAACATAGCGAAAGTCGTGTGTGCCGCTGAGAGCCAACTGTCTACGTTTGATTTTATATCGGTAGACTGCGACCTATGTGGGAGAAGTTTCATTATTTGACAGCGAAATTCGGTGGCGCTGATGCCTACAGTTATATGGGTTTGTGCTGTGATAGCAACGTAAGGCCCGGGTATAACTACGATCTGTAGCGGGTTCCATGGCGTAATCGAGGAGCGCGGAGACCTACAGTTATCTGTGGATTTTGCCGGGACGGCAACGTAACCATCGGGTTAACTGCGACCATGGATGGGGGTGATGATTTCCAGAGCATTCTCACCAAAGATATTTCCTCTATTTTCAAAATTGTTTTCTATATTTTCAATAAAATTATTTTCCAAATATTTTCACTGGGTGTTGAAAATGAGTCTGCCAAGTACTTATAGATTTTCAGTCTTACGCCTGATCAACGTATGATCGAATTTCAGTGAGAACGAAGATGGACTGGTTGAGACATCGAGTTATAAAAACTATTTTTGTAATATTATATAGATTTTAAAGTATTTTAAAAATTTAATAGAAAGGGAGTTTATAGTTTAAATGTTTAACAAGAAATTTATCTGATGAGAAGTAAATAATAAATTTGGCTTCGTTCCTTTTCGAGGACGAAAAGATTCTAAGGGGGGAGGAATGTGATAACCCGGATTTTGGAAACATATGTTAATTGATAATTAACTGGGTTAATTAATAGAAATACTGATTTTATTTGGATTAATAAATGAAAATTTGATAATTAGAATATATCTGGATATATATAGATAAATTTGAATTATAATAAATACTGACTTATAAATATCCAGATAAATATTCATTTGATAATATTTGTTTAATGATCTTCTTTTATAAATATTTATTTGGTAAAATTTATCTTTTCAAAACTAATATAAAATATATATATATATAATCAACTTTAAACAAATTTTTGAAAATTCTATACATTTGTATGTGTAAGATTGGTTTGTAAATATGTAAGGTGAGATTTAATTAAAGATTTAATAATACCGTTTCTTTTATATACTTGGAAATAGATATAGTTAGTAAATTAATATAAAGCTTTGATATGTGTATATCTTTTAAAACTATAAGTATAAAATTTAAAGTTCACAAGACATATGTAAATATAAAATAAATAATCTATATAAATACATATATATGACTTAAAAATTTAATAAAAGAAGAGTTAACACTTGTAAACATCATAATGTATATTTAGGACATTTGTGAATTGGAGTGTATATGTGTAAGCTAAATAATCAATGCAAGGACAAGTGGCTTTATTTGTTATTCTTTGATAATTAAAATTTAAAAATTTGAGAAAAAAAAAATATATGAAGAAGGAATCTGTTTTTACGTTTCAGCTAAAAATCCATCTTCTCTTTATATTCAACTAAAATACAAACCAAAAGAAAAGAAAATGAAACCTGGAAATTTAAATCCGAGACAAGGAATCAAAGGGCAAATGCAACATCAGTTTTAAATCATCTAATACAACCTGAGATCAGGCAAGGAGACCAATCAACAAGCAATCTGAGATCAACTTCAGATTATAATTCAACAAAAGCAAAAAGAATTCAAGAGCAAATGAAACAAGCCTGTAGTGTTCTCTTTCTCTATTTCTAAAATCACAGTGAGTAAACTTTTATTTAAAAGACTAAAATCTGTTTTATTTACTAATGCATGTGATAAGTAATTAAAGTAAAGTTGTTAAAAATTGTTGCTTGGATGTATGTTAGAGAATTACTGTGTGTGCATGCCTGATATATGAATATATATGTCTCTGTTTGAATTATAGACTCAAGAACAATATAGAAAAATTCATATCTTCCCATCTAATCAAATTCATGCTATGATCTCTGAAGATAAAATGATTGTAACAATGTAATATCATTTTTAGAAATAATTTCAAGTGTTTATATTGAGTATTGGTTTCAGAATTAAAAAAATAGCAGTGATGATCTTATATAAGCAAGAAATCGATCATCTAAATTTCAAGTTTGGATTATACATACAGATTCGTATTAGAAAATGATAATTTTTGATAATGGTTTCATGATTTTTAAACTTATAATTATTGGGAATTCTCGAGTTGAATGGGAATTGGTCTTCGCTCGATTTCTGGTGATCGGAGGAAGGATAGGCGTCAAATTTGCTGCTGGAGGAAGTTCGTGGGGCGAGGATCTTGGGAAAATTAGTGGGTGAATTTTCAGTTCGCCGTGGAGGTAGTGCAACGTCGAAGTAGGGTTTAAAGACCTGTTTTGATCGAGAATGTTGTCGTGGCAATAGCGTCGACGTAGGTACATCGGGATGGACCAGTGGTGGGGGAAACGATGAGTGGTAGTACGGCGAAGTTCCAGGCGTGATAGCGAAGTCTCTTGTGATCGGAGTTAGGCGGTGCGAGGTGTTTAGTCGATTTCGTTTTTGGGTTCATGTGGGATCGAGTTGCTCGATTTCGTTTCCTCGCGAGTTCGTCAGTACTAAGGGGTAGGAGCTTTCGTGTAGATGATCGTCGACGTGTCAAGGACCGGAGGGATGATCGGAGGGGCGACGAGCTTCTGTGTACGTGCACGTGCACGTTTGTATCTGGAGTTTGATCTGAGCTTTGGGGAAGAAGGCTTCTACTCGGGTCGAACTCGAATGGGTTGCATGTCTGACTCGAAGAAGAATGGGAAGCGGAATGACTCGTGTTTCGCTCGGGTGGAAAAGTTGTTTTCTCGAGTCGTTTTATTTGAACTGTTTCCAAATTTTTAAAGGAAATCAAATTTCTGGTTTTATCAAAGTAAGATGTATCCAAATAAACTAAGTTTCTAAAATGAATAATTTGAACAAGGTTTTGAAACGGGTTTTCAAGTTGAAAATTTAAAATCAAATGTTATTGAATTTGTTTGGTATATTTGATTAATTAGGTAATTAATTCCTAATGGTTTCTAAAATAAAGTTAATGATGTAATAAAGTATTTAGATTAAGATAAGGAAATTAATTAAAGGATAATTAATGGTAATGGTTAAGAATAATTAATTAGAGGTAAATCACTTAATGTTATTAATTAAAGGATTTATTAATATAATTAATTAATGAGTTAATTAATTAATTTAAGAGTAATTAATTAATTAGAGAGTTAAGGATTAATTAAAAATGTGATTAATTATTTGCTAAGGTAATTAAATATAATTAACTAATGGAAGTGATTAATTTAAAGTATGATTAATTAATTAATGTAATTAATTAAAGATCAATGTAATTAATTATAGTTAATTAGTTAATGAAAGTAATTAATTAAGGATCATTAATTAATGTGATTATCCCATTGTTTAATTATTCTCAATTAAGTAAATAAATAAATAAAAGGTTAATTAATTTAGGTTATTAAAGGCTAATTATGTAATGAAATTAAAAAGAACAATTAATCAAGAGTGATTAATTAAGATGGATACTAAATGGATGATTAATTAATTGGTTTGTAATTAATTTATGTTGAGTAAAGATGATAAGTGATTAAAGATTAGTAATTAATTTAATTAAAGATAAATTAAATTAATTTTGGAAGTGATTAACCTTGCTTTTGGGTGGCTGAATGATATTGAATGCCTTGGGACTATTTGTTATCCCGGGTATGTGATTGTGATGCTATGTGATCTGCCATATTTTTGTAATATTATATGTTTAGGTGAACAATGATGATGTGTTTACCTATGATAATTTGCTGTGTAAAAGTGACACTCTATATTTAAAATTGAATTGTATTCATTTGAATAACTTGGGTTAAGATGATATTGAATTCGAAGAGACCGGGGTCGGGTATTAGTAAATATCCGAAACCACTTCGATTAGTAATCTAAATCCTCTATAGATTTGAATTGTAAATCAAATAGGCTGGGATGAAATAAATTGAGTAGTCTGGACCATTGGAACTAAGTAACGATACTTAGATATTATTTTGTGAAATAATTGTTTGAATAAAATAAGTAAGAACTCGTAGAAGATACGAGTTACCCTGGTTTCAAATAAGTTTTATAACTTAGTATTTCAAATTATATGGGTTTACTCACGCTGGTTTCCAGCCTGACCCGGGTGTTACTTTGATGTAATGCTCGGGTCAGACCGAGTATTACAGATTTTCAGGTAAGGATGTTTGGGAGTTCAGGAGACGAGCTGGATGGCAGGAACGTATGGAGTGTTTCTACTGTGTTATATTATTGTATATCCGAGGCTTGATAATTATGTATATCCAGTGTCTGTATAAATATGTAACTCTGATGTATTAAAATGTAATCGACATATATAATATTGTTTTGTAAAACTGTTATCATTTATTATTATATTTTATCCGCTGCGAATGTGAGATGTTGATGTTTCTGATTCTTCTTCTTCTGTTTCTTTCTTCTATCTCTTTCTTTTTCTTCTAACTATCTGGAAATTTCGGGTTCGAAATTTCCGGGTCGTTACAACTACCTTGGGTATTGCCTCATGTGCCTTGTCATACTTGTATTCCATTTATGCGCGACCACTACGATTTTGATTTGTACCTTTAGTATATGGATTGCCCTCTGGTGACTTCCGGTTTTGGGGAAACTACGGTCTTGTATATGCTTTTGGGAATAAAAATGTGTTAAGGGTGGAATGGGCCATGACTTAACGCTATTTTGATATCTTATTATTACTGATAGACATTATCTACTTATCGTACACTACTACATAGTAGATAGTTTAACGGATCCTTAAAGGATGGTTATTCCAAACATCCTTTGAGTTACTTGTATTTCAATTGCTATTTCACTTGAGTTGGATTTATTAATATAAGAATGTTAATCCTGACTCGAGTGTTTTGTATTTTGCTTTACGCTCGGGTCAGACTGAGTGATCCAGTATTCGAGACTCACCTTTGAAGTTGGAGCTTTGCTTGAAGATCCAGCCATCTATTCTGCTTTCAGCATTCGATGATTCCAGTGATGCATTCTGATTTGTATCTGATGTATCGTGTTACTCTTCCGTTGTATCTGGTTTAACCCTGATGTATCGTATTACTCTTCTGTTGTAAACTCTGATGTATTTTATATATTCATATAGTAGCTTCATGAACTACTATCTCTTTTATTTCCACTGCACTTATTACTCTGTGTCTGTGTTCTGTGATTATTTATTTACTGTATATGTTCAGTTTTGCCAAATTTAAATTAACAACGCGGTATTTTGAGCAATTCAACTCCGGCATGAGTGTCTACCTATACACTTATAATGGATGCGAATGGTCCAAAATGGCGGGTCGTTACACACTCCAAACAACATGTCAAACATCCATAGTAGAATTTTAATAGATTTTGACTTCAAAATATCAAAAATTGGAAAATTCACCAAACCAATTCAAATCAAAAGCAAATGAACATGAAATAGATGTTAGGAATTCATACCTAACAACTATCAAAGGTATAGACATAGATGTGAGTTCAAAAACTCACATTTAAACCCAAAAACAAGAAATGAGAAGCTCTAAAACAAGCTAAGATTGATTTCTCTTCAACTTCACTTCAAGAACCTTCAATCTATGATCAAATGCAAATATTTCCTAAGTTAGGTTATAGGAAAAATCAAGAATTGAAGAGGAATTGAGACGGAGAAGATGAAGAGGATGCTTACCTAAGCTTCTCCTTGATTTTGGAACTTGGATTTGAATTTCCTAATAATCTAGGGTTTAGGAATTTTAATTTCCCGTCTTTTCCCCCATTTTTCTCTTTAGCTTGAGTGTTAGGAAATGAGGAGTAGAATGAATGAAGAGCAGAGGTGTTAGAGTATTTGGTAGAGGAGTTGGGTTACCTTGTTGGGTTAGTGGGCTAGAACCAAACCCAAAGCTCAAATGAAAATACCAAAATCCTAATCAACTCCAAACATATCAATGTTTATACTCAAAAAAGTTGTAAATGTCATTTTGAACTCAATGGAAGCAGTCTCGAGTCCGGATTCGACTGTTTACAAAAAGTAACATTTCGGACTTTAAATTCAACAAATGATGATATATTTAAATAAAACATTTAAATATATAATCGTAAAATATGCGGGTTGTTACATCGATTATATCCTTTAGATGCCTGCAGCTATTAGTATCATGCCCGTTCAGGTCATGAAAGAGACAGTGTCTTTCCGATGCCCTCTCACGTTCTGAGGGTTCCCTCCTTGTCGGCCTTCATTAAGGAAGGCGGTCCTGAGTTTCCATGTATATCCATTCCAATGTCTCATTCAGCCCTGTGTAAGTAGAGATTTTTGGTTCTCCCCACCACTTCCTTGCCCAGAATCGTTATCCGACTTTCTCTTCCCTTAATCCTTATCCTTACCCGAGCTTTCACCGAATGGTTCTCCATCCTTGACCACGTTTACTTCCTTTGGTTTCATATCCAAGCTTACATCCTCCCGTCGAAGGAATCTTTCAACCTCATGAAAGAATTTCCCAAGATCCATTGGTGGATCTCGTATCAACGATATCTTGAAATCCGAGTTGTCCCTGACTCCTGACACTGCCGCCATTAGAACCATTATGGATCCGGCTGATCCACCGAAGCAACCACCACATTAAACCGGGTTAAGAAAGTCCTGAGCGACTCTCCTATCCTCTATTTTGCTGACGTCGGTGTTATCACATTTTTCGACCTTTTGATATGAACCCGAATCTATTTCAAAAACCTGTCCACCAATTCTGTCCAAGTCCTAATAGATCCATTTTCTAACTGCCTGAACCACATAGCAGCTACATCCGTTAAGTACAAGGGGAAACATTGGGCCATAACCTCCTCCAATGCCCTCAGTATTTCCATGTGTCTTGTATACCTCATCAAATGATCGGTAGGGTTCGTCCTACCATTGTATACTTCTAGAGTAGGCAGCTTGAACTTTGATGGATTCTTCGCCATCCTGATGTTATGGGTAAATGGACTCCTGTTTGTCAGACCTCCACGCATAGTTCGCTTGATAATTTCAGCCAATCCAGATTTGTCCACCAAGGGTTGCCCCCGCCTTCATTTTCTAACTGCCCCCAAGTCTTTAAGGGAATTCTGGTACGTACTCCTCGTCATGCACTACTGTATTCCTATTGGCACCGGGCTATGCAACGTCTCCTGGCATTCTTCCATGAATTGGTCCAGCATTACACAGGGGTGTGCCCCTAAGTCTAGATCCATCCAAATTGATTGTTGTGTGCTGATTAGGGGCTGCCCCCTACTGAACTGCTCCATCTGATGACCGGTTGAGTCCTTCTGGTCCAACTCCGTGGATCTGACCTCCTACAAATCCAGCTTCTCCAGCCTGTCCAAACTGTTTGAGAAGATTCTACATCATCTCCTCCTGCCTTTTTAGCAACCGCTCCTGCATGGAATCCATCATAGTCATCATCTCATCTCTTAAGATGCAGATGGATGCTTGATCTGCTCCAGCTCCGGAAGAAGCCTCTTGACTTCCCTCTTGATGGCTCCTTTCTGGTAATGTCCTCCTAACTGATTGCCTAACCATGATTCCTTCTAGATCTGATCCTTTAGCTTTCTAAATCTGAACTCCAAATTTGATATAGCGGGTGCTAGCCTTCTCAGTGAAAGCACCAAAGTGTTTGCGCCAAAATTGGTCACAAACCCCGAATGTAATGAAATCATCAGTGTATACACACAAATCCTTAGTATCCAGTCACAGATTTCAAATCCAGATGATGTAGAGAGTAAAAATGAAGAAATAACAAAATTAAAACGAGAGAAAGTAAGAGAAAACACAAGATTTATAGTGGTTCGGCTATCTCGTCCACTTTGAATTGATCCTTTTATTTCCTTTATACTGTGATTACAGTTACAATCCTTCGAATATCAATAACCAAAATGGCAGAGTTTTGCTAGAAGAGAAGAAGAAGCCCCCCTTTAGTTGCAATCGAGGTGTCATTTATAGCATGGAGCTGAAAATATCTGCCTTGAATCTCGTAATACCCTTTCTCACGCGTAGATGGGCCCACATGATCGATCTGGAGTGGTTTGGGATCGATCCCTAATCGATCTATATCGATTTCATATCGACCAGGAATCGCTCCAATCGAGTTGAGATCGATCATGGTAAATGACGATAGTGCAAAGTCCGTGCTCTCCAAATTTCATGAAATTCAAATGTATAGTTTGTGAGATATGATCGATCCAAGTTTGCCTTGCGAATGTAGGCTGGAATCTTCGTATCGATGGATTTCGTATCCATCAGCTCGTGCCCATCAATCATGCATCCATCAACCACGTATCCATCTCTTTTGCATTGATCCGAGTCTAGTGCCATGATCCATGCCAAGCGCTCCATCCCTTGACCAATTCCTTCGTATCGATAGATACGAACGTGATCAATACGAAATGGCTTCTGAATGCCTGTCGCTTTTCGTATCCATCCATCATAGCTTCTTCTACATGTGTCCTTCGTATCGATCAATAAGTGATCGATACGAGATACACTTCCAAATCTCCACAGCCACTGCTTCGTATCCATCCTCTGCTCCTTCCTTCACATTGGTCCCATAAACTTTGGTGAAGCATATGCCTTTGGATCGATCCGAGTTGGATTGATACGAACCATCATCGATTCGAAACAAGTTGCATCCTGGAGTTAGTTGGTCGATACGAAACATATCGATACAAGATGTATCGATATGAACATCGATCGGTCCAAACCAATGCTGCAGCGATCGATACTAAAGTATCGATGTGAATCTATCTCTTTCGAATATTGATCCATCCATAACTTGAGCGTACGAACTCCAATTGACTTGAAATTCAAAGTGTATCCTAACCGAGTCTTGCTTATCATTCCTAATCGATCCCATCTTGGTTGGAGCTTGGTTTAATTTTGACGGTAGCGATCATAGCCTTGTTTCTGGTCGATCTCCAAACCTGATATCCATCCTTTTTAGCCAATTTACTGATATCTCGGCCTTGACCAAAAGACGGGATAGCAAAAACGTTATTATGAATGACAAAAGGTAATGCATATAATTATAAAAAAAATACAACATTAATTAAGCATTATTGATTTTCAAACCAATAGTCCAATAAGCTTCATAGTGACATGTCATTTTCTCATTACCTTGGTTCTCTCGATTTCCATTTTGATAGGCATTATAATCATTGGATTTCAAATACACGGGCTTCATTTTTTTAGCTTCTCATTACACGTAGCAACAGGGTCTCGCTGCCATTAACATTTTTTGTTGTTGATATTGTTCAATCAAACATGAAACGTATGCTTGCATATTCGACCTTCCATCAAATGGAACTACAAGCACATCAATGGATTTGCAAACATTTTCCCTTTTATTTTTGTTGTTTAGTTATGTTTGTCTAGGCAAGATAGGTTTTTGAAGTGTTTTTTTTTAATTTATTTTATTATCCTTTTAAGAGGGTGGAAGAAATGTTTTGATGAGTGGATATAGAACCATCCAAGTCTTACCGAATTTGCTTGAGCTATCATGTTTATTCTCAAGTTAAGTTCATAATTTATTTATGCAAATTGTTCCATTTTTAACAGCTCTAGATTTCAAAATATGAATCACTTTAACATGATAATTAAATCTAATAAAGAAGATGGAATAGAAGCTG
Organism: Allium fistulosum; assembly: GCA_030737815.1. NCBI lineage: Eukaryota > Viridiplantae > Streptophyta > Magnoliopsida > Asparagales > Amaryllidaceae > Allium > Allium fistulosum. The sequence goes on from CM060902.1 coordinate 1,024,914,975, forward strand.
AACGTAGAAGGATTGAATGCGAGTAAAACTGAAAATAATAATTAGAAATATAGGAACCTAAATACTCACCATATAGAACTCAAATAAAATAAGTTTGAAACGAAAAATGAATAAACTTTAAAAGTAAGAAGTCAAACTGAAGCATTTAGTGAATATCCTACTAGTACAGGAAATCCAAATAATAAAACTAGATGCACGATTAGGTAATAGGGCTTTTAATTATAAAAAATAGAACGTAAAAGGTTACAAGAAAAACCTATTCTTACGATAATTGGATCATGATAATGTAAGTATAACTTTAAAACTCATGTTAGACACACGGTGTTCACATAATTAATTTATCTTACGTCTTTTTAGATAATTTCTTTTGTTATACGAAGGTGAAACATATGCTTTTGAATTGTATTTTTGTTCCACTTTTTCTTTGCCACTGCTGACAAATGTTTAATGATAAACATGCTTAAATTATTTCAAAGCACACAAAGTATAACTAACATTTTTTGAGAGGATGTCCACATACAACATACAGTAATATCAACTATAAGTTATTTTTGATTTGGAAGCATTGAATTACTAATAATGCCAATTAATTCTTAAATCAAATTGTTAGAAATTAATTCATTTTATCAAATGCATGATGATATTATTCGACATTACTCTAATTCATATTGGAATTGAAATGTAGAGGTAAAATAGTAACTAATTGAAGTTAATAGTAACTAACTGAAATTAATTGTATATAACGCCAACTCAAATTTAAAAAGTTGAATGTATTTATAATAATTTAAAATGTGAATAATTAACATTGAATTCATTTTTATTTGTAGATAATTACTAATACCATTGATGACTAAATTGTGTATAAAAATTTCCAATACTAATCAACATAAAATTAAGAATCATGTCTGAATCAATGTACATATTCATTGTTACATGTAGTGAAGTAACTACAATAAGTATATTTATTATTTTGAATTTTGGATTTAAAGTAAATAAACCATAATAGAATTAATCCAGTTAATTTCTATTTGTATCTCTCTAGTTTGATTCTAATTGGAACTAGATAGCTAACTACATAATTATTCTATAATTAGTCCTCACTTATGCTTATAAAATGAATTAATAACCATTAACATGCATGTTCATTTAGTAACAATTAATTAACTTAATTCCAAATATTTGAAAATATGATAACATTCTTTTGTAGTATCACCAAAAACAAACTAAAACACAAACATGTTATGAATGTTTTTGTAATATCCCTAAAATTTGAGCAATATCAATTTAATAATCTGTTAAATAATTAAATTGATATTGATGGTCTTTGATAATGAAATCTGAATTTAATTTAATAATCTGATTTAAATAAGTATTTAATTGATGATTTAGTCTTTTAAAATAGTTAATAAGATATTTTCTATTTGAATATATATATATTTATTTGTATATACTGTAAATAGAAAGCTTTGGGCAAACTGGAAATTTAGATTTAATTTAATATGACTTTTCAAAGATATTTAAATAAATAACTTTATAGTTTTAAATATACTTTAGGTAAATGTTTAAATTGGTTAAAATATATTTTAACTTAAGTTTAAATATAAATAAGATTAACAAAAAGGTTTGTTTTATTTTATTTTTGAATAAAGCTTGCTAATTATGATTTGAATAATGTATATATATAGTTTAAAATTACAATTTAAAAAAAAAAAAAAGAAACATTAATCCATTTGGTAAGATAAGTAAAATAAGTAATTTATATTAAGGGATAATTTCTTTTATAAATTATTTAAGATTTGATAAATTGTTATTTCAAATTGAATTTGTGTAGTTATATGTATGTATATATATAACTTGATTTTTAAATTAGATTTTCAATTTTAATTTGAATATGAATTTGGATTTATAATGTAAAATTCAAAAGATGAGATTTAATAAAGGTTTTAATTGTTTTCTTTTAAAAAGTAATTAAATTAAAATGGTTTGAAATAAGCTTTCTTTTTAAATATCTTTTGAACTAAGAATAGTTTGTATGACATAAGTAACATAAAAATGGATATAAATAAATAAACCATAAATTACTAAATTCACATTTACATAAATAATAAAACATAATTATTTTTAGATGAAGGATTTAAACATAATATTGCTTTGTTTTGACATGTGTAAGCTAAAGATGATTTGAATTAACAAGTGGCATTGTCTTGTTTATTTTGATAACATTTTATTAATAAATACAATAAGATAAACTTGGAAAAATCGTTTTTATGTTCAAACCTTTTTCTTTCTTCTCTTCTAAAAACAAAACTGAAACCAGATTTAAAGAAATTCTTTCCCTGTTTTGAAAGCAAGAACATCTCAACATCAAAGTAATTTCAATTTGCAAGTTTCCAGTAACAAGCTTCAACTTGCAGTAATCAAAGTTTTGCAGTTTCAAAGAAAATCAAAAGCTTTTTCAGTTTTAAAAAGCCTCAGCAAATTCAAAGGTTTCCAGTCTCAAAAACCCAAACAATTCAGTTTTCAAATCCCAGAAAAATAAATCAAGCCTGTTTCTTTTCAAACCTGGAAATTTAAGAAGTATACATCTTTTTCAAACAAGCACGCATGCAGTTTTCAAAGGCAAAAGCATATCTAGTTTAAAAGTATCATAAGCTTGTCAAAATGGTGCTCTGCTCTCTGTTCCATTCAAATCTGGTGAGTAAACTTTTTTTTTTAAAAAACAGTTATTTTGGATTTAACTCTAACACATGAGATAATAATGTTTGGTATGAAAGTCCTTCAGTTTAAATTTATTTAAATTGATATATATATGTTGGGTGAGCATGCCTGTTTATATATATATAGATCATGTTCTCTGTTTTATAACCTTGTGATTAAACATTTGAAATTAAAAACAGCTTTATACTGATGTTTATGCTTAAATATGGTGATGAATCTCTGTTAAAGTATACTTGCATGTTTATTTTAAGTAGAATTGAGTGTAGATGATGTGTGCATGTCTGGGTTCAAGAACAGATATCTCTGTTCATAGTTTACAGGTTTCAAAACCTGTTTATAAATCCATATCTTTTCATGCAATAAGATTTAGGTGATGATCTTTAATTGAAATATGTTTATGTATTAAAGATCTAAGTTTTAAAAATAATCTGAAGTGTTAAAGTTGAATATTTATTTCAACAATGGGAGATTACAATGCAAATCATTTAAAGTCAGAAAATCAAGTAGTAAGATTTCATGTTTAAAGTATATAAACAGATTCGTAGGGAAGAATAATGATTTTTGATGTTAAAATCACGATTTTTAAATTTGGAAATGATGTGAATTTTCGAGATGAACGGAAAATACAAATGGGCCAAATTCCGGCGATTGTGTAGGTCAGGGACACCAGAATTGTGGCCAGAGGAAGATCGTTGACTGGAGATCATCAGAAAAATATAGGGTTATATTCTAGAATGCAATGGTGGCCGCGCGACACCAGAGTAGGGCTTTTCTGTAAATTTGGGTAGTCGACAGTTATGAGGAGAGTTCGTCGCGGTGTGAAGGTCGGAGCCAATCGCTTGAGGGGGAGTCTGATCGTTTGGACATGGCGCGACTTTGGGATGGACGGTGAGTGTTTCGGTGGTCGGAGGTGTTGACCAGCGTTGGCTTTTCCGATCGAGATCGTATGCCAGTTTTGATTGAGTTTCTCGATTTTTGTTTTCCATCGATTTAGTTGATCTGATTTGTCGAGTTGTTCGTCGAGATCATTTGCAGTTTGGTGAGGGCCGGAGAGATGGTCAGAGACGTGCTTTTCATCGTGCACGTGCACGCGAGATACTCTGGTGTATATCTGAGTTTTATGGTTTGGAGAAGAAAGGGAAATACTCGGGTTAGGCTCGGGGTTGAAGGGGTTTTTCTCGAAGTACACGAGTGATCGCGAGAGACACGGGGTAGGCTCGAGAATTTATTTTGTTTGCTCGGGTATTCTGTAACATAGAATCCTGGTTTCAAATTGTAAAGTAAATTTTAGATTTCCAGGTTTTAAAAATTTTAAAAAAGGGAAATCAAGTTCAAATTTAAAAAGAAAGCAAGTTTGAATTTATTAAATTTCCAAAAGAAGGATATTAGACTAGTTTAAAAGTATGTTTTTAACATTGAATATGTTCAAAAATTTAAATGTTTAGAAGTGTTGTTATTAAAAGAAAATATAAACTAGTTTTATTTTTTGTAATTGAATTCAAAAGTGTTTTCAAATAAATGTACTAGATCAAGTTTTTAAGAAAAGAATTTAAACAAGTTTCTGAGTAAGTTTCAAAATAAAGGTTAAACAAAGTGTTAAAAATATATTTAAAGAAGATAAGATTAAAGAATATTTAATTAGAGTATTTAATTAAGGTAAATGGTTTAGCTAAATTAATTAAGGTCATATTAAGAATAATTACTTAATTAATTGAAGATAGGTAATTAATTATTCTAAGATAATTACTTTGGTTTAATTAAGGATAATCATTTTGGAAAATTGATTGAGTATAATTATTGAATATTTAGTTAATGAAAGAAATTAGAGATTAATTAATTAAAAAGGATAATTACTTTATGGAAGTAATTAATGAAATGTAATTAAGGGTTAATTACTTTGATAATTAATATGATGAGTTAAGGTTATTTAATTAATTAATGTGATTAATTAAAGTTAAATTAATTAATGTGATTAATTAATAGAGGTGATAAATAAAGGATAATTACTTAATTTAAAAGTAATTAGTGGATAATTAACAAAAGTAATTTGTGGATAATTACTTAATAGAAATGATTTGAGATTAATTAATGGGAGTAATTAAGGAATAATTACTTAGTATAATTTATTAATTAAGGTTTAATTAAATAAAGGTAAGTGATTTATAGTTAATTGATTTCTGTAATTAATTAAAGTATAATTACTTAATGTAATTAAGTTAAATAGGATAATTAATTAAGAGTAATTAAGAATTATTAATTAATATAATTAATGATGTAATTAAAGTTTGATTAATTAAGATTAATTAATCAATGATAAGTGATTATAGAGTAATTAATTAATGTAATTAATTAAGGATTAAAGTAATTGATTATAATTAATTAATTAATGAAGTAATTAAAGATTAAATACTATATTTGATTAAGGAAAATTAATTTGTGAAATTAATTTAAGGCTAATTACTTGAATGTAATTAAAAGATAATTAATCAAGGATGATTAATTGAAATGAATTATTAGAGGATAATTAATTAATTGATTTTAATTAATTAATGGTTAAGTAAGAAGGATTTATAAAATAAAGTAATTAATTTAATTCATTTTAAATTAATTAGAGATGATATAAATCATTACTTAAGAATGGATGATAATATTGAATGCTTTGCATTGATTGATATCTCTGATGAGATATATGCTGTGTGATATGGATGTTTAGTTGAATTGTGATGATAATATGGATTATCTGATAATGTTAATTATCTGTTGTGAATTATCTTTCTTTGTGTATAAAGATAATGAATTGAAATTGTTTAACCTTTAAAATAACTTGGCCTTAAAAGATACGCTTTGGATTTCGATGAGACCGGGATCGGGTTTCCGTATACCGGATTTCCAGGTCTGGAGACCCGAATACCACATCGATCCAAATTAACGATAGGTCGTGAATCAAGTGAAGATGAAGATTCAGAGTGCAAGGGTTATTGTCGTTAACTCTGAGGGTGATTCCAAAACGAGTGTAACGAGATAATGCCTTCGGTTTCGTTCGAACCCGGAACGAACTTATATGGATTGAATGCTTTCAGCACATCGTCAGGTGGACGATGAGCATTCTAAGATAGATGTATTCTATTTAAAGGTAATCGTAACCTCAAACCTCACAAACCGGGAATGGCTAAAACAGGGGAGGTGCAGCAAGGTTAGTGGGTAGCACCCAAGTAGGACAAGGTTACCTCTGTCTAGATGTCCCTTTCTATTTTCGACTTAGTGGTGCGGTTGCTGATCCCAACCGTGAGGTATCTTGTGCGGGAATTATCCAGTAAGGGATGTTCCGACCTTGTGTTGCAGGGGATTGGGAGTGATCCTCGGTACGGTGATCTAGGCCACGTACTGTGACGGGCGGTACCCCGGTAGCCCTGCCATTGTATGGAAATCCAACTTCCAATAAGTGATAACGGACTTGATTGTATACATATGTATGCTGGAATTTAATGAATGTAACAATTTCGGCTATTTCATATTTATTTGAAAACCCTAGACCTATTATAATACAATCGAATTTCCTATCAAGTGTTTTGGTTAGCGTAAGGTAAAAACTTACCCATATTTATTGGTGGGGAGTCTTACGTGATACCTTTTCTTTCAAAAAGGTTTTGAAGTTAAACAAGTTTAACCCGTTTACTCACACCAGACCCATGTCTGACCCAAGTTGTTTATTTCTGTTTATAAACTCTTGGGTACTCAAATTTTTACGAGTAGCCAAGGGATTCAGGTTAGCCTTGACGAATTGTGGAGGAGCAATGGAGCAGGAGGCTTCAGCGTTGTAGATATAGTTAGTAGTTTCCGCTGTGTTGATCTTTGTATTGATCTGTATTATGTTGAGATGTAATAACTAGACAGATGTTTATAACTGTCTAGTATATGATATGTAATCTGTGTAACTCTGATAAGTGTTGTATATGATACTATATAATATTTATGTGATATAATATATTTTGTTCGTTTCCGCTGTGAGTATTTGTGTTTGTTTCTTTTCTCTTCTTCTCTTTTCTACTTCTCATCCCTTTCTTTCTTACTGTCGATGCGATTTTCCGGGAGTGGAAAGCCGGGTCGTCACACGTGGTATCAGAGCTTAGGCTGGCGATAACCTTGGCTCTGGTGGGAATTTTGAGAGTATTAATAGATATGAGCGCGTATTTGTTAGTGAATATAAAATTGTTTTATATTGTGTTAATTGGTTTATTGAGTAGTTTATGGATTCTGGTCAATGTGTGGGACGCCACAACATTGATAGGGATCTCTAAACACTTGTATAGAACAATTCGACACAATATTGTTTTAAAGAGGTAAATGAAATAATTTTACCCAGAAATAATTTCTATATAAAAAGTATCATTTTAAATATATATATATATTTCTACCTATTTGTTGGGTTACCTGTTCGGGTTTTCCAATATAGGATATAAAGGTAGATAGGGAGGTGGTGTATGAAACACAATTACCAATAGTTGGAGTTTGAATGTTTGAGGTTGGAAGTATATATCGAGACTGTAAACCCAATACCGTCTCGAGTAAGCTTTGCTGTGGTGAAGGATTTCATCGATCTCCGAAGGAAACTGTAATGGTTCGGAGTTTATCTTTGAAGTGTGGATGAGTAGAGTTGGATCTGTCGATGAGGCAGAAGCAAGTGATGGTACCTTGATACCTCAGGTAATAGTAGCTGTATGATGAGATACAGTGACGATGGATGTTCCCGAAGATGTTTTCTTTGGAACAAGATTAAGGAAGTGTGTACGCTTCGGTGTTGTGGCTGAGTTCAGCATGGTGTTTCTGTTTGATTTGGAGTTCGAGTTTCTTGAAGATCTTTGGAATAGGAAGTCCTTGGCATCAGTGTCAGCAGTGCAGCTCGGAGTATTCTGTGATGGCAGGAAGTTTTCTGGATGAGCAGTTTTTCTGAAGGTGAAGTTCAGAAGTAGTAAGAGTAAATCCATTTCTTCGATGGATTGGATAGTTAAGTATGAGCTGTTCGGATTGTGTAAAGAGGAACAGTTTTTCTTTGGAAATAGGTTGAGTTGATCGCAAAAGTGACTTGCGATTGTGTGAGTGCTCTCTTGGGTTATTGAAGTTTTTCTGGATGTCTTCAGGAAGTCGGAAGATTGTCCGCATTTGAAGATTGAGTTTTCTTATCGACTGAATTCCAGGAGTGATACCGGTGGTTCAGCCTAGTTGAAGGATGATTTCTAGAGATAGAGTTGGTGAAGCAGCTCAAGTTTGATGGAGTATCTGAGTTTCTTTTATGGATCTGTTGAACCATTTTCTGTGATGTGTTGTCCAGTTGTGCTTGTGTTCTTCATCAGCATTTTCATTCTACCTCAGATCAGCGTGGTGCAACAGAAGCAGTTTTGGAGTGTATCTCTGGATAGAAGAAGTAAGTTTGGAAATCTACTGAATTGTGGGGTAGAGTTGTGTTTTGGATCTCTTCTGTATTCTGACTTGGATAAGTATTTGGACTTCTGAATTGAATTGTCAGTTTGGATAACTGGAATTCATTGTGTTTTACGTATCTCTGAGGGAGTACGTGTTTGATCTATTTCTGGTTTTTGAAATCAGCAGTTCAGGAAGTTTGGTAGTTAAGTCAGACTCGTCTGTAGTCTGATATCCTGTTTAGTTCTATAGGTCTAGATGAGTAGGAACTCTGTAGCTTCGTAGTTTGGATTGTTTGTAGAGCGAGTATTCCGGTATATATATATACTTGGGGAAACTCGAGAAAATTCTATCCAGAATTTTATCTGGATAATTAAATTTGTTTGTTTGGATGATTGGTTGTTATGGTTGCTAGTATATGGTTGATAATATATGTTGTGATTTAAAACTAAAATCTTTAATAAGATTATTAAATTACCTTTGTTTAAATTTCGGGGACGAAATTATTTTAAGGGGGGAGGAATGTAATATCCCTAAAATTTGAGCAATATCAATTTAATAATCTGTTAAATAATTAAATTGATATTGATGGTCTTTGATAATGAAATCTGAATTTAATTTAATAATCTGATTTAAATAAGTATTTAATTGATGATTTAGTCTTTTAAAATAGTTAATAAGATATTTTCTATTTGAATATATATATATTTATTTGTATATACTGTAAATAGAAAGCTTTGGGCAAACTGGAAATTTAGATTTAATTTAATATGACTTTTCAAAGATATTTAAATAAATAACTTTATAGTTTTAAATATACTTTAGGTAAATGTTTAAATTGGTTAAAATATATTTTAACTTAAGTTTAAATATAAATAAGATTAACAAAAAGGTTTGTTTTATTTTATTTTTGAATAAAGCTTGCTAATTATGATTTGAATAATGTATATATATAGTTTAAAATTACAATTTTAAAAAAAAAAAAAGAAACATTAATCCATTTGGTAAGATAAGTAAAATAAGTAATTTATATTAAGGGATAATTTCTTTTATAAATTATTTAAGATTTGATAAATTGTTATTTCAAATTGAATTTGTGTAGTTATATGTATGTATATATATAACTTGATTTTTAAATTAGATTTTCAATTTTAATTTGAATATGAATTTGGATTTATAATGTAAAATTCAAAAGATGAGATTTAATAAAGGTTTTAATTGTTTTCTTTTAAAAAGTAATTAAATTAAAATGGTTTGAAATAAGCTTTCTTTTTAAATATCTTTTGAACTAAGAATAGTTTGTATGACATAAGTAACATAAAAATGGATATAAATAAATAAACCATAAATTACTAAATTCACATTTACATAAATAATAAAACATAATTATTTTTAGATGAAGGATTTAAACATAATATTGCTTTGTTTTGACATGTGTAAGCTAAAGATGATTTGAATTAACAAGTGGCATTGTCTTGTTTATTTTGATAACATTTTATTAATAAATACAATAAGATAAACTTGGAAAAATCGTTTTTATGTTCAAACCTTTTTCTTTCTTCTCTTCTAAAAACAAAACTGAAACCAGATTTAAAGAAATTCTTTCCCTGTTTTGAAAGCAAGAACATCTCAACATCAAAGTAATTTCAATTTGCAAGTTTCCAGTAACAAGCTTCAACTTGCAGTAATCAAAGTTTTGCAGTTTCAAAGAAAATCAAAAGCTTTTTCAGTTTTAAAAAGCCTCAGCAAATTCAAAGGTTTCCAGTCTCAAAAACCCAAACAATTCAGTTTTCAAATCCCAGAAAAATAAATCAAGCCTGTTTCTTTTCAAACCTGGAAATTTAAGAAGTATACATCTTTTTCAAACAAGCACGCATGCAGTTTTCAAAGGCAAAAGCATATCTAGTTTAAAAGTATCATAAGCTTGTCAAAATGGTGCTCTGCTCTCTGTTCCATTCAAATCTGGTGAGTAAACTTTTTTTTTTAAAAAACAGTTATTTTGGATTTAACTCTAACACATGAGATAATAATGTTTGGTATGAAAGTCCTTCAGTTTAAATTTATTTAAATTGATATATATATATGTTGGGTGAGCATGCCTGTTTATATATATATAGATCATGTTCTCTGTTTTATAACCTTGTGATTAAACATTTGAAATTAAAAACAGCTTTATACTGATGTTTATGCTTAAATATGGTGATGAATCTCTGTTAAAGTATACTTGCATGTTTATTTTAAGTAGAATTGAGTGTAGATGATGTGTGCATGTCTGGGTTCAAGAACAGATATCTCTGTTCATAGTTTACAGGTTTCAAAACCTGTTTATAAATCCATATCTTTTCATGCAATAAGATTTAGGTGATGATCTTTAATTGAAATATGTTTATGTATTAAAGATCTAAGTTTTAAAAATAATCTGAAGTGTTAAAGTTGAATATTTATTTCAACAATGGGAGATTACAATGCAAATCATTTAAAGTCAGAAAATCAAGTAGTAAGATTTCATGTTTAAAGTATATAAACAGATTCGTAGGGAAGAATAATGATTTTTGATGTTAAAATCACGATTTTTAAATTTGGAAATGATGTGAATTTTCGAGATGAACGGAAAATACAAATGGGCCAAATTCCGGCGATTGTGTAGGTCAGGGACACCAGAATTGTGGCCAGAGGAAGATCGTTGACTGGAGATCATCAGAAAAATATAGGGTTATATTCTAGAATGCAATGGTGGCCGCGCGACACCAGAGTAGGGCTTTTCTGTAAATTTGGGTAGTCGACAGTTATGAGGAGAGTTCGTCGCGGTGTGAAGGTCGGAGCCAATCGCTTGAGGGGGAGTCTGATCGTTTGGACATGGCGCGACTTTGGGATGGACGGTGAGTGTTTCGGTGGTCGGAGGTGTTGACCAGCGTTGGCTTTTCCGATCGAGATCGTATGCCAGTTTTGATTGAGTTTCTCGATTTTTGTTTTCCATCGATTTAGTTGATCTGATTTGTCGAGTTGTTCGTCGAGATCATTTGCAGTTTGGTGAGGGCCGGAGAGATGGTCAGAGACGTGCTTTTCGTCGTGCACGTGCACGCGAGATACTCTGGTGTATATCTGAGTTTTATGGTTTGGAGAAGAAAGGGAAATACTCGGGTTAGGCTCGGGGTTGAAGGGGTTTTTCTCGAAGTACACGAGTGATCGCGAGAGACACGGGGTAGGCTCGAGAATTTATTTTGTTTGCTCGGGTATTCTGTAACATAGAATCCTGGTTTCAAATTATAAAGTAAATTTTAGATTTCCAGGTTTTAAAAATTTTAAAAAAGGGAAATCAAGTTCAAATTTAAAAAGAAAGCAAGTTTGAATTTATTAAATTTCCAAAAGAAGGATATTAGACTAGTTTAAAAGTATGTTTTTAACATTGAATATGTTCAAAAATTTAAATGTTTAGAAGTGTTGTTATTAAAAGAAAATATAAACTAGTTTTATTTTTTGTAATTGAATTCAAAAGTGTTTTCAAATAAATGTACTAGATCAAGTTTTTAAGAAAAGAATTTAAACAAGTTTCTGAGTAAGTTTCAAAATAAAGGTTAAACAAAGTGTTAAAAATATATTTAAAGAAGATAAGATTAAAGAATATTTAATTAGAGTATTTAATTAAGGTAAATGGTTTAGCTAAATTAATTAAGGTCATATTAAGAATAATTACTTAATTAATTGAAGATAGGTAATTAATTATTCTAAGATAATTACTTTGGTTTAATTAAGGATAATCATTTTGGAAAATTGATTGAGTATAATTATTGAATATTTAGTTAATGAAAGAAATTAGAGATTAATTAATTAAAAAGGATAATTACTTTATGGAAGTAATTAATGAAATGTAATTAAGGGTTAATTACTTTGATAATTAATATGATGAGTTAAGGTTATTTAATTAATTAATGTGATTAATTAAAGTTAAATTAATTAATGTGATTAATTAATAGAGGTGATAAATAAAGGATAATTACTTAATTTAAAAGTAATTAGTGGATAATTAACAAAAGTAATTTGTGGATAATTACTTAATAGAAATGATTTGAGATTAATTAATGGGAGTAATTAAGGAATAATTACTTAGTATAATTTATTAATTAAGGTTTAATTAAATAAAGGTAAGTGATTTATAGTTAATTGATTTCTGTAATTAATTAAAGTATAATTACTTAATGTAATTAAGTTAAATAGGATAATTAATTAAGAGTAATTAAGAATTATTAATTAATATAATTAATGATGTAATTAAAGTTTGATTAATTAAGATTAATTAATCAATGATAAGTGATTATAGAGTAATTAATTAATGTAATTAATTAAGGATTAAAGTAATTGATTATAATTAATTAATTAATGAAGTAATTAAAGATTAAATACTATATTTGATTAAGGAAAATTAATTTGTGAAATTAATTTAAGGCTAATTACTTGAATGTAATTAAAAGATAATTAATCAAGGATGATTAATTGAAATGAATTATTAGAGGATAATTAATTAATTGATTTTAATTAATTAATGGTTAAGTAAGAAGGATTTATAAAATAAAGTAATTAATTTAATTCATTTTAAATTAATTAGAGATGATATAAATCATTACTTAAGAATGGATGATAATATTGAATGCTTTGCATTGATTGATATCTCTGATGAGATATATGCTGTGTGATATGGATGTTTAGTTGAATTGTGATGATAATATGGATTATCTGATAATGTTAATTATCTGTTGTGAATTATCTTTCTTTGTGTATAAAGATAATGAATTGAAATTGTTTAACCTTTAAAATAACTTGGCCTTAAAAGATACGCTTTGGATTTCGATGAGACCGGGATCGGGTTTCCGTATACCGGATTTCCAGGTCTGGAGACCCGAATACCACATCGATCCAAATTAACGATAGGTCGTGAATCAAGTGAAGATGAAGATTCAGAGTGCAAGGGTTATTGTCGTTAACTCTGAGGGTGATTCCAAAACGAGTGTAACGAGATAATGCCTTCGGTTTCGTTCGAACCCGGAACGAACTTATATGGATTGAATGCTTTCAGCACATCGTCAGGTGGACGATGAGCATTCTAAGATAGATGTATTCTATTTAAAGGTAATCGTAACCTCAAACCTCACAAACCGGGAATGGCTAAAACAGGGGAGGTGCAGCAAGGTTAGTGGGTAGCACCCAAGTAGGACAAGGTTACCTCTGTCTAGATGTCCCTTTCTATTTTCGACTTAGTGGTGCGGTTGCTGATCCCAACCGTGAGGTATCTTGTGCGGGAATTATCCAGTAAGGGATGTTCCGACCTTGTGTTGCAGGGGATTGGGAGTGATCCTCGGTACGGTGATCTAGGCCACGTACTGTGACGGGCGGTACCCCGGTAGCCCTGCCATTGTATGGAAATCCAACTTCCAATAAGTGATAACGGACTTGATTGTATACATATGTATGCTGGAATTTAATGAATGTAACAATTTCGGCTATTTCATATTTATTTGAAAACCCTAGACCTATTATAATACAATCGAATTTCCTATCAAGTGTTTTGGTTAGCGTAAGGTAAAAACTTACCCATATTTATTGGTGGGGAGTCTTACGTGATACCTTTTCTTTCAAAAAGGTTTTGAAGTTAAACAAGTTTAACCCGTTTACTCACACCAGACCCATGTCTGACCCAAGTTGTTTATTTCTGTTTATAAACTCTTGGGTACTCAAATTTTTACGAGTAGCCAAGGGATTCAGGTTAGCCTTGACGAATTGTGGAGGAGCAATGGAGCAGGAGGCTTCAGCGTTGTAGATATAGTTAGTAGTTTCCGCTGTGTTGATCTTTGTATTGATCTGTATTATGTTGAGATGTAATAACTAGACAGATGTTTATAACTGTCTAGTATATGATATGTAATCTGTGTAACTCTGATAAGTGTTGTATATGATACTATATAATATTTATGTGATATAATATATTTTGTTCGTTTCCGCTGTGAGTATTTGTGTTTGTTTCTTTTCTCTTCTTCTCTTTTCTACTTCTCATCCCTTTCTTTCTTACTGTCGATGCGATTTTCCGGGAGTGGAAAGCCGGGTCGTCACAGTTTTAAATTAACGTAAATATGCATATTCTCTATTAAATAAAAAAAACTAGTTCTTCTAATCTAAGCATTTGGAATTGGAAACTAAAAGCATGAAAAGTATCAAACCCAACATTATTATTAAACTGAAAGTATAGATGCATTTTAATAGTTTCATCACTGAACCTTCAAACTTTTGCAGCTAGTGCATCATTTTATTTTAGAGATCACGCATAAACTATGTGTGTTACTAAAGTCACATTTTCTTTTCTAGCTGATACCATTGTAAGTCAATTAAGACCCATTTAAAATTTCCTATTTCTATTACCATAATTACATTTCTTTATTTAATAAATAATCAACTATAACACCACATAATTTTACGAGATTTAATAATTATATTAAAATGAGTAAGATTGTAATTTCACATAAATGAAAAAATAGTAAATTTCTATAGGAGATAGAATTAGGCTTTTGAACCCATCTCATTGTGTTCGAAATGCTATTTATAGTCATAAAACATATATAACTTGCTAAATTTGATTAAATGGGCTAGAAATTATAAGAAGTCAAACCTGGTGGCATTTTCGTAATATATTAATTTCGATATTTTAGCCTTAATTCGAATTATTTCAGCCTGTAGATAGAAATTAAAACCTATTATCTAATCACACTTTAGCCTAAACATCTTACGTCTACTCTCCATCTTCTCCTTCATCTATCTCTAAACAACATCAATTACAAATCCCCCAAATCAAATCCAAATTAAAAGAATAAACATATGGAATCAATCACCACGAAGAGGGCTACGCAAATAACTAAAGCTATCAAGAAATTTGTCATTTTTAAGGCAAGGAATTTCTAGACGGTGCAGGAGGAGGAGAATTCACCTCAGATCAAAGAAGATGCATAGCTAATCGATGAGTGAGATTTATCATGTTTGTGTATATATTGATAAGACGTGGTAACTTACCCCTTATGATCTTAAACCAAATTTATAAATGATGTAACTAATAATTAAAACTGATTATTTTTATGTACTCCTAATTAGGATGTAGTATTTCATGGCTTGATGGTTAAAAATATAATGTAACGATCCTGAATTTTGGACACATTGTATTTAAATATATGAACTATTAAATATTTGAATCTTTGATTAAATGTTAAAATAATTTAATAACTTTCTTAACCCCCCTTTAAATCATTAGTAATAATAGGAAACTTTCTTTTGAAATTTGTTTACAAAAATATATTCTTTGAAGAAAAATCGATAATGTGACCGAAAATTAGTTTATCGATAAACAGCCTTTTATTCAATATAAGTTGTTTAAACTCTTGTGTACTTGTCTAATGATCAAATGAACACATTATGAACTAAATAACATACTTTTATTCATAAAGCAAATGGAATGTTCTAGAAGTTTCTAATGGATAAGAGATATTAACTTGCTAAGGGTATTGAAGGAATTAACTAAAAGAAAGAGGTGTAAAAGAGAAGTGATGGGCATGTGGAGAGTTGAGGTTTCCATGACATGAGAGGGGGGGGGGGGGTGAGAACAAGCTTAGACAACAACATATGATGCCAATATAAGGAGAGGCATACCCTTGTGAATAAATCACAAAATCATAAAGCTAAAAGCAAGCTCCTTTATATCTTCTTCTTCTTAAAAGTTCTAAAGAAAATAATTGCAAAACAACTCCAATCAACTCAAACTTTACCACATGCCTCAGGTCAATATTACAACACCTTCTACAAAGTTATATGTTGAAAAAGAAAAGCCAACCTCTCCCAACCAAGTTATAGATCGTTAAAAAGACTGTTTTAAAGATAAAAATAAGTGAAACGGTTTTGGGTTTGTAGTGACAACGTTTTAAGCAACATTAGGCTTAAACCTTTTTGAATGGATTTTGTGGAAGTACTTAGAACTTTAAAATGGATATTTTGTAGGAAATTATAAGTAAGGAATCTTTTGGAGAAAGATAGAAAAGGAAAAATTCTCAAGTAACAAATCTTGTTAAATGATCTGTGAATATACTTATACCATTTGAAATAGGCATATGAATACATTTAGAATTACTGAAAGAGTACAAATGAATAGTAGAAATTGATAAACAATGTTTTAATAGATAAAAGAAGTTTTAATTAATAAAAGATTAATTAAACAAAAGGGAATTAGAAGTCGTTTATGTGACTTAATCGTGCTTTGTATGATTTGATAGTGCTTTGTATTTTTACTCGTTTATGGAAATCATTTAGTCATATACACTAAAAGCCGACGAAGTAGGCTTGTCTATCTGTTGGAGTTAGGACTGATGTTCAGTATGGATATGAGCAATAGTGTTCTAACCTACTAGCTTCACTTTTGACCGAGGGATAATGTGAGATGAAAATATGAAAAACGTTATAAGTATACGAAACTTGGTTTCCATATATGATCGTTCTCATTATTATAGAATGACCAAATTCGTCGATTCAGTATTGAAGAGACCGGGAACGGTAGGTGTTTCACTTATTGAAAACCACTTCAAGATTGAGATACGTATTCTATCTCTTGGAAGTGGATATGTTCGAAATGTTAGAATCCATGTGTGGTTTCGAGATCTGTTTGAGATGTGGAAATCCAATTGGGGATTTGTGTTCTATTCGATTAATGAAGACTCATGTGAGAGATACCGAACTGACCTCGACATCGAAAATGACAGAAAATAGAGTAAGGGCATAATTAAGGGTTTGGCTGACCCGCGACATGTTATTATCATTTTATATCTAGAGTGTGCTTATCGATGTGGCGTGTGGAAGGTGGTGATATATAGGATCACGTATCTAGATATGGACCGGCTATGTTTTCCTTAATGGTATATTCTATCCAGAGGTATATGAAGCTCAAAGGTAGTTTCTGATCCTTGAGCAGGAGATTGGATTTCAGCTTCACCGATGGGATCTCCATGGAAAATCAATTATGCGAATGTTACTTATCGGTTTTGACTATACCCCTAATATGTTGTTGAATGTAATCAATGCAACCATTCCGGCTATGCGATATATTTATTTTCTTCACCCTAGACATTATCTATTATATCACCTTATGTACTTATTAGATGGTGGTTCTTTTAACGGGATAAACATTATGGCATTCCATGCGGTCTCAAAAGTACTGTTATATGCTATACACATATTTCTTGAGTTTCTCATACCGGACTCATGTTTTATGCTTGGTTTTTGTTTTCTTAAATTCCTCGCATACTCTTTCAAGTAGTTTTAGAAAGATAGGTTTTTGTTGATGTTCATTGGAGCTCGAGAAGGCAAACTAGATATTTCATGTACCGTAGTATGCTTATTTTCGCTGCATTATTATTGTATATATCAGCATTTATGAGGGCAAGTTGTTATAACTGTCTAGGTTGATGATAGCACTTAGGTTTTGTAACTTCAAAATTTCTATATCGGAGTAACCTTTTATATTGTTCTTTTGATGTTATATATTATCATTCTACTGTGAGATTCTAATATTGTGTTCTCTTCTTTCTTGTTCTATTTTTTTACCCTAACAATTTGTCTTTCCGGCACTTGGGTGCTCAGCACAAGAATATCACAGATGTATTAGTGTCAACATTCGAGGATCGAAAAGGCAAATTGTTACATATAATTTTTATCAATCGTAATTAGCAAAAGTTATTCTCCCTTTTAATTAAAAAGTGTAAAATGCAAATGCATTTCGAATTAGACATATTATATACTAAAGTTGTAGTTCTCGACGATGTGAATCCAATGGTGATGTTCATTCGTTGATTGGGTTAATAGATTGACCAGTCAATGTGCCAAAAGTTAGGAAAATAGAGACCATTTATATCGATACAACTGTGAAATAACAATGAGATGATGATCTAGAAGTACGGTCGTGTGGAGTAAGTCGAGCAGGTCCTTATGGTAGTTTCTAATTGAGCCAGATCGGCATTTAATCATTAGGATTGTCCAGAGGGTGTGTAACACCCCATAAAAATTAATAATAAATAAATTAATTAATAATAGGGCTAAAAATGAAATTTGTGAAAATGTAAAAATTTGTCCATGAAACATACACCATTGGGTTTGTGGCAATTTACCGAGCAACTTTCACATATAAAGTTTTGCGATCAAAGTTCAAACAAAAGAGATCAACTTTTGAAAATTTTGAATCGAAAATAATTTAAAACGAATTGAGGAAATAATTCAAAATAAATATCTTAAAAATTAATGTTAATTAAACGTTAAGGAAGCATTAGCATTAGTTTAAAAAGGTAATAAATATAAATAAACGGAAGCAAATTAATCGGTGCCAAGGATCAAAGGCCGGTTGACCGCCTTCATTGGGTCGGTCGACCGGTTAAATAAAGTCAGCTAGGGATTGCCTAGGCCAAAACAACCAAAATTTTATTTTCAGAAATCGATTTTGATCCTATGGTCCAAGTCCATCCTAGCCACTATAAATAAGAGACTAGCCCCCTCACTTTTATTCATAAGAAAAACAAAAACGATAACGAGACTTTGCAATTTCCTTCCTCCCCAATAAACTTTCTAGATTTAAAAAAAAAGGATTCAAGATTTAGGGAAGAAATCAATCAGATTAAAGAGAAAATCTAATGAATTTTAGGTATATGTATATTTCTCTATTTCCATTCTTTCCTAATCTTTCAATTCTAAATCTAATCTATATACAAATGAATTGTTATATATATTGAAAAATTAAAAAGAAAATAACTGGAGGAGGAAATAGGTGAAAGCATGGAATCAAATCCAAAGAAATTCGAAAGCTATCTTTGAGTGGAAATCTTAGTTTTTCTCTTTTTAGTAGTTTGTACAGTTAATATTTGGATTTGTTTTATTCCATAGGGAATTTTATATGCAAAGGCCTTAAATCTAAAACCCCAGAAATTCCCCATTAAAATGTTAATTCTGGAAGTCGGTTGGAATCTTATTGTTTTATGTTAACATGGTAGAATTTAATCTGTTATTATTTGTAATATAAATAATTTATGTTCTATTCAATTTCCACTTCCTAATTTGTGTTTGTGTTAATGAAGGATTTTTATCCCATCCATTGTTTGCACCGCCTACTTTCATAATGAAAATAAATATACCCTTTTTTTCATTTCAACCTTATCTATTTAGAAGTCAAATAGAATATAAAGGAGTTAAAATTTAAAGTTTTGCTCCCTTGGAATATATAGAGGCTTTAATTCTACTATGTTAGCGTAAAAATTTGTTGGATGTTTTGGTTGTATTTTTTGAATATGCAAGCCTTATTTGTTTAGCCAATTTAAATTTTGATATTAGCTACTGTGAAAACTACTATATTGGACTAGGGACTTGTATGGATATGTAATTAGGAAATTTTGAATCATCTTAACAATCAGAATAGGAAGTGAAAATCTTAGTTTAGGAATACATTTTACGCGCACTTAGGAATATTTAATAAAAACCAGTTAGCTTAAAATTGACGTTAAGCATAGATATAATAATAATTTCTAAGTCGTAACATATAAAATAAATAGGTTAATAAATAACAACAAACCATATAAAAAGGAAGTTAAGAACAATTATGGAAATTAATCAATAATTAAAAGGCGAAATAAGGAATTTTCCAAAATATGGCCTTAATGTATAAATGCGGGTGGGGTATATTATGCATACACATACACACACATTAATATAAGTATAATTTTATGAGGTTGGAGAGTGAAAATATGTCTAAGTTATAAAGATGCGAGGTTAGCTAAAAATACACAAAAGTCTGCCTAGCTAATTTGCTACCAACAATGTGACTTTGGAACTGATGTGTGACATCGCTTATAATAAGTACCCATAGTGGATGTGAGATTAGTCCCAATTATGTATAGTAAGCCTACCCAGCTAATTTGGCTATCAATACCTGTGAATAGTCAGACTAATGTGAGATGTCACGGATTGAGTTATAGGTCATAGAATAGATATCCCAGGATGGGTCTGCTTTGGGGCTAGAGGTATTAAATAGCTATCGCAGGGTCTGCCTTCTTTCCATTCTAGAAGTATTACATGGTCTGGATTATCTTTTGGGTGTGGTAGTGGAAATCACTAGAGGGAGTCCGCTTTGGGGTTGAGGTATTAGAAGGCTATTGGAGGGTCTGTCTCTTCCCTGTTTAAAAAGTATTAAGTGGCCTTATGTGATTTCTTACGATATCAACTAGGAAGTACCAGAGATGGGTTCGCCTTCGGTCTAGGTATTAAATAATGAGGATCTTCCTAGGGTCTAGGTATTAAATGGTCAGAGTCTGCTTATTTTCCATTAAAAGGTCTTAAGTGACTCATGTGCTTTTTCTTGCATTGTTAGGATATGACTGACGGAGATGGGTCATTGGACCTAATATATATTGCATAGTTGCATTGCACCCACATTATAGTTATGAAGTTAGACTAGAAAGGGCCATCGGCCTACCGTTAGAAATATGCTATAGGGCTGGACTGGGAGAGCCATTGGCTTATAGTTGGAGGAATACTCAAAAAGTCATAATACTCATTTAAATGATACTGCCCAAATACTAATATGGTAGTACTTGACGTTTTCATTCACCAAACATTGTTGTTCTAACTTTCTCCTTATTACAACCCACATATTAGGGGGAACAATGCTGATGATAAATTTTAAAAGAGGCAGTGACGACTGAAAGTAGTATAGCTATTTTTTTGTGATTTATTCTGATGCACCTACATTTTAGACTTGTTAGTTTTTTATTTTGAAACATGGTGTTATGGATATTTGGATATTTGGAACTATATTAGTGAGATTTGAAAATGTGTGAAATGGATACTTGCATTATTATTACAATTTATCCCTTTCGCTGTGAGATTCTAAAAGCATAGATAGATTGCTCTGAATATTATTTATTTGTTCAATTTTACCAATCAACAGCCAACTTTGGAATGTACCTAAGAATCGATAGGCTTTTATTGGGGAAAAAATTAGGCCCATTTCGAAGAAGATTGTTACATTTGGTATCAGAGTTTGGGTTATCCGATCAACAGGAATAGGTATACACGATAATACGTATTTGTTAATTTTGAAAATATTTTTCAAAACTCTACTGTATATGTGAGTATTAACGTATATGGACATACACAAACACACTAGGAATTTTTTTAGCAAGTAATAGTATCGTAAGGAGTTAGGATTAATCCGTAATTTTAAACATACAGATAGTTGGAAATGGTTGAGAATAACGGCTCTGAAGTCACAAACCATCCCGCTCAAGAGGTACCCATCATTCCAGGTATGCCATCATGCTTCCAACAATATTTAAGGCTCGTGGGGGCAAGTTCCCGTCCATCAACAAGCTGCACCAGCGGTGCCAGTTGCTCTGCTCGCTGAACTAGTACCCCGCCCACCAGACTTCCCTAATTTATGTAAAGATTTTCAGATATGGGAGGACGAGCACTTTCAGGCATGGAGGATTTTGTAGAAGCCAAGGCGTAGATTGATGACCATGACCGTATATTCTGGGAGCTGAGATTGGAAGGTTAGGTCAAGTGGATGATAGCTGCATGACATTTAAAGGGGGAGGCACTGGATTAGTGAACTATAGTTGTTAAGGGGAATAAAGAGAAAGGAATTACTTAGGCTGAATTCAGGGCTCGCTTCGAGTCACTATTCAAGTCCAAGATTGAAAGTCTGCAGTTGGAGAAGTTTATCCGACCGAGGCAGGGGGACTCTAGGGTGAAGATGTACATTAAAAAATTCATAGAATTAGCAAAGTTTGGAATGTGCCTTATTAACACCTCAGTAAAGATGGTAATGGAGTTTGTAAAAGGCCTAAATTCTCCACTTAAGGAGCTACTTTTAACTCTAGTTCTCGTAAGCACAATCTATGAAATGTTACTTGAAATGACACTGCATCAGACAATTTTCCACTACGATCGAGAGGTGAAAAACGAGTGCTTACAATGAGTCACACAACGAATCTGCATTTTAGGGTTCTCCCTTTCTAGGTGTAGTGATGGTACAGGTATTCATGGGAGAGCAGTTCCTACATCGACATTAGTGGAAAAAGGGGTTTCCATAGTAGCCTATGGATGGTGATTTTTCATTGGGCAGCTTTAGGAGTGTTAGCCAATCGTTAGTATGAGGTTTGAGATGTAGTTCGATCCTTATAGTAGCCTACACAAGTAGCGGTGTTGTTATGTCTTTGACAGGAATCCTTAGGTAATGAGCGGTAGGAACTCACGGACACTTGTAGTACACTCAATGTCATTTATAATAGTTTTGGAGCTAACTGCACATGATCATCACATACTAAACTTGTACTCATTCACCAGACTTTTGTTTTACCCAGTCCCTTCTTTCTATTTTTCTGCAACCACAGGATGACATGTTAGCAGTTAATTGGCATAGTACATGGAAAAAGGAGTTCCACGTTGGATTTCTTATATTATTCATTGTTCCTCCTGTAGTCACTTATTGTATTAAATGTCTGTAAAGCTTATATTGTACTTTGAAAATAGTGTATGTGTAAACTAAGTATTTTGAAGACTATTTTCCGAGATATCTATTTTTGTGTACTTATATTTTAATTCTTTCCGCTGTAAGGTCTGAAAGTTGTGGAATGTCTTAGAACTTACCCTTATAATTATGCTCTATAATGTTTTAAAATCTCAACAGCTCGTATTTCCCAGCATGACAAAGGGCCGAAAGCCACACTGAGCTTTAGATCAATGTGTCGGGAAGTGCGGTTTGTTGCATTTGGTATCAGAGCCAGGTTTAGGATCCCTTAGGACTTAGGTACGTATTGAACAAATGTACTTAAAAAAGTTTTTGAAAATAAAATGGTTTTTCAAAAAGTTTTCCAAATGTTTCCAAAAAGTTTTCAAAAATGGTTTTGAATACATATATGTATTTATCTGTGTGTGTGTCGATAAAAGTTTCAAAAAGATTTTATCTATATATCGAAATTTCTTTTATTCATGCCTATACTGTTCGTGGGAAAATTAAAAATAATTCCCACTCACAGATAGCGAGAATGAGTACAAGTCTTAGAAGAATGGCTCAGAGAAGGCAGCTAAGATTCCGAGCGTGAACATCACTATATGGTTCCGTCAGTATCTATAAGCGAGGAGATAAGGCGAGCCAAATCCGACTAGGAGAGCGTAATTATAGTTTTCTAACATGCGTATTAGCATACAACAACCTATATATTTTGACTCTTAAAGTAATTGTTAGCTTATCCCTTATAGAAGCAGACAATTGTGGGCTAGAATAAGTGTTGGGGTTATAACAGTTGAAGTGAAAAATAAATTTTTCACATTTATTGGAAATTACCCCATAAAGAGAGGCTAGTAGAGGTTTTCTATACTAGTTAGCAGGGGCAAATAAATTATGGTAGTAAGGGTGAATGAAGAAATATGGTATCAAGGAACCCATATAATAAGAGTAAGATTTTAACACAGTGTAAAAAGGGAACATAGAAGAGGACTTTTCAAACTTAAGGTAAATTCACCCTGTTAAAGTAGAAACCTTATTTTCACATTATTAATCTTTGCAAGAACTCTTATTTACTTAATGGCATGGTTAGATAATTTCCATATTAAAGTTGGACATTGTATTGGAAAATAAACTTAAGTAACCATCTTTGAAAGGAAAACAAAGCTTTATCCACTTAAAGTGACGTTAGGAATAAGTGGGCTTAGGTAATTACGTTGCTATTGTCTACTCCAACATAATGATAAACCAATGAATATGTTCTCTAAAAGTTTACAAACAGTAGATATCTGGAATTTTAAATAAAATTTTTTTGCTTTATGATTCTATGTAAAATAGCGAGATAAATTTATGGGATTTGTTTAAAATGAAAAATTAAAGAATTTGGTGAAAAGTTATTTTTAATAAACGTTTTAAAGCTTTTGTTTTGTTTTTGGACACATTGTTATACTTATCTCAATGTACACTTTGCTTTTAACAATAGAACTTTTGAAAAGAAAATTTAAAACTGAATAGTACGTAAGGCTTAACCTTTAAACTCCTTTTATAAATAAGAAATGGTTATGTATCCGGAAATATTTTATAAATGTTTTTGTTATACTCTAAAATAATAATAATAATAATAGGTTAAAAATACTGCACTATCTCTAAAATATGCTTTTATAAAAATTTCTTATTTATAAAAGAAGACTTAAGAAAGGTGTGTTCTACGTACATTTTTACTAAGTTAAGTTAATCATTTCTAATAATCAATTTAAAGAAAATGTTATGACCCTAGTAAAATGAATTGAATGAAGGGTTTTAAAGTTTTAAAAACGTACTAGCTTTTATTAATGGTAATGTGAAGACCCGAATTTTTGAGATAAAAATAATTTTAAAAGAAAATTGGAAATCAGTTAACAAAGAATATTTGAAGAATAGAATAGTTTGAAAATAAATATTAAGAGTAATTGAAATAATTAAATAAGAGGATAGTAATTTTTCAATGAATAATAATAAGAAGAAAATGATCAAGTATGAGTGAGTTTTACATACACATATCTCATATGTATATATATATATTAAAAATGAGAAGCCAGAGAAATATCAAGAGATAAAATAAATCTTTCTGATAATTAAATTGCATAAAACCAGTTTAGTATTATTTGGGCATAAATACATTTTAAAATACAATAAAGAAAAAAAATAAATAGTTTGAAATAATAGCTAGGAATAATAACAAAAAGGGTATGAGTGAACTATTCAGGTTTAACAAAAATATACAACGAAGCTAAGTCACACAAATAAATAATGCATGGGTGAATCATGCAAATAACATGTACACAGAAAAGCAGAGAAGCAACTGCCCTTACCTGAAATAGAAATCAAAAAGAAAATGGCACATCTAGCCATAAATATATATACATGATTCTCTAAATTGTATGAGGATAAAATGGGCTTTTCTCTCTACTAAACCCTAGCTAAATGTTTTAAAAATGAGAGAGTAGCAGCAGTTTGTTTCTGGGAAGAAAACAGAGAAATAGAAAAAAAGGCAAAACTCACAGTCTTCAAGCTTAACTATTCTCCGGGAAGAGAAGAGGAAGGTGAGTGATTAATCACCTATGAGATTTAAGGCATTAAGACCCATGTTAAGGGCAGCCATATCATTTTAATAAAAATATTAATATGCTTTTGTTTAATTTTATTCTCTGAATAAATGAATGTTGAATATGGTTAATACTTTGGTTGAGTATTTGATTGCTGTTTTGGTGTGTTATGATTGTTAAATTTTTTGTTTTGAAATATAAATAATTAAACTAATACTATGATCTCAGAGAGGGATCTTATAATCCAGCTTTATATGAAGATGAATCAAATAATTTACTGAGGAATAGGGTATCAATGAAAAGAAAATGAAGTAGGCAGCATGGATAATGAGATTCATGCATATGTCTAATTCATTCTAATAGTGCTTTGAACAATGCAATATCATAGATATGTGCTGATTTGTTCAGATCACAAGCCAATATGTTTTTATGGGTTTTTCTCAAAAACTATGCCCTATGTTCACAGTAAAACTAAGTGTAATATTTTGTATTATTTCACCAGATTTATGTAAGGCATGAAAATATTTCAGGAAATAAATATTTATGCAAGATTTAGAAAATTATGATTGAATAAGAATGACCTTAAAATGGGATGTGATGCTTTGCAAAAATACATTGTATGTCTGTTTGAAACCATTGAGTACACTTTCTTTGATTTGTGAAAGGAAGAAAAGAAAATAAAGCATTTCTTCAATTAATAACATTTTTCCACAAAGAAAAATAAGCATGGTCTCTAAATTATAAAATAATTTAGGAGTAGTGCCTTGATCTATTCATCATCAGGTGGATGATGGGTATGTGAATGACTTGTTTAAGTCCTGTAGGCCTTTGTGTAAAGGTTTAACAGAACTGAGCCCCTTTGCAATGCACACATGGTGTTCAATGGCAAGAGTTCAGACCAATTAAAATATAAATGAGATTGAGAAAGTGAGCTATGGAACTAGGGAATTAATCCATAGGAGCATGTGCATGTATGGCTGAATGAAGTGAATGGATGAATGCTTGGATGTATAATTGTTAGATAAGTTTAAATACACATATACTCAGGTTTAATATGAAAATGAATAACATCATATTTATGAGCTCTTTACCCAGTTATAGTAATTTACAAGTTATTGCAAACTTTGATTTCACTCACACCGGAATTTATTTTTGACCCTATTTGTTGCCTTTACAATATTTGGGGTGTCTCATTTTCAATAGGGAAGTTCAAAGTGTTGTTGCAGGGAAGGTACATGAGTAGCTTGCTTGTATGGATGTTTGAAGATCTTGTTGATTTTAAAATGCTTAGAAGAGTAGCAGCTTAGTTGTAATAAAAGAAACTGGGCAAATCTTTTGTGTCTTGTGTATTACCAGGATTGTCTTTGCTTTGTTATTTTGAAAAGAACATGTAAAAACTGAAGTATTATATGTGCTTGTGGATTATTGATTAAGGTAACAGATGTGCTTGTGAGTCATAGATTTAAGAAATAGATTCTGAAGTAATCTGGTGGAATATGATGAAGGAAATTATTCCATGTAATCTGATATGTGGACATACTATCTTTGGCAATATTTGATAAGTTTTTAATTATAAGTCTGAAGTAGTTTTTGAAAAAGCATGTAATAAAAATTGTTAAGTGATAAGTTGAACCTAGTCTTGTCTAACCAGTAAAGCTTGGCCATGCCTTATAATTGATATAAGATCATGGAAAAAGCTTGAAGCCTTAGCCTGTAAATCCTATTTGAATATCTGATTTCCAGTAGAAATTAGTATTGCATTGTATAGTAAGTTGAGGAGCATACTATATACTTATAATCTTCACTGCAATCACATTGAACTGCATCTTGTTGTCTACCTATTTGATTTAAATCTGGTTGCATTTTGGTCTTAGACAAATCAGTTGTAGTATGCATTGTCATGAAGTCTTATCTAGGTATTTAGCATGTCAATTATTCCACTGTTTATAGATCACAATCTTTTGTTCCACTATTTGGGAATTCATCAGTAGTCTTCATTACAGGATCAACTGAAAGTTTTGTTGACATTGTCTTTAATCATACTGTCTTCATGCATATGCTAAATCTCCATTTGGCATGTTAGTTTGAGTAGCATTCTGGGTTGATTGTATTGTTTTCCTCTGCTTGGCTTTAAACTAGTTTGCTACCTTATTATTCATATGATCATTGCACACTTCATAAACTAGAATATAAGTATTTTACTTGACACAAAATGTGGTATTTGAAATAAGAATCCCGGGCTAAACTAATTTGCATGAGTTGTTTTAACACCCTGTAGCAATCAAAAATCAAGTATCAAATGCCTAAAATCCCAAAGGTTAAATACAGGGGTTGTAAATCCAGAAATAAATTAATCTGGACTATGAAACAAATTGGGAAACAAAACAAGAAAATAATAAGTGGTAATATTTGAATTGAATATTAATCAAGCTTGAATAAAAGAAAAAAAGAAGATTAAAAAGAGTAGAAATGGCTATGTGACACAACATCTCTCAAATATGAGAAAGACCATGTGATTGAATTTCTTTGCCATTTTAAATTGCTCTAATAGGCAAAGAAACATTTATATATCTTCATATATATAAATGACCTGATTTGATTTATATACTAGTATTTTTATATTGGTAAAATTCTGGATCTTGGAAAATTTATTAAGAGAAGTGATCCATTGACATATATATATATATATATATATATATATGTATGTATATATATATTGTGTAAAAAAAACTCAATAGAAAATTCACTAAAAATAAATGCAAAAGAAGTGGGTCACTTCAGTTAGTATCAGAGCTATGTGAACAAGAACATTGCATATGAAAAAAAAAATTAAATAATAAATATAATATTCTCATTAGGAATAAATTGCTGAAATAATTAAATTAGAAACAAGAATAACTAGCTATGCAATTGAATAGTGAATCATGGTAGGAAGACCACCAAGCACTGGAGAAGGATCCTCTAATGCAACACCATTGGTCAATTTGCAAGATTTAGTGAGGGCATTTAGGGAAGGATCAGTGCAGAGGAAAGGAAATCCTTATGAGGAGTTAGCTAAGCTATTGAAAACATTTTCAAATTTAGGAGGCAAGGATTTTGAAGGCACTGAAGGAGTCATGGGTGTGCAAACATGGCTGAGAACCTTAGAAAGAATATTTGCAGACATGCAAATAAATGATCAAAGGAAGAGGAAAATAGCTTCCAAAAGACTCAAGGGAGCAGCACTAGATCGGTGAGAGGTAATCATCACAGGAAGACCAGAAAATGAGATAACATGGGATCAATTTAAGGATATGCTTGAGGCAAGATTTGTTCCAGCAACAGCTAAGGCAACACTACTTGAGGAAGTTATAAAATTGAGGCAAGGGCCAATGAGTGTGGCTGAATACACACAAAAGTTTGAGAGCTTGTCTAAGTATGGAACCATGCTCATAGGGAATGAGGAATCAAAGAATTCAAGGTTTATACAAGGATTAAATGTTGGTTTAAGTATAGCAATGCTACCATACAAAGACAAAACATTTGATCAAGTCATAGATCTCACTCTTTCTTTTGAACAACATGATAATGCCAGAGAGAAATTCAGGAACATGAGGGCTAATAACCAAAAGAAGGGGAAAAATAGAGCACATCCCTATGACAAAAAGAATGCAGATAAGAAGGTTGAAGGAGCAACTAGTGGGGAAGCAAAGAAGAAAGTTACTTGCTACAACTGTGGCAAAAAAGGACACATGAGCAATAGGTGTCAAGCAGCTAAGAAGACTCCATTCAGTTGCTATAATTGTGGGAAAGAAGGCCATATCAAAAGGAATTGCCCAGAGTTCAAGAAAGGAGCAAAGGTAGGAGCATTGGAAGGCAAAGCAAAGGCAAGTGCAGTGGGAAATTCTGGACAATTGGAAGGTATACTTCTAATTAAAAATCATCCAATCTCAGTTATATATGACACCGGGGCTACACATTCTCTAATATCACAAGACATAGTGGATAAATTGGCACTCACATGCAATTTAGTTTAAAAACCCTTGTTTATTCAGAGTCCCCTAGGTAGCTCTTGTCTGTTAGAATTAAGATGTTTGGAAGTAGAATTAAACATAGGAGGAAATATGTTTAAATCTGACTTATTTGTGTTGAAATATCCTGGAATAGGAATTATTCTAGGGGTAGATTGGTTTAGTAAATTCAAAGCAATTTTGAATTTAGAAAATTTTACTATTTCTTTGAAAACAGAAAATGGTAAAAATATTATAGTCATGAGTGAAATAGCCAAAACCAATTGCCTTAGTCAAATATGGAGCATGATTGAAAAATAATTGACTTTAGAAGATATAGAAGTGATAAAGGAATACCCATATGTTTTTGGAGAAGTAATAGGAGTTCAAGAAGATAGGCAAGTTGAATTTCAAATAAGGTTAATCCCAGGAGCAAGTCCTATCATTAAGAAACCTACCAGAATGGATCTAAAAGAATTAGTGGAATTAAAGCTGCAATTGGAGGAATTGGAGCAGAAAGGCTTTATAAGGCCTAGCAGTTCAAACTGGGGTTCACCATTGGTATTTGTGAAGAAGCAAGATGGTACAATGAGGATGTGTATTGATTACAGGGAATTAGATAAAGTCACCATCAAGAACATATACCCACTCCCCAGAATTGATGATTTATTTGACTAATTAAATGGAGCAAAAATCTTTTCAAGGCTAGACTTAGCCTCTGGATTCCATCAGATGAAGGTTGAGGAAGAGAGTATTAAATACACTACATTCAACACAAGGTATGGGCTATATGAATTTTTGGTAATGCCTTTTGGATTGACAAATGCACCATCCTATTTTGTAGATTTAATGAATAGGACATTTAGAGATTTTCGAGACAAATTTGTGGTTGTCTTTATTGATGACATATTGGTGTATTCAAAATCAGAAGAGGAGCATGCAAAGCATTTGCACCTGGTTTTGTCAAGACTAAGAGCACATAATTTAAAGGCAAAATTTACCAAGTGCACATTTTGGCAAAATGAAGTTAAATTTTTGGGACACATTATATCTCAACAGGGGGTTAGTGTAGACCCAAACAAAGTCATGGCAGTGCAATCATGGAGTAGACCTAAATCAGTGACTGAGGTGAGATCATTTTTGGGAATGGCAGGTTACTATAGAAGATTTATAAAATACTTTGCAAGGATAGGCATTCCACTAACCAAACTAACCAAAAAGGAGCAACCATATGTATGGACAGAAAAGTGTGAACAAGCCTTTGAGTCATTGAAGAAAGCATTGATGGAAGCTCCAGTCTTGCAAGTTCCAGAGGGAAATGAAGGATTAGTGGTATATACAGATGCAAGTGGGTCTGGGTTAGGGGCAGTACTTATGCAACATGGTAGAGTCATAGCATATGCATCAAGGCAACTCAAGCCAAATGAAACAAGATATGCTACACATGACTTAGAGCTTGCTGCTGTTGTTTATGCATTGAAGCTATGGAGACACTACTTTTTGGGTACTAAATTTGAATTGTTCACAGACCATAATCACTTAAGTATTTGTTTTCCCAAAAAGACTTGAATATGAGGCAACATAGGTAGGTAGAATTTTTAGCTGCCTATGATCTTGATATATTGTATACTCCAGGAAAGGCTAACAAAGTGGCAATGCATTGAGTAAGCATCAAGCAAGATTGGCAAGTTTAATGATGACAGAATTCAAGGATTTAACAATCCTCAGTGAAGTAGAAATAAAGAAAGAAATTGATGCATCAAATAAGGCACACAGTGACATGATTGAATATGAGAAATTAAGTCTCATCTCCTTAAGATCAACCCTGGTTGATAAAATAGGAAGAATGCAGAGTCAAGATGCTAATTTGAAAGAAAAGGAGGACATGATATCACAAGGTATATCAGTGGAAAATTATGAAGTTGATGATAAAGGCTACTTAAGGAAGAAGGGGAAGCTCTGCATACCCAATGTGGAAGAACAGAAGCAAGAGGTTATCGATGAGCACCACAAGACCAAATACACTATACATCCAGGTGGTACAAAAATGTACCATGATCTTAAAAGGAATTATTGGTGGCCAGGATTGAAAGGAGCAGTGGCAAAGTATGTAGCAAAGTGTTTAACCTGCCAACAAGTCAAGGCAGATTACCAAAGACCCTCAGGCCTACTGCAACCTTTAGAAGTGCCTACCTGGAAATGGGAAAGTATCTCAATGGATTTTGTGGATGGCTTGCCAAGAACAAGAAGAGGCAATGATAGTATTTGGGTAGTGGTTGATAGGCTCACAAAAACAGCACATTTTATTCCAGTAAATTCAAACAGAAATGCTCACAAGTTAGCTCAATTATTTGTGAAAGAGATAGTAAGATTACATGGCATCCCCAAGGCTACCATTTGTGATAGAGACACCTTGTTTACCTCAAGGTTCTGGGGTAGCTTTCAAGAAGCCATAGGAACATAATCAAGCTTAAGCACAGCCTACCACCCACAAACAGATGGGCAAACTGAGATTGTTAACAAGATTTTAGCGGATTTACTTAGAGCATGTATACTTGACTTTGGAGGCAGCTGGGAAGATCATCTCTACTTAGCTGAATTTGCTTATAACAATAGTTACCAGTCCACTATAGGTATGGCTCCATTTGAGGCCTTGTATGGAAAGCCTTGTTTATCTCCTGCATGTTGGATGGAGGTAGGTGAAAGAGTATTGCTTGGACCAGAACATGTGAAGGAAACTTCTGCAAGAATTGAATTAGTAAGGCAAAGAATGAGAGCAGCACAAGAAAGACAAAAAACATATGCAGACAAAAGGAGAAGGCCAGTGGAGTTTGAGGTAGGAAATTATGTATTTCTCAAAGTTTCACCAATGAGAAAGATATTGAGATTTGGCAAGGCAGGAAAGTTAACACCAAGATATATAGGTACATATGAAATTATTCAAAGAATAGGAACTTTGGCTTATAAGCTAAAATTGCCAGAGGAATTGAGTAATATACATGATGTATTTCATGTATCTCAATTGAGAAAATGGGTGCATGATAAGGAGACCATTCTTGAATCTCCTACACATGTTGAAATTCAAGAAAATTTGGTTTATAAGAAAGAACCAGTGGGTATTGTGGCTAGAGAAGAAAAGAAATTGAGAAATAAAATAATTAAATTGGTCAAAATCCAATGGAGTTTAGATAAAAATGATTGTACATGGGAGGCTGAAGATAGGATGAAGGATAAATATCCTAATCTATTTTCTGCTTAAAGGTATGCCAAAAATTTTAATAAATTTAAATATTACTTATGAGTACTTGATTGGTCATGAATGTATGAGTTTCTGAAATTTCTGAAATGAAATTATACTATGTAATGAAAAAATAGTATAATAATAATTGTGGGACACAATTCCTTTTAGGAGGGGAGTATGTGTAGACCCGAATTTTTGAGATAAAAATAATTTTAAAAGAAAATTGGAAATCAGTTAACAAAGAATATTTGAAGAATAGAATAGTTTGAAAATAAATATTAAGAGTAAGGGAAATAATTAAATAAGAGGATAGTAATTTTTCAATGAATAATAATAATAAGAAGAAAATGATCAAGTATGAGTGAGTTTTACATACACATATCTCATATGTATATATATATTAAAAATGAGAAGCCAGAGAAATATCAAGTGATAAAATAAATCTTTCTGATAATTAAATTGCATAAAACCTGTTTAGTATTATTTGGGCATAAATACATTTTTAAAATAAAATCAAGAAAAAAATAAATAGTTTGAAATAATAGCTAGGAATAATAATAAAAAAGGGTATGAGTGAACTATTCAGGTTTAACAAAAATATACAATGAAGCTAAGTCACACAAATAAATAATGCATGGGTGAATCATGCAAATAGCATGTACACAGAAAAGCAGAGAAGCAACTGCCCTTACCTGAAATAGAAATCAAAAAGAAAATGGCATATTTAGCCATAAATATATATACATGATTCTCTAAATTATATGAGGATAAAATGGGCTTTTCTCTCTACTAAAACCTAGCTAAATGTTTTAAAAATGAGACAGTGGCAGTAGTTTGTTTCTGGGAAGAAAACAGAGAAATAGAGAAAAAAAAGAAAGGCAAAAGTCACACTGTCTTCAAGCTTAACTATTCTCGGGGAAGAGAAGAGGAAGGTGAGTGATTAATCACCTATGAGATTTAAGGCATTAAGACCCATGTTAAGGGCAGCCATATCATTTTCATAAAAATCTTAATATGCTTTTGTTTAATTTTTATTCTCTGAATAAATGAATGTTGAATATGGTTGATACTTTGGTTGAGTATTTGATTGCTGTTTTGGCGTGTTATGATTGTTTCCATTTTTGCTTTGAAATATAAATAATTAAACTAATACTCTGATCTCATAGAGGGATCTTATAATCCAGCTTTATATGAAGATGAATCAAATAATTACTGAGGAATAGGGTATCAATGAAAAGAAAATGAAGTAGGCAGCATGGATAATGAGATTCATGCTTATGTCTAATTCATTCTAAAAGTGATATGAACAATGCAATATCATAGATATGTGCTGATTTGTTCAGATCACAAGCCAATATGTTTTTATGGGTTTTTCTCAAAAACTATGCCCTATGTTCACAGTAAAACTAAGTGTAATATTTTTTATATGATTTCACCAGATTTATGTAAGGCATGAAAATATTTCTAGAAATAAATATTTATGCAAGATTTAGAAAATTATGATTGAATAAGAATGACCTTAAAATGGGATGTGATGCTTTGCAAAAATACATTGTATGTCTGGTTGAAACCACTGAGTACACTTTCTTTGATTTGTGAAAGGAAGAAAAGAAAATAAAGCATTTCTTCAATTAATAACATTTTTCCACAAAGAAAAATAAGCATGGTCTCTAAATTATAAAATAATTTAGGAGTAGTGCCTTGATCTATTCATCATCAGGTGGATGATGGGTATGTGCATGACTTATTTAAGTCCTGTAGGCCTCTGTGTAAAGGGTTAACAGAACTGAGCCCCTTTGCAATGCACACATGGTGTTCAATGGCAAGAGTTCATACCAATTAAAATATAAATGAGATTGAGAAAGTGAGCTATGGACCTAGGGAATTAATCCATAGGAGCATGTGCATGTATGGCTGAATGAAGTGAATGGATGAATGCTTGGATGTATAATTGTTAGATAAGTTTAAAAACACATATACTCAGGTTTAATATGAAAATGAATAGCATCATATTTATGAGCTCTTTACCCAGTTATAGTAATTTACAAGTTATTGCAAACTTTGATTTCACTCACAACAGAATTTATTTCTGACCCTATTTGTTGCCTTTGCAATATTTGGGGTGTCTCATTTTCAATGGGGCAGTTCAAAGTGTTGTTGCAGGGAAGGTGCATGAGTAGCTTGCTTGTATGGATGTTTGAAGATCTTGTTGATTTTAAAATGCTTAGAAGAGTAGCAGCTTAGTTGTAATAAAAGAAATTGGGCAATCTCTTTTGTGTCTTGTGTATTACCAGGATTGTCTTTGCTTTGTTATTTTGAAAAGAACATGTAAAAACTGAAGTATTATATGTGCTTGTGGATTATTGATTAAGGTAACATATGTGCTTGTGAGTCATAGATTTAAGAAATAGATTCTGAAGTAATCTGGTGGAATATGATGAAGGAAATTATGCCATGTAATCAGATATGTGGACATACTATCTTTGGCAATATTCAATAAGTTTTTAATTATAAGTTTAAAGTAGTTTTCGAAAAAGCATGTAATAAAAATTGTTAAGTGATAAGTTGAACCTAGTCTTGTCTAACCAGTAAAGCTTGGCCATGCCTTATAATTGATATAAGATCATGGAAAAGCTTGAAGCCTTAGCCTGTAAATCTTATTTGAATATCTGATTTCTAGTAGAAATTTGTATTGCATTGTATAGTAAGTTGAGGAGCATACTATATACTTATAATCTTCACTGCAATCACATTGAACTGCACCTTGTTGTCTACCTATTTGATTTAAGTCTGATTGCATTTTGGTCTTAGACAAATCAGTTGTAGTATGCATTGTCATGAAGTCTTATCTAGGTATTTAGCATGTCAATTATTCCACTGTTTATAGATCACAATCTTTTGTTCCACTATTTGGGAATTCATCAGTAGTCTTCATTACAGGATCAACTGAAAGTTTTGTTGACATTGTCTTTAATCATACTGTCTTCATGCATATGCTAAATCTCCATTTGGCATGTTAGTTTGAGTAGCATTCTGGGTTGATTGTATTGTTTTCCTCTGCTTGGCTTTAAACTAGTTTGCTACCTTATTATTCATATGATCATTGCAAACTTCATAAACTAGAATATAAGTATTTTACTTAATGCAAAATGTTGTGTTTGAAATAAGAATCCCGAGCTAAACTAATATGCATGAGTTTTTTTAACACCCTGTAGCAATCAAAAATCAAGTATCAAATGCCTAAAATCCCAAAGGTTAAATACAGGCGTTGTAAATCCAGAAATAAATTAATCTAGGCTATGAAACAAATTGGGAAACAAAACAAGAAAATAATAAGTGGTAATATTTGAATTAAATATTAATCAAGCTTGAATAAAAGAAGAAAAAAAGAAGATTAAAAAGAGTAGAAATGGCTATGTGACACAACATCTCTCAAATTTGAGAAAGACTATGTGATTGAATTTCTTTGCCATTTTTAAATTGCTCTGATAGGCAAAGAAACATTTATATATCTTCATATATATAAATGACCTAATTTGATTTATATACTAGTATTTTTATATTGGTAAAATTCTGGATCTTGGGAAATTTACTAAGAGAAGTGATCCATTGACTTATATATATATTGTGTAAAAAAACTCAACAGAAAATTCACTAAAAATAAATGCAAAAGAAGTGGGTCACTTCAGTTGGTATCAGAGCTATGTTAACAAGAACATAGCATATGAAAAAAAAATTTAAATAATAAATATAATATTCTCAGTAGGAATAAATTGCTGAAATAATTAAATTAGAAACAAGACTAACTAGCTATGCAATTGAATAGTGAATCATGGTAGGAAGACCACCAAGCACTGGAGCAGGATCCTCTAATGCAACACCATTGGTCAATTTGCAAGATTTAGTGAGGGCATTTAGGGAAGGAGCAGTGCAGAGGGAAGGAAATCCTCATGAGGAGTTAGCTAAGCTATTGAAAACATTTTCAAATTTAGGAGGCAAGGATTTTGAAGGCACTGAAGGAGTCATGGTGTGCAAACATGGCTGAGAACCTTAGAAAGATATTTGCTGACATGCAAATAAATGATCAAAGAAAGAGGCAAATAGCTTCCAAAAGGCTCAAGGGAGCAGCACTAGATTGGTGAGAGGTAATCATCATAGGAAGACCAGAAAATGAGATAACATGGGATCAATTTAAGGATATGCTTGAGGCTAGATTTGTTCCAGCAACAGCTAAGGCAACACTGCTTGAGGAATTTATAAAATTGAGGCAAGGGCCAATGAGTGTGACTGAATACACTCAAACATTTGAGAGCTTGTCTAAGTATGAAACCATGCTCATAGGGAATGAGGAATCAAAGAATTCAAGGTTTATACAAGCATTAAATGCTGGTTTAAGTAGAGCAATGCTACCATACAAAGACAAAACATTTGATCAAGTCATAGATCTCACTCTTTCTTTTGAACAACATGATAATGCCAGAGAGAAATTCAGGAACATGAGGGCTAATAACCAAAAGAAAAGGAAAAATAGAGCACATCCCTATGACAAAAAGAATGCAGATAAGAAGGTTGAAGGAGCAACTAGTGGGGAAGCAAAGAAGAAAGTTACTTGCTACAACTGTGGCAAAGAAGGACACATGAGCAATAGGTGTCAAGCAGCTAAGAAGACCCCATTCAGTTGCTATAATTGTGGGAAAGAAGGCCATATCAAAAGGAATTGCCCAGAGTTCAAGAAAGGAGCAAAGGTAGGAGCATTGGAAGGCAAAGTAAAGGCAAGTGCAGTGGGAAATTCTGGACAATTGGAAGGTATACTTCTAATTAAAAATTATCCAATCTCAGTTATATATGACACCGGGGCTACACATTCTCTAATATCACAAGACATAGTGGACAAATTGGCACTCACATGCAATTTAGTTGAAAAACCCTTGTTTATTCAGAGTCCCCTTGGTAGCTCTTGTCTGTTAGAATTAAGATGTTTGGAAGTAGAATTAAACATAGGAGGAAATATGTTTCAATCTGACTTATTTGTGTTGAAATATCCTGGAATAGGAATTATTCTAGGGGTAGATTGGTTGAGTAAATTCAAAGCAATTTTGAATTTAGAAAATTTTACTATTTCTTTGAAAACAGAAAATGGT
Organism: Allium fistulosum; assembly: GCA_030737815.1. Lineage (NCBI taxonomy): Eukaryota > Viridiplantae > Streptophyta > Magnoliopsida > Asparagales > Amaryllidaceae > Allium > Allium fistulosum. The sequence goes on from CM060902.1 coordinate 1,024,952,633, forward strand.
AAAAATATTATAGTCATGAGTGAAATAGCCAAAACCAATTGCCTTAGTCAAATATGGAGCATGATTGAAAAAGAATTGACTTTAGAAGATATAGAACTGATAAAGGAATACCCAGATGTTTTTGGAGAAGTAATAGGAGTTCCAGAAGATAGGCAAGCTGAATTTCAAATAAGGTTAATCCCAGGAGCAAGTCCTATCATTAAGAAACCTACCAGAATGGGTCCAAAAGAATTAGTGTAATTAAAACAGCAATTGGAGGAATTGGAGCAGAAAGGCTTTATAAGGCCTAGCAATTCAAACTGGGGTTCACCAGTGGTATTTGTGAAGAAGCAAGATGGTACAATGAGGATGTGTATTGATTACAGGGAATTAGATAAAGTCACCATCAAGAACAAATACCCACTCCCCAGAATTGATGATTTATTTGACCAATTAAATGGAGCAAAAATCTTTTCTAGGCTAGACTTAGCCTCTGGATTCCATCAGATGAAGGTTGAGGAAGAGAGTATTAAATACACTGCATTCAACACAAGGTATGGGCTATATGAATTTTTGGTAATGCCTTTTGGATTGACAAATGCACCATCCTATTTTGTAGATTTAATGAATAGGACATTTAGAGATTTTCTAGACAAATTTGTGGTTGTCTTTATTAATGACATATTGGTGTATTCAAAATCAGAAGAGGTGCATGCAAAGCATTTGCACCTGGTTTTGTCAAGACTAAGAGCACATAATTTAAAGGCAAAATTTACCAAGTGCACATTTTGGCAAAATGAAGTTAAATTTTTGGGACACATTATATCTCAACAGGGGGTTAGTGTAGACCCAAACAAAGTCATGGCAGTGCAATCATGGAGTAGACCCAAATTAGTGACTGAGGTGAGATCATTTTTGGGAATGGCAGGTTACTATAGAAGATTTATAAAAGACTTTGCAAGGATAGGCATTCCACTAACCAAACTAACCAAAAAGGAGCAACCATATGTATGGACAGAAAAGTGTGAACAAGCCTTTGAGTCATTGAAGAAAGCATTGATGGAAGCTCCATTCTTGCAAGTTCCAGAGGGAAATGAAGGATTAGTGGTATATACAGATGCAAGTGGGTCTGGGTTAGGGGCAGTACTTATGCAACATGGTAGAGTCATAGCATATGCATCAAGGCAACTCAAGCCAAATGAAACAAGATATGCTACACATGACTTAGAGCTTGCTGCTGTTGTTTATGCATTGAAGCTATGGAGACACTACTTGTTGGGTACTAAATTTGAATTGTTCACAGACCATAAATCACTTAAGTATTTGTTTTCCCAAAAAGACTTGAATATGAGGCAACATAGGTAGGTAGAATTTTTAGCTGCCTATGATATTGATATATTGTATACTCCAGGAAAGGCTAACAAAGTAGCAGATGCATTGAGTAGGCATCAAGCAAGATTGGCAAGTTTAATGATGACAGAATTCAAGGATTTAACAATCCTCAGTGAAGTAGAAATAAAGAAAGAAATTGATGCATCAGATAAGGCACACAGTGACATGATTGAATATGGGAAATTAAGTCTCATCTCCTTAAGATCAACCCTGGTTGATAAAATAGGAAGAATGCAGAGACAAGATGCTAATTTGAAAGAAAAGGAGGACATGATATCACAAGGTATATCAGTGGAAAATTATGAAGTTGATGATAAAGGCTACTTAAGGAAGAAGGGGAAGCTCTGCATACCCAATGTGGAAGAACTGAAGCAAGAGGTTATGGATGAGCACCACAAGACCAAATACACTATACATCCAGGTGGTACAAAAATGTACCATGATCTTAAAAGGAATTATTGGTGGCCAGGAATGAAAGGAGCAGTGGCAAAGTATGTAGTAAAGTGTTTAACCTGCCAACAAGTCAAGGCAGATTACCAAAGACCCTCAGGCCTACTGCAACCTTTAGAAGTGCCTACCTGGAAATGGGAAAGTATCTCAATGGATTTTGTGGATGGCTTGCCAATAACAAGAAGAGGCAATGATAGTATTTGGGTAGTGGTTGATAGGCTCACAAAAACAGCACATTTTATTCCAGTAAATTCAAACAGAAATGCTCACAAGTTAGCTCAATTATTTGTGAAAGAGATAGTAAGATTACATGGCATCCCCAAGACTATCATTAGTGATAGAGACACCTTGTTTACCTCAAGGTTCTGGGGTAGCTTTCAAGAAGCCATGGGACCAGAATTAAGCTTAAGCACAGCCTACCACCCACAAACAGATGGGCAAACTGAGATTGTTAACAAGATTTTAGCGGATTTACTTAGAGCATGTATACTTGACTTTGGAGGCAGATGGGAAGATCATCTCTACTTAGTTGAATTTGCTTATAACAATAGTTACCAGTCCACTATAGGTATGGCTCCATTTGAGGCCTTGTATGGAAAGCCTTGTTTATCTCCTGCATGTTGGATGGAGGTAGGTGAAAGAGTATTGCTTGGACCAGAACATGTGAAGGAAACTTCTGCAAGAATTGAATTAGTAAGGCAAAGAATGAGAGCAGCACAAGAAAGACAAAAAGCATATGCAGACAAAAGGAGAAGGCCAGTGGAGTTTAAGATAGGAAATTATGTATTTCTCAAAGTTTCACCAATGAGAAAGATACTGAGATTTGGCAAGGCAGGAAAGTTAACACCAAGATATATAGGTCCATATGAAATTATTCAAAGAATAGGAACTTTGGCTTATAAGCTAAAATTGCCAGAGGAATTGAGTAATATACATGATGTATTTCATGTATCTCAATTGAGAAAATGGGTGCATGATAAGGAGACCATTATTGAATCTCCTACACATGTTGAAATTCAAGAAAATTTGGTTTATAAGAAAGAACCAGTGGGTATTGTGGCTAGAGAAGAAAAGAAATTGAGAAATAAAATAATTAAATTGGTCAAAATCGAATGGAGTTTAGATAAAAATGATTGTACATGGGAGGCTGAAGATAGGATGAAGGATAAATATCCTAATCTATTTTCTGCTTAAAGGTATGCCAAAAATTTTAATAAATTTAAATATTACTTATGATTACTTGATTGGTCATGAATGCATGAGTTTCTGAAATTTCTGAAATGAAATTATACTATGTAATGAAAATAGTATAATAATAATTGTGGGACACAATTCCTTTTAGGAGGGGAGTATGTGAAGACCCGAATTTTTGAGATAAAAATAATTTTAAAAGAAAACTGGAAATCAGTTAACAAAGAATATTTGAAGAATAGAATAGTTTGAAAATAAATATTAAGAGTAAGTGAAAAAATTAAATAAGAGGATAGTAATTTTTCAATGAATAATAAGAAGAAGAAAATGATCAAGTATGAGTGAGTTTTACATACACATATCTCATATGTATATATATATTAAAAATGAGAAGCCAGAGAAATATCAAGTGATAAAATAAATCTTTCTGATAATTAAATTGCATAAATCCAGTTTAGTATTATTTGGGCATAAATACATTTTTAAAATAAAATCAAGAAAAAAAATAAATAGTTTGAAATAATAGCTAGGAATAATAATAAAAAAGGGTATGAGTGAACTATTCAGGTTTAACAAAAATATACAATGAAGCTAAGTCACACAAATAAATAATGCATGGGTGAATCATGCAAATAGCATGTACACAAAAAAGTAGAGAAGCAACTGCCCTTACCTGAAATAGAAATCAAAAAGGAAATGGCATATTTAGCGATAAATATATATACATGATTCTCTAAATTGTATGAGGATAAAATGGGCTTTTCTCCTTACTAAACCCTAGCTAAATGTTTTAAAAATGAGAGAGTAGCAGCAGTTTGTTTCTGGGAAGAAAACAGAGAAATAGAAAAAAAGAAAGAAAGGCAAAATTTACACTGTCTTCAAGCTTAACTATTCTCGGGGAAGAGAAGAGGAAGGTGAGTGATTAATCACCTATGAGATTTAAGGCATTAAGACCCATGTTAAGGGCAGCCATATCATTTTCATAAAAATCTTAATATGCTTTTGTTTAATTTTTATTCTCTGAATAAATGAATGTTGAATATGGTTGATACTTTGGTTGAGTATTTGATTGCTGTTTTGGTGTGTTATGATTGTTTCCATTTTTTGCTTTGAAATATAAATAATTAAACTAATACTCTGATCTCAAAGAGGGATCTTATAATCCAGCTTTATATGAAGATGAATCAAATAATTTACTGAGGAATAGGTTATCAATGAAAAGAAAATGAAGTAGGCAGCATGGATAATGAGATTCATGCTTATGTCTAATTCATTCTAAAAGTGATATGAACAATGCAATATCATAGATATGTGCTGATTTGTTTATGTCACAAGCCAATATGTTTTTATGGGTTTATCTCAAAAACTATGCCCTATGTTCACAGTAAAACTAAGTGTAATATTTTGTATGATTTCACCAGATTTATGTAAGGCATGAAAATATTTCTGGAAATAAATATTTATGCAAGATTTAGAAAATTATGATTGAATAAGAATGACCTTAAAATGGGATGTGATGCTTTGCAAAAATACATTATATGTCTGGTTGAAACCACTGAGTACACTTTCTTTGATTTGTGAAAGGAAGAAAAGAAAATAAAGCATTTCTTCAATTAATAACATTTTTCCACAAAGAAAAATAAGCATGGTCTCTAAGTTATAAAATAATTTAGGAGTAGTGCCTTGATCTATTCATCATCAGGTGGATGATGGGTATGTGCATGACTTGTTTAAGTCCTATAGGCCTCTGTGTAAAGGGTTAACAGAACTGAGCCCCTTTGCAATGCACACATGGTGTTCAATGGCAAGAGTTCAGACAAATTAAAATATAAATGAGATTGAGAAAGTGAGCTATGGAACTAGGGAATTAATCCATAGGAGCATGTGCATGTATGGCTGAATGAAGTGAATGGATGAATGCTTGGATGTATAATTGTTAGATAAGTTTAAATACACATATACTCAGGTTTAATATGAAAATGAATAGCATCATATTTATGAGCTCTTTACCCAGTTAAAGTAATTTACAAGTTATTGCAAACTTTGATTTCACTCACAATAGAATTTATTTCTGACCCTATTTGTTGCCTTTGCAATATTTGGGGTGTCTCATTTTCAATGGAGCAGTTCAAAGTGTTGTTGCAGGGAAGGTGCATGAGTAGCTTGCTTGTATGGACGTTTGAAAATATTGTTGATTTTAAAATGCTTAGAAGAGTAGCAGCTTAGTTGTAATAAAAGAAATTAGGCAAACTCTTTTGTGTCTTGTGTATTACCAGGATTGTCTTTGCTTTGTTATTTTGAAAAGAACATGTAAAAACTGAAGTATTATATGTGCTTGTGGATTATTGATTAAGGTAACAGATGTGCTTGTGAGTCATAGATTTAAGAAATAGATTCTGAAGTAATCTGGTGGAATATGATGAAGGAAACTATGCCATGTAATCTGATATGTGGACATACTATCTTTGGCAATATTTGATAAGTTTTTAATTATAAGTCTGAAGTAGTTTTTGAAAAAGCATGTAATAAAAATTGTTAAGTGATAAGTTGAACCTAGTCTTGTCTAACCAGTAAAGCTTGGCCATGCCTTATAATTGATATAAGATCATGGAAAAAGCTTGAAGCCTTAGCCTGTAAATCCTATTTGAATATCTGATTTCCAGTAGAAATTTGTACTGCATTGTATAGTAAGTTGAGGAGCATACTATATACTTATAATCTTCACTGCAATCACATTGAACTGCACCTTGTTGTCTACCTATTTGATTTAAGTATGGTTGCATTTTGGTCTTAGACAAATCAGTTGTAGTATGCATTGTCATGAAGTCTTATCTAGGTATTTAGCATGTCAATTATTCCACTGTTTATAGATCACAATCTTTTGTTCCACTATTTGGGAATTCATCAGTAGTCTTCATTACAGGATCAACTGAAAGTTTTGCATTGGTATGATTGTTGACATTGTCTTTAATCATACTGTCTTCATGCATATGCTAAATCTCCATTTGGCATGTTAGTTTGAGTAGCATTCTGGGTTGATTGTATTGTTTTCCTCTACTTGGCTTTAAACTAGTTTGCTACCTTATTATTCATATGATCATTGCACACTTCATAAACTAGAATATAAGTATTTTACTTGATGCAAAATGTTGTGTTTGAAATAAGAATCCCGGGCTAAACTAATATGCATGAGTTGTTTTAACACCCTGTAGCAATCTAAAATCAAGTATCAAATGCCTAAAATCCCAAAGGTCAAATACAGGGGTTGTAAATCCAGAAATAAATTAATCTGGCTATGAAACAAATTGGGAAACAAAACAAGAAAATAATAAGTGGTAATATTTGAATTAAATATTAATCAAGCTTGAATAAAAGAAAAAAAAAGATTAAATAGAGTAGAAATGGTTATGTGACACAACATCTCTCAAATATGAGAAAGACTATGTGATTGAATTTCTTTGCCATTTTTAAATTGCTCTGATAGGCAAAGAAACATTTATATATCTTCATATATATAAATGACCTGATTTGATTTATATACTAGTATTTTTATATTGGTAAAATTCTGGATCTTGGGAAATTTATTAAGAGAAGTGATCCATTGACACATATATATATATATACTGTGTAAAAAAAATCAAAAGAAAATTCACTAAAAATAAATGCAAAAGAAGTGGGTCACTTCAGGTAAATATCAAGATTTCGATTTAAAAAGGTAAAATGAAAATATTACGACTATCACTTAAAACTTAAAAAGAAAGGAAATAAGTTGGAGTTAGTTAAATAAGATTAAATAGCTCACTGGGACAAAAGTGACTATAGAAGCATTGAGTGGTTGGGATAGAGATAAGAAGTAACATGTGAATTTTTAGTGACCTTTTCAAGAAACGGTTGAATTGGAAGGACATAATACTAGGTCGAACTACCTGTAGTAGTGAAAGGTGAACACCACCTTGTGTTTCTCCACTCAAGTATGGCTTAAACTGTAGGATCTTTTATGTATGAAAGATTGAAAAGTATGATTTGAGTAAACCTAATTTGGAATAAGGAAAATGTAAGTCAAGATGTTATAGTTGTATCAAAAGAATACCATGGATGTAAGAAAATTTTCATTTTGAAATGTTAAAGGGATAAGTAGGGTCTACTTCAATCCGTATTAGAAGTGTTAAGTAAGAAATAGGCATTTCCTTGATTACATTAGGAAATCCTAAATGGAATGTTAAGTATAGGCTTGATGCTATGGCAACAAGATATTAGTTAGTACTATATAGATGAGAATAGGATACTTGTAGGCTACGAACAATCCAGGTATTGTGTTTTCCCCTATAGGCTATGGGAAGACCAAGTGGATAAGAATGACAAAGTATCTATTTTATACATGTTATTAGATTTATATCATAGTAGTTATGCTCCATGGATGCCTAAATGTGAATCTCAAAATTGTAGGGTTGAATGCTGCACATACTTGAGTATGGAAAATAATGGGTGGTGGTAGTTTTTGAAACTTAAAGATTACGCAATAGCTCCTGATTGGTAGACTCAAATAACATAAGCAAGTAAAAATGTGAAATTAGTCATCGTTGTGTATTGTTTGATAATTGACATGGATCAGTAAACACAAATAGGAAGTTGTTATAAAATGGGAATGCAATTTAAGTAGTATTTTAATTCATTAGGATGAAGTGTGTAACAATATAAATTTCTATTAATTATCTAGTCTTAATATAAAGTGTATCGTTTTAAATAACAAGGAATATACCCAAAAGAAAGGGATGAACAAAATAGGGATGGTCACGTATTTTGTACTGTCCATTTCAACAATAAATAAGAAATGTAATTCCTTGTAATTCCAAGCATAACACAAAATCCCCTTTTAGATAATTTATGGAAAGTTATAGTGTTTAGGTTTCCTTTTAGGGAAAAGTGTAGTTTTGATGCATTAAAATACGGAAATCCCTAAACCAAAGTAATGGTCATCTTGTCTATTGGATTAAAATGGCAAGCACTATTCCACATTAAGTTGTATCAGCCATACAATAAATGAAATAATTGGAATAAAGGATAAGTAGTTACGTTTGATGAAAAATAAGAGAGATCTTATTCATGGAATGAGATTAAGAATAGAAGAAGAGATTTTTGGAAGTTCAAACCACAAAAGGTGTCCTAGATAAAATTTTAATCAAGGTTTCACAATGGACGGTGAATTCAAGAATTAAGGTCCCCGTCAAGAAAAGATATTGATATTTGCACGCGTTGAGAATGCGGAGTAATTTTCAAAGAAAAGAAGATCAGAAAATTTTGGAAGATTTGGAGAAAGAGATAAGAAGATTTTCTCAATCATCACTCGGATCCGAGGAAGACTATTTTCTTAAGGAAGTTCATGAAATACTAGCTTAGGATACATAGTCATGTGCATAACAATTGCACGCGAATGAAGTACCCCTTATAAGATTATCATCAATGCTAAGATAAGTTAAGGCAGTATGTTGTGCACTGAGGATTTCATAGAGCTACAGTTTCTGGGAAGCATACAGATGCTCAAATTATTTAGCATTGTGCATGTTGACACCATTTGAGTTAGTAGCAAGGATTGCAGAGAACTACCTATGCACATACATTCAAATTATAGGTTCATGCTAGTGGTAAAGGATGAGAGGTGCAGTTGAAAAGTATGGATATATTTATTTCATAAAGGGACAAGGACTACACAAGGTAGACATAAAAGCAAGTACTGATAGGAGATATATGAGGCAGTCCGAGGAGCTGAGTCCTATATAGTACGTGAAGCTGAGTCCGCAATCGAAAAGCAAACAAGTAGAAAATCCCTAAGGAAAGATAGAACATAGCTAAATTATAGAGAAGCCGTCATTATGTACTTTCGGAAGTGTCTATGCGATGTAGTTACCATGGTCAGGCTATAAAATATAGGTGAGTCTCTTGTTTGTCATGCACCTACCCATATTTTTAAACGTGGGATAAATCGACTCTATAGTGAAATAATTAAACTGATCAGAGTCCAATAGGGAGGCGATCCAGTTGAGAGTACATGGGAGCTTGAGAAGAAAGTCTGAGCTACCTATTACGAACTCTTTTCTAGCACGTTTCCATTTTAATTAGAAGAAATTATTTTTTATATAGGTACTAGCTTAACTAATGAACATTGGATGGTAGAAATGGTTGCAAACATGTCAATATGACATGTTATGGATAATGGATGTTAGTGGATGTATTTGGATGTATTGTTTGATTGCTTGTTATACACATTTAGGACAGTATATCCTCTAGGTAGTACATGCACATTCACATTATCTCTTATTATTGTCTAGCTTATTTTATATGATACATATGGATACCTGATTGTTGTTTATCGTGCATATGGATGTTGCATAAGGTTCGTATGGTTGTGCATACATATTGAATTGCTAGTATAATTATTTAGGATGGTGCATACATTTGGATGTATAGCATGAGCATAACCACCTACTCTTTTGCATTAGTACAGAGTCATGAGCATTTCACGTTGCATACACACACACACACACACATATTGCATTAGAAAATTTCTAGGGTAATGATTATGGTGAATGATGGATGAGTAGATAGTTGTAGTTGTTGGTTGCTGTGTGTATAAGTTACATTTTTCCATCCTTTAAGATTTCGGGGATGAAATTCTTTTAAGGTGTAGAATGTAACTCCATGGAAATTTTAATAGAAAATTTACTAAGAAAGGTAAATTTAATTAAAAACAGGGACTAAGAAGAAAATTTCCAAGACGTCCGATTTTTTCTATGAAACCTGCATCATTGCATTTGTAGCGATTTTCTAGGCATTTTTATATATAACACTTCGAAATCGGAGCTAGTATGGAACAGTTACAGGCACTGGAAGATTTAGGGACTAAAAAAGAAAAATAATTATAACAACATCCATAGGTCGACCCTAGGGTTGTCAGGGTCGACCGGTATAGGTTAACCATGGGTTATCTTGGGTCGACCCTGGATAGTGAAAAAACAGAAAACTGGAGCTTCGTGCGATTGTTGTGTGAACGGCTTCGATCGTTCCTTTCTACCCAAGTTTGTGTTGAGCATGCCTGATCAAAGTAAAGATTATCCAGTCCAAACTAATTGCCAACCCTTATAAATTCTACTCTAATCTAACCATAAAATCTAGGTAACATTTTATTGTAACAAAATTCTTCCAAATTCCATCTCTCCTCTAAACCCAAATCTTCTTCAAAACTCAAAATAAAAATCAACCTAGAAGAATACAAGTAATTGGTTCTAGATGGAGCATGCGAAGCTAGCATACAGAGAGGCAATTCTCAAGCAAAACAAATGGAAAGAGTTTAGGCTTGAAGTGAGTGAGAACAGTTTTAATAAGATAATTATTATAGTTAGATTCAAACTATTTTAATTGATTTAAGGTGTTAGAGATCTAAATAAATCGGAATATGCAAACTTGACTAGAATTGAAACACTGTAAACTGCAAAACTTGAAATTGATCTATAAACCCCTTTTACAATTAAACCTGCGAATCCTAAGTTAACAAACCCCAAATTGAATTGCTAATAGGAAGATGAGCTGATTATCTAGTAATCAGGGTCTAATATCTGTTAACAATATACGATTAAACAACAAACAAAAATCGATAATTAAAATGCATAAAACCCTAATTTTGTTTATGAATGGTCGGACCTGGACCCCCAACGGTTGACCGTAGAGGAACAACAGTTGACCGTTCCTGAAGAAAATTGCCAGATTGAACCTCGACCTAAGGCACAAGTGAGAGAATATAAATAATATAATTTCTAAAAAAATATTTAAATGGAAAATTGATTGCTTGAGCCTATTTTGGGCTAAGTACACATGTTGGAGATAGTAGGGAAGTCAGTTCCCTATCAAAGGACAGTAGATCATCACGGTTTGGGTAACAGTTAAATGAGCAAATAAGAGTTAAGAGTTGACTAGGGCGATGTATATTGCAAACACTAAGGGGTGTTTCATAGTGGATGCGGAAATCTGATGGAGACACTAGGTGAGTGAACCCGGTGCTGACAGGGGATTCTAAAGGATAGTCAGGCCCGACATAGCATGATAAGAGGCTATAGAGTTGAAAAGAGCACAACACTAATGGGAGTTTCACCAGAATTTTGTTTTACCCAGTCCCTTCTTTTTTTCCGCTACCATGGGATGACATGTTAGCAGTTGATTGGCATAGTACGTGGAAAAAGGAGTTTCACGTTGGATTTTTCATATTATTCATTGTTCCTCTTATAGTCACATATTGTATGAAATGTCTGTAAAGCTTAAATTGTAATTTGAAAACAGTGTATATATAAAACAAGTATTTTTGAAGATTTTTTTTCTGAGATGTCTATTTTTGTATACTTATATTTTAATTCCTTCCATTATGAAGTCTGAAAGTTGTGGAATGTCTTAGAACTTAACCTTATAATTATGCTCTATAATGTTTTAAAATCCCAACAGCTCGTATTTCTCGGCACGACAAAGGACCGAAAGCCACACTGAGCTTTGGATCAGTGTGTTGGGAAGTGTGAGTTATTATAGCGCGTCGCTAAGGATTGCAAAATGGGTTTGATGAGAGGAGAGTTCAAGGGAAGATGATATAACTGCCATAAAGAAGGGAACTACAAGAAATGGTGCTCAAAACTAGAAAAGGTGGGAAAAGATTGCCAAGCTTATGCCATTGAGCCTGTACCAGTCTCAAGCAGACTCCCAGGAACAAAGGAAAAAGTGCGATGGAAGGTACAACTATTCTTTTTGGAAATACTATTCGTACCTTATTTGATTCAAGAGCACCGCATTCATTCATAGCCAGAAATGTTGTTAACACTTTGAGGTTAAAAACCTAATTTGTCACCGACCCTATAGTCGTGTAAAATCCTATTAGGGGTTCGACGCATCTTTCTATGATTTGCAAAGACCTAGGGTGGATATATGTAATCTTGACTTTGTACGTAATGCGTATGTTTTGGGTTTTAAGGTGTGTGGACTTATCTTAGGGATGGATTGGTTGTCTTACTACGGGGCTGCCTTAGATTATGATAGGAGAATTGTACGGTTGAAGAGTTGTAGTGGGTGAGATATAGATGTTCATTTTTATTCCCTAAAGCTCAGTCAAGTTAAGCTATTTATATTATCTTAGCCTATCACATGATTAGCTCTCATCTGTGCTTGTAGTTCAAAAATTTCGAATGTATTTGAGGAAATCTCGGGTCTCCAATCCCATAGAGAAATCAAGTTTACGATTGACTTAGAGAAGTACGCTAGAACCTGTCATGCTGCCTGTAACGACCCGTATTTTTACGGATCGAAACATCGTAAAACAGTTGACATTTGGTCGCATTGTTGATAAGTCGTCCAGAGTCTAAGTCTTAGGTCGTATGAGGGTGTGGAGCGACCTAAGGATTTGAAACGACCTAAGAAGTTAGGTCGTAAGGTGGTTAGGTCGTATGGTAGTTTAGGTCGGTCGAGCGACCTAAGAGTTGACGACTTATAGAAGTTAGCGACCTAGTAGACTGGACGAGGTAAGGACTTAGGTCATGGAGTTTCTTAGGTCGTAGGTCGAGAGAGTTAGGTCATGGGCGACCTAAGGGGGACGGACGACCTAAGGGGAAATCAGCCTATAAATAGGAGGGTTTTTCTTCACTTTTTGGATCCGGATTTCGAAGCGACGAAGTGCTTCCATTTTGAGAGCTCGACTTCTACACTTCTTCACTTCCTTTCTCCACTCTAATCTTGTGCTTCCTTCCATCCAAATCGAAGATCGAATTGAAGATTCAAGAGCTTAGATTGAAGATCTACATCCATCAAAGTGAGATTTCATCGTTTGAAGCGGATTGGTGATAGATCGAGTTAGATCCTTCGCTGTCCAGATCTGAAGTGGGTTTCTTTTAAGGTGTTTAGGTGATTTGGTGAGTGGTGATTATCTCTCACACGGATCCAAAGGAGTATATCGGATCGTTGGCTTGATTTTGTGCTAAAGTAGTGATCTCCATGCATTTTCCTAATCCTAAGTATAGATCCATATAGAACCATTGTTCATGATGATTTGACAACCATTTTATTACATGATAACCTATGCAAGTTCATTCATCAAGATTGTAGAGATATTTCTCATGTTTTCATGCTTGTTAGAATTTAGACTCTTTATTTGCGAAATTGCCATTATTGTTATAATTGTCTATTTAGATCATATTTGAATGCTTGATTACTTGGATTAATGTTTGACTTGATTGATTGTTATGAATTAGTTGATTGATGATTGATTTAGACAAGATGGTCAAAGATGATTCAAAAGCTAAGAGAAAGGCTCTTGAATTGGAAAAGCTGCTCGTAGCATATGTAGCGGATGATGAAGCTCATATGGATAGATTTGATGATGATGTTGAGATGAAGCATTGCTATGATGATGATGAGGCGAAGCATGATATGAGATAGCCTTGGTCTAATCCGGACGGGATCATTCCAAGCACGTTGATAACTCGGTGAAATGGTTCGAGTTTGAGGATAATGGTTTGCTCGAGAGGCGCTTGAGCTAGTATGGAAATAGTCGTCGAGGAGGATGACTAGAAGGCTGAGACTTCATCGTTGTTGAAGGTTCTAGCATGCTCAAAGCAAGAGTACGTTGGGCAGATTCGATAGTCCCTGAAGGCTACTGATTGGTAGTCGAGTACTCTGGGCAGATTCGATAGTCCTAGGCACGGGTCACGACGACGTGCAGAGTTATGTCTAGAACCGGGGTTTCCATTAGCCCTTGACGGACGGCTGAAAGAATGTGCCGGTCATTCAATTAACGGTGATATCGATGTAATGATAACAGTGATAGCCAGAGTCATGGATGTTTTGTTGTATCGTCATTCGGTCTCAAGAGCGGTATTTTCTGGGTGCTTATCTGATCTTGGTTTAGGCCTTGGGGGTTTGTACTTGGAAAACATCGTCCTTAACTCGAGTGATAATTGCTTTACTTTAAATTGTATGCTTTGCTATGTTTGTTTCTGCTTAATGTGTCTGGGGGCTATCACTGTAGAAGGAGGTGGAGTGGGAGGGTTGTATTCCTATTCCTTTTTCCTTTATGCTCTTTTGGTATGTTATTAGTTAATTTACCGCTCACTAAGACTGTTGTCTGACTCAAGGCTTTATGTTTTAACTCTTATTGCCTTGGGCTGTTCGTCCATTTTGGGACGGGCAGACTAGGTAGAAGGTGACAGGTGCTGTTCTTGCTTCCCACGATGCTGATGTCGAAGACGAGCTGGAGGCTTGCATATTATCTTCTTACTATATGTACTGGATGTTCCGCTGCTTTGTATAATTCTCTGAGTGATATGTAGTGAGGCTTGATGTATTGACTATTCAGATGTTTGTATTCAACTATTATGAAGTTTTATTGATGAGATTCTATTTCTGTGAAGCTTCACTATATATATATATATATATTCTATTGTATTTTGTCCATGCGCTGTGAGTAATACGATAGATTCTGCTGTTTTAATTTACCCTGACAATCGTCCATGGTCGCCTGGCACACTTTACAGCGCACTTTCTCTAGGTTCAGTGCAGGGGTCATGGGCGGTCGTCACATTTGGTATCAGAGCATTGGTTAATCGATTTTACCCAACGCTCGGTGACGTAACTACGTATGAGAGACATAATTGTATTTTGATGGATGATTACTATATATAATATAGTAGATTAGAAGAGTTTGAGTCCTTTAAGCAGTTGTTTCTCAAGATGTTCTGACCATTCCTTTTTATAGATATTGAGAATGAGTCGAAGAGGGAGACCAGCTGCTAGGGAAGGCCGTGCTACTGAAGGGGCTGCTGATTATGCTGCTATGTTCGAAGCTATGATGACTTCGATCATGAGAAGGATGCCATCTCCGGGGCCATCGGTGGATGTTGGAGTTCAAGTTCAAACTCCAAGACCGGTGGACTTTGCTAAGCTGTGTAAGGACTACACTGCTCTTGGAGGAAAGGTTTTCTTGGGAACTGAATCAACCATTGAAGTCCAGAGGTGGATAGATGCTTGTAGAAGGATCTTTGGTGATTTGGGAATTGAGGATGCGACTAAGAGGAAGTTGGCATCAAGACAGCTTCAAGGGAGAGCTTCTGATTGGTGGAATTCTATCACCATTGATACTCCGGAGGAAGAGATTACTTGGGTGCAATTCCAAGCCAGATTTGAAGCTAAGTTCATTTCTACAGCTCAGAAGTCTGTTCTGTTCAAGAAGTTTGTGGAGCTTAAGCAAGGAGGAAGACCAGTTCTTGAGTATGTTTCTGAGTTTGAAGCTTTGTCCAAGTATGCCCGGTCGTATATAGAATCTTCATATCAGAAGAACGAGAAGTTTGTGACAGGCTTGGACAGTTATCTTGGGAGGCAGTTGGTGGATCATTTGGACGATCCATTTGAGAAGCTTGTGGAGAAAGCTCTGAGGCACGAGAATCTGTTTCCTAAGGAAGGATCTGTTGTTGCTGTGACCAGGGAAGAGTCCAAACCCCAGCAGGGTGGAAACAAGAAGAGGAAGCAGCAGCAGCAGCAGCAAAAGGGGAAGGATGGACAGAAGAAGCCGAAGAGCGAAGTGACCTGCTATAATTGTCAACAGAAGGGCCATTTCTCTAGGGATTGTAAGAATCCGAAGGTACCGATGAAGTGTCACAACTGTGACAAGCTGGGGCATGTCAGGAAGAATTGTCCAGAACCGCGGAAGGACAAGCAGATTGTGCAAGCTTATACTTTGGGGGTTGTTCCATCATCTTCGAAAGCTCCTACCACGGAAGAGAAAGGAAAGAGTGTATGGTTCAAGGTACTCTCTCCATTTGTGGTGTTCCAGTTAGAGTGCTATTTGATACTGGGGCGTCGCATTCTTTTGTTTGTAGTGAACTTGTAGGCCGGTTGGGTTTAGAACCGGATATTGTTGATAGGCCATTGGTTGTGACTAATCCAGTTGGGGGTTCGTCTTGTTTGTGTATGCTATGTCGTGGTCTGATTGTGTCGAGTCATGGTTGCTCTTTTGTTTGTGATTGTTTTGTTCTGAACTTTGCGGGGTTCGGAATTATTTTGGATATGGACTGGCTTAGGAAGTATGCGGCAAAGGTTGATTGTGAAAGGTTGGAGGTGACAGTCGAGAATGTGGAGGGGCGAAAGATTGTGATACGATGTAAGCATGAAGAAGGCGTCTTCATGAGCTTCATGTATTCGCTGGTTGTTCCACGGGATGGACTGTCATCGTTGCCAATCGCGAATGGATTTGAGGATGTCTTTGACGAGGTCAAAGGGTTACCGCCGCATAGAGAGATCGAGTTTCGTATAGATCTAGTTGAAGGAGCCAGACCTGTTGTGATGCCTCTTAGGCGGATGGATCCTAGGGAACAGCAAGAGTTGAGGGTGCAGGTTGATGATCTTTTGCAGAAAGGATTCATTCGGCGTAGTGTGTCCGAATGGGGTGCACCAGTTGTGTTCGCAACCAAAGCGGATGGATCGTTGAGGTTGTGCGTGGATTATCGTGAGCTGAATAAGGTGACTAAGAAGAACAAGTATCCATTGCCAAGAATAGATGACTTGTTTGATCAGCTTCACGAAGCTAAGGTGTTTTCTCAGATGGATTTGGCAACGGGATTTCACCAGTTGAGAGTGGCTGAGGATAGTGTGCCGAAGACTGCTTTTAGGACACCATCTGGTTTCTTTGAGTGGCTGGTAATGCCGTTTGGGTTGACTAATGCGCCAGCATATTTTGTGGATCTTATGAATAGAGTGTTCAGAGATCAGTTGAGTAAGTTCGTGCTAGTGTTCGTGGATGATATTCTGATTTATTCCAGAACTGAAGAAGAGCACAAGACGCACTTGCGTATTGTTTTGGAAATCTTGCGGAAACATCAGCTGAAGGCTAAGTTTTCGAAGTGTCACTTCTGGAAGAGTGAATTGAGGTTCTTAGGCCATGTTATCTCTGGAAATGGAATAGCGGTTGATCCCGCCAAGGTGGCAGCAATCCAGGATTGGGTTAGACCTAAGAATGCATCTGATGTGAGAAGTTTTCTTGGATTAGCAGGATACTATCGTCGATTTATCAAAGACTTCTCCAAGGTGGCTGCACCGTTAACAGGATTGACGAAAAAGAACCAAGCGTGCAGATGGGATGATAAGTGTGAGCAAGCTTTCAAAATCCTGAAAGAGCAATTGACAAGTGCTCCTGTTTTGACTATTCCAAGTGGAAATGATGAGATGGTAGTTTACACCGACGCATGTGGTACTGAACTTGGAGTAGTGCTGATGCAGAGGGATAATGTTGTTGCGTATGCAAGTCGACAACTGAAGCCGCATGAAAGGAATTACCCGACTCATGATTTGGAATTAGCGGCAATTGTTTTTGCTCTGAAGATGTGGAGACATTATCTATTGGGAGTTCGATTTGAGTTGTTTACGGATCATAAGTCGTTGAAGTATCTTTTCTCCCAAAAGGATTTGAATCTTCGACAGCAGCGATGGCTAGAGTTTTTAGCATCATATGATTTTGGTATAGCTTATACTCCGGGAAAAGGTAACGCAGTAGCAGATGCGTTAAGTCGCAGACATGCAGGATTGGGAGCCATGTTTTTAGAATGGAAGAGTCTCGAGTATTTAGCTGGATTTGACTTCAGGCCCAGATGTGAATTGGAACCTGAAATGTTGGCAAACTTATCGATAAGACCGACTCTTGTGGAAAGGATTGGCGAGAGCCAAAAGTGAGACGATAAGCTTGTTAAGATTATCCGTGATTTGGAATCTGGATTGGACCTAGAAAAGGATAAAGGATTCGAGGTCGATCGAGAGGGTTGGCTTCGGAAACAAGGACGACTAGTTGTTCCCGATATAGATGAATTAAGGAGTGAAGTTCTGAAGGAAACTCATCACTCGAAGTTGACAATTCATCCAGGTGGAAATAAGATGTATCGGGATATGAAGAGAACCTACTACTGGGAAGGTATGAAGAAGGATGTTGGAAATTTTATTTCCAAGTGCATGAACTGCCAGTTGGTAAAAGCCGAACAGAAGAAGCCAAGTGGATTGCTTCAGCCATTAGAAGTTCCTACATGGAAGTGGGAACAAATATCGAT
Organism: Allium fistulosum; assembly: GCA_030737815.1. NCBI lineage: Eukaryota > Viridiplantae > Streptophyta > Magnoliopsida > Asparagales > Amaryllidaceae > Allium > Allium fistulosum. The sequence goes on from CM060902.1 coordinate 1,024,970,755, forward strand.
GGATTTTATTGATGGGTTACCTAGAACAAGAACGGGAAATGAAGGGATTTGGGTCATCATAGATCGTCTGACTAAGAGTGCAAGATTCATTCCTGTTCGATCGACTAGAACTGCATCAAAGTTAGCTGAGTTGTATGTTAAGTGGATAGTTCGATTCCATGGTATTCCGAAGAGTATAGTGAGCGATCGAGATCCATTGTTCACTAGTGGATTTTGGAAGAGCTTCCAGGAAGTTTTGGGAACCGAGTTGTGTTTGAGTACAGCTTATCACCCCCAAACAGATGGTCAGACCGAGAGAGTCAACCGAGTTTTGGAAGATCTCCTCAGAGCTTGTGTTTTGGATTTTGGAGGATCATGGGAAGATCACCTTCATTTGGTGGAATTTTCATATAATAACAGTTACCAGTCAAGCATTGGTATGGCACCGTATGAGGCATTATATGGGAGACCGTGTAACTCTCCGACATGTTGGTTAGAGACAGGAGAAAAGCTGATGCTTGGGCCAAAGATGATTCGACAGACTTCGGAATGCATAGAGATCATTCGGCAACGAATGAAGGCAGCCCAAGACCATCAGAAAAGTTATGCTGATAAGCGTCGAAAGGATTTGGAGTTCGACGTAGGTGATATGGTTTTTGTGAAGATTTCTCCACTGAAGAATGTTATTCGATTCGGGAAGAAAGGAAAATTGACTCCGAGATTTGTTGGACCATTCCCGATTATCGAGCGAATTGGAAAGCTCGCCTACAGATTGGAGTTACCAGAGAAGATGTCGGGTGTGCACAATGTTTTTCACGTATCGTATCTACGGAAGTATGTGCACGACTCGAATACAGTGGTTTCTGCTGATAGCTGTGAAGATTTCGAAGTTAATCCAGTCGATAAGAGACCTCGTAAGCCGCTTCGTGTTGTGGAAACCGACACGAAACAGCTTAGGAGGAAGGTAGTTAAGTTGCTCAAGATACAATGGAGTGATGATGATAACGACTGTACATGGGAAGTGGAAGAGGGGATGAAAGCAGCTCATCCTAAACTCTTCAAGGTATGGCCCTAAGGTGTCGTATCATCTAATGACATTGTAACTTGTTCTAAGTTTTAGAATTCTGCATGCTAAGCTAGAATTGGATGCATGGTTTGTTGATTGCTATGGATGGTAGGCATGCAGAATAGACTTTGATAGCTCTGTTTGTTTGGAATTTCGGGGGCGAAATTCCTAAGGGGGGAAGAATGTAACGACCCGTATTTTTACGGATCGAAACATCGTAAAACAGTTGACATTTGGTCGCATTGTTGATAAGTCGTCCAGAGTCTAAGTCTTAGGTCGTATGAGGGTGTGGAGCGACCTAAGGATTTGAAACGACCTAAGAAGTTAGGTCGTGTGATAGTTAGGTCGTAAGGTGGTTAGGTCGTATGGTAGTTTAGGTCGGTCGAGCGACCTAAGAGTTGACGACTTATAGAAGTTAGCGACCTAGTAGACTGGACGAGGTAAGGACTTAGGTCGTGGATCCAAAGGAGTATATCGGATCGTTAGCTTGATTTTGTGCTAAAGTAGTGATTTCCATGCATTTTCCTAATCCTAAGTATAGATCCATATAGATCCATTGTTCATGATGATTTGACAACCATTTTATTACATGATAACCTATGCAAGTTTATTCATCAAGATTGTAGAGATATTTCTCATGTTTTCATGCTTGTTAGAATTTAGACTCTTTATTTGCGAAATTGCCATTATTGTTATAATTGTCTATTTAGATCATATTTGAATGCTTGATTACTTGGATTAATGTTTGACTTGATTGATTGTTATGAATTAGTTGATTGATGATTGATTTAGACAAGATGGTCAAAGATGATTCAAAAGCTAAGAGAAAGGCTCTTGAATTGGAAAAGCTGCTCGTGGCATATGTAGCAGATGATGAAGCTCATATGGATAGATTTGATGATGATGTTGAGATGAAGCTTTGCTATGATGATGATGAGGCGAAGCATGATATGAGATAGCCTTGGTCTAATCCAGACGGGATCATTCCAAGCACGTTGATAACTCGGTGAAATGGTTCGAGTTTGAGGATAATGGTTTGCTCGAGAGGCGCTTGAGCTAGTATGGAAATAGTCGTCGAGGAGGATGACTAGAAGGCTGAGACCTCATCGTTGTTGAAGGTTCTAGCATGCTCAAAGCAAGAGTACGTTGGGCAGATTCGATAGTCCCTGAAGGCTACTGATTGGTAGTCGAGTACTCTGGGCAGATTCGATAGTCCTAGGCACGGGTCACGACGACGTGCAGAGTTATGTCTAGAACCGGGGTTTCCATTAGCCCTTGACGGACGGCTGAAAGAATGTGCCGGTCATTCAATTAACGATGATATCGATGCAATGATAACAGTGATAGCCAGAGTCATAGATGTTTGGTTGTATCGTCATTCGGTCTCAAGAGCGGTATTTTCTGGGTGCTTATCTGATCTTGGTTTAGGCCTTGGGGGTTTGTACTTGGAAAACATCGTCCTTAACTCGAGTGATAATTGCTTTACTTTAAATTGTATGCTTTGCTATGTTTGTTTCTGCTTAATGTGTCTGGGGGCTATCACTGTAGAAGGAGGTGGAGTGGGAGGGTTGTATTCCTATTCCTTTTTCCTTTATGCTCTTTTGGTATGTTATTAGTTAATTTACCGCTCACTAAGACTGTTGTAACGACCCGACTTTCCAGACCCGGAAAATCGAACCATTTTAGTTAAGAAGAAGAGGTAGGAGAAGAAAAATAGAAGACAACATCAGAATCTAACCATCGCAGCGGAATAAAATATAATATATATATCAACAGATCTTTACACAATCAAAACTATATCTGTTTATACAATATAGCATCAGAGTATACACCAGAGAACACATAACATACAACTGGACAATAACCATATCATGTCCTCAATACAACAGAGTACAACAATCAACACAGCGGAATATATATATATATATAAACAAGTACGGGAGATACGTCTCGCCATCCAGCTCATCTCCTGAGCTCCACAGCATCATATCCTGTAATCTATAATACTCGGTCTGACCCGAGCATCATATAAAACAATACCCGAGTCAGTCTGGAAAACCAGCGTGAGAAAATCACACTCAATTGATTATTAAAGTTTCAAAAATTCTTTTGAAAATAAAAGCATCTCGTAAGACCACGCCACAAATAAACATGTCGGGTTTTTACCTTACGATAGCTAAAACACTTTATATCAAAATCCTCTGATATTATAATAGTGTCTACAGAAAGTAAAATAGAATCTAGCTGAAATGCTTGCATCTCACATTTCAACAATAGTTGGGCACAATCAAAACCGTACAGGCACGTAGGGAGAATGGATTTCCAACGAATGACTGGGCACTGGGGTACCACCTGTCACAGTACGTGGCCTAGATCACAGTACCGAGGAGTACGCCCGCTCCCCTGCAACACAAAGCCGGAATCATCCCTTACTGGATAATTCCAAGTAAAATCACCCCACGGTTGGGATCAGCAACCGCACCACTAAGCCGAAATAAAAGGGACATCTAGACAGGGATGACCTTTCTCTCAAGTGGGGGCTAACCACGAAGCCTTGCTGCATAACCCCTGATTTTCAGTCATTCCCGGTTGATGAGGTTCGAGGCTAAACGTTACCTTTTCAGAACATATCCCTTAGAATGCCCATCGTCCACCTGACGATGTCACGAAAGCATTCGTCCATACAAGTCCGTCCCGGGTTCGAACGGAACCAAAGGCACTATTCCTACTACATCCATTTTGGAAATATCCTCAGGATTAGTAGCGACTAGCCCTTGCACTTCACTGCTCCATCTTCGACTCCGAACACGTTACACGAAACGTACAAACCGGATCGAAGTGGTATTCGAGTCTCCAGACCTAGAATCCCGGTATACGGAAACTCGATCCCGGTCTCTTCGAAACGATCAGCGTATTTGGCCAATATTGATAGTCGGTTATTTAACTATCAATTAACATCCACAAGCAACCATCACAAAATAAATAATTTCCCACATTATTTATTTGCCCAAATATCTTTCCAAGATATATTTCCAAATTTTCAAAGCTCATTTGAAAACAATTTCAAACAGTTTCCGCTTACGGAAATACATTTCCCAAAGGTTTATTTCCTCTGAATCTCCAAGTACAAAATACTTTTAATTTTAAAATAATGTTAAAACACTTTATTTAAATATACTTTATAACATTGAAATCAAACTACCTTAATACTTTATTAAAAATATATACTTTAAAATAAACCACTTTATAAATATAAACTAAATTTCTCCTTTTAAAACATAATAGCAAATCACTTTTATATAATTACTACAATAATAAATTTTTGAAAAATACTTACTTAGGAAATTAACATTTAAAAAGACAAATTTCCTAAAACATGCTTTTTAAAACATACTTAAAACCTTTAACTTAAATTTCAAATTTCTTTGAAAACGTACTTGGCTATCCAGAGAAATACACTTCTCATTCCCATCTTTTAAAAATAAATCAACATTTATTTTTAAACCGAATCCATATCCTTTTATAAATTCCCACATTTAATTTATATTTTCTAATATCCACTGATATTCCATTTCACTTTATAAACCCAGTTTATATCTTCAAAATCTCATTCTCTTTAAATTTCAAATCCCAAAGTATTTAAATCAATTTACAACTGATTTTCCAATTTATTGTACTTTGAAATAAATTTCCTTACTTAATCCATTTATTTCCAAATTCATTAACTTCCAGATTTTATTTCTCATTATGATTTACAATCTTTAAACTGAACACAAGTTTCAGATTTTACCAAATTCTTTCTTTTCTTTTAATTACATTTAAACATTGAATTAAAATAAATTATTTATTCTTTTAAATAATATCACATAAGTTTTTAAATTCAATATTTCTCGGTTTATTCAAAATTCCTCTTTTCCATATTTATTAGAATTTTGGGAATCACTTTTATTCTTAATCAGATTCATTCTCAAATTTATTCCAAACTCTTTATAATTATTTTACTTAAAAATTTACTCTTTTATTTCTTTTCAAAAATTCCTTTCTAGAGATTTTGATAACTCAGCATATCCAAATCGGTCCAACCAAACCATAACATCCAATTATCCATATAATTCATCACAGGATATCAACAATCATATCATAGAATATTTAACAAAATTAAATATTTTGAGGAATCCAGTTGGATCCCTCCAACCTGTTTCCCTGCATCCATAGACGTTAGCACAATACCAATTTCACTTCAAAGTGGAATATCGCGGTACATGGGTTTTATATAAAATCATCCGCTATTATGCGGCGCATAGGGTCTCATCCGATATATATATGCGGGAATATCAACAACTCCAATATATACATATGCCAATATGTATATATTGCTATATACTACTATATATATATAGCACATCAATCAATGCAATCATCCAATCAATGATTTAAATTTAACCATTTAAATTTAAAAATTCAGCTGAGTGAGATTAACTCACCTTTGCATTCGTTTGCCGTCCACATCAATTCTGTCTCGATTTCCCAGTAATAACCTTGTATAATCATTACATAATATTATTATTATTAATTTCAACGTTCGAGTCAATTTGAACGATTTAAATTCCCATTTATAATTTAATTAACTACACATTTTATTACCATTAACAGAATTTAATTTATTAAAAATTTAATTTAATCTAAACTAATAATCCCTTTTTTTTTTAAATCTTTAGTGACTAAAATAAATTGATAAAACAAGTTAGTCACCTTAATATACCCTTTCCTTTTAAAATTAAGCAACAGGTTTACGGTGTGTGTATATATATATAATTTAAAAATAATCTGTATAGATTTTTATAAATCCGGTTTTATACAAACTTCTCAAACATTTGAAATTCCCATTTTCAAGACTTTACCTACTGTGATAACACCTTCTTTAATATATATATATCTCTATACACTAAAACATGATTTAAAGTTTCTTCTTAAATTTAAACAGAGTGGTTTTATATCTCCACTGTAAATTCTTTCCCCTTTCAAATTCATATATACAAACAGTATATATATTTATTTTCAACCGAAAATGAAATTAGTACCTCACAGCATGCATCCCTCGAGTTCGAGAACCCTAGTTGCCACGCTCGAGTTCGATGACGCCTCTGCTACTATGCGAACGAAATCAACGCTGTGCCCAGTTTTCCCCAAACCCACTGCCACGTACGAACGCGACTTCCCCAAAACGCGAGCAACCACGAACAGCCCTCACGCGCCCCTTCCCCTCGATCAAATGCAAACAATCGCGACTTCTCTTCCTTCCTAAGGTTGAAGTCGTCGCCGCCTAGTTTCGCGCCTACCAGGTCGAAATTAATTAGCAGTGGCAGTAAAGAGACTGTAGCCTGTCTTCAAATCAGCAGTAGAAATATCGCGTAGGAGGCAGAGATGAGTCGCGATGGCTGATGGAATAGCTGAGTATGTAGCGGCAATTATTTCGAAGGCGTTGATTTGAGAAACCCCAATCTCTTTGGGTTCAAGCATCGCAACCATGGAGATTGCTATTAGCCGTGACTTGAAGTAAAGTAGATTTTTATTTTTATTTTTGGTTTCACAGAATGATGTTCGGTTCAAGATAAAAAGAAAGGGCGTGATATTTTGAGAAGGAAGTGGCGTACAAAAGAAGGCTTCAGAGATATTTTTTTTACTTTTATTTTATTATTATTATTATTATTATTATTATTATTATTATTTTAGTTGAAGGAGGAGACTGTAAAGTGAACGGCGTGAATTTGGGAACGTATTTGATTTATTTGACAGGAAGATAGCGTATACAAGAAGCTTGATAGATTAATTTAAATTCCAGATTCAATATTTTACCCAATTTCAATTGTTAAATCCAATAATTGATTATCCAAAAATTATCCAATAAATATTAATATTTGAAATTCGAGTCAAAATTTAACTTTTGAATATTTAAAACAAATTAAATATTCAAATTTAAAAGTCAAAAAATTCCGGGTCGTCACATTCCTCCCCCCTTAAAAAGAATTTCGTCCCCGAAATTACTAGTTAGGAAGAATGATTCAATACCCGTTAACTATTCCTCAAATCCAAACAGTTTTAACAATACCCAAACAATCTTTTATTAATGATACACTAATCATCTTTTAACTTCCCAAACTTATTCATAAGTTCAACCTATACCACCTGCTTATCCATTCAAATTAAAATTTGAATTCAAATTTTAACTTATCAAAATTTCTCAAAATTTTTCTAACTCCCTAAATTTCCGAAAATTTTTGCCAGCGTCTCCTTTGCGCGGCTAGCTCGGTACAACTACAAAATGGCTCTACGACCTCCCAATCTAAAAAGAAACAAAAAGCCAAGTGGCTGTATCAAAAACCCAATCAAATTTCATATAGAAATTCAAATACATACCTTTTGTCGGGCCATTAAATTTTATCTTCTAAAATCAAAATCCCAATCTATCCATTGCTTTTATACACCTGTATATCCTACTAAGCAATAATATTCAATCACAATTTCAAAACCATTCTAGACATTTCTTTACAAATTTTCAATATTTGCTTTACTTAAGCCCGTACGATGCACATATATCATCCGTACGCAATATCACATTTGATCGCTCAATCGATCACACAATTTCACTTCCGAACTAGTATCGTCCACCCGACTTCCTAGTGCGGACTCAGATCTGGTTCCTTGATCAGAAACCGTCATTCTCCTTGCATAGCCACAAACTATGATAGAGAATTTCCAGAATCAATCAACAACCCATATCCAGGCTCGCCGTCGAAAATCGAGTGAAAAATCCTGATTTGGATCGGTATAATTACCTCGAAATTCTATGTTCGACATCTGGAACAAATAGCTAAGCAAATAAAATAATATACGTACATCTTACGTATAAATTTCAATTGATTACCAATTATATCAATTTCCTTTTTTATTCACATTCATTTTGATTGTTATTCACTTTCCACAAATTATACCATTTCACAACTTCCACCTTTAAACCTTTATTCAATTATTCACCTAGAATAATTTTTTAAAATACCAAATTTACTTAAGAATTCCTTATTCGTTTCTTAAGTTCAATAAAAATATTTTACGTACTTCCTACATTAATTTTCACTTCACCATTGAAGTTTTATATTCATTACTATTCACTTTGCTTTTACCATTCTACTTGAATTAAATTTTGCTTCCATCTTGAACATTGAATTAGTTGCACTTACTACTTAATTTAAATCTCTATTAAAATTTATTTACAAACTTTACTTTCCTTAGTTCCCTCGATTTCACTTCACTTTACATTCACATTTGAATTAGATTTCAATATCCAGTTTTAACTTCATTTGCTTAGCAAATTTAAATCATTTATTGTTAATGAAAATTTCCAAAAATTCTAACTCCCAAAATTTACGGAAAATTTTGGCAGAGTCTCCCTTGTACGAAGGGACTTCTGCGATATCGCAGGATGCACAAATATATATATACATCGGCCTCAGGCCGGAAATCACAATATATATCAATATATGCAGTTCATATCTCCTATTTTGAATTTTTGCGTAAGCGTACCTTATTTTAGCATTTTTAAAGCAAAGCGGTTATTTATTTTAGCATGTTGTGCCATCAGATTCAGCCAACCGACTTCCCTGAACCTGTACTAACTCAATTACAACATGTAAGTGCCAAATATACAAAGTTTATTTACATTTCACTAAAATTTAAATTGCTAAAACATGGATTCTACAAACAATGCATGTTATATACTTCCATAAGCACATATGAAATGTTTCGACCCTTATTCCCATTTTTTTTTTCAAACAATACTCAACCCATTCCATTTAATTTATTCACATCCATTTATTTAGCTCGAAAACAATCCAGGCTATTTCATTCAAAAATTAATTCTCAATTGATTTCAACAACCTCGATTTGAGTACAGTCTTCATCCAACATTTACTTAAGTTAACAACTTAAGTTCATTTTCATTGCCGTTTGCACCAATTCATTCAATTTGTCCCTTTTTAATTCTAAATTCAATATTCCGTTCATTGAATAATATCCAAGGCCATTTTCATTCATACCCACTTGAATTTTCGTTTGCAATACAAGCCATCACTATTTTAATTCAAATTTTCATTTTTGTTTAACATATCACTTATATTTAATGTGTTAATACTCCAAGTCGAATTTTAATTAATAACTCAAATTCTGATTCTACTATTCATTTTTAATTCACTACCCAATTTTATTAATTCACAATTCAATTTCTATTTAACCAATTTAAATTCCATAACCCAGACTCATTTGGATAATATTTCAAGGTCATATTCCATTTATTTATACTTGAGTTCATTCACACTTAAGTTAATTTTGTTCCAATTTATTTCACTTAACAGCATCCAAAATATATGTGTCGAGCTTTATTTATATCATCCACATTCGATTTGTTAGTATTTTATCTCGGATTGCAATTAATAATTTCTACTTAATCCAAGTTCATTTCCCATTTCATATCCAAATTACAAAATCAACTTTCTTTAGCCAATTAAGGTTCTATTTCCATAATCCATTACTTCATTAAGTAATTTATTCCAATTTATACCTAATATTTGGTTTATTTCATCACTTCAATCCATTAAAGCAATCCCATTCACATTTTACTCTTTATTCCGGATTATACATTAAATTTAGTCAAGTATATTTATTTCTTTTTATTTGTTTTTCTATAAACAATTAAAATAAGATTCCAGAGTTTTTAACAATTTCCCAAAATTTCAAAATCACTTTTGAAATCAATCACATCCAAACTCCTTTTGTATATTCAGCTATCTCTTTGAATTTCAAAACCAAATCCAGTTTTGCAAACAATCCCAATTTAACACGGTTTGGTAGCAATTTCTCTTTGGAAACTCGAAAATGAACATCGATGATGCTGCAATCATCACCAAAGTTATTTTCCAGCGACCGAAAGAGAGTTAAATGCTTTTATCTCTTCAAAATCCCTCCAAAACCGTTTTGAAACCATTTCCAACTCAAAGGAATTTTAAACTTCACAAAATTCCAAATTTAAAACCCATTCAGATTTATTTTCCACATTTCTCTGGAATTCTATTTTAAAGTACAAATCTCATTTGTATATGAAGTTTATTTCAATTTTATAAATTACATTTGTAATCTATATCTCAAATTTTATTTTATTATAAAATTTGATTCTTTGCTTTGGTTATAAATTTCAATTTCTAGTTAAGTTTCCGTATATTAATGATAATAATTCCATATTATCACTTCTAACATCCAAACAACCATATATATTAACTAGAATAGTTTACAAAACGTTTCTTTTTATACAAAAATAATTTGGGTAAAATTATTTCATTTACCCTACTTTTAAACAATACTGTGTCGAATTGTTCTATACAAGTGTTTAGAGATCCCTATCAATGTTGTGGCGTCCCACACATCGACCAGAATCCATAAACTACTCAATAAACCAATCAACACAATATAAAACAATTTTATATTCACTAACAAATACGCGCTCATATCTATTAATACTCTCAAAATTCCCACCAGAGCCAAGGTTGTCGCCAACCTGGCTCTGATACCACTGTAACGACCCGACTTTCCAGACCCGGAAAATCGAACCATTTTAGTTAAGAAGAAGAGGTAGGAGAAGAAAAATAGAAGACAACATCAGAATCTAACCATCGCAGCGGAATAAAATATAATATATATATATCAACAGATCTTTACACAATCAAAACTATATCTGTTTATACAATATAGCATCAGAGTATACACCAGAGAACACATAACATACAACTGGACAATAACCATATCATGTCCTCAATACAACAGAGTACAACAATCAACACAGCGGAATATATATATATATAAACAAGTACGGGAGATACGTCTCGCCATCCAGCTCATCTCCTGAGCTCCACAGCATCATATCCTGTAATCTATAATACTCGGTCTGACCCGAGCATCATATAAAACAATACCCGAGTCAGTCTGGAAAACCAGCGTGAGAAAATCACACTCAATTGATTATTAAAGTTTCAAAAATTCTTTTGAAAATAAAAGCATCTCGTAAGACCACGCCACAAATAAACATGTCGGGTTTTTACCTTACGATAGCTAAAACACTTTATATCAAAATCCTCTGATATTATAATAGTGTCTATAGAAAGTAAAATAGAATCTAGCTGAAATGCTTGCATCTCACATTTCAACAATAGTTGGGCACAATCAAAACCGTACAGGCACGTAGGGAGAATGGATTTCCAACGAATGACTAGGCACTGGGGTACCACCTGTCACAGTACGTGGCCTAGATCACAGTACCGAGGAGTACGCCCGCTCCCCTGCAACACAAAGCCGGAATCATCCCTTACTGGATAATTCCAAGTAAAATCACCCCACGGTTGGGATCAGCAACCGCACCACTAAGCCGAAATAAAAGGGACATCTAGACAGGAATGACCTTACTCTCAAGTGGGGGCTACCCACGAAGCCTTGCTGCATAACCCCTGATTTTCAGTCATTCCCGGTTGATGAGGTTCGAGGCTAAACGATACCTTTTCAGAACATATCCCTTAGAATGCCCATCGTCCACCTGACGATGTCACAAAAGCATTCGTCCATACAAGTCCGTCCCGGGTTCGAACGGAACCGAAGGCACTATTCCTACTACATCCATTTTGGAAATATCCTCAGGATTAGTAGCGACTAGCCCTTGCACTTCACTGCTCCATCTTCGACTCCGAACACGTTACACGAAACGTACAAACCGGATCGAAGTGGTATTCGAGTCTCCAGACCTAGAATCCCGGTATACGGAAACTCGATCCCGGTCTCTTCGAAACGATCAGCGTATTTGGCCAATATTGATAGTCGGTTATTTAACTATCAATTAACATCCACAAGAAACCATCACAAAATAAATAATTTCCCACATTATTTATTTGCCCAAATATCTTTCCAAGATATATTTCCAAATTATCAAAGCTCATTTGAAAACAATTTCAAACAGTTTCCGCTTACGGAAATACATTTCCCAAAGGTTTATTTCCTCTGAATCTCCAAGTACAAAATACTTTTAATTTTAAAATAATGTTAAAACACTTTATTTAAATATACTTTATAACATTGAAATCAAACTACCTTAATACTTTATTAAAAATATATACTTTAAAATAAACCACTTTATAAATATAAACTAAATTTCTCCTTTTAAAACATAATAGCAAATCACTTTTATATAATTACTACAATAATATATTTTTGAAAAATACTTACTTAGGAAATTAACATTTAAAAAGACAAATTTCCTAAAACATGCTTTTTAAAACATACTTAAAACCTTTAACTTAAATTTCAAATTTCTTTGAAAACGTACTTGGCTATCCAGAGAAATACACTTCTCATTCCCATCTTTTAAAAATAAATCAACATTTATTTTTAAACCGAATCCATATCCTTTTATAAATTCCCACATTGAATTTATATTTTCTAATATCCACTGATATTCCATTTCACTTTATAAACCCAGTTTATATCTTCAAAATCTCATTCTCTTTAAATTTCAAATCCCAAAGTATTTAAATCAATTTACAACTGATTTTCCAATTTATTGTACTTTGAAATAAATTTCCTTACTTAATCCATTTATTTCCAAATTCATTAACTTCTAGATTTTATTTCTCATTATGATTTACAATCTTTAAACTGAACACAAGTTTCAGATTTTACCAAATTCTTTCTTTTCTTTTAATTACATTTAAACATTGAATTAAAATAAATTATTTATTCTTTTAAATAATATCACATAAGTTTTTAAATTCAATATTTCTCGGTTTATTCAAAATTCCTCTTTTCCATATTTATTAGAATTTTGGGAATCACTTTTATTCTTAATCAGATTCATTCTCAAATTTATTCCAAACTCTTTATAATTATTTTACTTAAAAATTTACTCTTTTATTTCTTTTCAAAAATTCCTTTCTAGAGATTTTGATAACTCAGCATATCCAAATCGGTCCAACCAAACCATAACATCCAATTATCCATATAATTCATCACAGGATATCAACAATCATATCATAGAATATTTAACAAAATTAAATATTTTGAGGAATCCAGTTGGATCCCTCCAACCTGTTTCCCTGCATCCACAGACGTTAGCACAATACCAATTTCACTTCAAAGTGGAATATCGCGGTACATGGGTTTTATATAAAATCATCCGCTATTATGCGGCGCATAGGGTCTCATCCGATATATATATGCGGGAATATCAACAACTCCAATATATACATATGCCAATATGTATATATTGCTATATACTACTATATATATATAGCACATCAATCAATGCAATCATCCAATCAATGATTTAAATTTAACCATTTAAATTTAAAAATTCAGCTGAGTGAGATTAACTCACCTTTGTATTCGTTTGCCGTCCACATCAATTCTGTCTCGATTTCCCAGTAATAACCTTGTATAATCATTACATAATATTATTATTATTAATTTCAACGTTCGAGTCAATTTGAACGATTTAAATTCCCATTTATAATTTAATTAACTACACATTTTATTACCATTAACAGAATTTAATTTATTAAAAATTTAATTTAATCTAAACTAATAATCCCTTTTTTTTTAAATCTTTAGTGACTAAAATAAATTGATAAAACAAGTTAGTCACCTTAATATACCCTTTCCTTTTAAAATTAAGCAACAGGTTTACGGTGTGTGTATATATATATAATTTAAAAATAATCTGTATAGATTTTTATAAATCCGGTTTTATACAAACTTCTCAAACATTTGAAATTCCCATTTTCAAGACTTTACCTACTGTGATAACACCTTCTTTAATATATATATATCTCTATACACTAAAACATGATTTAAAGTTTCTTCTTAAATTTAAACAGAGTGGTTTTATATCTCCACTGTAAATTCTTTCCCCTTTCAAATTCATATATACAAACAGTATATATATTTATTTTCAACCGAAAATGAAATTAGTACCTCACAGCATGCATCCCTCGAGTTCGAGAACCCTAGTTGCTACACTCGAGTTCGATGACGCCTCTGCTACTATGCGAACGAAATCAACGCTGTGCCCAGTTTTCCCCAAACCCACTGCCACGTACGAACGCGACTTCCCCAAAACGCGAGCAACCACGAACAGCCCTCACGCGCCCCTTCCCCTCGATCAAACGCAAACAATCGCGACTTCTCTTCCTTCCTAAGGTTGAAGTCGTCGCCGCCTAGTTTCGCGCCTACCAGGTCGAAATTAATTAGCAGTGGCAGTAAAGAGACTGTAGCCTGTCTTCAAATCAGCAGTAGAAATATCGCGTAGGAGGCAGAGATGAGTCGCGATGGCTGATGGAATAGCTGAGTATGTAGCGGCAATTATTTCGAAGGCGTTGATTTGAGAAACCCCAATCTCTTTGGGTTCAAGCATCGCAACCATGGAGATTGCTATTAGCCGTGACTTGAAGTAAAGTAGATTTTTATTTTTATTTTTGGTTTCACAGAATGATGTTCGGTTCAAGATAAAAAGAAAGGGCGTGATATTTTGAGAAGGAAGTGGCGTACAAAAGAAGGCTTCAGAGATATTTTTTTTACTTTTATTTTATTATTATTATTATTATTATTATTTTAGTTGAAGGAGGAGACTGTAAAGTGAACGGCGTGAATTTGGGAACGTATTTGATTTATTTGACAGGAAGATAGCGTATACAAGAAGCTTGATAGATTAATTTAAATTCCAGATTCAATATTTTACCCAATTTCAATTGTTAAATCCAATAATTGATTATCCAAAAATTATCCAATAAATATTAATATTTGAAATTCGAGTCAAAATTTAACTTTTGAATATTTAAAACAAATTAAATATTCAAATTTAAAAGTCCAAAAATTCCGGGTCGTCACAACTGTTGTCTGACTCAAGGCTTTATGTTTTAACTCTTATTGCCTTGGGCTGTTCGTCCATTTTGGGACGGGCAGACTAGGTAGCAGGTGACAGGTGCTGTTCTTGCTTTCCACGATGCTGATGTCGAAGACGAGCTGGAGGATTGCATATTATCTTCTTACTATATGTACTGGATGTTCCGCTGCTTTGTATAATTCTCTGAGTGATATGTAGTGAGGCTTGATGTATTGACTATTCAGATGTTTGTATTCAACTATTATGAAGTTTTATTGATGAGATTCTATTTCTGTGAAGCTTCACTATATATATATTCTATTGTATTTTGTCCATGCGCTGTGAGTAATACGATAGATTCTGCTGTTTTAATTTACCCTGACAATCGTCCATGGTCGCCTGGCACACTTTACAGCGCACTTTCTCTAGGTTTAGTGCAGGGGTCATGGGCGGTCGTCACACTGCAATCCCCCAAAGAAAGGTGATCACTGGATAAGCAGATTTTGGAGCTACTACAAAAAGGCTTTATTCATCGTACCACATTAGAGTGGGGAGCACCAGTTGTCTTTTCCACTAAGACAAACAACTCATTAAGGCTATCCATCGATTACCGAGCACACAACAAGCCGACTAAGAAGAATAGGTATCTTATACCTAGAATAAACTACTTGTTTGATCAGCTTGTCAGGACCAAAGTATTTTCTCATTGAGAGTTAGCCATTAGGCTTCATCAATTAAGAGTAGCTGAAGATAGCAAGCGTAACGTCCCACCTCTATACCCATATTACCCAAGATTATTAAATGTAATACTGTCGAGTAATACAGAGAATAAGGCTGGATATGAGTGACCATCCAGGTTTATTCCCCTAGGCTAACACTGTCAGGCTTTTACCTTTATATTTGAAGTAATATATTGGCGTAACCAGTCTCGACATAAAGCAATAAACACGTTGGCTAATACAAATCTGAACAATATATTACATAATACAAAACACAGAATCATAGATCATAGTGGAAATTATAATATAGGCCAAATATATTACATAGAATGAGTCAACGGAAGAGAATACTAGACTCATATATATATATATACATACAAGTTCAATAGCTAGACAAGTACAAAATACATCACAAGTCACTATCATTCATACAAAAGTCCTAAAAGTAAATACACAAGGAATAAAACAGAATGATATATATATAGATACACACACACACAAACATACATATAGTGAGCCCAACATCTAACATCACCGAATCCCTGTACCTGTCAAGTCTCGGTCCGACCCTAGTATTATAAAATACACAGGTCAGACTATCTTTAAATATAACTGGGTGGAATCATAATTTATACATGTATAATACTCAAGGTATAATAATAACTATATAATGCGCCACATCCAATAAAAAGGCATCAATACCAAATCATTATGTCACAAAGTCATCTCATGCCCATCAACGTCAATCATCTCAAATATGGCGATAAGGTCCTTGCTACATCCGATAGAAAGAAAATATATAGCAAACTTACAAATTAAAAATCACAAAAATAGAAGAGACTATGTGAAAGCGAGTCAAACTCTAGAAAATATAAGACTGCATGGAAGCGAGTCAAACCTTAAAGGCTAGCATGAAAGCGAGTCAAATCTTTAAGACTAGCATGAAAGCGAGTCAAAACCAAAAGACTAGCATGAAAGCAAGTCAAAACTATAAACTAGCATGAAAGCGAGTCAAAACCAAAAGAATGGTATGAAAGTCAAAACCAAAAGATTGGCATGAAAGCGAGTCAAAACAAAAGACAAGCATGAAGCAAGTCAGGCAAAATAACTGACCTTATAGATATCTTGACTATAAGGGAATTCGTAGTGCGAGTTACTCTCTTCCAAGGGGTGACTGATATGAAAAGATCTAGGAGTCTAAGAAGGGATGAAACCACTAAAATCCTATAGTTGTGATATACCCGACCCTCATAACACGTGTTCTGCCTCCTAATGCACTTGTGAGGTGTCGTGTCTAATGACAAGTGATGCAAGGGTTATGACATCTAATATAGCCTGAGGTACTGACTGCTGCTTTGTGCTGCAGGCCTAATAACTGAAAAATACTACGAGTCAGGTTGTGACCCTACAGTCAGCCCCTAGGGTGAACAACTAGCCTATAAGGTCAAGCAAAAGAATGCACTAACGAATATGCCAAACTATAGAAATACAACGCTTCTCCAAGATACTATTGAATCAAAATGTGTTAAATACTTTCCAATAGTAATTACTTGAGTGTCCCCTAATGTCCCATGACCACTTGGTGACACTTTAAAATTTACTATAAAATAGTAAACTCCGCTCTATAAAATATTGTATTAAACGAGTTGAAGAATTAACCAATAAAGCGATACAAATGTTCCATACCACTTGCACTACTAAACCGCTTAATTAGAGTTCTCATATTAAAGAAGTAATTTTTTTATATAGAAATTTACTTCTTTTAAGATTATTTAAATATTGATCTAATGACCATGAAATTTCTATGTTTATAAAATATGCTACTATATATATAGAAGTCTAATATATATATATATATATATATAATTTTATAATCATTTTTAGAACACATATTATTATTAAGAACTCAATAAATATTCTTTCTTCATAAAAGTACTCTTAAACTTAAGATTCATATCCATAATTCGAAACCTAAAATTTGGAAATCAATAATAAATTTTATATGAACTCTAAAAGTAATTTTTAAAGGATATATTTTAATATAACACTTTAAAGATAATTTTCATAATATATATTTTATTCTAAATAAATTAGAATAATAAATTTCTCCAAAACTATGAAGCTATCAAAATTCAAAAAATTGAAGAAATCAAGAAAGCAGAAGAAAGAGACAATCAAGAGAAAATAGGAGGAGAAATAGATTAATATATATTTTTTAAATGGCATGAAGAGAGTCGACCAATCGTTCGATGGAACCAACCAGTTGATCGGTAAGGTCGCTTGGAGCTGAAAGCTCCAGGGATCATTTCTGACGACATTTGCTGCATTTTCGGCTATTAAAAATTACTTACTGAAGCTTGAAATCACCAGCAACTATATACACAACAGATATTGATCAATCTAGCACAAAATCTTTAGGGTTCAAGCTACTATAAGCAAATTTGACAGGGTTATAAACTCGGGTTTACTTTAATTCCAATAGATAGTATATTACCTAACAATCATTCAACAATCAAACTCAGTCCCTTAAACAACAACATGCAACAAAATTAAAAGATTGTGGTGAGAATTACTCACCTTTATTCCATTATTAAGCTTGTCAAACACCGGATTTGACCTTACTTTTACAATTTTAGAAAACCCTAAAATTAACTCAACCAAAAGGAGAACCACCAAGAATCAAAACACTATAAAACTGAAATCAATTGGTCTAAAAGATGTATTAGGGCTTGAGATCAATACCAATTTTTCTTTGATTTTCTAGCAATTTATTTTAAATTAATAAGAGGGATTTTGCTTTAGCTTAGAGAAGAAGAACTTTTTTTCTCATTTCCTGGTTTTGAGTTTTGTACGTACAGTAATGAGAAGTGGGACAAACTTCTTCTCTTGTCTATTTTATTTTAACTTTTACTGGTCTTTGGGCAATTATACAACCCAATAAGAAAAGAAATTGTATTCTTTTTTATTTCATTCTTTCTAATCCTTTTTTCTTATTTTTTTTCAACCCATTTTAAAAATGTATTTTCTAATGATTATTAATATTTCATTCTCTTATCTATCTTCTTTTTATGATATGAAACCATAAATTTTACTATAGTTATTTAAGTCAATTTTCCAAATACACTTTGAATTTATTACTTAAAAAATAATCATTTCTTAAACATTTCTTATCAATAATTGAATAATTTAAAAAATAATTTCTCAACATTTTAAAATTAATTACTTACAATTTAACACTTTTTTACTCCTCTTTATAGTAAATAAAAAGGATTTTCCAAAATAAACTCTATATTCTTCTTATAAAAATAGATTTATTTATAAACTCCAAAATATTCATTCTATATATTAATTTCCCAGTATTATATAAATTTAGAATTCACATTCCAAAAGCATTCATTATCTTTTATAAAAACACAAAATTCTAATTTCTCCATATTTTAATACTTGAAAAATCAATCCAACTTAAATAAGTATTTATTTTATTAAACAAAATTCTAAAATTAGAGTTGTTATAGACTCTCTCCCTAAAGAAATTGCGTCCTCGCAATTCTACTTCAGAGAAACATATATAAATTACTATTGGCAATACATTCATTTTTTTAAATACACACTATCAATAAAAAAGTCAATCGATCAAATGATCACACATAATATAATTATTCATAATTATAACTCAGAAAACTCTATATTACTATCTCGGTTTAGCATGTATTGGGATCTGCCTTAACCTGTCCAGTCAAATAGAGCACTCAAAACATCTATTAGACCCTTATAATGATGGATTCAAGAGACTTATAACTATCTTCCATGACTACGAGTTTTACACAAACTCATTTAGAAGATTCTATATCTGCACAACCAATCCAAATATTATACATACATACATACATACATACATACATATATATATATATATAAAGACACACACACTCTTTCAAACGTTGAAATTTTTAGAAAAACTTTGGAGTAATCTCTATGGTACGAGATGTATTCCTAAGAACCATAATACTCAAAATATTACATAAATCCATCATTTCTCCACAATAATCACTACTGCATCTATACTAATAAAACCTTTTACTTACTTTACAGAACATTAAATATCCAACTTACATATCATTCCTTTAAAATGGATATGTATAATGGTTTATAAATCTCCTCTCTTTCCAAAATTATTTTCTAGGAATTTAATTCCCTTTAATCAACTTCTTATCTTGAAAATCATAATATTGGGTATTGACTAACTCATTTCAAAGATATTTAAAATTTCAGGACTAATTCTTTGAAAAATCAAAATTTATAAGATTCAACCTTTTTAGGAGAATTCTAATTATAAGAGCTAAAGGAGTTCCTTTTTCTTTAAATTAAAATATTCTTTTACTAAAATCAACTCCTTTCAAATTAATATTTCAAAATGATTTTCTTAAATTCGAAACACTTCATCTTAGATAAAGCTTCTTCTATAAATAATTTCTCAAAAGTTTGAGCTTTTACAAATGGTACAAATATTTTCTACTTTAAGAAATTCTTTCAATATAAAATTTCACCATTTAACTTTCTATCCTTCTTTATATATTCACTTCCCAAAAATTCATTTTCAAATCCTTCTCCATTTTTTTAAATAAACTCCATTAATATAAGACATTCTTTCACTTTGCAAATCAATCTACAAACTTAGCATATAATTATTTTTATTTTCTAATTTGAAAATAAATTTAAAGAAACATTTTACATCCTTTTTTCTAATACAAACACCATTTACAATTCAAAATACTAAACCCTTTATGGTAATTTAAGACATTCAACTCATTTAATCCCTTAAATAAAGATGTGAAATAATTTAAAATTTCCCATAGTTTAAATATTATAAACTTCACAGTTTAATTCATTTTATCACAAAATTCATTTCACAAAGAATTATTTTCCATAAAACGGAAAAATCATAAATTTCTAATCCTTGCTCAACATTTTATTTCCTTTCAAGCTAAATTTCTATATTTGAAATTCAAAAGTTGGAAAAGCCAACTTCTAATAAGAAGTTGTATATATAAAAAACCAAGAATTTTCTTTTCTCTTACTAAAATATTTATCTTATCAAACTTCATCTCAATTACATTTTGAAAACTTTCCTTTCATATTCAAAAATTTTATTTTAGTACATACCATATATTTATACTAAAATACAAAAATTCATTTCATAAATCTCTTTTCTTTGCTTTAGAAAGAACTTTTATATCTCATGATCATTATTCAATAAAGTCATACAAAATCAAAATATTCTTTATTTACCAAAATTATAGTATCCAAAAATTCAACCACTTATTTCAACTATACAAAGTTAAAACTATAAAGTTTAGTCTTTTAATGATGAGACAATTATAAAGAAATGAATTTCTTCATTTCTAATTTATTCTCGGGATTCATTTATCATAACTTCTACTTTTCAACACATCTCCAAAAAAATTAAATTAAAATATCAGATTTTGCATAAGTAATTTTTTCCCAATAATAATTTTCTAAACTCTGCAATTTACAAATAATATAACCGCTTCTTATGGTATCTATTTTTACCAAATCATATTTATTTATCATTTAAAATAAACCTCGCTAATATAATTTATCCTTCTGATATTAAATCATCAAAAGACAAAGTTTCATTTTCTTCAAGTATTTTTTGTTTTGAAATTTCCAAAATTTGTTTACATAATTACCCTACATCCTTTACAAAAAAATTATCTTATATTTCAACTTGGTTTACATTGAGGATCATATACAAAATTTTAACATTCAATTAAATCATAATATGTTAAATACAATAAAACAAAAGCGTCACACACAATTCATTTTAGCATTTGCCTTATGAATGAACATAAACAAATTTACATATACCAAATAATATATTAATGTTGCCTTGCCATCCATTTATAATGAACCATATTGTCAATTGAATGCAATGTTGACCATGCAATCAACATCGCCTCGCCACTGGCCTTGGCCATCATCAATGCTTGGTAGCTGCACTCATCATCCAAAACCATTACCTATAATGTATCTTTGTTTTTCATAAGATTACTTACAATCATCTAAATTTTAAAACACGCATGCACACATATTTATATATAACAATTTTCTATATATATATATATATTTCTTCTTAATGTATTTTCTAAAACATCTTTCTCAATAATATTCTACCGTTTCAAATAGTATTATTCAATCCCAAATCAATCACTTAATATTATTATCAAATCTCCATATAATATCTTCTTTCAAAAATATTATTTATCTTCAAGATAATTTCTTTCAAAATCATTACAAGTGTGTGTGTATTTGAAATTTTTTTTCCATTTTTGAGTAAAATTTACTTCGGTTTTTTTAAACATTATTTATAGTACTTTCATAAACATTTACAAGAATTTCAAAATACAGTAACTCAAAGTATTGTGTCTAACCGTCTCATCCTAATGTTTAGGAATCCCTATCTTAAGCATCAAATAGGTAATTTAACATAAAATATATTTCCAATGATTCTTTAATCACATAGATTTTTAATCGAAATAGATGCTTGAATTTTATTAAACTACTTCCAATAAATTTTTATATTTTTATACAAATAATCATTCACTAATAACAATTCAATAGTACACTCATTCATCCATGCATACATCAGGCAACCATCATTTTTTTAACATTCATCTTAGTGTTTAATTAATCATGCACGTGGATTAATATTTTATTTTCTACAAAAATTAAACTTTCAATATCCTTTGTGATAACTACACCCCCGAAGACATTGCAAGGTCTAATTATTAATATCGAGCTGGCATCAAACTCTTAAGCGATGATTCCTACTAAATATAAATTTTAAATTGTTACTAAATTTTTCAAAACAACCATGCATTCATTAGCCAATCAAACATATACAAGACAAACTAATTAGTGTGCTCAGCGAAAGGCAGTAAATTAGTTTTTGCTATGAAACTCTAATCACTAACGGATCAGAACACAATAATTTAATTATAAGCCATCTAAAATTTAATTTACATTATCCATTAAATCTCACTCTTGACAAAAGTGGGTTCCAAACTTTAACAACATTTTCATAATAATAATTTGTATAGTAATTCAATTTTTTTTATTAATACGTCCCATAATTATTCCGAATAATCATTTATATTTTTATTCTAAATAGGAAATAATTTCAAAATTCTACCCAGCACCCCAAAGGATGGGACTCTAAGTCTGTTTAGGCCCAGACTCATGTCTCATATATCATATATTGTTATGATCCTAGGCTCTGATACCAAGCTATAACGCCTTACCTCTATACCCATATTACCCAAGAATATTACAAATAATATTGTCGAGCAATACGGAGAATAAGGTCGGATATGAGCGACCATCCATGTTTATTCCCTTGGGGTAACACTGTCATGCTTTTACCTATATCTCTGAAGAAATATATTGGCATAACCAGTCTCGACACAAAGCAATAGACACTTTGGCTAATATAAATAAGAAAAATATATTACATAATACAGAACACAGAATCACAAATCGTAACGGATATTATAATATAGGCCAAACATATTATATAGAGTGAGTCTACAAAAGAGAATATTAGACTCACAAATATATACATACAAGTTCAGTAGCTAGACAAGTACAAAATATACATCATGAGACACTATCTTTCATACAAGAGTCATAAAAGGCAAATATACAAGGACTAGAACAAAATGATACATATTATATATATATATATATATATATATATATATATATATATATATATCCAAAGCTAGCTCAATATTTAAGGTCACTGAATCCCTATACTTATCAAGTGTCGTTCTAACCCGAGTATTATAAAATAAACCGGTCAAACTATCTCCAAATATAACTGACTGAGATCACAATTTAAACATGTATAATACTCGAGGTATAGTAGTAACTATATAATGTGCCGCATCTAATAAAAAGGCATCAATACCAAATCACCATGTCACAAAGTCATCCCATGCTCATCAACGCAATCCTCTCAAATACAGTGATAAGGTCACAAACTCAGAAATCACAAAAATAGAAGAGACTGCGTGAAAGCGAGTAAAACTCCAGAAAATATAAGACTGCATGGAAGCGACTCAAACCATAAGGCTAGCATGAAAGCATGTCAAAACCAAAAGACTAGCATGAAGGCAAGTCAAAACCCAAATATCAACATGAAAGCGAGTCAAAACTATAGACTGGCATGAAAGCGAGTCAAAACCAAAAGACTAGCATAAAAGCGAGTCAAAACAAAAGAAGAGCACGAAGAAAGTTAGGCAAAATAACCGATCTTATAGATTTCTTGACTATAAGGAAATTCTTAATGCGAGTTCCTCTTTTATATTGGGAGACCGATCCGAAAAGCTCTAGGAGTCCAAGAAGGAACGAAACCGCTAAACTCCTACAATCATGATATACCTGATCCTTATAACACGTGCTCTACTTATTAATGCAGTTATGAGGTGCTGTGCCTAATGACAAGCGATGCAAGTGTTATGACTTCGAATATAGACCGAGGTACTAACTGTTGGCATTGTAATATAAGGTTAATAACTGAAAAGATGCCACGACTTAGGTTGCGACCCCGCATTCAACCACTAGAGCGAGCAACTAGCCTACAAGGTCAAGCAAAAGAATGCACTATCAAATATGGTGAACTATATAAATAGAACGCTTCCCTAAGATACTATTTAATCAAAATATGTTAAATACTTTCTAATAGCAATTACACGAGTGTCCCCTAATGTCCCATAACTACTTGGTAACACTTTATTCTTTACTATGAAATAGTAAACTCCACTCAATATAATATTCTATTAAACGAGTCGAAGAATTAATCAATAAAGTGATACAAATGTTCCATACCACTAGTACTAATAAATCACTTAATTAGAGTTCTCATTTTATAGAAGTAATAATTTTATTTAGAAATTTACTTCTTTTAAGATCATTTAAACATTGGTCTAATAACCGTTAAATTTCTATGATTGTAAAATATGCTACCATATATATATATATATAGAAGTCTAATATCTATATATATATAATTTTATTAACATTTTCAGAACTCTTATTATTATTATTATTATGAAGAACTCTATAATAATCTTTCTTCATAAACGTACTCTTAAATATAAGATTCATATTTATAATTCGAAACCCAAATTTTTTAAATCAATAATATATTTTATATAAACTCTAAAAGTGATTTTTAAAGGATATATTTTAATATAACAGTTTAAAGATAATTTTTTATACTATATATATATATATATTATTCTAATAAACTAGAATAACAAAATTCCCAAAAAATATGAAGCTATAAAAATTTCAAAAAAATCAAGAAAACAAAAGAAATGGAATAAATGAGGAGAAATAGATAAATATATATATGTATGTGTGTGTGTGTGTACATATTAAACGACTTGGAGAGAATCGATTGGTCAACCGGTGGGCGATCACTTGCATGGTTCCACCGATCGACTATTGTGCGATATTGCTATAAAAACTTCCTCTTCCATATTAAAATCGGCTACATCCATCCATTATTCACAAAAAATCCAAACACTAAAAACATCAAATAAATTTCAATTCGATCGTAAGTGGTAAAACATTTTAGGAGTTAGCTACTTCTGGATTTGGAATTGGATTCAAGGAGTTTAATTCATCATTTCAATATGCAAATTCAAGGCTTTGGTAAGAGGTATAATTCCTATTTACCATTATGTTCATTATATCATATTTTAATTTTGTTATTGATTTTCAACGAATTTGTATATCGATGTATTGTCATATTTGATGGTTGTATATATTGGTGCATTATATATATATATATATATATATATAAAATTCCCTACCTTGTTGCTCATGGCCTAACTTAAAAAAACAATTTTTTTTCAGATAATATTATTAAATGATTTAATTAATTAAATACTATTTTAAGAGATTAATATAATATAATGCATGTTTTAATTTTTGTAAAAATTTATTTATATGTAAACTATATTTGGCAATAAAAAATTTACCTTTTTAGTATATATATAATCACTTATTTAATTAAAAATTGATTATGCAAATAAAACACATATATAAATATTTATAAATAATATAAAAATTTTATGCTAAATATTACATACTTTTAATGTAAGAATTTTTTTTAAAATTTTATGCGGGTTTTTAAATTAATTAATAAAATAATTAAAATCCATATATATATAATTTATTTGGGTCGAAAGCATATCGCAAATATATTATTATATATAAATTTTATTATATACACAAATCATATGCAAATTATATTTTAAATTAAAAAATATATTTAATTTTGGATTACATGTAATATTTATATAATATTATTTTGTAAATTAATATTTGAAATAATTTTGTAATTTGATTATATTACACACACACATATATATATTAAAATGTATTGTACAAATTACTTACAACTAATATTTCATAATATATTTATATATATACAATACATTTAAGATGTAATATTTTGATACACACATATATACATTTAGGCAACACATTTGTATACAATAGGGCATAACATGTCAGTTGTGCTGTAAATTCTTGCATCTATTTACGGACACGTTAAACCTTGTACACATTATTATGTTCCACGTGCACGTACACAAATATGTGTATATGATATGCATACATATATTATATATCACAAAATAAAAAATAAACTTTATTTATAAATTTAAATTAAACATTGATTTTATTTAAAATAAATTTAGAAAAGTTCTAAATAAATTTAAAATATATTGGCCCATTAATGATCCAAAATAGATTTTTTAAATTAACATGTTTACTCTACCACGGGCGAACCCAGTTCCAACATGTTTTGCACGGGATTTCCACGCGGCACACGGCGCCACTGCCGAGCAAAGCGAGCCGCCAATTGTTGCCAGATTTTGAAAATTCATGCAACAAATGGACTTTCTACTTGTATATGTATATATATGTATGTTGTGTATATATATATACGGGAGGGATATATATCCTCCTTATAAATCATCCTTAAATCACTCATTCATCTTTTTATGCAAAACATTTTTGGATCAAAATGAGTTTTTTAGATATGTTATGCTGATTAGCAAGATCATCTATGAAAAAATTGAAATCGTTCCGAAACTTCCATCCCCTCCAAAATTACAATTTAAATCGACGATTAAAATAAATATTTTCAAGGGCTAAAATTGAGGGGGTTAAGGTTCAAAACGATTTCAAAATTTGCATATATAGATGATCTTGCGAATGAACATAACTTCTCTACAAAATATCATATCAATCCAAAATATTTTTGCATAAAAAGATTTGGATAATGTAAATAAGGTGATATATAACCCTTATATATATATGATCAATATGGATAATATTTGGATTTCTTCGAGCAGTTTTGAATAGTATTTGTTCGGATGTGTTTGGATCTGACATGTTCAGATGTCTTCGGTTGATGTTCGACTATGTTTTAATGATGCCTATACATGTTCGAATGTATTAAAACGTGTTCTTTTGATGTTGAACAATGCTTGAGCGATGTTTAGAAGTGTTTTGGATGATGTTAGAAGTGTTCTAGTGATGTTCGTATGTGCGTTTGTGTTCGAAAAATGTTCGAATGTGTTTGTTTATGTTCGAATGATGTTCAGATGGGTTCGAACAATGTTTGAATATTTTTAGATATAGTTCAAAGGTATGCAAACATGTTTGGACATGTTCCTATGTGTTTAGGTAAGTGCATACTATAGGTTAGCAAACTATTATTCCTCTCTTTAATAGTGTTTCACTTCCAATGCTACTACTCGACCAAACTATAGTCGTTCAATGGATTCCATGCCATGATTTTACTATGTTTGTAGTGGAGCTTCCACATTGAAGATCAACAGTATTATCACATTAAAGGAACTGTGTAAATTAGTCAGATCAATATTTTCCGTTTGACCTCGATTAATTTAACTAATAAAAACTATCGAGTGAGTCATTCCATAGTTATCTAATAACTATCGGTACATATGTAACCCCTTGGTACCCTAAAGTCTTGAGTAATACACCGCCTAATATTTGGAGAGCATTACATACTCTAGTCTTAACGAATGTATCGATATCCAGTCTCGATACATTTTGACTAGGAATATTTAAAATGGTATATTTATTTTCATTGTGACAAATTACTCATGGTGACAATACTTTGTAACTATTATCACAAAACATACTATTTATGGATTTTCTATTAAATATACTTTTAATTAAATTTATTAATTAATATATAACACATTATATCAAGTATATAATAAAAAGAAAACACCTTTTATTTCGAACAAGATTGATTATCGAGTTAGATATATGTAACAAATTATATAATCGCCAATCCATATTTGACATTAACTATCCCGTTGTATGATACAAACCCAATGCAGCGACCCAAAAATACGAACACTTCGTCTTCGAATATAGATGCATTTTGTGATATGTTTAAGTGTTGTAAATATGATTTTATAAGCATATTTAACATCATTTAATTAATAAGTAAAGATAAAAACTTGTTTTTTAAAAGTGTTTACAAAAATATATTCTTCAAAGAAAAATCGATAAATGTGACTGAAAATTGGTTTATCGATAAACGTTTTTCGATCAATATAAGTTGTTCGAACTATCGTACACTTAACTAATGATCAAATGAACACATTACCAAATAATTAACACACTTTCCTCTTCATAAAGCATGGAATGATCCAGAAGCTTCCTTTAGGATAAGGGATATTATTATGAGAAGGGTAAAATGAATAAAGGAGAAGTGACATAAAGTTTAACGATAAGAAGCAATTGATGTCATTAGTTTTTGAGGGCTTTTTGGACTTTTCCCATCATCATTCCTAAGGGTATATAAGGTGGGTACAACATTAGAAAATATATCAAAAATATTCCAAAGCTTAAGAATAAATTTCAATGTCCTCTTCTTCTTCTTTACATTAAATTTCTAAAGCAAATCATTTGAAAACCATCTCCAAATTACGTCAAATTTGGAGTGAGACCTTACCACCACATAACAACACCTTCTACCTAGTTAGATTGTGAAGAATCAAAGCCAAACTCCCCTCATAGAAAGAGGCCATAAGCATCTAAAGAGGATAGGAGGCTTGGAGCAAGGCAAAGCAAGAAAGAAAGAGGAATGAAAGGAGTCTGCTAGCTTGAGTTTGAACTTAAGTGCTTATGCTTGGTTGTTTGTTAGGTTTAAGGTGAGCTAACTCACCACTTTGATTGATAATATAACTCATATATGATTATATTTTGTTGTGTTAAAGTTGTTTGAATTGTTAAGTGACATAGTGAAAACATTGATTTTGATTCTCGTCTTTAAAAAAAGTGGCACATAGGATCCATATATGGATTTGAATGGACTTGAATAGACTTATATGACATATGACTAGGCCTTGAACAAAGCACATAGATCATAGTTGAACGTAGGTTGAGATATGACTTGGATTTTTAAAGTGCACTTACAGCGATAGTCACTACGGATACAGTTTGGAATTATCTTGTTTTTGGCAATCGTTATGAAACTTTGTAGAGATCCATAGATATTTCTCACATATTTACAATGTTTTATATATATGTTTGTTGCTATCAAAAGCTTATATAGTTAAAAGTTAAGTAACATCTCGAAAATGGCCAAAACATCACTAGTGCAAAACTGCCCCGTTTAACCTTAATTTTTGGATTTCAATTATTTCAAAAAGTACTTTAGTTTGAGCGATTTGTTTCATACTTTTTAAAAGTATTTCCTAACTCATATTAGACTATTTTAAAAGTATTTTGAGATATTTATGAATTTTTAAGAATTAGTTATGAATTTTTAAAGAAAGAATTTTTAGAATAAAACATGTTCTTTTTTCAAGTTTTGTTGATTTTTCAAACTTGTTATTTTCATGTGATACTTTAAGAAAATATTACAAAACATATTATAAGTATTTTGAAGTATAAATATCTTATAAAAATATCATGGAAATATCTTATATAAATATCTTGGAAAATATCTTATATAGATATCCTGTTTTAGATTATAAAGCAAAAGGTTAGAAAGGGATTAGTCATTGCTTAATGACTAAATAGATGATTGTTTAATTACTTATTAGAAAAGTAGTTGACTATGCTGAACACAAATAAACTGACAAAATATTCTTATTTATTTACAAGAGTTAAAATTGATGTCGAGTAGGGACGGAGCAATAGAGCTCTAACCTCCGGGCTTCCCTCTTAACCGAAGAATAGGTAAGTGAAAAATGTCAGAAACGTATTAATCGAGTTGATTTCTTATTGTTTATGGAAATCATTAATACTATACTTAACATTAAAAGCCAACGAGGTAGACTTATCTATTTGTGAGATTCAAGACTAAAGTTTCTAGGCAAGGCTTGGAGCAACTAGTGCCCAAACTTACCTGGCTTCACTCTTGGGCGAGGAATAGTTAAGCTGGAATGTCGAAAATGAGTTATGGGCATGAATAGTAGTTTGTGTAAGCAATTTTTTGACTGGATAATCAATTAGTTGATTATTGAACTTGACCTAATAATAACTCAGGAAATAACCAAAAGGCATCGCGATTTTATACCAATAAGAACCCCCAAGGAGGAGCATTGATACGAAATGTCTCTAGCTTTAACTTACTTTTGAAAGAACCAGAATTGAGTTTACTGAAAATTCATCGATTCGTTTTGAAGAGTCCGGGATCAGTAAGTGTTCTACTTACCGAATACCACTTCAAAATTAGTATACGAGCTCTATGTTTTGGAAGCGGTTGAAAAAAAGTAATCTATGTAGAGATTCGAGATCTGCTCAAGATGCTCGAATCCATGTAGTTATTTGTGATATGTTCGAGATATGAAAATTCATTTAAGGATTCATGTTTTGTCAGAGTAATGAAGACCCGAGTGAAAATGCCGAACGTAACCTCGGCATCGAAAATGGCTAAAAATAGAGTAGGATGCACAACCTAAGGTTTAGCAACCTGCATCAAAATGTTATCGACTCCATTTCTAGAGATACTTATCGATTGTTGGCCGATGGGAGTTAATGATATATGGTTCACGTTGTTCAAGTTTATGTTCTGACGATGACCTCTTGTGTTTACCTTTACGGTATATTTTATCTAAAGATATACGATGCTTGGAAGGTACTTTCTAACCCTTATGCAGGGGATTAGATTCGGCTTCCCCGAAGAGATCTCCATGAAAAAAACCTATTAAGCGAACGTACCTTAGTAGTTTTGAATGTAACATAATATGTTGTCGAGTAACCAATGTAAACATCGTGGCTATTTGATATCATTATACCCTAAACCATAGACATTATCTAACATATCGCTATATTAAACTTAATGAATGGTTAGTTTCTTTTGAGGGGATAACCATTAATGGAATCCTTACGGTCTCAATAGTTACTGTTACATGTATTCATGCATCTCGAGTTTTCTCGTATCGGACTTATGTTTTAAGCTTGGTTTTTGTTTCCCCTAAATTCCTCACGTGCTCTTTCGAGCAGGCTGAGTATCAGGTTTTACCTTGGATGCTTCAGAGTTCAGAGGTCGAGCCGGAGGCTTCCATTATCTATCTATTTATGTTTCTGTTGTTCTGTATTAGCTATGTAACGACCCAGGGTTTGGTTGCTTTAATAATGCAAATATATATAATTTATATAGTCAGTAAATGTATATTTATGATAAATGAACTCATTTTAAATAATTAATAATGATGGAAAAATCGTTTTCAAAATTTGTTTACCAAATTAAATTGTTCGTAGAAAAATGGAAAATGTGGCCGAGGTTTTTTTTCTCTCGAAATTTTGACCTTTCGACACCAGTATGTTGTTCGTCTTTGTACACTATATATACATATATAAGAGTTAATTAACCAAACAATAATAGTATATTATGTAATGTTAATTATGTTTAGCAAGTGATGTGACAAAACATGGTTTTAAAATAATAACTTATATATATACACTAAATCATATCATTATCTCTTGTCATTTCCTTAAGTACCATCATCGTTACCCATCATGGCTTAGGTGATGTGACAAGAGAGGGGGAGATGTGACACATGAGGGGGAGAAAGGTGATGATGTGACATGTCAAAATAATGATATGTTATGATATTTTAAACTAAGGATAAAATGGTAATTTTCAAACTTTTTTTCATATATAAATACACACCCATACACACATATTTTTATTTACTTTCTCTCCTTCATTTTCTAAAACTTCCTCTCTAAAATTTGGCCTTCAAATCCTTTCTAAGTATTTAAAAACCCTAACTTTTCAGTTTAAATCTCTTCTGAATCTAGTTTAAACTTTCCTATATTCATTTCTTCACTTTATTCTTTAAGAAACCAAGCCCACATCCACCCCAAACCACTAGGCCAAGCCCCACGCTATCAGGCCAAGACATTTGAAGCTCAAAACTCCAGAAAAATCTTCACTCTTCGAAGCTCGTGTGTTGTTTCCAAAGTCTAGTCGAAGTTCGCTTTGTAATTGCGGAGTTTCGATGAGTAAACTACTTTATTTCAAATGTTTTTTTGAATTTACTATGTGGTGTTATTGTGATGATAATATGATATGTAAATTGAATGGTTATTATGTTGGTTGATGTTGATTTGGTGCATGTTGGTGTTTAGTGTTGAATTTGAGATTTGAATGCGGTATTGTCAAGTTAGAAGCATGTAAACATACATTTTTATATGTATTTCATTATGATATTAAAAGGTATGGTAGTATGGATGTGTGGTTATGAACCAAGAACCAAAGTATGTTGTGTTGAGTCAAAGTTAACAACTTTGTGTGTTGCGACGGACGTGAGATCCGATTCGAAATCAAAAACTATGTTTTCTTGTTAAAAGTTTGGAAATTGTTTCAAAGTTTCTATCTTTGTTTCTATGTTTCAAAAACTTTAAAGTTATGTTTAAATACATGAAATAGAAAAGAATGAAGCAAGTTTTTTGCTTAAAGTATGCTTAAGCGAAATGCGCTCATACCGATAGTCGCAATGGACGTAGTTCGATAAAATTTTCGATTTTCGTTTTAAAACGATTTATTGTGAAATGGTTTTCAAAAGTTTTTCAAACTTAATTAGTAATATAAAAAGAGATTACGTTTAGCTAAATTAATATTTTATTATTTAATAAATTAATTAAAAATAATTAGTACTTAATTGATAATTAAGTAAGTGATTAAGGGTTAAGTAACACTTAAAGAAGGTTAATGACTAATTGACGATTAATAAAGTATTAATTAGTGATTAATGAAGTTAAGAAGAAATTTAATGATTAATTACTATTTAATTAAGTTAATTAGTTAATTATTTATTATTTAATAAGTGATTATTTAACCAACTTTTAATTAATTAGGGTTTAACTAATAATGAATTGTTTAAACCTTAACTAAGATGCATTAAGAAGTTAATTAGGACTTAACTAAGTTCATTAAGTTAATTAAAGTTTAATTATGAATTTATCTTGATTTAATTAAGATATAATTAGGGTTTAAGCTAACTAAATATACT
Source organism: Allium fistulosum (assembly GCA_030737815.1). Lineage (NCBI taxonomy): Eukaryota > Viridiplantae > Streptophyta > Magnoliopsida > Asparagales > Amaryllidaceae > Allium > Allium fistulosum. Next base: position 1,025,004,094 of record CM060902.1, read on the forward strand.
TTAATCTTTTCAAAACTATTTTTAAACTTAATTGCTTATGTTTTAAATCAATCTTCTTTCGGGTTAAGTGATTTTAAATCAAAGGATCTAATCGTCTGGACCATTAAGTTGCCAAACGAATTAAAGTAGTGATTATAAAACGTTGATACATTTTATGGAAAGTAAGTTGATTTGTTTTTAGCGCAAATGCTGAATATTTGTAACATGATAAACACAAGGAGATTAATTTCGATAAGCGGTTCATGATAACTTAAGTATATGGAGTGTATGTCCATATGTAAATCTTGCACCCGGTATTGGAGTTGTAACCTATCAAATGACCATTTAAAATTGTAAAATGTTGGTTTGAAGATACCAAGATCGGATGACAGATTGCTATCCGAAAACCACTTGGAACCAACATAAAGCATTCAATTTGAATCTATCAAAGTCATGATCAATATTCAAGACTTGAAGTGCAAGGGCTATCTTGCTATTAACTCTGAGGGTGATTCCAAAATGGGTATAGTGGAAGTAGTGCCTTCGGTTCGTTCATCCCTTGAACGACTTGTATGGACGAATGTTGACATTGTGTAAACATCGGGAAGGCAATGTTAGCATTCCAAAAGAGAAGTGCTATTTGTGAAAGGTAATAATGTAGCCTCAGGCCTCATCAACCAGGAATAACTAAAAAAAGGGATATGCAGCAGGGCCATGTGGGTCGCACCCATTAGGGTATGATCATTTCCATCTAGAACGAGTCCCTACTCAGATATACTATATTTCCAAATGGTTAATGATCCCAACTAAGGGGTGATCGTATTCGGTAATATCTAGCAAAGGATAGTCCAGTCTTGTGTTGGTAGGGATTGTTTAATACGGTCTCGGTACGCTAATCTAAAGGTGTACTATGGCAGGTGGTACCCCAGTAGCCTTGTCATTGTATGGAATCCAATCTCCAATACATGCCTTTATGGTTTTAGTTGTACACCTAAATATGTTGGAATGTGAGATGCAAGCATTTCAGCTATGTTCTATATTTCTTTTAGACCCTTAGGAATTATCATAATATCACATGTTTTAAATAGAAATTGTTTTTGGTTATCGTTAGGTAAAAACTCGTCCGTGTCTAGGTGCGGCGTGGTCTTACAATACCTTTTGTTTTTTAAAAGAGTTTTCAAATAAAAATATTTTTATTTGAGTTTACTCACACCAGACCCATGTCTGACCGAGGGTTTATTTTTTCTTTTCGCTAAACTCTTGGGTACTCAATTTTTATGAGTAGTCAAGTGATCCAGGTTTCTCTCGAAAGCACGTTGGAGGAGCTGGAGCAGGTGGCTTCATGGATGGCTATTATTAGTATAAATTATTCCGTGTGTATGTGTGACGCCCCACCTCAATACCCACGCTAGCCAAGGACACTACGATGTAGTGCTGTCGACTAGCACGGAGAATAAGGCTGTTGAGGAGCGACCATCCATGTAATTGATTATCACATGGTGGCTATAAAATAATCTTCGGAAACAAAAATAGAAATAAACATAACACATAGCAGTCACAGACATCCATATCACAAAGGCGGAAGAAGATATGAATATATAACTAACACATGAAAGTGTACATCAGAGTAGTGGTCAAAAAGTTCCACAATAATACAAAAGAATAGCAACACGTGCTATACCAAAAGAATACAACTATGAGTCCATATCTCAAGTGTATACAACAAAAACTGCTAAACTAAATAGTCAGCCAAAAGTCAGAGTAGCAAATCCCGGAAGGAAGTCAAGCAGAAGCACCTATAACATCTCGGTCTGACCCGAGTATTATTTAAGAAAATAATAAACGGATCAGTCTAACTATAAATATCAGATGACATGATATATAATAAAAGACATGGCATAAACATAGAATATCCATACTGACATACTACTATAAGTATGAAAATGATGATCAACAGGAGATCAACCGATGAGAAATGATCAATATCACGAGAATCTTCTCAAAGATCCAAAGAGGGCATCATACCCTAAACTTGTACTCATAACAAGTCAATGACATAAAAATCCAGAAATCAAACAAGAAATCCAGAAATCATAAAAAGAGAAAGAGGCCTATCACATGATGGTCCGAAGACCATGGGGCGCTACCCCATATGTGTGAGTCGGAATCACACTGATTGAGGCCTAGGCTAACCAAAAAGCAAAAAGGTATGTGTGAATGGAATCACACAAGTGGTGTCTAGCCTAACCTCGCAAACAAAAAGATATGTATGAGTCGGAATCACACTACTGCGGTCTAGACTAACCTTGCGGACAAAGAGATGTGTGTGAGTCGGAATCACACTACTGCGGTCTAGTCTTACCTTGCAAACAAAGAGACATCGCACAATTGCTAGTCTAAATCATAAAATGATCATCATCATCAGCGAGAAGTGTCAATCACACCAAGCTAGTAAATATATGAGTTTAGCTTCATGTCCCATAACCACTTGCTTAACTTAAATATTTACGAACAAGCTGTAAATCTTCACTAGGAAATTGTCACGAAAAGGGTTCAATCGAACAAGTCCAAGAGCTAACCGACGAAGTGAACGCAAGCGTTTCATACCACTCGTTTTACTAAGTCGTTTAAGTCGATTTCTCATTCGAGTGAAGTAAAGGCTTATATATATTAGTAGATTGGAAATCGGTTTGAGAAAACGAACTTTTGATATTAAAAATAGTGTTGAAATCGATTTGATGAAAGGGTTTTGATATTTACTACTAGTATTAAAACCTTCATATCTTTAAAGTGACAAGTCATAAAACGATTGTTGGAACAATCTATCACAAAAATTCACATTCGGAGACGTGAATAAAATCCAAGGAAATCAGCTCAAAATGCATCAAAGTGGAAGTTCTGATGAATGCTTTTCAGATATGATTGCCTACGCAGAGTAATACGGGGTTCGACCTAGTGAAGGCAAGCGGTTCAGCGACCTAAGGAAAAATAGGTCATACGACCTAAGGAAATCGCGAACTAAAAAGACCAAGTGTAAGGTCGGTGCCGACCTACGACTTACAGAGTCCAGCGACCTAAGTGGGATGCGACTTAATGGTGCATAGGTCGGAGACGACCTACGACTTAAGGTCAAGCGACCTAAGGTAAATGGCCCAACGACCTAACTCGAACGACCTAGAGAGTCGAACGACTTAACTGGAGGATAAGTCGGAGACGACCTACGAGATATATTGGCCGACCTAACTCGAGCGACTTAAAGACTTAGCAGGGTCGAGCGACTTACGAGCTACGACCTAAGGTGACGAGGGGCGTTAGGTCGGAGACGACCTAACACTTGACTCGTGAACGACTTATGGAAAAGAAGCTTAGGTCGGAGACGACCTACGAGATAAGCCAGTGCGAGCGACCTAAAGTTTGCCTGGGGGATTATAGGTCGGCAACGACCTAAGACTTAAGGGCGAACGACCTATGACTTAAGAGCCATACGACTTATGACTTAAGAGCCATACGACCTAGGACTTAAGAGCAAATACGAGCTACGACTTAATCTCAAATACGAGCTACGAGCTAAGGTCTATACGACCTAACGACTTATCCCAGTACGACCTAAGCCAGGACGAGGTAGCTGAAGGCAACGACCTAACTCTTAACTCGCGCACGACTTAGCACTTAACTCACGAACGACTTAGCACACCCAGAACGACTTAAGGCCTGGAACGACTTATGCTCCGCGTGACTTTTCAACACGAACGACCTACGACTTAGGCTTAACTCGCGAACGACCTAGCGAAGGCAGAACGACCTAAGTGCAGTTTTTTTTTTCACCAAAAACACTAAAATTTTGGGTTTTTCACCAATCCAATCCAAACCAAATGCAAATGCTGATGCTAAAATGATAGGGAACCATTCCCAACAGTCCAAGATAGATATAGGCAAGATGTGAGATCAAAGATCTCACCTTTTCACGGAATTTGATGAAGATGGAGATTTGAGAGCAAAGCAAGAACACCAACAAGCTTGAATCAATGGTCTTCACGTGAATTTGATGTTGAATCTCGGATTTGCAATAGAATTTGTGTTTGGAGTTTTAATTTCCACTTCCCACCACCATTTTTGACAAAGCTTGAAGTGTTTTGATAGAGTGAGGAAGATGGTTGGGCTGAACTAAAGGGGTGCAGTCCAAACCAAAGTCAAAGGCGGGAAAAAGTGTTGAAAATTTCACTATCTCCAAACATATCGAAGTTTACACTCAAAAAGATCGCAAACGTCATTTTGAACTCAATGGAAGTGGTCTCGAGTCCTAATTTGACCGTATGCAAAAAGTAGCTTTTCGGACTAACATCCGACTTACGATAAAATATTTAAATATAAAATCGATAGATATGCGGGTTGTTACAGTATGTATGCATGGTCTAGGTATTTTGTGGACAAGCAATTGGAAATTGTCCTAGTTTGGAACTTGTATTATTGAACTCTAATGTAATATTTTGGTTATGACTATATAATATACTACATTTTCTATTATATATTGTTCCATGCGTGATAAGATTCGATGTTTGATTAGTCTTCTTCTTATCTTTCTCATTTCTTCAACCAATAATGACTCGTCTTTTGAATGCAAGAAAGGAGATTCGTTGCATTTGGTATCATAGCATTAGGTTTAGTGAACCCCTAGTTATTTTTGGGTTAGGGTCAACTTCGAGAGAGCGTATTTGTAATTTTACTCGTATATATAAATATATATCCCTGATAGGTGGATCATCTTTGATAGTTTGATTAGTGCTCTCCTTTTTGGAATTTATCTCGTCCAAGGTATTCTAAGAAGTATCTTGCAATGCCTAGTAGTAAGAAATAAGCATGAGAGGCAAACGGGATAGAGGAACTAGCAGCACTACGACCACCAATGGTTGGACTTGGACTGGAAGGGTTGGAACTGTCGAAGAGCCAACACCAGGGCAACCAAGGGTGAATTTTGCAACTTTATGTAAGGATTATACAAATCTAGGAGGGAAACTGTTTAAGGGAACTGAGTTTATCATAGAAATTCAAGCTTGGTTATGCACTTGTGAAATGATTTTCAAAGGTCTGGATCTATCAAATGAGCAGAAGAGATTATTATCATCATAGCAATTGCAGGAAGGAGCCGCAGCTTGGTGGGACTCGCTCACAGCCAATGTTCCAAAAGAGAAGTTTACTTGGGCTCGTTTTAAGGAAGTATTTGAAGACCAGTTCCTGCCTGCACCTAGTTAGACTCGAATGTACATAAATTTCTTGGACTTGAAGCAGGGAGATTCATCTGTGGTAGAAAATGAGACGAAGTTTAATGAGCTATCTTGTTTTGGATCGGAATTAATCAACACCCCGCTAAAGAAAAATGAGATGTCCGTTTTGGGAACGAGGAAGAATTTCCATGAGAGGACGACTGCCCATGTTAAGGGTTCCTTTGTGAATTAGTAGACATGACATTAAGGTCTGAAGTCTTGGACAAGAAGAAGCCTACTCCAACAACAATAGATAATAATGCCGACAACAACAATTCAACAGAAGGAAGTTTAACCCGAATTGGAGTAAGCAGGGTAAAGGAAAGGGAAATCCAGGAGGGAATAAGGGGAACAAGTTTAAGGATATTACTTGTTATATCTGTAAGCAGAAGGGTCATATTTCCAAATTCTATAAAGATTCTGAAACTTCCAAGCAACTAGTAGGACCTATCTATCTAATGGTCAGTAGACATTATGCTTCAACTGTCACCAGCCTGGACATATAATAAAGGATTGCCCACTCATGAAGAAGGTGAAACAGGAAAAAGTGTATGCGGTTAGGGACGAACCATCAACCTCAGGAGATTTGAAGAGAAACGGCATTCTTGAAGGTACCCTATTAATTAATGGTATTTTTGTTCGACTTTTGTTTGGTACTGGTGCCTCCCATAGTTTTATCTCTTTAGAAGCCATAAAGAAATTTCATTTTATCCCAAATATTGTAGAAAATCCTATTTGCGTATCTAATCCTATAGAAGGTGTAACCCATTTGAACCTAGTGTGTGAAGACGTGCCAATTTCTTATCATTCCCATCATTTTACTTGTGATCTATATGTCTTAAATTTTAAGGGATTTGACCTCATTCTCTGTATGGACTGGTTATCAATATATGGGGCTATCTTAGACTGTAGAGAAAGAATGGTAACATTAGTAAACAAATTACGAAGTATTGCTAAATTACCTTGTGAGGACCATGGTATTCATATATGTAGTTGCCAATATACTTTGGAAGCATCTCAAGAAAGGTTAGGATCCATAGAGGTTGCTAAGAATTTTCCCGATGTGTTTGAAGAAGTTAGGAATTTATCCCCACATACGGAGATAGAATTCCACATTGATCTAGTTCCTGGTGCAAGACCTATAGTTCAACCTAAGAGAAGAATGGCTCCGAGGGAAAGAGAGGAGTTAGTAAAGCAAACCCAGGACTTGTTGGAGAGGGGATTGATTAGACCTAGTTAGTCAAGCTGGGGATCGGCAGTAGTCTTCGTGGCTAAGTCGGATGGACCTTTAAGACTATGTATGGACTATAGAGAGTTGAATAAGTTGACTATTAGAAATAAATATCCCTTGCCTCATATTGATGACTTATTTGACCAACTTCATGGAGCTATGGTATTTTCCCAAATGGATCTAGCTACCAGATTTCACCAATTAAGGGTTGCTAAGGATAGTATACCCTTAACTACCATTAGGGACCCAGACTTTTTCTTTGAATTGTTGGTTGTGCCTTTTGGGCTGATCAATGCACCCGCATTTTTCATGGATCTTATGAATCGTGTTTTTCGAGAGGTTCTAAATAAGTTTGTCCTTTTTTTTTATCGATGACATTTTGGTTTACTCCATATCGGAAGAGGAACATAGATATCACTTGGAAGTAGTTTTAGAAACCCTGAGGAGGCATGTTGTGAAAGCAAAGTTTTCTAAATGCCATTTTTGGAAATTGGAGGTAAGATTTTCAGGGCATATTGTATTAGGAGATGGCATCTCAGTGGACCCGTTAAAGGTGGAAGCAGTATAGAAATGGAAGCAACATTGGACTCCTACCGAAGTTTGCAGTTTCTTAGGATTGGCCGGTTACTATAGAAGATTCATTCTAGATTATTCTAAAATCTCCTCACATTTGACTAAGTTGACTAAGAAAGGTGAAAAGTTTGAATGGACTCCAAAATGTGAGGAAGCATTTGGAGAACTGAAGAAGAGATTGACCAGTGCACCAGTTCTGGCTATCCTTGATGGAAATAGCAAGTTTACGGTGTTTACCGATGCATGTGGAGTTGGATTGGGAGCTGTTCTGATGCAGAATAGAAGAGTGATTATGTATGCTAGTAGGCAGTTGAAGCCACATGAAAAGAACTATGCTACGCATGAATTAGAGTTATTTGTTGTGGTCTTCACATTGAAAATATGAAGGCATTATTTGTTGGGTAAAATTCTTTCCTTTCTTCTTGATTTCTTTCTTTATTCTTTCTTTAGTTATTCTGGTCAGTAGGATTTTCTTCTTCTTCAGTTAGGTGAAAAGTTCGAGCTCTACACCGATCATAAGTCCCTGAAGTATCTTTTCACCCAAAAAGACCTGAATCTCAAACAGCAAAGATGGTTAGAAATCTTGGCGGCATACGACTTGGACATTCTTTATACGCCGGGAAAAGCTAATGTAGTCGCGAACGTCTTAAGCATGAGTGCAGTTTTGTCTCTTTTGGCAGTTACCCCGACTCTTCAACTAAGGATAATGGGGAACCAAAGGAAGGATAGTGCTATGGAGAAGTTAATTCGAGGAGTCAAGGATGGTTGAGGTACAGATTTTGAGATGGATCACCAAGGTATTTTAAGAATCAAGGGAAGATTGTGCATTTCAGATATAGATGGACTGAGACAGGAAATGTTGTCGGAATGTCACAAAGATTGAATATTCTCCCTAGAGTTCATAAGATGTATAAGGACATGAGGAGAGTCATTTGGTGGCTAGGAATGAAGAAGGATATCTCCACCTTTCCGAGCAAATGTGCGAGTTGCCAACAAATTAAGGGAGATCATCAAAAAACGGCCGGATTACTTCAACCTTTGGAGACCCCTAAGTGGAAATAGGAGATGATATCAATGGACTTCATAGATGGTTTACCCCGAACAAGGAAAGGAAATTAAGGAGTGTGGGCCATTGTGGACCTGTTAACAAAGAGTGCACATTTTATTCTGGTCAAGCCAACTAGAACGGCAGCTTCATTGGCAGAAATTTATATGAGGGAAATAGTTCATCTACATGGAGTTCTAATAAGCATAGTTAGTGATCGAGATCCTATCTTCACGAGTCAATTCTGGGGAGCTCTGCAAATAGCTTTAGGAACGGAGTTAAGTCTAAGTACTGCCTACCATCCTCAAACCGATGGCCAGACTGAAAGAGTTAACCACATTTTGGAAGATATGCTGAGAGCCTATATTCTTGATTTCAGAGGATCATGGGAGGATCATATTCACTTGGTTGAGTTCTCTTATAATAACATCTATCAAACTAGCATTGAAACAGCGCCTTATGAAGCTCTATACGAGAGACCGTGCAAATCGCCTGTGTGTTGGGTAGAATTTGGAGATTGTTTAGTGCTTGGTCCAGATATGATTCGAGAGGTGATGGAGAAAGTTGAAATGGTTAGAAAATGATGAAGGAAGCTCAGGATCGTCAAAAGAGTTATGCTGGCAAGAGAAGGAAGGATTCAGAATTCGAAGTCGGCGATGGCTATGTATATGAAGATTACTCTCATTAAAGGAGTCGTTCGATTGGGAAAAGCTAGAAAGCTGGCACGGAGATACATTGGACAATTCAAGATCATGGAAAGGATTGGAAAACTCACTTATAGAGTTGAGTTGCCTAAAAAGTCATCAGGAGTTCACAATGTGTTCCACGTGTCCCATTTGAGGAAAAGCATGCATAATCCATCTTTAGTGGTGGAAACGTCAGTTCATGATGACTTAGAAATAGAATTGAACATGATGGTATTTAGGCATCCAGTCAGTATTGTGTATCAGGATGAGAAGAAATTGTGCAGCAAAGTGATGCAAATGGTTAAGATTCTGTGGAGCGATGATCCTAAAGATTGCACTTGGGAAACTGTGGATTACGTAAAGAAGGCTTATTGTAACGACTCGTATTTTTAGCAATTTTAAATTATTAAATTTAATGTAATTATTAAATAAAATGGTTAAAAATAAAATTTCAATGATTTTGAATGTAAATTATTGGATATGAACTTGATTAAAATTTTGAAATAAACTAATTTTGAAGTTTTGGCGATAACGAGATTGAAAAGAAATTATATATATTAACTTGGTTTATAATCAATAACTAAAATTGGATAATAGTTGTGAATTATTTATAGAAATAAAGTAATTGATTGATAACTAAAATTCAATTAAAATCCAATATTGAAATTTGTTGGATATTGAACAATTAAATTGTTTAAAATTTAATATTGTAAATTATTTGAATAATTGAATTCTGGATTTAATGTGATTGAAAATGATATCGGGAGTTGATGTAAATTTTATTTAAACATCAATGAAGATAGTTAACATTTAAAATTGGATTTAAAAGTGAATAATTAGAAATTGGAAATTTTATATTATAATCGAGACGTTAAAAATAGCGATCCAGGGCACAGTCTCAGAATTTGACGAAACCAGTTCCACTGGATCCGTAATAGTGTATTATTATTTGATTTCAAATTTCGTAACGTTTTGAGTTACCATTTGGTCATACTGGATATAAATGTGTTGAAATTAATATCGAAAATTCAATATAATAATTGGGTCCAAAAAGCTATCTTCTCCATACGATCGAATTAGGACTCGAAACCATTTCCATTGCTTTCGGAATAGGGGTATAACATTATGAACATCTAGCAGCACACCTCGATAGGAGTTCAAAAATTTTAAGTTGCATAAATCGAGATATTTTTGAATTTAAAATAATATATTGACTTGACCATTCCTGTCTTTCAGCCGTTCACATCTTTCCATCAGCCACCCATCATCTCTTTTAAATCACGTCCCTCCCTCTTCAAGCAAGCACGCAACAGTAAAGGAAGTAAAGAAAAAAATGAATGGAAGCTTGGAAAAAATTATTCTCTTGATATACAAAACGAAAAAATACGAAACCACCTCTAAACGTCCTATTTCATCATTTGCTTCGATCTGGTATACTTCTTGTTTGGTAAGGCTATGGTTTGGGAAGGTCCACAGTGAGGTCGAAAGTGAGGTTTTAGCTAGGGTTAGCAATTTTTGAAGTTATAAGCCTCGATCTTGGAATTTAAGCGCGTTTTTGGATTCGAGGGGGAAACTGGCTTCTAGGGTGACATTTTGGCAGAGCTCGGCTACGAGTGGAGAGGGCGACGTTTGTACGACAACAACAAGAATAGAGCAGGTTGCATTTTCTTTTAGAGGTCCAGGCTTTGGTTTTATGGTGTGAACAGGTCGAGCACGTGGAGAGAAATTGTTTGGCGAAGTCGAAATTGGTTTTCAGTGAGTGGTGCTTCGTATCACGCAAGGACGTGCACAGCTTGTTTGGGTCTCTCGTGTACAGGGAACGACATAGGAGGAAGAAGAAGGAAGGAGGGGAAAAAAGTGTAGTTGGGCCTTGGGCGTGAAAGGAAATGGAAGAAAAAAAAGAGAGAAGGAAGGGAAGAAAAAAAAAGGGAAAAAAAAGAGGCTGCAGGCAAACGATTTGGGAGAAAGAGGCACTATTCTCTTAGATTGGGTGGGAGCAGTAGTGGGCCGGGCTTAGTGATTTAGGGGTAATGAAATTAAATTTGAAATTAGTAATATGATTTTTTTTTATTAAATTCAATTTCTTATAAATATTATAACTTGCTCATACGAGGTCGGAATTGGAAGAATCGAGTAGCGTCAGAATCATGGTAACGAGCACTACGACCTGTAACTTATTTGGAGTCGTTTGGAGCTAATTAAAATTTTAGGTTTAATCGAACGTCGTTCGATTTGATTTAAAATTGAAAACTCAAGGTGAGTGTTTTATAACACTCACAATGTACTAGAATATTTTTGTGCTAGTTAAATTTGATATTATGGAGTGATATAAATTTTATTGGTCGCTGTGTGATAAATTTAATTGTCATCTAGATTGTCACCGAATTAACTGTTAAAAATTAAAATTGACAATCAAATAGAAATTGGGATTTAATTGCATGTAAATTACATGATATTGAGAACTATGTAATTGCTGTGAATTATGTTGTCTGTTTGTATGATTGATTGTGAGGGATGCAAATTGGTTGATATTTGGATGTTTGGATGTTTATTTATTTATATATATCCTGTCATCACCCTATGTATTATCGACAGTGTATAAAACTATAAATTGAATTATTTCGAATAAATTAAGAAATATGTTGAAATGATATATACCTATGACATTGAGATTTGGATTGAAATGATATATATCCATCCCTGAAATTAAATTGAAATAACTGATCACTTGGCCATAGGATAGAAAATTATATACGGACACCAGATTGGTTAAATTAAATGATTTTAAAATTTTTTGATTGAAATTATTTAAGTGGTTTTGATTTAAGAGAAATAAAAATCAAATTTATAGAAATCAAGTTATTTTCGAACTTTAGCCTTGAATGTTGAAATTTAAATTTGGCAATCGAAATTGTTTAAATTATTGAAGTTGAGATTTTGGAAGTTATATCGAAATATAATTTGAATTTTTGGAAATCGATTTGTTTTAAAAGATCGAACTTTTATTCGAACTTTGAATATTACTAAGTAAAAGTGATATAAAAACGATATTTTGAAATTGAGCTCGGAATTGAATTATATTCGAAGATTGGGATTTTAAACTGAATATTGAATGACAATTTAATTTTAATGTTTTGAATCGATATTTGAAAATCGAGCTCCAAATCGATATAAATTGAAATTGAATTAATTGGATTTGAAAGTGGAATTGAATTAATTTGAAATCGAAGCTGAAATTGTTTTGAATTGAAATCGAAAACGAATCAATTGAATGGAAATTGGAATTGATTTGAATTGGGAAGTTGGAATTAAATCGGTTTGACTTTGAAACTATTTTTCAAACAAATTATTTTGATATAAACAATTTAAATCTATCTTTTTAAATATTCAAATTATTTTGGGTTTTCAAAACGATTTTACTGTATAAGCCTATTTTTAACTATTTTAACCATTTAAACTATTTTAATTATTTAAACTATTTCAAATTATTCAAACTATTTTAAAAAAAAACTCAAACTGGTCAAGGATGGAATGTTTATATTTTAAATCATGGATTTAAATACGAATTGGGTTAAATTGAAGTCATAACCCAAATTGAAATTCAAAACAATTTTGGAATCGAAATCTAGATATTGAGGCGAAGATGATTTTGAATTGAAATGATATATTTTGTTTAAAGATTTCAAAATGTATTTGAGTTTGAAGCGAACATGATATTTTGATATCAAGTATGAACTATTTCGAAATGTAAAAGTACCAACCGGTGTGTAAAACGACGTTTGGTTGTTAAAGAGACCGGAGCCGCATATGGGCACACTCTCTGTCGATACCGGAACCACTTTGACAACTGTGTACGTAGAGTGGTAATCTAGAACGAAGTGGTTGGATTTGGCGTCGTGTTTTGGATTTAAAGAAAGAGAACGATGATGGATTAGCCTGGCACTTGTCCCAATTGGAAATGACTAAAACATGAGCCGTACCAGCCAAGTAGGCTAGCTACCCCGAGCGGATGCACTTCTTTGTATTACCATCATTTACATTGTGATTGATTGTTGCGCACCTTCCGGAATATGGGAGTGTTGGACGCGGTGGGCGATCATAGCTATGATGCGTTACCACCAGCCGGGAAGGGTAGACTGGTAGTATCCTACCTTGGGCATTGCATCACGTTTCTTATCATACTTTTATCCCTAAACGAGACCCATACGATTTTGGTTTAGTGTTGTCGTATCACGATGCATCTCTATCCACCGACCGTTTAACTGGTGTTTTATATGCAAACTGTACGACAATGCTTAAAAACGCTTTAAAGGGGATCAATGTAAAGCCTTAACGCTAAGAAAAATATTTATTTGACTGACTAGACATTATATATATAGCATATTCTACTACATATAAATAGTTTGACGGATCCTTGAGAGATGGAAAATTCCGTAACATCTCTTGAGTTATTGCATGCACGTTATACATAGGATAGGAGATGTGAAATCCCATAAGCATCTCTGACGCCGTTACACTCATGTTTGTGCGATATCGATTTGACTTACATAATGATATTTTAGTCCCGACTCGAGTGTTTTGTCTTTTCATTATGCTCGGGTTAGCCCTGAGTTTTTCAGCTTATTGAAGATTTATTCTAAAGGAAGAAGACGAAGATTTGGTATACTACTACTATTATTAGTCATGCATCATGTTGTCTGCTGCATTATTTATTTATCTCTGATCTATACGTATAACTCTGATGAATGTTGTATAGATTATAATCAAATATAAAATATAAACAACTTCATGAACTGTTTATTTCATTATTACATTTTGTCGTTCCGCTGCGAGATTCTATGTTTGTTTCTTCATTTTCTCTTATTTTCTTATTTACCCCATTAACAATCCTCCCTTTTGAATGGTTTGAGTTGACATGTGTGGTTTATTATCGATTTAAACCTGTCTAAAAAGGTGGGTGTTACAGTTGGTATCAGAGCTTTGGTTTAGTGATAACCTTAGCTTTAAGGGTAACTCATTAGAGATAGGGTCAGTAGCACCCTAGAATGAGTTTGAGTGTATTAATAGATATGAGCGCGTATTTGTTAGTGAATATGAAATGTTTTATATCGTTTTGACTTATCGGTTGAGTGTTTATGAATTCAAGTCGGTACGGGAAGTACAATCGTATCGATAGGGGTTTCTAAACTCTTAAACAAGGTAAACCGACACGGTATTGTTTTGAAATTGGGTAAACGAAATAACTTTACCCTGATTATATTTTATATATAAAGAAATAATTTTTCAAAAATTATTAGGGTATATATAGTGTGAATTGGTTGTTAGAAATGATAATATTGATCATTATCATGTATTATTTGATTAGTCAATATTCCTAAACTATTAGCTGTTATATCATTATAAGAAAATGAAATTATATAAATGTGATTTGTAAAATATAATTTGCAAGTAAAATGATTACAAAATTTAGAATTTGAGAAATTTAAATTCTGGTGTTTTTGAAAATGTTTTTCAAAGTTTTGGAAAAATCTAGTGATATTAGTTGAAAAATATTTATGAAGAATATTTTAAAAGGATTTTTAAAAGAAATGAATTCAGCACTCCTCTCTTCTGTCGCTGGAAAATAATTTCGATGATGACTGCGCAGCATCATCGACGTTCATTTTCGAGTCTCAAAGTGGGGAAGACTTCTGAGAAGCTTGCTTTGCTTCGAAATTGTTTTGATAAATGGATTTTGGTTTAAACTCCAAAAGTATGATTTGATGTATAAAAGATATAAGTGTATATATTTGTTTCAAATGATTTGAAATGAACCTGATGTTTAAAATTTTAAGTTATGTTAACTAATAATCATCAAATTATTTGAATGAAATGAAATATTTGAATAACCAGAATGTGACGACTCGGATTTTCGCGTTCGGAAATCGACATTCATACTTCACTCGTATTCGAATGTCACAGATTCAAACGTTCGAATCCGATTCGCCGGAGCTTATAACACATTAAGTACAACAACATATCGGAAGAAAATGAATATCATTGATTCACAATCAGTTGATATAATATGGTTACAAAAATACAGCAACATCAAAAGAGATAACAACAGAAGAGATAACTCCAACATGATCATCAAAAGAGAATGAATCCACATACAGCAACTCCATAGCCAAAAATCCAAACTTCAAGCTCGAACCACCATCAAGTTGTAATGAAGCAAGGTCAGGCATGAATGCGATCGCCAAAATCCAACGACTTCAAAGAATTCCAACAGAAAGTGGAAGGCTACCGAATCTACATCTACTATCTGATTTTCTGAAAATCTAACATCTAGGCTGCCCGTGTGGAAAATTTTGGGCACCCAGAGTTTAGAAAGGGAACAATAAACTCCAGGTCAGTCATGGGACTGGTATGAGCAAACAAAAACAATTTATCTTTAACAAAAGAAGACAAAAGAAATCCACAATGCTTTTTGGAAAATGAAACTACCATAAGGACTCCCGCCACACACACAATGCAAGCGCACACTTGGAGGAGATTTCTCCTTATGATAGTCAAACATGCTTGATATGCAAAATCCTTTTGATATTATTATTAGTGCTTAGGGCAGAAAACATTTCG
This sequence comes from Allium fistulosum, assembly GCA_030737815.1. Lineage (NCBI taxonomy): Eukaryota > Viridiplantae > Streptophyta > Magnoliopsida > Asparagales > Amaryllidaceae > Allium > Allium fistulosum. Next base: position 1,025,019,487 of record CM060902.1, read on the forward strand.
AAAGTATAATATTAATCTTAGCCAGCATACACATTTCGTAGTATGTCTACTATAGCTACCATCTAAATGGCAGGCCACCACCATAAGTAAATGGCAGGTTATACAACTAAAACCATACAGGGCGCGTATTGTTTCTTTGGATTTCCAACAAATGGTCAGGCTAAGGAACTTCCTTACCGAAATGGGTACGCCTTTGGAAGGACGCCCCCGAGAACCTAACCGGATCTCTGCCAAACAAGGCCGACGTTACCTCACGCTGTAATGAGCTGTAACTAGGTAACTACCACACAAGTATGCCATCCCCCGGTCATAACCGACCTTTATCTGAGAGCTCTCAATCACCAACAACCACCAAGCAATAAATTTTGAAGCAACCACATAAGTTAAGTATCTAGGCTCCATACCATGATACCACTTTTTATCCAGAAGAAAATGGAAATACCCTAAGGGCACGACCCTTAATAACCTTGCCGCAACTTCCTGTTTCGACCATTTCCGGGTTGTGAGATTCGACGAACTCTCGTCCACAAAGCTACCCTTTTCACAAAAGCCATGCTTCGATCAACAAATGATCAGCAGCACTTCGTATGCCACATTACCAAATTGGGAATGTATCACTAGTAACCATCAACTACATAACCTCTGAGCTCGTACATCTCAGAGAAGGGTGTTAAGCTAAGAGAATAAATTCTCCGCCACCAATAGAAATGTATTTGATAGAAACCAACTTTACGTCTCAAAGTGCAACATCAAACATACATTCATACAAGTCTGTTCCGGGCTCGAACAGAACTGAAGGCACTTCAAAGAAGCCCTTGCAATCCAGATAATCCCTAATCACGTCCGGACTCCCCATCACATTGGGTGATCAAATCTCTATACCGGGGATCAGCCGGAGCAAAAACATTCGACAGGTAATCCTTTCGCTTTTGAAAATACCCGGTCTTCACCACCGGTCTTCATATGCTATCCATTTTGTCGTATCATTATTCAGAATGGGTTTTATGACACAAAGGTCCTCTCCCGGCTAAACCGAATAATGAGCGCTTAATTTAAAACCATATGGATATATGGGATCTTAGTTAAGTCACAACTTAAAGCCCAAAACCTTTCTTTTGAATGGTTTAAACAAATTTCCACTTTTATTCTTTTAAACAAAAAGATTCACTTTACAAAGTTCACCAATCTTTCACAAAGATTCATTCATAGCTTTCAAACCGGTTTCAATTCCAAATCTTTTATACAAAAGATAGTCCTTTAAGATCCTCTTCAATTTAAAAACAAAGTTCACCAATCTTTAACAAAGATTCATTCATAGCTTTTCAAAACAATTTCAATTCCAAATCTTTTATACAAAAGATACTCCTTTAAGATCCTCTTTAATTTGAAAACAAAGTTCACCAATCTTTAACAAAGATTCATTCATAGCTTTCAAAACAATTTCCATTTCAAACCTTTTATACAAAATATACACCTTTAAGATCCTCTTCTTCCAACCCAAAAATATCCAGACTCAAATGTATATGTGTGCACGTGCACAGGCGTTTGGATCACCTCTGGCCATCATCGCGATCACCTCCACGTCGCCGATAACCCATACAAACCTCCCGACCATCCAGTTCCCTTTGAACTCGCCTGAAATCGAATTCGAACTATTGACTTCCCCCTGGAACCAAACCCGATCCATAAAACCGCCACGTATCATTGATCACGATCATCAGAGCCATCGCCACCACGGCCATAGCTTCGTCATCGACCCACACGACGTTTCACCTACCCGCGATCGCTTCCAGTTCGCCCACGATCATGCAAAAGCCCTGATTTCGTCGTCGATCAAAACAAGCCAATTAACCCTAAATCATCTTCGATCAACCACCTCGTCGTTCGAGAAAATACAATACCATTTTTCCGATGATTTGCATCCTCCATGCTACCTTCAACATAAAGCTCGACCCACGAATCGTTGTTGTTCGTCGAAATTTACCCAAAATATGATTTTTTTTCAACTCGCAAGAACTCAACAACCACTATATTAAAAATCGTGATTTCTACATTAAAAATCATTATTTTTTCATACGAATCAAATCATATAATTAAATCGTGGAATTGTTAACATCAATTTTTTTTGACTTGAATGTGTTTTCACTGATATTTCTTAATTCCTGCCACCTTCCATGTTAATTATACTAAATCTTATTTAAAAAAAACAAGTTTTTGTTATTACAACCAGATTTCTTTTAGAAATCATAATATAAATTTGATTGTATGAAGAAAGATTTAATTTGTTTAGTGATTTGAATCTGTAATGTGAACAGAGTCATATGTATAAACATATACAGTAATGCACAGCTAAATCTTCATATATATATATATATATGTAGATATTCATACCAACATTTTTCACCATCAACATTAAGCATTCATCACAACATCACAAGGTATCAACAGAATTAAGCTTTAAAAAGATAGTTTGCTCACCTGTCATGATGTAAAACAGAGAACATAGAAGCCTGGGAAATTACTTAGGCCTGGAACTGTTTTTGATTTTGAACTAGGAATGATTTGCTTGATCTTTAAGTTAACCGAGTTTTAATAATAATGATAATAATAAATTTACTAAGTTAACCGAGTTAATAAAAATTAACTAAGTTTTGCTAAAATTAAATAAGTTTTATAAAATTAACTAAGTTTAAGTTCACTAAATTTTATAAATAATAATGATACAACTAATTTAACAAAGTTTAATAAATAATAACAATGATTATGATGGTGATGATGAATTAACTATGTTTATAAAAATTAACTAAGTTTATAATAATAGTATAATTAAATTAACCGAGTTTTAGTAATAATAATAATAATAAATTAACTAAGTTAACCGAGTTAATAAAAATTAATAAGTTTTGTTAAAATTAACTAAGTTTAATTTAACTAAATTGTATATATAATAATAATATAACTAATTTAACAAAGATTTATAAATAACGATGATGATGATGATAAATTAACTTAGTTTATAAAATTTGACTAAGTTTATAATAATAATATAATTAAGTTAACTGAGTTTCAAAAAAAACTTAAGTTAACCAAGTTAATAAAAATTAACTTGGCTTTGCTAAAATTAAAAAAGTTTTATAAAATTAACTAAGTTCAAGTTAACTAAATTTTATAAATAATAATAATATAACTAATTTAACAACATTTTATATGTAATTGTAAGATTGGACTTTATTTATTTCATTTCATTTATAACTTTGATTATGTATATGACATTATTTATAATATGATATACTCGTACAATGTTGTAGATGTTTGATATTAGATTTGAAGTCATACGAATTAACATAATTGTTTGACTATATGTTGTGCTTTCACTTGTGTAGGCATTGGATTTCCGAAGAAAGCAAGGTTGGACTTTTATGGTGCTAGCTTTCACTTATGCATGCAACAAAAAATTATGGGTAATCAAGCGTTTTGTTAGCAGCAGTTTGGTATAACATTTTATTAGCACTAGGTTTGTAAATTTGTGTACAAATGGTTATTGTATGTGAGTTTGGTCATTTTATCAAAAAACTATTGTATTAGAATGGTTATGAATATCTTATTTGATTATATGATTAATTTTTTTTTTAATTGTTTGAATATGATGATTATGTGAGTGATTGTTGATTGACATAGTAGAAACAAAATAGACCATCAACAAGAGATAATAGCATGACAAAATGGTGCAAAATGACCAACAACTTTTAGTAGCGTTTCAAAAACGCTATAGAAATAAATATAGCGACGTTGAGTAAATGCTACCGTAAAGTAGGGGTAAAGTTGGGAAGTCTATTGGTAGCACCAAAAATCCTTTTGGTGGCGTTTTTAAAACGCTACAAAAAGGTTTATGGTGGCATTTGAGAAACGCTGCAATAAAAGGATTTATAGTGGCGTTGAAATAAATGCAACCAAAAAATCATGGATTTTTAGTTGCGGGCTTTATCACGGCGTTTATTAAAACGCTACCATAATTTTTGGTAGCGTTTTTTGTGCGCCACCAAAAATAAAATTTCTTGTAGTGAGTTTGCTTCTGGTTTGTTTTTGTTTTGATTGTTGATTTTAATCCTTGCTTGATTTAGGCAATTGAAATGTTTTTGAGCTTTCTTTTGATCTGGTTTGTCATTTTTGTTTCCTAGGTTTTGGTTTTAGAAAATGGAGATAGAAAGAAAATTAATGAAGCCTGGTTTCTATTCTTAAAACATGTTATTCAAATTTTAAATTACAGGAAAAACTTAAATGCCACTTGTCTATATTAGTTAACACTTGTAATTGCATAATCTTATTTATTTACAAATGTCAAAGCCATGTATTTTATGTTAAAACCCTTAATCTTTAATTAGTTTATAAATTTTGTTTTAACCCTTGTGTTTTATATATTAACATATGTTTATGTTTTCTTATGTTTTTAAATTTAATTATTTATACAAATTTCATTTATCTCAAGTTAAATTTCAAACGAAAATGTATTAAACTCTTTATTAAATCTTTTTCAACTAAAACTATTATATCTAATATTAATAAATATTTATCTATAGTGTTTTTAAATATAGAAATTAAATCTTTAATTATCCTTTTGAAAATCATTATATTAATCTCAAAAGGTGAATTCCACTTTAAAGGCTTATTTGTGTATGGTAATAAGTTTTAAGGACACTACTTTTGAAAAATTAGTTTTAAGGACAAATTACTGGAAAAAGATAAAAGAATTTATCATTTTCAGTTATACAGAAATATGATAAAAGGGTTTATCATTTTCCTGTATAACTTAAAAAGATAAATGAATTTATCATTTCCCTGTAAATTGTCCTTAAACTTAATTATTCAGAAGTGCTGTCCTTAAAACTTATTACCCTGAAAATAGAAGCCCTTCAACCTAATTTCCACAATCTCAAAATATATATACATATATTTATTAAAATTAGAAAACACAATTTTATTAAATTTTAAAAAATGTAAAGTATTTAAATCCAATTTATTTAAAAATATTTATCTTGAATTTCAAATCCAAATTCTATTTAAAATCAATTTATATACATACATATATAAATAAACAAACAATTATCTTATTTAATTTGGAAAAATACAAATTAATTCACAATTTAATTCAAAAATTATTTTAATTACCAATTTAAATTTTTACTCAAAACCGGGATCGTTACACATAACTTATATAAAATAAGAGAATTAAGAAATCTAAGCTAATTTTTTTGTGAAACTTTAGAGTTGAAGTTGTAACTCTAAAATTGAAAGTGAAGAAAATTTGAAATAGTTGAAATTGTGAACATTCTAATTAAGTAAAATGAATCGGATTAATTTGTATAATACCAAATTGCATTCTAGTAACATATAATAAGACTTACCAAATGATAAAAGTTAAAAAGATGATTTTGGAGATGTAATGGGATATTATACAAGTAAATAAACTTAAAAGTAATTAGGATGTGTATAAATGGAAATTTACTTGTAATAATAAATGTTGTAAACTTAAATGTAATATGAAATGATTAATGACTAAATGAAATAAGTAAGTGGAACCTAAGAAAATAGACAAATGAAATAAATAACATCTCTGTAAATTGGCTATAGAATTAAATATAAATTTGCAAAGAAATTATGAAATTGAAATTTATAACTTTTGAGATAATTATAAAACTTGGATAAAGTCCAACTTCTTATATATGACTTTTATAAGATGATTAATAAACTAAAGTGATGATTAATAAAATGTTTCACAAATAAATCTGTTATTAAAGGAAATTATGAAAATGAATGTAAATGAAAAGAATTGGGTGTAACTAAGAATCAATGGAAAATGAAATTGAATTTAATTAAATTGTATAGAATGTTTAAAATAAACTTAAGTAACCAAATTCTATGAAATGAGGTTTAAGAAATGATAGTATTAAAGAATATGCTATGTAAAGAAATGGATATACTAAGTAAATAAGGGATATGAATAATGGATTGTGAATAATTGATTGTAAATGAAATGAAGGTAAGTAAAAGAAATTTAATATAGATGAATTGGACAGAAATCTATTTAAAGTTATAACGTAAGTTCTACGTATATTATTTTATTCGCATAACAATTTGATTCAGATTCGAGCATAGAATTTCGAGATAATATACATCGATCCGAGTTAGGATTTTTCACTCAATTCTCAACGGCAAACCCTAGATATGGGTTTTTGATTGGTTTTGGAATTCTCTATCATAGTATATGGCTATGTAAGGAGAATAACAGTTTTTGATCAAGGAACCAAATCTGAGTCCGCACTAGAGAGTTGTGTGAACGATACTAGTTCGGAAGTGAAATTGTGTGATTGAGTGAGCGATCAGATTTGATATTGCGTATGAATGATATATATGCATCGTACGGGCTTAAGTAAAGCTAGTATTGGAAATTGAGAATGCAAAATATAAAATTATTTTAAATTATATGATTGGATATCATTGATAAATAAGATGCAGGTATTTAAAATCGAGAGAATTTGGATTACTCGACAAAAAGGTACATGTTTATTTGTCATTTGATTTGGTGGTTTTATGATGGAGCCACTTGGATTTTATTTTCTTTTGTTGGTTTGGGTCCCGTAGAGGCATTTTGTGGTTGTTTTGATCGAGCCGTGCAAAGGAGACTCTGTCGAAATTTTCCGTAAATCTAGGTGTTAGAAATTTTTTGAAGTTTTAAAATTTTATAACTTGTTTTGAAAACTAACTTGTATTTTCCGTAAGCCGATCGGAGTAGTGTAGTAGAAACGTAGTAAAAGTTTTCTAATGGATTTTATATTTTAGAAGTTGATTTTATTTTTAAATATATTAAATGTTGAATTCTTTACTTAACGTCTTTTTGAGGACGAAAAGTTTTGAGTGGGGGAGACTATAACGACCCGTATTTTTAGCTATTTTAAATTATTAATTAAAAATGGTTAAAAATAAAATTTCAATGATTTTGAATGTAAATTATTAGATATGAACTTGATTAAAATTTTGAAATAAACTAATTTTGAAGTTTTGGCGATAACGAGATTGAAAAGAAATTATATATATTAACTGGGTTTATAATCAATAACTAAAGTTGGATAATAGTTGTGAATTATTTAGATAGAAATAAAGTAATAGATTGATAACTAAAATTCAACTAAAATCCAATATTGAAATTTGTTGGATATTGAACAATTAAATTGTTAAAAATTTAATATTGTAAATTATTTGAATAATTGAGTTCTGGATTTAATATGATTGAAAATGATATCGGGAGTTGATGTAAATTTTATTTAAACATCAATGAATATAGTTAACATTTAAAATTGGATTTAAAAGCGAATAATTGAAAATTTAATATTATAATCAAGACGTTAAAAATAGCGATCCGGGGCACAATCTCAAAATTGGATGAAACCTATTCCATTGGATCCGTAATAGTGTATTATAATCGGATTTCAAATTTTGTAACGTTTGGAGTTACCGTTTGGTCATACGGGATATAAACGCGTTGAAATTAATATCAAAAATTCAATATAAAAATTGGGTCCAAAAAGCTATCTTCTCCATACGATCGAATTAGGACTCGAAACCTTTTCCATTGCGTTCGGAATAAGGGTATAACATTATGAATGCCTAGCGGCACACCTCGATAGGGGTTCGAAAGTTTTAAGTTGCTTAAATCGAGATATTTTTGAATTTAAAATAATATATTGACTAAACCATTCCTGTCTTTCAACCGTTCACATCTTTCCATCAACCATCCATCATCTCTTTTAAATCACGCCCTTCCTCTTCAAGCAAGCACGCAACAGTAAAGGAAGTAAAGAAAAAAAGAAGTGAATGGAAGCTTTGAAAAATTTATTCTCTTGATATACAAAACAAAAAAATACGAAACCACCTCTAAAAATCCTATTTCATCATTTGCTTCGATCTGGTATACTTCTTCTTTGGTGCGGCTATGTTTTGGGAAGGTCCACAATGAGGTCAAACGTGAGATTTTAGCTAGGGTTAGCAATTTTTGAAGTTATAAGCCTCGATCTTGGAATTTAAGTGCGTTTTAGGATTCGTGGGGGAAAATAGCTTCTTGAGTGGCATTTTGGCAGAGCTCGGCTATGAGTGGAGGGGGGTGATGTGTGTACGACAGTGGCAAGAATGGAGGAGGTCGCGTTTTCTTTTGGAGGTCCGGGCTTTGGTTTTAGGGTGTGAACAGGTCGAGCATGCGGAGAGAAATTGTTTGGCGAAGTCGGAATTGGTTTTCAACTAGTGGTGCTCCGCATCACGCAAGGACATGCACAGCTTGTTTGGGTCTCTCGTGTACAGAGAACAACATAGGAGGAAGAAGAATGTAACGACCTGGAATTTTTGACCCCGAAAATTCCAAATAGTTAGGAAAAAGAAGAAAAGAGGTAGAAGAAGAAACATAAAAAAAACACAGAATCTCACATTCGCAGTGGATCAAAATATAATATCAAATAATAGCATTTATACAAAGAAAAGCTGTACTTGCCAATTCATATACAATACATCAGAGTACAACCATTCACAAATAAACTGGACAGTTATAACAACTTGTCCCTGACTACTATCAATACAATCTTAAATACACAGCGGAATATACTTCATACGTTTCTGCCATCCGGCTCGTCTCTTGAACTCCAAAACGTCCTAACCTGGAAATCTGTAATACTCGGTCTGACCCGAGCATTACAATAAAGTAACACCCGAGTCAGGCTGGAAACCAGCGTGACTAAACCCATTTAAATTGAAATACTAAGGTTGTAAAGCTTTTTTGAAACCAGGGTAACTCGTACCTCACTACGAGTTCTTATCTTGTTATAGTTAAACACTTATTTCACAAAATAATATCTAAGTACCGTTTCTTAATTTCAATGGTCCAGTTACTTAATTTATTCCATTCCAGCCCATTTGATTCCATAATCAAATCTATAATTAATTATAGATTTCTAATTGAAGTGGTTCCGGATATCGCTGATATCCGATCCCGGTCTCTTCGAATTCAATACCATCTTTTTAAGCCAAGTTGTTTTAAGTTTAAACAATTCAATTTATATTCGGGATATCATATTCACATGGAAATTCTACCACAGATAGATAACTTACATTATCACAATTCATCCAAAGCATCTCATATCACATAGCATCACAATCACATATCAGATATATCAAATAATCCAAGGAATTCAATATAATTTAATCATCCATAAGCAAGGTTAATTAGTTATACAATTCCTAATTAATTTAATCATCCATAAGCAAGGTTAATTAGTTATATAATTCCTAATTAATTTAATCATCCATAAGTAAGGTTAATTAGTTATACAATTCCTAATTAATTTAATTTAATTAATTACTTTTAATTCCTGCTTAATTAACATTAAATAATTACAAACCATTAATTAATTAATGATCCTTTAATTATCCATCTAAATTAATTATCCATAATTACTTTCATTAAGTAATTATTCCACTTGTTAATTATCCTCAATAAATTAACCTTTAATTAATTAACCCTTAACAAATTAATCCTTTAATTACTTACATTAAGTAATTATCATTTAATAAATCACATTTAGTAATTGTCCATTAATTACCCACCTTATTTAATGACATTAAGTAATTATCCTTTAATTACTTCCTTTAAGTAATTATCATTAATTAATTACATTAGGTAATTAACCTTTAATAAATTAACCATCTTTTAATTAATTACCTTATTTAATCATCCTTAATTAATCACTTTAATTAATTACCCTTAATTAATCACTTTAATTAATTACCCTTAATTAATCACTTTAATTAATTAATACTTTAATTAATTACATTCATTCATTATCCTCTAATTACTTTAAACAAATCAATTTCCAAACATTTAACATTTAAAACCTTGAAACTAGATCATACCTTATATTTTAAAAATCAAATTTTACTTTCACATTTTAAAACCCGAGCCAACTTCGATTCACTCGTGTTCCTCACCTGCTTCGAGAAAAACCCAAACATCCTCGAGTAAAACCCGAGTACAAGCTTCATCTTCACGATCTCAATGTCATCGGACATGAACGTGTACGCGTGCACGTGCACGTCAGTCCGATCAACTCTAACACCTCGCCAAGACCACCCACAAGCATCATCGAACTCGCCGACCCACTCGATCCCCTGATTTGATGATCTCACCTTCAAATCGAAATCGAACCAAAAAAATCGATGCTTGGAACCAACCCATCGACAAAAAATCCTTGCCAACGAACGCCACCACTAGAATCCAGGCCTCTCCGACCAGAGCAACGTCACAGACCCACGCGACATTCCCACACCTCGCGATCACCTCCGGCCTCCCCATGGCAACGAAATCGCCTCGAAAAACCCATCATCTCAAAATTGCAATCGAACCCTATAGTTCGACGTTGCCTGGCCACCACGACCATCTTAAAATCCCCTCACCATTTTTCCTGAGATCACCAGGCCACCCGCTACCTCCAGCACAAAGCACGACGACCACCCCTTCCTACGTTCGTTGGAATTGATGAAAATACGAATTCCGTTCAACTCGAGAAAACTCGACAATTCCAAGCCTAAAAATCTAGAAACCACTATCAAAAATCATAGTTTTCTATCACGAATCACTTCATGAAATCCAAACATGAAATCGTAATCATTGATTTTCGACTTATATACAATTTTTACTGTTATTTATTAATTTTGAACAAATTACTTAACATATACACTTAAACCCATTTCTAAAAATAAATTTAAGTTCTTATAATCAAGTTTACTTTAATGATCATAGCCTAATAATGATTATACGAGGAGAATGGGATTTATTTAAATGAATTAGTGCCTTGTAACTTAACAGAGGCCAACATATTTACATATATAGGCATGTTCATACTACACAGAGATGTTCATCTATTTTTCAGAAGAAAACAACATTTATGCCAAACATATTTCCAACTTTACTTTACAGATTTAACTCATGCACCAAATTTAAACATAGTTTTAATCTTTTTAAGAAGAATGATTACTTACTTATTTTGAAGACAGAGAGCAGAGCTTATTTCCTGGAACTTGATTTCAAAGCTGATGGTTGATTTTGAATTGTAACTTAATTTGTTGATTTGAGTCTACTTATGTTTGAGTTGAATTTGAATCTGCTTGCTTTAGATCATGTTAAAACAATTTGATTTTCTTTTGTTTTAGTTCAGAAGAAGAGATTGAGAAATGAATATGAAAATGTTTGAACTGAACACAACCTATTCTCTCAACATTATTAATATATATCAATTTAAAGAAAACAATTTGGCACTTGTTATTGCATGTTATACTTAGCTTACACTTGTTAAATGCATGTATTTATAAATTTTCTTAATCTATATTTACAAAATCCTTTAAAGAAACTAATATAAAACTAATTATATACTAAATAAAATCATATATATATATATATATTATTATTAAATCCAATTTATTCTCTAAGATGTTTATATTTGAATTTCAAATCCAAATTCTTTTTTAAAATCTACTTATATATATATAAACAAATACACATTTTATTTGTTTGAAAAAGAATAAATTAGCCAAATTAAATAATTAGATTATTTTAAATAATTTATAAAGAAGATTATTACATTATTATTGCCCAAAAATTCCGGGATATCACAAAGAAGGAAGGAGGGGACAAGAAGAGTAGTTGGGCCTTGGGCCGTGAAAGGAAATGGAAGAAAAAAAGAAAAAAAAGAGAGAAGGAAGGGAAGAAAAAAAAAGAGGCTGCAGGCAAACGATTTGGGAGGAAGAGGCACTATTCTCTTGGATCGGGTGGGAGAAGTAGTGGGCCGGGCTTAGTGATTTAGGGGTAATGAAATTAAATTTGAAATTAGTAATATGATTTGTTTTATTAAATTCAATTTCTTATAAATATTATAACTTGCGCATACGAGGTCGGAACTGGAAGAATCGAGTAGCGTAGGAATCGTGGTAACGAGCACTACATCCTGTAACTTATTTGGAGTCGTTTGGAGCTAATTAAAATTTTAGGTTTAATCGAACGTCGTTCGATTTGATTTAAAATTGAAAACTCAAGGTGAGTGTTTTATAACGCTCACAATGTACTAAAATATTTTTGTGCTAGCTAAATTTGATATTATGGAGTGATATAAATTTTATTAGTCGCTGTGTGATAAATTTAATTGTCATCTAGATTGTCACTGAATTAACTGTTAAAAATTAAAATTGACAGTCAAATTGAAATTGGGATTTAATTGCCTGTAAATTACATGATATTGACAACTATGAAATTGCTATGAATTATATTTTCTGTTTGTATGATTGATTGTAATGGATGCAAATTTGTTGATATTTGGATGTTTGGATGTTTATTTGTTTATATATATCATGTCATCACCCTGTGTATTATCGACATTGTATAAAACTGTAAATTGAATTATTTCGAATAAATTAAGAAATATTTTGAAATGATATATACCTATGACTTTGAGATTTGGATTGAAATGATATATATCCATCCCTGAAATTAAATTGAAATAACTGATCACTTGGCCGTAGGATAGAAAATTATATACGGACACCGGATTGGTTAAATTAAATGATTTTAAAAAATTTTGATTGAAATTATTTAATGGTTTTGATTTAAAAGAAATAAAAATCAAATTTATAGAAATCAAGTTATTTTCGAAATTGAGCCCTAGATGTTGAAATTTAAATTTGGCAATCGAAATTGTTTAAATAATCGAAGTTGAGATTTTGGAAGTTATATCGAAATATAATTTGAATTTTTGGAAATCGATTTGTTTTAAAAGATCGAACTTTTATTCGAACTTTGAATATTACTAAGTAAAAGTGATATAAAAACGATATTTTGAAATTGAGCTCGGAATTGAATTATATTCGTAGATTAGGATTTTAAACTGAATATTGAAGGACAATTTGATTTAAATGTTTTGAATCGATATTTGAAAATCGAGCTCGAAATCGATATAAATTCAAATTCAAATTGAATTAATTGGATTTGAAAGTGGAATTGAATTAATTTGAAATTGAAGCTGAAATTGTTTTGAATTGAAATCAAAATTGAATCAATTGAATGGAAATTGGAATTGATTTGAATTGGGAAGTTGGAATTAAATCGGTTTGACTTTGAAACTATTTTTCAAACAAATTATTTTGATATAAACTTTTAAATCTATCTTTTTAAATATTCAAATTATTTTGGATTTTCCAAATGATTTTGCTATATAAGCCATTTTAATACTTAAACTAATTTATATTAATCTATTTTAACCTTTTAAACTATTTTTAACTATTTTAACCATTTACACTATTTTTAACTATTTTAATTATTTAAACTATTTCAAACTATGCAAACTATTTTTAAAAAAAAACTCAAACTGGTCAAGGATGGAATGTTTATATTTTAAATCAAGGATTTAATTACGAATTGGGTTAAATTGAAGTCATAACCCTAATTGAAATTCGAAACAATTTTGGAATCGAAATCTAGATATTGAGGCGAAGATGATTTTGAATTGAAATGGTATATTTTGTGTACATATGCTGATTTCGAAATGTATTTGAGTTTGAAGGAAATATGATATTTTGATATCCAGTATGAACTGCTTTGAAATGTAAAAGTACCAACCGGTGTGTAAAACGACTTTTGGTCGTTATAGAGACCGGTGTCGGATATGGGCATACCCTCTATCAATACCGGAACCACTTTGACAACTGTGTAAGTGGAGTGATGATCCAAAACAAAGTGGTTGGATTTGGCATCGTTTGATGGATTTGAAGAAAGAGAACGATGATGGATTAGCGTGGTACTTGTGCCAATTTGAAATGACTAAAACAGGAGCCATACCGGCCAAGTGGGCTAGCTACCCCGAGCGGACGCACTTCTTTGTATTACCATCATTTACATTGTGATTGATTGGTGCGCACCCTCCGAATTATGAGAGTGCTGGACGCGGTGGGCGATCATAACTATAATGCTTTACCACCAGCCGGGAAGGGTAAACTGGTAGTATCCTACCTTGGGCATTGCCTCACATGCCTTGTCATACTTTTATCCCTAAACGAGACCCATACTATTTTGGTTTAGTGTTGTCGTATCACGGCACATCCCTATCCACCGACCGTTTAACTGGTTTTTTATATGCAAACTGTACGACAATGCTTAAAAATGCATTAAGGGGGATCAATGTAAAGCCTTAACGCTCAGAAAAATATTTATTTTACTGGCTAGACATTATATATATAGGTAGCATATTCTACTACATATAAATAGTTTGATGGATCCTTGAGAGATGGAAAATCCTGTAACATCTCTTGAGTTATTGCACGCACGTTATACACTGGATAGGAGATGTGAAAACCCATAAGCATCTCTGACGCCGTTACACTCATGTTTATGCGATATCGATTTGACTTAAATAAGGATATTTTAGTCCTGATTCGAGTGTTTTGTCTTTTCATTATGCTCGGGTCAGCCCTGATTTTTTCAGCTTATTGAAGATTTATTTTAGAGGACGAAGACGAAGATTTGGTATACTACTACTATTATTAGTCCCGCATCATGTTGACTACTGCATTTTTTATCTATCTCTGATGTATACGTATAACGCTGATGAATGTTGTATAGATTATAATCAAATGTAAAATATAAATAGCTTCATGAACTATTTATTTGATTATTACATTTTGTCGTTTCGCTGCGAGATTCTGTGTTTGTTTCTTCGTTTTCTCTTATTTTCCTATTTACCCCATTAACAATCCTCCCTTTTGAATGGTTTGAGTTAACATGTGTGGTTTATTGTCGATTTAAACCTGTCTAAAAAGGTGGGTCGTTACACTTATCCTGGATGGATGTTATGATAGTTGTTGTGTAAGTGTCATGGATGTATTGTTGTTTTAGATGCTTGTATACCTTTTTCACGAAATTTATGGTATGAATATATGATTCCTTTTGTGTTAACTCATGTTAGTAATTTCGAGGATGAATTCTTTTAAGGCAGGTAGAATGTAACGACCTAGGGTTTGATCGCTTTAACTAGGCAACTATATATATAATTTATATAGTCAATAAATGGATTTCTATGATAAATAAACTCATTTTAAATAATTAATAATGATAGAAAATCATTTTTTAAATTTATTTACCAAATTAAATAGTTCGTAGAAAAATGAAAAATGTGGCCGAAGAACGTTTTCCAAAATTTTGACCTTTCGACACCGAAAAGTTGTCGGGAACGTTGTTCGTTTTTGTGCACTATATATACATATTTAAGAGTTAATTAACCAAAAAATAATAATACACTAATAGTATATTATCTTATGTTAATTATGTTTAATAAGTGATGTGATAAGACATGATTTAAAAATAATAACTTATATATATACTAAATCGTATCATTATCTCTTT
Source organism: Allium fistulosum (assembly GCA_030737815.1). Taxonomy (NCBI): domain Eukaryota; kingdom Viridiplantae; phylum Streptophyta; class Magnoliopsida; order Asparagales; family Amaryllidaceae; genus Allium; species Allium fistulosum. The sequence continues at coordinate 1,025,034,968 of CM060902.1, forward strand.
TCATTTCCTTAAGTACCATCATCATTACCCATCATGGCTTAGGGGATGTGACTAAAAAGGGGGAGCTATGAAATATGACGGGGAGGAAGGTGGTGATGTGACATGTCAAAATGATGACATGTTATTATATTTTAAACTAAGGATAAAATGGTAATTTCCCCCACTTTTCTTCATCTATAAATACACACCCGTACACACACATTTTAATTTACATCTTCTCCTTCATTTTCTAAAACTTCCTCTCTAAACTTTCCATGGCTTCTAAATCCTTTCTAAGTATTTAAAAATCCTAACTTTTCACTTTAAATCTCTTTCGAATCTAGTTTAAACTTTCCTATATTCATTTCTTCACTTTATTCTTCAAGAAACCAAGAGCACACCCACCCCAAACCACTAAGCCTAGCCCCACACCATCAAGCCGATCATTTGAATCTTAATACTCCAGAAAAATCTTCACTTTTCGAAGCTCGTGCGTTGTTTCTAGAGTCTAGTCAAAGTTTGCTTTGTATTTGCAGAAATTCGGTGAGTAAACTACTATTTTGGAAAAGTTTTTTTTGACTTTACTATATGGTGTTATTGTGATGATAATATGATGTGTAAATTAAATGGTTATTATGTTGGTTGATGTCGATTTGATGGATGTTGGTGTTTGGTGTTGAATTTGAGATTTGAATGCGGTATTGTCATGTTAGTAAGCTTGTAAACATATATTTTTATATGTGTTTCATTGGGATGTTATAAAGTATGGTAGTATGGATGTATGGTTGTGATCCAAGAACCAAAGTATGTTGTATTTAGTCAAAGTTAACAACTTTGTGTGTTGCGACGGACGTGAGATTTGATTCGAAATCAAAAACTATGTTTTCTTGTTCAAAAGTTTGGATATTGTTTCAAAGTTTCTATTTTTCTTTCTATGTTTCAAAAACTTTAAAATTTATGTTTCAAAACATGAAATAGAAAAGAATCAAGCAAGTTTTTTTCTTATAGTATGTTTAAGCGAACCGTGCTCATTACGATGGTCGCTATGGACGTAGTTTGATAAAATTTTCGATTTTCGTTTTAATACATTTTCTTGTGAAATGGTTTTGCAAAAGTTTTTCAAACTTAATTAGTAATATAAAAAGAGATGTTTAGTTAAATTAATATTTTAATATTAATAAATTTATTAAAAATAAATAGTACTTAATTGATAATTAAGTAAGTGATTAAGGGTTAAGTAACACTTAAAGAAGGTTAATGACTAATTAGTGATTAATAAAGTATTAATTAGTGATTAATGAAGTTAAGAAGAAATTTAATGATTAATGATTATTTAATTAAGTTAATTATTTAATTAATTATTATTTAATAAATGATTATTTAATTGACTTTTAATTAATTAAGGTTTAACTAATAATGAATTGTTTAAACCTTAACCAAGATGCATTAAGAAGTTAATTAGGACTTGACTAAGTTCATTAAGTTAATTAAATTAAATTAAATTATGAATCTATCTTGATTTAATTAAGATATAATTAGAGTTTAAGCTAATTAAATATACTTTAATTTTTTCAAAACTATTTTTAAACTTAATTGCTTATGTTTTAAATCAATCTTCTTTCAAGTTAAGTGATTTTAAATCAAAGGATCTCGTCGTCTGGACCATTAAGTAGCCAAATGAATTAAAGTAGTGATTATAAAATGTTGATACGTTTTATGGAAAGTAAGTTGACTTGTGTTTAGCATAAATGCGGAATATCAGTAACGTGATAAGCACAAGGAGATTAATTTTGATAAGCGGGTCATGATAACTTAAGTATATGGAGTGTATGCCCATATGTATATCTTGCACCTAGTAGTGGAGTTGTTTACTATCAAATAGCTTGACCATTTAAAATTATCGAATGTTGGTTTGAAGAGACCGAGATCAGATGATGAATAGTTATCCAAAAACCACTTCGAACCAACGTAAAGCGTTCGAATTGAATCTATCAAAGTCATGATCAAGATTCAAGACTTGAAGTGTAAGGGCTATCTTGCCATTAACCCTGAGGGTGATTCCAAAATGGGTGTAGTGGAAGTAGTGTCTTTGGTTCGTTCATCTCCTGAATGACTTTTATGGACGAATGCTAACATTGTCTCAACATCGGGAAGGCAATGTTAGCATTCCAAGAGAGAAATGCTATTTGCAAAAGGTAATGACATAGCTTCAGGCCTCATCAACCGTGAATGACTAAAATAGGGGATATGTAGTAGGGCTATGTGGGTCGCACCCATTAGGGTATGATCATTTCTATCTAGAACGAGTCCCTACTCAGATATACTATAGTCCCAAATGGTTGCTAATCCCAACCAAGGGGGTGACCATATTCGATACTGTCCAGGAAGGGATAAACCGGTCTTGTGTTGGCAGGGATCGTTCGGTACGATCTTAGCACGCTAATCTAAAGGTGTACTATGGTAGGCGGTACCCCAGTAGCCTTGTCATTGTATGGAATCCAATCTTCGATATGTGCCTTTACTGTTTTAGTTGTATACCTAAATATGTTGGAATGTGAGATGCAAGCATTTCAGCTATGTTCCATATTTATTTTAACCCCTTAGGCATTATCATAATATCACCTGTTTTAAGTAGAAAGTGTTTTGGTTATCATTAGGTAAAAACCTGTCCGTGTCAAGGTGCGGCGTGGTCTTACGATACCTTTTGTTTTCAAAAGAGTTTTCAAATAAAAATATTGTTATTTGAGTTTACTCACAGCAGACCCATATCTTACCCAAAGTTTATTTTTCTTTTCCCTAAACTCTTGGGTACTCAATTTTGTGAGTAGTCAAGTGATCCAGATTTCTCTCGAAAGCATGTTAAAGGAGCTGGAGCAGGTGGATTCATGGAGAGCAATTATTAATATAAATTATTCCACTGTTTTTGTAATGCATGGTCTAAGTATTTTGTGAACAAGCAGTTGTAAATTATCATAGTTTGGAACTTGAATTATTGAACTCTGATGTAATATTTTGGCTATGACTATGTAATATACTACATTTTCTATTATATGTTGTTCCCTGCATGATAAGATTCGGTGTTTGATTAGTCCTCTTCTTATCTTTCTCATTTCTTCAATCTATAATGACTCATCTTTCGAATGTAAGAAAGGCGGTTCGTTACAAGCTATGTACATAGGACATGTAGTTATAACTGTCCAGGCTGATGACAGTACTTAGGTTTTGTAACTCTAAAAATCCTATATTTAGAGTAAACCTTTGTGATTTTCTTTTGATATTATAAATTATCATTCCGCTGTGAGATTCTGATATTGAGTTCGTATTGTCTTGTTCTATTCATTTTCTTTTATTTTACCCTAACTTTCTGCCTTTATGGCACTTGTGTGCTCAACACATGAACACCGTGGATGTATTAGCGTCGATATTTGGGGGTCGAAAATTTAGGTTGTTACATTTGGTATCAGAGCACAAGGTTGAGCAAGCACATTGGCTTTTGTTGGGTGTGGCTTACTAGAGATAGGGTAAGCGACACCCTAGAATGAGTCGAGTATATACAAGAGTGTAATTGCATTTTCTATAAATTTATTCCCCTTTTCAGTTTTCCTTTGAAATAATGTCTTTCTTTGAAATAACTCTTTCTTTTCATATCCTATAATTATTCTGCTATGTTCACGTTGTACATCATGACTACTGGAGTTATCAATGCTCGAGGAGGTAGAGGAAGAAGTGGTTCGGATATTACCATCACAATTGGTGGTGATTGAGCAACAAGGAATGTTGCTATAGTCAAAGAACCAAGGGTGGATATTGTAGAGGAGATCGTGCAAGTCAGACCTCAGGTGAATTTTGCTTCGCTCTGCTGTGATTATGATGGTTAGGAGGTAAGAGGTTTAGTGGTACGAAGATGATCATAGAAGCCCGAACTTGGATTAAATTATGTGATCGTATATTTGGATATATGGATTTAGATGATGTGATAAAGCACCGGTTGGCATCACAACCTCTGATGGATGCAACCATGAATTGGTGGAGTACTATCACCGCAGATGTCCAAGAGAACGACTTCTCTTGGACCCAATTTAAGGAGAGATTCGAGATGAATTTTGTCCTAGAAGCTGGGAAGACATTGTTGTTTAAGAGCTTCCTCGACTTGAAGTAGGGGGCTATGACAGTGGTAGAGTATGACAACTGATTCACTGCTTTATCTAGGTTCGGGCCTGGTTTGGTAGATATGACCTTGAAGAGGAATGAGATGTTCATCATAGGGATGCGTCCAGTGATCAAGGGTAATATGACCAATCACATCTTGGGGTCTTATGTGAATCTGATGAACATGGAATTAAGGTTTGAGAGTTTGGCTCCAAAGCCGTCTATTTCTGCACCAATTGGGAATAACAAGTGGAAATGTCAGTCGCTGAGAGATTTTTCTTGGGCAGTTTGACATAACTGTGGACAGAAGGGACACTTTGCGGCAAGTTGTAGGTCCAGTAAGGGAGGCCCGATAGTGAAAGCACCATTGGTTAGGGCACCTTTTGCTTAGGTAATGAAGATAGAACTATAAACGACCAAGGCTCAATTTGCACTAAAGAGCTGCTGCAACTGCCATCTGCGTCATTTTGCTATGGAGTTTCCGATGCTCAAGAAGGGGGAACAACCTCAAGTTTTTGCATTAGCTTCGGCACTTTGCACTTCCATGTAGAAAAGGGGAAGAAAGTTTTAGAAGATATTATATCTATTTTTGGCATTCCTATTCAACTTTTATTTGATACTTGTGATTCTCTTAGTTTCATTTCTCGTACTCTTATTGATAGACTGAAACTTGAGCCAATTATAGCCTTAGATTCTGTTTGTGTGTCGAACCCTATTGGGTGCTCGGCCAATCTTAGTATGAATTGTTTAGGAGTTTCCATTTCTTTCTTCAACCAACTCCCTCCTTGCGATATGAATGTTCTTGGTTTTTAAGGTTTCGATGTTTTACTTGGGATGGCTTGGCTATCTCAAAATCTGATATCTTGGATTGTGCTAAGTCTACTGTATTATTGAAGAAGTAGGGTGGAAGGAACTATTAGTGCTTTGTGAGGAACCTATCTCTCTCATGACTAGTTTCCTTTATTCTCTTGATGTGGAAAAAGAGGATTTGGGTTCGATCCATACTGTTCAGCAATTTGTAGATATCTTCGAAGAGGTGTTAGGTTTACCAACTCATCGAGAGATAGGATTTCGTCTTGATTTAGTAAAGGAAACAAAGCCTATATTATTGTCGATTCGTATACTTTCCATGAAGGAGAGGATAGAGCTAACAAATCAGTTTAGTGATTTGTGGCAGAAGGGCTTGATCCGACCAAGTCGTTCGACTTAGAGAGCACCTATCGTCTTTGCCATAAAAGCGGACGGGTCCTTAAGATTGTGGGTAGATTATCATGAGCTCAATAAGCAGACTATTAGGAGCAAGTATCATTTGCCAATAGATAACTTGTTCGATCAGCTCCATAGAGCTCGAGTATTTTCTCAGCTTGACCTTGCTATAGGATTTCATCAGTTGAGGTGGTAAAGGAGAGTGTACCCTGAATGCGTTTAAATCGTAACAATTTTATGAGTGGTTAATTATGTCGTTCTGACTAACTAATGCTCCAACATATTCCGTGGACCTAATGAATCGGGTTTTCCGAGATGTGTTGAATAAGTTTTTCCTTGTTTTTATCGATGATATTCTGGTCTATTCCAAGTCTGAGGAGGAACATTCATACTATCTAAGGATTGTTCTAGGAACACTAAGAGAGCATTTATTAAAGGCGAAGTTCTCGAAATGTCATTTTTGGCATTCGGAAGTTAGGTTCTTGGGTCATGTTGTTTCAACAAAGGGTATTTCCATTGATCCCACTAAGGTTGTGGCCGTTTAGGATTGGAAGAGGCCGGAAAGTGCAATGGATATTAGAAACTTTCTGGGTCTAGTATGTTATTATAGGATATTCATATAGGATTTCTCAAAAATTTCCTCTCGCTTAACGAATTTGTCGAAGAAAGATGTTAAATTTGTATGAATGGATAAATGCGAGCAAGCATTCTTAAAGCTAAAGGAAAATTTGAGTAGTGCTCATATTTTTGTTGTGCCAGATAGGGGTAAGAATTTGACTGTTTACACTGATGCATGTGGAACAGGTCTGGATGGCGTGTTGATGCAACATGGAAGGGTGATTGCTTATGCAAGTCGGTAGCTTAAACCACATGAAATCAGGTATGCAACTCATGACTTGGATTTTTTAGTGGTGGTATTTGCATTAAAGGTGTGGAGACATCATTTGTTAGGTGAGAGATTCAAGTTATATATAGACCATAAGTCTTTGAAGTATCTTTTTACGAAAAAGACTTGATCATGAGGCAACAAAGGTGGTTGGAGTTTCTTGAGGCCTATGATCTGGATATTTTGTATACTCTAAGGAAAGGTAATGCCGTAGCTGGTGCACTCAGTAGAAGGTATGCAGTTATGGTGGATGCTGAGGTTCGTTCGACTCTGATTAGTCGTATCGAAGGGAATCAGCTTAGAGATCTTCATTCTGCTAGGACAATTAAGAATGAAAGAGAGAATAAGGCATCAGAGAGGTAGTCAGGATCTGAAGTGGGTAGCCATGACATTTTGAGAATGAACGGTAGGTTATGTGTCCTGAATGTCGATGGGATTAGGCAGGATGTTCTAGCTAAGAGTCACCATTCTAGGTTGACGATACATCCTGGGGTCACTATGATGTATCAAGACATGAAGAGGACATTTTGGTGGAAGGGCATAAAGGGAGATGTTTCTATCTTTGTGAGTAGGTGTGCTCACTGCCAACATGTTAAAGGTAGTCATTAGAAGAAGGCTGGACTGCTTCAGCCACTTGAGATTCAAAGTGGAAGTAGGAGCATATTTCTATGGACTTCATTACCGGATTTCCTAGATTAAGGAGGGGTAACAAAGGTGTATGGGTTATTGTGGATCGATTGACCAAGAGCGCGCACTTCTTACCTGTTAAGATTATGAGGGCAACTTCTAGTTTGGCTAAGTTATATGTTAAGGAGATCGTCATGTTGCACGGTGCTCCTTATGATATCATGAGTGATAGAGATCTGATATTCACAAGCTAGTTCTGGAAGGGTTTTGCATGAAGCATTAGGGACCGATCTTAGTTTGAGTACCGCTTACCATTCGCAGACAGATGAGAAAACAGAAAGGGTGAACCAAGTGTTGAAGGACTTGCTTTGAGCATGCATTTTAGATTTTGGGGGTTCGTAGGAAGAGCACTTACCACTTGTTGAGTTTTCCTGCAACAATAGTTATCAAGCTGGCATCGGAGTGACACCATTTGAAGCATTGTATGGAAGGCCTTGCAAATCTCCATTATGTTGGGTAGAACCTAGAGATCATCATGTGCTTGGGCTGGATATGATCCGAGAGGCATCAGATAAAGTTATAGAGATTTAAAAGCGAATCAAGGAAGCGCACAATCTACAAAAGAGTTATGCAGACAAGAGGCGTAGAGACTTGGAGTTCTCAGTTGGAGACTTTGTATTTGTAAAAGTTTCTCTGATGAGAAGTGTAGTTCGGTTTGGAAGGGCTGGGAAGTTGGCTCCTCGTTATATAGGACCGTTCCTGATTCTTGAGAGGATTGGTACACTCGCATATAGAATCAAGTTATCGATTAGGCTATCAAATGCGCAGAATGTATTTTATGTATCGCATATGCGTAAGTTTGTGCATGATCCTTCGATGATAGTGGAAGCGTCGTAGGAAGATGACTTGGAGATTGAGCCAAATTTGATTGTGTTGAGGCAGCATATTCATATTATTGATAGAGATACGAAGAAATTGAGGACTAAGGTTGTAAATTTAGTCAAGGTACAATGAAGCGACGATGCTCGGGACTGTATGGGGAAGATTGAGGATAGTTAGTGGGATTCGTATCCAGATTTGTTCTTAGACTAGAATTTTGTTATCTTAGTTTGTATTTGAGTTGCAGTTTAGTCTGTATATAGTTTCAACAGTGCTATATATATATATTGTTCTTCTATCTTCTTTGATTATCGTTCTTATTTGAATTTCAAGGATGAAATGTTCTAAGTGGAGGAGAATTTAGCGACCTAGAAATACGAACACTTCATCTTCGATATCGATACATTTTGAGATATGTTTAAGTGTTATAACCATGATTTTATAAGTTTTTTTAATATCATTTAATTAATAAATAAAGATAAGAAACTTTTTTTTGGAAAGTGTTTACAAAGAATATATTCTTCGAAGAAAAATTGATAATGTGACCGAAAATCGGTTTATCGATAAACAGTTTTCGATCGATATAAGTTGTTCGAACTATCATGCACTTAACTTATGATCAAATGAACACATTAGCAACTAATTAACACACTCTCCTCTTCATAAGCATGGAATGATCTAGAAGCTTCCATAAGGATAAGGGATATTATTATGAGAGAGGTAAAATGGTAAAATGAATAAAGGAGTAGTGACATAAAGTTGTTATGATAAGAAGCAATTAATATCACTAGGGCTTTGAGGTCTTTTTGGTCTTTTCTCATCATCATTCCTAAGCCTATATAAAGGGAGGGTACACCCTTAGGAAATATATCAAAAATATTCCAAAGCTTAAGAATAAATTTCATTGTCATTTTCTTCTTCTTCATCTTAAATTCCTAAGGCAAATCATTTGCAAACCATATCCAAATCACTTCAAATTTGGATTGAGACCTTACCACCACATAACAACACCTTATACCTAGATATATTGTGAAAATTCAAACCCAAACCCCCCCCACCCACACAAAGAGGCCATGAGCATCTAGAGAGGATAAGAGGTTTGGAGCGAGGCAAAGCAGGGAAGAAAGAGGAAGGAAAGGAGGTTGCTAACTTGTGTTTGAACTTGAGTGCTTAATCTTAGCTATTTCTTGGGTTTAAGGCGAGCTAACTCACGACTTGTGTTAATAATATAACTCATATATGGTTATCTTATATTGTATTAAAGTTGTTTGAATTGTTAAGTGACATATGTGAAAACATTGGTTTTGATTCTTGTTTTTAAAACAAGTGGCACATAGGATCCATATATGGATTTGAATGGACTTGAATTGACTTATATGACATAGGCCTTGATCAAAGCACATAGGTTGTAGTTGAACATAGGTTGAGATATGACCTGGATTTTGAAAATGCACTTAGCGATAGTCGCTATGGATGCAGCTTGGAATTTCCTTATTTTTGGCAATTGTTATGAAACTTTGTAGAGATCCATAAGGATTTCTTTCCATATTTACAATTTTATATATATCTTTTTTGCTATCAAAAGATTGAATAGTAAAAAGTTAAGTAACATCTCGAAAACGGCCAAAACATCACTAGTGCAAATCTGTCCCATTTAACCTTGATTTTTAGACTTTAATTGTTCCAAAAAGGACCTTAAGTTTGAGCGATTTATTTCATTCTTTTTAAAAGTATTGCCTAACTCATATTAGACTAATTTAAAAGTAGTTTGAGATATTTATGAATTTTTAAGAATTAGTTATGAATTTTTAAAGAAAGAATTTTTAGAATAAAGTATGTTCTTTTTCCAAGTTTTGTTGATTTTTCAAACTTGTTATTTTCAAGTGATATTTTAAGAGAATATTTTAAAAAATATTATATGTATTTTGCAGTATAAATATCTTATATAAATATCTTGAAAATATCTTATATAAATATCTTGTTTTAGATTATAAAATAAAAGATTAGAAAGGGGTCAGTAATTGCTTAATGACTAAATAGATAATTATTTAATTACTTATTAGAAAAGTAATTGACTATGCTTAACTCTAATAAGTCGACAAAGTAATCTTATCTATTTGTGAGAGTTAAGATTGATGTCGAGTAGAGATAGAGCAATGGAGCTTTAACGTACCAGGCTTCCCTCTTAACCGAGGAATAGGTAAGTGGAAAATGTCGGAGACGTATTAATCGAGTTGATTTCTTGTTGGTTATGGAAATCATTGATACTATACTTAACACTAAAAGCCGACGAGATGGACTTATCTATTTGTGAGATTCAAGACTGAAGTGTCTAGGCAAGGCTTAGAGCAACCAGTGCCCAAACTTACTTGGCTTTACTCTTAAAGCGAGGAACAGTTTGGTTGGAATGTCGAAAATGAGTTAAGCGTATGGATCGTGATTTGTATAAGCAATTGTTTTGACTGGATAATCGATTAGTCAATTATTGAACTTGACCTAATATTAACTTAGGAAGTAGTCAAAAGGCTTTGGGATTTTATACCAATAAGAACACCCTGGGACGAGTATTGGCGAAAAGTCTTTAGCTTTCACTTACTTCAGAAAGAATCGGAATTGAGTTTATCGAAAATTTAACGATTGGTTTTGAAGAGCTCGGAATTGGTAAGTGTTCTACTTTCCAAATACCACTTCAAACTAGTATACAAGCTATATGTTTTAGAAGTGGTTGGAGAAAAGGAATCTATGTGCAGATTCGAGATCTGCTCAAGATGCTTGAATCCACGTAGTGATTCATGATCTGTTCGAGATATGGGAATCCATTTGGGGATTCATGTTCTGCCCGAGTAATGAAGACTCGAGCGAAAGATGCCAAACGTAATCTCAACATCAGAAATAGATAATAAAAGAGTATGATGCACAACCTGGGGCTTAGCGACCTTCTTTAGGATGTTATTGACTCCATTTCTAGAGATATTCATCGATTGTTAGCCGGCGAGAGTTGATGATATATGGTTCACGTTGTTCATGTATATGTTTGGACAATGGTCTCTTATGTTTACCTTTATAGTATATTTTATTTAGAGATATATGACGCTCGAAAGGTACTTTTTGACATTGCATAGGGGATTGGATTCGGCTTTCCCGAAGAGATCTCCATTGAAAAAACCCATTAAGAGAACATAACTTAGCGGTTTTGAATGTAACATAATATGTTGTGGTATGACCAATGTAAGGATCACAGCTATTTGATATCATATATCCTACAACGTAGACATTATCAAATATATCACCATATTAAACTTAATTAATGGTTGGTTTCTTTTGAGGGGATAACCGTTATGGGAATCCGTACGGTCTCAATAGTTACTGTTACATGTATTCATGTATCTCAAGTTTTCTTATGCCAAACTTATGTCTGACGCTTGGTTTTTGTTTTTTCCTAAATTCCTTGCATACTTTTTCAAGTTTGTTGAGTTTTAGGTTTCACCTGAACGCTTCAGAGTTCAGAAGACGAGCTGGAGGCTTCCATTGTCTATTTATTTCTATTTTCGTTGTTCTATATTAGCTATGTACATATATCAATGTTGTAAGGATGGGTAGTTATAACTGTCCAAGCTAATGTTAGTACTTAGGTTTTGTAATACTGAAAATCCTATATTCAGAGTAACCCTTTGTACTATTCTTTTGATATTATAAATTATTGTTCCGCTGTGAGATTCTGATATTGTATTCTTCTTGTCCTGTTCTATTCCTTTTCTTTTATTTTACTCCATCTTTCTGTCTTTCTGACATGCTCGGTATACAAATTCCATGGTGTATTAGTGTCGACATTTAGAGGTCGAAAAGTTGGATCGTTACACCCAACATAGAAGGTTTCATGCAAATCTGAGTTAGTATGAAGGAGTTATGATCATTTAACACTATCGAGGAAACAAGAAGAAAGTAAGACTAGTTTAATTATTGAAAATCCATGAAGTGATACAATGGTTTTTGGACGATTTTAAGAGCTATAAAACATCTTTAGGAAGTTAGGGATCCAATACAAATAACAAATCAGAAATCAGAGTTACGACTTGGGAGATACGAAGCTATAAAGAGGAGGAGGTGGAATGAAGCAACGAACCGAACTAAGGACCCTTGAGTCATAAAGGACCTTGGCCTTGCCCTTAAGAGTGTGAACCCCTTCTACTCGCCTGCGAGCGAGATACCTCCGAGTAGGTCAGTTTGCAAGTGGGGAACCTATTTGATGGTGCTTACGAGTGGCCTCTCCTCATGCTTCTTACGAGTGGACCATTTCAACCTGTTGCGACCCAAAATTCTTCCTACTTCCATTGACTTATTCTAAATTAATAACATCCATGCTGCACATAAAAAGAAGAGACTGATGCGCATGATTGACATTAGCTAAAGCATGGCCACCATATCTAGATTTTGTCCATCGGTCTTGACTTCTAGAGTCCATAGATCCGTAATCCCCAATTTTATTACTTCATCGGCTTTGATGCTCCTCCCATTGTAAAACAATGGTTTGGTTAGCCAAACAATGTAGACAGATCGTATATTGGGTCAAGTAAAGCAAATCATAGAGCCAGCGAAGCAATAAAATTAGGGATTAATATTTTCTTGTTTTCTAACTATCGCCATCCTTCAAAAAGACATTTAAGACTTCCCTCTAACTCATTAATGGTTCTTTCCAAATCAGTTTTCTCGATTTAAGGTTTTCTAAGTTGTTAACATCCATGCTGCACATAAAAAGATGAGACTGATGCACAAAATTGACAATAGTTAAAGCATGACCGCCAAGTCTAGATTTTGTCCATTGGTAGTGAGTTTTTCTAGAGTCCACAAATCCATAGTCTCCAATTTCATTACTTCATTGGCTCTACGATTGGTTTCACTTGACCTAATATATGATTTGCCAACAATTTTTGGTTAACCAAAACATTATTTTACAATGAGAGGAGCATGATTGCCATCGATAATCTTGCTGCATATAAAAAGATGAGAATGATGCACAAGATTGACATGCTAATCTTTTTATACAAAAGACCAAGGTTTTCTAAATTACCAATAATATTTTTAATAGAAATAATAAAATAAATATCGAAAGTAATGGTTTGGATAGCCAAAAAATGTTGACAAATCATATATTGGGTCAAGTGAGGATAACTGTCAGGCCAGGCCCAAGGGCAAGGCAAGCGAGGCCTTCGCCTAGGGCAACACCGCGGAGATGGCGAAAGGGGCAACAAAATGTTCCAGATGCTTTTATAAAAATTGAATTGGTTAAGTAGTAGGGCAACGTATTTCAGAAATCATATGTAGTGCAGCAGTTCAACCCCTTATTTATGTACTTAACCACCTAGGTTCAATTCCTAGCATCACCTATTAATATATTTTCTCTATATCATTTCATCTATTAATCTTTTTCTTATTGTTTCATTCCCCCTAAAATTTGGCCTAAGGCAGCTGATATGCTAGGGCCGCCACTGCTAATTGTAGTGTTGACGAGGTAATAAAATTGGAGATTAATATTTTTTCGTTTTCTAACTGTCTCCATTCTCCGATAAAACGTTTAAGACTTTCCTCTAACTTTTTAATGGTGCATTTTAGATCAGTTTTCTTTGGCTTAAGGTTTTCTAAATTGCTAACATCCATGCTACATATAAAAAGATACTGAAGCCTAGGATTGACACCGGCTAAAGCATGACCTGATGACCGCCATATCTAAATCTTGTAAATTAGTATTGACTTTCTAGAGTCCACAAATCCATAATCCCAAATTTTATTTCTTTATTAGCTCTATTGTTTGGCTAACTAAACCAATATTTTACAAGGGAAGGAGAATGATCACCACCGATAGTAACACTGTTGAGGGCTTTAAAAGTTTAAGCATTGAAATATCTCTTCCTAGAATAAAAAATGTGCAGTTTGGAGAATGAGAAGGTTGAGTTGGTGTGAAGTTGAGTTTGTCATTGAAATCGGTTGAGCCGATGTTTTAGGCCCTAATTTGAATTTGGAAGCGTTGATTTTGCTGCCGCCTAGAGTTGAGAGGAAGAACGCGCATATATTGGAGATGCTAGTTGATTTGTAAGCATGCCTATATTAGTAACGGCCTTCCCAATACTCCCACGATGATCTATTTGTGCTTACAACTCTAATAGTTGTTAGTTCTCTTATAAGAACTTCCATTATATTTCAACTATCCCAGGTTCAACTAATTATCTCAACACAAACCGGCCTAAGGTCAAACACCAACCACCCTCCTAATATCAACCCTTGTCGTCGTCGTAACTAGTTTTGTTTGTATTCAAAGTGATAGGAGTTCACACCAAACATTATGTCTGACATTTTCTACTTGTATTCTATCTGTAACTCAACAGGTGTCTACTTACACGGTTAGGTAATGGAGCAAGGTTTGCTAGCGTAGCAATGGAAAGTGTTGGCAGCACATAATCTGTACTGACAACGGTGGTGGTGTAGGAGGCGCGTGGTTATTCAATCTATAGTAAATAGCATAGACTTTGCTAGTATGCAGTACTTAGATAGTATTTGTTCTATGTTTGATTTAGTTAATAAATAAGCAATATACGTATAGGTAGTTGCGCTATAGTTTTATGGTATTTATGAAACATGTACTGGGTTATAGTTTGGTTATGAGATAATCTATATATTATCATATTCCACTGTGTTATTATATAGAGTATGTCTTTTGTATAATGTATATCTATAGAATGCGGGATCGAGGAAGAGATGAGATGATGTGAGTTGTTATCACAGCCTAATCGTGCCTTGAAAATTTAGGGTACAGATTGGGGTGTGACAGAGTGTATCATAGCTATGGTTGAAGGAGAACCTAGCTTAGAGTTGTGGTTGAAGGAAAACCCATTTCAGAGTTATGGTTAACGACAAGTTAACCCAATTCTTAGATTTATATGTTAGGACGTTGCAAAAATAAAAATGAGCTAAGGTTTGATATGATTGAATTTAGTTTCAGTTAAGGTTAAATACATCGTTGTTTATTTGCCAGGCCATTACATATTTGTTATTCGTTATATTTATATATAACCAGACCAAACTCTTTACATAGTAATGGCATGAAGTTCTGCTAGGAGCACCGAGATTGGAGAGGATAGTGGCGCAACAGCTGTAGAGGGAGCAACTACGGTTATATTACGACATTTAGTGCGGGCCCTGAGAAAGGCACCAATGGCACAAAGGCGGGCAAAGCCATATGGGGAATCAGCTAAGTTGTAGCGACCCATCTTTTTGACCATCGAAAGCCGACACCGAACACTACCACTGTGTTCAAATGCCGCGCATCCAATCAACAAAAGGGCAGATTGTTAGGGTAAATAAAAAGAAAAGAATGGAGAGTAGAGAAAAAAAGAATCTCTCAACGGACTCGACAACATATAATATATCAAGGATAGTACAAACTGTCACTCCAAAATACAGGGTATATCAGAGTTAAAAATAGATCTTATCAACAGGACAATTATAAAATCCCGACCTTACAAATGCTGATAGGGATACTATGTAATACGACGGAAAATAAAAACTTTACGATAGGTGAATCTTCAACTCCCTTTCAAGACCTCCATAACACCAAGGACAACCTAGAAAAATACTCGGTCTGACCTGAGCATTATAATAAAATAACATCTAGATCGGTCTGGAAATACTAGCATGAGATAACTCAAATAATGGGGAATATATAAAAGTTCTGTGAGACCTCGCCGCTAACGTAGAACGGTTTTTACCTCACAAGAATAACATCCATACAGGCAAGAGCAGAAATAAATATTAGGAAACTAATCCAAATAAGAATGGCGATGATTAATATTAAAACCAGACTTGAAAGAATGGAAATAATCCAAGCAAAATCCAAACTAGACAGAATGGATAAAACAAGATAACTGTCCAAACTGGATAGAATGGAAAAAACAAGATAACTGTCCGAAAGTGATAGAATAGACAAAAATTATAATCATACATCGTGAAGAGTGGCTGACTATTCCTGTTGCAATTACAGAAAAACCGATTCAAAGGTTTGAATCAAATAAGAAAACTGAATTTATCCAACATAACTAGGAGGGTGCTCCCTATTCCATGAAAGTATACCTCTAGATAAAATATACTTGAGAGCACATGCGTCATTCTTCGGAACTTCCAAGCTGGACCCGCTTCACACAAGCATCCAAATATTTCACATCAATGCATGCATGCCGACACCTCTCTAGATGATGTGAACATACCCTGATGGGTGTGGCCCACATAGCTTGGCTCCCACTCGTGCTTTGGTTTTAGTTTTTCCGGTGTTAGATGCCAATGCTGAAAACAAGCGATAAATCCACTTAGAATGATGAAACCCAACAATGACTTGGAAGATGCGCCCCCCTTTTTCGCGCCTCGGTTTTAGTCATTTTCGATAAAGGATAACAAAGCTTAAAGAGCAACAAATTGTTTTTAAGGTGACGATACACCATGAAGCAAGCTGAATCTGATAATTAATAAATCAACTATCGGAGATAATTCAATTGATCGTATATGGAAATTAAATATCAGATATTTACCACTACTCGTTGATTCCAAACAAGTGTTATCTCTCAGTTGAAAATGAAGTCAGACAAGTTGAGGTAGTGTTACCTCTAGGCATTGCCTTGACGATATTTTTAACCTTCGAGATAAAAGCAAGTCCAAACCCACACATTTAGTGTTAAAAGTATGACTAGATCCTTTCCATATAAGCGATATCGATCATGGAACAATTTTTCCATAACCGAAATCGAACTTTACCTTTTAAAACTGAACTTGTGCTTCTGAATTACAGTATTGGTAAAACACTTTTAGAAATACTCTTTCAAAACGTTCTTTTATAAGATAAAATTTATAATACTAAGTGTATGAAAAAAAGTGTAAAAAACAAATGTCGTTAAAACATTGTTTACTATAAACCCAAAAATAATTTACACTTAGCTTTATTTATAAATAATTCCTTTTAAAGGACTTTCTCATTTATAAACCATTATTTATAAATTTAAAACAAAGTTTATTATCCCAAAAGACAATAAAACAATTTAAATACCTTATTAAATTTTAAAACAATATTAATTATCTTGAAAGATAACTAATCACATTTATAATCTCATTTATGTAAACAAATCCATTATCTTTAATAAAACAGATAATTATTTCCAAACACTTTTATATTATCATTAAATTAACTTTTAAACCTTTATTACCTTAAAACACTTTTATCATATTAGTTAATTTACTTAATTCAGTTTTTATTAAATCAATTAATTAACTTTAAATATCATTAATTAAAAAAAATTATTCAATTCAAAAGATCGTTAGTTAAAAAGAATAATTAACCTCAAACATTATTAATTAAGATGACAAGTAAATTTTAAATACCATTAATTAAAACAATTGATTAAATTCAAATAATCATAAATTAATCAGATTAATTAAATTTAAACCTCATTAGTTAAAACGATAAATTAAAACATTATTTGTTAAAATGATTCATTTAATTATAAAACATCATCAATTAAAATGATTTAACTAAATTCCAAATATCATTAGTTAAAACAATTAGTTAAATTGAAAAAAAATCATTAATTAAATTCAAATATCATTATTCAAAATGATTAAATACTTTTAAATATCATTAATTAAAATAATTAATTAAACTTAAGTAATCATTAGTTAAAATGATTAATTAAATCTCATCTCATTTAAATAAAAAATAAACCAATTTTAAACATCATTTATTAAATTGGTTAATTAATCTCCAAATCATTAATTAAAATGATTGATTATTTAAAATTATCATTAATCAAAATGATTAATGAATTTTAACATTCTGTTTAGCGGAAATACAAGCTCAAGTTAATACGACAGGGATTTTGTGGAGGAAAGTTAATAAATGACGATATAGCGAAATCGCTTAACAACATTTAACAAGTTCAATGAAATATCTGGATTTATTTTCAATCAACAATCAATATACCAGCACAAGGATGTAAATAAATAATTATTGATGAGAAATCCCTTATGTTCTCTATAGATATTTCCTACAAAACAATGGTTATGGATATATATATATATGATGGGTTCATAACGATGAAATTAATATATATGTCATTGATTTTCCGAACGAAAATTCAATCAAATAAGCAATCAAACAATTTAATTACCATCCAAGCAATCAATGAACATATATAACATCATTGATATGATATAATAAAATTTAATATGAGTTAAACTCACATTGATTTTCGTTTTCGCCGAAACGTCCCGATTTGGATTAAAACCGAACGACCGTCTGATTTTAGCGTAAATTTTCACTTGCTCCAAAATGAACCAAACCAATAATCATGAAGATGTTGACGACACGAGTCCAATGCAATAAATGGTATTCGAATCCGAACTTGTATGAGTGAGATACACAATTTATAAGTTTTTCCGATTTAATTAAAATAATTAAAACCATAATTGCATTAATAAAATTAAACCCACCACTTAACTCTATCTTCCTTCTTCTCCCTTACTCAGAAACATGCATGATGATACCCACTCGACCGTGCACGAACCACGGTGACACGTAGAACAACTCATTGATCCTCCGAACCTATGCAGTTAAAGCGCTCGGCAGATTCAATGCGACGGAGGTGCAAAATGTCTTAGCGGGGATACAGTAAGGATATAGCGGATGACTCTAAAATAGCATATAAAGCTCGTACTTAATGTTTTTATAAATATATAAATGGTAATTAAATGAAATATTAACATTCAATTGAATTATAATTAATACATAAATAATTTTAAATAAAAACATGTGTGAATATACTGTAAAAAACGTAAAACTGTTATATAACATAATTGAATTTAGTAGAATATTAGAGTATTTTCATTTCTGAAAATATAGTACAAATTCAATTAGATAAATTAATTTCATAATTTTTATAATGTATAAATGTCATTTTTCAACCATTTCTTTTAAAGAAGATATAGCGGGAATAACGGGATATAGCGGAAATAGTGGGGCTTAAAGCAGAAAGGCTATATTTGAGGCTACATGGAAAAATCATAGTGGTAGAAATCCACTATGAGATATAGCAGGGTTATAGCAGGGCATTAACTACATAGCTCCGAACCGACTTCGCCAAAGCACTTTTCCCTTCGAACCTGACTCGACCGACATCACGAATCAACCCCACCATGCCTTAATCGAATCACGACCACCACAAGTCCTCCCCCTTTCGAGCTTCAGGTTGCGATCTCCAATTAAGCATCACAGCCTACCAAAATCGATGCCCAACAGCACTTTGTCGTCATAAATCCAAATCCAAGCTTCGCTTGGCCTATCGATCCCTAAATTTTGTAGAAAATCCAACCCTAATTTACTGCTCTTAGGTCGATCATCCAAAATCAGATGTGCAAGCTCCATCTTGGGTATGGGATTGAAGGCTATGGCCATACGAGTCCATATATATTTTTTAATGATTTTTAAATAAGTATATCATTATAATTTAAATTTTATAATTCTTGGTTTCAAAAGAAGGAAGGTCTGTTTTTTGGTTACAGGCAACAGAGATATAAACGAGAAAGGTATTAGCTTGCATACGGGGTATGAGCAATGGTATGGTTTCAAAAGTGGGGGTATGGCCAAGATTACGGTGAATATGTACATATATATTATTTTGTTTTTAAAATATTCAACAAAACATACCCAAAAATCTCTAACTCCATACGAGACGTGCCGCCTGGCGTTTTATATGTTATACCCCTATTTCGAACATAATGGAACTAGTCCTGAGCTCTAATTTGATCATATGCAGAAGATAATTTTCAAACCCAATTATTATATTAAATTCCTAAAATTAATTTTTACGCATTTCGATCTCGCACGACCAAAAAATACATCCAATCATTACAAAATTTGACGGCATATAATAATTCATTATTACGGATCTAAAGAAATTAGTTTCGTCCAAATCCGAGATAGTGCCCCTGAATGACAACTTCACAGATTTAAATATCGCTTTGTATTTAATTATCGATATTTATTTGATTATTTATATTTGTAAACAAATTTACAAATTGAATTCACCAATATTATTTATTAATTAAAAGGAGTTGAATAAATTTTTTAAATCCATTTAGTTATGATTTTAATCTACAATTCAAATATTTAAACATTACCTAAATTTGAATTATAAGTTATTAAATTCCAAAATCAACAAATGACCAGAATTTTGGGTTGTTACATAAATTGACAAAGATCTATTCTAATTTGAGAGGTGGTACATTTGAATGAATCGAGAGTGTTTTACAGATACCGAATTGGCTACGAGGCTGCGAAATGATATTCAAAGATATGGGAATTAATGATGTGCAGTAGCATAGGCTTGCGTTTAGACAGTTGTGACGACCGTCCTACACCGCCGACACTCTGTATAGTGCGCTGCAGCGCTGCTCGACCAGTGTGAGACGATCATCAAGGTTGTAAGGTAAAGTAAATCAATACATAACATATCGTATATCTCACAATGCATCGAATAAAAATATATTAGCAAACATCTCGAATATAAAATAGACAAGTCATTAAATAACTGGATGAATAACAAAATCAGAATATATAGATCCATACAGTAAGCAGCATAAGTAATAGAGTTATACATCAAACAACTCATAAATAAACTATCTCTAAATAATAAAAGCTCTACCAAGCTCCATAGTGTTGTAAAATGAAATAACAAATAAGTTTGAATCCAATGTATTATATGGGGATAATCCCTATTTTACATCTAAGTATATGCACCATGACTCAAAATAAGTTAAGAAAACACAATGTTTAAGTAATACATGGTTCAAACGCATCCATTCGGCATGTAAATAATTCTATCATATATATATATATATATATATAAATCGGGTTTTCGGTCCAGCCAAAATTGCCGAAAACCCATCCGTTCTAAAACTATGAATGAAAACTACCAATTTAATACACAATATTTTTACAAAGCTAGCGAGGTTGACTGGGTCTCTACCAGGTTTAATTGCAACGATACAATAAAACAAATCGATTCAAAACATACTTTGAATCAAAGATAGAAAAGAAACAAGAGAAAAGAAGGAAAAAAAACAAAAATACAAGGCAAAGGAGATTAACAAAAACAGAACCAAAATAAAATTGAGGATAAATCAAGCCCAAGCGGTGATAAAACTGGAAGGGAACTTAGATGGCAATTGTAACGACCCGTAAATTTCAACTGTTTTAATAACGTAATTAGTTGAAATTTTGTGAAAATTTTAACGATAAAATTTTGAAACAAAAATTTAATATTTAGGATACGTCTAGTTAAACATAGCAACTGGTAAATTTTCGACCGAAAATATGAAAGTTTATTTCGCGCGAAAAATTCACTTCAATTCAATCAGTTAAAAAGCGATGAAAATAAAATGTTTTCGAAACCTAAATATTTTTACATAGAAAAATTCTAAACCATCTTCTGAGCAAGATGTCAGTTTGTCGTTTTTCCAAATTCGGACTTCTTTGGCTCTGTCGATCTTATTTTTCAGTGTTTTTCTCGCATTTTCCGCCTGTGGAAAATTCAAAATTTTTATAATTCGATCATACTACCAATTTCTGTATACCGTTTTGACCGTCTCGTCGTATTGATCTCTACGGTATATTTTATCCTATGTTTTGAAGTTCGGTGCGCAGCGAAAACCGAAAAATGATCCGATGCATGGGTATCCGTTTAACTCATTGATTTTTCCCGTGACCATTCAATTTTCAAAACGGATGAAATGAATAGTCATCTACTTTATTATTTTTCGGAACTGTCACTTCATTTTCATTTCTCCCGATGCTTTTATTTATTACGGTACGTTCTCATTATTTTCCCTTCACTTCACTGGTTCATCTGCTTTCACATATACTTTGATATTCCATTCCAATAAAAGACAAACCATTCCATATTACAAAACACGTTAGCCATGAGTTTCTAATCTCAAACCACCATTACACTTCCTCCCTGACCAAACCAACCGGCCACCAAGCACGCACGCAACCCGCACCCCACCACCCTCCACGTGAAGCCTCCCCTGCCTTCACCATCGTCAGCCCGATACTTGCTACCTCACCCGACAACCCAGCCTGACCCACCTCTTCACCTAACCGAGCTTGCCTTTCACCGAGCCTCACACCATGCAAACTCCCACCATGGCTCTCGACCTGCCCTCTCTTCTGAGCTTCCACCACCAACCTCCAAACGACCGCTGCCCCTCCATCCGTACCTTGGCCCCACCCATCACCGACTCCCTCTCTTTCCCTTGACGATCAGAAACTCCATGCCGAGGCCGCCTAAGGCCAACCTTTTGCCAAGACCCCATTCATTCGCCCTCCGCTCCGACCCGCCTCAACCCGAGCACAGTCTCTAAATTTCCGAAGTCGACCTAAAGCTCCATGCCGTAAGCCTTTCCCCTCCCTCCTTGTATACTTATTCATCTGTGTATTTTTTTTATATACAATAATAAATATATGGATATATAAGTCTGTTATATACAATGCATATTACGTTTATAAAAGTTTCTATTTAAGTTATGGGGTTTTGCGTCTGTAATGATTGATGTTCGCATATGTTTCGTTTACAATATAGGCAGCTGTTATAGTCCTGATTTAAAGTATATGAATACTAATATATATATATATATATATAAAGGTATGTTTATATACTGGTTTTATAAGTCGGTTATATATAATGTTCATATCAAGGAATTTGCTGCGACTGAAAATATATTTGTTTACAAATTTTCTAGACTTTTGATTTTATAAATTATAGGTACAGTTCCATGTTTATGTAGGCAGTTAGGAAAGCCTCGTTGCACGTTATGACTGTACATATATATATATATATTGGTTCTTGGCGTGTATATCTAAGTCTGCATATATAGTATATGTTGTATAGGTAATATGATGAGTAACATGTTTGGATTGTATACAAGTTTATTTATGGCTCCTGTGAGTTATATATAAGTATATTTAGTGAACCTGAGCTATGGGATTTGTCAAACAAGTTTATACGGTATGAGGTTATAAAGAGTACAAGAGATATAGGCTACAGCAGTACATGTTAGATTTTCATATTATATAATATGATTGTAAGCATGTTCATATAGTACAGATTCGTGTGTACAGTCTGCACTTTTTTTTTACTGTAGGGTCTGTAAATATTTGAGTGGTAGGTATATTTTGATCTGTATATTTTATATTTTATATGTTATACTAAGTTGTATGAAAGCGGTCGATATATGTGTTTAAAGGTATATATCACGTTAGTTTTAATAACGAAAGTTTATAAAGTACGATATGTATATTGTTATAAGTAAGCTTATTATATAGTATAGATTTAATATAAGTAAGTTTATAAAATATAAATATGAAATTTCGAAATGTTGGTTTGAGCTAGTTATGCATAGAGTATGTACATATGTTTGTTTCAAGGTATACTTATGTTAAATTTAAGATTTATTTAAAACATATATGTATTTTAAATTGAATATTGGGTTTAAAAAAAATAATAATATAGTTTACATCTCGTCTAAATTTTATCAAACTGATTTATTTATTTCTCTCATCAATCCCTTATTACCAGCTTTGTCCGTCAAAATTCGTGCCAATCTTACTACGCTTTGAGATTTGTTGTTGGATTGGTCGATGGTCTAGATCGTGATTCAATCATAGCTTGTTGTGTATCAAACTTCTCTAGCCTCGAAAGGTGAGCACTCACTCACGATTAACGTTCTTTTATTTATTAAATCTGATTTCAATTGAAACGACAATTGAAATATGCTGCTGTTAGTTAATTACATTGTTATATATGCTATTACCTGTATCAGTTCACCTGTGACATCTGACACCATTATCTGTTAATTATTTATGCGATGATAATACAGTTTGGCTGATAATTGATTGATTGTTGATGTTTATATTGGACGTTAAATTGTTAATGTTAAAATGATAAATAGTATGAAATTGAACTTGATATAGGATAGTTAAATGTTAAATTTGATTAACTGACATTTGTATAATATGACCCCTTTTAACTGTTTAAGTTATTGACACATAGGATTTGTTTAATTACACTTTGAACCACTGAATGTATGTTGTTAAATTGATGATGTATGAAATTGTAAATAGATGACAAGTGAAAAACCGTAATGTAATAATCTTTAATCTACATGAAATGATAGTGTAGATTCTAGAAATAATTATATTAATTCACACAAATAACAATGCGAATTAGTACGGTTATTTCGGGATTATTTGAATTGATTATTGGATTGATATTGATTGTTGTTATTACTTGTTTATTTACTTTGACACCATCCCAGTTATCATACTGCAAGTTCCCTTTGTTATGCTTTGATTTTTGAACTGAATTGGAATCGGGTTGAAATGATAAATACCCAAATTGAACTTTGACCTTGAATATAGAGAATTAAATAAAACCCGATTGGTAAATAATTTGATTTAAAAATAAAATGAAGATTTTATTGAATAAATAATATGGTTTTGAAACGAAGTTGGAAATTGAATCTTAATGAAATTTAAATGTGAATATTTAATATTCTGAAATGAAATATTAATAAAGTAATTGATGGAAGAATGTTGTTTAATTTGAGAAATTATTGAATTAAGTTTGAAATTATTAAACTTTGAAATGATTTAATAATTACGTTTGAAATTATAATTAAGTTTGAAATTATTAAACTTTGAAATGATTTAATAATTAAGTTTGAAATTGTAATTAAGTTTGAAATTGTTAAACTTTGAAATGATTTAATAATCAAGTTTGAAATTATAATTAAGTTTGAAATTGTAATTAAGTTTGAAATTGTTAAACTTTGAAATGATTTAATAATCAAGTTTGAAATTATAATTAAGTTTGAAATTATTAAACTTTGGAATTATTTAATAATTAAGTTTTGAATTATTTAATAATTAAAAGAGATTGAATTATTAAATGATTAAATTGAATTGAATTCTTTAAAAAGTAAAAATTGGACTTTTGAATAAGTGAATTTTACTTCGTAAATAATTGAAATTGAGTTTTCTTGATTAAGTAAGTTTTGGAAAATTATTTAAGAAAGTAAATAAGTGAAATTGAATTTCTGTAACAAGAAATGAAAATGTGATATTTTTGGAATTAATGTAAGACTTGTAATTGAAAGAATTAATTTGACGAATTTAATATATTCAAACTTGTAAGTTTTGATTTAATGAAGTTGAATTTAAGAAATTGACTTAATGGATTGGAAATTAAATAGAATTGATTTGAATGATAAATTTTCTTAACGAATATTGAATAAAATCGAAAAATGAAGTTAAACTGATTTGAATGTTAAATAAAATTTGTTTAAATGATTTCGGAAATGATACTTATATACGAACTTGAATCAATATTTGAATGGTTTTAAATAAAGATTGAAATTGAATTATAAGATCTTGAAATGGTAATTTGGAAGTTTTGAAACGTAAATTTTGGAAATTGGTTTAGAAAGACAAACGAAATGTTGATTTGAAAACTCTGATTGAAATTGAATTGATTTGGTTTTGAAATATATAAACGACCAATCGGTGAAATAATTTCGAAGGTTATTAAAGAGACCGGAATTCGGTTATGGATATACTCTCTATCTAAACCGGAAACCACTTTAATAACTATACGCGGAGTGATGATCCAGAATGAAGTGGTTGGAATGATGTACGTGTTGACTGAAGAAAGTGAACGATAATGGATAGCCTTAACACTTGTGTCAAATTGGAAATGACTAAAACAGGAGCTGTGCCGGGCCAATGGAGGATTAGCTACCTCAAGTGGACACACTTCTTCGAACTACTTATTACTTGTTGTCGATTGGTGCACCCTTGATTTTGGGAGTGTTGTTTCACGGTGTTGCGGGCGCTGCGGCGTTGCGTTCTCACCAGTCCGGATCAGGCGAACGGTAGTGTCACTACCTTTGGTATTGCCTCATGTGCCTTGTCATACTTGTATTCCATTTATACGCGACCACTACGAATTTGTTTTGTACCTTTAGTATATGGATTGCCCTCTGGTGACTTCCGGTTTTGGGGAAACTACGATCTTGTATATGCTTTTGGGAATAAAAATGTGTTAAGGGTGGAATGGGCCATGACTTAACACTATTTTGATATCTTATTATTACTGATAGACATTATCTACTTATCGTACACTACTACCTAGTAGATAGTTTAACGGATCCTTAAAGGATGGTTATTCCAAACATCCTTTGAGTTACTTGTATTTCAATTGCTATTTCACTTGAGTTGGATTTATTAATATAAGAATGTTAATCCTGACTCGAGTGTCTTGTGTTTTTGCTTTACGCTCGGGTCAGAATGAGTGATCCAGTATTCGAGACTCACCTTTGAAGTTGGAGCTTTGCTTGAAGATCCAGCCATCTATTCTGCTTTCAGCATTCGATGATTCCAGTGATGTATTCTGATTTGTATCTGATGTATCGTATTACTCTTCTATTGTAAACTCTGATGTATTTTATATTCATATAGTAGCTTCATGAACTACTATCTCTTTTATTTCCGCGGCATTTATTACTCTGTGTCTGTGATCTGTGATTATTTATTTATTGTATATGTTCAGTTTTGCAAAATTTAAATTAACAACGCGGTATTTTGAGCAATTCAACTCCGGCATGAGTGTCTACCTATACACTTATAATGGATGCGAATGGTCCAAAATGGCGGGTCGTTACAGTTGGTATCAGAGCTTTGGTAGCTCTAGGCAAAACTTAACATATAGGGTAAATGTATTTATAGAATCACTTTCATTTGAGTTTCAATCTCTTCCTTTCGACTCGATTTCTTTGAATTTTGGAACGTTCCCTACGGTTCCAAATTTCATTCGTGTCCCTCACTATTCGTCTCCTTTCAATTCTGGAGCACCTCATAACTCCATTTTGAATGATATCTATAATAGATCGGCGGTCTCGCAAATCTTCAAATGATTCGTAAAGGAGCAAAAACTCCTTTATAATAGACATCGATTTACCGGAGATTTCTGTATCATCGGTTTACGATGCTATCTATCTCCTACTATACCTGAATTCTATTTCTCGAGATTGGATGTTGATTTACCTCGGAATTCTGCATCGATCTTATTTTTGAAGTCACGGTCGACCCGGTTAAGGTTGCCCGTGAATTAAATAAACTTACCCATCTCCCGATTCTGTTATTGAATCATCTTATCTTTTCTTTCAAATTGTCTTCGAATCAGAATTCTCTTTGATTTGAGTCCATCAAATTTGAAACCCTATCCTTATTTTGAAAATTCATTCTTGTATCGTCGAGCAAAGAAATGCATTTGTAATTAATATAAAATGTTTTATAGTGTTGTTTGAGTTGTTGATGTTGATTTGGGTTTTCGATCGATTCGTCTGATCAACGCTATCGATAGGATTTCCAAAACACTTGAGCAGAGCAAACTGACACAATAGTATTTTCAAATTTGATAAATAAAATAAAAGTTTTGTATGATTATATTATACATAAGTATAAACTTTTCGGAAATTAAATGGTTAATAAATTTGTTGTCAAAAATGATAATATTTGATTTTCATTTATTGTTTTGTAAACCATAGACTATTTCAATATGATAAATAAATGAAGTATAGAACCTAGTTTAAATTTTAATTGGGAATTGAAATGGATTTAAACTAGAATATGAGAATTTAATTTCCGGTGATTTCCAACTTTGGGTTGAAATTTTAAAATGCATATTATATAAAAGTATTTTCGAATAGAAACCGTTTTCAAATAATTTTTAATATTGAAATCAGTGCTCTTCTCTTTGTCGCTGTAAAATAATTTCGGTGATGGCGGCCGCATCATCGACGTTCATTTTCGAGTTTCGAAGTGGAGATATTATTCTGTAGTTTTGCTACGGTTTGTTTTGAAAATATTTTGATTTGAATTTCTTCAGTATAATTTGATTTATATATATATATAAGTATCTTATTTTAAAATTTAATTTGATTGATATAAATATATGATATATAACTCTAAATTTTTTAAAGTTAATCGGAAATCTAATTCTTAAAATGTTGTTAAAGGATGATTTTAATTATAAATAAAACCAAAAGTTGGAATAAATATTTAAACTTGAATAATTGAATTGGGGAAAATTTTATTCGTATATTGTTCAACTGCATTCTAATACAACTTACCTAAATTGTTCAGAAGTTGAATATGTAATTGGATAATATATAAGATAAAATGAATTTATAAATAAAATTTGAGTGTTTATAATAAATGTTATACACTAAATTTTGATTATAAAGATGTTAATAGAGTTAGATAGGATAATAAGTAAACTCAGTTAATAATGAAATAAATTTGTTTTGAAAGAATTAATATATTTTGTTTTGAAGGTTAATTAATAAATTAAAATTTGATCAACTTATGAAAATACCTTGAATCTAAAAGAAATTAATAGATGTAAATTAATTTAAATCGAAACTTTTGTGGTTTAAATTAATTTATATGGGTTAAATATATGTGGCTAGATACATTAAGTTGAATAAATTTAACAGTAATTTGGAATAAAGAAGAATTGAAAATTGTTGAAGAAAATATTATTATAATAAAAGACTATTCAAAACTTATGAGTTTAGAAATAGTTGAGATTGATTTTAGTAAAAATCAAATAGATTAAATCAATTATTGAATATCAATTAATTTAAATTTGAATTTATATGGTTTAAATTAATTGTTATTTTGTATTTCAAATCTGTTTCTTCCTGGTTGTTTCTATTCTTCTACCTCGTTCCTTTTCGGGGACGAAAAGTTTTGAGTGGGGGAGAGTGTAACGACCCGTATTTTGTGCACACACTAAGCGCTTAGAACTCATAATGATTACTAAGCACCGAATGGAAGTCGCACGCGTAACCGCCACCATGCTCATGTTACCTGTTGTTCCACCTATTGGGTCTTCTTATTACCTCAAGCTCCAGCATAAGCGTGCCCCTCGTCTCACTTCAGGGTAATGTGAGACACCTCATTTCACTTCAGGGTTATGTGAGACACCTCGTCTCACTTCAGGGTTATGTGAGACACCTCGTTTCACTTCAGGGTTATGTGAAACACCGTGTCCATAGAAATAATTGGGGAAATGCTGTTGGTACTGGCTCGTCATCCATACAATATCTAGTTGTGCCCCTTGCCCAAATCCCCATGATTTAGACTTCTACTTATTGACCATTTACTACCGTTTTTAACATAAGCGTGCCCCTCATCTCACTTCAGGATTATGTGAGACACCTCGTCTCACTTCAGGGTTATGTGAGACACGTCGTTTCATTTCAGGGTTATGTGAAACACCGTGTCCATAGAAATAATAGGGGAAATGTTGTTTGGTACAGGTCCTACTTTAATTCTTTGCTTATTAACTTAGATAAATTATTTAAATAAGCCTTTACTTTTGTTCTTACTATCTGTGCTTATTAATTTATCATAAGTCTTAAAACAAGCCTCACTCTGTTCTATTTCTTATTATAGCCTACGTTATAATCATGCTTATTACTTAACCCAAGGTCTAAGTGTAAAAATAAGATCCTTTCATCTTATACTCTTTTTAGTTATAATTCTAAATTATAACTAGGCCAATTATCTTTAATTTGTCCAATTCTAACATCAGTATCATAATTATGATCAATTTCAGTCTTAATTCCATTTTTATTACAGTCTTTACAATTTACATTTTATCTTCCGTTATTTCAGTATTCTTATAATTTTAATCCATATTCATGTTTAACTATTTTAATCCATATGCGAAGAAGAAGGAGAAATAAAAGAAAACTGAAAATAGAAGAAAATCCAAAGCATAGGAAAAAGGTGTAAATAACGCATAAATAATAGTAAATAAATTAAAATACTGTAAATAAACTATAAATAAATGGAAAAGCTATAATTAATAAAAATAAACTAAAATAAACTGAAAAGAATAGCTAAAAGAAATAGACTGAAAATAATTCTAAAAACTGTAAATAAACTGCTAAAAAGGTTAGTCCAAAAATCGTAGTAAAACTACAACTATTGGAAACCCTATTATTTTAAATTACTTAAAGAAATCTAAAATAATTGCAATCACTCACCTGTGGTCCTAAGCTCTGCCCTTTAGGTCTTCCCGGATCCACTTGGGGTTGTTAAATTTTTTAATTTAAAATGATTTTCTACTTGGAAAATTATTCCGCTTAGAGTCCTTCCTTAAAAGGTGAACCCAATTGGAGAAAATCTTAGAATGAGAAAAAGTGTTAGGCCTAGGGTCTTATTTATAGGGGGTAGAAGTCGATCTCAGACCGTTAGATTTGGGGATTGAATATGGTGCGACCACATCATAGGCTAAATAGGAGCCATCGAATGGAAACACGGAAGGACCAGATTGAGTAAAAGAATGAAATTGACGTGTACAAGGCTTGCTGGAATGAACACGAACGAAAAATTCATTCGTTCGTTCACTACATAGGGCGGGTCGACCACACGGTCGACCTTCCCCCCTCCTAGGTCGACCAGTCGGTCGACCTAGGGTGTGGCTTGGTCGACCTTCTAGTCGACCTGACCCATATATTATTATTATTATTATTATTATTATTATCTTTTTTCATCGATTCTTGATGGATTTGTATCTTGCTTATATTAGCTCGGATTCTGACGTTCGATATATGGAAATTGACCAGAAAATTTCCATGGACACAATGATGCAACTCCCGTAGCTCAATTCTGATAATTTTACAAAGTTATTTTACCATTTAATTAATTCGTTAATTAATTATTATAGCTTAAATTTCGGGTTGTTACATTCTCCCTTCCTTAAGGGATTTCGTCCCCGAAATCTCTAAGGATAAAAGAATGAACTAAATGTTTTCATCCAATTCCTACAACCAACTACCCAATCATCAACCATTCATCCATTGTCCTTATATTTTTCTAATGCAATTTATGATACTTATGCAATTAGTGTAGTGTCAATGCCCCTAACTAATGCAAAAGATTAGGCGGTCCCCTGATTCAGTTGACCTCCTTTTATGCAATCATGCTCGTGCCATGTATCCAAATGAATGCATATTTCCAAATGATAACTGATAGTTCTATATGCATGCTACAAACACCATCCGAATGCAACAATCATGTGAAAATCATCCATTTATAGAAACCATGGAAAATAAAATAAAATGCGCCCACATCCATATGCATATGCTCTAGTGTCCCAGTTAGGTCGTTCCCCAAGAGAAAATAGTGCTTAGTGTAAGTATATGTGTCCATTAGCATCCACTAGCAAACACTTGCAATCACTAGCATACATCATACATAACATGTTCTAATAACATGTTTACATCAAATCCTACCATCCATAGGTTAAATCCTAAGTTCTACCCTCCCAAAGGATAATAAAGGAAAGAACTTATTCAAAACTAAAGATGGAAATAGGAAACTCTAAAACTTATTATAAAAAAGATGAAGATATGAGATATAAATTTTCTCCTAATCAAACCAATCTTCTCCGAAGTCTTTCTAACCATGTCGGGACCAAGTAGCAATCTCTCTATAGACTCCAAACAACACGAAGGCGACTTGCGCGGTCTTCCATATAGGGCTTCGAAAGGTGCCACTCCAATGCTAGCTTGAAAACTACTATCATATGGGAATTCCACTAAAGGAGGATGCTTCTCCCAAGTTTCTCAAAATCAAGAATACTCATTCTCAACCATGCGTGTCTTACTATGTTACTAATTTCACTTTACTGCTCTCCTTTAGTCTGTACACATGAATCAACATTCCAAGGTTATCACTAGGGTCCTATATACTTTATGGAAACTCTATTATTACTTCAAAAAGTAATTACTGATGTCTCCTTTATAGCCTTACACCTTTTCCGTTACACCTAAGAAATGATTCTTATCTACTTTCCATTTAGGAGTTTGGTTCGGTGTTTTATCACTTCAGAAACTAAGGCTTAAATTTTTAAAACATGAAATCCCAAAATCTTTTTCTTTAAAAAGTGTTATTTTTAAGTTTCTATTAAATTCAAAAATACTCGGTTACTTAAAATCTTATCTTTCTAGACTTGCATCTTCACAGCCTTTTGAATTCACATTATTTTCCCAAATCTAGAGGGAAAAACTTTCAAATTCTAAGTCCAAAACTTATTCCTCGTTTTCTTTTAAAGACCTTTTTAGTTTTCTATAAAAATTTGAATTTTCAAATTTTACACTTATTAAGTTTTCCAAACACTTATTTACTTTTTCACCAAACTATTTTCTTTTAGAATATCTTTAAGATATCCTTATGTGTTTTCAAAACATCTTCTTATTACACCTAACGGTCTCATACCTTAATGTATTGGAACTACTTTCTCCTATGAGGAATTATTAATGCTAAAATCTTCTATGAACCTTTTAAAAGAGGACTTCATGTTTATGTGAATTTTCAAGGAACTTATTTTATATTTTTCGAAATAGGCTATACAAAATATGATGCTCCCATACCTTATATATCTCTTTTATGCATTCTTTGTAACTTGAACAAAACATCTTTATTTATAATTTGGTTTCATAGAAAATTTTATCATTATTCATTCCATTCCAATAGATTAAAGTATTTTTAATTTCTATTCTCTTACCATAGACAATTTCTATGAAATTTACTAATTTCCTAATATTTAACTTACATTTTTCTTTTTAGAAAAAATCATTTTCAAAATTGTTTTTAATATATCCATAACTAGAAAACATTTCCTCAGACTTGTTTAAATATTTAGTGTACTTACAAACCACTTTATTTCCATACTTGAAAATTTTCTACGAAACACATTTTTATTTAGGTCAAAACAGATGTTGCGTAAAACACTATTACTACAACCCAAAAATACTAGTGTATGGATTCAATTAAAACAAATATTAATAAATCTCGTATACTATGTAAAAACATTTCATTTGGAAGTCACCTACTAACAATAGTGTTATAATCTATGCTCCCTTTACTTTTCATGAAAACGTCTATTACAACAATAAATGTTGTAACCTACGTTTTCGATACTTAATAACCTCTAGATTTTTATATTTAAAATCTTTGTTTATCTACAAAGAAACTAGCGAGTTATAAAAAAAGAATCTTACTTTTAACAAAATTTAAATCATATAAAAACCAATTTAAATTTTATACCATTTTTTAAAAACCCAATATTTATTTCCTAAAATAAAATATTACCAATGAAAATTTTCAATTCTAACAATTATATTATATTGAGTTAAACATAAAGTGGATTTTCTTCTCACTACCCTAGGAGTACCCTTCCTAAATTTTGATAATCCCATTTCCTTACTAAAGTCTTTTAGTACTACCGTTAAATCCACTTATCTGAAACAATTGTACTTTCTGCAATTATCCACACATGGGCTTTCTCCTTTTCTTAACAACTACATCCATTGTACATCTCTAACCTTTGCCTACCTCTCTTTGGATTTTCACAATCCGAATCTAAATGTACAAAATCGTTTCTCAAACCCTTTCCATGTGTAGACCTTCTCTATGCCCCAAGAAACACACTTCCTTATGCCAAAAGTGTTATTTCAAGAATTTTGCCTTCAGCTGATAAACATGAAGCGTACTAAGAACCTCTTCAAGATGATTAGCATGCTTTTCCATGCTCTTGGAAAACACCAAAATGTCATCCACGAACACCATCACGAACTTATTTAGGACAGAGCTCATCAAATCTACCAAATAGACTGGGGCATTGGTTAGCCCAAAAGGCATAACCAACCACTCAAAGAATCCATCGGGTGTTCTAAATGCGGTCTTATCAATACTATCATCAGCAACTCTAAGCTGATGGAATCACATGGCTAAATCAAGCTGAGAGAATACTGAAGAGCCAACTAATTGGTCAAAAAGGTCATCTATCCTAGGGAGTCGATATCGGTTCTTCTTTGTGAGCTTATTCAATTCTCTATAGTCTACGCAAAG
Source organism: Allium fistulosum (assembly GCA_030737815.1). Taxonomy (NCBI): domain Eukaryota; kingdom Viridiplantae; phylum Streptophyta; class Magnoliopsida; order Asparagales; family Amaryllidaceae; genus Allium; species Allium fistulosum. Next base: position 1,025,068,771 of record CM060902.1, read on the forward strand.
TCAAAGGGAACCATCCGCCTTAGTAGCGAAGATGACTGGCGCTCCCCACTCTGATATGCTCCTTCTTATAAATCCTTTCTCCAAAAGCTCAAGGATCTGCTTGCTCACCTCTCCCTACCTGCCATGTGCCTCACGGGTAATACTATTAGCTTAGCATTATTAGTCAAATAAATTCTGAAGTCAATCTCTCTCTTAGGGGGTAGTCCCCTAACCTCTTCGAAGACGTCTAGAAAATCTCTGACGACAGGAACCGAATCCAACTCTGATGATGATGAATCGAGGAAATAAAGGAAGCTCAACATAACTGACCCTTGCGGGTCGCCAGAAACCTCGAGAGTCCTACCGCTGCATGTCCCTAGTCTAACGACTCTCCTCTCGCAATCTAATATAGCTCCATATGTGGATAGCCAATCCATCCCTAAAACCATCCCATACCCCGAAAATCCCAATACATAGGCGTCATGGTCAAATTCCACGCCTAGGATAAAAAATTTCAAACCCCTACAAACCATAGACAAGTGTGCCGATCCTCATATGGGGTTTAAAACAACAATGGGGTCTACTATTAAAGAGACGTTTAAGTGCAAACAATCTTCTAAAGAACTCGTAATGAAAGGGTGTGATGCTCCATAATCGGAAAGAGTCCAAATGTGAAAATCAGAAAGAGAGATTAATCCTTCTAAAGAGATTTGCCTACCTCTATCTGAATCACTGCTAGAAAGTGTTGCATCCAAAGCTTATACCTGCACCATAGGTGCGCTTGCTCTCTGCCCCATTCTCTAAGGACAAGCTATACTAAGATGACCGAGCTGCCCAAAGTTGAAACACCTCCCCTTCATCATTTTATTGTTATAGTCCCTTGTGTAAAGACCAACTTGTCCATAGTTATTGCATTTCCCGCTTTTCTTTATCCACTTCTAAGGTCCTCCAAATCTAACATCCTAAACCTTTGCTCCATAACCTCGAACCTAGCTCGTGCCTCCTCGAAATCCTCTGTGCCAAAAATCGTTCTGCCTCGTAGACTAGCGAAGTTCTTACATATCTTAGAAAAATTGGCTGTTGTAGATGGATTAAAGGGACCTCCACCTACCGGTGCTATATTGGGCGCTTGCACTTGCACCTTTGGAATCGTAGTTTTACGGAACCAGCCATCCATATTATGCAAAGAAAAGGAACTTTAGTCTAGAAAGAATCAAAAGATGGTTGAACTGGACTTTTGAGGGGATTTTTATAAAAAAACACTTTTATACTTGAAAAACTACTTCTATAATAAGAGTTTCTTTCTGAATAATACTTCTAATTTGAAGATATGCTACTTAAAAATAGGTTGCTCTTAGAAAAATACTTTATTTTTAAAACAAGTTTTTAGGAATCCTGTAACCTTAGGCTCTGATACTAAATGTAACACCCCACACCCCTTAGTATACCTAGTAGAGCACACTAAAAGACATGTTGCGTTGTAGGTATAACTAAAACTAGCAGAGACTAAGATTCATAAGACAAAAATATATAAACAGCGGAAACAATTATGATAATAATAATTTATTTAGAAAAAAACCTCATAATTACTTTATAAATCAAATAAGTCGCCAAATACCAAATACATCATATGTAACAACCCGAAATTTAACCCGTAATAATTAATTTTTTAATTAGTTAAATAATGAAATAACTTTGTAAAATTATCAGAATTGAGCTACGACAGTTGCAACATTGTGTCTGTGGTAATTTTCTGGTCAATTTCCATATATAGAACGTCAGAAACCGAGCTAATATGACCAAGTTTGAAAATAAACAAAATAAGCAGAAATAAAACGAAATATATATATATATATATGTATATATATATACATACATATTTATATATATATAAGGTCAGGTCGACCCACCGGTCGACCTAGGCAAGGGTGTGGTCGATCGCCCGATTGACCCGCCTTGCATTTTGGCGAGCGAACGAAAATATGTTCGTTATGATCGTTCGAACGAATTAGCAGTCACCGAACACGTCATTTGCATCCTTAGTTTAATCCGGTCCCTCCGTTTCTGCATCTGATGGCTCCTATTCAGCCTATGACGTGGTTGCATCCTATTCAATCTCCAAATCCAACGGTCCAAGATCCACTTCTACACATATAAATAGATCCGTAGACCTAATACTTTTTCTCATTCTAGGTTTTCACCAATTGGGTTCACCTTTCAAGAAAGGACCCTAAACGGAATAATTTTTCCAAAGGAGAAAATCGTTATAAATTGAATTATTTTACAACTCCAAGTGGATCCGGGAAGACCAAAGGAAAAGCTTAGGACCGGAGGTGAGTGATTGTAATTATTTTAAGATTTCTTTAAGTAATTTAAAATAATAGGCTTTCCAATAGTTGTAGTTTTACTACGATTTTTGGAATATTCTTTTTCAGTAGTTATTTACAGTTTTTAGAATTATTTTCAATCTATTTCCTTTCAGCTATTCCTTTTATTAATTTTAGTACTGTTTCTGTTAATTATAATTCATTACTGTTAAGTATAGCTTTTATTGATTTACAGTCTATTTACAGTATTTAAGTTTATTTACTGTTATTTATTTCTTATTTACATCTTTTTCGACATTTTGGATTTTATGCAAGCGTCTATTCTCTTCATCCCCCTTTTCGCGTATGGGTTGGAATAAATTAAACGCGAATATGTATTTTATAAGTAAGAATATTGAATGAAGAAAATAAGATGTAAATAATAACGACTGCAATAAATAATGGAATTAGACTGTAATAAATAATGGAATTGGACTGAAATTACGCCTAATTTTAATTAGAATTGGACTAATTAATGATAATTGGCATAGTTATAACTTAGAATTATAACTAAATAGAGTTAAAGATGAAAGAAGATTATTTCCAAACTTAGACCTTGGGTTAAGTAATAATAAGCATGATTATAACGTAGGTTATAATAAGAAAAAGAACAAAACGGGGCTTATTTGAAGGCTTGGGATAAATTAATATGCGTAGAAAGTAAAAATGGTAATAAAGGCTTATTTAAATAATAAGCAAAGATGAAAGTAGGACCTGTACCAAATAGCATTCCCTAGGGCACGCTTATGCTAAGAATGGTAGTAATTGGTCAAATAGAAGTGCAAATCATGGGGATTTTGATAAGGGGCTCAACTAGTTATTGTTTGCATGAAGGGCCAGTACCAACAACATTTCCCCTATTTTTCTATGGACACATGGTGATCTTGCATTAGCCTGAAGTGAGATGAGGGGCACACTATGTTGGATGTTGGAGGTAATAAGAAGACCCAATGGGTGGAGCAAAAGGTAGCATGGGCATAGTGGTAGTTATGCGTGCGACTTCCATTCGGGTGCTCAGTAATAGCTATGAGTTCCAAGGGCTTAGTATGGGTGTCTTTCGTAGACACCATTGCCTTATGTGTAGGGAGCTATATATGTCGTCCGGATCCATGTGGTTGCTCTATGCATCTTTCATAGATACCATTGGCTGCTGTGTAGGGAGTTATATAGCGGCTGGTCCACAGTAAGGTCTATGGAGTAGCAGGCCGATCAAAAAGGGTAGAATTAGGGTTACATCCTAATTACAGGATTAGGAATTCATTCTAATTAAATCAGACAAGTGCAAGCAATCAAAGTTAACCTATCTTGAGCAATATTTAATCGTATTTATTTCCAGTTTATCTCTTTCCTATTTCCTTTGTTATCCTTATTTTTGCTAGAACTGTTGTAGAATCTATTACTTTTATCTTGCTTAAAGAATCTAGTAATTACTATCACTCACCAGACTTTTAGTCTAACCCACTCCTCTATTTCCCCCTTTTCCCCCTTAGGCAATCAAGGGAGAAGCTAGTAGATTGCTGCAGCTTGGAGTTCTTCTTGGAGGAGATTTCTTCTATGTACTTCTTTTATTTTCAACTTTTTTTCTTGTATGCACTGGTTTATTTATGAGGGATATTACGTACTCTGATTTTGAGACAATGAATTTTTATTTCATAAGACACGATGGGCTTTGAATGTGGTATTAGGTATTTGACTTATTATGAACCAATTATGAAGCTTTGTTTTAATTAAGTTATTATTTTAAGTTTCCACTATTTTTATCCATTTTTGTCTTGTGAATCTTAGTCTTTGTTTGTTTCAGTTATACCTACAACTCACCATGCCTTTTAATGTGTCCTTTTAGGTATATTAAGGGGTGTGGGGTGTTGCATTTGGTATCAGAGCCTAAGGTTACAGGATTCCAAAATTTATTTTGAAAGTAAATTATTTTTCAAAATAACTTATTTTAAAAGTATTTTTCAGAAAAGAACATTTAGAAATGATTTTAAGTATAAAAGATTTTTTTTATAAAAATCCCCTCATAGGTCCAGTTCAATCTCCCTTTGACTTTTTCCTAAACTATCATTTTCTTTTCTTAGAATGGCCGATGCCCCGAACCTTCCCGAGTGCATTCCAATCTCAGCCTGGTTTCATAGGTACTTACAAGCCACAACACCAGAGGTGCACGGACCTGCGCCCACTCCTGCACCAGCGGGTGGGAATCCTATCAACCCACCCGCCGCAATAATTTCTCTAAGCTTTGTAAAGATTTTGCGAGTTTGGACGGAAAAACTTTTTCCGGCAAGGAGACTTTTGTGGAGGCGAGAGCATGGCTTTGGAACATAAAGAGGATTTTTTTGTCTTTTGGGATTGGATGGTCAGCAGCTAGTCGCTTGGAAGCTGAAGGAGGAGGAAACTTATTGGTAGGAGGTGATCGAGTTGGAGGGAGGAATATTACTTGGGATGGATTCCGGGAGCGATTCAATAGGAAGTTTCTATCTCAGGAAGAAGAGAGTGTTCAGCTGGAGAAGTTTATCAATTTGAAGCAAGGGAGTTTGTCTGTCAAGGAGCACACCAATCAATTCAATGAGCTGTCGCGGTTTGGTATAGACTTGGTGAACACGCTGCACAAGAAAGCTATGAAGTTTGCGAAGGGATTGAATCAACCCCTTCAGGGATTATTGCTAACTCATGTACCAATGGGAGCTACTTATGAGTCTTTGGTCGAGATGGCGCTTATGTCGGATACGGTCAAGGAAGGAGAGTCTAAAGAGGAGGTTAAGTCAGAAGGTCCAAAAAAGAAGTGGTGGGAAAAGAATAAGAAGAAGAAGAAAGGTGATGGTCCTCAGAAGCAGATTAAGAAAGGAATAAAATGCCATGGTTGTAGGAAGGTTGGACATGTAGCCAAGGATTGCTTGAAGGAGAAGATGAAGGGTAAGTGCTATACTTGCGGGCAGTCTGGTCATATGATTAGGAGTTGTCCCTAGGGAGCGAGTGCACCAGTTGCGCAGATTTAAGCGTTAGACACAGCACCTTCTAGTAGCATTCCAGATAGTGGTAGGAAAGTCACAGTTGAAGGTTTGATTTCTATATCTGATTTTCCTATTCAAATTTTATTTGATTCTGGAGCATCACACTCTTTCATCTCTAGCTCTCTAGTAGATTGTTTGCACTTGGACATATCATTAGTAGTAGACCGCATTATTGTTTCAAACCCCATAGGAGCATCAACACACTTATCTATGGTTTGTAAGGGTCTGAAAATCTTTATCATAGGCGTAGAGTTTGGCTGCGATGCCTATGTCTTGGGATTATCGAGGTATGGGATGATCTTAGGGATGGATTGGCTATCCACATACGAAGCTATCTTAGACTGCGAGAGGAGATTCGTTAGACTTGAGACTTACAGTGGTCAGACTCTGGAGGTATCTTGCGACCCGCAAGGGTCGGTCATGTTGAGTTTTCTCTATTCCCTCGATTCATCTTTATCAGAGTTGCATTCGGTTCCCATCGTCAGAGATTTTGCAAATGTCTTTGAGGAGGTTAGGGGACTACCCCCTAAGAGAGAGATTTACTTTGACCAAGAATGCCAAGCCAGTAGCGTTACCTGTGAGACACATGGCACCTAGGGAGAGGAAAGAATTGAGCAAGCAGATTCGTGAGCTCTTGGAGAAGGGATTCATAAGAAGGAGCATATCGGAGTGGGAAGCACCAGTCGTCTTCGCCCCTAAGGCAGATGGTTCTCTCCGACTTTGCATGGACTATAGGGAATTGAATAAGCTCACCAAGAAGAATCGGTATCCACTTCCTAGGATTGATGATCTTTTTGACCAGTTGGTAGGTTCTTCGGTTTTCTCTCAACTTGATTTAGCCACGGGATTCCATCAACTTAGGGTCGCTGATGACAACATAGATAAGACTGCCTTTAGGACATAGGATGCATTCTTCGAGTGTTTGGTTATGCCTTTTGGGCTAACCAATGCTCCAGCCTATTTCGTTGATTTGGTGAGACACGTCTTTAGGGATGTCCTAAATAAGTTTGTGGTGGTATTAGTGGATGATATCTTGGTATTTTCCAAGAATATGGAGAAGCATGCTGTTTATTTGGAAGAAGTTCTTCGCACACTTTGTAGTCATCATTTGAGAGCTAAGTTTTCGAAGTGTCATTTTTGGAGAGAGGAAGTTCGTTTCTTAGGGCATGTAGTCTCGAAGGAAGGTTTGGCTGTTGACCCCGCCAAGGTTATTGCAGTAATGATTGGAAGGACCCCAAGAACATTACCGAGGTTAGGAGCTTCCTAGGATTGGTAGGCTACTATAGGAAGTTCATTAGAGACTTTACCAAGATTTCGGCACCACTCTTGCGCCTTACTAAGAAGAATAAAGCTTTCATGTGGGACGTGGATTGTGAGGATTCCTTCACAAAGCTTAAGAGAGCCTTACTAGTGCACCAATGTTATTTTAATCAGACGGAGCTAAGCCTTTCACTGTATACACTGATGCATGCGGAACGGGTCTAGGAGCGGTGTTGATGCAAGAAGGTAGGCTAGTGTGTTATGGTAGTAGGCAGTTGAGGACGCATGAGAAGAACTAGCCTACCCACGATTTGGAGTTGGCTGCCATAGTTTTTACACTTAAGGCTTCGAGGCACTATTTCCTTGGAGAGAAGTTTGATCTTTTCAAAGACCATAAGTCTTTGAAGTGCCTATTCTCGCAGAAGGACTTAAACTTGAGGCAACAAAGGTGGATGGAGTTTTTAGCCTCGTATGATTTTGAGATAGCTTATACCCCTGGCAAGGGTAATGTGGTTGCGGATGCATTGAATAGGAAGAAGGAAACCCTTAGTCCTTTGTTCGTAGAGTGAGGGAACTTGGAGTTTATTTCTACTTTTGATTTTAAGCCCTCTACGGACATTACTCCCATATTATTGGCAACCTTAGAGGTAAGGCCTACCCTTATGGATCAGATTGGCTCGAGGCAGCGGGAGGATTCGGAACTCATGGACATTATGGATAGGATTAGCCGAGGAGAGGTCACAAGACATCTCCAACGCTATTCCATTGATAGTAGAGGGTGGCTTAGGAGAGATGGGAGGCTTTGTGTTCCATACACCGGTGACTTGTTGAGAGCAGTTTTGGAGGAGGCCCGCCATTCCCGTATGACTATACATCCGAGTGGTGACCAAATGTATCGAGCTTTGAAGAGGATGTTCAATTGGGGTGGTATGAAGAAGGATGTGGCGGAATTCGTAGCTAAGTGTCTCATATGCCAAAGGGTAAAAGTAGAGCAGTAGAAGCTCGATGGATTACTTTAGCCCTTAGAAGTTCCAGAGTGGAAGTGGGATAGTATTTCTATGGATTTCATTGATTGTTTACCCCATTCTAGAAAATGGAACACTAGCATTTGTTGATTGTTGATAAATTGACCAAGAGTGCTCACTTCATCCCAGTTAAGAGTAAGTGTATGGCTTCATATTTGGCATCCTTGTATATTCGAGAGATAGTCCATCTACACGGAGTTCCTTCTAGTGTTGTTAGTGATAGAGATCTCATTTTCACTAGTGAGTTTTGGAGAAGCTTACAAGAGGCGCTAGGGACGCAACTTAGGTTGAGTACGGCCTATCACCCCCAAATGGATGGTAAAACGGAGAGGGTAAATAGGGTGCTTCAGGATTTGCTGCGGATGTGCATTTTGGACTTTGGAGGAACTTGGGAGGAGCATCTTTCATTGGTTGAGTTTGCGTACATTAATAGTTACCAAACAAGTATAGGAATGGCACCATTTAAGGCTTTATATGGGAGACCTTGCAAGTCCCCATCATGTTGGGTAGAGTCTACGGAGAAGTTATTACTTGGACCCGATATGGTTAGGGAGACCTCTGAGAGGGTGGATTTGATTCAACGAAGAATGAAGATGGCTCAAGACAGACAAAAGTTGTATGCGGATAGGCAGAGGAGAGAATTAGAGTTTGAGGTTGGAGACTTAGTTTTTATCAAAGTATCCTCACTTAGGAAGGTGGTATGATTCAGATCAAATGGAAAGATAGCCCCTAGATTTGTTGGACCATTTTCTATCACACACAGAGTTAGGAAGATGGCTTACCAAGTGAAGCTACCAGATAGACTCGCAGGAGTGCACGACGTTTTCCATGTTTCACACTTGCGAAAGTGCTTAGATGACTCGGCGGAAGTTGTAGAGCCTAGTCAGTTAGAGGAGGTGGAGGTAGAAAGGGAAGTTTCTGTTAGGCGTATCCCCACGAAGATTGTTGGAAGTGATATCAAGAGACTAAGGAATAAGGAGTTTCCACTGGTTAAGGTGCAATGGGGAGATGAAGTTGCAGACGCCACTTGGGAAGCAGAAGAGAAGATTTGTACTTCCTATCCTCATCTTTTTTATGGTAAGTTTTAGAATTCCTTTTTCCATCTTTAGATTTGAATAGGTTCTTTCCTTTATTATCCTTTGGCAGGGTAGAACTTAGTATTTAACCTATGGATGGTAGGATTTGATGTAAACATGTTAATAGCACATGTTATGAATGATGTGTGCTAGTGGTTGCAAGTGTTTGCTAATGGGTGCTATGGATGCATATAGGTACACTGGGCACTATTATTCCTTAGGGATCGGCCTAACTAGGACACTAGAGCATATGCATATGGATGTGTTCATATTTGCATTTTATTTTATTCCATGGTTGCTATAAATGGATGATTATCATATGATTGTTGCATTTGGATGATGATTGTAGCACGAATATAAAACTATCAGTTATCATTAGGAAATTTTTGCATTCATTTGGATACATAGCACGGACATGATTGCATAAAAGGAGGTCAACTGAATCAGTGGAGCGCCTAATCTTTTGCATTAGTTAGGGACATTTACACTACACTAATTGCATAAGTATCGTAAAATGTATTAGAAAAACTTAAGGACAATGGATGAATGGTTGATGATTGAGTAGTTGGTTGTAGAATTGGATGAAAACATTTAGTACATTCTTTTAACCTTAGAGATTTGGGGACGAAATCCCTTAAGGAGAGGAGAATGTAACAACCCGAAATTTAATCCATAATAATTAATTTGTTAATAAATTAAATAATAAAATAACTTTGTGAAATTATCAGAATTGAGCTACGGGAGTTGCATCATTGTGTCCGTGGTAATTTCTTGGTCAATTTCCATATACAGAACGTCAGAAACTGAGCTAAAATGACCAAGTTATAAAATAAACAAAATAAGCAGAAATAAAACAATATATATATATATAAGGCTAGGTCGACCGGCCGGTCGACCTGGGCAAGGGGGCGACCGCCCGGTCGACCCGCCGGATTTTGGCGAGCAAACGAACATTCGTTCATTCGAAGGAATCAGCAGCCACCGAACACGTCATTTGCAACCTTTTGTTTAATCCGGTCCCTCCGTTTCTGCATCTGATGGCTCCTATACAGCCTACGATGTGGTTGCATCCTATTCAATCTCCAAATCCAACAGTCCGAGATCCACTTCTACACATATAAATAGACCCCTAGACCTAACACTTTTTCTCATTCTAGGTTTTCTCCAATTGGGTTCACCTTTCTAGGAAGGACCCTAAACGGAATAATTTTTCTAAAGGAGAAAATCGTTATAAATTAAATTATTTTACAACTCCAAGTGGATCCGGGAAGACCAAAGGAAAAGCTTAGGACCAGAGGTGAGTGATTGTAATTATTTTAAGATTTCTTTAAGTAATTTTAAACAATAGGGTTTCCAATAGTTGTAGTTTTACTACGATTTTTGGAATAGCCTTTTTCAGTAGTTTTTTTTACAGTTTTTAGAATCATTTTCAGTCTATTTCCTTTCAGCTATTCCTTTTAGTAATTTTAGTATTGTTTCTGTTAATTATAATTTATTACTGTTAAGCATAGCTTTTTATTGATTTTAAGTCTATTTACAGTATTTAAGTTTATTTACTGTTATTTATTTCTTATATACATCTTTTTCGACATTTTGGATTTTATGCAAGCGTCTATTCTCTTCATCCCCCTTTTCTGTGCGTATGGATTCGAATAAATTAAAAGCGAATATGGATTTTATAAGTAAGAATATTGAAGGAAGAAAAGAAGATGTAAATAATAACGACTATAATAAATAATGGAATTGGACTGTAATATATAATGGAATTTGACTGAAATTACGCCTAATTATAATTAGAATTGGACTAACTAAAGATAATTGGCATAGTTATAACTTAGAATTATAACTAAATAGAGTAAAAGATGAAAGAAGCTTATTTTCACACTTAGACCTTAGGTTAAGTAATAAGCATGATTATAACGTAGGTTATAATAAGAAAAAGAACATAATGGGGCTTATTTTAAGGCTTGGGATAAATTAATAAGCGTAGAAAGTAAAAATGGTAATAAAGGCTTATTTAAATAATAAGAAAAGATGAAAGTAGGACCTGTACCAAACAGCATTCCTTAGGGCACGCTTATGCTAAGAATGGTAGTAATTGGTCAAATAGAAGTCCAAATCACGGGGATTTGGATAAGGGGCGCAACTAGATATTGTTTGGATGAAGGGCTAGTGCCAATAACATTTTCCATATTTTTCTATAGACACACGATGATCTCGCATTAGCCTAAAGTGAGATGAGGGGCATGCTGGACGTTGTAGGTAATAAGAAGACCCAATAGGTGGAGCAAAAGGTAGCATGGGCATGGTGGCAGTTACGCATGCGACTTCCATTCAGGTGCTTAGTAATAGCTATGAGTTCCAAGCGCTTAGTGTGGGTGTCTTTCGTAGACACCGTTGCGTTATGTGTAGGGAGCTATATATGTCGTCCGGATCCACAGTGGTTGCTCTGTGCATCTTTCATAGATACCATTGACTGCTGTGTAGGGAGTTACATAGCGGCTTGTCCACAGTAAGGTCTATGGAGTAGCAGGCCGATCAAAAGGGTAGAATTAGGGTTACATCCTAATTACAGGATTAGGAATTCATTCTAATTAAATCAGACAAGTTCAAGCAATCAAAGTTAACCTATCTTGAGCAATATTTAATCGTATTTATTTCCAGTTTATCTCTTTCCTATTTCCTTTGTTATCCTTATTTTTGCTATAACTGTTGTAGAGTCTATTACTTTTATCTTGCTTAAAGAATCTAGTAATTACTATCATTCACCAGACTTTTAGTCTGACCCACTCCTTTATTTCCCCCTTTTTCCACCTTAGGCAATCAAGGGAGGAGCTAGTAGATTGCTGCAGCTAGGAGTTCTTCTTGGAGGAGATTTCTTCTATGTACTTCTTTTATTTTCAGCTTTTGTTCTTGTATGCATTGGTTTATTTATGAGGGATATTACTTACTCTGATTTTGAGACTATGAATTTTTATTTCATAAGATACAATGGGCTTGGAATGTGGTATTTGGTATTTGACTTATTATGAAGCAATTATGAAGCTTTGTTTTAATTAAGTTATTATTTTAAGTTTCCGCTGTTTTTATCCATTTTTGTCTTGTGATTCTTAGTCTCTGTTAGTTTCAGTTATACCTACAACTCACCACGCCTTTTAATGTGTCCTTTTGGGTGTATTAAGGGGTGTGGGGTGTTACATCATATGTCTCAAAATATCCATACTTGTCTTGCGAAATTAAAAACCATAGTCTCAATAAAATCAGAGTACAACTATTCCCCAACATGTGCCAGTACAAGTAAATAACAAAAGGCTGAAATAAAAGAAGTGGAAGTACATAATGGAATCTCCTTCAAAGAAACCTCCAAGCAACTGCAACCTATTGTCCTCTTCCTTGATTGCCTATGGGTGAAAAGGGGGAAAATAGAGGAGTAGGATAGACTAAAAGTCTGGTGAATGATAGTAATTACTAGAATCTTTAAGCAAAGTAAAAGTAATAGACTTTACAATAGTTCTAGTATATAAAAAGAAACAAACGAAATAGAAGAAGGAATAAGCTAGAAATAAATACGAATTAACTACATCAACATAATTAATTAACTTTGATTGTTCACACTTGTTTTTGATAGCTGCTTAGATTAGGCTAAATTCCTAATACTACCCTTTGATTGGCCTGCTACTCCATAGAATCTACTGTGGACCGGAGGCTAAAGCTCCCTACGCAGTAGACATTGGTGCCTACGAAAGGCACACACTAAGTGCTTAGAACTCATAATGATTACTGAGAACCCGAATAGAAGTCGCACGCGTAACCTCCACCATGCTCATGTTACCTATTGTTCCACCTATTGGGTCTTCTTATTACCTCAAGCTCCAGCATAAGCATGCTCCTCGTCTCACTTCAAGTTATGCGAGACACGATATCTCACTTCATGGTTATGTGAGACACCTATCTCACTTCAGGGTTATGTGAGACACCTTGTTTCACTTCAAGGTTATGTGAAACACCGTGTCCATAGAAATAATAGGGGAAATGCTATTGGTACTGTGGTGTCATCCAAACAATATAGTTGCGCCCCTTGTCCAAATTCCCATAATTTGGACTTCTACTTATTGACCATTTACTATCATTATTAATATGAGCGTTCCTCTCGTCTCACTACAGGATTATGTTTGACACCTCGTCTTACTTCAGGGTCATGTGAGACACCTCGTTTCACATCAGGGTTATCTGAAACACTGTGTCCATAAAAATAATAGGGGAAATGTTGTTTGGTACAGGTTCTACTTTAATTCTTTGCTTATTAACTTAGATAAATTATTTAAATAAGCCTTTACTTTTGTTCATACTGTCTGTGCTTATTAATTTATCCTAATTCTTAAAATAAACCTCACTGTGTTCTATTTCTTATTATAACCTACGTTATAATCATGCTTATTACTTAACCCAAGGTCTAAGTGTAAAAATAAGCTCCTTTCATCTTATACTCCTACTAGTTATAATTCTAAGTTATAACCAGGTCAATTATCTTTAATTAGTCCAATTCTAACATCAATATCATAATTAAGCTCAATTTCAGTCTTAATTCTATTTTTATTACTGTCTTTATAATTTACATTTTATCTTCCGTTATTTCAGTATTCTTATAATTTTAATCCATTATCGCGTTTAATCTATTCTAATCCATACGCGAAGAAGAAGGAGAAATAAAAGAAAACTTAGAATAGAAGAAAATCCAAAGCATAGCAAAAAGGTGTAAATAAAGCATAAATAAAAGTAAATAAATTAAAATACTGTAAATAAACTATAAATAAATGGAAAAGCTATAATTAATATAAATAAACAAAAATTAACTGAAAAGAATAGCTAAAAGAAATAGACTGAAAATAATTTTAAAAACTGTAAATAAACTACTAAAAAGGTTATTCCAAAAATCATAGTAAAACTATAACTATTGGAAACCCTATTATTTTAAATTACTTAAAGAAATCTAAAAAAATTACAATCACTCACCTGTGGTCCTAAGCTATGCCCTTTAGGTCTTCCCGATTCCACTTGGGGTTGTTAAATAATTTAATTTAAAACGATTTTGTCCTTGGAAAATTATTCCGCTTAGGATCCTTCTTGAAAAGGTGAACCCAATTGGAGAAAATCTTAGAATGAGAAAAAGTGTTAGGCCTAGGGTCTTATTTATAGGGGTAGAAGTGGATCTCAGACCGTTAGATTTGTGGATTGAATATGGTGCGACCACGTCATAGGCTGAATAGGAGTCGTCAGATGGAAGCACTGAAAGACCAGATTGAGTAAAAGAATGAAATTGACGTGTACTAGGTTTGCTGGAACGAACAAGAACGAAAAATTTGTTCGTTCGCTCACTACGTTGGGCGGGACGACCGCACTGTCGACCTTCCCCCATCCTAGGTCGACCGGCCTGTCGACCTAGGGTGTGGTTTGGTCGACCTGACTCATATATTATATTGTAGTTATTGTTGTTGTTGTTTCGTTGATTCTTGATTGATTTTTATCTTGCTCATATTAGCTCGGATTCTGACATTCTATGTATGGAAATTGATCAGAAAATTACCACGGACACAATGGTGCAACTCCCGTGGCTTAGTTCTGATAACTTCACAAAATTATTTTATTAAATTTTGGGTTGTTACAAAACCCCTAAGGATCTCTCTACAATTTCCATATAAATTGCCAAAAACAAGGCAATTCACAACTACATCTATATGGATTATCGCTATAAATGCACTTCTAAATCCGAGTCTTATTTCAACCTATATTCAACTACAACATATATGATTTGTTCCAAGACCTTGCTAAATATCATACAAGTCTATTCAAGTTCATTCAAGTCTGTTTAAGTTCACATATATGTCACGTGCTTTTCAAAGCAATAATCAAAACCATTGTTTTCGACATATGTCCAAGTTTATTTAAATAACTTTATCAAAAAAACACAAGCATATATGGGTTATATTTTCAATCCAAGTAGTGGGTTAGTCAACTTCTATATAACAAATTACCAAGATCTTAGAACCAAAGTCTAAACCCCACCTTGCTACCTCCTTTCCTTCCCTTGCTTCCTTGCTTTGCCTTGCTCTAAGCCCTCCCTCTAGCTCATAATACTCACAGCCTATGGATGGTGGAAGAGTATGGCTTTACTTTTTCAACCTCTAACTAGGTAGAAGGTTTTGTTATGTGGTAGTAAGGTCTCACTCCAAATTTGGGGTGATTCAGAATTGATTTGCAAATAATTTGCTTTAGGGATTTTAGGATGAAGAAGAAGATGAAATTGATTTTGAATTCTAAGCTTTGTAAATATTTTGATTATTTCCTAAGGGTGCACCCCTCCTTGTATAGGATTAGGAATATGATGGGGAGAGAGTGAAAACCTTCAATACCCTTCTAACATTAATTACTTCTATCATGTCTACTTTACATCGTACAGCTTAACTTTTAAGTATTTCCATATTTGTTCATTTCCTAAATATAAGATGACATCATTCATAACATACTATATAAAGTTTATTTCTATAAATGGCAAGGAAATTATTTCATTAAATTGATTTCCTAAGCAAATAAGTGTGCAAAAAAAATCTAAACAACTTCTGACGGTTAAAAAGCTGTTTATCGATAAAACGATTTTCGGTCACGTTATCGATATTTTTCCAAAGAATATATTTTTGTAAACAATTTTTAAAACAAGTTTATTATAATTTTATATTAATTAAATGATGCTTAACAAGGTTATAAAATCATATTTATAACACTTAATTATATTTCAAAATGTTTCAATATTTGAAGATGAAGTGTTCGAATTTTAGAGTTGCTACAAGATCATTTAGTACCGGCACCAAATATAAATAGGAAGGCGACTGACAATGTAGTAGATATACGAAGATGTATATAGGAAGAGCAAAATAGAAGAAGTGTTATGCTGATGAAAGACGTAGGGATTTGGAGTTCTCAGTTAGTACTTCATGTTTATAAAGGTTTCTCCGATGAGGAATATTGTTCAGTTTGGAAAGGAATGTAAGTTGGCTCTTCACTATATAGGACCATTTCCAATACTCAAGAGGATTGGTGCACTTGCTAATAGATTCGAGTTACCGATTAGGCTATCGGGTGTGCATAATGTGTTTCATGTATCCCATTTGCATAAATACATGCACGATCCTTCTTTGATAGTGGAGTCACTACAGTAGGAAGACTTGGAGATAGAGCCTAACTTAAGTATACTAAGGTAACCTATTCGCATTGTTGACCATGACGAAAAGCAGTTATTGTAAAGTTGGTTAAAGTACAATGGAGCGATGATGCTAGATATTATACTTAGGAAACCGATGATAGTGTGAGAGAGTCTTATCCTGAGTTGTTATTCAATTTGCGTTTTCTTATTATATGATAGCTTTTGTAGTGTACTCACAACTTATGGTGAAGTCATTTAGTATGCATTTTGGCTTAGTATGTATTTTCAGTAGTATTATATATATATGTACTAGGTTTATGTGTTTTAGTTGTTGTGTTGTTTGTTTGTGGTTGAATTTCGAGGACGAAATGCCTTAAAGGAGAGAGAATGTAGCGACCCAGAATTTTAAAACACTTCTATTTAAATATCTTAATTATTTAAATAATTAAATCTTGGTTTAATATGATAAAATTTAACCTTGATTAAACTCATTTTAAATAATAACTCATGTTGAGAAACTTATTTTTGAAATGTGTTTACAAAAATAAATACTTAGAAGAAATATTGATAATGTTATCCGGCATTCTAGCCCAGCTATATTGAACTGATTGCACGAGTTAGCTTCGATGGTTGTTAAGGCCGACAATTCTAGAGTGATGATTATGGGGCCCAGAAGTCGAGTATAAATAGTAATATAAAGTCAGGATTGAATGGAATTGATATATGTGCAATGTTGAATGTTCAAAGTATGGGATATGGTTCAATGCATAGGAGGGATCAACATAGTTTGGCTTCAACAGGAGGGATCGACATACATCAAAGTACAAGAGCATTCTTGCAGAAAACAATCAATATCTCAAGATCTACAAGTCCAAAGCATATGCAATTTGAGAAGCAAGATATGAGGACCCTAGGGAACCTATCTTAAGGATCGCACATCTAAAAGACAAAATTGAAGGTATCTGTATACATCCCTTGGGAGAGATCGACAGAAGACAGCGATCAAGTCATGTTGAATCAGAGATCAAGCAACAACTCAAGTTCCAATGATCTAAATGACATGAAAATTGAAGGCTAAGCATGTTTTTGCAGAAGGAAGCCACCATAGGGATTGCTCCCCAAATTCAACCAAAGAAGGGATCGGTACCGATCCCTCCTCTTTGGGAATTAGGCCTAGTGATCCCTCTAGTGGGACCTTGTGGTTAGAAGGTCCTTCAGCTGAAATTTCAGAGAGATACATGGTCATCTTCATGTATAAATACTGGCCTGATGGGTCATTCTAAGGATCTTTACGCTACTTGTTACTCTAGACTCCATTATAATCAAGCACTTGCTATTTTCTATTGCTGTAATCAGATTTATAAGTGATTAATAAAGAATAATCTTCAAAGTGGATGTAGACATACAATGCCGAACCACTCAATACGCACCTTCAGGCTGATCTCATCAGTGCGTTCAGAGGTGTCGGTAATCACAACATCGTTGGATTCATCTACCGACAGTAGATCTTCAGCCTTATCGTCGTCAAGTGCTCTGATGACTTGAAAATCGAGCCCCGGTACATTGGTGGCTGCCGGAATCTTTGATAATTTATCTTGTTTCTCCACGGCAGTGTCACTTTTAGGAGTTTGGCCAGGACCCAAAAGACCGGTAGAATTGTTAAAACAAGGAGGTAGGCCTAAAACCATTGGGCACGAAGAAAAAAACTTCTCATAGAGTGGAGTGTAAAGTGGAATACTTGCTTCCGACTGGCTCTTGATGGTTGTTGGAGCACTTTGGATTGATAACCAGGTTTATCTAGATCGTAGCTCAAGTCCTGCCCTAGGCCAAAAGAAACCGATGCTCCAACTGCTTGAAAAGAAGAGGGGCCCTTAGGATCTACTTTCGAGGATTCAACAATATTTTTTCCCTTTATTGGAAGTTGCTAAAATGTCAAAGTATCAGAGTCTCGCAGTGTAACGACCCAGAATTTCTGATATTTGAAATTTGAATATTTAATTAATTTTGAATATTAATAAGTGAAATTAATAAGTCGAATAATTTATTTTTCGAATATCTGGATTTAATTGGGAAATTAAATCGATAAATTAATAGGTGAAATTCCAGAAATAATTGAAATCTGGATTGAATGTGATTAAAAATGATTTATAAAGTTATATTAAATCATATTGAAGTTATAGTGATGTTATAGAACTTTTAAAATTGAATTTAAAGTAAATTTGTGAAAATTGAATATTTTAATATTTAATCGACTAGTGAAATTAGCCATTTTTGGGGCAGTCTTAGAATTGGACGAAACTAGTTCCATTGGATTCGTAATAGTTTGTTATTATCGGATTTCAATTTTCATAGCAATCGGAGTTTTCGTGTAACCGTGGCAGCTCGAAACGCACCGAAATTGTTTTAATATTTATTTGGCTAGTTAAAATAGTCATTTTTAAAAAAGTCTCGGATTTCGACGAAACTAGTTTCATCAGATCCGTAATGTGAAATTATTGTATGGTTTCAAATTTCGTGTCAATCGGATGTACGGTTTGTCCGGGACAAGCCAAAACGCATCGAAATCGGTTTAATTTAAAATCGATCGTTTAATTCCGTAACTCGCATAGATGACCGAGTTAGCTCTCGAAACACATTCCATTGTGTTCGGAACGCAGGGTAAACCTTATGAACGCCAGGCGGCACGTGTGATTTGGAGATCGTTTGAAAAAGTCGTTTTAAAATGAATTTAATATTAATTTAATACGTATATATATATATACGTTTGCCCAAAACCCTAATTCATTTCCTCCAGCCGCCACTATCAGTTTTAATGGCCAAAAATTCGTTTCCTTTCTCCCTCGATCTCTCCAAATCCGTAAGGAATTACGAAAAGTGTTCAACTACAAACTTGTAGAGGACGATGAGATCTACGATCTCAACGGTGGAGATCGAAATCGGAGCTGTGTGGTGGTCGCTAGGGGGGCGCGTTTGCGCTGCAGTTGCACATGTTTTTCGAGGTAAAATGGAGGCCGAGCTCCACCATATTTCAGCCGAAGGTAGGCGTGGTGATGGGCGTCGAAGTGGAGGTTGTTGATCATCTTCAAGTTGCTCGGTTTGGTCGTGATAATTCAAGAGGAGATGGCGGCTATTGGTTGTCTTTGCACGGTTTTGAACGAAGGGGGAGAGGATGGAAGGTGCGGTCCAGATCTGGAGCTGCAGCAATGGACGGCCGTGATCTGATGTAGGGTTTGAGATTAAAAAAATAAAAGCTGAAATTGTTTTATTTAAATTTGTGTAATTTTTAAAATAGCATAACTTTTTCATACGAGGTCCGTTTCACACGAAACGAATTGCGTTGGAATCGTATTGTCGAGCACTACGCTATGAAACTGGATTGGAAGCAATTGGAGTCGGTGAAAATTTCAGGTATAATTAAACGCGTGTTTAATTTTATTCGAAATAAAACGCTGCGACCGTTTTAAAAGCAAAGGTGAGAACTCCTCACTCATCGAATGTTGTGTTTCGATTTAAATTTTAAATAGTTGAGATTTAAAATTGTTGATAGTGTTAATTGTGGTGATTGAATGATGATTTCTATTTATTGTGATAAATAGACATTATACGCCGTTATTAAGCAGAGGATATTTATTAAAAACATATACCGCGATAATTTCACATTGAAGTGGAATTGGTATTATATATATATAGCAATATATATATATTGGAATATGTATATATTGGAGTTGATTTCCCGCATTGTATAGCGGATGAGACCCTATTGTGCCGTATAATAGCGGATAATATTTATAAATCCAATATACTGCGATAATTTCACATTGAAGTGAAATTGGTATTGTGCTAACATCTGTGGATGCAGGGAAATAGGTTGGAGGGATCCGACTGGATTCCTCACCGTAGTGATTTATTTACAGATATTGTTGTATATTCTGTTATCATATGATGATATATGATGTTTGGAGGTTGTGATTGACTATTTGGTGATGTTGCATCATCGGATCCATTTTTGAAGTTTAAGATAACGATTTTGATTTTTTAAGGGATTTTTAAAGTGATTTTTGAAAGTATACGTTTTATAGAATTGGTTTATTTAAATTGAGATTTTTGGAATAATTATAAACGGTTTATATAAAAGATTTATAAAATTGATATTTATAAATTAAAAATATTGAAATTATAAAATGAGTTTTTATAAGTGTTAAAAGGAAGTATAAATGGATTTCATAAGTGAATGAAATTAATAGATTTATAATGTGAAGTTATAAAATGAATAGATGTTGTAAAATAAAAGATTTATAAGTAATTTACTTATAAATTAGATTTTGGCACTTAAAGGGAATATAAATAAAATTTGCGAATAAAAATGATTTTTATAAGTTGAAATTGTTATAAAATATAAATGTGATTTATAAACCTTGTTTATAAATCTGAAATCACTTATTTTGATAAGTGAATTTTGGAAGTTAATTAAAGGAAGTATATCCACGATTTTAGGCGATGGATAATCTTTTAATAAATGTGTAGAAACATTAAATTGGGTAAATAAAGTATATTCACGATTTTGGACAGTGAATATATTATTAGATAAAATGGATATGTTTTGGAGAAGTGATATTACAAAATGAAGTAATTGTTTTAAAAGGATGTTTTAAAACGTGTTAAGTATCGAAAACGTAGGTTTCAACATTTATTGTTGAAATAGACGTTTCGAGGAATAAGGAAATGGTGGACTATAACACTGTTGTTATAGTAAATGGTTTCCGAAAGGAAATGTTTTATATAGTATTGGGATTTATATATATCTATCTAAATTTCGAATCCCTATACTAGTGATTTTGGGTCGTCGTAACGATGTTTTACGTAACATTCGTTTTGACTCAAATAAAATTTGTGAAAGAGAATGATTTCCTTAAAGAATGAAATATATACTTAATTATGATTTAAGTATATTGAATATTTTCCAAGTGTTGAAAATAAATGGATTTGTGAAATACTTATTATTAAATAAGTATGGAAATGTTTTCCAATATGAAATGAAAGGTTTGAAATTTTATCTTTTAAAGATAAATTGATAAGTGAATATTTGAAATTTTTTTCGAATAGTTGAAGTGTGGAAAATTATATATCTTGTAAAGATATTTTTGGAAGATAAATAATTTGGAAAATTATTTGGAATCTGATGATGCTATGCAGACCTATTGATAGTTAAATAACCGACTATCAATAATTACCTTGAATGGGTATTTGTTGTGATTTGCTTGAATTTCAATGCCACACTTATTTTTGAATAAGCGCTCATTATTTGGGTTAGCCGGGAAAAGACCTTTGTGTCATATAACCCATTTCGAATTTGTGATACGACGATATGGATCATATTGAAGACCGGTGGTGAAGACCGGGTATTTGTGAAAACGATAGGATGACCTATCGATTGTCTCTGCACCGTTAACTACGGTATAGAGATTTCCTTTGTGATGGGAAGTTTTGCAAGGGCTTCTTTGGAAGTGCCTTCGGTTCTGTTCGAACCCGGAACAGACTTGTATGGTTACATGTCTGACATTACGTTTTGAGATGTAAAGCTGATTTCTTTCAAATACATTTCTATTGGTGGCGAAGAATTTATTCTCTTAGCTTAACACCCTTCTCTGAGACGTACGAGCTCAGAGGTTATGTAGTTGAAATTTATCAGCGATATATTCCCAATTTGGTAATGTGACATGCTGAGTGTTGCTGTAAAATGATCATTGTTTGATCATTTGTGATATGATCATTTGTTTGATCATTTATCTTTGTGATCATTACTTTGATCATTTGTTTGACCCAAAGCATAGCTTTTGTATAAAGCGTAGCTTTGTGGACGAGACTTCGTCAGGGCCTCACAACCCGGAAATGGTCGAAACAGGAATGTTGCGGCAAGGTTATGAGGGTCGCGCCCTTTAGGGTATGTCATTTCCTTCTGGAAAGGGGTGGTATCATGGTATGGAGCCCAGATACTTACTCATGTGGACACACTTGATTTATTATGTGTGATGATGTTACCGAGCGCTCGGATAAAGGTCCCAAAGGACCGGGGGATGGCATATTCGTGAGTTACCTAGTTACAGGGGTAACCCGGCTTTGTTGGCAGAGAGCAGTTTGTCTCTCGGGACGTCCAGCCAGAGGCGATCCCATTCGGCAGTAGGAAAGGAAGTTCCTTAGCCTGACCATTTGTTGGAAAATCCAAAGAAACAATATGAACCTTGTACGGTTTTAGTTGTAGAACCTGCCATTTACTTATGGTGGCGCCCCACTGTTTAGATGGTAGCTATAGTAGGCATAGTTTGGAATGTCTATGCTGGCTAAGATTAATATTATACTTTCAAAATGTTTTCTGCACTATACACTAATAATAATAATCCAATGATTTGCATAGTAAGCATATTTGACTATCATAAGAAGAAATCTCCTCCAATTCTGCGTTTGCATTGTGTGTGTGGCGGGAGGTCTTATGGTAGTTTCATTTTCCAAAAGCATTGCGGGTTTCAATGTTAAAATTCTATTGTTGTTTGTTTTAAAGATAAAACTGTTTTAGTTCTCACACCAGTCACCATGACTGACTCGGAGTTTATTGTTTCCTTTCTAAACTCTGGGTGCCCATCATTTTCCATACGGGAAGTCTAGAGTTAGGTTATCAGGTCATTCTAGATTCAGGAGATGCTTTAGAGCTTAGTGGCGAGCTGGATGGCGAGACGTATAACTTGTATATGATATTATTTATTCCGCTGTGTATTCTGTATGAGGACAAGTTCATATAACTGTCCAGTTGTGTTGTATTGTTGTTGTAAACTCTGATGATGATGTAATGTATAAAATGATATAGTTCTTTGATTTAAAGATTATTCATTTATCTATTATATGTTGTTCCGCTGCGAATGTGAGATTCTGATATTGTTTCTGTGTTCTTTTTCTTTCTTTTCCTTCTGTTTTCTTCTACCTCTTCTTTTTCCCCATAACAATTCGGTTTTCTGGCATTCGATTACTCGGCAGTTGATACAGTGGTCGTATTAATGTCGATTTTCGAGCGTCGAAAAGTCGCAATCGTTACACGCAGTGGTTCATTTCTACGGAGGATCTCCCGCACCAATTTCTCTTTCTCTAACTCAGCTTCGCCCAACACCCTCCTTTTCATCTCGATGATGTACTCCTAGGCTTCAGCAAGTGACTCAAGGTAACTTTCCCCGAGAAAACTCAAGTCACGGTGAATGAGGACTTTAGCGTTGTATTAAATGATATGTGGATCAAACATGTCCTAATTTCATTCTTATCGGACTCTATTTTGGCAACTTGCTCATTAAGTTTAATTTTCAGGCTCCTGGCTTCAACAGCCACTTTGCAGTACCTTTGTGATTCTTCCTGAGCCTCAATCTTCTCTTCCTTTTCTTTCTTGAGAAGCTCTTCAAGCTCCTCAACATGGAGGGCTAAGATATCTTTCTCCGTTTGCAAGGAATCCTTTTCCAGAGCGAGTGCCCTACTTCGGTTGAGGGTAGCATCGAATTCTTTCTTGCGGGAAGCTTCCAAACGACTCACTGCCTCTGATCTTTTCTTGGCACTCTTTTCTATCTCAGCAAGTTTTGTTGTCAACTCCAATGTCTCATTATCTGGGTGCTTTATTATATCTTTATCGTAGATCGCCTCTAGCTTGAGACGATCTATTTCATATTGTCACTCAATTGACACTTTAGAGATTTTTTATGCTAAGTGCTGAAACAACTCATGTTGCACGAAAACGTCGTTAACACATGCGAGAGAGCTTGCTTTGGCATGCCCCGGGATCATATGAATTGTGGGAAGAAATTTAAGCCCATCGAAACAGATTTTTGGGAAAGTGGTCTTAAGTTCAATCGATTTCTCCATTGTAGAAGTGTCAGGAGCAACGGTTGGCAAGGATGTATCAGAAGTGGCAATTGGATGCTTGCTTGATCTACGGTCGCGAGATTGCCTAGAGCTAGAAGAACCAGAGTGTTGCTCATGTGATGTGGCAACTTGAGGGCGTGGGAGGAAGGTTGGTCTTTGGTATAAATAGGAAGATTGGGCTGGTTTCCCTAGCAGGATGACTGAGACTGGGACTTACGCTTAGAAGAGGAAGATTCCCTTGAACGATAGCTTTTTTCCCATCCATCGTCTTTTTCACTTTGCCTGCCAGATTTTGAGCCGCGGCTAGATCCATAATGCGTCGAAGAATCCCGTAGGCGATCAAAAGCTTGAGACTGGGTCATTGCACTTGCAAAGACCAAATGAGAACATGTAAATAACCATTATGCAAAGGATTGATGAAGAGCGTGTAGTGAGCTGCACATGTTCGTGAGTGTCCTAGTGTTCCTCCCGATAGACCAGTAGCTGTAGCCTTACTTGTCGGTGTTTTCTCTCCTCTGTCGGTAGGAAGAATGCCTTCACCACTCCTAGTAGGAGAATTAAGCCCCTCGATATTGATGTTTGGAAAGTCGTAGGTCATAATGTCATCGGGAATTTGGAGATTTGAAAATCCTTTCGGTGAACTTTCTAAGTGTTTGGAAGAAGATTCTTCATCAATAGACGCGATGACAAATTTTGGATCTACAACAATTTTTCTTCTGCAAAGTTTATCTGCTAGCTTCTTCCTTCTGTTGGTTGGCGTTTGGGATTGCACGCCTTTTAGCGGTTCGACCAAAGCACCTTACCTGGGCCTGCATTAGCTTCGTCGGGTTTATTGGCTTAGGCATCCCTAATCTCACCTTCTTCAATGTCACCCTAAGTCCCCTCGATCGAGGGAATGACAAGATTGTTGACATCCTTTATTGAACTACAACGTTTCTCGGTAATGCTGCACTTCTAGGGAGCCCAATGCTACGACCCTCTTCCAACAACCCAAATAGAGGTAATAACTCATCGGTTATGAGAAGTTTGATGTCCCTGTCTTCGACAGGGTAACGTGAATAGCAGAGACCCCTCTTGAAAAATTAATGCCCTTAGGACGTGGGCGGACACCTGTAGACATTTAGGATGTTAGTTGATTCAAAATATGACTTGGATTGACAAACTTAATAATGAAATGAAGGCAACACTTACGTCCTTCTAGCCATCGCCTTATGAAGTCCGATAGACACTGAACATAGAACCACTCATGTTTGAAAAGAGAAAGTTTATTCCAAGCACTCGTTAAGACTTGGCAGTTAGGTAAAGGTTCAAGGAAGACGTAGGAAGGACTTCATGATCGCCGTTTAAAGTTGTATATGAATCTTATGTCCTCGGGAGTTGGTGGGAGAAACTAAATGCTCATGAATAGTAGAAAAGTTCCATGGAGGAAGACGTAGCTGTTCGGTTGAAGTTGAGTGGGAGCTAATCCAAGATATCCTAGCATCTCTCGATTAAACGAATTGAAGGGCGGTACGCATCCGGCCCAACACATAAATTTGTTGCATGCTATATACCCCTCCGGGGAAGAGTGAGTCCTGTCATTTATCGAAGGAACCAGCATGTCTATTAATGGAATTCCATGTATGGAACATAGCCTATGAAGGGCAGCATCACCAATTCGGGAGGCTTTAGAATCTATTGGGTTATCCAGGAGAATGACACCTTCTACTACGTCGGGAGCAGGACTAACATCCTCCGCCTGGAGGACCGAAACATCTAAAAAAAGATTGACTGATGGGCTAGAAACTTCCATTTCTTCAGCTTGATGACTAGGAGAAAGTCTACCAGATATAGTCACAAAGCTCAATTTAGCTTCCACATCACTACATTGCGGAGCCGATTTAGAAGACATTGTAGATAAACATTCTTAGCGTCTGAAATCCAAAATAATTATATTCGGTAGATAATCAAGATTAGAAAAAATTACCTGTTCACCCCGTGCTAAGCGTGAACTGGTGCGGTGTAGTGTTGTGTATAACATAGATAAATAACTTTAGATAAGAGAATGAAGTTAAATGACGAGACTTTGGATTCCGACCAGAGTGACCGTCATCACTGACCGTCTCAACTAGTAAGGGGATTGATCGGTTGTGAAAGCTTTGGGATCGACTATCAGCATATCAAAGTGTGAAATCTGTCATTCAAGTCCATATGCTACTTTTAAGTTCATGTTGAAAGTTTCAAGGATTTTATTATTCAAATCTTAAGTTCGATGGTGAATATGCAAGTTCTATTGTTCATTGTCATTATATATTTAAGTTCATTGAGGTGAATTTGTGGTAATTATCCAAAATAGTCGGTTTAGATTAGGTTTTTAAATTCAAAAAGTATGTTAGCCGACCCCTCTCCATAACATAACCCTACCGACCCCTTCACTTCTACAAATCCCACTGATCCCTCTCTCACATCAAAGACTACTGGAACCTAATCCTACCCTCTATCATACCAAAGATTATCGACCCCTAATCCTACCGATCCCTAATCCTACTGATTCCTCTACTTCATCCTCTAATGTCAAGCCTTTAAGCCAAGGAATCGATATAGATCCAAACCTCCAAACTGACCCCTCCTCTATCCTATCTTCTTCCTTCCTCCTCCTTCGCTCAGCCGAATCCTCCATATCCAACATTTCATCTCTCCCAAACAAATTCGACCGTTGTTCCATCATTGTACCAAACTCTGAAATCCCTTATCTCATTATATAACTAAAAGATAAAAGCAAAAAGGCTTACCTATATGAGTATTTGAGTTAGAATATGGGTGAGTGTTTGAGGATGTATGAAGTGAAAGGGGAGAGGAGATAAGTTCATGGGATAAGCAAGATTGAAAATGGATTTCAAGCTAAAGATCGGAGGGTTCGGTTTTTGCGAGTGGAGGAAGAGGGTTCGATGTAAAGTCAAAAATTAGGAAAGTTGGATAAGTGAAGTGAGAAAAGCAAAGTGATGGTTTACATAAGGGAAGAAGGGGTCGGCATGGTGTGGAGAAAAGGGAGTTCGACCTATAGTTGTAAGCAAGAAAGAAAAGGATCGGCTATCAATATACCGATCCCTATGAGCATAAGGCATTAGCAGGGGGATCAGCTACACGTTTGCCGACCCCTATAGATATAAGAAATGGAAGCGAGGGAACGACACGACGTATGCCGATCCCTAAAAACACTTTAAAAAAAGTGAAATGATAAAAAATGATGAATGATGGGGATCGGCTATGGGTCTGTATGTAATTAAATATAGGCATAGAAATTATTGAAAGCGTGTACATACAAAATGCCATGAAAATTAGCGATGACCCATGAGTGTACGAACACGTCCGGGAGCCAACAACAAAACGTGTATATGAGCATGCACGTGTGTGACCCAAAAGTTCAATTGTTAAAATCAATATAAATTGAAATAAAACCTAAAGCTTCTAAGTTCGAGGCTGGACAAGATAGCAAAAGCTTATTATTCTCTTGGAATCAGATTTATATATCAATTGACGAAAAATAGCCCTGGATTTATACAAAGGGAAATCGACCAAGCGTCATGACGATCAATGAGAAATTCAGAACCTTGAGAAAACAATTTGACAAGGGAATGGAAACCATTCAGGAAGCTAGATGGATCTCTTATCGACGATTCAAAGAACTCATGTTTATTACAAGATGTACTTTGGGGAAAAAGTATTATCCGGCATTCTAGCCTGGCTATATTGAACTGATTGCACGAGTTAGCTTCGACAGCCGTTAAGGCCGACGACACCAGAGTGATGATTGTGGGGCTCAGAAGTCGAGTATAGATGGTAATATGAAGTTAGGATTGAATGGAATTGATAGATGCGCAACGTAGAATGTTCAAAGTATGGGATATGGTTATAGCATAGGAGAGATCGACATACTTTGGCTCCAATAGGAGGGATCGACATACATCAAAGTACAATAGCATTCTTGCAGAGAATAATCAATATATCGAGATCTACAAGTCCAGAGCATATGAAATTTTGAGGAGCAAGGTATGAGGACCCTAGGAACCTACCGTAGGGATTGCATATCAAAAATACAAAATTGGAGGGATCTATATACATCCCTTGGGAGGGATCAGCAGAAGGCAGCAATCAAGTCATGTTGAATCAGAGCTCAAGCAACAACTCAAGTTCCAATGATCCAAATGATATGAGAATTGGAGGCTAAGCATGTTTTTGCATAAGGAAGCTACCATAGGGATCGCTCCCTAAAATTCGACCAAAGAAGGGATCAGTACCGATCCCTCCTCTTGGGAATTGGGCCCAGCGATACCTCTAGTGGGCCTATGTGGATTAGAAGGTCCTTCGGCTGAAATTTCAGAGAGATACATGGTCGTCTTCATCTATAAATACTAGCCTGATGGGTTATTCTGAGGATCTTTACGCTACTTGTTACTCTAGACTCCATTGTAATCAAGCACTTGCTATTTTTTACTACTGTAATCGGATTTATAAGTGATTAATAAAGAATAATCTTCAAAGTGGACGTAGGCACACAATGCCGAACCATTATAAATTTATATATCTCTAATTATAGTTCATTCTCTGTTGCTTATTAATTCATTTACTTGGTTTAAATTTGTTTTTCTTAACTTACTTCTCTACAAAAGCTATTCTTGGGTGTTTGTGACCAATTTAGTTGCAAACAGATAATGTGACCAAAAATCATTTTATCAATAAACAACTTTTTATTCGATATAAGTTATTCAAACCTTTAGGACTTGTCTTATAAAATAACATGTCATTAATTAGCAATTAAAAATATTTTGGTGGATTATGGCTATCTAATCACTTGGATGATGTCATGGGTGATGTCACATAGAGATATTTTGGGAGAAGATATTTGTGGAAGATATTTTAAGGGGTGTGAGGTTGAAGGATATGCACATGGAGGGGGAGTGGGCTCTTAACTGGCCATAGGGGTAAGGGGTGATGGTTAACGATCTTGTTAAACTCCTGCATAAACACTTCATTCATTTCATTAACCCATTTGCAAAATTTAAAAAGATAGAACACTTAATCTTTATCCTCTTCTTTCTTCTCTAATCAATATTAATTCAAAGTAAACCTTCACCAATCTTCACCAAACTTAAGTAAAGACCTTAGCACATCGTAGCAATAAGAATTAGCTACTCAAATCTTAAGGAAATAGAGCAAACACCCCACAACAAAGCAAGGCTGTAAGCAATAAGGCCTTGGCTATGACCTTTTTGGAGCCTAGGGTGGATTTTGGGCTTATTTTGGTTGAGGTAGGAAGTGGTCTTGAGGTAGAGGCTTGTGCTTGGTTGTAAGCTTGGCTAAGTGCGAGCTAACTCACTATTTATAGTATATGAAGTTGTATAATATGCTTGCTAAACTATATTAAAGTTCGCTAACCAATTAAAGTTATAACTTCGACTCTAATTGCTTTTGAAAACAAATGAAAACTCTATATTGTATATCACCACCTCTATGACCTTCTATAACATCTGTCGTTGCCTTGACATTGCATATACATGTTTGGTTGTATTGTGTTTGGTTTTGAATTGAATATGGAATGGTTCTATAGAAGCACTTTGAAATCCCATATTTTGTAGAATTTTTATAGAATTTTGCAAAGAAATCCTTAAGGGTTTATCGACACGGTAATTATGTACTATGAGTAAATCAATTGTTATCATATAGAAAACTAGCTAAATTTTATTGTTTTTAAATCTACTATCAGTCAGGATATTTAATAGCACATGACAGTAGCATTTTTTGACATGTTGTAGCACTTCTGGACCTTTTTACAGCACTTACTACTACGAGTGTTAAGGCTTTAAAATATTTGGAAATGATAATTAAATTAAGTATTTTTCTGAATTCTTTAAAGAGATGTTTAATAACCTGTATAAGAATGTTTTAATAGTGGTTTCAAGTTTAGATATGTTTTTATTAAATAATTATGAATTTTTAAAGTAAAAGGTTTTATCATATATAACACTAGTTTTAATGGTTTTTAATTAATTCTAAATTTGTTATTTTTAAGTAATATTTTATATGAATATTTAAAAAGTATGTATATTTATGTGTGTGTGTGTGTAATTTAGAAAATTAGCAAAATATTTAATTAAAGTATAAAAAGGTTTATATAACATTTTGCTATTAATTTTTTTTTTAATTATACTAACTATATTAGCTTTGTAAATAAATTAGTATACATGTATATACCTTTTGTAAAGGTATTTTAAATAGATATATACAACCATTGATGAATAAGTATTATTTGATACAAAGGGATTCTAAGTCGCTTATGTGATTTGATCGTGTTTGTTTGTTCATTTATCTATGGAAGTAATTGCTGTTAATACCACTGATATTGATTTGATGACAAAAAACATATAAATATAGGAACTCATGTTTTCTTAAGTTGTATAGAATATTTTAAAGGATGTTACACAGGTTTATACAAGTACATGATAACCAAGTTTGAAGACTAACCAGTAAAGAGACTAGAGATCAATATTCAGAGATGATCAAGACAATTGAAAACTGATGAGTTTGAAGACAAAGACATGAAGAGTTCAAGACTATAGATAATAGTTAATAGACATAAGATAAGTTTGTTAATGTCCTTGAATAGCAACTTTCTTTTCTTTAAAATATTTTCTCACCAAAAATCTATTTTATTTTGAAAATATATTTATACAAATTTTTGTAAACAGTTTTGTATATTAAAATATTTTAAAATAATTTTACAAAATTTTAGAATCTTGCAACACTTTCAAAATATATTTTCCCCTACATACAAGGATATGTCGACATATCCTACATGAGTATGTAAACATATGTACCGTTAGACCATTTGTTTTAAAAATTTGAAGAGTTATGACTTTTAGGCTCCATCTGTTTGTGAATATATGCATATCCCTTCAAACATTATTTAAAGGGGACTGGAAAACTAAATTTCAATTAATTATTCGCTCCATTT
Source organism: Allium fistulosum (assembly GCA_030737815.1). Classification (NCBI taxonomy): domain Eukaryota; kingdom Viridiplantae; phylum Streptophyta; class Magnoliopsida; order Asparagales; family Amaryllidaceae; genus Allium; species Allium fistulosum. Next base: position 1,025,099,570 of record CM060902.1, read on the forward strand.
TTATTACTCTAAATTCTCATTATATATTTTAAAAATCCACTTTCAATACTCTTTAATTCTGCTCAAATTCAATCTCTACTTCACTACATTCATTCTCTATAGTCTACTCACTGTTTTGCAAGTATTCAAATTACTCTCTTGTCGTTCCAAACTTTCCTTTCACCAATTCAAAGACCGGAGTGCTATAAAAGGGCTATAGAATGTCTTGTATTCAAGTTACTACTATTTGTATTTGGAATCAACAACTCTCTACTACTATTTTGTGTGGGTGTGCTTATTGCCAGTTCAAATCAAGTGGGTGTGCTTATTGCCTATTCAAATCAAATGGTGTCATCTCTCTGAATTTTACTTTATTTTTACTACATTTATACATCTAACCACCTGTTAATATATATATATATATATATTGGTTATCTATGTTTTTATTTAAATCTTGAAACTATTTAGAAAAGTTCTATATTATTTATAAAACACTATTCACCCTCTCTAGTATTATAGTAGCCTTAAGATTCGTCCCACTAGTATAATTTATACTCTAAAGTTTTCCACATTTGGTATCAGAAGTTAGGGTTTCACAAATTCATTATTTGATTTTTGAAATTTTCAAAATGGCTAGTAACACTAATAGTATCTTATTTGACATTTTTGAAGTAAAACAAAGTGGTAAAATCTTTATGTTACCTTCAAATAGATTAGGAACTAATAATATTAAAAAATAACTTGAAAATTTGAAAGTGTATGAAGTAAAATTGCAGGAACAAGTATGTTATATGGCAGATAACGAACAGACACCTGATGACCATACATCACAAATCAAGAAGGACAAATGGATACTAGATAGTGAATGCTCAAGGCATATGACTGGAAATTTGGAGATCTTAAAAGACTTTGTTTACAAAGATGGAGGAACTGTTAACTTTGGAGATAACTCAAAAGGATACATCATCGATATCGGCAAAATCGGTAACTCTAAAACAATATTACTTCTAATATTTTGCTAGTTGGGAATTTAAAACATAATCTGCTTAGTATTAGTCAACTATGTGATAAGGTTTCAAAATTAAGTTTGAAAAATTCATTTTCCACATCGAGGATGCTGATTCTAGAATTATCTTTGATGGAGTTCGGAAACGTAATATTAATATTTTGGGTATGAATGTGTCTAATGATAATCTCTGTCTTATGGCCGAATATAGTAACCCCTGGATTTGGCATAAACATTTTGGTCATTTAAATTTTAAACATTTATCCAAAGTAGTAAGATATGGACTTGTTAGAGGACTTCCAAAAATGAGTTATAGTGTCAATAACCTATGTGATGCTTGTCAACTTGGAAAAATTTACAAATGATCTTTTAAGTCGAAAGACATAATTACGACTACGCATCCTTTAGAACTTCTTAACGTAGACCTTTGTGGATCATCATAAGTACAATCAATAAATCATAATAGATATGTTTTCGTAATAGTTGATGACTTTCCAAGATACATTTGGATGCACTTTCTTAAATGTAAAAGTGAAGCGTATGAAATGATTTAAATTTTCACTAAGAAAATTCAAAATCAAATGTCAATTAAAATTAAGACGATAAGGAGTGATCATGGAGGAGAATTCGAGAATGAAAATTTTAGAAAAAGGAATTATGCATAACTTTTCTTTTCCTAGAACCCAACAAAATGGGGTTGTAGAATGTAAAAATAGAACTATACAAAAATGCACTAGGACTATGTTAAATGATAGTGATTTACAAAAAAAAATTTGAGCTGAAACAGTTGCTACAACATGTTATATTTTGAACCGAATTTCAATAAGATCTTTAACTTAGAAAACACATTTTGAATTATGTAACGATTCGCCTTTTCAACCTCCAAATATCGACACTAATATATCCATGGTATTCATGTGTTGAGCACTCAAATGTCGAAAAGAATTTTTTTTAAGGTGAATTAAAAAAGAAAAGGAAATGAATAAGAGAGAAGAGAACAAAAATTTGGAATCTTACAACAGAATGATAACATATAATATCAAAAGGACAGTAAAAACTGTCACTCTAAGATACATAGTATTTCAGAGTTAGTATCCTAAGTATCATCAGCTAGAACAGTTATAACATGTCCTTACAAATGCTGATATATACCTAATAGTAGTGCAGCAAAAATAAGAATACTACGGTAGTTGAAAGCATCTATCTTGTCTCCTCAAGCTCAAAGAATATCAACAAAAACAGCCTTTCTCCGACTACTCGAAAAAGCACCCATGGAAATGAGGGAAATATAAATCCATGAGTCACACATAAGTTTGTTATGAGAAACTCAAGAGATATGTAGCTAGGATAAAACGGTACTTTGGAGAATGTTTGGATCACCATGATGGTTATCCCCTCAAAAGAACCAAACTCATCTAATAAGTGCATAAGGTGATATTAGATAATGTATAGGAAGTAGAATATAAATCAGAAAATAGATGTGCTTCTTTTAGAAGTAAAACTTAAACCGCTAAGGTACATTCGCATACTGGATTTTCGTGGAGGTTTTCTTGATAAAAACTCAAAGCCGGCCTCCTGCACAAGGATCATAAATAACCTTTCGAGCATCATATATCTCTAGATAAAATATGCCATAAGGTAAACACAACCGGCCCACGCCCGAACATGTGGTGCATAATATCATCAACTCCCGGTACCAACATCGATAAGCATATCTAGATATTGAGTTGATATACCGTTTTGGGTTAGCTAAACCCCATAGCTTGCAGCCTACTCTTTTTTAGTCATTTTTGATGGTGAAGTTACATTCAACATCTCAACACGTGAGATTTCATCACTCGAACAAATCTCGAATCTCTCCACGAATTCCAACATAAGTCATCTAGAGAATTCTAACTTCATCCTATCTCTTGGAATCGACCTCAAGATAGATAATGCAATATGACATCTTCATTTGAAATGTTAACACTGACCTCTCCCTTGGACTTAACTTTAGGATAGACAGTTCAAATTTATAACATTTCGTTTCACAACAACTTCCAAAACATAGAACTCGTATATCAGTTTTAAAGTAGTTTTCGGTAAGTAATACACTTATCTGATCCTGTCTCTTCAAAACTAAATCAATAAATTTTTGGTTAACTCAATTTTGGTTCTATAGGAAGTAAACGAACAATATAAAGGTACCATCCTAGGGGGATCTCGTATATATATATTCTTAAAGCAAGAGACGATTCATATGAATGAATCCTTCCCACGTAATCTCAAATTGTATCAATACGTGATGCTTACATATACTTCCAAGTTAATTTGGTCAATTTTGATAGCAATGAGAAGGATAGCATACGGAAACCAAGTCTTGCATACTTATCACGTTTTTGATTATCTCTACATACGTCATCCCTCGGTCAAGAGTGAAGCCAAGTAGGTTAGAGTACCAGTTGCATCAAATTCCTACCTAGTCACTTCAATCTTAACTCTTGCAGATATAATAAATCTACTTTATCAACTTTTAGTGCTAAGTATCTGATGAAATACTTTCCATAGACGAGAAAACATACAAAGCACGATCAAGTCATATCTCCAGAATGAAATGAAATTGAATTACTTTTCTGTTATCTAGCTTATCTTATCTCCAGAATAAATGTTAGTATCTTATATATATATATATAATTATTCACAAAATAAAAATGAGTCATCAAAATTAACTGACCCCTGTCGACAACCCCAAGAGACCCTGTCGACAAGTACTGGTCAGAAATGACTTTTCATTTTAAATTTGAAATTTGAATAACTACCTTGTGTCTATTCATTTCAAATGAATTTCTACACCTATAACTACATATTTCTTCCAGAATTCATCACTCAAAATCATTTCTTATCTACTCTATCTATATTTCTTCTCACAAACTCAAATATGGCCAATCCAATTCATAGTTTGACCGAGAATCTTGAAGAAACCCTTAATTCTTTCAAGAATATTCTTTCTTTCATTCTCCGTAATCAGTGACACTTAGATTTGAGTCAAATGTAGATGATCAAGGAGCAAGAAAAACATTTCGATGCGATTCGATGGATGATTTCCTCCCTGCACAAAGATGATAATGAAGCACATCCTCCAGTCTCTCCCACCAATGAAAATGAAAATTGGGATGCCATTAAAGCAGACCCTATATTTGGAGAAGAAGGATGGGTGGAAGTTCCTCGTAATGTTTGATTTTATTTGATTGCTTTGTTTGATTTGAATTGATTGCTTGGATTGATTTGATTTGATTTGATTTGGTTTGGTGTGGATTGATAATTGGTGTGCGAAACATAATATTTATAAATACACATTGATATTTATATGATCTTTGATTAGTTATCATGTCTATCACTATAATTATCTCTTAATCTATCAATTATATACTACATTATATATTTTATTAATGCAGGTACTTTAGTACAAGAATAAGGGGGAGTTATATAGTTTGGAGTTAGTTTTTGTTGATGACAAAGGGGGAGAAGTATAAAATAGGATAGTTAGGCATAGATTAAGGGGGAGTTATTAGTTTTAGGGGGAGTTATTAGGATAGAAGTAATATTTTATAAACAAAGGTTGTCATCATCAAAAAGGTGGAGATTGTTAGTCCCTAAGAAGTTGGTTTTGATGACAACAACCTTAGAATAAGATTATAAATATAAATACTAACATTATTGTTTAGATATATATGTATATGCAGGATATATATACAGGTACCAAAGAATGAAGACTGTACAATATAGAGATTCATGAACTGATGAACTCAAGATCGAAGATATCAAGATTCAAGACTCATGAGTATCAAGATTATCAAGAGTTCAAGATTTCAAGATAAGTAATTTAGTTAGGAATTTTGTTAAAACTCCTAGAAAAGCACTGACATCTTAAAATCCATTTTATTCGTGGAATGGAATCTACTTCGAGCCTGTTAAAGGGATGGAACCCTAAGTAGGATGGAACCAACGAAAAATCTAGTGGAACATTGTTTTGTATCCACTAACTTTTATTCAAATGTTTTACAAAATTATATCTTATTTTCAAAATGATTTCAAAATCTTCCTTTTTAAATCAAAAACATCTATCCTGGTTTTAAAATACTTTTAGCCTCAAAATAATCTTTATTTTCAATATCAAATTACCCTTGGTTTTAAACTATCTTTTAATTATAATATATTTAACTTTTAATATTTATACTTAGATTTAAGTATAAAATTATAGTAAAATTTTATATATACCAAAATATTATTCTCTATACTTGTTTATGTATTTTAACTATAGTTAAGTATATTTATAAAGTTTAAAATAGTTTTATTATAAGATAGAAGTTATTTTCAAAGAAAAACAAATTACCAAAAATAACTTAGGCTTGTCGACAACCCCAAGGACCCCTTGTCGACAAGGTGACAGTTTATTTCAAAAGTTTGAATTTCAAAGGAAGTGTCTATTCATCATATCCTTTCACGAATGGACATGGCTGTTGTTCTACTATAAATAGGGGTTGTTTTAAACGAATTTTAATCATATTTTCTCTGATTTCACTCCTCTTCTTCTTCCACATTTCTTTATATACATTTTTACCATTACTCTGTCGAAATCACCATTGAATCTAACTAGGTCATCTCTGGTTTGATTCTCTATCACTATCTCAACAAGATCCCGGTGCTATTCGGAGTTATAGACTTCTTTGTATTCAATCGAGCGCGAAAAGGTGTGATTGTAGCCTGGAAAATCAATCGAGTGAACTTATTGCCCGTAAAATCAAGTATCTCTACCCAAAGGATTGTGAATCTGGAGCGGTGTACCTCATGGCCTTGAAATCGAGGGTGTAATTATAAGAATTGATTTTGAAAGGAAATCCGTACTTGTATTGCGGGACTGGATGTAGGGTAACTCTGAACCAGTATAAAATCCGGTGTGTTCTTTCCTTTATTGCTTTTACTTTATATCTACATATGTGTTTGATTCTATGATCATATCTGTGTCTGAATATTGCATACATTTGTGTTCAAATTTATATAAACTCAAAAAGAATTAGTAATTCCTTAAAACACTATTCACCCCCTCTAGTGTTAATTCTATCCTTAAGATCCATAATCCGCATTTCTCACATTTAGAACATTGTTTTGAGATGGATCTTGCATCATTGGATCGGTCAACGCTATCATGCCATTGGCCCAGTTGATGTTGGTGGATTTCATCGCCGACTTTCTCTGGTGGTACCAATCTAGGTTGGCTTGGACGCTTTAATGCTTTATTGGAAAGAGTAGGGCCTGTTTCCACTGCCTCTAATGTCACAACTAAAGTCTCGGGTGGCTCCTTTATGTCATCGACTAGTAGCTTTTCAAGATCTTTTGTAAGATTCAATGTGGAAAGCTTCTAGGGTGACGACGCCCCTACTTCCATAATAAAATGTGGTCTTGGATAGTTATAAGAGCGCAAGTTGGCATGCTTAATCTACGCATTTGAAGTTGGATCTTCTAGAGCATTACATGGCATGCATCTCTTCCTCTTCTTCTTTTTCTTCTTTTCGGCTAGTTAGTGATAAAATATCTTTATACACCTAGTGGGACAGCTTTGTGCCCCCTTACTTTTGGATTAAATAAAACATATCTTCTATTGTGAATCTTGTCTAAAAAAATTATTGCTTCAATATTTCTTTTTTTTCTATGTATGACTTGTAGAGAGCGTATCCCAAATAACAAGCATAGTTCCTGCATTATTTATAGAAATGTTTCTTTTTTATATAGATTAAATAGCAATGTATGTGAACGAGATAGGTTGAGCCCGGTCATATATGTGAGCCAGGTTCCAACCATATGTAGTGCGGTGGGTGCCCACCAACATGGGTTGGAGCGCTTATTAGCTGATCGGTTCTCCTGGGAGATAATATGTTAAAGTTGAGCAGTGCATGGGCCCTGGTTCAAACGGGAGCACATGAGGGCTCGGAGGTTCTCCTGAGTGACACACCGCAAGATGTATAGCAGCTTGGTTCCAAAACAAATCAAAGCACATGGATGGCTCGAGCACACTTATGTACAAGTGAGTTCGAATGATGATGAGGGAGGCGACGAGTGCCGTCATTCACAAGAACTTAGTAGATAAGAGAAATTATCAATAGACGAGTTGGCATGGGCCCAACTTGGGTTTGGGCTGATTGGCTGACTCACCCGCACTCAAGTCGATCTGGCATGGGCTGGGTCAGGTTAAGAATCCTTGATCTGTTCGTATTTTACTTACGAAAAAATTGAGTAACAAGAACCATTAGCAGAAATGAGAATATCTTTAGCAAATGAGAGAAAAGTTACAAAAGTGCAATCGTTTATGATAGAAAATCGACATATTTATAAATAAGTCATACGCATATGTAAATTATAAACTAGGACTTCAAAGACTATGATGAAAAGGACAATGAATTTGGAGTCTCCTTGTCGTACGCCACACATAGACTTAAAATAACTTTATGGTTTTCCATTAATAAGGATCAAATACCTATAGTTTGAGAGTATTTTCCATATAAGTTTTAGAAAAGCCAAAGGATCTACGAACCATAATGATAAATAGCCAAGAGATTCTATCAGAAGCCACAGCCATGTCGAGCTTAATAGTTGCATAAGAGCCAAAAAATTTCTTGTTAACCTGAGAAGTTGATTCTTGGCTAAGAAGAATATTATCTATAATTAATCCACTTTTAACATATTAAACTTATAAGGGTGATATAATTTTCCCAAGGACCATATTGACTCTTTTACCTATGATTTTGGAACTATTTTACTATATGAGTTACATAAACATATAAGTCAGAAATCTACACAAACTTCTAGGTTCGATTTCTTGGATATAAAGATAATGTTGGTGGAAGACTCCTTGAAACTTTCTCTCCAACAAAAAATGATTAAATAGTTGGAATAAAATTAAAAAAGTTGATCTCCAAGCGAATTTGGAAACAACTATTGAAACCATCAAGCCTGACAGCGCTATCCTTAGACATAACAAAGACTGCCTGTTTGATTTCATCATAATCGGGATATTTGTGCAAAACATTGCATTGCCCTCTTAACTAATAAGGTGTGAAATATAACTAATGATATTGGAGTCAAAATTGATCGAAGGTTGATTCCCCGGTAATGATTAAAAATATCGAATTACGATATTCTCAATTTTTAGGAGAGACTCCACCCGTAAGCCAGAACTATCATTGAATTTTGAAATTAAAATTTTGTTCTGTTTTATGAATGAATGAATTCAGTGTTGGTATCACCCTTAGTTGCACATTTTATCCATATTTTTGTTCCAATATAATTCCTCCAATTCTATCCTTTGATTATAATTTTCTTAGGCTTTGAGCCATTTGGAGCAATTATAAGGTGAGGAGTCATTGTCAAAAATTTATTCTTTTAAAGTGACCAAATCTTCTGCTTCTCGTACTTTATTAAAAATATTTTGGAAGGAGCTTATATTCCTACTGTTTAAAGTGTTTTCAAGGATTTTAAGTATTTCACCAATTTTAACCATAGGGCTACTAAAAATGGGATTGTCTAACATAAAGGAAACTAAAAATTTTAAATCGTCGTGATGAGTCCGATTATTTGAAACTGAAAAGGCTTAGGAGAAAACCTAAGCACAGATACCAACTTAAGTAGAACAGGGTATGGTCCGAATTAATGTGACGAAGAGGGTCAACATGGGAATAAAATGGATCAACAAGCCATCCATCATTAGCAAACACTCTATCTAATCTAGGGGAAATTCTACTATTTCTAGTTTGAACATTACACCAAGTGTATTTTTCTAGAAAATTGAATTTTGTGCATGCGTTTAGGATCATTGAATTAAAGTACTTTATTGCAATTGTACTAACATAATTTAAACCACCCAACCAACCCCCCCCCCCAACTCCTTCCCTCCCCTCCCCTCCCCCCGTTAGAGTTTGAAATAAACTCAAATTGGAGACAAATTTCTATTTGTTTCATTTTGTTGTTTTGTTTCAGTTGTGTTAAATAACTGTAGTTGAATCAGTCTTTAGGCATGTGTTTTAAATCATGGCATGGTGTTGTTTATGTCACAAAACTAGAAGAACTTTCAGCTCAGTTTACTTTATCTATGTATTGTCTTTGTTGTTTTCAAGTAGCAGAAGATTAATAAAAAATTCTTTTAAGTTCGTTTTTTATACTGAGAATATTAATTCTTAAGTGTTAATATTCTACATCTGGTATCAGAGCCATATCTTGTTCTTATTGTTGTTCTTAGAGTGATTGTAAGTAGTATAGCAATAACGAATGGATCAATGCAGCCCCAACTTCAAAAGTGTAAAGGAAAGAATTTCGATCAATGGTGTATCTAGATGAAAGCTTTGTTTGGCTTTCAGTAACTAATCGAGATTATCGAGCGTGGGTATGTTGAGCTTGTGGATGAAGCTGCAACTGTATCTCTCACTCAAATCAAGAAGGATAGTTTGAGGGAGAATCGGAAAAAAGACAAAAGGACTTGTTTTATCTCAACCAGGCAGTAGACGAGGTAGTTTTCGAACGAATCTCTAGTGCGACCACAGCTAAGGAGGCATGGAGTATGTTGCAGAAATTTTACAAAGGTGGTGCCATGGTAAAGAACATAAAGTTGCAAGCTCTACGATGAAGCTGCAAGCGTGAGTATGTTGAGCCTATGGATGAAGCTGCAACTATAGCTCTCACTCAAATCCAGAAGGACAGTTTGAAGGAGAATCAGAAAAAAGACAAAAAGGACCTGTTTTTTCTCTACCAGGCAGTATACGAGGTTGTTTTCAAACAAATCTCTAGTGCGACCACTGCTAAGGAGGCATGGAGTATGTTGCAGAAATCCTACAAAGGTGATGCCAGTGTAAAGAGCATAAAGTTGCAAAATCTACGAGGTGAATTTAAATCTCTTTCAATGAATGCTTCTGAAATAGTTTCTAGTTATTTTTCTCATGTTCAATCTGTCATAAATGAATTAAGGGTGCATGGCGAAAAAATGGAGGACATTCGTGTTATTGAGAAGATTTTGATATCCTTAGCAGGTCCGGTTGACTATGTCGTAGCTGCAATTGAAGACTTTCAACCAAGACGATTAAAGGGTTGTTGGGTTTATTGTGTTCTTGTGAACATAGAATGGATCAAAAGAGCACAGGGTCTATTAAGTGAGCTCTTCAGAGCAAAGTGAATATAACTAAAAAAACTGGTTCGAGCAGTGAAAAAGCATCAAGTCTCAAGAAGAATGCTAAGCATTATGGCTGGAAACATCAAGTTTCAGATAAAGAAAAACAATCTGATGAGCAGACATTAAATCGAAGGTAAGATAAGTCTAAGATTCAATGTTGGCATTGAAAGAAGTATAGGCATTTTAAATCACAGTGTAAAGCTAAAAACTCTTTGAAATTTTTTGAACATGTTAAATATGCCCATAATGAGGTCTAGGTAGAAGAAACCATGTTACTAGCTTATAGTATTTCAAAAGAAGATCATCTCAACAAATGGTATTTGGACATAGGATGCAGCAATCATATGTGTAGGAAGAGGGAACTATTTTCTCACTTGGATGAAACTGTGCGAGGGGATGTCAATTTTGGGAACAAAGCGATGGTTCAAATCATGGGCAAAGGTAACATTCTCATTTGGTTGAAGGATGGTTCTCCAAAACAAATTTCTGATGTGTATTACATTCCTAGCTTGCATTGGAATTTGTTGAGTATGGGTCAGTTATCATAAAAAGGTCATAAAATCATAATTGACAATGGTGTATGCACAGTGAAGAATAAGAATGTCGATCTTGTTGTTGTGATTAGAATGTTAAGAAATTACATGTTTCCCTTACCTTTACAAACGAAAACTATTTGTTCCTTTAGTGTATGTAACGACCCGTAAATTTCAACCGTTTTAATAACGTAATTAGTTAAAATTTTGTGAAATTTTAAACGATAAAATTTTGAAATATAAATTTGATATTTGGAATACGTCTAGTTAAACATAACGACTGGTAAATTTTCGTCCGAAAATATGAAAGTTTATTTCGCGCGTAAATTCACTTCAATTTAATCAGTTAAAAAGCAATGAAAATAAAATGTTTCCGAAACCTAAATATTTTTACATAGAAAAATTCTAAACCATCTTCTGAGCAAGATGTCAGTTTGTCGTTTTTCAAAATTCGGACATCTTTGGCTCCGTCGATCTTATTTTTCAGCGTTTTTCTTGCATTTTCCGCTATTAGAAAATTCGAATTTTTATAATTCAATCGTACCACTGATCTCCGTATACTGTTTTGATCGTTTCGTCGTGCTGATCTCTTCGGTATATTCAATTGTCAATTTTGATGTTCGATGCACGGTGGAATCTGTGAAATGATTTAACCGTACCGGTACACGTTTTAAACTTTTAGGCTTCCTTATTTCTATTCAGCCGATCGCTTTTATTATTTTCTTGAATTCATGTTTCAACTTTTAGTATTCCCTGATATAACTTCTGACTTTTGGTTGTTCTCTGTTTCAATTAATATTTGATGGTACGGCTATCAACTTTTTCTCTTCCCTTCACGTTCAATTCTCTGTGCCTAATCTATTCACTCTGTCTTTCTTTGAGACATATGGTATATTTTATATAGTTATAATTATATTCCTACAGAACGTGTCCTTTCTCTTTGGTTCACTTTTGCCAAACATGTTCATGCTTTATGGAAATATAATATTATATCTAAGTTATGTATTTTGGTTTCTGGAACTTGTTATCTCCCTGAAGCTTGAAGCATGCTCGTCTCTTTCCAGGTCTAAAACTTTACTATCTTCTTTTCATTTTGTTTTATTTTATTTTAATATAAACATATAATACTAATAATATCTAGAGCATACTCATGTTTTTCTTTTTCTTTTTTTTTCTCTGTGCTCGTTCACTTCCAACCTGCAATGGCCGAATCTCTAGCCTCGGCCTGTGACCACCATCGTCACCCGTATAACCGAGACCTACAGCCGAAGCTCACCGACCCACTCACCCGCGGCCAATGGCTTCGACCATGCGCACCACCATCTCAGCCGCCGTGCTTCACCCAGCCCAATATCCACGCCTGACTCTCGACTTCACCGCGCACGAGCCGTCACTGCCACTACCCATCAGCCTTGTCACAGCCCACGCCATCCACACTTTTCGAGCCACCCCGCCCATCAACAAACTGCAGCGACCTGCCTCCGAGATCCCAACCTTCATCTCACCTCCCCAGCCGAAACATGCTTTCGCCTTGCTCGCAACCGACCTCTGCGACTCCCCTGCTGGCGAGGTCTGTCATCAACTCGAACCCGTGCCATCCCTCTCCCCACGAGCAGTCGTCACCACCATTTCATGCTTGAACCCCTTGCGTTCCTCCCCTTTCCTATGATAATGACCAAACAAAGTAAGCATTTGTTATTTACCCTGTTTTATATTATATATATAAGAATATATTTTGAGTTTTATATATATTATTATAGTAGGTCTATATATGCTCTGCTATGTTGCAGTTTGTATGATTCTAGTATGCTCTGTTTTATGTACGCATATAGTTATGAAAGTATAAGTGTAGTATGTTTAAAAATGCTGTGATATAGGGACAATGGGTTGCATAGCTTATATATGTAGTGTTTACTGTATGCGTTTCGTATAAGGTGTGTTTTATAGAATTGTGTTACAGTATTATGTATTCTTTTTGTATAGTGTAGTGCTATCATTGTTTAAAGTATTGTAAAGTATAGAAGGTGTTGGGTATATTTATGTACTAACTTTAACTAACATGTATTACTGTTAGTATTATACATATTGTTTATTTTCTATAAGATCTGTTCTAGTAGTATATATATTTTATTAAGTTATATGGGTTTTTCTGTTGTTTTAAATATAGTTATAAAATTTTAATAAAAATGGTCGTTGGGTTCTAAAGTATATAGTTTTATAAAGTTTAAAGTATATATAAATTATAAAGGTTGTGTTTTACTGTATACATATAATTTATAATATAAGTTGTTTTCTTTTGTGATAAAGCTGTTCATTGTTGAAAACCTACCACTGCCACTATAAAGAGATGTTAATTTTATATAGTGTATGTAAAAAAAAAAATTCTTTTGAAGACCATATATATATTCAATTTAATATGTGTTTGGATTCGGAATATGATAGTTATATATTTATATGGTTGTATATATGGGTTCGTCTGTATAAATTATCTTCATCGATCCTGTTCTGATTTGATTTCGACCATTCCTGTTATCAGCTTCGTTCATCGATTCGAGTTCAAATCTTGTCTTGTTTGAGATTCATGCTTGGATTTGTAGTTCATCTCATTGTCGAATATCTCTAGCCTCGAAAGGTGAGCACTCACTCACGATTAACGTTCTTTTATTTATTAAATTTGATTTCAATTGAAACGACAATTGAAATATGCTGCTGTTAGATATTTACACTGTTATTACCTGTATCAGTTCACCTGTGACATCTGACACCATTATCTGTTATATATATGAAATGATAATTCAGTTTGGTTGTTAATTGATTGATTGTTGATGTTTATATTGGACGTTAAATTGTTAATGTTAAAATGATAAATAGTATGAAATTGAACTTGATATAGGATAATTAAATGTTAAATTTGATTAACTGACACTTGTATAATATGACCCCTTTAATTGTTAAATTTATCGACACGTAGGATTTGTTTAATTACATTTTGAACCACTGAATGTATGTTGTTAAATTGATGATGTATGAAATTGTAAATAGATGACAAGTGAAACCGTTTAAATATTAATGTAATAATCTTTAATCTACATGAAATGATAGTGTAGATTCTAGAAATAATTATGTTAATTCGTACAAATAACAATGCGAATTAATACGGTTATTTCGGGATTATTTGAATTGATTATTTGATTTGTTATTGTTTGTTGTTATTGCTTGTTTATTTACTTTGACACCATCCCAGTTATCACACTGCAAGTTCCCTTTTGTTATGCTTTGATTTTGAATTGAATTGGAATCGGGTTGAAATGATAAATACCCAAATTGAACTTTGACCTAGGATAGAGAATTAAATAAAAACCCGATTGGTCAATAATTTGATTAAAAATAAACGATGATTTTATTTGAAAAATATTATTGTTTTGAAATGAAGTTGAAATTGAATTTTAATGAAATTTAAATGTGAATATTTAAAAATCTGAAACAAAATATAAAAATTGAAATTGATGAAAGAACAGTGTTTAATTTGAGAAACGAATAATTAAGTTTGAAATTTAATTAAGTTTGAAATTATTAAACTTTGAATTATTTAATAATTAAGTTTTGAATTATTTAATAATTAAATAAGATCGAATTATTTAATGATTAAATTGAATTGAATTCTCAAATAAGAAAATTTGAATTTTTGAATAAGTGAAATTTTACTTCGTAAATAATTGAAATTGAGTTTCTTTATAAATTAAGTTTTGGGAAAATTATTTAAGAAAGTAAATAAGTGAAATGGAATTTCTTTAACAAGAAATGAAAATGTGATATTTTGGAAATTGTTTTAGAAAGACAAATGAAATGTTGAGTTACGAATTCTATTTGAAATTGAAATTGATTTGGTTTTGAAATATATTAAATGACCAATCGGTGTAATAATACGTAGTTATTAAAGAGACCGGGATCGGATATGGACATACTCTCTGTCGATACCGAAACCACTTTAATACTAATATACGCGGAGTGATGATCCAGAATGAAGTGGATGGTTTGGTGAACGCGTTGACTGAAGAAAGAGAACGATTTTAGATGACCCCTGACATGACTAAAACAGGAGCCGCGCCGGGCCATTGAGGTTCGCCACCTCTAGCGGACACACTTCTTCGTTACCATATCTATTACTTTTGTGATTCGATTTGGGTGCACCCCTCGATTATGGGAGTGTTGTTTCGCGGTGTTGGGGTAGTAGCTGCTATGCCCAACATCAGTCCGGATCACGCAACTACTAGTATCCTAGTTGGTATCGCCTCATGTACCTTGACATACTGATTATCCTATTCGCGACCACTACGAATTTGATTTGTACCTTTAGTATATGGATTGCCCTCTGGTGACTTCCGGTTTTGGGGAAACTACGGTCTTGTATATGCTTTTGGGAATAAACAGGTTAAGAGGTGTATGGGCCCTGCTTAACCCTACTTTGATACCTTTATATTACTGATAGACATTATCTACTTAGCGTACATTACTACCTAGTAGATAGTTTAACGGATCCTTAAAGGATGGTTATTCCAAACATCCTTTGAGTTACTTGTATTTCAATTGCTATTTCACTTGAGTTGGATTTATTAATATAAGAATGTTAATCCTGACTCGAGTGTCTTGTGTTTTTGCTTTACGCTCGGGTCAGACTGAGTGTACCAGTATTCGAGACTCACCTTTGGAGTTGGAGCTTTGCTTGAAGATCCAGCCATCTATTCTGCTTTCAGTATTCGATGATTCCAGTGATGTATTCTGATTTGCATCTGATGTATCGTATTACTCTTCTGTTGTAAACTCTGATGTATTTTATATATTCATATAGTAGCTTCATGAACTACTATCTCTTTTATTTCCGCTGCATTTATTACTCTGTGTCTGTGATCTGTGATTATATCTATTTACTGTATATGTTCAGTTTTGCCAATTTAAATTAACAACGCGGTATTTTGAGCAATTCAACTCCGGCATGAGTGTCTACCTATACACTTATAATGGATGCGAATGGTCCAAAATTCCGGGTCGTTACAGTTGGTATCAGAGCTTTTGGTAGCTCTAGGCAAAACTTAACATATAGGGTAAATATATTTACAGAATCACTCTCATTCCAGTTTCAATCTTTTCCTCTGACTCAATTCCTTTGAATTTTGGAACGTTCCCTACGGTTCCAAATTACATTCGTGTCCCTCACTATTCGTTCCGAAATTCCAATCATGGAGCACCCCATAACTCCATTCTGAATGTTATCTATAATAGATCGGCGGTCTCGCCAATATTCGAATGATTCGTAAAGGAGCAAAACTCCTTTATAATAGGCATCGATTTACCGGAGATTTCTATATCCTCGGTTTACGATGCTATCTAATCTCCTACTATACCTGAATTCCATCTCTTGATATCGAGTGTTGATTTACCTCGGAATCCAGCAATGATCTTATTCTTGAAGTCACGGTTGACCCGGTTAAGGTTTCCCGCAATTTTTTATAACTTATCCATCGCCTTATTTTGTTATTTAATTATCTCGTCTTTGTTTCAAACCTATCTTCGAATCGAAATTCTCTTGATTTGAGTCTATCAAAAATTTGAATCTCTATCCTTGCTTTGAAATCCATTTTTGTATCTTTAAGTGAAGAAGTGTATTTGTAAATTAATTTTAAAATGTTTTTATATGCTGTGTTGTTTGAGTTGTTGATGTTGATTTGGGTTTCCGATCGATTCGTCTGATCAACGTTATCGATAGGATTTCCAAAACACTTGAACAGAGCAAACTAACACAATATAATTTTTCAAATTTGGGAGATGAAATAAAATTGTATGATTATACTATAAATATATAAGTAAAATTTTCTGGAATTTAATAGGTTAATTAAATGGTTTGTTTGAAATGATAATATTTGATTTTCATTTATTGTTCTAAATAAATTTATAAATACGGTTTATAAATTGATTTGGAATTTGAAATGAATTTAATTCAGAAATTTGAGAAATTAGTTTCCGGTGATTTCGAACTTTGGTTTTAAATTTTTTTTTTTAAAGTATATATTATTGAAAGTATTTTCGAATAGAAATCGTTTTCAAAGAATTTTAAAATGTAAAATCAGTGCTCTTCTCTTTGTCGCTGGAAAATAATTTCGGTGATGGCGGCCGCATCATCGACATTCATTTTCGAGTTTCGAAGTGGAGAAACCATTCTGTAGCTTTGCTACGGTTTTGTTTCGAAATATTTTGATTTAAATCTCTTCAGTATAAATTTGATTTATATATATAAGTACCTTGTTTTAAAATTTTAATTCGATTTGATAAAAATATATTATATATCTCTAAATTGTTTAAAGTTAATCGGAAATCTAATTTTAAAAAAATCATGTTAAAAGATGTTTTCAATTATAAATAAAGCTAAATTTTGAATAAGTATTTAACTTGAGATAATTGAATTTGATAATTTTATTTGTATAGTACCAAATTACATTTCAATATAACTTACCAAAATTATTCATAAGTTAAAATGTAACTGGATAATATACCATATAAAATAATTTTATAAATAAAATTTGAGTGTTATAATAAATGTTATACACTAAATTTTGATTATAAAGATGTTAATAGAGTTAGATAGGGTAATAAGTAAAACTCAGTTAATAATGAAATAAATTTGTTTTGAAAGAATTAATAAATTTGTTTTGAAAAAAAATTAATAAATTGAAATTTGATCAACTTATGAAAATACCTTGTATTTAAAAGAAATAAATAGATGTAAATTAATTTAAATCGAAACTTTTATGTTTTAAATTAATTTATATAGGTCAAATATATGTGAGTAGATATATTAAGTAGAAAATTTAACAGTAATTTGGAATAAAGAAGAATTTAAATTGTTGAGAAAAAAATATGATTATAATAAAAGACTATTCAAGTCTAGGGTTTTAGAAAATTGTAAATTGAAGAAAATGGGATAATAAGATAATGAATTTAGAAATAGTTGAGATTGATTTTAGTGAAATCAAATGGATTAAATCAATTATTGAATATCAATTAATTTAAATTTGAATTTATATGGTTTAAATTAATTGTTATTTTGTATTTCAAATTTGTTTTCTTTCTGGTTGTTTCTATTCTCCTACCTCGTTCCTTTTCGAGGACGAAAAGTTTTGAGTGGGGGAGAGTGTAACGACCCGTAAATTTCAACCGTTTTAATAACGTAATTAGTTAAAATTTTGTGAAATTTTAAACGATAAAATTTTGAAATATAAATTTGATATTTGGAATACGTCTAGTTAAACATAACGACTGGTAAATTTTCGTCCAAAAATATGAAAGTTTATTTCGCGCGTAAATTCACTTCAATTTAATCAGTTAAAAAGCAATGAAAATAAAATGTTTCCGAAACCTAAATATTTTTACATAGAAAAATTCTAAACCATCTTCTGAGCAAGATGTCAGTTTGTCGTTTTTCAAAATTCGGACATCTTTGGCTCCGTCGATCTTATTTTTCAGCGTTTTTCTTGCATTTTCCGCTATTAGAAAATTCAAATTTTTATAATTCAATCGTACCACTGATCTCCGTATACTGTTTTGATCGTTTCGTCGTGCTGATCTCTTCGGTATATTCAATTGTCAATTTTGATGTCCGATGCACGGTGGAATCTGTGAAATGATTTAACCGTACCGGTACACGTTTTAAACTTTTAGGCTTCCTTATTTCTATTCAGCCGATCGCTTTTATTATTTTCTTGAATTCATGTTTCAACTTTTAGTATTCCCTGATATAACTTCTGACTTTTGGTTGTTCTCTGTTTCAATTAATATTTGATGGTACGGCTACCAACTTTTTCTCTTCCCTTCACGTTCAATTCTCTGTGCCTAATCTATTCACTCTGTCTTTCTTTGAGACATATGGTATATTTTATATAGTTATAATTATATTCCTACAGAACGTGTCCTTTCTCTTTGGTTCACTTTTGCCAAACATGTTCATGCTTTATGGAAATATAATATTATATCTAAGTTATGTATTTTGGTTTCTGGAACTTGTTATCTCCCTGAAGCTTGAAGCATGCTCGTCTCTTTCCAGGTCTAAAACTTTACTATCTTCTTTTCATTTTGTTTTATTTTATTTTAATATAAACATATAATACTAATAATATCTAGAGCATACTCATGTTTTTCTTTTTCTTTTTTTTTCTCTGTGCTCGTTCACTTCCAACCTGCAATGGCCGAATCTCTAGCCTCGGCCTGTGACCACCATCGTCACCCGTATAACCGAGACCTACAGCCGAAGCTCACCGACCCACTCACCCGCGGCCAATGGCTTCGACCATGCGCACCACCATCTCAGCCGCCGTGCTTCACCCAGCCCAATATCCACGCCTGACTCTCGACTTCACCGCGCACGAGCCGTCACTGCCACTACCCATCAGCCTTGTCACAGCCCACGCCATCCACACTTTTCGAGCCACCCCGCCCATCAACAAACTGCAGCGACCTGCCTCCGAGATCCCAACCTTCATCTCACCTCCCCAGCCGAAACATGCTTTCGCCTTGCTCGCAACCGACCTCTGCGACTCCCCTGCTGGCGAGGTCTGTCATCAACTCGAACCCGTGCCATCCCTCTCCCCACGAGCAGTCGTCACCACCATTTCATGCTTGAACCCCTTGCGTTCCTCCCCTTTCCTATGATAATGACCAAACAAAGTAAGCATTTGTTATTTACCCTGTTTTATATTATATATATAAGAATATATTTTGAGTTTTATATATATTATTATAGTAGGTCTATATATGCTCTGCTATGTTGCAGTTTGTATGATTCTAGTATGCTCTGTTTTATGTACGCATATAGTTATGAAAGTATAAGTGTAGTATGTTTAAAAATGCTGTGATATAGGGACAATGGGTTGCATAGCTTATATATGTAGTGTTTACTGTATGCGTTTCGTATAAGGTGTGTTTTATAGAATTGTGTTACAGTATTATGTATTCTTTTTGTATAGTGTAGTGCTATCATTGTTTAAAGTATTGTAAAGTATAGAAGGTGTTGGGTATATTTATGTACTAACTTTAACTAACATGTATTACTGTTAGTATTATACATATTGTTTATTTTCTATAAGATCTGTTCTAGTAGTATATATATTTTATTAAGTTATATGGGTTTTTCTGTTGTTTTAAATATAGTTATAAAATTTTAATAAAAATGGTCGTTGGGTTCTAAAGTATATAGTTTTATAAAGTTTAAAGTATATATAAATTATAAAGGTTGTGTTTTACTGTATACATATAATTTATAATATAAGTTGTTTTCTTTTGTGATAAAGCTGTTCATTGTTGAAAACCTACCACTGCCACTATAAAGAGATGTTAATTTTATATAGTGTATGTAAAAAAAAAAAATTCTTTTGAAGACCATATATATATTCAATTTAATATGTGTTTGGATTCGGAATATGATAGTTATATATTTATATGGTTGTATATATGGGTTCGTCTGTATAAATTATCTTCATCGATCCTGTTCTGATTTGATTTCGACCATTCCTGTTATCAGCTTCGTTCATCGATTCGAGTTCAAATCTTGTCTTGTTTGAGATTCATGCTTGGATTTGTAGTTCATCTCATTGTCGAATATCTCTAGCCTCGAAAGGTGAGCACTCACTCACGATTAACGTTCTTTTATTTATTAAATTTGATTTCAATTGAAACGACAATTGAAATATGCTGCTGTTAGATATTTACACTGTTATTACCTGTATCAGTTCACCTGTGACATCTGACACCATTATCTGTTATATATATGAAATGATAATTCAGTTTGGTTGTTAATTGATTGATTGTTGATGTTTATATTGGACGTTAAATTGTTAATGTTAAAATGATAAATAGTATGAAATTGAACTTGATATAGGATAATTAAATGTTAAATTTGATTAACTGACACTTGTATAATATGACCCCTTTAATTGTTAAATTTATCGACACGTAGGATTTGTTTAATTACATTTTGAACCACTGAATGTATGTTGTTAAATTGATGATGTATGAAATTGTAAATAGATGACAAGTGAAACCGTTTAAATATTAATGTAATAATCTTTAATCTACATGAAATGATAGTGTAGATTCTAGAAATAATTATGTTAATTCGTACAAATAACAATGCGAATTAATACGGTTATTTCGGGATTATTTGAATTGATTATTTGATTTGTTATTGTTTGTTGTTATTGCTTGTTTATTTACTTTGACACCATCCCAGTTATCACACTGCAAGTTCCCTTTTGTTATGCTTTGATTTTGAATTGAATTGGAATCGGGTTGAAATGATAAATACCCAAATTGAACTTTGACCTAGGATAGAGAATTAAATAAAAACGCGATTGGTCAATAATTTGATTAAAAATAAACGATGATTTTATTTGAAAAATATTATTGTTTTGAAATGAAGTTGAAATTGAATTTTAATGAAATTTAAATGTGAATATTTAAAAATCTGAAACAAAATATAAAAATTGAAATTGATGAAAGAACGGTGTTTAATTTGAGAAACGAATAATTAAGTTTGAAATTTAATTAAGTTTGAAATTATTAAACTTTGAATTATTTAATAATTAAGTTTTGAATTATTTAATAATTAAATAAGATCGAATTATTTAATGATTAAATTGAATTGAATTCTCAAATAAGAAAATTTGAATTTTTGAATAAGTGAAATTTTACTTCGTAAATAATTGAAATTGAGTTTCTTTATAAATTAAGTTTTGGGAAAATTATTTAAGAAAGTAAATAAGTGAAATGGAATTTCTTTAACAAGAAATGAAAATGTGATATTTTGGAAATTGTTTTAGAAAGACAAATGAAATGTTGAGTTACGAATTCTATTTGAAATTGAAATTGATTTGGTTTTGAAATATATTAAATGACCAATCGGTGTAATAATACGTAGTTATTAAAGAGACCGGGATCGGATATGGACATACTCTCTGTCGATACCGAAACCACTTTAATAACTAATATACGCGGAGTGATGATCCAGAATGAAGTGGATGGTTTGGTGAACGCGTTGACTGAAGAAAGAGAATGATTTTGGATGACCCCTGACATGACTAAAACAGGAGCCGCGCCGGGCCATTGAGGTTCGCCACCTCTAGCGGACACACTTCTTCGTTACCATATCTATTACTTTTGTGATTCGATTTGGGTGCACCCCTCGATTATGGGAGTGTTGTTTCACGGTGTTGGGGTAGTAGCTGATATGCCCAACATCAGTCCGGATCACGCAACTACTAGTATCCTAGTTGGTATCGCCTCATGTACCTTGTCATACTGATTATCCTATTCGCGACCACTACGATTTTGATTTGTACCTTTAGTATATGGATTGCCCTCTGGTGACTTCCGGTTTTGGGGAAACTACGGTCTTGTATATGCTTTTGGGAATAAACAGGTTAAGAGGTGTATGGGCCCTGCTTAACCCTACTTTGATATCTTTATATTACTGATAGACATTATCTACTTAGCGTACATTACTACCTAGTAGATAGTTTAACGGATCCTTAAAGGATGGTTATTCCAAACATCCTTTGAGTTACTTGTATTTCAATTGCTATTTCACTTGAGTTGGATTTATTAATATAAGAATGTTAATCCTGACTCGAGTGTCTTGTGTTTTTGCTTTACGCTCGGGTCAGACTGAGTGTACCAGTATTCGAGACTCACCTTTGGAGTTGGAGCTTTGCTTGAAGATCCAGCCATCTATTCTGCTTTCAGTATTCGATGATTCCAGTGATGTATTCTGATTTGCATCTGATGTATCGTATTACTCTTCTGTTGTAAACTCTGATGTATTTTATATATTCATATAGTAGCTTCATGAACTACTATCTCTTTTATTTCCGCTGCATTTATTACTCTGTGTCTGTGATCTGTGATTATATCTATTTACTGTATATGTTCAGTTTTGCCAATTTAAATTAACAACGCGGTATTTTGAGCAATTCAACTCCGGCATGAGTGTCTACCTATACACTTATAATGGATGCGAATGGTCCAAAATTCCGGGTCGTTACAGTGTAGTTATGAAGGATACAAGTTGGTTATGGAATCTCCGTTTTGAGCATCTAAATTTTGATGGGCTGCATTTATTGGCTAAGAAGGACATCGTTACTGGGCTACCTTTAACTGGAAATTCATATCAGGCATGTGAAAGACGCATTTTGGGTAAGCAACATCATGACTCATTTCCAGTGGGTAAGGCACGATGAGAAACACAGCAGCTTGAGCTTGTGCATTCAAGCATTTGCGGGCCGACGGAGGTTGAGTCCTAAAGAGGTAACCGATATTTCATTAGCTTTATTGATGATTACAGTAGGAATATATGGGTTTATTTTCTCAAGCATAAATTTGAAACGTTTGATGTCTTTAAAGACTTTAAGGCATATGTAGAAAAGAAAAGCGGGTATAGCTTGAAGACTTTGCGAACTGACAGAGAGGGTGAGTATACGTCAAATGCTTTTGAGGAGTTCTGTAAGAATAGTGGTGTAAAACACCAACTCACCACCTCCTGCTCGCCACAACATAATGGTGTTTCTAAGAGGAAGAACAGAACTATTTTTAAAATGGTGAGAAGCATGTTAAAAGGTAAACATTTACCTAAGGTTTTCTAGGCCGAGACTATATCTTGTGCTGTATACCTTTTGAATAGGCACTCCACCAAAAGCGTTCTTAATATGATAACAGAGGAGGCTTGGAGCGGTTTTAAACCAAATGTTGCACCACTTTGAGTATTTGGATGTATTGCATATCCCATGTACCGGTTGAGAAACGAAAAAATTTTGACGATAAAGGTGAAAACTGTATCTTTGTTGGTTACAGTGATCAAACTAAAGGATATAAGTTGTTTAATCCAAAAAAAAATGCAGCTATTGTTAGCAGGGATGTTGAATTTCTTGAAGATGAAGAGTGGAACTAGACTGCTGAAAAGCGCGAAGAGATGGGTATTAACTTAATCCAAGATTTGGATGTTGGGGAGAAGGGAGTTGCAGTACCTCCACAGCAACCTATCAGTCCAGAACCACACCTCAAAGAGGCAACTCGACGTTCGGTGCATAATCGTGTTATGCCAGCACGACTGCAAGATTATGTTATAACAAATGATAATGATATTTATGATGATGATGAACTTGTCAATCCTGCACTATTTGCAGATTGTGATCCAATTGCTGATAGAGTTAGGGGTATGCCCTAGAGGCGATTATGTAATTTGTTACATATATCTAACTCGTTGACCAATCTTATTCGAAATAATAGGTATTTTCTTCCTATTATACTTGATATAATGTGATTATATTAATTAATTAACTTAATTAAAAGTATATTTAATAGAAAAATCCATAAATGGTATATTTTGTTATAGTAGTTACAAAGTGTTGTAATCGTGAGTAATTTATCACAATGAAACAAATATACCATTTTAAATGTTCCTAGTCAAGATGCATCGAGACTGGATATTGATGTATCCCTTGAGACTGGAGTACGCAATGCTCTACAAATGTTAGGCAGTGTATTATTCATGACTGCTGGGGGCACCTAGGGGTTACATACTAATAGTTATTGGATAACTATGGAACAGCTCACTCGATAGTTTTTTGTTGGTTAATATAACTAAGGTCAAACAGAAAATATCGATGTGACTAATTTACACAGTTCTCTCGACTTGAGAATACTGTGGATCTTCAATTTGAAAGCTCCACTTTGATTATAGCCAAATCATGGCATGGCGTCAATCGAGTGACTATATTTGGGTTGAGTGGCAGTATTGGAAGTGAAGCACTATTCAAGAGAGGATTCGTCTCCTCAGTTATATGTAGTTAGTAGCACAGTCAACTCAAGTCAACTCAAAGTCAAAGTCTCTGACTAGAGCATTTCGGTTAATAATAATTGTTATTATATAACCAAGGACTTTGTATTTAGACTATAAAGTTGAATGTGGATAAGGTTGGAATTTTGACCATTACCAAATTCCATAAGTCCAAAGTAATATAATTTTGATGAAGAGAATTGGTGTAAACAAATGTCACAACTGGGTAACGCTTATTAAACTAAAATTGGATTTTACCGAAAATGAGTAAGCGATAAATTTGGCCATAATGTCACACCACCTACTAAGTGACATGTGAATGTTAACATTAGAATAGTTCGATGTTAATCGCTGGCCAAATTTACACCCAAGAGTTACACAGCCGAAATGATGAATTCCCTTAAGACCAAATGATTTAATTAGTTTATAATTGTTATAAATTAATTAATATTTATGAAATACTAATTATAAAATTTGAATATGATTTGAAAAATAAATAATGGTATATATATTTATAACAGTTATAAATATATCGATCGATATACAATATCAGCAAGCGATTAAATTAGGTTTAATTGCATAGTATTTTGGCTTGGGCTTAAATGGGTTTAAGGCCCTTCATTAGGGCTGTAAAATTTCGGTTTTTTGGAAGGTCTAAGGGTGGCTAAAACATAAGGAATTGGCTTGGAGATAATGGGTTGAGATAATGTGAGAATGGGTAAAAAGGTTTTCCTCATTTCTCTCTAATACAACCCTATATATATATATATATCTATGTATGTATGTATCTCTAAGTAACAACCCGAAATTCAGAAGGTTTGGATTTTTCGCAAAAATGCTAAAATCCAAGCCCATTGAAGCCCAAGTTGGGTCTCTGGTATCTTGCAAATAGGCAAAGACAAATATATCAGAGTTTAAATAAATATCTCACTATAATGACTCCATATTTTAATTTAATTTCAATTGATAATTAATTTAATTTTTGAATAAAAATGGTGAAATTAATTGATAAAGTGATGCGAGTTTCCCCGAATTCAAATAAATTCTTTATAAATCATTTAAATTTAAAATATGTATATAAAATAGATTGAAAATTGAATTAGGAATTAAATTTAAATATTTTAGAAAATAAATTTGTATTTGGATTTTGGATATGATTAAATCAGATATACATAAGATAAATTGTACAGTTTTATACAATATAAAGTAGATATACTAGAATAAATCTTAACATTTTGTTAAAAGTCAATACAAAGTAATACAAACAAAAATATACTACAAAAATAAATAAATAAATATATATATATAGAAATACATGACAAGTATTAAAGTTGGAAAAAAATTTAAGTTAGGAATTGAAATAAAATATATAAGATAAATTATATAGATTTGTAAAATAGAAGTAAACGTATAAATTAAATTCTAACAACATATTAATTTGGAAATAGAAATAGATATATATATATATATAAGATATATTAAAATATAAAGTAAACACATAAATAAATTTAAACAACATATTACAATAGAACTTCATTTATATTATAAAGGAATAAAAGCAAAGAAATAAAATACATTCACATATGAACAAAGGATAAGTATGAACACTTATAAAAGTAAACCAAGTCGGGTTGTACAAGAAAAGAAATATACAGTCATGTACAAACTGAATTGCAAAAACAAGTATATAAAAGCAAGCTACAACCTGGAACAAAGCAAAGTAATAAATATTAGCACACGATTTACATCATTTCAGCTGAGACAAAGATATATGTGACTGCATATGTATTAGCTTGCAAATGAAGATACTATATATTCAAGTATGATTTAAAATTGGGATAAGTAAAGAATTGTACAAAGTAATAAATGTTAGCCTAAATTGTATTCTATCAGCCACCAACTATCTTCATGTATTGTACAGCCGAAAGAAAAAATATATGAATATGGTACAAACTAATAAATGCAAGTATCCATCAGCCCAAAGCAAAGAAAAAATATCACTGGCTATTGTACAACAAATTATATCACTTGTACCCCATTTCATCTCAGTTAAACAATACATTACAACATCACCTGTACAAAACATATCATCTCCCATATATTCATCATTTCCATTTCAGTTCGTCCATTCCAAAAAGAAAAAAATCTGAAGTAAATATTACTTAAAACTTAAACAAAATTCAAATCTAAACAACAATTTAAATCAGAGATCAAAGAAAAGAATTTCAACTTGCATTTCTCCAGCCTATTTAAATGGAAGTCCTGTTCTGTCTTCTTCTGGAAACAACATGGTGAGTAAACATAAAAATTTTAAAGTTTAAGTTTTGGTAATTAGTTCATGTAAATCTTGTGTTTGCTATATATTGTAAGCATGTAGCTCTGAGGTGTTCTCTGGAAGTTTAAATATGTGATGTTCTTCAGTATTTTTAAAGTTTCTGAGCAAAGAAGTGTAAAGAAAACTAATACTTCTTCATTTAAACCAATTTAAACTTAGAAATTTAAACTAAATAAATTTGTTTAAACTAAAATCACAGCCTAGAACTTGTTTAAAGCTTGATAGTGGAATATGGACTCTGTAACTTAGCTTTACAGTAAAAAAGAAAATCAAATGTAAAATTCAGATATTTTAATTTGTTAATTTGATTATATATCTGGAATAAACATACAAAAAGTAAGATTTTTGAAACAAAGATGATGATTTTTAGTTAAGTATTCTAGGTGCTGTTCATTTTTGAACCAAAAATGCTTTTTTATAAATTTCTGATGATTCAACAAATCTTAAATGCTGAAATTTGTTGTATAGCTAGCTTGATGATTTTCGAATCCAGAAAAAATGTTAAAAAAATATTACTATTGCATGAATTGTTGGGTAGGGATGAATTTAGGGTTTAACGTGAAGTTTTTGGTCGGCTTGGTTCTCGTGCTCGTGAGGAGTCAGTGGTGGATCGAGTTCGATGATACTCAGGGAGGTGTTGGCTTGGGGGTTGTCGAAGGTTTGGCCGAGGTTGCAGAAACTCTGGTGGTCGGAGATGCGTTGACGAGGCAGTTTCTGGTGATGGTATTGGTTCCTGTATCGACTGAGTGGCTCATTTTTTATCACGAGCTCGTGATGATGTTTGAGTGGTCATGGTGTTTGTAGGGGTATTCGTCGACGAGACGATGGTGTCGTCGATGGTCGGAGGTGGCACCGCTGATGGTGCACGTGCACAGTGCACTATTCTGTTTTTGGGTGTGTCAGATTTTCGTGAGATTGTCTCGAGTGTTACTCGAGGAATTTGATGTTTGGCTCGAAGCGTTTAAGTGTTAAACTCGAAGTAAATGTAGAGTAGCTCGGGTATAACCTGATTTCCAGGTTTAAACAGAACCCTGTTCTGTTTCTTTCAAATTTAAAATGAAATTCAAATTTTAAAGTCAGGTTAAAACGGAGTTTTTAAATTTAAAGTTTAAATCCAGTTTTAGGTTTAGTTCGAATAAACTTTGAATTTAAAAGTTAAAAAAAAGGGAATTTGGATTTTAAATCAAAGTTTAAATATTTAGAAGGTGGGTTTTCAGGTCTTAAACCTGATGGTTTCAGATTTTAAAATTTTAAATTAAAATCTGAAAACAAGATTTAAACAGTAGTTTAAAATTTTAAAAGTTAAATTCAGTTCCAAATTTTAAGTGTTTTAAAACAAGTTTAAATCAACTAGCTTTAAAAAAAAGTAAATTTATTTCAAACAAATAATTAAACTTGATTTTTGGATAAAGTTCTTTTATAAAAGAATTTTAAATGAAAGGCTAAATATTTGTTTTAAACTTGAATTTGCAAGTTAGAATGTAATGTAATGTAATTTAAAAGCTAATTACTTTGTGTAACTAAATTAATGATCAAAGATTGATTAACCAAGTAATTAAGGGTTAATTACTTTAAAGAATAATTAATAAATGTGGTTAATTAATTAGGGTAATTAATTTAAGAATAATTAATTAAAGGTTAATTAATTAATAATTAAGGTTAACTACTTAATGAAATTGATTACCTAATGTAATTAATAAAAGATTATTACTTAATGAAATTAAGGGATAATTACTTTGTGTAATTATATTAAAGAATGATAAATTATTTAAGATTAATTAATATAAGTGATTAAAGGTAATTAATTACTTGAAGATAATTACTTAATTAAAAGTAATTAAATGATTAAAATTGATTAATTGAATGATAAAAGGATAATTGCTCAATGTAATTAATTTGTGATTAGAGATAATCATTTAAGAAATTAATTAAGGGTTAAATAATGATTAATCAAAGGAAAATTATTAAATGTTTCGTAATTAATTGATCATTAATTTACCATGACTAGTAAATTTATTCATAGAAATTAATCTGATTTAAATCAATCAGATAATTAAATTGATCCTACTTACGGATATTTGGATTTTATTGAATGGGTGAATTGTTTGATGTCCCTGATATGTGATACTTTGTGATATAACCTAATTTGTGTGTGATCTGTACTATAGTTCATTTATATGGGATGAATGTAATATATTATCTGTAATTTATATATCTGCGATCTGTGAATGAAAGATAAGCGTTATAGTTATACCGCTTATCAACTATATTTTTGTATCTTAATTTGTGATGATTAATGAGGATGTTGCACTATTGTGTGTGAAACCCCTGGACTACACTTTTACACATACAAATATGGATTTCACGAGGAAATCGGTTAAGTCACAGATAATTTAAATTTAATATTTTTGAATTGTAATTTTAATTTCAATTGATTTTGGAAATGGATTTGGGTTAAATGTTAAAGTTTTTGAAAAGGAGTTTTTAAGATAAAGTTATTTTGAATAACTTGGTAAATTTTCCAATTTAAATAATTTAATTTGAATTTGAATTCAAAATTGGAATTGAATTCTATGTTTGGAAATTATGGTTAAGATGTTATAAATGTGTTTATATAAATTTAAACCATTTTAAAAGTATTGGCTTGAGAATTTGAATTAACCCAAAGACTTTAACTCGTATAAATGAATCAGAGTTTTTGAAATGAAAAGTATTTGTTTCCAAATAATATAAGCTTTCATATAAGGAATGAATTTCCAATTTGTGTCAAAGAATTTCAAGATTGAAATGAGAATGGTTTTCCAAGTTGTGAATAAATCTTTGTGAAAGATTGTTGAACTTTGTTTTGAAATTGGAAAGGTGTACCTTTTGTATAAAAAGGGTCGAAATAGAATTGTTTTGAAAGCTATCAATTAAATCTTTGTTTTAAAGATTGGACGAGTTAATCCATATTAAAATGGAAATTGATTTGAAAATCTATGAATAGAATCTTTGTGAACTGAGTGAACTTTGTGAATTGAATCTTTTATGTAAAAGATTAAAATGGTAATGTGTTTAAACCATTTGAAAGAGAAGTTTGGGTAATAAGTTATGACTTAATCGAAATCCCAATATCCATATGTTTTGAAATATCGTGCTCATTATTCAGTTTAGCCGGGAGAGGACTTTATGTCATATAACCCATTCCGAATAATGATACGACGTTATGGATAACATTTGAAGACCGGTGTTGAAGACCGAATACTTTCGAAAACGAAAGGATTACCATCGATTGTCTCTGCATCGGCCGATCCCCGGTATAGAGATTTTAGCACCCTTTGTGATGGGAAGTCCGGACGTGATTAGAAATTATCCGGATTTGCAAGGGCTTCTTCGGAAGTGCCTTCGGTTCTGTTCAAACCCGGAACAGACTTGTATGGTTGTATGTCTGACACTACACTTTGAGATATAAAACTGATTTCTTTCAAATACATTTCTGTTTGGTGGCGGAGATTTATTCTCTTAGCTTAACACCCTTCTCTGAGACATACGAGCTCAGAGGTTATGTAGTTGAAGGTTATCAGTGATATACTCCCAATGTGGTAGTGTGGCATACTAAGTGTTGCTGTGTGTTGATGGTCATCTGTTGATCATTTGTTGATCAAAGCATGGCTTTGTGAAAAAGCGTAGCTTTGTGGACGATACCTCATCGAGCCTTACAGACCAAAAATGGTCGAAACAGGAAAGATGCGGCAAGGTTTCAGGGGTAGCTCCCCTAGGGTATGTCCATTCCTTCTGGAAAAAGCTGGTATCAGGTATGGAGCCCTGATATTTAACCTATGTGGTTGCTCCAATCTCATTTACTCTGTGTGATTATTGCTGTTTGACCAAGGCCTCGGATAAAGGTCCCAAAGGACCGGTTGTGGCATATCTCAGGTTTACTACCCGGGAAGGGGGTAACCAGCCTTGTGTTGGCAGAGAGCAGGTTGTCTCTCGGGGCGTCCGTCCAAGGGCATTCCCATGTGGCATAGGAAGTTCCTTAGCCTGACCATTTGTTGGAAAATCCAAAGAAACAATACGAGCTTTGTACGGTTTTAGTTGTATAACCTGCTATTGAACATAGTAGCTATAGTAGGCATAAGTGCGAAATGCCTATGCCGGCTAAGATTAATATTATACTCTTGAAATGGTTTTCTGCACTATGCACTAATAATAATATCAAAAGAGTTTTTTTGCGTAGTAAGCATGTTAGACTATCATAAGGAGAAATCTCCTCCAATTTTGCGTTTGCATTGTGTGTGTGGCGGGAGGCCTTATGGTAGTTTCATTTTCCAAAAGCATTGCGTATTTCAATGTTTAAAATTATTTTGTTGTTTTTTTAAAGATAAACTGTTTTTGTTGCTCACACCAGTCCTATGACTGACTCGGAGTTTATTGTTCC
Source organism: Allium fistulosum (assembly GCA_030737815.1). NCBI lineage: Eukaryota > Viridiplantae > Streptophyta > Magnoliopsida > Asparagales > Amaryllidaceae > Allium > Allium fistulosum. The sequence goes on from CM060902.1 coordinate 1,025,130,912, forward strand.
CTTTCTAAACTCTGGATGCCCATAATTTTCCACACGGGCAGTCTAGAGTTGGGTTTTTCAGTTAGTCAGGTTTAGTAGATTATCTGGAGCTAGTTCAGTCTTTGTGGAGTTCATGACTGACATTGCTTCTCTTAGTGCAACGTGATGGTGGTTCGAGCTGATGTTGGAGTTAGTGGACTCATGCTCTTTCTCAGATCATTTGGAGTTATCAGTTCTGTTATTTCCGCTGTATCATTATTTATCTCTGATATTGTTGTATCATATTGATATCATTGTTGTATATCATATTCTGGATATTGTATCATTTACGATGTATATGATATCATTCATTCTTTCTTCCACTGTGTTGTTATACTTAATGGTGTTATAAGCTCCGGTGAACCAGATTCGGTATTTGAATCTGCGGCATTTTGAGTACAAGTGAAGTACGGGTGCCGATTTTCGAAGGCTGATTTCAGGGTCATTACAGTGGTATCAGAGCTAAGGGTTAAACTTTAGCTCAGGAGTATAACACATTAAGTAGCTCATTAGAGATAGGGTGAAGTATACCCTAGAATGAGTATCCTTAAGATATCTGTCCGTACGCCTCAGTAAATTCTCTTGCTATCCACTGATAGTAAGTATGAGTGCCAGAAGAGGATGGGATAGGGGACAAGGGAATACGACTATAAATGGTCAATACCCTGTAACAACAAGGAAATAATCCTTTCTCTATCAATCTCTTTTGTTCGTCATCTTTTCTCAATTCTTTGATAGTTCCTGGTAGTTCCAGGATGGAGATTCGATATATTTGTATGGGACATAAACTCCAAATAGGTCAGAATTGTTTGTTTGGATGAATTGGTTGTTTTGATTGCTATGGTTGATAGGTATACTTTAGTTCTAAACTAAAAGTTTTTAAATTGTATCCATATATCTATCTATTCTTTGGGATTCCCAATATGTTCTACGAATGGTTAGTTATTCCTTCGAACTAACCGATGCCCCTGCATACTTCGTAGATCTGGATAACCGAGTATCGTGTGAGAAAATTAAAAAGATTCATTCTTATATCTATAATTGATATTCTGATTTGGTAAGTCAAATGTAGAATAGATGTTCAGTTAATTTGATGAAACATTTTTCATCTATCTTTGTGTCTCCTTGGCAAATTTCGAGGACGAAATTCTTTTAAGGGGGAAGGTTGTAACGACCCCGGATTTTAATTTAATTTCAATTGATAATTAATTTAATTTTTGAATAAATTTCTTTTATAAAAGAATTTTAAATGGAAGGCTAAATATTTGTTTTAAACTTGAATTTGCAAGTTAGAATGTAATGTAATGTAATTTAAAAGCTAATTACGTTGTGTAACTAAATTAATGATCAAAGATTGATTAACCAAGTAATTAAGGGTTAATTACTTTAAAGAATAATTAATAAATGTGGTTAATTAATTAGGGTAATTAATTTAAGAATAATTAATTAAAGGTTAATTAATTAATAATTAAGGTTAACTACTTAGTGAAATTGATTACCTAATGTAATTAATAAAAGATTATTACTTAATGAAATTAAGGGATAATTACTTTGTGTAATTATATTAAAGAATGATTAATTAATTAAGATTAATTAATATAAGTGATTAAAGGTAATTAATTACTTGAAGATAATTACTTAATTAAAAGTAATTAAATGATTAAAATTGATTAATTGAATGATAAAAGGATAATTGCTCAATGTAATTAATTTGTGATTAGAGATAATCATTTAAGAAATTAATTAAGGGTTAAATAATGATTAATCAAAGGAAAATTATTAAATGTTTCGTAATTAATTGATCATTAATTTACCATGACTAGTAAATTTATTCATAGAAATTAATCTGATTTAAATCAATCAGATAATTAAATTGATCCTACTTACGGATATTTGGATTTTATTGAATGGGTGAATTGTTTGATGTCCCTGATATGTGATACTTTGTGATATAACCTGATTTGTGTGTGATCTGTACTATAGTTCATTTATATGGGATGAATGTAATATATTATCTGTAATTTATATATCTGCGATCTGTGAATGAAAGATAAGCGTTATAGTTATACCGCTTATCAACTATATTTTTGTATCTTAATCTGTGCTGATTAATGAGGATGTTGCACTATTGTGTGTGAAACCCCTGGACTACACTTTTACACACACAAATATGGATTTCACGAGGAAATCGGTTAAGTCACAGATAATTTAAATTTAATATTTTTGAATTGAAATTTTAATTTCAATTGATTTTGGAAATGGATTTGGGTTAAATGTTAAAGTTTTTGAAAAGGAGTTTTTAAGATAAAGTTATTTTGAATAACTTGGTAAAGTTCCCAATTTAAATAATTTAATTTGAATTTGAATTCAAAATTGGAATTGAATTCTATGTTTGGAAATTATGGTTAAGATGTTATAAATGTGTTTATATGAATTTAAACCATTTTAAAAGTATTAGTTTGAGAATTTGAATTAACCCAAAGACTTTAACTCGTATAAATGAATTAGAGTTTTCGAAATGAAAACTATTTGTTTTCAAATAATAGAAGCTTTCATATAAGGAATGAATTTCGAATTTGTGTCAAAGAATTTCAAGATTGAAATGAGAATGGTTTTCCAAGTTGTGAATAAATCTTTGTGAAAGATTGTTGAACTTTGTTTTGAAATTGGAAAGGTGTACCTTTTGTATAAAAAGGGTCGAAATGGAATTGTTTTGTAAGCTATCAATTAAATCTTTGTTTTAAAGATTGGACGAGTTAATCCATATTAAAATGGAAATTGATTTGAAAATCTATGAATAGAATCTTTGTGAACTGAGTGAACTTTGTGAATTGAATCTTTTATGTAAAAGATTAAAATGGTAATGTGTTTAAACCATTTGAAAGAGAAGTTTGGGTAATAAGTTATGACTTAATCGAAATCCCAATATCCATATGTTTTGAAATATCGCGCTCATTATTCGGTTTAGCCGGGAGAGGACTTTATGTCATATAACCCATTCCGAATAATGATACGACGTTATGGATAACATTTGAAGACTGGTGTTGAAGACCGAATACTTTCGAAAACGAAAGGATTACCATCGATTGTCTCTGCATCGGCTGATCCCCGGTATAGAGATTTTAGCACCCTTTGTGATGGGAAGTCCGGACGTGATTAGAAATTATCCGGATTTGCAAGGGCTTCTTCGGAAGTGCCTTCGGTTCTGTTCGAACCCGGAACAGACTTGTATGGTTGTATGTCTGACACTACACTTTGAGATATAAAACTGATTTCTTTCAAATACATTTCTGTTTGGTGGCGGAGATTTATTCTCTTAGCTTAACACCCTTCTCTAAGACGTACGAGCTCAAAGGTTATGTAGTTGAAGGTTATCAGTGATATGCTCCCAATGTGGTAGTGTGGCATACTAAGTGTTGCTGTGTGTTGATGGTCATCTGTTGATCATTTGTTGATCAAAGCATGGCTTTGTGAAAAAGTATAACTTTGTGGACGATACCTCATCGAGCCTCACAGACCGGAAATGGTCGAAACAGGAAAGATGCGGCAAGGTTTCAGGGGTAGCTCTCCTAGGGTATGTCCATTCCTTCTGGAAAAAGGTGGTATCAGGTATGGAGCCCTGATATTTAACCTATGTGGTTGCTCCAATCTCATTTACTCTGTGTGATTGTTGCTTTGTGACCGAGGCCTCGGATAAAGGTCCCAAAGGACCGGGGGTGGCATATCTCAGGTTTACTACCCGGGAAGGGGGTAACCGGCCTTGTGTTGGCAGAGAGCAAGTTGTCTCTCGGGGCGTCCCTCCAGAGGTATTCCCATGTGGCATAGGAAGTTCCTTAGCCTGACCATTTGTTGGAAACTCCAAAGAAACAATATGAGCCTTGTACGGTTTTAGTTGTATAACCTACTATGGAATGTGGCGGTAACCTGCTATTGAACATAGTAGATATAGTAGGCATAAGTGCGAAATTCCTATGTCGGCTAAGATTAATATTATACTTTTGAAATGGTTTTCTGCACTATGCACTAATAATAATATCAAAAGAGTTTTTTTGCATAGTAAGCTTGTTTGACTATCATAAGGAGAAATCTCCTCCAATTCTGCGTTTGCATTGTGTGTGTGGCGGGAGGCCTTATGGTAGTTTCATTTTCCAAAAGCATTGCGGATTTCAATGTTTAAAATTCTTTTGTTGTTTGTTTTAAAGATAAACTGTTTTTGTTGCTCACACCAGTCCCATGACTGACTCGGAGTTTATTGTTCCCTTCCTAAACTCTGGGTGCCCATAATTTTCCACACGGGTAGTCTAGTGTTGGGTTTTTCAGATAGTCAGGTTTAGTAGATTATCTGGACCTAGTTCAGTCTTTGTGGAGTTCATGACTGACGTTGCTTCTCTTGTTGCAACGTGATGGTGGTTCGAGCTGATGTTGGAGTTAGTGGACTCATGCTCTTTCTCAGATCATTTGGAGTTATCAGTTCTGTTATTTCCGCTGTATCATTATTTATCTCTGATATTGTTGTATCATATTGATATCATTGTTGTATATCATATTCTGGATATTGTATCATTTGCGATGTATATGATATCATTCATTCCTTCTTCCGCTGTGTTGTTATACTTAATGGTGTTATAAGCTCCGGTGAACCAGATTCGGCGTTTGAATCTGCGACATTTTGAGTACAAGTGAATTACGGGTGCCGATTTTCGAAGGCCGATTTCAGGGTCATTACACTCATAGTGGAACTGACTAAAATATAATAGCAAGTAAATATTCACCAAGATAATAACACTTTCCAATAATTATTTTAAAGTTGGAAAGTCTCTGCCATCTACCTAACCTGTAGGATGTTATGAGGAGGGGATCAGAATTAAAGTTCTGACGAATGGACAAATTATATACTTATAAGCTTAATTCTACATATACCATTTTTTTTCATTTTCTATTATATTAGGTTTACTAGGTTTGTAATACTCTCGCCTCTATGCGTGAATCGTACACATCTATTCCCTATTAGATTAAAACTAATAACTAATATATATGTAGCTATATGCCCAATGACCACATCGGTCCTAGGTACTACCCACAATACCTTCCGTATCCTCCTCGAAAAGGACTCCAAAAACATGCTCCTAGAGCATTCTGTAACTACATCTGTAAAGGACATGTAACGCCCCACCTCTATGCTCACAATAACAAAGAGTATTAAAAGTAATACTGTCTGTTATTACGAAGAATAAGGCTGGATAGGAGCGGCCATCCGTAGTTGGCCTTACACTAGTATTGGTTACCTCGATAGGAGTGATATATATTTTTTAATTTTCATCTCTTATTTATTTACTCCCATTGACACACCCAATTTTCAGTATAAAACGAACTACGATGGTTCATAATAGTTTAGGACAATATATATAATAATAACACAGATACAAAAAGAATGCGGAACACAGATAACAAAAATCTCATATATATATAACTGATGTCAGTTACAATACATTTTGACACAATACATATGATACAACTACAACTGTCGACTCTGGAAGTTATATACACACGTACATTATCAACTAATATACATGAATACATATCAACCTATACTATGACACAACTACTCCAAACGATGTGAAAAGTCTTCATAGCTCAAACAGCAACTCAAAGCAGGAAATCTACAACCTGAAATAACTCGGGTCTGACCCGAGTATTACATTCAAAAGAAAATAATACACGGGTCAGTCTAATTCAAACTCAGTTATTAATGCACATAAGCAATAATAATCAATATCAAATAAACGACAGTCACAGAAATCTCGTATATCCAACTCTCCTATAAGAGAATCGGATAACGGCAGATATAACACTTAACAGTGTTAAACAACAAATCAGCAGACTTAAATCCTCAACAAAGATAAGTGAAAAGAATATCGATGAAGATAATTTAGAAAACATCAGAATTGCCTAATTGGCAATTAACAACAAAATCCAATTATTTAAGAATAATTAGAAACTCAGAATCTAATTATCGAATAGATAATTAGACACAACAAAATGATCGATCGAAAGGAATCAAATAAAATTCTCAAACATTGAATTGAACACAAAACAATTCAAACAATTAAAATATCAGTTAAAACATCAATACCGTGTGGCTGCAGTTCACGCATGCGTGCACTGCCTCGCCACTACAGTGATAAAGTACACAAAAGCTTAAGGAAGCATAAACAGATGGCATCAAACCAAATTAAATCTCGGTGTGGCTGCAGTACACGCATGCGTGCACTGCCTCGCCACTACCGTACGTCGAAACTGCAAAACCAAATCACTTACAAAATGCAGAGGTCAAGTCACTGACTCAACTCAACTGCAGCAACAAAACAGTTTCAAGTGACGGCAGTATAAAGCTCCAATCAAGTGAAAATGCAAACTCAATGATGCTACACTGTTAATATGTACAAATATGCTATGCAGTGAAGCCAAAGCAAACAGAGGGATCGATATGGCAACACAGCTATGCAGTGAAGCAACCAGGCCTGACTGGTAGGTTTAGACATGAACCATAATTCAATATCGAACCAAATTACACAGGAGATCAATGCACATAACCTACATGAACCAGATCCTATATTGAACAAGGGGAAATGGCCACAGTATCAATGAACCGAGAAAATATCAGCAAATGGTACAAGACTGAACCAGAGAAATGCAACCGAGTTCAAGTGTATGGCACAACATGAACTCGATGCAATGCAACTACATGATGGCCAGACCAGATTAGTGTGATAACAAGTACAAGCACCACCAAGTCAAGTGGATTACCAGAGTGGCAATGCATACTACAGATCAGGGTAACATGAATGTAATGCAGATACTTGAATAATGAAGACTGCATATACATCAAGGTGAATAAATGGTCAAGGTAAACAGCCATGTTCAACAAAGATGTACCATGCAGCTACAAAATGTACAACCCATGAATGAACATGTACAAGTGAGCACATGAACACAGCATCCTCAATAAATGTCTACAGTGGCTACAGTTTCACTAACAAGTGAAGTTCATATCAGAGGACAAAAGAACAGTGACAACATACAGGCAACAAGACCAGTTCAGATATGATCATCAAGCTATATAATGATGAACCATACAAGATCTGGCAACAATGATAAATCAACAAATGCAGTACAGACATATACATTCAAGTGCAGTGAAGACTTAATGAGGTGTAACTGAAACAAGTCATATACATGGAGACTACAAGGAAACAGAGCTACAAAGTATATACGGTGGAAATATGATAGCAGTACCCACAGTGAAGAGCACGGCAATGTCGAATGCAAAAAGCAAAGCAAATGTCAACAGGAAGCAAGTATGCAAAGAATTCACAGTATAGTCGAAATCATGGGACAACAAGTCAGTAATACCAGTAAACAGAATATCAAGGCTGTGAACAAAAGTCAGGTGATCAGAGATATGAATTAAATTTACAGTGAAGTCTAAAAGAAAAGAATATCACAAAACAAAGTCGAGATGATCAGATTCAAAAGTCAGGTGATCAAAGAAAAAACAGAGAATCAATTATTAAAAATATGGAAACAGTCGAACAATTTCTTATCAACAGCAAAATACAAACAAGCCAAAGTCACATAAGAGATTCTCCTAGCAACATAAATTTCCAAACGAAATCGAACGGCAAACAACAAACTCAGAAAAACATATACGAACGAAAAACCAGGGGATTCAAACCCAAAACATGAAATGCAGAATTTAATTAGATGTGAGTATAGATTTACTCACCTATGTCGAAGAGCACGAATTGGATTCAAAGCCGTGGCACTCGAGAATCAAGCGGAGACAAACCCTAGCAGCCTTCGCAAAATCGAAGAGAGGATCATCTACCAGAGCTAAGAAATCAAATTCGATCGAGTCTTTGAAGTCGCAACTTTGAAATTTCACGAAAACGCTAAGCTCTGATCGAACGAAGAAAAGGGACGAGCCGCCATTTATTATTCTCGTTTGTTTTTCCTAGGGTTTTTGAGAATGAATCAAATCCAATGAAATGAGGAACGGGTCCTTAATTTGGCTAATGCAACACCAAAATAAAAAGGAACTTGGGCCCAGATTGCATTTTAAAGCCCACTCAACATTCAACTAATTTTCAAAAGAATTTAAACCGGGTTTTAAAAACTTCAAACAGCAATTAGCTAGCAATTTAATCGATTAATGACGAAGATAAATTAACAGCAAAACCCCGGGTTGTTACAGACTCCCCTCCTTATAAAAATTGCGTCCCCGCAATTTTCATAATTAAGGTTGTCAATAACAATTATTTTTCTAACATAAACTGGTTAAGTTAGGATAATAAAAATTGGAAATACAAACGCTAAAGAAATCTTTTAATTCCAATAAAAGAGATTCACAAATTTTCAACAAAATCTAATTATCAAATAGATAATTAGAAAACAACGAAACTGAACTAATGTAATTATCAGCAATATTCAATTATCAATTAGATAATTAAAATACAGAAGATCATAAAACAGCAATGTCTAATCATCGATACGATAATTAGAAAACAACAAAAGCTAATTATCAACAGAGATAATTAGAAAGCACAAATAACAATTCGCAAAACTGCAAATATCTAGTTATTCAACAATTAACTAGATAGCACAAACTTCATAATCAGCAAACTCTACTATCAGCAGAGATAGACAGAAAATAGCAATTCAATAAAATCAACATAATCTAGACTCAATTAGAGACTAGTAAATCTCATATCAACAAAATCAGCAAATATCCAATTATCCAAACGATAGTCAGAAAACACAAATAACAACAAATTTCAAATCAACCAATATTCGATTATCAAAAACGATAATCAAATTTCAAATCAACAAATATTCGATTATCAAAAACGATAATCAAATCTCAAATAAAAAAATATTTAATTATCAAAAGCGAGAATTAAATCTCAAATCAGCAAATATTTAATTATCAAAAGCGATAATTAAATCTCAAATCAACAAATATTCGATTATCAAAAACGATAATCAAATTTCAAATCACAAATATTCGATTATCAAAAATGATAATCAAATTTCAAATCACAAATATTCGATTATCAAAAACGATAATCAAATTTCAAATCAACAAATATTCGATTATCAAAAATGATAATCAAATCTCAAATCAACAAATATTTAATTATCAAAAGCTATAATTAAATCTCAAATCAGCAAATATTTAATTATCAAAAGCAAGAATTAAATCTCAAATCAGCAAATATTTAATTATCAAAAGCGATAATTAAATCTCAAATCAACAAATATTCGATTATCAAAAATGATAATCAAATTTCAAATCACAAATATTCGATTATCAAAAACGATAATCAAATTTCAAATCACAAATATTCGATTATCAAAAACGATAATCAAATTTCAAATCAACAAATATTCGATTATCAAAAACGATAATCAAATTTCAAATCAACAAATATCTAATCATCACAAGCGATAATCAGAAACAACAAATATTCGATTATCTAAAACGATAATCAGAATCAACAAATATCTAATTATCACAAGCGATAATTAGAAACAACAAATATCCGATTATCTAAAACGATAATCAGAACCTCAAATATTTAATTACCGATACGATAATTAAACCTCATAACATCAGATATCTAATTAGCTGCAGATAATTAGAAACAACAAATATTTAGAAATCAATTAAGAAGACTAGAAAATCAACATAAAAGCTTGGATCAATCCCATCAGATGGCGAGTTTTTAATTCGCCGCACGTGCATCAACAAATGGCCGAAGCCTACCAAGTACTCAACATAATTTTGGCGCCCAACAAATGACCCAAAGGTCCGCAGAGTGACCCGAAGGTCTAGTACTGGTATTTGACCCGAAGGTCCATCATATGACCCGAAGGTCCAACATAGTCGCTCGAAAGCACACGAAATCATCAAATATTTCAATTAACGAGTCCGGAATTAACCGAAATAGCAAACTCACATGTCCCATAACCACGAGTTTTACTAAATCGTTTAATTCTCTTCATCGTTTCCTTGAAAGTGTAAAATCATCAAAATCATCAAAACAACAGATATTTCAATTAATGAGTCCGGAATTAACCGAAATAGCAAACGCACATGTCCCATACCACGTGTTTTACTAAATCGTTTGATTCTCTTCATCGTTTCCTTGAAAGTGCAAAATTGTGTATTTTGTAAAAATACATTTTACATTCTCAAACGGACAAGTCCGGAATTAAGCGAATCAGTAAAAGAAAGGGGTCATAGTCCTCGATTTTGCTGAAACGTTTAAATCACTTCCTCATTCTTTTGAAAGCGCAAACTATAAAATTTCTGAAAACAATTTTATTTATTTTATAAATATAACAATTCACGTTCTCAACTGGACAAGTCCGGAGTTAAGCGAATCAGTAAAAGAAAGGGGTCATAGTCCTCGATTTTGCTCAATCGTTTAAGTCGCTTCCTCATTCTTTTGAAAGCGCAAACCGTTAAAAATTTATAAAGCAATTTTCATTTTAAAACGATTTTCCAATCACGTGATTAAAACTGCAAATCAGTAACAATTTCGATAAGGAAATTGTACTTCTCAAAACACCGTAAAAACGGATCTCAAAATCAACATAGCAGAATAACCGTTTAAAAATCCACTTTTAAAATTGACGGTTACTGAAGTCAAAGCGACAGTAATTTTAAATGTCAAAAGCTCATCAAAATAATTCACATCAAAATGTAATACCAGTAAATTTTCATTTATAAAAAATGCAACAAAACACCGTGCTTCAAAAATTTAGCATTGGTGTAAAAATCCCGTTATAAAAATAACGGCAACAAAATACGTTTCCTAACCAAGCATCGGTTCAACGTAAAATTAATGCAGTAACATGCAACTCAAATTTGCACGTACTACAAATGAACAAAGAAATCATTCGAATATACCTCCTATGAAGATAATTAAAAACAGCAAAAATCTAATCAATATATGATTAGCACAAAAGGAAATCAGCTAAAACCTCAACAAAAATCACATAACTACAGTCGTTTCGAATCCTCAAATCGGATTCGAAATTTTCAAAGAAACAAATAAATACAGCTATGTAAACAACAAACGAAATTTATTTCAATTTCATATTTTGATTTTTAAATCAAAAGAATTATCAGTTGTATTCAGTGAAGACAGTTTCACTGTTTCCGCTGCGCACTCTGATAACAGAATACAAATCAATCAAATCAACAAAACACAGTTTCACTTTTATTTTTAAATAAAGATACTTAAAAATTTCATCCAAATTTCAAAACATTAGTTTTGACTCAAAGCACAAATAAAACATCGACCAATAGTTGTAACATATGTTCCATCCAAGTTATGTTTTATATTATGTCCATAAACCGCAAGCTCTGATACCAACTGTAACGCCCCACCTCTATGCTCACAATAACAAAGAGTATTAAAAGTAATACTGTCTATTATTACGAAGAATAAGGCTGGATAGGAGCGGCCATCCGTAGTTGGCCTTACACTAGTATTGGTTACCTCGATAGGAGTGGTGTATATTTTTCAATTTTCATCTCTTATTTATTTACTACCATCGACACACCCAATTTCCAGTATAAAACGAACTACGATGGTTGATAATAGTTTAGGACAATATATATAATAATAACACAGATTCAAAAAGAATGCGGAACACAAATAACAAAAATCTCATATATATATAACTGATGTCAGTTACAATACATTTTGACACAATACATATGATACAACTACAACTGTCGACTCTGGAAGTTATATACACACGTACATTATCAACTAATATACATGAATACATATCAACCTATACTATGACACAACTACTCCAAACGATGTGAAAAGTCTTCATAGCTCAAACAGCAACTCAAAGCAGGAAATCTACAACCTGAAATAACTCGGGTCTGACCCGAGTATTACATTCAAAAGAAAATAATACACGGGTCAGTCTAATTCAAACTCAGTTATTAATGCACATAAGCAATAATAATCAATATCAAATAAACGACAGTCACAGAAATCTCGTATATCCAACTCTCCTATAAGAGAATCGGATAACGGCAGATATAACACTTAACAGTGTTAAACAACAAATCAGCAGACTTAAATCCTCAACAAAGATAAGTGAAAAGAATATCGATGAAGATAATTTAGAAAACATCAGAATTGCCTAATTGGCAATTAACAACAAAATCCAATTATTTAAGAATAATTAGAAACTCAGAATCTAATTATCGAATAGATAATTAGACACAACAAAATGATCGATCGAAAGGAATCAAATAAAATTCTCAAACATTGAATTGAACACAAAACAATTCAAACAATTAAAATATCAGTTAAAACATCAATACCGTGTGGCTGCAGTTCACGCATGCGTGCACTGCCTCGCCACTACAGTGATAAAGTACACAAAAGCTTAAGGAAGCAGAAACAGATGGCATCAAACCAAATTAAATCTCGGTGTGGGTGCAGTACACGCATGCGTGCACTGCCTCGCCACTACCGTACGTCGAAACTGCAAAACCAAATCACTTACAAAATGCAGAGGTCAAGTCACTGACTCAACTCAACTGCAGCAACAAAACAGTTTCAAGTGACGGCAGTATAAAGCTCCAATCAAGTGAAAATGCAAACTCAATGATGCTACACTATTAATATGTACAAATATGCTATGCAGTGAAGCCAAAGCAAACCGAGGGATCGATATGGCAACACAGCTATGCAGTGAAGCAACCAGGCCTGACTGGTAGGTTTAGACATGAACCATAATTCAATATCGAACCAAATTACACAGGAGATCAATGCACATAACCTACATGAACCAGATCCTATATTGAACAAGTGGAAATGGCCACAGCATCAATGAACCGAGAAAATATCATCAAATGGTACAAGACTGAACCAGACAAATGCAACCGAGTTCAAGTGTATGGCACAACATGAACTCGATGCAATGCAACTACATGATGGCCAGACCAGATTAGTGTGATAACAAGTACAAGCTCCACCAAGTCAAGTGGATTACCAGAGTGGCAATGCATACTACAGATCAGGGTAACATGAATGTAATGCAGATACTTGAATAATGAAGACTGCATATACATCAAGGTGAATAAATGGTCAAGGTAAACAGCCATGTTCAACAAAGATGTACCATCCAACTACAAAATGTACAACCCATGAATGAACATGTACAAGTGAGCACATGAACACAGCAGCCTCAATAAATGTCTACAGTGGCTACAGTTTAACTAACAAGTGAAGTTCATATCAGAGGACAAAAGAACAGTGACAACATACAGGCAACAAGACCAGTTCAGATATGATCATCAAGCTATACAATGATGAACCAGACAAGATCTCGCAACAATGATGAATCAACAAATGCAGTACAGACATATACATTCAAGTGCAGTGAAGACTCAATGAATTGTAACTGAAACAAGTCATATACATGGAGACTACAAGGAAACAGAGCTACAAAGTATATACAGTGGAAACATGATAGCAGTACCCACAGTGAAGAGCACGGCAATGTCGAATGCAAAAAGCAAAGCAAATGTCAACAGGAAGCAAGTATGCAAAGAATTCACAGTATAGTCGAAATCATGGGACAGCAAGTCAGTAATACCAGTAAACAGAATATCAAGGCTGTGAACAAAAGTCAGGTGATCAGAGATATGAATTAAATTTACAGTGAAGTCTAAAAGAAAAGAATATCACAGAACAAAGTCGAGATGATCAGATTCAAAAGTCAGGTGATCAAAGAAAAAACAGAGAATCAATTATTAAAAATATGGAAACAATTGAACAATTTCCTATCAACAGCAAAATACAAACAAGCCAAAGTCACATAAGAGATTCTCCTAGCAACATAAATTTCCAAACGAAATCGAACGGCAAACAACAAACTCAGAAAAACATATACGAACGAAAAACCAGGGGATTCAAACCCAAAACACGAAATGCAGAATTTAATTAGATGTGAGTATAGATTTACTCACCTATGTCAAAGAGCACGAATTGGATTCGAAGCCGTGGCACTCGAGAATCAAGCGTAGACAAACCATAGCAGCCTTCGCAAAATCGAAGAGAGAATCATCTACCAGAGCAAAGAAATCAAATTTGATCGAGTCTTTGAAGTCGCAACTTTGAAATTTCACGAAAACCCTAAGCTCTGATCGAATGAAGAAAAGGGACGAGCCGCCATTTATTATTCTCGTTTGTTTTTCCTAGGGTTTTTGAGAATGAATCAAATCCATTGAAATGAGTTACGGGTCCTTAATTTGGCTAATGCAACACCAAAATAAAAAGGAACTTGGGCCCAGATTGCATTTTAAAGCCCACTCAACATTCAACTAATTTTCAAAAGAATTTAAACCGGGTTTTAAAAACTTCAAACAACAATTAGCTAGCAATTTAATCGATTAATGACGAAGATAAATTAACAGCAAAACCCCGGGTTGTTACAGGACAGCTTCGTTAGGCCTACAATACAGATGTTCCGTCGTCTACTATGAAAACATAAATCTGCGTCCGCACTAGTCTATACTAATGCTCGGACATCCACAATGTACCACCCAGTGCGTACTTTCAGGACTATACGTAATTGTTCTATCTACTCTCTGAATCTCGCTAACAAGGTCTACCTTGTATGGAACTCGGTCGGGGATTTCTATACCTGTAAAGGACAGCTTTGTTAGGCCTACAATACAGATATTCTACTTGTTATGTCTCTTTTCTCATCGTGGCTATGGCCCCATGCAGCCACCCCTCAACTAATCGAAAGACCTATAAAGAGCTAATTGGTTGTGCCCTACTGCAAACAATCTAAACATCTAATTGGTTGCGCCCCTCATCCAATGTCTTGATAGTGAAAGAATCATTAGCCTGTTGGTTTAGCTCTAGTCCTTCCCGAACTCGTGCTTGGTTGATGATGGCTTGTTCTCCGCATACGACTATCCTTTTGGGTCCTGCCCACAAAACCTACTCGCAATTCAGAATACGGTGTCCTATGAATATCCTACTCCATTCATC
Source organism: Allium fistulosum (assembly GCA_030737815.1). Taxonomy (NCBI): domain Eukaryota; kingdom Viridiplantae; phylum Streptophyta; class Magnoliopsida; order Asparagales; family Amaryllidaceae; genus Allium; species Allium fistulosum. Next base: position 1,025,146,034 of record CM060902.1, read on the forward strand.
AACCTTTTGACTGCCTATAAAGATCTACTTCATTAGACCTGCAATGCAAAAGCAGTCTAGGCATACTCTCTTGATGGAACACCTACAGACCTACCTCCGGGGGTGCAGCCTACCCAGAGGGCCGTCCTAGAGTACCCTTACGTCTAGTTGAAGTCTCATACTTCCTTCTAGCCCAAATTAACTAAGTTGGACGTGTTATTTCTGTGCTAAAAATATGTGATGAATTGCTTCGTTAGGCTCTTCATCCTTTGGGCTGCTCCAAATGCATCTTACTATTTTATTAGACCCTACGTCTAATCTTTTATTATGCATTTAGTTTACTTTTCTAATTCTGTTGGCTACTTATTTACCCTAATCAGCATAAGCTTGTCCAGCCTCACCTAACTGTTGTGAGACCACCAGTTCCTAACTAAAAGTGAATGCTGTTGGCATGGGCATTTCTTCTATGTTTGCTTATTAACTTAGCGTAAGTTTTAAAATAAGCCTTTTCTATTATCTCTAATTATAACCTATGTTATAATTATACTTGCAATTGTTACTTCTATATTCTTTTATAATCTACATGTTATAAATATAATTCCGAGTGTCTCTTTTCTATTCTAGTCTGTCTTCTTTTATTATGATATTGAATTCTCTTTAGTTCTCTTATTTTATATGAAAAATCTTGGCTTGGGACTACGTTCGACTATCACAAATTTACTTATCATAAAAATTTCTTTGCTTTTATTCTACTATCTGCACAGTAAATGCAAATCTAGGCACATTTCTATTTATTGTTTCTAGCCTTGTCAAATAATTAACTTGATTTCTTCTTTAATTTCTTTAACTCTTCACTTTATTTTCTTTTATTCTAGAAAGTACTTCTATTCTATTTGGTTGGTTACGAAAACTGTGCTAAAAATCCATTTCCATATTTTAAATATTAAATGATGCAATAAATAATAACTCGTAATTGCAAGATATTTCTTTTTATTGTTTCTTTAATTGTTGGGTAATGCAAAATACAGAAATATCTCTATTTTACACTAATTCCCTTTTTCTTTCTTTTATTCTTGCAATTACGTTTATCATTATCTTTTAAATATTAAACTATGGAAATGTATTTTCTTTTCTAAACCAACCAATTAATATATCACTAACTTCAAAATCAAGTTATTGGATTTCCCTCTTTTTAATTTATTTCTCCCGTTTTAGCATAGTTTACTGTAAATTTCTTGCTTTTAGGGTTAAGCCTTTCTCTATAACTGTTAAGCTTAATATTATTCATATTTAATTAAATTTCTTTCTTTTCTATATAAATAATAATTAAATATAAGCTTTCTTATAAAATTTAAAGTTTTCAACGTAATTAATTAACATAACTAATTACTGAAAATAAATGCTGAATTAAATATTTAAAGGGAATCTAACGATAATATATCATAAACATAAAAGATATATAATTTAAATCCACTCACTAGTCATCCTTAGCTTTGCTCCATGGTCTTAGTTTTGCTCCATGGCCTTCTTGGATCCCCTTCTAAGGTGTCTAATATTTTTATTAAGAAGATCTTCTCCCCAGAAATATTTTCTATTTAGGGTTCAGCCTCAGGCAATGAACCTAATTGGGAGAAGATCTGATTGTGAGAAAATGGCTAGGCCTAGGGTTCTATTTATAGTGGAGTTTGGGGATCTCAGACCGTTGGATTTTAAGATTGAAACTGGTGCAACCACGTCACAAGCTTGCTGCGAATCGTTGGATCCAGAAAACAAAGCTCGAGATTGCGCGAAAATCAAATTATTAAACGTTAACTTTTAACCGTTGCATATTCATTCTAATTAATTTCCATCAATTGCAAATTTAATTTCCTTTATAACACATGTTTATTTTGAAATTCAAACGTTGCTAATTAATGTAAATTAATTTCCTTTAATTGCTAATTTGATTAACATTGCCTACTAATGTTAATTAATTATGTAACGATCCTGAATTATAATTAAATTTAAATTGATAATTAATTGAATTTTTGAATTAAATTTGTAAAATTTATTGTAGATTGGTTCGAGTTTTCCCGAATTAAAATAAATTTTGTATAAATCACCTAAATTTAATAAATATTAAATATTGCATGTATATGTGAATATATGTATATGGGCATATATGAATAAATTTGAATTTTTATTTATATATATGTATATATATTCTGGATTTTAAATTAAATCTTAAATAGATGATTTAAAAATAAAAATAAAATATAGACTTTGGACACAAATATAAAATAAATAAATAAAAGATAAGTTATAAAAATATAAGTAATAATACAAAGTAAACATTTGATAAAATCTAACAACAAGATTAAAATAGAAAGTTATATTATAAAGTAATATTATAAAAGACAAGTCCAAAAGAAAAGAAACAAACATATATACATATGGAAAGCATAAAGTAAAAAGGTAAAATATCTATGAACACCTACAAAATGAAGGAACAAAACATGCACATTATCCTTTGCATTGTACAGCCGAAGAAGAAAAATTTTATATTGTACAAACTATCCATATATCCATCAGCCGAATTGAAATAAAGCAAATATATATATTTGTTTGTACAACACAATTAATGCAAGATCTCTCTAACACACCAAAGTCAATTCGAAAATGTACAAAATGTTTTCAGCCTCCTTAGTACACTACACAAAAGCATATCAGCCACCAACGTAAGAAAATCTCTGCATATAATTGTACCAGAGGAAAAAAAATATCAACTTTGTACAACAAAACATGATCACCTGTACAAAATATATTCACCCAGTAAACTCAATTTCTTTTATCAAACTCTTCTTCATTTCATTTTTCGTTCCACTTCAAGCTGTGAAAAACTAAGGTGTATCATCTTATATCTCAATCCATTCACCTCAGTTCATTTCATTTTCAAAAATAAGTAAACCAAAGAGAAAGATTTCAACTTGCAACTTCAAAGATCTAAGTTTTCAAGTTTCCAGTTCAAAGCATTTCAGTCTTAATGTTCAAATCTGGAAGTCAAAGCAAATCATCACAGTTTTTAAATGTAGATCAAACTCAACCTGATCTGGAGAAGTTCAAACAGATCAGAATACAACCTTCAAAGCATTCAAGGCTTTCAACTTCAATTCCCTTCGAGTTTCCAGTTTCAGTTAAAAGCATTCTCAATTTTCAAATGCAGAGCCTGTTCTCTGTCTTTCAAACTCATGTGAGCAAACCTTCTTTGTTTCCTTTACCTGTGAGTAACACCTACTTTTAAAAATTTGAAAGTATGAATCTGTGCAAGCTATATCTGTGAATGAGTATGCTATATATATATATATATATATATATATATATATATGGATTCTCTGATATATTTGGAAGATGAATATATACTTGTGCAGGCTGATATTTAAATACCTCTCTGTTTTAAGTTCATGAACAAAACATCTTTGATTCAAAATTCTTTTTCTCTCAATCTACTTATAGAGTGGACTTAGAATCAAAATGGAAATGGATTGTCATGGTATAAACTTGAGATTAAAAACTTATATAAGTTAAAACTAAGTTTAACTTTCTCTGGAAAGCAAGATAACCCAGCTAACTTCAAAAAGAGCAAGAATTTGAACTTCGTAATCTATGAATTCAGATGTATAAATGGGATTGTTATACTTTAATATGATTTTTCAAGCTAGAATCAAAATTTTAGAGCTAGGATTAAGCTGCAGTTCCGGGATGAACGAAAATGGGTTATGGTCGATTTTTGGGTGATCCAGTGGACCGGAATGCTCGGCGTTTCGCGTGGGGGTAAAGGAGCCTCCGGAGGAGTTGGGAAAAATATCTGGAGTTGCTCCAGTTCGACGTGGAAGCGGCGGTGGGGTTTTGAATATTTTTAACCTAATTTTGGTGAGGCCGTTTTGTTTGATTCGTTCCATGCCTGGTATCGATCGAGTGTCGCGTGCTCTTGGGAATTGGAAGTGGGGGAGATGATGAGGCCGTGACCGGAATTTCAGCGCCTCCGGTGATTGGAGCTGTGAGCGTGGTGCGTTGACAGGTTATGGGGTTGGTGGGGTTCAGTTGTTCCAGGTTCGATTGAGAACCTCGATTTCGATCGGAAGCTCGAAATGATACGGTGGTGATTGGATTGGGTTACCCCATCAAAGCGTGAGGTGCCGGAGAGTTCGACAGAGATCGGAGGGCCTCCGAAGAAGCGTGCACGTACACGGTAGTTAGGATGTGCATCTGAGCTTTCTGGTTTTGGAAACGAATACGTTGACTCGAAGTAATTAGAGTTCCTCTCGTGCTCGACTCGGGGATTTTAGTGAATTGCTCGGGTTTAATTGTGATGAGTTTTCTGTTTTAAGTGGAAACTTGTACAAGTTTAAAATACAGTTTTAAAGCTAAAGTAAAATCAAAGGCAGGTTTTAAAAATGTAAAGTAAAATGTTTTGTTACAGGTTTCAACTTTTAAACCTGTCCTGTTTTAAATCTTGAAAATGATTTCAAATATAAAGCAGAGTTTAAGCTAAGTGTAAGTCCAAGTTTAAATCTGAATTTAAGTTAGTTTAAACATTTTTCAATTTTTAAGTTCAAATGTGTTTTGAAAATTTATTGGTTTGGTTTTGAAATAACTATTATTATGATGATAATAAATTAATCCCTAAGTATTTTCAAATGGAATTTAATAATGTTTGAATTAAGTAGGTGATTAAATTTAGTGTATCAAGCTCTAATTAATAAAAGGGCCTCAAGTGATTTTGTTTGTTAATAACAAATTAATTTCAAGCATTTGAATTAAATAAGACCCTTGACCCGTAAACGACATTTGAATTTCGATGCGACAGAGAGTCGGATTCCAGTTGGTTATCTGAAACCCACATCGAATTGTAATAGTGAATCTTTGTGACTGATAAATTTATTTTATCTATGAATCTGTAAATGAAGATAAGCGTTATGGGTTATACCGCTTATCGATATATCTGTGATGATTGATGTTGTGCACTATTGTGTGTGAAACCCCTGGACTACACCTTTACACACACAAATTTGGATTTCACGTGGAAATCGGTTAAGTCACAGTTGATTTAAATTCAATGTTTTTGAAATTGAAATTTTAATTTCAATTGATTTTGAAATTGGAAATTGGGGTTTTATATGAAAAACTTTTGAAAGGAGTTTTAAAGATATTTTGGATATCTTGAAATTTAAATAATCCGATTTAAATTTGAATTCAAGTTTGAAATTGAATTCTATGATTTGAAATTAGGGATTAAAGATGATGTACAAGTTATATATGGGTTAAACCATTTTAAAGGTATTGATTTGGGAATTGGAATTTAATTCAAGGGTTTTAACTCGTGTAAATATAACTGGATTTTTCCGAAGACGAAAACTACTTGTTTTCAAATAATAATAGCTTTCATTTTAAGAAAGGATTTCCAAATTGTGTTGAACGGTTTCAAGTTTGAAATGGAATTGAAATGTTTTGAAAACTAGGAAATGAGTCTTTGATTTCAAAGACCGGATGAGTTAATATAACTTGAAATAGAATTGTTTTGAAAGACTATGAATGAATCTTTGGAAACTAGTTTTGAAAGCTATAAGTTAAATCTTGACTTAAAGATTTAACGAGTTAATTCAATTGAAATGGAAATTGTTTTGAAATCCATGAATGGATCTTTGTGAACGGGGTAAACTTTGTGAATTGAATCTTTTTGTTTAAAAGATTAAAAGTGTGGAAATTGTTTAAACCATTGAAGGTTTTTGAAATGAATCTTTTTGTTTAAAAGATTGGAAATGGTAAATTATTTTACCATTTGAATGAAAAGTTTTGGGCTTTAAGCTGTGATTTAACTGAGACCCCAGTATCCATATGATTTTTAATTGCGCTCGTTATTCGGTTTAGCCGGGTGAGGACCTTTGAGTCATATAACCCATTCCGAATAGTGATACGACGTAAATGGATAGCATTTGAAGACCGGTGGTGAAGACCGGATATTTTCGAAAACAAAAGGACAACTCGTCGAATGTCTCTACATCGAATGGCCCCAATATAAAGATTATATCACCCTTTGTGATGGGAAGTCCGGATGTGATTAGAAATTATCCGGATTTGCAAGGGCTTCTTTGGAAGTGCCTTCGGTTCCGTTCGATCCCGGAACGGACTTGTATGGATGTGTGTCTGACATTACACTTTGAGATGTAAAGCTGGTTTCTATCAAATACATTTCTGTTGGTTGCGGAGAATTTATTCTCTTAGCTTAACACCCTTCTTTGAGACGTACGAGCTCAGAGGTTATGTAGTTGATGTTTACTAGTGATACATTCCCAATTTGGTAATGTGGCATATGAAGTGCTGATGATCATTTGTTGGTCAAAGCGTTGCTTTGTGAAAAAGCGTTGCTTTGTGAAAAAAGCGTTGCTTTGTGAAAAAAGCGTTGCTTTGTGAAAAAAGCGTGCTTTGTGAAAAAGCGTGGCTTTGTGAAAAAGCGTGGCTTTGTGAAAAAGCGTGGCTTTGTGTAAAAGCGTGGCTTTGTGAAAAAGCGTAGCTTTGTGGACGAGACTTCGTCGAGCCTCACAACCCAGTAATGGTCGAAACAGGAATGTTGCGACAAAGGTTTGTAGGGGTAGCGCCCCTAGGGTATGTCATTTCCTTCTGGATAAAGGGTGGTATCATGGTATGGAGCCCAGATACTTAACTCGTGTGGACACTGTAATTTATTACTGTGTGATTGTTGCTTTGTTGGTTTTCGGGATCCCGGATAAAGGTCGGTAACGACCGGGGGATGACATGACTCGTGTGTTAGTTACCTAGTTACAGCTTGGTTAAAGCGTGAGGTAGCGTCGGCCTTGTGTTTGCAGAGATCCGGTTAGGATTCGGGACGTCTTTCCAGAGGCGTTTCTATTTCGGTGTAAGGAAGTTCCTTAGCCTGACCATTTGTTGGAAATCCAAAGAAACAATACGAACCCTGTATGGTTTTAGTTGTATAACCTGCCATGGAATATGGCGGTAACCTGTTATTGAACATGGTAGCTATAGTAGGCATACGATGAAATGTTGTATGCTGGCTAAGATTGATATTATACTTTCGAAATATTTTCACACTATGCACTAGTAATAATATCAAAGGAGTTTTGTTTGCGTAGTGAGCATGTTTGACTATCATAAGGAGAAATCTCCTCCAATTCTACGATTGCATTGTGTGTGTGGCGGGAGGCCTTATGGTAGTTTCATTTTCGAAAAGCATTGCAGATGTCAATGTTAAACATTCTTTTGTGTTTGTTTAACGATAAACTGTTTTTGTTGCTCACACCAGTCCCATGACTGATCCGGAGTTTATTGTTCCCTTCCTAAACTCTGGGTGCCCACCATTTTCCACACGGGCAGTCTAGAGTTGGGTTTCTCAGATATTCAGGTTTAGTAGATTATCTGGAGTTGGTTCAGTTCTTGGAGTTCAGGACTGCACTTGCTTCTCTTTGTGGTTCGAGCTTGACATTGGAGTGGTTGGAGTCAGTCTCTCTAACTGATTATTTGGAGTTATCATTTCTGCTTTCCGCTGTATCATTATTTATCTCTGATATTGTTGTATCTTATTGATATTATTGTTGTATATCATTCTGGATATTGTATTCATTGGAGTTGTATATGATATCATTGTTTTCTTTTTTCCGCTGTGTTGTTATACTTACTGTGTTATAAGCTCCGGTGAACCAGATTCGGCGTTTGAATCTACGGCATTTTAAGTACAAGTGAAGTACGGGTGCCGATTTTGAAGGCCGATTTCAGGGTCATCACAAATTACCTCTAATTGCTGAGGTCAATTAATTTCCTTTATGACACGCGTCTATTTTGAAATTCAAACGCGTGTTATTTCTGGAATTTATATGCGCATATATTTATAAACAAATATATTCACACATTTACACGTATAATTATTTTTCGATACGGAACTTCGAACGTCGTAACTTTTTCATATGAAGTCCGTTTGAGGCATATTATATATGTAAATTAATCAGAAAATCACCACGAACATAATGGTAAAAGTTTCGAGGCTATATTCTGACAATTCCAAAAATACTCATTTTCACTGTTTATAATTATTTTGGTTATTTAATTATCTAAAAATGCGGGGTGTTACACTCTAAAAACAATAACTAACTTTTTGGCCGCCATTACCTTCTACGTTGCTGGTTAAAACATAGCTCTCAATCCAATCCAAAATTCTCAAATATATTTCAAATTAAAATAATATTATTCGATAGTTAGACGTTAGTAATTCCAGACTTGCAATTTGACGAATCATGAACAGTAAAAGGAAGGGAAGTCATTGCTTCAACGTGGATTCAAAGGCATCAATAAATTATATTCTATGATCCTATAATGAGCAATTTCATACCTATTTAAATATATTGCTACTATTCGTTTAGTTTGGTGAGATTTTTGTAAGTAGATGTGGTTGTCACAAATCAGTTTGGTTATATGCATAATTTGTTTATTATATTATTTGATCTATGTATAGACAAATGTTGTTTACTGTACAAAATCAATTTTTTTCATTAATAATTATTTTTTATATATTTATTAATAAATTAATATATATATATTTATATATATTGGTGTATATTTCTCTCTCACAATAGCATATATGCATATATAAGATATATATATTATTTAAAAATTTCAGTACACTTATTTATATATAATATGAATTTAAAAATTCGAAAATTAATTATCATACATATATTCATATTTTTAAATTAAAATTTATTGAATTTTTGAATTTTTTATTATATATAAAATAATTATTACATTTAAAACTTAAATTTAATATTTTAAAAATATATTATATCATTTCAGAAACTGATAAAAAAATTTAGGAATTTTTCAATAAAGTTTATTATTTTTAAAATTAATATTATTTCGGAAAAACTATTTATGATTTATTAAAAATAATAATGTAACTGAAAAATTCTTCAAAATTTTCATAACCTTTCATTCATGATCCTAAAATTTCAGAAATTTTAAAATTTGAATTTTTAATAATATATTATTTTATATTAAATAATTATTGCCGAAATCAATGTATTTGTTTTAAAAAATAATATTTCAACTTCGAAAAATCTCCAGATTTTTCCTAAGCTCTATTTTATGATCCTAGATTTTCGAAAATTGTATAATTTGAATTTTCATTAATAGATTATTTTATGTTAATTATTTATGGATGAAAACATTATTTTATTCATAATATATACAAATTAAAATATTAAAATTATTATGTTTGCAAAACTAAGTTAATTTTGAATTATAAATAACTTTTAATAATTGTTCTCTCTCTTTCTATATATATTTATCTATATATAAATGTTTTATGTTCATATATTATATATAATATATTTATACATATATGTGTATGTGTGTCTATATATATATATATATATATATATATATATTGTAACACATATATATGCACATATTTGAACAATATACATGACATACAAAATGAGCTAATATATCTGTTGCGATGTAAATTCCAACATCTACATATGGGCATATTATACCTTTCATGGATTATTATGTTACACATGCACTCACACATATATGTATATGATACATTTATGTATAAACTAAATCAAATAAAATTAATTTCATATCTTAATATATTTGAATTTAAATAAAATAAATTATTTTATTTAAATGAAATTTAGAAATGTTCTGATTCAGTTAGACTTCATAGGCCCAATAAAAGATCCAATAGGGTAAATTTTTTGAAATTCACCCATAACTTCCGCTAGGAGCTAGTCCAATTCCAACAATGGTATCGGAGCCCAATAGCCTATGCGGTCTAAATTAGTCATGTTAGGGCTAGCTAATTAAGCTTGCCCACTTAGTACGGTGTCTAGAAAGGTAATGTCTAGGATTGGAATTGGATAATCAAGTATCCCGTCTTACCTGATTACCGGCCTGGCCCGAAAGGTGAAGTGAGCCCAAAGGTTGCTTCTAATAGAAAAGGCCCAACTTAATTTGGGCCTTGGGCTAATTTTCAAAATCGTTCTAAAAATTAATGTTAAAGATTTTAAATTTAATCGTTAAATTTAAAATAATACATGTTTATTATAAAAATTATAATACGACATAAGTTTTCAAAATGTTTGAAAGGATAATGATATTTTCAAAATGTTTGAAAATATTTACATAATATTTTCAAATTTTAAATTTATTAACAAGATTAATAAAATAAATTATTTAAATATGTTAATTAATTAATGCACATATGCATGTATTACATATGTTGATATATATTATGTTATTTTAAAATGTATAAGATAACATAAGTATACATGTATGTATACGAGATAAATTTTGAAATTAATAAATTTTAATAAAAATTGTTTAATTAAATAAATTAATTAAAGGTTAATTAATTAAATAAAATACACATATATATGATATATATGTGTTACACTATAAAGGTTATAGTATACACTATAAATGTTATAGTAGATGTGTCCAATATAAAAGTTATGTTAGAATACTAATTTAAAATTAATTAAAGAGTTAATCGATTAAAATTAATTAGATAAGATTTAATTAATGATATATTATACGTAAGACTATCATATACGTAATATGAAATATAAAAGTTATATAACAATAAAACTTATATGATATGTGTATAAACTAAATATGGAACATTAAAGAAACCCAAATAGACTTGAGAAATAAATACATATGTAAATGTACATATATCGTGATTTCTGATGTGTCTGACACTTGAATCTCTAGGGTATTTCATAAGAAATATATTATTCTATAAGTCGATATCACTCAATATATATATATATATATATATTGAAGATTATGAATCTTTAATATAATGTTGTCCTCTACCATATATATATATATATATAAATTACTTACATACTCTTTAGTTGTTGAGGAAACTCAAGCTAGGGATGTTATGCGTAGTATTATTAATATATTGAACAGATGAGTTAAGGCAACTATATGTATTTGTTGAGCAAACTCAAGGTACATATACTATACTTAGGCCATCACGATATGGTAAGTATGAGTGAATAATCTCTTTCGATTTGTTGAGCAAACTCAAGGTCGAAATGAGATTAGAACAAGGAAAAATGGGTTAGGAGTTGTATATGATACAACCGATAAGGAGTTATCCATCGTTTGTGGGGCTATGATTTGTTGAGCAAGCTCAACGTCAGGGTACCAAACCAAATGAGTCCTAACACCCACTAGTGAAGTTGTAAGAGTTCTATGTTTCATCTTAGGGTTTGGAGAAATATAAAAGACTAGTGGGAGCCTTATTAGAAAAATGAAATGGTAACATTTAACCTTTCTAATATTGTGAGAATGTAACGACCCGATATTTCGTGCCATTCGCATCGGCACATGTCGGACTTGAATTGCTCAAAACAACAGATTGTTAATTTTATATTTGACAAAACTCAGCATATACAGTAAATAAATTAATCACAGAATCACAGACACAGAGTATTACAACAATAAGCAATGGAAAAGATAAATAGTAGTTCATGAAGCTACTATATAAACAACAGAGTTTGAAATAAAATACAACAGAATATCTCAAATACAATATAGTCTCGAATACAAATAGATGACAAGTCTGAACAAAACCACTGGATAGTTGAAAGCTAAATAGATACAGATGGATCTCCAAGTGAAGCTCCAACTCCAAAGGTGAGTCCCAAATGTTGTGACACTCAGTCTGACCCGAGCGTAAAGCAAAACACAAAACACTCGAGTCAGAATTAACATTCTTATATTAATAAATTCAACTCAAGTGAAATGTCAACTGAAATACAAGTAACTTAAAGGATGTTTGGGATTTCCATCCTCTAAGGATCCGTGGAACTATCTACTATGTAGTAATATACGCTATTATAATATGTCTATAGTAAAGTAAAGTATTAAAATAGCATTAATGCATTACCCATATCCCCCTTAACACATTTTTATATATTCTCATAGTCTATACAGATACTGTAAGCCCCGCCAAACCGGTGGGATACTCAGGGAGCACTCCATAGGTACGGTACAAACCAAACTCGTAGAAGGCGCGATAGGGCATGCGACAAGGCACTCGAGGCAATGTCAGGGTAGATATACCGTTTGCGGATCTGGACTGATGGTAACGCATAGCAGCTACTACCGCCCACCTCGTGATACACTCCCAAATCAAAAGGTGCACCCAATCAAATCACAAAAGCAATAGAATGGTATCGAAGAAATGTGCCCGATCGGAGGAATGACCTCACTTGGCCCGGCGTGACTCCTGTTTTAGCCGCATCAAGCTGACTCACGGGAGTCAGGGCTACGTAAATACCATAGAGAATCATCACCAAACCATCCTACTTCATTCTAGAATCTCCACCACGTGCACAGTTGTTAAAGTGGTTTTTGATATTAGCAGAGAGTATGACAATATTTGATCCGGGTCTCTTTAACAACCAAACGCTTATTTTACACCGTGGTAATTTCATTTCAAATAACTCATACTTCAAATCAAAATATCATATTCATTTCAAAACCATATCAAATTCAATATCATTATTCACTTTTAATAATATTCATTTCCAAAACCGTAACACTTTCAAATTTATAGCACTTTCGAAATCATAGCACTTTTGAAATCATAACACTTTGGAAATCATAACACTTTCGACTTAAACAGTTTAGATATTGAAAATAGTATATATATTAAAATAGTTATAAATTAAAATAGTTTATATATAAAAATAATTTATATTTTAAAATATTTTATATATTAAAAATACTTTATATAATAAAACAGCTTCCTCCAATTTCGTAAATCAATTCAAATCATCTTAATTTCCCCAAAATTAAATTTTAAATCAATTCCTGTTTAACCATTTCCATTTAAAGTTCAAAGATTCAAGTTTAAATATTCAAATATTTGCAATATAAATTTCATTTGTATTTCAACATTTAACTTTAAATTTTATTCAAACTGGAAAATATTCACTTAACCATTTTAATAATAATTTATTTAAATCCCAATTTATATATTTAAATCAATATTCAATCTCAATTTTATTCAAAATTGAGAATATTCATTTAATCACTTTTTATCAAATCAAGTTATAAACCAAGTTATAATCATATCTTTTCAAAATCTCAAAACTAATAAGTTTAAACCAATTCTTTCTTAAATTCAATTATTAACCAATTTAAATTCCAAGTCAACATTAATTTATCTTCCCAACTTTTATTATTAAAGTTATAAAATCTGTTTTTAAAATATTAGTATAAATTGAAGTAAATACTTAAACATATGGGGATTTTAGGTTCAAGGAAAAAGTTAGAGAAAAATTTAGTTTCAGAGACAAGAAGTTTGTTTTTTAGGCTGAAGGACACTTTTTAGTGTAAATCACAGAATGATAGTTGTAACTATCATTTTCAGTTTACACTGAAAAGTGTCCTTCAGACTAAAAAGCAAACTTGTTGTCCCTGAGACAAATTTTTTTTACAACTTCTTCCTTGTGACTATTTACCTGTAAACATATTATGTACAAATTAAATTAAATTTTATTGAATTAAATCTTATTATTAATTTTTTTTTATTAATTCTATTTTTATATATTTTTAAAATAATAAAATTATAAGTAAAATCTTAAAAATTATAATTTCAAAACTAACTTATAAAATTAAAATTTCCAAAACATATAATTTTTAAAAAAAATCAAGATTTAGACATATATACAATAACATTTATACATATTATATTTTGAAAATCAATATTTATAAAAACTCATATATTTCCTTTCGAAACTTTGGAAATCAATTTCAAAATATAGACCAACGGTATCCGTATATAATTTTCTATCTTATGGTCAAGTGATACAGATATTTATCATTTCAATCCACAATTTATATATCTACGGGTATATATCATTTCAACTCGCAATCCCAAAATTCAAATCAATGAAAATCGCTTGGGTTTATCATTTCAACCCATAACGATTTTCTCCTATTCTACAAGATCGTTCGGGTATGTATCATTTCAACTCATAGGGAATTCTATACTAACAGGGAACTTGCAGAGTGAGAACAAATATGATAATAATATAACATATCAATAACAGGCATATATCATCAATAACAATAAAGTATAATATAAACAACAGGATATGGTGTCATATCTCACAAGTGAACAGGTACAAATAATGGCATATCGTATATAGCAATTAAATAACTACTAGTTCAAATTAGCAGCATATTTCAATTGTAGTTTCAAATGAAATCAAATCTAATAATTATAAAAATGTTATCGTGAGTGATTGCTCACCTTTTGAGGCTAGAGAACGATGAGAATGGGAAGCAACTAACATGGATACGCACACGGATAAGCGATAGGGCTAGAGAACAGCTGCGACAAATCGATATTGAGATGGTAAGTTAAAATGGCACGAGATCGATGAAACGAAATATATTACATATATAAATCTTCAAAAAATCAATTTAAACATACATTAAAATAATATATATATATATATATATATTAATTTTTTTTTGAAAACCAGACTCATGCATACCTATATATATACTTTGAAATCAACAACATATAACAAATATAAAGGCTGGTGTATACAAACTTACTGTAAACTACAAATTACCCACAACAGTTTTTATAACATATTATAAAAATACTTATAAAGGTACAGAGAGAATAACATATTATATATAACTAATAAACAACTTATATATAAAAGTAATTTACCTAACATATATATATATATAACAAGTTATAAAAAAATTATATAAACTTTTATATACAATATATCATATATAAGCTAATATATATATATATATATAATATAGAAACAATAGCCTTAAATTTACAGCACAGTTTAAAATTTCTAAATATACTTAACTTCTTATAAAACTGCAAAGTTATAAAACAAGAATTATACTCACATATATAAAATCAATACATATTTAAACTCACTTTTCACACATATACACGCAGCCTTTCAATAAATATATGTATATACACACAAGCATCAAGAATAAATATAAAAGAAAAGTAAACTATAAATATAAGAAGCTTTGTAACATAATATATACTGTAGACTCGTATATATATGCACGCAAACATATATAAAATTCTTACTTCATTATATTACATAAAAAGCAATTGCAACTTTAAAACTTACCCATATATATCATATATAACTAATATTTTATATTAGGAAAACTGACATATATTAGCTATATATATTCCCTCCACTCATATATAGCTTAAAAAGAAAAAAAAATAACTCACATAACTTATATATAAACTAGAATATATATTAATATATACTCACTTACGCCAACGTAACAAAGGAGGAGAGGGGAGTTGCTCGGCCGAGATGGAGGAGGCTTGCGGCCATGGTGAGGTGAGCGAGGCTGGGTGAAGTGGCATGGGCTCGGTTAGGGTGGTCAGGTGCTGCGTGGCATGGGGTTTGGTTGGAATGAGGAGGTTGGGATGCAGAAGAGGAGGTTGACGTGGTTGAGAGACGGAGCTAGGTGGTGCGGCCAGAAGCCGTGAGGGGGAGGAGCGGTTCGATTGTGATGAGGAGATGGTTGTCTTCGGGTTTGGAGGGGAAGGGAAGGCTGGGCTGCGGCGGCATGGGGCGAAGGCTTTGGGGATGGTTTGCTTGGGGTGGTGGCCAGTGATGGAAGATGAGGGGTGGGGCGTGTGGTTGCTGTCTGATATATGAGAGGAAAGCAAGAGGCTCAGCTGAGCAAGCAAGGAACGAACAGTGAAAGGAAGATGATAGTGGCTATAGATTTGTAAACTTTATTATATAAATTACTTCTCAGAATGAAAAGAGGACGGAATGAATGGACAAAGAAAAATGAATGAATGCTAATATAAATTGATACTATACAAATAGCAAAAGTCAATTGACTATTTCTTGAAATAATAAAAGCAATCGGCTATTCATTTTTCAGCAGGGTGGAAACTGAATAGACACGGGAAACCCAAAAGGTTTTAAAACGGATACCAATGCGATCACCGTTTCTCATAGATTCCATCGTGTACGAAGCTCCGAAACATTCAAATGAATATATTGCGGAGATCAGCACGACCAGACAATCAGAACGGTATCCAGATATCAGCTGTAACGACCCGCAAATTTCAACTGTTTTAATAACGTAATTAGTTGAAATTTGTGAAATTTTAAACGATAAAATTTTGAAATAAAAATTTAATATTTGGAATGCGTTTAGTTAAACATAGCAACTGGTAAATTTTCGTCCGAAAATATGAAAGTTTATTTCGCGCGTAAATTTACTTCAATTTAATCAGTTAAAAAGCGATGAAAATAAAATGTTTCCGAAACCTAAATATTTTACATAGAAAAATTCTAAACCATCTTCTGAGAAAGACGTCAGTTTGTCGTTTTTCCAAATTCGGACATCTTTGGCTCCGTCGATCTTATTTTTCAGCGTTTTTCTTGCATTTTCCGCTAGTAGAAAATTCGAATTTTTATAATTCAGTCGTACCACTGATTTCTATATACCGTTTTGATCGTCTCGTCGTGCTGATCTTCGCAGTATATTTATTTCCATATTTTGAAATCCGGTACGCGACGGAAACAATAAAATGTGCATCGTATCGGTACTATAATTTGTGACCGTTAGCTTTCCTTTGCCTTTTCAATTTTGAACATGGATCCCAAGCAACACAATAAATTGCTTTAATAGCTGCTCAATCAATTTACAGCTGTTACATTCCCATAACTTCAATTTTTATATTTGCTGTGGTACGTTTCGTTTACGTTACCTCTGCCCTTTCTTTTCAAACGTTCAGCTCAAATCAAAACTTGACCATTGACGTTTGTTCTTCCATCTATTCAATTTATTTCTGTTCACTTGTGCCTTTTGTACTTTCCTGTCCATTTTATTCGGTTCAAAAATACATGTTTATCTTCTTCTCTGAAACTAGAAGTCACACGTCCCCTTCTTCATTTCCCTCAAAATTTATGTTGCTTCTGTTCTTCCTTTCCCCACGTAACCCCTCTCCCACTCTTTCCCTTCAAACACCCTTCCTCATCAGCCACTTCGCCTCCGGAAACCCGAACCCATAACCGCGAGCCCGAAACCCCAGACCATCCACCAACCCGGGCACCTTAGCTCTTCACTGAACCCGGCTCCTCCAGTCTTCCCCATGATCGGCCTCACCCTGTTACTCACCCGAACATCTCCGCCTCCACCCTGTACGTAGCCGTTGATACCACCTAGTGCTCCACGCCGATCGCCTCCCACCTCCACTACGCCTGGCCAAAGTCCGCTGTGCTCAGCCTCATCCGACCACCTACGTCGTTCACTGCACCGCCCCGCCTCAGCCTTCCGCCTGGCCACCTCCTGAACCCGAGCCGCCCACTTCCTTTCCTTCCTCCTATCACCGAGCGGCCCGCCTCAGTCATTCCCTACCATCCTCCCTGTTCGACCATGCAAAGAGAAGAAGTGAGGAAAGGTATATATATTTTATGTTATAATATACTGTTGTTTTAAAACTTTTCTTTCCAAAAAAAAATATGTTTAGATTTCATAAATTTTACAGTGAGTATATATATTCAGGCTTTGTCTATACCAAGTTTGGGTTTTAAATATATGTATAAAGTTATATTAGTTGCATTCCCCTAAAGTAACTTCATATATATGGATTCGGTTTAGTATTTTGTGATATTTCAGTCTTGTTTAAATGTATATGTAAGCAAAGGATATTAATTCGAACCATAGTTCATATGTACTTTACTTTAAATTATATTATATAAGATTCGCTGGTAACAGTTTCAAACCATATTTTATTAGTGTATATATAATTATATATAAGTTATTAGAGTCGACGTACTGTTAAGTATAAAGCGCAGAGTATTATAAAGATAATATATATTTTATGTTATTTTGCTTAGATATTAGTATATAAATAGGAGTATACATGAGTTTAGTTTCAAAAATAATAATAGGGGTCTGCAATGCATTTATTTGTATGGCCAGCATATCTAGTTGTTTGCATATACATAGTATGCCTATATATTTATTTAAAGCTTCCCATATATGGCAAGTCATACCCATTTTATTAGAAGCTGCTATATATTAATATATATTTTGTTTGTTTGCATGTTTATACAAAGCCTGATATAAACTACATTTAGTCAAAGTTATTGATTATGTCTGTGTATTGTTTTAAACTGCATAGTATATTTATATGTATATTTGCATAGTATATTTATATGTGTATTTTATATACTAGTATGCCTATGTATAGTTTTCGAAATAACAGCAGTTAGACTACATGTTCACGATATCATATCTCACTCATGTTTTATCGGAATGGGTTGATTTTATTTTTTAAAAAGAGTCGAAGTTACCTAGTTTATGCCTGTCAACTTTCAGCAAAATCCGACATCGTTTGATTAGTGGTTGAGGATCTGGAAGTTAGACCCAGGCAGCTGTTCTTTTATACTTGAAATTATTTTACACTGCTGTAAACACGACCTGAGTTCATGTTTGATGCATCGTATCTCTTCCGTCTTACATCGGAATACAGTGATTCTTTTTTTGTTGGAAAGATTGAGTTTTCTATTTTATGTTTACGAATTTTCAGCTTCATGCGAGGTCATTTGATCCTCTGTTTCTCATTTGGAAGTTAGACCCAGGCAGCTGTTCTTTTGTACTTAGAAATTATTTTACACTGCTGCAAACATGGCCTGAGTCTATGTTCGTGACATCGTAACTTTTCTCGTCTCTTGTCCAAAACAAGTGAATCTTTTGCAGTTTAAAATACAAGTTTTGATCTTTATTCATACCAAATTTCAGACCATTTCGATCTCGGTAGCACATAGAATTATATTGTTAAACTTTGACACAGGACATGTTTTATTTGTTGCTATGTTGAATGTTTTGATTTGATTTCATCGATTTCTGTTATCAGCTTTGATCGTTGAATTCGTGCGATTTGTTTTGCTTGGATTCGTAACTCAATCTCTATGTCCGTATCAGTGTGCGTATCCGTGTCATCTTCTCGTGCATCTCTAGCCTCGAAAGGTGAGCAATCACTCACGATTAATGTTCTTATATTTATTAAATTTGATTTCAATTGAAACGACAATTGAGATATGCTGCTGTTAGTTATTTATATTGCTATATCTATGCCATCATCTGTATCTGTTCACCTGTGACACCTGACATCATTATCTGTTATTTATATTGATATATATATATGCCATCATCTGTATCTATTCACCTGTGACATCTGACACCCTTATCTGTTATTTATACTAA
Source organism: Allium fistulosum (assembly GCA_030737815.1). NCBI lineage: Eukaryota > Viridiplantae > Streptophyta > Magnoliopsida > Asparagales > Amaryllidaceae > Allium > Allium fistulosum. Next base: position 1,025,165,354 of record CM060902.1, read on the forward strand.
TGATATATGCCTGTTACCGTTGTTATATTATTATCATATCTGTTATCACTCTGCAAGTTCCCTGTTAGTATAGAATCACTATGGGTTGAAATGATACATACCCGAACAAACTTTAGAATAGGAGAAAATCGTTATGGGTTGAAATGATAAACCCAAGCGATTTTCAAGTTAAATTGAATTTGGGATTTCGGGTTGAAAAGATATATACCCGAATATATTTTAAATTGCGGATTGAAATGATAAATATCCGTATCACTTGACCATAGGATAGAAAATTATATACAGACACCGTTGGTCTATATATAAATGTTTTTGAAAAACATTTCTACGGTTTTGAAAGAAATATATGGTTTTAATATATAATGATTTTAAAGATTTATTAAAGTTGATTTAATAAAGTTGATTTGAATCAATATGAAATATGTTTAAGTATTTATGTAAAAAAAATTATATTTTTAAATATAGAATTTATAATGTTTCAGGTTGAAAGATAAATTTGAATTGATTTGGAATTCTTAATTATTTAAGAATTATACTTAAATAAGTTGATTTGAAATCTATTAAATTTGAAATTTTAAGATATGTTTTATAACTTGAATTAATTAAGAAGTGGCTTAAATGAATATTTCAAACTTATATAAATTTAAATGGGATATTTTGTCTATATAAATTTGTAAATTGAAGTTGTATTTTGATGTATTGAAATGATTAAAGAAATATTTCAGAAACTAAATGTAATGAAATTAAATTGGGACATAAATTGAATTATCGAATTTAGTTTTGAAATGTCGAATATTTAAACTTGAAATATATTGAAATTGAAATGGTTTATTTATGGTTCAAATAGGCATTTGAAATCGATAATTTGAAAGGGTTTATTTAGAAACTAAATTGAATTGAAATTGATGATTTGAGATTTAATTAAATTTTAATTTTGGAATTCGAGTTTATGTAAATTGATTTGTGAATATCTAAACTGTTTAAGAGGAAAGTGCTAGGATTTCAAAGTGTTATGAATTTCAAGTTTTGATTTCCAAAGTGTTATGATTTTAAAAGACTTATGATTTCGAAAGCAATATAACTTTGGAAAGTGATATGATTTTGAAAATGGATTTATTTGAAGGAAAAGTGATATCGTATTTATATGGTTTTGAAATGGCAATGATATGTCGGTTTTGAAATATAACTATTTTGAAATTTTATTAAATGACCATCGGTGTATAATACGTAGTTATTAAAGAGACCGGGATCGGATATGGACATACTCACTGTCGATACCGAAAACCACTTTAATAACTAATATACGCGGAGTGTTGATCCAGAACGAAGTGGATGGTTTTGGTGAACGCGTTGACTGAAGAAAGAGAACGATTTTGGATGACCCCTGACATGACTAAAACAGGAGCCACGCCGGGCCATTGAGGATCGCCATCTCTAGCGAACACACTTCTTCGATACCTTATCTATTACTTATGTGATTCGATTTGGGTGCACCCCTCGATTATGGGAGTGTTGTTTCGCGGTGTTGGGGTAGTAGCTGCTATGCCCAACATAAGTCCGGATCACGCAACTACTAGTATCCTAGTTGGTATTGCCTCATGTACCTTGTCATACTGATTATCCTATTCGCGACCACTACGATTTTGGTTTGTACCTTTAGTATATGGATTGCCCTCTGGTGACTTCCGGTTTTGGGGAAACTACGGTCTTGTATATGCTCTTGGGAATAAAAATGTGTTAAGGGTGGAATGGGCCATGACTTAACGCTATTTTGATATCGTACCTTACTGATTAGACATTATCTACTTAGCGTACACTATTACATAGTAGATAGTTTAACGGATCCTTAGAGGATGGTTATCCCAAACATCCTTTGAGTTACTTGTATTTCAGTTGATATTTCACTTGAGTTGGATTTATTGATATAAGAATGTTAATCCTGACTCGAGTGTTTTGTGTTTTCTTTACGCTCGGGTCAGACTGAGTGTACCAGTATTCGAGACTCACCTTTGGAGTTGGAGCTTCGCTTGGAGATCCAGATATCTATCCAGCTTTAAGATATTCAGTTGATTCCAGTGATGTATTCTGATATTGTATTTGACTATTGTATTCGAGACTTCTGTTGTATCTTGTTTAACTCTGTTATATATATAGTAGCTTTATGAACTACTATTCTTTTGTTTTCGCTGCATTATTGTTATGTTACTTTGTGTCTGTGATCTGTGATTATTTATTTATTGTATATGCTAAGTTTTGCCAAATTTAAATTAACAATCTATTATTTTGAATTATTCAAGTCAGACATGTGTGGATTATTGTCGATTTGAATGGTCCAAAATAGTGGGTCGTTACATCAGCGATACGACCATCCTATCAAAAGTCGATATTTGGTATTGAAAATGCTGCTAAAACGCCGGAATTAAGATAAACGGGCAATAGCAGTCCAAATTTGACGAAACGAAATATGACGTCTCACTCAGAAGATGATTTACAAATTTATTATATAAAAATATTCAGGTTTGGAAATTATTTTATTATCATCTAATATTAACTGATTTAAATTTTAGTAAAATAATACAACAAAATTAACTTCCATATTATCAGATGAAAATTTACCATTTGCTATGTTTAAGTAGACGTATTCCAAATATCCAATTTTTCATTTCCAAATCCAATTATTAAAATTTCACAAAAATTCAGTTAATTACGTTAATAAAACCATTAAAATTTTACGGGTCGTTACAAAGAACATATGTTATATAATGTAATAATTATCTACAATGATAAATTTGTGCATTTAATATGATTGATAAAATGTTTGTCAATTAACATATATAAACAAACTGAATTGAAAGTTGACAAATAGAAATATAATATATACTTACTAATAATTCTAATTGTATGTTATATAATGTTTCTATACCCATGCAAGTGCCTAATTTCAACTGCTTAATACATTCGTAAGTTGGTCACTTATATGTTTATTTGGTTTAGACCGTGTATTGCATTTTATGAGTTTTTGAACTCTGAATGCAATTCAAGACTATGGATATTTGATACATGTACTTTCACATATAAATGTTATATGGTGAACAGTCACAGTTTGTGGGGTACAATATTTCGATGAAGTTAGTTCAATCGAAGTAAGCCAATAAACGGTATTTTAAGATCATGTATTCAACTTAAATGATTTCAAAAGAATCATATTGTGTTAATGTTACACAAGACCAAAAACTATGAGATACATCTAAGAACTCGATCGTTGAAATATCATCTTGATCGGTTTACATAAAGTGCAACATATTTGATGTCTTAAATGTTAAGAATTATCGAATGCGCTTTTGTAAAAGGTTTGTTATGATATTGTAGTAAGGTTTTCTTTTGAATAGTTTGACCATTTGAAATAAAAACGAATGTATAAGAATAGATGTAATTTAAGGTAAAGTTGGAATGAAGAGAATGAATAGTCGCTTCTGCTTCATAGAGAAACATTGGAAACAAGAATTGTAATAATAACCAATACTTAATATTGGAATATGAAATATAATTTTTATTCCGAAATGTATTTTCATATAGAAAACTGTTTTCTATAACATTTATTTCTTTGAGTTCAAGATATTTGATCAAAGAACTCTCCTCTGTAAACTAGTTGCAACATATGAAATAAGTAAACAATATTAACAATATTAAGTGAATGGTGGACCTCTAAATTTAGTACGCTGTTATAGTAATGGCGGAAATAGTGGGAGCATGTCATATATCACCTAATGATTGCATCAAATTATGAAAATTGTTTTTGTAAAATGTACCGAACATTATTTGTGAAATAATGTTTATTTTTTTGGTATTGACTGAAAAATAGATATAACTATATTTCAATATGAGTATTATGAATATTCATTACGAAATAGAATTATATTATGGAATTTGTTTTCATAGTAAAAGTGATGCAACAAAAATACATATGTATTTACAGTTGTTTTGGAATTATAGACTAAGCGTAGTTTTGAGAAATAATTTTACTATATGATTATGAATCATATGATACAGGTTAATTATATCTCAAACAATTAATGGCTATGCACCCATTTAGTGGGAGCATCATAAGAGTTGATGAACTCTTTGAATTAATACATATTGATGTATGCAACCACAAGTTTATTAATACCAAAAGGGTTCCACATACTTTGTTAAATTCATCGGTGATTTATTACTAACATGAACATGTGTATTAGATACAGATGTAGTAATTTTATGATAAAATCATAGAATATAGAAAAAAAGTAAATAAAATAACATGCAATAGAATAAAATGATTTGATCAAATAAGTGATTATATTGGAAAGAGTTCCAAATGTACCTAAAAATGAATATAGATTCAATCTCAAAATCACTCCTCCATGTGATACATAATGATGCATCGATAAGGAATAATTAGACATTGTTGGACAATTTACGATTAATTGTGAGTGAAGTTGAGTTAGTTTCTTTCTATAAGGTCATGTACTTAAGCTTAGTAAACAAGGTCGATATTATTTCATCTAAACAACAGTTTACAAAATCATACAAGATAAGGGTTTGTAAGAAATCCCAACATATCCTAGGCTAAGGAGTTGGCTGGTTGTGCAAGTCGAAAGATTGCACGTAATAATTATTCATGAGGGATCTTGTATGAATCTCTAAAAAAATTTTTGAAAAGGTCTATCATCAAATGACATATTTATGTTTTGAACATAATTTTTGTAAACTAAAATCAGTTTTATAAATAAAAAGGTTCATAAAGCATTTAAGAATCCATATTCTATTTGTACTAAGAAACAATTGTTGTTTCAAGATATATCAACTGCATTATGAAGAAATTTCTTTGAGAAATTTTTGGTAGTTAAATGGAATTGGATCCGATCCATAGATAGAACTGATTATATGAGATGAAGTGAAATTAACTAACCTAAGTGAACACATAGCATTAGAATGTCTAATAAGTATTCTCGTACATCGAAGAGAAACTATGAGTTTCTTATTAATGTCGAAAATATACATTACCTTCGGTTGTTCAATTAAACCATTAAGATTGTTGACTCTATATGGTATGATGCGCGGATCTAAAAGAATTACAAGCACGCTATCAAAATATGATTTTGGCGGTCGTAACTAAAGAGATGTGATCCATCGGCCAAGAAAGTGTCTTTATTGGAAAGACTAATGTGGTTGGAATTAAATAAGCAATGTTGATAAGAATAATTCGCAAATTTTAATTGCTGAAATTAGCATAACAGATTCGGTATTCAACATGTTCAAGTTAATTCAGATTTACTCACAAAATTATCGCTCGGTAAGACTTAGTGTTTGGTACTTATGTATTGAAACAAAAAATTCTAAATAATGATCTGGATTAAGTCGTTTACACATATTAACCAAAAATGCCTCGAAGTTAGTGGGAGCGATATTGGGTTTGTGAGTCTTTGGATATGATCCAAGAAATGATACGAATGTATCATTTTATAAGCATCAAGATTGAATAAGTATTTTGATAGAAATATCAAATAGTTTGATTTTCAATCAAAGTGCAGAGGAAGCGTGTGTTCATAAGAAAGAACGTTAAAAGGTACATTGATATTTCTAAACAATAAGTAAACAACATGTTGTTGATTTTAACAATATGCTTGTATTAAAATCAACTTTAGTTGTTTTAATACTCAATTTTGGATTGTAAATGATGTCTTTTATGGTGAGTATAAAAGATATAGAGATTGTCCCAAAACGATATACAAGAGCACCCTATTAAAAGGGGAACACGTAAGTTGGATTCCTTATGCATTAGTAATAGGAATTATCATACAGGTTATGTTGTGTATGATATTGTGTTTTGTTTATGTATTTGATACATGGAGCAAATATAAAATCCAAATTGATATCACTAAATGGTCGTTTGAGGTGTTCTCGCATATTTATGAAATACTAGAGAATTGTTTATAGAAACAATGAACTTGTTATGATGGAATGTTTGGACACAAAGTTTTATAAGTGATATTGAGTACAACATGTCAATGATAAAATTCAAGTTAAAATCTTTAATTTGAAAATGTTTCAAAATAAAAGTGATTGTGGTTGATTCAACGAAATGTTGAGAACGTTAACTTGAATAGCGCTACAATAAACCAATGCATATAGATATAAATGCACAAATTTATAATAGAGCCAAAGGTGATTCCAAATGTTGAGAATCACATAATATTGTTATAAGATAACAATGTCATGAAATTGGTCATGATAGAACTTAAAGTTCACTAGAATTCGAAAGACATACTTCGAATCGTTCCACATGATAAAGGCAGTTTATCAATGTCAGAGAGAGTTAATTGCCAAAGTAGATAATTAAAACATAATAGCATACACATTCACTAAGGGACAGACCTAATTGGTTTTGAGAAAACTGATTGGAGAAGTTGGAATTAGATTCCATAATTGACCCCAAGTGCAAGTTGGAGATTGAAAGAGTTAGGGGTATGCCCTAGGGGCAATCATGTAATTTGTTACATATATCTAACTAGTTGACCAATCTTGTTCGAAATAAAAGGTATTTTCTTCCTATTATATACTTGATATAATGTGATTATATTAATTAATTAACTTAATTAAAAGTATATTTAATAGAAAAATCCATAAATGGTATATTTTGTGATAGTGGTTACAAAGTGTTATAACCGTGAGTAATTTATCACAACGAAACAAATAAACCATTTTAAATGTTCCTAGTCAAGATGCATCGAGACTGGATATCGATGTATCCGTTGAGACTAAAGTACGTAACGCTCTCCAAATGTTGGGCAATGTATTACTCATGACTGATGGGGTACCTAGGGGTTACGTACTGGCGTAGCGGATAATTCAAAAACAATGTAGATCGATGAATGTAGTAATCGGTGGATTGGAAGATACTGAAATGCCGAAATTCGTTGATCCGAAGATGCCGAATTCTAGCTATCTCTGACACGTTGATCACGCACGATACCGTGAAGAGAGATCTACAATTCTTCGAGCGTTGATCAAGCGCACTTGATGCCGCGAATTGGCTTTACGATCGTTGAATCAAGCGCACTCGATTGACCGAAGGTGGAGATAGGAGATCACACTCGACTACCAATTGGATGAAAGCACAAAGCTAACAAAAGAAATTTTATTTCAAAATCAACAACCTTTACAAATGACTCACACGGCCTATTTATAGGCGTTACAATTTTTCAACAGAAATTACCAACTCCTAAGTCGGTTCCGACTTATAGCTTCAGACCTACGACTTACCTTAACTCGGCGACGACCTAAGACAAACAGCGACTTATCATATTACAAGTACAACACAACGACCTAAAACAAACAACACAATACAAGCCTTCAGCGACTTAACAAACACATGAAAAGAATACAAACATCCCTTAGGTCGTTGACGACCTAACAACTTCCCACGTCTTACGACTTACAAAACAGAACGACCTAAGACTTCAACGGTTCAGATTAAGTCGGCAGAGAATCAACGGCAACAGCTTCAGCGACTTAAAAGCATGCGGCGACCTAAAGAAATCAATGGTAGAGATTAACTCAGCAGAGAATCCACAGTTTCCATCCTCAGCGACTTAACTCCTGACTCGTTAGGTCGTTCACGACCTAACTCTTCACCATTTTGCTCTACCTTTCCTCTGTGTAACTCGATAGGTCGGTTAGACGACTTAACTAAGTCGTGACTCGGTATCGATTTATCATCTGTTCCGTTAAGTCGTACATCAACCAAAACACTACCCTTGAGTCGTTGCCGACTTAAGCTTTCGCATTTTTCAACTTGTGTTGTTCCTATAGCTTTAGGTCGTAACCCAGCACTTCCCTTAGGTCGTAACCCAACACTTGCTCCTATAGTTTTAGGTCGTAACCCGGCACCTCCTTTAGGTCGGACACGAGTTAACTCGGTAGGTTGTTTGAAAGTTTTAAACTTCCCCTCGTTAGGTCGTGAGCGACCTAGGACTTCTTCCCTAAGTCATGAATGACCTAAACCTTGTGAATTCGTAGCCCGCACTGCATCATCCTCCCCAGGTTGAGAGAAATTCGTCCTCGAATTTGTAAATTCTTCCACATCCAATTGTTCATTTCCATAATATGGTACGAGATGCTTGACATTGAATACGTCAGACGTGTACACATCCTCCGGCAGCTTCAACCTATAAGCATTTTCATTAATCCGTTTTATGATTTCGACAGGACCAATTTTTCTGGCTTTCAACTTGTTATAAGCGCCCACTGGAAAACGATCCTTTGTCAAGACTGCATAAACCATATCACCTTTATTAAATTCAACATTCCTTCACTTCAGATCTGCAGAACGTTTATACTTCTCATTCGCTTTCTCCAATCGTTCCTGAACGTTTTTATGACATTCCGCTAATCCATCAACAAAATCAGCTGCTTTCTTAACTGTCTTCTTTGATTGTGGCACTACCGTTAAATCCAACGGTCCCTTCGGTAAACTTGAATATACTATCTGAAATGGACCAAACCCAGTACTATGATTTACAGCATGATTATGGGCAAACACTGCCTGGCATAACTTCACATCCCAACTCTTCAGATTGTCTTGAACAAGACACCTCAACAAATTTCCCAATGATCTGTTCACAACCTCGGTCTGTCCATCCGTTTGCGGATGATAAGCACTACTAAACTTCAGCTTCGTTCCCACCATTTTCCACAAACTCAACCAAAAGTGACTCAGAAATCAAGTATCTCTATCCGACACAATAGATTCTGGCAATCCATGAAGTCGATAGATCTCCTTGAAAAACAACTGAGCAACATGAACAGCATCCGCTATCTTCTTACAAGCAATAAAATGTGCCATCTTTGAAAATCTGTCCACCACAACGAATATAGAATCATTTCCCCTTTGAGTTCTAGGCAAACCCAAAACAAAATCCATACTAATATCCACCCATGGTTTTACAGGCACGGGTAACGGCATATATAAACCAGCATTAGTCGCAGTTCCTTTCGAAACCTGACAAATATGACAACGCTCCACAAACCTCTCTACCTCTTTCCTCATCGATGGCCAAAAGTAAGATTGTGAAATCAACTGTAATGTACGGTCTCTCCCAACATGTCCTTCATCATGTAGCTCCTTCACAATTTTCATTATCAAACTGCAATCAGGTATGCACAATCGATTTCCCTTGAACAGAAAACCATCTACCATCACGAACTCATTCGTCTCCTCATTCTTGACTTTATCAACAAACTTCATAAAGTAAGGATCTTCCACAAATAGTTCCGGTAAAATGTCAAACCCCATCACTTCAACCTTCATTGTTGTCAACAAATGATTCCTCCTACTCAAAGCATCAGCCACACGATTCGTCACTCCCGATTTGTGTTTCACAACAAAAGTAAACTGTTGCAGATATGCAATCCACGATGCATGTCTTGCTGAAATCTTGTCTTGCCCTTGCAAATGCTTCAAGGCCTCATGATCAATATACAGAACAAACTCTTTCTGGAATAGATAATGTCTCCAGTGTTTAATAGCTTGCACAACAGCATAAAACTCCACATCATATGTACTGTATCGCATCTTCGCTCCTGACAACTTCTCACTGAAATATGCAATAGGACGCCCCCTCTGACTCAACACTCCTCTAATTCCAACCTTTGACGCATCAGTATGTAATTCAAATAACAACTGAAAATCAGGTAATGCTAGGATTGGTGCTGTCGTCAAAAACTCCTTGATTCGTTCAAAAGAAACTCCTGCTTCCTCCATCCATGTAAACTGTTTACCTTCATACAATCAGTCGCAGGCGCCATCACACTACTAAAGTGTGGAATAAATCTTCGATAAAATGAAGCCAACCCGTGGAAACTACGAACTTCCGTTATCGTCTTGGGCTGCGGCCAATCTCTGATAGCTTCAACTTTACTTTGGTCAACCTGTATTCCCTTTTCCGACACAACATACCCCAGAAATAAAACGCTATGCGTCATGAACACGCATTTCTTCGTTGCAGCATAAAATTGTTCTTGTCGCAGTACCATTAGCACTTCTCTCAGATGATTCAAATGTTCCTCCGGACTTCCACTATATATCAGAATATCATCGAAGTACACCACCACAAACTTCCCAATGAATGGTCGAAAAATCTGATTCATCACCCTCATGAAAGTACTTGGTGCATTTGATAAGCCAAATGGCATAACCAACCATTCGTATAGACCCTCCCTGGTTTTAAAAGCAGTCTTCCACTCATCACCTGGTCTGATACGAATTTGATGATATCCGCTCTTCAAATCAATCTTCGAAAATATAGTAGCGCCGCTTATTTGGTCTAACAAGTCATCCAACCTTGGCATTGGAAATCTATATCTCACAGTAATCTTATTCAATGCTCGACTGTCAGTGCACATCCTCCACGTTCCATCCTTTTTGGGTACCAATAAAGCTGGTACAGCACAAGGACTTAAACTCTCCTGCACACGCCCCTGTTCAAGCAATTCCTCTACCTGCCTCCGCAATTCTTCATGTTCTTTCGGACTCATTCGATAATGTGGTCTGTGTGGCAACACAGCACCTGGAACAAGATCTATCTGATGTTGAATATCCCTCAACGGTGGTAACTCCGTTGGTAACTCCTCTGGAAATACATCGTCAAATTCTTTCAGTACTGGTTTTACTTCTTCTGGTATTTCAACCACTTCCTGACTCTCCCGTCCGATCAATAAAAATACTTCCGGCTCCTCCTCTACTTCCTTCACAAACTCCTTCAAAGATAACAAAGTTTTGAGCTCTTCAATCTCCTCCAACTTGTTTTCCTCCTATTGTCGCTTCTTTGGAACTAGAGTAATCTTTGTGCCTTCAAACATGAAACTGTAACTGTTGGTACGCCCATCATGTTGTACTGCTCTATCATACTGCCACGGTCTTCCCAACAACAAATGACAAACATCCATATCTACCACATCGCACCAGATTTCATCTTTGTATTTCTTTCCAATTGAAAAATTCACACGAGCCCTTCGTCCAACCTTCACCTCCCCGCCTTTCCTCAACCAAGCTAGCTTGTATGGCTTCGGATGTTTCTCAGTCTTCAATGCCAACTTCCTCACAGCCTCTGAAGAAATTATATTATCACAGCTTCCAGCATCAATAACAAATTTGCAAACTTTCCCCAGAATAGTACATGTTGACTGAAAAATATTGCTCCTCAACCAACTACAATCCTCTTCTTGCTTTGGTGTTAAACAGGACCTCTTCATCATTAGATTATAACCTTCGTCTCCCGACACTTCTTCTTCCTCCTCATCAGGTGGTGAATTGGAACATTCAGCTTCTTCATTCTCATCCTCAACCTCCGCTATCATCGCTCTCTTCTTCGGCTTTGGACATTCATTACTTTTGTGGCCCAACTCTTGGCAATTGTAACATTTGAAACCATTGTTAACCCTTGCCTTCTCAGCCTCCTTCACCACTGGTCTACTGGTAGGTTTAGAAACATTAGAACTCCCACTAACACCCTTCACTTGATTGTTGAAATTAGTAAACACACTTCCTCCTCGTCTAAGCTGCTTCTCCCAATCCAACGCTTTCTGATGTGCTTCCGCTACAGATCTTGGATCGAACATATTAACCATATCCTGAACCTGCATTCTCAATCCCCCAATGAATCTAGATGTCAGCTGCTCTTCCGTCTCCATAATATCATTCCTTGCAATAAGCTGATAAAACTCATCCGCATAATCATTAACAGTCTTCGTGCCCTGCCTCAAATTCTGCAAACGTTGATACATCAAAGATTGATAATTGTAAGGTAAGAACGTTGCTTTCATCAATTTCTTCATCTTCTCCCAAGATTCAACTTTTGACTTCCTCATTCGTTCACGTGTAAGTTTGGTTTGCTGCCACCATGCCAAAGCTCTACCCCTCAACCTTGTAGCAACCAACTTCACTCTACGATGCTCTGGAACTTCCTTGAAGTCAAAAATCTCTTCAACATTAGCTACCCAATCTAGAAACTCCTCTGCTTGCATACCACCTTTGAATTCAGGAATTTCAGTCTTCATCCCCGACTCCCATTTGTGATCATACTCAGAGTGATTTCTTCCTTGTCCTCGTCCTTATCCTCGAACACTACCACCATCATACTCCTCTTCAAAATCAGATGTATATCGTTGTCTATCTCGTCCACCCACATCTCTACTCCCATCACGTCTACCACCATCATCCCTTCTATCTACATTCCTCCGTTCATGATCATTCACGTTCCTCCCACGCCTTTGATCATCATCAACACTTCTGTCTCGATTGGATTGTGGTGAGACTCTACTTCCCCCATGGTTAGATTCAGGTGAAACCCTTCTCCGATTTTGATTCATTTCTAACATCATCTTCTCTAATCGTCTAATCCCTTCATTAAGCTTTTCACTAAAGTTTTCATTGATTCTTTGCTCCATCTCATCAGCTTCTTCTCTTTGATACAAAGCCTCTACGTTTTGGTGACGATTAGCTCTCCTCGGCGGCATACTTGAAAACTTTACAAACACTTCAAATTCAAACACAATTCGAACTTTGATCCAAAATGAAATGGATCGACAACTCCCACTTTGTTGCTACTTCGCGATGAACACGATGAACACAACTTCTCCAAATGATATAGATCCGATCTCCAAACTCCAATACAAATTCGTACAACTTCAACTTGCTCTCGGCCGTGGTAAACAAAACTCAAATCTTCACTTCAATTCAAACTTCTTCGAGATGATTGGCTCCAAGACTCGATTTAGCTATGGTTGGCTAAAACAAGCTCCGATACCAAAAACTGGCGCAGCGGATAATTCAAAAACAATGTAGATCGATGAATGTAGTAATCGGTGGATTGGAAGATACTGAAATGCCGAAATTCGTTGATCCAAAGATGCCGAATTCTAGCTATCTCTGACACGTTGATCGCGCACGATACCGTGAAGAGAGATCTACAATTCTTCGAGCGTTGATCAAGCGCACTTGATGCCGCAAATTGGCTTCACGATCGTTGAATCGAGCACACTCGATTGACCGAAGGTGGAGATAGGAGATCACACTCGACTACCAATTGGATGAAAGCACAAAGCTAACAAAAGAAATTTTATTTCAAAATCAACAACCTTTACAAATGACTCACACGGCCTATTTATAGGCGTTACAATTTTTCAACAGAAATTACCAACTCCTAAGTCGGTTCCGACTTATAGCTTCAGACCTACGACTTACCTTAACTCGACGATGACCTAAGACAATCAGTGACTTATCATATTACAAGTACAACACAACGACCTAAAACAAACAACACAATACAAGCCTTCAGCGACTTAACAAACACATGAAAAGAATACAAACATCCCTTAGGTCGTTGACGACCTAACAACTTCCCACGTCTTACGACTTACAAAACAGAACGACCTAAGACTTCAACGGTTCAGATTAAGTCGGCAGAGAATCAACGGCAACAGCTTCAGCGACTTAAAAGCATGCGGCGACCTAAAGAAATCAATGGTAGAGATTAACTCAGCAGAGAATCCACAGTTTCCATCCTCAGCGACTTAACTCCTGACTCGTTAGGTCGTTCACGACCTAACTCTTCACCATTTTGCTCTACCTTTCCTCTGTGTAACTCGATAGGTCGGTTAGACGACTTAACTAAGTCGTGACTCGGTATCGATTTATCATCTGTTCCGTTAAGTCGTACATCAACCAAAACACTACCCTTGAGTCGTTGCCGACTTAAGCTTTCGCATTTTTCAACTTGTGTTGTTCCTATAGCTTTAGGTCGTAACCCAGCACTTCCCTTAGGTCGTAACCCATCACTTGCTCCTATAGTTTTAGGTCGTAACCCGGCACCTCCTTTAGGTCGGACACGAGTTAACTCGGTAGGTTGTTTGAAAGTTTTAAACTTCCCCTCGTTAGGTCGTGAGCGACCTAGGACTTCTTCCCTAAGTCGTGAACGACCTAAACCTTGTGAATTCGTAGCCCGCACTGCATCACGTACTAATAGTTATTGGATAACTATGGAACGACTCACTCGATAGTTTTCTGTTGGTTAATATAACTAAGGTCAAACAGAAAATATCGATGTGACTGATTTACACAGTTTGCTCGACTTGAGAATACTGTGGATCTTCAATATGAAAGCTCCGCTTTGATTATAGCCAAATCATGGCATGACATCCATCGAGTGACTATAGTTGGGTTGAGTGGAATTATTGGAAGTGAAGCACTATTCAAGAGAGGATTTGTCTCCTCGGTTATATGCAGTTAGTATCACAGTCAACTTAAGTCAACTCAAAGTCAAGGTCTCTGGCCAGAGCATTTAGGTTAATAATAATTGTTATTATTGAAGCAAGGACTTTGTATTTAGACAATAAAGTTGAATGTGGATGAGGTTGGAATTTTGACCTTTACCAAATTCCATAAGTCCAAAGTGATATAGTTTTGACGAAGAGAATTGGTGTAAACAAATGTCACAACCGGGTAATGCTTATCAAACTAAAATTGGATTTTACTGAAAATGAGTAAGCGATAAATTTGGCCATAATGTCTCACTACCTGCAAAGTGACGTGTGAACGTTAACATTAGAATAGTTCGATGTTAATCGTTGACCAAATTTACACCCAAGAGTTACACAGCCGAAATGATGAATTCCCTTAAGACCGAACGATTTAATTAGTTTATAATTGTTATAAATTAATTAAGTTAATTAATATTTATGAAATATTAGTTATAAAATTTGAATGTGATTTGAGAAATAAATAATGTTATATATATTTATAACAGTTATAAATATATCGATCGATATACAATATCGACAAGCGATTAAATTAGGTTTAATTACATAGTATTTTGGCTTGGGCTTAGATGGGTTTAACGCCCATCATTAGGGCTGCAAAATTTCGGTTTTGGGAAGGCCTAGGGGTGGCTAAAACATAGGAAATTGGCTTGGAGATAATGGGTTGAGATAAGGTGAGAATGGGTAAAAAGGTTTTCCTCGTTTCTCTCTAATGCAACCCTATATATATAATAACTAACTTTTTTGGCCACCATTACCTTCTACATTGCTGGTTAAAACATAGCTCTCAATCCACTCCAAAATTCTCAAATATATTTCAAATTAAAATAATATCATTCGATAGTTAGAGGTCGGTGATTGCAGACTTGCAATCTAACAAATCAAAAAGAGTAAAAGGAAGGGAAGTCATTGTTTCAACGTGGATTCAAAGGCATAATTAAATTGATAATTTTAATTCATATTACAGTAATTAAATTATATTCTATGATTCTATAATGAGAAATTTCATATCAGTTTATATATATTGCTACTATATGTTTAGTTAGGTGAGATTTTTGTAAGTAGATGTGGTTATCACAAATTAGTTTGGTTATGTGCATAATTTATTTATTATACTATTTGATTTATGTATAGACAAATGTTGTTTGCTGTAAAAAATCAATTTTTGTCATTAATAATTGTTTTATATATATTTAAAAATAAATTCATATATATATATATATATTAGTGTATATTTCTCTCTCATAATAACATATATGCATATATAAGATGTGTGTGTGTGTGTGTATGATTTAAAAATTTTAGTACACTTATTTATATATAATATGAATTTACAAATTCGAAAATTAATTATCATACATATGTTCATATTTTTAAATGAACATTTATTGAATTTTTGAATTGTTTATTATATGTAAAATAATTATTACATTTAAAAATTCAATTTTATATTTTTTAAAAATATTATATCATTTTAGAAACACATAAAAAAATTAATGAATTTTCAATAAATTTTATTATTTTTAATAATTAATATTATTTCGGAAAAACTATTTATGATTTATTAAAAATAATAATTTAATTGAAAAGTTCTTCAAAAATTTTCATAACCTTTCATTCGTGATCCTAGAATTTCTAAAATTTTAAAATTTGAATTTTAATAATATATTATTTTATATTAAATAATTATTGTCGAAATCAATGTACCTGTTTTTAAAAATAATATTTCAACTTTGAAAAACCACCAGATTTTTCCTAAGCTCTATTTTACGATCCTAGATTTTGAAAATTGTAAAATTTGAATTTTCATCAATAGATTATTTTATGTTAATTATTTATGGATGAAAACATTATTTTATTCATAATATATAAAATTAAAATACTAAAATTATTATGTTTGCAAAACTAAGTTAATTTTGAATTATAAATCATTTTTAATAATTATTCTCTCTCTTTCTATATATATATAACTGTTTTATGTTCATATATTATATATAATCTGGTTATACATACATATGTGTATGTGTGTGTGTATTATGTAACACATATACATGCACATATTTGGACAATATACATGCAGGCCCGGCCCAAAGGCAAGGCGAGCAAGACGGCCGCTTAGGGCAACCGATCCTACAGGGGCAACCGATCCAGCAAGGGCAAATGGTTATATATATTATGATTACTAAAATATATTTGTATGCAAGCTCTTACAATTCAAGTTGTAGCCTAGTGGTTGCCTTTCTTCTATTCGTCCAAGGCAACCCAGGTTCAAGCCTGGCAAGATGAATTTTTTTTATTTGGGGCAACCGTTGTGTTTGGGCTGGCACTGTATACATGACATACAAAATGAGCTAATATGTTTGTTGCGATGTAAATCCCAATATCTACATATGGGCATATTATATCTTTCATGGATTATTATGTTACATATGCACTCACACATATATGTATATGATACATTTATGTATAACCTAAATCAAATAAAATTAACTTCGTATCATAATATATTTGAATTTAAATAAAATAAATGATTTTATTTAAATGAAAGTTAGAAATGTTCTAATTCAGTTAGACTTCATAGGCCCAATAAAAGATCAAATAGGGTAAACTTTTTGAAATTTACCCATAACTTCCTCTGCGGGCTAGTCCAGTTCCAACAATTACTTTTGAAGAGGCAGCATGGCAAGATGGATCGGTTTATGCTATGGATGAAGAAATTCATTCCATTGAAAAAAATGGTACTTGGAAGCTAACTTCGCTGCCTGAAGGAAAGCAATCCATTAGCATGGAATGGGTTTACAAAACAAAATACCAACTCGATGGTCAGGTGGACAGGTTGAAAACACGACTGGTTATGAAAGGGTACAAGTAAAAGCCGGGGATTGATTACTATGAAGTTTTTGCTCCTGTAACACGACTCAACACTTTTTGCATGGTGATTGCCTTGGCTGCCTAAAATATGTGGCAGATACATCAGATGGATGTTAAATGTGTTTCTGAATGGTTTTCTTGAAGAAGAGGTCTATGTGGAGCCTATAGGCTATGTGAAGCCAAGACAGGAGCATAAAGTATTGAAGCTAAGAAAGCCTTATATGGGCTGAAGCAGGCACTAAGGGCATGGTACTCTCGTCGTGACACTTATCTTTCTACAAATGGTTTTCTTAAGTGTCCTTATGAGCCTACGGTATATGTCAAATCTAACTCGACCTAAGATATGTTGATTGTTTGTGTATACATAGATGATTTGATATTTATAGGAAATAATATCAGTATGTTTGGCATGTTTCGTGAGTCTATGACTCGCAACTTTAAGATGACTGACATGGGTCCTATGTCATATTTTCCTGGTATTGAAGTTGCACAAACTAACACTGGCATTTTTATTTCGCAACACAAGTATGCTGCAGATATACTGAAAAGGTTCAACATGGACACATGTCAACCTATAAAGACTCCTAGTTAAGCAAAGCTGCACTTGCAAAAGTATGGCAATGGTGAACTTGTAAGTGCTAATTATTATCGTTGTTTGGTAGGGAGTCTCCAGTACCTAACAGCTACTAGACCAGATATTGTCTATGGTGTTGGTCTCGTCGACCGCTTTATGGAGAGACCTAGTCAGGTTCAATTGCAGGCAGCGAAACGCATCCTTCGTTATGTTATGGGTACTCGGAAGCATGGTATCTTTTATTCTACAAATACGACTTATGCTCTTGAAGGCTATACAAACAATGATTGGGCAGGTGATGTCGAAGACCGAAAGAGCACCTCTGGTTATATGTTTAACATTGGTTCCAGAGCCATATTTTGGTCCTCAAAGAAGCAACAAGTAGTTGTTCTTTCCACTGCTGAGGTAGAGTGCGTTGCAGCTGCGTCTTACACATCCCAGGCTGTTTGGTTGCGTAGATTACTTCATGAGGTGCAACAGCCACAGATTTCTCCAATGCTGATTTTATGTGACAACGGATCTGCTATTGCTCTCACAAAAAATCCAGTGTTTCAGGGTAGAAGCAAGTACATTGACATCAAGTTTCATTATATCCGTGATTTGGTTAAACAATCTGAAATTCAGATGGACTTTTGTCAGTCCAAGCAGCAAGTTGTCGACATTCTCACCAAGCCATTGGTTGTTGAAGCTTTCTATACTTTGAAGAAGAAGATGGGAGTCTGTAGCTTTGATGGTTTGAGTTTAAGAGAGGCGGTTAAAGTTTGAAATAAACTCAAACTGGAGACAAATTTCTATTTGTTTCATTTCTTTGTTTTGTTTCAATTGTGTTAAATAAGTATAGTTGAATCGGTCTTTAGGCATGTGTTTTAAATCATGGCATGGTGTTGTTTGTGCCACAAAACTAGGAGAACATTCAGCTCAGTTTACTTTATCTACGTATTGTCTTTGTTATTTTCAAGTAGCGGAAGATTAATAAAAAAGTCTTTTAAATTCATTTTTTATATTGAGAATATTAATTCTTGAGTGCTAATATTCCACATCTGGTATCAGAGCCATATCTTGTTCTTATTGTTGTTCTTAGAGTGCTTGTAAGTAGTATAGCAACAATGAATGGATCAATCTAGCCCCAACTTCCAAAGTTTAAAAGAAAGAATTTTGATCAATGGTGTATCTAGATGAAAGCTTTGTTTGGCTTTTAGTAACTGATCGAGATTATCGAGTGTGGGTATGTTGAGCTTGTGGATGAAGCTGCAACTGTATCTCTCACTCAAATCAAGAAGGATAGTTTAAAGGAGAATCGGAAAAAAGACAAAAAGGACTTGTTTTATCTCAACCAGGAAGTAGACGAGGTAGTTTTCGAACGAATCTCTAGTGCGACCACAGCTAAGGAGGCATGGAGTATGTTGCAGAAATTTTACAAAGGTGGTGCCATGGTAAAGAACATAAAGTTGCAAGCTCTACGAGGTGAATTTGAATCTCTTTCAATGAATGATTCTGAAACAATCTCTAGTAATTTTTCTCATGTTCAATCTGTCGTGAATCAATTAAGGGTGAATGGCGAAAAAATGGAGGACATTCGTGTTATTGAGAAGATTTTGATATTCTTAGCAGGTTCGTTTGACTATGTCGTATTTGCAATTGAAGATGGAAGGGACCTTTCAACCATGACGATTGAAGGGTTGTTGGGTTCATTGTGTTCTCATGAACATAGAATGGATCAAAAGACCGCAGGGTCTGTTGAGCGAGCTCTTCAGAGAAAAGTGAATATAACTGAAAAAGCTGGTTCGAGCAGTGAAAAAGCATCAAGTCTCAAGAAGAATGCTAAGAATTATGGTTGGAAACATCAAGTTTCAGATAAAGAAAAACAACCTGATGAGCAGACATTAAATCAAGGTAAGATAAGTCTAAGATTCAGTGTTGGCATTGTAAGAAGTATGGGCATTTTAAATCACAGTGTAAAGCTAAAAACTCATCGAAATTTTTTGAACATGTTAAATATGCCCAAAATGAGGTCCAGGTAGAAGAAACCTTGTTATTAGCTTGTAGTATTTCGAAAGAAGATCATCTCGACAAGTGGTATTTGGACACATGATGCATCAATCATATGTGTAGGAAGAGGGAACTGTTTTCTCATTTGGATGAAACTGTGCGAGGGGATGTCAATTTTGGAAACAAAGCAATGGTTCAAATCATGAGCAAATGTAACATTCTCATTTGATTAAAGGATGGTTCTCCAGAACAAATTTCTAATGTGTATTACGTTCCCAGCGTGCATTGGAATTTGTTGCGTATAGGTCAGATATCGTAAAAAGGTCTTAAGATCAAAATTGACAATGGTGTATGCATTATGAAGAACAAGAATGGTGATTTTGTTACTGTGATTAGAATGTTAAGAAATTGCATGTTTCCCTTACCTTTACTGACGGAAACTATTTGTTCCATTAGTGTAGTTATGAAGGATACAAGTTGGTTATGGCATCTCCGTTTCGCTCATCTAAATTTTGATGGGCTTCATTTATTGGCTAAGAAGGACATCGTTACTGGGCTGTGTTTAATTGGGAAGTCATATCAAGCATGTGAAGGATGCATTCTGGGTAAGCAACGCCGTGACTCATTTTCAATGAGTAAGGCATGACGAGCAACATAGCAGCTTGAGCTTGTGCATTCATACATTTGTGGGCCGATGGAAGTTGAGTCTCAAGGAGGTAACCGATATTTCATTAGCTTTATTAATGATTACATTAGGAAGATATGAGTTTATTTTCTCAAGCATAAATCTAAAACGTTTGATGTCTTTGAAGACTTTAAGGCATATGTAAAAAAGAAAAGCGGGTATAGCTTGAAGACTTTGCGAACTGACAGAGAGGGTGAGTATAGGTCAAATGCTTTTGAGGAGTTCTGCAAGAAAAATGATGTAAAACACCAACTCACTACCTCTTACTCGTCACAACATAATGGTGTTTCTGAGAGAAAGAATAGAACTATTGTTGAAATGACGAGAAGTATGTTAAAAGGCAAACATTTACCTAAGGTTTTCTAGGCCGAGACTATATCTTGTGTTGTATACCTTTTGAATAGGTGCTCTACCAAAAGCGTTCTTAATATGACACCAGAGGAGGCTTGGAGCAGTTTTAAACCAAATGTTGCACCACTTCGAGTTTTTGGATGTGTTGCATATGCCCATGTACCAGTTGAGAAACAAAAAAAAATTGACGATAAAGGTGAAAATTGTATCTTTGTTGGTTACAGTGATCGAATTAAAGGATATAAGTTGTTTAATCGAAAAACTAATGCAGCTATTATTAGTAGGGATGTTGAATTTCTTGAAGATGAAGAGTGGAACTGGACTGCTGAAAAGCGCGAAGAGATGGGTATTAACTTAACCGAAGATTCAGATGTTGGGGAGAAGGGAGTCGCAGTACCTCCGCAGCAACCTATCACTGTCCAGAACCAAACCTCAATGAGGCAGCTCGACGTTCGACGCATAATCGTGTTATGCCAGCACGACTGCAAGATTATGTTATAACAAATGATAATGATATTTCCGATGATGATGAACTTGTCAATCTTGCACTGTTTGCAGATTGTGATCCAATTACTTTTGAAGAGGTAGCACGACAAGATGGATGGGTTTATGCTATGGATGAAGAAATTAATTCCATTGAACAAAATGGTACTTGGGAGCTGACTTCACTGTTTGAAGGAAAGCAATCCATTAGCGTGAAATGGGTTTACAAAACGAAATACCGACTGGATGGTCAGGTGGACAGGTTGAAAGCACGAATGGTTGTGAAAGGGTACAAGTAAAAGCTGGGGATCGATTACTATGAAGTTTATGCTCCTGTAACACGACTCAACACTATTCACATGGTGATTGCCTTGGCTGCCCAAAATATGTGGCAGATACATCAGATGGATGTTAAATGTGTTTCTGAATGGTTTTCTTGAAGAAGAGGTCTATGTGGAGCCTATAGGCTATGTGAAGCCAAGACAGGAGCATAAAGTATTAAAGCTTAAGAAAGCCTTATACGGGCTGAAGCAGGCACCGAGGGCATGGTACTCTCGTCGTGACACTTATCTTTCAACAAATGGTTTTCTTAAGTGTCCTTATGAGCCTACGGTATATGTCAAATCTAACTCGACCTGAGATATGTTGATTGTTTGTGTATACGTAGATGATTTGATATTTACAGGAAATAATATCAGCATGTTTGGCAAGTTTCATGAGTCTATGACTTGCAACTTTAAGATGACTGACATGGGTCTTATGTCATATTTTCCTGGTATTGAAGTTGCACAAACTAACACTTGTATTTTTATTTCGCAACACAAGTATGCTGCAAATATCCTAAAACGGTTCAACATGGACTCATGTCATCCTATCAAGACTCCTAGTGAAGCAAAGTTGCACTTGCAAAAGGATGGCAATGGTGAACTTGTAAGTGCTAATTATTATCGTCGTTTGGTAGGGAGTCTCCGGTACCTAACAGCTACTAGACCAGATATTGTCTATGGTGTTGGTCTCATCGGGTGCTTTATGGAGAGACCTAGTCAGGTTCATTTGCAGGCAGCGAAACACATTCTTCGTTATGTTATGGGTACTCGGAATCATGGTATCTTTTATTCTGCAAATACGACTTGCGCTCTTGAAGGCTATACAAACAATGATTGGGCAGGTGATGTCGAAGACCGAAAGAGCACCTCTGGTTATGTGTTTAACATTGGTTCCGGTGCCATATCTTGGTCCTTAAATAAGCAACAAGTAGTTGCTCCTTTCACTGCTGAGGCAGAGTACATTGCAGCTGCAACTTGTGCATCCAAGGCTGTTTGGTTGCGAAGATTACTTCATGAGTCGCAACAGCCGTAGATTTCTCCAACGCTGATTTTATGTGACAACAGGTATGCTATTGCTCTCACAAAAAATCCAGTGTTTCACGGTAGAAGCAAGCACATTGACATCAAATTTCATTATATCCGTGAGTTGGTTAAACAATATGAAATTCAGATGGAGTTTTGTCAATCCAAGGAGCAAGTTGTTGTCATTCTCACCAAGCCATTGGTTGTTGAAGCTTTCTATACTTTGAAGAAGAAGATGGGAGTCTGTAGCTTTGACGGTTTGAGTTTAAGAGGGGCCGTTAGAGTTTGAAATAAACTCAAACTGGTGGCAAAATTTTATTTGTTTCATTTCTTTGTTTTGTTTTAGTTGTGTTAAATAAGTATAGTTGAATCGGTCTTTAGGCATGTGTTTTAAATCATGGCATGGTGTTGTTTGTGCCACAAAACTAGGAGAATTTTCAGCTGCAAGTAGTAGAAGATTAACAAAAAAAAGTCTTTTAAGTTCGTTGAAAATGTTAATTCTAGAGTGCTGATATTCTACAACCCCCCCCCCCCCCCCCCAAGCGCACGCACGTACTTGCACACACCCACTGCAAACCCCATCCCCCTTTCAGATTGATTTGTAGTGATGTTAAAATCGCCCACTAACCCATGAGTCAAAACCAAGATTAGACATTAGGATAATTTCATCCCATAGTGGTTTTTGTTTGATGTACGTGCATTTAGCATAAACACAAGAGAAAAGATGAGCACGACTGTTTATATCAGATTAGGAAAATAAAGTAATCATTTGCTTGGAGTCACTAATGAAATGAACTAATCAGTTAGGATTCCGTAGGATCCAAATTTTACCACTTGCATTAAAGATGACATCGGATAAATCTAAATATCTTATATACTCAAACATACGGGATGAATCAATAAAGGATTCTTCTATAGCAATAATTGGGATATTAAATTTTAATCTTTTAAGTCGCCAAAAGATTTGTGAAATGCCCAAACCTCTAGTGTTCCAAAATAAAATATTAATCATTAAAACTTGTATCATTTTGAATTTTTTAAAGGAAAAGTTTGCGTCTTTTTAACCGGTTGGCTAGTTAACTCAATCTAGATGGAAATAATTTCTTTTTTGGTTTATTAGGAAGAATTTCTGGTGGTTTGTCATTCAAACAAGCGGAAGAAGGGATAGAAGTGTAAGTCAAAATGAGATAAGATGAACTTGTCTCGTCTGGTAACTCTACCACAATATTATTGTACTTGATGGGATGGGGAAGATGACAAGACGATTGAAGATACTGATTCATACTCTTGAATTGCTTGGCCTGTTGCTACGCTACCCGATACAGGCAGAGGCTCGTTAACATTGATGTGTATGCTAACAATAGATTGTAAAGGGGGAACGTTATGCGTAGTGTGAGGAATGATCTCTGTCAGTGGCAAACTAGCTGGGGCAGCTTCAGCAAATTGACTTTGCGGATTTGCTGTCACTAGAGCAGCAAGCTCTGGCAATGCTTTAGTGCCACAGTTGACTCTGAACACGACATAGGAAATGCAGTAGATGCAATTATATCATCAGTGACTAAGGTAGTGAGTTATGCAGCATTGATTGAAAGTGATGTAGAGGTGCATTTTGCTTGAGAAGTAGTGTCATGTGCCAAACACAAAACAGCAGCATGGACAGAACTGCTACAGGTCTTATCATAGGTTGCGGCTGATGAATGTAAAACTACTGGACTCTCAGCAGAATTTGACGTGCTTGAGGTTGAAAAGCATGAATATATTTGACGAATAGTTATTGTTCATGTTCATGATATCTAATATTTGATAGTCATTCTTTGTGCTATGTAAAACATGAGGTGGTATTATATGCTCACACTATAGTTTAAGCCAAACGGTTAATTTTTAGAGACACTAAAAATGTAAGGTGATTTTAGTTTGATATCCACACCTTTGGATGGTTCCCAATCACTATTAACCCTTTTTGTGTTATCCGGACTACTCTCTTGCTTCCTTAAGTTGCTTGCAGAGTTTGATTCGATTATCCTCCGAGCAAAGGTTCCACACTTGCCTTGGATGTCCGACGATGAATATAGAATACCACAATCTTCAAATTAAGTCTTCGATTTCGGTGGCATAATCACTAAAATGCAGCGCTTTTAAATCATGACCTTCTCCTTGCCATTATTTTTGAAAAGATTCCTTGCTTTAGTTCTCTTGCGGATTCTACCTTTATTCCTGCTGGTTCAAACGTATAAAGTGTTTTGAGTTAGGTCAATGGAATTGTTCTCCTTTCCCTCAATAGAATTCAGCGCTTCAAAGCTATTGTGTAAATTTTACTTTAGAGTCGAAAACTTTCCTCCATTGGGCAGTATATTTTGTGTATTTATTGTGCTTGCTGTTACGGTGAGTGATAAAGGAAGCATGGATGGATCTGGACTAGAAATTCTGTTGGCCTACATGGGATGGTGAAGCATTCATGGACAGGGATGTTGTACTGTGTTGATCGGGGCAGAGAGTGTAACTGAGTGAGAAACAATGGTACAATCTGTTTAAGAATCAAAATTAGGTGTTCACTTAGAAATTTTCGTTGGACATTTGAGAAATGCTCAGTTTTTAAAAAGCCAAATTCTCATAAAATCCTCTTTACAATGTCATCTCAACAAAAGACGTTTATCTATGAACACTTAATTGCTACCATTGATGGATGTTTAACTATAAATTTGTCTATAAGCGCATACTTCAAAGGTGAATGAACATTTCAATCTTTTCATTAATATATTCAATACAAACTTTTTTCCTTTGTAATAAGTTAAAGGTTTAAGAACAAATAGGGTATTAGAATTGTCGTGACTATGGAGCAAAGCTTTTGATTGTCTCTTTAGATGGATCTGGAGGTCTAGAATTAGCATGACTCATGTTAGCAGCCACGAGTGAGTTGGGAGGAGGGGTGGCAGCGGAATTTTAGATTTCTAAGTGGTAGATTATAGAATCAAAATGGATATAGCTATGTAGAGGAGAACAAGGAGATGAAGAAAATAAAATTAATGATGGAAAAAAGCTCACAGAAGAAAGAAAATTTAAAGTGGATGAGTTAGGGTTTTGCATGTGATAGAGCTTCCATGAAAACTTTGAAAGAGTTAGGGTTACATCCTAAGAACAATTATGTAATTTTTAAACGTAAACCTAACTAATATAATCAATCTTATTCACAATTAAGGTGTTTTATTCACAATTAAGGTGTTTGATTTCTATTATATACTATGTTATATAGTGTTATAATTAAACAAGTAACTAATTTAAAGTATATAAATTAGAAAGCTCTTACCTGAAATGTTATATGATTATAGTTGCAAGTGGTAGCAATCATGAGTAATTGATCTCAATATAAAATAACATTGTGTTTTAAATATTCTTGATCAAGATATTTCGAGAAAGAATATCGATTCATCTTTTGAGACCAGAGTACGTAACGCTCTCCAAATGTTGGACAATATATTACTTTTGGCTGTAGTGGACATCAAATGATTAAGTGCTCGTAGTAATTAGGTAGTTGTGGAATGACTCATCCAAGAGTTTCTTATTGATTAATAACTAGATCAAACATGAAATCTCGGTGGAATTTCTATGTTGATGCTCCATATTGATTATAGCTAAATAATGACATAGCAACCTTCGAGCGACTATAGTTGTGTAACGGTCCATATTTTACGTATCGAAGGATCGTAAAATATTTTTATTTTATTCATATGATGTCGTATGATTCTATAATTTTGGATATGACTCTTACAGTTAACTTACACACCTATGATTTTTCCCAAAAATCTATATAACCATTTTGACCCTAAAAATCTTGTTTGGGATATAATTTTTGATAGGAGTCGAATTAGAGTCTCAAAGCAGTTCCATTGCTTTAGAATGATGGTTTCTATTTTGTAGAGTGGTCATAATAGAAAAACGGGCGCACGGTTAGGGAGCTAAGCTTGTTTTAAGTTTTGAAAACTACTGGTCAGAATTAGTGTGTAATTAGTGAAGCCCATTAGTTGGCCCATTAGTCTAGTTAGAGAATCACTATAAATAGGGGTTGTATGAGTCAAATGAAAAATTAACTCTCATTCTAAATCAGGTCTAAATCATAATTAACCCTAAATTCATCTTAATTCATCCATATTTCTCTCTAAATCTAAATATATTGTTGATTAGTGATTTGATCAGCAACTAGAAGATAGAGATCATTGATTTGTTTGATTTTAAGTGCATTCCATTGTAGTCGGGATTGGATCTACATTCATATTGATCGAATTTGGTAATTTGTGAGTGGTTTATGTCTTCTCACTATCCTATACATGTTTATATGGTAAAAATGCATGGTTTAACATGATTTTGGTAGTAAAACCTTTTCTAAAACCCTAATTACATGTTAACTACGCATATGACCTAAATTGAGTTAGAATTCATCTTATTCATGTTCATGTATTCGTGATTATATGTAGATCTATGATAGAGATTAACTTGTTTGCCTTATTTATATGAATTGCATGTTTGAATGGAGGAAATTGCTTGTTATGCTATGATTGGATGTTATTCTTTGGTATTGTTTGTTATAGTGTTGTGGATGTATAGGAAGATAGGTTGGTGATTTGTGTAAATCGGAGGCAAAATTAGTCGGAATTGGACAAACTTGGAGGGGAAGCTCTGGAGTATGGGAGGAGCTTGAGGTTCAAGTGGCAAGTCCAGATTCTTTAAACACAGAATTCGGTACCTACATGAAAGATCGGTACCGAGTTTTGTGGGTTGGTCTAACAAGTCGGGGGTTTTGGGAAAATTCAAGGCAAGGCTAGTAGAGGTGACCCAAGTCAAGAGATAAGTGATTGGCTAGGGATTGATGGCTATATCGACTTATTTTCTATAATTTGAAGTAGGTGCTTTGGAGTGAGAACCGAGTTGTATGGATGGATAGGTCGGGGTCAAAGCATCTAGGCATGGAGTACTAAAAGCAAGAAAGGGGAGGAAAGAAACTTAGCCAATAATTGGCTAAGGGGAGTGGTCAGTACCTACATGAGAGGTCAGTGTCGACTTCCCATGGTGAGTCTAATGAGGGTGAAACTTCTAGGAGGTGAAGTTGAATTCATATAGATCGTCCTAGAGGTATTGTCTCATTTGCAACAATGTTGGATGGCGATGTAACAGCATGATGAAAAGCTAGAGTCTTCAGATGTTGGCTCATGTTGGGAGTAGGTTCCGAAGATGGCGACTCGTAAAAGAAGAGAGCCGTAGGATCGGGGAATGTGGAAGGGTTTCTCAAGAATAATGGAAACTAGATTAAGCAAGAAGGGCTCGGTGTCCAAATGGAGCAAAGGTGAGCTTGGCAGTATGTACTAAGGAATCGTTGATAGTTAGAGTGTTTGTAACAACCCTGTATTTTGTGATTATTTTAATTATATATATATTAATTTCTTTAATTTAATTTCCTGATTTAAAAACTTTATTTTATTTATTAAAATGAATAAATTTTGTTATTTTAAATATAAATTTTGATTTTGATGTGAATTAGAATTCCAAACATGACTAAAAAGAATATTTTCTAGAAAAGTGAATTTTGGTCAATATAGTCAAACTTTGACTTTTAATTTAGAAATTTGAAATTGTGAAAATTTTATAAGAAATGGTTTCATATTAAATGATTTATAACTGAAGGTTTTGAATCTGAATTTAAGTGATTGAACTCCGGCATTTTGGAACTGGTTTTAAGATTTTGAAATAATAAATAATATGATTGAAATTATTTTTCCGAATAAGTAATGTTTCAATGATTTTAATGGGTTTTAATGATTTTGAAGGAATTTCAAAGAAGTTTTCAAAGCAAATGGAAGTCCAGAACTCACTTGTGTCGCTGGAAAATAATTTCGGTGATGAGTGCACGCATCATCGACATTGATTTTCGAGTTTCTGAGTGAGGGAGAGGCCACTTCGGTAGCATTGCTATGCGATTGATTTGTGAAACCAATTTAGATTTCAAATTCCGAAGTGTGATGTGATATTCGAAAGATATATGTATATATATTTGTAAAATTTGAAATGAGCCGGTGTTCAGTCCTTGAGTTTTGGATTTGATTTGATATAACCCTATTTTTGGAATGGATTTACTGATTTAATTGTGATTTCCAACTCTTGGATTGAAATATGATTTCTTCAACTATTTTAAAGGTTCGAGCACTTCCAAATCAAGGTTAACTTTTCAAAGCTAAGAAATTTTGAAAAGTAATTTGATAAAGTATATAAATTTGTTTTGAATGTTTAAGTATGAAGTAATATGATTTAAATAAGTTGAAACTGTTTTGTTAAGTAAATGAATAAGGCAATTTTAAAATTTTCTAATATGAAATTTAGATTCGAAATGCTTTGAAAAGAATTTGGTCTTCAAAATATTTTGAATAAAATTTAGTTTAAATGTTTTAACTTAGTAACATCTTTATGAAACTGTATATTTAACAAGTTGGAATAAATATATAAGTTGTACGTATGGTGTTTTATTCGCATAATTAATTTGATCCAAGTTTGAGTACACAAGTTCGAGGTGGATTACACCATTTCGTGTTAGGATTTTCATTCGATTCTTGATGGCGAATATTTGATATGGATTTTGGGCTTGATTCTAGAATTCTCTATCATAGTATATGGCTATGCAAGGAGACTGATGGCTTCTAGTCGAGAAACCATATCGAAGTCCGCATTAAGGAAATCGAATGGACAATACTAGTTCGAAAGCGAACTTGTGTGATCGAGCGAGCGATCAAATGTGATTTTGCGAAATGATGACGTGTGTACATCTTATATTCTAATATCAGTGATATATTTTGACGCTGAAATTGAAAGCTGTCGGGTTAGAATATCTTTGCTTACTTTTCCAATTTAAATTACAAAGATATATAACCTATAAAAGCAAAGATATTCAAATCCCATATGGCTCTTCATACAGCGAAATTTATTTTGGAAAATTTGATCCTTATATAAGACGGACCTTACGTAAGTATAAGATGATTTTGAAAACATTTGATTTTGGAAATGAATTGGTTGACTTAAATTATTGATTTGGAAATTTGGATTTATTTTCTAAATCTATTATTCTGGAAATGTTGAAACTAAAGATAATTAATTTGAGAAGAAATAATTCGGTGAAATTGTATATGATTTTGAAATTGAACTGATATTGAAACAAATTGAAATTTGAGAACCTTATGTTACTAAACACTTGATTTGGAAGTTGTCGAACTTATATAAAATTGATTTGTATGAGTATGAAATTGATTCGAAAACTATAGATTTGAAAAGGTACTCAATTTGAAAGTGAAATCTTATATATAATGGATATTATATAAGTACGATATTTGAAAGTGATTTGAAAAGGTACTATATGATACATATTTTCGAAATAAAGATATGGAAAGTGCCTTCTGCTTGATATCCGATTTGTGGCCACATCTTGGATTCATTCTATCGATATTATTCTCTCTGATTTTTGGTTTTCCGGATATGATACTTGAGTGTCCTTCGAATTCCATGGCCTTACCCATGGTCTTACGAACTCGACTGCATAGCGTAATTCGTAAGGCAGTGATTGCTTAAAAGGTACGGATGTTTCCTGGGGGATCCAGGCGTAACCATTGTGTATCTGCGATCTATGGTCGTGTTAGTGGCGTAATCCGCAAGGCAGAGATTGCTTACGGGGTATGGATGTTTCCTGGGGGATCCAGGCGTAACCATTTTTATGTATCCTGCGGTCCACCGTTTTGTTGCATGGCGAAATTCGCAAGGCAGTGAATGCTTAAAAGGTACGAATGTTTCCTGGGGGATCCAGGCGTAACCATTGTGTATCTGCGATCCATGATTTGATTCGTTTTTGTTTGGATTGTACTTTCCATATCTGTTTTTAAAGGTTTTCCCAGTATTTTCACTAGGTGTTGAAACAGGTCTACTAAGTACCTAGAGAATTCCAGTTTTGCGCCTGATCAACGCACTACCAGAGTCTACAGGAACAAGGATAAACTTGTTGAAACATCGAGTTATAAAAGTATTTTGATAAAATATTATATAAAGGATATTTTGATCAGTTATTTTCCTTCCTAAAGGATTTTAAAGTGTTTTAAATATTTTACCTCTTTAACCAACAATTTTAATTAATGGCTCATCCTTGTCTTTCGTCCTATTTTTCCCTTCTAGCTATTCCTATTCTCCACCTTATTAAACTTACCCATAACAATAGTTATCAGGTATAATTTTAATCTTCTTGTCATCTTGTCATAATCCTATTCCATTTTATCTTTTCTGTGTTTTCCGTACCTCATCCCTTTTCGAGGACGAAAAGATTTGAGTGGGGGAGAGTGTAACAACCCTGTATTTTGTGATTATTTTAATTATATATATATTAATTTCTTTAATTTAATTTCCTGATTTAAAAACTTTATTTTATTTATTAAAATGAATAAATTTTGTTATTTTAAATATAAATTTTGATTTTGATGTGAATTAGAATTCCAAACATGACTAAAAAGAATATTTTCCAGAAAAGTGAATTTTGGTCAATATAGTCAAACTTTGACTTTTAATTTAGAAATTTGAAAGTTTGAAAATTTGAATTTTATCTTTTATTATGAAAGTAAATAAAATTTTAAGAATAATGCTTTTCGTTTCGTTGAAATCTGATTTATAATGTGAATGTTATGCCTTTTTCAATATTGTGTGTAATTTGCTGTATTTAACAAATTGTTTATTTTAAATTGTATAAATAATATTTTATTTGGTCATGTAATGTTCTAATTTATATTTATATGGGTAAAATAACATGTTATGCATATATTTTGGTTTTAAAACATTTTTAAAAGTATAATTGACATTTTCCAGTGTTAGTTGTATTTTGCTTACAATTTCTAATTTCCAGTTTCAATTAATTAAAGTAATTCTTTATTTATTTTTCTATTTTTTTTCTTAAAATCTTATTTTATTCTCATTCCCACTTTATTTTGTTCCTCATTTATTTTATTTATTTGACCTTTTATTTGTTTTAAAGTGAAATAGAAATTTTCTAAAACTAGTGATATTCTATTTGTAAATTTTAAGTCCTGTTTTGAATTTTTAAACAATTTCTTTAGTTCTTTTTCTAATTTCTCTAAATTTAATTAATTATTTCATTTTTAAAATATAAATGAATTATTTTACTTCACAATTTTTTTTTAAATATTTTTAAAATGAAGTTTTTAATTTTCCAAAGTCAATAGTGATTTATTTGTAATTTCTAGACCCTGTTTTCAATTTTTAAGCAATTTCTTATATTCTTTTTCCATTTTCTTTAAAATTAATTAATTATTTTTATTTTATATTACTTTGTTTCGGTTTTAAAGTCAATTTACTGATTTTGTTTTTGTTTTATTTGAATTTAAAGAAAAAGAAATATGAAGAGTTTTAAAAGCTTATTTACCTTAAGTCCTTTCATCTCCTTTGTCCTTTCATTTGCCATAACTCCTCAATTACTATCTTGGCTGTGCATTTTTGGTTTGTAGCCGTGATTTTTCAGCCTCCATTCACCCAAAAACATTTTACCTTCTCATTCATTCATGGCTTCAAGAAAAATCTATGGGTAATGGCTACTTTTTTTTTACACTTTTCTTCTCATTTTTCATGTATTTTGCCTTGTTTTCTTTGCTTCTTTGAATGGCCTCCACTCCATATCCACGGCCACCACCCCCTACATCTCTTCCCTGCCATCACCACCAGCTACTCCTCTAGTCTTGACCAAGGCCGAGCCACCATGATGCCAAAACTCCACAAAAATTGCAACACAAGCCATAAAAACATGTTGTTTGACCACTATTTGTTCACCACTTCATTTTCCACCACCACCACCTTAGGCCGCCTCCACCACCTCTGGCCAGACCACCACACACCTTTCCTTCCACTGACCTGATCCATACCTCTCTGACCTTACCACACAAGCCCATGGCCAAGCCATTTTTGTGAACAAAACCCACCAATTTTGCCTTAAACTCTTCATATTCCTTTATATAAACTTTCTCCTCATATTCTACTACCTAGGCCATGCATACACATGACCAAACCTGAGCCAAACTTGTTCAAACCAGAGCCAAAAACATCCCTAGGCCATGACAAAAGAATAGATAAAGCAAGGCAAAAGATTTGGCATTCGTATCTCTTTTTATTTAAAAGTTATGTCATTTCTAGTGTATTGAAATTTATGGTTTGCTTTGATTTTTGTTTGGGTTGTAACACAAGATCTATATCATTGGATTTGCTCTCCACACTCAAATTGTATTAGAGTTGTCGTGCCTTCATAATCTTTGTGTTGTGAGCTTTGTTGGCAAATCTCCAGCTTAACAGGTGAGTTATTCTCACCAGACAATATGTACATATATAACTAGTGAATTGACCCCTTTTGAATCTGTAAAATGCATTATCATGTTACACTTGCTATGTTATGATTTTATGATGTTCACCCATGCTTAAACACCTATTATATTATATGTTACTGTTATATTATGCTGTTCTATTATTTTTATCAGTTTATCACACTGCAAGTTCCCTTTAGATTAGAATCACTATGAGTTGAAATGATACATACCCGAACGGACTTTAGAATAGGAGAAAATCATTATGGGCTGAAATGATAGGCCTGAATGATTTTCAATTATTTTTCATTTCCTTGGGATTGCGGGTTTGAAATGATCAAACCCGGGTTTTCTTTGTAAATTACGGGTTGAAATGATATATTACCCGTATCACTTTACCTAGACTAGAAATGAAATACAGACCCGTTGTTAAAATATGTTTTTATAAAAATCTTAAAAATATTTTTGAAATGTAAATATTATAATATTTGATTTAAACTAAATAAAAAAATGATTTATGTAAGCATTATTGATTTTTTGAAAATTTATAAGTGAAATAAATTATTGGTAAAACTAGAAAATTTGAAATGTAAGTTATTTTGGGAAATTTTAATTGGGTGATAATTGGAATTTAAATTAAATATGAAATGTGATAACTTCATGATAATTTGGATTAAAGTGAATTTAAATGATTTTTATATTATATTAATGATTTTGAATAAAGTTAAAATGTGAAATGAATGAATATTTAAGTTGAAATTTTGAAATATAACTAAAATTGGAAATTTGTGAATTTGGCTTAAGAGTGAACTTTAAGTTAAGTAAATAAAAATGGAATTAAGTTATTTTGAAATTTTAAAATTAAGTGTTAAGTTAATTTAATTTAATGAATTTATAATTTAAAATTGGAATTTAATAAGTGAATTATTATTAAATTTTGATTTTTGAATGGAGTTTTAACTTTATAAAATCATGAATATAAGGGTATTTGAATAATTGTTTTAAAAGTGAAATTATATTATTTTATAAGTAAAAAAAATGATTTATATAAAAATACAATTGTTTGTGAAATTATACTGAATATTTGAAGTTAGTTAACTGCATTTCTGAAACGCTATTAAATTCTAATATAAATGATAATACAACATTTGTAAATGCTGTAGTTGATAATAATGAACCAAATGGCTAAATTTAATTAAAGGCTATTATAGCATTTTTGTAAATGTTATAATGGTTGAATTTAACTAAGTTTATTTGAAACTAATGTAACCATATTACAGAATTTTAAATGCTGTCTTTTGTTAAATTGAACTATTTTAAATGTGACTTTCCGTAGCATTTTCTAAATGCTGCGAAAGTTGAAATTTTATTGTTTTAATTAATTTAAGTGAACGAATGAACTTTGAAAAGTTAAATTTTTGGAAATTAAAAATTTTAATTATTAAATATACTAACTTCATTTTTATGATTTAAAATGAAGTAATTTGTTTCGAAATATAAATTATTTTGAAATATGATATTTTGATATTTTGAAATGGATTTTATAAGGATATTGAATTTTGAAATGATATTTGATTTCGAAGTATAAAATACCATTTTGAAATTTTAACCACGGGATGTATTTAATTTATAGTTTAACTGATCCTTAAAGGATGGGCGATCCCAAGCATCCTTTGAGTTATTGTGCATTTCTACTACAGTTCACTTGAGTTGGTTTACATTATATAAGTATATATTGTCCTGACTCGAGTGTTTTGTGTTTTACTTTACGCTCGGGTCAGCCTGAGTATTTACAGCTTAGCTTTGGATTTCTTTCTGGAGCTAGGAATCGCTGGAGATTCTGCTTGTCTAGTTATCTGTTCCTTTCAGTTCAGTTGTTCTATTTCAGTTCTGGTATTCATAAACTTCTATTTATTTGAGATGTCTATTGTATATGTTTTCAAGCAGATATTATGTATTATGTTTTGAGAGTTTGTTATAGTAGCTTCATGAACTACTATGGTTTTTTTATATTCCGCTGCGAGTTATTCTGATATGTTCTGTGTCTGTGATTCTGTGTATTTGATTTCATTTGCTCCAAATTTATTTACAATCTGTTATTTTGAATTATTCAAGTCAGACATGTGTGGATTATTGTCGATTTGAATGGTCCAAAATACCGGGTCGTTACAGTGTTTTTTGTTGTGCTCGAAGCAGGGCATTATACGTAGGGACACCCATGGATTAGTAGTGAGGATCCTTATACCCTAGACCTATGGCTTTGGGTTTAGTGTCCAGCTTTGGGTTGCGAGACACATAACCAGCTTTGGACTGTGAGATACAAGAGTACAATAGAGAACCAGGATTTCCATTAGTACAAAGTAGAAAAGAGGCCATACGAGCTATCATATATTCAGAGCACAATGAGTGGTAGTTAGGATTGTTGATGGATGCTTTGGTTGTTTTCTTTAGTGAGCTGTGCAGCACGGGGAGCCTTAGCAGTGACTGCTTACAATCTGTATTTGAGACAGTTGTTGAGTTTGTTTCCATTGTATACACTCTACTGCTGATGTATAACTCTGTGGATATTATACTTTGATGATGAAGATTTGTTCATATTGTTATTACTGTCTCTTCTGTTGTATATGTGATATTATATTTTGTCCATGTGTTGTGAGATGTACGACATCTTATATGCTGCATTTGTTCATTCTAAACCCTGATGATCGTCCTATATCGACTGGGCATGGCAGCAGCGCACTATTTAATACTATTGGTGTCAGTGGTATAGGACGGTCGTCACATTTGGTGTAAGAGCTTAGGTTACATGATTAACTGAAGTTGATACCATGATCGAGTAGAGATAGGGAAGGTTTTATTGCCTTAGACTAGACCGAGAGTATGTATGTATATTGTAACAACCCGTATTTTAAACTATTTTAAATTATTAAATTTAATATAATTATTGAATAAAAATGATTAGAAATAAAAATTTAATGATTTATTAATGTATTTTATTGAATATAAACTTGGATAAAATTTTGAAATAAACAATTTCGAAGATTTAGGCAATAACAGGTATTGAAATAAAATTCTATGTATTGAATGTTTATAATCAATAGCTGAAATTGAATAATAAATGTTGAATTATTTAGATGGAAATAAAATAATTGTTGATAATTAAAATTCAATTGAAATTTAATGATTTATTAATGTAATTTATTGGATAATTAAATTGTTTAAATTTAATATTGGAAATTGTTTAAATAATTGAATACTGAATTTAATGTGAGTGAAAATGATATCGGAAGTTGATTTAAATTTTATTTAAACAACAATGAAGATTCTTAACTTTTAAAATTGAATTTAAAGTGATTAAATTGATTTTTGAAATTCCTCGTTTTAATTAACGTGTAAAAATAGTCTTTTTGGGCACTGTCTCGGATTTCGACGAAATCAGTTTCATCGGATCCATAATAGTGAATTATTATAGGATTTCAAGTTTCATAGCGATCGGACTTATCATTTGGCCGTGCGAGCTTGAAACGCGTAGAAATTAATTAAAGGAATTTAATTAAAACAAATTGATTTTGAAAAGCTATCTTATGAATATGATGGAATTATCTCCCGAAACTAGTTCCATTGTGTTCGGAATTGGGTATAACATAAAGAACGACAGGCGACATGCTTCGTTTGGAGTTTGGAAAATTTATGTGTGAATAGTGTCGGAAACTTATATAATATGCCATGAGATATTTTCATTTCCACTAAACCCTCACCCAAACTACAGTCACTCTCTCTCACGTTAATGGCCGAAAATTCACCATCTTCCCTCCTCGATTTCTCTTCATCCACGAACCGAAATCAAATAATTCCAAAAGGAAAAACGTCGATCTCGATCTCCTCTACACAATGGACGGTTGGATCGTCGTTTGGAGTTGCGAGGTGGCCTAGATCAGCCTGCGTTCATTCACAGCTGTTGGGTTTTCTATGCTCGATTTTTGCACGCATCGCCAAGGGTTTAAGCAGCGATGAGTGTGCAGGGCGGCGGCGATGGTGGTGCTCTGCGCGATCGTTGATCATATATAAAAAAGGAAAGGAAGGTCGCGACTGGGAAGAAGATGAGCATGCACGCCTGGGTATCGAACGAATGGGTAGGGTTAAGTTTTGTCTTATTATTTTTTATTTGTTATGTTAATTATGTTTAAATTATATCAACGCTAATTATCGTATAACTTTTGCATGCGAGGTCCGATTCGAGCAAAATGAGTCGCGTTGCGATCGTATCGACGAAGGCTATGACATGGAGTGAAATTAGAATCTATTTGAAGCTGGAAAAATTTTCAGTTTCAAATAAAGGTGAGTGTTTAAAATGCTCACGGATGACTAAAATATTTCTGATGTTAGTTAAACTAAAATTGTGAAGTGATTTAGTTTTATTGGTTGTTGTTTAGTAATTTAACAGACATGGGAATCAACATAGAAATTTATATGTTAGAAATTTTGAATTAACAGTTAAAGTGAAATTTGAATTTAACTGCTAGTTAAATTCCCGATTATTGATAACTGGTTAACTGTTGTGATATATTGACTGTTTTGGAGTGTTGAATGTGATGGATGCTATTGGTGGATATTTTGGATGATTTGGATGTTTATTTATTTTTATATATATCCTTATTATCTCCCTGTATATTATTGATATCATATAAACTATTAATTGAATTGTTTCGAATAAATTAAAAAATAAGTTGAAACGATATATAGCTATGACATTTATTTTGGATTGAAATGATATATATCCATCCCTGCAATTAAATCGGAATAACTGATCACTTGGCCATAGGATAGAAAATTTTATACGGACACCAGATTGGTTAAATTAAATGATTTTAAATTCTTGGATTTGAATTTATTCAAATGATTTCGTTTTATAAAAATAAAATTGAATTGAAATATGGAAATTGAATTATTTTCGAATTCGAGTCTTGAAATGTTGAAATTAAATTGGTTAAAATAAATTGTTTTGAGAATTTATTTTGAAATGTGAAGTAAAATTGACATATGACTTGAATTAAGAAAACTGAAATTGTTTTAAAGGTTTGAACTTTTACTTAAACTTCGAAGTTATTTAAGTAAAAGGGATATAAATCGATATTTCAAAATTTGAGCTCGAAATGGAATTAATTTAAAGATTTGAACCTTAAATTGAATATCAAAGTTAAATTTGATTTAAATGATTTAAATTGATATTTTGAAATCGCACTCGAAATTGATATAATTGGAATGGTTCAAAATTAAGAATTTAATTGAAATTAATTCGAATTGAAGTTATAATCGAAATTGAATTAATTGGAATCGAAACTAAAATTGATTTGAATTGAAATTGAAATTGAAGTTAATTCGAATTGAAATCGAAGTTAAATTGATTTGAAATTTAGTCGAAATTGAGTCGATTGAATTGAAAGATTGAAATTGAATTTGTTTGGTTGAAATTTGGACTTGGGTCCAGATTTGTTGAAATGGAAAGAGACGGTTTGATTCGAAACTATTTTCAAAATAAATTGTTTTGATATAAACTGTTTATAACTTTATCTTTTTAAATATTTAAATTATTTTGATTTTCTAAACTATTTTACTATATAAATCATTTTCAATACTCAAACTATTTTAATTTTTTTATACTATTTAAAACTATTCAAACTATTTTCTAAAATTTCAAACTGGTCAAACTGGAATGTTATATTTAAATAGTGGATTTAAATGTGAATTGGGTTAAAATGAAGTTATAACCTAAATGGAAATTCGAAACGATTTCGGAAGTGAAATCGAGATATTGAGGCGAAAATGACTTTCAAGTGCATTTGTCATATCTTCAGTAAATACGATATTTTGAAATGAAATTGATTTTGAAGTGAATATGATATTTTGATATCAAGTATGAACCATTTTTGAAATGTAAAAGTACCAACCGGTGTGTAAAACGACATTTGGTTGTTAAAGAGACCGGAGCCTCTTATTGGCATATTCTCCATCAATATTGGAACTAATTTAACAACTGTGTACGCAGAGGAGACTCCAGAATGAAGTGGTTGGATTTGGCGTACGTTTGTTGGATTTGAAGAAAGAGAACGATGATGGATAGACCCCGGCACTTGTGCCAATTTGAAATGACTAAAACATGACGGCTTGATAGGGCCAA
The DNA here is from genome assembly GCA_030737815.1 of Allium fistulosum. Lineage (NCBI taxonomy): Eukaryota > Viridiplantae > Streptophyta > Magnoliopsida > Asparagales > Amaryllidaceae > Allium > Allium fistulosum. The sequence continues at coordinate 1,025,204,565 of CM060902.1, forward strand.
GTGGGCTAGCTACCCCTAGCGGACATCCATTCTTCGATTTTCTTTAGACTTGGTCCATACTATTTCCTTGTTGTTGGTTTCGATTGGTGCACCTTGATTTGGGATAACCTCCCTTTGACTCGATATAGGATGGATGGACGTAGTGGGCGATCGTGGCTGCGTTGCGTTACCACTAGTCCTGCAACCCGAACTGGTAGTATCATACCTTGGTCATTACCTCACGTGCCTTTTCATACTTTTATCCTTATATGAGACGACTATGAGTTTGGTTTAGTGTTGTCGTATAACGGTGCATCCCTATCCCCCGACGTGCTACTGGGACGTTATATGCAAATTGTACAACAATGCTTAAAAACACGTTAAGAGGGATTAATGTAAAGCCTTAACGCTAAGAAAAACATTTATTTTACTAATTAGACATTACATATATGGTATATTCTACTATATATAAATATTTTGATGGATCCTTAGGGGATGGAAAATCCCGTAACATCTCTTGAGTTATTGCACGCACGTTATACACTAGGTAGGAGATGTGAAATCCCGTAAACATCTCTGCCGCTATTACACTCCTGTTATATGTGATATTGATTTGACTCACATAAGGATATTTTAGTCCTGATTTGAGTGTTTTTTCTTTTCATTACACTCGGGCCAGCCCTGAGTTTTCAGCGTATTGATGATTATTTTCTGGAGGACGAAGACGAAGATTTGGTATATTATTATTACTAGTATTATTTCACCACATTGTTTGTTCCGCTACATTATTCTATTATTCTATTGTTTGTATAACTCTGATAAATGTTGTATAAATTTTAATCAAATGTATAGTATAAATAGCTTCATGAACTGTTTATTTGATTATTATATTTTGTCATTCCGCTGTGAGATTCTATTTTTGTTTTTCTTCTTTTCTTATTTTTCTTAATTAACCACATTGATTACCTGTGTTTCGGATTGTTTAAGTTGGACATGTGTGGATTATTGTCGATTTAAACCTCCCAAAATGTGGGTTATCACATATATGAGAGTGCGTACTTGTTATAAGTTTGGTTTTCAAAGCTATATAGTAATATATTTTATAGTATAAATCGCATACACATGAGCACTATAAACACCTTTTTCTTTACGAGAGACTAATCATTCTTGTTGTAGATGAGAATGAGTCGGCATACAAGAAACGCTGTAAGGAATTCTACTACGGGAGTAGAGGAAGGAGCGAGATCAGGAGCTGCCTACACCTGATGTCCTGGCCATGTTCAATACTATGATGGCTAATATGATGAGGAATGCTTCTAGAGTGGTGATAGATGGAGGTTCTCCAGTGCAGGCGCCTATGGCTTATTTCACCAAGCTGAGCAAAGATTATTCTACTCTTGGAGGGAAGCCCTTTCATAGGACGAAATCAGCCATAGAAGTGCAAGATTGGTTAGATATTTATGAGCGCATCTTTGTAATATGTAGGTGGAAGACGCTATGAAGAGGAAGTTGGCTTCAAGACAAATTCAAGGCCGAGCCATGAATTAGTGGAATGTCGTTACGATTGCTACTACAGAGGATCAGTTCACCTGCGATCAATTTAAGACGAGGTTTAAGGAGAACTCGGTTGCCCAAAATTCGATTTTGTTTCAAAAATTTGCCGATCTCAAGTAGGGAGAGATGTCAATCTCGGAATATGTTGCGAAGTTTGAAGCTTTGTCAAGTATGGGATGCCATTCATAGATACTCCCTCGAGAAAGAATGAGAAATTCATCATAGGATTAGATGAATATCTTGGAGAGAAGCTAGTGGACCATATAAATGAGCCGTTCGAGAAGCTTATAGAGAAGGCACTACGCCATTAGAGCTTGTACCTTAAGTGTAACAACCCGAAATTTAACCCACTACGCCATTAGAGCTTGTACCTTAAGTGTAACAACCCGAAATTTAACAAATGAAATAATAAAATAACTTTGTAAAATTATCAGAATCGAGCTATGGGAGTTGCACTTTTGTGTCCTTGGTAATTTTCTGGTCAATTTCCATATATAGAACGTCGGAATCCGAGCTAATATGAGCTAGAAACAAAATAAACAAGAAAAGATATATATATATATATATATATTAGGCTAGGTCGACCAAGAGGTCGACCTAACCACGCCTTTGGTCGACTGGCCAGTCGACCGAGGAGAAGGGGCGATCGACCGCCCAGTTGACCCACCCACGGGTATGAAACGAAGAAAATTTTCTTAGTTCCAGAGGTTTTCGAACACGTATTTTTCATTCTTTAGCCCCATCTGGTCCGTTCGTGCTTCTATCTGACGGCTCCTATTCAGCCTATGATGTGGTTGCATTCTATTCAATCTCTGAATCCAACGGTTTGAGATCCACTTCTACCCCTTTAAATAGAACCCTAGGCCTAACACTTTTTCTCATTCTAGATTTTCTCCGCTTGGGTTCACCTTTTAAGGAAGGACCCTAAAAGTAATAATTTTCCAAGGAGAGAATCTTTTTAATAAAAATATTTTAATATCCTCAAGTGGATCTGGGAAGACCAAAAGGGGAGAGCTTAGGACACAGGTGAGTGATTGTAATTATTTATATTTTTAAGTAATTTAAAATAATAGGGTTTCGAATAGTTGTAGTTTTACTACGATTTTTGGAATAACCTTTTTAGTAATTTATTTACAGTTTTTAGAATTATTTTCGGTCTGTTTCTTTTAGCTATTCTTTTCAGTTGATTTTAGTTTAATTCTGTTTATTATAGCTATTCCATTTATTTACAGTATTTTAATTTATTTACTGTTATTTATGCGTTATTTACATCTTTTTCCTACGATTTGGATTTTCTTCTATTTTCAGTTTTCTTTTATTTCTCCTTCTTCTTCGCGTATGGATTAGAATAAATTAAACGCGTATATGGATTAAAATTATAAGAATGCTAAAATAACGAAAGATAAAATGTAAATTGTAAAGACTGTAATAAAAATGAAATTAAGACTGAAATTGAGCCTAATTATGATATTAATGTTAGAATTTGACTAATTAAAAGATAATTGGCCTAGTTATAACTTAGAATTATAACTAAAAAGAGTATAAGATGAAAAAAGCTTATTTTTACACTTAGACCTTGGGCTAAGTAATAAGCATGATTATAACAAAGGTTATAATAAGAAATAGAACAGAATGAGGCTTATTTTAAGACTTAGGATAAATTAATAAGCAAAGGTAGTAGAGATAGAGATAAATTGTAAAGGCTTATTTAAATAATTTATCTAAGTTAATAAGCAAGAATTAAAGTATCACCTGTACCAAATAGCATTCCCCTATTATTTCTATGGACATGGTGTTTCACATAATCCTGAAGTGAGACGAGGGGCACGCTTATCCTAATAATGGTAGTAATTGGTCAATAAGTAGAAGTCCAAATCATGGGGATTTGGGCAAGGGGCGCAACTAGATATTGTTTGGATGACGGGTCAGTACCAACAGCATTTCCCTTATTTTCTATGGACACGGTGATTCACATTAGCTTGAAGTGGGATGAGGAGCACGCTTATGTTGGAGCTTGAGGTAATAAGAAGACCCAATAGGTGGAACAATAAGTAACATGAGCATGGTGGCGGTTACGCGTGCGACTTCCATTCGGGTGCTCAGTAATCGTTATGAGTTCCAAGCGCTTAGTATGTGTGCCTTTTGTAGGCATCATTGCCTTCTATGTAGGGAGCTATATAACGTCTAGTCCACAGTAGATACTTTGTGTGTCATTCGTAGACACCATTTCTGTGTAGAGTGTTATATAGCATCTAGTCCGCAGTAAGGTCTATGGAGTAGCAAGCCGATCAAAGGGTAGAATTAGGATTTCCGCCTAATTATAGGATTAGGAATTCAGCCTAATCAAAGCAGCTATCAAAGATAAGTGCAAACAAACAAAGTTAATCAATTATATCAATTAAGTTAATTCGTATTCCTTCTCTCTATTTCCTTTGTTTCCTTTTATATACTAGAACTGTTGTAAGGTCTATTACTTTTACTTTGCTTAAATATTCTAGTAATTACTATCATTCACCAGACTTTTAGTGTGACCTACTCCTCTTTTTTTCCCTTTTTCTCCCCCCATAGGCAATCAGAGGCAAGAAAGATAGACTAGAGCTTTTGGAGACTTGGAGACCCTATCATGTATTCCTTCTTTTTATTCCAGCTTTTTGTTTTTTTATTGTACTGGCACTGTGTTAAGGGAAAGTTTTTGTTTGTACTCTGGTTTTTCTGATGAGACTGAGATTTTATTTTCATAAGATAATTGTATTTGGTATTTGAAACATATATGGTTTGTCTGAAGTATTTATGAAGTATTAATTTTTTAAAGTCACTTATTGTTTTTAATTACTTATGCTGTGTGATTATCTATCATTTTTCTTATGAAACTTAGTCTTTGCTAGCTCTAGTTATACCTACAATGCACCACATCTTTTAGTGTGTCCTTTTGGGTATACTAAGGGGTGTGGGGTGTTTCACTTGGTATTTGAGCCTAAGGTTACGGGATTCCTAAAAATTTATTTTAAAAGTAAAGTATTTTTCAAAATAACTTGCTTTAAAATATTTTTCAAAATAACTTGCTTTAAAGTACTTTTAGAAAAGAACCCTTAAAAGTAGTTTTTAAGTATAAAAGAGTTTTTATAAAAATCCCTTTAAAAGTCCATTTCAATCTCCCTTTGACTCTTTCCTAAACTATCTTTTTCTTTCTGTAGAATGGCAGATGCCCTGAACCTTCCTGAGGGCATTCTAGTCCCAGCCTTGTTTTGTAGGTATCTACAGGCCACAACTCCAGAGGGGCATGGGCAAGCGCCCAGCCTATCACCAACGGGTGGGAATCCCATCAACCCACCTGCCATCGTCAATTTCTCTAAGCTTTATAAGGATTTTGCAAGTTTGGGTGGAAAGAATTTTTCTGGTAAGGAGACTTTTGTGGAGGCGTGAGCTTGGCTTAGAGACACAAAGAGGATATTCGGACTATTGGAATTTGATGATCAGCAGCAAGTTCAGCTAGCGTCTTGGCAGCTGAAAGAGGAGGCTTCGTATTGGTGCGAGGTCATGAGTTAGAAGGAAGAGATGTGACTTGGAATGGGTTCCGGAAGCGATTTGATAGAAAGTTTTTGTCTCAAGCAGAGGAGAGTGTTCAGCTGGAGCGATTCATTAATTTGAAGCAAAGGAGTCTATCGGTGAAGGGGTACATCAATCAATTTAATGAATTGTCTCGGTTCGGAATGGAGTTGGTGAATACGCCGCATAAGAAAGCTACGAAGTTCGCAAAGAGATTGAATCAGCCCCATCAGGGATTGTTGTTGACTCACGTACTGATGGGAGCTACTTATGATTCTTTGGTAGAGATGGCACTTATGTCTGATGCAGTCAAGGAAGGAGAGTCTAAGGAAGTTGTTAAGTCATAAGGTCCAAAGAAGAAATGGTGGAGGAACAACAAAGAAAAGAAGAAAGGCGATGGCCCTCACAAGCAGATTAAGAAAGGATTGAGGTGCAATAGCTGTGGAATTATGGGACATATCGTCAAGGATTGCAAAAGGGAGAAGATGAAGGGAAAGTGCTTTAATTGCGGGAAGCCCGGTCACTTGAGTAGGAGTTGACCCCAGAGGATGGGACAGGGAGCTAGTACACCAGTTGCACATATTCAGGCGTTAGACGTAGCACCTTCAAGTGGCATTCCGGATAGAGGTAGTAAAGTCATAGTTGAAGGTTTGACTTCATTTCTGATTTTCCCATTCGAACTTTATTCGATTCTGGAGCATCACACTCTTTTATCTCTAGTTCTCTTGTGGATTGTTTGCACTTAGACATTTCTTTAGTAGTGGACTCCATCGTTGTTTCAAACCCCATAGAATGATCGACACACTTATTTATGGTTTGTAGGGATTTGAAAAGTTATATCATAGGCATAGAATTTGACTGCGATGCCTATGTATTGGGATTTTTAGGGTATGGGATGATCTTGGTGATGGATTGGCTATCCACATATGGAGCTAAATTAGACTCCATGGGGAAAGTTGTTGGACTGGAGACATGCAGCGGTAGGACCCTTGAGGTTTCTTGTGACCCGCAAGGGTTAGTCATGTTGAGTTTCCTTTATTCCCTTGATTCTTCATCGTCAAAGTTAGATTCGGTTCCTGTCATCGGAGATTTTCCAAACGTCTTTGAGGAGGTTAGGGGACTACCCCCTAAGAGAGAGATTGACTTCAGGATTTATTTAACTGAGAATGCTAAGCCAGTAGCATTACCTGTGAGGCATATGGCACCTAGGGAGAGGAAGAAATTGAGCAAGTAGATCCGTGAGCTTTTGGAGAAGGGTTTCATAAGGAGGAGCATATCGGAGTGGGGAGCACCAGTCGTCTTCGCTACTAAGGCAAATAGTTCTCTTCGACTTTGCATTGATTATAGAGAATTAAATAAGCTCACAAAGAAGAACCGATATCCACTCCCTAGGATTGATGATCTTTTTGACCAGTTAGTTGGCTCTTTGGTATTCTCCCAGCTTGATTTAGCCACAGGATTCCTTTAGCATAGGGTCGCCGATGACAGCTGATGTGCACGTAAATGTGCATATTTTTACCACCATATTTAATCTATTTAAATTAAATAAATGATCATATTGGGTATTTTAACTTGTTTAAACCAAAATTCAAATTATTTGAAATTGTCACATATTCATCTTCAATTAGGGGCAAAATGGTCATTTTTATGCATTTATTAAATTGTGAAAATTTACTTGGAAATTTCTATGTTGTTTTGTAGAAAATTTGGTGAATTTTACAAGTGGTTACATGATGATATATGCATGCACAAGAGTGAAGAGAACAAATGAAGATGGAAATAATTCAAAGTAAAGATAATGGAGGACCCCACCTACCCACCTACCTTGATGTACAAATTAGAGGCTAATGCACATGCTTATGGAATTAATGGCTTCATGTACACTTAAATGAGGATTATTTGAAGCTAATGATTACTTGGCCTCCACACTTCCTAAGAGGGTATTTTGGGCATTTCCCAAAAATATGAATTAGGGTTTAACACTTGTATAAATACCCCATATCTTCATGTAACCCTCCTCTCCCTTAGTCTCTCTTTAGATTAGTTTAGGCTCAAAATAAAAGAAAGCTTCTCTTTTCTTTTCATGGCTACTTAGCCATTTTTATTTCATGTAATTTCTTTTTATGCAACTTTAAATACATGCTCTTTTCTTCTTTTCTTGTTTATTTCCTTTCATGTTGTAGTGTAGATTTCTTTTATTTTTCATGCAAGTAGAATAGTAGTTCTCTTTTCCATTAGCTTTCATTTTCCTTTTCTTTTGCTTTCATGTTGCTAGCTACATTTATTATTTTGATAACAAATATGATAGGCTAATCCCTTCAATTTAGGGGTAATGAAGCCTCTAATCATGTATCTTCAACATTTTGATAATTATAGTTCTCTTTTTGTGCTTAATGACAATGCTTGAAGTGGTTTAATTTGTTGTTTTTTTTTGAATTTGATAGCCTATATTGTTGACACCAAATAGGCTATGCTTTAACAATCACTAACACAAATGCCTCTTCATCAAAATATGATTATGGCATAAGAAAGTGATTTGAAATTCAAATTTGATGGTCTATATTTTTAATTAATAGTTAATAGGCCATACTTAAAATAGATTTCATTTTTAACTTTGTTGTCATTTTCATGAGAGTTAGTAAGTGGTTTAAAGGTTGTGTTATAGTTTGATGGCTTATGTTGAGCTAATTAATAGCACAAATGTGTCATACTTATGATAAACACATCATTTAAACTCACTTATGACCAAAAAAGAGATCATAAACAGCATAGATAAGACTGCGTTTAGGACTCCAGATGGATTTTATGAGTGGTTGGTTATGCCTTTTGGGATAACCAATGCCCCAGCCTACTTTGTGGACTTGATGAGCCGTGTCTTTAGAGAGGTCCTAAATAAGTTTGTGGTGGTATTCGTGGATTGTAAGGATTCCTTCATGAGACTTAAGAGAACCCTTGCTAGTGCACCAGTGCTAGTTCTACCCGATGGAGCTAAGCCTTTTACTGTATACACTAATGCATGTGGGACGGGTCTAGGAGCGGTGTGGATGCAAGAAGGAAGGGTGGTATGTTATGGTAGTAGGCAGTTGAGGATGCATGAGAAGAACTACCCTACCCACGATTTGGAGTTAGCTGTTATAGTTTTTGCACTCAAGTCTTGGAGGCACTATTTGCTTGGAGAGAGGTTGAGCTTTTCACCGACCACAAGACATTGAAGTACCTATTCTCGTAGAAGGATTTGAACTTGAGGCAGCAACGGTGGATGGAGTTTTTGGCGTCATACGATTTTGAGATAGCTTAACCCTTGGCAAGGGTAATGTGGTTGCGGATGCATTGAGTAGGAAAAAAGCAACACTTAGTCCTTTGTTCGTAGAGTGGAAGAGCTTGGAGTTTATTTCTACTTTTGATTTTAAGCCCTCTACGGAAATTACCCCTGGATTGTTAGCTACGCTTGAAGTGAGGCCTACCCTAATGGAGCAGATTGGCTCGAGGCAGCGAGAGGATCCAGAGCTCGTGGACATTATGGATAGGATTATCCGAGGAGAGGTCTCTAGACATCTCCAACGTTATTCCATGGATGGCAAAGGATGGCTTAGGAGAGATGGGAGGCTTTGTGTTCCCCGCACTAGTGATTTGTTAAAAGAGATTTTATAGGAAGCACACTATTCCCGCATGACTATTCATCCGGGAGGTGACAAGATGTATAGGGACATGAAGAGGATGTTTTATTGGAATGACATGAAGAAGGATGTGGCGGAGTTTGTAGCTAAGTGTCTTATTTGCCAAAGGGTTAAGGCGGAGTAGCAGAAACGCGATGGATTACTTCATCCCTTAGATGTGCCAGAGTGGAAGTAGGATAGCATTTCGATGGATTTCTTAGATGGTTACCCCGTTCTAGAAAGGGGAATACTAGCATTTGGGTAATCATAGACCGTTTGACCAAAAGTGCCTACTTCATTTCTGTTAAGAGCAAGAGAATGGCATCTTATTTGGCATCCCTATATGTACATGAGATAGTCCGACTTCATGGAATTCCCTCTAGCATAGTGAGCGATAGAGACCCTATTTTTACTAGCGAGTTTTGGAGAAGCTTGCAAGAGGCTTTAGGGACGCAGCTTAGATTGAGTACGGCCTATCACCCTCAGACTAATGGCCAAACGGAGAGAGTTAATAGAGTGCTTGAGGATTTGTTGCGGATGTGCATTTTGGATTTTGGGGGAGCTTAGGAGGATCACCTTCCATTGGTGGAGTTCGCCTACAATAACAGTTACCAAACCAGTATAGGAATGGTACTATTCGAGGCTTTATATGGGAGACCTTGTAAGTCACCTTCATTTTGGGTGGAGTCTATGGAGAAGTTGCTACTTGGGCCTGACATGGTTAGGGAGACATCGGAGAAGGTGAATTTGATTCGACGGAGGATGAAGACAGCTCAAGATAGGCAGAAATGTTTTGCGGACAAGCGGAGGAGAGACATCGAGTTTGAGGTTGGAGACTTAGTTTTTATTAAAGTATCCCTGCTTAGGAAGGTGGTAAGGTTCGGATCGAATGGAAATTTAGCCCCCAGATTTGTTGGACCATTTCCTATCATGGAGAGAGTTGGGAAGATGGCTTATCGAGTGAAGCTACCAGAAAGGCTCGCAAGAGTGCACGATGTTTTTCATGTTTCGCACTTGCGGAAGTGCTTACATGACTCAGCGGTGGTCGTAGAGCCTAGTCAGTTGGAAGAGGTGGAGGTAGAAAGGAAAGCATTAGTTCGGCGTATCCCCACGAAGATTGTTGGAAGAGACACTAAGCGACTAAGGAATAAGGAGGTTCCACTAGTAAAGGTGCAATGGGGAGACGATGTTGCAGACGCTTCGTGGGATACTGAAGAGAAAATTCGTACTTCCTATCCTTATCTTTTCGACAGTACGTTTCAGAATTTCCTATTTTTCATCTTTAGTTTTGAATAGGATCTTTCCTTTATTATCCTTTGGGAGGGTAGAACTTAGGATTTAACCTATGGATGGTAGTGTTTGAAGTAAACATGTTAATAGAATATGTTATGTATGATGTATGCTAGTGGTTGCAAGTGTTTGCTCGTGGATGCTATGGACGCATATACTTACACTATGCACTATTATCTCTTAGGGATCAGCCTAACTAGGACACTAGAGCATATGCATATGGATGTGTGCGCATTTTATTTTATTTTCCATGATTGCTATAAATGGATGATTATCACATGATTGTTGCATTTGGATGATGTTTGAAGCACGCATATAGAACTATCAGTTACCATAAGGAATTTTTGCATTCATTTGGATACATAGCATGGGCATGATTGCATAAAAGGAGGTCAACTGAATCAATGGACCACCTAATCTTTTGCATTAGTTAGGGACATTAACACTACACTAATTGCATAAGTAACATAAATCGCATTAGAAAACTTAAGGATAATGGATGAATGGTTGATGATTGAGTAGTTGGGTGTAGATATTGAATGAAAACGTTTAGTTCATTCTTTTATCCTTAGAGATTTTAAGGACGAAATTCCTTAAAGAGGGGAGAATGTAACAACCCGAAATTTAACCCATAATAATTAATTCATTAATTAATGAAATAATAAAATAACTTTGTGAAATTATCAGAATCAAGCCATGGGAGTTGCACCATAGTATCCGTGGTAATTTTCTGGTCAATTTCCATTTATATACGTCGGAATCCGAGCTAATATGAGCTAGAAAAAAATAAACAAGAAAAGAATATATATATATATATATTGGGCTAGGTCGACCAAGAGGTCGACCTAACCACGCCCAGGGTCGACCGAGGAGGAGGGGCGATCGACCGCCCGGTCGACCCGCCTAGGGGTATGGAACGAAGAAAATTTTCTTCGTTTCAGAGGTTTTTGAAGGCGTATTTTTCGTTCTTTAGCCTCATCTGGTCCTTTCATGCTTCCATCTGACAGCTCCTATTCCACCTATGACGTGGTTGCATCCTATTCAATCTCCAAATTCAATGGTCTGAGATCCACTTCCACCCCTATAAATAGAACCCTAGGGCTAACACTTTTTCTCATTCTAGATTTTCTTCGCTTGGGTTCACCTTTTCGGGAAGGACCCTAAAAGGAATAATTTTCCAAGGAGAGAATCTTTTTAATAAAAATATTTTAATACCCTCAAGTGGATCTAGGAACACTAAAAGGGGAGAGCTTTGGACCACAGGTGAGTGTGTGAGAATCTGTGTTTTGTTTCTGTTTCTTCTTCTACCTCTTTCTTCTTTACCCTAACAATCTGGAATTTTCGGGGTCGAAAATTTCGGGTCGTTACATTTGGTATCAGAGTAGAAGGTTAAGCGAGAACCTTGGCTCTGGTGGGTTTACTCATTAAGGATGGGGTCAATAGTACCCTAGAATGAGTTGAGTGTATATATATATATATATATATATGAGAGCGTACTTGTTATTTTCTTATATAAAGATTTTAAAATGGTTTTAAAAATAAATGATTTTTATAAAAGTTTATATATAGAGCAAATAATTTTCCAATTATTATATATAGAGGAATTGGTTGATGGTCATTAAAAATAAATAAGAATTTAAGTGGTATATATATATATCCAAATAGGAATTGAATAGAATGAACCATACAAATAAGATGAATTAGAATTGGTTTCAAACCAGAATATAGAATGGTTATTGTGTTTAATAATGGGATGGTTGTTTTTCCAATAAACAATGATAAAGCAAAATGAAAAGTTTTATGGAATTAAACATTTAGATAAGTATAACTTAGAATGGATTTAAATTGTGAAGTTTTGAATTCTAAGTCTAACAACATTTGAAATTGTTTCAAGATGTTAAAAGAAATAATAAATAATATTATTTAGAATATTTTTGAGTGTGATCTTATTTTAAAATAAGAAGTTCTTTGGAAACTTTAAAGAAATTTGTTTTGAATTAAAAATCAAAGGTGGTTTAAAGCTTAAGGTATGACTTGGTGGGCTAAGAAATAAATATGTGTATATGTGTGGATATACATAATATCAAAGATAATTTGAAATAAACTCTAAGTGGTGAGTTTTGATTCTCCCTAAAGTGTGATATAAAAACCCATAGTGAAATAAGTTTTTGAACTTATAAGTAAGAGAGAATTTTGATGAGAAGTTTAAAATTTGAAATGGAGAATTCAAATTTAGTAAGATTGACTGGATTAAATGAATTGAATTTAACTTAGGGGAAGTTAAATAAGTTTGGAATAAACAACCTGAATTGGAAATTTCAAGATGAAATTGGAATTCAACTTAAGGAAGTTAATGGATTGATTTAAAAAGGGAGTATTTGAAATTTTAACTCAGAATTAAATTATTTAAAGAATTTAATTGATAAATTAAAGTAAAGATTAATTTGATTTAAAGAAATTAAATCAACATTTGAAATTTAACTCGAATTTGTATAATTCGAGACGGTTTAAAGTGAAATGAAATTGATATTGGAAATTTGTGGATAAGAACTAGAAAATGATTTTTGAAATGAAAAAGTATATTTTGAAAAATATATGATTAATAAAAGTGGAAGTTGGATATTTCTATGATTGAAATTCACTTTTCGAAGAGTAAGTAAGGTGGTAAATAAATTTATAAGAGTAATCAAACTTGAATATTTGGTTTGACAGAATAAAGTTAAATATATTTTTGTTATATATGATAAACACCCCTTGTTGAATCTATAGCCAGAAGAAAGGGTTTCTGAAAGTATTTGAAGTATGAAAAGGGAATTTATACGAGTATGAAATGATACAAAGATTTTCAAGGTTATATATATTTATATATATAAAGGATCTTATGAGAATGATTTTGAGAAAAAGGTTTTTGGAACCTATGGATGTTGAAAGGCTTTTGATTTTTGGGAAAAATCAATTTTGGAAATTTGGAAAGCCAAGTTTGGAAATTATCGATTTTGAGTAAAAGGAGATTTATATGTGGTACATATAAAAAGTGATTTGAAAGATACTATATGTGTATAGTATAAAATGTTTTGAGAATGGCTTTGGGGAAAAAGGCGCTCCCATGAGATGAACTTCTTAGGAGTGCCACGGGTTGGTACTGCCTTGAGCCCTAAGGGGGGTTCTAAAGTTGATCCTGTGAGGAAGTCCGGACAAACTGAAGTTCCTGAGGATTATTTGGGTAGTGAAAGTTGATGACGCTGATGCCTACAGAGACATTTGGGTTATGCTGTAACGACGGTGTAACTCGATGTCACTGCGATCTACTGTGGACCAAAGCGAAAATCGTGTGGAGGTGAGTGTTAACGGTCTACGTTTGATTTTGCTGGGATGGCAATGTAACATCGGTAGACTGCGATCTATGGTGAAGTGGAGTGGAGAAGTTTCATATTTTGGCAGCGAAATTCGAGGGCGCTGATGCCTACAGTTACATGGGTTTTTGTCGTGATGGAAACGTAACCCCGGGTGTAGCTGCGATCTGTAGCGGGTTCCATGGTGTAATCGAGGGCGCGGAGTGCCTACAGTTATCTATGGATCTTGCCGGGATGGCAACCTAACCATCGGGTTAACTGCGACCATGGAGGGGGTGGTGATTTCCAGAGCATTCTCACCAAAGATGTTTCCTCTATTTCAAAAATGTTTTCTATATTTTCAACAAAGTATTTTTCCAAGTATTTTCACTGAGTGTTAAAAACGGGTTTACTAAGTACTTATAGATTTTCAGTCCTACGCCTGATCAACGTATGACCGAATTTCTGTAAGAACAAGGATGGACTTATTGAGACATCAAGTTATAAAAGTATTTTTATAAAACTATTTTGGTAATATTATATAGATTTTAAAGTGTTTTAAAAAATTTAAATAAAAAGGGTTTATAGTTAAAATTATTCAAAGAACAATTTAAGCTGATAATAAGCATTTTAATAAATTCTGGCTTCGTTCCTTTTCGAGGACGAAAAGATTCAAAGGGGGGAGGAATGTGATATTCTGGAATTTCAAGCAAATAAATATGTGATAATTTCTTTTATATATTATTTAAAATGGGAAAACTTATTATTTTCAACAAATTAAATATGTGTTTGTTTAAAAATATATATAAATGTAAGTTGATTTTAGAAATTGAATTTGAGGTTTGAAATTCAAAAGATAAATATCTTAAAATAAATTGGATATAAATTATATTGTATATGATTTTATTAAGTATATACTTTTTTTATATTATTTTCTTAAAAAGATTTTATAAATTAAGATAATGTAATTATTAAATAGAAAATTTAATATAAAAGTTTTATAAACCATTTAAAATTAATTAACACATGCATAAGTACACATGTAAGTTCAATGTATATAATTTAACAAATGTAAGTTGATTAATATATGTAGGTGACAAATGTAGGATTATTAAACAAGTGTCATTAGCTCTTTTATTTTTTTTAATAAATGAATAAAATGGAGGATAAAGTTATACATACATATCTCTACCCTTACTCATTTTCCTTTTCATAATTCAAACAAAGAAAACAAAGCCATAAAATAAAATCAAAACCTGAGCAGATTAATACAAATTCAAAGCATTCAAAGCTAGAACAATGAAACCTGAAGCAAGCAAATCAAACAAGACTTCAACCTGATTAAATTCAAGATCGTCTCAAACATCAACTAAATCAGGCAAGTTCATATCAAAGCAAAATTTCCAGTTTTCAAATCTCAAGCTACTTCTCTGTTCAAGGTGAGTAAACTAATCTTGTTTTCTCTGTTCAAATGTCTAAAGGTAGATAATCATTTGAATGAAAAGTGTTGTCTGGATATGTATGTGAATTGCTGTGAGTTGTATATGTATGTCTCTGTTCTCTGATTAAAACCATTATCAGTAAGTAAAACTAGAATCTTTCACACTAGTAATATATGTTGTAGTCTTGGAATGGTAAGTGAAGTACTGATTAAAATGTATGATTGTACAGTGGTATATACAGATACACATGTATATGAATATATATAAAGGTTTAACAAGTAACGGTAGGATTAAACCATCATCACCCGACTTCTAAAATCTTTAGCTCTCAACCTAGTTGGTTTTAAGGTAGGATGTCAAAAGGAAAGTTGATCGATTTTGAATATACTTTGTTCTAAAATTGTTTGGTTGAATAATATTAAGCATAGGGGTTTTAAAGGGTAATTTACAGTAAATAACCCAATTGGGTGAATGATTCGAAGATCATAAATTGTGTTTTTACCCATATGAATGGATTTGCCATTGTGAATGGTGATTTTTGATGGGTTTTTTGAGATTTTTAGTGAAGTATGGGAAAGGGGAAGTGAGCTTGAACAGAATTGGGCGAGATGGCAAATTCAGGTGACTGGGTTGATTTGAAGGCGGGGCATTTGACGTAGAGGAGGAGTAAGGGATGGGGAACTCTGGAAAATTGGAGCGGTGATTTTCTGATGACCGTGGAAGTTCTACGTGGGAGGAGTAGGGTTTTAGGGAAATTTGTAGGTGGGTTTGGTTACAAAGGAATGGTGGTGACGAGGGTAAGTTTCAGGCATGCGCATGAGGGGTTGGTTCGAGGAGAAGGTGACGAGGCTATAGGCAAGATGCGAAGGTGGATGAGGGGCTGAGTTGTCTTCGTGATGTGATGGAATGCCAAGCGTAGTTCCATATTTTGGTTTGGATGACGATTTTTCGATGGGCCCCTTCGATTGTGATTTTGGGTGGAGGAATGGAATAGGGGAATCGGCGATGACTTGCGGAGTGGTCGGCGATGCAGCCTATGGTCGGAATGGTTGTGCATGTGCATGGTGTTCTTATGTGCACCAGGTATTCATTGAATATAGGAAGAAAAGCACCTAGGAGTAGAGGGAAGGAGATAGAAGTGGGTTGGTTGATTGAGTTTGACTTGGGTAATTATGGTTTTAGCTCGGGAAAGTATAGGTCGGGCTCGGGTTACATGTATGGATGCAGAGTTTTTAATAAAAGAAATAACAAGTTCAAAAGCATTAAGCAAATGCAAGTTAAAAGCAAATTGATAAACAAGTTATAATTTTAATTATAAGATCGAATTTGATTTGTTGATTTAAATAGGTTAATTATTTAATTAAATCCTTAAAGGGTTTTCAAATGGAATTTAATAATGATTGAATTAAGAAAGTGTTAAGATAAGTGTATTAAAAACTTTATTTAAAAGGGTCTTAAGTGACTTCGTATAAGTTAATTTCAAGCATTTAAATTAAATAAGATTTAAATGATTTAATTAAGTAATTAATTAAGATAATGGTTTATCTTAGATTAATTAAAGATTTAAGTAAAAGGGTAAATTAATTAACTTAAGAATAATTACTTAATGAAATTAATTAAAGGAATTAATTATTAAGGATAATTGATTAATTAAAGTAATTAAGAATAATTAAATTTAGGTGGATAATTAAAGGATGATTAATTAATCTCATTGATTAATTAAAATAATAATAATAAAAGGGTTGTAATTAATGTTAAGTAAGCAGGGATTAAAAGTAATTAAGGTAATTAATTAATTTATTGGGAGATTAAATTAAATTAATTAGGAATTGTGTGACTATTAATGATAAAGCTGAATTAAATGCCTTGGTGTGTTGATATCTCTAATATGTAATTTGAGATGTGCTGTGGAAAGGATGGCTTGATCTGTTTTGAATCATTTATTTAGTTAGATATGTGCGATAGATTTCTATGTGCATATGTTATTTTGAATTTAATTAAATTTCTTACTTAAACATTTGGCTTAAAGAATAACATTGGTTTCGAAGAGACCGGAGTCGGGTATTAGTAAATACCCGAAACCACTTCGATTTGTAATCTACAATAAATTCTTTATAGATTTGATATGTGCAATCAATAGGCTGGAATGGAATAATTTAAGTAAACTGGATTATTGAAACTATGTAGTGGTACTTAGGGTTTGATTTGAGAAATAAGTGTTGGTTTTTAACAACTTAAGAACTCGTAGTGGAGTACGAGTTACCCCGGGTTTCAAAGAAGTTTTATATCTTGATATTTCAAATTATATGGGTTTACTCACGCTGGTTTCCAGCCTGACCTGGGTGTTACTTTGTTGTAATGCTCGGGTCAGACCGAGTATTACAGATTTTCAGGTTAGAACGTTCTGGAGCTCAGGTGGCGAGTTGGATGGCAGGAACGTATGGAGTATTCCGCTGTGTATTATTGTTGTTTATTTGGGACAAGTTAAGTTTTAACTGTCCAGTTTAAATGTGATTGGTTGTAACTTTGATGTATTGAATGTAAATTAACAGATATAGTTTTTCCTTTGTATAACTGCTATTATTTGTTATTATATTTTATCCGCTGCGAATGTGAGAATCTGTGTTTTGTTTCTGTTTCTTCTTCTACCTCTTTCTTCTTTACCCTAACAATCTGGAATTTTCGAGGTCGAAAATTTCGGGTCATTACAGAGTGATTGTAATTATTTAGATCTTTAAGTAATTTAAAATAATAGGTTTCCAATAGTTGTAGTTTTACTATGATTTTTGGGATAACATTTTTAGTAATTTATTTACAGTTTTTAGAATTATTTTCAGTCTATTTCTTTAGATATTCTTTTCAGTTGATTTTAGTTTAATTCTATTAATTATAGCTTTTCCATTTATTTACAATTTATTTACAGCATTTTAATTTATTTACTATTATTTATGCGTTATTTACATCCTTTTCCTACGCTTTGGATTTTCTTCTATTTTCAGTTTTCTTTTATTTCTCCTTCTTCTTCGCGTATGGATTAGAATAGATTAAACACAAATACGGATTTAAATTATAATGATATTGGAATAACGGAAGATAAGATGTAAACTGTAAAGACTGTAATAAAAATGGAATTAAGACTAAAATTAAGCCTAATTATGATATTAATGTTAGAATTTAACCAATTAAAAGATAATTGGCCTAGTTATAACTTAGAATTATAACTAAAAAGAGTATAAGATGAAAGAAGCTTATTTTTACACTTAGACCTTAGGTTAAGTAATAAGCACAATTATAACGAAGGTTATAATAAGAAATAGAACAGAATGAGGCTTATTTTAAGACTTAGGATAAATTAGTAAGCAAAGATAGTAGAGGTAAATTGTAAAGGCTTGTTTAAATAATTTATCTAAGTTAATAAGCAAGAATTAAAGTAGGACCTGTACCAAATAGCATTCCCCTATTATTTCTATGGACACGGTGTTTCACATAATCCTGAAGTGAGGCAAGGGGCATGCTTATGCTATAAGTAGAAGTCCAAATCATGTGGATTTGGGCAAGGGGCGCAACTAGATATTGTTTGGATGACGGGCCAGTACCAACAGCATTTCCCCTATTTTCTATGGACACGGTGATTTCACATTAGCCTGAAGTGGGATGAGGGGCACACTTATGCTGGAGCTTGAGGTAATAAGAAGACTCAATAGGTGGAACAACAGGTAACATGAGCATGGTAGTGGTTACGCGTGCGACTTCCATTCGGGTGCTCAGTAATCGTTGTGAGTTCTAAGCGCTTAGTATGTGTGCCTTTCGTAGGCACCATTGCCTTCTGTATAGGGAGCTATATAACGTCTAGTCCATAGTAGATAACTTGCGTGTCATTTGTAGACACCATTTCTGTGTAGGGAGTTATATAGCATCTAGTTCGCAGTAAGGTATATGGAGTAGCAGGTCGATCAAAGGGTAGAATTAGGATATCAGCTTAATTAAAGGATTAGGAATCCAGCCTAATCAAAGCAGCTATCAAAGACAAGTGCAAACAATCAAAGTTAATCAATTATATCCATTAAGTTAATTCGTATTCCTTCTCTCTATTTCCTTTGTTTCCATTTATATACTAGAACTATTGTAAGGTCTATTACTTTTACTTTACTTAAAGATTCTAGTAATTATTATCATTCACCAGAATTTTAGTCTGACCCACTCCTCTATTTTCCTCTTTTCCTTCCCCCATAGGCAATTAGAGGCAAGGAAGATATACCACAGCTTCTTGGAGACTTGGAGATCCTATCATGTATTCCTTCATTTTATTTCCAGCTTTTTATTTTTTTATTGTGCTGGCACTGTATTGAGGGAAAGTTTGTGTTGGTACTTCGGTTTTTCTGATGAGACTAAGATTTTATTTTCATAAGACAATTGTATTTGGTATTTGGAACATATGTGGTTTGTCTGAAGTATTTATGAAGTATTAATTTTTAAAATCACTTATTGTTTTTAATTACTTCTGTCGTGTTATTATATATCATTTTGTCTTATGAATCTTAGTCTCTGCTAGCTTTAGTTATACCTACAACACACCATATCTTTTAATTTGTCCTTTTTGGTATACAAAGGGGTACGGGGGTATTTCATTAAGGCTAAGACTGCTATTGTTTGTTTCCATTGAGAAAGAGAAACCAAAGCCGTAGCAAGCCAGTAAAGGCAGGAAGAAGTGGAATGGGAAGAGGAAGCAACCTCCGGATAAGGGTGGCAAGTAGAAGGGTAAATGGGAACCTACTTGTTTCGGATGCAACAAGAAGAGTCATTTAATTAAAGACTAAAAGACGAGTGAGAAGAAGAAATGTTGTAATTGTGATAAGCCTGGATATTTGAAGATGAATTGTCTAGAACGGGTGAAGGATAAGCAAGTGGTGAAAGCGTATGCTTTAGACGCGGTCCCGACTTCGTCAAGCGCTTCCTCGATGAAGGAAAAGGATAAGGGATTCGTCATTCAAGGTATGTTTTCTATTAATGTTATAAATTAATTAAATTAACTAATATTAATAAAATATTAATCATTTATATATTTGATGTTCTGGGTGCTAATAGAAATTTTTAGACTACCGGTAGTAATTAGTTGAGTGCATGTATATAAAAGTTATATATATGAGTATTGATATATGATATATATCAATACATAGTTTAATATGATTTAAGTACAATTAATTGATGAATGGGTTTCGAGTTTAATTGGCTTATATAGGGTCCAATACATGGCTGGCAATGGAAGAAGGCAAGGTGGTTTGAAATTAGATCTCGATCTAATTGCTTGGTAAAAGAAAGAGTAAAAGGTGGACAATTTGTCTCCCTTTCCTTCTCTATAAAACCAAGCCAAGCCCTACTTTTGTTCCTCTCTCTATTCCTCCTCCTTAGTTGAAAATTCTATCTCCACTTTAGTCTTGGCCAAGCCCCCCTTTAGCACCAATACATCAAATTAAATACAAAGCAGTTGTATATTTGATAGTTGCACAGCTAGGTGATTAATTCTAAGGAGTTTATGAGGTTCGCTGATCAACATATGTTTAAAGGCATCATCTCCTAAAGGTAAACACTTTGATTTTTATTTATATGCCAGTTAGTTATCAGCATGACAACCATCGTCATTACTACACTGCCCCGACCAACCGCCACGTTTACCCACACACGCTTAGAGAACCACCGGCCGCACCTAAGCTAAGCCCCAATCGTCGTTCCAGAGTTCATCGCATGTCGCTTGTCGCCTGTACCACTGCACATGCGAACCTAACGTGCCTCCGCCAAGCATAGCATGCACGTGTCTTAGTAGCTGCACCACCTGCCTCCTCATTACGTTGCATGTGCTGTCGTTGCTTCCTACTACGTCGCGCTTTGTTTTTTTCCTCTTTGCATTTGTTTTTTCTTTCCCGAATTGATTTGGGATTTAGGGATTTAAGAATGAGAGTAAAAAGGGAAGAATAAGCTGAGTCCTATGCAGTTAAAGCCACGCAAAGTACCCACTATAGCGCGTAGCATTCTTCAACTGCTACGTTATTTCAATTTAGCTCTATTAAACAGTAAATTTGTTTTAAGTCCCGCTATTTTTCGTTATGCCTGCTAAATCAAGCCTATTTAGCACCCGCTTTAGCAACATTAGTATACAAAGGTTGTTTTAACTGGTTCCCTTTTAAATCAAATCAACAAAGTTATGATTAAAACCTATTTTTACGACATAAGCACTACAAGAAAATGTGCTTTCAACGGCATTAGCAAACAGCGTTTTTTTCGTAGCTGCTGACAAAAGAACTTTGAAAAATAAAAATTAGAAACCGAACGCTGTTTAAACTAACCCTATTCATTTTGAGATTTTTTCATTACGCGGTTACTTTGCCGCTTTCCTTTCTTCCTTCCCAACTTCGCTCCGCGTAAAAGTAAAACCTTAATCCAATCGCAAAAGTTAAACATAAATAAAACATGAAATCTCCCATGAAAGATCGTTCCTCCCTTAAGCTCTCCTGTAATATCCGATAACCTCGAGCCCTAATTCCCTTTGAATCCATTATTGGCAATCACTTGAGCCCTAAATCCCCATGAACCCATCGTTGGCAAACATGAGAAGATGATTCTGATTCCAAGTCTACTCAATAAATAAGAGCGCCTCGCGCAGTAATTCTTTGTCTACTCTCTTCAGAAATCGGATTTGAGGTAATTTATTTAACCTTAGATGCAACATTTGAAATTGCTTCCTTTTTGTTATTATCATGTATAATACTGCAGTTATGTTTGCAAGTTCTAGAGAAAAAGATAGGTCTTTGTATGGTAGGGTTAATCAATAATCAACAGTTTGTTTACAAATGGCTAGTCAAGATTTAATCGTTTCTCATTATAGAAACTTTGAATTTTTATCAGTGTTTTAATTACAAAAGGTACAAATAATTTGATCAAAAAGCATTTCGAAATAGACACAACCGATGATAAAATAGTTTTTACTTGCTAAATATCATTGTTTTTCTATTCATGTATTAAAATTCAATGAAGATCCACTCGCTGAAATACTCTATTTCTATCTCTATAGTTATTTATAACAGCACCGAAGCTCAGCGTTTGGACGCCTACTACAGTTGAAAATCCTTTTATAAATGAAAAAAAACAAAACAAAATATAGAACGCTGTATTAAGCACACTGTCCAGTAAATTTCCAACCCCGCCTAAGTTCCCTCCCTGTTTTCATTCACCGCTTAAAACATGTCATCTTCTTCCCCATAACAACAAACCCAAAATCTCAAATTCGCAGTTGGTCTTTGTAGATTTTGCCAAACATCCAGAGTAGCGACTTCATCAGAAATCCTTACCGTGCCCTACCATCACGACTTCATTAAATTATTCTAATTAATTTTACCAATTTTAGGAGTCAATCCCACACACCTCATCCCACTTCTGCAACATGGTGACTTCGCGATTCAGACTTTAACACTTTTAAAACCCCTGTATACCTCCCTTATATTTGATAAATTGAAACCCCGCATCGACAACCTAAATAACGCCTCCAACCTGCATTAAATTATTCTAGTTCGTTGTTTGGTGCCTAGCCTCCAATGTCAACCCACTATCACATCAAGTTATGATTCTTCAAGGTAAAATCTAATATTGGAGCCTTTTATTTTATTTGTGATTTGTTGAGGCATTATGTTATGGTAAAGTGAATTGAGATATTATTTGAATGACGTCCGTTGATTATCTAGATCAATATATGGTTAGCATGAGCATTTATTATGCTGCTGACTGAAAGGAGACTTCTTTATTGTTTGTTTAAACTTTTATTTAGCTTAATGATGGTCTGTAGCCGAAATAATTGACATCGATGCTTGAAATAAGCCATGCTTATAAATTTGTATGAATTTGTACCTGCGGGTTATTAAGTTGGATTGAGTTAATCTATGTTATTTGTTAGGTTAGGATTGACTAATGATGAAATTTGGATTTTGGAAAAAGTGCCAGCTGAAATGATTAGACGTGCGGTGAAAACATATGAAACATGAAGTATATCCGTAACGATAGCATGAATAACAATTGTAAGCATGTAGTTGAATGGAAGTGAAGTGCAAGTCAGCTAGAATATAGTGTGGACATTATGCTTGATAGAAGGAAGTGCACAGTGGTGGTAGTCTAATCTAATGTAGCAAAAGGCTTTACTTGGACAGCGACATCGATAATATCAACCTGATCGATGAACTATTTGTGAGAATTACAACATCACTGATTATTTTCGTTTTTATATCTATGTTAAATGTAAGTGATTATTTTCTCCATTATATACTTCGTACATGATTATTTTCTTTGATATCTGTTTTAAAACTTATTATTTAGTTTTAATTAAAACATAACGCATCTAATAAAATCTGTGAGTGCATATCTAAAGTAATGTTGCTTTATTTTATGATGTTAACATATGCAAAAGGATTATGACTGTACTGGACTTTAATTTTTTTCACTAAAGCTTTTCATCTAAAAATATTAGTTTAAGGGTTAGAAATGTAGATATAAGTGGTTAGAACGACACATAGAACTACTTTGCATACTATTTTCTTTTGTTATTATATCTTATCTATACCATGCAGGTTGATATATAAACCAAATTTTATGGTTGGGCATTTTCATATTATGATAATGTGGCATAAGGGACAAGAATAATAAAGGATAAGAATGAGATAAAATGGTTCTAAATGGCTACATCATTAAGCATAAAAGATAGGACTGAAGGCAGGAAGACCACTAAGGTTAAGGCGCATCAAACTCTAAACCATCGCTGACCATGCAGGTACTCCTGAGTTTGCATAAAATGGAATTTATCCAATACCTTCTTGATATTTAAATGTAGCAACTATTTATGACACTGCATATTTCACATTATACTTGTTTCATAGATGAAAGCCATTCTTGGTCCCAATGATGTGATAGATTATAAATAATTAGCCTTAGACTATGACTTCAAGGTTATAACCTTGCAAGAATATATTTTTTAGTTAGAGTCATCGTTCGACCGCGTTTAAAAATAGATGTTAGTAAGCTCTAATAGATACTAAATTTGTAACATGAACACTCTCTTTAGCACGACCAACTGATTTTAAAATAAGAATTTGGAAACATTTTGCACATGTTTGGTAAAGAAAAAGTGCATTATAAAAGCGTAGAGATTAACTTGAAATAGACCATGTTGAATACAAATTCATTACTGTGCACTGATCAGGAGACATTATTGGGCAGTTATTGTTTATTATTTCTATGCATCAATGTATTAATGTATTTAAATAACATTTTCTAAATATATTCTACATCAAAGTATTTAAATAACATTCATTTTTGTATGGACAAAAATAAATAGTTTATTAACAAGATTATTACATTAGGAGATAGAGAAAGAACACGTTTTAGAAAAGTTTAAGCATTTTAATTGTATAACTAAATAAATTTTATAATATAATATTTGATTTTAGTTCTCTAACTATGGAAACATACATTTAGGAAATGATTTTGTTGCTATCACTACAAGAAAATATATTATTGATTTCCCATTGGAACATCATTGTAACTGAACTTGCTATCTTTTGGTTCGTTATGGTTTGGAAAATCAACTAGTCGCGCTATAATTTGACCTCACCCGCAAAAACATAAGAGAAGCGGCAACTTTTTTTTATCCCTCTCATTTCTCTACCTTGTTTGAATATTTATTTATTGTGTTTAAACTGGAATTCAAACTAGGATGGATGCATTTATGTATTTGTGTTAACTAATACGTGTAAGTTCCTAATATATTTGTGTTAATCTTGTTAAATATTTCTTTATCAATACCAAGTTTCCTATGCAATGATTATGGTTGTTTTACTCATTTCATCTGTAGCAGAGAAGAAAAATCATTTATTTAGCAGTATGCACTAGTTTGTAGAAGAATGTTGGCATTAGATTGGATTACGACTTATCATTGATAAAGTTGGTTGTATAAAATATTTTTTAGGCTGGTCTTTTAATCCATGGACAGTATAGAATGAAAACACTTGGATGATACGATTAAGTTGATATGCATATGATGTTGATTCCAAATGGGTATAACTGAGGATGGGAGTGCAAACACTTTATTAACAAAATTAGGTGTTTCATTAACTTTTGTTATTTATGAAATTTGTGTGTTATTGGGTTAGATATTTCTAAATTTGCATGTTAGATGCTTTGCAAAGTGCCATGTAATTGTTAAAAATATAAATTTGCTTAATATGCATCAATTTTGATAATATTTTGTTCTAAAGTCTGATATTAATATTAATGATTAAAAAATTGAATTTTGATTTCTGTAGGTGGTCACTTGGGGCTATCATGAATGCAGACCCTTTAATAAATTACACTGCAGGAAAAACCTGAGGTGGCGTTGATCATTGTGATGTGAAACCTCTTTAAATCATTCAGCCTCAAGGCCACTTTGTTGAATGGCAAAAGGTACTCTTTTGATCTAATAATATCTGTATGCTATCTTATATTAATTTGGTCATTTTCACAAACATGATGTGATACGATAGTAATAGCATGATAGGTGGTGTGCAATTTGCATGCTCAACTCTACTAATATTTTTCTTTGACTTTACATTGTCAAGTAAATTTATCAATTGTGTAATTTTACTCTAATACACTTTTTAGTACACTCGATCATTACAAATATTTTAACACCTTGTTAACAAGGAATCAAGTTTTTAAAGTAAAACAAACACGATTTTGTTATGTTTAATGTTTGAAGACTACTGCAGGGTATTGAAACTAATGGAGTAAAGCATGTTATGCAATTAATATCGTGAGTTAAAATATAAGTCATTCTGATTTGAATTATGTGAAACTAAAGCTTTCATGAAGTCAGAACATGTCCAAGACCAAAACGAACACGATCAACGAACTGAAATGTATTAAGATCGATGTGTGACATTTACTGCTCTGTTTACTATAAAATTCAAATATTTCACCATTTAAATTCATTACTTTGCAAAGTAAACACGACAAGTGCTCAATAAAGAAGGTTGACACCTCCGTGGATGCATACTGCATCATATTCTTTTGAGATTAGAAAGACTTGTTTTCTATTCAGACATGGAGTAATGTTTGTGTTTAATAATAAATGTAGGTTATCCTTGAGAAAGTATTGTGAAATTACACGACTCTGTTGATAGGTCATAAGGTTTTGTCAACCAACTCATTTCTCCATGAACAGGCATTTCAAATATTATAAATGTAGACAGATTTTGGTATTTGGAAAGCAACAGAAATGATAAGCGTTCAAACTAACCGTTATTATTTTTTATGCTACAGAAATATCCCATCCTTTAAAAAAACGACCCCAGTTATTTTCATCGGTAGAATAACTTTTAACCAAGTCATTGCTTTACTCAAAATTAATCGGTCAAACTGGTAAATCACTACGCCATAGATGGCCTATTGCAACGAAAATACAAGATGTTGCTAGCTACAATGTAACGATAGCTATGCTGATTTTTGTCTATTACAACATTTGCTTCAGGATGTTAGCATAGATATCAACATTATGTTGCAATAGCTATAGACTTATAAAAATATTATAAAAAATGAGCGTGGGCTGAAAAAAAACGGATTGAAATAATTTTTAACACGGCAAGCAAAAACAAAGCGGCAAAAGGGTTTCACTCAAACATTTTTTTTGGCTACAAGCTAAAATTTTTGGCTCCAAGCAAATTGCTTTTCATCTCCCGTAAATTTTTACCATTGTTCTTTTACCTGCCGCCTTCCTCAATTCCAAATCCAAGCCAAAATAAAATCGCTTCTAATTCCAAATCCAAACCCGATTCCCATCTTTTACGAAATCAAACTCCAACTACTTTTAATGCATCCCTTCAATCTTCCATTATCACAAATCCCTAATTTTTGACATAATTTGTTCCATCAACGCAGTGAAATAAAGCGACATTAGGAAGATGGCGTTCGGTTTGGAGGAGCTATGTTGACGATGTCGTGGGCTCGCAGCGGTGAAGGCCGGATCTTGAAGCACGAAACTTGGTAGATTTGAGTTGATGGCCGGATCTTGAAGCATGTTAGTAGGAAGATTGATTTGAAGCACGAAACAAAGAATATTTGGGTTGAAGGTCGGATCTGAGGGATACTCAACTCCAGAATGTATCATCTATGGCAGTGGTCTTCTATTCACATGAGGTGCTGCATAGGAATACATGTGTTATCTATATATATATATATATATATTTATATTCAGATATTAAACTAGGTTCTAAAACATTCATGCCTCAATATTTAATATTAATGGCTATTATTGATGATTCAAGTATAATAAAAACTGATGATAGGAATAAATTTATTACCTACGTTTGTAGCAGATATTGGTTAAACGAGCCAAAATGAATATATCGAGCTGCAGAGCTGTTGTTAGATTTTTGGGCATTGTTGATATATTTTTGGTGTTTTGTGATAATTTAGAAGATGAAAATAATACTGTTGTGTTTTAATCTGATGGGATAAACAAGCTGAGATAGTTCTAAATGCCTTACTATGAAATTAGTAGTAATTGACAATATATAGAATTTAATATTCTTTTATTCACATTTAATACAGAGATGCAAGATTACCAACATTATAGTTAAGTTTATTGAAGGTTATACTGATTTGGTTTATAATCATCTAACTATTTGCCACCTTATTTGTACTAGAGTCGAAACAACTGAAATCACTTTTCAGGGGTTCATTATTGAAGCCTTTGAATCCACCATTGCAAATCCTCAGCATTATTTATAACTAGTGGGTTTTCAACTAAAATAGTTTGCTTTTTTTGGCCAACAATACATGCTGTGCTACCCAGATATGTATTAACTTTGTAAGCAGGTTTTCTTCTCCGTTTCTAAGTGTAAATCTATTACTGAACCACTATATTTTTGCCAATATATATATTCCTTTGGCCTACAATAACTCTGGTTGTACGTTGAGTAACATATCTTATGCATAAAATATATGAATAGCCAAATAAAGATCAGATGTTGTTTAATGAGGTTTATCTTACAAAGTATGCTGATGTTGATAGGTGCTGGACTGTTCATATTATTTCTTACCTATCGAGTATCACCATGCTTTCATGTTTTGACGTTTACTCATTTCATTCTACTCGTATCTCGTTTTTACTTAGCCAACAACATGTCCAAGGATATACCCTTATTTGTGGTTAGTTTAAATTTTTATTTTTACACCCCTGAGAATGCAATATTATCAATTTTGACATAAACAAGGGACTTAAATTGTTACCAATTGTTGACTAAAATTTCCGTTTGAAATCAGTTTCTTTTTTATCGGTTTAAACATTTCTCATGGCGAGTGCCAAACACTTATCTACTACAAAGTTCTTTGTATTAATACATGCTATGTTGGTTCTTTTTATTATTGTGCATGTTTGCATGATGGTATAAACTATGGTGTTGTATGACTATTTATGTTATCTGAAATTCTGACTCAACATGCTTTGTTGACAAGCTTACCCATCTGCAATTCTCTAGGTCAAAGTAGGTGGTGCATATCACAGCTGCTGTATCATTGTAAATAACATGCAAAGATGTGTTTATGCTATACCAAATAGTTTTGTATTTCCAAGTGACAAGATAGATGAAATTGAAGTTAAAGCTAAAGAGTCTCAGGACCCCACAGCTACTTTCCGTGCAAATCTTCAAGTAAATTTGTACTCCCATAGCATTATAATTTGATACTGTTTTAGTCCTTGGTTAGTTTGTTTCTTGTTTACCTAAAAGCATGTATTGCTATTGTGCATCCATGTATTATGTAGGAGATGGCATCAGATCTAAAGAGTGAAATAGCTGAAAACTTGTTGAAGCGCAATGTTTCATCATTTTCCATGATGCCTGTAAAGGTCTGTAGCTTATTTTGATCAACTTCGATTGCTAATAAAAGCATGATTTGTAATTTTTATGCTTGGTTATAATTGGTAATCTATATGGTCTACTTGTTTACATTTCAGTGGAGTTATGCATTTGAATGAACGGACATACCTCTTGGAAACCAATACGTGCTTAAGATAAACTACCCATTTAAGGTACACACCACACACACTATTATTATTATTGCTATTACAACATGTTGTTTTCTTATTTTATTTAAGTCATACATGCATTTCATGATCAAATTGATTTCAGCCGATTAAAATTTTATACTGCCCACTTCCTTTTTTGT
Organism: Allium fistulosum; assembly: GCA_030737815.1. Taxonomy (NCBI): domain Eukaryota; kingdom Viridiplantae; phylum Streptophyta; class Magnoliopsida; order Asparagales; family Amaryllidaceae; genus Allium; species Allium fistulosum. The sequence continues at coordinate 1,025,233,605 of CM060902.1, forward strand.
TTTTGTTTTTTGATGTTAATCAAACTCAGCCTGTTTTCAACATGTATCGCAATGCTCACTCTGTCTCTATATGTTTCAGGACCCACCGCTTTCATCTGATCTTAGAGGAGAAAACTTCGTCTCACTAATGGGAACAAATAGCAGGTAAAGTCTAATGGGAACCACTTTCATATGACCCATTGAGTTGGTTGTTACAATTTATCAGGTCCCTACTATATCTCATTTGTTACATAAGAAGACTTTGCAATTTGTATTATCAAGATGAGGTTGTTGTTGTGTGTTAACCATTTGTAACTGTTTGTATTTTGCAGGCTGCAGTGTTGTTGCTATTTAACAACACGGGTATGTTGAGTTATACAGGGATCACTACACAGTTAAACTTATCGGATGGTGATGTGATCAGATTACTTCACTCCTTTTCTTATACTAAATATAAAATTCTTATTAAAGAGCCAAGTACTTTGATTTTGTTGCACTTGCTTATGTGGTTGGTCCTATCTGTTTTCTCCACTTTCTTTTATTTAATAAATATGTACATATATGTATGTAGCTCCACGAGTGTTCTATGCAGGTAACATGAAATTTAGCAAATAAAGCACTTTGCATTGTCCTGGTGGTACATTTGCTAGAAGCGGTAAGTCCGTAGACTGTAAGTACCTATAGGCTATGTATGTTTAATTATTACTATAATTAGATGACCCAGTAACTTATGCCGTTGACTTCACTTTTTTCTTTTAATTAGAAAATGATAATACTTAGAAAAACTCTTTATTGTTATTGCATGATTTACGGAATATAGAAACCTCTTCATTTTGATCGAAGGATATATGCAATCCTATTAAATTGATCTCAGGGAAATGTTGATTAAATACCCAGTACAGTGTCAGGTGAGATTGAACTAACCATATGCTAAGTATGTTTTAGTTGTATTGCATGATTTATTTACAACATTTGATTGTTACTGATTGAAGATACATGCATACCTCTCAATTTTATTTAAAAGGTGTAGGATTAAAGTGATGCTGTGTTTCAAATCTAGAGTGGCTCGTAGTGCCATCATTCGGTCTAGAAGCATGCTGATTCATTTTTGCATCATTTTACGTCGTTTCAAAGAAGGCTCGATCCCCGCCGGGACTGCGGTGCCCCGGACCCCCGCCGGCGCTGCGCCCGGACCCGCTTCTCGGCTCGCCTTCGGCTCGGCACTCAGCTCGTCATATATTTGTCAGTGTCGGTGTCTGTATAAATTGAAACTGCATATGTAATGAGTGAACTGAGTGATGTAGTGAGGAATATCTGTATATGTGAATATCAGTGTTATATATCATCGAATTGTAAAATAGTGGAGTCAGGAATTTGTACTATTTCAAATGTTGAAATAAAATATTTATTTAAATAAATTACTGTTTGAATATCAAATTCTGTGCAATAGCATTTTATTAAATAAATATTTATTTCTATTAAAAAATCAAATATGCTCTACATTGTGGGTCCCACAAATTCAGAAAGTTAATATCTATAGCAACATTTTGAAATGTTGGTACAGACACCTATGGATGTTGCTATAGATCCAAATATGGTTCTATTGCAACAATATTTCTTATGTTGCCTTAGATAGTCAAAATGTTGCCTTTGAGGTCTGCGGCAACGCGGCAAAATGCATCACCGAGAAAGTGTTGCCTTTGCCCTTTTTTAGCCTACAGCAATATTTTTTGGCACTTTCTACATCACTTCTTTGGTGTTGCAGTATGCAATCTATGGCGTAGTGAATTGTCGAGATAGATAAAGCATAGAGTGCTTTTGGCTCTTCCTGTTATACGTTGTGTTACATGAATTTGCAACTAATTAGCAAAAGCAAAACTCATTTGTTAACAGTAGAAAACTGTTGGAAAATTAATCAATTCATTATGAAGAAATATTAAGAGGTGTACTAAAAGATGAATGCTGAATTATGTGAGCATCACTCATCACTTTTGATTAAATGATATGAAAAATTGCTTTATACAAAGCAAATATTGATTTCATTTTTTAGTTTATTTGTTACAGTAGGTTATGCTTTTAATTTAGTACCATTCACCACTCCCAATCAAATAATCCTCTATCATCACTATCAATCAAACAATCCTTTTATTTATCACACAAATGCTGATATTTTTTATTTTGGTGTTTTGATATTTGATTTTTACCTTCTAATTTCGATTTGATGATTGGCAGTAATATATTTTTTACCTTCTAATTTCTGTTGGCAGGTCTTTGTTAAGGAAATCCAGAGCATTAGCTTGATCTTTGCAACATGAACGCTCACCCTATTATAATGGTTCAGTAAAAGACTCTAGGACAATTTCTGAAGTCGTAGTTTTCTGTCTTTCACTTGAGCACTGAGGTTTCAGCGTGTTGTTTTCCCTTTTCAGAATAGGTATGTCTTTATTCATATGTAAAGCTAATGCCTGTGTCTGTCTCCCCTATTTCTTAATTGGTTATTGTAGATTCATTTCCTATATATATGTATACGTACATATGTATGTATGTGTGTGTGTATAACACTTCACACATGCAATATATGAGAAAACATAAAAACAGACTCCATGCTTTACTGGATTCAGAGGGCACCTATGTGTATGACCAACAAGGACTTATTTCACAAGCTCTATCTTACTATGCTACATTGTTCAATGGTCAAGCATTGTCCTTTCCTCCTCTCATACATCCAGTTGAACTGATAAATAAATATCAAAAACACACACACACACACACACATGTTATATATATCATGGCTGCAAAAACTGCAAATATGATAATGATGAAAAACATGGCATACAAGTCCTTCCTTCCAGAAAAAAGAGTAAAATTAAATTTTAATTGCATGCAAACGAGTTGCTAATTTACAAATCGGCAATGTTATTTTTTGTTCGAAATAAAAAAAGTGAACGATGATGCACATTAAATGGTAAAAACACAAACATGAACGGATCATAATAACATTTAGGATCGTAGATTTGTAGGATCTGTGTGTCTAAGCAACTCAGTACCATAGTTGTAATAATTTACATAAACAGGAAATGCTATGCCCAATTTAATTTTGCAATGGTTTGAGCTGGAGTGCCAGAGTATGTATATATATATAAATGGAAGCAACAGTTCCTTGAGGCCATTTCTAATCATTTTGGCAAATTAAAGTTATCAAGTACAATGCCAAATTATCATCTGTCTAGTAAATGATTAGCTAGAAGCATATTGTGATTTTAGCATGGTTTGATCTACAATAAGAATCTATATATCAAACCATGGATTATGATATATTGCAAGTATAAATTTGTTAAATGAAATTTATAGAATCAAATGGTAAGGAAAACCATTTGCAATCAGTTATGATATATGTGCAGTTGGAGGTTGAACAGAGAGGTTTGCTGATGGGGGAGTGAAGTTTTTTGTGGTTTATTGAAGTGATTTGTGGTGGTATATGAGAGATTTGAGAGCAAGGCAGTAAGGGGTTGAAGGGGATGTGCAGCAGTGGGTTGTTTGTTGATGGTGGTCAGAAAAGTTTGGTGGTGAGATGTTGACAGTTTATGAAGGAGATGGTTGAGGGGGTTTGAGGAGCAGTAGCACTGCAGGTTATATGTATGCATAGTTGATAATGTAAATGTACAGTTGAGAAAGTAAAAACAAGTGGAGGATGTGGTGGAGGATTGTTCAGTGGTTGACTATGGTATCACTGGTAGGCTTGTTGCAGCAAGGAGATGATTTGACTGTAATGCTGTGTGTTTGGTTTTGCTGGAGGTTGTGGGTGGAATGTTGAAGGCAGGTTGAGTTTGCTGTTGAAGTGCACTGATGGGTGGAAGTGGTATGGGGTTAGTAATGGTAGCTGTTAGTAGGATGGTCAATGGGTTGAAGTATGTGCAGTTGCAATTGTTGTGGGTGTTGTATGTATGCACAGTTTGGAAGTGCAGTGGTTCAGGGGTTGTTGTGTTGACAGTTCGATATAATGATAGGATGATATGATGATGATGATTAGCAGTGAGGAGGAGTTGTATGTAGAAGTTAGGAGGTGGAGTTTAGCAAGGAGATTGGTCAGTTAAGGTGATGGTGGAGATGGCTGTAATGAGGAAGGCAGTGGTGATGCACAGAGGTGAGGCGATGCACAGAAGTTAGGGGTAATATGATCAGGTGGAGGCAGTTTGGAGATGTAGTTGTGATTTTCAGTGAATTGCTGACAATGAAAAATATTGTTGTGAATGTGCAGGGTACTGTTGTGTTGATGGTGGTTGAATGGTGAGGGATGGTAGCAGCAACGCAGTGATGTGAGAAGTAATGCAGTAGTGAATGTTTGTAGAAGGTGTTCACTAGTATGTGAATGTTGCAGTTTTGGTTGAGAGGCAGTGTTCACAGGTATATGAAGTGCTGACTGGCAGTGGTAGAAGGTGTTCACTGATTGACGCAGAAATACGTTGATGGCAAGCAAGGCAGTTATGAAGGAATGCAAATGCAATTAAAACTAGAAAACAAACAAACAATCAAAATACAATCAAAATTCACAACTAACACTCTTCCAACTTCCATCAAAAAGGGTGGTACGGGAGAAACTATTCCAACCGTTTTCCTGCTGTTCGCATATCAGTGTTCAGATAAGTTATTTGGCTCTCACTGAAATCTAAGTTAAAATTGTATTTACTAATATGGTGGTTTAGCAGCAGCACGTGCACATAATGTTGCCTTTTTTTACCAGTAACATGTGTTTACATGCTTGCAACTTATACATAGCAAGCTAAAAATAATAATTAACCGCAGTATTTGCTCCTTTTATTCTGTTACTATATTTGTGCAGACTTGCACACACTTACTGTCTAACTGTATAATACATACGGTGGTCCTTTAGAATTGTGCAAACTGTGTTTTCACCGTATCTACACTATTATTTCTTATGTATCTGTTGCCAAGCTATTATTAGTTCTGTTCCATTTTGGCATTACAGTTTGATAATATTGGCTGATGGATGAGTTGAACATTTAAACGTTGAACACATCTACTGTCCGCAGAAAAATAATACAAATCGTGCATAGTTTTTAAGTTACGTAAATGACTTCTGCCTGTTTAAATTCCTACCAGTTACAACATACAACCGAAGACAAAACGTATCGTAAATTGAAACTGAACAGTTTCCTACATTTATTTCATCAGACTACCAAAGGTCACCATCTGTTACATCTACAGTCTTATATAATCTACCATCCATTTATTACTTGCTTAAATCATTATTTCTGTTCCATCTTTTCTAAAAATGGATTTTATCCATTGGATATAAATTTTGGCGCAGTTAAGCATTTTAGCATATGAAACTTCAAATTTTTAGATGGCGTTTACTCACTGATCATTTCAAATTTCTTCATTGCAGGTAATTAAGATGGCGATGACACATTCTTCTTCCGTAGCAAGTAGCAAGTAGTAAGCATATGAAACTTTTTAGATGCACGTTTTGTTGTTGGCATTTGGTGTGGACTTACTGTATTGATATTATACTTTTACTTAACATATAACGTGTCTTTGTTTAACAGAATTTGTGGCAACTTGGTTTACTTTGTTATTTTTGTTTATGGATATTATTGAAACTTGGTTTATGGATGTCTTTTGTTTATTAATATTCTCTTAACTAGTTTATGTAACCAATTAATAGTTATTAGAACCTGTTATATATACTAGTAGCTTGAATATGTTTAAAATATAGTTTTGGAATATTCAAAAATAGAGTGGAATATTGAAGCTGTTATATAAATATAAGACAGCGTTTGATTAATGCTGTCAATGAAGAAACAACAGCGTTTAATTCGTGCTGTAATTATCTTGAAACTGTCAATAACAGCGTTTATTACATGCTGTCGAAATAGTTGATGATTCAATCACAGCGTTTTTAACATGCTGTCGAAATTGTTGATGATTCAGTAACAACGTTTAGAAAAAGCTGTTGTAAACAGTTAAAGTAGAATTTGAACATCTTCGACAACTAAATTATAAACGCTGTTGAAACATAATACAGCATGTCTGAAAACGCTGTAAAAAGATTATTGACAGCTCGTAAAAAACGCTGTCAAAGAGATGTTTCAACAGCGTTTATATAAAAGCTGTTGTAAGGTATGTACATACGACATCATGTCGTTATACAGCGTTTGTAATAACGATGTTGTATCATATTACAGCGTTTATCAAACGCTGTTAAAAGCCTTTTGTGGTGTAGTGAAGTGCTCAACATAAGTTAGAAATATATTATAGTTATCAAATCTAATCTGCATAAATCATGATATTTTTTGATTTCGTTATATAAGATTAAACAATATTTCTTTTTCCTACACAAATGATGTGAAAGTGAGAATAAAATAATTTTAAATATTTGGTTTTATGTCTAATAAAGCGTTTTACGCGTCCGCTATTTTACGTGTATCTCCGTTTTATCCCCACTATAAAAAAATTTTGCACCTCCACAACTATAGAACTGCTAAGCGCTTTAACTACACAGGCTGAGTAAAAACAAGGGAGAGTGGAAATATGACTTTAGGAGTTCTATTTATTTTATTCCCTAGTTTCACTTTTATTTTCCAACTAAGCCCTTATGTAAAGTTAATTTACAGTTCGTCTCTTTTAATTACAAAATACAATTTCTTTATTTACAAATAAATAATTTAACATCCAATTATAAATATATTTTCAATTTAATTTACAGTGATCTATTCAAAATCTAGAGGTAAATCGTGAGTCCCTATCTAAAACTATTATGATTGGGACTCCATGCAATCTGACAATTTCTTTTAAATAGATTCTACTTAGTTTTTCAGTTGAGTATCTCATACTATAGGAAATAAAATGAGCTGACTTTGTTAAGCGATCCACTAAACACACACACACAGGTATATATATAATCATTTATCAGCAGCTTAAAACTATATGTATATGAATATATAATTGAATGGGTGTTTACATTCACTTAACTTAGTTAGCGGAGTTGCTAACTTTGAAAAGTTTTGAATAAATTTGAGTACAAAGCTCAATATGAGTACTGCCTTTCGTCCTCAAATAGGTGCACAAATAGAATGGATAAATCGAGTAATAGAAAATATGCTAAGATCTTGTGTGATGGAATTTGAAAGTACCTAAGAAACACAAATATCATTAATTGAATTTGCATATTACAATAGTTACCACAAAATATTGGTATGACCTCATTTGAAGCTCTGATACCACTTTGTAACACTTCATTTCATTTAAGTGTATTACATAATATTATATATATAGCAATCAATATATGTATAGCTTTCGATAATTCCTTTGAAAACTTTATTAAATTTCAAAACGGATAAAAATTTCAATAAATTTCTAAGTGCCGAATTTTTTCAAAATTTTCGACATTTGAAATTTTTTGGAAGTTTTTTCCATTTTGAAATTTAAGAAAATTTTCAAAGGAATTATTGAAAGTTATACATATATTATCCACTATCTCTATATCATCATGTAATACATTTAAATGAAATGAAGTGTTACAAAGTGTAGCATCATCAGCAATACTAACTCAGTGAGGTGGCTATTTAATTCAAATTTCATGAGCATCATGAGCAACACCTCCGACCTTCGGCACCAAATCCAACCACATTAGTAACTCCCCTCTTCATGAGCCACCCTTCGGTCTCCACCATGAAAACTTTGGCCACCTGTACTATTTGAGCCGCCACCACTAATTTCTAGCGATTTCCGACCACTACCTCTCGATATGGGATGATCGAAGACTAACGTGAGCACTTAGTCGACTTCCTCTACACAACCATGTTCCTCAATAGTCGTATCGTCAACGTTTCACCATTGGATTGAAACGGACTGCCTACGTTTATCGAACTTTCGATGCATTTTCTAATCAGTCCATTAACCCAATTAATATACAAATGTCACCAGCGAATTCGCGTCGACGATAACTTCAATTTTGATATATAATATACATATATCGGAGTACTTTAGTATTTTACACTTTTTCATTAGAGAGCAATTAAATTTTGCTAATTACAATCAAAAAAAAATAACCATTTAGCCATGACTTACTACACCCTAACTAGGTTTAAACAAATTCACTTTTTAAAATTTGAATTACATCACTTAACGTGATTTACGACCATAAGAGATGAATTACTATATTTTACTAATATACATATACGAATATGATGAATACTACTCATCGATTAATTGTGCATCTTCTTCGATCAAAGGTGAATCCTCCTCCTCCTCCGCGGTCTAGAATTCTCCCATCTTGAAAATGCCAAATCTTTCAATAGCTTCGATTTATTTGTGTAACTCCCTTCGTAGAGGTCGATTTTCATATATAAATTTATTTAATCTGGATTATATTTGGTGTATTGGGAATTGATTTGATGATTAGGATTTTATAAGTGGAGGCAAGATTATTAGAGCAAAACGAATATGATTAAGATATATTTATAGGCTGAAAATATAATATCTAGGCTAAAATCTCGTAATTAAAATATTATGAAAATGTCACTGGGTTTGACTTCTTCTAATTTCTAGTCCATTTAACAAAATTCAGCAAGTTATATATGTTTTCTAACTGTAAACGATATTCCGGACACAATGGAATAGGTCCCAAAGCCTGATTTCAGGTATTGTAATTTTTTTATTATTTTGCCCTTTATGTGAAATTATGATTTTACCATTTTTAATTTAATTATTTAATCTTGTAAAATTACAAGGTATTACATGTCTAGCTATCGTAAGTTGATAGCTATCTAAAGTTGAGTTTTTTATAAGCTACCACGTATCGACTTTCCCTAAATAATCGAGGGTTGATAGCCTTAGTGCTATATCGGGATGATAATTTAAGTAGCTATCGCAAGTTGAAGTGACATACTCGTAATTATTTTGAAAACTGATTTGTTTCCTTATTGAGCAGTTGCTTTAAGCCAAATCCCATTTTGTGTCGGATTCTTAGTAGTTAATCTATTCTTTTATATTACAAAGTATAGTTTGACAAATTTTACAAAGTATTTCAATTCAATGATTATTCAGTTTCATTTGTTTATCGATTTATTAATATCGAATAAAATTCATTTTCATCCATTTCAAACATATGAGAATTATTTACAATATAAAATACTTTTATATTCATTGTGAATATTTCTTCGGGTTCAATATATTCTAAGAAAGAAATTTATAAATTAATTTAATTTATTAGTTAATTTTTTTTTATTAATTAATCTTATTTTGATGAAATTTATTTAGAATAACAACATAGAAAGTAAGGTTGTTACAAATCTCGTCTTTAAGATCAACTTTTTCTTCATCACCATCTCCTTCACTATCCGACTCCTCAGTATGACCACCTTTTCCCAGCCCTCCCTCGCCATTGCTCATCTCTGCTAATTCTTCGTGGGCATTGCTCTCATCATCAACACTACCACTTTCACTCTGACTCCGACCTACGTCGGCATTGCTCCCATCACGGCCTTCGGTTTTACTCCAACCTTCACTTTGACTTCGACCATCGCTTTTAGTCCCACCTTCACTCCTACTCTGACCTTCGCTTTCAGTCCCACCTTTATTTTCACTTCTGCTTTTGCTTTCATTGCCACCTTTAATTTGTTCTTCCTCTTGTACTACAAGCTTTTCCTTAACACTTTCTTGAACAACGTGGTTTCTGCAACACGTGTCTAGTTCACCCACATCACCACTACCACCTATATCAACCCTTTTTGTTATTTCCTTTCTTCCTCTAACTTCTTCCAATACGAAGCAGTTAGTCGAATATGATCAGATTTAGGTATCTCGCTCCAAAAAACAAACGTAAACATATGACCAATAACCACTCAATATTGCAGAATCAAATGACAGTGGATAATACATATACATATAAAAAACGGTAGGGGTAGAATAACGTTATATCACAAAAACAGGCTAGGGCCAACCGAAATAAAATATACATTCAGCGATATCCCTCCGCCCGTATAAACATAATCTATGCACGCATCAAATATAGTTTTATTTCCTAACATACAAAACAAGTCAACGTTCAATCAAATTCATATACAAAATTGGGCAATACCCTTCGGATTTTCATTACAACCCACCAGTACTATCTTTTTCGATCACCCCCTATAGAAAATCTCGTATAAGAGCATCTCCAACCCATGAGCTATTTTGATGTAATGTCAAGTACACATCATCAACATTTAATTTAGTTCAAATTTTCATCTCCAATGCCAATGTTAATGACAATGTTATGATGACTTGGCAAAACAATCATTAGACATTGTCTAGTGCAATGTCTAGTTTTAGACATTGCACTTCACAATGTGAAGTAATAAATATTCACAATGAACTAATTTTTTATCTATTATTTTTATTTATTTAAATTTTGATTGGAACACATAGTCAATTTTTTTTCAATAAATACATTTGCATTGGAGTAGTTTTCTTGTTTTTAATGTGATGTTTACTTTTTAGAAATTACATTGAGATAATATTGTGATTTATCCCTTGACACATAGGATTTAATTGAAATCACATCCTATTTGCATTGAAGATGCTCTAAACGTGACACGCCACAAATAAATTTAAAGAGTTTACTCGATTCCCCATTGTCGTATATAGTTCATCCAATACCCTGAATAATTTCAGTAGATTGCTACAGAACAATTGTGTGAAAATCAATGAAAGGTTAAGGTTTTTCCAGTCCCGCGGTTATTGAGGCCACCGAAGGAAAATTAATCAAAACCCTAACAATAAAATGGAATTTTGTACTATGTTTCATAATAATTTAGAAGGAGGAGAAAGGAGTGGTACGGTTACATAATTTAGATATAGGACATAACAGTTCACAATTAAATTTTACAAAATAAAGCATGTCCCACTCCTAATAATTCTGTTTTGTAAGGAGTTCCATTAAAAAATAATCAAACCGAACCGTTAGAGAGGTTTGTTTACTGTCAATGAAAATCAATTTCCTCCAAAGCCAAAAAAAACACGTTCTCTTCCTCTCGGTTCTTTGACGCTCCATTTCTCTCCGCTATTCTGTCGAATCTCGGTTCTTTTGATTTCAACTTGTTTTCTTCCAAAAATCATTTCCTAAACCCTAGGTACGTTTCCTTCGCTTAATTTTGTATTCTAATTCAATTGAAAATTTTCCCTATTCAATTCCTCATGCTTCTATTTAGCTGATTTTCATTGTTTATTCACAAAAACAAAAATTAAATTATTAGTGAAATCATCGTCTTCTTCGTATTTACTCATCTGCGAAATCATCAGTGAAACTGCCAATCATGTTTACTCATTACTAGATTCAGGTAAATTCTGAAATTTTATGACTTTTGCGCATCGGTTTCGGTACTGAAAATTAGGGATTCTTAGTTAAGTTGCGGTTTTCATTATAATTTTTAGGAATTTGTAATTAAATTATGAAAACAACTACCCTGGTATTAATTCTTAAGGGTTTTGAGTTCCTTTGAGCTTTTTGGATTGATTTCTTATGTTTTGAACCATAATTCCCTTTTTAAACTAAGATATGTTCTTCTTTGAAAGCAATATTTTCACAGACGAACAGTTTCTACATTACTCTTTACTGCCCTCTTGAATAATAGTATCTGTTTGTACCAAAATTGGGCACAACACTCTTCGAAAGAGTTTGAAGAGATAAAAATGAAGAAATTAAATGGATAAAGAGGATTATCTAACACTTCAAAAATAGATATATAAATGCATAGACGCACAGCAATTTAGAGTGGTTCGGCGTGCTGCCTACGTCCACTATGAAATTGATCACTTTATTGACGTTTCTTTTATGATTACAACTGATTGCAGCGGATTACAGTGAATTAAAGTTATGAAATTCGAGTACAACAACAATAATGAAGTATGAAATTGAATCCGGTAGAGTCTGGACATTCAAGAGCCAAGAGAGATCCCCTTTTTCTGTAGGCCCTGGAGCTCTATTTATAGGTGTAGGAGACTGATATTTCGCTCAGATCTCGGGAGACTTCTTCTGGCACGTGGGTGGGCCCACGCGATCGATCTCATGAAGTTTCGACTCGATCCGTGATCAATACGAACGTAATTCGTATCAATCAAGTTTTTGTCCAATGGAGTCGAAACTTGGTGTGAACATTCTTTAGCTTGCACGTAAGCTCTTGTGAAAATTTCATAGCATTTGGACTTGTGGATTGTGAGATATGATCGATGCAAGATTGTGTTTACTTGAGTCTGCCGAGTTCGAATCGATAACTTCGTATCGATCGTTTCGAATCAATCAATGCACGTGCCCAGGTGATGATGTGGCGCGTGATTTATGGATTGATCCACTTTCGTCACCGAGTCGTTCCTTGAATTTAGGCGACGTTCGTATCGATGTTGAACCGTTCTTCGTAACGGTCAGGCAACGCCTTCGCATCGATACCCTGGATTAGTTTCGTATCGATCAAAATGATGACGTTCGTATCGATGCTTCACGTGTCTCGTATCGATGCTTCATGTGTCCTTTGCATCGATCCTTCATGTGCACTTCGTATCGATCCCTCATGTGCACTTCGCATCGATCGTTGGCCAATCGATATGAAAGTAGGTGGGTATGTGCATCGATACGAAATGGCGAGCCTCCACGATTGCAGGGCAGTATGAGGAAGGATGGATACGAAGAACGTTACTTGCAATGGATTTGAACTTATGCTCTCCTGATCGACATGAAACTGTGGATATCTGATGGAATCGAGTCAGACCGATACGAAGAAAGTCCCTCCATGCTTGTTTGATGGATGCGAACAATAGTTGCCTGATGGATGTGAAGCGTACCGATACGAACAGAGGTCCCACGATGGATACGAACAGCGATCGTCCGATGGATACGAACAAGAGAGTGGCTGATCGTTTCGAATGAGAGAGTAGCTGATCGATACGAACAAGGCGTACTCCTCTGATGGATACAAAATGGGGTTACTTCCTTCAACTTGCATCGATCATAACTTGAGCATACGAACTCAGATTGACTTGAAGTTTGGAACGTTGGCTTTCATGGCTTCGCCTGTCGTGTCTTGTCAATTTTAGCCTGATTCGGACTCCGACAAAATTCGTCAATATCCATGATGAACCTGCACGACTCGATATACAAGATGAGCGATCCTTGGCTTTCAGTCAATACCTTGATATCTCGGCCTTGCCAAAAGGCGGGATAACATTTGCCTCCCACAGTACGTCTTGTGGAAACATGATGTGCTTTGAAAAGCTGCAACCTTCACTTTGAAAAGTTATCATCTTTTCGTTGAAAGTTGTAATCTTTGACCGATTTCCTTAGTAATGTGAACTGTTGATTGTCAACTTTTGTACCCTGTATTGTTGTAACTGATTGCTGTATGATTGTGATAAGTTTTTTGTCATCGTAATCGTTATCAGATAAGTATCCAATTCCTATGGATGTTGAAAATTGAATATTAGTCCGACATATATGCACATATGTTAATCTGACTCTCGTTGACGTTGCACGTTCACGAGTCGTTGTCAGTTCTCTCGTATCGAATCCTGTATCGATCTTCTCCTGAACCGATGTGAAATTCGAATTGTAACAACGCTTGATTGTTGTTTTTGAATGTTCCTTCGTATCGATTCTCTCCTGAATCGATGTAAAAGGTTGAAATGTGGTTTTCGTATCGATGTGACTCATAACAATGGATACGAAAAATGAGTTTGTATCGATCGATACGAGCTTCAGTGGTCTCCATTGCAGTGGACTTCATTTCATATCGACGAACTTGCGCCATTGTGGGTCGAGTGCTGATGGATACGAATAAGGCATTTCGTATCGATGAAGCTCGAGTTGTTGGATTCGAATAGTCAGTTCGCCTCGATGGATATGGGCTTTAGGAGGCTATGACTTGATGGATTCGAACAGCGAAGTTCGTATCGATGAATTGTGGTTGGAGTCGCTAACAACGGATACAAACAATAGTTTCGCATCGATGGACCTTGGTGACTCAGAAAAATTCCTGTTGGTAATTTCGTCTTGATAAAAGCTCTATGGATTCGAATAGCTCGTTCGAATCGATTTGGTGGAACCGTTGTAACCGGTCGAGTTTACCTGGAGGCGAAACGTTTTTCCTTTCACACTTGAGTCCATATAAATACTTTTTGGACTTGGCATTTTTTCCTTACTTGCTCACTTTTTTCCTGCAGCCCTTCGTATCGATCAGATTTCGAAAGCAAAATGACCGCGTTCGCTTTCAAATCGACCTAAGTCCTAATCCCCGAACTAATCACTCGAATTAGGTAATTAATCAACGAATTCATGTAGACATTGACGAGACTCGAGATTCAACGCCAGTTCATCCAAAGTCGCGGCCTATTCTGGCGCCGTTGATGTCGGAGTTGGGTCGAAGTGAGGTCGAGGAGAGGGCAATGGCGTTTGTGCTCAAAGGAAAAGAAGGAGTGAGGAAGGAGTCGAGGGGCTCAGCGAAAAGTTCCTCGGCCTCGATTTTGTATCGATGAAGGTTTTTAAGGAACTCGATTTCGCATCGATCCTCAACTAGGAGCTTCGCATCGATACCTACCTTTAACTTCGTGTCGATTGTTGATCCTTTGGTTCTGTTTTTATCACTTCGAATCGGTATGGATGTGATATAGTTGTGATGGGTACGAACTGTGTTGTAACCCGATGGATGCGAAATCAATACGACCCGATCGATACAAAGTGAATGTTTTCTGATCGATACGAAACTACGGAGTTTTGATCGATACGAAGTAGTGACTATGCCGATCGATACGAGAGCATGGGCGATAATCGATACGAGCCGAGGGACTCAAATTGACATGATCTGGTTTTCAAGGTGATCGATTCGAAATCGTTCCCTTAGGTAATCGATACGAACGAGACTTTGGGTGGTCGATCCGAACTTGTGTTTTGATGGACATGAACTTCAACCAATCACACGACTCCGACGAGCTTCATCCTTGCATATTTGGAATCAACTATTGAACCGCACACGTGACTGCCTTTCGAAGCTCGTCGATGGAACTGTAACTAAACAAAATGATAACAAATTTTAACTTGGATCGATCGCCAACATCAGGATGGCACGATTGTGACGGTCAGCGATGACGGTTACTCCAGTTGAATTTCGAAGTCTTGTCGTTCAGGCATTTTCTCTAACCATGTATAATTTCTTAAGTATTATGAAGCACTGCACATGCACAACACATTCACACACTTTACACTGGGGGAAGCACAAGTGTTATTGTCGTCTAATGATGATTTCTCATAAGTTAGTTAATTATGGAACCTTCAAGCTCACTACAGCAGGAATTTCAGGATTCATCTTCTTCTGTCCTAGAGATTCCGGCCATCGCGGCCGAAGTTATAGACCCAGCTCCGGATGATCTACCAAAAGCTATGCTCATTTGTAATCCCCAAGATTTTGTACCGTCCAATGTCTCTGAAGACATGTTTGGACGAATATGCCTAAGGCATGGTTTGTCATTGGACGACGTACTATTACCAGGACCAAGCGATAGACCGCACGCTCCCATAGAGGGGTTTACTGCCTTCAATCGCCATGCGTGTGCAATGGGAACACTTCCTCCTTTCAACCAATACATTAGGAAAGTGTTATCTTTTCTCAAAATCGCCCCGTCTCAGCTACACCCTAATGGATATGCTTTGCTGAATAGCCTATTTATCGTATTTATGGAGCATCTCTTCCGACCACCAATGCTGATTGAGATTAGATATCTCTTTAACTTCAAGAGCAGAGGATATAGTCCGTCTTTCACTTTCCTGGAGTTAGTCAGGAACTGCCAAGTAGTAACCGGATCTTGGGGGAGGCTGAGTTACTTTAAAACAGAATGGTTCTATGTCCGGTGCCCCCTGGGATTTGTCAGCCGATGGCTAGTCAGACGTAAGTGTTACAGTACTCTTCAAGAGCTATCCAGATGATAATAGTTGATATAAACTGACATCTTCTTTTCTTTTACAGCCGTAATTTCACGACCTAAAGGCGGGTACTTCAAAGAGATAGTAAGGGTCCTTCAAGAAGTTCCGAGCGAGATGAGGGACATTGATTCAGTTCTAACTGACGGAAATTTGAGAATTGTCGGGTTGATTGAACGGAATAAAAGCATAAGGCTTGAAGGGACACTGAGGGCAGTCTCGAAGAAGCGGGTGAAACGCAAAGCGCCCGGTGTCGTAATAGCTGAAGGGGTTGATCCGGAGAGAACACCCACTGATGACGAACTTATAACTGGGCCTTCTTGCAGTTTTCAGGACTCGGGAGGAAGAAGAAAAGGCAAGGCAGTTGCTCATAAGCGTTCTAAATCCATGAGATTGAAATCTGTGGTTGTGTCTTTGCTTGTTCCTGGAATTAGAATTTCGGAGGCTCCTCCCCCGCAAGTAGAGAATCATTTCGAAGGGCTTGCTGATATTCCGATCTCGGATTATGTGACGTTTCAACAGGACACCGGGTCGGAGGAGCTTGACAGTGCTCTTGATCTTATTGAGTCGCTTGCCATAAGTGCAGCCGACATTTCCGGTTGGTCAGGAAGTTGCACATACATACACTTCACAGCACTACACGATTTACAATAAGAAATTATCCAATTCAAGAGATCACTGACTTTTCTTTCGTTTCTCACTTACAGGTATGATGTCCAGGAGAGGATCGATGTTAGGGAGCCTTCTCTCGGCTCGAAAGTCTTCTACTTACTATGAGCTCCGCAGGAGAGATTCGGATAGAGACCGCGATTGTGCAGCCGACATTTCCGGTTGGTCAGGAGGTTGCACATACATACACTTCACAGCACTACACGATTTACAATCAGAAATTATCCAATTCAAGAGATCACTGACTTTTCTTTCGTTTCTCACTTACAGGTACGATGTCCGGGAGAGGATCGATGTTAGGGAGCCTTCTCTCGGCTCGAAAGTCTTCTATTTACTATGAGCTCCGCAGGAGAGATTCGGATAGAGACCGCGATTGTGCAGCCGACATTTCTGGTTGGTCAGGAGGTTGCACATACATACACTTCACAACACTACACGATTTACAATCAGAAATTATCCAATTCAAGAGATCACTGACTTTTCTTTCGTTTCTCACTTACAGGTACGATGTCCGGGAGAGGATCGATGTTAGGGAGCCTTCTCTCGGCTCGAAAGTCTTCTACTTACTATGAGCTCCGCAGGAGAGATTCGGATAGAGACCGCGATTGCGGGTACTCTAATCAAGAGAGGTACGAGCAGGATAGGGATATAGACTATAGATACCGATCTTGGTCCCGTTCTCCACCTCCTAGAATTCCATCTCCACCTCCTGTTCAGACTTCACATCCACCAGAGCCTCCGCGACACAGACCATCTTCTCACACTTCCAGGCCCGAAACTCATCACCACCGAGTCGAAACTGTGGCCCTCATAATTGCAGAGCAGGCCATAACTGAGCCCACGGGGGAAGGGGCTATCAAAATCGCTCAGTTGAGGAAAGAGTTACCAAACATATGCTTCGACGGCTACATCTTTCCACCTCATTTAAAGAGAATTCCATCGGGGGCGGAAAACACGATGCATGATTACATTCATGACATCTACGCCCAGTATAGAGAGTGGGTGAAGGCTGCAGAAAAAACTTCCAAGGCGGCCTTTGACAAAGTGATTGAAAAGATGGATTCTGAACTCGCTCAAAAGGACCGAATCATCCAAGTGCTCAATACCGAGGCCGAGTCTTCTCGGAAATCTGAAATTGAGGCCACCAAAAAAGGTGATGAAGCGAATGTGGCGATGGGGAGATTGAGGTAAACACACGTTGCCCTGGTGGAGGAGATGGGCCACCGAAATACTACGGTCACCGCCGAACGGGATGTGGCGATTAAGGAACTCAACGAGCTTAGAGCCAAATTCTCTGACATTGCCAAGGAAAGGGACGATGCGAACAATGCAGCCCAGGAGGCATGCGAACAGGCTGTCTTGCTTCGGGGTGAACAAGATGCGGCCGTGGCTAAGGTCCGTGAGGTGGAGAATAAGGTTGAGGAGGAGGTGTAATCGGCTGTGTCCAGGCTAGAGGCCGATATTAAAGATCTCCTTGTCGTTTACAATGCCAACGTGTTGAGGCACAGAGGTCTAGCCTAGCTTGATGATTACTCGACACATTTATACAACGCCTGGGGCAGATTGGTTAAGGAGGAGAGAGCGGTGCATCTGGGTGAGTCAGTCGACGAGTTTGAGCTCGAGAACCATTTTCTGAACGAAGATGAACGGAGGATCCTTCATGAGTCGATGATTCTGCATGAAAAGGAGAGGCTCGGCACCCAGCACTTGGAAGTAGGAGAAAGCTCAAGGGTTGAACATCATGATGCAAGTCTTGAATTTCCGGTGTCAACCCAACCTGAACCCTTATCTGCGGTTGATCCCCAAGCTGTTCCTGCCTACAATCCGGATCAGCTGCAAATGTCTTCGGCTATAGAGCAAGTTGTTGAAGCTGCTCAGCCATCCACCAACCAAACTGAAGAAGGTACTCTGAACATCCTATATGTCTGTCTTAAGTCGGAATCGTCATCTAAACTAAGTACTAACAGTTCTCTTGTTTTTATCCAATGATTGATGCTGCGCTGGTCATGCCTCCTTTTTCTCAAGAGTCACATCAAACCCAGGAGGCTATCATCACCGAAGCGACCACCGTAACTACAACTGCGCCACTTGATGAAATGCGGGGGAGCATGCTTGTTTTTGATGAGCATATGATGGAGGAACTCTTTAGGCATCATAGCGATCCTTTTGTGGACCTGCCATTTGTTATAGGTGGAAGCGCCCCTACTACAGGCTCTTAAATGCCGACCACTGATGCTCCTAGCGAGGCCTAAGCGATTAATGAAGAGGAAATATTGGCCGAGATTGACGCTGAGATGGAAGCGCGGCTCGTGGTGGCAGTTTTGGAGGTGGGATGGCGGCACCTGCTCCAGCTCCGCTTAGAATGATATCACCTGGTGGTACAGTCATTGACACTAGTGTGTTCATTTCGCCTCCCAAAATTGATCCTGTTCCTCCGACTCCGCCCGCAGAAAGTATCCCTATTCATTCGAGCTCGGAGGAGGACGTCGATATCATGCTCCCTCCTGGAAACCGACCACCAAAAAGTAAGGGCTCAAAGAGGAAAGTTAGTGGCGGCTCCAACGGGTCTACACCGAGGAAGAAGCCGAGAGAGAAGAAGAAATAGATAGGCCTCTTTAGTTTGCTCTGAGTAGATAGGGATTTATTTTTGGTCTTCCTTTCGTAGGCCGTGTATAGATGCGGGTTTGGCCCCTGCTAGTAGGAATTTTTTTTGGAACAAACTTGTACATGAATTTCTTTCACAAACAGTAGAAATGAAACTCCTCTTTTTTGGCTTCTTCTCAGTTATTGTGTATTTGCTTAAGTGTTTCAATATTTGAAGCGCAGTTATGAAGTTTTAGCTTCCGAGTCAAGTTTGTTTTCATTCGCCATGTCCGGAAATTGTGGACACAATTCATGGCCGGGAAGTGAGTTGAATTTTGACGTCGTATTGCTTCAGTCAACGGTCGACACTTGAGCTCTACCCCCCAGTCTTGGGGATGAGTTGTAGAACATCAGCCAGCGATCGCATCTCACTTATTACATGTCGAGTTTAGTGCCACTGAATGAATGTTTGAGACAAGCGGAGATTGAGTGGTTCAACCACACTTGTGTGATTATCGATGATCATATCCGCACTCCGGGGATTTTCATTTGTTTACTGACGGTTGGATACGCCGTTTTAAGTTTTAATTATCTATCCGCGCTCTGTGGACTTGGAGTCGACATTTATACTCCGACTCGCACTTTAGGAGTTTGGAGTTGGTGTTTATACTCCAATTCGCACTCTGGGGATCTGGAGTTGAAGTTTATACTCTGTTTCGCACTCTGGGAATTCGGAGTTGGTTGATGTTTATACTCCGTTTTGCACTCTGGGAATCCGGAGTTGATGTTTATACTCCGTTTCGCACTCTGGGAATTTGGAGTTGATGTTTATACTCCAATTCGCACTCTGAGAATTTGGAGTTGATGTTTATACTCCGTTTCACACTCTGGGAATTCAGAGTTGGTAAACAGACGGTCAGTCACATCTGTTGCATGTTTTTTGGATTTCGCTCGCACTATGGGAACGAAAGGTGCATCAGGATCGTGGATGGTTGGATCACATCCACCCTGAGTTAACAAGTGAGGTCGTTGGATGGACGGATCCACCCTCCTCAAACTTGGTTCGGATACGGATGAAGTCGTTAGGTGGACGGATCCACCCTCTTCGTATTTGTAAGTTTATACTCCAGTTCGCACTTTGGGAATCTAGAGTTAAGTGAAGGATTGCCGTGTATCAATCCTTTTTTGGCTTTGGTGTGATGGCTTGTACCCGAGCTCGGGTTTCACTTAGCGAGTGACCGGTTGCGTCACAGTCACTCCCTATTTGAATAAATCCCACCGTACGGTGGAACTTAGCTCTCCGTGCATGGTGATGATCACATGAAGTATTTCAAGTAAATCACAGCTCTGGCTCGAAGAGATTGCATTTTATTGCTGAAATAAGAAAATATGGCAAAGTCAGTTGCCTTATTACAAATTCTAATTTCGAAATGCAGAAAAAAATTGCAAATGAAAAATAAACTAAAGGAGTGAACATAGCCTGTTATGTGTAGTAGCGACGAAGACTCTCGCTGTTCCAGGCCCTTGGTAGAGTAAGACCGTCAACGGTCGATAATTTGAATGTGCCATCTCCGAGCTTTCGTTCAATAACATATGGCTCTTCCCATGTTGGCTTCATATGCGAAGGAAATGGATATATTCTTTTTAGGACGAGATCGTCGAGTTCAAAGGTTCGCGGGTGGACCTTGGCATTGTACAATCGGGCGACTCGACTTCGATACGCGGCTGCCTTCAAATCAGCCTCTTCACGTTTCTCATCTAGTAAATCGAGAGATTCAGCAAGTAATATAGCATTTGTCTTCGGATCATAGTATGTCACACGATGAGAAGGTACTTCTAGCTCGACTGGAATAACAGCTTCTGAACCATAAGAGAGAGAGAATGAAGTTTGACCGGTCGCGGACTTATGGGTTGTTCGGTAAGCCCATAAAGCCATAGGAAGTTAATCGACCCATTTGCCCCCGGCCTTTTCCAATCGTTTCTTCAAAATAGACTTTATAACTTTATTGACTGCTTCGACCTGTCCATTCGCTTAAGGGTGCGCAACTGCCAAGAATTTCTTTTGAATGTGAAAACGTTGGCAGAAATCTTTAAATTCAGCACTGTCGAATTGGGTTCCGTTATCAGTGATAATGGTGTGTGGGAAACTGAATCGACAGATAATGTTACGGACTACAAAGTTGATCACTTTTTTCGTTGTTATGGTAGCAAGAGGTTCAGCTTCAGCCCACTTTGTAAAGTAATCAACTGCGATGATGGCGTACTTCGCACCACCTTTTGCCAAAGGTAGAGAACCAATGATGTCGATGCCCCATACTGCAAATGGCCACGGGCTGACCATTTGAGTTATCTCGGTAGGCGGGGCTCTAGGAATTCGAGCATGCTTTTGACATTTATCACATTTCTTGGCATAATCCGACGCATCGCGATTTACAGACGGCCAAAAATATCTGTATCGAAGTACTTTCTTGGCAAGTTCTTTCCCCCCGGTGTGATCGCCACACTCCCTCATGCACATCGCGTAATACTCGTTTAATTTCATCGTGAACGATACACCAGAGTAAAGGAACAGAGTACCCTCTTCTGTACATGACTCCATTCTGTATGGTGAATCGTGAAGCCTTCCGAAGGACTTATCTTTTTTCACTCCTGCGCTCTGGCAGGATTCCACGCTCAAGTTAATTTCTGAATGGAGTCATCCATGACTCCTTATCGGGAGCAACTTCACATACCCAATCTGTTTATGCCCGGTCAATACTTAGGGAAGATAACGTCTCTACAGGAACGAGCCCCATTTGCTGCGCTTCACCAGTGCTGGCTAACTTCGCCAATGACTCGGCCTTCTGATTACGTTCTCGAGGTATACAATAGATGACATAATAGTCAAACTGGTTCAGTGTTTCCTGAACCCGAGCTAAGTAAGCGGCCAGCCTTCGATCTCTCGCTTGATATTCTCCCAGAACTTGACACACAACTAATTGTGAATCACAATAAATTTCCATAGCGATAATTCTCAAATCTCTAGCAAGTTTCAATCCAGCTAAGAGGCCTTCATATTCAGCTTCATTATTGGTTGCATGAAAATCGAACTTTAAAGCATAATATATAGATCGACCTTCGGGAGTAATTAAACTTTTTTAATCTTTTCTTCCTCACTTCCGTTTTTGAAAAAAGCTTAAGAGAAAATGGTTCAATAGGTTAAAAGTTTTTAACCAAGGTAAGGTTTGAATTTTAAATAGTTTTTAACCAAGATAAATTTTAGGAAAATTTTATAAGTTTCAAAGAAAAATTGGGCATAGAGAAATAATATTAAGATCCTCCGAATTTCTATTTTTGATCTTGAATCTGCTCTAACTTTCTTTACCTTCTTATTTTTAGCCTCCTAGTATTGTTTCAAAGTTTAACTTAATGAAGTATCACACAATTCTGTGTGCAGAGCATAGGTCAAATACTAGTCAAATGCACGCAAAAGAAGCAAGCCTTCTAGCCTGAAATCAAATAAGAATAATGAAGGCCAGTCTGGGTTTGAGATTTTGAGATGTTGTAAGCGAAGAAGAGAATATCATGAAAACTTGTGCATGAAAGCTATCAACCTTGATAGTCTTATCATCTTATAATGGGTAAGTAATGAGTAATTTTGTTATGACAAAGTTCATTGATCCTATGGTGCATGCTAAATCAAAGCCTAGAAGGCTAGAAGGGCTTATTATTGGCGTTTAAGTTCCAAATCTGTTACCCAGGGCTTGGATTACTGCTAAGTCGGGCCTACGTAACTTGGCTCTTGTTTGCATTTTTTATTTATTTATTCTTCTGATGTTGTCCTTGATAATTATTCTACTGATATTCTTCTTGGTATTTTTTTAAAAAAAATTCACCGGTTTAGCAGATAGTTCCGCTACTTTTTTTTGGGATCATTTAATTGCAATTTGAAAATTCCTATCTGTTCTATGTGACTTGCGGAGAATTTATACATTGATCGTTATTGGAACGTGGACTGGAATCACAATTTTGATAGTAAACCAAAGCAGCGTCCAAGTTATAGATCGTTATTTTTAAAATTCAATAATGATTTAGCGCTAAAAAAGCTCAGAATTAAGAGGATATTGACCATTATTGATATAATATATATGTTTATATGTGTCCGTGAATGATTCATATCAATACATTGATAGCGGATCCATAATATGAAGCTGGTTACATGTACAATCCTTAGTTTAATTGGATTTACACTCCCAATTACTTTTATTTTTTTTAAATGCATTTAATATTTCATCAAATTCATAATTAGGAAAAAAATTTAGAAATACTTTTTCCCTTGATATTATATAACTAAACGGTTGGTTTTTCCACCGTTATACGGCTATACTAGTATATTCTTTAACAATGATTGGACTCCTGATCACGGTACTCTTTTTTTCCGCTTCGCCATTAATCCTAAATTTTGAGTTGAATTCTAATTTGTCTGGCTTGCATGCTTAGCTCAGTCCAATGATACAAAGCCTGCTCAAAATAGTCCAACGACATAGTTGAATATGGATGATAATTTGGATACAGTGATCAAGCAAGCTAATAAAAACAAATGCAGACTTTTAGGACATATATGGCTGGTGTCCGTCATCAGTTCAAATACGAGACAAGTCAAATACGAGACAAGTCAAGGGAGTCACATGATGAGAAGGTACTTCTAGCTCGACTGGAATAACAGCTTCTGAACCATAAGAGAGAGAGAGAATGGAGTGTGACCGGTCGCGGACTTATGGGTTGTTCGGTAAGCCCATAAAGCCATAGGAAGTTCATCGACCCATTTGCCCCCGGCCTTTTCCAATCGTTTCTTCAAATTAGACTTTATAACTTTATTGACTGCTTCGACCTGTCCATTCGCTTGAGGGTGCGCAACTGCCAAGAATTTCTTTTGAATGTGAAAACGTTGGCAGAAATCTTTAAATTCAGCACTGTCGAATTGGGTTCCGTTATCAATGATAATGGTGTGTGGGAGACCGAATCGACAGATAATGTTGCGGACTACAAAGTTTATCACTTTTTTCGTTGTTATGGTAGCAAGAGGTTCATCTTTAGCCCACTTTGTAAAGTAATCAACTGCGACGATGGCGTACTTCGCACCACCTTTTTCCAAAGGTAGAGAACCAATGATGTCGATGCCCCATACTGCAAACGGCCACGGGCTGACCATTTGAGTTATCTCGGTAGGCGGGGCTCTAGGAATTCGAGCATGCTTTTGACATTTATTACATTTCTTGGCATAATCCGACGCATCGCGATTTACAGACGGCCAAAAATATCTGTATCGAAGTTCTTTCTTGGCAAGTTCTTGCCCCCCGGTGTGATCGCCACATTCTCCCTCATGCACATCGCGTAATACTCGTTTAATTTCATCGTGAACGATACACCAGAGTAAAGGAACAGAGTACCCTCTTCTGTACATGACTCCATTCTGGATGGTGAATCGTGAAGCCTTCCGAAGGACTTATCTTTTTTCACTCCTGCGCTCTGGCAGGATTCCATGCTCAAGGTAATTTCTGAATGGAGTCATCCATGACTCCTTATCGGGAGCAACTTCACATACCCAATCCGTTTCTGCCCGGTCAATACTTGGAGAAGATAACGTCTCTACAGGAACGAGCCCCATTTGCTGCGCTTCACCAGTGCTGGCTAACTTCGCCAATGACTCGGCCTTCTGATTACGTTCTCGAGGTATACAATAGATGACATAATAGTCAAACTGGTTCAGTGTTTCCTGAACCCGAGCTAAGTAAGCGGCCAGCCTTCGATCTCTCGCTTGATATTCTCCCAGAACTTGACACACAACTAATTGTGAATCGCAATAAATTTCCACAGCGATAATTCTCAAATCTCTAGCAAGTTTCAATCCAGCTAAGAGGCCTTCTTATTCAGCTTCATTATTGGTTGCATGAAAATCGAACTTTAAAGCATAATATATAGATCGGCCTTCGGGAGTAATTAAACTTTTTTAATCTTTTCTTCCTCACTTCTGATTTTGAAAAAAGCTTAATAGAAAATGGTTCAATAGGTTAAAAGTCTTTAACCAAGGTAAGGTTTGAATTTTAAATAGTTTTTAACCAAGATAAATTTTAGGAAAATTTTATAAGTTTCAAAGAAAATTTGGGCATAGAGAAATAATATTAAGATCCTCCGAATTTCTATTTTTGATCTTGAATCTGCTCTAACTTTCTTTACCTTCTTATTTTTAGCCTCCTAGTATTGTTTCAAAGTTTAACTTAATGAAGTATCACACAATTCTGTGTGCAGAGCATAGGTCAAATACTAGTCAAATGCACGCAAAAGAAGCAAGCCTTCTAGCCTGAAATCAAATAAGAATAATGAAGGTCAGTCTGGGTTTGAGATTTTGAGATGTTGTAAGCGAAGAACAGAATATCATGAAAACTTGTGCATGAAAGCTATCAACCTTGATAGACTTATCATCTTATAATGGGTAAGTAATGAGTAATTTTGTTATGACAAAGTTCATTGATCCTATGGTGCATGCTAAATCAAAGCCTAGAAGGCTAGAAGGGCTTATTATTGGTGTTTAAGTTCCAAATCTGTTACCCAGGGCTTGGATTACTACTAAGTCGAGCCTACGTAACTTGGCTCTTGTTTGCATTATTTATTTATTTATTCTTCTGATGTTGTCCTTGATAATTATTCTACTGATATTCTTCTTGGTATTTTTTTTAAAATTCACCGGTTTAGCAGATAGTTCCGCTACTTTTTTTTGGGATCATTTAATTGCAATTTGAAAATTCCTATCTGTTCTATGTGACTTGCGGAGAATTTATACATTGATCGTTATTGGAACGTGGACTGGAATCGCAATTTTGATAGTAAACCAAAGCAGCGTCCAAGTTATAGATCGTTATTTTTAAAATTCAATAATGATTTAGCGCTAAAAAAGCTCAAAATTAAGAGGAAATTGACCATTATTGATATAATATATATGTTTATATGTGTCCGTGAATGATTCATATCAATACATTGATAGCGGATCCATAATATGAAGCTGGTTACATGTACAATCCTTAGTTTAATTGGATTTACACTTCCAATTACTTTCATTTTTTTTAAATGCATTTAATATTTCATCAAATTCATAATTAGGAAAAAAAATTTAGAAATACTTTTTCCCTTGATATTATATAACTAAACGGTTGGTTTTTCCACCGTTATACGGCTATACTAGTATATTCTTTAACAATGATTGGACTCCTGATCACGGTACTCTTTTTTTCCGCTTTGCCGTTAATCCTAAATTTTGAGTTGAACTCTAATTTGTCTGGCTTGCATGCTTAGCTCAGTCCAATGATACAAAGCCTGCTCAAAATAGTCCAACGACATAGTTGAATATGGATGATAATTTGGATCCAGTGATCAAGCAGGCTAATAAAAACAAATGCAGACTTTTTGGACATATACGGCTGGTGTCCGTCATCAGTTCAAAGACGAGACAAGTCAAATACGAGACAAGTCAAGGGAGTCACTATGCTCCAATTGTAATAATTGTAATGGACCCAAACCGCCAAATCTGGAGCTGATATTGAATATTTAAATGGATGGTTCTATAATGCAGATTGCAGACCATTCAAGTCAACGTTTCATGAAAATTCAATCGCTTGTTTTTACCCATAACTCAGATAGCGAGCTCCCAAATATTCAGCCTCTGATTTTCATTTTAAAGTCTTTAGTCAAATTAAAAAAAATCAATAATTGCACAATACGTCAACAGCTCACCTCCAAACAATTCTCAATACATTAACACATCAATCTCAATATCATTCTCAATATACTAGTATAACCGCACAACGGTAGAAAAACTGACATTTTGAGCATATTATTTGAATCAATATTTATCTTTGTTGCACTGTTAATTTAATTACACCATGACAACAATGTATTTGAAAAAAAGACCATTTTAATTATAAACAAAAAAATTTACAAATACTGAATCGCACTCTGGAGTGCATACGACCCGTGTTCTGAATTGCACGACAAGGGTCTTGAATCTTGATGTAGCCTAAGATTTAGATGATGAAATCGCTTGTTTCCTCCGTACTGTGCATTTGTCATATATTAGTTCGCATCGACAATGGACCGGGCTCAATTTAATCCAATTCTTTCTAATATTATTCATGGCTAAAACAAGCCGAATAAATCTGTAAACCCAGTATTATAACGTTTACAGTAAATTTGATCAAGCAGCTTTTATCTGCCTGAATTGGACTAATACTAAGTCAAAATGTACTTAAAAAAATGTAAAAACTGTAAATCCATAGTTATGCTTTCCATGCATGTACTTAAGTACATATTCGGCTATACAGTTTTGATACTGGTTTTCTTTTTAGTAAACAACTCTCCCAAAATCCAAAAACAAAACATCGGTATATAGGCATGAATATTAAAATTCATATATAAATATAATACAACATATACTGATTTAACCACACACTCGTAAATTAAACAATCATGTGTACCGTCTAATATAGATTTGGAATCGTCTAATATTGCAGTCAATTAATTTTTTAATTACTGTACGGCTGCATCCCATAAACAGTTACTAAAAATATAAATAATTAAATAAAGATAAATCCAACTTTACTCGGAACTAACTCATATGTTCTCAGGTGTAGAAAATTCTAATACTAAAAGCAAGGTTTTCAAAATGGAATTCAAGTCTTTAAATCGTAATGTTCAAACCTTATATCAAAATGGAATTTATAAACAACAATTTGGTGAACAAAACTACGTATGCTGGTAAACCAAACCTAATTAAGCATTCACAAGAACTAAAAGGTTGTGAAATTTATTCTACACAAATAAAACTTACATGTACAAGGATAACACAGGCAACCAAAATAAGCGTAAGATCTATAATAATACAGATAAGTGGAAGAGGAAATTGATGATTAGTTAGGCATCATATGCTCAAATCCCCCAGCTTGAAGACCAGCAACCATATTTCCCGTAGACACGTTGTGAAGCAACTGCTGAAGCCATCTTCGAGTTGCTGGATCATCTTGCACTCATTATAAGTTTGCATACATATTAGCTTTTTAGAAACAGCCGATTGTAGAGTCACATAATTGTACATTATTGAATCTCTTATGGTAATTTCCCTCTTTCTTTGTGAAAGAAACAAGTGCACTCAAAATGATGTGAAATGGACATGTTATATAACAACTCCATGCAAATAAAATGGTGTGAAATGTACGTTATTGAATTTCTTATGGTAATTTCCCTCTTTCTTTACGAAAGAAACATGTGCACTCAAAATCATAGAAGCATGGTTACCAAGTTCGGTAAGATAGTTTGGGGTTATAGATCCAGGGTTTAAAATCAATTGACATATGAGGGAATACAGCACTATCATATGAGAATGCAGGGTTAATGCATCTGTGTTTATATAACCCTACAAGTAAATACATCGTCTATAATTTACTGAATCGTAGGCATGAAAAGGACTGTATCACGGAAGACGAAATCTTGATCAAATTTGCTGTGGCAAATTACCATTTGCTTTCCTAGAAAACCTTATGAACTGCACTGAAAGTATGTATCAGAGAGCTATGTTCTTGATTTATGTTAACAGAACATAATAAATTTCAGTTCATGAACATGCTAATCAACTTGCATGTGTATATCGAAAATGGTTGCTTTCTATGTATATAACTTACCCGAAGGCAACCGTTGAAAGTGCCATCTTTTAACAACTCAGGGAGGCAAGTCTGCAAAGCTTCACATGCTCTGAAATTGGTAACAAATAAATATCAGAATTTGAAAACATATCCCGTAGAATTTGTGTACAAATTAATATTTTATTTCTAAGTAGATCAGGGTTCAATTAAATGACCGAGTTTCAATTCTACCAGTCAAAAAAGTAATGTTTGAATTTCAAAATATAACTTCAACCTCATGGACAAAATTTGATGCTCAAATGGTGTAAATAAATAATACGTATCCATTTTGGGTTATTCCTGCATCAACAACTCTATGTAGAAAAATGTGAAGTTGATAAAAATGCACAATCACTACATATAAGGCGAAAATAAATAATGCATATGGTTGAAAAATCCATGATATTTTATGCAATGTTGTTCGTGTTCATAAATCAAACTCAATTTGTTAAGCTATCTTCTAGAGTCAAACATATGAATATATGAGCTGGGTATGGTTCACAGAGAGGAGTTCAAATTCTTATGTCTATACCATAATATGCATATGCTTAGATGCATGCGTGTGTGAAAACTAAAATTTCGAATAAACCTTGGGTTGTCTGAAAGCCTAAGATAACAGCGGATGATATGCTTGAGCAGCCTTGTGGAGGGTTGTTCAGCAAGAGTTACAACCATGTTTCCAAGTACACTACTAACTGCAAAAAAGCGCTCTGCTGTAGCACAGATATAGTGAAGGCCGACATCATCCAACAGAATTTTTTGAACAATAAAGGTAGCCACCTAAATGTGTAAGTTATGTAGAACAGTTGTAAATTGCTTAGATACTTTTCTTTAATGCAACAAAGAACAAATCATCATATGTTTATGCACCAAGTTTAGCAGATGAGCGTCATATAGGAATTGATGGTGATAAAAATAAACATTATTTTGCTTAACCTCCAACCCGTTGTGAAGTAAGTAATCATTCTAAATATGATAATGATAAAAGAAAATCAATATGATTTACAATTACATATCTTACTTATTTATCTTTAAACATGCAAAGTATCAAATTTTTCAAGAAAATATGATTTCTTACCCTCATATAATTTTGTCCAAAAAATACATAGGAACGGAAAATTTTCACCCTATAACTATGTTATTGCCAATCTACTACACTCAAGTAATTATAAGCAATTAGGGTCCTAAGCTTACTATATCTGCCACAAAAATTCAGATGAACCATATATTTAATTCCAAATATATTTGGACCCAGTAACAATATAGTTTGGCAGGCTAAAGTAATAATTTCATAAGACAATAGTATGCTGCTACCATAGTAGATTTCCTAGTTTTTAAAAGATGAGGAAGTTTATTAGTAGATCACTGTTAAGAAGTTCTCCTTCACATTAGTCTTAAACACTCTCCAAACTGATTTATAAATTAAATTGTTCAAAGATTCACCGATCACAAGATAGCATACATCATTTCCAAGGAATAACGAACTGTATAAAAAATTGAAGCGGGTGTTCACTTACTGTCTTTGAAAGTTCACTACTCATTTCCATGGTGCGCAAACACAAAGGGATTATTTCGGTTTGAAGAAGAAAACTGATAACTTCAGTATCATCGACCTGTAAATCAATTGATCAAATAAAGCCAATCAATTGATCACAAGATTGCAAATAATCTTATTTTGAAAAGCTTTCTCTACTAGTTCAGGATCCTCATCTTCATTACAAGGCGTCCTGAAGAAGTTCGCACTCTCAAGTGAATTGATAAAATAAAAATCTATTACAAGAAAATCAATTGAACCAAGAATTTACTTGTTGCGGTTGAGAAAAATCTCTAGGTTTCCATGGCCAGCTTAGGGTTTTACGAAGCTTAGGTCACGTAATTCTCTCCTAATCCATAATTAGTACCAATAAATGAAGAAAACTCGGCTAAAAATGATGCGAGATCCGAGGAAAAAATGGACTGCAAAAAAGAGGCGATCTTCTCGCTTTGAATAGAATGAGTGAAGGGAGCATCCTATGGAGGTGGAGCCGCTAGCTTTGAAGTAGAGTAGGGTTGATTTGGACAAGGGGCGGTACTGTTTTGGCATTTGAGAACAAAAACACAGGTTGAGGAGAAAAAGGAGGCACAGAAAGTCGCGAGGCAAAATAAAAAAAGGCGGAGCATGATTTTGGCTTCAGAGTATTTTATTTTGACCAGTAGAAGTAGGCAAACCTCCCTAACGGTCGGTTTGATTATCCAAAATGCCTTGGAGCATTCCCAACCAATGTCAAGTTTGGGATCGGTTGCTCCATTTTGGGTTGCATTGACCCGTAAGATTGTCAACACAGCTCAAGGGATCATGAGGTGGTTAACCGGCTTTAATATAGTCGGATGACCTTAGCAGGCTATATAAAACCCAG
The DNA here is from genome assembly GCA_030737815.1 of Allium fistulosum. Lineage (NCBI taxonomy): Eukaryota > Viridiplantae > Streptophyta > Magnoliopsida > Asparagales > Amaryllidaceae > Allium > Allium fistulosum. Next base: position 1,025,264,903 of record CM060902.1, read on the forward strand.
CTAAACCCCCTACATGGCAACGGTAAAAAAAATGACCGTTACCACATAGCTCGCTATAACAAAGTCGGGTAAAAGCAATGGTCATTTCTTTTTACCGTTGCCTTCTTCATCTTTTTCCTTTTTATATAATTTTACAACATAACAATTTTATTTACACAAATTTATTCAACATTTATTAATCTCTCTTCAAACAATTATCTATACGATTTCAATTATATCAAAAAATCAGAAAGGAAAATCTAAAAAATATTCATATCTCAATTTTCTATCACAACACAGACCTGATAATCAAAATTCATCTCAATTCAATTAGAACCTGTTCAATTCTCAGCATAGTCAAACTCAATACCATTTTAAAAATTCTCAATAACAAAATCAAAATTCAAATTTTGATTTTTGCCAACAAAGTCCAAATTCATATCATTCTCCCCAAATTCAAAGTTTATATAATTTCAACAAAATTTGAATCATTACCAAAATTCCTTAAATTTGAATTATTCCCAACATACCTCATTTCAACAAATCTATAACTATGATACAAACTACATGCCTCCCAACAGTCAGCAACGGTCAATGATGTCTTACCACTCTCAAAATTTGGCAAGAAATTTGAATAATTAATTAGGAGATAACGGTTAGGGAAACCAAGGATCGCAATTCGAGGGCGATTAAACTGCCGAAGAAGATGTTTATATGAATCCTAATTTGTCTACCACTCAAGCAAGGGGAAAGCAAACAACGAGAATTAATATTAATGAATTTTCTAATGCAGAAAGTGAAAATCCGCCACCAAATGGCCCAAAAGCACGAAAATGGTCGTCAGACGAGCAAGCTGAATTAGCATTCCGTTGGGTTGAATGTTCTAAAGACAATACGAAAAATAGGAGCCAAACTAGAAGTTCTTGTTGGAATTCCGCTTGCAATTTGTTCAATTATCAACGTCTAAACAATCTTTCAAGAACCATTGATTCTTTGAAGCAATCATGAAAAAGAATATATTCCGCTTGTCAACATTGGAAAGAAATAATGGCTGGGTTGCATACACGACAACAAAGTAGGAAAAACGACAAGGATTTGGTAATGATTTTAAATTTGTAATTCAAATTCTCATATTTCGTGTTTTAATAGTATTCATCATCTACATCTTAATCATATTAATGCATTGTACATGGCCAAACATAATAATAAACCGTTCAGCCTACAACATTACTAGGACCTACTCTCGTGCGACTAAAAATGGAGTCGAGTGCGACAAGAAAAATCGGTATTGCGGTTTCTTCCTAGAAAGATGAGTGATAAATCGAGCCTTGAAATTCCTGATCTACATGAAGACACACCGATTACACAACACGCTATGAACACATTGGTGAGCATATGACGGTCGCTGAAAATTCAAATAAATTATACATGGAAGCAAAAGAAGCGAAGAGGCTTGATAGGTTTAAGGATAGACAACGGTGTCATGATGAAATACAACAGTTAAGAGTTGACAAGTTAGAGTTAAGAAAACAAGAATTAGCTCGACAACAAAGAGCTGATGATTTGGCTCTTTTAAGTTGCAACCTAAATGAGCTTAATCAAATGCAAAGGTTGTATATGGAGAAGCAAATCGAGGAGTATCATAGACGTCAAGGTGGCTTATAGGAAACTATGTTCATATTTGGTATCTTATTATTACCGTATCTTGTATTTGTACTGGTGTTGTTAGTATTACTGTTATTGTTTCTCATTTAGTTATATTTATTGTAATTATATTGTTATTGTCATTCTCATTGTTTTCTCATTAATGTAACTAAATAACATTGGATTAACAGTACAACAGATATTAAAAATTCAAACACAAACACTGTTATAACACGTCAACAACAACTAAAAACATAAAAGTGAAACATACAGTAAAAGAAGAAGATAACACGATTAATTCAAACATCACTTCTACTAATGGTTTCTTATATGTTCCTAGTAATGTTCCACCAGTTCTTCTCATAAATCAAGATGAGCTTGTGGATCTCGAATGTCTACGATTATTTACATGTATTCGGCAAAGGTATTTTGGTCTTTGTAAGGTTTTTTTGAAATGCCATAACAATGTCCGGATAGTTTCTCGGTTAAATCTCATATCCACCATGTTCTTCTTCCATAATCGTATTGTGTAAAATAAAACAACAGTACATGATATTAGATAATACCGCAGGATCGTGGTAGTATACCTCTTTTCGTAAGATATGAAACCTACCTTGAAGCACTCTAAAAGCTCCGTCAACATCTTTTCTCAAACTCTCTTGTTGCTGGGTGAATTTGTCTTCTTTTGCATTATTTGGTTTTTTATAGGCTGGCACAAGTGTTTTCCATTTTTGATAAATTCCATCTACTAGGTAATAACCCATGGAATGATCTTTGTCACTTATTTTGTAATTGCATTGGGGTGCTATATCATTACATAGATCATTAAATAAATATATATGACTGTCATAGGATGTTAATATATCATTAAGTGAACCTGGTGCTCCAAAAAAACATGCCATAATATAAATTGAACAAAGCAACTACTTCCAATACTAGAGTTGCCTTTTTGCAATGTCTTGTGCATTGGCCTTGTAAAGCAACCGAATAGTTTTTCCACCTTCAATGCATACAATCTAAGCTACCTAACATACCTGGAAATCCATGTTGATTTCTCATCGCTAACGATTTGTCAATGTCATGAGGAGTTAGGGACCGAAGATATTCTTCACCAAATTGTAGAACAACGGTTTTGCAAAATTATTTCATAAATATAATTATCATTGAGTCTCCGATCTCACTTTATCATCCTACGAATCACCAGAAGTTCCATACGATATCATACGAAGTGCAGTCGTAACCTTTTATAGTGATAAAACTCCTAGTTCATTAATTTCTTTTCATCTATGGGTAAAAAAGATGTTTGTTTTGGTTAATTTGTCAAGAATCTGATTAAAGACAGTCTTGGACATATGAAATTTTCGTTGGAAATCTACATCCTCGTACACGAGGTTTTCCGAAAAATAATCCATGATTAGTTGATTGTGGTCGGTAGCACAGTCTCTCCCATATCAATGTTGATGAACTATTCCGAAGATGAAGACGATGACAAGAACCACCATAGAATTTTTAGGTTACTCATTTGTTATATTAGTGATGATGAATTTAGAAGATTGAATGAGTATGTTATTGGTAGCCTTTGGCTCTACTTATTAGGTTTTTTTATAAAGGATGATCGGATTGATGCACTTCTTTTAACAATTAGTGATGTCCCGTCATATTGAAAACTGTAGCCACATTGCACTTCTTTTAACATTTGACATTCTGACTAGTGGAGACAGAATGCCATAGTGTCCCGTCATATTGAACACTGTAGCCATGTTGCACTTCTTTTAACGTTTCCCAACTTGACTAGTGGAGACAAAATGCAATAGTGTCTCGTCATATCGAACATTATAGCCACGTTGCACTTCTTTTAACGCTTGCTAGCTTGAATAGTGGAGACAAAAAGCCATAGTGTCACGTCATATCGAACATTGTAACCACGTTGCATTTCTTTTAATTCTTGCCAGCTTGATTAGTGGAGACAGAATGCCTCAGTTCTATTTACATTGTGCTGCTTGCAAAAATGATCTTCACTAATATCATATCACTAACACATAAAAAAGGTGGATTACAACCATACTTCCTTATCCTCATCATACCTATATGAATGTCCTTTAAGACACGATACCCCACCAGTTACGTTTTCCGCTCAACGACCAACTGAGTGGTATATTGAAATGGAGGAAAGACACTATGAGGATGTAAGGGAGAATAAGAGAGATTTGCAAGAGCTCGGACTATTAGAGGGTGGAAGAATACAAAGAGCAGAGCGACGTACCCATTGTTTGTACTAAAACTGGGCAGAACACACTTCGGATGTGTTTGAAGAGATAAAATGAAGAAAGTAAATGTAAAATGGGGCAGATCTAACAAACACACTAATCAACATATAAGAAAATGCACAGAAACACACGAATTTTGAGTGGTTCGACGTATTGCCTACGTCCACTATGAAATGACTAATGTTTATTGAATTTCACTCGTTGTTTACAAGAGATTACAACAGTACAACTGAAGTTTAATAATGATTTCGGCAGAGTATCAACGTAGAGAAGCCAAAAGTCCCTTTTCTGTAGGTCCATGGTCGCTATTTATAGGTGTAGGCAGCAAATATCTCGTCCAGATTTCGGAAGACTTCTTCTCTTACGTGAGTGGGCCCACGGGATCGAGTTCAGGTGATTTCGACTCGATCTGGAAGCGATACGAATTGAGTTCGTATCAATCCATAAATGGTCCTTTCGGGCCGAAATTGATCAGGTATATTCTTGAGGTTGTAGGCAAGCTCCTGTGAAAATTTCATGGCATTTGGACTTATAGATGGTGAGATATGATCGATGCAAGTTTTGATTTATAGTGTGCTGTCGAATTCGTATCGCTCTCGTTCGTGTCGCTCCATTCGTATCCATACCATTTGTATCGATCAGGGTGACGTGGAGCGATATCCCAGGATTGATCCACTTTCCATGCCGAGTGACTGCGACTTCCAACTTTCTATGCTTTGTTTGTATCGACCTGGATACTTCCTCTTCATATCGATGACCAACACTTCATTTCGTATCGATAGTTGCTTGTGTCCTTCGTACCGATGAACAACGCCGCTTCGTATCGATGGCTTTCACTTCATTTTGCATCAATACGTACTCATTCCTTTCATATCGATATTCACTTATATGCTTCATATCGATGGGAGGTGCTGATTTCTTGTTGATGGAGGACGTTGACTTTGCATCGATCTATGGTTGATCGATACGAAGTATTCTTGGCAGTGGATCGATACAAACGGACTCATGTGTTACTGCTGATGGATAAGAAGCGGGTTAGCTTGAACGGATACGAAGGGGGTCTGCTTTAATGGATACGAAGAGGGTTAGTTTGGATGGATGCGAACGTAGTTGATTCCCTTGATCTTGATCGATCCCTATCCCGAGCATACGAACTCTGATTTACTTGAAATTGGAACGTTGGCTTTCATAGATTTGCTTGTCATGCCTTGTCAATTGTAGGTCGATCCAAACTCGGACAAAATTCGCCAGTATCCACAGTGAACCTGTGTATAACCGATCTTCGAGACAGACTGTCCTTGGTCTCCAGTTAAGTTCCTGGTGTCATGTCCTTGCCAAAAGGCAGGATAACATTTGCCTCCCAAAGTACGTCTTGTGAGAACATGACGTGCTTTGAAAATCTGCAATTTCTATTTTGAAAAAGTTCTTTTCGATTTGCTGAATGGTTGTTCTCTTTTCACCAAAAGATATAACCTTCGATTGATCTCCAGTAATGCAAATACTGAATTGTTGACTGCCAATTGTTGTACTATGCACTGTTGTAACTGAGTGTTGAATGATAGAAAACTGTTGTTCAAGGTCGTAATTTCCATCAGGTGAGCATTCAATTCCTATGAATTTTGAAAATTGAATGTTAGTCAGCCATACATGCATGTATGTTAACTTGACTCCTGTTCGCGTTTGCACGTTCACAGGTCGTTGTCAGCTTTTTATCGAATTCTGTATCAATCCTCTCTTGAATCGACGTGAAATTCGAGCTGCAACAACACTTAATGGTCGTTTTAGTGTATCTCTTCGTATCGATCCACTCCTGGATCGATGTGAAAAGTTGGAAGATCATATTCGTATCGATGGAGATTGACACGAATTGATTGGCTTCTCAATACATTTCGTATCGATGGATACGAATCTCTATGGGCTTCACGTTGATGGATATGAACAGGGCAGCTTGTATCAATGTAGAATGAGTATGGAAGAGCTTTCCTCGTATCGATTGGAGGAGAACTATTGTTCACCGGTCAAAGCAACTAGGAGACGAATAGCCACTCTCTCTAGTATTTAATGCTTTTGTACTTAGCATATTTCCCACTTGCTCATTTTCTTGCCTTGTTTTAGAAATTCGTATCGCTCTGAGAAAATCAAAACTGCTCTCGCCCTTGAACCATATTTCAATTCCTTCCACTAGTTGTCGTGATTAGATAAACAATTAATCGAATTTACCCTTAGAACGATGAGACTCGAACCCTTCGTGCCATTTCATTTGCTCTCACGACCGAGTTTAATGGAGAAGAGGCCGGAGATGGGCCAGAGCAAGGTCATGGACGGTTGCAGAAGATGTCTGCGTTGATTGAGGAAGATGAAGTATGGGGATGGACACGAAGAAACACTTTCGTATCGATCCGGGATGAAGTGAAAGACCGTATTATCAGGGTGTAGCAAGACTTCGTATGGAACGAGTGCAGTGTCTCGTATCGATTGGTGGAGGACTTTTCATGTCGGTAAACTAGTGTGGTGTTCGTATCGATCCGAAGAGATCGATACAAAACCCATGGTTTCGTGACCAACATGAAGCAAGGATTTAGCATCAATACGAAATGCTATTGGGCGATGGATATGCAATATTGTTCCATGATCGATATAAAGTAATGTCTACCCTGATTGATACAGACTATGTTATCGACGATCGATACGAAATGAGGCTCATAGACCGATATAAAGCGATGGCTTTTGGACTGATACGAGGTGCATTTCTGGTGACCGATCCAAGTCTAAATTCTGATCGATACGAAACTCCTTGCCTACTCGAACATTTGACTCCGACGAGCTTTTGCCCTGCATTACCGGACTTAACCTTTTCATTGCATATTCGACTGCCTTTTGAATCTCGTCGATGGAACTATAACTTGACAAAATTTAACAAACTTTAACTCGGATCAATCTCCAAAGTCTGGATGGCACGGTTGTGACGGTCAGCGATGACGGTTACGGTTGTGACGGTCAGCGATGACGGTTACTCCGGTTGAATTTTGAAGTCTTCTCATTCGAACACTTTGTTAATCTCTGTAGAATCTTCTTAAGTAACTCACAGCACTGCACTGCACAACACATTCAAGCATGTCAAACTAGGGAACACACGAGATTATTGTCACCTAACGATGGTTTTTGATAAGCTGATTAGCTACGGAACCCAGGAGTTCACAACAACAGGAGGCTCAAAGTTCACCTCTTCCGATAATAGAGATGCCGGCCATTGCGGCCGAAGTCGTAAGTCCAGCTTCGGACGAGTTACCAGGAGCAACCTTCGTTGGGAATCCACAAGATTCTGTTCCATCCAATGTTTCCGAAGATATGCTGGGGAGTGTTTGAGGCACGGGCTATCATTGGACGATGTCCTGCTACCAGGACCGAACGACAGGCCACATACTCCTCCGGAAGGGTACACCGCTTTTAATCAATTTTCCTTCACGGCCGGGACACTCCCACCACTCAATCAATATATTCGGGAGGTGCTATCTTATTTAAGGATTGCCCCGTCACAGTTACATCCAAACGGGTACGCTCTTCTGAATAGCCTATTCATCATCTTTATGGAGCACCTTTTCCGGCCACCGACTCCAGAGGAAGTCAGATTCTTGTTCAATGTAAAGAGTCGGTAAGATAATCCCTCCTTCACATTCTTAGAGGGAGCCAGAAATTGTCAAATTTTGATTGGGACTTGGACCAAACTCAGCTACTTCAAAACCGAGTGGTTTTATGTTCGGTGCCCGCCAGGATTCGCTAGACGGTGGCTAGTTAGACGTAAGTGTCGCAATTTCTCTAGCGATTAATGGGATAGTTGTAATCAATGTCGGGTCTAACATTTTCTTTCTTTTACAACTTCAATTCCACGACCTAAAGGTGCTCAATTTAAGGAAATAGTACGAATTCTTCAAGAGGTGCCGGGCGAGATTAGAGAGATCGAAGCGGTGCTTATGGATGAAAATTTGAGGGCCGTCGGGCTAATTGACAAAGACTAGAGCGTAGGGCTTGACGGATCTCTTAGGGCAGCTCCGGCAAGACAAACTAGGCATAGAATGCCCGAAACTGTAATCGCTAAGCAGGGTGGCGAAGAGGATATGCCCACTGAAGATGAACCCGTAGCCGGGCCTTCAGATAGTTTTCGACATTCAGTGGAAAAAAGAAAAGGCAAGGCGGTTGCTCATAAGCATTGCAAGCCTATGAGATGGAAATCTATGGTCATGTCTTTGCCAGCCGTCGGTGTTATAATTTCGGAGGCTCCTCCCCCACATATGGAGAATCCTTTTGAAGGACCTGTAGACATTCCAATTCCAGACTATGTGTCGCTCCAACAAGATACCGGATTGGAAGGGCTTCAGAGCGCTTTAGATCTAGGCGAGTCAATTCCTTCGAATATGGTCGATATAACCGGTTGGTCGGGGGGTTTGCACATGCATACACACACTTCATGGCACCATACAATTTCTAATCACAAGCAATTCATTTCTGGGAAATTCCAACTCTGTTTCTCTTTTCGTTTTACAGTTACGATGTCGAAGCGAGGATCTATGCTCGACAGCCTCCGTTATGCACGTCATTCATCTAGTTCATATTATGAGTCTCGCAGACGTGAGGCCGACAGAGACCGCGATCGCGACTACTCCGGTCAGGAGATGTAGCGCTATGAGAGAGAAAGGGACAAGGAGAGGGAGAGGGAGTATAGGCGTCGTTCCCAGTCACGCTCTCCGCCACCTAAAGGTCCAACACAACCTTCCGGTTCTGGCAAACAAACCTATGAATCATCGCGCCAAATACCACCTTCCTAAGTAGCCAGGCCTAACCAACAGCATCGGAGGACTGAAATTGAGGCCCCCGTTGTCACTGAACCCACCGGGGAAGGAGCGATTAGGATCGCTAAGTTGAAAAAGGATTTTCCGAATATCTGTTTTGACGGCTTCATCTTTCCCCAACACTTAAAGCGAATCCCCAACGAGGCAGAATAGACAATGCACGACTATATATACGATGTTTATGGCTAGTATCGAGAATGGATGAAGACTGCAGATAAAGTCTCATCGATGGCCTTTGAGCGGGCGAAGACTATCGAGAAACTAAGAGCTGATCTCGCTCAAAAGGACCGCATAATTCAGGTGCTTAATGATGGAAATGAGTCCGCGATAAATACAGAAACGGAGGACAATAAAAGAGCCAATGAGGCAACCTAGAGGATGAAGGAGATGAGGCGAACGCACTTAGCTTTGGTTAAGGAAATGGGGCACCGAACCACCACAGTTATGGCCGAAAGAGATGGGGCGCTTAAAGAGCTTGAGGAGCTTAAAGCTAAACTTGATGAAGTTGTCAAAGAGAAAGACGATGCAAATAAAGCTGCTCAGGAGGCATGCGAGCAGGCTGTGGCACTCAGGGATGAGAGGGATGCGGCAACGCTGAAGGTTCAGGAAGCTGAAGCCAGAGTTGAGGGTGAAGTGAGAACGGCAGAGGCCAGGTTGGAGGGTGACATTGAAGATCTCCTCATTACATATAATGCCAATGTTCTGAAGCATCAAAATCTAAGCTGGCTCGAATACTATCCATCACATCTTTACAATGCTTGGTACCGTTTGGTTGAAGATGAAAAAGCAGAGCACCACACTGAATCCATCGATGAGTTTGAATTGGAGAATCGGGTGCTGAATGAGGAGGAAAGAAGAGTTCTCCACGACGTCACTATCACATTCGAGAAGTAGAGGCTCGGTACTCAGCATCCGGAGGATGGACAGGGTTTTGGCGTTGAGCATCATGATGCGGGCTCCGAAATTCGTATGCCAACCCAGCGCGAATCTACTCCTGCGGTTGATCCTCAATCTGTGCCCACATACAATCCTGATCAACCACAGTTGTCTACAACTCGCGAGCATGTCCCTGAAGCTGCTCTGGTTCCACCCACGAGCCATTCTGAGGAAGGTATACCAAACATTTCTCGCACTTACTCGAAGTAAGGAACGTTGTTCAAAGCTGTTACTAATATTTTTTCACTTATCTTTATTCAGTGATAGGAGCCGCACTGGCCGTGCCCCTTGCAACTTAAGAGCCGCATCATGAGCAGGAGGCCCTTGTGACAAAGGCGACCACAACAATGGCCATTGCACCAACCGACGGAGTGCAGGGGAGCACTTTTACTTTTGACGAGCAGATGATGGAGGAACTCCTTGGTCATCAAAGTGACCCACTTACTGACCTGCCATTCGTCATGGGTGAAGGCGCATTCACGGCCAGCTCTTCGGGCCCAAGTGGCAGCATCCCCACGGACGCTCAAACTATCCATAAAGAAGAGATAATAGCGGAAATTAATGCCGAGATGGAAGCAGCCGCACGGGCCAGTGGTATCGGAGGTGGTATGGAGGGTCCTGGTCCACCTCCTCTGCGAACGATTTCTCCCGGCGGCACAATTGTCGACACCGGTGTGCCTCCCTCGTCTTCCAATCTCGAGAGTGTTCCTATCCCTCCGACTCTGCATTCAGAAAGCATTCCAATTCCTGTGAGTTCGGAGGAAGAGGTCACCATAATTCCCCCGGCTGGAGACCAACCACCAAAAGGCAAGGGCTCGAAGAGGCATCTGAGAGGTAGCTCCAGTGGGTCGACGCCGGAGAGGAAGAAGAAGATATGAGGGAATATACGTATCTTCTCGCTCCCTTTTTTGGTAGATAGATAGGAATTTATTTTTGCTTCTTGTACGCCATGTATAGATGCGGGTTTGGCCCCAGCTAGTAGGATTTCTTGGGACGATTTTTGTTCTTATCCTTCTTTTCAAAGAATAGTTAAACTAAAATTCCATTTTGTTTCCAGCATAGTTTCGTGTTTATTTGTTTAAGTGTATTAGCGCTTGAACTTCCATTCAATATACTTGTGAAACATTAGTCTCTGAATCGGACCTGAGTTTATTTGTTAAGTCCTGAAGCCATGGCTTCGGGTCATGACCGAACGTTAAGTTGAATTCCAATACTGCACTGTCTCGATCAGTAGCTGGTACTTAAGTTTTGCCCCCAGTCTCGAGGATAAATTGGAATGGTCGGTCGGCAGTCGCTTTTTGCTTTTAATACATCGAGCTTAACTTTGTCGAAATGAGGCTGAAACGAGATGAGTTCGGGTGGTCGAATCACACTCGCTCATCTATTGGTAATTACATCTACACTCTCGGGATTGTACTTGTATGTCGGCGGTCGGTCACGCCCGCTTAAGGTTTAGAGATATGTCCGCGCTCCGGGGACTTAGGTTACTTTACGGGCGGTCAGTCACAACCGTTTGATATTTAAAATTTCGTCCGCACTCTGGGGACTTAAATTGATTCGTGGGTGGTGAGTCACACCCAATTTGCATTTATACTCCGACCCGCACTCCGGGGACTTGGACTTGTCTCACGGGTGGTTGTTTCATATTCGGTTTGTGTTTATACTCCAATTCACATTCTGGGAATTTGGAGTTAGCCGATGAGTGGTTGGTTACATGTTTATACTCTAGTTCGCACTCTGGGAATCTGGAGTCGGTTAATAGACGGTCGATCACATCTGTTTTGAGTTTTAGGATTTCGTTCGCACTCCGAGAATGATAGGTGTATCAAGATTGTGGATGGTCGAATCACATCCACCCTGAGTTAACAAGTGAGGTCATTAGATGGACGGGTCCATCCTCCTCGGACTTGTTTTAAACATGGGCGAAGTTGTTAGGTGGACGGATCCACCCTCTTCGAACCCGCATTTGTAAGTTTATACTCCAGTTCGCACTCTGAGAGCCGGATTTAGTTAGAGGATTGTCGTGTATCAATCCTTTTTTGGCTCCAGTGTGATGACTTGCCCCCGAGCTTGGGTTTCACTTAGCGAGTGACCGGTCGTATCACAATCACTCCCTATTTGAATAAGTCCCACCGTAAGGTGGAACTTAGCTCTTCGTGCATTGTGATGGTCACATGATGCATTTTAAGAATCACTGCTCTAGCTCGAAGAGATTGCATTTTATTGCTGAACTAAGAAAATATGGCAAAGTTAGTTGCCTTATTACAAATTCAAATTTTGAAATGCATAAACAAGTTGCAAATGAAAAACATACTGAATGAATAAATATAGCCTGTTATGTGTAGTAGTGACAAAGGCTCTCGCTATTCCAGGCTCTCGGCAAAGTGAGACCATCAATGGTTGATAATTTAAATGTGCCCTCTCCGAGTCTTTGTTCAATAACATATGGTCCCTCCCACGTTGGTTTCATATGCGAATGGACCAGGTAAATTCTCTTAAGGACGAGATCGCCAAGTTCGAATGTTCGGGGTCGGACCTTAGCATTGTACAATCGGACGACTCGACGTCGGTACGCGGCTGCCCTCAAATCACTCTCTTCACGCTTCTCATCTAATAAGTCCAGAGACTCGGCAAGTAATATAGCATTTATCTTCGGATCATAATACGTCACACGATGAGAAGGTACTTCCAACTTGACCGGAATAATGGCTACTGAGCCGTAGGAAAGTGAAAATGGAGTGTGGCCGGTCGTGGACTTGTGGGTTGTTCGATAAGCCCATAGGGCCATAGGAAGTTCATTGACCCATTTGCCCCCGGCTTTTTCCAATCGTTTCTTCAGAATGGACTTTATAACTTTATTAACAGCTTTGACCTATCCATTCGCTTGAGGGTGCGCAACTACAGAGAATTTCTTCTGGATACTGAATCGCTGACAGAAATTCTTGAACTTGACTCTATCGAATTGGGCTCCATTGTCAGTGATGATGGTATTTGGGAGACCAAATCGATAGATAATATTGTGTACAATAAAGTTGATCACTTTCTTTGTTGATAGTGGCAAGAGGCTCGGCTTCCACCCATTTGGTAAAATAATCAACTACAACGATGGCGTACTTCGCGCCACCTTTGGCTAGAGGTAGGGACCCAATGATGTCGATGCCCCATATTGCGAACGGCCATGGACTGACCATCTGAGTTATTTCAGTAGGCGGAGCTCTTAGAATCCGAGCATATTTCTGACATCTGTCACATTTTCTGGCATAATCGGATGCGTCACGATTTACTATCGGCCAATAATAACCATATCAGAGCCAAGGTTTTAAATCTCGCTCATCTCGGCCAAGATCTCGAGCGAGATCTCCTTTTCAAGCCTGGGCGATTCGAAACAACTAATTTCGTTTGAATCTCGTCTGACCCAAATCTCGGACGAGATTTCAGTATCTCATCCGGTATCTCGGACAAGATTTAACAGCGAGATATCGGCCGAATTTTTGAATTTTGAAAAAAATCAACTCTTTTTCCGTATTGGGCTAGCTCATCCTTTACCTTAATTTAAGCCTTCTTAATTGTACTTTTTTAACCCTTATTTCTTATATAAATCTCATTTAATCTTCGTCTCTTATTTTACGGCAGTGACAAGTGTAAGAAGATGATAAAATCTACATCGATTATGGTAAGTATTTCACTTTATGATTTTCATTTAGGTTTCTAATCCAAATTAATTTACATCCGATTTCATTTTTCTTTTTTCGACACTTTCTTGAATTTTTTTCCTAACCCTATTTTTTGCGGCTATAAATTTTGGGCTTCACTTATTTAACTTTATGTTCTAAATGGATTCCCAATTTGATTTCATTTAGTCTTTGCTGCTATAATTTTTTTCCTCAAGGCTTATTTTTAAGCAATAAAGGAATTCTCTTTCATCTATAAATTTCATTTGATGATTACATGTTCATTCGTATATCATTTTTTTGCTTTTCTTATAATATTACTAAATGTTTGAAATTGTTTGTACTATGTATGCTATTTTCTACATTTGTTTGAAATGTCTATGCTATTAGTTGCTTAATGAGATTTTGTTTGCTAATAATTAAATACTATAATCAGACATAGAATATCTTAATTCTACTTGTAGACTTTTGTATTTGAAGTTATAAAATTAAGATTTCCCTTGCAGCACTATAAATCATAAAAGGTAGAAATGAGACATTATATTGTGTAGGAAAGTTAAGTGAATGATCAAACAAAGTAAAGGTGCATATGTTATGGTTTGTTTCTTGTCTACTTTATCTCATATGATATTATATTGAACATTATTCATGAAATCTAGTTATTTGTTTATTTTACATGATACAAGTGATATTTTTCCATACTAAATTACTAATGATAAGCGTGTGATATATTCAAGGTAAGTGCATAGTGCTTTCCTTAAGGTAGTGACTAGTATTATAAATTTAGGTGTATGAAAACTAATTTTCGACATGACATATACTTCGAGATAACTCCGAAATGAATTTTAGAAACCGAGATGTAAATCCGAGATGGATGACTGAGATGCACTCATCTCATTCGAGATCTCACACGATACGAGATAAGCTATCTAAATTCTTCGAGACGAGACGTGACCGAAATCCGAGATTTAAAACCTTGATCGGAGCACTTTCTTAGCAAGAGCTTGCCCCCCAGTGTGATCGCTGCATTCTCCTTCGTGTACATCATGCAATACTCGTTTGATTTCATCGTGGGTGATACACCGGAGTAAAGGAACAGAGTACCCTCTTCTATACATGATTCCATTTTGAATAATGAACCACGAAGCCTTTCGAAGAACTTGTCTTTTTTCACTCCTACGCTCTGGCAGGGTCCCATGCTCGAGATAGTTTCTGAATGGAGTCTTTCATGACTCCTTGTTGGGTACGACTTCAAGTACCCAGTCGGTTTCCATTTGATCAATACTCGGGGAAGATAATGTCTCAATGGGAACGTGTCCCATTTGCTATGCTTCACCAGTACTGGCCAATTTTGCTAAGGAATCGGCCTTCCGATTATGTTCTCGGGGTATGTAATAAATGGCATAATAATCAAATTGATTCAATATTTCCTGGACCCGAGCGAGATAAGCGGCCAGTCTCTGGTCCTTAGCTTGGTACTCCTCCCAAACTTGATACACGACCAATTGTGAATCGCAGTAAATCTCCACAGCAATGATTGTTAAATCTCTGGCAAGCCTTAGTCCGGCGAGCAGGGCTTCGTATCGTTGTTATTCGCACGGAAATCGAACTTTAAAGCATAGCATATAGATCGGCCTTCAGGAGTCTCAAGCACAACCCCAGCGCTTGAGCAGCGGTCATTTGATGCACCATCAATATGCAGCTCCAGACATATTTGGGAGATTCGCTGGTTTCGGGCAAGTCCTACGGGATAGTGAATTCAATGATAAGTTTGCTAGAACCTGTCCTTGAATAGCTCGCCTTGGTGTGTAAGTGAGGTCGAACTAACTCAGCTCGATATTCCGCTTGAGTAACCTACTAGACGCCTCAGGTCGCGTAAGGACCTGTCGTAACGGCTGGTCGGTGTAGATAGTGATATGATGAGCCTGAAAATATTGGCGGAGCTTTCTCGAGGCAATGACAAGACAGTAAGCTAACTTCTCCAACTTCGAATAATTTCTTTCTGCTCCGGTCAGCCGTTTGCTTATGTAATAGACTAGTCGTTGTATCCGGTTCTCCTCCCGAACTAAAGCAGCACCGATTGCGTTTTCTGACACCGCCAAGTAGATTTAAAATCTCTCGTGATCAATAGGTTTTAACAGAATGGGTGATGTGGACATGTGTTGAACCAGCGCACAGAATGCGCTCTTACACTCTGTAGTCCATTCAAAGTTCCATTTCCCTTTTCTGATTAGGTCGAAGAAGGGAATGCACTTGTCGGTGGATTTTGAAATGAACCTGCTTAGTGCTGCTACCTTCTCATTGAGGCTCTGAACTTGCTTTATAGTCCTTAGAGTCTCAAGATTTCTAATTGCCTAAATTTTCTCGGGATTTGCTTCGATCCCCGAGCATTAACGATGAATCCAAGGAATTTTCCGGACGCGGCCCCAAAGTGACATTTCAACGGGTATAGTTTCATTCTATACTCTCGGAGGATGTTGAACATCGTTTCCAGGTCTTTGATATGATTGGTGGAGAATCGCGACTTCACAAGCATGTCATCCATATATACCTCCATGGTATCTTCGATCTGGCTAGCGAACATTCGATTGACGAGTCTTTGATAGGTTGCCCCGGTGTTCTTAAGTCCGAACGGCATCACTTTATAACAATAAAGTCCCAAATCAATGACAAAGCTGGTATGCTCCTGATCAGGTAGGTGCATCGGTATCTGGTTGTAACCAGAATATGCGTCCATGAAGGATAAAAGTTCATGCCCGGCCGTTGAGTCTACGAGCTGGTCAATCCGAGGAAGTGGAAAACTGTCTTTAAGGCAAGCTTTATTCAAGTCCGAGTAGTCAACGCATGTTCTCCACTTCCCATTAGGTTTCCTAACAAGTACAGGGTTGGACATCCATTCTGGATATAACGCATCTCGGATAAACCCGTTCGACCTGAGTTTATTCTCCTCTTCCTTAAGGGCGGCAGATCTCTCTGGATCCATACCACGCCTTTTTTGCTTGACCGGGGCATGCCGCGGGTCCATATTCAATGTGTGGCTCGCGATGTTCGGAGTGCATCCAGGCAAACACGTCGAGGTTTGCCCGGAGAAATTCAACCGATTCCTCTTTCATCTATCGGCTTAGCTGAGATACAATCTTTACCATTTTAGAATTGTCATCATTATCGATCGGAATATCGATCGTCAGCTCTACCAAAGACGCCTGACTATCTTCGACTTCGTCTTCACTTTCGGTATCTCTCGGGTCAAGATCTCTTGGGAATTGGTTGTGGTGCCCGGGCCTTGGCCCAGGCGTTAAATGTCAATTATCCACAAAGCGGACACACAGAGATTCCTCTACGCCCTTTCCCTTCACTTTCCGCTACGCCTCCCGCAGCTCACCAACATAACAAGCTCGTCCAGTAGCCTGGTCTCACTGAACGATTCCGACTCCATTGTCGATAGGGAATTTCAAAGTTAAACACAAGGGGCGATAGCGGCCCTGAACTCAGCTAGGGCCGGTCGGCCCAAGAAAGAATTGTATGGTGAGTTAATATCCAATACAATAAATTGCAATATCCAGACTCTCCGGCGCTCTCCAACTCCCAACTCCACTGGTAGCTCCACCATCCCAGTGGGTATAGTTGCACTTCCATTGAAGCCATGAACATGAGACCGACAAGGCTTCAAATCTTTCGCTTCCATCTTCATTTGATCATAAGCTCGCTTAAAGAGTATGTCCATCGAACTACCACTGTCTACTAAGATCCACTTCATCCAAGCAGGACTAATCTGAGCTGAAATGACTAGTGGATTAATGGTTGGGGCTTCGACTCTGTCGACATCTCTGTCTCGAAATATTATGTCGTCTGTCATCATTTTTTGTTGTTTGGCTGGAGCCCCGTCTTCCAAATTACTGCAACATTCGAAGCTCACATGCCTAATAGAGCTGACATACGACTCCATTTCCCTCCAGCTCTGATCCTCTGGATGAGGACCACCACTAACTGTTAATCACTAACCCCCCGCTGGTACAAGCGGGTTCCTCCGGTCTAACCTGATTTAGTATGTGGTTCTGATTCGATGGTCCCACACCTCCAGCCTGCAGTGCCCGAACAAACTTCTCCAACTTCCTCTCTCGGATCAACTTATCGATAATATCCTATAAATGACGGCACTCGTTCGTGTTGTGGCCATAACTATCATTAAATCTACAAAACTTCCCCATTTGAATATGTTTCTCTAACGATTGCTTCGAAGTAGGTTTCTTATATTGGACAGAATTACAAGTTTGCAAGTACACATTTTTCAGAGATGTATTTAAAGGAGTATATGTGTCAAACATAGGAGCTCTACGTCACGGTTTGCGATTCTGATCCCACTTCCTGCCCTAATTTCGATCGCCTTTCTGCTGATTCTGTTAACTACACCTTTCCGGAACTCTCCCCGGTTTGTTTCTCAGCGACATTTCTTTAGATTCCCTCCATACTGGGCCATGTGTCATCCTTTTTCCTAGATTGTTTCGCATCCTCTCTTCTCAAGAACTGAGCTGCCTTGGAATAGAAACGGTCGAATGACGCAGGGGGTTTTCCAGCAAACCAGTTGCCAAATTCGGAATCGGGATCGATTCCCTTAGTCAGTGCCATCAGAATGGAATTGTCATTAGGATTACTAATCTTAGCGCATGCAGCGTGAAACCTCTCCAGGTAACGTCTGAGTGTCTCTCCCGAAGCTTGAGTGACACTACACTAGGTATTAACATATTTGGGCCTTGTGACATGCATGCAAAATTATTCAACAAACTTCATCACCAACTGGTCGAAACATGAGATAGATCGGGGTGGTAGGCAAGTAAACCACATAGTTGCGATGCCCCCTAGGGAGATTGGGAAACTTCGGCATTTAACCGCGTCATCAGCCCGTGCGGTGTTCATCAACCATTCATACTTTAGAATGTGCTGGTTAGGATCAGAGCTCCCTTCACAGACAGGTAGAGTTGGCATTCTGAATCATCGAGGCGGTTTAGCATAGAGGATGTCATCGGTGAAAGAGGTATGACTCCGGGAGATTCCCCAGTCGTCGTTGGTGAGGCCTTGGCCTTCACGGATCATCTGACGGATCATTGTTGGGATGTCTAGCATCTGGATGTTCTGAGCATGCTGAGCCAAGGTGTGGTCGGGTTCCACAATGCGAGGATGGGCCAGGCACGGTCGACGGTCCATACCTCACCTCCGTGGCTCTAGGTCTTCGAGAACATAAGGTTGAGGAGTATAATCACGTTGGCGAAGGTTCGGAACTGTTTGGTTTCGAGTGTCAGCTTCCAATTCAGTGGCAATGGCGGCAGCGTGGTTATTAGTAGTGTGATAAGGAACTGTCCCTTCTTCGGAGGAGGGTCCGATCTGGTGGCTGGTTGACAGACCAACTCTCAGTTGTCCAATTGTCAAAGTGCGCTGATGTCCGGTAGCCTTGATGTGCACGTAAATGTGCATATATTTACATCCATATTTTATCTCTTTTTATTTAAATAAACATCATATTTGGGCATTTTTACATGTTAAAACCAAAATTCAATTATTTTCAAACCATCATATTTTCACCTTCACTCAGGGGCAAAATGGTCATTTGTGTGCATGTGTTAATTTAAGAATTTTTACTTATACATTTTTTTGATGATTTTTGTAGTAATTTGGATACATATGGAAGAGGCTTATATGAAGATACATGCATGCATAAATGAATACAAAGGAAAGAAGAGGGAAATAATTCAAGACCATGAACATGGAGGACCCCACCCACTTGCCTAAATCTACAATTAGAAGCTTATGGACAACTAAGTGGAGGTTAAAGCTTCATGCACTTTTAATGAGTGATTAATTAGTGGCTAATGGTTACTGGGTGGCCACACTTCCTAAAGGGCATTTTGGGAAGCTCCCTAAAAATAGAATTAGGGTTCTATGCATTTATAAATAGCCCTCTTATGTACATGTAAATCATAAGCTTCTAAATTGTAAGCTCAATATTACATGTGTAATGACCCGATATTTTGGACCATTCGCATCCATTATAAGTGTATAGGTAGACACTCATGCCGGAGTTGAATTGCTCAAAATACCGCGTTGTTAATTTAAATTTGGCAAAACTGAACATATACAATAAATAAATAATCACAGATCATAGACACAGAGTAATAAGTGCAGCGGAAATAAAAGAGATAGTAGTTCATGAAGCTACTATATGAATATATATAAAATACATCAGAGTTTACAACAGAAGAGTAATACGATACATCAGAGTTATATCCGATACAACGGAAGAGTAACACGATACATCAGATACAAATCAGAATACATCACTGGAATCATCGAATATCTGAAAGCTGGATAGATAGCTGGATCTCCAAGCGAAGCTCCAACTCAAAGGTGAGTCTCGAAAGCTGAACCACTCAGTCTGACCCGAGCGTAAAGCAAAAACACAAGACACTCGAGTCAGGATTAACATTCTTATATTAATAAATCCAACTCAAGTGAAATAGCAATTGAAATACAAGTAACTCAAAGGATGTTTGGAATAACCATCCTTTAAGGATCCGTTAAACTATCTACTAGGTAGTAATGTACGATAAGTAGATAATGTCTATCAGTAATATAAGAAGATATCAAAATAGTGTTAAGTCATGGCCCATTCCACCCTTAACACACTTTTATTCCCAAAAGCATATACAAGACCGTAGTTTCCCCAAAACCGGAAGTCACCAGAGGGAAATCCATATACTAAAGGTACAAATCAAAATCGTAGTGGTCGCGCATAAATGGAATACAAGTATGACAAGGCACATGAGGCAATACCCAAGGTAGTGATACTACCATTCGCCTGATCCGGACTGGTGAGAACGCAACGCCGCAGCGCCCGCAACACCGTGAAACAACACTCCCAAAATCAAGGGTGCACCAATCGACAACAAGTATAAGTAGTTCGAAGAAGTGTGTCCACTTGAGGTAGCTAATCCTCCATTGGCCCGGCACAACTCCTGTTTTAGTCATTTCCAATTTGACACAAGTGTCAAGGCTATCCATTATCGTTCTCTTTCTTCAGTCAACACGAACATCATCCAACCACTTCATTCTGGATCATCACTCCGCGTATGGTTATTAAAGTGGTTTCCGGTTTAGATAGAGAGTATATCCATAACCGAATTCCGATCTCTTTAATAACCTTCGAAATTATTTCACCGATTGGTCGTTTGTTTATTTCAAAACCAAATCAATTTCAATTTCAAATAGAATTTGCAAATTAACATTTCATTTGTCTTTCAAAACCAATTTCCAATAATTTACGTTTCAAAACTTCCAAATTTTCATTTCAAAATCTTATAATTCAATTTCAATCTCTTTTTAAAACAATTCAAATATTGATTCAAGTTCGTATATAAGTTTCATTTCGAAATCGTTTAAATCAATTTAATTTATCATTCAAATCAATTCCAAATTCATTTATCGATTTCATTCAATATTCATTAAGTAAATTTGCCATTCAAAACAATTTCTATTAAATTTCCAATTCATTAAATCAATTCTTAAGTTCAACTTCATCAAATCAAAACTTACAATTTTGAATTAAACTAAATTCGTCAAATCAATTCTTTCAATTACAAGTCTTACATTAATTCCAAAAATATCACATTTCATTTCTTGTTAAAGAAATTCCATTTCACTTATTTACTTACTTAAATAATTTTCCAAAACTTAATTAATAAAGAAACTCAATTTCAGTTATTACGAAGTAAAATTCACTTATTCAAAAGTTCAATTTCTCCTGTCAAAGAATTCAAATTTTATTTGACTATTAAATAATTCAATCTTATTTTATTATTAAATAATTTCAAAACTTGATTATTAAATAATTTCAAACTTAATTCAATCGTTTCTCAAATTTAACAACGTTCTTTCATCAATTACATTGTTAATATTTTGTTTCATATTTTTAAATATTAACATTTTCCTTTCATTAAAATTCAAATTTCACTTCATTTCAAAACCATATTATTTATTCAAATAAAATCTTCGTTTTATTTTTAAATAAAATTATTGACCAATCGGGTTTTATTTAATTTCCTATCCTAGGTCAAGTTCAATTTGGGTATTTATCATTTCAACCTGATTCCAATTCAATTAAAAATCAAAGCATATCAAAGGGAACTTGCAGTGTGATAACTGGGATGGTGTCAAAGTAAATAAACAAGCAATAACAACAATCAATAACAATCCAATAATCAATTCAACTAATCCCGAAATAACCGTATTAATTCGCATTGTTATTTGTACGAATTAATATAATTATTTCTAGAATCTACACTATCATTTCATGTAGATTAAAGATTACTACATTACGGTTTTCACTTGTCATCTATTTACAATTTCATACATCATCAATTTAACAACATACATTCAGTGGTTCAAAATGTAATTAAACAAATCCTACGTGTCAATAAATTCAACAGTTAAAGGGGTCATATTATACAAATGTCATTTAATCAAATTTAACATTTAACTATCCTATATTCAATTTCAATTGCATACTATTTATCATTTTAACATTAACAATTTAACGTCCAATATAAACATAAAAAAATCAATCAATTATCAGCCAAACTGTATTATCATCGCATAAATAATTAACAGATAATGGTGTCAGATGTCACAGGTGAACTGATATAGGTAATGGCATATATAACAGTGTAATTAACTAACAGCAGCATATTTCAATTGTCGTTTCAATTGAAATCAAATCTAATAAATAAAAGAACGTTAATCGTGAGTGAGTGCTCACCTTTCGAGGCTAGAGAGATTCGACCAAGAAATGAGCTGCAAATCGAAGCATGAAATTCAAAGCAAAGCTAGATGGATACGATTTGATGATCAAAGCTAATAGTTTGAATTGATGCGAGTGAATCAGAATCATCTAGATAGAGACAGAATATATACTATTATTTTTACATGAAATAAATGTCAAATTTGAGGCGAAATAAAAATAAAAATAAAAATAATATATATATATATATAATTAAAAATCATTGTTGACACTTAAAACCCATATATAAAGTAAAACTTTCTTATTTACATAAACATGTTTTTTTTTATAACTTAACATATATGAACATACACTAACCACCAAATAGACTGACGCAAAACCCAAATATGTATATTTTTCAAAACAAACAATATATATACACATAAACACGCTTTAATATAAAACATGTATATATATGGAATCTCAATCAGAAAACTACAATTAATTCAAACAGAAATATATACTATTCTAATATTTTATCTTCTTAACCAATATAAATTTTGAAGCTCATTAAGATTATATATATATATACATACGCTTTCAAAAGTCATAGTTTTAAACTAAAACAGTCATATAAATCAACATATATAGTAGGAAAATATATAATTGAGACTTTTAACCCTATAGCTTACTTTAATACAAGGCATCCATATAAACTCCCGCACTGATATAGTTTAAAATTATGTGAACTAACTCAGTAGCCCATAGGTATAGTAGCTAATGTGATGCACTATATAGTAGCTCACGCAACAGATATATAATTTAAAGGTTTCACGACTGTACATACACAGTACTCTCGTATTTTTTTTATAGTATGTAATACCGCTCCTCTTTATGATAGATAACATATATATTATACTTTAAACATATATACTATTTTAAAATCGACATACAATACTTCGTTCAAAAATCTAGAATACTGTACAGTGTATATATAAATAACTAACACTACTGACATAAAATCTTACATCTTTAAACTAGTATACTTGGAATAAAACTAGTACAACAAATCTCATTTAATAATCACATGCGCAAACTTCTACCTATTAACAATCCTATAATTTATAAACCACTGTATCCATTATATTATATAACTTAGTAGCTAATATATATAAAACAACACACACCTAAGCAGACCATATCCATTAAAATGACCATATATGTATTAAAAAAAACCCATGAAAACTTATATAAACAAATATATATCACTGCAAACAACACATATACAACTCTCAGATCAAAACGTATATACCCCCGTAATATATACATAAATATACTTTTAGATATAAAAATAAATGACCTACAGAACTATATACATATACAAACACAGACCGAAATTCCATATATACTAATACATATATAAACTACATATAACTTGATATAAGTAAACTGGAATGAACTAGTATATTTCTTAGCAAACGTAAAACATATATAACAAATAACTTATATACAAATCAATACAAAACCAACTCTGGTATAAATATATAAACTAGTATATTTACATACTAATATAAATACTTACATCATATAAGAGATATATATATATATATATATATATAAGTGACATACAAAATTAGTTTACCTTATATATATAAAAGAGGGGAGATGAATGCACTGGGAGAAGAAAGGCACGGCTTGGCTGAGGTGGGAGGAGCGGTGGATTTGGGTGGAGGAGCTAGGTTGCACGGTGGATAAAGGAGGCTGCGAGGAGAAGGAAAACGAGGCAGAGCAAGGCTGGTGGTGAGCGATCTGAGCAAGGGATGTTATGGGCGAAGTCAGAGGAGGGTAAGGTGAAAGGCGGAGCAGGCTCAAGGCGGAGGAAGCAGGCTTGGTTGACGTGGCACCTGGTGGTTGCTGCCATGAGTGTTGCGTGAGGAAGATAGAGCGGCGATGGGTTTGGATCGGTCAGGTGTGGTTAAGTGGGAGATGAGTTTTGCCAATGAAAATGGGACGTGTGGGCTGGGTGTGGAGGTCAGGTCGTCGGTGGAGGGAGGTCCGGTTGGAGTTTGAGCTGGAACGTGTTGTGGTGGCCGTTGACAAGTGTAAGCTCCACCGTAGGTAGCCGGCGTGCAAAGGAGGGAAATGTTCAAGAAGGTAGGAGAGCAGCTATCTAAATCTAGAATGGGAGCAAAACCCATACGTAGCTTCAAAGAACAAAAATGAAGCTAGTTTACATTATTTTATTTCCAAAGTGAAACAGAAGGAAGCGGAGATGAACCAACCCAAAATATTGAAACTTGAAATAGTAATATCAAAATTTAATTCTCTTAGGAAATATAAAAATACAATTTTGAAACTGGTGAGTAAATGAATGGTCACGATAATTTTTAAAGGCTAATTTTTTTTTTGAAACCGATACATAATTCGTTTTACAAATTTCGTCGTTCATCGGACGTCGAAACACACATACGAATATACCGTAAAGATCAGTACGACAAGACGATCAAAACGGTATACAAATCTCTGTTGTACGATTTAATTTTGAAAATCCGCATTTTATACTGGCGGAAATGCAAGAAAAACGAAGGAAAATAAGATCGACGGAACCCAAAGATGTCCGAATTTGGTAAAACGACAAACTGGCATCTTGCTCAGAAGATGGTTTAGAATTTTTTTATATAAAAATATTTAGGTTTCGGAAACATTTTATTTTCATTGCTTTTTAACTGATTAAATTGAAGTAAATTTACGCGCGAAATAAACTTTCATATTTTCGGACAAAAATTTACCAGTTGCTATGTTTAACTGGACGCATTTCAAATATAAAATTTTTATTTCAAAATTTTATCGTTTAAAATTTCACAAAATTTCAACTAATTACGTTATTAAAACAGTTGAAATTTACGGGTCGTTACAACATGAAATAAAAATGGCTTCCAAACCTCTTTCTTTTCTCTTTTCTACATGTTTTTCTTTGTTTTATTGTTAATGTTTATTTCTATGCTCTCTTTCTTTTTATGTGCATAGCTTAGATTTACATTTATGCTCTAGTCTAATTAATTCCCTTCTAGTATTTAATCTTCTTTTTATTTGTTTATTCTCTACTTTCTTTCATTTTCAATGTTGAAACTTACATGTGTTGATTTGATAACACAAATGAGTAGCTAAACCCCTTCAATTTAGGGGTGGTGAAGCTCTCAAATATTATGTAACTTCAACATTCTATGTGTAACGACCCGTATTTTTACGGATCGAAAAGTTCGTTAAAATCTGGAATTTTCAGCATTTTTAAGTCGTTTCAGATTTTGGCAGATTTTGTTAAGTCCTAAGTCGGTTTGGACGAGTTAAGTAATAAGTCTGGGTCGAGTGGCCGACTTAAGGAGTTAACCGAGTTAAGGAAGTGTAGCTGACGACTTTGTAGACTGGTTAAGTGTTAGATCGGTTGGGATGACTTTTAGAAGTTGGCGAGTTAAGGGCTCGGAGATAGGTCGTTTGAACGACTTATGGTAAGGCAACGACCTAAGTAACTAGGCGAGTTAGCGACATAAGGAGCTAAGTGGATTTACGACCTAAGGTGTTATCGTAGTTAGGTCGTGAGCTCTGTTATAGTTAAGTCGCGTAGTGTTAAGTCGAATGGTGCTAAGTTGTTAAGTCGTCTAGGCGACTTAGGAGGGAACGCGCGTGTTAGGTCGTGTGTTTGCTAAGTCATAAGTCGTAACCTAGCTAAGTCGTGAGGTTGATGAGTTGTAGAGATATTAAGTCGTTAAGGCGTATCCCAGTTAAGTCGTAGACTGGTAAGTCGCGCAATGCGTTAAGTCGTAGACGACTTAGGAGTTGAGTCGGAACCCAGTTCTGCTAAGTTATAAGTCGTAGGCTAGTGGGATTTGATAAGTCGTAGGTTGGCATAGCAGTTGAGTCGTAAGTCGTCTGGGATGTTAAGTCGGAAGGTTATAAGTCGGAGACGACTTAGGGAAGGCGGACGAGTTAAGGAGGAATTCAGCTATAAATACTCGTCCATTTTCTCACTTTTTGGGATCCGGATTTCGAAGCGACGAAGTGCTACCATTTTGAGAGATCGACCTCTACACTTCTTCACTTCTTTTCTCCACTCTAATCTAGTGCTTCCTTTCATCCAAATCGAAGATCAAGATCGAAGATTCGAGAGCTTAGATTGAAGATCTTCATCCTTTGAAGTGAGATTTCTTCGTTTGAAGCGGATTCGTGATAGATCAAGCTAGATCCTTCGCTGTCCAGATCTGAAGCGTGTTGATTTGGGGTTGTTTAGGTGATTTGGTGAGTGGTGATTATCTCTCACACGGATCCAAAGGAGTATATCGGATTGTTGGCTCGATTTGGTGTTAAAATAGTGATTTTCATGCATTTTCTTCATCCTAAGTGTAGATCCATGTAGATCCATTGTTCATGATGATTTGACAACCATTTTACTAAGTGTTAACCTATGCAAGTTCATTCATGAAGATTGTAGAGATATTTCTCATGATTTCATGCTTGTTAGACTTTCAACTCTTTAATTACGAAATTGCCATTATTGTGATAATTGTCTACTTAGATCATATTTGAATGCTTGATTGTTTGGATTAATGTTTGACTTGGTTGATTGCTATGAATTAGACGATTGATGATTTGATTTAGACCGAAGACGATTCAAAAGCTAAGGGAAAGGCTCTTGAATTGGGAAAGCTGCTCGTTGCATATGTAGCGGGATGATGAAGCTCTTATGCATAGATTTGATGATGTGATATTGAGATGAGGCTTTGCGAGGATGTAATGAAGCGAGGCATCATGTGATGAAAACTTGGTCTAATCCAGACGGGATCATTCCAAGCATGTTGATAACTCGGTGAATGGTTCGAGTTGAAGATAATGGATGGATATGAGAACGGTCGTCAAGGAGGATGACTAGGAGGCTTGGGTCTCATCGTTGTTGAAGGTTCTAGCATGTTCTAAGCAAGAGTATGTTTGGGCAGATTCGATAGTCCCAACGACCAACTGTTGATGGTCGAGTACTCTGGGCAGATTCGATAGTCCTAGGCACGGGTCACGATGACGTGCGGGAGTTAAGTCTAGAACCGGGGTTACCATTAGCCCTTGACGGACGGCTGAAAGAATGTGCCGGTCATTCAATTAACGGTGAAACCGAAGCAGTGATAACAGTGATAGCCAGAGTCATGGATGTTTGGTTGTATCGTCATTCGGTCTCAAGAGCGGTATTTTCTGGGTGCTTATCTGATCTTGGTTTAGGCCTTGGGGGTTTGTACTTGGAAAACATCGCCCTTGACTCGAGTGATAATTGCTTTACTTTATATTGTATGCTCTGCTATGTTTGCTTCTACTTAGTGTGTGTCTGGGGGCTATCACTGTAGAAAGAGGTTGGAGTGGGAGGGTTGTATTCCTATTCCTTTTCCTTTATGCTCTTTTGGTATGTTGTTAGTTAATTTACTGCTCACTAAGACTGTTGTCTGACTCAAGGCTTTATGTTTTAACTCTTATTGCCTTGGGCTGTTCGTCCATTTTGGGACGGGCAGACTAGGTAGCAGGTGACAGGTGCTGTTCTCTTCTCACGATGCTGATATCGAAGACGAGCTGGAGGGTTGCATATTTTCTTCTTACTATATGTACTGGATGTTCCGCTGTTTTGTATTCTCTGAGTGATATGTAGTGAGGCTTGTTGTATTGACTATTCAGATGTTTGTATTCAACTATTATGAAGTCTTATTGATGAGATTCTATTCGGTGAAGCTTCACTATATATATGTTCTATTGTATTTTTGTCCATGCGCTGTGAGTAATACGATAGATCCTGTTGTTTTTATCTACCTTGACAATCGTCCATGGTCGCCTGGCACACTTTACAGCGCACTATCTCTAGATTCGGTGCAGGGGTCATGGGCGGTCGTCACATTTGGTATCAGAGCCTTGGTTAATCGATCTTACCCAACGCTCGCTGACGTAACTACGTATGAGAGACGTAATTGTATTTTGATGGATGAATACTATATATAATATAGTAGTTTAGTTGAGTTTGAATCCTTTATGCAGTTGTTTCTCTAGATGTTCTGATCATTCTTTTTTTATAGATATTGAGAATGAGTCGAAGAGGGAGACCAGCTGCTAGGGAAGGCCGTGCTACTGAGGGGACTGCTGATTATGCAGCTATGTTCGAAGCTATGATGACTTCAATCATGAGAAGGATACCAGTTCCGGGGGCAGCAGTTGATGTTGGAGTTCAAGTCCAAACTCCAAAACCAGTGGATTTTGCTAAGTTGTGCAAAGATTATACTGCTCTTGGAGGGAAGGTTTTCTTGGGAACAGAATCAACTATTGAGGTCCAGAGGTGGATAGATGCTTGTAGAAGGATTTTTGGAGATTTGGGAATTGAGGATGCGACTAAGAGGAAGTTGGCATCGAGACAGCTTCAAGGGAGAGCCTCTGATTGGTGGAACTCTATTACCATCAATACTCTGGAGGAAGAGATTACTTGGGAGCAATTCCAAGTCAGATTTGAAGCTAAGTTCATTTCTACAGCTCAGAAGTCTGTTCTGTTCAAGAAGTTCGTGGAGCTCAAGCAAGGTGGAAGACCAGTTCTTGAGTATGTTTCTGAGTTTGAAGCTTTGTCCAAGTATGCCCGGTCGTATATCGAATCCGCATATCAGAAGAATGAGAAGTTTGTGACAGGCTTGGACAGTTATCTTGGGAGGCAGTTGGTGGATCATTTGGATGATTCATTTGAGAAGCTTGTGGAGAAAGCTCTCAGGCATGAGAGTCTGTTTCCTAAGGAAGAATCTGTTGTTGCTGTGACCAGGGAAGAGTCTAAACCCCAGCAGGGTGGAAACAAGAAGAGGAAGCAGCAGCAGCAGAAGGGTAAGGATGGCTAGAAGAAGCCGAAAGGCGAAGTGACTTGCTACAATTGTCAGCAGAAGGGCCATTGCTCGAAGGATTGTAAGAATCCTAAGGTGCCGATGAAGTGTCACAACTGTGACAAGCCAGGGCATTTCAGGAAGAATTGTCCAGAACCGAGGAGAGACAAGCAGATTGTGCAAGCTTATGCTTTGGGAGCTGTTCCGTCGTCTTCAAAAGCTCCTACCGCTGAAGAGAAAGGAAAGAGTGTGGTGGTTCAAGGTACTCTTTTCCTATGTGGTGTTCCAGTTAGAGTTCTGTTTGATACTGGAGCTTCGCATTCGTTTGTTTGTAGTGAACTTGTAGGCCGGTTGGGTTTGGAACCGGATATTGTTGATAGGCCATTGGTTGTGACTAATCCAGTTGGGGGTTCGTCTTGTTTGTGTATGTTATGCCGTGGTCTGATTGTGTCGAGTCATGGTTGCTCTTTTGTTTGTGATTGTTTTGTTCTGAACTTTGCGGGGTTCGGAATTATTTTGGGTATGGACTGGCTTAGGAGGTATGCGGCAAAGGTTGATTGTGAGAGGCTGGAAGTGACAGTCGAGAATGTGGAAGGGCGAAAGATTGTGATACGATGTAAGCATGAAGAAGGCGTCTTCATGAGCTTCATGTATTCGCTGGTTGTTCCACGAGATGGACTGTCATCGGTGCCAATCGCTAATGGATTCAAGGATGTCTTTGACGAAGTCAAAGGGTTACCGCCGCATAGAGAGATCGAGTTTCGTATAGATCTAGTTGAAGGAGCCAGACCTGTTGTGATGCCTCTTAGGCGGATGGCGCCTAAGGAACAGCAGGAGTTGAGGGTGCAAGTTGATGATCTTTTGCAGAAAGGATTCATTCGGCGTAGTGTGTCCGAGTGGGGTGCACCAGTTGTGTTTGCAACCAAGGCAGATGGGTCGTTGAGATTGTGCGTCGACTATCGTGAGCTGAATAAGGTGACTAAGAAGAACAAGTATCCATTGCCGAGAATAGATGACTTGTTTGATCAGCTTCACGAAGCCAAGGTGTTTTCTCAGATGGATTTGGCAACGGGATTCCACCAGTTGAGAGTGGCTAAGGATAGTGTGCCGAAGACAGCTTTTAGGACACCATCCGGTTTCTTTGAGTGGCTGGTAATGCCGTTTGGATTGACTAACGCGCCAGCATATTTTGTGGATCTTATGAATAGAGTGTTCAGAGATCAGTTGAACAAGTTTGTACTTGTGTTCGTGGATGATATTCTGATTTATTTCAGAACTGAAGAAGAGCACAAGACACACTTGCGTATTGTTTTGGAAATCCTACGGAAACATCAACTGAAGGCTAAGTTTTCGAAGTGTCACTTCTGGAAGAGTGAAGTGAGGTTCTTAGGCCATGTTATCTCTGGAAGTGGAATAGCGGTTGATCCCGCTAAGGTGGCAGCAATCCAGGATTGGGTTAGACCTAAGAATGCATCTGATGTGAGAAGTTTTCTTGGATTAGCAGGATATTATCGTCGGTTTATCAAAGACTTCTCCAAGGTAGCTGCACCGTTAACAGGATTGACAAAGAAGAACCAAGTGTTCAGATGGGAAGCTAAGTGTAAGCAAGCTTTCGGAATCCTGAAAGAGAGATTGACAAGTGCTCCTGTTTTGACTATTCCAAGTGGGAATGATGAGATGGTGGTTTATACCGACGCATGTGGTACTGGACTTGGAGCAGTGCTGATGTAGAAGGATAAAGTTGTTGCGTATGCAAGTCGACAACTGAAGCCGCATGAAAGGAATTACCCGACTCATGATTTGGAGTTAGCGGCGATTGTTTTTGCTCTGAAGATGTGGAGACATTATCTATTGGGAGTTCGATTCGAGTTGTTTACAGATCATAAGTCGTTGAAGTATCTTTTCTTCCAAAAGGATTTGAATCTTCGGCAGCAACGTTGGCTAGAGTTTTTGGCATCATATGATTTTGGTATAGCTTATACTCCGGGAAAAGGTAACGCGGTGGCAGACGCGTTAAGTCGAAGACATGCAGGATTGGGAGCCATGTTTTCAGAATGGAAGAATCTCGAGTATTTAGCTGGATTTGACTTCAAGCCTAGATACGAATTGGAACCTGAGGTGTTGGCAAACTTATCGATAAGACCGACTCTTGTGGAAAGAATTGGCGAGAGCCAAAAACGAGACGATAAGCTTGTCAAGATTATCCGTGATTTGGAATCTGGATTGGATCCAGAGAAGGATAAAGGATTCGAGGTCGATCGAGAGGGTTGGCTTCGGAAGCAAGGACGACTAGTTGTTCCCGATATAGATAAATTGAGGAGTGAAGTTCTGAAGGAAAGTCATCACTCGAAGCTGACAATTCATCCAGGTGGAAATAAGATGTATCGGGATATGAAGAGAACCTACTACTGGGAAGGCATGAAGAAGGATGTTGGAAATTTTATTTCCAAATGTATGAAATGCCAGTTGGTAAAAGCCGAACAGAAGAAGCCAAGTGGATTGCTTCAGCCATTAGAAGTTCCTACATGGAAGTGGGAGCAGATATCGATGGATTACCTAGAACAAGAATGGGAAACGAAGGGATTTGGGTCATTGTAGATCGTTTGACTAAGAGTGCAAGATTCATTCCTGTTCGATCGACTAGGACTGCATCAAAGTTGGCTTAGTTGTATGTTAAATGGATAGTTCGATTCCATGGTATTCCGAAGAGTATAGTGAGCGATCGAGACCCATTGTTCACTAGTGGATTTTGGAAGAGCTTCCAGGAAGTTTTGGGAACCGAGTTGTGTTTGAGTACAGCTTATCACCCTCAAACAGATGGTCAGACCGAGAGAGTCAACCGAGTTTCGGAAGATCACCTCAGAGCTTGTGTTTTGGATTTTGGAGGATCATGGGAAGATCACCTTCATTTGGTGGAATTTTCATACAACAACAGTTACCAGTCAAGCGTTGGTATGGCACCGTATGAGGCATTGTATAGGAGACCGTGTAACTCACCGACGTGTTGGATAGAAACTGGAGAAAAGCTTATGCTTGGGCCAGAGATGATTCGACCGACTTCGGATTGTATAGAGACCATTCGGCAACGAATGAAGGCAGCCCAAGACCGTCAGAAGAGTTAGGCCGATAAGCGTCGAAAGGATTTGGAATTCGACGTAAGAGATATGGTTTTTGTGAAGATTTCTCCACTGAAGAATGTTATTCGATTCGGGAAGAAAGGGAAATTGACTCCGAGATTTGTTGGACCATTCCCGATCATCGAGCGAATTGGAAAGCTCGCCTACAGATTGGAGTTACCAGAGAAGATGTCGAGTGTGCACAATGTTTTTCATGTATCATATCTACGGAAGTACGTGCACGACTCGAATACAGTGGTTCCTGGTGATAGCTGTGAAGATTTCGAAGTTGATCCAGTCGATAGAAGACCTTGTAAGCCGCTTCGTGTTGTAGAAACCGACACGAAACAGCTTAGGAGGAAGGTAGTTAAGTTGCTCAAGATACAATGGAGTGATGATGATAACGACTGTACGTGGGAGGTGGAAGAGAGGATGAAGGCAGCTCATCCTGAACTCTTCAAGGTATGGCCCTAAGGTGTCGTGTCATCTCACGATATTGTGACTTGTTCTAGTGTTAGAATTCTGTACGCTAAGCTAGAATTGGATGCATGGTTTGTTGATTGTTATGGTTGGTAGGCGTACAGAATAGTCTTTGATTGCCTTGTTTGTTTGGAATTTCGGGGGCGAAATTCCTAAGGGGGAGAGAATGTAACGACCCGTATTTTTACGGATCGAAAAGTTCGTTAAAATCTGGAATTTTCAGCATTTTTAAGTCGTTTCAGATTTTGGCAGATTTTGTTAAGTCCTAAGTCGGTTTGGACGAGTTAAGTAATAAGTCTGGGTCGAGTGGCCGACTTAAGGAGTTAACCGAGTTAAGGAAGTGTAGCTGACGACTTTGTAGACTGGTTAAGTGTTAGATCGGTTGGGACGACTTTTAGAAGTTGGCGAGTTAAGGGCTCGGAGATAGGTCGTTTGAACGACTTATGGTAAGGCAACGACCTAAGTAACTAGGCGAGTTAGCGACATAAGGAGCTAAGTGGATTTACGACCTAAGGTGTTATCGTAGTTAGGTCGTGAGCTCTGTTATAGTTAAGTCGCGTAGTGTTAAGTCGAATGGTGCTAAGTTGTTAAGTCGTCCAGGCGACTTAGGAGGGAACGCGCGTGTTAGGTCGTGTGTTTGCTAAGTCATAAGTCGTAACCTAGCTAAGTCGTGAGGTTGATGAGTTGTAGAGATATTAAGTCGTTAAGGCGTATCCCAGTTAAGTCGTAGACTGGTAAGTCGCGCAATGCGTTAAGTCGTAGACGACTTAGGAGTTGAGTCGGAACCCAGTTCTGCTAAGTTATAAGTCGTAGGCTAGTGGGATTTGATAAGTCGTAGGTTGGCATAGCAGTTGAGTCGTAAGTCGTCTGGAATGTTAAGTCGGAAGGTTATAAGTCGGAGATGACTTAGGGAAGGCGGACGAGTTAAGGAGGAATTCAGCTATAAATACTCGTCCATTTTCTCACTTTTTGGGATCCGGATTTCGAAGCGACGAAGTGCTGCCATTTTGAGAGCTCGACCTCTACACTTCTTCACTTCTTTTCTCCACTCTAATCTAGTGCTTCCTTTCATCCAAATCGAAGATCAAGATCGAAGATTCGAGAGCTTAGATTGAAGATCTTCATCCTTTGAAGTGAGATTTCTTCGTTTGAAGCGGATTCGTGATAGATCAAGCTAGATCCTTCACTGTCCAGATCTGAAGCGTGTTGATTTGGGGTTGTTTAGGTGATTTGGTGAGTGGTGATTATCTCTCACACGGATCCAAAGGAGTATATCGGATTGTTGGCTCGATTTGGTGTTAAAATAGTGATTTTCATGCATTTTCTTCATCCTAAGTGTAGATCCATGTAGATCCATTGTTCATGATGATTTGACAACCATTTTACTAAGTGTTAACCTATGCAAGTTCATTCATCAAGATTGTAGAGATATTTCTCATGATTTCATGCTTGTTAGACTTTCAACTCTTTAATTACGAAATTGCCATTATTGTGATAATTGTCTACTTAGATCATATTTGAATGCTTGATTGTTTGGATTAATGTTTGACTTGGTTGATTGCTATGAATTAGACGATTGATGATTTGATTTAGACCGAAGACGATTCAAAAGCTAAGGGAAAGGCTCTTGAATTGGGAAAGCTGCTCGTGGCATATGTAGCGGGATGATGAAGCTCTTATGCATAGATTTGATGATGTGATATTGAGATGAGGCTTTGCGAGGATGTAATGAAGCGAGGCATCATGTGATGAAAACTTGGTCTAATCCAGACGGGATCATTCCAAGCACGTTGATAACTCGGTGAATGGTTCGAGTTGAAGATAATGGATGGATATGAGAACGGTCGTCAAGGAGGATGACTAGGAGGCTTGGGTCTCATCGTTGTTGAAGGTTCTAGCATGCTCTAAGCAAGAGTACGTTTGGGCAGATTCGATAGTCCCAACGACCAACTGTTGATGGTCGAGTACTCTGGGCAGATTCGATAGTCCTAGGCACGGGTCACGATGACGTGCGGGAGTTAAGTCTAGAACCGGGGTTACCATTAGCCCTTGACGGACGGCTGAAAGAATGTGCCGGTCATTCAATTAACGGTGAAACCGAAGCAGTGATAACAGTGATAGCCAGAGTCATGGATGTTTGGTTGTATCGTCATTCGGTCTCAAGAGCGGTATTTTCTGGGTGCTTATCTGATCTTGGTTTAGGCCTTGGGGGTTTGTACTTGGAAAACATCGCCCTTGACTCGAGTGATAATTGCTTTACTTTATATTGTATGCTCTGCTATGTTTGCTTCTACTTAGTGTGTGTCTGGGGGCTATCACTGTAGAAAGAGGTTGGAGTGGGAGGGTTGTATTCCTATTCCTTTTCCTTTATGCTCTTTTGGTATGTTGTTAGTTAATTTACTGCTCACTAAGACTGTTGTCTGACTCAAGGCTTTATGTTTTAACTCTTATTGCCTTGGGCTGTTCGTCCATTTTGGGACGGGCAGACTAGGTAGCAGGTGACAGGTGTTGTTCTCTTCTCACGATGCTGATATCGAAGACGAGCTGGAGGGTTGCATATTTTCTTCTTACTATATGTACTGGATGTTCCGCTGTTTTGTATTCTCTGAGTGATATGTAGTGAGGCTTGTTGTATTGACTATTCAGATGTTTGTATTCAACTATTATGAAGTCTTATTGATGAGATTCTATTCGGTGAAGCTTCACTATATATATGTTCTATTTTATTTTTGTCCATGTGCTGTGAGTAATACGATAGATCCTGTTGTTTTTATCTACCTTGACAATCGTCCATGGTCGCCTGGCACACTTTACAGCGCACTATCTCTAGATTCGGTGCAGGGGTCATGGGCGGTCGTCACACTATGATTTATGATCTCTTTTTGTTTATGATTCATAAGAGTGAATTTTGATGCAAGTTTATACAAGTGGGTTTGATAGCTTATGTTGCTTTTGCAAATGAGCTATTCTTATTCAACATAAACACAATTTGCATCATCATTTGCTAATCCTTTTTTGAGTTTGAAATGAAAGTAAAGATGAAATTGATGATCTATATTACTAGTTACAATAGTAAATAGATCGTACTTAAAATAGCTTTTGCTTTGGCTTCATTTTCATGAGAATTACAAGTGGTATAATTTTTGTATTATAGTTTGATGGTTTGAGTTATGTTAATTAATAACATAAACAAACCATACTTATGATAAATACAATGATTATTTCATTTAATACCAAAGTTAGAGATCATAAATTATGTGTTTGTTGATTTACAAAAATATGAGAGTGGATTTGCCTCTAAATTGTTCTTTAGTCTAATAGTTTTTAAATCAAATTTTAATTCTAGTTTTAGCTTCATTTTATTTCTAGTTAACAATTTCTCCTCCATTTTGTCTAATTTGATTGAATAGATTTTTAAACTCTAACAATTCCCTATGGATCGACCCGTATTCGCCACGTACTAACTATTGTACGACGTGCGCTTGCTGTAAATTTTATTTCGAAATTTTTCGATGATTTTCTAATTCGATAGAAATTCCGTCGATTAACAAGTTTTTAGCGTCGTTGCCGAGGAATTGCTTTGATTTTATTTTCTATTCTTCAAATTATTTTTCATTTGATTTTATTGTGTGTTTGTTTCGTGTGTTAATTTGCATTTTAAAAAATATTAAAAATTTGTGTTTGTGTATGATTTTTGCTTGTATTTTGAATTGAGTGCCTGTTGTTTCTTCTACTAGCATTTCTATTATTTAAAAAAAAACAAAAAAAAACATACAATTTAAAAAAAAGGTTTTTTTTATGTGGAAATTAGGAAGGCATCCCTATCATACTTTCATATTGTAAAGCGGGTCCCTGTCAAAGTTTCATTGTAAAGCGGGTCCCTGTTTTCTGGAAACGAAGAAAAATTATTGCTGAAATGTTAGCAACTTTTATAAATAAGTGCTGATATTTCAGCAACTATCTGTGTCAAAGTTTTATTGTAAAAGCAAAGAAAAATTATTGCTGAAATGTCAGCAACTTTTATAAATAAGTGCTGATATTTCAGCAACTATCTGTGTCAAAGTTTTATTGTAAAAACAAAGAAAAATTATTGCTGAAATGTTAGCAACTTTTATAAATAAGTGCTGATATTTCAGCAACTTTCATAAACTGTGTTCACAGTGTACATAAATATTGCTGAAATATCAGCAACTTTTATAAATAAGTGTTGATATTTCAGCAACTTTCATACACTATGTTCACAGTGTACAGAAATGTTGCGGAAATGTAAGCAACTTTTATAAAATGTTGCATCATGCTCTGCAATAATCGTGAATAAAAAACAGGGACCTAATTTACACTGAAATTTAGTGAAGGACTTTTCGTGAATTTTGAAACTTAATAAGGACCTGTGCCAAAAGTACCCTTTCTTTTATTCCATTGAATTTTGTTTTACAATTTTGCATTTTATTTTACAATTTCATTTTCTAATTTTACATTTCAACTACTTTACAGGTTCTACATATCACTGTTTCATACAATTGTAGTGCATAGAATTTCTTCCTACATACATTCAAGCAACTCCTCTTCAAACACAACCTATCAGCCACCCCGACCAATTTTCACTTCTTATCACCTTCACTGCAGTGAAACACAACCATCCAGCCATTGCCATCCACCCACTATCATATATCCGCTGCACCTCTCAACACAACTGCCTCATATTCATACCTCCAATCCATCCACTACCCATACATCACCAGCAGCCCTTTGCCAAAGTTCAAACAAACACA
Source organism: Allium fistulosum (assembly GCA_030737815.1). NCBI lineage: Eukaryota > Viridiplantae > Streptophyta > Magnoliopsida > Asparagales > Amaryllidaceae > Allium > Allium fistulosum. The sequence continues at coordinate 1,025,302,260 of CM060902.1, forward strand.
TATCTCAACAACTACTCACTACATAACTGCTCCAAAACTGCTCCAAACTCGACCATCTACTTCAGTCACCTACCAAACACAGTACTCCTTCAAACTATGGCAACCAATCAAACTGCCTACACCACCACTACCAATTCACAACACCAGACCACACAACTTCCATTCAAACTGCACATACCCTCCATCATCCAACCTCCACTTCTCTTCCACAATCCAACAATTGCCAAAACTGCTCTATACATAACTTCATCTATTCACACACTCTCCACTCCATACAAATTCAACTTCCACATTTCACCAAACATCACTTCATACTACCATCTCCTCCCCTCAGATTTCAATTTACATCATGTTTTTCCATCATACCACTGCAAACCATAGTGCATTGCAAACCATATTCCAATCAACCACCATTCCCTAACTACAACCTGAACCACAGCCATCACCATTCCATTCCATAACAAACCACCACCATCATCAGTTCATAAAAGCACTTCATTGCCCACATCTCCACATTCTCTGGTGCCTAAGAACATCACAGTGCTGCAATCAGTAGCTTCCTTGACCTCACGAACTACTTAACTCCATCACGAAACAATCGCCCCATCCTAAACTCGATTGACAAACATCACCACCCCAAATCCCCAGTCGAACGTGGACCCAAACAATTGACTGACCTCCGAACTTCCCAAATCACCGCCACCTCCCAAAGCACTTGCAGCCAACTCGAACACCTCTGTCTGAACTCCATTGCAACTTCGATCGTGACCACCCATAACTCCAACAGCATCGCATTCTTCTGAACCTCAACCTCCACCGCGAAAACAAACTGTGATTCGTTCCACCGCACCAATTTCCAATTCGGCAAACCCACTACTAGAAACCCCAATTAGAACATCGCTCAAAACCATTCGCCGAGCACCACCGCAGCCTGAACCACCGTAAACCCACCTCCATCCTCTACAACCTGCAGACATCCACCAACAACAAACTGCAGTAATCCAGAGAAATTATAGCTTGGTCGATTTGATTAAGGAATTGCAATTTTCATATTTAAAATCGATCGAGAATTTCATTTCGTATATTGAGTTTATGACTTGTTCTGTTGTTATTTTTTTTTGGGTTTAAGAGCATTTGGGTATTATTAGTCTGCATGTATATATTGGGCTTGCGGGTTGTTTGAAGTAGGAATTTAGGTGTTAGGGTATAAATTTTAATTTTTATTGAAATGGGTTGTGTGTTTTAAGAAAATCTCCTTTTAAAAAAAACAAACGGTTTCTTTTTAGTTGTTCTTTTTAGTTGTTTGGGGTTGATTAGGTTTTTAATAGAACAAGTTTGTCTTAGTCTTCCTTTCTTTTATACATAAAAAAAAGAACTTAGTTTATTTTGTTTTGGTTTAAGTTTTCTCTTAAAAAATACATTCTCTTTTGTTTACTTTTAGTTTTCATTTGTTTGGTTTTTCTTTACTAGCTTTGTTTTCTTCTTTGATAAACATATTAAAAAAACTGTATATAAATTACTTGCTTTTTTTTCAGGTTGCCAAAGCATAAAATCGCAAGGAAAACAAGTGTTTGCTTAAATAAATTACTTGCTTGCTCAAAAAAAATCACGGCTAAAAAAAATTCTAATAAATCTGTACGCTCTGGTATTGTGCTTTCTTCCCTAGTTTTATTTGAATTGCATTATTGGTTGCTTGTATTTGCATTTATATATATATATATATATATATATATATATATATATAAATTTAAAATCCAAAAACAAAAACAAACTTCATTTTAGTTGCATTGTAAATTCACGTTTAATTTCTGTTTTGCATTCATCTTATCTTATTTTCTTTTCTAAGGGCAATACCCCAATTCACATAAGGTGAGGGATTTCATCACCCTTTCCTTAGCCCACAAACGCATTTTGTCGTAGAATTTGACTAATAATGAAGGTTAGACATTCGACTTAAGGGTGTCGCGAGCTCATATACAGCTTAATTGTACCTTCACAATTGTTTTCTTTGAACAATTTTATTTCTTGGTGTCTAGGCTACGACAGAGTAATAACCATTTATAAATATTACGGTGATTCATAAATATTATAATGGTTGTTCCTCTAAAGGTACTTAAATCTTCGGCTACATTGCTACGGTGATTCGTGGTGCACCGATAACCCATGTCTGTTACCTGGCTGAGAAATATTTTTGTTGATTTAAGACAAAGTGTGATTATACAATTTTGGGTTAGGAGCTACTAAGGACAGAAAAATGTAATTAAATCCTTTGCATTCATTTAGTTGCATTAGTTCATGCATATATAAAAAAAAGAAAACAAAAAAAAATCCAAAATCCAAAAAAATTGTAAATTTTAACTTAGTTTTTAATCCAAAAAAAATCTTTTTAAATCCTTTCCTTTTAAATTTTTCAATCAAAAACAAAAATCCAAAAAAAACCAGAAAATCTTTTCAAAAAAAAATTCAAAAACAAAAACAAAATCAAATTTCCATTTTCTAAAAACAAAAATCCTTTTGGTAAATATTTGAAAATTTGAAAAATTCAAAAAAAAATTACAAAAAAAAACATATAAAACCGAAAACAAAACAAAAATCAAACTTCTATTTTGAAAATAAATTTCACTTGGTAAATAGTTTCCTTCCTTTAAAAAAGATAAAAACAAAAACAATTTTTCACTTCATTTTTAAAATCTTCTTTCATTCACTAAACTCGTTTCTAACTTCTTTCTCATCTCGACTTTCACTTATGCATGAGTATTTGGACTCGTGACACAACAACAAATCGTTGGACTTGCGACTCAACAACTAATCGTTTAACTCGAATAGACGATCCTCCTGAAATGGCGAATGAGAACGCCCCTCGAACTCTTATGGATAGAATCTTTCACGATAGAGTTTCTATTCCATCTTGCATCACGTTACCCGCCCCTACGGGTAACCACTTCGAAATTCACTCGAACCATATTGCCACGCTTCCGAAATTTGGCAATTTCGAGCATGATGATCCATACATCTTTTTGACTAAATTCGAACAAGTTTGTGCAACTATAAAACTCCAACAACTTTCTAATGACAGAATCAAACTTCGATTAATCCCATTTGCTCTTACAGATTGCACTGAAAAATGGTTGTACAACTTACCATCGAACTCGATTAAAACGTGGGAAGAATTCGTAAAATCTTTCTTAAAAAAATTCTACCCTTTGGAAAAAACGAGTAGAATCCGAAACGAAATTGTAAATTTTCATCAATTCAAGGGAGAACCATTCGGAAAATATTTTGAAACATTCAAATAGCTTTTGATAAAATGTCCACACCATAATTTTGAAAAATGGACGATTTGCCAAATCTTATACGATGGACTCCAAAACAGCTCACGAGCCATGCTCGAATCAATGTGCCAAGGCAATTTTCTTACCCAACATCACGACGATGCTTGGCAATTTCTTGAAAACCTCGCCGAAAAATCAACCCAATGGGAACATTCGAACAAAAAATCAATTTACTCACGATCGAGTGCACAATCGATAGGATCTTCTTTTACTTTAGAAGCTACGATCGACGCAATGATTAAAAAATTCGATAACGTTTTCTCATCAAATCAAGTGAATCAAACTTCCCAACCGATGTGTTATAAATGCAAGATCCTAATCTTATAGCCGATCAGTGTCCCAATTCTATCGAACAAATCAATGCTTTCAATAAAGCCAAAAACAACCCGTTTTCTCCAATGTACAACCCTGGTTGGAGAATCATCTGAATTTTGCGTGGAACCAAAACAATCCCAACACAAATATAATTCGTCCCAATTTTCAAGCATTCCCGAATAATGCTTCGAATCCTTCCTTTCAGCCCAATAATTTTCAACCAAACTTTGCGGGTCCATCCCATAATCAACCACAACAATCAAATTTTCAACCAAATTCTGCTCATCCTTCCCCAGATGATAAACATTTAACTTTGCTAGAGAAAACTCTTGAAACGTTGGCTAAGGCAACTACTCAAAGCCTTCAATCAAACAACACAAAATTTATTGACCTCATATATGCAAAACACAAACCAATCGATTGCAAAACTCGTAATGCAAATGAGTCAATTAGCCACATCTGTAAGTGAACGCGAACGAGGCACATTCCCAAGCCAGCCCCTTCCAAATCCCAGAAATCAAAACACAAATTCAAATCAAGCCCATGTTATTCAAGATAGCAACGTCACCCAATTAAATGCTATCACAACTTTATGTTCCGGAAAACAAATCGATAATCAAGTCGTTAACTCAAACGATTTACCTGAAACCTCTCTTGACACTTCTAAAACGACGAACGAATTTGAACAGAACATGGAGCCAAACGTTGAATCGAATGCCAATCAAAATTCTTCTTCTACTCGAGTAGACCCGCCTACCGAGTATCGTGTTCCATTTCCACATCGTCTTCGACCAAAGAAACACTCGGACCAAATGGAAAAGATGTTGGAAATTTTTAAACAAGTCAAAGTTAACATTCTGCTTCCTGACATCGTTCAGCAAGTCCCAACGTATGCAAAATTTCTTAAGGACTTGTGTACCCAAAAGCGACACACTCAAGTGCCCAATCTTAGCCGCCAGTTTGAGCGAAGTCTTATCCCAATCCATGCCCGTCAAATACAAAGATCCTGACTTCCCTACGATTTCATGTACAATTGGAGACAAAACGATTAACAAATGCTTGATAGACTTAGGTGCGAGTGTCAATTTGATTCCATACTCCGTTTACGAACAATTAGGCTTAGGTGAGCTCAAACCCACAAAAGTTACACTTCAATTCGCCGATCGTTCCATTAAGAAGCCCGTGGGAGAAATCGAGGACGTGCTCAATCGAGTAGGGCAATTCATATTCCTCGTTGATTTTATCGTTCTCGAAACACAACCCGTGTCAAATCCTGTGAGTCAAATTCCATTGATTTTAGGCCGACCATTCTTAGCCACCTCAAATGCCTTAATCAATTGTCGTAACGGTTCGATGAAAATCTCTTTTGGAAACATGACTTTGGATCTTAATATTTTCAATCTTGAAAGCCAATCGAACGAACCCCGTGACCAAACGTTGGAAGTTAGTGCCATTCACGAAAACTTTGAAAACGAGACACTTGACCTTAACGACGAACGCGAAGCTGAATACAAAAAATTGTTTCACGAAATTCCCAGCGAAATTGAATACACTCTTCCCTTTGAATCGCTTCCAGTTGAGTCCGAATCTCAACCCAATTCTTTGATCAAAAACTCCTGAAGTTGGACCTCAAACTACTTCCCGATCACCTTAAGTACGCATACTTAGGTGATAACGAAACGATGCCCGTCATAATTTCTGCGACTCTCTCTCTTGATCAAGAAACCTCCTTACTTTCTATTCTTTCGAAAAACAAGGAAGCGATGGAATGGTCGATCTCCGATATTAAGGGAATTAGCCCTGCTATCGTTCAACATCGCATCCATTTAATCGACAATTCCAAGCCTGTTTGTGACTCGCAACGAAGGCTTATTCCAAAATGAAAGATGCGATGCGTGATGAAATTCTAAAACTTCTCGACAATGGAATCATTTACCCAATCTTTGATAGTTCATGGGTTAGCACAATTCACGTTGTATCAAAAAAGTCTGGGCTAACCGTTGTCAAGAATGATTCAAACGAACTTATTCCAACTCGTACTCAAACGGGTTGGCTTGTTTGCATTGACTATCGAAAACTAAATGCCGCAACATGAAAAGATCACTTTCCTCTTCCCTTCATTGACCAAATGCTCAAACGTTTAGCCGGCCACGAATTCTACTGCTTCCTTGATGGTTATTCCGGCTATAACCAAATTCCAATCGCTCCCGAAGATCAAGAGAAAACGACTTTCACGTGTCCATTCGGTACCTTTTCTTATCGACGTATGCCATTCGGACTTTGTAACGCTCCTGCTACTTTCCAACGATGCATGGTTGGAATCTTTTCCGACGTGATTGAACGCTTTCTAGAGGTTTTTATGGACGATTTCTCAATATTTGGCGATTCTTTTTCCCAATGTTTACATCATCTTGAATTGGTTCTAAATCGATGTAAAGAAAAATATTTGACTTTGAATTGGGAAAAATGCCACTTTATGGTCAAACAAGGCATAGTCCTTAGACATATCATCTCAAATAAAGGCATTGAGGTAGATAAAGCAAAAATCGATGTAATTGCAATCCTACCCATTCCCGGAGCTCGATTAGTTTCTGCTAGACGAGGAATAAGGAACATAACCAATACGGGGAACAAGGGAATACCGGACCATATCTGCTTTTGCGCTATGACAATCTCACTCGAATTACAGGGACCTACACATATTAGTACAGTATACCGGGGTCCCCGGCCAGAACCACACGTGCAAGTTTCCCTGCATGTGGCTCGTCCGTGCTTTGTTTTTTTACGAGGCGCTGCCTGTGACTCCGCATGGGAAAAGGGGAGGGGGCTGAACTGCAAACTTTCGTGTTCAGAGCATTGCATTGTCTGAGGTGCTTGCGCGGGTGAGTAAGCAGCGCCTACCAAGCTAAGCTTTCCTTTCGTCGAAAAGGCTAGACAAGGACATTCGATCATTTCTAGGACACGCTGGCTTTTACCGACATAGTGAACTACTTAGTCACTAAAAAAACTCCCTCATCTTGGTCCAAACAGGACAAATACAAATTCATGTCCCAAGTGAAGTATTTCTATTGGGACAATCCATAATTGTTCAAATATTGTCCCGATCAAATCATCTGACGTTGCATTCCAGATAATGAGATAAGGAGTGTTCTTTCATTTTTCCACGATCAAGCGTGCGGTGGACATTTTGGTCCTCGAAAAATTGCAGAAAAAGTGCTTCAGTGTGGATTCTATTGGCCTTCTCTTTTCAAAGACTCATTCGAATTTTGCAAAACTTGCGATCGATGTCAAATGCTTTGATGAATTTCTCGACGAGATATGATGCCTCTAAACCCCATTCTTACGATCGAAATCTTTGATGTTTGGGGTATCGACTTTATGGGACCTTTTCCCAATTCTTTTGGAAATTTGTATATCCTTCTCACTGTCGATTACGTTTCAAAATGGGTCAAAGCCGTTCCTTGAAAAACCAACGATCATAGAATTGTTATGAAATTTCTTAAAGAAAACATCTTTTCGAGGTTCGGCACACCTCGCACAATAATCAGTGATAACGGAACCCATTTTTGCAACCATTCTTTTGAAACTTTAATGAAAAAATACTCAATAATCCTAGAAACTATCCACTCCGTATCATCCTCAGACATGTGGCCAAGTTGAAGTTTCAAATCGACAAATAAAACAAATCTTGGAGAAAACTATCAACAAAAATCGAAAAGATTGGTCTGAGAAATTGACCGACGTGCTTTGGGCTTACCGTACTGCTTTTAAAACTAACCTTGGGATGTCCCCATTTTGTTTAGTTTACGGTAAAGCTTGCCATTTACCCGTCGAAATCGAACACAAAGCATTGTGGGCAATTAAGAACTTAAACTTTGATCTTGAGAAAGCTGGCGAAAACCGAAAACTACAACTCAACGAACTAGAAGAACTTAGGAACGACGCGTATGAAAACGAGAAAATTTACAAAGAAAGAACCAAAGTTTTTCATGACAAGTCAATCCTAAGGAAAATGTTTTCGCCTAACCAAAAAGTTCTTTTATACGACTCAAGACTTCATTTATTCCCTGGGAACTTAAATCGAGATGGACCAGACCATTTGTGGTACGAACTGTTTTTCCACATGTTGCCGTAGAAATAGAAAACCCCAAGGATGGATCGATTTTCAAAGTCAACGGTCATCATTTGAAACTTTTCTTAGAATTGCCAAGTAACCAAGAGGAGGAGCTCATGATCCTTCATGAGCCAAGTTATGTCTAGTAAGAATGTTAACCCTCTTTTGTAAATATGTACATATTTTTCCCCGTTACACTCATTATATCATGCATTGACTATGGGGACACAATAAAAATTAAGTGTGGGGGGAGTCTCATTTTCATTTTTAAAGTTTCATGGCATTTTTAAATTTTCATTTTATTTTAACTTAAAAAAAAGAAGAAAAAATTCTCAAAATCTCAAAAACATTTTCTTTTTAGCATTTTGATTTATTTTTGAAGAAACACTATGGGATAAGTATAAGATTTGGTTAATAAATTGAAATTTTTGAAAATTTATTTGTCTAAACAAAAATAAAAGTGAAGTTTGATTACAATTAACAATGGTTTAACTAGTATATAGGAAGGTTCATATGTGTTAATTATGAAATATGTTCTAATTGGAAATCTTTGTTTAAAAAAGTGGTAAATTTAAAGTAAAGGATATAACAATTTTATCTTCTAAGTTAAAAGGTGCTAAGATGATTTTGCAAAAATCTCTCTTTCTAAAAAATATATATAAAACGTTTGTATATACGTATATATTTTTAACACCTAGAGTCATGTGTTCACACTCGTGTGTTCAATCGCCATGCTCTGTACCCTTCTCACGCAAGCCCGAAGGCAGTGCATGATCGGTATATCTTGCCTCAGTTTATCTAAGTTAGGTGTATGTATATAAAAATTCTTTTTAATAACGCCTACAGTCAATAAGTGTTCACACTTGTATGTTCACTCGCCACGCTCTGTATTCCCCTCACATCACAGTGCACGGGTAATATATCTAGCCTCAATTTACCTGAGTTAGGCATATGTAAGTATTATTAATATCAATGAAATTTTCAAGTAAGAGAGAGTAAGCAATTGAAATCCGAGCACTATTTTTACTTATTTGATTTGACTTGTTATTAAAAAGAAATGAAAATACCACTTGACAAACTTTGATAATCAACTAATGTTGGGTGTGTTTTCACTAGACCGGTATTACCGAACCAAGATGAGGGAAGCCTATAGCCGAACCAACTCTGCTTCCACCTACAGCCGAACCAACTCCACTTCCCTGCATAGCCGAACCAACTCCACTTCCCTGCATAGCCGAACCAACTCCACTTCCCTGCATAGCCGAACCAACCCTGCTTCCACCATAGCCGAACCAACTCTTCTTCCACCTACAGTCGAACCAACCCCACTTCCCTGCATAGCCGAACCAACCCTGCTTCCATCATAGCCGAACCAACTCTGCTTCCACCTACAGCCGAACCAACTCCAAAATAGCATTACCGAACCAAAACCAATCTCACTCACCACCGGACTAAGTTCCACCGGACCAAGGCATTCCGGACCAACTTTGCTAGGCCAGATTGCACCAGCCCAGGCCCACCAGCAGCTATACACATCCAATACCCCTACCCCCAGCCTCACTCTATAAATAGAGGGGTAGGGGTACAACAATGGGGGATAAGTTTGAGAGCTCAAGCACGGATAGAACTTTCAAACAACTTTCATATACTTGTATCAAAGCTTTGTACTTGTAATCTGAACAAGAAAAGGAGAAATAATATATAAAGTGGACGTAGGCACATTCTGGCTGAACCACTATAAATCTGTGTGTCTTTTACCGTTTAGTCCCTGCTTTTTACATATTTGCATAAATCATCCAAATCACTAAAAACAATATAATATCAACTAAATCATACGACTTGGAGGTGTTTGCCCATTTTTTGTGCAAACATTTTTGGTGCTTTCACTGAGAACGCTGAACCCCGGACTTCAGCTTCTCCCACTTAACTTTCTTCCAATCAGCGTCGCACATTGCTTGGAAGACATGCCTCCCAAGCAGAAGAAAGATGTTAACAAAGGAAAAAACATCGCAACCAGCAGTATTCCAGATCCAGTGGTCACAGATCAAGTAAATCATCCCATTCCAGCAGCAGTACCAAATGAAGGTCAGGAAAATCCGACAACCCCTGCCACAGAACAGCCGGCAGCAATTACTAGGGCAGATCTAGACAGGGTTGTGGCTGAAGTGACTAAACACTTCACATCCCAGCAAGAAGCCTTAGTGGACCAACTCATGTCACGCTTAAGGGATGCTGAAGAGTCCAACCGCAACACTGAATCATGGGGTGAGTCCCAGTCTAGAGGATCTCAGAGACAACAAAGATCTTCCTTCTTCGAAGGAGCTAACGACAGAAGCGGCCATGGTAGAAGTCGAGACCGAGCTCAGCCCGAAGTTAGACCTGAGGAAACGCTTGGAACCGAACCCAATGGGGGAGGTACCGGGCGGAGGTCAACTGTAGCCGAGCCTGTCGTACTGCCTAACCACGAAAACACCAGTGAATGGGGCTGAGCTAGAGTCCAGCCCGAAGTTGGACTCGAGGAAGTGCTTAGATCAGAACCCAGCAGGGGAAGATCAAGGCAAGGGCCAACTGTAGCTGACCCTAGCATGCTCCCAGAAGACCAAAGATAGCCACTGGAAAATATCAGGAATGATAGACGATACCATCCCTACAGGTCATCTGGACGGAATCAATCCCACAGAGCAGAACCGAACTCATTTCTATCTGCTCCAAATTCTGATGAAAGGATGGCACGCTTGTTCAGAGAGTGCGTCCAACGGGATCAAAGAGATCGAGGGATAGGCGCTAGGGTAACCAGCCCCTTCGCCCGCAATATCGAAATTGCCATCACCCCCCGAGAATGGAAAATTCCAACAATGGAACCTTACAAAGGAACCTCCGACCCCGTTGTACACTTACAGAGATACACACAGCATATGCTCATGAGTGGAGCAACAGAGGGATTACTGTGCAAATGCTTTCCACTATTCTTAGCAGATCTAGCTACCTCCTGGTTCTGTCATCTACCCCAAGGATCCATCAGCTCGTGGGAGATGCTGAAAGAAAAGTTTATCAGCCAGTTCCGCATTCATGTGGAACAACCCAAGAACGCTTATTCCTTATCCAGTATCAAACAGAAACCTGGAGAGAAGCTGCAGCAATATCTAACCCGATTCAATGCCGCAGCGGCCGCAGTCCAAGGTACCGATGAGAAGCTTATCTTAATGGCCCTCTGTAGTGGTGTGCATCCGGATACTAAATTTGCTAGAAGATTGACAAAAGAAAAACCAGCTACTTTACCCGATTTCTTCCATGAAGCCGGGAAATATATGAGGCTTGAAGACGCTGCCACTGAGGGGCAGTCAGGGCAACAAAATAAGGTAGCTCATGTCAACACGCCCGTTGTAGCAAAGGACGTTCGAAGAAATGATTCTAGAGACAATGCTGGGGGCAAGAAGGGAGAAAAGCGCCTATATCGGCCAGGACTGAGATTCGGCACTTACACTCCTTTGAATGAAACCATCGAAAACATCTTCCTTACCACCCAAGACGAAGTTAGATACAAACGCCCACCATACAAGAAGGAATCAGATAACGCACTTAAATCTGGAAAGTTCTGCCACTTCCACGAATCTCATGGGCATGATACCAATGAATGCCATCATCTCCGGGACTTGATTGAAGAACACATCAGAAGGAAGAGACTGGAACGCTATGTAAAAGGTCAGAACAGGACTCCAGCTCTTGCCAATGAGAACCCAAGGCTACCCTCCCCAAAGATAGACAGAGGAAATCGCAACACTAGCGGCTCCAGTCAAGATAAGATAGTGGTCCATACCATCTCGGGAGGACCACACATCGCCGATAGAAGCTGGGCAGAGATGGAAAGATATGGAAAGTCACTTAGAAACAATGAAGACTGCGTTAATTCTGTTATAGAAGAACGCCACCCGAAGCGGAAAGAGAGTGATGACATCACATTCAATAGGCGTGACCTAGGGGGAAGGCAGTACCCTCACATGGATCCCATGGTTATCTCTGCCCGGCTCGGTCCAGCCAAAGTTTTCCAAATTCTAGTAGACACTGGAATCTCAGTAAATATCTTATTCAAGCATGCATTCGACAAAATGAAACTGTCAATAAAGGATGTTTCTCCCTGCAATAAACCACTACACGGTTTCACTGGAGATGCGAAGATGCCCCTCGGGCAACTGGACCTCTTTGTTGAAATTGGAAGTCATCCCCGCTCCGTTGTGCGGAAATAGACATTTGTGCTGATAGAAAACCACTCGGCCTACAATGCCTTCTTAGGAAGGCTAGCCTTGTCTGACTTCCAAATTGTCCTGGCCCCATGGTGCCTAAAGATGAAATTTCCAACGGACAATGGAGTAAGGGAAGTAGAGGGAGACCAGGACATTGCTCGAGACTGCTATGTAACTGAACTTCGCAACAACCACAAGAAGGATAAAGGGAAGAGTGTAGAAATTGCCCTCTGCACAAAAAGTTTGGAAGCATAACAACTAAAGAAAGCCCCTCCTCTTCGATATACCAGCGACCCTCTCAATGAATTAGACCCTAGGGACAAAGAGGAGGAGGGCAACGCCGAGCCTGTAGAGGCTATGGAATTTGTATCTGTAGACCGACATGACTCGAGTAGACTATTGAAAGTCGGGTCCCAACTAAAAGCAGAATTGAAGGAACAACTCATTGATTTTCTCCACCACAACTTGGATGTATTTGCATGGTCACACGCTGACATGACGGGAATCTCCCTTGACATAGCATGCCACGTACTAAACATTGATCCTACCAAGGCGCCAGTAAAACAGAAAAAGAGAAGTATGGGGGCAGAACGATCAGCAGCCCTCGATGAAGAAGTAAAGAACCTACTTGCCAATGACTTCATACGAGAAGCCATCTACCCAGAGTGGATCGCCAACCCGGTGCTAGTAAAGAAGGTTAATGGGAAGTGGCGAACATGCATTGACTTCTCCAACTTAAATGACGCCTGCCCGAAGGATTGCTTCCCACTTCCCCGAATCGATCAGCTTGTGGACAGCACAGCCGGGCACGAACTCTTATCTTTTATGGACGCATACTCAGGAGTCAGGATATAACCAAATTCCTATGCATGCTCCCGATCAAGACCACACTAGTTTCATCACTGATCTGGGATTGTACTGCTACAAGGTAATGCCTTTCGGACTTAAAAACACAGGGGCTACCTATCAGCGCCTCGTCAACAAGATGTTTGCAGGGCTAATAGGACAAACTATGGAAGTTTATGTGGATGACATGCTGGTAAAGTCAAGGGGAGTCGACGATCACGTAAGCCACCTGGATGAAATGTTTCAAGTACTTCGCCAATATGGAATGAAGCTGAATCCCCTAAAGTGCTCCTTCGGAGTATCATCAGGAAAGTTTCTAGGATTCATCGTCCATGCCAGAGGGATTGAAGCAAACCCTGAACAAGTCCGAGCTCTGAAAGATATCAGGATACCTTCTACCCGAAAGGAAATGCAGAGCCTAAATGGGAAGGTGGCCGCCCTGAGCAAATTCATCTCCAAAGTGACCGACAAATGCATCCCCTTCTTCGAAGCTCTAAATAAAGAGAAAGGAAAATTCGAATGGACTGACGAATGCTTAACAGCTTTCCTTAACTTAATCGAACACCTCTAGAGACCACCAGTACTCTCAACTCCGAACAATGGCGAAGAGCTATACCTTGTTGTGTCATCTCATGCTCTAAGCGCCGCATTGGTTAGAGAAGACGAACGCACGCAGCGACCAGTATACTTTGTAAGCAAGAGGTTTACAGGGGCGGAAGCCAGATATCCTAAACTTGAGAAACTAGTGTACTGTTTGCTAATCACATCACGGAAACTGCGTCACTACTTCCAGTCCCATTCCATCAGAGTTCTGACCGATCAACCACTGAGGCAGGTACTCCATCGTCCCGACACTTCTGGGCGACTACTTAAATGGTGCATTGAACTAAGTCAATATGATATCACCTACCATCCTCGCACCGCCATCAAGGGACAAGCCATGGCCGATTTCATTGCCGAATTCACTACCAACGAAGGTAAGGAGTAATCGGAAATAGCAGAAGACATCAAGTAGAATCTCTTTGTGGATGGTGCGTCAAACGAACAAGGCTCGGGGGCAGGTGTGGTAATAATCACTCCCAGGGGAAATAAGCTACACTATGCTATAAGGTTGGAATTCGCTGCCACCAACAACGATGCAGAGTATGAAGCAGTGATAGCTGGATTAGAACTTGCCTTAGAAATCGGAGCCAATTCTTTGTGTCTTCATAGCGATTCTCAACTTATTGTAAATCAAATACTAGGAGAATTCCAGGCTCGAGAAGAACGACTCATGGCATATTTAAAGAAGACCAAGTTGCTTCTCAATCGATTGGATCGCTATTTAATCAAACACATCCCTCAGGAAGAGAACCAAGAGGCCGACGAATTGGCGAAGCAAGCTAGCATGAGAGACGGCGCTATTTCCGAAGCAGTAGCCATCTCAAAGCAACTGACCCCAAGTTTTGAGCAAGTGAATCTGATAGCTGCAACCGAAGAAGCAACTTGGATGACTCCCATCCGAGACTACTTACAAAGTGGCACACTACCCAACGGGCGTAACGAAGTCAAGAAAATCTTGAGGAAAGCTTCCCACTACACAATACAAGAGGGCATCCTCTATCGGCACGGCTTCTCTAACCCCTTATTAAGGTGTGTTGCTGGAAGGTAAGCCAAGGAAATCTTATCCAACGTCCATCAAGGAAGCTGCGGAGATCACACTGGAGGGCAGACTTTGGCAAAAAGATACTCCGATATGGATATTTCTGGCCCACTTAAGCAAGGACGCCTTAGATTTCGTCAGAAAATGTGACAGATGTCAGAAGTTTGCTAAGATTCCGCGGCTACCAACAACTGAGATTACTCAAATGACCAGCCCTTGGCCCTTTGCAGTATGGGGAATTGACTTGATTGGCGAACTGCCAATGGGCCGAGGCGGGGCCAAATATGCTATAGTGGCAGTCGACTATTTCATCAAATGGGTGGAAGCAGAACCCCTAAATAAAGTATCTTCAGCAAAAGTTATTAACTTCTTGATCAAAAACGTTCTATGCAGGTACGGAGTCCCATTCAAAATCATATTGGACAATGGACTTTAGTTTGACAGCGAAGAGTTCGCCAACTGGTGCCAAGAGCACGGAATTCACAAAAGCTTCTCATCCGTAGCTTACCCCCAGGCAAACGGACAAGTCGAAGCCGTCAACAAAATTCTCAAAACTCTAATAAAAAAGAAACTCGAAAAGTCAAAAAGCGCTTGGGTGGATGAACTTCCTATGGCACTGTGGGCCTATCGCACATCTTTCAGAACATCAACGGGGCATACTCCTTTCTCTTTGGCATACGGATCGAAGGCTATGCTCCCAGTTGAAACTATAGTGCCTTCCCACCGTAGGATCCACTATAACCCAGAAGAGAACGAAGAGCTCCTCCACATGTCTTTAGATCTAATTGAGGAAAGAAGAAATGATGCAGCCCTCAAAGCAGCAGCTCACAAGCAAAAAGTGGCAACGCAATACAACTCCAAAGTCAAGCATCGTAGCTTACAAAAAGGAGATCTTGTCCTCAAGCGAATCTTCCCGCGCCCCAGAGCGCTAGATCCAGTCTGGGACGGGCCATATGTAATTCATAAAGATCTCCACAATGGAGCTTATATTTTGTCAACAGTGGACGGGGAGGTGTTCCAGAGGGCATGGAACATCCAACACCTTCGTCGATACTTTTCTTAACTTGTACTGCCCATATGAAGTGAATTAACAAAGAGAATCAGTGGACATAGGCATTTTCGTGTCGAACCACTTTAAAAAACTTGTCTCTTTTTAACTTGTTCCTTTATATCTTGGCTGCTTGTCAACTTTATCATTTTCTGTTGAACAAAATCCTGTGTAATGACATTTCCATTCAAAACACATCGCAGCACGACTCCACTTGGACAAGACCTAACAGGTACTATACGAATCTATGCCCTCGCCAATGAGACACTTTTGCTCCGGCATCCCTCTGCTGCGGGTTAACTCGTTGCTTGCGACGGCCCTCAAAGCCAACTTTAATGAGCCAATTATAAGCCACCAAGAAGTCCGACTATAGCCAAGGCAGCTCATTACGGCGTTCGGCTTGCCGGCAACTGTGAACCTACTTTAAGCCCCAACATAAGGTGTGGCCAGCCAGGGGTAGTTCACGGTTGACGATCGGCACCCACGCTAGCCGGCCACAGTAAATCGAATAATACCCACGATTACGGGCCATAATGGCCCGGGTAGTTGCTGTGCGCGATCTCGGCTCCGATGCATCTTAAGTACGGCTGTGGTAAAAAAGATTAACTCCCCGCGAAGGCATAAGATGGGTGACAAATGTCTCCAAGACCCACAGCTAGGGAAAGTGACTACAAAGCCCGTTTGCCACGAACTTAAGCACATCGAAGGCCTTCCGTGATTGGAAGTTTTACTATTTCTCATATTCCCATTTTATTTAAAAAACTTTTCTCCTATCCTCTAAACGATCCCTAAAGTACAGGACACAGAATAGAAGATATTCGCTAATGGGAGTGGGAACTCACAACGGGATACTAGGCCGCATTTCATGCTCAGTCACACAAGACATTCAAAGCTGCCATCTACAAGTAAAATATGAAGGGCGGTATTTTCTTCTTTCGTGTATAAATACGTGGCTGTAATTTATTCACACATCACACTAACATTGCAAGACATGGAATTATGTTTTAAGCAAGAACTTGGCGTCAAACACAGTTGAATCGCAGGCATATGCATAGCTATATTTCTTATACAACATGTCAAAACAACAAAAGCATTCAAATACGACAGAATCGGCTTAAGTTAAAAAATTACACGCCAAAAATAATGTTGTTTATTACAAGTAACATAATTGCAACCTAAAAGTTACGTTACTATTTTGAGACTAACATGTACAACAATGTCAAGTCAACAAAAAGATATCCAGGTCAAGTCAAGGAGCCGGCTGCATCGGAGCTTTACCCTTGTCCTATTGCTCATCTGTCCGGTCAAAGAAAGAATTCGTTAGTGATAAGCAACCAAGTTAACGGAAAGACTAGAAGGGAAGACTTACTAGCGCCTGCTTCCTGACCATTCTGATCATCATCCTCTACTAGCACACCTGCCTCCTCAGCAGCAAACAGCCGCATACCCTCCTTCACCGCCACCTTCTCCTCCTTGGTAAACTGGGCAGTGACCACATCCATTCTGAAGACTGCGCCACCCTCTTTATCCGCATCAGCCCTAGCCTCCTCCAGAGCCCTGAGATAAATCCTGGCCATAACTCGGGGGTAATCATCCATCCAGGATAAGTTATCCTGTTTCCAAGTACGGAAATACGTATCCTGGAGCATCTCATCCATCATCCCCTCGTTTTCCTCAAGCTCCCTCATTCGGGCCTCAGAAGCACGCAGCTTTGCAACGGTAGCATCCCTCTCCGATCGATATCGTGAGCGGTCAGCCTGAAAGGATATCCTCATCGCCTCCATCTCCTCCTTCAACCTGGACTGAGCAAGCTCCGCGGCCTCAAGTCTCCCCGATAATTTCTGTACCCGCTCAAGGTCCGCTTGTCGAACCTCATCCACCGTCGCAATAGCCATGTCAATCCGCTCCTTGCAAGTGGCCTCCATTTTTCGCAACTCTGCCCTGCTGGCCTCTTCCATAGTCTTCTTCAGTTGCCTGGATGTGGCCTCGTGCTGAGAAATTTGAATAGCTTGATCAGCAAGTTGCTTAGCCTGGTCGGAAACCATTAACCGTAACCGAATGTTGGCACTCCCAATTTCCTCCCCGGCCTTGACTAGTCGGGCATGATGCCCCATCAATTTCCTGGTCTCCTCGGCAACCCAGTCGATGTTCGCCTTAGCTTCATCCCCCAGAGTTACAACCCGGGTGCTAAGCAAATCAAGGTCCAGGGACTTAGCTTCGTCAAGCACCCGTACCATAGGATTGCGAGGGAGAAGGTGCTCACCAGTAGCCTCATCGAAGGAGATGTCATGAGAGGCCGAGTCCAGGTCTGGATGACCCGCAAACGGATTACGAACCAAGCCAGGGTGATCTATCGGGGTGACGGTTGGATTCTCAGACGGATGTGGGGAGGGCATAAACTCAGTATACTCCTCCGTAATATCGTGAATAGGCTGGAGTGGGGCCGGAGGGCCAGGAGGAGATTCAAACGAAGATCGACTCCTCTTCCTCTTTTGTATATCTTCTTCAATAACTCCAAGAAGAGGACGATAGCCGACT
The DNA here is from genome assembly GCA_030737815.1 of Allium fistulosum. Lineage (NCBI taxonomy): Eukaryota > Viridiplantae > Streptophyta > Magnoliopsida > Asparagales > Amaryllidaceae > Allium > Allium fistulosum. Next base: position 1,025,320,336 of record CM060902.1, read on the forward strand.
ACGTCTCCAGGGCGGTTAGTAGGAGGCTTCGGTTTGGCAGAAGCTTTGAGAAGTCTGTATTGTTCAAGCCTGTGCCGAAGATCTGAGGTCTTGGCCGTTTTGCCCGCTCCTGGAATGAAAACCAAGTGTCACCAGCATGCATTGAGCCATCATTCAAGAATTAAAAAGAATAAAAAGAAATTCACCTTGAATCGCAGAAGTTGCATCAGTAGAAGCACTCCCGGAAGATAAATCGGCACCAGTCCCGGCCTTACCAGCTTTCTTGGGCTTCTCTGCCAGGGCCGGTCCTTCCTCCAACTCTTCGAAGGCTTGGCGGAGAGCGTCATCAGTCCACTCTTGAATCACGCCTGCCTGCCCAGGAGGCAAAGCCCCGGTGCCATCACCGCCCTGTCCTTCGCCACCATCATTGCCATGACGATCACCGTCACCTTCTCTACCACTTCCACTCTCCGCCTCACCTCCTTCATCCTCGCCTTTTTCCCCCTCCACATTTTCCTCCTCCTGAACATCTGGATGTGTGCTGGGAGAGGGTCCATCGGACTTCTTGAGTTTCTTCCCCCCGGCGACTGGATGTATCGAGAAGGGTCTCCTTTTGCTGCTCTTCGCCGTGGCCCCTCCTGTAGCTTTGGCAGCCCTCTCCTCAGCCATGTCTCTCTGCTTGACCACGAACTGATGTGGTAGAATAAGGTTGTGCCCCAGAAGTGTAGCATTCCTGATCAGGTAAGAAGCCGACCTATCCCTTCCCGTAATGGCTTCTATTTCCACAGCCATCTGAACCAGGCGATCGTTCTCCACGACCGCAAAACCACATGTTGCTAGCAAGAAATAAAAGCACATAAGAAGAAGCATTGCAGTCAGAACGGAAATCATAAATAAGCTTCAACTTACAGCCAGAGGAGAAGCGACGGATGGAAACAGAGCCATCCTTGACGAAAAACCATTCCTTTTTGAACATGTTGAACTTCGAATATAAATCCAGGACTGGCTTGAAGGACACGGCCGACTCCAAGCTAATATACGGAGACCCCTTCTTGTAGCCTCTTAAGTTGTACAGATACCGGATTTCCCGGTTGGAAGGAGGGCGCCCGTATCTCCTCTGGAAGATAACAAACAGGCTCACCAAGATGGCGTAGGAGTTAGGCTGAAGCTGGAATGGATCCACCTTCAAGTAGGTGATGAAGCTGACTATCCAAGCATTAATCGGGGGAATGGCCCCACACATGCAATGGTACCTACTATAAGCGAAATATCCTTCGGGGGGATTATATGGCATCACTCCTTTCCCCGGCAACAACATGTGTGCTCTGTCGATCCCAAAAGAGCAAGAGATGACATCAAGCTGCTCACCTTTGAGGGAGCTGGGAAAACAATCAGGCGGTGAATTCAGGAGCTCTTGAGGACCATACCCGTCTACTAGCGATCTCGGGGATGGTCCATGTCGTTCTGGTGCTGCCTGAACTGGGGGCACTATGGAGGACTCTCCTTGGTCCTTAGATTTCTTCTTGTCGGAACGGGTTTCTACTTTATGAGACATTATCTGCAACATGAGAAAGCACATTGTTAGAACAAGGGATGTAGAAATAAAAACAAGCACGTGTATGCAGACTAGAATTTCACTCGTAATTCAAAACATAGAAGGGTCATTCGGCACTCCGACTCCCGAATTCATTCGGTAAGTCAAAACTAAAGGTTCATTCGCCACTCGAACTCCACGAGTTCATTCGGTAGTTCGAAACATGAAAGTCATTCGGCGCTCAAGCCCATTCGGTAGTTCAAGGCACGAAGATTCATTCGGCACTCGAACTCCACGGGTTCGTTCGGTAGTTCGAAACATGAAAGTCATTCGGCAATCACCTGATTCGGTAGTCAAGTTTGATCCGGCAATGTGATTGATTCAGCAGAAAAATATGATTCGGCTATCTCACTTGGTAGGGAATAACGAGAGCATAATGCCCATACTTATAGGCAAATAGAAACGACCGGACCAACTGGTTCGGCACACAGGACCGGATGAGAATGTCCAAGCTAAAACAAAGCGCGGCATATACAGGCATATGCCCCGCTTTGGGGGGCAAGTGTTGGGTGTGTTTTCACTAGTCCGGTATTACCGAACCAAGATGAGGGAAGCCTACAGCCGAACCAACTCTGCTTCCACCTACAGCCGAACCAACTCCACTTCCCTGCATAGCCGAACCAACTCTACTTTCCTGCATAGCCGAACCAACCCTGCTTCCACCATAGCTGAACCAACTCTGCTTCCACCTACAGCCGAACCAACCCCACTTCCCTGCGTAGCCGAACCAACCCTACTTCCACCATAGTCAAACCAACTCTGCTTCCACCTACAGCCGAACCAACTCCAAAATAGCATTACCGAACCAAAACCAATCTCACTCACCACCGGACCAAGTTCCACCGGACCAAGGCATTCCGGACCAACTTTGCCAGGCCAGATTGAACCAGCCCAGGCCCACCAGCAGCTATACACATTTAAGACCCCTACCCCCAGCCTCACTCTATAAATAGAGGGGTAGGGTACAACAATGGGGGACAAGTTTGAAAGCTCAAGCACGGATAGAACTTTCAAACAACTTTCATATACTTGTATCAAAGCTTTGTACTTGTAATCTGAATAAGAAAAGGAGAAATAATATATAAAGTGGACGTAGGCACATTCTGGCTGAACCACTATAAATCTGTGTGTCTTTTACCGTTTAGTCCCTGCTTTTTACATATTTGCATAAATCATCCAGATCACTAAAAACAATATAAAATCAACTAAATCATACGACTTGGAGGTGTTTGCCCATTTTTTGTGCAAACAACTAAGGATCCATTTCATAATTACACTGCGTTATCAACCGAAACAACGAGTTAAACTATTGTCTATTTGTTACGATAACTTGAATTTTATTGGAAGTTTTGACGAGTAAATGACTTAAATTTTCAAGACAATGACCAAAACCTATATTTAACTTATGAGTGTCGAATTGAAAGTGAATCCTTCATTTGTAAATATTTTCAAAAACTTGCATTCATCCTATTGTAAATAAATCTTGCACTTTGTAAATATTTTCACTTTGCATTTGGATTTTGTGGGTAGTATTCGCTGAAAACCCTCACGAGACAACACTCGTCCTACTGGGGACACCCAGAGGCTTAACGGCTTGTTGCATACGCTCAATGCAATTGTGCTCCCTACGAAAACGGATTTATCTTAGTTTTCCATTATTCGAGGACGAATAAAAAGATAAGTGTGGGGGTATTTGATGTGCACGTAAATGTGCATATATTTACATCCATATTTTATTCTTTTTATTTAAATAAACATCATATTTGGGCATTTTTACAAGTTAAAACCAAAATTCAATTATTTTCAAACCATCATATTTTCATCTTCATTCAGGCGCAAAATTGTCATTTGTGTGCATGTGTTAATTTAAGAATTTTTACTTGGATATTTTTTTGATGATTTTTATAGGAATTTGGATACATATGGACGAGGCTTATATGAAGATACATGCATGCACAAATGAATACAAAGGAAAGAAGAGGGAAATAATTCAAGACCATGAACTTGGAGGACCCCACCCACTTGCCTAAATCTACAATTAGAAGCTAATGGATAACTAAGTGGAGGTTAAAGCTTCATGTACTTTTAATGAGGGATTAATTAGTGGCTAATGGTTACTTGGTGGCCACACTTCCTAAAGGGCATTTTGGGAAGCTCCCTAAAAATAGAATTAGGATTTTATGCATGTATAAATAGCCCTCTTATGTACATGTAAATCATCTTCTACTCTTTCATTTTACTTAGCAAATTAAGAGATCAAATTGTAAGCTCAATATTACATGAAATAAAAATGGCTTCCAAGCCTCTTTCTTCTCTCTTTTCTACATGCTTTTCTTTGTTTTATTGTTAATGTTTATTTCTGTGCTCTCTTACTTTTTATGTGCATAGCTTAGATTTACATTTATGCTTTAGTCTAATTAATTTCGTTCTAGTAGTTAATCATCTTTTTCTTTGTTTATTCTCTACTTTATTTCATTTTCAATGTTGAAACTTACATGTGTTGATTTGATAACAAAAAGGAGTAGCTAAACCCCTTCAATTTAGGGGTGATGAAGCTCTCAAATATTATGTAACTTCAACATTCTATAATTTATGATCACTTTTTGTTTATGATTCATAAGAGTGAATTTTGATGCAAGTTTATACAAGTGGGTTTGATAGCTTATGTTGCTTTTGCAAATGAGCTATTCTTATTCAACATAAACACAATTTGCATCATCATTTGCTAATCCTTTTTTGATTTTTAAATGAAAGTAAAAATGAAATTTGATGATCTATATTACTAGTTACAATAGTAAATAGATCATACTTAAAATAGATTCTGCTTTGGCTTCATTTTCATGAGAATTATAAGTGGTATATTTGTTGTATTATAGTTTGATGGTTTGAGTTATGTTAATTAATAACATAAACAAACAATACTTATGATAAATGCAATGATTATTTCACTTAATATCAAAGTTAGAGATCATAAATTATGTGTTTGTTGATTTACAAAAATATGAGAGTGGATTTGCCTCTAAATTGTTCTTAAGTCTAATAGTTTTTAAATCAAATTTTAATTCTAGTTTTAGCTTCATTTTATTTCTAGTTAACAATTTCTCCTCCATTTGGTCTAATTTGATTGAATAGATTTGTAAACTCTAACAATTCCCTATAGATCGACCCGTACTCGCCACGTACTACCTATTTTACGCCGTGCGCTTGCGGTAAATTTTATTTCGAAATTTTTCGACGGTTTCTAATTCGATAGAAATTCCGTCGATTAACAAGCCTGTGTATAGCTTCCATCCAGCCGTAGGCACGTGGATCTGTGATTGTAATCAGAAGAAGCTGAACTTTCAGTGGATGAGTAGGAAGCCTGATCCCTTCTGGATCTCCTTCATCTTTCATGGTTCAGGCGATTGGTTAACTCCGCGTTGGCACGGAGCTACTAGGTAAGCTGCTGGTGGCTTTGAGTCAGCTCTTGCATCAGTAGCTGGAACTCCTCCCTGGTGACATTGCCTTGTGGATTCGAAGATCCGGTAGCATTCTGGTCTGCAGAGGGAAGTTATGCGGGGTTCTGCATATCCTGTTCTTTTGGATCTGCAGCGGTTGAGGTAGTCCTAGTAGTGACCATGGTGAATAGTGAAGTTTTACCCTAGACTTGGTGCAAATCTGAATAGGATGGAAGAACTTCTAGGCTTGGGATCTGGATCTTCTCCTTAGATTCTCGCAATCCAATATCGGCAGTAGATCCAATGAGCAGGAGAAATGCTGGGTTTTCTCAGTGAAAGCACCAAAGTGTTTATACCAAAATTGGACACAACACTCTTCGGATGTGTTTGAAGAGATAAAATGAAGAAAGTAAATGTAAAATGAGGGAGATCTAACAAACACACCAATTAACAGATAAGAAAATGCACAGAAACACACGAATTTAGAGTGGTTCGGCGTATTGCCTACAACCTCAAGAATGTACCTGATCAATTTCGGTCTGAAAGGACCATTTATGGATCGATACGAACTCAATTCGTATCGCTCCCAGATCGAGTCGAAATCACCTAAACTCGATCCTCTGGGCCCACTCATGTGAGAGAAGAAGTCTTCCGAGATCTGGGTGAGATATTTGCTGCCTACACCTATAAATAGCAACCCTGGACCAATAGGAAAGGGACATTTGGCTTCTCTACGCTGATACTCTGCCGAAATCATTATTAAACTTTAGTTGTACTATTGTAATCTCTTGTAAACAGCGAGTGAAATTCAATAAACATCAGTCTCATAGTGGACATAGACAATACGCCAAACCACTCTAAATTCATGTGTTTCTGTGCATTTTCTTATCTGTTGATTGGTGTGTTTGTTAGATCTGCCTCATTTTACATTTACTTTCTTCATTTTATCTCTTCAAACACATCTGAAGAGTATTGTGCCCAGTTTTGGTACAAACACCCATAATGAGAGAAGACAAAGAAGGCATGAAACACACCACCAAGTTGCTCGAGTAGATCAAGAGGTTTACTCTGGACTCATACGCTGTAACTTTGGAGTTTCTATTTTGTATTATGTTATAAGAAATGGAATTGACATCGGTTGGTGTCACTATAGATGCCATAATTTTGCAGATGGTTGTGAATTTTGACAATGGCTTGATGATCATTTATCTCAACGAGCAGTTGTTTATGCTACCGAACTTGAAGAATAGATTGAAACACTTCAGAGGACACTGGATTCAATTCAATTATCAAATGGCCTAAGATAGTTTTTTTTAACAAATTTGTGTGTTTATTTTCAATCTATTATATTCACTTGTTTCAATGTTTCTAATGGTTTAATAAGTTCAATGTTTGTAATGGTCTAATTAAGTAAATTTGTAATGGTTTAATCAAGTAAGTTTGTAACGGTTTAATTAACTAAGTTTGTATCTTAACTGCATACTTGAATTTGAATACACAGACTTAACTTACTTAATTTTCTTGTCGAAAGTACATAAAATTTGGTGAAGGTAATTAACTTAATTAACCTACTTAACTTAAATTTGAAAGTACACAGAACACACTGAAAGTAAATAACTTACTTAACTAACCCAAACATCATTCAAATTGTCTAACATAGCTCACCTAAAGATCGTATGTAGCATTTCCAACAAAATTAGTAAGATACACCCAAAAATACAATGAATCAAATGTAGCTCATGTTAACTGAAATAGGTCTTCTTCCTCCACTATATTTATAACACTTCTATATCTTTAACAAGCTCTTGTAAATGTGACATAAGTACTCCAAGTTTCCAGGATCCTTCGAATTAATCAACAATGATGATTATTAAATGCTTCTTTTAGAGTAACCCAAAAATCTTAATTTAACTCCTCTTCCATGTGTTTATGATTAGCTTCTATATAAGCTTTAATTAGTACCAAATAATCTTGTGGAGTCCAACTTTCATATGCCATTGAAGATATTGTGAAAATTTTAATACAAAAATTTCATTTGAATAGAGTGTTCATGATCCACGTCACACGAATCAAGTGCCATCTGAACGAACACATGGCAAGCATCTGCGCACTTGTGAAGAGAGAAACATAAATGTGTTTGTTTCTTGAAAAAATGATATAAACACACTAGAACAAAATATGAAATATCAACACTTTCACAACAATCAAATGAAATCCAAATACCAATACAGATACTAGATATGAAATACAAATATATATACTGACATGGGTTATAAAATACAAATACTGATATGAGATACATAATACAAACACTGACATGAGATATGAAATACAAATACTTAAATAACTATGAAATGAGACCTAAATACAACCACTGATGGTAGATACATACACTGATAATACACCGATAGTAAATACAAACAATGATATGCGAAGAAGACACAATCTAAAACTCATCAAAGTGAGCATCATCATCCCCAAGACCAAATGGAGCATTATCATCATCTACTCTAGGTGTAGGATGATATCGTTTCTCATCAATAGTAGTAAGCTTGTTAATACAAGCAGTCAAATCATCTATGATCCATCGATGCTCGACGTACATGACCTAGTGTAGTCCTATCTGAATTTAAAACAAATCCTCATATGATAACGTAGCTGGATCTAGATACTGCAAAATCTAAGGCTGAATCTATCAACTCCCAATGTTGTAGGTATACCGACTGTCCAAACATAATCTCCTCTATGGAGTGGATGTGGAGTAGGATATACCTAAGCGTTATGTGTTAGATCCTATAAAATCGAGGGACAAGACCACTCTGAATGCTCGAAGGTCCTACCAAATCAACGGTTGCAGCATGAACAAAAGTAGCGGTATGCGGTGGAGTATAAAATGGACGCCAAAAGATGCATATTCTAAATCGTTGATGATGAAGTAATTATCCGACCACCACTCATTTGCATACTCCTGTAAAGCAGTGCTGTGATACACTTTCAAAAAAGGTGTATCTGGTTGTGGATCTAAGGTCTATCTCCAAATACGCTCGCTAAGGAACTAATTACATCTTCCCGTGGAGGGAAATGATAACAATGTAAAGGTCTAACAGATAGGAAGCCAGCGAACAATATGTTCTCGTCGGTCATAAAAGGATAACCTTTATATGATGCCAAACAATATTCTCTCGTGTAGTCCGTAACTTAATCTGATTTCGGGCCACACCAAATATATAATGTGCATCGTCTTCTTGCACCATTCCGCGGTTATCGCGAGCTCATGCTCTAACTCGAGGAAAGAATAGAGGTAATTGGAGTCTGATGTTAGGAAGTCATATTGCAAAAGTACTCATAGTACTAATACTGCAGAATCTCCTAGAAACCTGTAATCGATGTGGATCTGGGCCTAACAATGCACTGATGATCCAAAGAGCGATACAAATACGCAAATAGAAGAGTCCCCCAATCATATCTGATTGGACTATCAAACGAAAACTCCATAATGGCTGCAACATGTCTACCGGCAACGTGTTTGATAGATTTGAAAAAAAAAATTTCCCATAATAAAAAGAATACTCTATCGAAAAAATATTTCCCATCATGAAAAGAATAAACAGTCGAGCAATCTATAAATTGTTTTCTACGCTATAGTTATGTATCAATTCATAGATTGCCTGTCTAATATAACTGGTTCTAATATGTAGTCTGGAAGATAGTCCATCTTGTATGTCAAGATGTGGTAGTACACTAGCTAAACTATTAAAGTGCGGGCAGTGCTCGTCATACGGTAAGGTCTCCCCCTGCTCGATGCCTAAATCGGTAGGCATAGAAAAGTCTAAAGGGGTCAAACCTAACTCACCAAAACTAAAGTGAAATGTATGAGTAGTCTTCCACCAATATGCGGCTAAAGCACCACACTACTGAACATCCGAATTTAAAAGATTGTCATACTTATTAAAGCAATTTACGGTTATTGAAAGTACTAAAAATCTTTAAATAAATGAGGAGTAATTAAGTAAATACATACTCAAGAAATGTCCAAATCCTATATCCCGAAGAAAAGTATAAATAATGTCATCGGTATCAACTGCTTGAACTGATCTATAAAGGAGGATTGCAATAGGCAAAAGCCATGGATGCAATCATGACAATCCTAATTTTAAATAGGTCATATATTTAATTTTTATTCAAAATTTTAAAGTAGATATCCTATAAAATCTTCTACGCACATGCTGTTGTGTACTTTATTGTTGGGAAGTATATGAAAATTGATCACATCCTTTTCGGGTTCCAAATTTTGATCGATATAAGAATCTAGAACCAAATCTCGCATATATCTCGCCAAGCATCTTCGGCAAAATATTGTGCTTCCATCCGATCGATGTGATCGTCGACCTCCTGTACCGGTAGCTAGGATGTCGATGTTATCTTTGGCAAGGGTGTTTTCTTCGTCCCTTGGAGCATGTCCACCACTTCGGCTGCCATTGCCTCAGATAAGATTCCATGCTCGTCTCATTTTTTCCTTTAATTTTTCCTTTATGTTTTTTTCTCCTTCGGAAGCTTGAAATGGTTAAGGCAGAAATGGGAAGGAGGAAGAAGAAAATGGGTTGGAGGAGAATGGAAAATAGTCGGTTGTAAGTAGGCCGGCTCTTGTCCATTCTCCTCCACCTATGTTAATGTTGTAGATTGCAATCCATAGCTTCACGTAGATTGCAATCCAACGACTATGAATTGCAATCCATATAAACTGCCTTAGCAGTCTATATGAAAGTCGGATAAGACAGCATTTTTTTTACTTGTTGGACCTTGATGTTTTTTTTGGTTGGGGGTGGGTGGGGGTTAGTGGGAGATGAATTAATGTTTGGGGGTGGTAGCGGTTGGAAATTCTCTTACAGTATCCACCACCTGAACATATCATTAATATAAATCCTGCCAGTAGTACTCATTAGTTTCTTCAAACAAAAAAACAGCAATGGCTTCCAAAAAGTCAACCCTCGCGGTCTAGGTAATCCGAGACTGGTGGTTCATGTTGTTCGCCACCTTCCTAATAATGTCCGTTGAAGGAGAAACCGACATATTCGACATTTACTCCAAAGAAATGAAAACCTCCCTCTCCTATGACAAGCAAACCCTAAACACCCTCTCTTTCTTCAAAGACTTAGGTGCCAACGTCGACATCGTCTTTGGCCTTGTAAACGTAGTCACCTCGCCCTCCATCAGCCTCTTGATCGACATCTTCAAAGACTAGTATAATTGTAAAACGTTGGAAAAACCGACCATTTGAATATATGATTTGAAAAAATATATTAATATTTGTTACAATTTTAAATCAATTATACCATCAACGATAACATGTTTGAAAAAAGATCATTTGAATTATTAGCAACAAAAATACAAATATTGAAGAATAAATATATTATAAAGAACTTTTTTAATCAACGATTAACTAATGAAAATAATATATTAATAAATTATTTGTTAGATTAAATGCATAATTTTAATATTTAACCAATATGTAGGAATGAGCCTTACTCCAATAAACACTTTGAAAACAATTAAAACAATAAATTAACATAATATACATGACAATTTAAGTAGTTAATATAAAGCATATAATGCATATAACAGTCCCAACTTTAAATGATCCACTAGTTGCATATAAATATAACATATTAACAATGAAATAAAAATTCAAATAAGAAGAAACAAATGATGACTTAATAATTTTCAAAAGCATGGAAGAAATAGATAAGCCAAACAACTTAGCTAAAATATACATCTTACTTAAAATTCTTGAATCGGAATAATAAAAATGTAATGCTCAATCATAAATATTAGATCTAAAAGAACCATCTATTTTAACTCTATTATTCGGATAAATTATCTAAAATTAACATTGCTAAAAGGCAAAAATATGAATTTTCTAGTTGAACATTTCAGAAATTTCTTTCAACAAGAATGTGGATTCAATTGAATATTCAATGGAAGAGTAAGATCTAATGATGATACTTTGCCTTTTTTCATTTATGTACTCAGTTTATACAACACTAATCTTGAAAAGACGAGGGACCCATAAAACTTTCTTTAGGTATAATTGGTACTTGTCTTCACCTTCCCCATTCTATTGTATATTTTCAAATTGGAAGTGCCACCGGTCGAGCAGTGGGATACCACCGGTCGATCGGTGGTATTACTGAACGCCTAATGAATGGTAGCCGAAAACAACAGGTGCAACTCTTCCTGATGGATGTTGCTCTTCACCTGGTACCTTTTCATGTAGTTTTTCTGAAAGGAAGCAACTCCTCGTCGCATCTCGCATCGTCTATATAAGCAATGTTAGTCCCTGCATTTTAAATAATCAGATTTTGTGAATAAAACATTTTCTTATTTCTCCACTCTTGGCAATTATTAGAAATATTTTTCTACTATGTTCTTGGCTTGATCAAAGTGGTACAAAACTTTGAACCAAGTAACTTTGTTAGAAAGCTTTATTGAACCCTAACGGAAATAGTCCGATTCTTTTTGTACTCGATAGGGCTGAACTATTTTTTGAAAGAATCTATAACAGATCCTAAAATTCAGAAGAACGACAACGGTATTCACAATATATTCCAAAAAAATTCAGAAAATAATATCAACAAATGGTCAAGCAACTATAATGCACTTCAAGTCATGAACCAACATTTAACGAGGCTATAACATTTTGATGGCGAAAACTTTAAACGTTGGCAAGAAACGATGAAATTCTTTCTCATTGCTGTTCCACATATTAGAAGATGGCTTGCAAGAATTACCGGCTAAAACTCCAACATGTACTATTGAATTAAAATCTAAACGACATAAGCGAAAGGAGGATGTAGAGGACACATATTGAATGCACTGTCCACATCCATCTACAACGCACATCGAAGCTTGGAAACTGCGAATCCACTATAGACTGCATTGGAGAACAAATACCGCATTTATGAAGCATGTAACAAGAAATTTCTTATTATCAATTTTTTAGAATTTAAGTTGAATGACAATAAAATGATCATCGAACAAGTAAATGAGAATTTACGTATTGTCAATCATCTCAAAGATGCCAATATGGAGTTTCCTAAATCATTCATAGTTGAGGTCATTATATCCCGACTTCCCTTTTCTTGGAATGATTACAAGAAGAAACTAAAACATGGCAAAGAGGACTATGATTTAGAAGCTTTACAACGTCATCTTCGCATAGAAGAAGACTCACCTAAACATGAACAAATTGATAGTCAACAAATTGATAGTCAACAAATTGAATTTCATTCAAGGCCGACAATGTTGAAGAAATTCATCCATTAACGACAAAGAATGGAAATAAGAAAAGAAAAGCAAAGAATGACAAAAAGAAGAGTGCTTATTTCTTTTGTAACAAGTCCGACCAATTGCTTGTGATGGTCGTCAACGAAAGAAACAAAAAGTGAATATGGTCGAAGAAAAGCTTACAGTTGTAGTGCAGGAGGCAAACTCCATTAGTGGTATAGAAAATGATTGGTGGCTCGACACTAGAGCAACAATACAAATATGCAAAAGCCGTAGTCTTTTTAAGACCTACGATGAAACAAATGGGGAAGAAAATGAAGTTACTGGGCAAATAAAGCTCGTAGTAAAGTCAAAATGCGCTATTAAAATTCCATTCACCTTGGGAAAATTTCTTACTTTAATCAATGTATTTGATATACCTGATATTTGTAAGAATTTTGTATCTGGACACCTCGTTGATAAGACAGGATTCAAGAAGGTATATGAGTCTTATAAGCTAGTTTTATCAAGGAATGGTCATTTTATGGGTCAGGAATATTCTTGTAACAGCATGATTAAGTTGAGTGTAATAAAAGATAGTTCTGTTTATATTGTTGACACTTTTTATTTATGGCATGCTGGATTACGACATGTTAACTATAATTCTCTTAAAATCTATGCATAAGTTAGGATTAATTTCTGATTGCAATTTTGAATCGACTAATAATGTGAGATACGTATTCAAGCAAATATTCATCGAAAATCCTTCAAATCCATTGAGAGGAACACTAGTTTGCTTGACTTAGTTTATAACATGTTGGTGATCTTAAATGTCATACAACATACGGAGGAAATAAATTCTGTCTCACAATTATTGATGATTATTCTAGATATGCTTACATATAGCTAATGAAACTAAAGCCAAGGCATTTGATAAATTCAAAATTTATAAGGTAGAAGTGGAAACAAAATCTGAAATTAAAATTAAAGTGTTGCATTCAGACCGAGGCGGTGAATATTTTTCAAATGAATTCACTTTATTTTGCAAACAACACGGTTTGATTCGTCAATGTACGGCTCCTTATACTCCACAACAAAATGGTGTTGCGGAACGGAAAAATAGAACATTGGTAGAAATGATCAATGTAATGCTTATTAGTTCTAAATTACCAAATTCATTATGAGGTGATGCTATGCTATCAGCCTCTTCTATTCTAAATTGAGTTCCTTTGAAATAAAAGGATGTATCGCATTATGAACTATGGTTTAGTCGGAAACTAAGTTTATCAAAACTTAAGACCTGGGGTTGTTTATCTTATGTTAGAAAACCAGATCCTAAAACACCCAAGTTAGAAAACAAATCTTATAAATGTGATTTTATAGGATATTCTCAAAATAGCAGCACTTATAGATTCATTATTTTAGATACATTAGAAGTTATAGAATCTGTAGATGTAGAATTTTTTGAGAATAAGTATTTATCACAAGACCAAAATAGCAATGGTTTATTAATATCACCTAGTCAGAACATGATAAGACTAATGATGATATTAATGATGATTTATCTCTAATCAAAACAACGAGGAAATCTCAGTACCTAAAGAAGATATTGAACGGAGAAGAAGTAAAATAGCAAGACTAGAAAGAACTTTGGCCCCTAATTTATTACATATCTTATCGAAGGAACTAAGGATGAAATCCATAATATCACTAAATATGTAATAAATATCGATGATGATACTACAAACAATCCTGATGCTATTAGTTCCAGAGATGCAAATTTTTGGAAAGAGGCAATAATGATGAAATGAATTCAATCTTGTCAAATCAAACATGGGTTTTGACGGATTTACCTTTTAGCGTTGAACTAATAGGATGTAAATGGGTATTCAAAGGGAAATTGAATACAAATGGACCCGTTGATAAATTTAAAGCTAGATTAGTTGCAAAGGTTTATATATAAAGACAAGGAGCAGATTATTTTGATACATATGCTCCCGTTGCTTACATTACTTCTGTACTTTATTTGATAGCGCAAGCATCCATACATAATTTAATTATACATCAAATGGATGTAAAGACAGCATTTTTATATGTTAATTTAGAAGAAGAGATGTACATGGAACAACCCGAAGGTTTCATATTGCCAGGCCAAGAAAGAAACGTTTGCAAATTAGTCAAATCTCGTTATGGTCTGAAGCAAGCTCCCATGCAATGGCATGAAAAGTTTGATGAAATAGCATAATATTATGGACTTAAAGTCAACGATGCATATAAATGTATATACAGCAAATTAGATAAAATCAATTATCTTATACTATGTTTATACGTTGATGATATACTAATTTTTCAGTCTTATATATCTTGTATGAACGATAAAAAAGAAGTTTTTGTCCTTGAAATTTGATATGAAAGATTTAGGAGAAGCTGATGCTATCTTAGGACTTCAAATTCTAAGAAAACCGAGGAGTTTGTTTTAACATAATTTCAATATATTGAGAAATTTCTTAATAACTATGGTCATTATAATGACAAACCAGCTCTGACTCCTTTAGATCCTAGTATTAAATTAGAGAAGAATACTAGGCGTACTATTTCTCAACTAGAATATTCCAGTATTATTGGGAGTCTTATGTATGTTATGCATTGCACAAGACCTGACACAACACACGCTATTGGCATATTATGCCATTTTATGACTACTCTAGGTATGGAATATTGAAAAGCAATTTCAAAAGTTCTAACTTATTTGAAAGGTACCATCAGCTATGGTCTTTCTTATAAAGGATATCCTACTGTATAAGAAGGATATAGTAACACTACTTGGAACAATGTATAATCTAAATCCAAATATACGACTGGTTGGATATTTATATTAAGAGGAGCTGATGTGTCTTGGTGTTCCAAGAAGCAGATCTACGTTTTTGACTCAACTATGTTGTTAGAATTAATCGCATTAGCAGATGCATGTAAAGAGGTGGAATAGCTAAAGAATTTTTTAATAAACATTCCTACATGGACTAAGCCATCTCCGGTAGTCATGATTAGTTGTGATAATCAGGCTACGATATATAATATGTCTAATAAGACATAATGGGAAGTCTAAACATGTGAGTCTATGACATCAGATGATAAGACAATTACTCAAGCAAGGAGTAATTATAATCGATTACATAGAAACAAAGAAGAGCTTGGCTAACCAGTTTACAAAGAGTCTTCTAAAAGCAAGTGTTTTTATAAAATCAAGAGAAATAGGATTAAGGTCCGTGAATGAAGGTGGATTATCAACTGACGACAACCCAACTTATGTCTTGAAAAAGATAGACAAAGTTCAATGGGTATTAACAAGTTAAAGGAATGATTATGGAACACTATACGAAAACTCCCATAAGGTAGTGTTGGGTATTCTACATGAATGAGGATGAATAAGGAATAAGTCTATAACTAGTGTATCATGGAAGCACTTGAAGACTTACCTATGTGAGTGTGGAAATCAGGTTGTTTTCTAAGAAAGTATGATCACTTTCTAAGTAGACTCATGAAAAATCAAGGTTAGTGCACATGACCATTGATGTGCGGAGCATATAGAACACGGTAACCTATGAAAATCAATATGTATGATTCTTCTGGTCATATCACTAGGGGTACTTGGTTTAAGACTAGTTCACCATAGAATCTCGATACGGCTTTGAATAGTTTACACTAAGTGAAGAGTTCAGACCCAAAAGGTACTCATCACCTAGGTTTTGGTTTTCACGATAATGCTTTTTTTGTCCTTGAACTACGTCGACTTGATCCCACTTTGGTACAGAGGCAATTACACAAGTGATGCAGCCATTCAAAATGTTTTAAACTTTGAAAACAGGGGGAGCATGTTGTATATTTTTTCAAATTGGAAGTACCATCAGTCAACCGGTGGTACTACTGAATGCACATTGAACGGTGGCCCCGAACAGCCATGTCCATTCAAAGAGGTGCAACTCTTCCTGATGGATGCTCTTCTTCTAACAGTTTTTTTGAAAAGAAGCAACTCCTCTTCGCATCCCCCATCATCTATATAAGCAGTGTTAGTCCTTGCATTTTAAATCATCAAATTTTGTGATTAATTCATTTTCTTCTTTCTCCACACTTGGCAATTATCAAAAATATTTTTCTACTATGTTCTTGGCTTGATTAAAGTGGTACAAAACTTTGAATCAAGTAACGTCGTTAGAAGGCTGTAATGACCCGTAATTTTACCACTTTGAAAATGAAATATTTAATGTATTTAAATATTCAAATATAGAATTTTCAAACTTAAATAATCATGTTTTATATAATAAATAAGAATGGTGAACTTATTTTTGGAATTGAATAAAGATTTTGGACTTTTACTATAACATTGACAAAATTGACAAAAGCCGGTTTTCGATAAAATTGAATATACAGTCCAATAATTGTTTTAAAGGATAAATAATTGCTTTTAAAATCATTATATAATGATAATAATTGGTTGATAAAAGTTTGATAACTGTATATATATTTATGTTATAGTGATTGACAAATTTCGTCGCGCATTGACAAAATCAATGTCGTATATTTACAAATGAATTTTGATATTGTTTTATATTATTTTATGAGTCAAATACATTCATTTTAATTATTTAAAGATGAAAGAAATTTATTTTTAAGTTTGGTTTACATGAATAAATAGTTTAACAAAAACGTCAAAATGTGACCGTAAAATATTTTGTCGAAAATCAATGTTTTGATCGATATAAGTTGTGCAAACGTTTTGCAACTTGAATAGTATTTTATAAACACATTAACAAAGAAATAAACATCTCGCTTATATTAATCAGCGATTAATTAACTTAAGTACTTATTTAAAGTTAAATAAAGCACAAAATGACAAAGTAAGTTTACTATTGCAAAATGAAGTAAAATCTCACACAAATCAAAGCATACATCTTTTCTTCATTAATGCTAATGTACTTAGCCATCAAATCATGCATGGAAAAGAAGCAAGTTTATTTTTAATGCATTTTTATAAAATAGAAAAGGTGAAATCATTTCATTTTCGTACAAATTTCAAATCTCCATGTCTTATCCATCTTTTCTACATTAAATACATGTACTTAAGGGTCTAAATCGTGCCTTGGAAAGGTAATGCAAATTTGTGGCTAAATGAAAGTAGCTTAAGGTTTAAAAGGTAAATTCACTTAAGAACTTCATGTATAAATACCACCTTAAGCTTCCACTTTCTCACATCAAAATCTCTCTTCTTCTTCCTTTCTTAAAGCTTCTCTAATGGCTTCTTATCATAAGAAATTAATGGCAAAATATTAAGAGTATAAGAGAGAAAATTATTTAAGCAAGTATAGGATATCAATCCACTTCAAAATCAAGTGCAAACCACCGCTCTTTTTCCCTACAACTCATGGCCTCCCCCTCCATCACCACCCCTAGCCGAGCATCTCCCCTCCATAAGCAAGGCCAAGAGCACCAAGGAAGAAAGGAAGGAGATTGGAAGCTCCGGGGCGAGAAAAAAGAGAAGGAAGTACTACCGAAATCGATTCGAGAATCTACGAAAAAGTTTAGGTGAAGTGTGAATTTATAAGAATGTTGGTAGGAAGAATCGATTAAGTTAAAGGTGAGTACTCAATTTACTTACATTTAGAAAATAATTATATGAATGTTTAAATTATAAATTTAAATGCTTGGATGATTATTTGATTGATTATATAGATGTTGATATGGTTGATAACTTGGTTGTGATAAATTATGGGAAATCATAATAAAAATGGTTAAGAAATTAACCATGATTAAACGAAAAATAAATCCATATGGATGTGTATATAAAGTTATTTAGCCTCTTAAAGGTTTTGAAAATATAAAAAGGTTGAAAATGAATATTATAATAATATAATATTATGAAATGATTTAAAAGTGAAAAAGAGATTTAATATGGAAAATATTGGTTTAAATATTTGAAAATGGTTTATAAAAGTTTTATAAAAATTTAGAAGTGTTTTTGTGAAGTTTGACTGAGAATTGAAAATTTAGTCAAAAATAGGCGCGTCACGTAACGGTCGTTCGCGATTTCGCGCCAAAGAATTCAAACAAGTGTAAATAGTGGAATATAGCTCGGAATTCTTCGAGATAAGAATTTTCCATACTATTATATCCATAGTTATCAATCAAAGAAATAAAATCGAGATTTTGATAAGTATATTTTGAAATATGAGTAAAACAAGTTTTTGGAAAAATCGCGGTTTTGCATTTCGGAATCCAGAAAAGGATTTCTTTGAAAATGATGTTTTAAATTTAAAAATATGAAATAAATATTATAAATATTTGAAAATGTTTAAAAAATGATTTAAGTAATAAAAATGGATTTTCAAATAATAAAAAGTCGTTTTAATCAATATAGCTTTAAAAAAACACTTTCTGTAGCTCTTTTTCGCAGCACTTTTCAATAACTTTTGAAATATAGTTTTAAACGGAACCATTCTTTTTCAAATTTTGTGTAAAGGTTCTTAAATGATTAATAAAGTATTCTAAGGGTGATTTGAAGGATTTATGGAATGGTTAAATAAATAAATAAGTGTTTTAAATAATGATTTGAAAGTTTTATAAATCATTTCTAAAAATGAAAGGAGTATGCGGAAACGACTAGTACATTTGTCCCGCTTGTGAGATCTAAATGGTAAAACAAGGTGTGTAACTAAGGTTAGGAATGGAACAACCAGTTCCTTGAACTTACCTACCCTTTGTTTTCTCTTTTAGACGAGGGGGGGAACAGATCGAAGGAAAAGCCCAGATGCTCTAAAATAATATTTTCCAATATGAGATTTAAATAAATGATTTGGAATGATTTTAAATTCCTATACTTAAAATTAATTGTTTTGGGTTTGCAGTAAACTATGTCTTAAAAAACATAGTTTTTTGACCCATTTAAAAGTTATGATTTGAAATGGAAAATCTTTGTTAAAAAGTTAAGTAAATGATTTGAAAATGTTTTTCTAAGTAAAAGGTGAATTGATTTGGAATTATTCCAAGATTTAAGAAAGCTTTAAATAAACGAAATGATTTGATATATGAGGCTTAATGATTCCATATACTTTGAAAAAAGATAAAGAAATTATTTAATGAGTGTATCTCTAAGAGATATTTATGAATGAATAAAAAAGATGAATTAAATTGGATGATGATTGATAATAACATATGAGCTTAACATCTTTTTAATCGATGATTGGTGCGAAGGAACCGGGGTCGGATTTGGGTAACTCCTATCCGAAAACCACTTCGAACCAATGCATACGTTCGAAAGTAAAGACGTGTTGAAGATGATGATTATTGAAGACCGAAGATCTTCATTAGCAGAAGAACTACTTGTTGACATTCTCCGAGTAGCTCCCAATATAGAGACATTTATTATAGCAGTGGTCCAGAACGAACTTGTATGGACGAATGTCTGACATTCCATTGCTAAAATCACAAAAGTTGACTTTTACTAACACACTTCTATGATGGCAGAAAAGGCAACTTCTCTTAGCTTAACACCCTTCTCAGAGGCATACGAACTCAGAGGTTGTATGTTTGTAAAAGTCAAATGGTGATCGAAGGAATAGCAACGTGGCATTCTAAGTGGATGGTGCTTTGTGAAAAGAAAAGCATGGCTTTGTCTAAGTTGAGCGTAACCTCACTCCTTAGCCTCACATCTCGGAAATGATATGGGAACTACGGTACATATTTCAGGCTTAGTATGACGAGGGTGGCGTATGATCTCTCAAGGTGACTGGCGGCGTATGATCTAGGTCACCAAGGTGTTAAGACGGGACCCTTATTGTATGGTATAGTGGCATGTGAGTCCTTGCATGAGAAGCCATCGGATATCAAGGAGTGTGGCAATATGAGGAATAATGGTGTGTGAGTCCTTGCATGAAAAACCATCGGGTTTCGGTTGTTATGCGTGGTTATCAAGGTTCCCTATTCTGTTGCAAAATCCAATTCCATTACGAGCTTTACGGTTTTGATTGTAGTCCCAAAATAGCTGTAATGACTTGTAAACATTTCAACTACCCCTTTTGGAATCATATATTCCGTCCAGTATATTCCATTGACCTAGTCCGGATATATTCCCTTAGACTTAGTCCGGGTATTGATACCTTATTTTGAATAAGTTTATTTGAAAGATGTTTTCCAAAGAATGTCATTACAGATAATATCAAATTATTTTGGTAATAAAAGTGTTTTGGTTATCATAAGGTAACACCCGTCTGTATTTATGTGTGGGCATGGTCTTATGAGATACCATTCTTTTCAAAGGTTTTAATAACATGGTCATGAGCTATACATTTAAAATTTCGAGTATCTCACTTTGGTTTATCAAGCATGATCGGGGTATTTTTACTACTCGGGTTAGATCCGAGTAGTTTCAGGATGCTGAAGACGCTTGGAGTTTCTAGAGGAGAGCTGGAGATCTTCATCGTCGTGTGGACATGTTCTATTATCCGCTGCATCTGTTGCATTTGTTCTGTTGTTTTCAGCATTTGTAAGGACAGAGGTTTATAACTGTGTAGGTAGAATCTAGTTTAGACTCTGATATTGTATTTTAAATTTTTCTGCTATAAAGATTATTATTGAAATAATATATGTTATTCCATTCGTGTGAGATTTTGTTCTGTCTTTATTTCTTTCTACCCTTAATAATCCGCTTGTTCATGCAATTTGAGTTGGATATGTGTAGTTTATTGTCGATTCAAAGGGTACGGAAAAACGGGTCATTACATTTGGTATCAGAGCTTAGGTTTAGCGAACACCTAGGCTTTGTTGGGGCAAGTCTCGTCATAGATAGGGTTAGTAATACCCTAGGACGAGTAACTCATTATAGATAGGGTTAGTAACAACCTAGAATGAGTTTGAGACTATTATATATGAGCGCATATTTGTTAGTAACTAATAAAATATTTTATGTTGATTTATCTGTTGAGTGATTTATGGATCCTGATCGATGTGCCTGATCACCGTTATCGATGAGGGTTCTTATACATTTAAACAAGGCAAACCGACACACTGATTTTGAAAAGTTTGGGTAAATGAAATAATTTTACCTAAGCTTATGTATTATTTATAAAGAAATAACTTTCGAAAATGGTATGGTTATTAATAGTGTGTTAGCTTGTAATTAAGGGAATGATAACCTTTATGTATTATCATCACTTGATTTAACAAACACCTTGTGAATTAAGTTTCATGATTTGACTATAAGAGGTTTGATAATAATACTAGATTAGGATAAATGAATTAATATAAGATAATAAATGAGCATGTCTTATAAAAAAGGAGGTATTTTACAAAGATAAGATAATTTTATAAAAGGTAGAAATGGAAGATATGAAAATTTAAAGGTGATTAAAAGAAAGTAAGTTAATATAAGATGAATTTATAAAATAGATTTTATAAACAAAGTAATCTCTAAAGGATTTTTAAAATAATAATGGTATTATTTCAAATAAAAAGAAGTATTTTATGATACTAGTTTGAGCGGCTCGAAAATAAACTAAAAATGGATAAGAGATGTGTTCGGATGGTAAACACTTCTCTTAAGTATTACTCTTCTTATTAAAGGGATATGTGATACTATTGGTAGTACCCAGTTCCTTGGTATGGTTTTGGAGTTACTCGATCTATATAATTTTCTTAAGTTAAAGAGATAATGTGAATCGTTAATTGATAAATTGATTACTAATCTTTATAAAAGTTTTTAAACCAAAGATAAATTGGGATCGCCAATTGATAAGATAAAGCGGAATTTTTGATGATTTCGGACAGTCGAAAATTTCCGATTCATACCTAACTTAGAGCTAAGAAATTGATTAAAAGTTTTGATAAAAGATTGTGGAATATGTTGAGTAAATGAAATTAGATAAGTATAATTTATAAATATGATTTATAGATAAAAAGGATTTAAAAGCTAAGAATTTGATCATTTAAATACAGATAGTTTTAAAATTTGTTTTTCAAAGTTAGAAAAATAATAATAGTATTAAATAAGAAATAAGTTGTATAACTTATGAATTTAAGACAATAGTAAATTACAACAAAGTTTAAATTTCCTAAATAGATGGGTTTAAGTAAAATCAATTTGAAATTTGGGATTTGTATATACTCTTAGGATGTAAAGGTATATCATACAAATATAAATTTAAGTCATGAACTATTTATACACTTAAGTAAAATAATGACTCTTTAAAAAGATAATTATAACCTGGAAAATGTTTTCTAGCATAAATTAAGAATTTGGACTTAAAAGTGATTGATTTGCATAAGTTGTAAGATATAATAAACTTAAGTAATAGTTTTGCGAAATGATTCATAAATAATATTAGTATTAAAGGAAATATACTAAGTAAAAATGATTGTGAATAAAAAAACAAATTTTTTTATAATAAAGATAAATTATCTATTGAGTGAAAAATGGTTCCTTTGGAATATTTTCCTTTAATAAAAATATTTGAAAAATAATAATTAAAGGGATTATATAAAGAAACATCTTTATAAAATATTTGAACTTAAGGTAAAAGTTTTTATGAAAAGTTTTTGGAACTTAATAAATTCATATGTTATATATAGATCATTTCATTACACGAATTTGATCTAAGATTCGAGTACGGAACTTTGAGGTGTTTACACCAATCCAAAAACGGATTTATCACTCGATTCTTGACGGCGAACATTGATGAAGGTTTGTGGTTAGGTACTTGAGGTTTCTATCATAGTTGAGAGCTATGCAAGGAAAGTAAAGGTTTATGATCTAGAAGCCGGATTAGAGTCCGCACTAGAGGATTGGTGGATCGATACTAGTTCGGAAGAAAAGTTGTGTATTCGAATAAAAGATCAAATCATATATTACATACAATGATCTATGTATATCCTAAAGAATTAAGATTAAAGGTAAATATTTTTGGTAAATAGCTTTGAGGTTTGTTTTGGGGTAATTTCGGGGACGAAATTCTTTTAAGGGGGAAATCTGTAATGTCCCTAATTTTACCACTTTGAAAATGAAATATTTAATGCAATTAAATATTCAAATATAGAATTTTCAAACTTAAATAATCATGTTTTATATAATAAATAAGAATGGTGAACTTATTGTTAGAATTGAATAAACATTTTGGACTTTTACCGTAACATTGAAAAAATTGACAAAAGCCGGTTTTCGATAAATTTGAATATACAGTCCAATAATTGTTTTAAAGGGTAAATGATTGCTTTTAAAATCATTATATAATGATAATAATTGGTTGATAAAAATTTGATAACTGTATATATATTTATGTTATAGTGATTGACAAATTTCTTCGCGCATTGACAAAATCAATGTCGTATATTTACAAATGAATTTTGATATTATTTTATAAGTCAAATACACTTGTTTTAATTATTTAAAGATGATAAGAAATTTATTTTTAAGTTTGGTTTACATGAATAAATAGTTTAACAAAAATGTCAAAATGTGACTGTAAAATATTTTGTCAAAAATCAACGTTTTGATCGATATAAGTTGTGCATACGTTTTGCAACTTGAATAGTATTTTATAAATACATTAACAAAGAAATAAACATTTCACTTCTATTAATCAAGGATTAATTAACTTAAGTATTTATTTAAAGTTAAATAAAGCACAAAATGATAAAGTAAGTTTACTTTTGTAAAATTAAATAAAATCTCACACAAATCAAAGTATACATATCTTCTTCATTAATGCTAATGTACTTAGCCATCAAATCATGCATGGAAAAGGAGCAAGTTTATTTTTAATGCATTTTTATAAAATAGAAAAAATGAAATCATTTAATTTTCGTACAAAGTTCAAATCTCCATGTCTTATCCATCTTTTCTACATTAAATACATGTACTTAAGGGTCTAAAACATGCCTTGGAAAGGTAATGCAAATTTGTGGCTAAAATGAAAGTAGCTTAAGGTTAAAAAGGTAAATTCACTTAAGAACTTAATATATAAATACCACCTTAAGCTTCCATTTTCTCACATCAAAATCTCTCTTCTTCTTCCTTCCTTAAAGCTTCTCTAATGGCTTTTTATCATAAGAAATTAATGGCAAAATATTAAGAGTAGAAGAAAAAAAAATTATTTAAGAAAGTATAGGATATCAATCCACTTCAAAATCAAGTGCAAACCACCTCTCTTCCTCCCTACAACTCACGGCCTCCCCCTCCATCACCACCCCTAGCCGAGCCACTCCCCTCCATAAGCAAGGCCGAGAGCACCAAGGAAGAAAGGAAGGAGATTGGAAGCTCCGGAGCGAGAAAAAAGAGAAGGAAGTACTACCGAAATCGATTATAGCAGTGGTCCTGTCGTGTTTGAAATCTTCGGATTACAAGGTCTTCTCGCCTAGTAATGGCCGAGGAAAGTGCCTTCGGTTTCATTCAGTCCCAGAACTAACTTGTATGGACGAATGTCTGACATTGCATTACTAAGATCACAAACGTTAACTTTTACCAACACACTTCTATAATGGCGGAAAAGGCAACTTCTCTTAGCTTAACACCCTTCTCATAGGCATACGAACTCAAAGGTTGTATGTTCGTAAAATTCAAATGGTGATCGAAGGAATGACAACATAGCATTCTAAGTGGATGGTTCTTTGTGAAAAGAAAAGCATGGCTTTGTCTAAGTTGAGCGTAACCTCACTCCTAAGCCTCACATCTCGAAAATTATACGGGAACTATGTTACATATTTCAGGCTTAGTTTGATGAGGATGGCGTATAATCCCTCAAGGTGACTGGCGGCGTATGATCTAGGTCACTAAGGTGTCAAGACGGGACCCTTATTGTATGGTATAGTGGCGTGTGAGTCCTTGCATGAGAAGCCACCGGATATCAAGAAGTGTGACAATATGAGGAATAGTGGTGTGTGAGTCCTTGCACGAAAAACCACCGGGTTCCGGTTGCTATGTGTGGTTATTGAGGTTCCCTATTCTGTTGGAAAATCAAATTCCAATACGAGCTTTACGGTTTTGATTGTAGTCTTAAAATAGCTGTAATGACTTGCAAACATTTCAGCTACCCCTTTTAGTATCATATATTCCGTCCGGTATAATCCGTTGATCTAGTCTGGATATATTCCCTTAGACTTAGTCCGAGTATTGATACCTTATTTCGAATAAGTTTATTTGAAAGATGTTTTCCAAAAGAATGTCATTAAAGATAATATCAAATTAGTTTGGTAATAGAAGTGTTTTGATTATCATAAGGTAAAAACCCATCCGTATTTTGGTGTGGGCGTGGTCTTATGAGATACCCTTCTTTTCAAAGGTTTTGATAACATCGTCATGAGCTATACATTTAAAATTTCAACTATCTCACGTTGGTTTATCGTGCCTGATCCGGGTATTTTTAATACTCAGGTTAGACCCGAGTAATTTTAGGATTAGCTGAAGACGCTTGAAGTTTCTAGAGGAGAGCTGGAGATCTTCATTGGACGTATTCTATTATATGCTGCATCTGTTGCATTTGTTTTGTTGTTTTCAGCATTTGTTTTGTTGTTTTCAGCATTTGTAAGGACAAAGGTTTATAACTGTCCAGGCTGAATCTAGGTTAGACTCTGATATTGTATTATAAAGTTTTCCGCTGTAAGGATTATTATTGAAATAATATATGTTATTCCATTTATGTGAGATTCTATTCTGTCTTTATTTCTTTCTACCCTTATTGATCTGCTCGTTCGTGCAATTTGAGTTAGACATGTGTGGTTTATTTTAGATTCAAAGGGCACAGAAAAATGGGTCATTACAAAGGCTTTATTGAATCCTTACGAAAATAGCTGGATAGTCGTTTTGTACTCAATAGGGCTGAACTATTCTATGAAAGAATTTGTAACAGATACTCAAAGTCAGAAGTATGACAACGATATCCACATTTTATTCCAACACATTCTAATTTTATCAAGTTCATCAGTAGTGCATCCTACAATTTGTTCTGCTTGTTCATTGAAAGCGATGCACCAAGCTTCACGAGATGAATTAGATACTTTCATTGCCATGCTATATATATATATATATATACATCATAAAAATTTATTATTAGAGTAATGGACAATTAGCAGAAATGTTTGACTATTTTTTCTTACCTTAAAAAGTAAGTACTTTTATTTTTTGCATGCTGCACACCTATAACCTAATCCCACAGCTTCAATAACCTTTTTGTTGCAAGTCTTGCAAGCTCAATAGTATATTGATCGACTCTTTTGTAAGTTATGTAAACAATTTCATTAAAGAATACAGGCAGGTAGAAAAAAGTAAATAGTTAATAACCAACCAATATGAAATTATTTATCTATGATACAATTTGAAATGATAAGGATTAATTTTTACCTTATCCTGACCCAAGCTTAAATTGTTTGTTATATGAGAAAGCATAACTCTATCAGAATTAGGCGATGTCATTTTTACATCCATGCCTTCACAATTGTACCAAATTCTAAGGTTTTTAGCTTCGGGTATGTTTGGATTTATAACTATGCCGCTTTTAGTCAATGTAGACAACGAAAAACCTGAAAAAAGTCTTAAGTTGATGTTGGTAAACTTGGATAACAAAATGAATATATTGGAAGATACATACCTTCAAAGTCTCATACTTTTTCATATTTAATGGCTATTATAGGAGCTGCATCAACCATGTCTAGCAATTCATAACCTACTTTTATAGCTAGATCATTCCATAATGATACAATAACAGTTATATTTCTGCATCTGAAATAAAAGAATAAATATGGAGAAACGAATAACTTTACTGGAAAAATGTTTTGTGTGTTGCTAAATGTTTGCACAAAAAAGGGACAAACACCTCAAAGTCGTATGATTTAGTAGATCTTATGTTGTTCTTAGTGATTTGGGTGATTTATGCAAATGTATGAAAAGCAGGGGCTAAACTGTAAAAAGACACGCAGATTTATAGTGGTTCAGCCAGAATGTGCCTACGTCAACTTTATATGTTATTTCTCTTCTCTTGTTTAGATTACAAGTACAAAACTTTGATACAAGTAAAAGAAAGTTGTTTGAAAGTTCTCTCCGTGCTTGAGCTCTCAAACTTGTCCCCATTGTTGTACCCCTGCCCCTCTATTTATAGAGTGAGGCTGGGGGTAGGGGTCTTGGATGTATACAGCTGCTGATGGGCTTGGGCTGACGCGATCTGGCCTGGTAGTGTTGGTTCGGAATGTCTTGGTCCGGTAGTGGGTGGTCCGGTAGGAGCTTGGTTCGGTGGCAGCTAGGAGACGATTGGTTCGGCAGTGGTAGGAGTAGGTTGGTCCGGCAGTGTTTGGACCGGTAGTGGATGGAGGGTTGCTGGTTTGGTAGCATTCTGGTTCGGTGGAGGTCGATTCGGCAGGGAGGCTTTGCAGTTGAGAGAGAATAGTTACAAAATGGATATCTAGATATCCATTTTGTAACTATTCTCTCTGATTCGGTCAAGTCTGGTCCGGTAGGCAGTGGAGTTGGACCGGAGGCAAGTGGTCCGGTGGGAGCTTGGAGAAGCATGGTATGGCGTTGAGTTGGTCCGGCATTTAGATGGTATGGAGATGGTTTGGTCCGGCTATGCTGGTCCGGTGGTGAGATTTCGCCCAACATTTGCCCCCCAAAGTGGGGCGTATGTTGGCATACGGCTTACTTTGTTTTCTTGGTCATCTTCATTCGGTCTCTGAGTGTCGGTCCAGTTGGTCTGGTGTCCTTTATTTGCCTATAAGTAGAGGTGTTAGGCCTTCGTCATTCTTCACAAACCGAGCCAAATCATTTGCCGAATCAAACCCTTGTTTTCGCCTGATCAAAGTGCTAGCCGAACCAGGTGAGAATTCTTTGCTACCGAATGAATTTTTTTACCGAATGGGCTTGAAGTTTTAATACCGAATGGACCCTAGTTGAGAATGTCGAATGAGCCTTATACACTTGATTTTTTCATTTTTCATATCACGAGCGAAATTCCGGACTACATGTACTTGTTTGTTTATTTCCTCTGTTTTAACAACATGTTCTTCCGATGTTGTAGATAATGTCTTGTAAAGCAGAAACTCGATCAGATAAAAAGAAATCCCAGGGCGAAGGAGAATCTTCCACAGTGCCCCCTGCTCAGCCAGGACCGGAATGTCACAGAACTGCCCCGAGATCATTGGTGGACGGGCCCTTCAGGCTGACTGCTCGCGATACCGACTGGAAAGGGATGCTTCCATTGCAAGGCTATCGGTTTCTGAGGCTCGTATGAGGGAGTTTGAGGAAAATGAGGGGATGATGGATGATATGCTGCAGGATATGTACTTTCGCATTTGGAAACAGGGCAACTTATCTTGGATGGACGACTACCCCCGGGTTATGGCTAGGATTTACCTCAGGGCTTTAGGGGAGGCCAAGGCTGAGGCGGATAAGGAGGGTGGAGCGGCCTTTAGGATGGATGTGGTTACCGCTCAGTTTACCAAGGAGGAGAAGATAGCGGTGAAGGAGGGGATGCGGTTGTTTGCAGCTGAGGAGGCAGGCGTGGAAGTAGGGGATGACGACCAAGATGATCAAGGGGAAGCTGCAGGTAACCTCTTCTTCTTTAGTTTCTTCTTTTGTCAACTCTGTTGCTTATTACTAATGATTTCTTTTTCTGACCGGATAGGTGGGCAACAGGATAAGGGCAAGACTCCGACGCAGCCGGCTCCTTGATTAGGCCTGGAAAATTCTTTTTGTGGACTTGACATGGCTGTATATGTTAGTCTTAAAACAGTAGAGTAACTCTTAGGTTGTAATTTTTGCTACTTGTAATAAATAGCTCTATTCTTGATGTGTAATTCTTTAACTTAAGCTGATTTTGTCGTCTTTTGAATGTTTTTGCTATTTTGACATGTCGTATGAGAAATATAGCTATGCATATTCTTGTAATTAAATTGTGTTTGATGTCATAATTTCATGACTTGCAATGTTAGCGTGAGGTGTGAATAAATTATAGTCATATATGAAAGAAGGAAATACCGCCCTTTATATTTTGCGTGTAGATGGCAGCTTTGACTATCCTGTGTGACCGAGTAAGGGACGCGGTCTAGTATCTGGCTGTGAGTATCTGCTTCTATTAGCGAGCGTCTCTTGTTCTGTGTCCTGTACTTCAGGGATTGTTACAGAGGATAGGAGAAAAGTTTCTTAAGTAAAATTGAAATATGTGAAATAGTAAAACTTCCAATCACGGAAGGCCTTCGATGTGCTTAAGTTCGTGGCAAACGGGCTTTGTAGTCACTTTCCCTAGCTGTGGGTCTTGGAGACATTTGTCACCCATCTTACGCCTCCGCGGGGAGTTAATTCTTTTTTACCACAGCCGCACTTAAGACACATCGGAGCCGAGATCGCGCACAGTAACTACCCGGGCCATTATGGCCCGTAATCGTGGGTATTATTCGATTTACTGTGGCCGGCTAGCGTGGGTGCCGATCGTCAACTGTGAACTGCCCCTGGCTGGCCACACCATATGTTGGGGCTTATAGTCGATTCACAGTTGTCGGCGAGCCGAACGCCGTAATAGGCTGTCTCGGCTATAGTCGGCCTTCTCGGTGGCTTATAATCGGCTCATTACAGTTGGCTTTAAGGGCCGTCACGAGCAATGAGTTAACCCGCAACAGAGGGATGCCGGAGCAAAAGTGTCTCATTGGCGAGGGCATAGATTCGCGTAGTACCTGTTAGGTCTTGTCCAGGTGAAGTTGCGTTGTGGAGTGCTTTGAATTGAAATGCTGTATGCACAGGATTTTGTTCAACAGAAAAGGATAAAGTTAACAAGCAGCCAAGATATAAAGGAACAAGTTAAAAAAGAGACAAGGTTTTTTAAAGTGGTTCGGCACGAAAATGCCTACGTCCACTGATTCTCTTTGTTAATTCACTTCATATGGGCAATACAAGTTAAGAAAAGTATCGACGGAGGTGTTGGATGTTCCATGCCCTCTGGAACACCTCTCCGTCCACTGTTGACAAAATATAGGCTCCGTTGTGGAGATCTTTATGAATTACATATGGTCCATCCCAGATTGGGTCTAGCGCTCCGGGGCGAGGGAAGATTCGCTTGAGGACAAGATCCCCTTCTTGTAAGGTACGATGCTTGACTTTGGAGTTGTATTGTGCCGCCACTTTTTGTTTGTGGGCTGCTGCTTTAAGGACTGCATCATTTCTTCTCTCCTCAACTAGATCCAAAGACATGTGAAGGAGTTCTTCGTTCTCTTATGGGTTATAGTGGATCCTACGATGGGAAGGCACAATGGTTTCAACTGGGAGCATAGCCTCCGATCCGTATGCCAAAGAGAAAGGAGTGTGCCCCGTCGATGTTCTGAAAGATGTGCGATAGGCCCATAGTGCCGTAGGAAGTTCATCCACCCAAGCGCCCTTTGACTTTTC
Organism: Allium fistulosum; assembly: GCA_030737815.1. Lineage (NCBI taxonomy): Eukaryota > Viridiplantae > Streptophyta > Magnoliopsida > Asparagales > Amaryllidaceae > Allium > Allium fistulosum. The sequence continues at coordinate 1,025,351,015 of CM060902.1, forward strand.
GAGCTTCTTTTTTATTAGAGTTTTCAGAATTTTGTTGACGGCTTCGACTTGTCCGTTTGCCTGGGGATACGCTATGGATGAGAAGCTTTTGTGAATTCCGTGCTCTTGGCACCAGTTGGCAAATTCCTCGCTGTCAAACTGAAGTCCATTGTCTGATATGATTTTGAGTGGGACTCCGTACCTGCACAGAACATTTTTGATCAAGAAGTTAATAACTTTTGCTGAAGATACTTTATTCAAAGGTTCCGCTTCCACCCATTTGGTGAAATAGTCGACTGCCACTATAGCATATTTGGCCCCGCCTCGGCCCATTGGTAGCTCGCCGATTAAGTCAATTCCCCATATTGCGAAGGGCCAAGGGCTGGTCATTTGAGTAATCTCAGTTGTTGGTAGCCGCGGAAGCTTAGCAAACTTCTGGCATCTGTCACACTTTTTGACAAAATCTAAGGCGTCCTTGCTTAAGGTGGGCCAGAAATATCCATACCGGAGTATCTTTTTTGCTAATGTTTGTCCTCCGGTGTGATCTCTGCAGCTTCCCTGATGAATGTTGAATAAGATTTCCTTGGCTTCCCTCCCAGCGACACACCTTAATAACGGGTTAGAGAATCCGCGCCGATAGAGGATGTCTTCTTGTATTGTGTAGCGGGAAGCTTTCCTCAAGATTTTCTTGACTTCGTTACGGCCGTTGGGTAGTGTGCCACTTTGTAGGTAGTCTCGGATGGGAGTCATCCAAGTTGCTTCTTCGGTTGCAGCTATCAGATTTACTTGCTCAAAACTTGGGGTCAGTTGCTTTGAGATGGTTACTGCTCCGAAGATGGCGATGTCTCTCATACTTGCTTGCTTTGCCAATTCGTCGGCCTTTTGGTTCTCTTCCCGAGGGATGTGTTTGACTAAGTAGTGGTCCAATCGGCTAAGAAGTAACTTGGTCTTCTTTAAATATGCTATGAGTCGTTCTTCTCGAGCTTGGAATTCTCCTAGTATTTGATTAACAATAAGTTGAGAATCGCTATGAAGGCACAAAGAATTATCTCCGATTTCTATGGCTAGTTCTACTCCAGCTATCACTGCTTCATATTCTGCATCGTTGTTGGTGGCAGCGAATTCCAACCTTATAGCATAGTGCAGCTTATTTCCCCTGGGAGTGATTATTACCACACCTGCCCCCGAGCCTTGTTCGTTTGATGCACCATCCACAAAGAGATTCCACTTGATGTCTTCTGCTATTTCCAATTGCTCCTTATCTTCGTTGGTAGTGAATTCGGCAATGAAATCAGCCATGGCTTGTCCCTTGATGGCGGTGCGAGGGTGATAGGTGATATCATACTGACTTAGTTCAATGCACCATTTAAGTAGTCGCCCAGAAGTGTCGGGACGATGGAGTACCTGCCTCAGTGGTTGATCGTCAGAACTTTGATGGAATGGGACTGGTAGTAGTGACGCAGTTTCCGCGATGTGATTAGTAAACAGTATGCTAGCCTCTCAAGTTTAGGATATCTGACTTCTGCCCCCGTAAACCTCTTACTGACGAAGTAAACTGGCCGCTGCGTGCGGTTGTCTTCCCTTACCAAGGCAGCGCTTAGGGCGTGAGATGACACAGCAAGGTACAGGTATAATTCTTCGCCTTCGCTTGGAGTTGAGAGTACCGGTGGTTTCTGGAGGTGTTCGATTAAGTTAAGGAAAGCGGTCAGGCATTCGTCGGTCCATTCGAACTTTCCTTTGTCTTTCTTTAGAGCTTCGAAAAAGGGGACACACTTGTCCGTTGCTTTGGAGATGAATCGGCTTAGGGCGGCCACTTTTCCATTCAGGCTTTGCATTTCCTTCCGAGTGGAAGGTATCTTGATATCCCTTAGCGCTCGGACTTGTTCAGGGTTTGCTTCAATCCCTCTGGCATGGACGATGAATCCTAAGAACTTTCCTGATGACACTCCGAAGGAGCATTTTAGAGGATTCAACTTCATTCCATATTGTCGAAGTACTTGGAACATCTCGCCTGGGTGGCTTACGTGATCGTCGGCTTTCCTTGACTTTACCAGCATGTCATCCACGTACACTTCCATAGTTTGCCCTATTAGCCCCGCAAACATCTTGTTGACGAGGCGCTGGTAGGTGGCTCCTGCATTTTTAAGTCCGAAAGGCATTACCTTATAGCAGTATAAACCCCGGTCAGTGATGAAACTAGTGTGGTCTTGGTCGGGAGCATGCATATGAATTTGGTTATACCCTGAGTATGCGTCCATAAAAGATAAGAGCTCGTGCCCGGCTGTGCTATCTACAAGTTGGTCGATTCGGGGAAGTGGGAAGCAATCCTTTGGGCAGGCGTCGTTTAGGTTGGAGAAGTCAATGCATGTTCGCCACTTCCCATTAGCCTTCTTTACCAGCACCGGGTTAGCGATCCATTCCGGGTAGATGGCTTCTCGTATGAAGTCATTGGCGAGTAGATTCTTTACTTCTTCATCGAGGGCTGCCGATCGCTCTGTCCCCATACTTCTCTTTCTTTGTTTTACGGGCGCCTTGGTAGGATCAATGTTTAGTACGTGGCATGCTACGTCGGGGGAGATTCCGGTCATATCAGCGTGTGACCATGCGAATACATCCAAGTTGTGGCGGAGAAAGTCAATGAGTTGCTCCTTCAACTCTGCTTTTAGTTGGGACCCAATTTTTAATAGTCTACTTGAGTCGTGCTTGTCTACAGATACAAACTGCATAGCCTCTGCAGGCTCGGCGGTGGCCTCCTCCTCTTTGTCCCTAGGGTCTAATTCATTGAAAGGGTCGCTGGTATATCGAAGAGGAGGGGCTTTCTTTAGTTCCTATGCTTCTAGACTTTTCGTGCAGAGGGCAACCTCTACACCCTTCCCTTTATCTTTCCTGTGGTTGTTGCGAAGTTCTGTCACATAGCAGTCTCGAGCAATGTCCTGGTCTCCTTCTACTTCCCCTACTCCATTGTCCGTTTGAAATTTCATCTTTAGGCACCATGGGGCTAGGACAATTTGGAAGTCAGACAAGGCCGGCCTTCCTAAGAAGGCGTTGTAGGCCGAATGGTTTTCTATTAGCACAAACGTCTGTTTCCGTACAATGGAGCGGGGATGGCTTCCAATCTCAACAAAGAGGTCCAGTTGCCCGAGGGGCATCTTCGCATCTCCAGTGAAACCGTGTAGTGGTTTATCGCAGGGAGATACATCCTTTATTGATAGTTTCATTTTGTCGAAGGCATGTTTGAACAGGATATTTACTGAGCTTCCAGTGTCCACTAATATTCGGTAAACTTCGGCGGGACCGAGCCAGGCAGAGATAACCATGGGATCCATGTGAGGGTATTTCCTTCCTTCTAGGTCACGCTTACCGAATGTAATGTCATCACTTTCTTTCCTTTTCGGGTGGCGTTCTTCTATAACTGAATTGACACAGTCTTTATTGTCTCTGAGCGACTTTCCATATCTTTCCATCTCTTTCCAGCTCTTGTCTGCGATGTGCGGTCCTCCTGAGATGGTATGGACCACTATCTTCTCTTGACTAGAGCCGCTAGCGTTGTGGTTTCCTCTGCCGGTCTCCGGTGAGGGTAGCCTTGGGTTTTCATTGGCAGGAGCTGGAGTCCTGTCCTGACTTTTTACATAGCGTTCCAGTTTCTTCCTTCTGATGTGTTCCTCAATCAGATCCCGGAGATGATGGCATTCATTGGTATCATGCCCGTGAGATTCGTGGAAGCGGCAGAACTTTCCAGACTTCTGCGCGTTATCTGATTCCTTCTTGTATGGTAGGTGTTTGTATCTAACTTCGCCTTGGGTGGCAAGGAAGATATTTTCGACGGTCTCGTTCAAAGGAGTGTAAGTGTCGAATCTCGGTCCAGGCCGATATAGGCGCTTTTCTCCCTTCTTGCCCCCAGCATTGTCTCTGGAATCATTTCTTCGAACGTCCCTTGCTACAGCAGGGGCGTTGCTGTGAGTTGCCTTATTCTGCTGTCCTGACTGCCCATCAACGGCAGCATCCTCAAGCCTCATATATTTCCCGGCTTCATGGAAAAAATCGGGTAAAGTAGCTAGTTTTTCTTTCGTCAACCTTCTAGCAAATTTAGTGTCCGGATGCACACCACTACAGAGGGCCATTAGGATAAGCTTCTCATCGGCATCTTGGACCGCGGCTGCTGCGGCATTGAATCGGGTTAGGTATTGTTGCAGTTTCTCTCCAGGTTTCTGTTTGACGCTGGATAAGGAATAAGCGTCCTTAGGTTGTTCCACATGGATGCAGAATTGACTGATAAACTTTTCTTTCAACATTTCCCACGAGCTGATGGATCCCTGGGGTAGATGACAGAACCAGGAGGTAGCGAGATCTGCTAAGAAGAGCGAAAAGCATTTGCACAGTACTCCCTCTGTCGCTCCACTCATAAGCATATGTTGTGTGTACCTCTGTAAGTGTACAACGGGGTCGGAGGTTCCTTTGTAAGGTTCCATTGTTGGCATCTTCCATTCTCGGGGAGTGATAGCAATTTCGATATTGCGGGCGAAAGGGCTGGTTACCCTAGCGCCTATCCCTCGATCTCTTTGCTCCCGTTGGACGCACTCTCTGAATAAGCGTGCCATCCTTTCATCAGAATTTGGAGCAGATAGAAATGAGTTTGGTTCTGTTCTGTGGGATTGATTCCGTCCAGATGACCTGTAGGGATGGTATCGTCTATCATTCCTCATATTTTCTAGTGGCTGCCTTTGATCTTCTGGGAGCATGCTAGGGTCAGCTACAGTTGGCCCTTGCCTTGATCTTCCCCTGCTGGGTTCTGATCTAAGCACTTCCTTGGGTCCAACTTTGGGCTGGACTCTAGCTCGGCCCCGTTCACTGGCGTTTCCATGGTTAGGCAGTATGACAGGCTCAGCTACAGTTGACCTTCGCCCGGTACCTCCCCCGTTGGGTTCGGTTCCAAATGTTTCCTCAGGCCTAACTTCGGGTTGTGCTCGATCTCGGCTCCTACCATGGTTACTTCTGCCGTTAGCTTCTTCGAAGAAGGAAGATCTTTGTTGTCTCTGAGATCCTCCAGACTGGGACTCGCCCCATGATTCGGTGTTGCGATTGGACTCTTCAGCATCCCTTAAGAGTGACATGAGATGGTCCACCAAGGCTTCCTACTGGGACGTGAAGCGGTTAGTTACTTCAACCACAACCCTATCCAAATCTGCCCTAGTAATTGTTGCGGGCTGTTCTGTAGCAGGAGTGGTCGGATTAGCCAGTCCTTCATTTTTTACTGCTACTGGAGGAGGACGATTTACTTGATTCGTGACAGCTGGATCTGGAAGACTGCTGGATGCGATGTTTTTCCCTTTGTTAACATCTTTTCTTGGTTTGGGAGGCATGTTTTCCAAGTGGCAAACAATGCTGTTAGGAAAAATGTTAAGTGGATGAAGCCGAAGCTTCGAGCTTCTAGTTCTCAGTGAAAGCACCAAAAATGTTTGCACAAAAAATGGACAAACACCTCAAAGTCGTATGATTTAGTAGATCTTATGTTGTTCTTAGTGATTTGGGTGATTTATGCAAATGTATGAAAAGCAGGGACTAAACTGTAAAAAGACGCAGATTTATAGTGGTTTAGCCAGAATGTGCCTACGTCCACTTTATATGTTATTTCTCTTATCTTGTTTAGATTACAAGTACAAAGCTTTGATACAAGTAAAAGAAAGTTGTTTGAAAGTTCTCTCCGTGCTTGAGCTCTCAAACTTGTCCCCATTGTTGTACCCCTACCCCTCTATTTATAGAGTGAGACTGGGGGTAGGGGTCTTGGATGTATACAGCTGCTGATGGGCCTGGGCTGACGTGATCTGGCCTGGTAGTGTTGGTTCGGAATGTCTTGGTCCGGTAGTGGGTGGTCCGGTAGGAGCTTGGTTCGGTGGCAGCTAGGAGACGATTGGTCCGGCAGTGGTAGGAGTAGGTTGGTCCGGCAGTGTTTGGACCGGTAGTGGATGGAGGGTTGCTGGTTTGGTAGCATTCTGGTTCGGTGGAGGTCGATTCGGCAGGGAGGCTTTGCAGTTGGTTCGGTCAAGTCTGGTCCGGTAGGCAGTGGAGTTGGACCGGAGGCAAGTGGTCCGGTGGGAGCTTGGAGAAGCATGGTATGGCGTTGAGTTGGTCCGGCATTTAGATGGTATGGAGATGGTTTGGTCCGGCTATGCTGGTCCGGTGGTGAGATTTCGCCCAACACTAAAAGTACCCAGTTTTCTTCTTTCAAATACCATAGAAAAAAGCAATAAACACAATAAAATTTATGTGCTTTATAATACCAAAATCATTTCACACGGCAATTAACCACCGCATAAAGTCATTTTACACGATGAAAACCGTCGACCAATACCCTTTTTCATGGCCATCAACTATTAAACTACTATTGCTCAGTGGTTTATCGCCATGGGTAATGGTGTTGGTCGGCGGTTGTTTGTCGTGCAAAAAGGAATTGAAAATGGTGCATTTGGTAGCCCCTTAAAAAGTCTCGTATTAAGAGGAGTATATTGTAAAAATTTATGGTATTTTTTAGCAATGATATTAAAAAGAGAAAAATGAGGTGCCCTTAGCAACACACAATGGTTTTTACTTATGAATCATCTACAATAATTATATCACATTTTGTAAGGATTTCGTTGTCGCTTTTCCTTCAAACACTTGAGGTAGATGCGACTCTTTGCACAATACCAATTACATCTACAAGATAAGTTTGTCATATAATTATTGATGTAATAATTATGAAAGAAATTAAAAGTGCGCATGTAGTACCTACAACCTCCTTCCCCTTAACATATGATTCAAGTTGGTTAATCTTTACAAAATTGTAAGTAATTTTAGGATGAAAGAGTCTTTACCATTTACCTTATCGACTATTGAATACCTATATACAGTCATCTCATAATTATTTTGTACGGTTTTGAAATTTTTATTTGCAACATTGATAGTTCCTTTATAGATATAATAAACATTCAACTCAAATACAGAGTGGAACTTCTCAGCAGCTTCATTAAACATTGTAGCTTGAATTTGGGTACCCTATTAATTTGAACAAAGAATTATATTAATAGCTTCATGGTTTGGACAAAGATAGTTTTAAAGTATTAAAAAACTTAAATCTTCATCAATGAATTCAACATTAAACACACATCCTTCTCCTGTAGAATTCTTACATAAAAGCAAACTGCCATTATTTGCCGCACAAACTTAGATGGTTTAAGTTGCTTGGTATGGATTCAAGGATACAATTGGAAGACTTCTTCTAGTCATAGTCATTCCAATAATACTAAAAATAATATCAATCAATGTAAGATTAGAAAACAAAAATTTAACGATGTGTGTATACATACAGACAAACACACACACATAATGCATTACTGAACCTTATTGAACCAACCCAACGTGACTATGTCCAACGCATTAGAATATGATATGAACAGACTCAGAATGTAATATAAACAGTGCTCGAACTTATGTCAGGACTATACAAGCTGTAGTAATAAAGCAGCTTTAATTTTAAACACATTAACACATGCCTCAAGATTTAGAAGGAGAAAATAAACAAAGTAAGCTTAGTACTATCAAAAATATATTTCCTTTTATTAATCAAAGTTGATACAATAGATGAATAAAAATCACGCTAGTCCATTACTAAATTTTAGTTCTATATTTATTATTATCGGTGAAATTTTATAATCATCATAAAATAATGAAAATAAGTTTTTGTTTTATATATATTCGGTAGTATTATATTATAGAGAAGAAAAAGAAAAATCAACATAATGGTATGCTATTTATTTAAAATTATGTTTATTATATCAGTAATATCATATTATATATAGTAGAATGGAACTTTATCTACACATACATCATCAATTAAAATCAACAAAAAGGTGTATTATGTATTTAAAACCTTTATTTACAACCTCTAAGAGAATAAATCTTCTTATCAATTAAAATTACCTGAATTTGTTTTACTCTAGATATAGGAAAAAAATGAACTAAACATGCATACTTTTAAATAAATGAATAAGATGGAAACAACTCTACGTGAGAAGTTTGCATGAGTAAATAATGTATTTGAGAAGATTCTTAAGAAACGATGATGTGAAAATAATAATGATGGAAAAAGATACCTCTATAAAGTGCTAACTTTTAAATAACAATGAGTAGTTTTGGCTTTTATGGTAATTTTTTTTTGAAAATAGGTAAATGGGCTGAGCCCAATAAGTAACAGAGGAAAATTGTAATCGGGTAATAGACTATAAACCCGAATCAACACCACAAATACACTCTCTCCTCATAACTCAAACCCTATTCAAGTTAGGGCAGAACTACGCCTCCACAAACAAAACAAAAATAATGGCAGAACTCTGAGATCTAGCAACGAAATTCGAAGGTATCTCGCTTAATCCAGTTTGAGAGTTTAAGGGGGCTTCCAGTACTTCATCTCACATTCATTCAACCCACATAACCCTGAAATGGAGTGAAAATCATTCTTTTGGGTGGTTTTCTCTTCAGCTTCAATTAGCGAGTGAATTGAAGCTTTATTACACCTTAAATGCGGAATAAGCTTGGCGCAGCTTGATGGATTGTTGAAATCTTTGGGTGCTTTAGCGGAACAAGTTTCGGACTTGTTGTTGTTATGCTCCAAATTAGTTGAAAAAGCTGGCTTAGACATCCAGCTACTTTCCCCTCTCTCCCAATTAGATAAGTGAAAAATTTTGCTTGTTGATAATACTTCTGTAGTGGTTGTAGTCTAATCTTTGATCATTTACAGCCCAATGAAGCTTATTATCATGCTCTCGAAGACTACAATTCATGCAGTAACCTCTAGAACTGTCAGGTAAAAATAAAGTAGTCTTAGGATTTGAAATATTGAAATTAAAGTCCTTATTAATGTGCCTTGATACTTCCCTTGCAGTTATCAGTTGACATTTTATTGTTCTGGAGGAAACTGTTTGAGCAGTTGCTTGTTCGATCTCTGTATCCCTCTTTAGATAAGTGTCTGTTGATATATGCGTTATTATCTCCTGAGTGTGGAGCACAAACATCATATTTGATATTAACTGTCGGTTTCCAATTTTTATCCATGCTCAGATAATTGCCCATTTGATCATGAATACTGTGTGCGCGGTAGCTTCCGCCCCTATCAGGTATGAGATAGCAATTATTAGAGCTCAAATAATGCTTATTATTAGAAAATGATAAATTATTTTTAAACATTCTTCCCTTATTATTACAGGATCCTTTCCTATTGTGATGGTAGAAGTGGCCGCCACCAAAATTGACTGATTTGGGAGTGGAATTAACATTATTCAAAGGCTTTTCCATCCAATGACTGCCATTGTGATGGAGATGCCTCACATTGGGATAATCATTCCCACTCTGTAAGAAAGATTCTAAACTCTCTTCATATTTATCCATGTGTCGGTTTATATGATTTGGATTCTCTGAAAATTTGCTTTGATTTCTATATTTGCTGAGAAGGATTTGGCAATCTAAATCAATTTTCTTCCAAAGTTGAATGCTTTCTGTTTCTGATTGAGAATGAAGTCTTTGATTTCTTTCTTTCCAAATGTGAAATATTATTGCAGTAAGCATAATACTAGCTTTTTTGAATTCTTTGGTTTTTCCTTTGAAGTTTTGTTGAATATAGTTGATGCTTTCTCTGATGTTTTGAACTGCCTGATTTTGGCTAATTTTGAGCTTTGTTTTGGCAATAAACCATAGATGTTTTGTGTAAGTACAGTCAAAAAACAAGTGATTGATACACTCCCTTTCCTCTCGGCATAGCAGGCATATTGTATCCCCATTTTTATTCCATTTTAAGCATCTATCTCTAGTGGGGAGCCTGTTAATAATTGCAAAATAAGCACAATGGGACATTTTTGGACAATTTGATTTATTCCAAATAACAGAGTGCCAATCCACTTTAGTTGCATGCCCTTTTATAAATTCCAAAGTTTTTTTGAAGGAGAAAGAGCCTTTTGTAGATGTTTTCCATTCCCATTTATCTTTTGGAAGATTAGAATCAATTATTATTTGATTTATGGCAGTATTGAAAATAGAAGTAGCTGAATGCAAAGATGTATTCCACCTGCTGTTTTGAATAATGCTACTTACTTTTCCATGGATTTCACCAAACAAATATAAGCTGTTCCATCCCACAAGACTAACTAATGTTTTTCCATGAATCCAAGGGTCAAACCATAAACTAGTCTGATTTCCATTTTTAAATTTTCTTTCCAAAAGCTTGATGCCTGTGTCTCTGCTGCTGAGAATATTTTTCCAGACAAAAGAGTGATGATTCTCAATTCGAGTGGTCCAAAAATTCTTATTTTTAAGATACCTTGCTTTCATCCACCTTGCTCATAATGAGTTGCCATTTACAAGCTTCCAGAATAATTTTAATTTACATACTTCTCTAAGTTCATTAATGTCTCTCAGACCCAAACTCCCTACCTTTTTGATAAACAGATTTTTTTCCCAAGCAATTTTGTGTTGTTTTCCTTTCCAGATGAAATTTGCACAAATTTTTTCAATTTTGTGGATTGCTTTTGCTGGGATATTGTGAGCTTGAATCCAATACATGATGATTGCGATGATGACAGTTTTAGTTAATTCAATTCTTCCAGCTAAAGACAGAAATTCGCTAGCCCACCCTTCAAATTTATTTTGAATGATATCCAATAACCTTGTGCAGTCTCTGTCATTGATTTGATTAACACTAAGAGGAAGACCCAAATACTTAACAGGCAGATTACCTTCCTTGAATTTTAAGATATTTAAAATGTCCATTTTATTGGAGCAGCCTTTACTAAAATAAATTTTGCTTTTGAATTCATTGACTTTTAACCCAGCATGCTCTTCTAATTTGTCAAATATGTTTGTAATGGATTTCGCACTTTGCATGTCTGCATTCAAAAAAATAAGTAAATCATCAACATATAATAAATGCGTAATATATGGCTTGATTCTATTTATTGGTTTGATATTTCCTTTTAAAAGCTCAATTTCCATAAGAATTGAGAAATACTCCATTGCAATAGTAAATAAATAAGGAGAGAGTGGGTCTCCTTGTCTAATTCCCCTATTGCTTTGTATAAACCCATTAGGAGAACCTTGAACCAAAATAGACTAGGAAACATTATTAATACATTCAGAAATAAGATCACAAAATTTATTGCAAAAGCCCATTTGTTTCATCATATAAATAATGAAATGTCTATTTATTTTGTCGAATGCTTTATATAAATCAATTTTAACACACATGAGATTTTTATTATTATTATTAAAGTTTCTTATTAATTCATGTGCTAGCAAAGTGTTTTCAACAATTAATCTTCCAGGTATGAAAGCACTCTGGTTTTCAGAAATAAGGTATTTCAAAAATATTTTTATCCTATTACATAGAATATTTGAAATGATTTTGTAGATGAAATTACAGCAGGCAATAAGCCTAAAGTCTTCTAAACAGTTGGCAGTCTGAACCTTTGGGACTAATGTAATAAAAGTATGGTTCAAATTTTTTAATATTTTACCAGTCCTAAAAAATTCAGTGATAGAATCAAATAGAAATGATTTGATTTCATCCTAGTGGGTTTTATAAAATCTGGCACCAAAGCCATCAGGTCCAGGACTTTTATCATTATTGGAATTAAAAATGATATTTTAATCTCCTCAAGTCTGATAGGAGCTAAAAGAATATCATTACTGTTTTCATTAACTTTAAATTTAGGTTCTTTAATAGGAAATGAGTTAGAATAGAGATTGGTATTATATAGATTAGTAAAATAATTGATGGCTTCCTTCCTAATACAAGCCAGGTCATTGATTACATTACCCTTAATATCAATTATTTTCCCAATATCATTCCTATGTTTCCTACTGGACATTTTAGCATAAAAAAATTTACTAGCTTCATCTCCATGCAATAACCAGTCTATTTTTGCTTTCTGTCTTAAATTTATAGACTGCACATGAAGGGACTTGACTAGATTATTTTGGGCTAGAAAAAAATTGTTGACCTTACTAATGTCTGAGCAATCCTTGTCTAACTCATTCTGTCTATGCTCACAATCATCTCTAATGGTTTTGATTTCATTATTTATTCTGTTTTTATTCCAGATTTTTAGTTTTCTTTTGGTAATATAAAGAAGTTTATCGAATTTGAATTGGGCAGTGCCCAATACTTTTGTGGTTAAGAAATTTTTGACTAAGTCTTTGTAGCTATCTTCATAAACCCAGCCATTAACAAATCTGAATGGAATGTTATTTTTAATATTATTATTTTGACTTAGTTCAATTTGAATTGGTGTGTGATCACTAGTAGCCTGAGGAAGGGTAGAACATTTAAAATCTTTAAAATAGTTTGTAAAAATATTATTTATGAGAATTCTATCTAATTTACAGTGGATATTTCTGAATTTTTCAGATTTCCAAGTAAAAGTATTTCCAACAATAGTTGGTTCAAATAAACCAGTTCTAAGGAGAAAGTTATGAAGCATTTCAAGTTTTTTAAAAGGGATAGGATTCCCACCCCTTTTCTCAAAACCATGCATGACGGTATTAAAATCACCAATAACAATCCAAGGTAATCTCATATTGGAATTAATTTGTTCAAGGCTATTCCAAAGAGATAATATTTCAGTTTCACTGTTGGAAGCATAAACAAGTGTAATTTCTAATTGAAAGCCACCTTTGTTTACACATTTATAGTGGATAAACTGAAAATTTATAAAATATTGAAAGATGTCCCAACTGTTAGGATCCCAAAGAACCAATATTCTGCCATTACCCCCCATTTGATTATTATTATTAATTTTCCAATTATATAGATTTTTAATCTATAAATCTGCAATTTTAGAATTGTCTAATTTATGTTCAAGCAATCCAACTATACTTGGTTTTAAAGACAAAAGGAGATTATACAAATCTAATTTCCTTTCTGGAGAGTTTAGACCTCTAACATTCCAAGCGATTATCGACATAATAATAATAGTATGATTAAAAAAAGGATACTCAAAGGATACAAAGGAAGAGCAACTATGCACTGTGGCTGCTCTCTTCCACCAGAGTCTCCAACCTCTTTCCCTTTTTCTTATATGTTGTTTTGCTAATTGCTTTGAGCTGTTCTTCCCATTTTGAAATTTTTGAGATGTAATTTCTTTTGAAGTCACTGTCTTCAGTATCTTCTGTGTTGTCTTCAGTAATAATGTCATTGATGCTTTTCATTTTGTCTCTTCTTTTTTCCTTTTTAACTTTCTTGGTCTTCCTTGATGTTGAAGAGGAGTTTGACATTAAATTTATTACCTTTTGTAGACTGGTTTCTAAACTTGGATTTGTGGTAGTAGAGGAAAGGTGAGTTGCAACATGACTAATATTGGGGTTTTTAGATGGTTCTTTGCTGAGAATAGCAGAAATATATAAACCATCATCTATGTTCATGTTTGCTGATTCTGAGTTATATTTTCTGATTTGAGTTGCAGCACTTTTACTGTTTGCATTTGCTTCAAAAGGATTTTCTGAAATGCTCTTTATGGTTTCAATATTTTTCTCTCCCAGACATTGTGTCTTATTTCCTTCTTGAATATCCATTTCTTGTGTTGATTCTTGAATAGTAATAGTTTTATTGATACTGTTATTCTTTTCATTCAAGGATAGACAGATGGATCCATTATTTGCTTCCAATGCTTTGGCTATCAATGCATTACCTTTTTCTTTTGTGAAACTGCTATCAACATCATTTTCTTGATTTTTCTATTTCTTTTTCCAGACCATTTTGGTAACACAATTGTCAATGGTATGTCCAAAACAGCAACATGATTTGCATCTAGGGGGGATCCATTCATATTATATGCTTTGTATTAAATTTTCCCCATCGTGCAATGAAATAGAAGCTTCATTTGGTAAATCAGTATTTGCTTGAATTTCCACTAATATTCAAGCAAAAGAAAGCCTTGATTCCTTGGCTGTATATTCATCTAATTTAATAGGGATGCCCACAATGCTAGCTATAGAACTCAAAATTTCTTTATCCCATAATCTAAGATTCAATTCCGGAAGTCTAATCCAAATTGGCATTGAAGAGAGCAAATCTCTATCTAGATTGATTTTATTATTCCATTTTTTCATAATAATGAGTTTTCCATTTATAAAATGAGAACCTCCATTAATAGCTTTATCACAATCAGTTGCATTTGTAAATCTAATTATGAAAAACCCATTATTGCGAGTAAATATATCAAAATTACCGGTAGGAGTACATGATTTTGCTATAACAGCCTTGAAATGATGATAAGCGGGTCTGCTGCCAAAAACGTAGGCAATAACAGAATGACACCACTTGTTTTCTGCCCTTCTGCTGGCCTCTGCATTCACAACTACAATTTTCTTATCATTGATAGAGAGAGGAGCAACATATTTTAGATCAGCTTCAGAGTTTGATCCTCCTTTCCTTATCAGATCAGCCCATGAAGAGGCTTTATTCAGGTTAGTATTGAATTGAGGGTCAGGTTTATTTGATAGCTGACTGTTTCTTGAATGATTTCTTGAAATTCTAATTTGCGAATCTGATTTCAAACTAGTCTGAGAAAGGTTTTCAACATGATTTGCTAGGTTTCTTGAATTCACTGTGAATCTAGAATTGAGAAAATCTCGGTTATAGTTTCTGAATTGATTTGAATGTTTTGTATTTCCCTTATTCAGACTCAGTTGGTTTGAACCAATTCCAGGTCGATGTTTTAGATTCTCATTTCGGCTTTTTCTGGACTGAACAATCTGAAATCCCTCTTCATCAAATTCAGGAGTGATTTTAGAAGAAATTGATTGTGAATGCAAAATTGGATCCGGTGGAGGAGGAGAAAGGGATGAGGAAGAAGGAGAAGTCCCACCAATCTGATCGAGGCTAAAAATTGGATTGTCTTTGAGATTAGTGAATTCCGCCATTTTTGCATTTTGTAGGTTATATATTTTTAGTCAGCGGACTCTTTGTATCCATTGTTTTTGCACTTGAAATGGTTTACTTTTATAGTAATTGTACATGGATAAGGATTTACTTTATTTAGGAAATGTAAAAAACATCCATTGTGTACCAAGTAAAAAAATGTTTATCCAGTTGAAAACGTATGTATATTTTGGACCAATCAAAATCGGTTGATTTGACTAAACCAATTCAAGATTTAGATTTTTATAGACCAAATCAGCAGATATGCAACCGATCAAAAAAAATCTGAAAGCTTGGGATAAATCAAAATAATTGTCACACAAGTGGAAATATTCAATTAATTGTATTCCCACCTATAATAAACTAACGTAGGTGGCACATTTATGATGGTATGCATTTGGTAAATATCAATCCAAGGTGACCAATTAAAATCCCTTTAGGCATGGGAAAATAAGGAAATAAATTAAAAATATGACTGTGTGATACGACATTTAGCTCAACTTTTGTTTTGTACCATTATTCTAGACAGTACAACTTGTTGAAGAGAACTAGAATTTTATATCGTGAACTCAAAATTTGAAGTTAATATATATCATTGCCTGTCATGTTGAGGATAGATTAGATGCACTAACCGTTGCTCTAAATTAGATTATTTTTCCAAGAAGTTCAAGGATTAATCCCTGCTACAAGGTTAGGTAGTCACGTTGTCAGTGCAGTATATAGTTTGATTAAGTTAACAATGCATGGATTAAAAACCTGATTTGACAAGCTACAGATTCATATATACATTTAACTAAGAGTGAACATACCTTATACTAGTATAACCGCACAACGGTGGAGAAACCGACCGTTCAATTATTAGTTTTGAAAGAAATGCATTTATTATAATCTCATTAATTTGAGTTAAGCATGCAGTAATGGTATATTTAACAAAAAATATATATTTACATTATTAGAATCCAAATTTTTTTTTAGAAAATATACTTTTTGAAAGCACATTTTTCCTAGATACCATTGTTTGCAAGCATAAGTCTCAACTACTTTATATTTATGTGTACATATATCAAGGAATGCACTATCTACCAGTATGCCTATTATCAACTATCTATCAATATCTTTAATTAGTAATTTAGCATCCTTAATTTTGTATTCACTACCGGGTCAACCTAGTTGGTTATTTTGTTCTTCTCCAAAGTACCGTTATGGATTCATTACAATGTGATAATGGATTAGCAATGCAAACATGCACTTTAACAGCTCAAAAAAAGCATTCTTGAATTGCATATTCGGTACAAAAATGCCTTTTCTTTTCAAAGTGTCAATCTAATCCTAGAGGACAAAATCAAAACACAAAATCATTACTAGCAAAAATTAATAATCCAAGTCAAAACTAAAATTCAAATTCTTCCAACTAAGTGCAGCGCTGAGTATCATTTTGATGTAACATTGTATCTTTCAACGTAATATCATGCATCTTTTAACATAATATCGTGCATCTTCCAACCAAAATTAACAACACTGTAGATAGCTCATGCATACAAGCTACAATAATACGATTAAAATTACATAAATGAATATTATTTTAATGTAATATTGTGTATCTTTTAATGGTGTAAAAAATATATCATTTCTGTAGCGTATATACATAGTGATAACCAGAAAGCAATAGCATCCAAATTGTGATAACCAGAAATAGATGAAACAATCACTGATAAATATTTGAACAATATTTTTTGGCATTGGTGTTATATTGCCAGGAGAATATAGTAATTAACAGCAATGATCCCAATGATCAACCTTTTACGCCACAACAGTTGCTAAGAAAGAAAGCAAATGCCCTATTGGTTCCAACATTCAAGAAATATTGAACCATAACGTGTACCTTAAATTGTTTCGAATAAAACGGCAAGGTTATTCTTGATCATGGAAGCTTAAATATTTGGAACAAAGCAGCAAGCTTATTGTTAAATATTCTTGTTTCCTGTGATTCTGCTCTCTACATCATCTGTAGGTAGCAAAGCAACATGTTATGAATAGATATTTCTATTGTGATGTATACCTAATATACCTGAATCAAAATAACAAATGGAAGCGAAATCTTTAATGTAAGAAAAAAATATGGGTAGGAAAAGTTATATAAGAACTGAACTAAAAATCTCAAGTAAAGAAGGCTTTGAATCAGTTGGCTGGAGTAAATTTGACCCTTTTTCTTATCTCCAACACATTCCTCTGACGTTTCAATATATAAATATCATATTAAATATGATTCCATTTCCGGACGCTGTTTAATATCTGAAATGAAAAAAATTTATAATTCATAAATTCCATAAAAAGATAGGAGAAGAAACCTTCTATCGGTAAGACATTCAGTTGAAGGTAAGGAAACTTGTATTTATCGCTAAACATGAAGCATCATCTTGCATCTTCATATTGACGTTGAAATGACATAAAAATGATGATACGGGACAAAAATTAAAATAAGTTTTATGCTGATACTCATCTTCACAACATGCGATAGAATAGGAAAGCCCATAAAAATTAATCAACGGTCGTATGATAATTCTATTAAAAATATTGCAACTGTACCAATTATAACTGGTAACTGGATGTTTGATATCCCTGTAACCATTAACGAGTATAATATTAGAGTTTAGGCTGCCCGCAACTATCTACATCTGCAATTAAGGATAAACAAGCGAGACAACAACCAGATGAATATTCATGATTAATAAAAAAAGCTTTCTAGGCCTCTATAAACTTGAATAAGCTTCTAACATGAAATATGCTTTATGTTTTCAATAACCAGTCATCATGAAATATACATCCAGTAAGGTATAATTAGTAAAAAGTGGTAACAGGAAGTGCATATTATTGTCATTAAGTTTGCCTATTTTTTCTCTTAAAAAACATATATTCTACTTGAACATCTAAGGTACATCAGACGTACTAAAATCTAACTGAAACACCTTATTGAGACACTTCTTTATATTTTACCTTAAAATCAAATATGAAGTAAATCAACACAAGAGAGAAAAAATTGCACACATACTTCAAGAAAATTAGCCCACACACATATATATACATGCATACACACACGCAAATGTGTGTGTACACACACACGCACGTGTGTGTACACACACATATACATCTGTGTGTGTGAGTGTATACCTATGTATGTGTGTGTCTATATGTATATGTATATATAAACATGTGGTTGATGGCAGGAGCTATAAAATGATGCTAAATAAAGGAGGCTAGTGATCTTAGCTCATATATTCATGTTTCTCTCTTTCTATTGATGCATTTAAATATTGTAGCATATATGTGATATATATGCTTGATAGGCATGTAACAGGTTGAGAACGAACAACTATGCATGAGCCAGTGCAATTTTTTGGGTTTATCCATCATCGGCATCCATAATATAAATAATGAAAAGAAAAGAAAAAAAACTAACTCAAATACCAAATTAGCCACAGCTGGAAATTTTCAAAAATAATTAAACTGGCGTGGCTCATATGAAATAATAAAGCAACATACAGCATCAATGATGAAAAAACACCTGGGTATGGTAGCTTCACTAAAATTAGTGGTAGAGAATTATCCTGTAAACACCACAAAGCATATTTGAGTCGAAGTCAAAGAGATATAAACCAAATATTTTTTACCCTCTAGTCTACAAAATGAAGATATACCAGCAATAACTGTTTTCAAACCTACTGCTAGCTGTACATTTACAGAAATATAAGAAAGGTTCCATCTGAATGAATGAAAATGGTGTTTGAATTATTGGGACATGGCTTACTACTTAAATTCACTAAAATTAACATTTAGGATATCTAAAGTAATTTTATGCCTTTAAAGTTTTAAATCTAACAGTAAATAAATTTTCAGTTATGTACATGTGCCTGGTCATTTTATTCTCTATCTCCAATTTTATTCACATAATAAATAATCTTTTTCATCTTACAATTCATTGAACCAATTGCTTCAAATTATGGAATGATCCATTATGGTGGAACTTATCATGATCTACTTAAAAAATCAAACTATTCTGAAATAGTTTGAATATGCAATGAAATAATTCACTATTCAAAACATATATAACTAAATAGATGATAATAGCTCATTATTAATTGCTGCCTATTATACAGGTTAAAACAATAGTTTGTTTAGCAACAATGTAGATTGGCAATAATTTCTGTTTTGAACGGGCAAATGGATTTTGATTTGTAATGGTTTTGCTTTTACCTACCTAGTTCTACAACAAGAAGAAAATGTTTCAATCCACTATTTTCACTAATTTGACACGAACTACAGCAGCGGCGGCGGCAGCAATAGTTTACTGTTGCCAAATTTTACTGTAATCCATTGTACATTTTAAAGATGATAAATCACCAGGGCCAGATGGTTTTTCATCAACATTTTTCAATACCCATTGGACTCATATCAAATTTGAGCTTACTCTTGCTGTAAATTATGTTTATACACATGCTGATATAGTGTCCAAGACATTTCTAAGATACTTTACAATAGAATTAAAGGTTTTCTTCCCTATTCAATTTCTGATGTTCAATGTGCATTTATACCTGGAAGGAACATAGCTGATAACATATTGCTAGCACATGAGGACATCAGAAGCTTCAATAAAAGGGGCACTAAATTTTTTTATATTAAAGTGGATCTCTAGAAATCCTATGACAAGTTGAACGGGAATTCCATATGTCACATGCTACAACAAAATGAACTTCCCAGAATAAAAAATCAACCATATAAGGTCATGCATCTCTACAGCAACATTTCTTGTCCTGATAAATGGAGTTCTATTAGGGATGATTGCATCAAACAGAGGTATCAGGTAGGGTGATCCACTGTCTCTATATCTCTTCTGCATAGCAATGAGTACCTGACACTCAATGTGGAAGCAGCCAATAGGATAAGAGCAATTACACCTGTCAATAACATACATCCTATCATTTCTAATCTACTATATGTTGATGATATCATGATTTATGCAACAGTAGACACTAAGAGTGCATCCACTCTTAAGAGAATCATAGACTATTTAAGTAACATGGCAGACCAAACCTTAAATCAATTGAAGACCAAAGTCTACTTTAGTTCTAGCTGTACCAGTAAAGAAGATATTTTGAGCTTTCTCCAACTACAAGAAGCATCCCTTCCTAATAAACACTTAGGGGAGCCTATATCAACTGACTACTTACACTATGCTAAATGCACTTCTCTATTTCAAAAAATAATAGGGAAACTTGATAACTGGGACAGCAATATGCTCTTAATGGAAAGCACGGCTGAATTGATTCACACAGCCATCACACCTATGGTGCTATATCGGCTACTAGTCTACCATACGCCTACTGCTACTCTTATTAAAATTGATGACTTATGTGCTGATTTTTTTCTGGAGTGGGAGACATAATAAAATAGCATGGAGTAAGTTGTGCAGACCTAATCTAGAAGGAGGCACGAGCATTAAAAGTTTTAAAGAGCTAAGAATTGTGGCATGTTTAAAGCTAGTGTGGCAATTGCAAAGGACAACATGTAGTCTAGATGGGTGAATAATAAATACTGTAACAAAACAAACTTTTGGCAATTATAGTTTGATAACAACATGTCCTGCACCATAAAGATATACTGAGGCATAGAAGTGATAGCTTAAAATATTAAACAAGGGTGATTGTTGATGATGGAACCACATTTTTATGGACTGAACCATGGCTCAATCACAAGTCACTAATTGACATCTTAGGTTGGGATAGGTATTATTTAGCATCATCTAAACATGCTGCAGTATCAAGTATATTACAAAACAATCAGTGGAACTCATCTAGGTTTTTTGAAACTGGAGAGCTTTCAAATTTAATATCACAAGTGCACATTGATACTAATGGCATATCAGACTACTGGCAATGGTGTAGGGAGACACAATTATCTTTCAGTAAAACTTGGAAGACTACCATACAACAATATGATAAATTATATTGGTGTCCTATAATTTGGAACTCTATAAACAGCAGGAAGATTTCCTACTGTGCATATAGGGTCCTATTATGACATATTAGCACTACTGATCATTTAAGAGAATAAGGAATAAAATGTGATGGTATATTTGTCGTATGCAAGGAACTACTGGAAAGCATAAACCATTTATTTTTCAACTACAACTACATAAGATACTTGTGGGTGCTTATGAAGCTAAAATTAAACATCACAACTAATGATATCGTCCTGGATCTTGACAATAAAGTCCAAATGATCAGAGATTGATTTAGGAAATAGGATCAAATCAGCCAACCCATCTCCAGCTATCTCGTTACGATATCTATCATATCTGGATTACAGTAAACTATTGTATATGTTCTCTTTTTTCAAGCATCTATTTTTTTACCTCGCTCATCACGCACAAATTCATTTCAATAGAAATCATTGTTTTACCTGGCACCGCCACAGATGCATATTCTATACATTTAAAACAAAGTGACGTGAGAATCTTTGCTAGTGCATCTATAATTCAAAATGATATTCTATACAGTTAAATACATACGTTGAAATTATTATGCCAACCCTAATTCAAAACGATATTCAAATTCTACCAAACTAAAGGCATACCTTAAGCTTGCAGTATCAAATAATGGCTTGCGTGCTTGCGTCAGGATTTTGCTTTAAGTTGCGATTAGGATTTGCGACGGGTTGCAGTATCTATCACCATGCCCAAATTCGTAGTCATATCATAATTAGGTTTTGGGATGCAGGTAGCGTTTTCGATGAGTTGCGATTAGGTTTTGAGGTGCTGGCTGATCGATTAGGAGTTTTGATTTTAAAGTGTAGTTCGAAATTAGAAAAGAGACGTAGGAAATTGTGCAGAAATACGAGGAGAAGGAGACGGAGACGGGGAAAGCTTCTTTTCGTAAATCGCGATGAGACAGTATGCATGTTTTTTTGGCTTCAGAAAAATTAATTTTGGCTAGTAGAAGTAAGCAAACCTCCCTACGGTCGGTTTGATAAACAACTAGTCCCAAAGGGGCATGTTCCATTTCTAAAGTAAAAGTATTTGCAGTCAATAGATCCGCCAAAACCAGTTTTAAATCATTAAAAGACGAATAAAAATCAATCAAAAGTGTTAATATAGTGCAAAAAATTATTTTATGGGGCCATAGATCGCAAGTCTAATTGATATATCTCCCTAGACGTGCACTATGAGAATTGATGCCAGCAAACTTATATTTTATAGAGGAAAATCAACTTCCCTTGATTTGAGTAGGCAATGCGGGTCTATTAATTTAGTTAACATCTTAGCTTTCTATGATACATTTTTGATTTCATCTTACTGACATTTTTCATGATAAAGCTTTGAGATAAGTTACACATAAAGATGTATCCATAAAATATGATGTGAAAGTGAAATTATAAAGAACATAAAACTGCAAAATTTGCTCAGGAAGAAATCACACATTGGATATTGATATGAATTGAACATTTAGTTACTAATGTTGTTAAGTGATAATTATATGACCTACAGATTAGCAAATTAAGAATACCTTTTCCTTAGTTGAAACTTAGTTTGAACAAAATAAGAACAATGAATATGCTAAATCATTTTTGAGAATTGCTATTGTATTATATTATTAATATAGATTGATGATGCTGCTGAATTTATTATGTTTGCTTCAACAGTTGATCCTTGTACCATTATATATTTAACTAAAATTACTTTGTAATTGATGCATGTATTATTTTTGTTAACAAATATTAGCTAAGTTATATACATGTTAAGTTACTACTCATAATAAACAACCTAATTCTCATAAAATAACTCTTGGATCCAATTCTCCATGCAAAACAGTTGCCTGCATAGGATTTTGCATGCAAAATGCATAGCTTTACAACACACAATTAGTTGCAGGAAATACTATATAAAAAATGAAATTGAAATGTCAAAATGCAATGCCTACAAACTCGGAGGAAATTGCCTGGTCCATATTCCTTTGTCCGAATGTGCAGTTTTATTATAAACAACTATATTCTAATTTTTGTTTTCAAGCCCCAAGATGCTCGTATAGATGGTTTTGAGTGTGTCTACCTGTATTTACTCATCAATCTATTTGACATCCTGGTTTCTGGCTAACAGACTGTTGTATTGTTAATATATAGACATGATATGTACTCTTTTTCCTTGTAAGGCATCCATTTAGGTTAGGGGGGTTGTAAGGTTTTAACGAATCATATCGTGGAAGTATATGTTCTTTTATTTATATAAAGTACCTTTTTTCACAAAAAACTATGTACTAATTGGTTTGGCAGACCGAAACATAGGAATATTAGCAGGTGATTTCCTCCCTACAAACACATGATTTATTCATGTCAAATCGCCCTTGTATTGTTTTTGAGAAATCAAGAAAATTTAAACCTGCAGTTTAAAATGAGTGTTTTAAAAAGGTAAAAGATAAATATCAATCGAAATTCAAGTAAGATGATGCATAATGCACCCAAATTACATATTAATGTACTTTTGTTTTGATAGAGCTACAAAAAAAGATATATGAAGAAATCCTTAGTGGTCAAAAATTTGATAATAGTCCAGCTATATATTTAACTAAACTAATGAAATTAAAGGACATATTTATCCCATCTATTCTATTATATAAGAAAGAGAATATAGAACTCTTAGTATTCTTATCCCTCATTCACTCTCAGACTGAATAGTGCATTCTACTAAATTTTTGGTACAATTTTCCTTTTAGACCCCTAAAAATTTTCAATATTCCATTAAACTACCATCATTAACATAGCAATTAATGTTATCATTATTGATTTTGACAGAATACTCTTATGTACATTTGTTTCTTTTGATAAACCCATAATCATTATTTCTTTGTAATCTAACAGAGATCTCTTCCTTATCTCCATGTTATTATTACAATATTTTCATTCCTCGTTTATTTCCTATCCTTTTTTACATTCATCCCATTAAATTTTTTTTCATCATGTTATCTCTTTCCATATATCAATTTCATATGTATACTACAATTCAAAAAAAAACTAAAATATCCATTTCCAATCTAAATCAACTTAAAAGATTCTATCCAAATAGTTTTTAGTCAATCTCTTTATTATTTTATCTAACTATAATTTGGTTGAATTAATCATTTGTTCTTTAATTTCTATTCAATGTTTTGCAGAGATTGTGTTTTTATCTGTTGATTTCAGTGTTGTAGTTTTCATGGAAAAATCGTCTAAAAGCCTCCAAAAAACCTTGCTTACTGATTTATCAAGCTAGATTTTAAGGTTTGATTTTTATTTTATTATCTTTATTTTCATTTAATTTAAGGTTGAATTTTTTTTAGCTCTAATATATTATTGCAGATCTTTACTTTAAATTTTGTTCCTAAAAAATTGTTTTCTTCTTATTTTTGTTACAATTATTATGGATATGAATACGGTTTCCTTTATATTTTTAGAAAGTTATTTATATTTATTAATACATAGATATCATATAATCTTTGGTTATTTTGTAAAATCTATAATACATGAAGCTTGACTATTTTTTATTCTTAAGTTTTCTATTTTCATCGACGTTCACCTTATTTGTATTCGTTTAGCATGATTATGATTTTCATTCGATTCATTCATTTTGCAGGGAATAATTGACTTACTAACATATAGATATAAAGTAATCTTAAACTTTTTACACAAGAGGTAAAATTGATCTTTTTTATTTTGAAATATAAGTATATACAAAAATCAAGTTGGGAAAAATCTTATACTTTCTTATTATTTTAGTTTCAATTTGTATCATTATCAACTTGGTTTCCTTCATATTCTGCAGGAGGTTATTGCATTGTTTAATACATCGATATCATAGATCTTTTCTATAAAATCCTTGATATGTAATGCTGAACTATTTTTAGTTCTCAAGTTTTATATTTACATCAAACATACATCGACTTTCATCTGATTTGTGTTACGTTAGTACGTTCATGAATTTTATTTCCTTTGTATATTTTGAATAGCATAATTAGTCTACTAACACATGTATACCAAACAATCTTAAATTATATATAATTTGAGACAAAATCGATGTTTCTCCATTTTTAAACATATGTATTCAAGAAAATCAAGTTGCCAAAAAAATCATTTATGAAGTAAAAGAATGATCAAATAATAAATTTTTATGTCGTATTTGAAAAGAAATATAATGTATAAATATTACTTTTGTTCAGTCTACCGTATGTAACTTTATGTTGAAATTTTAGTTTTAAAAAGGTATTAAATAAACTTAATTTTTAATTAAATATTTTGTTTTTTATAGTCAGCCTAGACTCATTTTTGAAATATGAGATATTATCCATTTTAATTGTCCTACGGTTAAATATATTTTCCTATTGTGATGCTTCATTGGCCAAGAAATGTACATAAATAGAACATATTTTCCTATTTAATGCATGGTTAACACTAAATTCTTGGAGATCTTATGGAAAAAATTAATAATTATCTTTTACTTTCTACAAAGATTATTCGATGTTATATTGTTTTGATTTTATTTTGCAGTTTGGAGATGGTTATAAATCATTACGAATTGAAGATGTGTTATTAATAATGTTTACAAGTAAACTAACTTCAAATGGAAACAATTGTATTTAAAAGGAATAAATTGATAATATTCATTCACTTCAGATTCAAACTAATTTGAGAATTATTACAATTAATTCTCTTTTATTAATATTTTTAGGGAATAGTTACATACTAAGTCCCTGTTCATGGACACCGAAAACGTTAATCAAAAAGCGGTTAACGAGAATTACGTCCGACTCATCATAGATAAGTCTGACATAATTGATACACCAGCAGTTTAATGATTAACGTTTGGACTTAAAAAATGTAGCATTTTTACAAGATGTATTAATCATGTTCGATTTTTCTGAGATAAGTCAAATGTAGTTCCTGTTTTTTTGAATTTTTGAATTTTTATTGTAAATAATCAATAATACTTCCTATTCAATACTATAACTTAATTGATAATAATTAATTAATAATTATGGAAAATATAAAAAAAACTATATATTACATAAATACTTCCTGTCCAACCTCTAATCCAATTTGTCCACGAACACCACAACCTCCAACCTCTAACCTCAAATCATAATTGCTCGCTAAATTATCCTAATTCTCATTAATGCTAATCAATTGGTATCCACTTTTAATTCAATATAACATTTAATTTTTTGATGGATTGAAACTAATTTTTAATTTTACTTCATTGTATATTTCAATAATATACGTTTATTAAATCATGTTGTATAGCTCTTATTAGATTAGTTGAAACAAACAAGGATAATGTTTAATTAGTTGGAATTATCATTGTTGGAATATGCATAGTTAACCAGTCAATTTTTTTTAAGAAGCTTAATATAGTAACGATAATACAATGAGTGTTATATACATAATTATTAGTTAACAAATTATTGTATGATCTATAAACCTAAATTATACTCTAAATACAAAAGATACAAAATTTGACTGCTCTTTTTATATATTTTCTCATGTCGTATTATGCTATATGCATTAAAGAACACGATGTTTGAAAACTATTATAATATTTTCTCTAATTTAATTAGTTTAGTATAATGTCAAAATGTGTAATAATGAATGTTGTTTCACTAAGCCAAATTTGAATACTATCTTATTTCGAGCATTATTTCTCTACTCTATAGGTTTAGAACACTATTATCAAACAAAATTTTATATATATTTAGATTTATATGTTAAAAATGGGATAAAACAATGTTGAACCAATGTAAATTACATTTGATAATTAATTAAATGACATGCTTAGTAATATATACGCTTACTAAGTTAGGAATAATTGATAGTTGATGTAACCTTTTCTATACAAAGGAATTGTGCTCTAAAATATTAATTATATCTATACGCTCCAGGACTATTTAAATAGATTTATCAATACATTTTTGTTAGCAGTATTCATAAAAAAAATAATCTAAAAATTTACATCCCGTAAATATATGCTTTCATCTTCATATACTATAAAAACTAAAAAACACACAATTAACAGAATTATATACTAATTAACCCCCATTATTGTCAGGAAAAAGTCAGAATTATATACCAACCCCCGTTAGTTTAATGAATACATTGTCCACTCAAGCATTAGCCATTAAAGATAACTATTTATTTCCCTAAGAAGAATGATGGTAATAATCACTACTAGAAAGGCTTCGTATAGCGGCGGAGCTTAGCGACGGCTAGCGACGGCTAAAAAAAGCGGCCGTCGCTAGCCGTCGCTATACGCAATATACAGATCTGGCCGAGAGCAACAGCTTCTTCATTTCCTCTCCCCCAAATTTCCTTCCTCCTTCCCCCTCCGACGCCCCCCGTCACCGTAGCCGCCCTCCCAGCCTTCAACGCCTCCAAATCACTCAAATTTACGTCGGTATGCTTCTAATCTTTTGTTTGAATGTAAATTTGATGTTTTTAGGTTTAGTTTAAACCCTAAGTCAATTATGATTTGTTGTAAGATTGAGATTTGTTGTTAAATTGGGTATTAGTAGTGTTGTTAAATTAGGTATTAGTAGCGTTGTATATTGATTTAGTAGATTAATTAGTTTATTATCATGAACTTGAATTATTTAGTATTACATTAATTAGTTTATCATGATCAAGTTGAATAAATGGTTGATGTAGATGATTAGTGTTGGCGATTAACATGGTTAGTTGTTTTAGGTGAAAAAATAGTATATATTAATGATTAACTTGGTTATTGATAAATTTACATGAAAGTATTTCATAGTTTATAAAATTGATAAATTACAAATTTAAGTTGTTAAAATCTAAATTCTGCAAATATGAGTATTACAAATTACAGTATTGTACAAAAATAAAGTTTATATAGTATTGTACAAATTTAAGTTTGATAAATTACAAATTACAGTATTGTACAAAAATAAAGTTTATATAGAAAATTAAAAAATGAATATGAGAGCATTAAAAATTCTACAAATATCTATTTTTTTTTTAAAAATTAGGAAATGACTTTAAAAACAACTGATATTGTACTGAAATCTATTTTGTAATGAAATTAAGAAATGAAAATAACAAAGATTACGCTAAAATCTATGTCGTAAATAAATAAAGAAATGAATATTGAACTAAAATTGTTAATTGAATGTTGAACTAAAATTTAAATATACAAATTTATTAAATAAAATTTAAATAGTTGAAACATTTTAAAAATATGAAAAGAACAACAATATTTGATAAAATTTGAAAGTGATTTCTATTATGGTTCTGTGATGATTATTTATATAATTTTTATCCATGTTTTATACTAGTAAATTTTTATAATTGTTTCTGTGAAAGTGATTGAAACATGCTATGTAGTAGTGAATTTCTATAATTGTTCTGTGATTATATTGTTTTTCTATAGTAGATATGTCTGGTAGGAGACGAAGTATGACAGGCACGCCATCCCCATCTCCCGGTGCAGGTGGCAGTGGCACTGCACCGGACTTACGTCCGATTGCAGAAGTTGTTCCTAGAAGTGCTGGGTAAGTATCAATTTTATTTAAAGTATAAGTTTTAAAATCCACTAAACATGTATATCATAACTTTTGCAGTGCCTTTGAGGTGGAACCATCAGATTATATTTTACAGGTTTCGAGAAAGGCATTTCAGAGCCGCATGGATGGTTGTTGGCCTCGCTGGGACGACATCTCCCCTCACGTCAAAAACGCAATACAGGCGGATTTACTTTTAAGTAGTAGTTTGAATTTCAGTTGTAAATTAATATAATGTATATAACTTAAAATAATTTTAATTTACAGGCTGCAGTCCGCGTTGACCCTGACGACTTGGACATTTTTTTAAATCACTGGAACAAACGAATGAGAAAAAATTATAGGGATACATTGTCTAAGGCTAAGAATGCAGGGAAAAAGCCGAACTGGATGGGTGAGAATGTATGGAATGAATTTCTTCGGCTTTGGGACAGTCCGGCAGTAAAAGTAAGTAAAATATGTTTTCTTTATTATTTAAATCTAATATAAATCTCGCAAGATATATACGTGATAATTTATCTTAATTTGTAGGAGTTATCTGCGCGGAACCGGGCAAACAGGAATAAAAATCCTGCATCGCACCGTGGTGGCTCCAAATCCTTTCAGGAGCACAAGAGAGAGCTGGTAATTAAATTTATAAACTGTGTTTACGTTTTATTACAATATTTTATAATCAGATTAGCAATAATATTTATATATTTTCAGGCCGCGAGATACAACCGCGAGCCCACTATGGCCGAGCTGTTCAAGGCCACGCATGCCGTGGAGAGGACTGACGAAGAGGGCAATGTTTCGTACGAGTGGATGGATGACAAATCACAATCCGTAATGGTAAATTAATTTATTGTTAATAACAATATTTTGTCTTATTTTATTTTCAAAAATTTAAAATTAGGTTTTTATTGTGTAAAACAATTGTTTGTAATCGCAGGAGAGGTACGAAGCAGAGCGGGCTCGTGTAGCACAGTCCACTGGTCGGGAAGAGATTACGTTAGAGGAGGAGAACCATATTTGGGATGCTATTATTGACCCGCCTTCTCGGACCAGTCGACGGTATAGCTATGGAAATGTGGAGGTAAATTTTGACATGTACTAATATATAAATTTACTCATGCATATGAATAGTTAAATAATTTTAATAATATTATATATATACTAATATATAAATAATTATGAACTATTTTACAGGCGATGAGAATGCAGAGTGCATACAGGAGGTCGCAGCAAGAGGCGGAGATTGCTCAGTTGAGGGCGATGGTGGAAGAAATAAATGATTGGAGGAAGAGTTTCTTTGAGCAACAGCTGGATGAGCGGATTACGGCTTATTTGCAACAGCATGGGACGATGCCTGGAGAGGACGGCAGCGATGGCGAGGAGTAGGTATGTTTGTTTGCTCGTGTTATAGTTTGGTATATACACATTTTGGTTGGTTTGATGTATATATATTTCAGGATATTATGTACATATTTTGATAACTTCTAGTTGATGGATTTGGTTGGTTATTATGTATATATATGTCGGGATATTATGTAGAAAATTCGGGTTACTATGTACATATTCTGGTTAATGGATTTGATTGGATTTTATATTATTTGATTTGGTTGGATTTGAAAATGAGATTTGGTTGGATTTTATATTGTTTGAATGTATAGTGATGTTATATGATGGATATATGATGGCTATAGTTGATGAATATAGTGTATATTGGCTGTGATGATGTTATATGATGGTTGTTGTTTGAAGTGTGGAAGGGCTGTGCAAGCTCAAAAATTTTGCTTCAGATTAGCGACGGCTAGCGACGGCCTGTAGGTTGCCAGATAGCGACGGCGAGCGACGCCTAATTTGCAAAAATTTTGTGCCGCTTAGCGACGCCTAGTGACGCCAGTTAGTCGTTGGAAAATTTACACGTGGCACATTTGCAGTCGCGAGCCGTCGCTATTTTGGTGACGGAGCCGTCGCCATATTATTGGACGACGAGGCAAATAGCGACGAGTTTTAGCGACGGCTAGCAACGGCCGGCGACAGCTAAAAGCCGTCGCTATCTGCTGCCGTTCTTGTAGTGAATCTAATCAATCTAATAATTTAATATATAAAAATTTCCAGTAAGATTTGGAAGAGGAATTCATTATGACTGCATACATATTGAATTGCTTTTCAGCAACTTCTTAAGAAATAATTCAAAAAATTGACATGATAATAGGTAAAATGGTGTGGCCTTACTAGCAGGCTACCATATATTTTTATTGATTTGTACTCACACACGAGATATTTATTCAACAAAAGTTTTAACTGTTTTCTTCAGTATCTAAATTTACAGTCCAGTGTTCATATGACCATGTAAGTAAAAAATGTGACTGTCCATTAGATGTAAGTAAAAAAATTCATTTTCAGCAAAAAATGAGAGACTAAGAAATCTTATAGATCATTTCAATTAGATCCGAAGAAATACATTCCTTTTTTTTGAGGTTATGCAAATGGATTAATCTTGGGGTCTTAACAATTTGACCATATATACTTCAAATGTATTCAACATGTACGTTCCTACGAAATACTATAGATTGATATATATATATATATATATATATATATATATATATATATATATATATATATATGTGTGTGTGGGGTATATATTAATCTGCACTCAACTATTTATATGAAATAGTTGTTCATAAAAGGTCTCCATTTTGTTCTTTTTTTTTAATTCACAATTCAATGGTGCAAATAATCATTCAAGTGAATTATGTAATTGACCAATAAAGCTTGAATATCCTTCCATGTAATACCTTGATGTTTATATGAATTCAATATTCTGACAATTTAACTTCAAAATTGAGTTAACATGTGTTTATGTATAAACTTTAAATATTATAAATTTGGGATAAGGTATATTTGTAACTTTTTTACTTTAATTTCCTATATATAATTTCATATTGGTAATATTTGATTTTTGATAGATACTATATAATGATATGTTTAAAATAAAATCGTGTGGCTTACTATACGTCTAAAATATATATTTTGGAATCCGAACTCAATTCTTTATATGAAATGTTTGTTCAACCTTGATGTTTAGATGAATTCAATGTTTTAACAGTTTTGGCTGCAACACTGAGTTGATATTTATTTATGTATGAACTTCAAATATTTCAGATTTGGGATAATTTAGGCTTACAACTTCTTTAACTTTATTTTTTGTACGCAATTTCTTGTTTGGTCGTTTGTATTTGAAAACAGTGTTTTTTTAAATAACAATTTGTATGTTGTAGTATGAAAAAGCTTCTTCATTCAAGCAAGTGCTTAAACTTTAGTGTATGCTCAATTCTACAATTTACAGCATTATTAGGTTAATTGCAAATTGCGTGAGGTTTGTTCAAACTCAATTGGTAGTGCCCTTTGGGAGGCAACGTGGATCATTCTAAAATGTTTTTTTAGCGAGTACAACAACCTTTGACGGAAATAATTAATTTGAAATGTTTCGATTTGACAAAATTCTAAAAAAAATTCTTCTATAAATTGTCATTTACATGTGCTACTTAATTGTTAGATTATGCATTTTCAACTAATTTATAACTTTGAAAATTAACTTGGGCCAAAATTGATTTTTTGAATATGCTTTTATAATGGACTATACATTATTATTTAAATATGAATAGTCTGTAGGTATTTTGAGAAGAAGAAAGGCGGACACTATGTGATATCTGATTAAATTCCATTTTTGACCAAATTTCCCCTGCTTTCAATAATTGTTTTAAATGATTTCTTTACTGAAATTTAAGATGGAAGTAGTACATCTATATGTCTTCATTTTTTCAGTCTTTTGTTGATCACTGTACTTTTAGCCTTCTTACAAAGGATAAAAATAAATAATTTTGGGATATACATCTCTTTGTAGTATTCTAGGGTACTTGGAATATATTATTGTAGGTTAAAAGGTAATACAATTTTTTAACAAACGAATTTTGCATAATGTTCAAACTTTGCTTACGTGCACAAAAAAGTAAGATTACGTTTGCATGTTTTAATATCATACATACATGCACATATAAATATATTTGTATGACACACACATATCTATCTATATGTATATATGTGTGTGATACACACACATATTGTTGTACATTTTTAATCTATTTTGAAATCAGTTCTACTAATAATTTTTCTCATTAAACTAAAAAGAAATAAAACTATAGGTAACACATTGATTATTTAAATTATGCACTTTGTTTAAAGGTGTCGTTTTCAAAAACACATGCAATCCATTATACTATGTACTAACCAATTTTCCTTGCACGAGCAATCATATACCCTATACCCTATGGTAAATTTATATAGAATATGAAAGCGTATGGTAGAAATCGAACCTGAGTCTTTTTATCGAAACCCAAACCTCCTTTCCACTTTCCTGCACCCGTGGATAGGTTCATAGTTATAAAACCATTGTTATGTAAAGTAAAGTGTCATTTTTTAGTCTTACTTATGATATAGTGTATAATTGTAGCTTTTAAATGTTGGATAATGTTTTGATTTGGCAATTTGGACAGGTTGCATCTTGATGAATGTAGGACCATGTTGTTTACTTTAGTTGATAATGGTAAATGGATCGATTTCACATGAACCTTTTTTTTGAAATAAGGTTAATGGGCTGAGCCCAGTACAAACCGGGTAAGGATAAAACAAACCCGCATCTCTTATGAAATCACATAAGAAATCATAACCCTAGCCGACATAACACAATTCACACCCTCAAGCCCTAAAACAAATAATGGCGACGAGAAAAACTCGAACGCGAGAGCTTAGATTTCCTCAGTCTTCTCCTTTCCACTACTCTCACCCCTCTCCCAATAATAAAGCCCATGATTGAGCTTGCTTCTCATGCTACTATCAGCTTTGCTAGAGTTGGCGTAGTTATTCAAACCAGTGATTTGATTTCTTAAGCTAAGATTTACAGATCTGGTGTCATTGCGACCCAGATCTGTAGATTTGTAGCTATACTCTCCAGCTCTACGATGCCTGATGATTTGGAGCCCATTGTCGCTCTCGGTAGACTGCGGATGAGAGCTTAAGTCGTTTTGATGAGCCTTCGGATTGAGGAGATAACGTTCTGTATACTTGCAACCAGCATCTTTGCTCCACAGATCCGCTAGGAAGTCAAAATTGGTTTGGTCTTTAACTTTTTTTTTTGATTTCTGAAGAATGATTCTGCTATCATTATCAATAATCAGCCATCTTTGTTCTTTGGACATCTTAAGCTTGTTATGAGTACGATTATTTCTCTCTTTTCAAATATGATATACAGCTGTAGTTATCAGAACATGAGCAAGATCTTTTTCGAGAGATTTTCCTTTGAAATGTTTGGAGATGTCCATGATAATCTGCTTTAAATCCATGCTGCTAACATTGTTTATGTTCATCTTAGTTTTAATCTGGCTCCATATGTAATAACTGAAATTGCATTCAAAAAATAAGTGAGAAACAGTTTCATTTTCTAAGTTGCATAAGGAACAAAGTGAAAGATTATTTCTCCCCCATTTATTGATTAAATCCAGAGTTGGCAATCTGTTTTTAATAGCAAAATAAGTACAGATAGCCATCTTAGGATTGTTCACTTTGTTCCAAATGCACTTATACCACTCAACAGTAGGCTGCTTGTTTCTAATATGCTCCCAAGTTTTCTTAAAGGAGAACTTACCATTGATGCTAGCTAACCAATCCCAATGATCACTATCTGCATTAGGGTCTAAAGGGATATTAGCGATAAAGTTTTTATGAGGATTAGTAATTGGGTGCAGGTGAGGCTGCCATTGATTGTTTTTTATTATGACATTAACATTAGCTTTAGCTTCACCACAAATAACAAGATTATCCCATCCCACTCTATTAATAAAAGAGTCATTTTGAAACCACGGATCAAACCAAAGACTAGTTTCACAACCAGATTTGAATTTTCTTTGAATAAGAGATTTACCCAAGTTTCTGCATTTTAAAATTTGATTCCAAGTATTTGATTGATTATTTTTTGGTAAAATTGTCCAAAAGTTACCATTTTTGAGATATTTACAAGTCATCCATTTGGTCCATAAAGAATCTCCACTAATAAATCTCCAAAAAAGCTTTAATTTGCAAGTTAGACTGAGATCATTAAGATTTCTGATACCAAGTCCACCTTCATTTTTTGGTTTGCAGACATTGTCCCAACTAATTTTATGGTATTTACCACCCCAAAGAAATTCAGCACATCTGCTCTCAATTTTTTTAATTGTAGCAATAGGGATGTGGTGAGTTTGAAACCAATATAAAATGATAGCATAGACAACAGTTTTGATTAATTCAATTCTGCCAGCAATGGATAGAAGCTTGCATGACCAAGTTTCCATTTTGCTTTGAATATTATCAATCAGAAAAGCACAATCACTATCTTTGATTTGATTGGCAGATAAAGGAAGTCCTAGATATTTGATAGGAAGATTACCTTCATTGACTTTCAGAACTTCTAGAACATCATTTTTATGTCTGCAGTATTTACTAAAGTATGCTTTCGTTTTAAATTCATTAATTTTAAGCCCAGCAAAATTATACATTTTTTCAAATATCTCATTAATGGCTTCTGCATTATCTTTATTAGCTTTAGAGAATAACATAAGATCATCGGCATAAATCAGGTGAGTAATGGAAGGCTGAACTTTATTAATAGGAGATATGTTGTTTTTAATAGTTTCAATATCAATAAGAATAGAAAAATATTCCATGGCTAAAGTAAAAAGATAGGGAGAAAGAGGGTCTCCCTGTCTAATACCCCTATAGCTCTTAATAAAACCCTCAGGTTTACCCTGAAATAAAATCGAGAATGTGGGAGAATTTATGCATTCAAAAATTAACTTACAAAATTTATCAGGAAAATTCATGCATTTCATGATATGGATAATAAAATTTCTATTAACTTTATCATAAGCTTTTTGAAGATCCACTTTAAGACACATATTATCCCCCTTTTTAGAATTGAAATTCCTGACCATTTCATGAGCAAGCAAAGAGTTTTCATATATTAATCTGCCAGGAATATAAGCACATTGATTTTCAGAAATTAAAAAGGGGAGAAAAAGCTTAATTCTATTACTTAAAATAGTAGCAATGATTTTGTAAATGAAATTGCAACAAGAAATAGGTCTGTAATCTTCAATGCAAGATGGATTTTTATTTTTAGGAATTAAGGTAATGAAAGTATGATTAAAACTTTTGAGCAACTTACCATCATTCATAAATTCATTAACAACATTAGAAATAAAATCTTTGATATTATCCCAGTGAGCTTTGTAAAATTTAGCATTGAACCCATCTGGGCCAGGGCTTTTATTGTCTCCAGCATTAAAAATGATAGCTTTAATCTCATCAATGTTAACAGGAGCAAGCAGAATGTCAGAAGTATTATCCTTTAACACATTTTTACAGACAATATTGGGAAAGCTGGTTTCAATATGGTCAGAGGAAAATAAATGCGAATAGTAATTAATAGCTTCTTTGACAATTTTTTCAATGTTATTAATGCATTCCCCTTTACTGTCAATGATTTTACCAATATTGTTGACATGTTTTCTGCAACTCATTTTAGCATGAAAAAATTTGGTACATTCATCCCCCTTAGTAAGCCAATCAACTTTAGCTTTCTGTTTGTGATTAATAGTGTTAATATAAAGTTCATGAGACAGCTTAGCTTGATTAGAAAAGAATTTGTCAATAATTTCAGTGCTACCAGGGTTATCATCAGCAAGCTTTTGTAAAATTTTCCCATCTTCCCTTAAATTCTTTAAACAGTCATTATTATTAGAGTTAGCCTTATTCCAGTTTTTAATAGTGGTTTTAGTATTTTTAAGAAATTTGCTAAACTGGGCCTGATAGGAACCAATATTAGAAAAAGTAAAACAATCTTTTACAATATCATTATAATCACTGTTTAAGACCCAACCATTTTTAAATCTGAAAGGAGCAGCCTTAGGATTATTATTAGTAATAGATTGGTTTTGGAAAAAGTTTATCAATAAAGGAGTATGATCACTAGTATTTTGCTCAATAGAGTAACAACAGAAATTTGGAAAAGAATTACAAAATTTGTCATTAATTAACACTCTATCAAGCTTACAATGAATATTTTTCTCCTTCCCAGATTTCCAAGTATAATTATTGCCAATCACATTGGGCTCAATAAGCCCAGACTCAAGTAAAAATTTATTAATTTTATCAAGCTTACTGAGGGGAATTTTATTACCACCAAATTTTTCCTTAACATGAAAAACAGTATTAAAGTCGCCCAAGATAATCCAAGGGAAATCATAGCTATGACTTAGGGCTTTTAATCTATACCAAAGACTGTTTCTTTCGTTTTCGAAATTACTACCATAAATATTGGTAATCTGCAGGGAAAACCCACCAACATTTTTGAAATTGCAATCAATAAATTGAGTATCTTTATTAACATTAACTAAATTCCAAATATTAGAATCCCAAATGACAAGGATTCTACCTTTACTGCCACAGTCATTATTGTTAACAGATTTCCAGTTATTAGAAAGCTTGAAACAGAATTTCTCAGTGTTGTTGTTATCCATTTTGTTTTCAATAAGGGCAACAACAGAAGGTTTGTAAATACTAACCATATTTAAAATATCAGTTTGTTTAGCAGGGGAATTCATACCCCTAACATTCCAGGCTATGATAGTCATATAAAATAATAAAAGGTTGAACAAAAGGAAACAGAGTTTCAGATCGAACCTGAGACACTGCTACCCTTACCTTTCCTCTTTTTGTCTGATCTCTTAGCTTTTAGCCTTGTGGTCATTTCATTCCAGTCAGGATTGATTGATATGTATTTCTGTCCAAAAGCTTTCTTCTCTTTACCCATGCTTTTGTATTTACCTATAGCTTTAGTCTTATGAATATGAAGTTCTGATATATCAAATTGCTTCTCAGGTTCCTCCATAACATTATCAGAAGTAGATGCAATGTAACTTTCTGGGATTAAAATGCGAGAGATGTCAAACTCCTCAGTATTGCGAGGCAAGGTTGAGTGGATGCCACCATTGTCCTCAACTTCTGCAGCTATAACTGGTGGTGGTTCGCTCTCCATTGTGACTTCAGGACTTTGATTGGCGTACAAAGGCTGAACATTGATTGTGATATTCTCATGATTGTTTGTAATTAAACATGACTCTGAAATTGGGGGGATTTCGGAGTTAAAGACCTCTTTACTATATATTCCCTCCTCTGATCTGCATTGAGAATTGTCTTTTAAATTTTCTATTATTTTCCCAGTATGATGAACTTCCTCAGCAAGGATCTGATCGTCTTGATCAGTGAGCAAAAGAGATGTTGTTTTTTGATCGAGTATGATACCATTCTGGTTGATTCGATCTTTATTTTTTTGAATATTATATTCTTCAGGTATCTCTTTGTTGAGATGCGAATTTAGAAGAGTTGTATCAGCATCATTTTCTTGGTCAATGACTATTTCTTTATTTTGATTGAGAGCTTTGGGTATCCATCTTTGTTCAGTGACACATTGCTCTCTGATGTGTCCAAAACATTTACAGATACTACACTTCAGTGGAACCCATTCGTACTCAATCTTTTGGGTGATGTTTTCTCCATTATATAACGTAAGATTTATTTCTTGAGGAAGTTCATCATTTGCAGATACCTCCACCAGAAGACGAGCATAATTCAATCTCGTTTTCAAGGTTGTAGCTGCATCCATCTTAATGGGTTTTCCAATAATGCTAGCCATTACGCTGAAGGCTTCGCGATCCCAAAGTTTGAGATTAACATTGGGTAGCTTAACCCATATCGGCATCGTACTAAGGAGATCCCTATCCATATTAAGGGACTCAGACCATCTTCTCATTATGATGAGCTTTCCATTATAAAAGTATGGGCCATTCTGAATGATCGAATCGCAATCTTGAACTTCTTTGAATTTAACAATAAAAAACCCATTTTCTCTGGTAAAAATTTCGAATTCTCCAACAGGTTTCCAAACACGTTGAATGTAAGCTTTGAAATATGTATAATACGGTTTGGTTCCAACAACATAAACTAAGATCGAATTACTCCAACAATCTATTGCTCTTTTGCAAACAGATTCTTTAATCAAACCGAATTTCTTATTGTTGATTTTGATCGGAGCAATAGTTTCAAGATTGCATTCATCATTGTTAGGTTCTTTAGATTGCTCAGAAACGATATCATCCCAAGATCTTTGCCCTTGTGTCTTATTCAGAGAAAAATTTGTGGGTTTCTTTGGTTGGTACGATTGATTTCTTGAATTTGGAGGAGGAATGGTTGAATTCTGACCATTTGTCTTCTTTGTTTGAGAATAACTGCCCCGCGAATTTCTCTGATACTCATTCAACATAGGCTGACGTTTCTTCTGTGATCTTGATTGAACCAACTGAAACCCATCTTTATCTATGATGATTCCATTGCTTGATTCTCTGATGTGAGATTCAGGTGGTCTGTTTAGAAGGTTTGAGGAAGAAAGATGAGGGAGATTTCTGTGAGGAGATAGATTTTCCCCCATGGCTGAGGAAAACCCTAAATTTCAAAAAAAAATTTAGAAACCAGAGTTGAACGTGTTGAACTCAGTAAAATATGGAGTGTGTGTGTGTGTATGATTTCACATGAACCTTTTTACAGTGAAAATATGTTCGGATCTATATACAAGCAAACAACTTAATTTCCTTTGTTGAAAAAAGTAGATGCTCAGGTCGTTAAAATAATTTATTACAATGTTCTATTGAAGTTTTCTCTTCTTAAAGGCTTCATGAATCTGGAGATTACTACTGTTTCCAACCGTGGACTTTCTTCATAATTCATTTTTACTCCTTCACTCTATTGTGATAAAATGAACAACTAGCGACATTATGTTGCACACCTTTTCATTTCTTTTTGCATCTTTTGTAATCGAAGTGCGGATTGGTGTTGTGTCTCATCTACCTGTACTATAAACTTATCAACTCATAACATAATTGCCTTTACAAATTTTTTTACATGCACATGTGTAATTTGAAATTTTAACTTATATTTTTGTGCATAAAACATAATCCTTCATTCAGTAAGCACTCATATTAACAACATTTGCATATAATCAGTAAAAATGTTACATAAGTTGAGTATTTATTGAAACATATTTATATATGCCTGCAGGGCGGGAAGGGGTTTACGTCAAGGAGACCCACTGTCGCCTTCTCTATTCGTGATCGCGGCAGAGGCTTTCATTCGCGGGCTTCAAACCTTCTCGATTTATGGTCAGATCCATAGATTTGGGCTGCCGAAGGGGTGCCCGCTCGTTTCCTCCTTATCTTTTGCAGATGACATTGTCATTTTCTCCAATGGCAACCGTTCCTCTGTTCGTCGGCTTCTTCGCTTCATTCATCTTTACAAGAGGTGCTCGGGCCAGATCGTTAACTCCTCCAAGAGTTGCTTCGTCCGCGCGAAAGACATGTCTCCTTCCAGGGCTTCTTGGCTAGAGAACTTTACCGGGTTCAAGGAAGCATCCCTTCCGCTACCTTATCTTGGAATAGTCCTCTACAGAGGTAGGAAACTTAACGCTATTTTCGATCCTTTGACAGACAAACACTACACCAAATACTGAGATTTGCAACTAACCATCCGCGCATTTGGCAACGGTTATTAACCGTTGCCATTTTGAAACGGTTAATAACCTTCTTGGTTCCGTTAGCAACGGTTTTTTATCGTTGCTAATTGGGAACGGTTACTAACCGTAACTTCTTTGGAGACAAATGATGGCGGTGAATTTCATCCTTTCGCGCCATAATTTTTGGCGCGATTCGTTCCAACTAGCAACGGTTTTCAACCGTGGCTAATTAGCAACGGTTTGTAACCATGGTAAATGTTATGGCAGCTAATTTTGTGCCAAATATCACAGTACTTGTGTCGTTTACTCTGGGGCACAAAATTTACCGAGCATACAGTAAAAAAACCGCAGATCTCTGATTCTCTCAGCCGCGATTTCGTCCTCGTCGATCGGCTCCTCCAGTAGTAAAGCATACAGCACAAAATTTAACTTGCAGCCGCGAATTAACATCTCCAGCCTCCAACAGCAACAGCCGGCGCTCCGGCGGATTCAAAGCTAGGGCATCTTTCATTTGTTTCAGCATCTTCATATCGCTTCTCATCTTCTACAGGTTTCCCTACTGCTGCAAGTTTTTATTTATTTCGTTAATTTCAACTTCCTTGAGCTTCGTACCCATTACCACTTACCTAACCAGATCTATCATTTTCAAGCCCTTAATCTCCTCCAACAGCATGAAAAAATTGGGATGTTTTGTCTCCTTGAGTTAGTCATTTTATTTTTTAGTGTTGCAAGTTTTTTATGGCCTGCTTATGCCGAGTCTCAGATTATTGATCCACTTTTTGATTGTAGAGATCTAGAATTTTATGCGTACTAGATCATGATAATCTGCCTTGGGACGCCATAAGTTGTTATATCTAAAAGGGGTACCTTTCCTGTAAAATGTCGAGATGGCCAGATTAAAAACGATAGGTGTGTGATCGTCAGTTTTACCGATTGGTAAAATTGACTAAAAAGTTAGGATCATGGCAGCTAAATTAATCCAGATACTTGGCAAAATATGTTGATCTGTAATTTTTTGGTTTTATAGTTAGTCCAACAATTTATTTCTGGTTTTGTTTATTCTCAGTTTTTGTCTGTCTTTTCTACAAAAACGGATGAGCTTTCTCCTCTTTTCTACAAATCAACATTTATGTTTTTGTTATAATCTTCTGCGTACGTATATTCTGGTAGTAAGAAACTTACTATTCTGATCAAACGTTGAGAAAAATTTGACTACAAAAACACACTGAGTTTCAAAGTCGGCTTAGGACAAACTATTCGTTCGAATTAACCAAAAAGCAAGATTATTTATTTCAAGTTTCCTTTCTTTCACGTAAAAACAAGGATTTCATACGATGATGTGGTGGATTAAATAGTCGCCACAAATCTTGGTGGTGGGTGTACGATGATTGATGAGGTGTATTTGGTGGTGATGAAGGAGGAGATGGTTGAGGTTGTGATGATATAATCTATAATGTTTTTTGTAGTTGCATTTTAATGAATTGTAATGGCATTTTCAAAGGAAGCGGTTCTATACATTAACTCATAATACTATTTTGCCGTAACATTTGTTAAGAATAGAAGAATGTGATTGAATTGAGAAAAAACGAATTGCTGTAATTTGAAGTGAATGGAAAAAATTCTTTATTTTAATGAAAATGCAAAACCGATATCTCTCGTACATGTTACAGCTTCTACTTATAATAACAAACTGCTATTTGAGCTGAGATAATATGTGTGGCCCAACATTCAACACGTCCGCACCATATCTATACTATATTATTATTAGTGAGTTAAATTCCAAGCTCGCACAGGCCCCTTTGAAATTTGGCAACTGAACAGTCGCGTTTTTACTTCTTTCTATTCGTTCCCAGCTTTCCACTTCCTTCGTTATCTTTCAACCTTTTAGATATTAACGTTCTCCTCCCGATTCATTTATTTCTCTATCTGGCGAAGTTGCCCTCCCCTTCTATCGCCGTAGCCAACCCCTTCAACTTCGAATCTTCGCTCGAACCACAGTCGACCATATTTAGTAAGTGGATAAAATTGTTGTTAATGGCGGAGGGGTTCACTTAACAATTTTGCTGAGTTATATCTCAACACATTTTTACATTTTTCATTTAACATAGCTGAACAATAGTGAGGCTGTTAGTCAAGAAATAAAACAAGTTTGTTACCACGTTTACAATTGCTGAGACATATTAGTAAACAATTAACAGAGAAGCAAGGCAATGGGTGAAAACATTAATTCAAAAGAAACTTGAACTTTACATTACTCTGCCACAGCTAAGGGCTAGCCGAGCAGTACTTGTGTACATGGCATTAAATGAATATGTACCCAAAACACTTCTCAGCACTCATTTCTTTGACTTAAGTAAAAAAAAAAATAAAGATATCACTTCATCATCCTTTATTCCACTTCTTTCAGCATCTCAAGCGAAGCATTAATGGCTGATATTGTTTAAACTTCTGCACCCTTTTAAATTGAGTTGCTAGCTGTTGTAGAGTAAAGACAGGTG
Source organism: Allium fistulosum (assembly GCA_030737815.1). NCBI lineage: Eukaryota > Viridiplantae > Streptophyta > Magnoliopsida > Asparagales > Amaryllidaceae > Allium > Allium fistulosum. Next base: position 1,025,393,672 of record CM060902.1, read on the forward strand.
AGTTTGAAACTCACGCATTTAATATATATGTTGCCTGGTTGCCAAAAAAATTCTCTGTAATTCACTTCTGGCATTAAACCTAAGTCATTATTAGGCAAATTTGGGTCTAGTTCATATGCTATGAAACTTGGGCCATCGCTGCATGTTTGTGAAATGGTTTTGGGTAGCATGAGTTTTGTTTTTTGTTTATATAAGTTTTCATCCTAAAAAAATCTAGTGCACTGTCCCTGATGCATGCGAGTAAATCCTTTTGTACCTGCGTATGCACTGCCCCTGAACCATGCAAGTTTATTTCTTTGTTACCTGCGTGTGTTATTTTTGCAAATTACATGCTTTATACGTGTGTTTTACTTTGATTTTTGTGTGGAAATTCTTGCATGCGTGATATATATTGCATGTATAATTTTCTAATGGCAAATGGTTCCAAGATTTAAAACTTTTATTCTTGCGTGTGTAGTGTCCCTGAAGCATGCAAATATACCACCTCTAATATATGCGTATCCTTGCATTGAAATTATTTCATGCACACACTTATGCTTTTGTGCCCATATATACCACCTCTTAAATGTTTGGGAGCTTGATAGTTCTGTAAATGTGATTCCATATATTCACTCCAGGAATGCTTATATAACAGGTACTATATGCCGAGATTCCACAGCATTAGTAATTCATGGAAAACCAGTACCACCCACATATGAAAAAGTGTTGTTGGACAAAATTTTATTGCCGGATGAGCTAACCGCCAAAATATGTCGACAATTTACCGAGACCTTTGGGGATGTTGGAGCCGGAGGTTATGTGAGCCATCAAAAGGGTTTGATACGATATCTTTAGTCGGAGGTATTGATATTTCTGACTTGTTCTTTGCATATATTGCTGATTTTCTTTTGTTTGCTGTATATGAAATTTGCATATGCAAATGCATGTGTATTTTGTCCTGGTCTGTCTTGTTTACAAGATAATCGACAATTTATAAAATACTAGGAAGTAAAGCTTTTACCTTCCAAAAAAAAGGTTGATAATCTAATTGAATTCAGCCACATCAATGATGTTCAGATGATAACATGCACCCCAAGATCTAATGCTTTTCTTGATTAAACAAGAAGATAAGTAACAACATTAGCAGCCTGTGTACATAACTGTGATATAAGAATAGCAATGCACCTGTTTTTATCTGAAATTATTTTCATATATGAAATTACATTATTTCAAGCAATTTCCTTTTAATGATCAAAGCCTAACATTCATTCTTTTGGGTGGTATGAATTTTTAGACAGGTTTATCAAATCTGTCATGTATAAACAAAGGCATGTTGCCTGTACACAATCGTACACACAGTCAGGCATACATAAATACAAGCATGCAAGCACCTTTCACAATTTACATTCAAGACTTATCACATGCAAAATAGATATATCAAGTTTTAAGAATTTATAAGGGTGGTTTGCTCACCTGGATAGTTTGACAGAGAGGAAAGAGAACCTGAAAAAGATTTCAAAATCTGGAAATTGAGGCTTGATCAAATTTGCTTTATCCTAACCGTTGTTTGCTTTGAATTGCTTTGCATTATTTGATTTGCTCTTTGCTTGGGTTCTACTTTGTTTTAAATTGTTTCAGACTTTTTGAATCAGGTAGATGCTTTTTGTTTTTGAACTGGAATATTCTTTCTAGATTTATGAAGTCGAACTGCCTCTGAATTTAATCTTCGAGTTGCACATGAACCAGGTTGAACATTGAAGTCTGAAAACTGGAATGCTTTGCCCTATAATGAACCATGTAGACTTCACTGCTTGCAAAACAATGTAGTGTAATTAATGAAATCTTTGTACTGTAGTGTAATAAACAATGTAGTGTAATAAGTATGATATTCCGGCACGGTAGCATTCTGTTTGCAAAACAATGAGTGTAATTATAAGTTTGATAATTTTATATGTATGGTATATGTGCGATATGTTTATAGTGCTTGTGTACCAATATTTTGATATTCTGGCATATTTTGATATATATTGATATTCTGGTATATATACTGAGATATGCGTGTAACGCAGTAGTGAGTTACAGATGTGATTTTGTAGGAGCAGGAGCAAACACTATGTGCAACGGTTGTTAACCGTTGCTTTATGTGTGACTTTGGGCATAAAGCAACGGTTTTAAACCGTTTTTTACTGGACATAAAGCAACGGTTTATACCCGTTGCCTATTGTCCATAAAGCAACGGTTTATACCCATTGCATTTGGCCCAATTTGTAACGGTTAATACCCGTTGCCTTTGGCCCAATTTGCAACGGTTTATACCCGTTGCCTTTTTCACAATTTGCAACGGTTTATACCCGTTGCCTTTTGGACATAAAGCAACGGTTTTCTCCCATCGCTAAATTCAACCACTCCTGTAATGAAGACGGTTTTTACCCGTTGCTTTTGGACTTAACAACGGTTTTTACCCGTTGTTAATAGCTTATAATGGTGTAGTGAAAGTTAGGGGAAAGATTATCCGTTGGAATGCGTCTCTTCTTTCCCAAGTAGGTAGACTGGTTCTCATCACACTACAACAAACAGGACCTTTAACAGCGTTTTAAAAACGCTATAAAAGCTTTTAACAGCGTTTTTAGGTATGCTGTATATCGACATGCAGTTATATGTCTGGGATATACAATGACAGGAAATAAACGCTGTTCAAAGTACTTTTTAACAGCGTTTCAGTGGTGCCATGAAAGCTTTTAACAGCGTTTGGTCAGGTGCAGTTATAGCACTTTCTTAGCGTTTTTTTCGTGCTAAGATAATATTTTATAGCGTTTTTCCAGTGCTGTGATATTTATTTACAGCGTTTCACTGTTGCCATATATCATGCTTTATGTTTTTAGATACAATTTAACAGCAATTTTCAAACGTTGTTAAAACTTTCAATGGCTTTTTAAAAAATGCTGTGGATTGTTTTAATTGCTTTTAAAAGTTGTCGACTGTTTTAACAGCGTTTTAAAAACGTTGTTGAATGTTTTAACGGCAGTTTTAAAATGCTATGGAAAGTTTTAACAGCATTTTAAAAACGCTGTTGAATGTTTTAATTCCATTTCAGCAAACATTCACCACAATGTGCATACATACCACATTTCAAAATTAGCATATTATATCAATATCACATTTCAAAATCAACATATTATATCAATACCATATTTTGGACACATATTTGATAACCAACGTATGAAATTTCATAATCAAATACACAATATTGTTACACCAAACATAAATAGTTTGTCTCATCAATAGTTCAAAAACAAAATATAGAATAAGTAGCAATAGCAAAACAACATCAAGTAGTACATACGTTAAAACCAAAAAGTAGTTCTAGCAGCAAAAATAATTTCGATCCATAACTCGTTGCAAACTTCTTTTGCATCACAGTCCTCTATCTACCTGCAAAGTAAAAAATTGAAAGAACAAAATTAATTTTGCCGAGAACTGAAAAGCTGAATAAATGAAATTATGAAATGTTAGGACATCCAATTAATTTAAATATATATGCAAATATATGATTACGAAGTTTTTATTGGAACTCTATATGTTTACGTATTTGAGACCCTTCCCATTTTTTTAGCTCAAAGCTACTGTTTGAGCTGCTTCTGCTCATGATCAAGCTTGTACTAGTATTTCAAAAGGATGAACTGCGAAATAAAAAAAATGGCTATGATATAACAATAAACTTCATCCTAGATCCAGATAACACCCACATGCAGTCATCATAATGTCAAAATTACCTGTGTTGACAGTATACTGCTTTGCAAGTGTTTTCAAGTGTTGTGGCTAAATAATTAATTGATGTGGTTTTATTGGGAGAAAACATATTTGCCATAAAAGTTGTAAAATATTACACTACGTGACCATAAAGACATAAAGAAATATACAATCTGGTATAATAATCATATTACTACCAAACTTATGATTGTCTAGAAAATTAGATCTAATTAACATACGTTTAATCCCTTTAGTTATGATAATAAAGAAGTGTACATTCCAAAACTGGTATGATCGGATCGAATACAATTAATGCTTTACTCAAATAATCAATCTTTGCCTTTCTTAGATTTTAAATGATCATTTCCTTAGGGCATGCCACTGTTCCTTTGACATGCACATTCATGAACCAGTATCTGAATAAGTAAATGAGCAGCTAGCTAATAGCTCAGCTGAAAAATAGGAATAACTTTTCTCAAATGACTCGGCCTGATATGTAGAATCTATTGTACAATAAAGCAAAAGTTCCTATTCTTGACAAGGTAAAACCCACAACACAAGTATGGAAAAAGAAATTGACAGTGAATATGGATACTCCCGATAAGAATAATCAAGTTTCTAGTGCCTCAACTCTAAACCCAGTTTCTCTAATTGCTGTTCCAAATGAAAATGAAAAGGCTAATGATACTGCGAGTTTAAACTGCTCTCTACTTGATAATTCCCGATACCATAATGATAAAAAAAACCTTTCTCTGTATTAGCTGACTTAAAAGAAGGTGAGATAGTAAACCAACGTACTGTTATGGATGTGCGTCCTCTTAATGATGATATCAGTCAATTCTCCATGGAAAATGCAATGCCTCAATTTATCTTAAACATCTTAGATAGTATGTCTCTTGTTTTTCATGGTATCAGCAATTGAAAAGGCTTTAATCCTAATGTGCACATCACTGATACACAGCTTATAATCATTTAACAAAGCTTTCAGTCATCAAGCAGGCCAATCCGGTTTGGAGCAAACGACTCCTTATGGGCGTCGTTCCTTCACGCTAAGTATCGTAGGCTGGCGAGCTCTGGTTTCACCGGTTCTCCATCTTATGCAAGCGAGACTTGGAAACACATGCAATCGGTGAAATCGTTTTCTGACTCTCATGGCGGTCAATTCGGTTGGGATAGCGGCTCGTTTTCTATCTTCAAGGCCTGGAGCTCGGCTCGTAACCCAGCTCCGGTTCTCCCTTTGTTCTCTTTCATTTGGGATTCTTGAATTAATTCCACCTAAAGTTTCTCTGTTTATATGGCGAACCCTTCATGATGGGTTGCCATTAGACGAGAACCTCCAGAGGATTGGCATTCCTACCGTCTCCCGCTATAGGTGCTGCGGCATCGGGGATACCGAATCCTTGGGTCATTTGCTTTTTCTGGGCTTCACTGCCATATCCTGCTGGAATTACTTCGAAAATCTGGTAGGTATCCGAGGTAACAACAGCTCTCCTACTGATTTACAGAGAACTTGGTGGTATGGGATCTCTGGTAAATCTCTACGCTCAATCCTTTCCCGTTTGATTCCTTGCCTGATCTGCTGGCACCTCTGGTGTGCGCGGAATAAGGCAATTTTTGAGGATTCTCTAATGGATCCCTCTTCCATTATTCGGCGGGTTAGGAATGATGTCTTCCTGGCATTTCGTGGCAGAGTTGGCTCCCGCTCTAGACGGCTAGTGGGTCTTTTATCGATTTCATGTGATCAGGCTTCCTCTAGAGTTGGAATTGGCTGAGGCCTTTTCGAGGACCGAGATGTTCCGCCCATCCCGCCCTCGCTCCTCCCCCTTTTTTCTTCTTATGTGGTTGCTAGTTTTTCAGATTCTGGTTTATCAGGTTTAGTCCGGGGGCTTTTCTCTTTCTTTCTGTTCTGTTGGACGTTGCCGTTGTGGCTTCGGAGGTGGGTCTACTGTCGTCTTCTCTCCTTTTGGTATTTGGAGTGGTTTTATTCGCTAGCGCTGGTGGGCTCGTCTCCTTTGCCTGCAGTTGTTTTGCACGGATTTCATTCGACATCGTCATTGGGCAGTGGCATTGCCGGAGCTCGATGACGATGTTAGATGGGCGGTGGTTTTTTCGGAGCTCATCCAGATTGATCTGTGCCTGTTTCCTGTCCAGCGGTCGTCTTTCACTCATGCGCGCTTGCTTCGGTAGTGTTTTTAGGGCGTTTGTTTCTGTATTGTCGTCTGTTTTTGTTTCGTGGGTTTTTTATTTCATTTTGTTCTCCATGGTTACCTGTCAGGCATGTTGATGGCTTTTGAAGTTGGCTTATATATATATTTCCTTTTCCAAAAAAATAAAAAAGTAATAATAATATTTATGCCTGCAATCACAAGGTACACAAATATGTGTTTTTTAACTTCATTTTCGCTGAATCAAGTTATTATTGGTAGAATAATTAATGTTTTCTTTCTCAACAACTACGTTTTCGTGAGAAGCCCATTGAAATGAATGGATTGTTTGCTTTTTATTGTGGATTTTTCTACAGCTCCCTCCTTGAACAATGCACGATTTTGGTCGCTAAGTGAAAGGGACTGAAAAAATGAAAAACATTGTACTTACCGAAAAGATAATGTTTGGGAAAGAAGTGTGTGCTTTTGTGTTAGAAATGAAGAACTGTAATGATATTTATGTTGTAATAATTATTATAATTAGCGAGAGGAAAAAAATATTATGTGGTTTACAAGATGTGGTATGGTGTTTAGGTAGAGGTTAATGAAAATTTGACCATTAGCATGTGAAGTGCGTCAATTGTTCAACCTGGTTGGGAAGTGTGTTTTTTCTGGTTTACTATGTTCATGCCTTAGATGCATTGGATGAATCCAACACTAGGATCAAGTAATTATTATCCATGAACACACTGTATACACACATGAGCATGTGTGAAATTGACATAAAATGATAGCCAAAAGACTTATAAGCTTAGGAACAACTAATGCTTTGGTCTGCTTCTTTGCTTTCTAATGTGGTTTCTTAAAGAACATCATATGAGAAGTATGAATAATACATGCATGAAAAGTATTTATCTTTATAAAAGAATATTATATATAGCACTGAAAAAAAGGTGAGGGGGCATGCTTGGAACACCCATATATTTATTTTAAATGTGATTAATTACCAAGTATAAGATGAGTTCATTTTCTGAGATTTTTAGGGGTTACCTTTTCTGTTCTACACCGATGTTATGCTTTTCATTTTCGCTTCCATTCTGATGTCATTTTTTTGCAATTAACAATCAAGTCATCGAGCAACCTTTGTTGAATATTTTTTGCAGAATTATTACAGTTAATTTTATGAGTATATCTCAAGGTTTGAAATTTCGTTTTCCGTTTCCGTTCCGGTCATTAATAATTTTAAAATTTCCGGTTCCGGTCATTGGTAATTTTAAAATTTCCGGTTCCGCTTCGAAAATTTCGGAAGTTCCGTTTTAATTTCCGATTTTCTAATTCCAGTACCTTTTTTGCTTTAATTTGTTATTTACACTAATAAATATCTAATACTATCATAATTTATATTACATTTTTTATATTATATATAAAATAAACTTTAATTAAAAAACCATTATTTAAGATTCTATATTTTTCATTTGAGATTTTAAAATTTTGGTCAATTTTTGAAATTTTTATTATGATTCGATATAAATTAACAAAAGTATAACAACTTTTTTGTCCATAAACGTGATTTTTTTGTCCATTTATTTATTGTCATATTTAATTTGTTTTTCTTTTTTAATTACTTTATGTTTATTGTATTTTTTTTAATTTTTTTATAATTTTTTTTCAATATTTGAAAGGTAAATCCGGAATTTTGACCGGATTTCGTTCCGGTTATGAGCGGAACCGGAACGGAATCACCGGAATTCCGTTGGAATTTTGTACCACGGTATATCTACTTTTACACTACACATCATTTTGAGTTAATGAAATTTTATGGTTTAGCAATTAAATTTTCTAACCCAGAAATTAACACTAGTAGCATTATCATGTTAAAATTTCCACTTTTAAAAATATTCATGTGAAAGTTGCTATATTTTCACTTCTGATTCCAACTCAACTATAGAAATTTTCCATAAATGATATAATTGGTGTCTTTTACTATGCTTTGATCTATTTTTTAAGTGTAATATTTGTCATTTCTATTCTGATGTTTTATATTTCAGTTGTACTTTGTCTTGACATTGTTCCACAATTTTTGCTTCAACGGAGTTGCATCGACACAGCTTGATAATGCTGGCAATAATACTACAGTGGTGCTACAAAGAAAAGGCAAGAAAATAATGAAATAGAGGAATGGAAACTGCTACAGCTGAAGCTCTATGCTTGGATTCACATATGTTCCCTTTTAGTTTCCAGCAATAAAAATGAAACCTATACCTCTAAATTCAATTTTTATTTGTTGCTTTTCATTGCTTCTCATTACAATTTCGATGCTTACCATTACAGTGTACTATTATATGGACATTTTAATCCAAACCTGTCACTTTTATAATAATGCAGTCGTACTCCTACCGGCGACATTTAAAAAAAAAGGTTTAGTGTCCCTCGATCTATATCATGTTGAAAATTAAACTTGACTTTGGGTTAGATTATTGGACTTAATTTAGGCCACAAATAAAGAAGTAAAGCTAAAAGAGAATTCTAGAGAAAGTTAGAAAGAAACATCTAGATAAAATTATCTAGATATATGTTGTCATGGTAGAAGAGGTTCTAGAATTTTCCATTCTCAAATTGTAATAAAATAACTAGAATCTAGAGTTTTCTTATCTAAAGATATTTTGTATGAAAGTTATAGAAAACTCTAGAGAATAGTTGTATACCATAGGATCAAACACATCTCCACCGTTCATTTGAGATGTGAATTACTATAAATAGGAGTGGTGTATCTCATTGTAAGCAAGAAAAAAATTGTAAGCAAAAGTTTGTAATAAAGTACAACTTTCTCCTTTAAAAATCAATCTCTCATTTCACACTTGTTATCCAATTAATCTTCAACATGAAAAATTGCTAACATTGGTATCAGAGCAAGGTTCTTAGTCAAGAAAATATGGCAAGCGGCATGACACCATTTCAAGTTCCATTGGTAAAGAAGGAGTACTATGATAATTGGAGTATTCGCATGAAGGCGTTGCTCGGCTCACAAGATGTGTGGGATATCGTTGAAAATGGGTATATTGAACCCGTCGATATCACCACTTTATCCCAAACTCAAAGGGATAATTTGAAGGATTCAAGAAAGAAGGATCGTAATGCTCTTACTCTCATTCATCAAGGCTTGGATGAATCTATGTTTTGAGAAGGTAGCAAGTGCGCAAAGTAGTAAGGAAGCATGGGAGATTTTGGAGAATGCATTCAAAGGCATCGATAAAGTGAAGAAGATAAGACTACAAATTATGCGAGGTGAGTTTGAAGCTTTACATATGAAATCAACCGAATCGATTGATGATTATTTTTCACGAGTTTTGGCATTAGTAAATCAAATGAAAAGATATAGTGAAAAATTGGAGGACTCTAGAGTGGTCGAGAAAATTTTACGGTCTTTAGATTCAAAATTCGATTACATAGTTGTAGTTATTGAAGAATCTAAAGATCTAGAATCCATGACCGTTGATCAACCCATGGGATCACTCAAAGCCCATGAAGGAAAATTAAAGAAAAGGGTTAAAGAAGAGCCATTGGAGCAAGCTCTTCAAACCAAACTCACCTTAAACGAGAATGAAACATTTAGAAATATAAGAAGTCATAGCCAAAGTGGAAGAGGTCGAGGTCAAAGCTGTGGAAGAGGTGGTTACAAATTTTTCAATAAAGAGGAGAAGCCAAAACGCATATGCTATAAGAGGTCGAAGAAGAGGAGGAAACATGAAACAAAATGGAAGACCAAGGTATGATAAAACACAAATTAAGTGTTATAATTGTGATAAATTTGGGCATTTTGCTTCCGAATGTAGATCTACTTCTAATAAAGTTCTAGAGAGATCTAATTTTGCTAAAGAAGAGGAAGAATATTCTACACTACTTTTGGCACAAAAGGGAGATGCATGTGGTGATAACAATACATGGTATTTGGATACGGGGGCTAGCAATCATATGTGTGGAAGAAGGAACATGTTAACGGAGCTTGATGAATCAGTAAGTGGAAACATTTATTTTGGTGATGAATCTAAAATTCCGGTTAAGGGAAAAGGAAAAATATCAATTTGCTTAAAAAATGGAAAACATGATTTTTATCTCTAACGTATATTATGTGCCTAATATGAAAAGTAACATTCTAAGCTTGGGGCAACTTTTAGAAAAGGGATACGACATTCATATGAAAGATCATAGCCTTCTCATGAAAGATGCTAAAGAAAATCTGGTTGCTAAAGTAGAAATGTCAAAAAATAGAATGTTTCCACTCCATATTTCAAATAATATTGCCAAATGTTTAAAAGCATGCTATAAAGATTCATCATGGCTTTGGCACTTAAGATTTGGACATTTTAATTTTGGGAGTTTAAAGTTGTTAAAGAATAAAAACATGGTGAAAGGTTTACCACGAATCGATCATATGAATCAACTATGTGAAGGATGCTTATTTGGAAAACAACCAAGGAAAAGTTTTCCAAAAGAATCCAACACAAGGGCTAAAGAACCACTAGAGTTAATTCACACCGATATTTGTTGTCCAATAAAACCGTGCTCACTTGGAAAAAGTAATTACTTTGCTTTGTTTATTGATGATTATAGTAGAAAAACTTGGGCCTATTTCCTTAAACAAAAGTCCGATGTATTTGATGCCTTTAAGAAATTTAAAGCTTTTGTAGAAAATGAAAGTGGTTATAAGATAAAAGCCATGAGGTCCGACCGAGGTGGAGAATTTACCTCTAAATAATTTAAGAAATTTTGTGAAGAAAATGGAATTCACCGTCCCTTAACCGTCCCGTATACTCCACAACAAAACGGGGTCGTAGAAAGGAAGAATAGATCTCTACTTAATATGGCACGGAGTATGTTGAAAAGTAAGAGAATTCCAAAAGAATTTTGGGCCGAAGCCGTTGAATGTGCAGTGTATTTAGCTAATCGCTCTCCAACTCGAAGTGTGTGGAACAAAACCCCCGAAGAAGCTTGGTGTGGAAGAAAACCATGTATAACACATTTGAGAGTATTTGGAAGCCTAGCATATGCCCATGTGCCGGTTCAAAGGCGTTCCAAATTGGATGATAAAAGTGAAAAATATATATTCATTGGCTATGACTCAAGGTCAAAAGGGTATAAGTTATATAATCCTATAAATGGAAAAGTTGTTGTTAGTCGAGATGTGGAGCTTGATGAAGAAAACACTTGGGATTGGAGCACACAAGAAGTTGATTATAATTTCCTTCCTTTTTACGAAGAAGAAGAAAGCAGTGATGTGCAAGAAGAGCCAACTAGTCCAACACCGTCATCTCCATCAGGCACTCATCAAGAAACTCCACAAGAAGAAAAGCTTAAGTGAAAGGATGTCGCGCATGAGATCTTTACAAGAACTATACGAGGTAACACCACTTTGTGATAATATTACTTTATTTTGTCTTTTTGCAAATTGTGAGCCAATAGATTTCGAAGAAGCAAAACAAGACAAAAGATGGAGGAGTGCTATGGATGAAGAAATCAAAGCTATTGTGAAAAATGATACATGAGAGATGGCTGATTTACCTAAAGGACACAAAGCTATTGGAGTAAAATGGGTATACAAAGTAAAGAAGAACGCTAAAGGAGAAATTGAAAGGTACAAAGCTAGATTGGTAGCCAAAGGATACAAGCAAAGAGCAGGTATAGATTATGACGAGGTATTTGCTCCTGTTGCCCGTTTAGAAACTATAAGATTATTAATTTCTTTAGCGGCTCAAAACAAATGGAAAATATATCAAATGGATGTGAAATCAGCTTTCTTGAATGGTACTATAGAAGAAGAAGTTTATTTGGAGCAGCCACTTAGTTATAAAATTAAAGGACATGAAGATAAAGTCTTAAAATTGAAAAAGGCACTTTATGGTTTGAAACAAACCCCTAGAGCATGGAATACTAGAATTGATTATTTTCTAGAAAATAACGTTATAAAATGCCCCCATGAACATGCTCTTTACATAAAAACAAATCAAAGTGGAGATATCTTGATTATATGTTTGTATGTGGATGACTTAATCTTTACCGGAAATAATTGAAAAGCATTTGAAGATTTTAAGAAGGAGATGAGTTTAGAGTTTGAGATGATCGATATTGGACTCATGTCATATTATCTTGGTATCCAAGTGATTCAAAGCGAGCACGACATATTTATTTCACAAGAAGCATATGCAAAGGAAATATTGATGAAATTTAAGATGAATGAAAGTAAACCAGTTAATACCCCAATAGAATGTGGAACAACGCTCTCAAAATATACCAAAGAAGAAGATGTGGATCCCACATTATTCAAGAGTTTGGTTGGTAGCTTAAGATACCTCACATGCACAAGACCCGATATACTTTATGGTGTTGGACTCATTAGCCGCTATATGGAAGCTCCTACAACATCACACTTGAAGACTGCAAAAAGGATTCTTCGATACATCAAAGGTACCATTGATTTTGGTTTGTTATACTCAAGTTCTAATAATTTCAAGTTGATTGGTTACAGTGACAGCGATTGGGCTGGAGATGTTGATGATCGTAAAAGTACGACTGGATTTGTCTTCTTCATGGGAGATACAGCCTTCACCTGGAGCTCAAAAAAGCAACCAATTGTGACTCTTTCTACTTGTGAAGCTGAGTATGTTGCTGCTTCAACTTGTGTTCGTCATGCTATTTGGCTTCGAGATCTATTGATGGAGTTGCATATACCACAACACAATGCAACAGAAATTTACATGGATAATAAGTCAGCTATCACTCTAGCCAAGAATCCCGTCTTCCATGAACGAAGTTCACACATCGATACACGTTATCACTTTATTCGAGAGCGGATTGCAAAAAAGGAAGTACAAGCAAAATTTATTAACTCAAAAGAGCAAGCAGCAGACATTTTTACAAAGGCATTAAAGAATGAAGACTTTCAAAGACTGCGGAAGATGCTTGGAGTGACAAAGTCAAGTTTACGGGAGGATGTTGAAAATTAAACTTGACTTTGGGCTAGATTATTGGACTTAATTTGGGCCACAAATAAAGAAGTAAAGCTAAAAGAGAATTCTAGAGAAGTTAGAAAGAAACATCTAGATATAATTATCTAGATATATGTTGTCATAGTAGAAGAGGTTCTAGAATTTTCCATTCTCAAATTGTAATAAAATAACTAGAATCTAGAGTTTTCTTATCTAAAGATATTTTGTATGAAAGTTATAGAAAACTCTAGAGAATAGTTGTATACCGTAGGATCAAACACATCTCCACCATTCATTTGAGATGTGAATTACTATAAATAGGAGTGGTGTATCTCAATTGTAAGCAAGCAAAAAATTATAAGCAAAAGTTTGTAATAAAGTACAACTTTCTCCTTTAAAAATCAATCTTTCATTTCACACTTGCTATCCAATTAATCTTCAACTTGAAAAATTGCTAACACATCATATATTACTCTAAAATCTTGAGTTTGCTCTTTGCATGAAAAATTATGTATGTATGTGGATTTATGTATAAGCAGGGCCGGTCCTAGGGAAATGCGAGCACGACAGTCGCCTAGGGCAGCCGGTCCGGCAGAGGCAACGGTTGGTGGTGGTGATGGTGGATTTAACAGTTTATTGATAAAAATATCATGTATCATATTATTACTAATTGGCTTTGTGGTTTGGTGGTAGGGTATCTTCTATTCCTTGGTGATCTAGGATCAAATCCCAGCGTGTTGTGTTATTTTTTTACCTGGGGCAACCACCAAGCTTGGGCCGGCTCTGTGTATAAGTTTAACAGTAAGCATAACTAAATGTATGTTCAGGCTACACTTGATTTTCATGTTTCCATATAAAGTTATATATTTTACCTTAAAATATTCTTGAATTCCGACATGATTCCTAATACTGTTTGAGGTTTCTATATACTAGCATATACACGTACATGGGAGAAGAAATAATACCACTGGCACAGTATATGAAAAAGTTAAAATAAATGAAGTGTTACCACATGAACACAGGAAAGAATAAACAACGAATTCCTATGCCAAAATTAAAGTAAATTCAACTAAGTCGGAGTTCAACAGTAATGGGACATGTGTGAGTAGTTATAGTTTGCTCTTTTATCTTCAAGTGCTATATATACCTCTATCATCTATATTTTTTTAAAATAACATCTCATACAATGAAAATCTTAATAATCCAGGAATGGTATATATTATATAATCTTGGTATGCTTACCTCGTTTACAGGATATGCAGCTAAAAATATATATAGTCCACAAACAAACTGCAAGGCACGCACTTATTAATACATCCGTTGACAAAATAAATACAATCAACAAACAAGGTTACATCAACAAACAAGGTTTCATCAACAAGCTCTTTCATTAGAGCTGCCAAAATAACAACGATAGTTAATTCACATTTCCATTGACACCTTTTGCATCGTGAACAAAACTTTCAATATCAAAATCATCAGCTATGTCAACTTTTAGAACATCACCCTGAATATTCAAATATGCAAACAAACAACCATTTACACATTAAACAGTCAGAAATTTGTCTATAAAAGAGAAGAAAAAACAGTCAGCAATTTGTCTACAGTCAAATCATAAATCACAAGAATCACCAAACAAATCTTACTTCAAACTCCATATGACTAAGTTTTATCATTTTGGTAAACATGTTCCCACAAAATTTGGCCTCTCTTGATGAATTCCCTCATCTTTTCCTTCAAAGTTCTATATTCAACCTTCACATTTCTGTTATCTGAGGCAATCTAAAGAGCTTTCTTAATATCAATCTTAGCAAGATCGAGATCAGCCATATTGGTATAAGCTTATGCTCTCCTATACAGTGCCTTCACATATCGACCCTCTAACTCCAACACCTGTGATACCATTAAAAAAGAACAAGTGCCTTATACAATTTTTTTATCTAGCTCAGAAACAAGAAAAAGCAGGAATCGACCAAATATATACCTTAGCGCAAAGCTTCTCTATCTGCTTGTACTCTTTAGCTTTAGCTTGCAAGCTTCGTTGTTGAGGTTAATCGTAATCTTAAATGCCTTGGATTGTTTCTTCTCCTCATGCTGGAAGAGCTATTGCCTTATTTAGTTCTAGATCCTTTTTTTTACATAATATAATGTAGGGATGTAAATACTTGAAGCTTTATGTCACAGTGCATTTTAGATGCCATATGTATAATATTCTATTTTTCCAAATAAAGTTTGCAATTTCTTAAGTTTTCTCTTTTTATTTGAAGGCGATCATGTTAACACATAACACCATTATACAGCTTGCATAATAAATCAAGTTATCTTGTATGAATATACTTAATGGGTATTTTGTTATAGTTTGAAGTGAATTAAATCAGCATAGTCCTTTTTATGACCTTATATGTTTTTTGGTTTGTACAGATTTATGGTCTAAGGAAAATGAAAGCTGATGTGGATAAGAGTGGAGCTGGTGTTATAGACATTGGTGACGTTGAACGCTAAACGAGTACATGTAGGATTAAAAAAAGGGAATCTATGGATGAGCTTATGAAAAAATATTGTAATATTAACAAGGATAACAATGCGAGTTTCTACAATATTTTTTAGTTACATAGTATATTTTGCATTAAATGACAAATTATTTACCATATCTCTCTATATGGTAATATGCAAGTTTGTAATTTGTGAAAATCTTTTATGGTGAACATCATGCATATATATAGCAATACAACTAAGACTGACTATATTAATCGCAAAGTCAAATGTGGATTCCTTTGCCAAATGTAGTAAGGAAAAAAAGCTTGAACATCAAAATCAGCTTTAATTATTAGCTACAAACTAAACTCATAGAGTAAAGCATTTATTTCAGACTTGTAGACTGATGCACCTGCTAATGCACCTGCTACTGATCGACCCAAGCGTACCATTCACAAACCAGCAAGATACCTTGGCTACCAGACAACAATTTAGCTGCAGTAGAATGGACCACATATGGCAGCAAAAGCAATAGTTAGTTACAACAATATTTCAGTATTTTCTTTTTTATAATTAGCAACGTGGTGGTTACACCTGAAATAATCTTGTATGACCACGTGTCCTTAGTTGATTTTAGACGTATGGCTAGATATGCTTTGTAACAGCTATAAAGAAAGTGGATGATGTAACAGGAAATGCATGAAAATGATATGAATCTTCTTCCCTGAATTCTTTTCTTACCTCGTTCTGCTCTTTTAAATTTAATGTCTGCCAGCAAGTATCAGTAGCCTATCATTTTGGTGCTTTCATTTTTCATCACTCCCCTCCCACTTCCTTACACCATGGTTCAAACAACACACGACAGAAACCGAGTCATTGACGAAGCCATCTCCCAACTCCGTGAAGACTCCACCAATCACACAACCTCCATGGATTCCATGCGCTCCGACATCTCCAATCTCCAAAACTCCATGACCACCCTTACACAGATGATTCAAGACCTCACTGCCAAAATCATTTCTCCACCAACTCAATCACAAACAAGCCCGCACCACTCACCAAGCAATGGCCGACCACCACCACTCCTTACAACCCCACTTCACCCAACCTTCCACCCCAATCCAATAGCCATCCGAACTCCAAAATGCGAATTATCTCGCTTTACCGGATCTAACCCCCTAGATTGGATATTTCAGGCGGAACGGTTTTTCACTTACCATGCCACACCGGAAGAACAACGAATCGAACTCTCAAGCTTCTACATGGAGGGACAAGCTTTAACGTGGTTCCAATGGATGTACCGGAACAATCAACTTTCTTCATGGATGGCTCTTACAAAAGCAATAGAACAAAGGTTTGGTCCCTCTACTTTCATTAACCCTCAATCTTCTCTATTTAAACTTCGACAAACCGGAACGGTAGAAGAATATCAAGCAACATTCGAAACGTTGAGCAACCGTATTACATCTCTTTCCCCCGAATCATTCCTCCATTGTTTCCTCTCCGGCTTAAAAACACCAATCAAAAACGAACTACACATACTCCAACCGTCGTCCCTCTCCCAAGCAATCGATTTAGCAAAACTTATTGAAACTAAATTCACCGACCAACGTTCTACTTTTCCCAGAGCAAATCCACGTTCCCTGAATGCTCCAAACCCACCTCTACTGTTGCCAGCACCACCAATCCAGACAAATAGCCAACCAAATTCCTTCAATACTCCACAAAACACCCAAACAACATCCACAAACTTTCCAATCCGACGGATCACTTCCTCTGACATGGCCCAGCGAAAGGCTCAAGGATTGTGCTTCCACTGCGACAGTCGTTACACACCTGGTCACCGCTGCCCTTCACCGCGGGCCCTACTGTTACTCCCTGACACAATCATAGATCCATCCGACCCAAACCCGACCATAATCGAGCCACCTACCGACACTGACGCTGCGAATTCCGAAACCCACAACGAACCACAAGTTCCAGAAACCCTAATCGACCTCTCCAATAGCCACGTCGATGTCAGCCTCCACTCCATGGTAGGCGCAGCCAGTCCCCGTGCCCTACGTCTCTCCGCCACTATTGCAGGCCATCGCGTCCTAGCTCTGATAGACACCGGTTCGACCCATAATTATATTCACCCACGTGTTGCCTCATTTCTCAAATTACCAATTGAGGAGAAGACACACTTTTATGTTACTGTGGGAAATGGAGCCAAGTTATTAAGTAAAGGGATATGTCAACGTGTCCAGTTTACTATCCAGCAATTTGTTTTTGAAACAGATTTACATTTGCTGGAATTTACGGGCGCAGACATTGTTTTGGGCATACAATGGTTGGAAACGTTAGGCCCAATTACTACCGACCACAAATCACTTACCATGAGCTTCATCTATGACCAAAAATTTATCACCCTATCCGGCCTCTCTAACCTTTCCAACCCCAAAGAAATCTCCCTACACCAACTAAAACGTCTCGACTCCACAAATTGCATTGCCTCTTATTTTCACCTACACATCAATCCATCAACCCTTATTCCACAAACCCCGGCCACAAGCATTCCACCTCCTATTCAACAAATATTGGACCAACACAGTTCCATTTTTCAAAAACCAACCGAACTACCTCCCCATCGCTTCCTAGACCACCACATCAACTTGAAACCCAACCAATCACCAGTGAATATCCGTCCATATCGATATCCTCATTTCCAAAAAAATGAAATTGAAAAACAAATCCGTGAAATGCTCCACACGAAACTTATTCAACCCTCCACGAGTCCATTTTCTTCACCCGTACTCCTCGTTAAAAAAAAGGATGGCACTTGGCGTTTTTGTGTAGATTATAGGGCCTTAAACGCCGTCACAATCAAAGATCATTTTCCCATTCCAACCATCGACGAACTCTTAGATGAACTCCATGGCGCTAAATATTTCACCAAACTAGATTTGCGAAGTGGTTATTTTCAAGTACGTGTGCATCCTCCCGATATCCCTAAAACAGCTTTCCGCACACACGAGGGACATTATGAATTTGTTGTCATGCCATTTGGTCTTACAAACGCCCCATCAACCTTTCAAGCAACCATGAACAACATTTTTAATCCCTACCTCCGCAAATTTATTTTGGTATTTTTCGACGACATCCTCATATATAGCCCTACCCTTTCCACTCACATCTCACATCTACAAACCACCCTTCAACTCCTAACCAACCATAAATTCTTTATCAATCTCTCGAAATGCGCATTTGCTCTTAACGAAATTGATTATTTAGGCCATATGATTTCGGATCAAGGAGTCCAAGTAGATCCAACAAAAATCCAAGCTATGATCGATTGGCCCATCCCTCAAAACACAACGGAGCTTCGTGGATTTCTAGGCCTTACGGGATATTATCGCAGGTTCATCCAAAACTACGCCAAAATCGCCAACCCACTCACCAATCTACTCAAAAAGGATGCCTTTCTTTGGACCAACTCCGCAACCGATGCTTTTAATGCCCTAAAACACGCCGTTACCACTACCCCAATTTTAGCCTTACCCGACTTTACCCAAACTTTCACCATCCACACCGATGCTTCCATTACCGCCATTGGTGCCGTTCTCTCACAAAATAAACATCCAATCGCCTACTTTAGCAAAACTCTTCCTCCACTCCTTCAACGAGCTTCCACTTATAGCCGCGAAATGTATGCCATCACGTCCTCCGTCAAACGTTGGCGTCATTACCTCCTTGGCCGTCACTTCATCATTATCACCGACCATCAAAGTTTGCGTCAACTTTTAACACAAACTATACAGACACCGGAGCAGCAGCGCTGGCTAACTAAATTACTCGGATTTGATTTCACGATACTATATCAACCTGGACGCTCTAATTTGGTAGCAGATGCACTGTCACGTTGGACCTATACGGCCCAGCCCACGTCTACACAGCAAGACAAATCCTTCCTTCCTCCTTTCACTAACCACATTCCAAATAACTCCTCTGCTGCCAACATGACGAAACCCACTTCTTCATTCACAACTTTGGTCCCAACCTCACCAATTTCCCCGCTATCACAACCACTAAACCCATCACCACAACCACAACCGCACACAGACCAGCCAAACACCCACACACCACCGCCAATCACCAACCCCAACCCAGATCCGACGCGGACCCGTCCTACCATCAACCAATCGCTTCCGGCACCATACCCAACGCAAGCGCCCACTTTACCCAACCGCAACCTTCCACTACCACCGACTTCAACAACCCCAACTCACTTCCATACCCTCCTGACAACCAGATTCCTCCTCACCGAAAAGATTAAAGCAGCAACAGCAGGTGATCCTCATGCTCAACAATTAATGCAAGAAGCCTCAAAAGGATCGGCTCACCTGCAAATTCGAAATGGGTTACTTTTGTACAATGGCAAAATCTTTGTTCCAGAAGCTCAAGATCTTCGACAACAAATTATGGCCACTATTCATGATTCCAAGCTTGGCGGACATTCAGGTATAAAGGCTACTATTGCTAGAATTTCCTCTACTTTTTACTGGCCAAATTTATCTACCTCTGTTAAAAAATTTGTCACTCACTGTTCTACCTGTTTACAATCAAAACCTGAGAATACACCACCCAAAGGCCTCCTACAGCCACTGCCAATTCCTTCTCGCATTTGGGAAGACATCTCAATGGATTTTATTACACACTTACCACCATCTTCCGGTAAAACCTCCATATGGGTCATTGTTGACCGCTTGTCCAAATACAGCCACTTCATCGCCTTACCAACCTCCGTGTCCGCAGCCCAACTGGCCCACTACTTTATACAGGAATACGTGCGTTTACATGGTTTTCCCCGAACAATTGTGTCCGATAGAGACCGACTCTTCATTAGCCACTTTTGGAAGGAACTTTGCCGCATTCATGGTACGGAATTAAAAATGAGCAGCGCCTACCATCCGCAAACGGACGGCCAAACCGAGGTCGTGAATCGTTGCTTAGAAACCTATTTGCGAGCGGTAGTGGGTGATGCACCCAACCGATGGGTCCAGCTGCTACCTTGGGCTGAGTGGTGGTACAACACTAATCACCACTCTTCTCTTGACACTTCCCCATTTCAAGTGGTATATGGAAGACCCCCACCAACTCTGACTGACTACTGCGAAGGAAGCACTAATTTACACGAACTTGATGAATGGCTTACCGACCGTGATTCTCTAATTAAACAAATCAAGGCAAATTTGGTGAAAGCTCAAACAAGAATGCAAAACCACGCCAACCAACATCGAACGGATAAAGAATTCAACATCGGCACATGGGTCTTCGTTCGCCTCCAACCCTATCGCCAAACCTCCCTCGGCACCACACACCACAAACTTGCCCGCAAATACTTTGGACCTTATGAAATTATAGAACGAATTGGTGCCGTCGCCTACAAACTCCGCCTACCCGACGACTCCAAAATCCACCCGGTATTCCACATATCTCTTCTTAAGTACTGTCCTAAGCCACACTCCACCACAGTCACCCCCTTACCCACACTTGCTCACGAAGGACATCCACTCTACCAGCCAGCCAAAATCCTTGCTCACCGCCACATTAACCCCACCACACGCCAAGTCCTTATCCAATGGCAAGGCCAGGACCCAACCGAAGCTACCTGGGAAGATTACACACAAATCACTCATAGTTTTCCCCACTTCAACCTTGAGGACAAGGTTGCTCTTGGTGGAGGAGGTATTGATGCACCTGCTAATGCACCTGCTACTGATCGACCCAAGCGTACCATTCACAAACCAGCAAGATACCTTGGCTACCAGACAACAATTTAGCTGCAGTAGAATGGACCACATATGGCAGCAAAAGCAATAGTTAGTTACAACAATATTTCAGTATTTTCTTTTTTATAATTAGCAACGTGGTGGTTACACCTGAAATAATCTTGTATGACCACGTGTCCTTAGTTGATTTTAGACGTATGGCTAGATATGCTTTGTAACAGCTATAAAGAAAGTGGATGATGTAACAGGAAATGCATGAAAATGATATGAATCTTCTTCCCTGAATTCTTTTCTTACCTCGTTCTGCTCTTTTAAATTTAATGTCTGCCAGCAAGTATCAGTAGCCTATCATAGACCTTTCCAAGTTATCAAGAATAACCTTCAAGCAACTGCAACGAATTTTACATCCAAGTGCAGCAAAGATCGTGAAATAATAAATATGGTCTCCTTTTCAAACATACGTAGAAATGAAAAATAAATTACCTCTAGAATGGTATCAACACCAAATTTGTTCCTCCATAAGAATTTCAGCCCACGTGATTATTGCTTTCTCAATATCAAATTTTCTTGCTTTCAAATATATCTATATAAAATAAATTCAGAAATCAATACATCAGGGTTAAAAAGTGCTTTAGCACATAGATAAAACAGAAATGATTTATAAATAAATGAATTAGATATTTAAATAAAACAAAATTGATTTATACAACATGACATTTATAGAAATTCAAACCTAAAAAATAAAGTTTTTGAAATAAAAGATTTATCCTATATATATGAATATAGTGCTAGGATACACAGCCCTCCTTATCTAGCACCGTTTTGTAGCCCCCATATCCATTACATGTTTATATTTAAATATTCATCCCATGTGATGGGAGAGAGAAATGCTGAATATTTAAATATAAACATGTGATAGATATTAGGAAGCTGCCTAATTTTGCAAAATAAGGGGGCTACGGATTCTAACTCGGGTGTGTGTATAAAATATGAATAATGCATATTTTGTTTGGTTTATGGTATAACTGAGTTTAATATGTAATAGGTATAACGTGTGAGTCATGTGTTTATGGCGTTTAAGTTGGTTATTTATAGATATTAATTGTGTGCATACCGTTAACTGCAACACGATCAGATCTAACAATGATAACACCGACACATCCAGCTTTTATTAATGCATAAAAAGCAGGAGATTTGCAATGTGCAATCACTATAAAGCTACTTTACTGCAGTCAGACAATTGGGCCGATAAAAAATATCAATGCATGCTAGCTTAATGTGAAAAATTATACTTTATAAGAATTGTAAAAAAAGTTTGTTTTATCTGCCATTTATTCAAGAGACATTGTGTACAAACGTTCTTCCTCCAATAATCTTAAAGGTAAGCCTTTGCATTTCCCAATTTGTGCGAGTCTTTCAAAAGTAAACATAGAATTGAATGCGAGGTCCTTTTAATTTCTTGTTCTTGATATTGCAACAAGAGGTAAACCATGACTTTCCCGATCACCAATATTAATGATTACCCGATCAAGTGTTAGTCCTTGAATTTTATGTATTGTTATTGCCCAACATAGGACTAAAGGTAATTGAGTTCTCATACATGACGTAGCAGAGAAAGTTTTCCAATTTACAGTTTGAGTAGTTATTGGAATAATGTTTGTTCCCTCATGAAATCAAGTATCGTGATAATTATCAAAATCCACCATCATTGCTAGCAACTGATCAACAAAAGAGCTTGATCAATGAAAATACACGATACCCACAACAGTACCCATCGCACCATTGACTAATCCATTTTGTACTGAAAGATTTGACCACAACTTCACTCGAGCACCTACAGAAAGATAAATATATTTTTCTAAACCTTTTGCATCATCAGAAGAATCATTAGATGATGTTTCACAATTATTTATAGAAGGAACACGTGCAATGGGTTTTCCAAGTTAAACTATATGATTTTTGTTGTGTTCATAACAGCTGTCCTTGTTGGAAAAAGATAAAGAGCATTCTTAAAAGTTTCCTTCATTTCGTTCGATAGCATTATCCAATCTCTTGTTTGAATAGTTTCCAATCGTCTAAATTAGATGCACCTCTACTCAATCTTTCTAAAGCCTCCCGTAAAGGTGCCTGCTCATCTCCGGTTTGGCAGAATATATACGATAGTCTTACACACTTATTGAGACTTTTATATGCATGACCTCCATGTTTTTCCAAGATATTTCCACCCTTCAAGTATAATGAAATGTCACACACAAGAGGTAGTTGCCACATGTCATCGACTAAGACAACTGAAACACCGCCAAATAAGTCATTTATTGAAAAAATATCTTGGCAACGTAAATCAACATTCGCAATCATTGTTCTACCAAGCATGCTATATTCATCAATTATAATTGACTTGGTATCTTTAAATCATCTTGCATACAACGACATCGCTCTCTTGAAATTTCTTTATAGGATGACTTTCTTTATGTAGAGATTAAAAGTTCATGATGGATAGTACTACCACTAATGTTGAATGCGACCACTCCGGTTGGAGCCATAATGCGAATTGCTTTACTGGGTTCAAAATGAGTAACGATCGTCTGGACAATGGCATTTATAAGAGTTGATTTTCCCATACCAGCTCCACCACATATAACCATTCGAATTGACTTTCCTTCTAATAAGGTTTTATATATCGTATCATGTGTAATTCGTTGATCGTTAGATAACCTTTCTAAAGGAAAGATAATTGAATTTTTTAAAGTCGTTTGTAGATTCAACAACCGAAGGTAAATTGGTATGTATGAAATTATGTTCAATATCTATATAAGGATACTGTTGAACTGATTCATTCCAATCATGCAAAGTATCGAATTCTCATAAACCTATTTCTACTCCTATACTACAACAAATAGAGGTCCCATCGATGCTGCCATCATCCATTACTCTTCTTAATTTTATTCATTATCATTATTAATACCATCATCACCTTCAAATTCATCTTCAATGGCATCAGGGAGTAACAGAGGTTGAACCAAACCCAAATCAACATATCTTTCAGATCAAGTATCGAGGTTTCCTTTTGCTTCATTTAGATTTATCACAATATGTAGATGGTATATCATTTATTCAAACATGAACCGGGATAATTGATTGGTTCACCTTTTTTATTTTTTAGCAATCTTAGAATATTTGTTTAAGGGTACATCTTCATATTGAAGACTCTTAAAGGTTCAGCCTCTTAAACTGTATCAGATTAAATACTCCTTCCATTATAGCGTATGCTAATGTTTGTCAATATATTTGTATTTCCACTAGTAACGAAACGGTCGATCTTCTTTAGCAATTACAATGTGTTTTTGTGTAACCACATTCAATCTTGAATTATAATTTTTCTCTTATGGATATAATGGTGAATTCATTTATGATGTTCAATATCTTTCTTAGGTATCTCAAGTAGAGTTGTTGTATGAGTGTTGTTGCTCGTGTATCTCAAGAAATTGGTGTCAAACTTGGGCATGAGGTTTGTTTACTAATTAGAAAATATATTCAGAAAACAAGATAATCATCATCATATGTATAGTTACTATAATGCAACTGTATTGCATTATTGTTTTATATTGTTATTGAAACGTTACAGAAGTGTTACAAATCTGATATTAGTAACAGCGTTTCAAAATAGTGCTATAAAAGCGTTGCAAATCTGTGTTGCAAAAGCGTTGCTAATCTGTAGCAGATGCGTTGCTAATCTGTTGCAACAGAATCAAATATTAGAATATAATCAGTAAATAGAATACCAATATGTTTGTCCGAGTGCAGCGGTGGCTGTTTCCTTGAAACAATATTGCTCCCTATATGCACCAAAGGATATGAGCAATTTGATTTTCCAGGATGAAATGGACGAACTCCGCGGTGCGGTGCTTGCAGGCGGAGCGACGGCGAACCAAAGAGAATACAGTAAAAGAACAGAGTTGTTGGGGAAGAAGATTGACAGGAAAAAGTAAGTTTTTACTTCGTTTTCTGTCTGCCTATTTATAGGCTCGGGAAGATGCTTGAAACGGATGTGACTGTTGGAAAGGTTGCGACCCTTTACCAACAGACGCGACCGTTTTATAGCTGTTATATTTTGAACGGACAAAAATAAAACCGCTCTGATCGGAACAACCAACCAAGCCAAGCCAACCGCCAATTGCAAAGTGCTAAGTGCCTCTAATACGCCTCAAACGCCCATTCGCCCACGCCGCGGATGCGGGTGCGGGTTCGGGCCCGGGCTCGGGCACGGGCGCGCACGTGCGTTGCACCACCCGCTAAGATGGCTAAGCTTTCAAGTCTTTCTTGTCTCATTGTAACTATAATAGTGTCCACATCTTAGTATATAAACACCAAATGTTTATTATATTTTAAGATGTGGGACTATTCATAGTCACACTTTCCAATGCATAATAATTGCATTTCTCTTTCTTCAATAAATGCCTCTTTCTCATTCATTATTTCCAACAATCCCCCACATGAATGAGTACTTGTTCTTAATTTCACGAAACAATTTATCGTATCGGTAAATGTAGCACATAGGCCTTGAACTTTCCTAGTGGTTACCTATTTAAATTACTGGCGAATCAGTGGATTAAGATTGTCTTTGAACTGTAAGCCATTTGTGTAATTCTAAAATAGATAGCACACAATAAATGTTTCTTATATTCCTTTGTTCTCTGTTTGTGTTCGTTTTTGCCATGAACACATGCCTGGTCTCATGAGTGCTTAGAGAATTTGGCCTTATAATTCTCCTTGAAGCGGCGCCTTCACACTCACGTAGGTGATTCTATGAAGAGTAATTCATATTACCCCACTTTGGTCCTTTTATATTACCAAGTATAGACATCATTAAAAGTTTCAAAAAACTTATCCTATTCTCCGACGAGTAATGCACTGACTTATCTTAGGAATGGTTTGAATATATACCAGTGCCAGCAAGTTTATTTAAACTTAGTTGTCCCTTTGAACCTAGATCTGGGGATCTCCAGTCAACTAGGTGGGGTTTCCATTTAAAGAAACCTTTTAGTTTATGGGCCGTAACCCCATTCCCATCGATAAGATATTAGCCTTCTCTTTAGGTAAACCTTTTGTTAGTGGATCCGCAATGTTATCATTTGATCTTACATATTCAATTGTGATAACCCCATTGGAGAGAAGCTGTCTTACTGTTTTATGTCTTCGACGTATATGTCTAGACTTGTCATTGTAAAGCTTACTATTGGCCCTTTCAATAGCTGATTGGCTTTCGCAATGTATGCTTATTGGAAGTACAGGTTTTTCCCAATTAGGAATACCGTCTAAGAAACCTCGAAGCCAATCTGCTTCTTCTGCGGCTTTGTCTAAGGCAATGAATTCTGATTCCATGGTAGATCTTGCTATACATGTTTGTTTAGAAGATCTCCAAGATATTGCCCCATTTGCTAAGGTAAACACATATCCACTGGTGGATTTTGTATCTGATGGTCCAGTTATCCAGTTTGCATCACAATACCCTTCTATTACAGATGGGTACCTACCATAGTGTAGTCCATGACCTTGTGTATACCTTAGGTATCCTAGTACTCGAATTATTGCTTTCCAATGATTCTTTCCTGGATTACTCGTATATCTACTGAGTTTACTCACAGCATATGCTATATCAGGTCTAGTGCAGTTCATTACGTACATAATGCTGCCTAGTATGCGAGAATACTCAAGTTGATAAATACTATCATCGGTATTTTTAACCCAATTTTGGTTCATATCAACGGGTGATTTTGCTGATATTATGTTGTGTTGTTTAAATTTTTCAAGTATTTTTCCAATATAGTGTGATTAGGACAACACATATCCTTGGTCAGTTTTATGTATTTTTACACCAAGTATTACATCAGCAATTCCTAGATCTTTCATGTCAAATCTGGCGGAGAGCATATCTTTTGTAGATTTTATTATCTCCTTGTTACTACCAAATATTAGTAAATCATCTACATATAGGCATATAATGACATATCCCATATTCGTATGTTTAGAATAGACACATTTGTCACATTCATTTATATGAAATCCATTCGATATCATATTTTCATCAAATTTTTCATGCCATTGTTTAGGCGCTTGTTTAAGCCCGTACAATGATTTTCGTAATCTACAAACCTTACTTTCATTCCCTGATTTTAGGAAACCTTCAGGTTGTTTCATGTATATTTCTTCTTCTAGTTCACCATTCAAAAATGCTGTCTTTACATCCATTTGATGTATTTCTAAATCAAGTGTGGATGCAATTGCTATTAGCATTCTAATTGACGTTATCCTAGTTACAGGAGAATAAGTGTCAAAATAGTCCAAGTTTTGTTTTTGTCTGAATCCTTGAACCACAAGTCGAGCTTTATACTTGTCTATTGAACCATCAGGTTTCAATTTTTTCTTAAATATCCATTTATTACCTAAGGTCTTACATCCCTTTGGTAAATCGACCAATTCCCATGTATGGTTAGACATGATGGATTCAATCTCATTGTAAACGGCCTCCTTCCAATAAGGGGCCTCTGCAGAGGACATAGCTTGTTTGTATGTTAATGGATCGTCTTCTAACATAAATGTAAAGAAATCTGGTCCAAAAGTTTTTGAGATCCTTGATCTTTTGCTTCTCCTTGGTTCTTCCTCTACTTGTTGATCAATATCAGTTTGTTGAATATTGTCAATGCTTTGTTCAGTATCCTCAAGTGAGTTAGGGACTTCGGTTTCCCTTGGTCTCTTTTGAGCATAAGTTTCAATATCCTGTTTTAAAGGATATATATGTTCGAAAAATCTAGCATTTCTCGACTCAATGATGGTATTTGTGTGGATATCATCAATTTTGGATTTGTGTACCAAGAAACGATAAGCAGCACTATTATGTGCATATCCAATGAATACACAATCAACTATTTTTGGTCCTATTTTGACTTTCTTTGGTTTAGGTACCTCCACTTTCGCAAGACACCCCCACACTTTTAAGTATTTGTAGGAGGGTGGTCTATTTTTCCATAGTTCGTGGGGAGTTTTAGACGTCTTCTTTCATGGTATCTTATTTAAAATGTGATTTGCAGAAAGAATAGTTTCTCCCCAGAAGTTATCTGGCAAGCCAGAACTGATCAGTAGGGCATTCATCATTTCTTTTAGAGTTCTATTTTTCCTTTCGGCTATGCCGTTGGATTGAGGTGAATATGGAGCCGTAGTTTGGTGTATAATACCATGTTCGGCGCAAAACTCCTCGAAGGGGAATTCATATTCTCCTCCTCTATCACTTCATAAAGCTTTTATTTTCTTGTTGAGTTGGTTCTCAACTACTGCTTTATACTGTTTAAACATGTCGAATGCCTCGTCCTTGCTTCTAAGGAGATACACATAACAGTACCTTGTACAGTCATCAATAAAGGTAATAAAATACCTTTTTCCACCTCTAGTTTGACACATTTTTAAGTCGCATACATCTGTGTGTATTAGATCTAGAGGTTCAGTTTCTCGTTCAACATGGTGAAACGAGGTTCTTGTCAATTTTGTTTCTGTACAAATTTGACATTTATAATTGGAGTCTATTTTACATTTTGGTATAAATTCTAGATTGATCAATTTCCGTAATGAATCAAAATTTACATGACCTAATCTAGAATGCCATAAGTTAGAAGAGTCAACCAAATAAACAGAAGATTCAGTTTTATTCATATCATTGTTTGGTACAATAGTGGTTACATTTGCTTTAAATAAACCATCACACACATAACCTCTTCCCACATACACTCCATTCTTCGATAATACAAATTTATCAGCCACAAAGGTTAGTTTGAAGCCATGCTTGCTAAGCAACGACCCTGAAATTAGGTTCTTGCGGATTTCTGGAACGTGGAGAACGTCACTCAAAGTGAGTTCTTTTCCAGAAGTCAATTTTAGTACAACTTTTCCCTTGCCTTCAACCTTTGATGAGGATGAATTGCCCATGAATAGTTGTTCATCATCAGTAGCGGTTTTGTAGGTTGTAAACATCCACTTATTAGCACATATGTGACGAGTGGCTCCGGTGTCTACAAACCATTCCTTTGAGTTACCAACAAGATTGCATTCCGATATTACTGCACATAAATCCATATCAGAAACACCGTCTGAGATTTCAGCCAAGTTTGCTTCTGATTTCTTCTTCTTAGGTGCGCGACATTCGGCTGCTTTGTGGCCTTTCTTTCCGCAGTTATGGCATGAACCCTGAAATTTCTTTGAATTCTTTGGGTTATGTTCACGTTTCCTCTTGTTGGGTTTCTCTGACTCGACTACATTTGCCTTGGCAACCATGGTGTTCGAAGTCTTCTTCTCGGAGTTTCTGTTGTCTTCCTCGATCCTTAATCGAACTATAAGTTCTTCCATTGTCATCTCCTTACGCTTATGCTTAAGGTAGTTCTTGAAGTCTTTCCACGAAGGAGGAAGCTTTTCTATTGCTGCGGCAACTTGAAATGATTCACTTAGGATCATTCGTTCATCATGCAATGCGTGAATGAGGACTTGAAGTTCTTGAATCTGACTAATTACGGTCTTCGCATCTACCATTTTAAAGTCCAGAAACTTTCCTGCGATGAACTTCTTCATACCCGCATCTTCGGTTTTATACTTCTTGTCCAATGCCGTCCATAATTCTTTGGAAGTTTGAGTAGTACAACATACATTGTAAAGGCTGTTATCGAGTCCATTTAAAATGTAATTCTTGCACATGAAATCTGCACTTTTCCAAATATTCACGGCCTCCACTTTAGTGGCATCAGTTTCCAGTTCTTCCACTTTAGGAACATCTTCGGCAAGATACTTTGCAAGACCCAATGTTGTTAAATAAAACAACATCTTTTGCTGCCAACGTTTGAAATCTACCCCATTGAACTTTTCTGGCCTTTCTCCATGAGATAGTGCCATCGTTGGAACCACTGGCGCAGGTAGGGTGTTGGTCACCGTTTGTGTTGGCGCTGAGTTATTGTTGTTGCTATTTTCAGACATCGTCGTCTACAAAGATAGCCAACAATCAATATTGTTTCAAGATTGTTATTGAAACGTTACAGAAGTGTTACAAATCTGATATTAGTAACAGCGTTTCAAAATAGTGCTATAAAAGCGTTGCAAATCTGTGTTGCAAAAGCGTTGCTAATCTGAAGCAGATGCGTTGCTAATCTGTTGCAACAGAATCAAATATTAGAATATAATCAGTAAATAGATTACCAATATGTTTGTCCGAGTGCAGCGGTGGTTGTTTCCTTGAAACAATATTGCTCCCTATATGCACCATAGGATATGAGCAATTTGAATTCCCAGGATGAAACGAACGAACTCTGCGGTGTGGTGCTTGCAGGCGGAGCGACGGCGAACCAAAGAGAATACAGTAAAAGAACAGAGTTGTTGGGGAAGAAGATTGACAGGAAAAAGTAAGTTTTTACTTCGTTTTTTGTCTGCCTATTTATAGGCTCGGGAAGATGCTTGAAACGGATGTGACTGTTGGAAAGGTTGCGACCCTTTACCAACAGACGCGACCGTTTTATAGCCGTTATATTTTGAACGGACAAAAATAAAACTGCTCGTGCTAAGTGCCTCTAATACGCCTCAAACGCCCATTCGCCCACGCCGCGGATGCGGGTTCGGGTTCGGGCTCGGGCACGGGCACGGGCGCGGGCGCGCGCGTGCGGGGTGGTGCGTTGCACCACCCGCTAAGATGGTTAAGCTTTCAAGTCTTTCTTGTCTCATTGTAACTATAATAGTGTCCACATCTTAGTATATAAACACCAAATGTTTATTATATTTTAAGATGTGGGACTATTCATAGTCACACTTCCCAATGCATAATAATTGCATTTCTCTTTCTTCAATAAATGCCACTTTCTCATTCATTATTTCCAATAATCCCCCACATGAATGAGTACTTGTTCTTAATTTCACGAAACAATTTATCGTATCGGTAAAAGTAGCACATAGACCTTGAACTTTCCTAGTGGTTACCTATTTAAATTACTGGCGAATCAGTGGATTAAGATTGTCCTTGAACTGTAAGCCATTTGTGTAATTCTAAAATAGATAGCACACAATAAATGTTTCTTATATTCCTTTGTTCTCTGTTTGTGTTTGTTTTTGCCATGAACACCTGCCTGGTCTCATGAGTGCTTAGAGAATTTGGCCTTATAATTCTCCTTGAAGCGGCGCCTTCACACTCACGTAGGTGATTCTATGAAGAGTAATTCATATTACCCCACTTTGGTCCTTTTATATTACCAAGTATAGACATCATTAAAAGTTTCAAAAAACTTATCCTATTCTCCAACGAGTAATGCACTGACTTATCTTAGGAATGGTTTGAATATATACCAGTGCCAGCAAGTTTATTTAAAATTAGTTGTCCCTTTGAACCTAGATCTTGGGATCTCCAGTCAACTAGGTCGGGTTTCCATTTAAAGAAACCTTTTAGTTTATGGGTCGTAACCCCATTCCCATCGATAAGATATTAGCCTTCTCTTTAGGTAAACCTTTTGTTAGTGGATCCGCAATGTTATCATTTGATCTTACATATTCAATTGTGATAACCCCATTGGAGAGAAGCTGTCTTACTGTTTTATGTCTTCGACGTATATGTCTAGACTTGCCATTGTAAAGCTTACTATTGGCCCTTCCAATAGCTGATTGGTTGTCGCAATGTATGCTTATTGGAGGTACAGGTTTTTCCCAATTAGGAATACCGTCTAAGAAACCTCGAAGCCAATCTGCTTCTTCTGCGGCTTTGTCTAAGGCAATGAATTCTGATTCCATGGTAGATCTTGCTATACATGTTTGTTTAGAAGATCTCCAAGATATTGCCCCATTTGCTAAGGTAAACACATATCCACTGGTGGATTTTGTATCTGATGGTCCAGTTATCCAGTTTGCATCACAATACCCTTCTATTACAGATGGGTACCTACCATAGTGTAGTCCATGACCTTGTGTATACCTTAGGTATCCTAGTACTCGAATTATTGCTTTCCAATGATTCTTTCCTGGATTGCTCGTATATCTACTGAGTTTACTCACAGCATATGCTATATCAGGTCTAGTGCAGTTCATTACGTACATAATGCTGCCTAGTATGCGAGAATACTCAAGTTGATAAATACTATCACCGGTATTTTTAACCCAATTTTGGTTCATATCAACGGGTGATTTTGCTGATATTATGTTGTGTTGTTTAAATTTTTCAAGTATTTTTCCAATATAGTGTGATTGGGACAACACATATCCTTGGTCAGTTTTATGTATTTTTACACCAAGTATTACATCAGCAATTCCTAGATCTTTTATGTCAAATCTGGCGGAGAGCATATCTTTTGTAGATTTTATTATCTCCTTGTTACTACCAAATATTAGTAAATCATCTACATATAGGCATATAATGACATATCCCATATTCGTATGTTTAGAATAGACACATTTGTCACATTCATTTATATGAAATCCATTCGATATCATATTTTCATCAAATTTTTCATGCCATTGTTTAGGCGCTTGTTTAAGCCCGTACAATGATTTTCGTAATCTACAAACCTTACTTTCATTCCTTGATTTTAGGAAACCTTCAGGTTGTTTCATGTATATTTCTTCTTCTAGTTCACCATTCAAAAATGCTGTCTTTACATCCATTTGATGTATTTCTAAATCAAGTGTGGATGCAATTGCTACTAGCATTCTAATTGACGTTATCCTAGTTACAGGAGAATAAGTGTCAAAATAGTCCAAGTCTTGTTTTTGTCTGAATCCTTGAACCACAAGTCGAGCTTTATACTTGTCTATTGAACCATCAGGTTTCAATTTTTTCTTAAATATCCATTTATTACCTAAGGTCTTACATCCCTTTGGTAAATCGACCAATTCCCATGTATGGTTAGACATGATGGATTCAATCTCATTGTAAACGGCCTTCTTCCAATAAGGGGCCTCTGCAGAGGACATAGCTTGTTTGTATGTTAATGGATCGTCTTCTAACATAAATGTAAAGAAATCTGGTCCAAAAGTTTTTGAGATCCTTGATCTTTTGCTTCTCCTTGGTTCTTCCTCTACTTGTTGATCAATATCAGTTTGTTGAATATTGTCAATGCTTTGTTCAGTATCCTCAAGTGAGTTAGGGACTTCGGTTTCCCTTGGTCTCTTTTGAGCATAAGTTTCAATATCCTGTTTTAAAGGATATATATGTTCGAAAAATCTAGCATTTCTCGACTCAATGATGGTATTTGTGTGGATATCATCAATTTTGGATTTGTGTACCAAGAAACGATAAGCAGCACTATTATGTGCATATCCAATGAATACACAATCAACTGTTTTTGGTCCTATTTTGACTTTCTTTGGTTTAGGTACCTCCACTTTCACAAGACACCCCCACACTTTTAAGTATTTGTAGGAGGGTGGTCTATTTTTCCATAGTTCGTGGGGAGTTTTAGACGTCTTCTTTCGTGGTATCTTATTTAAAATGTGATTTGCAGAAAGAATAGCTTCTCTCCAGAAGTTATCTAGCAAGCCAGAACTGATCAGTAGGGCATTCATCATTTCTTTTAGAGTTCTATTTTTCCTTTCGGCTATGCCGTTGGATTGAGGTGAATATGGAGCCGTAGTTTGGTGTATAATACCATGTTCGGCGCAAAACTCCTCGAAGGGGAATTCATATTCTCCTCCTCTATCACTTCGTAAAGCTTTTATTTTCTTGTTGAGTTGGTTCTCAACTTCTGCTTTATACTGTTTAAACATGTCGAATGCCTCGTCCTTGCTTCTAAGGAGATACACATAACTGTACCTTGTACAATCATCAATAAAGGTAATAAAATACCTTTTTCCACCTCTAGTTTGACACATTTTTAAGTCGCATACATCTGTATGTATTAGATCTAGAGGTTCAGTTTCTCGTTCAACATGGTGAAACGAGGTTCTTGTCAATTTTGTTTCTGTACAAATTTGACATTTATAATTGGAGTCTATTTTACATTTTGGTATAAATTCTAGATTGATCAATTTCCGTAATGAATCAAAATTTACATGACCTAATCTAGAATGCCATAAGTTAGAAGAGTCAACCAAATAAACAGAAGATTCAGTTTTATTCATATCATTGTTTGGTACAATAGTGGTTACATTTGCTTTAAATAAACCATCACACACATAACCTCTTCCCACATACACTCCATTCTTTGATAATACAAATTTATCAGCCACAAAGGTTAGTTTGAAGCCATGCTTGCTAAGCAACGACCCTGAAATTAGGTTCTTGCGGATTTCTGGAACGTGGAGAACGTCACTCAAAGTGAGTTCTTTTCCAGAAGTCAATTTTAGTACAACTTTTCCCTTGCCTTCAACCTTTGATGAGGATGAATTGCCCATGAATAGTTGTTCATCATCAGTAGCGGTTTTGTAGGTTGTAAACATCCACTTATTAGCACATATGTGACGAGTGGCTCCGGTGTCTACAAACCATTCCTTTGAGTTACCAACAAGATTGCATTCCGATATTACTGCACATAAATCCATATCAGAAACACCGTCTGAGATTTCAGCCAAGTTTGCTTCTGATTTCTTCTTCTTAGGTGCGCGACATTCGGCTGCTTTGTGGCCTTTCTTTCCGCAGTTATGGCATGAACCCTGAAATTTCTTTGAATTCTTTGGGTTATGTTCACGTTTCCTCTTGTTGGGTTTCTCTGACTCGACTACATTTGCCTTGGCAACCATGGTGTTCGAAGTCTTCTTCTCGGAGTTTCTGTTGTCTTCCTCGATCCTTAATCGAACTATAAGTTCTTCCATTGTCATCTCCTTACGCTTATGCTTAAGGTAGTTCTTGAAGTCTTTCCACGAAGGAGGAAGCTTTTCTATTGCTGCGGCAACTTGAAATGATTCACTTAGGATCATTCGTTCATCATGCAATGCGTGAATGATGACTTGAAGTTCTTGAATCTGACTAATTACAGTCTTCGCATCTACCATTTCAAAGTCCAGAAACTTTCCTGCGATGAACTTCTTCATACCCGCATTTTCGGTTTTATACTTCTTGTCCAATGCCGTCCATAATTCTTTGGAAGTTTGAGCAGTACAATATACATTGTAAAGGCTGTTATCGAGTCCATTTAAAATGTAATTCTTGCACATGAAATCTGCACTTTTCCAAATATTCACGGCCTCCACTTTAGTGGCATCAGTTTCCAGTTCTTCCACTTTAGGAACATCTTCGGCAAGATACTTTGCAAGACCCAATGTTGTTAAATAAAACAACATCTTTTGCTGCCAACGTTTGAAATCTGCCCCATTGAACTTTTCTGGCCTTTCTCCATGAGATAGTGCCATCGTTGGAACCACTGGCGCAGGCAGGGTGTTGGTCACCGTTTGTGTTGGCGCTGAGTTATTGTTGTTGCTATTTTCAGACATCGCCTTCTACAAAGATAGCCAACAATCAATATTGTTTCAAGATTGTTATTGAAACGTTACAGAAGTGTTACAAATCTGATATTAGTAACAGCGTTTCAAAATAGTGCTATAAAAGCGTTGCCAATCTGTGTTGCAAAAGCGTTGCTAATCTGTAGCAGATGCGTTGCTAATCTGTTACAACAGAATCAAATATTAGAATATAATCAGTAAATAGATTACCAATATGTTTGTCCGAGTGCAGCGGTGGCTGTTTCCTTGAAACAATATTGCTCCCTATATGCACCAAAGGATATGAGCAATTTGATTTCCCAAGATGAAACGGACGAACTCCGCGGTGCGGTGCTTGCAGGCGGAGCGACGGCGAACCAAAGAGAATACAGTAAAAGAACAGAGTTGTTGGGGAAGAAGATTGACAGGAAAAAGTAAGTTTTTACTTCGTTTTCTGTCTGCCTATTTATAGGCTCGGGAAGATGCTTGAAACGGATGTGACTGTTGGAAAGGTTGCGACCCTTTACCAATAGACGCGACCGTTTTATAGCCGTTATATTTTGAACGGACAAAAATAAAACTTCTCTGATCGGAACCACCAACCAAGCCAAGCCAACCGCCAATTGCAAAGTGCTAAGTGCCTCTAATACGCCTCAAACGCCCATTCGCCCACGCCGCGGATGCGGGTGCGGGTTCGGGTTCGGGCTCGGGCTCGGGCACGGGGACGGGCGCGGGCGCGCGCGTGCGGGGTGGTGCGTTGCACCACCCTCTAAAATGGCTAAGCTTTCAAGTCTTTCTTGTCTCATTGTAACTATAATAGTGTCCACATCTTAGTATATAAACACCAAATGTTTATTATATTTTAAGATGTGGGACTATTCATAGTCACACTTTCCAATGCATAATAATTGCATTTCTCTTTCTTCAATAAATGCCTCTTTCTCATTCATTATTTCCAACAATCCCCCACATGAATGAGTACTTGTTCTTAATTTCACGACACAATTTATCGTATCGGTAAATGTAGCACATAGGCCTTGAACTTTCCTAGTGGTTACCTATTTAAATTACTGGCGAATCAGTGGATTAAGATTGTCCTTGAACTGTAAGCCATTTGTGTAATTCTAAAATAGATAGCACACAATAAATGTTTCTTATATTCCTTTGTTCTCTGTTTGTGTTCGTTTTTGCCATGAACACCTGCCTGGTCTCATGAGTGCTTAGAGAATTTGGCCTTATAATTCTCCTTGAAGCGGCGCCTTCACACTCACGTAGGTGATTCTATGAAGAGTAATTCATATTACCCCACTTTGGTCCTTTTATATTACCAAGTATAGACATCATTAAAAGTTTCAAAAAACTTATCCTATTCTCCGACGAGTAATGCACTGACTTATCTTAGGAATGGTTTGAATATATACCAGTGCCAGCAAGTTTATTTAAACTTAGTTGTCCCTTTGAACCAAGATCTTGGGATCTCCAGTCAACTAGGTGGGGTTTCCATTTAAAGAAACCTTTTAGTTTATGGGCCGTAACCCCATTCCCATCGATAAGATATTATCCTTCTCTTTAGGTAAACCTTTTGTTAGTGGATCCACAATGTTATCATTTGATCTTACATATTCAATTGTGATAACCCCATTGGAGAGAAGCTGTCTTACTGTTTTATGTCTTCGACGTATATGTCTAGACTTGCCATTGTAAAGCTTACTATTAGCCCTTCCAATAGCTGATTGGTTGTCGCAATGTATGCTTATTGGAGGTACAGGTTTTTCCCAATTAGGAATACCGTCTAAGAAACCTCGAAGCCAATCTGCTTCTTCTGCGGCTTTGTCTAAGGCAATGAATTCTGATTCCATGGTAGATCTTGCTATACAAGTTTGTTTAGAAGATCTCCAAGATATTGCCCCATTTGCTAAGGTAAACACATATCCACTAGTGGATTTTGTATCTGATGATCCAGTTATCCAGTTTGCATCACAATACCCTTCTATTACAGATGGGTACCTACCATAGTGTAGTCCATGACCTTGTGTATACCTTAGGTATCCTAGTACTCGAATTATTGCTTTCCAATGATTCTTTCCTGGATTGCTCGTATATCTACTGAGTTTACTCACAGCATATGCTATATCAGGTCTAGTGCAGTTCATTACGTACATAATGCTGCCTAGTATGCGAGAATACTCAAGTTGATAAATACTATCACCTGTATTTTTAACCCAATTTTGGTTCATATCAACGGGTGATTTTGCTGATATTATGTTGTGTTGTTTAAATTTTTCAAGTATTTTTCCAATATAGTGTGATTGGGACAACACATATCCTTGGTCAGTTTTATGTATTTTTACACCAAGTATTACATCAGCAATTCCTAGATCTTTCATGTCAAATCTGGCAGAGAGCATATCTTTTGTAGATTTTATTATCTCCTTGTTACTACCAAATATTAGTAAATCATCTACATATAGGCATATAATGACATATCCCATATTCGTATGTTTAGAATAGACACATTTGTCACATTCATTTATATGAAATCCATTCGATATCATATTTTCATCAAATTTTTCATGCCATTGTTTAGGCGCTTGTTTAAGCCCGTACAATGATTTTCATAATCTACAAACCTTACTTTCATTCCCTGATTTTAGGAAACCTTCAGGTTGTTTCATGTATATTTCTTCTTCTAGTTCACCATTCAAAAATGCTGTCTTTACATCCATTTGATGTATTTCTAAATCAAGTGTGGATGCAATTGCTATTAGCATTCTAATTGACGTTATCCTAGTTACAGGAGAATAAGTGTCAAAATAGTCCAAGTCTTGTTTTTGTCTGAATCCTTGAACCACAAGTCGAGCTTTATACTTGTCTATTGAACCATCAGGTTTCAATTTT
Source organism: Allium fistulosum (assembly GCA_030737815.1). Lineage (NCBI taxonomy): Eukaryota > Viridiplantae > Streptophyta > Magnoliopsida > Asparagales > Amaryllidaceae > Allium > Allium fistulosum. The sequence goes on from CM060902.1 coordinate 1,025,432,093, forward strand.
TTCTTAAATATCCATTTATTACCTAAGGTCTTACATCCCTTTGGTAAATCGACCAATTCCCATGTATGGTTAGACATGATGGATTCAATCTCATTGTAAACGGCCTTCTTCCAATAAGGGGCCTCTGCAGAGGACATAGCTTGTTTGTATGTTAATGGATCGTCTTCTAACATAAATGTAAAGAAATCTGGTCCAAAAGTTTTTGAGATCCTTGATCTTTTGCTTCTCCTTGGTTCTTCCTCTACTTGTTGATCAATATCAGTTTGTTGAATATTGTTAATGCTTTGTTCAGTATCCTCAAGTGAGTTAGGGACTTCGGTTTCCCTTGGTCTCTTTTGAGCATAAGTTTCAATATCCTGTTTTAAAGGATATATATGTTCGAAAAATCTAGCATTTCTCGACTCAATGATGGTATTTGTGTGGATATCATCAATTTCGGATTTGTGTACCAAGAAACGATAAGCAGCACTATTATGTGCATATCCAATGAATACACAATCAACTGTTTTTGGTCCTATTTTGACTTTCTTTGGTTTAGGTACCTCCACTTTCGCAAGACACCTCCACACTTTTAAGTATTTGTAGGAGGGTGGTCTATTTTTCCATAGTTCGTGGGGAATTTTAGACGTCTTCTTTCGTGGTATCTTATTTAAAATGTGATTTGCAGAAAGAATAGCTTCTCTCCAGAAGTTATCTAGCAAGCCAGAACTGATCAGTAGGGCATTCATCATTTCTTTTAGAGTTCTATTTTTCCTTTCGGCTATGCCGTTGGATTGAGGTGAATATGGAGCCGTAGTTTGGTGTATAATACCATGTTCGGCGCAAAACTCCTCGAAGGGGAATTCATATTCTCCTCCTCTATCACTTCGTAAAGCTTTTATTTTCTTGTTGAGTTGGTTCTCAACTTCTGCTTTATACTGTTTAAACATGTCGAATGCCTCGTCCTTGCTTCTAAGGAGATACACATAACAGTACCTTGTACAATCATCAATAAAGGTAATAAAATACCTTTTTCCACCTCTAGTTTGACACATTTTTAAGTCGCATACATCTGTATGTATTAGATCTAGAGGTTCAGTTTCTCGTTCAACATGGTGAAACGAGGTTCTTGTCAATTTTGTTTCTGTACAAATTTGACATTTATAATTGGAGTCTATTTTACATTTTGGTATAAATTCTAGATTGATCAATTTCCGTAATGAATCAAAATTTACATGACCTAATCTAGAATGCCATAAGTTAGAAGAGTCAACCAAATAAACAGAAGATTCAGTTTTATTCATATCATTGTTTGGTACAATAGTGGTTACATTTGCTTTAAATAAACCATCACACACATAACCTCTTCCCACATACACTCCATTCTTTGATAATACAAATTTATCAGCCACAAAGGTTAGTTTGAAGCCATGCTTGCTAAGCAACGACCCTGAAATTAGGTTCTTGCGGATTTCTGGAACGTGGAGAACGTCACTCAAAGTGAGTTCTTTTCCAGAAGTCAATTTTAGTACAACTTTTCCCTTGCCTTCAACCTTTGATGAGGATGAATTGCCCATGAATAGTTGTTCATCATCAGTAGCGGTTTTGTAGGTTGTAAACATCCACTTATTAGCACATATGTGACGAGTGGCTCCGGTGTCTACAAACCATTCCTTTGAGTTACCAACAAGATTGCATTCCGATATTACTGCACATAAATCCATATCAGAAACACCGTCTGAGATTTCAGCCAAGTTTGCTTCTGATTTCTTCTTCTTAGGTGCGCGACATTCGGCTGCTTTGTGGCCTTTCTTTCCGCAGTTATGGCATGAACCCTGAAATTTCTTTGAATTCTTTGGGTTATGTTCACGTTTCCTCTTGTTGGGTTTCTCTGACTCGACTACATTTGCCTTGGCAACCATGGTGTTCGAAGTCTTCTTCTCGGAGTTTCTGTTGTCTTCCTCGATCCTTAATCGAACTATAAGTTCTTCCATTGTCATCTCCTTACGCTTATGCTTAAGGTAGTTCTTGAAGTCTTTCCACGAAGGAGGAAGCTTTTCTATTGCTGCGGCAACTTGAAATGATTCACTTAGGATCATTCGTTCATCATGCAATGCGTGAATGATGACTTGAAGTTCTTGAATCTGACTAATTACGGTCTTCGCATCTACCATTTTAAAGTCCAGAAACTTTCCTGCGATGAACTTCTTCATACCCGCATCTTCGGTTTTATACTTCTTGTCCAATGCCGTCCATAATTCTTTGGAAGTTTGAGCAGTACAATATACATTGTAAAGGCTGTTATCGAGTCCATTTAAAATGTAATTCTTGCACATGAAATCTGCACTTTTCCAAATATTCACGGCCTCCACTTTAGTGGCATCAGTTTCCAGTTCTTCCACTTTAGGAACATCTTCGGCAAGATACTTTGCAAGACCCAATGTTGTTAAATAAAACAACATCTTTTGCTGCCAACGTTTGAAATCTGCCCCATTGAACTTTTCTGGCCTTTCTCCATGAGATAGTGCCATCGTTGGAACCACTGGCGCAGGCAGGGTGTTGGTCACCGTTTGTGTTGGCGCTGAGTTATTGTTGTTGCTATTTTCAGACATCGCCTTCTACAAAGATAGCCAACAATCAATATTGTTTCAAGATTGTTATTGAAACGTTACATAAGTGTTACAAATCTGATATTAGTAACAGCGTTTCAAAATAGTGCTATAAAAGCGTTGCCAATCTGTGTTGCAAAAGCGTTGCTAATCTGTAGCAGATGCGTTGCTAATCTGTTGCAACAGAATCAAATATTAGAATATAATCAGTAAATAGATTACCAATATGTTTGTCCGAGTGCAGCGGTGGCTGTTTCCTTGAAACAATATTGCTCCCTATATGCACCAAAGGATATGAGCAATTTGATTTCCCAAGATGAAACGGACGAACTCCGCGGTGCGGTGCTTGCAGGCGGAGCGACGGCGAACCAAAGAGAATACAGTAAAAGAACAGAGTTGTTGGGGAAGAAGATTGACAGGAAAAAGTAAGTTTTTACTTCGTTTTCTGTCTGCCTATTTATAGAATCGGGAAGATGCTTGAAATGGATGTGACTGTTGGAAAGGTTGCGACCCTTTACCAACAGACGCGACCGTTTTATAGCCGTTATATTTTGAACGGACAAAAATAAAACTGCTTTGATCGGAACAACCAACCAAGCCAAGCCAACCGCCAATTGCAAAGTGCCTCTAATACGCCTCAAACGCCCATTCGCCCACGCCGCGGATGCGGGCTCGGGCTCGGGCTCGGGCACAGGCGCGGGCGCGCGCGTGCGGGGTGGTGCGTTGCACCACCCGCTAAGATGGCTAAGCTTTCAAGTCTTTTTTGTCTCATTGTAACTATAATAGTGTCCACATCTTAGTATATAAACACCAAATGTTTATTATATTTTAAGATGTGGGACTATTTATAGTCACACTTCCCAATGCATAATAATTGCATTTCTCTTTTTCAATAAATGCCTCTTTCTCATTCATTATTTCCAACATATATTAGTTCAGGCTTGAACTACTATGATTTGTAATTATGTTAAGACTTTATGAATGATGTGAATATATAACTCATTTTGCCTTTTTGAAATGTGAATGATTATGTTCCTTTTGCCAAATGTGAATGATTATGTTATTTTTGCCAAATGTGAATGATTGTGGTGGTTACTAGTGCAATGTTAGTTTCAACTGCAAAATGACATAAAACCTATAGGTGCGCAATACAATAATGCATAGATTATTTTTAAATTTTGCATTTGTTTTAACAACGGACAAAAATAGTTGTAAAAGACTTATTACAACAGACAAAAACAGTGGCAAAAAACCTATTGTAAGAGGCAAAAATAATTATAAAAGATTTTATATAACGGTCTTTTATAACAGTCCAAAATAGCTGTAAAAAGCTTCGACTCTATTACAACTTTACATATTAAAACTTTCGGCTGACCGTTGTGGCCTATTACAACGGTTATTGCAAGTTGCGAAATGGATATTTTATTGTAAAGATGATCCAAAATAGGAAAAGATTTTGAAATATACCTATTTCAGTTGCTTTTGACTGACTCCGTTCCAACATGTTTTGTTCTTCCTGCTGTACTGCATGCTTCTCCTTACCACTTTCTTGAACAACATGTGTTTCTGCAACATTTCTCTTTGGGTCATCCGCATCACAACAACTACCTATACCAGCCCTTTTTTCTTCCTTCCTCCAACTTTTTTCGAATCGAAGCAGCTAGCTTAACACGATCGGATTTTGGCTTTTTAGTGTAAATAAAAAACAATACACGTAAACATAAGTCAACAACCACTCAATATTGCAGAATAACATGACAGTGCATAACGCATCGTGTAAAAAATGGTAGGGGAGAACAACGTTAAATCAAAAAAAGAGCTAAGGCTAACCAAAATAAAAATCTAAATTCGGCGAGACTCTTTCGACAGTAGAAACCTAATTCGATGGCCCACGTCAAATAAAGTTTTACATCCTAACACACAAACAATATGCAATCGAATACATATACAAAATTCGATAATACCCTACCGATTTCATTTACAACCCACAAAAACTGTTTTGTTCGTTCACACCCTATCGAAAATCTCATATACGCATGACACACCACAAACAAATTCAAACACTTTACTTCATCTCCCCATGCCGGATGTAGTTCATCCAATACCCAAAAATAATTTTGGCATACAACTATAGAATAACTGTGTCAAAATCAGGGAAATGTTAAATTTTTTCAACCCCACAATTATTTGAGGCTGCCGAAGTAAAATTAATCGGCACCATAATTGACCATCAAAAGAAATTTTGTACCATACTTCATCTTCTTGCCTGCATGATTCCACATCACCACAGCTAGTATTTTTTGTCCTTGCCATTGAATGGTGTCTCTGGTGGTGGTGACGAGCTTGCAATCTAAAATCTGAAATGAAGGGAGAAAACCCTTCTTTTTTTGCTTGAAATTTGACATGGAAGGAGGAGAAAGAAATGTTAAGGTTACATGATTTGAAGATGTACTGAGAAATATTTCCAAGGCATAACCATCCACAATTAATTCTTATGAAATAAAACACATCTCACTTGAAAAAATTTCATGGAGTTTCATTTAAAAAATTAACATTCATTGGACTCCTAATAACAATATCGTTTTTGTCCGTTTTGGAGTTGATCCTAAATTTTAAGTTGAACTCTAATTTATCTGCCTTCCATGCTCAACTTATCGAATGATACCATTTATACAAAGCCTGTTCAATCCAGTCCAACGACGTAGTTGAATATGGATGATAATTTGGATACAATGATCAAGTAGACTAATCAAATCGACCGTTAGGAAGGCTTATCTACTGTAGGAGCAAAAACAAATTTGTCTAAAGCAAAAAAACAAAAAAATTCGCACGCAATATAGACAGTGTGGTGCTAAGGGCACCATGATTTGTGCTGCGGACTACCATGTTCGGTCATTAACGGCCGAACAAAAAAAAGGTTTATACTATGGTTGGCAGACAACCACCGATCGCAGCTGGGTGCGGTGGCCCATAGCACACAGCCCGGTGCTCTTATCATCGCACTGTATAAAAGTTTCCGCGACTCCACGCTTTATTCTGCTACACGTTCGCCCAAATTTCCCAGTCTATTTTGACTTCAATGGATCCCTAACCTTTCTTTCCCAAATTACCACCTTAAGCAGTGGCTTTAAATGACCGATCCATGCCAAGGTGCACCGCTTGCCCTTCCGCCACCAGCGATTCTTCCTTCTTCCCCATCGGTCCTTCTTTGCCTACCACCTTTTCGTCTTTGCCACCTTCTCGCCCTACTTCAATTCCTCCCTTGCTCTTTTTTCTCCCATCAAAGCATCTGCTCTAACCCATTAATTATCATATCTATGATCCCCTCTGCCTCCACCTCGATCTCCACCTCCATTGCTGAAAATGTTGGGTACTACTGGAAATAACGAAGACCTTTTCTATGCACAGCTGAAAACTTTGGGTCCAATTCATCTTTGCTTCCCATGCCTAAGTAATACGCTATTCTCGTAGGAAGACAATAATAACTTAGAATCTTTCTTTCATATTTTATCTCATATAAGCTGTACAGTTAAGCCCGCTAAAGCATTCCCAAAATAGGATTAAAGTGTTTAGCGATCTTTGAGCATTGTTCTTTTACAAATTAGCGCTCCTAAATAGCAGATCCGCTTATAGTGTTGTTACTTACTGTGAGACCTTCTAAATTGGGTATTTTAGCATTGACTTTAGCACTTTTACCATATAAAAAAATTAAAATTGTCCAGCTTAATTTTAAACTTGAGTAACAAAGCTTTGGTGAAGGCTCAAGTTCAAGCATTCAACATAAGCTCGAGTACCATTTCTTGTCCTAGAGTTTGAATTGTATGAGTTAAGACATTCTAACATTTATTATAATTGTAAACTATGTTTCTTTTTTTTCTGCGGTAATGATATGGAACTAATAGTGAATTTATTTTGACCGCTTGGCATTGCTTCCAGATGCTTTAGAAAAAAAGTGGTATTTTGATGTCATTTGTAATTAAATTAATATAATAATTTACTTGATTTAAAGTATAGTGTTAACCCAAAAAATGGATCAACACCTTGGATCGAGTGTAAAAGCACCAGTGCAGATAATCAGCAGCACAAATATCAGATAAACAACAAATAAAAAATAGAAGTAAGAAAAGAGAGATATAATTTTTATAATGGTTCGGCTGACTCTGGCCTACATCCACTTTAATCAATATTTACTATGATTGTACTAGTTGAATCTCTCTATATATCAACTAGTTGGTCCTCAGATCTAAGTTACAATGAGTTAGAATAACTCACAAGTACAAGGGTTGACTGGAGAATCATAGTAACCCTCTTGATGACTGTTGTGAGGGAGAAGAAAATTGAAGAAGTAAAGGATTTCCAATAGAGTAATAGCTTTCTCCCCGAAAAAGATCCATATCTAGTTGCAGGTAGGTGAGTATTTATAGCATAATTCGGTGAGTATTGGGCCAGAAGTTCAGGTGCAGAAGTGTTCAGTTGTTAAGCCAAGTCATCACCGAAAATCTCAAATCACCGAGTCATTTCCTATGGGTAGCTAACTATCCATCCACTTAGCATATTTTTGAGTGATCTTAGTTTGGTTGTCTACCTATCTTCTATTTAAGTGCATTGTCCAAATATTAAGTCATTTGGAGTTCGTTTGATCATCCATCTTCATGGGTCATCTGGTCTAGAAGAATCATTCATAACTCACTCAATGCTTAACCAAATCACATAAAACATCACATATGCAATGTAGATGAGTAGGAGAGCCTCCCTTATGGATCATAGGTCATGGGACACGTTCCTCATGGGTCGGACTTGATGGATCAAACTGGCCCAATTCGAAGAAGAATCATCCATAACTCGTCCAAAACTTAATGAAACCAGACGAAACTTTACAGGTACTCTCTCTAGTGTGTGTGGGACCTACCTTATATATTTCAGGTTGTGGGGCCCAACCTACATGGATCGTTAGAGATCCATCTAGTTAGGTCGCTAGCGATCCATCAAACAATCCCCAAATGATCCCATTTTTTATATGAGCCTTCTTTTATGTCTTCTAAGTGTTCTTTCAAAATTTCAAGTCAATCCGACTTCGTATGAGTTCTTTAGACATTTTAAGTTAGCTGCTTTTGGTCAAATAGCTTGAATCAAATGAGTCTTCACTTCTCGAGCTAGATTGTTTGGCATGCTATGAAACTTGCAAGCATGCTTAGAAGTGGTAATGAATCATGATGAAAAAGGTTTGGACGACTAATGATGCTTCCCTATGGATCACTAGCGATCAATAAGTGATAGATCGCTAGCGATCCATCTACTTAGTATTTATTGGCCGATTTTCCTTGAGTCCTATTGGATTGTTTGCTCGGTTGTTTTGGTTGAGTCTCGAGTTATTCTGGCATAGTCTGAATGTTCTAACTCCTATTGAATTCTGATGGGTTAAGAAACCGGTTAACACTTGCCCCCAAAAGTACGCCTTTTGAATGAATGGTGTACTTTGCTTAAGAATAAGTTCTTATCTTCAGTCTTCGATAATTGAACTTTCCAGCTATTTTAGCCTTAGTGAATCATCTGATTCCTTCGGATTCTCTTGCCAATCACAAGTCATTCCAAACCTGTTATAGCCTAAGACTCTAGACTCTGCCTAAGTGTAATCTACACATCACAATCATTCCGATTTCATTCAGAGTTATTACATCACATATCTCTAATTAAATCACATGTTCCCAATTACATCGCATATCTCCAATTATATCACATATCTTTAATTGTCTCATGTTTGTTCGAGATTTACATCATTATCATTTTGCTTCTCATTTAGAGTTGTTCATTATATATCAAAATCACATTATATATCAAAGTCATATTATATATCAGAATCACATCATATATCGAAATCATCCTGTGTTCATCCAAGATTTATCAGTTTTATTCTATTTATAAGGCATTCAAATCATTTTATTAATTCAAATCGGTTTGATCTCTTCGGATCGTTTAACGTTTAGTTTAATGTTTAAGTTAAGGGGGATGATCTTTCTGGATGGTTTGTTTGTTAAGTTAAAAGAGATTACGTAGGCCTATTCACTCACTCTCCGGTGATTGGACTTACTTCTTGTACTCCGTCTCGTCTCTCTGGTTGGGACTCTAAGGCGATCAATATCGTACAAGTCCATCCAAGGGGACTTGCACCTTGCACTCCGGTCCCGTATCGGGACTCTAAGGCGATAAATATCATACAAGTCCATCCACTCACTTTTCTGGCAAGGGGACTTGCACCTTGCACTCCGGTCCCATGTCGGGACTCTAAGGCAATCAATATTAGTCATTGCAATCAAAGTGGATTTTTCAAAATTCAAATATTCAAATCAAAACAAACAAGCATAAATCAAACAAGCAGGAATCAAAACAAGCAAAAACCTAAATGTTCGCCTTGGAGTTCCGACTCAAAGCGTGCTTAAAGACCAATCTGGGTCATGTACACATGTAAGTGCTCTGAGGTTATTATTGTCCTAGATAGTTATCTCAGGCAGCCAACTTAGAGGGTGCCTAAGGATCATTTGAGATCCCGTACAGGTGTAAGCATCCTGAGGTTATTTGTGACGACCCGACTTTCTACGCCCAGAAAGTCGTATCGTTTTGAAGAAAAGAAAGAGGTGAGAAAGTAGAAAAGATAGAGAAGAAGAAGAAACAACATCAGAATCTCAACAGCGGAACGAATAAAATATAATATATCACATAAATATCCAAAATATCATATACATCAGAGTACGCAGATAATACAACACATACTAGACAGTTATAAACACCTGTCTAGTTAATACAACTCACACATCACAGAGATACAACACAGCGGAATATACAAATAAACACTGACACGGCGGAACCAATATATATATCTACACGCTGAAGCCTCCTGCTCCATTGCTCCTCCAGAATTCGTCAAAGCTAACCTGAATCCCTTGACTACCCGTAAAAATTTGGGTACCCGAGAGTTTATGAAAAACAGGAATAAACTTCGGGTCAGACATGGGTCTGGTATGAGTAACAGGTTAAAGTTGTTTAACTTTGAAAATCATTTTAAAACAAAAGGTATCACATAAGACTTCCCACAAATAAATATGGAAAAGTTTTTACCTTACGCTAACCAAAACATTTGATAGGAAATCCAGTGATATTATAATAGTGTCTAGGGTTTTCAAGTAAATAGAAAATAGCTGAAATTGTTACATCTATTAAATTCCAGCATACTAGCCACAAAGTGGGTAATACAATCAAAACCGTAGGGTCTCGTAGGGAAAATGGGTTTCCAACAATGGCAGGGCTACTGGGGTACCGCCCGTCACAGTACCTGGCCTAGATCAGAGTACCGAGGAGTACGCCCGCTCCCCTGCAACACAAGGCCGGAACCATCCCTTACTGGACAGTCCCGAACGAAACAACCCCAGGCAGTTGTGGCCACAAACTGCCCACACAATCGAAATATAAAGGGACATCTAGACAGGGGTATATCTCGCTCTCAAGTGGGTGCTACCCACGAAGCCTTGCTGCACCTCCCCTGTTTTAGCCATTCCCGGTTGATGAGGCTTGAGGTCACGATTACCTTATCAGAACTCATTACTTAGAATGCTCATCGTCCGCCTGACGATGTGCTGAAAGCATTCAATCCATACAAGTTCGTTCCGGGTTCGAACGAAACCGAAGGCATTATTTCGTTACACTCATTTTGGAATCACCCTCAGAGTTAACGACAATAACCCTTGCACTCTGAATCACCATCTCGAATCTATAAGTACTATCTCCGTCAAACTCATTACGGAATCACCCACAGAGTTATACTGACGAATAGTTCTTATACCTCGAGTCTTCACTTGCTCCATTTGAACTTCACGACCTAACGTTATTTTGGATCGATGTGGTTTTCGGGTCTCCAGACCTGGAATCCCGGTATACGGAAACCCGATCCCGGTCTCATCGAAATCCAAAACGTGTCTTTTAAGGCCAAGTTGTTTTAAAGTTAAAACAATTCAATTCAATTATCTATATCAACACAGATAGATAAATCACAATATACAATGGGATATCACAACATCATCATAAACAGATAATCCATATCATCTCAAACAAACATCCAAATCACAACAGATATCACTCGTCTCATATCTGAGATCACAATCAATCAATCAATGAGATATAAATATCATTCATAAGAAAGGATTTATCATTCACAATTATAATTAATTTAAAATGAATTAAATTAATTACTGCTTTCTCTGATTAATTTTAAAGTAAATTAAATTAATTACTATGTTTATAATCCTGCTTACAATCACTTTCTAATTACAATAAGTAATTAGTCTTTATTTAATTCCACAGATTAATTAATGTAAATCATTTATAGTAATTAATATTTTAATTACCTCATTTATAAATTGAATATAATTAACTACATTTATTCTTAATTAATTACATTTATTAATCATCTTATTATTAATTATTGCTTAATTAAACAATTCATAATTACATCATTAACTATATATATTAATGATCTCTAATTTATGTATAAATTAAACTGCTTCATTACTTTAAGAAAATTTAATCTTTAAATTAAACAATTATTAATCATCCTGGATTAATAACATCAGTAATTAACTCCCTTTAACTACTTATTAAATAAATTAATTATCTCATAATTAATTATCTTCATTTATTAAGCCCTCGATTAATTACAAAAGTAATTTCCCATATTACTTTATCTACACATCAACTTACATGAATCACATCCAGTGATTATCATCCAATACTTCTCTAAGTAATTTTGCTCCATTACTTACATCGAGTAATTTCACTCATCGGATTATCAAATGATTTATAAATTTGATTAAATTAAATAGATTCATTCATATAATCATATCATCCAATTCAGTTCCAATAGATAATAACCCTTTAATTATTTTGTTAAATATTCATTTAACAGTTTCAATGAATTATCCATATTAATTCATCTAATTATTATCAAATTTCATCGCATTTATAAATCAGTTTAAAATCCTTAGTTAATTGATTTTATTAACTAAATCAATTACTTGATTCCTTTCTTTTTGTAATTTCCTTTTTTAATTACAACTTAATATGATTAAGTCATCCTCTAATTAATTTATTAATTACTTCTATATTTTAATTTATTCCTATAGAAATTAATTTCTTAATTAAGGACTTAATTAACATTCCATATTTTAAATTTCTTTCTACTTTTAAGATTTAAAGTGATTAATGATTTAAACATTAATCTAGTGTAAGTTCACTTTAATATTCCTTGAAATAAATGTACATAACATTTATTATTTAAATTAACATTTATATAAAGGAAGAGTTTTTAAATTTAAATTATTATGAAAATCAATTCCTTTAAAATATATTTTTTTAAACTTGCAAATTCCTTTCTTTTATTCAAAACTTTTATAAAAGAATTTCTCAATTCCGTTAACATTGTTTAAACAAAAACTACTCTTTTAAAACTGATTATTTAAACTAGATATGGTTTTAAACATTTAGAATTAAAATTAATTTAAAGTTTCAGTTTTGGGTTTTAACATTTCTTGAATCCATCCACCATTTGATTTTAAACTACTTTAAAAACTTGTTAAATTTTGGACAAGAATTTAAACCTGGACAATCAAATCTATTTAAAAAAAACTGGAAACATGCTCTGTCTCGTGATGAAACCAGCCCGCTTCGAGTTTTCCCGCCGCATGCTTCGAGACGCGCACGCGCTTACTTGAGTTTTTCCCGAGAAACCACTCCACGCAACATTAACAGTTTTGACCTGTAGCGTACGAAACTACTTCGAGTTTTTCACTCACCTGACTCGAGAAAATCGCTCTCGAACTCGAGCACAACCCGAATATTCCAGACTTCACCTTCCAGGATTTTGACAGCCAACACCGTATATATGTGCACGTGCACAGAACTCTGATGAACTCCGGTTGACTTCGCCTCCTTCCACACATCGGCGATGAACTCCTCAAGCCTCGTGATCGCCCAGGAACCCCGAACGACGTCGAACTCGGAATATGGCCTACCAATCCAAACTGGAACGAAACTCGATCGACTGAGTTGATTCGTTCCGTCACCTACGATCACCAGAAATCACGAAATCCTGTCTGGAGCTTCCTCACACCCTCACGCAAAGTTTCCCCCTGGTCCGATCGAACTCGATGTCTTGAGGCATTCGAACGAGGTTAATTTACAGATATGGCAAAAACTAGGTTTACTGGGAAAACTTATCGCCGTTGCCACCACGACGAGCTACATCGCCTCCGCCCATTTTTCCCTGCCCCTCCGTTCAATCCTCCACCATCACAAGAATTTCCAAACCTTCCAGTTTACGTGATCACTCGATATTCGACGAAACATGTTTTTGTTCAACCCAAGACTACACCCTGAATACACTGTTAAAAATGATGATATTTATTTTAAAAATCATGTCTTTAGTTACTGATTCAGTTTATATACCTGGATCAATGAATTTAAAAGTGTGAATTTTTACAAACTTGAGCTTCCCTGTTCTACTTGTGTTTTCCAGAGCAAATTCAACTTTTTGATTTACTTAATTAAATTTCAACCTAAAGCCATGATTAAACAGATAGGTTCTGTTCTCAAACTAAATACAAATAAAATTAAATTAAGCAAGTTGATTTTTATTTAAGCCTGAGCTTCCAGATTTCCTTTCACAGAGGAGTTCCCAGAGTATAAACAGACAATATCAATACACATAAAGAATTGCATAAAAAAAATATCCCTACAACACACACATCTTTTTCAGATATAAGGATATAGTGAACTTACTTCAATATATTTTAAATTGTAAGTTACTCACCAAATCTTGCAAAAGAACAGAGCCTGCCTTGAAACAGTGAAGGATTTGAAAACTGGAAAGCCTTGTTTTGATCTTCCATTCACCTTCCCTTATGTTGTTTTAGTTTGCAAAAGAAATGGGTTTACTATATTTTCTTTTCTGGTTTGCAGTGTCAAACAAAATGAAATATGAAATAATGTAGGATGGTTTGTAAAAGGGTAGGTGTTTACTGGTTTAGGCAAATACAGGTAAGTATATTTCTTTTTCTTATTAATCAGAGATATTTTAGAAGATGGAGGCTGGGATACAAATTCGAATGGATTGTAGGCTGTTGAAAAAATGAAAGCATTAAATGGTATTGTACTTATGTCTCCCTTTAACTATTTTATATTCATGTCATAGATTTTTCTACTTTGCTTGTATCTTGTTTTACAAGCCAAAACATGTTGTATATTTACTTTAGCTTTTAAATTTTGTTGCCTGTACAAAATTTCTAAGTGTTGGTTTTACTTTTGTTATTCGCCTTGTTTTATTGCTTCAGCCTGCACACTTGTAATTTGTTATCTTGCCTAGCTTCAAATACTTTAGCTTGCCTGCATACTAACTTGTTCTTTGCATTTCTATCTATCTGCATATTATTTCTATACTTTGTTTTAACCTTAGCATTTCAAAACACTACAGGTATTTATTTGCCTACTACTTTACATAAGTTTTTATTTGGTTATGGTTATTATAGTTAAAATGTTAACTTGTATCTTTATATCTTATGTTCCTTTTTATACTTATGTTTTATAGATTTTTATTTTGTTCTTATGTTTATAGATTTTTCTTTCTATTTGTTAAGATCATACATTTGATTTATACTTAAGTTTAATATTTATAAAGCTTATTTTATTTTAAAACTTAAACAAAGATTCTACTTGAAACTTCAAACTATAGCTTTCCAATTATATATATATATATATATATATAACAATTCCTATTTAAAAATCTATTCACAAAATATTTATCAAATTAAAATAATTTACAAAGAAATTATCTCTATAAAAATAAATAAACTCATTATCAAAAATAAAATGATTTTATAAAAGATATTATCACTATATAAATAAATTACTCATATTATATCAATTCTATATTTAAAAAGACAAACACCCTTGTTAAATTTTAAATTTAAGTAAAGATCAATTTTAAACAAATTTAACTTATCCTGTATATATTTAAAAGTCAACTGATTATTTATTTAATAGCTTTTAGAAAGATATATATATTAAATCAGACCAAAATTTCCAAAAGTATTAAAATAAGAAAATATATCTTCGTTTATTAAAAATTAAAACAGATCTTATCGGTTTACAGTATATACAAATTTATATATATATATATATTATAAACAGAAAACAATTTATTAGCTTTTCAAATATAAATTATCAGTTAAACATTTATTCAGAAGAAAATTGTTAAATCAAATTCAAATTTTATTAACAGTTATTATCATATCAATTTAATTTTACCGCAGATTATTAAATTGATATTGTCAAAATTTTAGGGATGTCACATTCCTCCCCCCTTAAAAGAATTTCATCCCCGAAATTTAAACAAAGGTAATTTAATAATCTATTTAAAGTTTTAATTTTAAAATACAAACATACATCCATCATATTCTAACAATCATAGCATCCAATCAACCAAATCTATCTATTCCTATAAATTCTGGTTAGAATTCTCTCGAGTTTCCCCGATTATAAATACTGGGTTACTCGCTCTATAGAATCCATACCATCAATATTACTAAACTACAGAGCTCCTACTGATCTAGATCTACAAACAAGACAGGATATCAGACCGTAGACCAGTCTGACTCAACAACCAAAACTCCCGAACTGCAGGTTCTATAGCCAGAGACAGATCTCACATGTACACTCTCAAAGATACGTGAAATACAACGAATCCCAATCATCCCAACTGACCATTCAAATCTGAAGACTCATCACTTATCCTCAGAAGAACAATAGAAAAGATCCAAAATATCTCAGAGTTGACTTTCCACCTCTTACCCAACTTAGAGCTCCTGAATCAGAGAAAACTTCAACAACAACGAAGTCTTTAACTTCGAATTCCAAATTTCTCCGTCGCCTATCCACAAAATTCTTCGGACGATCCTGGGTCTCCTACATCTTTACTGATCAACTCAACTCTGCCGATGTCCTTCAGAAACAAACTGGACTCAAAACAATCCAACAAAACGATCTTTTCCAAGATCAATCAAAACTCAAAACACAAACTCTACTCCACAATCAGAAGATAGATCTCACATCTCTCATCCGGAAGAGATAAAACAGATGTACTCCAACTGGTCTCAGATCCTGAAAATTTGCTGTAAAAATTCTCTAATCCAAACACTGCAACTTCCATTTGCTTCCACTCTAAAACTGCTGCCACCATGCTTTCACTGCGCTACTCTGATATAGGTAGATAAAATACTGATGATGTCCATGAACACAAACTGTTCACTGATACCAATTGTGACGGACCTAGGCTTTGCAACCATCAGCCAGCAATCACAACTGGTATGCTTCCCAACTATTCGGAAATATGGTTCAACGGATCCAAAATAAAACTCAGAAGTTTCTCCCAAAACTGAGCTGCTTCACCAACTCAAAAAAAATCATCCTACTACTACTATCGGTATCACTTCTGAAATACAGTCGATACCAACTCCAAACTCCAGATGCTGACCAAATTCAGACTTCCAGAAGACACCCAGCAAAAGAAGAATCTCTAAAACACAAGAGAACACTCAAACCATCGCAAGTCGCTTTTGCGATCCATCCAGCTTAATTTCAGAGAAAAACTGCTCTCTCGCCACAAATCAGCACAGCATACACTTCTATAGTCGATCCATCGAAGAAAATGGGTTCACTCTTCTGCTTCTGAAATCTACTGCTATGCTAGAAAACTTCATTGCCAACACACTGAACACCCTGAGTCACCCTGCTGACCCAAATGCCCACAAACCAACAGAAATATCCTGCTGAACACAGCCTTAACATGGAATCAGACACACTTCTTTATCTCGTTCCAAAGAAATATCTTCGGAAACATCCCAAGTCATTGCGTCTCATCACATAGCTACTATATCCTGAAATATCAAGGTACCATCACTAACTTCTATCAATCCGATAGATCCAAACTCTAGTTCATCCAACTTACACTTCAAATATAAACTCCAAACTTTATCAGATATCCTTCCAAGATCGATGAAAAACTTCATCACAACAAAACTAATTCGAGACGGTATTAGGTCTATAGTCTCGACAGATACACAAACCCCAACCAATAGTAGTTGTGTCACACACCACTACTCTATCTACCTTTATATCTTATATTGGAAGACCCGAACAGGTAATCCAACCGATAGGTAGAAATAAATAAATATATAAATAGATAAAAATTACAAGTACGCTCTCTCAGGATAGACACCACTCCAAAGCCTAGGTATTCACTCAACCTAACGCTCTGATACCAAGTGTGACGACCCGACTTTCTACGCCCAGAAAGTCGTATCGTTTTGAAGAAAAGAAAGAGGTGAGAAAGTAGAAAAGATAGAGAAGAAGAAGAAACAACATCAGAATCTCAACAGCGGAACGAATAAAATATAATATATCACATAAATATCCAAAATATCATATACATCAGAGTACGCAGATAATACAACACATACTAGACAGTTATAAACACCTGTCTAGTTAATACAACTCACACATCACAGAGATACAACACAGCGGAATATACAAATAAACACTGACACGGCGGAACCAATATATATATCTACACGCTGAAGCCTCCTGCTCCATTGCTCCTCCAGAATTCGTCAAAGCTAACCTGAATCCCTTGACTACCCGTAAAAATTTGGGTACCCGAGAGTTTATGAAAAACAGGAATAAACTTCGGGTCAGACATGGGTCTGGTATGAGTAACAGGTTAAAGTTGTTTAACTTTGAAAATCATTTTAAAACAAAAGGTATCACATAAGACTTCCCACAAATAAATATGGAAAAGTTTTTACCTTACGCTAACCAAAACATTTGATAGGAAATCCAGTGATATTATAATAGTGTCTAGGGTTTTCAAGTAAATAGAAAATAGCTGAAATTGTTACATCTATTAAATTCCAGCATACTAGCCACAAAGTGGGTAATACAATCAAAACCGTAGGGTCTCGTAGGGAAAATGGGTTTCCAACAATGGCAGGGCTACTGGGGTACCGCCCGTCACAGTACCTGGCCTAGATCAGAGTACCGAGGAGTACGCCCGCTCCCCTGCAACACAAGGCCGGAACCATCCCTTACTGGACAGTCCCGAACGAAACAACCCCAGGCAGTTGTGGCCACAAACTGCCCACACAATCGAAATATAAAGGGACATCTAGACAGGGGTATATCTCGCTCTCAAGTGGGTGCTACCCACGAAGCCTTGCTGCACCTCCCCTGTTTTAGCCATTCCCGGTTGATGAGGCTTGAGGTCACGATTACCTTATCAGAACTCATTACTTAGAATGCTCATCGTCCGCCTGACGATGTGCTGAAAGCATTCAATCCATACAAGTTCGTTCCGGGTTCGAACGAAACCGAAGGCATTATTTCGTTACACTCATTTTGGAATCACCCTCAGAGTTAACGACAATAACCCTTGCACTCTGAATCACCATCTCGAATCTATAAGTACTATCTCCGTCAAACTCATTACGGAATCACCCACAGAGTTATACTGACGAATAGTTCTTATACCTCGAGTCTTCACTTGCTCCATTTGAACTTCACGACCTAACGTTATTTTGGATCGATGTGGTTTTCGGGTCTCCAGACCTGGAATCCCGGTATACGGAAACCCGATCCCGGTCTCATCGAAATCCAAAACGTGTCTTTTAAGGCCAAGTTGTTTTAAAGTTAAAACAATTCAATTCAATTATCTATATCAACACAGATAGATAAATCACAATATACAATGGGATATCACAACATCATCATAAACAGATAATCCATATCATCTCAAACAAACATCCAAATCACAACAGATATCACTCGTCTCATATCTGAGATCACAATCAATCAATCAATGAGATATAAATATCATTCATAAGAAAGGATTTATCATTCACAATTATAATTAATTTAAAATGAATTAAATTAATTACTGCTTTCTCTGATTAATTTTAAAGTAAATTAAATTAATTACTATGTTTATAATCCTGCTTACAATCACTTTCTAATTACAATAAGTAATTAGTCTTTATTTAATTCCACAGATTAATTAATGTAAATCATTTATAGTAATTAATATTTTAATTACCTCATTTATAAATTGAATATAATTAACTACATTTATTCTTAATTAATTACATTTATTAATCATCTTATTATTAATTATTGCTTAATTAAACAATTCATAATTACATCATTAACTATATATATTAATGATCTCTAATTTATGTATAAATTAAACTGCTTCATTACTTTAAGAAAATTTAATCTTTAAATTAAACAATTATTAATCATCCTGGATTAATAACATCAGTAATTAACTCCCTTTAACTACTTATTAAATAAATTAATTATCTCATAATTAATTATCTTCATTTATTAAGCCCTCGATTAATTACAAAAGTAATTTCCCATATTACTTTATCTACACATCAACTTACATGAATCACATCCAGTGATTATCATCCAATACTTCTCTAAGTAATTTTGCTCCATTACTTACATCGAGTAATTTCACTCATCGGATTATCAAATGATTTATAAATTTGATTAAATTAAATAGATTCATTCATTTAATCATATCATCCAATTCAGTTCCAATAGATAATAACCCTTTAATTATTTTGTTAAATATTCATTTAACAGTTTCAATGAATTATCCATATTAATTCATCTAATTATTATCAAATTTCATCGCATTTATAAATCAGTTTAAAATCCTTAGTTAATTGATTTTATTAACTAAATCAATTACTTGATTCCTTTCTTTTTGTAATTTCCTTTTTTAATTACAACTTAATATGATTAAGTCATCCTCTAATTAATTTATTAATTACTTCTATATTTTAATTTATTCCTATAGAAACTAATTTCTTAATTAAGGACTTAATTAACATTCCATATTTTAAATTTCTTTCTACTTTTAAGATTTAAAGTGATTAATGATTTAAACATTAATCTAGTGTAAGTTCACTTTAATATTCCTTGAAATAAATGTACATAACATTTATTATTTAAATTAACATTTATATAAAGGAAGAGTTTTTAAATTTAAATTATTATGAAAATCAATTCCTTTAAAATATATTTTTTTAAACTTGCAAATTCCTTTCTTTTATTCAAAACTTTTATAAAAGAATTTCTCAATTCCGTTAACATTGTTTAAACAAAAACTACTCTTTTAAAACTGATTATTTAAACTAGATATGGTTTTAAACATTTAGAATTAAAATTAATTTAAAGTTTCAGTTTTGGGTTTTAACATTTCTTGAATCCATCCACCATTTGATTTTAAACTACTTTAAAAACTTGTTAAATTTTGGACAAGAATTTAAACCTGGACAATCAAATCTATTTAAAAAAAACTGGAAACATGCTCTGTCTCGTGATGAAACCAGCCCGCTTCGAGTTTTCCCGCCGCATGCTTCGAGACGCGCACGCGCTTACTTGAGTTTTTCCCGAGAAACCACTCCACGCAACATTAACAGTTTTGACCTGTAGCGTACGAAACTACTTCGAGTTTTTCACTCACCTGACTCGAGAAAATCGCTCTCGAACTCGAGCACAACCCGAATATTCCAGACTTCACCTTCCAGGATTTTGACAGCCAACACCGTATATATGTGCACGTGCACAGAACTCTGATGAACTCCGGTTGACTTCGCCTCCTTCCACACATCGGCGATGAACTCCTCAAGCCTCGTGATCGCCCAGGAACCCCGAACGACGTCGAACTCGGAATATGGCCTACCAATCCAAACTGGAACGAAACTCGATCGATTGAGTTGATTCGTTCCGTCACCTACGATCACCAGAAATCACGAAATCCTGTCTGGAGCTTCCTCACACCCTCACGCAAAGTTTCCCCCTGGTCCGATCGAACTCGATGTCTTGAGGCATTCGAACGAGGTTAATTTACAGATATGGCAAAAACTAGGTTTACTGGGAAAACTTATCGCCGTTGCCACCACGACGAGCTACATCGCCTCCGCCCATTTTTCCCTGCCCCTCCGTTCAATCCTCCACCATCACAAGAATTTCCAAACCTTCCAGTTTACGTGATCACTCGATATTCGACGAAACATGTTTTTGTTCAACCCAAGACTACACCCTGAATACACTGTTAAAAATGATGATATTTATTTTAAAAATCATGTCTTTAGTTACTGATTCAGTTTATATACCTGGATCAATGAATTTAAAAGTGTGAATTTTTACAAACTTGAGCTTCCCTGTTCTACTTGTGTTTTCCAGAGCAAATTCAACTTTTTGATTTACTTAATTAAATTTCAACCTAAAGCCATGATTAAACAGATAGAGACTGTTCTCAAACTAAATACAAATAAAATTAAATTAAGCAAGTTGATTTTTATTTAAGCCTGAGCTTCCAGATTTCCTTTCACAGAGGAGTTCCCAGAGTATAAACAGACAATATCAATACACATAAAGAATTGCATAAAAAAAATATCCCTACAACACACACATCTTTTTCAGATATAAGGATATAGTGAACTTACTTCAATATATTTTAAATTTTAAGTTACTCACCAAAGCTTGCAAAAGAACAGAGCCTGCCTTGAAACAGTGAAGGATTTGAAAACTGGAAAGCCTTGTTTTGATCTTCCATTCACCTTCCCTTATGTTGTTTTAGTTTGCAAAAGAAATGGGTTTACTATATTTTCTTTTCTGGTTTGCAGTGTCAAACAAAATGAAATATGAAATAATGTAGGATGGTTTGTAAAAGGGTAGGTGTTTACTGGTTTAGGCAAATACAGGTAAGTATATTTCTTTTTCTTATTAATCAGAGATATTTTAGAAGATGGAGGCTGGGATACAAATTCGAATGGATTGTAGGCTGTTGAAAAAATGAAAGCATTAAATGGTATTGTACTTATGTCTCCCTTTAACTATTTTATATTCATGTCATAGATTTTTCTACTTTGCTTGTATCTTGTTTTACAAGCCAAAACATGTTGTATATTTACTTTAGCTTTTAAATTTTGTTGCCTGTACAAAATTTCTAAGTGTTGGTTTTACTTTTGTTATTCGCCTTGTTTTATTGCTTCAGCCTGCACACTTGTAATTTGTTATCTTGCCTAGCTTCAAATACTTTAGCTTGCCTGCATACTAACTTGTTCTTTGCATTTCTATCTATCTGCATATTATTTCTATACTTTGTTTTAACCTTAGCATTTCAAAACACTACAGGTATTTATTTGCCTACTACTTTACATAAGTTTTTATTTGGTTATGGTTATTATAGTTAAAATGTTAACTTGTATCTTTATATCTTATGTTCCTTTTTATACTTATGTTTTATAGATTTTTATTTTGTTCTTATGTTTATAGATTTTTCTTTCTATTTGTTAAGATCATACATTTGATTTATACTTAAGTTTAATATTTATAAAGCTTATTTTATTTTAAAACTTAAACAAAGATTCTACTTGAAACTTCAAACTATAGCTTTCCAATTATATATATATATATAACAATTCCTATTTAAAAATCTATTCACAAAATATTTATCAAATTAAAATAATTTACAAAGAAATTATCTCTATAAAAATAAATAAACTCATTATCAAAAATAAAATGATTTTATAAAAGATATTATCACTATATAAATAAATTACTCATATTATATCAATTCTATATTTAAAAAGACAAACACCCTTGTTAAATTTTAAATTTAAGTAAAGATCAATTTTAAACAAATTTAACTTATCCTGTATATATTTAAAAGTCAACTGATTATTTATTTAATAGCTTTTAGAAAGATATATATATTAAATCAGACCAAAATTTCCAAAAGTATTAAAATAAGAAAATATATCTTCGTTTATTAAAAATTAAAACAGATCTTATCGGTTTACAGTATATACAAATATATATATATATATATATTATAAACAGAAAACAATTTATTAGCTTTTCAAATATAAATTATCAGTTAAACATTTATTCAGAAGAAAATTGTTAAATCAAATTCAAATTTTATTAACAGTTATTATCATATCAATTTAATTTTACCGCAGATTATTAAATTGATATTGTCAAAATTTCCGGGATGTCACATTCCTCCCCCCTTAAAAGAATTTCGTCCCCGAAATTTAAACAAAGGTAATTTAATAATCTATTTAAAGTTTTAATTTTAAAATACAAACATACATCCATCATATGCTAACAATCATAGCATCCAATCAACCAAATCTATCTATTCCTATAAATTCTGGTTAGAATTCTCTCGAGTTTCCCCGATTATAAATACCGGGTTACTCGCTCTATAGAATCCATACCATCAATATTACTAAACTACAGAGCTCCTACTCATCTAGATCTACAAACAAGACAGGATATCAGACCGTAGACCAGTCTGACTCAACAACCAAAACTCCCGAACTGCAGGTTCTATAGCCAGAGACAGATCTCACATGTACACTCTCAAAGATACGTGAAATACAACGAATCCCAATCATCCCAACTGACCATTCAAATCTGAAGACTCATCACTTATCCTCAGAAGAACAATAGAAAAGATCCAAAATATCTCAGAGTTGACTTTCCACCTCTTACCCAACTTAGAGCTCCTGAATCAGAGAAAACTTCAACAACAACGAAGTCTTTAACTTCGAATTCCAAATTTCTCCGTCGCCTATCCACAAAATTCTTCGGACGATCCTGGGTCTCCTACATCTTTACTGATCAACTCAACTCTGCCGATGTCCTTCAGAAACAAACTGGACTCAAAACAATCCAACAAAACGATCTTTTCCAAGATCAATCAAAACTCAAAACACAAACTCTACTCCACAATCAGAAGATAGATCTCACATCTCTCATCCGGAAGAGATAAAACAGATGTACTCCAACTGGTCTCAGATCCTGAAAATTTGCTGTAAAAATTCTCTAATCCAAACACTGCAACTTCCATTTGCTTCCACTCTAAAACTGCTGCCACCATGCTTTCACTGCGCTACTCTGATATAGGTAGATAAAATACTGATGATGTCCATGAACACAAACTGTTCACTGATACCAATTGTGACGGACCTAGGCTTTGCAACCATCAGCCAGCAATCACAACTGGTATGCTTCCCAACTATTCGGAAATATGGTTCAACGGATCCAAAATAAAACTCAGAAGTTTCTCCCAAAACTGAGCTGCTTCACCAACTCAAAAAAAATCATCCTACTACTACTATCGGTATCACTTCTGAAATACAGTCGATACCAACTCCAAACTCCAGATGCTGACCAAATTCAGACTTCCAGAAGACACCCAGCAAAAGAAGAATCTCTAAAACACAAGAGAACACTCAAACCATCGCAAGTCGCTTTTGCGATCCATCCAGCTTAATTTCAGAGAAAAACTGCTCTCTCGCCACAAATCAGCACAGCATACACTTCTATAGTCGATCCATCGAAGAAAATGGATTCACTCTTCTGCTTCTGAAATCTACTGCTATGCTAGAAAACTTCATTGCCAACACACTGAACACCCTGAGTCACCCTGCTGACCCAAATGCCCACAAACCAACAGAAATATCCTGCTGAACACAGCCTTAACATGGAATCAGACACACTTCTTTATCTCGTTCCAAAGAAATATCTTCGGAAACATCCCAAGTCATTGCGTCTCATCACATAGCTACTATATCCTGAAATATCAAGGTACCATCACTAACTTCTATCAATCCGATAGATCCAAACTCTAGTTCATCCAACTTACACTTCAAATATAAACTCCAAACTTTATCAGATATCCTTCCAAGATCGATGAAAAACTTCATCACAACAAAACTAATTCGAGACGGTATTAGGTCTATAGTCTCGACAGATACACAAACCCCAACCAATAGTAGTTGTGTCACACACCACTACTCTATCTACCTTTATATCTTATATTGGAAGACCCGAACAGGTAATCCAACCGATAGGTAGAAATAAATAAATATATAAATAGATAAAAATTACAAGTACGCTCTCTCAGGATAGACACCACTCCAAAGCCTAGGTATTCACTCAACCTAACGCTCTGATACCAAGTGTGACGACCCGACTTTCTACGCCCAGAAAGTCGTATCGTTTTGAAGAAAAGAAAGAGGTGAGAAAGTAGAAAAGATAGAGAAGAAGAAGAAGAAACAACATCAGAATCTCAACAGCGGAACGAATAAAATATAATATATCACATAAATATCCAAAATATCATATACATCAGAGTACGCAGATAATACAACACATACTAGACAGTTATAAACACCTGTCTAGTTAATACAACTCACACATCACAGAGATACAACACAGCGGAATATACAAATAAACACTGACACGGCGGAACCAATATATATATCTACACGCTGAAGCCTCCTGATCCATTGCTCCTCCAGAATTCGTCAAAGCTAACCTGAATCCCTTGACTACCCGTAAAAATTTGGGTACCCGAGAGTTTATGAAAAACAGGAATAAACTTCGGGTCAGACATGGGTCTGGTATGAGTAACAGGTTAAAGTTGTTTAACTTTGAAAATCATTTTAAAACAAAAGGTATCACATAAGACTTCCCACAAATAAATATGGAAAAGTTTTTACCTTACGCTAACCAAAACATTTGATAGGAAATCCAGTGATATTATAATAGTGTCTAGGGTTTTCAAGTAAATAGAAAATAGCTGAAATTGTTACATCTATTAAATTCCAGCATACTAGCCACAAAGTGGGTAATACAATCAAAACCGTAGGGTCTCGTAGGGAAAATGGGTTTCCAACAATGGCAGGGCTACTGGGGTACCGCCCGTCACAGTACCTGGCCTAGATCAGAGTACCGAGGAGTACGCCCGCTCCCCTGCAACACAAGGCCGGAACCATCCCTTACTGGACAGTCCCGAACGAAACAACCCCAGGCAGTTGTGGCCACAAACTGCCCACACAATCGAAATATAAAGGGACATCTAGACAGGGGTATATCTCGCTCTCAAGTGGGTGCTACCCACGAAGCCTTGCTGCACCTCCCCTGTTTTAGCCATTCCCGGTTGATGAGGCTTGAGGTCACGATTACCTTATCAGAACTCATTACTTAGAATGCTCATCGTCCGCCTGACGATGTGCTGAAAGCATTCAATCCATACAAGTTCGTTCCGGGTTCGAACGAAACCGAAGGCATTATTTCGTTACACTCATTTTGGAATCACCCTCAGAGTTAACGACAATAACCCTTGCACTCTGAATCACCATCTCGAATCTATAAGTACTATCTCCGTCAAACTCATTACGGAATCACCCACAGAGTTATACTGACGAATAGTTCTTATACCTCGAGTCTTCACTTGCTCCATTTGAACTTCACGACCTAACGTTATTTTGGATCGATGTGGTTTTCGGGTCTCCAGACCTGGAATCCCGGTATACGGAAACCCGATCCCGGTCTCATCGAAATCCAAAACGTGTCTTTTAAGGCCAAGTTGTTTTAAAGTTAAAACAATTCAATTCAATTATCTATATCAACACAGATAGATAAATCACAATATACAATGGGATATCACAACATCATCATAAACAGATAATCCATATCATCTCAAACAAACATCCAAATCACAACAGATATCACTCGTCTCATATCTGAGATCACAATCAATCAATCAATGAGATATAAATATCATTCATAAGAAAGGATTTATCATTCACAATTATAATTAATTTAAAATGAATTAAATTAATTACTGCTTTCTCTGATTAATTTTAAAGTAAATTAAATTAATTACTATGTTTATAATCCTGCTTACAATCACTTTCTAATTACAATAAGTAATTAGTCTTTATTTAATTCCACAGATTAATTAATGTAAATCATTTATAGTAATTAATATTTTAATTACCTCATTTATAAATTGAATATAATTAACTACATTTATTCTTAATTAATTACATTTATTAATCATCTTATTATTAATTATTGCTTAATTAAACAATTCATAATTACATCATTAACTATATATATTAATGATCTCTAATTTATGTATAAATTAAACTGCTTCATTACTTTAAGAAAATTTAATCTTTAAATTAAACAATTATTAATCATCCTGGATTAATAACATCAGTAATTAACTCCCTTTAACTACTTATTAAATAAATTAATTATCTCATAATTAATTATCTTCATTTATTAAGCCCTCGATTAATTACAAAAGTAATTTCCCATATTACTTTATCTACACATCAACTTACATGAATCACATCCAGTGATTATCATCCAATACTTCTCTAAGTAATTTTGCTCCATTACTTACATCGAGTAATTTCACTCATCGGATTATCAAATGATTTATAAATTTGATTAAATTAAATAGATTCATTCATTTAATCATATCATCCAATTCAGTTCCAATAGATAATAACCCTTTAATTATTTTGTTAAATATTCATTTAACAGTTTCAATGAATTATCCATATTAATTCATCTAATTATTATCAAATTTCATCGCATTTATAAATCAGTTTAAAATCCTTAGTTAATTGATTTTATTAACTAAATCAATTACTTGATTCCTTTCTTTTTGTAATTTCCTTTTTTAATTACAACTTAATATGATTAAGTCATCCTCTAATTAATTTATTAATTACTTCTATATTTTAATTTATTCCTATAGAAATTAATTTCTTAATTAAGGACTTAATTAACATTCCATATTTTAAATTTCTTTCTACTTTTAAGATTTAAAGTGATTAATGATTTAAACATTAATCTAGTGTAAGTTCACTTTAATATTCCTTGAAATAAATGTACATAACATTTATTATTTAAATTAACATTTATATAAAGGAAGAGTTTTTAAATTTAAATTATTATGAAAATCAATTCCTTTAAAATATATTTTTTTAAACTTGCAAATTCCTTTCTTTTATTCAAAACTTTTATAAAAGAATTTCTCAATTCCGTTAACATTGTTTAAACAAAAACTACTCTTTTAAAACTGATTATTTAAACTAGATATGGTTTTAAACATTTAGAATTAAAATTAATTTAAAGTTTCAGTTTTGGGTTTTAACATTTCTTGAATCCATCCACCATTTGATTTTAAACTACTTTAAAAACTTGTTAAATTTTGGACAAGAATTTAAACCTGGACAATCAAATCTATTTAAAAAAAACTGGAAACATGCTCTGTCTCGTGATGAAACCAGCCCGCTTCGAGTTTTCCCGCCGCATGCTTCGAGACGCGCACGCGCTTACTTGAGTTTTTCCCGAGAAACCACTCCACGCAACATTAACAGTTTTGACCTGTAGCATACGAAACTACTTCGAGTTTTTCACTCACCTGACTCGAGAAAATCGCTCTCGAACTCGAGCACAACCCGAATATTCCAGACTTCACCTTCCAGGATTTTGACAGCCAACACCGTATATATGTGCACGTGCACAGAACTCTGATGAACTCCGGTTGACTTCGCCTCCTTCCACACATCGGCGATGAACTCCTCAAGCCTCGTGATCGCCCAGGAACCCCGAACGACGTCGAACTCGGAATATGGCCTACCAATCCAAACTGGAACGAAACTCGATCGACTGAGTTGATTCGTTCCGTCACCTACGATCACCAGAAATCACGAAATCCTGTCTGGAGCTTCCTCACACCCTCACGCAAAGTTTCCCCCTGGTCCGATCGAACTCGATGTCTTGAGGCATTCGAACGAGGTTAATTTACAGATATGGCAAAAACTAGGTTTACTGGGAAAACTTATCGCCGTTGCCACCACGACGAGCTACATCGCCTCCGCCCATTTTTCCCTGCCCCTCCGTTCAATCCTCCACCATCACAAGAATTTCCAAACCTTCCAGTTTACGTGATCACTCGATATTCGACGAAACATGTTTTTGTTCAACCCAAGACTACACCCTGAATACACTGTTAAAAATGATGATATTTATTTTAAAAATCATGTCTTTAGTTACTGATTCAGTTTATATACCTGGATCAATGAATTTAAAAGTGTGAATTTTTACAAACTTGAGCTTCCCTGTTCTACTTGTGTTTTCCAGAGCAAATTCAACTTTTTGATTTACTTAATTAAATTTCAACCTAAAGCCATGATTAAACAGATAGGTTCTGTTCTCAAACTAAATACAAATAAAATTAAATTAAGCAAGTTGATTTTTATTTAAGCCTGAGCTTCCAGATTTCCTTTCACAGAGGAGTTCCCAGAGTATAAACAGACAATATCAATACACATAAAGAATTGCATAAAAAAAATATCCCTACAACACACACATCTTTTTCAGATATAAGGATATAGTGAACTTACTTCAATATATTTTAAATTTTAAGTTACTCACCAAAGCTTGCAAAAGAACAGAGCCTGCCTTGAAACAGTGAAGGATTTGAAAACTGGAAAGCCTTGTTTTGATCTTCCATTCACCTTCCCTTATGTTGTTTTAGTTTGCAAAAGAAATGGGTTTACTATATTTTCTTTTCTGGTTTGCAGTGTCAAACAAAATGAAATATGAAATAATGTAGGATGGTTTGTAAAAGGGTAGGTGTTTACTGGTTTAGGCAAATACAGGTAAGTATATTTCTTTTTCTTATTAATCAGAGATATTTTAGAAGATGGAGGCTGGGATACAAATTCGAATGGATTGTAGGCTGTTGAAAAAATGAAAGCATTAAATGGTATTGTACTTATGTCTCCCTTTAACTATTTTATATTCATGTCATAGATTTTTCTACTTTGCTTGTATCTTGTTTTACAAGCCAAAACATGTTGTATATTTACTTTAGCTTTTAAATTTTGTTGCCTGTACAAAATTTCTAAGTGTTGGTTTTACTTTTGTTATTCGCCTTGTTTTATTGCTTCAGCCTGCACACTTGTAATTTGTTATCTTGCCTAGCTTCAAATACTTTAGCTTGCCTGCATACTAACTTGTTCTTTGCATTTCTATCTATCTGCATATTATTTCTATACTTTGTTTTAACCTTAGCATTTCAAAACACTACAGGTATTTATTTGCCTACTACTTTACATAAGTTTTTATTTGGTTATGGTTATTATAGTTAAAATGTTAACTTGTATCTTTATATCTTATGTTCCTTTTTATACTTATGTTTTATAGATTTTTATTTTGTTCTTATGTTTATAGATTTTTCTTTCTATTTGTTAAGATCATACATTTGATTTATACTTAAGTTTAATATTTATAAAGCTTATTTTATTTTAAAACTTAAACAAAGATTCTACTTGAAACTTCAAACTATAGCTTTCCAATTATATATATATATATATATATATATATATATATAACAATTCCTATTTAAAAATCTATTCACAAAATATTTATCAAATTAAAATAATTTACAAAGAAATTATCTCTATAAAAATAAATAAACTCATTATCAAAAATAAAATGATTTTATAAAAGATATTATCACTATATAAATAAATTACTCATATTATATCAATTCTATATTTAAAAAGACAAACACCCTTGTTAAATTTTAAATTTAAGTAAAGATCAATTTTAAACAAATTTAACTTATCCTGTATATATTTAAAAGTCAACTGATTATTTATTTAATAGCTTTTAGAAAGATATATATATTAAATCAGACCAAAATTTCCAAAAGTATTAAAATAAGAAAATATATCTTCGTTTATTAAAAATTAAAACAGATCTTATCGGTTTACAGTATATACAAATTTATATATATATATATATATTATAAACAGAAAACAATTTATTAGCTTTTCAAATATAAATTATCAGTTAAACATTTATTCAGAAGAAAATTGTTAAATCAAATTCAAATTTTATTAACAGTTATTATCATATCAATTTAATTTTACCGCAGATTATTAAATTGATATTGTCAAAATTTCCGGGATGTCACATTATTATTATCTAAATAGTCATCTCAGACATCTGACTTAGAGCATGCTTAGGGACCATTCGGGATCCCGTACACTTATAAGCGGCTTGAGGTTATTATTGTCAAAATACCAAAAGAAAAGCATGGAAAAAGAAATTAAAAAGCAAAGCATGGGAACCAGATCCGACTCCCATCTACCCCGTTCATGGGATAATTTGTCTTGGCTCAAATCCGTGGGCGTTTCTTGATGCATTTGCCGTGGATGGTGGCTGTTTTTGCAATTCTATCGCAGTTTTGTTCCACACGTACTGTGGCAACGGGTTGTTCTGAACCAGTTCTTCTATCAGATCACGAAGGTGTCGGCACTCATTTGTTTCATGCCCATTCAGCTCATGGAAGATGCAAAATTTTCCAGATTTTTTCTCTCGATCAGTGGGCTCCCTCCTAAAGCAATATTTGTCACTCTGTTCCAGTAGGAGTACCCCGGGATGTACTCTTCCAGCCGCACGCCTGTGTTCTGATTCATAACTATAGCTTCATTCAGACCTACGTTCCATTGAGGAAGTTCTAGTACATATTCTTCTATCAGTTGCATCATAGTATTTGGATTAGCTCCTATACCATCAGTTCCTGGTGTTTCAACAGTCACTCCGACATTGGGATTGATTCCCATGTTGATTTCGGTGTTGCCCCCAAGTATCGATTGCTTTGGGCGTGGGGGCAAGACTCCATCTTGTTCCAATCCCACTCTTGCAGCTCCTGCATTGTTCCCTGGAGTTTGATTCCTATTCCCTACAGATCTAGCCATCCCTTGCTACTCCATCTTCTGGAAGAAGCCGTCCATCATCTCCTGTTGTCTAGCTAAGATTCCATCCATCATCTCCTGTTGTCTAGCTAAAATTCCATCTTGCATCTCTTTCATCATCCTTTCCATCTCCTTTCTAATCACATGGTTGGGTTGATGAGAATTTGAGGACACATCCTGCCGCCTCCAAGCTTTGGTTGATTTGCTCTGGCTCTATATCTGGTATTATGCATGTTCATCTTCTCCAAGTCTTAGATTCCAAGTTCAAGTCTTCAAATATCACTTTGAGTTCAGTTTTCTCATTAAAAGCACCAAAATGTTAACCCAAAAAATGGATCAATCTCTGGATCGAGTTTGAAAGCATTAGTGCAGATAATTAGCAATACAAATTTCAGATAAACAACAAACAAAAAGCAGAAGTAAGAAAAAAAAGAGAGAATTTTTACAATGGCTCGGCTGACTCTGGCCTACGTCCACTTTAATAAATCTTTATTATGATTATACTAGTTGAATCTCTCTAGATATCAACTAGTTAGTCCTTAGATCTAAGTTACAATGAGTTAGAATAAGTCACAAGTACAAAGGTTGACTGGAGAATTACAGTAACCCCCTTGATGACTGTTGTGAGGAGAAGAAAGTTGAAGAAGTGAATGGATTCCAGTAGAGTAATGGCGGCTTTCTCTCCAGAAAAGATCCATCTCTAGTTTAGATAGGTTAGTATTTATAGGGAAATTCAGTGAGTATTAGGCCAAAAGTCAAAGTGCATAAGAGTCCAGTTGATGCTAAGTCATCACCGAAAATCTCAAATAAATCTGAGTCATTTCTATGGATCTCTAGCTATCCATCAACTTAGCTACCAGAAGCCTTTACTTAGTGCTAAGAAGGAGCTCGGAAAGTTTGAGGGCAATCCGACCTATCTTGATGGATTGCTAGCTGTCCATAGAGGATGGATCGCTAGTTATCCATCCACTTAGCATATTTTTGAGTGATCTTAGTTGGTTGTCTTTCTACCTTCTATTTAAATGCTTTGTCCAAGTATCAAGTCGTTTAGGATTCGTTTGACGATCTGTCTTCATGGTCATTTGGTCTAGAAGAATCGTCCATAACCCACTCAATACTTAATCAAATCCCACGATACTTTACACATGCAATGTAAATGAGTAGGAGAGCCATTCCTATAGATCATAGGTGATGGGGCCCGCTCCTCATAGGTCGGACCTGATGGATCAAACTGGCCCAATTTGGAGAATAATCATCCATAACTCGCTCAAAACTTAATGAAAGCAGATGAAACTTTGCAGGTACTCTTTCTAGAGTGTGTGGGACCTACTCTATAAATTTCAAGTTGTGGAGCACAACCTACATGAATCGTTATCGATCCATTTAGTTAGGTCGCTAGCGATCCATCAAATGACCTCCAAATGATGTCATTTTTTCCGTGAGCCTTCTTTTATGTCTTCTAAGTGTTCTTCCAAAATTTCAGGTCAATCCGACTCTGAATGAGTTCTCTATCCATTTTAAGTTAGCTGTTTTTGTCAACGAGCTTGAATCAGATGAGTTCTCACTTCTCGAGTTAGATTGTTTGGCATGCTATGAAACTTCCAAGCGTGCTTAGAAGTGGTAATGAATCATGATGCAAGAGGTTTGGATGACTCATGATGCTTCTCTATGGATCGATAGCGATCCATCTACTTAGTATTTTATTGTTGATTTTTTGAGTCCTATTAGTTTGTTCGCTAGGTTGATTTGGTTGAGTTTCGAGTTATTCTGGCATAGTCTGAATGTCCTAACTCCTATTGAATTCTGATGGGTTAAAAATCCGGTTAACACGTAGAATTACTAAATTGATAATTTGATTAATAAAGTGAACGGCGATTATGCTGTTAATTAAATTAAATACTGGAAAGTTGATTAGATGCAATGGAATGGAAAGTGGTGAAATTTTAAATTTTGATAAGTTGATTTCGGCTATAGAAAAAATTTTTTGAGGTTGGAAGATTAATAGATTAAGGCAATGGTTTAGCCCATATTTAGTTTTCAATATTTTGTCATTGTATAATTTAAAGCTATTGGAAAATTGAAACAAATATTTGTGGAAATTACATAGTTTAGGTTGTAAAAACAAATGCAGACTTTTAGGACATATACGGCTGGTGTCCCGTGTCCATCATCAGTTCAAATACGAGACAAGTCAAGGGATTCACTCCGCTCCAACTATAATAATTGTGGACCCAAACCGCCAAATCTGGAGCTGAAATCGAATATTCAAATGGATGGTTCTATAATGCAGATTGCAGACCATTCAAGTCAACATTTCATGAAAATTCAATCGCTTGTTTTTACCCATAACTCAGATAGCGAGCTCCCAAATATTCAGCCTCTGATTTTTATTTTAAAGTCTTTAGTCAAATAAAAAAAAACAAAAAATCAATAATTGCACAACACGTCAACAGCTCACCTCCAAACAATTTTCAATACATTAACACATCAATCTCAATATCATTGTCAATATATTATCCAAGTTGCCTTACAATATCCACCACTTGCACTTCTCATTAATATAAATCCTGCCAGCAGTACTCACCAGTTTCTTCAAACAAAAAAAGGGCAATGGCTTCCAAAAAACTGACCCTCGCGGTCCAGGTGATCCGAGGCCGGTGGTTCATGTTGTTCGCCACCTTCCTAATAATGTCTGTTGCAGGAGCAACCTACATATTCGGCATATACTCCAAAGAAATGAAAACCTCCCTCTCCTACGACCAGCAAACCCTAAACACCCTCTCCTTCTTTAAAGACTTGGGCGCCAATGTCGGCATCGTCTCTGGCCTCGTAAACGAGGTCACCCCGCCCTCCATCGGTCTCTTGATCGGCTCTCTCATGAACCTCTTCGGCTACCTCATGATCTACCTCGCCATCACCCGTAGAATCAAGAAGCCCGCCCTCTGGCAAATGTGCCTCTACATCTGCGTCGGCGCCAACTCCCAGTCGTTCGCCAACACCGGGGCCCTTGTCACGTCCGTCAAGAACTTCCCGGAGCACCGCGGCGTCGTGCTCGGCCTCATCAAGGGCTTCGTCGGCCTCAGCGGCGCCATCTACACCCAACTCTACCTCGCCTTCTACGGCGACGACTCCAAGTCCCTCGTCCTTCTCATCGCTTGGCTACCCGCCGCCGTCTCCATCGTCTTCATCGGTACCATCAGAATCATCGACGTCGTCAAGACCGATACTAAGGAACGTACTAAACCCTACTATTGGTTTCTGTACATTTCGCTAGCCCTTGGTTTTTACCTCATGGTCATTATCGTACTCGAGAACGTTTTCGAGTTTAGTCACGTCGAGTACGGGGTTAGTGCCATCGTGGTTGTGTTTCTTCTCTTTTTACCTCTTTTAGTAGTTGTCAAAGAGGAAATTGATTTAGGGAAAAAGGAACTCGTAGTAGTCACTTCTTCAAAAGAAGTAGTCACAGCTGATTCAAAAGAAGTAGTCACAACCGACGATAAAGTGTTAAAGCAGTTAGAGTGTGGATCTACCACCGATAATTCCAAAGTGAAAAAAATGTTTAAAGCGCCGGAAAGAGGGGAGGACTACTCGATACTACAAGCGTTAGTGAGTGTGGACATGATTGTGCTATTTGTAACAATGATTTGTGGAGTTGGAGGCACGTTGACTGCCATCGATAACATGGGGCAGATAGGGCAGTCTTTGGGCTACCCGACCAAGAGCATAGGGACTTTTGTATCATTGATCAGTATATGGAATTACGCGGGTAGAGTTGCAGCTGGGTTTCTATCAGAGATGGCCTACGAGAGATACAACTTTCCCAGGCCTCTTTTGCTTACGTTAGTGTTACTGTTTTCTTGTGTAGGTCATCTATTGATAGCGTTTGGGGTACCGAATTCTTTGTACGTGGCTTCCGTTATCATAGGGTTTTGCTTTGGGGCGCAGTGGCCTTTACTGTTTGCGATCATATCGGAGATATTCGGACTTAAGTATTACTCCACGTTGTATAATTTGGGGGGCGTGGCAAGTCCGATTGGGTCTTACATTTTGAATGTTAAAGTTGCGGGGCATTTGTACGATATGGAAGCGGCAAGGCAGAACGGTGGTTTGAGAAGATCCACGTGCTTTGGGGTAAGCTGTTTTAAGGAATCGTTTCTGATCATCACTGGGACAACGATAGCCGGAGTTTTGGTTTCTTTGATTTTGGTGTGGAGAAGCTGGAGCTTTTACAAGAGTGATATATATGCTAAGTTTAGAACCGTGGATAGTGAAAATAGTGTGATGGAAAGTGTAAAGAAAAGTGAAATCAATTGATGCATGTCTCATGTACTGAAGCAATGAATTATAGTTTACGATTAAGGTGTACTTAAAATTGGTCTACTACTTCTGAAATTTAACTAGAGATTAATTCGGATTGATTGTGTACATGTTCATACATTTTCTTAAAATATTTGAACTAAAATCGTATGCGAAAGGTCCGGATGATCAAACGAATTAAACAACATGCGTAATTAACCAGCTACAGATGTATTTGGTAAAGTTTGCTCATGGAATCTATATCTAAAATAAGGTAGGTTACCCAATAAACTTGACTGTAATATTAGGATTTAGGATACAAACTTGCATGAGCTTTCACCTAATTAAAGAAACAAAATCTCGATCTCGATACACAATCCCTTCAAAATGATTCTGACTTGTGCACTTCCTGAAAATACGCGCACGTGTTACGGAAATAAGCATAAATGACGAATAGATTTAGGATTGTTTTGAATCTCCATCTCTTATGTTTCCCTTCTCCATTTCAGCCATATATTTAATTTAAGATCAAAAGATAATCCGAAAAGCAATGTATCACGATTGCACTTGAAATCATTTTGGGACGATTAATAAATCTTAAAGCGTAAATATAAAAAATTAGTTTTGTTATTTTTTTCTTCTTTAAATCCCATTGGTTATAAAATATACGAAAAGAAACAATTATGATGATGACGAATACCATTGGACATATAGTACCGATAAAAAATAAACGGATAGTTTTTGAATGCAGTTGCCTTTACCTTCGCATCCGTATACTTTTTCCTCTTCAGATTTTACCATATGCAACGACCCAAGATTTTGACACATTATTACGAAATTATTAATTGTCGTTCAATTTAAATGAGTAATTAAAAAACAAATTGTCTTTTTGAGGATTTTGACATTTCCATTGCATTAAAAATATTTGAGAAATGAATTTTGAAATATAATGTGTTACAGTTTGAATACATTGACCAAATTGGGTAATTTTTGACACAAAACCGCTTTAGACCCAAAAACCCAAATACTCACTATTTATTTCTTCTTCTTAATCCCAAAAATTCTTCCATAATTATATTTTAGTGGCAATTAGTCCTAAAGTTGATTGATGTCCAAATCACTGCATTTTATATATGAAATTGTTCATAACGACGTAAGGAAGAGACAACAATTATTTGTTTTCTAGCATGACGGTTAATTATTCTCGGTCCGTCGTCGGTGGTGAATCAACTACAAAACGATGACAATAGTGGCGGTAAAGGTACCGCTGTCTCGAGGACAATGAAGGGAACACATCTGTGGTGACCGATCGTTCTAAATCAGATTTATTTAGGGTCTTAGAGTTAGTTAATGTAATATGTAATTGTTAAAAGTCAATCTAATTAAATATATAGACTGAATAAATATTTATTTAATTAATGTGTATACTATTAATTAGGTCCAACATTTGGAATATTTCATAGGGGGCTGGCCATACATAGATGGGAGAGAATGAAGTTTGAATACTTCTTTTGGCTCGATGAGATCTAGAGTAAAGATATGAGAAAAATGAAGGGGCATTTTGAATATATGGTTGGTATAAGTACTAACCTTTTTCTCATTTTAGATAGTAATCAAACTCAAAACCCAGGCCCCATTAACAACTATTCGAAAATTATAAAAGAGATTTACACACCAAGCTAGGAGGAAGAAGAAATTATACTTTAAGAGGAAAGGCTAGCAACACGATGTGTTAACAACCGGTCGGGTCTAGAGGTATAGAATTCTAAGTTATATTTGAATTGCAAGTAAATATCTGTGCACATATGTTTTGATGTTTTTTTCGACATCGATATATATATATATATATATATATATATTAGTTTTAATATACATACGTGTGTGTATACAAACACACACACACAAATATATATATATATATATATATATATATATATATATATAACATAATAAACATTTAAAAAACTTTTGGCCATAATAGATACACACATACACACAATTATATCTATAATATTCAAATAGTGTGTGTGTGTTATAATATAATATACAAATACATACATACATACATGTATATATTCATAATGTTTATATATATATATATATATATATAATATAACTATATATTTTTAAATTCAGCAAACAAATACATACATATATAGAACTCTAAATATAAAGAAATTGGCGGTTGTGTGTACATATAAATAAATACATATACTAAATGTTCTTATTTATTTAAAATTTGCATTTCAGCTTTAAATATACGACACCCCTCTTTTATAGCACTCCTTTAGCACACCTACTTTTCACCACAAGTTTTTATTTAAATAATAATATGAAGTGAAGGAGAGAGAAACAACGAATATTTAAACAAAAGCATGTGGTGGAAAGTAGGGATGTTAGAAAAGAAGGATGTTATTTAATCATACATACATACATATATATCTATGTGTGTGTATGTCTGTTTGTGTGTATGTATATGTAAGTATGTCTATGTATGCATGTGTGCGTACACACACACACACACACATATATATATATATATATATACGTACATACGTACATACATATATATGTATGAGCAAGATTCGACCACATCTCATTCTTGCTACACCTCAAATTCCTTTTGATTTCAGTCACATGTTTCAATTTAAATAATTATAGACGTGCCCAAAGGGAGAAAAATGTAATTATCTAAATTGAAACATGTGATTAAAATTAGGGAAGATTTGAGTTGTAGTAAAAATGAGATGTAACCGATCCTGCCCTATATGTGTGTAATTGTGTGTGCATGTTTATATAATTTTCGGAAACTATTTGTTCTGTCAAAATAAAATGAGAAGACATACATACATACATACAAATATATATATATATATAGTATTAAAAAGGAAATATGTGCACCTTTGTTTTAATCATGTCGTTGCCGACACCTTGTTTGTTAGCAACTTTCTCTCCGAACTCCAAGTTCTTTTTCTTTGACTCTAGGTTACAAACATATCTTCTACGCTTCACCAATTATTATTATTTTTAGCAATGGGGGCTAGGGTTTTCTATTGTTTATTATGTGCATCCAAAGAAGAGAGAAAGATCGAGCTATTTATCAACAATCATATCTCCAAACTTTCCATATATCAAAACCTTCCATGTAACAAAACCCCAGCCCTCCTCCTTCCATAGCATGACCTCCTTTTATGGGGCATGTTTTAAGTCAACATATAACAATTATATATCATTATAATCAATTTTGAAGATTCAAATAAATAATTAAAGTGCTATAAAATTTTAATACAACATTTGTGTTGAATCCTTTAAGTGAACTTGGTCCTTAGTTGGTTTAAACAATTTAAATACTAAAGCCTATACAGATTTTACTGAAGTACAATATCGGGGTCAATTTCATTTTGTTATAGATAATTTCGACAAAATCCAATTTCTGATCTATATTAAGCTGCACCTTATAACAATATTTTGTGCACATATTCTTTTCATCATCATTATATCACTTAAACATCTAGAGTTTGATCAATGGTCAAAAACCCTTATAATATTTGTATTTAATTGCGTAAACTTCTTTAAAGTTTTTGGTTCAATCTGATAACATTATCGATTAACCGATTTACTCTAGCCAAATATTTTGACTTTAGTTTGACTACCAATTATAGTGATACTAGCATTCTACGACAAGAGAAATGTATCCTCTCTTAAGCATTGTTTCATCTCAAGTAGTTCGACGTATACCAACTATGACCGTAAACAGTCTCTGTCGTATGATCGACCATAATCAAAGTACAGTATAGTGACATATGATCTACAATACCCTCAAGTCTGAAGATTACTATTGTTAATAACTAATAATGATGAATGTGCATGTAAAGACACATTATTCGTAATACCCAAAAATACATGCATAGAAGCACCAGATCCCTAAGTACAAAAAATTATGACTCTTAAGGATGGTAAAGAGATAACGAACAGAGCATATCCATCACATGTTCGCATAGAACACACAATTAACTTGCTCTAGCTTGCATTTTCTCTTTGAAGTTCGTACCCACTCAAGGAACACGTAATAAGAAAAACATAAAGAGGATCAGACATAAAGTTCGATGAAAAAGAAACATTACTATGAAACGTGATATTTGATACATCATTATGACATGAATAATGTATTATTGATACCACGGAATATCTAACATATGTAAATCAAATGTACATATAACAAATAAGCAAAAGCTCTGAGTAACGTCATATTGCACTTAGGTTGCAGTTGTGGCGAATGGAAGTGAGACATTTGAGTGGTGTATTTTAGCGGAGTAGATTGTTGAATGGGGTATGCATTTGCGGCTACGAACGAGGTATTTGAGCGGAGCATTTGAGTGGGGTATTTAATTTGTGATTTTTAATTTAATTGTTTTGTAGTTAATTAATTATTTGTTTTGTTGTGTTATATGAGTTTAATTAAAATGAAATAATAGTGCAAAAATTAAAATACATCCAAATTTATTAAAATACATTAAAAATATACTGATAAAATGCATAAATAATACAACAATAATATAGTTATAGTAAAAATCCTATTTGCTGCCACCACCTTGGTTTATCAGATAAGATTTGTACTTCACAAAAAGACGTTCGGCTGCAACTGCTGACATCAACCATTCTTTTGCCATTTCGTCGTCAAGAGCATTAAATAAATCTTTATTATTGGGCTGCATAACAACTACCATCACTTCACAAAAATTAAATTCTCTTCCTGCTCCAAGACGTTTAACGCGATCATCCATATCTGCGTAGTTTACAAAATTTCTTAATGAGTCTACGCTGTTTGTGTTCGAACTGTTCAAAGTCATACGAGAATTTTTCATCTGTCTCTTGCGTATTACGTTAATGATGTCACACATCTTCTCATCAGCTTCTCCACGATGTCTTCTCGAACTGCTATATGCACCAGAAGATAAACCAATATTTCGAGCTCGTTGCACTGGAGCTTGATATAATGGAGGATTGGTCGATGAATTCAAATTTGGAATGTGAGTTTCTTGCGTTTCATCCAGCTGATTGTAAAACCCTTCAAAAACCCATGTGCTATCAACCTGGGTCTGTACAGAAGGAGGGGTATTTTGTTGCATTGGTTCTTGTGTAGAAGCAGGCGTATATGATGTTTGTCTAGTTGCATGCGCCCTTTGGAACAATTATTGCATTAGACCAAATTTTTAAGAGGTGATTTTCTATATTTCATTGTACTCCAAATTCCTACAAGTAGAAAAATAAATAATAAAATATTACAAATAATAAAATTGCATATATAAAAATACCTTTGCACGATCACTCCACCACTCCTCGCTACCTGTAACAGTTTGTCTATGAGGATCCCAACCAACACCAATTTTGTTGCACAGGCTTTCCCATTTGATCCAATCTCTTCTAACACTATCATATTTATATCGAATTTTTATTTCGTCTATTGTTTCAATATCTCGAATGCCTTCTACAGCTCGGTTGAACTTTTCCGTTATAGCTTTGTGCTCTCTCTTTTTGCTGTTACTGCAGGCAGAATATGCTTCTACGTCATATTTTAGCATAAGCTAAGTAGTGTCAGCCAACCAATAATGCGGAGCCCTTTGGTTTGACATTTTTCTTCCAAAAATTATCAAAAATATATATGATGTAGAGAAAAAAATACAAATAGTGGTGTAAAAAAATAACTGAATATCATTGTGGATTGACGGAAATTAAATGTTGTTTGTTGTTTTGTAGTAAGGAAGAAGGAGGCGATGGAATTTATAGATGGAGGAGGAGGAATGAGGGAGAGGACCCATTGGAGGAAAAAACGGCTTAACGCATCCGACGTCAACAACTCATTTTCCTCCAACGGCTCAAATATGGCTAGAAGGGGAATTCAACCGTTTGGGCGTCGGATGTGTCCCAAACGGAAACGTGCCATTTTCTAGCTACGAACGACACCTTAGCACTGCTCTTCTCCTACATTCAACATGTTATCATAATGAATAATAATTCTAATATAACCATGGAGAATATCAAACAAGGGCATATGCAAACCTAGGCTTTAGGGTAACATCATATCGCCATATCATACATTTCAACGTATCTGAAATTGATATTAATTAGTCATAATGCCTTTCCATCGAACTACTATATGTTGGAGAAAGGAAGTGGCTATCGCCAGTTCATGGCTATTACCGATATAGATGAGCGTTTTCATCTCTCTCCTACTATCGCCCTATGAGATGTTACCCATCTCCAGTAGTCTCATTAGAAGACAATAACGCGTAAGCTATAGATATAGGCCTCGGTGTGGATAATGTCGTATCGTACCCAATACCGATCCCTGTGCTTTTGATATCCTGATGGTCGGATACCGAAGTTGTACCTAACGTTGAAAATGCATATAAGTTACGTCAATCATAACTACCTCCTTGTCTCACACATAGGTCATCCAACAACATAGGTACACCCTTTCGATCTATCTTCCAATCT
The DNA here is from genome assembly GCA_030737815.1 of Allium fistulosum. Lineage (NCBI taxonomy): Eukaryota > Viridiplantae > Streptophyta > Magnoliopsida > Asparagales > Amaryllidaceae > Allium > Allium fistulosum. The sequence continues at coordinate 1,025,474,238 of CM060902.1, forward strand.
AGAATTTTGGAATATGTGTCAGAGTGAGTACCACTTGGGCCCAGAAGTCAAGTTTCTCTAAAATCTACCAAAACATCAAGGATACAATCCCTTGGAAAATTATAAACATTGGTCCAAAACCATGCCACAATCCGAATTTGTACGTGAAAATTATCGCATTTTGAAATTTTAGTCGAATAGGGCAATAAACAATCGAACAATCGACTGAAAAGGGTAACAATTAGGCTGTACAACAGATCAGTCGACTAATTTTCCATTACAAGTCGTTTAAAAACCCTCAAATGAACTATAAGTGCTCGGGTTCGCTCGGGGGTTCAATCAGTCGATAGGTTGGTCCTACCAGTTGATTGATTGGATGTGCCTAGCCAGTTTTACCCCCATTAACTTCAAACATCCATATCTTTTGATCTGTAGCTCCAAATGGCATATTATTTCTTCCGATCCGATCATGGAGAAATTCTTTGCAATCTAGATATCTCATATCATGAATATACACAAATTTTAATGTGTTTGCTTTCCCTTTAACGCCTTCGACATATGGCTCCATATCACCGATATATATTGCATGGACATCATTTGACATGAATTCACATCCTTATTATGCAACGACCCGTAATTTAATCACTTTGAATTTGAATATTTAATAAATTTTTTGAATATTTAAAAAATGGATTTTATAACTCAATTAGACCTTTTTTAATAATAGCTAATGATGATAAAGTTATTTTAAAATTTGGTATACATAAATAATTAGTTCGGAGAAGAATAAAAAATATGACCGAAAATCGTTTTTCGACTTTTCATTGACCAAAAGTTATTGGAAGGTGTTGTGTGCACTAGTGTACATGTGTACATATCTATATAAATAACATATGCTTTTATTAATGAAGTAATTTGATTATATTTTGGTTTAAAAATATACTTAAATAAATAAAGCAAGTTTTGACTTTTCTTTTGAAAAAGGAAAAGGTACAAAATGATGATACATCAAGTCATGTAAAGTGTTGTAGTAATGGTGACTTGATGGAGGGGGTAAATTTCATGTAGATAAAGGCAAGGGAAGATGATGTGACATGATTTTAATGAACGGTATTGGATAATTTGATTAAAGATTTATTTTGGTAAATTATCATTTTACATTGTCTATAAAAGAAGCTCCACTCTCTCATTTTCTCCTTTACTTCATTTATTTTCATTTTCATTTTCTTATTTCTCTTCCTTCCATGCTCATCTCTCCTTCCATGGAGTTTTAGTTCAAAAGTTGCTTCCTTTTCCACTTTTTCCTATGAAAAATTCACTTAAACCTCTTCATTTCTTCTCTACATCACTCCATTAAAAAAAGTCCCAAAACTCCCACTTTTAACCTAGGTCGAGCCCCATAACCACCTAGGTTGAACCATATTGGCCTCCTTTAGGTCTTGAAAGTGAGTTCTTGTAGAAGGAAGCTCCGTTCGTGTGTTGATTTCAAGTTTGGTTGAAGTTTGTGTTTAGTTCAGTAAGTAAAACTCACCTTTAAATCCAAAGGTTTAAACTTTATCGTTTGTGATACTAATATTTGTTAGTTGATTTCTTATATTATAAGATTGGAATAATATTGTTTAACTTGGTTCCCGCTTAAAAACGGATGACACATACGATGTTTGCAGAGGATTTGAAATGAAGTCGAAGTATTCGTAGCGAATAGGTTTCGATGACATACTTCGAAGTGCATAAGTTATAAAGTGCCAAGATTTACCTTGCCTTTAGAATGTTATTTACATTTGAGTATGTATATGCTTATGTTTATGAGATGTTTAGATGAGTATATGACATATAAAATATTTTATGGAAGTGTCCGTACAACGACTATCGCTAAATCGACACTTTGAAAATATCGTCTCTTTTAAAAATCATTTTGTTGATCTCGTGCTTGGGTTTTTACAAAAAATTTTTTGGTTAATCATTTTAATAACGATGTTTAAAAATTAGCTAATCATTATGATAACAATGTTTAAAATTAATTGATCATTTTAATAATGATGTTTAAGGATTAATTAATTATTTTGATAATGATGTTTAAAATTGATTAATAATTTTAATAATGATGTTTAAAATTAATTAATCATTTTAATAATCATGTTTAAGGATTAATTAATCATTTTTATAATTTATGTTTAAATTTGATTAATCATTTTAATAATTATGTTTAAAATTAATTAATCATTTTAATAATCATGTTTAAGGATAAATTAATCATTTTAACAATGATGTTTAAAATTGATTAATCATTTTAATAACGATGTTTAAAATTAATTAATCATTTTAGTAATGATGTTTTAAAGTTAATTCATAACTAATCATTTTTAATGATGAAGTTAAAGTTAATTAATCATTTAAAAATGATGTCTTAAAGTTAATTAATCGTTCCAATAATGATGACTAAAGTTAATTTGTCATTTTAAATAATAATGTTTGAAGTAATTAATCATGTTAAAAGTTAATTAATCATTTATAATAATGTTGTTTAAAGTAGATATTTGAGATGTGAAATCCAAGCATAAGTTTGGTTTTAAAAGTTTGGTTCGGTTATAGAACAGATAAGAAATCTAATTTGTGTAAATGATATCGCTTATATGGAAAGGATTTAGTCATACTCTTAGCATTAACCGTCGAGGTATGGAAACTCGTTTCTATCTCAAAGGTTAAAAATGTCGTTAAGGCAAAGCTTAGAGGTAACACTACCTTCACTTGCATAGCTTCATTTTTAACCGAAGGATAGTACAAGTTTGAAATCGATGAGTAATGGTAAGGATATGAGATTTACTTTCCATATACTATCATTTTAATTATTCCCAATAGTTAATTTATTAACTATCGATTTCGCTAATTTCTTTGTCTATCGTTAATATAAGACGATTTGTTGCTTATTTTGAGCGTTGATATCCTTTGATGGAAATGACTAAAACCAAAGCGCGAGTGGAGGTCAAGCTATGTAGGGTTTCTCCCATTAGGGTATCTTCACATCTACTCTAGATTGGATTTGGTTGTATGTGCATGGAGATGTGAAATACTCGTATACTAGGTAAGGTTGGCGGACTTATACATTTTTCGAGAGCCATCGTAGTTCTCAAGTATATTTTCGAGAGGCATACTTTTGGTAAGGGGGTGCACTCTCCTAGTCATTGTAGGAAAATTTCTCTTTTCTTGTTTTTGATTCAAATCCTTGAATTTATTTATTTCTTAATTGTATCGGGAAGTTTCTTGCTCACTTTGTGATGTTTAATTATTTATACCCATTACTTTTGGTTGGATGTTATTCTTATGAAGGGATATCCATTCCTTTTTTGGCGACATGGTCTTACATATGGTTGTTTATTTCCAGCCTTTTGTTTAGAGTTTACTAATACCAGACTTATTTTTTGACCCAAATTGTTTGTTTTCCTTAAACTTTCGAGTACTTATTTATATTTGAGTAGTCCGAGAGTAGTAGGTTTCTTTGGGCTATTTTGAAGATGATGGATGGGCATGAAGCTCCTTATCTATCTATTTTCGTTTGTGAAAGGCATAAAATCAGTTTTTTTTCGAATTACAACTCCGCCACTTCCATTGCTTGCTTCCGTGAAATGCCCCAAAAATTTTGAGGGAAAAATTAAAGGGGCATTTCACCGGAAGGACAAACTTTGCAGTCCAATTAGTTTCTAGGACACACATTCAAAGAAATTACTTTCAAGGCCAAAGTCGGCAGAATAATTACTTTCAAGGACAAAGTCAGCAGTCCAGTTACTTTCAAGGACATAATTTCATAGGTTTTTAGGCCCTAGAAACTAATTATTTTACATTTTGTCCTTGAAAGTAATTATTTCAGTTGTGTGTCCTAGAAACTAATTCCACTTACTAAAGAGGCCCTTGTGGCTAATTTCCACAAAATTAAAACAATTCAGTTTAAAAATAATAATATATATATAGATATATTGGATCAAATGTTGATGGAGTTTCTGAATTGGATGATGTGCAGGGATATGTGTGCACGTGCACACTGGAAATGGCACAAGGAAGAGATTTAAAAAATTTCTGAAAAAAATAATAATAATGATGGTAATAAAATAAATAAACAAAGGAGGGAAGCATTTCAGATATGATCTTGAAATGTGAATCATTGATCAAATTAAAAATTTAAAATAAAGGATTAAATTCTTTATTTAAGGCATTGGAATGTAACTGAAGCATAACTCAAGTTAAAAAATAAAATATGTGTTTAAACATATTCTCTGTGAAACAGGGAAAAATTAAATAAGATAAATAATTATATACCTATACACATGTATATTTTCTGTGAGAAGAAATATATTGAAACTGAGCAGGAAAATAATGATGACATTAAAATAGCATGAAGTATAAAATAAGTAAGTATATTATGTATGGGAAAAAATAGGAAAATGGGGATTCCCATAAATAAACAAATATACTTGGTCACACCTTTAACATGATTTAGGTAGATTGGACATTTTCTGAAAAAGTAGGAAAAAGAAAATGTTGCCTTTAATAAAAGAAATATGGCCGGGGTAACTGAAAATGGGAATGTTAAAATATAAATGCAAAATGCATGATATTGGTCAGGACAAAAATGGAATTTTGTTTGATAAAACCCTAGTGAAATGCTTATAAATGAATAGTTGTAGCCAGGGGAATCAGTTTACCCGAGACACTTAAAATAAGAAAGAAAACATTTAGAGGAGAAAGAGAAAATATTGCTCAGGGATTTTCTAGATTAACTAGAAGGAGATACTTAGGTGACTAACCTCACCAAATTCATGGCATTAAGACCTGAGATGAGGCAGCCCATTTTAATGTTGTTATTTTTAGTTTTGTTGAATATGGTTTTATCAATGTTCTTTGGATGCTTTTGGATCTGTCATGACTTTATTATGGATGTTTTGGATGATCTTTGATCTATTGTGATGTTTGTCTTTGGATGTGCAACTTACTGTTTCATTACACCCAGAAAAGTAAGGCATAAAACCTTAGAATCAAGGCAGGAATACTCATAACTAATCTGGATCTATGGCATGAAAAATTTTAATATGAGAAAAACCTTATGAGCTTCATTATACTATGTATAAGTGCTGAGGCTTAGAACAGAGTATTAGGGGTGTACTTGAGTGTTGAACCCTTGATAAAAAAAAAGATGATAAAACCCACAAGTTAAAATTATGGTTAAGCTAGATTGTGAATCTGGTTCAATCATAGTTACTTGCAGATCAAAATAAAACCCAACATGCCATATCTCTATTTATAGTTGTAAAGATTCTTATATGGATCTAAGACCCAGATATCTCTGGATAACATCATTAAAAATAATTATTTATTTGTTTCTGGAAATTATGCTTACAAGGTGTATGGGATGCTTTCATGTATGCAGTAGCATTTTTCATCTAAGTATCAGATGATAAAATCAAACAAATGCTTCTAGTAAACAAACTAGGGATAATGAGCCAAGAAGGCTGCTGGAATGCTTGTTATATTTGAAGTATGCAAGTTAGCACATGGTTTTTTTAAGCCCTGAAATCTTTGTGCAATAATGTGAATTAATTTATTGCAATGTGTCCCAGCGATTCCTTAATAGCAGATGAGGCTGAAACATAAATTGACATGTATATACTCATAGGTAACTCCTAAACCAGGAAGCAAAAGATATGAGTGTTACTCAGATTTGTTGAAATGGAAACATGGTTACTCAAGAGCATCTAAGTACTGGAGATTGATGTGAATGATTGTATGATTATGATTGTGTAATTAGTTGACTATGAAGTTATTACACTTGCATGATAGTCTAACCTGTAACATAGAATATAGATGTTTTGATAAGTTACTCAAGTAACTGGCTAAAACTTATGCATCATTCAATTGCTTAATATCATGATATAATGAAGTTATTCATACCAGATCATAGATCTGATCCTTATTTGCTCATGGCATATGGGGGTGTCTCATTTTAAAAATGAGGCAGTCACTAATGCTCTTTCAGGTACTGCTGGAATTAAGTAGAAAATGAAGTTATGGCTAAGGAGAAGGAGTGAATGAACATGCTAGCTAGTTTTAATAAGAGCCTATGATGATTTTATTTGCATGTATTCATGAGAGAATTATGTTTGAATATGTAATGAATTACCTTGTTTGATTAAATCAGTTGCTGTCAGTTGACTTTTGTTATGTGGTAAAGTTTGAAAATCTGAGGAAGAAGTGTATTTACATTTAAGTAATCTTCATACAGAATTAATAACCTAATGTAGCCAGGTTTGAATCATTTAAAGACACTAAGCTTTGAATGTAAAAACCTGATTTCAAATTTGTAGTATATTTCAGACACTTAATTGTTTTAATTAAGGTATTTTGCAAAAGAACTCAAGCTCATTTGTATGTGTTGCTTTAAGGAATGAATTTTTCTGAAGGAAGCATTTAGCACTTGGTAACTGAATAGCATTTCAATTACCATAAACAAGTGTTTGGTTAGCACAGCCATATGGTTCAACCAGCTTCAAAAGAATGGGGTCTTGGTTGAGCATGTTGGTCTGCAATTTGAGTACTAAAAGTGTTTTACCTCCTTTTGTTAAAAGTTATGTTAAAATCTCCTTCAAATGTTAAATGGTAAACATGTATTTTAAAACAGATTGGTATTATCATTTCAGAAAGAATTTTGAATCCAAAAATCTGGTTCACTTGAAACAAAATGGTTGTTCTTTTAAAAAAAAATATACATAAACATTTTTAAAGTCCAGTAACTTTATTATAGAAAACTTAGAAATCTGTAACATAAGTGAATTACTTATGTTATGCCAAATTGTCGGAGTAAAGAATAAGAGAGGCTTCAATGAATATATATAAATTGAAAATGATAAATGTAGATATCATTTTCTGATACTTAGGCAAATAACAAACACTTGAAGTATGCAAAAGAAAAATAAATGAATGAACTCTTGTCTTCTAAGATTATCTGAAACATGGTTACCATAATCAAATCCAAGTATGAATAAATATGAACAGGATCCACTCATATAATGTAAATATCAAAGAATGTGGGAATTTAAATTATAAGTAGATCCATTTCAAATTCAAATCAGACAGACTAGCTCTTGTCAAAAAAATATATATAATAAACTCTGATTTTAAACAAGAGGAGCACATATATCATTATATGTATGTGTATATTTCTATGACTGAACTGATATGTTTATATTGGTAGAAAATTTAAAATCCAGAGCATATTGTTTGAAAAGAAAAATGACCCTGAGAAATTTAAACTAAGTTTAAATGAGCAAGTAAAAAAAATCCCTATGAAATTAAGGTAAAATTGGAGGGTCATTTCATTTGGTATCAGAGCTAATGTATGTATTAATTACTAAGTAACATAGAAATGTATTATGTCTGTTTGTTTTGGATGAAATAATTTAGATAGGAAAATATTAGCTATAGAAAATATTCAGAGTGTACTAATACCCTCTGCCCAATACTTAGTGACCAGACTTTGGTAGGAAGAGGATCTCATCATAATGCAGGATCCAGTGCACCACAAATGCTTGATATGCAAGAATTTGTAAGGGTTTTAAGAGATGGAATTGGGCATAGGCCTGAGAACCCACATGAGGAGCTTTCAAAACTACTGAAGACTTACACCAATTTGGGAGGCAGAAGTTTTGAAGGAACTGAGAATGTGATGGAAATTCAAGCATGGTTGAGAACACTGAATAGAATTTTCAATGACATGCAGCTAGATGATCAGAGGAAGAGGCAAGTAGCTTCAAGACAACTGAAAGGAGCAGCTTTAAGCTGGTGGGAGGTGATCATAGCTAGAAGGAATGAAAATGAAATCACTTGGAATCAATTCAAGGAGATGTTGGAGGCAAGATTTGTACCAGCATCAGCCAAGACCACTTTGCTTGAAGAATTTATCAGACTTAGGCAGGGAACTTTGAATGTCACTGAGTACACTCAAAAGTTTGAGGGGCTATCTAATTATGGAGCAATGCTAGTGGCAGATGAAGCATCCAAAAATGATAGGTATATAAAGGGTCTGAACCCAGGACTTAGCAGAGCTATGCTACCATATGCAGATAGGACTTTTGATCAAGTAATAGATCTGGCATTGAAATTGGAACAACATGACAAGGAAAGAGAGAAGTATAGGAATTTTAAGAGCAACAACAACAAGAAGAATAAGGGAAGATATCACCCTTATGATAAAAAGAAGGAGGAGGCAGACAACAAGAAGGACAAAGACAGTAAAGCCAATGATGCTAAGAAGAAATTGGTTTGCCATCATTGTGGTAAAGAAGGACACATCAAACCAAGGTGCCCAGAGTTAAAAGGAGGAGCCTTCAAATGCTGCCTATGTGGGAAAGAGGGGCATATGAAGAGGAACTGTCCTGAGTATAAACAGCAGGGGAAATTGGCAACTTTGGAAGGCAAAGGCAAATCTGCAATGAAAATTGATGCTGAAAATCATGGCCAAGTGGAAGGTACACTACTCATTTGTGCCACATCCATAGCAGTAGTGTATGATACTGGAGCAACTCACTCTTTAATTTCTTATGAAATAGTTAAAATGTTAAAATTAAACTGCATACTAGTTGAAACCCCATTGCTTGTACAAAGTCCCCTAGGGAGTTCTAGTCTTTTAAACATGATTTGTGTGGATGTGGAGCTAAACATAGGAGGAAATATTTTTATTTCCAATTTATATGTTTTAAATTACCCAAATATAGGAGTTATATTGGGGGTAGACTGGTTAAGGCAGTTTAAAGCCATAATTAATTTAGACTCATCCACCATATCATTGCAAAATTCTAGAGGCCAGAGGATCACAGTTTTATGTGAAGTAGCTAAGGAAGGAAAATTATATCATTTAGTTGACTCAGAAAAAGATCTCAGTGAACTAACCATTGAAGAAATTCCCATAGTCAATGAATACTTGGATGTGTTTGGGGAAGTTAAGGGTGTTCCACATCATAGACCAGTTGAGTTTCAAATTAATCTCATTCCCGAAGCAAGTCCAATAATCAAGAAACCTTATAGAATGGGGCCAAGTGAACTGAAAGAATTGAAGAATCAGTTGGAAGAATTAGAGAGCAAAGGATTTATAAGGCCAAGTAATTCATGTTGGGGTGCTCCAGTAGTGTTTGTAAGAAAAAATGATGGTATTTTGAGAATGTGCATAGATTACAAAGAACTAAATAAAGTAACCATCAAAAACAAATACCCATTGCCTAGAATAGATGATCTCTTTGACCAACTCAGTGAAGCTAAAATATTTTCTAGACTAGACTTAGCATCAGGATTTCATCAAATGAAGGTTGAAGACTCAAGTGTTAAGTATACTGCATTTAACACTAGATATGACTTATATGAATTTATGGTTATGCCATTTGGCTTGACAAATGCTCCTTCATATTTTGTTGATTTAATGAATAGAATATTCAGAGATTATTTAGACAAGTTTGTACTGATTTTTATTGATGACATTTTGATTTATTCCAAAACAGTGGAAGAGCATAAAAATCATTTGCATTTAGTTTTGTCAAGATTAAGGGAGAATGATTTAAAGGCAAAATTTTTAAAATGTGCATTTTGGAAAGAAGAAGTACATTTTCTTGGACATGTTATCTCTGCCAAAGGAATATCAGTAAACCCTAATAAGGTAGTAGCTATCCAAGCATGGAAAAGGCCTAGCACAATCAGTGAGATTAGATCATTTATGGGGATGGCAGGATATTATAGGAGATTTGTAAAAGATTTTTCAAAAATATCATCACCACTTACCAATTTAACTAGAAAGAACCAAGCCTTTGTATGGACAGAAAAATGTGAGCAAGCTTTTATCAAAATAACTGATTAATGAACCAGTATTGAGGGTGCCAGAGGGAAATGAAAACTTAATTGTGTACACTGATGCAAGTGGCTCTGGGCTAGGAGCTGTGTTGATGCAGCAAGACCGGGTGGTAGCCTATGCATCTAGGAATTTAAAGCCACATGAAACAAGATATGCAACCCATGATCTTGAACTAGCAGCAGTTGTGTATGCCTTGAAACTCTGGAGACATTATTTGTTAGGAGCCAAGTTTATTTTGTACACTGATCATAAGGCACTGAAATATTTATTCTCACAAAAAGATTTGAATATGAGGCAACATAGATGGGTGGAATTCCTAGCTGCCTATGATCTAGATATACTCTATACACCAGGTAAGGCAAATAAAGTTGCAGATGCCTTAAGTAGACAACATGCTAAAGTAGCCATGTTGATGATGGAAGAGTTTAAGGATTTGTCTATACTTACTGATTTGGAGATTGAAGCAAACAGTGAGGTACAGATAGTACCAATTAAAGAAGATGAAAGTAAAGGGAAATTGAGTATGATATCTCTGCAATCAGATTTACTTCTAAAGGTTGGAAAAATGCAGGAATAAGACTTAAACCTATTGGAGAAGAAAATGCTCTTATTAAAAGGGGAAGAAGTAATAAATTATCAAGTTGATAAAGATGGTTATTTAAGGAACAAGAATAGGATATGTGTTCCAGAAGACATAGAATTGAAGGAGGAAATATTAAATGAATACCATAGGAGTAAGTACTCCATACACCCAGGCAGTACCAAGATGTATCAAAATTTGAAAAGAAATCTTTGGTGGAAGGGAATGAAGTCAGATATGGCCAAACTTGTTGCAAAATGTATGACTTTCCAACAAGTCAAGGCAGAGACACAAAGGCCACCAGGACCGTTGCAACCCCTTAGTATACCACAGTGGAAGTGGGTGGATATATCTATGGATTTCATAGATGGTCTGCCTAGATCTAAGAGAGGAAACACAAGTATATGGGTAATAGTGGATATGCTAACTAAAGTAGCACATTTTATCCCAGTTAAATTAGAAAGAAATGCTCCAAAATTGGCTCAAATATTCATGAAAGAGGTGGTAAGATTGCATGGCATTCCTAAAACCATTGTGAGTGATAGGGATACCATATTCACCTCAAGGTTTTGGAAAAGTTTTCAAGAGGCCATGGGGAGTGAATTGTGCTTAAGCACTGCCTACCACCAACAATCAGATGGATAAACTGAGGTGGTGAACAAAGTCTTAGAGGACTTGTTGAGAGCATGTGCACTGGACTTTGGAGGCAACTGGGAAGACCACCTCCATTTAGCTGAATTCACATACAATAACAGCTATCAAAGCACCATAGGGATGGCACCATTTGAAGCCTTATATGGCAAGCCATGTTTATCACCTATATGCTGGGTAGAGACTGGAGAAAGAGCTGTTCTAGGACCTGATTATGTAAAAGAAATTACAGAGAAAATTGGGTTAATAAGAAAAAGAATAGCAGTAGCTCAAGATAGACAAAAGAAATTTGCAGACAGGAAGAGAAAGCAAGTGGAATATGAAGTGGGAGACTTTGTTTTCATCAAGATTTCACCTATGAAGAAAGTCTTGAGATTTGGTAAACAAGGTAAACTCACACTAAGGTATGTTGGACCCTATAAAATTCTGGAAAGAATTGGTTCTTTAGCATACAAAATGGAATTACCAGAGGAAATGAAGGCAATGCATAATGTTTTTCATGTGTCATAACTTAGAAGGTAGGTACATGATAAAGAAGAAATTCCGGAAAAGCCTACCCAAATTCAAATAAATCATAATATGGTTTATGAAAAGGAACCAGTGGGGATTTTAGCTAAAGAAGAAAAGAAATTGAGGAGCAAAACTTTGAAACTGGTAAAGGTCCAACGGAGTGTTGATCCTAATGATTGTACATGGGAGCTAGAAGATAAGATTAGGATGGATTACCCTAAGCTTTTTGCAAATTAAAGGTAATTTTTAATTTTTGAAAATTTAATATGTATGGTTGATATGATTGAATATGTTTGTTTATGCATATGCTTAATAACTTTTTCTAAAGTCAGTGAATGCTTGTTACAAGTACTAAGAAAAAAAAATTGTGAGGACACAATTCCTAAAAGGAGGGGTGAATGAAATGCCCCAAAAATTTTGATGGAAAAATTAAAACAATTCAGTTTAAAAAAAATATATAGATATATTGGATCAAATGTTGATGGAGTTTTTGAATTGGATGATGTGCAGGGATATGTGTGCACGTGCACACTGGAAATGGCACAAGGAAGAGATTTAAAAAATTTCTGAAAAAATATAATAATGATGGTAATAAAATAAATAAACAAAGGAGGGAAGCATTTCAGATATGATCTTGAAATGTGAATCATTGATCAAATTAAATATTTAAAATAAAGGATTAAATTCTTTATTTAAGGCATTGGAATGTAACTGAAGCATAACTCAAGTTAAAAAATAAAATATGTGTTTAAACATATTCTCTATGAAACAGGGAAAAATTAAATAAGATAAATAATTATATACCTATACACATGTATATTTTCTGTGAGAAGAAATATATTGAAACTGAGCAGGAAAATAATGATGACATTAAAATAGCATGAAATATAAAATAAGTAAGTATATTATGTATGGGCAAAAATAGGAAAATGGGGATTCCAATAAATAAACAAATATACTTAGTCACACCTTTAACATGATTTAGGTAGACTAGACATTTTCTGAAAAAGTAAGAAAAAGAAAATGTTGCCTTTAATAAAATAAATATGGCCGGGGTAACTGAAAATGGGAATGTTAAAATATAAATGCAAAATGCATGATATTGGTCAGGACAAAAATGGAATTTTGTTTGATAAAACCCTAGTGAAATGCTTATAAATGAATAGTTGTAGCCAGGGGAATCAGTTTACCCAAGACACTTAAAATAAGAAAGAAAACATTTAGAGGAGAAGGAGAAAATATTGCTCAGGGATTTTCTGGATTAACTAGAAGGAGATACTTAGGTGAGTAACCTCACCAAATTCATGGCAATAAGACCTGAGATGAGGCAGCCCATTTTAATGTTGTTATTTTTAGTTTTGTTGAATATGGTTTTATCAATGTTCTTTGGATGCTTTTGGATCTGTCATGACTTTATTATGGATGTTTTGGATGATCTTTGATCTATTGTGATGTTTGTCTTTGGATGTGCAACTTACTGTTTCATTACACCCAGAAAAGTAAGGCATAAAACCTTAGAATCAAGGCAGGAATACTCATAACTAATCTGGATCTATGGCATGAAAAATTTTAATATGAGAAAAACCTTATGAGCTGCATTATACTATGTATAAGTGCTGAGGCTTAGAACAGAGTATTAGGGGTGTACTTGAGTGCTGAACCCCTGATAAAAAAAAGATGATAAAACCCACAAGTTAAAATTATGGTTAAGCTAGATTGTGAATCTGGTTCAATCATAGCTACTTGCAGATCAAAATAAAACCCAACATGCCATATCTCTATTTATAGTTGTAAAGATTCTTGTATGGATCTAAGACCCAGATATCTCTGGATAACATCATTAAAAATAATTATTTATTTGTTTTTGGAAATTATGCTTACAAGGTGTATGGGATGCTTTCATGTATGCAGTAGCATTTTTCATCTAAGTATCAGAAGATAAAATCAAACAAATGCTTCTAGTAAACAAACTAGGATAATGAGCCAAGAAGGCTGCTGGAATGCTTGTTATATTTGAAGTATGCAAGTTGGCACATGGTTTGTTTAAGCCCTGAGATCTTTGTGCAATAATGTGAATTAATTTATTGCAATGTGTCCTAGTGATTCCTTAATAGCAGATGAGGCTGAAACATAAATTGACATGTATATACTCATAGGTAACTCCTAAACCAGGAAGCAAAAGATATGAGTGTTACTCAGATTTGTTGAAATGGAAACATGGTTACTCAAGAGCATCTAAGTACTGGAGATTGATGTGAATGATTGTATGATTATGATTGTGTAATTAGTTGACTATGAAGTTATTACACTTGCATGATAGTCTAACCTGTAACATAGAATATAGATGTTTTGATAAGTTACTCAAGTAACTGGCTAAAACTTATGCATCATTCAATTGCTTAATATCATGATATAATGAAGTTATTCATACCAGATCATAGATCTGATCCTTATTTGCTCATGGCATATGGGGGTGTCTCGTTTTAAAAATGAGGCAGTCACTAATGCTCTTTCAGGTACTGCTGGAATTAAGTAGAAAATGAAGTTATGGCTAAGGAGAAGGAGTGAATGAACATGCTAGCTAGTTTTAATAAGAGCCTATGATGATTTTATTTGCATGTATTCATGAGAGAATTATGTTTGAATATGTAATGAATTACCTTGTTTGATTAAATCAGTTGCTGTCAGTTGACTTTTGTTATGTGGTAAAGTTTGAAAATCTGAGGAAGAAGTGTATTTACATTTAAGTAATCTTCATACAGAATTAATAACCTAATGTAGCCAGGTTTGAATCATTTAAAGACACTATTCTTTGAATGTAAAAACCTGATTTCAAATTTGTAGTATATTTTAGACACTTAATTGTTTTAATTAAGGTATTTTGCAAAAGAACTCAAGCTCATTTGTATGTGTTGCTTTAAGGAATGAATTTTTTTGAAGGAAGCATTTAGCACTTGGTAACTGAATAGCATTTCAATTACCATAAACAAGTGTTTGGTTAGCACAGCCATATGGTTCAACCAGCTTCAAAAGAATGGGGTCTTGGTTGAGCATGTTGGTATGCAATTTGAGAACTAAAAGTGTTTTACATCCTTTTGTTAAAAGTTATGTTAAAATCTCCTTCAAATGTTAAATGGTAAACATGTATTTTAAAACAGATTGGTATTATCATTTCAGAAAGAATTTTGAATCCAAAAATCTGGTTCACTTGAAACAAAATCGTTGTTCTTTAAAAAAAATATACATAAATATTTTTAAAGTCCAGTAACTTTATTATAGAAAACTTAGAAATCTGTAACATAAGTGAATTACTTATGTTATGCTAAATTGTAGGAGTAAAGAATAAGAGAGGCTTCAATGAATATATATAAATTGAAAATGATAAATGTAGATATCATTTTCTGATACTTAGGCAAATAACAAACACTTGAACTATGCAAAAGAAAAATAAATAAATGAACTCTTGTGTTCTAAGATTATTTGAAACATGGTTAACATAATCAAATACAAGTATGAATAAATATGAACAGGATCCACTCATATAATGTAAATATCAAAGAATGTGGGAATTTAAATTATAAGTAGATCCATTTCAAATTCAAATCAGACAGACTAGCTCTTGTCAAAAAAAAATTATAATAAACTCTGATTTTAAACAAGAGGAGCACATATATCATCATATGTATGTGTATATTTCTATGACTAAATTGATATGTTTATATTGGTAGAAAATTTAAAATACAGAGCATATTGTTTGAAAAGAAAAATGACCCTGAGAAATTTAAACTAAGTTTAAATGAGCAAGTAAAAAAAAAATTCCCTATGAAATTAAGGTAAAATTGGAGGGTCATTTCATTCCGTCACCAAGCCTAGTGAGCCTTTCGTACCCATTCGAAACCAATGCACATGGTATCAAGCAGTTGATACATAGTGTATTAGATAAAGGCGGAGGGGACCGTGTCGAAGGAATGCTTTTGAAGGGGTTGCTTTTATTGGTTTTCGAACCTATTAACTTGTCTTTGTTCTAAAAAAGAAACTTTCGAAAGAGTTGTCGCTTGTCATTGTTTTAAAAGGAGATTTCGAAGGAGTTACCGCTTTTGAACCTATTCGACACCCTAGTTGTCGCATTCATACCTTTCAAATTAGTTAAATGCCGCTTTTTCATAGTCTTATAACAATGTGTTCGAAAGGAAGGCTTTCGTTTTCTTACCATTGAACCCGCATTCTTAATTCTTTCAAAAGAGTTTTTAGCCACTTTTAATAAGAGTTCGGTGGCAATGGTTTCGAAATGATGGTTTCGAAGTTATCCACTTCCCTAATTCTTTTACTTTAGACCAATGCTTTCGAAATGGGTACTTTTTCTTCTGTTCTCTTTAACCCAATGGTTATATTAGATGTTAAGCCCAATGATTACAAAAGGATTACTTTTAATGGTTTCAAAGCTATGTTTCCACAAACTCTTATTAATATAAGTCCAAAATTCTAGTGTGTAGGGCTTTGTCACATTTAAGACTAAAATGATGTTACACATAGAAAGGAATACACTGAGTAGAGATAGGTTATTGGTGAGCCCACAAAACCATTAGGATCAGTTGACCCTTGGAGAAGTAAGTTTAGGATAGATCGTCCAGTATTGTATCTAACAAATTTAGAATATTTATTATATCTAGTAGGCCTGAGTCAGCTAGTGGCTAATAGTTAGCCAGATAAAACTATAATGTTTGGACAGATATCCATTGATTACCTGATTTATATGCATATATGTTTATTGTTTCTATAATCAGTTTGAATGCAGGATTTTGATTTGCAAAAGATATGTTTGAAAAGGATATTAGTGAGAGGAAACCCGTTACGCTAAGCGGCATGGTCTTACTTAATATCAGTAAACCAAGATGTAATAGAATTATTCACACCAGGTTTTATGTCTGACTCAAAGTTTATATTTTTCCCTTAAACTCTCGGGTGCTCAAAATTAAATTTGAGTAGATGGAGAGTTAAGGACTTCTTAGGTTTAGTAGGTTGGACTAATAAGCTTTCGAAGACGTGCAGGAGGTAAAGCTAGATATGTAGGAGTTATTTAGTATTATTTCCGTTGTGATGTATTTATGACTGATATGTCCATTCTAGTGCTCTGATCATCCAAGGGGGCATCTTCATATGTCCCTCTTGGCATAATTTGTAATAATTATATTTGATCAAAACCTAAGAACCGTTTTGGGATTATGCAATTAAATATGAAATATTGATTTGAAATGTAATCAGAAAAGTTGTTTTTGAAATCTGTGTTGATTTTATTTCATATTCATGTACTTCTGATATTATGGATACCATTAACATTACTATATTTTGTAACCGGAAGTTAATACTATAGATGACCGCAGCATCTATAGTGCTTAGCTTCGGGCCTCAAAATAGGGGATGTTACAACTTGGTATTAGAGCATAGGTTTATGAAAACTTAAAAGAAATTTTAAAACTTAAAATGAATTTTGAAAACATAATCCTAAGGAATTAGAGAAAAAATTTGGGTATGGGATAACATTATAGTAACATAGTTGTATTTGCTATATATAACTATACGTTTTATCTCTATTCTCTCATATCTCTTAGGCTATTCTTCTGTATCTTAAAAGACTCGAATGCAGATTTTAAGGAAGTAAGATATGGATGCTAGGAATGGAAGAGTTAACCTTGGTGGAGGAAGCACCATAACCAATGGAAATGCCTGACCAAACACTAGAAGGAATCCAGGTCGGGCACAAGATGCTAATGTGGGTGCTAAAGTGCCGCAAGTTGATATGGGAGCTATGTATCAGTTCTTCGTCAACTTGATGCAAGCTAGAGCTGCTATGGGATTAGTTGTAGGAAATGATGGAGAAGGAAATCAAGAAGCTTCGGTGGTCAATACCTATGCAGTACTAAGCAGAGACTATGCTAGGCTTGGAGGGAAGCCGTTTATCAGCACTGAGAACACAATTGAAGTGGATAATTGGTTGCTTCATTACGAGAGGATTTTTGTTGATTTGGGACTCAACGATGAGCAGAAAAGGAGATTGGCATCCAAACAGTGGCAAGGAGCAGCACTGTGCTAGTGGAACAATGTTACTGTAGGAGTAGTTGAAGAGGCTATGACTTGGGTGGAATTCAGAAGGAAGTTTATGGAAAGATGCATGTTGGAGATCGCCAAGTGAACTCTGCTCATGAAGTTTGCTAAGTTGGTGCAGGGAGACATGACAGTGCTTGAGTATGCTACTAGTTTTGAAGAATTATCAAGATACGAATATGCTACGGTTGATACAGTTATAAAAAAGAATGAGAAGTTCATCCGTGGGTTGAGACCCAAGCTTGCTCAAGCGACTTCACCACATATTAAGGATCTGTGCAATGTAGTTGTTGAGATGGCTTTGAGGAATCAGGAGATGTCGCTTTCTTTAATGGTAACAAAGTAATGGAAACTCAAGGTGGGCAGAACCAAAAGAGAAAGTTTTTCCACAAGAGGGGAGCTCAGAAGGGAGGAGCTGCCGAGAAGGAAAAAGCTGATCTGATTTGCTTTAAGTGTGATAAGAAGGGACATTTTGCTCATGAGTGTCGAACAGGCAAAGCAAAGAAGGCTGCTGATAAGAAGGGAGAAAATGCTTCAACTATGATCAGGTTGGACATTATAAGAACTAGTGCAAGGAACCAGCCAAGGATGGAAAGGGCAAAGTGTTTGCATTGGAACCAGCTACCTCAAGACCAACAGCAGATGAGTAAGGAAAAGCTATATTGGGAGGTACACTTTTGATCATAGTGTGTTAGTTAGAGTTCTATTTGGTACTGGTGCACACCATTCTTTTATATCTCATTATTTGATAGATAAGCTTAACCTAGAACCTTTATACCTAGTTACATTCTTAAGGGTTGCGAATCCGATAGGAGTTGCTTGTAGTTTGCATATATTTGATTTCGTAGGGTTCAGAATTATTTTGGGTATGGATTGGTTAAGTAAGTATGATGCCAGGATATTTTTCCATGATAGAAAAATATCACTTAGACACCCTAGTTATAGTGACAGGATTACATAATACTGTAGAAAACCCGAAATTAGATTCTTGTGCTTTGTTGGGTGTTATGGACGAAGAAGACGAGCTGAATCGAGTTTTCATTGTTAGAGAATTCCCAGATGTCTTTGAGCCCGTGATAGAACTACCGCCGAAGCGAGCTATCGAATTTTGGATAGATTTAGTACCAGGAGCTGAACCTTTGAGTAGACCGCCAAGTAGAATGACACCTATCGAGATGAAGGAGCTAAAGGTACAATTGGTGGATCTAGAAGGTAAGAATTTTTATCAAGCCAAGCAGTTTGCCTTAGGAAGTAGCCACAGTAATTGTTAAGAAGCCAGACGGATCGTTGAGGTTGTGTATCGATTATCGTAATATGAATGAGAAAACGATAAAGACCGATATCTGTTACCTAGAATTGATGATTTGTTTGACCAGTTGAGTGGAGCTAAGGTATTTTCTTTGTTGGATATGGCAACAGGGTTCCATCAGCTTAGAGTAGCAGAGGATAGTATTCCTTTGACGGCGTTTAGGACCAGATATGGATCATATGAATGGTTAGTGATGCCGTTTGGACTAACTAATATGCCAGCATTCTTCATGGACTTAATGAATAGAATCTTCCAAAAGCAACTGGACAAATTTGTATTAGTATGCATAGACGACATATTGATATATTCTAAGGATGAAAGAGATCATGAAGTTGGATAGTGCTTGAGAGACTGAAACAACATCAGTTGAAGGTAAAGTTTTCGAAGTGTCACTTTTGGAAGAAGGAGGTGAAGTTTCTTGGTCATGTGTCTTAGAGAAACGGTTGTCAGTATATCCGGCTAAGATCGAGGCAGTGAATAATTGGAAGAGACCCGAGACTGATTGAGATAAAGAGTTTTCTTGGGTTCGTTGGATACTACCAGAGATTCATTAAGGATTTCTCATGGATAGCCGCACCAATGACTAAGCTAACTCGGACAAACGTGAAGTTTGTTTGGACTAATAAGTGTGATGTGGCATTCCAGATATTGAAATATTTATTGACTAATGCACCTGTGTTAGTTGTTCCAGAGGAGAATCGGGACTTGGTATACACAGATGCATGTGGGACAGGATTAGGAGATGTGTTAATGCAATGAGGTAAAGTGATTGCCCATGCTTCTCGACAGCTCAGACCGCATGAAGTTTGATATCCAACTCGTGATTTGCAATTAGCTGCGGTAATTTTCACATTTAAGGTATGGAGGCATTACCTTTTGGGAGAAAGATTCGAGTTGTTTATGGATTATAAGTCACTAAGATATTTATTCTCTCAAAAGAAGTTGAATATGAGACAACAGAGATGGTTAGAGTTCATAGTCGCATACGACTTTGGTGTTGAGTACACACCAGAAAAAGGAAATAAAGTTGCAGATGCACTTAGCAGAACATCAGAATGCAGTATTGGCAATGATAGTTGAGTGGAAAGATTTAGAAGCATTGACTACATAAAAGTACAGTGGAGATCTGAGGCTAGTTCTGGTCGAGAAACCCCCATGTATCATGTTTAGAAGTTCGACCAATGATGATCAAAAAGGATTGCATCTAAGC
The DNA here is from genome assembly GCA_030737815.1 of Allium fistulosum. Taxonomy (NCBI): domain Eukaryota; kingdom Viridiplantae; phylum Streptophyta; class Magnoliopsida; order Asparagales; family Amaryllidaceae; genus Allium; species Allium fistulosum. Next base: position 1,025,494,462 of record CM060902.1, read on the forward strand.
AGAAAGATGACCCAGTTTTAGCTGAGAAGATTAGAAGGCTAGAGGCTGGAATCAAGATCGGTGATCTAAAGGATTTTACTCTTGACCAGAGAAGGCGATTGAGAAAGAAGGGACGATTGTGTATCCCGAATGTAGAAAACCTAAGGAAGGAGGTTATTAAAGAATACCATTGTTCGAAGTTCACTATTCATCCAGGAGGAGCTAAGATGTATCTATATATGAAGAGAAGTTACTTCTGGGAAGGTATGAAGAGAGATATAGGCTTATGGTTGAGGCAGTGTGTGAACTGTTGTTATCCGGCATTTTGACCCATCTATATCTGAACTGGCTGGACAAGTTAGACTCAACTGTCATCAAGGCCAGTAGCCCGGAGCAATGATTGTGGGGTCCAAAAATTAAGCATAGATGATAATATGAAGCAGAAGCATGAAAGCTCACTACTCACCGAAGTGGATTAGGTACAATCCATATTCAACACTATGGATCATATCGTATCGATTCCACAACTCAATTTTGCAGTGATGATCGGTCAGTAACTCAAAATCTACACATGTTATAAACATGAAACTTGGAGTACAAGCTTACTACAACATGTGGAACACCCTCTAGGGATCTCATTCCAATTGGAGGAAGTTGGAGAGATCGGCACAACTTCCTTTGGAGGGATCGGCGGAAATCAGAATTCAAGCAACACTACTTCACGGAAAATGCGACATCCTACAAACCGTACGTCGGAATTTCACGAAATTTTGGGAGCAAGTAGCTAACATCATGGAGCATCGATCACAGGGATCGTAGCCCATTTGGATGCACTAATAGGGATCGGTACTGATACCTATTGTGGGCCTCGATGGACCTGCAAATTTTTGGGTAGCCTCGTCTTAGTCTCCCAAACCTTCTACCAAAATTTCAGTCTGATCTGTGCACATCTTCCCCTATAAATTCAGTAGGCATGACGTCAGAAAAGGGATCCTGCTTTCTCTACCGAGGCTCTGCCATTTTTATTCTTCACTTTGTACTAATGGATCCCAACTGATCCAAACATTCTTGTAATCATAATAAAGTGGAAGATTAATAAAAATATAAAGTGGGCGTAGACCAAGATTGCCAAACCACTATAAAAATCTGTGTGTTCCTTTATGATTTTTGTTATGTTTTAATTTCATTTTTCATTTAATCTCTACTAGATTCTATTGGGTGTTGATGCCCATTTTTGGCGTGCCGCAGCAGTGCCCCCATATTCGGGATTCAGAACTCAACTTAAAAGCGGCACATTCTATCCACTTCCCTTACATCCTATGACTGACCGAGGCATAGGGGATCAAGCGGCAACTACTGAATTGCAGCCAAGGAATGGACAAGAAACTACTACTCAAACGGTGCTCCCAAAGGCCGAAGAACAAAGACGATATGACACAAACTGGGGTCGATTACCGGGTCAAGCTCCCAAGGTAGATTGCGACTGCCCTCAACTTACCAACTTTTAAACACCTAACCTGGCAGCTATGGTATGATGGCTTGTGAGAGAGAGCCAAGACCAGACTGACGACGATCAGAGCTTCTCCCCTTATCAGAACCCGTTCACTAAAGCCGTTCTATGAGCAAAATATCCAAGGAGATTCAACATACCGACCATTTTGAGGTTCGCCAAGTTGTAACATCCCCCATTTTGAGGTCCAAAACTAAGCACTACAGATGCCACAGTCATCCATAGTATTAATTTACGGTGACAAAATGAGATTAGTTAATTGTATCTATAACACTAAGAGCGCATGAATATGAAAATTTCAAAACACATTTCATTAATAATCTTGCACATTCATTACATAATCCCAATGGGTTTCACATTAAGAGAAAATACAATAGTTACAATTATACTTCAAGAGCAACATATGAAGATGGCCCCTTAGGTGATCAGAGTCTAACTAGTTGACAATTATAAATCTTGTCATTACATTCATTCAAGCAAAGTATAAACTTCAAATAGCATAACTGAAATAAACTCCTAATATTAGCTTGCCTCTTTCACTTCTCCGAAAGCTTATTAGTTTAACATGAAAACCTTACTCCCAAACTACTCAAATGAGTACTCAAGAGTTTAGGGGAAAAACAAAAACTTCGGGTCAGACAAAAAGTCTGGTGTGAATAATAATATACCTTCTCGAACCAAAACCGATATCTAGTAAGACCACTCTACAGAACGGAATGGGTTTCCCCCACACTAGTATCTAATCAAAATATGTCAATCTGAACATAAATCATGCACCTACAACCACAATGGTTAAAAAAAACATGATATGATCATATGCATGCAATATGGATAAATGTAATTGGTTTGTAATTATAGGGTTATGCATTCCCAAAGTTTACACATACTATAAAATTAACTGTCTATCTCAGGGCATATTTTTTCTACGGTCACTATGAACCTATTAGTTTTCACAGGCCAACTAATAACCTATCAGGCTGACTCAGGACAAAACATAAGAAGATGTCCCAAAATCCCCAAATATGATTAGGAGTGAATCCAATTAAATAATACAGTGAGCATATAGAGCTACAAGTTCCTTTCTATACGTACACATCTTTTAGTCTTACTACTGACAAAGCCCTACGAACTAGAATCGTAGACTTTTACTAATCGAGAGCTAATGGCTGAAGCATAGAGCGCAACCCTATACCAGTCCCACCAAAATCTTATCTGGTTTTAAATCCATAAGTCATATCTTTTTTATTAGTTCAAGGCATCCTAACACAATTGATCTATTTGATCTCCTGGATGCAATTCTACTCACTCAGGATTCTAGCGTGACTATGCTCACTACTATAATAACTAAATAGTAATTCTGTTCCTAAATCCTAAGGTGCAGTGTTGGGTAATGCAAATGTGAGTATGAAAAATGATAAATATGTAAATTTAATTGATCAAATGATAAGGAGAACATATAATATCATCCATCAAATTTATTCAATCAATAATCATGCATATAACAAAATTACTTAAGTTTTAGTAATATTTTCCTTTGGGAAAATTCATATAAAAAATTAGGCTAAAACACTATTTTATTTCCTTGAAAAAATTTACCTTTATAATCGATAAACCACTTGAAATCATTCATAAAACAAGAAAAACATAGCCCGAATACTTAGCTTAAATCTTGTGCTAAAGCACTATCATCTATACATAGCCTTCAAAACATTTTCTATCACAGCATGGATGTTGAGCATCTAGAAAACGTGGGCTATCGAGCCTCTAAAACATAGCTTTCAAATTAGTAAAACATACAATTGTATAGCTGCTAAAATATAGATGTCGAGTATCTATAAAATAATGCTATCGAGCCACCAAGAATATACATCATCTTTATATGGCTATTAAAACACTTGATAGAAAAATATAGTTGTCGAGCCTTTAGAAAACAAAGGCTATCGAGCCAATAAAAATAACTATTGGGTTTGAAAAACATATAGCTAATATACCACTAAAGCATGGTTGTTGAATCTCTATAAAACATAGGCTATTTAGCCTATAAACATAGTTACTTGGTTTATAAAACATATGGCTGTAAAGCCGCTAAAACGTTGTTATCGAATAGCAACATGGAAGCTGTCAAGTCACTAAAAACAAGATGTTTCGAGTCTTTAAAAATACCTAGAGTTGTCGATCCCTTAAGAACTTGAGGGTGTCAAGCCCTTAAAAGCTTGACGGTGTCGAGTCAAAAGGAGAAGAAGTCGAGTCTCGAAACCATGAGTGTTGTCGAGCCTCTACAAGCATGAGATATCGTGTCCCTTGAAGATACACGGTATCAAGCCTCTATAAAAGCGTATGCATCACATAGCTATTTAATAGCCATCGCATGTATCAACCCTTATAGTTCTCGTGTTTCTAGGACTTTAGGAGTATCGAACCCCTATGTTATTGTGAAAATGGCACTTCTGTAAATAGTCTAAAAATTAATTTTTTTCCTCTTAGAGGTAACACTTCCCATTAACTCTCGCCTCTTGTTAAATTTTCATTGGATAACAAAATACTTTACATATTCTTTTAAGAATTTATTGATAGATCATGTTCCACCTTCTCAACAACCTTGCAAACCTTTTATAATTAATAAATATTAACCCTCATCGATTAAATACTTTTCTAGAATAATAAATCCATAGAAAATCATAATAATTAGGGAAGATGCCCAAAAATCACTAAAAATTCGTATTTCCTTCTTCTTCCTTGTATAAAAATTTTCGAACACAAGATATTAATTTAATTATTTTTAATAATTAAAAACATAAAAATATACACATTTTCCTATAAGGAAATTCATAAAATAATTATATAAGGTTGGAAAATTATGAAATTTAAAAGCCATCTCCAAAATAATGTTTTACACAATATATTCACATTTCAAATCAGTAGGAGATCAAAAAATTAGGTTGTGCCTTTAAGACCCATTAAAATAATTCTATAAAATTCCTACAAATCATCATTCAATCCAATAATGATATTATCAATCCAAATATCACATATTATCACACAAACTCGAAAATCAATCATAAATCAAAAAAAAACAAATGAGATGGTAACTATTATTCACCTTAGATTGAATATGAGAGATTGAGATTTGTTATAGATTAATTCCCCTAAGCTTTCCCCTTCGAATTCCTTAGCTTTCTTCTTCTTTTTCCCTAAGTAATAGCCATCCACTTCTTTTGGTTTAGTTTTGATTTTAGAAAATGAAACGAGAATCAATTAGAGAGGAAGGGTTTAGGGAATGAAATAAGGAGTTATTCCCATTATGCCCCTCTCATTAATTCCTTTCTATTCTATATTTAAAACAAACTTATTAATCGACTAATTAAAGCCCGACCCACATTAGTTAACAAATCTAATTCTTCTTATCACTTCATATTATTCTATTTAATTTATCTAATTAAATTCTCTGAATAATGTTAAACAAAAATTAGAGGTGTTACACTCATAAGCAATGCTTTAGATAAATTAAATTTAACCTATGTACTTACTGTTAAGTACACGTCCTTGCAAAAATAAGTTAACTCAACTTCACTCATTATTAATCTTATTTTGTCTAACCAAATCCGATTACTCCTTATCGATACATCCTTATGTATCATATGGAGGAGTGACTTTTGAGATTGAATCTTATTCTTTTTAGGTACCTTTTGAACCTTTTTCAAATACATTCACTTATTCGATCAATTTGAGTTTTATTATATCCTTTTCATGTTATGCTTTCTACCTCCATTTTATATTCAATGAATTTATCATAAATACACTACTTGTGTGTCAAATACACATATTCATTTCTATGATAATTCCTCTATGAATTGAACGAAGTAAGTTGATATGTTTTTGTAGGATCATTTTCACTCTAGAGGGGGGTGAATAGGGTGATACTAATAATAATAAAATATAATGCGAAAATAAAAACAGCAGCAGAAAATAATGCAGTAAAGATCACACACAAATTTATCCAGCTTCTGCAATAACCTGCATACGTGCTGCCCCCAAGGTTTCTACTAGAAATTAAGCAGTCAGACACTTACACATGTAAACTTCCGATACCCGCTACTTGACTAACCTAACTCTATGCTCAAAACCCTACCACAACTCAGCCACTGAGTTGCGAATTCTCAAACTACGCCCCGTAGTTTGTACCTAGTCACACGACTAGAAAGTTACATAATTTAAAATAGACAATTACAAATGAAAATAAGAAACTAAACAAAATCTAAACAAAACCCTATTTTTAACAATTTAAGCCCAAATAAAATAGAGCCGGCCCAATATAGTAAATGATAGAAGACGTTTCTCCTTTATTCGTATATGGTGGCCGTCTCGTTCCTTTTTCTCTTCGATATGAATTTAGGGTTCCTTCTCAATTAAAGTTGTCGATTCAATAAATCGATTTGGCATGATGATATTACTTTTAATTGATTCGTCAATTGAATCCTTGCTTTGATTGGGTTGCGGCTGCTCTAATGTTGTCGAGCACAAATGATAAGAATGTTATGCAATTTTATCCCATTTTCGATTTTGATTACACTCGACTTCGATTCGAGTTTTGTGATTTTATTCAGTGCTTGCTCTCTGATTTGCTTGAACTCGAATACATCTTATTGCCGATGATGATGTGGGAATATATAGGGATTGAAACCCTTAATTATTGTTTGTATATTTCTCAATTGAATTCTTTACGCACTTGCTTGGCCATTCGATTTTTTCTTGAACGTCTGTGATAAATATGACTTGTTCATTAGTTGATATGTTTGAATATGACTTGAATTTTGTTCCGACCTTTTCTCCTGAGACTTTGGAATTTTTGAATTTTTGAGATAATTCAATTTGCGATTTTCTTCTTTTACATGTTTTGACCAGTTCATCGTGTGACCCTCTGTGACTTTATTTGAACTGCTCCCTTATTTTGTTACTTTGACTGCATATTGCTTTTTTGCTTGAAGTGGTCTTCTCTTGTCTTGTGTTGCATTGCTTCGAGTTACATTTACAGTTTCTTCTAGTCTTTGTTGTTCTTCATATTGAGTTGTTGTGTACATTGGTCTTGGAAGTCTTTTCCACTGGCTTGTCCTTTGAACTCTTGATTGCATGTTTTTGATCCCTCCTTTTAAACAAATTTTGAGCTTCATGTGTTGATGGTCTGGTCCACTTGGTTTCACATGTTGTTGGTCTGGTTTGAGTTTTGGTCAAGACTTCATGTGTACATCTTCTTGTAGTTTGGTTTCATATGTGGATACTTTGATGTTGCATTGTGTTCATGAGTATTTCATTGAACTGGGTTGATAAACTTGGTGCTTTGGTTGCATTCCATGTCCCGTTCCTTGTATCCTCTTGAGTCTGTCTAGTGTAGCTGATCTTGCTTTTGCATTTGAGTTTGGTTCCATTTGTGCTTTATGCATTGATCCGAATCATTTCATTGACCTGGTTTGAACATGATGTTTTGCACATTGAGTTGAATCCTGGGTTTGCTTGGGTTTGACCTTGTGCTCACCTGTCCCTGCGATTTTGTCAAGCAAGCGTATATCGGTGTGCACGGCCTTGTGGCATGTACAGTGATACACTGTGCATGTCACAAGTTGTCCATGTATGATGAATTAAAAAATAAATGATGATGAACAACCCATATATATTAGGCAAACAATATTTTCAAACACACATTTCATTGTACACCGCAAAATATTTCTTTTTCAATTTTACCGCGTTAGTGTTTATTTTGTAGATAGATCAGATGCTGGATACAGATTGGAACAAAGTTGAAGATCAAATACGAGTGTTAAGTGACTTATGTAGTGAGGTGAACCATGTATGAAAAATTATATATTGAAAATTGTGTTGTAATAGAAGTTGTATTGTAATTGAAAATGTGTAAATGTAGTGAGAGCTCAAATTTGTACTATTTGAATTTGTAATAAAATATTTGTTTAAATATGAATTCTGAGTTATTCATTTTATTCAACAAATATTTATTTAATTTGTGGAAAAATAAAATAGTACAATAACAAATACATTTAAACAAATATATATATATGTTTATTATCATCAAATAAAAATCATAGGCTATTGTATTCTACAATCTCCCCCTTTTGATGATAACAAACATATATTAAGATTTTGACTCTATTAAATGTATTTGGTCTTGATGAATTCCATGAGCTCACCCTATTTGAATTATTTGAATACTCCTCCTACAACAAAACTAATAATTTGAATACTCCCTCTATTTGAATTATTGCTCAAAAATCAAAATCTTAACCTCTTTCCCCCTTTTGTTATCATCAAAAATAATAATAGTAATTGAAATAGCTACGATTTTGATTAAAAATATAAAATCAAATCAAGAGGGAAATATTAATTTCAAATTCCAATTAATCAAACAAAAATAATAATATTTTATTGATTAGAAACAAACTCCACTTTAGAGAAATGGTATGATTATGGAAAATTTTATATAGTGACAAGAGTTTGATATTTTCAATAAAGAAATAATTTGTGCATTTTCCCTTTTCAAATATTATACAAAAAAATATGAAGCACTTACTAACCATGCATAACCGTTAGGACATTTAAATGAGGTTAGTTGTTATCCCCTTTTTTTTAAAAAAATATGTCAAGTATTTTCTAACCATGCATAACCGTGAGGACTTTTAAATGAGATTAGAATATACTTGGTATTTATCCCTTTCTTATATGCGTCCCATCCATGCATAACCGCGATGACTTTTAAATGAGAATGGAAGCCCATATATAGAAATTCAAGTAATTCACCCATGCATACCACGAGGACTTTTAAATGAGAGTGAATACTTTAGGATATAGTTATTTTACAAAAAATATTTCCTTATTTTGAAATACCAAATTCTGCTCACTATATTATGATGTATGGATTGACAGAAAGGTTAAAGTGATAGAAATGAACATCGAATATACTAATCTTAAAATATTATAAAATTTGTTTAATTTTCATGAAATTATAAAATTACACTTCCTCTTGTTATGAAATATAATTTAATCACTATCCATCACTTTTCAAGCACTATAATAATTTTGATGAGTTCCAAAAGATTCAATTAGTCAATGATTATCTTTTCTAGAGTACATCTCTTACCGAAATAAACTAGAGTATTTTTAACATGATGAAAACCCAAGTTTCAAAAATTAAAATAAGTGAAAATCAATTTTCTATAAGGGGGTTTTGTGAAAATGACTTCTAGTTGAAAATCAATATAAATAATTAAATAATTGCAAATATGATTTCAACATGAGATGATATCAGATACCACTTGTATTTGAGGTATTCATGGTGATATATAGTAGTATATAAGAAAAACGTGTACTCCTCAACACTTGAATAGTTTTTTGTAATTTTTCAGCACTTCCATTTATATCAAGCACAAGTAAAGTAATCTATATTGAGCAGAAACACACATTCAAAAAAAAAATTCGTCAAAGAAGATTTTCATGACATTCCAAAGTGAATCAATAAAAACTAAAAATAGAAAAGTTGTAGCATTTTAAATCTATTTTCTAGAACATATTGAATTTTACAAATCGGAGTTAAGAAGCTTAAGATATGGCAGAAATACTTTAACAATGTCGATGAAAACATAATTAACAATATGTGAACAAAATTGAGTTAAGAGATCATACCTCACTTTCCTTTGATGCCGTGATATCCGAAATGCGATGATCTCCATCTAATCTTTATAGGCTAAGGAACATTTAAATTTTAATTTATCAATCACCTAAAACAACTCGAAATCTATCTCCATTAAATTTGTTCCTTAGCCCACTTATGTGTCTAAATTTTGGAGAAGGCAAGTGGTCTAACTAAGGATGTAGGACCACTATTATAATCTACTGAAATCTTTGGTACCTAAATTTGTCTATATAACAAACCGTTAGCATTTACAATTGTAGCCTTGGGAATCCAAATTTGTTTAAATTTCAAACCATCTATATTCGTACCTTTTGAAATCCATATTTGTTTAACAGTTTTGTGTTTGTATATATTTCGACAATTATTCTTGCCATGTCCAATGTTTCCACACTTTACGCATTTGGGTATCACATTTTTCCCCTTAACAGTGTTATTAGTCGTTTGTTCATATTTTGACACTTTCGCAAATCCAATTCCTTTCTTTTTATTCTCGAAGAGTTGATTTTCTAAGAGCATATTAAATGATTTTTCTCTAGTGAATTTTTTTTGAGTAATCAACTCAAGTTTATTAACTTTGGATTTTAAAAGTTTATTTTCATTTATTAGCTTCGAACAACTAATGGTACTATCTCTCTTTTCAACATTATTCATTTTCAAGCCTATATTTTCGTTTTCAAGCTCTCAAGTTTTAATCTCAATTTTTAGCATCTCAGTTCAAAAAGTTGGAGTTTTTTAAATTCAAAATTCTCAAAATCCTTGATTTTTTCAATCTCTTTTTTAAACTCGTGATTTAATCGAATAATTTCATATTTGCTCAAAATCACGTTTTCTTTTTCAAGGGTTTTGAGATTCTCGTTGACCTCATTTAATTTCTTTTCAAAAATCGCACATTTAGAACTTTTCGACCTCTTAAAACTATCCAACTCTTTTTGTAAAATATTATTTTTACAAATCAACTCAGTTTTGTTCTTCTCCTGAATTAAAATTTCATTTTCTAACTTTTGAAAATTTTCATGAAAACAGGCAAATTCTTTTTCATAGTCCAAACACCTTTTGCAATTAGAATTTTTATTTCTCTTAATATTTTTAAGCTCATTTTCAAAATCATTATTTTTCTGACGCAGTTTAGATTGTTCCCTTTTCAACTTATTATTTTTCATCTCAAGAGCTTCATTATTTTCAATTAATTTTCGGCACAAGAGAACTAAATCATTGAATGAAAGATCACTTATCTCATCGGTTATTGAATCTTCATCACTACTGTCTTTTGCAAATCCTATTAAGTACGTTTATTTAACTGAGTCGGTTGTGGAGGATTTCTCACCGTTGTTGACTTTTGCACCATATATTGCATCAAAAGTATTCCAGATTTCCTGTGCATTTTCACAATGAGAGATATGGTTAAAATTATCTTGATTAATATGAGAATATAGTATATGCATAGCAAGAGCATTAACCGAAGTATTTTTCTTGTCTACTATATCACACTATGTTCAATAATATCCCAACATTTAAAATTAACAGATTTTAAATAAAATTCCATTTTTAATTTCCAATTTGAAAAATCTGTTCCATCAAAAATAGGGGGAATAATACTGGATTGATTCTTGCTAGATTTGCAACTAGGGTTAGACATCTATGCTATTAACCGTGCTCTGGTACCATTTGTAGGATCGTTTTCACCGTAGAGGGAGGAGGGTAAATAGGGTGATACTAATAATAATAAAAATTAATGCAGAAATAAAAACAGCAGCAGAAAATAATGCAGTAAAGATCATACACAAATTTACCCAGCTTCGGCAATAACCTACCTACGTGCTGCCCCCAAGGTTTCTACTAGAAATTAAGTAGTCAGATGCTTACACACGTAAACTTGCGACACCCGCTACTTGATTAACCTAACTCTACGCTCAAAACCCTGCCACAACTCAGCCACTGAGTTGCGAATTCTCAAACTACACCCCGTAGTTTGTACCTAGTCACAAGACTAGGTAGTTACTCAATTTAAAATAGACAATTACAAATGAAAATAAAAAACTAAAGAAAATCTAAATAAAACCCTATTTTTAACAATTTAATCCCAAATAAAATAGAGCCGGCCCAATATAGTAAATGATAGTAGACGTTTCTCCTTTATTCTTATATGTTGGCCGTCTCGTTCCTTTTTCTCTTCGGTCTGAAATTTTGGGTTCCTTCTCAATTGAAGTTGCCAATTCAATAAATCGATTTGGCATGATGATATTACTTTGAATTGCTTCATCAATTGATTCCTTGCTTTGATTGGGTTGCGGCTGCTCCTATTTTGTCGAGCACGAATGATAAGAATGGTATGCAATTTTATCCCCTTTGCGATTTTGATTACACTCGACTTCGATTCGAGTTTCGTAATTCGAGTTTCGTGATTACAAATATATATATGTTTATTATCATCAAACAAAAATCATAGGCTATTGTATTCTACAGTATCTTTAGTCTTTTAACTGCATACATCTATATGTATCAATCTAAAGAGTTCACGAACTCTTTTGTTGCTCCTAATAAATAGGTGTTTTGCCCTTAATTGTTTGAGATTCAATTCACAAGTACCATATGATTCATAGTCATATGATTAAAGAATTGTTTCTCAAAGATATTGCTTTGTCCATAATTCCAAAATAGTTATAGAAATTTTAGATACTTTTGTATTTCTACAGCTAATGCAATACTATTGTTATAAAACAACTACCGTTATTATAATATATTTATTTCATACCGAATCTTTATAATATTCATAACAAAAAAAACCATGTCTAATTTCAATCAGTAATGAAAGTAGTTACTATTTTATAAATAATGTTACACCCAAAATTCCAAGAACGAATTGGTAAACGAAAGAGCCTTCGTATGTTGATCAGAACCTTCACGTATTGATTAGAGCCTTCGTATAAAGCCTTCACGTGTTAAATATAAACCATTGCAAAGTATTCCTCGAAATCATTGAGAAGCGAGATACTGAAGCTATCGTGAAGAGAGATGTTAGAGCCATCATGAAGTGTTGAAGCCATCGTAATCAATCCTTTAAAACATTATGAAGTGATGTACTTAAAGCCATCGTGAGGAATTTATAAAACTATCATGATACAAATAAATCATCGTGAGTTTCATAGAGCCACTTGATGTAAAGCATTAAGAGCTATCGTGAAGCAATACATCAAAGCCTTCGTGGAGTATTTCTTGGAGTCGTCATAAAAAGAAATATGGGAGTCAACGTGAGACAATTTAATGAAGTCATCGTAAGACATTCATTAGAACCATCATGTAATATACATTGAGCGATTGCAAGTCATTCATCAGAGCCATAGTGGGTTAACTTACTGAGATGATCAAAAGGTAAAGCTCCTCAATGTATTCATGAAACATCCCTCAAGGAGCATTCATCCAAGTCATTATGAAATATTTATTAATGTCATCATAAAGTAGTTTCTAGAGTCATCATGGATGGAGGGATTGATGTCTTCATGGAACAATCTAAGAAATCATCATTGGGAGAAACATAGGAGTTATCATGTGATAAGTAATAAAGTTATCAAGAAGGGCTATATAAGAGATGTCATGGGTAGATCGTTGAGGAAGTTATCATAAGATAAGTAACTATCAAAGGATGAATTCAATAGAAAGTTAAAGAATAAAAAGAGAAAAGCCATCGCGGAGAATACTTGAATATGCCCATGTGAGGAATACTTAAACATGCCCTCATAAGGAATACTTAAATGAGTCGTCATGAGATATTTTTTAGAGCCAAATGAAATAGATTTTGAAACCATTATGAAGAACTTATCAAGGCTACTGTGAAGCATCCTCATGGCTATCGTGAGTTAAAAAGCAGAATGACCTGGTTTTCGTGAAATGAGTAAATTCATGCGATTATGATAAATTCACAAAGCTTCGTGAACGAGGCTAAATCTCCACCACTCATCCATGTCGGGTGACACGTGGAAAAAATTTACAGGTCGGAGTTTCTATAAATGGACATGTACGTACCTTAGATGGTGGACAATTTTTGGAATGAATTTTCTTCCACATTTTCATTTTTCTTTGGAATAAAATAAAAAGCTTGAACAAAAGACGTTAATGGCCGATTGGGCCAATTTGATTTCGTGATTTAATAAATAAACACCCATACAATTGACAATTTGCATAATAACCTTTTTTGCTCTCTTACTAGCATCACTTATAACAGTCCTAAAATTTAGCGGAAAATTTAATAAAAATTAAATTTAAATATAATAAGGACTAAAATGAAAATTTCACAAACGTTCCCATTTGGCTATCAAACTTGCACTATTGCATTCATAGCAATTTTCTGGACAATTTTCATATATAAGACTTTAAAATTGGAGTTAGTACGTAGAAGTTACAAACATTTGAAAGTTTGAAAATGAAATAAATAAAAAATTTCCTAATAAAACAATGTCACTGGTCAACACCCTAGGGTGTGCCAGTCGAAATGACGCGGTCCACCAGTCTACCCTAGCGGTCGACCGGTTGACGTATATTTTTGGTGACATGGAGCGACGATTGGATGAATCGGATTGAGCAAAATATTTTTCTTCCATGCCAAGTAACCAATGTGCATCTATGATGAAAAAAAATATTCTCTAGGGTAAATACAACGCTCCATGTTAAATCCAAAACCTTCTAAATATGCACCTAACCTAACCCAAATTTTATTAGAAAATTTACAGCATACTGAAACTCTGCCAAAATTTCTTCTCTCCACCTACAAAAATTTCTTTGAAACAAATTAAAAACAAAGTAAAGAGAACACTAGTAAATTAGATGAAGGAGGGGGCAAGCTAAGGGGTGTCGATTCTCCGACGGAGCAAAGAGCTAGAGCTTGGATCCGAGGTGAGTGGGAACAAGTTTAATAAGTTGATTTTTTGCAGTTAATTTTAATCCATTCTATCTGATCTAGGATGTTAGTAATTAAATTGTAAACCCTAACTATTTAATTCTATTATTTGAGTTAGTGATTAAAATTGGTTACCATAATTTTAACCCAAGTTAAACCAAGATAAACCCCTCTTGTAATTGAATAGAAATCCACAAAAATAAGTTAATCGTAAATTAAACTACAATATTTAAACTATTATAAATCTATGAATTTGAATTAATAAAAAGTAAGGTAAATTGCAAAGACTAATCATTGTAAATTGATGCTTAGGGTTCAATGTGTAAGTTAGAATTGATGGTATTAATAAATTATAAAAAATCAAATTAACAAAATAGGAAAGTCATAAAATCTACATTATGATCGGTCGATTGTTCACCCTTAGCGGTCGACCATAAGTGGTTAACTGGTAGGGCGTAGTGGTCGACCGGTTAACATACTAGATGCGTAATCTGAACCTTGACCTAAGACCCAAGTTGGGAATAAAAATAATAATAGTATAGATAACTGTGTTGTATACATATGCGTGCTTGTTAGAGATAGTAGGGAAGCTAGTTCCCTATGAGATAATGCTAGGACGTTGTGGGGTTGGGTAAATGTGCATTACCCAATGGGGGTCGATTATTCGACTGGGTGCAATTCTATCGCAAATGGCACTCATAGGAGGTTCTATGGTGCAAGCGCAACACTTACTGATGCCCGATGAAATGTGTGGGCCCTACACAACAGGACTCCTTGGTATTCATGGATTTTGACGCGACATGATGCTGTGTTGTTTATGGATCCCGACACAGGCAATAAGAGGCGTATACTACAATTCAGGAGGTGGTCACAGATGTAGACGATGAGACACTTCGGCGAGTCGGCATTGCGAGCTCCCCCTCGATGCGCAGTTGGGTTATATGTAGTCTTAGTTATGGGAAATTTATTACCATGTGGTAATTGTAAGGAAACCTATGTGAGAAGTTATGTGTAGGCATAATGTGAAATGTAGTCTCATACAGGGAAAGTTGAAGGATGATCTTATATTGAGTAGCTCTACCAGTGGTGGCCTATCGTTAGTTACCAAGGTTCGTTTCGTAGTTAATTCCTGTAGGAGCTTGCAAAAGCTGTTAGTATAGGCGTGTGTTAAATAAAAATCCTTATGTAAAGGACTCTAGGAATGCATGTACATGTGTAGGACACCTTAGATCACATAGGATAGAATTAAAGTTAATTGCACATGGTCACCATATATTAAACATGTACTCGTTAAGCAAACTTTTGTTTGACACGCCCTTTTTTCTTTCTTTGCCACCACAAGTATAAGGCTATAGGTGATTTAGCCCGATTTTAGAACGTGGAGAGGTGAGCTCATTACAAGAGTTGCTTATTCATTATTTACTCTCCATGTAACTATCTATCTTAGAAACTATCTATACTTAGTATTTCTTTTATCAGTGATATTTGTACTCTATATTTGACTACGTACTATTTTCTGAGACTGTGTTTTGAGATATTTTCTAAGATGGTTATCTTCTATACTTATATTATATTCCATTCTACTATAAATTCTAAAAATGTAGTATATCATAGATCATATCTGTTTATTTTAGTCTCTACAATATTACAAAACCCGATGGCTCGTACTTCTTAGCACCAACGCGAGTCCAAAAGTCACCCTAGAATTTGGATCGGTGTGTGGAGGGGTGCAGGTTGTCACATTTTTATCATAGCCTAAGTTCAAAGTTCCTTATGGATTAGGAGCGTATTGAGACAATGTACTATAAAAGATTTTGGAAATAAAATGGTTTTCGAATGGGTTTTCAAAATGTTTTCGAAAATGTTTTCAAAATGGGTTTCCAAACTATACGTATATATACAAAAAAAGTTTTCCATAATTGTTATATATCATAATCTCTCTCTTATTCGTGCATATGCTATCTCTTATCCGTGCTTATACTATCTGTGAAAAGTCGCTAATCAAATTCTTAAAAATCACAGATTGAGGATAAGCGATCCCGCAGGTTCAGGCACAAGCGACGAAGCCGAGGTTCCAAGCGTGAACATCCTAATTTGGTTCTGCTGGTATCTTCAGGCAAGGGGACAAGCCGAGCTTAATCCTACTCGAGGACCCACAGGGAGAGCGACAGGTGCAGTTCCTGCCCAGCCACCTGCCGCCGACTTTGCTAAGTCATAAAGGAATTTCTCGAGCCTTGGAGGAAAGCTGCATGTGAGAATTGAGTAATGTAGATTTCAAGAACATGGCTTCATACTTTTGAGAGGATTTTTGGTTGATGGGTCTTGCTGATGAGGTGATGTGGCAACTAGTGACTTGGCAGTTATAGGGAGAGGCTCTTAATTGGTGGAAGGTGGTTGAGGCAAAGACCGAGGAAGGATAGATCATTTGGGGGGAATTTTGGAGATTCTTTGAGATGTAGTTTGTATCGAGAGTAGAGAAAGTAGTATAGTTAGATAAGTTTATTCACTTGAAGCAAGGAGACATGTCAGTAAAGGAGTATGTTAATCAATTCAATGAATTGGCTAGGTTTGGGATTGGGTTGATTGATACCCTATATAAAAAGGCTTTGAAGTTTGCTAAAGGGCTGAACAAACCTCTCTAAGGTTTAGATCTAAGTAAACTATGGAATTTATTCCTCATCTTCCTTCTTGTTAATCCATTTCTTTTCATCTTTTCTCTCTTAAGTACTTCTCTTTAATCTCTTTAATAGATCTAATCAAATCTCATAAATAATTCAGCGCCAGAGAGCCAGAATATAGACAAAGAGGCCGCGTTAAAAGCAGATTGGGTTGAAATAATCAATCGCAAAAAGTGGTTTGTAACAACCTGCCCTTCGAGGAATACCCAAAGATAGGTTATCAGGGTAACATTAGAACAAAACACTAAACCAAGATATCAATAGGATCTCACAACAAAATGACAACATATAGTATATTGAACATACATGAACAGAACAAATTGATAATATATAAGAGACCGCACTAGTGAAAGCAAGTGATAAATAAATATCACTACGAAAAAGTCGGAATACATTAACTCCAGAAAATGGAGTTCTGAATAAGTATCTGATACAACGGTCTCATATACAAATAAAGATCTGTTATGTACTACTAAAATAACAAGTATACATATCCAAAATCAATGCCACACTTCCATAGTGTTCCAGCTGCACATCTTGATAGCGTATCGCCAAATGCACCTGATTTCCAAACTACTTAATCAAGTACCTGACAGTTGTCAATGACATAAACAGATAAAGAAAAAACGCATGTCATACTTAGAGCCTGGTGTGAACAGAACTATCTCAAAATACTGTATATCAAAATTATATACAAATAAATAGGAGACAACTAAATCACAGCCCACCCTCTCTACAAATGTGGCTCAGGAGTAATCCGGACTCTCCATAAGTAAGTAAAGTAAACCTATCTAAACAATAGAAAATCATGCCATAACCTGCCCTTCTCCTGTAATAAACGAGTCAGCATAACTAATATAATGCGACTGAAACGTAACATTCATGCTATGATAAAAGTAACCCAATATCCAAAAGTAGGGTGATAATAATATAAATTTATCGTGAAGTATGTAATGATAATAAATGTAACAATAATAACATCAGCCAACCAATAATACACACAATATAGAAATGATAGACAACCAAAGTACAAATTGGTACCTGTCATTACTGATGATTGTAGTTTACTATAGACATCTATCATGATCCAATGATTCACTTTGATTGCCTAAGTTAAATAGAATCACTACCTAATTGTACCATAAACCTCAGGCCACATCCTTTGTGATGGGTCTTGTGTAGGTCTCAACATACCCTTTGAAGTAAGTTTTGGTGGTATATGACCTACTTCGTTAGCCACACCGTACGCTTTGAAGCAAGCTTTGGTGTTATCTAGCTCACTCACTCGTAAATGATTGTCATCCTATATAAACCACAACTTGCCCTCTACATCGAGATTTGGCGACATCTAGTTCATTAATGGATCATCATTATCAAATGTGAACCACATCGTACCCACTACATCGACCTTTGGCAACATCTAGTTTACTCGTAGATTTCTCAAGCAACTTATGTATGCCTTTATCAAAAACAGAATGATAATCGTGTCTCATGTAATATGATATCAGGACCGCAAAGGAACATCGATGCCATATAAATATATGCACATAACAAATATAACATCATGTAATCAAATATGCCTATCACAAACGAAGACCAATATCGCGTCATCGTCTATCAACACGGATGGTCTATTATAAGATCCATAATTGCTACGGCCACTAGTATAAGGCCGATAGCATTCATCAAACATATCTACCCCAAAGCCAAAGCCAAAGCCAAGTGGCATGGACTAACTTGGCCCAATTGTACAGGCTCACCAAACGAGATCGTGTAATCAATCTCTACATTGATATCGTATTCGACCATCAGTGATTGCATACATATCACTATACAATGCATCCGAATCCAGAGCTTTGCCTTGCATCCCCCTTTGCCGACTAGCTTGAAGTATTCCCAAAGCCATGCTAAGACCCTATAAAGAACCACACTCAAACGAGGAAGAAATCTCGCGAAGTCATTCTCTGCCTAAGTGTTCGGTCGACTGGGGTTTCATTCAATCGACCGGGCCCACTCGTATGAACCCAATTTTTTGTTTGGGGCTTCCCCCTCAGCCATGCTTTCCACCCTCATTTAGTTGAAAAAATTTCCCAGTCATTCGATTGAAATTGCCAGGTTCAGGCAATGAACCTAGGGCAGTTGGAAAATCGTCTTAACGTACGCCAATCTGCATGTCGTTTCTTCCGACGCTTCACCCGATGAGTGGCCTTGCTTCTAGAGCCTGCTTCTATTCTATCAGACATCCACTAAGGTTCATTGGTTGATGTTTTGGAAGTGGATTCCATAAGTATTAGAAAACCAGTTTCGATACAAAATCCACTCTTTGCATGAGTAGAGTTCAATGGGCGATTATAGTGACCCAGCTTCCTCTAGCATGCCAAAATTACATACTTGACCTCCTTGCCTTGTGCATAGCTTATTCGTATGTCGATACACTCATTGGTGCATGCTTATGCACACACATTCATGCAACACACATTAACTTCACAAGTCTCATTTCAAACTTCACTGGAATGATTACTCGACCTGGTGTAGCGTCATGCAACTTAGCGCACCCTATAGTCGCTATGGCTACGTGAAATGCCCACACCGAACTTGCATTCAATAACATATCTATACAATCAAAAAATTGCATAGCCATATAACAAACAAACACTCAACAATATTAACTACAATACACACATCGTTTTGATTGTTATATATTTTCAAATACACGTATACATATACTTGCCTATACTCATATACATACACGTATATTTAAATAAGTAATTCTTTTATTACTTAGTCAAATATTACTTCTATTTACTAAATCTTTTTAATAAAAGTAAAACATATTTTTTATAAAATATCATATCGTTTTATAAAATACAATACTAGCTTATAAACTCATTTAAACCTTTGGAATACAAAATCTCTTCATTTGTAATTAAGTATTCTGTAACGAACGCAATTTTTCATCGCTCGAAAATCGACATTAATACGACCACTGTATCAACTGCCAAGCAATCGAATGCCGAAAAACCAAATTGTTATGGAGAAAAAGAAGAGGTAGAAGAAGACAGAAGAAAAAGAAAGAAGAAACAACAGAAAAACACAGAACAATATCAGAATCTCACATATCGCAGCGGAACAACATATAATAGATAAATGAATAATCTTTAAATCAAAGAACTATATCATTTTATACATTACATCATCATCAGAGTTTACAACAACAATACAACACTGGAAAATTATATAAACTTGTCCTCATATAGAATACACAGTGGAATAAATAATATCATATACAAGTGATACGTCTCGCCATCCATCTCGCCAATGAGCTCCACAGCATCTTGAATTCAGAATGACCTGATAACCTGACTCTAGACTGCCCGTGTGGAAATTGGTGGGCACCTAGAGTTTAGGAAAGAAACAATAAACTCCAGGTCAGTCATGGTGACTGGTGTGAGAACTAAAACAGTTTATCTTTAAACAAAAACAAAGGAAGTAAAAGACATTCGTAATGCTTTTGGAAAATGAAACTACCATAAGACCTCCCGCCACACACACAATGCAAACGTAGAATTGGAGGAGATTTCTTCTTATGATAGTCAAACATGCTTCCTACGCAAAATCATTGATATTATTATTATTAGTGCATAGTGCAGAAAACATTTCGAAAGTATAATATTAATCTTAGCCAACATACGACCAGTATCGTATGCCTACTATAACTACCATCTAAACAGTGGGGCGCCACCATAAGTAAATGGAAGGTTCTACAACTAAAACCGTACAAGGTTCGTATTGGAAAATGGATTTTCCAACAAATGGTCAGGCTAAAGAACTTCCTATGCCACGTAGGAACGCTTCTGGTGGGACGCTCCGAGTGACAACCTGCTCTCTGCCAACACAAGGCCGGTTACCCACTTCCGGACAGTAACTAACATCACACATAATAAATAAAGTGTGTCCACATGAGTAAGTATCTGGGCTCCATACCATGATACTACCCTTTTCCAGAAGGAATGGTCATACCCTAGGGGCACTACCCCTGAAACCTTGCCGCATCTTTCCTGTTTCGACCATTTCCGGGTTGTGAGGTCTGAAGAGGTCTCGTCGACAAAGCTACGCTTTTTCACAAAGCCACGCTTTGATCACAAATGATCAATAAATGATCATCACACAGCAACACTCAGCATGCCAAATTACCAAATTGGGAGTATATCACTGATAGATTTCAACTACATAACCTTTGAGCTCGTACGTCTCAGAGAAGGGTGTTAAGCTAAGAGAATAAATTCTCCGCCACCAACAGAAATGTATTTGAAAGAAATCAGCTTTATATCTCAAAATGTAATGTCAGACATGTAACCATACAAGTCTGTTCCGGGTTCGAACAGAACCGAAGGCACTTCAAAAGAAGCCCTTGCAATCCGGGTATTCACAATCCCGATAAAACTTCCCATCACAAAGGAAATCTCTATACCGTAGCTAACGGTGCAGAGACAATCGATAGGTCATCCTATCGTTTTCACAAATACCCAATCTTCACCACCGGTCTTCAATACGATCCATATCATCGTATCACTAATTCGGAATGGGTTATATGACACAAAGGTCTTTTCCCGGCTAACCCGAATAGTGAGCACAAGATTTAAAACATATGGATATGGGATTTCAATTAAGTCACAACTTATTACCCAAATCATTTCCTTTAAACGGTTTAAACAAATTACCATTTTAAATCTTTAAACAAAAAGGTTTACTTCACAAAATTTACCCAGTTTTCACAAAGATTCATTCACAGATTTCCAAATCAATTTCCATTTCAATTTGAATTAACCTATTAAATCTTTAAATCAAGATTTAATTTATAGCTTTCAAAACTATTCACAATTCAAGTCTTTTATAATATAAAAGATACACCTTTTGAAATACTCTTTTATTTCAAAATAAAGTTTAATTATCGTTACAAAGGTTAATTCATAGTTTTTCCAAACTATTTACAATTTCATTTCAACTTGAATTGTTTTCAATACAAAATTGGAAATCTTTTCACTTTATAAAAGCTATTATTATTTGGAAACAGATAGTTTTCATTTTGGGAAAAACTGGTTACATTTACACAAGTTAAAGCCATTCAAGTATAAACTTGAATTATAAATTTAAATTTTCCCAAGATCATATTTAAATTGATTAAAAACCCATATAAACATCTTTTATACTTATACAATCTTTTAAACCAAAATTTCCAAATTATTGAATTCAATTTCAAAATATTGAATTCAAAATTTAAATCAAATGATTTAAATTCCAATTTTTATTAAGTTATTTAAAATAACTTTTATTTTTGAAACTCACTTTCAAAAGCTTTCAATTCAAATTCCAAAACTATTTTGGATTCAAAAATTCAATTTTTTCAAAATTGATAAAAATCTGTGACTTAACCCATTTCCACGTGAAATCCACATTTGTGTGTGTATTGTGTAGTCCAAGGGTTTAACACAATAGTGCAACAACATTCAACCATCATAGATCAAATATAACAATATAATTTGATAAGCGGTATCAACTATAACGCTTATCTTTCATTCACAGATCACAGATATATAAATATCACAGATAAACAATTCACAGATCACAACACAAATCAGGATATATCACAAAACATCACACATCAAAGATGTCAAACAAGTCAACATCCAATATAATCCAAACATCCATAAGTAGGATTAATTTAATTATCTGATAAATTTGAATCAAATAAATTTTAATAAATCAATTTTGCTAGTTATAGTAAATTAATAATCAATTGATTTCAAATTGATTTTTCAATTTTATTTCAAAACACCAAATCAAATTTCCAAACATTTCCAAATTATTTTCCTTTTAAAATAAATTCCTTTATCTCTTCAAATCTATTCAAAAATACAATTTTAAATAAATTCTTCAGTTTATAGAAAATATTTCCAAAATTCATTTATTAAGCCCTTTATCCCAAATTTGAAATTAAATCCAATATAATTCAAAAAATAAAACTTTTATCTTATAAAACTCCTTTTAAATTTATCCAATTATCAAAAATAATTTTTCCGGTAAATTTTCAACTTATATTTTGAAAAATCCAATTTTACTTATTTCTGGTATCCATCGATACCAAAAATATATTCGGCTAAATTATAGCACTCAACACTTCCAATCACAAATATAATCACATGGCGATTATAAATAAATCAACACACAACATTGAAATAAATTCAAATGTTTGAGGAATCCAGTTGGATCCCTCCAACCTGTTTCCCTGCATCCACAGATGTTAGCACAATACCAATTCCACTTCAATGTGGAATTATCACGGTATATGGGATTTATAAATATTATCCGCTATTATGCGGTGCAATAGGGTCTCATCCGCTATATAATGTGGGAAATCAACTCCAAATACATATATAATACCAATTCCACTTCAATATGGAATTATTGCGGTATATGTTTTTAATAAATAACCTCCGCTTAATATACGGCGCATAGGGTCTATTCAACACAATAGATAACAATTTATCAACCAATCATCACAATCAACACAATCAACAATTTTAAATCTAACTATTTAAAATTTAAATCGAAATAAATATTCGATTGAGTGAGAAGTTCTTACCTTTGCTTTCAATAACGGTTGCGGTATTTTATTTCGAATAAAATTAAATGCACGTTTAATTTTACTCAAAATTTTCACTGACTCCAAACTAGCGCCATTGTGAAGAGCTTGGCAATACGATTCCAACGCAAGTCGTTTCGTAATTTTTCGACCTCGTACGAAAAAGTTATGAGGTTACAAAGTTTATACGATTTAAAATAAATCAATTTTCAATTTCTTTTTTTTATTACAAACCCTAGATCAATCCTGGGCCGCACATTCGGGAGATCAAGATCTGGTCGTTACTTTTGCTTCTCCTTCTTCCAGGTTATCACGTTCGAAAGTGAACCCAAAGCCGCCCCCCTTTACAAATTTTTGTGCCAAATACCAACGTCTCCACGTCGATCAACTAGCGCCACCTCGAAGCCCCTCATGCAAGCCACCATCGGCCAAAAATTGATGAAGCTCGACCTCCATCTGGTCTCGAACAACGTGCCCAAACGCGTGGCCTTTGAACTCGATTTGCCGTTGATCCGTTGCTTCGATTTCGATCTCCACCGTTGAAGTTAAAGATCTTGCTGCTCTCTACGTTTTTGTAGTTGGAGATTCTTCGAATCGGTTGACGGATTGGAAGATATTGGAGGAAGAAAACTGAAATTTTCTGGCCATTGAAAAATTAGGGCCGGCTGAACTAGGGTTTTGCCCTTTGTTTGCAAATGAAGAAAGTTAGGTCCTTATGTAGAAAATTCTCCAAAATACTATTCATCGAAAATTTTCCGAACTCCAAACGAAGCGTGCCGGCTGGCGTTTCTAAAGTTTACCCCGCGTTTCGAACACAATGGAACGTGTTTCGGGAGCTAATTCGGTCATATGCGCGAGTTACGGAAATAAACGATCAAATTTAAATCAAATCGATTTAAACCGATTTCGATGCGTTATGGCTTGCCTCGGACAAACCGTAAATCCGATTGACACGAAATTTGAAATCTTACAATAATTTCACGTTACGGATCCGATGAAACTGGTTTCGTTGAAATCCGAGACTGTTTGAAAAATGGTCATTTTCACTCGTCAATTAAATATTAAAATATTTAATTTTCACAAATTAACTTTTAATTCGAATTTTAAAGTTCTATAACATCATTATAACTTCAATATGATTTATTATAACTTTATAAATCATTTTTAATCACATTTAATTCAGATTTCAATTATTTACCCAATTTCAAGTATTAAATTAATAATTTAATCGCCCAATTAAATCACTATATCGAAATTAAATTAATTCGACTTCCAAATCTTACTTATTAATATTTAAAATTAATTAAATATATGAATTTCAAATGACGGAAATTCTGGGTCGTTACAAACTTCCCCCCTCCTTGAAATTGCAAAGTAAGAAAAATGCCCCAAATTCATTAACTTTTCAAAAAAATTTCAAAATTTTTCTAACGCCTTAAATTTTCAGAAAAATTCGCCATAGCCTCCTTTGCGCGGTTCGATCGTAGTGGGATCACAATAGACATAAATATATATACATCGACCCACCCAGTCGGAAAAGCAGAAAAACAGTTCATACTTCCTATTTTTATTGCGTAGGCATACCTTTTTAGCATTTTTAAGCAAAGCAGTTATTTATTTAGCATTTTAGCGCAACCAAACCAACCGAACGGCAGCCACGGCACCTGTACTTACTCAATTTAAACACGTAAGTGACATATATAGGAAATTATTAACATTTTACTCTTTTAAACAACTACAACACTTGCATATTAAAAGAAATGCATACTAACAAGGTTTATAAGCAACTTATATAATTTTGACAACACTTGTAATTGTTTACAACCAATTCATATACAACGACATTCAATTATTCGTTTTCAATTAGTTTACATTCACTAATTTACATTCATATTAGTTCACTTTCAATTCAAATTTAATTACATAGCTTTCATTTTTTATCAATTCAATTTCATTAACACTTAATGAATTATATACAATCAACCAACAATCATATAACAATCAAATCAAAATCAACATAACCAAATTCATTCAATTTACTTTACTTCAATTTGGTTTAACGCTTTTAATTCCAATTGGTTTAATATTAAATTGACTTCCATTCAATTTCCAATTTATTAGCTTTAATGAATTAACACTTACATCCATTATACTATATCAATTTATTTACATTCGATTGATTAACATTCAATCCATTTATTAATTCAATTGCTAATTCATTTTACCAATAAAGTTGAATTCCATTTATATAACTCAAGTTCACATTCATTTAATAAATTCACTTTATTAATTTACTTTGATATCAAAATCAACTTCATTTAACATCACTTAAGTTATATTCCAATTAAACATTATTTGTTTAACTTCACTTAATTTTCCACTTATAAATTCAATTCAGATTTTTGTTTTCTTAACAAAATTCATTTAACCATTTTATCATTTGGTTTCATTTACATCTTCTCATTTTATAAGTTACACAACTTATTTATTTAATTTTCCAAATCATATTGTAAGTATAAAACTCATTTCATTTACAATTATCAATTTCAACTTGGATTTTAATTTTAATTTTTGTTTATCACAACAAAACTTCAAATTTTCAATTTATTATGGTAGCAAATCAATCACACAGAAACTCGAAAATGATACTGATGATGCTGCAGTCATCACCCTTATTATTTCCCAGTAACAGTAGTGGATCCAGTGCTTAATATTCTTTTAAAATTTCCCTTTATTTATAAATCACATTTATAAATCTTTTTCTCATATAATTTCACTATTTAATTTTACTTATACAAGATTATTTCAAATTGCATATCATATTAATTATAATTCTGTACTTAATAATTCATTTGCTTATATACTTCATTCTTTTACAATAGTTGTTTTTTTATATAATTTATTCAAACAACTTTCATTAATTCATATATATTCTTACATTTTCAACAACCAAACAATTAATTTATATACACCTTAATAATTCTGAAAAATTATCTCCTTTATATGCAAAATATAATCAAGGTAAAATTATTTCGTTTACCCAATTAAAAATGATACTATGTCGACTTGCCTCGTTTAAGTGTTTAGAAACCCCTATCGATAATATGGCGTCCTACATACCGACCAGAATTCATAAACAGTTCAACGGATAAGCAAACACAATATAAAACATTTATATACACTAACAAATACGCAGTCGTATCTATTATTACACTCACACTCATTCTAGAGTACTACTGACTCTATCTCTAATGAGTAATTCCCAACAGAGCCAAGGTTATCGCTTAACCATATGCTCTGATACCAAATGTAACGAACGCGATTTTTCGTCGCTCGAAAATCGACATTAATACGTCCACTGTATCAACTGTTGAGCAATCGAATGCCGGAAAACCGAATTGTTATGGAGAAAAAGAAGAGGTAGAAGAAGACAGAAGAAAAATAAAGAAGAAACAACAGAAAAACACAGAACACTATTAGAATCTCACATATCCCAGCGGAACAACATATAATAGATAAATGAATAATCTTTAAATCAAAGAACTATATCATTTTATACATTACATCATCATCAGAGTTTACAACAACAATGCAACACTGGACAGTTATATAAACTTGTCCTCATACAGAATACACAGTGGAATAAATAATATCATATACAAGTGATACGTCTTGCCATCCAGCTCGCCAATGAGCTCCACAGCATCTCGAATTCAGAATGACCTGATAACCTGACTCTAGACTGCCCGTGTGGAAATTGGTGGGCACCCAGAGTTTAGGAAAGAAATAATAAACTCCAGGTTAGTCATGGTGACTGGTGTGAGAACTAAAACAGTTTATCTTTAAACAACAACAAAGGAAGTAAAAGACATTCACAATGCTTTTGGAAAATGAAACTACCATAAGACCTCCCGCCACACACACAATGCAAACGCAGAATTGGAGGAGATTTCTTCTTATGATAGTCAAACATGCTTACTATGAAAAATCATTGATATTATTATTATTAGTGCATAGTCCAGAAAACATTTCGAAAGTATAATATTAATCTTAGCCAACATATGACCAGTATCGTATGCCTACTATAGCTGCCATCTAAACAGTGGGGCGCCACCATAAGTAAATGGCAGGTTCTACAACTAAAACCGTACAAGGTTCATATTGGAAAATTGATTTGCCAACAAATGGTCAGGCTAAATAACTTCCTATGCCACGTAGGAACGCCTCTGGCAGGACGCTCCGAGAGACAACCTGCTCTCTTCCAGCACAAGGCCGATTACTCCCTTCCCGGACAGTAAACCTGAGATATGCCACCCCCGGTCCTTTGGGACCTTTATCCGAGCGCTCGGTAACCAACATCACACATAATAAATAAAGTGTGTCCACATGAGTAAGTATCTGGGCTCCATACCATGATACTACCCTTTTCCAGAAGGAATGGTCATACCCTAGGGGCGCTACCCCTGAAACCTTGCCGCATCTTTCCTGTTTCGACCATTTTTGGGTTGTGAGGTCTGAAGAGGTCTCGTCCACAAAGCTACGCTTTTTCACAAAGCCACACTTTGATAACAAATGATCAATAAATGATCATCACACAGCAACACTCAGCATGCCACATTACCAAATTGGGAGTATATCACTGATAGAATTCAACTACATAACCTCTGAGCTCGTACGTCTCAGAGAAGGGTGTTAAGCTAAGAGAATAAATTCTCTGCCACCAACAGAAATGTATTTGAAAGAAATCAGCTTTATATCTCAAAATGTAATGTCAGACATGTAACCATACAAGTCTGTTCCGGGTTCGAACAGAACCGAAGGCACTTCAAAAGAAGCCCTTGCAATCCGGGTATTCACAATCCCGATAAAACTTCCCATCACAAAGGAAATCTCTATACCGTAGCTAACAGTGCAGAGACAATCGATAGGTCATCCTATCGTTTTCACAAATACCCGGTCTTCACCAACGGTCTTCAATACGATCCATATCATCGTATCACTAATTCAGAATGGGTTATATGACACAAAGGTCTTTTCCCGGCTAACCCGAATAGTGAGCACAAGATTTAAAACATATGGATATGGGATTTCAATTAAGTCACAACTTATTACCTAAATCCTTTCCTTTAAACGGTTTAAACAAATTACCATTTTAAATCTTTAAACAAAAAGGTTTACTTCACAAAATTTACCCAGTTTTCACAAAGATTCATTCACAGATTTCCAAATCAATTTCCATTTCAATTTGAATTAACCTATTAAATCTTTAAATCAAGATTTAATTTATAGCTTTCAAAAATATTCACAATTCAAGTCTTTTATAATATAAAAGATACACCTTTTGAAATACTCTTTTATTTCAAAATAAAGTTTAATTATCGTTACAAAGGTTAATTCATAGTTTTTCCAAACTATTTACAATTTCATTTCAACTTGAATTGTTTTCAATACAAAATTGGAAATATTTTCACTTTATAAAAGCTATTATTATTTGGAAACAGATAGTTTTCATTTTGGGAAAAACTGGTTACATTTACAGAGGTTAAAGCCATTCAAGTATAAACTTGAATTATAAATTTAAATTTTCCCAAGACCGTATTTTAATTGGTTAAAAACCCATATAAACACCTTTTATACTTATACAATCTTTTAAACCAAAATTCCCAAATTATTGAATTCAATTTCAAAATATTGAATTCAAAATTTAAATCAAATGATTTAAATTCCAATTTTTATTAAGTTATTTAAAATAACTTTTATTTTTGAAACTCACTTTCAAAAGCTTTCAATTCAAATTCCAAAACTATTTTGGATTCAAAAATTCAAATTTTCCAAAATTGATAAAAATCTGTGACTTAACCCATTCCCACGTGAAATCCACATTTGTGTGTGTATTGTGTAGTCCAAGGGTTTAACGCAATAGTGCAACAACATTCAACCATCACAGATCAAATATAACAATATAATTTGATAAGCGGTATCAACTATAACGCTTATCTTTCATTCACAGATCACAGATATATAAATATCACAAATAAACAATTCACAGATCACAACACAAATCAGGATATATCACAAAACATCACACATCAAAGATGTCAAACAAGTCAACATCCAGTATAATCCAAACATCCATAAGTAGGATTAATTTAATTATCTGATAAATTTAAATCAAATAAATTTTAATAAATAAATTTTGCTAGTTATAGTAAATTAATAATCAATTAATTTCAAATTGATTTTTCAATTTTATTTCAAAACACCAAATCAAATTTCCAAACATTTCCAAATTATTTCCCTTTTAAAATAAATTCTTTTATCTCTTCAAATCTCTTGAAAAATACAATTTTAAATAAATTCTTCAGTTTATAGAAAATATTTCCAAAATTCATTTATTAAGCCCTTTATCCCAAATTTGAAATTAAATCCAATATAATTCAAAAAAATAAAACTTTTATCTTATAAAACTCCTTTTAAATTTATCCAATTATAAAAAATAATTTTTCCGATAAATTTTAAACTTATATTTTCAAAAATCCAATTTTACTTATTTCTGGTATCCATTGTTTCCTGGGGATTTGACCAGGCAACTAATACTCGGCAACCAGTGCTCGGCATCAGAGAGTGACCGGCATCCAGGATTGTGCGGCGAAGTACACATCATCCAGTGGAACTCGGCGTCAGAGAGTACTCGGCATCTAGGAGTGTTCGGCAAAGTACACAGCATCCATAGTGTCCGACATCCAGTAATGTTCGGCGAAGTACCTAGCAGTGTTCGACGTCAATTGGCACTCGGCGTCAACCAATGCTCGGCATCAAGACTGCTCGGCATACAAGAGTGCTCGGCATCAAGACTGCTCGGCATACGAGACTGCTCGGCATACGAGAGCACTCGACATCAAGGAGAACTCGGCAGCATCTGAGGTTCGGCATACAGGAGTACTCGGCGTAGTACCCGGTAGCATCAGAAGTACTCGGCACAAGAGTACTCGGCGTCTAGAAGAGCGTTCGGCTTCGACTGACTAACATCCTGCACTTCCCAAACATCAACCACACCGTTCGGCATAGAAGGGACTGTTCGGCATTAGAGCGTTCGACACACTTGGTTCGGCATACAGCGATCACTGTACTCGGGCTGGAGTGTTCGGCCATCAGCCCACTTGGGAAGTCCAGCCCATCTTTGTCTATAAATAGAGGGGCAGGGTCACAGTGAAATGGATCCTTTTTTGGAGAGAGAATACGGGGAGACTCTGCCATTTTCAAGACTCATCTTCTCTACTTAAACAACTTCATTCAAGCATTTGATTCACGAATTGTATTTGTAATTGACTATAAAGAAGATCAATAAAGTTTAACCTCAAAGTGGACGTAGGCAATTACGCTGAACCACTATAAATTTGGTGTTCTTACTTTCTGCATTTAAATTAGCATTGTCTTCTCTGTTTAATTTACTTTCATCACTTATATCTCTACACAATCTTTCTGAACGAGGTTAGTGACCAATTTTGGTGCTAACACTTTGGTGCTTTCACTGAGAATTGAATTCTCAGACCTCAAGGATCTGCTTTGAAGCTACTGGATTGAACAAATCCCCCAAAGAAGATCCGACTCACTGATAGGACATCCGTTGATTCTACTCAAAGTTCATACCAATAAATCTACAATGGCAAGACCACGTACCAGGTCAGCTTCTCACAATGCGGATGCCCACGAGATTGCTAGCGTGCAACAAGCAGGGCCTAGCAATCAACCAGCAATTCCAAATACAGGAGTTGCCACTCAGGACCAAATTCCAGTTGTCACCAGAATAGAGTTCAACGACTTGATGAGAGAGCTCAGGGAAAGTAGGAGACAACTAGGAGAGCAGATGCAAGCCAATGCCAACCTGATGGCACAACTTACTCAACAGCAACAACAGAATGCTGGGGGCAATCCCGCTGCTTACTCCTCATCTGACAGCTCTACTTCCTCTGATGAACCTCCCAGGCGCAGACGCCGTAAGACTGATGCTGCGCGAGCAGATGCTGCTGTTCGAACAGCTGGAGACCGCGACCAAGCAAGAGCTGGAAGCTTCAGGACTGGGATACAGATGGAAGATAGAGGCCCAGATCATCAAAATGCTAACGATGTCGAACCTCAAGATGCACGATTGGCAGATCGCCAAGAGAGGAGGCATCAGCATGGACAGGCGTGTAGAACAGACTCCAACCTTCCGCCTTCCATACAGACACCCGATCTGACAGCCATGATCAGGCAACTGATGAAAGAGAATCAGGGCTTATCAAATGATGACTGGGGAGTGTCAAGAAGTCATACTCCGTTCACGGATGTTGTGTTGCAAGCGGCGTACCCCAGGAAGTTTAGTATGCCTACTATTCCTGCATATGAAGGAAAGACTGACCCTAGACAACATGTCATGAGGTACGAATGGATGATGGATTCAGCCAGAGCGAATGATGCCACCAAGTGTAGGTGCTTTCCGATTACTCTATCTGGGATCGCTACTATGTGGTTCACCCGACTTCCTCCGCGATCCGTATCAAATTTCGAGGAGTTAGCAAAGAAGTTTATTGAGAAGTTCAGGATACACACTACGCGCCCAAAGGACGTGATGTCTCTGTCAAGTGTAATCCAAAATCCTGGGGAATCGTTGAAGGAATATTTGCAAAGATTCCACGTGGCAGCAACTGAAGTCAGTAATCCCAATGACCATGCAATTCTGATGGCTGTAATGAGAGGTGTGGATCCAGACTCTGAGTTTGGAGACTGGCTGGCAGGAAAACCTCCAGCTACGCTAGAGCGTTTCTACTCTAAGGCACACCAGTTCATAAGAAGAGAGGAAGCTAGGTGGGTACGACGAGATAAGGCGCCAGGGCCTGTCCAAGAGTCAATAAAGAGCAACATCGCTGTGAAGCAATCGGGAGACAGCTCGGGAAAGGTCCAAGTTAATGTCCAGAACAAACCTGGGCAACCCAAGGAGTCCGAAGGAAGGAGTCAAGGGAAAAGAAAAGAAGCAGGAAAGTGGAAGTCGAGAATTCCAAGCTACAGCGAGTACACTCCGCTAAACGCCCCACTTGAAAACATTTACCTATCCACCTGCAATACTTTTCAGTACAGAAAACCACGTCCAAAAGAATCAACTGAAGAACAGAAGCGGACCGGGAAATATAGTCGCTTCCATGAGACTTATGGACACAATACGGAAGAATGTAGACACTTGCACGACGCTATCGATAAGTTGATCAGGCAGAAGAAATTGCAAGAATTTGTGAAGGATCCACAAGAAGGAGGACAGGGAACGTCCAACCCAGGTCGTGCACCAGCTCCACGTCATCCCGAGGAGCCTGCCCGGACCGTTGGTAGACTGGTCATAAATACAATTATCGGCGGGCCTCACCCCGCGGATAAGAATTGGCAGGAGATGGAGCGATATGCAAGTTCCTTGAAGCATGCAGATTTTGAGTGTTGTTCAAACATGGAGGACGGAGCCCCTGCTAAGCAGCAGCGCGTAATGACAGACGATATTGTGTTCAGAAGCAGAGACGCTGATCAGGTAGAGGCTCCGACCATCGACCCCATGGTCATATCTGCAACGGTCGGACCAGCATACGTAAAAAGAATTCTGATCGATTCTGGAAGTTCAGTCAACATCATCTTCAAGAAGGCCTACGATCAAATGAAGCTAGAAACAAAAGACTTGAAACCATCCAAAGCTCGTATCCACGGCTTTAACGGCGCTGCAACTGATGCAGTGGGATATGTCGAGTTACCAGTTGAACTGGGACAAGGCGAGTGTCGGAGAGTGCGAATTCTACCCTTTGTAGTTTTGGATGTGGACTCTCCGTATAACGTTTTCTTGGGCCGGCTGGCCCTGGTGGAGTTTAGGGCAGCGTTAGCCCCGTGGTGTTTAACTTTGAAGTTCCCGACTGACAAAGGAGTAGGCATTGTTCACGGCGACCAAGCAGCTAGTCGTTCCTGTTATGTGGCCGAGCTCCGAGAGGCCCACTGGAGGGAGAAAGGAAAGGTTGCGGACAATCCCGTCCGCATCCTCAATGCGGATAATTGAAAAGTAGTGCCCGAGCCCTGGCTCGGGCATAGTTCTCGGATCTACGGAGATATAGATCCGAGAGACGACGATGAGAAACCCAGCGAAGAGAAGGCGGCACCGGCTGAATTAACAGTTGACATTTCAGTTAGCCGTGACGACCCTTCGCGAATACCGAAGATCGGATCACAGCTAGGCCCCGCAATGACTGAAGACCTTAGCGACTTCCTCCGGGCAAACCTTGATGTTTTCGCCTGGACGCATTCTGATATGTGTGGGATTTCTCCCGCCATCACGAGTCATATGTTGAACATAGACCCGAAATACGTCCCAGTCAAGCAAAAAAGGAAAGGAATGGATCCGGAGAGATCCGCCGCTCTTGGAGAGGAGGTGGACAAACTCAAAGCAAATGGGTTCGTCCGCGACGCCCTCTACCCGGAATGGGTCTCCAACCCCGTGCTAGTAAAGAAGGCGAATGGGAAATGGAGGACTTGCGTAGATTATTCCGACTTGAACAAAGCATGCCCTAAGGACAGTTTCCCATTGCCTAGGATCGATCAGTTGGTCGATTCCACCGCAGGACACGAGTTACTGTCATTCATGGATGCGTACTCAGGATACAACCAAATCCCAATGCATATTCCGGACCAAGAACACACCAGCTTCGTTACAAATGTCGGGCTGTATTGCTATGTAGTGATGCCCTTTGGATTGAAGAATGCTGGAGCAACTTACCAACGTCTGGTGAATCGAATGTTCAAGGACCAGCTGGGTAAAACCATGGAAGTCTATGTGGATGACATGCTCGTGAAGTCACGACGGTCAAACGACCACATTCAAGACTTGGCTGAAATGTTCGACATACTCAGGTTTTATGGCATGAAGATCAACCCGTTGAAGTGTTCTTTCGGCGTTGCATCAGGGAAGTTTTTGGGATTCATCGTCAACGCTAGGGGAATCGAAGCCAACCTAGAAAAGATCCAAGCTATTCGAGATGTACAAGCGCCCAGGACTATAAAGCAGGTACAGAGCTTGAACGGAAAAGTAGCCGCGCTGAGTCGATTTATATCCAAGGCAACTGACAAGTGCATCCCGTTCTTTGACATAATAAAGAAAGGAAAGAGAAATTTCGAATGGACGTCTAGCTGTGAGGAAGCATTCCGGAATCTGGTGAGGCATCTAGAGAGCCCACCAATGCTATCAAAACCAATTGACCATGAGATGTTGTACGTACACTTGGCTGTATCCCCACATGCGATAAGTGCGGCTTTGGTACGAGAGGAGGATCGAGTCCAAAAGCCGGTGTATTATGTTAGCAAACGTTTAACAGGGGCCGAGAGGAATTACCCTAAAATAGAGAAATTGGCTTATTGCTTGGTGATTGCATCACGAAAGCTTCGCCCGTACTTTCAAGCACATTCAATCGGTGTTTATTCCGATCAACCCCTGAGGCAGGTACTCCAACGACCAGAAACTTCTGGAAGATTGCTAAGATGGAACATCGAGTTGAGCCAATTCGATATCGTGTACTTACCACGGAGAGCCATCCGAGGGCAAGCATTAGCAGACTTCATCGCTGAGTTTACCATACCCATCAAACCGGACGATCACGACATCATTCCCCCCGTTCGATGGAAATTATACACTGACGGTGCATCAAACGACCGTTGCTCCGGCGCGGGCGTAGTTCTTGTAACTCCGGAAAACCGATCGATCTGTTATGCCCTGAAGCTCGATTTCCCGGCTACAAATAAAGAAGCTGAATATGAAGCACTGATCGCTGGCTTGAAGCTCATCAGGGAACTCGGGATCGAATCAGTCGAAATCTTTTGTGACTCGTAGTTGGTGGTTAACCAAGTACGGGGAGACTACCAAGCAAAGGGACGAAAGCTTGCTCCGTACCTCATTCCGGTCCAAGAACTACTATCAAATCTTGAGCGTTATGACATCTCACATATCCCGCGCGAACAGAACAAAGAAGCCGACTTATTGGCTAAGTTCGCAAGTACCGACGATGCGCAACAAATGGGATTGTATCCCGTCGAAGTCTTGCATGCCCCGACCATAGACGAAATGAAAGTCGATCGCGTGTTGGGAACAGAAATCGAGAAGGAATCGTGGATAACCCCATTCAAACTGTACCTGACGACCGGGGCTTTACCAGGAAAAAGAAGCAAAAGACGGCAGGTCCTTCGAAAGGCCGCACGATACATAATGCAGGATGGATCAATGTATCGAAAAGGATTCTCAGTCCCGTTATTACGATGCATCGCTCATGATGAAACAAAGCGAGTCTTGAGAGAGGTTCACGAAGGGGAATGCGGCGACCATACTGGGGGGCAAACGCTATCAAAGAAGATCCTCCGCTATGGATATTACTGGCCCACCGTAAACCGGGATGCCGCGGACTACGCAAGAAAATGCGACAGGTGTCAAAGATATGCAAAAATCTCGAGGGCTCCATCAACGGAACTCACACAAATGATCGGTCCCTGGCCATTTGCGATCTGGGGAATCGACATAATCGGCTCTTTGCCTCTATCCAAAGGTGGTGCGAAATACGCAATAGTTGCAGTCGACTATTTCACGAAATGGGCTGAGGCAGAACCTTTGGCCACTATCACCTCTAAGAAGGTCATTAACTTCGTTGTACGAAACATTATATGCCGCTTTGGCCTTCCACGCACCATCATTACAGACAACGGAACGCAATTTGAAAGTAGAGAGTTCAAAGAGTTCTGTTTAAAGTACGGCATCGAGAAAAAGTTCGCCGCCGTTGCACACCCAAAAGCTAACGGACAAGTCGAGGCCGTTAACAAAATAATCAAGTCCATATTGAAGAAGCGTATGGAGAAGGTTGGAGGCAAGTGGGTAGATGAACTCCCGACAGCATTATGGGCATATAGAACTACCCACAAGTCCACGACCGGCCACACTCCGTTCGCCTTGGCATACGGCTCTGAAGCCGTTATACCCGTGGAACTTGAAGTTCCATCGCACCGAGTGACATACTATGATCCCAAGACGAACCAAAACCTCTTGTTGGAATCACTGGACTGCATCGACGAAAAGCGGGAAGAAGCTGAATTAAGGGCGGCGGCGCACAGACATCGAGTCAAGCGTTACTACGACGGCAGAGTCCGCCCAAGAATCTTTGATGTGGGTGATCTCGTTCTGAAACGAGTCTTCCCGGTACCATCACGCATGAATCCCAGCTGGGAAGGTCCATACGCCATTGAACGGAAGCTTGGAGAAGGAACATTCAAGCTAGCGACCGTTGATGGCGCGACACTCCCCCGAGCATGGAACAGTGAACATTTGCGGCACTATTACATTTAGCATGTTTTCCTTTCTTGTTGTAGGCACTGTTGTTTCCTGCATGTTTCCATTCAATAATGACTTAGTTTCATTTTAAAGTTGTAATCAAGCAATTTAGTTGATTTTCATTAATAAAGGCTTGAAGCCATATTTCCTATGAAGTTTCTATATCTCTTAATTGGATGATAAATTACACTATCCTGCACGACATACAGACTCGTACGAACGATTCCAAATCTCCGAATCCCCAAAGCATGGATCGGAGTACTCTAAGTCCCCAGAGCGCGGACTAGAGTATAAACGATTCCAAATCTCCGAATCCCCAGAGCGCGGATCAGACTACTCTAAGTCCCCAGAGCGCGGACTAGAGTATAAACGATTCCAAATCTCCGAATCCCCAGAGCGCGGATCGGAGTACTCTAAGTCCCCAGAGCGCAGACTAGAGTATAAACGATTCCAAATCTCCGAATCCCCAAAGCGTGGATCGGAGTACTCTAAGTCCCCAGAGCGCGGACTAGAGTATAAACGATTCCAAATCTCCGAATCCCCAAAGCGCGGATCGGAGTACTCTAAGTCCCTAGAGCGCGGACTAGAGTATAAACGATTCCAAATCTCCGAATCCCCAGAGCGCGGATCAGAGTACTCTAAGTCCCCAGAGCGCGGACTAGAGTATAAACGATTCCGAATCTCCGAATCCCCAGAGCGCGGTCGGAGTACTCTAAGTCCCCAGAGCACGGACTAGAGTATAAACGATTCCAAATCTCCGAATCCCCAGAGCGCGGATCGGAGTACTCTAAGTCCCCGGAGCGCGGACTAGAGTATAAACGATTTTAAAACTCCGAATCCCCGAAGTGCGGGGCGAAGTACTCTAATTCCCCGGAGCGCGGACTAGAGTATAAACTATTTCAAGCCTCCAAGTCCCCGGGGCACAGAGTCAGCAAGAAGTCCAAGTACTCAAAAGATGTGGGACGAGAGGTACGCCATGTCCAAAAACGTTTGAACAGCACAAGAATGGACCGGGAGATAATGCAACTCATAAGAACTTGAGTCATGGCTACAATTAGTCAGCAAACCAAATAAAGACAAGAGAATCATTCAAACAAAAAGAAACTAAAACTTTATTCAATAAGTCCAAAATGGGGATACATGATCACTCCTACAAAATTCAGACCTCTCTATACAAACTACAAGTTGTGGAGGATAAAAACAATTACAAAACTTAAGCAGGAAACTTGTTGAACAAGTGCATCGATTATTTCTTCGACTTCTTCTTGTCTTCCTTTGGTGTTTCCGACGACTCCTCTCCCTCACGCTTTTTCTTGGACTTTTTGCTTGCTAGAGAAACGGAGTCAGGAGTAGGAGACGGAACATCTAGTGGTTTGGACCTGCCCGGGAGAATGATTTTCAAAGGTCTGTTATGCGGGTCAGTGAGTTCCAGTATTTCAGATTCAACTTTGACTTTGACCTTTTTCTTCTCCTCGTCGGCGAGACGGTCCTTCATGCTCATCTCTGAAGTATGCTCAGAGGCGCCAGTGATTTTAATTTCATCGCTTCCTTCGGCAGGAGACGAAGTATCAAGTTTGTCATCATCAAGCGCCCGATCACTTGAGCGTCTGGACCGGGAGTTACTCCTGCGTGAGCAACGTCGCTTGTTTTCTCTGCTTCCTCCTTGGCGTCATCACTCCTCGGAGTTGGCTCGGCGTCAGAACAACCTGCACGAAAACATAAGGAATGAGCATTAGAACGAATAGCCACTGCTGAAAAATGACGGGAACTCTTCAACTTCTAGAGAAAGAAGAATTTCCTACCAGGGTCCGGTTGGCTATCGGTGGCACGAGGGGTTTCACCCTCCAGGATAGGTGACAGCACATGAACACCAAGCCCGGGATCTTCGAGATCATAACTAGCATGCTGCTCGAATGGATCAAGTGTTGGCCGACCGGCCGATTGAGCAGCGTAAGGAGCGGCAATGTGAGGAGTAGTAGCATCGGCCCCAGACGGGCTAGCTTCGTCATTCTTCTCTTTCGGAGGGGAAGAGCCTTTGCTATAAAGTGCCAATGCTGCGGATAAGTCCGATGGCTCATTCCCCCTTAGGAACTCTTTCACCAAGACATCCTCATCGACCTCGTTGGAGCCCGACTCGACCTTCTTGATCCTTATCAGAGTTTCCCATGCCTCAGCCAGGGATTCGAGGTAGCCGTCGCCCAGAAATGTTAAGTCGCGGTGCATAAGGACGCGGGCTCCATACTCGGCGATCAACGGGTCAAACATACTTTTGACCTCTTCCCTGCCGGCTTCTGCGGCCGCCTCGAGGCGAGAATCAAGCTCTTCCACAGCCATTCTTTTGCCCTCCTCACGGGCCTCGTCCTTCATTTTCTCGACCCCGGCGAGTTCGTCATCGAGCTTTGTCTTCAGGAGTCGGGTAGCAACAATCTCATCACAGTATCGCTGCGATTCTTCTTGAGCAGCTACTTTGTCTTCCTTCTCCTTGGAAAGTAATTCCTTCAGCTCCTTGACTTGAGTAGCAAGTGCGTCCCTTTCCTTTTGGCAGAGTCTTTTTCTAGGGCGAGGGCACCGCTGCGCTGGACTGCTTCGTCAAGCTCTTTTTTGTGAGCCGCCTCTAAACGAGTAACTGCCTCGGCAGTATTTTTTGCGCTTTGTTCAGCGGCTTCTAGCTTTGACTTATACGAAGCGAGCTCTTCGTCTTGGAGTTTGATGATTTTCTTATCGCTGTCAGCCTCCAGATTCAGACGGTCAATCTCGTGTTGACGCTCGACGGACACTTCCGAGATCTTCTCCACCAAGTGCACGAACGCGTCATGTTGAACATAGATGTCGTTGTTGCAGGCAATGGCACTTTGCTTCACGTGCCCAGGAATGTGATGGATGGCTGGGAGGAATTTCAAGCCATCAAAACAGATTTTCAGAAACTTGGCATTAAGGTCGACCATTTTTTCCGCAACAGTTGGGTCCACTGCAGGAATAGGAGGAGGAGGCTTTGAGAATTCCGTTCTTTTACGTTGCTCTCGAACTTGCCTCGTACTCGATGAACTGGAGTGTTGTTCCCGAGCAGCATCAGACTGATAACCCTTCTGCGAAGACTTCTCTTTATCCAGCTCAGTTGGAGGAGGAAGATCGCGGGACTGGGAAGATTGAGAATGTGCTTTCTTGCGGTGAGACGACTCGCGAGGACGATTGTCCCTATCTTCATAATCACCTCGGTCCCTGCGTCTGCCTGAACCGGAATCCCGTCTAGAGTGATGGAATATAGAAGACCCCTGAAGGCGATCAAGTCCGTGAGAGCGGCCCATATCACCTGCAAAGAATGGAGATAACAACGAGTTAAGGAGAATTCACGAGCTAAAAAGACTTGAAGTATATTATGGAATGCGCATGTGCGTGTGTGTCCTAGTGTTCCCCCCGACGGACCCGTTTGTTTATCTTTGCTAATCGGAGTGTTGTCTCCTTGAGCCGGGAGTTGAACTCCTACATTGCCTCTAGCGGGCGAAGAGAATTTGAGAGCTTCAGGATCATCGAACCCGTAATTAAGTAAATCATCGGGGATGGACAAGTTGGACAGACCCCTCAGAGAACTTTCCAGATGCTGCGAAGAAGCCTCTTTCTCAGGAGGGATAGGCGTAGCTTTTGAGGTGCCACCAACTTTCTCCTTTTGAACCGTATATTTCAACTTCTTTTTTCCCTTCGAAGGGGAGGATGATGTCTCAATATCCTGAACTTCGATTGCCGGATTCCAAGCGGGACCCACGTTCTCGCCCTGAGTCTCGGGAGCATCATCCTCTCTACGCTCGCTTTCTCCGTGCGTATCGGGAGTGCGGCGCGACGACGGTCCGGCCTGTTTTTTCCCTTTACCGGACGAAGGCTTGGGAATAGTGACACCTTCTGGAAGGCTGATCCGACGACCAGGGGCTAGCAAGCCAAACCCCGACAGCGATTCATTTGAAATGATAGTCCGGATGTCTCGATCCTCAGCAGGAAGAGCTCTAATGGCTTCAACAGCCTCAGAATATCCTCAGCCTTCCGGACGCGGGTTGATACATAAGAAGATGAAATGAAGAGTTAGGAAAAGCATGACTCCGATTAAATACGAATAGTGATTCAGCAGAGAGACTTACTGCCTTCAACCCATCTCCTAGCGAAACTAGAAGGGCAGCGCACATAGAACCATTCCTGTTTGTACAGGGCGAATTTGCTACAGGCCCCTGTCAAGATCTGGCATTTGTGGTATGGCTCGAGGAACATAAAAGAAGGACTGTCTTTCCGTCTCTTGAACATGTAAATATATCTGATATCACCGGCGGTTGGAGGTCTGGAGAAGACAGCCATGAAAAGTAGATAAGTCCCATATAGAAATGCATGGCCGTTCGGGTGCAGCTGCGACGGAGCTATGTCTATGTACTGCAGTACATCCCGGAGAAATAAGTTAAATGGAGGCACGCTGCCCATCCAACACATAAACTTGTTGCAGGTAGTGTACCCGACTGGGGGCAGATGGGGGCGATCGTGTATTGAAGGAACTAACACGTCGGCAAAAGGAATCCCGTGAATAGAGCATATCCGTTGCAGAGCAGCTTCGTTGATCTTCGAGGCTTGAGAATCGATCGGATTGTCTAGTAAGATGGTTGCCGCCAGAGCATCAGGCGCCAAGTTATGAGCGGGAGGAGTTGACGGGTTAGAAGTATCAGCGGCTCCTTGCCTTGCTGACGGCCCAGGCCTGTCAGATATGGTGGCAGAACTAGATTTTCTCGACATCCCGAATAAATAATGAACCTGGCTAAATGCTTGAGAAAGCTATACTTAAAAAACGTTGAACGTTAGAATTAGCAACACGATTTTTCCCCCCCGTGTGGTGTGTGAACTAGTGCAAGCAATTGTGTACAGGCAATAAGAATCTAAAGGTTTTAAAGATATAATAATTAGCTTCGAATCATCGCCTTCGAAGACCGTCATCGCTGACCCTCTCAAAAAGCTCGCCTTGAGGTGATTACAGTTCCAGATTCAGAAAGCATATGATTTATAAAGTGACCGGCCTAAGTGTAGTCTGACATTTATACTGTTCGGCATTTGAATGTTGTTCGGCATTGAAATTGTTCGACCTAAGTTACTGTCCGGCATTTGAATGTTGTTCGGCATTGAAATTGTTCGACCTAAGTTCTGTTCGGCATATGTGTTTGTTCGGCATGTCTAAGTCCTGTTCGGCATATATGTGTGTTCGGCATGTCTAAGTTCTGTTCGGCATATATGTGTGTTCGGCATGTCTAAGTCCTGTTCGGTATGTATGTGTTTGTTCGGCATGTCTAAGTTTTGTTCGTCACGTATGTATTCGTTCGGCATGTCTAAGTACTGTTCGACACGACAGTTGTTCGGCGATTATGCCGTTCGGTCTAAATGATATTCGGCGTATGTTTCTGTTCGGCATTAGGGTAGTGTTCGGCCTAAGTTCGTTCGGCTAGAGTAGCGCTCCGCCTTCGAACATAACTCCACCCTGCTCCTTCTCCATTTACGCCGAACGACAGAGACAGATCGCCCGGCGTAGGTTACGCCGTTCGACTCCCCATCTTCCTTTTTTCTTCCAATCTTGATCAGCACAAAGGAGCTAGGCTTAACTACCATACACCGTTCGGCGACTCCAAACGAGCGAACCACTTCCACTAGCCACACATTTACAACTAAAGAAATACCCCGTTTCCATGTGATGAACCTAAAGTGGAAGTAATGCAATTGTGGAAGGAATGATACCTAATTCGACGATCGAAGTTGAGGATGGATTAATTAGACTTTATATCTGATAGGATGACAAGAGTTGCAAATCTCTAGGAATGATAGAAAAGAAGGCGTAAAAGAAGAATGGTGGAAGGGCGCCTGGTTATATAGAGGGAGGTAGAAGTCGAAGAGGCTATACCCGGTAGAACCGGTCAATACCGGAGTGTTCGGCATCGTAGCGGAGAGACGTTCGGCACGCGAGGTACGTTCGGCTTCGAACGTATCGTTCGGCATCCCAACCTTGTTCGTCTTGCACCTCCTTCGCTAACATTCTCGAGAAGGTACCTCCGAGGTAAATTGTACCAGATTCAAAGCGCATCACGTTCGGCCACGCGATACACTTTGGGGGGCAAGTGTTTCCTGGGGATTTGACCAGGCAACTAGTACTCGGCAACCAGTGCTTGGCATTAGAGAGTGACCGGCATCCAGGAGTGTTCGGCGAAGTACACAGCATCCAGTGGAACTCGGCGTCAGAGAGTACTCGGCATCTAGGAGTGTTCGGCGAAGTACACAGCATCCATAGTGTCCGGCATCCAGTAATGTTCGGCGAAGTACCCAGCAGTGTTCGGCGTCAATTGGCACTCGGCGTCAACCAATGCTCGGCATCAAGACTGCTCGTCATACAAGAGTGCTCGGCATCAAGACTGCTCGGCATCAAGACTGCTCGGCATACGAGACTGCTCGGCATACGAGAGCACTCGACATCAAGGAGAACTCGGCAGCATCTGTGGTTCGGCATACAGGAGTACTCGGCGTAGTACCCGGTAGCATCAGAAGTACTCGGCACAAGAGTACTCGGCGTCTAGAAGAGCGTTCGGCTTCGACTGACTAACATCCTGCACTTCCCAAACATCAACCACACCGTTCGGCATAGAAGGGACTGTTCGGCATCAGAGCGTTCGGCACACTTGGTTCGGCATACAGCGATCACTGTACTCGGGCTGGAGTGTTCGGCCATCAGCCCACTTGGGAAGTCCAGCCCATCTTTGTCTATAAATAGAGGGGCAGGGTCACAGTGAAATGGATCCTTTTTTGGAGAGAGAATACGGGGAGACTCTGCCATTTTCAAGACTCATCTTCTCTACTTAAACAACTTCATTCAAGCATTTGATTCACGAATTGTATTTGTAATCGACTATAAAGAAGATCAATAAAGTTTAACCTCAAAGTGGACGTAGGCAATTACGCTAAACCAC
Source organism: Allium fistulosum (assembly GCA_030737815.1). NCBI lineage: Eukaryota > Viridiplantae > Streptophyta > Magnoliopsida > Asparagales > Amaryllidaceae > Allium > Allium fistulosum. The sequence continues at coordinate 1,025,538,199 of CM060902.1, forward strand.
TATAAATTTGGTGTTCTTACTTTCTGCATTTAAATTAGCATTGTCTTCTCTGTTTAATTTACTTTCATCACTTATATCTCTACACAATCTTTCTGAACGAGGTTAGTGACCAATTTTGGTGCTAACATCCATCGATACCAAAAATATATTCGGCTAAATTATAGCTGGCAACACATCCAATCACAAATATAATCACACGGTGATTATAAATAAATCAACACACAACATTGAAATAAATTCAAATGTTTGAGGAATCCAGTTGGATCCCTCCAACCTGTTTTCCTGCATCCACAGATGTTAGCACAATACCAATTCCACTTCAATGTGGAATTATCGCGGTATATGAGATTATAAATATTATCCGCTATTATGCGGCGCAATAGAGTCTCATCCGCTATATAATGTGGGAAATCAACTTCAAATACATATATAATACCAATTCCACTTCAATATGGAATTATCGCGGTATATGTTTTTAATAAATAACCTCCGCTTAATATACGACGCATAGGGTCTATTCAACACAATAGATAACAATTTATCAACCAATCATCACAATCAACACAATCAACAATTTTAAATCTAATTATTTAAAATTTAAATCGAAACAAATATTCGATTGAGTGAGAAGTTCTCACCTTTGCTTTCAATAACGGTTGTAGTAATTTATTTCGAATAAAATTAAATGCACGTTTAATTTTACTCAAAATTTTCACTGACTCCAATTGACTCCAAATAAGCGCCATTGTGAAGATCTCGACAATACGATTCCAACGCAAGTCGTTTCGTAATTTTTCGACCTCGTACGAAAAAGTTATGAGGTTACAAAGTTTATACGATTTAAAATAAATCAATTTTCAATTTCTTTTTTTTTTATTTCAAACCCTAGATCAATCCTGGGCCGCATGTTCTGGAGATCAAGATCTGGCCGTTACTTTTGCTTCTCCTTCTTCCAGGTTATCACGTTCGAAAGTGAACCCAAAGCCGCCCCCCTTTACAAATTTTTGTGCCAAATACCAACGTCTCCACGTCGATCAACTAGCGCCACCTCGAAGCCCCTCACACGAGCCACCATCGGCTAAAAATTGATGAAGCTCGGCCTCCATCTAGTCTCGAACAACGTGCCCAAATGCGTGGCCTTTGAACTCGAATTGCCGATGATCCGTTGCTTCGATTTCAATCTCCACCGTTGAAGTTAAAGATCTTGCTTCTCTCTACGTTTTTGTAGTTGGAGATTCTTCGAATCGGTTGATGGATTGGAAGATATTGGTGGAAGAAAACTGACAATTTCCAGCCATTGAAAAATTAGGGCCGGCTGAACTAGGGTTTTGCCCTTTGTTTGCAAATGAAGAAAGTTAGGTCCTTATATAGAAAATTCTCCAAAATACCATTCATCGAAAATTTTCCGAACTCCAAACGTAGTGTGCCGGCTGGCATTTCTAAGGTTTACCCCACGTTCTGAACACAATGGAATGTGTTTTGGGAGCTAATTCGGTCATATGCGCAAGTTACGGAAATAAACGATCAAATTTAAATCAAATCGATTTAAACCGATTTCGATGCGTTTTGGCTTGCCCCGGACAAACCGTAAATCCGATTGACACGAAATTTGAAACCTTACAATAATTTCACGTTACGGATTTGATGAAACTGGTTTCGTCGAAATCCAAGACTGTTTGAAAAATGGTCATTTTCACTCGTCAATTAAATATTAAAATATTCAATTTTCACAAATTAACTTTTAATTCGAATTTAAAAGTTCTATAACATCATTATAACTTCAATATGATTTCTTATAACTTTATAAATCATTTTTAATCACATTTAATTCAGATTTCAATTATTTACCCAATTTCAAGTATTAAATTAATAATTTAATCGCCCAATTAAATCACTATATCGAAATTAAATTAATTCGACTTCCAAATCTTACTTATTAATATTTAAAATTAATTAAATATACGAATTTCAAATTACGGAAATTCTGGGTCGTTACATATTCCTTTCATAACCATTTTATAAAATCTTATAACCGTTTTATAAAATATCTCATTCATACCATTTTATAAAAATCACTATTTTATAAAATATCGCTTTCTTACTATTTTACAAAATCGCATATTTCATAAAATATCACTTCCATACTATTTTATGAAATCACTTATAAAATATCACTTTTATTTATAAAATTATTTCATTTCATAAATAATATTTATAAATAATCCATTCACTTATAAAAATCATTTCTTGCTTTAAATAATATTTATAAGTACTAATTAAGCCTCATTAATCACTTAATTAGCTTAATAACTTTTCTAAAACCATTTAAATTAGTTTCATTACTAATTAATGATATGCACTTAATTATATCATGCAATTAGCCTCTAATCAAGGAATGCATCACTCAATATCAATTATTTATCCTATAATCAAAATTAAGGCTTACTAACTATTTCCAAAAATAGAAACCAAGGTCCTAAACTGATAGTGAGTGAATATAAACATTTTTAAGGCCTAAGCATAAGCCTAATTATATTACTAACATCCTCTAACTTCCTCCAAAACACTTCATAATCATTCATACATTAATTATTGAAGCAAATCAAATAAATTAAGAGAATCATCCCACCCACCTTGCTTTCCCCTAAATCAAGTTCCAAGCACCACCCAAGCTTTCCCCTCTCTTGAATTTCGAAATAAACATCCAAACCCTAACTCAATCTAATTCCTTCATGGCTTTTGTAGAGAATAGGATGAGATGAATTATGGCGATTTTTATTTAAATTTATGTAATTTATTTTAGGGGTTTAGGGCTTGGGGATTAAAGAGGGACTAAATGAGATTAGAGATATAATTAGAGAAGATGGATGAAATAGAACGTGAAATGAGAAATGAAATGGAAATAATGAAGAGCTTCGCTATATATAAGCTAAGTTAGGGCAATCTAATGGGCATGGCCTAATTCTCTTCATCTGGCACTATTTATCCTCGAGAATCATCGATTCCAAATATATTCAAGTTTATACTCATTTTACTCACGTCATAGAGCAAACTCAATTATGAGTGTATAGAGTCCTAATTCACTAGTTTGTAAAAGTTGAGTGTAAGAGGCGTTCTATTACTTAACGATTGAATATTTAATTAATCATTTAAATATTCGATCGTTAAAATTGTGGGGTGTTACATTCTCCGCTCCTTAAAAGAATTCTGTCCCTGAAATTACCATGAATATGAAAAGTAATAAGACCAACCAAACTTTCTGAATCTCAGTTTTGGAAAATTCCAACAGTACCTTCACTTATGCAATCAGCATAGCAGAAACTCCCAAATTAGTGTGCATCATACACTAGGAAATACGCGATGACCCACGTCATCCCAAACTCCCAAAAATTCATATCTCTCTTAAGAAAGCTTCTCACTATTTAAATACCAATCAAAGCAAACAAGCATTTAAATAGCTATACATCAGGTCTCAAGTACCTAATTGCACTATACAAAGAGGATTGTGCACTAACACAGAATTCAAATGGTTATAACCTTAGCATAGTAACCTATACTTCTATAGTTGTACACGACAATCAATTAGAGAGTAAGCTCAAGTGAGTCAGTATCAAAATATACTACCGACTTCGAGTTACATCAAAAGGTAGTGGAATTGTATAGGTCCCATCTCGATCTCATAGTGGGCATGGATGATATGCAATCTATTCCAGATGGCTATCTGTATCACTTTCCGAATCAAACTTTAAAATTTGAAATTATAATAATCATACAAGAAATCAAACACATAACACAATCAACAATCAATCAATAACAATTAACATCAATAAATAACAAGCAACCAACAAACAATAGCAAAAGATGATAAGAAACAATAACTAGCTTACAAATTGTTAAACATGCAAACAAGTAACAAAATCAACAACAACCAAAATCAAACAACAACAAAAAAAATTCAAACAATAGTAATAAAACATAAGTAGCAGTAACAACCGTAAGCTACAAGTAATAATAAGCAACATGTAGCGATCAATCCATATCAAATAGTAATAAAAAATCAACAAGCAACAACAAGCATATAAACAATAATAAGCAACAAGCAATAAGCAACGATCAATTCATTGCAAACAGCAATAATAAATCAACAAGCAATAACAAGCATAGAAAACAATGAAATATTCAAAAGAGTCTATACCAACATGCACGACAACCACCAGGGGTCAAATGCGCATGTCAAACCATAAACTCCCATGAGTCTATTCGACATTCAAAAAGGAATAAACGCCTCAGTGTTGTAACCCCTTTGATTAATATAATAAACGAAAGTCCACTACACCTCCTGTTACAAAAAGGAGAATTTATACAATATACAGGATCATCGAGTCTCGAAACTCTCGAGTAAATCTAGTAATCAATGCCTTAACTCTCATTTTCTTCCGAACAGAACTCATTCTCCAAAGGAGATTCTACTAATTAAATCGTCATTAAATGAAGATCTATAATTGCCTTGTTTCGCTCAGGTTCAATCTCACCTCGACCGCATAATGTTAATAAGGATAATATACTAAGTGCACTACGATGCTCGCTTGGGCAAGTATCATCACGTCACTTAGAAGATTATCCGAATCGTGACAAAACCATTCAAGAAATCCTTCCTCGAACTATCCCACGCAATAATAGCTATACTACACTAAAATTTTACAATAACTAAAGACCATCCAAAATGACACGATGCCCGTTCCAACCCTTCGTTTGCTTGTAAAATTGCTTTATTAAAATAGGGTCAGCCACCTAACTCCTCCTGTGCAAACTCCAATGCGATTCCTTGATCTGGCTATTGAAATTTCCTTGCACAACTAGGGTCGTGCTCCGAAAATCTCTCAGTCATCTCAAAAATCCGATTCAATTTCTCGCCCATCATAATCAATTGACAAACCCTTTCCTAACTGGTGCAAATCACCTAGAAAATCTGCGCTCGAACTATAGGTTAAGAACTCGCATGTGAATGGACCCATCTTTAGAGAATGTCCATTTTGACACATGGGATTACTTCCATCATCTGAGGTTTATTAATATAAAGAAAAACAATTATAACACGAACGACTCTAGGAAAACGCCTATAAGTCATCCACTCGTTCTCTGCTCATTACTGGGCATCCACCGAACCGTACCTGTATATAAATCCAAGTTACACTTCATCCACCAACCCTACTAGACTTAAAAGCTCATGCATCAAGTTCGAATGGAAGTACTCTCGGTTGCTTCATCTCAGCCTTCCAACCAAGGTTACTCATACAAGGTTTATCCCTACCGAATAAATTACCTACTATGAATGGTGTTAAGTTTAGCCTATCTATTGAGTAACTATTAACAGATAAAATATACCGCTCAAGTGTTGGAAGGAACAAAAGCGAGTTCCCAAAAATATAGCATACCTCACTATATAAGATCCTTCTGATTTTCCAGAGCCGTTAGTCTGCTAGGACCCGGTAATGCCTATAAGGCACAAGTCATCATGACTTACTCACCCTTCGAAAATGTAGGACAATCCTTCTTCATGTGATCAAGCCAGTCACAATTGAATCACTTACACTTAGCTTTAGCTAGATGACATTTCATAGCGAAATGCCCCCAAATGCCATAGGAGGGACATACTAGGTCGGCTTTCTTTTTTGCATAAGCTCGATCTTACTCGTATCATGGTCTTTTCGCCTCGGTTGGAGTTTCAAATCTTTCCACTTTCATTTCCTTAATGGTATCTCATTGGCGTCCTCATGGAGGAGAACCATCCCAACAAGATTTTGAAAAGTGGCCTGTAATAGAGTTAATGCTAAGAAATGAATCCCCAACTGATGCTTTAACACCAAGGAAAATCTCTCTGCCCACAACAACAGAGTACCGACCATCTCAAACCCCAAAAAAAGGTTGAATTGGTCAACACTCCTTAACTGACAAGCTGCCTTGCACAAGATGGATTGGATTGAATGCTCAAGCTACACGCTCTTCTCGATCTTATAAATGAACTGAGAACCAAAGCGGTGTTTGAATTAATTTCAAATCATAGGCCTGCTCATCAGCCTTAGAAAACTACATCCTACCCAACCAAGTCTCCCTTCTCCAAATGCCAAGAAATAATCTTCCTTATGGGAAGATTCTTTAGACCAATATCGATGGAAGCCCTCTCATGTACATGGCCAAGACCATGTCTTAGCAAGAGTCTTAGGACTCATATATGGCTTCCTTCCAAGGCTAAGGAAATTCTGGCACAGCTTTGAAGAGTCTTAACCTAGTGACGCTAGAAATATTGCTGCCCAAGGGCCATACCACTTTTGATGCTAACCGCATCTACTGGAAATGTTCACGAGTGGCGGAACATCTTTTGTAGTAACTAAATAGTCTCTGAACTATTCAGACATCTCAGACTGCTTGTCCATAATCGCATGTGCACTTCGTGTACTCATACTGATAGCTTGACAAAGATATCTTAGTGACTAGCAATAGAAATAATCAAGTCTAAAATAAAAGTAGTGCATGCAATATAATATTGTATAAAAATACAAGTACACTCTCTCTATGTATCTCCTTTTACTAGATTGATTAACTCAAACTGTTCTACTTTGTTCGAGTGTTGAGCCTAAGCTCTGATACTAAATGTAACAACCCGCACTTCGGGAATACCCAAAGGACAGATTGTCAGGGTAAAATTAGAACAAAACACTAAACTAAGATATTGATAGGATCACATGATGGAATGACAACATATAATATACTGAATATACATGAACATAACAAGATGAAAATATATAAGAGACCACACTAGTAGAAGTAACTAATAAATAAATATCAATTCAGAAAAGTCAGAATACTTTAACTCCCAAAAACATAGAGTTCTGAATAAGTATGTAATACAACGGTCTCATACACAAATAATGGGTATGTTATATGCTATTAAAATATTAAGCACACATATCCAAAATCGATGCCATGCCTCCAAAGTGCTCCAGTTGCATTCCTTGATAGCGTATCCCTAAAAGCACATAACTCCCAAACTACTCAATCGAGTACTCGAGAGTTTTCATGACATGACAAAACGCGAGAACTATCTCAAAATACTATATATCAAAATTATATACAAATAAACAGTAGTAGGCAACTAAATCACAGTCGGCCCTCTTGATAAATGTGGCTTAGTGATAATCCGAACTGTCCATAAACTAGTAAATTAAACCTATCCAAATGATAGTATATCATACCATAACCTGCTCTTCTCCTATAATCAACGAGTGAGCATAACTAATAAAATGTGACTGAAACATAACAATCATACTACGATAAAAGTAATCCAACATCCAAAAGTAGGGTGATCATAATATTAGTCTATCACGAAGTATGTAATGATAATAAGTTTGACAATAATAACATCAACCAACCAACAATACACACAATATAGAAATGAAAGACAACCAAAGTACAAATTGATACCTGTCATTACTAACGGTTGAAGTCCACTATGGACATTTATCGCGATCCAATGATTCCCTTTCAAAGGCCTAAGATAAATAGAACCAGTAACTAATTGTACCATAAACCTCGAGCCATATCCTCTGTGATAAGGCTCGTGTAGGTCTCACCTTACCCTCTGAACCAAGATTTGGTGGTATATGACCTACTCTATGAGCCACACCGTCCCTCTGAAGCAAGCTTTGGTGACATCTAGCCCACTCACTCATAAATGATCGTCATCCTATGTAAACCACATAATACACTCTACATTGAGCTTTGGTGACATCTAGCTTACTCTTGGATGATTGTCGTCATATGTGAACCATACCATACCCTCTACATTGAGCTTTGGCGACATCTAGTTCACTCGTAGATTTCTCACTTGTGTACGCCTCTATCAAAAAAAGACCGACACTCATGTCTCATGTAATATGCTATTGGGATCTCAAAGGAACACCGATACCATATAAATATATGCACACATCAAATATAACATCACGTTGTCAAATGTGCCTATCATAAACTCAGACCGATATCTCGTCATCATCTATCAACACGGATGGTCTCTATTATAAGATTCGTAATCGGTATGACCGCTAGTATAAAGCCAATACCATTCATCAAACATATCTACCCTAAAGTCAATGTAAAGGGGCATGGCTAACTCTGCTGAATCATACATGCTTACAAAATGTGACGGTGTAATCATTCTCTACATTGGTATCGTATTCGATCATCATAGATCACACACATATCACTATACATTGCACCCGAATCCTGAGCTTTGCCTTGCATCCGCTTTTCCCAAGTAGCCCGAAGTATTCCCAAAGCCATGCCAAGACCCTATGAAGAACAGTACTCAAATGAGGAAGAAATCCCACGAAGTCATTCTCTGCCCCAGGTATTCAGTCGACTAAGGGTTTCATTCAGTTGACTAAGCCCAGTCGACCGAACCCAATTCCCTCAAGTCTTCTATTTAGTGCCTCCCCCTCGAGCATGCTTTCAACCCTGATTCAATCGACTAAAATTGCTTGGTTCAAGCAATGAACCTATGATGGATGGAAAATCCTCGAATGGACGCTAATTTGTGTGTCGTTTCTTCCTATGCTTCGCCCAATGAGTCGCCTTGCTTTTAGAGCCTACTTCTACCCCATCAGACATCCACCAGGGTTAATTTTTTGATGTTTAGGAAGTGTATACCACAAGTATTCAAAAACTGGCTTCTATACCAAAATCCAATCTTTGCATTAGTAGAGTTCAACGAGCGATTATAGCTACCCGACTTTCTCTAGCATGCCAAAACTACATACGCGGCTTCCTTGCCTTGTGCATAACTTATTAATGTGTCGATACACTCATTCATGCATGCTTATGTACATACATTCACACAACACAAATTAACTTCACAAGTCTTATTTCGAACTTCACTGGAGCGATTACTCGACCCAATGTACTCTCGTGCAACTTAACGCACCCAATAGTCGTTATGGCTATGCGAAATGCTCGCATCGTACTTGTATTCAATAATATATATACACACAGTCGAATAATGGCATATCTACATTATAAACAAACACATAACAATATTAACTACAATACACACATCGTTTGATTGTTATATATTTTCAAATACACATATACGTATACTTGCCCAGACTCATATATACACATGTATATTTAAATAAGTAATTCTTTTATTGCTTAGTGAAATCTTACCTTTATTTACTAAATCTTGTCAGTAAAAGTAAAACATCCTTTGTATAAAATCCCATATCGTTTTATAAAATACAATACTAGCTTATAAACCCATTTAAGCCTTTGAAATATTAAATCTCTCCATTTATAAGTAAGTATTTCTTTCATAAACAAATATATATATATATATATATATTTTGTGTGAGTCTACGTTTAAGTATACAAATATAAATATATGTGTGTTGCGTGAGTGTAATTTCATTAGATGAAGTGAAAGATAACCATGCAATATATATACCTTTATTTTGTGGAAACTAGAGTATACAAAGGAGAATCACCAATGTATTAAGCAATTTATAAGACAGTGTTTTGAAATCTTATGTTTAAGTATGCAAAGATATACATATATATGCATTACTGTGTTCATATTAATGTGGGAGCAGCTTTCGTACTCTAGGTGCATGTGTATAGTTATTTATAAGTGTGTCTGTATATCATATGCCAAGTCTTGTTACTATGTAACTATTTTAGTTGTTAGACTTTGCATTGCTGTGTGTTCCCCTTGGCTTTAGCCTTACTAGCTTAAAATCTTGCATTTATAAAATTACTATTGTGTTATATTTTTTTATAATGACGGAAATTTCTATCGATTAGAAAACCGTCATTAAAAATATAATCGTTATAAAACCGTAAGTGCACGACGTACAATTGTAGTACGTATGCGATTACAGGTCGATCCGCAGGGAAAGAATTAAATTTCAATATTACTCAATCAAATTAGCCCAAAGTTTTTGAAATTTGTTTTGAACTAGAAAATTGTAGAAAATGAGCTAGAGCAAAAGTGAATAAAAATATGATAATAAGGAGCAATTTAGAAGCAAATCCACATTTATTCATTCATATAAATCAACACAAAATCCACTTATAATCTCTCATTAAAATATTAAGTAGAAAATGATAGATGTGCTTATTATAAGTATGATTTATTTTTGCTATTAATTAGCACAACTTAAATCATCAAACTCTAACACACCATTCAAAACCACTTATCAACACTCATGAAAATGATATGAAAATTAAAAATAAAATCTATTTTAAGTATGATCTATTTACTATTAATTAGTAACATAGACCATCAAATTTTGATTCTAGTTTGACTTTCATTATCAAAATCACTTAGGAAAATGATTAAATAGTTTATGTTTTAATGGAGTTAAGCATAGCCTATTTGAGATGTCAACACAGGCTATCAAAATTCAATAAAAAAGAAACATAAACCACCATCATTCATATTTTCCATTAAGCACATAAGAGAGATCACAAATGAAACCATTATGTTAATTTAATATGCTTCATGAGAGCTTCATTACCCCTAAATTGAAGGGGTTTAGCTATTTATATTTTAAAACATGTTAACATAAAATGATTTGAACATAAAATAAAAGGAAAATGAGAGCTAATTATAAGAAAAGAGAGCTAACTACTTGCATGAAATAAAACTAAACTAATTAAAATAATAAAATCTATGCTACTAACATGCAATAAAAGAGCACAAAGTAAATAAGATGGCATAAAATAAAAGAGCAATAAAAGTAAGCATGAAATAAAAAATTGCATGAAGGTAAAAAACAAGACTAAGAAGCCATTAAAGAAATTTTTATTTAACTTTGATTTATGGCTACAATCTTGCATAAAAAAAGGAAAATTATTACATGAAACATAAGGGGTATTTATACATGCTTAAAACCCTACGTCATTTTTTATGGGACTACCTAAAATACCCTTGAGAAAGTGTAACCTCCATGTAATCATTAGGGAATTAATTAATCCCCACTAACATGCCTTTAAACCTCCATTAACATGCACATGTGCTTTTAATTATGAACCATTTGGTAGTGGGTATGTGGGCTCCTCCATGTTGCATGAATTCTTTTATTTCCATTCTCCATTTGCTTTCAACATGTGTGCATGCATTTATCCATGAAAGCTCTTTATATTTGCACTCTATTTCCTAGAAATAGAAGTAAAAACGTGCAAAAAAAATTTCTCAAATTAAATTATACACAAATTACCATTTTACCCCCCCAAATGAAGATGAATAAATGATGATTTGAAAACAATTTATATTTTGGTTTAAACATGAAAATACCCTAATATGCTCATTTATTTAAAATAAAAGTAGATTAAATATGGAGTAAAAAATATGCACTTTTACGTGCATATCAAATACTACCACACTTATGTTTTTATTCATCCACAAATAAACTAAAACTAAGATAAATCTGTTTTCGTAGGAAACACAATTATTGTAACAACCCGCATTTTTAGATAATTAAATAATCAAATAACGATGAACAGTGGAAATAAATATTTTTGGAATTGTCATAATTTGGCCTCGAAAATTATACCATTGTGTTCGTGGTGGTTTTCTGATCAATTTCCATATATAACTTGTCGAAATCCGAGTTAATATGAAGAAGTTATGAGAAGAATAAGAAATCAAAATTATATAAATATATAAACAATTAAACGAAAAGAAAAAAAAGAGTAGGACCCAACGGGTTGACCCGCAAAGCGCACAGGTCGACCGCATTTTGCCTTGGATGAGAAATCATCCAGGGACGGGCCGAAGTTTTATAATTTCATTTTCGCACAATCTCGAGCGTTGTTTTCTGGATCCAACGATTCGTAGCAAGCCTATGACGTGGTTGCACCAGATTCAATTATAAAATCTGACAGCCTGAGTTCCCTAAGATTCACTATAAATAGAACCCTAGGCCTAGCTATTTTCTCCCAATTGGGTTCACTGCCTGAGGCTGAACCCTAAATAGAAAATATTTCAAGGGAGAATATCTTTTTAATAAAAATATTAAGCGCCTTAGAAGTGGATCCAGGAAGACCATGGATTAAAGCTAAGGAATATAGGTAAGTGGATTTAAATTATATCTCTTTTATGTTTATGATATATAATATCGTTAGATTCCCATTAAATATTTAATTCAACATTTGGACTAATTTCAGTAATTGGTTCTACTAGCTAGTTATGTTAAAACGGTAAATTTTGTAAGAAAAGTGTACTTATATTTAAATGTTATTTATATGATAAAAAAGAAAAGAAACCCAATTAAATATAAGTAATATTAGGCTTAGAAGTTGTAGAGAAAGGCATAAGCCTAAAAGTGAAAAATTTAAAGTAAATTATGTTAAAACGGGAGAAATGAATTAAAAGGGGAAAATCTAATATCTTGATTTGGAAGTTAGTGATAGATTAGTTGGTTGGTTTAGAAAAGGGAATACACTTTCATAGTTTAATACTGTAAGAATAACGATAAACGTAACTGCAAGAATAAAAGCAAGAAAAATGGAATTAGTGCAAAATAGAGACATTACTGTATTTTGCATTACCCAACAATTAAAGAAACAATATAAGAAATATTTTGCAGTTACGAGTTATTGTTTATAACATTATTTAGTATTAAAATATGGAAATAGATTTTTAGCACATTTTTTGTAACCAACCAAATAGAATAGAACTACTCCTAGAATAAAAGAGAATAACACGAAGCGTTCAAGAAATTAAAGAAGAGGAAATAATCAAGTTAAATATTTGACAAGACTAGAAATAATAAACAGAGAATGTGACTAGGTTTGTATTTACTGCGCAGATTGTAACAACCCGTAAATTTAACCGGCTTTTAATAACGTTATTAATTAAAATTTTGCAAAATTTTAAACGATAAAATTTTGAAATATAAATTTGATATTTGGAATGCGTCTAGTTAAACATAGCAACTGGTAAATTTTCGTCTAAAAATATGAAAGTTTATTTCGTGCGTAAATTTACTTCAATTTAATCAGTTAAAAAGCGATGAAAATAAAATATTTTCGGAACCTAAATATTTTTACATAGAAAAATTCTAAACCATCTTCTGAGCAAACGCTATTTTTCGTTTTTCAAAATTCGGACTTCTTTAACTCCGTCGATCTTATTTTTCTGCGTTTTTGCTGTATTTTTCGCTAGTAGAAAATTTGAAATTTTATAATTCAATCGTACTGCTAATATAAGTATACCGTTTTGATCCTCTTGTCGTGCTGATCTTCACAGCATATTTGTTTGGGTGTCTCGGTTTACGGCAAGTGACGAATTTGGCAAAACGGTAATCGAATCGGTTCCGAACCTTTTCGGTTACTTTGTCCTTTCATTTACCCAATGGCTTGAAAACAAAGAGCCGTTAGCATTTAGTTTTCTCTTGGATTTCTGCTGAACATTTTCTATTCCCACTTTTTGATATACGAGTAGGTTGCCTTTCGTTTCATTTCTTCCTCTGTTATCAAAACAGAAATATGTTTTACAAATTTTATCAGCCGAGTGCCCTCTCTCTTCTTTCCTTTTTTTTAGCCTGCTTCTCACGCCGTGACTTCCGCGTGCAAACACTTGCCCACGTCAGGCCTCCGCCACCATAGCCATCAGGCAACAGCCGAGCCGCTTAAACCCGCTCTTTATCACCTCCGCCCCGCTCTCTTCCACCTTTCCCGACCACGCAACTCCCTCCTCAAAGCCTTCCAGCTTCCCAACCGAACATGGCACACAACCAATGGCTGCCCCTCTCTCTAGCGTAGCCGACCTGCCTCCCCTCCCCGTGCTCCGCCATCAAGTCACTACTATTACCTTGCTTCCTCAATCTTCTCCAGTCGGTCTCTTTATTTTGTGTGCACAGGTTATATACTTTGTTCTAGCATGTATATTTGAGTTAGTAGCATGTATGCATATTGTTTGAATTATATATATGTTAGTACAGGTGTAGTTCATGCGTATAAGGGTGAACAGCCTCCTGGTTTGTATAAACATTTTTTTTGCTATTTTGTATTGTTTATTTTATTTCATTTTATAATTTTTTTTATACGGAAGTATTAATATATATATTGACTTTATGAATAGATATACTTTTTTTGAAAATGGGTAAACCGCCTCATTAAAAACCTTACTAACTATCGGTGTGATAATTAGTAGGGGAAAAAGAGTGCGGTGCTTTATTGATAACATATCAATATAGAAATACAACGTTTATGTACATACAGTCAAGAAGAAAAAATAAACAGGAAAAACAACCCTGTTACAATCGACACTCCTACGTGGCAGAGAACAGAACACTCTACTAAACAAAAAGAAAAGAATAATACATCTTTAAACTTAAATCTTTCCAACTTTGGTTGACCGGTTGAGAAAACAAGCTCAAAGCTTTAACCGGTATCCATAAGGTCAATGCCCCATCTTTCTAAGATCTCCCCATTTTCTCTCGATCTCCTAGTCTTCTTCCTACTTTTGGTCATCTGAAATTTAATGTCGATTTCAGCTAGATTCCATCTTCGAAGCTTGTCAATTTGTCTCCCATCATGGATACGTGAGTTTCGTTCCAGCCATATGTGATAGATGATGGTGACGAAGCTACAGAAGGCCAAATCTTGGATCTGGTTAGCAACTCTAAAGGTGTCGTATAAAACAGTGGCTTCTTCATCGATCAGCAAAGGACCATTCAAAATCAAACCTAGCTTCATTTTATTTCGTGTCCAAAGATAGGCCGAGTAAGAACATTGGAAAAACAGGTGATTTCTATCTTCTGGTTCACAATTGCACAGTACACACATAGGATCTATAGTATAACCCCATTCAATCATTTTTTCTTTGGTAGGAATTCTGTTAAGCATAACTTTGTACGCACATAAAGCCATTTTAGGGCTGTTGCAGTAACTCCAGATAACTTTAGACCAATTAATTGTTTGTAAATGATTTCTAGCACTATCCCATGCTGAGTAGAAGGTAAATCCATTAGGATTGTTGTTCCAGGTCCAAAAGTCAGAATCATGATTAGATGAAATAGCCACATTCTTGATTTGGTTAATTTGCCTAGTGAAATGGAATGTCTCTGGATTTATCATGTTCTCTTGTATCATGCTGCTGACCTTCAAATTGTCGCCTCCATTTAAACCGAGAGCATCCCACCCAAGTATGTTAACTAAAAGTTCATTGTTAATCCACGGATCGTGCCAAAGAAATGTATTTTGCCCATCGACTATATTCCTTTGTATATGTTTAATGCCTTTCTGTCTGTGTTTAAGGATAGATTTCCAGGTACAAGAACTGTTATTATCAATATCCATAGTCCAGAAGTGTTTATCTTTACAGTATCTGTTGTACATCCAGCTAGACCATAAGTTGTTGTTGTTAATAAAATGCCATAACAGTTTAAGGGCAGTGGCAGTTCTGATGTCTCTAAAATTTCTTAGGCCCACTCCTCCTTCCAATTTTGGTCTGCAAAGGATATCCCATGCTATTTTATGGGTTTTGCCTCCCCAAATAAAATTAGCACATATCCTATTGATTTTATCAATAGTTGCAATTGGCAGTTGGTATGTCATCATCCAATATAACACCATAGGAGTGATAACTGAGTGAATAAGCTCTATCTTACCTGCCATAGAAAGTAGCCTACAGTCCCACCCATCCATTCTTTGCTGGATTTTGTCTAAAAGCTGACCACAATCAGAATAGTGAAGATAATTATAGGACAATGGGACACCCAAATATTTGATAGGCAATACTCCTTCCCTCATATCCAAAATATTGATCAATACATTTCTGTTTGTCATCCCTCTACTGAAATATACTTTAGACTTTAAATTGTTTATATTCAGTCCCACCAGGTCTTTTAAAATTTGCATAATCTCTTTGATAGATCTAGCACACTTTGGCTTGGCTTTAGAAAATATCATAAGGTCATCTGCATAGATAAGATGAGTAACATTTGGTTCTTGATTGTAAATAGGCTGTAGCTTATCAGTCTTATGAGCTTTGAACATCTTCATAGAAAGAAATTCCATAGCTACACAAAAGAGATAAGGGGAGAGAGGGTCTCCCTGTCTCAACCCTCTATTGCTGGAAATGAACCCCTTAGGACTACCATTAACAAGAATAGAATAAGTAGGGGAAGATATACAGTTTCTGATAAGTTTGACAAGTTTATTTGGGAACCTCATCATGTTCAACATATGACAAACAAACTCCCTATTTATCATATCATAAGCCTTTTGAAGGTCTATCTTAAGGCACATTTTATCACTACCTTTCCTATTGAAATGTCTAATTTGTTCATGTGCCAGCAGGATGTTCTCAGCAATAGATATACACATATGTTTTGTTTTAAATATGCGTGCCAAACTTAGTACATATATATATATTTCGTATATATATGTTGCCTGTATAAGTTATAAGGTTTGTAAAAATATTTTTTTTCTTCTTTCTTCATCTGTTAGTATATAATTTATATTATATTGTTATTTGTCTATTAGTATCTGTTAGCATGCGTTATATATCAATATATACGTTTATATTTTGGAAGAAAATCATGTGTTGAATGTATAGTATATATATATGAGAAGTATACTTATATAATATGTTACTTAAAATATCTCCATGGAGGAAATTATTAAGGACTCGATTGAAAGTTTGAAAAGCAAGGGATTTATTTAGTAAGATTTTTGAAAGGAACGTTGTAAGCATGTATGGATTATTATGTATGAAATATAATGTATTATGATGAGAGCGTGAGGCAGCAACGTTGTAATATTATGTTCTTTTGGATGGATATAGCAACGTAAGCTATTATGTTTGAAATGTAGAAATGTTTACCAAGAATATCAGAATGTGCAGTTTCTTTAAAAAAAAAAAAGAAAAAAAAATGTTACTTAAAATATGTTGGTTATAATGTGGTACAGTACATAAATAGGTTAGGCATAGTTGCATATATATTTTAGATATAAGTCACGTCTATGAAATCTAGTTTTACCAATTGCTATATATTACTTTACAATGACTCTGACTATGCATGTGGGTTTGGTAATGGTATTCTATTTTACTTTGCTATGTTAAGAATAGCAGTGTATATACCTATGCAAGCTATGTTTACATATCATATTATTTATATAAGGTGAATTTAATAGTACCGTTGCTGTGTTATATATATACAGTAATTTTATAATATATTTTATACTTTATAATAAAAGTTGCAACCAAACTGATTTTGCACTTGTTTACATGTTTGTTGTTTTTTTTCCTCTGAACAGCAGTTAGACTTCATGTTCACGATATCATATCTCACTCATGTTTTATCGGAATGGGTTGATTCTATTTTTAAAAAGGAGTCGAAGTTACCTAGTTTATGCCTGTCAAATTTCAGCAAAATCCGACATCGTTTGATTAGTGGTCGAGGATCTGGAAGTTAGACCCAGGCAGCTGTTCTTTTGTACTTTGAATTTTTTTTACACTGCTGCAAACACGACCTGAGTTCATGTTTGACGCATCGTATCTCTTCCATCTTACGTCGGAATACAGTGATTCCCTTTTTGTTTAAAAGATAAAGTTTTCTAATTTCTGTATATAAAATTTTAGCTTCATACGAGGTGGTTCAGTCCTCTGGTTCTTAACTGAAAGTCAGACCCAGAGGGGTTTTCAGACCTGAACATTTGACAGTCGCAACATGGCCTGAGCCTATGTTCGTGACATCGTAACTTTTCTCGTCTCTTGTCGAAATCAAGTGATTCTTTTGCAGTTTGAAATACAAGTTTTGATCTTTATTCATACCAAATTTCAGACCATTTCGATCTCGGTAGCACATAGAATTATATTGTTAAACTTTGACGTAGGTCATGTTTTGTAATTGTTGCTATGTTGAATGTTTTGATTTGATTTTGGCAATTCCTATTTAACAGCTTTGATAGCCGATTTGTGCCAATCTAGCTATTGATTTGGAAGTTCGTGCTTGGATTCGTAACTCAATTCCAGTATCTGTGTTCATATCTCTGTCATCCCCTGTTCGCTCTAGCCTCGAAATGTGAGCAATCACTCACGATTAATGTTCTTTTATTTATTAAATTTGATTTCAATTGAAATGACAATTGAAATATGCTGCTGTTAGTTATTTACACTGTTATGTATGTTATTACCTGTATCAGTTCACCTGTGACATCTGACACCCTTATCTGTTATTTATGAAATGATAATCCAGCTTGATTGATAATTGATTGATTGATTGTTGTTTATATTGGACATTAAATTGTAAATGTTGTAAGTGATGAATAATTTGAAATTGAAATTGACGTAGGATAGTTAGATTTGATATATGTGTTAAATTTGATTAAATGACATTTGTATAATATGACCCCTTTAACTGTTAAATTTATTGACACGTAGGATTTGATTAATTACTTGAACCACTGAATGTATGTTGTTAAATTGATGATGTATGAAATTGTAAATAGATGACAAGTGAAGAACCGTAATGTAATAATCTTTAATCTACATGAAATGATAGTGTAGATTCTAGAAATGATTATATTAATTTGCACAAACAACAATGTAAATTAATACGATTATTTCGGGATTATTTGAATTGATTATTGGATTGATATTGATTGTTGTTATTGCTTGTTATTTACTTTGACACCATCCAAGTTATCACACTGCAAGTTCCCTTTACTATGCTTTGATTTGAATTGAATTGGAATCGGGTTGAAATGATAAATACCCAAATTGAACTTTGACCTAGGATAGAGAATTAAATAAAAACCCGATTGGTCAATAATTTGATTTAAAGATAAAATGAAGATTTTATTTGAATAAATAATATGGTTTTGAAACGAGGTTGGAAATTGAATTTTAATGAAATTTAAATGTGAATATTTAATAATCTGAAATGAAATATTAATAAAGAAATTGATGAAAGAATGTTGTTTAATTTGAGAAATGATCGAATTAAGTTTTAAAATTATTTAATAGTTAAGTTTTGAAATTATTTGATAATTAAATAAAATTGAATTCTTTGATAAGTAAAATTTAACTTCTTGAATAAGTGAAATTAAGTTTCTTTATTAATTGAATTTTTAAATTTGTAATTAAGTAAATAAATAAGTGAAATTAAATTTCTTTAACAAGAAATGAAAAGGTGATATTTTGTAATTAATGTAAGACTTGAAATGTAAAGAAATTGATTTGATGAATATAATTTAATTCAATTTGTAAGTTTTGTTATAATGAAGTTGAACTTAATTAATTGATTTAACGAACTGGAAATTTAATAGAAATTGTTTTGAATGTTAAATTAAATTAATTTAAATGATTTGGAATGAAACTTATTTACGAACTTGAATCAATATTTGAATTGTTTTAAATAGTAATTGGAATTGAATTAAAAGATTTTGAAATTATGAATTTGGAAGTTTTGAAACGTAAATGTTGGAAATTGTTTTGGAAAGACAAATGGAATACTGGTTTATAAGATTCTAATTGGAATTGAATTTGATTTGGTTTGGAATATATTAAACGACCAATCGGTGTAATAATCACGAAAGTTATTAAAGAGACCGGAATCGGTTAGGGACATACTCACTGTCTAAACCGAAAACCACTTTAATAACTATATGCGGAGTATGATCCAGAATGAAGTGGTTGGAATGATGTACGTGATGACTGAAGAAAGAGAACGATAATGGATAGCCTTGACACTTGTGTCAAATTGGAAATGACTAAAACAGGAGTCGTGCCAGGCCAAATGGGGGCTAGCTACCCCGAGTGAACACACTTCTTCGAAACTACTTATTACTTGTTGTCGATTGGTGCACCCTTGATTTTGGGAGTGTTGTTTCGCGGTGTTGCGATCGCTGCGGTGATGCGTTCTCACCAGTCCGGATCAGGCAAACGGTAGTTTCACTACCTTGGGTATTGCCTCATGTGCCTTGTCATACTTGGATCCCTATATACGCGACCACTACGAATTTGTTTTGTGTTATACCTATGGAGTACTCCCTGATATCCCACTAGTTTACGGTGGAGTTTACAGTGCTGTATAGACTATAACGCTTGTATAAAATGTGTTAAGGGGGATAATGGTAACGCCTTAACACTATTTTGATATCTTTATATTACTGATAGACATTATCTACTTATCGTACACTACTACATAGTAGATAGTTTAACGGATCCTTAAAGGATGGTTATTCCAAACATCCTTTGAGTTACTTGTATTTCAATTGCTATTTCACTTGAGTTGAATTTATTGATATAAGAATGTTAATCCTGACTCGAGTGTTTTGTGTTTTGCTTTACGCTCGGGTCAGACTGAGTGTACTAGTATTCGAGACCCACCTTTGAAGTTGGAGCTTGCTTGAAGATCCAGCCATCTATTCTGCTTTCAGCATTCGATGATTCCAGTGATGTATTCTGATTTGTATCTGATGTATCATATTACTCTTCCGTTGTATCTGGTTTAACTCTGATGTAACTTATATATTTATATAGTAGCTTCATGAACTACTATCTCTTTTATTTCCGCTGCAATTATTACTCTGTGTCTGTGATCTGTGATTATTTATTTACTGTATATGTTCAGTTTTGCCAAATTTAAATTAACAACGCGGTATTTTGAACAATTCAATTCTGGCATGAGTGTCTACCTATACACTTATAATGGATGCGAATGGTCCAAAATATCGGGTCGTTACACAGATAGTAAAATAAAAAGTAAATCAGTTATTATGATAAGTAATTTGTGACAGTTGGACGTAGTCCCAAGCTAAGACTGTCATATAATATAAGAGAACTAAAGAAATTTAGTATCATAATAAAAGAAGACAGACTAGAACAGAAAAGAGACACTTGCAATTACATTTATAACATGTAGGTTATAAAAGAAAGAAAAGAATATAAAAGTGACAATTGCAAGTATAATTGTAACACATAGGCTATAATTAAATAAGAAAGAAATAAAAGACGCTTATTTTATCAAACTTAGATCTTGGATTAAGTTAATAAGCAAAAATAATAGTAGTGGCCTCATATCGGCAGCATTCCCTTTCAGGTCTAGGACTGATGATCTCACAAGTGGGTGGGGCTGGGCATGCTGATTAGGGTAAATAAGTAGCCAACAGAATAAGAAAAGTAAAATGAACGCATAATAAAATATTAGACGTAGGGTTTGATAAAATGGTAAGCTGTGTTTGGAGTAGCCCAAAGAGAATCTGGATAAAGAGCCTAACAAAGCAGTTCATCGCAGATTTTTAGTACAGAAAGAGCACATCCAACTTAGTTATTTTAGGCTAGAGAGAAGTACGAGACTTCAACGGGACATGAGGATACTCTAGGATGGCCCTCTGGGGTAGGCCTAACGAAGCTCCACCCCCGGAGGCAGGTCTGTAGGTGTTCCATCAAGAGAGTATGCCTTGACTGCTTTTGCATTGCAGGCCTAATGAAGCGGACCTTTATAGGCAGTCAAAAGGTTGATGATGGAGTAGGATATTCGTATATCAACGTACTCTAGTTTGCGAGTAGGTTATAATGGGCAGGACCCATAAGGATAGTCGCATGCGGATATCGACCATCATTAGTCAGAGCGAGTTCGGGAAAGACTAGAACTAAACCAACAGGCCAATCATTCTTTCACTATCGAGATATTGGATGAGGGGTACGGCCAATTGGATGGTTAGAATGTTTGCAGTAGGGCATAGCCACTTAGCTCTTGAAAAGTCTTTCGATTAGTTGAGGTGGGGCTGCGTGGGGCCATTGCCACGATGAAAAAAGAGACAGACCAAGTAGAATATCTGTATTGTAGGCCTAACGAAGCAGACCTTTACAGATATAGAAAATCCCCGACTGAGTTCCGTACAAGGTAGACCTTGTTGGTAGAATTCAGGGAGTAGACAGAACGATTACGTGTAGTCCTTAAGGTACGCACTGAGTAATACATTGTGGATGTCTGAGCACTAGTATAAGCTAGTGCGGATGCAGTTTGACGTTTTCATAGTAAATGACAAAACATCTGTGTTGCAGGCCTCACGAAGCTATCCTTTACAGATGTAGTTACAGTACTATTTGCGCTAAATTTGGTCACAAACACCCAATTGCCAATGAAAGCCTAGTTCACAATTACAGATAACAAGTATGTAGAGAATTAAAAATGAAGAACACTAAGAAAATTTAGATGAAAGCAGTAAAGAACACAAGGTTTATAGTGGTTCGGCAATCCGGCCTACGTCCACTTTGAAGTTGATAATTTTATTGAAGTTCGCTTGCTGATTACAACGAGTTACAACTGATTACAACAACAAAATCCGAATACAATGATGAATCCGGCAGAGTTTGGACGTAGAAGAGCCAAAAGTCCCCCTTGTTTGAAGCCATTGGAAGGCTATTTTTAGGCATAGGCTGCAAATATCTCGCTTAGATCTCGGGAGACCTCTTCTGGCACGTGGGCGGACCCACACGATCGATCCCATGTGGTTTGCACTTGATCCGTGATCGATACGAACAAATTTCGTATCGATCAAGATTTCTCCCAATCAAGTCGAAATCGAGCATGAACATTCTTTAGGTTGTACGTAAGTTCCAGTGAAAATTTCGTAGCATTTGGGCTTGTAGATTGTGAGATATGATCGATGCAAGTTTGTGTTTTTCGAAGGCTGTCTCCTTCGTATCGATCGTTGTTGCACTGTTCATACTCGATCGATGTTGCACTTTCGTACTCGATCGATGTTGCACTGTTCGCACTCGATCGATGTTGCACTGTTCATATCGATCGTTGTTGCACTGTTCACACTCGATCGTTGTTGCACTGTTCGTATCGATCGTTGTTGCACTGTTCGTACTCGATCGCTGTTGCACTTGATGGATACGAACAACAGAGGAATGATGGATACGAACAGTAGAGGATTGATGGATACGAACAGTTGATGATTGATGGATACGAACAGTTGAGGCCTGATGGATACGAATAGTAGAGGATTGATGGATACGAACAGTTGATGATTGATGGATATGAACAGTTGAGGCCTGATGGATACGAACAGTAGGGGATTGATGG
This sequence comes from Allium fistulosum, assembly GCA_030737815.1. Lineage (NCBI taxonomy): Eukaryota > Viridiplantae > Streptophyta > Magnoliopsida > Asparagales > Amaryllidaceae > Allium > Allium fistulosum. Next base: position 1,025,561,304 of record CM060902.1, read on the forward strand.
ATACAAACAAGACCTTTCAGTCGATTGCTTGAATTGCATCGATCATATCTTGAGCATACGAACTCCGATCGACTTGAAATTTGGAAGGTTGGTTTTCACGGCTTTGCTTGTCATGTCTTGTCAATTGTAGCTCGATCCGGACTCGGACAAATTCATCGATATCCATAGTGAGCTTGCGTATAACTGACCTTCGGGACGAATTGTCATTGATTTCCAGTTAGTTTTTTGGTGTCACGGCCTTGCCAAAAGGCGGGATAACACTTGCCCCCCCAAACATGCCTTGCGATAGGAAGGTGTGTTTTGTAATTCGATAAGCTGGATGTTCGTATCCTGTTAATGACCTGCAAAGAAATTGATGATCTTATCTGACTGTGAATAGTGACCGTTTGCGATTGTATGTCGTTCGGGGCGGTATGTTACCGTTCACGGTCGGATGCCGTTTGCGGCAAATTGTGATCATTTGCGATCGAGTGTCGTTCTGGACGAATTATGACCGTTCGCGATCGAGTGTCGTTCTAGACGATTTATGGCCGTTCGCGGTCGAGTGCCGTACGAGGCGAATTGTGATCATTCACGATCGAGTGCTGTTTGAGGCGAATTGTGACCATTCGTGGCCGAGTGCCGTACGAGGCGAATTGTGTGTGCCCGGGGGGGGGGGCTTATTATCATTATTGTCGGATTTCACGTTCGAGTGAGTTTCTGAGTTGTTGGTTACGGTGGTTTATCGCCATCTCAGAGCATGCCTGAGGACCATTCGCGATCCCTTACATGTGTAAGTGGATTAGCCATTATGGAATCACAAATAGCATATTTACATTCAAAATAAGTCTTTCAACAAAAATGTCTAACAAAATCAAGTCCAAACATGAGAAATAGGAAACAAAAGCAAAACAGGGACGTCAAAGTGCAAACACCTACACTGATGCGATTTATAGTCGTATCAGAGCATGCCTGAGGATCGTTCGTGATCCTGTACATGTGTAAAATGACTTTACCGTGTCGGTGTGGAGTTTTCCACTTATTCGTCATTATTTCAATCAGTTGATGATAAGCCGACGCCTTGATCCTGAGTCGTCCCCAGTTGGTGTAGGCGGTGGTCGTTCTTGTTCCACCATCGTGGCTCCCCTTCTCACATACCGCGATAGCAGACCATTCCGGATATGCCCCTCAACCTCATCCTTCAAGTGTCTTCAATCATTCGTGCTATGACCATTCAGCTCGTGGAATAAGCAATACTTGTCGGATCTTCTTTCATTGCTGGTCGGATCCCTTCTCATTGGCTTTCGATAAGGATTCTGCCCCCTGGTATCCTGGTAGATTCGCTCCAAAGTCTCATTCAACTCCATATAAGAGGTGAATCTTGGTTCCTTTCGTGGTTGTGTTGGTCCATCACCGTTATCCTCGGCTTTCCATTTTCCTTTATCCTTGCTTGAATCTTTTTCGGGAGGATTTCCGCCTTTGACTGCATAAACTTCTATTCCCTCTCCTTCCTCTCTTTCAACATTTGCGTCTCCTAACTGCTGGAATTCATCGGCCTCATGATAAAATTCTCCTAGATCCATAGGTGGATCCCTTGTTAGTGGATTTTTGAACTCCATTCCATCAGCGATGCCAGCTACGGCTGCCATTAAGACATTGGATGGATCTGGGCGATCCACCGATGCTACTGCTGCATTAAATCGTGTTAGGAAATTCCTAAGAGATTCCCTAGTTTTCTGTTTTAGTGTCGCCAGACTCATCACATTCTTGGGCCTCAAAATGTGAACTCTGAACTGCCTCATGAACTTCTCGGTCAACTCGATCCACGTTCCAATGGAACCGCTCTCCAAATGTCTAAACCATAGTGCTGCTATGTCTGTCAAATACAATGGGAAGCACCGAGCCATGACCTCCTCTGATGCCCCCAGTACTTCCATGTGCCTCATATACCTTGTCAGATGAACCGCAGGATCCATCCTCCCATCATACATTTCCAATGTTGGTAGTTTGAATTCTGGTGGATTTCTTGCCATTCTAATCACAGGAGAAAAAGGACTACTGTTCACATCTTCTAGATCTCTATTTACTAATCCGCCTCTCATGGCTCGTCTGGCCATTTCTACCAAGCTATCACTATCTCCAAGCTGTAATCCTTGTACATTGCCTCCGATCAGCCCCCCTGGTTCGCGAGGGTTTGTTGGAATCTGCTCTTCTAGATGAGCATCCGCTCCTCTGTTAGCTCCTTATGGTCTAATCTCATCCGGTATCCTGCCTAAGGTTGGATCAACACACTCCTGAGGGGTGCCCCCTAGTTCACAGGCTGCCCCTGATGGTCCCGCTCTATCTGGTTCCCGGTTTGGTCCTTCCGGTCTTGCTTCGTTGGTCTGATCTCCAATAGCTCCAGCTGATCCCGCTTGCTCAATTCGTCTGAGAATGTTCTGCATCATCTCTTCTTGCCTTTTGAATAGCTCCTTATGCATGGCTCCCATCATCATCTCCATCTAATCCTTGGTGATGAAAGCTGAAGTCTGATTAGCTCCTGAGGAGGCTTCTTGACTCCCTTCATGATGACTCCTCTCCGTTCTTTGTCTTCTTGCCGATTGCCTCGTCATAGTTGTCCAGATCTAAGTCCTCAAGCCTTCAAATTTGAAGTCCAAGCGGTAGAATTCCTGAATGCTAGCCTTCTCAGTGAAAGCACTAAAATGTTTGCGCCAAATTTGGTCACAAACACCCAATTGCCAATGAAAGCACTAGTTCACATTCAAGATAACAAGTATGTAGAGAATTAAAAATGAAGAACACTCAGAAAATTTAGATGAAAGAAGTAAAGAACACAGGGTTTATAGAGGTTCGGAAATCCGGCCTACGTCCACTTTAAAGTTGATAATTTTATTGAAGTTCGCTTGCTGATTACAACGAGTTACAATTGATTACAACAGCAAAATCCGAGTACAATGATGAATCTGGCAGAGTCTGGACATAGAAGAGCCAAAACTCTCCCTTTTCTGAAGTCATTTGGAGGCTATTTATAGGTATAGGCTGCAAATATCTCACTTAGATCTCGGGAGACCTCTTTGGGCATGTGGGCGGACCCACGCGATCGATCCCATGTGGTTTGCACTCGATCCGTGATCGATACGAACGAATTTCGTATCGATCAAGATTTCTCCCAATCGAGTCGAAATCGAGCATGAACATTCTTTAGGTTGTACGTAAGTTCCAATGAAAATTTCGTAGCATTTGGACTTTTAGATTGTGAGATATGATCGATGCAAGTTTGTGTTTTTCGAAGACTGTCTCCTTCGTATCGATCGCTGTTGCACTGTTTGTACTCGGTCAATGTTGCACTGTTCGTACTCCATCGATGTTGCACTGTTCGTACTCGATCGATGTTGCACTGTTCGTACTCCATCGATGTTGCACTGTTCGTACTCGATCGATGTTGCACTATTCGTACTCCATCGATGTTGCACTGTTCGTACTCCATCGATGTTGCACTATTCGTACTCGATCGATTCGTATCGATTGCTATTGCACTATTCGCACTCGATCACTGTTGCACTGTTCTTATCGATCGCTATTGCACTATTCGTACTCGATCGCTGTTGCACTTGATGGATACGAACAACAGAGGAATGATGGATACGAACAGTAGAGGATTGATGGATACGAACAGTTGATGATTGATGGATACGAACAGTTTCGGCCTGATGGATACGAACAGTAGAGGATTGATGGATACGAACAGTTGATGATTGATGGATACGAACAGTTGAGGCCTGATGGATACGAACAGTAGGGGATTGATGGATACGAACAAGACCTTTCAATCGATTGCTTAAATTGAATCGATCATATCTTGAGCATACGAACTCCGATCGACCTGAAATTTGAAACGTTGGATTTCACGGTTTTTCTTGTCATGTCTTGTCAATTGTAGCTCGATCCGGAATCGGACAAAATTGATCGATATCCATAGTGAGCTTGCGTATAACCAACCTTCGGGACGAATGGTCATTGATTTCCAGTCAGTTTTTTGGTGTCACGGCCTTGCCAAAAGGCGGGATAACAAGTATGCTCTAGTAGACGATGGAGTCCTTTTCGAGGAGGATATGGAAGGTGCTATGGGTATACCTAGGACCGATGCGGTCTTTGGGAATGTAGCTACATATATATATTGGTTACCAGGTCTTAATCTACTAGGGAGTAGATGAGTACGATTCACGCACAGAGGCGAGAGTATTATAAACCAATAAACCTAATATAACAGAAAATGGAAATAGAACGATATATGTAGAATTATGCATAGAAGTGTATAATTTGTCCATTCACAAGAACTTTAGTTCTGACCCCCTCCTCATATCATCCCACAGGTTAGATAGACGGTAGAGATTTTCCAGCTTTGAGACACTTGTTTAGAAAGTGTTATTACCTTGGTGAGTATTTACTTATTGCTATATTTTACTCAGTTCCGCTATGAGATATTTATTTGAGCTCTGATATATTTATCTTTGCTTATTTGCAGGATACAAGACACCCAACTCGGGCTTCAGTGGATTTGGGTTTTAGCATTTTTGCGAAAAATCCTGACCCACTAGGACTCGGTTTGTTACATTTGGTATCAGAGCTTAGGTTAGTAGATCCTAAGTAAATTAGGAAATATGAGTGAACATATTTGTATTTTTGAATAAAATATAAATATATTATGTACTAAAATCCAAATAGTCCCCAATTATAGATTTTAACATATGGAAAGTTTTTAGAAGTATATTTGTGCATAGTTTTCTAGTTGGGTTTGGGATGACCCAAGGATGTTGAGCCCTATGTTATTGCCCATTTACAATGTACAATAAGCTCTGTTTTGAGAAAAGATTGGTATCTATATGTTCTAGTAAGTGGGAAAGTTCCTTAGGGATAATAGGGAGAGTATTTTTATTTTGGAAGGAATAAGACATTTTAGTAAGGAAATGAGATTTCCATGATTTAGGAAGGGTATTCCTAGGGTAGTAAGAAGAAAATTCACTTTATGTCTAGCCCAATAAAATGAAACTTTTGGAATTGAAAATTTGAAAATATAATTGTTAATATGTTTGAGGAAGTAAATATTGGGTTTTTAAAAAAAATGGTATGAAATTTAAATTGGTTTTTATATGATGTAAATTTTGTTAAAAGTGAAATTCTTTTTGAAGAATTATAGAGTATGTATATCTCGCTAGTTTCTTTATAGGTAAACAAATATTTTAAATACAAAAACCTAGAGTATGTTAAGTATCGAAAACGTAGGTTACAATATTTATTGTTGTAATAGATGTTTTAGTGAAAAATAAAGGAAGCATAGACTATGACACTATTGTTATAATAGGTGACTCCCAAAGGAAATGTTTTTACATAGCATATGGGATTTATTAATATTTATTTTAATTGAATCCAAATACTAGTATTTTTGGGTTTTAGTAACTGTGTTTTATGCAACAACTATTTTGACACAAATAAAAAGGCGTAAGTTAAATATTAGGAAATTAATAGATTTCGTAGGAAATGTCTATTGTAAGTGAATATAGATTAAACATACTTTAATCTATTGGAATGAAATGAATGATGATATAATTTTCTATGAAACCAAATCACAAATAAAGATTTTTTGTGCAAGTTATAAGAAATACATGAAAGAGATGTACAAGATATGGAAAGCACCATATTTTGTATAGCCTATTTCGATAAATTATAAAATAAGTTCCTTGTAATTTCACGTAAACATGAAATCCTCTTTTAAAGGATTCATAGAAGGTTTTAGCGTTAATGGTTTCTCATAAGAGAAAGTAATTCCAATACATTAAGGTATAAAACCATTAGGTGTAATAAGAAGTGTAATAATTAGAGATAGTGTTAGTTATAAGGGATATTATAGAGAGCTTTAGTAGTAAAGCTAAGCAATGGAAATTTCATTTTTTTCCATTGGTTATGCGCATTGGTTGCTTGCCTTTGTAGAAAGTCCCCATTTGTAGTAAGTTAGAAACCCCTCCAAGGTTAGGTAATTGGAAGAGTAGGAAAGTTAATGGATTTTTGATAAGATAATTGTTCTTATCTACTCCAGTTTTCATAAATTTGAAAATCTATGAAAAGAAGATGTTTTGAAAACATGTGAGGACATTTTTGGAAGTCAAGAAAAAAAATGTTTTAAGGATAAGCAAGGCATGTTTTAAAGAAAAATGGTTTGGTGAAAAAGTAAATAAGTTTTTGGAAGAGAAAAACTTAGTAACAGTTAAATTTAAAAATCCAATTTTTTTTATGGAAATGTAACGACCCTGAATTTTTGATATTGGAAATCAGGATATTTAATTGATTTTAAATATCTGGAAGTTAGTTTAATTTGAAATTCGAGATATCAGAATGAATTTGGCGATTTAATTATTGAATTTAATTATTAAATCGGGGTAAAAATTTGTATCTTCAGTTTTATGCCCGTTAAAAATAGTTTAATGGCTTAGTAAATTTATATTGATTATTCCGAAGGTATTGGAACTTTCAGAATTGAATTTGAAACTGCTTTGTTCAGTTTGAAATTTTATCGTTTAAATCAATATTTAAAAATAGCATTCTGGGGCATAGTCTCAGAATTCGACGAAACTAGTTCCATTAGATCTATAATATTATATTATTATCGGATTTCAATTTTCGTAATGTTTGGAGCTGTCGTGTGATCGTACGATAAGCAAACGCGCAGATATAATATAACGAGATATTTTTGAATATAAAAATATAAATTTTTAAATCAGCAGCCACCCTATATTGTCTTTACCAACATATCTCTGGTAGAAGCCGACCTAGGCCTGACTATATCATTCCTCCTCGTTAAAAAAAAAGAAAAAAAATAAAAGAAAATCAATGACCGAGCTCTCTTCAATTTCAAAATCGAAAAATCGTTACTGATAAAAATAAATAAAATGGCAGCCGAATTCGTTTCCCTCATAAACTAAAATCACGTTCCTCTTTTCTTCATTTTTTTCGACCGAGCTCGGGGAAAAGAAAAAAAAAGAAAAAAAATGAAATCGAATCGCGTATGGATGTCGGCGATTAGATTCCTGTAGTTGCGAGCTCGAACTCGAGCTTGAGATTTGGGGATGCCATGCGATTGTGGGTGGTGGAACGGAAAACTCGCGAAGCTCGTGTTCGATCGAAGGAGGAGGGGGAGCGATGCGAGGTGAACAGGAGGGTCAGCCGTGTGAGGTGGCGCCGTGGAAAGTCGTGCTCGACGAAGTGGAAATCACGAAGGGATGGGTTCGTGATCGTTAGGGTTCTGGTGGCTTTCGCGAGAGATGTCGAAGTCGTGGTGGTTCGGCGACGTTAGGGTTTCGATGGTCTCGGAGGTTTGGTCGCTGCGTGGCCTGGGTTTCGATTAACAGTAAGGTATAATTTTATTTCTATCTTAAAATAAATATGTATTTATAAGAAAAATATATATACTGAATTTAACAGTTTGTTTAAAAAAATTTAAACAGTAGAAAGAATTACTGTTGTTATATACAGTAAAGGAAGAAAATATATTAGTTAAAATTTAATCATTAAGTTAAATTGAATCATTAAGTTAAATTGAATCATTAATAATTTAATTTAGTAAATGGAAAATTAATTGTTCAATTATTTCGAATATTAATGAATTGTATAAAATATTTATTCAAGGTCTATAAATCGAGAAACAAGCCGGAAATGGAAAAGAGTTGGAAATGGATTGCAAAGCAATTAAAATGAAAGGTGAGATCTTCTCACTCAAATAAAAATTGGAAATTCAGTTATTGGTTGATTGATTGTTTGGGTGATAGTATATATAGTAGTATATAGCAATATATATATATATACATATATATTGGAATATGTATATATTGGAGTTGTAGATTTCCCGCATTATATAGCGGATGAGACCCTATGTGCCGCATAATAGCGGGTGATATTTTATAAATCCCATATACAGCGATATTCCACCTCGAAGTGGAATTGGTATTGTGCTAACACCTGTGGATGTAGGGAAACTGTAACGACCCGCTATTTTGGACCATTCGCATCCGCACATGTCGAACTTGAATGATTCAAAATACCGAATTGTTAATTATATTTGGCAAAACTAAGCATATACAGTAAATAAATAATCACATATCACAGACACAGAGTAATAATTGCAGCGGAAACAAAAGATAGTAGTTCATGAAGCTACTATATACATATCAGAGTTGAATAAGGTACAACAGATGTCTCAAATACAATAATCAAATACAATATCAGAATATATCACTGGAATCAACTGAATATTTGAAAGCTGGATAGATAGCTAGATCTTCAAGCGAAGCTCCAACTCCAAAGGTGAGTCTCGAATACTGGTACACTCAGTCTGACCCGAGCGTAAAGAAAAACACAAAATACTCGAGTCAGGATTAACATTCTTATATCAATAAATCCAACTCAAGTGAAATAGCAATTGAAATACAAGTAACTCAAAGGATGTTTGGAATAACCATCCTTTAAGGATCCGTTAAACTATCTACTATGTAGTAGTGTACGATAAGTAGATAATGCCTATCAGTAATATAAAATATCAAAATAGTGTTAAGGCGTTACCATTATCCCCCTTAACACATTTTACATAAGCGTTATAGTCTATACAGCACTGTAAACTCCACCGTAAACTAGTGGGATATCAGGGAGTACTCCATAGGTATAACACAAAACAAATTCGTAGTGGTCGCGTATAAAGGGATACAAGTATGACAAGGCACATGAGGCAATACCCAAGGTAGTGAAACCACCGTTTGCCTGATCCGGACTGGTGAGAACGCATCGCCGCAGCGATCGCAACACCGCGAAACAACACTCCCAAATCAAGGGTGCACCAATCGACAACAAGTAATGAGTAGTTTTCGAAGAAGTGTGTTCGCTCGAGGTAGCTAACCCCCATTTGGCCCGGCACGGCTCCTGTTTTAGTCATTTCCAATTTGACACAAGTGTCAAGGCTATCCATTATCGTTCTCTTTCTTCAGTCATCACGTACATCATTCCAACCACTTCATTCTGGATCACACTCCACGCATAGTTATTAAAGTGGTTTTCGGTTTAGACGGTGAGTATGTCCCTAACCGATTCCGGTTCCTTTAATAACCTTCGTAATTATAACACCGATTGGTCGTTTATATATTTCAAAAACCAAATCAATTACAATTTCAATTAGAATTTGTAAACCAACATTTCATTTCTCTTTCGAAATCAATTTCCATAATTTACGTTTCAAAACTTCCAAATTCATAATTTCAAAATCTTATAATTCAATTCCAATTTCTATTTAAAATAATTCAAATATTGATTCAAGTTCGTAAATAATTTTCATTCCAAATCATTTAAAATTAATTTAATTTAACATTCAAATCAATTTAACTTCATTGATCGATTTTGTTCAGTATTCATTAAGTAAATTTGTCATTCAACACAATTTCTATTTAATTTCCAGTTCATTAAATCAATTACTTAAGTTCAACTCCATTATATCAACTTACAAGTTTAATTAAATTAGATTCATCAAATCAATTCTTTAAATTTCAAGTCTTTCATTAATTTCAATAAATCACATTTTTATTTCTTGTTAAAGAAAAATTCCAATTCACTTATTTATTTACTTAGTTACCATTTCAAAACTCAAAAGAAACATAATTTGACTTATCCAAGAAATTCAATTTCACTTATCAAAGAATTCAATTTATTTAATTATTAAATAATTTCAAAACTTAATTATTAAATAATTTCAAAACTTAATTCAATCATTTCTTAATTTAAACAATGTTCTTTCATTAATTACATTGTTAATATTTTGATTCGGATTATTAAATATCAACATTTTCCTTTCACAAATTCAAATTCTAACTATATTTCAAAACCTTATTATTTATTCAAATAAAAAATTTATTTTATTTTTAAATCAAATTATTGACCAATCGGGTTTTATTTAATTCTCTATCCTAAGTCAAGTTCATTTGGGTATTTATCATTTCAACCTGATTCCAATTCAATTCAAAAATCAAAGCATAGCAAAGGGAACTTGCAGTGTGATAACTGGGATGGTGTCAAAGTAAATAAACAAGCAATAACAACAACCAATATCAATCCAATAATCAATTCAAATAATCCCGAAATAATCGTATTAATTCACATTGTTGTTTGTGTAAATTAATATAATTATTTCTAGAATCTACACTATCATTTCATGTAGATTAAAGATTATTACACTTATTATTCTACGCAATTCTACACTTGACATCAATTATTCAATTTCATACTTCATAATAATACAACATAAATTCAAATGGTTCAAGGGTAATTAACTATTTTTCTATGTGTCAAATAACTAAACATTTAAGGGGTCATATTATACAAATTTAACTAATCAAATTTAATACATATGTCGACTCAAATTTTTAACTATCCTACGTCAAATTCAATTGCATAATATTTATCACTTTATACATTACAATTTAACATCCAATATAAACAACAATCAATCAATCGATTATCAATCAAACTGTATTATCATCGCATAAATAATTACAGATAATGGTGTCAGATGTCATGGGTGAACAGATATAGGTAATAACATATATAACAGTGTAAATAACCAACAACAGTATATTTCAATTGTCGTTTCAATTGAAATCAAATTTAATAAATAAAAGAACATTAATCGTGAGTGATTGCTCACCTTTTGAGGCTAGAGAGATGAATAGACAACGAAGTCGAGTCACGGATCGCAAGCACGACTTCCGGAATAAACTAGATTGGCATGAATCGTCGAGCAAAGCTGTTAAATAGGAATTTCCGAAATCAAATCAAAACATTCAACATAGCAACAATTACAAACATGTCCTGCGTCAAAGTTTAACAATATAATTCTATGTGCTACCGAGATCGAAATGGTCTGAAATTTGGTATGAATGAAGATCAAAAATTGTATTTCAAACTGCAAAAGAATCACTTGATTTGGACAAGAGACGAGAAAGTTACGATGTCACGAACATAGACTCAGGCCATGTTGCGACTGTCAAATGTTCAGGTCTGAAAACCCCTCCGGGTCTGACTTTCAGGTAAGAAACAGAGGACTGAACCACCTCGTATGAAGCTAAAATTTTATATACAGAAAGTAGAAAACTTTATCTTTTAAACAAAAAGGGAATCACTGTATTCCGACGTAAGACAGAAGAGATACGATGCGTCAAACATGTACTCAGGTCGTGTTTGCAGCAGTGTAAAATAATTTCAAGTACAAAAGAACAACTGCTTGGGTCTAACTTTCAGATCCTCGACCACTAATCAAACGATGTCAGATTTTACTGAAATTTGACAGGCATAAACTAGGTAAATACAACTCTCTTTTTTAAAATAGAATCAACCCATTCCGATAAAACATGAGTGAGATATGATATCGCGAACATGAAGTCTAACTACTGTTCAGAGAAAAAAAAATAACATGTAAATTTCCTTTTAAAACATATCAACATACAATCGGGCATTACATCACCAAATAGATCTCTATGTATAGATATGTATATATTAAAACTAAATTCTCTTTTTGTTTTGAAACCCATACTTGCCTTCAAAATTTAAATTTCAAAACAAAATTTAAAATTTCAATATGCTTATATAAACTATCGTATAATATATAGTATATATGTGATGACTACAGACCAAATCTTAAAATATAATAAAATAAAATAAGATGAAATAAAATATACTACGATAATATATATATGTAATATGAAACCTCCTTTAGCCAATATTTCCAACAGCACATATGCGAACTTTGCATATGCACCACCAATGTATGCAAGCTTTGAATATATCTAATTATAAAATTTTCATACAACTGCTACATATATAACTAATTAATATGGTACGTGCTAACTTATACATGCCAGATCTGTATAGGCGAAAGAGGAAAAAGTAGGCAAAGAAAATGCAATTTATCACTTTATATACTTACCATATAATATATATTAAAACTTACGTATAACTTTTGTAATACATACATCAAAAATCGATATATGTAACCATATATACAAAATGAAATCAATGCTTCAAACAAAATATAACTCAATATATATATAAACAGAAGTTGCAGCAACCGTGTGTGTGAATATATATAAGAAAAAATGTTATAAAACTTATATAAACTATCCTATATATAAAAAGATATATATACTATACTCACAGACAAAGAAGGGTGACCGGTTGCAAGGCCAAGCAAGCGGAGAGGAGTACAGGCAGTGATAAGATGGCCGGGCGACGAATGGAGAGGTGGAGGCGAGTTGAAGACGTTGACCAGTCTCGTCGGTGATGTGGAGCTCGGGTGGAGGCTCATCATGGGGTTAGGCAGCTCGGCTATTGACATTGGAGATGGGTGAAGTAGTGGGAGGAGATCGGCAATAGGAGGGAAGAAGGGTGAAGGAGGAGGAGCTGTTGGTGGTGCTTTGGTGGTTGTGTTTGCGAATGGAGGAGAAAAAGCCATGAAGAATTCAACAGGAAAGGTAAAGGAAGAAGAAGGTAATGGAGATGCAGAACATATATTATTTCTCTGAGAAGAGTAGTAACGTAAGAAGAAATAAAAAAAAAAATGAACAGGTTATCCTATCAAATATCTTCCACAACCGAAATGGCAGAAAGAAAGTGGGAAAGGAACCAACCAATAAATTGAATCTTGGGAATAGAAAATGCAAACTGCTGGATTCAGAAATTATAAATGATAGAGGCAATTAGTTTACGTTGGAAAATGAAAAGATAGAAAACCAAAAGACTTGGTTGCGAACCGATATGCTAGGCGTTTTGCAGATTGCACCACACATCGAACTCCGAAATATACAAATGTGTATACTATGGAGATCAGCACGACGAGACGATCAAAACGGTATACATATATCAGTGGTACAATTGAATTATAAAAATTTGAATTTTCTACCAGCGGAAAATGCAGCAAAAACGCAGAAAAATAAGATCGACGGAGCTAAAGAAGTCCGAATTTGGAAAAACGAAAAATGACGCCTTGCTCAGAAGACGATTTAGAATTTTTCTATGTAAAAATATTTAGGTTTCGAAAACATTTTATTTTCATCGCTTTTTAACTGATTAAATTGAAGTAAATTTACACGAGAAATAAACTTTCATATTTTCGGACGAAAATTTACCAGTTGCTATGTTTAACTAGACGCATTCCAAATATCAAATTTATATATCAAAATTTTATCGCTTAAAATTTCGCAAAATTTCAATTAATAACGTTATTAAAACCAGTTAAATTTACGGGTCGTTACAGAAACTGGTTGGAGGGATCTAACTGGATTCCTCAAATTGTATGAATTTGTTTCATATGTTGTATGAATTTGTTTCATATGCTGTGTGATAATTTATTTATAATCTGTGAATGATTATATTTGTGATGGAATTTGTTGAAGGCTATAATTTAGCCGGATGTATTTTTGGTATCGTTGGATACCAGAAAAAAATAAAAATTGGATTTTTGAAATTAAAATTGGAAATTTTAAGTAAATTCTTTTGAAAGAATTGGTTGAATTTCAAAGAAGGAATTTTAAAGCTTAAAGTTGATTTTTGGAATCTTATCGAATTATTTCCAAAATATGGGAAAGGATTTTAATAAAAGGATTTTAAGTAGTATTATTTGAAAGCAGAAGAATTTATTGAAAATGGAATTTTGAATAATTTGGAAAGAATAAAGGAATTTATTTAAAAGGCGATAAATTTGTTTGAAATCAATTTGATAATTGATTTGGTATTGGAAAATAAATCTTTGGGAAATTAATAAGATAAATGATTTGGTATTTAGAAATAAACTTAGAAATCAATTTGAAATTGATTTGGTGCTTGAAAAGAATTTTGAAAATCAATTTGTAATTGATTTAGTGTTGAAGTAAATCTGGAAATCAATTTGAAAGTTGATTTGGTGTTTGAAAATGAATATTTGGAAAACGATTTGAAAATCGTATATAAGTGAACATTTGGAAATTTACATTCACAATGGAATTTGTAAAGGAAAAGTGAAAATAAATAACATTCGCGAATTTTATTCCACGAGTGAAAATATGATTTGAAATTTGTCTTCAAAGTGATGAAGTGTGGAAAATACATATCTCGCGAAGATATTTTGAAATTTAATAATTTGGGAAATTTATTTAAATTGGTTGATTGTTGTGAATGTTGTTGATAGTCAAATAACCGACTATCAATATTTGCCTTTGAAAAGGCACTTGAATTTGTTTTTAAAACAAACGCTCATTATTCGGTTAAGCCGGGAGAGGACTTTGTGTCATATAACCCATTCTGAATTGTGATACGTCATGAATGGATAACATTTGAAGACCTGTGTGAAGACCGTGTATTTTCGAAAATGAAAGGACAACCTGTCGAATGTCTCTGCACTGAGTTGATCCGGTATAGAAAATTATATCACTCTTCTTGTGATGGGAAGTCCGGACGTGATTAGTGAATACCCGGATTGCAAGGGCTTCTTTGGAAGTGCCTTCAGTTCCGTTCGATCCCGGAACGGACTTGTATGGATGTGTTTCTGACAATACACTTTGAGATGTAAAGTTGGTTTCTATCAAATGCATTTCTGTTGGTGGTGGAGAATTTATTCTCTTAGCTTAAGACCCTTCTCTGAGACGTACGAGCTCAGAGGTTATGTAGTTGATGGTTACTAGTGATACATTCCCAATTTGGTAATGTGGCATACGAAGTGCTGTTGATCATTTGTTGATCAAAGCATGGCTTTGTGAAAAAGCGTAGCTTTATGGACGAGTCTTCGTCGAGCCTCACAACCCGGTAATGGTCGAAACAAGAATGTTGCGGCAAGGTTTTAAGGGGTCGCGCCCCTAGGGTATGTCCGTTTCCTTCTTGATAAAAGGTGATATCATGGTATGGAGCCCAGATTTTTTACCTATGTTGATGCTGCAAATTTATTATACTTTATGGTTGTTGCTTTGTGGTTGAGTATCCTCGGATAAAGGTCGGTAACGACCGGGGGATGGCATACTTGTGTGTTAGTTACCTAGTTACAGCTGTACAGCGTGAGGTAGTGTCAGTGTGTTGGTTACCTAGTTACAGTTGTACAGCGTGAGGTAGCGTCGGTCTTGTTTTTGCAGAGATCCGGTTAGGTTCTCGGGGCATCTTTCCAGAGGCGTTTCCATTTCGGTGTAAGGAAGTTCCTTTGCCTGACCATTTGTTGGAAATCCAAAGAAACAATACGCGCCATGTACGGTTTTTGTTGTATAACCTGCTATGGAATGTGGCGGTAACCTGCTATTGAACATAGTAGCTATATTAGGCATAAGTGCGAAATGCCTATGCTAGCTAAGATTAATATTATACTTTCGAAATGGTTTTCTACACTATGCACTAATAGTAATAATAATTCAATGATTTTGCGTAGTAAGCATGTTTGACTATCATAAGAAGAAATCTCCTCCAATTCTGCGTTTGCATTGTGTGTGTGGCGGGAGGTCTTATGGTGGTTTCATTTTCCAAAAGCATTGCGAATTTGTTTTATTTTCTTTGTGAAAATAACTGTTTTACGATCTCACACTAGTCACCCTGACCGACTCGGAGTTTATTGTTCCCTTTATAAACTCTGGGTGCCCATAATTTTCCACACGGGCAGCCTAGAGTTATGTTATCAGGATATTCTGGATATTCTGGAGCTTTGGAGGCAAGCTGAATGGCGAGACGTACTCCCGTACTTATTTATTTATTCCGCTATGTATTCTGTATGAGGACAAGTTTATATAACTGTCCATTGTTGTATTGAGTTGTATATTGACTTTCATTGTTGTATTGTATAAACTGATATAGTTCTTTGTTTAAAAGACTTGTGATTATCTATTAAATATTGTTCCGCTGCGAATGTGAGATTCTGATATTGTTTCTGTTTCTGTTTTTCTGTTCTTTCTTTTCTTCTGTCTTCTTCTACCTCTTCTTTTTAACCCTAATGATTCGGTTTTCCGGCATTCGATTGCGCGTCATTTGATACATTGGACGCATTAATGTCGACTTTCGAGCGTCGAAAGATCGTAACCGTTACAAGTGGTATCAGAGCTGTTGGTTAAGCGACAACCCTGGATCTGTTGGGTGTTACTCATTAGAGATAGAGTCAGTAGTACTCTAGAATGAGTGTGAGTGTAGTAATAGATATGAGCGCGTATTTTTTAGTGAATACAAAAATTTGTTTTATATTGTTTTGACTTATCGGTTGATTGTTTATAGATTCTGGTCGGTGCAGTCTGGCTAACTGTAATCGATAGGGGTTTCTAAACTCTTAAACAAGATAAACTGACATAGTATTGTTTAAATAGGGTAAATGAAATAATTTTACCCAAAACTATTTTTGTATAGAAAAGAAATGATTTTCTATGAATTATTATAGTATATGGATGCTTGGTTGTTAGGCAGTGATAGTATTGAAATATTATCATTGTTGTATGGAAATTGAATAAGAAATGAATAAGTAAATGTACTAATTGAATTAAATTAGTAAATGGGATAGATTTGATAAATGAAAACCAATTAAAGAAAATAAATTAGAAATTTTTTATGAGGAAGAAAAAAATAAATGATAAACTTCAGTTTTGAATTGAAATAGCTTAAGTAAATATTGGACAATAACTCAATTTAAGTGAAACTTTGAAATGGTTTGAATGAAAACTTAGTTGATTAATGAGTTGAAAATGTGAAATTGAATAGTGATAAATATATAACTTCAGTAATGAAGTGAAAATAAATACAAGAAGTGTATATAAATATTTGCATTGTTGTTGTCGAGTTTTGTACAATGGTTTTAAACAAATCGAATGGTTTTGTGAATATGAAATGTAAATTGAATTGAATGGAATCAATTTAAATGATTATTAGCTTAAGTAATCATTTAGTTGCATGAATATTAACAAATTTGAATAGAAAGAATTATCGTTTGATAAAAAACGAGAATTAAATAAATCCTATGAATTGATAGAAGTGAAATAAATTGATTTTGGAATCAATTGAATTAGATATGAGCTCGTTTCGCTAAAAATGAGTTGTAAATAACTTGAAGTAAATGGAAATGGTATGTGAATTAGATGAAAGAAATTTAATTTGTATCGAAACCATATAAATTGCTTATGGGAATTATTTTGAATGCATTGCTTATGAAAACTATGTGTTTACTGTTGAAAATAAGTGAAATGTAAATGAATTCCCTATATTTGTCACTTACGTGTTTAAATTGAGTAAGTGTAGGTTTTTTGGAAGCCGTTTGGCTGCATTTGGTCGCGCAAATGCTAATAAATAAGCCGCTTTGCTTAAAATGCTTAAAAGGTACGCCTACGCAATAAAAATAGGAAATATGAACTGTTTTTTGCTTTTCCGACCGAGTGGGTCGATGTATATATATTCATATCTTTTGTCAAATTGCAAAAGCTCCTCCGTACAAAGGAGACTCCGCCAAAATTTTCTGAAAATTTTGGGAGTTAGAATTTTTTTTTGGAAATTTGGAAAATTTTGTTAACGGAAGATTGATTTTCAAATTGTAATGGAACGTAGGAATTGAACTAGAAAATGAAAACCATTGTTTTGATTGAAGTTGAAAGCTTTGGAAAAAGTGAAAATCGAGTTTCAGTAAGTGAAATTTTAGTTTTTGAAGATAAAATGAATTCAAATAGAATTGAAATTGTAATTGAATTCAAATTGAATTGAAAATGCAAAGTTGAATGGAAATGAATATATAACTTTGTTAGTGAAGTGAAAATAAATATAAGAAGTATGTAAATACTTATATTGAACTTAAGAAAAGAAATGGAGAAAATTCTTAAGTAAATGGGTATTTGGAATCCAATAAGTAAATCAGACATTGTTGTTAAGTAAAATATACAGGGATTATTAAGGCGATAGGTAAAAGAAAATTGGGATTTTGATTTTGAAGATAATTTGAATTGCTCGACAATAAGGTATGTATTTGAATTTCAGTATGAAATTTGATGAGTTTCTGATTTTTCCACTTGGCATTTTGTTTTCTTTTGGAATTTCGGAGTCCATAGGGACATTTTGTAGTTGTTCCGAACTAGCCGCGCAAAGGAGACGCTGGCGAAATTTTTCGAAAATGTAGAGTTAGAAAATTTTTGAGAAATTTTGGATAATTTAAAATTTGAATTTAAGTTTAAATTTGAATTGTGAAGTAAATAAAGTTGTTTGGAAGCTATGGTTAAGATTTGGAAAGTTAGTTGAAATAATAGATCTTTAATAAAAGATTATTTTGGCGAGTTGATAAAACTGTTGATTTTGGGAAAATGACAAACGGGTATTGGATCATTCTTCTTGACTTGTAATTTCAGGACGAAATTCTTTTAAGGGGTGAAGAATGTAACGACCCTGAATTTTTGATATTGGAAATCAGGATATTTAATTGATTTTAAATATCTGGAAGTTAGTTTAATTTGAAATTCGAGATATCAGAATGAATTTGGCGATTTAATCATTGAATTTAATTATTAAATCTGGGTAAAAATTTGTATCTTTAGTTTTATGCCTGTTAAAAATAGTTTAAAGGATTAGAAAATTTATATTGATTATTCTGAAGGTATTGGAACTTTCATAATTGAATTTGAAATTGTTTTGTTCAGTTTGAAATTTTATCGTTTAAATCAATATTTAAAAATAGCGTTCCGGGGCACAGTCTCGGAATTCGACGAAACTAGTTCCATTGGATCCGTAATATTGTATTATTATCGGATTTCAATTTTCGTAATGTTTGGAGCTGTCGTGTGATCGTACGATAAGCAAACGCGCTGATATAATATAACGAGATATTTCTGAATATAAAAATATAAATTTTTAAGTCAGTAGCCACCCTATATTGTCTTTAGCCAACATATCTCTGGTAGAAGCCGACCTAGGCCTGACTATATCATTCCTCCTCGTTAAAAAAAAGAAAAAAAATAAAAGAAAATCAATGGCCGAGCTCTCTTCAATTTCAAAATCGAAAAATCCTCACTGATAAAAATAAATAAAATGGCAGCCGAATTCATTTCCCTCATAAACTAAAATCACGTTCCTTTTTTCTTCAATTATTTCGACAGAGCACGGGGAAAAGAAAAAAAATGAAATCGAATCGCGTATGGATGCCGGCGATTAGATTCCTGCAGTTGCGAGCTCGAACTCGAGCTTGAGATTTGGGGACGCCATGCGATTGTGGGTGGTGGAAGGGAAAACTCGCGAAGCTCGCGTTCGATCGAAGGAGGAGGGGGAGCGAATCGAGGTGAACAGGAGGGTCAGCCGTGTGAGGCGGCGCCGTGGAAAGTCGTTCTCGACGAAGTGGAAATCACGAAGGGATGGGTTCGTGATCGTTAGGGTTCTGGTGGCTTTCACGAGAGATGTCGAAGTCATGGTAGTTCGACGACGTTAGGGTTTCGATGGTCTCGGAGGTTTGGTCGCTGCGTAGCCTGGGTTTCGATTAATAGTAAGGTATAATTTTATTTCTATCTTAAAATAATTATGTATTTAAAAGAAAATTATATATACTGATTTTAACAGTTTGTTTAAAAAATTTTAAATAGTAGAAAGAATTACTGTTGTTATATACAGTAAAGGAAGAAAATATATTAGTTAAAATTTAATCATTAAGTTAAATTGAATCATTAATAATTTAATTTAGTAAATGGAAAATTAATTTTTCAATTATTTCGAATATTAATGAATTGTATAAATATTTATACAAGGTCTATAAATCGAGAAACAAGCCGGAAATGGAAAAGAGTTGGAAATAGATTGCAAAGCAATTAAAATGAAAGGTGAGATCTTCTCATTAAATAAAAATTGGAAATTCAGTTATTGATTGATTGATTATTTGGATGATAGTATATATAGTAGTATATAGCAATATATATATATATATATATTGGAATATGTATATATTGGAGTTGTTGATTTCCCGCATTATATAGCGGATGAGACCCTATGCGCCGCATAATAGCGGATGATATTTTATAAATCCCATATACCACGGTATTCCACCTCGAAGTGGAATTGGTATTGTGCTAACATCTATGGATGCAGGGAAACAGGTTGGAGGGATCCAACTGGATTCCTAAAATTGTATAAATTTGTTTAATATGTTGTATGAATTTGTTTCATATGCTGTGTGATAATTTATTTATAATCTGTGAATGATTATATTTGTGATGGAATTTGTTGAAGGCTATAATTTAGCCGAATGTATTTTTGGTATCGTTGGATACCAGAAATAAATAAAAATTGGATTTTTGAAATTAAAATTGAAAATTTTAAGTAAATTCTTTTGAAAGAATTGGTTGAATTTCAAAGAAGGAATTTTAAAGCATAAAGTTGATTTTTGGAATCTTATCGAATTATTTCCAAAATATGGGAAAGGATTTTAATAAAAGGATTTTAAGTAGTATTATTTGAAAGTAGAAGAATTTATTGAAAATGGAATTTTGAATAATTTGGAAAGAATAAAGGAATTTATTTAAAAGGCGATAAATTTGTTTGAAATCAATTTGATAATTGATTTGGTATTGGAAAATAAATCTTTGGGAAATTAATAAGATAAATGATTTGGTATTTGGAAATAAACTTAGAAATCAATTTGTAATTGATTTGGTGCTTGAAAAGAATTTTGAAAATCAATTTGTAATTGATTTAGTGTTGAATTAAATCTGGAAATCAATTTGAAAGTTGATTTGGTGTTTGAAAGTGAATATTTGGAAAACGATTTGAAAATCGTATATAAGTGAACATTTGGAAATTTACATTCACAATGGAATTTGTAAAGGAAAAGTGAAAATAAATAACATTCGCGAATTTTATTCCGCGAGTGAAAATAAGATTTGAAATTTGTTTTCAAAGTGATGAAGTGTGGAAAATACATATCTCGTGAAGATATTTTGAAATTTAATAATTTGGGAAAATTATTTAAATTGGTTGATTGTTGTGAATGTTGTTGATAGTCAAATAACCGACTATCAATATTTGCCTTTGAAAAGGCACTTGAATTTGTTTTAAAAACAAACGCTCATTATTCGGTTAAGCCGGGAGAGGACTTTGTGTCAAATAACCCATTCCGAATAGTGATACGTCATGAATGGCTAACATTTGAAGACTGGTGTGAAGACCGGGTATTTTCGAAAATGAAAGGACAACCTATCGAATGTCTCTGCACCGAGTTACTCCGGTATAGAGATTTATATCACTCTTCTTGTGATGGGAAGTCCGGACATGATTAGTGAATACCCGGATTGCAAGGGCTTCTTTGGAAGTGCCTTCGGTTCCGTTCGATCCCGAAACAGACTTGTATGGATGTGTGTCTGACATTACACTTTGAGATGTAAAGCTGTTTCTATCAAATACATTTCTGTTGGTGGCGGAGAATTTATTCTCTTAGCTTAACACCCTTCTCTGAGACGTACGAGCTCAGAGGTTATGTAGTTGATGGTTACTAGTGATACATTCCCAATTTGGTAATGTGGCATACGAAGTGCTGTTGATCATTTGTTGATCAAAGCATGGCTTTGTGAAAAAGCGTAGCTTTGTGGACGAGTCTTCGTCGAGCCTCACAACCCGGTAATGGTCGAAACAGGAATGTTGCGGCAAGGTTTTTAGGGGTCGCGCCCTTAGGGTATGTCCATTTCCTTCTGGATAAAAGGTGATATCATGGTATAGAGCCCAGATATTTTACCTATGTTGATGCTGCAAATTTATTATACTTTATGGTTGTTGCTTTGTGGTTGAGGATCCTCGGATAAAGGTCGGTAACGACCGAGGGATGGCATACTTGTGTGTTAGTTACCTAGTTACATTTGTACAGCGTGAGGTAGTGTCAGTGTGTTGGTTACCTAGTTACAGTTGTACAGCGTGAGGTAGCATCGGCCTTGTTTTTGCAGAGATCCGGTTAGGTTCTCGGGGCGTCTTTCCAGAGGCGTTTCCATTTCGGTGTAAGGAAGTTCCTTTGCCTGACCATTTGTTGGTAATCCAAAGAAACAATACGCGCCCTGTACGGTTTTTGTTGTATAACCTGCTATGGAATGTGGTGGTAACCTGCTATTGAACATAGTAGCTATAGTAGGCATAAGTGCGAAATGCCTATGCTGGCTAAGATTAATATTATACTTTCGAAATGGTTTTCTACACTATGCACTAATAGTAATAATAATCCAATGATTTTGCGTAGTAAGCATGTTTGACTATCATAAGAAGAAATCTCCTCCAATTCTGCGTTTGCATTGTGTGTGTGGCGGGAGGTCTTATGGTGGTTTCATTTTCCAAAAGCATTGCGAATTTGTTTTATTTTCTTTGTGAAAATAACTGTTTTATGTTCTCACACCAGTCACCATGACTGACTCGGAGTTTATTGTTCCCTTTCTAAACTCTGGGTGCCCATAATTTTCCACACGGGCAGCCTAGAGTTATGTTATCAGGATATTCTGGAGCTTTGGAGGCAAGCTGAATGGCGAGATGTACTCCCGTACTTATTTATTTATTCCGCTGTGTATTCTGTATGAGGACAAGTTTATATAACTGTCCATTGTTGTATTGAGTTGTATATTGACTCTCATTGTTGTATTGTATAATCTGATATAGTTCTTTGTTTAAAAGACTTGTGATTATCTATTATATATTGTTCCGCTGCGAATGTGAGATTCTGATATTGTTTCTGTTTCTGTTGTTCTGTTCTTTCTTTTCTTCTGTCTTCTTCTACCTCTTCCTTTTAACCCTAATGATTCGGTTTTCCGGCATTCGATTGCGCGGCATTTGATATAGTGGACGCATTAATGTCGACTTTCGAGCGTCGAAAGATCGTAACCGTTACAAGAAAGCTATAAAGGATTTTAAAAGGAAAAGAGGAAAAAGTTTTGAACTTAGAATTTATAAGTTTTCCCCTCTAGGTTTGGGGAATAATTTAAATTCAAAGAGCTGTAAAGATGCATGTCTAGAAAGATAAAATGTTAAGTAACCAAGTACGTTTGAATTTAATAGAAACTTCAAAGTAACACTTTTAAAGGCAAGGATTTTGGGATTTGATGTTTCAAAAATTTAGAAGCTTTAATTTTTGAAATACCAAACCGAACTTTTAAATATGGAGTAGATAGGAATCATTTCCTAGGTGTGATGGGAAAAGTGTAAGGCTATGTAGGAGATAGCAGTGATTACTTTTAGTAGTAATAACAAAAGTTTCTGTAAAGTGTATAGGACACTATTAAGAACCTAGGAATGTTGCTTCATGTGTTTGGACTATAGAAGAATAGTGAAGTGATATTAGTAAGATAGTAAGACACACTTGGTTGGGATAGATAGACATTAGTTGGGGAAAAAATGAAAGGTAAAGGTAAAGAAAAAATTTCCCCAAGCTTAGTTTCCCTTTTAGATAGAGACTGCATAGATTGAAATCCTTATTCGTTGCAGTAATTGAGACTTGGTTATTCCATTTTGAGAATGGAATGGAAGGGATGAATAGATCTTATTCATCGTGAGTAATACAGCATAAGTTAGTAACGAGTAATAAGCAGCAGGAGGAGCAGATGAGTTACTTGGATTCCTAGAGTAGGACCTTTCTGTGTCAGGGTGGACATGGTCCTAGGCCTCCTAGCCCTAGATGATAGCTGTGTTTAGCTGCTATATTTAACTATATAGTATCACTTTGTAGTAGGACTTGTTTTCTCTTTTAGTTATGAGATTGTACTCCTACGTAAGTATTTAGTTCCTATTGTAGTAAATCAGTGATGATTAGTATGATGCTTTTTCTCTATGTGTCTATGATGTTCACAAGAAGAGAATAAGGACATTGGACGTAAATAATAAAAGAAAAGCAAAAGCAGATAAAAGTAACTAAAAGAAAAACAGTAAAATCTAAAGAAAGCGACAGAAACGTCAATAAAAATAAATGAGAATTATAAAAGAAAAATACATTTTTTCTCCAAAAATTAAGCTTGGGAAAAGTTTTGGAAAGGAAGTTTTTCTTATGTAAACCGTGCTTGGGAAAGAAAATAGAGATTTTTATAGAATAGCAGCATAAGTTCCAAGTACGGAGAAAGAGGTGCGCAAAAGTAAAATGGTAAATATGAGGTTTTCCGTTTTCTACCTTCTTTCCGACATAAGAAATCAATTTTGGAAAAAATTAGATTTTTCTGAAATTCGAATATTAAAAGTTGTGTGGTAGGATTTAGATGTAAAATTCGTTGAACTACGCCCCTATTCAGTAGGAGTGTGGGAAAAATTAGATGAAAAACGTTTTGAGTTTTCAAAAGATTGCATTCATATAAAAATTGCAAGTATATTTAGGGTGTGTGCATCATGTTTTAAAATAAATGTTTAAAGAGAAAAGCATTCATATAGGAGGTACCGCTTAGAAATTCATGTACATGCATATATCTTATGTGAAATGACACATTGCACAAAGACACGGATGGTTGCGAAAATTGGATGTACACAAAATGGATGTGATTGATGCGAAGAATTACATAGTTTTACCCTTGTCGAATTTCGGGGATGAAATTTCCTAAAGGGTGGGAGAATGTAACACTCCACATTTTTAGATAATTAAATAATCAAATAACGATGAACAATGAAAATAAGCATTTTTGGAATTGTCAGAATATGGCCTTGAAACTTATACCATTGCGTTCGTGGCGATTTTCTAATCAATTTCCATATATAACTTGTCGAAATCCGAGTTAATATGAAGAAGTTATGAGAAGAATAAGAAATAAGGATTATATAAATATATAAACAATTAAATAAAAAAACGAGTAGGACCCCACGGGTCGACCCGCAAAGCGGACGGGTCGAACTGCGTTTTGCCTTGGATGAGAAATCGTCCAGGGACGTGCCAAAGTTTTATAATTTGATTTTCTCGCAATCTCGAGCGTTGTTTTCTGGATCCAACGATTTGCAGCAAGCCTGTGACGTGGTTGCACCAGATTCAATCCTAAAATCCGACGGCTTGAGATCCCTAAGATTCACTATAAATAGAACCCTAGGTCTAACTATTTTCTCACAATCAGATTTTATCCCAATTGGGTTCATTGCCTGAGGCTGAACCCTAAATAGAAAATATTTCTAGGGAGAATATCTTTTTAATAAAAATATTAGACGCCTTAGAAGTGGATCCAGGAAGGCCATTGTAACAACCCGCATATTTGGCGATTGTATATTTAAATGTTGAAATTTAAATATGGCATCGTTAGTCGGATTAAATTCCGAAATCCTACTTTCTGTAAAAGTCGAATTGGGACTCGAGACTACTTCCATTGAGTCCAAAATGGCGTTTACAACTTTTTTGAGTATAAACATCGATATGTTTGGAGTTGAGTAGAATTTTGCTATTTTTCAATTTTGGGCTTTAGGTTTGAGTTTCAGCCCACTAACCCAACATAATACCCTAATTTCTCCTCCAACTCCTCTTCATTCACTTTCATTTCCTAACACTTTCAAGCTAAAAGAAAAATGGGAGAAAGAAAGGGAAATTAAAATTCCTAAACCCTAGATTGCTAAGAAATTCAAGATTCAAGTTCTAGAAATCAAAGAGAAACTTAGATAAGCATCCTCTTCATCTTCTCCATCTCAATCTCTCTTCAATTTCAGAAATCCTAAACCCTAACTTAGGAAATATTTGCTTATGAGCTTAGATTGGAGCTTCTTAGGTTGAAATTGAAGAAGAATTGGTCTTGCTTTGTTTTAGAGCTTCTCATTCGTGTTTTTGGATTTAAAGGTGAGTTTTTGAACTCACATCTATGTCTATAGCTTTCATTGTTGTTAGGTATGAATTCCTAACACCTATTACATGTCCATTTGCTTTTGGATTGAATTGGTTTGGTAAATTTTCCAATTTTTGGGTATTTTGA
Organism: Allium fistulosum; assembly: GCA_030737815.1. NCBI lineage: Eukaryota > Viridiplantae > Streptophyta > Magnoliopsida > Asparagales > Amaryllidaceae > Allium > Allium fistulosum. The sequence continues at coordinate 1,025,587,205 of CM060902.1, forward strand.
AGTCAAAATCTATGAAAATCCTTGTATGGATGTTTACACATGTTGTTCGGAGTGTATTGATGAGTATATAGGGGCTGGGTAGTCGCTTGGCGTAAATCCCTAGCCATCGTCACTCGTCCGATCGCTTCCGATATGAATTGGCCATCATTGGCCTAGGCAAAATATTGCCCTGAGCTTCAGCTCAGACGTCTGGTATTAAGATCAGACGTATGATACTACTGGAATAAAATTCCAATCTTTCAGCTCAGACGTCTGAGCTTACTTCCCAGACGTCTGGGCGATCTGGAAGAAAATTCTAGAGCTTCAGCTCAGACGTCTGGGATAACCACTAGATATCTAGAGCTGCTTATTTCAGCCAAATTGCCTATTTTGAGGGGATTTCCGTTTTAATCGATTTTTGGTTGATCCGATTAGTTGTTATCACTTATTATCAACTTTAATGACTTCTTTTCGGGATTTTTGGGAATATCCATTTGATGGATTTGATATCGATTTCTATGATTTTGATTCACGACATCGAATGTGAATTTTTGGTTGATCGATTGTTTCTACAATCGTTTTCTGTGATTTGTCACTTTTAAAATACAAAGGTTTCTATACTAGTAGTAAATACTCAAACGCTTTCACAAAGATGATTTCAATACCAATTTTAATACAAAACTCCTTTTTAAATCCGCTTTCCAATCTATTAGTATATACAAACCTTTACCTCATTCGTATGAGAAATCCAATTAAACGACTTAACAAAACAAGTGGTATGAAACGCTTGCGTTTACTTCGTCGGTTAATTCTTAGACTGTTTCGATTGAAATCTTGTGACAATTTTTGAGTGGAAATCTACAATTTGTTCATAAATATTTAAGTTAAGCCAGTGGTTATGGGACATGAAGCTAAACTCATTTATTTACTAGCTTAGTGTAATATACACTTTTCATTGATCAATGGTAATCATTTTATGGTTTAGACTAGTGATATGCGATGTCTTTTTGTCCACGTGGGGGACTATACCTCATTTTATGGAGCTTCGTTTCATTTTTATGGGCTGACAACCCATGGTCTTTTGACCGTTTGTGGAGCAATTGGCTCGATAAGTCGGTGCAAGGGGCGTATCTTTTAGGTGCGTCGATGTTCGACTGTGCATGGGGCGTATCTTTTTAGGTGCATCGATGTTCGTTTATGCATGGGGCGTATCTTTTTAGTTGCGTCGATGTTCGACTGTACATGGAGCGTATCTTTTTAGGTACGTCGATGTTCAGCTCGTTTTTATAGACTAGTGACCTATGGGAATTTTTGAGTTCGATTCATCGGGCGTACCGTTATTGCACTACGTCGTTGTTCCGAATTATTTGAGTTTCAGGTTCATCGGGCGTACCGTTATTGCACTATGTCATTGTTCTGGCTCATTTGAGTTTCAGGTTCCTTGGGCGTACCGTTATTGCACTACACCGATGCGCCGGCTCTATGGTTAGCGACCATGGGGTAGCGACCCGTTTGTGACACATGTGTTGGTGAGTTTTCATGCTCCCGTTTATGATAGGCCTTCCCCCTTTTTTTTGTGTTTTCTGGATTTTCTATTATGGATTTCTGGAATTTGTGTTTCACCAATTTTTGCGATTGGCATTGATGTGTTCTATCAATATTTATGTTTTGGTGAATAATTTAAAGAATATGATATTCTTTTTGGATGTTTGAGATGATTTGAGATATTGTATGATTTTTTGTGACGACCGCCCATGACCCCTGCACTAAACATAGAAATAGTGCGCTGTAAAGTGTGCCAGGCAGCCATGGACGATTGCCAAGGTTAAGTTAAAACAACATAATCTATCGTATAACTCACAGCGCATGGATAAAATACAATAGAAGGTATATATAGTGAAGCTTTACAGAACAGAATCTCTATTAAACTTCATAATAGTTTGGTACAACATCTGAATAGTCAATACATCAAGCCTCACAACATATCACTCAGAGAATATACAAGCAGCGGAACATCCAGTACATATAGTAAGAAAATAATATGCAAGCCTCCAACTCGTCTTCGTCGTCAGCATCGTCGGAAACTAAGAACAGCACCTGTCACCTGCTCCCTAGTCTACCCATCCCAAAGAGGATGAACAGCCCAAGGCAATAAGAGTTAAACATAAAACCTTGAGTCAGACAACAGTCTTAGTGAGCGGTAAATTAACTAACAACATACCAAAAGAGCATAATGGAAAAAGGAATAGGAATCCAACCCTCCCACTCCACCTCTTTCTACAGTGATAGCCCCCAGACACACTAAGCAGAAATAAACATAGCAAAGCAGACATTTAAAGTAAAGCAATTATCACTCGAGTCAAGGTCGGTGTTTTCCAAGTACAAACCCCCAAGGCCTAAACCAAGATCAGATAAGCACCCCGAAAACATCGCTCTTGAGACCGAATGACGATACAACCAAACATCCATGACTCTAGCTATCACTATTATCATTGCGTTGATACCACTGTTAATTGAATGACCGGCACATTCTTTCAGCCGTCCGTCAAGGGTTAATGGCAACCCCGGTTCTAGACAGAACTCCGCACGTCGTCGCAGCCCGTGCCTAGGACTATCGAATCTTCCCAGAGTACTTGACTACAATCATAGTCTTTAGGGACTATCGAATCTGCCCAACGTACTCTTGCTTTGAGCCTGCTAGAACCTTCAACAACGATGAAATCTCAGCCTTCTAGTCATCCTCCTCAACGACTATTTCCATACTAGCCCAAGCGCCTCTCGAGCAAACCATTATCCTCAACTCGAACCATTTCACCGAGTTATCAACATGCTTGGAGTGATCCCGTCAAGATTAAACCAAGGCTATCTCATATCATGCCTCGCTTCATCTCATCATAGCAAAGCCTCATCTCAACATCATCATCATCAAATCTATCCATATGAGCTTCATCATCCGCCACATATGCCACGAGCAGCTTTTCCAATTCAAGAGCCTTTCCCTTAGCTTTTGAATCTTCTTCGACCATCTTGTCTAAATCAAATCATCAATCAACTAATACATAATAATCAATCAAGTCAACCATTAATCCAAGTAATCAAGCATTCAAACATGATCAAATAACCAATTATAACAATAATGGAAATTCTGTAAATAAAGAGTCCAAATCTAACAAGCATGAATTATGAGCAAATATCTCTACAACTTGATGAATGAACTTGCATAGGTTTACATGTAGTAAAATGAATGCCAAATCATCATGAACAATAGATCTATACTTAAGTTTAAGAAAATGCATGGAAATCACTATTTTAACACCAAATCAAGCCATCAATCCGATATACTCCTTTGGATCCATGTGAGAGATAACCACCACTCACCAAATCACCTAAACACCTCAAAAGCAACACACTTCAGATCTGGACAGCGAAGAATCTAACTTGATCTATCAAAACTCCGCCTCAAACGATGAAATCTCTCTTCGATTGATGAAGATCTTCAATCTAAGCTCTTGGATCTTCGATTTGATCTTCGATTTGGATGGAAGGAATCACAAGATTAGAGTGGAGATAAAAGTGTACATCACACGACCTACAATATAACACTCACGCGACCTAACAACAACGCAAGCATGCGACTTAACACTCATGCGCTGCATAGCGACTTAACGCTACACGACCTAACTGAGATGCCGACCTAACACTCACGCGACCTAACAACAACGCAAGTACGCGACCTAACACTCACGCGCGACTTAGCGACCTAATTAAATACAGCAATCCACCTTAGGTCGCTCACGACCTAACTATAATAAGCCTTAACTCGTCCACGACCTAACTCTCTTAGGTCGTTAACTCACACAGTCTACTAGGACACTATTCCTATGCCACTAACCCCTAGGTCGGTAAACTTCTTAGGTCGGTCCATTTCTTAAGTCGCCAACTTCCTATAGGTCGCTCAAATCCTTAGGTCGCCAACTTCCTATAGGTCGCTCAAATCCTTAGGTCGCCAACTTCCTATAGGTCGCTCAAATCCTTAGGTCGCCAATTCCTGTAGGTTGCTAACTCTTAGGTCGTCCACTACCTTAAGTCGCCAACTTCCTTAGGTCGCTCCAATCCCTTAAGTCGCTCGCCGGACCTAACTATTACTCGACCTAAGCCACCACACGACCTAACTTCTACACGACTTATCCCATAATCCTTAAGTCGCCAACTTCCTTAGGTCGTCTACCCCCTTAAGTCGCTCCACGACTTAACCTTCTTCACGACCTAAGTCCCTTCACGAACAAACTCTTTAGGTCGCTCAAATCTCTTAAGTCGTCCCAAACTTCTATATGACCTAAGCTACTACACGACTTAAGCTTCAAACGAGTTAACAATACAATCGATCTAATGACAACAGATTTACGATGTTTCAATCCGTAAAAATACGGGTCGTTACATTTTTGTTGTTATTAAATGTATGCTTGTCAAAGTATGGCATTATTGTTACCATATATTTTTATTGTATCTCTTATCCTATCTCATCTTATATGATATTTATAGCTAGACTGATCGGTTTATTATTTTTCTTCTAAAATAATACTCGGGTCAGACCGAGGTGTTTCAGGTGCTTCCTCTTGACTTCTTAGCAGGGGCTAGCTTCTGACTTTTGGCTAACTACTTTAGCTTAGTAGTTTTTGCTTTTATACATTTGAGATAGGGACTCCTTGATGTATACATATTCTTTTGCTTAGCACTTGTACCTACTCTTTGGGATGTAGTGGATCTTGTATGACCACTATTTTGATGTACACTTTTATGTGTTATATTCATATTTGTTTCCGCCTTTGTGATATGAATATTTGTATGCTCCCTAGTCTGCCCATCCTAAAGCGGATGAACAGCCCAAGGCAATAAGAGTTAAACATAAAGCCTTGAGTCAGACAACAGTCTTAGTGAGCGGTAAATTAACTAACAACATACCAAAAGAGCATAAAGGAAAAAGGAATAGGAATCCAACCCTCCTACTCCACCTCTTTCTACAGTGATAGCCCCCAGACACACTAAGCAGAAATAAACATAGCAAAGCAGACATTTAAAGTAAAGCAATTATCACTCGAGTCAAGGTCGGTGTTTTCCAAGTACAAACCCCCAAGGCCTAAACCAAGATCAGATAAGCACCCCGAAAACATCGCTCTTGAGACCGAATGACGATACAACCAAACATCCATGACTCTGGCTATCACTGTTATCATTGCTTCGGTACCACCGTTAATTGAATGACCGGCACATTCTTTCAGCCGTCCGTCAAGGGTTAATGGCAACCCCGGTTCTAGACAGAACTCCGCACATCGTCGCAGCCCGTGCCTAGGACTATCGAATCTGCTCGGAGTACTTGACTACAATCATAGTCTTTAGGGACTATCGAATCTGCCCAACATACTCTTGCTTTGAGCTTGCTAGAACCTTCAACAACGATGAAATCTCAGCCTTCTAGTCATCCTCCTCAACGACTATTTCCATACTAGCCCAAGCGCCTCTCGAGCAAACCATTATCCTCAACTCGAACCATTTCACCGAGTTATCAACATGCTTGGAGTGATCCCGTCTGGATTAAACCAAGGCTATCTCATATCATACCTCGCTTCATCTCATCATAGCAAAGCCTCATCTCAACATCATCATCATCAAATCTATCCATATGAGCTTCATCATCCGCCACATATGCCACGAGCAGCTTTTCCAATTCTAGAGCCTTTCCCTTAGCTTTTGAATCTTCTTCGACCATCTTGTCTAAATCAAATCATCAATCAACTAATACATAATAATCAATCAAGTCAACCATTAATCCAAGTAATCAAGCATTCAAACATGATCAAATAACCAATTATAACAATAATGGCAATTCTGTAAATAAAGATTCCAAATCTAACAAGCATGAATTATGAGCAAATATCTCTACAACTTGATGAATGAACTTGCATAGGTTAACATGTAGTAAAATGAATGCCAAATCATCATGAACAATAGATCTATACTTAAGTTTAAGAAAATGCATGGAAATCACTATTTTAACACCAAATCAAGCCAACAATCTGATATACTCCTTTGGATCCATGTGAGAGATAACCACCACTCACCAAATCACCTAAACACCTCAAAAGCAACACACTTCAGATCTGGACAGTGAAGAATCTAACTTGATCTATCAAAACTCCGCTTCAAACGATGAAATCTCTCTTCGATGGATGCAGATCTTCAATCTAAGCTCTTGGATCTTTGATTTGATCTTCGATTTGGATGGAAGGAATCACAAGATTAGAGTGGAGAAAAGAAGTGAAGAAGTGTAGAACTCGAGCTCTCAAAATGGCAGGACTTCGTCGCTTCAAAATCCGGATCCCAAAAAGTGAAGAAATGGACGTGTATTTATAGGCTGAAATCCGTAAGTCGTTTGCTCGCTATTAGGTCGTCCACGACCTAAGAAACCCCACGACTTAAGACCTACGACCTAACACTCACGCGACCTAACAACAACGCAAGCGCGCGACTTAACACTCATGCACTGCATAGCGACTTAACGCTACACGACCTAACAGAGATGCCGACCTAACACTCACGTGACCTAACAACAACGCAAGTACGCGACCTAACACTCACGCGTGACTTAGCGACCTAATTAAACACAGCAATCCACCTTAGATCGCTCACGACCTAACTATAACAAGCCTTAACTCGTCCACGACCTAACTCTCTTAGGTCGTTAACTCACACAGTCTACTAGGACGCTATTCCTATGCCACTAACCCCTAGGTCGGTAACCTTCTTAGGTCGGTCCATTTCTTAAGTCGCCAACTTCCTATAGGTCGCTTAAATCCTTAGGTCGCCAACTTCCTATAGGTCGCTCAAATCCTTAGGTCGCCACTTCCTGTAGGTTGCTAACTCTTAGGTCGTCCATTACCTTAAGTCGCCATCTTCCTTAGGTCGCTCCAATCCCTTAAGTCGCTCACCCAACCTAACTATTACTCGACCTAAGCCACCACACGACCTAACTTCTACACGACTTATCCCATAATCCTTAAGTCGCCAACTTCCTTAGGTCGTCTACCCCCTTAAGTCGCTCCACGACTTAACCTTCTTCACGACCTAAGTCCCATCATGAACAAACTCTTTAGGTCGCTCAAATCTCTTAAGTCGTCCCAAACTTCTATACGACCTAAGCTACTACACGACTTAAGCTTCAAACGACTTAACAATACAATCGATCTAATGACAACAGATTTACGATGTTTCAATCCGTAAAAATACGGGTCGTTACATTCTCTCCCTCTTAGGAATTTCGCCCCCGAAATTCCAATCAAACAAGAGCAATCAAAAACTATTCTGCATGCCTACCATCCATAGCAATCAACAAACCATGCATCCAATTACTAGCCTAGCATGCAGAATTCTAAAACTAGAACAAGTTACAATATCGTGAGATGACACGACACCTTATGGCCATACCTCAAAGAGTTCAGGATGAGCTGCCTTCATCCTCTCTTCCACCTCCCATGTACAGTCGTTAACATCATCACTCTATTGTATTTTGAGCAACCTAACTACCTTCCTCCTAAGCTGTTTCGTGTCAGTTTCCACAACACGAAGCGGCTTACGAGGTCTCTTATCGACTGGATCAATCTCAAAATCTTCACAGCTATTGGCAGAAACTACTGTATTCGAGTCGTGCACATACTTCCGTAGATACGATACATGAAAAACATTGTGCACAACCGACATCTTTTCTGGTAACTCCAATTTGTAGGCGAGCTTTCCAATTCGCTCGATAATCGGAAATGGTCCAACAAATCTCGGAGTTAATTTCCCTTTCTTCCCGAATTGAATAACATTCTTCAGTGGAGAAATCTTCACAAAAACCATATAACCTACGTCGAATTCCAAATCCTTACGACGCTTATCGGCATAACTTTTCTGACGGTCTTGGGCTGCCTTCATTCGTTGTCGAATGATCTCTATGCAATCTGAAGTCTATCGAATCATCTCTGGCCCAAGTATCAGCTTTTCTCCTGTTTCTAACCAACATGTCGGAGAGTTACACGGTCTTCCATACAATGCTTCATACGGTGCCATACCAATGCTTGACTGGTAACTATTATTATACGAAAATTCCACCAAATGAAGATGATCTTCCCATGATCCTCCGAAATCCAAAACACAAGCTCTAAGGAGATCTTCCAAAACTCGATTGACTCTCTCGGTCTGACCATCTGTTTGGGGATGATAAGCCGTACTCAAACACAAGTCAGTTCCCAAAACTTCTTGGAAGCTCTTCCAAAATCCACTAGTGAACAATGGGTCTCGATCGCTCACTATACTCTTTGGAATACCATGGAATCGAACTATCCACTTAACATACAGCTCAGCCAACTTTGATGCAGTCCTAGTTGATCGAACAGGAATGAATCTTGCACTCTTAGTCAGACGATCTACGATGACCCAAATCCCTTCATTTCCCGTTCTTGTTCTAGGTAGTTCATCAATAAAATCCATCGATACTTGCTCCCACTTCCATGTAGGAACTTATAATGGCTGAAGCAATCCACTTGGCTTCTTTTGTTCGGCTTTTACCAACTGGCAGTTCATGCACTTGGAAATAGAATTTCCAACATCCTTCTTCATACCTTCCCAGTAATAGGTTCTCTTCATATCCTGATACATCTTATTTCCACCTGGATGAATTGTCAACTTCGAGTGATGAATTTCCCTCAGAACTTCATTTCTCAATTCATCTATATCGGGAACAACTAGTCGTCCTTGCTTCCGAAGCCAACCCTCTCGATCGACCTCGAATCCTTTATCCTTTTCTGGGTCCAATCCAGATTCCAAATCACGGATAATCTTGACAAGCTTATCGTCTCGCTTTTGGCTCTCGCCAATCCTTTCCACAAGAGTAGGTCTTATAGATAAGTTTGCCAACATCTCAGGTTCCAATTCACATTTGGGCCTGAAGTCAAATCCAGCCAAATACTCGAGATTCTTCCATTCTGAAAACATGGCTCCCAATCCTGCATGTCTTCGACTCAACGCATCTGCCACTGCGTTACCCTTTCCCGGAGTATAGGCTATACCAAAATGATATGATGCTAAAAACTCTAGCCATCGTTGCTGCCTAAGATTCAAATCCTTTTGGGAGAAAAGATACTTCAACGACTTATGATCTGTAAACAACTCGAATCGAACTCCCAATAGATAATGTCTCCATATCTTCAGAGCAAAAACAATCGCCGCTAACTCCAAATCATGAGTCGGATAATTCCTTTCATGCGGCTTCAGTTGTCGACTTGCATACGCAACAACTTTACCCTTCTGCATTAGCACTGCTCCAAGTCCGATACCACATGCATCGGTGTAAACCACCATCTCATCATTTCCACTTGGAATAGTCAAAACAGGAGCACTTGTCAGTCGCTCTTTCAGGATTCCGAAAGCTTGCTCACACTTAGCATCCCATCTGAATACTTGGGTCTTTTTCGTCAATCCTGTTAACGGTGCAGCCACCTCGGAAAAGTCTTTGATAAATCGACGATAATATCCTGCTAATCCAAGAAAACTTCTCACATCAGATGCATTCTTAGGTCTACCCCAATCCTGGATTGCTGCTACCTTAGCGGGATCAACCGCTATTCCATTTCCAGAGATAATATGGCCTAAGAACCTCACTTCACTCTTCCAGAAGTGACACTTCGAAAACTTAGCCTTCAGCTGATGTTTCCGTAAGATTTCCAAAACAATACGCAAGTGCGTCTTGTGCTCTTCTTCAGTTCTGGAATAAATCAAAATATCATCCACGAACACTAGTACAAACTTGTTCAACTGATCTCTGAACACTCTATTCATAAGATCCACAAAATATGCTGGTGCATTGGTCAATCCAAACGGCATTACCAGCCACTCAAAGAAACCGGATGGTGTCCTGAAAGCAGTCTTCGGCACACTATCTCTAGCCACTCTTAACTGGTGAAATCCCGTTGCCAAATCCATCTGAGAAAACACCTTAGCTTCGTGAAGCTGATCAAACAAGTCGTCTATTCTCGGCAATGGATACTTGTTCTTCTTAGTCACTTTATTCAGCTCACGATAATCCACACACAACCTCAACGATCCATCTGCTTTGGTTGCGAACACAACTGGTGCACCCCATTCGGACACACTACGCCGAATGAATCCTTTCTGTAAAAGATTGTCAACTTGCACCCTCAACTCTTGTTGTTCCCTAGGCGCCATCCGCCTTAGAGGCATCACAACAGGTCTGGCTCCTTCAACTAAATTGATACGAAACTCGATCTCCCTATGCGGCGGTAACCCTTTAACCTCATCAAAGACATCCTCAAATCCATTAGCGATTGGCACCGATGACAGTCCATTCTGTGGAACAACCAGCGAATACATGAAGCTCATGAAGACGCCTTCCTCACGCTTACATCGTATCACAACCTTTCGCCCTTCCACATTCTCGACTGTCACCTCCAACCTTTCAAAATCAACCTTTGCCGCATACTTCCTAAGCCAGTCCATACCCAAAATAATTCCGAACCCCGCAAAGTTCAGAACAAAACAATCACAAACAAAAGAGCAATCATGACTCGATACAATCAGACCACGACATAGCATACACAAACAAGGCGAACCCCCAACTGGATTAGTCACAACCAATGGCCTATCAACAATATCCGGTTCTAAACCCAACCGGCCTACAAGTTCATTACAAACAAAAGAATGCGACGCCCTAGTATCAAATAACACTCTAACTGGAACACCACATATGGAAAGAGTACCTTGAACCACCACACTCTTTCCTTTCTCTTCAACGGTAGGAGCTTTCGAAGATGATGGAACAGCCCCCAAAGCATAAGCTTGCACAATCTGCTTGTCCTTCCGCGGTTCTGGACAATTCTTCCTGATATGCCCCGGCTTGTCACAGTTGTGGCACTTAACCGGCACCTTCGGATTCTTGCAATCTCTAGAGAAATGACCCTTCTGCTGACAATTGTAGCAGGTTACTTCGCCCTTCGGCTTCTTCTGGCCATCCTTACCCTTCTGCTGCTGCTGCTTCCTCTTCTTGTTTCCACCCTGCTGTGGTTTAGACTCTTCCTTGGTCACAGCAACAACAGATCCTTCCTTAGGAAACAGATTCTCGTGCCTGAGAGCTTTCTCCACAAGCTTCTCAAATGGATCGTCCAAATGATCCACCTACTGCCTCCCAAGATAACTGTCCAAGCCTGTCACAAACTTCTCATTCTTCTGGTATGAAGATTCAATATACGACCTGGCATACTTGGACAAAGCTTCAAACTCAGAAACATACTCAAGAACTGGTCTCCCACCCTGCTTGAGCTCCACAAACTTCTGGAACAGAACAGACTTCTGAGCCATAGAAATGAACTTAGCTTCAAATCTGGCTTGGAATTGCTCCCAAGTAATTTCTTCCTCCAGAGTATCAATGGTGATAGAGTTCCACCAGTCAGAAGCTCTCTCTTGAAGCTGTCTTGATGCTAGCTTCCTTTTGGTTGCATCCTCGATTCCCAAGTCACCAAAGATCCTTCTACAAGCATCTATCCATCTCTGAACCTCAATGGTTGACTCTATTCCCAAGAAAACCTTTCCTCCAAGAGCAGTATAGTCTTTACACAGCTTGGCAAAATCCACCGGTTTTGGAGTTTGAACTTGAACTCCAAATCTACTGATGGCCCCGGAGCTGGCATCCTTCTCATGATCGAAGTCATCATAGCTTCGAACATAGCAACATAATCAGCAGCCCTCTCAGTAGCACGGCCTTCCCTAGCAGCCGGTCTCCCTCTTCGACTCATTCCTAATATCTATAAAAGAAATGATTAATGCACCTTGAGAACAACTGCATAAAGGACTCACACACTTCTAAGCTACTATATTATATATAGTAATCATCCATCAAAATACAATTACGTCTCTCATACGTAGTTACGTCAGCGAGCGTTGGGTAAAATCGATTAACCAAAGCTCTGATACCAAATGTGACGACCGCCCATGACCCCTGCACTGAACATAGAAATAGTGCGCTGTAAAGTGTGCCAAGCAGCCATGGACGATTGCCAAGGTTAAGTTAAAACAGCAAAATCTATCGTATAACTCACAGCGCATGGATAAAATACAATAGAAGGTATATATAGTGAAGCTTTACAGAACAGAATCTCTATTAAACTTCATAATAGTTTGGTACAACATCTGAATAGTCAATACATCAAGCCTCACTACATATCACTCAGAGAATATACAAGCAGCGGAACATCCAGTACATATAGTAAGAAAATAATATGCAAGCCTCCAGCTCGTCTTCGTCATCAGCATCGTCGGAAACTAAGAACAGCACCTATCACCTGCTCCCTAGTCTGCCCATCCTAAAGCAGATGAACAGCCCAAGGCAATAAGAGTTAAACATAAAGCCTTGAGTCAGACAACAGTCTTAGTGAGCGGTAAATTAACTAACAACATACCAAAAGAGCATAAAGGAAAAAGGAATAGGAATCCAACCCTCCCACTTCACCTCTTTCTACAGTGATAGCCCCCAGACACACTAAGCAGAAATAAACTTAGCAAAGCAGACATTTAAAGTAAAGCAATTATCACTCGAGTCAAGGTCGGTGTTTTCCAAGTACAAACCCCCAAGGCCTAAACCAAGATCAGATAAGCACCCCGAAAACATCGCTCTTGAGACCGAATGATGATACAACCAAACATCCATGACTCTGGCTATCACTGTTATCATTGCTTCGATACCACCGTTAATTGAATGACCGGCACATTCTTTCAGCCGTCCGTCAAGGGTTAATGGCAACCCCGGTTCTAGACAGAACTCCGTACGTCGTCGCAGCCCGTGCCTAGGACTATCGAATCTGCCCAGAGTACTTGACTACAATCATAGTCTTTAGGGACTATCGAATCTGCCCAACGTACTCTTGCTTTGAGCCTGCTAGAACCTTCAACAACGATGAAATCTCAGCCTTCTAGTCATCCTCCTCAACGACTATTTCCATACTAGCCCAAGCGCCTCTCGAGCAAACCATTATCCTCAACTCGAACCATTTCACCGAGTTATCAACATACTTGGAGTGATCCCGTCTGGATTAAACCAAGGCTATCTCATATCATGCCTCGCTTCATCTCATCATAGCAAAGCCTCATCTCAACATCATCATCATCAAATCTATCCATATGAGCTTCATCATCCGCCACATATGCCACGAGCAGCTTTTCCAATTCAAGAGCCTTTCCCTTAGCTTTTGAATCTTCTTCGACCATCTTGTCTAAATCAAATCATCAATCAACTAATAAATAATAATCAATCAAGTCAACCATTAATCCAAGTAATCAAGCATTCAAACATGATCAAATAACTAATTATAACAATAATGGCAATTATGTAAATAAAGAGTCCAAATCTAACAAGCATGAATTATGAGCAAATATCTCTACAACTTGATGAATGAACTTGCATAGGTTAACATGTAGTAAAATGAATGCCAAATCATCATGAACAATAGATCTATACTTAAGTTTAAGAAAATGCATGGAAATCACTATTTTAACACCAAATCAAGCCAACAATCCGATATACTCCTTTGGATCCATGTGAGAGATAACCACCACTCACCAAATCACCTAAACACCTCAAAAGCAACACACTTCAGATCTGGACAGCGAAGAATCTAACTTGATCTATCAAAACTCCACTTCAAACGATGAAATCTCTCTTCGATGGATGAAAATCTTCAATCTAAGCTCTTGGATCTTCGATTTGATCTTCGATTTGGATGGAAGGAATCACAAGATTAGAGTGGAGAAAAGAAGTGAAGAAGTGTAGAACTCGAGCTCTCAAAATGGCAGGACTTCGTCACTTCAAAATTCGGATCCCAAAAAGTGAAGAAATTGACGTGTATTTATAGGCTGAAATCCCTAAGTCGTTTGCTCGCTATTAGGTTGTCCATGACCTAAGAAACCCCACGACTTAAGACCTACGACCTAACACTCACGCGACCTAACAACAACGCAAGCGCGCGACTTAACACTCATGCGCTGCATAGCGACTTAACGCTACACGACCTAACTGAGATGCCGACCTAACACTCACGCGACCTAACAACAACGCAAGTACGCGACCTAACACTCACGCGCGACTTAGCGACCTAATTAAACACAGCAATCCACCTTAGGTCGCTCACGACCTAACTATAATAAGCCTTAACTCGTCCACGACCTAACTCTCGTAGGTCGTTAACTCACACAGTCTACTAGGACGCTATTCCTATGCCACTAACCCCTAGGTTGGTAACCTTCTTAGGTCGGTCCATTTCTTAAGTCGCCAACTTCCTATAGGTCGCTCAAATCCTTAGGTCGCCAACTTCCTATAGGTCGCTCAAATCCTTAGGTCGCCAATTCCTATAGGTTGCTAACTCTTAGGTCGTCCACTACCTTAAGTCGCCAACTTCCTTAGGTCGCTCCAATCCCTTAAGTCGCTCGCCGGACCTAACTATTACTCGACCTAAGCCACCACACGACCTAACTTCTACACGACTTATCCCATAATCCTTAAGTCGCCAACTTCCTTAGGTCGTCTACCCCCTTAAGTCGCTCCACGACTTAACCTTCTTCACGACCTAAGTCCCTTCACGAACAAACTCTTTAGGTCGCTCAAATCTCTTAAGTCGTCCCAAACTTCTATATGACCTAAGCTACTACACGACTTAAGCTTCAAACGACTTAACAATACAATCGATCTAATGACAACAGATTTACGATGTTTCAATCCGTAAAAATACGGGTCGTTACATTTTTGTTGTTATCAAATGTATGCTTGTCAAAGTATGGCATTATTGTTACCATATATTTTTATTGCATCTCTTATCCTATCTCATCTTATATGATATTTATAGCTAGACTGATCGGTTTATTATTTTTCTTCTTAAATAATACTCGGGTCAGACCGAGGTGTTTCAGGTGCTTCCTCTTGACTTCTTAGCTGGGGCTAGCTTCTGACTTTTGGCTAACTACTTTAGCTTAGTAGTTTTTGCTTTTATACATTTGAGATAGGGACTCCTTGATGTATACATATTCTTTTGCTTAGCACTTGTACCTACTCTTTGGGATGTAGTGGATCTTGTATGACCACTATTTTGATGTACACTTTTATGTGTTATATTCATATTTGTTTCCGCCTTTGTGATATGAATATCTGTGACTGATTTTTGTTATGCTTATTTCTATATTTGTTTCCGAAGTCCACATAGCCACTGTGTATTAGTTTTGATTTTTTATTTGATATGTCGGATTTCCTCTTGAAATGAAATGCAAGTCATATTTCTGACATATCGGTACTCGCACAAAGCAATTGCACAGATGATCGCTCCTCAACAGCCTTATTCTTCGTGCTAGTCGACGGTATTATCCCGTAGTGTCCTTGGCTAGTGTGAGTATAGAGGTGGGGCATCACAGCTTGGTATCAGAGCCAAACTTCGGAACAATGTAGAATAATCTAGCAAGGATCATTGTCCTAAGTCTTTCTTAGGAATCGTGTCTTAGGATTTAATTCGAGTCATTGGACCCATTCTATCCTATTTTCTTTTGTGATGCCTTGTTTTATCAATCAAGTTTGTTTGATATTCATATTAAGAATAACCTTTTTTCCACTTCTTTCTTTCTTAAAGAAGAAGAGATGGTTAGATCTAGCAGTCCTAGCACTGGTCAATCCAATAGTCCTTCTCTGGTTGGCGTATTCATGTCTGCCCAACAACTTCTAGATCTTTTAAAGAATCAAAGGTTTATTTGTGCTTTGAGTAAGAACCCCAAAAAGGTTTTACCTTAGAAACTAGAAGTTCCTTTTGATCAGCTTATAGATATCACTCTTCGATAAGAAGAGGTTGATAAAGGAAGTGATAGTGATGTTGGAGGATCTAAAAAGAGCCCCAATAACAACAAGAAGAGGCATATTAAGTTCAAAAGCCCTAATCCCAACAAGAAAGGGAAGCAGGCAACTTCGGTAGCAAAGACTCCAATCCCTAATCGTGGAGTATGCTACAATTGTAGTTCTAAGGACCACTATGCAAATAAGTGTCTGAAGCCTATTACTTGTCACTATTGCGAAGGTTTGGGTTATCTTTTATCTTCATGTCCCAAACTTCAAAGTAGGAGAGAAGGAAGGCTGAATGTTGAGCAAGCCCCTAGTAACACATCTCTTGGTCAAGGTATTACTCATTTAGACCTTAATGACATTATTTTATTTCATGATCTTCCTATTCGAGTTCCTTTTGATACAGGTGCATCCCACTCTTTTATATCAAAGGAACTTGTTGATGCTTTGTCTTTAAATGTTATGGGCTTGATGACTTCACTAAGAATTGTGAATCCGGTTGGTGGATCCGCAACGCTTAGTTTGTTTTGTAAAGATGTCAAGATTATTTTATGTGATTATGCTTTCCGAGCCAATTTGCATGTTATGTGTTATCTAGGATTCAGAATGATTTTTGGAATGGATTGGCTTAATCGATATGAAGCCCATATCCTATGTCCCGTGAGGACTGTCCATCTTCGACATCCTCAATCTGTTAAGCCAATTTCTATTGTTCTTAATGATTTCGATTCCAATTCGGTGGCATCATTTTATTCTTTAAACAAACATGATGAGGAAAATGTTATTTCCCTCATTTAAGTAGTTTGTGAATTTTCCGATATTTTTGGACTTATCTTAGGATTACCACCTAAGCGATCTATTGAGTGGTGCTAAGGTCTTTTCAGTTCGACCTTGCCACCGGTTTTCATCAACTACGAGTTGCGGAGGCCAGCATTCCACTTACCACATTCCGCACTCGTTATGATTCTTATGAGTGACTCGTGATGTCATTCGGTTTGTCCAGCTTATTTCATCTATCTTATGAATCGAGTATTCTGCGAATATCTCGATGAGACCATCCTTGTATTCACTAATTATGGATGAAAACAATAATTTAAAATTTGAAATATCTTTTTAATAAGACATTGATGAGTATAATTGGATTTTGTTCTTAAACGAGCAAAGAATATTCGTAAAAATTTTAAGAGACATGATTATCATATCGAAGATGATTTTGTGTTGTTTTGCCCATTGAGTGCTTTAAGAATTCTGGTCGATGCGCTTGATCAACGTTATCGATAGGAATCTCCTAAACGCTATGATGAGACAGTCAGACACAATAAATTGACTTATAAAAAGTAAATTTTCCTAAAAAGATGATTACATAAAGTTCATTATAATTTTGAATATCTTAGCTTTTCGGGAAAGAGGATCATTTAAAAGAACTCCTTTCCGATGCTCCTATTCTTGTGATTCCCGAAGGGAACCAAGACTTTATTGTTTATACCGATGCTAGTCGTGTTGGTTTGGGAGCCGTTCTCATGCAAAGGGAATGTGTTATCGCTTACGCTTCTAGGCAATTAAAGCCTGCCGAGACTAGATATGCCACTCATGATTTAGAGCTCGTGGCTATTGTTTTCGCCCTTAGAATTTGGCGTCATTATCTTTTGGGAGATAAATTTTTTCTCTACACCAATCATAAATCTTTGAAGTATTTATTTTCTCAAAAGGAACTTAATTTGTGTCAACAACGTTGGCTCGAGTTCCTTGCATCTTATGATCTTGATATTCTATATACTCAAGGAAAGGGTAATCGTGTTGCCGATGCCCTTAGTCGTAAGCAACAAGCAGTTGTTTCCATCCTGATATCCGAATGGAATGATCTCGAGACTTTGTCCACATGTGAGATTCGAGATCATGTATCCAATTCGTGTTCATCTCTTGTTTTATGTAGCCTTGAGGCTCATCCTTCTCTTTTAGACCGCATTCTTGAAGCTCAAAAGCATGGTTGCGAATTGGCTCTTCTTAGCCAAAGTTGTAGGGATAAAATTGATATCGAAGGTTTGAAAGACTTAGATATTGATGCTCGTGGCGGTATTCGAAAGTTTGGTAGATTTATTGTGCCAAACATTTGTGATCTTCGTAAAGACATTTTAGAAGATTCTCATCGTTCTAAAATTTACCAGTCATCCCGGTAGTAGTAAAATGTATGCGGACATACAACGACTTTATTATTGGGATGGAATGAAATCTGATATTGCTAACTTTATTAAGCGTTGCATGACTTGCCAACTCATAAAGGCCGAGCATCAAAGGCCCGGTAGGTTATTGCAACCTTTGGACATTCCAGTTTGGAAGTGGGATTAAATTTCCATGGACTTTATTGACGGTCTTCCCCGTTCTCGTTCGGGTCATGATAGTCTATGGGTGATTGTAGATAGACTTACAAAATCCGCCCATTTTATTCTCGTTCGGTCCAATCGGACAGTACCTCTTTTGGCCAAACTCTATGTTAAAGAAATCATTAAATTGCATGGAGTCCCTACTTCTATTGTTAGCGATCGTGATCAATTATTTACTAGTGGATTTTGGAAGGGATCTTCAAAAAGCTTTTGGAAAGAAGCTTAATTTTAGCATAGCTTATCATCCTTAGTCGAATGGACAAACCGAGCGTGTGAATCAAACTCTTGAAGATCTTCTTCGTGCATGTGTTCTTGATTTTGGTGGAAGTTGGGAAGATCATATTTCTCTTGTTGAGTTTTCTTATAATAATAGCTTCCAATCTAGTATTGGTATGGCAGCTTTCGAGGCACTTTACGGAAGTCCATGCCGATCTCCTTCATGTTGGCTTGAAGCCGGTGAGAAGCTGGTTTTAGGTCCAAATTTTATTCGTGATGCCACAGAAAAGATTGACCTTATTCGTCATAGGATGAAAGAAGCTCAGAGTAGACAAAAATCCTATGTCGATAATCGAAGAAGAAAATTAGAATTTTCTGTGGGAGATTTAATGTTTATTCGTGTTTTACCTATGAAGGGTGTTGTGGGTTTCAGTTGATCGGGAAGATTAGCACCTCGATATATTGGTCCATTTCCCATCACCGAACGCATTGGTTTCGTGGCTTATCGCCTTTTATTACCGGCTCAATTTTCTGCTATTCATGACGTATTCCACGTCGCTCAACTATGGAAATGCCTTAGAGATTCCGATTATATTCTTGAGCCCGGTGTTATTGAAGAAGTTGAAGTTTCACCTAATTTGACTTATGAGCAACATCCTATTCGTATCATTGCTATGGAGGTTAAATGCCTTTGAAATAAAGATTTTCCGCTTGTGAAAGTTCAATGGTCCTCGAATCCTAAGGATTGCTCTTGGGAATCTAGAGAATTCATCGAGCGAACTCATCCAGACTTACTCTCTTGTGCTCCTTAAGGAGAACTTCTTACTTCAAATTTCTTCTTTGTGTTGTTATGCCTTAGTATGGTTGTTACATTTGTTTTCTTTTTAACTATTGCGAGGGCGCAATTTATTTAAGGAGTGGAGTCTGTAACAACCCGCATATTTTGCAATTGTATATTTAAATGTTGAAATTTAAATATGGCATCGTTAGTCGGATTAAAGTCCAAAATTCTACTTTCTGTAAACAGTCGAATTGGGACTCGAGACTACTTCCGTTGAGTCCAAAATGGCGTTTACAACTTTTTTGAGTATAAACATCGATATGTTTGGAGTTGAGTAGAATTTTGCTATTTTTCTATTTTGGGCTTTGGGTTTGGGTTTCAGCCCACTAACCCAACATAATACCCTAACTCCTCCTCCAACTCCTCTTCATTCACTTTCATTTCCTAACACTTTCAAGCTAAAAGAAAAATGGGGGAAAGAAAGGGAAATTAAAATTCTTAAACCCTAGATTACTAGGAAATTCAAGATTCAAGTTCTCGAAATCAAAGAGAAGCTTAGGTAAGCATTCTCTTCATCTTCTCCATCTCAATCTCTCTTCAATTTCAGAAATTCCTAAACCCTAACTTAGGAAATATTTGCTTATGAGCTTAGATTGGAGCTTCTTGGGTTGAAATTGAAGAGGAATTGGTCTTGCTTTGTTTTAGGGCTTCTCATTCGTGTTTTTGGGTTTAAAGGTGAGTTTTTGAACTCACATCTATGTCTATAGCTTTCATTGTTGTTAGGTATGAATTCCTAACATCTATTGCATGTCCATTTGCTTTTGGATTGAATTGATTTGGTAAATTTTCCAATTTTTGGGTATTTTGAAGTCAAAATCTATGAAAATCCTTGTACAGGTGTTTGCACATGTTGTTCTGAGTGTATTGATGAGTATATAGGGGCTGGGTAGTCGCTTGGCATAAATCCCTAGCCATCGTCGCTTGTCCGATCGCTTTCGATATGAATTGGCCATTATTGGCCTAGGTAAAATATTGCCCTGAGCATCAGCTCAGACGTCTAGTATTAAGCTCAGACGTCTAATGCTACGGGAATAAAATTCCAGTCTTTCAGCTCAGACGTCTGCGCTTACTTTCCAAACATTTGGGCAATCTGGAAGAAAATTCCAGAGCTTCACCTCAGACGTCTGGGATAACCACCAGATGTCTGGAGCTGCGTATTTCAGCCAAATTGCCTATTTTGAGGGGATTTCTGTTTTAATCGATTTTTGGTTGATCCGATTAGTTGTTATCACTTATTATCAACTTTAATGACTTCTTTTCGGGATTTTTTGGAATATCCATTTGATGGATTTGATATCGATTTCTATGGTTTTGATTCACGACATCGAATGTGAATTTTTGGTTGATCGATTGTTTCTACAATCGTTTTCTGTGATTTTTCACTTTTAAAATACAAAGGTTTCTATACTAGTAGTAAATACTCAAACGCTTTCACAAAGATGATTTCAATACCATTTTTAATACAAAACTCGTTTTTAAATCCGCTTTTCAATCTATTAATATATACAAACCTTTACCTCATTCGTATGAGAAATCAAATTAAACGACTTAGCAAAACAAGTGGTATGAAACGCTTGCGTTTACTTCGTTGGTTAATTCTTAGACTTGTTCGATTGAAATCTTGTGATAATTTTTGGGTGGAAATCTACAATTTGTTCGTAAATATTTAAGTTAAGCTAGTGGTTATGGGACATGAAGCTAAACTCATTTATTAACTAGCTTAGTGTAATCTACACTTTTCATTGATCAATGGTGATCATTTTATGGTTTAGACTAGCGATATGCGATGTCTCTTTGTCCACGTGGGGGACTGTACCTCGTTTTATGGAGCTTCGTCTCATTTTTATGGGCTGAAAACCCATGGTCTTTCGACCATTCGTGGAGCAATCGGCTCTATAAGTCGGTGCATGGGGCGTATCTTTTAAGTGCGTAGATGTTCGACTGTGCATGGGGCGTATCATTTTAGGTGCGTCGATGTTTGTTTATGCATGGGGCGTATCTTTTTAGGTGCATCGATGTTCGACTGTACATAGGGCGTATCTTTTCAGGTGCGTCGATGTTCAGCTCATTTTTATAGGCTAGCGACCTATGGGAATTATTTAAGTTCGGTTCATCGGGCATACCATTATTGCATTACGCCATTGTTCCGAATTATTTGAGTTTCAGGTTCATCGGGCGTACCGTTATTGCACTACGTCGTTGTTCTGGCTCATTTGAGTTTCAGGTACCTCGGCCGTACCGTTATTACATTACGTCGTTGCACCGGCTCTACGGTTAGCGACCATGGGGTAGTGACCCGTTTGTGACACACGTGTTGGTGAGTTTTTATGCTCCCGTTTATGATAGGCCTTCCCCCCTTTTTTGTGTTTTCTGGATTTTCTATTATGGATTTCTGGAATTTGTGTTTCACCAATTTTTTGCGATTGGCATTGTTGTGTTCTATCAATATTTGTGTTTTGGTGAATAATTTAAAGAATATGATATTCTTTTTGGATGTTTGAGATGATTTGAGATATTGTATGATTTTTGTTGTTATCAAATGTATGCTTGTCAAAGTATGGCATTATTGTTACCATATATTTTTGTTGTATCTCTTATCCTATCTCATCTTATATGATATTTATAGTTAGACTGATCCGTTTATTATTCTTCTTCTTAAATAATACTTGGGTCAGACCGAGGTGTTTCAGGTGCTTCCACTTGACTTCTTAGCAGGGGCTTGCTTCTGACTTTTGGCTAACTACTTTAGCTTGGTAGTTTTTGCTTTTATACATTTGAGATAGAGACTCCTTGATGTATACATATTCTTTTGCTTAGCACTTGTACCTACTCTTTTGTGTTGTAGTGGATCTTGTATGACCACTATTTTGATGTACACTTTTATATGTTATATTCATATCTGTTTCCGCCTTTGTGATATGAATATCTGTGACTGATTTGTGTTATGCTTATTTCTATATTTGTTTCCGAAGTCCACATAGCCACTGTGTAGTAGCTTTGAGTTTGTATTTGATATGTCGGATTTCCTCTTGAAATGAAATGCAAGTCATATTATCTGACATATCGGTATTCGCACAAAGCAATTGCACAGATGGTCGCTCCTCAACAGCCTTATTCTTCATGCTAGTCGACGACATTACCCCGTAGTGTCCTTGGCTAGTGTGAGTATAGAGGTAGGGCGTCATAGCCATGGATTAAAGCTAAGGACGACAAGTGAGTGGATTTAAATTATATCTCTTTTATGTTTATGATATATAATATCATTAGATTCCCATTAAATATTTAATTCAGCATTTGGACTAATTTCAGTAATTGGTTCTACTAGCTAGTATTGTTAAAACTGTAAATTTTGTAAGGAAAGTGTACTTATATTTAAATGTTATTTATATGAAAAAAAAGAAACCCAATTAAATATAAGTAATATTAGGCTTAAATGTTGTAGAGAAATGCATAAGCCTAAAAGTGAGAAATTTATAGTAAATTATGTTAAAACGGGAGAAATGAATTTAAAAGGGGGAAATCTAATAACTTAATTTGGAAGTTAGTGATAGATTAGTTGGTTGGTTTAGAAAAGGGAATACATTTCCATAGTTTAATATTGTAAGAATACCGATAAACGTAATTGCGAGAATAAAAGCAAAAAAATGGAATTAGTGCAAAATAGGAGATTACTGTATTTTGCATTACCCAACAATTAAAGAAACAATAAAAGAAATATCTTGCAGTTACGAGTTATTGTTTATAGCATTATTTAGTATTAAAATATGGAAATGGATTTTTAGCACAATTTTTGTAACCAACCAAATAGAATAGAACTACTTCCCAGAATAAAAGAGAATAATGCAAAGCGTTAAAGAACTTAAAGAAGAGGAAATAATCAAGTTAAATATTTGACAAGACTAGAAATAATAAACAGAGAATGGGACTAGATATGCATTTACTGCGCAGATAGTAGAATAAAAGGTAAAGCAGTTATTATGATAAGTAATTCATGACAGTTGGACGTAGTCCCAAGCTAAGACTGTCATATAATATAAGAGAACTAAAGAAAATTTAGTAACATAATAAAAGAAGACAGATTTGAATAGAAAAGAGACACTTGCAATTACATTTATAACATGTAGGCTATAAAAGAAAGAAAAGAATATAGAAGTGATAATTTCAAGTATAATTGTAACACGTAGGTTATAATTAAAAAATAAAGAAATAGAAGAAGATTATTTTATCAAACTTATATCTTGGATTAAGTTAATAAGCAAAAATAATAGCAGTGGCCCGTATTGGCAGCTTTCCCTTTCATGTCTAGGACTGATGGTCTCACACGTGGGTGGGTCTAGGCATGCTGATTAGGGTAAATAAGTAGCCAACAGAATAAGAAAAGTAAACTAACGCATAATAAAAGATTAGACGTAGGGTCTAATAAAATGGTAAGGTGCGTTTGGAGTAGCCCAAAGATAATCTGGATAAAGAGCCTAACGAAGCAGTTCATCGCAGATTTTTAGTACAGAAGGAGCATGTCCAAATTAGTTATTTTGGGCTAGAGGGAAGTACGAGACTTCAATGGGACATGAGGATACTCTAGGATGGCCCTCTGGGGTAGGCCTAATGAAGCTGCACCTCCGCAGGCAGGTCTGTAGGTGTTCCATCAAGAGAGTATGCCTTGACTGCTTTTGCATTGTAGGCCTAACGAAGCGGACCTTTGTAGGCAGTCAAAAGGTTGATGATGAAGTAGGATATTTGTATGACACCGTACTCTAGTTTGCGAGTAGGTTATAGTGGGCAGGACCCATAAGGATAGTCGCATGCGGATATCAGCCATCATCAGTCAGAGCGAGTTCGGGAAAGACTAGAGCTAAACCAATAGGCCAATGATTCTTTCACTATCGAGACATTAGATAAGGGGTACAATCAATTGCGGAAGGTACTATGGGTACAACCAAGTTCGGGAAAGACTAGAGCTAAACCAGTACGCTCTAGTAGCGAGACGATGGAGTCCTTTTCGAGGAGGATACATAATGTATTATGGGTAGTACCTAGGACCGATGCGGTCTTTGGGCATGTAGCTACATATATATATTGGTTATTAGGTCTAAATCTACTAAGGAGTAGATGGGTACGATTCACGCACAGAGGCAAGGGTATTATAAACCCAATATACCTAATATAATAGAAAATGGAAATAGAACGGTATATGTAGAATTATGCTTAGAAGTGTATAATTTGTCCATTCAACAGAACTTTAGTTCTGACCCCCTCCTCATATCATCAAACAGGTTAGATAAATGGTAGAGATTATCTAGCTTTGAGACACTTGTTTAGAAAGTGTTATTACCTTAGTGATTATTTACTTATTACTATATTTTACTCAGTTCCTCTGTGAGATATTTATTTGAGCTCTGATATATTTATCTTTGTCTATTTGCAGGATACCAGACACCCAACTCGGGCTTCAGTGGATTTGGGTTTTAGCATTTCTATGAAAAATCCGGACTTACTGGAACTCGGGTTGTTGCAATTGCATGGAGCATATGCAACAAGCCGTTAAACCTCTAGATGTCCCTAGCAGGACGAGGGTTGTGTCATGAGGCTTTTCAGCGGATACTGCCCACAGAATCTAAATGTGATGTGCAAATTCTAATGTGACTACATGATGCAAGTTTCCAACATATTTACAAATGCCAAATTTACTTTTAAATAGACACGAGTAAGTTAAATATAAGTTTTGGTCATTATCAAGATATTTTAGTCTTTTTACTCATCAGAACTTCCAATTAAATTTAAGTTATCATCACAATTAGACTCTACTTTGGCTAGTTGTTTCAGTTGAAAACATGATGCAACTATGAAATGAATCCTTAGTTGATTATCAAAGTTTTGCAGAGTGGTAATTTTATGTCTTTTGAATAACAAGTCAAATAAAATAAGTGAAGATAGTGCTTGGATTTCACTTGCTTGCTCTCTCTATTTTGGAAAATATATATTATTATTTATATACCTAACTCTGATAAACCGAGGCCAGATATACCAATCATGCACTTCCTTTCGGGCTTATGTGAGAAGAGTACAGAGCATGACGAGTGTACACACTTGCGTATGAACACATGAATCTAGGTATTTTTTATTTTAATTTTATTTACATATAACTAACTCAGATAAACTGAGGCCAGATATACCGATCATGCATTGCCTTTCGGGCTTACGTGAGAAGGGTATAGAACATGGCGAGTGTATACACTTACATGTGAACATCTAACTCTAGGTGTTTTTTATTTTTATAAAAACTATTTTTTATTATTTTTTTTATAAAGAGAGAGTTTTCCAAAATCATCTTAGCACCACTTAACTTAAAAGATCAAAAATGTTATCGCCTTTACTTTAAATCAACCACTCTTTTAAACAAAGATTACAATTAGGACATACTTCATAATTATCACCTATGAACCTTCCAATATACTGGTTAAACCATAGTTACTTGTAATCAAACTTTTCTTTTAAATTTATTAAGAAAAGTAAATTTTCAAAAATTTTAATTTAATAACCAAAAACCTATACTTATCCTACCATGTTTCTTCTATAGCAAATCAATATGCTAAAAAGAGAATTTTTTTTGGAATTTTTTTTTTAAATTTTTTTGGAAAGAAAATGCAAAAAATAAACCATGAAAAATTAAAATGAACATGGGACTCCTCCCCACACTTAATTTTGACTGTGTCCCCACAACCAATGCACGATATAATGAGTGTAACGGGGAAAAATTTGTACATATTTACAAGAGAGGGTTAACATTTCTTACTAGACGTAGTATGGCTCATGAAGAGTCATGAGCTCCTCCTCTCGATCACTCGGCAATTCTAAGTATGTTTTTAAACGATGATCATTGACTTTAAAAATGGATCCATCCATAGGGTTACTATTTCTGTGGCACCATGTGGAAAAACAGTACAAATGGTGTATGGTCATTTCCACCTTGATTTTAATTTCCCAAGTAACAATGAAGTCGAGAGTCATACAAAAGAATTTTTTGATTTAGCGAAAATGTTTTCCTTAGGATTGCTTTGTCATGAAAAATTTTTGTTCTTTCTTTGTAAATTTTCTCGTTTTCATACGCATCGTTCCCAATCTCCTATAATTCATTGATTTGCAATTTTCTATTTTTGCCAACTTTTTCAAGATCAAAATTTATGTTCTTAATCGCCCACAACGCTTTATGTTCAAGTTCGACGGGTAAATATAATACTTTGCTATAAACAAGCCTAAAAGGAGACTTCCTAAGATCGGTTTTATACGCAGTTCTGTATGCCCAAAGAGCATATGTTAATTTTTGTAACCAATCTTTTCGATT
Source organism: Allium fistulosum (assembly GCA_030737815.1). Lineage (NCBI taxonomy): Eukaryota > Viridiplantae > Streptophyta > Magnoliopsida > Asparagales > Amaryllidaceae > Allium > Allium fistulosum. The sequence continues at coordinate 1,025,613,880 of CM060902.1, forward strand.
TTTATTTACAGTTTTCTCCAAAGTTTGTTTGATTTGACGATTTGAAACTTCAACTTGACCACAAGTTTGAGGAAGATAAGGAGTGGATAACTTGTGGGTTATCGAGTATTTTTCATAGAGTTTCAATTGAACGATTACAGAAATGGGTCCATTATCGTTTATTATTATGCGAGGTGTTCTAAACCTCGAAAAGATGTTTCCTCTTATAAACTTCACAACAACTTTGTGGTCACTTTTTTTACAAGGAATGGCTTCAACCCATTTAGGGACGTAATCAACAATAAGAAGAATGTATAAATTTCCGAAAGAATTGGGGAACGGTCCCATAAAGTCAATACCCCAAACGTCAAAAATTTTCGACCGTGAGAATGAGGTTCAAAGGCATCATGTTTTGTCGAGAGATTCTTCCTTACATTTGGCAGCAATCGTAAGTTTTACAAAACTCAAATGCATCTTTGAAAAGTGTAGGCCAGTAAAAACCACATTGAAGCACCTTTTCCGTTGTTTTCTTCGGACCGAAGTGACCACCACAAGCTGGGTTATGACAAAACGAAAGAACACTTTTGATTTCGCAATCCGAGATGCAACGTCGAATGATTTGGTCGGAACAGTACTTAAACAAGTATGGATCATACCAATAGAAGTACTTGACTTGGAAAAGAAATTTGTATTTATCTTGTTTCAACCAAAATGAAGAAGTTTCCTTAGTGACTAGATAGTTCACTGTATCGGCATACCATGGATCGATGGAAACGGAAAGAAGTTATTTATCTGGAAAGTTTTCGTTGATCGGTAAGAAGGTGGTGCGTTGGAAGATGTGACAGTTGATCAGCAATGACATTGTCCGATCCTTTTTTGTCTTTGATTCTAAGGTCAAATTCTTGAAGTAACAGGATCCAACGGATCAAACGAGACTTAGCATCCTTTTTAGCAAAAAGGTACCTAAGAGCGGAATGGTCAGTGTAAACAGTAATGTGTGAGCCAATCAAATAAGGTCGAGATTTTTCGAGCGCGAAGACTACCGCTGTAACGACCCGCATATTTATCACTTTGATAAATTATATTTATTTTTTAAAAATTTCAAGTAAAAGGTTGACAAGACAAATAATATTGTTTTGAGTGATAATAAATAATAGTAATCTTATTTTGAATAGATATTTACAAAAATTATTTTCCTCAAAATTTAAATCGATAAAATGGCCGAAAACTGTTTTATCGATAACCAGCTCTATAATCGAAAAACGTCATGCACGGAGCTGGATACATACTCTTATTTTTATAATTGAACAAGAATATGAAATAAAATTAATTATTTTATTTTTGGAAATTAAATGTATTTATGTCATCACCGATAATGGCATCGTATTTAAATATAAATTATTAATTTAAATTGAGATTTAATGATTTAATAATTATTTTAATTGATGATAATTCATTTTGAATAGTTATAAAGTGATAATAAATCATTTAAAATATTTATATAAAGATTGACAAATTTTGTCGCACTTTGACAAATCGACGTCGTATTTTTACAATTGGATTTTAATATTATTTAATTGGTTTTATAACTTAAATAAAATTGTTTTAATTAATTAAAAATGGTAAGAAACTTATTTTTTAGTTTTGTTTATTCACATAAATAAATAGTTTGATTAAAAACTGAAAATGTGACCGACGATCGTTTTTCGAATTTTCGACCATTCGTCGACGAAAGTTGTTTCGAATCATTGCGATATTGTTAACATAATTTTAACACATATTAATACACATTTTGAAAAAATTTACAATTAGCACAAAATGACAAAGAGAGTTTACTTTTGAAAACTTATAAAGTAAGTAAAATCTTTTGATTTCTACTTTTTAATAAAATACTTAAGTGTTAAGTAATAAAAAGCAAACTTACCATCACCTTTCACCTCCTTACACATACTTTCCATCTCATTAAATGCTAGTAGTTAAAGGTCTAATCTTGCATTGGACGGAGGAATAAATATGTGGTTAGAAATGAGTTTTGGCTTAAGGGTATTAAGGTCATTTGTGTGTAAACTTCATGTATAGATACCCACCTCCATCTCCACTTTCATTCAAACTTTCCCTTCTCTCTTTTTCTAAGCTTCTTCATCTACTTCCTCTCCTCCTTAATGGGTTCCAAGCCATGGAAAAAATTAGAAAGAAATAATGTTGAAATATATACAAAATATACAAAATAAAATCGATATCAATTCGCTTCAAAACCAAACTCACTATTTTTCGTATTTTACTCTTCTGCTCACGGCCATAACTTTCTCGTAAATAATCTAAATTGAGAAATTATTTTTTAAATTCAATAGAATTGAGTTGGCTACAATTTTCATTCACATCATTTCTTCAAAATCTAAGAGTTATTATGTCAAAATTTTAATTCTTTCAAAGTCATTTTCGAGCCCAGTTTTGAAGGCCGAAATACCTCTTTTTCATTTTTATTTTCTACTGCATTTGTTGTTTAGTATTTGTCAGCAATTGTGAGAACAAGCTGTTATAATTGTCCAGGCTGATGATTGATTAGTGTACTCTAATTTATGTATGTATATTATAGTTTTATTTTGTAAATATTTGTTCTATATTATATATTACTCGTCACAATGTGAGATTCTGTTCTGTCTTTTCTTTCATTTTCCCCAACAATTTTCCTTTTCGATAATTGGGTGCTCGGCACATAAATACCATGGATGTTTTAGTGTCGACTTTTGAGGGTCGAAAAGGTGGGTCGTTACAAGGGGTATCAAGCTTAGGTTGAGCGAACACCTAGGCTTTGATGGGGTAGAACTAATTTGAGTTAGGGCAAGTGAGACCTTAGGATGAGTTTGAGTGTATATATAAGTGTGTATTTGTTAGTGCTATAAAAATGTTTTATATTGTGTTTATTTATCGATTGAGTTGTTTGCGAAGTCTAATCGGTACAAAAGGAACAACTGCACCAAAAGGGTTTCTTAACTCTTGAACGAGGAAAACAGACATAGTATTGTTTTGAAATTGGGTAAATGAAATAATTTTACCTGGACTATATTTTATATATAGAAATAATTTTTAGAAAATTAATATAGTTATATATGATGTATTTGGTTTTAGAGAATGATAATATTTGATTATTATCATTACTGTTTCTTATTTGTGCTCAGATAATTTATGGTCATCTATTGTTTCGTTGAATTAAATACGAACACCTTGTGAATTCAGTTTCATGATTTTGATAAACGGGCATTCGATGATAGGGTTGGAGTAATTTTTTTTAATAGAGATTGTTTATTAAAAACTAAACAAAGATAAATATTCATGAATTATTTTATATAAGAAAGTGAAATTTTATAAGTATGATTTACAAATAGATTTTATAAATAAAAAGGATTTAAACTAAGAATTTGAGGACTTAAATTCCAGTGTTTGGAAATTGTTTTTCAAAGTTTTGAGAAAATAATAATATTATTATTGAAAAAGTATATATGGATAACAATATTTTAAGAAGAATTTTAAAGAGATAGAAAACACTGAACTCACTTCAGTCGCTGGAAAATAATTTTGGTGATGACCGCAGCATCATCGGCATTCATTTTCAAGTTTCTATGTGATAGATGGTAGCATGGTAGAGTTTTGAGAAAACAATAATAATATTATTGAAAAAGTATATATGAAGAAAAATATTTTAAGAAGAATTTTAAAAGAGATAGAAAACACTGAACTCACTTCAGTCATTGGAAAATAGTTCTGGTGATGATCGCAGCATCATCGGCGCTCATTTTCAAGTTTCTATGTGATAGATCGCTAGCATGGTAGATTTTGATTCAGAGATGTTTTAATAAAATAGATTGTGATTTAAAAATCCTAAAAGTATGATTTGATATACAAAAAGAAGAACTATAAATTATTATTAGTTCAAAATGATGTGAAATAACACCCCCGGTGTTTAGTTCTTAATTTTTCAGTTAATGATATTACAAACTTATATATTCTATCCATTAGGATACTTTGGATTGTGAATCCCATTATAATATGTTGAGGGATAATATTTCATGTGTTAAAATAATTTGGAATTTTAGATAATTTTGGACAGTCCAAAACTTCCGAGTTAAACTAAAGCTAAGTATTTGTGAGAATATAAGAAAATAAGTTTTGTAACTTATAAATTTGAAAAGGTAAAGAGTTTAAAAAGGTTATAAATTTGTTGAAAATCCTGGTTAAGTAAACGAATCTGGAATTTGTATATACACTCTTAGGATGTAGAAGAGTATTATACAAATATGAGCTTAAAGTTTTGCAGTGATTAATAACCATAAGTGGTGTTTCAGAAAGTGTTTATAAACTGAAGAAAAAAATTTATGGAATGGTTTATAAGTGATATTAGCCTTAAAGGAATAAACTAGAAGAGGAATTGAATGTGAATAAATATAATTGGTATAATTAAGAAACCAATGGAATAAATATGTAAGTTGTACATAGAATATTTTATTTGCATAATTGTTTGATCTAGATTTGAGTACACGATTTCGAGGTGATTTACACCTATCCGAACAAGGATTTTTCACACGATTCTTGATGGCAAACACATGATACAGAATTTTGATTTTTTTTCGAAGTTTTTTATCATAGTATATGGCTATGTAAGAAGAACGAAGGTTTCTACAAAGGAACCGGGTTGGAGTCAGCACTAGAGTGGTCGAGTTGTAACAACCTTGTTGTTAATTACCTAATTAATTTTAATAACCCACCTTTTTGACCCTTAGAAGTCGACACTAATACATTAACGATATTCACGCATCGAATAACCAAGTGTCGGAAAGACAGATGGTTAGAGGAAAGAAGGAGAAAGAAGACAAGAAGAAACTAAACAACATAGAATGTCACATCACAACGAATAATATGTAATATAACAATGATCTTTACAAAAGAAAACTTTTATATACATACATCAATCAGAGTACTAGCCTATCAACTATCTGGATAGTTATAACACTGGTCTGACTCGAGTATTATAAGAAAACAACGCCCGGGTCATTCTGGTAAAACCAACGTGAGAAACTCAAATCATAAGTAATTTTATTTATTATAACTTGTAAATCCTTTAAAATCAAAGGTATCTCGTAAGACCATGCCGCATATAAACACGGACAGACTTTTACCTTACGATAACCAAAACATTTTCAATATAAAATCATTTGATATTATTCTAATGTCTAAGGTTTAAAGTAAATATATCAAGTAGCTGTGATTTGTGTACATGACAACAATAATAGGTATACAATCAAAAACAGAAAGCGCTTATTGGAGAATGGATTTTGAACAAATGGAAAGGTAAGGGACTACCTTTCGAAAATCTGTACACCTCTAGATAAAATGTAATGTGCGATCGAAAATCTTTCGGCCTCTGCCACCATAGGACCGGCCTACCCCCGAACTGGGTAGTACTAAATATGATCACCCCTTTGCTGTGATCAACAACCAAAAATGGGTCCCAAAGCATACATAGAGATATCGATACTAGGTCTGGGGATGATTATACCCTAACGTGTGCGACCCATATAGCCCTACCGCATCTACCCTATTTTTGCCATTCCCGGAGTCGAAGACATTGAGAGGCCATGATTACCTTTTTCTCATAGCAGACCATCTTGGAATGCTAACACTGCCCTCGAAGCAGAAATGCAATGCCAGAATTCATCCATACAAGTTGTTCCGGGATTGAACAAACACTCAACATTTACCATCTTCCATTTTGGAATCACCATCATAAAGAATAGTATAGTTCCATAGCACACTTCATAACGATCCATCACGAATGTTATTAGTTTGGAGTGGTTTCGGTAAATCATACTTATCCGTAACCTGTAGGAAATGTGAATTATGGATGTTAAGGCAGAAATAACACTAGAGGGAGGGTGAATAGTGTTTAATTAATTTTATGAATCTTTTTGAAATATTTTCAAATTAAACCCAAACAGATGCAATTCACAAACACAAAGACAGTCACAGAACCAGACACAAATGCAAATAGTAAATAAAAGCAGTAAAGGAAAGAATACATCGGAATTTTATATTGGTTCGGAGTTACCCTATATTCAGTCCAACACAATTTCTTGTGCGTATTTCTTTCCAAATATAATGTCGATATTACAACCTCGATTTCAAGGCCACGAGATACACCCTCCTGTCTCTGAGTCTAGGGCAAACTCTCTTGATTTAACCAGGCTACAAGGTCACCTAATTGATTTATGGTCTACAATCACACCCAATTGATTTATAAGCCACAATCACACTGTTTCCAATCACACTTTTATAGAGAGAGACTCGATACACTTCGATCTTTGATTACAAATGATCCTATAACTCTGAATAGCACTGAGATCTTTGAGAGAGAGTGGCAGAGAATCAAACTAGAGATGATCGAGTTTGATTCACTTAGGATTTAGGCAGAATTTTGTTAAAGCATTTGAAATATAAGAGAATATTTGAGTAGAGAAGGAGTGAAGAAATGAAGAAAAACTAGCTTACAATTCGTTGAAAACAACTGGTATATATAGGAGGACAACCGCCATGTCCATTCGCTAAAGGTTATGACGAATAGACACTTCTTTTGAAAATTTGAAATTTGAAATCTACGGCTAACATGTCGACATGGGGGGGGGGGGTATAGACATGTCGACATTCCCTAGTATTTTTTGAAAATTAATTTTTGTTTTAAAAGATATTTTCTTTCTAAAGTTTGTCGAAACAATCTTAAAACTTTGTAAACTATTTTGAATATACTTCTATGATTATAAAAACCTTTGGAAAGTGATCTTACGAAATATAAAAGTAATAAAAACTAAATATTTTGAGATTAAAGTTAAAACATTAAAACTAGGAGATAGTTTAAAAACAAGAAATGATTTTGAAATTAATATGATTAAAAATAGTTTTTGAATTAAGGCTAAAATATTTAAACCGAGAGAGAGATGTCTTTTTAGAAAGATAGTTTTTCAAAAATCTAAAAATAAGTCATTTGAAAATTTAGTGGATTCCATTCCACTAGAGAAGGTCGTGGGTTCCATCCCACTAAAGAGGTCATGGGTTCCATCCCACTATTAAAGCGAGAAGGTGGATTCCATTCCACAGTTAAAATCCGAATAAAGATTTTAGTGCTATTATGAAGTTTTAACATAAATATAGACTTTATTACTTATTTTGATACCTTGAAATCTTGGTAATCTTGATGCTCATGAGTCTTCAGTCTTGATTTCTACAATCTTGAATTCGGCAGTCGTGAATCCCTATACTATATAGTCTTCATTCTCAGTACCTGCATATATACATATATATATATATATATATCCTGCATAAACATATATATCTAGACAAAGATATTAGTATTTATGTTTTATAACAAGTCCTAAGGTTGTTGTCATCAAAACCATCATCTCAAGAACTAACAATCTCCCTCGTTTTGATGATGACAACCTATGTTTATAAAATATACTCCAACAAACTCTGATTCTACACTGACTCCCCTTATTCCAACAACTCCCCCTTAATCTACTAACTCCCCCTTAATCTAAGCCTAACTAACAGCCTAACTATCCTATTTTATAATTCTCCCCCTTTGCCATCAACAAAAATTAAGCCTAAACTACATAACTCCCTCTTAAACTAATACTATGGAACTAAATGCTAATAACGAAGTATAATAAGCGAAACATAAATCTAATTTTATTATATATGATGTTACATTACACACACACACATATATATGCGTGTGTGTATGTGTGTGTAATGTAACATCATATATACAAATATATACAAGTACACAATATATAAAAACGTTAATATAATAACAATCTAACAAGAGTCCTTGACAATTGGTGACTTGTGAATCGAACAATTTGGGTAATGGAGACAATAGTTTCCATGTTGTTTGACCAAATTACTATTTTGTCAAAACAGACTTCTCCAACGCAAACAACGTTATCGCCCTCGTCCATTTGTGCTTCTTCCTCCTTCTTCTTCATCATCCTCTAATGGATTATCAATACATATGTTAGAGGAATCATCTTCGATCGCAATAGGGTCTGCATGATTATCCATTAGAAATTTTGCAAATTTCTAAGAATCTTGCCTTGTTTCTTTTGTTCCTTTGCCATCCTTATTTGCATGGCTTGTAATTCAGTCACCATTTGCAGAGAATCCTTCATAATTTCCTTGATCTTCATTACTCAAGCCAATGTAGTACGTTGGAATGGACCAAAATTAGGAGAAAGGAAGGAAATGGTTGCATTTTGGTTTGATTTAGAAGAGGAGGACATTACTTTGTATTTTTAGAAGTTTATTACAGAGAAAATAAAGTGAGAAGACAGATGAACTCGAAATATTATGGTTATATAACCACCAAACTGATTTTAGAGGGAAAATCAAAATTTCAAATCTGACCGTTGTATGTCGGCATGGGGGTAGGGGCATGTTGACATACCTTTGAAAATTTTGAAAATTTTTTTTTTCTCTATTATGTTACTATATCTATATTCTATATCTCAATTATAGAACAAATACATAGTTCTCTTCCTAATTTAGTAAAGGTTGATTGATTCAAGGGTTTGGTCAGAATATCAGCTATTTGATTTTCATTATTGATAAATTCAAGAGAACTAATCTCTTTACTTATATTATCTCTGAGAAAATGATGTCTGATATCAATATGTTTGGTTCTGGCACGATGAGTAGGATTTTTGGATAAATTTATTGCACTTGTATTGTCACAATAAATTAGTGATTTTGAAATATTTAATCCAAAATCCTTTAGGGTCTGTTGCATATAGATAACTTGAGAACAAGCCAAAGCAACAGAGATATATTCTGCTTCAGTTGTTGATAGCGAGAGAGTATTTTGCTTTTTACTGAACCAGGAAACCAAAGAATGTCCTAAAAAGTGATAAGTTCCACTTGCACTTTTTCTGTTTGATTTACAACCAGCATAGTCAGCATCACAATATGAGATTAAATCAAATGAATCATTTTTAGGGTAAAATAGGCCATAGTCTAAAGTGTGTTTAACATAACTTAGGATACCTTTAAAAGCTTTTAAATGGGTTTCTTTGGGTTGAGATTGTTAACTTGCACATAGACAGACACTATGCACGATATTAGGCGTACTCACGGTTATATAGAGTAGCGATCCAATCATTTCCCTATATAGTTTTTGATCAACATCTTCTGGCATGTCTTCTTTATTCAAGGCTTCATTGGTTGCCATAGGAGTGGGTTTTCCACTCGCAGTGGTCATACCAAACTTACTAACTAGATCCCTAGCATACTTTTCTTGACTAATGAAAATACCACTATCTAATTGTTTTATTTACAATCCTAAAAAGAAAGTAAGTTCACCCATATGACTCATCTCAAACTCTTTTGTTATTATTTCAGAAAACTCTTTGTTCATTTCACTGTTTGTTGATCCAAAAATGATATCATCTACATAAATCTGTACTAATTGGATATAATTTTTGTTTCTTTTAATAAAAAGAGTATTATCTACTCTACCAATTTAAAAATTTGATTGTAATAGGTAAGATCTTAGTCTATCATACCAGGCTCTAGGAGCTTGTTTCAGACCATATAAATCTTTCTTTAATTTGTAAACATGATTTGGAAACTTTTCTTCTTCAAAGAGAGGAGGTTGTTCAACATAAAAATCCTCTTTAACAAAATCATTTAAAAAGGCACTTTTGACATCCATTTGAAATAATTTGAAATTTTTGTGGTTTGCGAAAGCAAAAAATTCTAATAGCTTCTTATCTTGCTACGGGTGCAAAGGTTTCATCAAAGTCTATTCCTTCTTCTTGACAATAACCTTGTGCAACTAACCGAGCTTTATTTCTAATGACCTCACCTTGTTCATTCATTTTATTTTTATAAAATCATTTAGTTCCTATTATAGTTTTGTCCTCAGGTCAAGGAACAAGTTCCCATACATCATTTCTAGTGAATTGATTCTGTTCTTCTTGCATAGCAAGAATCATTGAATCATCAGATGATGCTTCCTTTGGATTTTTGGTTTCAATAGTTGATATAAAAGCTACATTACCATCTTGTTTAATTGATTTCTAGTCCTAACAACAGATTCAGTATTTCCTAGTATATTTTCTATAGGATGATCTTTTAAAACCCTGATCCTTCTATTAGGATGAACAGTTTCACAATTTGTTTCATTTGATTCATTATTTAAAGTAACAAAATCATCTTCATCATTTATTTGAACAAAATCTTTGAAATTTTCATTAAAAGATACATGCATTGTTTCTTCAATGGTGTTAGTTTTCAAATTGAAAACTCTATATGCTTCACTTCTATTAGAATATCCGATAAAGATTCCTTTGTTGGATTTAGGATCAAATTTATCCAAATTGTCCTTTGTATTTAGAATAAAGAATTTACTTCCAAAAACTTTAAAATAAGATACCTTTGGTTTCTTATTTAAAAGAAGTTCATATAGTGTTTTATTAGTTAGATGTCTAATTAAAATCCTATTCAAAATGTAACAAGCTGTAGCGACTGCTTCAACCCAAAATTTTCTTGGTAATTTACTATCTGAAAGCATAGTTCTTGCGCACTCTTGAATCGTCCTATTTTTATGCTCTACCACTTCGTTTTGTTGTGGAGTTCTTGGAAAAGAAAATTTATGAGTTATTCCTTTTTTATTAAAGAAATTCTCAAAATTTTCATTTTCAAATTCTCCACCATGACCATTATGAATAGTTTTGATTTTTAAAGAAAGTTGATTTTGAATTCTTTTTGCAAAAGTTTTAAATAAATCAAAAGCATCGCTTTTATGTTTCAGAAAAATTGTCCATGTAAATCTAGAATAATCATCTACAATTACAAAAACATATTTACTGTGATTTATTGACTGAATTTGAGATGGACCAAACAGATATAAATGAAGTAACTCAAGAGGTTTTTAAGTTGAAATCATATCTTTCAATTTGAATGAAATCTTCCTATGTTTTCCTAATTGACAAGCATCACGTATACTATCTACTTTAAAATCCATTTTAGGAAGACCTCTTACTAGATCAAATTTTGAAAGTCTAGATGAGAGTTTGAAATTAAAATGCCAAAATCTTTTATGCCAAATCCAAGGGTCACTTGTATTAGCCAAAAGACATAGGTTATCATTTGAGATTTTCATACTGAGAATATAAATATTTTTCTTCCTAATTCCTTCAAAGATAATATTTGATTTATTATCTTCGATGTGACACTTATCTGTTTCAAAATTAATTTTGTAGCCGTTGTCACATAGTTGACTTATGCTAAGTAAGTTGTGTTTTAGATTCCTATCTAACAGAACATCAGAAATAGTAGGAGTTTTAGAGTTACCGATATTGCCGATGCCAATCACATATCCTTTTGAATTGTCTCCAAGGTTGACCAGTCCTCCATCTTCATAAATTATGTCATTCAGTATCTCCGGCATACCAATCATGTGTCTTGAACATCCACTATCATGTATCCATTTGTTTTTCTTGATTTGCACCATTTGTCCATTGAGTGCTGATTATTCAAAAGCCATATACCACATCTGTTCCTGCACAACACACCAATTTGCTAGATAACTTAATTTTCTATAATAATAATATGCAGACTTATGAGACAATGATGATTTGGACAGTTTTGAACTAGTGTTAACAGAATCTCCAAAAATTGCCATTTTAAACTTTTTCAAAATTAAGATTATGATAACTTTGAAAACCAATGCTCTGATACCAAATGTAAGAAATGCGGATTATGGATCTAAAGGCAGAATTAACACTAGATGGAGGGTGAATAATGTTTAATTAATTTTATGTATCTTTTTGAAATGTTTTCAAATTAAACCAAAGCAGATGCAATTCACATACACAGAGACAATCACAGAACCAGACACAAATGCAAATAGTAAATAAAAGCAGTAAAGGAAAGAACACACTGGAATTTTATACTGGTTAGGAGTTACCCTACATCCAGTCCCATACAATTTCTTATGCAGATTTCTTTTCAAATATAATGTCGATATACAACCTCAATTTCAAGGCCACGAAATACACCCTTCTGCCTCTGAGTCTAGGGAAAACTCTCTTGATTTAACTAGGCTACAAGATCACCTAATTGACTTATGGGCTACAATCAAACCCAATTGATTTACAGGCCACAATCACACCGTTTGCATTCACACTTTGATAGAGAGAGACTCGATACACTTTGATCTTTCGATCTTTGATTACATATGATCCTATAACTCTAAATAGCACTGAGATTTTTGAGAGAGAGTGGCAGAGAATCAAACTAGAGATGATTGAGTTTGATTCACTTAGGATTTTGGCAGAATTTTGTTAAAGAATTTGAAATATAAGAGAATATTTGAGTGGAGAAGAAGGAGTGAAGAAATGAAGAAAAACTAACTTAAAATTTGTTGAAAACAACTGGTATATATAGGAGAACAACGGTCATGTCCATTCACGAATGGTTATGACGAAAAGACATTTCTTTTGAAAATTGAAAATTGAAATTTGAAATCTACGACTACCATGTCCACATAAGGGGTATAGGCATGTCGACATCCCCTAGTATTTTTGAAAATTGATTTTTGTTTTAAAAGAGATTTTCTTTTTAAAGTTTGTCGAAACTATCTTAGAACTTTGTAAACTATTTTTAATATACTTTTATGATTATAAAAAGCTTTGGAAAGTGATCTTACGAAATATAAAAGTAATAAAAACTAAATATTTTGAGATTAAATTTAAAACATTAAAACTAGGAGATAGTTTAAAAACAAGAAATGATTTTGAAATTAATATGATTAAAAATAGTTTTTGAATTAAGGCTAAAATATTTAAACCGAGGGAGAGGATGTCTTTTTAAAAAGATAGTTTTGAAAAAAATCTAAAAATAGGTCATTTTGAAAATTTCGTGGATTCCATTACACTAGAGAAGGTCGTGGGTTCCATCCCACTACAGAGGTCGTGGGTTTCATCCTGCTATTAAAGCGAGAAGATGGATTCCATTCCACAATTAAAATCCAAATAAATTTTTAGTGATATTATGAAGTTTTAACATAAATCTAGACTCTATTACTTATCTTGATATCTTGAACTCTTGAACTCTTGATAATCTTGATACTCATGAGTCTTCAGTCTTGATTTCTACAATCTTGAATTCGTCAATCTTGAATCTCTATACTGTACAGTCTTCATTCTCAGTACCTGCATATATATATATATATCCTACATATACATATATATCTAGACAAAGATATTAGTATTTATATTTTATATTCAAGTCCTAAGGTTATTGTCATCAAAACCATCATCTCAGGAACTAACAAAACTGTTGTCCCCCAACTAAGCGGTAATTTCCGGCTACCTCAATTTCGGCTCTTTAGAGTTATGCAACAAGTATTCGAGTCCTCACCGGGGAACTCGAATATACACAACATACTTTCCATGTTAAACATGTTAAGATTTGATAGTCGGTTATTTAACTATCAAATACACAATAAACAATAATCCAGAGATTTAATCTTTCCATAGTAACAACTAAGCCTCAAAATAAGTTTTCATTTATTTAAATCTCATTTCAAAACATTTATCAAAACATCATATACTTATCTCACTAACATCAGTATATTAGTAAAACATTGTGAAAGATTTTTTATTTCAAAATTATATTAAAAGGGTCAAACAAATGTTATTTAAATTAGAGATAAGAACAACCCTAAACAATATTCCTTCGATGTTAAGCATGGAATGAAAGTTCCACCCCACCATAATTAAAAAGGCCAGTTAAGGGAAATCCCATCTCTAATTCCTTTATAAATTTTCTTCAATAAATCCTCTTAATAAATCATTTCCATTTATAAATCTCCTTTGCCTAAATTATAAATCCATTTATAAAACACTTTTATAAATATCCAAAAATAATTTACTCTTTTATAAATATCCAAAGTCAGTTTTAAACTCTTTTATGATTATCCATTTATAATTCCCTTTTCAAAAAAAATCATTTACAAATATCATTCGTAAATCTCCTTTAAATAAACCCTTTATAAAATATTATTTACAAAATATCATTTTTAAATACCTTTATCGAAATAAATGGACATCTTATAAAATCATTTACAAAAACTTAATCCCAAATTGATATAGAATTAAAGTCAAGTTAAAAATCGTAATTTACAAATTTGAAAGGAGGCTTAGTGACCACAATGGTACTAAATCAAGTTACCATTTTATTTAAATTTGACTTCCAAGTCACATAATAGTTATTTACATAAACAAACATATATGTAAATAAAATTCATAACTACATCAGCGAATGGCATGTCAATATAAACCAACTAGTAGATACATATCCAAGCAAAATAATAGAAGGATGGTGATTGGTCCTGCTAAATAGATGTCCAAACGATCTATTAAGTTTAATATAGTAGAACGGAGATTTATTTTACTAAGAGATGTTCAATAATCTACTTAATAAAGGTATAGCATAATGGAGATTTATTCTGCTAACAAATGTCAAAGTTTAGTATAACTTATTCATGTTTGTATGGTTACTTAATGGTATCGACAATAGAATCTCTTGTGTTCGAAACTATTCTTTGTAAAAGAAAGTTGCCTTTAAACAAATTGATCCTTGGAAAACAAAGTAATTAAGAACTTAAACCTCTTTTTAAATAATTAATTACAAGTTAAATCCTTTTTAAAAACATAATTAAATCATAATTAAGTCTTAATTTAGCTTAATTATTAATAAAGAAATAATTAACCTTTAATAAATAATTTGTTTAGAAATTAAACCCTTTATTAATTTATAATTAAAATAATTAAACACTTACTTAATAATTAATTAATAATTAACCCTATACTTAATTAATAATTAATTAAAATAAAATCATATAATTAATTCATAATTCATTAAAAATTAATCTTACTTGATCAAAGATTAATTAAAATTAATCTCACTTTTAAAAGATAATAAATTAGTAATTAATCTTTGCTTAATTATAATCAATAAACCTTGTTTAATACTTAATTAATGATTAATTACCCAACTTAATTAGTTAATAAATATTTAATTAACTATCTTAAACATCATTATTAAGTTTTGAAAAATATTTCTAAGGTTTACTTATGTATACAAACTCAAGTTTGTAAGAAGTTGAACTTTTTACAAAAAATTGCATTCATAGCGATTATCGCTATGGATGCCAAAATTGTTTTCTAAGTTTCTTTTGAAATCTTACCCTTTTGACAAACCAACTTAATTTTACAAACATAAAACAAGTATTTTGAAAACTAAAATAGAGTTTAGACTTGATAAATTTTTTTGATTTTTCAAACTAAATACCATAGTTTCACACAAGGATTACTTGTCGCTCTACCATACAAAAGTGCTAACTCCCTTAACATATAACCACATATTCATGTCCATAGCTTGCAAATCATATCATAAACCATAAACACATATAAATATCCAAACTTTATCACATAAGGTTCATAACTTGCAACTTTAATAACTTTTTGACTTCATTTCAAGTCAATAACCAATACCACATACAAGCACATATAAACACATGTATACTTACATACAACAACATCAAATTACTACAAATCATCCAACAAAACATAGTAATAAGTAAAGCAAAATAAAAAGGTTAAAACTTGTTAAAGGTGTTAGCTTTACTCACCAAGCATATTTATGCAACGACCCAAAATTTTAGTCATTTGAATTTGGAATATTTAATTGATTTTAAATATTGAAAAGTTAATTTTATAGGTTAAATAACTTGAATTTCAAATATAGTGATTTATTGGATAATTTAATTATTGAATTTAATAATTGAAATTGTTTAAATAATTGAATCTTGAATTTTAATTTGGTTAAAAATGATTTTAAAGCTTATTTAAATTCTATTTAATAAGAAAGGAGATAGTAAAACTTTTAATGTAAATTTAAAAGTGATTAATTTGGTTTTTAAAATATTTTAATTAACATATAAAAATAGTCTTTCCGGGTACTGTTTCAGATTTCGACGAAACCTGTTTCATTGGATCCGTAATAGTGGATTATTATATACCAACAAATTTCATAACGATCGGATGTATCGTTTGGTCGTGCGAGATCGAGACACGTATAAATTAATTTCGGAAATTTAATATAATAATTGGGTTTGAAAAGCTATCTTCCAAATAAGATCAAATTAGGTCTCAAGAATAGTCCCATTTCGTTCGAAATAGGGGTATTACATATAGAAATCCAGACGACATGCCTTGATTGGGGTTCGAGATTCGGGGTTGTATTTTACTAAAATAATATATATACACTCACACCATATTAAATATTTCTTGACCTTGCCCATGTGTAATATCCCGGAAATTTTGGACAATATCAATTTAATAATCTGTTTAAAAATAATTAAATTGATTTGTTAATCTTTGATAATAAATATTTGAATTGATTTAATAATCTAATTAAATGAATATTTAATTAGTAAATTTATCCTTTAAAAATTTATAAGATGATTTCTATTTATAATGTATATACAATTGTATATATTGTATTTGGATAAGCTTGTGTTTGATATTTAATAAATAAATGAAATCTTGTTTTTAAATTTCTAATATACATTTTGATAGTTTGGAAATTATGATTTATTTAATATTAAGTTTTTCAAAGCTATTTAAACAAAATAACTATATGGTTTTAAATAAGATTAATAATAAAGTTTATTTTATTTTCTTTTTGAAATATTGCTTAATAAATAAGATTTAAGAGGGTATATATATATAAGTTTAAAATACAATATTAATAGTGTATTGTTTTATATATATAGATATAAATAGACTTTAGTAAAATAAGATTTGTTATTTCAAATTGAATATGTTCTTATAAATTGACTTTAAATTGGATTTTAAAAATATAATTTGAATTTGAATTTAGATTTAATTTTGAAATTCAAAAGAGGTAATATTTAAATAGTTTGGATTTTAAAATATATGTATAAGATCTTATTTTTATATATATATTTGGTTTATTTTCTTTAAAAGTATATATATACATAGATAAGTAATAAGTGTTTAATAAATAAAGAAAAGGTTTTTACATTTAAAATAAATATAAATTAAATATAAAGACATGTGTAAACATATAAAGGCTTGTTTAAAACAAGTGTAAACAAATTAACACATATGAAGACAAGTGTCATTTTTATTTTTATTTTTCTTTTATTTTTATTAAATCACAAATAAACCTATATTTTCATTTACTCCTCATTCTCATTCCTTTTCTATTTCTTTTCAAGTCATAAAAGAATTCAGCCTATTCTCTAAGCAAAATCTGAAGTATACTCAAACCAAAATTCTCAAAAACTAAACCTATAACAAATTCTTCAATCTGAACATTCTTCTTCAAATCAGTAATCAACATTCCTTAAACCATATTCTCAAAACAAAGATCTGTAACCATTTCTTCAATCTGAAAATCAAAAGCCTGGAAGTGTTAAACCTGAAACCATTTTCAAATCAAAGCCCGATAGCCTGCATTTTTCTTTAATCTGGAATGAATTTAAAAAGCTTGCATCATTTTTAAAAGATTCAAAAGCCTGTTTTTCTCTTCAAATCTGGAAGCCTGCATACTTTCTGTAATCTGGAAGCAAGCAATCTGATTTAGAGAAACATCTCAATAATCAAAGCATGCATGCAAGTTTCTTCAGAAACATTCAAGTTAAAAGTTTTTAAAGATCAAATAGCAACTCAGTTTGAATCAAAGCAAGTATTCCAGTTCATGTTTCCAGGATTTATTATGCTCTGTTCATTCTCAAAAAGTGAGTAACATCATTTTTTTTTATTTAAATATATGAAAACTGTTGCATGTTCATATCTGGAATTGGTATGTTTGTATGTATCTATGTTAGTGCATTTTTGTGTATATATGTGAATGTAGGGATGTGTACTTGACTGTTTTATCAGTGACTTAAGGATTCTTAGTTTTAGAGCTAAGAATTCAAACAAAAACCATTATCTCATTATCTAATCTGTGTTAGGATTTAAGTCTTAAAACAAAACTTGTTGTTTGATCATAGAGTAGATTTTAAAATTTTATCTAAGTTAAAATAACTTTGTTTATCTCTGGAAATTTTAAACAACTGATCAAATTTTGAAATAGTGAAAATTCAAACATCATAAATCAATGATTCAGGCTTAGGATCTAAAACATCATCCAAAAACATGATTTTTAAATCTAAAATCATAATTTTTAGAAATGGGGTTATGGAGCAGTTCTGGTTTGATAAAAAAATACATTTTTGGTGATTTCTGATGATCTAGTCGATTGGAGGGGTTGGAATTTTCTCTAGGGGTAGTGGGATGATCGGAGAAGTCGAAAAAAATAGCCGGAAGATGATCAGAGAACTGTGGAGTTGGTGGTTGTGGTTTGAAGGTTAGAACCCTAGTTTTAACTAGGTGGATTGAACCGATCACCACGGCTCGTAGGAGTGATCGAGTTCGACGAGTTTTTGGGAAATGTTGGCGACAGCATCGACGAAGAGGTAGCCGGAGTTTCAGACCATCTGATGGCTGAGGTTGCGAAGGGGAGCAGTTTCAGGTTTGGGTTGGCTTCATCTAGTGTTCCAGGTTTGCTTTCGGGGTGCTCGATTTTGAGTCGAGGTACACGTTGATGTTGGGTGGATCGTGGATGCTTGGGAGATGGAAGAGTGATGCGTCGGTGGGTTCGAAGATGACCGGAGGTGGTTCCGGCACTGGTGCAGGTGCATGTAGGAACTTTGGGTATCGGTGGGTTGTGTTTTGGACTGGGTTGTGTTTCGAGAAGTGATCGTGTTTTTGGGTGGAAGGCTCGAAGGAGTGCTCGGGGGTTTTGAGTAGGTTGCTAGGGGCTTTGGGTTGTGGCAGTTTTTAAAACCTGTAAGGTTTTCAAATTTAAATCTGGATTTAAATTTGAAAACAAGATTTAAACAAAGTTTAAATTAAGTTAAGTATGGATTCAAATTAGATTTGAATCCCAGTTTTTGAAATAAACAAGTTTTATAAAATTTAAAATGTTTTAGCAACTTTAAAAAAAAAAAAATGTTTAAAGTGTATTTTAAAATGAATTGGAATTTAAAATGATTTTGGTATAAAACTCTTTTAAATTTCTTTATAAGTTAAGTGTTTCTCAACATGTGATTTTAAAAAAAAAAAAAAAAGGTTTTTAAATCTTGTTAAGTTAAATTGTAATTTATTTTAAATCCTTAATTTAAAATGAAAGATTTTAAAGTAAAGTGTTTTAATGTCTTTGTTAATAATAATTAAAGTAGTTGGAAGGTAAGTACTTTAATTTAGAAAGTAATTAAGGTTTAATGATTTAAGATGCAATTAAATTAATAAGGTAATTAAAGAATAATTTATTAATTTAATTTATTAATTAATTTGGCGTTAACTAATTAAATGATAAGTTAATTAATTAAAGAAGTTAATTAATTAAAGATTAAGAATCATTTATTTAAATAAGTATAGATTATTAATAAATGATTATGAAATAATTAATCAAGTGATTTAAAGATTAATTAAGAAATTAATTAAGTAATTAAGAGATTAATTAATTAGTAATTAAGAAATTAATTTATTTATAATTAATAATGTTTGATTTAAGTTTAATTACTTAAATAAAGAATGGTTAATAATTGATGAGAGATCATTAATTAGGGATTATTAAATAATTAATTAATGTGATTAATTTAATAATTAATTGGATTAATTAATTAATGATAATCATTTATGAAATTGGTTAAGTATAAATTACTTAATGGAAGTAATTAAATTAATTACTCAAGGTAATTAATTAAATAAATTTGGTAAGTTTAAAATTAATTAGTTAAATTAATTTAAGATAATGATTTGATAATTTGATAATTACTTGGATGTAATTAGTGAAGTGAAATTACTTGGGAAGTAATTAAAGGTAATTACTGGATGTAATTAAATGGAGATAATAAAAGTAATTTGAGTTAATTACTTTGAAATATTTAATCAAGGGATTAATTAAAGGATAATTAATTAAGGAGTAATTAATTAATTATGAAGTGGAGTAATTAAGAGGAGTTAATTACTAAGTGAGATTAATCAAAGGTGTTTAATAAATGTAACTAATTAATTATTAAATGTAATTAATTTAAATAAGATAATTTATTAAGAGTAATTAAGGATCATTAATTAATATAATTAATGACGTAATTAAGAGTTGATTAATTAAACTAATTAATCAAAATAAGTAATTAAAGTAATTAATTAATTGTAATTAATTAAGAATTAATATAATTAAATATAGTTAATTAATTACAGAAGTAATTAAGATTAATTACTGTAATGGTTTAAGATAATTAATTTGTGAAATTAATTAAGTATTAATTACTTAAAGTAATTAAAGGTTAATTAATCAGGATTGATAAATTAAGATGAATACTCAAAGTAAGATTAATTAATTGGTTTAATTAATGATTAAGTAAGAAGGATTTATAAAATGAGGTAATTAATTTAATTCACTTTAAATTAGGTAGAGATGATATAAATCATTACTTAGGGATGGATGAATAATATAGAATGCTTTGCATTGTTGATATCTCTGATAAGAGATGTGCTGATCTATGATATGGATGCTTTGGTTAAATTGAAATGATAATATGAATTGTCTGTTTGTGATAATGTAGATTATCTGTTGTGAATTATCTATCCCTGTAGTATAGATAACTGAAATGAATTGTTTTAACCTTAAAACAACTTGGCCTTAAAAGATACGTTTTGGATTTCGATGAGACCGGGATCGGGTTTCCGTATACCGGAATTCCAGGTCTGGAGACCCGAATACCACATCGATCCAAATTAACGTTAGGTCGTGAATCTCAAGTGAAGATGAAGATTCAGAGTGCAAGGGTTATTGTCGTTAACTCTGAGGGTGATTCCAATACGAGTGTAACGAGATAATGCCTTCGGTTTCGTTCGAACCCGGAACGAACTTGTATGGATTGAATGCTTTCAACACATCGTCAGGAGGGCGATGAGCATTCTAAGTGATGTGTTCTGATTTAAAGGTAATCGTAGCCTCAAGCCTCATCAATCGGGAATGGCTAAAACAGGGGAGGTGCAGCAAGGCTTCGTGGGTAGCACCCACTGAGAGTAAGGTCATCCCTGTCTAGAGAGTTCCTTCTTTTATTTCGGCTTAGTGGTGCAGTTGGCGACGGCCATCTGTGGGGTGATTTTATTCGGAATTATCCAGTAAGGGATGGTTCCGGCTTTGTGTTGCAGGGGATTGGGAGTGATCCTCGGTACGGTGATCTAGGCCCCGTACTGTGATGAGCGGTACCCCGGTAGCTCTGCCATTGTATGGAAATCCAAATTCCAATAAGTGATAACAGACTTGATTGTATACTTATGTATGCTGGAATTTAATAATGTAACAATTTCGGCTATTTCATATTTATTTGAAAACCCTAGACCCTATTATAATACAATCGAATTTCCTATCAAATGTTATGGTTAGCGTAAGGTAAAAACTTACCCATGTTTATTTGTGGGGAGTCTTACGTGATACTTTTTCTTTCTAAAGGTTTTGAAGTTAAGCAAGTTTAACCTGTTACTCACACCAGACCCATGTCTGACCCAAGTTGTTTATTTCTGTTTTATAAACTCTTGGGTACTCAAATTTTTACGAGTAGCCAAGGGATTCAGGTTTATCTTTGACGAATTGTGGAGGAGCAATGGAGCAGGAGGCTTCGGCGTTCGTAGATATAGTATTCCGCTGTGTTGATATCTGTGTTAGAGTCTTGTATTGTATTTGAATTGTAATATCTAGACAGATGTTTATAACTGTCTAGTATGTGTTGTATAGTTGTGTAAACTCTGATAAGTGTTGTATACTATGTAATAGATTATGTTATTAATATAATTTATTCGTTCCGCTGTGAGATCGTTGTTGTTGTTTCTTTCTTTCTTCTCTTCTTTTCTATTTTCTACCCCTTTCTTTCTTATTAATGATGCGTCATTCTGTGGAATGAGTGGCGGGTCGTTACATATGGTATCAGAGCTTAGGTTGAGCGAATACCTAAGCTTTTGGTTAAGTGAATATCAGAGCGCTATGTTGAGTGAATACCTAGGTTCGGAAGGGTTGTTCAATTAGGATCTGTAGCAACCTGTTTGAGTCCGAGTGTATATATATACGAGAGTGCGTATTTGATAGTTATATAAAATGGTTTTATATTGTGTTAATTGATCGGTTAAGTGGTATATGGATTCTGGTCAATACGAGTAGCTACCGTTATTGATAGGGATCTCTAAACACTTGGACCAGGCCAACGGACACAATATTGTTTTAAAAAAAAAAGGAAGGTGAAATAATTTTACCCAGATATATTTTCTATATATAAAAAGTATCATTTTAAAAGTATATGGTATTTATAATGATTGGTTGAGATGATAATAATTTATCATCTAAGATTAGGAGTCTGAGTGTTGAGGTTGGAAGTATATTTGTCGAGACTGTAAACCTAATACCGTCTCGAGTAAACTTTACTGTGGTAAAGAATTTCATCGATCTCCGAAGGAAACTGTTATGGTTCGGAGTTTATCTTTGTAGTTTGGATGAGTAAAGTTGGAGCTGTCGGTTGGACAGAAGCGAGTGATGGTATCTTGATACTTCTGGAAGAAGTAGCTGCGTGATGAGATGCAGTGACTATGGATGTTCCCGAAGATGTTTTCTTTGGAACAAGTTAATGAAGTGTGTCTGCTTCGGTGTCGAGGCTGAGTTCAGCAAGATGTTTTTGTTCTGTTTGAAGTCCGAATTTCTCGAAGAACTTTGGATTGAGAAGTCTGTGGCATCTGTGGCAGTAGTGCAGCTCGGAGTGTTCTGTTTTCGGTAGAAGTTTTTCTGAAGGTGAAGTTCAGAAGCAGCAGAGAGAATCCATTTCTTCGATGGATTGGATAGTCAAGTGTGAACTGTTCTGATTGGTAAAGAGAGAACAGTTTTATTTGGCTGGGTGGATCGCAAAAGTGACTTGCGATAGTTTGAGTATTCTTTTAAGTTATCCGATATTTTCTGGGATGTGTTGTCCAGTCTTTGCTCGTGTTCTTCATCAACATTTTCATTCTACTCCAGATCAGAGTGGTGCAGCAGAAGCAGTTGGCAAGTGCTCCTGTTTATCTTTTCCAGATAGGAGAAGTTAGTTCAGTCTACTGATATGGTGAAGTAGAGTTGTGTTTTGGATTATTGGTAGATCTTGAGAGGATCATTGTTGATTGGGTTATTTCTGGTCCAGTTATTGCTAGAAGCATCAGCGAAGGTTGAGTTGATCAGGAAAGATCTATAGACAGCTCAGGATCGTCTGAAGGATTTTGTGGATAAGAGACGGAGGAATTTTGAATTCGAAGTTGGAGACTTCGTTGATATTGAAGTTTTCTCTGGTAAAAGGGAGCTATAAGATTGGGTAAGTCTGGGAAGTTAGCTCCGAGTTATTCTGGATCTTTTCTGTGATCTAATTTGGATAAGTACTTTGATCTACAAGGTTGAATTGTCAGTTTGGATAACTGGAATTCAATGAATTTTACGTATCTCTGAGGGAGTACGTGTTTGATCTATCTCTGGTTTTGGAACCAGCAGTTCTTGAGGATTTGGTTGTTGAGTCAGATTCGTCTGTAGTCTGATATTCTGTTTAGTATTGTAGATCTAGATGAGTAGGAGCTCTATAGCTTAGTAGTATTGGTTGTTTGGATTGTTGTAGAGCGAGTATTCCGGTATATATATACTTGGGGAAACTCGAGGAAATTCTATTCAGAATTTTTCGCTGGATAGTTAAAATTGTTTGTTTGGATGATTGTTTGCTATGGTTGTTAGCATATGGATGATAATATTTGTTTGTGATTTAAATAGATTATTAAATTACCTTTGTTTTAAATTTCGGGGACGAAATTATTTTAAGGGGGAAGGAATGTAATATCCCGGAAATTTTGGACAATATCAATTTAATAATCTGTTTAAAAATAATTAAATTGATTTGTTAATCTTTGATAATAAATATTTGAATTGATTTAATAATCTAATTAAATGAATATTTAATTAGTAAATTTATCCTTTAAAAATTTATAAGATGATTTCTATTTATAATGTATATACAATTGTATATATTGTATTTGGATAAGCTTGTGTTTGATATTTAATAAATAAATGAAATCTTGTTTTTAAATTTCTAATATACATTTTGATAGTTTGGAAATTATGATTTATTTAATATTAAGTTTTTCAAAGCTATTTAAACAAAATAACTATATGGTTTTAAATAAGATTAATAATAAAGTTTATTTTATTTTCTTTTTGAAATATTGCTTAATAAATAAGATTTAAGAGGGTATATATATATAAGTTTAAAATACAATATTAATAGTGTATTGTTTTATATATATAGATATAAATAGACTTTAGTAAAATAAGATTTGTTATTTCAAATTGAATATGTTCTTATAAATTGACTTTAAATTGGATTTTAAAAATATAATTTGAATTTGAATTTAGATTTAATTTTGAAATTCAAAAGAGGTAATATTTAAATAGTTTGGATTTTAAAATATATGTATAAGATCTTATTTTTATATATATATTTGGTTTATTTTCTTTAAAAGTATATATATACATAGATAAGTAATAAGTGTTTAATAAATAAAGAAAAGGTTTTTACATTTAAAATAAATATAAATTAAATATAAAGACATGTGTAAACATATAAAGGCTTGTTTAAAACAAGTGTAAACAAATTAACACATATGAAGACAAGTGTCATTTTTATTTTTATTTTTCTTTTATTTTTATTAAATCACAAATAAACCTATATTTTCATTTACTCCTCATTCTCATTCCTTTTCTATTTCTTTTCAAGTCATAAAAGAATTCAGCCTATTCTCTAAGCAAAATCTGAAGTATACTCAAACCAAAATTCTCAAAAACTAAACCTATAACAAATTCTTCAATCTGAACATTCTTCTTCAAATCAGTAATCAACATTCCTTAAACCATATTCTCAAAACAAAGATCTGTAACCATTTCTTCAATCTGAAAATCAAAAGCCTGGAAGTGTTAAACCTGAAACCATTTTCAAATCAAAGCCCGATAGCCTGCATTTTTCTTTAATCTGGAATGAATTTAAAAAGCTTGCATCATTTTTAAAAGATTCAAAAGCCTGTTTTTCTCTTCAAATCTGGAAGCCTGCATACTTTCTGTAATCTGGAAGCAAGCAATCTGATTTAGAGAAACATCTCAATAATCAAAGCATGCATGCAAGTTTCTTCAGAAACATTCAAGTTAAAAGTTTTTAAAGATCAAATAGCAACTCAGTTTGAATCAAAGCAAGTATTCCAGTTCATGTTTCCAGGATTTATTATGCTCTGTTCATTCTCAAAAAGTGAGTAACATCATTTTTTTTTTATTTAAATATATGAAAACTGTTGCATGTTCATATCTGGAATTGGTATGTTTGTATGTATCTATGTTAGTGCATTTTTGTGTATATATGTGAATGTAGGGATGTGTACTTGACTGTTTTATCAGTGACTTAAGGATTCTTAGTTTTAGAGCTAAGAATTCAAACAAAAACCATTATCTCATTATCTAATCTGTGTTAGGATTTAAGTCTTAAAACAAAACTTGTTGTTTGATCATAGAGTAGATTTTAAAATTTTATCTAAGTTAAAATAACTTTGTTTATCTCTGGAAATTTTAAACAACTGATCAAATTTTGAAATAGTGAAAATTCAAACATCATAAATCAATGATTCAGGCTTAGGATCTAAAACATCATCCAAAAACATGATTTTTAAATCTAAAATCATAATTTTTAGAAATGGGGTTATGGAGCAGTTCTGGTTTGATAAAAAAATACATTTTTGGTGATTTCTGATGATCTAGTCGATTGGAGGGGTTGGAATTTTCTCTAAGGGTAGTGGGATGATCGGAGAAGTCGAAAAAAATAGCCGGAAGATGATCAGAGAACTGTGGAGTTGGTGGTTGTGGTTTGAAGGTTAGAACCCTAGTTTTAACTAGGTGGATTGAACCGATCACCACGGCTCGTAGGAGTGATCGAGTTCGACGAGTTTTTGGGAAATGTTGGCGACAGCATCGACGAAGAGGTAGCCGGAGTTTCAGACCATCTGATGGCTGAGGTTGCGAAGGGGAGCAGTTTCAGGTTTGGGTTGGCTTCATCTAGTGTTCCAGGTTTTCTTTCGGGGTGCTCGATTTTGAGTCGAGGTACACGTTGATGTTGGGTGGATCGTGGATGCTTGGGAGATGGAAGAGTGATGCGTCGGTGGGTTCGAAGATGACCGGAGGTGGTTCCGGCACTGGTGCAGGTGCATGTAGGAACTTTGGGTATCGGTGGGTTGTGTTTTGGACTGGGTTGTGTTTCGAGAAGTGATCGTGTTTTTGGGTGGAAGGCTCGAAGGAGTGCTCGGGGGTTTTGAGTAGGTTGCTAGGGGCTTTGGGTTGTGGCAGTTTTTAAAACCTGTAAGGTTTTCAAATTTAAATCTGGATTTAAATTTGAAAACAAGATTTAAACAAAGTTTAAATCAAGTTAAGTATGGATTCAAATTAGATTTGAATCCCAGTTTTTGAAATAAACAAGTTTTATAAAATTTAAAATGTTTTAGCAACTTTAAAAAAAAAAAAATAATGTTTAAAGTGTATTTTAAAATGAATTGGAATTTAAAATGATTTTGGTATAAAACTCTTTTAAATTTCTTTATAAGTTAAGTGTTTCTCAACATGTGATTTAAAAAAAAAAAAAAAAAGGTTTTTAAATCTTGTTAAGTTAAATTGTAATTTATTTTAAATCCTTAATTTAAAATGAAAGATTTTAAAGTAAAGTGTTTTAATGTCTTTGTTAATAATAATTAAAGTAGTTGGAAGGTAAGTACTTTAATTTAGAAAGTAATTAAGGTTTAATGATTTAAGATGCAATTAAATTAATAAGGTAATTAAAGAATAATTTATTAATTTAATTTATTAATTAATTTGGCGTTAACTAATTAAATGATAAGTTAATTAATTAAAGAAGTTAATTAATTAAAGATTAAGAATCATTTATTTAAATAAGTATAGATTATTAATAAATGATTATGAAATAATTAATCAAGTGATTTAAAGATTAATTAAGAAATTAATTAAGTAATTAAGAGATTAATTAATTAGTAATTAAGAAATTAATTTATTTATAATTAATAATGTTTGATTTAAGTTTAATTACTTAAATAAAGAATGGTTAATAATTGATGAGAGATCATTAATTAGGGATTATTAAATAATTAATTAATGTGATTAATTTAATAATTAATTGGATTAATTAATTAATGATAATCATTTATGAAATTGGTTAAGTATAAATTACTTAATGGAAGTAATTAAATTAATTACTCAAGGTAATTAATTAAATAAATTTGGTAAGTTTAAAATTAATTAGTTAAATTAATTTAAGATAATGATTTGATAATTTGATAATTACTTGGATGTAATTAGTGAAGTGAAATTACTTGGGAAGTAATTAAAGGTAATTACTGGATGTAATTAAATGGAGATAATAAAAGTAATTTGAGTTAATTACTTTGAAATATTTAATCAAGGGATTAATTAAAGGATAATTAATTAAGGAGTAATTAATTAATTATGAAGTGGAGTAATTAAGAGGAGTTAATTACTAAGTGAGATTAATCAAAGGTGTTTAATAAATGTAACTAATTAATTATTAAATGTAATTAATTTAAATAAGATAATTTATTAAGAGTAATTAAGGATCATTAATTAATATAATTAATGACGTAATTAAGAGTTGATTAATTAAACTAATTAATCAAAATAAGTAATTAAAGTAATTAATTAATTGTAATTAATTAAGAATTAATATAATTAAATATAGTTAATTAATTACAGAAGTAATTAAGATTAATTACTGTAATGGTTTAAGATAATTAATTTGTGAAATTAATTAAGTATTAATTACTTAAAGTAATTAAAGGTTAATTAATCAGGATTGATAAATTAAGATGAATACTCAAAGTAAGATTAATTAATTGGTTTAATTAATGATTAAGTAAGAAGGATTTATAAAATGAGGTAATTAATTTAATTCACTTTAAATTAGGTAGAGATGATATAAATCATTACTTAGGGATGGATGAATAATATAGAATGCTTTGCATTGTTGATATCTCTGATAAGAGATGTGCTGATCTATGATATGGATGCTTTGGTTAAATTGAAATGATAATATGAATTGTCTGTTTGTGATAATGTAGATTATCTGTTGTGAATTATCTATCCCTGTAGTATAGATAACTGAAATGAATTGTTTTAACCTTAAAACAACTTGGCCTTAAAAGATACGTTTTGGATTTCGATGAGACCGGGATCGGGTTTCCGTATACCGGAATTCCAGGTCTGGAGACCCGAATACCACATCGATCCAAATTAACGTTAGGTCGTGAATCTCAAGTGAAGATGAAGATTCAGAGTGCAAGGGTTATTGTCGTTAACTCTGAGGGTGATTCCAATACGAGTGTAACGAGATAATGCCTTCGGTTTCGTTCGAACCCGGAACGAACTTGTATGGATTGAATGCTTTCAACACATCGTCAGGAGGGCGATGAGCATTCTAAGTGATGTGTTCTGATTTAAAGGTAATCGTAGCCTCAAGCCTCATCAACCGGGAATGGCTAAAACAGGGGAGGTGCAGCAAGGCTTCGTGGGTAGCACCCACTGAGAGTAAGGTCATCCCTGTCTAGAGAGTTCCTTCTTTTATTTCGGCTTAGTGGTGCAGTTGGCGACGGCCATCTGTGGGGTGATTTTATTCGGAATTATCCAGTAAGGGATGGTTCCGGCTTTGTGTTGCAGGGGATTGGGAGTGATCCTCGGTACGGTGATCTAGGCCCCGTACTGTGATGAGCGGTACCCTGGTAGCTCTGCCATTGTATGGAAATCCAAATTCCAATAAGTGATAACGGACTTGATTGTATACTTATGTATGCTGGAATTTAATAATGTAACAATTTCGGCTATTTCATATTTATTTGAAAACCCTAGACCCTATTATAATACAATCGAATTTCCTATCAAATGTTTTGGTTAGCGTAAGGTAAAAACTTACCCATGTTTATTTGTGGGGAGTCTTACGTGATACTTTTTCTTTCTAAAGGTTTTGAAGTTAAGCAAGTTTAACCTGTTACTCACACCAGACCCATGTCTGACCCAAGTTGTTTATTTCTGTTTTATAAACTCTTGGGTACTCAAATTTTTACGAGTAGCCAAGGGATTCAGGTTTAGCTTTGACGAATTGTGGAGGAGCAATGGAGCAGGAGGCTTCGGCGTTCGTAGATATAGTATTCCGCTGTGTTGATATCTGTGTTAGAGTCTTGTATTGTATTTGAATTGTAATATCTAGACAGATGTTTATAACTGTCTAGTATGTGTTGTATAGTTGTGTAAACTCTGATAAGTGTTGTATACTATGTAATAGATTATGTTATTAATATAATTTATTCGTTCCGCTGTGAGATCGTTGTTGTTGTTTCTTTCTTTCTTCTCTTCTTTTCTATTTTCTACCCCTTTCTTTCTTATTAATGATGCGTCATTCTGTGGAATGAGTGGCGGGTCGTTACACCATGCCTTAACCTTACTTGCACTATTCAGCCATATAGAGGCCCATACCTTCCCTCCAATATTTAAACGCGACCAAAGGCTAGAGAAACATTTAAAATTTCGAAATCAAAACCAACCAAATCCAACGTCACGATGGTTGGAGCCACTAACGTCATTTTCAGGCGATGTTGTCAACTTGAGAAACGTCTGTGGTGGGATGACGAGGAGGATGAAGGTTGAAGGCATGGACGCAGAAATCTTCCGGGGAATGACGGATGAATTTGGCCAAATTTCGACGAATTGGTGGGATTTCAGGGGATGGGCTCTGAAGAGTAAATGAAGGGGACGACGAGGGGGTGCTTCGGTGTCAATGCGGTGGAGCGGTGATGCAAGGGGTGGTCGGAATTTCACCTTAAATGACACCAGTTCATTTTTCTCTATGACGGTTGCGTCATAGGAGATCGGACCTTTGGTAGTAGCGAAGTTGAGGTAAGGGAAGGTGACAGGCGAAGTGCGGCAGTGCCTGGCGACGGTGGAAGCGAGGGTGATGCATTGAAGTTTGCGGCTGGTGGGTTTATTTTCACAAATGAGAAAAAGCAGAAGGGGAATTAGTGGGAAATAAATGATAATGTTTGCTTTGTTAATGAATATTGATAATATAATTATATTATTAAATGAGTAAATGTTGTAAAGGCGATATCTCTCTCGTTTTAGGTCCAAATCAAATGCTGTCAGTCGCGTTAGGTTTGTACTGACAAAGTCTAGGATATGGAATTAGGTTGGTGGCGATTGGAACTAGTGAAATTCTATGCTGAAATCGAACGTCGTTCGATTTCAGGCGGAACCAAGATGTGCTAGCAACAACTGGAATGTTGGTGAGTTAAACTCACGTTTTGGTTAACTAGTATCATATATAGTTAATAAAAATTGTTGAATGAACGTTTGGATGATTTACAATATTTATATTGTTGGTTTGGATATATTCCCACCCTTGGAGCTGATGAGACCCTATTACGTTCCTGTGTAAGAGCGGATGACTCTTTGTATAAAAATCCTGCCTCGAAGCGGTGGATTTATATTTTATGATTATATAACTTTTGTGATGCAGGGAAAAAACAGGTTGGAGGAATCCAACGGGATTCCTCACACATGTTGATTTATTTACATATATATGTGCTGATATATATGAGCTATGATGTAGGGGACAAGTTAGAGGGATCCAACAAAATTCCTCACAAATGTTGATTTATTTACATATATATGTGCTAATATATATATAAGCTGTGATGCATGGGGATAGTTTGGAGATATCCAATGGGGTTCCTCGGTATTATTGAATTGGTTTCAATAATATTCCAATTATATGAGTTATTGGACAATAAACCTGATTTGTTGGAAATATGGATTATGGCATCGTTATATGTTATAAATTGAAAACCCGTAGTGATAGAAAATCAATATCAAGATTGGTTGAGCGTTTGTTGTCTATTGGCCTCAAATTAGTATCTTTAAAACACTATAAATTTACATTTGAGTTGGAATTGGTTTTTGAAACAAGAAATGATTTTTAAATCTGAAATTGGGTTTTGGAAATATTTTGTTTTAAAGATTATCTACTTATATTAATATTTTGTTTAAAAGATTATCTATTTATATTTAATATTTTTATAAAGTATTTAATTATATTAATATTGTTTTAAAGTACTTAATTATATTAATATTGTTTTAAAGTTATTTAATTATATTAGTATTATTTTAAAAGCTATTTTCTTATAATTAATATTGTTTTAAAGTATTTATCAGAAAGTTAATATCTTGGAAAAAGTAATTACTTTAGAATAATTATGGTTTGAAATTAATAATAAGGATTTATTAATAAAGTTCTAAAAAAATTATTACTATTTATAATAAGGGTAAAGATTAATTATTATTGTTTTTGAATTGATTAATTATTTTTTTAAGATGTTCCAGATTTATAATTATTATTTATTTATTCATAATATCAAATTTTAATTATTATTTTTATGTAATACTGTTTAGAAGTAAATGATCTTTATTTGTCTATAAATATGTTCGAGACCCATGAATAGAGTTGAAAGACTTGGATTTTATGAGGGAAGTTATAAAATGGTTTGAGACCTATGTGAAGATTATTTACAAGGTGAAAGAGTTTAGTAAATGGTTAGATATTTATAAACGGACTTAAGAAACAGGTTTATAGATTTATAAAAGAAGTTTTATAAATGGTTTTAGAGATTTATAAAGGATTTATAAATAAGTTTTAGAAATGTACGAAGAGGATTTATAAGTGATTGAAATTTATAAATGGGATTATAAATGATTCGTAGAGATAATAAAATAGTTTATAAAAGGTTTTAAAGAATTAGAAGGAGTCTTATAAATGATCTTTGACTCTAACAAAAAGAAAAATCTTTCTTAATTTTGCAGATATACTTATACCGTTGAGATAAGTATATGGATATTTTCTAAGTATTGAAAATATAGGGATTTGCAGATATATCTTTGTAAAAGTATTCTTATACAAGTAATTTACAAAGTGGTTTTTATTTATAAAGATTTATGAAAGGAGGCTAGTGATTTCTTATGTGCTTAACCAATTATGGTTTTCCCTATAGAATAAATCCTTGATTGAATGTTGTTATTCGATAATTAAATACCCAACTATCGAAATTGGACCCAAAACGTAACTCTGGAAATATTTAGGAGAAACACGTGAGTTATATGGCACAGTCATCTCCGATGATGTTGTACCGTGCGTATAAATCTCGATTCATTCTCCTAGGACAATGATAAGGAAATTTGTCCACTAATGGTTAGGAGGTGATCTCCGATCTTATCTTAACTGTTTATTTCCTAAAGAACCGGGGTTGAGTTTAGTGGTAATTATCGAATGTTGTTTCGAAGAGACCGGATCGGGTATGTTATCCGAAAACCACTTCGATCCAATGAATGCGTTTCATAGTGAAGACGTCTTATATATGATGGAATTGGAGACGGAGCTCTCAAGTGTTTCGTTCAGTCCTTAAACGAACTTGTATGGATGAATGCTGATATGGCATTGTTGCCTGGAAGGCAGTATTAGCATTCCAAGTGGGAAGTGCTATATAAAAGGTAAAACGTAGCCTCAGGCCTCATCAACCAGGAATGACTAAAACAAGGGAGATGCGATAGGGTTAAGTGGTTCGCTCCCAAGTGGTGTATGATCATCCCTATCCAGAGTCGCTATTATCTCTCATTTGTATGCTTGGGGCCCATTAACAGACGGATGATCATATTTGGTACTATCCAGTAAAAGGGTAGGCCGGTCTTGTGTTGGCAGGGGTCGAGAGATTCGACCGTGGTGTTATTTGTGTAGAGATGCACCGTGACGAGCGGTACCCCAGTAGCCCAATCATTGTATGGATACGATTCTCCAATAAGCATTGTTTGGACTTAGTTGTGCCCAACTATGCTGAAACGTGAGATGTAAGCATTTAAGCTATATTCATATTTTACTTTGACCCCTGTACATTATTATATTATAAATGGATTTTCTAAAGAAAAACTTTTTGGTTACCGTAAGTTAAAAACCTATCCATGTTTATGTGTAGCATGGTCTTACGAGATACTTTTGATTTCAAAGATATTTATAACTTTAAAATCCAGTTGGGTGTGTTTTCTTATGCTGGTTTTCCAGACTGACTCGGGTGTTATTTTATTAAAACGCTCGGGTCGGACGAGCATATTTACATATTGCTTTGGATGCATTGGAGCTCAGGAGATGAGTTGGAGATCTTGAAGTCATATTTTCGTATATGATTATTTTCCACTGCCCTATTATTGAAATTATCTATAATTGTGAGGACAGGATATTATAACTGTCCAGGCCGATGATTGTGATTATTGTTGTACTCCGATGGATGTATGTATATAACAGTTTCTCTTTTGTGAAGAACATTGAGATTATATTATATGTTGTTCTGTTATAATTGCGAGATTCTGTGTTGTTTTTAGTTTCTTTTCTCTTCTTGTTTTCTTCTTATCTTCTTCCTTCGTTCTTTTTCCCTAACAATCAGATTTTCCGGCATTCGATTGTTCGGCACACAATACAGTGGACGCATTAGTTTCAATTTCGAAGGTCGAAAATCCCGTTCGTTACATTTGGTATCAGAGCTAAAGGTTAAATGAGAACCTTGGCTTTGGTAGGGTAACTCATTAGAGAAAGGGTTAGTAGCACCATAGAATGAGTTGAGTGTGTATATACATGAGCACGTATTTGTTAGTGATATAAAAATGTTTTATGTTGTGTTGATTAATTTGTTGAGTGGCTTATGGATTCTGGTCAATACAAGTAATTAACGTTATTAATAGGGGTCTCTAAACACTTGAACAGACCAATTCGACATAGTATTGGTTTGAAATTGAGTAAATGAAATAATTTTACTTTAACTATATTTTATATATAAAGGAATAATTTTTTAGAAATTATTATAGTGTATATGGTGTGTTTGGGTGTTAGTGAATGGTAGTATTTGATTATTATCATTCGTTGTTGTGCTTTAATTAAAGTTGTTATTACTATGATGTTAACAAAGATTAACAATTAAGAAATAATTTTATATAACCAAAGCGAGGTTATATAAATATATGGTTTATGAATGTGATTTATTAATTGAAAGGAAATGAAATTTTGGAAGTACATTATAAATATGATGATTTGTAAGTAAATTAGGTTTAAAAGCTGGGAATTTGAGAATTTAAATCCTGTTAGTTTTGGAAATGGTTTTCAAAGTTTTGAAAAATAATAATCATATTTTTTATAAAATATTTTGAATAGAAATATTTAAAAAGGACTTTAAAGAAATAAAAGCACTAAACTCACTTCAGTCGTTAGAAAATAATTTCGGTGATGATTGCACCATCATCGACGTTCATTTTCGAGTTTCCAAGAGAGGAATTGCTACCATTAGAATTTTGTTTTTGTAAAACTAGTTTTGATTTTAAAACTCAAAAGAATGATTTGATATACCAAGGGGATTATATGTATATATGATTTCAAATTGATTTGAAATAAGAACAAGATGTTTAAACTCCAATTTTTTTTCATTCAAGTGTTTTATGAAAATATGAGAAAAAGAGTTTTATAACTTATAAATTTTGAGAATTAGTAAGTAAAACAAAGTAGTAAAATTGTTGCATATGAATGTTGAGGAAGCAAATTTGAAAAGAAGATTTAACTTAAGATTAAGTTAAATGAAATGATTTTTGGAAATGGAATTGATTGTGATTTGAAATAAATCAATGAGATGGGCAAATTAGATAAGTTAGTGATTTGAAAATGGTTAGGATTGAATATTGAAATCGGAAAATGAATGAGTTAAATGAAATTGAATTTGGTTAGAAATAGATATGAACTTAAGTTGCAGAGTGGAAATAAACATGTGAAGTGTGGTATAAGATGTTTGTTATAAACTTAAGTAAAATTTTAGAAAATGATCCATAAATGAATGTAGTATGGAGTAAAATGTTGTTAAACATAAAATTTGATGGAATGGTTCATAAATGATAATTAGTATTGGAAGAAATATACTTAGTAATAAATGGATGTGGATATGAAATTAATATGAATAAGGAAATTTGATTTAAATTGAATGCATATCAAATGAATGTAAAAGGAATTGAATGTAAATCAATTGAATGGAGTTAAATGGAAATAAATACGTAAGTTGTACGTATATTTTTTATATACAAAACTGTTTGATCCAGATTCAAGTATACGATTTCGAGGTGATTTATACCAATCCGAGTTTGGATTTTTCACCTGATTCTCGACGGCGAACAATAGATATGAATTTTTGGTTGATTCTAGAATTCTCTATCATAGTATATTGCTATGCAAGGAGAATGATGGTTTCTAATCAAGGAACCGGATCTGAGTTCGCACAATAGTGGTCATGTGAACGATACTAGTTTGGAAGTGGAATTGTGTGATCAAGCGAGCAATCAGATTTGATATTGCGTACGGATGATATATGTACATCGTACGGGCTTTAGTAAATTAAATGTTGAAAATTGAAAATGCAAAATAATATGATTTTGGACTAGTTGATTGGAGATCATTGGTAAATAAGATGTAGGTATATAGAAGCAAAATCTAGTTTGATGCTTTTGGTTTCATAAGTAAAGCTTGGTTGCCTGACTAAAGGGTACATGTTTATATTGTTGTTTGATTTAATGGTTTTATGATTGAGCCACTTGGCTATTGTTTTCTTTTGTTGGTTTGAGCCCGTAGTAGCGATTTGAAGTTGTTCTAATCTAGCCACGCATAGGGGGCGTTGGCAAAAAAATTCGAGAATTTAAGGTGTTAGAAATTTTGAAGAAATTTTGATAAATAAAATTGGAATTTGAGTTATAACCTGAAATGATTGAATGGGATGATATTAGTTGGAATTTATGAATTAATTTGGAAACTTATTAAAGGTAATAACAAAGTCAACAATTTAATTTTTGGGAAAAATTAAAGGCTTAAAAAGATTTGGTAAGTTATTCCAACTAATAAGTTTTAAAAAAAACAGGTTTGGGAATTTTCTTACATTGGAAATTTCTAGGACGAAATTCTTTTAAGGGGGGAAGAATGTAACAAACTAAGATTTTAGTCATTTGAGTTTGGAATATTTAATTGATTTTAAATATTGAAAAGTTTAATTTATAGGTTAAATAACTTGAATTTCAAATATAGCGATTTATTGGATAATTTAATTATTGAATTTAATAATTGAAATTGTTTAAATAATTGAATCTTGGATTTCAATTTGGGTAAAAATGATTCCAAAACTTATTTAAATTCTATTTAATAAGAAAGGAGATAGTAAATTTTTTAATGTAAATTTAAAAGTGATTAATTGGTTTTTAAAATAATTCGTTTTAATTAACGTATAAAAATAGCCTTCCGAGGCACTGTCTCGGGTTTCAACGAAACCAGTTTCATTGGATCTGTAATAGTGGATTATTATATGTCAACAATTTTCATGGCAATTGGACGTATCGTTTGGTTGTGTGAGATTGAAACGCGTAAAATTAATTTTGGAAATTTAATATAATTATTGGGTTTGAAAAGCTACCTTTTGAATATGATCAAATTAGTTCTCGAGACTAGTTCCATTTTGTTCGAAATAGGGGTATTACATATAGAAATCCAGACAACATGCCTTGATTGGGGTTCGAGATTCGGGGTTGTATTTTACTAAATAATTAAAATAAAATAATATATATATATATATATACCATATGAAATATTTCTTGACCTTGCACATGCCTTAACCTTACTTGCACTATTCAGCCATATCGAGGCCCATACATTCCCTTCCACATTTAAACGTGACCAAAAGCTAGAGAAACATTTAAAATTTTGAAATCAAAACCAACCAAATCCAACGACTCACGATGGTTGAAGCCATTAACGTCGTTTCAAGCAATGTTGTCAACTGGAGAAACGTCCGTGGTGGGATGACGAGGAGGATGGACGGTGGAGATGGACGTTGGGAAGGCGTGGAAGCAAAATCGCCTGGGGAACGACAAATGGGTTTGGCCAAATTCCGGCGAATGTGGATTTTCAAAGGATGGGCTCTGAAGAGAAAATGAAGGGAACGTCGACGGGGTGTTTCGGTGTCAGGCGGTGGCGCGGTGATGCAAGGGTGGTCAGAATTTCACCTTAAACAGAAGCAGTTCTTTTCATTTTTCTCTATGACTGTTGTGTTATAGGAGATTGAACTTCTGGTAGTGGTGAAGTCGAGGTTAGGGAAGGTGGAAGGCGAAGTGCGACGGTGCCTGGCGGCGTGTGGAAGTGGTGGCGACGCGTTAAAGTTCGCGGCTGGTGGGTTTATTTTCGTGAACAAGAAAGAGGAGAGGGGGATTAGCGGGAAATAAATGATAAGGTTTAATTTGTTAATGATGATTGATAATATAATTATATTATTAAATGAGTAAATGTTGTAAATGCGATATCTCTCTCGTTTTAGGTCCAAATCAAATGCGATCAGTCGTGTTAGGTTCGTATTGACAAAGTCAAGGATATGGAATTGGGTTGGGGCGATTAGAACTAGTGGAATTTTATGCTGAAATCGAACGTCGTTCGATTTCAGATGGAACCAGGACGCGCTAGCAACTACTAGAATGTTGATGAGTAAACCTCACATTTTTGGTTAACTAGTTTGATAAATAGTTAATAAAAATTATCAAATGATCGTTTGGATGATTTACTATATTTATATTGTTGGTTGGGATATATTCCCGCCCCTGGAGCGGATGAGACCCTATTACGTTCCCATGTAAGAGCAGATGTCCCTTTGTATACGAATCCCGCCTCGAAGCGGTTGATTTATATTTTATAATTATATAACGTTTGTGATGTAGGGAAAAAATAGGTCGGAGGGATCCAACAGAATTCCTCACGAATGTTGATTTATTTACATATATATGTGCTGATTTATTTGAGCTGTGATGCAGGGGAACATGTCAGGGGGATCCGACAGGATTCCTCACAAATATTGATTTATTTACATACACACACACACACACATATATATATATATATATTCTGATATATATGAGCTATGATGCAGGGGGATAGGTTGGAGGGATCCAATGGGATTCCTCGCTATTATTGAATTGATTTCAATAATATTCCAATTATATGAATTATTGGACAATAAACCTGATTTATTGGAAACATGGGTTATGACATCGTTATAAGTTAAAAACTGAAAACCCGTAGTGATAGAAAATCAATATCAAGATTGGTTCAGTGTTTGGTGGCTATTGGCCTTAAATTAGTATTATAAAAACATTACAAATTTCCATTTGAGTTGGAATTGGCTTTTGAGACAAGAAATGATTTTTAAATCCGAAATTGGGTTTCGGAAATATTTTGTTTTAAAGATTATCTACTTATATTAATATTTTGTTTAAAAAGTTATCTATTTCTATTTAATATTGTTTTAAAATATTTAATTATATTAATATTATTTTAAAGTTATTTAATTATATTAATATTTTTTTAAAAGCTATTTGCGTATAATTAATATTGTTTTAAGTATTTATCATAATGTTAATATCTTGGAAAAAGGTAATTACTTTAGAATAATTATGGCTTGAAATTAATAATAAGGATTTATTAATAAAGTTCTAAAAATAAATTATTACTATTTATAATAAGGGTAAAGATTAATTATTATTGTTTTTGAAATGATTGATTATTATTTTAAGATGTTTAAGATTTATAATTATTATTTATTTATTCAGAATGTTTAATTTTAATTATTATTTTTATATAATACTGTTTAGAAGTAAATGATCTTTATTTGTTTATAAATATGTTCGAGACCCATGAATAGAGTTGAAAGTCTTGGATTTTATGAGGGAAGTTATAAAATGGTTTGTGACCTAAGGGAAGATTATTTACAAGGTGAAAGAGTTTTATAAATGGTTAGATATTTATAAACGAACTTAAGAAACAGGTTTATAGACTTATAAAAGAAGTTTTATAAATGGTTTTAGAGATTATACAGGATCTATAAATAAGTTTTAGAAATGTACGAAGAGAATTTATAAATGATTGAAATTTATAAAAGGGATTATAAATGATTCACACATATTATAAAATGGTTTATAAAAGGTTTTAGAGAATCATAAGGAGTCTTATAAATGATCTTTAAATCGAATAAAAAGAAAATTTTTCTCAATCTTGTGGATATACTTATATCATTGAGAAAAGTATACGAATATTTTCTAAGTATTGAAAATATAGGGGTTTGCGGATATATCTTTGTAAAAGTATTCTTATACAAGTAATTTACAAAGTGGTTTTTATTTATAAAAGATTTATAAAAGAAGGCTAGTGATTGCTTATGTGCTTAACCAATGTTGGTTTTCTCTATGGAATAAATCCTTGATTGAATGTTGTTACACGATAGTTAAATAACCAACTATCGAAATTGGACCCAAAACATAACTCTGGAAATATCCAGGAGAAACACGTGAGTTGTATGGCACAGTCATCTCCGATGATGCTGTATTTTGCGTATAAATCTCGTTTCGTTCTCCTATGACAATTATAAGGAAATCCATCCACTAATGGTTAGGATGTGATCTCCGACCTTATCTTGACTATTTATTTCCTAAAGAACCGGGGTTGAGTTTACCGAGAATTATCGAATGTTGTTTCAAAGAGATTGGGATCGGGTATGTTATCTGAAAACAACTTCGATCCAACGAAAGCGTTTCGAAGTGATGACATCTTGAAGATGATGGAACTAGAGATGGAGCTCTCAAGTGTTTCGTTCTGTCCTAGAACAAACTTGTATGGATGAATGCTAGTATTGCACAGTTGCTTGGAAGCAGTATTAGCATTCCAAGTGGGAAGTGCAATATAAAAGGTAAAATGTAGCCACAGGCGTCATTAAGCGGAAATGACTAAAACATGGGAGATACAGTAAGGCTAAGTGGGTCGCTCCTGAGTAGAGTATGATCATCCATATCTGGAGTCGCTATTATCTCTCATTCGTATGCTTGGGGCCCATTAACGGAGGGGTGATCATATTCGGTACTATCCAGTAAAGGGTAGGCCGGACTTGTGTTGGCAGGGGTCGATAGGTTCGACCTTAGTGTTATTGTTCTAGAGATGCACCATGACGGGCGATACCCTAGTAGCCCAATCATTGTATGGAAACCATTCTCCAATAAGCGGCGTACGAACTTAATTGTCCCTAACTATGCTGAAACATGAGATGCAAGCATTTCAGCTATATTCATATTTTACTTTGACCCCTAGACATTATTATAATATAAATGGGTTTTCTATAGAAAATGCTTTGGTTATTGTAAGGTAAAAACATGTCCGTGTTTATGTCTGGTATGGTCTTACGAGATACTTTTGATTTCAAAGATTTTTATAACTTTAAAATCCAGTTGGGTGTGTTTTCTCACGCTATTTTGCAGACTGACTTGGGTGTTCTTTTATTAAATGCTTAGGTCAGACCGAACATATTTACAGATTTATTTGGATGTATTGGAGCTCAAAAGACGAGTTGGAGATCTTCATGTATTCTCGCATATGTTTATTTCCGCTGCCTTGTTATTGAAATTACCAGTAATTGTGAGGACATGATGTTATAACTGTCCAGGCTAATGATTACGTTCGTTGTTGTACTCCGATGGATATATGTATATAACAGTTTATCTTTTGTAAAGACCATTGATATTATATTATATGTTGTTCCGCTACGGTTGTGAGATTCTGTGGTGTTTTAGTTTCTTTTCTCTTCTTGTTTTCTTCTTATCTTCTTACTTCTTTCTTTTTCCCTAACAATCGGGTTTTTGGAATTCGATTGCTCGGCACGCAATACAGTGGACCTATTAATGTCGATTTTCGAGGGTCGAAAATCCCGGTCATTATAATTTATATCTCTTTAAAACTTGGAAAGAGCATAGATCTTGCATTTCTCTTTATAAAAACTTGATTTTTCCTAAGCAAAACTTGATCTTTAGCCTAGACGGAGGTTGATGTGCTCGGCCTTGGTGCTATAGGATCAACCCAAGAGTGATTGGAGCACAGCCATGAGTGGTAGACGTGGATGTAGGTTAGATTTTGAAGGAGGAAGGTGTAAGAAGAAGAAAGAATTGATTTTTAAGTGCTTTTAAGAACTAAAAGTAAGAAAGAAGTGATTTTAAAACTTAGAAAATATTTTGGAAACCATTAATTTGTTTTTGGAAGCTTAATGAAGATGATAAACTTTTGAAAAAATAGAAAATGAAAATGGAAGAAGAGAGAGATGGACTTTGTTTTTATAAAATGGATGAAGTGAATTGTTATTGAAATTATCAGTAATTGTGAGAATAGGATGTTATAACCGTCCAGGCTGATGATGGTGATTGTTGTTGTACTCTGATGGATGTATATATATATATAACAGTTTCTCTTTTGTAAAGACCATTGATATTATATTATATGTTGTTCCGCTGCGGTTGTGAGATTCTATATTGTTTTTAGTTTCTTTTCTCTTTTTATTTTCTTGTTATCTTCTTCTTCCTTCTTTCTTTTTCCCTAACAATCGGGTTTTCTAGAATTCGATTGCTCAGAATGCAATATAGTGGACATATTAGTGTCGATTTTCGAGGGTCGAAAATCTTGGTCGTTATAATTTAAATCTCTTTAAAACTTGGAAAGATCCTAGATCTTGCATTTCTCTTTATAAAAACTTGATTTTTCCTAAGCAAAACTTGATCTTTAGCTTGGATGGAGGTTGATTTGCTCGGCTTTGGTGCTATAGGGTCAGCCTAAGGGTGATTGGGGTATGGCCATGAGTGGTGGACGTGGATGTAGGTTTGATTTTGAAGGAGGAATGTGTAAGAAGAAAAAAAGATTGATTTTTAAGTCTTTTTAAGAATTAAAAGTAAGAAAGAAGTGATTTTTAAAACTTAGAAAATATTTCAAAAGCCATTAATTTGTTTTTGAAAGCTTAAAGAAAACTTTTGAAAAAAAATAGAAAATGAAAATGGAAGAAGAGAAATATGGACTTTGTTTTTATAAAATGGATAAAGTGAAATTACCATTTTGCCCCCTTAGTACACTACCCTTCACTAAAACATTGCCACATCACCACACCAACTTATCCACTCCTCTTTTACATGTTGGCCATGGGTTAACCCCTTTTATCAAATGTGTAATGCATTGACTCGTGCTATGGTGTAAGAGATGTGAGTGATAAGTGACTTTTCATATTTTATTTTGATTTAAAACTTGAAAATTGTCGTGTCTTATCCTTTAACTTAAGTAAACTTATAATTATACTTTTACACACTTAATTAAGTACTCATTATTTAGATAAGTGTGCGTTTAAATATATCAAGGTGTTTTACAAACTTTTAAACAACTTTAAATGATTAAAATTTAGGATTTTTGAAAAAGCTTTTCGGTCACATTTTCTAATTTTCTTTTAACTAATTATTCTTGTAAACATATCTTGAAAATAATTTCACCATTATTAGTTATAATTAAAAAGGATTATTTTCATTATTAAAACCATTAATTTGAATATTTAAAATTAATAAAATATTCACAAATCAAAGCGATACACTTCTGGGTCGTTACATTCTTCCCCCCTTAAAAAAGAATTTTGCCCCCAGCATGTCACCATATGAACACGTAATACTATTCATAAGTCTGCATGATGTTCATAGATCATCCATATGAAAAATCTGACTCCATTTCCGCTCGAATACATAACTTCACACCTAAGCCAGTATTGCTCACCTGATTCACTAGTGCGGACTCCGACCAGTTTTCTTGATTAGAAACCTCCATTCTCCTTACATAGCCATATTCTATGATATAAAACTTTAGTTCCCTATCAAGAACCCTCATCAAGTAATCGCCATCAAGAGTCGAGTGATAAATCCTTATTCGGAATGGTGTAAAACACCTCAAGTGATGTACTCGAATCATGGATCGAGAACTATATGAGAAAGGGAAATGATCTATGTACAACCTACGTACTCATCAAAATGTTCTTATTTACCCATTTACCTTCTTACCCTCCCATAAATATTTATGAAATCATTTCATAAAAATTCCAACTTAGGTTCAAACATTTTTAAATGATACAACTTATTTATGAAACCCTTCATAAAACCATAAAAATTTATTAACTTGGATAATACACGCCTTAGAGTGAATATATATAAAACATTTTATTTTTAATTCTATTAACTTTTAACTATTCAGATGTAGGCATAAAATAATTTTTGGTCTCTAAAACTGAGTCGACCAGTTCAACCTCTTTACCCATTTGGTCTGGTAAGTAGTTAGAAGAGTAGGATGCCGGTATCCAAACTCCATCCTAGAGTCTACTTTGGACACCTCTAAGGTAAAGGTGTTTATTAGTCAGTCCAATAACATTAAATAATATTTAACCTCCAAAGTATTAAAATTCAAAAGACGTTATTTAATAAAACCAAGTTTATTAAACCTTCTTATTAAATTAATTCAATCTTAAAACTTCATTTATTAACCATTTTAGATCAAGATACCTTTACATCTTGAAAACTTAGGAGCCAAATACCCGGGTTTTATTTCAAAAATCTTTTGATATAATACTATATATTTTATTAATAGAAAATATACATATAACTCGAGTAAACCCAGAATGATACTAAGGAACTGGGTACTACCAAACTATATCATACATTCCCTTACCTAGAAGGGTAATACTCAAGAGAAGTGTTCACCATATGAACATATCTCTTTCCTATTTTAAGTTATTTTTGGGCCACTCAAACTAATTAACTTAAAAATACTCTTTTATTTCAAAATTCTCCTTTTTCTAAACAATGCTATACATATTTCCAAACAAATAGTTTAAAAAATATCTATAGCCAACTTGCTTTGGGTTCGTTCAGATTTAAACTTGTTTCGATCGTACAATGATAAAGAGGATAACTTACTAAGTGCACTACAATGTTTGTCTAAGCAAACATCCTATCATCACTTAGAAGATTATTTAGATCATTACAAAACAAATCAAGACTCGTTACTCGAATCAATCCAAAGAAAATACTTCTTACTAAAAATTTCCATACCCAAAAGTTTCTCTTTTCTCAACAAAAATACTTCAAAATATTACTATTATTGCTTTTGAAAACCATGAAAACCATTTTTCGAAGCACCGGGAATTAAGTCCTCAAGTTTTCTACTTAAATTCTTTTTATTCTAGAGACCCATTCTTATAAATCCATCTTATAAAATCATTTCTTATATTCTAACTTTCCTTTTAATAAACATCCTTTATTAAACCAAGTTTTAACCCAACATTAACAACGAACGCCTTATAATCAAATTATGAAACTTAATTTACAAGGTGTTCATTTCAATGTTTCCCGATTTTCTATTTACCCAACCCATGATTTAAAAGGGTAAGCTACCTATAACACTCAACAACAGTCAATGCTCAAATTGGACGAGGATGACAAAACCAAATCCAAAATGATAGTAATAGAATATTATCGTTTCCTATTCAACAAGCATCTCAAAGAAACTATATAT
Organism: Allium fistulosum; assembly: GCA_030737815.1. Taxonomy (NCBI): domain Eukaryota; kingdom Viridiplantae; phylum Streptophyta; class Magnoliopsida; order Asparagales; family Amaryllidaceae; genus Allium; species Allium fistulosum. The sequence continues at coordinate 1,025,658,668 of CM060902.1, forward strand.
ACTATTTTTGAATTTTTGTATATATAAAATATATTCATAGGAAAAATTATTTCATTTACCAACTTTAAAACAATATTGTATCGGCTAGTCTTGTTCAAGTGTTTAGGAACCCCTATCGATAACGTTGGCCAGACGCATCGACCAGAATTCATAAGCACTTAAAAAATCAATTAACACGGTATAAAACATTTTTATATCACTAACAAATACTCGCTCTTATATAATACACTCAAACTCATTCTAGGGTGTCACTTACCCTATCTCTAATGAGACTACCTCGCCAAAGCCAAGGTTTTCGCTTAACCTTCAACTCTGATACAAAATGTAACAACCCGCCATTTCAACCCTCAGAAGTCGACACTTATACATCCACGGTATTCACGTGCCGAACAAGCAAGTTCTGGAATGACAAATGGTTAAGAGAAAGAAGAAGAAAGAAGACAAGAAGAAACTAAACAAAATAGAATCTCACACTGCAACGAATAATCTATAATATAACAATGATCTATACAAAAGAAAGCTTTTATATACATACATCCATCATAGTACTAGCCTATCATCTACCAGAACAATCATAACACATGTCCTTATAATTTCTTATGAATACAAACGAAACCATGCAGTGGAACATAAAGAAATACGTAGGTACATATTGGCCTTCAGCTCATCTTCTGAGTTCCAATGCGTCCAAAGCTAATCTGGATAATATGCATGGTCGGACCTGAGCACTATAATAAAACAACGCCAGGTCAGTCTTGTAAAACCAACGTGAGAAATTCAAATCACAAGGAATTTTATTTATTATAACTTGTAAATCCTTTAAAATCAAAGGTATCTCGTAATACCATGCCACACATAAACACAGACGGGTTTTACCTTACGATAATCAAAACATTTTCTATATAAAATACTTTGATATTATCATAATGTCTAAGGGTTTAAAGTAAATATATCAAGTAGCTATGATGTGTACATATGATAGCAATAATAGGTATACAATCAAAAAATGAAGGTTCTTATTGGAGAATGGATTTCCAACAAATGGCAAGGTAAGGGACTACCTCTCGAAAATCTGTATACCTCTAGATAAAATGTACAGTAAGATCGAAAAGCTTTCAACCTCTACCACTACAGGACCGGCTAACCCCCGAACTAGGTAGTAGCGAATATGATCACCACTTGGCAGTGATCAACAACCAAAAATGGGCCACAAAGCATACATAGAGATATCAACACTAGATCTTGGGATGATCATACCCTAATGGGTGTGACCCACATAGCCTTGCTGTATCTACCCTGTTTTGGCCATTCCCGAGGTGTGTGTAGCGACCCATATTTTTAACTATATTAAATTATTAAATTTACTATAATTATTGAACAAAATTGTTTAAGAAAAATTTGAATTTGGAATATTTAATTAATTTTAAATATTGAAAGGTTAATTTCATAAGTGAAATAACTTATATTTCAAATATAGTGATTTATTTGAGAATTTAATTGTTAAATTTAATTTTTGAAATTGTTTAAGTAACTGAATCTTGAATTTAATATGAATAAAAATGATTTTTTTTTTTTTTTTTTTTTTTGAATGCTAAGCGGGGTTAAACTGGTCCCCTACCAGATTTATTAAAGAAGCAGAATTACAGGGAAAAGAGAAGAGAAAGGAGAAAACAAAAACACACCACAAAACTAACAAGGAAAATAACAAAAGAAGAAAAGGCAGAAATCGAAGCTAAGGAACCCACGGTTCGAAATGATTATCCAAAAATCTGTGTTTGCTCTCATGCATCCCCTTATAAATTTCAGTCCTCAAAACCATCCATATCCCTTCTTTGCTGCAGCACTTCCCTTCAAAAACCCTCAGATTCCGTTCATTCCATACTACCATAAATAGCTTTTTGAGGACGAAAAAAAAGTAATCTTTGTGTTCATTCTTCCATCTTAGCACTTGCTCAATAAGTAACCAATGGTCAGTGGAATTGTGAGAAAGCCTCAACCCTTGCATACAACCTAATAACTTGGTCCAGACATGATGAACATAAGGACAATTAAAGAAAATGTGGTCAACGCTCTCACTATGTTGATCACACAGCTCGCAGTTCGATTGAAGAGACATACCATAGCTTACTAGTTTATCTCTTGTCAACAGTGCTTTGTTAATCACCTTCCAGAAGCACAGATTATCTCTACCACTCGACACAGTATTCCAGGTAACCTTGTGCCACTTGCAATCAGGCATAGCGTCCAGTGCTAGCAAATCAGAGTAAACTCCACCAATAGTATGTGCACGATCATTCCACATAACAGTGTCATTGTCAGGGTGATCATAGCTACAACTTGCATACTCACCCCAAATAGCTCTGACATATTGGTTACTAGTGAAAGGCACCATCAGTTTTCCGTCAGCAATATAATCAACTGCAAGCGCAGTACCACTAATACCAGATTGATACCTCTGCTGCTGATTGAAAAGACAATCAAGAACAACCCCTTTTCCAATCCAAGGTACTGTCCAAAAATTACAGACACTCCCCTCTGCCAGGTTTATTTGAACAAAAGGAAGGAATGTTCTTCTGAGATTAAGCACACTCCTCCATATCCAACTACAGGATGGCGGCACATCCATTACCCAGAAATTATTGGAGACAATGTTGTATTTGATAGTCCATTGAACCCATAAAGTGTCCCTGTTGTTTAATATCGCATTGATGTGATGGCTATAAGCAGCTTTGTTCCAGTCACTAATTCTATGCAACCCTAAACCGCCTTTGCACTTAGGCTTCTCAAAAGCAGAAAAAGAACAAGGTAGAACTTTCCTAGTGTGAATTGTTCCAAACCAAAAAAACCTTAACATAGCACGTCTCACCATTTTCAAAAGCCTAGAAGGTAGGATGAAAACCCTGGCCCAATATACCATGACAGAGAAGCTCACCGATTGCACAAGGACCAATCTTCCAGCCTGTGTCAAGAATTTGGCCCAACAATCCATGACGCTCGTGATTTTTGCATACAAAGGAAGACAGTCAGCATGGGTTAAGCGAGAGGAGCAAAGAGGCAGGCCGAGATATGTCATGTCAGTGTCCATTGTCTGTAATCCAATATATGTGGAGAGGCTGTCTTGTTGTTGACTGGTTATCCCAGAATACATGATGCTAGATTTATTACAATTGAGTTGAAGTCCAGTAATCCTGTAAAATGTGTGCAGAACAGTTTTAATGCAGTCAATAGATTGCTGATTTGGCTTAGTGAATATCATGATGTCGTCTGCGAAAAGAAGAGAAGTTATTTGGAGCTCCTTGCATTTAGGGTGGTATAGTATCTGATTATTTTGGAAGGTAGGCTTTAGCAAACAGGTGAAGACTTCCATGACTAAGATGAAAAGGTAGGAGGAGAGAGGGTCCCCCTGCCTTATACCCTGCTTAGATGCGAAGTTGCTTGTGCTTGCACCATTGATTATCAGAGAGAAAGTGGGCGTGGAAATGCACTCATACACCCAAGCAACAAAGACCTTAGGAAAACCCATCAGCGACATAATCCGCACAATAGACTTCCACTGGATTGAGTCATACGCTTTCATCAAATCCAGCTTTAACATGGCACGTGGTGAAGTATTCACACGATTATAGCCATTAAGGAGCTCATGAGCCAGCATTATATTATCAAGTATGCTTCTATCAGGCAGGAAAGCCACTTGATTGTTGGATATGATCCGCTGCAACACAGAGACAAGCCTGGCTGCAATAATTTTTGAAATACACTTATATATCACATTGCAGCAGGAGATAGGTCTAAATGAGGACACAGTAGCCGCATGTTTGCTCTTCGGGATAAGAACCAAATTTGTAGCATTCGCAGATTTCAACAGTTTGAACTTATTGAAGAAGTTGTGAACCGCCAAGGAAAACTGGGAACCCACAATATCCCAACTAGAAGTAAAAAAGATCACATTGTAACCATCAGGTCCACCAGAGGAAGACTTATTCATAGCAAACAAAGCATTTTTAATTTCAGCATCAGTAACTCTGGTGACAAGAAAGTTGGATTCATCAGCAGTTACTCTGGGCAGATTTATGGATGACAGGAGATCAAGGTCAGGTTCAAAGTTGGTTGTATTTCCAAAGAGGCTAGTATAGTACATGAGGAAGGCTTTTTCAACGGATTCAGGGGTTACATTCAAGTTACCAGCTTCATCAGTGATTGTAGAGATGTTGCTCATAGTCTGCTTGGCCTTAAGTGAAGCATGAAAAAACTTTGTATTCCTGTCACCTTCCGCAGCCCATTTGTTCCGAAGTTGTTGTCTTCTCATATCACATTCGTTGGCAAGAGCTAGATTGAGATCATTGAAGAGGACAGCTTCTGACTGTGCCAAATCAGCGTCGCCAGGTTGCGCCATCATATTATCTTGTGCTTCCTTAAGCTGCTCCTTAAGCTTGGTGGATTGCAGATTGCCTCTCCCAAATTTCGCTTTGGACCAAGCTTTCAGGCACCCCTTCGTTGCTGTAAGCTTCCTGCAAAATACAAACATCGGATTTCCAAAATACTTATTTGACCAAGCATATTTAATTAAGGTATTATAGTCTGGTTCATTAACCCAAGCATTGAAGAATTTAAACCCCCTTTTAACTCCAATAGGCCTCGTCCCAGTGGTGAGAATTAGAGGAGAGTGATCAGAAAGTATAGGTTGTGGATAATGAGAGGAGAGAGAGGGCCAGGCAGATAGGGCATTGTAGTTGGAGAAGGAGTGATCAATGTTGGAGAAAATTCGAGTACCATTCCTCGACCTATTGTTCCAGGAGAAAGGAGCACCATTTCTGGTAATAGGTATAAGAGAAGAATCGTTAACCGATATGTTTAACGGAATTATGTCATTTGGCAGAAGGGGGTTACCCCCTTTCTTGTCATCCAAAGAGAGGCAACAATTGAAATCTCCAAGAACGACCCAAGGATGAGTTTCTTGCCTAAGCGCAGGAAGAAGCTGAAGAACAGTAAGCCTAGCTGAGGGGGAATTATGAGCATATATGAAAGTGATATAGAAAGCAGTGGCGGAGTTATGGTACTTGGCACGATAATGCATTAATTGTGGAGTGGATAGAATCAGCTCAAGAGATAGAAGATCAGGATCATGAACAACCATGATTCGACCGTAATTAGCTTCAGGAAGATTATGAGATAGCTGCCAAGCAGGATTGATGTACTTAGCAGCAGAAATAGTTAGAGGAAGATTCAATTTGGTTTCTAGGATTGCGAATATAGAAAGATGATGTTCATAAATGAGTTGCTTTACCTGATCAAGTTTAATGAAATTATGAGATCCTCGTATGTTCCAGGCTCCTATATTGTGTGACATATTTAAACTTTTGCTTGTAATTCCCCTTCTTTCATGCTCCTAGTAATAGGAGAATGCATTCTGCTTTGATTGGGATTAAGAGACCCATTTTTCTTGACCCTTTTGCCTTTACCAGTAGATGAGGCTGGGCATGGGATCGGAATTTGTTCAGTTGGAGGAGATTTCCAACCTGGTATAGATCCAAGGAAGACGTACGGTTGATTAGAAGAAGTTTGGAGAGGACAAGGAGGAGATGGGACAGAGGGGGAAGCTAAAGGATTAGAAGCAGATTGAACGAGTAATTCAAAAATTTGGATTTTCAGCGAGTTTACGAAGTCCTCTTCATGAGAGTCACGTGATGAATTGTCTTCAAAAAGTTTTGATGAAGGTGAAGGGTGTTTGGTTGGAATTATTTCAGGTAGCAGAGCTTTCATTTGGTCATTAGTGCGTAAGTGTGCTTCAGGGACATGCACGGACACATCCCTCATAATCTGGAAGGTTTGTGTTCCATGAGCAGTGCCATCAATCAAGTCTTGATTATAGTCTTTCTGCAATTGAGGTGAAGATATAATGGGATTGCTAGCGCACTTTTCATGTTGTTTAGAAACAGTCGATTCTGTTATGGTATGTGCACCATCCTGAGAATCAGTGACATGCACAAGTTCAAAGCCACTACCTTGTATTTGTTGTTGGGCATCTTGATTAAAATCAACAGAAGTAATAGTTTGCTCACAACCTACTGCCTTAGTCACATTACCACAAGAGGAATCATCATTCAGCCCAAGCAATCTGCTTGCAGGCATCAGGGGATGTTCACCGCTACTTACAGGGGCACCAACGTCTTCATCAATACTTATGTCATTCAACAAATCAAAACTATTGTATGTCACAGTCTTGCCCTTAACATTGTCAGGATCTCCATTATCCACAAACTTTTCATTTCCACACTCTCTACTAATACTTACTTTCTCCTTATTCTGCTGCAGACACGGAGTGGTCGCTGCAGCGTTGACAAAATTGGCTTTATCAATTGCTACATGTTCTTTCATTTTTCCACCAAATCCTTCTTTATCTTTTTTATTAACAACTTTGCGCCATTGCCGATTATTCCTACTTGCTTGTTTTCCATCCCTCTGCTCATATATTATCTCTTCTTGATTACTCTTTTTTGTCACCTCCTCACCCTCCTTGTCAGCACCTGCTCTTAAGCATGTACTTACCGTGTGTCCAAATTCTTTGCAGTGGAGACATATTTCAGGCTTCCATAGATAGTTAACCTTCACCATTTGTATTGAACCATCAATTAAATGTACAGGAAACTCATCTACCAAAGCTTGTTTAGGTGAAACATCTACCAGACACTTCGCATAACCTATTCTCTCCATTCTATCAGTAGAAGAGTCCAAACATAGCAACCTACCAACTCTTGAAGCTAGCCAATTAATGCCAAGATGTGACCACGCGTATAGTGGTATGTTCGTCAATTTAATCCAAACTGGCACAGATTTTATGGTACTACAACTGTTACCAATAAAAGGATCCCATGCTTTAATGATGAAAATTTTGTTCCTAAGAAATATTGGGTCTGCCTCAACGATTTTCCTTCTATCCTCAGCACAGGATAGATTGAACAGGAACAAAACACCATCCGACTTAATTTTAATTTCTCCTTTTAGCTTCCATAGCTTCTTAAGATGGTTGATAACTGTCAAATAAGAGAGGGGCTTATCCAGGAAAAAACCTACCAACCAATTTTCCCACACTGCATTCCCAGCCTCAATGACTTCACGTGGAGGGACTAACGAAAGACCATCAAACGACAGCGGAATATCAACAGGGGTATACTGACCAGCATTCCTAGGTTTGCTCTTAAAGAGCGAGGACCATGGCTTTGCAGAGGGGACAGAAATAGGAAGGGTGGAAGACAGGACCGGGAGCGGGGGAGGGATCGGAGGTGGTAAGGATAGGGGAGAGGTGGGAAGGGAGGCCGAGCTAGGAGGTGATGCATGAACAGTTGAAAGAATGGGTACGATAGGCTGAATAGACAGGGTATGGTGAGAGGAATGGGAGGGAGAGGCCATGGAGAAAAAAAGTACGCTTTTCTATGAATTTTATTTAAGCATGAATGAAAATTGTTAACTTTTAAATTTGAAGTTAAAAGTGATTAAATTAATTTTGAAAATAACTTGTTTTAATAAACGTGTAAAAATAGTCTTTTTTGGCATTGTCTCGGATTTCGACGAAACTAGTTTCATCGGATTCGTAATAGTGAATTATTACCGGATTTCAAGTTTCATAGCGATCCGACTTATCGTTTGACCGTGCGAGCTCAAAACGCGTTGAAATCAATTAAAGGAATTTAATTAAATTAATTTGATTTTAAAAAGCTATCTTCTGGATATGATGGAATTGGCTCTCAATACATATTCCATTGTTTTCAGAATAAGGGTATAACATATAAAAAGCCAGGTGGCACGCTTCGTTTAGAGTTCGAAAATTTCACGGATGAATAAAGCCGTGAAATTTTCTATATATGGACCTAACGTTTTCATTTTTGCAAACAATAATCTTCAAAGCTTTAGCCGCCCATTCTCATTTTAATAGCCGAAAATTGTTCTACTTTTCCTCTCGTTTTCTCCTCATCCACTCAACGAAATCGAATGACTCCAAAAGAAAAGTTGGAGAGCATGATGAGATCTATATACCATGAGGTTGGATCGTGGCAAAGGGACTCGAATTCGCCAGCATCAAGACATATAGGCGATGCAGTCGATGACAATTTATGGATGAAGTAGAGCGTCGTGCACTACGCCATAAATGGCCTACTGCAACACAAAAAAAATGTTGGCTCAGGCCCGAAAAATGTTGCCATAGGTCTATGGCAACACTTTTAGGGTGATGCAATTTTTGCCGTTGCCTTAGACCTCAAAGGCAACATTTTGACTATCTAAGGCAACATAAGTAATATTGTTGCAATAGAACCCTATTTGGGTCTATGGCAACACCCATAGGTATCTGTAGCAACATTCCAAAATGTTGCCATAGATATTAACTTTCTGAATTTGTGGGGCCCACAATGTAGAGCATATTTGATTTTTTAATAGAAATAAATATTTATTTAATAAAATGCTTTTGCGTAGAATTTGATATTTAAACAGTAATTTATTTAAATAAATATTTTATTTCAACATTTGAAATAGTACAAATTCCCGACTCCACTATTTTACAATTCAATGATATATAACACTGATATTCACATATACAGATATTCCTCACTACATCACTCAGTTCACTCATTACATATGCAGTTTCAATTTATACAGACACCGACACTGACAAATATATGACGAGCCGAATGCCGAGCCGAACAAGTGGGCACCGCAGTCCCGGTTAGGTCGAACAAGTGGGCACCGCCCGATTCATCCGATTTTGGAAGATCGAGCCTTCTTTGAAACGACGTAAAATGATGCAGAAATGAACACCTCCTGCGAATTTGAACACCTCCTCGATGATTGACTTTTGCAACTCTTTCGTGGCTTCTTCTGAATCATCCGACCTTACTTTTAGCTCTGCCTTGGTAAAAGACCTGAAACCATGATAAATAAAAATTGACATTTCATCGAACATGTTGCGTGTTAATAAGTAATACGTTACCACAGTTCACTCATCTAAACATCCTACTAGACATCAACTCCTTCTCCTTGAATACTACCAAACTTCAACCTCTACACTGCCACCATCCACTCCCCAAACTGCTGCAACTTACATCCCCTACAGCCCTTAACAACAGTTGGTACATTTTGAATCAGGATATGAAATTGCAGCCTGCAATCTAGTTGGCTACTTTCTAGTATAAGCACGTGCAATCTATACTGAGATTGGAACTGAATGTAATCAAAGAGCTAATCATAGCAGCAGTATGTTCACATAATTAGTCATAAGCCAAGAGGAGGACAAAGTGGCAACTCGTGCTGAACTAGCATATCACCACAATTACCAATCAACAAAAACATGTAAGCCTATTCGTCGGTAAATGTAAATCCAATGTTAAAGTTCACAACTTTTCCATAAATATAACAAAACATCACCTGGCACGCTCAATTACCATTGTCAGCCTCAATTACCACTTGCCCATCAAACTTCAACACTACTTCGACAACACTTCGAACCAGCTTCAATCAACAGAACATTATACACAGCTGCCATTTCCAGTAACTGCAGCCATACCACCACAATACTCAACCAGTCAACTGCCAACAACCATCAATTGACCCTCAATCGGCAGCATCGCAACCCAACCAACGACCTACTTCAAACTTTGACTTCCTCTGCAAATTAATAGCAGCAGCGAACCCAATTATAACCACCAATCGCCAATTTCCATCACTAAATCCGAACTCCATCGCCACGGGATATGTGCTCGATGACCATCGGAATCAGGCTGTAGAAACGGTGGTGGGGTAGTGGAGTTTTGTTGGGGGCTGCGGTTGGTAGGATTTGGGAATTAGGGATTTTTGGAAGAAAAAAAAGAAACGAAAATATGATTTGGAAATTAGGGATTTCGGAAATGGGGGGTGAGAACGAAAATGATATGAAAAGTAAAGCGGGAAAACGAAAATTTGTGTCAAATTGTAGCGGTGATCCAGTTTAACAATCAGATTAAATGTAGACCGTTGGATCGTATTCACGCGGATTGCTAATTTTATTAATTTTTTAATCTGAATACATCTATAGCAACACTATATAAAAATGTTGCATCGTGTTACACTTGTTTAGCTAGAGCAACACATTTTTATGGCTAAGGTAACACCATAAATACAACGTTGCAGTAGGACCAAAATTTTATATCTATCGCAACATTTTAGCTGGCAACACCTTGCAAAAATGTTGCAGAAGGTCATTTATGGCGTAGTGGTGGGAGGTGAAACTTCTGGGGATGGTGGAGCTTGGAGAGGCAGTTGTGGCGGTGGGCTTGAATCTAGGTCCGGTGAGGTCTGGTGATGGGTGGTGGTTGAGGTTTTGGCCGCGTGATGGGTTTCTCGATCTAGGATATCACGTACGTGTGTGGAAGAGAGAGAAGAGGTTTAGTTTATGTTAAATTTTATTAATTAAGTTAATTATGTTTTTAATTATATCAAATATAAATTAATCCGTAACTTTCTCGTACGAGGTAAGATTCGAGCAAAAAAATTCGCGTTGGTTTCGTATCGACATTGTCAACAACGAGGAGCTAGATTTGAATTTATTTGACTTTGGAATATTTTTAGTTTCAAATAAAGGTGAGTGGTTAAACCTGTTTGTACCAAAAATGGGCACAACACTCTTCGGGAGTTATTTGAAGAGATAAAATGAAGAACATAAATGTAAAACAGAGATTATCTAACAAAAACTCCAATAAACAGAATTGTAAATACGCAGACAAGCAATTTAGAGTGGTTCGGCATATCGCCTACGTCCACTATGAAGTTTTGATGATTTTATTGATTCTCTTTCAATAATTACAAGTGATTACAGCGAACAACAGCAAATTATAGCTTGGAATTCGGATTCAATAGTAAGAATAAGGTGCAAATCTCGATCCGGCAGAGTCTGGGCGCTTCAGAATCCAGATCCTCTTTTCTGAATGACTAGGGGTCCTATTTATAGGTGTAGGAGGCTGATATTTCGCCTAAATTGAGGGGAGACCAGTTCTGGCACGTGAGGGGGCCCACATGCTCGCTCTTTGGAAATCTGGGCCCACTTTGGGATCGATTCGACCCTTGCTTCGAATCGATCAAGATTTGCTCCGATTGAGCTGAAATTTGGCATGGACATTCCTTAGGTTGCCAGTTAGCTCCTGTCCAAATTTCATAGCATTTGGACTTGTAGATCTCGAGATATGATCGATTCAAGATTTCATTTCTGGCTGATGTGGTCTGTTCGAATCGTTCCCCTTCGAATCGATTGGGTCGAATCGATGGCTTCACGCGTGGTATCGTTGACGTGGTGCGTCTTCTTTGTATCGATCCGCCTTTCACTCCGAGTTGACTGGGTCGACTCCATGATTCTAGCCGCTTTGACGTAGTGGATTCGAGGGAGTGGATTCGAAGCAATGATACTGGATGGATACGAGGCGATTAGTCTTCGCGGATTCGAAGTACTTCATCTCAGACGGATTCGAAGGACTTTAACCTGAAGGTTATGAATTAGCGTAGCTTCATGGATTCGAAGCGACTCATCTGGACCGATTCGAGCGAACGCTTGTTGATGGATGCGAATCCACGTGAAGCCGAACAGATGGATTCGAACAGAGTGTTCACTGATGGTTACGAACCTTCGAGGCCAGATGGATACGAAGTAGAGGGGTTTCATCGATGCGAAGCAGGGGAAGGTTCATGGATTCAAACGCATGTTACTGCCTATGGATTCGAACTCAAGGCCATGTGCTCCATTTGCATCGACGATATCTTGAGCGTACGACCTCAGATTGACTTGAAATTTGGAACGTTGCCTTTCCTGACCTTGCTTGACATGTCTTATCAATTTTGGCTCGATCCGGACTCGGACAAAATTCATCGATATCTGTAGTGAGCCCGTGTATAGCTGATCTCTAGGATGGACCGTCATTGGTTACTAGTCAATTCCTTAGTGTTACGGCCTTGCCAAAAGGCGGGATAACAAAACCCATTGATGAAGTACTTAATTTCCTACTGTTGGTTAAACCAATTAACGAAGTGATAAATTTATATTGATTGCTATTTGAAAATTAAATTGATTAAATTTGAACTGATTGAATTTAAATCGACACTAAAATTTGACTATTAAATTTATAATTTAATTAGATAGTTAAATTAGATAGTAAATTTGACAGTTAATGTGACATTTGACTTGATAGTTAAAAATGTGACATTTAATCTGATAGTTAAATTTACATTTAACTTGATATTTAAATTGATGTTGATAATTGAAATTTCATATCGCTTTTAAACACCCGACATTGATAGTTATTTGTTGTTGTGATATGGATGAATTAGTTGCTTTGGGTGTTAGTTGGTATTGTGATGGATGATATTTGTGATTGGTTGTTATGTTGTTTAGTGATCCCGACATACCCATATCATCACCCTGTTATTATCACCATTGATACGATTGATCATATGTACATTGAATTTGGATATGGAACTTTGGACATCCAATTGATATGTGAATTATTGGATGCATTATTGACCGCTTTTGCAGAAATGCGATTGTTTTGATATTATCGCCGTTTGGCGAAATTGGAGATTTTGATAAATTGAATTTTAAATTCTGATAAGTTTTGAAATTTAACTTGGTAATTTAACAAATTGATGATTTTGGTATTTCATACTGAAAATGGAATTGTTGACACTTTGAAAATTGGTAAAGTAATCGTGAAACCTCCTAAAACTGAAATCAGCTATTCAGTAATGATTGATAAAACCTTGTATTTGTTTCAATAATTTAAATAACATTTGATTTAAACATTAAAGTTGTTTAAACTGTGAAGTTTGTTAAATTGATTTGAAATTGATAAATTACCGAAACTGCTGAGTAGAAGTTTTGAAACTATGAAATTTTTCATGTGAATTCGAAGTAAAAGAATGAGGTTATTTACAACTATATTTCACCTGATTTTCATTTGACTTACATGAGGATTTTTAGTCCCGACTCGAGTGTTTTGTTTTTCATTACGCTCCGGTCAGACCGAGTTTTTCAGTTATCGAAGACAGTTATTCTGGAGGATGAAGACGAAGATTTGGTCTATCATATTTACTAGTATTTATTCCGCTGCACTATTTCATTCTGTCTATTAAAATGTATAACTCTGATAGTACTGTATATAACTCTAATGATGTTATAAATGGTAATCTAATGTATATTGTTAAACAGCTTCATGAACTGCTTATGTGATTATTTTATTTTATCGTTCCACTGGAGACTCTATAGTTGTTTTCTTCTTTTCTTTTTATTTCTTTAAAATAAACTCACTGATAATTTATCTTCTAAACGGTTTGAGTTGGACATGTATGGTTTACTGTTGACTTGAACTGTCCAAAAAGGTGGGTCGTCACAGTTGGTATTAGAGCTTTGTTTAGCGTATACTTAAACCTGTATGATAAGCTTATTGAATTTATATACGTATATGAGAGTGCGTATTTGTTAGTGATATAAAAATATTTTAAAATTAATAAATGAAATGATTTTAACCTGGATTATATTTAGAATATAAAAGAACGAATTATATAAACTGATAAAATCATTCGTGACTGTTTGATGATGATAGAATGTTATCTCTTTGTTGGTTGATTAATCGATTGATATTGTTATGCATGTTATCATTTACTAATTAATTAGTTGTGCTCAGCAAGTTTATGAGCTTTTGACTTTTGTGTTGACTTTCGAATAGTGCATAACCAGTTGTAAGTAATTTACCTTTTCACGCATGGGAAGGGTAGAAATTGTAACCTTATGGGAATGTTGAAACGAACACCTTGTGAATTAAGTTTCACAATTTGACCATAAGGCATTCGGCGACAATATTGGGTTAAAATTTATTAAAGTTATTTATTTCAATCCAAACAAATAATTATGATTTTTGAAATGAATATGATAAGATAATGACTCATACAAATATGATTTATGACTAAAAAGAAAGTTAAACCGAAAATTTGAGAATTTGAATTCCGGGAGTTTTGAAATTGGTTTTAAGATTCTAGAAATATATAATAGCATAATTTGAAAGTATTTTCTGAATAGAAATGTTTATAAATGATTTCGAAAGGGATTTTCAAAGGATTTAAAAGAAATAAAAGTCCGAAACACACTTTTATCGCTGGAAAATAAATTTTGGTGATGACTGCAGCATCATCGGCGATCATTTTCGAGTTTCAAAGTGGGGAAGGCCACTTTAGTAGCTTTGCTACTTGATTGTTTAATGAAACTGATTTGATTCAAATCCCTGAAGTATGATTTTATATTCGAAAGAGATATGTATGTATTTATTTCAAAAGATTTGAAATAAAACCCGATGTTCAATTCTTGAGTTTTTTGTTGAATAATATTATGAATACATGTATCCTATGCATTAGGATTGATCGATCGATTGATTGTGCATCTTGTTGAGATGATTGATTGCTGATTTCTAATTTTTAGTTGGAATTTTATTTTTTCGACTACTCTAAATAATCGAACACTTCTAAATTGAGAATTAATTTTCAAAGCTAGTAATTTGGAAAGTATATAAAGTTTAGTTCTGAAAATTTTAAAATAAAGACTAATAGAAGTTGAACAAGTTTTCAAATGTTAAATATTTTGATAAGTAAATTTTATAAGTTTATTTTGGATTATACCAGTATGAAATTTAGGTTTAAGGTGTTTTCAAATGAAAATAGTTTTAAGAAATGTTTTGAATATAGTAAATACTTATAAAAACTTATTATTGGGAAATTGATTTTTTTTATGTAGTTCTGACTTTTTATAAATATGAAAAATAGTTTTGAAAGGTTTATAATGGAATTTGTTTAAGAAATATTTTGAACCTAGTAAATGTTTTATAATAAAGATTTTGAAAAGTATTTGATTTTGAAAGAAAACTGATTTTATCTGAATTTGATATAAATATGAAACTGAAGCAAAAATTTCAGAAACAATTGATTTTTAAAATTTTGAATTTTGAATGATATTCGATTTGAAAGGGAAAAATGATTGTTGAGATCATATATGGATTTGAAACTGAATTGATATTTGAAAATGGATTGATTTCGAAGACCTTTGACTCTATATAAATATTTGTTCTGAAAGTTTTCCATTCTTATATGAAAATGGTTTGTATAAGTATGAAGTTACTTCGAAAACTATTGATTTTGAAAGGTATTCAATCTAAAAAGCGATAATCTTATATATAACGGAATTTATATAAGAATGATATGATATATTCGAGACTATTGATTTTGGAAAGTACTCGATTTGGAAATGAAATCTTATATATAATGGAATTTATATAAGTGTGATATTTGAAGTTATGATTTGGAAAGGGTACTATATATAGTATGATATATTTCGATGTAAAAGATATGGAGAAGTACCCACCGTGAAGAAGTATAGTATGATATGCTTAAAACCCTAATGGACTTGGGTGAATCCAGGAGTGGATTCGATCGATAACCCTAATGGACTTGAGTGAATCCAGAAATGGATTTGAACGAACTTAAACTCATGAGTTCCTCGATTTTTGTTTAGGGTAGATGGTTCTTTAGTTTACCTAATGGGTATGCTTTCAATCCTAGATCTGTTGTTTATGATCTTCCAGGAAGGAAGTGCAACTATTGTGTAAATCATTGAATCGGCAGCGTACCACTACGGTAGGGGTCGATGGTCCCTTATTTACGAAATGGCCACGATATTTTTCTGGAATTTGGAAGGTAGATGGATCTTCTAGAAGGTTTTGTGTCCATTGCATAAACAATGGGATTAGCAGCGGGCCACTGCTAACCAATTATCATCATTAGACATTGGATCGTTGAGCGGTGCTTTCCATATCTGTTTTAAAGGTTTTCCAAGTATTTTCACTGGATGTTGAAATAGATCTACTAAGTACTTAGAGATTTTAGTCTTGCGCCTGATCAACGCATGGCTAAAATCTTTAAGAATGAGGATAAATCTGTTAAGACATCGAGTTACAAAAGGTATTTTGATATAAAATTTATTATGTTTGCTAAATCATTTGTTCTGAAATTATTTGGAAATGTTTTAAAAAAGGTTGTTTATATATGATTTAATGTTTTTTGCTCAACTTAAATGTTCATAAATAGTATTTTAGCAAAATGTTTATATAGTAATTATTATTAGCAATGTTCTATGTTATCTAATTTATATCCTAAATATTGTTCAAAGTTAACCGTTATTATAATGTTTTGAAATTAATTATTATCATTTAGTTAAAATATCTAAACTAAATTACTATTATTATAATAATGTTTAGAGACTGATTATTAATGTTTATAAATAATGTTTGAAAAGTATTTCGATATTAAAACTAGAAATTTATAAGCAATGGATTTAAGAAGTTAAATAGCTTCTTTCTAAATATAAGTAATGATGTTGATGATTATTTTCAAATAGTTTACATATTTTATAAGGAAGTATATTTTGAATTTTTAAATGAAGTTACTTTATATAAAGTAAGAAATTCTACATTGAATTTTTGTAAAAGTATTAATATATCGAAGTTAGTGATTTGGGAAATGGATTTTTAAATGAAATCTTTGTAAATGAGATTTATATAAATTTCTTTGAAAAATTTCTTTAGAGATATTATATAAATAGACTGTATATATAAAATTTTACGGAACAAATGATTAGGGAAGTTCTATTCATAGTATAATATGTTTGAAAAAAAAACAAAAACAATCAAGTTGGATATTTATTTTGAAAGAAAGGTATTAAATTTCATATACTCTTGATTTTAAAATTTATATGAAATTTAGATGTTTTGCACTATTTAGATTTTTTTATAAACCTAATTAAATGTTTTTCATGATTTGAATAATTATTTTGGACGTAAGTATTTTCTAAATTGATTATGGATAATATTAAATCTTTATGCTTGATACGAAATAGAAAATATAATATAAGATTTGAATATATTATTGGTTTTAAACAAATGATTTTTGAGCGTATACTTATTCTAAATTATGAATCAACAAATGATTGGATTTAAAGAAATGTTATTTTAAAGTTCGTTTAGGATGTTTGATATCAAATTTCTATTAGTATTATAAAACTTTAGGAAAATCCTGGTATAATACTATGGGAATATTTATGTATATCTTATATAAACAAGTTTGAAGGTTTTATAAGCTTAATCTTTTAAGATATATTGGAATATTTTGTTCCTCTTCAAAGACGAATACCAAAAACTTAAAGATTTTGTTTATAATCAAATTTGTTTCGAATATGAAATTGGTTCATAATTAGCTTGAAATTATATAAGTCTTCTGAAAATAAGTATTTATACTTAACTTGAAATTATTTTCTAATGACTTGAATAGTTATAAAATAGTTATGAAATAATTGGATGAATATTATTTGCTGAATGGTTTCCTTTGTTGTAAATCATTATTATAACTGTTTCGTTTACATATGATTATTATGTCGTGTATTAGTGTTTATGCTTATGGTTTAGATTAAGAATTCGTGTTATATTATTTTATCAAACTCATGCATGGTTTCTATATCTTTCTATAAATAACTAATATTCAAATTGAGTTGAGATAGGTACACGTGAAGCCGTTTGGATGTATATGCGATTCGACTTACTTTTGCTCGCTTTAATATGAGCAAACTCACTCATATTAATAATTATAAGGTACATATCTCGGATTACATACCGTACTTTTATGTTTTTCCCTACGGAATGTCTCATCATTGAGATGAGATGTATATTTGTTATATATATGTGTATTGTAAATTTTTACGGTCGAGCCACGCAAAGGAGATGCTGCCGAAATTTACCATAAATTCGGGTGTCAGAAATTTTTTGAGACTTTAAAATTTTTATAACTTGTTTTACGAATAAGCCGATATCGTGGTGGCATGGTAGAAGCATGGTAAATGTTTTGTAAATAAGATTTTAATGTTTTATACTTTGATTATTTTGAGTAAAATATATCGTATGTTAAATTCCTTACTTAGTTCCTTTTCGAGGACGAAAAGTTTTGAGTGAGGGAAATTGTAACGACCCGTATTTTTAACTATTTTAAATTATTAAATTTAATATAATTATTGAACAAAATGGTTTAAGATAAATTTGAATTTGGAATATTTGATTAATTTTCAATATTGAAAGGTTAACTTCAAAAGTTAAATAACTTATATTTCAAACATAGTGATTTATTTGATAATTTAATTGTTAAATTTAATTTTTGAAATTGTTTAAATAACTAAATCTTGAATTTGATATGAATGAAAATGATTTCAAAAGTTGATTTAAATTTTATTTAAACAAGAATGAAAATTGTTAACTTTTAAATTTGAATTTAAAAGTGATTAAATTGATTTTGAATATAGCTTGTTTTAATTAACGTGTAAAATAGTCTTTTTGGGCACTGTCTCGGATTTCGACGAAACCAGATTCATCGGATCCGTAATAGTGAATTATTATAGAATTTAATGTTTCGTAGTGATCGGACTTACCGTTTGACCGTGCGAGCTCAAAACGCATAGAAATCAATTAAAGGAATATAATTAATTTGATTTTGAAAAGCTATCTTCTAGATGTGATGGAATTGGCTCTCAATACATATTCCATTGTGTTTGAACAGGTGTATAACATATATTACGCCAAGCATCACGCTTCGTTTGGAATTCGAAAATTTCAAGGTTGAATAAAGCCGTGAAATTTTCTATAGAAGGACCTAATGTTTTCATTTTTGCAAACCCTAATCTGTAAAGCTTCAGCCACCCCTTTTCATTTTAACGGCCGAAAATTATTCTTCTTTTCCTCTCATTTTCTCCTCACTCACTCAAAGAAATCAAATGACTCCAAAAGTAAAATTGGAGAGCATGGTGAGATATACATATCGTGTGGTTGGATCGTGGCGAAGGGACTCGAATTCGCCAGAACGAGACATATATGCGGCATGGTCGAGGGCAGTTTATGGGTAAAGCGGAGTGTCGTGGGATGAGAAATTCTGGGGATGGTGGAGCTTAGAGAGGCGGTTGCGGCGGTGGGCTTGGATCTGGGTCCAGTGGGGTCTAGTGATGGGCGATCGTCGATGTTTTGGCTGTGTGATAGGTTTCTCGGCCTGGGATATCGCATACGTGAGTGGAAGAGAGGAAAGAGGTTTAGTTTATGTTAAAATTTATTAATTAAGTTAATTATGTTTTTAATTATATCAAATATAAATTAATCAGTAACTTTCTCGTACGAGGTCGGATTTAAGCGAAACAAGTCATTAGGTTCGTATCAACATCGTCTAAGACATGGAGCTGGATTGGAATTTATTTGACTCTGGAATATTTTCAATTTCAAATAAAGGTGAGTGGTTGAACTCATTCATGAAGTACTAAATTTCCTACTGTTATTTAAACCAATCAACGAAGTGATAAATTCATATTGATTGCTATTTGGAAATTTAATTGACGGAAATTGAATTGATTAAATTTGAACAGATTGAATTTAAATCGACACTTAAATTTGACTATTAAATTTATAATTTAATTAGATAGTTAAATTAGAGAGTAAATTTGACAGTACTTAATGTGACATTTAATTTGATAGTTAAAAATGTGACATTTAATATGATAGTTAAATTGACATTTAACTTGATATTTAAATTGATGTTGATAATTGAAATTTCATATCGCTTTTAAACAGCCGACATTGATAGTTATTGGATGTTGTGATATGGATGAATTGGTTGCATTGGATGTTAGTTTGCGATGGATGATATTTGTGATTGGTTGTTATGTTGTTCAATGATCTCGACATACCCATATTATCACCATGTTATTATCACTATTGATACGATTGATCATCTGTACATTGAATTTGGATATGGAACTTTGGACATCCTATTGATATGTGAATTGTTGGATTCATTGTTGACTGTTTTTGCAGAAATTCGATTGTTGTGATTTTATCGCCGTTTGGCGAAATTGGAGATTTTGATAAATTTGAATTTTAAATTCTGAAAAGTTTTGAAATTTAAGGTGGAAATTTAACAAATTGATGATTTTGGTATTTCATTTTGAAAATGGAATTGTTGACACTTTGAAAATTGGTAAAGTAATCATGAAACCTCCTGAAACTGAAATCAACTATTGAGTAATGATTGATAAAACCTTGTGTTTGTTTCAGCGATGTAAATAAAATCTGATTTAAACATTGAAGTTGTTTAAACTTTGAAGTTTATTAAATTTATTTGAAGTTGATAAATTACCGAAACCCCCGAGTAGAAGTTTTGAAACCGTGAAATTTTTCATGTGAAATTTTGAAGTAAAAGAATGAGGTTATTTTCAACTATATTTCACCTGATTTTGATTTGACTTACATGAGGATTTTTAGTCCCGACTCGAGTGTTTTGTTTTTCATTACGCTCGGGTTGGACCTAATTTTTCAATTATCGAAGGCAGTTATTCTGGAGGACGAAGACGAAGATTTGGTCTATCATATTTACTAGTATTTATTCCGCTGCACTATTTCATTCTATCTATTAAAATGTATAACTTTGATAGTACTATATATAACTCTAATGATGTTATAAATTGAAATCTAATGTATATCGTTAAACAGCTTCATGAACTATTTATGTGATTATTGTATTTTATCGTTCCATTGCGAGATTCTGTTATTGTTTTCTTCTTTTCTTTTTTATTTCTTTAAAATAAACTCATTGATAATCTATCTTTTAAACTATTTTAGTTGGACATGTCTGGTTTATTGTCGACTTTAACTATCCAAAAAGGTGGGTCGTCACCGTGTAAGGCTTTGAGAGGCCACGATTACCTTTTCCTCATAGCAGACCATCTTGGAATGCTAACACTGCCCTCTAGGTAAAAATGCAATTCCATCATTCATCCATACAAGTTGTTCCAGGATCGAACAAACATTCAACATTTACTATCTTCCATTTTGGAATCACCCTCAGGAAAATTAGTATAGCTCCATAGCATACTTCATAACGATCCATCATGAACGTTATTAGTTTGGAGTGGTTCGGGTAAATCATACTTATCTAAAACCAGTGTCTCCCAACAAAGCTGTAATTTCCGGCAAACTCAATTCAAGTTCTTTAGAAGTATGCAACAAGTATTCGAGTCCTCGCCGGGGAACTCAAATATACGCAACATACTTTCAACGATTATCAAGTTAAAATTTGCTAATCAATTATTTAGCTATTAAATACACAATCAACAATAATCCAGAGATTTGATCTTCCTATAGCAACCACTGAGCCTCAAAATAAGTTTTCATTTATTTAAATCTCTTTTCAAAACAATTATCAAAACATTAATATACTTATCTCACTTACATAAGTATATTCACAAAACATTGTGGAAATTTTCTTATTTCTAAATCATATTAAAAGGATCAAACAAATGTTATTTAAACTAGAGATAAGAACAACCCAAATATTATTCCTTCGGTATTAAGCGTGGAACGAAAGTTCCATACCATCATAATTAAGAAGTTCAGTTAAGGGAAATCCCATCTCTAATTCCTTTATAATTTTTCTTCAATAAAACCTTTTAATAAAGAATTTCCATTTATAAGTCTCCTATGCTTAAATTCTAAATCCATTTATAAAACTCTTTTATAAATATCCAAAAATCATTTATAAAACTCTTCTATAAATATCCAAAGTCATGTATAAACTCTTTTATAAATATCCAAAGTCAGTTGTAAACTCTTTCATAAATCTTCATTTATAATTCCCTTTTTAAATAAATCATTTACAAATATCATTCATAAATCTCCTTTAAATAAACCCTTTATAAAATATTATTTACAAAATATCATTTGTAAATACCTTTATCAAAATAATTGGGCATCTTACAAAATCATTTACAATAACTTAACCTCAAATTGATATAGAATTAAAGTTAATTTAAAAATCATAATTTACAAATTTGAAAGGAGGCTTACTGACCATAATGGTACTAAATCAAGTTACCATTTTATTTAAATTTGACTTCCAATCACATAATAGTTATTTACATAAACCAACATATATGTAAATAAAATTCATAACTACATCAGGGAATAACATGTCAATATAAACCAATTGGCAGATACATATCCAAGCAACATAATAGAAGAATGGTGATTGGTCATACTAAATAGATGTCCAAACAATCTATTAAGTTTAATGTAGTAGAACGGGGATTTATTCTACTAAGATATGTCAATAATCTACTTAATTAAGGTATAGGACAATGAAGATTTATTCTGCTAACAAATGTCAAAGTTTAGTATAAGTTATTCACATTTGTATGGTTACTTAATGGTATCGACAATAGAATCTCTTGTGTTCAAAACTATTCTTTATAAAAGAAAGTTTCCTTTAAACAAATTGATCCTTCGAAAAAAAAGTAATTAAGAACTTAAACCTCTTTTTAAATAATTAATTACAAGCTAAATCCTTTTAAAAAACATAATTAAATATTAATAAGTCTTAATTTAGCTTAATTATTAATTAATAAATAATTAACCTTTAATAAATAATTTTTTTAGAAATTAAACCTTTAGTTAATTTATAATTAGAATAATTAAACACTTACTTAATAATTAATTAATAATTAACCCTATACTTTATTAATAATTAATAAGAAATAAATCATATACTTAAAACATAATTAATTAAAATTAATCTTACTTAATCAAAAATTAATTAAAATCAATTTCCCTTTTAAAAGATAAATAATTAGTAATTAATCTCCTCTGAATTATAATCAATAAACCTTGTTTAATACTTAATTAATTATTAATTACCCAACTTAATTAATTAATTATTAATTAATAAATACTTAATTAACTATCTTAAACATCATTATTAAATTTAGAAAAACATTTCTAAGGGGAAATGATTAAAACTCAAATTTGTAAGAAGTTAAACTTTTTCCAAAAAACTGCATCCATTGCGACTATCACTATGGATGTCGTAACTTGAAATTGTTTTCTAAGTTTCTTTCGAAATCTTACCCTTTTGAAAAACCTACTTACTTTTACAAACATAAAACAAGTATTTCAGAAACTAAAACATAGTTTATACTTTTCAAACTATTTTTGAACTAAAAACCATAGTTTCACACAAGGATTACTTATCGCTTAACCATATAAAAGTGCTAGCTCCCTTAACATAAAACCACATATTCATGTCCATAGCCTACAAGTCATACCATAAACCACAAACATATAAATATCCAAACTTTATCACAGAAAGACCACAACTCACAACTTTACTAACATTTTCACTTCATTCCAAGTCAATAACCAATACATATACAAGCACATATAAACATATATACATTCATATAAACCAACTTCAAATACAAAAAATCATCCAACAAAACATAGTAATAAGTAAAGAAAAATAAAATGGTTAAAACTTGTTAAAGATGTCAGCTTTAATCACCAAGCTTATTTAATCTCTTTAAAACTTGGAAAGTGCCTAGATCATGCATGTCTCTTTATAAAAACTTGATTTTTCCTAAGCAAAACTTAATCTTTAGCCTAGATGGAGGTTGACAGGCTTGGCCTTGGTGCTATGAAATTGGCCTAAGGGTGATTAGGGCATGGCCATGAGTGGTGGAGGTGGATGTAGGCTTGATTTCTAAGGAGGAAGGTGTAAGAAGAAGAAAGGAGCGATTTTTAAGTGCTTTTAGGAATTAAACATAAGAAAGAAGTGATTTTTAAAACTTTGAAAATATTTTGAAAGCCATTAATGTGTTTTTGAAGGCTAAGTAGATGATAAACTTTTGAAAAATTTTTAAAATGAAAATGGAAGAAGAGAGGGAGATGGACTTTGTTTTTATAAAATGGATGAACTGAAATTACCATTTTGTCCCCTTAGTACACTACCCACCACTAAAATGTTGTCACATCACCACACCAACTTCTCCACTCCTCTTTTACACATTGGCCAAGGGTTCACCCCTTTTATTTAAGTGGAAATTAGCCACAAGGGCCTCTTTAGCAAGTGAAATTAATTTCTAGGACACACAACTAAAATAATTACTTTTAAGGACAATACGCAAAATAATTAGTTTCTAGGGCCTAAAAACCTATAAAATTATGTCTTTGAAAGTAATTGGACAGCTGACTTTGTCCTTGAAAGTAATTAGTCTGCTGACTTTGGCCTTGAAAGTAATTATTTCAGATGTGTGTCATAGAAATTAATTGGACTGCAAAGTTTGTCCTTCTGGTGAAATGCCCCTTTATTTAATGTGTAATGCGTGGAATTGTACTATGGTGTAAGAGAAGTAAGTGATATGCGACTTTTCATATTTTATTTTGATTTAAAACTTGGAAATTGTCACATCATGTAACAACCCGCATATTTTACGATTTGTGTATTTAAATGTTTTATTTAAATATAGCATCGTTGGTCGGATTTAAGTCCGAAATGCTACTTTTCTGCAAACAATCGAATTAGGACTCGAGACCACTTCCATTGAGTCCAAAACGGCGTTTGCGACCTTTTTGAGTATAAACATCGATATGTTTGGAGTTGTTTAGAATCTTGATGTTTTCATTTGGGGCTTTGGGTTTGGGTTTCATCCCACTAACCCAATAAGAGAACCCAACTCCTTTATCAAACACTCTAATTCAACTCCTCTTCATTCATTTCATTCCTCATTTCCTAACACTCAAGCTCAAGAGAAAAATGAGGGAAAAGATTGGAAATTAAAATTCCTAAGCCCTAGTTCACTTAGGAAATTCAAGTTTTTGCTCTAAAAATCAAAGAGAAGCTTAGGTAAGCATCCTCTTCTTCTTATCCATCTCAATCTCTCTTCAATTCTCAGAAATTCCTAACCCTAACTTAGGAAAAATTTCACCTTTGATAATAGATTGAAGATTCTAGAGGTGTATTGAAGAGGAATTGGTCTTGCTTTATTTTAAAGCCTCTCATTTGTTATCTTTAAGTTTTAAAGGTGAGTTCTTGAACTCACATCTAAGTCTATAGCTTTCATTGTTGTTAGGTATGAATTCCTAACATCTATTCCATGTTCATTTGCTTTTTATTTGAATTGATTTGGTGAATTTTCCAATTTTGGTGTTTTGAAGTCAAATCTTTAAAGATCCTATCTTGGATGTTTGAACATGTTATTTGTGGCGTACCGAAGAGCCTATAGGGCTAGGTTGTCGATTGGCATAAATCCCTAGCATCCATCGCTCGTTTGATCGTATTTCGGTTTGGATTTGCCCTTTTTGGGCTAGGCTGTTTTTTTTGCCTCCCAAGAAATTTCAGACGTCTGAATTGAAAATCCAGACGTCTGAAAGGGTTTTGGAAATAAATAAATAAAAGGGCAGAGCTAAAATTCAAACGTCTTGAACAAAATCCAGACGTCTGGAACAAAATCCAAACGTCAGGTTGAAAAATCCAGACGTCTGAAATGGTTCTGGAATTAAAAAGAGAAAGGAGAAAAAGCATATATTTTTTCCAGAGACCAAATCCAGACGTTATCCGATTTTTAATCGATTCTTGTTGATACGATTAGTGGCTATCACTTTTATCGACTTTGATGAGTTCTTTTTCGGGATTTTTGGGAATATCCATTTTGATGGATTCGGTATCGATTTCTAAGGATTTGATTCACGTCTTCGTATATGAATTTTTGGTGATTGATTGTTTCTACAATCATTTCTGTGATTTGTCACTTTAAAATACAAAGGTTTTTATACTAGTAGTAAATACTCAAACTCTTTCATTAAAATGATTTCAACACTATTTTAATACAAAGCGCGTTTCTAAAACCGTTTTCCAATCTATTAGTATATACAAACCTTTACCTCATCCGTACGAGAAATCCAATTAAACGACTTGACAAAACAAGTGGTATGAAACGCTTGCATTTACTTTGTCGGTTAATTCTTAGACTTGTTCGATTGAAATCTTGTGACAATTTTCGAGTGGAAATCTACAACTTGTTCGTAAATATTTAAGTTAAGCTAGTGGTTATGGGACATAAAGCTAAACTCATTTATTTACTGGCTTAGTGTAATCTACACTTTTCATTGATCAATGGTGATCGTTTTATGGTTTAGACTAGCGATATGCGATGTCTCTTTGTCCACGTGGGGGACTGTACCTCGTTTTGTTGAGCTTCGCCTCATTTCTTTTATAGGCTAACAACCTATGGGTTCTTTGGAGTTTCGACTCATTTCTTTTATGGGCTAGCGACCCATGTTCTTTTATGGAATTCGGTCCATCGGGCGTACCGTTATTGTACTACGTCGTTGTTCTGAATTATTGGAGTTTCAGGTCCATCGGGCGTACCGTTATTGTACTACGCCGATGTTCTGAGTTATTTGAGTTTTAGGTTCCTCGGGCGTATCGTTATTGCACTATGATGTTGCACCGGCTCTATGGTTAGCGACCATGGGATAGCGACCCATTTGTGATACACGTTTTGGTGAGTTTTCATACCCCCGTTTATGATAGGCCTCCCCCTTTTATGATTTTTTAATTTCTAATTGATGATTTCTGGAATTTGTGTTTCACCAATCTTTGCGATTGGCATTGATATGTTTACCAATATTTGTGGTTTGGTGAACAAGCTAAAGAATATGACATTCTTTTTGGTGTATGAGAAAATTGGAGATATTATATGATTTTTGTTGTTATTAAATGTATACTTGACATAGTATGGAATTCTTGTTATCATATATTTTTGTGGTATCTCTTATCCTTTCTCATCATATATGATATTTATAGATAGACTGATCTGTTTATTATTTTTCTCCTTAAATAATACTCGGGTCAGACCGAGGTGTTACATGTGCTTCCACTTGACTTCTTATCTGGGACTGTCATCTGATTTTTGGCTAACTACTTTAGATTAGAAGTTTTTGCTTTTATACATTCGAGATAGAGACTCCTTGATGTATACTTATTCTTTTGTCAGCACTTGTATCTATTCTTTTGTGATGTAGTGGATCTTGTATGACCACTACTTTGATGTACACTTCTATGTGTTATATTCATATAAGTTTCCTCCTTTGTGATATGAATACCTGTGACTGATTTGTGTTATGCTTATTTCTATATTAGTTTTTGAAGGCCACATAGCCACTGTGTGGTAGCTTTGAGTTTGTATTTGATATGTCGGACTTTCTCTTGAAATGAAATGCATGTTATACTATCTGACATATCAGTACTCGCACAAAGCAATTACCCAGATGGTCGCTCCTCAACAGCCTTATTCTTCGTGCTAGTCGACAGCATTACTCAGTAGTGTTCTTGGCTAGTGTGAGTATAGAGGTGGGGCGTCACAGCTTGGTACCATAGCCAAACTTCGGAACAATGAAGAATAATCTAGCAAGGATCATTGTCCTAAGTCTTTCTTAGGAATCGTGCCATAGGATTTAATTCGAGTCTTCATACCATTCTATCCTATTTCTTTTTTATGATGCCTTGTTTTATCAATCAAGTTTGTTTGATATTCATTCTGAGAATAGCTGTGATGCCCCACCTCTATGCACACACTAGCCATGGACACTATGGGGTAATGCCATCGACTAGCATGAAGAATAAGGCTGTTGAGGAGCGACCCTCTGTGTAATTGCTTTGTGTGAGTACCGATATGTCAGATGATATAACTTACATTTCGTTTCAAGAGGAAATCTGACATATCAAATACAAACTCAAAGCTACCACATAGTGGCTATGAGGCCTTCGGAAACAAATATAGAAGTAAACATAACATAAATCAGTCACAGATATTCATATCACAAAGGCGAAAACAAATATGAATATAACACATAAAAATGTACATCAAAATAGTGGTCAAATTAGATCCACTATATCACAAAAGAATAGATACCGGTACTAGACAAAAGAATAAGTATACAACAAGGAGTCTTTATCTCAAATGTATACTAACAAAAACTACTATGCTAAGTAGTTAGCCAAAAGTCAGGTGACAGACTCTGATAAGAAGTCAAGCAGGAGCACCTGAAATACCTCGGTCTGACCCGAGTATTATTTAAGAAGAAAATAATAAACGGATCAGTCTAGCTATAAATATCAGATAAAATGATATAGGATAAGAGATATCACCAAAATGTATGATAACAATAATGCCATACTATGACAAGTATACATCAAATAACAATAAAAATCATACAATATCTCAAATATTCTCAAACACCAAAAGAATGTCATATTCTTTAAATTATTCACCAAACACAAATATTGATAGAGCTTATCAATGCAATCCACGAAAATTGGTGAAACACAAATTCTAGAAATCATCAATTAGAAATCCAGAAATCACAAAGGGGGGAAGGCCTATCACAAACGGGAGCATGAAAACTCACCGACATGTGCATCACAAATGGAACGCTATTCCATGGTCGCTAATCATCAATTTTGAGCCGAAGCTCCACAAACGGCCCGAAGACCATGGGTTGCTACCCCACCAATTTTTGAGTTGAAACTCCACAAACGGGGTTTAACCCCCACACAAACAAAGAGATGCCGCACATCGCTAGTCTAATTCACAAAATGATCATAATCGATCAATAAAATCTGTGAACCACACTAAGCTAGTAAATATAAGAGTTTAGCTTCATGTCCCATAACCACTGGCTTAACTTGAATATTTACGAACAAATTGTAGATTTCCACTCGAAAATTGTCACAAGAGTTCAATCGAACAAGTCAAAGAATTAACTGACGAAGTAAACGCAAGCGTTTCATACCACTTGTTTTACTAAGCCGTTTAATTAGATTTCTCATACGAATGAGGTAAAGGTTTGTATATACTAATAGATTGGAAAATGATTTTATAAATGAGGTTTGTATTAAAATAGAGTTGAAAACATCTTTGTGAAAGAGTTTAAAAAATTTCTACTAGTATAGAAACCTTGGTATTTGAAAGTGACAAATCACAAAAATGATTGTAAAAACAATCAATCACCAAAGATTCACATTCGAAGACGTGAATCAAAACCATAGAAATCGATATCAAATCCATCAAATGGATATTCCCAAAAATCCAAAGAAAGAAGTCATCAAAGTCGATAATAAGTGATGACAACTATCCGGATCAACAACAATCGATTAAAAATAGGAAATCCACTCAAAAACATCAAATAGGCAAACTGCTCAATTCCAGACGTTTGGAGGTTCAATTCAGGCATTTGAAGACTAACCTGACGTCTGGTTTAGAATCTAGAAGTCTGGATTTGTTCTCTGGAAATAATCTAGAGAACCCTCAGATGTCTGAAACTTCAAGTCAGGCGTCTGAGACCCATCCAGACGTCTGATCCTGAATTTCAGACGTTTGGAATTAGTCTCTGCCTCTTTTTTTTATTCTGTGCGCTTATAATTTTCTCCAGGTCCAAACCAGACGTCTGGACTTGGTCATCAGACGTCTGGTCACCTGGTCTGGGCAACAATTTTCCTAAGCCAAAGTGGCCAAAACGTATCGGGAGCGATTGGACGAGCAACGACGACTAAGGATTTACGCCAAGCGACAACCCAGCCTTCTAGGCTCTTCGATACACCCCAAACAACATGTCCAAACATCCATAGTAGGATTTTCATAAAATTGGACTTCAAAACCAAAAATTGGAGAATTCACAAAACCAATTCAAATCAAAGCAAATGAACATGAAATAGAAGTTAGGAATTCATACCTAACAACAATGAAAGCTATAGACGTAGATGTGACTTCAAAAACTCACCTTTAAACCCAAAAACAATGAATGAGAAGCTTTTAAAACAAGGCAAGAACAATTCCTCTTTAACACACCTCTAGAATCTTCAATCTATTATCAAAGGTGAAGTTTTTCCTAAGTTAGGTTATAGGAATTTCCGTAAATTGAAGAGAAATTGAGATGGAGAAGATGAAGAGGATGCTTATCTAAGCTTCTCTTTGTTTTCTAGAGCTTGAATTTGAATTTCCTAGTAAACTAGGTTTAGGAATTTTAATTTCTTTTCTCTTCCACCATTTTTCCTTTGAATTGAGAGTGTTATGAAAATAATAGAATGTAAGAAGAGGGAGTGGAGTGTTAGGGTATTAGATGGGTTGATGGGCTGAAACCCAAACCCAAAGCCCTAAATGAAAATATCAAAATTCTACTCAACTCCAAACATATTGATGTTTATACTCAAAAAAGTTGTAAACGTCATTTTGGACTCAATGGAAGTCGTCTCGAGTCCCAATTCGATTGTTTACAAAACGTAGCTTTTCGGACTTTAATCCGATTAACGATGCTATATTTAAATAAAACATTTAAATATGCAATCGTAAAATATGCGGGTTGTTACAGACTACCCTCCTTTAAGAAATTACGTCCTCACAATTGTAGTGCCCCAAAATTTTGAGAAAACTTATTTTAATAAAATAATTCAGTTCTAAAAAAAATATTTAGATAAAATGTTGAAGAATTTCTTGATGAAATGATGTGCAAGAGTATGTGTGCACGTACACACTGGGAATGGCACAAGGAAAAGGTTTAAGATCTCTGAAAAAAAATATAATAATGATAATAAAATAAATAAACAAAGAAAGGAAGCATTTCAAATATGATTTTGAAATATGAATTATTAAACCAATTAAAATATATTTTTCTGTGTACACTATAATTAAATACTCTTTATAAAATTGGATATGCATACATGCTGAAATTAAAAATATATTAGTATATTGAAATTAAAAATGTGAAATATATGATGTGAATATTTTTCAGGAAGTAAGGAAGAATTAAATAGATATATGTATACATATGCTTATACCCAGATACATTTTCTTGAGCAGAGATACATTGAAACTAAGCAAGAAAAATAACACTAAAATAGTATGAGATAAAATATAAGTAAGTAAGTATGTGTAGGTAAAAATAGTAAAGAGGATTTTCAGAAATGAATAGAATATAAAATGTAGTAAAGTCACACATTTAACATGACTTGAGCAAGTATTCAAAAAAAAACATAGCCACTTTTTTGGAAAAGCAAAAGGAGGAAAGTACTGACCTTAATTGACTAATATGGCCGGGGTACTAAGGATGGAAATGTGGGTACAAAATGCATGATATTGGCCAGGACAGAAATGGAATTTTATCTTAATAAAAACCCTAGTAAAAATGCTTATAAATAGGTAGTCATAACCAGAAAATCATTTTTACCCGAGTTGCTTAAAATAAAAAATAAAAAGAAGAGGGAAAACCATATTGGGATTTTTGAGCAAAGGAAGGAGGAATTTAGGTGAGTAATCTCACTAGATTCATGGCATTAAGACCTGATAAGAGGCAGCCAAACCTTTATGTTGCTATTGATATTTTTCTGGTTTTTGTTAAAAATAGTTTTATTAATACTCTTTGAATGATTTTGATTTGATGTAATGTTTTGTTATGGATGCTTTTTGGATGGCCTTGATCTGATAAGATGTTTTATTATATATGTGCAAGCTACTGTTTTATTTTTGTAAAAGCTAAGACATCAGATCTTGTAATCAGGGGAAGAATACTTATACCTGACAGAGAATCATGGCAAGTAAATCTCAACAAAGAAAATAAAAATAAGCTACAATATACATTGTATAAGTGCTGAGGCTTTAGAAGAAAAAATATATATTAGGGATGCAATAGAAATTTCTATGTGCTGAATCCCTGATCAAATAGCAAAAATCTACAAGACAAAAATTATGATTCAGCTAGATCTTGAATATGGTTTAATTATAGTTATTTGTAGATCATAAAAATTCATTATGCCATGTTCCTATTCTCAGTATAAATATTCTTGTACTTAATTCAAAGATCTAGCCATATGATAGCAGTATCCTTGAAAATAATTATTTGTTTGGAAAATATGCTTGCAGTATTACAGGGGTGTTTCAATGAACACAGTGACATGTTCACTTATCTATCTGATGATAGGATTAAATAAATACAAATTAGTAAATGAACTAGGAACTGTAGGCCAAGAAGGCTGCTGGAGTGCTTGTCATATTTGAAGTATGCAAGTTTGGCACATGGTTTGTTTAAGCCCTGAGATCTTTGTGCAATGATGTGAATTAGTTCATTGCAATGTGTCCCTGTGATTCCTTGATAGCAGATGAGGCTAGGATTAAAATGGTATATTTGTAAAGGCTATGCAAAACTTATGAAATAAGAAAATGAATATTTCTTAGATTGTTGATTTGGAACCATGAGTGTTCCAGGGCATCTAATTGCTGCAGATTGTTGTGAATGCTTGCATAATCATGCTTGTGCTAATGGTTAATTTATAAAGTCCTTGCATTTGCATAACAGTTTATCTGAAATATAGTAACATAGTTGATTTAAGAAATTGTTTAAGCAACTGGTTAGTGCTATGTATTATTTATCTACTTAATATCATGAATATACTGATGTGCTCATACCAGATCATAGATCTGACCCTTATTTGCTCATGGCATATGGGGGTGTCTCAATTCAAACTGAGGCAGCCACCAATGCTTTTTCAGGGGATGCAAGACATAAGTAGGAAAGAAGAATTGGCTAATGAGAAAATGGAAAAGCATGCTTGTTAGTTTTAATAAGAGCATAGGAGGAATTATCTGCATGTATTCATGGAAATAGAGTTTTTAAAATTTCTTGTTATGTAATGAATTTGCTATGTTGGTCTGAACTAGATGTTTTCTGTTATATTTTGTTATGTATTAAGGTTTGAGAGTTTAAAGATTATTTGAGTTATGAACAAGAGAACAAGTTTAGAGTATTATCTACCAGAATCTGAAAGAATATATATATATATATATACTTGAGCAATTAACCAACATATTCTACACTATGCATTAGTCAATCTGATGTTATTTAAAGGTATAAAGTTTGGGGTAAAATATGATTTAACCCGGGGTAATCTTCCAAGTATTTAGTTACCTTTTTATTGGAAAGTTTTGTAAAAGAATTCAAGTCCATTGTGAGCTATTTTGTGAAATGCATTACAAAACCTCCTGTCCATTTAACAAGTGTTCAAACCAAAACTTCCTTCCAAATTCTATACACATATGTTCATTTTGGAAACTGGTTTGCACTATCAAACTAGAGAACACTCTGCAATCAAACCTGGCTCACCAAAAATCCAGGGATTGCACAATTTACAAACACTTTTTAGGAAGATTTAGAAACCAATATGCAAGAGACCAAAACATGGGTTGATTTATAGGCTAAGTTAAAAAGCAGATGAATTTCAAAGAAAAAATTCATGAGCCAAAAATGATATATGTAGATATCATTTCCTGGCCATAATCAGATATCAATCAGTTGAACTGTATATATATAAAAAAAACAATAATATAATCTCAAGCATTCAGAGATTATCTTGTCAAGATAAATTATTGATAAACCTTAATTTGAATAATTAAAGTTATCACTATAAATAAATATGAGTAGGATATACTCATATATTATAAGTTTCAAAGATATGGAAATTAATAATGGGAAGAGAAATTCAAAATCCAATTCAAATCAAACAGAATATGCTCTTGTTTACAAAATTTAAATATATGTATACTCTGATTTAAATAAGGGGGACATATACATCATCACATGTATATGTATATTTCTATGATTAAATTAATATAATTATATTAATAGGAATTTTAAATCGTAGACAATTTGTTTGAAAAAGAAAATGACTCTGAGAATATTAATTATAGGAATATAAAAAAAATTCACCAAAAACTAAGGCAAATCTTGAGGGTCATTTCAACAATACTTAAGAAAAAGAAATAAAAAGTAACAACCATATAAAGGAATAACAACACAAAAGAAGAAATTTTGAAATGAGAAGTTCACCTTTAAAGAACACGAGAGAGTAAGTCCGGATGTGTTCGCTCGATGAATTCTCTAGATTCCAAAGAGCAATCCTTAGGATTTGAGGACCATTGAACTTTCACAAGAGGAAGATATTTATTTCGAAGGCATTTAACCTTCGAAGCAATGATTCGAATAGGATGTTGCTCATAAGTCAAATTTGGTGAAACTTTAATTTCTTCAATTACACCGGGCTCAAGAATAGAATCAGAATCTCTAAGGCATTTCCATAATTGAGAGACGTGGAAAACGTCATGAATAGCAGAAAATTGAGCCGGTAATAAAAGGCGATAAGCCACGGAACCAATGCGTTCGGTGATGGGAAATGGACCAATATATCGAGGTGCTAATTTTCCCGATCGATTGAAACGCACAACACCCTTCATAGGTGAAACACGAATGAACACCAAATCTCCCACAGAAAATTCTAAATTCCTTCTTCGATTATCGGCATAGGATTTTTGTCTACTTTGAGCTTCTTTCATCCTATGACGAATAAGGTCAATTTTTTCTATGGCATCACGAATAAAATCTGGACCTAAAACCAGCTTCTCACCGGCTTCAAGCCAACACGAAGGAGATCGACATGGCCTTCCGTAAAGTGCCTCGAAAGGAGCCATACCAATAATAGATTGGAAGCTATTATTATTGGAAAACTCAAGAAGAGAAATATGATCTTCCCAACTTCCACCAAAATCAAGAACACATGCACGAAGAAGATCTTCAAGAGTTTGATTCACACGCTCGGTTTGTCCATCGGATTGAGGATGATAAGCGGTGCTAAAATTAAGCTTTGTTCCCAAAGCTTTTTGAAGACCTTTCCAAAATCCACTAGTAAATAATGGATCATGACCACTAACAATAGAAGTAGGGACTCCATGCAATTTAACAATCTCTTTAACATAAAGTTTGGCCAAAAGAGGTACGGTTCGATTGGACCGAACGGGAATAAAATGGGCAGATTTTGTAAGTCTATCTACTATCACCCATAGGCTATAATGGCCCGAACGAGAACGGGGAAGACCGTCAATAAAATCCATGGAGACTTGATCCTACTTCCAAACGGGAATGTCCAAAGGTTGCAATAACCCACCGGGCCTTTGATGCTCGGCCTTTACGAGTTGGCAAGTCATGCAACGCTTAATACAGTTAGCAATATTAGATTTCATTCCATCCCAATAATAAAGTCGCTTCATGTCCGCGTACATTTTACTACTACCGGGATGAATGGTAAATTTAGAACGATGAAAATCTTCTAAAATGTCTTTACGAGGATCATTAATATTTGGCACAATAAGTCTACCAAATTTTCGAATACCGCCACGAGCATCAATATCAAAGTCTTTCAAACCTTCAATATCAATTTTATCACTACAACTTTGGCTAAGATGAACCAATTCGGGATCATGCTTTTGAGCTTCACGAATGCGGTCTAAAAGAGAAGGATGAGCCTCAAGGCTACACAAAACAAGAGATGAACATGAATTGGATTCACGATCTCGAATCTCACAAGTGGATAAAGTCTCGAGATCATTCCATTCGGATATCATCATGGAAACAACCGCTTGTTACTTACGACTAAGGGCATCGGCAACAAGATTTCCCTTTCCGGGAGTATAGAAAATATCAAGATCATAAGATGCAAGGAACTCGAGCCAACGTTGTTGACGCAAATTAAGTTCCTTTTGAGAAAATAAATACTTCAAAGATTTATGATCGGTGTAGAGAACAAATTTCTCTCCCAAAAGATAATGACACCAAATTCTAAAAGCTAAAACAATAGCTGCAAGCTCTAAATCATGAGTGGCATATCTAGTCTCGGCAGGCTTTAATTGCCTAGAAGCATAAGTGATAACACGTTCCCTTTGCATGAGAACGACACCCAAACCAACGCGACTAGCATCGGTATAAACAATAAAGTCTTGGTTCCCTTCAGGAATCACAAGAATAGGAGCACCAGAAAGGAGTTCTTTTAATTTTTGAAACGCAGCTTCACATTTGCCTGACCAAATGTATTTAACTCCCTTCTTTGTCAAACTAGTAAGAGGTACGGAAATTTTAGAAAAGTCTTTTATGAAACGACGGTAATAACCCACCAATCCGATAAAGCTATGAATTTCCGTCACACTCTCCGGTCTCTTCCAATTTTGAATCGCTTCAATCTTTGAAGGTTCCATGGAAATTCCGGATGCAGAAATGATATGTCCCAAAAATTTCACACAAGATTGCCAAAAGTGGCATTTAGAAAATTTTGCTTTCAATTGGTTCCTCCTAAGAGTTTCCAACATAATCCGAAGCTGTTTTTCATGCTCTTCTTCGGTTTTAGAATAAACAAGAATATCATCTATAAAGATGAGAACAAATCGATCGAGGAAGTCTTTGGAAACTCGATTCATAAGGTCAACAAAATAAGCTGGAGCATTCGTCAAACCAAATGGCATAACAAGCCATTCATAAGATCCATAACGAGTACGGAACGATGTCAAAAGAATGTTATCCTCTGCAATACGAAGTTGATGAAAACCGGTTGCTAAGTCTAACTGT
The DNA here is from genome assembly GCA_030737815.1 of Allium fistulosum. NCBI lineage: Eukaryota > Viridiplantae > Streptophyta > Magnoliopsida > Asparagales > Amaryllidaceae > Allium > Allium fistulosum. Next base: position 1,025,695,066 of record CM060902.1, read on the forward strand.
GAAAAGACTCTAGCACCACTAAGTTGATCGAATAAATTATCAATCCGAGATAAGGGATATTTATTCTTGATGGTGGGATCATTAAGCTTGCGGTAGGTAACGCAAAGCCTAAGTGTACCATCAGATTTCTTCACAAAAATAGCCGAAGCTCCCCATGGAGAGGAACTAGAGCGAATAAGCTGTTTTCCTTCCAATTCGGATAATTGTTTACGCATCTCCTCATTTTCCTTATTGGACATACGATAAGGAGGACGTGTAATTGGTTGAGCTCCAGGGATTATATTAATTTTGAACTCAATTGCTCGCTTAGGTGGTAATCCTAAAACGGGCTCAAATATGTCGAGAAATTCACAAACAATGTGAATGAGGGAAATGACATCTTCTTCATCATCATTATCGTCATCATGAGGATTTAGAGAATACAAGGATGCTTTCGAATTGGAATCTTAATCTTTCATAATAAGAGAAATCTGCTTAACAGATTGAGGATGCCGAAGATATATAGTCCGCTTAGGACATAGGATATGGGCTTCATGTCGGTTAAGCCAATCCATTCCCAAAATCATTCCGAAACCTAAGTAGCGCATAACATGCAAATCGGCTCGGAAAGAATAATCACATAAAATAATATCGACATCTTTACAAAGTAAACTGAATGTTGTGGACCCACTAACCAGATTTGCAATTCTCAATGAAGTCATTAAGCCAATAACATTTAAAGACAAAGCATCAACAAGTTCTTTTGATATAAAAGAGTGAGATGCACCCGTATCAAAAAGGACTCGAATAGGAAAATCATGAAATATAATAATGCCATCAAGGATAGAATGAGAAATACCCTGACCATGAGAAGTGTTAGTAGGGGCTTGCACAACGTTTAGCTTGCCTTCCTTCTTGCTTTGAAGTTTGGGACATAAAGATATAGTATGACCCGAACTTTTGCAATAGCGACAAGTAAGAGACTTCGGACACTTGTTCACATAATGGTCCTTAGAACCACAATTGTAACATTCTCCACGACTAGAGGTAGGAGTTTTTGCTACCAAAGTTGCTGCTTCCCTTTCTTATTGGGATAAGGCTTGAACTTAAAAGGCCTCTTCTTATTGATGTTTTTTTTGGCCCCCACAACTTCAACATCACTTTCTTTATCGGCCTCTTTGAGTCGAAGAACGATATCAATAAGTTGATCGAAAGAAACTTCGAATTTCAAAAGTAATGGCTTTTTGAGGTTCTTATTCAACCCATAGTCAACTCTCTGATTTTTCTTCAATGGGGTATTAATATACTCGACCCCATATTTAGATAGAGATTCGAAAGATGCGACGTAATCCGTCACAGAAGATTCACCTTGAACAAGGTCAATAAAGCGTCGAGCTAGAGATACTTTTTCAGCCTTCGGTACAAACTTCAATTCGAATCTTTCCCGAAATTGCTCCCAAGTAAGATCTGCTTCAATAATTTTAGAAATCAAAAGCTCATACCAATCTAATGCTCTTTCTTGGAGCATGCTAGAAGCCACTTGGACTCGAAGTAGATCAATAAGATTCATGCGGGAGAAGATGCGATCGCATGTTCTAAGCCAAGCTTGGACTTCTATAACGCTCTCGGAACCCTTGAAAGGCTTTCCACCCAAGCTAGTGTAATCATTGCACAAGCGTGCAAACCCAGATTTAGGATGAGTAGGCTCTGGAATGGGTCCGATAGCTTGAGCATTTTTCACAAGATCTAGAAGTTGTTGAGCATACATAAATACTCCATCCTGAGGAGTAGCACTCGATTGACCGGCGCTGGGACGGTGATCCGGTCTAACCATTTCTCTTCTTTAAGAAAGAAAGAAGAAGAAAAAGGTTATTCACAGAATGAATATCAAACAAACTTGATTGATAAAACAAGGCATCATAAAAAGAAATAGGATAGAACGGGTCCAATGACTCGAATTAATCCTAAGGCACGACTCCAAAGAAAGACTTAGGACAATGATCCTTGCTAGATTATTATACATTGTTCCAAAGTTTGGCTCTGATACCAAGCTGTGATGCCCCACCTCTATGCTCACACTAGGCATGGACACTACGGGGTAATGCCGTCGACTAGCATGAAGAATAAGACTGTTGAGGAGCGACCCTCTGTGTAATTGCTTTGTGTGAGTACCGATATGTCAGATGATATAACTTACATTTCGTTTCAAGAGGAAATCCGACATATCAAATACAAACTCAAAGCAACCACATAGTGGCTATGAGGCCTTCGGAAACAAATATAGAAGTAAACATAACATAAATCAGTCACAGATATTCATATCACAAAGGCGGAAACAGATATGAATATAACACATAAAAGTGTACATCAAAATAGTGGTCAAATTAGATCCACTATTTCACAAAAGAATAGATACCGGTACTAGACAAAAGAATAAGTATACAACAAGGAGTCTTTATCTCAAATGTATACTAACAAAAACTACTATGCTAAGTAGTTAGCCAAAAGTCAGGTGACAGACTCTGATAAGAAGTCAAGCAGGAGCACCTGAAATACCTCGGTCTGACCCGAGTATTATTTAAGAAGAAAATAATAAACGGATCAGTATAGCTATAAATATCAGATAAAATGATATAGGATAAGAGATATCACCAAAATGTATGATAACAATAATGCCATACTATGACAAGTATACATCAAATAACAATAAAAATCATACAATATCTCAAATATTCTCAAACACCAAAAGAATGTCATATTCTTTAAATTATTCACCAAACACAAATATTGATAGAGCTTATCAATGCAATCCACGAAAATTGGTGAAAGACAAATTCTAGAAATCATCAATTAGAAATCCAGAAATCACAAAGGGGGAAGGCCTATCACAAACGGGAGCAAGAAAACTCACCGACACGTGCATCACAAACGGAACGCTATTCCATGGTCGCTAACCATCAATTTTGAGCCGAAGCTCCACAAACAGCCCGAAGACCATGGGTCGCTACCCCACCAATTTTTGAGTTGAAACTCCACAAACAGGGTTTAACCCCCACACAAACAAAGAGCGTCGCACATCGCTAGTCTAATTCACAAATGATCATCATCGATCAATAAAAAGTGTGAACCACACTAAGCTAGTAAATATAAGAGTTTAGCTTCGTGTCCCATAACCACTGGCTTAACTTGAATATTTATGAACAAACTGTAGATTTCCACTCGAAAATTGTCACAAGAGTTCAATCGAACAAGTCCAAGAATTAACCGACGAAGTAAACGCAAGTGTTTCATACCACTTATTTTACTAAGCCGTTTAATTAGATTTCTCATACGAATGAGGTAAAGGTTTGCATATACTAATAGATTGGAAAACGATTTTATAAACGAGATTTGTATTAAAATAGAGTTGAAAACATCTTTGTGAAAGAGTTTGAATATTTACTACTAGTATAGAAACCTTGGTATTTGAAAGTGATAAATCACAAAAATGATTTTAAAAACAATCAATCACCAAAGATTCACATTCGAAGACGTGAATCAAAACCATAGAAATCGATATCAAATCCATCAAATGGATATTCCCAAAAATCCAAAGGAAGAAGTCATCAAAGTCGATAATAAGTAATGACAACTATCTGGATCAACAACAATCGATTAAGAATAGGAAATCCACTCAAAAACCTAAGCAAATAGGAAAACTGCTCAATTCCAGACGTTTGGAGGTTCAATCCAGGCGTTTGAAAACTAACTAGACGTCTGGTTTAGAATCCAGGCGTCTGGATTTGTTCTTCGGAAATAATCCAGAGAACCCCTAGACGTCTAAAACTTCAAGTCAGACGTCTGAGACCCATCCAGACGTCTGATCCTAAATTTCAGATGTCTGGAATTAGTCTTTGCCTTTTTTTTATTCTGCGTGCTTATAATTTTCTCTCCAGGTCCAAACCAGACGTCTAGACTTGGTCACCAGATGTCTGGTCACCTGGTCTGGGCAACAATTTGCCTAGGCCAAAGTGGCCAAAACGTATCGGGAGCGATCGGACAAGCAAAGACGACTAAGGATTTACGCCAAGCGACAACCCAGCCTTATAGGCTCTTCGATACACCCCAAACAACATGTCCAAACATCCATAGTAGGATTTTCATAAAATTGGACTTCAAAACCAAAAATTGGAGAATTCACAAAACCAATTCAAATCAAAGCAAATGAACACGAAATAGATGTTAGGAATTCATACCTAACAACAATGAAAGCCATAGACGTAGATGTGACTTCACAAACTCACCTTTAAACCCAAAAACAATGAATGAGAAGCTTTTAAAACAAGGCAAGAACAATTCCTCTTCAACACACCTCTAGAATCTTCAATCTATTACCAAAGGTGAAGTTTTTCCTAAGTTAGGTTATAGGAATTTCTGTAAATTGAAGAGAAATTGAGATGGAGAAGATAAAGAGGATGCTTACCTAAGCTTCTCTTTGTTTTCTAGAGCTTGAATTTGAATTTCCTAGTAAACTTGGTTTAGGAATTTTAATTTCCTTTTCTCTTCCACCATTTTTCCTTTGACTTGAGAATATTAGGAAAATAATAGAATGTAAGAAGAGGGAGTGGTGTGTTAGGGTATTAGATGGGTTGATGGGCTGAAACCCAAACCCAAAGCCCTAAATGAAAATATCAAAATTCTACTCAACTCCAAACATATCGATGTTTATACTCAAAAAAGTTGTAAACGTCATTTTGGACTCAATGGAAGTGGTCCGAGTCCCAATTCGACTGTTTACAAAAAGTAGCTTTTCGGACTTTAATCCGATTAACGATGCTATATTTAAATAAAACATTTAAATATACAATCGTAAAATATGCGGGTTGTTACAGTAACCTTTTTCCTCTTCTTTCTTTCTTTCTTAAAGAAGAGAAATGGTTAGACCAGGCCATCCCAGCGCCGGTCAATCCAGTGCTACTCCTCAGGATGGAGTATTCATGTCTGCTCAACAACTTTTGGATCTTGTAAAGAATGACCAAGCCACCAGACCCATTCCAGAGCCTACTCATCCTAAATCTGGGTTTGCACGCTTGTGCAGTGATTACACCAACTTGGGTGGAAGGCCTTTCAAGGGTTCCGAAAGTGTTATAGAAGTCCAAGCTTGGCTTAGATCGTGCGACCACATCTTTTCTCGCATGAATCTTATTGATCTTCATCGAGTCCAAGTGGCTTCTAGCATGCTCGAAGAAAGAGCATTAGATTGGTATGAGCTTCTGATTTCGGAAATTATCGAAGCGGATCTTACTTCGGAGCAATTTCGGGAAAGGTTCGAGTTGAAATTTGTGTCGGAAGCTGAAAAGGTAACTTTAGCTCGACGCTTTATTGACCTTGTTCAAGGTGAATCTTCTGTGACGGATTACGTCGCATCTTTTGAATCTCTCTCTAAATATGTGGTTGAGTATATTAATACCCCATTGAAGAAAAATCAGAGGTTTGTCTATGGTTTAGATAAGAACCTCAAAAAGCCTTTAATTTCGAAATTAGAAGTTTCTTTTGATCAGCTTGTTGATATCGCTCTTCGGCTTGAAGAGGCAGATAAAGAAAGCGATGTTGAAGTAGTGGGTGCCAAACAGAACTTCAACAACAACAAGAAGAGGCCTATTAAATTCAAGACTAATCCCAACAAGAAAGAGAAGCAAGCAACTTCGGTAGCAAAGACTCCTACCTCTAGTCGTGGGCAATGCTACAATTGGTTCTAAGTACCATTATGCAAATAGGTGCCCAAAACCTATTTTTTGTCGTTATTGCAAAAGTTTGGGTCATCTTTTATCTTCATGCCCCAAACTTCATAACAAGAAAGAGGGAAAGCTAAATATTGTGCAAGCTCGTAGTAACACTTCTCTTGGTCAAGGTATTTCTCATTCTATCCTTGATGACATTATTATATTTCGTGATCTTCCTATTCGAGCTCTTTTTGATACGGGTGCATCCCACTCTTTTATATCAAAGGAACTTGTTGATACCTTTTCTTTAAATGTTATGGGCTTGATGACTTCATTGAGAATTTTGAATCCGGTTGGTGGATCCACAACACTCATTTTACTTTGTAAAGATGTCGAAATTATTTTATGTGATTATTCTTTACGAGCCGATTTGCATGTTGTGTGCTACTTAGGTTTCAGAATGATTTTGGGAATGGATTGGCTTAATCGTTATGAAGCCCATATCATATGCCTTGAGCGGACTATATATCTTCGACATGCTCAATCTGTTAAGCAGATTTCTCTTGTTCTTAAAGATTCAGATTCCAATTCGGTAGCATCCTTATATTCTCTAAACCCGCGTGATGACGATAATGATGACGAGGAAGATGTCATTTCCCTTATTCACGTTGTTTGTAAATTTCCCGACATATTTCAGCCCGTTTTAGGATTACCACCTAAGAAAGCAATTGAGTTCAGAATCAATCTAATCCATGGAGCTCTACCTATCACTCGTCCTCCTTATCGTATGTCCAATAAGGAAAATGAGGAGATGCCCAAACAATTATCCGAATTGGAAGCCAAAAAGTTTATTCATTCTAGTTCCTCTCCATGGGGAGCTTCAGCTATTTTTGTGAAGAAATATGATGGTACACTTAGGCTTTGCGTTGACTACCGCAAGCTTAATGATCTCACCATCAAGAATAAATATCCCTTACCTCGAATTGATGATTTATTCGATCAACTTAGTGGTGCTAGAGTTTTTTCATAGTTAGACTTAGCAACCAGTTTTCATCAGCTCCGTATTGCAGAGGATAGCATTCCTTTGACATCGTTCCGTACTCGTTATGGATCTTATGAATGGCTTGTTATGCCATTTGGTATAACGAATGCTCCGGCTTATTTCGTTGACCTTATGAATCGAGTTTTCAAAGACTTCCTCGATCGATTTGTTCTCATCTTTATAGATGATATTCTTGTTTATTCTAAAACCGAGGAAGAGCATGAAAATCATCTTTGGATTGTGTTGGAAACTCTTAGGAGCAACCAATTGAAAGAAAAATTTTCCAAGTGCCAATTTTAGCAATCTCGTGTTAAATTGTTGGGACATATTATTTCTGAATCCGAAATTTCCATGGATCCTTCAAAAATTGAAGCGATTCAAAATTGGAAGAGACCGGAGAGTGTGACGGAAATTCGTAGCTTCCTTGGATTCGCAGGCTATTACCGTCGGTTCATAAAAGACTTTTCTAAAATTTCCGTACCTCTTACTAGTTTGACAAAGAAGGGAGTTAAATACATTTGGTCAGACAAATATGAAGCTGCTTTTCAGAAATTAAAAGAACTCCTTTCCGATGCTCCTATTCTTGTGATTCCCGAAGGGAACCAAGACTTTATTGTTTATACCGATGCTAGTCGTGTTAGTTTGGGTGCCGTTCTCATGCAAAGGGAACGTGTTATCGCTTATGCTTCTAGGCAATTAAAGCCCGCCGAGACTAGATATGCCACTCATGATTTAGAGCTCACGGCTATTGTTTTCGCCCTTAGAATTTGGCGTCATTATCTTTTGGGAGAGAAGTTTGTTCTCTACACCGATCATAAATCTTTGAAGTATTTATTTTCTCAGAAGGAACTTAATTTGCGTCAACAACGTTGGCTCGTGTTCCTTGCATCTTATGATCTTGATATTCTTTATACTCCCGGAAAGGGAAATCGTGTTGCCGATGCCCTTAGCCGAAAGCAACAAGCGGTTGTTCCATGATGATATCCGAATGAAATGATCACGAGACTTTATTCACTTGTGAGATTCGACATCGCGAATCTGATTCATGTTCATCTCTTGTTTTTGTAGCCTTGAGGCTCATCCTTCTCTTTTAGACCGCATTCTTGAAGCTCAAAAGCGTGATCCTGAGTTGGTTCTTCTTAGCCAAAGTTGTAGGGATAAAATTGATATTGAAGGTTTGAAAGACTTTGATATTGATACTCGTGGCGGTATTCGAAAATTTGGTAGACTTATTGTGCCAAATATTTGTGATCTTCGTAAGGACATTTTAGAAGATTCTCATCGTTCTAAATTTACCATTCATCCCGGTAGTAGTAAAATGTACGCGGACATGAAGCGACTCTTTTATTGGGATGGAATGAAATATGATATTCCTAACTTTATTAAGTGTTGCATGACTTGCTAACTCGTAAAGGCCGAACATCAAAGGCCCAGTGGGTTATTACAACCTTTAGAGATTCCCATTTGGAAGTGGGATCAAGTCTCTACGGACTTTATTGACGGTCTTCCCTGTTCTTGTTCGAGTCATGATAGCCTATGGGTAATACTAGATAGACTTACAAAATCCGCCCATTTTATTCTTGTTTGGTCCAATCGGACCGTACTTTTTTTGGCTAAACTCTATGTCAAAGAAATTGTTAAATTGCATGGAGTTCCTACTTCTATTGTTAGCGATCATGATCCATTGTTTACTAGTGGATTTTGGAAGGGTCTTCGAAAAGCTTTGGGAACAACGCTTAGTTTTAGCACCGCTTATCATTCCCAGTCCGATGGACAAACCGAGCGTGTGAATCAAACTCTTGAACATCTTCTTCGTGCATGTGTTCTTGATTTTGGAGGAATTTGGGAAGATCATATTTCTCTTGTTGAGTTTTCCTATAATAATAGCTTCCAATCTAGTATTGGTATGGCACCTTTCGAGGCACTCTACGGAAGGCTGTGCCGATCTCCTTCGTGTTGGCTTGAAGCCGGTGAGAAGCTGGTTTTAGGTCCAGATTTTATTCGTGATGCCACAGAAAAGATTGGCCTTATTCGTCATAGGATGAAAGAAGCTCAAAGTAGGCAAAAATCCTATGCCGATAATCAAAGAAGGAATTTAGAATTTTCTATGGGAGATTTGGTGTTCATTCGTGTTTCACTTATGAAGGGTGTTGTGCGTTTCAGTCGATCGGGAAAATTAGCACCTCGATATATTGGTCCATTTCCCATCACCGAATGTATTGGTTCTGTGGCTTATCGCTTTTTATTACCGGCTCAGTTTTCTGCTATTCATGACGTATTCCACGTCTCTCAACTACGGAAATGCCTTAGGGACTGCGATTCTATTCTTGAGCCTAGTGTTATTGAAGAAATTGAAGTTTCACCTAATTTGACTTATGAACAACATCCTATTTGTATCATTGCTACGGAGGTTAAACGCCTTCGAAATAAAGATGTTCCTCTTGTGAAAGTTCAATGGTCCGTAAATCCTAAGGATTGCTCTTGGGAATCCAGAGAATTCATCGAGCGAACACATCCGGACTTACTCTCTTGTGCTCATTAAGGTGAATTTCTCACTTCAAAATTTTCTTTTGTGTTATTATGCCTTTGTATGGTTGTTACTTTTTATTTTTCTCTTAAGTATTGCGAGGACGCAATTTATTTATGGAGGGGAGTCTGTAACAACCCGCATATTTTATGATTTGTGTATTTAAATGTTTTATTTAAATATAGCATTGTTAGTCGGATTTAAGTCCGAAATGCTACTTTTTGCAAATAGTGGAATTAGGACTTGAGACCACTTCCATTGAGTCCAAAACGACGTTTGCGATCTTTTTGAGTATAAACATCGATATGTTTGGAGTTGATTAGAATTTTGATATTTTCATTTGAGGCTTTGGGTTTGGGTTTCAGCCAACTAACCCAATAAGAGAATCCAACTCCTTTATCAAACATTCTAATTCAACTCCTCTTCATTCATTTCATTCCTTGTTTCCTAACACTGAAGCTCAAGAGAAAAATGGGGGAAAGGATTGGAAATTAAAATTCCTAAGCACTAGTTCACTTAGGAAATTCAATTTTTTGCTCTAAAAATCAAAGAGAAGCTTAGGTAAGCATCCTCTTCTTCTTCTCCATCTCAATCTCTCTTCAATTCTTAGAAATTCCTAACCCTAACTTAGGAAAAACTTCACCTTTGATAATAGATTGAAGATTCTAGAGGTGTATTGAAGAGGAATTGGTCTTGCTTTGTTTTAAAGCCTCTCATTTGTTATCTTTGAGTTTTAAAGGTGAGTTCTTGAACTCACATCTAAGTATATAGCTTTCGTTGTTGTTAGGTATGAATTCCTAACATCTATTCCATGTTCATTTGCTTTTGATTTGAATTGATTTGATGAATTTTCCGATTTTGGTGTTTTGAAGTCAAAATCTTTAAAGATCCTACCTTGGATGTTTGAACATGTTATTTGTGGCATGTCGAAGAGCCTATAGGGCTGGGTTGTCGATTGGCATAAATCCCTAGCATCCATCGCTCGTTCAATTGTATTTCGGTTTGGATTTGCCCTTTTTGGGCTAGGCTGTTTTTTTGCCTCTTAGGAAATTTCAGACGTCTAAATTGAAAATCCAAACGTCTGAAAGGGTTTTGGAAATAAATAAAAAAAGGGAAGAGCTAAAATTCAGACGCCTGGAACAAAATCCAGACGTTTGGAACAAAATCCAAATGTCTGGTTGAAAAATCCAAACGTCTGAAATGGTTCTGGAATTAAAAAGAGAAAGGAGAAAAAGCATATATTTTTTTCCAAAGACCAAATCCAGATGTCTGGATTAACCCCCAGACTTGTGGAACTGTTCATTTTTACCTATTTAGGCTGTTTGGTGTGGGTTTCTAATTTTTAATCGATTCTTGTTGATCCGATTAGTTGTTATCACTTTTATCGACTTTGATGACTTCGTTTTCGGGATTTTTGGGAATATCCATTTTGATGGATTCAGTATCGATTTCTATGGATTTGATTCACGTCTTCTTATATGAATTTTTGGTGATTGATTGTTTCTATAATCATTTCTGTGATTTGTCACTTTAAAATACAAAGGTTTTTATACTAGTAGTAAATACTCAAACTCTTTCATTAAAACGATTTCAACACTATTTTAATACAAAGCTCGTTTCTAAAACCGTTTTCCAATCTATTAGTATATACAAACCTTTACCTCATCCATACGAGAAATCCAATTAAACGACATAGCAAAACAAGTGGTATGAAACGCTTGCGTTTACTTTGTCGGTTAATTCTTAGACTTGTTCGATTGAAATCTTGTGACAATTTTCGAGTGGAAATCTACAATTTGTTCGTAAATATTTAAGTTAAGCTAGTGGTTATGGGACATAAAGCTAAACTCATTTATTTACTGGCTTAGTGTAATCTACACTTTTCATTTATCAATGGTTATCGTTTTATGGTTTAGACTAGCGATATGCGATGTCTCTTTGTCCACGTGGGGGACTGTACCTCGTTTTGTTGAGCTTCATCTCAGTTCTTTTATAGGCTAACGACCTATGGGTTCTTTGGAGTTTCGACTCATTTCTTTTATGGGCTAGCGACCCTTGTTCATTTATGGAATTCGGTCCATCGAGCGTACCGTTATTGTACTACGTGGTTGTTCCGAATTATTGGAGTTTCATGTCCATCGGGCGTACCATTATTGTACTACGTCGATGTTCTGAATTATTTGAGTTTTAGGTTCCTCGAGCGTACCGTTATTGCACTACGATGTTGCCCCGGCTCTATGGTTAGCGACCATGGGATAGCGAGTCGTTTGGGATACACGTGTTAGTGAGTTTTCATGCTCCCGTTTGTGATAGGCCTCCACCTTTTATGATTTCTGGATTTCTAATTGATGATTTCTGGAATTTGTGCTTCACAAATCTTTGCGATTGGCATTGATATGTTTACCAATATTTGTGGTTTGGTGAACAAGCTATAGAGTATGACATTCTTTTTGGTGTATGAGAAAATTGGAGATAATATATGATTTTTGTTGTTATTAAATGTATACTTGACATAGTATGGAATTCTTGTTATCATATATTTTTGTGGTATATTTTATCCTTTCTCATCATATATGATATTTATAGCTAGACTGATCCGTTTATTATTTTTCTTCTTAAATAATACTCAGGTCAGACCGAGGTGTTACAGGTGCTTTCACTTGACTTCTTATTTGGGACTATCATCTGATTTTTGGCTAACTACTTTAGATTAGTAGTTTTTGCTTTTATACATTCGAGATAGAGACTCCTTGATGTATACTTATTCTTTTGTCTAGCACTTTTTTCTATTCTTTTATGATGTAGTGGATCTTGTATGACCACTACTTTGATGTACACTTCTATGTGTTATATTCATATTTGTTTCCGCCTTTGTGATATGAATATCTACGACTGATTTGTGTTATGCTTATTTCTATATTAGTTTCCAAAGGCCACATAGCCACTGTGTGGTTGCGTTGAGTTTGTATTTGATATGTTGGACTTCCTCTTGAAATGAAATGCATGTTATACTATTTGACATATCGGTACTCGCACAAAGCTATTATACAGATGGTCGCTCCTCAACAGCCTTATTCTTCGTGCTAGTCGACGGCATTACTCAGTAGTGTCCTTGGCTAGTGTGAATATAGAGGTGGGGCGTCACACATCATATCCTTTAACTTAAGTAAACATATAATTATACATTTACACACTTTAGGTACATTATTTATGTAAGTGTTTGTTTAAATATATTAAGGTGTTTTACAACCTGTTAAACAACTTTTAAATGATCAAAAATTAGGATTTTTGAAAAAGCTTTCTGGTCATATTTTCTAATTTCCTTTTAACTAATTATTTTTGTAAACATATATTGAAAATAATTTCACCATTATTAGTTATAAATTAAAATGGGGTATTTTAATTATTAAAACCATTAATTTGAATTTTTTAAATTAATTCAATATTCACAAGTCAAATCGATAAAGTTCCAGCTCATTACATTCTTCCCTCCTTAAAAGAATTTCGTCCCCGAAATTTCATAAAATGAACACCCAATACTATTCATAAGTCCACAGGATGTTCATAGATCATCTATATGAAAAATCTGTCTCGGTGTCCATTCGAATAGATAACTTCACCATCAAGCTAATATTGCTTACCCGATTCACTAGTGCGGACTCCGATCAGGCTTCTTGATTAGGAACCTCCGTTCTCCTTACATAGCCATATACTATGATAGAAAATTTTGCTTCCCTATCAAGAACCTTCATCAAGTGATCGGTGTCAAGAGTCGAGTGATAAATCCTTATCCGAAATGGTGTAAAACACCTCATGTGATGCACTAGAATCTTGGATCGAGAACTATATGAGAAAGGGAAATGACCTACGTACAACCTACATACTCATCTAAAGGTTCTTATTTTCCCATTTACCATCTTATCCTCCCACAAATATATATGAAATCATTTCATAAAATTTCCAACTTAGGTTCAAACATTTTATATAATACAACTTATTTATGAAACCCTCAATAAAATCATAAAAGTTTATTAACTTGGATAATACCCTCTTACATCCTAAGAGTGTGTGTGTGTGTATAACAACTGATTTTTAATTCTATTCACTTTTAACTTTTCAGATGTAGGCACAAAATAATTTTGGGTCTTTAAAACTGAGTCGACCAATTCAACCTCTTTACCCGTTCAGTATGGTAAGTAGCTAAGAAGAGTATGATGCTAGTATCCAAACTCCATCCTAGAGTCTTCTTTTTCTTGGACACCTCTAAGATAAAGGTTTTTATTAGCTTGCCAAATAACATTAAATAATATTTAACTTCCTAAATGCTATAATCCAGAATACACTATTTAATAAAACCAAGTTTATTAAACCTTCTTATTAAATCAATTCAATTTTAAAACTTTATTTATTAACCATTTAAATCAAGATACCTTTACATCTTGAAAATTTACGAGCCAAATACCCAGGTTTTATTACAAAAATATTTTAAAAAAATATTGAATATTTCATTTATAGAAAATATACATATAGCTCGTGTAACCCCTAAAATGATACTAAGGAATCATGTACTACCAAACAGTATTATACATTCTCTTACCTAGAAGGGTAATACTCAAGAGAAGTGTTTACCATTCAAACACTTCTCTTTCCCATTCTAAGTTATTTTCGGTCCACTCAAACTAGTTAACTTAAAAATACTTCTTCTATTTCAAAGTTTCCTTTTTTAACAATACTTTAAATATTTCCAAACAAATAGTTTAACAAAATACCTATAGCCAACTTGTTTTGGGTTCGTTCAGATTCGAACTTGTTTCGATCATACTATGATAAAGAGGATAATTTTTTAAGTGCACTATAACGTTCGCTTAAGCAAATACTTTTCAAAACCTTGAAAACCATTTTTCAAAGCACCAACATTTAAGCCTCTACTTGCTTGTTTCTTACCTCATTCTTTGTCTTGTTTGCTGATGTTGTTATGTTGTGTTTTGCATGTTAGTTTATTGCTCTTTGGATGTCCATTTCCACTAATTTGTTAATCTATAAAATAGAATTGGAAATGATTTAGAGTAGAAACTTTATGGACCTATAATCTTGTGATGACTTATTATTTTACTGTGCTAAATTCTATTGTGTGCTATGGACTTTTAATCATTTTGATTCAAAGGTTTGGATTTGTATAAACTTATATCTATCTATTTTGTAAATATAAACACCAAATTTTATATATAAATAATTTCATAAAAGAGAGTTATTTAAGTTTACAAATATCAAACTTGTTTTCTAAATTAATCTAGTTCTTTTATTAATGGTTTCATGAGTAATTATATACCTATAGTGTATCTTATTAGTAAGAATGATTATGGTTCTTTATCATATGGTTTTGGTAAATGTACAAACTAAGTGTTTTATTTAAACAACTGTTTAAACACCGATATAGGTTGGATTTCGAGTATTAAATTTTGATAAAATTAGGAGATAACTTATACATATAGCCTTTAGAAAATAATTTGTGAACTATGGATCTTTGAAAATGGAATATGAAACAACTATATATATATATATATATATATGAGTATTTTGATATAAAAAGTAAAATATTGGGTTATTGTTTCTATGGAAAACACACACAGAGACACACACACATATATATTTTTATCTATTTAGGAAATAAATGAGATTATGGATTTTAAAAGAGAAGTCCAAAGGTAAGTTTTGAAATTTAAAAATCATTTCCTATATGAAGATTATAATATTGGATTTCTAAACTATAAATTTTATAAGATAAATGTTTTGAAAGCCTTAGTTCTATAATATAGGGGGTATTAGTAATTGAAATAGTGTTACTGATTAGGTTAAATGCTTTCGAGTAATGCTTCATCGAATATTATATAACTAATTAAATAGAGTGTTTGAGTGGTACATACTAGTCCGTTAGTGAATACTTGAATTTCACCGGGTAGTATGGGATGCCCTGGTTAAATTCTTGTGATTGCTATTAGGAAGTATTTAAAACTCTAGGATTGTATTCCCGTTTGGTGTTCGGTGGGATTGATGGATCCTTATGAGAAGATAGTTTAGGTTTTCCGATGGTATCCGTAACGAGTGAGATTTACTAGCTTCTAGTAAATACTTGAATTTCACTAGGCGGTATGGGATGTTATGGTTAAGTTCTAGTGATTACTGAAAGTGATAGTATTTATCACTTTAGAGTATATTTCCTTTTGGTGTTCGGTGGGACCGATAGATCCTTAAGAGATATACTCATTGATTTCTTTACGATTATAAATTTATAAAGATGAATAATCTAAAGTCTTCGAGTCACGGTTGCTATGATCATATTTATCAGTATGAACAATCCTTGGGATCAGTTGTAGTTCTATGTTCCCAGTATGAGTACATATTTAGTATCAGATCAGTATGAGTTATATCTTTGCTTGTTTGTTTGCCATAGTCTGAATACAATCATTGCCATTTGAATGGACGATCATTACGATCGGTATGGATTAAGATATCTTGGATTCTAGAAATTTGGATTCAGTGACTATTCTGCTTTCCTGAAATAAATATATACTTTTGTGTCTTGAGGTGGGTTCTGTAACGACCCTAGATTTTTATTTAATTTAAATTAATAATTAGATTAATTCTTGAATAAAAAAATTGTAAAATCAATTGATAAATTAATTCGAGTTTCCCCGAATCCAAATTCCAATATATTAAATCATTTAAATTTAAATATTGTATATATATGTGAATATATATGTATATATGATATATGAGTAAATTTGAAATTTTATATATAAGTATATATTGATTTGAATTTAAATTTCAAGTAAATGAATTTTAAAATAAATATATAGAGAAATACAATATAATTGGTATTAAAGTAAAAATATTTGATGGGTTAAGTCTTAGAATAAAAATAAATACACTTATGTTAGGAGTAGAATTAAATACTTAGGTTAAGATTTGTAACCAATGACCATAACAACCTTTAAACTACAAACTTAAGTAAAATATACTTGCAGGCTTAAAAATCACTTAGGTACAAGATAAGATAAGGTAAGTTCAATATTTTACACTCTATAGCAATTTATACTTGCAGGCATAAAAAAAATCACCTAAGTACAAGGTAATAAAATAAGGCAAGTAAATGTTATACCCTATAGCAAAATGTACATGGTGCAGGCAGTAAAATCACTTCAGTGTATACGAATAGAAATAGAGTTGTATGCTTAGCAGCTAAGTCAAACAAGTATAAACATATGTATGCAAGTTTGTACCTAAAAGAATAAAGAATGGGCTGGTGTAAACTTGATAAGGAGCAAGCATTTAATGCTATATCACAAGTACACTAAATATTTCCTTTCAGCCCCAAAGAGATAAAAATCTCTAAATTTTTCGCGTACCAGAACAGTAAACAAATGAGTATACTTGTTTATTTATCAAACTATCTCATTCCATTTCGTATTACAAAAGCTTTACAAATCCAGTTTCTAAAAGTTTATACAAATACAACCTAAGTAAAAGAAAGAATAGAGGAAATACAAATGAAACCTAGAAATCAACTTGGAAGCAAAACACTTCAGTTCAAATTTAAAATGAAAGCCTCTCAACTACAACAAGTTTCCAGTTCAAACATTTCAGTGTTCAAGTTCAAAGCCATTTCAAATTTTCTAGAATCAACAACAACAATATATGCAAGTTCAAGTTTCCTGTTTTCAAAAAAGAAAAAGAAAGAAGAGCTCTCTGTTTATGATGATAAGGTGAGTAACATCACATCCCAAAATGTTTTAAGTATATTCATTCTGATGAATGTTCTCTCTAAAGTTAGTTCATTTGTGAGTAAACCTATATATATTTGTTGGAATCTAAGTATTTAGTTTATAAAAATAATCTGAGCCTTGTAGCTTATTGAAGAAAAAAATTTGTTCTGTATGTTTTGAGTTACTGGAAACCTTTGTATGGTTTGTGCTCCTATGCTTCAGGTTACGGAGTAAAGCAAGAAAAAAATAAATAAATCAAAACACCTTCATCCAAACATTTTTAGCTTAGAATTTCTAAACAAAATAAGTTTGTTTTTAACTTGAATTTCAATTAAAAATTGTTTGGAGTTTAGAAATAGAACACTCGACTCTGTATATACGATTACAGTATAAACAAAATCATGTGATAAATTCAGTTTTGTTAAATCATTAATTCGATTATATAATTTGGATAAGTATACAAAGACATGATTTTTAAGTTTAATATAGTGATTTTTAATTGGGTATTTCGAGACCAAATCGAGGACGATCGGAATTGGCATTTTGTCCAATTTCCAGTGACGTGTTGGACTGGGGAGGCCGGAGTTTCTCGAGGAGCTGGAGGAGCCAACAGAGTGTCGAGGAAAATTGGCTGGGAATAGATCAGAGTTTGGTGGAAGTAGCGGTGGTGGTTTCATTTCTAGAACCCTAATTTAACTAGGCTAAGTGATTCGATCATCTCAGCTTCTACAATGGGTCGAGTGCAGCGGGGTTTCGAAGGATGAAAGCTTGGTTGTGGACAAGGTCATGGCCGGAGTTTCAGCGTTTACGATGGTCGGAGGATCGAAGACGAGGCGTTGACAGGAAGACAGGTGGTTCCAGTTTTTGTCTTCCAGGTTCAAGTGAAAGGCTCGAATTCGAATTTGCGTTTGAATAAATGATCTGAAGTTTGTGATTGAGTTAATATGTGATAGCCGACTTGAGGAGATCATCGTTGATGATCAGAGTGGACGAAGTCGTTGGTGCATATGCACCATTATTTTGTGTGTCAGTGAAGAGTTTAGGAAGGAGAAGAAGATGGGTTGCGTACAGGGAGTCTCGGGGAAGATGGGTTCGATTTTTGTTCGAGCCTGGAAGCGTCGAGCTGGGTCTTTGTTTGGGGTCGAGAGGGTGCGAGTGTTTGTCGATGATGGTCGCGATGATGATCGAAGGTCGGCGGCGCTTGTGAACGTGCACAGCGTGCACATCATGTCGGGAAGAAAGGCTCGAGTTTCCTCGAGTTGTTTTGTTTGGGGTCTCGAAGTTTTTAGGCACTGGACTCGGGTTTCATTCGAGAAAGAAGGGGGGTGGTCTCGAAGCAGATAATGTTGGTCTCAGGTCTGAAGCCTTTAACAAAACAAGTTCTGAATTTTGAATAAAATAAGTTTTAAAACTTTATCCTTAAACAAATTTCTTTATAATAAAAGTGTAATTAAATTTTGATCAATAAAAGTTGTACAGCTATTTAACTTAAAATTATTTAAGTTTGGGTTTCTAAAAATCTACTTTGAAAATAAAATTTAATAGTTAAATTAAGAATTTGATTTAAAAGTTAATGGTTTAACCTAAACAATGTTGTTGACTTGAAATTAACTTGAAGGTATTGAGTTAACTCGTATGTTGATGATAATCCACTTTTAAGATTATTTAAAATAAGATTTTAAAGATAAATGGTTTATTTTGAGAATACGATTTTGATTATCAATTAATTTAAAAAGGGTTAAGTTAAATTTTATGAAATTAATTAAGATAAATGTATTACTTTAAAAGATTATTAATCTTAATATCTGGTGATAATTACTTAATCGGAGTTTAATCGAATATAAATTTAAGGTTGATTAATTTATTGAGAGCTAAATTAACTTATGATTAATAATTAATTGATCAAGTGATAATTAATTCGTGATTCAATAATATAAGTGATTAGGATAATCACTTATTGTAATTAATTAAGAATAATTAATTAAAATGTTAATTAATTAATTAAAGAATAATTAATCAAAATGATTTGTAATTTATTAATGTAAATTAACCAGGATTAGAAATTCAAAAGAAATTAATCTGATTTGAATTAATCATATATTAACTGACCTTACTTATGGATGCTTGGATTATATTGGATGATTTGATTGTTTGATATCCCTGATATATGATGCTTTGTGATATATCCTGATTTATGTTGTGATCTCTAATTCTGTGATATATTACTATGTGAATATGAAACCCTTGGCCCGTAAACGGCACTTGAATTTCGATGCGACAGGGAGTCGGATTCCAGTTGGTTATCCGAAACCCACATCGAATCGTAATAGTGAATCTTTATGACTGATAAATTTATTTTATCTATGAATCTGTAAATGAAGATAAGCGTTGTGGATTATACCGCTTATCGATATTGATATATCTGTGATTATTGATGTTGTGCATTATTGTGTGTGAAACCCCTGGACTACACTTTTACACACACAAATATGGATTTCACGTGGAAATCGGTTAAGTCACAGATGATGTAAATTTGATGTTTTTGAAATTGAAATTTTAAATTTCAATTGATTTTGAAATTGGAAATTTGAGATTTTGAAATGGAATTTCAAAGATAAAAGTTATTTCGAATAACTTAATGGAGTTTTGAAATTTAAATAATTTGATTTAAATTTGAATTCAAGTTTGAAATTGAATCCTATGATTTGAAACTAGGGATTAAAGATGTTGTACAAGTTATATATGGGTTAAACCAATAGGTATTTATTTGTGAATTTGAATTTAATTCAAGGGTTTTAACTCGTGTAAATATAATTGGATTTTTATGAAACGAAGACTACTTGTTTTCAAATAATAATAGCTTTCATTTTAAGAAAGGATTTCCGAATTATGTTGAACGGTTTCAAGTTTGAAATAGAATTGAAATGTTTTGAAATTATGAAATGAGTCTTTGATTTCAAAGACCGGATGAGTTAATCTAACTTGAATTGGAATTGTTTTGAAAGACTGAATGAATCTTTGGAAACGAGTTTTGAAAGCTATAAGTTAAATCTTGACTTAAAGATTTAACGAGTTAACCCATGTTGTAATGGAAATTGATTTGAAAATCTGTGAATGAATCTTTGTGAACGGGGTAAACTTTGTGAATTAAATCTTTTTGTTTAAAAGATTAAAGGTGTGGAAATTATTTAAACCATTGAAGGTTTTTGAAATGAATCTTTTTGTTTAAAAGATTGGAAATGGTAATTTGTTTTAACCATTCAAATGAAAAGTTTTGGGCTTTAAGCTGTGATTTAACTGAGACCCCAGTATCCATATGATTTCTAATTGCGCTCGTTATTCAGTTTAGCCGGAGAGGACCTTTGTGTCGTATAACCCATTCCAAATAATGATACGTCGTATATGGATAGCATTTGAAGACCGGTGGTGAAGACCGGGTATTTGCGAGAACGATAGGATGACCTATCGATTGTCTCTGCACTGAGTCGCGCCGGTATAGAGATTCCCTAAGTGATGGGAAGTCCGATCGAGATTGTGAATACTCGGATTTGCAAAGGTTTCTTCGGAAGTGCCTTCGGTTCTGTTCGAACCCGGAACATACTTGTATGGATGTGTGTCTGACGTTACACTTTGAGATGTAAAGCTGGTTTCTATCAAATACATTTCTGTTGGTGGCGGAGAATTTTTCTCTTAGCTTAACACCCTTCTCTGAGACGTACGAGCTCAGAGGTTATGTAGTTGATGGTTACTAGTGATACATTCCCAATTTGGTAATGTGGCATACGAAGTGCTGCTGATCATTTGTTGATCGAAGCATTGCTTTGTGAAAAAGCGTTGCTTTGTGGAAAAGCGTAGTTTTGTAGACGAGACTTCGTCGAGCCTCACAACCCGGTAATGGTCGAAACAGGAATGTTGCGGCAAAGGTTTGTAGGGGTAGTGTAACGACCCGACTTCCTATGCCCAGAAAGTCGTATCGCTAATAAGAAAGAAAGGGATAGAAAAGAGAAAAGAAGAGAAAGAAAGAACTAAACAATATCAGAATCTCACAGCGGAACGAAACAAAATATAATATATCACATAACTATTACATAGTCTTTACATAATCAGAGTTACACAACTTATACAACAAAATAGACAGTTATAATTTCTGTCTATTATACAACTCAAGATACAATTCAAACAAAAGACTCAGATCAACCAACACAGCGGAATACTATCTATCTACGAATGCTGAAGCCTCCTGCTCCATATCTCCTCCATAGATTCGTCAAAGCTAACCTGAATCCCTTGGCTACTCGTAAAAATTTGAGTACCCAAGAGTTTAATAAAACAGAAAATAAACACTTGGGTCAGACATGGGTCTGGTGTGAGTAAACGGGTTAAAATTGTTTAACTTCAAAACCTTTTGAAAACAAAGGTATCACGTAAGACTTCCCACACATAAACATGGAAAAGTTTTTACCTTACGCTAACCAAAACATTTGATAGGAAATCCAGTTATATTATAATAGGGTCTAGGGTTTTCAAGTAAAAATACAGAAATAGCTGAAATGCTTACATCTCACATTCCAACATAGTTGGGCACAACTAATACGTACGGCACTTATTGGAGTTTGGATTCCATACAATGGCAGGGCTACTGGGGTACCGCCCGTCACAGTACGTGGCCTAGATCACCGTACCGAGGAGTACGCCCGCTCCCCTGCAACACAAAGCCGGAACCATCCCTTACTGGATAATTCCGAACAAGATAACCCCGTAGTTGGCGCGACCAACCACACACTAAGCCGAATAAAAGAAAAGGGACCTCTAGACAGGGATCTATCTTGCTCTCAGTGGGTGCTACCCACGAAGCCTTGCTGCACCTCCCCTGTTTTAGCCATTCCCGGTTGATGAGGCTTGAGGTTACGATTACCTTTAATCAGAACATATCACTTAGAATGCTCATCGTCCGCCTGACGATGTGCTGAAAGCATTCAATCCATACAAGTTCGTTCCGAGTTCGAACGAAACCGAAGGCATTATCTCGTTACACTCGTTTTGGAATCACCCTCAGAGTTAACGACAATAACCCTTGCACTCTAAATCTTCATCTTCACTTGAGATTCACGACCTATCGTTAATTTGGATCGATGTGGTATTCAGGTCTCCAGACCTGGAATACCGGTATACGGAAACCCGATCCCGGTCTCATCGAAATCCAAAACGTATCTTTTAAGGCCAAGTTGTTTAAAGGTTTAAACAATTTAACTTATCTATATTCATACAGATAGATAATTCACACATCACAATTGATAATCACATTATCAAATAAACAAATGATCTATAACCAAATAGGTAATCCATATCAACATCACAATAGTTAATCTATATTACCATCATAATGCAACCAAGCATTCATACTACACAACATTTCTTATCTCATTTCTGAGATTACATCCATTCAAGACAATCAATGTCGTTCATTCATACATAAGCAATGATTTACTTAATCACAACATAATTAATTTAAAATGAATTAAATTAACTATCTCTATCTTTAATTAATTTAAAGTGAATTAAATTAATTACTTCATCTCTTAATTAATTTAAAATAAATTAAATTAATTACTTATCATTATAAATCTTACTTATATAATCATTAATTAATTACAAATAAATTAATTAATCATTCTCTAATTATCCATTTTAATTAATCACCCTGATTAATTATACTTTAATTACATTTAAGTAATTATCTTTAATTAATTTCACAAATTAATTATCCTTAATCAAATACAGTAATTAACCTTTAATTACTTAATTAATTAATTATAATCAATTACTTTAATCCTTAATTAATTACAATTAATTAGTTATTCTATAATCTCTTATCATTTGATTAATTAATCTTAATTAATCAATCCTTAATTACATCATTAATTAATTATAAACTAATGATCTCTAATTACATCTTTAATTATTTATTATATTTAAATTAATTAAATAATTAATCTTAATCAAACCACAATTATTAATCATCTTTGATTAATCTAATCCAGTAATTAACTTCCCTTAATTACTTCCATTAATTAATTACTTTTTAATTAATTATCTTAATTAAAAATTTATTACCTTGTTAATTAACCTTAATCCTTTAATTAACTTTATTAACTAAATTATTAAATTAATAACACTAAGTAATTAACTCTTGATCACTTTCTATTTAATTACTTTCATAAAATAATTATCCTCTAATTACTTTATTAAATAATTTCCCTTTATTTAATTACATCCAGCAATTATTCCTTAATTACTTCATCAAGTAATTATACTTAATTAATTTATAAGTGATTATTTTTAATCAATCACTAATTAATTACTTAGTTAATTATTTAACTAATTATTTAAATTAAACTAACTAATTTCTTAATCCTTATATTTAAGAGATCTTAATTAAGAAAAACCATTTATCTTAATTAAATTATTCACAAAGACCAACTATTCTTTAATCATTAATAATAATTGAATTACCCTTATTATTTCCATATTTTCAAATATCTTAAATTAATCAAAATCTCTTAATTATTAAAGATAACTCCTTATTATAATTAAACAATTACAACATTAAATTTTAACCTTTAAAATCTTTGAAACCTTTCAAAGTTATTAAATAAATTTTAATACAAAGATCAATTTGAAATCCACTTTCCTATTCTTTTTAAAAACTTATTTATTTAAAACATATTTAAAACTGATTAAAACATTTATTTTGAAAACAATTTATTTTACAAGTAAAAACTTGTTTTAACTTTGCTTTTAAAAACTTTAAACATTGCAGTTAAATTTTTTTTAAACCCCTTTTTAAACTTAAACTTTAAAACTGCAGAACCCAAACGAAAACACGCTCAACAACTCGAGCAACCCACAGAAACTCACACGTCGACCTCGGGTAAATCAAACAAAGCCCCGAGTCACCCCTAACCTACATCTGCTTCGAGTAAAACTCGAACATCCCCGATATAAATTCCGAGCACCTGCTTTCTTCCCCAAAACCAAACCCAGACGCACGAAAACGTGTACGTGCACGTGCACATCACCGATGGTCGATGGCGAACTCTTCTCCGGCCTCCACCAAGTCGCACTCGACTCCTACAACTCAACGCTCAACCCAGAAAATTCGATACGATCGAGCATCGATTTTTGACCCTCGAACCCAACTGCCTGAACCTAATATCATCAGAAAATTTGTTGCCGCCGCTGATCCTTGCCACGAGATGCCACGCGATCCTTCCCTAGGCCACGTCGCAACCTCCCGCACCTCCAGAACCACTCGCGATGGACTCCGATAGCCCCTCATCGCCGCGAAGATCAAATGAACATCAACGACAAAACACAGGGTGTTAAACCCTAATCCATCAATTATCGGCCAACTCGAATCTTAATAAATTCCCAATTTATTTTTCCTATGATCTCCATTGCCCCCTCCACCTTCGAGCTCAAACACGTCCCCAACTTCGCCGTTGTTCGCCGTGAATTGATCAATTTACCCAAAAAAGTCAACCCAAGAATCCACTCCAAATATTAATCTAAAAATTATATTTCAACCATTAAAATTCATGATTTAACATTACGAATTCAATTATGTAATCAAAACTTAAAATTGTTTTGATAAATTTTCGACCCAAATTGAAAATTTACTGTAAACTCAAAAATTCAGAGCCAATTATTCACTTTTAAAACCTGTAATTATTTTTAGGTGATAGATTACTTGATTACAAACAACTTATATTTATAAATCATTAGCCAATTCACATTCAACTTTGAGTTATTGATTTTATTATGAAATGAATCCTGTTATTATCACACAGAGTATAAGTTCTAACAACACAAGTATTTATCATTCAAACATGCATTCCATATAATTCAAATATTGCAGATAACATCATGTTATTCATTCATAAGAACAGTTGAAATCCATAATTTAAAACTGTTTTTAAAATTCTATTTACTCACCAATATATGCAGAGGGTGGAAACTGTTTCCAGGCTAGTTCATAAGCTTTTGAATTTCACTGCATGTTAATTACTGAATTGTTTGCTTGATGAATCTGAATTGCATGTTGATGTTTTACATCCTGTTGTTGTTGTTTGGATCCAGTAGCATGTTGATTAATTCCTCTTGATTGTATTTGAATATCCAGCTTATTTCTTCTTGTTTCAGATTGAATTCCAGGTTCCATTTTTCACTTCTTTTATTCTTTGTTTTGCATTTGTATTCATTTTGTGTTTGGGTTGAAAATGAAGAAAATATTTAGCTGAAGATTAAAACTCACGTTCTAATTTTACAATTAAATTTTAAATTTAATTATCAAGGGAATAACACTTGTCACTTTAATGCTCTAATTTTCTTACACATATGCTATTTAATTTACATTTGTCTTTAACACACAATATAATGTTTACAAGTGTTTTTATGTTTAGTTCATATCTACAAAATTTATTCTCTAATGTTTTATTAATATTTACAAATGTTATTTTCTTATTTAAAACTTATTTAAGTTATATACATATATTTTTAAATAAGAAATTATTCTTGTTATTTAAATCATAAATATCATTTTCAAAAGTATTAAGTTAAATTACAAATTTCCAAATTACAAATTATATAAATATTAAAGTTTGAAAATACTTTATTAAATTCAAAAATTCAATATTCTTTCCATTTCAATATATACAATTATATATATTCTAAATGGAAATACTTTTAACATTAGCTTTGATAATTACTATATTGAATTTAATACATAACTCCAAATCACAATATATATATATACATATATATTATAATTTGAAAACAAAGTTTTAAAAGACTCCCTATTTATAATATATATACCTATATATATATACATTATAAATATAAAACATTTATATATAAGTTTTAGAAAGATTAATCTTCCCAATTTAAAATTGTTAGAAAAGATATTCCCAAATTAAAATGATATTAGTTTTTCAAAAGAAATAAACTTGCCAATTAAAATGTTATTAACCTTTTAAAATGAATAAACTTGTCAATTTATAAAATAAATCAACAAATCAATTTAATTATTTATAAAGATTATTAAATTGATATTGCCAAAATTCCGGGATATCACATTCCTCCCCCCTTAAAATAATTTCATCCCCGAAATTTAAAAGCAAAGATAATTTAATAACCCAGCAAAATTTTAATTTTAATTTCAAACAGCAACCATACATATCAATCATATTCTAACAATCATAGCAAACAATTTAATCAAACAAATTTAACTATCCAGACAAATTCTGGATAGAATTTCCTCGAGTTTCCCCAAGTATATATATACCGGGATACTCGTTCTACAGAATCTTAACTAACTATCTACAATAATCTAGAACTCCTTCCCATCTAGATTATAAATCTGAACAAAATATCAGACTAAACTCAAAACCATCTCAACTACCAAATCCTTCTGAACTGCTTATCCCACAACCAATGACAGATCAAACACGTATTCCCTCAGAGATACGTGAAATAAAATGAATTCCAGTTATCCGAACTGGCCATTTAATCCTATAGATCAAAGAACTAATCCTCTTGGGAACATAGGAAAAATCTCATAATACTTCTGCAGCTCACTCTCCAATTTTTCCAAATCTTATATCTCCTTTGATTGGAGAAAACTTAAACAATATCCAAATTTCAACTTCAAATTCCAAATTCCATCAATTCTTAACTGTTTAACTCTCCTGACGATCCTGAGTCACTTCATTCTTCCTGATCAGCTTAACCCTTGCTGATGCTTCTTGAAACAGATTAGACCAACATCAAACCAATTTCCGGATCCTACTCAACAAAATGGTTTCTCAAAAATATGCCAAAATCCAAAACACAACTCTACTCTACAAACATTAGAGAACTTCGAACTACCTCTCCTATCTGAAATAGTCAAAACAGTTGCACTTGACAACTTTATCTCCAAATCCCGAAAAATTCTTCATACTTAGAGATACACTTGAATTTCCTATAGAAATCCTCTACTCCAAGAAAATTGCAACTCCCGGTCGCTTCCATTCTAGAATAGCTGCTATCTTGCTTTCGCTGCACAACTCTGATCTGGAACAGATAAGAATGCCATCGGAGAAACTCGAGCACAAACTTGATCATCCACAGTTCACCAAACCATAAAATCTTAGTGAACCCTTCCACTTGGTCAAAAACATCCCAGTAGAATTCCCTTCAGAAAATTAGGTGTGATCAATTCCTCTCCAAAGAATCCTGGGCCGCTTCACCAAATTCTTCTTTCGGAGACATCCTTCTATTAAGCTGAACCATCGGTAACTCCACGAATCAAGTCGATACGTAATCTCAATCTCCAATAATACCAAGAGAATACTCAAATAATCGCAAGTCTCTTTTGCGATCAACCCGACCTAACTTCCAAAGATACTGTTCTCTCTTCACAAATCAGAACAGCTTATACTTAACTATCCAATTCATCGAAGAAATGGATTCACTCTGCTGCTTCTGGACTCCATCTCTAGAAAAACTGCTCAGACAGAAACTTCCTGCCAACACAGAACACTCCGAGCCGTACTGCTGCCATAGACCAAAGACTTCTTACTCCAAAACTCCTCGAGAAACTCGGACTTCAAAGCAAACAGAAACACCTCGCTGGACTCAGCCATAACACCGAAGCAGACCTACTTCTTCAAACTTGCTCCAGAAGAAACATCTTCAGAAGCGTCCATAGTCACCGCATCTCACCACACAGCTACTACTTCTTGAAGTTACCAAGATACTATAACTCGCTTCAGCTCATCCAATAGATCTACTCTATTCATCCAACTTCAAAGATAAACTCCGAACTTAAACAGTTTCCTTCGGAGATTGATGAAATCTTTACATCACAACAAAGTTTACTCGAGACAGTATTAGGTCTACAGTCTCGACAATTACACTTCCAACCTTAACACTCAAACTCTAACCATTGGTAATTGTGTTACACACACTACCACCCTATCTACCTTTATAACTCATATTGGAAAACCCGAACAGGTAACCCAACAAATAGGTAGAAATAAATATATATATATATATATTTAAAATGATACTTTCTATATAGAAATTATTTCTGGGTAAAATTATTTCATTTACCTCTTTAAAACAATATTGTGTCTGTTGGCCTGGTTTAAGTGTTTAGAGATCCCTATCAATAACGTTAGCTACTCGTATTGACCAGAATCCATATACCACTCAACCGATCAATTAACACAATATAAAACCATTTTATATAACTAACAAATAAGCACTCTCGAATATATACACTCAGACTCAAACAGGTTGTTACAGATCCTATCTCAAATGAACAATCCTTCCGAACCTAGGTATTCACTCAACCTAGTGTTCTGATATTCACTTAACCAATAGCTTAGGTATTCGCTCAACCTATGCTCTGATACCACATGTAACGACCATCGAGGCAGTGGCGACCGGTAGGCTTTGCAACCATCCCAGACCCACCGTGGCTTACATTAGTACCTCGAATTTGCTTTTACGGCCAGCCTCTCGACTCGCAACCAACCCCTCAATGGGACATGTAGGGGTAAGAGTCTCCCGTTCGCCACCAAACCGCGAAGCGAGAACCCCCTATCACGCTGTAATGTAGCAAACCCGATCCCGGTCTCATCGAAATCCAAAACGTATCTTTTAAGGCCAAGTTGTTTAAAGGTTTAAACAATTTAACTTATCTATATTCATACAGATAGATAATTCACACATCACAATTGATAATCACATTATCAAATAAACAAATGATCTATAACCAAATAGGTAATCCATATCAACATCACAATAGTTAATCTATATTACCATCATAATGCAACCAAGCATTCATACTACACAACATTTCTTATCTCATTTCTGAGATTACATCCATTCAAGACAATCAATGTCATTCATTCATACATAAGCAATGATTTACTTAATCACAACATAATTAATTTAAAATGGATTAAATTAACTATCTCTATCTTTAATTAATTTAAAGTGAATTAAATTAATTACTTCATCTCTTAATTAATTTAAAATAAATTAAATTAATTACTTATCATTATAAATCTTACTTATATAATCATTAATTAATTACAAATAAATTAATTAATCATTCTCTAATTATCCATTTTAATTAATCACCCTGATTAATTATACTTTAATTACATTTAAGTAATTATCTTTAATTAATTTCACAAATTAATTATCCTTAATCAAATACAGTAATTAACCTTTAATTACTTAATTAATTAATTATAATCAATTACTTTAATCCTTAATTAATTACAATTAATTAGTTATTCTATAATCTCTTATCATTTGATTAATTAATCTTAATTAATCAATCCTTAATTACATCATTAATTAATTATAAACTAATGATCTCTAATTACATCTTTAATTATTTATTATATTTAAATTAATTAAATAATTAATCTTAATCAAACCACAATTATTAATCATCTTTGATTAATCTAATCCAGTAATTAACTTCCCTTAATTACTTCCATTAATTAATTACTTTTTAATTAATTATCTTAATTAAAAATTTATTACCTTGTTAATTAACCTTAATCCTTTAATTAACTTTATTAACTAAATTATTAAATTAATAACACTAAGTAATTAACTCTTGATCACTTTCTATTTAATTACTTTCATAAAATAATTATCCTCTAATTACTTTATTAAATAATTTCCCTTTATTTAATTACATCCAGCAATTATTCCTTAATTACTTCATCAAGTAATTATACTTAATTAATTTATAAGTGATTATTTTTAATCAATCACTAATTAATTACTTAGTTAATTATTTAACTAATTATTTAAATTAAACTAACTAATTTCTTAATCCTTATATTTAAGAGATCTTAATTAAGAAAAACCATTTATCTTAATTAAATTATTCACAAAGACCAACTATTCTTTAATCATTAATAATAATTGAATTACCCTTATTATTTCCATATTTTCAAATATCTTAAATTAATCAAAATCTCTTAATTATTAAAGATAACTCCTTATTATAATTAAACAATTACAACATTAAATTTTAACCTTTAAAATCTTTGAAACCTTTCAAAGTTATTAAATAAATTTTAATACAAAGATCAATTTGAAATCCACTTTCCTATTCTTTTTAAAAACTTATTTATTTAAAACATATTTAAAACTGATTAAAACATTTATTTTGAAAACAATTTATTTTACAAGTAAAAACTTGTTTTAACTTTGCTTTTAAAAACTTTAAACATTGCAGTTAAATTTTTTTTTAAACCCCTTTTTAAACTTAAACTTTAAAACTGCAAAACCCAAACGAAAACACGCTCAACAACTCGAGCAACCCACAGAAACTCACACGTCGACCTCGGGTAAATCAAACAAAGCCCCGAGTCACCCCTAACCTACATCTGCTTCGAGTAAAACTCGAACATCCCCGATATAAATTCCGAGCACCTGCTTTCTTCCCCAAAACCAAACCCAGACGCACGAAAACGTGTACGTGCACGTGCACATCACCGATGGTCGATGGCGAACTCTTCTCCGGCCTCCACCAAGTCGCACTCGACTCCTACAACTCAACGCTCAACCCAGAAAATTCGATACGATCGAGCATCGATTTTTGACCCTCGAACCCAACTGCCTGAACCTAATATCATCAGAAAATTTGTTGCCGCCGCTGATCCTTGCCACGAGATGCCACGCGATCCTTCCCTAGGCCACGTCGCAACCTCCCGCACCTCCAGAACCACTCGCGATGGACTCCGATAGCCCCTCATCGCCGCGAAGATCAAATGAACATCAACGACAAAACACAGGGTGTTAAACCCTAATCCATCAATTATCGGCCAACTCGAATCTTAATAAATTCCCAATTTATTTTTCCTATGATCTCCATTGCCCCCTCCACCTTCGAGCTCAAACACGTCCCCAACTTCGCCGTTGTTCGCCGTGAATTGATCAATTTACCCAAAAAAGTCAACCCAAGAATCCACTCCAAATATTAATCTAAAAATTATATTTCAACCATTAAAATTCATGATTTAACATTACGAATTCAATTATGTAATCAAAACTTAAAATTGTTTTGATAAATTTTCGACCCAAATTGAAAATTTACTGTAAACTCAAAAATTCAGAGCCAATTATTCACTTTTAAAACCTGTAATTATTTTTAGGTGATAGATTACTTGATTACAAACAACTTATATTTATAAATCATTAGCCAATTCACATTCAACTTTGAGTTATTGATTTTATTATGAAATGAATCCTGTTATTATCACACAGAGTATAAGTTCTAACAACACAAGTATTTATCATTCAAACATGCATTCCATATAATTCAAATATTGCAGATAACATCATGTTATTCATTCATAAGAACAGTTGAAATCCATAATTTAAAACTGTTTTTAAAATTCTATTTACTCACCAATATATGCAGAGGGTGGAAACTGTTTCCAGGCTAGTTCATAAGCTTTTGAATTTCACTGCATGTTAATTACTGAATTGTTTGCTTGATGAATCTGAATTGCATGTTGATGTTTTACATCCTGTTGTTGTTGTTTGGATCCAGTAGCATGTTGATTAATTCCTCTTGATTGTATTTGAATATCCAGCTTATTTCTTCTTGTTTCAGATTGAATTCCAGGTTCCATTTTTCACTTCTTTTATTCTTTGTTTTGCATTTGTATTCATTTTGTGTTTGGGTTGAAAATGAAGAAAATATTTAGCTGAAGATTAAAACTCACGTTCTAATTTTACAATTAAATTTTAAATTTAATTATCAAGGGAATAACACTTGTCACTTTAATGCTCTAATTTTCTTACACATATGCTATTTAATTTACATTTGTCTTTAACACACAATATAATGTTTACAAGTGTTTTTATGTTTAGTTCATATCTACAAAATTTATTCTCTAATGTTTTATTAATATTTACAAATGTTATTTTCTTATTTAAAACTTATTTAAGTTATATACATATATTTTTAAATAAGAAATTATTCTTGTTATTTAAATCATAAATATCATTTTCAAAAGTATTAAGTTAAATTACAAATTTCCAAATTACAAATTATATAAATATTAAAGTTTGAAAATACTTTATTAAATTCAAATTCAATATTCTTTCCATTTCAATATATACAATTATATATATTCTAAATGGAAATACTTTTAACATTAGCTTTGATAATTACTATATTGAATTTAATACATTACTCCAAATCACAATATATATATATACATATATATTATAATTTGAAAACATAGTTTTAAAAGACTCCCTATTTATAATATATATACCTATATATATATACATTATAAATATAAAACATTTATATATAAGTTTTAGAAAGATAAATCTTCCCAATTTAAAATTGTTAGAAAAGATATTCCCAAATTAAAATGATATTAGTTTTTCAAAAGAAATAAACTTGCCAATTAAAATGTTATTAACCTTTTAAAATGAATAAACTTGTCAATTTA
This sequence comes from Allium fistulosum, assembly GCA_030737815.1. NCBI lineage: Eukaryota > Viridiplantae > Streptophyta > Magnoliopsida > Asparagales > Amaryllidaceae > Allium > Allium fistulosum. The sequence continues at coordinate 1,025,727,627 of CM060902.1, forward strand.
TAAAATAAATCAACAAATCAATTTAATTATTTATAAAGATTATTAAATTGATATTGCCAAAATTCCGGGATATCACAGGTAGCGCCCCTAGGGTATGTCATTTCCTTCTGGATAAAAGGTGATATCATGGTATGGAGCCCAGATATTTTACCTATGTTGATTATATTCTGTGGCTGTTGCTTTATGATTGAGGATCCTCGGATAAAGGTCGGTAACGACCGAGTGATGACATAACTTGTGTGTTAGTTACCTAGCTACAGCTGTACAGCGTGAGGTAGCGTCAATGTGTTAGTTACCTAGTTACAGCTGTACAGCGTGAGGTAGCATCGGCCTTTTGTTGCGGAGATCCGGTTAGGATCCGGGGCGTCTTTCCAGAGGCGTTTCTATTTCGGTGTAAGGAAGTTCCTTAGCCTGATCATTTGTTGGAAATCCAAAGAAACAATACCAACCCAGTACGGTTTTAGTTGTATTACCTGCTATGGAATGTGGCGGTAACCTGCTATTGAACGTAGTAGCTATAGTAGGCATACAATAATGGTTGTATGCTGGCTAAGATTGATATTATACTTTTGAAATAGTTTTCGACACTATGCACTAATGATAATAATATCGAATGATTTTGCGTAGTAAGAATTTTTGACTATCATAAGGAGAAATCTCCTCCAATTCTGCGATTGCATTGTGTGTGTGGCGGGAGGCCTTATGGTAGTTTCATTTTCGAAAAGCATTGCGGATTTCAATGTTCAAAATCCTTTGTTGTTTGTTTAAAGATAAACTGTTTTTGTTGCTCACACCAGTCCCATGACTGATCCGGAGTTTATTGTTCCCTTCCTAAACTCTGGGTGCCCACCATTTTCCACACGGGCAGTCTAGAGTTGGGTTTTCTCAGATATTCAGGTTTAGTAGATTATCTGGAGCTGGTTCAGTTCTTGGAGTTCAGGACTGCACTTGCTTCTCCTTGTGGTTCGAGCTTGACGTTGGAGTTGTTGGAGTCATTCTCTTTTGTAGATCATTTGGAGTGATCTCTTCTGTTCTGTTATTTCCACTGTATCATTATTTATCTCTGATATTGTTGTATCATATTGATATCATTGTTGTATATCATTCTGGATATTGTATTCATGGGATTGTATATGATATCATTGTTTTCTTTCTTCCGCTGTGTTGTTATACTTACTATGTTATAAGCTTCGGCGACTCGGATTTGAACAGTCGAATCTACGGCATTCGAGTACGATGTAAAGTATGGATGTCGATTTTCGAACGCGAAAAATCCGTAGTCGTTACAAGTGGTATCAAAGCTAAGGTTGAACTTTAGCTTAGTAGTATAACACGTTAAGTAGCTCATTAGAGATAGAGTGAAGTAAACTCTAGAATGTGTAATTCTCAGATATCCGTTCGAACATCTCAGTAAATTCTCTTGCTATCCACTGATAGTGGGTATGAGTACAAGAAGAGGATGAGATAGGGGACAAGGGAATACGACTATAAATGGTCAATACCCTGCAATAGTGGAAACAACTTTCTTATCAATCTCCTTTGATTCGTTTCCAAATTCTTTTGATTGCATTGTACCAGCTACAAGAAGAAGTTTCGGTGTGATGATGACTCTACGAATCGTTGTAGAAATCCTTACTTCGTATTTTCATCGGTTTCTTATCAGCTTTTTGATTTAAACCTTAATGAATTTGAAATTGAGTTAAATGGATTAATAGAATATGAGAATAAAATTGAATTAAATCAATAAAACGATATCGTTTGAAACCAAATTTTGAAATTCTATTGTAATTTCTGTGAATACCAAAGTCCGAAGAGGGACAAATTGGTATGTATTCTGAGATATTCCGACTTGAGTTTGGAATCCATATCTTGTGTTTGAGGAATTATAGGAGATCGAATCTATCTATCTCTGCGTTATTTTCGTGCCTACGAATTTCGAGGACGAAATTCTTTTAGGGGGGGAAATTTGTAACGACCCTAGATTTTTATTTAATTTAAATTAATAATTAGATTAATTCTTGAATAAAAAAATTGTAAAATCAATTGATAAATTGATTCGAGTTTCCCCGAATCCAAATTCCAATATATTAAATCATTTAAATTTAAATATTGTATATATATGTGAATATACATGTATATATGATATATGAGTAAATTTGAAATTTTATATATAAGTATATATTGATTTGAATTTAAATTTCAAGTAAATGAATTTTAAAATAAATATATAGAGAAATACAATAAAATTGGTATTAAAGTAAAAATATTTGATGGGTTAAGTCTTAGAATAAAAATAAATACACTTATGTTAGGAGTAGAATTAAATACTTAGGTTAAGATTTGTAACCAATGACCATAACAACCTTTAAACTACAAACTTAAGTAAAATATACTTGCAGGCTTAAAAATCACTTAGGTACAAGATAAGATAAGGTAAGTTAAATATTTTACACTCTATAGCAATTTATACTTGCAGGCATAAAAAAAATCACCTAAGTACAAGGTAATAAAATAAGGCAAGTAAATGTTATACCCTATAGCAAAATGTACATGGTGCAGGCAGTAAAATCACTTCAGTGTATACGAATAGAAATAGAGTTGTATGCTTAGCAGCTAAGTCAAACAAGTATAAACATATGTATGCAAGTTTGTACCTAAAAGAATAAAGAATGGGCTGGTGTAAACTTGATAAGGAGCAAGCATTTAATGCTATATCACAAGTACACTAAATATTTCCTTTCAGCCCCAAAGAGATAAAAATCACTAAATTTTTCGCGTACTAGAACAGTAAACAAATGAGTATACTTGTTTATTTATCAAACTATCTCATTCCATTTCGTATTACAAAAGCTTTACAAATCCAGTTTCTAAAAGTTTATACAATGAAGTGACCCACTTCTCTTATCATATATTTTTATAGAATTTTCTGTTAGAATTTTTTTTTTATATACTTATGAATATACTTTATAATGGATCACTTCCCTTAATTTGATTCCCCAAGATCCTGAAATTTTACTAATATAAATATATCAGTATTTAAATAAATCCTATCATTTACATATATGAAGATATATAAATGGATCTTTACTTTTCAGAGTGATTAAACAGCAAAGAAACTCTTTCCCACCTTAATTCTCATATTAGAGATTTGGTGTCACATAGCTTTTTCTATTTATCATATATATATTTCTTTTTAGAACTCCAGCTTGATTTACTTTAGGATTAAATATTACTAGTTCTCATATTTTCTTGTTCTACTTCACAAATTAATTGACTCCTGAATTTACAGGTCATACCTTTTTAATCTTGGGATTTTTGTGATTTGATACATATTGTTCTATATTAAGTAAAAAATGTTCAACCTAACTCATGTTTATTAGGTTAGCTTATTTTACTCATTTCAATTTCAAACAGCTTTTATATTAGAGGGAATATCCATGTTTTGATTTATAAGTTGCACTAATCATGTAGGTGTTTGTAATGACAAGCTAATTTTTAAGGCTAGCAGAGGAAAACAATACAGTCATATCAAAATGCTAACTCAAACTATCATGCTAAACAGAGACTAAGGTCATATGTGCAGTCAATAAACTCAAGGCAAAGTAAATAAAAAGAATCAGACAAAATGCAAGACTTCCAGGTGAACTATGATGAAGACATTTGATATTTTCTAATAAAGAGAACAATGTTGTGGTCACTGTTCTATTGAATGGTGGAAATGCTCAATACAAACAAGACCATATGCATTCATAATTTATCAAAGGTTTTGATTATGACCCAATACTACCAGATTTGAATTAAGTATCAAAATAGCAGGAATTAGCTAAGCATAGGTGCAGTAGAGTCTACAATTACTAAGCAGGTAAATGAGCTTATTACTCCAAGCAATACATGTTTTCACCGGGGAAATCAAATGCCCCACCAGATTCAGGCTATGCCTTTCAGCCTTGCATGGACCTATATCAATTATAAGTCATGGTTAAGCCTACTGGTTAGCCAGTTTAGATTCAACTCAATCTTTATGAATTCATTGATTTTTACTCTATTCTTTTCTTCCTATGATGTTTCTGCTCTATCATTTTTTTTAAGGTTCATCAAACATTTCTACAGGAGACATGAGCACATATCAAAATTACATGACATGATCTCCAAAATCTTTCCCCACCAGAAACTATGCATATTTAACTCTTTTAAAATAGCAACCCACATATGCAAGTATGAATAATACTCAAGGATTCCTACAAGTTCACTTCTCAGAAAAAAAAACAAACACATATCAATCCAGATAATACTTAAACCATAATGATATTTTTGGCCTGGCCTAATTATTACAACATATCTGCCAAAAACTCCTTAAACATTCTAAATGCAAGTAATCTTCAATTGCCCATGCACACAAGTTTCCTATGCATCCTTTCCTGCAGCAACATCTAGAGCTGCCTCCATAGAAATGAGACACCCCAGATGTTACAAAGCAACAAATAGGGTCAGAATATAATTCTGGTATGAGTGAAATCAAAATGCAATATTTTGTCATTTTAAATTGCAGTGCAGGGTATTAAAATACTTGAAGATATTTGAATTCATGATATAACTGGATAAATATTTGTATCTAAGCTCCTACCACATTCATGCACACAGGCAACCATTCAACCATTCAATCCAGTATACATGTACACCCATTCTTATGGAATTAACTCATTTTAATTTCCATAACTCAACATTAAAACTTGATTTATCAATTTAATTTGGTCATATCTCTTTTGCCATTGAACACCATGTGTGCATTGCAAGGGACTCAATTCTGTTAACCCCTGCACAAAGGCCTATAGGACTTAAACAAGTCATGCACATACCCATCATACTCCTTATGATGAATAGATCAAGGCTTTTCTCCTAGATTAGTTTTATAATCTAGTGACCAGTCTCATTTCTTATTTCAGAAAGATTTTATTGACTCCTTGATTGCTTTTACTTTCTTTCTTTTCTATAAATCAGAGAGAGAGAGTTACTCTTACTCAGGGATTTCAACTGACCCTACATTCATTCATGAAAATCATGTTTTCATTTCATTTTTCTTTCCAGTTGTCTCATTCAAAATTTGTTTTATCACTTGTATACTTCTATATTCCAGAATGTCATGATCTCTTAACAAATACAGTAGAGTTCCATTAAAAATTCTTATGCTTATTTCTATTGTGAACATAGGGTAAGGTTTTTAGAGAAAAACCCCAAAAACATTTTTAGCCTTAGATCTGAACAAATCAGCACATAAATAATTTATTGCATTGTTCATTTCTAATTTAAAACAAACTAGACATAAGCATGAACCTCCTTTGTTCACACTGCCTGGCTTATCTTTCAATTTTACCCTACTTCATAATAAAATTGTATTTATCTTACTATCATAAATACAAACTGATAGTTTATGATACTGGATCCATCCCAGAGATCATGGCATTACTATTATCAAACAATCAAATGAAGCATATCAAAGCATCAACCAAAAATCTATCAATACACCAACCATGCTCAGCATTCATTAATTTCAGAGAAAGTAAACAAGCTGATCAAGCACAAAAGAAATAAAATGGCTGCCCTTAACTTGGGTCTTAATGCCTTAGCCTCATGAGATTGATTAATCACTCACCTTTCCCTTCTTTTTCCCGAGATTGCCTAAGTTTGCAAAACAGTGTATGTTCTTCTTCTTCTTTTTTCTAATATGTTTCTGTTTTTCCTCAGAGAAAAACCTCTGCTTCTTTTCTTGATTTAAATCATTTTCACTAGGGTTTTACTGAAGGGAAAAACCCATTTTATCCTCACATCACTCAAGAATTATGTGTGTGCTGTTATGGCTAAATGTGCCATTTCCCCCTGGTTTCTATTTCTGGTAAAAGCAGTTATCCACTGCTTTTCCCTGTGTACATGCAATTTGCATGTTTCATTTGTACATTATTTTCATGTGGCTTATCTTTCAAAATTTTACTTATGTATATACAACTGGTTTTTAAAGCATTTTAATTTATCAAAGAATATATCATCTTTTTCCTTACCTAATTGTTGAAAACAATTTTCTCTTTACAGAATTATTTTTATTTTCTTTATGTTAAACTGTATTATATACATGTATATCCTCTTTATCAATTAACCTCTAGTTAATATCTCAAACCATCTGTTTTTTCTGGATATGTAAATGTATACATATTCTTAATTACTCTGGTGTTCTTTCTTTACTTATCTTATGTTTATTCTTTCTGGGTATATATATACATATATATATAAATACAACATATGGTAACATATGTCCATATATACACTCAGTTATATATCCTCTTCCCTCTGAAATTCTATTTCTTATTACTGTTTATATTCAAGATACATATATGTATATGTATACATGTGAATATAAGACTCACTCAATTCAACTATTATTACTTTCAACTCATTCTCAATATTTATCTCTAGACTACATATATATATATATATATTTGGTTTTGAAAGTTTTTTTTTTGATTATTCTAATCTCAATAATTTGGGTCTTCACATACTCTCCTCCTAAAAGGAATTGTGTCCCACAATTATTCTCTCATACATTTCCATCTAAATGTATACAAAGCTCAATTTCTATTTTAAATGAAATTTCAGGAACTCATTCATTCTTAATCAATCAAATATACATAAAAAAAATTTTTTTTAACATACCTCAAGCAGAAAACAGCTTAGGATATTTATCCTTTATCCTCTCTTCAGCCTCCCAAGTGCAATCATTCCCATCCAAACTCCATTGGATTTTAACTAGTTTAATTATTTTATTTCTCAGTTTCTTTTCTTCTCTAGCCACAATGCCCACTGGTTCCTTTTTATAAACCAGATTTTCTTGAATTTCAACATGTGTAGGAGATTCAAGAATGGACTCTTTATCATGCACCCATTTTCTCAATTGGGATACATGAAATACATCATGTATTTTGCTCAATTCTTCTGGTAACTTCAACCTATAAGCTAAAGTCCCTATTCTTTGAACAATTTCATATGGTCCTACATACCTTGGTGACAGTTTCCCTGCTTTTCCAAATCTCAATATTTTCCTCATTAGTGAAACTTTGAGAAACACATAGTCTCCCACCTCAAATTCTACTGGCCTTCTCTTTTTATCTGCATAAGCTTTCTGTCTCTCTTGAGCTACTCTCATTCTTTGCCTCACTAATTCAATTCTTGCAGAAGTTTCTTTTACATGGTCTGGTCCAAGCAACACCCTTTCACCAGCCTCCATCCAACATGCAGGAGATAAACAAGGCTTCCCATACAAAGTCTCAAATGGAGCCATTCCTATAGTGGACTGGTAGCTATTATTATAAGCAAACTCAGCTAAATAAATATGATCTTCCCAGTTGCCTCCAAAATCAAGTATGCATGCTCTCAACAAATCCTCTAAAACTTTATTAACAATCTCAGTTTGCCCATCTGTTTGTGGATGGTAGGATGTGCTTAAGCTTAATTCTGTCCCCATAGCTTCTTGAAAGCTACTCCAAAACCTTGAAGTAAACAAAGTATCTCTATCACTAATGATAGTCTTGGGGATGCCATGCAATCTCACTATCTCCTTCACAAACAATTGAGCCAGCTTGTGAGCATTTCTGTTTGAACTTATTGGGATGAAGTGTGCTGTTTTTGTGAGTCTATCAACCACTACCCAAATACTATCATTTCCCTTCCTTGTCCTTGGCAAACCATCCACAAAATCCATTGATATACTCTCCCATTTCCAAGTAGGCACTTCCAAAGGTTGCAATAGGCCTGAGGGTCTTTGATAGTCTGCCTTTACTTGTTGGCATGTCAAGCAATTTGCCACATATTTTGCTACTGCTCCTTTCATTCCTGGCCACCAATAATTTCTCTTGAGATCATGGTACATTTTTGTACCACCTGGATGGATAGTATACTTTGTTTTGTGATGCTCATCCATAACTTCTTGCTTTAGTTCCTCTACATTTGGTATGCAGAGTTTCCCCTTTTTCCTTAAGTATCCTTTATCATCTACCTCATAGTTTTCCACTGTCATGCCTTGGGATATCATGTTCTTTTTCTCCTTCAAATTTATATCTTGATTCTGCATTTGTCCTATTTTATCAACCAGTGTTGATTTTAAGGATAAGAGGCTTAATTTACCATATTCAATCATCTTACTGTGTGTTTTATCTGATACACTAGCTTCTTCTTTCACTTCCACCTCACTAAGAATTGTCAAATCCTTGAACTCTGCCATCATTAAGCTTGCCAATTAGCTTGATGTCAACTTAATGCATCTGCTACTTTATTAGCTTTTCCAGGGGTATACAATATATCAAGATCATAGGCAGCTAGAAATTCTGCCCACCTATGTTGCCTCATGTTCAAGTCTTTTTGGGAAAACAAATATTTATGTGACTTGTGATCAGTAAACAATTCAAACTTAGCACCCAATAAATAATGTCTCCATAGTTTCAATGCATACACCACAGCCGCTAGTTCTAAGTCATGTGTAGCATACCTAGTTTCATTTGGCTTGAGTTGCCTTGATGCATAAGCTATGACTCTACCATGTTGCATAAGCACTGCCCCCAATCCAGATCCACTAGCATCTGTGTAAACTACTAATTCTTCATTACCCTCTGGCACTTGTAAAACTGGAGCTTCTACCAGTGCCTTCTTTAGTGATATGAAAGCTTGTTCACACTTCTCTGTCCACACATAGGGTTGCTCCTTTTTAGTTAACTTGGTCAATGGGATAGCTATCCTTGCAAAATCTTTTATAAATCTCCTATAATAGCCTGCCATTCCCAAAAATGACCTCACCTCAGTTACTGATTTGGGTCTACTCTAAGATTGCACTGCCATCACCTTATTTGGGTCTACACTAACCCCTTGTTGTGATACTATGTGCCCCAAAAATTTTACTTCCTTCTGCCAAAATGTACATTTAGAGAATTTGGCTTTTAAATCATGTGCCCTCAGTCTAGACAAAACCAAATGCAAGTGTTTTGCATGTTCTTCTTCTGATTTTGAATACACTAATATGTCATCAATAAAGACAACCACAAATTTATCTAGAAAATCTCTAAATGTTCTATTCATTAAATCTACAAAATATGATGGTGCATTTGTCAATCCAAAAGGCATCACCAAAAATTCATATAATCCATACATTGTGTTGAAGGCAGTATACTTAATACTCTCTTCTTCCACCTTCATCTGATGAAACCCAGAGGCTAAATCTAGCCTTGAAAAGACCTTTGCTCCATTTAATTGATCGAATAGATCATCAATTCTAGGAAGTGGGTATTTGTTTTTAATGGTGACTTTGTTTAATTCCCTATAATCAATGCACATTCTCAAAGTACCATCTTGCTTCTTCACAAATACAACTGGAGAACCCCAGTTTGAACTACTAGGCCTTATGAAGCCTTTCTGCTCCAGTTCTTCCAACTGATGTTTCAATTCCACAAGTTCTTTAGGACCCATCCTAGTAGGTTTCTTGATGATTGGACTAGCTCCGGGGATTAGTCTTATTTGAAATTCTACTTGCCTATTTTCTGGAACACCTATGACTTCACCAAAGACATCTGGGTATTCATTTATAATTTTTATGTCTTCCAGTGTTAATTCTTTCTTAGTCATGCTATATATTTGGTTATGGTAATTGATTTTAGCAATTTCACTCATGATTATAATATTCTTACCATTTTCTGTTTTCAGAGAAATAGTGAAATTTTCCAAATTCAAAATTGCTTTGAATTTGCTCAACCAATCTACCTCTAAAATAATTCCTATTCCAGGGTATTTCAATACAAACAAATCAGATTTAAACACATTTCCTCCTATGTTTAATTCTACCCCCAGACATTTTAATCCTAGCAAACAAGAGCTACCCAGTGGGCTTTGAATAAACAAGGGATTATCAACTAAATAGCATGTGAGAGTCAATTTATTCACTATGTCTTGGGATATTAATGAATGTGTTGCTCCAGTGTCATATATAACTGAGATGGGGTGATCTTTAATTAGAAGTATACCTTCCAATTGTCCAGAACTTCCCACTGCAGTTGCTTTTGCTTTGCCCTCAAGTGCTCCTACCTTTGCTCCCCTTTTGAATTCTGGACAGTTCCTTTTAATATGGCCTTCCTTCCCACAGTTATAGCAGCTGAATGGTGCCTTCTTGGCTGCTTGACACTTATTACTCATGTGTCCTTCTTTGCCACAATTGTAACAAGTGACCTTCTTCTTAGCTTCCCCAGTGGTTGTTCCTTCCATTTTCTTATCCATATTCTTTTTGTCATAGGGATGTGTCCTATTTTTCCCTTTCTTTTGATTGTTAGCCCTCATGCTTCTAAATTTTTCCCTTGCATTGTCATGTTGTTCAAAGGAAAGAGCAAGGTCTATGACTTGATCAAATGTTTTATCCTTGTATGGTAACATTGCTCTACCCAGACCTGCATTTAGTCCTTGGATAAATCTTGAATTCTTTGATTCTTCATCTCCTATAAGCATAGTTCCATACTTGGATAAGCTCTCAAATTTTTGAGTGTATTCAGTCACACTCATTGGTCCCTGCCTTAGCCTTATAAATTCCTCAAGCAATGTTGCCTTGGCTGTTGCTGGAACGAACCTTGCCTCAAGCATCTCCTTGAATTGATCCCATGTTATCTCATTTTCTGGCCTTCCTGTGATGATCACCTCCCACCAATCTAAAGCTGCTCCTTTAAGTCTCCTTGAAGCTATCTGCCTCTTCCTTTGGTCATTAACTTGCATATCTGCAAATATCCTTTCCAAAGTTCTTAGCCATATCTGCACTCCCCTAACTCCCTCAGTGCCTTCAAAATCCTTGCCTCCTAAACTTGAGAATGTCTTCAATAGTTTGGCTAGTTCCTCATGAGGATTCTCTTCCCTGTGCACTGCTCCCTCTCTAAATGCCCTCACCAAATCTTGCAAATTGACCATTGGTGTTGTATTGGAGGGTCCTGCTCCATGACTTGGTGGTCTTCCTACCATGATTCACTATTCAATTGCATAGCTAGTTAGTCATTTTTCTAATTTAATTATTTTATGCAATTCATTCCTACTGTGGATATTTATTTCCATCATTATTGTATATATACTTATTATTATTATTATTTTAGAATTTTACCCCTTCAACAAAATTGGATAATATATTTATGCTATGTTTTAACAACATAGCTCTGATACCAACAGAAGTGACCCACTTCTCTTATCATATATTTTTATAGAATTTTCTGTTAGAATTTTTTTTATATATACTTATGAATATACTTTACAATGGATCACTTCCCTTAATTTGATTCCCCAAGATCCTGAAATTTTACTAATATAAATATATCAGTATTTAAATAAATCCTATCATTTACATATATGAAGATATATAAATGGATCTTTACTTTTCAGAGTGATTAAACAGCAAAGAAACTCTTTCCCACCTTAATTCTCATATTAGAGATTTGGTGTCACATAGCTTTTTCTATTTATCATATATATATTTCTTTTTAGAACTCCAGCTTGATTTACTTTAGGATTAAATATTACTAGTTCTCATATTTTCTTGTTCTACCTCACAAATTAATTGACTCCTGAATTTACAGGTCATACCTTTTTAATCCTGGGATTTTTGTGATTTGATACATATTGTTCTATATTAAGTAAAAAATGTTCAACCTAACTCATGTTTATTAGGTTAGCTTATTTTACTCATTTCAATTTCAAACAGCTTTTATATCAGAGGGAATATCCATGTTTTGATTTATAAGTTGCACTAATCATGTAGGTGTTTGTAATGACAAGCTAATTTTTAAGGCTAGCAGAGGAAAACAATACAGTCATATCAAAATGCTAACTCAAACTATCATGCTAAACAGAGACTAAGGTCATATGTGCAGTCAATAAACTCAAGGCAAAGTGAATAAAAAGAATCAGACAAAATGCAAGACTTCCAGGTGAACTATGATGAAGACATTTGATATTTTCTAATAAAGAGAACAATGTTGTGGTCACTGTTCTATTGAATGGTGGAAATGCTCAATACAAGCAAGACCATATGCATTCATAATTTATCAAAGGTTTTGATTATGACCCAATACTACCAGATTTGAATTAAGTATCAAAATAGCAGGAATTAGCTAAGCATAGGTGCAGTAGAGTCTACAATTACTAAGCAGGTAAATGAGCTTATTACTCCAAGCAATACATGTTTTCACCGGGGAAATCAAATGCCCCACCAGATTCAGGCTATGCCTTTCAGCCTTGCATGGACCTATATCAATTATAAGTCATGGTTAAGCCTACTGGTTAGCCAGTTTAGATTCAACTCAATCTTTATGAATTCATTGATTTTTACTCTATTCTTTTCTTCCTATGATGTTTCTGCTCTATCATTTTTTTAAGGTTCATCAAACATTTCTACATGAGACATGAGCACATATCAAAATTACATGACATGATCTCCAAAATCTTTCCCCACCAGAAACTATGCAGATTTAACTCTTTTAAAATAGCAACCCACATATGCAAGTATGAATAATACTCAAAGATTCCTACAAGTTCACTTCTCAGAAAAAAAACAAACACATATCAATCCAGATAATACTTAAACCATAATGATATTTTTGGCCTGGCCTAATTATTACAACATATCTGCCAAAAACTCCTTAAACATTCTAAATGCAAGTAATCTTCAATTGCCCATGCACACAAGTTTCCTATGCATCCTTTCCTGCAGCAACATCTAGAGCTGCCTCCATAGAAATGAGACACCCCAGATGTTACAAAGCAACAAATAGGGTCAGAATATAATTCTGGTATGAGTGAAATCAAAATGCAATATTTTGTCATTTTAAATTGCAGTGCAGGGTATTAAAATACTTGAAGATATTTGAATTCATGATATAACTGGATAAATATTTGTATCTAAGCTCCTACCACATTCATGCACACAGGCAACCATTCAACCATTCAATCCAGTATACATGTACACCCATTCTTATGGAATTAACTCATTTTAATTTCCATAACTCAACATTAAAACTTGATTTATCAATTTAATTTGGTCATATCTCTTTTGCCATTGAACACCATGTGTGCATTGCAAGGGACTCAATTCTGTTAACCCCTGCACAAAGGCCTATAGGACTTAAACAAGTCATGCACATACCCATCATACTCCTTATGATGAATAGATCAAGGCTTTTCTCCTAGATTAGTTTTATAATCTAGTGACCAGTCTCATTTCTTATTTCAGAAAGATTTTATTGACTCCTTGATTGCTTTTACTTTCTTTCTTTTCTATAAATCAGAGAGAGAGAGTTACTCTTACTCAGGGATTTCAACTGACCCTACATTCATTCATGAAAATCATGTTTTCATTTCATTTTTCTTTCCAGTTGTCTCATTCAAAATTTGTTTTATCACTTGTATACTTCTATATTCCAGAATGTCATGATCTCTTAACAAATCCAGTAGAGTTCCATTAAAAATTCTTATGCTTATTTCTATTGTGAACATAGGGTAAGGTTTTTAGAGAAAAACCCCAAAAACATTTTTAGCCTTAGATCTGAACAAATCAGCACATAAATAATTTATTGCATTGTTCATTTCTAATTTAAAACAAACTAGACATAAGCATGAACCTCCTTTGTTCACACTGCCTGGCTTATCTTTCAATTTTACCCTACTTCATAATAAAATTGTATTTATCTTACTATCATAAATACAAACTGATAGTTTATGATACTGGATCCATCCCAGAGATCATGGCATTACTATTATCAAACAATCAAATGAAGCATATCAAAGCATCAACCAAAAATCTATCAATACACCAACCATGCTCAGCATTCATTAATTTCAGAGAAAGTAAACAAGCTGATCAAGCACAAAAGAAATAAAATGGCTGCCCTTAACTTGGGTCTTAATGCCTTAGCCTCATGAGATTGATTAATCACTCACCTTTCCCTTCTTTTTCCCGAGATTGCCTAAGTTTGCAAAACAGTGTATGTTCTTCTTCTTCTTTTTTCTAATATGTTTCTGTTTTTCCTCAGAGAAAAACCTCTGCTTCTTTTCTTGATTTAAATCATTTTCACTAGGGTTTTACTGAAGGGAAAAACCCATTTTATCCTCACATCACTCAAGAATTATGTGTGTGCTGTTATGGCTAAATGTGCCATTTCCCCCTGGTTTCTATTTCTGGTAAAAGCAGTTATCCACTGCTTTTCCCTGTGTACATGCAATTTGCATGTTTCATTTGTACATTATTTTCATGTGGCTTATCTTTCAAAATTTTACTTATGTATATAAAACTGGTAAAGCATTTTAATTTATCAAAGAATATATCATCTTTTTCCTTACCTAATTGTTGAAAACAATTTTCTCTTTACAGAATTATTTTTATTTTCTTTATGTTAAACTGTATTATATACATGTATATCCTCTTTATCAATTAACCTCTAGTTAATATCTCAAACCATCTGTTTTCTCTGGATATGTAAATGTATACATATTCTTAATTACTCTGGTGTTCTTTCTTTACTTATCTTATGTTTATTCTTTCTGGGTATATATATACATATATATATATATAAATACAACATATGGTAACATATGTCCATATATACACTCAGTTATATATCCTCTTCCCTCTGAAATTCTATTTCTTATTACTGTTTATATTCAAGATACATATATGTATATGTATACATGTGAATATAAGACTCACTCAATTCAACTATTATTACTTTCAACTCATTCTCAATATTTATCTCTAGACTACATATATATATATGTTTGGTTTTGAAAGTTTTCTTCTTTTTTTTTGATTATTCTAGTCTCAATAATTTGGGTCTTCACATACAAATACAACCTAAGTAAAAGAAAGAATAGAGGAAATACAAATGAAACCTGGAAATCAACTAGGAAGCAAAACACTTCAGTTCAAATTTAAAATGAAAGCCTCTCAACTACAACAAGTTTCCAGTTCAAACATTTCAGTGTTCAAGTTCAAAGCCATTTCAAATTTTCTGGAATCAACAACAACAATATATGCAAGTTCAAGTTTCCTGTTTTCAAAAAAAAAAAGAAGAGCTCTCTGTTTATGATGATAAGGTGAGTAACATCACATCCCAAAATGTTTTAAGTATATTCATTCTGATGAATGTTCTCTCTAAAGTTAGTTCATTTGTGAGTAAACCTATATATATTTGTTGGAATCTAAGTATTTAGTTTATAAAAATAATCTGAGCCTTGTTGCTTATTGAAGAAAAAAAATTTGTTCTGTATGTTTTGAGTTACTGGAAACCTTTGTATGGTTTGTGCTCCTATGCTTCAGGTTACGGTGTAAAGCAAGAAAAAAATAAATAAATCAAAACACCTTCATCCAAACATTTTTAGCTTAGGATTTCTAAACAAAATAAGTTTGTTTTTAACTTGAATTTCAATTAAAAATTGTTTGGAGTTTAGAAATAGAACACTCGACTCTGTATATACGATTACAGTATAAACAAAATCATGTGATAAATTCAGTTTTGTTAAATCATTAATTCGATTATATAATTTGGATAAGTATACAAAGACATGATTTTTAAGTTTAATATAGTGATTTTTAATTGGGTGTTTCGAGAGCAAATTGAGGACGATCGGAATTGGCATTTTGGCCAATTTCCGGTGACGTGTTGGACTGGGGAGGCCGGAGTTTCTCGAGGAGCTGGAGGAGCCAATGGAGTGTCGAGGAAAATTGGCTGGGAATAGATCAGAGTTTGGTGGAAGTAGCGGTGGTGGTTTCATTTCTAGAACCCTAGTTTAACTAGGCTAAGTGATTCGATCATCTCAGCTTCTACAATGGGTCGAGTGCAGCGGGGTTTCGAAGGATAAAAGCTTGGTTGTGGACAAGGTCATGGCCGGAGTTTCAGCGTTTACGATGGTCGAAGGATCGAAGACGAGGCGTTGACAGGAAGACAGGTGGTTCCAGTTTTTGTCTTCCAGGTTCAAGTGAAAGGCTCGAATTCGAATTTGCGTTTGAATAAATGATCTGAAGTTTGTGATTGAGTTAATATGTGATAGCCGACTTGAGGAGATCATCGTTGATGATCAAAGTGGACGAAGTCGTTGGTGCATATGCACCATTATTTTGTGTGTCAGTGAAGAGTTTAGGAAGGAGAAGAAGATGGGTTGCGTACAGGGAGTCTCGGGGAAGATGGGTTCGATTTTTGTTCGAGCCTGGAAGCGTCGAGCTGGGTCTTTGTTTGGGGTCGAGAGGGTGCGAGTGTTTGTCGATGATGGTCACGATGATGATCGGAGGTCGGCGGCGCTTGTGAACGTGCACAACATGCACATCATGTCGGGAAGAAAGGCTCGAGTTTCCTCGAGTTGTTTTGTTTGGGGTCTCGAAGTTTTTAGGCACTGGACTCGGGTTTCATTCGAGAAAGAAGGGGGGTGGTCTCGAAGCAGATAATGTTGGTCTCAGGTCTGAAGCCTTTAACAAAACAAGTTCTGAATTTTGAATAA
Organism: Allium fistulosum; assembly: GCA_030737815.1. Lineage (NCBI taxonomy): Eukaryota > Viridiplantae > Streptophyta > Magnoliopsida > Asparagales > Amaryllidaceae > Allium > Allium fistulosum. Next base: position 1,025,744,169 of record CM060902.1, read on the forward strand.
AATAAGTTTTAAAACTTTATCCTTAAACAAATTTCTTTATAATAAAAGTGTAATTAAATTTTGATCAATAAAAGTTGTACAGCTATTTAACTTAAAATTATTTAAGTTTGGGTTTCTAAAAATCTACTTTGAAAATAAAATTTAATAGTTAAATTAAGAATTTGATATAAAAGTTAATGGTTTAACCTAAACAATGTTGTTGACTTGAAATTAACTTGAAGGTATTGAGTTAACTCGTATGTTGATGATAATCCACTTTTAAGATTATTTAAAATAAGATTTTAATGATAAATGGTTTGTTTTGAGAATACGATTTTGATTATCAATTAATTTAAAAAGGGTTAAGTTAAATTTTATGAAATTAATTAAGATAAATGTGTTACTTTAAAAGATTATTAATCTTAATATCTGGTGATAATTACTTAATCGGAGTTTAATCGAATATAAACTTAAGGTTGATTAATTTGTTGAGAGCTAAATTAACTTATGATTAATAATTAATTGATCAAGTGATAATTAATTCGTGATTCAATAATATAAGTGATTAGGATAATCACTTATTGTAATGAATTAAGAATAATTAATTAAAGGTTAATTAATTAATTAAAGAATAATTAATCAAAATGATTTGTAATTTATTAATGTAAATTAACCAGGATTAGAAATTCAAAAGAAATTAATCTGATTTGAATTAATCATATATTAACTGACCTTACTTATGGATGCTTGGATTATATTGGATGATTTGATTGTTTGATATCCCTGATATATGATGCTTTGTGATATATCCTGATTTATGTTGTGATCTCTGTTTCTATGATATATTACTATGTGAATATGAAACCCTTGGCCCGTAAACGGCACTTGAATTTCGATGCGACAGGGAGTCGGATTCCAGTTGGTTATCCGAAACCCACATCGAATCGTAATAGTGAATCTTTATGACTGATAAATTTATTTTATCTATGAATCTGTAAATGAAGATAAGCGTTGTGGATTATACCGCTTATCGATATTGATATATCTGTGATGATTGATGTTGTGCACTATTGTGTGTGAAACCCCTGGACTACACTTTTACACACACAAATATGGATTTCACGTGGAAATCGGTTAAGTCACAGATGATGTAAATTTGATGTTTTTGAAATTGAAATTTTAAATTTCAATTGATTTTGAAATTGGAAATTTGAGCTTTTGAAATGGAATTTCAAAGATAAAAATTATTTCGAATAACTTAATGGAGTTTTGAAATTTAAATAATTTGATTTAAATTTGAATTCAAGTTTGAAATTGAATCCTATGATTTGAAACTAGGGATTAAAGATGTTGTACAAGTTATATATGGGTTAAACCAATTTAAAGGTATTGATTTGGGAATTTGAATTTAATTCAAGGGTTTTAACTCGTGTAAATATAATTGGATTTTTATGAAACAAAGACTACTTGTTTTCAAATAATAATAGCTTTCATTTTAAGAAAGGATTTCCAAATTATGTTGAACGGTTTCAAGTTTGAAATAGAATTGAAATGTTTTGAAATTATGAAATGAGTCTTTGATTTCAAAGACCGGATGAGTTAATCTAACTTGAATTGGAATTGTTTTGAAAGACTGAATGAATCTTTGGAAACGAGTTTTGAAAGCTATAAGTTAAATCTTGACTTAAAGATTTAACGAGTTAACCCATGTTGTAATGGAAATTGATTTGAAAATCTGTGAATGAATCTTTGTGAACGGGGTAAACTTTGTGAATTAAATCTTTTTGTTTAAAAGATTAAAGGTGTGGAAATTGTTTAAACCATTGAAGGTTTTTGAAATGAATCTTTTTGTTTAAAAGATTGGAAATGGTAATTTGTTTTAACCATTCGAATGAAAAGTTTTGGGCTTTAAGCTGTGATTTAACTGAGACCCCAGTATCCATATGATTTTTAATTGCGCTCGTTATTCGGTTTAGCCAGGAGAGGACCTTTGTGTCGTATAACCCATTCCGAATAATGATACGTCGTATATGGATAGCATTTGAAGACCGGTGGTGAAGACCGGGTATTTGCGAGAACGATAGGATGACCTATCGATTGTCTCTGCATTGAGTCGCGCTGGTATAGAGATTCCCTAAGTGATGGGAAGTCCGATCGAGATTGTGAATACTCGGATTTGCAAGGGCTTCTTCGGAAGTGCCTTCGGTTCTGTTCGAACCCGGAACAGACTTGTATGGATGTGTGTCTGACGTTACACTTTGAGATGTAAAGCTGGTTTCTATCAAATACATTTCTGTTGGTGGCGGAGAATTTATTCTCTTAGCTTAACACCCTTCTCTGAGACGTACAAGCTCAGAGGTTATGTAGTTGATGGTTACTAGTGATACATTCCCAATTTGGTAATGTGGCATACAAAGTGCTGCTGATCATTTGTTGATCGAAGCATTGCTTTGTGAAAAAGCGTTGCTTTGTGGAAAAGCGTAGTTTTGTAGACGAGACTTCGTCGAGCCTCACAACCCGGTAATGGTCGAAACAGGAATGTTGCGGCAAAGGTTTGTAGGGGTAGCGCCCCTAGGGTATGTCATTTCCTTCTGGATAAAAGGTGATATCATGGTATGGAGCCCAGATATTTTACCTATGTTGATTATATTTTGTGGCTGTTGCTTTATGATTGAGGATCCTCGGATAAAGGTCGGTAACGACCGGGGGATGACATAACTTGTGTGTTAGTTACCTAGCTACAGCTGTACAGCATGAGGTAGCGTCAGTGTGTTAGTTACCTAGTTACAACTGTACAGTGTGAGGTAGCGTCGGCCTTTTGTTGCGGAGATCCGGTTAGGATCCGGGGCGTCTTTCCAGAGGCGTTTCTATTTCGGTGTAAGGAAGTTCCTTAGCCTGATCATTTGTTGGAAATCCAAAGAAACAATACGAACCCAGTACGGTTTTAGTTGTATTACCTACTATGGAATGTGGCGGTAACCTGCTATTGAACGTAGTAGCTATAGTAGGCATACAATAATGGTTGTATGCTGGCTAAGATTGATATTATACTTTTGAAATAGTTTTCGACACTATGCACTAATGATAATAATATCGAATGAATTTGCATAGTAAGCATTTTTGACTATCATAAGGAGAAATCTCCTCCAATTCTGCGATTGCATTGTGTGTGTGGCGGGAGGCCTTATGGTAGTTTCATTTTCGAAAAGCATTGCGGATTTCAATGTTCAAAATCCTTTGTTGTTTGTTTAAAGATAAACTGTTTTTGTTGCTCACACCAGTCCCATGACTGATCCGGAGTTTATTGTTCCCTTCCTAAACTCTGGGTGCCCACCATTTTCCACACGGGCAGTCTAGAGTTGGGTTTTCTCAGATATTCAGGTTTAGTAGATTATCTGGAGCTGGTTCAGTTCTTGGAGTTCAGGACTACACTTGCTTCTCCTTGTGGTTCGAGCTTGACGTTGGAGTTGTTGGAGTCATTCTCTTTTGTAGATCATTTGGAGTGATCTCTTCTGTTCTGTTATTTCCACTGTATCATTATTTATCTCTGATATTGTTGTATCATATTGATATCATTGTTGTATATCAATCTGGATATTGTATTCATTGGATTGTATATGATATCATTGTTTTCTTTCTTCCGCTGTGATGTTATACTTACTGTGTTATATGCTCCGGCGACTCAGATTTGAACAGTCGAATCTACGACATTCGAGTACGATGTAAAGTATGGATGTCGATTTTCGAACGCGAAAAATCCGTAGTCGTTACAAGTGGTATCAAAGCTAAGGTTGAACTTTAGCTCAGGAGTATAACACGTTAAGTAGCTCATTAGAGATAGAGTGAAGTAAACTCTAGAAAGTGTAATTCTCAGATATCCGTTCGAACGTCTCAGTAAATTCTCTTACTATCCATTGATAGTGAGTATGAGTAAAAGAAGAGGACGAGATAGGGGACAAGGGAATACGACTATAAATGGTCAATACCCTGCAATAGTGGAAACAACTTTCTTATCAATCTCCTTTGATTCGTTTCCAAATTCTTTTGATTGCTTCGTACCAGCTACAAGAAGAAGTTTCGGCGTGATGATGACTCTACGAATCGTTGTAGAAATCCTTACTTCGTATTTTCATCAGTTTCTTATCAGCATTTTGATTTAAACCTTAATGAATTTGAAATTGGAAATTTGAAATTGAGTTAAATGGATTAATAGAATATGAGAATAAAATTGAATTAAATCAATAAAACGATATCGTTTGAAACCAAAATTTGAAATTCTATTGTAATTTCTGTGAATACCAAAGTCCGAAGAGGGACAAATTGGTATGTATTCTGAGATATTCCGACTTGAGTTTGGAATCCATATCTTGTGTATGAGGAATTATAGGAGATCGAATCTATTTATCTCTGTGTTATTTTCGTGCCTGCGAATTTCGAGGACGAAATTCTTTTAAGGGGGGAAATTTGTAACGACCCTAGATTTTTATTTAATTTAAATTAATAATTAGATTAACTCTTGAATAAAAAAATTGTAAAATCAATTGATAAATTGATTCGAGTTTCCTCGAATCTAAATTCCAATATATTAAATCATTTAAATTTAAATATTGTATATATATGTGAATATATATGTATATATGATATATGAGTAAATTTGAAATTTTATATATAAGTATATATTGATTTGAATTTAAATTTCAAGTAAATGAATTTTAAAATAAATATATAGAGAAATACAATATAATTGGTATTAAAGTAAAAATATTTGATGGGTTAAGTCTTAGAATAAAAATAAATACACTTATGTTAGGAGTAGAATTAAATACTTAGGTTAAGATTTGTAACCAATGACCATAACAACCTTTAAACTACAAACTTAAATAAAATATACTTGCAGGCTTAAAAATCACTTAGGTACAAGATAAGATAAGGTAAGTTAAATATTTTACACTCTATAGCAATTTATACTTGCAGGCATAAAAAAAATCACCTAAGTACAAGGTAATAAAATAAGGCAAGTAAATGTTATACCCTATAGCAAAATGTACATGGTGCAGGCAGTAAAATCACTTCAGTGTATACGAATAGAATTAGAGTTGTATGCTTAGCAGCTAAGTCAAACAAGTATAAACATATGTATGCAAGTTTGTACCTAAAAGAATAAAGAATGGGCTGGTGTAAACTTGATAAGGAGCAAGCATTTAATGCTATATCACAAGTACACTAAATATTTCCTTTCAGCCCCAAAGAGATAAAAATCTCTAAATTTTTCGCGTACCAAAACAGTAAACAAATGAGTATACTTGTTTATTTATCAAACTATCTCATTCCATTTCGTATTACAAAAGCTTTACAAATCCAGTTTCTAAAAGTTTATACAAATACAACCTAAGTAAAAGAAAGAATAGAGGAAATACAAATGAAACCTGGAAATCAACTAGGAAGCAAAACACTTCAGTTCAAATTTAAAATGAAAGCCTCTCAACTACAACAAGTTTCCAGTTCAAACATTTCAGTGTTCAAGTTCAAAGCCATTTCAAATTTTCTGGAATCAACAACAACAATATATGCAAGTTCAAGTTTCCTGTTTTCAAACAAAAAAAGGAAAAAGAAGAGCTCTCTGTTTATGATGATAAGGTGAGTAACATCACATCCCAAAATGTTTTAAGTATATTCATTCTGATGAATGTTCTCTCTAAAGTTAGTTCATTTGTGAGTAAACCTATATATATTTGTTGGAATCTAAGTATTTAGTTTATAAAAATAATCTGAGCCTTGTTGCTTATTGAAGAAGAAAATCTGTCCTGTATGTTTTGAGTTACTGGAAACCTTTGTATGGTTTGTGCTCCTATGCTTCAGGTTATGGAGTAAAGCAAGAAATAAATAAATAAATCAAAACACCTTCATCCAAACATTTTTAGCTTAGGATTTCTAAACAAAATAAGTTTGTTTTTAACTTGAATTTCAATTAAAAATTGTTTGGAGTTTAGAAATAGAACACTCGACTCTGTATATACGATTACAGTATAAACAAAATCATGTGATAAATTCAGTTTTGTTAAATCATTAATTCGATTATATAATTTGGATAAGTATACAAAGACATGATTTTTAAGTTTAATATAGTGATTTTTAATTGGGTGTTTCGAGAGCAAATTGAGGACGATCGGAATTGGCATTTTGGCCAATTTCTGGTGACGTGTTGGACTGGGGAGGCCGGAGTTTCTCGAGGAGCTGGAGGAGCCAACGGAGTGTCGAGGAAAATTGGCTGGGAATAGATCAGAGTTTGGTGGAAGTAGCAGTGGTGGTTTCATTTCTAGAACCCTAGTTTAACTAGGCTAAGTGATTCGATCATCTCAGCTTCTACAATGGGTCGAGTGCAGCGGGGTTTCGAAGGATGAAAGCTTGGTTGTGGACAAGGTCATGGCCGGAGTTTCACCGTTTACGATGGTCGAAGGATCGAAGACGAGGCGTTGACAGGAAGACAGGTGGTTCCAGTTTTTGTCTTCCAGGTTCAAGTGAAAGGCTCGAATTCGAATTTGCGTTTGAATAAATGATCTGAAGTTTGTGATTGAGTTAATATGTGATAGCCGACTTGAGGAGATCATCGTTGATGATCAGAGTGGACGAAGTCGTTGGTGCATATGCACCATTATTTTGTGTGTCAGTGAAGAGTTTAGGAAGGAGAAGAAGATGGGTTGCGTACAGGGAGTCTCGGGGAAGATGGGTTCGATTTTTGTTCGAGCCTGGAAGCGTCGAGCTGGGTCTTTGTTTGGGGTCGAGAGGGTGCGAGTGTTTGTCGATGATGGTCGCGATGATGATCGGAGGTCGGCGGCGCTTGTGAACGTGCACAGCGTGCACATCATGTCGGGAAGAAAGGCTCGAGTTTCCTCGAGTTGTTTTGTTTGGGGTCTCGAAGTTTTTAGGCACTGGACTCGGGTTTCATTCGAGAAAGAAGGGGGGTGGTCTCGAAGCAGATAATGTTGGTCTCAGGTCTGAAGCCTTTAACAAAACAAGTTCTGAATTTTGAATAAAATAAGTTTTAAAACTTTATCCTTAAACAAATTTCTTTATAATAAAAGTGTAATTACATTTTGATCAATAAAAGTTGTACAACTATTTAACTTAAAATTATTTAAGTTTGGGTTTCTAAAAATCTACTTTGAAAATAAAATTTAATAGTTAAATTAAGAATTTGATTTAAAAGTTAATGGTTTAACCTAAACAATGTTGTTGACTTGAAATTAACTTGAAGGTATTGAGTTAACTCGTATGTTGATGATAATCCACTTTTAAGATTATTTAAAATAAGATTTTAAAGATAAATGGTTTATTTTGAGAATACGATTTTGATTATCAATTAATTTAAAAAGGGTTAAGTTAAATTTTATGAAATTAATTAAGATAAATGTGTTACTTTAAAAGATTATTAATCTTAATATCTGGTGATAATTACTTAATCGGAGTTTAATCGAATATAAATTTAAGGTTGATTAATTTGTTGAGAGCTAAATTAACTTATGATTAATAATTAATTGATCAAGTGATAATTAATTCGTGATTCAATAATATAAGTGATTAGGATAATCACTTATTGTAATTAATTAAGAATAATTAATTAAAGGTTAATTAATTAATTAAAGAATAATTAATCAAAATGATTTGTAATTTATTAATGTAAATTAACCAGGATTAGAAATTCAAAAGAAATTAATCTGATTTGAATTAATCATATATTAACTGACCTTACTTATGGATGCTTGGATTATATTGGATGATTTGATTGTTTGATATCACTGATATATGATGCTTTGTGATATATCCTAATTTATGTTGTGATCTCTGTTTCTGTGATTTATTACTATGTGAATATGAAACCCTTGGCCCGTAAACGGCACTTGAATTTCGATGCGACAGGGAGTCGGATTCCAGTTGGTTATCCGAAACCCACATCGAATCGTAATAGTGAATCTTTATGACTGATAAATTTATTTTATCTATGAATCTGTAAATGAAGATAAGCGTTGTGGATTATACCGCTTATCGATATTGATATATCTGTGATGATTGATGTTGTGCACTATTGTGTGTGAAACCCCTGGACTACACTTTTACACACACAAATATGGATTTCACGTGGAAATCGGTTAAGTCACAGATGATGTAAATTTGATGTTTTTGAAATTGAAATTTTAAATTTCAATTGATTTTGAAATTGGAAATTTGAGCTTTTGAAATGGAATTTCGAAGATAAAAGTTATTTCGAATAACTTAATGGAGTTTTGAAATTTAAATAATTTGATTTAAATTTGAATTCAAGTTTGAAATTGAATCCTATGATTTGAAACTAGGGATTAAAGATGTTGTACAAGTTATATATGGGTTAAACCATTTTAAAGGTATTGATTTGGGAATTTAAATTTAATTCAAGGGTTTTAACTCGTGCAAATATAACTGGATTTTTATGAAACGAAAACTACTTGTTTTCAAATAATAATAGCTTTCATTTTAAGAAAGGATTTCCAAATTATGTTGAACGGTTTCAAGTTTGAAATAGAATTGAAATGTTTTGAAATTATGAAATGAGTCTTTGATTTCAAAGACCGGATGAGTTAATCTAACTTGAATTGGAATTGTTTTGAAAGACTGAATGAATCTTTGGAAACGAGTTTTGAAAGCTATAAGTTAAATCTTGACTTAAAGATTTAACGAGTTAACCCATGTTGTAATGGAAATTGATTTGAAAATCTGTAAATGAATATTTGTAAACGGGGTAAACTTTGTGAATTAAATCTTTTTGTTTAAAAGATTAAAGGTGTGGAAATTGTTTAAACCATTGAAGGTTTTTGAAATGAATCTTTTTGTTTAAAAGATTGGAAATGGTAATTTGTTTTAACCATTCGAATGAAAAGTTTTGGGCTTTAAGCTGTGATTTAACTGAGAACCCAGTATCCATATGATTTTTAATTGCGATCGTTATTCGGTTTAGCCGGGAGAGGACCTTTGTGTCGTATAACCCATTCCGAATAATGATACGTCGTATATGGATAGCATTTGAAGACTGGTGGTGAAGACCGGGTATTTGCGAGAATGATAGGATGACCTATCGATTGTCTCTGCACTGAGTTGCGCCGGTATAGAGATTCCCTAAGTGATGGGAAGTCCGATCGAGATTGTGAATACCCGGATTTGCAAGGGCTTCTTCAGAAGTGCCTTCGGTTCTGTTCGAACCCGGAACAGACTTGTATGGATGTGTGTCTGACGTTACACTTTGAGATGTAAAGCTCGTTTCTATCAAATACATTTCTGTTGGTGGCGGAGAATTTATTCTATTAGCTTAACACCCTTCTCTGAGACGTACGAGCTCAGAGGTTATGTAGTTGATGGTTACTAGTGATACATTCCCAATTTGGTAATGTGGGATACGAAGTGATGCTGATCAATTGTTGATCGAAGCATTGCTTTGTGAAAAGCGTTGCTTTGTGGAAAAGCGTAGTTTTGTGGACGAGACTTCGTCGAGCCTCACAACCTGGTAATGGTCGAAACAGGAATGTTGCGGCAAAGGTTTGTAGGGGTAGCGCCCCTAGGGTATGTCATTTCCTTCTGGATAAAAGGTGATATCATGGTATGGAGCCCAGATATTTTACCTATGTTGATTATATTTTGTGGCTGTTGCTTTATGATTGAGGATCCTCGGATAAAGGTCGGTAACGACCGGGGGATGACATAACTTGTGTGTTAGTTACCTAGTTACAGCTGTACATCGTGAGGTAGCGTCAGTGTGTTAGTTACCTAGTTACAGCTGTACAGCGTGAGGTAGCGTCGGCCTTTTGTTGCGGAGATCCGGTTAGGATCCAGGGCGTCTTTCCAGAGGCGTTTCTATTTCAGTGTAAGGAAGTTCCTTAGCCTGATCATTTGTTGGAAATCCAAAGAAACAATACGAACCCAGTACGGTTTTAGTTGTATTACCTGCTATGGAATGTGGCGGTAACCTGCTATTGAACGTAGTAGCTATAGTAGGCATACAATAATGGCTGTATGCTGGCTAAGATTGATATTATACTTTCGAAATGGTTTTTGACACTATGCACTAATGATAATAATATTGAATGATTTTGCGTAGTAAGCATTTTTGACTATCATAAGGAGAAATCTCCTCCAATTCTGCGATTGCATTGTGTGTGTGGCGGGAGGCCTTATGGTAGTTTCATTTTCGAAAAGTATTGCGGATTTCATTGTTCAAAATCCTTTGTTGTTTGTTTAAAGATAAACTGATTTTGTTGCTCACACCAGTCCCATGACTTATCCGGAGTTTATTGTTCCCTTCCTAAACTCTGGGTGCCCACCATTTTCCACACGGGCAGTCTAGAGTTGGTGTAACGACCCGTAACTTTCAACGGTTTTAATAACGTAATTAGTTGAAATTTTGTGAAATTTTAAAACGATAAAATTTTGAAATAAAAATTTTATATTTGGAATACGTCTAGTTAAACATAGCGACTGGTAAATTTTCGTCCAAAAATATGAAAGTTTATTTCGCGCGTAAATTCACTTCAATTTAATCAGTTAAAAAGCGATGAAAATAAAACGTTTTCGAAAATCAATTATTTTTACATAGAAAAATTCTAAACCATCTTCTGAGCAAGATTTCAGTTTGTCGTTTTTCCAAATTCGGACATCTTTGGCTCCGTCGTTCTTATTTTCTGCAAAATAGCAGTATTCTGGTACCGATATCGATTTTTATCGGATGATCGTACCACTGATTTCTATATACCGTTTTGATCGTCTCGTCGTGCCGATCTCTACGGTATATTCGATTGTCAGATTCGGAGTTCCGTTGCACGTTGCACTTTGCGTAACGCCTTTCGTATCGGTACCCGTTAAGCCCTTTGGTATTTCTATAACCATTCATTTATTCACGGGTTGGAAACCCAATCGCCACTAACCATAAATGTTCCTTGAATTCAGCCTTAACTATTGCTATTCCCAAATAGTTTCAAAATTTGATGGTGGTTCGTCTCTCTCTATTACACGTTCTTTGTTCTGTTCATTCTTTTCAAAAGGAAGAAAATAAATTTTATAAACTGTATTTACCAACTGAAACTCCTATCTACTCATCTCTTCCCTCACTGACAAACCGAGCCTCAACAGCCCCAGGCGAAAACCCGCACCCACATCCAACAGCCACGCAAAGCAACCGCCCTTCCACCTTCCTAGAGCCGTTCAACACCCCTCGGCCTCCACCCGTACGCCTCCCCTCCCCCTCACTCGATCACGTCAAACTCCAGCCTGCCCCTTTTCCCATCTCCTTGTGAACCGCATCAACCACATCCACCTCTAGCAACAGCCGAAGCCAACATCCCATCACCCAAGCGTTGTTCGCTGTCCTTCCTCCGCGTGCCTTTTCCCGAGCAACCCTCCGCGTCTTTATCTACTCCACCCAGTAGCCGAGCTACGCCTCTGCTCTTCCGCTTCATAGACGAACCTTGAAGCTCGGCTGAGTGTTTTTTTTCTCTCCACGTGAGTGCATGCATCTCTCTCTCTTCATATAATTTTATTTGTTTAGCCTGATTTAAAACTTACGTTTGTGAATACTACAGATGGGTTATATGAAATTATATATCTATGATTTTGTTTTATGCGTATGATATATATATATATGTTTATATAGGGATATAACCTGATGTTATATAATAAAGGTCTACATCTGTCTTGGTTATATATGATGTTTGTAAGTTTATATAGGTTACTGATTTGGAAATATATGTTAAGTATTCTGTTATATATTTTTGTTCTGTTTTGGTACATAAATTATGTATTTGAAATTTTCTATATTGATAGTTATATAGATTATATATATTTATTTATTTTGAATTATATATCTATCCGTATACATGTTAGTTTATTTGTTACAGTGTGTGTATATAAACTTATAAAAGCTACTGTGTATATATATAGATATATATACTTTGTCACTTTGTATACATTTGTGAGTTTAAGGTTTGTGTAAAATTTTGATAAGATGTTTATATTCTTCTACCTATAAAATATGTTGATTTTAATTTAAAAACCCAGATAGATTTTGTTATACATAATTGATATGTATAGGCTTATACATATATTTGCTGAGTTCACATATATTGAGTTTTATTGACTTTTATAAAATTTTGTTTAAAATGTAGTAAGGATTATATATAAGTCTATATATAAGTTGTTTGTAGCTCTCTGTGTTATAGTTAATATATATAAAGTTCGAATATAAGTTTCTGTAAAGTATATTGTATACATCTATACATGCGGTCCATATTACTTTAAGAATTCATTCATGCGGATTTGATTATTTTTGAAATGCTTGTACACATTTCATATATATAAAGTTATTTTGCAAATGGGTCTCAGCATTATTTTCTTTAAACTTGTAGCGTATACAAGTCTATATATATATAAGTTTCTTATGTTATTTTTATATAAATCTGCTTATATATTGTATAAATCTACTTATATATATTGTATAAACTCTGTCATATATGTACTAACCGAGTTTGTATGTGTTTAAGTGTTATCAGTCATATTTTTGGATATAGTTGAAGTGGTATAATATATATAAATTATATATATATATATTAGTCTGTTGGATTTTTTTTAAATGTATAAGTTGATAATAGTTTATATATGTATATATGTTGTTTTAAAATATAACTTGGATGTAAGTTTTAATGGTTTACATATATAAATTCAATATGGCAGTCATATGTATAGCCTGTTAATTTTATTCATTTATCCAGTTCCGATCTGATTTTGTCGACTCCTTGTCATCAGCTTTGATCGTCGAATTCGTGCCAATTCTATTTTGCTTTGGGATTCGTACCCGGATCCGTAACTCGGTTCATTGTCCATTCTCTCTAGCCTCGAAAGGTGAGCACTCACTCACGATTAACGTTCTTTTGTTTATTAAATTTGATTTCAATTGAAACGACAATTGAAATATGCCGCTGTTAGTTAATTACACTGTTATATATGCTATTACCTGTATTAGTTCACCTGTGACATCTGACACCATTATCTGTTAATTATTTATGCGTTGATAATACAGTTTGGCTGATAATTGATTGATTGTTGATGTTTATATTGAACGTTAAATTGTTAATGTTAAAATGATAAATAGTATGAAATTGAACTTGATATAGGATAATTAAATGTTAAATTTGATTAACTGACATTTGTATAATATGACCCCTTTAACTGTTGAATTTATTGACACGTAGGATTTGTTTAATTACATTTTGAACCACTGAATGTATGTTGTTAAATTGATGATGTATGAAACTGTAAATAGATGACAAGTGAAAAACCGTAATGTAATAATCTTTAATCTACATGAAATGATAGTGTAGATTCTAGAAATAATTATATTAATTCGTACAAATAACAATGCGAATTAATACGGTTATTTCGGGATTATTTGAATTGATTATTGGATTGATATTGATTGTTGTTATTGCTTGTTTATTTACTTTGACACCATCCCAGTTATCACACTGCAAGTTCCCTTTGTTATGCTTTGATTTTGAATTGAATTGGAATCGGGTTGAAATGATAAATACCCAAATTGAACTTTGACCTAGGATAGAGAATTAAATAAAAACCCGATTGGTCAATAATTTGATTTAAAAATAAAACGAAGATTTTATTTGAATAAAGAATATAGTTTGAAAATGAAGTTGAAATTCGAATTTTTGATGAAAGGAAAATGTTAATATTTAATAATCTGAAACAAAGGATTAAAAATGTAATTAATGAAAGAATGTTGTTTAATTTGAGAAATGGTTGAATTAACTTTGAAATGATTTAATAATTAAGTTTGGAATTATAATTAAGTTTTGAAATTATTAAGCTTTGAAATTATTTAATAATTAAGTTTTGGATTGTTTAATAATTAAATAAGATTGAATTATTTAATTGAATTGGATTTTTAATTAATAAAAATTGAACTTTTGAATAAGTGAATTTTACTTCGTAAATAATTGAAATTGGGTTTTCTTTATTATTAATTAAGTTTTGGAAAATTATTTAAGGAAGTAAATAAGTGAAATTGGATTTCTTTAACAAAAATGAAATGTGATATTTTTGGAATTAATGTAAGACTTGTAATTGGAAGAATTGATTTGACGAATTTAATTTAATTCAAAAGTGTAAGTTGATTTAATGAAGTTGAACTTAAGAAATTGATTTAATGAATTGGAAATTTAATAGAAATTGTTTGAATGATAAAGTAACTTAACGAATATTGAATGAAATCGATAAATGAGTTTAAATTGATTTGAATGTTAAATAGAATTTATTTAAATGATTTCGGAGTGAAACTTATATACGAACTTGAATCAATATTTGAATTGTTTTAAATAGAAATTGAAATTGAATTATAAGATTTTGAAACGGAAAATTGGAAGTTTTGAAACGAAAATTTGGAAATTGATTTAGAAAGACAAATGAAATGTTGATTTACGAATTCTATTTGAAATTGAAATTGATTTGGTTTTTGAAATATATAAACGACCAATCGGTGTAATAATTACGAAAGTTATTAAAGAGACCGGGATCGGTAATGGATATACTCTCTATCTGAACCGAAACCACTTTAATAACTATACGCGGAGTGTTGATCCAGAACGAAGTGGATGGTTTTGATGAACGCGTTGACTGAAGAAAGAGAACGATTTTGGATGACCCCTGACATGACTAAAACAGGAGCCGCGCCGGGCCATTGAGGATCGCCATCTCTAGCGGACACACTTCTTCGATACCTTATCTATTACTTATGTGATTCGATTTGGGTGCACCCCTTGATTTGGGAGTGTTGTTTCGCGGTGTTGGGATAGTAGCTGCTATGCCCAACATCAGTCCGGATCACGCAACTACTAGTATCCTAGTTGGTATCGCCTCATGTACCTTGTCATACTGATTATCCTATTCGCGACCACTACGATTTTGATTTGTACCTTGAGTATATGGATTGCCCTCTGGTGACTTCCGGTTTTGGGGAAACTACGGTCTTGTATATGCTTTTGGGAATAAAAATGTGTTAAGGGTGGAATGGGCCATGACTTAACGCTATTTTGATATTTTTATATTACTGATAGACATTATCTACTTAGCGTACATTACTACATAGTAGATAGTTTAACGGATCCTTAAAGGATGGTTATTCCAAACATCCTTTGAGTTACTTGTATTTCAATTGCTATTTCACTTGAGTTGGATTTATTAATATAAGAATGTTAATCCTGACTCGAGTGTCTTGTGTTTTTGCTTTACGCTCGGGTCAGACTGAGTGGTTCAGCTTTCGAGACTCACCTTTGAAGTTGGAGCTTTGCTTGAAGATCCAGCCATCTATTCTGTTTCCAGTATTCGATGATTCCAGTTATGTATTCTGATTTGTATCTGATGTATCGTATTACTCTTCTGTTGTAAACTCTGATGTATTTTATATATTCATATAGTAGCTTCATGAACTACTATCTCTTTTATTTCCGCTGCATTTATTACTCTGTGTCTGTGATCTGTGATTATATCTATTTACTGTATATGTTCACTTTTGCCAAATTTAAATAACAACGCAGTATTTTGAGCAATTCAATTCCGGCATGAGTGTCTACCTATACACTTATAATGGATGCGAATGGTCCAAAATATCGGGTCGTTACAGTTGGTATCAGAGCTTTGGTAGCTCTAGGCAAAACTTAACATATAGGGTAAATGTATTTACAGAATCACTCTCATTCGAGTTTCAATCTCTTCCTTTCGACTCGATTCCTTAGAATTTTGGAACGTTCCCCTCGGTTCCGAAATTCATTCGTGTCCTTCACTATTCGTCTTCTTTCAAATTCTGGAGCATCCCATAACTCCATTTTGAATGATATCCATAATAGATCGGCAGTCTCGCCAATCTTCGAATGATTCATAAAAGAGAAAAACTCCTTTACAATAGGCATTGATTTACCAGAGATTTCTGTATCCTCGGTTTACGATGCTATCTATCTCCTGCTATACCTGAATTCTATTTCTTGAGATCGAATGTCGATTTACCTCGGAATTCTACACCGATCTTATTTTTGAAGTCACGGTCGACCCGGTTAAGGTTGCCCGCGATTTATATAAACTTATCCATCGCCTTATTTTGTTATTTAATTATCTCGTCTTTGTTCAAACCTATCTTCGAATCGAAATTCTCTTTGATTTGAGTCTAAAAAAAAAATTTGAATCCCTATCCTTATTTTGAAAATTCATTCCTGTATCGCCAAGCACAGAAATGTATTTGTAAACTAATATATAAATGTTTTAATATATATTGTGTTGTTTGAGTTGTTGATGTTGATTTGGGTTTCCGATCGATTCGTCTGATCAACGCTATCGATAGGATTTCCAAAACACTTGAACAGAGCAAACTGACACAATATTATTTTCAAATTGGAAAATGAAATAAATTTGTTGATTATATTGTAAAAATATAAGTTAAATTTTCTGGAATTTAATAAGTTAATCAAATTGGTTGTTTGAAATGATAATATTTGATTATCATTTATTGTTCTAAATGAATTTATAAATATGGTTTATAAATTGATTTGGAATTTGAAATAAATTTAATTCAGAAATTTGAGAATTTAGTTTCCGGTGATTTCGAACTTTGATTTTTAATTTTAAAAGTATATATTATTGGAAGTATTTTTCGAATAGAAATCGTTTTCAAAGAATTTTTAAAATGTTAAAATCAGTGCTCTTCTCTTTGTCGCTGGAAAATAATTTCGGTGATGGCGGCCGCATCATCGACATTCATTTTCGAGTTTCGAAGTGAAGAAACCATTCTGTAGCTTTGCTACGGTTTTGTTTTAAAAAAAAATAGATTTTGATTTGAATTTCTTTAGTATAATTTGATTTATATATATATAGGTATCTTATTTTAAAATTTAATTTGATTTGATATAAATATATTATATATATCTCTAAATTGTTTAAAGTTAATCGGAAATCTAATTCTTCAATTTTGTTAAAGGATGATTTTAATTATAAATAAAACCAAAATTTGGAATAAATATTTAAGCTTGAATAATTGAATTAGGGAAAATTTATTTGTATATCATTCAACTGCATTCTAATACAACTTACCTAAATCATTCAGAAGTTGAATATGTAATTGGATAATATATACAATATAAATTGAATTTATAAATAAAATCTGAGTATTTTAAATGTTATACACTAAATTTTGATTTTAAAGTTGTTAACAAGAGTTAGATAGGATAATAAGTAAACTCAGTTAATAATGAAATAAATTTGTTTTGAAAGAATTAATAAATTGAAATTTGATCAACATACGAAAATACCTTGAATTTAAAAGAAATTAATAGATGTAAATTAATTTAAATCGAAACTTTTATGGTTTAAATTAATTTATATGGGTTAAATATACGTGATTAGATATGTTAAGTAGAATAAATTTAACAATAATTTGGAATAAAGAAGAATTTAAATTGGTTTTAGAAATTGTAAATTGAAGATAATTGGATAATAAGATAATGAATTTAGAAATAGTTGAGATTGATTTTGGTGAAATCAAATGGATTAAATCAATTATTAAATATCAATTAATTTAATTTGAATTTATACGGTTTAAATTAATTGTTATTTTGTATTTCAAATATGTTTTCTTTCAGGTTGTTTCTATTCTCCTACCTCGTTCCTTTTCGGGGACGAAAAGTTTTGAGTGGGGGAGAGTGTAACGACCCGTAACTTTCAACGGTTTTAATAACGTAATTAGTTGAAATTTTGTGAAATTTTAAAACGATAAAATTTTGAAATAAAAATTTTATATTTGGAATACGTCTAGTTAAACATAGCGACTGGTAAATTTTCGTCCAAAAATATGAAAGTTTATTTCGCGCGTAAATTCACTTCAATTTAATCAGTTAAAAAGCGATGAAAATAAAACGTTTTCGAAACTCAATTATTTTTACATAGAAAAATTCTAAACCATCTTCTGAGCAAGATTTCAGTTTGTCGTTTTTCCAAATTCGGACATCTTTGGCTCCGTCGTTCTTATTTTCTGCAAAATAGCAGTATTCTGGTACCGATATCGATTTTTATCGGATGATCGTACCACTGATTTCTATATACCGTTTTGATCGTCTCGTCGTGCCGATCTCTACGGTATATTCGATTGTCAGATTCGGAGTTCCGTTGCACGTTGCACTTTGCGTAACGCCTTTCGTATCGGTACCCGTTAAGCCCTTTGGTATTTCTATAACCATTCATTTATTCACGGGTTGGAAACCCAATCGCCACTAACCATAAATGTTCCTTGAATTCAGCCTTAACTATTGCTATTCCCAAATAGTTTCAAAATTTGATGGTGGTTCGTCTCTCTCTATTACACGTTCTTTGTTCTGTTCATTCTTTTCAAAAGGAAGAAAATAAATTTTATAAACTGTATTTACCAACTGAAACTCCTATCTACTCATCTCTTCCCTCACTGACAAACCGAGCCTCAACAGCCCCAGGCGAAAACCCGCACCCACATCCAACAGCCACGCAAAGCAACCGCCCTTCCACCTTCCTAGAGCCGTTCAACACCCCTCGGCCTCCACCCGTACGCCTCCCCTCCCCCTCACTCGATCACGTCAAACTCCAGCCTGCCCCTTTTCCCATCTCCTTGTGAACCGCATCAACCACATCCACCTCTAGCAACAGCCGAAGCCAACATCCCATCACCCAAGCGTTGTTCGCTGTCCTTCCTCCGCGTGCCTTTTCCCGAGCAACCCTCCGCGTCTTTATCTACTACACCCAGTAGCCGAGCTACGCCTCTGCTCGTCCGCTTCATAGACGAACCTTGAAGCTCGGCTGAGTGTTTTTTTTTCTCTCCACGTGAGTGCATGCATCTCTCTCTCTCTTCATATAATTTTATTTGTTTAGCCTGATTTAAAACTTACGTTTGTGAATACTACAGATGGGTTATATGAAATTATATATCTATGATTTTGTTTTATGCGTATGATATATATATGTTTATATAGGGATATAACCTGATGTTATATAATAAAGGTCTACATCTGTCTTGGTTATATATGATGTTTGTAAGTTTATATAGGTTACTGATTTGGAAATATATGTTAAGTATTCTGTTATATATTTTTGTTCTGTTTTGGTACATAAATTATGTATTTGAAATTTTCTATATTGATAGTTATATAGATTATATATATTTATTTATTTTGAATTATATATCTATCCGTATACATGTTAGTTTATTTGTTACAGTGTGTGTATATAAACTTATAAAAGCTACTGTGTATATATATAGATATATATACTTTGTCACTTTGTATACATTTGTGAGTTTAAGGTTTGTGTAAAATTTTGATAAGATGTTTATATTCTTCTACCTATAAAATATGTTGATTTTAATTTAAAAACCCAGATAGATTTTGTTATACATAATTGATATGTATAGGCTTATACATATATTTGCTGAGTTCACATATATTGAGTTTTATTGACTTTTATAAAATTTTGTTTAAAATGTAGTAAGGATTATATATAAGTCTATATATAAGTTGTTTGTAGCTCTCTGTGTTATAGTTAATATATATAAAGTTCGAATATAAGTTTCTGTAAAGTATATTGTATACATCTATACATGCGGTCCATATTACTTTAAGAATTCATTCATGCGGATTTGATTATTTTTGAAATGCTTGTACACATTTCATATATATAAAGTTATTTTGCAAATGGGTCTCAGCATTATTTTCTTTAAACTTGTAGCGTATACAAGTCTATATATATATAAGTTTCTTATGTTATTTTTATATAAATCTGCTTATATATTGTATAAATCTACTTACATATATTGTATAAACTCTGTCATATATGTACTAACCGAGTTTGTATGTGTTTAAGTGTTATCAGTCATATTTTTGGATATAGTTGAAGTGGTATAATATATATAAATTATATATATATATATATTAGTCTGTTGGATTTTTTTTAAATGTATAAGTTGATAATAGTTTATATATGTATATATGTTGTTTTAAAATATAACTTGGATGTAAGTTTTAATGGTTTACATATATAAATTCAATATGGCAGTCATATGTATAGCCTGTTAATTTTATTCATTTATCCAGTTCCGATCTGATTTTGTCGACTCCTTGTCATCAGCTTTGATCGTCGAATTCGTGCCAATTCTATTTTGCTTTGGGATTCGTACCCGGATCCGTAACTCGGTTCATTGTCCATTCTCTCTAGCCTCGAAAGGTGAGCACTCACTCACGATTAACGTTCTTTTGTTTATTAAATTTGATTTCAATTGAAACGACAATTGAAATATGCCGCTGTTAGTTAATTACACTGTTATATATGCTATTACCTGTATTAGTTCACCTGTGACATCTGACACCATTATCTGTTAATTATTTATGCGTTGATAATACAGTTTGGCTGATAATTGATTGATTGTTGATGTTTATATTGAACGTTAAATTGTTAATGTTAAAATGATAAATAGTATGAAATTGAACTT
The DNA here is from genome assembly GCA_030737815.1 of Allium fistulosum. Lineage (NCBI taxonomy): Eukaryota > Viridiplantae > Streptophyta > Magnoliopsida > Asparagales > Amaryllidaceae > Allium > Allium fistulosum. The sequence continues at coordinate 1,025,764,726 of CM060902.1, forward strand.
GATATAGGATAATTAAATGTTAAATTTGATTAACTGACATTTGTATAATATGACCCCTTTAACTGTTGAATTTATTGACACGTAGGATTTGTTTAATTACATTTTGAACCACTGAATGTATGTTGTTAAATTGATGATGTATGAAACTGTAAATAGATGACAAGTGAAAAACCGTAATGTAATAATCTTTAATCTACATGAAATGATAGTGTAGATTCTAGAAATAATTATATTAATTCGTACAAATAACAATGCGAATTAATACGGTTATTTCGGGATTATTTGAATTGATTATTGGATTGATATTGATTGTTGTTATTGCTTGTTTATTTACTTTGACACCATCCCAGTTATCACACTGCAAGTTCCCTTTGTTATGCTTTGATTTTGAATTGAATTGGAATCGGGTTGAAATGATAAATACCCAAATTGAACTTTGACCTAGGATAGAGAATTAAATAAAAACCCGATTGGTCAATAATTTGATTTAAAAATAAAACGAAGATTTTATTTGAATAAAGAATATAGTTTGAAAATGAAGTTGAAATTCGAATTTTTGATGAAAGGAAAATGTTAATATTTAATAATCTGAAACAAAGGATTAAAAATGTAATTAATGAAAGAATGTTGTTTAATTTGAGAAATGGTTGAATTAACTTTGAAATGATTTAATAATTAAGTTTGGAATTATAATTAAGTTTTGAAATTATTAAGCTTTGAAATTATTTAATAATTAAGTTTTGGATTGTTTAATAATTAAATAAGATTGAATTATTTAATTGAATTGGATTTTTAATTAATAAAAATTGAACTTTTGAATAAGTGAATTTTACTTCGTAAATAATTGAAATTGGGTTTTCTTTATTATTAATTAAGTTTTGGAAAATTATTTAAGGAAGTAAATAAGTGAAATTGGATTTCTTTAACAAAAATGAAATGTGATATTTTTGGAATTAATGTAAGACTTGTAATTGGAAGAATTGATTTGACGAATTTAATTTAATTCAAAAGTGTAAGTTGATTTAATGAAGTTGAACTTAAGAAATTGATTTAATGAATTGGAAATTTAATAGAAATTGTTTGAATGATAAAGTAACTTAACGAATATTGAATGAAATCGATAAATGAGTTTAAATTGATTTGAATGTTAAATAGAATTTATTTAAATGATTTCGGAGTGAAACTTATATACGAACTTGAATCAATATTTGAATTGTTTTAAATAGAAATTGAAATTGAATTATAAGATTTTGAAACGGAAAATTGGAAGTTTTGAAACGAAAATTTGGAAATTGATTTAGAAAGACAAATGAAATGTTGATTTACGAATTCTATTTGAAATTGAAATTGATTTGGTTTTTGAAATATATAAACGACCAATCGGTGTAATAATTACGAAAGTTATTAAAGAGACCGGGATCGGTAATGGATATACTCTCTATCTGAACCGAAACCACTTTAATAACTATACGCGGAGTGTTGATCCAGAACGAAGTGGATGGTTTTGATGAACGCGTTGACTGAAGAAAGAGAACGATTTTGGATGACCCCTGACATGACTAAAACAGGAGCCGCGCCGGGCCATTGAGGATCGCCATCTCTAGCGGACACACTTCTTCGATACCTTATCTATTACTTATGTGATTCGATTTGGGTGCACCCCTTGATTTGGGAGTGTTGTTTCGCGGTGTTGGGATAGTAGCTGCTATGCCCAACATCAGTCCGGATCACGCAACTACTAGTATCCTAGTTGGTATCGCCTCATGTACCTTGTCATACTGATTATCCTATTCGCGACCACTACGATTTTGATTTGTACCTTGAGTATATGGATTGCCCTCTGGTGACTTCCGGTTTTGGGGAAACTACGGTCTTGTATATGCTTTTGGGAATAAAAATGTGTTAAGGGTGGAATGGGCCATGACTTAACGCTATTTTGATATTTTTATATTACTGATAGACATTATCTACTTAGCGTACATTACTACATAGTAGATAGTTTAACGGATCCTTAAAGGATGGTTATTCCAAACATCCTTTGAGTTACTTGTATTTCAATTGCTATTTCACTTGAGTTGGATTTATTAATATAAGAATGTTAATCCTGACTCGAGTGTCTTGTGTTTTTGCTTTACGCTCGGGTCAGACTGAGTGGTTCAGCTTTCGAGACTCACCTTTGAAGTTGGAGCTTTGCTTGAAGATCCAGCCATCTATTCTGTTTCCAGTATTCGATGATTCCAGTGATGTATTCTGATTTGTATCTGATGTATCGTATTACTCTTCTGTTGTAAACTCTGATGTATTTTATATATTCATATAGTAGCTTCATGAACTACTATCTCTTTTATTTCCGCTGCATTTATTACTCTGTGTCTGTGATCTGTGATTATATCTATTTACTGTATATGTTCACTTTTGCCAAATTTAAATAACAACGCAGTATTTTGAGCAATTCAATTCCGGCATGAGTGTCTACCTATACACTTATAATGGATGCGAATGGTCCAAAATATCGGGTCGTTACAGTTGGTATCAGAGCTTTGGTAGCTCTAGGCAAAACTTAACATATAGGGTAAATGTATTTACAGAATCACTCTCATTCGAGTTTCAATCTCTTCCTTTCGACTCGATTCCTTAGAATTTTGGAACGTTCCCCTCGGTTCCGAAATTCATTCGTGTCCTTCACTATTCGTCTTCTTTCAAATTCTGGAGCATCCCATAACTCCATTTTGAATGATATCCATAATAGATCGGCAGTCTCGCCAATCTTTGAATGATTCATAAAAGAGAAAAACTCCTTTACAATAGGCATTGATTTACCAGAGATTTCTGTATCCTCGGTTTACGATGCTATCTATCTCCTGCTATACCTGAATTCTATTTCTTGAGATCGAATGTCGATTTACCTCGGAATTCTACACCGATCTTATTTTTGAAGTCACGGTCGACCCGGTTAAGGTTGCCCGCGATTTATATAAACTTATCCATCGCCTTATTTTGTTATTTAATTATCTCGTCTTTGTTCAAACCTATCTTCGAATCGAAATTCTCTTTGATTTGAGTCTAAAAAAAAAATTTGAATCCCTATCCTTATTTTGAAAATTCATTCCTGTATCGCCAAGCACAGAAATGTATTTGTAAACTAATATATAAATGTTTTAATATATACTGTGTTGTTTGAGTTGTTGATGTTGATTTGGGTTTCCGATCGATTCGTCTGATCAACGCTATCGATAGGATTTCCAAAACACTTGAACAGAGCAAACTGACACAATATTATTTTCAAATTGGAAAATGAAATAAATTTGTTGATTATATTGTAAAAATATAAGTTAAATTTTCTGGAATTTAATAAGTTAATCAAATTGGTTGTTTGAAATGATAATATTTGATTATCATTTATTGTTCTAAATGAATTTATAAATATGGTTTATAAATTGATTTGGAATTTGAAATAAATTTAATTCAGAAATTTGAGAATTTAGTTTCCGGTGATTTCGAACTTTGATTTTTAATTTTAAAAGTATATATTATTGGAAGTATTTTTCGAATAGAAATCGTTTTCAAAGAATTTTTAAAATGTTAAAATCAGTGCTCTTCTCTTTGTCGCTGGAAAATAATTTCGGTGATGGCGGCCGCATCATCGACATTCATTTTCGAGTTTCGAAGTGAAGAAACCATTCTGTAGCTTTGCTACGGTTTTGTTTAAAAAAAAAAATAGATTTTGATTTGAATTTCTTTAGTATAATTTGATTTATATATATATAGGTATCTTATTTTAAAATTTAATTTGATTTGATATAAATATATTATATATATCTCTAAATTGTTTAAAGTTAATCGGAAATCTAATTCTTCAATTTTGTTAAAGGATGATTTTAATTATAAATAAAACCAAAATTTGGAATAAATATTTAAGCTTGAATAATTGAATTAGGGAAAATTTATTTGTATATCATTCAACTGCATTCTAATACAACTTACCTAAATCATTCAGAAGTTGAATATGTAATTGGATAATATATACAATATAAATTGAATTTATAAATAAAATCTGAGTATTTTAAATGTTATACACTAAATTTTGATTTTAAAGTTGTTATCAAGAGTTAGATAGGATAATAAGTAAACTCAGTTAATAATGAAATAAATTTGTTTTGAAAGAATTAATAAATTGAAATTTGATCAACATACGAAAATACCTTGAATTTAAAAGAAATTAATAGATGTAAATTAATTTAAATCGAAACTTTTATGGTTTAAATTAATTTATATGGGTTAAATATACGTGATTAGATATGTTAAGTAGAATAAATTTAACAATAATTTGGAATAAAGAAGAATTTAAATTGGTTTTAGAAATTGTAAATTGAAGATAATTGGATAATAAGATAATGAATTTAGAAATAGTTGAGATTGATTTTGGTGAAATCAAATGGATTAAATCAATTATTAAATATCAATTAATTTAATTTGAATTTATACGGTTTAAATTAATTGTTATTTTGTATTTCAAATATGTTTTCTTTCAGGTTGTTTCTATTCTCCTACCTCGTTCCTTTTCGGGGACGAAAAGTTTTGAGTGGGGGAGAGTGTAACGACCCGTAACTTTCAACGGTTTTAATAACGTAATTAGTTGAAATTTTGTGAAATTTTAAAACGATAAAATTTTGAAATAAAAATTTTATATTTGGAATACGTCTAGTTAAACATAGCGACTGGTAAATTTTCGTCCAAAAATATGAAAGTTTATTTCGCGCGTAAATTCACTTCAATTTAATCAGTTAAAAAGCGATGAAAATAAAACGTTTTCGAAACTCAATTATTTTTACATAGAAAAATTCTAAACCATCTTCTGAGCAAGATTTCAGTTTGTCTTTTTTCCAAATTCGGACATCTTTGGCTCCGTCGTTCTTATTTTCTGCAAAATAGCAGTATTCTGGTACCGATATCGATTTTTATCGGATGATCGTACCACTGATTTCTATATACCGTTTTGATCGTCTCGTCGTGCCGATCTCTACGGTATATTCGATTGTCAGATTCGGAGTTCCGTTGCACGTTGCACTTTGCGTAACGCCTTTCGTATCGGTACCCGTTAAGCCCTTTGGTATTTCTATAACCATTCATTTATTCACGGGTTGGAAACCCAATCGCCACTAACCATAAATGTTCCTTGAATTCAGCCTTAACTATTGCTATTCCCAAATAGTTTCAAAATTTGATGGTGGTTCGTCTCTCTCTATTACACGTTCTTTGTTCTGTTCATTCTTTTCAAAAGGAAGAAAATAAATTTTATAAACTGTATTTACCAACTGAAACTCCTATCTACTCATCTCTTCCCTCACTGACAAACCGAGCCTCAACAGCCCCAGGCGAAAACCCGCACCCACATCCAACAGCCACGCAAAGCAACCGCCCTTCCACCTTCCTAGAGCCGTTCAACACCCCTCGGCCTCCACCCGTACGCCTCCCCTCCCCCTCACTCGATCACGTCAAACTCCAGCCTGCCCCTTTTCCCATCTCCTTGTGAACCGCATCAACCACATCCACCTCTAGCAACAGCCGAAGCCAACATCCCATCACCCAAGCGTTGTTCGCTGTCCTTCCTCCGCGTGCCTTTTCCCGAGCAACCCTCCGCGTCTTTATCTACTACACCCAGTAGCCGAGCTACGCCTCTGCTCGTCCGCTTCATAGACGAACCTTGAAGCTCGGCTGAGTGTTTTTTTTTCTCTCCACGTGAGTGCATGCATCTCTCTCTCTCTTCATATAATTTTATTTGTTTAGCCTGATTTAAAACTTACGTTTGTGAATACTACAGATGGGTTATATGAAATTATATATCTATGATTTTGTTTTATGCGTATGATATATATATGTTTATATAGGGATATAACCTGATGTTATATAATAAAGGTCTACATCTGTCTTGGTTATATATGATGTTTGTAAGTTTATATAGGTTACTGATTTGGAAATATATGTTAAGTATTCTGTTATATATTTTTGTTCTGTTTTGGTACATAAATTATGTATTTGAAATTTTCTATATTGATAGTTATATAGATTATATATATTTATTTATTTTGAATTATATATCTATCCGTATACATGTTAGTTTATTTGTTACAGTGTGTGTATATAAACTTATAAAAGCTACTGTGTATATATATAGATATATATACTTTGTCACTTTGTATACATTTGTGAGTTTAAGGTTTGTGTAAAATTTTGATAAGATGTTTATATTCTTCTACCTATAAAATATGTTGATTTTAATTTAAAAACCCAGATAGATTTTGTTATACATAATTGATATGTATAGGCTTATACATATATTTGCTGAGTTCACATATATTGAGTTTTATTGACTTTTATAAAATTTTGTTTAAAATGTAGTAAGGATTATATATAAGTCTATATATAAGTTGTTTGTAGCTCTCTGTGTTATAGTTAATATATATAAAGTTCGAATATAAGTTTCTGTAAAGTATATTGTATACATCTATACATGCGGTCCATATTACTTTAAGAATTCATTCATGCGGATTTGATTATTTTTGAAATGCTTGTACACATTTCATATATATAAAGTTATTTTGCAAATGGGTCTCAGCATTATTTTCTTTAAACTTGTAGCGTATACAAGTCTATATATATATATAAGTTTCTTATGTTATTTTTATATAAATCTGCTTATATATTGTATAAATCTACTTACATATATTGTATAAACTCTGTCATATATGTACTAACCGAGTTTGTATGTGTTTAAGTGTTATCAGTCATATTTTTGGATATAGTTGAAGTGGTATAATATATATAAATTATATATATATATATATTAGTCTGTTGGATTTTTTTTAAATGTATAAGTTGATAATAGTTTATATATGTATATATGTTGTTTTAAAATATAACTTGGATGTAAGTTTTAATGGTTTACATATATAAATTCAATATGGCAGTCATATGTATAGCCTGTTAATTTTATTCATTTATCCAGTTCCGATCTGATTTTGTCGACTCCTTGTCATCAGCTTTGATCGTCGAATTCGTGCCAATTCTATTTTGCTTTGGGATTCGTACCCGGATCCGTAACTCGGTTCATTGTCCATTCTCTCTAGCCTCGAAAGGTGAGCACTCACTCACGATTAACGTTCTTTTGTTTATTAAATTTGATTTCAATTGAAACGACAATTGAAATATGCCGCTGTTAGTTAATTACACTGTTATATATGCTATTACCTGTATTAGTTCACCTGTGACATCTGACACCATTATCTGTTAATTATTTATGCGTTGATAATACAGTTTGGCTGATAATTGATTGATTGTTGATGTTTATATTGAACGTTAAATTGTTAATGTTAAAATGATAAATAGTATGAAATTGAACTTGATATAGGATAATTAAATGTTAAATTTGATTAACTGACATTTGTATAATATGACCCCTTTAACTGTTGAATTTATTGACACGTAGGATTTGTTTAATTACATTTTGAACCACTGAATGTATGTTGTTAAATTGATGATGTATGAAACTGTAAATAGATGACAAGTGAAAAACCGTAATGTAATAATCTTTAATCTACATGAAATGATAGTGTAGATTCTAGAAATAATTATATTAATTCGTACAAATAACAATGCGAATTAATACGGTTATTTCGGGATTATTTGAATTGATTATTGGATTGATATTGATTGTTGTTATTGCTTGTTTATTTACTTTGACACCATCCCAGTTATCACACTGCAAGTTCCCTTTGTTATGCTTTGATTTTGAATTGAATTGGAATCGGGTTGAAATGATAAATACCCAAATTGAACTTTGACCTAGGATAGAGAATTAAATAAAAACCCGATTGGTCAATAATTTGATTTAAAAATAAAACGAAGATTTTATTTGAATAAAGAATATAGTTTGAAAATGAAGTTGAAATTCGAATTTTTGATGAAAGGAAAATGTTAATATTTAATAATCTGAAACAAAGGATTAAAAATGTAATTAATGAAAGAATGTTGTTTAATTTGAGAAATGGTTGAATTAACTTTGAAATGATTTAATAATTAAGTTTGGAATTATAATTAAGTTTTGAAATTATTAAGCTTTGAAATTATTTAATAATTAAGTTTTGGATTGTTTAATAATTAAATAAGATTGAATTATTTAATTGAATTGGATTTTTAATTAATAAAAATTGAACTTTTGAATAAGTGAATTTTACTTCGTAAATAATTGAAATTGGGTTTTCTTTATTATTAATTAAGTTTTGGAAAATTATTTAAGGAAGTAAATAAGTGAAATTGGATTTCTTTAACAAAAATGAAATGTGATATTTTTGGAATTAATGTAAGACTTGTAATTGGAAGAATTGATTTGACGAATTTAATTTAATTCAAAAGTGTAAGTTGATTTAATGAAGTTGAACTTAAGAAATTGATTTAATGAATTGGAAATTTAATAGAAATTGTTTGAATGATAAAGTAACTTAACGAATATTGAATGAAATCGATAAATGAGTTTAAATTGATTTGAATGTTAAATAGAATTTATTTAAATGATTTCGGAGTGAAACTTATATACGAACTTGAATCAATATTTGAATTGTTTTAAATAGAAATTGAAATTGAATTATAAGATTTTGAAACGGAAAATTGGAAGTTTTGAAACGAAAATTTGGAAATTGATTTAGAAAGACAAATGAAATGTTGATTTACGAATTCTATTTGAAATTGAAATTGATTTGGTTTTTGAAATATATAAACGACCAATCGGTGTAATAATTACGAAAGTTATTAAAGAGACCGGGATCGGTAATGGATATACTCTCTATCTGAACCGAAACCACTTTAATAACTATACGCGGAGTGTTGATCCAGAACGAAGTGGATGGTTTTGATGAACGCGTTGACTGAAGAAAGAGAACGATTTTGGATGACCCCTGACATGACTAAAACAGGAGCCGCGCCGGGCCATTGAGGATCGCCATCTCTAGCGGACACACTTCTTCGATACCTTATCTATTACTTATGTGATTCGATTTGGGTGCACCCCTTGATTTGGGAGTGTTGTTTCGCGGTGTTGGGATAGTAGCTGCTATGCCCAACATCAGTCCGGATCACGCAACTACTAGTATCCTAGTTGGTATCGCCTCATGTACCTTGTCATACTGATTATCCTATTCGCGACCACTACGATTTTGATTTGTACCTTGAGTATATGGATTGCCCTCTGGTGACTTCCGGTTTTGGGGAAACTACGGTCTTGTATATGCTTTTGGGAATAAAAATGTGTTAAGGGTGGAATGGGCCATGACTTAACGCTATTTTGATATTTTTATATTACTGATAGACATTATCTACTTAGCGTACATTACTACATAGTAGATAGTTTAACGGATCCTTAAAGGATGGTTATTCCAAACATCCTTTGAGTTACTTGTATTTCAATTGCTATTTCACTTGAGTTGGATTTATTAATATAAGAATGTTAATCCTGACTCGAGTGTCTTGTGTTTTTGCTTTACGCTCGGGTCAGACTGAGTGGTTCAGCTTTCGAGACTCACCTTTGAAGTTGGAGCTTTGCTTGAAGATCCAGCCATCTATTCTGTTTCCAGTATTCGATGATTCCAGTGATGTATTCTGATTTGTATCTGATGTATCGTATTACTCTTCTGTTGTAAACTCTGATGTATTTTATATATTCATATAGTAGCTTCATGAACTACTATCTCTTTTATTTCCGCTGCATTTATTACTCTGTGTCTGTGATCTGTGATTATATCTATTTACTGTATATGTTCACTTTTGCCAAATTTAAATAACAACGCAGTATTTTGAGCAATTCAATTCCGGCATGAGTGTCTACCTATACACTTATAATGGATGCGAATGGTCCAAAATATCGGGTCGTTACAGTTGGTATCAGAGCTTTGGTAGCTCTAGGCAAAACTTAACATATAGGGTAAATGTATTTACAGAATCACTCTCATTCGAGTTTCAATCTCTTCCTTTCGACTCGATTCCTTAGAATTTTGGAACGTTCCCCTCGGTTCCGAAATTCATTCGTGTCCTTCACTATTCGTCTTCTTTCAAATTCTGGAGCATCCCATAACTCCATTTTGAATGATATCCATAATAGATCGGCAGTCTCGCCAATCTTCGAATGATTCATAAAAGAGAAAAACTCCTTTACAATAGGCATTGATTTACCAGAGATTTCTGTATCCTCGGTTTACGATGCTATCTATCTCCTGCTATACCTGAATTCTATTTCTTGAGATCGAATGTCGATTTACCTCGGAATTCTACACCGATCTTATTTTTGAAGTCACGGTCGACCCGGTTAAGGTTGCCCGCGATTTATATAAACTTATCCATCGCCTTATTTTGTTATTTAATTATCTCGTCTTTGTTCAAACCTATCTTCGAATCGAAATTCTCTTTGATTTGAGTCTAAAAAAAAAATTTGAATCCCTATCCTTATTTTGAAAATTCATTCCTGTATCGCCAAGCACAGAAATGTATTTGTAAACTAATATATAAATGTTTTAATATATACTGTGTTGTTTGAGTTGTTGATGTTGATTTGGGTTTCCGATCGATTCGTCTGATCAACGCTATCGATAGGATTTCCAAAACACTTGAACAGAGCAAACTGACACAATATTATTTTCAAATTGGAAAATGAAATAAATTTGTTGATTATATTGTAAAAATATAAGTTAAATTTTCTGGAATTTAATAAGTTAATCAAATTGGTTGTTTGAAATGATAATATTTGATTATCATTTATTGTTCTAAATGAATTTATAAATATGGTTTATAAATTGATTTGGAATTTGAAATAAATTTAATTCAGAAATTTGAGAATTTAGTTTCCGGTGATTTCGAACTTTGATTTTTAATTTTAAAAGTATATATTATTGGAAGTATTTTTCGAATAGAAATCGTTTTCAAAGAATTTTTAAAATGTTAAAATCAGTGCTCTTCTCTTTGTCGCTGGAAAATAATTTCGGTGATGGCGGCCGCATCATCGACATTCATTTTCGAGTTTCGAAGTGAAGAAACCATTCTGTAGCTTTGCTACGGTTTTGTTTTAAAAAAAAAATAGATTTTGATTTGAATTTCTTTAGTATAATTTGATTTATATATATATAGGTATCTTATTTTAAAATTTAATTTGATTTGATATAAATATATTATATATATCTCTAAATTGTTTAAAGTTAATCGGAAATCTAATTCTTCAATTTTGTTAAAGGATGATTTTAATTATAAATAAAACCAAAATTTGGAATAAATATTTAAGCTTGAATAATTGAATTAGGGAAAATTTATTTGTATATCATTCAACTGCATTCTAATACAACTTACCTAAATCATTCAGAAGTTGAATATGTAATTGGATAATATATACAATATAAATTGAATTTATAAATAAAATCTGAGTATTTTAAATGTTATACACTAAATTTTGATTTTAAAGTTGTTAACAAGAGTTAGATAGGATAATAAGTAAACTCAGTTAATAATGAAATAAATTTGTTTTGAAAGAATTAATAAATTGAAATTTGATCAACATACGAAAATACCTTGAATTTAAAAGAAATTAATAGATGTAAATTAATTTAAATCGAAACTTTTATGGTTTAAATTAATTTATATGGGTTAAATATACGTGATTAGATATGTTAAGTAGAATAAATTTAACAATAATTTGGAATAAAGAAGAATTTAAATTGGTTTTAGAAATTGTAAATTGAAGATAATTGGATAATAAGATAATGAATTTAGAAATAGTTGAGATTGATTTTGGTGAAATCAAATGGATTAAATCAATTATTAAATATCAATTAATTTAATTTGAATTTATACGGTTTAAATTAATTGTTATTTTGTATTTCAAATATGTTTTCTTTCAGGTTGTTTCTATTCTCCTACCTCGTTCCTTTTCGGGGACGAAAAGTTTTGAGTGGGGGAGAGTGTAACGACCCGTAACTTTCAACGGTTTTAATAACGTAATTAGTTGAAATTTTGTGAAATTTTAAAACGATAAAATTTTGAAATAAAAATTTTATATTTGGAATACGTCTAGTTAAACATAGCGACTGGTAAATTTTCGTCCAAAAATATGAAAGTTTATTTCGCGCGTAAATTCACTTCAATTTAATCAGTTAAAAAGCGATGAAAATAAAACGTTTTCGAAACTCAATTATTTTTACATAGAAAAATTCTAAACCATCTTCTGAGCAAGATTTCAGTTTGTCGTTTTTCCAAATTCGGACATCTTTGGCTCCGTCGTTCTTATTTTCTGCAAAATAGCAGTATTCTGGTACCGATATCGATTTTTATCGGATGATCGTACCACTGATTTCTATATACCGTTTTGATCGTCTCGTCGTGCCGATCTCTACGGTATATTCGATTGTCAGATTCGGAGTTCCGTTGCACGTTGCACTTTGCGTAACGCCTTTCGTATCGGTACCCGTTAAGCCCTTTGGTATTTCTATAACCATTCATTTATTCACGGGTTGGAAACCCAATCGCCACTAACCATAAATGTTCCTTGAATTCAGCCTTAACTATTGCTATTCCCAAATAGTTTCAAAATTTGATGGTGGTTCGTCTCTCTCTATTACACGTTCTTTGTTCTGTTCATTCTTTTCAAAAGGAAGAAAATAAATTTTATAAACTGTATTTACCAACTGAAACTCCTATCTACTCATCTCTTCCCTCACTGACAAACCGAGCCTCAACAGCCCCAGGCGAAAACCCGCACCCACATCCAACAGCCACGCAAAGCAACCGCCCTTCCACCTTCCTAGAGCCGTTCAACACCCCTCGGCCTCCACCCGTACGCCTCCCCTCCCCCTCACTCGATCACGTCAAACTCCAGCCTGCCCCTTTTCCCATCTCCTTGTGAACCGCATCAACCACATCCACCTCTAGCAACAGCCGAAGCCAACATCCCATCACCCAAGCGTTGTTCGCTGTCCTTCCTCCGCGTGCCTTTTCCCGAGCAACCCTCCGCGTCTTTATCTACTCCACCCAGTAGCCGAGCTACGCCTCTGCTCGTCCGCTTCATAGACGAACCTTGAAGCTCGGCTGAGTGTTTTTTTTTCTCTCCACGTGAGTGCATGCATCTCTCTCTCTCTTCATATAATTTTATTTGTTTAGCCTGATTTAAAACTTACGTTTGTGAATACTACAGATGGGTTATATGAAATTATATATCTATGATTTTGTTTTATGCGTATGATATATATATGTTTATATAGGGATATAACCTGATGTTATATAATAAAGGTCTACATCTGTCTTGGTTATATATGATGTTTGTAAGTTTATATAGGTTACTGATTTGGAAATATATGTTAAGTATTCTGTTATATATTTTTGTTCTGTTTTGGTACATAAATTATGTATTTGAAATTTTCTATATTGATAGTTATATAGATTATATATATTTATTTATTTTGAATTATATATCTATCCGTATACATGTTAGTTTATTTGTTACAGTGTGTGTATATAAACTTATAAAAGCTACTGTGTATATATATAGATATATATACTTTGTCACTTTGTATACATTTGTGAGTTTAAGGTTTGTGTAAAATTTTGATAAGATGTTTATATTCTTCTACCTATAAAATATGTTGATTTTAATTTAAAAACCCAGATAGATTTTGTTATACATAATTGATATGTATAGGCTTATACATATATTTGCTGAGTTCACATATATTGAGTTTTATTGACTTTTATAAAATTTTGTTTAAAATGTAGTAAGGATTATATATAAGTCTATATATAAGTTGTTTGTAGCTCTCTGTGTTATAGTTAATATATATAAAGTTCGAATATAAGTTTCTGTAAAGTATATTGTATACATCTATACATGCGGTCCATATTACTTTAAGAATTCATTCATGCGGATTTGATTATTTTTGAAATGCTTGTACACATTTCATATATATAAAGTTATTTTGCAAATGGGTCTCAACATTATTTTCTTTAAACTTGTAGCGTATACAAGTCTATATATATATAAGTTTCTTATGTTATTTTTATATAAATCTGCTTATATATTGTATAAATCTACTTACATATATTGTATAAACTCTGTCATATATGTACTAACCGAGTTTGTATGTGTTTAAGTGTTATCAGTCATATTTTTGGATATAGTTGAAGTGGTATAATATATATAAATTATATATATATATATATATTAGTCTGTTGGATTTTTTTTAAATGTATAAGTTGATAATAGTTTATATATGTATATATGTTGTTTTAAAATATAACTTGGATGTAAGTTTTAATGGTTTACATATATAAATTCAATATGGCAGTCATATGTATAGCCTGTTAATTTTATTCATTTATCCAGTTCCGATCTGATTTTGTCGACTCCTTGTCATCAGCTTTGATCGTCGAATTCGTGCCAATTCTATTTTGCTTTGGGATTCGTACCCGGATCCGTAACTCGGTTCATTGTCCATTCTCTCTAGCCTCGAAAGGTGAGCACTCACTCACGATTAACGTTCTTTTGTTTATTAAATTTGATTTCAATTGAAACGACAATTGAAATATGCCGCTGTTAGTTAATTACACTGTTATATATGCTATTACCTGTATTAGTTCACCTGTGACATCTGACACCATTATCTGTTAATTATTTATGCGTTGATAATACAGTTTGGCTGATAATTGATTGATTGTTGATGTTTATATTGAACGTTAAATTGTTAATGTTAAAATGATAAATAGTATGAAATTGAACTTGATATAGGATAATTAAATGTTAAATTTGATTAACTGACATTTGTATAATATGACCCCTTTAACTGTTGAATTTATTGACACGTAGGATTTGTTTAATTACATTTTGAACCACTGAATGTATGTTGTTAAATTGATGATGTATGAAACTGTAAATAGATGACAAGTGAAAAACCGTAATGTAATAATCTTTAATCTACATGAAATGATAGTGTAGATTCTAGAAATAATTATATTAATTCGTACAAATAACAATGCGAATTAATACGGTTATTTCGGGATTATTTGAATTGATTATTGGATTGATATTGATTGTTGTTATTGCTTGTTTATTTACTTTGACACCATCCCAGTTATCACACTGCAAGTTCCCTTTGTTATGCTTTGATTTTGAATTGAATTGGAATCGGGTTGAAATGATAAATACCCAAATTGAACTTTGACCTAGGATAGAGAATTAAATAAAAACCCGATTGGTCAATAATTTGATTTAAAAATAAAACGAAGATTTTATTTGAATAAAGAATATAGTTTGAAAATGAAGTTGAAATTCGAATTTTTGATGAAAGGAAAATGTTAATATTTAATAATCTGAAACAAAGGATTAAAAATGTAATTAATGAAAGAATGTTGTTTAATTTGAGAAATGGTTGAATTAACTTTGAAATGATTTAATAATTAAGTTTGGAATTATAATTAAGTTTTGAAATTATTAAGCTTTGAAATTATTTAATAATTAAGTTTTGGATTGTTTAATAATTAAATAAGATTGAATTATTTAATTGAATTGGATTTTTAATTAATAAAAATTGAACTTTTGAATAAGTGAATTTTACTTCGTAAATAATTGAAATTGGGTTTTCTTTATTATTAATTAAGTTTTGGAAAATTATTTAAGGAAGTAAATAAGTGAAATTGGATTTCTTTAACAAAAATGAAATGTGATATTTTTGGAATTAATGTAAGACTTGTAATTGGAAGAATTGATTTGACGAATTTAATTTAATTCAAAAGTGTAAGTTGATTTAATGAAGTTGAACTTAAGAAATTGATTTAATGAATTGGAAATTTAATAGAAATTGTTTGAATGATAAAGTAACTTAACGAATATTGAATGAAATCGATAAATGAGTTTAAATTGATTTGAATGTTAAATAGAATTTATTTAAATGATTTCGGAGTGAAACTTATATACGAACTTGAATCAATATTTGAATTGTTTTAAATAGAAATTGAAATTGAATTATAAGATTTTGAAACGGAAAATTGGAAGTTTTGAAACGAAAATTTGGAAATTGATTTAGAAAGACAAATGAAATGTTGATTTACGAATTCTATTTGAAATTGAAATTGATTTGGTTTTTGAAATATATAAACGACCAATCGGTGTAATAATTACGAAAGTTATTAAAGAGACCGGGATCGGTAATGGATATACTCTCTATCTGAACCGAAACCACTTTAATAACTATACGCGGAGTGTTGATCCAGAACGAAGTGGATGGTTTTGATGAACGCGTTGACTGAAGAAAGAGAACGATTTTGGATGACCCCTGACATGACTAAAACAGGAGCCGCGCCGGGCCATTGAGGATCGCCATCTCTAGCGGACACACTTCTTCGATACCTTATCTATTACTTATGTGATTCGATTTGGGTGCACCCCTTGATTTGGGAGTGTTGTTTCGCGGTGTTGGGATAGTAGCTGCTATGCCCAACATCAGTCCGGATCACGCAACTACTAGTATCCTAGTTGGTATCGCCTCATGTACCTTGTCATACTGATTATCCTATTCGCGACCACTACGATTTTGATTTGTACCTTGAGTATATGGATTGCCCTCTGGTGACTTCCGGTTTTGGGGAAACTACGGTCTTGTATATGCTTTTGGGAATAAAAATGTGTTAAGGGTGGAATGGGCCATGACTTAACGCTATTTTGATATTTTTATATTACTGAAAGACATTATCTACTTAGCGTACATTACTACATAGTAGATAGTTTAACGGATCCTTAAAGGATGGTTATTCCAAACATCCTTTGAGTTACTTGTATTTCAATTGCTATTTCACTTGAGTTGGATTTATTAATATAAGAATGTTAATCCTGACTCGAGTGTCTTGTGTTTTTGCTTTACGCTCGGGTCAGACTGAGTGGTTCAGCTTTCGAGACTCACCTTTGAAGTTGGAGCTTTGCTTGAAGATCCAGCCATCTATTCTGTTTCCAGTATTCGATGATTCCAGTGATGTATTCTGATTTGTATCTGATGTATCGTATTACTCTTCTGTTGTAAACTCTGATGTATTTTATATATTCATATAGTAGCTTCATGAACTACTATCTCTTTTATTTCCGCTGCATTTATTACTCTGTGTCTGTGATCTGTGATTATATCTATTTACTGTATATGTTCACTTTTTCCAAATTTAAATAACAACGCGGTATTTTGAGAAATTCAATTCCGGCATGAGTGTCTACCTATACACTTATAATGGATGCGAATGGTCCAAAATATCGGGTCGTTACAGTTGGGTTTTCTCAGATATTCAGGTTTAGTAGATTATCTGGAGCTGGTTCAGTTCTTGGAGTTCAGGACTGCACTTGCTTCTCCTTGTGGTTCGAGCTTGACGTTGGAGTTGTTGGAGTCATTCTCTTTTGTAGATCATTTGGAGTGATCTCTTCTGTTCTGTTATTTCCGCTGTATCATTATTTATCTCTAATATTGTTGTATCATATTGATATCATTGTTGTATATCATTCTGGATATTGTATTCATTGGATTGTATATGATATCATTGTTTTCTTTCTTCCGCTGTGTTGTTATACTTACTGTGTTATAAGCTCCGGCGACTCGGATTTGAACAGTTGAATCTACGGCATTCGAGTACGATGTAAAGTATGGATGTCGATTTTCGAACGCGAAAAATTCGTAGTCGTTACAGGGTTCCGAGTTAAATTAATTCCATGACTTGTTGTATCTTGGACATTTTGATTTACTTGTATGTCATATATCTTTGTGTTTTATCTTATTCTCACCCTTTTTGATATTTAGAGATAGTCTGACCTGGGTGTTATTTTAATGCTCGGGTCAGGCCGAGACTTTTCAGGTTACACGATAGGCTGACCCTTGGATGGTTATGCTAGTAATTAGATGACCATTTTTGAATTTTAGTTTATCCCCTTTAGGATTCATGTTTGTGTATGAGAGGTATAATTGAGATAGAGATTTGTATCAGATATATATTATGCGAGTCTAGTGTTATATTTGATAGACTCTCACTTTTGTATATGTATATGATGTTTATTATTTCGCTGTGATCTGTGACTATTGTTTATACGATATACCGTTCTGATTTTGAGAAATAGGTGTGATTATTACTTTGGATCGAGACTGTACGCGTCAAATTTTATTCCAGAGATTAAATGGACTGTAAGTATGACGTGTTAGTGATAGTTTAAAGATATAGTCACATTCAGTCGCCCTTATCAAGCTGTATTCTCTGTACTATTAGACGACATTATTTATAATGTCCTTTAATAATATGGGTATCATAGTGGGGCCATTATAGTTGGATCAGAGCTGACTCAGAACATTATAGCATATAATATCATAGATCTAGAACCAATGAGACTTAGAGCCAAATTCCTTGGGGTGTGTGGTAGATATTTATATTAATTATCTATATAGAGATAGGAATATAAATTGATTATTGGTATAATCAATTGTGATGTATTTTGATTTAAAATTTTAATTAGTTAAGTTGGAATTTATGATGTTTGAATTTTGAAAAGTAATGTGTTAAAACCCTTTAGAGTTTTGAAATTAACTTTTGGATTATTGGGAAGTTAACTTTAAAAGAGATAAATTAGAGTGAATTAATTTGGAAATTTAGAGTAAATGGTTTTAAAAATTTAAATGATCTAGGAATAATCAGAGTTGCGTAATGGAATTTTAGAAATATAATTGTTCCCTTGAAAGTGAATAATTAGTTTTGGTTGATTGGTTGTTAGGAATTAATTACTTGGTTGTATTTATTTATACTAGATACTTCGATGCTAGTGGTAATAAAATAAATATAACTAAGGAAAACTTGTGATTATTTATTATGTTGACTTGTCCAGAAAATATTTAAGGATTCTGATCGATATGTGGAACGCCATGTTATCGATAGGAGTTCCTAAACATCGAACGAGACATTTTGATATGAGAAATAATTAATTTGAAAATTTGGAAAATATTTGAGTTAAAATGATTTAAAATAATATTTTAGCCATTGAATAACTTGTGAGAAGTGGAGAGAATGGTGAGGCAGCATTGATATTCTAGGTAATCAACTTTGCTACCAAGTGGTGAAATGAATCATTAAAATTTTGTGGCTTAATATTATTTTATATAATAAGATAAGATTAAGGAAAATATTTTAAATTTTGGAATTAGTATATACTAAATTTAAATGGAAGTTAATTAGAAAACTTTTGGAAAGAGAATAATTGAAAATCTACTTCCATTTATGAATTTAACTTTCAAGTTCTTTGGTTTGAATGAAAGTAAATTGTCATATATGAATCTTATTTGATAAGAAGACTAAAATAAAGAAAGTGTGAAAATAAATTTTTGGAAGTAAAAAGATATTTGGTGGAAAAGTATGCATACTTGTATATACCAATGTGATAAATTTTAAAAGTAAATATCTTAGATATAAATAATATTTTGAAAGAAAATATTGATTGGAATTTCAATTATAGTATTAAGTAAAAGTTTTGGAACTTTATATTATTATTTGTGAAAGTAAAATATTTTTCTAGAAAAATATTTTAGGAAATAATTTAAAGGGAAATTTATCTACTAATATATATGAGTTTAAATGTTTAGTTGTTTAGAAAATTATAATGAAAGTTATAAAAGTACATTATATATGTATTATTTTGGTTGACACATGCAGCCACCGAATAGTAGCAATAACAGAGATCAATGGCGAGGCCATGTTGACTTCACGGTCAACATTGCAGCCAATTGACATAAAGATTCACTATATATAGATGGCAAGGCAACATCATTAAATTATCTGATATTTGTAAATAGTGAATGTTTATTTTAAGATATATGCTAAAAAGAATAGTATGTGATAATTTTTGATATACCATGTATATCATTTATGATCTAGATTGATGATAAAATTTTGAAAATTTAAAACTAAGGAATTAACTAGAAAGGAATTGGAATCTTATAATTTGATGATTTAAAAAATATTTCTTTTGAAAGATATAAATTTTTGGAAAGAGTTTATTGGAGTAATAATTAAAATTTGTAGATTTTAAGTTGAATTGAATTTGGTTAAAATTAATTTATACATTTCTTTTATTAAGGAAATTGCAGGGACATAATTTTTTTAAGGGGGACAGTCTGTAACAACCAAGTTGTTAAATATCTAATTAATTAAGTTTAATTATGATGAATTAATTTTATTACAAAGTTGTGAAATATAATTGTGAAATTAGGTCTAATATTTGGGAATAGTTGATTTAATTTATTTAAGAAATGAGTTTAAATTCCTAAATAGAGATCCAATTTTAATTTTAAAATGTTATTAAATCAATTATCTAAATTTGGCATCTAGGATAAAGTTTGAATATTGAGATTTATAGTTTAAAATAAGAATTTACAATTTATAGTTTATTTTTTTGTCTAAAAATAACGAGAATAACTTTTGTTTGTAAATTTTATATTTAATTTTATAAAACTATCTCAATATCAATAGAAATGAGAATATTTTAACTTGTGATTGGTTTTGGTAAAATTGATAAATTGATTCATATTTTTATAGAACATTGTTTAGTGTAAAAACAGTGTTTTAAAGTAAGTAAAAACAAAAGGAATTTGGTTGTTATTTATAAAATAAAATACTATTAGTTTCTAAATGAGTTTACTATAAAGTTTAGCCCATTAAAGAGAAGTATTACTTCTCCTTTCTATCATTTGTGCAACGACCCGTAATTTCGCTACTTCGAAAATGAGTGATTTTGTTTATTTTAAATTTAAAAGGGTCTAAAACTTAAATAAATATGTTATATATAATAAATAATAATAGAGAAATTATTTATTCTTATAGTTAATAATTTAAAAAGTATAAATTTGGATTTTAGAACAAATCAGCAAAAGTTAAGTTATTTTAAAAATAAATAAATGCTTAAATAAATAGGTTTAAATATTTATTTAAAAAGATAAATTGTAATGACCCGCTATTTTGGACCATTCAAATCGACAATAATCCACACATGTCGGACTCGAATACTTCAAAACAATGAATTGTTAATTTAAATTTGGCAAAAGTCAGCATATACAGTAAATAAATTAATCACAGAATCACAGACATAGAGTAATATAACAATAATGCAGCGGAATAGATAAATAGTAGTTCATGAAGCTACTATATAAACATCAGAGTTAGAAATAAAATACATCAGAATATCTTAAATATAGTGAAGTCTTTAGTACGAACAGATGACCTCTCTGAACAAATCAACTGGTAAGCTGAAAGCTGAATCGATAGTTGAATCTCCAAGCGAAGCTCCAAACTCTAAAGGTGAGTCTCAAATGCTGTATCACTCAGTCTGACCCGAGCGTAAAGCAAAACACAAAGCACTCGGGTCAGGATTAACATTCTTATATCAATAAATCCAACTCAAGTGAAATATCAACTGAAATACAAGTAACTCAGAGGATGTTTGGGATAACCATCCTCTAAGGATCCATGGAACGAAATGTCATTATAACACCGTGGCCATTTCAAAATAATTTATACTTCAAAACCAAAATATCATTTCATTAAATATATATATTTTTTCTCAATTTCACAAATTGATTCAAATCAACTCGAGTTTCAACTTAAAATTTAATTCAATCTAGATTTATCCATTTTAATTCAATTCAGTTCTAAATAACAAATTCAAATTAAATTGATTTCAAATACAGATCTGAATCACAAAATAAACCATTTAAATTCCAATATATTTCAAAGCTTTAATATTCAACATTTCAAAGTTCAATTTAACAGTTTCATATAGATCGTGATTTAACCTCATTATTATTTAGCCTTGAAATATTCACTCATTAAATTCAATATCATTTAAGTAACCTTAAATCACATTTTACTAAATATTTCCTTTAATTTATTTTAAACGTGAAATATTAATTAAATCCCTTAAATCAAAATCCAGTTATAAAATCATATCTTTAAATTTCAAATTCAATAGTTTCAAATCGATATAATTAAATAAAATTCTTAACTAAATACAATTCCAAATAAATTCAAATTTATCTTCCCAACCTTAACTTATTCAAATTATTACAAAAATCTATTTTGAAATATAAATTTAAATAAATACTTAAACATATTATATGTATTAAATCAATCTTAATTAAATTAAATATTATCATTAAATCTATATATATCATTACCATTTATATATAATATTTTTAGAATCAATATTTATTAAAACCATATATTACTTTCTAAAATCATAGAAATTATTTTCAAAATAATTATATGGACCAACGGTGTCTATATATAATCTTCTATCTTATGGTCAAGTGATACAGATATTTATCATTTCAATCCGTAATTTAAATATATACGGGTAGATATCATTTCAACCCGCAATCCCAAATTCCATTCAAATGAAAATCGCTTGGGTTTATCATTTCAACCCATAACGATTTTCTCCTATTCTAAAGTCCGTTCGGGTATGTATCATTTCAACCCATAGTGAAATATGTACTGACAGGGAACTTGCAGAGTGATGACAGATACGATAATAATAATAACAGGCATATATCATAAACAACAGGATATGGTGTCATATCCCATAGGTGAACGGTTATAGATAATAGCATATATAACAATTTAAATAACTACAACAGCATATTTCAATTGTCGTCTCAATTGAAATTAAATTTAAGAAATATAAGAATGTTAATCGTGAGTGATTGATCACCTTTCGATGCTAGAGAATACAGAAGGTGACACGGATACGCACACTGATACAGACCTTGTTATTTAATTGTGAATTCAAGCAAAGCAAAATCGGTATGAATTCAACAATCAAAACTGATTGGCACGAATTGACGAATAGATCTGATAATACGAATAGATGAAATAGTCAGAACTTGGTCGATTAAAATAATTTGCATAAGTGAATATATATACAACTATATATGCTATATATAAAATTATATACAACTTATAATTTTAAATAAGCAAATAACTTAAAATCTTTAAAACAACTTTATACATAATATATATATATATATACACTAATACTTCCATACTAAACTTATATAACTAGTATATATATTCCCAAATAGATAAACAAATGTTTAAATATGAATACCTTAATATAAAAACTATTATATATACTAACATAAGCTGCGGCTATTATAAAATCAAAACATATTATATACTTTAACACATCATGACTACATCACCAATAAATTAGCATATTATGTATATAAACCAATACACATATAACTCCAAATATAGATACACTAACCTACTATAACAGTGAATGATATGAAAAATGTTGAAATATGCGCTCCTTCTATATTACAATAGGTACTAAAAGCTTATATAAAAATATAGAAAACATATACCATTCGAATGTCACTGATTACATAACTTTAAAACTATTTCGTATATTATAATGAAACCAGGCTTGATAAGCTTTAAAATACTTATAAGACTCATACAAGTAAATACAGATAAACATAAAACTGTAAATAAAATAAAAAGAATATATATATATATATATAAAAAACATAACAGCTACCTGCCAAGTCACCTACTTATATATATAATATTTATATGGTATAACACTAAAATCCAATTATATAATACTGCTTAAAACCGAACAAGGACCTTAGTTTATAATATAAAATACCCATATCTAAATCTAAAGAGTGATGTACTATATACATATACTATCTTATATAAGTAACAAACAATATATATCGAATGAATGTATTATATAACAAATATACATACTACCTAACATAGACCAAGGGGAGGCTGACCAGACTCGGGACAATGGAGAGCAAGGAGGAGCATGAAGCAGACAGCGGGTCGCGTCGGAGGGATGGTGGAATGTTGCTAGGACGGAGGGTGGTGCTTATGCGGGACTGGGTGGTCTTCGATTCGAGCTAGGTGATTGAAGAGCTGAGGGGGAGGAAAGAGAGAGGATGCAGCCAATGGGAAGGACTTTCGGTAAGAGGCGGAGCCGAGGCTACTCGCGGGTGGTGGCACACGCGGCTCGGCTAGGGGAGAAAGCAGTGGGGAGGTCGGTGTGTCGTTCATGAGAAGAAGGCGTGATTTGTTGCTGCGCGTGTATATGCTTTCGCATATATCAGAGGAAATTTGTTTTTTTTTCTCTCTAGAGCAAATGAATTTGAAGAGAAAAGCGAAGAGAGAATGAACAAGCTGTAGAAGAGAAGAAGGGTAATATCAGAATATATAGTTTTATATAGGTTTGCAAACCCAGTAATAAATATTAGCAGAGAAAAACATACCAGTTTCAAAACAAATAAAAATAGGTACAATGTTACACTATTTTTCCCAAATGAAATCGAGGCCAAAGCAATTATAACAGAGAGCGAAGAAAATGAACAGCCACAATAAATGTGACAACTAAAGAAAAATGAAGTTTGGATCGCGAACAATATATATGGTATATCATATAGTGTAACACAGGCACAAAGTAGGGAAAGGAAGAGACCCAGCTAATTTTGAACGAACCCAAGATTTTTAATTATTATTTAAACCAGAGAATAACAAAAGACAAGGCCATTGATTTCAAAATTTATTAATAGATAGGAATAGGGAAGAATTGAAATGATATGTGATGGTTAGGCTATGATTCAGCTGAACATTTAAGGCAAATTAATTTAGTTTGCACAGCACGTTTCAATTTGAAACCGACAGAAAGCGAAAAGTTAAGTCACAGATTAGGGTACCGTTACAACGAAGAGTTTATTGTTTCCGTCGCGTACCAGACCTCAAAATACAGAAACAAATATATCGCTGAGATCAGCATGACAAGACGATTAAAACGGCATACAGATATTAGTGGTACGATCATCCGATCAAAAGTCGATAATCGGTACCGATATACGTTGTTATTCCATACAGAAAAATCCAAACGGAGCTAGAAACATCCGAATTTCGCAGTCTGATTCAGAGTGTCCTAAATAAATTTTCTCATGTTGACATATTTAGGTTTCGGAGAACTTTTAAATTCAACTGTTATTAACCGATTTAAATAGAATTACACAATAAAATAAACTTTAATATTATCAGACGAAAATTTACCAGTTACTATGTTTAAATAGACGTATTCCAAATAATAAATTTTTATTTTCAAATTTTATTGTTTAAAATTTCAAAAAATTTTAATTAATTTAATAAATAAAATCACTAAAATTTTGGGTCGTTACATAAATCTTATTAAAAACATCTAACAAAGATTATAAAAGTATATTAAAAGATTTAAAAATATGTTAATAATCGTTTTACAAAAATAATCAAATTTTGTCGCATTTTGTCAGTTTTACATACACTATAAAATTAGAGATTTTGATATTATTTAAATATGATTTTAAGATATAAAGAGACATGTTTTAATTTATTTAAAAAAGTAAAAATTTCATTTTTACGTTTGGTTTACATCAATATATAGCTTAACAAAATCGTCAAAATGTGACCGAAACACGTTTTGTCAAAGATCAACGTTTTGATCAAAATAAGTTGCCACAACGTTCTCACACCTTTGTTAACATGATTTTAACACATATTAACACAGATTTAAAAACATCACAATTAGTCACATCAAAAGATAAGAAAATATCTAAGATATTTTCATAATATAATTAAATAAGCATACTTAAAAGTTAAGTAAACAAAAAAGCAAACTTACCATCACCTATCATCTCCTTACACTCATTTCCATCACCATAAATGCATAAGTCTTATCTTACATGGAAAAGGAGCAAAAGGGTAATTATTTAATTTAAAAAGTAAATGAAAAGTCAAAAAGTAAGGCAAGTGTATTTAGGACATTGGCCACTCAAACTCCACTTATAAATACAAGCCTAAACCCTTCCTTCTTCACTACATTTTCATTCCATAAAATTCTAAACTCCATTCTCTTCCTCTTCCATTACTTCCTCTTTCTTCCTCCATTTCCTTCCACCACCATCACCAAACATCATCACACCTCTACATCACCCTAACCCAAGCTTTACCCACCTCTACTTGGCCATACCCTCCACCTAAACTCCTCTACCCAAGCCTACATTCCTCTACCCCCTCCCCATAACTCATGCACCCCACATCCACCACAAACCGAGCCACACATTCACATACCCTCCTCCTAAGACCCATACCCCATGGCCTAAGACCCTACCCACACCCTACCCGCTTACCCAAAGCCCCATATGCACTCCCTAGGCCACACACCTTCCTCTTAGCCCATGGCCACCTCCAAAAAAAAGGAAGAAAAGAAAACGAGAAGGAAAGAAAGAGGCAAATCCGAGACGTTTGGAAATAGCACGTTAGCTCGAGAGACGCATATCTGACGTAAAAGATTGACGGAATGGAAATAAAGGTGAGAAAATTCTCATCGCTTTTAAAAGATAATATTTTAATTTTGTTATAATCATCTTATTACATATGCAAGTATACACCCCTTTGAAATGTTGTTATGGATGTTTGGATATGTTTGTGTTATGTTTGACTAGTTTTAAGTATTTATAGTTGTGATTATTTATCATATTAGCTTGTGTATGGACCATAATTATGTTACTGATAAATGTTGAACTTAGTTATGCTTATTTTGATTAAGTATTTCCTTCATTAAATAAGACCCAAATTTTGGTGATATGATATGCTTTGGAAAAATAATTCTATTTTCAATTAGAATTGAAATTAAAGTAAAAATAAAAGAGAATTTGAAATATGAAGTGAAACGGGATTAAAAAGGATAGTAAAAGTGAAATTGAAATTGAGATGAATAGTGAAATTGAAATTGAAAATGATTTTGAAAATTGAATGTGAAATTAAGGTTGAATTTGATTTTAAATTAAAATTAGATTTGAAATCTAAGTTTTAATTGAGTTTAATTTGAAGTTAGAATTAAAATTGAATTAAAATTGGAATTTAAAATTTAATATTAAAATAATAGGAATATTATAGTATGGAGATGGTGAAAATACCTTTTAAATATTTTAAAAAGTGAAAATATTGATTTAAAATGATTTTATAAGTGATCAAATTCAATTTGAATAAATTATTTCAAGTGTTGAAAAATAAGTTAAAACTAGGTGCGTCGCGCAACGGTAGTTCGCGATTTCGCGCCGAAAAGTTCAAGTGAATGTGTAGAGTGGAATATAGCTCGGAATTCTTTGAGATAAGAAAATTCTGGACTATTATATCCATATCTTTTAAACGAAGAAAGAAAATAAAAATTTCATTGAGTAGATTTTGAATTAAGTCCAAATCAATTTTCTAGAAAAATCGCGCTAGTGGAGTTAAGTGACCATAACAGGGAATCCGTTTAAATGAACGTTTTTCATTATGGAAAAACATGAAATAAATTTGATAAATCTATTTAAATGGTTTAGAAGAGATTTTAAGTGGAAAATATGAATTTTCAAATATTAAAAAGTTGATTAAATCAAATAAGCTTATATAACACTTTCCGCAGCACTTTTATGCTGCGAATTGTATAACTTTTTTTATGTGAGTTTAAACTTAACGACTTTTTCCAGAATCAATTGTGAATGTTTTTAAAAGGAAAATTAAGCGTTTGAAAGAGGATTTGGAATCTTTATAATCAATTTCAAAATAAAGTTGATAACTGAGTATGCGGAAACGACAAGTACATTTGTCCCACCTTTGAGATCTGGGAAGATAAAACAAGGTGTTTATCTAAGGTTAGGGATGGAGCAAATAGTGCCCTGAACTTACTTGGCCTCTGTTTTCTTTTCTTAGGCGAGGGGTGGAACATATCGAAAGGCAAGTCCGGATGCTTTGAAAAGATTGTATTAAGTTTATGAAATAAAAGAAGATCGGTATTATCCAAAAAGTTAAGCAATCTCCAAAATGAACAAATTATGACTTGGATTGCATAGAAATAATCTTCTTATACTTGTATTAAAATCCGAAGAGGGAACTCGTCCTATTTGTGGAATTTAAAAGGTGATTTCACCGTTATTCCGCCCATAGCACTTGTTGAATATGGAAATTGATGTTAAGTAAAATTAGAATGATTTCTATGATCCTATTTACTCAAAAATGTTTGCTAAGACTGATTGTAGGGTTTATTGTAAACGATGTCTTAAATAACTTTGTTTTTGACCCGTCTAAAAGTTAAGGAATTTGGATCGAGAGTTAAGT
This sequence comes from Allium fistulosum, assembly GCA_030737815.1. Classification (NCBI taxonomy): domain Eukaryota; kingdom Viridiplantae; phylum Streptophyta; class Magnoliopsida; order Asparagales; family Amaryllidaceae; genus Allium; species Allium fistulosum. The sequence continues at coordinate 1,025,792,971 of CM060902.1, forward strand.
GAGGAAATTTTAGACATTATCCAAAGCAAAAGAATGAATTACTTAGAATCATTCTAAGTCAAAAGAAAGAGATTTCGAAATCATCCGAAAAGAATTAAAGTGAAAGAGATTAATAATTCTTGTGTACTTATATTCAATTTTTATAGATGATTGGCTTCGAAGGAACCGGGTCGGATTTGGGTGATTCCTATCTGAAAACCACTTCGAACCAATGTATACGTTCGAAAGTGAAGACATGTTGAAGATGATGATTATTGAAGACCGTGGATCTTCGTGGCGTGAGGACTGCTTGTTGACATGCTCTGGGTAGCTCCCATTATAGAGTTAATTATTGTAGTGGTCTCCTCGTTCTGGAGATGTTTCGGATTGCAAGGACTACTCGCTACTAGTGGTAGTAGGAGAGTGCCTTCGGTTTGTCATGTTCCTGGACAACTTGTATGGACGTTTGTCTAACATTGCATTTCTAAAGATTACGTACATTGGTTTTTAAAAACATACATCTGTGGTAGTGGAGAAGGCAACTTCTCTTAGCTTAACACCCTCCTTGAGACATACGAGCTCAAGGGTTGTAATTTTTTGGAAGGCAATTAGTAGTCAACGGAAATAGCAATGTGGCATTCAAAGATGTGATATGTGTTATATGAAAAGGTAATTGTTGCCTCAATCGTCATCAATCGGAAATGACCGAAACAGGGTTAAATGTGGCAAGGCTAAATGTGTCCTTCCCAATTAGGGTATGATCATCCACTTCTAGATATATTTCTTCCTGCTATGACGTTCAGGATGTAAATTAATGTGGTTTGTATGCTCGGGCGCCCGGTTTAAAGGTTGGTGACGACCGGGGGATGATATATTCGGTACTATCTAGTTACAGAGATATGCCGGTCTTGTGTTGGTAGAGAATCCTTTGTGATGGTTCTCGAGGCATCCATCTAGAGGTGTACCCATCGGAAAGTAGTCCCTTCACCTAGTCATTTGTATGGAAATCCATTCTCCAATAAGAACCTGCAGTTTTGTTTGTATTGGCGTAATGAATAGTCTCGAAATGCTATATGGGTAACCATTTCGGATAATATTAATAAGTTTATTTGCAAATGTTTTCCATGAATGCCATTAAAAATAATATCAAACATTTTGATATATAAAAGTGTTTTCGTTATCATAAGGTAAAAACCCATCCATGTTTATGTGTGGGTGTGGTCTTATGAGATACACTTTCTTTTCAAAAGATTTTATTCAAAGGCTGATATATGACACTGTCATTTATTATTGAGTTTTTCTCATGCTGGTTTATCAAGCATGATCCGGGTATTTAAATACTCGGGTCAGATCCGAGTAGTTTTAGGTTTAGTTGAAGTCGGTTGAAGTTCCAGAGGAGAGCTGGAGATATTCGTCTATGTATGGACATATTCTATTATCCGCTTTGCTTTGTTAGTTTTAGTTTGATGTTTTCAGCTATTGTAAGGACAGATGTTTATAACTGTTCAAGATGAATTTAAGTTAGACTCTGATATATGTAATCTAAAAGTTTTCCACTGTATAGATATTTGTTCAATATTATATATCATTCCGTTCATGTGAGATTTTGTTCTGTCTTATTTTCTTTATTACCCTTGATCATCCATACTTCCGTGCAACTTGGGTCGGACATGAGTGGTTTATTGTTGGCTCAAAGGGTATGGAATTGCCCGATCGTCACATTTGGTATCAGAGCTTTTGGTTGAGCTAACACCGAAGCCTGATAGGGGTAAGTCTCATCAGAGATAGGATTAGTAATATCGTAGGATGAGTAGCTCATTAGAGATAGGGTTAGCAACACCCTAGAATGAGTTATGAGAGTGTTATATATATGAGCGTGTATTTGTTAATTTTATAAAAAATGGTTTTGTTTAAAAATTGGCAAATGAAATAATTTTACTTTGGGTTTATATTTTAAATAACAAAGGGGATATTATTAGTTTTGGTTAGAATTAAGGATTGTTTGTAATTTGGCATAGTAAAACTAAAAGATGAATATCTTGTGATTAGAATTGCATAATTTTACTATGAGGTATTCCATATAGAATAAATTAGTAGAAAACTAGAATTTAGAACATTAATCATATACCTCTAGACATTTGGTTATTAAGGAATAATGATTTAATGATCATCATAATTGATGGATTTAAAAGCTAAGTACAAATATCTTGTGAAGTAAAATTCACAATTTGAGTATAGGATATTGGATGATAATATTGAAGCTCGAAGTTGTAATTGGAGAAAGTAAAAAGAAAATGCACGCTTAGAAAAATTCTTATCAACAAGATAGAAAAAGATAAACCTAAATTGAAACTTTGGGAAAATATAATATAAAAGGGTAAGTTCTATAACTTATAAAGGAGATAAGATAATTTGAAATTTAGACTCTTTGATTAGGTTAGAATCAAAGTTAAATTTAGGAATAAGAGATATAAGAAATATCATCCTAGTATAAAACTTTGAATTAGTGATACATTTAGGGTAATAGTTGTAATTCAAAATAAAGTAAGATTAGAAGTGGAAGTTTTGAATAATATGGTTAGTAGGTTAATTGTTGGATGAAAATGTTTAAATAACAAATACCATGTGAATTAAGTTTCACAATTTGACCATAAGGTATTTAATGGATTTAAGGTTAATAAATTTGATTAGAAAATGGATAGGTAAATAAGTTAAGTTGATAATTATAAGATTAGTAAAAAAAGATGTACACTTAGTAAAGTTGTCTTATCGATATATGGATAAGATAAATAATGTCAGCTAAATTAAGACCATTGGTAAATAAAGCTAAGGATTAGTTTTGTAATTTATTATTTGAGATAATAGTAGAGTTCCACATTAGTTAAACACCCTAATTGAAGTAATAACGGTTTGAAGTTTGGGGATATGTATATATACTCTTAGGAAGTAAAGGTATATTATACAAGTTAAAGTCATATTTGTAGGCTTAAGTAATAATAGATTTAGTAAAAAGTGAATGGTTGTGAAATAAACTTGGATTAATAGAAATTTTGGAAGAAATACATTAGGTAAAAATGAATGTTAATAAGTACATAAGTTAAACGTAAATCATTTCGGCGCATAAATTTTTTATCTAAGATTTGAGTATAGAACTTTGAGGTGCTTACACCAATCCGAAAAAGGATTTCACTTGATTATTGACAACGAACATTGATAAAAGTTTATGGTTATGTGCTCGAGTTTTCTATCATAGTTGAGAGCTATGCAAGGAAAGCAAGGGTTTGTGATCAGGAAGTTTGATCAATGTAACGACCCGTATTTTTACGGATCGAAACATCGTAAAACAATTGACGTTTGGTCACATTTGTGATAAGTCGTCCTGAGTCTAAGTCATAGGTCGTTAACGACCTAGGGTATGTCGTAGGTCGTGTGTGACTTAGGATGCTTCAGCTCCGACTTACTACTAGTAGCATTGCATCTTGACATTAGTAGTTGAAGTGGTAAGTCGGGCACGACCTAAGGAAGTGAACTGGTTAAGTGTTAGGTCGGTTGGGATGACCTATAGGATGTTAGCGACCTAAGAGATTAAGTGAGTTAGCGACTTAAGGATTTTAGGTCGTAGGTGGTTAGGTCGTATGGTAGGTTAGGTCGGTCGAGCGACCTAAGTGTTGACGACTTATAGAAGTTAGCGAGTTAAGAGAGTTTGCGACCTAGTAGTTACCGAGTTAGTATAGTTAGGTCGGCAACGACCTAAGGAAGCTGGGTAGCGGTGGGCGACCTAGGAGTTTTGTGTTAGGTCGTTTGAGCGACTTAAGGTTAAGTAGTTAGGTCGTAAGCGACCTATGGGGGTGCTGTGTTAGTTAGGTCGTAAGCAGCCTTTGTTAGTTAAGTCGTTCAGACGACTTAAGTGTTGGGTCGTAACACTGTTAGGTCGCGTGGGTTGCTAAGTTGTTAGGTCGCAAGGTTTTATAAGTCGTAGGTCGTAACTCAGTAAGTTGTTAGGTCGTAGAGACAGTCTGCGTTAGGTCGCTGAGTTTTGCCTAAGTGTTAGGTCAAACCTGTTGTTAAGTCGCGTCTAAGTGTTAGGTCGCGATCTGTGTTAGTTCGTAAGTCGTATACAAGTGGTTCTGTTAGATCGTAGACTGTGTGGAAGCGCATGTGTTAAGTCGCGCGTTTGCGCTAGGTCGTAGCTCATAAGGTTTGGATAGGTTGAGAGTTTTAGGTCGGTGGGGTTTTAGGTTGTAGGTCGTGGACGACCTAATTCTGAGCCAGCGACTTAAGGGGGATTTCAGCTATAAATAGGAAGGTTGTTCTCACTTTTTGGGATCCGGATTTCGAAGCGACGAAGTGCTGCCATTTTGAGAGCTCGACTTCTACACTTCTTCACTTCTTTTCTCTACTCTAATCTAGTGATTCCATCCATCCAAGTTGAAGATCAAATTGAAGATTCAAGAGCTTAGATTGAAGATCTTCATCCGTCAAAGAGTGATTTCATCGTTTGAAGCGGATTCGTAATAGATCGAGTTTGATCCTTCGCTGTCCAGATCTGAAGCGTGTTGATTTGAGGTTGTTTAGGTGATTTGGTGAGTGGTGATTATCTCTCACACGGATCCAAAGTAGTATATCGGATCGTTGGTTTGATTTGGTGTTAAAATAGTGATTTCCATACATTTTCTTCATCCTAAGTGTAGATCCATATAGATCCATTGTTCATGATGATTTGATAACCATTTTACTACATGTTAACCTATGCAAGTTCATTCATCAAGATTATAGAGATATTGTTCATGTTTTCATGCTTATTAGACTTTCAACTCTTTAATTACGAAATTGCCATTATTGTGATAATTGTCTACTTAGATCATATTTGAATGCTTGATTGTTTGGATTAATGTTTGACTTGGTTGACTGCTATGATTTGATGATAGATGATTTGATTTAGACCGAAGATGATTCAAAAGCTAAGGGAAAGGCTCTTGAATTGGAAAAGCTGCTTGTGGCATATGTAGCGGATGATGAAGCTCTTATGCATAGATTTGATGATGATGTTGAGATGAGACTTTGCGAGGATGTGATGAAGCGAAGTATGATATGAGATAGTCTTGGCCTAATCCAGACGGGATCATTCCAAGCATGTTGGTAACTCGGTGATATGGTTCGAGTTGAGGATAATGGATGCTCGAGAGGCGCTTGAGCTAGTATGGAGATAGTCGTCGAGGAGGATGACTAGAAGGTTGAGATCTCATCGTTGTTGAAGGTTCTAGCATGCTCAAAGCAAGAGTATGTTGGGCAGATTCGATAGTCCCTAAAGGCTACTGATTGGGTAGTCAAGTATTCTGGGCAGATTCGATAGTCCTAGGCACGGGTCACGATGACGTGCGGGAGTTATGTCTAGAACCGGGGTTTCCATTAGCCCTTGATGGACGGCTGAAAGAATGTGCCGGTCATTCAATTAACGGTGATATCGAAGCAATGATAACAGTGATAGCCAGAGTCATGGATGTTTGGTTGTATCATCATTCGGTCTCAAGAGCGGTATTTTCTGGGTGCTTATCTGATCTTGGTTTAGGCCTTGGGGGTTTGTACTTGGAAAACATCGCCCTTGACTCGAGTGATAATTGCTTTACTTTACATTGTATGCTCTGCTATGTTTGCTTCTACTTAGTGTGTGTCTGGGGGCTATCACTGTAGAAAGAGGTTGGAGTGGGAGGGTTGTATTCCTATTCCTTTTCCTTTATGCTCTTTTGATATGTTGTTAGTTAATTTACTGCTCACTAAGACTGTTGTCTGACTCAAGGCTTTATGTTTTAACTCTTATTGCCTTGGGCTGTTCGTCCATTTTGGGACGGGCAGACTAGGTAGCAGGTGACAGGTGTTGTTCTCTTCTCACGATGCTGATATCGAAGACGAGCTGGAGGGTTGCATATTATCTTCTTATTATATGTACTGGATGTTCCGCTGCTTTGTATTCTCTGAGTGATATGTGGTGAGGCTTGTTGTATTGACTATTCAGATGTTTGTATTCAACTATTATGAAGTTTTATTGATGAGATTCTATTCTGTGAAGCTTCACTATATATATGTTCTATTGTATTTTGTCCATGCGCTGTGAGTAATACGATAGATTCTGTTGTTTTAATTTACCTTGACAATCGTCCATGGCTGCCTGGCACACTTTACAGCGCACTTTCTCTAGGTTCAGTGCAGGGGTTATGGGCGGTCGTCACATTTGGTATCAGAGCATTGGTTAATCGATTTTACCCAACGCTCGCTGACGTAACTACGTATGAGAGACGTAATTGTATTTTGATGGATGAATACTATATATAATATAGTAGCTTAGTAGAGTTTGAGTCCTTTATGCAGTTGTTTCTCTAGATGTTCTTATCATTCCTTTTTATAGATATTGAGAATGAGTCGAAGAGGGAGACCAGCTGCTAGGGAAGGCTGTGCTACTGAGGGGGCTGCTGATTATGCAGCTATGTTCGAAGCTATGATGACTTCGATCATGAGAAGGATACCAGTTCCGGGGGCAGCAGTAGATGTTGGGGTTCAAGTTCAAACTCCAAAACCAGTGGATTTTGCTAAGTTGTGCAAAGATTATACTGCTCTTGGAGGGAAGGTTTTCTTGGGAACAGAATCAACTATTGAGGTCCAGAGATGGATAGATGCTTGTAGAAGGATCTTTGGTGATTTGGGAATTGAGGATGCAACTAAGAGGATGTTGGCATCGAGACAGCTTCAAGGGAGAGCCTCTGATTGGTGGAACTCTATTACCATCAATACTCCGGAGGAAGAGATTACTTGGGAGCAATTCCAAGTCAGATTTGAGGCTAAGTTCATTTCTACAGCTCAGAAGTCTGTTCTGTTCAAGAAGTTTGTGGAGCTCAAGCAAGGAGGAAGACCAGTTCTTGAGTATGTTTCTGAGTTTGAAGCTTTGTCCAAGTATGCCCGGTCGTATATAGAATCTGCTTATCAGAAGAATGAGAAGTTTGTGACAGGCTTGGACAGTTATCTTGGGAGGCAGTTGGTAGATCATTTGGACGATTCATTTGAGAAGCTTGTGGAGAAAGCTCTCAGGCATGAGAGTCTGTTTCCTAAGGATGGATCTGTTGTTGCTGTGACCAAGGAAGAGTCTAAACCCCAGCAGGGTGGAAACAAGAAGAGGAAGCAGCAGCAGCAGAAGGGTAAGGATGGCCAGAAGAAGCCGAAGGGCGAAGTGACTTGCTACAATTGTCAGCAGAAGGGCCATTTCTCGAAGGATTGTAAGAACCCGAAGGCACCGATGAAGTGTCACAACTGTGACAAGCCAGGGCATTTCAGGAAGAATTATCCAGAACCGAGGAGGGACAAGCAGATTGTGCAAGCTTATGCTTTGGGAGCTGTTCCGTCGTCTTCAAAAGCTCCTACCGCTGAAGAGAAAGGAAAGAGTGTGGTTGTTCAAGGTACTCTTTTCCTATGTGGTGTTCCAGTTAGAGTTCTGTTTGATACTGGGGCGTCACATTCGTTTGTTTGTAGTGAACTCGTAGGCCGGTTAGGTTTGGAACCGGATATTATTGATAGGCCATTGGTTGTGACTAATCCAGTTGGGGGTTCGTCTTGTTTGTGTATGCTATGCCGTGGTTTGATTGTATCGGGTCATGGTTGCTCTTTTGTTTGTGATTGTTTTGTTCTAAACTTTGCGGGGTTCGGAATTATTTTGGGTATGGACTGGCTTAGGAGGTATGCGGCAAAGGTTGATTATGAGAGGCTGGAAGTGACAGTCGAGAATGTGGAGGGGCGAAAGATTGTGATACGATGTAAGCATGAAGGAGGCGTCTTCATGAGCTTCATGTATTCGCTAGTTGTTCCACGGGATGGACTGTCATTTGTGCCAATCGCGAATGGATTCGAGGATGTCTTTGACGAAGTCAAAGGGTTGCCGCCGCATAGAGAGATCGGGTTTCGTATAGATCTAGTTGAAGGAGCCAGACCTGTTGTGATGCCTCTTAGGCGGATGGCGCCTAGGGAACAACAAGAGTTGAGGGTGCAAGTTGATGATCTTTTGCAGAAAGGATTCATTCGGCGTAGTGTGTCCGAATGGGGTGCACCAGTTGTATTCGTAACTAAAGCAGATGGATCGCTGAGGTTGTGCGTCGATTATCGTGAACTGAATAAGGTGACTAAGAAGAACAAGTATCCATTGCCGAGAATAGATGACTTGTTCGATCAGCTTCACAAAGCCAAGGTGTTTTCTCAGATGGATTTGGCAATGGGATTTCACCAGTTGAGAGTGGCTAAGGATAGTGTGCTGAAGACTGCATTTCGAACACCATCCGGTTTCTTTGAGTGGCTGGTAATGCCGTTTGGATTGACTAACGCGCCAGCATATTTTGTGGATCTTATGAATATAGTGTTCAGAGATCAGTTGAACAAGTTTGTACTTGTGTTCGTGGATGATATTCTGATTTATTCCAGAACTGAAGAAGAGCACAAGACACACTTGCGAATTTTTTTGGAAATCTTACGGAAACATCAGCTGAAGGCTAAGTTTTCGTAGTGTCACTTCTGGAAGAGTGAAGTGAGGTTCTTAGGCCATGTTATCTCTGGAAATGGAATAGCGGTTGATCCCGCTAAGGTGGCAGCAATCCAGGATTGGGTTAGACCTAAGAATGCAACGGATGTGAGAAGTTTTCTTAGATTAGCAGGATATTATCGACGGTTTATCAAAGACTTCTCCAAGGTGGCTGCACCATTGACAGGATTGACGAAAAAGAACCAAGTGTTCAGATGGGATGCTAAGTGTGAACAAGCTTTTGGAATCCTGAAAGAGAGATTGACGAGTGCTCCTGTTTTGACTATTCCAAGTGGGAATGATGAGATGGTGGTTTACACCGACGCATGTGGTACTGGACTTGGAGCAGTGCTGATGCAGAGGGATAAAGTTGTTGCGTATGCTAGTCGACAACTAAAGCCGCATGAAAGGAATTACCCTACTCATGATTTGGAATTAGCAGCGATTGTTTTTGCTCTGAAGATGTGGAGACATTATCTATGGGAGTTCGATTCGAGCTGTTTACAGATCATAAGTTGTTGAAGTATCTTTTCTCCCAAAAGGATTTAAATCTTCGACAGCAACATTGGCTAGAGTTTTTGGCATCATTTTGATATAGCTTATACTCCGGGAAAAGGTAACGCAGTGGCAGATGCGTTAAGTTGAAGACATGCAGGATTGGGAGCCATGTTTTCAGAATGGAAGAATCTCGAGTATTTAGCTGGATTTGACTTCAGGCCTAGATGCGAATTGGAACCTGAGATGTTGGCAAACTTATCAATAAGACCTTCTCTTGTGGAAAGGATTGGCGAGAGCCAAAAGCGAGACGATAAGCTTGTCAAGATTATCCGTGATTTGGAATCTGGATTGGATATAGAAAAGGATAAAGGATTCGAGGTCGATCGAGAGGGTTGGCTTCGGAAGCAAGGACGACTAGTTGTTCCCGATATAGATGAATTAAGGAGTGAAGTTCTGAAGGAAAGTCATCACTCAAAGCTGACAATTCATCCAGGTGGAAATAAGATGTATCGGGATATGAAGAGAACTTATTACTGGGAAGGCATGAAGAAGGATGTTGGAAATTTTATTTCCAAGTGCATGAACTGCCAACTGGTAAAAGCCAAACAGAAGAAGCCAAGTGGATTGCTTCAGCCATTAGAAGTTCCTACATGGAAGTGGGAGCAGGTATCGATGGATTTTATTGATGGGTTACCTAGAACAAGAACGGGAAATGAAGGGATTTGGGTCATTGTAGATCGTCTGACTAAGAGTGCAAGATTCATTCCTGTTCGATCGACTAGGACTGCATCAAAGTTGGCTGAGTTGTATGTTAAGTGGATAGTTCGATTCCATGGTATTCCGAAGAGTATAGTGAGCGATCGAGACCCATTGTTCACTAGTGGATTTTGGAAGAGCTTCCAGGAAGTTTTAGGAACCGAGTTGTGTTTGAGTATAGCTTATCACCCTCAAACAGATGGTTAGACCGAGAGAGTCAACCGAGTTTTGGAAGATCTCCTCAGAGCTTGTGTTTTGGATTTCGGAGGATCATGGGAAGATCACCTTCATTTGGTGGAATTTTCATACAACAACAGTTACCAGTCAAGCATTGGTATGGCACCGTATGAGGCATTGTATGGAAGACCGTGTAACTCTCCAACATGTTGGTTAGAAACTGGAGAAAAGTTGATACTTGGGCCAGAGATGATTCGACAGACTTCGGATTGCATAGAGATCATTCGGCAACGAATGAAGGCAGCCCAAGACCGTCAGAAGAGTTATGCCGATAAGCGTCGTAAAGATTTGGAATTCGACGTAGGTGATATGGTTTTTGTGAAGATTTCTCCACTGAAGAATGTTATTCGATTCGGGAAGAAAGGAAAATTGACTCCGAGATTTGTTGGACCATTCCCGATCATCGAGCGAATTGGAAAGCTCGCCTACAGATTGGAGTTACCTGAGAAGATGTCGAGTGTGCACAATGTTTTTCATGTATCATATCTACGGAACTATGTGCACGACTCGAATACAGTGGTTTCTGCTGATAGGTGTGAAGACTTCGAAGTTGATCCAGTCGATAGAAGACCTCGTAAGCCGCTTCGTGTTATGGAGACCGACACGAAAAAGCTTAGGAGGAAGGTAGTTAAGTTGCTAAAGATACAATGGAGTGATGATGATAACGACTGTACGTGGGAGGTGGAAGAGAGGATGAAGGCAGCTCATCCTGAACTCTTCAAGGTATGGCCCTAAGGTGTCGTGTCATCTAACGACATTGTAACTTGTTCTAGTTTTAGAAATTCTGCATGCTAAGCTAGAATTGGATGCCTGGTTTGTTGATTGCTATGGATGGTAGGCGTGCAGAATATTCTGTGATTGCTTTGTTTGTTTGGAATTTCGGGGGCGAAATTCCTAAGGGGGAGAGAATGTAACGACCCGTATTTTTACGGATCGAAACATCGTAAAACAATTGACGTTTGGTCGCATTTGTGATAAGTCGTCCTGAGTCTAAGTCATAGGTCGTTAACGACCTAGGGTATGTCGTAGGTCGTGTGTGACTTAGATGCTTCAGCTCCGACTTACTACTAGTAGCATTGCATCTTGACATTAGTAGTTGAAGTGGTAAGTCGGGAACGACCTAAGGAAGTGAACTGGTTAAGTGTTAGGTCGGTTGGGACGACCTATAGGATGTTAGCGACCTAAGGGATTAAGTGAGTTAGCGACTTAAGGATTTTAGGTCGTAGGTGGTTAGGTCGTATGGTAGGTTAGGTCGGTCGAGCGACCTAAGTGTTGACGACTTATAGAAGTTAGCGAGTTAAGAGAGTTTGTGACCTAGTAGTTACCGAGTTAGTATAGTTAGGTCGGCAACGACCTAAGGAAGCTGGGGTAGCGGTGGGCGACCTAGGAGTTTTGTGTTAGGTCGTTTGAGCGACTTAAGGTTAAGTAGTTAGGTCGTAAGCGACCTATGGGGGTGCTGTGTTAGTTAGGTCGTAAGCAGCCTTTGTTAGTTAAGTCGTTCAGACGACTTAAGTGTTGGGTCGTAACACTGTTAGGTCGCGTGGGTTGCTAAGTTGTTAGGTCGCAAGGTTTTATAAGTCGTAGGTCGTAACTCAGTAAGTTGTTAGGTCATAGAGGCAGTCTGCGTTAGGTCGCTGAGTTTTGCCTAAGTGTTAGGTCGTACCTGTTGTTAAGTCGCGTCTAAGTGTTAGGTCGCGATCTGTGTTAGTTCGTAAGTCGTATACAAGTGGTTCTGTTAGATCGTAGACTGTGTGGAAGCGCATGTGTTAAGTCGCGCGTTTGCGCTAGGTCGTAGGTCGTAAGGTTTGGATAGGTTGAGAGTTTTAGATCGGTGGGGTTTTAGGTCGTAGGTCGTGGACGACCTAATTCCGAGCCAGCGACTTAAGGGGGATTTCAGCTATAAATAGGAAGGTTGTTCTCACTTTTTGGGATCCGGATTTCGAAGCGACGAAGTGCTGCCATTTTGAGAGCTCGACTTCTACACTTCTTCACTTCTTTTCTCTACTCTAATCTAGTGATTCCATCCATCCAAGTTGAAGATCAAATTGAAGATTCAAGAGCTTAGATTGAAGATCTTCATCCGTCAAAGAGTGATTTCATCGTTTGAAGCGGATTCGTAATAGATCGAGTTTGATCCTTCGCTGTCCAGATCTGAAGCGTGTTGATTTGAGGTTGTTTAGGTGATTTGGTGAGTGGTGATTATCTCTCACACGGATCCAAAGTAGTATATCGGATCGTTGGTTTGATTTGGTGTTAAAATAGTGATTTCCATACATTTTCTTCATCCTAAGTGTAGATCCATATAGATCCATTGTTCATGATGATTTGATAACCATTTTACTACATGTTAACCTATGCAAGTTCATTCATCAAGATTATAGAGATATTGTTCATGTTTTCATGCTTATTAGACTTTCAACTCTTTAATTACGAAATTGCCATTATTGTGATAATTGTCTACTTAGATCATATTTGAATGCTTGATTGTTTGGATTAATGTTTGACTTGGTTGATTGCTATGATTTGATGATAGATGATTTGATTTAGACCGAAGATGATTCAAAAGCTAAGGGAAAGGCTCTTGAATTGGAAAAGCTGCTTGTGGCATATGTAGCGGATGATGAAGCTCTTATGCATAGATTTGATGATGATGTTGAGATGAGACTTTGCGAGGATGTGATGAAGCGAAGTATGATATGAGATAGTCTTGGCCTAATCCAGACGGGATCATTCCAAGCATGTTGGTAACTCGGTGATATGGTTCGAGTTGAGGATAATGGATGCTCGAGAGGCGCTTGAGCTAGTATGGAGATAGTCGTCGAGGAGGATGACTAGAAGGTTGAGATCTCATCGTTGTTGAAGGTTCTATCATGCTCAAAGCAAGAGTACGTTGGGCAGATTCGATAGTCCCTGAAGGCTACTGATTGGGTAGTCAAGTACTCTGGGCAGATTCGATAGTCCTAGGTACAGGTCACGATGACGTGCGGGAGTTATGTCTAGAACCGGGGTTTCCATTAGCCCTTGACGGATGGATGAAAGAATGTGCCGGTCATTCAATTAACGGTGATATCGAAGCAATGATAACAGTGATAGCCAGAGTCATGGATGTTTGGTTGTATCGTCATTCGGTCTCAAGAGCGGTATTTTCTGGGTGCTTATCTGATCTTGGTTTAGGCCTTGGGGGTTTGTACTTGGAAAACATCGCCCTTGACTCGAGTGATAATTGCTTTACTTTACATTGTATGCTCTGCTATGTTTGCTTCTACTTAGTGTGTGTCTGGGGGCTATCACTGTAGAAAGAGGTTGGAGTGGGAGGGTTGTATTCCTATTCCTTTTCCTTTATGCTCTTTTGGTATGTTGTTAGTTAATTTACTGCTCACTAAGACTGTTGTCTGACTCAAGGCTTTATGTTTTAACTCTTATTGCCTTGGGCTGTTCGTCCATTTTGGGATGGGCAGACTAGGTAGCAGGTGACAGGTGCTGTTCTCTTCTCACGATGCTGATATCGAAGACGAGCTGGAGGGTTGCATATTATCTTCTTATTATATGTACTGGATGTTCCGCTGCTTTGTATTCTCTGAGTGATATGTAGTGAGGCTTGTTGTATTGACTATTCAGATGTTTGTATTCAACTATTATGAAGTTTTATTGATGAGATTCTATTCTGTGAAGCTTTACTATATATATGTTCTATTGTATTTTGTCCATGCGCTGTGAGTAATACGATAGATTCTGTTGTTTTAATTTACCTTGACAATCGTCCATGGCTGCCTGGAACACTTTACAGCGCACTTTCTCTAGGTTCAGTGCAGGGGTTATGGGCGGTCGTCGCAATCAAAGTCCACACTAGAAAATCGAGGGATCGATACTAGTTCAAAAGTAAAGTTGTATAATAGATCGAATCAAATATCACATATAGTATGATGTTTTGGGTCTATCTACATAGTTGTTGGATAGTTATCTTAAATAGTAGGCATTAAGATATAGTGGTTGGACTAATGTTTTGATACGTGTATATAAACCTCAGATGTAGTACATGCACTGGTCAGGGGATGAGTTATGTGGATGTATTCATTTATGTTGATATAGTATCAGTTTGGTTGTTTTTGAATGAATAGTCTTGTTTGGTGGTTGTATATATTATCTTAAGTGTGCAGTACGCACTAGGATGGGTAGGATATAAGTCTGACTTGATGTATGTATATATAACCTTAAGTATGTGATAGGTACTCTGGTTAGTGTAGGGAATCTCTATAAGTATGTTTGTTATCATTTGCTCCCGTATTGTTATGATATTGACCTTCTTTTTATATATGCATTTTTTCTATCATAAGTATAAATAAGCCAGGATGTTTGAGGATATGAGTATGAGATAGATTCCTTTATCTAACTTTCCTTTCGAGGATGAAATGCTTTTAAGTAGGGGAGAATGTAACGACCCGTAATTTCGCTACTTCGAAAATGAGTGATTTTGTTTATTTTAAATTTAAAAGGGATTAAAACTTAAATAAATATGTTATATATAATAAATAATAATAGACAAATTATTTATTCTTATAGTTAATAATTTAAAAAGTATAAATTTGGATTTTAGAACAAATCAGCAAAAGTTAAGTTTTGTTAAAAATAAATAAATGCTTAAATAAATAGGTTTAAATATTTATTTAAAAAGATAAATCTTATTAAAAACATCTAACAAAGATTATAAAAGTATATTAAAATATTTAAAAATATGTTAATAATCGTTTTACAAAAATAACCAAATTTTGTTGCATTTTGTCAGTTTACATACACTGTAAAATTAGAGATTTTGATATTATTTAAATATGATTTTAAGATATAAAGAGACATGTTTTAATTTATTTAAAAAAGTAAAAGTTCATTTTTAAGTTTGGTTTACATCAATATATAGCTTAAAAAAGTCAAAATGTGACCGGAGCACGTTTTGTCGAAAATCAACGTTTTGATCAGAATAAGTTGCCGCAACGTTGTCGCACCTTTGTTAACATGATTTTAACACATATTAACACACATTTAAAAACAGACAATTAGTCACATCAAAAGATAAGAAAATATATAAGATATTTTCATAATATAATTAAATAAGCATACTTAAAAGCTAAGTAAATAAAAAGGCAAACTTACCATCACCTTTCATCTCCTTACACTCATTTCCATCACCATAAATGGATAAGTCTTATCTTACATGGAAAAGGAGCAGAAGAGTAATTATGTAATTTAAAAAGTAAATGAAATTTCAAAAAGTAAGGCAAGGGTATTTAGGACATTAGCCACTCAAACTCCACTTATAAATACAAGCCTAAACCCTTCCTTCTTCACTACATTTTCATTCCATAAAAATCTAAACTCCATTCTCTTCATGTTCCATTACTTCCTCCTTCTTCCTCCATTTCCTTCCACCACCATCACCAAACATCACCACACCTCTACATCACCCTAACCTAAGCTTTACCCACCTCTACTTGGCCATACCCTCCATCTAAACTCCTTTACCCAAGCCTACATGCCTCTACCCCCTCCCCATAACTCACGCACCCCACATCCACCCCAACCCGAGCCACACATTCACTTATCCTCCTCATAAGACCCATACCCCATGGCCCAAGACCCTACCCACACCCTACCCGCTTACCCAAAGCCCCATATGCACTCCCTAGGCCACACACCTTCCTCTTAGCCCATGGCCACCTCCAAAAAAAAGAAAGAGAAAGAAAAAGAAAAGAAAACGAGATGGAAAGAAAGAGGCGAATTCGAGACGCTTGGAAATAGCACGTTAGCTCGAGAGACGCGTATCTGACGTAAAAGATTGACGGAGTGGAAATAAATGTGAGAAAATTCTCATCGCTTTTAAAAGATCGTATTTTAATTTTTTTATAATCATCTTATTACATATGCAAGTATACACCCCATTGAAATGTTCTTATGGATGTTTGGATATGTTTGTGTTATGTTCGATTAGTTGCAAGTGTTTATGATTGTGATTATTTATCATAATAGCTTGCGTATGGACCATAATTATGTTAGTGATAACTATTAAACTTGGTTATGCTCATTTTGATCAAGTATTCCCTTCATTAAATATGACCCAAATTTTGGTGATATGATATGCTTTAGAAAAATAAGTCTCTTTTCAATTAGAATTGAAATTAAAGTAAAAATAAAAGAGAATTTGAAATTTGAAGTGAAACGGGATGAAAAAGAATAGTTAAAGTGAAATTGAAATTGAGATGTATAGTGAAATTGAGATCGATTTTGAAAATTGAATGTGAAATTAAGGTTGAATTTGAGTTTAAATTAAAATTAGATTTGAAATCTAAGTTTTAATTGAGTTTAATTTGAAGTTAGAATTAAAATTGAATTGAAATTGAAATTTAAAATTTAATATTAAAATAATAGGAATATAATAATATTATAATATGGAGATGGTGAAAATACCTTATAAATATTTTAAAAAGTTAAAATATTGATTTAAAATGATTTGTAATGATTTTATAAGTGATCAAATTCAATTTGAATAAATTATTTCAAGTGCTGAAAAATAAGTTAAAACTAGGTGCGTCACGCAACGATATTTCGCGATTTCACGCCGAAAAGTTCAAGTGAATGTGTAGAGTGGAATATAGCTCCGAATTCTTCGAGATAAGAAAATTCTAGATTATTATATCCATATTTCTAAACGAAGAAAGAAAATCAAAATTTCGTTGAGTAGATTTTGAATTAAGTCCTAATCAATTTTCTAGAAAAATCGCGCTAGTGGAGTTAAGTGACTATAACAGGGAATCCTTTTAAATGAACGTTATTAATTATGGAAAAATATGGAATAAATTTGATAAATCTATTTAAATGGTTTAGAAGAGATTTGAAGTTGAAAATATGAATTTTCAAATATTAAAAACTTGATTAAATCAAATAAGCTTATATAGCACTTTCCGCAGCTCTTATATGCTGCGAATTGTATAACTTTTTTTATATGAGTTTAAATGTAACAATTTTTCCCAGAATCAATTGTGAATGTTTTTAAAAGGAAAATTAAGCATTTGAAAGATGATTTGGAATCTTTATAATCAATTCCAAAATAAAGTTGATAACTGAGTATGCGGAAACGACAAGTACATTTGTCCCACCCGTGAGATCTAGGAAGATAAAAAAGGTGTTTAACTAAGGTTAGGGATGGAGCAACCTGTGCCCTGAACTTACTTGGCCTCTGTTTTCTTTTCTTAGGTGAGGGATGGAACATATCGAAATAAAAGCCTGGATGGTCTAAAAAGATTGTATTAAGTTTCTAAAATAAAAGAAGATCAGTATTATCCAAAAAGTTAGCAGACTCCAAAATGAACAAATTACGACTTGGATTGCATAGAGATAATCTTCTTATACTTGGTATTAAAATCCGAAGAGGGAACTCGTCTTATTCGTGGAATTTAAAAGGTGATTTCACCGTTATTCCACCCATTGCACTTGTTGAATACATAAATTGATGTTAAGAAAAATTAGATTGATTTCTATGATCCTTTTTACTCAAAAATATTTGCTAAGATTGATTTTAAGGTTTATTGTAAACGATGTCTTAAATAACATTGTTTATGACTCGCCTAAATGTTAAGGAATTTGGATCGAGAATTAAGTGAGGAAATTTGAGACATTATCCAAAGCAAAAGAATGAATTACTTAGAATCATTCTAAGTCAAAAGAAAGAGATTTCAAATTCATTTGAAAAGAATTAAAGTGAAAAGAGACTTAATAATTCATGTATACTCATATTCACTTTTATCGATGATTGGCTTCGAAGGAACCGGGGTCGGATTTGGGTGATTCCTATACGAAAACCATTTCGAACCAACGTATACGTTCGAAAGTAAAGATATGTTGAAGATGATGATTATTGAAGACCGTGGATCTTCGTGGCGTGAGGACTGCATGTTGACAAGCTCTGGGTAGCTCCCATTATAGAGTTAATTATAGCAGTGGTCTCGTCGTTGTGGAGATTTTTTGGATTGCAAGGACTACTCGCTACTAGTGGTAGTAGGAGAGTGCCTTCAGTTTGTTCTGTTCCTGGACAACTTGTATGGACGTCTGTCTGACATTGCATCTGTGGTGGCGGAGAAGGCAACTTCTCTTAGCCTAACACCCTCCTTGAGACGTACGAGCTCAAGGGTTGTATTTTTGTGGAAGGCAATTAGTACTCAACGGAAATGGCAATGTGGCATTTAAAGATGTGATATGTGCTATGTGAAAAGGTAATCATTGCCTCAAGCCTCATCAACCGGAAATGACCGAAACAGGGTTAGATGCGACAAGGCTAGGTGGGTCTTTCCCAATTAGGGTATGATCATCCCCTTCTAGATATATTTCTTCCCGTTATGACATTCGGGATGTAAATTAATGTGGTTTGTATGCTCGGGCGCCCTGTTTAAAGGTTGGTAACGACCGGGGGATGATATATTCGGTACTATCTAGTTACAGAGATAGGCCGGTCTTGTGTTGGTAGAGAATCCTTTGTGATGGTTCTCGGGGCATCCATCTAGAGGTGTACCCATCGGAAGGTAGTCCCTTCACCTGGCCATTTGCATGGAAATCCATTCTCCAATAAGAACTTGCGGTTTTGTTTGTATTGGCGTAATGAATAGCCTCGAAATGTTATATGGGTAACCATTTCGGATAAGATTAATAAGTTTATTTGCAAATGTTTACAAAGAATGTCATTAGAATAATATAAAACATTTTGATATATAAAAGTGTTTTAGTTATCATAAGGTAAAAACCCGTCCATGTTTATGTGTGGGCGTGGTCTTATGAGATACTCTTTCTTTTCAAAAGTTAAGTTTTGTTAAAAGTAAATAAACGCTTAAATAAATAGGTTTAAATATTTATTTGAAAAGTTAAATCTTATTAAAAACATCTAATAAAGATTATAAAAGTATATTAAAATATTTAAAAATATGTTAACAATCGTTTTACAAAAATAACAAAATTTTGTCGCATTTTGTCAGTATTACATACACTATAAAATTAGTGATTTTGATATTATTTAAATATGATTTTATGATATAAAGAGACATGTTTTAATTTATTTAAAAAAGTAAAAGTTCATTTTTAAGTTTGGTTTAAATCAATATATAGCTTAAAAAACGTCAAAATGTGACCGGAACACGTTTTGTCGAAAATCAACGTTTTGATCAGAATAAGTTGCCGCAACGTTGTCGCATCTTTGTGAACATGATTTTAACACATATTAACACACATTTAAAAAAATACAATTAGTCATATCAAAAGATAAGAAAATATATAAGATATTTTCATAATATAATTAAATAAGCATACTTAAAAGCTAAGTAAATAAAAAGGAAAACTTACCATCACCTTTCATCTCCTTACACTCATTTCCATCACCATAAATGTATAAGTCTTATCTTACATGGAAAATGAGCAGAAGAGTAATTATGTAATTTAAAAAGTAAATGAAAGTCAAAAAGTAAGGCAAGGGTATTTAGGACATTAGCCACTCAAACTCCTCTTATAAATACAAGCCTAAACCCTTCCTTCTTCACTACATTTTCATTCCATAAAATTCTAAACTCCATTCTCTTCATGTTCCATTACTTCCTCCTTCTTCCTCCATTTCCTTCCACCACCATCACCAAACATCACCACACCTCTACATCACCCTAACCCAAGCTTTACCCACCTCTACTTGGCCATACCCTCCACCTAAACTCCTCTACTCGAGCCTACACGCCTCTACCCCCTCCCCATAACTCACGCACCCCACATCCACCCCAACCTGAGCCACACATTCACCTACCCTCCTCCTAAGACTCATACCCCATGCCCCAATACCCTACCCACACCCTACCCGTCTACCCAAAGCCCCATATGCACTCCCTAGGCCACACACCTTCCTCTTAGCCCACGGCCACCTCCAAAAAAAATGAAAGAGAAAGAAAGAAAACGAAAAGAAAAGGAGAAGGAAAGAAAGAGGCGAATCCGAGACATTTGGAAATAGCACGTTAGCTCGAGAGACGCGTATCTCACGTAAAAGATTGACGGAGTGGAAATAAAAGTGATAAAATTCTCATCGCTTTTAAAAGATTGTATTTTAATTTTGTTATAATCATCTTATTACATATGCAAGTATACACCCCTTTGAAATGTTGTTATGCATGTTTGGATATGTTTGTGTTATGTTTGATTAGTTGCAAGTGTTTATGGTTGTGATTATTTATCATATTAGCTTGTGTATGGACCATAATTATGTAGTGATAAGTGTTAAACTTGGTTATGCTCATTTTGATTAAGTATTCCATATATTAAATAAGACCCAAATTTTGGTGATATGATATACTTTGGAAAAATAAGTCTATTTTCAATTAAAATTGAAATTAAAGTAAAAATAAAAGAGAGTTTGAAATTTGAAGTGAAACGGGATTAAAAAGGATAGTTAAAGTGAAATTGAAATTGAAATCGATTTTGAAAATTGAATGTGAAATTAAGGTTGAATTTGAGTTTAAATTAAAATTAGATTTGAAATCTAAGTTTTAATTGAGTTTAATTTGAAGTTAGAATTAAAATTGAATTGAAATTGGAATTTAAAATTTAATATTAAAATAATAGGAATATAATAATATTATAATATGGAAATGGTGAAAATACCTTTTAAATACTTTAAAAAGTGAAAATATTGATTTGTAATGATTTGTAATGATTTTATAAGTGATCAAATTCAATTTGAATAAATTGTTTCAAGTGTTGAAAAATAAGTTAAAACTAGGTGCGTCGCGCAACGGTAGTTCGCGATTTTGCGCAGAAAAGTTCAAGTGAATTTGTAGAGTGGAGTATAGCTCGGAATTTCTCGAGATAAGAAAATTCTGGACTATTATATCCATGTCTTCTAAACGAAGAAATAAAATCAAAATTTCGTTGAGTAGATTTTGAACTAAGTCCAAATCAATTTTCTAGAAAAATCACGCTAGTGTAGTTAAGTGAGCATAATAGGGAATCTGTTTAAATGAACGTTTATAATTATGGAAAAATATGGAATAAATTTGATAAATCTATTTAAATGGTTAAGAAGAGATTTGAAGTGGAAAATATGAATTTTCAAAATTTAAAAAGTTGATTAAATCAAATAAGCTTATATAGCACTTTCTGTAGCACTTTTATGCTGCGAATTATATAACCTTTTGTATATGAGTTTAAACATAACGATTTTTCCTAGAATCAATTGTTAATGTTTTTAAAAGGAAAATTAAGCATTTGAAAGTTGATTTGGAATCATTATAATCAATTCCAAAATAAAGTTGATAACTGAGTATGCGGAAACGATTAGTACATTTGTCCCACCTGTGAGATCTGAGAAGATAAAACAAGGTGTTTAACTAAGGTTACAGATGGAGAAACCAGTGCCTTGAACTTACCTGGCCTCTGATTTCTTTTCTTAGGCGAGGGGTGGAACAGATCAAAAGGAAATCCCAGATGCACTAAAAAGATTGTATTAAGTTTCTGAAATAAAAAAAGATCGGTATTATACAAAAAGTTAATCAATCTCCAAAATGAACAAATTACGACTTGGATTGCATAGAGATAATCTTTCTTATACTTGGTATTAAAATCGAAGAGGGAACTCATCCTATTCGTGGAATTTAAAAGGTGATTTCACTTTTATTTCGCCCATAGCACTTGTTGAATACAGAAACTGATGTTGAGTAAAATTAGAACGATTTCTATGATCCTATTTACTCAAAAATGTTTGCTAAGATTTATTTTAGGGTTTATCGTAAATGATGTCTTAAATAACATTGTTTTTGACTCACCCAAATGTTAAGGAATTTGGATAGAGAGTTAAATGAGGAAATTTGAGACATTATCCAAAGCAAAAGAATGAATTACTTAGAATCATTCTAAGTCAAAAGAAAGAGATTTCGAAATCATCCAAAAAGAATTAAAGTGAAAAGAGACTTAATAATTCCTGTATACTCATATTCACTTTTTATCGATGATTGGCTTCGAAGGAACCGAGGTCGGATTTGGGCGATTCCTATCTGAAAACCACTTCGAACCAATGTATACGTTCGAAAGTGAAGACATGTTGAAGATGATGATTATTGAAGACTGTGGATCTTCGCGGCGTGAGGACTGCTTGTTGACATGCTCTAGGAAGCTCCCATTATAGAGTTAATTATAGTAGTGGTCTCCTCGTTGTGGAGATTTTTCGGATTGCAAGGACTACTCTCTACTAGTGGTAGTAGGAGAGTGCCTTCGGTTTGTCCTATTCCTGCACAACTTGTATGGACGTTTGTCTGACATTGCATTTCTAAAGATTGTGTACATTGGATTTTACAAACATACATCTGTGGTGGCGGAGAAGGCAACTTCTCTTAGCTTAACACCCTCCTTGAGACGTACGAGCTCAAGGGTTGTATTTTTGTGGAAGGCAATTAGTAGTCAACGAAAATGGCAATGTGGCATTCAGAGATGTGATATTTGCTACGTGAAAAGGTAGTTGTTGCCTTAAGCCTCATCAACCGAAAATGACTGAAACAGGGTTAGATGCGGCAAGGCTAGGTGGGTCATTCCCAATTAGGGTATGATCATCCCCTTCTAGATATATTTCTTCCCGCTATGACGTTCGGGATGTAAATTAATGTGGTCTGTATGCTTGGGTGCCCGGTTGAAAGGTTGGTTACGACCGGGGGATGGTATATTCAGTACTATCTAGTTACAGAGATAGGTCGGTCTTGTATTGGTAGAGAATCCTTTGTGATGGTTCTCAGGGCATCCATCTAGAGGTGTACCCATCGGAAGGTCGTCCCTTCACCTAGTCATTTGTATGGAAATCCATCCTCCAATAAGAACCTGCGGTTTTGTTTGTATTGGCGTAATGAATAGCCTAAAAATGCTATATGGGTAACCATTTCGGATAAGATTAATAAGTTTATTTGCAAATGTTTTCAAAGAATGTCATTAGAAATAATATCAAACGTTTTGATATATAAAAGTGTTTTAGTTATCATAAGGTAAAAACCCATCCGTGTTTATATGTGGGCGTGGTCTTATAAGATATTCTTTCTTTTCAAAAGATTTTATTCAAAGGCTAATATATGACACTGTCATTTATTATAGAGTTTTTCTCACGCTAGTTTATCAAGCCTGATCCGGGTATTTTCAATTCCTGGTCAGATCCGAGTAGTTTCAGGTTTAGTTGAAGTCGGTTGAAGTTCAATATTATATATCATTCCGTTCGTGTGAGATTTTGTTCTGTCTTATTTTCTTTATTACCCTTGATCATTCATACTTCTGTGCAACTTGGGTCGGACATGAGTGGTTTATTGTCAGCTCAGAGGGTATAGAATTGTCGGTCGTCACAATTTGTACGTTACTTTCTCAAAGCATCAAACAAAAATAAGAAAGAAAACCCTAGTTCCTCTTTTAAAACCTAGAAGCTAATTAGAAAATCAAATATAGGAATAAATTGCTAGTCAATCTAGAGAATCAATGTAATGTTTCTAGCCCTATTCTAGCTTTTAGGCAATTCAATTCCAGTTTTACAGTAGTTGATTTCTGGTTATTGTTTGTTTGGGTTGAGGTTATTGCTTGGGTTTGCTATTTGAAGAATTGGGGTTGCTATTGTTATCTTGGCTAATCTATTTGAGGGGAAAATGGCGAGTTTATCTCACACTACTGTCTCTAAATGAAATCATGTTTGTTGTTTAGTAATTGGTGGAATATAGGATTGAATTGCTCTCTATTTCTTTTGTTCATTATAAGTTAGGTTATGAAATTCTTAGTTTGTTGAAACCACCATCTTGTAATCACCTTTAACATCAATTTGTAGTTGAATGTAATGTGCATGTGGCAAAATCAATGCTCTAGATGTCAGAATAATCACCGCCGAAAAAGTCATTGCCAATGGACTGCCGGGGGGCAACCTGGAGCTTAGATAGCTCCTGGTTGCATCACCACCGAAGGACCGGTGAGCCACTAACGGTTGACCGGTGGCATGCATACCTGGTGCTATTTCAGCTTTAGATGTCACCCCGATTTGCCCATCTCTTACCTTATTCTTCATCTTATTTGCTGATGTTGTTATGTTGTATTTTGCATGTTCATTTATGGCCCTTTGAATGTTCATTTCCATTGATTTGCTAATCGATAAAATAGAATGAGAAATGATTTATAGTAGAAACTTTATGGACCAATTCATGGCTGTAATCTTGTGGTGACTTAGTATTTTATTATAGTGAATTCTATTGTATGCTATGGACTTTGAATCACTTTGTTTCAAAGGTTTCGAATTTTATAAACTTATGTCTATCTATTTAACACCAAATTTTATATATAAATAATTTCATAAAAGAAAGTTATTTAAGTTTACAAATATCAAACTTGTTTTCTAAATTAATCTAGTTCTTTTATAATTGGTTTCATCATTAATGATATAACTCTAATATATCTTGTTAGTAAGAAATATTATGGATCTTTATCATATGGTTTTGGTAAATTTATAAACTAAGTGTTTTATTTAAATAAGTGTTTAAATACCAATATAGGTTGGATTTCGAGTATTACATTTTGATAAAATTAAGAGATTATTTATATATGTAGCCTTTAGAAATTATTTTGTGAACCATGGATCTTTTAAAAAGGAATATATATATATATATATATATATATATATATGAGAGTATTTTGATATTAAAAGTGAAATATGGGTTTATTGTTTCTATGGAAAATATACATATATGTATTTGGGAAATAAAGGAGATTATGAATTTTAAAAGAGAAGTCTGAAGATAAATTTATAAATTAAGTATTTAAAAATCATTTCCTATATGAAGATTATAATATTGGATTTTCAAACTATAAACTTTTATAAGATAAATGTTTTGAGAGCCTTAATTCTATAGTACAGGGAGTACTAGTAATCGACTCAATGTTACCGATTGGGTTAAATGGTCTCGAGTAACGCTTCAGCGAATATTGTACAACTCCTTAAATAGAATGTTTGAGTAGCACTTACTAGCCCATTAGTGAATACTTGAATTTCACCGGGTAGTATGGGATGCCTAAATTAAATTCTCGTGATTGCTATTAGGAAGTATTTAACACTTTAGGGTTGTGTTCTCATTTGGTGTTCGGTAGGACAGATAGATCCTTAAGAGAATATAGTTCAGGTTTTCCGGTGGTATCCGTAACGAGTGAGATTTACTAGCTTCTAGTAAATATACTTCAATATCAGCAGGCGGTATGGGACATTTTGGTTAAGTTCTAGTGATTACTGAAAGTGATGGTATTTAGCACTCTAGAGCATATTTCCTTTTGATGTTCGGTGGGACTGGTAGATCCTTAAGAGATATATTCATGGATTAATTTACAATTATAAATTTATAAAGATGAATAATCTAGAGTCTTCGAGTCATGGTTGCTACGATCGTCTTGATCGATATGGACTATCCTTTAGATTAATTGTGATTCTGTGTTCCTAGCATGAGTAGGATCTTTGGTATCGAATCGGTATGAGTGATACCCTTGTTTGTTTGTTTGCCATGTTCTAAGAACAATCATTACGATTGGTACGGACGATCATTACCACCGGTATGGATTAAGATCTCTTAGATTCTGGAAATTTGAATTCCGTGTTCGTGAAATAAATATATACTCTTGTGTCTTGAGGTGGATTCTGAGTTAAATTAATTATTTGACTTGTTACATCTTGGACATCTTGATTTACTTATATGTCATATATCTTTATGTTATATCTTGTTCTCCAAATTGGATATTTAGAGATAGTCTCACCTGGGTGTTATTTTAATGCTTGAGTCAGGCAAGACTTTCTGGGTTACAGGAAAGGTTGGCCTTTGTATGGTTGTGCTAGCAAGGAGATAAACATTTTTTTCCTTTAGTTTATCTCATTTAGGATTCGTGTTTGTGTATGAGAGGTATAACTGAGATAGAGATTTGTATCATATGTATATTATGTGAGTCTAGTGTTATATTTGATAGAATCTCACTTTTATATATCTATATAATGTTTATTATTCCACCGTGATTTGTGACTATTGTTTATATGATATACTGTTCCGATTTTGATAAACTGGTGTGATTATTACTTTGGACTGAGACTGTGCATGTCCGATTTTATTCCATATATTAAATAGACCGTGAGTATGACGTGTCAGTGTTAGTTTAAAGATATATTCACATTCAGTCGCCTTTATCAAGGTGTAATCTCTCTATTATTAGACGACATTATTTATAATATTCTTTAATAATATGGATATCATGGTGGGGTCGTTACACGTGTGATCGACGAGCGATCAAATTTGATTTTGCGTACAAATGACGCATGTACATCATATGGGCTTTGGTGAACATTTGAAAATGCAAATTATATGGTTTGGTATCAATTGCAAGTAAGATGCAGGTTCATGGAAGCAAAAGCTGGTTTGATGCTTTTGATTTCATTAGTAGAGTTGGTTGCTCGACTAATAGGCACATGTTTAAATTTTTATTTTTGGTTGATGGTTTTATGCCCTAGATATAGGAGGCTACTTGGCTTTTGGTTTCTTTCGTTGGTATGGGCTCGTAGTGCCGATTTTCGGTTTTTTCGATCGAGCCGCGCAAAGGAGATGCTGCCGAAATTTTCCATAACTTTAAAGAGACTTAGGAATTAATAATCCATTTCAAATAATTGATTTGAAAATTTTAATGGTTTGTGACATTTTTCTTACTTTGGGAATCTCGAAGACGAAATTCTTTTAAGGGAGGAAGAATGAAACAACCAAGAATATCGTCAGTTGATTTTAAATATTAAATTAATTTTAAATATTGAAATATTTTTTTAAAAAGGTTTAATAAATTAAATTAAAATATAGTGATTATTTAAAATATTTGAATGTGAATAAAATATTTGAATATTGATTAAAATATATGGATTTGAATTGAATATTTATTTAAATGGATTTAATGATCTTATTTAACTCCTTTCTATTCATAAATAATAACGAGAATGCATTTCTTAAATTTATTTATAGTAATAAATGGTTTGAATAAATAATAAGGAATTTTATTTTTAATATAACGACTCGATTTCTATTGACGTATTTTTTATTTAATTTATTTGATTTTTCCATTTTTTTTATTTGGAAAATATTTAAATTATTATTTTATGATTTTTTGGCAAACGATAGTATTTTTGTGATTTTACATAATCAAGTACTAGTGTATATTATTATTGTTTTGAGATCGCGTCACTGTTTTGAGCACAATTGTATTTTTGTTCTGTTGCTCGAGATTTGTATGCGAAAAAAAAATCTTTATGGCGAATTGCTAGAATTTGAAAATTTTATATGACTCAATGCTTCTCAACCCATTACCACACGTTTCTTTCTCCCTTTTCTACTGTTTCATTGCTTTTCACTAAAACAAAGAAAAGCATATAGACCCACTCCTTTAAAAATCCCAAACAATTCATATAAAAATAAAAAAATAAATAGAAGGTGTCTTTGAGCTTGTTTAAGGTAGATCTACAAGATGATATAGGTTTTGATGTGTGCGGCTATGATTTTGGGGATGTCCGTTTTGGTACGGTAAATGTAAATATCTAAGATTTGGAAATCTGGGTGTTTTGAGCATCGATTGGCCAAATGGATGTTGTATTTGGGTTTAAGGGGTCAAACGGAACGTGGAGGTCGAATATGGTGGAGTGCGACCATTATTTGGAGAAACATTGGCCAAATCATGCTACAGGTCCTCGGGTCGCGACTTTAGGGGAAGGTGTGGGCTCGTCGTGGTGGGGTCGAGTGGATGGAGAACTCAAAGAGAAGGTTGGCGGTGGTGTCAGATTTAGTTTTCATAGTGATTCGAGCAAAGTAATAGGGTAAGAAGCAATTAGTTATGTTGGAGGTAGCTACAGTTTTGAGCGGCATTTTTAAATGGAGAAGAAGAGGTTTAGTTGGCTAACTATCTTTTAAAAATGTAATTATTGAATTTAATTTTAATTTATAAATTGGTAAATTAAAAAATCAATAACTCTCTCATATGAGGTCCAACCAAGGCGAGACTTTTTGTGTTGCACTCATAATGGCGAAGGCTACGTGATGGAATTGGTTTAGTTGTATTTAGAGCAAGTGAAAATTTAGGCTAAGTTTGATTTTAGGTTTAAACCGAAATGCTTCGGCGCCAATGGGTATTTCGATGAGTTTAACTCACCTTTTTAGTTAGTCGGTATGATATATAGTAGATAAAATTTGTTGTTTGTGTTTGGATGAAATTTTGGTTGATTTGTTTAAATATTCGCTTTTAAAAAGTGATTGACATTCAAATGGAAATACAGGAATTTAGTAGAGAAATCTGTGTTTCTCGACATTTCCATTTTTAATTTGGTATTATATACCTGATGACTTTATTTTAAGTTATATCCCTGTTATATAAATTGTTACATGTCCAAAATTTGATAGATTGACCATATTGGATATGACACCGACATATGTTAAAATTTGAACCTTTTTATAGAAAAGTGTAGTAATATCACCGGTTAAGTGATATAGTGACTATCGGTCTCGATATAGTATTTTGGAAATACTATTAAATGTTGTTTGACTTGGAAATGGTTCTCAATTGGAAAATGATATGTAAATTTGACTTTCGAAATTTCTATGATATTTTAATTAAAATGAGCTTTTGAACTTCTCTATTTTATGCAACTTCTTTATTTATTCTTTTCTAATATGTATATACATAAGTAAATATTCTAATAATTATTGTGGAAGTATTTGCCTTATAGAAATTTTTTATTATAATAAATGTTTATTTTCAAAAGGAAAATAAAAAGGGTTATCATTTATTTAAAGTGATTTTGTGATTATGAGAAGGTAGAAGTATTTTGGGAATAAATATTTGTGGGGCATATTTTATAAACTGTTGAAATAAAAGAATAGATTTATAAAAGTGAATTTTATAAATTAAAAGGGAGATATATAAGAAATATTTTATAAATAAAGGAATAGGTTTATAAATGGTATTTTATAAAAGGGAAAATATTATTATTTGGTCAAACTGGAGTAATAAATCCCAGTTGGAAATTTTTGCAAATATATATTTATGTATGTATGTTTGTGGAATTATCGTGTTATGAAAATTATATGAATTGTGTAAATTATAATTGGAGTTTGGATTATATTGGAGTTTTGGTTATAAAAGTAGTTTGTAATTGTATATAGAAATTTGTAAAAGTAGTTTTATTTGAAATGAATTTTGAGTCTTATAAAAGAGGTGGAAATAAGTTTGGGAATTTATAAAATGTGTTTTATAAATAATATTTTATAAAAGGAGTAAAACAAACGAGTTTTATAAAGGAGTTTATAAAGGAATTTTATAAAGGAGTTTTAGATCTAAATTTGAAGAAGTATAAAATGGGGAATATTATAAAAGTAAATTTTATAAAAAGAAATGAGATTTTATTTCCCTAAATGACCTTCATAATTAGGTTAGTATGAAACATTCCTTTTGTTATCCGGGTTTTTAACCCAGCAGGATCCAAGAGAAGACGGAACAACTTGATGGAGTCAGAATAGCTCTGAAATCAACCAAAAGAGTTGGAGTAACAAGCTAAAGGAGAACCAAGGTTAAAGGATGAAAATATACTAAGGGCATGGATCGCTAGCGATTCATGGGGATAGTTCCGTGTTCAACCAAATCTCTTGCATCAAGAACCAACCCATATTACTGAAGTGGTCACTGAGTTTGACGAGATCCAAGTTAGCTAAGCAAGAGACAAACATCGTCCAGTCCAATCAGCAGCTAAATAAAACTAGCAAGTAATCATCATCAAAATTAGGAAATATGCAACGAGATTACACGAACAACATTAATACAAGGCAATAAAAGCATCCCAGACATCAAAGTCCAAAATATGCCAAGTGTATGGATCGCCAGCGATCCATACACTATGGATCGCCAGCGATCCATACATGACCATGGAATATATGCGACCCACGCATATTGAAGCAGGGAAAGGAGCTAAGTTATTAGCTTGCATTCGAGCTAATTCTATGGATCGCTAGCGATCCGTAGACCATGGATCGCTAGCGATCCATGTTTTTGGCTCGGTTCGTGAGCCAAACTCCACTCCATCATCCTGTGTCCATCTGCAGGTAATTGGCGAACAGGCTCGGCCCAATATCTCTCCAATCTCTATAAATATCGTCCTATCTGCAACATAAACGGGATCTTCTCCGGACTGGTTGATGAAACTCTACTGGAAGCTTTCTTCACTCTTTACCTCCCTTATAACGATCTCCAAAGGGGTTCACTATGATTCTCCAGTGGATTCCAACCTTGGAGACTCAGTCTAGCTAAAGATGATCAAGAGTTTTGTAATCAAACACTTCTTGTAACAACAATCAGTCTATAATAGAAATTATAAAATGGATGTAGGCTTCGTTAAAAACCGAACCACTATAAAAATCTTCTTCTCTTTTTCTCTTATTGCTTTTTTCTATATCTATAATCTATATTATTGCTCTATGAGAACATGGCTGGTGCTTTCACACTCAAACCAGGGTGTTGATCCATTTTTTGGATTAACATTTTGGTGCTTTCACTGAGAAGCCAACTCAAAGTTCAGATCTAGCTATCTACTTTGGATCAGATAGGTCTAGAATTTAGATCCTCAATCTTTGCTTGAAAAACCTACCTCTTGGAATCAATGGCTCCTGGAAGAAAGAGAACCGCCTTTGGAAGGTCCATAGGGGAAGTAATAGCTGGAGAAGATGTTAATCATCAACAAACTAAAGTAAATGGTGCTAACTTAGGAAACCAGGCGCCACTATCCTCTAATCAGCACAAAGTCGTTACTAGGGATGAGTTGAATAAGATGGTTGACGAGATCAACAAAAAAAATAGAAAGTAGCAGAAGGGTCAAATGGATAAGCTTAATGCTCTCTTGACATTACAGTCAAACCCTGCTCCATGAACTATGCCTGAACCCGCGACTGTTATAAAATAAGAAATTCTTTTGTTTTTGGTCTAAACAGAAGAAACGGAAAACAACCGCAAAAAAAGGTGACAACAGGAACCATGGGACTCAACATGGAAGGAAATACGAGTACCCAGATTACCATGAGGCAACCAATTTTGAACTTGAATCAAGGGGCAAAGACCCCGCAAGAAGATATATCTATGGACCTCTCCGACTTAGAAGATGGAGAACAAGAAAACCAGTTGGAAGAGAATGTCAACGCATTCGATGATGCTAGGAATGTCCAAAGTGCACCAATCAGGCCAACCGCAAGCCAATGGGATCTCGCGGGAGTGGCTCTCCTAAAGACAGGAGAGCCTAGGCTTCAACCCACTCGCCAAGACCATTTGCAAAGCCAAACACTTGGTGTAATAACTGACTGCCGCCTCCAGGATTACCAGACATCAGAGGCATACATAGCAGACATGGCCAAACGATTAATGGACGAGAGTAAAATTGGAGAGATGATGAATGGGGATATGCACCAAGTCGGACTCCCTTTACTGATGAAATCTTAAATGAGAAGTGTCCGGAAAAATTCACAATGCCAACCATTCCGTCCTACGATGGGACAAAGGACCCAAAACCCCATTTGTACAAGTACAGTTGGTACATGGATGGAGCTAATGCCTCTGAAGCCGTTCGGTGCAGGTGTTTTCCTATTTTTTGGAAGGAATTGCATCTATGTGGTTCACTAAGCTTCCGCCGAAATCTATCTCTACTTTTGAATAATTAGTAACAAGATTCCTCGATCAGTTCAGGCTCCATACCGCATAACCGAAAGATGTCAGACCCTATTTGGACTGTTCTAGGGACGCAACGAATCATTGAAATATTTTATGAACCGGTTTAATACCGCAGTGACGGAAGTAAGCAACTCCAACGAGGACATGGGTTTTATGGCGTTAGTCCTTGCCATTCACCCGGAGACTGAATTCGAAAAGTGGATTAAGATGAAGCAACCTACCATAAGGAAAGACTTCAATTCTAAAGCAAGTCAATACTTAAGATTGGAGGAAGCACAGGAGCTGGAGAGGAATTCTACTATTGTGCAACCGATGAACATCGGATATAGCAAAGTAGCAATGAATCAAAACGTGCACGCTTCTAGAACTGCTGAAGGAGTCACGGGGAAAGATGGAAATCAAAAGAGGAAAAATGAAAACTCCAATAAAAGAAATCGTAATGGAAACAATAAAAGGCTTAAAGGGTTCAGGCCTGAAGACTATACCTCTCTGAACAACACTTCGAAAAATATTTATCTCGCAACACTCGCAACACAAGGGATTGAGGAATACAAAAAAACCCCTTGGAAGGAAGTAACTGAGCAGCAAAAATGCCCAAAAAAGTTCTGCCGCTTCCATGAGACTCATGGACATAACAAAAATGAATGCCGCCATCTGAAGAATCTAATTGAAGAGTTGATCCGGGAAAACAAACTCCAGCAGTACGTGAGAAAGTCACAGAACCCTAATCAACCCGTGGCTCCTCGGCCTCCTAGAGAACGAAGGAATCAAGCCGAAACTAGTGAAGAAAGGTCCAAACGAACTGACCAATCACTTATTATTGGAATAATATCTGGGGGACCACACCCCGTGCAAAGAACTTGGGGAGAGATGGAGCGGTATGCAAGTTCCTTGAAGCATGCTCCAAAGGAATCATGTCTCGCAATAAAAGATGAAACTCCAGCCAAGCTACAGAAAGTTTTGAGTGACAATATAGTGTTTTGAAATTGGGATACTGAAGGGATCGAAACCCCAACTCTCGATCCAATGGTGGTAAATCCCGCCTTTTGGCAAGGCCAAGATATCAGGAAACTGACTGGGGAATATGGATCATACATCCTCAGCATCGGGTAGCTACTGGGTGACCACAGATATCCATGAATTTTACTCGAGTCCGGATCGGGCTACAATTGATAAGACACATCAAGCAAGGTCAGGAAAAGCAACGTTCCAAGTTTCAAGTCAATCCGAGTTCGTACGCCCAAGATATCATCGATGCAAGATGGAGGAAATAACCCTAAGTTCGAATCCATAGGAAAAGATTCTTTTCGAATCCATCAGTGCAACCTCTGTTCGAATCCATCAGTTCGACTCCATATAGTTCGCAACCACCAACAAGCATTCGTTCAAATCGAACCGGATAAGCCACTTCGAATCCATGAAGTCACTCCACTTCGTATCCATCCAGTGACCCTGCTTCGAATCCATGAAGTCACTCCATTTCGTATCCATGCAGTGACCCTGCTTCGAATCCATCCTTTTGCAGCGACTTCGTATCGATCGACTATTGTATATCACGATCGATACGAACGAACATCTGCTCGAATCCATTCCCTCGAACCCACTAAGTAAAGGCGGCGAAAAACACGGAGTCGACCCAGTAAAACTCGGAGCAAAAACTGGATCAACCCGAGAAGCACGCGCCACGTCAATGCCTTCGCTCACCAGGCCATCGATTCGACCCTATCGATTCGAACAGAACACAGCAACGGAAAAACACCTTCGAATCGACCATATCTCACAATCTACAAGTCCAAATGCCATGAAATTTTAACAGGAGCTTAAGCACAAGTTGAAGAATGTCCACATCAAATTTCAGCTCGATTGGATGTTTTCTTGATTGATTCAAATGGACTTCGAATCGATCCCAAAGTGGGCCCGGATTTCCTGAAAGCGGGCATGTGGGCCCCCTCACGTGCCAGAACTGGTCTCCCGAAATTTAGGCGAAATATCAGCCTCCTACACCTATAAATAGAGCCCCTGGTCATTCAAAAAAGGGGTCGGACAATTTTAAGAGCTAAAGAGCGCCCAGACTCTGCCAGATTTACTCCAAATCACCACCGCTGCCTTATATTCAGACTTAGCTAATAAAATCAGTTGTACTACATTATTAGAAATTGTAATCTTCAAGTATCGAGCAATAAAGTCATCAAACTTCATAGTGGATGTAGGCAAAACGCCGAACCACTCTAAATCGCTTGTCTTCGCAATTTACATTTCTGTTATTTGGAGTTTTTGTTAGATAATCCTCAGTTTTAATTCTCTTTCTTCACTTTTATCTCTTCAAAAACTTCCGAAGAGTGTTGTGCCCATTTTTGGTACAAACACTTTGGTGCTTTCACTGAGAACAACCAGCTTTTTCTCCTGCTCCTTGGATCTACCATCGATACTGGATTGCATAAATCCAAGAGGAAGATCCAGATCTCTAATCCAGAATCCTTCCATTCTGTTCAGATTTGCGTAAAATCTAGGAAAGGAATCCACTACTTAAGATGGTTAGTACAAGAACTACCTCTACAGCTGCTGATCAAGAAGGTAGGGATAGACAGAATCCTACGCAGCAACTACAATCCAATCAAGACAACACTGCTCACTCAGATCCGTCTGGGCCAGTAACCAGACAAGAGTTCCATGTATTGCTCCAGGAATTGGCTCAAAGTCGGCAGCAGCTGGCTGAACAAGTTACGTGCTAATGTTGAATTGACCAATCAATTAAATCGCCGAAGGCGCAGAAGGACCAGGATGGACGGTGCTTCCCACTCGTCCACAGAAAGTTCTACTTCATCTGACTACCATGGCAGATCTACACGTCCCCGATTGGACGCAAGTTATACACAAGCTACCGGATATCAACCTTCCTTGACTGTAGGACAATTGAGGGTCGGACCATCAACTAGCTTCCAGGCCGGGCCCTCGTCATGAGGATGTGTTGTTCCACAGCATACCACAGACAATCGCACTGCAACCGCCGCGGTAGAAACAAGGGTTGATACCCGGAATCTGTCAGATCCGAATAATCAACAACATGGGCGCACTCCTGAACCATACATCCCAGAAGATGTGGAGCCAAGGAGGCGAGACATAGGCCGTCAACAGCGTCCGGTCCAAACTCGCACTGTGGAACCCGACCACACCTTAGCTCAGCATGCACAGAATGTGGCTATGCCCGATATTTCAACCATGATACGTCAGATGATTCGCGAAAGCCAAGGGCTTACCAATGACGACTGGGGAATCTCCCGTAGTCATACTCCTTTCACAAATGAAATGTTATACGCTGATCCTCCTCGGCGATTCAGAATGCCAACTCTCCCTATGTACGAAGGAAATTCCGATCCCAATCAACATATTTTGAAGTATGAGTGGTCAATGAGCGCCGCAAGGGCTGATGATGCAGTAAAATGCCGAAGTTTCCCCATCTCTTTGGGAGGAATCGCAACAATGTGGTTCACAAGGTTGCCACATAGATCTATCTCTTCGTTCGATCAACTGGCTAACAAAATTTGTCGAACAGTTCCGTATGCATGTCGCCAGACCTAAAGACGTTAACACCCTATCTAACGTCACCCAAGCTAAGGGAGAGACACTTAGACGTTATTTAGAAAGATTCCACGTGGCATGTGTAGAGATTAGTAATCCTAACGATAACTCAATCTTGATGGCATTAACCAAAGGAATCGATCCCGATTCTGAGTTTGGAAATTGGCTAGCTGGGAAACCACCCGCATCGTTGGACCGTTTCTACTCCAAAGCCGCTCAGTTCTTACGGCAAGAGGATGCAAAACAGTCTAGGAAGTTGGATGATGTGATGCCCAGAACTGAAGGAATACAAAGTAATGTGGCAGTTAAGCAGTCCGGTGAAAGTTCTGGAAGAGTTCAGTTGAATATACAGAACAAACAGACTCAGCCGCGAGGCAACAATGGTCCGGATAAAAAGAGATATCAGAACCGAGGCCCACGACGTAGGGCTCCAATGTTCGATAATTACACGCCGTTAAATACATCATTGGAGAATGTATACTTACATACTTGCAACAATGTACAGTATAAGAAGCCTGCTCCGAAACCCTCATCGGAGAGGCAGGTTCAAACAGGGAAGTTCTGTAGATTCCATGAAATTTACGGCCACAATACCAATGAGTGTCGACACTTGTAGGACCTCATCGAAAAGTTGATCAGGGAGAGAAAGTTAGATCAGTTTGTGCGGGCACCACATTCTGGTGGTGCGGGCCCTTCAAATCAGAATCGTGCACAGAATCAAGAAAGACAGGAGGAACCAGCTCATGTCAGAGGAAGATTGGTAATTAATGCTGTAAGTGGTAGTCCTCATCCAGCGGTTCGAAGCTGGGAGGAAATGGAATCATATAACAACTTAGTTAGACGTACAAACTTCGAGTATGATGGTAACTTGAACGATAGGCCTTCGACCAAGCGAAAGAGAGCGATGACTAACAACATCATTTTCCGAGACAGCGATGTTGATTACGCCGGAAGCCCGACTACTGACCCACTTGTGATATCGACCCGAGTAGGACCGATATGGATAAAGAGGATCCTGATTGACTGTTGGAGCTCTGTGAATATCATATTTGTACATGCTTATAATCAAATGAAGATGAAAGCTAGGGATTTAAAACCCTGCCAAACTCATCTCCATGGATTCAATGGCAGCGCTACCATACCTGTTGGGATGGTGGAGTTACCAGTTGAGTTGGGAGCCGGAGAACGTAGATCGATTCGAACATTGCAGTTCGTTGTGTTGGATGTAGACTCGCCATATAATGCCTTTTTAGGTCGACCCGCCCTTGCAGAATTCAGGGCCATAATCGCCCCGTGGTGTTTAACTTTAAAGTTCCCTACCGTCAACGGAGTTGGGGTCGTCCAAGGCGACCAGGTTGATTTGAGAACAATCATACGCCAAAATCGAGTTGCCCGATTACGCAGTGCCAAGGACTGACTTAAAACTTTTGAACTCGGTGAACTAGTCACTAAAAAAGATTATCCGGCACTCCCACACATGAGATCAACGTGGAGAGGGTCGCACAAAATTAAGCGAAAGCTCGGGGATGGAGAATTTAAGTTAGCAACCGTTGATGGTCTAACTTTATCAATGGCCTGGAGTAGCGAAAGTCTTCGTCGTTACTGCAAATAACAGGCTATGTTTATCTATTCAGTTTAAATTCCATTCTAAACTTTGTTTCTGCATTTCGAAATTAGAACTTGTAATAAGGCAACTGACTTTGCCATATTTTCTTATTTCAGCAATAAAATGCCATCTTTTCGAGCCAGAGCTTTGATTCATTGAATACAATGTACAACATCACGATGCATGGAGAGCTAAATTCCATCACGCAGTGGAATTTATTCAAGTAGGGAGTGGCTATGATACGATCAGCCACTCGCTAAATGAACCCCGAGCTCGAGGGCAAGCTATCACGTCAGGCTAAAAATGGGTTGATACACGACATTCCTTCACATAACTCCGTACTCCCAGAGTGCGAGACGGAGTATAAACATAACTGAACTCCATACTCCCAGAGTGTGAGATGGAGTATAAACATTAATCAACTCCGTACTCCCAGAGTGCGAGACGAAGTATAAACATTTACTTAACTCCGTACTCCTAGAGTGCGAGACGGAGTACAATCCTTCACTTAACTCCGTACTCCCAGAGTACGAGACGGAGTATAAACATTTACTTAACTCCGTACTCCCAGAGTGCGAGACGGAGTATAAACATTTACTCAACTCCGTACTCCCAGAGTGCGAGACGGAGTATAAACATTTACTTAACTCCGTACTCCCAAAGTGCGAGACGGAGTATAAACATTTACTTAACTCCGTACTCCCAAAGTGCGAGACGGAGTATAAACATTTACTTAACTCCGTACTCCCAGAGTGCGAGACGGAGTATAAACATTTACTTAACTCCGTACTCCCAGAGTGCGAGACGGAGTATAAACATTAACTCAACTCCGTACTCCCAGAGTGCGAGACGGAGTATAAACATTAACTTAACTCCGTACTCCCAGAGTGCGAGACGGAGTACAAACATTAACATAACTCCGTACTTCCAGAGTGCGAGACGGAGTGTAAACATTTACTTAACTCCGTACTTCCAGAGTGCGAGACGGAGTGTAAACATTTACTTAACTCCGTACTTCCAGAGTGCGAGACGGAGTATAAACATTTACTTAACTCCGAACTCCCAGAGTGCGAGACGGAGTGTAAACATTTACTTATCTCCGTACTTCAAGAGTGTGAGACGGAGTATAAACATACATCAACCCCATATTAATCCCCAAGACTGGGGGCAGAACCAAAACAAATATCGAATTGAAGGCGAAAGAAAATATACTTTCATTTCCATATTCAACAAAAAGAATCCGATTACAAGATGGTTCAAAAAATTCCTACTAGTGGGAGCCGAGTCCACATCTATACACGGCTATAGAAAAAACCAAAAGTCAAAACAAAACACTACAGCAAACTAAAGAAGGAGTTCAATCTTTCTTCTTCCTTAGCTTCTTCTTCGGAGTAGTCCCACTGGATCCGCTACCCAACTTCCTCCTCACTCTCTTACTCTTCTCTGGTTTATCCTCCGATGGCGACATAATGTCAACATCTTCCTCAGAGCTTGAGGCAACAGATATTCTCTTGGAGGATGGAACTGGAGGCAAAGGAGCTGTGACAGGAAGTGGGGCAGGATCACTTGCAATGACCACGGTGCCGCCCGGCGATATCATCATTAATGGGGCAGGGCCAGACGGACTCATGCCTGCTGTCACTGATGTCATCTCAGCATTGATCTCGGCAAGGATTTCATCTGCACGAGATACTTGAGCCGCACTGGAAGTACTAGTGGCTGGCATAAAGGAGCTAACAGCCGGAGTGGTCCCGCTCATGGCAAAGGATGGATCGACGAAGGGATCATTGGGTTGACTGAGGAGTTCTTTGATCATCTGAACATCAAAAGATAGCATGCTCGCTTCTCCCTCTTCGCCAACCACAGTAGATGTCATAATGGCCTCGGTGATGATAGCTCCTTGTGCTTGATAAGGAGCTTGTGATGCAGAAGGCGCAGAGACAACGGCTTCGGTCACTAAAATGTGAAAAAACGAAGATTGTTAGCTAAGAGTATTGATTCAGATTCACCACACTAAGTGTATACGAGAGGCGTTCAAGTACCTTCCATAGCCTGGCCCGAAGTATGGGCAGATACATAGGCAGGAGCATCAGCGGAAGACAATTGCGGCTGGTCAGGATTATAAGCAGGGACGGACTGGGGATCGACCGCACCAATGGTTTCAGGCAATGTCGGAATTACAGCTCCAACACCTGTTTCGTGATGCTCGATCCCCGAGCCCTCACCTGTCTCTATCTGTTGAGCACCAAGCCTCTCTTTTGCCATGGAAATCACCACCTCGTGGAGAACTTTCCTCTTTTCCTCAGTAAGCAAGTGCATCTCAAGCTCGAAATCATCTGGCGTTTCATCCGGATGCGCTGCTTTCTTCTCCTCCACCAACCTAGTCCAGGCGTTGTACAGAATCATAGAGTCATCTCCCAGCCATGATAAATTTCTGTGCTCCAGCACGTTGGCATTGTATGTGACCAAGAGATCATCGAAATCAGCATCCATCCTGGACTGCTCCGCCATAATCTTTTCCTGGATTTCTGCCTCCACAGACTTGGTCTTGGCCACTGCCGCAGCAAGTTCGGCTCGAAGTGACACACCTTGGTCGCATGCCTCCTGAGCGGTGGTATTAGCATCGTCTTTTTCTTTCACCACCTTAGCAAATTTGGCCTTGAGCTCATTCAGCTCTTTAACGGCTATGTCTCGCTCAGCTACGACAGTGGTATAACGGTGGCCCATCCCTTCTACCAAGGCACAGTGTGCCTGCTGCATCCTTGCCATCTTCGCCATAGCATCATCATGCTTTTTAAGCGCTTGGAGTTCAGGGTTTCGAGACGACTCCATCTCAGATTGAAGAACCTGGATGATGCGATCTTTCTTGACAATCTCAGCATCACGCTCCTGAATAACCTTTGCCCGGTCAAAAGCTACCTTTGAAGCTTTCACGGCTGCTTTGTACCACTCCTTGTATTGAGCATAAAAGTCGCGGATATAGCTATGCACAATATTTTCGGCATCCGAAGGAATCCTCCTGAGATGGGGAGGGAAGACATATGCATCTAGACAGATTTCTGGAAAGTCCTTTTTCATTTGAGCAAGCTGGATGGCTCCTTCACTTGTCAATTCAGTCGGAGCCTGTTCAACAATGGCAGCTGCCGGCGGTTCAACCCTTTGCCGCTGAGTTTCAGGCCTGGAAGATTGAGAAGGTGATTGTTGATGCGAAGACTCAGGAGGATCTATAGGGACCCTAGGAGGCAGAGGAGAACGAGATCGCGGTCGGTACTGATAGCTCCTATCTCTGTCAGTACGATCTTGACCAGAGTGGCTACGCCAATAATCTCGATCTCTATCATAGCGATCCTGATTGGTATAGCCTTATCCCTGATCCCTATCTGATTCCCTCCAGCGGGACTCATGGTATGAGGAAGATCGGCGTACATTACGTAGCCTATCCAAAGTGGATCCGCGGCCTGACATCTCACCTGCGATAAGAAGAAACTATAGTTTAGAATCCTACAAAAGTGACGTTCAATATGCGGAAATCATGTAGTGATGTGGAAGTGTGTGTAAATGTGTAAACCCCCAGACCAATCGGAAGTGTTGACCGCACTCAAAGGGAAGGGCTCGCTCATATTTAAAACATCTTGAAATTCCTCCAACCCAGTATTATGATGAATCGATATATAATCCGGGATGGGAATATCATCAAGCCCTTTAAAAGTATCTCTCGAATGAGAAGGAGCGGCCTCAGAAATTATAGCTCCGAGAGTGGGAGAAGACACATCTACCGACTTCCACCCCTTAGGTTTAACTTTTTTAGAAACAACAGTCTTGCTTTTCCGTCTTTCTCCCAACTCTTTAAAATTTCCCGAAAGATCCGCCATCGGCTCTATGTCTGTGTGAGTTCTTTCTTCATCGCTCACTTCGGTTGTCACAACCCCGAGCATTTTCTTCGCCATTTTATTCTTCTTCTTGTTCTTCTTCTTCTTTGAAACGGGCTTTAGCATCCCTTCGATGACTATGCTCTGATTCATTTCAATCAAGCCGAGAGCTCTTGAGTTATAGTCAGTCAGCACCGAGTCGATGTGTCTCAGCTCGCTCGGAATTTCTTGGAGGCTTCGAACTATGCCCTTGTAATACCCGCCATCGGGTCTGGAGATAATGGCTGTAAGAGAAACATGATGTTAATACCGATACCAGAAAGCTATTAGTCAAGAAAAACGTTGACAGGTTACGACACTTACGTCTAGACAACCATCGCCTAGCGAAACCTGGAGGACACCGGACGTAAAACCATTCAATCTTGAAGTAACTAAGTCTGGTCCAGGCTCCAGTAATAACTTGACAATTTCTCACTGCCTCCAAAAATGTAAAAGACGGACTATCGCCTCTGCTCTTGAAGTTAAATAGATATCTGATTTCCGTCGGCCTTGGAGGACGGAAGAGATGTTCCATAAATACAATAAACGCACTGTTCTGTAGCGCGTGCCCGTTCGGGTGTAATTGAGAAGGAGCGATTCCAAGAAATGATAACATCTCCCTAATATATTGATTGAATGGAGGGAGTGTTACGACCGCACAAGCATGTCGGTAAAAGGCAGTATACCCTTCGGGCGGACAGTGAGGTCTGTCACTGGAACTCGGCAATAACACATCGTCTAGAGAAATATGATGTCTTGTGCATATCCTACCCAACAAGTTTTCGGAGATATTAGATTGAACAGAATCTATAGGATCCTCGATAAATATTGCGTCTTGTAGCTCGTCGAGAGCTGGATCTACTATATCTGCTGGGATATCTGGAATTACAAGGACCGGAGGAGGAGAACTCTGAATCTCCTGCTGCTGAGAGCTCGAAGACTCCATAACTGACTAACTTATCAGAAAGCAATGTTAAGTTCATAAAATACCTGTCATTCCCTAGTGAAGTGCGTATGAATGTGTCGTGCAGTGCATTACTTAAGCAAATTTTACGGAATGAAACGAAATGTGCGAACGACAGAACTCTGAAAATCAGACTGGAAATGACCGTCATCGCTGACCGTCACAACCACGCCATCCAGATGATACCGGTCGATTCCAGCATAAGTCCATTATATTTTTGGTTAGGCCACAGTTCCATCGACGAGCTTCAAAAGGCAGTCAAACGTGCAGTCCTACAGTCAAGTTCAATTATGCAAGGCCGAAGCTCGTCGGAATCAAATGTTCGAGTGTGCTAAAATTCATCAAGTTCGTCAAATGTCAACTTGAAATCAGTCGTGGTTCGGGTGTTGGAGCAAGTCAGAAATATTGCATTCTTTGAACTGAGGACGATCGAATCGATCATCTCGAATCGATACAGGTCGACTCGATGTGCTTCGAATCGATAAGGGTTGACTCGATGCGTTTCGTATCGATACAGCCCTTGGAGCGATGTCTATAGTCTCAATTGGAGGGGCACTTCGAATCGACCGAGAGAGCATTCATACCAACCAAGGAAAACGGCTTCGTATCGATAAAACTCGATACCTTCGAATCGATCGTAGGGTTATGGGTTCGAATCGATCGATATGAACCACTTCACCTTACGAGCATCGATCCGAGGCCACACAATCGAGACCGATTCGAACTACTCCATCCCGGATCGATACGAGGCAAAGAGAAAAGCAATTCCTCAAGATCTCTCCTTCTTTTCCAAGAAACCCTCAACACCTTGTCGCGCACCATCCCTTGATTCGATCAATTTCGCTCAGATCTCAGAACCCTTCGAAATTGATCTCAAAAGAATTCAAGAATGATGGCGAAGATTTCCGGTTCCATCGTTCTTGGCACGGCTGTATGCATTAGTTACCTGATTTGTTACGATTATGATTGAAGGATTGAAGGTTTTCGATTGATTCGGAGAAGCCTCTCTCAAGTCTGAAGGATCGATGCGAAGGAGAAGGCGCAGGAAGACGAAGATCCAAAGTAAAAAGTGAAAAAGTGAATAAGGTCCCAATATTTATAGGGGCTTTGTGGCGATTCGCATCCCGG
Source organism: Allium fistulosum (assembly GCA_030737815.1). Classification (NCBI taxonomy): domain Eukaryota; kingdom Viridiplantae; phylum Streptophyta; class Magnoliopsida; order Asparagales; family Amaryllidaceae; genus Allium; species Allium fistulosum. The sequence goes on from CM060902.1 coordinate 1,025,835,963, forward strand.
TGAACAAAACCGGTAACAGTAGGTGAAGCCACCAGATCGATTCGAAGCGGCGAATTCGAATCCATAAGCCAGAGCGCTAGAATCGACTCAGACTCCCGCTTGCATTGGTACTGAGCCACGCTTCGAATCCATTCCCTCGAGTCCATCAAAATGGTTCGAAGCACAGACGTTAGAATGACTAAAAGAGCGTTCGACACCAGCAATTCGAGGTGTTCATCGATTCGCAAAGATACGTGGTCTATCGGTACAAGTGATCGATTCGAATCCGTCAATTGTCATCGATACGAATCAGGGTCCATCATCGCATCGAGTCGAACGACGCTTTCGAATCCATCACAAATGAGTTCCATCGATTCGAAGCTTTTGTTCGACTCCACCCACTGCATATCTAATTTAACGAACGTTTCGTATCTAATGAATTCTAAATTCACCAGTACGATGTCGGTCCTTCGACCTTCTATATTGATTCAGGAGAGGATTGATACGAAGGAACTCCCTAAAGCAACTGACGGACATTGTTATGACTCAAGTTTCACATCGATTCAGGAGAGGATCGATATGAAATGCAATACAAGAAAGTTAAAAAAACTCGAATTGAACATTCTTCCAATAACGACTGCAGCGACAAATAGTCAATCACTACTGTACGACAGTCAGTTATGGCAATACAGAATACGGCCTTCAACGAAACATGCAATAGCTGTCCAACATTAATCTGCAGCTTTTCAAAGCACATCATGTTTACACAAGACGTACTTTGGGGGGAAAATGTTATCCCGCCTTTTGGCAAGGCCGAGATATCAGGAAACTGACTGGGGAATATGGATCATACATCCTCAGCATCGGGTAGCTACTAGGTGACCACAGATATCGATGAATTTTACTCGAGTCCGAATCGGGCTACAATTGATAAGACACATCAAGCAAGGTCAGGAAAAGCAACGTTCCAAGTTTCAAGTCAATCCGAGTTCGTACGCCCAAGATATCATCGATGCAAGATGGAGGAAATAACCCTAAGTTCGAATCCATAGGCAGAGATTCTTTTCGAATCCATCAGTGCAACCTCTATTCGAATCCATCAGTTCGACTCCATATAGTTCGCAACCACCAACAAGCATTTGTTTGAATCGAACCGGATAAGCCACTTCGAATCCATGAAGTCACTCCACTTCGTATCCATCCATTGACCCTGCTTCGAATCCATGAAGTCACTCCACTTCGTATCCATCCAGTGACCCTGCTTCGAATCCATCCTTTTGCAACGACTTCGTATCGATCGACTATTGTATATCACGATCGATACGAACGAACATCTGCTCGAATCCATTCCCTCGAACCCACTAAGTCAAAGCGGCGAAAAACACGGAGTCGACCCAGTAAAACTCAGAGCAAAAACTAGATCAACCCGAGAAGCACGCGCCACGTCAACGCCTTCGCTCACCAGGCCATCGATTCGACCCTATTGATTCAAAGAGGATCGATTCAAACAGAACACAGCAACCGGAAAAATACCTTCGAATCAACCATATTTCATAATCTACAAGTCCAAATGCCATGAAATTTTAACATGAGCTTAAGCACATGTTGAAGAATGTCCACATCAAATTTCAGCTCGATTGGATGTTTTCTTGATCGATTCGAATGGACTTCGAATCGATCCCAAAGTGGGCCCGGATTTCCTGAAAGCGGGCATGTGGGCCCCCTCACATGCCAGAACAGGTCTCCCGAAATTTAGGCGAAATATCAGCCTCCTACACCTATAAATAGAGCCCCTGGTCATTCAGAAAAGGGGTCGGACAATTTTAAGAGCTAAAGAGCGCCCAGACTCTGCCAGATTTACTCCAAATCACCACCACTGCCTTATATTCAGACTTAGCTAATAAAATCAGTTGTACTACATTACTAGAAATTGTAATCTTCAAGTATCGAGCAATAAAGTCATCAAACTTCATAGTGGACGTAGGCAAAACGCCGAACCACTCTAAATCGTTTGTCTTCGCAATTTATATTTTTGTTATTTGGAGTTTTTGTTAGATAATCCTTAGTTTTAATTTTCTTTCTTCACTTTTATCTCTTCAAAAAATTCCGAAGAGTGTTGTGCCCATTTTTGGTACAAACAGGTAACAGTGGGAATCGGTCCCGCTGTTGTTCGATGAGCGTTGGTCGATAGTGGAAGCTCTGTTAATATACTTTTCAAACGTACTTTTGATCAAATGAAGATCAGCATGAAAAGCATCACTACATGCCAAACGAAGATCCAAGGGTTCACTGGCGAACTTAAGTAACCTGTGGGGACAATCGACCTGCAGTGGAACTTGGAGAGGCCGATCAAAGAGTCATCCTCATTCAGACTTTCGTTATCGTGGACGAAATGTCTGCATATGACGCCTTCTTGGGACGGCCCGCACTAGCAGATTTTAGAATAGCTCTGGCCCAATGATGCCTAACCATGAAGTTCCCTACTGCAAATGGAATCAGAGTGGTGAAAGGAGATCAGTGCGCCACCAAAGAATGTTACATGGCAGAGCTACGTGAATCAAGAAGTAGGGAAAACGGAAAGGATGTGGGGAGAACTCTCCACATCCGTGAACCTTTTGAATAACAACTACAGATCCGCCCCTGCCTTAGGGACCATAGTCGATTTGATAAGGCTTTGGACCCTAGTAAGAAGAGTTCAGGGGAGGAATGGGCAGAACTAGCAGAGTTGACGGTGTTTGTCCCGGTAGATATGGACAACCTAGCTAAAGTCTTGAAAATTGGATCACACCTTGGAAACAAGATGCGGTTGGAACTTACTAAATTTCTTCATGCTAACTTAGATGTGTTCGCATAGGCGCATTCCGACATGTGTGGGGTGTCACTAGAAATTGCATGCCACACGCTCAACATTGACCCCAAGTTCACACCAGTAAAGCAAAAGAGGCGCAGCCTGGGTCCTGAGCGGTCCAAGGTGTTAAGAGAAGAGGTGGAAAAGTTAATGGCCAACGGTTTTATCCGTGATGAAACTTATCCTGAATGGGTATCTAACCCGGTCTTAGTCAAAATGTCCAATGGGAAGTGGCAAAACTATATCGATTACTCGAACTTAAACAAAGCTTGCCCGAAAGACAGCTTCCCTCTTCCAAGAATAGACCAGCTTATGGATGGAACGGCGGGACACGAGCTGCTATCATTCATGGACGTATACTTCATGTACAACCAAATCATGATGCATGAACCTGATCAAGAAAACACCAGCTTCATCACCAACCTGGGCCTATACTTCTACAGGGTAATGCCATTCGGTTTGAAGAACGTCGGGTCAACTTATCAAAGGTTGGTAAAAACCATGTTCAAGCACCAAATCGAGAAAACTATTGAGGTTTACATGGACGACATGTTGGTCAAATCACGAGCGGCTACCAACCACATGGATAATCTCGCTGAAATGTTCGAAATACTACGAAAGTACGGAATGAAACTCAATCCACTTAAATGTCACTTCGGAGTAGCCTCCGAAAAATTCTTAGGATTCATCGTAAGTGCCAGGGGCATTGAAGGAAATCCAGAACAAATAACGGCACTACAAGAAGTCCAAGCTCCAAAGAATAATAAGGAACTGCAAAGCCTGAATGGAAAGGTTGTAGCACTAAGTCGATTTATCTCGAAAGCTACCGACAAGTGTATACCATTCTTCGATGCATTGATGAAGGAAAGAAAAACTTCAAATGGAGTCAAGCTTGTCAAACAGCATTCGAAGAATTGCTGTGGCACATGGAAGCTCAACCAATCCTATCAAAGCCTCTAGATGGAGAAGACCTGTTCATTTACTTAGCAATCTCGCCCCATGCATTGAGCGCTGCCCTTATGCGTGAAGAAGCAAAGATCCAATGACCCATGTATTACATTAGCAAGCGGTTCACCAGAGCCGAGAAAAATTACCCAAAGCTGGAAAAGCTAGCGTATTGCCTCTTGATCGCGTCCTGAAAGTTGCGACCATACTTTCAGGCACATCCAATCTAAGTACTGACCGACCAGCCCCTGAAGCAAGTGTTGTATCGACCTAAAACTTCTAGACGGCTTCTCAAGTGGACCATCGAACCGAGTCAATATGATATCACATACCATCCAAGGAAGGCCATTAACGGGCAAGCACTAGCAGATTTCATCGTCGAATTTACTATACGGGATGGTGAGGAAGAAACACTGTTGGGAGTGGAAATGCAATGGAGACTCTTTGTTGACGGTGCATCTAACAACCTCTGTTCGTGGGTAGGGGTAGTGCTTGAAACCCCTAAAGTACGAGCCATTTTCTACGCTTTACGTTTGGAATTCCCTGCTACAAATAACAAAGCGGAAAAACGAAGCGTTGATAGCGGGACTAAAAGTTGTGAAAGAGCTCAAGATAAAATCTGTTCACATCTACGGTGACTCTCAGCTAGTCGTCTGCCAAGTGAAAGGAGAATACCAGGCTCGAGGGGAGAACCTTGCGCCGTATCTATCTAAAGTGCAAGAGTTGCTAAGAGACATGGAGCATACACCATTACCCACATTCCATGGGAGCAAAACACCAAGGCGGACTATTTGGCTAAACTAGCAAGCTCCGGAGTAGCTCAATCATTAGGACTAGTCCCAGTTGAAACTCTAACCACCCTGAGCATAGACGAAATGGATATCGAATGGATCCTCGAGATCACCGTCAAACCAGAGACGTGGATGACACCGATAAAGGACTATTTACTTACAGGGACCCTTCCGACTGACCGGAATCAACGGAAAAAGCTTCTCCGAAGGGCACCACGATTAATGATACTAGACGGAATAGTCTATCGAAGGGGATTCTCAACCCACCTTCTTAGATGTGTGTCCGATGATGAAGCCCGACGAATCCTAAAGGAAGTACACGAAGGCAAATGCGGAGACCACACTAGAGGGCAGACCTTTGCGAAGAAAGTCCTCTGGTACGGATAGCCAATAATAAACCGCGATGCTGTAGACTATGCCAGAAGATGTAATCGCTGCCAAAGATTCAAAAAAATTAAAAGAACTCCTTCAACAGAGATTACGCAGATGGTCAACCCATGACCATTTGCAATATGAGGAATCGATCTGATCGGGGTCCTGCTAGTAGCGAAAGGAGGGGCCAAATATTCTATAGTTTCCATTGATTATTTCACGAAATGGGCCGAAGCGGAATCGCTGGCCACTATAACCACAAAGAAAATCATTAATTTTGTTACTAAAAACATTATTTGCAGGTTTAGTGCAATAGAAAATCATCACTGACAATGGGACTCAATTCGAAAGCGTTGAATTCAAAGACTTCTACAAACACTTCCGAATTGAGAAGAGTTTTTCCATAGTGGCTCATCCGCAGGAAAAGGGAAAGTGGAAGCAGTAAACAAAATCATCAAGTCCACCATTAAAAAGCGACTAACTAAAGTAAAACGAAACTGGGTTGACGAACTTCCACTCACACTATGGGCTTACAGAACTACCTACAAAGCGGCAACCGGCCACACCATGTTCGCTCTGGCATATGGCTCAAGAGCAATGATTCCTATTGAATTAGAAGTCCCCTCGCATCAAAGGCAAAATTTTAATCAAAAGAAAAACGAGCAGCTCCTACTCGAATCACTAGATATGATTGACGAAAGAAGGGAAGAAGCCGAGTTGAGAACCGCTGCCTACCAAAAAAGGGTCGCACAATACTTCAACTCCAAAGTTCACAACCAAACCTTCAAAGTGGGAGATCTCATACTCAAGTGAGTCTACCCCGTCCCGGAGGCTTCGGACCGAACTAGGAAGGACTATATGTCATCAATCAAAAGCTAAGGAACAGAACTTTCAAGCTAACAACCGTCGACGGAATCCAAATTCCCATGGCATACAATAGGAAATCACTCCGTCGTTACTTCATCTGAAAAGTACCTTATGTGCTCTCTATTTTTCAGCAAATAAGCTGTCTCAGGATGCCGAGGGCATTGTAAATAGGCAAAAATCTGCCCTGCTTTCCTTAATAAAAATTGATTCGCTTTTTGAACCGAGAAAACTATGTTCATAACAATTACCCACCAAGTCGACGGAAGTAAATCGACTCAAACCATCGGATCGGCGGAACCAGATCTCCGCCTTTTAAAAACCAATGTTGCCCTGGCAACATCAGGAAGGCTAAAACATACACTCCTCACGTTGCCCGAAGATAGGCAACATCGAGGAATACTAAAAGCCATGCATCTAATAAGCCGCGCACTAATTTTCAAAACACAAACCCCTAACGTTGCCCGAAGACAGGTATAGGAGTATCAAAAGCTGCGCACCCCACAAGCTGCGCACCAACTTTTCAACATTAACTCCTCACATTGCCTGAAGATAGGCAAGATCGAGGAGTACTAAAACCGTTCCGGACCGACGGGTCATATCAGTCCCAAAAGCCGCGCATTTCATAAGCCGCACATTAACTCTCGGAGCCGTGAAGTCACGCTCCTAAAATCTAAACTCCTCACGTTGCCCGAAGATAGGCAACACCGAGGAGCATCACCAAGAAATCATGCTCCTAAAACGTAAACTCCTCACGTTGCCCGAAGATAGGCAACACCGAGGAGCATCGCTGTGAAATCACGCTCTTAAAATGTAAACTCCTCACGTTGCCCAAAGATAGGCAGCACCGAGGAGCATCAGAACCGTTCCGGATCGACGGGTCATATCGATCCTAAAATCCACCATCCCATAAACCGCGCACACTTTCAAGTCCCAGAATTTCCTCGGCAATACCGGGAAACTTATCCATGCAGGAATAACAAGAATCAACCCACTCCCATTGTTGGAAGCAATGGGCATGACTCCAACAAATTCGGAGTGCTACAGACCAGCGGAAAATTTTCAACTGTTGACACTCAATGACTAACTATAACATTTAATGTTGATAATGTGTAACTACCTACAGTTAACTCATTCAATGTGCTCATTTCAAATATGCATATGTCGCATACTTACCAGGATATTGCAAAAAACTCGGACTACATGCTAAAGTTACAAAAATTCCGAGAGGAGAAAAATCAAGTTGTGACTAAGTCAAATTTCAAGTTTTAGTATGATGATTTTTTAACCATGAATTACTGGTCATTTGTCAATTGTTTGAAGTAAACATCCCTGTGATTTAGGGGGCATACACCGGCACATAAATAAAAATACTTAAAAATAATAATTTCACAAGTTCTGTTACTCTAAACAAAGTATTTTGGAAGTAATCACAGAACTAGATAAAGTGAAGTAAAAGTATATAGAGTAAACGTAAGTGCGCAGAACACACACAAACAGATAAGTGTAAACAAAACAAGCATAAGTGCACAGAACACATATGAACTAATAAGTAAGAGTATAGTCAAAATATCAACAATGTATTACTTATATCTTTCTTTTATACAAGGTCAAAACGTTGGGGTCGTACCTACATAATGCCGACCAACAAAAGAAAATTACAGAAACCACAACAAAAGCACTAAGTGCATACCCTGCACTTGAACAAAACAACAAAAAATGAATCATAATTAGATCAGCCACCACCTTAACTTCTCAGCGCTTCTTTCCACCACTCCCCTTTCCACCTTTTTGTTCGAAGTTTTTGCTTCGCTTCGGGAGTAGTGTCACTGCCAGTAATGTCAACAATATCCTCAATGCTAATGTCCTCCTCCTGCTTTGCAACCTTCTCAGAAGATTCGCCTTTCGTTTGACACTTTCATGACTTGGAGGAGGTCTTAAAGGCCTTGATTGATTCAACCTTCTCCTTCTGACGGCAACCAGCTGTTCTTAAGATCTGCGTGGCTGCTCGGTTTGAACTTCTTGCTCCTGAACTTCGGCCGATGTTGTGTCACCTTCAAAAGATATGGAAGGGTCATCCAAGCCATGATGTGCGGCGATCTTCTCAGACTTCGACCCCGGCTGCGAGCCAGACGCGGACATGGCGACCGAAGCAGGTACAAAAACAAGCCCAGAAGCGGTGGAGAGAGCAGCAGGTCCAAGCACCGAAGAAATAGGCATATCGACGGACAAGGAGGATGGACTTATAAGATCAAAAATGAAAGCGTTAAATTCGTCATACTCTTGCAGCGTGTGTAAAACCCCATATTTTTAGTAACATTATTTAGGATATTTAATTAGTTAAATAAAATAAAATAAGGTAAGATGATTAATGGATTGAGATTTGTGATTAAATTAGGGGTAACCATGCCATGTTAAATAAGTGAGCAAAAGAATAGAAAGAGAATAAAAAGGTTAGGAAATATGCAAGGGCAAAATAGGAACAAGGCATATCCTTATACCCTAAACCCTTAATCCCTTAACATTCACATTCACTTCATTCTTTCACAATTCAAAAACAAATGCTAAGGCCGGCCACCATTAGGAAGAGTAAAGAAGAAGAAGAATTCAAGAGGAAGAATCAAATCTCTTAATTAAGAACAAATCTCACATCTTTAATCAAAAAGCTAAGGTGAATAATGACTACATCTCATATTTTTGATTGATTTTAGTTTTAGATAAATTTCAAAAGTATTTGCAATTGTTTTTCCATGTTTTGAATGATAAATGGATATGTATATACTTGTTGATGATTTAGGTAATTTTATATGCATTTTATGATGAGAACTGATTTAGAAAACCTATTAAATGACATCCAAAATTCTTTCGAATTTAGATTTAAATCAGAAATGATAATTTAGAAATGGGTTTAAATTTTCAAAATTTTCTGAATTAATGTGGATTTTATATGAATTTTCTAGTGAAGAAAATGTTATTTTGGTTTAAAAATTAATTATGGCCAAATTATATTGGCTTAGGGTCTGAAATTCATATATGTTGGTAAACATATTAAAAATGATTTTCTGGAATTTCTGTAGAATTTTCCTAAGTGTTTTAATGGATATATAAAATTATTTAAGGTATGGGACTTAAATGGTTTATATATTTATAAAAGGAGGAGTATTTTGCAAATAATTCAAATCTTTATTTCTGAAAATCGACAGTACTTTTAGAAAAGAAAAATGTGCAACCAATCAAAATTTGACAAACATGGCTGGTTAGGTACAAAGAAATAGTTTAAAAAGTCAAATCTACATGCTTTTTCATGTTTCAATGTTTTTGGCAACAGGTTCGGACTCCGTACCTTCGCCTCCGACTCCATTGAATACAATGCACATGGTATCATATATCTGGTACGTAGTGAATTGGACAAAGGCGGAAGGCATGGGTCGAAACAAGGGGTTTTGAAGGGTTTGAAGCACTACTTTTCTTTTAAATGAAAATGCGTCTGCTTTGCTTTCGACTGAATAGGTTTCGACTTGATCTGCTTTAGACTAGGTTAATGACTTTAAAAAGAATGGTTTTAAAGAGGTTGCACCATTGTTTTTAAATAACTGCTTTCGACTAGGTCCAAGCCACTGACTACCACTTTTTACCTTTCAACCAAATTGGTTTCGAAAGGGTTATTTGTTTTTAAAACTAAGCCGCTTCTCCAATGATTTTGAAGGGATGGTTTCGACACCATCACTTCTTTACTTAGGAATGCTTTCGAAAGAGATGCTTTCAAATTAAATGTTTTCATGACCGTTTTGATCTATTAAAAAGTATAACCCAAATGGTTTCGAAAGAGATGGTTTTAAAGGTTTCGAAAGGTGTTTCCACATGATATAAACTGAGCCCAAATGCTTTCGAAAGGTTTGATTTTTTAATGTGTTCGAAAGGTTTTAAGGAAAAGTTTTCCAATGGTTTCGAAAGGTCTAAAAGGAAAGGTTTTCCAATGGTTTCAAAAGGCAATGTTTAAGTGTTTTAAAGAGGATGTCTAAGGTTTTAAAGCTTTCGAAGGAGATGTTTTTCAATGCTTCCAAAAAGATGAAGATGAATGATTTCGAAAGGTATGATTTCGAAAGGTATGTTTTGGCTTTTGGCCTAAGGTTTTGCTTGTATTGAAAGGGATACTTTCAAAGATTTCAAAAGGGGTTCTTTCATAGGTTTTGAAAGGGTTGTTTAAAAGTTTTAAACAAAGGTTTCGATTGAGTTGTTTTTGGCAATATAGCCTAAGTGTTTTTAATTTAAAAAGGGTTTATCTTATTTTGGAAGGATGGGAAAATCCTTAGTCATTTCATCAACATTATTTCGGGTAAAGTATATATAACATGGAAAATAATTTAGATTAAAGCAATAAATATATTTTCCTTGTATACGTATGATTTAAAGGTTTAAATCATTTTGAAAAGGTTTTCAAGGAAAATAAAATTAAAGGGTAGTCAACCCTAAGAAAATTACTCAGATTTGAATACCAAATGGGACTTGTGTAGTGTTGCCCCCTATACTCATTAGCTATTAGCGCCTAGCTAATTTATTCCAAAATTCCAGTGTGTAGGGTTTTGTCAGAAGTGAGACTAAAATTATGTTACACATAGAAAGGAATCTAAAATGGAAAGACAGGTTATTGGTAAGCCTGCAAAACCATTAGGACTAGATAGACCAGGAGAAGTAAATAAGGACAGACCATCCAGAAGGTGAGTATCTAACAGTTGTTAGAATTTTTATGTTTTCTGGTAGGCCCGAGTCAGCCTAGGGTTAGTGGTTAGCCAAACAAAACTATAATGTATGAACAAATAGTCTGTATGATAATTGAAATGTACATATACATGATATTGCTTTACAGATTTAACCAGTTTTGGTTGCAGGATTATAATTTGCAAAAGATATGTTTTAAAAAGGATATAAGAGAGGGAAAACCGGTTCCGCTAAGTGGCGTAATATCAGATAACCGAGATGTAAAGTTTTATTCACACCAGGCTTTATGTCTGACTTGAAGTTTATTTTCCTTAAACTCTCGGCTGCTCAAAATTGATTTGAGTAGGCTGAGGGTTGAGGTTTATAGGTTCTAGTAGGTTGATGAATAAAGCTTCCGGAGATGAGCGGGTGGCTGATAGATAGCAAATTAGCAATTGTTGATATATTTTGGATTTATTCCGTTTATTGTATATATAGTACTCTGGTCAACTAAGGGGGCATCATCATATGTCACTCTTGGCATAATATTGTAATAACTATATTTTACCTGAACCTGGGAACATGATGGGATTATGTAATTTGAATGTGAAACATATGCCTTGAAATGTAATCAAAAAAATATTTTTTTGAATTTTTGATTTTGTTTCATATTCATTTGCTTCTGATATTATGAATACCATTAACATAGCCATATTTAGTCGTCGGAAGTTAATACTATGGATGACTGCAGCATCTGTAGCACTTAGCTTTGGGCCACTAGATAGGGGATGTTACAACTTGGTATCAGAGCTTAGGTTTATGAAAAACCTTAACTAAAATGATGATTTTTGAAAATATAATCCCATGGAATTAGAGATAAGATCGGGGTATGGGATAACGCTATAGTAACGTACTTGTATTTGCCATATATAAGTATGTGCTTTATCTTTAGTTTCCCATCTCTATTAGGTTATTTTTCTGTATCTTACAAAGGTTCGAATGCAGATATGAATTCTTGAAGAGATAATGTTGGAGGAGGAAGCACTGATGCAGATGGAAATGCCAGACTAAATACTAGGAAGAATCCAGGTCAGCCACGAGCTGGAAATACTGGTGTTGAAGCCCCGCAAGTTGATACGGGAGCCATGTGTCAGTTTTTTGTAAATATGATGCAAGTGGGGGTTGCTACTAGATTAGTTGGGGGAGGAGCCCAGGAAGCTCCAGTAGTCAACAATTATGCAGCCTTGAGTAGGGACTATGCTAGGTTGGGAGGAAAACCATTTGTCGAGACTGAAGATGCCGTAGAACTGAGGGACTGGTTATTGCACCGAGAGGACTTTCACAGATTTAGGGCTCAGTGCTGAGCAAAAAAGAAGGCTCGCTTTTAGGCAGCTTCAAGAGCAGCTTTATACAGGTGGAATAGTTTGACAGTTGGAGTGGATGAAGGAACCATGACATGGTCTGAGTTTAAGAGGAGAACTGAGGAGAGATTCATGTCTGTGATGGCAAGTCTACCTTGCTTAAGAAATTTGCTGAGTTAGAGCAGGGAGAGATGAATTTTTTAGCGTATGCTACAAGGTTTGAGGAGTTGGCGAGATATGGTAATGCCACTGTGGATACCGTGATTAAGAGAAACGAGAAGTTCATTATGGGATTGAAACCTAAATTGGCCAGGGCTATATTACCTCATTTTAGGGATCCTTTTGATGTTGCGGTAGAGATGGCTCGGAGACATGAGGAAAATTTTTCTTCGGTGGAGAAGAATAAGGCGAAGAAGGTCCAGGTAGGGCAGAGTCGGAAAAGGAAGTTCTTTCCTAAGAAGGGAGCCTGGAAGGGTGGAGCCGTGAAGAAGGGAAAGTCAGAAATTGTCTGCTTTAAGTGTGACAAGAAAGGGCATTATGTGAATGAATGTCGTACTGGAGAGGCAAAGAAAGTGACTTGGAAGAAGAATGTCAAATGCATCAACTATGATTAGATGGGTCATTACAAGAGCCAATGCAAGGAGCCTGCTAAGGATGGAAAGGGCGAAGTATATGCATTGGAGCCAGCTACCTCGAGACCCATGGAAGGGGTAAAAGGAAAAGTAGTGTTGGGAGGTACGCTTATAATTCTTCGTATGGCAGTTAGTGTTCTGTTTGATACTGGTGCATCGCATTCTTTTTTATCTCGTTGTTTGGTAGATAAGCTTAACCTAGAACCCTTATACCTAGTTACTTCCTTAAGGGTTGCAAATCCGATAAGAGGGTATGCAACACTTAGGATGAGGTGTGACCACCTAAAGTTTGACTTGTTAGGTCATACTTTTGTTTTTAGTTTGCATGTGTTTGATTTCGTAGGACTCGAAGTTATTTTGGTTATGGATTGGTTAAGTAAATACGATGCTAAGATATTTTGCCGTGATGGGCAAATATCGCTTAGACACCCAGATTGTAGGGAGCGGATTGTATATACCGTAGAAAACCCTAGCTGTGAGGTAAGTGCTTTATTGGGTGTTGTGGAAATAAAAGGCGAGTTGAATCGAGTTTTTGTGGTTAGAGAGTTCACGGATATTTTTGAACCTGTAGTAGGGTTTCCACCAAAATGGGCCATTGAGTTTTGAATAGATTTGGTGATTGGATCAAAACTGGTTAGTAGACCGCCAAGCAGGATAGGATGACACCTACCGAAATAAGGGAGCTCAAGGTGCAGTTGGTGGATTTGGAAGGCAAGAATTTCATCAGACCTAGTAGTTCACCTTCAGTAGCAACCGCGATGTTTGCTAAGAAGCCGAACAGATTGTTAAGGTTATGTATCGATTATCGTAAGTTGAATTAGAAAACAATAAAGAATCGATATCCATTGCCTAGGATTGATGATTTGTTCGATTAGTTGAGTGGAGCGAAAATATTTTCGTATTTGGATTTAGCGACAGGTTTCCATCAGCTTAGAGTGGCAGATGGTAGTATTCCTTTGACAGTGTTTAGAACCAGATATGGATCGTATGAAGGGTTAGTGATGCCATTCTAACTGACTAATGCGCCAGCTTTCTTTGTAGATTTAATGAACCGGATTTCCGAGAGCACTTGGATAGGTTCGTATTGGTTTTCATAGATGATATTTTGGTGTACTCTGAGGATGAAAGAGAGCATGAAGTTCATCTTAGAGTAGTGCTTGAAACGCTGAGGCAGCACCAGCTAAAGGCGAAGTTCTCGAAATGTCATTTCTGGAAGAAAGAAGTGAAGTTTCTTGGCCATGTAGTTTCAGAGAATGGGTTATCAGTGGATCCAGCTAAGATCGAGGCCGTGAATAGTTGGAAGAGACCATAAACGGTTATTAAGATAAGAAGTTATCTGGGATTGGCTGGTTACTATCGGAGGTTTATTAAGGATTTTTCACGGATAGTGACACCAATGACCAAGCTGACTTGAGAAGATGTGAAGTTCGTTTGGACCACTAAGTGTGAGGAGGCATTCCAGAAGTTGAAACACTTATTGACTAATGCACCTGTGTTAGTTGTTCTAGAAGGGAATCAGGAATTGGTTGGGTATACGGATGCATGTGGGACTGGGTTAGGAGCTGTGTTAATGGAGAGGGGTAGAGTAATTGCCTATGCTTCTTGACAGCTTAGACCGCATGAAGTTAGATACCCAACTCATGATTTAGATTTAGCTGCGGTGATTTTTGCGTTGAAGGTGTGGAGGCATTATCCTTTGGGAGAAAGATTTGAATTGTATATGGATCATAAGTCGTTGAAGTATTTGTTCTCTCAGAAGGAGCTAAACATGAGACAAAAGAGGTGATTAGATTTCTTAGCTGCTTATGATTTTGGTATTGAGTACACACCGGGGAAAGGCAACAAGGTTGTAGATGCACTTAGCAGAAAACATCAGAATATGGTGTTAGCGATAATAGCTAAGTGGAAATATTTGGAAGCGTTAGCAACTTGCAGGGTACATTGGAGAACTATGAGTAGTTCAAGTACAGAAACAGCTTTGTTATCATGTTTGGAAGTTCGACTAGTTATGATAGAAAAGGTTTCTTTTAAAAAACTAGAGGATCCAGTATTGTTTGAATGGATCAGAAAGCTGAGAGATGGAACAGAGAGCGATGACCTAAAGGATTTTAGCCTTGACTAGAATGGGTGGTTGAGAAAGAAAGGAAGATTGTGTGTTCTGAATGTGGGAGACATTAGAAAGGAAGTTTTGGAGGAATGCCATCGTTCGAATTTTACTATTCGTCCGGGAGGAACTAAGATGTATCAGGACATGAAGAGAAGTTTTTTATAGGAAGGTATGAAGAGGGATGTAGGCTTATGGGTAAAGTAGTGTTTGAACTGCCAACGGTAAAAGCTGAACATCAGAAGCCAAGTGGGTTGCTTCAGCCTTTGGATATTCCAGTATTTAAATGGGATTCTATTTCTATGGATTTCATTGACGGATTGCCAAGGTCTAGTAGAGGAAATGAAAGTATATGGGTCATTGTGGATAGGTTGACCAAGAGTGCCCATTTCATTCCAATTAAGTCAACCAGAACGGCACTTGTGTTAGCAAAGTTGTTTATGAAGAATTTAGTTAGACTGCATGAAATTACTAGCAGTATAGTGAGTGATATAAATCTTTATTCACTAGCGAGTTCTGGAAGAGTCTACAAGATACCTTAGGTACCAAGCTCAAGATGAGTACCGCTTACCATCCCCAGACTAATGGGCAAATGGAGAGAGTTAACAAAGTCCTGGATGATTTGTTGCAAGCTTGTGTGCTAGATTTTGGGGGATCATGGGAAGACCATCTACATCTAGTCGAGTTTTTGTATAACAACAGTTATCAGGCTAGTATAGGGATGACACCATTTGAAGTTTTGTATGGAAGGCCATGCAAACCTCCATTTTTTTTGGTTAGAGACCGGAGATAGGTTGGTTCTTGGTCCGAATTTGGTTAGAGAAGTTGTAGAAAAGGTTGAGTTAATTCGAGCTAGAATGAACAAAGCTTAATCTAGGCAGAAGAGTTATGCGGATAAAAGACGAAAAGACTTAGAGTTTTCTATCAGAGAGCATGTTTTCATTAAGGTGTCGCCGATGAAGGGTGTGATTCGGTTTGGAAAATCAAGGAAGTTGGCACCAAGGTTCGTTGGACCATTTCCTATTATTGAGAGGATTGGGAAACTCGCATATAGAGTAGAGTGACCGAGCAGTTTGGCAGGAGTTCATGATGTTTTTTATGTTTCTCATCTAAGGAAGTGTATTCGAGATCAGGATACTACTATATCACCGACTGTGTTAGATGACTTAGTCGTAGAGCCGAATTTGACTATAGTTAGAAAGCTAGTTCACATAGTCGCAAGAGATGAGAAGAGACTCAAGAACAAGACAGTAAGATTAGTTAAAGTCCAGTGGAGCGACGATGACAAAGACTGCACTTGGGAGACTGAGAACAGGATGAGAGACACTTATCCTAATTTGTTTGATGATATGTTTTACCTTCGATTGTTTTTATGTGCAACTTATCATAATTTCGAGGATGAAATTCTTTAAGGAGGGGAGTCTGTAACACCTCATATTTTTAGTAACATTATTTATGATATTTAATTAGTTAATTTAAATAAAATAATGTAAGATGTTTAATGGATTGAGATTTGTGATTAAATAAGGGTAGCTGTGCCATGTTAAATATGTGAACTAAAGAATAGAAAGAGAATAAAAAGGTAGGAAATAGGCAAGGGCAAAATAGGAACAAGACATATCATTATACCCTAAACCCTTATCCCTTAACATTTACGTTCACTTCATTTTTTCACAATTCAAAAATAAAAGCTAAGGCCGACCACCATTAGGAAGAGTAAAGAAGAAGAAGAATTCAAGAGGAAGAATCAAATCTCTTAATCAAGAACAAATCACACATCCTTAATAAAAAAAAGCTAAGGTGAATAATGACTATATCTCATATTTTTGATTGATTTCAAGCTCAGATAAATTCCAAAAGTATTTGCAATTGTTTTGACATGTTTTGAATGATAAATGGATGTGTATATACTTGTTAATGATTTAGGCAATTTTATATGCATTTTATGATGAGAATTGATTTAGAAAACCTATTAAATGACATCCAATTGCTTGCGAATTTAGATTTAGATCAGAAATGATAATTTAGAAATGGGTTTCAATTTTCATAATTTTCTGAATTAATGTGGATTTTATATGAATTTTCTAGTGAAGAAAATGTTATTTTGGGTTAAAAATTAATTATGGCCAAATTATATTGGCTTAGGGTCTGAAATTTATATATGTTGGAAAACATATTAAAAATGATTTTCTGGAATTTTTGTAGAATTTTTCTAAGTGTTTTAATGGATATATAAAATTATTTAAGGTATGGGAGTTGAATGTTTTATATATTTATAAAAAGGAGAAGGGGCATTTTTCAAATAATTCAATCCTTTATTTCTGAAAATCGGCAGTACTTTTACAAAGGAAAATTGGCAACCAATCAAAATTTGACAACTAAGGCAGGTTAGGTACAAAGAAATAGTTTAAAAGGTCAAATCTACATGCTTTTTCCTGTTTCAATGTTTTCGGCACCAGGTTCTGACTCCTTACATCCGCCTCCGACTCCATCGAAACCAATGCACATGGTATCAGATATCTGGTACATAGTGAATTGGACAAAGGCGGAAGGCATTGGGTCGAAACAAGGGGTTCCGAAGGGTTTGAAGTGCTACTTTGCTTTTAAGTGAAAATGCACCTGCTTTTCTTTCGACTGAATAGCTTTCGACTTGATCTACTTTCGACTGGGTTAATGAATTTAAAAAGAATGGTTTTAAAGAGATTGCGCCTTTGTTTCTAAATAATTGCTTTCGACTAGGTTGAAGCCCCTGACTGCCACTTTCTACCTTTCGACCCAGATTGGTTTCGAATGGGTTACTTTGTTTTTAAAACCAAGCTGCTTCTCTAATTCTTTCGAAGGGATGGTTTCAACACCATCCTTCTTTACAAAGGAATGCTTTTGAAAGAGATGCATTCGACTTAAATGTTTTCATGATCCTTTTGCTCTATTAAAAAGAATAACCCAAATGGTTTCGAAAGAGATGGTTTTAAAGGTTTCGAAAGGTGTTTCCATATGATATAAATTGAATCCAAACGCTTTCGAAAGGTTTGATGTTTTAATGTGTTTGAAATTTTTAAGGAAAGGTTTGCAAATGGTTTCGAAAGGTCTAAATGGATAAGTTTTCCAATGATTTTGAAAGGCAATGTTTAAGTGTTTTAAAGAGGATGTCTACGGTTTTAAAGCTTTCGAAGGAGATGTTTTTCAATGCTTTTGAAAGGATAAAGATGAATGGTTTCAAAAGGTGTGATTTTGAAAGGTATGTTTTTGCATTGGCCTAAGGTTTTGTTTGTATTGAAAGGGATACTTTGAAAGGTTCGAAAGGGGTTCTTTCAAAGGTTTCGAAAGGGTTGTTTAAAGGTTTTGAAAAAAGGTTTCGAATGAGTTGTTTTTGGCAATATAGCTTAAATTTTTTTAGGTTAAAAGGGGTTTTAACTTATTTTGGAAGGATAGGAAAATCCTTAATGATTTCATCAACATTATTTTGGGTAATGTATATATAACATGGAAAATAATTTAGTGTAAAGCAAAGAGTATATTTCCCTTGTATATGTATGATTTAAAGGTTTAAATCATTTTGAAAAGGTTCTCAAGGAAAAATAATTTAAAGGGTAGTTAACCCTAAGAAAATGACTCAGATTTGAATACCATATGGGATTTGTGTAGGGTCACGCCCTATACTCATTAGCTATTAGCCCATAGCTAATTTAGTCCAAAATTCCAGTGTGTAGGGCTTTGTCAGAAGTGAGACTAAAATTATGTTACATGCAGAAATGAATCTAAAAAGGAAAGTCATGTTATTGGTAAGCCCGCAAAACCATTAGGACCAAATAGACCTGGAGAAGTAAGTAAGGAAAGACCATCCAAAAGGGGTGTTTCTAACAATTGTTAGATTTTTTATGTTTTCTTGTAGGCCCGAATCAGCCAAAGGTTAGTAGTTAGCCAAACAAAACTACAGTGTATGGATAGATAGTCCATATGATAATTGAAATATACATATACATGATATTGCTTTATAGATTTAACCAGTTTTGGTTGCAGGATTATAATTTGCAAAATATATGTTTTAAAAAGGATATTACTGAGGGAAAACCATTCCGCTAAGCGGCATGGTCTCACTTAATATCAGATAACCGAGTTGTAAAGTATTATTCAAACCCGGCTTTATGTCTGACTCGAAGTTTATTTCCCTTAAACTCTTGGGTGCTCAAAATTGATTTGAGTGGGGCTGAGGGTTAAGGTTTACTGGTTTTAGTAGGATGACGAATAATGCATCCGGAGACGAGCAGGTGGCTGACGGATAGCTAATTAGCAGTTGCTGATATATTTTGGATTTATTCTGTTGTATTATATATATAGTACTCTGGTTAACCAAGGGGGCATCATCATATGTTGCTCTTGGCATAGTATCGTAATAACTATATTTTATCTGAACTTGAGAAAGTGATGAGATTAAGTAATTTGAATGTGAAACATGTAATCAGAAAAATATTTCTTTGAATTTGTGATTTTGTTTCATATTCATTTGCTTCTGATATTATGAATACCATTAACATAGCCATATTTAGCCGTCGGAAGTTAATACTATGGATGACTGAAGCAACTGTAGCGCTTAGCTTTAGGCCTCTAGGTAGGGGATGTTACAACTTGGTATCAGAGCATAGGTTATGAAAAACCTTAACCAGAAAGATGATTTTTGAAAACATAATCCCAAGAAATTAGAGATAAGATCGGGGTATGGGATAACGCTATAGTAACATACTTGTATTTGCTATATGTAAGTATGCGCTTTATCTCTATTCTCCTATCTCTATTAGGTTATTTTTCTATATCTTCCAAAGGTTCGAATGCAGATATGGATTCTCAAATAGATAATGTTGGAGGAGGAAGCACTGCTGTAGATGGAAATGCTAGACCAAATACTAAAGGAATCCAGGTCAGGCACGAGCTGGAAATGTTTGTGCTGAAGCCCCGCAATTTGATATGGGAGCCATGTATCAGTTTTTCGTGAATATGATGCAAGCGGGGGTTGATGCTGGAGTAGTTAGGGGAGGAGCCCAGGAAGCTCCAGTACTCAACAATTATGTAGCCTTGAGTAGGGACAATGCTAGGTTGGGAGGAAAACCATTTGTTGGGACTGAAGATGCCATTGAAGTGTGGAACTGGTGGTTGCACTATGAGAGGATTTTCACAGATTTAGGGCTCATTGATGAGAAGAAAAGAAGGCTCGTTTTGAGGCAGCTTCAAGGAGCAGCTTTATTCTGGTGGAATAGTGCGACAGCGGGAGTGGATGAAGGAACCATGACATAGGCTGAGTTTAAGAGGAGATTCGAGGAGAGATTCATGTCTGTGATGGAAAATTCTATCTTGCTAAGAAAGTTTGCTGAGTTAGAGTAGGGAGAGATGAATGTGTTAGAGTAATGATGGCCTTTTCAACTTCGACACGAGACTTATCGGCGCTAAACTATGCAACTTGATCCTATAGCCTAGCGATTGTCTCAGCCTGGTCGGAGATGGTTTTATTATGCCCCTCTACGATAAGTTCGTGATCAGAGATGGTTTTCTTTTGAGCCTTAATTGTCGTGCTGTAAGCTACCACCTCCTCTTTTAATTTTTCCTTTCTGCATGAGCCTTCTTGATTTCATTCCTGTAGACGATCTCTATTCTCTCATAGGCCTCTTTTATTTCCTTCAGCAAGTCGGCGTTCTTTTTTCCCTCTTGAAGCGCCACTTCTTTCTCCGCCTCCAGCTGTTTGATCCTGGAATCGCTTTCCGTCAATGCCCTTTCAAATCATCCTTCTCTAATTCAAAAGAAAGGATTTCCTGATAGTTGTTGCGGTTATATCTACCAATTGTTTACATAATTTCTCCCACCCTTCGGCTTGTTCTAAAACGTTCTGGATAGCCTGAAGATGTGGCATATATGAATCTCTATGAACTAGATGGAGATCACGATCAAACTTAACCCCCTTAGAAACCACCCGGGGAGTGCCGCCTCAAGCGTAGGAGGACCGGATGGAAGAACATAAGCGGATCTCCGACAGGGGCGTGAAGCACCGAGGGCAGGAGCAACAGAAGATGATGGAATGTAAGTTGAAGACGGAACGGGGACAGAAGTAACTGGGATTTCTTGACCCATTGAGGAGAGCATCAAAACGAAAGATTGCTATTCTGAAGAATGGGAACCGCAATCGAATTTAGACCTCTTCGATAGCTCCTCTCTCTTGTCGAAAGTCTTCCTCTTTTCATACCCACCTTTTTATATTCGACTCCGCTCCCTCTTGTCTCGGTGACAAGTTTCGGCCTCTAAATCTTTTCTTCTTTTATACTCTTCCTCTGTCTCGCGGGGCTGGTGATGGCCAGAAGAACGCTTGGACCAGCACTGAGAGTCGGTAAATTCTTCAAAATCATCATAAAGGTCGTGTCCTCTCGTCATACCTGACATGAAGCAGAAATAAAAGGTTTTAGAAATGGAAAATGAACATGAAAAGTATGTGTACGAGTGAGTGTAATCCTAGTGAAGCGTGTGATGTGTTTGGGAGGAGAGCCTAAAACGACGTCACAAAACGGATCATGTAGGCGCTATGGAAGGAATCAGACTAACTTTGGGTGCAACGTGGCCTAAACGACGGAGAACTTCCTCAAATTTGAAATCTTCCCTCATGAGCACGTTGAAATTGACGTAAACATCAATCAAATCGCCAAAGTCTACGCCAGCATCTTTACTCGGAGAATCCCGGCATCGTCCAATTTCTAGGGCATTGTCTTTACCACCCGTGTCTGGAGGAGGTGAGCTCGGAACAATCGGACTCATCCCCGGAGTCTCGTCGCATGATTCAGAATCCTTATAATTGGATTCTGCATAGAAATCACCGGTGTAAGTAGACTCATTGCTACCATTACCAATTTCCCCCTCCTCTTTTTCTAAGTCCATCACGACTTTGCCTTCCCTCTGTTTGAACTCCTCTTCTCCTTCTTCTAGAATCGAAGGCCGGTCAGGCGACTAACTCCGGTCGCAGCAGCATCTCTTCCATTTCGGGTCTCTCCGGTTGATTCTCCGGACAAACCCTCTCTTTCTTGAGAAGCGCCTTCTTTAGAACCGTGAGAAGAGGAGGTGGATCACATGCGCACCCTAGATTGAGAAGGAGAAGGGACCTCAACTTGAATAGCTGATCTCCTCGGATGCAATAATCCATATCGGAGCAAGTTTTCATCAATCAGCAAGACTTTAACGAACCTTTCCTCAGCGTCGATAGCCTTCAGGATTTGAAAAACTTCATCAAGATACAAGTCCCTATTCAACCTTGGGATAACTGCAAGATATATTCGACTTGTTAGAAACACCATAGCGACACGTCCGAACTCAATAAGTAAGGAAAAGAACTTACCCCCGTTGTCCAAAGACGGTTAAACCCCTCGGGACATTTGACGAAGAAATACTGAGCCTTGAACTTGGATAGGTTGCTGCAGTCATAATATGATTTTTTGATTTCTTTGAGCTTCGATTACAACCAAGGACGGACATTGATCTCTTCTATTGAATGAAAGAAAGTACCACAACTCGTCAAAGCTTGGTACACGATTAAATGTATGCATGAAAAGGACGTGCAAGCAAGTTAGGATAGCGTATCTGTTGGGATGAATATGGAATGGAACGATTCCTAAATTCGAATGGGTCTCGCGCAAAAAGTCATTAAAGGGGGTAACAGATCTGTTCAGGCACATATACCAATGACAAGCAGTATATCCTAGAGGTGGGATGTGAGTAAACTTATCCTTCTCTAGAAGGCGCACGTCTTTCTCCGGCATGCCATGTTGCATGCAAATGTTATGCAGAACCTTAGCTGAGATTATAGAAGAATCTCTCTCCGGCGCATTGAGAAGAACTCTAAAATTTTGGGGAGTTTGATCCAAAATCGGACCAATCAGAACCAAGTGGCCATACTCAGCCCGTGAGGCAAAAGGGGAAAGGGCGATGGAAGACGGCTCGGCTTTTGAAAGTGTCGGACTACCTCCGCTTGACTTACAGCGAGAAGATGAATACTTCATTCTAAACAATAGAACTTGCATCCAAAATGGTCAGGTAATTCTAATCTAAACTAATAGTTTACCCTACAACACTTGAATTCTGGAGAGACATTGATTCAGGCTGACACATCGGATTTCAAGTATGTACCGGGGCAAGTGCAGTATGTTGTTTATAGGGGGTGAGCTTGGTGTCTGAAACACTACAAATGCTCTATCCCGTGTAGATAGTCCCTCACAGCGGGAAAAGAAAAGGACTTCCTGTATCATTTCCTTTTATTCTTACTTCCTCTACATTTACCCTTATCGATCAACGATCGATCACAGATCCGTTGTTCGAAGCGACACGGAAAATTCTTTTCAGTATAGAGACACCGAGCAGCGTTCAAAAGCAAGAAAGATAAGTCCATATTCTCCTGAAGAGCCAGGACCAATTAACAATGTGTCATGCAATATCTCAGCTATGGGACTTGGCACAAGTCGAATTTGGCTCAATGGATGAAGATAGCAAAACATGTCAAACACCAGGGCAATGCCCGAATGTCGTTCTGGGAGGAACTCAAGACTCCTCATAGCAAACATCATGAATGCAACCTCGCCGTCGATTCATTAAACGAACATCGTAATTAGTGAACCCAACTCGGATTAATGATCTAAATGCAAAGTTGATTGAAGCTTTAGGATCAGCGAACTACAATTGGATCGGTGGCAACCTAGGGCATAGGCAAATTAGGGTTTTGGTTGGAGGTGATTTGGACAGGCGACGGCGATGCTCTGGTGTTGGTGGCGTAGAAGAAGTCACGGTAGAGGCTTTAGACAAGGTCGAGTTCCTGGAATTGATGGATCGGATCGCAGGTGAAGACTTGAATCGAATTGCTGTAAAGTGTATGGATCGCAGAAGGAAGTGGCTCGACTCGAATGAACGGAAGGGTCGGGTCGAAGGTTCTTAAATAGGAAAACAGAAAATGCTGAAAAATTTCTACGTCATTAGGTCGCTAGCGATCCATCATCTATGGATCGCTAGCGATCCATATGGTTGCAAGTAATATTTTCTACATTTTACCTAGCGACGTCCCGACACTACTTCAAGGTATGCCGAGAGGCTATGGAGAAAAGTTTGATCTGTTATGACAAGTGATGGCGGTCGAAACCGAAACTAAGCAAGCAGCAGCATAACCTAGTTCACATTCGCGAAACCCTAACACGATTACTTGGAATTCAACAAACAAAGACTAAAAGCAATTACTTCCATAGCACACCTTGTTTTCAACTAAGACGTACTATGGGGGGGCAAATGTTATCTGGGTTTTTAACCCAGTAGGATTCAAGAGAAGACGGAACAACTTAATGGAGTCAGATTAGCTCAGATGTCAGCCAAAAGAGTTAGAGTAACAAGCTAAAGGAGAACCAAGGTTAAAGGATGAAAAATCTACTAAGGGCATGGATCGCTAGCGATCCATGGGGATAGTTCTGTGTTAAACCAAATCTCTTGCATCAAGATCCAACCCATATTACTGAAGTGGTGACTAAGTTTGACGAGATTCGAGTTAGCTAAACCAAGAGACAAACATCCGTCCAGTCCAATCAGCAACTAAATACAACCAGCAAGTAAATCATCATCGAAATTAGGCAATGTGCAACGAGATTACACGAACAACATCAATACAAGGCAACAAAAGCATCCCAGACATCAAAGTCCAAAATATGCTAAGTGTATGGATCACCAGCGATTCATACACTATGGATCACCAGCGATCCATACGTGACCATTGAATATATGCGACCCACACAGATTGAAGCAGAGAAAGAGCTAAGTAATTAGCTTGCATTCGAGCTAATTCTATGGATCGCTAGCGATCCATAGACCACGGATCGCTAGTGATCCATGTTTTTGGCTCGGTTCGTGAGCCAAACTCCACTCCATCTTCCTGTGTCCATCTGTAGGCAATTGGCGAACAAGCTCGACCCAATAGCTCTCCAATCTCTATAAATATCATCCTATCTGCAACATAAATGGGATCTTCTTCGGACTAGTTGCTGAAACTCTACTAAAAGCTTTCTTCACTCTTTACCTCCCTCATAACGATCTCCAAAGGGGTTCACTGTGATTCTCCAGTGGATTCCAACCTTGGAGATTCAGTCTAGCTAAAGATAATCAAGAGTGTTGTAATCAAACACTTCTTGTAACAACAATCAGTCTATAATAGAAATTATAATGTGGACATGGGCTTCGTTAACAGCCGAACCACTATAAAAATCTTCTTGTCTTCTTTCTCTTACTGCTTTTTTTCTATATCTATTATCTATATTATTGCTCTATGAGAATAGGGCTGGTGCTTTCACACTCAAACCAGGGTGTTGATCCTTTTTTGGGTTAACACCTTTCATACTAAATACTGAAGGAATAATATTTTGGATTATTATTATCTCTATTTTAAATGATAATTGTTTTAACCTAAGTAAGTATTGTTTTGAAAGTGAAATCTTTTATAGTATTTACAAAGTGGTTTTTAATTAACGGAAGAATAAATTTAAGATGCTAAGGGTTGCTTATGTGCTTAACCAGTATAGTTTCCATATGGAATTAAATCTTTGGTTGTGTTGTTTGTTTATTTGATAGTTAAATAACCGAATATCAAATGTTGGCTAGTTTTTATTCTATTATTGTCGGTTCGGAGAGACCGGGAGTTGATACATTATCCAAAAAACACTTCGAACCGGCATAAGCATTTCGAATTGGAATATATTGAAGAGGATCAAAGATGGAGCTCTTTGAAGTGCAAGGGTTACTTGCTACTGATCCTAAGGGTGATTCCAAAATGGATGTATTAGAAGTAGTGCCTTCAATTTGTTCATAACTTGGACCACTTATATGGATGAATGCTGGCACTGCATTGCTGCTTGGATGGTAATGTTAGCATTCCCGTTGGGATTTCTATATAAAAGGTAAAATGTAGCCTCTAGCCTCACCAACAGTGAATGAC
Organism: Allium fistulosum; assembly: GCA_030737815.1. Lineage (NCBI taxonomy): Eukaryota > Viridiplantae > Streptophyta > Magnoliopsida > Asparagales > Amaryllidaceae > Allium > Allium fistulosum. The sequence goes on from CM060902.1 coordinate 1,025,861,544, forward strand.
TAAAATAGGGGATATGCTTCAGGGCTATGTGGGTCGCTCCCATTAGAGTATTGTCATAACCCGACCTAGATCGATATTTATTAATGGATTATGTATGATAGTAGCTCGATATAGTTGTAGGCTGGCAACCGGGGTGATAAAATATTCAGTACTATCCAATAAGAGGTAGGCTAGTCCTGATTCGCAGGGGTCGAAAGGTTTTCGACCTCGATGCGTTTTGTCTAGAGGTGTACCGTGTTAGGCGGCACCCCAGTAGCCTTATCATTATATGGAAATTCATTCTACAGTAAGTACCTCATGGACTTAATTATACACCTATTATGCTGAAATTTAATTAATGTAAAATTTTCGGCTATGATTTAATATTTATTTTAAACCCTAGACACTATTATTATATCAGAAGATATCCTATGAAATTGTTTGGTTATCGTAAGGTAAAAACTCATCTGTGTTTATGTGTGGTGTAATCTTACGAGATACCTTTATTTTAAAAGGTTTTATAACATTAAAATCCATTTGAGGTGTGTTTCTCACGCTGGTTTACCAGATTGATCTAGATGTTATTTTATTATAATGCTCGGCTCGGATCAAGCATATTTGCAGATCTAGTTTGGATGCTTTGGAGCTTCTAGAGATGAGCTAGAGGCCTCCAAGACGTAATCACATGTATTTTTATTTTCTGTTGCATTTGTTGTTTAGTATTTATCAACAATTGTGAGGACAGGCTATTATAATTGTCCAGGCCAATGATGGATTAGTGTACTCAAATTTATGTACGTATATTACAATGTTCTTTTCTAAAGATCTGTTGTATATTATATATTACTCATCACGATGTGAGATTATCTTCTGTCTTTTCTTTCGTTTTCTCCAACATTTTGTTTTTCCAGCACTTGGTTGCTAAGAAAATGAATACCGTGGATGTATTAGTGTCGACTTTTGAGGGTCAAAAAGGAGCGTCGTTATATGGAATGTCGAGTGTTCAAAACCATACTTTATAACACTGGATAAATAGAGTGGATTACCAAAGAAATTATTACCAAATGATTGCCCCTAGGTTGAGATCATTATGTTTAACTTAACTTCCAACATGACAAGGTTAGTAAGATTGGTTGAATAGAAGCACCCCCCTCCAAACCTAGAAGAGGATGAAAAGCCTTTGGTTTGGCCACAAAGACTGGCCAAAGCAACCATCCAAGGAGCAATGGTCAATTAAGCCTTTAATCCCACCGCCAGGCCTGATCAAAGCACCTATCCAAAGGAGATGTACAAGAAGCCTTTGGTCCCGCCGCAAGGCCTAGCCAAAGCAAATATCCAAAGAGTGATGGTCAATTAAGCCTTTGACCCCGTCGTCGGGCCTAGTCAAAGCATACATCCAAGGGGGATGGATGAAAAGCCTTTAGTCGCACCGCAAGGCCGGCCAAAGCAACCATCCAAAGAGTGTTGGTCAATTAAGCCTTTGATCCCACCATCGGGCCTGGTCAAAGTACCCATCCAAGAAAATGGACGAGAAGCCTTTGGTCCCATCGTAAGGCTGGCCAAAGCAACCATCCAAAGAGTGTTGGTGAATTAAGCCTTTGATCCCACCATCGGGCCTGGTCAAAGCACCCATCCAAAGGAAGTGGACGAGAAGCCTTTGGTCTTGCCTCAAAGCCTAGCCAAAGCAACCATCCAAAGAGTGATGGTCAATACAATCTTTTATCCTACCCCGGGCCAGGTTAAAGCACCAATACAAGGGAGATGGACAAGAAGCCTTTGGTCCCGCTGCAAGGCTTGGCCAAAGGAATCATCCAAAGAGCGATGGTCAATCCAGCCTTTAATCCCGCCATCGGGTATAGTCAAAGCACCCATCCAAGGGAGACGGTCAATGGAAACTCTAAAAATCAAGAGAGGTGTATGAAAAAAACCATCCAAAAAAGGACGATCAATTGGACTCTAGATTTGATAAACGTCCGAACTCGGAACAGATGAAGGACAAAATGCTCTCCTTCGAAACCACGGGAATTTCTACCTCATGGTAATATCAATTTGTTTTTATAAAAGCTATTCTCAAGAGATTTGAAGAGGATTTCCTTGCTTTCAATTTTTTTTTGAAAATCACATTTTAATAAGAGTGGGTGTGTGTATTCGATCTTTACGGTGAATGGTTGCCAGATATAGTTATGGATTCTTATATATTACTAAGAATATTTCCATGTAAGTTTATGGACTCTTTACCATAAAGAACATTTTTAGTAAGAACAATTAGTGCAAAAAATATATTTCCAAAGGATTACAAGGGTCTATGTGTTTTAAGAAACATTTTATGGAAAGTCATGATGTTAAGTATAAAGGTTATCATAAGCAATTGACGATGAGGAATACCACAACAAAGAATGACAACTTGAGAAGGGAAGGAATGGTGCAAGAGTAGAAGTTTACTTAATATAACATAAGAAAACTTCTTATGTAGGAGGAGGGGCAAGTGTTACACCCAAAATTACAAGAACGAATTGATAAACAAAAAAAAGCCTTCGTACATTGATCAAAACCTTCGTGTTTTGATTAGATCCTTCATATAGATCCTTTGCGTGTTAAATAGAAGCCATCGTCAAGTATTCCTCATAATCATTGAGAAGTGAGATACTAAAGCTATCGTGAAGAGAGATGTTAGAGCCATCATGAAGTGTTGATGCCATCGTGATGAATCCTCTAAAACTATTAAAGTGTTAATTAAAGCCATCATCTGGAATTTATAAAACTATCATGATACGAAGAATTAATTATTGAGGTGTTCTCATAGAGCCATCATGCTATAAAGAATTGAGAGCTATCGTGAAGCAATACGTTAAAGCCTTCATAGAGCATTTCTTGAAGTCATCATGAAATGAAATATAGGGGTCATCGTGAGAAAATTTATTGAAGTCATCGTGAGACCTTCACTATAACCATTATGTAATATACATTAAGCCATCGCGAGTCATTCATCAGAGCCATCGTGGTTAAAGCATAGAGAGCTATCATGAAGCAATACTTCAAAGCTTTCGTATAGCATTTCTTGAAGTCATCATGAAAAGAAATATAGAAGTCATCATGAGATAATTTATTGAAGTCATCGTGAGACATTCACTATAACCATCATGTAATATACATTAAGCCATCACGAGTCCTTCATCAAAGCTATCATGGGTTAACTTGTTGAGATGATTTGATGGTTGGAGTTTTCAATAAATAGACATGTACCACCCTAGATGGGGGATGATTTTTGGTATGTATCTTCTTTCTCATTTTCATTTTTCTTTGGAATAAAATAGAAAGCTTGAACAAAGGACGTTAATGGCTGATTGTGCCAATTTGATTTCCAAATTTGATAATCAAGTACCCATACAAAGAACAATTTGCATAATAACCTTTTTTGCTCTCTTTCTAGCATCACTTGACTAAGAACTCGATCTTACTCAAGTGCCCCCATTATCTCGAAAATAAGCATATAGGTTCGACCTAAGTTTAGCATTATATATAATATTTGATATATTTAAGAAAACAATTTTTCGTATCTCAGTGCATCCACTGATAAGTGTTATATGACATGCTCCTACTGTTTTCTCTATTATTATAATAGTGTATGAAATAAGAAGCTCCATTCAACTACTTAATATGGGCTATTTATATCATTTATTGTAACTAGTTTACAATCAAGAGTCTGAGATCAAATATCTCAAACTCAAAGAAATAACTCTCATAGAAAACAATATTCTGCAAGAAAAATACATTTTGAATAGAATTCACATTTCCCATTCCGTATTAAGTATATACAACCATGTATACAATTATCAGTTTCAATGTCTCTTCATGAAGCATAGGTGACCATTGGCTCTTTCATCCCAATAGTTCCCAAGTTACATCCACTCGTACACTTGCTTTCCTTTCCAAATGGTCGAACAATTCAAATGAAATTCTTACTACAATATCGCAGTGAACTCTTTTTAAAGTTCATTTGGTTATCTATAACGTTTAAAGATATAAAATAAGTTGCACCTTATGTAACCTGTTCAAACCGACAATTCAGTGATCGAATTCCTAGGTCCATCTTGTAGCTTTTGGTATAGTACCCCATCTAATAGGATCCTTATTACGATAAATCGTTTGGAATAGATGATCTTGCATCATGGTTTACATTCTCACTTCAAATGAACTAATTTCATTGAGGTTTCGTACATTACAAATCACGACTATTCACCACACAAATTTTGTATGTGTCGAATTTAGATCAAATATCCATATTCTTGTGTTACTTTAGAGTTTAGAACTCATAGAAGACAATATACAGTCAAGGGAAAATAACCACCCAAGCGACAAAGGTACGAATGTATTTAGGAGTTGTATAATTTGGCTCTTACACGGATTTTGAACTGACAACATGCTAAACGATTTATTGGTAAATATATGTTATATTTCTATGTCAATCTTAATTCAGTTAATTTTTATTTTTAATCGATAAATATTTTATCAATTATATTAGTTTCATAAATTTATCGAAGTAAACTATTTTAACTTTATATATCATATGTCCTTACAGCATTAGGAAGGTTAAATATACTAATTTCATTTTTCTAATAAGGCTTCCATTATATTTTTATATTTATCAAAACCCAAAGAAAAATATATAAATCTTTTGGTTTCTCTAGTCAGTGTTAGGAATCACATTTTTGGGATTTTAACCTTGAGTTTGTGCAACTAATCATAGGCCACAAATGATGGATAACTCTTTATTGGTTGTATCGTATGCTATTTCTGACCAAGGTCATCGTACTAATCTCATTTCGAATTGGAGTCTGATCAACATATCGAAAGAGGTTATTCACTTATATCAACCATTTTGTGATGGCCTAAGTATAACACATGTACCTTGAGTTTTCTTAACAAATACATGCATGTATCTTACCTCGTCTAATAATATATTAATAGTACTACATATAACATATCTAGATTGAGTTTGGTTAACAATAAAAGAGTATGCAAGTAGTCTATTTATATATAAATGATTGAGGACAACATTATATATTAGAGGTTCATATATTTAATATATTTATATTAAGTGATATTGTTTTAGAGAATAATGTATTTATTATGAAATACCCCGATGATTCAAGTGTTGGACACATTCTATGTATCATAATATAGGTACAATACGCGTGTGTTAATTTCTTAAACCGAAGTTAGATTTCATACATTTCCACTTATATTTATACATTATTATTTAAGTTCAATTTATTTATAGCTATTTATAATTTAATTACTTATAAAATATTCATATGTATATTATTAATTTCAGCCATATTTAATTAATTTTAATATTACTTATTAAATCTTGTTTAATTAATTTAATTTATTAGTTTAATTAATTTAATTTATTAGTTTAATTAGAAATTTTATTTAAAATTCAAAAAAATTATTTCATTAATCCTAAACGATTTAAGATGAATATTAAACTATAACCATTATAATTTTACATACATATATCAATATATATATATATATATGCATACATTTATATTAATTCACACTTAAATAATTTTAATTTAATATTTTTTAATAAGTTCAAAAATTACCTTAAACAATTTAAGACCAATATATATTGTGAACTATAATAGTTATAGTTATATACACACACATATATAAATATATATACATATATATACATATATATATATATATATGTGTGTGTTTATTTTCATCAATTAACCTTTAATTAATTATCTATTTAATTAATCCAATTAATTAAATATTAAAAAAATTCAAAAATTATTAATTTATTTTGAAAATAATTTTGAGAAGTATTCGATAACTTCTACAAAATTTTATTTTATATTTCAAACTTAACTTAAAAAACATATTTTAAATATTCAAACTGAATTTTGAAAATTATCCCAAGGGCCAAAAGCTAATTTGGACCAAACAATTAGGCTAATCTTTTAGACTTACTCTTCCCATTCAAGTTGGGCCGGTAGGAGGATAAAATACTTGAATATTTGATCCCAAGCCTAAACACTACTTTTCTAGATGCCCAAGCAAATATGTAAGCTTTAGTTAGATGGCCCTAAAGTTGTTGATTAGACCGCAAAGACCATTTGGACTTTGATATCAGTGTTGTTTCTAGCCTGTTTGGCAACAGGTAAATTGGGTGAATTTCATTTTTTTTCTTATTTGGATCATCGTAGGCCTATGAAATCTAATGGGTTTTGCTATATCCAATCTAGTTTATTTAAATAAAATCAAATTTTATTTAGTATTAATTAATTAATTAATGTGATTTATATAATTTGATGTTTATATTTTTTTTTAGTATAATAATATATACTCATGTGTGTGTGATGTGCATGTGCAATAGAGCAATATGTACATAATTAATGTATATGTATTTAAATGTTTGAATGTACATTTACAAGGGATACATTCGTCATTTATATATGCATTATCATACTCAAAACTTTGTTATACATACATATAATACATACATACATTATGTATATGTACGTATGTATTTCAAAAATCAATTATATTAAATAAATAAAATTAAAATACCTAAATTAATTTTGTATAAGTCAATGAGATTTAGATTTCAAATTTTAATTTTGAAATATATGACAAAGACTTAGTGGATATCTTCAAAACAAGATATTGATAACTAAAATTTAAATGTTATAATAAGTGTGTGTACGTGTGTCAATATGTGTGTGTGTGTGTGTGTATATATATATATTAAGTATTTGGTTGAATCCTTTTCTGTATATTTAAAACTATTTAAACACACACACATATGTGTGCGTGTGTATATGTATGCACGTATGTGTGTGTGTATAAATATATATGTATATATGAATAAATTAGTATACATATGTTTTATTATAAAATAAATTTTAAAATTGTATATGTAAAAATATAATTAATTAAAAACCTTTCGACCGACAAAAATAATTTATTTTTTATATCCGAAAACAATTTCGAGTTAATAATATATATGTGTATTATTATTAAATATAAACATCATTTTAAAATTATATATATTATAAAAATAGGTTTTAGCTGAAAATAAAAATTTAGTTTTTTCTTGAAAATGATTTAAATTAATCTAATTTATATGTATGAATTTTAAACATATATTAATGGATATTTTGATTTAAAAATTGAAAAACAATTTTTTAAAACATTAAATTATATATAATATTTAAAATATAAAATATATATAATATATAAAAATACACAGTCGAATAAAAAAATCTTTTTTATATGGTATTAAAATATAAATTAATAAACAACATGTATAATAATTATTCAATGTAATCAAATCAATGACATAGTTGGACAAGACAATATATGCACGTATAAAATTGATATATATATATATATATAACTTACTATTGTATGATTGTAAAATAAATTAGAATATACCTCTTGATGATAAAGCCAATGAATGCACTTTAGTCAAAGATAACTCCTAGATTCAGCTTGAATTGATCTCTGGACTTTGTAGTGGCCTAGAGTACCCAAGATATTATTTTATATGATGTGTTTTGCTATATAATAAGCTCTTCTATAGAGGTAGAGGGTTAGGGTATATAAGGCCAAGGGAGGAGGAAATCAAAGAGCAAAAATGAGGGGATGGCTTGATTAAAATAAAGCGGGAGGAGGAGACAAATTCTCCTCCTTTTACTCTTTCTCTTCTTACCAATTCTTAGATCCAGATCTACAATTCAAACCCAAACCCTTCCATTCTTCCAATGCTATGTTCGGTTGCAATATTAGTCTAAATAGGCCAACAACAAATCCAATCCGTTTAATAATTAATGCAATTTAAATCGTATTTAAATGCACATCGATATCGTATATCGATGCACACACATATAAATTTTATATATGCACCCAACTAATTGATAATGGAACCTAGAAAATACTAGTAAAAATTAATAGGTCAAATAAATAATTAATTAATATTTAATAAAGATTAATTAATTTGATTAATTTTTAACAGTTATAAATCAATTATGTCATGTGGTATTTCTGAGAAATTCACAACGCGATTTTGCGGCTCGTACGTGTAATTACAAATATCGATTATTATCGAATAATTCAAATATTAATGTTCACACATCACCTTAGCTAGTCGTTGATAGTTTTACCGAATTTATCACTTATAAATCTTCATCGGTAAAATATAATTGTACGATTAAGTGGTACCGTTTTAATAACGAGTATTTACACACATTCTCTTTGTCAACACTATATTGCTTTAAGATTTATGGAATTTGGTTTTGATTAAAATTCTAATATCATCCACATTCAACTTAGTTGGTCCATAAGCAAGTTATTTACTTTAATAATAAAATTTATTATTAACCTACTACTTTAGCCAAAGAATTTGAGTTCGAGTTGATTGTTGTTGACCGTGATACTAAACTCATACAATCGAGGAAACGAATTCTATATTGAATCGTATCTCACTTTCAATGCTTTAAATCAAACCAAACTATAGTCACTCAATGGTCGTCATGCCCTGGTTTAACTATAATTAAAGTGAAGTATTCATATCATATCTCAACAATATTCTCAAGTCAAGAGTACTGCGCATTATCTTCACTCCGAGATCTCCTGTTTGACCTGGTTGTTACTAACTAACTAGAAAATGTTAGTGAGTCATTTCATATTTATCCAATTACTATGAGTAGGTAATACTTTGGTGTCCCATCAGCCAATAATATTACATTGTCTAACATTTGGAGAGCGTAACGTACTCTGGTCTTAACGGATATATTGATATCCTTTCTCGAAACATCTTGACGGGGAATACTTGAAATAATATGTCATTTTATATTGTGACAATTTTCTCATGATTACAACTCCTTGTAATTATTATCACAAAAAAATCATTTAAGAATTATCTATATAACATAGTTAAATCAATTACTTAATTAATATATCACAATACAATATGTATATAATAGAAACAAACAACTTTTATTCTGAACGAGATTTTATTATAAAGTTAATAATTTACAATAAATTAAAGAGTTGCTCCAAGGAATACCACCAACTCTCTCACATCTACCATCGGTACATCATAGTTACTGGTTTGAATGAGGAAGTGTGGGTATTAGATATTGTAATCATCTACCATCAGTATATCATAATTATATTCTTGGGGTGTCGTAAGAACGAAAGAACGAAAATGTTGATGTACGTGCATATGGAGAATGGAAGTTTAGGATAGGTTCTTCATGTAAGAATTGGGTTCTATATGGAGTGGGATTTGAGATATGGGATTATTCGTGATACTGCAAAAGGGCTTGCTTATCTTCATCACAATTGTGTTCCTTCTATTGTTCATAGGAATACTAAAGCCAATAATATTTTAAATGGATTGGATTTCAAAGATTATATTATAGATTTTGGGCTTGTTAAGCTAGTTGAAGATGGTGGTTTTGGACGTTCTTTTAATATTGTTGTTGGTTCTTATAGCTGCATTGCACCAGGAGATTAAAAAGTTTCGAAGTAAATCTTTAATATATGTCTTATATCTTAATGTATCTTCATATAGCCACAACATTCAAGGAGATGTAAAAGAAGCTTGACTATGATTACTCATAATTGAACTAAAATCTCAACCATGAATATTAGTAACAAAGTTTAAAGATAGAGCTAGGAAGTTTGATGGCTAAGGTAAAATCCAAGTTGTCAAACATCAACCATATAGATCACATATCTAACAGCTTCAGTTATTGGTATGTTTTAATAGATCGCTAAATGAATTTTGAATCAATATAATTAATCAAGGATCCTAAAATCAACTACGTCATGAATGTTTGGCAAATGATTTGAGCGTATATATTATTTGTCTTATAGCAGCTTGAAAATGCAAAGAATGAGGTGGAACGGCTTACAAATGACAATGACAATTAGGTGGAAAAGGCATGGTATTCCCACTCCACATTCTATACAGAGTTTGAGAGATTCATGGATTTCGTTGCCCAATTAACATTAGGCATCAAGTCAGGTGACGTAGTGGATGCATGCTGCATAGACACAAAGGTGAAAGGATTCACATTCAAATTGTTGACACTAACTACCGATGTAGCTTTTTTCATTCTTTCATTTCCTTAAGGGGTAAAGGAAACCACTTTGGTTAGCCTTAAGGTAGAATCCTACTCTAAAAGATTTGCACATGTAGGGATAGTTAAAGAAATGATCGAAATTTTTCCTTGGACTAACCTTTGCCCATATCAGCAGAAGGAGTTGCTTCTGGCCGCAAAATACCTAGGGCACCAGCAAATCACTTTTATCTACATATCTAATAATACAAACACGCTTGCTGCTAAAAAAATATTGTGTTGGTCTAACTTCGAAGGGTCGAAGAACAACAACATCAACATCGTAACATCGCTTATAGGACAATGTCAAAGATGATCAATGGATAACAACGCATCACATATAGGTCGCAGCAAGAATCAAAGAATATTGAAGGCTATTTCAAGTTAGGGTTTTAATTTTTAAAATTTGGGAATTTCAATCACTAGTAATTTTGATATCAATTTGGCAATTGCTTAATTGGGAAGAATGGAATTAATAATAATTATAAATTGATTTAGAGTTTTTATATTTACGCATTAATGATTAATTATTTTTTGATTTTGGAAGAAGGTAATTAAATATAAGAGTATATTTCAAGTGAAGTGTTGTTGAATCATACTTATACACATCAAGAATAATTATTTCCTAAATTTTTAATTTCAAACTCAAGTAAAAGTTAGAGTTTTATTATTTAATTTCAATTTTAGTTAAGTTGAAAATTGAAGTCATGTTTTTAATTTAATAATATTACTGTTAGTATAAGTTTGAATGCTAAATTTAGTGATAATAAGTTGTTTTCTAATGGTTAATGTGTTTTACTTAAATTGATTGATTAAAAATAATTTGCTTTAAATTTTCATGTATATATAATTTTAATCGATCATAGTTTGTAGATAACTTTTCTTTTTTGTAAATAATTAGTTCACCGCCTTTAAACTTAATGCTTCATGTGAATTTTGGTTGTTACATGAGTCATTAAGTAGTGCATCCAAGTTATTCCCACACCTTCTGGAATTCAACTTAGCATAAAAATACTTTGTGCTATCATCCCCCATAGTAAGCTAGTTTATTTTTAATTTTTGCTTGATGCTTCAGCTAATAAGTTTAGAATGACTTGATGCTCCTTTTTCACAGCGTAATATGCTTCGGCATTGAAGTTGTTGTAATCAGTTTCTAGCTTTTCTTATAAGTGCTCACATTTTTTCCTATTAGCCTCTACTATCTTATACAAATTTGGTAAGCTTAAACTCCATGACTTCGATTCATTTTTAAGAAGTTTCAAGGTTCCAATAATATTAAATAGCAGGTTACCTTCCCTAGGAATTTCCAAATGATCGTCTAAGTGTTATTATAACCATCTACCATATGCAAATTGTTTTGATATTCAAAACGATTATTGCCTTTCACCTTCACTATAGTAGTGAATTTTACTAAAAATGGGGTATGGTCACTTGATGTTGAAGGTAAAGCCATTGCAAAAGCTTGCTTAAAATGATTAAACCAAAAATAATTAACCAATACTTTATCTAGTTTGCCTGAATATGACTTTAGTTTTATCCACATTAATGTCTAGCTTCAGCGATCTTAAGACCGACCGACATCACATGATAGCGGTATAGTCCAAATCCATTATAATGCTTGTGTGCACTTGGTCTATAATGTGCATCGCCATCTAGTTATAGCTAGAGTAAGCATCCATAAAAGAAAGCAGGTTGTGTCCGACAGTCCCGTCGTCGATTCTGAGTAGTAGGAAGCTATCCTTCGGGGATGCTTTATTTAAGTCTGGACATCAAAGCACGTCCGCCACTACCTATATTTCTTTTAACCAACACATTATTTGATACCTATTCGGGGTACAATGCATTGCGGATAAAGTCATTTGCTGTCAGCTTATCCACTTTCTCCTTCAACACAACGGGTCACGCCAAACCCAGACCGCGCCTTTTTTGTTTTATAGGAAGATATTTCAGGTTCACATTCAGTGTGTGGCAGGATACCTCTGACGATATCCCGTACATATCTGAATGCATCTAGGAAAATAGATCTAGGTTTGGGTGGAGAAAACCAACTCATTCCTCCTTCAAGTTGGCACTAAGCTAAGATCTGATCTTAAGGACCCAAGTTGGATCATCCATATCGATTGGGACATTAATGTCAGCTCGGCTGGTGCTGCCCACACTTCCTTTGACTGCTTCCAAGGATCCATAGGGTTAAAGAACTCACTATGGTTCTCGAACCAGGGCTTGGGCATTGGTTGATTTGCATTTGCTCCTTGATGTAGAGGGTTCTCTCTGCACCATTTCCTTTCTATGACAATCACCCTACACCAACGATGCACACATAACTGAATAGTGTGTTGTGGGTGCATATGGCCGATGTAGGACGATTGTCAAGAGAAAGAAAAAGAAATAAAAGAAAGGAATAGAAGAGAGGAGAAGAGAAGGAAAGAAAACATCATACAATCACATAACCTGTCATATATCTCATAGTGCATCAGATAAAATATAATAGTCATCCCAGATATAAAAAAACGAGACAGCAATAACTATATAAACCATATAATCAGAGTATACAAGCTCATACATTTATACAAAGTAGTAACATAGTTTATACAACTGATAAACTGTCTCTAATAATAGTAAGTTAAACGCTGTCAAGGCTCCATAGCGTCACACAGTGGAATAAACAATAATAAGTCTCAAAATATAAGTATGAGAAAGCGTCAACTCCTGCTAGTCCATCTGCACAGCTCCAATTGTTGTTTACACTTGCTATCTAATCTACTTATTTAAGAGTACCCAAGATAATAAGAAGTAAAGCATAAAACCTCGAGTCAAACAACAGTCTGGTATGAGCGATAAATAGTCTCAAAACACTATAAAATCGATCTAGTATATGGAATAGAGGGTATGAAGAATCATACCTGACATGTCCCTACATCCACAGAGTTCACACATAACACAGGATATATGCTAAATTAGTCATCATGGGTGTACTATACATCAAAGTACTAAGGGTATCTAGATATCAGCATCGGTGATATCTACATCGTGTGACATCCCTAAGGTGTTAAAAATAGTCAAACAATCATAGAATCCATCACCAATCCTCACACTCACCCACTCAGTGCGTTGGATATATGATACTCGTATGGGCACCTACATAGAGTCAAAGACTACTAGATGTCTTGGTTCCTCTATATTCGAATCCATGTTACACAGTAGGCTAGGAACTAGACTACACATCAATAGATAGCCCAAGGTACAATGGGTCTGCACCTCCATAGACAACCCAAGTGAGCATCCTCACGTACCCTCCTCTTTACGAGTACACCACGAAACTTACGAGTATCAACGATCCCTTTGCACACGCCTTCCGTAGCAGAGCCCATTTCGGAACTATCCACACAACTTCCATCCCAAGTTGTTGTGATTGGGAACTACTCTGGATAACCACCATAAGTCATAGAGTGTCATCATGTGTCCCGTAACCCGCCTCCAACAGTCCCCATAACCCGACTCGCCATCGCCTACTCCGCCTCTCGAAGTATAGCTATCCATCCTCGGAGCCATCACTTTCAATCATAGAATCTTCATCATTGAATCATGTAGTCATCACGTCGAAGCATCACATCTTCGCTTCACCGACAAAACCACTCATCGAAGAGCCATATCATTAAAATTAAATGTCGAATGAACGAACCATCACATTATGCTCTTCGAAGCCTCTCTATCGTCCACGTCAAAATTGGCTAAATCGACCATCATCAATAGTCGTAGATATTTACCTCTTTAAAGTAGTCGATAACGAACACTTTGGTCGTGTACTTAACCAAAAATGGTTAAATACAAACCTAATGAAAATGTCTGGCACCTTCCCTGAAGTTCGAAGCACATACCCAAGTTCGTCGTCCTTTATCTTCCGATCAGTCGGCACGCACCAATACTCCTCCACATATTTATCCCATCCATTCTAGTTTATCATCATTTATGTGCTTAATCAATATGCATGAAACTCTATCACATCATTTGAGTCCTCATTATGTGTGCATTCGATCGATATACACTAAAATCTATCCAATGGGATTTTCCTATGTCGCCTTTGAACGGCGTCTTCAACTAAGTAACAAACAAGCAGACATGCAACCAACAAGCATTGAAATGTCTATGATAGCCTACATATATCTATAATAACACAATACAACCCATCCAAAACAAACAATGTGTGGTAAATATCAGTATTAGCCTAATTCTATCAATACTAGTAAAATAGTGCGTCAAGGGGGAAAATGTGCTATTTAGTTTAAAACCATTTTAATACACTTTTAATATTTTTTATAGAATAAGATATAGATTTAACTATTTTAGAAATCACGTTTTAAAGTTAGAAAACATTTCAAAATGTTGTTTTAATATTATACTAACACTCATAGTATGTGAGACAATATCACTCACCTCAACAACAACCATCCAAACTAGCTCCTAGTCGTAGAGCTCGCTATCACGAGTGCAACATAAAAACATCGTCCAAAATGGACCTCATATGCAAAAAATACGTGTAACATAAGATAACGGATTAAATAAGTAATATGATTAACTTAACTATAATTAATTAGGCTAATTACTGTGTTAATCATCTTCCCAAATGCACAAAACCACCGTACGTGTACACACTACAAGAACCCATCATCGACCACTTTATCCCTCGATTTTGCCTTGTCCAAAGCACGAAATAATACATCGTCTTCACTAATGAGTCCATCTTCACATCCTCTTTACCACGGTACCAAAATGATAGAGGCCGATCATCTCATGTAAAATGCGACCTGGGCATGCCTCTAACGGCTCAAATAGTCGCGAGTGACCATTGGGGATCGGATCCAGAATCGTTGGAATAGGAAGACGCTACTCGGTAAGAGAAAAGTGTTGGCAGCCTCTATTTCGCGTATCACTGCCCATAGCTCTGCCAATATGGAACCATAGTCGTGGCTATGGAAAATGGAGATCGGCCAAGTCACATCGTGTGCTCCAAATCGGGTATGGGCACGGAAATCTCCTCGATACGAGTTCAATAGGCTTATTTATGGAATTTTTCGATCAGTAAATCAGGAGAATTGTATTTTTGAAGTGAATGAAGGAAGGTGGCCATTCTTTGTTTACTGATATGATGGAACGATACCAAAGATGAGAGAGGACGGTTTTGTAATATAACATAATATTATTATATTTCTTGTTTATTTAAATTCTCAAATAAATGATCGTGCGTTTTGAGCTCTTACGATCAAACGGTGCATCCAATCACCACAAAACTTGTCTGCGTACATTATCTTATTTTTCGGTCCCGAAGGTATAAATTTCATCACTATCCGAGCTCAATATCACTCCGTGATGATAATTTCATGCTTTTCCCGACCGTTTTGTCCATCGGGTTGTCCGATCTCCAAATGTAGCGATCCTTATACTCATTTAATTCGCAACGTCGATACAAACTCAACGAAAGTGGTCTCGAGTCCTGCTTCGATCGTATGTTGAAAATCATATTTTTTAGATCGTCAATTAGTTAACGATTCAATATTTAAATAAATTATTTAAATATCCAATCGTAAAATAATATGAGTCATTACATTATCCCCTCCTTAAAAGGATTTCATCCTCGAAATCCCAAGGACGAAGCAACATAACCTGCACCCTCACATAAGCAATGATACAAGAAAAATTGTTACTTATCAACTCACGATAATAATAACTGAAAGTGATCACAACAAAGGGAATAGACTGTGAATTAGCATGGAGCCATCATCCTCATCCCTAAGTACAATCACAATCAAATCCAAAATCAATATGGCTAAGCTAAACGTCTAAGTTGCACACTTATTTCCAAAGAAATGGGAAATGGAAAACAAAAGCGCCAACTCACTAATACCCGATATATTGACTTTTCTCCAAATTTTGGCTGATGTCATGGAAAATTTCGGCAACACATCCTTTACGCAGCTAGGTCCGGGAAATATCCCGATACAACATAGATATATACACATCTCATATCTGAGGCATCTCATTTCCAAGGACAACCAAACATATATCACCAAATCAACACTATAAATGTTACATACCTCTTTTATAGCATAAGCATATAAACCAATTAGATGAAAATATAAGCAGGTAAGCATCCAAATAGCTATCACTGGCTTCTATTTACCTGATTAAGTACTCAACAAAGAGGATTAAGCACAATAGTAACATCCTCATGTAAATAAGCATACTCGATCATTTATATAGCTATCATCTCAAATAAATATGTTATATCAAATCATAGCTATCCCGTATGCCTAACAACCATATAAGAAAAATTAATCATATCAATCAAACATCAAATAGGCACACATAAGATCAAACGTTAAAAGTAACATCCATGCCTATCCTAGCATGCAAGATACTAAAACATCTAGTATAAAACATCAAATATGATATCTAATGTGACAGCTGGTGAAAAATAGAAATCTCCCCTAATGAAGATCTATGAGAAAGCGGTCCTCATGCTCTCATGTGCAATCGCCTTCACTATCACTCAACTAAACCTTTCCTACTCCACTACCTTCCTCTTAACCTATGTTCGTATCACGTCTATCGGTACGAATAGGTCTACGAGGTCTTGAAGTTCCTAGTTCATTTTCGATATCATCTAGTTAATTCAATGCCAAATTTCCAAATGCCTCTTGCATGTTCTCCCAAAACCCACTAGTAAACAATGGGTTTCAGCTATTTACAATGCTTTTGGCACACAATGGAATCACATTTTCCATTCCACATATGACTCAACAAATTTGGATGTCATTCTATTGGACTTAAGGAATACAAATCTAGCATTTTTTGTCAATCAATCGACTGCTAATCAAATGCTATCACACCATCCTCGTCCATTGGAAATCCATCGATGCAGACTATAGATATCTGTTTCCACTACTTGAGAACAAATAATGTCTCATCTCTACGGAACCAACAGTCTCGTTGGGTCCGCACTACATCACCTCTACAGACACTACTCGTTCGTCTAATTTAGTCATGATCTCCATTTTCTAGTTTCATGCCTCTAACTAGTACCGATCCACTAAATCAAAGTAAGCCTAATAGTCAAACTAGCCATCAACTTGGCACTAGCTCATATAAAGTTCTGAAGTCATAACCAGCAATAAACTTAAGCAATGTCCACTCTAGGAATATCGCTCCCGAGCTAGTATGTCATCCTACCAAAGCAAATACTATAAATACCAACTCCAAATCATAGTTGAATACTTCCCTCATGCGGTTTCAGTTGTCGACTAACATATGCGACAACCTTACCTTTTGGCATCAATACCACACCTAGTCAAGTACCATAAGCATGTGTGTACTATCGACTCCTTATTCCCGCTCGGAATGAGTAACATTTATGCACTCGTCAACCTCTATGTCAGACTCATTAACGCATGTCCACACCTCACATCCTAAATAAAAACTCTGATTCTTCTTGTCAAATCGGTTAACCGTGCTGCTACTTTTGAGAAATCCTTGGTAAAGCATATATAACATCTCGCCAATCCAAGAAAACTTCTCATCATCAAAAGGTGTTTTCTTAACACCTCCAATACAATCATCAATCGTGTCTTGTGCTTCTCTTTTGTCCATGAGTAGATAAAACTATCATCAACAAGCACACGTACAAACTTACTCAAGTGATTCCGATACACGGTTCAAGAAAGCAACAAAGCATGTTGATACATTGGTTAGCCTGAATGGCATAACCAACCAATAAAAAATCAAAGTAGCCTATGAAACACTGTAATCGGCACACTCTCTCTAACTGCTCTCAGTGGAAACCCCATCGCAAGATCCAATTGAGAGAACATCTTCGTGCCATAGAGCTGATTGAACAAGCCATCAATAAGTAGGAGTGGATACTTGTTTTTCATCTCATTCAACTCACGATAATCAATATACAACCTCAAAGAACCATCTGCCCTAGTGACGAACACTATAGGTGTATCATACTTAAATATGCTCCTACGAATAAACACTTGCCTAAATAGGTCATTCGCTTGCACCTTTAGTCTCCCCTACGCTTTGGGCATCATCTGCTTAAAGGCATAATCACTAGTCAAGCACCTCTAACCAAATTGGTACGAGACTCTATCCTATATGGTGGTAATATGGTCACCTCATTGAATGCGTCCAGACACTCTCTAGCTAAAGGCACAGATGACAACTCATCACGTGGGATACCGAGCAAATATAGAAATCTAACCATCACCTCATCGTCAGGTGGGCAGCCACACACTACCTTCCTTTCATCCTCAGTCCCTATCGTCTACAATGGCCTCTCACAATCCACCACTATTTCGTACCCCTTCAGCCAGTCAATTCCTATACTCTAATACCAAACACAATTAAACCCAATAAAATCAATAACAAACAAACAAACATCCATGACTCGATAAGTCTAAGTGTAGCCAAACCATGTCGTAACATCCCTTATTTTGAGGCCAAAAACTAAGCGCTATGGATGCTGCAGTCATTCATAGTATTAATTTCTGATGAAAAAATGAGGGAGGTTACACATGATAGGCTGGTTGAGCCCCCTACAAGGTTCTTCATAATTTAAAGTTCAGTCAACAATTTCGGATCTCAATTCCAATCTATCTACAAATCATTAGATATGAAGGAATGTGAAACATTGACATTAAATAAAACATGTATGGAATCGTCATAAGTGGAAAGCATAATCTAGATAGTAATGCCCTTTCCTTTCTCTTTCGTCGATGGAGAACTCAACGAAATCGGAACGACATTCAACGCATATGCTTCCACTATCTGTCCCTACTTAGCTGATTCGGGACAATTCTTCTACACCGGATACAGGCTCTCACATCATAAAGCCTTTTCGATCAACTTGTCGAAGCCCTCATAAATCAATCGCTTCCTAAGATGATCACTTGACTCGATGATAGATTTTCATCCTTTTTGTATGGAATATCAATGGAAGATAAACCATACTTCATAGCACTTCGAATTACACCATATACTCCAACATATAGACATATCGCATTACTTCAAACCGACAAACATCTTAAACAACATTGACTTCAAAAAAGTCGACATAAATCTTTTTTGAAGTGAACTATGAACTAATCCCAAGTAAATCGATCCTCGAGAATCGAATCTATAGAGACACCCCATTAGTTCATTGTTCATCCTTAGAGTTATCTAGAGGTTAACTTCTATCTCGTGGCATCATCTAACTCCAAGTCATCGAAGAACCTCTTGCAAGTAACCATCCAATCTTGCCTTTCAATAGCCAACTCCATTCCAAGGAATGATATACCTCCTAGACTCTCGTAGTCTATATAGAGCTTGGGAAATCGACATTATACATTTGCACTTGAGCACCATAATCATTTAGAGCAACTTGGGAATCCTAGGAAATGATTCGCATCATCTCTGCGAACGTATCCTACCAATCAGGGTTAGTGACCCTGATCCTGCCTACTCCCCAACTACGAAGGTGGAATCAATAACAGTATTCCTTGTATGCTAGATCATCCTATTTGATAATAAGGATGATCGGTCTCTTATAAAGAAATTTGCATCACTATACTACTATATAGTTTTAATATATAACAAATACGAACTCTCTCGTATATATACACATTCTAGATCCAATCTAAGACGATAACTCCTATCATATCTCTACAGGATCGCGGTACCAACTCAGGTTAATCATGTAACCTAAGTTTTGATACCAATGTGACGACCGCCCTACACCATCGATGCTCACATAACCCAATAGTGTAATGCTGGCACATCTGGCCGATGTAGGATGATTGTCAAGGGAAAGAAAAAGGAATAAAGGAGAGGAATAGAAGAGAATAGAAGAGAAGATAAGAGAAAGAAAACATTACACAAACATATAACCCATCGTATATCTCATAGCACATCAGATAAAATATAATAGTTATCCCAGATATAAAATAGTAAGATGGTAATAACTATATAAACCACATAATTAGAGTATGCAAGCTCATACAGTTATATAAAGCAGTAATAGAGTTTATACAACTGATAAGTAAACTCAACTGATAAATTGTCTCTAGTAATAGTAAGTCAAACACTGTCAAGGCTTCATAGTGTCACACAGCGAAATAAACAATAATAAGTCTTAAAGCATCACCTTCTGCTAGTCCATCTGCACAGCTTAAATTGCTGTTTACACCTATTATCTAGTCTACTCATTTAAGAGCAATAGTACTAATAATAAGAAGCACGGTATAAAATCTCGAGTCAGACAACAGCCTGGTGTGAGCGATAAATAATCTCAAAACATTATAAAAGTTGGTATAATATATGGAACAGAGGGTATGGAGAATCATATCTGACACGTCACTGCATCCACAGAGTTAGCACATTATATAGGATATATGCTACTCTATGATAGCCATCATGAGTGTAACATACATCAAACAACTAAGGGTGTCTAGATATCGGCATTGGTAATATCTACATCGTGTAACATCCCTAAGGTGATAAAAACAGTCAAACAAACATAGCATCCATCATCCATCCTCATATTCACCCACTTAGTACGTTGGATATATGATACTCATATGGCCACTTACATAGAGCCAAAGACTACTCAACATCTCGGTTCCTATGTACTCGAATCCATGCAACTCAGTAGGCTAGAAACTAAACTGCACCTCCATAGATAGCCCAAGGTACAATGGGTCTGCACCTTCATAGACAACCAAAGTGAGTGTCCTCACATACAATCCTCTTTATGAGTACACTGCGAAACCTATAAGTATCGATGATCCTTTTGCACATGTCGTCCGAAGTGGAGACCATTTCAGAACAATCCATACAACTTCCATCTGAAGTCAACGCGGTTGGAAACTACTCTAGAAAACCATCATAAGTCACAGAGTATCGTCATGTGTCCCGTAACCCATCTCCAACAGTTCCCTCAATCCAACTCGTCGTCGCCCACCCTGCCTCTCGAAGTATAGCTATCCATCCTTGAAGCCATCACTTCCCATCATGGAACCATCGTCGTTGAATCATGGAGTCATCGCGTCGAAGCATTAGATCTTTGCTTCACCGTCAAACCACTCGTCAAAGAGCCATATCGTTAAAATCGAACATCGAATGAACGAACCATCACATCATGCTTCTTAAAGCCTCTCCATCATCTAGAGCCAAAATTGGACAAATCGGCCATCATCAATAGTAGTAGATATCGACAACTCCAGAGTAGCTGATAATGACCGCTTTGGTCGTGTACTTAAACAAAAATGGTAAATACAATCAAAATGGATACTTCTAGCATCTTTCCTGAAGTTCGAAGCACATACCCAAGTACATCGTCCTTCATCTTCAGATCGGTCAACATACACCAATACTCCTCAACATATGTATCGCCTCCATTCGAGTTTATCATCATTTGTGCACTCAATCGATATGCACGAAACTCTATCACATCATTTGAGCCCCCATCATGTGTGCATTTGATCGATGTACGCCGAACTCTATCTAATATGATTTTCCTATATCGCCTTCGAATGGCGATTTCAACCAACTAACAAACAAGTAGACATGCAACTAACACACATAGAAGTGTCTATAATAGTCTACATATATCTATAATAACACAATACAATCGATCCAAAACAACCAATGTGGGGTAAATATCAATAAGTAGCCTAAATATATCAATATCGGAAAAATAGTATGTCAATGGGAAATATGTGTTATTTAATTTAAAACCATTTTAAAACATTTTAATTCTTTTTATAAAATAAGGTATAGATTTAATTATTTTAGAAATCATGTTCTAAAGTTAGAAAACATTTCAGAACATCATTTTAATATATATTAACAATCATAGTATGGTGAGAGACAATATCATCACCTCAATAATGGCCATCCAAACCAACGCCTAGTCGTAGAGCTCACCACCACAACCGCAATGCAAGAAATGACGTCCAAAATGGACCTCGTGTGCAAAAGATACACATAATATAAGACCATAGATTAAATAAATAATATAATTAACTTAAATATAATTAATTAGGATAATTACTATGCTAATCATCTTCCTAAATGCACAAAACCACCATACATGTACGTGCTACAGAAACCTATCATCGACCACTTTATCCCTTAATTTTGCCTCGTCCAAAGCACGAAATAATACATCGTCTTACCAATGAGTCTGTTTTTGCATCCTCTTCGCCACGATAACAAAATGATAGAGCCTAATCATCTCATGTAAAATGTGACTGTGGCATGCCTCTAACGTCTCAAAAAGTCATGGGTGGCCATAGGGGATCGGACCTAGAATCATTGGCATAGGAAGATGCTACCCGGCAAGAGAAAAGTGTTGGCGGCCACCATTTTGCGTTTAACTACCTATAGCTCCGCCAATATCGAACCCTAGTCGCGACCATGGAAAATGCAGATTGGCTAAGTCACATCGCACACTCCAAATCGAGTATGGGCATGGAGATCTCCTCGGTACGAGTTCACGGGCTTGGTTTTCGAATTTTTCGTTGAGTAAATCGGGAGATTTGGATTTTTGAAGTGAATGAACGGAGGCGTCCATTCTTTGTTTGCCGATATGAATGGAACAATAACAAAGATGAGAGTGGATGGTTTAGTAATATAATATAATATAATTATATTTCTTTTTTATTTAAATTCTCAAATAAATGGTCGTGTGTTTCAAGCTAGCACGATCAAATGGTGCATCCGATTGCCATGAAACTCGTCT
Organism: Allium fistulosum; assembly: GCA_030737815.1. Classification (NCBI taxonomy): domain Eukaryota; kingdom Viridiplantae; phylum Streptophyta; class Magnoliopsida; order Asparagales; family Amaryllidaceae; genus Allium; species Allium fistulosum. The sequence goes on from CM060902.1 coordinate 1,025,884,449, forward strand.
GCGTACATCACCTTATTTTGCCATTCCCGATGCTATAAATTTCATCGCTATCCAAGCTCAGTAGCGCTCTAGGATGATAATTCCCGATGCGTACATCTCCAAATATAGTGATCCTTATACTCATTTTAGTTGGCAACATCGATACGAACTCAACCAAAGTGGTCTCGAGTCCTGATTCGATCGTATGTGAAAAGTCATATTTTGGGACCGTCAAGTTATTAACGATTCAATATTTAAATAAATTATTTAAATATCCAATCGTTAAAAAATATGGATCGTTACACTTTTCCTCGTCGCTTTGCCTGTTTGAGCTCTACAATGGAACATTCTCGACCAATGCTCCGGTCTCATTTAATAGATTTAACTCCATTCTCTGTGAGGAACTTCATCATCAAGTACCAAAGAGCCAGTACTACTATGAAATTTGCGAGGGCCAGTCGGTCCAAAAAGGAATTATATGCTAAGAACTCATCGGCAAACATAAACCTCTAAACCATTACGATCTTGTGGTCTCCTCCCAACTCCATGGACAGAATAATTGTCACGATGGGCTATTTTGCCTCTTCGGTAAAACCTTGAATCTTGGATTGACAAGGTTTGATGTCCTTCGAACTGATTTTCATTTATTCAAAATTCCTTTGGAACAGAATATTTACCGAGCTTCTACAATCCACTAAGACTTGATGAAAAGTAGTTGGGCCCACAACGGTCGCTATCACCATTGGATCAAAGGTTGGTGCTTTAATCCTGTCAGAATCCTTAGTATGAAAGATTATATCATCGGTCACTAATTTCTGCTGCTTAGCCGAAGCTCCATCCTTGATGGACAAACAACTACCTTATGATACATGCTTCAAAGAATTCGCATACTGCTTCATCTCGTTCTAGATTTTCTCTATTGGATGAAGTCCTCTAGTTATTATATTTATCACGATCCTTCGATCAGGTCACCTAGGCCCATCTTCATTGGGTCTAAGCAGATTCCCTTGAGCATTCGGCCCTTAGGCTCCAATATTTCGTTTTCCATTCTACGGATCCCTGACATATTGCTATAGCTTTTTCGAATGGATCAACTCTTCAACTATATCCTCTAAATGATGGCATTCATTGGTATTGTTCCCATATGTCATGGAAGTAGTAGTACTTTCATGTTCACCTTTCAGCTTCCATCGCCTCCTTTCGAGGCGGCTTTCTATATCTCTTCGTCCCTTGCTTGGCAAGATAGATATCTTGTAGGATCGTTTTCACCCTAGAGAGGGGTGAATAGGGTGATACTAATAATAATAAAAATTAATGCGGAGATAAAAACAATAACAGAAAGTAATGCGGTAGATCACGCATAAATTTACCCAGCTTCGGCAAAAACCTGCCTACGTGCTGCCCCCAAGTTTTATACTAGAGATTAAGTAGTCAGATGCATACAAACACACATAAACTTACAACACCCGCTAACTTGACTAACCTAACTCTAGTCTCAAAATCCTGCCACAACTCAACGACTGAGTTGCGAATTCTCAGACTACGCCCCGTAGTTTGTACCTAGTCACACGACTAGAAAATTACACAATTTTAAAAAGAAAGTACAAATAAAAAACAAAACTAGACACAAAACCCTAATTTAAAAACTTAAGCCCAATGTAAAATAAATAACCGGCCCACTTAATTTTAAAGTAAAAAGAACGTCTTCCTCTTTTCTTTTGTTTATGATGACTTCGGCCGATCGTTCCTCTTTCTGAATTTTAGGGTTTGGTTTAATTGATGCGCCGCATGATTATCGATCGATTGAAGATTATTTTGCTTCGACTGGCTTAGTACATCGACTCCTTGCTTTGTTCGCCTATGGCTTCTTCAATTGTATGTCGAGCTCGAATAATATAAATTGGTACGTGAGTTTCTCTTTTTCTATTTTGATTTTGCTTGATTTCGATTCGAGTTTCATGATTTATTCCAATGCTTGCTCTGGTATTTGCTTGAACTCGAATGCCGATGATGAATTTTTGGGTTTAATTTATAGGGGTCGAACACCCTATACTCTCATTTGTATATTTTGTTTTAATTTTTTCGTGATTTTATCACTTGCTTTGATTTACTGTGTTGGGCCCTTGATTTTTGATTGAATGCTTGTGATAGTTCTGACTTGTTCCATCTCTGATATATTCGAATTGCTTGAATTGCTTTGGGTCGGTTCCTGTAACTTCGACATTTGAATATTGTGATAATCTGGACTTTGACTTGTTTAATTCGTATGACCATTCTCTGTTTTTGCTGCTTTGGCTTTTTGAAACAATTCTTGACTTTGTTCAAACTGCTACTCTCTTTGTTCACCCAAGTGATAGTTGCTTTGAGTCATCTATTCTTATTACCCTATATTGCTTTGAGTTCTATGATGGTCTCCATACATATATACATATATGTATGTATGTATGTATGTATGTATGTATGTATGTATGTATGTATGTATGTATGTGTGATTGACTTGATTGCACTGGTTTGTTGTGTATATGTGTGTTACCTGCTGCTTTGTACATGTCTGGTTCCTTGTATTTAAAATCTTGTTATAGTGTGTTGATGCTCTTGTATTAATTGGTGGTCTGGTCTGGTTTTGGTCTGGTCCATTGTGTTCATGAGTATTGCATCCTGTTTTGATCGCTTTAGTCTAGTTGCATACCCGAATGCATGCATGTAGTTTGTGTACACTTGTGTCTGATCTGGTTTGAACTGCTGTGTTCATCAGCATTACTTACAAAACTGCCTTGACTTTTTTTTGAAGTCTGGTTCATGTGTGGTCTGCTTTGGTAGAGTCATTTCATGTGTACATCACTTTATACATGTGCACCATATGTTGATATACTGTACTTAACCCTGAACACTTCATGTTGACATGTAGTCTGTACGCATGTTCTTGTTGTGGTCTTGTAGTCTGGTTCACTTCAGTTTTGTATTGTTCGAATCATTTGTAAAGACTGTGCTTGCCTCGAGTTAAACAGCTTTACCCTTCCTTGTGCACAAGCATACTTGCAGTTTGTTGTGCATATATGTGTGTCTGCACATGTATCAGTGCATGTAGTCATTGTGCACTTGTTACTGTAATCTGATGTAGTTGCATGTAGTTTTGAGTCTAAATTGTGGTTGAGGCTGTGATCATGCTGGTTTGTTCTTATTTGAGGCATGTCATGTTACTGTAGTGTTGCACTTGACCATATGTGCTTGATTCATTTTTTGTCTTGTTTTGCAAATTCATTTAAGTCCGGTTCAATTATGAGCCTTTTTATGTCATTGAATTCGGTGCCTTTGTTTTTGTGAGTGTTTGTGTTTGCCTTTGGTCTGGTTCACTCGAGTCTGGTCTTGTGGGGTGTTGTTGCCTTTGGTCATTTCATTGCTCATATGCATTGTCATGCTTTTAGTTGCTTTGTACATGGTTGCATGTCTTGTTTTAATATTTTTCTTGTATACATGTCACTGCCTTGAATCCAGACATTTGCGTGCACTTGAATATGTTGCTATGTACATATATGTATATTAGTGTGCTTTCTTTTTTTGCTTCTGATAAGTGCACTTGAGTTGAATCCAGCTTAGGCTTGGGTTTGACCTTGTGCTCACCTGTCCCTGCAATTTTAACATGTACAGTGATACACTGTGCATGTTACAAGCTGTTCGTGTAAGATGAATTCAAAAGAAAATGATGATGAACAACCCAAATAACTGAGGCAAATAATATTTTCAAAACACACACTTTATTTTGCACTGCAAAATATTTTCTTTTTCAATTTTACTGCGTCAGTGTTTATTTTGCAGAGAGCTTTGATGCTGGATTCAGGCTGGAATAGAGTTGAAGATAAAAATATGAGTGTTGAGTGATTATGTAGTGAGATGTAATGTGTAAATTGAAAATTGTGATGTAATCGAGATTGTAATGTAATTGAAAAAGTATATATGTAGTGAGAGCTCAAATTTGTACTATTCGAATTTGTAATAAAATATTCGTTTGAATAAAATATTTGTTTAAATATGAATTCTGAGTTATTTATTTTATTAAACAAATATTTATTTAATTATGTGAAAAATAAAATAGTACAACAACAAATACATTTAAAGGAATATATATATTTTTATTATCATCAAACAAAAATCATAGGCTATTGTATTCTACATTCTCCTCCTTTTGATGATAACAAACATATATTAAGATTTTGACTCTATTAAATGTAGTTGGTCTTGATGAATTCCATTAGCTCCCCCTATTTGAATACTCCCCCTACAACAGACTCCCCCTACACAGATGCGTGTAGTTAAAACTGAAAAATTAATTAAAAATAACTTTGAATAAAAAAGCCCTTGAATATTAGTAAGGATATTGCTCAAAAATCAAAACCTTAACCTCTCTCCCCCTTTTGTTATCATCAAAAATAATAATAGTAATTGAAATAGCTACGATTTTGATTAAAAATATAAAATCAAATCAAGAGGGAAATATTAATTTCAAATTCCAATTAATCAAACAAAAATCATAATATTTTATTAATTAGAAACAAACTCCACTTTAGAGAAATGGTAGGATTATGGAAAATTTTAGATAGTGACAAGAGTTTGATATTTTCAATAAAGGAGTAATTTGTGCATTTTCGTTTTTAAAATATTATACAAAAAATGTGAAGCACTTACTAACCATGCATAACCATTAGGACTTTTAAATGAGGTTAGTAGTTACCCCTTTTTTTAAAAAAAATATGTCAAGTATTTTCTAACCATGCATAACCGTGAGGACTTTTAAATGAGATTAGAATATACTAGATATTTATCCCTTTCTTATATGCGTCCTATCCATGCATAACCGCAAGGACTTTTAAATGAGAATGGAAGCCCATATATAGAAATTCAAGTAATTCACCCATGCATAACCGCGAGGACTTTTAAATGAGAGTGAATACTTTAGGATATAATTATTTTACAAAAAACAATATTTCCTTATTTTGAAATACCAAATTATGTACACTATATTATGATGTATGGATTGATAGAAAGGTGAAAGTGATAGAAATGATCATGGAATAAGTATTAATCTAAAAGTATTATAAAATTTGTCTAATTTTCATGAAATTATAAAATTATACTTCCTCTTGTTATGAAATATATTTTAATCACTATCCATCACTTTTCAAGCACTATAATAATTTTGATAAGTTCCAAAAGATTCGTTTAGTCAATGATTATCTTTTCTAGAGTAAATCTCTTACGGAAATAAACTAGAGTATTTTTATCATGATGAAAACCCAAGTTTCAAAAATTAACATAAGTGAAAATTAATTTTCTGTATGGGAGTTTTTTGAAAATGACTTCTAGTTAAAAATCAATATAAATAATTAAATAATTGCAAAAATGATTTCAACATGAGATGATATCAGATACCACTTGTATTTAAGGTATTCATGGTGATATATAGTGGTATATAAGAAAAACGTGTACTCCTCAACACTTGAATTGTTTTTTGAAATTTTCAGCACATCCATTTATATCAAGCACAAGTAAAGTAATCTATATTGTGCAAAAAACAAACATTAAAAAAAATTGTCAAAGTAGTTTTTCATGACATTCCAAAGTGAATCGATTAAACTAAAAATAGAAAAGTTGTAGCATTATCAGTTAGCTTTCCAGAACTTCAAGAATTTTACAAATCAAAGTTGAGATGTTCAAGATATGGCAGAAATGCTTCAACAATGTTGATCAAAACATAGTTAACATTATGTGAACAAAATTGAGTTAAGAGATCATACCTCACTTTCCTTCGATTCCATGATATCTGAAATGCAATGATCTCCATCTAATCTTTATAGGCTAAGGAACATTTAAATTTTAGTTTATCAATCACCTAGAACAACTCGAAATCTATCTCCATCAAATTTGTTCCTTAGCCCACTTATGTGTATAAATTTTGGAGAAGGCAAGTGGTCTAACTAAGGATGTAGGACCACTATTATTATCTATTGAAATCTTTGGTACCCAAATTTGTCTATATAACAAACCGTTAGCATCTACAATTGTACCCTTGGGAATCCAAATTTGTTTAAATTTCAAACTATTTATATTCGTACCTTTTGGAATCCATATTTGTTTAACGGTTTTGTGTTTGTATATATTTTGACAATTATTCTTGCAATGTCCAATATTTCCACACTTTACGCATTTGGGTATCACACTTTTCCCTTTAACAGTGTTATTAGTCTTTTGTTCATATTTTGACCCTTTCGCAAATCCAATTCCTTTCCTTTTATTCACAAAGAGTTGATTTTCTAAGAGCATATTAAATTATTTTTCTCTAGTGAAAAATTTCTGAGTAATCAACTCTAGTTTATTAACTTGGGATTTTAAAAGTTTATTTTCATTTATTAGCTTCGAACAACAACTAATGGTACTATCTCTCTTTTCAAAATTATTCATTTTCAAGTCCATATTTTCATTTTCAAGCTCTCTAATTTTAGTCTCAATTTTTAGCATCTCAGTTTCAAAGGGTTGGAGTTTTTTAAATTCAATTTTTTTCAAAATCCTTGATTTTTTCAATCTCCTTTTCAAACTCGTGATTTAATCGAATAATTTTAGATTTGCTAAAAATCACGTTTTCTTTTTTAAGGGTTTTGAAATTTTCGTTGACCTCGTTTAATTTCTTTTCAAAAATCGCACGTTTAGAACTTTTTCGATCTCTTAAAACTATCCAACTCTTTTTGCAAAATATTATTTTTACAAATCAACTCAGTTTTGTTCTTTTCCCGAATTAAAATTTCGTTTCTAACCTTTGAAAGTTTTCATGAAAACAGGCAAATTCCTTTTCATAGTCCAAACGCCTTTTGCAATTATAATTTTTATTTTTCTTAATATTTTTAAGCTCATTTTCCAAATCATTATTTTTCTGATGCAGTTTAGATTGTTCCCTTATCAACTTATTATTTTTCATCTCAAGAGCTTTATTATTTTTAATTAATTTCAACACAAGTGAACTATGTCATTGAATGAAAAATTACTTATCTCATCGGCTATTGAATCTTCATCACTATTGTCTTTTGCAAATCCTGTCAAGCACGTTTCTTCAACTGAGTCGATTGTGGAGGAGTTCTCACCGTTGTTGACTTTTGCACCATATATTGCATCAAAAGTATTCCAGATCTCCTGTGCACTTTCATAATGAGAGATATGGTTAAAATTATATCTTGATTAATATGAGAATATAGTATATGCATAGAAAGAGCATTAATCGAAGTATTTTTCTTGTCTACTATGTCACACCCATTTTCAATAATATCCCAACATTTAGAATTAAGAGATTTTAAATAAAATTCCATTTTTAATTTCCAATTTAAAAAATCTGTTCCATTAAAAATAGGAGGAATAATACTGGACCGACTCTCGCTAGATTTGCAACTAGGGTTAGACATCTATGCTATTAACCTTGCTCTGATACCACTTGTAGGATCGTTTTCATCCTAAAGGGGGTGAATAGGTTGATACTAATAATAATAAAAATTAATGCAGAAATAAAAACAATAACAGAAAGTAATGCAGTAGAGATCACACACAAATTTACCTAGCTTCGGTAAAACCCTGCCTACGTGCTGCTCCCAAGGTTTCTACTAGAGATTAAGTAGTCATACGCTTACAAACACACGTAAACTTGCGACACCCGCTAACTTGACTAACCTGACTCTAAGCTCAAAACCCTGCCACAACTTAGCCACTGAGTTGCGAATTCTCAAACTACGCCCCGTAGTTTGTACCTAGTCACACAACTAGAAAGTTACACAATTTTAAAAAGAAATTACAAATAAAAAACAAAACTAGACACAAAACCCTAATTTAAAAACTTAAGCCCAATATGAAATAAACAACCAGCCGACTTAATTAATTAAAGTAAAAAGAACATCTTCCTCTTTTCTTTTGTTTGTGATGACTTCGGCCGATCGTTCCTCTTTCTGAATTTTAGGGTTTTGTTCAATTGATGCGCCGCTTGATTATCGATCGATTGAAGATTATTTTGCTTCGACTGGCTTAGTAAATCGACTCCTTGCTTTGTTCTCCTACGGCTGCTTCAATTGTATGTCGAGCTCGAATAATATAAATTGGTACGTGAGTTTCTCTTTTTCGATTTTGATTTTGCTTGACTTCGATTCGAGTTTCATGATTTATTCCAATGCTTGCTCTGGTATTTGCTTGAACTCGAATGCCGATGATGAATTTTTGGGTTTAATTTATAGGGGTCGAACACCCTATACTCTCATTCGTATATTTTATTTTGACTTTTTCATGATTTTATCACTTGCTTTGATTTACTGTGCTCGGCCCTTGAATTTCGATTGAATGCTTGTCATAGTTCTGACTTGTTCCATCTCTGATATATTCGAATTGCTTGAATTGCTTTAGGTCAGTTCCTATAACTTCGACATTTGAGTATTGTGATAATCTGGACTTTGACTTGTTCAATTCGTATGACCATTCTCTGTTTTTGCTGCCATGACTTTTTGATATAATTCTTGACTTTGTTCTAACTGCTACTCTCTCTGTTCACCCAAGTGATAGTTACTTCGAGTCATCTGGTCTTGTTAGCCCTATATTGCTTCGAGTTCTATGATTGTCTCCATACATATATACATACATATATGTATGTATATATGTGTGATTGACTTGATTACACTGGCTTGTTGTGTATATGTGTGTTACCTGCTTCTTTGTACATTCTGGTTCCTTGTAAAAATCTTAAGGCAGTGTGTTGATGCTCTTGTATTAATTGGTGGTCTGGTTTGGTTTTGGTCTGGTCCATTGTGTTCATGAGCATTGCATCCTGTTTTGATCGCTTTAGTCTAGTTGCATACCTGAATGCCTGCATGTAGTTTGTGTACACTTGTGTCTGGTCTGGTTTGAACTGCTGTGTAGCATTGCGTAGAAAACTGCCTTGACTTGTTTTTGAAGTCTGGTTCATGTGTGGTCTGCTTTAGTTGAGTCATTTCATGTGTACATCACTTTATACATGTGCACCATATGTTGATATACTATACTTAACCCTGAACACTTCATGTTGACATGAAGTCTATACGCATGTTCTTGTTGTGGTCTTATAGTCTGGTTCACTTCAGTGTTGTATTGTTCGAGTCATTTGTGAAGACTGTGCTTGCCTCGAGTTAAATAGCTTTACCCTTCCTTGTGCACAAGCATACTTGCTGTTTGTTGTGCATATATGTGTGTCTGCACATGTGTCAGTGCATGTAGTCATTGTGCACTTGTTACTGTAGTCTGATGTAGTTGCATGTAGTTTTGAGTCTAAATTGTGGTTGAGGCTGTGATCATGCTGGTTTGTTCTAATTCGAGGCATTTCATGTTATTGTAGTGTTGCACTTGACCATATGTGCTTGATTCATTTTTTGTCTTGTTTTGTATATTCATTTAAGTCTGGTTCAATTATGAGCCTTTTTGTGTCATTGAATTCGGTGCCTTTGTTGTTTTCAGTGTTTTTGTTTGCCTTTGGTCTAGTTCACTCGAGTCTGGTCTTGTGGGGTGTTGTTGCCTTTGGTCATTGCATTGCTCATATGCATTGTCATGCTTTCAGTTGCTTTGTACATGGTTGCATGTCTTGTTTTCATATTTTTCTTGTATACATGTCACTGCCTTGAATCCAGACATTTGTGTGCACTTGAATATGTTGCTATATACATATATGTATATTAGTGTGCTTTCTTTTTCTGCTTCTGATAAGTGCACTTGAGTTGAATCCAACTTAGGCTTGGGTTTGACCTTGTGCTCACCTGTCCCTGCAGTTTTAACAAGCAAGTGTATATCGGTGTGCACGGCCTTATGCCACGTACAGTGATACAATGTGCATGTTACAAGTTGTTCATGTAAGATGAATCCAAAAGAAAATGATGACGAACAACCCAAATAACCGAGGAAAATAATATTTTCAAAACACACACTTTATTTTGCACTGCAAAATATTTTCTTTTTCAATTTTACTACGTCAGTGTTTATTTTGCAGATAGCTCAGATAATGGATTCAAGCTGGAACAGAGTTAAAGATAAAAATACGAGTGTTGAGTGAATATGTAGTGAGATGTAATATGTAAATTGAAAATTGTGATGTAATCGAGATTGTAATGTAATTGAAAAAGTATATATGTAGTGAAAGCTCAAATTTGTACTATTCGAATTTGTAATAAAATATTCGTTTGAATAAATATTTGTTTAAATATGAATTCTGAGTTATTTATTTTATTCAACAAATATTTATTTAATTATATGAAAAATAAAATAGTACAACAACAAATACATTTAAACAAATATATGTATGTTTATTATCATCAAACAAAAATCATAGGCTATTGTATTCTACATATTTTTGAGCATATCATTTAAAGGAGTGTATTCTTATTAGACCAAAAAAAGGAATACACTTCAAATGCTTCTTGTATTGAGTTAGATCTCGTTTCAAATACATGTGATAACGTAATTAAGCATGGGTTGATTACGTCGACTTATCTTGATATGTGCAATGGCATAATAAAGATTCTTAACTTTGATTTAATGTCTAACTCATCTATAACATCCCCTATCTGGAAGCCCGAAGCTAAGCGCTACAGATGCTGCAGTCATCCATAGTATTAACTTCAAGTGACCAAATACGGTAATGTTAATGGTATCCATAATATCAGAAGCACTTAAATATGAAATAAAATCATCACTTACTGATTACATTTCAAAACAACATTTCATATCCAAGTTACATAATCCCAAATGTTTCCCAGGCTCAAATCAAATAAAATTATTACAAAATACACCAAGAGGGACATATGAAGATCCCCCCTTGGATGAGCATAATACTAAATAGTCATAACTAAATTAATATAACACATCGGAAATAAAACTAAACAACTCCTAAATATACCTAGCATCAGCCTCGTGCTCATCTTCGGAAGCTTTATTCGTCTACCTCCTAAAACATATAAATCCTCAACTCCTAGCCTAATCAAATCAATTTTTGAGCACCCAAGAGTTTAAGGAGAAAAACATAAACTTCGAGTTAGACATAAAGCCTGGTGTGAAAAATATTATACATCTCGGTTATTTGATATTAAGTGAGACCACGCCGCTTAGCGAAACGGGTTTCCCCTCACTAATATCCTTTTAAAACATATCTTTTGCAAATCTTAATCATGCAGCTCATGTAAGCATAAAAATCAGGTAATAAATGGACTATCTTTCCGAACACTATAGTTTTGTTTGGCTAACTACTTACCTTTGGCTGACTCAGGCCTACCAAACAAAATAAACAAATAATCTGACTTTTATTATATACTCCTCTTCTGGACGGTCTGTCCCTAACTTACTTCACCCAGGGTCAACAGATCCTAATGGTTTTGCGAGCTCATTAATAACCCATCCTCACTCCATATATTCCTTTTTCTGTGTAACATCATTTTAGTCTTACCTGTGACAAAGCGCTACACACTGGAGTTTTGGGCTAAATTAGCTAGGGACTAATAGCTAATGTATAGGGCATGACCGTATACCAGTCCCATATGGTATTCTAATATATGAGTCATTTTACTTAGGGTCATCTGCCCATAAAATTTTCCTTGAAAACATTTTCTATCAAATTGATTTAAACCTTTAAATCATACTTTAAACAAGGAAAATATACTCTATGCTTTACTCAAATCACCTTGCTATGTTATATATACTTTACACAAAACTTTGTTGATGGAAACATTAAACCTTTAAATGTACCCTTTCGAAACCATTGAAAGTACCCCTTTCGAAACCAAGTAAAACCTTAGGCCGAAAGGCCAAAACATACCTTTCGAAACCATTCTTAATAAACCTTTCGAAAACCACGAAAAACCTTTCTTTCGAAAGCTTTAAAATGTTAAAGATCCTCTTATCAAAACATTATAACGTACCTTTCGAAACCTTTGGAAACATTCCACTTAAACCTTTCGAAAATATTGGGGAACCACCCCTTCGATACCTTCTTTTAAAACCTTTTGAAAACATTCAAACTCTTTTCTATAATCAAACCTTTCGAAAGCATTGGGTTCAGGTAAAACATGTGGAATAACCTTTCGAAACCATTTAAAACCTTTCCATTCGAAACCTTTGGGTTTTACCTTAAACAGAACAAAGACGAAAGCACTCTTTCGAAAACAATTTCCTAAGTAAAGAATTGATGGTGCCGAAACCAACCCTTCAAAAGCATTGGAGAAGCGGCTTGGGTTTTAAGACAAAGAAACCCTTTCGAAAGCATTGCTTCGAAAGGTAAGGTGCGATAGCTAGGGGTTTCGGCCCCTTCGAAAACATTTTCTTAAAACAAAAGGTGCAACCTCTTTCGAATCAATTCCTTTAAAAGTATTTGACCTAGTCGGAATCTAACCAAGTCGAAAGCAAAAGAAAAGCAGGCGCATTTTCATTTAAAAACAAAGTAAAGCTTCGACCCCTTCAGAACCTCTTATTTCAACTTCATACCTTTCTCCTATGTCCAATTCGCTATGTACCAAGTCTTTGATACCATGCGCGTTTGTCTCGATCGTAATGGAGGCGAAAGTACACGGTCCAAAGCTAGGTATCGAAAGTGGTGAAACATGTAAAATCCATGTTTAAACTGATTTTTAACCTTTTAAAGTAATTCTTTTAAACTAACTTGCCTTGTTTGTCAAAACATAATTGGTTGCTAATTTTTTTTCTAAAAGTAATGCCGAAATTTCAGAAATAACAAATTAAATTATTTACAAAATACCCTTTCTCCTTTTATAAATATATAAAATATTTAAGTCCCATACCTTAAATAATTTTATATATCTATTAAAACACTTAGGAAAAATCTATAAAAATTCTCATGAATCATTTTTAATATGTTTTCCAACACATATTAATTTCAGACCCAAAATATACATATTTTATCCGTAATTAATTTTAAACCCTAATAACCATTTTCTTCACTCGAAAATTAATATTAAATCCATATTATTTCGGAAATTTATGAAAATTGAAACCCATCTCTAAAATATCATTTCTGATCATATACTAAAATCGCAATGCATTTGGATGTCATTTAATAGGGTTTTCGCATTAAAACATATCACAAAATCTATATGAATTAGCATAAATCATCAACAAGCATATATATCCAATTTAACAATAAAAAACATGGCAATATACTTTGCACAATATTCGGATCTGATCTAGAAACCAAAAACATCAAAAATATGAGATGTAACCTATTATTCACCTTTTGCTTGAGATTAAGGAGTTAAGATTTGATCTTCGATTAAGTTGCTTAAGCTTCTTTCCCTTGATTTTAGCTTTATCTTCTTCTTGCTTTCCTAATGGTGGCCGACTCTTATGTTTTTGTTTGTGAGAATGAATGTGTAAAATGAATGTATGTAAGGGTTTAGGGTATAAGGATATTACTTATTCCTATATTACCCTTGTCTACTTACCCTAAGTTAATTCATTTTAATTCCCTTAGTTTATTTGTTTAATGGGCACGACTACCCTTCTATTAATCACAAATCTCAATCCCCTAATCATTTACATTATTTTATTTTATTTAACTAATTAAATGTCCTAAATAATATTACAAAAAATTAGGGGTGTTACAGACTCCCCTCCTTAAAGAATTTCGTCCTCGATATTACGATAAGGTACTCAACAAATCAATCAAAAAGGTAAAACATACCATCAAACAAATTAGGATAAGTGTCTCTAATCATGTTCTCAGTCTTCCAAGTACAGTCTTTCTCATCGTCGCTCCACTGGACTTTAACTAATCTGACTGTCTTGTTCCTTAGCCTCTTCTCATCTCTCGTGAATATACGAACTGCCTTTCTAACTGTAGTCAAATTTGGCTCTACTACTAAATCCACTAACACAGTCGGTGCTATAGTAGTCTCTGGATATCGAACACGCTTTCTCAAATGAGAAATATGAAAAACATCATGGACTCCTTCCAGACTATTCGATAACTTTTCTCTATATGCGAGTTTCCTAGTCCTCTCAACAATAGGAAATGGTCCAACAAATCTCGGTGCCAACTTCCCTGATTTCCCGAATCGAATTACACTTTTCATTTGTGATACCTTGACGAAAACATGTTCTCCAATAAAGAACTCTAGGTCTTTCCGTCTTCTATCAGCATAACTCTTCTACCTAGACTGAGCTTCCTTCATCCTAGCCCGAATCAACTCAATCTTCTCTGCAGCTTCTCTAACTAAATCCGGACCAAGAACCAACCTATCCCCAGTCTCTAATCAACAAACGGGAGTTTTGCATGGCCTTCCATACAAAGCTTCAAACGGTGCCATCCCTATACTAGCCTGATAAATGTTGTTATACAAAAACTCGACTAAGTGTAGATGCTCTTCCCACGATCCTCCAAAATCTATTACACAAACCCGTAACAAATCTTCTAAGACTTTGTTAACTCTTTATGTTTGCCCATCTGTTTGTGGATGGTAAGCGATACTCATCTTGATCTTGGTACCTGAAGTATCCTGTAGACTCTTCCAGAACTCACTAGTGAATAAGTAATCTCTATCGCTTACTATACTACTAGGAATTCCATGAAGTCTAACTACATTCTTCACAAACAACTTAGCTAAAACAGGTGTCGTCCTGGTTGACTTAACTTGAATGAAATGGGCACTCTTAGTTAACCTGTCCACTATGACCCATATACTTTCATTTCCTATGTTTAACCTTGGCAACCCGTCTATAAAATCCATCGAGATAGAATCCCATTTCCATAATGGAATATCTAAAGGCTGAAGTAACCCACTTGGTTTCAGATGTTCGGCCTTTACCTATTGACGGTTCAAACACCGCTTCACCCATAAGCCTACGTCCCTCTTCCTACCTTTACAGAAGAAACTCCTTTTCATATCCTGATACATCTTAGTTCCTCCTGGATGAATAGTGAACTTCCAACGATGGCATTCCTCCAAAACTTCCTTCCTAATGTCTCCCATATCTGGAACACACAATCTTCCTTTCTTTCTCAACCATCCATTCTGGTTAAGACTGAAATCCTTCAAGCCACCGCTCTCCATTTTTTCATTTAACTTACTGATCCGTTCAATTAATATTGGATCCTCCTTTTGTTTAGAAGCAATATTTTCAATCATAACTGGTCGAACTTCTAAATGTGACAACATAGTAGTCCCCTTACTAGATCTAACTTCAGATCTCCACTTCACTTTGCATGTCGTTAATGCTTCCAAATCTTTCCACTCAGCAATCATTGTCAACATTGCATTCTGATGTTTTTTGCTAAGTGCATCTGCAATCTTATTGCCCTTTCCCGGTGTTTACTCAATACCAAATCATAAGAGGCTAAAAACTCAAACGAACTATGCTGTCTAATATTCAACTTCTTCTGAGAGAATAAATACTTTAGCGACTTATGGTCCGTATATAACTCGAATCTTTCTCCCAAAAGATTATGTCTCCACACCTTCAATGCAGCCAACTCTAAATCATACATTGAGTACCCTACCTCATGCTGTCTAAGCTGTCGAAATGCATAGGCAATCACTTTACCTCTTTGCATTAACATAGCTCCTAACCTTGTTCTACATGCATCTGTATATACCACTAAATCCTGATTTCCTTCTGGAACAACTAACACAAGTGCATTAGTCAATAAGTATTTCAGCTTCTGGAATGCCTCCTCACACTTATCGGTCCAAACAAACTTCACATCCTTTCGCGTTAGCTTGGTCATCAGTGCTGCTATCAGCTAAAAATCCTTAATGATTCTTCAATAATACCCAGCTAATCCAAGAAAACTCTTTATCTCAATCACTATCTCGGGTCTCTTTCAATTATTCACCGCTTCGATCTTATTCGGATCTACAGACAACCCTTTCTCTGAGACTACATGACCAAGAAACTCCACTTCCTTCTTCCAGAAATGACATTTTGAAAACTTCGCCTTTAGCTGATGCTGCCTCAACGTCTCAAGCACCACTCTAAGATGAACTTCATGCTCCCTTTCATCCTTAGAGTATATCAGAATATAATCTATGAACACCAACACAAACCTATCCAAGTGCTCTCGGAAAATTCGGTTCATTAAATCCACAAAGAACGTTGGCGCGTTAGTTAGTCCGAACGGCATTACTAACCATTCGTATGATCCATATCTGGTCCTAAACGCCGTCAAAGGAATAATATCTTCTACTACTCTAAGCTGATGGAAACCTGTTGCTAAATCCAATTGAGAAAATACATTGGCTCCACTCAACTGGACGAACAAATCGTCAATTCTAGGCAACGGAGATCGATTCTTTATATTCTTCTCATTCAACTTACAATAATCGATACATAACCTTAATGATCCATCTGGCTTTTTAGCAAGCACTACAGCTGCTCCCCAAGGCGAAGTACTTGGTCTGATAAAATTCTTGCTTTCCATATCCACCAACTGCACCTTCAACTCCCTCATCTCGGTAGAAGTCATCCTACTTGGCGGTCTACTCACTGGTTCTGCTCTAGGTACTAAATCTATCCGAAACTCAATGGCTCGTTTCGGAAGCAATCCTATTACAGGTTCAAAAACATCTATGAATTCTCTCACAATGAAAACGCGATTCAACTCGTCTTCAACCTTCACAATAACCAACAAAGCATTCACCTCAAAACTAGGGTTTTCTATGGAATATACTATCCGATCACTACAGTCAGGGTGTCTAATCGATATTTCCTATCATGGAAACATATCCTAGCATCGTACTTACTTAACCAATCCATACCCAAAATAATTCCGAACCCTACAAAATCAAATACATGCAAATTGCAAGCAAAGGTATGAGCTATAACTTCAAACTCTAGGTGGTCACACTTCATCCCAAGTGTCGCACACCCTCCTATCGGATTTGCAACCCTTAAGGAAGTAACTAGGTATGAAGGTTCTAGGTTAAGTTTATCTACCAAACAATGAGATATAAAAGAATGCGATGTACCGGTATCAAATAGAACTCTAACTGGTATACCATAAATCAAAAGCGTACCTCCCAACATAGCTTTTTCCGTTTCCTCTGTTGTTGGTCTTAAGGTAGCTGGTTCCAATGCAAACATCTAGCCTTTCCCCTCCTTGGCTGGATCTTTGCACTGGTTCTTATAGTGCCCAATCTGATCAGAGTTGAAACACTTTATTCCTTTCTTCATAGAATCTTTCTTTCCCTTGCCTGTCCGGCACTCATGGGCATAGTATTCTTTCTCGCTGCACTTGTAACAAACCACTTTTTCCTTTCCCTTCTTAGTAGCTCCACCCTTCTAAGTTCCTTTCTTGTGGAAAAACTTTCTCTTCTGACTCTGCCCTTCTTGAGCTTCTTTGGCCTTATTATTTTCAAGAAAAGCCTACATCTCTTCATTCCTCAAGGCTATCTCAACAACAACATCACTTGGATCCCTAATATGTGGTAACATGGCCTTAGCAAGCTTAGGCTTCAACCCCATGATGAACTCATTCCTCTTAATCATTATATCAATTGTAGCATAATCATATCTCGCTTGCTCCTCAAACCCCATCGCACACTCGAGCACAGTCATATCCCACTGGTCCAGCTCAGCAAACTTTCTAAGCAGAGTAGACTTAGCAATTTCTGACATAAACCTTTCCTCGAACCTCTTCCTGAATTCAGACCTTGTCATATTCTCCTCGTTGACTCCAACTATCACACTGTTCCACCAAAACAGTGTTGCCCTTTGAATTTGTCTAGAAGCGAGTCTTCTTTCCTGTTCATCATTGAGCCCTAAGTTAGCAAAAATACTTTCATAATGAAGTAGCCAATTCTCTACTTCAATTCCATCTTTGGTACCAATGAACGGCTTTCCTCCCAGTCGAGCAAAATCTCTATTCATAATAGCATAGTTGCTGACTACTGGAGCTTCTTGATTTCCTTCTCCAACTATTCCAGCAGCAACTCCCGCTTGTATCATATTGACAAAGAATTGATACATTGCTCCCATGTCCACTTTCGAGACTCCAGCATCCACATTTCCAACTTGTGCCTAACTTGGGTTTCTCCTAGTATTTGATCTGGCGTTTCTATTTTTTATGGTACTACCTTCTCCAAGGTTAACTCTTCCACTTCTAACATCCATATCTGTATTCAAGCCTCGTAAGGTACATAAGAATAGCCTAAGAGAGATAGAGAATATAGATATAGCGTATACTTATATATAGCAAATACAAGTACGTTACTATAGCGTTATCCCATACCTCGATATAGCTGGCGTCAGCCTCCTACTCGTCTTCGGAAGCTTTATTCATCCACCTATGGAAACCTATAAATCCTCAACCCTCAGCCAACTCAAATCAATTTTTGAGCACCCGAGAGTTTAAGGGGAAAAACATAAACTTCGAGTCAGACATAAAGCCTGGTGTGAATAATATTATACATCTTGGTTATTTGATATTAAGTGAGACCAACCGCTTAGTAGAATGGGTTTCCCCTCACTAATATCCTTTTAAAACGTATCTTTTGCAAATCTTAATCCTGCAACCAAAACTGGTTAAAACAATAAAGTAATATCATGTAAGCATATAAATCAGGTAATAAATGGACTATCAGTCTGAACACTAAGTTTTTTTTGGCTAACTACTAACCTTTGGCTGACTTGGGCCTACCAGACAAAATAAACAAATAATCTAACTTCTATTAGATACTCCTCTTCTGGACGATCTGACCCTGACTTACTTTTCCCAGGGTCAACTGATCCTAATGGTTTTGTGGGCTCACCAATAACCTATCCTTACTCTGTATATTTCTTTCTATGTGTAGCATCATTTTAGTCTTACATGTGACAAAGCCCTACACACCGGAATTTTGGACTAAATTAGCTTGGGGCTAATAGCTAATGTATAGGGCGCCACCCTATACCAGTCCCATCTAGTATTCTAATAACTGAGTCATTATACTTAGGGTCATCTGCCCATAGAATTTTCCTTGAAAACATTTTCTCTCAAATATATTTAAACCTTTAAATCATACTTTAAACAAGGAAAATATACTCTATGCTTTACTCAAATCACCTTGCCATGTTATATTTACTTTACACAAAACTTTGTTGATGAAAACATTAAACCTTTGAAAGTACCCCTTTCAAAACCATTAAAAGTACCCCTTTCGAAACCAAGTAAAACCTTAGGCCGAAAGACCAAAACATACCGTTCGGAACCATTCTTAATGAACCTTTCGAAAACCTTGATAAACCTTTCTTTCGAAAGCTTTAAAACCTTAGACATCCTCTTATCAAAACATTATAACATACCTTTCGAACCTTTGGGAACCTTCCACTTAAACCTTTCGAAAACATTGGGGAACCACCCCTTCGAAACCTTCATTTAAAATCTTTCAAATACATTCAAACTCTTTTCTATAAACAAACCTTTCAAAAGCATTGGGTTCAAGTAAAACATATGGAATAACCTTTCGAAACCATTTAAAACCTTTCCCTTTGAAAACTTTGGGGTTTACCTTCAACTGAGCAAAGGGCTGTAAAACAACTAAGTCGAAAGCACTCTTTCGAAAACAGTTTCCTAACTAAAGAAGTGATGGTGTCAAAACCAACCCTTCGAAAGCATTGGAGAAGTTGCTTGGGTTTTAAAACAAAGAAACCCTTTCGAAAGCATTGCTTTGATCTCAAGGTAGAATCATTAACTGATGGATGGCAATTGGCATTTAAAGAGAGGCACTTGAAATTTTGTTTTATCTCTTTGAATTATTATATTCGAAGTCCTCTTGGGCTATTTGGATTGTCATCCATATGGACCAACATTAATCATTAAGCAATGTTGTCCATACGGCTATTGATATGTCATATTTTCAATAAACATAGATGATAAGCCATGGAGTCTAATTGAGGTGCATATAACAATGAGTTATGCATTCCGCTCTTATGCTTAAGGTCCATAGTCCATATAAATATGCATATAGGAGTTCATCATAGTTAAAGGAACTTCAAATATATTCATGTCAAATTGGTTATGACAAGTTTGTATTATGCAAGTCTAAGTCAGTAATGCTCAAGTTCATAATCGAAGTCAATATGCAATGCTAAGTCCATGTTCATTCAATTCAAATATGACTACAGTCAAATTGATTTATCCCTAATTTGATTTAGGGTTACAAGGCTTTGATTTAAGAAAAAAGAGAGGGAAATGAAAATCTGATCCCCAAAATGGCACCCTTAGGGTTGTATTTATAGAGGTATGCGGCCCTCCTCTTCGCACCTTACATCTTCGTCGGCTTTGGTGGCACTTGACTTCGTAGTGGCACTATCTCATTTCATGTCTTCGATATTGACGAGACTACTTCAGCAATGACAAGTGAGCAGTGATGTCCTTACTGTATTGATAGTGGCATGTCTTTGAGGTGCTGCATGTGGGTGATTGCGGAGTGGCCATTATTAGGGCGCAACATACCATGATCTTTAGCCTGAAAGGCTTCTCTCATGAGGTTCGGAGTCCTTGATTTGAAGCAGGTGTAAGGAAATGGTGCTTGTGAAGTGGTATTGACGACCTCGAGGGCATCGACGGCATGCTTCATTGTAACATCCCCTATCTGGAGGCCCTAGCTAAGCGCTCCAGATGCTGCAATCATCTATAGTATTAACTTCCGGTGACCAAATACGGTAATGTTAATAGTATCCATAATACCAATAGCACTTGAATATGAAATAAAATCATCACATATTAAAACACTTTTCTGGTTACATTTCAAAACAACATTTCATATCCAAGTTACATAATCCTAAACGTTTCCCGGGGTTAGATTAAATATAATTATTACATAAATACACCAAGAGCGACATATGAAGATGCCCCCTTGAATGACCAAAGTACTAAATAGTCATAACAGACTTAATACAAAACAACAGAAATAAAACAAAACAACACCTAAATATAGTTAGCATTAGCCTCCTGCTCGCCTTCGGAAGCTTTATTCGTCCACCTACTAAAACGTGTTAATCCTTAACTATCAGCCTACTCGAATCAGTTTTGAGCACACGAGAGTTTAAGGAGAAAAACATAAACTTCGAGTCAGACATAAAGCCTGGTGTGAATAATACTATACATCTCAGTTATTTGATATTAAGTGTGACCATGCCGCTTAACAGAACAGGTTTCCCTTCACTAATATCCTTTTAAAACATATCTTTTGCAAATCTTAATCCTACAACCAAAACTATTTAAAACAATAAAGCAATAACATGTATGCATACAAATCAGGTAACAAATCGACTATCTTTCCGAACATTATAGTTTTGTTTGGCTAACTACTAACCTTAAACTGACTCAGGCCTACCAGACAATATGAACAAATAATCTAACTTATGTTAGATACTCCTCTTCTGGACGGTCTGTCCCTAACTTAGTTCTCCTAAGGTCAACTGATCCTAATGGTTTCGCGGGCTCACCAATAACCTATCTCTCCTCTATAGATTCCTTGCTGTGTGTAACATCATTTTAGTCTTACCTGTGACAAAGCCCTACACACTGGAATTTGTACTTATATTAGCTAGGGGCTACTAGCTAAAGTATAAGGTGCGACCCAATACCATTCCCACCTGGTATTCTAATATCTGAGTCCTTTTACTTAGCGTCAACTACCCACAAATTTTCATTTAAAACCTTTTCTTTCAAAATGATTTAATCCTTTCAAATCATGCTTAAACAAAGAAAATTATTCTCTGCTTTACTCAAAACACTTTGCCATGTTATATATATACTTTATACAAAACATTGTTGATGAAAACATTTAAACCTTTGAAAGTACCCCTTTCGAAACCATTGAAAGTACCCCTTTCGAAAACAAGTAACAACTTTGCTTTATAACCTTAGGCCGAAAGGGCGAAACATACCTTTCGAAACCATTCTTAATAAAACTTTTGAAAACATTGAAAGACCTTTCTTTCGAAAGCTTTAAAACCTTATACATCCTCTTGTCAAAACATTATAAACATTGCCTTTTAGAAACATTGAAACCTTCCATTTAAAACTTTTCGAACCTTTGGGGATCTACCCCTTTGAAACATTTATCTTAAACCTTTTGAAAGCACTAAATCCTTTTCATAATATCAAACCTTTCGAAAGCATTTGGGTTCAAGTAAAACATGTGGAATAACCTTTCGAAATCATTCAAAACTATGCCTTTCAAAACTTTTGGGTTTATCTTTCAATAGAACAAAAGAGTCATAAAACAACTTATTCGAAAGCACTCTTCCAAAAGCTATTTCCTAAGTATAGAAGTGATGATGTTGAAACCAACCCTTCGAAAGCATTGGAGAAGCGGCTAAGTTTTAAAAACAAAGTAAATTTTTTGAAACCATTGGCTTCAAAAGGTGAAAAGCGGCAGCAAGGGGTTTCGACCCCATCGAAAGCGATTACTTAAAACAAAAGGTGAAACCTCTTTCGGAACCATTCCTTAAAATCATTTAACCAAGTCGAAAGCTATCTAAGTCGAAAGCATCCTTTTCGAAAGCAAAGCAGGCACATTTTCTTTTAAAAACAAAGCAAGGCTTCGACCCCTTTGGAAGCCCTTGTTTCGACCCAGTACCTTTCGCCTATGTCCAATACACTATGTACCAAGTCTTTGATACCCTGTGCTTTGGTTTCGATGGAGATGGAGGCAGAAGTAAGGTGTCGAAGGCTAGGTGCCGAAAGTGGCGAAACTTGTGAAAAGCATGTATAATCTGATTTTTAACCTTTTAAAGAAATTCTTTTCAACTAACCTGCCTTGTTTGTCGAAATATAATTGGTTGTTAATTTCTTTTCTAAAAGTACTGCCAAAATTTCTGAAATAAACAAATTAAATTATTTACAAAATGCCCATTCTCCTTTTACAAATATATAAAACATTTAAGTCCCATGCCTTAAATAATTTTATATACTTATTAAAATACTTAGGAAAATTCTATAAAAAATCCCATAAATCATTTTTAATATGTTTTCTAACATATATTAATTTCTGAACCAAAACATACATAGATTAGCCGTAATTAATTTTAAACCCAAATAACCATTTTCTTCACTAGAAAATTAATATTAAATCCACATTAATTCAAAAAATTATAAAAATTGAAACCATCTCTAAAATATCATTTCTGACTTTATTCTAAAATCGTAAGGCATTTGGATGTCATTTAATAGGGTTTTCACATTAAAACAATTCATAAAATACATATGAATTTTCATAAATCATCAGCAAGCATATATATCCAATTTAACAATAAAAAATATGGCAAAAACCTTGCAAAATAGCTCAGATTTAATCTAAAACCGAAAACAATCAAAAACATGAGATGTAGTTATTATTCACCTTATCTTTGTGATTAATGAGTTGAGATTTGAGAATGGTTTTGAATTGATTAAGCTTCCTTCCTTTGATTGCTTTATCATCTTCTTGTTCTTCCTTAATGGTGATCAGCCTCTTATGTTTAATTTTTGCAAATGAACGTGTAGAATGAAAGTGCATGAGGGTTTAGGGTATTAGAATATGTCTTATTCATACTTTGCCCCTCATCTATTAGCCATATCCATTTCATTTTAGTTTCCCTTTAGTTCATTTGTTATTAGGCACGGCTACCTCTTATTTACAAAAATCTCAATCCTTTAATCAGTTACATTATTTTATTTTATTTTAGCTAATTAAATGTCCTAAATAATGTTACTAAAAATTAGGGTCGTTACAAACTCCCCTCCTTAAAGAATTTCGTCCTCGAAATTACGATAGGGTACTCAACAAATCAATCAAAAGGTAAAACTTACCATCAAACAAATCGGGATATACGTCTCTAATCTTGCTCTCAGTCTCCCAAGTACAGTCTCTCTCAACGTCGCTCCACTGAACCTTAGCTAATCTAACTGTCTTGTTCCTTAGCCTCTTCTCATCTCTCGCGACTACACGAAGGCTTCATAACAATAGTCAAGTTCGGTTCTACTACTAAGTCCTCTAACATAGTCGATGCTATAGTAGTCTCTGGGTCTCGAATACGCTTTCTCAGATGAGAAACTTGATAAACATCATGAACTCCTGCCAAACTGTTTGGTAACTCCACTCTATATGTGAGTTTCCTGATCCTCTCTACAATAGGAAATGGTCCAACGAATCTCGGCGCCAATTTCCCCGATTTCCCAAATCTAATTACACCTTTCATCGGTGATACCTTGACGAAAACATGATCTCCTACTGAGAACTCTAAGTCTTTCCGTCTTCTATCAGCATAATTCTTCTGCCTCGATTGAGCTTCCTTCATGCCAGCCCGAATCCACTCAATCTTCTATGCGGCTTCTCTAACTAAATCCAGACGAAGAACCAACCTATCCTCGGTTTTTAACCAACAAACTGGATATTTGCATGGCCTTTCATACAAAGCTTCAAATGGTTCCATCCCTATACTAGCCTGATAACCTTTGTTATATGAAAACTCGACTAAGTGTACATGGAATTCCCACGATCCTCAAAAATCTAGCACACAAGCACTTAACAAATCTTCCAAGACTTTGTTAACTCTTTCTATTTGCCCATCAGTCTGCGGATGGTGAGCGATACTCATTTTGAGCTTGGTACCTAAGTTATTCTGTAGACTCTTCCAGAACTCGCTAGTGAACAAGGTATCTCTATCGCTTACTATACTACTAGGAATTCCATGAAGTCTAACTATATTCTTTATGAATAACTTAACCAAAACATGTGTCGTCCTAGTTGGCTTAACCGGAATGAAATGGGCACTCTTGGTCAATCTATCCACTATGACCCATATACTTTCATTTCCTCGATTTGATCTTGGCAACCCATCTATAGAATCCATAGAAATAGAATCCCACTTCCATACTGGACATCTAATGGCTGAAGTAACCCACATGGTTTCTAATGTTCGGCTTTTACCTATTGGCAGTTCAGGCACTACTTTACCCATAAGCCTACGTCCCTCTTCATTCCTTCCCAGAAGAAACTCCTCTTCATTTCATGATACATCTTAGTTCCTCCCGAATGAATAGTGAACTTCGAACAATGGCATTCTTCAAGAACATCTTTCCTAATGTTTCCTACATTCGAAACACATTGTCTTCCCTTCTTCCTTAACCACCCATTTTGGTCAAGACTAAATCCTTCAAGTCATCGCTCTCTATTCCATCCCTTAACCTTCTTATCCGCTCGGCTAATACTGTATTCTCTTCTTGCTTAGAAGCAACAATTTCAATCATAACTGGTCGAACTTCTAAACAAGACAACACTATAGTTTCTGCACTAGAACTACTCTTAAATCTCCACTGTGCTCTGCAAGTAGTCAATGTTTCCAAATCCTTCCACTTATCTATCATCGCCAACATTGCATTCTGATGCCTTCTACTAAGCGCGTCTGCAACCTTATTTCCTTTCCCTGGTGTGTACTCAATTCCAAAGTCATAAGTAGCTAAAAACTCTAACCACCTCTGTTGTCTCATATTTAGCTCCTTCTGAGAGAATAAATACTTCAACGACTTAAGATTCGTATATAAATCAAATCTCTCTCCCAAAATATAATATCTCCACATGTTCAATGCAAAAATCATTGCAGCTAATTCCAAGTCATGAGTCGGATACCTAACCCCATGCGGTCTAAGCTGTCGAGAAGCATAGGCAATCACTTTACCTTTTTGCATTAACACAGCTCCTAACCCAGTTCCACAAGCATCTGTATATACTACTAAGTCCCGATTCCCTTTCAGAACAACTAACGCATGTGCATTAGTCAATAAGTGTTTCAGCTTCTAGAATCCCTCCTAAAACTAATCATTCCAAACAAACTTTACATCCTTTCACGTTAGCTTGGTCATGGTGTTGCTATCCATGAAAAATCCTTTATGAATCTTCGGTAATACCCCGCTAATCCAAGGAAACTCTTTATCTCAGTCACTATCTTGGGTGTCTTTCAATTATTCAACGCTTCAATCTTATTCGGATCTACGGATAACCCTTTATCTGAGATTACATGACCAAGAAACTTCACTTCCTTCTTCCAGAAATGACACATCAAAAATTTCGCCTTCAGCTGATGCTGCCTCAACGTTTCAAGCACCACTCTAAGATGAACTTCATGCTCCCTTTCATCTTTAGAGTATATCAAAATATCATCTATAAATACCAACACAAACTTATCCATGTGCTCTCGGAAAGCTCGGTTCATCAAATCCACAAAGAATGCTAGCACATTAGTTAGTCCGAACGGTATTACTAACCATTCGTACAATCCATATCTGGTCCTAAACGCCGTCAAAGGAATACTATCCTCTGTTACCCTAAGTTGATGGAACCCTATCACTAATCCAACTGGGAAATACTTTGGCTCCACTCAACTGATCGAACAAATCGTCAATTCTAGGTAACGGATATCGATTCTTTATCGTCTTCTCATTCAAATTACGATAATTAATACATAACCTTAACGATCTGTCCGGCTTCTTAGCAAACACTTCCGCTGCTCCCCAAGGCAATCTGCTAGGTCGAATAAAATTCTTTCCTTCCAAATCCACCAACTTCACCTCCAACTCCCTCATCTCGGTAGGTGTCATCCTGCTTGGCGGTCTACTTACTAATTTTGCTCCCGGCACCAAATCTATCCGAAACTCAATGGCTCGTTTCAATGGCAATCCTACTACGGGTTCAAAAACATCCGTGAATTATATAACCATGAAAATTTGATTTAACTCATCTTCTACCTCCACAACACCTAACAAAGCATTCACCTCACATCTAGGGATTTCTACGGTATATACAATTTGATCACTACAGTTAGGGCCTTTAAGCGATATTTTCCTATCATGGAAAAATATCCTAGCATCGTACTTACTTAACCAATCCAGATCCAAAATAATTCCAAACCCTACGAAATCAAACACATGTAAACTGCAAACAAACATATGCCCTAACAATTCAAACTCTAGGCGATCACATCTCATCCCAAGGGTCGCATACCCTCCTATCGGATTTGCAACCCTTAAGGAAGTAACTAAGTATGAGGGTTCTAGGTTAAGCTTATCTACTAAACAACGAGATATAAAATAATGTGATACACCAGTAACAAATAGAACACTAACTAACTTACCATAAATCAAAAGCGTACCTCCCAACACAGCGTTTCCTTTTTCCTCTACTGTTGGCCTCGAGGTAGCTGGCTCCAATGCATATACTTTGCCCTTCCCATCCTTAGCAAGCTCCTTGCACTGGTTCTTATAATGTCCAATTTGATCGTAGTTGAAGCGCCTGATATTCTTCTTCACGATGCCCTTTCTTGTCACACTTGTAGCCGACAACGTCCGACTTTCCTTTCTTGGCAACTCCACCCTTCTGAGATCCTTTCTTATGGAAGGACTTTCTTTTCTGACTCTGCCCCACCTGGACTTCCTTTGCCTTATTCCTATCCATAAAAGCAAGCATCTCTTTATTCCTCAACGCCATCTCAACTACCACATCACATGGATCTCTAATATGAGGTAACGTAGCCTTTGCTAGCTCAGGCTTCAATCCCCTAATGAACTTCTCATTTCTGTTAATCATAGTGTCCATAGTAGCATAACCATACCTTGCCAGCTCCTCAAATCTCGTCGCATACTCAAGCACAGTCATATCCCCTTGCTTCAACTCAACAAACTTTTTGAGCAGAATGGATTTCGCAATCTCAAACATAAACCTCTCCTCAAATCTCCTTTTAAACTCTACCCATGTCATTGTCTCTTCAACTCCAACTGTCACACTACTCCACCGGTACAGCGCTGCTCCTTGCAATTGTCTCAAAGCAAGCCTTCTCTTCTGCTCATCATTGAGCCCTAGATCAGCAAAAATCCTCTCGCAATGAAGCAACCAATTCTTTGTCTTGATTGCATCCTCAATACCAATGCATGGCTTTCCTCCCAACCGAACATAATCTCTGCTCAAAATAGCATAGTTGATAACCACTGGAGCTTCCTAAACTCCTCCTCCAACTACTCCAGCAATAACTCCCGCTTGCATCATGTTTACGAAGAACTGATACATCGCTCCCTTGTCCACTTGCAGGACTCCAACACCCACATTTCCATCTTGTGCCTGACCTTGGTTCCTTCTCATATTTGGTCTGGCATTTCCATTTGTAGTGGTGCTACCTCCTCCAAGGTTAATTCTCCCACTTCTAGCATCCATATCTACATTCGAGCCTTTGTAAGATACAGAAGAATAGCCTAATAGATATAGGAGAATAGAGATATACAGTATACTAATATATAGCAAATACAAATACGTTACTATAGCGTTATCCCATACCCTATCTCTAATTCCTAAGGATTAAGTTTCCAAAAATCATTTTAGTTTAAAGTTTTTCATAAACCTAGGCTCTAATACCAAGTTGTAACATCCCCTATTTGGAGGCCCAAAGCTAAGCGCTACAGATGCTGTAGTCATCAATAGTATTAACTTCCAGTGACCAAATACGGTAATGTTAATGGTATCCATAATATTAGAAGCACTTGAATATGAAATAAAATCATCACAGATTAAAACACTTTACTTATTACATTTCAAAACAACATTTCATATCCAGGTTACATAATCTCAAACGTTTCCCAAGCTCAGATCAAATATAATTATTACAAAATACGCCCCACTTGAATGACAAGAGTAATAAATAGTCATAACAGACTTAATACAATACAGCGAAAATAAAACAAAAGAACTCCTAAATATATCTAGCATCAGCCTCCTGCTCGTCTCCGGAAGCTTTATTCGTCCACCTACTAAAACCTGTAAATCCTTAACCCTCAGCCTACTCAAATCAATTTTGGAGCACCAGAGAGTTTAAGGGGAAAAACATAAACTTCGAGTCAAACATAAAGCCCGGTGTGAGTTATACTATACAACTCGGTTATTTGATAATAAGTGAGACCATGCCGCTTAGCGGAATGAGTTTCACCTCATTAATATCCTTTTCAAACATATCTTTTGCAAATCTTAATCCTATAACCAAAACTGGTTAAAACAATAAAGTAATATCATGTAAGCATATAAATTAGGTAATAAATGGACTATCTTTCTGAACATTAAGTTTTGTTTGGCTAACTACTAACCTTTGGTTGACTCGGGCCTGCCAGACAAAATAAACAAATAATCTAACTTCTGTTAGATACACTTCTTCTGGATGGTCTGTCCCTAACTTAGTTCTCCCAGGGTCAACTGATACTAATGGTTTCGCTGGCTCACCAATAACCTATCTCTCCTCTATAGATTCCTTTTTGTGTGCAACATCATTTTAGTCTTACCTGTGATAAAGCTCTACACACTAGAATTTTGGACTTATATTAGCTAGGGGCTACTAGCTAAAGTAAAGGCCCAACCCCATACCAGTCCCATCTGGTATTCTAATATCTTAGTCATTTTACTTAGGGTCAACTGCCCATAAATTTTCTTTGAAAACCTTTTCTTTCAAAACGATTTAATCCTTTTAAATCAGACTTAAACAAGGAAAATATTCTATGCTTTACTCAAAATACTTTTCCATGTTATAGATATACTTTACCCAAAACATTGTTGATGAAAACATTTAAACCTTTGAAAGTACCCCTTTCAAAACCAAGTAACTACTTTGCTTTATAACCTTAAGCCGAAAGGCCAAAACATACCTTTCGAACATATTCTTAATAAACCTTCGAAAACATTGAAAGACCTTTCTTTCGAAAGCTTTAAAACCTTAGACATCCTCTTATCAAAACACTATAAGCATTGCCTTTCGAAAACATTGAAACCTTCCATTTAAAAACTTTCGAAACCATTGGGGATCCACCCCTTAGAAACCTTTATCTTAAACCTTTCGAAAGCTTTAAATCCTTTTCATAAAATCAAACCTTTCGAAAGCATTTGGGTTCATGTAAAACATATGGAATAACCATTCAAAATCATTCAAAACTATACCATTTGAAACCTTTGGATTTATCTTTCAATATAACAAAAGGGTCATAAAACAACTAAGTCGAAAGCACTCTTCCAAAAGCTATTTCCTAAGTATAGAAGTGCTGGAGTTGAAACCAACCCTTCGAAAGCATTTGAGAAGTGGCAAAGTTTTAAAAACAAAGTAACCCTTTCGAAACCATTTGCTTTGAAAGGTGGAAAGCGGCAGCAAGGAGTTTCAACCACATCGAAAGCGATTGTTAACGCTAAAAATGTACGCTAACACCCCGGTGTGATTTGTGATATAGCAAAAGCACCACCCGTTGGTACGGGAACTAAAATCAAGCAAAAAGTAGCAGAATACAATAAAAGAGAACAATTTTTATAGTGGTTCGGCTCAAAATCAAGCATACGTCCACTTAATCTCTTCTATCGCTGATTTGATTACAGATTTTACAATGATCCTTCAATTACAACACAATAAGGACAGATTGTTAGAACTTTGATGCAGAACAGCTCTTTGAATTCATGTTGAATGAACTTGATCTTTTCCGAAGGTTCTTTTAAGTGTCTTTTGCATTTGAAGTGTTGGAGCAAGTCCTGAAAACAGCAAAGTCTTGGCGCTCCAGAAAAATCCTCTCCCCTGAAGTGCAGAGTAGGCGGGGTATTTATAGGAGAAGCTTGACTTAGGTCGGCCATGTCATAGGTCGTGAGCGACCTAGGGAGTTGCGACCTAAGAATGATCACGAGGTAGCATAGCTCGTTGGCGACTTAATGGAGTCATCCTGGATGAGATATATGTTGTGAGCGACTTAGCATGTGTAGCACAGGAGTTATCTCGGCTTGCTTATGTCATTAGCGACCTAATGGAAGAAGCGGTGTGCATGCAGCTTAACTCTGAAGCTTGTTAGGTTGTTAGGTCGCTCTCTCCTTAAGTCGTTAGGTCGTTGCCTTTATTGAGTTGCTAGGTTATTAACCCGTTGGGTTGTAGGAGTCTCTAGGTCGCTAGGTCGCTGGAGCTCCTTAAGTCATTGAGTTGTGTCATATTGAGCCGCTTTGTGCTTTAGGTCATTAGGTCGTGCCCTGCTATAGGTCGTTAAGTCGCTTATGCCTTGGATAGTTAAGTCGCTTATTCCCTTAGGTCATTGAGTCAAATAGGTCGCCAAGTCGTGAATAAGAGAGGGTTAACACGTTCCCCTCGAAGTATACGCCTAGTGGCTAGGTTGTGTGCTTCGATGCCTTTTAACTCGTGCCATCCTGAGTCGCTAAGTCGTGAGCGACTTATGAGAGAGCTAGGTTGTTCGTGCCGATTCAAGTTCCACTGCCCCTGTATATAAGTCGCTTAGGTCACTCCTTCTTCTCTTCACCTGCTCTAACACTCTAACCTGCCATTGAAGAATTTCCGAGCTCTCGAAGAAAAATTCAAACTAACCAGTCGTCGATCATCTTCACCATCACACTACGTAAGTGAATCCGATCATTATCCAACCACGACCATCACCAAATCATGAATCCCCCATTTTCCGACCCTAATCCGATTTCATGTGCCGCATTTCACCATGAGTCATGTTACGATCGATTTTTGATCGTCATTGGACATGTTGTCATTGTAATTCATGAGAACACAGCAGTGCATCGGATCTATGATGGATCTGAGGCGATTCGTCTCGGTTTTGGATGATTTGGCGGTGTGGAGAGATGATGGATTTTGTTGTGGAGATGTTAACGGGTTATTGGGGTATGAGTTAACGGGTTAGTGAGTTAGGCGAGTTGTTGAATGAAGAGGAGTTAGCGGGGTAAGGAGAGTTAGGAAGTGCCCGACTTAGGAGCTTCGAACGACCTAGGGCTTAGCAGTTTGGACATGAATCGCACGACTTAACTTAGTGAACGACTTAGCGACTTAACATCAAACTCTGAACGAAATAAGAAACTGCGACTCATTTGACATGTGACTTATCTTGCCAGAATAGCACACGACTTAAAGCAGAACGACTTATAGAATCATCACGACCTAATTTAACCTGCAGCATTGCTTTAACTCGTAGGAACATGACTGATGAATTCCATAACTCGAGCAGAGTGACTTAGGGAAGCCCGACCTATGCTAAGTCATTTGGACATGATCTGGACGACCTATGTTAAGTCGTTTGAATACTTGTAGAATTTGACAGAACTTGATTGAGTTTCCAACTTGAACTTCCAGAATAAACTGCTTGAACTTGTTGCACTCTTTCACAGATTGTATTAACTTTTAAGCTAACAACCTGTTAAATACAACATTTGCAGAAAACTAGGACGAATATACTCATCATCGACTGCCCACATCAAGTGATGGATTAGGTCAAAAGAGATAATATTTGCTTAAGTAAAATAATATGAATCTGATAAAAAGTGAAATGCTATGAATCAACTGACTTAAATGAAGAATCAACGCAAAATTCAAACAGTTATAACTGCTTATCACTGAATATTATCTACATTGATACTACACTTAGTTTTGATATAATAACAAGCCTTGAATCTTCCTGAATTGACGTGCGCCAACCAGTATTATTTCAAGTTTTACATTATTTACTTGTTATTTCAGTAGCTTTGCACAACACTTCACACGCTTTTAGGAAACGTGCACCTTCATATTTGAATATCCAGTTCCTTGTGTAGAATGGCTTCTCAACAAGTGCAAGAAGAGATAGTAGATCGGACCGATGAATTTTTCCCAATCGCTGACCCTTTGGAGAATCCTCCGGAAAGAGTTCCAACTTCATTGAACCAACGGACCTTCAACCAGCTATATATCCAATTCGGCATTGCTGAAGCGGATGCTCTGCTCCCAGGGGTAAATGACACTACCGATAGGCCGCCACCTAGCTTCGTTGCAGTCAATCGTCAAATGTGTCTGAATGGAGCTATTCCCCCCTTCAACGACTTTCTTAGAACACTTCTCCTTCGATTAACTATTTCTCCATTCCAGTTGCACCCTAATGGCTATGCCATTTTGATGGGGTTATGTGTACTATTTAGGAGGACGCTCAATCGCCTCCCAAGCTTCGAGGAGATCTGCTATTTGTGTTCATTTGGGAGGAACAAAGATCACCCTTCCATTACTCTTGTAAGGAGCGCAAGGAACCGCAAACCAATTACGGATCTGCCCGAGAGCGCTCACAGGTTTTTAAACCAGTTCTTCTTTGTCTGTTGCCCCCCGGGATTCTACGGTATCTGGAGAATAGGAAGTAAGACTACCTATCTCTGTTTGCTTCATTTCTAAGCCTTTCAAAATTCGAGTCGTCAAGTGCTAACTTCATTCTTTACTTTTGCAGCACTTCCTCCTCCCTCTAAAGATTCTGCTCACAAATCAACTTTCGAGAGATTGAGTGCCGTAGTTGTCAACGAGAGAAGTATTAAGTTTCTACAGAAGAATGAATTTTTGCACCAATTCGGACTCTTGCACTCTTCTCGATCCATTCAGTCCCATGATGCCCCCAGTTCTCAAGCAGAAGCATCAAATGCCCCAGCCTCCGCAGAGGAACTTGCACCGAAGGAACTTATTATAGAGACTTCATTAGTGAAATGCTCCAGTTCTGCTGAAGGTGTGGGGTTATCTAGCAAATCTAAACTTCCCCTAGTTATTGAGGAAGAGGAATTTTCTCAACATTCTGGGAAGGCTACTAGAGAAGCCGATGAGGGAGCGGAGAAAGAAAGCTCCGTTACGGAGAGTGCAAAACGTGCTGAAGAGGGCACTGCTGATATAACCCATTCTGTTGGGCATGATGGTGATGATATCTTTGGAGGACTGAGTGATCTTATGGTGACTTCCCATGATCTCTTTAAAGATGACACCACCACTCCTAAACTTTCTTCTCCCGCGATTGAAGCGACATCCGTCCTGCGATCAATTCCATCAACCCAGGAGTTGACTCCTGCTGCAAAAGCCGACATCACTCCTAAGCCAAAGAGTGGTTTGTAGCTTGACGCGCGTAATTCGCACGCCATACACACTTAGGATTTTGGCAATTATGCGCACTTAGCTTCTTTATTTTGGAGATTTCTAAATTTGTCTCTTTTTCACTTTCAGGTTCTCCCATGGGACGTAGCGGCTCATATTATGATGACTTTCAACGCTATGCGAGGCGTGATTCTTATGATCCCAGGCGCTATCTTCCTGCCCCTAGGGAGACTGATGAGGAAAGTGTAGCTAGGAAAGCTCGTGAAAGGTAGGCTTATGAGGAGTTGTATGGAAGAAGAGACGACCATCATGACTCTTACCAAAGGGATGATGAATCCCATAAAAGAAAGTCTCATGATGATAAGGGGAAGAGTCATATAGCTGAAGATCCAAGCAAGCGAGCCAAGCTCAGCGAAAAGTTTACATCTGAAATTTCTCAAGTGCCCGCTGCTTCTATCTCTTTAGACATCCCTTCCAGCTCTCCTGCCCTTAAAAGAGCTGATATTCAAGCAATCATTAATAGGCCTCCTTATCAAGTTGAGAAGCCTCCGCCTGCACTCCAAAGCCGATTTCCGCACTGGTGTCTGAAAGGAGTACGTTTCGATCTGGACTTGGTTCCAATTGATAAACAGGCCATGTTGAGAAATCTTGACGCTATTAAGCTTGATATTGAAAGAATGTCCGGCTGGCAAAAACTAGTTGATGAGCTTCAGAGAGTAAATCGCTTAAATCTCGAGGCTATGCTGACCATGGAGAGCGATAAGTCTGAGTGGCAAAAAGTTCTTGATCATCATGATACGGAGATGAAAAGCATCACCACCCATAACGAGGAACTTGAGGCTGAAATCAAGAAGCTTAAAGATGATCTTGCCACCTCTTCCACTTCTTATACTCAAAAGGAAGAGGTTCTCCAAAAGCAAGTAAGAGACGCCCACACTACTCAACGAGATGCTGAGGCTAAACTTAAGGCGGAGCGGAAAATCATAGAAATTTACCGCAAAGATGCTGCTCAGTTGCGGGAAAAGACTAACTCCCAAGATTTGGAGATTACAATGTTAAAGGCCCAGCTTTCTAAGGCTGAAAAAGAGCATGACGAGGCCATCGCTGGAAAAGCAGCAGCTGAACACTCGCATGAGGCGACTAAGGCCAACATTTGCTCCACTCTATTCGAGTTTTATGTTCTCAACGTCTTGGGGCATGGCAGTCTTTCATTTTTGGGCCCAAAGTATGAGGTTACCCTGGCTGAAGTGTGTGAGGCAGCAGTTGAAGTGCTTAGAGATGCTGGCTACACTGTGGAGGATTTTGAGGCTCATTATTTGGATGATGAGGGTCGTGCCGCCCTTGCGAGAGGGAAAGAACAACTTGCCAAGGAACGAGCCGAAGCGGCGGGAGGAGAGCATCTAGGGAAGGCACCTTTGACCGACCCAACTCGTCCTTCGGCTTCGGTCGACATCGATATTATTGGCTCCAGTTCCCACTCTCCGCCTCCTGTGAAAGCCAAAACTGAAATTACAACTGCTCATGCTGAAGACGAGGCCCAAGAAAGCACCGAAGCCCAAGATTTTGAAATTGACGTGATAAAGCCAAGCTCTCCAGGTAACTTCAACACTAATCCAGCTCAAGTGGACTACTCGTTTGCTTCACATGAGCTCGATGAACTTCTTGATTTTTACTTAAGCCTCGACGTGCCACTATCTCCTCTCTTTGCGAGGAATACTGATGTTTAACTTTTCTTCTTCTGTAGTGAAAACAACAAGTGTGGTACAGGCTTCGCCTCCTCCAGTCGTTGCCCCTCCACCTCTTCAAGTTACTCCTCCTTCTGCTTCTCAACCGGGGTCGCAAGAAGAACAAATAGGAGCTCTTCAAGGCTTAGATGACCCAGCCGCTTCACAAGAGCAGAAAGCCGAAGAACTTGAGGAGGGTGAGAGGACCCCGGAGAAATTTACTGCTGATGATACAAAGCTGATTGATTTGATCACTCCGGGCAGCGAATCTTCTTCAAGGAAGAGGGGAAAGCGTGGAATTTCAAAGAAAAAGAAGGATGCTTCTGCTAAGGACGCTTCTGCTAGCGATGAGAAAGCGGAAGAGGACCCAATTGCACCTCTTTCTCCTTCTTCCATGACTCGTTCAGGCCGACTCAAGAAGTTAACCATTAGGCCAGGCGAGGGCTCCAAAGGTGGCGGGAAGAAGAAGTAATGAGTCTGGTTTTATCCTTCTTGTCCTGCTTTTTGCTTGTATCTAAAGACTTGTATCGGCCGGAGATTGTGCGGGTACCGGCCCCCGCTTTTTGAAACCTGCACATGTGTACAAATCTTTTATAGAATGACTCTTCTTACTTGTATAATCTTTTGTCTGTATTTGTGAATGTATTTATTCCCTATTTTAGCACAAGTTTCTTTATTTTCTTTATATGATACTGCAGTGAGCTCGTGGTATGCTGCTTGAGCATTGCTTTTATTAATGTAGCTATATTGCCCCCATACCATGGCTTATTGCAATCTTCTCCATTTTGAAAAGACTTGTACTCTTACTCTAGAGAATAATTTTTCCATTTTAAGGAAATATTATTCAGCTCTAGTAGAGTGTGCCTTGTATTAGAGAAGTTTTTTTTTACACTTCAACTTTCGGAGATGGTCACTTTTATTTTTGAAAAGTGGATTCCCCTACGCGGTGAAGCGGGCCTCCGAAGAAGGCTTTGATTTGTTTGCCAAAAAGTTATTTCTTAGCACTAACTGGGCCCACGGGACAGGCGTCAGCTGCTTTATCGGATATTCGGTTTGCACAAACGATCGCGAGCAGTTAGCTGCGGCCTAGAACCTTCTTTTTGAGAAGGTGCCCCTTCGGTGGTTCCATCAATGACTTTCTCAAGAGATAACATTTCTTTTTTGGGCATGCCTCGTTAGAGGGCTTTATTTGGCACTTCAACTTTTTTTGGGGAAGAATGTTCTCATTATGGAGAAATTGATCTTCCCTTGAGAGTAGAAGTGTGCCTCCGAAGAGGGCTTTATTTGTTTGCCTGAAAGTTATTTCTCACAGTCAAATGGATCCATGGGGCAGACGCAAGCTACCTAATTGGATGTTTGTATGCACAAACGATCACAATTAACTAGCAAGGGCCTGGTGCCTTCACTTTGGGAAGGTGCCCCTTCGGTGGTTCCACCAACCTTTTTGTTTGAGACAAACATTTTCATTTTTCGGCGTGCCTCATTGGAGGGCTTTCTTTGGCACTTCAACTTTTTTGGGAAAGAATGTTCTCATTTTGGAGAAATTGATCTTCCCTTGAGAGTAGAAGTGTGCCACTGAAGAGGGCTTTGAAGTGTGCCTCCGAAGAGGGCTTTGAAATGTGCCTCCGAAGAGGGCTTTGAAGTGTGCCTCCGAAGACGGCTTTGAAGTGTGCCTCCGAAGAGGGCTTTATTTGTTTTGTTTGCCCGGAAGGTTGCATCTCACATTTAAGTGGGTCCACGGGGCAGACGTAGGCTACTTAACTGGATGTTTGTTTGCACAAACGATCACAATTAACTAGCAAGGGCCTGGAACCTTCACTTTGGGAAGGTGCCCCTTCGGTGATCCCGCCATCTGTTTGTGAGAAGCACTTCTTATGTAGGAATTGAATTTGGAATTCTTGTGGCTTGACATTTGTTTGTTGAGTGATTTGTAGGAATCGCTTGGCCTTGCGATGTGTTGAATAGGTAAGCTTTGCTTTAATAGCCTGCAATATTAAATCGACATTTTAGCAACATATTTAAGATATTCGCACATCGAAATGAGACAGGCATTTTATAGTAGTAGAAAACACAAGATTTATAGTGGTTCGGCCAAGAATCGGGCCTACATCCACTTTATAGTTCTTATTGTTGATTTTCAATGGTTTATAATGCAAGAATGATACATCCATAATCACTTTACAAATTTAAGCATAGCTTTTAAGTAAAACATGGACGCAAGTGATTGCTGTTCCAGGCTCTTGGAATTGGATCTCCTTCGACAGCTGTGAGCTTAAAAGTGCCATCAAGAAGTTTTTTGCCTATGACATATGGCCCTTCCCAGTTTGGCCCAAACACTCATGTTGCTGTCATGACCCTTTTCAAGACTAGATCCCCAATTTCAAAACTGCGTTGGCGAACTTTAGAATTGAAGTGCCTGGCTATCCTTTGCTGATGAGCTGCAATTCTGGGCTAAGCCTCTTTCCTTCTTTCATCAAGCAAGTCAAGTGCTTCAAGTTGCAGCTTTACATTTTCAGCTTGGTTGAAATGAATTCTCCTGTGTGAGGGGACCTCTATTTCCACGGGAATCATTGCTTCTGATCCATATGCTAATGAGAATGGAGTGTGCCCAGTCGCAGTTTTGTGGGTAGTTCTATATGCCCAAAGTGCTAGTGTCAGCTTATCGACCCAACCACCTTTTGCTTTTTTCAGCTGTTTTTTGATGGTTGATTTGATAATTTTGTTCACTACTTCAACTTTCCCGTTTGCCTGCGGATGAGCCACTGCTGAGAAGCTTTTTCGGATCTTGAATCGCCTGCAAAAGTCCTGGAATTCTTCGCTTTCGAATTGGGTACCATTGTCTGTGATTATCTTTTGAGGCACACTGTTAGCACCAAAATTGGTCACTAACCTCGTAGAGAAAGATTGTGTAGAGATATAAGTGATGAAGATAAATTAAACAGAGAAGACAATGCTAATTTAAATGCAGAAAGTAAGAACACCAAATTTATAGTGGTTCAGCGTAATTGCCTACGTCCACTTTGAGATTAAACTTTATTGATCTTCCTTATTGTTGATTACAAATACAATTCGTGAATCAAATGCTTGAATGAAGTTGTTAAGTAGAGAAGATGAGTCTCAAAAATGGCAGAGTCTCCCCGGTGTTCTCTCCCAAAAAAGGATCCTCTTCACTGTGACCCTGCCCCTCTATTTATAGACAAAGATGGGCTGGACTTCCCAAGTGGGCTTGGTAGCCGAATGCTCTAGCCCAGGTGTAGTGTTCACTGCATGCCGAACTAGGTATGCCGAACGCTTTGACGCCGAACAGTCCTTTCCATGCCGAACGGTCCCTTCCATGCCGAACAATCCTTTCCAGTGTGGGAAGTGCAGGATGGTTGCAGTTGAAGCCGATCGTAACTCTATCTGAAGCTCTTGATCGAATGATGCCTGTTGGCCGAACGATAGTGTCATGTTGAGTAGTTATGTCCACCGAACGTCTTCTGGATGCCGAGCACTCCTGTTGCCGAGTTCTATCGATGCCGAGCGCTAGCTGACGCCAAGCATTGGTTGACGCCGAGTGCTAGTTGACGCCGAGTAGCCTGGTATGCCGAGTACTTCGCTGAGCACTATCTGATGCCAAGTGTCATGGATGCCGGGTACGCTGGATGCCGAGTACTTCGCCGAGTACTCCCAGATGCCGAACACTCTCTGACGCCGAGTCCCTCTGGATGCCGAGTACTTCACCGATTACTCCTAGATGCCGAACACTCTCTGACGCCGAGTCCCACTGGATGTCGAGTACTTCGCCGAACACTCCTAGATGCCGAACACTCTCTGACGCCGAGTCCCTCTGGATGCCGAGTACTTCGCCGAACACTCCTAGATGCCGAACACTCACTGACGCCGAGTACTACCTGATGCCGAGCACTAGTTGCCTGGTCAATTCTCCAGGAAACACTTGCCCCCCAAAGTGTATTATGTGACCGAACGTGATGCGCTTTGAATCTAGTTCAGTTTACCTCGAAGGTGCCCTCTCGAGAATGTTAGTGAAGGAGGTGTGAGACGAGCATGGTTTGGACGCCAAACGATGCGTTCGAAGCCGAACAATCCTCATGTGCCGAGCGACACTTCGCTTTGATGCCGAACACTGTGGTATTGACCGGTTCTACCGGGTATAGCACCTTCGACTTCCACCTCCCTTCTCTATAAAACCAGGCCTTTTCCTTCTTCTCCCCTTTACTTTTTTACTTCTGCCGTTCCTCGAAGACTTTCAATTCTATTCAGTCGTCCGGATTTAAAACTTAACTACTCCATCCCAATCTCCAATCTGCAAACTAGGTATCTTTTCTCGTACGATTCAAGTAGATTTCAAACGAGATGGCCGAGTGTGTCACATAGAAGGCCTTTGAGTAGGTCGTCTTTACCGCGTCTTCACTGCCGAACGATGATGCGAGGAGGAATGATCAGGTTCACCTATGGGCTTAGCTTCCTCGTGTCAAACCAAAGTTAAAGGGAAGAAAAAAGAAAGAAGGTGTTGGAGGAGGTAAAGGTGTTGGTCGGCTTAGCGCTGCTCCGGCGTATGTCGTCATGCGCCGGACGGTGGAATGGGAAGTTGCCGAGCACTACCTTGGCCGAACGAACCTAGGCCTAGCGCTTATTAAAATGCCACTATGACTTAGCCGAACGAACTAAGGCCAAACAACACTCAAATGCCGAACAGTATTTGCACCGAACAGCTGATATGCCGAACAGACACACATGCCGAACAGAATTTAGACCGAACAACATTATTGCCGAACAACTGACATGCCGAACAGTATACGTCTGCCGAACAAACATACATGCCGAATACTATATTTAGGCCGAACAATGCAAATGCCGGACAATTATAAATGCCGACCAATGATAAATGTTGAACCATACTTAGGCCGAACACCGTAAATGCCGAACGAACAATTGCCTTGCCTAATCTATACAAGGTCAAAAGATCTAAGCACACCATCATATGACACTGACCCGGATCATTAACTCCCTAGCTTTAGTAGACTTAAATCTGGGTTTGATTAACACTCGTTTTCCGAATTTGAAACCGTAATCACCTCAAGGCGGGCTTTTTGAGACGGTCAGCGATGACGGTCTTCGAAGGCGACGACTCGAAGCTCATTTTTATATCTTTGAAATCTTTAGATTCTTATTGCTTGTACACAATTGCTTGCACTAGTTCACACACCACGTGGGGGGAAAACTCATGTTGCTAACTCTAACGTTCAACGTTTTTTGAGTATAGCTTTCTCAAGCACTTTGCCAGGTTCGTTATTTATTGAGGATGTCAAGAAAGTCTAGCTTCGCCACTATATCTGACAAGCCTGGGCCGTCATCAAGGCCAGAAGCTGCTGATACTTCTAATCCGTCGACTTCTCCTGCTCGCAACTTAGCACCTGATGCCTTGGAAGCAGCAATTCTTCTAGACAATCCGATCGATTCACAAGCTTCGAAGATCAACGAAGCCGCTCTCCGATGGATATGCTCCATTCATGGGATCCCTTTCGCCGACGTGTTGGTCCCTTCGCGACACGATCGTCCTCATCTGCCCCCAGTCGGGTATACCGCGTGTAACAAGCTCATGTGTTGGATGGGCAGCGTGCCCCCGTTCAATTTATTTCTCCGGGATGTATTGCAGTATATTGACATAGCTCTGTCGCAACTGCACCCAAACGGCCATGCGTTTCTATACGGGACCTACTTACTTTTCATGGCCGTCTTCTCTAGACCTCCAACCGCTGGCGATATCAGATACATTTATATGATCAAGAGACGAAAAGACAGTCCTTCCTTTATGTTCCTCGAGCCATACCACAAATGCCAAATCTTGACAGGGGCATGCAGTAAATTCGCCCTGTACAAACAGGAATGGTTTTATGTGCGCTGCCCTCCTGGTTTTGCGAGGAGATGGGTTGAAGGCAGTAAGTCTCTCTGCCGAGTCACTATTCGCATTTAACCGGAGTCATGCTTTTCCTAACTCTTTGTTTCATCTTTTCAGGTATCAACCCGCGTCTGGAAGGCCGAGGATATTCTGAGGCTGTTGAAGCCATTAGAGCTCTTCCTACCGAGGAACGAGACATCCGGACTATCATTTCAAATGAATCACTATCGAGGTTTGGCTTGCTAGCCCCTGATCGTCGGATCAACCTTCCAGAAGGTGTCATCATTCCCAAACCTTCGTCCGGTAAAGGGAAAAAACAGGCCGGATCGTCGTCGCGCCGCACTCCCGATACGCACGAAGAAGGTGAGCGCAAAGAAGACGAAGCTCTTGAGACTCAAGGCGAGAATGTCGGTCCCGCTTGGAATCCGGCAGTCGAAGTTCAAGATATTGAGACGTCATCCTCCCCTTCGAAGGGAAAGAGGAAGTTAAGATATAAAGTTCAGAAGGAGAAAGTTGGTGGCACTTCAAAAGTCATGCCTATCCCGCCTGAGAAAGAAGCTTCCTCGCAGCACCTGGAAAGTTCCCTGAGGGGCCTGTCGAACCTGTCTATTCCCGATGATATTCTCAATTACGGGTTTGACGATCCTGAAGCCCTCAAGTTTTCCTCACCCGTTAAAGGCAATGCGGGAGTTCAACTCTGTTAGGAAATCAATTCTATGGTTTCGATGATAACAACTATACAATGGAAATCGAATGTACATATATATATCTATATTTACAGATAGTTGATAGAGTAACGTCACCAAAGAGACTAAAGCAACACTCAAGACAAGAATCAAAAGACGTCAAATCAGAAGAGATTAAAGAGAAATGGGACATGCACAAGATAAAGCAACATGCACACTTTCAGACAATTTCAGACGTCTAAGAGCACAAGCCAGACGTCTGAAAGATTCCTCTGGTTTACAAATCTTAAGGAAACAGACGTCTGGTTAATTTATCAGACGTCTGGAGAAAGTCTCTGATTCACAACTCAGAAGAAAACAAACGTCTGATCCTGAACTCAAACGTCTGAAAGACATCCAGACATAAAACAGAAATGAAGACCAGACGTCTGGATATTAAACACAGACGTCTGAAATGCTACCAGACACAAAAAATATATGAAGGCCAGACGTCTGAGATCACTTTCCAGACGTCTGATTCAAGACTCGACTGTGCATTTTCAAAGCTCAACTGTCACATTCGAAAAGACACATCCACTTCTCTTTGTGGCAACTCTTCATCATCATCAGAAGCGACTTTACGAAGATTACAACAGATGCAACTATACAAGAAAACTCTTCATCACTATAAATAGCATCAGGAATTCAAGAGAAGATAACAATCTGACTTACTTACTCTCTTATCTCTTGTACTCTGATTTACAAGCAATCAACTACCTGTAATCAACTCTTCCATATATATAGAACTCCTCATTCAGATATTCTCTAGATAAATATATATTGGAAGTACTCTTGTACTCAATAGTCAACATCCATGTTACAGAACACATTCTTGACAAAGAAACTCTTCTATTGTAAACCTGTTCCTCCGGGTTAAGCGAGGGTTAGTTGAAAGGAAATTCCGAAGAGGAGCTTCGGGACTGGACGTAGGACGGGAGGTCTGAACCAGTATAAAATACCGGTGTGATTAGTTTTATTTACTTTGTTACTATATTTTATAGTATTATATTATATAGCTAACTGCCTATACTTGCATATAATCTAGACGATCCACTCATATAGACATTCAATTGGTATCAGAGCAAGGTTCGTTTAGAAAAACAGTAACACGTTTTTTTTAAATCATTATAATATGGCAAGTATTTTTCAAGAAGGACAATCCACAGCACGACCCCCACTTTTTAATGGCTCTAATTATTCATATTGGTCTACACGTATGAGAATTTTTATGGAAGCTAATGGTTTAGAAATTTGGTCAGCCACTCAAGATAAATATGAAGCTCCAACTACTGCTATGAACACATGGACCGATGCACAAAAAACCTTAGCATCAAATAATGCTAAAGCCATGAATGTCCTGTTTTGCTCACTTGACAAAAATGAAATTTCACGTGTCATGTTATGCACTACTGCATTTGATATTTGGCGTACCTTACAAATCACACATGAAGGTACAACAAAGGTCAAACAAACTAAAATTTCAATTTTGCAAAATCAATTTTCATCATTTAAAATGAAACAAAATGAAACTATAGTAGACATGTATTCAAGATTTCAAACTATTCAAATGATCTTATGGCATTAGGAGTTAAGTTTACTGATTTTGATTTAGTTTCACGAATACTCAACTCTTTAACTCCTGATTGGGAAAGAAAAGTATTAGCTATTGAAGAAGCTAATGATCTCTCTACTCTCAAAGTTGAAGAGTTGGTAGGAAATTTGATGTCCTATGAAGCTAATTTGTAGGCACGTAAAGAATTAAATTCAGAAACGAAGAACATAGCATTTCCATCAATAAAGAATGATGACTCAGATTTAGATGAAAATGAGATAGTATTCATTGCCAAAAACTATAATAGATTCAAGAAATTTAGAAAGATGACCAAGTGTCAAAAAGAAGGAAAAACCAATTCAACAAATCTATCTCAAATCAAGTGCTATGAATGTGATCAATACGGACACATGAAGAAGGATTGCCCAAAACTTAACAATGATAAAAAGAAGAGCAAATTTGAAAAACTCAAAAAGAAGAAAGCTTTCAAAGTAACGTGGGATGACTCCGAGTCTTCATCTTCAGAAATTGATAGTGAGAGCGATGGAGAACAAGCTAATGTGTGTTTTATGGCACAAAAAGATGAGGTATGTCCAGAACTTAACTATGAAGAATTACTTGAACTTGGCATAGAATTAGATGATAAATTTAGACAAATAAAAAAATTAAACAAAGAATATATAGTAAAAGTAAATAGATTAGAAATTGAAGTAGGAATGTTGAAAGATGAAAAAACTATTTTAGAAGAAGAACTTGAAATATCTCAAGAAAAATTAAGAAATATTGTGATAGAAAGTAAGAACATTACTCTAGAAAAAGAGAATTTGCTAAAAGAAAATATTAATTTTAAAGAAGATATTAAATTATTGACAACAGAAAATAGAGAGTTAAAAGAAAAATTAGATAAAATTACCAATAATGTG
This sequence comes from Allium fistulosum, assembly GCA_030737815.1. Lineage (NCBI taxonomy): Eukaryota > Viridiplantae > Streptophyta > Magnoliopsida > Asparagales > Amaryllidaceae > Allium > Allium fistulosum. Next base: position 1,025,929,151 of record CM060902.1, read on the forward strand.
TCAAAATTTAACAAAGGGAAACAAGACTTGGAAAATCTTATCAAAACATCAAAACCATCAGGTAATAGAAATGGAATAGGATTTAAAAAAGGCTCTAAACAAAGAGAAAATAAGGCTAAAAATATTAGTTATATAAAAACTAGAAGTTTATCTAAACAAAAATTGAATACCAAAAATATGAAAATTTGGGTTTCTAAAACAAATAACAAATTGATTAGACAAAAGCATATCAATAATTACTTAGAAAATATAGTTTATAATAAAAATTATATTTATAAAGGTACCAAACCATCTTGGGTATGGCTACCTCTCTCTAACAATTAGGACCCTAATCAAATATATGGGTACCAATTAAAATATTTTTATCTTGCAAGTATCCAAAATAAGGAGAAATGAATACTAGATAGCGGATGCTCCAAACATATGACTGGAAATTCAAAAATGTTATCGAATATAACATACATCGATGGTGGAACAGTAACATTTGGGGACAATTCAAAGGGATTTGTCATAAGCATTGGAGAAGTCATCAACTCTGGTATATCTAAATTTCCTATTATCACAAATGTTTTTACTAGTAGAAAATCTAAAACACAACTTGTTAAGCATTGGTCAATTGTATGATAAAGGTTTTCAAATTGAATTAAAAACTAAATTTAGTTCACCTTTTTATTACCACAAATTATTGAATTTTTTTTAACCATTAAAATGTTAGAAGATTAGTTTTCCTATAAATAACCTTTTCAGCATATATAAATACCCATGGTTGTATCACAAATATATACAAAGTATCAAATTCTTATAATTTAGAAAAATAATGTCTTCTGAAAATTCCTATATATCTATTTCTGTCTCCACACCATCAACGGATAGCGCAGTAGATACACCACAACATCTTCCGACACCTACACCACAAGAACCAACAAACAGGTGGTCCTCATATCATACGGGGTTTACTCCAGAGGCTAAAAAAACGAAAAGATCCTTGTTTACTTCTCCTAATACAAAGGAGAAAATTGATGAAATTCATCATTACCAAAAACAACAAATGGATCTTCAACGAGAACTCTATTTTGAACAGAAAGTTACAGCACGAAGGCTTAGTTTTCTGGAACAAGTGGCGATGAAGTTTTGCTCGTCCCGAAAGAAAGATGTACTTGAACCACTACCAAAACCTTGTAGTTCATTAGATCCATCTTCTTCGTATCGTACTCCTTCTGATCCCTCTCCAAGACGATATTCGGTCTCTCCACGGACCCACGAACGAAGGAATATATGGTCTCCACTTAGACCATGGAAGGATAATGTCTCAGGATATCAGAAAACACCGTCGCCTTCTAAATAAATAATATCAAAATTAAGTATTGTATACATTTTGTAAAGTTATTATATTTTTTTTTTAATAATAAATTTTTATTGTAAACAATTGATAAATAAATAAAATCGTCAATTTTATACGGTTTTTTAGCAAAATTGATCTTTTCAGACGTTTGACTATTGTCTTCAGACGTGTGATTCACTGATATATGTCACATTTTTAAGCACTGTGCATATGTCAGACGTCTGAAATAGTCCTCAGACGTCTGGAATGGAGCTCTGCCTTCTTCAAAACATATTTAGAATAATTCAGACGTCTGAACTAATTTTCAGACGTCTGGCTAACCTATCTGTTTCAGAAATAAACATAAAACAGACGTCTATGTTAACCTCTAGACGTCTGATTAGTCTCTCTGCCTCTAACTTTTTCAAACTTCATAAAATCAGACGTCTAACACATACCAAACAGACGTCTGTTCGCTTTATCTGTACAATTTTTAGGGCAAACCAGATGTCTACTTTCACAATCAGCCGTCTGAAACTCAATCGACCGTTCTTATAACCCCAAAAATAACGACAGTTACGATTCACTTTTCATATCTCTTATCGTATTCTCTCTCTACCGCTTTCAAATTATATCAAACCCTAGATATTTTCAAACGGAATCAAGATGCCTCCTCGTACAAAAAATATCAAGACTTCGAAACGTAAACTAGACCAACAATCAACATCTTCGAATCCTCAAGTATGCTCCGATGAGCAGATTGAACGATGGATGCTCAAAGCCCCCCATTCGATAAAAAGGTATCAAGAAATTCAAAAGAAAAAGCTACATATAGGACCCTTCTATAATTTACTTAAGTTTCCCATGTACGACCTTGATGAACTTTGCGAAAATGCTGGATTGGATACTTTAATTTCTTTCACACCGAATGATGTTCAGATAGATCAACTTGCTATTTTCTTATTCTACGCCAATCTAGATAGCACTGCTATTTGGAATACCGAAGACGAGGACAATTGGTTGTGGTCAAGTGTTTATGGAAATACCATACGTTTAACTCCAGGATTAATCGGAAGAACCTTGGGATGCTCCGACACTGGTGAAGATCTTCACAATATCCCAGATATGCGTTTTAAACCAAGGAATAACATCACCCATCAAATATGGGAGGACGAAATGCCCAAATTTGCTTCAAAATATTTGCGTCCTAAAGCTCGATTGCTCACAAGGATGATAATCAATACAATTGTTCCGCGGATGGGGAGTCACGAGCAAATCACGGAAATGGAGCACAAAGCACTTTATGCTCTTTTTAGCGGAACAAGGGTAAACTGGGCGAAATTCATATTTGACGAGCTCAAACAATTTTGGAATCGATCAAGGCCATCGATTATCTATCCTACTTATATTATGAGGCTTCTTCGTGCGCATAATATTTCGTCATATCTCTCAACGTTCGAAGAAATTTCCCCAAAATATGCTTCCACAAAATTCTTTTCTTTGATGCATTTACCTGAAATTCCTTCGGAATTCATGTCTTTTGAAGATTGGACGCATCATCGACAATCTAGAAGAACTGAAAATCCTCCTCAACCATCTGTTATTTCATCTCAACAGACAGAACAACATAGAGAAATCACTCCTCCGCCTCCCGCTCCATTTGATTATCCAGGACAAGAAGACGTTATAGAGACTCGACTAGAAACAAATCCTAATGAAAGTATTCGAGATCTTACACTCAGAAATCAACATATACTTTCTCAAAATCAAAAGTACTTGGCTAGGCGAATCGACAAATTTGAAACTTCATTTGCCACACGACTAGCAACAGTCGAAGAGTCTCTCTCCACTGTCCTATCAGTTCTGAAAGAGGTTCTACAGCGAGTCCGTGGTCCTTCACCACCGTCTGATGATTGGCCTACTCCTGTACCCTCTCCTCCTTCGAAACATTCTAAACTCTTTGAGGATGACCCTTCAAAGGAAGCTTTGACATCTCCCTTAAAAGCCAGCACTTCTACAAAAGATGAGCAAAAGGAAGATAATACAAATCAAGCTTCACCAAAGGAAGGAGATCCAAAACAAGCTTCACCAAAACAAGACGATCCAAATCCAAAATATCACTAGAACTTAGGTCATTTAGTTGTTTGTATTTTGTGTAAAACTCGTTGTATGTACTTCCTCTCCAGCTTTAATGAACATTTCTTTTTGACTTGAACTTTTATGTATTCTTTTTGATATTGTCAAAGGAGGAGAAATATATATATATAATCTTATGAACAAAACTAAGCACATATTCAGGGGAGATTTGAAATATATATATAAGTACATTGAATAGTTGTCATCATCAAAAAGGGGGAGATTGTTAGGAAATCAATTCTATGGTTTCGATGATAACAACTATACAATGGAAATCGAATGTACATATATATCTATATTTACAGATAGTTGATAGAGTAACGCCACCAAAGAGACTAAAGCAACACTCAAGACAAGAATCAAAAGACGTCAAATCAGAAGAGATTGAAGAGAAATGGGACATGCACAAGATAAAGCAACATGCACACTTTCAGACAATTTCAGACGTCTGAGAGCACAAGCCAGACGTCTGAAAGATTCCTCTGGTTTACAAATCTTAAGGAAACAAACGTCTGGTTAATTTATCAGACGTCTGGAGAAAGTCTCTGATTCACAACTCAGAAGAAAACAGACGTCTGATCCTGAACTCAGACGTCTGAAAGACATCCAGACATAAAACATAAATGAAGACCAGACGTCTGGATATTAAACACAGACGTCTGAAATGCTACCAGACACAAAAAATATATGAAGGCCAGACGTCTAAGGTCACTTTCCAGACGTCTGATTCAAGACTCGACTGTGCATTTTCAAAGCTCAACTGTCACATTCGAAAAGACACATCTACTTCTCTTTGTCGCAACTCTTCATCATCATCAGAAGCGACTTTACGAAGATTACAACAGATGCAACTATACAAGAAAACTCTTCATCACTATAAATAGCATCAGGAATTCAAGAGAAGATAACAATCTGACTTACTTACTCTCTTATCTCTTGTACTCTGATTTACAAGCAATCAACTACCTGTAATCAACTCTTCCATATATATAGAACTCCTCATTCAGATATTCTCTAGATAAATATATATTGGAAGTACTCTTGTACTCAATAGTCAACATCCGTGTTACAGAACACATTCTTGACAAAGAAACTCTTCTATTGTAAACTTGTTCCTCCGGGTTAAGCGAGGGTTAGTTGAAAGGAAATTCCGAAGAGGAGCTTCGGGACTGGACGTAGGACGGGAGGTCCGAACCAGTATAAAATACCGGTGTGATTAGTTTTATTTACTTTGTTACTATATTTTATAGTATTATATTATATAGCTAACTGCCTATACTTGCATATAATCTAGATGATCCACTCATATAGACTTTCAAACTCCCGGTCCAAGGAGACAACACTCCGATTAGTAAAGATAAACGAACGGGTCCGTCGGGGGGAACACTGGGACACACACGCACATACGCATTCCATCATACACTTCAAGTTTTTTCTTATCTCACGGATTTTTCTTAACTCGTTGTTATCTCCATTCTTTGCAGGTGATATGGGGCGTTCTCACGGACTCGATCGCCTTCATGGCTCTTCCATATTTCATCACTCTGGACAGGATCCTGGTTCAGGCAGACGTAGGGGCAGAGACGATTATGAAGATAGAGACAATCGTCCCCGTGAGTCGTCTCACCGCAAGAAGGCATATTCTCAATCTTCGCAGTCCCGTGATCCTCTTCCTCCAACTGTGTCGGATAAAGAGAAAACTTCACAGAAGGGTTACCACTCCGATGCTCCTCGAGAACAACACTCTGGTTCATCGAGTATGAGGCAAGTTCGGGAACAACGAAAAAGGGGAGAACTCCCAAAACCTCCTCCCCCTACTCCCGCGGTTGATCCAACTGTCGCGGAAAAGATGGTCGATCTTCGGGCCAAGTTTCCGAAAATTTGCTTTGACGGTTTGAAGTTCCTCCCAGCTATTCACCACATTCCTGGGCACGTGAAGCAGAGTGCCATTGCCTGCAATAACGACATCTATGTTCAACATGACGCGTTTGTGCACTTGGTGGAGAAGATCTCGGAGGTGTCCGTTGAGCGTCAACATGAGATTGATTGCTTGAAACTGGAGGCTGGCTGCGACAAAAACATCATTGAGCACCAAGACGTAGAGCTCGCTTCGTACAAGTCGAAGCTGGAAGCCGCTGAACAAAGCGCAAAAGATACTGCTGAGGCAGTTACTCGCTTAGAGATGGCTCACAAGAAGGAGCTTGATGAGGCAGTCTAGTGCAGCGGTGCCCTCGCCCTAGAAAAAGACTCTGTCCAAAAAGAGAGGGACGCGCTCGTTGTGCAAGTCAGAGAGCTGAAAGAATTACTCTCCAAGGAGAAGGAGGACAAGGTAGCTGCTCAAGAAGAATCACAGCGATACTGTGATGAAATCGTCGCTACTCGTCTCCTGAAAACGAAGCTCGATGACGAACTTGCCGGGGTTGAGAAAATGAAGGATGAGGCCCGTGAGGAGGGCAAAAGAGAGGATGCGGAGGAAATTGATTCTCGCCTCGAGGCGGCCGCAGAAGCCGGCAGGGAAGAGGTCAAATGCATGTTTGACCCGTTGATTGTTGAATATGGAGCCCGCGTCCTCATGCATCGTGACTTAACGTTCTTGGGCGATGGCTATCTCGAATCCCTAGCTGAGGCCTGGGAAACTTTGATAAGGATCAGGAAGATCGAGTCGGGCTCCGAAGAGGTTGATGAGGATGCCTTGGTGAAGGAGTTCCTTAGGGGGAATGAGCCATCGGATTTATCCGCAGCATTGGTGCTTTATAGCAAAGGCTCTCCCCTTCCAAAAGAGAAAAATAATGAAGCCGGCCCATCCGGGGCCAGTACTTCTGCTCCTCATATTGCTGCTCCTCCCGCTGCTCAATCGGTCGGTCGGCCGACACTTGATCCATTCGAGCAGCATGCTGGTTATGACCCCGAAGATCCCGGGCTCGGTGCTCATGTGCTATCCCCTATCCTGGAGGGTGAAACCCTATGCGCCACCGATAGCCAACCGGAACCTGGTAGGAAATTATTCTTTCTCTAAAAGTTGAAAGATCCCGTCATTTTTTAGCGGTGGTTACTCGTTCTAACGACCATCCTTTATGTTTTCATGTTGGTTGTTCTGACACCGAGCCAACTCCGAGGAGCGATGACGCCAAGGAGGAGGCAGAGAAAACTAGCGATGCTGTCCACGCGGGAGTGATTCCTGGTCCCGATGCTCAAGTGATTGGGGCGCTAGATGACGATAAGCTTGACACTTCATCTCCCGCCGAAGGAAGCGACGAAATTGAAATCACTGGCGCCTCTGAGCATACTTCACAGATGAGCATGAAGGACCGCCTCGCCGCAGAGGAGAAGAAAAAGGTCGAGGTCAAAGTTGAACCTGGAATCCTGGAACTTACCGACCCGCGGAACAGACCTTTGAAAATCATTCTCCCGGGCAGGTCCAAACCACTAGATGTTCCGTCTCCTACTCCTGACTCCACTTCTTTAGCAAGCAAGAAATCCAAGAAAAAGCGTGAAGGAGAGGAGTCGTCGGAAAAAATAAAGGAGGACAAGAAGAAGAAGCCAAAGAAATAATCGATACGCTCGTTCAACGAGCATCTTGCTTAAGTCTTGTCGTTGTTTTTATCTTTATAGCTTGTAGCTTGTATAGATAAGTTCTCAACTCTGAGTTTTGTAGGAGTAACTGTGTAACCCCATTTTGAACTACTGAAATGAAGTTTAGTTTCTTTTTGTTTGAATGACTCTCTTGCTTTTTCTTTTGTCTGCTGATTAACTGTAGTCGCAGCTCATGTTCTTATGAGTCGCATCATCTCCCAGTCCATTTTCGTGATGTTCGAACATCTCCAGACGTGGCATATTTCTTGTTCTACATCTCTCGAGTACTCGGACTTTTCCCTAAATCTGCGCTCCGGGGATTTAGAGTAAGTTGATCCGCGTTCAGGGGATTCGGAGATTTGAAATCGTTTATAATCTAGTCCGTGCTCCGGGGACTTAGAGTACTCTGATCCGCGCTCTGGGGATTCGGAGATTTGAAATCGTTTATACTCTAGTCCGCGCTCCGGGGACTTAGAGTACTCCGATCCTCGCTCTGGGGATTCGGAGATTTGAAATCGTTTATACTCTAGGTTAACCGTCGACCGTAGTTCCTTAGGGGTCGTTTGGATGACAATAAATAAGTTGCTTCTATGCTTATAAAAGGCAAAAGTTAAAAAGTCAATATGGATAAACAAAATCTACCAACTTCTAAAAGTCACTTTTCAGCTTCAAAAGCAATTTTTTTTGCTTTTCGACGTACATAAGTCGATTTTTTATATGAGAAAATTCTAAAAAAATGCATTTTCAAAAAAAAATTTGAATTTCAATTCAAAATTCAAAATTCAAAAATTCAAAATTTCTAATTTCAAAATCTCAAATTTCAAATTTTCAAATTAAAATTTCAAAATTTCGATTTTCAAAATTTGAAATTTCAAAATTTTGAACTTTAAAATTTCGAATTTCAAAACTTTGATCTTTAAAATTCGAATTTTTAAAATTTAAAATTTTTGAATTTTGAACTTTAAAATTTCAAATTATTAAAATTTGAAATTTTCAAATTCGAAATTTTACAATTTATATTTTCAAATTTTCAAATTTGACTTTTTAAACTTTTTTTCTTTCAATTTTGACTTGTAAGTCTAAAGTTTTCCAAACATACTTTTTTACTTTCTAAAAGCAAAAGGACTTTTGAAATAAGCAAAAGTCCTTTTGCTTTTGTTTGCCAAACGGACCCTTAGTGTGACGCTAAGCTGTCGCATGTTGCTTGGTCAGTAATGAGCATCGTCCTAGGACACTATGGCCGACATTTCACTATCTATAGTGGTGACCTTAGTCAAAACCCTTTCCATCACTCTTCTTATATATCATTCACCAAATGTAGGCAATAATTAGATACAAGATAGAGAAGGTTTAAACTAAAGCATTGATCATAAGTTCTGCATTTTCTTTTTCGAGATAGAGAAGGTTTAAACTAATGCACTGAGCATAAATTCTGCTTTTTCCTTTTCTTTTTGTATTTGTCTGAATATTTCTCTTCCTTTGTAAAGAGGAATAAGAAATTTATTACTATTTATTTTATATTATTAGAAATAAAGAAAAATAAAGCAGAACCAAAGCGATGTCAATCAATCACAAATTGAAAATAATAAACGGGTTACATAATCAGGTCCCTAAGTATAACAATTTATGCTTAGTAAAACCATTGTTACTTGTAATGAAACATGTTAAATTTGGACGATTTAAATCTATTCCAAATTTATAAGGGAGAAGGTATTAAGTGATACCCTTAATTAATCAAATATCGAAAACAAATTGGAAAGATAAACAATTAGTATCAGAGACTATATTTGATTTGAGGAATCAATCAAATAAGGATATATGTAGAAGCAAACACAAATATGAAAGTCTATATGAGTGGATCGTATAGATTATATGCAAGTATAGACAGCTAACTATATAATATAACTCTATAACTGATAGTAGCAAAGTAAATAAAAATAATCACACCGGTAATTGAAAGTCTATACGGGGTGGATCGTGCAGTGTATATGCAAGTATATGTGGCAAAATATATGATGCAACTAAAACAATTTTAATCTAAGTAACTAAGAATAATCACACCAGGGATTTTATACTGGTTCGGACCTCCCGTCCTACGTCCAGTCCCGAAGCTCCTCTTCGGAATTTCCTTTCACCAAATAACCCTCACTTCACCTGGAGGAATAGGTTTACAATAGCAGAGTTTCTTTGTCAATTGTGTGTTCTCTATTACACGGATGTTGACTATATAGTACAAAAGCTTCCAATATATATCTAGAGAGTATTGTCTATGAGGAACTGTATATTTGGAAGAGTAGAATACAAGTATAGATTGCTAGAGATCAAGAATATATGATAGAGTGTATAATCAGAGAGCATAAGTAAGTAAAGTAGACAGGTTAATCTTTTCTCTTGATTCCTGATGCTATATATAGTTGTAGATAAGTATGTTGAGTAGTTGCATCCATTAATGAGTGCTCTATAGTTGCTTCTGTTGATGATGAAGAGTTGCGGCGAAGAGAAGCGGATGTGTCTTTTCGGATGTGACAGTTGGACTTTGAAAATACACAGTCGAGCCTATAATCAGACGTCTGGAAAGTGACCTTAGACGTCTGGCCTTCATATATTTTTTGTGTCTGGTAGCATTTCAGACGTCTGTGTTTATTATCCAGACGTCTGGTCTTCATTTCTGTTTTATGTCTGGATGTCTTTCAGACGTCTGAGTTCAGGATCAGACGTCTGTTTTCTTCTGAATTGTGAAACAGAGGAATCATTCAGACGTCTGGCTAGTGCATTCAGACGTCTGAATGTGTGCATGTTGATGTATCTGTGTATGTGCAATTCCTTTTCCAATTCTATCGACTTGTAGCCTCTTGTATCATTCTTTGCACCTTGTTCTTGTCTTTCTAGTGATGTTGCTCTAGCAAGTTCTTGTATATATACATATATATGTACATTTGATTTTCATTGTATAGTTGTTGTCATTAAAACCATGAATTTGATTTCCTAACAAAATATGTTAAATTTGTGTTGAAATCAAATCAAACAAATCCGAAAACATTTCATCCTTATCTCTAAGGCAGTCTTCATCCTTGCACCTATAAATATAAAGACATTTACTCATTGTTTCATCACAAACCAACAGGAGTGTTCTCCACCAAAATATCCTTGATAAGATCCCTATTTTTGTAATTTTTAGGATGAGTTAAATTTATTGAGTGATTCATACTCTTCTCATGTTGTACTTTCTCTCTCTCTCTCTCGAAGTGAAATAATAATAAAGGATTGTTGGGTCTCCATGGACATAGGATACTTATATCCGAACTACATTAAATCTTCTGTGTCTCTTTCTCTTTTTTTCTTTCCATTGTTTGTTCTTGTGTGATTTCATAGTTGATTTTAATTTGCATTGGTAATCAAATAGGAAATACTGGATCCTGATCAAATATGCGTCTACTCATTCCAAATTTTCACAATAGTTTGCTATCAGAGCTAGTGCTATTGTTCTTATTGGGTATTGATGGCTACTTCTGAAAAAGTCTATTGGTAGATCTGGTGTCAATTATGTCGTTACACATTTTGATGGAAAGGGAGATTTTGAAACTTGGAAGATGAAGATGGAGGCAGTGTTGAAGACGGAGAAGACTTTTAAGATTGTTTCTGCGCCTGAGAAATTGAAAGATATTAAGGCTGCGGTTGTGGAAGAGATGTAAGATGAAGCACTTACAATAATTCAGTTGAGTCTTTCAATTGAAATTTGTTATCTGATCACTTGGCCCGACAACAAGGTGATAATTACAAATGCTTTAATTGAGTCTGGATAAGACTTGAGTTAGTTAGAGATTGGAGACGTAAGGGATTGATCCATTTTGGGTAGTCCGGCATATGTGCATTGTTCGGCCTATATCTACGGTTCGACCTATGTACATCGCTCGGCCTAAGAGTATGTTTCGGCCTTGAAGGATGGCGCATATCGCTCGGTCAAGAATGGGAAAACAAGATGGCTCAATCTAGGCATCCAAGGAGAGGTCGCTCGGCCAAGTTCGTTCGGCAACCACCGTTCGGCAACCACCATTCGACCACCTTCATTTAGCAACCACCGTTTGGCCACCTTTATTTGGCAACCATCGTTCGGCCACCTTCGTTCGGCACACCATTGTTCGACCACCTTCGTTCGGCAACCATCGATCGGCCATCACCGTTCGGCCACCATCGTTTGACCACCATCGTTCGGCGACCACCGTTCGGTATGCCTGGCTCGGCACAAAGAAGTCACCTACTATGGGTTGAAGTACCTTGTTCCTGAGCCTACGAAGGGAGTCCAGCCTATCTTCGTCTATAAATACAGAGGTAGGGGTACAGTTGAAAGGAACTTCTTTTGGGGGAGAACTCCAAGGAAACTCTGCCATTTTTTATACTCTCCTATTTTCAATTCAAACTTGTATTCAAGTGGTTTGTCTACGGATTGTATATGTATTCAAGTGATAGGGAAAGTAATAAAGATCATATTCAAAGTGGATGCAGGCAATTACGCTGAACCACTATAAATCTGGTGTTCTCGTTTCTGCTGTTCTTTTTGCACTCAATTGCGTTATTTTTCTGTATTAATTTACTCTGAACCCTAGCCGAAGTGCAGTGCCTCCGCATAGTGAATTCAAAACTCAACTTAGTGAAGGAAGATTCTATCCACTTCCCTTACATCCTATAACCGACCAGGGTATAGAGGATCAAGCGGCAGCCTCTGAATGGCAACAAGGGAACGGACAAGCAACCACTACTCAAACGGTACTCCCAAAGGTTAGAGAATGTAAATGATATGACTCTAGGCAAATGCAGGAAACTTTTGACCAAAACTACACTCGAGTAAAACCATTTTTTTCTCCAACCAAATGCCAAGATGACTCCAAGCACCATTCTTCACTGACCCAACACTTCGAACTTAGTGACTCCAATCAAACCAATGTTGGACTCCAAGAAATTTGTTCCAAATGCTAATAAGGATACCATGCTGATCGCGTTTGAGGGGAGTCGACCTCCAGATATATTTTGGCAACTAGTTAGTTGGAGAGCCTCCTACGACCATGGATCGTTTCTATTACAAAATGAATCAGAACCAAAGTGAGGAGGAGTGGAGCAGGCTAGGAAAAATAACAATGTAGGCCCGTTGGCTAAGGATTCTGATTCCAGTAGACAAAACAAGATCTCAAAGTTCAACCCATATGCTCTTTGAAAGATTCAATCGATAGCCTCTACTTGGAGACTCGCGACTCAGAGTGGTACTGAAAACCAACCTCGAGAGAGTCCACCGAAGTCCAGAGAAAATCAAGGGAATGTTTTATATTCCAAGATGCACATTGATCCTCACACTAGCGATTACAAACACGTCCGAGGTGTGATCGGAAAGCTGATTCGGAAAGGAAAGCTTCAATAGTACGTACAAGTGTTGTAGAATGGCAAGCCAAGAACTTCAGATGCCCATCAATAAAGAACTCTAATTATCAATTGGACCGTTGGTAGTCGACATCCCGCTAGAAGAGGTAGGGGCAGAGTTGATTAGCGAGCACACGATGTTGCTCCACTTATCAATGAGATTTATACCAATCTTCTTTGGATTATTTCTATTTCAATTTCAATTGTGCTTTGAATTACGACCGACTTGAACTAAACTTCTACCAAAACGATGCAGGTGACCAAGTACTCAAAGTTGGCTGCCAACCAATCCGCGCAGATCTTGATCGGACCTATGGAGTTTCATCAAGACAACCATGATTTGATCACTCATCATCAACCATGTGCCTTTGATTTGGGGCCAAGGACTAGAGATTGAAAAGCTCATCACGGTTAGAGCCCAATACAAAGCGTACATGATTGACCATTCATTCATCGACCTCCATATTTTATTTGGTGGCCTAAGCAAGGCTTGGAATGAATGTGGCCTGATCATCCACTCCTCGGGTCATATAGTAAAGTTCGATAAAATACATATGCCTCTCCTGAAGCTCAGTGATGTTGGGATCTAACTAGAGTGGACATGATTTGATCATCTACACATCAAATCCTACCCTAAACACAAAAGGTGGTTCGAACGCCCGACTTGAAGTAGCTGTGATAGAATGCCTACTCGTTACCCATCGCTCTCAATACATGGATGCGACTGCACCTTGAAACATATGCAATATACTTTTTCTACTCAATAATCCATTATCTTCATTTTCTAGAAAGAGATACGAAGCAAATTGTGCGAGACTTGATTATCCAACCCCAGCATGGATGTGATCCAACCATCTATTATATACCTCCTTCCTTGACTTGATTGGAAGAGCTACAATCACCAAGCGGACGAGAATCGACCGTCCATTTTTTAAGTTTCGTCCTTGATGCTGGGGGCATAGTCCCATTCCATGAGAAAACGCGATTCGACCATTCATTCGATAATATTAGCCTCGACACGATAAATGAAATACAAATCAAATGGTGGAAATACGACTGCTTTCAAGAAAAATCTCTAAGTCCTTGAAGCGGACTAGAGTACTTTGAGTCCCCAGAGTGCGGACTATGGTATAAATGACTTGAGAAAAATCTCTAAGTCGCTGAAGCGGACTAGAGTACTCTGAGTCCCTAGAGCGCGGACTAGAGTATAAACGACTTGAGAAAAATCTCTATGTCCCTGAAGCGGACTAGAGTACTCTGAGTCCCCAAAGTGCGGACTAGAGTATAAACGAATTGAGAGAAATCTCTAAGTCTCTGAAGCCGACTAGAGTACTCTGAGTCCCTAGAGCGTGGACTAGAGTATAAACGACTTCAGAAAAATCTCTAAGTCCCTAAAGCGGACTAGAGTATTCTGTGTCCCCAAAGCGCGGACTAGAGTATAAACGACTTGAGAAAAATCTCTAAGTCCCTGAAGCAGACTAGAGTACTCTGAGTCCCCAAAGCGTGGACTAGAGTATAAACGAATTGAGAGAAATCTCTAAGTCCCTGAAGCCGACTAGAGTACTCTGAGTCCCCAGAGCGCGGACTAGAGTATAAACGACTTCAGAAAAATCTCTAAGTCCCTGAAGTGGACTAGAGTACTCTGAGTCCCCAAAGCGCGGACTAGAGTATAAATGAATTGAGAGAAATCTCTAAGTCCCTGAAGCGGACTAGAGTACTCTGAGTCCCCAAAGCGTGGACTAGAGTATAAACGAATTGAGAGAAATCTCTAAGTCCCTGAAGCCGACTAGAGTACTTTGAGTCCCCAGAGCGTGGACTAGAGTATAAATGACTTCAGAAAAATCTCTAAGTCCCTGAAGCATACTAGAGTACTCTGAGTCCCCAGAGCGCGGACTAGAGTATAAATGACTTGAGAAAAATCTCTAAGTCCCTGAAGCGGACTAGAGTACTCTGAGTCCCCAGAGCGCGGACTAGAGTATAAACGACTTGAGAAAAATCTCTAAGTCCCTGAAGCGGACTAGAGTACTCTGAGTCCCCAGAGCACGGACTAGAGTATAAACGACTTTAGAAAAATCTCTAAGTCCCTGAAGCGGACTAGAGTACTCTAAGTCCCCAGATCGCGGACTAGAGTATAAACTACTTCAGAAAAATCTCTAAGTCCCTGAAGCAGACTAGATTACTCTGTGTCCCCAAAGCGCGGACTAGAGTATAAACGACTTGAGAAAATTCTCTAAGTCCCTGAAGCGGACTAGAGTACTCTGAGTCCCTAGAGCGTGGACTAGAGTATAAACGACTTGAGAAAAATCTCTAAGTCCCTGAAGCGGACTAGAGTATAAACGAAGTGAGAAAAATCTCTAAGTCCCTGAAGCGGACTAGAGTACTCTGAGTCCCCAAAGCATGGAATAGATTATAAACGACTTGAGAAAAATCTCTAAGTCCCTGAAATGGACTAGAGTACTCTAAGTCCCTAGAGCATGGACTAGAGTATAAATGACTTGATGAAAATCTCTACGTCCCAAACTGTGGACTAGAGCATAAACCATTCGATAAATCTCTAAGACCCTAGAGCGTGGACCAAAGCATGAACACAAATTGGGCGCAAGTCGACCGAGGGAAGAATAACTCTAAGTCACCAGAATGTAGAGTGGCGTATAAACACCAATAAATAGATGAGTGTATTTCGACCGTTCTCTATTCCGCAAACTTCGGCCGAAAATCGACAGGAGGAATATTAACTCGCTAAGGATGGAGTTCGACCATCCGACTTGTGGCCTGGCCAAATCAATGCTGGGAGCAAGAGTACAAATCACTAAAAGCTGAATACGATAGCTCATTATAGCTCTAGCTTGGCGTTCTTTACAACTTAAGGCAACAACTGCAAGGAGGCCTCAACACAGAATCAATCGAAACGGCATCCAAAGCTACGGGTGACCGACTATATCATACCTCAGATCGAGAGTCAATATCGATCTGCACCAAGCACATACGAATGTGACCTGAATGTCCCTTAAAAACTATGACCACCAGAGTGTGGAAAGGAGAGTAAACCACGAAGACTTGGTCATTAATTCTCCGGCACTCTCCTTCGATCCGTCAGTAGAAGTATGAACCTAGATGAGCAAGACTCGACTGCACTTGAGCCAACTTTACCCCGAGAGCTGATTACAGAACATGAACCAAAGTGGATGTGGATGACCGTTCAATACCCAACTTACGCCCTTAAACTGACGAGGCATCTGAGTATTCCCCTTGGAATGAAAAATCACAATACAATCCAGGATAGGCGAGACTCAGCCTCCCATCAACTAACCTGATCCCACGATTCAACAGGAAAGAGGGTAAAGCTAAAGTGGGCATGGATGGCCTTCCTACTTATCGGTATATGCCCCAGACTTGTGGGCACGAGCGAGAAGTAGGATGAATGTGAACCGATTATTCACCGATCGACTCTATGTCTTTGGAGTTTAGGTGGGAGTATAAACATAGCTAGGACGAAACTCAACCATCCACACAGTACATTTATCAACCCGAGACTAGGAGTAGAAGCGTGATCATCCAAAGACTGGCTACGATATCTCAATATTGAAACTTATATATAGTGTTTACAGCTATTCAAGGCTACGACCGAAAGAATGCCTAGCGATAGAATCATTAAATCAATGCCTAAGCTTGTGGGCAACTAACTATCACTCCAACCCGAAGGACGGATAAAGGATCATGAATGCATTGAATGGAAAGCGCGTTACTCGAATATACAAGCAAATTCAAACTCAAAGCAAGATCCAGCTATGCAGCTTTACACAACTCGAGGCTAACCCCTACTCGACATTTTCTTCAATGTGCTTCTAAGCCTGATCTTTGGCCATTTGCAGACAATCGATCAAAGCATTCCGAGCCCTTCACTATCAGACTTAATAACTCAAGATAAGACTCTAGGATTCGACTTGAGTATCCATCAACATTGACCATCCCAACCAGATTTCACATTGAATGTTACACAAAATAGTTACATCTGAACTCAAAGACTCCGTGATTGCATCCACTGAGCTGACAGTCGACATTACAGTCAGCCATGGTGACCTTTGACAGGTGCAAAAGATCGGATCACAGCTCAGTGCAATGATGATAAAAGAATTAGATGGATTTCTCTGAATAAATGATGATATGTTCCCTTGGACCCATTCTGACATGCGTGTGTGATTTCACCGTCTATCGCGAGCCATGCATTGAATATCGACCTGAAGCTACAAAAGATAGCGTCATACAATGACCTGAGACGTCTGAAAGACTACTTAAATAGAATATCGAACTAAGCCAATTCGATATCACTTATTTCCCTCGAAGAGCTATCCAAGGATGGAAATTAGCTGACCTCATATCTGAATTCACTGCATCAGATGACTACTCAAATAGTAGTGGAGAAACAACCAATAGATGGAATATATACGCGGATGGAGCATCCAATGATCGGTGTTATGGTGCAGGAATCGTGTTAATGACTCCTGAGGAACGATCGATCTGCTATGCCCTGAAACTCGATTTCCTTGTAGCAAACAACGAAGCTAAATATGAAGCCTCGACTGCTAGCCTCAAACTTGCTAGAAAACTTGGAGTGGAAACTTTAAATATCTTTTGTGATTCCTGATTAGTTGTATGCAAAGTTAGGGAAGTTATTCTTGTCAGGGGAAATTGTCTTGCTCCTTATCTCGGCTGGGTCCAATAGCTACTAGCCGACTTCACGTATTACATCATTACACACATCATCAGTGAACGAAATGAAAAGAGTCAAGTCACTGGCCAAGCTGGCCATTTTCAGGGACGTGCAACGGCCATACTTTGTTTCGGTTGAAGTACTTAATATTCCAAGCATTGACGGATGGAGATCGACTAGATCTTGGAGACAGAGTCAGAAAATGGGTCATCGATGACTCCTATCAAAGACTATCTACAGTGAGGAATTCTTACTGAACGGATGAATGGAAAACGACAGATCCTCCTCAAAGCTTCATGCCAAATCATCCAAGAAGAAGTCATGTGTAGAAAGGGGTTTATCCATTCCCATGCTTCGGTGTATCACCCATGATGATATCAAATTAGTCTTGAGTGAAGTCTATGAAGAAGAATGCGGCGATTACATCAGGGGGCAAACCCCGACAAAGAAAATACTCTGCTATTGGTTTTACTAGCCGACTATCAATCAAGATGCGGTTGATCATGCTAGACAATGCGATGAGTGCAAGATGTTTGCAAAAAATTTGAGAGCCTCGTCGATGGAAATTACTCAAATGGCTAGTCCATAACCGTTTGCCACTTGGGGGCATTGACATCATTGTCTCCTTGCTGATCCTAAAGGTGGTGTGAAATACATCATCGTAGCAGTTGATTACTTCACCAAATGGACAGATGCAGAACTTTTAACCACGACCAAGATGAAGAAAATAAACGACTTCGTCGTCCGTAACGTCATTTGTCCTTATGACCTTCCATGATCCATTATAACTGGTTGAAGCTATGAACAAAATCATGAAGTCTGAAGAGAGGTTTGGAAAAGGCTAGAGGTAGATGGGTAGATGAACTCTCAACAGCATTATAGGCTTATAGAACTAACAACGAGTCCATAGCTGGCCGTACTCCCTTCACCCTTGCTTATGGCTCCGAGGTCGTCATCTATGTAGACCTTGAAGTTCCCTCTCATCAAGTGGCTGATTACAACCCTTATTTCACAAAAAATATAAACAAGGAACTGCAATCGGATTGCAATTAAACTAGATGGAATTGGTGATGACTTATGAGCATATAAAACGCATCCGAGAGCCAATGACAAGAACGTGTGCCCAAACATGCACGTATATATTAGAAAAAATTTGACTTCTTGAAATCAACATAAATTGAATTTTCACTTAGGGTTATTAAGAAATGACTGGATCAGATAGCCGAAGCTTACTAGCCCTGTAGAACCGGACACAGATGGCCACTGATGAACTATAATCTTGAATTTATACTATTGGGAATCGACCAAGCGTCATGACGGCGGAAGAAGGATACGACACTTTGGAGGATAAAATTGAAGGATAATGACTATTTAGGAAACATGATGGATTTCTTTCTGCAGACTCTAACTTGCTTCGATTCAAAGCGCGTCATGTTGGTTCACACGACACACTTTGGGGGGCAAATGTTATCCAGTCACTTGGCCCGGCTACAAGGTGATAATTACAAAGGCTTTGATTGAGTCTGGATAAGACTTGAGTTAGTTAGAGATTGGAGACATAAGGGATTGATTCGTTTTTGGTAGTCTGACATATGTGCATTGTTCGGCCTATATATACGGTTCGGCCTATGTACATCGCTCGGCCTAAGAGTATGGTTCGGCCTTGAAGGATGGCGCATATCGCTCGGTCAAGAATGGGAAAATGAGATGGCTCAATCTCGGCGTCCAAGGAGAGGTCGCTCGGCCAAGTTCGTTTGGCAACCACCAT
Organism: Allium fistulosum; assembly: GCA_030737815.1. NCBI lineage: Eukaryota > Viridiplantae > Streptophyta > Magnoliopsida > Asparagales > Amaryllidaceae > Allium > Allium fistulosum. Next base: position 1,025,948,069 of record CM060902.1, read on the forward strand.
TCGGCAACCACCGTTCGGCCACCTTCGTTCGGCAACCACCGTTCGGCCACCTTCGTTTGGCAACCACCATTCGACCACCTTCGTTCGGCAGCCTCGTTCGGCCACCTTCGTTCGGCACACCACCGTTCGGCCAACTTTGTTCGGCAACCATCGTTCGGCCATCATCGTTCGGCCACCATCGTTCGGCGACCATCGTTCGGTATGTATGGCTCGGCACACAAAAGTCGCCTACTATGGGCCGAAGTACCTTGATCATGGGCCTGCGAAGGGAGTCCAGCCTATCTTCGTCTATAAATACAGAGGCAGGGGTACAGTTGAAAGGACCTTCTTTTGGGGGGAGAACTCCAGGGAAACTCTACCATTTTTTATACTCTCCTATTTTTGATTCAAACTTGTATTCAAGTGGTTTGTTTATGGATTGTATATGTATTCAAGTGATAGGGAAAGTAATAAAGATCATATTCAAAGTGGACGTAGGCAATTACGCTGAACCACTATAAATCTGGTGTTCTCGTTTCTGCTGTTCTTTTTGCACTCAATTGCGTTATTTTTCTGTTTTAATTTACTTTCTTCATTAATTTCTCTACATAACTCTATTCAAGGGTGTTAGTGACCAATTTTGGTGCTAACAAAGTTCTTAGAGAATTCTCTCAAAAGAAGACGGCGAAAGAATTATGGGATGCATTATCTAATGCATATCAAGACAAGTCTCTCACCAATCAGATTCTTCTTCGGCAAAAAATTTATTCGTTTAAGATGAAGCCTGGAGGCGATCTTATGGAGCATATAGATATTTTGACCACTTTGATTATGAACCTGAAGGTGACAAATGTTGATATTACTGATAAGGCTCAAGTAGTGATCCTCTTGCATTACTTGCCTAAGGATTATACTACTTTTGTTAATTCCATGATATATGGTCGCATTAAGATTAGTCTATCAGATGTAAAGGCTGGTCTTCATAATGATTTGTTGAGAGGTAGATTGGCGAGCACTGGTTTGGATAGTGATACAGAGGGCTTATATGTTCATAGAGGTAGAAGCCAAAGCAAGTCAAAGAATGGTGGAGGTCGAAGTAATTCAAGGTCTCAAGTCTAAGAGGCCTAAGCGATTGACTTTCCATTATTGTAAGAAACCAGGGCATTTTATAAATCAGTGTCCCAAGCTCGAAGGAAGAAGAAAAGACCCGAAGCAAGCTTCAACATCTACTATAGAGAAATTAGATACAGAGAATGATACCAATGTGTTTACAGCTTCTGGCTCTTCTGGGAAGAGCAACTTATGGCTTATTGATTCTGGTGCATCCTATCATATAACATCTGGTAGAAACTCCTTCTCTACATACCGTGAGATTGATGGATGAGAGGTTCTGATGGGCAATAATGCTTCTTGCAGTATGGTTGGTATTGGTAGTGTGAAGATCAGGATGTTTGATGGTGTTATTCGTACTATTACTGATGTTAGACATGTACCTGATTTGAGAAAGAGCTTGATTTCTATTGGGGCTTCGATTAGGCTTAGATTGAAGATTGCAGTTGAAGGAGAGAAAAAGAAGATATCAAAGGGTTCCATGGTTGTTATGAAATGCGTGAGGGCAGGAAATCTTTATTTATTAAAGGGCACTACTGTAATTGGTGAATTAACTTCTGTTACTTCTACTGATCCAGATTTTTTTAGACTGTGGCAGTTGCAGATGGGACATATTTGTGAACGCGGTTTGGATGAGTTGAGAAAGTGATGTTTGATTGATAGTGTTCAGCATTCAAATCTTGGATTTTGTGAAGATTGTGTTCTTGGAAAGCAAACAAAGATTTCTTTTGGCACTGGTGAGCATTAAGCAAAACTGCCTTGGAGTATGTTCATACAGAAGTTTGGGGTCCTTCCCCTTGCCCATATACATCCAACAAATAATAATATGAATATTATTCACTACAATGCATATACCTCTAAATCTTTGTTTGATAGTGCTACTAGCTAGCGAGAAATCTCTACTTTTAACAAAGAGGCATTTCCATTTGGTGGCCCTTCTCGTTGTTCAAGAAACACAAGTATAAGAAAAACACACTTAGCAAACAACCATATCTTCAACAGGATTTTCATAAATTGAGATACAAATTTGGACCTAAGACTAATTTCTCACAATATTATCTCATAAAGAGTGTTTTACTACCTAGTATGAGTATAGTCCTCTTTGTAAAGTAAATGTTTGACAAATATTCACTTATATCCATTGTTATAGTAAAATTATTGGGATGATTTGAAGAAAAAAAACTTGTAATGCGAAATAAAGCAAACTGATTATTTTATTGAACCAAAAGCTTATTATATAAGCAGCCTGGTACATTATAGAAAAGCACTAAAGAAGGAAGCATTAAACTAAAGACCTGATACATTATAGAAAAGCACTAAACTAAAGACTCGATAAAACTAAACATTTAATAAACATGACCCTATTATTTTTGAAGCCTGGGGACTAGGACAACAAGAATATTTTTTCCTAACACCCTGTCTTAAACTTAATTTGCATCCAACATTTAGTTTACCTAGTAGGAACAATGTTTAATAAACTGTGGTACTTGATTGCATCCCAATCTTGATTGATGCATTGATTTTCTTTCTAGTTGGACATGCTTAATTGTTTCACGTTGAATAGTTCATCATACTTGAACCATAACTAAACACTTATGGTTTCATACTAGGAACTCACTCGACCTCTGTAGATGGGTCATCCATTGATACTGCTATATTAGTCGTCTATCCAACATGCTAGAGCTATGGCTCAATACTATTGCTTGTTCGATGACACAAAAATAGACATACTTCACCCATAGATTTGCCTACTTCACTCGTAGACATTTCTTCAAACAAGTCTTGATACTTTGCCTTGTGCTATCACATACTGGCTATTTGCTGATGAGTATTTGCTGAAGCATGAGATTTTAAACCACATGACTATTCACATCCACACAATGCTACTGCTACGTCAAATTCACATCTGCACAATGATAATGTTGTATTTGAATTTGTTACTACTATGCTCCAATTAACTTGTTTGTGGCTCTCCAAACTGAACTTGTCACAAATAATTGCATCAGGACCTTCCCAAAATGCTTTATCCCAATCCCATATTAAATCCATCATCATCTGCTGATGCTCCCTTGCAACCAATGAGGTTGTCATAGCTACCGACTGTTGCATGTTGTATTGTTGTTGCTACTCTCATCATAGTCCACGGCTATGAATTCATCGGAACATCCATTGTTAACAATTGAAAGGTGTTGATCATAAAGCTTGTAATAGTTTCATTCATTCACATTGTGTTTGTCCAATCCAGTTATGTTGCTTTTAGTTCAACATTGCTGAAGCCACCATATATAACAATCTATCATGCAGGATAGTGCATCCTTTCTCTCTAACCTTATTTTCATTTGAGCCAAAATGCTCATTACCAATATATTTTCTTTCAACTCCAATCTCTTGGAGCATATATAGTCTGAACTTATTTTAGTGTACACTAGTTTGCAGACCTTATTACAGCAAGCAATCCAACGAAATTCTCATCCAGTGCATCATCCTTCCTGGTCCAACGAGGTAGGAGACAAGGTGCCTCTATGGTGGTTTTAGACTTCAGACAGCATGGATCCAATCTAATCTTCAATAACTGTGTCAAACAATTTGAATAGTATTAAATTTCAGTGTGTAATTTGAAATTTGTATTGAGCAATTGATAGAGTAAAATGAATATGAAGAAGTATTATTGAATTCTTTATTAATGCTTTGATACTGGTTTCGTATATTACAACTCAGAGAATTTATATAGCTTTACATAATACTGGGCTTACATAACCCGGCCCATAACTAGTACAATACTAAGAAATAAACTGATGCCAGAGAAACAAACGACTCATTTCTTTTACCCCCCCTCAAACCGAAGTTAGGGTTAGGGCATGGCAGCCAAATCTTGCTTTCGTCTTCTCCGACTTTTATGAAGAAACATGAACTAAATGTATAGATCTACTCAGATCTCAACTAGATCTGAGATTGATCAAAGACAAATAGTTCAAGATTGTAGATCTGAGCTTGATTGAAGATGAATAGCTCGAAGTTAAAGTAGCCATGGAGCATGCTGCAGTGAACTTATTATTAGATCTGTCCTTCATTCCAAACAATGCATACGAGCTTTCAATCAACATAGCCACACTGGAAAGAATGAATTAGTCAGTAATTACTCCTCCATCCTCTGGAATCTCTTGTACCTTCAACTCGCTTTGAAATTTGACAAAATTTCGAGCTGATAAGGCTTTTGTAAGAGCATCTGCTCGCTGGTAAGGTGCAGGTACGTAATTTACTTGTATGTTTCCCTTTAACACATGCTCTCGAACAAAATAAAGCTCAATCTCAATATGTTTTGTCTTCCAGTGTTGAATAGGATTAGCTGACATATATATAGTACTTTGATTATCACACCACAAAGTTGGTTTGGTCTGTAACTTGAGTTTTAATTCACTCAGTAATGACTGAATCCATATCATCTCTGCTGTTGCACTAGCCACACTTCTATATTCTGATTCTGTGCTAGATCTGGATATTGTAGACTGTTTTTTCGAACACCATGATATTGGATTATTGCCGAGATAAATGCAATATCCTGTTACTGATCTTCTATCATCTAAATCAGTAGTCCAATCTGCATCTGAATATCCAGATAAAGTAAGCTTGTTGCAATCTTTTAACTGTAGACCAAAGTTAGCAGTTCCTTTCAGATATCTCAGAATTCTTTTAACTGCTTTTCAGTGACTATCCAATGGTTCCTGCATAAATTGACAAACTTTATTCACACTGAATGATATATCAGGTCTAGTGATAGTTACATACTGCAAAGCACCAACAACACTTCTATATTGTTTAATGTTAGTTATGGGTTCTCCCCTATTTTTAGACAAGTGCTGACTACTTATCATTGGTGTTGGTTGAGGCTTTGCTTTATCCATATTTGTTTTGCATAGCAGTTCTAAAATATATTTCTTTTGACTTAAGAACATTGCTGAATTTGATCTTCTTTTGACTTCTATGCCTAAAAAATAGTTTAATTCGCCAAGATCCTTAATTGAAAATTGTTTATCAAGATATTGAGTAAGTTTGTTGATTTCATTTTCATCATCCCCTGTGATAATTAAATCGTCAACATATATCAAAATATATATACATGAATTTTTATCAAGCTTGATGAATAATGAGTTATCTGATTTGGTAGATTGATATCCTAAAGTAGATAATGTGGTGTTCAATCTATCAAACCAGACTCTTGGAGCCTGTTTAAGACTATATATGGCCTTATTCAATTTACAAACAAGATTCATATCTTGTTTATATCCTTGAGGCTGCTCCATGAATATCTCTTCCTGCAAATTTCCATTCAAAAAGGCATTATTGACATCAAGTTGCCTAATATTCCAATGTTTATGTAAGGCTATAGAAAAAATAATTTTTATGGTTGTAGGTTTGACTACAGGAGAAAAAGTCTCATTGTAGTCAAATCCATACACCTATGTATAACCTTTGGCCACAAGTCTGGCCTTGTATCTAGCAACTGTTCCATCTGGATTTTTCTTTAATTTGAAGATCCATTTGCACCCAATTATATTTTTATTTTCTGGTGGATATACTAAACTCCATGTTTTGTTTTTCATGAGAGCATTGTACTCCTCATCCATAGCTGCTTTCCAGTTGTTGTCAACAATGGCCTGCTCAAAGGTTACAGGCTCACCTGTACTGCTTACAGCTGTATATAACTTCGGTTTGAAAATACCACTTTTTGCTCTTGTGATCATGGGATGACCTGCTCTAGCTTGTGGTTGTTGTTCTTCTTCTTCTTCATTTGTGTTGCTGTTTTCTGATTGATCTTCTTGATTTGCTGTACTGCTTCCACTTACTTGTTGAGATTGTATGTTTGAATTTGCAGGAGTTTGACTGTGATAGTTGAGCTGTTCAGATGATTCATGACCTGGTTGATCATGAGCTATGAGTTGAGAATCATCTGCTTCAACAGTCCTTTCATTCTTCCAAGTATGCAGATCATCAGTGTATACAGGTATACCAGGTATAGATACATTTGGATTATATATTTTCCTGCTTGTTTTAATTGTTGAATTGCTGAAAGGAAATACCTGCTCATTAAAGACAACATGTCTACTAATATATATTCTTCCATTATCATCTAAACATTTATAACCTTTTTGATTGGTACCATAGCCCAAAAATGTACATGGTTTAGATCTGAAATTTAATTTATTGCTATTGTAAGATCTTAAATATGGAAAACATAGACATCCAAAGGTTCCTAAGTATTGATAATCAGGTTTAACTCCAAATAATTTTTCTATAGGAGATATTCCTTTGAGAACCTTTGTTGGTAATCTATTAATTAGATACATAGCTGTATTAAAAGACTCAGGCCAAAATTTCAGTGGTAAAGATGCTTGAGCTAATAAGGTTAGACCTGTTTCAACAATATGTCTATGCTTTCTTTCTATTAATCCATTTTGTTCTGATGTATATGGACAAGTAATTCTATGAATTATTCCCTTTTTATTGAAGTAACTACTGAGTGGCTTATACTCAGTTCCACCATCAGTTTGCATGATTTTAACCTGACAGCCAGTTTGTTTTTCTGCAAAGAGATATAAAATGAATAACTACTTTACAAGCTTCTGACTTAGATTTCAAAAAATATATCCATGTATGCCTTGAAAAAGCATCAATAAATGATATATAATACCTGTACCCATAATCAGAAAATATTGGAGCTGGCCCCCATAAATCTGTTGCAACTAATTCCAATGGTTTTGAATAAGTAGTTAAAGAATCACTAAATGCTAATTTGTGACTCTTACCCAATTGACAATATGAGCAAACATATGGCAAGGATATATCAGTAGAATCAATTTTATTTTCTTTGAGAACTTGTTTAACTACATTTACATTAGGATGGCCAAGTTTATAATGCCATAGATCAAACACATCTTTATTTCCTTTTTTCTGACCAACTTCAACAATATTGCAACATTGACGATTTCTCACATATTTTTTCTGAACTATTAAGATTGAATCTGTATAGACCTCTCACAGCATTACCCTGTAACAAAATATCTTTAGTTAGAATATCTTTAACTAAACAATAATTTGGATAAAATTCAAAATAAACATCATTATCTCTAGCAAATTGTGAGACACTCATGAGATTTTTCTTTATTTTTGGCACTCTTAACAAGTTATTCAAAAATAACTATCTTGCACCTTTGATAGATGCATTTCCAGTGTGAGTAATATTAACAGACTCACCATTTCCCATGCAAATTTTTTGTTTACCTCTATATTCTCTATTGCCAAGATTTAGATTGTCAAGATTGCTAGTAATATGATTTGTAGCTCCTGAATCTGGATACCAACATTCATCATGTATATGTTCTGACTTTGCTGTTGTATCTTGATTGATTTCTCTATTATTATCAGATAGACTATTTTTATCAGATTGCACTTGTGCTATATTAACACTTGAACCATCATTCCTTTGATTATTCTGACTTTGATTTGGCACATAATTTGCATTAAATCTGAAAGAGCATTTCATTGCTGTATGACCCAATTTCTCACATATTTGACATCTTGGTCGACTGTTGTTGTTGTTTCCCCACCTTCCTCTGCCTCTGGATCTATTTGAGCTGCCCCCTCTTTGATAAGATTGACCTTGTTTGTTGATACTTGTACCTTTGTTTTTACTGATAGTAGCATAATTAATTGATAGATCTTAATCTTGAGGTCTCTTATGTTCAAGTCTTGCTTCATGAGCAAGAAGTGTTGAATGAACATACTCCATAGATGGTAAGGTGGGTTGAGAAGATAAAACTGCAACAACAGCCTCATATTCATCACTGAGACCATTCAATATGGACAATACATGCTCTGTTTCAGTAATCTTTAATCCAGCTGCTCCTAACATATTGCATATATCGTTAACTTGTGCCAAATAATCTTTCATGGGTTGATTATTCTTGCTGACATTTTGAAGTTGTCTCTTGTAATGCATAATCTTTGCTGCAGATTGTGTATTGAATATTCTTTCCAATGTTATCCATATTTCATTAGCAGTTTTGTAGCCTATAACTTGTGATAACAACTTTGTATTGACAGAAGACAACAGCCAAGAACTTATTAATCTATCTTGCCTATAATATCTTGTGTATTCTTCATTGCTAACAGTTTTCCCTTGTGTATCAGCAATGAATCTTGGGGGAATTGAATTGGTGCCAAGAATAAAATTTTCAAGGCCATACCCTTGAATAGCAGTTTCAACTTGAAGCTTCCATAGAAGATAATTGTCTTCTTCTAAGTGGATGGTAATAAGCTGACTTTGAGGGCTAATGACAGTTTTGATCAACTTTTATGCTGCATCAACTGTCTGCTGTTGAGGATTGTGATTAGAACCTGATGTTGCTGATGAGTTTTCTCCTTCAGCCATGAAGAAACTAATTGCAAAGAAGCAATTACAGAGTAAACAGATGAACTTTAAAAATTCAAGAATGCTTGACGCAGATGTATCAGGTAAATTGCAGCCGAATCTGATGATGATAAAATAATCTGATGGATTCTTGGCAAGGCAATAGTTATCTTTCTGCTTATGATTGCTTTCTTGATTCCAGAAACTGATTTACTTTCAACAAAATTTGCACCTCTTTTCTATAAAATTTGTTGCAGCCAGAAATATATATATATATTTCTTTGGCACGGTACCTGTTTTATAGACAATTTCAACTTTATAAACCCAAATGATGAAAATATACCTGATGGGTTTCAAGAAATCAAATGATGATGTTTTTCTGATGATATCTTGAATGTCAATAGACTTCTATTTTTCGAAAAACTGTATGGTTTCTGAAAAGCTCCTCTGAATCTTGAATTCTGGAATCACTCAAGTGAAAATTGAAACTTCAGATTTGTTGTAATCCCAGATATGCCGTTAGGCTTGAAAGATAAGCTATGATACCATGTCAAACAATTTGAATAGTATTGAATTTCAGTGTGTAATCTGAAATTTGTATTGAGCAATTGATAGAGTAAAATGAATATGAAGAAGTATTATTGAATTCTTTATTAATGCTTTGATACTGGTTTCGTATATTACAAATCAGAGAATTTATATAGCTTTACATAATACTGGGCTTACATAACCCGGCCCATAACTAGTACAATACTAAGAAATAAACTGATGCCAGAGAAACAAATGACTCATTTCTTTTAAACTGTCATGCTATTTCTCTTCAGACTGTTGTGCTTCTTAAAGTGGTCTACATCTAATCTAGACTCTCTTCATCAATAAATCTAAAACGACTTTATCTACTGTCAACTTTTTCACATGGAGCTATCGTCGCCAAATTCCAAAGAGAAAGTCCACTGCTTTGTCAGCAAACAAAATCAACCGCTGTTTTTCAACAAGATTCGGTGGACGGCAACCTTATATGGTGGCTACCACCACCGGGGGAAAACACCCAAGATCGAAAAAACCCGTATAAGAATTAAGGCTCCGATACAACTTGTTGGAATGATTTGAAAAGAAAATTAAAATTAATAATGCGAAATAAAGCAAACTAATTGTTTTATTGAACCAAAAGCCTATTATATAAGCAGCCTGCTAAATTATAGAAAAGCACTAAAGAAGGAAGCACTAACTAAAGATTCGGTAGAACTAAACATTTAATAAACATGACCTTATTATTATTGAAGCCTAAGGTTCAACAAGGATTTTTTTTCTAACAAAAATGTCAATGATCATATAATATATGTACATATATACATATACACACACATAAATCTTTATTAATAATTGGCTTGGAAGCGCAAACTTTTGGTCTGACCGCGAACTTCCAAAATTGCCCTTTATATGGAACATGGAAAAAATATATGTTAATGTATAATTAATTTAAAAAAATGAATATGTCTTTCTTTATTGTATATCATATCTAGATATTTACGAAATTCAAGATTATGCATTAAACTGTGAATAAATGACACAAATATCAAAACGGAAATGGTTTACAATGTTGAAAACGATTTAGTTAGTTGATTCCAATTAATTAATTTAAACAAATGAATATATATATATATTTATTTATTTCATACCATATCCATAGATTTATGAATTTCAAGGTTACGCATTAAACTGTGAATAAATGATACAAATATCAAAATATATATGTATGAGAAACATAATGAGTGCAAAAATAGATTTAAAGGAAGAGGAATAAAATGTTGGAAAGTGGAATTAATAAGAATTAATTCAATAATGTCGTTATTATATCAATTTACTGCACCATCAAGCAAGTGGCTGATATAACGTTACACAATTATGAGAATAAACGCATAGCAAGATTAGGGTAGCAACCATATAACGTTATACAATTATGGACAGCAACCATATAACATTATACGATTCTATTTATAAACTGAAAAATATAACATGTTATACGTATAGCACTTCTTTGTGTATTCTTAAAAAAATATCATGATTACATGTTATTTACGGACATAAAATCAACTAATCAATGAAAATTTATTCTTTTTTCATGTTATTTTTTATTTTTAAATATGCATAAAGATTATGCTTTTTGATAGAAAATGTTCAAAAGTACATGTCAATCACCACATTCTTATTACTTTAATCTATATATTAAAATTAATTTCAGCATACAACACAATTTATCAGCCAACTAATGGATAGTAAACACTCTAATAAGCCAAGATCGACTTAAAAAGATGATATACCTCCAAAAGCATCTTTAACGAAAGATAGTGTATATGTCCAGAAATCAACAACTGAAAATAAAAAATCTCCCTAAAAAAGGATTATGGATGGGACGATAAATTTACTTCTGAAGTGGTAAGTGATATATCATTCAACAATTTTGAAAAAATAATAATAATTAAATTTTATTATCTTTTCAGTTTTCCCTTCCTGTTTTTGCATCAGTGTAAACTTCCACAAACGCATCTTAAAAGATATTACCAAATGTTCCTATCACATAAAAATAGGATATAGCAACTATACTTTTTTACAAATTCAATTCGCTCTCCTACATATATTACCAAACTTAGTATCACTTAAATATATGATCTAACAATTAAACTTTCTAAACATTTTTGCTCTTTATTAATTGATAACAGAAACAAAAAATCTAACAAAAAAATAAATAAATGTTCCAACTTAGAAGTGAAATTCTAACTAATTACACATGATTCCAACGCAAAAACATAGCTACATATTTAAGAAAATTATTTCTCTTAAATATGTTAAACACGTATAATTTGTAAAAAAAATCAATTTACTCGCTTCAATTTGTAAAAAATAAATCAATTTACTCGCGAAGCATGTGCTATCATCACACGCGAAGCGCATGCCATAACACTCGTATATATAATACATATAAAAAATGTTGGTTTTTGAACTAACTAATATTTATTGAGTAACCAAAACAAAGATGTAATTTTAACAATAAATTATAATGCTTCCTATATTCAACTTCTTATATTAGTAACGAGAAGCCTCCTAATCAACTATGACATGACACTTAATGATGGTAATGTTTCAGATTTGAATAATTTTTCAAATTAAAACCTTAAAGCTAATTATTTTTCTATACTCTAGCAAAGTAACCTCCAAAATAAATTGCAAATATCGAGTTAAGCATAATCACTGTTGCTATAATAAGGAACTACTCATCCACCCATAATCAAGAGTTATATAAACCAGAAAGAATTGACTGCAATTGGGGTCTTAAACTTCAAAAGATTTCTAAAGGAAGAAGCTTAAGATGCAATATGATAGGACTGAAGTTTGAACTTGATTCGATATCATTAAACATTATAAGTGATGATCAAAAAAGAGATCTTTATGGGTAGAGAAGAAGAGAGGGAAAAAACTTCATGGTAAAATTTGTGTATAGATTCTTGGATTTCTTTGAAGTAAAATATGCCATGGAGATTTAAGAAATCGTCACTTCGACAGAAGTTAAATTTCAATCTTGTTTATAGTCCAATGGATGCCAAGAACAACAAAAACATTAAAATCCAAGAATATGTCAGTTTTGTAACATTGTTTCCTTTGCAAATCAACAGCTAAAACACTAAGATGCTTATATTTCCACTCTGTGATTACTTGTGAAAACTGTAGGATCGCATCTTTTACTTCAATTTGTATCTTCTAATTCATCATCACTTATTTGCTTCTCACTATTTTTTCCCTTTCGACAGAAGAAGGGTTGGTTTATGTGTTGGAAAAATCCAACATGTAGGCCACATATGTAAAATAAAATGTGTAGTGCTATTTTGATATAAAGACAAATTAAAGTGATCAAATTATGAATTAAAGTTAAAAGGCTTACATGTATAATTGTCATGGTATTAATGTGTAGATATCAGGGCAATTCTAATTTTTTGAAGGGCCAAATTCGAAAATGCCAACGTTATAAATAAGAGTTTATGGTCCCCAAATTACATAGGCTCTAGCTTTTCTCCTAATCTCTTCTATGGAAATAAATCAGATCTAGGGTTTTTGTCAATTTGGAATATCAAAACAATTCTTCTTCTCCTTCAATCAGCAACTATGGATTCAGGTATGACTTCTGCTAATTTATTTAACTTCCTCTGATTTCTTGTTAATCAAATCAATATGGGTCACCTATTCAGAGTTAGGGTTTCATGATTAATCAATCTTAAAATATAATGAAATTCTAACAAGTGGTATCAGAGCCCCTCATCATTATTGGGAAATTTTTATGGATTTTTTACAAGTAAGTTTTGAATTAAACTTCATTTAGAAGTAATTAAATTCCACTTAAGTTTCAGATCTGCCTGATCTATGTATCAATGATTTTTTTGTGTGATGATTTTGAATATTTTTTTTGGTGTAGAAATATAGATCTAAATGACATGTATGTTATTTATGAAATAAGATAGAACTTTGAAGCCGAAATAATCTAAATTCGTCTAAATTTCGAAAACAACTTATGTTGATTAAAACATCCATATGTTTATTCTTGTATATTTTGTAAATAAGTTGTGAATTTTAAGTGAGGAATACATTATGATCTGATATGTATAGTCATTTTCTTTAATGTTTATAAATGGTATGGATGTATATATATATACACATATATACATATATACATATATACATATACATATACATATATATATATAATTAGAACCATTTATGCAAGTAATATAAATCGGGTTCTATGATTATTTTACATTAATCAACTTTTGATTAAGTAATTTTGATATATATAAGGTATTTTGGTTATTTCAGAAAGTTTGATTAATTATAAATAAAGTATGCTCTTTTAAAGTGTTTATGTTTATTTTATTACTGAAATAAATTTTAACATGATATTAATTTACATTTTGTACCACATAACGGTCAGTTCCATTTATTTTTATCATAAATGTATTAAATGTGGTTGTTATGGTAATAAATGAATTAATATGTTATTCTAAATGCACTAAATGCATCGGTTACAGTTAATTTAATGATGCAACATGTTTGTCTTTGGAAAAAGGAAAGACATATGGTTTTTTATTTGATGCATTTATCTTTGATAGTTACAGATATTATATATGTTTGACTCATGCTCTTTGAAAACATTTTTCGCTTTCATGCTTTGGTTATCATTAAATAAAAGGAGCAGCAGTTTTCATATTTTTGCCAAAATGCATGGTTACTGACCTTAATTAAGTATTCAAATAATAAACTAAAGATAAAGTGATACAGTGGCATTCTGTATAGCTATATTATGGTTCAGATATAGCTACTACATTCACTCATGTTATATAGTACGACATTTACTAAGTCATTTATGTATAATTTTATATGGCGTTTAATTATGGAGTTCATCCGTGACATTTGTTATGTAATTTATTTATGATGCCTTGTATCATATTTATTTAGGAAATGTCATGAATATAACCACATATTTAAAGTAAAAGATTATAACAGCTATGCTTAAAATTTGTTGTGCCACAGTTATAAATTTGAGATTTTCAAGTGTCATATAGACTTAAATACTTTTGGGAGTGTTTTATAGCACTCGAAATATTGTACATACACTAAGAAATAAATTCAAATATATTTTTGGTGTCTGTTTGCAAACTAATTATAAATATCCTACATTCCAAATGAGCTAATTGAAATAACATATCACCAAAGTGACCTCTTTTATTTTAGTTGTTCATGAAAATGTTTGATATTTGTGTGTATTTATTCATGCGGATATTAGCTGGCCCAAAGGAAGACTAATATTTGGCCAAATAACTTACACAGTATGATAATAAATATATGACAATTATAAGGTTCTACAAGTGGATAACTAATCGGTCCAAAGGAAGATTGTTATTTGACTTGAATTTATTGTTAGTATTTGATCATTACAACAAGAGTACCACTTATAGTTAATATTACTGCCCAAAGTGTAACCAGCCGGAAATTTCGAACCCGAAAATTCCAGATAGTTAGAAGAAAAAGAAAAGAGATAGAAGAAAGAAACAGAACAAGACACAGATTCTCACATTCGCAGCGGATCAAAATACAATATCAAATAATAATATCAGTTATACAAAGAAAACTGTATTTGTTAATTACATTTTTATACATCAGAGTTACAACATTCACGATTATACTAAACAGTTAGAATTAACATGTCTCTAACAACTATAATATATCACAGCGGAATATACTCCATACGTTCCTGCCATCCAGCTCGCCTCTTGAGCTCCAGAACGTCCTTACCTGAAATCTGTAATACTCGGTCTGACCCGAGCATTACATCAAAGTAACACCCGGGTCAGGCTGGAAACCAGCGTGAGTAAACTCATCTAACATGAAATTCCAATTTATAGAGCTTATTTAAACCCGGGGTAACTCGTACTTTACTATAAGTAAACAACTTATATAGTCAACACTATATTTTCACAAACAATCTTTTAAGTACCACTACATAATTTCAATGGTCCAGTTTACTTAAATTATTCTATTCCAGCCTTTTTGATTTCACATATCAAATCTATAAAGAATCGAAGTGGTTTCGGGTATTTACTAATACCGACCCCGGTCTCTTCGAATCCAATATCACCTTAAAACAAAGATGTTTAAGTTTAAGCAATTCCATTTATATCCAGAATTACATATTTAGATTGCCATTCCTCACAGATAAACAACCATATTATCACAGTTCAACCCAACATATCATATCACATAGCATCACAAATCACATATTAGCCATCAGCTAATCTAAGACATATAATATCATTCAATCAATCATAAACAAGATTAATTAGTCACACTATTTCTAATTACTTTAATCACCTTTATGTCCTGCCTACTTAATATTTCAAATAAATTAATCAATCATCCTTTAATTATCAACTTAATTACATTAAGTAATTAGTCTTTAATTAATTACACAAATTAATTATTCTTTAATCATTTACATTAATTAACCCTTAACTTCTCTCATTAATTACATTCATTAACTTCCCACTAATTACTTACTAAGTAATTATCTTTTGATTATCAACATCAATCAATTATCCTTTATTAATCCCATTAAGTGATTATCTTTTAATTAATTCCACTAACTAATTATCCTTAACTAATCACAACCTTAAATAAAAAAAATTCTTTATCTTCATAAATTTACTTAATTACATCATTTTAAAACTGTTCATGTAATTACTTCCTTTTTACCCTGGTAGCTTAAATACACGAAAATCCCAAACTTAAGCAAAACAAAACCCGAGCCATCCTACCAGAAATCCCGAGCAAAAACATGAAATTCCTGAGCTACTCACGAACCAACTTCCTTGAGTCTCTCACGAACACTATACGAGATCGTCCCCAAGAAATCAGCTTCTTCCCCAAACTCAAAACAACACCCAAACACTATTTTCTCGTGTGCACGTGCACACGCAACTGCCGCCGTTCCGATCGCCTCCGACGATGCCTACAAGTCACCAACGATCCTTGCCAACGTCTCGACTACCCAGAATCCCACGCCATCGCCAAAATCAAAATCGAGCCAATCAACCCAAACCCAGAAACAGTTCATCACCCATAACCACCTCGTTCCCCCGCCGTTGACCACCAGTAATCTCGTCACCATGCCTGAAGATGCGCCAGTCCTTCCTCTTCCATTTCCCCCTACACTGGTCCCACTCGACGCCGCCTCGACGTCGCATTAGCCACCCAAACATCGACGACCTGAACCAGCCCTAAACCCTACTATGGCTTCGCCTCGCCGCCACGATGGCCTACAAATCACGCCACCATTTTTCCTAGGATACCCTATCAACCATCTACCTTCGATTGAAGCTCCGATCCCCAAACATGAATATATCGTCGGAAATCAACGAAATATCAAATTACAATCAACTCGCAAAATCTCCTCAATTTCAACCTTAAAAATCTTGAAATTAGCATTAAAAATCATAGTTTCCAAAATCAAATCTGATGATATAAGTGAAACCTGAGATTTAAACAATTTATTTCTGACTTACTTTGATTTTCACTATAATTTCCTTTCCCACTAAAACTACTTGCTAACTTCACTTAAAGACATTTTTAAAAATAGAGTTTAGTTATTTCTAACATATTATCTTTAAACATCATAGCCTATAATTGTTTATATGAAAAGGAATTAAACTTTGATAAAGTTTTCTGGTCTTGTTGAAATAAACAGAGATATTCATATATACCCACAGGCATGCATATAATAGTTCAACCCATATGCCAAGACAATATTCTTCTAATCCATGCGAATTATTTTTAAGTTATCACTATATCAATGGTAGCATACTCCATCTATACAGATAATTAAACTTGGGAAGGCTAAAATTACTCACTGTTTATACAACAGAGACTATATAGCATGCACACTCAATAAATTCATACTTACATCCATGCAAACAATTTTCATATTATAACTTTAATGATTATCTCATATATCAGATTATATAACACTACAAGAAAATGTTAAATTTAAGACAAATATCTGGGACTAATTAAATTTTTGTCTCTAATAAAATACAAGTTAAAGACAGAATTACGTTTGTCTTAAACAATGAAACTAGAGACCCGAGTTTGATCCCAAATGGGTATCAACTTGATTTTCAATATCTATTTTATATGGGACTCGATCTCAACCGTTTCATTATCAAATCAAACAAAAAAAGTTGCCCATTTTCTCCTCATTATCATTTTAGGGCATTGCGTTTCATGGCCATTCAATTGCCCGCCGTCTTCTTGCTCGAATCCATAGACAAACTTCCTTGATTCAACATGAGATTAATCGACATGAAAAGAAGTATTGACGAGGAGTGAAAAGGTAAGTTTCCCTAATTTAATTTATCAGATAAAATTTAATCTGTAATATAAAATCGCCTTAAATATTTTCATATATTTGATTTGATTAGATTTTTAGTGTTCATTAGTTAAATTCACAGAATATAGAATAGATTTACAATTAGTGTTAGTCAGGGTCTTAGGGTTACAACAGATTTACAAACGTAGGACAGATTCACAAAATTAATCCAGACATTGAATAATTTGTTTTGATTCTTATTTAAAGTTTCTCTTTCAAATTATTTAACATACATCTAATTTTGATTAGTGGATGACTTGATTGGAAAATACAGTGTTTGTTAGGGCTGTTTTTATGCACTTTACATACAAAATCATATAGGTAACTTGATGTATCACTTTTAGTAACTGAAACTGATGAACTACTCTTTTGTAGTAGTATTGTACTATTGCTTATGTTATAGGATTGTCCTCGCTATTTTCACTTGTAACTGCACTAAATTTTGAGTCTTCACCGGCTCTTTCACCAGGTTTACCATCTCATTCACTCAGTTCCCCACCTGAAGCTAGCAAGGATGTAAGGAAGATAAATTTTCCAAGTATGTACATCCAAAGTATAACTTTCTTCCTTTATTGTTACTTTTTTTGGGTAACAGACTCCTTATATATTACCTGTCCTACAAGTTCTCTAACATTGAACTCTGAACCAACAAATAGTTACACTACGCAATGGAAACATTATGAATTCAAAAGAAAACATAAGCAACTTCCATACTATGTTACAATAACTTTTTTATTCTACCCTGTACTATTAGATATATTTCTTTATTTTATATACAATTACTGGCAAGTTATTTGTGTAGTTATACTATCATGTATCGGTGAAACAATCCAAAAATAAATATTGACCAGGTACTTCATGACTTCACTCCTATACGCATATATCCGTTCTGCTTTCTCTTTATTATGAGGTGTAATAGCGTATAGGATCAACAATAATAAACTTGCTGAATACCATAACAGTGCTACTGCTGCATTTCAAGCAGATATCACAACCGCACTTCTCAACTATCACATTTACCCTTTTAGCATAAAAGCATTTTTTCCTTCTTTTCTTTAACATACTTTGCAACTGAAAATGAAGCAAGAATAGTATTTTTTCTTTCTTTAGTATGCCTTTATTCTCCAATTTTTTACGACATTCATAATCTAATTTCACTCTTAGCATCAACATGTTTAGTATTACATGAACGAAAATGTAATAATGGAAATCATGCTCAAAAATTGGAAATGTAATAATGGAAATCATGCTAATAAATTAGGTTTAGTTTAAGAAAACAACGGCTGAATGGAGTGATAATATGTTTAATATATAGGATGGGATGAACATTTTATTAATCAATCAGAAAACAAAATTAGTCTAGAAGAATCAGAAGAAGAAAACTAATGGAGAAGCAAATTGATTAAACAAGATGACATAAGTTGAATAAAAAAACTAGAAATAGAAACACATGGTTTAAAAACTCCTCTATAAAATATTCAATTGTGGTCAAACCAACAAATCATTCTATAGATGTCACATCAGTTTAGTGGGTTCTACGCATAAGTAGTATATTAGGAAATTACATAATGAACGATGGTAAAAAATTTGAGGTAAAAAACTTGATCACCAAAATATATCAATATAAACTTGGTTTATCAAGAAAATTACCTAAGCTTGAGTAGCGGCAACAGTAGCCACAATAGGTTGTTTTACCCTACATAATAGATAGAGCTTCATTTGTAAAAAATATTTCTCAATAAAAATTGATATTGCATGATGAAAAATATTTTACCAACAATAATCATACAGGTGTGCATGCATTACCAAAGTTTTGACAATTGTAGAATATGGAAATCACCATAATTTTGCTTCAAATGTATTAGTTATTCACACTCCAATTACCAGTTCAAATAGGTAAGTTGATTTTCCTTTACAAAAATCTACAAATGTATATGGGAAACAATATACATATATACTAAATATATTGATTTTGACTCATTCACAACTTAAATAATTTACAAATTCACGCTGAAAAATCAATATATTCATGTCAATAAAATAGATATTAACATTCAAAGGATTGAATTGTCACACAAATGAAGTTGCATAACAAATAAACTAAGTACTTCTAATATACATTAGTAAGCATAAGAAAAATAATAATAACTAACAACTATGGAAATAGAACTATGATAAAGCATAAAATTCAAAATATCAACTCAATGAATTCATATTAATGAACATAAATTGCCTTTTGTGTCTTTCCTTTCTTGCATCCTTGTCATTTTTCTCCTACATGATTATCACCTAATTCTCCAATCTTATCTACAAAAATAAATTCTGCTGGTTTGTATAAAATTCGAAATAGGCAGGAGGGGGATGTTCATAAAATACTGCAATAACAGTACCCTTTTAAAGTGTTGTTGGGTTACGATGGCATGAATTGGAAATCATTTCAAATTTATTTTTTATATAGGCAGTTTCCATGTAGTCTTTGCTTGGAGGGTATATTTATCAATATAGTGGATGTCTTGGATTGAATATTTGAAGTTGCATCATATTATAACGTTTTCTTCTTCCGAAAAAGGGTACTAAAATAAAACACAAAATGGTGTAAGATAGATTCAACATGGTAGCACAACTAACAAGTTTATAATGTGATGCCAACCCACTTAATAAGACATAAAAAACCGGAAACAATAACATAAAACACAAGCCAACGATGACAGCTGATGTGATGACCACAAGACACAAAACTAACACGAACAAATCATATATATTTCAAATGATTCATAGATCTAATTTAGATCTATGTAAACTACACAGGAACAAACAATCATAGTTGGCTGTATTTTGCAGCAGCTACTAGGCTTCTCTTGCACAACCACTACTTGCGGTCCATGTCAGGTTATTCAACCTACTTAGTTCTGCATTTTCAGTCTGCCAGTGCTTTGTTCAGTGCATATGTTTTCAGTCTTCATGCACAATTCTGTATATGAGTTTATGCCTGGTTTGCCTGCATGTTTTGTCCTTTTTTCTATGTCATGTGCAAGCGTAATCCAGTGCATGCATGCTCAACCATATGCTAAGTTTGTTCAGTCTTGTGCATATTAGATGGATTTAATCATATAGGCATTAATCTAGCAAGAATGGATAAGAAGATACAAAGAATCAATCATGCTGCCACTAACAAAAAAATGAGGTATGGATATTGCTTTGATACAACATATTAGTAACTTTAGTTTTGCTACAATGTATGTTTATCCTAGTGATCACTGATTAGTACCTTGGTTAAAAATTTGTCTGAACCGCTGAATATGTTATAAGGTTGTAACTTGTAGGCTGCACATGCCATGGTTTTCAATCATTTGGGATAATATTGAATATGTTGCATTTGGAATACACAAATTCGTTTTATGTTTTCTTTTATTAATATTTTGCAGATCGAGAAGATTGACACAGCTAACCTATATATATATTTTGGAACATCAAGTTGGAACTGCAATCTGCAAATGCAGTTTCAAACTGCAGTTAGTCTACTGCAATTAGCAATGGATACATTCGCCACAATGGGTTTTATTTTTGTAAATTTGTTCTTTTATCTAGCGTTTTTGCTGTTAAATTTTGTATTATTACCTATATTACTAATGGTCATTCATTTAATATAGATTTCGGCTTAATGTTATATTAAATGCACGTAGGCATTGATAGAAGAAGCGGAGAAAAGAGGAAATTAGATGGTAACTCTAGTGATAAGATAGTTAGCATATATTGTACTAATAACACTCAACAATTTACTTATTACTTGTAATTGTTTGTTGACTAACCTTTTAGTATTGTATTTGTTTCATTTTTTTGAAGGAACAGGAGACATGAAAGCTATCATGTTGAATTGAAGAACAGGCAGAGAAACGAGAATAAAGAAAAGAAATGAGATCATCTAGAGAGGTTTCATACCAATTAGCACATCTACTGAATGATCTGTATGTTTATTAATTTATTTTGACTGTATAAATGTAATATTCTTGCTCGATAAATTGGATGTTGTAACAACTTTATAATTTCGATTATAGACTGTATTTCAGATTTAGTAATAAATGCACTGGGGATCAGATGTAGTGATAAATGTGTTTGTTTGTTCATGATAATTCTGTTTAGACTATGATCTTTTTAGCGTTAAGTTATGGTGAGAATATTAGATAGATTTATATATTGAAAACATAATTCTTGTTTTATTTATATATGTCTGTGTACATAACTGTGTCTATGCATATCATGAATACTGCCAATGTTAAAAATAATCAGTGACCCATTAATGATTGCAGTTTTGATCTTTAGTTATTAGATCAGAGACCAAATAATTAGTCCTTAAGGAGTTTCTAAGTTACTTGAGACAAATTTAGGTTGTCTTTAACTTTTTAGAGACCTGAAATTTAAGACAGTTATATTGGTATCAGTTAGGTCTTAAACAAAACATAAAGACCAAATAACTTAATTTAAAACTAATATATGAGGTCTTTAATCCTTTTTTTCTTGTAAACACTTTAAGGTTTTAAATCAAAGTTTACTCACCTCTTTTGTTTTGAACAGAGCAGCCTGTTTCTTTGATTTAAAACTGGAAACTTAGTTGATCTTTTACTTTGAAAACTGGAGACTGCTTGCTGTTATAATTTGAGTTGAATCTACTTTGTTTTGACAAGAATCTGGACTGAAGCTTGAAAATTCTTTGAAATCTGAAGCTTTGATGATTCAAATAGTTGATTGTTTATGAATTTCTGGTTATATTTGTATACAGGCTTTGAGTTTCTTGTGATTTGTAAAAATGTTTTTTTTACAGGGTTTTGGCTTCTGATTTGTAATGTTTACAGGGTTTTGATTTTTAAGAAGATGAGAGGAGGTTTGAGAAATATGTATAGCCTATTTTTATTTATTTATCTTAAGTATCATGTATATATTTTAATTAAAGAGATTCATTGCCACTTGTCTTTTGCATGTTATATAAAAGCTACAAATGTCAAAACAATTTATTTCCTTATGTTTTATTTATTATTTCTATTTTATTAATAAATTTTCTTTTTGCTTATATTTATATAACTTTAAAGAAAAATGATATAAAACCTAATTACTCACAAATTAATAATCATATATATATGTATACTAGTTGTAAAATATATTTTTAAGATATTATTTTGAATTTCAAACCCAAGTTCTATTTACAATCTACTTATATATATATTTTATTTGATTTTGAAAAGATAAATTTTGCCAATTTTAAATAATTATATCAGGAGATTATCAAATAAATATTTATCCAAATATAAATATTTATTATTAGAATTATTTATTCAATCTATAAATCAGTATTCTTATTAATCAATCTAGTTAATTATCAATTAACAAGTGTTCAAAAATCCGGGTTATCACACAAAGACTTGATATTAATATTGTGCTAAGTATCTTGAGAAGAGACTTACCAATTATTTGAATTTACTATTGCTGACATTTGGACATGAGCATATACGATCAATCCTTAATTTTTGTTCAATTTTCAACTAATTTGACTAAATTGTCTGCCAATTTTAATGTTCTCATCTTGTTTGGGACTAACTCTAAGGATTATTAAGAGAACATGTTGTTTGTTCTTCACTTCATAGATCTAGCTCTTGCAATTAAGAGGATCACAACCACCCCTATTACAGTTAAATGTTTTTATAATGTTATGAAGAACATTGAGACGTGGATAATTCAAATTTTAAGAGTCAAATGATCATAATGTATAATATTTCCAAAGGGTTTCAAGGGTGTGATATCCGTGGAGATAATCAATTTAAAGGTGTTCTTTACAAACTGAAAAGCAATTTCCCAAAAAAATAATTTTTGGAAACAAGCGCACTTTATATTGTCTGATTCGATAAAATAAATGTAAGGGAAACATGAATGAATACTATATAGAAAAATAGTGCTTCAAAGTTAATGCATTTAAGCTATTGTTACTTTTTTAATACACTCTTTATTCACAATATAACTATTTTAAGATTTTTATTAATTTTCTTAAAAATAAAATGGCCTCTTATTAAGCTCATTTCACATTATGGTAAGAAGAAGAGAGATTGAAGTTGATAAGATAGAAAGTACCCATTTATAGTACATAGTAAATGAATGTATAAATAAGGATAAAAAAGTCGCTAAGGACCTAAACAAAAGAAATAACATAAGGATATATTATAGTTGTTTCTTTTATGAAATCTATGGATATACAAGAAGAATTTTAGTAGATATCACACATATCATATCTAAAAGGATATGCATATTGTTTTGATTTGTTTGATATTGTTGTTATACTGTCACTTAGACAGATTTCGGTTTCTAATTCTGATATGAACAAATTTGATTATTATTGTTCCTTTAGAAATAATAAGATTAATTTGTGAATAAATTCAAACATTGTTGGAATTAAAACTCCTAATGTTTAAAATATACCTTATATCTACTTATGCTAAATACCTTTTATAATGAAGTCTCAAGTTTTGATTTGGTGATTAATATGATT
This sequence comes from Allium fistulosum, assembly GCA_030737815.1. Taxonomy (NCBI): domain Eukaryota; kingdom Viridiplantae; phylum Streptophyta; class Magnoliopsida; order Asparagales; family Amaryllidaceae; genus Allium; species Allium fistulosum. The sequence goes on from CM060902.1 coordinate 1,025,972,066, forward strand.
ATTTGTTTTAGCTTAATAAACAATTCTAGATTGAGGCACTAATGATAGAAAATACTTTATTGATATTCTAAACGACTTAAAAGCTACAAGTTTTACAAACCCACACTAAGGAAAAGTTTAAGATGGGAAATGCTACAATTTTTTGAGGATGTTGAGTTTAGGGACAGAAATAAAGTACGGATCATTGTCTTTAAGGATAATCATTAATTTCGATTTAACTATGGTTACTTCTTTGGATAATGTATAGGATTTGTTTGCTTTCATTAAAAAGAAGTAAATAAAGAACCATAATACGACAATGTTAAACAAAATTTTAAGTTATGTATCATTGTCTTTAAGGAGAATCATTATCTTTGATTCAACTACAGTTACTTCTATGGATAATGTATAGGATTTGTTTCCTTTCATTAACAAGAAGTAAATTAAGAACCATAATAAGACAATGTCAAAGAAAATTTTCTTCATGCTAAGGTTACTGTTTCAAGAAAACAAACTCAACAACATCAAAGTGCAAGGTCACTAAGGAAATCCACTTAAAAAAAAGAAATACTATTCCGGATGACTATGAAGTATTTCTCCATAAAAATAAATAATGGATTGGTGTTAACCCGCCTTTTGGCAAGGCCGCGGACAGACAGGTTTAACCTAATCAACTGCATGTTCGTCGAGGCTAGAGTACGATGGATTCAGTTGATTGGATGGATAGATGACGCAACATGCTTGGAAGATGGAAATATGGTTGGATAAAGGTTGATCAATGGTTCGGCTTGATGGAGGTTCGGCATTGGGATCGTTCGGCATAGAGGAATGTTCGGCACTGGACGAGCGTTCGGCATAGAGAGATCGTCGTTCGACATAGAGGGATCGTTCGGCACTGAACGAGTGCTCGGCATTAGAAGGATCGTTCGGCATAGAGGAATGTTCGGCACTGGACGAGCGTTCGGCATAGAGAGATCGTCGTTCGACATAGAGGGATCGTTCGGCACTGAACGAGTGCTCGGCATTAGAAGGATCGTTCGGCATAGAGGAATGTTCGGCACTGGACGAGCGTTCGGCATAGAGAGATCGTCGTTCGGCATTGGATGGAGCGCTCGGCATTAACCAACGTTCGGCATCTGGAGACGTTCGGCATTGGATGGATCGTTCGGCATCAAGGAGCGTTCGGCATTGGATGGGTCGTTCGGCATACCTCACCTCGCTCGGCATTGCACCTCGCACCTCGATACCTCTATACCTCGCACCTCCATACCTCGGTACCTCGCACCTCCATATCTTGGTACCTCGCACCTCCCTACCTCGGTACCTCGCACCTCCATACCTTCGTACCTCGCACCTCCGTACCTCGATACCTCGGTACCTCGCACCTCCCAACGTTCGGCATGAGGAGATCGTTCGGCATTCACACCGTGTTCGGCATTCAGCGTTCGGCATCTATGGTTCGGCATATGGAGACCACTCCATTTGGGCTGAGGTACTCGGCTACCAGGCCCACCATGGAAGTCCAACCCATCTTTGCCTATAAATAGAGAGGCAGGGGCACAGTAAAAGGGGATCTTCTTTCTGCTCTCTTACTTTCTCTTTTCTAAGGCGAAGGCAACTCTGCCATCTTGTAACCGTAATCGATTATTACAGCAATAAAAAGTAAACTTCTGGAGTGGACGTAGGCCGGAGTTAGCCGAACCACTATAAAATCTGTTGTTCTTTACTGCTTTCATTTCAGTTTTAACTGTTCTTCACATTATTACTCTCTACATACATTCTATCTCTGAGCTGTGACTGGTATTTGGTGCTTTCATCCGGATTTGGGGGTTAGTGACCAATTTTGGCGCTAACACTTTGGTGCTTTCATTGAGAGATGAACTCAGGAATTTTGGAGTTAGGAACTTGGATCTTAGAAAGCAATGGCAAGACCACCAACGAAGAGGCAAGTAGTGGAAAGGAGCAATCAGGAAGGAAGTCAAGCGGCATCTTCTGGAGCTGGAGAGGGTCATGCATCCATCTACATAACTCGGGACGAGATGCAAGTGATAATGAATTCTATGCAAGAGCAGATGATGAAACAGCAAGAGGAGATGATGCAGGCTCTTCTTAGGCAATTTGGACAACCAGGAACTACAGGTGCTCAAGATCATGGAGCTGGACCAGAGGAACTCAACCAACGGACAGATGGAGTGAATCAGCAGGGGCAGCTCCCAATCAACAAACAGTTAACAATCTGGATGGACCTAGACTCGGGGGCACGCCACCAGGAGTACGTGATGAAGAATATGTGCCAGAATTTCCTTGGGGACTTGGGGGGAAGTCTGGATTAGTTGGAAACACTAGATTGGCTGACATTATCAGGCGGACTATTCATGGAGGTCTGACAAATAGGGATTCAGAGGGAGTTAACAAAAGTCCGTTTACCCGGAACATCAGGACAGCTAGGAATCCGTCCGATTTCAAACTGCCCACTCTAGAAGTATACAACGGGAAGACGGATCCCACCGACCACTTGATGAGATACACTAGGCATATGGAAGTGCTGGGGGCAACGGAGGAGGTTATGGCCCGATGTTTCCCTCTGTACTTGACTGAAATTGCTGCTATGTGGTTTAGACAGCTGGAGGATGGATCCATTGGAACATGGACAGAACTGGTGGACAAGTTCTTAAGTCAGTTTCGAGTTCACATAAAAAGGCCAAAGAACGTGATGACGCTAACGTCAGTCAAACAGGGGGCAGATGAATCGCTCAGGACATTCTTAACTCGATTTAATGCAGCAGTTGCTTCGGTGGATCGGCCAGATCCATCAATGGTTCTGATGGCTGCGGTATCAGGAGTCGGAGATAACTCGGATTTCAAAGTATCATTGGTACGGGACCCACCGTTGGATCTTGGGGAATTCTTTCATGAAGCTGAAAGATTTCTTCGACAAGAGGATGCATGTTTGGACATGAGGTCAAAGGAAGTAAACATGACTAAGGATGGAGGACTACCCGATGAAAGCTCGGGTGGGGGCAAGGATAAAGGGAAAAGGAAGCGCTGGGGAGAACCAAAGTTCTCCACTTACACAGGATTGAACGCAACGTTCGAGCGGATTTTCTTAGATACTCGAGATCGCCTTTCTTATCGAAGGCCAGCAAGGAGGGAACCCTCAGAACGAGAAAGGGCGTCAGGAAGGCACTGTCTCTTTCATGACCTGGACGGGCATGACACTAACAGCTGCTGCATTTGAAGGACATAATCGAGGAGCATATAAGGAATGGTCAGTTGCGACAGTATGTCGGAACTCGGAATGCGGCGGTGGAACAGGAGCAGCCACCGCCTGCCTTGAACGACGAGGGCATGAGGCCCAGGAATGGTGGCCGATTGGTCATCAACTAATCTTGATGGTTTGGAATAAGTAACAAACTCCGGGCAAACGGTTAAATCACTTACTCATGTACGGGGTCGGAGATAACCCTCAGGCATGCTCTGAGATGATGGCTTACCAAAATGCCCGGGTTTGTGAAATCTGTTTTTTCCTTTGACTTGGACATTTCCCTTTTCTGGTTTGGTTTTGGAGTTTGGTTTGAACTCCCTGTTTTGCTCATTTTCTGGTTCGGATTCTGGTTTGGATGTTTGTTTTTTGGTATGGATTTTCGATATGGGTTTCTGGTTTTCTATTTTGGATTTGGATTTCGGATCGGATTTTGATTGGATTTTCTCTGGATTTTGGCTAAAAGGTCCTCGAGTATGGACTATGCTCGGCAAGGGTCCGGAGAGACCAGGATTCGGCCTAGGACTTAGGCCATATACTATCGGTTACTATTTTAGGTCGTCGAGTATGGACTATGCTCGGCAAGGGTCCGGAGTGACCAGGATTCGGCTTAGGACTTAAGCCACGGCATTCTTCGACGTTCAGGGACACTGAACCATGAACACCATGGAATTACTTAACGTAGGTCGTCAAGTGTGGATTGCGCTTGGCAAGAACCCGGAGAGGTTACGGATTTGGATATTGGCTATGAATAGCTAAGGATTCGGACAAGGACCCGGAGCAGTCCCGGATTTGGATATCGACCCGGAGAGGTTACGGATATGGTTATAGGTTATTGGATATGGATGGATTGGAACTCGGTAGTCGGGTTCCGATGGATGTGGAATTGGATAAGGACTTGGTCACAGGATAAGAATCAGACTTCGACTCGGAACAGTCGCGGAAATGGATCAGGGTATGGACGTGGCACTCGGATAAGATGGCTTGGAAATGGATTGGATTATGAATCGGAAAATATGGATGTGGATAACATACATACTTAGGAAATTGGACTTGAGGCTATTCAAAACACACCTTTCACAGCAAGGCATGTTTTGGGGGGCAAGTGTTAACCCGCCTTTTGGCAAGGCCGCGGACAGACGGGTTTAACCTAATCAACTGCATGTTCGTCGAGGCTAGAGTACGATGGATTCAGTTGATTGGATGGATAGATGACGCAACATGCTTGGAAGATGGAAATATGGTTGGATAAAGGTTGATCAATGGTTCGGCTTGATGGAGGTTTGGCATTGGGATCGTTCGGCATAGAGGAATGTTCGGCACTGGACGAGCGTTTGGCATAAAGAGATCGTCGTTCGACATAGAGGGATCGTTCGGCACTGAACGAGTGCTCGACATTAGAAGGATCGTTCGGCATAGAGGAATGTTCGGCACTGGACGAGCGTTCGGCATAGAGAGATCGTCGTTCGACATAGAGGGATCGTTCGGCACTGAACGAGTGCTCAGCATTAGAAGGATCGTTCGGCATAGAGGAATGTTCGGCACTGGACGAGCGTTCGGCATAGAGAGATCGTCGTTCGGCATTGGATGGAGCGCTCGGCATTAACCAACGTTTGGCATCTGGAGACGTTCGGCATTGGATGGATCGTTCGGCATCAAGGAGCGTTCGGCATTGGATGGGTCGTTCGGCATACCTCACCTCGCTCGGCATTGCACCTCGCACCTCGATACCTCTATACCTCGCACCTCCATACCTCGGTACCTCGCACCTCCATATCTTGGTACCTCGCACCTCCCTACCTCGGTACCTCGCACCTCCATACCTTCGTACCTCGCACCTCCGTACCTCGATACCTCGGTACCTCGCACCTCCCAACGTTCGGCATGAGGAGATCGTTCGGCATTCACACCATGGTCGGCATTCAGCGTTTGGCATCTATGGTTCGGCATATGGAGACCACTCCATTTGGGCTGAGGTACTCGGCTACCAGGCCCACCAGGGAAGTCCAACCCATCTTTGCCTATAAATAGAGAGGCAGGGGCACAGTAAAAGGGGATCTTCTTTCTGCTCTCTTACTTTCTCTTTTCTAAGGCGAAGGCAACTCTGCCATCTTGTAACCGTAATCGATTATTACAGCAATAAAAAGTAAACTTCTGGAGTGGACGTAGGCCGGAGTTAGCCGAACCACTATAAAATCTATTGTTCTTTACTGCTTTCATTTCAGTTTTAACTGTTCTTCACATTATTACTCTCTACATACATTCTATCTCTGAGCTGTGACTGGTATTTGGTGATTTCATCCGGATTTGGGGGTTAGTGACCAATTTTGGCGCTAACAGGTGAAGATGATTCTATGTACTTACATCAATCCGTACAAGATACTAATTTGAAATGTGGATTTAAGGTATGTATATATAGTGTAAATTTATAAGAACTATAAAGTTTGAGATTTTCCCCCTAACTTAAGTAACAAGATCATTGGTTATGAATAACTATTCAAAAACAAAAAGTGATCAAGTGGGTAATGTGGAAAGGTATAAGGCACGTTATAGAAAAGACTATGCTCAAAAGGAAAACAATGTTATATTTTTAAAGAGACTTTTTATTTGGTTTTACCGAAAGACTCTTTAGAATTATTTTGTAACTTGTTGCAGATTATGATTTTAAGCAACATCGGAAGGATATATTAAAGTCATGTTTCTTAATGGATAAACAACTTAAGAAAACCACTTATGGATTACCCTTTTGTGTTAGACATTTAAATACACTATTATTATTCATGGGGTTATATTTGGATTATCACAAAATGTCAAGGCAGATAATGTTTAAAAAAGGGTTTGGTATGCAAACTGCGAATCAATTGATTCTCTTTTGCCAAAATAGACAAATGTTGTCTTATATATTAATATAATAACATCCTTGAAGCAAAAGAAATGCAAAAGATTCTTCATGCATTTGCGGTGTGGAGTCTAATGCATGCTAAGGCATATACACATATGGATATTGCGTGTATTATTTAGTAGATATCTTACAGACATTGAAAGTGGATCAATGGTTAGTAACCAAAATGGTTATAAGATATCTATAAGGAACAAAAAGATTATATGCTCAAGATAAAAGATCGGATTGGTTGGAGATCATAAAGCATTACAATCCAAATATTTTAGAAGCCAAGAGTACAAAATATCCACTTCAGATAATAATAATAGTATTGTTGTTATTTTTTTTGGATGAAGCTATATAAAAAAGGAGTAATACAGACACTTATAGCCTTCTTTATTATTTTCTGTTATGGGACATCCAACGATGGAAAATAACTGTAAAATTTTGTCACAAAGTTATGGACTATTGAATAAAGAAATTGAAAGAACATTAAAGTAATATTGTGACAATAAACAATATATTATTTTCCAATAAGTGGATAGTCCAAAATAAGTTCTAATTCATAGAGCATACTGTGACAAACTCCATTATGGGGGATCCGCTTACAAAAGGATTATCATCCAAGGTCTTTAATGAGCATCTTGCTTAATTAGTGTAACTTTTATGTAAGAATATTTTGGTTCAACGTGAGTTTGCATTTGGTACTGTCATATGATACATTACTCTATACTTTGTGTTACCACCAAATATCCATTCGACCATGTCGAAACCCTACTGAATAAAAGGTAAAGAAGAACAAGAGAGAGAAGCGGTAGTAAGACCTTTCGAAGGAGTCGAAGGGATGCAATAGCCATAGAATAGAAGTATAAAAACCTTTTAAAGGGGTCGAAAGGGTCGAAAGCATGCTTCCGCGTCAATGAACACCTTTCGAAGTAGGTGCTTCCGCTGGCATGAAGACCTTTCGAAGGAGTTAAAGAAGCAGCTTTCGAAGACAATGCATAACAACCGTTCATATGCACGCCAAACCTTTCGAAACCAAAGGTTTTGCCTTCATTCAAATGACTCAGAAGCACACCATGATCGAAACAGCCCTTTCAAAACCAAACCAAGCCTTCCGAACCATCGAAGCCATTAATATCCAAGGAAGGTTCTGCATCAAGTCGCAAGCATATGTTTGGAAGCTACGAACAACATCGAAACCATCACTAGTCCAACACCTTCGAAGCCCCTGGAAACAACCCATCGACAGAGTTGAAAGCTCTTGTGAAGCAACATTAAGAAGAGAAGGCACATCCACCCCTTTCGATGAAGACGGAGGCATTCGAGCCCATTCGAAAACATTGCAGAGGAAAGCGCAAGTGCCGAAGGAGTCAGAAGGCATCTAAAGCCACCTTCCGACCAGGACGAAAGTACTGGGTTGAATGGTGCCGGTCCGCATTTATAAATAAGACCCAAGGGGTCTGGTTTTGAGGATCTGAACTCAGTCAATCTACTCTTGTATTTTCTTAATTTTACAAAGTTGTAAACCCTGATTTGTAAATTGAATTGGGAAAATTGATCAATAAAGGCTTTGTTGAGTTGCGAAAGGGAAGTCTTCAATATTCTTAATTACTTAGTTATTTTGAAAGCTTTTATTAGATCTAACTCTGTTTTCCAGGTATCGACCCCATCGAAAGTCACCTTCCGACTTAGTCGAAACCCCTGCATTTTCAAGTAATTCCATTTATCAACTCCAGGCCTCCTATCATTGGACTACTACCTTCAAGTGGATCAAAACCTAAACCCAGGCAAGTTTTACCTTTAATTTCCGATTCATACCCAAGTCCCTTAAGATTCCAGCTTTCAACCAGGTCGAAACCATTCAAAGCTGATCATAACCTTGAATCTTAGAGCTGTTCGTTAGCCTACCGTAACTATTTCGAAAAGACTGTTTCGAAGGGAAAGTCAAGCTATTTTATTCAGCTCGAAAGATCAAAAATAAGGAAACTTAAGCCTTTCAACTGAGTTAAAGGGAAATAAGAAGGAAATTCATAATAAAGTCTGATTCAAAAGGTGATCTAAAGGAAGACATTCATATCCTAGCCCTCTCCAATAAACCAAAAGATACCAAAAGGATTAACCTTCCCTATTACGTCAACTTTGGAGTGTGGACAAGTTTCCTTGTTAACATTTTGGTGCTAGAAGAAGGGCTCGAACCTCCGACTCTATTGAGCATCCAACACCACCTATCTCTAACCAAATCCTATTTCAAGCTTATCTAATTTTGCTTCATCATGGCTGGCAAAGTTAAAAGATCCGAGCAGGGATCTTCTGAACCACACTTAATTAGATTCTCCCTAGAGGCAGCTAATGATAAGAATCTCCAGGAAGAACAACTGTTAAGGATGAAGGCTTTAAGAATCATAAGGGAAAAGAAAGTTAAAGCCTATGGTCCACTTAAATGGAGCTTAAACCCTTTTCATGTTGGTCCCACCCCAATCTTTTCTTTAGGGGAAAAGAATAAGGAAAGTGATTTATTTGACCAAATGAGAAAAACAATTCAACATTATACTAAAGGCACAATCTTTGAAAAAGGAATAATGGCAGATTACAATGCCTTTGCACACAAATGGCGTCAAATCACAAATGGGACAATACCTACACTGGAACCCCATAGAGTTTTAAAGAGAAAACTAGTTATCAAAGGGGAAACTTCAGAGCCAAGTAATAAAAGATTTAGAAGCCATTCTCAAGAAACAAGTTTCAAGTCAAGACTTCCTAAAGAGTGCAATCTAACAACATCCATAGAGAATGTCTACTTGCTAACAAAGGATGAGCTCAATCATTGGCCATCGCAAAAGAGAAAACAAAAATATGAAAGGAATCTGGGAGGATCCTATTGCCATTACCATATGATGAATGATCATAAAACTAATCACTGCAAAGGCTTGGAAGGGATGATAATCAACTTTTACCGTCAAGGAAAAATCAATGAGTTTGTAAAGAAATACTGAATGAGATCAATAAAGAGCTACTTTTCTTTAAAGAGAATTTACATGGTTGGAAGTGAAATGCTCCTCTTATTTGGACATTACCTTAAACGGTCAAAGCCTCTGTCCACGCCGAGTTGGCCGGGGCAGAGCACCTCCTAGAGGAAGGAGTGTAAGCCTTTAACCGCGCCATGCTATGGCCAGGTTAAAGCATCGACAAGCCCTTGGTCGCGCCTCTATCAGGTCAAGGCATCTCCTGGAGGAAGGAGTGTAAGATTTTATCCATGCCACGCTATGGCCAGGTTAAAGCGTCGACAAGCTCCTGTCTGCACCACGCTATGGCCAGGGTAGGGCACCTCTTGGAGGGAGGAGTGTAAGCCTTTATCTGCGCCATGCTATGGCCAGGTTAAAGCATCGACAAGCCCTTGATCGTGCCTCTGGTCAGGTCAAGGCACCTCATGGAGGGAGGTTGGGTAAGTACTTGGTTCTAATCTCTAAGAATGAGCTAACCAAGAGCACCAGACAATAACGGACTAAGATGTCCAAGCTTGAGAAGCGGCACATCAATAACGGACTAAGATGTCCAAGCCCAAGATGAGGCTCACCAGACAAAGGACTAAGATGTCCAAGCCCGAAAATAGGCTTATTAAATATCGAACTAAAATGCCCAAGCCCGAGAAGTGGCATATCAAATAGAGGACTAGGATGTCCAAGGTTGAGAAGCAGCCAATCAAACCACAACTTCATACAAGGCCTAAAAGGTTTTTACATGTCGAAGATGACAAAATCTAAGGAGTAAAACAGAACTCCGCATATTACCCGAATCTGGGTTTCGAGTCTCTCATTCCTAAACTTCATCAATAAATACCCAAATCTGGGTTACAAATTTCTCAATTCCTCATACTCGAATCTGGATTTCAAGACTATTACTTAACTTCACTTTAATGCCCTAATCTAGGCTTAAGATTTCTATTATGGATTTCAGATTATCCACTATTAATGCCCGAATCTGGGTCAAAGACTTCTAATAGGAAGATCATTATTATGAATTTCTGGTTATCATTCATTAATACCCGAATCTGGGTTTTGGACTATTAAGCTTTCAAATTTCATTCATTGATACCCAAATATGAGTCATTGGATTTCTACTACAAATTTTCAGATAATGAATTCTGGATTTTTATTACTTGATCATATTTAACTCACTATCAACTATCTCCAAAGGATGGTTCTCTAAAGACATTTATACCCCTGGTTGAGGATAAGATTTCCTACCAACAGGTTTAAGATATTCCAGCAATATGGGTTAAAGTTAAAGTCTTTATTATTTCTTATTATGATCGAAGATGAGTTTCAGACATTTATATAACTACTTCTCATTTATTATCATATGATAACATAATGATTTGTTAGTCTTTGAAAATGACATGCATAAACTTATGCATCAATTTAAAGCTAACAATCAGAAATATCGTTTGCTTCATACTTTTTAGGGAAATCAGAACAATAATGAAGAATGAAAGATCCAGCAAATACAGAAATTATGGTATGAGCTATCAAACAAGTGTTTCAGAGATAACATTATAGGAAAGGATCACAAACCAGGTGATATTTACAAAATTTACATGATTTACATAACTTATGAAATTATTTACAAGTGTACCGAAAAATATATACATTTCATAGATATGAATCTTTCATAAATCTTGGGCAGCCTTGTTGAAGTTCTTAGCGATTAAATGATCTATGATGTGATGGATAGCGATATAAAGAACTTCTTTGAGTTTCTTCTCTTTCTTCCTTATCCTGTTTGCATCATCAATCACATCAATATTGGTTTTTAGAGCGCAATTGAAAGCTATATTTGCGCCTCTAAGGTTCTTATTTTCCCTTTCCAATTCGACGATGCGCTTCAAAAGGAGATAGTTATCTCATTCGAGTTCTTGAACTCTAGCAGCATATTCTTTTATCCGCTGAGAGTATTCAACTTTCCACGGTTTGTCAAAATATTTCATCATTTCGAATTTAACTTTCCTGCACCACTCGCCCACTACCTTCTCGTCTAAGCCAGGGAGAGGATTAGTCGTAGTGGGAAATTTCTGAGTAGCAAGGAAAGTAGATCTTGTAGTTTTAGCAATAGATGAAGTAGCAGTGGAGATTGGTAAATCAATACTCGAGATATTATTCCCCATAATAAATTCCAACGACTCGCACTGAGCTTGACTATCCTTCAATTTCATCTCCAAATCACTTATCTGTTGGAAAAGTTCTGACATTTTTTGATCGAAATCAATTGAAGGATTCGATTTAACTTGACGCTTCAGAGCGGAAATCGTTTCATTCTTACTATTAAGATCCGCTTCTAAACTGGCAATTTGGTCCTTGAGATTTATGACAATAGTTTCTGAAGTAAAAATCTTTTGTGCCATCTTAACACTTTGGTATTGCCATGAAAATGAGCAAGTAAAGTATCTTCAAGAAATCTGCTTTTCAAGATCCGTTAGCTGCTTATTTTTAACATTGATAAAGCGAGATGCTGAATCTAATGAGTGAGGCACTGCGGATAACTGTAATTCCTATTAAAATACAAAAGAAAAAAGAATGAAGTCAAAACCAGAATGAACAATCTCTTTATTACTATAATAAAAGGTTACAACTCAAGTAACAGTGAAGCTAAAAGATACAATATACATTTGTTTTATATCTAAAGACGAGAAACGACATCTTTAACTTTATTCAATGAATTAGCAGAAAGAATAACTGTAAAGTCAAAAGGAATGATAATTCCTTCTGAAGTAATCACCAGGGGATATTTGCTATCAACCCATTCCTCGGTTGGAGGACTATCACGACCACAAATTAATTTAGTATGGAATGTACGAATCTCCTTAAGTAGCTTTTGTTTCTCATCACCAAGGAAATCAAAGCGGAGACGAGGATGTTCCATGTAAAGTTTTTGTAAATTTCTTAGAAAACAATATCTTGCTAATTTTGAAGATTTCAAAATCGATGCCTTTTCAAGATAAAATCTTCTTAATTTAACATATTAGCCTATCTAATTTGTATAGACAAGATCTCCTGAAGAACGTTCACTCTGTGATAACACAATGAAATATAGCCAAGTATAAAAAGCAAGACTAAATCAAATACTTACAAATCAAAATTATTACATATTCATAATCATTCATCTGGTTCATGCAAAATTGACTTGGTAAATAATTCTGAAACAAATTTTTTATTATAATACTTGAGTTTTTCAGGAGGTAGATCTTGGGGAATGGATCTAACTCTTGGTAAGTTCCAACAAGCTCCGGGATGCGGATCAGATCTGAATTCGTCCAAGTATTTTTTGTGTAAGCGCCTAAGTAGACCACCACTAAAATTACCTAAGTATGAGAAATCAAAAATTGGGTGTCTACAATAGGCTTTGTATAAGAAATGAACCAAGATGTCCCTCTCCTCAATCAACATCCAAAATAGGGTAATTAGTTCCCGATTCTCTTTTAAAAGAGTGTCATATCGAAGGCGCGCTCTCCTTAGCTGTGGGGCAGCTTCTTGATGTTTAAAAGATGCCAACACTGCCGCACTTCTATTGTGTCTATATTATTTATCAGAAAGTATATTATGCTCCCTCAATTGCTTGTCTAACTCCCTATATAAACTATTTATCTCTGCTTGTTTCCATACAAGCTTGGTTTTATAAGGGTGGACAGATTTCTTCATTATCTAAAATAATTAGTTTGCATTATTATTATCTTCGAAGCGAAATATGTTTAAATAGAGAATCCCATACCTGAGATACCAGGATTGGTGCTTGGGAAACCTGCTCCCTTTCTTTTGGCACTTCAACATCAATAGAAGCAGGCTCTTCTTGTGGGCCGGAAGGCGTAGGAAACTTAGGCAGAATCACTTCATGAAGGGATGAATCTTTTTCAGAGGACTTTGTATTATCATCCTCGTCTTTCTCAGAAGCTTCGGTATGGCCACCACCGTTGCCACCTGAACCTTGTTCGCTGTTGATGTTAGCATCCCCGTCATCACAATTATCATCGTCATTATCATCATCATTATCTCCCCCTCCTCTTTGATGGCTTCATCTTTGTCATCTTCTTCTTCGGAGTCAGATTTGACTTGAAGGAAGGAACTTCAAAGGAAAGAATTTTAGAAGCATCAATTTCTTCCCTCTCAGCAACTTCAATCCCCTGCTCCATCTTTTTGATTCTATCCATGACCCTTTCAACAAGAGCGGGGTCGAGCGAGGGGAAGCTTAAATCTAGGCATTTATCGACATTGTTAGCTTAGGCGAGCATTAGAGCATCTTCAAAGGAATTCATAATAATGTCTTCAAGAGACGAGTCAAGAAATTGCGACGCTCGCTGTTTTATGTCAAAAATGGTACCGATAGCCAATTTTAGGGAGCCCTTGTTCTTTTCAACTTTTCCTTTAACAAGGATTTTTTATCTACCATCAGTCCTTTTTCCTTTTCAGACTCTTTCAGAGTCATTGACAATGCAAAGTTCTCATCAGCCAAAAGTTGGCGAGCCTTCCTTTCCTTCAAGGTAATAGATTTTGACTGGGCGAGAGAAGCCCTCAATCGCTCCAGTTTAGTTATGGTCTCGCTCTTCTCCGCAGATAAGGAGGAAACTTAGTTGTTCAATGCAGCAATTTCCTTTCAAAGTTTAGATGTTTCGACGGAAGATTTGGACACATTTCCGTGCAGTGAGAACCAGCTTTGGGAAATCTAAAAGAATAGTACAACATAAGTTAAAAGCTTAAAGGAAAACAGAGATAATAATGTTAAGTAACGAAACACATACCGAGAGTTGTTGTTCAAGAAGGGATCGATAGTGTCCCTCCAAATCAGAAACAGAGGATGGCAGTTGAATTGAAGTGAACGACGAAGAATTTAAGATAAATGGACCATCTTCTTGAAATCACTCGGAGGTGTGGAAGCTGATGGTCCCGGAAGATTTAGCACTTAAGTAGGGGTCAAAGTCCCCAAGGCCTTTTGCATCTGCTCAATTACGCTTGGAGATTTGGATACAACGTTGCGAGAAAGAGGATCGACCTTGGTAGGAGTTTCCTTAGGTAAGACATGAGGAGCTTCGATGGTCGGACTCTTTAGAAATTCGCCAACATTAATAGGCTCCTCTTCTTCCAGTATTAGGGAATCAGGAACTTCAACCACTTTAACTCTCTTTAGGGGTGGTTCCACAGTAAACATTTTAATTAGTTTTCTTTTATCAGCCATCTTTGATCTGGCAATGGTCTGAGAAAAGGATGATGCATGAGAAGTTTAAGAGGGAGGAGGCGGATCTCCTGTAGGTTTTCCAACCTGAAAAACAGCTGAAGAGAATTTGAACAGATTATTAGTCAGCACAATAATTTAAAAAATAACATAGCAGTAGATAACAAGTGCAGCGTTTATAACTTACTGTAGTGGTCAGCACAGGTAGGTGACATTAGGGAGAAATTTTAGGATCTCCCAAGGAAAGGAAGCATTTGCTTCGGGACGTGTGTTAGATTAGAGGGGGTTGGCCGAGAATCCTTTGTCTGGTCGGCAAGAGAGAGTACTTCCGCAAATTTGTGGGGTTCAGCGGCGTTAATATATTTCTGATTTTACTTGAAGCTACAATTAAAGACTCCACTGCTCTTTTATTCTCCTCATTTAGTCCTTTAGAAGGAGCGTCTGACAAAAAACATAGATCAGTAAAGAAAAATAACTAGATTGAAGAAAAATAATGAGAGCTGAGCTTACGAGGGTTAGAGAAAGTCCCGCTAACATTTGGGAAGCATTTGACAAAGAAGAACTGGTTCTCCCAATCTCTAAACTTTTTCACTCCCTCTGATATTAGTTTCTTGGGACGATTCACCCTGAAGATTTGGTTGTTAAGGTTGTTGAGCTTAACCAACCGGACGAGTTGATTCGGTATTTCAACGTTCAAGGAGGGAATGCCAGATTCTAGCGCCATCAACTCCAAGGATAAAAGACAAGTGTAGACGTTTGGAGATAGATGAATCAGAGCAATTCCTAGATGAGCTAGGAACCTAGACAAGAATTTTGGAAATGGAAGAAACCCTTCGTGCCATATGTGTATACCAGTGTAAGCGAAGAACCCTTCAGAAGGGCTGTTGATGGTGTCATTTTCAATAGGTGAAAGAGCTTCCACCCCGGTGATTCCAAAGTCATTTTCAGTAGGGATGTTTCGACGATGTTGGAAAAAAGAAAGATTAAACCCCAGTCAGTTATAAAAGGTTTCGATAGAAACGAGAAGTGGTGTATGGCTTGAAGTATAAGAACAATAAAATTTAAATCAACATAGTAGGTTTCGACTAAGTTGAAGACAGTAGGTTTCGTCTATGTAATGACCCGGAATTTCGGTTATTTGAAATTGCTATATTTAATTGATTTTAAATATTCAGATGTTAAATTTTTAACTTGAATCTCAAATATAACCATTTATTTGATAATTTAATTATTGAATTTAATAATTGAAAATTTGTTAAAATATTGTATCTAGAGTTTTAAGCTTGATAAAAATAATTTAAAAGCTTATAAAATTTATATTGATAATAAAACTTTTCAAATTGAATTTGGAAGTGATTTGTTCGGTTTTAAAAATATATCGTTTGAATTAACGTTTAAAAATAGCATTCCGGGGCACAGTCTCGGAATTTGACGAAACTAGTTCCATTGGATCCATAATAGTGTATTATTATCGGATTTCAAATTTCGTAGCATTTGGAGTTATTGTTTGGTCATACGGGATATAAACGCGCTGAACTTTATATCAAAAATTCAATATAATAATTGGGTTCGAAAAGCTATCTTCTCCATACGATCGAATTAGGACTCGAAACCTTTTCCATTGCGTTCAGAATAGGGGTATAACATTATAAACGCCTAGTGGCACACCTCGATAGGAGTTCGAGATTTTATGTTGCATAGATCGAGACTTTTGAAATTAAATTATTTTATTAATTAGTCAAACTTCTTTCAGCTGTAACGTTATCTTTTCACCGTACAATTCTCCCTCCCTCCCTCTTCCTTTTTAAAACGCACGCAACAGATCAATTCAAACAAAGAAAAAAAAGAATGAGAAAAAATTCTCGTTCGATGTATAAAAAGAAAAGAATCACGGGCTTCCTTCACTTCCATCCTCTATCTCTTCCTTTAAAACTATTCGAAATCGATTCTCGGTTCAAAAAAAGAAAAAAAAAGAAAAAAAAGAGGAGCTCGCGTGGTCGCCTTGAAAGGGAGATTAGTGTCGCACTTAGGGAAGGGGGTTAAGGGGTGATGTCGGAGGCGCGACTGTGGAGGAAGTTCTGAAATTCGTGATCTCGATTTGAAGGGTTGATGATTGGTTTCGAAATCATGTTCAAAAAAAGAAAAAAAAAGAAAAAAAAGAGGAGCTCGCGTGGTCGCCTTGAAAGGGAGATTAGTGTCGCACTTAGGGAAGGGGGTTAAGGGGTGATGTCGGAGGCGCGACTGTGGAGGAAGTTCTGAAATTCGTGATCTCGATTTGAAGGGTTGATGATTGGTTTCGAAATCATGCAGGCTGGGAGTGGTTGCGGTGGTGATTTGGAGGTGGCAGCTCCTCCTTAGGGATCGCGATGTCGGCCTAAAGCAGGGGGTTTTAAAACCGAAGTCGCGATGCAAGGGGAACTCGCAGGCGTAAGGCATGGGCAATGGAAAGGGGGAGGTCGGTGGAAGGTGATCGATGGGGTCGGTCGACACTGGAGGGTTGAGCTCGATGAGCGCATCTTCTGGCCACATCGGAGGAGTGTTTCTCGTGCCTAGCAGCCGTGGTGGGTATTCAATCGAGTGACTGTCAGAGTCGTGATGAGGCAGCACATATGGCTGCGTGGGTTTCAAGGCGGCAGCAGGCGAAGGCGCAAGAAGGAGGTGACTCGGTCGGCGTAGTTAGCGACGAGGAGGGCAACATGCTTTTTAAGGTGATAGTGTGTTAAATTATTTTATTATCATTCAAAAAAAATTGTTAATTAGTTGGTTAAAATGAAAATTTAAACTTCAATGACTTATAATTTAATAACGATTACATATGAGGTAATTAGGTTGCTAATTATTTTTTTAAGTCAATTGATAGGTTATTAAATTCATTAATAGGTAATTAATTTAAATTAAGTGATTAGTTGATTAATTTTAATTAAAAGTGAAGTCACTAATTTATATAAATTCAGAATTTACTTATACGAGGTTTAAGTCGAACAGAATCAGTCGGGTGTGGGTTCGGAGTTTCGGAAACTGTGAAAGAGGATTTAAATTGGGAACGATTAGCAGATTAAAAATCATGGTGAGTGAATCTCACTCAATTTTGGATTACTGTAATTAATTTTAAATGGTTAAAATTAATTATTGATTGATTGGTTGAATTGAAATATTTTTATCAGTTGAATGTGATGTTATATATACTAGTATATATATTGGAGTGATTGATATTCCCGCATATATATAGCGGATGAGACCCTATGCGCCCTGCATAATAGGAGATGACCCTATATACCGCGATATCCCCCTCGAAGTGGGATTGGTATTTTTATATTGTATTAACATCTGTGGATGCAGGGAAACAAGTTGGAGGGATCCAACTGGATTCCTCAAAAATGTTGAATTTAATTTCATATATAGTGATATATGACTGTTTGAATAATCTATGATAGATTATAGTGGAATTTGAATCTATTGGATGCTACGGTATTGATGGTTTATAATATGGTATTTTAAAATACCATAAATATGTATATTGAATGTAAAAAGAAAATAAAAAGAAAATTGGAAGTAAAAATATTTATAGTGAAATTTGGATTTATTAAAAGAAATGAATTTTGGGTAAAATAAAAAGTTTGATTTTAAATTTATACTTAATAATTTCGGAATATGGAAAAAAAAAAGATTTTTGAATAATTTAAATAACAAAACTTAAGCGAAATTCGTTTAAGTGTAAAAGGATTTATTTTAAAATCGGGATTTAAAATAGTTTGGGAAAATAAAAAGGAAATTTGAAAATAAAATATAAAAATTGTTATACTATATCTTAGATAAGATTTTAATTTATGAAAAGGAAGTGGAATCAGAATTTATTTGGGTTTTGGAATATAGTTGGGTTATTTGGGAAATTGATTTAAAAATGGGATTCAATTTAGAAATTGATTAAAATCGATTAAGTATTGTGAAACCGTTATAAACAAGAAATGAGACTATGGGGTTTATAAACAAGGTTTATAAATAAAGTAAAGTGATTATCAGTGGATAAATTGAAGTTATAAATTTACGGTGAGAATTTATAAGGAGATAGGTAAATCGGTTAAAAAATAAATAGTAGATTTATTTTTTAGAAATGTGAAAAGGGGATTTACGGAATTGGGACATAAATCAAATTGGCGATAAATCGAGAGGGATTTATAAACATCAGACTGGCTATAATGGAATTGAAAAGTATATTTTATTGAGAAGTTAAGTTTGTTTAAAAAAGAAGGACCTTTAATTATTAACTAGGTAGTTTAAAAAGGTGTTTAAGGATATTTCAGAGAAATTAATTTTTAGTTGTTTTAAATTGTTTAAAGTATATTGAATTAGTAATTAAGTTAGTTTATATTAAGTTAATTGTTATTAAAGAATTAATCGATATTATTATTTTAAAAGATGAATTATTCAATATCAATATTATATAATAACTTTTATTTTAAGAGTAATTGCCTAAGTTTAACTTGGAAATTTATATAGAAATTTTATAAGTGTTATTTTTGAGAAAGTTACTAAATAAAGTTTCGGAAAGTAATGGTATACTTTCGTGGCGAAATCGGAGGTAGTGAGTGTGTGCAGTTAAGTTTTGGATTTCTCTAGGATAGAGACGTAATCATTGAGCTGTGAATCCATGGTTGATACCGCAGTGGTTCTTTCCATATTATTTAAAAAAAAGGTTTTCAAATATTTTTGAAAAGAGATAGTTTGCGAATATACTAAATTCGATAAGATGAGTACATATTTTTCGATAAAGAGATTTAATTTATATAATTAAATAAAAATGAGACTTGGTGTTTTCAGTGGAAAATGAAGTATTTGGTTGAATGATTGTTTATTTGATAGTTAAATAACCGACTGTCAAATCTGGACCCAAAATAAAACTTTGGGGATATCTAGAAGAAAAACGGGAATTATATGGTAAAGTTACCATTCGAAGTGCTATACTGTACGTATAAACTCGTTTCGTTCTTCTAGGACGCTTAGAAGGAAATCCATCCACAAACGGTTAGGAGGGGATCTCCGATCTTATTTTCGTCTGTCTATTTCCTAAAGAACCGGTGTTGAGTTTACCAGAAATATCGAACGTTGTTTCGAAGAGTCCGGGATCAGATAAGTTATCCGAAAACCACTTCGATCCAACGAGTACATTTTCGAAGGGAAAACAAAAGCATGGAGTCGAAGATGGAGCAGTGAAGTGCAAGGGCTAATCGTTACTAATCCTGAGGATGATTCCAAAATGGATGTAGTAGGAATAGTGCCTTCGATTCCGTTCGGACCCAGAACGGACTTATACGGATGAATGCTATTAGTACATTGTCATTGGAGGACAGTGAGCATTCTAAGTGAAAATTCCTTTAAAAAGTAATCGTATCCTCTAGCCTCATCAACCGTGGATGACTGAAAAGCAGGGGAGATGCAGCAAGGCAAAGTGGGTCGCACCCAATTAGGGTATGTTTATTACCTTTCTAGATACCCTCAAACATTATATTATTACTACGATACATGGAACGTGCTCGGAAAAGGGTGGGAATACCCGGGGTGATAGCATATTCGGTCTATCCAGGTTAGGGATAGTCTGGTCTTGTGTTGCAGGGGATCCCGGCGTGGTCCTCAGTACATTTTCTAGACGTGTACTGTGACAGGTGATACCTCAGTACCTAGTCATTCGTATGGAATCCATTCTCCAATACGTGTCTTTACGGTTTTAGTTGTAGAGCCTAGTATGCTGGAATTTAATTAATGTAACAATTTGAGCTATTTGAATAAGTATTTGTACTTATACACTATTATAATATCAGAGGATTTGATATGAAATGTTTTGGTTATCATAAGGTAAAAACCCATCATGTTTATGTGTCGCGTGGTCTTATGAGATACCTTTTTTTCAAAGGATTTGATAACTTTAATAATTCAAATTGAGTGTGCTTTCTCACGCTGGTTTTCCAAACTGACTCGGGTGTTATTTTACTATAATGCTTGGGTCCGACCGAGTATTACAGATACATGATAGGATGCTATGGAGCTCAGGAAACGAGCTGGATGACGAGATGTATCGCACGTACTTTTTTCCGCTGTGTATTGTATGTTGTATATTCAGCGCTTGTGAGGACAAGTTATTATAACTATTCGGTATTGTGATATTGATCTGTGTACTCTAATGACGTAATGTATAAATAACAATTATAGTTCTTTTTGTATAAAGACCAGTTGTTATCTATTATATATTGTTCCGCTGCGATTGTGAGGTTCTGTCTTTTTATTTCTATTTTCTTCTTCTATCTCTTTCTTCTTTCTCTTACGATCTGGCATTTCCGGCATTCGATTGCTCGGCATGTAATACAGTGGACGTATTGATGTCGATTTTCGGAGGTCGAAAATCCGGGCCGTTACACTTGGTATCAAAGCTGAAGGTTAAGCGAGAACCTTGGCTCTGGTGGGGATAACTCATTAGAGATAGGGTCAGTAGCGCCCTAGAATGAGTTTGAGTGTATTATATGAGCACGTATTTGTTAGTGAATATAAAATTGTTTTATATTGTGTTGATTGATCTATTGAGTGGCTTATGGATTCTGGTCAATACGATTAATTAACGTTATTGATAGGGATCTCTAAACACTATAACATAATAATTCGTCATAGTTTTGTTTTGAAATTGGGTAAATGAAATAATTTACCCAAATTATTTTTATATAAGAAAGAAATAATTTTCATAAATTATTATAATTGTATATGGTGTGCTTGGTTGCTAGGAAATGATAATATTAAACTATTATCATTTGTTGTTGTGATAATTGAATAAAAATTAATATTATAACCAAACAGTTAAGAAATAATTCATATAAAAAAATGGAATTTTATAAATGTGGTTTATAATTTGAAATGAAATGAAATTCCAGAGGAATATTTAAAGATGATATGGTTTATAGAAATGATTTATAAATGATTTAAAAGATGGAAATGTGGAAATTTGGGAAATTAATTCCCGTTGGTTTTTCAAAATTGTTTCTCAAACGCTTTAGAAAAAATAATAGTATTATTATTTGGAAATATTTTGAATTGGAAATGGAATCTATTGAGATTTGGAATAAAAATATTTAAAAATGGTTTTTAAAGGAATAAAAGCACTAAACTCACTTCGGTCGTTGGAAAATAATTTCGGTGATGACTACAGCATCATCGACTTTCATTTTCGAGTTTCCAAGGGAGGAATTGCTACCTTAATGATTTGCATTGGAGTTTTGGTTTGGTAAAACTGATTTGATTTGGAATTCAAAGAAAAGATTTGATATACCAAAGGTTGATTGTATATATACATATTTGATTTTAAAATGATTTGAAAAAAATTGGGAATAAGGAGTTTAAATCTGGGGGTTTAGTTAAAAATGTTTATGGAATATGAATAAGTTTGAAAACTTATAAAATTTGAAATTTAATTTGGAATGGAAATTAACTTGAACTAAGTTAAATAAGAGAAATTTGAAATTTAGCCTAAGTAGGCTAAATGGAAAAAGAATTATTGGAAATGGAATTTAGTGAGATTTGAAATAAATTAGTAAATGAACTAATTAATTTAAATTAGTAAGTTAAATGGATTTGAAATTGAATTTGATTGGAAATGAATTAGTTGATGGGACTAATTAAAATAATTACTGAATTTAATATGGTTTGAGAGATAGTTGATAAAATTCAATATTTAAGATTTGGAAGATAAATTGAGTTCAAATGGAATTGAAAATTTAATTTGAATAGAAATGGATATAGCTAATAATCAATTGGAAATTAATACGTAATTTCTATATATATTATTTTATTCGCATAACGATTTGATCTAGATCCGAGCACAGAATTTCGAGATAATTTATATCGATCCGAGTTAGGATTTTTCACTTGATTTTCGACGGCGAACCCTGGATGTGGATTTTGATTGATTCTGAAATTATCTATCATAGTATGGCTATGCAAAGAGAATGACGGTTTCTAATCAAGAAACCAGATCTGAGTCCGCACTAGAGAGTCGGGTGAACGATACTAGTTCGGAATTGAAATTATGTGATCGAGTGGGCGATCAGATTAGATATTGCATACGGATGATATATGTACATCGACGGGCTTAAGTAAAGAAAATTTTGAAAATTTTGAAAGGGAATAAATAAAATGATTTTGAATTGTATGATTGGATACTATTGGTAAGAAAGATGCAAGTATTTAAAAGCAAAAGCTAAATTGATGTCTTCGATTTCAGAAATAAATTTTGATTGCCCGACAAAAAGGTACATGTTTAAATTGTGTTTGAAATTGATGATTTTCCGATTGAGCCACTTGGCTTTTGTTTTCTTTTGATGATTTGGGCCCGTAGTGGCATTTTGTAGTTTTTCGGATCTAGCCGAGCAAAGGAGACGCTGGCGAAATTTTTCGAAAATTTAAGGAGTTAGAAATTTTTTTATAATTTAAAATTCGGTTTTAAATTATAATTTAAAAGATTCAGGGGATAATATTAGTTGTAATTTATGGATGAATTTGGAAAATTAGAAAGAGTGATAATGTGGTTTCAATAAATTGTTTCGGGAAGTTGTTTAAACTGATTGGTTTTAGGGAAAAATTAACGGGTTTTGGACCATACTTCTTACCTGGCAATTTCGGGGACGGAATTCTTTTAAATGGGGGAGGAATGTAACAACCTGGAATTTTGGTTATTTGAAATTGGAATATTTAATTGATTTTAAATATTTAGATGTTAAATTTTTAACTTGAATCTCAAATATAACCATTTATTTGATAATTTAATTATCGAATTTAATAATTGAAAATTTGTTAAAATATTGTATCCTGAGTTTTAAGCTTGATAAAAATAATTTAAAAGCTTATAAAATTTATATTGATAATAATGAAGATAATAAAACTTTTTAAATTGAATTTGGAAGTGATTTGTTCAGTTTTAAAAATATATCGTTTGAATTAGCGTTTAAAAATAGCCTTTTGGTGCACAGTCTCGGAATTCGACGAAACCAGTTCCATTGGATCCGTAATAGTGTATTATTATCGGAATTCAAATTTCGTAGCGTTTGGAGTTATCGTTTGGTCATACGGGATATAAACGCGTTGAAATTTATATCAAAAATTCAATATAATAATTGGGTTCAAAAGACTATCTTCTCCATACGATTGAATTAGGACTCGAAACCTTTTCCATTGCGTTCGATATAGTGGTATAACATTATAAACACTTAGGGGCACACCTCGATAGGAGTTCGAGACTTTAAGTTGCATAGATCGAGACATTTGAAATTAAATTATTTTATTAATTAGTCAAACTTCTTTCAGCTGTAACTTTATCTTTTCACTATACCATTCCCCTCTCCTACACGCCGCCATCGTGTCTTGTCCCTCCCTCCTTCTTCCTTTCTAAAACGCACACAACATATCAATTCAAACAAAGAAAAAAAAAGAACAAGAAAAAAATTCTCATTCGATGTATAAAAAAAAGAATCAAGGGCTTCCTTCACTTCCATCCTCTATCTTTTCCCTTAAAACAATTCAAAATTGATTCTCAGTTAAAAAAAAGAGGAGCTTGGATGGTCGCCTTGAAAGGGAGATTAGTGTCGCACTTAGGGCAGGTGGTTAAGGGGTGATGCTGGAGGCGCGACTGTGGAGGAAGTTCTGGAATTCGCGATCTCAATTTGAAGGGTTGGTGATTGGTTTCGAAATCGTGGAGGCTGGGAGTGGTTACGGTCATGATTTGAGGGTGGCGGCTCCTCCTTGGGGGTCGCGATGTCAACCTAAAGCAGGGGGTTTTAAAACCGAAGTCACGATGCAAGGGGAACTCGTAGGCGTAAGGCATTGGCAATAGAAAGGGGGAGGCTGTTGGAAGGTGATCGATAGGGTCGGTCGACACTGGAAGGTTGAGCTCGATGAGCGCATCTTATAGCCACATCGAAGGAGTGCTGGTCGTGCCTAGCAACCGCGGTGGGGATTCAATCGAGCGACTGTTAGAGTCACGATGAGGCAGAACATATGGCCGCGTGGGTTTCACGACGGCAGCATGCGAAGGCGCAGGAAAGAGGTGACTCGGTCGGCGTAGTCAGCGACGAGGATGACAACGTGCCTTTTAAGGTGAGAGGGTTAATTTATTTTATTATCATTCAAAAAAAATGTTAATTAGTTGGTTAAAATGAAAATTTAAACATGACTTATAATTTAATAACGATTGCATATGAGGTAATTAGGTTGCTAATTATTTTTTTAAGTCAATTGATAGGTTAATTAAATTCGTTAATGGGTAATTAATTTAAATTAAGTGATTAGTTGATTAATTTTAATTAAAAGTGAAATCGCTAATTTATATAAATTTTGAATTTACTTATACAGGGCTTAAGTCGAACGGAATCAATCGGGTGTGGGTTTGGACCTGTGGAAGTTGTGAAAAAAGATTTAAATTGGGAACGATTAGCAAATTAAAAATCAAGGTGAGTTAATCTCACTCAATTTTGTATTACTGTAATTAATTTTAAATGGTTAAAATTAATTATTGATTGGTTGGTTGAATTGAAATATTTTTATCAGTTGAATGTGATGTTATATATACTAGTATATATATTGGAGTGATTGATATTCCTGCATATATATAGCGGATAAGACCCTATGTGCCCCGCATAATAGCGGATGACCCTATATACCGCGATATCCCCTTCGAAGTGGGATTGGTATTTTTGTATTGTATTAACATCTGTGGATGCAAGGAAACAGGTTGGACAGATCCAACTGGATTCGTCAAAAATGTTGAATTTAATTTCATATATAGTGATATATGATTGTTTGAATAATCTATGATAGATTATAGTGGAATTTGAATCTATTGGATGCTATGGTATTGATGGTTTAGAATATGGTATTTTAAAATACCATAAATTTGTATATTGAATGTAAAAAGAAAAAAAAATTAAAATTAAAAATATTTATAGTGAAATTTGGATTTATTAAAAGAAATGAATTTTGGGTAAAATAAAAGGTTTGATTTTAAATTTGTACTTAATAATTTCGGAATATGGAAAAAATGGAGATTTTTGAATAATTCAAATAAGAAAACTTAAGCGATATTTGTTTAAGTGTAAAAGGATTTATTTTAAAATCGGGATTTAAAATAGTTTGGGAAATTAAAAAGGAAATTTGAAAATAAAATATAAAAATTATTATACTAGATTTTAGATAAGATTTTAATTTATGAAAAGGAAGTGGAATCGGAATTTATTTGGGTTTTGGAATATAGTTGGGTTATTTGAGAAATTGATTTAAAAATGGGATTCAATTTAGAAATCGATTAAGTATTGTGAAACCGTTGTAAACTGGAAATGTGACTATGGGGTTTATAAACAAGGTTTATAAATAAATTAAAGTGATTATCAGTGGATAAATTGAAGTTATAAATTTACGGTGAGAATTGATAAGGAGATGGGTAAATCGGTTTAAAAATAAATTGTAGATTTATTTTTTTAGAAATGTGAAAAGGAAATTTACGGAATTGGGACATAAATCAAATTGGTGATAAATCGAGAGGGATTTATAAACATCAGACTTGTTATATTCGAATTGAAAAGTATATTTTATTGAGAAGTTAAGTTTGTTTAAAAAAGAAGGACCTTTAATTATTAACTAGGTAGTTTAAAAAGGCGTTTAAGAATATTTCAGAGAAATTAATTTTTAGTTGTTTTAAATTGTTTAAAGTATATTTAATTATTAATTAAGTTAGTTTATATTAAGTTAATTGTTATTTAAGAATTAATCAATATTATTAATTTAAAAGATAAATTATTCAATATTAATATTATATAATAACTTTTATTTTAAGAGTAATTGCCTAAGTTTAACTTGGAAATTTATATAGAAATTTTATAAGTGTTATTTTTGAGAAAGTTATTAAATAAAGTTTCGGAAAGTAATGGTATACTTTCGTGGCAAAATCGGAGGCAGTGAGTGCCTGCAGTTAAGTTTTGGATTTCTCTATGATAGAGACGTAACCATTGAGCTGTGAATCCATGGTTGATACCGCAGTGGTACTTTCCATATTATTTATAAAAAAAGGTTTTCAAATATTTTTGAAAAGAGATAGTTTGCGAATATACTAAATTCGATAAGATAAGTACATGTTTTTGGATAAAGAGATTTAATTTATATAAAATTAAATAAAAATGAGACTTGGTGTTTTCAGTGGAAAATGAAGTATTTTGTTGAATGATTGTTTATTTGATAGTTAAATAACCGACTATCAAATCTGGACCCAAAATATAACTTTGGGGATATCTATAAGAAAACACGGGAATTATATGGTACAGTTACCGTTTGAGGTGCTATACTATACGTATAAACTCGTTTCGTTCTTCTAGGACGCTTATAAGGAAATCCATCCACAAACGGTTAAGAGGTGATCTCCGATCTTATTTTCGTCTGTTTATTTCCTAAAGAACGGGGGTTGAGTTTACCGAAAATATCGAACGTTGTTTCGAAGAGTCCGAGATCAGATAAGTTATCCGAAAACCACTTCGATCCAACGAGTATGCTTTAGAAGGGAAAACAAAAGCATGGAGTCGAAGATGGAGCAGTGACGTGCAAGGGCTAATCGCTACTAATCCTGAGGATGGATCCAAAATGGATGTAGTAGGAATAGTGCCTTCGGTTCCGTTCGGACCCAAAAAGGACTTGTATGGATGAATGCTATCGGTACATTGTCATTGGAGGACAATGAGCATTCTAAGTGAAAATTCCTTTAAAAGGTAATCGTAGCCTCTAGCCTCATCAACCGGGAATGACTGAAAAGCAAGGGAGATGCAACAGGGCTAAGTGGGTCGCACCCAATTAGGGTATGTTTATCACCTTTCTAGATACCCTCGGACAATATATTATTACTACGATACATGGAAGAAGCTCGGAAAAGGGTAGGAACACCCGGGGTGATAGCATATTCAGTCTATCCAGGTTAGGGATAGTCCGGTCTTGTGTTGCAGGGGATCCCGGCGTGGTCCTCGGTACATTTTTCTAGATGTGTACTGTGACAAGTGATACCCCAGTATGTAGTCAATCGTATGGAATCCATTCTCCAATACGTGCCTTTACGGTTTTAGTTGTAGAGCCTAGTATGCTGGAATTTAATTAATGTAACAATTTCAGCTATTTGAATAAGTATTTGTACTTAGACACTATTATAATATCAGAGGATTTGATATGAAATGTTTTGGTTATCGTAAGGTAAAAACCCATCGTGTTTATGTGTCGCGTGGTCTTACGAGATACCTTTATTTTTCAAAGGATTTGATAACTTTAATAATTCAAATTGATTGTGCTTTCTCACACTAGTTTTCCAGACTGACTCGGGAGTTATTTTATTATAATGCTCGGGTCAGACCGAGTATTACAAATACATGATAGGATGCTATGGAGCTCAGGAGACGAGGTGGATGACGAGACGTATCACACATACTTTTTTTCCGATGTGTATTGTATGCTGTATATTCAGCACTTGTGAGGATAAGTTATTATAACTGTCCAGTATTGTGATATTGATGTGTGTACTCTAATGATGTAATGTATAAATAACAGTTATAGTTCTTTTGGTATAAAGACCAGTTGTTATCTATTATATATTGTTCCGCTGCAATTGTGAGGTTCTGTGTTGTTATTTCTATTTTCTTCTTCTATCTCTTTCTTCTTTCTCTTACGATCTGGCATTCCCAGCATTCGATTGCTTGGCATGTAATACAGTAGACGTATTGATGTCGATTTTTGGAGGTCGAAAATCTGGGCCGTCACAGTCTTAGTCGAAACATTTGATTCGCAACTTATACAAAGTGTCTTTTCTTTAATCCCATTTTACAAAAAAAAATATTTTAACTTAAACTAATAAGGAATAAGTGTGTTCTAAAGGTGTTGAAACCTATGCTTTCGAAATAATTGAAATAGACAACTTTTTTGAAAGGTGTCTGAATATGCTAACACACAAAATTGCTTTCGAAAAGGTTGACGGCATGCTACTTTGCTAATAAACTTTCGACCGGGTTAGTCAAACGAAACGCTACGCTACCTTTCGACCCCATCGAAAGAGGCTAAGAAAGCAAAATGAAATTTGCCGCCTTAATCCCCTTCGAAGGGTTAGAAAAGTAAATTCATGGCACTGGTTTTCTAATTCGAACAGCGCAAAGCTTCTAAGCGAAGTAATCAAAAATCTTCTTCTTCCCCAAACTCGATTTCAACCCAGGAAGTTAAAGAAAATAATAATAATAATAAACAGATAGATTAAAACATAAATCAATTATTTAATAATCATAAGTATGAAAAATCAAATTCTGTAAACACAGCAATAACAATACAGTTTGAACTTGAAAGGGTTAAGGTGAGGAGCAACAGAAAAGTAACTTAAATCATGCCATGAAGTTAAACTACATATTGTTTCAAAACAAATAAAAATATCCACTGAATTCAAAATAGCGATACAGATCTGAGTCAAAAGTGTTTCTAAGGTTGAAACTGACTGTGAAATGGAAGTTTTGGAAGGAAAGATGGGATAAAGACTTACCGTGAATTCGAATTTTTGTTGCAGACAAAGATTATTTAAGGATTAAAAACCGTGATTTTTTGCTTGAAGATGATTTTACTTGCAGGTGAACGAGAAGATGAAGAGGAAATCGTAATTTATAAGAAAAGTAAGCAAAGAAAATAGACAACCCGATTGAATTTAAATGAAAGGCCCGGATTCATGCGGAGATATGAAAAGGCGAGAACATTGAAAGTTTCGAAATGATTGACTTGAGAAGTCAAAGGCATCCCTTCGCAAGGGAATGGGGCAAATGTTACCACCAAATATCCTTTCGACTGTGATATCCTAGAATTTTTAGCAATATATATTTAATAATCTGTATTTAAATTTAAATTGATTTAATAATCTTCTTTTAATAAATATTTAATTGGTGATTTTATCTTTTTAAAAGCTAATAAATTGTTTTCTATTTATAATGTGTATATATTTGTATATATTGTAAATAGAAATCTTTGGTTTGAATTTAATAAATAAATAAATCTTGTTTTCAAATTCTAATATATTTTGGTAATTTGGAAATTATGATTTAATTTAAAATATATGGTTTTAAAATATTTAAGATAAATGTTTAATTGATTAAATTATATCTTAGCTTAAGTTTAAGATTAATTAAAAGGTTTATTTTAAAATATTGTTTAATAAATATGATATATTAGTTCATTTAATAATAATAAGAATTTATATTCTATTTTATAAATTATTTAAATTTGACAAATTATTATTTTCAAATAACATTATTATTGTATTGCCTTATATATAAATATAAATAGTTTTATTTTATTTCCTCTAAAAAGTAATTCATAAGTATAAAAATAAAAAAAATTAGTAGTTATGTAAAAATAGAAATAAATATGTAAGGGTAAAGATATGGTTATATAGAGACATAAGTAAACACATAAGCAAATTCTAGATATATAGTCTTTAGGAATACATATATTTGCTAGGCAAGGAAATCACATAAGTACATACGAATTGATAGGGGATAAGCATGAAAATGTACAACTTCATTAATGCTTGTACAAAATGTATCATATCAGCCTCCATACCAAAAGAAAATCTCTGATCAAATATTGTACCAGCTAGAAACAAAGATTATTTTTTGTACAAATGCAACTATCAGCCTGCACTTGTTTCCTATATATCAATCTATCTTCTTTTCATTTTCGTTCATTAAAACAAATGCAAACCAAAATCAAATGAAACCTGGAAAATATATAACCTTCAACCAGAAATAAATCAAACCCTGTAATTTTTTCAAAAGCCTGTAATCAAAAGTTCAAAACCTTAAATCAACTAGGCAATTCAGTTTTCTGGAATCAAGTCTTAAAGCATTCCAGTTTCAAACTTTCAAGTTTCAGAGCATCAAGTTTTCCAGTTTTATATATCATCAGGATCAAAGTATTTCCTTCAACAATGCATAAAGCTTCAGTTTTCAAAAATCAAGCTTTCTGTCTTAAAAACAGGTGAGTAAACAATTTATTTAAAACTTAAGTAAATAAATCTGTTGCCTGTGAAGTTTTGAGATGAATGATGTTTGGGTTGTGCATGTTGGTTTTAAGCTGAATACATGTATATATATGTATATAGAGAATTGTGTGTGCGTTTTTATATTAAAACTGATGTTCTGTTTTGTGGTTCAGAGCTTCAATCTGATAAGAATCATAAGTTCTTCCTTCCTGATCTTCTTTAGGCTCTAATTTATAAACAAGAATTGTTTGTTTCAACAAGATATCAGTAATAAAAATATTTTCAAGTTGAATCAATGGCTGGTTATAACAGAAAGTAAAAGAACAAGTAAATATGAAAACAATTCAAAATCCCAATCATAATGATTGTTTGTTTCAGGTACATAATTGTTTTGTTTTCGAAATCTAGGATTTTTAAAATTAAAATCATGAATTTTAGTTGGGTTTCGAGTGAGATATTGGGGTTTGACCAGAAAATAGGATTTGGTGTTTTTCTGGTGATCGGAGGTTCTTGGATGATCGGAAACTTGGCTGGAGGTAGCACAATGTCTAGTGGTCTAGGAAAAAATCTCAGATGGATGGATAGTGCACCGTGGCGGCGGCGGTGGAGTGGAATAGGTTTTAAACCTAGTTTAGTTTAAGGTCGGATTTGTGGTCACTGCATCGCCTCTGGTTGATCAAGTGACTCAAGGCTTTGGGAAATGGTGGCGTGGTGGTTCGGCAAGGTGTGCCCGGAGTTGCTCAACCTCTAGGGGTCGGAATAGCTTGGACGAGGAGTTTTCTAGCGATGGTTTAGTTTCCAGGTTCGACTGCATAGCTCGATTTTGATTTGAGGCCTGTGAATATGTTTGGATGATTGGGATCGTAATAGGAGATGATCGGTGACTTGTGAACGGTGGTCGTGGAGGCCGGAGCTCTGGCGAATGTCGGTGCAAGTGCACAGCATATCAATGGTGTCAACGGTTTGGCTCGATGTTGTGGTTTGGGTATAGGATTTGGGACTC
This sequence comes from Allium fistulosum, assembly GCA_030737815.1. Classification (NCBI taxonomy): domain Eukaryota; kingdom Viridiplantae; phylum Streptophyta; class Magnoliopsida; order Asparagales; family Amaryllidaceae; genus Allium; species Allium fistulosum. The sequence continues at coordinate 1,026,003,477 of CM060902.1, forward strand.
GGGGAGGAACTCGGGAAATTTGGTGGGAGACTTGGGTATGGGTTCGAGTAGAATGTGAGGGTTAGTCATGTTTTCGGGTTTTAAATTTAAAAAGTTTAAACTAAGTTTTATAAAGGGAAGTGGATTTTTCTCGAGTCTAACTCGAGTTTATACTGGTTTGAAACCGAAGTAAATTTAAACAGTTTTTTTCTAAATTCAAATATAAACAAGTTTTGAAAATTTAAAATGAATCTTGTTTCAACTTTTCTTAAATCTATTTTTTTAATAATGGTTTTTAAATAATTGATTTAAGTAAAGTTATATGTTTTATTTTATTTAATTTAGTTAAATCATAAGTTATTTTTAACTTAAATTAAATGGTTTAAATTAAATGTTAAGTAAAAGGATAAAAGGTTTTAAAGTTATATGTTAAAGATAGTTAAAATTAACAAAGGATATTGGTTTATCTTAAAATTAATTAAGATTAATTTGATTATTAAAGTAATTAAGGAGTAATTGTTTAATTTAATTAATTAATGATTAAGGATAAATTAAAAAATAAATAAGGATTATTAATTTGATAATTAGAGATTATTAATTAATGATTATCGATTAATCAATTAAGTAATGAGGTTGTAATTAAGAATTAATTAATTAAGAATTAATTAATTAAGTAATTAAATTGATTACTTTAGTAATTAGAAGTTAATTAATTAAGTAATTAGAGGTTGATTAATTGGTAATTAAGAAATATGTAACTAAAACTTATTAATTAATAATTAAGCTTTATTAATTAATAATTAAGAAATAATTAATCTATAATTAAAGTTAATTAAGAATTAATTAACTATTATTAAGGGTTAATTAATTGTAAGTAAGGATTAATTTAATTAATTAATTAAGGATTAATTAATTTGTTATTAAGTTTTATTAATTGATAATTAAGATTTATTAATTAATAATTAATCTATAATTAATATTAATTAATTTGTTTTAAAGGTAATTAAGGGTTGAATTACCAATTGTAATCAAGGAAGTGAATGTGATAAATTTTAGTTAATTAATTTGTTAATTAATTAAAGATAATCATTTGATGGTTGATTAAGTAAAATTACTTAATAAGATTGATAAGTATAATTACTTAGTGAAGAAATTAATGTATAATTACTGGATGTAATTAATTAAAGGAATTACTTAATGGGAAGTAATTAAAGGGTAATTACTTGGAAGAAGTAATTAAAGATTTATTACTTGGTGTAATTAATCAAAGGATTTATATAATTAATTAAGAAGTTAATTAATTTAGTAAGTAATTACAGGATGGAAATTACTGTTTATGATTTTGGTTGATTAATGGAAGTGATTAATTAAAGGTTAATTAACTAATGTAATTAATTAAGGATTAATGTAATTAATTAAGGATTAATGTAATTAATTATAGTTAATTAATTAATGGAAGTAATTAATTAAGGATCATTGATTAATGTAATTAATTAAGCAAGTAATGGTTAATTACTATGAATGGTTAAGGATAATTAATTTGTATAATTAATTAAAAGCTAATTCCTTAAGGTAATTAAGAATAACTAATCAGGATGATTAATTAAGGTGGATAATTAGAGGATGATCAATTAATTAATTTGTAATTAATTAATGATTAAGTAAGCAAGATTTATGTGATGAAAGTAATTAATTTAATTTATTTAAATTAATTAGAGATGGAAGTAATTAATTTAATTCACTTTAAATTAATTATAGAATGATGATTAATAAATCATTGCTTATGAATGTTGAATGATATTGATTGCCTAGAATGGTTTGAGATCTCAGATATGAGATAAGTAATGCTGTTTGATATGGATGCTTTGGTTGAAGTATGATGATAATGTGAATTATCTGTTTGTGATGATAATATGAATTATCTATTGTGATATTATGAATTATCTATCTCTGTGTATATAGATAATAGAATTGAATTATTTTAACTTTAAAACAACTTGGACCTAAAAGATGGCATTTTGGATTTCGATGAGACCGGGATCGGGTTTCCAGATTTGGATATCCGAAAACCACATCGATCCAAATTAACGATAGGTCGTGAATCTCAAGTGAAGATGAAGATTCAGAATGCAAGTGTTATTGTCGTTAACTCTGAGGGCGATTCCAAAATGAGTGTAACGAGATAATGCCTTCGGTTTCGTTCGAACCCGGAACGAACTTGTATGGATTGAATGCTTCCAGAACATCGTCAGGTGGACGATGAGCATTCTAAGATAGATGTGTTCTATTAAAGATAAATCGTAGCTTCAAGCCTCATCAACCAGGAATGGCTAAAACAGGGGAGGCGCAGCAAGGTTAAGTGGGTCATACCCAAGTAGGATAAGATTTCCCCTGTCTAGAGTCCCTTTTATTCGGCTTAGTGGGCAGTTCGCGACGGCCATCTGCGGGGTTGTCTTGTTCGGGACTATCCAGTAAGGGATGGTTCCGGCCTTGTGTTGTAGAGGATTGGGAGTAATCCTCGGTACGATGATCTATGCCCCGTACTGTGATGGACGGTACCCCAGTTGTCACATCCCGAAATTTTCGACTTTCGAAAATTCGACATCGATACTCACTTTATCGACTGCCGAGCAATCGAGTGCCGGAAACTTCAATAGTGAGGGTTTTAAGAAAAAGAAAACGTAGAAGAAGAAGAAGATAGAAGAAAAAAAAGAAGAAAGAAAGAAGAAGAACAACAGAAAACACATCAGAACAGGAAACAATATCAGAATCTTACACATCGCAGCGGAACAATATATAATAGATAAATGAATAATCTTTAAACAAAGAACTATATCATTTTATAACATACATCAATCATCAGAGTCACTATACAACTCAGTACAACAATGGACAGTTATATAAACTTGTCCTCATACAGAATACACAGCGGAATAAATACTATCAGATACAAATACTACGTCTCGCCATCCAGCTTATCTCCAAAGCTCCAGAATATCCAGAATATCCTGATAATATAACTCTAGGCTGCCCGTGTGGAAATTGGTGGGCACCCAGAGTTTAGAAGGGAACAATAAACTCCGAGTCAGTCATGGTGACTGGTGTGAGATCGTAAAACAGTTATTCTTTAAAATAAACAACAGGATAATTTTAAAGTCAATTCGAAATGCTTTTGGAAAATGAAACTACCATAAGACCTCCCGCCACACACACAATGCAAACGCAGAATTGGAGGAGATTTCTTCTTATGATAGTCAAAGATGCTTACTACGCAAAATCAAATCATTTTTGATATTATTATTAGTGCATAGTGTAGAAATCATTTCGAAAGTATAATATTAATCTTAGCCAACATACGACCAGTATCGTATGCCTACTATAGCTACCATCCAAACAGTGGGGCGCCACCATAAGTGAATGGCAGGTTCTACAACTAAAATCGTACAAGTCACGTATTGTTTCTTTGGATTTCCAACAAATGGTCAGGCTAAGGAACTTCCTTTCCACGATGGGTACGTCCCTGGAATAGACGACCCGAGAACCTAACCGGATCTCTGCCAACACAAGGCCGGGTTACCTCTGCAAAAATAGGTAACTACTGACACGCGTATGCCATCCCCCGATCGTCACCGATCTTCCCGAGGATCCCCGATTCGCAACAAACCACATAGATAATAATAATGCAGTAACCACAGAGGTTAAGTATCTGGGCTCCATACCATGATACCACCTTTATCCAGAAGGAATGACATACACTAAGGGGCGCTACTCCCTAGAACCTTGCTGCATCCTTCCTGTTTCGACCATTTCCGGGGTGTGAGGCTTGACGAAGTCTCGTCCACAAAGCTACGCTTTCTCAAAAAGCCCTGCTTCGGGTCAAACAAAATGATCAACCTATGATCACACAGATATAAGATCAAACAAATGATCATATCACAAATGATCAAACACTGATCATTTCACAGCAACACTCAGTATGCCACGTTACCAAATTGGGATATATCGCTGATAAATTTCAACTACATAACCTCTGAGCTCGTACGTCTCAAAGAAGGGTGTTAAGCTAAGAGAATAAATTCTCCGCCACCAACAGAAATGTATTTGAAAGAAATCAGCTTTATATCTCAAATTGTAACGTCAGACACACAATCCATACAAGTCTGTTCCGGGATCGAACAGAACCGAAGGCACTTCTCACGAAGCCCTTGCATTTCCGGATAATTTTCTAATCACGTCCGGACTTCCCGTCACTAAGGGTGATAAAACCTCTAAATCGAAGATCAGTCGATGTAGAGTAACTCGACGGTAATCCTTCCGTTTTCAAAAATATCCGGTCTTCAACACCGGTCTTCAAATGCGATTCATAACGACGTATCACATATTCGGAATGGGTTATACGACCCCATGGTCCTTTCCCGGCTAACCCGGATAGTGAGCGCTTATTCAAAACAAGTGTGGCATTCAAATTCATCCAATTCACAACAAATACCATTCAGGGTAATTATTGATAGTCGGTTATTTAACTATCAATAAAGATGCGCAACATCATCAGATTCCAAATAATTTTCCAAATTATTTAATCTTCCAAAATATCTTTATTAGATATAAAATTTCCACACTTTAAAAATAAATCAACGTTTATTTTTCTAAACAGTTTCCCTTTCCTTTATAAATTCCATATTGAATTTACATTTTTCGAATATCTACTAATATTCGATTTTCAATCGTTTTCAAATATTCATTTTCGATTTATCTTTAAGAAGATAAAATCTCAAAACGTTTCATTTCATTTTGGAAAACATTTCCATTCTTATTAATAATAAGAATTTCACAAGTCTATTTATTTTCAACATTTGAAAATATTCGATATACTTAAATCAAATTAAGTATATATTCATTCTTTAAGGAAATCATACATTTTAACATCTATTTGAGTCAAAACGAATGTTACGTAAAACATCGTTACGACGACTCGAAATCACTAGTATAGGGATTCGAAATTTTAAGGTAGATATATAAAAAAAATCCCAATACTACATAAAACATTTTCTTTTCGAAAATCATTTACTATAACAACAGTGTTATAGTCCATCATTTCCTTATATTTCTCGAAAACGTCTATTTCAACAATAAATGTTGAAATCTATGATTTCGATATTTAACACGTTTTAAAACATCTTTTAAAACAATTAACTTCATTTCATAATATCGCTTTCCCAAACATAACCATTATTACTTAAAAATATATCCACTGTCCAAAATCGTGAACATACTTCATTTAACCCAATTCCAATCATTTCTACACATTTTCATTTCGATAGAAATTCGCTATCCAAAATCGCGAATACATCTACTCTGATAATCTTCTATATTTAATTCATCAAATTCCATCGCTTTTCGAATTTATACACACGGTTATAAATTCTACTTCTATTTTAATAACACTTCGACTTATAAATCTTCTTTTTATCAACTTCTATATTCTACTTATCAAAATAAGTGATTTCGGATTTATAACCAACTTTTATAAATTCCAATTCCATTTATTAAAACTTCAATACCAAATCAATTTCAATATTGATTTCTAAATTTATTTTCAACTTTAAATAAAAGATTCCATACTGATTTCTCAAAGTTCTTCTCCAAATACTAAATCAATTACAGATTGATTTCTAATTTTATTTATCACTACTAAATAAATTCCTTATTTTTCTCAAATTACTCAACATCCTGTTTTTAAATGGATTCTTTAAATTGAATCATTTTACATTGATTTCCCAAATCGTTTCAACTTACCAATTAAATTTCTAATTGGATTTCCAACTTATCTCCTTTTTAAATAAATTCCTTTTAAAGAAAATATATTTCAATTGTCTTTCCTTTTCAAACTATTTAGAAATCCAATTTTAATTAAATTCTTCAATTTAAAAATCACCATTATACGAAATTCATTTATTTAACATCTTCACTTTATTCTGGAATTTATTCAATACGATTATAAAAATTTACTTTTTATACTTTAAAATTCCTTTCTTCAAAATTTCTTCAATTTCAAAAATTGATTCATTTAGAAATTTTCTACTTGAATTTCAAAAATTCAATTTCGTTTATCTTTGGAATCCAATGATATCAAACATCCATTCAGCTAAATTTTTAGCTTTCAATCAATTTCCAGATATCGATATGATTAATAACATCACTATAATCATTCACAGATTCATATCACAATAGAAATAAATTCAATCAATGTGAGGGGTCCAGTTGGATCCCTCCAACCTGTTTCCTTGCATCCAAAGATGTTAGCACAATACCAATTCCGCTCCAGTACGGAATTATCGCGGTATATAGGTTTTTATAAATCCGCTTACTAACGGCGCAATAGGGTCTCATCCGCTATACGAGGCGGGAAATCATCAATCCAATATATACATATGCCAATATGTATATATTGCTATATATAATAGATATATCCTAATATATCTAATATCACATACAAATAGCAATCAAACAGTCAATAACTGCAATCAATTTAAATCCGAGTGAGAAGATCTCACCTTTGCCATTATTATTTTGCAATCCACTTTCCATTTTCGGCTGTTTCTTGAATTTAAACCTTGTATAAACAATTTATACAATTTATTATCAATATTCGAGTCAATTGAACAATTTAATTTTAGAGATTCCATTTTAAACAAATGAAATTAAATTTCCATCCGTTTTCCATTTACAGATTAAATTTAACCAAAGATTTTATTTTTAAACTTCAATAAATTATTTTTTTATATAATAATTTGAACTAATATTTAACTTTAAGTTAACTCCTTTTAAATTTTCAAACTCTTGCCTATACATATATAAATTTTAAACTCACCGGTTCTTAAAAAAATATGTATCCACATATATATATATTTTTCTTTTCCTTCTAAACTTTATATATATACACATTTATAAAATAAAATTTCACTGTGTACACATTTACATTACCAGTAAATAACCAAACAAATTTTCTTACTGAAATCATCATTTCCTTATCTACAAATCTGGGAATATATTTTTGACTAAAAGGAGTCTTCCTGTTTCACTTCACATATATTAAAACCTGGGTAGGTATCAATAAAGATACATTTTATTTATATAAAATTTTGTTTTCTGCTTCTGTATAAATATACATAAATATACATATTTGAATTAATTTTAATCGAAAAAACAAAATCGAGAATACCTCTCAATCGATCGCGAGTCTCCACGCAGATCTTCCCTACGACGAACGTCAAGCTCCGACAACGGCGACCAAGCGCCTCCGATTGCTCGAACTTCCACTGGCATTCCCACGACAACCAGAGATTCTACCGTGCCCTAAACTCGATTGCGACTTCACCATTAGCCTCGACATCGCCTACGGCCAACACGCGAAACCCTAGCTACCCTAAATCGCGACACCAAGGCGAGCGCCATCCCAGATAAAATTCGCACGCGCCTGTCGCTGCCACACGTACGACCCCGGCTTCGAACCCTAGTCGAACGCGACTGCTGGCCTCATCGACTAACCACAAATCCCCGAAACATTGAATGCGACCCCCAGACTTTCGATCGAAGATTGCACGAACGACGCGGGCGCGACTTTGATTTTGAAATGAGGATGAGCAGAGGGAATTTCGTTCGTTTTATATTTTGTTTTAATTTAGAAAACTGAAGAGGGAAGCTGCCATTCTTCTTCTTGACTGAATTTGAAAGAGAGGGGAAGAGAGGGATCAGATGTTTAAAAAGAAGAGAAGAGAGTGGGAGGGGGGTACGAAGGTGTGGGTTTTACACGATTTCCTTTCGTGATATCAGCCGTGTTTCTCGGCGTGTTCAAAGGGAAGGAACGTGGTGACGTTTGACCAATTTTAAATTTTAATTTTTTAAATTGATTTTGATTTAATTTCAACGCGTTTATACGCCGTATGCTCTCATATCAACTCAGAAAATTACGAAAATTGAAATCCGGCAATAATACAACATTCCGGACCCAATGGAACTGGTTTCGTCGAATTCCGAGACTACGCCTCGGACGGCTATTTTTAAATTCAATTTAAACGATTAAATTTCAAAACTGAACGAAATACTTTGAAATTAGATTCTGAAGCTTCTGTTATCTTCAGTGTTATCAATACGAATTTTAAAAGCTTTCAAAATATTTTTCTTCGGCTTAAAATAGAAGATTTAAATTTTTATCCAGTTCAATAGATTAAATTATAAAATTTAATCGCCAATTTTAAACTTATATCGGGAATTCAAATTAAATCATCGTTCAAATATTTAAAATTAATTAAATATTCTCAATTAAATTTGTTCAAAATTCTGGGTCGTTACAGACTTCCCCCCTTAAAAGAATTTCGTCCTCGAAATTACAAGTTAGGAAAAGTGGTCCTTAACTCGTCTACTATTTTTCACAATCCAATAGTTTTATCAATTTATCAAAACAAATCTTCCTACTAAAGATTCGTTATTCATCAACTAAATTTCTAAACCCTTCATAGTTTTCAAACATCATTGTTTTCTTCAAAATTCAAATTCGAGTTTAAATTCAAATTTTAAACTTTCAAAATTTTCTCAAAAATTTTCTAACGCCCTAAATTTTCGAAAAAATTTGCCAGCGTCTCCTTTGCGCGGCTAATACGGTACTACTACAAAACGTCCCTACGGACTCTCAGATTTCAAAAAGAAAAGAAAAAGCCAAGCGGCTAGACAAGAAATCAGCAAAAACTCATATCGTAATTTAAAATACATACCTTTTTCGAGCAATTCAAATTATCTTCGAAATCAAAATTCCAATTCCTTTACAATACCTGTATATCTACTAGCCATTACATCTAGTTACAGCATTCAAACTATTTTGCAAATTCAATTACAAATTTTTCAATATCAACTGCTTATATCATTTTTACTTCACTGTTGAAGTTACATCATTCAGTTTCGTTCAATTTTGAACTCTCATTCCAATTCATTTGTTACTACTCCAATTTATTTATTCAAATTCGGTTTCAACTTCATTTACTACCAAATTCAAAAGAAGTTTAACATTCAGTTTTAATCTCATTCACTTCATTCAATTAGCTTCACTTACAAATTTTTAGTTTAATAGTTCACTTTGTTTTCCACAAATCTAAATTCAATTCAGTCTTACTTACCAATTCAAAATGAATTTTTTACATTAAACTTCCTTTTCTTGCATTTGCTATTGCAAATTCATTTATTCACATTCGTTTTCAACATTCAGTTCTAATTCCAGTTTTATCTTCATTCAATCATCAACTTAGAATAATTTCAATATTCGAATTTTACTTAAGAATTTCGCTCTTCATTACTTAGGTTCAATATAAATATTCTTATTTTAAATTTACCACTTCGGTTAGATCTATTTACATTTAAACTGAATTTCCAATTCCCATACGAATTTCAATTTATCTTTCATTTTCAATTATTCAATTCAATTCATTTGCTTACAAATTCAAAATGAATTTCAATTTTCAATTTCACTTCATTCAAATTTGTTCACTTATACTTACATTTATTTAACTCATTCTTTTAAGTTAAATTTATTTTACCAAAATTCAATTGGTATAAGTTATCAACTTATTAATATTTCGTAAGTATTTTAAATAGGATTCCAGAGTCGTTTCAACTTTTTCAAAACCATTTGATAACAATTCAAATTATCCTTTTAATTTCCAAAACAAAATCCAATTTTCCGAACAACTTCCATTTAAAACAATTTGGCAGCAAATCCTCTTTTGGAAACCCGAAAATGAACACCAACGATGCCGCGGTCATCATCGAAGTTATTTTCCAGCGACCGAAAAAGAGTTTAGAGCTTTTCATTCCTTCAGAACATTTTTCAAAACTTTTGGAATTCATTTCCAAATCAAAAAGGAATTTAAACTTTCCAAATCTCCAAAATTTTCAAATTTTTTTTTTTTTTTTTCAAAACATTTCCAAAAACTTCTTTGGAATTCCGTTTCAAATTACAAATTACATTTATAATTTTCATTCTCAAATTTCATTAGTATATGTGAATTTTATTTCTTAACTTTGGAGTTACAATTTCAATTTCTTGTTCAATTTCAGTGATGATAATTCACTATTATTACTTCCTAACATCCATGCAACCATATACTATAGTACTTCATAGAAAAACATTTCTTTTCTATACAAAAATAGTTTTGGGCAAAATTATTTCATTCACCCTATTTAAAACAATACTATGTCGTCTTGCCTCGTTTAAGTGTTTAGAAATTCCTATCGATAATATGGCGTCCCATATACCGACCAAAATTCATAAACATCTCAACGGATAAGCAAACACAATATAAAACATTTTTATATTCACTAACAAATACGCGCTCGTATCTATTATTACACTCAACTCATTCTAGAGTACTACTGACTCTATCTCTAATGAGTAACACCCAACAGAGCAGGGTTGTCGCTTAACCATATGCTCTGATACCACTTGTCACATCCCGAAATTTTCGACTTTCGAAAATTCGACATCGATACTCACTTTATCGACTGCCGAGCAATCGAATGCCGGAAACTTCAATAGTGAGGGTTTTAAGAAAAAGAAAAAGTAGAAGAAGAAGAAGATAGAAGAAAAAAAAGAAGAAAGAAAGAAGAAGAACAACAGAAAACACATCAGAACAGGAAACAATATCAGAATCTTACACATCGCAGCGGAACAATATATAATAGATAAATGAATAATCTTTAAACAAAGAACTATATCATTTTATAACATACATCAATCATCAGAGTCACTATACAACTCAGTACAACAATGGACAGTTATATAAACTTGTCCTCATACAGAATACACAGCGGAATAAATACTATCAGATACAAATACTACGTCTCGCCATCCAGCTTATCTCCAAAGCTCCAGAATATCCAGAATATCCTGATAATATAACTCTAGGCTGCCCGTGTGGAAATTGGTGGGCACCCAGAGTTTAGAAGGGAACAATAAACTCCGAGTCAGTCATGGTGACTGGTGTGAGATCGTAAAACAGTTATTCTTTAAAATAAACAACAGGATAATTTTAAAGTCAATTCGAAATGCTTTTGGAAAATGAAACTACCATAAGACCTCCCGCCACACACACAATGCAAACGCAGAATTGGAGGAGATTTCTTCTTATGATAGTCAAAGATGCTTACTACGCAAAATCAAATCATTTTTGATATTATTATTAGTGCATAGTGTAGAAATCATTTCGAAAGTATAATATTAATCTTAGCCAACATACGACCAGTATCGTATGCCTACTATAGCTACCATCCAAACAGTGGGGCGCCACCATAAGTGAATGGCAGGTTCTACAACTAAAATCGTACAAGTCACGTATTGTTTCTTTGGATTTCCAACAAATGGTCAGGCTAAGGAACTTCCTTTCCACGATGGGTACGTCCCTGGAATAGACGACCCGAGAACCTAACCGGATCTCTGCCAACACAAGACCGGGTTACCTCTGCAAAAATAGGTAACTACTGACACGCGTATGCCATCCCCCGATCGTCACCGATCTTCCCGAGGATCCCCGATTCGCAACAAACCACATAGATAATAATAATGCAGTAACCACAGAGGTTAAGTATCTGGGCTCCATACCATGATACCACCTTTATCCAGAAGGAATGACATACACTAAGGGGCGCTACTCCCTAGAACCTTGCTGCATCCTTCCTGTTTCGACCATTTCCGGGGTGTGAGGCTCGACGAAGTCTCGTCCACAAAGCTACGCTTTCTCAAAAAGCCCTGCTTCGGGTCAAACAAAATGATCAACCTATGATCACACAGATATAAGATCAAACAAATGATCATATCACAAATGATCAAACACTGATCATTTCACAGCAACACTCAGTATGCCACGTTACCAAATTGGGATATATCGCTGATAAATTTCAACTACATAACCTCTGAGCTCGTACGTCTCAAAGAAGGGTGTTAAGCTAAGAGAATAAATTCTCCGCCACCAACAGAAATGTATTTGAAAGAAATCAGCTTTATATCTCAAATTGTAACGTCAGACACACAATCCATACAAGTCTGTTCCGGGATCGAACAGAACCGAAGGCACTTCTCACGAAGCCCTTGCATTTTCGGATAATTTTCTAATCACGTCCGGACTTCCCGTCACTAAGGGTGATAAAACCTCTAAATCGAAGATCAGTCGATGTAGAGTAACTCGACGGTAATCCTTCCGTTTTCAAAAATATCCGGTCTTCAACACCGGTCTTCAAATGCGATTCATAACGACGTATCACATATTCGGAATGGGTTATACGACCCCATGGTCCTTTCCCGGCTAACCCGGATAGTGAGCGCTTATTCAAAACAAGTGTGGCATTCAAATTCATCCAATTCACAACAAATACCATTCAGGGTAATTATTGATAGTCGGTTATTTAACTATCAATAAAGATGCGCAACATCATCAGATTCCAAATAATTTTCCAAATTATTTAATCTTCCAAAATATCTTTATTAGATATAAAATTTCCACACTTTAAAAATAAATCAACGTTTATTTTTCTAAACAGTTTCCCTTTCCTTTATAAATTCCATATTGAATTTACATTTTTCGAATATCTACTAATATTCGATTTTCAATCGTTTTCAAATATTCATTTTCGATTTATCTTTAAGAAGATAAAATCTCAAAATGTTTCATTTCATTTTGGAAAACATTTCCATTCTTATTAATAATAAGAATTTCACAAGTCTATTTATTTTCAACATTTGAAAATATTCGATATACTTAAATCAAATTAAGTATATATTCATTCTTTAAGGAAATCATACATTTTAACATCTATTTGAGTCAAAACGAATGTTACGTAAAACATCGTTACGACGACTCGAAATCACTAGTATAGGGATTCGAAATTTTAAGGTAGATATATAAAAAAAATCCCAATACTACATAAAACATTTTCTTTTCGAAAATCATTTACTATAACAACAGTGTTATAGTCCATCATTTCCTTATATTTCTCGAAAACGTCTATTTCAACAATAAATGTTGAAATCTATGATTTCGATATTTAACACGTTTTAAAACATCTTTTAAAACAATTAACTTCATTTCATAATATCGCTTTCCCAAACATAACCATTATTACTTAAAAATATATCCACTGTCCAAAATCGTGAACATACTTCATTTAACCCAATTCCAATCATTTCTACACATTTTCATTTCGATAGAAATTCGCTATCCAAAATCGCGAATACATCTACTCTGATAATCTTCTATATTTAATTCATCAAATTCCATCGCTTTTCGAATTTATACACACGGTTATAAATTCTACTTCTATTTTAATAACACTTCGACTTATAAATCTTCTTTTTATCAACTTCTATATTCTACTTATCAAAATAAGTTATTTCGGATTTATAACCAACTTTTATAAATTCCAATTCCATTTATTAAAACTTCAATACCAAATCAATTTCAATATTGATTTCTAAATTTATTTTCAACTTTAAATAAAAGATTCCATACTGATTTCTCAAAGTTCTTCTCCAAATACTAAATCAATTACAGATTGATTTCTAATTTTATTTATCACTACTAAATAAATTCCTTATTTTTCTCAAATTACTCAACATCCTGTTTTTAAATGGATTCTTTAAATTGAAATCATTTTACATTGATTTCCCAAATCGTTTCAACTTACCAATTAAATTTCTAATTGGATTTCCAACTTATCTCCTTTTTAAATAAATTCCTTTTAAAGAAAATATATTTCAATTGTCTTTCCTTTTCAAACTATTTAGAAATCCAATTTTAATTAAATTCTTCAATTTAAAAATCACCATTATACGAAATTCATTTATTTAACATCTTCACTTTATTCTGGAATTTATTCAATACGATTATAAAAATTTACTTTTATACTTTAAAATTCCTTTCTTCAAAATTTCTTCAATTTCAAAAATTGATTCATTTAGAAATTTTCTACTTGAATTTCAAAAATTCAATTTCGTTTATCTTTGGAATCCAATGATATCAAACATCCATTCAGCTAAATTTTTAGCTTTCAATCAATTTCCAGATATCGATATGATTAATAACATCACTATAATCATTCACAGATTCATATCACAATAGAAATAAATTCAATCAATGTGAGGGGTCCAGTTGGATCCCTCCAACCTGTTTCCCTGCATCCAAAGATGTTAGCACAATACCAATTCCGCTCCAGTACGGAATTATCGCGGTATATAGGTTTTTATAAATCCGCTTACTAACGGCGCAATAGGGTCTCATCCGCTATACGAGGCGGGAAATCATCAATCCAATATATACATATGCCAATATGTATATATTGCTATATATAATAGATATATCCTACTATATCTAATATCACATACAAATAGCAATCAAACAGTCAATAACTGCAATCAATTTAAATCCGAGTGAGAAGATCTCACCTTTGCCATTATTATTTTGCAATCCACTTTCCATTTTTGGCTGTTTCTTGAATTTAAACCTTGTATAAACAATTTATACAATTTATTATCAATATTCGAGTCAATTGAACAATTTAATTTTAGAGATTCCATTTTAAACAAATGAAATTAAATTTCCATCCGTTTTCCATTTACAGATTAAATTTAACCAAAGATTTTATTTTTAAACTTCAATAAATTATTTTTTTATATAATAATTTGAACTAATATTTAACTTTAAGTTAACTCCTTTTAAATTTTCAAACTCTTGCCTATACATATATAAATTTTAAACTCACCGGTTCTTAAAAAAATATGTATCCACATATATATATATTTTTCTTTTCCTTCTAAACTTTATATATATACACATTTATAAAATAAAATTTCACTGTGTACACATTTACATTACCAGTAAATAACCAAACAAATTTTCTTACTGAAATCATCATTTCCTTATCTACAAATCTGGGAATATATTTTTGACTAAAAGGAGTCTTCCTGTTTCACTTCACATATATTAAAACCTGGGTAGGTATCAATAAAGATACATTTTATTTATATAAAATTTTGTTTTCTGCTTCTGTATAAATATACATAAATATACATATTTGAATTAATTTTAATCGAAAAAACAAAATCGAGAATACCTCTCAATCGATCGCGAGTCTCCACGCAGATCTTCCCTACGACGAACGTCAAGCTCCGACAACGGCGACCAAGCGCCTCCGATTGCTCGAACTTCCACTGGCATTCCCACGACAACCAGAGATTCTACCGTGCCCTAAACTCGATTGCGACTTCACCATTAGCCTCGACATCGCCTACGGCCAACACGCGAAACCCTAGCTACCCTAAATCGCGACACCAAGGCGAGCGCCATCCCAGATAAAATTCGCACGCGCCTGTCGCTGCCACACGTACGACCCCGGCTTCGAACCCTAGTCGAACGCGACTGCTGGCCTCATCGACTAACCACAAATCCCCAAAACATTGAATGCGACCCCCAGACTTTCGATCGAAGATTGCACGAACGACGCGGGCGCGACTTTGATTTTGAAATGAGGATGAGCAGAGGGAATTTCGTTCGTTTTATATTTTGTTTTAATTTAGAAAACTGAAGAGGGAAGCTGCCATTCTTCTTCTTGACTGAATTTGAAAGAGAGGGGAAGAGAGGGATCAGATGTTTAAAAAGAAGAGAAGAGAGTGGGAGGGGGGTACGAAGGTGTGGGTTTTACACGATTTCCTTTCGTGATATCAGCCGTGTTTCTCGGCGTGTTCAAAGGGAAGGAACGTGGTGACGTTTGACCAATTTTAAATTTTAATTTTTTAAATTGATTTTGATTTAATTTCAACGCGTTTATACGCCGTATGCTCTCATATCAACTCAGAAAATTACGAAAATTGAAATCCGGCAATAATACAACATTCCGGACCCAATGGAACTGGTTTCGTCGAATTCCGAGACTACGCCTCGGACGGCTATTTTTAAATTCAATTTAAACGATTAAATTTCAAAACTGAACGAAATACTTTGAAATTAGATTCTGAAGCTTCTGTTATCTTCAGTGTTATCAATACGAATTTTAAAAGCTTTCAAAATATTTTTCTTCGGCTTAAAATAGAAGATTTAAATTTTTATCCAGTTCAATAGATTAAATTATAAAATTTAATCGCCAATTTTAAACTTATATCGGGAATTCAAATTAAATCATCGTTCAAATATTTAAAATTAATTAAATATTCTCAATTAAATTTGTTCAAAATTCTGGGTCGTTACAGACTTAGTTGAAACCCCTGCATTTTCAAGTAATTCCATTTATCAATCCAAGCCTCCTACCATTGGACTTCTACCATCAGGTGGATCGAAACCTAAACCCAGGCCAGTTTTACCTTTAGTTTCCGATTCAGACCCAAGCCACTTAAGATTCCAGCTTTCAACCAGGTCGAAACCATTCAAAGCTGATCATAACCTTGAATCTTAGAGCTGTCCATTAGACTACCACAACTGCTTCGAAAGGACCGTTTCGAAGGGAAAGTCAAGCTATTTTATTCAGCTCGAAAGATCAAAAACAAGGAAACTTAAGCCTTTCGACTGAGTTGAAAGGGCAATAAGAAGGAAATTTCGTAATAAAGTCTGATTCGAAAGGTGATCTAAAGGAAGACATTTATATCCTATCTCTCTCCAATAAACCAAAAGAGACCAAAAGGATTAACTTTCCCTATTACATCAAATTTGAGGTGTTGACAAGTTTTCCTGTTAACACTTTGGTTACAGATACATATCAACTTTTTTCTTCTGATCAAAACAATAAGTAATAAAGTTTTGTCTGCACTCTAGGTTGTTCAAATATTGAACGTTTTGATCTCACTAAAGTAGGACTAGTTGAAAATAGACATGTATAGATCACACCTCATGTAATTTTCATGCTACGCATCTATGATTGATCTATATCATTTGATTATGTTGGTATATGTGACCTTTGATGGGTTTACTTACACTACATGTAACGAAAGCCTTTTTGATCCTTTGCCAACATAATTAATGGACGAGATTGTTTCGGAAACGCCTTATGTTATAAATAGCAAATTTTGAAGCTCATAAATTTACACACATTTATAAGGTTATTACATATATGGCTCAAGGGGAGATTGTTGGAAAATTCCAACATGTGGGTCACATATGTAAAACAAAATGTGTTGTGTTATTTTAGTGTAAAGTCTAATTAAAATGATTAAATTATGAATTGAAGTTAAAAGGCTTACATGTATAATTGTAATGGTATTAATGTGTAAATACCGGGACAATTCTAATTTATTGAAGGGTCAAATTAGAAAATACCAACGTTATAAATAAGAGGTTACGGTCTTCAAATTACACAGGCTCTAGTTTTTCTCCTAATCTCTTATGTGGAAATAAATCAGATCTAGTGTTTGTGTCAATTTGGAAGATCAAACTAATTCTTCTTCTCTTTCAATCAGCAACTATGGGATTTCTAATTTATTTAACTTCCTTTGATTTCTTCTCAATCAAATCAGTATGAATCACTTATTCAGATATAGGGTTTCATGCTTAATCAATCCTAAAGTAAGTTGAAATCCTAACATTATGCCCTTCAAGTGAGTCTACTAAACCTTTTACTTTAGAATTCACTCAGCTATAAAGTCATCTTCCTTCACTAAAATGCAGCTACTATTTAAGCACTTCCAAAATTACAAGAAAACACTTATTTATTTGGCAGCACTAAAAGCAAAACAATCAATCCATGGAAGCTGATATATCAAAAACGTACACAAAATATCATTACGCACAACCAATGACTGCAAGAAGCCCACATACCATGAAGATCACGGTCCTAAGAGCACAAACGCAATAGGTAATGTGCATCATATGAATAAATACAAAAGTTTAGATGTGTATGTATCATCCTTTTTGACACATTCAATACATATCTTGGCCTAATATTCAAATGCTGATAGTACAAGCCTATGTGATAGTAAGTAGCAATTAGCCCAACTAATAATGAAACACACAATTGAACTAACAAGTATACTATGTGAAATATCACAGAACTTATCCAACAACATCAAATAAACCATACCAAACTATCAGAATTATAAGAAAGAAAAAACACATGTTCCTTTAATACACGAACGTAGGTCCCCGAAACCCGAAGAGCCTCTTAAGAAATTCAAACTTAGGCACATGGGTATTTCAAAACACTTGACGGAAGCTTCAAATCGAACAACAGGTTGAAGAGAAAAAAAGAAAGATATTAAGCTGCTTACTGAGTCTTGACCTCCATGATACTCTTCACTTCAGAGGCGTAAAGAGAATAAACAACAACCTGTCTTTTTACAATCTCTAGCTGAGATTTTCCGTCATTGAAGGCAGAAGAAATGGAAGAGGAATCCGAGAGAGTTTGATTGTCGCGAAAAGCATCGATAGTTCTTCTTCTTGTGTATTCTCTTATATTGTAGTCGGGCAATCTGGCGGCTGTTTTGAGAAGAGAGCGGAAAAGAGAGACGATTTGAGGTGTTGATGGAGTCGCCATTGATTTCGGGCTGCCCTTGATTCCTACAAAAGAGCAAAGAAAGAGGGAAAAGCGGGATATTTTGTCACCATAAGGGCTCTCCTTCTGTCGTTTAATTACACGTCCAAAGAAAAACATGGTTAACGGTGGGATTGACCGATGACAGCTCTACTGTTGATTTGATCCGTATAAATAAAGTTCATAAAACATTTTTCAACTACCAACACTGAAAAATAACACAACATAATGCTAGTACTACCGCACAACGGTGGAAAAACCGACCGTTTAGTTGTATAATTTGAGGAGAAAAAAAGAATTTTCGTTTATTTCAATTAAACTTATATTTACAAATTTTTGAATATGACCATTTGGACGTACAATTTTTTAAAAAAGAATTATTTAAGTTTTTGTTATTCAAGTAGTACACATAACATGATTTGTTTATCAAAAGATTATTTGCATTATTAAAAACAAAAAAGAAATACTTAAAAGGATGTCTACACACACAAACATTAGAGTTTATATATATATTTAAACAACTTCATTGTTTTCTAAACAAAATTAATTTTTACTAGGAATCAAAATTTTACAAAGAAACATTTCTTCTCAAAAAAATAAATAAATAAATAACCAATTAAACAAGTTTGAATTTGAACGACACGTTCTAATTCTTGTATTGAATTCTAAGTTTAAATAAAAGTCTAATGATGATAATACATGAAAGTTCAAGTTTGTTTCAAAATGAAAATTTAATGGACCAAATTCAAGGTATACTGATCCAGTCACATTCATGTTCTGAAGGTGGTCTTTTATGTCTAGGACGAAACTCAAGAAATTGCATCATTATTATAAGCACATAAAAAACCAGGTACCCCACAATCTGATTTGATCCCTTTTATTATCATTTCATTATATAACTCAATCTACTAACAAATAACAATTTCTGACTTGATTTTTCTCTTTCCTGATCCACAATGATATGGCAACAAATAAGTGTGCTTCAATACAAATAAAAGCCATATAACATCAAATTCAACATAAATAAAACAACAAAGGAAAATGAAAAACGTCACAAAAAATCATTTCAGGTTCTATTGGTACTTCAACTATACACAAAGTTCTGAGATTGCTTTTTGACAACATATGCAATTTACTATATAGTTGTAGGAGTCCTCTATAGTGTCTATATTGCAGACCTATATCCAAAGATTACTGAATTTACATTATCTATGTTAGAATAAGCAAAACCAAACTAAAATATTTTTACTGGCAAAGTCTCACCAGACTTGAATGTTTTTACATTATCATGAAACTCAATCTATAATTAAAATTGTGTAAATTTTATCATTATGTTGAAGGATCAAGTCTGCAAATGAATAACAATTAAACAATAAATCAAACGTGTATGAGTAAACAGAGTAAAAAGATCTCATCTATAGTTATTGGTTTTCTATTAAATATATAAATTAAATGTCTTAAAAACCACTTGATAGATGGAGTCATAATGACAGTAAAGGCAATAAGCATGTTATGTTACTAATACAATTAGATTTGGCATATACATATACACGAAGCAAGAAGATTTATAAGCGAGTAAAGTAATTAGCTTCCACCAAATTTACAACATTTTTAGCCTAGAAGAAAGAATTTCCAACACCTATATTGCATTTAAGGAGGCTCAATTGCTACAGTTGTACGAAAATCACTATAAATAGAGTAGTGCATACACAAACTCAAATTTGCAGTCGAAGCCTTAGCAACAAAATCACCAAATAGATACTGAATAATGTACATAGCTAGTCAATTTACAGAAGAAGTAACCATTTTCATTGACGTTTCTCCTATGAACTCTATAACCATAAACCACCAACCCGTTATATACACAATAATCGAAAAACATGTAACTATCAAGTATACTGCGGATTTATCAAGTATACTAATCATTGAAACTATCAACAGATACGCCGTGTCATCGAACCATGCCTGTAGTAAAATACCAATATGAGTTTGTGAATGTTTATTTGTCACAGCAATATTATATCAAGAGACCAAAGCGATAATTTTTTAGTACGAAAAGTAAGTAAGAAAAAAATAATATTAACTTGAAAATATATCTATAACAATCCCAATCTAGGGGCCCTGCTACAATTTTGCTCAATATTTTTATGCTACCCTCTATGTCAGCAAATATGTATCCATTGCTTTTATCTATAAGTTTCACTAGATTTCCAAAACTTACTTTATCCTGATAATAAAAACATGAGCACTTTACCAAATTAAGAAATGGAAATATTAACAATCAACTGACCATAACTAGAAAAAGATAATGACCTGAATGTCTAGAGTTGTAAAGTTGACAAGGCTAAAATCTTCAGAAACTTGGCAAGGATCCTTTGTTAGATTCCTGAAAGGACCAGAAGTTAAAAATATAGACAAACACCATTGTCCAAGTGGTTAAGTGATTCGGCTTTGATACGAGAAGTCACAAGTTCAAAACTTGCGTAGCGTGATTCGAACGTTTATTGACATGTGATATGTTGTCCTAGTGACATGTTGTATATAAAGTACCATTTAAAAAAAATGTTAAAAATATAACTAAACAGTATAAAGCATGCACTCAATAGATAAGCATCAGAGACATCACACTTATCTTTTTAAAAAAAATAGAACAACACAATTTATATTTTGTAGTCACTTGTTAGAGAATTAAAAGAATCTTCAAAGCATATGAACAGTTATAGTATAAGATTATGTTGACCAATCAAAATAATATGCAGTGATTTGTTATTATTGCAACCTTATATCCCATTGTTGCAATAGCCTAAAAAGGGCTTAACCAATTTGAATATTTTTTATATAATAACCCAAATATATATGTGAAAAAAAGAACATTAAACAACAAAAAAATAGGATTACAGAGGAAGGGGGATGGGGGCTGACATTATTTATGATACAACTTGCTTTTCAGCTTCGCCACTAAAGATGCACATCTCACTCAAAAGCTTCACAGTCAACATCTGCAAAAGTGAACATCTTAAAATTTAAAGAATAAGATATAATAGTAATGACCAATTTAAGAACCGTCAACTTGAATGTAGAGTCCTTTAGTTGTATATAGATATGTGTGCCAACATTTGCAATAGTGTCGCTATTCATGGACAGTTAACACAGTTTACTTGGGTGCATATGTGTGCACATATATGTTTATATAGACATTTCCAGTTACATTCATATTGGTCAGTAATATAAAAATACCTTAATAATTCCTTCATAGACATCAACACCAAGTAAAATAGGTTCTTTCTCAGTTAAAAACACCATTTGGCATGATCTTAAGAACACATGGTATATTACATCCTCGGCCATTTTTATTTCTTATCTCAAATGTCAGCATAAAGCTTGAACTAATCCAAAAGGTAGTAAATGATATTTGCTTCAAAAATTCTAACACCAGTATCATTAGCTAGATCTTAAGCATCAAGTATGGTATTAAGCTATGCCTTGCATTATAGCTTAATGCAACATATTCGAACTTTGAAGATTATTATTTATCATAAATGTTAAAGAAATTTTTTTTTGGATAAAGGGTACCAATAGTGATATGGAATTTATATATTGAATATGTTAGTCTTTATAAGATCACTTCATAAACTGGTCTAAATACATGATCTTAAAAACTAATTCTTGTTGTTGAGTAGTATGTTCCAAACCTTAACACATATAGGGTGACCAGGAAAGTCACTATGTTATGTTCAAGTGAAGAAATTATACATTAGGTATTAAAATAAAGAGTAACCTCATATTTTTTATTTGAGCCAAGGATTACTTCTCTGCTCAAAAAGGGTATATATAAAGTTAGGCTTATGATGTATCCATCATACAATAGAAAAAAAGTAGAGACTTCTACTAGCTATTTACAAATACAACAAACACCAAAAATAGAAACAATTTACTCTCCTATTAACATATAAAAAGGTTAAATTTATATGCCAGATGGATCAACTTAATTAATGCACCAATAGTTTGATACCTTTGTTGAATTAGTTTAATAACATACGATCCACGGACTACAGGTATAAATAATGAGAAAACTTCATATCCTTGACCCTATTCAGTGACATATAACAAAAGTTAATCCTAGATGAAAGAAAAATCAACGTATGCCACTATAATAAATATTAACTGGTACGAACAATTAAGTCAAATATTTGATTATTTTTGGATTATTAACAGCGAGTAGATAAACCTACTATATTAGAGAAATAAATTCACAATTAAACCATATTTTACCTTGTCTGGATGCGTCATCTTATTCGATCGGCGAGTTCGATCGCGGTGTCGAGTGTTAGAAAAGCGGGTGGTCCGGTGGGTGTTGGGAATTTGAAATTGGGAGATTTAATGAAAATTAGGGTTATGATAGAGATACATGGAAATTCAAAAGGAATCACGAGAAAGAAGTAGAATGAGAAAACACGGAGAAATGACAATCGCAGAAACAAACAAAAACAAGTGGCATGTTACTTGGGCTTCAGAGTATTTAATTTTTAGTGAGTGACAACAAGCAAACCTCACTAACGGTCGGCTTGATTATATGCACGCTTTTAATACCATGAGTCATCACGTCTCGTTCATTTTATTGCTTAACTTAAACGAGTTCGAACATGTGCTACGCACCTAGAGTTCGCCAAATAATCTATTTAACACTATATTTTTAAAATTTTCAAATTACGAAGATGAAAATGTACATTTATGAATTTTATTCTTTTACATAGAGTATATTTTTCTTTAACATTTTTGTCAAACATTTGCTGATAAATATATTTAAGCAATCTCGAAGCAGACAATATATAATTACAATTGTTATTTAGAGCATGGCGGTTTCATACAATAAACGATAACGGCAGCTATCAATTACTCTTAATATGGTAAGAAGTATGCTACTATGTATCACTATTAGTTTTTAAATGTAAGCAACATACATTCAATATAAGTTTATCCTATATTTAATATGAAAATTATATTTGGACATATACATGTACGTAGTTTTGTTGATAATAATGTTTCAAACCTGACATAAAGAAATAATGTTTAAATTGAAATATTGTTAAATTTTTTGGAATTTGGAAAAGCTCACCATTTGAAATTATCTGAAACTAACTACAGTAGAAAAATATTAAAGTAGCTTAAACACATCATATTTTCTCAATACGTATAACATGATGCAATATGAAAAATATATGTAGAATGTAAATATTGTACAATTAAATTTTTGGAATCATCGAATAATATTTTTCTATAACTTTAAGGATTCATGTAAAAAAACAATTAACATAATTCAATGCAAAATAGCACATCACCATAACATGAAATCATTCTGGATGAAAATAAAATAAATTTTGGATGACATTTCATTATAGAAATAGCAATATGATCAAATAGTGTAAGGAAGCACAATTAACAAATTAAACTATTAGAGATAGATTATTATCAATAGAATTTTTTTACTCTACATTAGTATATTGTAAAGTAGAACAAATATAAGGCTATATTTGCAAAGCAAAGAACTTAAATAAAAGTAGGAGTGTTATGTACCAAAATGCAAAAAGTAGTCAAAGTTAATTAGTCTTATTGTGAATTAAATTTTATAGGAACTATAATTTACTCGGAGGTAAATTATGCATTTCTTTCAAAAAAAGATAAGACAAAACTTGCATATCAACAAAATTTCTTTGCTCACTTATTTTATTCTACTAAATTTGTTAATCAAAAAAAGTATTTAGTAGGAACTTGTTTTTTGTTCTAATTTTACTATGTCTATGTGGTAGTTCGTACAGTAAAAAAGCATTTGCTAATGTTATAGCATAATTCATGTTCACTCATAAAGTTGAACTTACATTTCTTTGGATATATTAGTGATAAAGAAATTAATTAAAATGAATTAATTGATTACATACTAATTCTCAATTGACTAAAATTATAGAGAATTAACATGTTACATACTCTCTCACTAAATTGAATTTCATCTAAGGAGAATTGTTTGTGATTAATTTTATTAGTTTAAATTCAAATGACTCGAATTGATAACAATTAATTTTTTATACTATTTGGTATGATCCTCTATTTGAAATTAGTTTACTTATAAACATTATGCATAACTCCATGTCAAATCCATAGTTTCTAAATATCTTTAAACTTAAAAAAAATAAAAACATCATAACATTAAACAAACTTTAACGACAAAAATTACCACGTTGTATCATAAGATTCCTATGAATTTAGTGGCAACTATGCACTTAAATGAAAAAACCATGTTACTTATGAACATTGAACATCGTCAGAGAATATATTAAATCCTAGGTTGACCAAGACAAATATATAAGATTTTACAAAAAATATATTCATGTCGACTAGGATCACATAAAATATTTATAAAGGAATAAACGAAAATGTTACTTATACATTTATACATTCTTAAAATACAATATGAAAATTTATCGTTTGAATATTTTTCACTACAGATATAATGCTTTTTACCCAACTTGATTTCCTTAAATAGAGATATACATAGAAACCTAAACACTAAAAGTAATAGGTAGCAACTCGATTATTGAAAACATGAATAATGTCATAAATATTATGTTGAATATAAAAGCGTTGATGAAATAATTCAAATTATATCATATTATAAATTTAAAAGATTCAGTATATATTGTTTGAAAAGAATCTTTAATTTGATTTAGACTGCAAATACAATTTTTTTCTTTTAAATTCTAATATACATATGAAATTGAAAAAGGAGTGATA
Source organism: Allium fistulosum (assembly GCA_030737815.1). NCBI lineage: Eukaryota > Viridiplantae > Streptophyta > Magnoliopsida > Asparagales > Amaryllidaceae > Allium > Allium fistulosum. The sequence continues at coordinate 1,026,028,794 of CM060902.1, forward strand.
AAATAGCGAAAACAAAATGGTACGTAGAAGAAATTTAAATTAGGAAGTAATAGAGGAAATAAAAAATAATCTTGTATTGAAATTGTAACGGACCGGAATTTTCGACCCCCGAAAATCGACATTAATACGTCCATTGTATAAAATGCCGAGCAGCCGAGTGCCGGAAATACCAGTTCATTAGGGGTGAAAAAGAAAAAGGTAGAAGAAAATAAAACACAATAAAACAGAATCTCACAATCACAGCGGAACAAAATATAATATATAATAACAGATTTTTATACAAAAGAATCTATAACTGTTTAATACTTGCAATCATCAGAGTACAACAATCACTACATCAAATATGGATAGTTATAATAACTTGTCCTCATACAGCGAAGAATATACATCAAGTAAGTAAATACGCCTCTGTCATCCAGCTCATCTCTTGAGCTCCATAGCATCCTACCTTGAATCTATAATACTCGGTCTGACCCGAGTATTATAATAAAATAACACCCGAGTCAGTCTGGAAAACCAGCATGAGAAAACACACTCAACTTGAACTTTTAACCTTTCTCAAAATCCTTTGAAAACAAGGGTATCTCGTAAGACCACGTCACAAATAAACACGACGGATTTTTGCTTTACGACAACCAAAACAATTTTTTATCAAAATCATTTGATATTATAATAGTGTCTATAAAAAGTAAATAGAAAATTGCTGAAATGCTTGCATCTCACGTTCCAGCATAGTTGCGCACAATCATAACTATACGGTGCTTATTGGAGAATGGATTCCATCGAATGATTGGGCCATTGGGGTACCGCCTACCACAGTACACCTCTAGAACAATGGACCGAGGACCATGCTGGAATCACCTGCTACACAAGACCGGTCAACCTCTAACTTGGATAGACCGAATATGTTATCACCCCAGGTGTTCCCACCCTTACCATCGAGCGCTCCTTCCATGCACAACCATATCCATAATATAAAGGTTTTCGAGGGCAACTAGAAAGGTGATAACATACCCTACTTGGGTGCGACCCACTTAGTCTTGCTGCATCTCTCCTGTTTTAGTCATTCCCGAGTAATGAGGCTCGAGGCTAAGCATTACCTTTCAAGGAACGATTTCTCTTAGAATGCTCATCATCCTCCAATGACGATCTTCTGATAGCATTAGTCCATACAAGTTGCCCTGGGTCAGGACAAACCGAATCACCGTCTTCACTATCTTCACGGTATTCATTTGTAACGTTCAAACCGGATAGAAGTGGTTTTCTGATAATTAAATCTGATCCCGGTCTCTTCGAAACGATTAAAAAATTTGGCAAAAATTGATAGTCAGTTATTTAACTATCAATAAACATCCAAAAGAAACCATCAGGCCTTATTATAAGTTTCCCAAAATTTATTTCAAAATATTTTTATAAGATATTACTTTCAGTTCTTCAACATTTGAAAACAGTTTTCAAATCCTTATGTTTTCAACGGAACATTTCCAACCCTTTCCAATACTTAAAATATTTTCCCCACTTTATTTTATATTCAACACTTAGAAAGTATTCCTTTTATTTTCTATTTCTTTTTCTCGAAATCATTTACAATTTTATTTGTAAATTCCTTAACTAGTTTATAACGAATTCTATAAATTTTCAGAATTCTTTAACTAATTTCCTAAATATTTCCAAAGCCAATTTTACTTGCTTATAAACTCAATTTTCCCTTTGTACTTCTTTATGAATTCTATTTTCATTTTCGAAGTTCACTTTTATTTAACCACTTCGGGAATTTTCTTACTTTTCTTCCCAATTCTATTTTAAGAATTTCCTTATAAATTTCATATACTGAATAACCCCATTTCCAGACTTCCGAAAAAGTTTTATAAATAAATTAAAAACATTTCAAAACTCTATATAAATATATATATATACATATGTAAAATCATAATTATCTAATGGAAAATAATAATAATTTGTTTTTAAGTCATATTGAAATAATTATTTAAAATACTAAAATACTCTTTATACATCACTTCCCAAAACAGGTTAAAAAATCTGAGATTTATTGAATAAATATTAAGTATTTGAAAAAAATAACTTCTGGAGTATTTAAATACTAACCGATTTTAAATTACACAGTTAAATAAATAAAAATTTCCTTTTTTAAAATTTAACACTTAACTTATTGATAAAAATATACTTTTAAATCTGGGTAACCAAATTTTCAATTTATAACCCCTCTCGATTTTCATCACATTACTCCCATTCCGGTCTCCTTAACCATCTTCACTTTAGAACTAGTATCTACTATTTCTCTCACTCTATTTCCATATTCAAATATAAATTCTTCCAATAAATTTATATTCCAAATTTATCATCCGATATCACTTTCCTTTATTTATAAACTTCGTTTATAAATTTTTTTTACTCCTTTGAGTTTCACTAAAAATAATCTGATTTATAAATTCCATTTTATAAACTCAAATTCTTATGAATTCCATTTATTTTTGCCAATCTATTTTTAATATCGATTTCAACTTCTTTCTAAATTTTTCTGAATATCACTTTAAAATCCAGTCTTTAAAAATTCCTTTATATAATTAATTTTAAAATCTCTATTTAAAATATTTTCCATCATTATTTAATACGATCAAAAATCCAGTATTACTTATCCAAATCAATCTCTTTTAAAATAATCCAAATTTCGATATATATATTTTTATATTAAAAATCTCCTTTTAATTCCTTAAAAATTTCAAAATACTATTTATGGTATTCAATATACCAAAGTTAATTCCCATGCTATTATAATATTTAAAAATTTGTAACATGCAATAATCCAGCAGATTACTCAATCACATCATATATTTTTATATATATGAAAAACACTAAATATATTTGAGGAATCCAGTTGGATCCCTCCAACCTGTTTTCCCTGCATCCATAAATGTTAGACAACAATAAAAATACCCATCCCACTTCGAGGGGGGTATCGCGGTATATCGGGTCCTCTACTATTATGCGGGAAGCATAGGGTCTCATCCGCTATAATGTGCGGGAATATCACTCCAAATACTAATATATATACTACTATATATATAGTCATCCAACATATAATTTATAAATTTATCAATTCAATCAAGCATCAAATAAAATTTAAATTTAAACGTGGCAATCCAAAAGAGTGAGAATTTTCTCACCTTTGATTTTTATTTTACAATCTGATCCATCCCGACTTGTTCCTTCATGATTTTAGACCTCGTAAAAAAAATAATTATACATTTATGAATTTCTGACTTTTATTTAAAATAATTGAATCTACCTAATTACCTTACTAAAAATTTAATTAACTTTAAATTGCAAAATTATAATTACCTAACGATCGCCTCGACGCTTAACTACATCGATAGCTTATATTCACAGCACGAACAACTCCATACAAGTATGACATACCCCTCCTCCTCCATAGTACATTGCCCGTGCTGCTCCTCCTTACGACGTACATCGACCCACCCAACCTCGCAACCAATCAGTGCCACAAAAACTCCACCACGCTGCCTCCTCCAAAAGTCGCGATCCCAGCCAGCAACGCCTCCCAGAGCTCACAACTTCAAGCTTTAATCGAAGGCGAACGCACGTGCCACAGTCGCTTGCCGAAACCCCCACCAAAACCCTAAATCGCTCCACCTCTGCTTGAGCATGCGAATGCCATAACTCGTCCAGAGCTGCCGCGCCTATCGAGTTCCCCCCTCCTAAAAATCAATCGCGACTACGCCTCTCCACCCTCGCGTGCCGGTAGCTCGAGCACCACCCTCAGGCAAATTGCAATGCAATCGCATGATGTAATATATGTATATATTTTTCTCTTTTTTTTCAACTTCGATTTTGAACTGAAGTGAATTAGAAAAGGAATGCATAGATTTTTGGATGAGGAAAGAGGGATTTCGATTTAAACTGTCTTCGTATATTTTCTTTTTCTTCCTTGTTTGTTCGGCCGCGCTTTTGAAAGAAGAGGAAGCGTGCTTTTAGAGGCGAAGGAAACGTATAAGGGACGCAATAGGAAAATGATGCGATGGAATATGTGGTTGAAAAATATGTTGACTAGGCAATCTTTTTATTTAAATTCCAAACGTCTCGATTTACGCAACTCAAATCTCGAGACCCTATCGAGGCGTGCCGCTAGGCGTTTATAATGTTATACCCCTATTTCGAATGCGATGGAAAAGGTTTCGAGTCCTAATTCGATCGTATGGAGAAGATAGCTTTTTGGATCCAATTATTATATTGAATTTTCGATATAAATTTCAGCGCGTTTATATTCCGTATGATCAAACGATAACTCCAAACATTACGAAATTTGAAATCCGGTAATAATACACTATTATGGATCCAATGGAACTTGTTTCGTCGAAATCCAAGATTGTGCCCCGGATCGCTATTTTAACGTGCCGATTAAATCGATGATTTTCGAAAATTGGCGAAATCGCTTAAATTTCCTGTTTTAAAATCTTCCTAACTAATTTTTAATTCAAATAGAACTTATATCAATATTAGAAATCTTTTTGATTCATAAACAACCCCAATTTCCAATTATTTAACGATTTTCAATTATAAATTCAACAAATTTTATTTATTCGGTAAATCGTTATATTTGAAATTTTAAATTCATTTTAAAATTTTCAACCAACGTCTTCATATTCAAAAATCAAATTATTTCCAAATTTCATATTTAAAACCACTTAAATATTCAAAATCAAACGATAAAAAATCAGGGTCGCTACATTCCTCCCCCTTTAAAAGAATTTCATCCCCGAAATGTTAAGGCAGGAAAAATGATCCAACCCATTACTTATCCAAAACCCACCTAGTTAACTCGACATTTCACTGTTCTAATATCTTAGTTTTCAATCAAATAATTAGTTTTCCATCCTAAAACAAAATCCTTTATTTCGATTACAAATCCGAAATCAAATTTTCGTTAACAAAAATTTTTCAAATTTTTTCTAACACCCTAAATTTCCAAAAAAAATAGGCAGAGTCTCCGTTGTACGGAGGACCTTTTGCAATATGACAAGAGAGATAAATATATATACATCAACCCACATGGTCGGAAAACAAAATATATATCAATATTTTATATTTTCGCAGTATTTAATCCGCAAACGTACCTTATTTTAGCATTTTTAAGCAAGCGGCTTATTTATTTTGCAATTCGCGCAATCAAAGTCAAGCAAAACAACTCCAGATACATGTACTTACTCAATTTAAACCCGTAGGTACCAAAACATGAATTTAAATAACATTTCACTAATTGAAATGGTTAAAACACCTAAGTTTCATAAGCAATGCATACTAAACAATTATTTATAAGCAACCATAAGGTTCCAACACCAATTTAATCACTTTCTATCGATCCATATATCATTTTATTCAATTTAAATGATTTACAACTCACTTTACATGCATTCAATTAATTTTTAAACCAAACAAACTCACATTCGTTCCAAATTGATTAAAAATCAATTTATTCACTTTCCATTTGATTTGTATAATTTTATTTACTCTGTTTACGCCAAGCGACCAATTTTTTTTCTATGCAAATTTGGCGATATTCATTTAATAGAGTAACCATTTCAGTTTATAACTATTTTAAATTGATTCCAAATCAATTTATATTTCATTTTTATTCCATTTCCAATTTATTCTTATCAATTCATTTACGTTTCACTAATATCCACATTTATTATATTCAAATCTGTTTTATTAAACTCGAAATCATTACATGCTAATTTATTAAATAATCATTTCATAATTTATTTAAGCCAAGCTTCCATTAAAATATTAACTCAAGTTAATTTATTTACTTCAATCATTTCAATCAAACAATTTAAGTTCATTTCCATTTGCAAATAAATTCCCTTTCAATTTAATTTGATTCTTATCCAATCAGATCCCATTTCATTTACTTAATTAATTTAATTAGTTCCTTCATTTATTCCACTTCAATTTCAATTTCATATTCGAATTCATTCTCGAATTCATTTCAATGATATTTAAGGCTATATTCAATTTATTCATACTCAAATTGGATTTATTTGTAACTCAAGTCATTTCTATTTCAAACCATTTCTGTTTTATTCGACTCATTCCTATTTTATTTAATTCGCTTACTCTTAAAGTCGAATTTAATTTATAACTCAAGTTTTAATTCCAGTATTCACTTTTTAATCCACAATTCAATTTATTCAACCAAGTTAAGTTCCATTACCATATTCAATTAACTAATTAATTATCTAATTAGTTCACTTCCAATTTATAATTCAATATCTGATTTTTATTTTTAAAAATCACTTAACTCAACTTACTTGGGTTCAAATTTATTTTATAAGGTTTGGATTTCATTTCTTCACTAGAATATTGAATCATTTTTATCTTAGTTTTATCATTTCATTTTCTTCCCATTTATAAACTTTACAACTTATTTTTCTCATTTCATAAATTCTACACTCGAGCACATTCACATTTTATTTTTAGCCCAGAGTTATACATCGCTTAATAGCTTTAATATATACTTTTATTTAATTAATTCCAAATTCTATAAGCTTTTGAAATTTATTTATTCCAATTCAAATTTTTTTTCTTTTCAATTCAATCCAAACACAACTCAATTTTGTTTAACTTAGCTTAAGTTAAATTTCAAATCCATACATTTTCTTTAACCAATTTAATTTATTTAACTTGCATAAGTCAAATTCAATTTATACAATCCACTTTAATTAATTCACTAATTCCTTTTTATTATTGCCATTACTTCATTTATTTATTCCATTTGCTTTGCTTAAGTTTAATTTTATCCATTTTAACTTTACTCAAGTTAAAATTTAATTTCGAAATCCAATTTCCATACATTCCTTATTTAGAATCATTTTCAATTTATAAGTTTATAACTTATTTTCCGATAATCTCTAAATTATTTAAATAAGGATTCCAGAATTCAAACACCCGGCATTTTTTCAAATCATTTTGAAATCTCAAATATCCCAAAATCACACTTTTTACATTTTAAACCAAACTTGGTTTTTATCTAAACAAGTTCCCTTTGGAATTTCCAAAACAAAACTGGTTTTCCCAACAAATCTACACAAATCAATTACGGTAGCAATCCGTCACTTAGAAACTCGAAAATGAATACTAATGATGCTGCGTAGTCATCACTAGGATTATTTCCCAACGACTAAAGTAAGTTTAGTGCTATTTCTCTTCTAAAATCCATTTTGAAACAATTTCCTTTCGAGATATTCCCAAAAATAATACTCTTATTATTATTTTCCACACCACTTTGAAAAAAAAACATTTTTTTTCAAACTTTCCGGGATTTAAATTTCAAATTCCGGTTTGAATTCAATTTTAATTATAACCCATTTGTATAATTTATGCTTATACAAATTTTCATTTGGTTATATAAACTATTTTCAATTTTATATTCTTATTTGATTATAATATTATCATCCAAACACTCCAATTATATATAATAATTTTCAAAAAAATTATTACTTTCATATCAAAATATGATTTGGATAAAATTATTTCATTTACCCACTTTTTTAAATAATACTATATCGGTTTGCCTAGTTTAAGAGTTTAGAAATCCCTATCGATACAGTTGTCCAGACTGTACCGACCAGAATTTATAAACATTCTACCGATAAGTCAACACAATATAAAATAATTTATATTCACTAACAAATACGTGCACATGTCTATTTATACACTCAAACTCATTCTAAAGTACTACTGACTCTATCTCTAATGAGTAATCCACCCCAAAGCCAAGGTTCTCGCTTAACCTTCTGCCCTGATACCAACTGTAACAGATCAAAATTTTCGACCCTCGAAAATCGACATTAATACATCCATTGTATAAAATGCCGAGCAGCCGAGTGCTGGAAATACCAGTTCATTAGGGGTGAAGAAGAAAAAGGTAGAAGAAAATAGAACACAATAACACAGAATCTCATAATCGTAGCAGAACAAAATATAATATAAAATAACAGATTTTTATACAAAAGAATTTTGTAACTATTTAATACTTGCAATCATCAGAGTACAGCAATCACTACATCAAATCTGGACAGTTATAATAACTTGTCCTCATACAGCGGAGAATATACATCAAGTACGGAAATACGCCTCTGTCATCCAGCTTGTCTCCTCAGCTTCATAGCATCCTACCTTGAATCTGTAATACTCGGTCTGACCCGAGTATTATAATAAAATAATACCCGAGTCAGTCTAGAAAATCAACGTGAGAAAACACACTCAATTTGAATTTTTAACGTTTCTCAAAATCCTTTGAAAAAAAGGTATCTCGTAAGACCACATCACACATAAACCCGATAGGTTTTTGCCTTATGATAACCAAAACAATTTTTATCAAAATCATCTGATATTGTAATAGTGTCTATAGAAAGTAAATAGAAAATAGCTGAAATGCTTGCATCTCACGTTCCAGCATAGTTGGGCATAATCAAAATCATACGGCGCTTATTGGAGAATGGATTCCATCGAATGACTGGGCCACTAGGGTACCACCCACCATAGTACACCTCTAGAACAATGTACCGAGGACCACGCTGAGATTGCCTACAACAAAAGACCGACCTACCCCTAACCTGGATAGATCGAATATGTTATCACCCCGGGTGTTCCCACCCTTACCATCGAGCGCTCCTTCCATGCACAACCATATCCATAAAATAAAGGTTTCCGGTGACATCTAGAAAGGTGATAACATACCCTACTTTGGTGCGACCCACTTAGCCTTACTGCATCTCCCCTGTTTTAGTCATTCCCAATTGATGAGGTTCGTAGCTAAGCGTTACCTTTCAAGGAACAATTTCTCTTAGAATGCTCATCGTCCTCCAATGATGATGTTCTGATAGCATTCGTCCATACAAGTTGCCCTAGGTCAGGACAAACCGAATCACTGTCTTCATCATCTTCACGGTTTTCATTCGTAACTTTCAAATTGGATCGAAGTGGTTTTCGGATAATTAAATCTGATCCTGGTCCCTTCGAAACGATTAACGAAATTGGCTAAAATTGACAGTCGGTTATTTAATATCAGTAAACTTCCAAAAGAAATCATCAGGCCTTATTATAAATTTCCCAAAATTTATTTCAAAATATCTTTAAAAGATATTACTTTCAGTTCTTCAACATTTGAAAACAGTTTTCAAATCCTTATGTTTTCAACGGAACATTTCCAAACCTTTCCAATACTTAGAATATTTTCCCCACTTCATTTTATATTCAACACTTAGAAAGTATTCTTTTTATTTCCTATTTCTTTTTCTCAAAATCATTTACAATTTTATTTGTAAATTCCTTGACTAGTTTATAACGAATTCTATAAATTTCCAGAATTCTTTAATTAATTTCCTTATATATCTAAAGCCAATTTTACTTGCTTATAAACTCAATTTTTCCTTTGTACTTCTTTATGAATTCTATTTTTATTTTCGAAGTTCACTTTTATTTAACCACTTTGGGAATTTTCTTACTTTTCTTCCCAATTCTATTTTAAGAATTTCATTATAAATTCCATATACTAAATTACCCCATTCCCAGACTTACAAAAAAGTTTTATAAATAAATTTAAAACATTTCAAAACTCTATATATATACATATGTGAAAAAATAAGGATCTAAAGGAAAATAATAATAATATGTTTTTAAGACATTGAAATAATTATTTAAAATATTGAAATACTCTTTATACATCACTTCCCAAAACAGGTTAAAAATATGAGATTTATTGAATAAATATTAAGCATTTGAAAAAAATAACTTCTGAAGTATTTAAATACTAACCGACTTTAAATTATATAGTTAAATAAATAAAAATTTCCTTTTTTAAAATTTAAAACTTAACTTACTGATAAAAATATATTTTTAAATCTGGGTAACCAAATTCTCAATTTATAACTCCTCTCGATTTTCATCAGATTACTCCCATTCCGGTCTCCTTAACCATCTTCACTTTAGAAATAGTATCTACTATTTCTCTGACCCTATTTCCATATTCAAATATAAATTCTTCCCATAAATTTATATTCCAAATTTATCGTCTGATGTCGCTTTCCTTTATTTATAAACTTCGTTTATAATTTTTTTTTACTCCTTTGAGTTTCACTAAAAATAATCTGATTTATAAATTCCATTTTATAAATTCAATTTCTTATGAATTCCATTTATTTTTGCCGATCTATTTTTAATATCGATTTCAACTTCTCTCTAAATTTTTCCAAATATCACTTTAAAATCCAGTCTTTAAAAATTCCTTTATATAATTAATTTTAAAATCTCTATTTAAAATATTTTCTTGCTTTATTTAATACGATCAAAATTCCATTATTGCTTATCCAAATCAATCTCCTTTAAAATAATCCAAATTTCAATATACATATTTTTATATAAAAAATCTCCTTTTAATTCCTTAAAAATTTCAAAATACTATTTATGGTATTCAATATACCAAAGTTAATTCCAATGCTATTATAATATTTAAAAATTTGTAACACATAATAATCCAGCAGATTACTCAATCACATCATATATTTTTATATATATGAAAAACACTAAATATATTTGACGAATCCAGTTGGATTCCTCCAACTTGTTTTTCCTGCATCCACAGATGTTAGACAACAATAAAAATACCCATCCCACTTCGAGGGGGATATCGCGATATATAGGGTCATCCGCTATTATGCAAGGTGCATAGGGTCTCATCCGCTATAATATGCGGGAATATCACTCCAAATACTAATATATATACTACTATATATATATAGTCATCCAACAGATAATTTATAAATTTATCAATTCAATCAAGCATCAAATAAAATTTAATTTTAAACATTTAAATTTTAAACATTTAAATTTTAAACGTAGCAATCCAAAAGAGTGAGAATTTTCTCACCTTTGATTTTTATTTTATAATATGATCCAACCCGACTTGTTTCTTCACGATTTTGGACCTCGTAAAAATAATAATTATACATTTATGAATTTTTGAGTTTTATTTAAAATAATTGAATCTAACTAATTACCTTACTAATAAATTTAATTAACTTTAAATTGCAAAATTATAATTACCTAACGATCGCCTTGACGCTCAACTACAGCGACAGCCTATATTCATAGCATGAACAACTCCAGACAAGTATGACGTACCCCTCCTCCTCCACAGTACTTCGCCCATGCTGCTCCTCCTTACAACGTACATCGATCCACCCAACCTCGCAATCGATCGGTGCCATAAAAACTCCACCATGCCGCATCCTCCAATAGTGGCGATCCCAGCCAACAACGCCTCTTAGAGCTTGCGACTTCAAGCTTTAATCGGAGACAAACACATGTTCCACAGTCGCCTGCCGAAACCCCCACCAAAACCTTAAATCGCTCCACCTCCACCTGAGGACGTGAATTCCATGACTCATCCAGAGCCGCCGTACCTATTGAGTTTCCCCTCCTAAAAATCAATCGTGACTACGCCTCTCCACCCTCGCGCACCGGTAGCTCGAGCACCACCCTCAGGCAAATCACGATGCAATCATGTGATGTAATATATATATGTATAATTTTCTTTTTTTTACAACTTCGATTTTGAACTGAAGGGAATTAGGAAAAGAATGCGTGGATTTTTGGATGAGGAAAGAGGGATTTCGATTTAAACTGTCTTCGTATTTTTTTCTTCTTCCTTTGTCTGTTCGGCCACGCTTTTGAAAGAAGAGGAAGCGTGCTTTTGGAGGCAAAGGAAACGTATAAGGGACGTAATAGGAATATGATGCGATGGAATATGCGGCCGAAAAGTAGGTTGACTAGGCAATATTTTTATTTAAATTCCAAACGTCTCGATTTACGCAACTATAATCTTGAGACCCTATCAAGGCATGCCGGTAGGCATTCATAATGTTCTACCCCTATTTCTAATGTGATGGAGAAGGTTTCGAGTCCTAATTCAATCGTATGGAGATGATAGCTTTTTGGACCCAATTATTATATTGAATTTTTGATATAAATTTCAGCGCATTTATATTCCGTATGATCAAACGATAACTCCAAACGTTACGAAATTTGAAATCCAATAATAATACACTATTACAGTTCCAATGGAACTAGTTTCGTCGAAATCTGAGACTGTGTCCCGGATTGCTATTTTAACGCGTCGATTAAATCGATGATTTTCAAAAATTAGCGAAATCGCTTAAATTTCCTGTTTTAAAATCTTACTAACTAATTTTTAATTCAAATAGAACTTATATCAATATTAGAAATCTTTTCGATTCATAAACAACCCCAATTTCCAATTATTTAATGATTTTCAATTATAAATTCAACAAATTTTATTTATTCGGTAAATCGTTATATTTGAAATTTTAAATTCATTTTAAAATTTTCAACCAACGTCTTCATATTCAAAAATCAAATTATATCCCAATTTCATATTTAAATCCACTTAAATATTCAAAATCAAACGATGAAAAATCCGGGTCGTTATAGAAATTGTGGAGAAGATGAAGAAATTGCAATTAGATCATATAGAAGTAATTAATGTAAGGTGTGTGGAAAATGGAAATAAGAGTTTTGTAAGGGAAAATTTGTTATAAAGAGTTAATAGCCAAAAATAAGGATTTTAATTTCAAAATTAAGAGAAAAAATAATACAGATGATCAAAGGTTAAACTTCTTAGATAATACAGATATACATCGAACATATTAGATTTGAAGGCAAGGATAAGAGAATGAGGGTATTTTTTAATGGAGGGGGAGAGTTAAATATGTATGCCGCTAATGTGTTATGGCATATTTTACAAATAAAAACATTGTTAATTCAAACATTAAACAAAGATTTGGACTTTAATGTAAAATTTATGCAACAAATTATGAGAATTAAGCATTTGGGATGAGAATAAAGCAGATGAGAGATAAATGTTGCATCTATATTGTACTTCTTATAAAAAAGTTAGACAAAACAGATAATACAGATAGAAATGTATGGTTAAAATGTTAAAATGGAATTATTTGAGCTTAATAACTAAGTTTTTATTCGAACCTCTAGCTTTGGAATATACTTTGTTGAAATCCATATACCAATCATTTATGTGGTTTAAATCATGCTTTTCTACATTAAAAGTAATCATGCTTCCAGTATACACATACATGTATATACATATTTGTAATAAAACAATAGATATAAGTTACCATAAATTGAAATCACTTCAAAATTAATCGTCTAATTCTTTGAATTATCGATTACATGAATTCAACTAAAACCCTACAACAATTTAAATTGAAATAATAAAGTCAATCCCCAATAAAGAAACAAACAAAGTTATTTGGCTTTTTTAATATTATAATATAATATCCTACAATAAAAAATGGAGATAAGTTAACACTAAATTTAAAAATCACATGAAAATCAATCCTTTAATTCCCTAAATTACCGATTGTATTAACTTCATCTCATACTACAACAATTTTGATACAAAATAAAAATCCAATCAAAATAAGCAATTAAACAAAATTAGTTGACAATGAGCCAAAAAAATACGTTTAGTTATTATTTTAGAAAATGGAAAACTCAAATCAGAATGAAATAAACAAATGGAAGAGATTAAGTGAAATTAATGGTATGTTATAGCCATTAATAGTACAATTAATATTCGATGGTATGAAAATGAAATTATAAGGGTGTAAAATATTAATAATACATAAATTACCAAGAATTTAGTATACATGATGAGATGAACTGCGAAAAGCGTATACAAATGGTCGAATATTCTCTTTTACATACAAACAAAAAGTAAATTGCAAATAAGAAACTAAACAAAATTTGTTGATAATGTGCCAAATAAACCACGTTAATTTTTTTAAATGGATAACTCAATCAGAATAAAATACATAAATGAAAGGAGGTTACATGAAATTAATGGTATATTGCAGTCACTAATGCTATCATTAATATTTAATATGTATGAAAATGAAATTATAAGCATGTAAATTTTAATAATCCCTCAAATCATTAAGAAATCAGTATACATGATGAAATGAACTGTGAAAAAGTAAACAAAGGGTCAATATTCGCTTATATATATAAGATGATCATGGAATGAAATTACCTTTCATCAACACAGAGCCTTTCGATTCATTCATCAATTGTAATCTATAGTCCTGTGAAAATTAAGATACAAGCTTAATCAGAAAAGTATAATAGATAAAAAAAATGAAATTATTCACCGATATATCAAATAAAACCTAAATAGATGATGGTGAACCTCAAATTTTGTTCTTAGAATCGGGTATATTATGTCATCATACCTAACAACAAAAATTGCAACTGGAGAAACCAAAAACCAAATCAATTAGCAATGAGCAAATTCTATGAAGATAAAACAAAATAAATGAACAAGATAAACTTAATTGATTTTCAAAGAGCCATTATCTTGTTACATTGGAAATAACACACAACAAGTTTTCTTGCAAAATTGAGATAGATTAAAGATATTGAATAAGCGAAACAAATAAAATTTCATGATAATCAGAATAATTACTGAAATTAAGTTTAGAATTTGGGTGTTGTTCAACTAAGGAATTGGGTAGCTGATGAATAATGAATGAAGCCCCAACTTGAAAAATAAATATATTTAAGAAAGCTGGTAAGAAAAAGGTAAGTTGAGGGGACACCGTTAATACCTAGGTTAATGTTTGAAGACAAAAATAAAATGATTGAAGGATGAAAATGAAAATGAAAAATGAAGCTTAAACAAAGGAGAATTCAGTATAGAGATTGGGAAGGAATATGAGAGCGGATAATGAAAAGTCATATATTTAACTTTAATATAATAGAATATATAGAATAGATAGAATATAATAGAGTGGATATAGGATGTAATAAATGTATTTATTACACTTATTATATATATGTAAATGGATAATAAAAAGAATGATAATATCATGTAAATTTAATATAAAATTAAGATGCAATAAAATTGGTAAGACTTTGTTTTTGTTATATTTTTTGAGTCATATTTAAATATTTCATCACTTGAGTTATTTTTATATTCAGTAAATGATCATATATTACAATACATTAAAACACAAATTTTAACATTTGAAGCTTCAATTTACTTTGGTTATTGATCTAAAATCTTCTAGTTCAAATGAAGAAAGTAAATTCTAATTTAAAATTGAATAACTAAGCTAAAAACAAAAAAAAATCAAGAATCATATAATCATAAATATTAAAGGACACGTGACAATGCATGAATTTTCAAATTATGATGAAAGATTAAGTAATATCTCAATTCCATAAAGTATTGATCAAAATTTACATTTAAAAATGCTGTTTTACTTAATTGAAGACATATTTTTAAATAAGAAAAGAACATCTAAAATTTTAAATACAAATCCTTTATTTAAGCACTATACAACATAAGAAACTTCATTTCAAACTTCATTATATTATTTACAATATAATTCAATCCCAAATGAATCAATGCATACTTGCAATGTCACCCTTTTTAAATATTTTCATTATATATTAAATTTAAGAAGAGACATTTTGACATTTGCAGACATAAACTTGTAGACATTCCAAAACCATTGAGTAAATATGTACAATTCAGAATATAACATGTAGTAAATAATATGTTGAACGTTTAGTCATACTCAAATACAATGGAAGCACAACATAGTATTTCTAAGAAATCAAATATTAGCAAATAGGAATAGGTAAAAACAACATACAATTCCCTTTAATTCATGAATGAACGCAAAAGTACAATATTAACTTAGCTTTCTATCAAGAATTCAACCACTTAGATAGAAAATAAAAGACATATAAAATTGTGATATGTATTTGGTAAATAAATATCTGTAACGACCTGAAATTTTCAACCATTCGCATCCATACATGTCGGATTTGAATTGCTCAAAATATCAGATTGTTAATTTAAATTTAGCAAAACTCAGCATATATACAGTAAATAAATAATCATAAGATCACAGAGTAATATAACAATAGTGCAGCGGAAACAAAATAATAGTAGTTCATGAAGCTACTATATATATAACAGAGTTAAACAAGATACAACAAAAGTCTCGAATACAATAGTCAAATACAAGATCAGAATACATCACTGGAATCAACTGAATATCTGAAAGCTGGATAGATAGCTGGATCTCCAAGCGAAGCTCCAACTCCAAAGGTGAGTCTCGAATACTGGCACACTCAGTCTGACCCGAGCGTAAAGCAAAACACAAAACACTCGAGTCAGGATTAACATTCTTATATCAATAAATCCAACTCAAGTGAAATAATAACTGAAAATACAAGTAACTCAAAGGATGTTTGGGATAACCATCCTCTAAGGATCCGTTAAACTATTTATATATAGTAGTGTACGCTAAGTAGATAATGCCTATCAGTAATATAAAGTATCAAAATAGCGTTAAGGCGTTACCATTATCCCCCTTAATACATTTTATATAAGCGTCATAGTCTATACAGCACTGTAAACTCCACCGTAAACTAGTGGGCTATCAGGGAGTACTCCATAGGTATAACACGAAACAAATCGTAGTGGTCGCGCATAGGGATACGACTATGACAAGGCACATGAGGCAATACCCAAGGTAGTGAAACTACCGTTTGCCTGATCCGGACTAGTGAGAACGCATCGCCGCAACGATCACAACACCGCGAAACAACACTCCCAATTCAAGGGTGCGCACCAATCAAAACAAGTAATGAGTAGTTTACGAAGAAGTGTGTCCGCTAGAGGTAGCTAACTTCACTGGCCCGACACGGATCCTGTTTAAGTCATTTCCAATTTGACACAAGTGTCAAGGTCATCCATTATCGTTCTCTTTCTTCAAATCCAGCAACGTCATCATTCCAACCACTTCATTCTGGAACACACTCCGCGTATAATAGTTATTAAAGTGGTTTTCGGTTTAGACAGAGAGTATGTCTAGAACCGATCCTGGACTCTTTAATAACTACGTAATTATTACACCGATTGGTCATTTAATAAACTTTCAAAATAGTTTATATTTCAAAACCAAAATATCATTGCCATTTCAAAACCATATCAATATGATATCACTTCCATTTCAAAACCAAATACGATATCATTTCCATTTCAAATATATCCATCTCAAATATATCCATTTACAAAATCTTAGTACTTCAAAGTTATAACACTTTCTAAATCAAACACTTTGGAAATCATAATTCTTGGAAATCAAAATTTAGAAATCATAATGCTTTGGAATCATAACACTTCCCACTTAACCGTTTAAATATAAATAATAGTATATATAATAAAATAGTTTATAATTTAAAATAGTTTATATAAAAATAGTTATAATTTAACATAGTTTATATTAAAAATAATTTATATTAAAATAGTTTTTATGAAATAAATTTATAAATTAACATATATAAATAGTTTAAATATAATTTGAAAATATTTTATATAATAAAATAGCTTCCTCAAATTTCACAAATCAATTCCAAATCAACTCCAATCCCAAAATTTCAAATTTAGTCAAATCTCAAATCATCAATTTCAATTCAATTCATTTCTCAATAAATTATTATATTGATTTCAAATACAGATTTGAACCACAAATAAACCATTTAAATTTTGATATATTCCAAAGCTTTAAATATTTCACAATCTCAAAACTAAATTTGATAATTTCATATATATCTTAATTTAACTTTATTATTATTTAGTTTTGATTTATCCACTTAATAAATCCAATATTATTTAAATAAAACCCCAAATTACAAATAAACTAAATATTTCCTTCAACTTATTTAAACTAGAAATATTCATTTGAATCACCTTAACCAAAATCAAGTTATAAAATTTTATCCTTTAAAAATCTCAAATTCAATAAGTTCCAAATCGATTTCTAATTAAATATATTTCTTAATTAAATACAATTTCAAATCAATTTCAAATCTATCTTCTCAAGATTAATTTATTAAATCATTATAAACTCTATATTAAAATATAATTTAAATAAATACTTAACCATATTATATTTTAATAAAATCAAACTTTATTATTAAGCTTATTTTATATTAAAACAAATTTATGCATAGCTTAAAATCAAGACTTTAACTATATATAAAATAACATTTATATAATATCTAAAATCAATATTTATATAAAACCATATATTTCCTTACAAAACCATAGTAATCATTTCAAATTATTTATGTATAGACCAACGGTGTCTGTATATAATTTTCTATCCTATGGTCAAGTGATACGGATATTTATCATTTCAATCCGCAATTTAAATATATACAGGTATATATCATTTCAACCCGCAATCCCAAATTCAATTCAATGAAAATCGCTTGGGTTTATCATTTCAACCCATAACGATTTTCTCCTATTCTACAGATTATTCGGGTATGTATCATTTCTACCCATAGTGATTCTATACTAACATGGAACTTGCAAAGTGATAACAGATATGATAATAAAATAACAACAGTAACATGCATATATCATCAATATAGATAACAAATAATGGTGTCAGATGTCACAGGTGAACAGATACAGAAAACAACATATATATATATGCCAATGTAAATAACTAACAACAGCATATTTCAATTATCGTTTCAATTTAAATCAAATTTAATATATATAAGAACGTAACTCGTGAGTGATTGCCCACCTTTCGAGGCTAGATAGGTTTGACGATGGAATGAGTTTCAAATCCAAGCAAGAATTTCAAAGCAAAGCTAGATGGATCCGAATTTGACGGACAATCTGATAGATAGGGGATCGATGAAAATAAATTAGAATCTGCTTGATGTAGACTGAAATGAAATATATATATTCTATTATATTATTTTCTTAACCAATATTAGATTTGGAAGTCATTAAAATAATATATATATATATACATTTGCAATTAAATACTAAATCCAAACACCTATAAATAAATAAATAAATAAAATCTCAATATATTTATTAAAACTCAAACTCTGGTATACTCATCTATATATAAATTAATATATATAAAGATATACAAACACACATATAATACTTTGGAACCAACAATATATACTAATATGTAAACTATATATACTTTTAATATCTATTGCAGAATATCTTATAATATATATATATAGTGAATAGGTCCAAAAACTTTATAAACTTATATTCACAAACAGATTGTTTAAAACTCAGGAATACAACTTATATCAGAATGTATAACTCATATAAAATGTATTGTATATACATATATAACTTGAAACCATAACACATATTAACCTTTGAAGTAGACCCAGCCCATATATACGTATATGTTTAACACCTATATATATACACTAACATAAAATTCAAATATAAACTATATATATATTAGAAAACCAAATTAGCATATACTTATCCACATAAACTAACATATAACATATATAGGTGAACTTCCAAAACATATAACTAGATTCCAAAAATCAAATATGTAAGAACTTTGGAAACATATATACTTCCTTTATACTGCACGTACTCTATATCTTTAACATCCAACATAATATATGCCTTAAAACCGTGGTAAACTCATATTATAACATATATATAAACTAATATATTATACAACTAGACGACATATGTAGGCTATATATAAATAAATATATATACTTAAAAATAGTATTCTATACTTAAAACCATATACAAAGCATACGTGCACTGTAAATATATGTTATATGTGATACAAAAGGTAATATAAAGAATTGTACTAACATATTTTAAGATTTCTATCAACTAACTATTACAGCTCATAAATATATACTCTAAATATACTCGCTTTAGTTATGAATGAACAAACAGAACATATACCATCAAGCCAGAAAAATGTACATGCGAACAATATATATAAAACAAATATGTAGACCTACCCTTAAAACAACTAATATATATACAAAACATTGTACTCATTATTATATACAAACATTTATAAACCTATATAAATTAAACTGTTAATTATGAATATTTTTACAGTATAACAAACTGTTATATAAATACTTGCAATTCAAAGTTTGTTAAGATAACCTTGTCTGACCATTACAAAATTTCAAAACAATCTAACCCATTACATACAACAGTAGCATATAATACTCCTATATACTACAACCAAGTCTTATAAAATAACATACTTTTATAAACTAAAAAAAACAATACCTTTTCAAAGAAAAGAGGAAGAAGACATTTGTGGAGGTGGAGGCCAATTGATGGAAGCAATGGGAATAGTGAAAGTCTAGCACGAGAATTCATGAATTATGAAAGCCAACTGGCTATTGATTTCAATAGGTAGACAGATGAAAGGTCACAGGTAGACAACAGGCTCAAAACAGTTAGTGATGCGGAAATCATTTTACTAATACCACCGCGTCTCGGACGTTGAACTGCACGAATGAATATACTGAGGAGATCAGCATGACGAGACGATCGAAATGGTACACAGATATCAGTGATCAGACTATCCTATCAAAAGTCGATACCGGTACCGAAAAATGCTGCTAATTTGCCGGAATTAAGTCAAACGGAGCAATAGCAGTCCAAATTTGACGAAACGGAAGATGACGTCTCACTCAGAAGATGATTTACAAATTTTCTATATAAAAATATTCGGGTTTGAAAAATATTTTATTACCATCGATTTTTAACTGATATAAATTGAAATAAAATTACACTAGAAAATAAACTTCCATATTATATGATGAAAATTTACCATGTTCTATGTTTAACTAGACGTATTTCGAATATCAAATTTTTATTTCAAAATTTTATTGTTTAAAACTTTTACAAAAATTAAATAAATTAAATAAATAAACCACTGAAATTTACGGGTCATTACACTCTCCCCCACTCAACTTTTCGTCCCCGAAAAGGAAGGAGGTAGGAGAATAGAAACACCAAGAAAGAAATCTGGTTGAAATACAAATAAAAAAATGAAATTAAAGCCATATAAATTTCAAACTAAACTAATTGATAGTCAATATTTTGGTTTAATCCATTTGAGTTCACTTAAGTTAATTCAATCTATCAATTTCTAAATTCATTATCTTATTATCTAGTCATCCTCAATTAACAATTTCTAAACCATCAATTTGTATAATCATTTAATATACTCATATTTTATTCAACAAATTTTAATTCTTTTATCCCAAATTTTGATTAAGTTTATTCCACTTAATATCTTATTACATATACTTAAACCATATAAATTAATTTAAACCATATAAATTTCAATTTATATTAATTTACATTCAATAATTGATTTTAAATTCAAGGTATTTCCATAAGTTGATCTAATTTCAATTTATTAATTCCTTTAAAACAAATTTATTTGCCTCATCTATTATTCAATTAACTTATTATCCTATTTATCTCTATTAACGTCTTTATAATAAAATTTAAGTGTATAACATTTATTATAACCCTCAAATTCTATTTATAAAACATTTTATATTGTATATTATCCAATTACATTTTTAACTTCTGAATAATTTAGGTAAGTTGTATTAGAATGAAGTTGAATAATATACAAATAAAATTTTCCCAATTCAATTATTCATGTTTAAATATTTATTCCAAATTTTGGTTTCATTTTAAATCATAATTTTAAGAATTTTAAATTTCCGATTAACTTCAAATAATTTAGAGATAAGTATATGTACATATGCTATATATATCAAATCAACCATATACCTATATATTATAAATCGAGCCATACTTTAAATTTTTTGAATCAAATTCAATTTCCAAAACAAAAGTGTAGCAAAACTACTGAATGGCCTCTCCACTTCGAAACTCGAAAATGAATGTCGATGATGCGGCCGCCATCACCGAAATTATTTTCCAACGACAAAAGAGGAGAGTACTGATTTGAACATTAAAATATTCTTTGAAAACCATTTCTATTCGAAAATACTTGTATAATATACATTTTAAAACTTTAAAACCAGAGTTTGAAATTATCGGAAATTAAATTCTCAAATTCTTAATTAAATTCATTTCAAATTCTAAATTAGTTTATAAACCAAGTTATAAATTCATTTATAGAACAATAAATGATAATCAAATATTATCATTTCAGACAACCAATTTAATTATCTTATTATTTTCCAGAAAATTTTACTTATATATATATAATATAATCATACAAATTTATTTCATTTACCAAATTGGAAATAATATTGTGTCAGTTTGTTCTGTTCAAGTGTTTTGGAAATCCTATCGATAACGTTGATCAGACGAATTGCTCGAAAACCCAAATCAACATCAACAACTCAAACAACACACTATAAAACATTTATATTAATTACAAATACAAAAATACACTCCCTCACTCGATGATTCCAGGATGGATTTCAAAACAAGGATAAAGATCCAAATTCAAAGGGACCCAAATCAAAAGAATTCAAATTCGAAGATGTGCTCGAAACGAAGATAAATAGATTCAGAGAGAGAAAAGAATGGATAGGCTTATATAAATCGCGAGCAACCTTAACCCGGTCAACCATGACTTCAAAATAATATCGAGGTAGAATTCTAGAACAGATCAACATTCGATCGCCAGAGATAGAATTCGGGTATTGCAAAAGATCGCAGCATCGTAAACCGAGGATACAGAAATCTTCGGTGAATCAATACCGATTGTAAAGGAGTTTCACCCCTTTATAGATTATTCAAAGATTGGCGAGACCGCCAATTTATTATAAAGATCATTCGAAGTGGAGTTATGGGATACTCCAAAATCAAGAAGAATACAAATAAGGAGAGATAAGAATGGACTTTGGAACCGAGGGAACATTCCAAAATTCAAAGGAAACCGAATCGAAGAAGAAGGAATTCAAGCTCGAACGAAAGTGATTCTGTAATTAAATCTACTCCATATGCTGATTTTTGCCTAAAACCAAAGCTTCGATACCAACTGTAACGGACCGCGTCAGTGGGGTAGCGCCCACCGTAGCATACAGCTGTACCTGTGTTCTGCCTTTACAGCCAGCCTCTCGATTGCACCAACCCCGCAGGGACATGTAGGAGTAAGAGTCATCCGCTCGCTACCAAACCAAATGCGAGAACCCCCTACCATGCTGCACCCGCCAAGTGCATAGGCAGACACACATGTCAGATTTGAATTGCTCAAAATATCAGATGTTAATTTAAATTTGGCAAAAATCAGCATATATATACAGTAAATAAATAATCACAAGATCACAGACACAGAGTAATATAACAATAGTGCAGCGGAAACAAAAGAATAGTAGTTCATGAAGCTACTATATATATAACAGAGTAAAAAAAGATACAACAAAAGTCTCGAATACAATAGTCAAATACAAGATCATAATACATCACTGGAATCAACTGAATATCTGAAAGCTGGATAGATAGCTGGATCTCCAAGCGAAGATCCAACTCTAAAGGTGAGTCTCGAATACTGGTACACTCAGTCTAACCCGAGCGTAAAGCAAAACACAAAACACAAAACACTCGAGTCAGGATTAACATTCTTATATCAATAAATCTAACTCAAGTGAAATAATAACTGAAAATACAAGTAACTCAAAGGATGTTTGGGATAACCATCCTCTAAGGTTCCGTTAAACTATTTATATATAGTAGTGTACGCTAAGTAGATAATGTCTATCAGTAATATAAAGTATCAAAATAGCATTAAGGCTTTACCATTATCCCCCTTAACACATTTTATATAAGCGTCAT
The DNA here is from genome assembly GCA_030737815.1 of Allium fistulosum. Lineage (NCBI taxonomy): Eukaryota > Viridiplantae > Streptophyta > Magnoliopsida > Asparagales > Amaryllidaceae > Allium > Allium fistulosum. The sequence continues at coordinate 1,026,052,606 of CM060902.1, forward strand.
AGTCTATACAGCACTGTAAACTCCACCGTAAACTAGTGGGCTATCAGGGAGTACTCCATAGGTATAACAAGAAACAAATCGTAGTGGTCGCGCATAGGGATACGAGTATGACAAGGCACATGAGGCAATACCCAAGGTAGTGAAACTACCGTTTGCCTGATCCGGACTAGTGAGAACGCATCGCCGCAACGATCGCAACACCGCGAAACAACACTCCCAATTCAAGGGTGCGCACCAATCAAAACAAGTAATGAGTAGTTTACGAAGAAGTGTGTCCGCTAGAGGTAGCTAACCTCACTGGCCCGACATGGCTCTTGTTTAAGTCATTTCCAATTTGACACAAGTGTCAAGGTCATCCATTATCGTTCTCTTTCTTCAAATCCAGCAACGTCATCATTCCAACCACTTCATTTTGGATCACACTCCGCGTATAATAGTTATTAAAGTGGTTTTTGGTTTAGACAGAGAGTATGTCTAGAACCGATCCCGTACTCTTTAATAACTACGTAATTATTACACCGATTGGTCATTTAATAAACTTTCAAAATAGTTTATATTTCAAAACCAAAATATCATTGCCATTTCAAAACCATATCAATATGATATCACTTCCATTTCAAAACCAAATACGATATCATTTCCATTTCATATATATCCATCTCAAATATATCCATTTACAAAATCTTAGTACTTAAAAGTTATAACACTTTCTAAATCAAACACTTTGGAAATCATAATTCTTGGAAATCAAAATTTAGAAATCATAATGCTTTGGAATCATAACACTTCCCACTTAACCGTTTAAATATAAATAATAGTATATATAATAAAATAGTTTATAATTTAAAATAGTTTATATAAAAATAGTTATAATTTAAAATAGTTTATATAAAAAATAATTTATATTAAAATAGTTTTTATGAAATAAATTTATAAAGTAACGTATATAAATAGTTTAAATATAATTTAAAAATACTTTATATAATAAAATAGCTTCCTCAAATTTCACAAATCAATTCCAAATCAACACCAATCCCAAAATTTCAAATTTAGTCAAATCTCAAATCATCAATTTCAATTCAATTCAGTTCTCAATAAATTATTATATCGATTTCAAATACAAATTTGAACCACAAATAAACCATTTAAATTTCGATATATTCCAAAGCTTTAAATATTTCACAATCTCAAAACTAAATTTGATTATTTCATATATATCTTAATTTAACTTTATTATTATTTAGGTTTGAATATCCACTTAATAAATCCAATATTATTTAAATAAAATCCCAAATTACAAATAAACTAAATATTTCCTTCAACTTATTTAAATTTGAAATATTCATTTAAATCACCTTAACCAAAATCAAGTTATAAAATTTTATCCTTTAAAAATCTCAAATTAAATAAGTTCCAAATCGATTTCTAATTAAATATATTTCTTAATTAAATACAATTTCAAATCAATTTCAAATCTATCTTCTCAACCTTAATTTATCAAATCATTATAAACTCTATATTAAAATATAATTTAAATAAATACTTAACCATATTATATTTTAATAAAATCAAACTTTATTATTAAGCTTATTTTATATTAAAACAAATTTATGCATAGCTTAAAATCAAGAATTTAACTATATATAAAATAACATTTATATAATATCTAAAATCAATATTTATATAAAACCATATATTTCCTTCCAAACCCATAGTAATCATTTCAAATTAATTATGTATAGACCAACGGTGTCTGTATATAATTTTCTATCCTATGGTCAAGTGATACGGATATTTATCATTTTAATCCGCAATTTAAATATATACGGTTATATATCATTTCAACCCGCAATCCCAAATTCAATTCAATGAAAATCGCTTAGGTTTATCATTTCAACCCATAACGATTTTCTCCTATTCTACAGAACGTTCGGGTATGTATCATTTCAACCCATAGTGATTCTATACTAACAGAGAACTTGCAGAGTGATAACCGATATGATAATAAAATAACAACAGTAACATGCATATATCATCAATATAAATAACCGATAATGGTGTCAGATGTCACAGGTGAACAGATACAGATAACAGCATATATATGGCAATGTAAATAACTAACAACAACATATTTCAATTATCGTTTCAATTTAAATCAAATTTAATATATATAAGAACGTAAATCATGAGTGATTGCTCACCTTTCGAGGCTAGATAGGTTTGACGATGGAATGAGTTACGAATCCAAGCATGAATTTCAAAGCAAAGCTAGATGGACCCGAATTTGACGGACAATTTGATAGATAAGGGATCGATGAAAATAAATTAGAATCTGCTTGATGTAGACTGAAATTAAATATATATATTCTATTATATTATTTTCTTAACCAATATTAGATTTGGAACTCATTAAAATAATATATATATACATTTGCAATTAAATACTAAATCCAAACACCTATAAATAAATAAATAAATAAAATCTCAATATATTTATTAAAACTCAAACTCTGGTATACTCATCTATATATAAATTAATATATATAAACATATACGAACACACATATAATACTTTGGAACCAACAATATATACTAATATGTAAACTATATATACTTTTAATATCTATTACAGAATATCTTATAATATATATATATATATATATATATATATAGTGAATAGGTCCAAAAACTTTATAAACTTATATTCACAAACAGATCGTTTAAAACTCAGGAATACAACTTATATTAGAATGTATAACTCATATAAAATGTATAGTATATACATATATAACTTGAAACCAGAACACATATTAACCTTTGAAGTAGACCCAGCCCAGCCCATATATACGTATATGTTTAACACCTATATATATATATATGATAACATAAAATTCAAATATAAACTATATATATATTAGGAAACCAAATTAGCATATACTTATCCACATAAACTAACATATAACATATATAGGTGAACTTCCAAAACATATAACTAGATTCCAAAAATCAAATATGTAAGAACTTTGGAAACATATATACTTCCTTTATACTGCACGTACTCTATATCTTTAACATCCAACATAATATATGCCTTAAAACCGTGGTAAACTCATATTATAACACATATATAAACTAATATATTATACAACTAGACGACATATGTAGGCTATATATAAATAAATATATATACTTAAAAATAGTATTCTATACTTAAAACCATATACAAAGCATACGTGCACTGTAAATATATGTTATATGTGATACAAAAGGTAATATAAAGAATTGCACTAACATATTTTAAGATTTATATCAACTAACTATTACAGCTCATAAATATATACTCTAACATATACTCGCTTTAGTTATGAATGAACAAACAGAACATATACCATCAAGCCAGAAAAATGTACATGCGAACAATATATATAAAACAAATATGCAGACCTACCCTTAAAACAACTAATATATATACAAAACATTGTACTCATTATTATATACAAACATTTATAAACCTATATAAATTAAACTGTTAATTATGAATATTTTTACAGTATAACAAATTGTTTTATAAATACTTGCAAATCAAAGTTTGTTAAGATAACCTTGTCTGACCATTACAAAATTTCAAAACAATCTAACCCATTACATACAACAGCAGCATATAATACTCCTATATACTACAACCAAGTCTTATAAAATAACATACTTTTATAAACTAAAAAAAACAATACATTTTCAAAGAAAAGAGGAAGAAGACATTTGTTGTAACGACCCGCATTTTTGACCATTCAAGTCGACAATAATCCACACATGTCCAACTCAAACCATTCAAAAAGGCAGATGGTTATTGGGGTTAAATAAGAAAAGAAAAGAAAGAACAGAAACAAACTCAGAATCTCGCAGCGGAAGGAAGAAGATATAATAATAAAATAACAGTTCATGAAGCTGTTAAATAAATAAATTTGATTATTATTATACATCATAAATCAGAGTTACATACATATCAGAGATAATACAATAATGCATCGGAAAAATAATACAGTAGTAGAATACAAATGATATAATACCAAACTTCGTCTTCGTCCTCCAGAATAGATCTTCAACCTTATCTGAAATGCTTAGGCTGACCCGAGCGTAATGAAAAGACAAAACACTCGAGTCAGGACTAAAATATCTCATGTAAGTCAAATCGAATAAGAAATATGAGTGTGACGGCGTCAGAGATGTTTACGGGGTTTGACATCTCCTATCCAGTGTCAACGTGAGTGCAATAACTTAAGAGATGTTACGGGATTTTCCATCTCTCAAGGATCCGTTAAACTATCTACTATGTAGTACAATACGCTATTATAATATGTCTACATTAAAGTAAAAGTATTAAAATAGCGTTAAGTCATGGCCCATTCCACCCTTAACACATTTTTATTCCCAAGAGTATATACAAGACCGTAGTTTCCCCAAAACCGGAAGTCACCAGAGGGCAATCCATATACTAAAGGTACAAACCAAAATCGTAGTGGTCACGAATAGGATAATCAGTATGACAAGGTACATGAGGCAATACCAACTAGGATACTAGTAGTTTCCTGATCCGGACTGATGTTGGGCATAGCAGCTACTACCCCAACACCGCGAAACAACACTCCCAAAATCGAGGGGTGCACCCAAATCGAATCACAAAAGTAATAGACATGGTAACGAAGGAGTGTGTCCGCTAGAGATGGCGATCCTCAATGGCCCGGCGTGGCTCCTGTTTTAGTCATGTTAGGGGTCATCCAAAATCGTTCTCTTTCTTCAAATCAACACGTTCACCAAAACCATCCACTTCATTCTGGATCAACACTCCGCGTATACTAGTTATTAAAGTGGTTTCGGTATCGACAGAGAGTATGTCCATATCTGATCCCGGTCTCTTTAATAACTACGTATTATTACACCGGTGGCTCTTTACATTTCAAATCGATTCATAATTGATATCAAAATATCATATTCGCTTCAAAATCAAATCCATTTCAAATATCATCATATCTATTCAAGATGTAAGATTCCGTTTCAAAATCATTTTCGTCTCAATATCTCATTTCGATTTCAAAATCATTTTTCGCCTCAATATCTCATTTCGATTTCAAAATCATTTTTCGCCTCAATTTCCACAAAACGATTCACATAAACTCGAATTCCAAAATTAAAATTTAATCAAATTTCAAATCATCAATTTCAACTCGATTCAGCTTCTCAATAAATCATTTCAAATTATCAATTTCAAATACATATTTGAACCACAAAATAAACAATTCCACTTCCAATATATTTCGAAACTTTAAATATTTCACATTTCAAAACAGTTCATATATTTGTATAAGAATATAAGATTCGCTTTAAAACCATTTCGTATTCAAATTAGAATATACTTCAAATTTAACCTCCGTATTAAGTAGTTTACTTAATCTCTGGAACAATTCCAATTCAATAAACTTAGATTAACATTCGGATTTCAAGAATTCATTTAAGTATTACATTCCAAATCAATTTCAGTTCAAATCTTATTCAAATCAATTTTATCTTCAAATTTAATTCAATAGTTTCAATTTAGTTCAATTCACAAATTTATTTAAATTTCAATTTAATTCCAAATTAATTAAATCTCAATTTCAAATTAAATTTCACTTCCAAACTCAAACTTGAAATATCATTTCATATAAATTTTCTTAGAAATATTCAGAGTTCGATTAAAAGTCCAATCTTTTAAAACAAATCGACTTTCGAAACTTTACGCCATATTTCAAATTTTCTTAAAAATCTAAACTTCGAATAATTAAACCATTTCAATTACCAAGTTTAAATTCCAACATCTCGAGCTTCAATTCAAAATAATTCAATTCCCATAAATTGGATTTTTATTCTTAAATAAATTCATTTAAATAATTTCAAAACAACTTTTAAAATCATTTAATTTAACCAACCCGGTGTCCGTATATAATTCTCTAACCTATGGCCAAGTGGTTAGTTATTTCAATTAAATGTCAGGGATGAATATATATTACTTAAACCAATCACAGTGTCATGTGCATGTATAACAGGATATATATAAGCAAATAAACATCCAAACATCTAAATATCAACCAATAGCATCCATCGAAATACATCATTCAATAGACAATACAATTCACGGCAATTTCATAGTTATCAATGTCAGGTAATTTAATCGCAATTCAATTTTAATTTCAATTTGACTGTCAATTTAATTTTCAACGGTGAATTCACACGACAATCTATATGACAATTAAATTTTTATCAAACAACGACAAATAAATTCATATCACTTCATAATGCCAAATTTAACTACCATAAATTATTTTAGTCAATTATGAGCGTATAAACACTCACCTTGATTTTCTGTTGTCGCCGTGACGTACCGGTTTGGAACTAAAACCGGACGACGCCCGATTTTAGCTCAAATTTCGACTATCTCCAAATCCATCCAAACCATAAAACAACTTAATTATAATATAAAACAAGTCATACCCAAAAGAATATGGACCCGGCCCACTATCCATTACCTTGCTTCTTCTCCCTCCTTAATGCCTGTATATGCACGAAAGAAAAACCCACCATGTCGTGCATAAATTTAGAGCGATACGGAGCTAGGGACCTCCGTTTGTCGAACCGCTTTCGAAAACAGCTCCCTCTCGACGAACCGCTTTTGCACGTGCCAACATCATCACGCTCGGACCCACCATGCTATGTGCGACCTAGAGCAGCTTCCCCTCGACCTTGCGATGATCGCACCCATCATCTCTCCACCGAGCTCCCCCAAAACAACCACCAAGGTGCTAAACGACCACCCGATCAAGAATCCGCGCTCCAAAATCCATCTCGATGCCCCTAGCTCTCCAAATCATAAACCCTAGTTCGGCCTCTCCTAGTTTCACACTGTCGAGCGACCAACATCATCACCGAACCCCATAGAACTATGCCAGATCGAAGGTCCAGATGAAATAGGATTTTTAAAATTGGTTTCGTGATTTTAAATCGAATATTGGAGGAGATAGAAATTTTTGAAGTTTGATTTATTTCCTCCGCTTGACTGTTATATCAAAGAAGAAGGAAAGAAGCGTATTACAGAAGGAATATGCAGATCAAATCATAGGGTGGCTGATTGGACGAGATATACAGCTGTGATTGACTTAAAACTATTTTAAAATATTATTTAATGACAAATATCCCATTTAAAAGCAGCTTAAAATTTAGAATTCATATCGAGGTGTGCCGCTAGGCGTTCATAATGTTTTACCTATATTCCGAATACAATGGAACATGTTTCGGGACCTAATTTGATCGTATGTGCGAGTTACGGAAAATAAACGATCAATTTAATATTAAATCGGTTAATCGATTTTCTGCGCGTTTTAGCTTGCCCCGGACAACCGGTAAATCCAATCGATACGAAATTTGAAATCTTATAATAATATGACATTACGGATCCGATGAAACGGGTTTCGTCGAAATCCGAGACCTTTTTGAAAAATGACTATTTTCTCCCGCCGAATTAATATTAAAACAATTCAATGCGTTTCGAGCTGCCATGGTCAACCGATAACTCCGACTGCTACGAAAATTGAAATCCGACAATAACAAACTATTACGGATCCAATGGAACTAGTTTCGTTCAATTCTGAGACTGTTCGAAAAATGGCTATTTTTCAGTCGATAATTAAATATTAAAATATTCGATTTTCACAAATTAACTTTAAATTCAATTTTAAAAGTTCTATAACATTACTATAACTCCAATATGATAAGATAAAATTTTACAAATCATTTTCAATCATATTCAACTCGGTTTTCAATTATTTCTGAAATTTAACTTATTAAATTATCGATTCAATTGTCTAATTAAATCCAATATTCGAAAAATAAATTATTCGACTGTTTAATTTCAATATAAAATTCCCAATTTAAATTATTAACTTTTAAATCAAATTTCAATTGTTCACAAATCCCATTTTTAATTTCACAGTAATTAACAATCTTTTACAATGTAGTATTCCATTATAAATCCAGTATAAAAGATTACATTAGATTCAACGTTCAATTATATTGTAATTCAAATTCAAGTTATTTAATTCCAATTGAATTCTTTTATTTCGATTTACACTTTCATTATTGAATCAACCATTTACTTATACATTATTATCAATAGTTCATAATTCATTTACTTTCATTTTCTACAGCTATCATCTTATTTAAATTCACAGTAATATTAAATTACATTCATTTACGTTGATTTCCATATTATAACTTCAATATTAAATGTAACATTTTATTTATTTCGTTGTTTACAATCAAATTCAATTCAATTCAATTACTTGTTACATTCAAATTTAAATCTTTACTTACGTTCAATTACAAGTTAACATCCATATTTAATTTACAAATAAGTTATTTCAGAATTCAGTTTTGTATTTTAACTTGTAATTCACATTTAACAACACAAAATTTTATTTCCTTCGGATTTTTTTATCCAAAATTTTCATTTTAATTCGTATTTTTAAAGTGTTAAAAATACAGGTCGTTACATTCTCCCCCACTTAAAACTTTTCGTCCTCGAAAAGGAACGGAGAAGGGGAAACCATCATTTAGATATAATTCATTCAAAATATTCTATTTATTTGCAAAATTTAGTTACAGGATTTTTTTTTTCACAAAATTTTCTAACTCCCGGATTTTTGAAAAATTTCGGCAGCACCTCCTTTGCGCGGCTAGGACCGAAAAATTTCACAGTAGTAATAATTGCATGATATACATCTCATTACAAGAATGAGGCATCCCAAAACATGGGGAACACAATAATATACCACAACATAAACTGTAATCCGAGAACATACCTTTTATTTAGCGTTTATTAGCATTTTAACTTACATTTTGCATTAAGCGTAGAAGCGAGCTCCACAAGCGAAGCGCAACCCCTTTGCTACCTACTAAAATGCTCAATAACCAAGTTAGAACCATGCATATAAAGATAGATCGATATACTTATCATAAACAACACACATATAACATGTTTTTTTTACTTCACAACTAAATTTTTAAATTCAGGACAACGAACAAATCCTAGTTTTTAGCCAACCAAACGACAGAATTTTGCGGGGGAATCTATGTAAAATTTGTTGCATTTGTTTCAGGTTTTCTGGAATGTCCAAAATCATCGAATTCGGACCATCCGTTCAAAAGTTACGGTCATTTTACTAAAATGATACGCTTCAGCCCCGAGCAATTTAGCGCAGGCCTGAAATGTAATTTCAGATTTTCGACCTCCTAAATGACAGAAATAAGAAAAGCTTATAAAACGAAAGTTGGAGCTTAGGCTCTAAGCTTTCCAGGAAGTGCAAGATCGTCAAAATCCGATGCACCAGTAAAAAGTTATGGTGAAAATACTAAGGGTATGTGCTTCAGATTTTTACTTCGCCCAGGCCAGCGACTAATATTGGTGTTTTAAGCCTAGTGGATGAAGGTATTTATCAAAACATTCTAAACAAAAGATGTAGCACAGTTTCTAGGCTTTCTGAAAAGTCTAAGATCGTCTCATTTCGTCTAGCCATTTAAAAGTTATGGTTATTTTCGTTTCAGCATATATTGGACAATTTTGGGTTTTTTTCCAAAATTTTCTTTTATTATTTCAAAGTACAAACCATCAAACTTCAAATTTTCTAAAGAAACAATCATAAACACAAAGTCATTTATTTTCTTATATATCCATGAAATAAGTTTACATTCGATTTGTTTCCGATTTATTCAAGTTTGTTTCATTCATAATTTAAATTCAAGTCAATTTGCTTCAATTTAATTTAAATTCAATTATATTTAATTTCCCTATGCTTCAAATTTGAATTTAATTATTTTAAAATTTTATTCCGTTTATTCAATTCCATTAACACTAATGAATTCTATTTAATCAATTATCATCCATCTAACAACCAATGCATATCAAACATTAACATCCATCCAAATCTATAATAAATCAATTATACATTTCCAAGTCAAAATTTTAATTTCATACACTTCCAAGTTTATTGCCATTTAGTTTTATTCAAATTTAATTAGTTTCCATTTACTAATTCTATATTTAATTAATTTTAAATTTAATTCATTTAACAACTTAAATTTCCTTTATATTTACAACTATCAATAGATCTTCACATTTTATTATTCACTCTCACACTGGTATATTATTCCTCTACTTATCCTTATTAGCATTTTAAACTTTTTAAGTATTTGGTAAGTTTTTGTTATGCAAATAGAATGTAGTTAAACAACATACAACCTCTTTTCATTCAAAGTTGAATTTTCAATTAATTAATTCTTAAGTCATTACTTAAATTTCACTATAATTTAATTTCACATTTACATTCACATATAGTATTTCCATTTTATATTAACATAATGGTGAATCACCTTTAAATGTTAATTTAAATTCCAATTATTTACTAACAATTTATTTATATTTGCAAACCATTAATTAAATGCATATTTCATTATTCCAACCTACTTGTATATTATCCAATTAACAATTCATATAACATTTTTGAACTTCTTAAATATTTTGGTGAGTTATATTTATGCTATAGAATGAAATTTAATACTATGCGAGTTTTACAGTTTCAATTTTATTTTAAATTCATAATTTCCTAATTCTAAGGATTTCTACTTCAATTGATATTTTAACTTAGCTCTTAGGTTCAGTTCTCATTTCACAATTTAGAAGTTCCGTAATGATTCAAGTATTTGTTTATCTCAATAGTTAGAAGTCATTAAATATTAAAGAACTTAAGAATTTCAACTCCGGTTTCAATTCAAATCAAGTTTGAAATAATATATACTTATATTAATATATATCAAGCCATACTATAGAGAATACAAAATAAAATTCAATTTTAATCAAAACAGGGTTTAGAAAAACTATTAAGTGATCTCCCCCACTTAGACTCTCGAACATAAAGTCGATGATGCGTGCACTCATCACCGGAATCATTTTCTAGTGTCAAGAGGGGAGTATAACACTTACTTCATTTGAAAATCCTTTGAAAACAATTTCTAATCGAATATACTATCATATAATACTTATATTATACATTTCAAATTTTTGATAATAAATTTTCAAATCACCGGAATTTAAATTCTCCATCTTAATTTAAATTCATTTTTATTTTATTTTATTTACCCTTTTATATTCATTGTCAATCATATTTACAAGTTTCATTTCTTAAAATCATCCAATAGTCAATAGTTAGAAATATTGACTAATCAACAATAAACGATGATAATCTAATATTATCATCTCCTAACAACCAATACAATCAAAATTTATAAATTTTCAAGATAAGTCTTTTATATATAGAATATAATCCAAAACAATATTATGTCAATCTGTCCTATTCGAGTGTTTAGAAATTCCTCTCGATGCCTTGGCGTCCCAAGTACCAACCAGAATTCATAAATACTCAACGGAACAAATTAACACAATATAAAATCATTTTTATATCAAAATTACAAATACGCTCTCTCATATACACTCAACTCATTCATATAGTTTACCTCTATTTCAATGAGTTATTCCCCACTAGAGCCAAGGTAATCTAAACCAAAGCTCTGATACCAACTGTAACGACCCGCATTTTTTACCGTTCAAGTCGACAATAATCCACACATGTCCAACTCAAACCGTTCAAAAAGGCAGATGGTTATTGGGGTTAAATAAGAAAAGAAAAGAAAGAACAGAAACAAACTCAGAATCTCGCAGCGGAAGGAAGAAGATATAATAATAAAATAACAGTTCATGAAGCTGTTAAATAAATAAATTTGATTATTATTATACATCATAAATCAGAGTTACATACATATCAGAGATAATACAATAATGCATCGGAAAAATAATACAGTAGTAGAATATAAATGATATAATACCAAACTTCGTCTTCGTCCTCCAGAATAGATCTTCAACCTTATCTGAAATGCTCAGGCTGACCCGAGCGTAATGAAAAGACAAAACACTCGAGTCAGGACTAAAATATCTCATGTAAGTCAAATCGAATAAGAAATATGAGTGTGACGGCGTCAGAGATGTTTACGGGGTTTGACATCTCCTATCCAGTGTCAACGTGAGTGCAATAACTTAAGAGATGCTACGGGATTTTCCATCTCTCAAGGATCCGTTAAACTATCTACTATGTAGTACAATACGCTATTATAATATGTCTACATTAAAGTAAAAGTATTAAAATAGCGTTAAGTCATGGCCCATTCCACCCTTAACACATTTTTATTCCCAAGAGTATATACAAGACCGTAGTTTCCCCAAAACCGGAAGTCACCAGAGGGCAATCCATATACTAAAGGTACAAACCAAAATCGTAGTGGTCGCGAATAGGATAATCAGTATGACAAGGTACATGAGGCAATACCAACTAGGATACTAGTAGTTGCCTGATCCGGACTGATGTTGGGCATAGCAGCTACTACCCCAACATCGCGAAACAACACTCCCTAAATCGAGGGGTGCACCCAAATCGAATCACAAAAGTAATAGACATGGTAACGAAGGAGTGTGTCCGCTAGAGATGGTGATCCTCAATGGCCCGGCGCGGCTCCTGTTTTAGTCATGTCAGGGGTCATCCAAAATCGTTCTCTTTCTTCAAATCAACACGTTCACCAAAACCATCCACTTCATTCTGGATCAACACTCCGCGTATACTAGTTATTAAAGTGGTTTTCGGTATCGACAGAGAGTATGTCCATATCTGATCCCGGTCTCTTTAATAACTACGTATTATTACACCGGTGGCTCTTTACATTTCAAATCGATTCATAATTGATATCAAAATATCATATTCGCTTCAAAATCAAATCCATTTCAAATATCATCATATCTATTCAAGATGTAAGATTCCGTTTCAAAATCATTTTCACCTCAATATCTCATTTCGATTTCAAAATCATTTTTCGCCTCAATATCTCATTTCGATTTCAAAATCATTTTTCGCCTCAATTTCCACAAAACGATTCACATAAACTCGAATTCCAAAATTAAAATTTAATCAAATTTCAAATCATCAATTTCAACTCGATTCAGCTTCTCAATAAATCATTTCAAATTATCAATTTCAAATACATATTTGAACCACAAAATAAACAATTCCACTTCCAATATATTTCGAAACTTTAAATATTTCACATTTCAAAACAGTTCATATATTTGTATAAGAATATAAGATTCGCTTTAAAACCATTTCGTATTCAAATTAGAATATACTTCAAATTTAACCTCCATATTAAGTAGTTTACTTAATCTCTGGAACAATTCCAATTCAATAAACTTAGATTAACATTCGGATTTCAAGAATTCATTTAAGTATTACATTCCAAATCAATTTCAGTTCAAATCCTATTCAAATCAATTTTATCTTCAAATTTAATTCAATAGTTTCAATTTAGTTCAATTCACAAATTTATTTAAATTTCAATTTAATTCCAAATTAATTAAATCTCAATTTCAAATTAAATTTCACTTCCAAAATCAAACTTGAAATATCATTTCATATAAATTTTCTTAGAAATATTCAGAGTTCGATTAAAAGTCCAGTCTTTTAAAACAAATCGACTTTCGAAACTTTACGCCATATTTCAAATTTTCTTAAAAATCTAAACTTCGAATAATTAAACCATTTCAATTACCAATTTTAAATTCCAACATCTCGAGCTTCAATTCAAAATAATTCAATTCCCATAAATTGGATTTTTATTCTTAAATAAATTCATTTAAATAATTTCAAAACAACTTTTAAAATCATTTAATTTAACCAACCCGGTGTCCGTATATAATTCTCTAACCTATGGCCAAGTGGTTAGTTATTTCAATTAAATGTCAGGGATGAATATATATTACTTAAACCAATCACAGTGTCATGTGCATGTATAACATGATATATATAAGCAAATAAACATCCAAACATCTAAATATCAACCAATAGCATCCATCGAAATACATCATTCAATAGACAATACAATTCACGGCAATTCATAGTTATCAATGTCAGGTAATTTAATCGCAATTCAATTTTAATTTCAATTTGACTGTCAATTTAATTTTCAACGGTGAATTCACACGACAATCTATATGACAATTAAATTTTTATCAAACAACGACAAATAAATTCATATCACTTCATAATGCCAAATTTAACTACCATAAATTATTTTAGTCAATTATGAGCGTATAAACACTCACCTTGATTTTCTGTTGTCGCCGAGACGTTCCGGTTTGGAACTAAAACCGGACGACGCCCGATTTTAGCTCAAATTTCGACTATCTCCAAATCCATCCAAACCAGCTTCGTTGCAAAGCTCTCGTCAACACGATTGCAACGCAAAAAGTCTCGTCCCAATCGGACTTCGTATGTAGAAGTTATACAATTTTTAGTTCATCGATATTTAAATTCATAAAACAACTTAATTATAATATAAAACAAGTCATACCCAAAAGAATATGGACCCGGCCCACTATCCATTACCTTGCTTCTTCTCCCTCCTTAATGCCTGTATATGCACGAAAGAAAAACCCACCATGTCGTGCACAAATTTAGAGCGATACGGAGCTAGGGACCTCCGTTTGTCGAACCGCTTTCGCCAACAGCTCCCTCTCGACGAACCGCATTTGCACGTGCCAACATCATCACGCTCGGACCCACCATGCTATGTGCGACCTGGAGCAACTTCCCCTCGACCTTGAGATGATCGCACCCATCATCTCTCCACCGAGCTCCCCCAAAACAACCACCAGGGTGCTAAACGACCACCCGATCAAGAATCCGCGCTCCAAAATCCATCTCGATGCCCCTAGCTCTCCAAATCATAAACCCTAGTTCGGCCTCTCCTAGTTTCACACTGTCGAGCGACCAACATCATCACCGAACCCCATAGAACTATGCCAGATCGAAGGTCCAGATGAAATAGGATTTTTAAAATTGGTTTCGTGATTTTAAATCGAATATTGGAGGAGATAGAAATTTTTGAAGTTTGATTTATTTCCTCCGCTCGACTGTTATATCAAAGAAGAAGGAAAGAAGCGTATTACAGAAGGAATATGCAGATAAAATCATAGGGTGGCTGATTGGATGAGATATACAGCTGTGATTGACTTAAAACTATTTTAAAATATTATTTAATGACAAATATCCCATTTAAAAGCAGCTTAAAATTTAGAATTCATATCGTGGTGTGCCGCTAGGCGTTCATAATGTTTTATCTATATTCCGAATACAATGGAACATGTTTCGGGACCTAATTTGATCGTATGTGCGAGTTACGAAAAATAAACGATCAATTTAATATTAAATCGGTTAATCGATTTTCTGCGCGTTTTAGCTTGCCCCGGACAACCGGTAAATCCAATCGACACGAAATTTGAAATCTTACAATAATATGACATTACGGATCCGATGAAACGGGTTTCGTCGAAATCCGAGACCTTTTTGAAAAATGACTATTTTCTCCCGCCGAATTAATATTAAAACAATTCGATGCGTTTCGAGCTGCCATGGTCAACCGATAACTCCGACTGCTACGAAAATTGAAATCCGACAATAACAAACTATTACGGATCCAATGGAACTAGTTTCGTTCAATTCTGAGACTGTTCGAAAAATGGCTATTTTTCAGTCGATAATTAAATATTAAAATATTCGATTTTCACAAATTAACTTTAAATTCAATTTTAAAAGTTCTATAACATTACTATAACTCCAATATGATAAGATAAAATTTTACAAATCATTTTCAATCATATTCAACTCGGTTTTCAATTATTTCTGAAATTTAACTTATTAAATTATCGATTCAATTGTCTAATTAAATCCAATATTCGAAAAATAAATTATTCGACTGTTTAATTTCAATATAAAATTCCCAATTTAAATTATTAACTTTTAAATCAAATTTCAATTGTTCACAAATCCCATTTTTAATTTCACAGTAATTAACAATCTTTTACAATGTAGTATTCCATTATAAATCCAGTATAAAAGATTACATTAGATTCAACGTTCAATTATATTGTAATTCAAATTCAAGTTATTTAATTCCAATTGAATTCTTTTATTTCGATTTACACTTTCATTATTGAATCAACCATTTACTTATACATTATTATCAATAGTTCATAATTCATTTACTTTCATTTTCTACAGCATCATCTTATTTAAATTCACAGTAATATTAAATTACATTCATTTACGTTGATTTCCATATTATAACTTCAATATTAAATGTAACATTTTATTTATTTCGTTGTTTACAATCAAATTCAATTCAATTAAATTACTTGTTACATTCAAATTTAAATCTTTACTTACGTTCAATTACAAGTTAACATCCATATTTAATTTACAAATAAGTTATTTCAGAATTCAGTTTTGTATTTTAACTTGTAATTCACATTTAACAACACAAAATTTTATTTCCTTCGGATTTTTTTATCCAAAATTTTCATTTTAATTCGTATTTTTAAAGTGTTAAAAATACAGGTCGTTACATTCTCCCCCACTTAAAACTTTTCGTCCTCGAAAAGGAACGGAGAAGGGGAGAAAAGAAGAAAAGAAAATAGATGGAGAAAACATGCACCATTATCGATAAAAGCAATGGGAATAGTGAAAGTCTAGCATGGAAATTCAGGAATTATGAAAGCCAACTGGCTATTGATTTCAATAGGTAGATAGATGAAAGGTCACAGGTAGACAACATGCTCAAAACGGTTAGCGATGCAGAAATCATTTTACTGATATCGCCGCGTATCGGACGTTGAACTTCACGAATGAATATACTGAGGAGATCGGCACGACGAGACGATCGAAATGGTACACAGATATCAGTGATAGGACTATCCTATCAAAAGTCGATATCGGTACCGAAAAATGCTGCTAATTTGCCAGAATTAAGACAAACGGAGCAATAGCATTCCAAATTTGACGAAACGGAAGATGACGTCTCACTCAGAAGATGATTTACAAATTTTCTATATAAAAATATTTAGGTTTGAAAAATATTTTATTACCATCGATTTTTAACTGATATAAATTGAAATAAAATTACACTAGAAAATAAACTTCCATATTATCTGATGAAAATTTACCATTTGCTATGTTTAACTAGACGTATTCCAAATATCAAATTTTTATTTCAAAATTTTATTGTTTAAAATTTCACAAAAATTCAATAAATTAAATAAATAAACCACTGAAATTTACGGGTCGTTACAATATCAAATGATTAATTGTAGTAATATACAAAGAATGGAAGAAAATTAGAATTTAAATAAAACTCCAGATATTTAATTACAATATAAAGCAAACGAAAAAAAATCTCGAAGATTAGGGAAGAAGAAAAGGGAACATACTATTGAATAAGTGATAGATGTAGCAAAATTGAGATTCACGTACACTCTTCCCTCTCAAAATGTCCAATCTTAAAAACTAAAGTGGAATCAAAGAAAATTGGAAATGAAAAACCATAAGTTCTTCAAAATTATGCTTAGCAAATGTGAAGAATTAAAATAAGCGAAGTCAAAAGAACTTGTAAAGAAGTTACTCATCTATGAAATGTTGAATGCTAGAAATTAATACTCCTAATTAAAGTGTAGAGCTAATCCGAATTAAGAAATTATCGAGGAGGAAAATTAAAAAAATTGTTAGAGTTAAGAAGAGTTGAGCATTTGGATTAAGAATGAATGAGAGAAGAGGATATAGAAAGGCAATATTGAACTTTATATATAATAGAATAGATTTGAAAACTGCACTTTACAGACTCTTAATTCCAAATCAAGAAATGAGAAAATAATCTAAAAATCAACCAGAAGAGCATCAACGTCGTAGTGCAGAAAAAACTCTTAAAAACTCTTAATCCCAAATCAAAAAGTGAGACAGTTATCTAAAATAATGCAGAATCAAACAGAAGCAGCTCCTTCACGTATTATTTTTCTTAAAATTAAATTATCTATTTTTTCAAATTTTATTTTGCATTCTATGTTAATCGGTTAATATGTGCGTTGAGGTAAATTTTGGTTGGTACCTGATTATGGATTTATGTTTAAAAAAAAAATTAAACTATCTATTTTTTCAACTTTTATTTTGAATTTAGGAAGAGGGTCTATGGGTGCTTTTAGCAGCACACTAAATAAATGTAGATTAAAACTAAAACTAAAATGATTCTGAATGCTTTGGTTTAAAAATTAAAATGACCATTCCATTAGCTTTATTATATATATATATATATATATATAAGATAAGATAGTTGTTTTAGAAATTAGACATGGAATTGAGAGGGAGATAAGCATTAAGCTATCAATGTTGCATGAATAAAACAAAATGTGTACAAGAAAGAGTTACTAAAATATCTTTTGTTGTCTATTTTATTTCATTACAAAAGAAGGGTAATTTGTAAATTTAAAAGCTTCAAGTATTCATACTGTACTGGTGTGTAATCCTTGCGTTGCACACTGTAATATTGTAGGATATAGCATATATATTTTTAGGGTTAAAAATAGAACTTTATTATGCAATGTACGATAAATTTAATGAAATAAATGAACTATAAATTAAAACAATCTTTTTGGCGAAGCCAGTCGAGTTTATAGTGGGTCATCCACTTTTATTACCAACAAATCAACAGTAAATACAAAAGCAAGGCAGCATGCCTCAACTAAAAATAAAAGGAAAATATAAAACATGAGCTAGGCAAAAGGTGCCTAAGCTACTATAAATGACCTAAAGTTAGTCCTCAGAAGAGGAGGAACCACTTCCTTCGTCCAAAGAGTCAGGGCCTATCACATGCAGAAAACCGGCAAAAAGAGACAATATTCGAAGTAAAACCAGTGTATTCATTACAATAGATAAATTTGTTAGTACCTTAGGTATTTTTTTTGATGACAACAACCATGTGAGATCATATAAAATATAGATACTAATGTTTTATCAAGTAATATATCGTATATAGTGAATGATATTAGACAGATGTTGATTAGGAAGACTGTACAGTATCAAGAGCAGACTCAAAAGGTTAATAAAGAGGCTGATATAGAGATTCAAGAGTTAGAGATTGAAGACTCACGAGTTTGAAGATTCAATATATCAAGATAAATTATAGGGTCATAGATTATTTTGTTAAAGCCATGGTAGAACTTTGATCTCTCTTCATTTTTTTTCAAAAAGGTTTTTAACATCTATTCTCTGATTTTAATGATTTTCAAATATCCTGCTTTCCAAGAAATACGATTTTTGGGAATCCCTATTTTCAAAATGATTTTTCAAACATCTTTTCAAAATAGCTTTCAAATGATTACTAACCTTATAATTATTTATTTACAAATTTATTATAATCAGTTTTAAATACTTTATATTTTAATATATACTTTTAATTTAATGTATTTACATATAGATTTTGGTTTTATGTTTTCTAAATGTTTATGGTATTTAATAGTATATTTTCCATTAATACTTTGATATATATTCACTTATACTTTATATATTGATTTATTTTTCAAAAAAAAATTTATATTTAAATCCTTTATATATTAAAATGTTTCAAAATAATTTTATAAAATTTTCTTAAGTTTTATTATGCTTAAAATGTTTATAAACTACGCTTAAATGATTTTACAAAGTATCAAAATATTTTACAAAGCTTAATATTTTCAAAACAATTTTATAAAGTAAATTTTCAAAATAGAAAAGGATATGTCGACATATCCTCCTTATGTATGTCAATAAATAAGCAGTGATTTTCAAAATTCAAATTTTGAATGGAAGTGTCTTTTCATCGTATCTCTTCACATATAGACATGACTGTTGTTTCTCTATAAATAGGGGTTCTCTCAATGAATTTTAAACAACTACTTTCTTATATTTTCTCTCCTTTTTCACTCTCTTGATTTCTAAAAGAAATTATACTCAAGGTCTTCTCAAATTCAATCAGAATCAAATTCAAACTCTATTGATATGATTCTCTATTGAATACTCTCTTCTCTCTCATCTCTCTCACTCAAATCACAAACAAAGTGCTATTCAAGAGGCGATAGGATTATTTGTATTCAAGATCAAGAAATTGATTTTTTAAACTCTATCAAATCATACTCAAATACTCTTGGGTGTGCCTAGTGTGACGACCCGGAAATTTTAGACATTTGAAATGGGAATATTTAATTAATTTTAAATATTCAAAGGTTAATGTTTAACTTGAATTTCAAATATCATTATGAATTTGGCAATTTAATTATTAAATTTAATAATTGGAATTGAGTAAAATATAGAATCTGGAATTTTAAGCCCGTTAAAAATAATATGAAGGCTTAGAAAATTTATACTGATGATTCTGAAGATGTTGGAACTTTCAGAATTGAATTTGGAACTGTTTTGCTCAGTTTTGAAAATTTAACGTTTAAATCGATATTTGAAAATAGCTTTCCGAGGCACAGTCTTGGAATTCGACGAAACCAGTTCCATTGGATCCATAATATTGTATTATTATCGGATTTCAAATTTCATAGTGATTGGAGTTGTCATGTGAGCGTACGATATATAAACGCGCTGAAATTTATATCGAAAATTTAATATATTAACTGGGTCTAGAAAGTTATCTTCTCCATACGATCGAATTAGGACTTGAAACCTTTTCCATTTTGTTCGGAATAAGGGTATAACATTATAAATGCCTGGCGGCACGCCTCAATAGGATGTCAAGATGTTAAGCTATGAATTCAAGTCAATTTAAATTTAAATTTAAATAATATTATATATATTTGGACTGGTCAATATATCTCCCATCAGTGCTTTTTGCTTTCATTTCTCAACACCTGTAGCAAGCCTATGCAGACACGCAAGGCAGTTCAAAACACGTGTTCTCCCTGGTATAACACGCGTCCTCTCTCAAGAAATAAAAGAAAGAAAAGATAACCGAACCCCTCTCATCCTCTTTCTAAATCGAACGACTTCAGCCCTTCCCCTTTCAAAATTAATTTGCGAATTATGAATGGCGATTGCCTTAACTTCAATTTCCCCAAAAAAAAATCGCGAATTACCTGTTCAAAACCGGAGCTACCTCATTTTTATCGTTCCCTCCCCTTTCTTCTTCGTTCAAAAATCAATCGAAACCAAACCCAGTATTCTTTTTCCTCAAAGTCAAAAATCAACTCACGAAATAGATGGCCACAATTTTAATCAAACCCCTTGCTCTTCAGAAGCTCTCGATCGAATCCCCATCGAATCGAGCGACTCGATTAGGCGTCAGCGACGAAGTCGCGATAGGAGTTTAGGGTTTGGGTTACGGCGAACTCAAAGGTAGGGCGACGCGTGGTGATCGGGGTTCGGCTGGCGAAAGGGTGTCGTGATGACATGGTTTTGGTGGCATGGAACGCGTATCGATTTTGGGGAGATTCGCGTCGAGCTGAGCTCGAGTTCGAGATGGAAGCCGGGTTTCGCGACTGTGTCTTCGACTCTTGGCGGCGACAGCATGACCCAGGTCGTTCGATTTAGGGTTCTGACTTTTGGGCATGGTGGTAGCCTAGAGAAGCTGAGGTAAATCTCTTGCCTATATTATTATTGTATAATTAATTTTAAGAAAAAAAAGAAGAAGTACAAAGTAATATTTTTACAGTAAGTTATTCAAAGAGTTCTGTTTGAATATATATATATATAAGGTTTAAAATATAAATATACATTTGTACAAGGTTTGGAAAAATATAGAGATTTTAAATAATGAACAGTGTATATAAAATTAGATTTTTAAACCTATATAGCTTATTTTTTTTATAAGTATATAGTTCAAAGAAACAGATATACACATTTTAAATCTGCTGGTTATTTTTGAAATAATATTGTATGGAGATAATTTTATTTAATAAACTTAATTAAAAGTTATTTTAGTTACTAAGGATTAATTAAAAGGAAAGATTAGTTTAAAATGAATTATTAGTTAATTAAATTAAATTCATCAAATGAAAATTTATTTATTCAAATTGTTCGAATATTTATAAAATCATCTAATATTTATTCAAGGTTAAAATCCCAAAGGAAACAAGCTGATTGGGTTGGATTGCAAACAAAATCAAAGGTGAGTTAATCTCACTCATCTGGTAATAATTTAAATTTAAAAAGTTAAATTTAAATATTTGGTTGAATGTGTGCATTGATTGGATGTGCTATAGTATATATAGTAGTATACACCAATATATATATTGGCATATGTATATATTGGAGTTGTTATTTCCGCACTATATAGCGGATGAGACTCTATGCGCCGCATAATAGTGGATGATTTTATATAAATCCCATATACCGCGTTATTCCACCTCGAAGTTGAATTGGTATTGTGCTAACGTCTGTGGATGCAGGGAAACAGGTTGGAGGGATCCAACTGGATTCCTCAAAATTTTCTAGACTGTTTTATATTCTGTGTTATGAATATTGATATCTTGTGATGATTTTTGGTAATTGAAATATTGAATGATATGGTTGGATTGAATATTTCAGAAAAAGGAATTATCAAAATGTATTGAATTGGATTTTTGGAAAGAAATAAATCTTAAGTTAAAGTATTTTGAAATAAATGAAATGAGCAAGGAATTTATTTCAAAGTAAAGTAAATCGGAAATCAATTTGGGATTTGATTTAAGTGTTAAAACGGGATTTTTAAAAGAGAAGTGAGATTTTGGAATTTATAAACTGGGTTTATAAAGTAAAATAAAATATCAGTGGATATTTGAAAAGATAAATTCAAGGTGGGAATTTATAAAGGGATATGAATTGGTTTAAAAATAAATGTTGATTTATTTCTAAAAGATGTGAATAGAAGTGTATTTCCTTGAATAGCCAAGTACATCTCCAAACTAAACTTTTAAGTATAAGCTAAAGGTTTAAAAGTTGATTTAAAGTATGTTTTGGAAAATCTATTCTTTTTAAATGTTTAAACTTTAAAGTAAGATTTTCAAAATCTATTATTGTAGTAGTTATATAAAAGTGATTTGGTATTATGTTTTAAAGGAGAAATTTAGTTTATATTTATAAAGCGGTTTTAATTTAAATATTCTTAAAGTATATATTTTAATAAAGCATTAAAGTAGTTTTATAATTTCAATGTTATGAAGCATATTTATAGTAAAGAGTTTTTAAATTATTTTTAAATCTAAAAGTATTTTGTACTTTGTGTTCCGAGGAAATAAATATTTGGGAAATGTATTCCGTAAGCGGAAACTGTTTGAAATTGTTTCAAATGAGTTTTGAAATTTGGAAATATATCTTGAAAAGATATTTGAGGTTAATAAATAATTTGGAAAATTATTTATTGTTTGATGGATGATTGTGAATGTTAATTGATAGTTAAAGAACCGACTATCAATATTGGCCAATGCGCTGATCGTTTCGAAGAGACCGGGATCGGGAGTTTTTCCCGAAAACCACTTCGATCCGGTTTGTACGTTTCACGGGGAAACGATTTCGGAGTCGAAGATGTTGCAGTGAAGTGCAAGGGCTAGTCGCTACTAATCCTGAGGATATTTCCAAAATGGATGTAGTAGGAATAGTGCCTTCGGTTCTGTTCGAACCCGGGACGGACTTGTATGGATGAATGCTTTCAGAACATCGTCAGCGGACGATGGGCATTCTAAGGGATATGTTCTATAAAGGTATCATTTAGCCTCAAGCCTCATCAACCGGGAATGACTGAAAATCAAGGGTTATGCAGCAAGGCTTCGTGGGTAGCACCCACTTGAGAGTAAGGTCATCCCTGTCTAGATGTCCCTTTTTATTTCGGCTTAGTGGTGCGGTTGCTGATCCCTACCGTGGGGTGATTTTATTCGGAATTATCTAGTAAGGGATGGTTCCGGCCTTGTGTTGCCGGGGATTGGGAGTGATCCTCGGTACTGTGATCTAGGCCACGTACTGTGATAGGTGGTACCCCAGTGCCTAGTCATTGATGGAAATCCATTCTCCCTACGTGCCTTGTATGAGTTTTGTTTGTATTACCCACTTTGTGGCTAGTATGCTGGAATTTAATCATGTAACAATTTCAGCTATTTGAATAAGTATTTGTATATAGACACTATTATAATATCAGAGGATTTTGATAGAAGTGTTTTAGCTATCATAAGGTAAAAACCCGACATGTTTATTTATGGCGTGGTCTTACGAGATGCTTTTGATTTCAAAGGATTTTGAAACTTTAATAATCAGTTTGAGTGTGATTTTCTCACGCTGGTATTCCAGACTGACTCGGATGTTATTTAACTATAATGCTCGGGTCAGACCGAGTATTATAGGATACAGGATATGATGCTGTGGAGCTCAGTAGACGAGCTGGATGGCATGATGTATCTTCCGTACTTGTTTATATATATATTCCGCTGTGTTGATTGCTGTACTCTGTTGTATTTAGGACATGACATGACTATTGTCTAGTTGTATGTATGTGTACTCTGATGTATACTCTGATGATGTATTGTGCAAACAAATATAGTTTTAATTTGTATAAAGATCTGTTGTTATCTATTATATTTTATTCCGTTTCGATGTGAGATTCTGATGCTGTTGTTTTTTCTATTTTCTTCTTCTACCTCTTCTTCTTAACACAAATGGTTCGTATTTCCGTTCTTCTTGAGTTCATTAATGGAAATTAATGTCAATTCAAGGGGTACAGATTTGCGGGTTGTTATAGTGGTATCAGAGCTTAGGCTGGCGATAACCTTGGCTCTGTTGGGAATTTTGAGTGTATTAATAGATATGAGCGCGTATTTGTTAGTGAATATAGAATGGTTTTATATTGTGTTGGTTGGTTTATTGAGTAGTTTATGGATTCTGGTCAATACGAGTAATTAACGTTATTGATAGGGATCTCTAAACACTTGAATAGAACAATTCGACATAGTATTGTTTTAAAATAGGGTAAATGAAATAATTTTACGCAACTTACTTTTTTATATGGAAGAAATAATTTTAGTAATTATTATAGTATTTGGTTGCTTGGTTGTTAGGAAGTGATAATATTAAATTATTACCATTTAAGTGTAAATTGAATAAGAAATTTGAAAGTTTATAACCAAGTTGAAAAATAAATTGATATAACCAATGGAATTGGAGAATATCGGTTATGAATGAATTGAAATGAACTTCATATACAAATGTGATTTATAATTGGAAATAGGATTCCAGAGAAATGTTGAAAATAAATCGGAATGGATTTCAAGTTTGGAATTTTGGGAAAAATTCAAATTCCTGGGATTTGGAAATGGTTTTCAAAGATTTTGGGGAAATAATGAGTGGTACTATTTCATAATATTTTGGGTTGGAATTGAAATCTGGTGGAATTTGGGATTAAAAATATTTGAAAATGTTTTAAAGAGATAAAAGCATTTAATTCTCTTTCGGTCGCTGGAAAATAATTTCGGTGATGACTGCAGCATCATCGATGTTCATTTTCGAGTTTCTAAAAGAGAAATTGCTACCAAATTGTTTTAAATTGAAATTGTCGTGAACGAGGTTTGGTTTGAAAATTCAAAAGGGAAATTGAATCTGCCAAGGGTTTTCGATGCAGTTGATTTCAAAGGTGATTTTGAAATTTTGGAGAATTGTTTAAACTCTGGAAGCTTATTTTAAATGTTTATGGAATAATAAAAAATTATATTGGCTAAAAAAAAGGGTATAATTCCAAGTTAAAGGTAAATTGTAAATTGGATTGATTATAAATGGATAAAGGAACAAGTATAAATAAGTCGTGACTTATAAACGTTGGAAGTAAAATAAATAAGCCAAATAAAATTTGTTTGTATTTTGGGGAAAATGAATGAAATCCAAAACTTGAATTATTTAAATGGATAGAACTCCAGGAAAATAGTTAAAGTGATTTTTGATATGAGAATCAAATATGGAATATAAATTGGGGAATAAACTAAATTGAATAAATTAGTGAATGGAATATAAGTGGAAGTGTAGTCCAATAAACTAAAGTTGGGTTATCAGAGAGATGGTTTGAATTTGTGAATAAAATCCACGTAAGTAGAGATAAATTAAATCTATGAACTTGGATAAAATAGAAATTATCAAGTGCAAATTAAGTCGAAAGACTAATAAATTGAATGTGAAATGCGAAATAAATTTGGAAGGTAGAGAATAAGGTATAAATTGAGTTGGTATCAATTTAAATTAATTATAAACTGGAATAGATATTCTATTATGTGAATATCATTGGATTTGCATAAAGATGGTCGTTGTTGAAGCAAATGTGATTGTCTAAAACTCTATGAGTTAATATAAGCAATATAATTGATTTTTAAATCAATTGAAATAACTCTGTATTCATTTGAATTAAAATGAAGTGAATTTAAGAACTTGAGTTGTAAGCTATGTAAATTAAATAAAACAGTATACGGATTGATTGAACAATTAAATAGTGTATGAATTAGGTGTCAACAATTAAAGATTTTGTTGGAACATTGGAAATGGTCTATGAAAAATTTATATAACTTGCATTGGTTATAGAATTCAAGTTTTTAGCTATGTATATATAAGTGCAGTGTTAATAAATTTGTATATTGTCACTTACCTGTTTAAATTGAGTTAGTATAGGTTCAGGGAAGCCGCTTAGCTGATTTTGACTGCGTTAAATGCTAAAATAAATCGCCGCTTGCTTTAAAAATGCTAAAATAAGATACGTTTACGCAAAAATTCAAAATAGGAAATATGAACTGCTTATATTGATATATATTGTGATTTCCGGCCTGAGGCCGATGTATATATATATTTGTGCATCCTGCGATATCGCAGAAGTCTCTCCGTACAAAGGAGACTCTGTCAAAATTTTCCGTAAATTTTGGGAGTTAGAAATTTTTGGAAATTTTCATTAACAACAAATGATTTAAAATTTGTAAGCAAATAAAATTGAAACTGAATATTGGAATCTGATTTAAAATTGTGTATGTAAAGTAAAGTGGATAAAAATTCAATATTCAGAATTTGCAGACAAATTGAAGTCAAGTAAAATTTGAAAATCAAAATGAAAATTTGGAAATTTAGGTATTGAGATTTGAAATGAATTAGAAAATTTAAGCAAATTGAAATTCATTTGGAATTGGAGTTCGATTTGAATGTAAACTTAAGTAGTGAAGTAGTGAAAGTAAATATAAGTAATATTTATATCTGACTTAAGAAATGAATGATGAAGTTGTTAAGTAAATTGGTATTTGGAATATACTAAGTGAAAAATTGAATGAAGATTAAAACTGGGAGTTGTAAGATGGGAAAGTTGTGAATAAGTGGATAACAATCAAAAGGAATGCGAAATAAAAGAGAATTGATATAGTTGATAATCAATTGAAATTAATACGTAGGATGTACGTATATTATTTTATTCGCATAATGATTTGATTCAGAATTCGAGCACAGAATTTCGAGGTAATTATACCGATACGAGTAGGATTTTTCACTCGATTTTCGACGGCGAACCTGGATATGGATTTTGATTGATTCTGGATATTCTCTATCATAGTTTGTGGCTATGCAAGGAGAATGACGGTTTCTGATCAAGAAACCAGATCCGAGTCCGCACTAGAAAGTCGGGTGGACGATACTAGTTCGGAAGTGAAATTGTGTGATCGAGTGAGCGATCGAATGTGATATTGCGTACGGATGATATATGTGCATCGTACGGGCTTAAGTAAAACAAATATTGGAAATTTTGTAAAGAAGTCAATAAAATGACTTTAGAATTGTGATTGAATATTATTGCTTAGCATGATATACAGGTATGTTAAGCAAAAGGATATTGGGATTTTTGAATTCAAAAGATAAATTGAATTGCTCGAATAAAAAAAAGGTATGTATTTAAATTTCTGTATGAAATTTGTTTGGGTTTTTGATCCAGCCACTTGGCCTTTTGTTTTCTTTTTGAGATTGGGAGGCCATAGAGCCATTTTGTAGTTGTACCGAGCTAGCCGCGCAAAGGAGACGCTGGCGAAATTTTTCGGAAACTTAGAGAGTTAGAAAAATTTTCGAGGAAATTTTGACAATTCAAAATTTGGTTTCAAATTTAAATTCGAATTGATAAGCAAGTAATATTGTTTGGAACTAATAGATAAGCTGGAAAGTAGGATAAAGTTAATGTGTCTTTGATAAAAAGATTTGTTTAGCAAGTTGATGAAACTGGTTAGTTTTGAGAAATAGTTGATGGGTATTGGCACATTCTTTCTAACTAGTAATTTCGGGGACGAAATTCTTTTAAGGGAGAAGGAATGTGACGACCCGGAAATTTTAGACATTTGAAATGGGAATATTTAATTAATTTTAAATATTCAAAGGTTAATGTTTAACTTGAATTTCAAATATCATTATGAATTTGGCAATTTAATTATTAAATTTAATAATTGGAATTGAGTAAAATATAGAATCTAGAATTTTAAGCCCGTTAAAAATAATATGAAGGCTTAGAAAATTTATACTGATGATTCTGAAGATGTTGGAACTTTCAGAATTGAATTTGGAACTGTTTTGCTCAGTTTTGAAAATTTAACGTTTAAATCGATATTTGAAAATAGCTTACCGAGGCACAGTCTCGGAATTTGACGAAACCAGTTCCATTGGATCCGTAATATTGTATTATTATCGGATTTCAAATTTCGTAGTGATTGGAGTTGTCGTGTGAGTGTACGATATATAAACGCGCTGAAATTTATATCGAAAATTTAATATATTAACTGGGTCCAGAAAGTTATCTTCTCCATACGATCGAATTAGGACTTGAAACCTTTTCCATTTTGTTCGGAATAAGGGTATAACATTATAAACGCCTGGCGGCACGCCTCGATAGGATGTCAAGATGTTAAGCTATGAATTCAAGTCAATTTAAATTTAAATTTAAATAATATTATATATATTTGGACTGGTCAATATATCTCCCATCAGTGCTTTTTGCTTTCATTTCTCAACACCTGTAGCAAGCCTATGCAGACACGCAAGGTAGTTCAAAACACGTGTTCTCCCTGGTATAACACGCGTCCTCTCTCAAGAAATAAAAGAAAGAAAAGATAACCGAACCCCTCTCATCATCTTTCTAAATCGAACGACTTCAGCCCTTACCCTTTCAAAATTAATTCGCGAATTATGAATGGCGATTGCCTTAACTTCAATTTCCCCAAAAAAAAATCGCGAATTACCTGTTCAAAACCGGAGCTACCTCATTTTTATCGTTCCCTCCCCTTTCTTCTTCGTTCAAAAATCAATCGAAACCAAACCCAGTATTCTTTTTCCTCAAAGTCAAAAATCAACTCACGAAATAGATGGCCACAATTTTAATCAAACCCCTTGCTCTTCAGAAGCTCTCGATCGAATCCCCATCGAATCGAGCGAATCGATTAGGCGTCAGCGACGAAGTCGCGATAGGAGTTTAGGGTTTGGGTTACGGCGAACTCAAAGGTAGGGCGACGCGTGGTGATCGGGGTTCGGCTGGCGAAAGGGTGTCGTGATGACATGGTTTTGGTGGCATGGAACGCGTATCGATTTTGGGGAGATTCGCGTCGAGCTGAGCTCGAGTTCGAGATGGAAGCCGGGTTTCGCGACTGTGTCTTCGACTCATGGCGGCGACAGCATGACCCAGGTCGTTCGATTTAGGGTTCTGACTTTTGGGCATGGTGGTAGCCTAGAGAAGCTGAGGTAAATCTCTTGCCTATATTATTATTGTATAATTAATTTTAAGAAAAAAAAGAAGAAGTACAAAGTAATATTTTTACAGTAAGTTATTCAAAGAGTTCTGTTTGAATATATATATAAGGTTTAAAATATAAATATACATTTGTACAAGGTTTGGAAAAATATAGAGATTTTAAATAATGAACAGTGTATATAAAATTAGATTTTTAAACCTATATAGCTTATTTTTTTTATAAGTATATAGTTCAAAGAAACAGATATACACATTTTAAATCTGCTGGTTATTTTTGAAATAATATTGTATGGAGATAATTTTATTTAATAAACTTAATTAAAAGTTATTTTAGTTACTAAGGATTAATTAAAAGGAAAGATTAGTTTAAAATGAATTATTAGTTAATTAAATTAAATTCATCAAATGAAAATTTATTTATTCAAATTGTTCGAATATTTATAAAATCATCTAATATTTATTCAAGGTTAAAATCCCAAAGGAAACAAGCTGATTGGGTTGGATTGCAAACAAAATCAAAGGTGAGTTAATCTCACTCATCTGGTAATAATTTAAATTTAAAAAGTTAAATTTAAATATTTGGTTGAATGTGTGGATTGATTGGATGTGCTATAGTATATATAGTAGTATACACCAATATATATATTGGCATATGTATATATTGGAGTTGTTATTTCCGCACTATATAGCGGATGAGACCCTATGCGCCGCATAATAGCGGATGATTTTATATAAATCCCATATACCGCGATATTCCACCTCGAAGTTGAATTGGTATTGTGCTAACGTCTGTGGATGCAGGGAAACAGGTTGGAGGGATCCAACTGGATTCCTCAAAATTTTCTAGACTGTTTTATATTCTGTGTTATGAATATTGATATCTTGTGATGATTTTTGGTAATTGAAATATTGAATGATATGGTTGGATTGAATATTTCAGAAAAAGGAATTATCAAAATGTATTGAATTGGATTTTTGGAAAGAAATAAATCTTAAGTTAAAGTATTTTGAAATAAATGAAATGAGCAAGGAATTTATTTCAAAGTAAAGTAAATCGGAAATCAATTTGGGATTTGATTTAAGTGTTAAAACGGGATTTTTAAAAGAGAAGTGAGATTTTGGAATTTATAAACTGGGTTTATAAAGTAAAATAAAATATCAGTGGATATTTGAAAAGATAAATTCAAGGTGGGAATTTATAAAGGGATATGAATTGGTTTAAAAATAAATGTTGATTTATTTCTAAAAGATGTGAATAGAAGTGTATTTCCTTGAATAGCCAAGTACATCTCCAAACTAAACTTTTAAGTATAAGCTAAAGGTTTAAAAGTTGATTTAAAGTATGTTTTGGAAAATCTATTCTTTTTAAATGTTTAAACTTTAAAGTAAGATTTTCAAAATCTATTATTGTAGTAGTTATATAAAAGTGATTTGGTATTATGTTTTAAAGGAGAAATTTAGTTTATATTTATAAAGCGGTTTTAATTTAAATATTCTTAAAGTATATATTTTAATAAAGCATTAAAGTAGTTTTATAATTTCAATGTTATGAAGCATATTTATAGTAAAGAGTTTTTAAATTATTTTTAAATCTAAAAGTATTTTGTACTTTGTGTTCCGAGGAAATAAATATTTGGGAAATGTATTCCGTAAGCGGAAACTGTTTGAAATTGTTTCAAATGAGTTTTGAAATTTGGAAATATATCTTGAAAAGATATTTGAGGTTAATAAATAATTTGGAAAATTATTTATTGTTTGATGGATGATTGTGAATGTTAATTGATAGTTAAAGAACCGACTATCAATATTGGCCAATGCGCTGATCGTTTCGAAGAGACCGGGATCGGGAGTTTTTCCCGAAAACCACTTCGATCCGGTTTGTACGTTTCACGGGGAAACGATTTCGGAGTCGAAGATGGAGCTGTGAAGTGCAAGGGCTAGTCGCTACTAATCCTGGGGATATTTCCAAAATGGATGTAGTAGGAATAGTGCCTTCGGTTCCGTTCGAACCCGGGACGGACTTGTATGGATGAATGCTTTCGGAACATCGTCAGCGAACGATGGGCATTCTAAGGGATATGTTCTATAAAGGTATCGTTTAGCCTCAAGCCTCATCAACCGGGAATGACTGAAAATCAGGGGTTATGTAGCAAGGCTTCGTGGGTAGCACCCACTTGAGAGTAAGGTCATCCCTGTCTAGATGTCCCTTTTATTTTGGCTTAGTGGTGCGGTTGCTAATCCCAACCGTGGGGTGATTTTATTCGGAATTATCCAGTAAGGGATGGTTCCGGCCTTGTGTTGTAGGGGATTGGGAGTGATCCTCGGTACTGTGATCTAGGCCACGTACTGTGATAGGTGGTACCCCAGTGCCTAGTCATTGATGGAAATCCATTCTCTTTACGTGCCTTGTACGAGTTTTATTTGTATTACCCACTTTGTGGCTAGTATGCTGGAATTTAATCATGTAACAATTTCAGCTATTTGAATAAGTATTTGTATAAGACACTATTATAATATTAGAGGATTTTGATAGAAGTGTTTTAGCTATCGTAAGGTAAAAACCCGACATGTTTATTTATGGCGTGGTCTTACGAGATGCTTTTGATTTCAAAGGATTTTGAAACTTTAATAATCAGTTTGAGTGTGATTTTCTCACGCTGGTATTCCAGACTAACTCGGGTGTTATTTAACTATAATGCTCGGGTCAGACCGAGTATTATAGGATACAGGATATGATGCTGTGGAGCTCAGTAGACGAGCTGGATGGCATGACGTATCTTCCGTACTTGTTTATATATATATTCCGCTGTGTTGATTGCTGTACTCTGTTGTATTTAGGACATGACATGACTATTGTCCAGTTGTATGTATGTGTACTCTGATGTATACTCTGATGATGTATTGTGCAAACAGATATAGTTTTAATTTGTATAAAGATCTGTTGTTATCTATTATATTTTATTCCGCTACGATGTGAGATTCTAATGCTGTTGTTTTTTCTATTTTCTTCTTCTACCTCTTCTTCTTAACACAAATGGTTCGTATTTCCGTTCTTCTTGAGTTCATTAATGGAAATTAATGTCAATTCAAGGGGTACGGATTTGCGGGTTGTTACACTTAGTGTCCCTGAAATCCAAGTGGGTGTGCTTGTGTCCCATTTGAATCAAGTGGATGTGCTTGGTGTTCCGTTTGAATCCAAGTGGGTGTGCTTGGTGTCCCATGTGAATCTAAATGGGTGTGGTGGTGTCCCATCTGAATCTAGTGAGTGTACCCCTAGCTTGACAAATCTAGAGGGTGTGTCTCGTAGCCTTAAAATCAAGATTGTATAGACTTTGATATTTGAAAAGAAATATGTACAATAAATTGTACGGGACTGGATGTAGGGTAACTGTGAACTAGTATAAAAATACTAGTGTAATCTCTCTAACTCTTTGCTTTTTATTTTTTTGCATTTATACTTTGCATCTATGATTATCCATTTGCATTGTTTAAACTATAATCTTAAAAGAATTCAAAAGGATTCATCAAAGTTAATAAACACTACTTAGCCTTTCTCTAGTATTAAATTAGCCTTAAGATCCTTCCTTCACAAACTAACATTTGGTACCAGAGCATTGGTTTATAAAGTATTCATAATTTTGATTTTTGAAAAGTTTAAATGGCTAACTACACGATTAGTTCACTTGTTAGTAAAACCTTTGTCGAAGGACAATCTACTACTAGACCCCTACTTTTTAATGGCAGTAATTATACCTATTATTCATTTAGAATGAAAATCTATTTACAGTCAAATGGTATATTTGGAATGTCACACATAATGAGTACACTGTGCCCCCGACTAACTTTTCACAATGGACTGCTGACCAAAAGGCACTTGCATAAAGTAACTCTAAATCCATGAATATTTTGTTTTATTCATTAAAAAAGAATGAATTCAATAAAGTGTCTATTTGTAAGCCTGCATATGAAATATGGAGAACATTGCAAGTTACACATGAGGGAACTAGTAAAATAAAACAGATCAAAATTTCTATGATAACTAATCAGTTTCAATTATTTAAAAAATGAGTCCATTTCTGATATGTATAGTAGATTTCAATATATAGAACATTCACTAATTGCATTGGGTAAAAGTTTTCCTAAAGAGGGTTAAGTTAGAAAAATCATCAATTCACTTACTCCTAAATGGGACAAAAAGACTCTTGCAATTGAAGAGGCTAATGACATTAGCACTCTAAAAATTGAAGAGTTAATTGGCAATTTAATGTCATATGAAGCACAAATGTAGGGAAGAAGAGAAAGCAAGGCAATAGAAAAGAAATTCATCGCTTTAATACAACTGTAGATGATCTGGATTCAGACAACGATGATGATGAGGAAATTTCTTTTATGACCGAAAATTTTAGAAAATATAGAAAAATGAATAATCTTAGGAGAAATGATAACAACAATCCAAGAAGCGTAAATGTAGTTAGATGTTTTAACTACAATGAATTTAGCCATATGCAGAGAGACTTTCTACAACCGAAGAAACCGAAAATCTCACCAAAAATCGATTCATCCATAAAACGGAGAAAGGCTTATACTGCAACATTAGACGATTTAGATGCTTCCACAAGTGATAATGAACCAGTATGGAAGATGCCAATATGTGCTTCACAACAATAACCAATTAAATTCAGAATAGTTCGAATAAATGGAGCAAAAATAGGTGCACGTTTAAAATTTAAATTCTTGATTGAATTTTTGGTTGCTTTTGATAGGATTAGATTAATAACAACATTGGATGAATATAATATATATATACAGAAAATTTTATAAAATTATTTTAATAAGAATATAATATTGAATAAAAATAATATAAAATACATGTATATTTTTAAATTAATTTTAAATTATTTAATAAGTATATAGATTAGTAATAATAATTGGAATATTAGACTTATACATATATAAGCAAATAAAAATAATTTATTCAACTCCTCCTTTTGAAATTCACGGGCTATATGTCAACTACCCTCTACCCATATGTCTACATATACACATGAATTCATAAATTTTAATTTCATTTCAAATTCAAAATTTTAGTTTCCCTCCACCTTTTCACCAACCCTTATGTTCTGAAAAGCTATCTATTGACCAGAGAATTTGTCCATTTATTTCTATTTAATTACTCTATCTCCAACCATTCAATTCACTCTTAGTTTCAAAATTCAAAAATCCATTGTCTCTCTTATCTCTTCAAAAAATTCATCAATAGCTTCCCCAAGCAACATTCCAAAAACCATAAGGCTTT
Organism: Allium fistulosum; assembly: GCA_030737815.1. Taxonomy (NCBI): domain Eukaryota; kingdom Viridiplantae; phylum Streptophyta; class Magnoliopsida; order Asparagales; family Amaryllidaceae; genus Allium; species Allium fistulosum. The sequence continues at coordinate 1,026,087,647 of CM060902.1, forward strand.
ATAAGAAACCGAAGGCTATCTTTTCTATGAAAAAGAGGCCGTCGAAGCCTGAGACGACCCGCCCTTCTCGACTCTCGAAAATCGACACAAAATTCACCACAGTATAATATGCCGACGATCGAGTGCCGAAAAAGACAGATTGTTGAGGAAAAAGAAAGAAGATAGAAGAAAGAAGGAACTAAACAACATCAGAATCTCACAATCGCAGCGGAACAAAATATAATAAATAATAACAGATCTTTACACAAAATGAAACCATATCTGTTATATACAATACATTATCAGAGTATATCACTAGTAAAGAACAATTATCAGCCTGGCAGTTATATCAGCCTGCCTCACAACTTGCTGGCAATTTCAAACAAAACACTATAGCGGAAATAAACAAGTACGAGTAATAAGTCTCGGTCTCCAGTTCCTCTCCTGAGTTCCAAAGTATCCAATCCTGAACCTGTAATACTCGGTCTGACCAGAGCATTATAATGAAATAACACCCAAGTCAGTCTGGAATACCAGCGTCAGAAAAATACATCCAAACTAATTCTTAAAGTTTCAAAAATCCTTTGAAATCAAAAGCATCTTGTAAGACCACGCCACAAATAAATATGTCGGGTTTTTACCTTACGATAGCCAAAACACTTTTTATCAAATCCGTCTGATATTATAATAGTGTCTACATACAAATACTTATTCAAATAGCTGAGATTGTTACATGATTAAATTCCAGCATACTAGCCACAAAGTGGGTTCTACAAACAAAAACCGTAAAAGGCGCGTAGGGAGAATGGATTTCCAACTAATGACTAGGCACTAGGGTACCACCTGTCATAGTACGTGGCCTAGATCAACGTACCGAGGATCACTCCCAATCCCCTGCAACACAAGATCGGAACTACCCCTTACTGGATAATTCCGAGTAAGAACACCCCACGATTGGGATCAGCAACCGCACCACTAAGCCGAAATAAAAGGGACATCTAGACAGGGATGACCTCACCATAATGGGCGCTACCCACATAGCCTTGCTGCATAACCCCTGATTTTCAGTCATTCCCGGTTGATGAGGCTTGAGGCTAAGCGTTACATTTTTAGAACACATCTCTTAGAATGCCCACCGTCCACCTGACGATGTTCCGAAAGCATCCATCCATACAAGTCCGTCCCGGGTTCGAACGGAACCGAAGGCACTATTCCTACTACATCCATTGTGGAATCACCCTCAGGATTAGTAGCGACTAGCCCTTGCACTTCACTGCTCCATTTTCGACTCCGAACTCGTTTTCCCCACGAAAATGTTCAAACCGAATCGAAGTGGTTTTCGAGAAATTAATCCTGATCCCGATCTCTTCAAAACGATCAACGCATTGGCCAATATTGATAGTTGGTTATTTAACTATCAATTAACATTCACAAACAACCATCGAACAATAAATAATTACCCAAATTATTTATTAATCTCAAAATATCTTCGCAAGATATATTTCCATATTCAACCCCTTGGAAACAGTTTCAAACCATCTTTCTTTCACGGAATAAATCTCCCAAACATTTTCTATTTCCACTGAAATCACCAAGTACAAACACTTAAGATTTAAAATAATTTAAATCACTTTATCCAAAATATATTTTAAGAATATTTAAGGTAAAACCATTTTTATAAAACTAACTTTAAAATAAAATTTAAGTCGAACTAAATTTTAAAATAAGAGTTACAAACTTCTACATAAGTTTCAAACAAAACTTTTACCAAACTATCTATAAAATAAATCCATTTTATAAAATATGAACATTAATAATATTCTTTCAAAACATAATACCAATTACCCCTTTAAAATAATTATTACTATAACTAATTTATTAGATATTTACCTTTAAAATTTTCACAACTCAAATAATTTCCTAGAACATTCTTTTAAAAACAATTTCAAAACTTCTAACTTCTGCTCAAAAATCTGCTTTAAAACGTACTTGGCTTTTCGGGGAAATACACTCCCATTTAAGAATAAACCAAAAAATTCTTTTATAAATCCTGCTGGATTTATCTCAATTCAAATTTACGTTTAAATCCCGTAAATTTCTTTCAACCTTTAAAAAATAAAACTCCCTTTTATTTTTAAGCACACTTCCCATTTCCTGGAAATCACTTCCAAAATATATGCTCCAATTATTTAAAATAAGTTACTAAATCCTTTATTCAAAATATACTTTTGAAAATCTATAAAAGTTTCCTGAGTAACTTAAATCAAAAATCTCCATTTAATATAATGTTATTATATCAAATATCTATGTTAAAGTTCCTTTAGAAACATAATACTAATTTACCCTTAAGAAATTTAAAATATCAAATTACTTAAATAAATATTTACCTTTCTCTTAAATAATTAAAAATAATAATTTGTCTAAACCATTCCAAAACACATTTTTAAACTTCTATTTTACACTTTGAAAGCCTTTCTTTGAAAACTTACTACATTCTGCAGGAAAAGAAAATACACTTTCCACCCTTAAAAGTGATCCCACTATTTCTTTTAAAACAATTTGCACTTCTTATAGAAAATCACACCGGAAATCTATACCTTTAAATTTATCCTCCGATAAATACTCCATTACATTTATAAACCCCGTTTATAAATTCTCATTCCTCATTTCCTTTTTAAAACACCATTTCAAAACACACTTCAAATTCCAAACCAATTTCCTGAATTTAATTCCCTTAAATTCATATCTCAAAAATCCTTTTTCATTTCCCTTTTACATCCCCATTTCATTTTATTGATATTTTAAAATACCAAATTATATTATCCAACCATAACACAACATAACAAAATTCCAAATCAATATATCACAGGATATCAGTGAATTATATCACAGATTATGAATAAAATTTCTATATTATGAGGAATCCAGTTGGATCCCTCCAACCTGTTTCCCTGCATCCACAGATGTCAGCACAATAGCAAATATCAATGCAGACTGATATTAATATTCATATTCAACCAATCAACCAATTATTTAAATATTAACTATTTAAATGAACTAGCATTCCAGATGTGAGTGAGATTAACTCACCTTGAGTTTCGTCGAGCGTTTCAATTTTAAATTAAATCGAACCCATTCGATTTAATCCAAAATTCTCGCTTGCTCCAAACACCTCCGGATCTGCTGCAGCGGGTAGATCACATCGCTGCAATTCCGGCGCCGCCAGTTTCATCGAATTCTGATAATGCATGCATGAGATATGAATTTTTAAACACTTGAATAATAATCATACCAATTAATTTACTTTCTTTTTATTATTATTAAACAAAATCTCGGCCGCACGTACATCAGCTAATCGAAGACGTGAATCCATCTTCCTCACGCGATCGAACAAGGTTGTTCGAACCCAATACGCCAACGTTGACCGACGATAACTCCTCTATCGACAACCTATACGCCAATCAGCGACTACCCCTACGTCGCCCTAGCCACCACGCGCCACCGTCAGCAACCACGGCAAGCTCGGCTTCCCAAATCCCAAGAAAAACACACGTGAACGGAACCCTTTCCTCGACGAACTGCCGCTCCCTCGAAGCACTAAAAACGATCTCGACCGTTGGATGGGTCAAGCTCGGTGAGCTCTCCATCTTTCCAGTTGGAGAAATCTACTATAACTCGATGGATTGCTCAGAAATTTGAGATGAACGACGATGCTTCTCAGCCATTAAAATATTTCATGGTGGCTGAAGATAGGAGGCTAGGGTTTCGTCCCGTATAAAGTAGTTATATATGTATTAAAATATTATTTTAATATTAAATTCACTTTTAAACAACATTTTCAAACGAACTCCAAATCAGGCATGCCGCCAGGCGATTATAAGGTTTCACCCATGTTCCGAACATAATGGAACGTGTTTCGAAAGCTAATTCAATCATATGCGGAAGATAGCTTTTTGAATCGATTTTAAATATTAAATTATCGATTTAAATTCAACGCGTTTCTCATCCGTACGGACAAACGGTAACTCCACTCTATGAAAATTGAAATTCGATAATAATTAACTATTACGGATCCAATGAAACTGGTTTCGTCGAATTCCGAGACTGTGCCCCGAAAGGCTATTTTAACTCGTCGATTAATTCGACCGATTTCCAAAATCGTCGAAATCATTTAAAATTTCACTTTTAAAATTTTACTAACTCAATTATAAATCATATAGAACTTACATTCACATTAGAAATCATTCTGATTCCTTTTTAAATTAAAATCTGATTATTTACATTATTATTATATATTAATTTCCACTATTAAATTAATATAAAAATTCCAAATTTGACTTATCGACTTTTGATTCCATCCAAAAGTCCAATACTAAAATTCTAATCCAACCAGACTAAATAAATTTTTGGAACCATTATCATATACATTTATATTCCAGGTTCCAGTATTACTCCAATTTCAAATAACATATTATTATTATTCAAACCCATATTAAATTTGCCATAATTGAAATTATAACTAAATTTATCGATTCAACCAGATCTTTGTATTTCAAAATCAAATTATAATCCACATTCAACATTTAAAATGAATTAAATGTTCAAAATCTAACGACCAAAATTCCGGGTCGTTACATTCCTCCACCCTTATAAAAATTTCGTCCTCGAAATTTGTTAAGGTAGAAAAATGCTACTAAACTCATTTACTTACCCAACTTACATAGTTAAAACTTACATTCACTTCACCAAAACTCTTTAGCTCAATCCCAAAACCATTTGCTTCATTCTAACTCAAAAACCTTGTTTCAACCTCATTTCAAAAAAATCGACCTTTTCTTGTTAACTCAAAAATTTTCAAAATTCCCAAAAAATTTCTAACTCCCAAAATTTTTTGACAACGTCCTTTGTACGGAGAGCCTTTTACAATATCACAAGAGATATAAATGTATATACATCGACCCACACGGTCGGAAAACAAAATATTTCACAATATATATATCATTTTCAAATTTTATTGCGTAGGCGTACCTTTTGATTAGCATTTTAAAAGCAAACGGCTAATTAATATTGCATTTACGTGCTCCAACTCTATCACTTGCCTCTCATACCTGTACTTACTCAAACAAGAATATCGGTTTTCAATAATATGAAATTTTTAACAACCTTCCATACATTAATCTTAACCAAACACAACAATTACATAGCCCAACCAACTAATTTCCATAATTCTACATGTTAACCATATTTATAAGCAACCATAAGTTTCAACACTATTTTAGTTTCCTCCATAAATCCACATATCATTTTATTCCGCTCAAAATGATTCACAATCAAGTTCACTACATACAATTCATAATTGCATCAACTAATCTCATATCCATATCAATTTGGTTTATAAGCCTCACTTACATAATTTCTCCTTACCCAATTCCAAATTGATTAATTTTCATCACATTCATAATTCACTTCAATATGGTTAACATATGCTTTTCTTACATTAATTTACTTCAATTCAATTTCAAATTGATTCACAATCAAATTTTATTTTGAATTTGATATACTTTTATTTCTTTAATAATCCACTTTCATTTATATGCAAAACCACTTAATTATATTGCACTTATACCAATTAATTCAAAACCAACTTTATTTGCTTCTTCAAATCAATTCACTTTCGTTTACAACAAAATGACCAATTCCTATGCAAGTTTGTTGTTATTCAAACAAGTAACCATTACTTAAGCTTATAACCATTTTAAATTAATTCCAATTCAAATTATATTAACTTTACTCCATTCGGAATTATTCACAACCCAAACATTCTTACTTCATTTCAATATTAGATTAAATCCTTACTCTTACATTTCAATTTCCTTATCCAAACCGGTTTTCATTCAAAACCATTCCATACAACTCAACAACAAACATTTCATAATTTACTTAAGTTTATACCAATTCTAATTAATTCCATCTCAATCTATATCAATTTTATTTTATTTAAATTTGGTTCTCATCAAATCAAACTCCAATCCATTTACAAATTTTAATTTAACTAGCTTACTTGAAATTCATTTGATTTTATTCACCTTCTCAATTCATTTCTGAATTTATTAATAACATGACCATTCCAATTATTCCATGCCAGAACTGGATTTATTTTGCTTTTCAAATTTTTAACAAGCTACCAAAATTTTATTCATCCCATTACCCTTTTATTTAATTTAGCTTACACTAAATTCATCCTCAAACAATTCTTTTGGATTTAGTTGAGTGAGAATTTACTTCATTCAATATCATTTCAACTTGATTAAAATTTCTTTCATTTAATCTTTTACCGATTTAATTCAAGTTCAACTAAATTTTATTTAGCCAACTTAAATTCATATCACTTCCTTTACTAACTTAAATAGGAATTTAATTCCATTCAATATTATTTATAACACAACTGAATTTTTGATTTCAGTTCAATTCAACCCAAACTCAACTAAATTTACTTCTCAATATATAAGCTTCAACACTTATTTATCAACCTAAGTCCATCCACATTTCATATTTCACTATGCCTTATCTCACTTTACATTTCATTTAGTATTTAAATTTGAATTTCCTATAAAATACCAACCATTTTATTTTTTTGTTTTACAATTCATTTCTTTATTCATAAGTTCACCGACTTATTTATTTAAAATCTTATATTGCTCATTTGAGTCTATTTGCATTTTATAATGACAACTCTAGATTATATATAACACTTAACAGCTTAAGGGTATAAATTTCAATTACACAATTATAATCGTTTTTCATTTCAACTTTATATCCAACTTAATCCTATTCCAATTTAAATTTAATTTAACTTATCTTGAGTTAACTGCAAATATATTTTATTCACTTTCATTCACTCAAGTTAAATTTTAATTCCAGGACTAAATTTTTCCTTTCTTATTAATATCAACTTCACTCACAAGTTCAATAATTGATTCATCTTAACCTTACACATTATTTAAATAGAATTCCCAGAATTCAATTGCCCGGTTTAATTTCAAAATCATTTTGAAATCATAAACTACACATACCCACTTGGTATATTAAATCAAACTTCCGGATTTCACAAACAACCCGGTTTTACCAAAACAATTCCCTTTTGAAATTTCTAAACATACTTGTTTACCAACAAGTCCAAACAAATAATCATACCAAACCACCTGGTAGCAATCCATCACTTTAGAAACTCGAAAATGAATACTAATGATGTGGCCATCATCATCAGGATTATTTCCAACGACTGAAGTGAGTTCTGTGCTTCCTTACTTCCAAAATCCATCTCAAAACAATTTCCATTCCAAAAATATTTCCCAAAATAATACTCCATTATTACCTTCAAATGCTTTGGAAAACATTTCAAACATTTCCAAGATTTTAAATTTCCAAACCTTTTTGTTTAAATTCATTTAAAACAGTTTTCAAAATTTCCGGGATTTAAATTCTGGTTTAAATCAAATTTTATTTATACTTCTTTGGATAATTTATACTTATAGAATTCTATTTTGTTATAAACCATTTCAAATTTCAGATTCTTATTTGATTAAGATATCTACAACCAAACATCCAAATATATATATAATAATTTCAGAAAATCATTTCTTTTATATCAAAATATAATTTTGGGTAAAATTATTTCATTTACCCATTTTAAAAACAATACTAAGTCGGTTTATCTTGTTTAAGAGTTTAGAAACCCCTATCGATTACGGTTGTACTTCCCGTACCGACCAGAATTCATAAACACTCAACCGATAAGTCAACATAGTATAAAACAGTTTTTATATTCACTAACAATTACGCTCTCATATCTATTATTACTCTCAAACTCATTCTAGAGTACTTCTGACTCTATTTCTAATGAGTAATTTCCCCCACCAAAGCCTAGGTTATCGCTAACCTAAGCTCTGATACTAAGTGAGACGACCCGCCCTTCTCGACTCTCGAAAATCGACACAAAATTCACCACAGTATAATATGCCGACGATCGAGTGCCGAAAAAGATAGATTGTTGAGGAAAAAGAAAGAAGATAGAAGAAAGAAGAAAGAAGGAGCTAAACAACATCAGAATCTCACAATCGCAGCGGAACAAAATATAATAAATAATAACAGATCTTTACACAAAATGAAACCATATCTGTTATATATAATACATTATCAGAGTATATCACCAGTTGTTGGGCGTGTTCTCACCCAGAAGACCTCGAGACCAAAAAGCCAGATGCATCCACCCAGGCTTACCTAAAATCATTCGGCATTGACGTTCTCCAGGGCCCATTCGGTAGGAATTCATTCGGTATCCATGCCTAATAGAAACCCATCCGGCATTCTCATCCCACAATGCCCATCCGGCATTCTCATCCCACAATGCCCATCCGGCATTCTCATCCCACCATGTCCATTCGGCAGACTCCATAACCGGACCAACCTTCCTACCTCCATAACCGGACCAACCATATTCGAGACTGCCGAACCAACCCTCTTTCAAGACCGCCGAACCAACCTCCTTCAGACAATGCCGAACCAACCTCCTACCACCGGACCAAACGCTACCGGACCAAGACGTGCCAGGCCAGATCACGTCATCCCAGGCCCACCAGCAGCTATATACATCCAAGACCCCTGCTCCCAACCTCACTCTATAAATAGAGGGGCAGGGGTACAACAATGGAGGGATGTTTGAGAGTTCAAGCACGGAAGGAACTTTCAAACAACTTTCTTTTACTTGTATCAAAGCTTTGTACTTGTAATCAGAATAAGAGAAGAGAAATAACATATAAAGTGGACGTAGGCACATTTTGGCTGAATCACTATAAATTTGTGTGTCTTTTTACAGTTTAGCCCCTGTTTTTCATATATTCGCATAAATCGCTCAAATCACTAAGAATAACATAAGATCTACTAAATCATACAACTTTGAGGTGTTTGTCCATTTTTTGTGCAAACATTTTTGGTGCTTTCACTGAGAACTAGAAGCTCGAAGCTTCAGCTTCATCCACTTAACAAGTTTTCCTAACAGCATCGTCCGCCACTTGGAAAACATGCCTCCCAAACAGAGAAAAGATGTTAGCAAAGGAAAAAACATCGCATCCAGCAGTCTTCCAGATCCAGCTGTCACGAATCAAGTAAATCGTCCTCCTCCAGCAACAGTAACAAATGAAGAACAGGCTAACCCAACTACTCCTGCCACAGAACAGGCTGCAGCAATTACTAGAGCAGATCTGGACAGAGTTGTGCTTGAAGTAACTAACCGCTTCACGTCCCAGCAGGAAGCCTTGGTGGACCATCTCATGTCACGCTTAAGGTATGCTGAAGAATCCAACCGCAACACTGAATCATGGGGCGAGTCCCAGTCTGGAGGATCTCAGAGACAACAAAGATCTTCCTTCTTCGAAGGAGCTAACGGCAGAAGTAGCCGGGGTAGGAGCCGAGACCGAGCACAGCCCGAAGTTAGGCCTGAGGAAGCGTTTGGTACCGAACCCAACGGGGATGGTACCGGGCGAAGGTCAACTGTAGCTGAGCCTGTCATGCCGCCTAACCACAGAAACGCCAGTGAACGGGGCCGAGCTAGAGTCCAGCCCGAAGTTGGACCCGAGGAAGTGCTTAGATCAGAACCCAACAGGGGGAGATCAAGGCAAGGGCCAACTGTAGCTGACCCAAGCATGCTCCCAGAAGATCAAAGGCAGCCACTGGAAAATATGAGGAATGATAGACGATACCATCCCTACAAGTCATCTGGACGGAATCAATCCCACAGAGCAGAACCAAACTCATTTCTATCTGCTCCAAGTTCTGATGAAAGGATGGCACGCTTATTCAGAGAGTGTGTCCAACGGGAGCAAAGAGATCGAGGGATAGGCGCTAGGGTAACCAGCCCTTTCGCCCGCAATATCGAAATTGCTATCACCCCCCGGGAGTGGAAGATGCCAACAATGGAACCCTACAAAGGAACCTCCGATCCCGTTGTACACTTACAGAGGTACACGCAGCATATGCTCATGAGTGGAGCGACAGAGGGGGTACTATGCAAATGCTTTCCGCTCTTCTTGGCTGATCTTGCTACCTCCTGGTTCTGTCATCTACCCCAAGGGTCCATCAGCTCGTGGGAAATGTTGAAAGAAAAATTTATCAGTCAGTTCCGCATTCATGTGGAGCAACCTAAGGACGCTTATTCCTTATCCAGCGTCAAACAGAAACCTGGAGAAAAGCTGCAGCAATACCTAACCAGATTCAACGCCGCAGCAGCCGCAGTTCAAGATGCCGATGAGAAGCTTATCCTAATGGCCCTCTGCAGTGGTGTGCATCCGGACACTAAATTTGCTAGAAGATTGACAAAAGAAAAACCAGCTACTTTACCCGATTTCTTCCATGAAGCCGGAAAATACATGAGGCTTGAGGACGCTGCCGTTGAGGGGCAATCCGGACAGCAAAATAAGACGACCCATGGCAATGCCCCTGCTGTGGCAAGGGACGTTCGAAGAAATGATTCCAGAGACAATGCTGGGGGCAAGAAGGTAGAAAAGCACCTATATCGACCAGGACCAAGATTCGACACTTACACCCCTTTGAACGAGACCGTCAAAAATATCTTCCTTGCCACCCAAGGCGAAGTTAGGTACAAACGCCCACCATACAAGAAAGAATCAGATAACGCACAGAAGTCTGGAAAATTCTGCCGCTTCCACGAATCTCACGGACATGATACCAACGAATGCCATCATCTTCGAGATCTGATTGAGGAACACATCAGAAGGAAGAAACTGGAACGTTATGTAAGAAGTCAAGATAGGACTCCAACTCCTGCCAATGAAAACCCAAGGCTACCCTCACCAGGGACCGACAGAGGAAACCGCAACGCTAGCAACTCTAGTCAAGAGAAGATAGTGGTCCATACCATCTCAGGAGGTCCGCACATCGCAGACAGAAGTTGGAGAGAGATGGAAAGATATGGGAAGTCGCTTAGAGACAGTAAAGACTGTGTCAATACGGTTATAGAAGAGCGCCACCCAAAGCGGAAAGAAAGTGATGACATCACATTCAGTAAGCGTGACCTAGAAGGAAGACAGTACCCTCACATGGATCCCATGGTTATCTCTGCCCGACTCGGTCCCACCGAAGTTTACCGAATCCTGGTAGACACTGGAAGCTCTGTAAATATCTTGTTCAAACACGCATTCGACAAGATGAAGCTATCAATGAAGGATGTATCTCCCTGCGATAAACCACTACACGGTTTCACTGGAGATGCGAAGATGCCCCTCGGGCAGCTGGACCTCTTTGTTGAGATTGGAAGCCATCCCCGCTCCGTTGTAAGGAAACAGACGTTTGTGCTGATAGAAAACCATTCGGCCTACAACGCCTTCTTAGGAAGACCAGCCTTGTCTGACTTCCAAATTGTCCTAGCCCCATGGTGCCTGAAAATGAAATTTCCGACAGACAATGGGGTAGGGGAAGTGGAAGGAGACCAGGATATTGCACGAGACTGCTATGTAACCGAACTTCGCAACAACCACAGGAAGGATAAAGGGAAAGGTGTAGAGATTGCCCTCTGCACAAAAAGCCTTGAAGCATAGCAACTAAAGAAAGCCCCTCCTCTTCGATACACCAGCGGCCCTTTCAATGAATTAGACCCTAGGGACAAAGAGGAGGAGGCCACCGCCGAGCCTGCAGAGGCTATGGAGTTTATATCTGTAGACAAGCACGACTCAAGTAGGCTACTGAAAATTGGGTCCCAGCTGAAAGCTAAATTAAAGGAACAACTCATTGATTTTCTCCGCCACAACTTGGATGTATTCGCTTGGTCACACGCTGACATGACCGGAATCTCCCCCGACATAGCATGCCACGTATTAAACATTGATCCTACCAAGGCGCCTGTAAAACAAAAAAAGAGAAGTATGGGGGCAGAGCGATCAGCAGCCCTCGATGAAGAAGTAAAGAATCTACTCGCCAATGACTTCATACGAGAAGCTGTTTACCCGGAATGGATCGCCAACCCGGTACTGGTAAAGAAGGCTAATGGGAAGTGGCGGACCTGCATCGACTTCTCCAACCTAAACGACGCCTGCCCAAAGGATTGCTTCCCGCTTCCCAGAATCGACCAACTTGTAGACAGCACAGCCGGGCACGAGCTCCTATCTTTTATGGATGCATACTCAGGATATAACCAAATTCCTATGCATGCTCCCGACCAAGACCACACTAGTTTCATTACCGACCGGGGTTTATACTGCTATAAGGTAATGCCTTTCGGACTTAAAAATGCAGGAGCCACCTACCAACGCCTCGTCAACAAGATGTTTGCAGAGCTAATAAGACAAACTATGGAAGTATATGTGGACGACATGTTGGTGAAATCACGGAAAGCCAAAAATCACGTAAGTCACCTAGACGAAATGTTCCAGGTACTTCGACATTATGGAATGAAGTTGAATCCACTAAAGTGCTCCTTTGGAGTATCATCGGGAAAGTTCTTAGGATTCATTGTTCATGCCAGAGGGATAGAAGCAAACCCTGAACAAGTCCGAGCGTTAAGGGATATCAAGACACCGTCCACCCGAAAGGAAATGCAAAGCCTAAATGGAAAAGTGGCCGCCCTAAGCCGATTCATCTCCAAGGCAACGGACAAGTGCGTCCCCTTTTTCGAAGCTCTAAAGAAAGACAAAGGAAAGTTCGAATGGACTGACGAATGCTTAACCGCGTTCCTTAACCTGATCGAACACCTCCAGAAACCACCGGTACTCTCGACTCCAAGTGAAGGCGAAGAATTATACCTATACCTTGCTGTGTCATCTCACGCCCTAAGCGCTGCCTTGGTAAGGGAAGACAACCGCACGCAGCGACCAGTTTACTTCGTCAGCAAAAGGTTTACTGGGGAAGAAGTCAGATATCCTAAACTTGAGAAGCTAGCATACTGTTTACTTATCACATCACGGAAACTGCGTCACTACTTCCAGTCCCATTCCATCAAGGTTCTGACCGATCAACCACTGAGGCAGGTACTCCATCGTCCTGACACTTCTGGGCGACTACTTAAATGGTGCATTGAACTAAGTCAGTATGATATCACCTATCACCCCCGCACCGCCATCAAGGGACAAGCCATGGCTGATTTCATTGCAGAATTCACTACCAACGAAGATAAGGAGCAATTGGAAATAGCAGAAGATATCAAGTGGAATCTCTTTGTGGATGGTGCATCAAACGAACAGGGCTCGGGGGCAGGTGTTGTAATAATCACCCCCAGGGGAAATAAACTGCACTATGCTATAAGGTTGGATTTCGCTGCCACCAACAACGATGCAGAATATGAAGCAGTAATAGCCGGATTAGAAATTGCCATCGAGATCGGAGCCAATTCTTTGTGTCTTCACAGCGATTCTCAGCTTATTGTTAATCAAATACTAGGGGAATTCCAAGCTCGAGAAGAACGACTCGTAGCATATCTAAAGAAGACCAAGTTACTTCTCAGCCGATTGGACCACTACTTAGTCAAACACATCCCTCGGGAAGAGAACCAAGAGGCCGACGAATTGGCAAAGCAAGCAAGTATGAGAGACATCGCCATCTTCGGGGCAGTAACTGTCTCAAAGCAAGCGGTCCCAAGTTTTGAGCAAGTGAATCTGATAGCTGCAACCGAAGAAGCGACTTGGATGACTCCCATCCGAGACTACCTACAAAATGGCACACTACCCGATGGGCGTAACGAAGTCAAGAAAATCTTGAGGAAAGCGTCCCGCTACACAATACAAGGAGACATCCTTTATCGGCGCGGTTTCTCTAACCCATTGTTAAGGTGTGTCGCCGGAAGGGAAGCCAAGGAAATCTTATCCAACATCCATCAAGGAAGCTGCGGAGATCACACCGGAGGGCAAACATTAGCAAGAAAGATACTCCGATATGGATATTTCTGGCCAACCCTAAGCAAGGACGCCTCAGATTTCGTCAAGAGATGTGACAGATGCCAAAAATTTGCTAAGATTCCACGGCTACCAACAACTGAGATTACTCAAATGACCAGCCCTTGGCCCTTCGCAATATGGGGAATTGACTTAATCGGCGAGCTACCGATGGGCCGAGGCGGGGCCAAATACGCTATAGTGGCAGTTGATTATTTCACCAAATGGGTGGAAGCGGAACCTCTGAATAAAGTATCTTCAGCAAAAGTTATTAACTTCTTGATCAAAAATGTTCTGTGCAGGTATGGAGTCCCACTCAAAATCATATCAGACAATGGACTTCAATTTGACAGCGAGGAATTCGCCAACTGGTGCCAAGAACATGGAATTCACAAAAGCTTCTCATCCGTAGCATATCCCCAAGCAAACGGATCAACAAAATTCTGAAAACTCTGATAAAAAAGAAGCTCGAAAAGTCAAAGGGCGCTTGGGTGGATGAACTCCCTACGGCACTATGGGCCTACCGCACATTTTCAGAACATCAACAGGGCACACTCCTTTCTCTTTGGCATACGGATTGGAGGCCATGCTCCCAGTTGAAACCATTGTGCCTTCCCACCGTAGGATCCACTATAACCCAGAAGAGAACGAAGAACTCCTTCACATGTCTTTGGATCTAATCGAGGAGAGAAGAAACGATGCAGTCCTCAAAACAGCAGCCCACAAGCAAAAAGTGGCAGCACAATACAACTCCAAAGTCAAGCATCGTACCTTGCAGGAAGGGGATCTTGTCCTCAAACGAATTTTCCCTCGCCTTGGAGCACTAGACCCAATCTGGGATGGACCATATGTAATTCATAAAGATCTCCACAACGGAGCCTATATTTTGTCAACAGTGGACGGAGAGGTGTTCCAGAGGGCATGGAACATCCAACACCTCCGTCGATACTTTTCTTAACTTGTATTGCCCATATGAAGTGAATTAACAAAGAGAATCAGTGGACGTAGGCCTTTTCGTGCCGAACCACTTTAAAAACCCTTGTCTTTTTTTTAACTTGTTCCTTTGTATCTTGGCTGCTTGTTAACTTTATCCTTTTCTGTTGAACAAAATCCTGAGCATACAGCATTTCTATTCAAAGCACTCCACAACACAGCTTCACCTGGACAAGACCTAACAGGTACTATGCGAATCTATGCCCTCGCCAATGAGACACTTTTGCTCCAACATCCCTCTGCTGCGGGTTAACTCATTGCTCGCGACGGCCCTTAAAGCCAACTGTAATGAGCCGATTATAAGCCACCGAGAAGGCCGACTATAGCCGAGGCAGCTCATTACGGCGTTAGGCTCGCCGGCAACTGTGAACCGACTATAAGCCCAACATAAGGTGTGGCCAGCCAGGGGCAGTTCACAGTTGACGATCGGCACCCACGCTAGCCGGCCACAGTAAGTCGAATAATACCCATGAGTACGGGCCATAATGGCCCGGGTAGTTACTGTGCGCGATCTCGGCTCCGATGTGTCTTAAGTGCGGCTGTGGTAAAAAAGAATTAACTCCCCGCGGAGGCGTAAGATGGGTGACAAATGTCTCCAAGACCCACAGCTAGGGAAAGTGACTACAAAACCTGTTTGCCACGAACTTAAGCACATCGAAGGCCTTCCGTGATTGGAAGTTTTACTATTTCACATATTTCAATTTTACTTAAAAAAAAAAACTTTCCTCCTACCCTCTATAACAAACCATAAAGTACAGGATACAGGGTAAGAGATACCCGCCAATAGATGCAGAGATTCACAATCAGATGGCAGGGCGTTCAACTGCTTTCCATGCTTAGTCATACAAGATATTCGAAACTGCCATTTACAAACAGAACGTGAAAGGCGGTATTTTCTTCCTTTATGTGCAAATGCATGACTATAATTTAATTTTTTCACACCACACGTTAACATTGCAAGTCATGAGATTATGATTTAAAACCAGAATCCGACATCAAACACAATTCAATTACGAGAACATACACAGCTATATTTCTCATACGACATGTCGAAATAGCAATAAATATTCAAGAAACGATAAAATCAGCTTAAGTTAAAAAATTACATGTCAAGAATAATGTTGATTATTACAAGTAGCAAGAATTACAACTTAGAAGTTACTCTACTGTTTTAAGACTAACGTATACAACCATGTCAAGTCTACAAAAAGAATTTTCCAGGTCTAATCAGGGAGCCGGTTGCGTCGAAGTCTTGTCCTTGCTCTGTTGCCCACCTGTCCGGTCATAAAAAGAATTCATTAGTGATAAGCAACCAAGTTAACGGAAGGACTAGAAAGGAAGACTTACCAGCACTTGCTTCTTGACCATCCTGGTCGTCATCCTCTACCTGCACACCTGCCTCCTCAGCAGCAAGCAACCGCATACCCTCCTTTGCCGCCACTTTCTCCTCCTTGGTAAACTGGGCAGTGACCACGTCCATACTGAAGACCGTTCCACCCTCTTTATCTGCATCAGCCTTAGCCTCCTCCAGAGCCCGGAGATAAATCTTAGCCATGACCCTGGGATAATCATCCATCCAGGACAGGTTGCCCTGCTTCCAGGTACGGAAGTACATATCCTGGAGCATTTCGTCCATCATCCCCTCATTCTCCTCAAACTCCCTCATCCGGGCCTCGGAAGCCGACAACCTCCCAACGGCGGCATCTCTCTCCGATGGGTATCTCGAGCAGTCAACCAGAAGGGATCCCCGCATTGCCTCCATCTCCTCCCTCAACTTGGCCTGAGCAAGCTCTGCGGCCTCAAGTTTCCCGGACAATTCCTCCACCTGTTCGAGATCCGCTTTCCGAACCTCGTCCACCATGGCAATAGCCATGTCAATCCGTTCTTTGCAAGTAGCTTCCATTTTCCGCAATTCGGCCCGACTGGCCTCTTCCATAGTTTTCCTTAGTCGTCTAGTAGCAGCCTTATGCTGAGAAATCTGAATAGCCTGATCCGCAAGCTGTTTGGCCTGATCCGAAACCACCAATCGAAGTCGGATATTGGCGCTCCCAATCTCCTCTCCGGCCTTAACCAGCCGGGCATGATGCCCCATCAGCTTCTTGGTCTCCTCCGCCACCCGATCAATATTAGCCTTGGCCTCGTCTCCCATAGTGACTATACGAGTAGTGAGTAAATCGAGATCTAAGGACTTGGCTTCATCAAGTACTCGTACCATGGGGTTACGGGGGAGAAGGTGTTCACCAATGACTTCGTCAAAAGTAATATCATGAGAGCTTGGATCCAGATCAGGATGACCCGCAAATGGATTACGAGCCAAGTCGGGACGGTCAATATGAATAACAGAAGGGTTTCCAGACGGGTGCGGAGAAGGTGCAAACTCGCTACCCTCCTCAGTGATATCATGAAGAGGCTGAGCCGGAAGCTGAGGACCAGGCAAAGGTTCGGATAAAGGATGACTCCTCTTCCTCTGCTGAATACCCTCTTCGATGACCCAAGAAGAGGACGGTAGCCGACTACATCCCCGGAGCGTTGGGTCGAGGGCTTCGGCTTAGCAGAAGTTTTGGAAAGCTTATATTGCTCAAGCCTGTGTCGAAGATCTGAGGCCTTGGACGTCTTGCCCGCTCCTGATATAAAGGACAAGTGTCACAAACTTACATCACTATATGATTCGAGAAACGCGGTAAATTACAAGTTAAAAAAGGAATAAGAAACACACCTGTGGTTGTACAAACCCTGGGGAGGAGTAGGATACTGCAATAAGTCCTGGATTTCATTCCAGGACGGGAGCGGGTCATAAAATATTCCTAAGTCCCTGTCATTAATGAAGCATGCAGGAGTCAAGAGTTCACCTTGAGTCGTCGGAGCCGCCTTGGCTGGAATGGTCTGAGAAGACTCGCTAGCACCGATCCCGGCCTTGTCCGCTTTCCCGGTTTTCTCTACCAAAGCCGGATTTTCATCCAGCCCCTCGAAAGCCTGATGGAACGCATCATCCGTCCACTCCTGAATCTCGCCTGCTTGCCCAGGAAGCAAGGCCCCGATGCCATCACCACCTTTATCACCTTCCCGACCATCTCCACCCTCACCTTTTTTCTCCTCTATATCTTCCTCCTCCTGGGTAAGTGGACAGTTGCTGGGGGAGGGACCATCCGACTTCTTGAGTTTCTTACCTCCGACGGCTGGAGGTTTAGTGAAAGGTTTCCGCTTGCTACTCTCTACCGTAACACCTTCCTTGGTCTGAGCAGCCGCCCTCTCCTCCGCCGTTTCCCTCAGCTTAACTACTGACTGCTGCGGAAGGATTAAGTTATGTTCCAGAAGAATCGCATTTCTGATCAAGAAGGCAGATGATCTATATTTCCCAAGAATGGCTTCTATCTCAGCCGCCGTCTGAACCAGGCGGTCAGTCTCCACAATCGGAAAGCCACCTGTCGCTAGCAAAAATGAGAAAGTATGAGAAGAAGCATCGCAATCGGAATAGAAATTATAAGTAAAAGCATCAACTTACATCCAGAAGTAAAGCGCCGGATTGAAACGGAGTCGTCCCTAACAAAGAACCACTCTTTCTTGAACATGCTGAATTTAGAGTACAGATCCAAGACCGGTTTGAAGGTCACGGCTGACTCCAAGCTAATGTATGGGGACCCCTTCTTATAGCCCCTCAAATTATACAAGTACCGGATCTCCCGGTTGGAAGGAGCACGACCATACTTCCTTTGGAAAATGACGAAGAGGCTCACCAGGATAGCATAGGAGTTGGGTTGAAGCTGGAATGAGGCCACCTTGAGATATGTAAGGAAGCTGACTACCCAAGCATTAAGAGGCGGAATGGTACCACACATGCAGTGGTATCTGCTGTAAGCAAAGTACCCCTCAGGGGGGTCGTATGGCATAACATCTCTCCCTGGCAACAGCATTCGCGCCCTATCAATTCCAAAAGAACGAGAGATGGCATCTAGCTGCTCCTCCTTGAGGGAACTAGGAAAACAGTCGGGCGGGGAGTTCAGAATTTCCTAAGGGCCGTACCCGTCCACTAATGATCTCGGGGTTGGTCCGTGACGTTCAGGATTCGGCTGAGCTGGGGGCACGGCAGAGGAACCTCCTTCGCCCCCGGATTTCTTTTTGTCTGATCGAGTTTCTGCCTTTCGAGACATTTATCTGCAACATCGAAAAAACATGTTGTTAAAACGGGGGATATAAACAAGCGAGTCTATGTAAAATCCATCCAACACAAAAGTCCGTCTAGTAAAACAAGGTTCATTCGGTACTCCCGATACCGGAGTTTCGTTCGGTATTCGAGTAAAAGGTTCATTCGGCACTCTGTTGAGCCAAGCTTCGTTCGTCATATTCCATTCGGTAAAACTGAAGAAAACTCATTCGGCAGAATATTCACTCACCTGATTCGGCAAAAATATTTGATTCGGCTACCAGATTTGATTCGGCTACCACGTTTTGATTCGGCGAGAGTAAGAGTCTGATCCGGCAAAGACAAGTGTTTAGTACGGCAGGTAAGAAATAGCCAAGGCATACGGTCCCTACTTATAGACAAAAGGACACGACCGGACCATCTGGTTCGGTATCCGAGGGCAAAATGAAAATATCAAACAAAGCACGCCATATTCGAGAATATGCCCCGCTTTGGGGGGCAAATGTTGGGCGTGTTCTCACCCAGAAGACCTCGAGACCAAAAAGCCAGATGCATCCACCCAGGCTTACCTAAAATCATTCGGCATTGACGTTCTCCAGGGCCCATTCGGCAGGAATTCATTCGGTATCCATGCCTAATAGAAACCCATCCAGCATTCTCATCCCACAATGCCCATCCGGCATTCTCATCCCACAATGCCCATCCGGCATTCTCATCCCACCATGTCCATTCGGCAGACTCCATAACCGGACCAACCTTCCTACCTCCATAACCGGACCAACCATATTCGAGACTGCCGAACCAACCCTCTTTCGAGACCGCCGAACCAACCTCCTTCAGACAATGCCGAACCAACCTCTTACCACCGGACCAAACGCTACCGGACCAAGACGTGCCAGGCCAGATCACGTCAGCCCAGGCCCACCAGCAGCTATATACATCCAAGACCCCTGCTCCCAACCTCACTCTATAAATAGAGGGGCAGGGGTACAACAATGGAGGGAGGTTTGAGAGTTCAAGCACGGAAGGAACTTTCAAACAACTTTCTTTTACTTGTATCAAAGCTTTGTACTTGTAATCAGAATAAGAGAAGAGAAATAACATATAAAGTGGACGTAGGCACATTTTGGCTGAACCACTATAAATTTGTGTGTCTTTTTACAGTTTAGCCCCTGTTTTTCATATATTCGCATAAATCGCTCAAATCACTAAGAATAACATAAGATCTACTAAATCATACAACTTTGAGGTGTTTGTCCATTTTTTGTGCAAACACCAGTAAAGAACAATTATCAGCCTGGCAGTTATATCAGCCCGCCTCACAACTTGCTGGCAATTTCAAACAAAACACTACAACGGAAATAAACAAGTACGAGTAATACGTCTCGGTCTCCAGTTCCTCTCCTGAGTTCTAAAGTATCCAATCCTGAACCTGTAATACTCGGTCTAACCCGAGCATTATAATGAAATAACACCCAAGTCAGTCTGGAATACTAGAGTCAGAAAAATACATCCAAACTGATTCTTAAAGCTTCAAAAATCCTTTGAAATCAAAAGCATCTCGTAAGACCACGCCACAAATAAACATGTCGGGTTTTTACCTTACGATAGCCAAAACACTTTTTATCAAATCCGTCTGATATTATAATAGTGTCTATATACAAATACTTATTCAAATAGCTGAAATTGTTACATGATTAAATTCCAACATACTAGCCACAAAGTGGGTTCTACAAACAAAAACCGTAAAAGGAGCATAGGGAGAATGGATTTCCAACTAATGACTAGGCACTGGGGTACCACCTGTCACAGTACGTGGCCTAGATCAACGTACCGAGGATCACTCCCAATCCCCTGCAACACAAGACCGGAACTACCCCTTACTGGATAATTCCGAGTAAGATCACCCCATGGTTGGGATCAACAACCGAACCACTAAGCCGAAATAAAAGGGACATCTAGACAGGGATGACCTCACCCTAATGGGCGCTACCCACATAGCCTTGCTGCATAACCCTTGATTTTCTGTCATTCCCGGTTGATGAGGCTTGAGGCTAAGCGTTACCTTTTTAGAACACATCTCTTAGAATGCCCACCGTCCACCTGACGATGTTCCGAAAGCATCCATCCATACAAGTCCGTCCCGGGTTCGAACGGAACCGAAGGCACTATTCCTACTACATCCATTTTGGAATCACCCTCAGGATTAGTAGCGACTAGCCCTTGCACTTCACCGCTCCATCTTCGACTCCGAACTTGTTTTCCCCACAAAAATGTTTAAACCCAATCGAAGTGGTTTTCGAGAAATTAATCCCGATCCCGGTCTCTTCAAAACGATCAGCGCATTGGCCAATATTGATAGTCGTTTATTTAACTATCAATTAACATTCCCAAACAACCATCGAACAATAAATAATTACCCAAATTATTTATTAATCTCAAAATATCTTCGCAAGATATATTTCCATTTTCAACCCCTTGGAAACCGTTTCAAACCATCTTTCTTTTACGGAATAAATCTCCCAAACATTTTCTATTTCCACTGAAATCACCAAGTACAAACACTTAAGATTTTAAATAATTTAAATCACTTTAATCAAAATATATTTTAAGAATATTTAAGGTAAAACCATTTTTATAAAACTAACTTTAAAATAAAATTTAAGTCGAACTAAATTTTAAAATAAGAGTTACAAACTTCTACATAAGTTTCAAATAAAACTTTTACCAAACTATCTATAAAATAAATCCATTTTATAAAATATGAACATTAATAATATTCTTTCAAAACATAATACCAATTACCCCTTTAAAATAATTATTACTATAACTAATTTATTAGATATTTACCTTTAAAATTTTCACAACTCAAATAATTTCTTAAAACATTCTTTTAAAAACAATTTCAAAACTTCTAACTTCTGCTCAAAAATCTGCTTTAAAACATACTTGGCTTTTCGGGGAAATACACTCCCATTTAAGAATAAACCAAAGAATTCTTTTATAAATCCTGCTGGATTTATCTCAATTCAAATTTACGTTTAAATCCCATAAATTTCATTCAACCCTTTAAAAAATAAAACTCCCTTTTATTTTTAAGCACACTTCCCATTTCCTGGAAATCACTTCCAAAATATATGCCCTAATTATTTAAAATAAGTTACTAAATCCTTTATTCAAAATATACTTTTGAAAATCTATAAAAGTTTTCTGAGTAACTTAAATCAAAAATCTCCATTTAATATAATGTTATTATATCAAATATCTATGTTAAAGTTCCTTTAGAAACAAAATACTAATTTACCCTTAAGAAATTTAAAATACCAAAATTACTTAAATAAATATTTACCTTTCTCTTAAATAATTAAAAATAATAATTTGTCTAAACCATTCCAAAACACATTTTTAAACTTCTATTTTACATTTTGAAAGCTTTTCTTTGAAAACTTACTACATTCTCCAGGAAAAGAAAATACACTTTCCACCCTTAAAAGTGATCCCACTATTTCTTTTAAAACAATTTGCACTTCTTATAGAAAATCCCACAGGAAATCTATACCTTTAAATTTATCCTCTGATAAATACTCCATTACATTTATAAACCCCGTTTATAAATTCTAGTTCCTCATTTCCTTTTTAAAACACCATTTCAAAACACACTTCAAATTCCAAACCAATTTCCTGAATTTAATTTCCTTAAATTCATATCTCAAAAATCCTTTTTCATTTCCCTTTTACATCCCCATTTCATTTTATTGATATTTTAAAATACCAAATTATATTATCCAACCATAACACAACATAACAAAATTCCAAATCAATCTATCACAGGATATCAGTGAATTATATCACAGATTATGAATAAAATTTCTATATTGTGAGGAATCCAGTTGGATCCCTCCAACCTGTTTCCCTGCATCCACAGATGTCAGCACAATAGCAAATATCAATGCAGACTGATATTAATATTCATATTCAACCAATCAACCAATTATTTAAATATTAACTATTTAAATGAACTAGCATTCCAGATGTGAGTGAGGTTAACTCACCTTGAGTTTCGTCGAGCGTTTCAATTTTAAATTAAATCGAGCCCGTTCGATTTAATCCAAAATTCTCGCTTGCTCCAAACGCCTCCAGATCTGCTGTAGCGCATAGATCACGTCGCTGTGATTCCGGCGCCGCCAGTTTCTTCGAATTCTGATAATGCATGCATGAGATATGAATTTTTAAACACTTGAATAATAATCATACCAATTAATTTACTTTCTTTTTATTATTATTAAACAAAATCTCGGCCGCACATACATCTGCTAATCGAAGCCGTGAATCCATCTTCCTCACGCGATCGAACAAGGTTGTTCGAACCCAATACGCCGACATTGACCGACGATAACTCCCCTATCGCCAACCTATACGCCAATCAGCGACTACCCCTCCGTCACCCTAGCCACCATGCGCCACCGTCAGCAACCACGGCGAGCTCGGCTTCCCAAATCCCAAGAAAAACGCATGCGAACGAAACCCTTTCCTCGACGAACTGCCGCTCCCTCGAAGCACTAAAAACGATCTCGACCGTTGGATGGGTCAAGCTCGGTGAGCTCTCCATCTTTCCAGTTGGAGAAATCTGCTATAACTCGATGGATTGCTCGGAAATTTGAGATGAACGACGATGCTTCTCGGCCATTAAAATATTTCGTGGTAGTTGAAGATAGGAGACTAGGGTTTTGGCCCGTATAAAGTATTTATATATGTATTAAAATATTATTTTAATATTAAATTCACTTTTAAACAACATTTTCAAACGAACTCCGAATCAGACATGCCGCCAGGCGATTATAAGGTTTTACCCATGTTCCGAACATAATGGAATGTGTTTCGGAAGCTAATTCAATCATATGTGGAAGAGAGCTTTTTGAATCGATTTTAAATATTAAATTATCGATTTAAATTCAACGCGTTTCTCATCCGTACGGACAAATGGTAACTCCAAACGCTACGAAAATTGAAATCCGATAATAATTAACTATTACGGATCCAATGGAACTAGTTTCGTCGAATTCCGAGACCGTGCCCCGAAAGGCTATTTTAACTCGTCGAAATCATTTAAAATTTCACTTTTAAAATTTTACTAACTCAATTATAAATCATATAGAACTTACATTCACATTAGAAATCATTCTGATTTCTTTTTAAATTAAAATCTGATTATTTACATTATTATTATATATTAATTTCCACTATTAAATTAATATAAAAATTCCAAATTTGACTTATCGACTTTTGATTCCATCCAAAAGTCCAATACTAAAATTCTAATCCAACCAGACTAAATAAATTTTTGAAACCATTATCATATACATTTATATTCCAGATTCCAGTATTACTCCAATTTCAAATAACATATTATTATTATTCAAACCCAATTAAATTTGCCATATTTGAAATTATAACTAAATTTATCGATTCAACCAGACCTTTTATTTAAAAATCAAATTATAATCCACATTCAACATTTAAAATGAATTAAATGTTCAAAATCTAATGACCAAAATTCCGGGTCGTTACAAAGCCTATGTAGAATATGTATCTTTTGGAAAAGTATTTCTAGGAAGATTTGCCAAATTCAATGATTTTCCTTCTTATGATATTTGTGATCAAAATGAAATTCTTGGTTTATTCAATGGTTCTCAAAATGATTTGTGTGTTTTCTAAACTTAGTGAAAATGTTTTATGTAATTTGAAAGGAATGTTTTATATAGGAAATGAAGGTGAAGTATAGAGTAGTGTCAAAGGAACTCAAGTTATTTTGAATTGTGAACTTTTAGGTCACATTCTCGGATGTAAATTTAGTGGAATGGACCTTTCGTCTTTTAAAATTAAAAATCAAAATCATGAAGTTATCCACAATATTTTTGAAAGTGATGACGATTTTAGGTTTAAAATAAGAATTTACGTCCTAAAGCGAGAATTATGAGTCTCATTTTGCAACAAAGCATAATTCCGAGGATGGGAAATTATAATAATCCGACTCAAAAGGTTTTCAAAGCATTTTTGTGATTTATGGTCATTACAACATAAATTGAGCACAAGTCATTTTGGACGAATCCTTTCCTAAGGATATCTCTATGCAAGAGAACAGACTCTTTCATGGCGTGTATCTCACTAGAATATTCACATATTTTAGTGTTGATCTAAGAAAAGAGGAAACCATTCCTCGAAAAATCTTTGACAAGGCCAACATCCCTCTCATGCACATTTCATCCATCTTTGAGCCTTAGGAAATTCTTACGGAGAAGGAAGCAAGATTGGCTTGGGAGGAGGAGTGTGAAATTAGAGAAAAGGAGGAAGAATAAGGAGGAGAAATGAAATTGGAGGAGGAGGAAGACACTTCTTTGGAGAGTTTCGAAAATCCAACTCATCCATCCACCAAAGAAATTCTTAAGAATCAAGAGAAGCTTCTTAATAACCAAAATAAGCTTAAGAAATCATTCACTTCTCTTTCCAACAGAGTAGACAAGTACTTTGGAAAGATTATTTGCAAGATTAGTGGAAAATCCTCATCTTAATCTACTTCTTCCTAGTTATATTTTCTATGATTTTCTAGCTTTTATTTGGATAGTTCTAGTTTTAATCCATGCATTTTTTATGTTTATCTTTAAATTCCATATATTCATCATTGATTATCAATGAAATCTTGTTCCTTACTGTTATATGCTATTATCAGTCTCTAGAAAGTCATAAAAGTTCAATAGTTTAGGCTAATAACAAAAATATAGCAAATAAGTAAGTATTGCAAAATGTGATACATATGTCGGCATATGTGCACCTTGTATGTCAACATATAACAGGCAGTTTGGAAAAAAATTTAAAATTCAAAATAAAATAACTACCATCTATTTAACTTATCCAAATGACTTTTCACCTCTATACAAACCTATTTACTATAGAAAACACCATTTCTACTCTCATTTTTCTCCTCTTTGACTAATAAACTTAACTTCTCAAAAATGACTTCTCCACACCAAAAATTGTGTGAGAATCTTGAACAAACCCTTCAATTGTTCAAGAACAAGAAAAGCATTTTGATGCTATTCGATGGATGATTTCTTCCCTTATCAAATGAACCAACCAACAATTAATCCAAATAGTGCCATCAACAAAGACAATGAAGATTAGGATGCCATCAAAGAAAATCTAATTTTTCGATGGTTGGGTAGAAGTTCCTAGGGAAGTTTAAGTTGATTGATTAGTTTTTGAATAATATATAAGGTTTGATTTAAGTTTGTATATTAAAAAATTACACTAGAATAAGAAGTATGGATTGGTTTGTATGAACTTATTTAGGATTAGAATTGGTTTGGACTGATTTGTTTGACTTATGATTGAATTGAATTGTATCGACTTTGGATTGCTTTGATTATATACATTTGATTGGATTGATTAATATTAAAAAATTGTATTATCGCTTCTTACTTATGAATTTATAAATATCTCACAATATATTATATAGTACTCTAGATATAGGGAGTTTTCGGTTAAATTTTTTTGTTGATGACAAAGAGGGAGAAATATATAAAATATCAAGGCATAGATTAAGTAACTCAGGGGTTGTTATATCATATTTTATATACATGGTTGTCATCATCAAAAAGGGGAAGATTGTTAGTACCTTAGGTATTGGTTTTGATGATAACAACCATACGAGATCATATAAAATACAGGTACTAATGTTTTATCAAGTTATACATAGATATAGTGGAGGATATTAGACATGTGTTGATTAAGAAGACTGTAGAGTATCAAGAGCAGACTCAAGAGGCTGGTATAGAGATTCAAGAGTTAGAGATTGAAGACTCATGGGTTTGAAGATTCAAGATATCAAGATAAGTTATAGAGTCATATATTATTTTGTTAAAGCCCCGGTAGCACTTCTTTGATCTCTCTTCCTTTTTTTCAAAAAGGTTTTTTAAATCTATTCTTTGATTTTAATGATTTTCAAATATCCTTGTTTTCAAGAAATAAATGATTTTTAAGAAATCCCTGTTAATGATTTTTCAAACATCTTTTCGAAATAGCTTTCCAATGATTCCTAACCTTTTAATTATCTTTTTACAAAATTATTATATTCAGTTTTAAGTATTTTATATTTTATTAATTTATTGTATTTAGTTATAGATTTTGGTTTTATGTTTTCTAAATGTTTATGGTATTTAAAAGTATATTTTGACATTCATTAATACTTTGAATATAATAATGTTTATGTACCCAGGCTCAGAAAATCTGAGGGTATGTCTTGTAGCCTTGAAATCGGGATTGTATTGACTTTGATATTTGAAAAGAATATATATAAGAAATTGTACGAGACTGGATGTAGGGTAACTCCGAATCAGTATAAAAATCCTGGTGCAATCTCTCCAACTCTTTACTTATTACTTTTACTGCATTTATATCTATTTGTGTTTGTATCGGTGATTATCAATTTGCATTGTTTAAACTATATTCTTAAAAGAATTCAAAAAGATTCGTAAAAGTTAGTAATCTCTATTCACCCCCTCTAGTGTTAAATTAGCCTTAAGATCCTTCTTTCGCAAACTAACAAAATTTCTTGTCCCAACTATCATCCTCAAGAACAGTCCTATTCCTAGCATCAAGGGCACCATCAACTGTAAGAACAAGACCTTCTCCATTAACAGAGTAATGAAGATGCTTGGATTCTCCTTCAACTTCACTAACAAACATATGGAAGTCTTTTCGAACAGGGTCATATCACATCTAAGAAGGCTCATGCATCCATGCTTTCTCAAAAGAATTCCACTCAATAACAGACGCCTAGGTGGCATTAGATGACACATGATCAACAATAGCAACATAAAGGAAAAATCATAGGGGAAACAATACCTTCAGCTGAAGGGGAAGCAGGATGGGACACAGTCATAGGAAGAATAGAAGCAGCTTCAAAATAGGTGCAGAAAGAACAATAGAAGGGCTAGCAAGCTAGTCTGCAGATATAAAAGTGCAATTCCTAACCTTAGGAACCCACTTTTGCATAAGGGGACGTAGAAGCAGAATCTTGGGCGGAGGGGGAACCCTGAAGGCTGAGTTTGGGAGCTTGCAAAAGGCAACAAGGTGGCCAAAAGAATAACAAGCGGAACAAATGTCAGACGCCCAACCAGATCTAACGTGAACTTTCACTACTTGGCCAACAACAAGCTAAACTCTAATCGAAGTAGTGGCTTTTCAGGGGTTACTTCTATCAGTGCCTTGGCATAAACCAATCTCTCACGGGCTATCGTATTAGAGTCAAAACATTTCAACTTACCAATTGAGCAAGCTAACCAATCCAAGCCTATCAACGGCTATAAATTAGACGGAATGTGCGTAAAGTAAGCCAAACAAGAATCGACATTACTTGGTCTTCAGCACAAGCCACGAAAGGAGATAAATTGGTTATAATGAACAGTTTCCCTTCAATAAAGGATGGATCGGCTTTTAGAACACGTTGATGTTCCTTATTGCTAGAAAATTTAAAGAAATACATTGAGTCGACATAGATTACTTAGAGATCCCTAAGGAGTTTCAATATTCGACGACACAGACGACTAGCATCTTAAATCAACCAACTAATTATAAGAATCCCGACCAATAATTTGACCCTACTTGCATAACATAAGGAGATGGCAACATAATTCCATTAACTTCCTCAATCTCAAAATCAATAGGCATGTAAACACCTACAATGCGTGCAGGGAGCAAAAGAGGGATGACCAAGGCTTAGGCTAAACAAGATCGGACAAAGGAGCTGCTAACTGGCCAGCAACATCACAAGGCACAATTTTACCCAAATGAACATAGGATAGGCTAGTATCAGGTTCAGGCAAGCAATAATCCAAAGGGGCATTCTATCGAACGCGACTAGTGCACGAACCAATAACTGCCAATTTTGGATCCAAGGACTGAGAGACACCATCCAAAATACACTCAAACCAAAATCTGACCAACCATACTGTCATCCTTGCAACCAAGCAGAGCAGACACAATTACAGAAGGTACATTCCTAAACAACGGGAGCTTACCAGGATTAGAATAGGGCATAAAGGTGTTAACGGATGTAACTTGCAGACGACTTGCATCAAAGGCACATAGCGAAGGGATAACAACTGATGTACTCAAAGGTGGCCTAGGGGGAGACAACACATCCGTAATGATGTTGGACAAAGACAAAGCTGCAAAGTATTTAATTGTGGCAACTTGTGGATGAATTGTAGTAGAGAGAGATGGAAAATCATCCGACGATCCTAATAGCGGCCTTGGAGGAGAAAAAGACTTGGAAGGTTGGATCAGAAATCTGAAGGTGCATCCAGACCTTGTCAAGCTCGACTAGGTGATATCAAGAAGGAAAGGAGAAAACTTGCGGTGCTTCTTTGGCATGAGGAAACTGAGTGAAAGAAAGGGCAGTGAAGGATTTAGGGAAGGAAGGAGAAGTGGGAGAAAGGAGGGGAAGCAGGAGCCATCGACTTCATTTTGTAATTACAAAAGTCTCGAGTAATTTAAAACTATTATTATTATATTTATATATATAATTTATTAAATATGGCTTGTATATCTTTATATTTAGGTAAAAATAATAATTTTATCATTTTATTAGTATGAATATGGTATGTTGAAGCTAGCGTATTTTAAAGATTTATAAATTAACAAATATCATTTGATTGAATTTTTCTAAATATGTTAAATTTAAAATTACTAGTTAGTTTAAATATCTAGACTTAAATGTAAATAGTAGGATATAATTGCGAAGGATTTAGTAAAAATTATGGAAATTTTATTGCATAGTTATTTAAAGTTAAAAATAGAATTTTATAATGTAGTGTATACAAAATTTTTGCGATAAATATGATTATAATTGTTTTAAAAATTAACTTTGTCATTATTGTTTATGTACATAATTTTTTTGTGTGATATGCATAACTTTATAGTTGAATAGAAAAAAATAATTTACTATTTTTGTTAATATGTATGTAAGTCTATATATATATATATATATATATAAGTGGACACATATTTTTGCAGAATTCATAGAAAAATAGACAAACTATTTACTGTTTATAGTTAAATGGAAATTTAAATATGTGTGTGTCTATATATACATGTATGTGTGTGTGTGTGTGTATAACTATGTGAGTATGTGTGTGTATGTATATGTACATATACAAAAACATACATATATATATACATATACATATATATATACATATACATATACATATATACATATATAAGTTGACACATATTTTTGCAGAATTTATAGAAAAATAGAAAAACTATTTACTAAGGTTATTTCAATAGTTTAAATTTAAGATTACGTAAGTAGTTTAAATACATGGGTTTCAACATAAAATATTAGGAAATAATTGAGGGAGGGATTATAACTAATTTTAGAAATGTTAAATTATAGGTATTTTAAGCTAAAAGCATAATTTTGCAATGCAACATATGATAGACTTATTGAGATAAATGAAAAATAAATTAAATTTGTTAATATTGATTATGTATATTATTAATGTTATTTGATTTATATATCTTTATATTTGAATGAAAAAACAATTACCATTTTTGTTGATATGAATATGGTATACATATTGAAACTGTCATATTCTATGATTTATGAAATGAAATAACGAATATTTGTTAATTGAATGTATTCGTATAGTCTAAATTCAAGATTACATAATTATTTAAAATATATTGATTTAAATGTACAGTATTAGGTGATATTGTGTAGGTTATGTAAATAATTGTAGAAATTCCATATTGTAGGTAACTAATGTTAAAAGAAATTTTATAATGCAATGCATGGTAAATATACTAATATAAATGAATTATAAATTAAATTCATATTTATTATTTATATATATAAATGTGACATATATATTCATACATTTAATGCATTTTTTTAATCATTTTTATTAATATGAATATGGTATAAATATTGAAATTTTCATTATTTAGTAGACAAATCAACTAATAATAGTTTACTTTATTGTTTAAATAGTTTTAAGATTTATATATTTAATACTGATATATGGAAATGTAAGGAAACTGAAGGGGGTATTGTAAATGGTTATAGAAAAATTAAAATGAAGATATTTGAAGTAAAAAATTATATTTTTGTAATGCACTATATAATAAATTTAATTAGATAAATGAATTATAAATTGAATTTGTTATTATTGTTTATGTATATACTTTATCTTATGTGACTTATATATCTTAACGTTAATGGAAAGGTAATTTTACAAATTTTGTTAATATGAGTATGGTGTTCATATTAAAATTTTCATATTCTCATAATTTAGTAAATGAATTAATGAATATTAGTTAATTGGATTTATCCAATTAATTTGAATTTAAGATTTCGTAACTTGTTTAACTATATGGGTTGAAATGTAAAATAATAAGAGAAATGTGAGGTAGATTTTGTAAATAAGTGTGATAATTTCTAATGTGGCTATTTAAAGTTAAAAATTTAATTTTACAATGCAATGTATAATAAATTTATTGAGATAAATAAATTTCAAATTAATTTTTTCATTGGTTTATGTTATATTTACATTATAATTGAATAAAAAATTACTTTTATCATTTTTGTTGGTAAAATAGTGCACTACAAGGACGGCAGCAGATAGCGACGGCTTTTAGCCGTCGCAGGCCGTCGCTATTTACCTCGTCGCCCAATAGTATCGCGACGGCTCCGTCACCAAAATAGCGACGGCTCGCGACTGTAAACGTGCCACGTGGAAATTTTCCAACGACTAAATGACGTCACTAGCCGTCGCTACGCGGCACAAAAATTTTGCACTTTAGCCGTCGCTAGCCATCGCTAATCTGCAACATACAGGCCGTCGCCAGCCGTCGCTAATCTGAAGCAAAATTTGTGCACTTGCACAGCCCATACACACTTCAAACAACAACCATCAAATACCATCATCACAGCCAATATACACTATATTCATCAACTATAGCCATCATATATCATCATATAACATCACTATACATTCAAACAATATAAAATCCAACAAAACCAAACAAAATCATATACAATCCCATACATATCATGTCAACCAATACAAGTCATCAAAATATGTACATAGTTTCCCAACCAAAATGTGTACATAGTTTTCCAACCACAACTACAAACCTTCAAAATATGTACATAATATCCCGAAATATATATACACCAAACCAACCAAAATGTGTATATACTAAACTAAGGAATGAGCAAACAAACATACCTATTCCTCGCCAACGCTGCCATCCTCTCCAGGCATCCTCCCATGCTGTTGCAAATAACCTGCAATCCGCTCATCCAGCTGTTTCTCGAAAAAACTCTTCCTCCAATCATTTATTTCATCCACTGTTTTCTTTAACTGAGCAATCTCCTCTTCTTGCTGGGACCTCTTGTATGCACTCTGCGATCTCATTGCCTGTAAAATAGTTCATAATTATTTATATAGTAAAATTATTTAACTATTCATATGCACGTGTAAATTTATATATTAGTACATGTCAAAATTTACCTCCAGATTTCCATAGCTATACCGCACATTGGTCCGTGAAGGCGGGTCAATAATAGCATCCCAGATATTGTTTGCCTCCTCTAGCGTAAGCTCTTCCCGACCAGTGGACTGTGCTACCCGAGCCCGCTCAGCTTCGTACCTCTCCTGCGATTACAAACAATTGTTTTACACGATAAAAATCGAATTTCAAGTTTTTGAAAATAAAATAAGAAAAAATATTGTTATTAACAATAAATAAATTTACCATTACGGATTGGGATTTGTCATCCGTCCACTCGTACGAAACATTGCCTTCTTCATCAGTCCTCTCAACGGCATGCGTCACCATGAACAACTCGGCCATAGTGGGCTCGCGGTTGTATCTCGCAGCCTGAAAATATATATTTATTATTGCTAATCTGAATATAAAATATTTTAATAAAATGTAAACATAGTTTATAAATTTAATTACCAGCTCTCTCTTATGCTCCTGGAAGGATTTGGAGCCACCATGGTGCAATGCAGGATTTTTATTCCTGTTAGCCCGGTTCCGCGCAGATAATTCCTACAAATTAAGATAAATTATCACGTATATATCTTGCGAGATTTATATTAGATTTAAATAATAAAGCAAACATATATTACTTACTTTTGCTGCCGGAGTGTCCCAAAGCCGAAGAAGATCAGTCCATACACCATCACCCATCCAGTTCGGCTTTTTGCCTGAATTCTTAGCCTTCGACAATGTATCCCTGTAATTTTTCCTCATTCTTTTATTCCAGTGATTTAAGAAAACGTCCATGTCGTCAGGATCAACGCGGACTGCAGCCTGTAAATTGAAATTATTTTAAGTTATATAGATTATATTAATTTACAACTAAAATTCAAACTACTACTTACAAGTAAATCGGCCTGTATTGCGTTCTTGACATGAGGGGGGATGTCGTCCCAGCGAGGCCAACAACCATCCATCCGGCTCTGAAAAGCCTTCCTCGAAACCTGTAGAATATAATCTGATGGCTCCACCTCAAAGCCCCTGCAAAAGTTATGATATACATGTTTAGTGGATTTTAAAACTTACACTTTAAATAAAATTGATACTTACCCGGCACTTTTTGGAACAACTTCTGCCATCGGACGTAAGTCCGGTGCAGTGCCACTACCACCTGCACCGGGAGATGGGGATGGCATGCCTGTCATACTTCGTCTTCTGCCAGACATATCTACTATAGAAAAACAATATCATCACAGAACAATTATAGAAATTCACTACTACATAGCATGTTTCAATCACTTTCACAGAAACAATTATAAAGATTTACTAGTACAAAACATGGATAAAAATTAAATAAATTATCAACACAGAACAATAATAGAAATTCACTTAGCATGTTTCAATCACTTTCACAGAACAATTATAAAAAATTTACTAGTACAAAACATGGATAAAAATTAACTAAATGATCATCACAGAACGATCAGTCTTCATCGTTTTCTGATTCAGACTCGGTCTCGTATTCTATCTCATTTTCTTCGGTACTTTCAAATGCATCAAATAAGACGTTCGATTCATCATTCAAAGGCCCTACATCAATATCATCAGTTATTATTATTTCTGTATTTGGTTCAAGATCGACTTGATATGCTGCTTCATTTGGAATATTATTTCCATCAAACGTAAACCTTGGTTTTGTTTTGAAAACAGCAGACCAATCCGCTTTATCTCTTTTCAATAAGGATCGTACTTATAGTAGTGTGATGTATGCCTTATTTCAATAAGTTTATACTCTTTATGCACGTTGATTCCGGAACCAGTAACTTGTCCAATACAGGGACAAATCCGACAAATATTGTTTCAGATGAATATAAATGTCCGTTCCGTTACCAAAACGAACATCCATATAACGATCATATACAACACTTGCCAGACGGGACCAAAGCCAATCTAAGAGATAAAAAAAATTCTTTAAATTTTATCAAATATTGTTATTCTTTTCAAATTTTGACAATGTTTCAACTATTTAAATTTTATTTAATAAATTTGTATATTTAAATTTTAGTTCAACATTCAATTAACAATTTTAGTTCAATATTCATTTCTTTATTTTTTTATGACATAGATTTTAGCGGAATATTTGTTGTTGTTATATTCATTTCTTAATGTCTTTACAAAATCGATTTTAGTACAATATTAGTTGTTTTTAAAGTAATTTCCTATTTTTTTTAAAAAAAATTAGATATTTGCAGAATTTTTAATGTTCTCATATTCATTTTTTAATTTTTTGTATAAACTTTATTTTTGTACAATATATACAACCTTTTGCATTTTGGCCGTCGCTAGCCATCGCTAAAATTATTAAAATGACCGTCGCTAGCCGTCGCTAAATCAACAAGATAAATAGAAGAATTATCAATGAAGATAATTAGAAAACAATAAAAATCTAATTATTAAATAAAAATTTGTCAATTTAAATTCACTTAACAACTTAAATTTGTAATTTATCAATTTCATAAACTATGAAATACTTTCATGTAAATTTATTAATAACCAAGTTAATCATTAATATACACTATTTTTTCACCTAAAACAACTAACCATGTTAATCGCCAACACTAATTATCTACATCGACCATTTATTCCACTTGATCATGATAAACTAATTAATGTAATACTTAATTCAAGTTCATGATAATAAACTAATTAATCTATCAAATCAACATACAACACTACTAATACCTAATTTAACAACACTACTAATACCTAATTTAACAACAAATCTCAATTTTACAACAAATCATAATTGAATTAGGGTTTAAACTAAACCTAAAAACATCAAATTTACATTCAAACAAGAGATTAGGAGCATACCGACACAAATTTGGGTGATTTGGAGGCGTTGAAGGCTGGGGCGGTGGCTACGGTGATAGGGGGCGACGGATTGGGAGAAGGAGGAAGGTTTTGGGGGAGCAAGTGAAGTGAATCTGCTGCTCTCAGCTTGGATCTATATATTGCGTATAGCGATGGCTAGCGACGGCCGCTTTTTTTAGCCGTCGCTAGCCGTCGCTAGGCTCCATCGCTATACGAAACCTTTCTTGTAGTGGTGGTATATATATCGAAACTGTCATTTTTTAGTATTTATTAGAAACATTAATAAATCTTAGGTAATATATTTTGTTTGAATCGTTGAAATTTTGGATTTATGTGGACCTAAATATAAAATGTTAAGAGGTAATTGATGAATCATTTGTAAATAACTATATAAACTTTTTAAATGTACGTACCAGATTGTAAATGATGGAAGGTAGAGATTGGTAAAATACCTATAATGTGCAAAATTAAAAGATTTGAAATAAAATATTAAGAGAGAATTAAGAAGTGGAGAGAATACTCCTAGAATCAATAGAAGAGCAAGAAATTATTCTACTTTATCATTATTTAATAGATAAATAGATTTAAATATTAATAAATTTGTTGTAAACTATTAGTTTGTAAAATTTAAATATTTTGATATATTTTGTACAAAATTTAATAAAGCTTAACTAAGTTTTACAGTTAAAAATAAATTCAACTTAAAAAAGAAATAATATGATAAAAAACAAAGTGAAATTTCTTACTTTCGACTTAAGACCCTTTAAATTGAATGCTCCCTTATGTTTAAAATTTTGGGTCAAATCATCAAATTTCAAAGTTTAAAGACTTTATTGTAATAGCATATGTAAATCGTATGTTCGATAAAAGCTCCGTTATGCTGAACATAAAAAAGTCAAACGTTCAAATATTTTAATGTTCGAGGATGGAGTCTAAGCTATTGAGAGCTTGAGCCACTTTATGGCCTTTATTAGAAGACTTTTTTTTATAGTAAAGCTAGCAGAGTTGACGGGCCCTTTTAGATTTATTAAACACATAGCAAAAGGAGATACAAATAGACTTATATCTCAAAAGAGCACTGAGAACACAAAGAAACTTAGAAAGAAAACCAGAAAACAAGATGCAACAAACACACTACACAACATGAAAACAATGCAGAGGAGAAACATCAAATGAGAGATCGGTCCCACATTTCAATCAACTCTCGCTGCATCACAATGCTAGAGCTAAACAACCTTCTCTTTATTTAACTAAAGGTGACAACAAGGATTTTACTATTAGTGCTTTCCTTTCCCTTAAAGATTCTAGTGTTGCATTCCTTCCAAATCAAGGTGACAAAAACTTTCAAAACACTCAAGAGGACGATGGCTTCATCACATCTCCACATAGTAGCCTTATAAATGTGATTCCATTCCTATTTATTGTCCCAATACAGCGTGTGCATACATTCTTTGATTAATTTTTTTTTCCAAAGTTCATAAATAACATTGCACCTAAAGAAAAGATGTAGAGTATCCTCCTCACCATCTTTACAGAAGCAGCAAGTGTTTGAAATAATCATACCTTTATGCTAAAGGTTAGAAAGGGTATGCAGACCATTCCTGATAACTTTCCACCGCATGAGGTTGTGTTTCTTTGAGCTGTTAAGGTTCCAAACCCTTCTAAACTAGTTGAAAATTCTAGAATTTTCATTCCTAACCAAAGCTTTGCACACAATTTATTATTGTGGTAGTGATGTTTAATGTTCCATACACAGTTAACTTTAGAAGTCTATGGTGAGTCTGCTGTATATGGAGCTCTAAACAATTCTAACATTAACATTAAATCTGTATGGTAAATTGACCTTACCTTCGATAATAAAGTCATTTGCTCTAGCCTGGGGAGGAATGCTAGTTTGGTTTCTCTCATCGTAACCAAGTACATCCGAGAAAATGAGGACTTGCATTACCTATGGTTCATCCTAGAATCTCACATCATTTCTAGAAGCTGCTTGACACGTGATAAGGGGAGAAATTTGTCCCTTAGTTTCAGAACACTTATCCAAATCCAGCCACAATGAGGAGTATGTTGGGTTACCAAAAACTTTTTGTTCCAATATGACGTTTTCTTGCCTATTTCACCCATATATTCTTTCTGTCATTTAACAGGCTATCAAAGTGCTTAGAGAAAGCTTCCATATTCCAAACCTATTGTTTTTGATACCTAGCCCCCCATTTTCAATTCAGTTTCCACTTTCTGAAACGATATAGGGATTAATTTTTTGTAGTACATGTTGCTATACCATAGGAAATGGTTCATAGCTTTTCTGATCTGATTGATAAGTTTGATTAGAAGAAGAAAGGTTCTGCACCAATAAACAACCATCGATGTTATGATAGAGTTGATGATAGTCATCCTTCCTGCTTGACTTAAGTGCTTATTTGTTCATCCATTTATTATTGCTGTGATTTTTTCGAACAAGGGAAGACAATGTGAATGTTTATGTTTGCTGGTAAACAAGGGTATACCCAAATAAGTCATGTTAGGGAGCATTGACTGAAGGTTTGCAGTCTGCATGAGGAGAGGCAGTTAGTCTTGGTGAACTCCAGCTATTAAAATATTGGATTTGTCGTGATTTATTTGCAGGCCAATAGTAGGCTGAAATGATAAGAATATTCTATTGATACATTGCAAGGATTTAATAGTAGGCTTAATGAAAACTATCAGATCGCCCGCAAACATTAAGGAAGTGATAGAGGGCTCTTTACATTTTAGGTTCAAGACAAACTGTTTACTACACACTTCCTGAATAACAATTATGCTAGGACTTGCATGAGGATGATAAAAGGATAAGAGGACATTGGGTCCCTTTTCCTTAGATCCTTAGTACCATTGAAACAACCAACATCTTTTTTTTTGAAACAAGATAAATAAAATAAGGGCCCAGCCCAATATTACAAAACCGGGTACGAAGAAGCTTACCCGAACCAACACAAAACAAAACAAAAACACAACCCTAACCCTAACAATCAACCCCGCCTCCATTCTCTTCCTCGCTCTCACCACAAACAGAAATGGCGAATAATCTCACAAAAACAGAACAAAAGGAGAAAAGAGAAAACACAAATCACGGGGGTTTAAGATCTCTTTTGTCTATACGACGCTTTCCCAAAGGCTTGAGTTCCTTCCCTCTGTAACTCATCGGAGCAGAATCCTTCCTTCTGTAACTCAACGGAGCTGGATTATTGACAGCTTCTTCAAGAATGGCTCCATCGTTCTTCAGATTGATAATGCCATCCTCATGAAAGCTGCTAATTGTTGAATTAGCTTTCGCCCCTTTACTCGCACCATTACTATTCTCCAGATCCTCTGGAGAATAGTAATTGGCAACAGATTTGCCCCCTGAATGCGAGCTGATATCAGCTGATTTGCTGCTCTCTCCTTTGCTCCAGGAAGATAAGTGATAAACTTTATTATTCAGTAAACTCTTGTAGAAGTAGCCATCTTTTTTGCCAATATTAACTTTCGAATGATTGTAATCTTCGATAGAAATCATCACCAAATCCTTGGAAACACTGCTGGAAGAGCGGTAGTTCTTCAGCGCTGCACAAGGTAAATAACATCTATTACTGTAAGTAATATTAGCTTTTTTAATGTTATGATAATCATTTTCCTGTCTACTTCCCTTGCAGGTGATATCCTTGTCATCTGAAGTATGGCTGCCTCCAGGAAGATGGTCCAGATGGATGGTGGCTTGCCCATTCGAAATATTGCCCATGCTAGTATCATGAAGATGATTATGGCAGGCTTGGTGGCTTCTACAAGGAATGTGCGAAGCATATTTACCTCTGAGTAAAAAGTCTTCAACTCTATTCCCATAGTCTTTATCAATATTGGTAGAAAGTAAATCTTTATCACTGTGATCATTTTGAATTTTGGCTTTTTTACTAAGAATCTGAAAGTCATAAGAGATATTGTTCCATATTTGAATGCTGCCTGACTCCTGTTTGAGATGCAGTCTTTGATTTCTTTCTTTCCAAATATGATATATTGCAGTAGTTAACATGATTGAAGCTCTTTTGAATTCAGTAGACTTGGGTTTGAAGCATTGTAGTATGTAATTAATGCATTCACTTATGCTTTGAATAGATTGCTGGTTATTAAACCCCAGGGCATTTTTAGCAATAAACCATATATGTTTAGAAAATGCACAGTCAAAGAATAGATGGTCTGCATTTTCCACATCATTTTTGCATAACAGACAATTTTTTCATGTATTCTTGTTCCACTTAGCACATCTTTCAAGAGTTGGTAGTCTATTGAGAATTGCAAAATATGAACAATGAGCCATTTTTGAACAGTTTGCTTTGCACCAAATCACTTATTCCAATAAACTTCGGTCTCTTCTCCTTTCACAAAATTCCAAACTTTTTTAAATGAGAAAGAAGCATTTTTAGAACTCAACTTCCAAATCCAAGTGTCACTTTGAATATTACTGTCAATTGCCATTTTTCCAATGGAAGTTCTGAATATAGTAGTAGCTTGATGAGTGTTAGCATTCCAGTTCTGATTATTAATAATTCTTTGAACTTTATCATTAGCACCCCCAATAATAAGCAAGTTATTCCAGCCAAGTAATTCAATAAGTGATTTTCCATAAATCCAAGGATCAAACCATAAGCTAGTAGAGCATCCATCTTTAAATTTCCTTTCAATAAGCATTTTGCCATTCTCCCTGCAATTTAAAATATTTTTCCAAGCATAAGAATGGTGGTTTTTAGCTTTAGTGGTCCAGAAGTTATTGTTTTTGAGGTATTTATCTCTCATCCATTTAGCCCAGAGAGATTTACCATCCAAAAATTTCCAAAATAATTTATATTTAGCTGCATCCCTTAAATCTCTAATATTTCTAATTCCTAACCCCCCAGCTTTTTTAGTCATGCAAACTTTATCCCAAGCAATTTTGTGATGTTTACCTTGCCAAATAAAGTTTGCACACATTTTTTCAATTTTGCAAATAGTCTGAACTGGAATATTGTGAGCTTGGATCCAGTATAGAATAATTGCAGTGATGACAGTATGGGTGAGTTCTAGTCTACCAGCTAATGATAGCAATTTACTAGACCACCCTTCAAGTTTATTTTGAATAATCTCATAAAGTCTAGAGCAATCCCTATCATTCAGTTGGTTAATACTTAAAGGCAGGCCTAAGTATTTGACTGGCAACTTACCTTCTTTAAAATTGAGAATGTTTAGAATTTCCATTTTGCAATTGCACCCTTTACTAAAATAGATTTTACTTTTGCATTCATTAACTTTAAGCCCAGCAAATAATTCAAGATTTTTAAAGATATTAGCAATGGAATTAGCATTTCTCTCATCAGCTTTGACAAATAAAAGTAAGTCATCAGCATATAAAAGATGAGTAATAGAAGGATTAACTTTATTTATGGCTTTGATATTCCCCTTATTTTGTTCAGTATCAATTAAAATTGTGAAATATTCCATCACAATAGTAAATAGATAGGGGGAAAGGGGGTCCCCTTGTCTAATCCCTCTATTACTCTGAATATAGCCAGTAGGTGAGCCATTAATCATCATAGAGTAAGAGACATTGCTAATACATTCTTTGATAAGATCACAAATTTTTTTATTAAAACCCATAATATTCATTATGTGAATTATGAAATTTCTATTTATCTTATCAAAGGCTTTGTGTAAATCAATTTTGATACACATAACACTTTTGCTTTTCAAATTAAAGTTTCTAATTAGCTCATGAGCAAGCAAAGTGTTGTCAGTAATAAGCCTCCCAGGGATAAAAGCACATTGGTTTTCAGAAATTAGAAATTTTAAAAACAATTTCATTCTATTACAAAGGATGGAGGAAATAATTTTATAGATAAAGTTGCAACAGGAGATAGGTCTATAATCCTCCATTCCTTTAGGGTTATTAATTTTAGGGACTAAAGTTAAGAAAGTATGATTAAAGGATTTTAAAAGCTTGCCAGTCTTGAAAAATTCAGAAATAACTTCAAAAATATTAGAATTTAGCTCAGGCCAATGAGTTTTATAAAATTTTGCACCAAAACCATCAGGTCCAGGACTTTTATCATTGTTAGCATTAAAAATAATATTTTTTATATCCAATAAGTTAATAGGAGCTAAGAAAATTTCCTAACTGACATCTTTTAAAGAAAATTTAACATTAAAGAAAGGAAAGGAGGCAGTATGGTTATTAGTATTAAATAACTCAGTAAAGTAATTAATAGCTTCCCTTTCAATATCAGTAATATTCCTTAAAGCAAAACCTTTAGAATCAAAAATATTTCCAATATTATTCCTGTTTTTCCTATTATTCATTCTAGCATAAAAAAATTTGCTAGCTTCATCACCATTAGTAAGCCAGTCAACTTTAGCCTTTTGCCTTATATTAACAGAGTGAATATGAAGAGAGTTTATGAGATTATTTTGAGCCTGAAAAAAATTATTGATAACATTACTGTCTGAGCAATCTTTATCAATTGCATTTTGCAAGCTTTCACATTCATCCCTAGCCAGCTTAATCTCATTTTTATTTCTATTCTTGTTCCAGTTTTTAATATGTCCCTTGGCAACTTGCAGGAATTTAAAGAATTTATATTGGGCAGTGCCTTGAGTATTGAAAGATAAACAGTCCAGAAAAACTTTCTTATAATTATCATCATAGACCCACCCATTCATAAATCTAAAAGGAAAATTTTTCTTGCAATCATTATTATCAGTAAGAAGAATTTGAATAGGGGTATGGTCACTAGTAGCTTGTGGAAGAGTACAACATTTATAATTAGGAAAAAAATTAGCAAACTTTTGGTTAATTAAAACCCTATCCAGTTTGCAATGTATGTTTCTAAATTTACCAGATTTCCAGGTAAATTTATTTCCTAATATATTAGCTTCAATAATACCAGTCCTTAGGAAGAATTTATTAATGAATTCTAATTTGCTGAAAGGAACTGCTATACCACCTCTTTTATCATATGAATGCATTATTGTGTTGAAGTCACCCATAATGATCCAAGGATGAGACATATTTTTATTCAAATTCTCAATATGATGCCATAAGTCAATTCTATCCTTTTCAAAATTTAAAGCATATATGAAAGTAACTTCTAAAACAAGACCACCTTTATTAGAAAATAAGCAATGCATAAATTGGAAGTTTAAAATATGACTATCCAAGCTCCAAAGATTATGATCCCATAAGACTAAAATTCTACCATTACCCCCATTTTGGTTATTATTAACACTGCTCCAATTGGAGAAATGTCTGATATGATAATCAAAAATTTTATTATTATCCAATTTGTGTTCCAACAGTCCAATAATACTAGGTTTTTCAGTCATAACTAAATTAGAAACATCCAATTTTCTAATTGCAGAGTTAAGACCTCTCACATTCCATGAAATTATAGACATTAATAATAAATATGATGAAACATTAAATAGGATACTCAAAGGATATATGCTAGTTACAGTGAATCACTGTAACTATCTTCATCCTCTTGCACTGCTAGCTTCTTTCCCTTTTTTTTGCATGTTGAGTTATTTTTAACCTTTAGAAGCTTGTCCCATTTATCATTTTTGAAGATGTATTTTTCTCTAAATTCCTTGTCATTATCATCTTCTACTTGCTCTGTATATGGAATGTCATTTAGGCTTTTAATTCTGGTTCTAGCTTTCTGCCTCTTTTTCCTTTTGTTTGCAGGTGATAAGGAAGTAACAGCATTAACAACAGTCTGGATAGATTTCCCAGATATTGGCTTTTTCTTTAAAGGGGTGAATGAATCTGAAAGGAAGGATAATGCACTGTTTTTTGGTGGTTCAGTCAAGTCTGGGGATTTAGAAGAAATGAGCTCTTGCTCAACAGTCATTAAATCCCCTTCCTCATTTGCCTGAACAGAGGCTTTCAAACTTTCAGTTATCTCCACTAAGGCAGTAGTAATATCTACCTTATCTTCTATGGCATTCTGAGGGGGGTAACTCTTTTTGCATTGCATATTTTCATTGTTGTCTGCATATATATTATTACAAGTATCCATTACCACATCCTGTTGGGACACTTCCTTTATAATTCCATCACTCTTATTCTGCATATTTGCATTCATTTCCATATTGCTGATTTCCCCTGCATTAGTCTCAATTGTAGTATCATTCTCTCGGCATTTTTCTTTCCAAACTTTTTTAACTGTGCAATTTTCATCAGTATGCCCAAAGCATTTACAAGTTTTACATCTTGATGGGATCCACTCATATTCAATTTTTTGCACTATATTATCACCATCATGCATTGTGATGTTTGCTTCGTATGGTAACTCTGCATCTGCTTTTATCTCAACAAGTATTCTTGCATAGCTCAGTCTTGTCTCCTTAGCTGTTGGTTCATCTAATTTTAATGGAATACCCACCACACTAGCAATAGCACTAAAAGCATCTTTATCCCATAAGCTTAGGCTCAGTTCAGGTAGCCTAATCCAAACTGGCATAGTAGATAAAAGATCCCTGTCAAAATTAAATTTCTTGCTCCATTTTTTCAGAATAATCAACTTGCCATTTATAAAATATGGCCCCCCATTTAGGATCTTTTCACAATCTTCTACTTTGGTAAATCTAACAATGAAGAAACCATTGTCCCTAGTGTAGATTTCAAACTTCCTGTGGGATTCCAGCTTCGAGTAATATAAGTCTTGAAATGATGATAAGGAGGGCGAGGACCATATACATAAACAATAACAGAAGATCTCCACTTACTCTCCGTGCGCTTATCTATATCTTCTTTCACTGTAACAAATTTCTTGTTGTTTAT
This sequence comes from Allium fistulosum, assembly GCA_030737815.1. NCBI lineage: Eukaryota > Viridiplantae > Streptophyta > Magnoliopsida > Asparagales > Amaryllidaceae > Allium > Allium fistulosum. The sequence continues at coordinate 1,026,131,949 of CM060902.1, forward strand.
ATTAATAGGAGCAATATAATTCAAGTCGAATTCAGAATCTAACCCCCCTTTCTTGAGAATATCAGCCCAAGAAGAGGCTTTCTGTGTTGTCAGGGCAATTTCTACATTGGCTGAAGCCTTCGGGATTACATTTCTTGGATACAGATTATTCCTGCTCACATTTCTTGGTTGCGAATTATACTTTCTTGGATCTGACTTTCCTGAATTGCGCATATTCTGAACATTATCTGGTTTTTTTAGAATTCTTCTCTGAAAATCAGGTACAGGATGATTGCGATTCGCCTTTCTATTGTAAATAACTTTCTAAAATCCCTCATCATCCAATGTAGAATTGCTCACAGTAGTATTACTCTGAATTGGGGGGTTATCTATGGATTTGGGTTGATGTGAAAGAGGAAGATTAATAGGCAATGAAGGAGGAGAGGGTGGAGATGAAGAAGAGGCTCCATTCTGATCAAGGCTAACGAAAATAGGATTATTTTGAATATTTGTGTATTCCTCCATTACATGGTCTTTTTGTTCAAGCTATTAGAACTTTTGCTATTAAGACCCAAAGAAAATGAGGCAGTTGAGATACAGAAGTAAGTCCAGCTCAAAAGGTGGCTAGGAAAATTCATTTTAGCCATAATTCTAACTATAGCACTCCATTTGACAAAATCATATGCTTTCTTTAAGCCCGGCTTTAACATTGATATAGGCGATATATAGGACATGTTGTAACCATTGAATAATTCATGAGCCATCAAAACATTGTCAAGAATGCTTTGGTCAAGAAGAAATGCCGCTTGGTTATGTAAGATGATAGTAGATATAACAAGTTTCAACCTTGTTGCAATAACTTTGGCTAAATATTTGTAAATAATGTTGCAACAAGCTATTTGTTTGAAATCAGATACCAAAGAAGCACCTATTTTATTGGGAACTAGGGTTCAGGTGGTTGCATTAATGCTCATCAACATTTTGACATGTTTGAAAAACTTGTATGGAGCTTTATACAGGTCCTTGGATATTAGAATCCAGCACGAAGTGTAGAAACCTGTGTTAAATCCATCAAGGCCACTGCAAGAATCCTTGTTCATGCTGAAAATAGCATCTTTGGTCACTTCATCCATAACCCTAGACGACAGGAAGCGAATACCCTCTTGATTCAGCCTTGGAAGAGTTAAATGTCAAGCTCTAAGAGGTCAATGGCTAGAGAGAAAGGTGAAGCTGGTCACCGTGATCTAAAATCTACAAAATATTAGGGGTCGTTTGGTTTATTTTGTATTTTATGTTTTGAGTTTTCAACACTAATTATAAAATATGAGAAGATTGAAGGGAGGTCGGAAGGGATGAACGGAAGATTGAAGGGGACCACGAAGTGGATGGAGGAACGACGGAAGGATGAATTGTTGCTCGTGCTTCCGTTTTTCTCAAAACACGAAAAATGAAAAAAAGTTGTTTTCTATTTTGTGTGTTAAATTCGTTTTCTAAAATGCCCATTTTTCATAATATACATGCATTATACGTATTTTTGTATGGACGAAAACTCAAAACTATAAACGGTAAACTAAACATAACTTTATTTTTAGCATCTTTCAATTTTTAAAATATCATGGAAAGTATTAGTATTTCTGTCTCCTTGAACATCATATTCCTTCCTAAGCTTATGTGTCTTCATGGCAACTTCTGCATTGATAGCAACAGACAGGTTTTCAGATATTTCATGTTCCAAGTTAAAGAAGTAAAAGTTGCCTGGGTTTTGAAGCATGTTGAGTTGAGCTTCTTTGAGTCGGATAGTTAAATCAAAAGATGTATTATCATTGTCTCTAATTTTTTTCTAGCCCACTACTTTAAGGCTTTCTTAGTTGCTTTGAGTTTTTGCTGGAAACTAAACATGTCATTACCATCACAATTATTAAACCAAGCCATTTGAACAAGTGCTATAAATTCAGGATCCTTAATCCAAGCATTAAAATATTTAAAATATGAGTTTCTTTTAATGGCATTAACTTCATAGGTTAGGGTAAGAGGAGAGTGATCAGAACTTGTAACCTCAAAATCAAGATTTTAATTGGGTTTGCCTTTTACTCGTTGAAATATTGAAATTTGAAAAGAAATCTGTAAGTGGCTTATCACCAGCACACGGCGTATCAAATTGATACTCCAGTACATGACATATCAAATTGATACTCCGGTACATCCCCCCGTTTAAAAGAATTTTGTCGCTGAAATTCCCAAAGGAAGAAAATGTCCTCTCACCCTTAGGTTATAAAGTTCCTTATTTTACAAAAAAATTTGCCAGCACCTCCTTTGTGCGGCTGATCCAAAAAAATTACAACTCGCCACAACTGGCCCAAATCAACAAGAAAACAAAAGCCAAGTGAGCTTCCATATCTAGAACATAAAATGATCAATCAATCACCAATTTCTAAATCTAATACATACCTCTTTTATATTTGATTTTTAGCAAGCAAATTACTATCTCGATGCGAAGGCAAGTGCGTAAGAAATCATATAGTAATCTTTTGCTTCACTATACCTATCTGGTACTTACATAATTCAAAAAAGAATCATATTGATAAAAGAGCAATACACTAGCTATTTCTATCATAAGCATAAGCAACATAATCAATATAACCATGTACAACAAAAGTAAGAGAATGCACTGTAATAAAAAACTATGCATCCAATCTTTTTAAAGGATAAATTTAGAACTAGATGCCAAAGTTTTTATATTCAAAATATATTTGACAAATTCCTTTAAAGAGAAATATATCAAAACCATTTCAATTTACAAGAAGGGGCTCCTCCTACCGAAGCATGGTATAACTCTAGAATCAAAACAAAATGAAGCATCCAATGGTATTCTGGCTTCTCCTAAAACAATACTAGAGTAAACAAATATACCTGATGAGTCTTTCAAATCGAAAAACCTCCAATCCTCCAACTTTAGTCATAATAAAAATATTTGAAAAATCACTTCACAAAAACCTTTTTTTTAAATATTCTGAAATAATAAGACTTCACCAAAGTTTTCAAAATAATAATATTATTATTTCTTTCACAAGTTCTTTCAAAATCACTTTTCAAAAGCATTGAGATTTAAGTCCTAATAAACAACAATTTCTTAAGATCATTTGCTTATAAATTCAGGCTTTATAAACCATTGTATATAAAATCACACTCTCAATCAATTCAAATTCCATAAATGAATAAACTAACACTTAACATTATTTAAAATGTAAATGACTAACAAAAAAGATTTATAATTTCACTTAGGTTCACAACTTTCTCGATTGTCGAAGGATATAGATAATTTTCTAAGCATACCATTACACTCATCAGCCTTTGGTTATTGCTTAGAAGATTATCTAAGATATCTCAAACAAAATTGAAAGTCACTCCCCAACCTTCCTAAGTCATACAACAAAGCATACAAATATACTTAAGTCCGTTGATGCACATAAATCATCCGTAGGCAATATATGATCTGACCACATGCTTGGATACATAGACTTCACTTCCGAACTAGTTTCACTCAGTTAACCTCCCTAGTACGGACTCTAGTCAGGTTCCTTGATTAGAAACCTCCATTCATCTTAGATAGCCGTATACTATAATAGAAGCCTCGACATCATATCGAGAATCCGAATCAAGTGTTCACTGTCAAGAATCAAGTGAGAAATCCCTTTTTGGACTAGTGTGAATCACCTCGAAGTTAGTACTCGAATCCTAAATCAAGAACCATGCGAATAAAATAATCTACGTATAACTTACATACAAAATCTTATTGGTTTCTTAACTACACCAATATCTTTCTAAATCACTTTCATTTTCATTTATAGTTTTTCATTCAATATTAAAATTATTATGAATTACTGCATAAATTTTCACTTAAGCTTATAAACATTTTATAAGGACACATCTTTATAAAACATTAAATTAAAAACTTATTCCACCTTTATTTACTTGTATAATACTCTTTCCTAAGAGTATATTAAAAAATGTCAATTTTATTTTATTTATTATTTAGTTTTATTCTTTTTTTTCAAAATTCAAATGGATGCCCAAACAAAATATGGGTCTTAAAACCGAGTCGACCACTTCGACCTTTTTATCTTAGAGTGTTCCAAGGAAAGATGTTTATTAGTCGGCCTAATAACATTAAATAGTTTATGAGACTTAGATGTTTGAACAAAATCTATGGTTTTAATAAAACAATGCTTATTAAAACCTTCCTACTCAATTTAACCAATTTAAAAACATGAGTTAAATTATCTCTCTTCTACCCAAGGGTTAAAAATTGTGACGCCCCACCTCTATGCTCATAATAACAAAGAGTATTAAAAGGAATACTGTCTATTATTACGAAGAATAAGGCTGGATAGGAGCGACCATCCGTAATTGGCCTTACACTAATATTGGTTATCTCGATAGGAGTGGTATATACTTTTTATTTTTCATCTATTATTTATTTACTCCCATCGACACACTCAATACTAGTATAAAACGAACTACGACGGTTCATAATAGTTTAGGACATTAGATATAACAATAACACAGATAATATAAATGCGGAACAAAGATAAAAACAAAAGTCTCATATATATATAACTGTTGTCAGTTAATACATAGTTGACACAATACATATGATACCACTACAACTGTCGACTCTAGAAGTTATATATACACGTACATTATCGACTAATATACATGAATACATATCGTTCTATACAATGACACGACAACTACAAAAGGACAATGACAACTTCAGAAGATGCGAAAAGTCTTCAAATCCCGAACTGCAACTCAAAGAAGGAAATCTACAACCTGAAATACTCGGGTCTGACCCGAGTATTACATTCAAAAGAAAATAATACACGGGTCAGTCTAATTCAAACTCAGTTATTAGTGCATAGGAGCAATAATAATCAATATCAAATAGACGACAATCACAGAAATCTCGTATATCCAACTTCTCGATAAGAGAATCAGATAACGGCAAATATAACACTAAATGGTGTTACTCGATAAAACAGCAAATCCAAACCAGAATACAACTTCAAAACATTGAAATTAACCAACGAAACAATTCATAATTCGAAACATCAATTTAAAACTGTCAGATTTGATAGGGCTGTAGTACATGCACGCGTGTACTGCCTCGCCACTATCGCAGGAGATATACAAAAGCTCAATGAAAGTCACAAATGATCACCAGGTCAAGCCCCGAAATCGGGTTCAACACAAGTGAATTTGAAAACAGATCCAAATGCATTAACGCAATGCAAAACCACAAGAACCAAAACTGCATGTAAGACGAGACTGCAGCCACAAATGATTACGAGGGCAATCTGCAACAAGACTGCAGTCACCACAAGATCACTAAGGTGAAACTGCACAAAAAGAAGCAAGAAACACTGCACAATAAAACTGCAGTTGAAATGAACGATTAACCAGGAAACTAAACAGTAAATCAATGACATCTCGTGTGTCAATATGAACAAGTACAAGACTATGTTCAAGTGTAGACTACAAGAGTTACAACAGAAATATGGCAATACAATTATCATCAGACCAGATAAAAAAAATGCTCAAGTGGATCAAGTAAACAATTCAAGTTGATACAATATCACAAGTGTCAGTGCAACTGGACAACAAAACAGACTCAACAGATATCCCAAGAGATACAAGTGAAGCTATAACATGAAGCACGGCAATTATCCAGTGCCAACATGAATATAAAATGAATCATCAAAACAGTACATGAATCCACACATACGCATGTGTACATATGGATACGCATATGTGACAGCCCCATTAAATAAAAATGTAAGTATACAAGTTCAAAAAGAATCACAAGGGATATACTAAGTCAACTACAATTCAAAGTGAGATGGCCGAAGCTTATTTACAGTCAAGCAATACGTATAACCACATCCAACTGCAGCATTAAAGTTTCAAGTGCACAAGAAAAGTACAGATTGACTACTGGAATGAATAGTGAGTACATGAACACAGCAGCCTCATTCAAGACATGGACAGTCTGCATTAACAAGGGTACGAGTACATCATGCAGTAGAACCAAGTGATAAAGAAGTGACCAAGTCTCTACATGAATGAGATATCAAAATAATCAAGCTACAATACCCATGAACTACAAGTGAACATGTCAATCTTTGAATGGTCATACAGTTATATACATACATGAATGTATGTATACAATGCAAAGGTAAACATGATAGCAAGTACACACAGGAAAGCAGTGAAATGGGCAAAAGTATCAAGTCTGGAAAAACAAGAATACCCAGACTCAACAAAGATGTCACAAGGAAATCAACAGTAGCAAGTTTTAACCCCGAAGGTCAAAATCAAACGGAAGACAAGTCGAAAATCCTAGAGATATAAACACATAGATGGGCACAGCAATATCAATGCAACGGTAGTGGTAGGTTCGAACAAAGCTCAACAGTTCGAGGTCCAGCAATGTTAAAGTCAACAAAGAAACAAAATCAATTGCCAGAAATTCAAAAAGAAACAAGTGAACCCGAAAATCATCATCACAACAAACCCATTTTTAGCCGTGAGAATCAATTACTCAAGCACCCAAAACACGAATTTAAACAAGACAGAGATCATGAAAAAAACCGACTTGAACTAGATGTGAGCGGAAGACCACTCACCTCTGTTATAGGGGCACGAACGATCGACCAAACGACATCGTTCGATCGATTTATTGAAGTTGGCGCCTTTGATTTTCCAAATCCCTATCTATCGAATTGAAGAACGCCGAGTGGATTGATCGAGCAGCCACTATTCTTGAAGCCCTAGTTTTCTACGAGGCCGCCATTTCCGATTTTCCTTCGTATGTTACTTTGTTTAGGGTTCGAATAGAAATGAGTTAAGGGGAGGGAACATGCATAGGCCCTTTATCTCACAAAATATAGAATTTGGGCTGAGCAAAATTAAAAAGGGAAATGTTTATTTAAAAGAATTTGTAATTGGTAAATGAATTACAACTCGAATATAATTCCAATTAAAATTGTCAAATAAATTAAATCGTCATTTGACGATAATCAACAATTATAAAACCTCGGGTTGTTACAAAAATATTCATTTTTTATCAAATTATTTATCAAAATACCTTTTTACTTTAAATAAATTTCCTTTAAGGAAACTTAAGAACTAAATACCCAGTTTTTATTTCAAAATCCTTTTTGAAATCGTATTACATATATTTCTACGTATAAAATAACTTTAACATTGTATTCACTGACACTCTCTTTGGGTTTGTTTAGATTCGAACTCATTTCGATTGCACAATGATAAAGAGAATAATTTACTAAGTGCACTACAATATTTGCCTAAATGAACACCCGATCGTCAGTTAGAAGATTATTCAGATTACCATAAAACTAATCGAGATATTTTCCCCTGAATTAACGAAAGAAAATGTATCTCACTTAAAATTTTTCTTCCAAAAGATTTATACTTATGATTTCGTCTAAGTAATACTACTATTACTTTTCTAAAAATCCCTTTGAAATTATTTCAAATAATACCAGGGTTTGAATTTTAAAAACTCCTTTTTAAAACACATTTTATAAACCAGATTTATATTTTCCTATACATAAAATCGTCTCATATTATAATAAATTTCATTCATTATGATAAACTTTTCATAATTATTTATCTTCTAAATGTCTTATCTTCCTATTTAGATTAAATTATACAATTTTATAAAAGATGACCTTTAACTTTACATTTTCTCCGAACACCTTATAATCATGTGAAACTCAGTTCACAAGGGGTATGTTTTAATGCACTCACAATTATCAAAACAATAAATGCCCATAAGCAGGTCAAGCATAAATCAACAAACAATATGCAATGCTCCTAAACTACCCGAGCATGACTAAATCAAAAGACAATGATAATAAAGAGATATTATCATTAATAAACAAACACACCTTATCAACTATAAAAATTTGAAAATTATACCTTTATATATATATAATATAGTCCTAGGTAAAATATTTCATTTACCAATTTTCAAAAATTAGTACCGTATATGTTTGCCTTATTCAAGTGTTTTGAAATTCCTATGACATCATAGCATCCCATGTCTCGACCAGAATTAAAAATTTAAACTTAACAGACCAATTGACACACTACGTTTTTTTATAGCAATAACAAGTACGCTCTCATATATATCTCTAATGAGTTTACCCTACCAATGCTAAGGTTCTCGCTTAACATTCAGCTTTGATACCGAATGTAACAGCCCACCTTTCCGACCCATGAAAATTGGCACTTAATACGTCCACCGTATTCAAATGCCGAGCATCTAAATACTGAAAAGGCAGATTGTTAGGATAAATAAAAAGAAGAAGAATAGGAAAAATAGGGATATAATATAAGAAAGATTGTAAAAGTCGTCACTCTAAGATATAAGGTATATCATAGTTAAAACAAACCTCATCAGTCTGGACAATTATAACTTCCTGACCTTACAATTGCTGATGGGTATACATAATAATCCAGTGGAAAATAAAAATATCACGGCAGGTGAATATCCAGCTATACTCCATGAGCTTTAAGTCCCACCAACGAGAACCTAGAAAAACTCGGTCTGACCCGAGCATTATAATAAAATAATACTAGATCAGTCTAGAAAACCAACGTGAGAAAACTCAAGAAATAAGGTGAATATATAATAATTCTGTGAGACCAAGCTGCTAAACATGGAATGGATTTTTACCTCACAAAAACAACATCCATACATGAAAGAATGGAAAAAAATTAGAACAAAACCCAAACTTAAAAGAATGGGGATAAATAAGATCAATATTCAAACTTTCAAGAATCAACATAAATAAGATCAAAATCCAAACTTAAAGATAAATAATTAAATATCATGAAGTGCGCAAGGCACTTCTCGATGCAATTAAGAAAGAATTAATTCAGAAGTTTGAATCAAAAACAAGGAAATGGAAATTTTCCAACAATGAATAGGAGGGTGCAACCCCTTATCGAAAGTATACCTCTAAAAAATATACTTGAGAACTACGATGGTTCACAAACAAGTCCAAGCTGGACCTCACCAACCTTACCAAGAATCCGAGTACTTTGCGTCTCCACGTGCATACCAACGAATCAAATCTAGAGTAGCTGTGAGGATACACTAATGGGGCAACCCCATATAGCTTGGCTTCCACTCACTCTTTACTTTTAGTCATTTCCAACAAAGAATACCAATGCTTAAAATGAGCAACAAATTATCTTAGATTAACGAAACATAAAAGATAGAGGAATCGATAGGTAATAAATCAACTATCAGGAATGAAAAATGGTCTTACATGAAACTAAATCTCTTAAATCATTTGACTCACACTTGTGCTTGATTTTCACATTGTAAAACACTCTTTAAAATATTCTTTGGAAGGGTTAATTATATTCCTAATTGTATTAAAAAGAAGAGTCAAAAAACGAATGTCATTTAAAACATTATATACTATAAACTCAAAACAATTTACACTTAGTTTTATTTTTAAACATTCCTTTTTAAAGTTTTCCTTATTTGTAAACTACCATTAATAAAACAACTTATCATTATCTTTAAAACAAAACTACTCCAAAGATTTAAGAATATCAACATTTATTAAGTCAAATAACCAATTTTCTTAATAACTTTACGAAATCACAGGTCGTTGTCAAGTTGTTTTTGTATCGAGTTTCATATCGATCCTCTCCTGGATCGATGTGAAATCCGAGTTGTAACAACGTTCGATGGTTGTTTTAATTCCTTCCTTCATATCGATCCTCTTCTGGATCGATCTGAGATATTGGAATGTATGCTTCGTATTGATGGCTATCAACCACGAAATCGATAGTCCCTAGGAATGCTTCGTATAGATGGTGTTGAGTGGCTTAAATTTGATCATGTAGTGACTTTCGTATCTATGGGTTTCACATCAATGGATATGAAGTTGATGGCTGGTCACTGATGGACACAAAATGTACAAGTGTTAACTCATGGGATAGCTTCGCGAAGAATATGCCATTTCTCATTCCTCTATTCAAGAGGGATGCCTTGTTGTAGATAATCTATGATAGGAGTCATCCGTGACTCCCTTTTTGGCTCTGTCTCTAGGATCTAGTCGATCTTCATTTGTCAATGCTTGGAATAATAATTATTTCAACTGGGACAAAGTCTATATGTCCTGCATCCCCGGAACTGGATAGCTTGGCCAATGACTCGGCTTTTTCATTTTGTTCTCCGAGGATGTGTGTAATGGTGTAATACTCAAAGTCGGCTAATAGCTCTTGGACCCAGCTGAGATAAGGAGCAAGACGTTGCCCCCTAGTCAGATAATCTTCCCTGACTTGGCATACTACTAACCAGTAATCACATAAGACATGTAAAGTTTCCACTCCTAGTTTTCTTGCAGGTTTGAGCGCCAAGGCTTCATACTTAGCTTCATTATTTGTTGTAGGGAAGTTGAGTTTGAGGGAATAGCAGATCGATCGTTCCTCAGTAGTCATTAACGCAACTTCGACGTTAAAAGCCGATTATCAGAAATTCCATCTATGTATGCTCTTCATTGGTTGGACGGTTCTCCACTGTTCTTCGGATAATCATCTGATGTAGTGAATTCAGATACGAAGTATGCTAATGTTTGACCATGGATAGCTCTATGAGGAAGATAAGTGATATCAAATTGGCTTAGCTTGATATTCCATTTGAGTAACCTTCCAGACATTTAAGGTTGCTATTGGACCTATCGTAACGGCTGGTCGATACAGACGTTAACGGGGTGAGCTTATCAATAGCTAGTTTTCATCATATACTGGTTTTGGATTCATTTCTCTTCACATAGCATTGCGATGCTTATGGCGTGTGTTGACACGGCCCAATTGATGTATAAATCTTCACGATCCAAAGATTTGGGTAAAATGGGAGGTCTCTTTAAGCGATCTATCAGAGCTAGAATTGCATCAATGTAGTTGTTAGTTCATTCAAAAGTTCTCTTCCCTCTCTTGGTCAGGTTGAAGAAGAAAATTCATTTTTAGAAAGTCCTAGAGTTGAATCAACTTAGGATGGTAATCTTCCGACTTGGGCTCCGTACCTGCTTGGTTGTCTTCGGTACATGGGTGTTTCTAATTGTCGGAATTTTCTAGAAATTAGCCTCGATTCCACGATAATTGATGATGAAAATAAAGAATCTTTCTGATGTAATGGTGAAAGAGCATTTCAAAGGATTGAGTTTCATCCTGCATTTTTTGGAGAGCACTGAATGTCTCTGCCAAGTCATCGATTTGGTCGTTTGATAGTCGTGATCTCACGAGTATATTAACCATGTTTACTTTCATCGATCGGCCGATCTGATTTTTGAATGATATGTTAATCGTCCTTTTGGTAAGTAGCATAAGCGTTCTCAAGTTTGAATATGGGGGTTGCAACATAGCACTATAGGCCCAGTTCAGTAATGAAACTGTTGTATTCCTGTTCTAGGACATGCTTCAATATCTGATTGTATCTGGAGTTTTGCGTCCATGGATGTGAGTAATTCATGTCCGATGGTCGAGTCCATCAGTTGGTTGATCATTGGAAGTGGAAAGCTATGCTTTGTCATACCCCATGCAAATCTAAGTAGTTGACGTATGTCCTCCACTCTCTATTTGTTTTTCTTATAAGTAAAGGATTGGGTACCCATTTTGGTTGAGGGGCATCGTGGATAAACCCATTGGTTTTGAGATGATTCGCCTCCTCTTTAAGTGCAATAGATTTCTCCGGATCCATGTCGCATCGTTTTTCTTCACCGAGACATGCCTCGGGTCAACATTTAATGCAGGGTTCTTCATGGCTGGCGAGAGTCCATATATATATATATATATGAGATCGAGTCCAAGCGAACACATCAAGATTCACCTGAAGTAAAACAGTTGACTCTTTCATCATCATTGCGCAGAGTTGTGATCTGATCTACAATACTCGTGATGGGTTGTAGGTGCTTCATGTGTTTATTTGCAATGGTAAATGATCAGGCTTATAGGGACGTTGATCAAAGGATTAGTAGAACTTAGCCTTGTACTGCATGTTGCTACATAGCTGGCTCCAGCTTTGAGATTGAATTTACTTGTGTTTCTGAATGATGCGCTTTTCATACAATGTACTCGCGATCCATTGCTCGTTGTAAGGGTCAGAATAATGATCAATTGCCCATGAATTCGGGTATTGATCCGATGATTCTATCTCTAGGCATCCTTTCGGTCACAACTTAGAGTTGTTATGAATATCAGGCATGGGTCATAGGTTCAAGTTGTCAAAGTCAACTCTCGGATAATCACTCTTTTGCCCCCAGTCTCGGGTTGGCGGATGCATTACGCGGATGGTCTAGTCTCATTCTAGTTGTGTTTATACTGTAGTTCAAGCTTTAAGAGCCAGAGTTGATTGATGAATGGTTGAATCATATTAATCTTATCTTCTTGCTCGTGCCCCTAAGTCTAGGGAATATCTCGATAAGTGGCAGGGTAGATAATGTCCGCTTCAATTTTGTATTCTATCCCATTGAACCATGGGATCGAGTTAACCGATGGAAGGCTGAGTCGTGCCTATCCTGCATTATGTTCTAGTTCTTTCCTCTAGGCGGAATACATTGTTACTTTGCCGACATTCGGACATATGCTAGATTATGGACGGTCAATGACATTCACTTCGCTTCTTATGTCGCCATACTTTGGGCAAAAACCGAAGAGTGAATCGTCTAGTCAGATCCAATGCAGGATTGATGTTTCCCTTGTCGAATCCAGGGTAAGAATCAGTATGTAGATGTTTAGGTTGCACTTGTTTTGAATTACTCTTTTAGTCGGATCATGGTAAGAGTAAATGAATGAATGGTCACGTTGCATTCATTTGGAGTTGGGTGATCAACCATGTCCATTTCGATTTACGTTCTCCCGTCAGATCTAAGGATAAAGTCAGCTCAAATGCAGTCATGTCATGCTCATCTGGTCTCATGCTCTTCCCGACGGATCGAAGGAAGGCAACGGAGGATGAATGGTCAAGTCACACTCATTCGTGGTTTATTCTTCTATCCATGCTCTGTTGGTCAAAGGTATTCGATGGAGTTCGGGTCACATCGACTTATAGTCGAAGAGGATCGATATTGACCGTCGATTCAATGGTAAGATGAAGAATGCTTTGGCCTCATTTCCTATCGATCCAATGGTATGATATGAAAGGTGAAGATCGATATTTCCCGTCGATCTGGCGGTACAATATAATTGGTTGCCCGTAACTTCGGGCATCATTCTGATTGGTTAGCATTAAGGCCTCCTTGTAGTCATTGCCTTAAGTCGTAAAGGACGCTAAGCTAGAGATGTAGCGAGTCACCTTTCTCTTCTTTCTCTTCTTTCAACGATTTGTGCCTCTGCCCCCAGTCTTGGGTTAGCAGAGTAAGTTTGTGGATGGTTTAATTGCATCTGTAGTGAGTTTATACTCCTTCTGTCGAGTTTAGGTCAGAGTTGGCGAATGAATGGTCGAATCACATTCATTCGTCTGTCTATGCTCGTAGCCGCACCTTGGGGATCAAAGTAAGTTGAAGGGCCATTAACCACACCTATTTGATGTTTATACCCCTGGCTGCACTCTTTGGACTAAGAGTTTTAGTAGAAAATGGTCGGACCGCATTTTCCTCAATTAATTCCTCTAGCACTAGTAAATGGCGAAAGTCGAAGTGTGGTCGATCACATTACAACAACTTTAATTTGATGCTTCTCCCACTGAATTGTAGGAAGGAATCGATTGGAGGATGGTTAGGTCACATCCATCCATGTTGCACGAACAACCCATTGGATCATAAGGGAGAGTTAGCGGATAAATGGTCGTGTCACGTTCATTTGCAGTAGAACGAGTAGTCACATCCATTTAGAATATGACGTTTAGCTAGGTCTGTTTCGCGAATTCGCGTCTCCCTATCGAATTAAGGAAGAAATTTTGTCTTATAAGGTTGGAGTGCATCCTTATAAAATTATGTTATGGGTCCTATGCTGAGGAAAAGAGTTGATGCATAGACGGTCGTGTCGTGCCCGCTTAGTGCTGGATGGTCGGATCACATCCAATTTTGTGTGTTAAGTGTGCCCCATGTCAGGGGAAGATTGGAAAGCAAACAGTCGAACCACATCCACTTTTTGTACTATAGAACTTGCTAAGGAACCAGAGCCGACAGATGGACTGTCGAATAACATCCCTTTTGGTATTTATATTCCAAACCATGCTTTGAGGACTGGAGTTGGTTGATGGGTTGCCAGTCAAACCCATTTGGTATTAATACTCCAGTCCGTGCTCTCGGGACCAGAGATAGTTGATGTTTATACTCTAGTTCGCACTCTGGGAATCTGGAGTTAGTTGATGTTTATACTCCAGTTCACACTCTGGGAATCTGGAGTTTGTTGATGTTTATACTCTAGTTCACACTCTAGGAATCTGGAGTTAGTTGATGTTTATACTACAGTTTGCATTTGGGAATCTGGAGTTAGTTGATGTTTATACTCCAGTTCGCACTCTGTGAATCTGGAGTTAGTTGATGGGTGGTCAGTCACACCCGTTTAAGTGTTTATACTCCAATCTACGCTCTGGGGACTTAGAGTTAGTTGATGTTTATACTCTAGTTTGCGCTCTGGGAATATGCAGTTGGCCGATAGATGGTCAGTTACATCTGTTTAGGCATTTGGACCCCGTTCGCACTCATGGGAACAGGAGGTCGATTAAGGTCGTGGATGGTCAGATCACATCCACCTTGATTTGGCAAGCGAAGTTCTAGATGGACGGGTCCATCCCCCTCGAGTTTGGATTTGGAATTTTGTACTCCATCTCGCACTCTAGGAACTGGAGTTTGTTCGAGAATTGTTGTGTTTCAATCCCTTTTGATTTAAATGTGTCGGCCCCCGAGCTCGGGTTTCACTTAATTAGTGATTGGTCGGATCTCGATCACTTTCCACTTATCCGCCCTTAACGAAGGATAAGATTTAGTTGATGGGCGGTCGAATCACGTCCGTGTTCATTTGGATTCCACTTTTGCTAAGCCTAAGGAGTAAGATTAGTGTTCTGGCAAGCTTTGAGCTCGAGCAGAGGAGAGGATGGTCGAACTACATCCACTTTGAGCTGTGTATTTTCCCTTAAGTCAGGGGCAAGAGTTGGAGAGCAAACGGTCGAGTCACGTCCACTTTATGCTTTGCACTCTTCCGGTCGATTTGAGGAAGAGAGTCAAAATGATGGCTCATGATGATTAGCGAGTGGGAAGTTATTCGTTGATGACTTTAAGTTGAGGCTTGGGCCCTGACGAAGTTGGTTTAAGGCATGATTGTTTTTGTCGAATCACAGACGCAAGCTGGAGAGTGAATGGTCAAATCATATCCACTTTAAACATATGTTCTCAAATTACCCCCAAGTTCTAATGTAGGATTGGATGCATAGACGGTCCATGCCACATCCACCCTTGGTGTGATTCCATATTTACTGGGTACCAGAAGAAGCATAAGTATTTTGGCAAGCTTCAAGTACGAGATGGAGAGTATATTGTTGGGACATATCACTCCAAGTCTTTCCCAGATCTCTAATTAAATTTCATAGGCAGATGAGTGCATGGATGGTCGAATTTCATCCACTTTGTACTAGAGTCCTGACCTTGTTGGTCTCTTTTGCTTTGATGCCATGACCCCAAGTCAAGGGCATACAGTAGCCGATCAATGGTTGAGTCATGCTCGTCATATTGATACCCCAATTACTTGATCATAGTCCGCAGAGGTTGTTTGGCACCGAACCTTGAGTACTCAGTTACCTGCACCATTTGCAAGTAGTTTAATTCAAGTTGGTCATACTTCGCAACATAAATGAAATTGAAATAGAAATAATTCAAAAGAGATCAGATCAAATCTCATTGATAAGTGAAGCAGCGTCGTATGCTCGCTATTGCACTTCGGTCAAGCCCTTCTTAGTTGGAAGTCTAATGCAAGTAGTTCAATTTAATCAAAGTTTCTAATTGATAGGGGTCGGGTGTTCCCTGCCCGTCATTTTACGGGGCTTGCACATATTATCGAAGCTTTCCTTTCTGGGGTAGCCTTATGGTGCTGTCATCCACGGTACCCATCTAAAGAAGAGGAGTTTTTCGATTTAGAGTATGGAGTAGGTTCCCTCCTTATCTCGCTATATTGATCCTTCATCTATTTCATCAACCCAATAATGGCCTGGATATACTGGTGTAGTTGTTGGCGACTATCCACTAGTTCTCTTGTCAAAGTCCGGGAATAAGCTCTTGTGATGAATTCATTTATGGGTATTGGCAGCAACTGGCTGTGGGCTTTGGATAAATTTGTTGGCTGCCAACTTCTTCATTCCCTTCAATAATATGAGAAGTAGAATTGGTATATCTAACCACGATTGACAGTGTTCTTTGAGGAATGGGGGAAGACATCTGTATTTGATGACATTTATTACTCTTGGTGGAAGCCATGCACAATTCTCGCTTCATGAGGTAGTGCCGGGGGTTATATTTCTAAGGTACACTGACATAGTCAGCATGTTGAATTTTCGCTGGAAAATCTGCATATAGGATGGTTTCAATAAATAGGACTCGACTAGGAAAGATATTTCTATGAATATTATGAGGTCCATTTTATGGCTACGGGGTCATGTAATACTGGTGAATGATGTATGCACGATTGCCCAACGTTCGAGTGGTTGGTAATGCCGATTGGATGGTGAGTTGGTTAAGATGGCTCATATATTGGTGATTATTTCTAATTTTCACCCAGGTAGGAGGCCCACATAAAGTAGTAAGGAAGTGCTCTTAAGGTTGTATGCCATGCTTCTAGTCATATGGACACGGTATGATTAAGATGCGGGCATTTGAAGATGGTTCAGCGGCGACCAGCTATGTTTTGAGTTGGTAGAGTAGATAGTGTAGGGCAGTCGTCATATTAGCCATCTTACCATAGTTTTCAACTCAGGAGTTTAAAAGCTGGTCAATTGAAGGAAGTTACAGTCCACCTTAGAAGCATGATATATTAACCAAATCTAGCTCTTGGCATATTAGCTAGGTTCTCCAGCCTCTGGGAGCACCGGTCGAGTAGTATTTCTTTACCCATTCCTTGATTGCAATTCAACAATTGCTGTTGTAATCCCCTATGTCCCGTCTAGTCATGGAACGATCAGGATGTTCCTTTATTAAGTTGAGTTTTGAATTCACTTTGCGGGTGCTCTGCGCTGCGGCTAGGGTTCGGGTCGTACCCGATTTTTTTTTTGAAATTTCGTATCGTTCTCAACAACATTTGAATGATACAAATGTAGGTGAAATTGAACAATCTGAAAAGTGGACACTTGGATCGATACAAAAGGCACACAGCTGGATCAATACGAAGTTGTATATGATGATCGATACGAATTGGACGCAGCTGGATCGATACGAAGTGTATTTGAGTATCGATACGAAATGCACATGGCTGGATCGATACGAAGTGGTATATGAGGATCGATACGAAATGCACGCGGCCGGATCGATACGAAGTTGATCGATACGAAATGCACGCGACCGGATCGATACGAAGTTGATCAATACGAGAAGCACGCGGCTGGATCGATATGAAGTTGATCGATATGAAAACCGATCGATACGAAAAGTGATCGATACGAAAGTTGGTCGACATGAATGTTGATCGATACGAAAACCGATCGATATGAAATTCGATCGATACGAAAACTGATCGATATGAAATGTAATCGATACGAAAGTTGATCGAAATGAAATTCGATCGATACGAAAACTGATCGATACGAAGTTTGATCGATATGAAAACTGATCGATACGAAAAGTAATCGATACGAAAACTGATCGATACGAAGTTCGATCGATACGAATAGTGATCGATACGAAAGTTGATCAATACGAAATTTGATCGATACGAAAAATGATCGATACGAATGTTGTCATATTTTTTGGATGTAAAAACATGGATACGAAAATCTTCATATTTTCATGGATACGAAAACATGGATACGAAAATCACCATATTTTCTGAAGACGAAAACATGGATACGAAAATCTTTGACGAATGTAGTTCCTCTTAGACCTGGAGAAACCTGAATAGAATAGAAGGAACCACTAGACGACAGATCTGGATCTTCTCCTTAGATTTTTGCAATCCAACGACGGTAGTAGATCCACAGAGTAGGAGAAAAACCGGGTTTTCTCGGTGAAAGCACCAAAGTGTTTGTACCAAAATTGGGCACAAAACTCTTCAGATGTGTTTGAAGAGATAAAATGAAGAAAGTAAATGGTAAATGAAGTAGACCTAACAAACACACCAATAAATAGATAAGAAAATGCACAGAAACACACAGATTTAGAGTGGTTCGGCGAATTGCCTACGTCCACTATGAAATGACCGATGTTTATTGAATTTCACTTGCTGTTTACAAGAGATTACAACAGTATAACTGAAGTTTGACAATGATTTCGGCAGAGTATCAGCATAGAGAAGCCAAAAGTCCCTTTTTTATAGGTCCAGGGTTGCTACTTATAGGCGTAGGCAGCAAATATCTCGCCCAGATCTCAGAGGACTTCTTCTCGCATGTGGGTGGGCCCACGTGATCGATCCTATGCTTTTTGCATTCGATCCGTGATCGATACGAACCGAATTTGCATCGATTGAGATTTTGTCCGATCGAGTCGAGATCGAACATGAACATTCTTGAAGATGTACGCAAGCTCATGTGAAAATTTGGTGGCATTTGGACTTGTAGATTGTGAGTTATGATCAATGCAAGTTTGCACTTTTCGAAGGCTGTCTCCTTCGTATCGATGCCGTTCGTATCGATGATTTTGAATCGATGATTCTGCACTTGATGCCGATTGACGTGGCGCTTGTTTTTAGGATCGATCCACATTTCTTGCCGAATGATCAAGTCTTTCCTATGGATGCGCCTTGTTCGTATCGACCCAATTATGCCTTGTTCGCATCGATCGCAACTGTTCTATTCATATCGATTGTCTTTGCTCTGTTTGTATCGATCGATTGCATCTCACTTCGTATCGATGGTTGGGGGCCATTTCGTATCGATAGTTGGAGGTCATTTTTGTATCGTTCATTCGATGTTTCATTCGTACCGATCGTTGATCGATCGATACGAGCTGTGCAATTGGAATCGATACGAATTGACTCCAATCGATGGATACGAAGTCGAGCCAATTTGATGGATACGAAGTAGAACCAGGCCAAGTGGACACGAATTTGAGTGTACGTGATGGATACGAACATATGGATGCGAAATGATGGATACGAATAGATGGATGCGAAATGATGGATACGAATAGATGGATGCGAAATGATGGATGTGTGTGAGTTGATTTCCTTGGTTTGCATCGATCGTATCTTGAGCATACGAACTCTGATTGACTTGAAATTTGGAACATTGTCTTTCATAGCTTCGCACGTCATGCCATATCAATTGTAGCTCGATCCGAACTAGGGAAAAATTTACCGGTATCCATAGTGAACCTATGTATAATCGATCTCCAGGATGAACCGTCCCTGGTTTCTAGTCAAGTTCTTGGTGTCACGGCCTTGCCAAAAGGCAGGATAACAAATAATAATTTACTATCTCAAACCATTCAGATATCTAGTGAGACCATGCCACCTAGCGTAATAGGTCTTTCCCTTACTAATATCTTGAAACATTTATAAACCATATACTATGCTCCTGCATCCACAATGGTTAAAACATAGTATTTCAAAACACTATAATGATATGCAAAACAAATAAATCAATTCTGGATTACCCATCCCCATTCATTCTGACTATCTGCCTCAATTATAGTTTCTAGGGTAACTATTAACCTGTTGAACGTTAAGGATTGTCTGTCCAATTACTTAGTTTTCATGGGATCATTAAGAACCTATTAGTAGCTCCAATATCTTATTTCTTATCCTAGTTTTCATGGGCTAAGTAGGATCCTATTGGCTGACTGCCAATATCTTAATCCAGATATAGATTTCATGGGCTAACTACAAACCACTGGCCCTTGCCAATATCAAATCATAGTTTTCATGGGTTGACTATGAACCTATTGGCCCCTGCCAATATCATACAGTTTTCATGCTTGCTGTAAACCTATTGGCCCCTATCAATATCTTTAATTAAAAATTTTAACATCTGTTAAGTTATATTCACTATTGGGTCAACCTAGCTGGTTATTCTGCCATTTCCCCAAAATACAGTTGTGGGTTAATAACAATGCAAATAATATTTCCAAAATCTTTATTCATGCCATGGTTTTTCCTTTAAAAATGAGAATGTTTATTTGTTTTAAAACTTTTAAAACTTCACTTTCGAAACCACTGGATGACCTCCTTCGAAAGCATAGAAAACTCTTTTCAAAACTCTAAGTATATGCCTTTCGGAACCAACGATACCTTTCGAAGGTATCAGGAAAACATTCTTTAAAACATAGCATCGACGCATAAGGTACCCTTTCGAAAGCATTAGGTTTACCCTTTGAAAACATCATTTGGGTTAAAATGGTTATATATGAAAGTACCTCTTTTAAAACCAACTAAAATAAATTTGGGAAACATTGATGGTGTTGGAACCATCTTAGTCGAAAGCAAAAACCTTTAAAATCAAAACTTTGAAGGACAGAGTCAAAACCCCCTTTGGACTCCATCACCTTCGAAACCCTCAACACTTTTGAAAGCAATTAGGAAAAGGATTAGTTTAGGTAAAAATAAAGATAACCCTTCGAAAGCATTACTGGTCAATATAGTCGAAAGGTAGAGTAGCGGCTAGGTTTCGACTTGGTCGGAACCTACCCTTTCGAAAGCAATTACTTAAAGGAAAAAGGCACTCCTTCGAAAGAAAATACTTTAACACACCATGACAACCTTCTTCGAAAGCTAATTATAAAACCCTTTCTCTATGTTTTGACTATGTCGAAAGCTTTAAGTAAAACAAGGCAAGAATGTTAACTTATGAAAACAAAGCAGGGTTTCGACTCCACCGAAAGCTAGCCTTTCGACACCAAGGCTTCCGCCCTCCTTCCAATCCACTGCATACCATCTAAGTGGTATCTTGTGTATTGGTTTCGAATATGGTGGTTTCGACTGTACTGGTTTCGAATGGGATGAGGCATGGTCATTGGAGTCGAAAGGTACTTACTAATAGAGGCGGAACACCTAATTCTGATTTAAAGGCTGAAATATAACACTTTTTAGTAATTACTTTTTAACAAATTTTGCTATTTGTAAACCGTTGATTGGTTGCCATAAAAACTTTCAAATACTTTACATCTGAAACTGCCGCATATATATCAAATTGAAACCAGAAAAACGTAAGGTTTAAGCCCTTCCATATACTAAAACCAATTATTTCAAAAAAGTCCATCTTTTAAAATAATTTATTTTCCCTAGTAAATCAATTAGGAAAAATCCCCAAAAATCATAGAAATTCAATTTCTTCATATACTCTAACATTTTAAAATTTTAGACCCAATTTCTTCCTAAAATTATCGAAATAAATTTTAAAACTGATTATATCATATTTTTCATTAAAAATTTATAATAAAATTTCTATCGCTTGGAAAATTCCGAAAATTAAAACCCATCTCCATAATCATGTTTTGCTTAGTATAAAAATTTACCATGGAAATCTGAAATCATATATTCTCAGTATTACATCGAAACCGTGCAAATTCATATGCATATGAATTAGAATAAACCAACATAATATAAATCAACCATATCATCATCTATATTATCACAAAAACGAATTTAATTCATAAATTCGAAACCATATAATCATAGAATAAAAATAGAAATGGTATGAGATTATTATTCACCTTAAACTTGATAAGGAATTTGAGATTTGTTCTTAATTAGTCCTCTCCAGCTTTTGATCTTTAGCTTTTGATAAATTTCTTTCTTTCTTCCTTGGTAATGGCCGGCTTTGGTTTAGGTTTTAGATTTGTGTTTGTGATCGTGAGAAATGAAACGTGAATGGACAAAAATGAGAAGTTATAGCCGTGTATAATAAATTGGCTAATTTACTAATATGCCCATATGTAGTTTAATTAACCAATAACCCAATTTAAGCCCATTTGTCTTGTTAATAAGCACGACCCTATATATGTGTAATTTATTCAAATCACAATCTCATTATCATCATTATTCTACTTAATTTATATATTTAAATCTTCTAAATAATGTTATCAAAATTAGGGATGTTACAGGCTCCCTCCTAAAGAATTTTATCCTCGAAATTCAGTAAGGACTAAATACTAAACATAGCAATCATTTGTAACAACACCTAACAACCATACTAGTCTAACTGACGAGCAACTATCTATATAAATCTAATATAGACATACCCTCAAAGCTGATAAGGATAAGTATCTCTAATCCTGTCTTCTATCTCCCAAGTACAGTCCTTCTCGTTGTCGCTCCACTAAACCTTCACCATCCTGACTGTCTTGTTCCTTAATCTTTTCTCATCTCTAGCTACAACCCGAACTGATTGTCTAACAAATGTCAAATTAGGCTCTACCACTAAGTCATACAACCCTGTCGGAGGAATAGTAGTCATTGGATCATGCACATACTTACGAAGATGAGACACATGAAATACATTATGGACACCTGCCAAACTGCTCGGCATCTCTATTCTATATGCAAGCTTTCCAATCCTCCCTATAATCTGGAATGGACCTACATATTTTGAGGCTAACGTCCCTAGCTTTCCAAATCATATCACACCCTTCATAGGTGATACCTTAATGAAAACCTTATCTCCAACTGAGAATTCTAGGTCCTTACGCCTCTTATCTGCGTAACTCTTCTGTCTTGACGAGCTTCCTTCATCCTTCCTCGGATTAACTCAATCTTCTATGTTGCCTCTCTAACCAAGTCTGGACCTAAGACTAATTTGTCTCCAATCTCCAACCAACATGCTGGTGATTTGCATGGTCTTCCATACAAAGCTTCAAACAGCGCCATTCCTATACTAGTCTGATAATATTATTATAGGAAAACTCAACCAAATGTAGGTGATCCTCCCAAGATCCACCAAAGTCTAACACACAAGCGCTCAATAGATTCTTGAGTACTTTGTTAACTATCTTTGTTTGCCTATATGTTTGAGGGTGATACGCAATACTCATATTAAGCTTGGTACCCATCACTTCCTGTAGACTCTTCCAGAATTCACTAGTGAACAATGCATCTCTATCCCTAACTATACTACTAGGAACTCCATATAGTCTAACTATGTTCTTCAGGAACAACTTAGCTAAAACATGTGTCGTCCTGGTTGATTTAGTTGGAATGAAATGGACACTCTTGGTCAATCTATCCACTATAACCTATATACTTTCATTTCCTCTATTTGACCTTGGCAACCCATCCATAAAATCCATAGATATCAAATCCCATTTCCAAACTGGAATCTCTAAAGATTGAAGTAACCCAGTTGGCTTCTGATGTTCAGCTTTCACTTGTTGACAGTTTGCACACTGACTAATCCACAAGCCGACATCCCTCTTCATGCTTCCTAATAAAAGCTCCTCTTCATATCCTGATACATCTTGGTTCCTCCAGGATGAATCTTAAACTTGGATCGATGACATTCTCTAAGAATTTCTTTCCTCAAGTCCTCCACATACGGAACACACAACCGTCCCTTCTTTCTTAGCCTTCCTTTCTGGTGAATGCTAAAATCCTTTATATCATCGATCTCATTCAAGTCTTCTGATCCTTTCAGCTAATTCTAGATCTTTCTTCTACATAGAAGCAATTTTCTCGATCAATACTGGTCAAACTTCTAAACAAGACAACCTGGATGTACTCTGGCTAGAACTAACAATCGATCTTAGCTGCACATCGCAACTGACTAAAGCTTCTAAATCTTTCCATTCTGCCAACATAGCTAACACCATTCTGATGTTTCCTGCTAAGAGCATCAACTACCTTATTACCTTTTCCTGGTGTATATTCTATACCAAAATCATATGCAGCCAAAAACTCAAGCCACCTCTACTGTCTCATATTCAACTCCTTCTGAGAGAATAAATACCGTAAAGACTTATGATCGGTATATAACTCAAATCTCTCCTCTAAGAGATAATGGCTCCAAACCTTCAATGCAAAGATCATGGCTGCCAACTCCAAATCATGAGTAGGATATCTAAATTCATTCGGTCTAAGCAGCCTAGATGCATAGGCCATGAATTTACAAATTCTCCATCAACACCTCTACTAATCCAGTTCCACATGCATCAGTATACACCATCAATCCTTGGTTTCCGTCTTGAACTACTAACATGAGTGCATTGGTCAAAGAATGCTTTAACTTAAGGAATGCCTCCTCACATTTGTCGGACCAATAAAATCTCACCTTATTCCTGGTTAGCTTAGTTAAGTGTGCTGCTATCCGTGAGAAATCCTTAATGAATCTCCAGTAGAAGCCAGCAAGTCCAAGAAAACTCCTGATCTCAGTCACCGTCATTAGTCTCCTCTAATTATTCACAACTTTGATCTTATATGGATCGATTGACAATCGTTTCTCTAAAACCATATGACCAAGAAACTTTACATCTTTCTTCCAGAAATGACACTTTATAAACTTTGCCTTTAGCTGATTCTACCTCAGCGTCTCAAGTACCACTCTAAGATGAACTTCATGCTCTCTCTCATTCTTAGAGTATACTAAAATGTCATCTATAAACACCAGTACAAACCTATCTAAGTACTCTCGGTAAACTGGGTTCATCAAATCTACGAAGAAAGCAAGTGCATTCGTCGATCTAAATGGCATCACCAACCACTCATGTGAACCATACCTAGTCCGAAATGCTATCAAAGGAATACTGTCCTCCGCCACTCTTAACTTATGGAAACCCGTCGTCAAATCCAATTGGAAAAACACTATAGCTCCACTCAACTGATAAAACAGATCATCTATTCTTGGCAAAGGATACTTATTCTTAATCATCCTTTCGTTTAACTTACGATAGTCGATGCACATCCTCAATGACCCATCTGGTTCTTTACGAACACCATGGCTGCTCCCCAAGGCAAACTGCTTGGTCTAATAAAATTCCTTCCTTCTAGATTCACTAGCTGCACATTCAATTCCTTCATCTCAGTAGGTGTCATCCTACTAGGTGGTCTACTTACTGGTTTAGCTCCTGGCATAAGATCTATTCTAAACTTAACAGCTCTTTTCAAGGGCAGTCCAGTAACTGGCTCAAAGACATCTGCAAACTCCCTTATTACTCGAACCTGACTTAACTTATTTCCTACCTCCATAGCATTAAGCATAACACTAACACTCCAGCCAATATTCTCTACTGAGAATATCACTCGGTTATGACTATCATGGTGTCTCAGTGATATTTCCCTATCCTAACAAAATACTCTAGCCTCGTACCTAGTTAACCAATCCATACCCAAAATGATCTCGAAATCAATAACATACATACTGCATGCAAACTTATGACCTAACAAGTCAAGTTCTAACTGGTTACATCTTAGCCCTAGAGTTGCATACCCGCTATTGGATTCACAACCCTTAAGGAAGTAACAAGGTAGGTGGGTTCTAGACATAATCTATCAACCAAATACTGAGATATAAACGAATGTGATGCACCGATCTCAAAAAGTACTATAACCGAAATACTCTAAATCAAAAGCGTACCTTCTGTCATAATCTTTCCCTTATCTGCTGCAGTAGGCCTAGCTAGTCCTATAGCAAAAAAATTTCCTTTGTCTTCCCTAACTGCCTCTAGACACTGATTCTTGCAATGCCCAATTTGATCACAGTTGAAACATTTCACATTCTTCTTAACTGCAGCTTTCTACCCATTTCCTGACCGGCATTCATTAGCAAAGTGACCCTTCTTGTCACACTAATAACAAACTACCTCAGCATTTGACTTCTTAGCGGTGTCTCCCTTCTGGGTACCCTTCTTCTTAAAGAACTTTCTCTTCTTCCCCCGAGAACCCTGAGTTTCTACCAACTTCTCTTTAGCTAAATCAGCAAATAACTCCTCATGGTGAATGTCCATCTCCACCACTACATTACAGGGATCACAGACATATGTCATGGTCATTCTAGCAAACTCGAGGCTCAATCTCCGAATGAACTTCTCATTCCTTTTGATCTCAGTATCTATAATAGCATATCCATATCGTGACAGCTCCTCAAACTTAGTAGCATACTCGACTACTGACATCTCTCCTTGCACTAAATCCATAAACTTCCTCATCAGCTCAGACATAGAAAACTCAGATACAAACTTCTGCTCAAATCACATTTTAAAATCAGCCCAAGTTAATTGCTCTTCCGGAACTCCGGCAGTGACACTATTCTACCAATGTAGTGCTGACCCCTGCAACTGTCTAGAGGCCAACCTACTCTTTTGTCCATCATTTAGGTCTAAATCAGTAAATATATACTCACAATGCAACAGCCAATTCTGAACCTCTACGACACTCTCCGTTCCTAAGAATGGCTTCCCACCCAAACTAGTGCAATCTCTACTCAGCAAAACAATATTCGCAACTAGAGCCACAGGATTAGCTCCTCCTACATTTCCAGCAACAACAGCAGTAGCTCCAACTTGCATCAAAACGGCAAGGAACTAATACATCGCCCCCAAATGTATTGGTGGATTTCCAGCACTCACATTGGCTTCTGCATTTTGGTTACTAGCATTAGTCGATCGAGCTGGGTTTCTCTTGGTAGTGGGTCGAGCATTTCCATTAATTGTAGTGCTTCCTCCATTGAGATTTCCTCTTCTGTTTCCTGCTTCATATCTCCCTTCTCGTATATCTGCATACGAGCCTTAGTAAGATACAAAAGAATGGTCTAAGAGAGCGGGGGATACGTGCTTACATATATATAACTATATATAGCAAATACAAGTATGTTACTATAGCGTTAACCCAATCCCCAATCTTATTATCTGATTCATTGGATTATGTTTGGAAAAATATTTTAGTTTTACGTTTCTTTTAATGTTTCATAAATCTTTGCTCTGATACCAACTTGTAACATCCCCCTACTTGGAGGTCCAAAACTAACGGCTACGGATGCTGAAGTCATCTATATATAGTTATTAATCCTCGATGATCAAATATGGCGACATTAGATACATTGATACACAAATACACAAGAATATGGAAAAACTTTTAAACAATAAACAATCCACATTCCATTTCAAAATATTCCAAATTGATTACATAATACTAATTCGCAAACCACGTTGAGATAACATATAATTATTAAAAATATTCCAAGAGCAACATATGAAGATGCCCCCTTGGTAGATCAGAGTATATATAGATAGGTAAGAAAACACTTTGCCTTTACAATCAAACACACAGTGGAAATAAAAGAACTCTAATAACAAGCTTGCCTACTGCACGTCCTCGGAAGCTTTATTTTCCTAAAAGAACACATGGAAACCTTAACTCTTAACCTACTCAAAATCAATTCAGTACTACAGAGTTTAAGGGGAAAACAAAAACTTCGAGTCGGACATAAATCCTGGTATGAATAATAATTTACCATCTCAAACCATTTAGATATCTAGTGAGACCACACCGCATAGCGGAATGGGTTTTCCCCTCATTGGTATCCTAAAACATTTATAAAACCATATACTGTGCTCCTACATCCATAATGGTTAAAACATAGTATTTCAAAACATTACGACGATATGCAAAACAAATAAATCAATTCTGGATTACCCATCCTTATTCATTCTGACTATCTGTCTCAATTATAGTTTCTAGGTGTTAGCACCAAAATTGTTCACTAACCTCATAGAGAAAGATCGTGTAGAGATATAAGTGATGAAGATAAATTAAACAAGGAAGAATATGCTAATTCAAATGTAGAAAGTAAGAACACCAGATTTATAGTGGTTCAGCGTAATTGCCTACGTCCACTTTGAGTTTTCACTTTAATGATCTTCTTAATGATTGATTACAAATACAATTCGTAGATCAGATACTTGAATGAAGTTGCTAAGTAAAGAAGATGAGTCTGAAAAATGGCAGAGTCTCCCTAGTGTTCCCGAAAAAGGTCCCTTTTTATTGTGCCTCTGCCCCTCTATTTATAGACAGAGATGGGCTGATTTCCCACGTGGGCTCGGCGGCCGAACGTCCTGGCCCAAATAGAGTGGTCGCCGTAAGCCGAACCAAATAGGCCGAACACTTGGATGCCGAGCCACATGCTCCTGGCCGAACGATCCTTTTGGCCGGTCGATGCTCTCTGGCCGAACGTGCTTTCTGGTCGAACGATGCTTTCTAGCCGAACGATCCCTTCGGCCAAACGATCCCTTTGGCCGAATGTGCCCTCTGGCCGAACGATGTCTTCTGCCCGAACGATGCTCCTGGCCGAACGATCCTTTTGGCCGAACGATACTCTCTGGCCGAACGTGCCTTCTGGCCGAACGCTTGTTAATGTCGTACAACCCGGGATACCGAGTACTCTTAGATGCCGAGTACTCCCGGATGCCGAGTACTCTTAGATGCCGAGTACTCCTGGATGCCGAGCACTAGTTGCCTGGTCAAATCTCCAGGAAACACTTGCCCCCCAAAGTGTATCACGTGACCGAACGTGGTACGCTTTGAGTCATGTAACCTTCTCGTCTCGTTTTAAATCCTTGACTAACCTCGAATGGAGATGCCTTTCTGAGAATTCCAGTGGTTTAGGTGTGTGCCGAGCGTGTTCTAAATGTCGAACAAGACATTCGTAACCGAACGATCCTTCAGTGCCGGACATCATTATACGCCGATGCTGAACGACGTGACTTTGACCGGTTCCACCGGATGTAGCCTTTTCGACTTCTTCTGTTTTCCCTATAAAAACCAGCATCCGGTAAAGGGAAAAACCAAACTGGATCGTCATCACGCCACACTCTCGATGCGCACAAAGAGGGCGAGCACAAAGTGGATGAAGCTCCCGAGACTCAAGGCGAGAATATGGGTCCCGCTTGGAATCCGGCGATTGAAGTGCACGACATTGAAACGTCGTCTTCCCCTTCGAAGGGAAAGAAGAAAATGACGTACAAGATACGGAAGGAAAAAGTTGGAGGAACTTCAAAAGTTACGCTTATCCCGCCAGAGAAAGAGGCTTCCTCACAGCACATGGAAAGTTCTCTAAGGGGTTTGTCGAATCTTTCCATCCCCGACGATATACTTAATTATGGGTTTGACGATCCTGAAGCCCTCAAGTTTTCTTCGCCCGCTAGAGGCAATGCGGGAGTTCAACTCCCAGTCCAGGGAGATAATACTCCGATTAGTAAAGACAAATGAACTGGTCTGTCGGGGGGAACACTAAGACACACACGCACATGCGCATTCCATCATACACTTCAAGTTTTTTCTTATTTCCCGGATTTTTCTTAACTCGTTGTTATCTCTATTCCTTGTAGGTGACATGGGGCGCTCTCACGGACTTGATTGCCTTCACGGCTCTTCCATATTTCATCATCCCGGACGGGATTCAGGTTCGGGCAGACGCAGGGACAGAGATGATTACGAAGATAGAGACAACCGTCCCCGCGATTCGTCTTATCGTAAGAAGGCATATTCACAATCTTCACAGTCCCGTGATCCTCTTCCTTCAACTGAGTCGGATAGAGAGAAGTCTTCAGAAGGGGTCCTAACCCGATGCTCCTCGAGAACAACACTCCGGTTCGTCGAGTACAAGGCAAATTCGGGAGCAACGAAAAAGAACAGAACTTCCAAGGCCTCCTCCCCCTACTCCCGCGGTTGACCCAACTGTAGCAGAAAAGATGGTCGATCTTACGACCAAATTTCCAAAAATTTGCTTTGATGGTCTGAAATTCCTCCCAGCTATTCATCATATCCCTGGGCACGAGAAGCAGAGTGCCATTGCCTGTAACAACGACGTCTATGTTCAACATGACGCATTTGTACACTTGGTTGAAAAGTTCTCGGAGGTGTCTATTGAGCGACAATATGAGATTGATCGTCTGAAATTGGAGGCTGGCTGTGACAAGAACATCATCAAGCATCAAGACGAAGAGCTTGCTTCGTATAAGTCGAAGCTGGAAGCCGCTGAGCAAAGTGCAAAAGATACTGCTGAGGCAGTCACTCATTTAGAGATGGCTCACAAGAAGGAACTTGATGAAGCGGTCCAGCGTAGCGGTGCCCTTGCTATAGAAAAAGATTCTATCCAAAAAGAAAGGGACGCGCTTGCCATACAAGTCAGAGAGTTGAAAGAATTACTCTCCAAGGAGAAAGAGGATAAAGTAGCTGCTCAAGAAGAGTCACAACGATATTGTGATGAAATCGTTGCTACTCGGCTCCTGAAAACGAAGCTCAATGACGAACTTGCTGGGGTTGAAAAAATGAAGGACGAAGCCCGTGAGGAGGGCAAAAGAAAAGCTGCGGAGGAGATTGACTCTCGCCTCGAGGCGGCCGCAGAAGCCGGTAGCGAAGAGGTCAAGTGTATGTTTGACCCGTTGATTGCTGAGTATGGCTCCCGCGTCCTTATGCATCGCAACTTGACATTTTGGGCGAGGGCTACTCGAATCCCTAGCCGAGGCCTGGGAAACTTTAGTGAAGATCAGGAAAATCGAGTCGGGCTCTGAGGAGGTTGATGAGGATGCCCTGGTGAAGGAGTTTCTTAGAGGGAATGAGCCAGCGGATTTATCCGTAGCTTTGGCGCTTTATAGCAAAGGCTCTCCCCTTTCAAAAGAGAAAAGTGATGAAGCTGGCCCATATGGGGCTAAGACTACGGCTCCTCATTCTGCTGCTCCTCCTACTACTCAACCGGCCGACCGGCCCTTGACCCATTCGAGCAGCATGCCGGCTACGATCCTGAAGATCCCGGGCTCGGCATTCATGTGCTATCTCCTATTCTGGAGGGTGAAACTCCACGCGCAACTGATAGCCAGCCAGAACCCGGTAGGAAACTCTTCTTTTTTAGAAGTTTAAAGATCTGTTACTTTCCAGCAGTGGGTATTCGTTCTAATGTTCATTCTTTATGTTTTCATGCAGGTTGCTCTGACCCCGAGCCAACTCCGAGGAGCGATGACGCCAAGGAGGAGGCAGGGAAAGCAAGCGATGTTGCTCATGCGGGAGTAACTCTTGGCCCTGACGCTCAAGTGATCGGAGCGCTAGATGATGAGAAGTTTGACACTTCATCTCCTGCCGAAGGGAGCTATGAAATCAAGATCACTGGCGCCTCCGAACATACTTCGAAGATGAGCATGAAAGAGCGTCTCGCATAAGAGGAGAAAAAGAAAGCCGAGATCAAAGTTGAGCCTGAAATTCTGGAACTTACCAACCCGCGGAATAGACCTTTGAAGATCATCCTCCCTGGCAAGTCCAAACCGCTGAATGTTCCTTCTCCCACTCCTGAATCCGCTTCTTTAGCAAGCAAGAAGTCCAAGAAGAAGCGTGAGGGAGAGGAATCGTCCGAGAAAACAAAGGAAGACAAGAAGAAGAAACCAAATAAATAGTCGTTAAACTCGTTCAACGAGATTATGCTTAAGTCTTGTAATTACTTTTATCTTTTGTCTCCGTAGTTTGTATAGATGGGTTCTTGACTCCAAGTTTTGGAGGGATAACTGTGTAACCTCATTTTGGACTATTAAATAAAGTTTAGTTCCTTAGTCGTTTGAACGACTCTCTTACTTTTTTAGCTTTCTGAATAACTGTGGTCAAAACTCAAGCACTTATGAGTTGTATATTTCCCAGTCCATTCTTGCGTTGCTCGAACATTCTTCGGAGTGACATACTCCTTGTTTTATACCTCTTGAACACTTAGAATTTTTTCTAAATCAGCGTTCCAGGGACTTATAATAAGTTGACCCGTATTCAGGGGATTCGGAGATTGAGATTGTTAATACCCTAATTCGCACTCTGGGGACTTAGAGTACTCCGGTCCATACTCTAGGGACTCGGAGATTGAGATCATTTATACTCTAGTCCGCGCTCTGGGGAGTTAGAGTATTCCGGTCCGCAATTTGGGGACTCGGAGATTGAAATCGTTTATACTCTAGTCCGCGCTCCGGGAACTTAGAGTACTCCGGTCCGCGCTCAGGGGACTTGGAGATTGAAGTCGTTTATACTCTAGTCCGCGCTCCGGGGACTTAGAGTACTCCGGTCCGCGCTCAGGGGACTCGGAGATTGAAGTCATTTATACTCTAGTCCGCGCTCCGGGGACTTAGAGTACTCCGGTCCGCAATCTGGGGACTCGGAGATTGAAATCGTTTATACTCTAGTCCGCGCTCCGGGGACTTAGAGTACTCTGGTCCACGCTTAGGGGACTCGGAGATTGAAGTCGTTTATACTCTAGTCCGCGCTCCGGGGACTTAGAGTACTCCGGTCCGCGCTCAGGGGACTTGGAGATTGAAATCGTTTATACTCTAGTCCGCGCTCCGGGGACTTAGAGTACTCCGGTCCGCGCTCAGGGGACTCGGAGATTGAAGTCGTTTATACTCTAGTCCGCGCTCCGGGGACTTAGAGTACTCCGGTCCGCGCTCAGGGGACTCGGAGATTGAAGTCGTTTATACGAGTTCGTACATCGTACAGGATAATGTAGTTCGAGTAATTCGTCACCCGACTATGAGATATAGAAACATTAGTAATTCGTGGAAAATACGGCTTCAAGCCTTTATTAATGAAAAACAACTAAACTGCTTGATTACATGGCTAAAAAGAAACTAAGTTACGACTGAATGAAAACATACAGGAAATAACTATGCCTAAAACAGGAAAGAGACATGCTAAATGTAATAATGTCGCAAATGTTCACTGTTCCACGCTCGGGGGAGTATCGCGCCATCAACTGTCGCTAGCTTGAATGTTCCCTCTCCAAGCTTCCGTTCAACGACGTACGGACCTTCCCAGCTGGGATTCATACACGACGGTACCAGGAAAACTCGTTTTAAAACGAGATCACCCACATCAAAAATCCTTGGGCGGGCTCAGCCGTCGTAGTAGCGCTTGACTCGGTGCCTATGTGTTGCCGCCCTTAATTCGGCCTCTTCACGTTTTTCATCGATGCAGTCCAGCGATTCCAGTAAGAGGTCCTTATTCGCCTTGGGATCATAATATGTCACTCGATGTGATGGAACTTCAAGTTCCACGGGTATAACGGCTTCCGAGCCGTATGCCAAGGCGAATGGAGTGTGGCCGGTCGCGGACTTGTGGGTAGTTCTATAAGCCTATAATGCTGTCAGGAGCTCATCTACCCACTTGCCTCCGACCTTCTCCAGGCGCTTCTTCAGTATGGACTTGATTATTTTGTTGACGGCCTCAACTTGTCAGTTAGCTTTTGGGTGTGCAACGGCGGCAAATTTCTTCTCGATGCCATACTTGAAACTGAACTCTTTGAATTCTCTGCTTTCAAATTACGTCCCGTTGTCCGTGATGATGGTGCAAGGGAAGCCAAAGCGGCATATAATGTTTCATACAACAAAGTTAATGACCTTCTTAGAGGTGATTGTAGCCAAGGGTTCTGCCTCAGCCCATTTTGTGAAGTAGTCGACTGCAACTATCGCGTATTTCGCACCACCTTTGGATATAGGCAAAGAGCCGATTATGTTGATTCCCCAGATTGCGAATGGCCAGGGACTGACCATTTGTGTGAGTTCTGTTGATGGAGTCCTCGGGATTTTTGCATATCTTTGACACTTGTCACATTTCCTTGCGTAGTCTGCAGCGTCTCGATTTACGGTCGGCCAGTAATATCCATAGCGGAGGATCTTTTTTGCTAGCGTTTGCCCCCAGTATGGTTACAGCATTCTCCCTCGTGTACCTCCTTCAAGACCCGTTTGGTCTCATCATGAGCGATGCACCGCAATAAGGGGACTAAGAACCCCTTTCTATACAGTAATCCATCCTGCATCACGTATCGCGCGGCCTTTCGAAGGACCTGTCGTCTTCGCTCCTTTTTTCTGGCAAAGCCCCGGTTGTCAGGTATAGTTTGAACGGGGTTATCCATGATTCCCTCTCGATTCCTGTTTCCAACACAGAATCAACTTTCATTGCGTCTATACTCGGGGCATGCAATGCCTCAACGGGAAACAGTCCCATTTGTTGAGCGCCGCCAGTGCTTGCGAATTTTGCCAACAAGTCGGCTTCTTTGTTCTGTTCACGCGGGACATGCGAAATGTCATAACGCTCAAGGTTTGACAGCAGTTATTGAACCAGAACAAGGTACGGGGCAAGCTTATGTCCCTTTGCTTGATAATCTCCTCCCACCTAGTAGACCACCAACTGTGAGTCACAGAAGATTTCAACTGATTTTACCCCGAGTTCTTCAATGAGCTTTAAGCCCGTAATCAGTGCTTCATATTATGCTTCGTTATTTGTAGCCGGGAAATTGAGCTTCAGAGCGTAACAAACCGATCGATTTTCCGGAGTTACAAGGACTACGCCAGCACCGAAGCAATGGTCGTTTGACGCTCCATCGATGTACAATTTCCATCGAACAGGGGGGAATGACATTGTGATTACTGGTTCGTCGGGTATGGTAAACTCAGCGATGAAATCTGCTAACGCTTGCCCTTGTATGGATCTTCGTGGCAAGTAGCGATATCGAACTGGCTCAATTCGATGTTCCATTTTAGCAATCTTCCAGAAGTTTCTGGTCGTTGGAGTACATGCCGTAGGGGTTGATCGGTATAAACACTGATTGAGTGTGCTTGAAAGTATGGGCGCAGCTTTCGTGACGCAATCACCAAGCAATAGGCCAGTTTCTCGATTTTAGGGTAATTTCTTTCTGCCCCTGTTAAACGCTTGCTAACATAATATACCGGCTTCTGGATTCGATCCTCCTCGCGAACCAAAGCCGCACTTATCGCTTGTGGGGATACAGCCAAGTATACGTATAGCATCTCATGGTCTACTGGTTTTGACAGCACTGGTGGGCTCTCCAGATGCCTCACTAGATCCCGGAATGCTTCCTCACAGTTAGATGTCCACTCGAAGTTCCTCTTCCCTTTCTTTATTATATCAAAGAAAGGGATGCACTTGCCCGTGGCCCTGGATATGAATCGACTCAACGCAGCTACTTTTCCATTCAAGCTCTGTACCTGTTTTATAGTCCTAGGCACTTGCACATCTCGAATAGCTTGAAGTTTTTCTGGGTTAGCTTCAATTCCCCTAGCATTGACGATGAATCCCAAAAACTTCCACGACGCAACGCCGAAGGAACACTTCAGAGGGTTGATCTTCATCCCATAATACCTGAGTATGTCGAACATTTCAGCCAAGTCTCGAATGTGGTCGTTTGACTGTCGTGACTTCACGAGCATGTCATCCACATAGACTTCCATCGTCCTACCAAGCTGGTCTTTGAACATTCGATTCACCAAACGCTGATAAGTCGCTCCTGCATTCTTCAGTCCGAAGGGCATTACTACATAGCAATATAGCCCGACATCTGTAACGAAGCTGGCGTGTTCTTGGGCCGGAATATGCATCGGGATTTGATTGTAACCCGAGTATGCATCCATGAATGATAACAGCTCATGTCCTGCAGTGGTGTCGACCAGCTGATCAATCCTAGGAAATGGGAAACTGTCCTTGGGGCACGCTTTGTTCAAGTCGGAATAATCTACGCAAGTTCTCCATTTCCCATTCGCCTTTTTCACCAGCACGGGATTCGATACCCATTCGGGGTAGAGGGCGTCGTGGACGAACCCATTGGCTTTGAGTTTGTCCACTTCCTCTCTGAGAGCAGCGGACCTCTCTGGGTCCATTCCTCTCCTCTTTTGTTTAACTGGGACGTATTTCGGGTCTATGTTCAACATATGACTCGTAATGGCGGGAGAAATCCCGCACATATCAGAATGCACCCAGGCGAAAACATCAAGATTTGTCCGGAGGAAATCACTAAGGTCTTCAGTCATTGCGGGGCTGAGTTGTGATCCGATCTTCAGCACTCGCGATGGATCGTCTCGGATGACTGAAATGTCAATTATTAATTCAGCCGGCGCTACCTTTTCTTCCCTGGGTTTCTCATCGTCATCTCTCGGATCTATGTCTCTGAAGATCCGAGAATTATGCCCGAGCCAGGGCTCGGGCACTACTTGTCAATCATCATTATTAAGGATGCGGACTGGAATGTCCGCAACCTTTCCTTTCTCCCTCCGATGGGCCTCTCTGAGCTCTGCCACATAACATGCACGACCGGTCGCCTGGTCGCCATGAACAACTCCTACTCCTTTGTCAGTTGGGAATTTCAAAGTCAGGCACCAAGGGGCTAATGCAGCTCTAAACTCAGCCAGGGCCGGTCGGCCCAGGAATACATTATACGGAGAATCCACATCCAAAACTACGAAGGGCAGGATTCGCACCCTGCGACGTTCGCCTTGTCCCAGTTCAACTGGTAACTCAACATATCCTACCGCATCGGTCGCTGCACCATTAAAGCCATGTATACGAGCTTTGGACGGTTTCAAGTCCTTTGTTTCCATTTTCATCTGGTCATAAGCCTTCTTGAAGATGATGTTGACAGAACTTCCACAATCAATCAGAATTCTTTTCATATAAGCCGGTCCGATTGTCGCAGATATGACCATCGGGTCGATGGTTGGGGCCTCCACTTGGTCAGCATCTCTGTTTCTGAACACTATATTGTCTGTCATCACGGGTAGTTGCTTAGCAGGGGTCCCATCCTCTATGTTCGAACAACATTCGAAATCTGCATGCTTCAGGGAACTTGCATACCGCTCCATCTCTTGCCAATTCTTATCCGCGGAGTGAGGTCCGCCAATGATTGTGTTTATGACTAGTCTACCCACAGTTCAGACAGGCTCCTCGGGATGACGCGAGGCTGGTGCACGACCTGGGTTGGATGTTCCCTGTCCTCCTTCCTGTGGATCCTTCACAAACTCTTATAACTTCTTCTACCTGATCAACTTCTCTATAGTGTCGTGCAGGTGTCTGCACTCTTTTGTATTGTGCCCATAAGTCTTATGGAAGCGGCAATATTTCCCGGTCCGCTTCTGTTCCTCGGTTGACTCTTTCGGACGTGGCTTTCTGTACTGGAAAGTATTGCAGGTTGATAGGTAAATGTTCTCAAGAGACACATTCAGCGGGGTATACTCATTGTAGCTTGGAATTCTCGGTTTCCACTTCCCCACTTCTCTCTTCTTCCCTTGATTTCTTCCTCCGGACTCCTTAGGCTGCCCAGGCTTGTTCTGGACATTGACTTGGACCTTTCTCGAGTTGTCTCCGGACTGCTTCACAGCAACGTTGCTTTTCATGGACTCTTGGACAGGTCCTGGTGCCTTATCTCGCCTTACCCACCTAGCTTCCTCTCTTCTTATGAACTGGTGTGCCTTTGAGTAGAAACGCTCTAGCGTAGTCGGAGGTTTCCCTGCCAACCAGTCTCCAAATTCAGAATCCGGATCCACCTCTCATTACAGCCATTAGAATTGCATGATCATTGGGATTACTGACTTCAGTTGCCGCAACATGGAATCTTTGTAAATATTCCTTCAACGACTCCCCAGGATTTTGGATTACACTTAACAGAGACATTACGTCCTTTGGACGAGTAGTGTGTATCCTGAACTGCTCAATAAACTTCTTTGCCAACTTCTCGAAATTGGATACGGACCGCGGAGGAAGTCGGGTGAACCATATAGTAGCGATCCCAGATAGAGTAATTGGAAAGCATCTACACTTGGTTGCATCATTTGCTCTAGCTGAATCCATCATCCACTCGTACCTCATGACATGCTGTCTGGGGTCAGTCTTTCCCTCATACGCAGGGATAGTTGGTATACTAAACTTTCTGGGGTACGCCGCCTGCAGCACAACATCTGTGAACGGAGTATGACTCCTTGATACTCCCCAATCGTCATTCGATAAGCCCTGATTTTCTTTCATCAATTGCCTGACCATGGCTGTCAGATCTGGTGTATGTATGGAAGGTGGAAGGTTAGAGTCTGTTCTACGCGACTGTCCATGCTGATTCCTCCTCTCCTGGCGATCTGCCAAACGTGCATCTTGAGGTTCGACATCGTTAGCGTTTTGATGGTCTGGGCCTCCAGCCACCACCTGCACTCTAGTTCCTAAATTTCTAGCTCCTGCTTGGTCATGGTCTCCAGCTGTCTGAACAGCAGCACCTGCCCGCGCAGCTTCAATCTTACGGCGTCTGCGCCTGGGAGGTTCATCAGAGGAAGTTGAGCTGTCGGATGAGGAATAAGGAGTGGGATTGCCCCCAGCATTCTGTTGCTGCTGTTGAGTGAGTTGTGCCATCAGGTTGGAGTTAGCTTGCATATGCTCTCCTAGTTGTCTCCTGCTTTCCCTGAGTTCTCTCATCAAGTCGTTGAACTCTATTCTGGTGACAACTGGAGTTTGGTCCTGGGCGGCAATTCCTACACCCGGATTCGCTGGCTGATTGCTAGGTCCTGCTTGTTATACGCTAGCAGTCTCATGGGCATCCGCATTATGAGAAGCTGACCTGGTACATGGTCTTGCCATTGTAGAGTTATTGGTAGGAACTCTGAGTAGAATCAACGGATGTCCTATCAATAAGTCGGATCTTCTTTGGGGGATTTGTTCAATCCAGTAGCTTCAAAGTAGATCCTTAAGGTCTGAGAATTCAACTCTCAGTGAAAGCACCAAAGTGTTAGCACCAAAATTGGTCACTAACCTCATAGAGACAGATTGTGTAGAGATATAAGTGATGAAGATAAATTAAACAAGGAAGAATATGCTAATTCAAATGCAGAAAGTAAGAACACCAGATTTATAGTGGTTCAGCGTAATTGCCTATGTCCACTTTGAGTTTTCACTTTATTGATCTTCTTAATGATTGATTACAAATACAATTCGTAGATCAGATACTTGAATGAAGTTTCTAAGTAAAGAAGATGAGTCTGAAAAATGGCAGAGTCTCCCCAGTGTTCCCGAAAAAAGGTCCTTTTTCATTGTGCCCCTGCCCCTCTATTTATAGACAGAGATGGGCTGATTTCCCAGATGGGCTCGGCGGCCGAACGACCTGGCCCAAATAGAATGGTCGCCGTATGCCGAACCAAATAGGCCGAACACTTGGATGCCGAGCCACATGCTCCTGGCCGAACGATCCTTTTGGCCGGTCGATGCTCTCTGGCCGAACGTGCTTTCTGGTCGAACGATGCTTTCTGGCCGAACGATCCCTTCAGCCGAACGATCCCTTTGGCCGAACATGCCCTCTGGCCGAACGATGTCTTATGCCCGAACGATGCTCCTGGCCGAACGATCCTTTTGGCCGAACGATACTCTCTGGCCGAACGATGCTCTCTGGCCGAACGTGCCTTCTGGCCGAACGCTTGTTAATGTCGTACAACCCGGGATACCGAGTACTCTTAGATGCCGAGTACTCCCGGATGCCGAATACTCTTAGATGACGAGTAGTCCTGGATGTCGAGCACTAGTTGCCTGGTCAAATCTCCAGGAAACACTAGGGTTACTATTAACCCGTTGAATGTTAAGGACTATATGTCCAATTATTTAGTTTTCATGGGATCACTAAGAACATATTGGTAACTCCAATATCTTATTTCTTATCCTAGTTTTCATGGTCTAACTAGGAATCTATTGGCCGATTGCTAATATCTGAATCCGAATATAGTTTTCATGGGCTAATTACAAACCTACTGGCCCCTTCCAATATCAAATCATAGTTTTCGTGGCCTGACAATGAACCTATTTGCCCCTGCCAATATCATATAGTTTTCATGGGCTTACTTTAAACCTATTGGCTCCTACCAATATCTTTAATTAAGATTTTTAACATCTGTTAAGTTATATTCACTAGTGGGTCAACCTAGTTGGTTATTCTGCTCTTTCCCCAAAATACAGTTATGGGTTAATAACAATGTGAATAATATTTCCAATTTTTTTATTCATGCCACGATTTTTCTTTAAAAATGAGAATGGGCAATTTGTTTTAAAACTTTTAAAACCTCACTTTCGAAACCACTAGATGATCTCCTTCGAAAGCATTAAAAACCTCTTTTTAAAACTTTAAGTATGTGCCTTTCAAAACCAATGATACCTTTCGAAGGTATAAGGAAAACATTCTTTAAAACATAGCTTCGAAATGCATTAGGTACCCTTTTGAAAGCATTGGGTTTACTCTTTAAAAAAATCATTTGGGTCAAAATGGTTATTTATAAAAGTATCTCTTTCGAAACCAACTAAAATAAATTTGGGGAAATGTTGATGGTGTCAGAACCATCTTAGTCAAGAGCAAAAACCTTTAAAATCAAAACTTTGAAGGATAGAGTCGAAACCCCCTTTTGACTCCATCACCTTTGAAACCCTCAACCCTTTCGAAAGCAATTATGAAAAGGCTTAGTTTAGGTAAAAATAAAGATAACCTTTCGAAAGCATTACTGGTCAATATAGTTGAAAGGTAGAGTAGCGGCTAGGTTTCGACTTGGTCGGAACCTACCCTTTCGAAAGCAATTACTTAAAGGAAAAAAGTTTTCCTTCAAAAGAAAATACTTTAACACAGCGTGACAACCTTCTTCGAAAGCTAATTATAAAACCCTTTCGAAAGTATATGTTTTGACTATGTCGAAAGCTTTAAGTAAAACAAGGAAAGCATGTTAACTTATGAAAACAAAGTAGGGCTTTGATTCCATCGAAAGCAAGCCTTTCGACACCAAGGCTTCCGCCCTCCTTCCAATCCACTACATACAATTTAAGTGGTATCTTTTGTATTAGTTTCGACTGTATTGGTTTCGACTAGGACAAGGCAGGGTTATTGGAGTCGAAAGGTACTTACTAATAGAGGCGGAACACCTAATTTTGATTTAAAGGCTGAAATATAGCACTTTTTAGTAATTACTTTCTAACAACTTGCCTATTTGTAAACCATTGATTGGATGCCATAAAAACTTTTCAAATACTTTACATCTAAAACTTCCGCATTTATATCAAATTAAAACCATAAAAACGTAAGGTTTAAGCCCTTCCATATACTGAAACCAATTATTTCAGAAAAGTCCTTTTAAAATAATTTATTTTTCCTAGTAAATCAATTAAGAAAAATCCTCAAAAATTACATAAATTCAATTTCATCATGTACTCAAACATATTAAAATTTTAGACCCAATTTCTTATTGAAATTCTCGAAATAAATTTTAAACACGATTATTTCATATTTTTCATTAAAAATTCATAATAAAATTTCCATAGCTTGGAAAATTGTGAAAATTAAAACCCATCTCCAAAATCATGCTTTACTTAATATAAAAATTTACCATGGCAATCTGAAATCATATATTCTCGATTTTACATCAAAACCCTGCAAATTCATATGCATATGAATTAAAATAAATCAACATAATATAACTCAAGCATATCATCATCTTTTTTATCACAAAGAAGAATTTAAATCATAAATCCAAAACCATATAATCATAGAATAAAAATAAAGATGGTATGAGATTATTATTTACCTTAAACTTGATAAGGAATTTGAGATTTGTTGTTAATTAGTCCTCTCTAGCTTTTGATCTTTAGCTTTTGATAAATTTCTTCCTTTCTTCCCTGGTAATGGCCGGCTTTGGTTTAGGTTTAGATCTATGTTTATGATCATGAGAAATGAAACGTGAATGGACAATAATGAGAAGTTATAGCTGTGTATAATAAATTGGTTAATTTACTAATATGCCCATGTGTAGTTCAATTAACCAATAACCCAATTTAAGTCCATTTATCTTGTTAATAAGCACGACCCTATATATATGTGTAATTTATTTAAATATCAATCTCCTTATCATCATTATTCTATTTGATTTATCTAATTAAATCTTCTGAATAATGTTATCAAAATTAGGGATGTTACACCACCGCACCTTCCATAACTTCAGCCGTCGATGCTCTTACGTGCGAGAAACACATTGCAACCATCCCCATACCCCATCGTCAACTACTACTCTCACAATCGCAAACCCTAGTTCCACTGCAAACGGTTGAACCCACCCAATCAATGTTGCAACCCTCCAACATATATGGATTTGTATATCTTAGCCTCACGAATTCAAAGAATCCAACTTTATGTTTTTTTAGTGTTGAGTATTTGATTTGATTATGGATTTTGAAAGGTGGACGCTTACTTTCTTTTGTTTACAGGAAGTGATAAAAAGAAAAGTGAAAAAGGAACAGAAAAGTCAAGCGTACTGATTTTTCTAAGTGTTGAGTTTGGTTTATGC
Source organism: Allium fistulosum (assembly GCA_030737815.1). Classification (NCBI taxonomy): domain Eukaryota; kingdom Viridiplantae; phylum Streptophyta; class Magnoliopsida; order Asparagales; family Amaryllidaceae; genus Allium; species Allium fistulosum. The sequence goes on from CM060902.1 coordinate 1,026,174,191, forward strand.
AAATATTTCCAGCACTTCGTTACATAGAATTTTGTTTACATACGAAGCGCGAATGACAAAACAAAATTCGATCATGCATAAAAATGCAACATGATCTCAGTTTGAGATTGAAGTTCCATGATTTAACTATAATCAAAGTGGTATGTCTAGATTGAAGTTCCATAGTATTCTCAAGTCAAGGTAACTGTGTAACATCGTCACTTTGAGATTATCTGTTTGACATTAGTTTTATTAACAATAGAAAACTCTCAAGTGAATCATTCCATATTCATCTAGTAACTATCAATATGTATCCCTTTAGTGCCTCCAACATTCATGAGTAATACACAACTCAACATTTGGAAAGTATTACACACTCTAATCTCAAGGATGTATTGATATTCCATCTCGAAATATCTTGAGTAAGAATATTTAAAATAATATATTATCTTTAATGTGATAAATTTTTCATAATTATAAATACATCATAATTACTATCGCATAACATATCATTTAAGAATTTACTATGTAATATACTTTAAATTAATTGCATCACAATATAATAAGTATTTAATAGAATGAAAAACACCTTTTATTATGAATAAGATTGATTATCAAGTTAGTTATATGTAACAAATTACATAATTGCCCTTAGGACATGCCCCTAACCCTATCAACTATGCCACGGTGATATGCACGAATATTGATTTCTTACCATTGATAAAAAAAGTTATTCTATTTTGATGTTTGTTTGATTAGATGATATTTTTGATATGGTTTGATAGAGATATTGTGTTTAAAATGATATTATGTTCTGATAATGAATGTCAAAAAGATGATTGAGTTTATATAAGTTTATTGGAGAGAAATAGTAAGAGTACAGGAGGTAGAATAGGAGAGACAAAATATGGGATTTTAATGGAAATATTTTTTTACTTTGAATTTATCATCGGTAATGTATTGTATGTACAATGAAGGAAAAAGTGGTGTATTGTTGTTGCGTTTTGATTTTTGCTTAGAATGAAATATATAGTGTGTTTGACTTTGCAATGGAAGAAAATGATTGGTTTTGATAATTTGATCATTGCTTTACTTGATTCTTTCTAAATAAATATTTGATATTACTTTTGTTCCTGAAATATAAAACACTCAATAAATATATTTGAATAAAATATTGAATATATATATATATAAATATATTTATCAAATGAAACCATCATAAAATATTCTTTTTGTAAAAATGCTTCATTAATATCTATGTCACACTCAATAAAAAATATTATATATATATATATGTTTGTTATCATCAAATAAAAAAAACATTGATCTTCATACTCCAAAATCTCCCTCTTTAGATGATAACAAACCATGAAGTTAAGATCTAAAAAATTATAGCATGAATTTGTTGTGTGTGTATTCAACAATCAATATTCTATCATAGCCTTAATATATTACATATCCCCTCTATTTGTATGCTCCTCCAACATATATGGCATACATATGTCCAAAAATAAAATGGACTAACAATATTTTTAAAACATACCTTGCAAATTTAATACTACCACATATTAACCTCTCTCCCTTTTTGCTTTCATCAAAAGTATAATTGTTGAATCAATATATTGAAGAAACAAGTAAAGCATTATGAAGCATGCTTAAAATAGTAACAATAATAACAAAATTATTATGAAGTGTATAATTATTCGACGCTTCTATTAAACCTACCTATGAATTCATGAAAGTGGTGTCACTTTCTATAAAGCCATCACTTAGTCACTAAGAGCATCATGAAACCGAGATACAGACACAAGGCCAATCCATATGCCATTTACTAAATTATATGAAGGAAAGAAAACGAGCATTTGAAACACATCTAGTACTTTGCATATGATTGATGGTTCAAAGCTTAGTCTACCACTCATTCTACGTACTTTGATAGGCTATTACTATGTACAAATTCAAGTCCTTAAGACACTATACTTATGCATAAATTTTCCTGCAATAAGGTATAAGAGAAAATTTTATTAAATTTTGATGGATGATTGATAGAGAAAATTTATTAAATTTTGAGTGATAAAATTTTCTTTTGGGAGAAGAAGAGAGGAAGAATAGAGGGATATGGGAATAGTCCCATATTGTAGAATGGAAGAAAGTACATTTGTTTAAGTATACATTCCACAAGAGAAAGGGTGAGCCCTTGGGGCATCCAATTATTTTCTCCTAGGTTGAAGAGTGATGCCATGCATAACAACACATTCGCATGCATCATCGCCATCCATTCAACCGGCCAAGCTAGGCAGGTCAGGCCGAGATTGAGTTCAGATCCAATTATATTTTTTGATAGAATTATGTTAATTAAAACGGTCCAGTTTGTCAGTCTATTTGTGAACTCTTAGTTCAATATTTTGAATAGAAGTACATGTTGAACAGATAGAAATGAACAAACGCTTCATTTCGGTTAGAATAGTTGTAGATGCTTCTATTGGCGGAAGGGAGCTATTTTTAGCGAATAGACACGACTGTTGGCGGCCATATAAATCCCTCCACCCTCTTCCCCAGTTCATTCATTTTTTTGTTTTGAATTTCTCCTTCTTTCTCTTCTTCTCTTCACCTCTGATCTTTTCATTTTCTTCAATAACATATTGGGTTTGTTATACTGTAGATCACAAACTCAAAACTCTTATACACTACATTCACTTTGAATGATAGTTTGAATCGATTTCAATAGTGCAATCGTAGTTGAATAAAAATAGACCTTTTAGCTCCATTATATCTTGGGAGACCATTTGTTGTTACTCTAAGCACACATTCGATTGTTTAATCGAGTTGAAATGTAAAATACCATCTTAAGGAAAACTCCATCAACGTATCCTGGAATGATCTCTATAGATTTTATTTCTACTGTTGTTGTGTTATTTCATTTGAATCATAAATAAATACCAATAGTATTAAGAAGATATTTGTGTATGCCACCACAAAGTTTGAGAGAGTTCGCTTAAGGTTTTACAAAATTGGTGGGATTCGATGGCGTTATCTTCACTTGTTGGCAGAAGAAAATATGCTTTTTACTAGCGGGATTGAAAATTGTATTTGTATAGTGATTGACCACTCCAATACCAAAGGAGGTAAAGGACAAAACTATTGCAAATACAAGAGCACAAATAAAATAGGAACAAGATGACTATATTTGCAACGGGCATATATGCAACGCTATAGCGGATGCGTTGTTTGATATATACTACATCAAACCGACAACAAAAGATATTTTGGATATGCTTGAAGAAAAATATCTAATGGGAGATGCAACAAGTAAGAATTTCTAGATACTAAATTTTTAATAACAAGATGACCGATGATAGGCCAATAGTAGAGAAATGCAATGATATTATACACATCCTAAACCAATTCAATAAGCATAAAATGAATATAGATAAAGAAATTATAGTCTCATCCATACTAGACAACTTTCCCTTTTGGTAAGATAAAAAAACACAAGAAAGAGAAAATGAGTCTGGACAACCTAGCGTAATATCTACAGGTTGGAAGATAATCGAGGCTGAAGGAAAGTGATGAACCAATGGTGTATTCATCAAAGATCCAAAAAGTGGATAAAAAGGTGGCAAATAATGTCCCTTATTGCTCATTTAATCAAAGAGGAAATTTTAGAATAAAAATAACTTCAACAACAAGAATGCCAAGAAAGTGAATGGGTGCTACAACTGTGGAAAACCTAGTCACTTCAAAAGGGATTGTCATTTCCTTAAAAAGAAACAACTATCATCGAAAGACAACTTTGCGTACATTATCTTTGAAATCAATGTGATTGAAAAAGAGGATTCTTAGTGGATCGACTCTAGTGCTACTAAGCATATTTGCAAGAATAAGGGTCAATTCAAGAAACTTGAACCTTTTGAGAATAAAAGCTACCTCTATATGGGACTACAAAAAATACCCTTTTCGCAACTTGCAATGATCGTTATAATAGGTCTTTTACAACAGTTTTGGAAAATTCGTATTACGCCAAGTTATAATAAGGTCGGAGCCTTTACAACTATTTATGACCACTGTAGGAGAACGTTGTAATAAAATTATTTATAGCCCTTTTTTCCCATTGTAATAGGTTTTTACAACTAAATTTTCCCATTGCAATAAGTTTTTACAAGTTTTCCCCTTGTAATAGGTCATTTACAACTTTTTATGCCCTTCATTAAAAAAAAATTCAAATAAGGAAAAAATATAGGCATTGCTACAGCGCACTTGTTGATTTAATATCATTTTCCTATTAAAACCAACATCGTACTGATAATAATAGAAATCGTTTATAGTTACTAAAAATAACACAAAAGGTTCACATTCCCTAAAGCCAAAGCAATTCATATATTCACATAATTCATAAAGTCTTAACATCGTTACAAAATATTGTATTTCAATTTTAAACTAACATAAACATTTAGTTACTTTAAATAATACAAAAGATTTGAAATCTGGGCCGGATGACATTAAAGTAGACCTTAGTGTAGGGGTTGGGGCATGTGCCCGTTTCACTTGCAGTTGAAGCAATTATGATGTACCTATCAAAACTAAAAGACATATGAAATAACATACAACGTGATTAGGGCATGAATGTATAAGTTTTAAAGAATCCTCTAATAAAATTTTATAACTTATTTATGAAATAAAACATAAATACCGTGAATCAAATGTGGAGTAGGTGGTTTAGCCTTGATAAATTTGGATTTTGATAAACTTGGAAGAGTTGAGTGCATGCTAAGTTAGTAAGGAACCTTGATTTATTCGAGAGTGGACAAAGTTACAGTGAAATTAAGTTTCAAATTACTACTTTCTAACAAAATAAATCAAATGTTATCATTAAAATTCATCAGTTCTATAATTATCTTATATACATTTAACTAAAAATAGTTAAAACAAAACAAAGCACAATCCGAAATAGAAAAAGAAAAGGAAAAAGTAAGATGTCCATTATAAACTAATTAGACATATTTCATATACACACAATTGATAGAAAGAAAAAAAGTTTAACCAACAAAACATTACCCATGTCTTGAAAATTTTAGGCACCTATAAATATTCAAATTTGTTATAGGTTCGTCCATATATGGTAAAATACTTCAGATCGAAATAATCAGTACCATTGCCATTTGAATGAACATTTATTTGCATTGTCAAAATCTGCTAATTTTCCTTAACTTGCAATTTTTTTTCAAAATTGGAGGGTATTATACATATGTTACTATCAATATATAAATTATCAAGAGCTAATGAATGTTGAAATAAGCTAATTTAATGAATTTACTCAAATACTAATATATGAGATGCATATTGTAATAACCCATCCTTCGTAATACTCAAAAATTAGTGCCTTACATCAACACCTGACTTTCGAAAACTACAAAAGATAGATTATCGGAGTAAACTTAAAAAAAATACCATACTAAGACATCGATAAGATCTCACATCGGAATGATAACATATAATATACCGAATATACATGAACAGAACAGGATGAACAATATATGTAAAAGACCGCACTAGTGAAAGCAACTCATAGGTAAATATCAATGTAGAAAATTAGAATATAATAATTCCCAACAACTTGGAGTTTTGAAAAATATCCGATACAATATGTCTCATATACGTAATAACATGTTTGTCACATACTAATAAAATATCAAGTATACATATCCAAAATATCGACATCTCACCTACAAAATGCTCCAACTGCACACTCTATTAGTGTAACCCCAAAATGTACTTTACTTCCAAACTACTCAATTGAGTACCAGAGAGTTGTCATGATATAAGAGACAAAGACAAAACACGGGTCAAATATAAAGCCTAGTGTGAGGGGAACTATATCAAAATACTGTATATTATATATACAAAATTAATAGGAAACTACCAAGGCACAGCCGGTCCTCTCCATGAATGTGGCTTAGGGGTAATCCGGACTATCCATAAACAAATGAAGTAAACATATTCCCTATAAGACATGGATCATACCTTCACTTGCTCTTCTCCTGTAATACACGAGTCAACACAACCAAAATGATGTATGCGACGACCCACCTTTCTGACCTTGTAGAATAACACTTAATACATCCACGGTATTCGTGTGTCGTTGCCCAAGCATCCAAAAGGCGAGACATAATAGGGTAAAATAAAAGAATAGAACGTAAATCTCACAATGGAACAACTAACTATAATATAAAAACAGGATAGTACATAAGGTTACTCCCCAACATGGAGTTATCAGAGTTACAACAAAAGTACTACTATCGGCCTAGGCAGTTATAATAACTTGCCTTTACACTTGCTGATACAAAATACACATACATAAAACAAATATCTCATTAACTTCAGAAATAGATAGCTAGATAGATAAGGTGCCTCCTGCTCGTCCACCATCTTCAAAAGAGCCCAAAGAAACATGTCACTCCTGGACTACTCAAATATAAATGAGTACCCAAGAATTCTGGGAAAACAAACAGCTCGGGTTAGAAAATAAGTCTTGTATGAGTAAACTCCAAATAAAAACAAAACATGCAAAACAACACGTGGGACCACGTCGCAAAACACGGAATAGTTTTGTCTCACGAGAACAACATCCAAGCTTAAAAGAATGGACACAAATAATTAAACATCACGAAGAGCGCAAGACACTTTCCATTTGCAATTAAGAAAGAATCAATTGAAAGGTTTGAATCAAAAACAAGGAAATGAAATTTTCCAACAAAGACTAGGAGGGTGCGCCACCTTACCGAAAATATACCACTAGAAAATATACTTGAAAACTACGATGGCTCTTAGAAACCTCCAAGCCAGACTCGCCAACCTTACCGAGAATCTGAGTATTTCACATCTCTGTGCACATACAACCGAAACCAATTTAAAGTAGACGTGACAATACCCTACTAGGAGCAACTCTACATAGCTTGGCACAGTCGCTCTTTGTTTAGTCATTTCCGGTAAAGGATAACAATCCTCTAAACGAGCAACAAATCATCTTCGATTGAAACACAAAGAATGGTATTGAAATCGATAGTTAAGAAATCGACTGTCAGGGGTAACAAAAATGATCGTATATGGAAATTAAATATCATACTCTTACCACCACTTGTCGATTTCAAACTTGTACTATTCCTCAGTTAACAATGAAGCCGGACAAGTTGAGGTAGTGTTTCCTCTAAGCCTTTTCCCAACGTACATTCTTAACTTTCAACATAAAGATGAGTTTCCATGCCTCGACGTTTAGTGCTAAGTATACGCCTAAATCCTTTCCATATAAGTGATATCGTTTATGAAAATTAAATTTCTTACCCTTATTACTAAACTTTGACTTCCGATTCGTACTATCCCTCGCTTAAAAAAACAGAGCCAAGTAAATTAGGGCACCGGTTACTCTCAGCCTTCCCTAGACACTTCAGTTTTTAAATCTCATAGATAGTAAAGAATCTACCTTCTCGATGTTTGGTACTAAGGTTAAGACAAAATCCTTTCCATAATTGAATCGAACATTAAAACTTTTAAAACCAATTTTGTGCATGGTTTTCACATTACTAACATTGTAAAACACATTTAAAATCCTTGGAAATAAGTTAAAAAAATATAATTATTTAATCTCATGAGGAGAAAGATAATAGAATCAATTTTATGAAAATTAGTAAAATGTTGCAAATTGTGTCGCTAAATAGTATTGAAAATTTCTTTATATCGGTCCCTTTTAAATGTAAATATCTCTAAAAAAATTCAATGTATGGATAACCTATTTTACTTTTAGAACAACATACTATGGACCTAATATGTATTCATAAAAACTTAGAGAGATTTTAACTCAAATAAACACCTTTGAATTTTTTTTAAAAATCTGACATTTTATGAAATCAATACAGAAAATTTATTTATGACTTTTGAAGACTTTAGTTTTGGTGTTCTAACTTTTTCCAAGCCATCATACTTTTGCAATAAAAGTGAAAAAACATGACTAAATATTTGTTTTATAAAAACCCAAGCATGAGTGTAACGACCCTGAATTTTTGACATTTGAAATGTGAATATTTAATTGAGTTTAAATATTCGAATGATAGTTCAATTAGAAATTCAAATATCAGAATGAATTTGGCAATTTAATTATTGAATTTAATTTACTGAAGTTGGGTAAAAAAAAATTTGAATCTTCAGTTTTGAGCTGATTAAAAATAATATGAAGTCTTGGAAAATTCATATTAATAATAACGAAGAAAATGGAAGCTTCAGAATTGAATTTGAAACTGTTTTGTTCAGTTTTGAAATTTTTTCGTTTAAATTGAATTTAAAAATAGCGTTCCGGGGCACAGTCTCGGAATTCGACGAAACCAGTTCTATTGGATCCGTAATAGTGTATTATTTTCGGATTTCAATTTTCGTAGCATTTGGAGTTGTTGATTTCTCGCATTATATAGCGGATGAGACCCTATGCGCCGCATAATAGCGGATGATATTTTATAAATCCCATATACCGCGATATTCCACCTCGAAGTGGAATGGGTATTTAATTGTTGTGCTAACATCTGTGGATGCAGGGAAACAGGATGGAGGGATCCAACTGGATTCCTCAAATTATATGAATTTGTTTCATATATTATATGAATTTGTTTCATATGTTGTGTGACGATTTATTTATAATCTGTGAATGATTATATTGGCGATTGAATTTGTTAAAGGCTATAATTTAGCCGAATGCATTTTTGGTATCGTTGGATACCAGAAATAAATAAAATTGGATTTTGGGAATTAATTTTTAAGAATTGGGTGAATTTAAAAGAAGGAATTTAAAAGTATAAAAAAGTTGATTTTTGTAATCTTATCGAATTAATTCCAAATTATGGTGAAAAGATTTTAATAAATGGATTTCGGGTAATATTATTCGAAGGTTGAAGAATTTATTTGAAATACAAATTTTAATAATTGAAAGAAATAAAGTCATTTATTTTGAAGAAAGATAAATTCAAAAATAAATTTGGAAATTGATTTGGTGTTTAAAAATAAATCCTGGGAAATCCATTCTAAAATCGATTAGGTGTTTGAAATAAATGTTTGGAAAATCAATTTGGGATTTGAAATAAATTTGGAAATAAATTTGAAAGTTGATTTGGAGTTGAAAGTAAATATTTGAGAAATCGATTTTAAAATCGTATAAAAAGTGAATATTTGGAAATGTAAATTCAAAATGGAATTCATAAAGGAAAGGGAAATTTGTTTTAAAAAATAAACACTGATTTATTTTTAAAGTATGGAAGTAATTTACAAATTTGGAATGTAAATTTGAAAAAAATCGATAAGGATTTATTTAATTGGTTTAAATGGACCATTTTGAAATGGAAGTGTATTTTCCTTGAAAAGCCGAGTATATTTCCAAAGTAGTTTTAAATTATAAATGAAGAAATTCTGAAATTATATTTTAACGAATATTTTGGAGATAAAGTATTTGAACTCGGTAGATTTCCAATGGAAATGAATAAATATTTGGAAATATATCCCGTGTAGGGAAATTGATTTGAAATTTGTTTTCAAAGTGATGAAGTGTGGAAAATGTATATCTTGTGAAGATATTTTGAAAAATAAATAATTTGGGAAAATTATTGAAATTGGTTGTTTGTTGTGAATGTTGTTGATAGTTACATAACCGACTATCAATATATGCCTTTGAAATGGCACTTGAATTTGTTTTAAAACAAGCGCTCATTATTCGGTTAAGCCGGGAGAGGACTTTGTGTCATATAACCCATTCCGAATAATGATACGACGTTATGGATTGCATTTGAAGACCGGGTATTTTCGAAAATGAAAGGACAACCTGTCGAATGTCTCTGCACCGAGTTGCTCCGGTATAGAGATTTATATCACTCTTCTTGTGATGGGAAGTCCGTACGTGATTAGTGAATATCCGGATTGCAAGGTCTTCTTTGGAAGTGCCTTCGGTTCTGTTCGAACCCGGAACAGACTTATATGGTTGTATGTCTAACACTACACTTTGAGATATAAAGCCGATTTCTTTCAAATACATTTTTGTTGGTAGCGGAGAATTTATTCTCTTAACTTAACACCCTTATTTGAGACGTACGAGCTCAGAGGTTATGTAGTTGAAGGTTATCAGTGATATACTCCCAATTTGGTAGTGTGGCATGCTAAGTGTTGCTGTGTGTTGATGATCATTTGTTGATCATTTGTGATCAAAGCTTGGCTTTGTGAAAAAGCGTAGCTTTGTGGACGAGACCTCATCAGACCTCCCAACCCGGAAATGGTCGAAACAGGAAAGATGCGGCAAGGTTATGAGGGTCGCGCCCTTTAGGGTATGTCATTTCCTTCTGGAAAAAGGTGATATTATGATATGGAGCCCAGATATTTACCTGTGTGGTTGCCCAAATCTCATTTACTCTGTGTGATTGTTGCTTTGTGATCGAGGCGCCTCGGATAAAGGTCCCAAAGGACAGGGGGGTGGCATATTCGTGTAGTAGTTACCTAGTGTAAGGGGTAACCCGGCCTTGTGTTGGCAGAGAGCTAGTTAGTTCTCGGGACGTCCCACCAAAGGCGTACCCATGTGGCAGTAGGAAGTTCCTTAGCGTGACCATTTGTTGGAAATCCAAAGAAACAATACGTGCCCTGTACGGTTTTAGTTGTATAACCTGATATGGAATGTGGCTGTAACCTGCTATTGAACATTGTAGCTATAGTAGGCATAAGTGCGGAAAGCCTATGCTGGCTTAGATTAATATTATACTTTCGAAATGTTTTTCACACTAGACATTAATAATAATATCAAATGATCTTTCGTAGTAAGCATCTTTGACTATCATAAGGAGAAATCTCCTCCAATTCTGCGTTTGCATTGTGTGTGTGGCGGGAGGCCTTATGGTAGTTTCATTTTCCAAAAGCATTGTGAATTTCTTTTATTTTCTTTATGAAAATAACTGTTTTCCGATCTCACACAAGTCACCATGTCTGACTCGGAGTTTATTGTTCCCTTTCTAAACCCTGGGTGCCCATAATTTCCACACGGGCAGCCTAGAGTTAGGTTATTAGGATATTCTGGAGCTTTGGAGGCGAGCTGGATGGTGAGACGTACTCCCGTACTTGTTTATTTATTCCGCTGTGTATTCTGTATGGGGACAAGTTTATATAACTGTCCATTGTTGTATTGAGTTGTATATTGACTCTCATTGTTGCATTGTATAAACTGATATAGTTCTTTGTTTAAAAGACAAGAGATTATCTATTATATTTTGTTCCGCTGCGAATGTGAGATTCTGATATTGTTTTTGTTTCTGTTTTTCTGTTTCCTTTTCTTCTGTCTTCTTCTACCTCTTCTTTTTAACCCTAATGATTCGGTTCTCCGGCATTCGATTGCGTGGCATTTGATACAGTGGACGTATTAATGTCGACTTTCGAGCGTCGAAAGATCGTTATCGTTACATGTGGTATCAGAGCAATTGGTTAAGCGATAACCTTGGCTCTGTTGGGTGTTACTCATTAGAGATAGAGTCAGTAGTACTCTAGAATGAGTGTGAGTGTAATAATAGATATGAGCGCGTATTTGTTAGTGAATATAAAAATTGTTTTGTATTGTGTTGACTTATCGGTGGATTGTTTATAGATTCTGGTTGGTGCAGTCTGGCCAACTGTAATCGATAGGGCTTTCTAAACTCTTAAGCAAGATAAACTGAAACAGTATTGTTTTAAATGGGGTAAATGAAATAATTTTACCCAAAACTATTTTTGTATAGAAAAGAAATCATTTTCCGTAAATTATTATTGTATATGGATGCTTGGTTGTTAGAAAGTGATAATATTGAATTATTATCATTGTTATATGGAAATTGAATAAGGAATAATGGTATAACCAAAGATTTGGAGATAAATTCATTTAACAAATGAAATTTATGAATATAAATTGAAAATATAAGGAAAGGAATCCATATACGAATGAGATTTGTAAATATAAATTGTAAATGTGATTCATAATTTGAAATAGAATTCCAGGAAAATATTTGAAATAAATTCATTAATGGAATGAAATTGGTAATGTGAATTTATAAATGAGTTTTATAAATTGAAATAAAGTGCCAGAGAAATTTTTGAAATACGAATTAAAGAATTTGGATTGAAATTTCAAAGTTAGTTTTGAAATGTGAGTAATTGTTTAAAAGACTCTGGAATTTCTTTAAAATGTTATGGAATGTAAATAGGTTTGATAACTTATAAAAATATTTGAAAATTTGATTGGAATAAGATTCAAATTGAAAAGGAATGAATTTGTGAATGAACAAAGAAGCTACATTTGTAAATAAATGAATTGGAATTGAAAAAAATGAAATGAGATTTGATTTGAATCAAGTTAAAGAAAAATCCAGACTTAGAAAAATAAATAAATTGAAATTTCCTTGTTAATGATAAAATAAATTCGAGATGAATTGATAATGGAAATTTGAAATTTAAAAAGGATAAGTGAATATACTAATTGAATTTAATTAGTAGATGAAATGGGTTTGATTAAATGAGTTGTAAATCACTTGAATTGAATAGAAATGGTATGTGAATTAGATGAAAGAAATTTAATTTGTATTGAAACCATATAAATTGCTAATGGAAATTGTTTTGGATGTATTGCTTATGAAAACTATGTGTTTGCTATTGAAATGAGTGAAATGTTAATGAATTTCCTATATATGTCACTTACATGTTTAAATTGAGTAAGTACAGGTACCGGGGGGCTATTTAGCTGCATTTTGGTTGCGTAAAATGCTTAAAAATAAGACGCTTTGCTTAAAATGCTAATAAAGGTACGCCTACGCAATACAAAAATAGGAAATATGAACTATTTTTGTTTTTCCGACCGAGTGGGTCGATGTATATATATTTACATCTTTTGTCAAATCGCAAAAGCTCCTCCGTACAAAGGAGACTCTGCCAATATTTTCTGAAAATTTTGGGAGTTAGAAAAATTTTGAAAAAAAATTTGGAAAATTTTTGTTAACGGAAAATTGATTTTCAAATTGTAATGGAAACGTAGGAATTGAACTAGAAAATGAAAACCATTGTTTTGGTCAAAGTTAAAAGTTTTGGAAAAGTGAATATCGAGTTTCACTAAGTGAAATTTTTGGTTTTTGAAGATAAAATGAATTCAAATAGAATTGAAATTGTAAATTGAATTCAAATGGAATTGAAAATGCAAAGTTGAATGGAAATGAATATACAACTTTGTTAGTGAAGTGAAAATAAATATAAGAAGTATGTAAATACTTATATTGAACTTAAGAAATGGATAATGAAATTCTTAAGTAAATGGGTATTGGGAATCCAATAAGTAAATTTGGACATTATTGTTAAGTAAAGTATACAGGGATTATAAAGGCTATAGGAAAATGGAATTGGATTTTGATTTCGAATGTAAATTTGAATTTGTTCGACAATAAGGTATGTGTTTAAATTTCAGTATCAAATTTGATGAGTTTCTGATTTTGCCACTTGGCATTTTGTTTTCTATTGGGATTTGAGAGTCCATAGGGACATTTTGTAGTTCTACCGAGTTAGCCGCGCAAAGGAGACGCTAGCGAAATTTTTTGAAATTTTAGAGAGTTAGAAATTTTTGAGAAATTTTGGATAATTTAAAATTCGAATTTAAATTTGAATTGTGAAGTAAAATAAAGTTGTTTGAAACTTATGGAAAAGTTTGGAAAGTTATGAAGTAATAAGAAAGACAGTGTGGCTTCGATGAAAAGATTATTTTATCAAGTTGATAAAATTATTTGGTTTTGGTAAAATAGTTAACGGAGATTGAATCATTCTTCTTAACTTGTAATTTCGGGACGAAATTCTTTTAAGGGGGGAGATTGTAACGACCCTGAATTTTTGACATTTGAAATGTGAATATTTAATTGATTTTAAATATTCGAATGATAGTTCAATTTGAAATTCAAATATCAGAATGAATTTGGCAATTTAATTATTGAATTTAATTTACTGAAGTTGGGTAAAAAAAAATTTGAATCTTTAGTTTTGAGCTGATTAAAAATAATATGAAGTCTTAGAAAATTCATATTAATAATACTGAAGAAAATGGAAGCTTCAGAATTGAATTTGAAACTGCTTTGTTCAGTTTTGAATTTTTTTCGTTTAAATTGAATTTAAAAATAGCGTTCCGAGGCACAGTCTCGGAATTTGACGAAACCAGTTCCATTGGATCCGTAATAGTGTATTATTTTCGGATTTCAATTTTTGTAGCATTTGGAGTTGTTGATTTCCCGCATTATATAGCGGATGAGACCTTATGCGCCGCATAATAGCGGATGATATTTTATAAATCCCATATACCGCGATATTCCACCTCGAAGTGGAATGGATATTTAATTGTTGTGCTAACATCTGTGGATGCAGGGAAACATGTTGGAGGGATCCAACTGGGTTCCTCAAATTATATGAATTTGTTTCATATGTTGTGTGACGATTTATTTATAATCTGTGAATGATTATATTGGCGATTGAATTTGTTAAAGGCTATAATTTAGCCGAATGCATTTTTGGTACGTTGGATACCAAAAATAAATAAAATTGGATTTTGGGAATTAATTTTTAAGAATTGGGTGAATTTAAAAGAAGGAATTTAAAAGTATAAAAAAGTTGATTTTTGTAATTTTATCGAATTAATTCCAAATTGTGGTGAAAAGATTTTAATAATGGATTTCGGGTAATATTATTCGAAGGTTGAAGAATTTATTTGAAATACAAATTTTAATAATTGAAAGAAATAAAGGCATTTATTTTGAAGAAAGATAAATTCAGAAATAAATTTGGAAATTGATTTGGTGTTTAAAAATAAATCCTGGGAAATCCATTCTAAAATCGATTAGGTGTTTGAAATAAATGTTTGGAAAATCAATTTGGGATTTGAAAATGTTATCCCACCTTTTGGCAAGGCCAAGATACCAAGGAACTAACTAAAGAGAATATGGATTATGCATCCTCGGGATCGAGTAACCGCTGGATTTCCCCAAATATCGATGAATTTTACCCAAGACCGGATTAAGCCATAATTGATAAGACATGACTAGAAAAGCTATGCGAGCCAACGTTCTAAGTTGTGGAGCAATCCGAGTTCGTATGCCCAAGTTATCACAGTTAGAAAGAGGAAGGACCTGGGGTCGGATCCATCCTCCTTAGCATTGCTTCAAATCCACAGGGTCATAGCCTTGCTTCGACTCCATCAGCACAGAGGCTCTCGTTCGAATCCATCAGGACCAAGCATTGGTTCGAAACCATCGAGATAGTATTGGTTCGAATCGATCGTAGTTGGTTGTGCTTCGAATCGATTTGAACGTACCTTAAGTTCGAATCCATTGGAGCTTTCTACACCTCGAATCCATAAAGAGAAGGAGCTTCGAATCCAGGAGGCGTAGCCTTACTTCGAATCCAGGAGATGTAGCTCAGCTTCGACTCCATCGAGCATGCCCTCTATTCGAACCCAACGAGGCAGAGGGTCTTCGAATCCATCCAGCAGGAATAACTTCGAATCGAGTAGATACGGCATAGCATACTCGATTCGAACAGACGTACTTTCGAATCCAACACCTAGAGTCGGAGTGATCGATTCGAAGGAACCAAGTCAAAAGTGATCGATTCGAAGATGCATTTCAGCCAAGTGCTTGACCTTGAATCGATCATAACTCGAGATCCACAAGTCCAAATGCCATGAAATTTTCACAGAAGCTTAAACACATGATGAAGAATGTTCACACCAAATTTCAATTCGATTGGATGATTTCTTGATCGATTCGAACCAAGGGTCGAATCGATCCAAAAGTGGGCCCGGATCTTCAGATTTCGGCCATGTGGGCCCCCTGACGTACCAGAACTGGTCTCCCCTCATTTTAGGCGAAATATCAGCCTCCTACATCTATAAATAGAGCCCCTGGTCATTCGGAAAGGGGTCGGACAATTCTAAGCACTAAAGAGCGCCCAGATTCTGCCAGATTTACTTTAGAACACCGCCGCTACTTTAGATTGAGACTTAGCATATAAATTCAGTTGTACTACAGTATAAAGAATTGTAATCTTCAAGTATCGAGCAATAAAATCATCAAACTTCATAGTGGACGTAGGCAAAACGCCGAACCACTCTAAATCGCTTGTCTTTGCAATTTACTTTCTGTTATTTGGAGTTTTTGTTAGATACCCCACAGTTTTAATTTTCATTCTTCACTTTTATCTCTTCAAAAACTTCCGAAGAGTGTTGTGCCCATTTTTGGTACAAACACTTTGGTGCTTTCACTGAGAAAAAACCAGCTTTTTTCTCCTGCTCCTTGGATCTACCATCGATACCGGATTGTATAAATCCAAGAGGAAGATCCAGATCTCTAATTCATAATCCTTCCATTCTATTCAGATTTGCATAAAGTCTAGGAAAAGGATTCATCATTCAAAATGGTTAGCACAAGAACTGCTTCTACAGCTACTGGACAAGAAGGTAGGGATGGACAGAATCCTGCTCAACAACAGCCATCCAACCAAGACAACGTCGCTCATTCAGAACCGTCTGGACCAGTCACCAGACAGGAGCTCCATATGTTGCTTCAAGAGCTGACTCAAAGTTGGCAATAATTGGCCGAACAGTTGCGTGCTAATATTGAATTAACAAACCAACTGAACCGCCAAGGCTGCAGAAGGTCCAGATGGGATGATATCTCCCGATCATCTACTGAAAGTTCCGCTTCATCGGACCATTATCACAGATCTACCCGTCCTCGATTAGACGGGAGTCATGCACAAACGGCCGGATATCAGCCCGCCTTGACTGTTGGACAGTTGAGGGCAGGACCGTCGACCAGCTTTCAGGCTGGGCCCTCAACACAAGGAGGCCCTACTACGCAGCATACCGCGGACAATCATGTCGCAGCTGCCACAATAGAAACAAGGGTTGATACCCGAAATCTTTCAGAGCCAAATAATTAGCAACGTGGGCGTACTCCTAAACCATACGTCCCAGAAGACGCTGAGCCAAGGAGGCGAAATTTGGACCGTCGACAGCGCCCGGTCCGAACTCGCGCTGTGGAACCCGACCACACCTTAGCTCAGCAGGCTCAAAATGTAGCAATGCCCGACATTTCGACTATGATACGTCAGATGATCCACGAAAGCCAAGGTCTTACCAACGACGATTGGGGGATTTCTCGAAGTCATACTCCTTTCACGGACGAGATACTATACGCTGAACCTCCTCGGCGATTCAGAATGCCAACTCTCCTTATGTACGAAGGAAATTCTGATCCCAATCAACACATTTTGAAATATGAATGGTCAATGAGCGCCGCAAGGGTCGACGATGCAGTGAAATGCCGAAGTTTCCCCATCTCACTGGGAGGAATTGCAACAATGTGGTTTACAAGATTACCTCCTAGATCTATCTCTTCATTTGATCAATTGGCTAAGAAATTTGTTGAACAATTTCGCATGCATGTCGCTAGACCCAAAGATGTTAACACCCTGTCCAATGTTACCCAAGCTCGTGGGGAAACGTTAAGGCGTTACTTGGAGAGATTCCATGCGGCATGTGTGGAGATTAGTAATCCCAACGATAACTCAATTTTAATGGCATTGACTAAGGGAATCGATCTCGATTCTGAGTTTGGAAACTGGTTAGCTGGAAAACCACCCGCATCGTTGGACCGTTTCTACTCCAAAGCCGCTCAATTCTTACGGCAAGAGGACGCAAAACAGTCTAGGAAGCAGGACGATGCGAAGCCCGGAAGTGAAGGAATACAAAGTAATGTAGCAGTTAAATAGTCCGGTGAAAATTCCGGAAAAGTTCAATTAAATGTCCAGAATAAACAAACTCAGCCAAGAGGCAATAGTGGTCAAGATAAGAAAAGAGACTCAAATCGAGGCCCACGGCATGAGGCTCCAATGTTCGATAATTACACACCGTTGAATACATCGTTGGAAAATGTGTACCTACAGACTTGCAATACTATGCAATACAAGAAGCCGGCTCCGAAGCAATCGTCGGAGAGGCAGATTCAAACAGGGAAGTTCTGTAGATTCCACGAAAGTTATGGCCACAATACCAATGAGTGTCGACACTTGCAGGACCTCATTGAGAAGTTGATCAGGGAGAGGAAGTTAGATCAGTTTGTGCGGGCGCCGCAGCCTGGTGGTGCGGGTCCCTCAAATCAGAATCATGCACAAGATCAAGAAAGACAAGAGGAACCCGCTCATATGGGTGGAAGGCTAGTCATAAATGCTATAAGTAGTGATCCTCGTCCAGCGAAGCAAAGCTGGGAAGGAATGAAATCATATAACAACTTAGCTAGACGAACAGACTTCGAGTATAATGATAACTTGGACGATAAACCTTCGACCAAACGAAAGAGAGTGATTACTAACGACATCACTTTCCGAGACAACGATATTGATTATGTCGGAAACCTGACTATTGATCCACTCGTGATATCGGCGCAAGTAGGTCCAGTTTGGATGAAGAGGATACTGATTGACTGCGGGAGCTCTGTGAATATCCTTTTTATACATGCTTACAATCAAATGAGGATGAAATCCCGGGATTTGGAACCTTGCCAAACTCACCTCCACGGATTCAACGGTAGCGCTACCATACCTATTGGGATGGTAAAGTTACCAGTTAAGTTGGGATCCGAGGAACATATGAGAGTACGGACATTACAGTTCGTTGTGTTGAACATAGTCTCGCCATACAACGCTTTCTTAGGACGACCTGCCCTTGCTGAATTCAGAGCCATAATTGCCCCGTGGTGCTTAACTTTAAAGTTCCCTACCGTCAACGGAGTTGGAGTCGTCCAGGGCGACCAGGTTGACTTGAGAACAATCATACGCTGAAATCGAGTCACCCGATTACGCAATGCCAAGGACCGACTTAAAACTTTTGAACACGATGAGATTGTCATCAAAAAAGAATATCCGGCACTCCCACACATGAAACTCAACATGGAGAGGGTCACACGAGATTAAGCAGAAACTCGGGGATGGTATATTTAAGTTAGCAACCATTGATGGTCTAACTTTACCAAGGGCCTAGAACAGCGAGAGTCTTCGCCGCTACTACATATGACAGGCTTTATTTACTTTATTATTTAGCAATTTACTTTTGCAGTTCGAAATTAGAATTTGTAATAAGGCAACTGACTTTGCCATATTTTCTTATTTCAGCAATAAAATGCCATCTCTTCGAGCCAAAGCTATGATTCATTAAAACACAATGTACAACATCACGATGCACGAAGAGCTAAATTCCATTACACAATAGAATTTGTTCAAGTAGGGAGTGGCTATGAAGCAATCAACCACTCGCTAAAAGAAACCCGAGCTCGGGGGCAAGCCATCACATCACGCCAAAAACGGGTTGATACACAACAACCCTTCATTTAACTTCGTACTCCCAGAGTGCGAGGCGGAGTATAAACATTCATTTAACTCCGTACTCCCAGAGTGCGAGGCGGAGTATAAACATTCCTTAACTCCGTACTCCCAGAGTGCGAGGCGGAGTATAAACTTTTTACTTAACTCCGTGTTCCCAGAGTGCGAGGCGGAGTATAAACATTTTACAAAATCCCAGAGTACTCCGAGAGCGCGAGCTGGGTACAAACTTTTTACTTAACTCCGTGTTCCCAGAGTGCGAGGCGGAGTATAAACATTTTCCTGAATCCCAGAGTACTCCAAGAGCGCGAGCTGGGTACAAACTTTTTACTTAACTCCGTACTCCCAGAGTGCGAGGCGGAGTATAAACATTCCTTAACTCCGTACTCCCAGAGTGTGAGGCGGAGTATAAACATTCATTCAACTCCGTACTCCCAGAGCGCGAGACGGAGTATAAACATTCACAAAACCCCAGAGTACTCCGAGAGCGCGAGCTGGGTATAAATATCAACAAACTCCAGGCTCCGAGAGCGCGAGCTGGAGTATAAACATTGCTCAACTCCGTACTCCCAGAGCGCGAGGCGGAGTATAAACATACGTCAACTCCACACTTATCCCCAATGCTGGGGGCAGAACCATAACACATAACAAGTTGAAGACAAAAGGGAATAAATTTTCATTTCCACTATCAACAAAAAGAATCTGATTACAAAGTGGTTCAAAAAATTGCTACTAGTGGGAGCCGAATCCACGTCTATACACGGCTATAGAAAAAATCAACAGAATACTACCCCATGCAACAGAAAATTAAAGAAAGAGTTCGATCTTTCTTCTTCCTTATTTTCTTCTTCGGGGTAGCTCCACCAGATCCGCTGCCTGATTTTCCCCTCGACCGTTTGCTCTTTTCGGGCTTGTCCTCCGGCAGCGACATAATATCGATGTCTTCCTCAGAGCTTGAGATGACGGAAATTCTTCTCGGAGGACGAGTTGAAGGCATGGGAGCAGTAACAGAGAGTGGGGCAGGAGCAGCTTCAATAACTACAGTACCGCCCGATGAGATCACCATTAATGGGGCAGGCCCTGACGGATTCATACCAGAAGTCCCTGCTGCCATCTCGGCATCAATCTCAGCAAGAACTTCGTCCTCGCGGGATGCTTGGGCCACATCGGATGTACCAGTAGCTGGCATAGATGAACTAACGGCCAGAGCAGCCCCACTCATTGCATCGGACGGATTAACCGAGGGATTGATGGGTTCATTAAGAAGTTCCTCAATCATTTGAGCACTAAAAGAAAACATGTTTGCATCTCCCTCTTCGCCAACCAAGGTAGAAGTCGTGATGGCTTCAGTAAAAACAGCCCCTTGTGTTTGATATGGAACTGATAGTGCAAGAGGCGCAGAAACAACGACTTCAGTCGCTCAAATGCGATAAAGCGAAGATTATTAGCCAAATGTGTTGCTTAAGGTTCTTCACAACTAAAATGCGGGAAGCGTTCAAATACCTTCCTTAGTCTGGTCCGGGACATGGGCAGAATCATCGGCGGAAGATAATAGCGGTTGGTCAGGGTTATACGCAGGAACAGACTGGGGATCTACCGCACCAGTGGTTTCGGGCAATGTTGGAATTACAGCTTCAACACTTGCCTCATGATGCGCGATCCCCGAGCCTTCGCCTGTCTCTAGAGATTGAACACCAAGCTTTTCTTTCGCCATAGAAATCACCGCCTCATGAAGGACCTTCCTCTCATCCTCGGTGAGCAAACGCATCTCCAACTCAAAGTCGTCAAGTGTTTCATCTGGATGCGCTGCTCTCTTTTCATCCACCAGCCGGGTCCAGGCATTGTACAGGATCATGGAGTCATCTCCCAGCCACGCTAAATTTCTGTGCTCCAGAACATTAGCATTGTACGTGACCAAGAGATCATCAAACTCAGCATCAAGCCTGGACCTCTCCTCCAAAATCATTTCTTGGATTTCTGCTTCCGCAGACTTAGTCTTGACCGCCGCCGCAGCAAGTTCGGCCCTAAGAGATACTGCTTGGTCGCAAGCCTCTTGTGCAGTGGCGTTTGCGTCATCCTTCTCCTTCACCATTTCGGCAAATTTGGCCTTGAGCTCGTTCAGCTCTTTAACGGCTAAGTCTCGCTCAGCTGCAATGGTGGTGTTACGGTGGCCCATCTCTTCTACCGTGGCGCAGTGTTCCTTATGCATCCTCGCCATTTTGGCCACGGCATCCTCATGTTTCTGAAGTGCTTCAAGCTCTGACTTTCGGAGCGTCTCCATTTCGGATTGAAGAACCTGAATAATACGTTTCTGTTTAACAATGTCAGCATCGCGCTCAACAATAATCCTCGCCCGGTCAAAAGCTACCCTCGATGCTTTCGCTGCCGCTTTGTACCACTCCTTATACTGAGCATAGAAGTCAAAGATATAATTATGAGCAATGTTCTCAGCATCCGGAGGAATTCTTTTAAGATTAGGAGGGAAGACATAAGCATCCATACAAATTTCAGGAAAATCTCTTTTCATTTGCGCAAGTTTGATGGCTCCCTCACTTGTCAACTCAGCCGGAGCTTGTTCTATTATGGCGGCCATTGTCGGTTCCATTCTTGGCTGCTGAGTATCAGGCCGAGAGGATTGAGAAGGCGGCTGTTGCTGTTGAGAAGGCCCGGGAAGATCAACTGGGGCCCTAGGAGGCGGAGGAGAGCGAGATCGGGGTCGGTACTGGTATCCCCGGTCTCTGTCAGAGTAATCATGGCCAGAACGGCCACGCGAGTAATCTCTATCTCTATCATAACGTTCTTGACTTGAATAGCCTCGCCCATGATCCCTATCTGTCTCTCTCCTACGGGAATCATAAAATGGAGAAGATTGGCGCACGTTCCGGAGCCTATCCAAAGTGGAGCCTCTGCCTGACATTTCACCTGCGATAAAGAAGAATTACGGGTTAGGATCCGATAAAGCAATGTTTACTATGCAAAAGTCATGAAGTGCTGTGCAAGTGTGTGTAAATGTGTAAACCCCCAAACCAACTGGAAGTGTTGACCGCACTTAAAGGAAAGGGCTCGTTCATATTTAGGACATCTTGAAATTCCTCCAACCCAGGATTATGAGAAATCGATATATAATCTGGGATAGGAATATCGTCAAGCCCTTTGAAAGAATCTCTCGAATGAGAAGGGGCGGCCTCAGAAATCATGACTCCGGAAGCGGGAGGAAACACATCTACAGATTTCCCCCCTTGGACTTAAGTTTTTTGGAAACGGCGACCTTGCCTTTCCGTTTTTCTCCCGATTCTTCAAAGTTTCCCGAGAGATCAGCCATCGTCTCCGAATCTGTATGGGTTCTTTCTTCATCACTCTCTTCGGTTATGGTGATTCCGAGCGGTTTCTTCACCGTTTTCTTCTTTGTTTTCTTCTTGGTTTTCTTCTTGTTCTTCTTCTTGGAGGCAGGCTTTGCCAACCCTTCGATAACTATACTTTGATTGATTTCGATCAGACCGAGAGTTCTTAAGTTATAGTCATTCATCACCGAGTCGATATGTCTTAGCTCACCCGGAACTTCTTGAAGACTTCAGACTATACCCTTGAAGTACCCGCCATCGGGTCTGGAGATAATGGGTGTAAGAGAAATAAGATGTCAATACTAACGCCAAAAAGCTACTGATCAAGAGAACAGGTTAGGGCGCTTACGTCTAGACAACCATCGCCTAGCAAAACCCAAAGGGCATCGAACATAGAACCATTCGTTCTTGAAATAACTCAGTCGGGTCCAGGCTCCGACAACAACTTGGAAATTTCTAACTGCCTCCAGAAATGTAAAAGACGGGCTATCACCCCTACTCTTGAAGTTAAATATATGTCTAATCTCGGTTGGCCTTGGCGGGCGAAAGAGACAATCCATAAATATGACAAAGGCACTGTTCAGCAACGCGTGCCCGTTGGGATGAAGTTGTGAAGGAGCGATTCCTAAATATGATAGCATCCCTCTTATATATTGATTGAAAGGAGGGAGAGTTCCGGCCGCGCAAGCATGGCGATAGAAAGCTGTATATCCATCAGGCGGATTGTGCGGTCTATCATCGGCATTAGGTAATAACACATCATCCATAGATATGTTATGCTTCACGCATATTCGTCCCAACAAAGATTCGGAGATGTTAGATTGAACCGAATCAACAGGGTCTTCAATAAATATAGCCTCCGGCAATTCATCCGGAGCCAGGTCAATTACGTCGGCAGGAATATCGGGAATCTCAAGCACCGGAGGAGTTAAGCTCTGTACCTCTTGTTGTTGGGAGCTCGAAGATTCCATAATTAACTAACTCATCATAAAGAAACATTAAGTATATAAAGAGCCCGTGCATTCCCCAGTGAGAAGTGTATGAATGTGTCGTGCAGTGCAAGTGATGTGCGTTACTTAACAGATTCAACAAAACTGAGAACAAGATGCAAGCTTCAGAAATTATGAAGCTAATTAGAGCGACCGTCATTGCTGACCGTCTTAAAACGTATTATTCAGAATCCATGATTAATTAGTTCAGGTTAATTTTTCAAAGTTACATTTCCATCGACGAGCTTTGAAGGGCAGTCAAATATGCACAACAAAAATTTAGTCCGAATATGCAAAGATGAAGCTCGTCGGAGTCATGCCAATAATCATGTGAAGTTCTCGTATCCATGGAAGCTCGTTCGTAAAGATCAAGGTTCAAATCCATACAGCTTCGAATCGATCTGAAAGGTGTGCCTTCGAATCGGTACAGGTTCGAATCGATACAAGCTCGAGTCAAGACGATTCGAACCGATACAATCCGAATCGATGCAGTTCAGGCTGAGATGGTTTATCCTTCGAATCGATCTCTGGAAAAATCACGTGTCGAATGGACGAAGCCTCGTATCGATCATAGTAGTATAATCTTCGAATCGATCGTAGGTGAGTATACCACAACTCCTCGTATCGATTGCTTCGAATCGATACGATCGATTCACCACCAATGATCGATTCGATCAACATACCTCCACAGATCGATGCGAACGCCACAAAAAATTTGGTTATCTGAGATCGATTCGAAAACCACCATCCAAGATCGATGCGAGGAAGTCGTTTCTTTTTTCATCCCTGGATTCGGTTCCATCCAGATCGATACGAACGTAAGCAAAGGGAATTACATCGAAGCCCGAAGCTTAAAGTATTTAGTCGAATCGCCTACCTAAATACGAGATGGAACTAGAAAGGATTGTTTCGATTCAAAGAAGGGCAGATGGCTTCGATTCACGCGAGTGCTAGATCGATTCGAAGACGCAGAGAAACAGATCAAAAGTAGAAAAAGTAAAAAGTGAATAGGACCCCGGTATTTATAACAACTCAGTGGCGATTCGCCTCCCGGTATGAGTGATCGGCTTCAACGGGTGAAGACATCGAATCAATTCGAAGCGGCGGGTTCGAATCCATAAGCCAGAGTGTTAGAATCGACTCAGACTCCCGCATGCATTAGTACTAAGCCACGCTTCGAATCGATTCCCTCGAGTCCATCAAAACGATTCGAAGCACAAATGTTAGAAAGGATTAGAGAACATTCGATTCCAACAGATCAAGGTGTTAATAGAACCACAACAGTGCACTGCCTACTAATATGAACGATCGCTTCGTATCCCTCAGTTATCATCAATACAAATCAAGGTCCATCATCACATCGGTTCGAATCCATCACTAGTGGGTTCCATCGATTCGAAGCCTTTGTTCGACTCCATCCACTACAATACGAACAAGTGTTTCGTAACCACTGAATTCTAAGTTCACCAATACGATGCCGGTCCTTCGACCTTCTATATTGATTTAGGAGAGGATTAATACGAAGGAACTTCCTAGACCAACTGACGGACATTGTTACAACTCAAATTTCACATCGGTTCAGGAGAGGGTCGATATGAAATGCTATACAGAATACCGTTTTCAACAGAACATGTGACAGTTGGACGACGTGAAACTGCGTCTTTACAAAGCACGTCATGTGTACACAAGACGTACTTTGGGGGGCAAATGTTATCCCGCCTTTTGGCAAGGCCGAGATACCAAGGAACTAACTAAAGAGAATATGGATTATGCATCCTCGGGATCGAGTAACCGCTGGATATCCCCAGATATCGATGAATTTTACCCAAGACCGGATTGAGCCATAATTGATAAGACATGACTAGAAAAGATGTGTGAGCCAACGTTCTAAGTTTCGGAGCAATCCGAGTTCGTATGCCCAAGTTATCGCAGTTAGAAAGAGGAAGGACCTGGGGTCGGATCCATCCTCCTTAGCATTGCTTCGAATCCACAGGGTCATAGCCTTGCTTCGACTCCATCAGCACAGAGGCTCTCGTTCGAATCCATCAGGAGCAAGCATTGGTTTGAAACCATCGAGATAGTATTGGTTCGAATCGATCGTAGTTGGCTGTGCTTCGAATCGATTCGAACGTACCTTAAGTTCGAATCGATTGGAGCTTTCTACACCTCGAATCCATAAAGAGAAGGAGCTTCGAATCCAGGAGGCGTAGCCTTACTTCGAATCCAGGAGATGTAGCTCAGCTTCGACTCCATCGAGCATGCCCTCTATTCGAACCCAACGAGGCAGAGGGTCTTCGAATCCATCCAGCAGGAATAACTTCGAATCGAGTAGATATGGCATAGCATACTCGATTCGAACAGACGTACTTTCGAATCCAACACCTAGAGTCGGAGTGATCGATTCGAAGGAACCAAGTCAAAAGTGATCGATTCGAAGATGCTTTTCAGCCAAGTGCTTGACCTTGAATCGATCATAACTCGAGATCCACAAGTCCAAATGCCATGAAATTTTCACAGAAGCTTAAACACATGATGAAGAATGTTCACACCAAATTTCAATTCGATTGGATGATTTCTTGATTGATTCGAACCAAGGGTCGAATCGATCCAAAAGTGGGCCCGGATCTTTAGATTTCGGCCATGTGGGCCCCCTGACGTACCAGAACTGGTCTCCCCTCATTTTAGGCAAAATATCAGCCTCCTACACCTATAAATAGAGCCCCTGGTCATTCAAAAAAGGGGTCGGACAATTCTAAGCACTAAAGAGCGCCCAGATTCTGCCAGATTTACTTCAGAACACCGCCGCTGCTTTAGATTGAGACTTAGCATATAAATTCAGTTGTACTACAGTATAAAGAATTGTAATCTTCAAGTATCGAGCAATAAAATCATCAAACTTCATAGTGGACGTAGGCAAAACGCCGAACCACTCTAAATCGCTTGTCTTTGCAATTTACTTTCTGTTATTTGGAGTTTTTGTTAGATAACCCACAGTTTTAATTTTCATTCTTCAC
This sequence comes from Allium fistulosum, assembly GCA_030737815.1. Taxonomy (NCBI): domain Eukaryota; kingdom Viridiplantae; phylum Streptophyta; class Magnoliopsida; order Asparagales; family Amaryllidaceae; genus Allium; species Allium fistulosum. Next base: position 1,026,200,951 of record CM060902.1, read on the forward strand.
TTTTATCTCTTCAAAAACTTCCGAAGACTGTTGTGCCCATTTTTGGTACAAACATAAATAAATTTGGAAATCAATTTAAAAGTTGATTTGGAGTTGAAAGTAAATATTTTAGAAATCGATTTGAAAATCGTATAAAAAGTGAATATTTGGAAATGTAAATTCAAAATGGAATTCATAAAGGAAAGGGAAATTTTTTTTAAAAAATAAACACTGATTTATTTTTAAAGTGTGGAAGTAATTTACAAATTTGGAATGTGAATTTGAAATAAATCGATAAGGATTTATTTAATTGGTTTAAATGGACCATTTTGAAATGGAAGTGTATTTTCCTTGAAAAGCCGAGTATATTTCCAAAGTAGTTTTAAATTATAAATGAAGAAATTCTGAAATTAGATTTTAAGGAATATTTTGGAGATAAAGTATTTGAACTTGGCAGATTTCCAGTGGAAATGAAGAATATTTGGAAATATATCCCGTGTAGGGAAATTGATTTGAAATTTGTTTTCAAAGTGATGAAGTGTGGAAAATGTATATCTTGTGAAGATATTTTGAAAAATAATAATTTAGGAAAATTATTTAAATTAGTTGTTTGTTGTGAATGTTGTTGATAGTTACATAACCGACTATCAATATTTGCGTTTGAAATGGCACTTGAATTTGTTTTAAAACAAGCGCTCATTATTCGATTAAGCCGGGAGAGGACTTTGTGTCATATAACCCATTCTGAATAATGATACGACGTTATGGATTGCATTTGAAGACCGGTGTGAAGACCGGGTATTTTCGAAAATGAAAGGACAACCTGTCGAATGTCTCTGCACCGAGTTGCTCCGATATAGAGATTTATATCACTCTTCTTGTGTTGGGAAGTCCGGACGTGATTAGTGAATATTCGGATTGCAAGGGCTTCTTTGGAAGTGCCTTTGGTTCTGTTCAAACCCGGAACAGACTTGTACGGTTGTATGTCTAACACTACACTTTGAGATATAAAGCTGATTTCTTTCAAATACATTTCTGTTGGTGGCGGAGAATTTATTCTCTTAGCTTAACACCCTTCTCTGAAACGTACGAGCTCAGAGGTTATGTAGTTGAAGGTTATCAGTGATATACTCCCAATTTGGTAGTGTGGCATGCTAAGTGTTGCTGTGTGTTGATGATCATTTATTGATCATTTGTGATCAAAGCATGGCTTTGTGAAAAAGCGTAGCTTTGTGGACGAGACCTCATCGGACCTCCCAACCCGGAAATGGTCGAAACAGGAAAGATGCGGCAAGGTTATGAGGGTCGCGCCCTTTAGGGTATGTCATTTCCTTCTGGAAAAAGGTGATATTATTGTATGGAGCCCAGATATTTACCTGTGTGGTTGCTCCAAACTCATTTACTCTGTGTGATTGTTGCTTTGTGATCGAGGCGCCTCGGATAAAGGTCCCAAAGGACCGGGGGGTGGCATATTCGTGTAGTAGTTACCTAGTGTAAAGGGTAACCCGGCCTTGGGTTGGCAGAGAGCTAGTTAGTTCTCGGGACGTCCCGCCAGAGGCGTACCCATGTGGCAGTAGGAAGTTCCTTAGCCTGACCATTTGTTGGAAATCCAAAGAAACAATACACGCCCTGTACGATTTTAGTTGTATAACCTGCTATGGAATGTGGCGGTAACCTGCTATTGAACATAGTAGCTATAGTAGGCATAAGTGCGGAATGCCTATGCTGGCTAAGATTAATATTATACTTTCGAAATGTTTTCCACACTAGACATTAATTATAATATCAACTGATCTTTCGTAGTAAGCATCTTTGACTATCATAAAGAGAAATCCCCTCCAATTCTGCGTTTGCATTGTGTGTGTGGCGGGAGGCCTTATGGTAGTTTCATTTTCCAAAAGCATTGCGAATTTCTTTTATTTTCTTTGTGAAAATAACTGTTTTCCGATCTCACACCAGTCACCATGACTGACTCGGAGTTTATTGTTCCCTTTCTAAACTCTGGGTGCCCATAATTTTCCACACGGGCAGCCTAGAGTTAGGTTATCTGGATATTCTGGAGCTTTGGAGGCGAGCTGGATGGCGAGACGTACTCCCGTACTTGTTTATTTATTCCGTTGTGTATTCTGTATGGGGACAAGTTTATATAACTGCCCATTGTTGTATTGAGTTGTATATTGACTCTCATTGTTGTATTGTATAAACTGATATAGTTTTTTGTTTAAAAGACTAGTGATTATCTATTATATATTGTTCCGCTGCGAATGTGAGATTCTGATATTGTTTCCGTTTCTGTTTTTCTATTTCTTTTTCTTCTGTCTTCTTCTACCTCTTCTTTTTAACCCTAATGATTCGGTTTTCGGCATTCGATTGCGCGGCATTTGATACAGTGGACGTATTAATGTCGACTTTCGAGCGTCGAATGATCGTTATCGTTACATGTGGTATCAGAGCAATTGGTTAAACGATAACCTTGGCTCTGTTGGGTGTTACTCATTAGAGATAGAGTCAATAGTAATCTAGAATGAGTGTGAGTGTAATAATAGATATGAGCGCATATTTGTTAGTGAATATAAAAATTGTTTTGTATTGTGTTGACTTATCGGTTGATTGTTTATAGATTCTGGTCGGTGCAGTCTGGCCAACTGTAATCGATAGGGGTTTCTGAACTCTTAAACAAGATAAACTGACAAAGTATTGTTTTAAATGGGGTAAATGAAATAATTTTACCCAAAACTATTTCTGTATAGAAAAGAAATCATTTTCGGTAAATTATTATTGTATATGGATGCTTAGTTGTTAGAAAGTGATAATATTGAATTATTATCATTGTTATATGGAAATTGAATAAGGAATAATGGTATAACCAAAGATTTGGAGATAAATTCATTTAACAAATGAAATTTATGAATATAAATTGAAAATATAAGGAAAGGAATCCATATACGAATGAGATTTGTAAATATAAATTGTAAATATGATTCATAATTTGAAATAGAATTCTAGGAAAATATTTGAAATAAATTCATTAATGGAATGAAATTGGTAATGTGAATTTATAAATGAGTTTTATAAATTGAAATAAAGTGCCAGAGAAAATTTTGAAATACGAATTAAAGAATTTGAATTGAAATTTCAAAGTTAGATTTGAAATGTGAGTAATTGTTTAAAAGACTCTGGAATTTCTTTAAAATGTTATGGAATGTAAATAGGTTTGATAACTTATAAAAATATTTGAAAATTTGATTGGAATAAGATTCAAATTGAAAATGAATGAATTTGTGAATGAACAAAGAAGCTACATTTGTAAATAAATGAATTGGAATTGAAAAAAATGAAATGAGATTTGATTTGAATCAAGTTGAAGAAAAATCCAAACTTAGAAAAATAAAATAAATTGAAATTTCCTTGTTAATGATAAAATAAATTCGAGATGAATTGATAATGGAAATTTGAAATTTAAAAAGGATAAGTGAATATACTAATTGAATTAAATTAGTAGATGAAATGGGTTTGATTAAATGAGTTGTAAATCACTTGAATTGAATAGAAATGGTATGTGAATTAGATGAAAGAAATTTAATTTGTATTGAAACCATATAAATTGCTAATGGAAATTGTTTTAGATGTATTGCTTATGAAAACTATGTGTTTGCTATTGAAATGAGTGAAATGTTAATGAATTTCCTATATATGTCACTTACGTGTTTAATTGAGTAAGTACAAATACTGGGGGGCTATTTAGCTGCATTTTGGTTGCGCAAAATGCTTAAAAATAAGCCGCTTTGCTTAAAATGCTAATAAAGGTACGCCTACGCAATACAAAAATAGGAAATATGAACTGTTTTTGTTTTTCCGACCGAGTGGGTCGATGTATATATATTTACATCTTTTGTCAAATTGCAAAAGCTCCCCGTACAAAGGAGACTCTGCCAAAATTTTCTGAAAATTTTGGGAGTTAGAAAAATTTTGAAAAAAAATTTGGAAAATTTTTGTTAACGGAAAATTGATTTTCAAATTGTAATGGAAACGTAGGAATTGAACTAGAAAATGAAAACCATTGTTTTGGTCGAAGTTAAAAGTTTTGGAAAAGTGAATATTGAGTTTCACTAAGTGAAATTTTTGGTTTTTGAAGATAAAATGAATTCAAATAGAATTGAAATTTTAAATTGAATTCAAATGGAATTGAAAATGCAAAGTTGAATGGAAATGAATATACAACTTTGTTAGTGAAGTGAAAATAAATATAAGAATTATGTAAAAACTTATAGTGAACTTAAGAAATGGATAATTAAATTCTTAAGTAAATGGGTATTGGGAATCTAATAAGTAAATTTGGACATTATTGTTAAGTAAAGTATATAGGGATTATAAAGGCTATAGGAAAATGGAATTGGATTTTGATTTCGAAGGTAAATTTGAATTTGTTCGACAATAAGGTATGTATTTAAATTTCAGTATGAAATTTGATGAGTTTCTGATTTTGCCACTTGGCATTTTGTTTTCTATTAGGATTTGAGAGTCCATAGGGACATTTTGTAGTTGTACCGAGTTAGCCGCGCAAAGGAGACGCCGACGAAATTTTTCGAAATTTTAGAGAGTTAGAAATTTTTGAGAAATTTTGGATAATTTAAAATTCGAATTTAAATTTAAATTTGAATTGTGAAGTAAAATAAAGTTGTTTGAAACTTATGGAAAAATTTGGAAAGTTATGAAGTAATAAGAAAGACAGTGTGGCTTCGATGAAAATATTATTTTATCAAGTTGATAAAATTATTTGGTTTTGGTAAAATAGTAAACGGAGATTGAATCATTCTTCTTAACTTGTAATTTCGGGACGAAATTCTTTTAAGGGGGAAGATTGTAACGACCCTGAATTTTTGACATTTGAAATGTGAATATTTAATTGAGTTTAAATATTCGAATTATAGTTCAATTTGAAATTCAAATATCAGAATGAATTTGGCAATTTAATTATTATATTTAATTTACTGAAGTTGGGTAAAAAAATTGAATCTTTAGTTTTGAGCTGATTAAAAATAATATGAAGTCTTGGAAAATTCATATTAATAATACTGAAGGAAATGGAAGCTTCAGAATTGAATTTGAAACTGTTTTGTTCAGTTTTGAAATTTTTTCGTTTAAATTGAATTTAAAAATAGCGTTCCGGGGCACAGTCTCGGAATTTGACGAAACCAGTTCCATTGGATCCGTAATAGTGTATTATTTTCGGATTTCAATTTTCGTAGCATTTGCAGTTGTTGATTTTCCGCATTATATAGCGGATGAGACCCTATGCGCCGCATAATAGCGGATGATATTTTATAAATCCCATATACCGCGATATTCCACCTCGAAGTGGAATGGGTATTTAATTGTTGTGCTAACATCTGTGGATGCAGGGAAACAGGTTGGAGGGATCCAACTGGATTCCTCAAATTATATGAATTTTTTTCATATATTGTATGAATTTGTTTCATATGTTGTGTGACGATTTATTTATAATCTGTGAATGATTATATTGGCGATTGAATTTGTTAAAGGCTATAATTTAGCCGAATGCATTTTTGGTGTCGTTGGATACCAAAAATAAATAAAATTGGATTTTGGGAATTAATTTTTAAGAATTGGGTGAATTTAAAAGAAGGAATTTAAAAGTATAAAAAAGTTGATTTTTGTAATTTTATCGAATTAATTCCAAATTATGGTGAAAAGATTTTAATAAATGGATTTCGGGTAATATTATTCGAAGGTTGAAGAATTTATTTGAAATACAAAATTTAATAATTGAAAGAAATGAAGGCATTTATTTTGAAGAAAGATAAATTCAGAAATAAATTTGGAAATTGATTTGGTGTTTAAAAATAAATCCTGGGAAATCCATTCTAAAATCGATTAGGTGTTTGAAATAAATGTTTGGAAAATCAATTTAGGATTTGAAATAAATTTGGAAATCAATTTGAAAGTTGATTTGGAGTTGAAAGTAAATATTTGAGAAATCGATTTGAAAATCGTATAAAAAGTGAATATTTGGAAATGTAAATTCAAAATGGAATTCATAAAGGAAAGGGAAATTTGTTTTAAAAAATAAACACTGATTTATTTTTAAAGTGTGGAAGTAATTTACAAATTTGGAATGTAAATTTGAAATAAATCGATAAGGATTTATTTAATTGGTTTAAATGGACCGTTTTGAAATGGAAGTGTATTTTCCTTGAAAAGCCGAGTATATTTCCAAAGTAGTTTTAAATTATAAATGAAGAAATTCTGAAATTAGATTTTAAGGAATATTTTGGAGATAAAGTATTTGAACTCGGTAGATTTCCAATGGAAATGAATAAATATTTGGAAATATATCCCGTGTAGGGAAATTGATTTGAAATTTGTTTCCAAAGTGATGAAGTGTGGAAAATGTATATCTTGTGAAGATATTTTGAAAAATAAATAATTTGGGAAAATTATTTAAATTGGTTGTTCGTTGTGAATTTTGTTGATAGTTACATAACCGACTATCAATATTTGCCTTTGAAATGGCACTTGAATTTGTTTTAAAACAAGCGCTCATTATTTGGTTAAGCCGGGAGAGGACTTTGTGTCATACAACCCATTCCGAATAATGATACGACGTTATGGATTGCATTTGAAGACCGGTGTGAAGACCGGGTATTTTCGAAAATGAAAGGACAACCTGTCGAATGTCTCTACACTAAGTTGCTCCGGTATAGAGATTTATATCACTCTTCTTGTGATGGGAAGTCCGGACGTGATTAGTGAATATCCGGATTGCAAGGGATTCTTTGGAAGTGCCTTCGGTTCTGTTCGAACCCGGAACAGACTTGTATGGTTGTATGTCTGACACTACACTTTGAGATATAAAGCTGATTTCTTTCAAATACATTTCTGTTGGTGGCGAAGAATTTATTCTCTTAGCTTAACACCCTTCTTTGAGACGTACGAGCTCAGAGGTTATGTAGTTGAAGGTTATCAGTGATATACTCCCAATTTGGTAGTGTGGCTTGCTAAGTGTTGCTGTGTGTTGATGATCATTTATTGATCATTTGTGATCAAAGCATAGCTTTGTGAAAAAGCGTAGCTTTGTGGACGAGACCTCATCGGACCTCCCAACCCGGAAATGTTCGAAACAGGAAAGATACGACAAGGTTATGAGGGTCGCGCCCTTTAGGGTATGTCATTTTCTTCTGGAAAAAGGTGATATTATGGTATGGAGCCCAAATATTTACCTGTGTGGTTGCTCCAATCTCATTTACTCTGAGTGATTTTTGCTTTGTGATCGAGGCGCCTCGGATAAAGGTCCCAAAGGACCGGGGGTTGGCATATTCATGTAGTAGTTACCTAGTGTAAGGGGTAACTCGGCCTTGTGTTGGCAGAGAGCTTGTTAGTTCTCGGGATGTCCCACCAGAGGCTTACCCATGTGGCAGTAGGAAGTTCCTTAGCCTAACCATTTGTTGGAAATCCAAAGAAACAATACGCGCCCTGTACGGTTTTAGTTGTATAACCTGCTATGGAATGTGGCGGTAACCTACTATTAAACATAGTAGCTATAGTAGGCATAAGTGCAGAATGCCTATGCTGGCTTAGATTAATATTATACTTTCGAAATGTTTTCCACACTAGACATTAATAATAATATCTACTGATCTTTCGTAGTAAGCATCTTTGACTATCATAAGGAGAAATCTCCTCCAATTCTGCATTTGCATTGTGTGTGTGGCGGGAGGCCTTATGGTAGTTTCATTTTCCAAAAGCATTGCGAATTTCTTTTATTTTCTTTGTGAAAATAACTGTTTTCCGATCTCACACCAGTCACCATGACTGACTCAGAGTTTATTATTCCCTTTCTAAACTCTGGGTGCCCATAATTTTCCACACAGGCAGCCTAGAGTTAGGTTATCAGGATATTCTGGAGCTTTGGACGCGAGCTGGATGGCGAGACGTACTCCCGTACTTGTTTATTTATTCCGCTGTGTATTCTGTATGGGGACAAGATTATATAACTGTCCATTGTTGTATTGAGTTGTATATTGACTCTCATTGTTGTATTGTATAAACTGATATAGTTCTTTGTTTAAAAGACTAGTGATTATCTATTATATATTGTTCCGGTGCGAATGTGAGATTCTGATATTGTTTATATTCTGTTTTTCTGTTTCTTTTTCTTCTGTCTTCTTCTACCTCTTCTTTTTAATCCTAATGATTCGGTTTTCCGGCATTCGATTGCGTGGCATTTGATACAGTGGACGTATTAATGTCGACTTTCGAGCATCGAAAGATCGTTATCGTTACAATGAGATCAACACAAAGATTTTAAAGAAAGATGATATTTTCAAAGTGTCCATATAGTGATAGTCGCTAATAAAACATGATATATGTCATATATATTCATCCATACATTTCGAAAACAAACCTAAATATGAAAGTGAATCAACATTGGCAAGAAACCCCATAGGTTTATCTACAAGAGTCTCTTGTAATCTCCCATGTGTATATGCATTTTGAAGTGTTCTGTAGTGAACTATTTGCTACGAAGACACTTCTCTTTTGTCCCCTGCATAACAAAGGTTACTTATGCCATTTGTTTTCAAGTGGAAATTAAATCCAAAGAAGTAAACACTCAAGAGTATAAACAATATAATAAACATTTTATGTTTTACACGTTTTATCAAATGTTAAGCTATTTTAAAGTGAATTTAGCTCACTATTAAGAAAGCTAAGACCAAACCAAAGTAACACAAGCCTTCCTCGACCTAGCAACACCACAAGAACCTAACTTTTGCTTGAAAGACTTGACTTGAAGGACCCCGGGGACCCCTAATTGCTCACGGACTTGCTCAAGAGGGGCAGTAGTTTGGCTCGACTTTGGTAGTTTGAGATGTAGCGAAGGTGGGTTATATTTTTAAGGCTTGTATACTTGTTTTATAGAAGAAAGAACCAACTTTTGAGGTGATTTTATTTTATGAAGCTAAGAGAAAATGAGTGGAGAGTGAAAAGAACATGGAGAAGTGGAAAAGAAAATGAAGTAAAGTGAAAAAGTGGAAAGGTGGTGATGCTTTATAGAAATGAAAAATGGTAAATTGCCAACATAACCTTTCCTAAACCAAGGTACAACCCTCTGTTAGAATCTAAACAACACACCACTCCAACAGCATGCCATGTCCTTACATCACATGCCTTTGTATACTTCTCTTACAATAGCACAAATATCTAAGTTATAAAAGTCCACTTCTACTTAATTTTAAAGTAACTTCTATAAAATAATTTGTATTAATCCATTTAATTAACCAAAATGCCTTTCCTAATTGTATAAGTATTTGGGCACATGCTAGTGTGCAAGACTTGTTTCAACAACTTTTGATTGATGAAACATCGAAAATCCGATAAACAATTTTTGGTCGCATTTTCGATTTTTCTCCGAACCATTTATTTATTTAAAAATTTTACAAAACAAGTTTTCCACTATTATTTATTACACAAAACATATTAATTTGTGTTATAAAATCCATTATTTAAATATTTAAAAATATATTAAATTTTCAAGTCAAAGTTATTATATTACAAGTCATTACATCCTCCCCTCCTTAAAAGAAATTTCATCCTCAAAATTTATTAAATAAACACTAGATATCAATGAAACCCAAATGATATCTTATATACCACATATGAATACAAGAAAAGTGACTTTATCACAACATGTAAGTACACTAAAAAAACAACAAGAGACAAACAACTACTACATCAACTTGGGATAAGAATCCCTAATATAGTCCTCAGTTTCCCAAGTACAATTTTTATCATCTCTACTCCACTGAACCTTAACAAGATTCACAACCTTTGTCCTCATTTGCTTTATATCTTGAGCGACGATATAGATAGGCTACCTAAGAATAGATAGGTTAGGCTGAACCTCCAAATCAACTTGTCGTTCCAGTTCTACCATCATACAACGATCATGTACATACTTACGTAAATGAGATACGTGAAATACGTTGTGCACATCTGATAGTCTATCTGGTAACTCCATCTTATATGCAAGTCTACCAATCTGGTATGGTATGGGAAAAGAGCCAATATATCGAGGGACTAACTTCCCCGTCTTCCCAAACCTCACAACACTTCTCAGAGGAGAGACCTTGACAAATACAAAGTCCGATGGGAACTCTAGATCTCTGAAGCTTTGAGCTACATAACATTATTGCCGATCTTGCGCTTCCTTCATCTTCCTTTTAATATCAGCTATCTTCTTATTGACTTCTAAGAACATGTCAGGTCCAAGAACAAGTCTATCTCCAAATTTACCAACACGAAGGAGAATGGCATGGTCCGTCATACCAATGATTGCCCGATAGCTGTTGTTGTAAGTGAATTCGACTAAGGGTAAATGATCTTTCCAAGAACCCTCGAAGTCTAGAATGCATGCTCACAATAAATCATCCAAAATTCAGTTCACTCTCTTTGACTGCCCATCTGCCTGGGGATGGTAAGCTGTACTCAAACTTAGCTTAGTCCCTAAAGTAGTTTGCAGTCCCTCCCAGAACCTGCTAATGAATATTGGGTCTTGTTCACTTACAATACTACAAGGAATCTCAAGGAGTCTCATAATCTTCTTTACATACAAACTCACCAGACTCGTAGCAGTCCTAGTTGGCTTAATAGGAATGAAATGGGCACTCTTGGTCAATCGATCGACTATAGCACAAATGCCTTCGTTACCTCTTCTCAACCTATGAAACCTATTAATAAGGTCCATAAAGATCTGCTTCCTTTACCACTTTGGAAACTCCAGTGGCTGAAGCAGTCCAGTTATTTTCTGACGGCCACTCTTAATTTGTTGACAGTTTTCACGACCGACAAAGATTGAAATATCTCACTTCATCCCTTTCCACTAGAATACCGTCTTCATATCCTTGAACATCTTGGTCACTCCTAGATGAAAAGATAACTTTAAATGGTGGCATTAGGCTAACATTATTGCCCAAGTCCAACAAAGTTCGGAACACAATTATGCTCATTCATTTTCAATATGCCCCAAGGATCAACCTCAAAGCTAGAAACAACACCTTCTTCAACATCCTTCTTAAATCGAACCAAAATAAGATCTACCTCCCGACTATATGTAGTCCTCTCTAAAAATAATTTCTTAACTTCTATGTTTGCAAGCATTGCTATATTCCTACTCAGTGCATCGACAACGACATTTTCTTTCTCAACGGTATAAAGAATCTCTAGATCATAAGAAGTGAGAAACTCTACCATCTATGCTGCCTTAAATACAAATCTTTCTTGATAAAGGTATTTTAAGGATTTACAGTATGTCTATAACTCGAACCTATCACCCAAAAGATAATGCCTCCACATCTTTAGTGCGAAGACAAAAGCTAAAGCTCTAATTCACGTGCAGCATAATTTTTCTCATGCGGCTTTAGTCGTTGACTCGCATAGGTAATTACTTTCCCATGTTGCATTAACACTGCTCCCAATCTGGTTCCACAAGAATCCGTATACACGGTTAGACCTTCACTTCTATTTGGAATTATAGGATCGCTAGTCAACTTTTCCATCAATTCATTGAATGCTTGATCATCCTTAATAGTCCAAATGAACTTAATATCTTTCTTTGTTAACTTCATCAAATGGGAAGCAATCTTCGAGAATTCTTTGATAAACCTACAGTAAAAACCCACCAATCCTAAGAAACTTCTAACTTCCATCACACTTTCAGGCTTCTTCCAGTCTTGAACCACAAAAACTTTAGCTGGGTCCACTGATATGTCTTCCTCCGAAACAACGTGCCCCATAAACCTAACTTTGGATTTCTAAAAATGGCACTTAGAAAACTTAGCTTTCAACGCATGCCTTCTTTAGGTATTGAGTATAGCACAGATATGATATTTGTGCTCTTCCTCCATCTTCGAATAAAAAAGAATGCCATCAATAAAGAAGAGAATAAATTTATAAAGGATATCTCGAAATACTCGATTCATTAAGTCCATAAAATAAATGGGTGCATTAGTCAACCCAAATGGCATAACTAACCACTCATAAAAATATTTTGGAGTCCAAAAAGCTGTTAAGGGCGCACTCTCCTCTGCTACCCTTAATTGGTGGAAACCGGTGGCAAGACCCAATTGAGAAAATGTCCAAGCATCATGGAGTTGGTCAAGCATATCATCGATCCTTGGTGAAGGATATTTATTCTTGATAGTACTTTTTTTCAACTCCCTATAATCTTTGCAAAACCTTAGAGAACTATCTACCTTTCTAACAAAGAAGACCAGCGATCCCCAACTTGAGGTACTACGTCGGACCAAAACCTTCTGCAACAAGTTATAAGTCTACCCTTCTAACTCCCTCTTCTCCTTCAGAGCCATCCTTAGATGGGTTGTATAATAGGCCTAGTTCCTGGAACCAAATCAATACCGAAATTCACTTCGCAAAGAGGAGGTAAACCTTACACCTCATCAAAATATCAGTGAAATCCCAAACCACCAGTACATCTCCTATCTTCGCTTTACCCACTTCGAGTGAGTAGAGAAAACTGCTCATTAAATTGTTAGGCTCTTCACAACATATATCAACATCAATATCTCCAGCACCACTAACTTAGACGAGCCTTCTATCATAATCTAAGATAGCTTTAAACCTAGATAACCAATCCATTTCCGGCGACACACCAAAACCTATGAACCCAAGAACAAACAATTCAAAAGGAAAGAGATGATCTCGACAAGAAATAGGAATCTTTAAACAAACAGTGTTAAGCTTGTTCGAACCCCCAAATGGGTTTGACACACGAAGAGGATTACTTATAAGGATGGGTATAAGGTTAAGTTTATCAACAAGATCAACTAAAATAAAACTATAGGAAGCACACGTATCAAATAATACTCTTATAGGAAAATCATAGATGGATAATATACCTTAAAATACTCGCTTTCCCTTTTGATATGTAGAAGTTGATGGTAATTCTTCAATAGTAAAAGCCTATCATTGAGACCCATTTTTTGGAAAAGGGCACTCATTCTTCATGTGTCCATGCTGGCCGCAGTTGAAATAGGTGGCAATTGGGCAATGGTTTGCAAAGTGGCCCATCTTGTTGCATTTGAAACAAAGAATATTGGCAAAGTTGAGATGCTTCCTCTATGCTGGTGCCCTCACCTTCGGGCTTCTTCCCTACCCATTACGTCTTTCCCTTGCACTTGAAATTTGGCTTGCCTCCAACTGGGATAGCTGATAATGGCTCGATACTTACTACCGACACTACACCATTTTGAACTCCCTTCTTCTTATCAAGAGCTTCAAACCTTAAATCCTACTGATAATATTAGTGAATGTGCATATAAGATAATTGGTTATTTCATGAAGATACTCTAGCCGCATCCCATTCACAAACATTTCATTTTCCTTGAGCGGTGTGTCTATGAATCCAAGTCTGAAACGAGATAAAGCGTTGTACTTATGCTCATACTACGACACTGTCATATCACCCTACTTTCATTAATGAAACTCCTAAACAATTGAGTTCTTTCGGCTTCTGGAATAAACTATGCTTCAAAAACTTCCTTAAACTGGACCTAAGTAAATTCCTCCTTTGGAGCATTCGCTGTTACCAAATCCCACCAATCCATCATTTACTTTTGAAGTTGTCTCAATGTCAACCGTCGTTTCTGTGCATCTTCCAACTGAAGTTCTTTAAATATTCTTTCACAAGATCATAGCCGCATCTGCACTCCAAGAATATCTTCAATCCCATAGAATGGTTTCCCGCCCAAAGTGGTAAAATTCTTACATAAAGCCACAAAGTTCATAGAGGCTGAACTTGTACTACCACATCCTATATTGGATCTACAGTTGGCATAGTAGCAATTCTAGGTACCATGCCTTTAGTAGCCGAGCTATTTCTAGATTCTCTCCTTCCTTCTCTTCTTGTATTCATTATCTATTACCTACACAAATAACATGTATCTTTAAAATACAAAAATAGAATTAAAATGATTTAAGGAAACAACACCAAAGGATCTAAAACAAGACTTTAGAGGATAGATATTATTATTATAAAATTTACAAATACACTCTCCAAAGTTTACCTCATTCTAAGGCATCACTTGTGTTATCTCTAAGGAGTTGTACTCAAATCAAGCTAAGGTGTTCGCTCAACCGAAGCTCTGATACCAAATATGATGACCCATCTTTCTAACCCCTGGGAACGACACTTAATACATCCACGATATTCGTGTGTCGTTGACCAAGCATCTGAAAGGTGAGACATCATGGGGTAAAATAAAAGGATAGAATAGAAATCTCACGGTATCATAGTTAAATATAGTATAAAAGTAATGTAGTACATAAATTTACCCCCTAACATGAAGTTATCAAAGTTACAACAAAAGTACTACTATCAGCCTACATAATTATAACAACCTGCCTCTACACTTGTTGATACAAAATACACATACATAAAACAAACATCTCATAACAGCGAAAATAGATATCTAGATAGATGAGAAGCCTCCTGCTTATCCACCATCTTCAAAAGAGCCCAAAGGAACTTGTCACCCTCGGACTACTCAAATATAAATGATTACTTGAGAGTTTAAGGAAAATAAACAGCTTGTGTTAGACAATAAATTTGGTATGAGTAAACTTCAAATAAAAATGGAACACGTAAAATAACATGTGAGACCACGTCGCAAAACACAAAACAGGTTTCCTTTCACAGGAACAACATCTAATCATAAAAGAGTAGATACAAATAATTAAACATCGCGAAGAGCGCAAGACACTTCCTGGTGCAATTAAGAAAGAAAAAATTCAAACGTTTGAATCAAAAACAAGGAAAATATTTTTTTCCAACAATAAATAGGAGGGTGTACCCCCTACCAAAAATATACCTCTATAAAATATACTTGAGAACTACGATGGCTCTCAGAAACCTTCAAGCTAGATCCCACCAACCTTACCGAGAATCCGAGCATTTCACATCTCCGTGCGCATACAACAGAAATCAATCTTGCGTAGATGTGACAATACCCTAATGGGAGCAACCCCACATAGCTTTGCCCCCATTCTCTCTTTATTTAGTCATTTCTAATAAAGGATAACGAAGTACCAAAGGAGCAATAAATCGTCCTAGATTGATGAAACACAAAGAAGAGTATCGAAATCGATAGTCAAGAAGTCAACTATCGAGATAAGAAAAATGATTGTATATGGCAATTGAATATCATAATATTACCACCACTCTTTGATTTCAAACTTGAACTATCAATTGGTTAACAATGATGCCAGACAAGTTAAGGTAGTGTTACCTCTAGCCTTGCCTCGACGTACATTCTTAACTTTCGAGATAGAGACAAGTTTCCATACCTCAACGTTTAGTGCTAATTATATACCTAAATCCTTTCCATATAAGTGATATCGCTTATGGAAATTAAATTTCTTACCCTTATTTCCAAACTTCAACTTCCAATTCGTATTATTCTTCGCTTAAAAAACAAAGCCAGGTAAGTCAAGGCACTAATTACTCTTGGACTTACCCAGGCACTCCAATTTTTAAATCTCATAGATTGTAATGAATCTACCTTCTCAATGTTTGGTACTAAGGCTAAGATAAAATCCTTTCCATAATCGAATCAAACTTTTAAACTTTTAAAATTGAATTTGTGCTTGGTCTTCACATCGCTAACATTTGTAACACACATTTATAATCATTGGAAATAAGTTAAAAATATCAATATTTAATCATATTAAGGGAAAGATAAGTTAGAACCATTTTTATAAAAATTAGTTAAACGTCGTAAAAAGTGTCGCTAAATAGTATTGAAAATTTCTTTAAATCGGTCCCTTTTAAATGTAAATTTCTTCAAAAATTTTCAAAGTATGGATACTCTAATTTATTTTTAAAATAACATACTATGGACCTAGTATGCGTTCATAAAAATTTAGAGAGTTTTGAACTCAAATAAACACCTTTGAAAATTCTTTAAACACTTGACATTTTATAAAATCAATAAAGAAAATTCATTCTAACTTTTGAAAACTTTCATTTTAGGGGTTCTAACTTTTACCGAGCCAACGCGCTTTTGCACTAAAATTGCAAAAAAATGACCAAATATTATTTTGTAAAAACCCACGCACGAGATCAACAAAAAAATTTTCAACAAAATGATATTTTCAAAGTGTCGATATAGCGATAGTCGCTATAATAACACTTCCATAAAACATGATATATGTCATATATATTCATCAATACATTTCACAAACAAACCAAATATGAAAGTAAATAAACATCGATGAGAAACCCTTTTGCGTCTCCATTAACAAATTTCTTCGTCAACCCCAAAAAGTGCAAGGGAGTGAACCTTGGCAAATGATGGAGATTGGAGAGCATAAATTTAACCTCAACTAGTGTTGGCACATAACGACACTTGGTTAAGTTAAGGCTTAAAAGGAGTGCACCAGCAAGCTCAAGTCCATTGTAAAGTCATACATAAAGTCATGTAGGATCATTTGCTCATGAAGTAAATTCGTATAGTCAATTGTATGCAAAGGTAGAAATCAAGAATATGAGTACTTTTGGAGTTCAAAGCAATCCATGATTAACAAATCATAAATGCTTTGGAACTCGAAAGTAAGTCATAGTTCAAGATATTTCATTTTTATTCAATCTAATATCGAAGGTACAAAGTCCAGTTATCCAATAGTTTAAGTGCTATAATCGGCTATGAATCCCTAAATCAATTTATGGTTATAACGTTTAAAATGTAAATAGAGAGACAAGAATGATTAGTCCCCTCTACAAAACTCCTGGGTACATATTTCTAGGGGTGGAACTACGGCATACTTAGCGGCTTGACTTGGCATTCACGTCCTTTGGCATGAATAACGCCACATGGTGTCGGGCCTTGTTTAATGATGATTTTCGACATTCCTCAATGCATAGTAAAGCTTTGTCATTATTTCAATAGTGAGGGCATTCGACATCAATGATTTTTGATGCTGGCGACTTAATTTGTGATAACTGACCTACTTATTTAGTAGACGGTAACATTAGTTTGAATATGACATTGATATAGAGTGGCACTGTCATGGAGCGGTGTCGGCATTGATAACTCTTGTGAATGTTGATTACTTTCAACATCAACCTCGCATTTTACAGATGGACGGTATCTCCTAATTATTATCGAAGTGCGACGTAGCATTGATAAATGAAGGCATTGATAAGCATCGACTTTATTTAGTAGCGATAAGGGCAATGATCGGCCTCAATAATTAATAGTGGTAACAGAGAGCGACGTAGATAGAAAGCGACATCACTTTGGAGGGTGAAAGTAGTAAAATATGTCATCAATGAGATGCGACGTAGGTTATGTCGACATTCATTGATGGCCTACTTTATTGATTATCGTCGATACCATTACTTCCTTGGAGGGACACGGTATTGGTTCCATGCGGCATTGATAACACTCGGCATCCTTGGCTTCATTAGTGATACACGACATTTATTACTTTATAGGTGAATGGTGACATAGATGGGATACGACACCGAGGAATTGCGACGTTGATTGTTATGGTATAGACTAGGTTTGATTCATTGCTCCTTTAGTTGCACGTGACATTGTATATGTCCTTTTATCGATGAAACGCTGCATCATATTCCTTCGATAATAATCCACCTTCATACTTCCGATGTTGATTATTGGTATGGCATCACAATCATATTGCATGTTGCATGTCTTCGAGAGTAATAATAGTAGTAACATTTGCCATTTAGCATAGAAGAAGCATTTGACTTTTCAAGTCAATAGTTTTGGTACCATCCTTTGCTGCATATTGGTTTTTTTGCTGATCCAACCATCCATTTAAAATCAATCCAACGGATTCTGTGCACCAATTTCTTTTTATCAAAATCCATATCCCTTCTCCTTTCTTCTCCTACCTGCAATTTACAAGCTCAAGCTAGAAACCAAATTTCCAAAAGAACTAAAAACTTCCAACTCTCGGTTGTTCGATTCATCATTCAAGTACGATATGTAGTTCTAATTATTCTAATCAAATCGAATTAAGGAATTTCCACGAAATCACCTCTAGGGTTTCATCGACTTTGAATTGACATTTAGGGTCTAATTAGATAGTTTTGATGCTAATGTCCAGATTATCAATGTAATCGACCGTCATTTGCTTTTATATATTAGATTATCGCTGAATTTTTATGTTGCCTGAATGCAATTTGAGGTCGTTGATGATGAAAAACTGGGTGGTTTTTTGCTTAATGATAAAAAAGATAACTAATGAGACACGATATCAAATAAGGATTCACTCTACATCAACCTTGATATTTTATGACATCATTATGATATTCATCATCAGCTCATCTTTCCCTATGTTATGTCGTAACCAACATTTTCTACAATATTGATATGATACTCGATATTAATGATATTCGACATTAATAAAGCTTTTTATTGACCTATTTCTCCCTACCTAATGTTTTCGGTACAAAACCTTTATATCGTAAATAAGGAAAGTGAAATGCGGCAACCTTTTTGTAGTTACAGAAGTCACTGTTATTAAAGCACCTATGCCGACTGGATGCGACATCAGTAGATTCAGTACTAATTTAAAAATAATGTTTCGATACCAGCATGATACCGGGCATCAACAAAGTTCTTTATTAACCTTTCACCTCGATAACATAGAACTCTCATATTGCTAATGATTAAGATGAGACGCGACAACCTCTTATTGTTACGAGAAAGTGTATACAAGTTAGATGCACACTTAATTATAAACAACGTCATTTACTTTCGTTGTTGATTTATGAAGTTATAATATGATATCGATAGTCTTACTGTTCGTTGCCATCGTTCTGTAGTCACTTTTAATATTATAAATTAAACTTTATTCGATATCATTGCTTATGACATTCCTGGTTCAACATACTATAAGTTGTTTAACTGATTAGCAAATTATCAACTCATGTCGTCGTTATTCACTAATGTCGACAACCTCATCACTTCAACATTAGTTATAGTCATGATGTTTACTAGTGCTTTATAATATAAGCTACACGACATTTGATATTGACGTATCTTTCAATATGGACTTATTGACATTGCATATCCATTCTTATTTAATCTTTTTATGTGTTTTAGAATAATATCACTCGGCAAATAAATGGAAAACTCAAAGCTAAGCAAGATATCCATTAAGAAAACTAGTGCAGGCCCTAAGGCTTCACCCTACGCTGGTAAGAAGGGAGACATTTTTTTAATCCATCATACATCATAACCCAAGTCGAGGTGGATTCTATTTTGGAACAATTTGGGATTACGGGGATTACAGCCATTCTAGCTGGTCCTGTAGACAATATTACAATCCACGGGAAGGATATTTTTCTTTTACTCCAATACATATTTAGCACATAGGCTACCTTCATTTTCCCGGCTTTCTTCTGAGATATCTCGAACATCTGGATATTACACCAATTCAGTTCTCGCCAAATTCTTACACATATCTGACTTTCTTGGAAGTCTTGGCTTAGGAGGCAGGATTCCCTTCCCTTAATGCTGAAATTCTTCATTTAATAGCTTGTCCCACCAAGATTGGTGAGCAACAAGATCATCAACAATACCGGGTTCTTCCCCACCTAAAAGGAATGATTTTCGAGAGTGTTAACAAGATGAGAGGATGGGAGATGTAATTTTTTTTCGTTAAGTGCTTTTTTAACATCAGAGAAACATTCTCTATGATTAGTAAGTTTCTTGTCTCTTACTACACCTATTTACTTGATATTCTTTATTAATAATTGTTTTTTTAGATTATGTTCCCAAAAGGCTAAGTTCTTCTGATCAGGAGATTGTGTAGTCATTGACTCGAGCATCAAATACCATGGGGAACAGGCTTACGCTGCTAACTCCAAAAAACTCCTTCATATTCCTTTATTCTAGATCGTCATAAAATCTTAAGAGAGCCTCCAATGGTCAAATATAATGCATGAGGAAGATGATCGTTAACATGGGCAAATCAAAATCCTTTACTTCTAATTCTCCAGTTTAGCCCGAGATGCTTGATAAGATATCAATGCATTATATACAAAACCTCTTGTGGCGTCCTCTTATAAGCTTTTCTTTCTAATTCAGGCTCATCTTCCCTAGCCACCATTTCCAAAATGAAGGAGATAGCAGGTGACGCTCCCCAAGAAAAGAAGAGTAAAGATGATACTTCTGTGTCGAACCAAGCTCTTAAGCCTCAATCTTTCAAGCAAATCATCGCTAGTTCATTCAAATCCATAAAAGGAAACTAAGTGATGGTTCTTCTGCTGCCACAACTCGTAGCAAAAGGCCTAAGGTCGGGGATGCACACACCCCTATTACCGTGGATAAAGAACCTTTTGTGGATATCGATCCAAGCCCTGGGGTCTTAAACCTCAACACTTCTGGGGAAAAGGCCTAATAATTGACTGAAGTGGAGCAGTCTCAGGACCCTCTTCTTTGTACTTTTCCAGGTTCTCTTGGGGCTCTGAATCATCTTTGAGAGGATCTTGGACTGTGTATTTCTTCAGAAGATCCACTTCCATCTAAGTCTTAATCTCTAACACCTGTTAGTGGTTTTGATGACCTTCTCTAGTTGGTCATCCTATCTCTGTCCTTTGCTGCTCTTAAACCACCACATTCTTTATCTTATTCTCAAGATCATCGCTTTGCCATCCTTAAGCAATTCTCATTAGTATGTATGTTTCCTATTTTGACTATTTCAGGCCTTAACTCTTTATGTAATATTCTGATTCATACTAGTTATTCATTTTAGGGGGCTAAGCATATGTTTCTTTTCCAAGAGGATGTTGCAGGGACCTCTAGTGAAGTGTCTAAACTCAAGGAGCAAGTTTCTTCGCTAAATGATCATATAATTGATATCTAAACAACAAGAGAAAAATGTGTAACAGAAAAAGAAAAATTAGCTACCTCGCTCAAGGAAGTAGAAACTTCACTTACTAAAGAGAGAAGCGCCAGACAAACTTTAGATGATAGAGCAAAAGCTTTGGAGATAGAGCTTGAGGAGGCTGGTATAAATGAGGCTAAGCTTGTGAAGGAGAATTAATTTCTCAAGAAAAAGTTGCGAAAGAAAAGAACTCTTCTAAACAAATCAAGTGGCATAATCAATGATGCGAAGCAGAGGGTGTCTCATTTCTTTAGGATGACTCTTGATACCATTATCGGGAGTTCCTATGAGAAAACACTTTTTATAGCATATGTCGACAATATCCAAAAATGCCCTTATTTGGATTTTCTCACCCACTGTTTGCAACCAAATTGGCCACAAACACCCAAGAAAAGGTTTGTGTAGAGAAGTAAATGAAGACAACTAAATTAAATTAGAGGAATATAATAAAACAATAAGCAAATCAAAACAAAAATCAAGAACAACGAGATATATAGTGGTTTGACGTCAATTTCCTATGTCCACTTTGAATATTCTCTTTATTGATTCGCTATAACCTTGATTACATTAGAAAACAACAAGAAGAAAGAGAATAATGAAGAAAGTTCATTACAATATAAGAGTTATGTAACCAGCAACGTAAAAGGTCCTCAGAATGGCCCCTTAGGCCAGTATTTATAGGTGAAGACGCCCATCAATCTCTCTGAAACTTCAGCTACAGGACCTCCTTACCTATATGGGCCCACCATAGGGGCCGCTAGGCCTAAATCCAAATGGAGAGGGATCGGTATTGATCCCTCCATTGGTTGATTTTAGGGTAGCGTTCCCTATGGTGGCTTCTTCATGCTTAAGTATGACGGCTCTCCAAATATCATGTTGATTAGATATGTGGAGCTCGTGATTTTGCTTAATCTTTGGTTCAGATTCGTTTTAGAGTTCTCCCTGCCGATCCCTTCATATTAGACCATGCTTATCCTTTTTTCATGCCATTCATTTGTATTCTCTGAACCCCATTATATAATGTTGCTCCATGCTTATTCGTGTATGTCCTTTGGACTTCATTATATAGTGTCGATCCATCTGATAACCTATCGTGCCAATCCCTTTTATGACTCAACATGTCGATCCCTCTTATCACTTAACACTATGTCGATCCCTCCTCATCCTGTATGCTATGCCAAAACCTCCTCATCCTGAATGCTATGCCGATCACTTGAGTGCTAACAACTCATGTTAAACCAGGCATCATCACCTATGCCGATCCCTCTAATACTTCATCCATGGTGACTATCCATCCAAACGACTATGCCGATCCCTACAGTACAACCCATCTATGCCGATCCCTTGTCTATCCAAGCTTATTTCCATATTTTTAACATCCTACGTCATCTATCTATTAACTCTGTTCAATCCGGGCTTCGTATAACCATCTGAACTCTACTTCTGGGTCCTATAGCCATTGCTTCACGGCCATCCTTCTTGAGGACAGTTGAATTTGTCTTGCGTGATCAGTCTAATATAGCTGGATACCGGGTAACACTTGCCCCTCAAAGTACGTCTTGTGAGTAACATGGTGTGCTTTGAATAAAAAATTCTGAATTGCCGGAAAGAAGTCCATTCAGCTTCCTGATTGTGCTACCCCTTTGTCGAATCGTTTGTGAAGGCATTGAATCCTCTGTTGATTGCTATGACACTTGGTTGACTTTCAATAATGTAAGATCAATGCCGCATTTCGTCAGCATATACAAATCTGGTAATGCGAGGCTTATATGCCTTTTATTATCTGATCAAATAATGGTAACCCCACCACTAACTACTTCATTTTCATTTATGAATTTCATGGAATTGAACTATACAACTACGTAAAAACATTGAATTTTGAAATCTCAAACTTGAGAGTTTCAGGTTTGATTGCAATTTCTGTTGATTTCAAAAACTGAACTTTCAAACCATTCTCGTGCATATACATATACACGTTTCTGTTACTGACTCGCAGACGGGTTCTAACATTCACAAATCGTTGATAATTTTTATAATATTCTGTATGTTCGTGTTTGCAGTCAAACCTTCAAGATAACGATCATTATTGATTTTTAACTCGTCCAACATTTCTCCTTTTTCAATTTTCATTTCATTTATTTTTCTATTTCCCTTTTTTCCTTTTTTTGGAGGGATTGACACTTGACATGTCGATCCCTTGCTAGGGCTATGCGAATAGGGATCGGCAAATCTCAATGCTGATCCCTCCTCCTCATCTTTGACTTGCCCAACCTCCTACGACCGGTTCTTCCTCCATATGCATGATAAATAAACTTTCCTTCATTCCTTCATTCACTTTTTATTACCTTCTCATTTTTATATCTCTTGCCTCCGCACAAGCCTATCTGCTGAACCCAGGATACCACAAAACCTCTTTGACGAATGAAAACTCTTCAACCCTAAACCTTAAATCCAAACACAAGTTCAATAAGTCCCCCAAAGTCGCTCTCCCTTCATATCCAATCCAACAAGCCTCGAACTCTTGCCTTTAATTTAACTCGGTATACATAGGTACGGAATCTCTTTTAGCTATACAATTAAGTTATGAAATTTGAGCTTCTAAAGGGAGCATAATGTGGCGATAGCGAGCCTTGGACACGAGAGAGAGAGAGAAGGAAAAGGAAGGAGATGGGTTTGGGGGGAAGGTCTTAATGTAGAAGGAGATAGAATTGGAGAAAGGTTGGGTTCGGTGTACGACGAGAGGGTGATGGTAGGGATCGGTATAGGATAGGGACCGGTAGAAGTGATATTCTTTAGTCGATGTGGTGAAGGAAAGTTGAAGCTTGGGATTGGAAAGGAGAAAAAGGGATCATTATTGGATAGGGATTGGCATTAGGCTGTGATGTTATGAGATTGGGGTTGGTGTGGCTTACTCTGGTATAGGGATCGGTAGGAAGTAGTGTAGATGAGGGATCGGTGTTGTTTGCTTTGGTGTAGGGATCAGTAGGAAGTAGCTTAGACGAGGGATTGGTAGGAAATGGCTAGGGAAAGGGATCGCCAATAAAGTGAAGGGATCCGTACTCACACCAAAGACCACTCCAATCTAACTCGTTCGAACACTTAACATTATTTTGCTTTGCTGAGCTCAAATATAAGATGACAATGGATAATATGACTTGCATACTTGGACTATCGAACTTAGGATTAAACGACCAAACTTCCAGACTCCCAAATATGGACTAAGTAATAAACTTGCTAATGAACTTAGATAACCGACTTCATAATTCAACATGCCGATAGTTGATCCCAAAGCTTTCGTTTCCGATCAACTTTCTTGTCAATTGAGATGGTCAGCAATGACGGTCTCTCCGGATAAAACTCCAAGTCTCGTCATTTTATTTTCTGCTTTTCTGATTTCAAACTTGTTTATTTCTATTCCACACTACACTGCACGACACTAGTTCACACTTAACACAGGGGGAACATTTATTATTTCGAATATCGATTATCTACTGAGTATAGCTGATACAGATATCGGACGCACAAAGCGTTCAATTATCACGTCTTTCGATTCAGCGACGAGACACATCAGTTCTGAAGCGAAGTCAAGTTCTGCAATTATATCTGAAAGGCCTTCTCTTGCCATCATGTAGAACAAGTAGAAACTTCTAACCCACAAACCGATATCTTTTCCGACATTCCAGTTCTTCCAATGGAAATCATCAGCCCTGCTCCTGATGTTGTTGAGGGCGCCATTCTTCTTGATAATCCAGTGGATTCATAGGCTTCTTAAATCAGCGAAGCAGCTCTTCGTCGGTTATGCTCAATCCATGGAATTTCGTTTGAGGATGTATTATTTCCTACAAGGTAAGATAGACCTCATTTGCCCCTAGCCGGATATACAGCATGCAACAAGTTCATGTGCTAGGCTAGATGCGTCCCGCCATTCAATTGCTTTGTCCTGGAGATGTTGAGATATCTTGGGATTACTCCTACACAACTACATCCCAACAGTTACACATTCAACCATGGGACTTATTCATGAATGTTCTGTTCCATCCGCCCACTCCCGAAGACATCAGATTTATTTATAATTTCAAAAGATGATAGGGAAGCCTTGCTTACGTCTTCCTCGAACTTCCACCAAATTGTCAAGTCTTGACGGGTGCCTGGAACAAGCTTTCACTGTTCAAACACGAATGGTTCTACGTGTGATGTCTTCCTAGATTTGCAAGATGGTGGTTAGAAGGACATAAGTGTTACTTCCCCTTCTCTCTCAAGTTTACCGACTCAAGTAGTAACTTTTCATATGAATTTGCTAACATCCGAAGTTTTTTCCAGGTGTTTGTGCATGTCCCGAAGGCGCTGAGTTCTCTAGAGCAGTTGTCGCCATCCGCGCTACCCTTGTTGAGGATTGGGACATCAAACTCCTTGTAACTGATGAATTTCTATCTTTATTTGGGCTTTTGGAAGATGGTCGTAGAATCAGACTTCACGAAAGCAAGGTATTTCCAAAGATTGTTCCAGAATGAGGAGAGGAAACAATTAACCCAGTTATGCCCCCTACTGAGGGGATTCGGGAAGATAGTGAGGAGAGTGAAATCAAAGATTCTCAAGTTGATAAATCGGGAGATGACGATGTAGGCCTTGGAAAAGCGCCGATGGTTGAACCATCGTAGGTCGGGCAATCGCAAACACCTCCAAAGAGAAAAAAGAGGTTGGCATACATACTACGCAAAAGAAAGACTGCATCAGACCTAGAGTTCGTTATTACTCCTCTCGAAGAGGAATCATCTTCTAGCATTTGGAAAGCTCATCAAAAGGATTCTCCAATCTTCAAATTTTGGATGACATTATGTCCTACGACTTTCCAAATATTAATATCGAAGGGCTCAATTCTCCTATAAAAAGCGGCGAAGGCATCCAACCTTCTAATAAAGTGGAGAACACTCTGATGAGCAAAGCTACCATTACCAGTCCATTAGAGGAACACTAGGACACTCACAATCACTTGCACTCCACTATACACTTGTTATTGATCTCTCTTATGAAAACTTCTAATACGCTCTTATTTGGTCTTTACAGGTACAATGTCTTAATCATGAACCTTCAATCGTCTTCGAAGCTCTTCTTCCTACATCACCCAAGGTGGGACTATGAGTTCACTTGACGTAGAGAAAAGGATGAAGGACGAGATAAAGATTATCATTCGAGTAGGTCTTCTTCTTCTTCTAAGCGAAAGTCTCAATCTCATGCGTCTCGTCAGGGCAAAAATTCTAATCTTCTGGTTCCGAGTGAAGAAAAATCTTCTTATCGCGACCTTCATGTCACTCCATCTCAAGAGCAACACTTTGGCTCTTCAAGTTCAAGACAATCTCATGAGCGCCGATCTGGCAAGCACCCACTTGCCACTTCTAATCCAACCCTACCGACTACTGCTTCTAACTCTTCTACGGCAGAAAAGTTGGCTGAACTTAGTGCCACTTTCCCAAAGATTTGCTTCGACGGTCTCAAATTCCTTCCTTCTATTCATGTTATCCCTGGGCATGCCAATGAAAGCTCATTAGCATGTGTGAACGACGTGTTCATTCAACACGAATCATTCATTCATTTGGCAAAGAAAGTTTTTGAAGTTTCCATAGAGTGTCAACATGAAATAGATCGTCTCAAGTTGGAGGCTATTCATGACAAAGTTATAATCAAGCACAAGGAGGTTGAGTTGCTTGAATTAAAATCTCAACTTGCCAAGGCTGAAAAGAATGCCAAGGAGACGGCAGAGGCAGTGAGCCGTCTAGAAAATTCACACAAAAAAGAACTCGAGGTGGCACTTCAACATAACAGAACACTTGCCTTAGAAAAGGACTCCTTTCAAAAGGAGAAAGATGCTTTAGCTTGCCGCATTGAGAAGCTCGAAGAATTGTTGAGAAAGGAAAAGAAGGAAAAGATTGAAGCTCAGGAGGAGTCGTAGAAATACTACAAAGAAGTCGTAGAGGCAAGAAGCTTAAAAAAACATGACGAACAGTTTGCAAAAATTGAAGCTCTGAAAGAAGAAGTCCGAGAAGAGGGCAGAAAAGAGAAGTTTGAACGATATTAAGGACTTATTCGATCCACTGATTATCGAATATAATGCGAAGGTCCTGCTCCACCATGACTTAAGCTTTCTTGGTGAGGGTTACCTCGAATTGCTTGCTGAAGCCTGGGAACATATCATTAAGATAAAGAAAGAAGAGCTGGGAGAAGCTGAATTCAACGAAGAAGAACCAGTAAGAGAAGTTCTTCGAGGAAATGAGCCTTTGGTTCTAATCGCCGCTAAACTTAAATTGTTCAATGCTCCTGCACCCACTAAAGATGGAGAGGATATTGTTGAGTCTTCCGAAACTTCTCCTAAGGGTTCCTCTCCAACCCAAGTAGCCGGACCGTCGATTTCTCATGACATGAAGTAAAATCTCAGCTATGATCCAGACAAGCCTGGCTTTGGACCACAAATGATATCTCCCATCCTTGAAGGAGCCACTCCGGGGACTACGGAAAGTCAACCGGATGCTGGTATCATATTAAACTTCTCCGTATTCGAAAAATTCTTGTTCTTCATGTGCAATGGATTTTAACTAACATTCGTGTTTTAATAAACTTTGCAGGTCTTTCGGCCCCGATCTGACTCCCAAAAGTGGTGCTGCTATGGAGCAGCATGAGAAAGTAGGAAAGGACCCGACTGCTATTGAAGTTTTAGGGCCTAATGCCCAAGTCATCGATGCTCTTGATGCAGAAAAAACTGAAGATTCGCTCCCGACCGATGACGCTGATGATTTAATAATTACTGGTGCTTTGGAGCATACTGCTAAAACCAACAAGAAGGAGAGGATTGAGGAGCAGGAAAAGGTTAAGAAAAAATTTAAAGGTGAGCCCGCTAAGGTGGAAGTCGATGATCCTGATCTTGTACCATTGCAAGTTATTCCACGGGGCGGGTCAATTCCTAGTGATATCCCTCCTTCTTCCACAAGCACTCCGACCAAGGGCGGCAAAGGACCTCGAAAGAGAAGTTTGAGTGGCTCCAACTCTGAAAAATCTAAAAGGGAAAGAAAGTCGAAGAAGTAATTGTTACTTCATACCATTGTATATATTTTGCATAATTATTTCTTTCCCTAGTCGTAGGTGTACAGGTATGAATCCTAGTTTTTTGAAATAACTTGTACTGGAATTTTGACACTTGTGAATAAAAGTTTTTTTTCAATTAAACATCGTGTGAATTGTTAGTTTGATAGCTGAATGATTACTTTCCTTTTAGTGTACTTGTAATTCGTTGATTGCTAATTCTGTTAACAATTCACTATCTTTATCTCAAGGCCTCCTTGCGATCGTTGCCTTAAGTCGTAAAGAACATTAAGCCGGAGCTATACTGAGCTGTCGTATTTAGCTTTTAGTAGTTTATATTCCTCTTGTCGATTTCAAGTTGAAGTTTGTGGAATAGATAATGGTCGTAATCCACTCATCTATTTGTATATACTCCAGTCCGCACTCTGGGGACTTAGAGTTATATTGCGAGCAGTCGGCTTACGCTTGAATTATGTTCATGCTCCAATCCACACTCTGGGGACTTAGAGTTATTTCGTGGGCGGTCGGTTCACACATGATTTATGTTTATACTCCAGTCCATGCTCCGCTGACTTAGAGTCATCTTGTGGGCGGTCGGTTCACACCCGAATTGTATTTATACTCCAATCCATGCTTCGGGGACTTAGAGTTATCTCGCGAGGGGTTGGTTCACACCTGATTTATGTTTATACTCCAGACCGCACTCTGGGGGCCTAGATTTATTTGGCGAGTGGTCGGTTCACGCTCGATTTATGTTTATACTCCAATCCACATTCTTGGGACTTAGAGTTATTTCGCAGCTGGTCGGTTCACACCCAATTCATGTTTATACTCCAGTCCGCATTTCGCGGACTTAGAGTAATCTCGTGGGCAGTTGGTTCACACTCGATTTTTGTTTATGCTTCTTTTGGTCGCCTTGATTTCATTTCAGTCCCACGGTCTGGCCAGGAATTTTTCAATCACCAGAATGTTGACCATATTTGTTCCTCATCGCGTGTCCCATTCTTTGGATCGTTTGCAAGATTTGTTAATCGAGCAAATTAATGGATCTTATCTTGTTTGATCGCATCGGGGATTAGTATGATTGATCGATTTCAAACTTTGGGACCTTTGTAACATCCCGTATCTAGAGGCCAAAAGCTAAACGCTATAGATGATGCAGTCATCCATAGTATTAACTTCTGATAACAAAATACGGTAATGCTAATGGTATCCATAATATCAGAAGCACTTGGATATGAACAAAATCACATATTTCGAAAAACAACATTTTACTGATTACATTTCAAAAAAAATCATATCCAAGTTACATAATCCCATATCATTTCCCAGGTAAAGATTAATTATAATCATTACAAAAATACGCCAAGAGCGGCATATGACGATGCCCCTTGGTTTATCAAAGCGTTATAGTCATATCTGACTTAATACATAGCGGAAATAAACTAAATAATATGCAACTCCTAATTAGCTATCTATCAGCCACCTGCTCGTCACCGGAAGCTTTATTCGCCAAAATTTTAAACCTGAAAACCTTAACCCTCAGCCTACTCAAATAAATTTTTAGCACCCGATAGTTTAAGGGGAAACAAAAACTTCAAGTCAGACATAAAGCCTGGTGTGAATATACTTTTACATTTCAATTTACTGATATTAATTGAGACCACGTCGCTTAGCGGAATGAGTTTTCGCTCACTAATATCCTCTTTAAAACATTTATTTTGCAAATCATTTCCTACAACCAAACTGCTTAATCAAACCAATATAATAATGATGATAATAGCTACGTACGTTAAGCTATAATCAGGTAACTAATGAACTATCTGTCCACAAGGAACAAATGAACTATATGTCCGAAAACTGGGCTGACTGTCCTCAAACTGGACTAACTATCCGCAAAATGGACTAACTGTCTGAATCAAAATGTACTATCTGTCCGAATCATTTTCTTAGGGTTAACTACCCTTCATCTTTTTCCTTGAAAGCCTTTTCAAAATGATTTGAACTTTTAAATCATACTTATACAAGGAAAATATATTCTTAGCTTTACTCTAAGCTATTTTGCTATGTTATATATATTTTACTTAAAATAATGTTGATGAATTTTAATGAGGATTTGCTATCCTTCCAAAATAAGTCAAAACCCTTTTTAACTTGAAAATACTTAGGCCATATTGCCTATTTTATACATTCGAAACCTTTGTTTAAAACCTTTAAACAACCCTTTCGAAACCCTTGAAGGCAACCCTTTCGAAACCATTTAAAGCGATCATTTTGAAACCATTAAAAGCCTTTCCTTCGAAAGCTTCAAAACATTAGACATCCCTCTTTAAAACCTTTAAGTATTGCCTTTCGAAAACATAGGAAAAACCTTTTTCTTTCAACCCTTTCGAAACCTTGGGGAACCATCCCTTTCGAAACCATTCATTAAAACCTTTCGAAATAGTCAAAACACAATCCTTTCGAAAGCACTTTGGGTTCAATTTAAAATATGTGGAAACCTTTCAAGACCATTCGAAAATTTACTCCTTCGAAACCTTTGAAAATCATTTCGGTCGAAACCATTTGGATTATGCCTTCAAGTAGAGCAAAAGGATCAGAAAGCCATAAAAGTTGAAAGCATCTGTTTCGAAACCATTTCCTAAGTAAAGAAGTCATTGTGTCGAAACCATCCTTTCAAAAGCATTGAAGAAGTGGCCAAATTTTTAGAAAACAAAGTACCCCTTCGAAACCATCTGGGTCGAAAGGTAAAAAGGCAGCAGCAAAAAGGTTTTGACCTAGTCGAAAGCAGTTGTTTAAAAAGAAGAACGCAACCCAAATTCATTTGACCTAGTCAAAAGCCAACTAAGTCGAAAGCTTCTTAGTCGAAAGCCAGCAGGTGCATTTTTAATTTAAAAGCAAAGTGGTTCCTCAACCTCTTCGAAACCCCTAACTTCGACTACATACCTTTCGCCTTCTATTCAATTCACTATGTACCAATATATTGATACCATGCACATTGGTTTCGATGGTGTTGAAGGCGGAGGGACTTAGTCGAAAGCCAACCAAGGCGGAAGCAGGTGCCGAAAGCACTAAAACAGTAAAAAGCATGTAGCAAGTAGTTCTTTTCACCTAACCTGCTTTATGTGTCAAATTTTGATTGGTTGCCTCTTTTCTTTACCATTAGAAAGTGATGCAATTTTCAGAGCTAACTATTTGAATTATTTGCAAAAAGTCCCTTCTCCTTTTATAAATATATAAAACATTTAAGTCTCATACCTTAAATAATTTTATATACCCATTAAAACACTTAGGAAAATTCTACAAAAATTTCAGAAAAATCTCTTTTAATATGTTTTCTCAACATATAAAAATTTTAGACCCAAACCTTTTATTATTTAACTGTAAATAATTATTAACCCAAAATAACATTTTCTTTACTAGAAAATTCTTATAAATTCAACAAAAATTCAAAAAATTCTAAAAATTGGAACCTATCTCCAAAATAATATTTATGATCTTCATAAAAATTCACAAGGCATTTGGATGTCATTTAATAGGATTTTTATCTTAAAACATATCATAAATTAAATATGAACAATCATAATTCATCAACAAGTATATATAATCATTTCATCATTCAAAAACATGGCAAATCGATGCAAAATATTCAAAATTCATCTTAAAACCAAAATCAAAACAAAAATGATATGTAAACATTATTTATCTTAGCTTTAGAGATAATAGAGATTGAGATGTGAATGTATTTGATTTGAGTTAGCTTCTACCTTAGCTTTCTTCCTCTTACTCTTGTTAATGCCGGCCGGCCTCTTGTAAATAAATTTAATAAAATGAAATTAATGTGTAGGGGATACACGGCTAAGGGTTAGGGTATAAGAATGGCCTCTTTTCTATTTTACCCCTCCTCTATTTCAATTTAACTCTTATTTTAACTCGTTGTGTAATTAGCACGGCTACCCTTAATTAAAATAATATCTCAATCCCTTAATCAACACATTATTTTATTTGATTTAACTAATTAAATATCCTAAAAATTGTTACAAAAAATATAGGGTATTACAAACTCCCCTCCTTAAAGAATTTGGTCCTCGAAATTACGATAAGGTACATAGCAAATCAATCAAAGAAGTAAAATATACCATCAAATAAATCAGGATAAGTATCTCTAATCCTGCTCTTAATATCTCAAGTACAGTCCATATCATCGTCGCCCCATTGGACTTTGACTAATCTGACCATCTTGGTTCTAAGCCTCCTCTCATCTCTCACAACAATACGAATCGACTTTCTCGCTATAGTCAAGTCCGGTTCTACCAATAAATCATCTAGCACAGTCGGTGCAATAGTAGTCTCTGGGTCTCTAACACACTTTCTGAGATGAGAAACATGGAAAACATCATGGACTCCTACCAAACTGCTCGGTAACTCAACTCCATATGTGAGCTTCCCGATCCTCTCAATAATAGGAAAAGGTCAACGAATCTCGGTGCAAACTTTCATGATTTTCTGAATTTAATCACACCATTCATCGGTGATTCCTTGATGAAAACCTGGTCTCCAACTGAAAACTCTTACTCTTTACATATTTTATCTGCATAACTCTTTTGCCTAGACTGAGCCTCCTTCATCCTAGCTCGAATGACCTCAATCTTTTTTACAGCTTCCCTAACCAAATCTGGACCAAGAACCAATCTATCCGCGGTCTCTAACCAACATACGAGAGATTTGCATGGCCTACCATACAAAACTTCAAACGGCACCATCCCAATACTAGTTTGATAACTGTTGTTATACGAAAACTCGACTAAATGTAGATCGTCTTCCCATGATCCCCCAAAATCTAATACACAAGCTCTTAACAAATCTTCCAAGATTTTGTTAACTCTTTCCATTTTCCCATCTGTTTGCGGATGGTAAGCGGTACTCATCTTGAGCTAGGTTCCCAAAACTTCCTATAGACTCTTCTAGAACTCGCTAGTGAATAAGGGATCTCTATCACTTATTATGCTACTAGGAATTCCATGCAGTCTAACTACATTCTTCATGAATAACCTCACCAAAATAGGTGTCATTCTGGTTGACTTAACTAGAATGAAATAGGCAGTATTGGTCAGACCCATATACTATCATTTCCCCGGTTTGACCTTGGCAACCCATCTATAAAATCCATAGAAACATAATCCTATTTCCATGCCAGAATATCTAATGGCTGAAGCAACCCACTGGGCTTCTGGTGTTCGGCCTTTGCCTATTGGCAAATCTAGCACTGCTTTACCCATAAGCCAATTTTCCACTTCATACCTTCCCAGAAGAAACTTCTCCTCATATCCTGATACATCTTAGTACCTCCTAGATGAATTGAGAACTTCGAACGACGACATTCCTCCAATTTCCTGATCCGTTTAGCTAACACTGGATCCTCCATCTGTTTATAAGTAGCCCTTTCGATCATCACCGGTCGAACTTCCAAATAAGATAATACAACTGTATCTCCACTAGACCCTGCCTCAGATCTCCACTGCAATTTTCTAATTCTTCCAAATCTTTTCACTCAGCAATCATCGCCAACTCTGCATTCTGATGTTTCCTGCTAAGTGCATCTGCAACCTTTTTGCCTTTCCCTGGTGTGTACTCAGTCCCAAAATCATAAGCGACAAAATAAACTCTAACCACATGTGTTGTCTCATGTTCAGCTCCTTCTAAGAGAACAAATACTTCAGCGACTTATGATCTGTATATAACTCAAACCTCTCTCCTAAAAGGTAATGTCTCCACACCTTCAACATGATATCACTGCAGCCAATTTCGAATCATGTGTCGGATGTCTGACCTTAGGTGGTCAAGCTGTCTAGAAGCATAGGCAATCACTTTACACCTCTACATCAGCACAACTCTTAATCCTATCCCACACGCATCTGTATAAACCACCAAATCCTGGTTCCCTTACCAAAAAACCAACATAGGTGCATGGGTCAATAAGTGTTTTAAACTCTGGAATGCTACACACACTTATCGGTCCAAACAAACTTCACATCCTTTCTTGCCAGCTTGGTCATCGGTGCTGCTATCCGCCGAAAAATCCTTAATGAACCTTCGATAATACCCAGCTAATCCAAGAAAATAATTATCTCCGTCACTGTCTCAGGTCTCTTCTAACTATTCACTGCTTCAATCTTAGTAGAATCTACTAACAACCCTTTCTCTGAGACTACATAACCCAGAAACTTCACATCCTTCTTCCAGAAATGACATTTCGAAAACTTCGCCTTCAGCTGATGCTGCCTCAGTGTCTCAAGCACCACTCTAAGATGAACCTCATGCTCTCTTTCATCCTTAGAGTATATCAAGGTATCATCTATAAAAACCAATACGAACCTATCCATGTGCTCTTGGAAAACCCGGTTCATCAAATCCACAAAGAATGCTAGCGCATTAGTCAGTCCGAATGACATAACTAGCCATTCGTACAACCCATATATGGTCCTAAATGCCATCAAAGGTATACTATCCTCTGCTACTCTAAGCTAATGGAAACCTGTTGCCAAATTCAATTGCGAGAATACCTTAGCTCCACTCAACTAGTCGAACAAATCGTCAATCCTGGGCAATGGATATTGATTCTTTATCGTCCTCTCATTCAACTTACGATAATCGATACATAGCCTCAACGATCCATCAGACTTCTTAGTAAACACTACGACTGCTCCCTAAGGCAAACTACTCGGCCTGATAAAGCCCTTGCCTTCCAATTCCACCAACTGCACCTTCAACTCCCTCATCTCTGTAGGGGTCATCTTGCTTGGCGGTCTACTCACTGGTTCTGTGATGTGCACATAAATGTGCATATATTTACATCCATATTTTATCTCTTTTTATTTAAATAAACATCATATCTGGGCATTTTTACACGTTAAAACCAAAATTCAATTATTTTCAAACCATCATATTTTCATCTTCATTCAGGGGCAAAATGGTCATTTGTGTGCATGTGTTAATTTAAGAATTTTTACTTGGACAATTTTTATGATTTTTATAGGAGATTTTGATGCATATGGAAGTGGGATTCATGATGATATATGCATGCACAAGGAAATACAAAGGAATGAAGAGGAAATAATTTAAGTTCAAGATCATGGAGGACCCCACCCACTTACCTAAATGTACAATTAGGAGCTAATGGACAACTAAGTGGAGGTTAAAGCTTCATGCACATCAAATGATGGATTAATTAGTGGCTAATGGTTACTTGGTGGCCACACTTCCTAAAGGACATTTTGGGAAGCTCCCTAAAAATAGAATTAGGGTTTTATGCATGTATAAATAACTCTCTTATGAACATGAATCTATCTTCTACTCTTTCATATTAGTTAGGAAATGAAAAATACAAGTTGTAATGGCAATGTTGAATGAAATAAAAATGGCTTTCTAGCCTCTTTCTCTTCTCTTTTCTACTTGTTGTTGTTTATTTTTATGCTCATTTTTCTTCTTATGCTCTCTTTCTTTTTATGTTCATAGTTTAGATTTACATTTATGCACTAGTTTAATTCATTTTCTTTTTGTAGTTAATCTTCTCTTTCTTGTTTATACTCTACTTTATTTCATTTTCAATGTTGAAACTTACATGTGTTGATTTGATAACACAAATGAGTAGCTAAACCCCTTCAATTTAGGGGTAATGAAGCTCTCAAATATTATGTAATTTCAACATTTTTTATGATTTATGATCATTTTGTTTGTGCTTCATGAAGTGAATTTTGATGCAAGTTTATACAAGTGGGGTCGATAGCTTATATTGCTTATGCAAATGAGCTATTATTATTCAACATAAACACAATTTGCATCATCATTTGCTAATCTATTTTTGATTGCAAAATTAAAGTAAAAATGAAATTTGATGATCTATATTACTAGTTACAATAGTAAATAGATCATACTTAAAATAGCGTTTGCTTTGGCTTCATTTTCATGAGAATTATAAGTGGTTTATTTGTTGTATTATAGTTTGATGGTTTGAGTTATGTTAATTAATAACATAAATAAAAACCATACTTATGATAAATACAACAATATTTCACTTAATATCAAAGCAAGAGATCTCAAATTGTTTGTTTGTTGATTTACAAAAATATGAGAGTGGATTTGCCTCTAAATTGTTCTCTAGTTCAATAGTTTTTAAATCAAATTTTTAATTCTAGTTTTAGCTTCATTTTATTTCTAGTTATCAAATTCTCCTCCATTTGGTCTAATTTGATTGAATAGATTTTTAAACTCTAACAATTCCCTGTAGATCGATCAGTACTCGCCACGTACTAACTATTGTACGCCATGCACTTGAGGTTATTTTAATTTGAAATTTTTTTGGCAAATTTCTAAACCGATGGCAATTTTGTCGATTAAAATTCTGCTCCCGGAACCAAATCTATCTGAAACTCAATGGCTCGTTTCGGCGGCAATCTAACTACAGGCTCAAAAACATCTGTGAATTCTCTAATCACGAAAACTAGACTCAACTCATCATCCTATTCCATAACACCCAACAAAGCATTCACCTCACCACTAGAACCTTCTATGGTATAAATAATATGATCACTACTAAAAGGGTGTCTAAGCGATATTTTCCTATCCTGGCAAAATATCCTAACAGCGTACTTACTTAACCAATCCATCCCAAGAATAACCCCAAACTCCACAAAATCAAACACATGCAAACTGCAAACAAAAGTATGACCTAATAGTCAAACTCTAACAGGTCACATCTTAACCCTAGAGTTGCATACCCTCCTATTGGATTTGCAACCCGTAAGGAAGTAACTAAATATGTGGGTTCTAGGTTAAGCTTATCTATCAAACATCTAGATATTAAAGAATGCGATGCACCAGTATCAAATAGAATGCTAACAGTCATACCATGAATCTGAAGCGTACCTCCCAAAACATCCTTTCCTTTCTCCTGAGCTGTTGGCTTCGAAGTAGCAAGCTCCAATGCATACACCTTGCCCTTTCCATCCTTAGCGGGCTCCTTGCACTGGTTCTTATAATGGCCAATTTGGTCAGAATTGAAGCACCTAACACTCTTCTTCCCTGCCACCTCCTTTTCTTTCCAGCATGACACTCATTGGCAAAATGCCTCTTCTCGTCGCACTAGAAGCAAGCAATCTCATACTTCCCTTTC
Organism: Allium fistulosum; assembly: GCA_030737815.1. NCBI lineage: Eukaryota > Viridiplantae > Streptophyta > Magnoliopsida > Asparagales > Amaryllidaceae > Allium > Allium fistulosum. The sequence continues at coordinate 1,026,238,128 of CM060902.1, forward strand.
TTAGCTGCTCCACCCTTCTGTGCACCCTTTTTAGAAAAGAACTTCCTCTTCTGGTTCTGCCCAACTTGGACCTCCTTAGCTTTATTCTTCTCTAGAGAATCAAGAATCTCCTCATGCCTTAAGGATATCTCTACTACAAAGTCAGAAGGATCTCTAATATGAGGTAATGTAGCCCTTGCTAACTCAAGCTTCAACCCCTTAATAAACTTCTCATTCCACTTTATTATTGTGTCCACCGAAGCATACTCATATCTGGCTAACTCTTCAAACTTTCTAGCATACTTCAGAATAGACATCTCCTTTTGTTCTAACTCAGCAAACTTTCTGATTAGAGCCGACGGTGCCATCGCAAACATAAACCTCTCCTGGAACCTACCCTTGAAATCTGCCCATGTCAAGGTTTCCTTGTCCACACCAACCGTCACACTGTTCCACCAAAACAAAACTCCCTGGAGCTGTCTCGAAGCAAGTTTCCTCTTCTGCTCATCATTGAGCCCTAAGTCTGCAAAGATTCTCTCACGGTGCAACAACCAATTTTCCACCTTTATAGCATCCTCTGTCCCCATAAATGGCTTCCCTCCAAGCTTAGCGTAATATCCGCTCAGCTTAGCATAATGGTTAACTACCAGAACCACAAGAACTCCTGCTCTTGCAGCATCTCCTCCTACCACTCCAGCTGCAACACCAGGTTGCATCATATTCACAAAAATTGATACATATCTCCCATGTCCACTTGTGGGACTCCAACACCGTAACGACCTAGAATTTTGAACAAATTAAATTGAAAATATTTAATTAATTTTAAATATTTGAACGATGATTTAATTTGAATCCCCAATATAACTTTGAAATTTGCGATTAAACTTTAAAATTTAATCTATTGAATGCTGAATAAAAATTTGAATCTTCAATTTAAAGTTGAAGAAAAATATTTCAAAAGCTTTTAAAATTCGTATTGATATTACTGAAGATAACAGAAGCTTCAGAATCTAATTTCGAATTGATTTGATCAGTTTTGGAAATTTATTGTTCGAATCGTTATTTAAAAATAGCGTTCCGGGGCGCAGTCTCGGAATTCGACGAAACCAGTTCCATTGGGTCCGTAATATTGTATTATTACTGGATTTCAAATTTTGTATTATTCGGAGTCGGCGTGAGGTCGTACGGTGGATAAATGTGATGGAATCTATAATGGAAAATTTAAGGAATATATTATTTATCTCCCTCCAACAACTCGTACAGCCCACCCCCCTTGTCTCCTCTCATACCCGCCTTCTTTCTCTTTAGTTAAATCACGAAAAAGGAAGCCGCCCTCTCATTTAAAATCACGTACCTCCCTCCTCAGTTCAGAAATCAGAAACAAAAAAAAAAGAAAAAAATGGCCGAGCTTAAATTGTCTATCTCCAGTATACTTCGCCTCCTCCCTCCTTCACAAATAAATCGAGTTCCTCCTTTTCAAATTCAAGTCTTCACAGATAAAACGAACGAAAAACAACTCGAGATTTCCGGGGCTCGCGATGGTCTCGCGTGAGGATGAAGTCGAAGGGGGAGAGGGGCAGCAGTGTCGTGAACGTGAAGGCATCGAGGCAGTTCTCAAATTCGTGGATCGGCGGCGAGTTCAATCGGAGAAGAGGCATCGCGATTTTGGGGACTAGGGTGTCTCGCGGTGGCGTGTCAGAGGCAGTGAACTTTGAGGCTCGAACGCGAAGCAGTAGCGCGCGATAGGAGGGCCACGTTTGAATAAGGGGAGCATCGATTCGAGGCCGATAGGGGCGACGTCGAGCAGAGGAGATAGTCGTGAGTTCATCGGCAACGGCGTAGGGTTCGCGATTGATATTAGGGGTGCTATCTCGATCAACGACGTGGTAGTGGGCGAACTCGAGTTCGAACCTGGGTTCATCTTTGTTCAGTAAGGTATAATCTATTTTCGAATTTAAATTTATATGCGTACCAGTTAGAAAAATTTATACAGTAAAATTTATTGCTGTTTTAATTTGCAGAAAAGGAAATAAGAAATATATAAAGTTTAAACAGAACTGTTTTGAAATTTAAATTGTGTGTATATATATATATATATATAATTAGACAGTTTTAAAAGAAATGGGTTTGAAATGAAATCATTTGTTTAGGACTAAATCGATAGTTAAATTTATTTTAAATTAATTAAATCATTAAACGAAGAATTATTTGTTCGATTTATTTCGAATATTAATGGATTGTATAAATTATTTATACAAGGTCAAAACGAGAAATCAAAGCAGAAATAGAAATGGGATTGCAAAATAAAAGCTAAGGTGAGATCTTCTCACTCGAATGGAAAATTTAATTTTGTAGTTATTGATTGATTTGATTGCTATTTGGATGTGATATTAGATATAGTAGGATATATATATATATAGCAATATATACATATTGGCATATGTATATATTGGATTGATTGATTTCCCGCCTCGTATAGCGGATGAGACCCTATTGCGCCGTTAGTAAGCGGATGATTTTTATAAAACCCATATACCGCGATATTCCACCTCGAAGTGGAATTGGTATTGTGCTAACGTCTGTGGATGCAGGGAAACAGGTTGGAGGGATCCAACTGGATTCCTCACCAGTATTTATTTATTTCCAGATATTGATGTATATTCTGTTATCATATTGATATATGAGGTTTGTTGTTGTGATCGACTAATTGGTGCTGTTGCATCATCGGATTCAGTTTTGAAGTTTAAAAATAACGACTTTTACTTTAAAAGGATTTTAAAGTGATTTTTGGAAGTAGATGTTTTATTTAATTTTTGAATTAATAAATAAACGTTCAAACTTTAAAGTTATAAAAGTTAAGATTTTTGTGAAATATAACCAAAGTGTGATTTTTGAAATAAAGGTTGATTTATTTATAAAATGGTTTAAGTTGGGATTTTTGAATATTGTAAACGGTGTATGTAAAAGATGTACAAGATTGATATTTATAACTTTAAAATGTTGGTATTATAAAACGAGTTTTTATAAGCGTTAAAATGAATTTTTAAGAATTTATAAATAAATGAAATTTATAAATTGTGAACTTATAAATGGAAATGATTTTGTAAAATAAAGGAATTATAAGTATTTAACTTATAATATGGATTGTTGGTATAAGATTTGAGTTATGAATTGAATTGTTAATAAAGGAGATTTATTAAATTGAAGTTGTTAGAAAATAGAAATAGAATTTATAAACGTTGTTTTAATAAATTCGAAATCAATTGAATTTGATAAATTAAATATAGAAGGTTGTTAAAGGAGATATATTCGCGATTTTGGATAGCGAATTATTATTGAAATAAAATATGTAGAAAATAGTGAAATGTAATTAGTGAAGTATATTCACGATTTTGGACAGTGAATATATTGTTAAGTAAAATGGATAGTTTTGGAGAAGTGATATTAAAAATGAAGTTAATTGTTTTAAACGATGTTTTAAAATATATTGAATATCGAAACCATAGATTTCAACATTCATTGTTGAAATAGACGTTTTCGAGAAATAAGGAAATGGTGGACTATAACACTGTTGTTATAGTAAATGATTTCTGAAAGAGAATGCTTTATATAGTATTGGGATTTATACATCTATCTTAATTCTGAATCCCTATACTAGTGATTTTGGGTTGTAGTAGCGATGTTTTACGCAACATTCGTTTTGACCCAAATAAATGTGTTAAAAGAATGATTTCCTTAAAGAATGAAATATATACTTAACCTTGATTTAAGTATATCGAATATTTTCAAATGTGGAAAATAAATAGGTTTGTGAATTACTTATAATTAATTAAGTATGGAAATGGTTTTCCAATATGAAACGAAGGGTTTGAAATTTTATCTTTTGAAGATAAATTGAAAGGTGAATACTTGAAATTTGTTTTCAAACGGTTAAGTGTGGAAATTGTATATCTAGTAAAGATATTTTGGAAAATAAATAATTTGGAAAATTATTTGGAATTTGATGATGTTGCGCATCTTTATTGATGGTTAAATAACTGACTATCAATAATTACCTTGAATGGGTATTTGTTGTGAATTGGATGAATTTGAATGCCACACTTATTTTTAAATAAGCGCTCACTATTCGGGTTAGCCGGGAAAGGACCATGGGGTCGTATAACCCATTCCGAATATGTGATACGTCGTTATGAATCGCATTTGATGACCGGTGTTGAAGACCGGATATTTTTGAAAACGGAAGGATTACCGTCGAGTTACTCTACATCGGTTGATCTCCGATTTAGAGGTTTTATCACCCTTAGTGACGGGAAGTCCGGACGTGATTGGAAATTATCCGGATTTGCAAGGGCTTCGTGAGAAGTGCCTTCGGTTCTGTTCGATCCCGGAACAGACTTGTATGGATTGTGTGTCTGACATTACACTTTGAGATATAAAGCTGATTTCTTTCAAATACATATCTGTTGGTGGCGGAGAATTTATTCTCTTAGCTTAACACCCTTCTCTGAGACGTACGAGCTCAGAGGTTATGTAGTTGAAGTTATCAGCGATATATTCCCAATTTGGTAATGTGGCATGCTGAGTGTTGCTGTGTGATGATCGGTGTTTGATCATTTGTGATATGATCATTTGTTTGATCATTTATCTTTGTGATCATAGGTTGATCATCTGTTGACCCAAAGCGTGGCTTTTTGAAAAAGCGTAGCTTTGTGGACGAGACTTCGTCAGGGCCTCAACAACCCGGAAATGGTCGAAACAGGAATGTTGCGGCAAGGTTATGAGGGTCGCGCCCTTTAGGGTATGTCATTTCCTTCTGGAAAGGGGTGGTATCATGGTATGGAGCCCAGATACTTACTCATGTGGATACACTTTCTTTATGATGTGTGATGTTGGTTACCGAGCGCTCGGATAAAGGTCCTAAAGGACCGGGTGATGACATATTCGTGAGTTACCTATTACAGGGGTAACCCGGCCTTGTTTGGCAGAGAGCAGTTTGTCTCTCGGGACGTCCAACCAGAGGCGATCCTATTCGGCAGGAGGAAAGGAAGTTCCTTAGCCTGACCATTTGTTTGAAAATCCAAAGAAACAATATGAACCCTTACGATTGCAATTGTATTACCTGCTATGGAATGTGGCGGTAACCTGCTATTGAACATAGTAGCTATAGTAGGCATAAGTGCGGAATGCCTATGTTGGCTAAGATTTATATTATACTTTCGAAAAGTTTTCTACACTATGCACTAATAATAATATCAAAATGATTTTATTTTGCGTAGTAAGCATCTTTGACTATCATAAGAAGAAATCTCCTCCAATTCTGCGTTTGCATTGTGTGTGTGGTGGGAGGTCTTATGGTAGTTTCATTTTCCAAAAGCATTGCGAATCTATTTATTTTCTTTGTGAAAAATAACTGTTTTACGATCTCACACCAGTCACCGTGACTGACCTGGAGTTTATTGTTTCCCTTCTAAACTCTAGGTGCCCACCAATTTCCACACGGGCAGTCTAGAGTTAGGTGATCAGGATATTCTGGATATTCTGGAGCTTTGGAGATAAGCTGGATGACGAGACGTAGTATTTGTATCTGATAGTATTTATTCCGATGTGTATTCTGTATGAGGACAAGTTTATATAACTGTCCTTTTTTGCATATTGACTCTGATTGATGTATGTATAAACTGATATAGTCTTTTGTTTAAAGATTATTCATTTATCTATTATATATTGTTCCGCTGCGATATGTGAGATTCTGATATTGTTTCTGTTTCTGATGTTGTTCTGTTGTTCTTCTTTCTTTTTCTTCTATCTTTTCTTCTACCTCTTCTTTTAAACCCTAAGAATTCGGTTTTCCGGCATTCGATGGCTCGACAGTTGACAGTGGACGTATTGATGTCGATATTCGAAAGTCGAAGAATCGGGTCCTTACAACGTGGTATCAGAGCATATGGTTAAGCGACAACCCTGCTCTGTTGGGTGTTACTCATTAGAGATAGAGTCAGCAGTACTCTAGAATGAGTGTGAGTGTAATAATAGATACGAGTGCGTATTTGTTATTGAATATAAAATTGTTTTGTATTGTGTTGACTTATCGGTTGATTGTTTATAGATTCTGGTCGGTGCAGTCTAGCTAACTGAAATCGATAGGGGTTTCTAAACTCTAAACAAGATAAACCGACACAGTATTGTTTTAAAATGGGGTAAATGATTTTACCCAAAGCTATTTTTGTATAGAAAAGAAAACATTTTCTATGAATTATTATAGTATGTGGTTGCATGGATGTTAGGAAGGTGATAACATTGAAATGTTATCATCATTATATGAAATTGAATAAGAAATTGAAATCATAACTCCAAAGTTAAGAAATAAATCCACATACAAATGAAATTTGAGAATATAAATTATAAATGTGATTTGTAATTTGAAATGGAATTCCAGAGAAGTATTTGGAAATGTTTTGAAATGAATTTGAAAATTTTGGAGATTTGGAAAGTTTAAATCCTTTTTGGAGTTGAAAATGTATTTCAAAGGTTTGAAAAGTATTTTGGAGAGATGAAAGCTCTAAACTCTTTTCGGTCGCTGGAAAATAATTTCGATGATGATCGCGACATCACCGGTGTTCATTTTCGGGTTTCCAAAAGAGGAATTGCTGCCAAATTATTTTAAATGGAAGTTGTTTGGAAAACTTGGGTTTTCTTTTGGAAATTCAAAGGATAAATTGAATTGTTTTCAAAATGGTTTTGAAAAGGTTGGTAAAACTCTGGAATACTATATAAAAATATTTATGAAATATTATTAAGTTGATAACTTATACAATTTGAATTCTGATAGAATAAATTTAACTTAAAAGATAGAGTTAAATTAAAGAAGTATAAGTGAATAAATTTGAATAAATGAAAGTGAAATTGAAAGTTGAGATTCATTTTGAATTTTTAAGCGGATAAAAAATGGAATTGAATTTGATTGTGAAGTATTAAACTAAAATTAGTAAGTGAAGCTAATTGAATATTGACCAAATGAATAAGGTTTGAAACAAATTAAATTCAATGATTATAGAAGAAAGGTAAATTGAATTCGAATGTGAAATCCAATTTAATGTGAGTAGTTATAAACCAAAATGGTAAATTGAAAATAAATTTTGGGAATGAACGAAAGAATAAAACTGGAATTGAAACTGAATGTTGAAAACAAATTTGAATAAAGTGAATTGGGATTTGTAATGAATTAGTAAATGCAACTAATCTAAAATGATGCAGTTGTAAATGAAAGGTAATCGATAAATTCAATATTCAGAAGTTAAATAAAATCCAAATTGAATTGAAATTGTGAATTGAATTCAAATGAATTTGAAATGTGAAATTGAATGAAAATAGATATATAACTTCAATAGTGAATTAGAGATGATATAAGAAGTATATATTGAAAATTTTGTAATGAAATTTGCAAAATAGTTTGAATGTTGTAACTAGATATTATGGCTAGTAGAATATACAGGTGTATAAAGGAATTGAGATTTTGATTTTGAAGATAAATTTGAATTGCTCGACAAAAGGTAAGTATTTGAATTTCAATATGAAATTTGATGATTTCTTGTCTAGCCGCTTGGCTTTTTCTTTTCTTTTTGAAATCTGAGAGTCCATAGGGGCGTTTTGTAGTCGTACCGTGTTAGCCGCGCAAAGGAGACACTAGCGAAATTTTTCGAAAATCTCGAGTGTTAGAAAATTTTTGAGAAATTTTGAAAGTTTAAAGTTTAAATTTGAATTTAAATTTGAATTTTGAAGTAAACAATGTTGTTTTGAAACTTATAATTGAAGTTGGAAAGTTAATTGAAATGATAACGAATCTTTAGTAGAAAGATTTGTTTTGATAAATTTGATAAAACTATTGAATTGTGAAAAATAGTAGACGAGTTAAGGACCATTTTTTCCTAACTTGTAATTTCGGGACGAAATTCTTTTAAGGAGGGAAGTTTGTAACGACCTAGAATTTTGAACAAATTAAATTGAAAATATTTAATTAATTTTAAATATTTGAACGATGAATTAATTTGAATCCCCAATATAACTTTGAAATTTGCGATTAAACTTTAAAATTTAATCTATTGAACGCTGAATAAAAATTTGAATCTTCAATTTAAAGTTGAAGAAAAATATTTCAAAAGCTTTTAAAATTCGTATTGATATTACTGAAGATAACAGAAGCTTCAGAATCTAATTTCGAATTGATTTGATCAGTTTTGGAAATTTATTGTTCGAATCGTTATTTAAAAATAGCGTTCCGAGGCGCAGTCTCGGAATTCGTCGAAACCAGTTCCATTGGGTCCGTAATATTGTATTATTACTGGATTTCAAATTTTGTATTATTCGGAGTCGGCGTGAGGTCGTACGGTGGATAAACGTGATGGAATCTATAATGGAAAATTTAAGGAATATATTATTTATCTCCCTCCAACAACTCGTACAGCCCACCCCCCTTGTCTCCTCTTGTACATGCCTTCTTTCTCTTTAGTTAAATCACGAAAAAGGAAGCCGCCCTCTCATTTAAAATCACGTACCTCCCTCCTCAGTTCAGAAATCAGAAACAAAAAAAAAGAAAAAAATGGCCGAGCTTAAATTGTCTATCTCCAGTATACTTCGCCTCCTCCCTCCTTCACAAATAAATCGAGTTCCTCCTTTTCAAATTCAAGTCTTCACAGATAAAACAAACAAAAAACAACTCGAGATTTCTGGGGCTCGCGATGGTCTCGCGTGAGGCTGAAGTTGAAGGGGGAGAGGGGCAGTAGTGTCGCGAACGTGAAGGCATCGAGGCAGTTCTCGAATTCGTGGATCGGCGGCGAGTTCATTCGGAGAAGAGGCATCGCGATTTTGGGGACTAGGGTGTCTCGCGGTGGCGTGTCAGAGGCAGTGAACTTTGAGGCTCGAACGCGAAGCAGTGGCGCGCGATAGAAGGGCCACGTTCGAATAATGGGAGCATCGATTCGAGGCCGATAGGGGCGACGTCGAGCAGAGGAGATAGTCGTGAGTTCATCGGCAACGGCGTAGGGTTCGCGATTGATATTAGGGGTGCTATCTCGATCAACGACGTGGTAGTGGGCGAACTCGAGTTCGAACCTGGGTTCATCTTTGTTCAGTAAGGTATAATCTATTTTTGAATTTAAATTTATATGCGTACCAGTTAGAAAAATTTTTACAGTAAAATTTATTGCTGTTTTAATTTGCAGAAAAGAAAATAAGAAATATATAAAGTTTAAACAGAACTGTTTTGAAATTTAAATTGTGTATATATATATATATATCTAGACAGTTTTAAAAGAAATGGGTTTGAAATGAAATCATTTGTTTAGGACTAAATCGATAGTTAAATTTATTTTAAATTAATTAAATCATTAAACGAAGAATTAATTGTTCGATTTATTTCGAATATTAATGGATTGTATAAATTATTGATACAAGGTCAAAACGAGAAATCAAAGCAGAAATAGAAATGGGATTGCAAAATAAAAGCTAAGGTGAGATCTTCTCACTCGAATGGAAAATTTAATTTTGCAGTTATTGATTGATTTGATTGCTATTTGGATGTGATATTAGATATAGTAGGATATATCTATATATATAGAAATATATACATATTGGCATATGTATATATTGGATTGATTGATTTCCCGCCTCGTATAGCGGATGAGACCCTATTGCGCCGTTAGTAAGCGGATGATTTTTATAAAACCCATATACCGCGATATTCCACCTCGAAGTGGAATTGGTATTGTGCTAACGTCTGTGGATGCAGGGAAACAGGTTGGAGGGATCCAACTGGATTCCTCACCAGTATTTATTTATTTACAGATATTGATGTATATTATGTTATCATATTGATATATGAGGTTTGTTGTTGTGATTGACTAATTGGTGCTGTTGCATCATCGGATTCAGTTTTGAAGTTTAAAAATAACGACTTTTACTTTAAAAGGATTTTAAAGTGATTTTTGGAAGTAGACGTTTTATTTAATTTTTGAATTAATAAATAAACGTTCAAACTTTAAAGTTATAAAAGTTAAGATTTTTGTGAAATATAACCAAAGTGTGATTTTTGAAATAAAGGTTGATTTATTTATAAAATGGTTTAAGTTGGGATTTTTGAATATTGTAAACGGTGTATGTAAAAGATGTACAAGATTGATATTTATAACTTTAAAATGTTGGTATTATAAAACGAGTTTTTATAAGCGTTAAAATGAATTTTTAAGAATTTATAAATAAATGAAATTTATAAATTGTGAACTTATAAATGGAAATGATTTTGTAAAATAAAGGAATTATAAGTATTAAACTTATAATATGGATTGTTGGTATAAGATTTGAGTTATGAATCGAATTGTTAATAAAGGAGATTTATTAAATTGAAGTTGTTAGAAAATAGAAATAGAATTTATAAACGTTGTTTTTATAAATTTGAAATCAATTGAATTTGATAAATTAAATATAGAAGGTTGTTAAAGGAGATATATTCGCGATTTTGGATAGCGAATTATTATTGAAATAAAATGTGTAGAAAATAGTGAAATGTAATTAGTGAAGTATATTCATGATTTTGGACAGTGAATATATTGTTAAGTAAAATGGATAGTTTTGGAGAAGTGATATTAAAAATGAAGTTAATTGTTTTAAACGATGTTTTAAAATATATTGAATATCGAAACCATAGATTTCAACATTCATTGTTGAAATAGACGTTTTCGAGAAATAAGGAAATGGTGGACTATAACACTGTTGTTATAGGTAATGATTTCTGAAAGGGAATGTTTTATATAGTATTGGGATTTATACATCTATCTTAATTCTGAATCCCTATACTAGTGATTTTGGGTCGTAGTAACGATGTTTTACGCAACATTAGTTTTGACCCAAATAAATGTGTTAAAAGAATGATTTCCTTAAAGAATGAAATATATACTTAACCTTGATTTAAGTATATCGAATATTTTCAAATGTGGAAAATAAAGAGGTTTGTGAATTACTTATAATTAATTAAGTATGGAAATGGTTTTCCAATATGAAACGAAGGGTTTGAAATTTTATCTTTTGAAGATAATTTGAAAGGTGAATACTTGAAATTTGTTTTCAAACGGTTAAGTGTGGAAATTGTATATCTAGTAAAGATATTTTGGAAAATAAATAATTTGGAAAATTATTTGGAATCCGGTGATGTTGCGCATCTTTATTGATGGTTAAATAACTGACTATCAATAATTACCTTGAATGGGTATTTGTTGTGAATTGGATGAATTTGAATGCCACACTTATTTTTAAATAAGCGCTCACTATTCGGGTTAGCCGGGAAAGGACCATGGGGTCGTATAACCCATTCCGAATATGTGATACGTCGTTATGAATCGCATTTGATGACCGGTGTTGAAGACCGGATATTTTTGAAAACGGAAGGATTACCGTCGAGTTACTCTACATCGGTTGATCTCCGATTTAGAGGTTTTATCACCCTTAGTGACGGGAAGTCCGGACGTGATTGGAAATTATCCGAATTTGCAAGGGCTTCGTGAGAAGTGCCTTCGGTTCTGTTCGATCCCGGAACAGACTTGTATGGATTGGGTGTTTGACATTACACTTTGAGATATAAAGCTGATTTCTTTCAAATACATATCTGTTGGTGGCGGAGAATTTATTCTCTTAGCTTAACACCCTTCTCTGAGACGTACGAGCTCAGAGGTTATGTAGTTGAAGTTATCAGCGATATATTCCCAATTTGGTAATGTGGCATGCTGAGTGTTGCTGTGTGATGATCGGTGTTTGATCATTTGTGACATGATCATTTGTTTGATCATTTATCTTTGTGATCATAGGTTGATCATCTGTTGACCCAAAGCGTGGCTTTTTTAAAAAGCGTAGCTTTGTGGACGAGACTTCGTCAGGGCCTCAACAACCCGGAAATGGTCGAAACAGGAATGTTGCGGCAAGGTTATGAGGGTCGCGCCCTTTAGGGTATGTCATTTCCTTCTGGAAAGGGGTGGTATCATGGTATGGAGCCCAGATACTTACTCATGTGGATACACTTTCTTTATGATGTGTGATGTTGGTTACCGAGCGCTCGGATAAAAGTCCCAAAGGACCGGGTGATGACATATTCGTGAGTTACCTGTTACAGGGGTAACCCGGCCTTGTTTGGCAGAGAGCAGTTTGTCTCTCGGGACGTCCAGCCAGAGGCGATCCTATTTGGCAGGAGGAAAGGAAGTTCCTTAGCCTGACCATTTGTTGGAAAATCCAAAGAAACAATACGAACCCTTACGATTGCAATTGTATTACCTGCTATGGAATGTGGCGATAACCTGCTATTGAACATAGTAGCTATAGTAGGCATAAGTGCGGAATGCCTATGCTGGCTAAGATTTATATTATACTTTCGAAAAGTTTTCTACACTATGCACTAATAATAATATCAAAATGATTTGATTTTGCGTAGTAAGCATCTTTGACTATCATAAGAAGAAATCTCCTCCAATTCTGCGTTTGCATTGTGTGTGTGGTGGGAGGTCTTATGGTAGTTTCATTTTCCAAAAGCATTGCGAATCTATTTTATTTTCTTTGTGAAAAATAACTGTTTTACGATCTCACACCAGTCACCATGACTGACCTGGAGTTTATTGTTTCCCTTCTAAACTCTGGGTGCCCACCAATTTCCACACGGGCTGTCTAGAGTTAGGTGATCAGGATATTCTGGATATTCTGGAGCTTTGGAGATAAGCTGGATGACGAGACGTAGTATTTGTATCTGATAGTATTTATTCCGCTTTGTATTCTGTATGAGGACAAGTTTATATAACTGTCCATTTTTGCATATTGACTCTGATTGATGTATGTATAAACTGATATAGTCTTTTGTTTAAAGATTATTCATTTATCTATTATATATTGTTCCGCTGCGATATGTGAGATTATGATATTGTTTCTTTTTCTGATGTTGTTCTGTTGTTCTTCTTTCTTTTTCTTCTATCTTTTCTTCTACCTCTTCTTTTAAACCCTAAGAATTCGGTTTTCCGGCATTTGATGGCTCGACAGTTGATACAGTGGACGTATTGATGTCGATATTCGAAAGTCGAAGAATCGGGTCCTTACAAACACCTACATTCTCTGCTTGTGCCTGACCTCGGGTCCTCCTTGTACTAGTTTTTGCATTTTCATTGGTGCTCTCCTCTCCCGGGTTAACTCTTTCTCTTCTACCATCCAATCTGTATTCAAACCCCATGAGACACAAAAAAATACCTAACAAAGATAGGAGACTAGAGATATAGCATATACTTATATATAACAAATACAAGTACATTACTATAGCATTATCCCATACCCCAATCTTACTCTAATTCCTTAGGATTATGTTTTAAAAACCATTTTTAGTTAAAGTTTTTTGTAAACCATGCTCTGATACTAAGTTGTAACACCCTGTATTTAGAGGCCCAAAAGTTAAATGCTACAGATACTGAAGACATCCATAGTATTAACTTTTGGAGACTAAATACGGTAATGCCAATGGTATCCATAATATCAGAAGCACCTGAATATGAACAAAATCATAGATCTCCAAAAACAATATTTTACCGATTACATTTCAAAACAAATTCGTATCCAAGTTACATAATCCCATATCGTTTCCTAGGTAAAGATTAATTATAATCATTACAAAAATACGTCAAGAGCGACATATGATGATGCCCCCTTGGTCGATCATAGCAATATAGTCATATCTGACTTAATACACATCGGAAATAAACTAAATAATATGCAACTCCTAATTACCTATCCGTCAGCCACCTGCTCGTCTTCGGAAGCTTTTTTTGCCAAAATTCTAAACCTGAAAACCTTACCCCTTGGCTTACTCAAATCATATTTTAGCTCCCTAGAGTTTAAGGGGAAAATAAAAACTTCGAGTCAGACATAATGCCTAGTTTGAATAATACTGTTACATCTCGGTTTACTGATATTAAGTGAGACAACGCTGCTTAGCGGAACGAGTTTCCCCTCACTAATATCCTCTTTAAATCATTTATTTTGCAAATCCTTTCCTGCAACCAAACTAGTTAATCAAACTGATATAATAATGATAATAATAGTTAAGTCCGTTAAGCTATAATCAGGTAACTAATGAATTATCTGTCCACAAGTAATAAATGGAATATCTGTCTGAAAACTAGGGTGACTTCCCTCAAACTGGACTAACTATCCGCAAACTGGACTAACTGTCTGAATCATTTTCTTAGGGTTAAATACCCTTCATCTTTTTCCTTGAAAACCTTTTCAAAATGATTTAACCTTTTAAATCAGACTTATACAAGGAAAATATATTCTTAGCTTTACTCTAAGCTATTTTGCCATGTTATATATACTTTACTTAAAATAATGTTAATGAATTTAAATGAGGATTTTCTATCCTTCCAAAACAAGTTAAAACCCTTTTAACTTGAAAATACTTAGGCTATATTGTCGATTTTATACATTCGAAACCATGGTTTAAAACCTTTAGACAAGCCTTTCGAAACCCTTGAAGGCAACCCTTTCGAAACCATTGAAAGTGACCCTTTAAAAACTATTAAAAGCCTTTCCTTCGAAAGCTTCAAAACATTAGACATCCCTCTTTAAAACCTTTAAACATTGCCTTTTGAAAACATAGGAAAACCCATTCCTTTCAACCCTTTCGAAACCCTGGGGAACCACCCCTTTCAAAACCATTCATTAAAACCTTTCAAAACAGTCGAAACACAATCCTTTCGAAAGCATTTTGGGTTCAATTTAAAACATATGGAAACCTTTCAAAATCATTCGAAAATTTACTCCTTCGAAACCTTTGAAAATCAACTCGGCCGAAACCATTTGGATTATTCCTTCAAGTAGAGCAAAATGATCAGAAGCCCATAAAAGTCAAAAGCATCTGTTTTGAAACCATTCCTTAAGTAAAGAAGTGATGGTGTCGAAACCATCCCTTCGAAAGCATTGGAGAAGTGGCCTAATTTTTAGAAAACAAAGTATCCCTTCAAAACCATTTGGGTCGAAAGATAAAAAGGTGGCAGCAAAAAGGTTTCAACCTTGTCGAAAGCAGTTGTTTAAAAACAAGGGCGTAATCCAAATTCATTTGACCTGGTCGAAAGCCAACTAAGTCGAAAGCTTCTTAGTCGAGAGCAAGCATGCGCATTTTTAATTTAAAAGCAAAGTAGTGTCTCAACCCCTTCGAAACCCCTGGTTTCGACTACATACCTTTCGCCTTCTATCCAATTATCTACGTACTAATATATTGATACCATGCGCATTGGTTTCAATGGTGTTGAAGGCGGAGGGACTTAGTCGAAAACCAACTAAGGCAGAAGCAGGTGCCGAAAGCACTAAAATAGTAAAAAAGCATGTAGCAAATATTTCTTTTCACCTAGCCTGGTTTACGTGTCAAAATTTGATTTGTTGCCTCTTTTCTTTACCACTAAAAAGTGCTGCAATTTTCAGAGCTAACTATTTGAATTATTTGCAAGAAGCCCCTTCTCCTTTTATAAATATATAAAACATTTAAGTCACTTACCTTAAATAATTTTATATACCCATTAAAACACTTAGGAAAATTCTAGAATAAATCCAAAAAATCTCTTTTGATATGTTTTCCAACGTATAAAAATTTCAGACCCAAACCTTTTATTATTTAACCATAAATAATTATTAACCCAAACTAACATTTTCTTTACTAGAAAATTCATATAAATTCCACAAAAATTCAGAAAATTATGAAAATCCAAACCCATCTCCAAAATAATATTTATGATCTTCATAAAAATTTGCAAGGCATTTGGATGTCATGTAATAGGGTTTTTACCTTAAAACATATCATAAATTCAATATGAACGACCATAATTCATCAACAAGTATATATAATCATTCCATCATTCAAAAATATGGAAAATCAATGCAAAATATTTGGGATTCAGCTTAAAACCGAAAACAAAAATGAGATGTAAACATTATTCACCTTAGCTTTAGAGATTATAGAGATTGAGAAGTGACTGGATTTGATTTGAGTTAGCTTCTTCCTTAACTTTCTTCCTCTTACTCTTGTTAATGGTGGCTGGCCTCTTGTAAAATAATAAAATGAAATGAACATGTAGGGGATACACGGCTAAGGGTTTAGGGTATAAGAATGGCCTCTTTTCTATTTTACCCCTCCTCTATTTCAATTTAACTCTTATTTTAACTCATTGTTTAATTGGCATGGCTACCCTTAAATAAAATCAAATCTCAAACCCCCAATCAACACATTATTTTATTTAATTTAACTAATTAAATATCCTAAATAATGTTACCAAAAATATAGGGTGTTACAACCTGTTTACACATATCGATATCAATCAATTTTTTTATGTACTTAGCATACAATTCAATAACAATCATATATACAATGAAGCTTGAAACTTTATTCGTTAAATGGAAAGGAAGAAACTAATATGTCTTATTACATATTCGGAAAGTCAAATGCTAAAGCAAAGTTCAGAAAATAAATAGAATTGAAATGTAAAGGAAATAATCTAAATGAAATAGCATCGTAAATGCTTGTTATTCCACGCTCTTGGAATTGTGATGCCATCGACAGTCGCTAGCCTGAAAGTTCTATCTCCAAGCCTCTGTTCAATGACATACATTCCTTTTCATGTCGGATTCATGTGTGACAGGGTAGGAAAAACCCATTTCAGGAAGAGATTGCCAACTTCGAAGGTTCTTGGTCCACTTTAGTGTTGTTATATCAGGCGACTCGATGTCGGTGTGTGGCTGCTCTCAAATTGGCTTCCTCATGCTTCTCATCTATAAAGTCTAAAGATTCTAAGAGAAGATCTTTATTCGTTTTGGGATCGTAGTAAGTCACTCGATGAGAAGGGACTTCGAGTTCTATTGGAATAACGGCTGCGGAACCATAAGCAAGGGCGAATGGAGTTTGGCCAGTCGCTTATTTATGAGTGGTTCTATAGGCCTAAAGTGTCGTAGGAAGTTCATCCACCCACTTGCCTCTTGCCTTCTCCTAACACTTTTTCAGAACAGACTTGATAATTTTATTTACGGCTTTAACCTGTCCATTTGCCTGAGGATGAGCGACCGCTGCAAACTTCTTTTCAATACGATATCTTTGATAGAAGTCTTTAAATTCCGCACTATCGAATTGAGTCCCATTATCCGTTACAATAGTTCGCGGAAGACTAAAGCGACATATGATGTTTCCAACAACAAAATTGATTGCTTTCTTGGTTGTGATCGTAGTTAACGGTTTTGCCTCGGCCCACTTGGTGAAGTAATCAACCGCAAAAATAGTGTATTTTGCACTACCTTTAGAGATGGATAAAGAGCCGATGATGTCAATAGCCCACATAGCGAATGGCCATGGGCTGACCATTTCCCGTATATCTAGCATTTGTCACATCGTCTCACATAAATAGCAGCATCTCGGTTTACGGTTGGCCAATAATACCCATAACGAAGTATTTTTTCGCCAGAGTTTGCCGCCCCCCCCCCCCCCCCCCCCGAGTTTGATCGCCGCACTCTCCCTCATGAACTTCTTTCAAAACATGCTTTATCTCATCGTGAGTGATACACCGAAGTAGGGGAACGGAAAAACCTTTTCTATACATAGTTCCTTCTTGCATAATATAGGCGAAGATTTGCGAAAATTTGTCGCTTTTCATTTCTCCTTTCAGGTAGGATTCCATGCAGCAAATAATCTTTAAATGGAGTCATCCATGATTTCCTCTTAGATTCTACTTCCAGTACTTGATCGATTTCCTTCATATTTATACATGGAATATTTAATATCTTGATTAGAACCAAGCCCATCTATTGCAAATCGCTGGTATTAGTGAACTTTGCTAATGAATTTGCCTCTCCGATTTGCTCGCGTGGGATATGTGAAATGTCGTAGTATTCAAATTTTGCCAATAACTTCTGAACTCTGGTAAGATGCGGGGCAATTCGTTGTCCCTTAGCTTGATAGTCTCCTCTAACTTGATACACCACCAACTATGGGTCACAAAAGATTTCAAGAGACTTCACTCCAAGTTCTTTAGGAAGTTTAAGTCTGACAATCAACGCTTCATACTTAGCCTCGTTGTTTATGGCAGGAAATTCAAGCTTAAAGCGTAACAAATCGATCGGTTTTCTGGGGTTAAAAACACAATCTCAGCTCCGAAACAATGATCATTGGATGCTCCATAAGTGTACAATTTCCATCGCACGGTATGAATTTCACTACCTTCTGGAAGATCATCTTGCATGGTAAATTCTGCTATAAAGTCCGCTAACGCTTGACCCTGGATAGTTCTTTGAGGAAGATATGTAATGTTGAACTTGCTGAGCTCAATGTTCCATTTCAGCAAACTTCTAGATGTCTCAAGTCACTATAGGACATGGCCAGCCAGTGTAAATATTGATCAGATGCGACTAGAAGTACAGACGAAGCTTCCGTGACGCAATTAACAAGCAGTATGCCCATTTCTCTATCTTTGGATAATTCCTTTCTGCCCCTGTTAATCGTTTACTGATGTAGTACACTGGCTTCTGAATTCGGTTGTCCTCGCGAATCAAGGCGACACTTATAGCATGTGCTGATACAGCTAAATAAATGTACAACTTCTCATGATCTACTGGCTTTGACAAGACAATGGGTCTCTCCAAATGATTCACCAGAGCTCGAAACACATCTTTGCAATCCTGCGTCCATTCAAAATATCTTTTTCCCTTCATGATCAAATCAAAGAAAGGAATGAATTTGTCGGTTGCTTTGGAGATAAATGACTTAAGGAAGAAATCTTCCCATTCACGCTTTGCACTTGCTTAATAGTTCTTGGCACTTGGATATCTCAAATTGCCTGGATCTTCTCAGGATTGGCTTCTATTACACGAGCATTGACAATAAAGCCCAAGAATTTTCCCGACGCAACACTGAACGAACATTTCAAAGGATTGATTTTCATATTGTAATATCGGAGGATGTCGAGCATCTCTGCCAAGTCTCGAATGTGGTCATTTGATCGTCGTGGCTTCACGAGCGCATCATCCACATAGACTTCCATTTGTCTTCCCAATTTTATCTTTAAACATCCTGTTAACTAAGCATTGATAGGTTGCTTTGGCATTCTTCAATCCAAATGGCATCACCATGTAATAATATAATCCAACATCCGTAACAAAGCTGGTATGTTCTTGATCGGGGACATGCACTGGGATTTTGTTATACCCCGAGTATGCATCCATAAAAGATAATAATTCGTATCTTGTAGTCGAATGAACTAGCTGATAAATCCTTGGAATGGGAAAACTGTCCTTAGGACACGCCTTGTTTAAATTTGAATAATAGATGCACGTTCTCCATTACCTATTCGCCTTCTTCACCAGTACGTAATTGGATATCCACTCAGGATAGAGGGTGTCGCGAATAAACCCACTGACTTTCAGTTTATCCACCTCCTCTTTAAGAGTGAATGATCTCTTCGGATCCATGCCTCGTCTCTTTTGTTTCACCGGAACATATTTCGGGTCAATGTTCAATGCATGGCTCATAATGGCAGGTGAGATCCAATACATGTCAGAATGAGTCCAAGCAAATACATCTAAATTCGCTCAGAGAAAACCAGCAAGTTGTTTCATCATTGAGGGGCTGAGCTGTGATCCGATCTTCAAGACCCATAATGGGTCGTCGTGGCTGACCGTGATATCAAACGTCAACTCAACCGGCGCAGCCTTGGTCTACTAGGCTCCTCTTCGTCATCCCTCAGATCTATATCTCTATAGAACTGACTATGGTGCCCAAGCCAAGGCTCAGGCGCCAATTTTCAATCTTTAGCAGCTTGGATGCGGACGGATTTGTCCACACCCTTTCCCTTTTTCTTACGTTGAGCTACCCTCAACTCAGCTACATACCAGGCACGTCCGGTCGCCTGATCTCCATGAACCACTCCTACAGCATTATCAGTTGGAAACTTTAAATTTAAACACCACTAGGCAAGAGCTGCTCGAAATTCAGCCAGGGCTAGCCAGCCCAGAAAAATAGTATACGGTGAGTCAACATCAAAAACAATGAACAGTGGGATCTGTACTCTCCTACATTCACCTTCTCCTAATTCAACATGCAACTCCACATAACCAACAGCCTCTATCGCCACGCCATTAAAACCATGTGTGCGAGCTTTAGATGTTTTTAAATCTTTAGCCTCCATTCTCCTCTGATCATATGCCTTCCTGAAAATTATGTTCACCTAGTCGCAATCAATCAAAATCCTTCTCACCAGAGTAGGGGCTATCATGGTAGAAATGACATCGGGTCAATTGTAGGGGCCTCTACTTTATCTGCATCCCTACTCCTGAACACAATATCATCCGCCATCGTGCGTTGCTACTTTGCTGGAGCTTCATCCTCCGTATTTGAACATTACTCAAAGCCTATATGCCTTATTGTGCTAGCATAGCACTATATTTCTTGCCAACTCCTATCTGCAGGGTGCAGTCCTCCTACTATCATGTTTATCACTAATCTTCCACCGGTCCGCACAAACTCCTCAGCCTTATGTGGAACTTGTCATCGGTTGGGGTCAGATGTCCTCTGTCCGCCATCCTATAGAGTTCTCAGAAACTGCTGCAATTTCTTTTCATGAACCAATTTTTCAATAGCATCCTGGAGATGCCTGCTCACATTCGTATTATGCCCATAACACTCGTGAAACCAGCAATACTTTCTAGTCTGTTTCTATGTCCCTATCGACTCCTTTGGACGCGGCTTCTTATATTGAACAGTATTACAAGTGGATAGATAAATATTCCTCAGGGATGCGTTTAGTGGTGTGTAGTTGTCATACATAGGAATCCTAGGCCCTGTTCTACTAGACTCTCTCTTTCGGTCTCAATTCCTATCTCCATTTCTCTTCCATTGATTTGGCTTGTTCTGAACATTAACCCAAACTTTCCCAGAACTCTCATCCGACTGCTTTATTGCAATGTTTCTTTGTACCGCTTCTCCTCTCGATCCCATGACATTGTTTTACTTAGAGGATCTGGCTTCCTCCTTCCTCCAAAACTGAGCTGTCTTCGAATAGAAGTGCTCCAACGTGGCCGGTGGTTTTCCAGCTAGCCAATCACCAAACTCAGATTCTGGGTCAATCCCTCTCGTCACGGTAATAAGTATAGCATGATAATTTGGGTTGCTGACTTTCATAGTAACAGTATGAAATCTTTCCACTTGTCCTTCAATGATTTCCCTAGAGCCTGAATCACGCTGAAAAGTGACATCGCGTCTTTAGGACAAGTAGCGTGCATTCGAAACTGCTCCACAAACTTAGTTGCCAGTTCATCAAACCTTGAAATCGATCACGGGGGTAGTCTTGTAAACCACATCATCGCTATTCCAGAGAGGGTTATAGGAAAGCACCTACATTTTGTTGCATCATTAGCTCTTGCTAAATCCATTAACCATTCGTCTCCATGATGTGCTACCCGGGGTCGGTTTTTTTCTCATAGGCAGGCATCGAAGGCATGTTGAACCTTCTCGGATATTCCGCATACAAAACATTGTCAGTAAACGGGGTATGACTTCTAGAAATTCCCCAGTCATCATTCTTCAAACCCTGGTTCTCTCTCACCAACTGTCTGACCATTGCCGATGAATACGATGTCTGGATAGGTGGTGCCAAGCGGTGGTCGCGCTCCACCTCATGCGAATGGTCCGGTCGATGTCTACAGGCCATTTCATTTCTTCTTGGTCCACCATCCTCTTGATGTGCACCTTGGGCATTCATCTCATCGGCATTCTAGTGGGGTACTTGGTTATCATTTAGTCGAACTTTAGCATCTAAGCTTTCAAAAACAACTCCTGCTCAATTCCCCAAGTGTAGCATGGGAATCCCTCCTCTAGATGAGGAATCGGAACCGATCCATCTTGGCAGACCATATTGGTCTGCCAAACGATGTTCCGATGTTTCAGCTTGATTTCCTTGGACCCTGTAATGCCTACACATAAGGTATTCATCTGATGAGGTTGAACTCTCTAAAGCCAAGTAAGAAGTGGGATCCCTTCTAGCGTTCCCACGCTGTTGTTAAGCAATTTGGTTCATTAGGCTAGCAATAGTCTGAATTTGCTTATTTAGTTGTCTACGGCTTTCCATCATCTCCCTCATCAGTTATTAAATTCAGCTTTAGTTATAGAATCAGCAGGGTTTTGGACTTCAGCAGGCTCCACATTCAGATTTGCAGGTTGGTTAAACTTGGGGCTCCTTGTTGAATGCTGGCAGTTTCATTCCCATCCACATTCTGAGAAGTTGATTTGGTATGTCCCACCATTATTGATTTCTTTGCTTAGATTGTAGCAAATCTGAGTAGTATCTGCAAGTTTTCGAAGATAACGATGGATCTCCTTCGGTGGATTTTCTCAATCTAGTAGAAACAAAAAGGATCCTAACACGTTGAGAATTATGTTCTCAGTGAAAGCACCAAAATGGTTGCAACCAAATTGGCTACAAACACCCAAGAATAGGTTTGTCTAGAGAAATAAATAAAGAAAACTAAATTAAAGCAGAGGAATATAGCAAAACAATAAGCAAATCAAAACAGAAATCAAGAACAACAAGATTTATAGTGGTTCAGCATCAATTGCTTACATCCACTTTGAATATTCTATTTATCGATTCACTATAATCTTGATTACAGTAGCAAATAGCAAGAAAAAGGAGAATAATGAAGAAAGTTGATTACAATTTAAGAGTTATGTAACCAGCAGCGTAAAAGATCCTCAAAATGACCCCTTAGGCTGGTATTTATAGGTGAAGGCGACCATCATTCTCTCTAAAACTTCGGCTATAGGACCTCCTTACCTTTATGGGCCCATCATAGAGGTTGCTAGGCCCAAATCCTATTGGAGAGGGATCGGTACCGATCCCTCCATTGGTTCATTTTGGGGCAGAGATCCCTATGGTGGCTTCTTCATGCTTACGTATGATGGCTCTCCAAATATTATGTTGATTGGATATATAGAGCTCATGTATTTGCTTAATCTTTGCTTCAGATTCGTTTTTGAGATGTCCCTGTCGATCCCTTCATATTATACCATGCCGATCCCTTTTTCATGCCATTCATTCGTATTCTCTGAACCCCATTATATAATGCTGATCCATGCTTATTCGCGTGTGTCCCTTGGACTTCATTATATAGTGTCTATCCATCTAATAACCTATCATGCCGATCCCTCTTATGAATCAACATGCCGATCCCTCTTATCATTTAACACTATGTCGATCCCTCTTGCTCTAGAATGTTACGCCAATCCCTCGAGTACTAACAACTCATGTTGAACCAGGCATCATCACCAATGTCGTTCCCTCTAATACTTTATCCATGTCGACTATCCATCCAAACAACTATGCCAATCCCTAGAGTATAACCCAACTATGCCGATCCCTGGTTTATCCAAGCTAATTTCCATATTTCTAACATCCTGCATCATCTATCTATCAACTTCGTTCAATTTGGGCTTCATATAACCATATGAACTCTACTTCTGGGTCCTATATCCGTTGCTTCACGATTATCCTTCTTGAGGACAGTCGAATCTGTCTTGCATGATCAGTCCAATATAGCCGGGTCTGGATACTGGGTAACACCTACCGGCTTGGAATGAGAAATTTACGAAGAAATTTAAAGCTATGTTAAATAAGACTCAGGCATATGGAGAGACACTTTCCAAGGAGGAGAGATATGCTAAGAAGCTACCAACCTTTGACGACCATTTAGGGGATGAAGAAACAAAATTTGATGATGAGAGGGTGGATGATGATTAGAACAAGGGTGACATTAGTAACAATAATGATTGTCATGACAATAATGATAATAATGACAATGATGTTGGTGATGGAAAAGGTTCCTCTAGGCCGTCGAATAATAAAGATGGATCGAGAAATGCCAACTTAGATTTAGCAGCTCCTGGTATGAATGCTATTGAAATTCTTGATTCTTCCACTAAAGATTCCCCTTAGAAAGATAACAATCCTCAAAGCCACAAACCCAAGGAAAGGAGCAGACTAATTCGTCTTCCATTCCACTCTCTCAGTTATGGATTTCTCTGCTTAAATGTCTTAAATTACAAAATAGCTCTTAGTTGATATAGTGATTATTTTAGTTAAGGAGAAAACCGAAATATCATTATAATGTTATTATGCTTGAAAAGAAACAAATGGAAATAGATCAATTGAATAGTGAGTTGGATAGATAACTGAAAGAGTATAATGAATTGTTTGAGAAATACAAGAATGTCACTACCAGAAGCATTAAAATTAAGATTTTTCAAAGAGAGGTAAGTTGCTCTACGGATGAAGAAGGCACGCCTTCATCGGGAGAAACTCTTAGCAGAGAATACACAGCTAATCCCCCTCTTTTGGATGTTAGTTGAAAATAGGAGGCCTTGGAATAATTTCTCTACAAAGTTTACTCTAGGGGTATTTTCGTTGAATTCTCCTGTTTAAGCAACAACTGCGGGGGTTTACTTAGGTGCTTCCAGTGTAGGCACCTGAATGAACATAGGTCTAATCCTCATCCTAGAACATGTTGGAATCTCCAAAAATTACTCTTATCCCACTTTCTTCTCATTCTTTTCCCCCCGAAAAACTCAAATGTAACAGGAGGATATTTATTTCTAAGTTTTATAAGGAATCGATAATGTATGAACCAAAATGACAATATGATTGTAATATATGACTTATGCAGTTTATAGTTTTTACTATTTTTATTTCCTTGCTCTTAGTTTTTTTCCATGTAATATATAGATTAGGGAATCTCCAAATAGTTCTATTCCCATGGAATTTTTGAATAAATTTATCAAGCTAAAAACGGATTTTAAATAGAAGTCTATATCCTCAAAACCTCTGAGTTAACAAAACATTGCTTTCTTAGAGATTTACAAGAAGTTTACACGTGATTTCCTTAACTTCGTTTTCAATCATTTGGGCGTTGAAAAGGATAAATTTCTTAGCAAAATGCGGACTTATCATGCCAACTTACTATGTGGCCATACCAGCCCTTCGGTCGGGATGTGGGACTATCATCGATTCCCTCCAGTTAATACCCTAAAAGAATTAAATCTTCTTTCAACTCCAGTTTTACCTTATTTGTTGGGTCGTTTGAAATGGCTAAAACTATTGTTTCAAAACTTTAGGAGTTAGCAAGGATGGACTGTGATGTAATCCGAGTTTCCTTTTTGTTTGTAAACTTTTGTTGTTATTAATGAAAGAGCTTATTTTTCATGTATTAATTAATGTTTCACTTATTCTTAATAGGAAACCTAATTAGTGTGTGCATCTTATCCTTCATATGTTTTCTCATGAGTGATCGAGATTAAAGATAGATTACTAGCTGATATTGAAAAGAGGCAGTTTTCCTAAGACACTTCAGCCATATGATTTCCAAATAATTCTGAGGCGCAAGAATGGCATGAAAAATAGTTCCTACTAAGATCGACCTTTAAAGGCCTAAAGGAACAAATCTCTAGCATAGAATAAGAAATTAAAGAGAAAAATAAAGGAATTCTAAAATTAAAGAGAAAGATATACTCGGCTTTAGAATCCAGGCCTTCAGTTGAGACTGACACCGAAATAGCAAAATTACTTCAACGAATCAATGATCTCAAAGTGGAGTAAATGAAGAATCAAGTATCTTGCCAATCCCTTGATCTCATCATCAACGAAGGCGATTCCAATTTTCCCACTCCTACTCCTGGAAGGACAACAAGATCTCAATCTTTAGTTAGTCGAGAATTTCCTACTTTACTGAATCCACCTCCGGGTCTTAGTAATGATGTGACCTCCAAATGGAGCAGACTAGTTAAATTTGAACGCATGTAATTTTTTAGTAATAAGTGGAATGAAAAAGTATCTCAACATCTTAATGAATACGAAAGCAAATTTGAAAAGCTTGAGTGCGAGAAATATATTCTTAAATAGGAGATTGAAGAGTTGAAAAGCATGGTTCAAACTTTGAAAGGAGCCAACAAGATTCTCCAGCATGCTTTGAAAATTCAAATTGATTAAGTTGATGATGGGCATATTATTCAAAGGAAAGAAAAGAAATTCAAAGAACTTTAGGACATGGCCCTTCACCTCATTATCGGTCCTTTAATTGCAAGGATTTGAACAGGGTAGCACGGAGTCTCAAGCTTTGACAAAGATTTTCGTTAAATAGATTTTTCTTTTTGTCTTATTTCTAAACCTACAACTTTGTATACATAATGTATTATGTCATAAATGAATTTGTATTTAAATAAGTGTTACCTCGGATGTAAGGTATGCAGCCTTGAATCGAATATTAGTTCTTATTTGAAATCGCTTGATAATCAATATCTTGCTTTCCCGTATTTTGAGCTTTTAATGGATATTCTACTCATTAAGAAAGTTAAAAATTAGAACTTGATACAGTATATCTAGTAGCTTGTTTAGTAATGGAGATTCCCATTAAATGAATTCAAAACTGAATTGAAAGCTGATTTAGCGAAGCTCCATTATTAGAAAATCCTTCTGATAATAATTTGAATAGAAGCCCAGAGAACCATTCTGGTTATATGCAAAGAGAAACCAGAAAGCCCATTTGGTAATTAATAAGGAAGACCAGAAATCCCATCTGGTATTAATAATAGATGATCAGAAAACCCATCTAGCAACAATATTGGAAGACCAAAACACCTGTCTGGCAATAATAATAGAATATTAAAAGACTTGTTTATAGTAATTATTTCTTTTGGGCTAATTGACTTATGACGGCTCGTATTTCGGTAGATCCTCCCCTATAAGATTGCTTTTGTTTAGGGGTTCTAATTGGCTCTTTCTAATAGATCTTCCTCTAGAACATAGCTTTAATCCTTCTTTCGAATTGAATTAAATTCGACTGATCTTCCTCTAGAACACTGTTTTTAATCCATTCTTTTGGATAGAGTGTAGTTGACTCGATTGCTTTTTGTCACCACTGTAGATGAGGATCTCAACTTGGATCGAACCTCTTATCACCATCTTAGGTGATCATCTAGGTCTATTGTCTGATGAATTTAGCTAGCTTTCTTTTAGCTGAACCATAAACTTACCCGACCTCCCTCTAGGAGGCGCTTTAGTAAGGCCATGGAGACGATACTAAAGGCTCGTCCAATGCTTTAGACATGCCAAAGGATTACTCGTCCTCCCTTTAAGAGGCGCTTCAGTGATGCCTTTGATGATGGCACTGAAGGCTAGTTTGGCACTTTGGACATGCTAAATGCTTACCCATCCTCCCTCTAGGAGGTGCTTCTACCAGGCCGCGTATGCATGAGTTGAAGGCTTGTAGATGCTTTGGTTATGGCTTTTAAGACGGTACCAAAGGCCTACTCTGACCTCCCTCTAGGAGGTGCTTTGACTAGGCCATCTTGGCAGGGACAAAGGCCTTAGCCCCTTAGTACCATCTTATGCAGTGTTTTAGGCTTTCCATTATTTTAGGAGTGTTTCATTCCTCAACCATGTAGATACACTTATTTTTTTAAGAAACTCCTTCTTTATTATTGACCCGTTCAATATCTTTATACAAATTCGTCAAGCTTTCCTTACCCTAAAAGATTTTTGAGTATTCCCTCCAAGCTTCGGTAGTGATTAGTGTCGTAGTTGTTAGAGCAATGGTAATGACAATATAACCCTTCGAGATTCCTTTCATTCTTTGGTCGCTTCTTTTGTGATGGCCAATAGTTGAGCTTGCCTTTAGTCTGTAAGTAGATATTCTCATAAGAGGTGGTAAGGGAGCAATTTTTAAAAAGCCATGATCTTTTTGAAGTGGATTCTTCTTAATTCCTTTTGGCTCACTTATGCATGATGGTCTCTTTAACTTCCATAACAAGCTTTCTTTTTAAAGAGTTTCAAGTTCCATTTGGTTCTTGAGGGTGGTTAAGGGCATTTTCCCACCTTCTAGTGAATCGATCAAAGTCTTTTGTTATTTTCTCTTTCGAAAATGGTCCCCTTAGCTTTGAGTTGAATTTCCTTCCATATTTTCAAGAAGACCCTATCCTTTTTATACCACTCTCCTAGGGTGAAGATTGATGTTGGCCCTATGTGAAATGGATTCAAACTCCATCTATCTGGGTTGTAAGGAGCTACATGTCTTCTCATATTTTCCATGATTTGTAGTGCCATGATCCTTAATATTTGCTCTTCGTGAACCCGGGGTTCATTAGTAATTTGGTAAATTGGCCTAGTTATTTGAGGCTCGAAGGATCCTTGTTTGGAGATTTTAACATGATTAATTGGCATGACTAAGTAAAAATTAGTTAATGTGATCAACTGTAGTAAAGAATCAAAGGTAAGTTAGCTTTGAAGGGGGTATGTTTGGTAGGGGCAAGTCCTTAAACCCTATATGCAAATCAATATAATTTAACTTAGGGTTTTAATGGAGACGGAGGTTTAAGCCTCCTTCTAGCGCCAAATGTTAACGAATTTCTTTGTCAACTCTAAAAAGTGCAAGGGAGTGAACCTTGGCAAATGATGAAAATTGGAAAGCCTAAATTAAACCTTAACGAGTGTTGGCACAAGGCGACACTTGGTAGAGTTAAGGCTTAAGAGGAGTGAACGAGCAAACTCAAGTCCATTGTGAAGTCATGTGTAAATCATGTAGGATCATATGCTCATGAAGTAAATTCATATAGCTAATTTTATGTAAAGGCAGAAATTAAGAATATGAGTACTTTTGGAGTTCGAAGCAATCCTTGATTAACCAATCATATATGCTTTGGAACTCGAAAGTAAGTGATAGTTCGAGATATATTATTTTTATTCAATATAATATCGAAGGTACATAGTCCAATAGTCTAATAGTTCAAGTGCTACAATAGGCTATGAATCCCCAAATCAATTTAGGGTTACAAAGTTTAAAATGTAAGAAGAGAGACAAGAATGATTCGCCCCTCTACAAAGACCCTAGGTTCGTATTTATTAGGAAGGAAATGCGGCATGCTTAGCAACTTGACTTCAACATTTATGTCCTTCGGCATCAGTAATGCCGCATGGTACCAGGCCTTGTTTAATGATGAATTTCAACATTCCACGATGCGTAGTAAAGCTTTGGCGTTGTTCAATAATAAAGGCTTTCAACATCAATGATATTTGATGTTGGCAGCTTACTATATAATAACCGACCCTCCTAGTTAGTAGACGAAAGCATCAATTTGAAGTTACACTGACATGAGATGACATTGATGTGTAGGGCACCATCACGGAGCGGTGCCGACATTGATAGCTTTTGTGTGTGAGTTTGTGGAACAGGGATCTTAAGGCTAAATTAACACTAGAGGGGGTGAATAGTGTTCAATTGATTATATGAATATTTTTTAGATCCTTTAAGATTCTACTTGGAATGATGTAATTAACAATCACAGAAACAATCATAGAATCAAAGTGTAGATAAAAGTAAATGCAGTAAAAGTGAAAAGGAAAGAACACAGCAGGATTTTGTACTGGTTCTGAGTTATCCTATATCTAGTCCCGCACAATTCCTTATACAGATTTCTTTTTCAACTAGTAAATGCAAATACAATCTCTATTTCAAGCCTATGAGACACACCATCCACAATCTCGACCATTTGGTAGAGTCACTTGGTTTACGGGCTACAAGCACACCCACTAGATTCACGGGCTACTAAGCACACCCAATTGATTTTACGGGCTACAATCACACCCACAAGTATAGTACTATGATTTGATAGAGTTTTACAGACTCAGATATTCAATCTTGATTACAATTGATATATAACTCTTGAAAAGCAATTTAATCTTGGTCTAAGTGAGATAGATGAGAGAAATCAGAGATGGATGAAGGAGAATCAAACTAGTGATGATGGAATTTGATCCGGTTGAATTATAGAAGAGTTCGGGTATATTTTGATCTAGAAAATGAGATAATGGAAGGAGGAGAGATGAATAAGAAAGTTGATGTTCAAAATTCGTGCAAAAGTCTGCTATATGTATAGGGAAACAACAGCCATGTCCATTCGTGAAGAGATACGACGAAAAGAAACTTCCATTCAAATTTGAATTTTTAAAATTACGACCACTATGTCAACATACACAGATAGAGTATGTTGACATACTCTTCAAAAATTGTAAAACACTTCAAAAATATTATTTTGAAAATCCATTGCTTTGTAAAATAATTTCATACTTTGTAGAATCATTTAAATATAGTTTATACACATTTTAATCAAAATATAACTTAATAAAACTTTATAAAATAATTTTGAAAGATTTAATAAGAGCATTCAATATAATGTAAATAATATATATAAAATCAGTATAGTTATAAATTATAAGTAAATATCTAAAATCAAGATATAAATATCAAAAATAAACATAAGATAGATATAAAATAGAATACCAAAAAATATAATAGATTAAAAATACATAAAAACTTAATAGAATAACTTTGTAGATATAAAAAGTTAAGAAATTATTTTGAGAAATATTTTGAATAGATGTTTGAAAAGATTATTTTGAAAACCAGGAAATTTGAAAAATAATTAAAACTTATTTGAAATAGAGAGAGAGATAAAGAAAGCGCTATCAGGGTTGTAACAAAAATTCTATGACTCTATAACTTATTAGGAATATCTTAAAGTCTTGAACTCTTTAATACTCATTAGTATTCAATTATCATCATCTTGAATCTACTCTTGATATCAACATCTTGAATCTACTCTTAATACTATACAGTCTCTCCTGTCTAATATCCTGCACTATAAACTATATATATCTTGATAAAACATTAGTATTTATATTGTATATATTGTCTGTAGTTATTATCATCAAAACCAATACCTAATGTACTAACACTGTGAATGTTGATGACTTTTGGCATCAACATCGCATGTACAGATGGACGGTATCACTTAAGTGTTGTTGAGGTGCGGCGTGACATTGATAAATGAAGGCATTGATAAGTATCGACATTCTTGAGTGGCGATATGGGCAATGATCAGCCTCAATAACAAACAGTGGTAACAATGAGTGACATTGATAGAAAGCGGCATCACTTTGGAGGATGACACCAGTAAAATAAGACATCAATAATGGCTTACTATATTGATTGTAGTCGGCATCATTACTTCCTTAGAGAGACGCGACATTGGTTCTATGCGATATTGATAACACCTGATATCCTTAGCTTCATTGGGGATATGCGACACCTATTATTTTATAGGAGAATGGTGACATAGATGGGATATGACACCAAGAAAGTGCAACTTCCATTACTTATGGTATTGAGTAGGTTTGATATCACTGCACCTTTAGTTGCACATAACATTGTATATGTCACTTTATTGATGAAAGGCGGCATCGTATTCCTTCAATGATAATCCACCTTCATACTTTCGATATTGATTATTGGTGCGGCATCACAATCATATCGCATGTAGCATGTCTTCGAGTGTAATAATAGTAGTAACAGTCTCTCTACAAGAATTCCCTGTAAATCTCCTATGTGTATATTTATTTCAAAGTGTTCCATAGCAACCTATTAGCTACAAAGACACTTTCACTGGTTCTTTTTATCCCCTGCAAAATAATGGTTACTTATGTCATCCACTTTCAAGTGGGAATTAAATCCAAACATGCAAACATACATGGGTATAAATAAAATAATCAACATTTTATGTTCTACACAATTTGTCAAATTTTAAAGTATTTTAAAGTCAGTTTAGCTCGCTTTTAAGCAAGCTAAGACCAAACCAAAGCAACACAAGTTTTCCTCGACCTCGAAACACTACGAACCTAACTTTTGTTTGAAACACTTGACCCAAAGGACCCCGGGGACCCCTAGTTGCTCATGCACTTGCTCATTAGGTGGGGGGAGGGGGTGTTGGTTCAACTTTGGTAGTTCGAGATGAAGAGAAGGTGGATTATATTTTTATATGCTTGTACACTTGTTTTAGAGAAGAAAAAAGCAACTTTTGAGGTGATTTTATTTTATAAAGTTTTGAGAAAAAGAATGGATGTGGAAAGAAAATGAAGTTAGTGGAAAAGAAAATGAATTAAAAGTTGGCGATGTTATATAAAAATGGAAAATCGTAAATTACCAACATAA
Organism: Allium fistulosum; assembly: GCA_030737815.1. Lineage (NCBI taxonomy): Eukaryota > Viridiplantae > Streptophyta > Magnoliopsida > Asparagales > Amaryllidaceae > Allium > Allium fistulosum. The sequence continues at coordinate 1,026,270,237 of CM060902.1, forward strand.
ACTTTATTAAACCAAGGTACTACCCTCCATTAGAATTTAGACAACACACCACTTCGACATCATGCTATGTCCTTACATCATATGTCTTTGTGTACTTCTCTTACAAAAGCACAAATACTTAGGTTATAAAAGTCCACTTTTACTTAACTTTAAAGTAACTTCTAGAATATAATTTGTATCAATCCATTTAATTAATCAAAATGCCTTTCCTAATTGTATAAGTATGTTTTCATATGCAAACTAGTGTGCACAAATTATTCCAACAACTTTTGGTCGATGAAACATCGAAAATCGGAAAATGATTTTCAGTCACATTTTCGATTTTTCTCAAAACTGCTTATTTATATAAAAAAAACTTACAAAACAAGCTAATCCACTTTTATTTATTACACAAAACATGTTTATTTGTGTTATAAAATCCATTATTTAAATATTTAAAAATATATTTAATATTCGAGTTTAAAGTGATTTAATTACGGATCGTTACAATGTGGCTAATACGTTAGAATACTATGATGAAGTTAAACCAATATACAAGTGCATGTGTGATATAAATATCACGATATAATTCTACCATACAATACACAATAATAAAACAACCATCTAATATAACACATGCACAACCTAGCGATATGTGTCAAATAAAGAATATTTACTGTCATCCCTTACTGAATGAAGTATCAATGGAGCAACTACGCTATATGCAATCTTTAGGTTTATACAACATTCTCACTCTTTGAGAGTCCACGAATAGAGCTGAGCTATCTCATACGACCTTTTTGTTGCATAAGTGCCCCCGTACAGACCTAGATTGCTCTATTGGCAATAATGAAAACCCCTACCACTGCAGTTCTCCCTAACATCTATATCTATGTTACCGTTACTGGGTATAAGTATCCCTTAAATGCTTCTCCGGACCCTCTCGAAGGCTTGGTATGAAACTATAAAATAGCATATAAACAAATGTGTAGCACTATAATCATGCTACGACTCGAATCTAGTCGCCTACTTTATGAGTCTCTCGTTGTGCTCTTTCTTCGACCCTAATGGATCACTCAAGCACAACAATGCTTCGAACCATGGAATCTATGCTAACCATCTACCTTTATGTCTGCCCGATCTCGTGCCGATCGCTGTCGTCACATGTTCGCACATTTCCCTGATTCTAGAACCAATTCCATGTTGTTATGTACTCCCTCCACTCCTACACGCTCATCGTATGTGACTGTGAAACCAACCACATCCCGGTCTCATATCTGATTGGCTCTTGAACGCTATCTCGATCTCCTACTATTCCCATATAAGAATAGTCAATGCCTTTTCCCCTTGCCTCGATCACTTCCTCGACCGCATGCTTGAATGCCTTATTAATCATTGCCGATGATTCATGCACCTCTTATATTTGCATCTGAATCTCGGTCTTGCCTTGCATTCCTCTTTCCCAAGTAGCCTGAAGCTTCCTCGAAGTCATGCCGAAATCTCACGTCAAATTGCACCCAAAACCAGGGAAAAGCCCTTATTATTTGGCACCTAGCCTAGGCTTACCACCTAGATCAGTGCACCACCGATGGACCAGTGGTAGTCTGTCCTAGGCAATAAGCCTGAGGCAGGTGCCATCTGCCCACAACGGTCGTCGATTTGCTCATTGTTTCCTCCATTGCTTCGCCGTATGAACCGCCTAGCTTCCCTAGACTGCCTTCACCACATTGGACCTCCTACGGAGTTCATTTGTTGATGTTTTTGGAAGTGGTTCCTTATGTGTTCGAAAACTGATTTAAACACGAAATCAACCTTTTGCATTCCTAGAGTTCAATGGGCAACTCTAGTTACCCGACTTCCTCCAATCATGCCATAATGTACTCAACCGGCCTTCTTGCCTCATGTGATGCCTACGAGTGCCAATACAGTCATTTATGCACATTTACACATGCATACACAAGCACATTTCACTATACAAATCACATTTCAGACTTCACCAGAATGATTACTTGACCCGGTATACTCTTTCGCAACTTAGCTCACACGATAATAGCTATGACTACGTGAGATGCCCACAACGCACTTATAAACAAACATATTTATGCACATCCATATATATATATATATATATTCATACAAATACAAACATATATTTAAACAAACATACACAACAATTCTAATTACAACATGCAAATTTTTTGGATTATTATATATGTTCAAATACACGTATACGTATACATACCCATACATATACATACACATGTATTCAAAAAGTAATCCAATTATTGCTTAAATCAAATACTTTACTAGCTTATTAATCATTTTAATCCTTTATTTCTTTATTTAAAATTAAGTACTTTTCTCATGATTAATTTATAAAACTTTATAACCCTCTTATAAAATATCTTCTTTATATTATTTTATAAAACCTGAAACTCCTTTATAAAACACTTCATTTATACTATTTTACAAAATATCATATCATTTTATAAAATACCTCTTTTACTTCTAAAATTATTCCTTTACATAAATAATATTTATAAATAAACCATTTCCTTATAAAAATCATTTTTTTATTTAAATAATATTTATAAGTACTAATTAAGTTTCATTAATCCTCTAATCACATTAATAATAAGTGTAAAGTTCAAAATCCACTTAATTAGCTTACTAACTTTTCTAAAACCATTTCAATTAGTTTTATTATTACTAACTAATGACATGGACATAACCATGTCATCCGATTAGTCTTTAACCATTGAAACAACACACATAATCATTTAATTAACCCAAAACTCATTTCTTAGCTTACTAACTATTTCAAAAATAGTAACTAATGTCTTAACAAATAATGAGTTAATATAATCGTGTTTATAACATGAATATAAGCCTAAACCAATCCAAACATTCCTAAAATTATAACATATAACTTCATAATCATTAGTCAACAAATGTAAGAATTATAACACGTAAATATAAACGGAGAATCATCATATTCACCATCTCTTTCACCAAACAAGCTCTAGTTACCAAAAATCCAAACTTTGCTATATTCAAATCTTGGATGAAGATCCAAACTTCGATTCAAGCTCATTCCTTGATGGGTTATATGATGAATTGGATGAGAGGAATTATGGTGATTTTGTTAGGATTTATAGGAATGGATTTGAGCTTGGATTAGTGGATACAGAGTTATGCTTAAGGAAATAATTATGAAAGTGATTAGCAGAAGAAATGAAATGTAATGCAGAATAAAAAGTGAATGAAGGGTTTAGCCACTTATAGGCAAGCTAATGGGCATTAGCCCCAAATTCATTTCATCCACTAAAAACACTATTCGCTTCAAAAGCGATTTGACCCCAAACATAACCAAGCTTATACTCATTCTTCTCGTGATAGAATTGCGGTCTCAACTATAGGTGCCTCGAGTCCCAATTCCTCCATCTCTAAAGAAAGGAGTATAATGGACATTCCGTTGATTGACGATTAAATATTTAAATATCTAGTCGTTACAAATGCAGGTTGTTACATTCTTTCCTCCTTAAAATAATTTCGTCCCTGAAATTCTTATGAGCATGAGAAATAATAAGACTAACTAAAACACCCAAATTCCAAAGTCTCAACTTTGGAAAATCTTGGTAGTATCTCCCTTACGCTTCAAGCAATACTAAAACCCCAAAAAATTAAAATGCATCACGCATCACGGAAACACTCGATAACATATACTATCTCATATTTCCCAAAGTATATACCTCTTTTTAAGAAAGCCTCTCATCGTTTAAATGTAAATATAAGTAAGTAATCATCCAAATAGCCATGACTCTGCTCTCAAGTACCTAATTGTTCTACACAAAGAGGATTATGCACCAACACAACAACAATACAAAATTCAAACATGTATAATTTTAGCGTACTAACCAACATTCTCACTATCATACATGACTATTAATTGGAGAGTACACTCAAATAAGTCAAAATACCACAGACTCTGAGTCTCATCAAAAGGCAATAGACTCATATAGATCCCATCTTGACCCTACAATAGGCAATGGATGGTATGTGTTCTATTTTAGATAGCTATCGCTACCTCTCTCCGAACATGCTTTAACATGAAAGTACAACTATCTTAAGAAACCAAACACACAAAACAAGCAACAATAATTAATAACAATCATAAATAGTAAACAATAGCAAACATTGATAAGCAACAATAACTAGCATAAAAATTATCAAACGTACAAAAACAAGCTACAGAATCAACAACAATCAAATTCAGTCAACAACAAAACAACAACATCAACATCAACATCAAATAATAACAATCAACATCAAACAACAACAAGAAACTATGAGCATTAGCAAACAACAGCAAGGCAATAACAACCACCAATAAAAAATTAGCATAGAGCAGCTAGAATACAAAACAATGAAACATTGAAAAAGAGACTATACCGATACGCACGATAACCGACAATAGTCTAAACATCCATGTCAAACTATAAACCTCCATAAGCCTAATCTATACCCAAGATGAACAAAATGCATTGGAGGTACAACCCCTTTCATGAATACAATGCATGAAATACTATTACACCTTCTGCTATGAAAAGGAAAACTTATATGATATGTTGGATCACTGATCTTCAGAACTCTCAAATAAACCCAATAATCAAAGTCTCAACTTTAATTTCCTTCCGAATAGAACCCATTCTCTAAAGGAGAAAACTTTAGTAATTAAATCGTTGTTAAATGACAATTTACAAATGCTTGAGCTCGCTCAGGTTCGAGACAAGTATCATATCGCTACTCAGAAGATTATCTTAATCTTCACAAAACTAATCAAGAAGTCCTTTCCCAAACTATCATAAGCTATCTTAACTATAATATACTACAAATAATTTTACAGTGAATAAAGATCATCTAAATAATATAGGACACCTGAACTAAACTTTTGTTTGCTCACATGATTTCTTTATTAAACTAGGGTCGGTAACCTGACTCCTCTCATGCAAACTTCGATCTGGTTCCTTGCTCCAACCACTGAAATTTCCTCACACAATTAGAGTCACACCTTGGAAATCCCTCAATCACCTTAAGAATCTGACTCAAGTGCTTGTCTTTAAGAATCGAGTGAAAAACTCTTACCTAACAGGTGCAAATCACCTAGAAACCTAGCGCTAGGGGACTGGTATGTGAATGGACGAATCCCTAAAAAATACCTCTTCAATGGATAGGGGTCAATCCCATCACTTGAGGTTTACAAACATAAGGACAAACAGTCCTAACATGAATGGGTCTACACAAAACATATACATCACCCACTTGGTCTTTGCTCATTACTGGGCATCCACCAAATCCTACTTGATGCAAATCCAGACACACTTTATTCGATCAACCTCACTCAACTTGAAAGCTCATGCGTCAAATTTAAATGGTAATTCTCTTGGTCGCTACACCTTAGCTTATCAGCTAAGATTCACCAAGCAAAGTTTAACTTTACAAAAGAGTTTACTATAACACCCCATATTTTAATGATAATTAATTAAAAAGAAATGAATTAATAATTAGTAAATTCAAAAAATAGAATTTTTACAAACTTCAAAATTTGGTTATGAAACTTGCACCATTAAGTTCATGGCAATTTCCTGATCAATTTTCAGATACAAAGTTTTACGATCGAAAATCAAACGAAAAAGTTATTAACATTTGAATATTTTAGATTGTAAATAATTATATATGTAACTAATGAAATAAAATGTAATTAACAAAACTAATTAACGTTGGTTAAGTATAACGGTTCCTTAATAGCTAAGAAGGATTAGCGTGAATCAAATCTACTAAAATTGTAGAGAGAATAACGTAATTAAAGAAATTATCATCAGCCATAATTGACAACCGGTCGACCCCTAGATAGGCCTGGTCACGGTCGATCGATAGATGGATAGTGGTTGACCGCTAATTGCTGTCGGTTGTGAATTGCCCTAGGCAAAACGACCTGAATTTTAAATAATTTAATATAACGGCTAACATTGATTCGAACCCCTATAAATACGGGTCTAACCCCTTACTTTTGTTCTCATATTTTTTGGAGCGATGATGAAGCTCTGCCATTTTCTCTTCTCAAGAAATTCTTAATTCAAAATATAGTTATAGTTTATATATGTATGTATAAGTGGACAATAGCAAAGAATAACTGAGAAGATGAATAGGACCGAATCAAATCGTCAAAGCCAAGGTAAATTATAAATCTAGATCCGGATCTAAATTAAATCCAAATCTCTTCTATGGTTAAGATTTCTGTAGATATATATGTGCTTGTAGTATATGTATTTAAATAGGGAGAATAAGGGGAGTTAAACTGGAATAACATGGATTAGATCTGAAGATTTGGAAAGTTAAAAACGTAAGTGGGAAAAATTATATACTTTTATACAATATTAAATTAATATTGTTGCAAATCTATTCTGTATACCTAAATGTGAATTTGGAGTTATAGGCCGAATTATATAACATGTAATGAATTTATAAACCCTGCCTAGATATTCTATGATTCATAACTAAGATTTGATGTTGCATGTACTTGAATCTAGAAAGAATTATATAGTGGTAGTCCCTAAATTTGATAAATTATATAGTAGTTCCAGATTTGTTGATTAAATGATTTATGTAAAAAATGTAAATTAGAAGTTATCACAATAAATTATTGGGGTTTAAGTAGTATTTTAATTCATTGGAATGTAGGGTGTTGCAATGTATATTTCTATAGATTACCGAGTTCATATTCATAAATAAATGTGTATTATTTGAAATAACAAGGAATACACATAAAAGAAAGAGATGTATAAAATAGGGATAGTTACCATATTTTGTGTCATATATTTTAATAACTACGAAAATATAATTCCTTGCAATTCCAAACGTAACATAAATCCCTTTTTTTTGATAAGATAAAGAAATTTACAATGTTAACCTTTCCTTTTGAGGGAGACGTAATTCTAATGCATTAAAGTGCAGAAATCCCTAGGTATGAATTAAAGATTTGTAAAAACGATGACAAATAACGGTCCAACTTTAAAGCTAATGTATGCAATAAAGGAAAGTTAGAAATAAAATAAGAAGTAATAAAGGTAGGTAAAGTAATTGGATAAATGTAGAATATAACTATTTATGATTTTTGTTTGATGATGATAAACACACACACACACACACACACACATATATATATATATATGTATATATATTTTAAATGTGTTTATTATAGTACTATTGCAACATCATAGATTGAAATAAACAAATTACAATTTCATTTAAACAAATATTGTATTTCAATTCAAATTCAAACAATACACATTTGCAACATAGCTTTCAATATATTTTATACATTCACATACAACATTATTTTACACTCTCGTATAAACAACAATCACTTACTCTCCAATACAATCACTCACCCGTATTTGATTTGCTATCTTATTGCTCTAGTTTGTGTCCAGTTATCTACTTTGCCAATTGAAACAGTAAACAATGTAATAAAAAGAAAAAAGAAACAAACCGATATTGCAAAAATAAGAATATAATTAAATGTGGTATTGACTTAGTTAATTGGATTTCTTGTTTTCATATTTTAAAGCTGGAATAAAAAATAAATGTACATGAGCAGCATATGATATGCACAATGTATCACTGTACATGCCATAAGGCCCTTCACACACATAAAACGTACGTGCGTCAATAAATTTTAGGAACAAACGCAAAGGTCAAGCCTGAAGGCTCAACACAGTGCAAGTGTGCACGAGGTCAAGCCCAAGCAAGCTCGGGCTTAACATAAGTGCATCAAGTAGTGTAAATAGGTGCAGCCATGGTTTACCTTAACTCAAGTGCATCAAGCAGTGTACATAGGGCCGAGAACATATGGTGCAGCAAACTGAAATGAAGTGGCAGCATATACAAGTGTAACCACAAGAATATAGAGGCCAGCATGTGAATACAACAAAACAGGGAGAAGTAAATACATAAGTGCAAACAGATAAGGCACCGTGTACATGCCAAAACAGTTCAGAGCAAATGTGTAACAACCCTGGTCGAGAATGCCTGAAAATAAATAAAATATGATTTAAAATTTTCTTAAGTAATTTTAAGTTTAATTTGGGAATTTTATTTGTTATAATTTCCAAATTAAAATGGCTTTCTAGATGGAAAGAATAAATTTAGGAAATTTAGTAAGACATCAATTTGTATGGTTTAATTCTTATATTTAATAATATAAGAATAATCTTGGAGAAAATGAGTAAATAAAATATATGGAAATAATTTTTGTAATCTAAAAATATGATTTTTTTTCTATAGTTTGTTCACTTATTTATTTTACGTGGAGATTTGTTATAAATATTTTTTATTTCCAACTATTGCAACAAATGTTGAAGATTTAATCGAATGTTAATATTGAGATTTATTGTTTAAAATGATATTTTACAATTAATAGTTTATTTTATTAAAAATATTGAGAATAAGTCTTAATTTCAAAAGTTATTTTTATTTTATAAAATACCTTAATATTAATAGAAATGAGAATTTTTAACTTGTTGATTAGTTTTGAAAAATTCGAGAAATCAATCTATGCTTTTACAAAGCAATATTAAGGTTTAAATTAGTGTTTTATAATGAGAATTTAGAAGGAAATAATAACTCATTTCCTTATTGGGTATAAGGTAGCCACTTTGGCCCATGTAGTAGTATTAGTAAGGAGAAAATGAAAGTTACGTTCATTTTCCTTCTCATGCTATTCTCAGCTCAAAAATCCTAAATAAAGAAAGCTCTTATACTCAAAACCCTATCTACTACTTTTCCGTAAATCAAGAGCAAATTAAGTGGCATTTGGCTAATAATTATAGAAATCGAAATAAGGAAATCTCCTCCATCTTCTAGTATGTTTAATTCGCGAATTAATATCATTTTTGGCTTAGGGTTGTAATTTTTCTTCTTAAATTTTTGAGACAAACCTAAGTTTTGTGGCTAGGAGGTGATAGCCTAGGTTAATTGGATTCTAAGCACTAATTCAAGTTGTTTTAGGTAAGTAACATTCAAACTTCCCGCATATATTGAATGCATGTTGTTGTTGGTCATTTTGGATGAATTTGTATTGATTTGATCTCAGTCTTTGTTTTTGTTCATACTTTTGCTATGCAACTTTCTACCTATTGAAACCCTTACTGTATAATCTCAATTAGCATTCAATTGTACATGTTTGAATGCTTGTTTTAATGTTAATTCAGTACCTGTAACATCCCCTTATTTGGAGGCCCAAAACTAACGGCTACAAATGCTGCAGTCATCTATAGTTATTAATCCTCGGCGACCAAATACGGCGATGTTAAATTCATTGATACACAGGAACACATGAATATGGAAAAAAAATTAAACCTCAAACAAAATCACATTCCATTTCAAAATATTTCCAATTCATTACATAATCCCACAATCGCAAAATCACGTTCAGAGAAAATATATTTATTACAACATAAGCAAAGAGAAACATATGAAAATGCTCCCTTGGATGATCAAAGTATATATAGACAATATAACAACTTTTCCATTACAAACAACACAGCGGAATCAAATAAAAGAAAACTCTATATAGCTATCATGTCCCCTACATGTCTCCGGAAGCTTTATTCATCTAATGAGGTACTTGAAAACCTCAACTCTCAAACTACTCAAAATCAATTGAGTACCCGAGAGTTTAAGGGGAAAACATAAACTTTGAGTCAGACATAAAGTCAAGTATAAATAATAATCTACCATCTCAAATCATTTAGATATCTAGTGAGACCATGCCGCTTAGCGAAACAGGTTTCCCCTCACTAGTATCCTAAAACCTTTTATAAAACCATATACAGTGCTCTTGCATTCACAATGGTTAAAACATAATCATTTCAAAATATAATGATGATATGCAAACATATTAAAACATACTGGATTTCACATTCCTCTGTTTGATTGACTCCCCGTCATATTTATAGTTTCTAGGATCATTATTAACCTATTAGTTTTCATGGGCCGACTAATAACCGGTAAAATATTTAAGGACTCCCTGTCCAATTACATAGTTTTCATGGGATCACTATGAAGCTATTGGTAACTCCTATATCTATACTCTTATCCTAGTTTTCATGGGTTGGCTAGGAACCTATTGTTTACTCCAATATCTTCTCTTCTTATCCTAGTTTTCATGGGATGACTAGGAACCTATTGACATCTGTCAATATCTTAATTCGGATATAGTTTTCATGGGCTAACTACAAACCTACCGGCCCCTGCCAGTATCAAATCATAGTTTTCATGGGCTTACGATGAACCTTTCTTTCCGACATCTTCCTTTATACATAGTTTTCATGGGCTAACTATGAACATATTGGCCCTTGCCAATATCTTTTCCTATGCATAGTTTTCATAGGCTTACTGAGAACATATTGGCCCCTGCCAATATCTTACTTTTGTATTTTAGCCTCCTATATTCTAGTCTTCCTTACCTCCTGGATGCAATTCTACTCATTCAGGAGTTTAATCAATTTATATTCACTACAGGGTTAACCTAGCTGGTTCTTCTACCCTTTACCCCCAAAATGCAGTTATGGGACCATTAAAATAGGAACATATTTATATTTGAAGAAGCAAACATAACAACATAGCAATACCACTCATGTCGGTTTAATTTAAAACATGGTTAATCCTTTTCACATATTATTTTATTAAAGAAAGCTTCTTCTCAAAACCATTACAAAAACTCCTTCAATTTAGCCATGGGTGTTTCCTTTAAAAATGAGTTTGGGTTACAAAACCTTTTGACACCTTCGAAACCTTGCTTTCGACTTCATAGGATGACCTCCTTTGAAAGCATTAAAATCTATCTTCAAAACATTAGGCTCCTGCCTTTTTAATACTTTAAAACCTTCCTTTCGAAACCTTTCAATTGTATTAAAGTATTAACATTTAACTTTAGAAGCATAACTTCGAAACCAGTTGAAAGTACCCCTTTCGACACCATTGGAAGTAACCCTACCGAAATCATTGAAAGTCCCCCTTTCGAATGCATTGGGTTTATACTTAAAATATTATTTGGGTCAAAGTGAATATAGGCGAAAGCATCTCTTTCGAAACCATCATTTATCATACATAAAAATATTGGGGAAACATGATGGCGTCAGCACCATCCTTTCGAAAGCATAAAAATCTAGGTAAAATAGTGGAAGGTTGGTGTCGAAACCCCTTTCAAAACCATTGCCTTCGAAACCCTAAACCCTTTCGAAAGCTATAGGAAGTGGCTTAAACCAATAAAACAAAGTACCTTTTGAAAACATTGATATCTTCAACACCATCGAAAGGTTAAAGAACGGCAGCAGGGCTTCGACTAGGTCGGAACCCTTTCTTTCAAGACACTTTCATAACCCATTCAAAAGCAAACTTATGTTATGGCAACCCTTTCGAAAACTTATAAAACTTCTTTCAAAACCATATGCTTCGACTCCTTCGAAGGCTAAAACAAAACAAAAGCAGACGGTTCTCTTTCAAAAACAAACCAAAGTTTCGACTCCTTCGGAAGCCATGCTTTCGACACTTAACCTTTCACCTGTCTCCAATCCACTGTGTACCATCATTGTGATACCTTGTGTATTGGTTTTGGCTTAGTAGGTTTTGACTGGTTTGAAGACGAAATCTTCTATGTCGAAAGGTACTTCCCAAAGTAGGCAGAACCCACTTTTCTGAGTAAACATGTTTCAATAGTACTTAAAGCAAACCTTTTTCGAACTAACCTACCACATATCAACACCAGATCGATTGCCTTAACTTTTTCAAATTCTTTTCTAAAACAACTACCGCTAATTTCAGATCTAAACCATGGTTAAGTCAATCAAATAAGCCCTTCCATTAAGCAAACCCAATTTTACAAAGAAGTCCCTCTTCTAAAATAATTTAATTTGCATAGCAAATTACTTTGGAAAAATCATCAAAAATTTCAGAAATTCACTTTAATCATGTTATCTAACATATCAAAATTCCTGACCCAAATTCTTATTATATTTTCCAAAATAAATTTATAAACCCAAATAACCATATTTTCCATTGAAAATTCATAACAATCTATCCATAGCTTGGAAAATTATCAAAATTGAAACCCAACTCCAAAATCATGTTTTATATAACATAAAAAATTTCCATGGCATTTAAACATCAACACATCTCAGTTTTACGTTAAAATCGTATAAACCCATTTAAACAAACCTATTTAAATTAAACAAATCAAATTTCAAGCATATCATCATTCAAGTCATCTTAAAAACGAATTTATACCTTAAATCCGAAACATATGATTCAAAACCAAATATAGATGGAATTATTATTCACCTTGATTTAGATAAGGAGATTGGATTGAGGTCGATTTCCCCTAAGCTTGATTCTCTAGATTTTAATTGGTATTCCTCATTTTAATGGCCGGCTACACCTTATTATGTTTTCTTTTCAAAATGAAATGAATGAGGAGTAAGTGGTAGGAACGAAAATATATAAGGGTAAGGGTTATGGGCAGCAAATTCCTAATATACCCTTATGCAATTTAATTAACAAAAACCCCATTCTTAAGCCCATTAATTCTTTTATTAGGCACGACCTTAATTAAATTTATTCAAATCTCAACCTGCTTATCATTTAACATTTACATTATTCTATTTAATTTATCTAATTAAATCTCTTGAATGATGTTATCCAAAATTAAGGGTGTTATAGGCTCCCCTCCTTAAAGAATTTCGTCCTCAAAATTCAGTAAGGACTAAATACTAAACATAGAAATAATCTGTAACCACTCCTAACAACCATATCGGCACCTGACTTGGAATTATCTATATAAATCTAATATAGACATACCCTCAAAGCATATCAGGATAAGTATCTCGAATCATGTCCTCTGTCTCCCAAGTACAGTCCTTTTCATTGTCGCTCCACTAAACTTTCACCAACTTGACTGTCTTGTTTCTAAATCTTTTCTCAACTCTTGCTACAACTAGAACTGGTTGTCTCACAAAAGTCAAATTAGGCTCTACTACTAAATCTTCCAACCCTGTTGGAGGAATAGTGGCCTCTAGATCAAACACATTCTTGTGAAGATGAGACACATGAAATACATTATGGACACTTGCCATACTGCTTGGCAACTCAACTTTGTATGCAAGCTTTTCAATCCTCTCTATAATCTGGAATGGGCCACCATATCTCGGTGCCAGTTTCCCTCACTTCCCAAACCACACCACACCCTTCATCGGTGATACTTTAATAAAAACCCTGTCTCCAACTGAGAACTCTAAGTCTTTAGGCCTCTTATCTGTGTAACTCTTCTGTCTGGATTGAGCTTCCTTCATCTGTTCTCGGATCAGCTCAATCTTCTCTGATGCCTCCCTTACCAAATCTGGACCTAAGACCAATCTGTCTCTAGTCTCCAACCAACATGATAGTGATTTGCATGGCCTTCCATACAAAGCTTCAAAAGGCAACATTCCTATACTAGCTGATAATTATTATTATAAGAAAACTCAACCAAACGTAGGTGATCCTCCCAAGATCCACCAAAGTCCAACACACAAGCTCTCAACAAATCTTCGAGTACCTTGTTGACTCTCTCTATCTGCCCATCCGTCTGTGGGTGATATGTTGTACTCATCTTGATCTTAGTGCCTAACACATCCTATAGACACTTCTGGAATTTACTAGTGAATAAAGCATCTTTGTCGCTGACTATGCTACTAGGAACTCCATGAAGTCTAACTATATTCTTCATGAACAATTTCGCCAAAACAGGTGCCGTCCTAGTCGACTTTATTGGAATGAAATAGGCACTCTTGGTCAACCTGTCCATAATGACCCATATACTCTCATTTCCTCTACTTGACCTTGGCAACCCGTCTATAAAATCCATGGATATGGAATCCCATTTCCAAACCGGAATATCTAGAGGCTGAAGTAACCCACTCGGCTTCTGATGTTCGGCCTTCACTTGTTGATAGTTTACACACCGCCTAACCCAAAAGCTAGCATCCCTCTTCACGCCTTCCCAATAAAAGCTTCTCTTCATATCTTGATACATCTTGGTCCATCTAGGATGAATCGTAAACTTGGATCGATGACATTCCTCAAGGACTTCTCTCCTCAAGTTCTCAACATCTGAACACATAATCGCCCCTTCTTTCTCTACCATCCTCTCTGATCAAGACTAAAATCTTTCAAATCATCGACCTCAGTTTCAACCTAAAGCCATCTGATCCGTGCGGCCAATAATGGATCTTCCTTATGCTTAGAAGAAATCCTCTCGATCAACACTGGTCGATCTTCTAAATAGGACATCATGGTAGTACTCTGACTAGAACTAGCAATCGATCATAACTGCTCACCACCACTAGCCAAAGCTTCTAGATCCTTCCATTTGGCCAACATAGCTAACACCACTTTCTGGTGTCTTTTGCTAAGAGCATCAGCCACTTTATTACCATTCCCTGCGGTATACTCTATACCAAAATCATAAGCGGCCAAAAACTCTAGCCACCTCTACTGTCTCATATTCAACTCCTTCTAAGAGAATAAATATCTTAAAGACTTATGATCGGTATATAACTCAAATCTCTCCCCGTGAGATAATGCCTCCAAATCTTCAATGCAAAAATAACCGCAGCCAACTCCAAATCGTGAATAGGATATCTTACTTTGTGCGGTCTAAGCTGCCTAGATGCATAGGCAATCAATTTTCCCATCTCCATCAATACTGCTCCCAATCCAGTCCCACATGCATCAGTGTATAGTACCAACCTTTGGTTTCCGTCTGGAACTACCAGCACTAATGCCAATAAATGCTTTAACTTAAGGAATGCTTCCTCACATTTGTCGGACTAAACAAACTTCACGTCTTTCCTGGTAAGCTTAGTCAAAGGTGCTGCTATCCATGAGAAATCCTTGATGAATCTCCGGTAGTAGCCAGCAAGTCCAAGAAAACTTCTGATCTCGGTCACCGTCTCTGGTCTCTTCCAATTGTTCACAGCTTTGATCTTATTTGGATAGACTGACAATCCTTTCTCTAAAACCACATGACCAAGAAACTTAACCTCTTTCTTCCAAAAATGACACTTGGAAAACTTCGCCTAGCTGATTTTGCCTTAGCGTCTCAAGCACAACTCTAAGATGATCTTCTTGCTCTCTCTCATCCTTAGAGTATACCAAAATGTCATCTATAAACACCAACATGAATCTATCCAAGTACTCTCGGAAGACTCGGTTCGTCAAATCCACAAAGAAAGCAGGTGCATTTGTCAACCTAAATGGCATTACTAACCACTCATACAAACCATATCTAGTTTGAAATGTTGTCAAAGGAATGCTGTCCTCCGCCACTCTCAACTGATGGAACCTCATCGCCAAATCCAACTGGGAAAACACTCTGACTCCACTCAACTGATCAAATAGATCATCTATCCTCGGTAGAGGGTACTTATTCTTTATCATCCTTTCATTCAACTGATGATAGTGGATACACATCCTTAACGACCCATCTAGATCCACTAGCTACACCTTCAATTCCTTCATCTCTATCGGTCTCATCCTGATCGTTGGTCTACTCACTGGTTCAGCTCCTGGGACAAGATCTATCAAAAACTCAACAGCTCGTTTCGATGGTAGTTCTATAACTGGCTCAAAGCCATCAGTAAACTCTCTTGCTATTTGAAACCGACTTAGATCTTCTCCTACTTCCATTGCACTTAACAAAGCACAACTACTCTGGTCAAAATTCTCTACCGAGAATATAATTCGGTTATGACTATCAGGGTGTCTCAAAGATATCCCCCATCCTAGCAGAATATCCTGGCCTCATACCTTCTCAACCAATCCATATCCAAAATGATTCCAAAATCTATGAAATTGAAAACATATAGACTACATGCAAACTTATGAACTAACAATTCAAGTTCTAACTAGTCACATCTCATCTCCAGAGTTGCATACCCTTATTTTGGATTTGCAACCCTTAAGGAAGTAACAAGGTATGTGGGTTCTAAGCATAACCTATCAACCAAACACTGAGATATAAATGAATGTGATGCACCGGTATCAAATAGTATTCTAATTGGTATACTCTGGATAAAAAACATGCCTTCCATCACAGTCTTTCCTTTATCAGCTACAGTAGGCTTAGCTGATGATCCAACAGCAAAGACGTTCCCCTTGTCCGCCCTGACTGGCTCTGGACACTGGTTCTTATAATGCCTAACTTGATCACAGTTGAAGCACTTCGCATTCTTCTTATCTGTAGCTTTCTTTCCCTTTCCTGACCGGCACTCATTTGAGTATGACCCTTCTTGTCACATTTGTAGCAAACTAAATTAGCCTTTGCCTACTTGGCAGCATCCCCTTTCTGGGCTCCCTTTTTCTTAAAGAATTTCCTCTTCTTTCCCTGATGACCTTGGGATCCTACTGGCTTCTTTCTGGAAGAAACAGCAAGCATCTCTTCATGGCGAATGGCCAGCTCCACCAACACATTACAAGGTACTCAGATATGGGTCATGGTCATTCTAGCAAGCTCAGGTCTCAGTCCTCGAATGAACCTCTCATTCCTTCCGACGTTAATGTCAACCATAGCATATCCATATCGAGACATCTCATCAAACTTAGTTGTTTACTCAAGTACTGACATATCTCCCAGGACAAGATCCATGAACTTCCTCATCAGTGCCGACTTAGCTACCTCGGATAAAAACCTCTGTTCAAACCTTCTTTTAAAATTAGGAATGTTACACTACCTTAATTAAATTTATTCAAATCTTAACATCCATATCACTTAACATTTACATTATTCTATTTAATTTATCTATTTAAATCTGCTGAATAATGTTATAAAAAAATTAGGGGTGTTACAGTACCTCGGACCTCAACTTGATTAACAGCGAGGAAACGGGAACGAACCGTTAGTGCGCTACTGGAGCCTCCTGGAACTCAATCTAGGCATGACCACCTGTAGACCAATCCCACCAGATCGGTGGATCAGTGTAAAATGGGCTGAGTCCCAGGTTAAGCCATTGGGCTCCCCGGTCATGCCTGTTCGCCCCTCCATTCATCTTATTAATCGCTTGAATCTATTTGCTTGTTTTGATGCTGTTTTACATGGGGTTTTAATGTTACTTATGGATTTTGGTTTATGAATTTGAGAATTAATTTTGGAGTTATTATACCATAGAAATGCTCTATGGGTTCCGGACTTATACACAACTTTTCTAGCATAATTTCAGTTGGAATTTTTAAAAGGCCTATTTCCAAATTAAAGTGTTTTATCCAAATCTTTTCAAGTACAGATTATTTTCTATAATGAGTATATTTGAATATATATATATATATAATTATTTATTATAAAAATAATGGTTTTAAATTGATATAGGACTCTTCATACGCCTAAAGAGATTTTGCAAAGGCTCTTCAATATATATTAGCTTACAAAATAACATCTAAATATATTTATGTATTTAAAAGTTGGCATATAAACTTATATATAGTTTTTAAGAAGGTTTTCAATGATAAATGCTTTTATAAAATAACATGCACTCCGTCATATGAGAAATCAAATTAAACGGTTTAAGGAAATGAGTGGTATGGAACACTCTTGTTGGTTCTACTGGTTAATTCCTGGACTTCTTCAATTGAATCCCATAAACACATGAGTGGAGTATACTAGCTTATAGCAAACATATAGGTAAATCCATATGGTATGGGACACATGGTTGTTACTTATTCGGCTACTATTTGGGAGCATATGACATTTATATCAATAAGTTTATGACTCGCCCTTGGAGTTTTATAAGGTCTTGCACCTATCTTGGAGATTTTATAGGCCATGTACCTATCATGGGGTTTTATAGGACTTGCTCCTATCGTGGGATTTATAGGTCTCATACCTATCTTAGAGTTCTATAGGCTTTCGCCTATCTTGGAGTTACTATAGGGTTTGCACCCATCTTGGAGTTATATAGGCATTTATGTCTATCTTGGGTTTATACACGTGTAGGTGAGTTTAATCACCGATCTTGGAGTTTTGGCACCTTTCCCTCTTTTATGTGATTTCTGGATTTCTATTTATGATTTGTAGATTATATGTTATTTGTGTTATCACCAAATAGTTTTAGAGATTTTGTTTCAGAAGTTATCTTAGGTTTTGATATTTGGTGATTATATTCTTAGAGTTATTGAAGCATTCTTGATGCTTGCCAATACTTGGATTTGTGTTCATATTTGAGATCCATCTCCTTACATCTATTATTTGTCTTGTTTAACTCATTCATTATAGTCTAGACAAACCCATTTATTATTTTATAATACTTGAGTCAGACGGAGATATTTTGCGTACCAAAAAAGGATACGGTTATAGGGAGGATTTCACTCCAGTTTGATAGTTTTAGGGAGGATTTCACTCCAGTTATCTAGTTATTATTCATTTTACCTTGTTCTTGTGAAACACCCCACACCCCTTAGTGTACCAAAAAAGGATACACTAAAGGATATGGTGCGTTATAGGTATAGCTAAAGCTTTACATAGACTAAGATTCATAAGACAAATAAATAAAACAGCGGAAACATTTAAATGGTAATTCATTATTCAAAATAAAACTTCATAAATAAGTCTGAAAAATCTCACATGTCTCAAATACCAAATACACATGTCTTATGAAAAACAGATCTCAGTCTCATAAAATCAAAGTACAATAAAAATAATCATCCCTCTCATAAGTACTAGTACATCAGAAACCAAATGAAAAGAAAACTGAAAAGAAGAAGAATACATGAAGAATCTCCATAAATATCTCTCCAAGAAAGCTGAAAATCTACTGCCCTTGCCTCTGCTGGCCTATGGGGGAAAAAGAGGAAATAGCGGAGTGGGTCAGACTAAAAGTCTAGTGAATGAAAGTAATTACTAGTATTTTTAAGAAAGATAAAAGTAATAGACTTGACAACAGTACTAGTATAAAAAGGAAATATAGGAAAGATAAAACTGGAATAACATACCGTTTAACTGTTTGCTTTGATAGTGATTGTTTGCACTTGTCTTAGATAGCTGCTTTGATTAGGCTGAAATCCTAATCCTATTTAATTAGGCTGAAGTCCTAATTCTACCCTTTAATCGTCCATCTATCTCTGTAGTACCACTGTGAGCTAGTACAATCCCGTGGGTTCTGTAGCAAAAAGACACATGTTTAGCGCTTTGGAACTCAATTGTGACTTATCTCCCTATTTCAAGACCGCATGCTCGGTCACCGTCGATTCGCACTATCTGTTGCTCTCTCTTTTGACCTCTTATCTACCTACTTCAGCATAAGTGTGCCCAGCCTCACCTGATCTATTGTAAGACCATTAGTCCTAGTCTAATAGGGTCCTGCCCAGCCTCACCTATGTGTTTGTGAGACCATCAGTCCTAGTCTGAAAAGGGAAGGCTACCGGTACGGGTCTTAACAAAAAAAATCTAGTTGCGCCCCTTGCCCAAATCCTTTGATTTGAGCTTCTATTTATTGACCACTTATCTACCCTAATCAGCATAAGCGTGTCCTAGCCTCACCTAATCTATTGTGAGACCATCAATTCGAAGGGGAATGCTGTTGGTATGGGCCCTACTTCTATCTTTGCTTATTAACTTGGTGTAAGTCTTTAAAATAAGCCTCTTCTGTTAATTCTGCTCTATTTGCTTATTAACTTATTCTAAGTCTTAAAATAAGCCTCTTCTGTTATCTTTGCTATATTTTCTTATTAACTTAACTCTAAGTTTTAAAATAAGCCTCCTTCTGTTCTTTCTATTTAATTATAACCTATGTTATAATTGTTCTTCTATTATGTCCTTTTAGTTATAACTACTAGTTATAAACTTGCTTGCAAATGTCTCAAATTTGCCTATTTCAATCTATTTTCTTTTTGTTACAATTCTTCTTATTTTACATCCAATTTCTATAAATTTAGTGTTCTTATATTTTAGTCCATATTAGCAAATTATTCTCCTTTTATTATTTTATTCGCGCAAAAATGAATAAAAAAACTAACATTTACATATTAAATTCAAATGTAAAACAGATGTAAATAAAATATAAATAACTGTAAATAATAGCAAAAAACTGTAAATAAACGAATAAAATAGCTAAATAAAAAAAAGGTGAATAAAATAGACTGAAAAGATCTTAAAAAAATTAATTGTAAACAACTTATATAAAAACTGTCTCAAAATTGCAGAAAACTACAACTTTTGAGAACTCTATTATTTTAAATTACTTAAAGATCTAAAATAATTACTTAAACACTCACCTATAGTCCTCGGCTCTAGTCCATGGTCTTCCTTGATCCTCTCCTAGAGTGTAAATATTTTTTTGAAAAAGATTCTCTCCTTAGAAAATTTTATTTCTAGGGTCCAGCCTCTGGCAATGAACCCAAATAGGAGAAAATCTGAATGAGAAAAACATCTATGCCTAGGGGTCTATTTATAGGGTTACTTGGGGATCTCAGACCGTTGGATTTAAAGAGTAAATCTGGTGCAACCAAGTCATAGGCTCATTGGGAACCGTCAGATGGAAGCACGAATGCACAAGATTGAAAACAAGTTAAAAACACGTCACATTTGCATTTGGACGAATTAACGTCCAAAACACATAGGCGGGTCGACCTTAGTGTCGACCAACACATGCTAGGGTCGACCTAGCTATGGGGAGGGTCGACCTGACCTTATATATATATATATATATATATATATATATATATATTTCTTTTCTTGTTTAATTCGTAACTTTTTCGTTTTAGCTCGGATTATGACAATATATATATATATATGGAAATTGACCAGAAAATTACCACAGACATAATGGTGCAACTTACGTGGCTCAATTTTGATAATTTCACAAAGTTATTTTATTATTCAATTAATTCGTTAATTAATTACTATAGCTTAAATTTCGGGTTGTTACATTCTCCCCTCCTTAAAGGATTTCATCCCCGAAATCTCCAAGGATAGAAGAATGAGATAAATATTTTCATCCAAATTCTACAACCAACTACTCAACCATCATCAATTACACCCATTGTCCTAAAGTTTTTTAATGCAATTCATGATACATATGCAATAGTGTAGTGTCAATTTCCCTAACTAATGCAAAAGATTAGGCGGTTTACTGATTCAGTCGACCTCCTTCTTATACAATCATGTCCGTGCCATGTATCCAAATGAATGAAAATTCCTAATGATAACTGATAGTCATACATGCGTGCTACAATCATCATCCAAATGCAACAATCATGTGATAATCATCCATTTATAGCAACCATGGAATAAAATAAAATGCAAATGCGCACATATCCATATGCATATGCTCTAGTGACCTAGTTAGGCTGATCCCTAAAAGATAATAGTACCTAGTGTATATATATGCATCCACTAGCAAACACTTGCAACCACTAGCATCCATCATACATAACATGTTCTAGTAACATGTTTACATTCAATCCTACCATCCATAGGTTAAGTCCTAAGATCTACCCTCCTAAAGGATAATAAAGGAAAGAACCTGTTCAAAACTAAAGATGGAAATAGGAAATTCTAAAACTTACTATCAAAGAGATGCGGATAAGAGGTACGAATCTTCTCCTCAGCCTCCCACGTAGCGTCTTCAACATCATCTCCCCATTGCACCTTTACTAACGGGACCTCTTTATTCCTAAGCTTCTTGATGTCACATCCAATAATCTTGGTAGGAATACGACGAACCAATGCTTCTCTCTCTACTTCAACTTCCTCCAGTTGACTAGGCTCCACAACCTCTGTTGCGTCATGTAAACATTTCCTCAAGTGCGAAACATGAAAAACATCATGCACTCTAGCGAGCCTCTCCGGAAGCTTTACTCGATACGCCATCTTTCCTACTCTTTCTATAATGGGGAACGGTCCTAGAATCTGGGAGCTAGTTTCCCATTCGATCCAAATCTCACCACCCTCCTTACCGGGGCACTTTAATGAAAACTAAATCTCCTACCTTGAACTCAATGTCCCTTCTCCGCTTGTCAGAATAAGATTTCTATCTATATTGGGATGTCTTCATCCTCTTCCTAATCAAATCAATCTTCTCTGAAGTCTCCCTAACCATGTCGGGACCAAGTAGATATCTCTCCATGGACTCCAACCAACATAAAGGTGACTTGCACGGCCTTCCATAAAGAACTTCGAAAGGTGCCATCCCAATGCTAGTCTGAAAGCTATTATAATACGCGAACTCTACTAAAGGAAGATGCTCCTCCCAAGTTCCGCTAAAATCAAGAATGCACATCCTCAACAAATCCACAAGTAACTCTCTCCGTTTGGCCATCCGTCTGAAGGTGATATGCTGTATTCAATCTAAGCTGCATCCCTAAAGCCTCTTGCAAGCTTCTCCAAAACTTGCTAGTAAAGATAGGGTCTCCATCGCTCACTATGCTAGAGGGAATTCCATGTAGTCGAACTATCTCACGAATATATAAGGATGCCAAATAAGTTGTTGTCCTCTTACTTTTGACCAAAATGAAGCGGGCACTCTTTGTCAAACGATCTACAATCACCCAAATACTGGTATTCCTCTTCCAAATTCGGGGTAAACCATCTATGAAGTCGATCGAAACACTATCCAACTTCCATTCGAGTACATCCAATGGTTGAAGTAATCCACCGGGCTTTTGCTGCTCTGCCTTGACTTTTTGGCACACAAGACACTTAGCTACAAACTTTGCAACATTGTTCTTCATACCGCTCCAATAAAACACTCACTTCATGTCCCTATACATATTATCACCACCCGGATGAATAGTCATTCGAGAATGGTGTGCCTCTACTAGAACTGCTCTCATCAAATCACTAGTGCGGGGGACATAAAGTCTTCCATCTCTCCTTAGCCACACTTTACTATCAATGGAATAACATTGGAGATGTTTAGAGACCTCTCCACTGCTAATCCTCTCTAGAATATCTATAAGCTTTGAATCCTCTCGCTGCCTCGAGCCAATCTGATCTATGAGGGTAGGCCTAACCTTAAGGGTTGCCAATAATCCCGCGATAATGTTCGTAGAGGGCTTAAAATCAAAGGTGGAAATAAACTCTAGGCTTTTCCACTCCATGAACATTGGACTAAGGGTTTCTCTCTTCTTACTCAATGCACACCGCATTTCACTTTCCAAGGGTATAAGTTATCTCAAAGTCATATGATGCTAAAGACTCCATCCAACGATGCTGCCTCAAGTTTAAATCCTTATGTGAGAATAGGTACTTCAGTGATTTATGGTCAGTGAAAAGCTCGAACCTCTCTCCTAGTAAGTAATGTCTCCAAGACTTAAGTGCGAAAACAATAGCAGCTAGCTCCAAATTATGGATGGGGTAGTTCTTCTCATGAGTCCTCAACTGTCTACTTCCATAGCATACTACCCTCCCTTCTTGCATCAATATTGCTCCAAGAACCGTCTTACATGCATCAGTGTATACAGTAAAAAGCTTAGATCCGTCAGGTAAACCTAACACTGGTGCACTAGTAAGGACTCTCTTTAGCATCGTGAAGGAATCCTCACATACCACGTCCCACGCGAATGCCGCATTCTTCTTAGTGAGGCGAGTAAGCGGAGCTGAAATCTTAGCAAAATCTCTAATAAACTTCCTATAATAACCAGCCAAACCTAGGAAGCTTCTAACTTCGGTAACGTTCTTGGGGCTAATCTTGCACTGCTATTACCTTAGCCGGTTCAACAGCTAAACCCTCCCTTGAGACTATATGCCCTAAGAAACACACCTCTTCACACCAAAAGTGACACTTCGAGAATTTTTCCTTCAACTGATGAACACGAAGTGTACAAAGAACCTCCTCTAGATGAATAGCATTCTCCTCCATACTCTTGGAAAACACCAAAATGTCGTCCATAAATACTACTACGAACTTATTCAGGACATCTCGAAAAGCATAGCTCGTCAAATCTACAAAGTAGGATGGGGCATTGGTCAGCCCAAACGGCATAACCAACCACTCAAAGAATCCGTCAAGTGTCCTAAATGCTATCTTGTCTATGCTATTGTCAGCAACCCTAAGCTGATGAAATCCAGTAGCTAAATCAAGCTGAGAAAATACTGAAGAGCCAACCAACTGATTGAAAAGATCATCTATCCTAGGAAGTGGGTAACGGTTCTTCTTAGTGAGCTTGTTCAACTCTCTATAGTCTATGCAAAGTAGAAGGGAACCATCCGCCTTTGTAGCGAAGGCTACCTGCGCTCCCCACTCAGATATGCTCCGTCTGACGAAGACTTTCTCCAATAGCTCACCAATATGTTTGCTTAACTCCTCCCTCTCCCTTGGTGCCATATGTCTCACGGGCAATGCCACTGGCTTAGCATTGTCATTAAGATAGATCCTAAAGTCAATCTCTCTTTTAGGGGGTAGTCCCCTAACCTCCTCAAATACGTCTAGGAAATCTCTGACGATTGGAACTGAATCTAACTCTACTTGTGATTAATCGAGGGAATAAAGGAAGCTCAACATGACTGATCCCTGTGGGTCACAAGAAACCTCGAGAGTCCTACCACTGCCTGTCACTAGTCTAACGACTCTCCTCTCGCAGTCCAATATCGCTCCATAAGTGGATAACCAATTCATCTCCAAAATCATCCCATACCCCGAAAATCCCAGTACATAGGCATCACAGTCAAACTCTACGCATAGGATAAAAAATTTCAAACCCCTACAAATCATGGATAAATGTGTCGATCCTCCTATGGGGTTTGAAAAAACATTGGGGTCCACTACGAAAGAGATATCTAAGTGCAAACAATCAACCAAGGAACTAAAAATGAAAGAGTGTGATGCTCCAGAATCAAAAAAAGTCTGAGTAGGAAAATCTAAAATAGAGATAAAACCTTCTATAGAGACTTTCCTACCTTTATCTGGTACACTTCTAGGAGATGTTGCATCCAAGGCTTGTACCTGCGTTGTAGGTGCGCCCGCTCCTTGCCCCGTCTTCTAAGGACAAAATCTAGTAAGGTGGCCGGGCTATCCAGAACTATAACACTTTCCCTTCATTTTATCCTTCTTGCAGTCTTTTGTGTAATGACCAACCAGTCCACAGCTACTGCACTTCTCTCCTTTCTTGATCTGCTTTTGAGGCCCTCCTCCTTTCTTCTTATCCTTGTTGTTCTTCCGCCACTTCTTCTTAGAATTCTCTAACTTGGGGACCTCCTTAGACTCCCCTTCCTCAGCTGCATCAGACGTGAGGGCCATCTCCACCAGTGACTCATATGTAGCTCCTATCGGTACATGCATCAATGCCAACCCTTGGAGGGGCTTTCAATCCCTTAGCAAACTTCATGGCCTTCTTGTGTAGTGTATTGACAAGCTCCATCCCAAATCGTGATAACTCATTAAATTCGTCGATATACTCCTTTACTGAAAGACTTCCTTCTTCAAACTAATGAACCTTTCCAACTGCATACTTTCTTCTGCTTGTGACAAAAAATTCCTCTCAAACCTTTAACAAAATTCATTCCAACAAATGTCTCTCCCTTCCAACTCAACAATCTCCCACCAATAAGAAGCCTCTCCTTTCAGCTGCCAAGATGCAAGCTGAACTCTCTACTGATCCTCCAATCCCAATAGCTTAAATATCCTATATGTACTTCTCAACCAAGCTCATGCCTCCACGAAATCCTTTGTACCAGAAAATGTCTTGCCTCCTAGATTAGCGAAGTCCTTGCATAGCTTAGAGAAATTGGCTGTTGCAGGTGGATTGATGGGATTTCAACCCGCAGGTGCTGCATCGGGCGCTTGCCCTTGCACCTCTGGTGTCGTAGCATATAGGTATCTATGAAACCAGCCTGGGACTTGGATACCCTCTGAAAGATTAGGGGCATCCGTCATTCTATGCAAAGAAAAGAGAATTTAGGCTCGAAAGAAGATTGAACTGGACTTTGAGAGGATTTTTATAAAAAACTCTCTTATACTTGAAAATCCATTTTCTATAATAAGAGTTTCTTTCTAAAAAATACTTTTAAAAAAAAGGTTAATTTCGTAAAAATACTTTACTTTTAAAACAAGTTTTTAGGAATCCTGTAACCTTAGGCTCTGATACCAAGTGAAACATCCCACACCCTTTAGTATACCCAAATAGGACACATTAAAGGATATGGTGCGTTATAGGTATAGCTAAAGCATCACAAAGACTAAGATTCAGAAGACAAATAAATAAAATGTAAACAACTGTAAATAACATTAAATAACTATAAATAAACAATAGCTAAATAAAAATAGATGAATAAAAAAGACTGAAACGATCTTTAAAAATTAACTGTAAACAACTTATATAGAAACTATCTCAAATTGCAGAAAAACTACAACTATTGAGAACTCTATTATTTTAAATTACTTAAAGATCTAAAATAATTACTTAAACACTCACCTATTGTCCTCAGCTCTAGTCCTTGGTCTTCCTTAATCCTCTTCTTGAGCGTAAATATCTTTTTCAAAAATATTCTCTCCTTAGAAATTTTTTATTTCTAGGGTCCAGCCTCTAGCAATGAAGCCGAATAGGAAAAAATCTGAATGAGAAAAACATCTATGCCTAGGGGTCTATTTATAGGGTTACTTAGGGATCTTAGACCATTGGATTTGAAGAATAAATCTGGTGCAACTATGTCATAGGCTCGCTAGGAACCGTCGGATGGAAGCACGAACGGACAGGATTGAAAACAAGTTGAAAAACACGTCATATTTGCAATTGGACGAATTAAAGTCCAAAACACATAGGCGGGTCGACCTTAGTGTCGACCAACACATGCTAGGGTCGACCTAGCTATGGGGAGGGTCGACCTGACCTTATATATATATATATATATATATCCTTTCTTGTTTAATTCGTAACTTTTTCGTTTTAGCTCGGATTTTGACAACCTATATAGGGAAATTAACCAGAAAATTACCATTGACACAATGGTGCAACTCCTATGGCTCAATTCTGATAATTTCACAAAGTTATTTTATTATTTAATTTATTCGTTAATTAATTACTATAGCTTAAATTTTGGGTTATTACATCTTGTATGTGTGTGCATATTCATGTAGTGTTGTATTTTGTATCCAGTTTAGAATCATTTAAATGTACATATTTGTATATATATAGGATGTAGTTCTTGTATATTCCATGGTTCGTAGTGACCATAATTTTGTAGTCAACTTTATGTACCTACTCGATTTGATCAACTTGTATCTATTTGTGTTCCGCTGTGTATGTTCTATGATCTGTGATTATGTTATTTTTATTTATCAGAGATTGTTTTGGATTATTATTTAGCCACTGTAATTTTGTTTTAAGCTTGGATCGCATTCTTCGCTTCCACTTGTGATAGAGAAAATTATATATGTATACATATAGCATAATATCTTCATTTTCTGATGCAATTTAGATTATTCACTTTTCATCTTGTTGTTTTTCATCTCAAGTTCATCAATAGTTGTATTAAATTTTTGACACAAAAGAACTATATCTTTGAATGAAAAATCATTAACCTCGTCAGTTGTTGCGTCTTTGTCACTGCCTTCTTTATAATTATTGACCAAACTATCTTTTGTAAATCCTGTCAATCACAATTTTTAAACTGAATTGATTTTGGAGAGTTTCTTGCCGTTTTTGTCTTTTCAGCCATATATTGCATTGAGAGTGCTCCAGATTTCCTGTGCAGTTAAACAATGAGAGATATGGTTAAATCCATTTCGATTAATCAGAGAATAAAGTATATGCATAGCAAGAGAACTAATCGAAATATTTTTCTTATCTACCATATCACACCCATTTTCAATAATATCACAACTTTTAAAATTAACAGATTTTAAATAAAATTCCATTTTTGATTTTCAATTTCAAAAATCTGTTCCATAAAAAATAAGAGGACTAATGTTGGACTGATTCTTGCTAGATCTACAACTAGGGTTAGACATAACCGGCTCTAATACCACTTGTAGGATCGAATTAGCCCCAAAGGGGGGTGAATGGGTTTATAATAAATTTACAGAATAATAAAAATTGCAGCATAGATAATAACAAAGTAAATGCGAAAATAAATTCGATACACAAGTTTACCCAGCTTCAGTAAAACCTGCATACTGCAGCCCCCAAGGTTTCCACTAGGAATTAAATAATCGATGCTTACAGAATCTGTAAACTCGCGATCCTCGCTAAACTAATTGTTCTAACCATGCTCAAAACCCTGACATAACTCAAGCCTTGAGTTATGAATCCTTAAACTATGCCCCATAGTTCGCACCTAGTTAAAAGCTAGAGTTTTACAAAGTTTTAAAAACAAAATACAATCAAATAAAAAGGAGAAACCCTAAAAGAATTGTACAACCCAAAACTAAATTGTTAACCAGGCTTGTCCTAAAGGCTATTAAAATGAGATATTTAATTATTTTTCCCCGTATTAGTTAGTTTCCAGCCGATCCTCTTTTGTCTTTGTCTTTGAATTAGGGTTTCAAAATTTTGAATTGAAGTCGCCACTTGAATTTGTGATTTGAATCACCTCCTTCTTCTTTATTGCCTACGATCTTCGATTGGTATTGATTTATAAGTTCAGTTGCTTCAATGAGTCAAGTAGTTCTTCGATTATAGGTTTGGTATGATTTCAAATTTCAGTTTTAGATTTATTATATTGCTTTGAACTCGACTATTTTGCCAATGATGATAACGGGTGGTATTTAGGGGATTGAATCCCTATATTTTTGTTGAATTTTTCAGTTTGAAATTTTCAACTTCTTTACTTGGTCGTTCAATTTTCAGATGGACATTGGTTTGATTTCTGACTTGTTCTATTATGAAACACACACACACAGAGATATAAATATATATTTGAAATCTCTAATATATGTGTTTGAATATATTTTAACTTGGTATTGCTTTTTCAATTTTGGTCTTTGATGCCTATAGCTTATTCAAATCATTTCTTTGGTTGAATTTGTTTCTTCAACTGCTTTGATTTTTGATATCTTTATTGATGCTGATCCTTAAAACTGATACTTGTCTCCTTGCTTGTTATATATGTTTAGTTTCGTGAAGGCTTTTCCATCTGAGCCCATCTGCTTGTGTGTGTTACTCCATTTTGATATAATGTGTGCGCTGTACCATTTTGTCGAGTCTGTGTATGTGCACACTATTGTATATGTGTGTGTTTATGTGTTGCACCATCTTGCTGAGTCTGATATACTACCTTGCGTGTGTACATGTACTCGAGTGTATCTTATTGCTGACCCTATGTGTGTGTTGTTATGTTTATGGCCTGAAATGATGCACCATGTTTTTGTTGTGTACTTCACCATTTCTGAACTTGTTGTGACACTATTGCCTGATTTGGTTAGCTGGTGCATGCATGTGTGTTGACCTATTCATGATGTGCATGTCTATATGTTTTCTACCCACTTGGTCTTGTTGTTCCTGCACCATTTTGTGATGCCCCGCCCTAAGACCCACACTAACAAAGGATATTAAAGAGTAATATCATCTGCTAGTGTAGAAAATAAGGCTGGTTAGAACTGACCATCCATGAATTATACTTTAAGTGAGCATCAATACGTCGATTAATATGTTATATATTGTTTTTCTTTATTACAAATGGAATCCACATATGTGATCCAGGCTTTAAACAAAACAACGGTAGCTAAAATAATAATGCAAAATAATTTTTGATAAATACAAATCACAGAATCACATATCACAGAATATACACAGCGAATTACAAATAGATATAAGCCGATCAAATCTAATAGGTACATAAAGTTGACCTCAAAATTATGGTCACTACGAAACATGGAATATACAAGAACTACATCCTATACACACACACACAAATATGTATGTTTAAATGAGTCTACACTAGATACAAAATACAAAACTACATGAATATGTACATATATACAAGATGAAGGTAAAATGAATGATAACTAGATAACTGGAGTGAAATCCTCTATAGAACTATCAAACCGGAGCACCTGAAATATCTCGGTCTAACTCAAGTATTATAAAAATAATAAACGGGTCAGTCTGGACTATAATGGATGAGTTAAGCAAGATAAATAATAGATGTAAGGAGATAGATCTCAAATATAAACACAAAGCCAAGTATTGGCAAACATCAAGAATGCTTCAATAACTCCAAGAATAAAATCACCAAATATCAAAACCGAAGATAGTGTAACAACCCTAAGATTGCAATTACCGAATAATAAATTAAAATTATGATTTTAAGTTGAAAAGGGAGCTAAACAAATTTTTGGGAATTTAAATCTTTCAATTGGTTTGCAAATTAAAATATTTTGGGGTTAAAATGGGGAATTTTTAAATGTGATTATGGGTTTAATTGGCCAAATGAGATAATTATATGGTTTTAATTAAAACTAGGTTGCTACTTAGGATTTTGTTCACATGATAACCTTAGAAAAAAATAAACTAAGTCCTAAAGGGTTTTAGAACCTCCTAACATGGCCTATTAGCCTACCCACTTCTATATAATTCTTAAACCCATTCCATAAACCCTAACCCTCCTTTTCATAATTCATAAACCTAGATCTAACCATAACTAATGGCCTCCCTTGGATAGAAGATCCATCTCCTTCTCTACCTAACTAAACTAGTTTAATCTTAGCAAAAGGTAATGCAATCTCCCATATTCTCTAATCCTTCTTAATCCCTATTTTATCACTACCATCTTGTTGTAATCTTTGTTTTCTATTTTTGATTTTTGGGTCCTTGAAGTTTCTTGATCTTTTGCTTTGGGGTTGAAGATTTGGGCTTGCTTAGATATTGTTGCACACAAACTACTTGATCCTTTGCTTCTTTGAGGTAATGCTAAGCTTTGGCCTTTGTTTCCTTTAATATAGTGTAGTAATCATCATATGGTAATTACTATTTATTAGTGATTATTGCTAGTTATAATATTGGTGAAAATTTGATGCCAAAAACTAAAAAAACACCCCAAAATCACCAAAATCATCAAAATCTGCTGGCTGGAAATGTTCAGCCTGAAAACAGGCGGAAAAACATGATCTGGGAGCCCAGAGCAGGCCTGGGTTGCACCCAGGCTGCTGCCTGGGCGTAGTAGCCCAGCCCAGGCGGGCT
This sequence comes from Allium fistulosum, assembly GCA_030737815.1. Lineage (NCBI taxonomy): Eukaryota > Viridiplantae > Streptophyta > Magnoliopsida > Asparagales > Amaryllidaceae > Allium > Allium fistulosum. Next base: position 1,026,301,419 of record CM060902.1, read on the forward strand.
GGGGCCTGCCCCCTCTCCCCAGCCCAGGCGGGCTGGGGCCTCCTCCCCCTCTCCCCAGCCCAGGCGGGCTGGGGGCGTCCCCCTCTCCCCAGCCCAGGCGGGCTGGGGGCCTGTCCCCATCTCCCAGCCTAGGCGGGCTGGGACTTAATTGAACCCAGCCCGCATGGGCTGGGCTTGCTCCCATCCCAGGAGGGCTGGGACTTAATTGAACCCAGCCCGCATGGGCTGGGGCTTCCCCAGCCCAAGAGGGCTGGGGGCTGATTAATTCACCCCAGCCCGCTTGGGCTGGGGTTTGTATTTCATCCCCAGCCCAAGTGGGCTGGGTTCGCGATGCCGCCACGACCGCATCTGAAGTCGGAATTCGACATTTTTGGTCTCGTTGAAAAGATGGAGTTATGAAATCCATATCTGGAAAGTTTGGTCATCATCTGAGTTCATTAGACCCTTTGAATTTCCTGTCAGAGTTGAACCCAGATCGCTGTGCAAAATAGTGCATTTCATGTTTCTGTGTCCGACTTTGGAACGTCTCTACGCCTTCGTTTCAAGTCGAAATCGAGTAATTCTTTTTGCGTTCTGAAGTAGGAATGTCGGACTACGTTCCTACCAAATTTCATGCCATTCGGATTTAGTCAGCTGGTCCGAATAATTTTCCGAACTTGGGTTCGCGTTAGTTTTGGACTATTTTCCAACACTTAGAATATTTTCAGTGATTTTCTGGTTTTATCGATTTCTTTGAGATTTGCCTCTGGATTTTGTACACGGGCCTTATAAAAAGGTTTTAAAAGGATTTTTCGTTCCGAAATGGCTTTTGAAATTATTATATAATATTATTTTTAATTAGTAAACTATTTACTCCATAATAGGAGAGTTTTCAAAAGCCGTTTTAAAGTGTTCTCAAAATCAATTATAAATCCGTTTCGAACCATTATTTTCTATAATAAAAATCTCACACTCACTTTTTAGCACGTCGGGCGAAGTGGAAAGGTGCTTAAACGGTTAGGAAATCTCCGGCCTATGGAACCGTGTATATTTTCTTTCCGGTTAATCCTCGACCTATTCGATTGATCGTTTTGACCTTTGGGTCTAGTTTACCGATGATACGAGGTGGACTTTTTATTGTTTGGAGTGTGAGCTTGCTATTGGTTAGTAAACCGTTTAGTGCGAACGTGGGGTATGGGACTCATTGTTAACACTTTACGGGTTCCTCTCCAAGAAGTTTGTGACACATTAGCCTCTGGGCAGCCAGTACTGGACCTCTGGGTCACCACGCCTCTGGGAAACCGTCTCTGGGCACCTGTTCTATGAAGCAGTTTCTTTTTTCGGCATGTGCCTCTGGGCCTTTATCCTTCTGGGAAGGATCATGCCGTCTCGCGCGTTCCGCATCTGTGCGAGTGATCGATCACAACTCTACAGTACTTGGCAATAACGACTCCGGTCGGTGCACGTGCTATACTTGTATTATCTGATGATTTTTATATCCATTCGAGTACCGCCATTCGGTGTTGGTTCTATGAAACCATACGATGTAAGTGCGATTACCTTGTGGATTCACAGTGTCTCTGGGCACTGCTTTTCAGTGTTTGATTTCATTGACTTTTCAGTATATCCCCATTGCTCTTTGGAGCATCGATCTTTGCTTAGGCATTGATTACAGACTCTGGTCATTCTTGGGATTATTGCCTATGGGAAACTTTATATAGCTTTGGCTACGTCGATGATATGAGGCGATTTTATTTATTCAACACTTTGGTGCTGAGATTCTCTTTGGAGATTTTTTTTCTATTGATTGATGATTAGTGACCGTCATTATACTCATGTGGTCCAAAATACTCTTCTCTTAGGAAAAGTACTGCTTTATTTATGTACCGCATTATTATATATCTCAGTTATTACTGATTGTTTAGCTAGCCTGACCCGAGTGTTTTCGCTCGGGTCAGACCGAGTTGTTTCAGGTTAGGTCTCTGGACTTAGCTTCTTTAGCCATTGTAATTTCGTTATGAATATTTATTGAATATGTCGAACCACTTGAAAAAAAATAGATACCATCCTTTCGACGTATTCAGTAGATAGTTATAGCTTGATTACAAATGGTCGCTTCCACTATACTCTATTCTCCGCTTTAGCAGACAATATTACTCCCGTAATACTCATTGTTACAGTGGGTCTCAGAGTAGGGCGTTACAGCTTGGTATCAGAGCCAAGGTTCAGAATTAAGCATAACAAACACAGAACAGATACATAGTACAATACGTTATAATACGATCCAAATTGAACATATCCACCTTTAGATAAATAAGTTAGGAATATGTGTAGGAATCTATTATATTCCGTAATATTCCTTAATGAATTATCTTTGAATCGTGCTTAACTAAATCTACTGATCATATGTTTAAAGAGTGTCCCAAGCCTCTTTTCTGCCGCTATTGTAAGAAGGAGGGTCATCATTATTCCACTTGTCCTACTGCACCTCCTAGATCTGGCAAGCTTAATGCTGCCAAGGCTCCTAAATCTTCAGCTCAGCCTCGAGGTACGCATCTTTCCATTCTCGAAGGTTCTATTTTATTTCATGGTAGATCTTGTAGAGTTCTCTTTGATACGGGTTCCTCTCACTCATTCGTATCAAAGGAACTAGTTGATACTTTATCTTTGGATATTACTTGTATGGTTTCTTCACTAAGGATTGTGAATCCCATTGGTGGATCCACGACCCTTAGCTTGCTCTGTGAGAATATAGATATTGATCTTTGTGGATTTTCTTTCCATGCGAATCTGCACGTTATGGAGTATTTGGGCTTTGATATGATTCTTGGCATGGATTGGCTCGTTCAGCACGACGCAAAAATTATTTGTTCGGAGCGAATATTATTCATTCATCACCCTGACTCATCCTCTCCGTTAGCTATTGTTCTTCAAGATGTTGGGCTTTCTGATGTTACTTTATTCTCTCTTGATTCACGAGATGATGAGGTAGACATATCTCGTATTCCAGTTGTTCGGGATTTCCCCGATATCTTCGAGCCAGTATCTAGTTTACCACCAAAGCGAGCTATTGAGTTCCGCATCGATCTCATTCCAGGCTCTCATCCAGTTGGGCGTCCTCCTACGAGAATGTCCACTAAGGAGAATGAGGAACTCAGGAAGCAGTTAGTTGAGCTTGAAGCGAAGCAGTTCATCCGATCCAGTTCTTCGCCATGGGGTGCTGCTGTGGTCTTCGTTAAGAAAGCTGATGGCTCTCTTAGGCTTTGCATTGACTATCGCAAGCTCAATGAGCTGACCATCAGAAATCGCTACCCACTTCCTCGGATAGACGACATGTTTGACTAATTGAGCGGTGCGAAGGTCTTCTCTCAGCTTGACCTTGCCACCGGATTCCATCAGCTACGAGTCACGGAAGACAGCATTCCTCTTACAGCATTTCGCACTCGTTATGGTTCTTTTGAGTGGTTGTTCATGCCGTTCGGCTTGACGAACGCTTCGGCTTTCTTCGTCGATCTCATGAATCGAGTATTCCAGGAATACATCGATAGATTCGTTCTGGTTTTCATCGACGATATTCTTATTTATTCTAGATCCGAGGCAGAGCATGCTCATCATCTACGGATCGTCTTGGATAATCTTCGTCAGCATCAGCTTAGGGCCAAGCTCTCCAAGTGCCATTTCTGGGAGAGTAAGGTCAAGTTCTTGGGTCATATTGTTTCTTCTGAGGGTATTTCTATCGATCCAGCCAAGATCGAAGCTATTCAGAATTGGAAGCAGCCCGAGAACGTTCATGATATTCGCAGCTTCCTTGGGCTGGCGGGTTATTACCGTCGGTTTATCAAGGATTTCTCTCGAGTTGCACTTCCCCTTACGACGCTGACTCATAAGGGTGTTCGCTTTATTTGGTGTGATAAGTGTGAAGCTTCCTTTCAGCGACTGAAGGAACTTCTCACTCATGCTCCTATTCTAGTGGTTCCTGAGAGTAACCATGATCTTGTTGTTTACACCGACGCTTGTGGTAGCGGCCTCGGTGCTGTGCTAATGCAGAAGGATCGGGTAGTTGCTTACGCTTCTAGGCAGCTACGTCCGAATGAGGTTCGCTATCCTACTCATGATCTTGAGTTAGCAGCTATCGTCTTTGCCTTGAAGACGTGGCGTCATTATCTATTGGGCGAACGTTTCATTCTCTACACCGATCACAAGTCGCTGAAGTATTTATTCAGTCAGAAGGATCTCAATATGAGGCAGCAGCGATGGCTCGAGTTTCTCGCCTCATATGACTTAGACATTCAGTATACCCCTGGCAAGGGTAATCGTGTTGCAGATGCGCTCAGTCGCAAACACTCGGCAGTAGTTTCTATGATGATAGCCGAGTGGGATATTCTTGAGACTCTTTCTATGTGTGATATTCGAAATCGAGCTCCGTCTTCTGATCCTCAGATATTGTTATTCAGCTTGGAAGCTCGACCTATTCTATTGGATCGCATTGCCCATGCCCAGCGGCAGGATCCAGACTTGTTGCGATATATTCATCTCCTTGAGTCGGGATCCAGTGATGAGACATTGCTGGATTATTCTATTGATTCTCATCGGTGTCTTCGCAGGAAGAACCGTATTTTGGTACCATCTGATTTATCACTTAGTTATGACATTCTGGACGAGTGTCATCGCACTAAGTACACCATCCATCCCGGCTCGAGCAAGATGTATGCTGATATGTGTCGGGTATATTATTGGGAGGGCATGAAGAGTGATGTTGCAAGTTATGTAAGCCGTTGCATGACTTGTTAACAGATCAAAGCTGAGCATCAGCGTCCATCTGGTCTTCTTCAGCCGCTAGAGATTCCATTATGGAAATGGGATCAGATATCCATGGATTTTATTGACGGTCTGCCTCAATCGAGGTCGGGCCATACTTCTATTTGGGTCATCGTCGATCGCTTGACCAAACCAGCTCATTTCATTCCTATTAAGTCCACTCGGACTGCTCCTCAGCTTGCCAAGCTATATGTGAAGGAAGTCGTTCGACTTCATGGCATCCCTAGCTCTATCGTCTTTGATCGAGACACTATCTTTACTAGTCACTTTTGGAAGTGCCTACAGTCAGCTTTGGGCTCAAAGCTGAATCTCTCGACTGCTTATCATCCTCAAACCGACGGTCAGACGGAGAGGGTGAATCATGTTTTAGAGGATCTTTTGCGCTGTTGTATTCTGGATTTCGGAGGTAGTTGGGAGGATCACTTACCGCTTGTAGAGTTCTCCTACAACAACAGATTTCAGTCTAGTATCGGCATGGCACCTTTCGAGGCTCTTTACGGAAGGCCATGTCGTTCTCCTTTGTGTTGGTTAGAATCTGGCGAGAAGCTCCTTCTTGGTCCAGATTCAGTTCGGGAATCTTCTGAGAAGATTATTCTTATTCGTCAGAGAATGAAAGAGGCGCAGAACCGTCAGAAATCCTACGCGGACAACCAAAGGAAGCCTCTTGAGTTCTCCATTGGTGATCATGTCTTTATTTGGATATCTCCCATGAAGGGGGTTGTGCGTTTCAGCTCTACAGGGAAGTTGGCTCCTCGCTATGTTGGACCATTTCATATTACGGAACGCATCGGCCCCGTTGCTTATCGTGTGGCTCTACCTGCTCACTTCTCTGGAATGCACGATGTGTTCCATGTTTCCCAGCTTCGCATGTGTGTCCGCGATCCTGATTCTATCATTGAGCCGCATGATGTGCCTGATTTAGAGATCTTACCTGATTTATCTTTGGAGTAGCAACCTCTTCGTGTGCTTGATTCGGAGGTTAGACGCCTTCGCAACAAAGAGGTTCCACTCGTGAAGATTCAATGGTCACTGAATCCTAAGGACTGCACTTGGGAGACCAGAGAATCTATCGAGCGCTCTTATCCTGGCTTTCTCCCATCTTCTTCTGCGGGTGAGAATTCTCTATTTTATCCTCTGTATTCCTTTGTGGATTAGATGATATAGACGACTTCTATATTTAAGGAAATTGCGGGGACGCAATTTTCTTAAGGGAGGGAGTCTGTAACAACCCTGAGATTGCAATTACCGAATAATAAATTAAAATTATGATTTTAAGTTGAAAAGGGAGCTAAACAAATTTTTGGGAATTTAAATCTTTCAATTGGTTTGCAAATTAAAATATTTTGGGGTAAAAATGGGGAATTTTTAAATGTGATTATGGGTTTAATTGGCCAAATGAGACAATTATATGGTTTTAATTAAAACTAGGTTGCTACTTAGGATTTTGTTCACATGATAACCTTAGAAAAAATAAACTAAGTCCTAAAGGGTTTTAAAACCTCCTAACATGGCCCATTAGCCTACCCACTTCTATATAATATCTTAAACCCATTCCATAAACCCTAACCCTCCTCTTCATAATTCCTAAACCTAGATCTAACCCTAACTAATGGCCTCCCTTGGATAGAAGATCCATCTCCTTCTCTACCTAACTAAACTAGTTTAATCTTAGCAAAAGGTAATGCAATCTCCCATATTCTCTAATCCTTCTTAATCCCTATTTTATCTCTACCATCTTGTTGTAATCTTTGTTTTCTATTTTTGATTTTTGGGTCCTTGAAGTTTCTTGATCTTTTGCTTTGGGGTTGAAGATTTGGGCTTGCTTAGATATTGTTGCACACAAACTACTTGATCCTTTGCTTCTTTGAGGTAATGCTAAGCTTTGGCCTTTGTTTCCTTTAATATAGTGTAGTAATCATCATATGGTAATTACTATTTATTAGTGATTATTGCTAGTTATAATATTGGTGAAAATTTGATGCCAAAAACTGAAAAAACACCCCAAAATCACCAAAATCATCAAAATCTACTGGCTGGAAATGTTCAGCCTGAAAACAGGCTGAAAATCATGATCTGGGAGCCCAGAGCAGGCCTGGGTTGCACCCAGGCTGCTGCCTGGGCGTAGTAGCCCAGCCCAGGCGGGCTAGGGCCTGCCCCCTCTCCCCAGCCCAGGTGGGCTGGGGCCTCCTCCCCCTCTCCCCAGCCCAGGCGGGCTGGGGGCGTCCCCCTCTCCCCAGCCCAGGCGGGCTGGGGGCCTGTCCCCATCTCCCAGCCCAGGCGGGCTGGGACTTAATTGAACCCAGCCCGCATGGGCTGGGCTTGCTCCCAGCCCAGGCGGGTTGGGACTTAATTGAAACCACCCCGCATGGGCTGGGCTTGCTCCCAGCCCAGGCGGGCTGGGACTTAATTGATCCCAGCTCGCATGGGCTGGGGCTTCCCCAGCCCAAGCGGGCTGAGGGCTGATTAATTCACCCCGGCCCGCTTGGGCTAGGGTTTGTATTTCATCCCCAGCCCAAGCGAGCTGGGTTCGCGATGCCGCCACGATCGCATCTGAAGTCGGAATTCGACATTTTTGGTCTCGTTGGAAAGATGGAGTTATGAACTCCATATTTGGAAAGTTTGGTCATCATTTGAGTTCATTAGACCCTTCGAATTTCCTGTCATAGTTGAACCCAGATCGCTGTGCAAAACAGTGCATTTCATGTTTCTGTGTCCGACTTTGGAACGTCGCTACGCCTTCGTTTCAAGTCGGAATCAAGTAATTCTTTTTGCGTTCTAAAGTAGGAATGTCGGACTATGTTCCTACCAATTTTCATGACATTCGGATTCAGTCTGCTGGTCCGAATAATTTTCCGAACTTGGGTTCGCGTCTGTTTTGAACTATTTTCCAACACTTAGAATATTTTCAGTGATTTTCTGGTTTTATCGACTTCTTTGAGATTTGTCTCTGGATTTTGTACACGGGCCTTATAAAAAGGTTTTAAAAGGATTTTTCGCTCCGAAATGGCTTTCGAAATTATTATATAATATTATTTTTAATTAGTAAACTATTTACTCCATAATAGGAGAGTTTTCAAAAGCCGTTTTAAAGTGTTCTCAAAATCAATTATAAATCCGTTTCGAACCATTATTTTCTATAATAAAAATCTCACACTCACTTTTTAGCATGTCGAGCGAAGTGGAAAGGTGCTTAAACGGTTAGGAAATCTCCGGCCTATGGAACCGTGTGTATTTTCTTTTCGGTTAATCCCCGACCTATTCGATTGATCGTTTTGACCTTTGGGTCTAGTTTACTGATGATACGAGGTGGACTTTTTATTATTTGGAGTGTGAGCTTGCTATTGGTTAGTAAACCGTTTAGTGCGAACGTGGGGTATGGGACTCATTGTTAACACTTTACGGGTTCCTTTCTAAGAAGTTTGTGACACATTAGCCTCTGGGCAGCCAGTACTGGACCTCTGGGTCACCACACCTCTGGGAAACCGTCTCTGGACACCTGTTCTATGAAGCAGTTTCTTTTTTCGGCATGTGCCTCTGGGCCTTTATCCTTCTGGGAAGGATCATGCCATCTCGCGCGTTCCGCATCTGTGCGAGTGATCGATCACAACTCTACAGTACTTGGCAATAACGACTCCGGTCGGTGCACGTGCTATACTTGTATTATCTGATGATTTTTATATCCATTCGAGTACCGCCATTCGGTGTTGGTTCTATGGAACCATACGATGTAAGTGCGATTACCTTGTGGATTCACAGTGTCTCTGGGCACTGCTTTTTAGTGTTTGATTTCATTGACTTTTCAGTATATCCTCATTGCTCTTTGGAGCATCGATCTTTGTTTGGGCATTGATTACAGACTCTGGTCATTCTTGGGATTATTGCCTATGGGCAACTTTATATAGCTTTGGCTACGCCGATGATATGAGACGATTTTATTTATTCAACACTTTGGTGCTGAGATTCTCTTTGGAGATTTTTTTTCTGTTGATTGATGATTAGTGACCGTCATTATACTCATGTGGTCCAAAATACTCTTCTCTTAGGAAAAGTACTGCTTTATTTATGTACCGCATTATTATATATCTCAGTTATTACTGATTGTTTAGCTAGCCTGACCCGAGTGTTTTCGCTCGGGTCAGACCGAGTTGTTTCAGGTTAGGTCTCTGGACTTAGCTTCTGTGCTTCCGCTTGGACATTATTTGCTATGCTGATAGATAGCGCTTTTATTTGTCCACTATTCCGCTACTTTGCTATTATTCAGACTTTGATATGTACATATTTTTGACTCGCATGTGCGGGCAGTGGCTTTGTACCCACTTATAGTATTTGGATCTGTATTGACGATGTATTGTTTTGGGATTTTATATCTGTTATGTGATTCTGTTCTGTGATGTTTTATCATTTATTACTATGCTTGTTCTGATAGGTCTTTAGCCATTGTAATTTTGTTATGAATATTTATTGAATATGTCGAACCACTTGAAAAAAAATAGATACCATCCTTTCGACGTATTCAGTGGATAGTTATAGCTTGATTACAAATGGTCGCTTCCACTATACTATATTCTCCGCTTTAGCAGACAGTATTACTCCTATAATACTCTTTGTTACAGTGGGTCTCACAGTGGGGCGTTACAGATAGCTTCTAAAAGAAAAATCCCTAAAACTATTTGGTTATAACACAAATAACCTATAATTTAGAAATCATAAATATAAATCCAGAAATCACATAAAAGAGAGAAAGGCGCCAATACTCCATGATTGGTGAATAAATTCACCTACATGCGTGTAAACCAAAGATAGATATAAATGTCTATAGAACTCCAAGATAGATGTAACCCCAAAGTAACTCTAAGATATGTGTAAGCCTATAGAACTCCAAGATAGGTATAAGACATACAAATGCCATGATAGGAACAAGTCCTATAAAACCCCGTGATAGGTACAAGACCTATAAAAACTCCAAGATAGGTGCAAAACCTACAGAAATCCAAGGCGAGTCAAAAACTCATCGATATAAGTGTGATATACTCCCAAATAACAATCGAATAAGTAACAACCGTATATCCAATACCACATGGGTTTACCTATATTTTTACTATAAGCTGGTAAACTACACTCATGTGTCTACAGGGTTCAACCGAACAAGTCCAGGAATTAAAACGCAAGTGTTCCATACCACTCGTTTCCTTTAACCATTTAATTCGATTTCTTATCTGATCGAGTGCATGTGATTTTTATAAAAACATTAAGCTTTGAAACCCTTCTTAAAAACTATATATAATTTTATATGCTAATATATATATATATATGAAAAGGAATTTGTTAAACTTTTAAATACATAAATATATTTAGACGTTGTTTTGTAAGCTAATATATTTTGAAAAGCCTTTGCAAAATCTCTTTAGTCATATGAAGAGTCCCATACTAATTTAAAACCATTATTGTTATAACAAATAATTATATATATATATATTCAAATATACTTATTATAGAAAATAAGTTGTACTTGAAAAGATTTGAATAAAAACTATAATTTGGAAATCAGCCTTTTGAAAATTCTGACTGAAATTGTGCTAGAAAACTTGTGTATAAGTCCATGAACCATAGAGCATTTCTACGGTATAATAACTCAAAAATTAGTTCCCAAATTCATAAATCAAAATCTATAAGCAACATTTAAATCCGCATAGAAAACAACGTCAAAATAAGCAAATAGGTGTTAGGAAATCAAATTCATGGTTTTAATGGCAACAACTATACAATGAAAATCAAATGTACATATATATGTATATATATAGGAACTTGCTAAAGTAAGATCACTAGAGAGACAAGAACAAGGCTCAAAGAACGTTACAAAAAACTACAAGTCGATAGGATCAATGGAGCAATGACACAGATGCACAAATTCAACATGCACAAGTTTTAGACGTCTGGGTGCACTAGCCAGACTTCTGAAGAAATCCTCTGGAATTTAAAACAGAAAGGATCAGATGTCTGAAAGGCTATTGTATACAAAAAATATATAGAGCCAGACGTCTGAAACTGAACTCGGTTGTTGACATTCAAATTACAACTGCCGCAATTGAAAAGACACCTTCGCTTCTCTTCGCTGCAACTCTTCATCACCATCAGAAGCGACCATAGAACACTTGTTAATGGATGCAACTACTCAAGGAATATCTCTACCATTATAAATAACATCAAGAATCAAAGAGAAGGACTAACATTACTTACTTCTGCTCTTCGATTATATACTCTATCATATACTCTTGATCTTTAGCAATCTATACTTGTATTCTACTCTTCCAAATATACAGTTCCTCATAGACAATAATCTCTAGATATATATTGGAAGAATTTGTACTATATAGTCAAAATTCGTGTAATAGAGAACACACAGTTGACAAAGAAACTCTTCTATTGTAAACCTGTTCCTCCGGGTGAAGTGAGGGTTTTTTGGTGAAAGGAAATTCCGAAGAGGAGCTTCAGGACTGGACGTAGGACGGGAGGTCCGAACCAGTATAAAATCCCTGGTGTGATTATTCTTATTTACATACTTTACTATTGTTACACTATAGTTTAAATTAGTCATATACTTGTCATTTGTATAATCGATCCACCATACTATAGACTTTCAATTGGTATCGGAGCCTGGGATTCTAGAGATCGTAACAACATCCTAGAATAAATGGCTATAAAGAGATCTACTCAAGGCAATAGGAAGAGGAAAAGCAATAAAGAAGAATCAGAGGAGAAAATAAACAAATGCTTCATGGCTAAACTCAGATCACAATCGGTATGTTTAGATTCTTTATATAAAGATCTTCTGTTAGCACATGATGAATTATTAAAAGATAGTAAAACGTTGAATACAGTTAGTAGAATTACTTTAGATAAGTTAAAAGATTGTGAGCAAGAAATTTCCAATTTAAAAGTGGAAAATAAATTTTTTATAAAAAAAACTAAATGTTTTGAAAATACCATAGAAGAAATTGTTTTACAAAAAGATTTCCTACAAAAAGAAAATGAGCAGTTAGAAGATAAAAACAATGATCTTTTGGAGGAAATCAATGTTTTGCAAAATAAAAATACTATGTTTGAAAATGAAAAAGAAATTTTTTCAAAAGAAATTACAGATTCGAAAAGACAAAATGATTTATTACAATCATCTTTAGATAATTCAGAATCTCGAATTTTTCTTCTCGAAAATGAGAACTGTACGATAAAAAGGGAGAATTCTGAATTAAACAAGCAAATTGATTTGAAAAACAGTAATATTTCTTTTGAAAATAATAATTTTGACTTCAAAGCTAAATTTGATAAACTTAACACTGAAGTCACCAAATTTAAAAAGGGTCAAAACAATTTAAATATGATTTTATCTAGTTCTAGACCTTTACATGACAAAAGTGGTTTAGGATATAATAAAACTGATCGTAGAAATAGCACTAGATACGCTTTCATGTATAGAAAAAATGTTAATGCTAGTACTAAATTTCGAGTAAAGTCTAGATCAAATTCTTATAGAAATTCAAATACTGCTATGGCCAACAATGTTTATAATTTCTCTAGAAGTACAAAATCATTGAACGGAAATATGAATAAAAATTATCTAAGTATTTAGGTTCCTGTTAATTGGAAAAATAGAGAAAAATACATTGATGTACTTTGATACGATAGTTAATAATGAAAATTATATATATAAAGGTTCAACCACACCCAAATGGGTATGGTTTCCAAAGATCTAACCCCCCATACCCTAACATAGTAAGTGCGTACCAAAAAATGATTTTTATTTATTACAGGTACTCGGAGAAACAAAAGGAAAGATTTTGGAATTTGCGAATATGATTCCCTCATTCTTTTTTGATAATGACAAAGGGGGAGAGATAATGGAAAGCACATATTCAAGGGGAGATTTATAAAAATTACATATTACTACAATGTATAGTTGTCATCATAAAAAAGGGGGAGATTGTTAGGAAATCAAATTCATGGTTTTAATGACAACAACTATACAATGAAAATCAAATGTACATATATATGTATATATACAGGAACTTGCTAAAGTAAGATCACTAGAGAAACAAGAACAAGGCTCAAATAACGTTACAAAAAACTACAAGTCGATAGGATCAATGGAGCAATGACACAGATGCACAAATTCAACATGCATAGTTTTCAGACGTCTGGGTGCATTAGCAAAACGTCTGAAGAAATCCTCTGGAATGTAAAACAGAAAGGATCAGACGTCTGATTAATGAACTCAGATGTCTGAAAGGCTATTGTATACAAAAAATATATAGAGCCAGACGTTTGAAACATATACCAGACGTCTGAAACTGAACTCGGTTGTTCACATTCAAATTACAACTGCCACAATTGAAAAGACACCTTTGCTTCTCTTCGCTGCAACTCTTCATAACCATCAGAAGCGACCATAGAATACTTGTTAATGGATGAAACTACTCAAGGAATCTCTCTAACATTACAAATAACATCAAGAATCAAAGAGAAGGACTAACCTTACTTACTTATGCTCTCTGATTATATACTCTATCATATACTCTTAATCTCTAGCAATCTATACTTGTATTCTACTCTTCCAAATATAAAGTTCCTCATAGACAATAATCTCTAGATATATATTGGAAGCATTTGTACTATATAGTCAAAATCCGTGTAATAGAGAACACACAGTTGACAAAGATCGTCTACTATTGTAAACCTGTTCCTCCGGGTGAAGTGAGGATTATTTGGTGAAAGGAAATTCCGAAGAGGAGCTTTGGGACTGGACGTAGGACGGGAGGTCCGAACCAGTATAAAATCCTGGTGTGCTTATTCTATATTTACTTAGATTAGTATTGGTTTAGTTGCATCATATATTTTTCCGCATATACTTGCATATACACTACACGATCAGAAATCATTAGAGTCGAAACCAATACACATGTATCAATGGTATTGGTACAGAGTGAATTGGTATGTAGCTAAAGGTAGGGTGTCGAAGGTGATGCTTTCGTTAGGGTCGAAACCAAAGTTTGCTTTTAAAAGATAATCGCCTGCCTAGTTTTTAAAAAGGCTTTCGACCAAGCCGATACTCTATAAGGTCGAGACCTTTTTGTTTTGGAAAGTAAATTCCTGCCTTGTTTTACTTAAAGCTTTTGACATAGTCGAAACTCATGCTTTCGAAAGGGACTTTATAAATAGCTTAGAAAGGGTACTTTTCTCCTTAGATCAGTGCTTTCAAAAGGATTGGTTTCAACCAAGACGAAACCCAACTGCTAATTTTCCTTTTGACTATATTGAAGCCATTAATGCTTTCAAAGGGTTATCTTCGTTTTTATCTGAGCTAAGCCACTACTTAAATGCTTTTGAAAGGGGTTGAGGGTTTTGAAGGTAATGGAGTCGAAAGAGGGTTTCAACTCTATACTCCGAAGTTTTAAATTTAAAAGGTTGTTGTTTTTGACTAGATGGCTCCGACACCATCAACTTTTACCCAAACAATTTTATAAGGGTTTCGAAAGAGGTACTTTCGTATACAACCATTTTGACCTAAATGATGTTTTTAAAAAAGAATAAACCCAATAATTTCGAAAGTGGTACTTTTATTTGTTTCGAAGCTATGTTTTAAAGGACGTTTTGATACCATCGAAAGGTATTTTTGATTTCGAAGGAGATGTTTTAAGATTTCAAAACATGAACCCAGTCTCAATTTGAGGGAATAACCATGGAATAAGAAAATAAAAGGTTTTAAAATGAAGAAGTTTTCATTTATCATAAAGGTTAAAAGGTTTAACCAGGATATATATATATATATGATTCAAGGATAATACACCATAGGTGTTGGTATTATTTTGTTGTTGTGATTACTTCTTCATGTATTTATTCACATTGTAATTAACCCATAATGGTATTTTGGGGAAGGGCGGAATAACCAGTTAGGTTGACCCAGTAGTGAATACAACTTAAGAAATGTTAAAATCTTAATTAAAGATATCGGCAGGGCCAATAGGTTCACAATAAGCCCATGAAAACTGTGTATAGCAAAAGATATTAGCAAAGGCCAATAGTTTCATAGTCGGTCCATGAAAACTATGATTGATATTGGCAGGACCAATAGGTTTGTAGTTAGCCCATGAAAACTATATCCGGATTAAGATATTGACAGTTAGCCACCTAGTTAGCCCTTGAAAACTAGGATAATAGAAAAGATATTGGAGTTACCAATAGGTTCTTAGTAATCCCATGAAAACTATAAATTTGGACAAATAGTCCATAAACATTTAACAGGTTAGTAGTAACCCTAGAAACTATAATCGAGATAGATAGTTAGAATGAATGGGGATGGGTAATCCAGATTTGATTTAATTGTTTTGCATATCATCATAATGTTTTGAAATACTATGTTTTAACCATTGTGGATGCAGGAGCACAGTATATGGTTTTATAAACGTTTTAGGATACTAGTAAGGGGAAAACCCATTCCGCAAAGCCGCATGGTATCACTAGATATCTAAATGGTTTGAGATGGTAGATTATTATTCATACCAGGTGTTCTTTTAGACGAATAAAGCTTCCGAGGATGAGCATGAGGCAAGCTTGTTATTAGAGTTCTTTTATTTCTGCTGTGTGTTTGATTGTAAAGGCAAATTGTTTTAGTGCCTTATTATATACTCTGATCATCCATGGGGGCATCTTAATATGTCATGCTTGGCACATTTTGTATTAATTATATGTTATCTGAACGTGGTCTGCGTACTAGGATTATGTAATGAATTAGAAATATTTGGAAATGGAATATGAACTTTTTTTGTTGTTTTCAATTTTTTTCATATTCATGTGTTTTTGTGTATCAATGAATCTAACACCACCGTATTTGGTCGCTAAGGATTAATAATTATGGATGACTGCAGCATCCATAGCCATTATTCTTGGGCCTCCAAGTAGGGGGATGTTACAAGTTGGTATCAGAGCATAGGTTTATGAAACTTTAAAAGAAATATAAACCTAAAATATTTTAAAACATAATCCAATGAATTAGATAATAAGATTGGGGTTTGTGTTAAAGGTATAGTAACGTGCTTGTATTTGATATATATATATATATATATATTTATATATATAAGTACGTATTCCCTGTTCTCTTAGATCGTTCTTCTGTATCTTACTAAGGCTCGTATGCAGATTTACGAGAAATGAGATATGGAAGCAGGAAACGGAAGAGGAAATCTCGGTGGAGGAAGCACCACCGCTAATGGAACTGCTCGACCCACTACAAGGAGGAACCCGGGTCAACCGGCTAATGCTAGCAATCAAAATGCTAATGCAATTGTAGGTGCAAGAAATCCACCAGTAGATATGGAGGTGATGTATCTGTTCTTTGTTGGTTTGATGCAAGCAGGAGTTGCTGCTGGTGTTGTTGGAAATGTTGGAGGAGCTAATCCTGTATCTCCAACTGGGAATATTTATGCTTTGCTGAGTAGAGATTACACCAGTTTGGGTGGGAAGCCATTCTTGGGAACAGAGAGTGCCATAGAGGTTCAGAATTGGCTGTTGCATTGTGAGTGTATATTTACTAATTTGGGTCTGAATGATGGGAAAAAGAGAAGGTTGGCCTCTAGACAGTTGCAGGAGTCAGCACTACATTGGTGGAATAGTGTCACTGCTGGAGTTCCTGAAGAGCAGTTAACTTGGGCTTATTTTATAATGAGATTTGAGTAGAAGTTTGTATCTGAGTTTGCTAAGTCAGAACTGATGTGGAAGTTTATGGATCTAGTTCAGAGAGATTTCAGTAGTCGAGTATGCTACTAAGTTTAAAGAGCTGTCTCGATGTGAATATGCTACTATAGATACTGACATCAAAAGGAATGAGAGGTTCATTTGGGGATTAAGGCCCGAGCTTGCTAAGATGACCGTGACACATGTCTGTGATCCTTGTAATATAGTGGTGGAGATGGTCATTCGCCATGAGGAGTTATTTGCTGAGTTTGCTAAAGAGAAACCAGTGGAAACTCAGTGTTCTCAAGGGAAGAAGAGGAAGTTCTTTAAAAAGAAGGGAGCCTAAAAGGGAGATACTGCTAAGAAGTCAAAGGCTGAGGTAGTTTCCTATAAGTGTGACAAGAAGGGTTACTTTGCGAAGGATTGCCGGTTAGGAAATGGGAAAAGGCTGCAAGTAAGAAGATTGTGAAGTGCTTCAACTTTAATCAAGTTGGGCATTACAAGAATCAGTGTCTAGAGCCAGTTAGGGAGGACAAAGGAATTTTTTTTGCTATTGGACCAGCTAGGCCTACTACAGCTGATAAAGGAAAGACTGTGATGGAAGGTATATTTTTTATTCAGAGTATACCAGTTAGGGTACTTTTTGATACCAGTGCATCACATTCATTTATATCTCAGTATCTGGTTGATAGGTTATGCTTAGAACCCACGTACCTTGTTACTTCCTTAAGGGTTGTGAATCCAATAGGAGGGTATGTAACTCTGGGGATGAGATGTGACCAGTTAGAACTTGATTTGTTAGGTCATAAGTTTACATGTAGTTTGTATGCTATTAATTTCGTAGATTTTGGATCATTTTGGGTATGGATTGGTTGGGTAGGTATGAGGCCAGGATATTTTGCCAAGATAGGAAAATATCACCGAGACACCCTAATAGTCATAACCGAATTATATTCTCAGTGGGGAATTTTGAACGGAGTAGTTGTGCTATGATAAGTGCAATGGAAGTGGGAAAAGATCTAAGTCAGGTTCGAATAGCAAGAGAGTTTACAGATGTCTTTGATCCAATCACATTACTACCACCGAAATGAGCTGTTGAGTTTCGGATAGATCTTGTGCCAAGAGCTGAACCTGTGAGTAGATCACCTAGCAGAATGACACACACTGAGATGAAGGAATTGAAGGTGCAGTTAGTGGATCTTGAAGGAAGGAATTTTATTAGACTAAGAAGTTTTCCTTAGGGAGCGGTCATAGTGTTTGTGAAGAAACCTGATGGGTTACTAAGGATGTGTATCGACTATCGTAAGTTGAACGAAAGGACGATCAAGAATAAGTATCCTTTTCCAAGAATATATGATATGTTTGATCAGTTGAATGGAGCTAGAGTGTTTTCCCAATTGGACTTGGCGATAGGTTTCCATCAGTTAAGAGTGGTGGAGGATAGTGTTCCTTTGACAGCATTTCGAACTTGGTATGGTTCATATGAGTGGTTGGTGATGCCATTTGGATTAACGAACGCACTGCTTTCTTCGTGGATTTGATGAACTGAGTTTTCTGAGAGTATTTGGATAGGTTTGTATTGGTGTTCATAGATGACATTCTAGTCTACTCTAAGAATTAGAGAGAGCATGAAGTTCATCTTATAATAGTGCTTGAGACGCTGAGGCAGAATCAGCTAATGGCGAAGTTTACCAAGTTTCATTTTTGGTAGAAAGAGGTTAAATTTCTTGGTTAAGTGATTTCAGAGAATGGATTGTAAGTCGATCCAGATATGATTGAAGCCGTGAATAACTGAAAAAGACCAGAGACGGTAACTGAGATCAGGAGTTTTCTTGGACTTGCTGGCTACTACCGAGATTCATTAAGGATTTCTCATGGATAGCAGCACCCTTAACTAAGCTAACTAGGAAGGAAGTGAAATTTCTTTGGTTCGAAAAATGTAAGGAAACATTCCATAAGTTAAAGTATTTATTGACCAATGCACCCGTGTTAGTAGTTCCTGACGGAAACCAAGGGTTGGTGGTATATACTGATGCATGCGAAACTGGATTGGGAGCAGTATTGATGCAGAGTGGTAAATTTATTGCCTATGTGTCACAACAGCTTAGACCGCATGAAGTTAGATATCCTACTCATGATTTGGAGTTGGCAGATGTGATACTTACATTAAAGATTTGGAGGCATTATCTCTTATGAGAGAGATTTGAGCTATATACTGATCATAAGTCTTTAAGATACTTATTCTCTCAGAAGGAATTGAATATGAGACAACATAGGTGGCTGGAGTTTTTGGCTGCTTATGATTTCATTATAGAATATACACTAGTGAAAGGTAATGAGGTAGCAGATTCTCTTAGTAGAAAACATCAGAATGTAGTGTTAGCTATGTTGACAGAGTGGAAGAATTTAGAAGCTTAGGCTAGTTGTGGTGTGCAGATAAGATCAAATGCCAGTTCTAGTCAGAGTACCGCCATGTTGTCCTGTTTAGAAGTACGACCGGTGTTATTAAAAGAATTGCCTCTAAATAGAAGAAGGATCCATTATTAGCTGAGAGAATTAGAAAGCATGAGGTTGGAACTGAGGTCGAAGATTTGAACGATTTTTTTCTTGACTAGAGAGGATGGTTGAGAAAGAAGGGATGGTTATGTATTCAAGATGTTGAGAACTTGAGGAAAGAAGTCCTTGGAGAATGTCATCGGTCAAAGTTTATAATTCATCCTGGAGGAACCAAGATGTATCAGGATATGAAGAGGAGCTTCTATTGGGAAGGCATGAAGAGGGATGTTGGCTTGTGGGTTAGGCAGTGTGCAATCTGTCAACAAGTGAAAGCTGAACATCAGAAGCCGAGTGGGTTACTTCAGCCTTTAGAGATTCCAGTCTGGAAATGGGATTTGATATCCATGGATTTTATAGACGGGTTGCCAAGGACAAATAGGGGTAATGAAAGTATATAGGTTATAGTGGACAAGTTGACCAAGAGTGCCCATTTCATTCCAGTTAAGTCAACCGGAACAGCACCTATTTTAGCTAAGTTGTCCTTAAAGAACATAGTTAGACTGCATGGAGTTCCTAGTAGTATAATCAGTGCCAGAGATGCTTTGTTCACTAGTGAATTTTTGAAGAGTCTACAAGAAGTGATGGGTACCAAGCTTAATATGAGTACTGCATGTCACCCTTAGATAGATGGCTAGACGGAAACAGTAAATAAGGTACTCGAATATTTATTGAGAGCTTGTGTATTAGACTTTGGTGGATCTTGGGAGGATCGCCTACATTTGGTTGAGTTTTCCTATAATAATAGCTATCAGACTAGTATAGGAATGGCGCCTTTTGAAGCATTGTATGAAAGACCATGCAAACACTACAAGAAAATAGTTTATTAATAGCTCGAAGGGATAGCATTGTAATATGACTTGCTATTGTTAGCTTGTTTAAAAGTCATTCATATGCAAACACAGCTCAACACACACTGTTAGTATCGAATAATGGAAAAACATTGGCGGTACATTTTTACAATTCCCGCTCACATATTACACTCCTTGCTCATATCACAATCTATTCCAAATCTTTTTTCCATGCCTTGCTTCCAAATCCCTAAATCAATCCACAAAATCCCTAATCAGCCAGCTTCCTACCGTCCGATATGTCGCTGCCATCTAGTCTGTAGCTGCTTCGATCTGCCACATGCCGCTTTCTCGTTGTCCGCTTAGCTGTTTCAACAAAAGTTAGTTTGCTACCTCTTTGTCACATACTCCCCTTACCTCTTTTCCTCTTCGTGCCACCACCATGTCTCGACCACCACAATCGACAGTACTGGTATGTTATTTTAGGTTACTTGTGCCAATTTCCATTTATTGATGATGAATTTTGAATGTTGATGAATATAATTTATATAAACATGTATAGATAGGTAACTTCTTGTATTGTCGTTCTTACTTCTAAGGTTTGTCCGGTAACTGTATGTTACAACAATTACAACATGCAGTTAACTACTGACCTCCTCAATCAACATGAAATTGTGTTCGAATCGATTATTATACCTATTGTTTATTTTCTTTGTGAATCCTTCACTTGCCGATTTTGGAATGGTGGAATTTGTTGTTGGTGTCAGCATTAGATTATTTAATGATGCTTCTATTCCAATAGTTTCATATTCCATACTAGTCCATAATTATATTATTTATTGGATTGATTTGATCATCTTCTTATGCACAAAATAGTTTCTTAGATCAATGAAAGGTATTGTTTGTTTAGGTTGAGTTAGACAGTTTGTATCTTCATTGTAATAGAAAAAATGGCAAAGGGGTTATTAGTTGATAACGTTGCATGGGTGTATTCATTGTCATGATCAGATGGATTATTTGCATGGAATTTAATGCTTCCCTAGAAGTAGTTATTTCATTTTCAATTGTAGGTTGATTGGAATTGTGAGTAGGATGGGGTAAGGGGATTTGCATGTGGTGTTTCACAAGTTGGTAAGGAAGTACGGAAGTTTAAAATTGTGCGTGTTGACTCAGTTAAAGTAGTTGTAACTTTACACTATATGTAAAATGTAAATATAGTTTACTATTATTGTACGCCATAGTTGCAATTTTCATGTCAGATTGTATTAAAACATAGGCATGTAAACCAATAAGGTATCTAGCTGGTGATTTAAACCTCAGATGTTTAAATAGTTCCCAAAATAAGAAAGAAGTTTTGTACCTTTGGTAGCTTATTTATTTCAGACAGTCTCTCACAAATATTTTAAACAAATTTTATTTCATTTTTTTTTATTTTTTTTAGAGGGATATTCTCTAAACTATATAACCCATAAATACAGAATAACATGTATATTTTTCCTGCACATGGTGGAAAGTTTTCTATACATATACTGCTATGTGTTCTAACTATTTATAAATTAGATGTCAAGGGTGAAGATGCTAAAACGTGTTTGTGAGGACCCTACAAGCTTAAAGTGATATCAATTTTTAAATAAAAAAATCCATGGCTTATATTTGATTTATTATGATCTCCTCAAACATACAACAATTAATTTACATGTTTGGGTATTAGAGTTACTCTTGGGTGGGTAGTTTAAATAAATTGTCTTATGTTTAATAATGTACAAATCTGTTGTAAAAACGAATAAAAATATCCCAGAATCATACAAAAACAGCCATGAAAGAAGCATGCGTGTGCTATGTGCCATCATTATTGCACTTGGAATAGCTAATGATTGGAAAAGCGCAGAGAACATGATTCAAGAAAAGCGACCCTTCATTAATATGAATTCCCTTTATCCGAAAAACCTTGAAGTATGGTCTAAACATTGACTTTCTTCATTAGACAATGGAGAATCCGTAGTGAGTTCTGTGATCAAAACTAATTCTAAGAAATTATTCTCAATCAATAACCAAGTGTGAACATTAATTTATCATTTGAACCCTAACTGTTTTATTTAATGTTGGTTATGTGTACCTTTGAAATATAAATTTTTCACTGGTTTAAATGTTGATATATGTAGTGGGTCTGTACCATACATTAGTTGTAAAGCAGCATTGTAAGTCCACAATATTATTTTAAGAAGTATGTTAATTTGATGATTTAATTAATTGTGTTCTTATTCGAAGTAATTAAAGGGTGTTTTTTTTATGGTTGCAGCTACAAGAGAAATGCAGACTTCGGTGAAGAGGGAGGAGCCACTTCAGGAACTGTCATCTTTGGTGTAGCTCCTTTTAAAGGGTACTTACTGCTATTGCTATATTTTGATATTAACATCTATTTTTAAATGAAAATTTTAAAATGTAACCAATGTTATATGTTCGAAACTATTCCGACCAAAAAAGCACAATTTTTTCTTATGGTATTTCACTTCGTTTCATGGTAGAAACAACTTTTTGAACCATGTTAAATGTTTACTATTGTTATCATCATTCATCATCAAATCCAATGAATGAATAAAAATATTTTGGAAATCACCAATATAAGAGCATCTTGAATAAATATATTATCACCCGTCGACCTTTTACAGGTTTGTGTAATAATCTGGGATATAAACAATTGAAGTTCTATGATCACCTCAACTCTAACATAGTTTATGAAAGTTCAACTTTCACAAGCACTATGGCGCCATTGCCGGGAAAGCAATTTAATTTAGTTTTACTCTTCGAATTTTATTTGTTTCTTTTATTTTTTGTTAGTTTTCAAAAAATACATTTTCTGTTTGGATACAATTTGTTTCAACTGTTCAGTAGTTCATTTGTTCAATCTTCTGACTTGTTCAGTAGTATCAACTATGCAGTAAGACCTAGTGATATCATTTATGATTGCTGAAATTATATATTATTTATTCATTGTAAATGCCAGTGTACAATAGGAATCCAATCGTATTCATATTCTATAGTACCACAACATTCTTCCATTTATGACTGTTGGTTGTGCATATGATGTTATAGTCTTATATATGTTTATTTAAGCAATCACAAGAAAAATAATATGCCCAACTTGTTTTGTTGATCTAATACAAGATATTGTCTTTTCCATAAAACTTTGTATGTAAAAATTATAGAATCACTTTCACGGTTTATTCCTGGTTTACATGCTAGCCACCAGTCTCTATGTCCCTATTGAAAAATTCAATCAGGCTTTTATTATGCTTTGTATCTCTTGCATTTGTAGCCTGCTAAACTATACAAGATAAAGCATCTTATGAATGTGGAGGTTGTTCAAAGTGATCCCACGGTTGTACATTTATGCTAGTATGTAATTTACCTGCTTACTTGTATTAATCTAATTTCCAGTAAATACCCATTGAGAACTTTTATGCATTTTTGATTTATCAATTGAATATAAACAAGATTCTCTTTTGGTTTTATTTCATTTAGGGGTTTGATAATCTCAGAAGCCAGAGTGTTGCTCCACCACAGTAGACTATGCGTAACATAGATAACAGGTGAATCTTTTTCTCTTATAAGCATGCACATCCTGTTATTAAAATTGAATCAATAATTTGAAAAAAACTGTATTCCCCTTTTGTAGTTACTGTTGAACTTATTTCTATAGGAATCGACTTCTTATGTGAATTTTTAACATGTGTAAGGAGATAATTGGTCAGATGCCCAAGGTTGTTGGTATAGATATTGTTGAAATGGCCTTTTGGGCAAAGGTATAGTTACATTTGACTTTTCAGATTGTAGGCGCTATTTGCCTATACCTAATCACGTTGTTTCCATCAAATCATATAACCAATTTAGAGCTGTTATTCCCCATATTATGCATATATACATTGCAACATACAACTGGAGTGTCATATGCACTATATTATATATGCAGAGTATGACCTATATGCTTAGGCATAGTAACAATTAACAAACTAGCAATCGCATTCACAATTATGGTACATAATTAAAGATGCATCTACATTTGTTCACACATCAACACTTAACTATTGCATACCTAACCAGGATAACTGAAATATGCGAAATATATATGTTTTATGTGACTACATTACGTTTGTGTAATTGTTCGCATATTATAGGCTAAATTGCCCCATGTGAAACACCTGGGAGTTATTAAGGGTTAAAACTTAAATCTGAATATCATTATACCTTTAAGGATTCTATATGAGGACATTATTAGTAAGCAGTGCATATCAAAGCATTGATTTACAAAAGTTACCACTTTAATTTACCTTACTAATGTTGCTGATATTGAAGTTGGTAGTTGAGAGGGTAGTTTGCTGATTTTGCTGATATTGAAATTGGTGGGTTAGCTTCAATATTTCTTATAATAGTTTAGCTTGCTGATGTTGCTACTGTTTATGCCATCAACTGTATTATTCTTATGTTGTGTTTCTTTGGAGCACTCTCTGGTATATGCTGCATATACATGCCACTGCTTATACATGCCACTCCTAGTAGTTATTCCAGAAAGTGTCTTGATAGACTAGTCCATCACTATTTCATCGAATTATGCTATTTGTACTAAATTATGCTATTTGTACTGAATTATGCTCCTTTCAGTTCAATTGGAACTAAAAGACTTAAGTACAGAATTTCAGAATAAAATTGTTGAGACAAAAAAATATTAAAGAAAACAAGACACTTCTTAATATTGATAATACCAAAATATTAATAATACCGTGCTAACATACTTCATAATACTGAACCCTTAGATTTATATAACAGCCATGCTAACATACTTCATAATATTAATAATACCAAAATAACCATAAGTAAAAATAGAAACATATTACTGAAGTAATATTTCGTTATGGTTCAAACAAACATTTCTTCCGATCCTGTTTTGTATTGCTTGTTAGGAGAGTCATATTATTCTTCTATTTGCATGATCAAAATTTTGATTTTGATTTTTCTTTCTTTTTTTCGACTAAAGTATTCTCAGCTCATATACTAGTTCATTTAGTAGGCTGAGTTCATGAGCTCAATCAGCTCATATACAGTCCTTATCTTTTTTTGTTATGAAAAATTATATAACTTGCGGATGATGTTTAGGTTGAAAAATAACCTATGTGCTTCGTTTTGATAGGTGCTGTATGATGATACCGGGGTTACTACAAGTTGCAAGGGAGGAAAAATTATTTTGCTGCATTCATTCTCTTTCAAATCGGTCTAAAGCTTGGATTAATGTATTTTGTATTGACGTATATCTTTGCTTTTAGTATGTATCGTTTTGGTTAGTTACGGTTGTTATTGTTTTTTTTGAGATCACAAATATTTAATGTTTGAACTTTGTTTACGAAATATTATGGATATATATATATATTGTGCTTTGGCTTATGTCTTCATTTGATTACGGACATCACAATGTGATAATTGTATTTTTTTGAAATTTTATAATATATTCGTAGAATTGTAAATTGTAAGCTGGAATGTATGTAGCAGCAATGATAAAAACTTATAGCGTTTTAACTGTGCTATGGAAAGATGGTTTTTCCCAGTTTTAATATACTACAGCATTATGATAGTGCTATAAACATTTTAACTTATAGCGTTTTAACTGTGCTATGGAAAGATTGTTTTGTATAGCGTTTTTGGACGCTATTGTATATTTCGTATGTATGGCAACTTATTGTTATATAGCATTCATAAAAACGCTATAGTTTTACTTCATAGCGATTTTTCAAGGCTATTACAAATTATGTTTATAGCACTTTTAAACCGCTATGAAAAGTCCTTGTCCATAGCGTCTCTTATAGCGTTTTTTATGTTGCTATTATAGGTCACTGACCTATAACAACATGTTAATATATAGCGTACCAAAACACGCTATAGTAGCCTATAATAGCGTTTTTTCAACGCTATTAAAGGGTGTTTTTGTTGTAGTGAAATCACTATCATATTGGTTAGAGACTAGAGACGACTAATCTTAGGTCCAGACTTGGTTATAGAGGCGTCAAAAAAGATTGAATTAATCCGAGGAAGGTTGAAAGAAGCTCAGTCCAGACAGAAGAGTTACGCAGATAAGAGTCATAAAGATCTAGAATTCTTAGTCGGGGATAAGGTTTTCATTAAGGTATCAGCTATGAAGGGTATGGTGTGATTTGGAAGGTCAGGGAAGTTAACCCTAAGATATGTTGGTCCATTCCAGATTGTAGAGAGGATTGCAAAGCTTGCATACATAATAGAGTTGCCGAGCAGCATGGCAGGTGTCCATAATGTATTTCATGTGTCTCGTCTTCATTGGTATGTTCATGATCCAGAGACTGCTATTCCTTCGACAGAGTTGGAAGACCTAGTGATAGAGCCTAATTTGACTATTGTTAGAAAACCAGTTTGGGTAGTAGCTAGAGATGAGAAAAGATTAAGAAACAAGACAGTCAGGTTGGTGAAAGTTCAGTGGAGCGACAACGAGAAGGACTGTACTTAGGAGACAAAGGACAGGATTATAGATACTTATCCTGATCTCCTTTAAGGGTATGTCTATATTAAATTTATATAGATAGTTGCTAGTCGAATAGGCTAGTATGATTGTTTTGGTTGTTAGGAGTTGTTACAGATGATTTCAATGTTTAGTATTTAGTCCTTACTGAATTTCGAGGACGAAATTCTTTAAGGGGGGAACCTGTAACATCCCTATTTTTGATAACATTATTCAGAAAATTTAATTAGATAAATTAAATAGAATAATGATGATAAGGGGATTGAGATTTGAGTAAAACTTATGAGAAGGTCGTGCTTAATTATAAAATGAATGGGCTTTAAATGGGTTATTAACTAATTAGATTACACATCGGCATATTAGTAAAAATAGACACATCATTATATAAGACTATACACTTCTCACCTTGTCCATTCACGTTCATTTTTCTCTAATCTAAAATAAACGCAAAAAAACCCTAAGGAGCCAGCCATTATCAAAGAGGAAAATTACAATCTAAAGCTAAATATCAAAGCTAGAAAGAATTAATCGATAACAAATCTCAAATTCATCATCATATCTAAGTTGAATAATAATTCATTCCATCTCCTTTTGTTTTTATTTATCATATGATTTCGGATTTAATTACGTTTCTATTATATTTTGAATGATGATATGCTTAAGTTATTGATTGATTGATTTATACAATTCATTTCTATAAAAAATTCGTACGGTTTTAGGGTAAAAACTGAGGGTTGTTGATTTTAGAATGCTATGGAAAAAATTTATGTTAAGTAAAACATGATTTTGGAGATGGGTTTTAATTTTTAGAATTTTCCAAGTTATGGAAAAATTATAGTGAATTTCTAAAGGAAAATATGATATAATTGGGTTTAAAATTTATTTTGCATATTTCAGGAAGAAATTGGGTCTTAAATTTTAATATGTTCGATACATAATGAAAGGGACTTTCTATGATTTTTGGGGATTTTTTCCAATTGATTTACTAAGGGAAATAGGTTATTAAAAAGAAGGACTTTTCTGTAATTGTTGGTTTTGTTATATGGAAGGACTTCAACTTTATATTTCTTTGATTTAGATCTAATTAAATGTGGCCGTTTTTAACTGTAAAGTACTTAGAAAGTTTTAAAGTAACCAATCAAGGAATTTTAACAGCCAGGTTAGTTATAAAGTGATTGCCATATCTAGCTATAATCCTATGTCTATCAGAAAAAGTTGGTTCCGCCTATTTCGGAGGTACCTTTCGACTCCTTTACCTCTGCACCCATCCAGTCGAAACATTAGAGTCGAAACCAATGCACATGGTATCAATGGTATTGGTACGAAGTGAATTGGTAAGTAGCTGAAGGTAGGGTGTCGAAGGTGATGCTTTCGTTAGGGTTAATACCAAAGTTTGCTTTTAAAAGATAAGCGCCTGCCTAGTTTTTAAAAAGGCTTTCGACCAAGCCACTACCCTATAAGGTCGAGACCTTTATTTGTTTTCAAAAGTAAATTCCTGCCTTGTTTTACTTAAAGTTTTTGACATAGTCGAAACTTATGCTTTCGAAAGGGACTTTATAAATAGCTTACGAAAGGGTACTTTTCTCCTTAGATCAGTGCTTTCGAAAGGATTGGTTTCGACCAAGACGAAACCCAGCTGCTAATTTTCCTTTTGACTATATTGAAGCTATTAATGCTTTCGAAGGGTTATCTCTATTTTTATCTAAGCTAAGCCACTACCTAAATGCTTTTGAAAGGGGTTGAGGGTTTTGAAGGTAATGGAGTCGAAAGAGGGTTTCGACTCTATACTCCGAAGTTTTTAATTTAAAAGGTTGTTGCTTTTGACTAGATGGTTCCGACACCATCAACTTTTCCCCAAACAATTTTATAATGGTTTCGACAGAGGTACTTTCGCATATAAGCATTTTGAACCAAATGATGTTTTAAAAAAAGAATAAACACGATACTTTCGAAAGAGGCACTTTCATTTGTTTCGAAGCTATGTTTTAAAGGACGTTTTGATACCATCGAAAGGTATGTATGGTATAGAAAGAGATGTTTTAAGATTTCAAAACATGAACCCAATCTCAATTTAAGGGAATAACCATGGCATAAGAAAATAAAAGGTTTTGAAATGAAGAAGTTTTCATTTATCATAAAGGTTAAAGGGTTTAACTAGGATATATATATATATATATATATATATATATATATATATGATTCAAGGATAATAAACCACCTGTGTTGGTATTATTTTGTTGTTATGATTACTTCTTCATGTATTTATTCACATTGTAATTAACCCATAATGGTATTTTGGGAAAGGGCAGAATAACCAGTAGGTTGACCCAGTAGTGAATACAACTTAAGAAATGTTAAAATCTTAATTAAAGATATTGGCACACCAATAGGTTCACAGTAAGCCCATGAAAACTGTGTATAATAAAAGATATTGGCAGGGGCCAATAGGTTCATAGTCAGCCCATGAAAACTATGATTGATATTGGTAGGGGCCAAAAGGTTTGTAGTAAGCCCATGAAAACTATATCTGAATTAAGATATTGACAGTTAGTCAATAGGTTCCTAGTTAGCCCATGAAAACTAGGATAATAGAAAAGATATTGGAGTTACTAATAGGTTCTTAATAATCTCATGAAAACTATGAAATTGGACAGATAGTCCATAAACATTTAACAGGTTAATAGTAACCCTAGAAACTATAATCGAGACAGATAGTCAGAATGAATGGGGATTGGTAATCCAGATTAGATTTACTTGTTTTTCATATCATTATAATGTGTTGAAATACTATGTTTTAACCATTGTGGATGCAGGAGCACGGTATATGGTTTTATAAATGTTTTAGGATACTAGTAAGGGGAAAACCCATTCCGCAAAGCCGCGTGGTCTCACTAGATATCTAAATGGTTTGAGATGGTAAATTATTATTCATACCAGGCTTAATGTCTGACTCGAAATTTTTGTTTTTCCCTTAAACTCTCGGTTACTCAATTGATTTTCAGTGGGTTGAGAGTTAAGATTTCCAGGTGTTCTTTTAGACGAATAAAGCTTCCAAGGATGTGCAGAGGCAAGCTTGTTATTAGAGTTCTTTTATTTCCGTTGTGTGTTTGATTGTAAAGGAAAATTGTTTTAGTGCCTTATTATATACTCTGATCATCCAATGGGGCATCTTCATATGTCGCTCTTGGCGTATTTTGTATTAATTATATGTTATCTGAACGTGGTCTGCATACTGAGATTATGTAATGAATAAGAAATATTTTGAAATGGAATGTGGACTTTGTTTGCTGTTTTAAAAATTTTCATATTCAGTGTTTTTGTGTATCAATGAATTTAACACTGTCGTATTTGGTCACTAAGGATTAATAACTATGGATGACTGTAGCATTTGTAGCCGTTATTTTTTAGCCTCCAAGTAGGGGGATGTTACACATATATAAATGGCCCTGTTGATAATTTTGAAAATCAATTCGACTGATGTTGGGGAGTACACAGTCTGCTTGTTTACTAATTTATCATTTTGGGCAACTAGAGTACAAGTGGTTTTAGAGATCACTTCATTTGAAATCATATTTGCATTTTTCATCTGACTTTCAAATTTGCAGGCATCATTTTCACAAAACCCCTTGAAGAAAATTGATCTTCATTTTTGGATTTAGAATTTTTGTGAAATAAATCGGAGTTTTACTTTGATGGAAAACGTCTTGTTTATTTTGATACGTGATTTACTTTGGAAAACATGGTTGTTGATTGCTTGAACCTTTTGAAACTTATCAAAATATTAATAGTTTTTGAGAAAGTGATGAGTAGTGATTAAATTATACTTTACAGTTGGAGGAAGTATATGTTACAAATTTCATAAAATTAAACAAATTTTATAATATTTTTTAATCTGTACATATTCCATGATCATTTCTATCACTATCATCATTCTTCCAATTCATACACCAAAATTTTAATATAGTGTGTAGAATTGGTATTTAAAAACAAGGAAATATATTCATTTCCTTTGTAGTATATAATTCTATCCCAAGGTATCCACTCTCATTTAAAAGTCCTCGTGGTTATGCATGGGTTAATTACCTTAATCTCTATATGTGTGCTTCCATTCTCATTTAAAAGTCATCTTGGTTATGCATGAATGTGACTCGTATATAAGAAAGGGATAAATATTCAAGTAGTTTCTAATCTTATTTAAAAATCCTCATGGTTATGCATGGTTAAAAAATACTTGAAATTATTTTTAAGTAACTACTAACTTCATTTAAAAGTCATAACAGTTATGCATGGTTAAAAAGTGCTTAACATTTTTTAACATTTAAAAGGGTAATTTATAAATTCTCCTTTATTAAAAATATCACACCACCATCACTATATTAATTCCCCTATACCATAATCCTATTATCACTCTAAAGTGGAATTTATCTGTAGTAAATAAAATATTATGATTTTTGTTCGATTAATTGGAATTTGCAGTATATATTTCTCTCTATACAATTTATCATTTTAATCAAAATTCATCACTCTTTCATATAACAACTCCCATTTTGAGCCCCGAAACTAAGTACTACGGATGCTGCAGTCATTCATAGTATTAATTTTCGATGATAAAATGTGGCTATATTAATCATATATAACATCAGAAGCACATGAATCTGAAATTTTGCAAAAGACATTACATTAATAAATTTTCACATTTCATTTTAAAATAACATTTCGTATTAATTACACAATTCCATTCGATCCCACATTCAAAGAAATATAATTATTATGAAATACACCAAGAGCGACATATGAAGAAGCCCTCTTGGTTGATCAAGGTCTAATACTTGGTAGTTATACAATTTTTCATTACATCCATTCAGGTAGATAAAACAATACAGTGGAAAATATAAGATCGTAGTAATAGCTAGCTTGCCTCCTGCACATCTCTAGAAGCATATTCGTCTAACTAGAAATCCTGAAAACCCTACTCTTGGCCTACTCAATTGAGTTCCCGAGAGTTTAAGGGAAAAACAAAAACTTCAAGTAAGACAAAAAGTCTACTATGAATAATAACATTCTATCTTGAACCAAATATATATCTAATGAGACCACGTTGTTGAGCGGAATGGGTTTCCCCTTACTAGTATCTTATCCAATATATGTTAATCATAGTCATGCAGCTACAACCACAATGGTTAGGACAACATAACATAATCTATGCATGTATGGAATGTGGGTAAGTCTGACTCATCTGTCAATTTACGGCTATGTCAACACTAAGTTCTCTCTTTCTCACAAAACTAACTATCTGCCTCAACTCATAGTTTTCCTAGGGTCAGTATGAACCTATTAGTTTTCATAGGCTGACCAATAACCTATCAAAATTCTTAGGGCTACTGTCCTTAATCATAGTTTTCATGGGATGATTTAGAACTTACCGATTTCAACCAATAACACTTTCTAATCATAGTTATTATGGGATCACTATGAACCTATTGGAATTTTCAAATAACATTCCTTAATCCATAGTTTTCATGGGACCGCTATGAACCTATTGGGATTCTCCAATAATATCATCTAAACCATAGTTTTCATAGGATGATTATGAACTTATTGGACCCTTCCAATATTATATCATGAATTATAATCTTTTTGATTAGTCTAGGCATCCTACAGCTTTGATTTGCTTGATCTCCTAGATGAAATTCTACTCGGTGAGGAGTTAAATTTGACTATACTTAGTAATGGGTCAACCTAACTGGTTATTCTGCCCTTTACTATCTCCAAAATGCAGTTATGGGTCATGATGATGTGAGTTTGACAATAATAATCATGCAAAAATAACTGATCAAATAATAACAAGAACATATACCATCCATCATTCACATATGTTCAATCGATGGTCATTGGCATCTTATAATCACATAATCTTAAGTAATAACCCCCTTTGGTTATTTCATATCAAAAATTGGGCCAAACAATAATTTATTCCTTGAAAACATTTATCATCATATATGATTATTCCCCTTAATTCATATTTAAAAGAAGGAAAATAAAGCCCATTACTTTACCAATTTCTCATACCAATTTATAATCCATTTTAATACTACCACGTACGCTTTCGTTATTAATATGTGGATATCGCATCACTACATTATAGGGCATAACGCTCTAAGTTAGAATATGTTCATCATTGAAAACTTATGGCATCAATATGGCATGCATTGATGACATACGGCATCGATATTACAAAACTATTGATATCGGGTGCTTTAAAATAGTAAGGTCGACATTGATGACTTCCGACATCAATGCCTTAAAACAGTTGATATTGATTTCATAAAACTTGACTACTATGCCGCTGCAGTAAGAATGCTGAAATTGATAATAGGTGGCATCATTGCCATTTTATATCGATGTTGGAAGTATATATGTACAAGCGGCATCATTGCCATAATACTTCTATCTCATAAGTAATACTAACGGCATCACTGCTTAAAGTATTTAATGTCGAAAATAATACTTGCGGCATCACTGCCTTAAGCTATGGCGTCAAATAGGAAGCACGGGCATTGTTTAAAACCATGGTGGAAACTTGCTCCATCAATGCTGTATGTTATAGATTTCAAAACAAAGAAAGAAGGGAGGTCAGCATAGTTCTAGTACGTTATGAGATTACCTATATCGACGTTGATTCAATGCCGAAGGCCTTATAATATAAAACTTCAACTTAAATAGATTCATTCCATACCAACTTAGTTGATAACATATGCATCCATTCATGTTAATGTCACTAAGGTTCGGCATAAACATTGGAAACATGGCAATATCACAATTATCATAAAAACTGTTTTATATTTACTAAAAGCAATTACTTTTAACCAATCTTAACGCCTGCCAATTTTCTATTGGTCAAAAACAATCTTTATTAAATATCTTTCTAGAAAAACTTCCACAACCTATTTACCTTTTCAAAAATTCATTTCACACCCCTTAATCAAAATTAATTATTTAATATTAATTATAAGCTTCGCAAGCTTTTAAATTCATAATAAATCATAATTGCATGGGGAAAATCCTCAAAATTCATCAAAAATGGAAATTAACATATTCTTTAACATATAAAATTTTGGGACCATAACCCTTATTTAATTATGTTTAATAAATAAAACCCGAGATAAATGCCTTTTCTTCCTTTGGAAATCCATAAAATATTCCCTTTAATTTGGAAAATTATAAAATTAAAAACCTGTCTCCAAAATATCTTTTTACACAACGTATCAAAATTTTGAATCATTTGGAGGTCAAAAACATAGGTTTCACCCTTAAAACCTATTAAATAAATTCCATAAAAATTCCCATAATTCTTCATCAAATCAGATAATGATAAAACCAATCCAAACATGACATTTTAGCTCAATCGATTTAAAATTAGATCATAAATCCAAAATAAACATGAAAAATTGAGGTGGATACTATTATTCATCTTAGATTGGATAATGGAGTTAAGATTTGGTGGAGAGTGATTTCCCTAGCTTTCCCTTTGATTTGCTTTAGTTTACCTCTTTTAATCTTCCTTAGTAATGGCCAACCTTGCTTGAGAATTTCTTTAGATTGTTTTTGTAAAAATGAGAATGAATGAATGAGATGGTAAGAGCTTAATGGATGCCCTTTTCCTAATTTGCCCCTTTTATTTATTCCTCTCTATATTAAGTTCAAAACAATTTTATTAGTTAAGTCCTAACCCAATTAGTTATCAAATCTTAATCCCTTATCAAACCACAAATTATCCTATTTAATTTATTTGATTAAATCTCCTGAATAATGTTACTCAAAATTAGGGGTGTTATAGGCCCCACTCTTTAAAGAATTTCATCTTTGGAGTATCAATAAGGATAATTACAAGCATATAAATCATGCAAACATCTGTAACATCACATAACAACTATACTTGCCTACTTGACTAGAAAAAAAGTCTATATACAAATAATATAGAACATACCATCATAACAATGCAAGATAAGTCTCTTTAGTCCTGTCCTCCGTCTCCCAAGTATAGTCTTTCTCGTTTTCACTACAATGGACTTTCACTAACTTGATTGCCTTGTTCCTCAACCTCTTCTCATCTCCTGCCATAACTTGCACTGTTTGCCTAACAAAAGTCATGTCTGGTTCCACTACTAAATCTTCCAATGCAGTTAAAGTAAAAGTAGTCTCTGGATCATGTACATACTTTCTAAGATGAGAGATATGAAACACATTATGGACTCCTTCCAAATTGTTCGGTAACTCTATTATATAAGCAAGTTTTTTGATCCTCTCTATAATAGGAAATGGACCTACATACCTCGGCACCAAGTTTTCTGTCTTTCCAAATCATACCCCACCCTTCATTGGTGATACTTTATCAAAAACGTGATCTCCAACTAAGAACTCTAAATCCTTATTCCTCTTATCCATATAAATTTTCTGCTTAGACTGAGCTTCCTTCATCCGTACTCGGATCAACTCAATCTTTTCCATGGTTTCCCTTACCATATCTGGACCAAGAACCAATCTGTCTCCGTTCTCTAACCAACATGCTGGTGATTTGCATGGCCTTCCATATAAAGCTTTAAAAGGTGCCATTCCTATAATGGTCTGATAACTATTTTTGAAGGAAAACTCAACTAAGTGCAATGGTCTTCCTATGACCCACCAAAATTTAGTACACAAGCTCTTAATAAATCTTCAAGTACCTGATTGACTCTCTCTGTCTTCCCATCTATCTGTGGGTGGTAAGCGGTACTCATCTTAAGCATGGTACCTAACACCTCTTGCAGACTCTTCCAGAATTCACTAGTGAACAATGTATCCCTGTCACTGACTATACTAATAGGAATCACATGCAGTCTAATAATATTGTTCATAAACAACTTAGCTAATACAGGTGTCGTTCTTGTCGACCTAACGGGAATGAAGTGTGCACCCTTGGTTAGTCCGTCCACTATAACTCAAATAATCTCATTCCTTTATTCGACCTTGGCAACTCATCAATAAATTCCATAGATATAGAATATCAATTCCAAACCAGTATATCTAAAGGATTAAGCAATCCACTTGGCTTCTGATGCTCGGCTTTTACTTGCTCGCAATTTAAACATTGCTTTACCCATAAGCCTACATCCTTTTTTATACCTTCCTAGAAGAAAACCCTCGTCATATCCTGATACATCTTAGTTCCTCCAGGATGAATAGTAAACTTTGATCAATGACACTCCCTAAGAACTTCCTTCTTAGGTCACCAGCATCTGGAACACATAATCGGTCCTTCTTTCTTAACCATCCATTCTAGTCGAGACTAAACCCCTTTAAATCATCAATCTCAGCTCCACCTTCTAATCTTCTAATCCTTTCAGCTAATAATGGATCATCTCTCTACTTAGAAGCAATCATTTCAGTCAATACTGGTCGAACTTTTAAATATGATAATATTGTGGTACTCTGACTAGAACTAGCAGTCGATCTTAACTGCACACTACAAGTAGTCAACGCCTCTCAATCTTTACATTCTGCCAACATAGCTAACACCACATTTTATTGTTTTCTACTAAGTGCATCAACAACTTTATTTCCTTTCCTTGGTGTATACTTAATACCTAAATCATAAGCTGCTAAAAACTCTAGCAATCTCTACTGTCTTATATTCAACTCTTTCAAAGAGAATAAATACCTCAATGGCTTATGATCCATAAACAACTTGAATCTTTCTCCTAAGAGGTAGTGTCTCCACACCTTCAAAGCAAAGATCACCACTGCCAACTCGAAATCATGAGTTGGATACCTATCTTCATGTGGTCTATGCTATCAAGAAGCGTAAGCAATCACTGTACCTCTTTGCATTAACACAACTCCTAATCATGTTCCATATGCATCTGTATACACCACCAAACCCTGATTACCATCTGGCACAACTAACACGGACGCATTGGTCAGTAAATGCTTTAGGTTCTAGAATGCTTCCTCACATTTACTAGACTAAATAAACTTAACGTCCTTTCTAATTAGTTAAGTCAAGGTTGTTGCTATCTGAGAGAAATCCTTAATGAATCTCCAGTAATAGCCAGCTAATCCAAGAAAACTCTTTATCTCGGTCACCGTCTCCGGTCTCTTTCAATTATTTACAGCTTCAATCTTAGATGGATCCATAGATAACCCTTCCTCTAAAACTACATGACCAAGAAACTTCACTTCCCTCTTACTAAAATGACACTTGAAAATTTTCACTTTTAGTTAATACTCCCTCAATGTCCCAAGCACTATTCTAAAATGAATTTCATGATCTCTCTCATCCTTAGAATATATTAAAATGTCATCAGTGAACACCAACACAAACATATCCAAGTGCTCTTGGAAAATTCGGTTCATCAAGTCGACAAAGAAAGCGAGCGCGTTAGTCAATCCAAATGACATGACTAACCACTCATACGAACCATACCTTTTACAAGACTCTAGCAAGGAGATACTATCCTCCCCCACCTTCAATTGATGGAACCCTGTCGCCAAATGCAAATGGGAAAATATTTTGGCTCAACTCAACTGATCAAATAAATCATCAATTCATGATAATGAATATCTATTCTTTATTGTTTTCTCATTCAACTTGCGATAATTGATACACATTCTCAATGACCCATCTGATTTCTTTACAAACACCTCGGTCGCTTCCTATGGCAAACTGCTTGGTCTACGAAAATTCTTTCCTTCCAAGTCCATCATCTGCACCTTTAACACTTTCATCTCAGTAGGTATCATTCTACTAGGCATTCTACTTACAGATTTGGCTCCAGGTACAAGATTTATATGAAACTCATAGCTCGGTTCGGTGGTAGTCCTATAACAGGCGCAAAGACATCTGCAAATTCTCTTATAACTAAAACCCAATTCAACTCATCTTCCACTTTTGTTGCACCCAATAAAGCACAAAATTTGAACTTCAATTCTCAACTGAGTATTTAATTCGGTCACTACTATTAGGGTGTCTCAATGATATTTTCCTATTCTATAAAAACATCCTAGCATTATATTCGCCCAACCAATCCATACCCAAAATAATCCCAAAGCCCACAAAATCAAATACATACAGACTACAGGCAAATATATGACCTAACAACTCAAGTTCTAACTGGTCAGATTTCATCCTACGAGTTGCATAACCTCCTATTAGATTCATAAACCTTAAGGAAGTAACAAGGTATGATGGTTCTATATTTAACTTATCTACCAAACATAGCGAGATAAAAGAATATGATGAACCCATATCAAACAATATTCTAACTGGTATGCTATGAATCAAAAGCGTACCTTCCATCATAGAATTTCCTTTCTTCGCAGTAGTCGGTCTCGATGCAGACGGATCCAAAGCAAATACCTTTCCTTTATCAACTTTGGCCAGTTCGAGACACTAGTTCTTGGAATGCCCACCTAGTCGAAGTTGAAACACTTCACATTTTTATTTTACGCAGCTGTCTTTCCCATTCTAGACTGACACTCATGAGCAAAATTCCATTTCTTGTCACACCTAAAGCAAACAAGATCAGCTTTTCCTTTCTTCATAGCTCCACATTTTTGAGTTCCCTTCTTCTTGAAGAACTTCCTTTTCTTACTATAAAAACCTTTATTCTCCATTAATTTCTTCCCAAAATTAGAAAGCATTTCCTCATTCGGTATCTCCATTTCCATCACTACATTACTTAGATCTTAGAGATGTGGCATTGTTGCTCTATCTCTAACTTTAACCCTTGGATAAACTTATCATTCCTTTTAATCATAATGTCGATGGAAGCATATTTATCCTAGACAGCTCATCAAACTTAGTAGCATATTCCAACATAGACATTGCCCCTTACTCCATTTCTATAAGCTGCCTAACCAAGGTTGATTTGGCTACTTCAGATAAGAACGCCTCCTCAAATCTCCTACAAAATTCAGCCTAAGTCAATTCTTCTTTTGGTACACCTACGGTCACACTACTCCACAAGTATAGTGCTACTTCTTGCAACTACCTAGAAGCCAATCTCCTTTTTTGGTCATTGTTTAACCCTAGATCAACAAAAATCCTCTCACAGTGCAATAACAAGTTCTCTATGTCAATAACATCCTCAATTCTAAGAAAAGACTTTCCTCCAAAGCTAGTATAATCATGGTTCAACTAGGCATAGTCATTGGCAACTGGCACAATGGGATTAGCTTCTCCCACATTAGCCAAATTCCCTCCATCCAAACTTGTAGCAGCTCCAGCTTGCATCATGTTGACAAAAAACTGATATATGGTCCCCATCTCTATTGGTGGGGTTCCAGCACCTACATTGGCATTTGCATTTTGGTTAGCATTTGCCTATCGACCCTGGTTCCTTCTGGTATTGGGTCGAGCATTTCCATTAGTTTAATGCTTCCTTTACCTAGATTCACTCTTTTGTTTCCTGCTTCCAAATCTCGCTTTCTCGTAATCTACATACGAGCCTTAATAAGATACAGAAGAATAGTCTAAGAGAGGGGGGTATAATATATACTTATATGTAGCAAATACAAGTACGTTACTATAGTGTTATCCATACCCCATTCTTATTCTCTGATTCATTGGATTATTTTCAAAATCTTTTATGTTTTACATACACCTATGCTCGATATCAAATTGTAACATCCCCTATTTTGAAGCCCGAAACTAAGTGTTATAGATGCTGCAGTTATCTATAGTATTAATTTTTGATGACAAAATGCGGCTATGTTAATCATAAATAACATCAGAAGCACATGAATATGAAAATTTCCAAAACACATTACATTAATAAATTTTCACATTTCATTTCAAAATAAGATTTCATATTCATTACATAATAACATTCAATCCCACGTTCAGAGAAAATATCATTATTACAAAATACACCAAGAGCGACATATGAAGAAGCCCTTTGGTTGATCGGGGCCTAATAATTTATAGTTTTTCATTACATCCATTCAAGCATATAAAATAACATAGTGGAAAATAAAATACCTAGTAATAGCTAGATTTCCTTCTGCACATCTCTGGAAGCTTATTCGTCTAACTGGAAAACCTGAAATCCCTACTCCCCGCCTATCAATTGAGATCTCGAGAATTTAAGGGAAAAACAAAAACTTCAGATCAGATAAAAAGTCTACTATGAATAATAACATTCCATCTCGAACCAAATAGATATCTAGTAAGACCACGCTGCTGAGGGGAACGAGTTTCCCCTTACTAGTATCTTATCCAAAATATGTCAATCATAGTCATGCACCTGCAACCACAATGGTTAGAACAACATAACATAATCTATGTAGGTATGGAATGTGGGTAAGTCTGACCCATTTGTCAATTTAAGGTTATATCTACCATTAGTTTTCCCTTTCTCACAAAATTGACTATCTGTCTCAACTTATAGTTTTCCTAAGGGCATTATGAACCTATCATTTTTCATGGGCTGACTAATAACCTATCAAAATTCTTAGGGACAACCTGTCTTGAATCATAGTTTTCATGGGATGGCTAAGAACTTATTGGTTTCCACCGATAACACTTTCCAATCATAGTTTTCATGGGATCACTATGAACCTATTAGAATTTTCCAATAACATTCCTCAACCCATAGTTTCATGGGATCACTATGAACCTATTGGGATTCTCCAATAACATCACTCGAAACATAGTTTTCATGGGATAATTATGAACCTATTGGACCCTTCCAATATTATACCGTAAATTATAATCTTTTTTATTAGTTTGGGCATCCTACAGCTTTGATCTACTTGATCTCCTAGATGCAATTCTACTCAAAAGGAGTTAAATTTGATAATTTTACAAAATACTCCAAGAGCAACATATGAAGATGTCCCCTTATTTGATCAGAGTCTAATACTTGGCAATTATACAACTTTCCATTACATCCATTCACGTAGAAAAAACAACATGATGGAAAATAAAAACTCCTAGTAATATCTAACTTGCCTCCTACATGTCTCCGAAAGTTTATTCATCTAACCGAAAAACCTAAAACCCTACTTCTGGCCTACTTTATAAAGCCGTTTGGTATCACAGCCAGGGTAGAGCATAGAGGTGCTGCCAGATTTCGGACCCATGGGAGGGAGTTAGGCGAAGTTGTCCAGCTTATTAGCTTGACGCTGAAGTTGTTCAAGTAATATCAATTCGGGTACAAATTTCTACTCTTACTTTACTGTAGCAAAGTTACTGTAGCACTCTGAAATAGCACTATTCATCGAAAATTAAAATTAATAAGTTCATTACAGCATCTATTTATCTACTATTTAAGTATTGTAACTATTGATAATTATCTGGAAAACCGATCTTTTATCTTACCTTTGTAACCAGGATTTTTCCTTATGTCACATAGCTGTTATTAATCTCTGTTAGCTGTTTGAGTGTAAGGCATTTTGAGGTTTAAGGTGTAAATCATTGACAGTGATAAGGAAAGATAATGAATCGATTAACCAAAGCATTGTCATATAGAGACAATAGCGAAAGTAGTTTAGATAATCTAGAAATAGAAACTAACAATAAAAACAAAGAAATTGTTATCAATGAAGATATAAAATAAAATCTAAATAATTGGAAAATACTGCTTATTCGCTATCAAAAATTTATAAGAAAACATGTGGTTTTATTATGAAATTGGATTATATAATCAAAACCGTTGAACAAGCTATTCCCTATACAGAAGGATATAATACTTTTAGCTTATTTCCAAAAAAGCTTTTAAATCTACATAAAGAAAAATATAAATTTATTCACATAGGTATGGTTCAAGTTGCGTTAAAACCTGCAACTCGTCCAGGATTAAATACATCAGCTATTATTGCAGTGCGTGATAAGAGACATAACAAATTTTATGATTCTTTAATAGGAATGTCGAATCAACTTTATGTGATCATTTCACCAAAAGGACAAACTTTGCAGTCCAATTAGTTTTTAGGACACACATTCAAAGAAATTACTTTCAAGGCCAAAGTCAGTAGAATAATTACTTTCAAGGACAAAGTCAGCAGTCCAATTACTTTCAAGGACATAATTTCATAGGTTTTAGGCCCTAGAAACTAATTATTTTACGTTTTGTCCTTGAAAGTAATTATTTCAGTTGTGTGTCCTAGAAACTAATT
Organism: Allium fistulosum; assembly: GCA_030737815.1. Classification (NCBI taxonomy): domain Eukaryota; kingdom Viridiplantae; phylum Streptophyta; class Magnoliopsida; order Asparagales; family Amaryllidaceae; genus Allium; species Allium fistulosum. Next base: position 1,026,342,978 of record CM060902.1, read on the forward strand.
CCACTTGCTAAAGAGGCCCTTATGGCTAATTTCCACTATATTTTTAATGTTTTCCTAATTTCATTGTTTCTATAACAGACTCAATTGTAAGCTAATAAGTTTGTTTAGATATAAAAATAGAAGATTTTAATATAAAACCTGGAACGTAGAATGTTATACTTATTTATAGAATATGTTATAAAGCTACGAATATTGTTATAATAGACATTAAAAATATACCAACTAAAAATGAGGGTACAACTATAATGTTTATAACTGATATAAGTAAAAGTAATGTTGTAATCCCTAAATCCATTAAATGGAATGAAATAAATTTACTAGAAAAATGGCTTTTAGAAGAATCTAATAATCCAGTTAAGATAGAAAATAAAACTTTGGAAGAAATTATTGAATATCCAAAAGGTGACGTGGAAATAAGATTTTCAAAAAATAGAGTCACACACCTTACAGTACTACCTCTAAATTAGAAGAACTAGTCCTTAATAAGGGCCCAAGTCCTTTAAAATAAGAGAAGAAAACGTAATTATTATAAATACACTAAACGGAGTAAGCAAACCTGAATATAGAATTGATAAGTCTTCGTCTCTAACCCCTTCTGATATGGATTATGATGAAGACAAGAGTGTATTTGGTTTAAATGCCTTAACTTTTAATAAAGGGATAGAATTTTCTTTTTCAGAAATTGAACAACAAAAGTTTTATTCAGATGAAAAAAAAACTAAAAGAAAATGGTTTATTTATGAAAACCCTTGAAATTCAAGAAAAATGGTTCAAAAGATATATATCATATCTCCAAAAAACAGGACATGATTTACCAGAAAATTATGATTTTTTCAAAATGATAGAGGGATACTATAAAACAGAAAAACACAAAGATATTATCCCTAATTTGGTGATTTTTTAACAGTCGCCAATATAAATACAACATATCAAGAGTTTACAGCAAAAAAGGGAAAAGTAATAAAGAGTATTCATCCTCCGAAATCCAATTTGTTAATTAAAATTGATAATAAAGAATTAACTGCAACTCCTTATAGGAATAATGGTAATATTGAAACTGTAATCGAACAAAGAAAATTATGAACTTAAAGTTAAAATCGATAGGTAAACAACTCATTAGAATAGAATAAGAAGTTAGTAAAAATCCGAAACAAGAAGGAAATAAAATTCATAAAGAATGCTCTAGCGTAGACCTTATTTAAAGCTTTATCTTCCAAAAAATTATATCTTAACCTTAATAGGCCTGGAGAAAATATTGAAATGTTAGAAGAAATCATAAAAAGGATTAAAAACCTAGGAATGAAAGAAAAGGAAGTTGCACCCATTATAGAAAAAAATAATCTAAAATTAACCTCCGATCAGGATTCTAATCAAAATTTAGACGAAGAAGTTAATCAACTTCAAGAAATATTTCTGTCAGAACAAAAATAACAAGAAAATTCTTTTGAAATCAATAAAATAAATTATCAAAATTTTCCACATAAAAAAACCTTATTATGATAAACCGACCCCAGTCGATCTCCTAATAGAAGAACTAGATCCCTACATGCAAGCATCATATGATGGCTCATCAATCATCGAATGGAATATTGATGGTTGTTAAAAATATCAAATTCAAATTAAATTGCATTATATGGTTGTATGCTGTAGCCAGTAGAGCTAAAGGCAACAAAGATGAAGATATAGCAAATGCAATAATTTAAGCATTTACAGGCCAATTAAGACATTGGTGGGAAAATTATATGACTAGTGAACCTAGAAATCGTGTAATCAGAGCAATAAAAGTAGTAAATGATAAAGAAGTAGTTGATGTAGTTAATACACTTCTTTATACAATAGCCAATCATTTTGTTGGAACAACATCGTTATTAAACGATAAAACAAGAGAACAATTATTTAAAATAAGATGTGATAATTTATCACAGTTTAAATGGTATAAAGATGTTTATTTCTCTAAAGTATTTATAATGCATGATTGCAATCAAGACTTTTGGAAAGGAAAATTCTTATCAGGATTACTACCCTTCTTGGCAGCAAGAGTTAAAGAAAGAATAAAGAATCAAAATGATGGAGTAATTCCTTATGATGAATATTCGTATGGTGAATTAGCATCAGCAATAGCAGATGAAGGAATTAATTTATGTAACAAAATAAAATTACATAAACAAATACAAAAGGGAAAATTGTACGGTAAACAAGTCTTAGGCGATTTTTGTGACCAAGTAGGAGTTAAACCCATCAGACCTGAAAATGATTATAGAAAACTGAAAAAACCATTAAAAATAAAACCTTATAGAAATAAGGATTTCCAAAAAGAAAGTTGTGAATGTAATAAAACTACAAACATAAAATATCACAAAAACAGTAATAAAAGGAATAAAGATAAATAAAATAATAAAAAAATTCCAATATGTTGGAAATGCAAAAAGGCAGAACATTATGCAAATAGATGTAAAATGAGGAAGAAAATACACTAAAATTCAGCGTACAAATGTTATCTGTAAAGTAAAAATTAAATCTCGTCGACATTATTCTATGGTAATCATAGAGTTTCTTGATAGAAGAGGATTAGTAATTGGCACTGTATCAGATAATATACCTTCATAACCAGATTTTGTAATAACTACTCCACCAGGGTCCCTCCACTTCTAGATAGAAAATTATCTACAATAGTAATTAAAGACAGCTGTAAAGTCAATTAAAAAGAAAATACTTATCTACTTACCTTTAAAGAAGAAACCACCAATTGCCAGCTCAATACTTGTCTACTCACCTATAAAAAAGAAACTGATAATACCAGCTCAATGCCAGCTCAATGCTTGTCCACCAACTCAAATTTTAAAGCAACCACAAAGTTTAAAAGCGTCGAGATAGTTCGAATCCAGACACTTCACCAAAGCTTATCCACTTCTATATACTACTATAAATAAAGGTTGTGTGTTCAACTATGCAGATGTACAATAATATAAGCTTTGTAATATAAATTTTGAGTGCTTATCGGTGATAGCCATTTTGTAATCTCCGTTGTAAATATTTTAGTAGTAATAAAATATCAAGTTTTCAAAATCCCTGCCAAGTCTTTATAATATCAGTTTAGCCTTTTGATAACATCGACGCAGTAATCAGGTAGAATTGCAGAAGTTCCTAAAGCCCTTTTTATTTTGGATAAGGTACAAGTAAGAGGAAACCCATTCCACTCGGCAGCATGGTCTCACTAGATATCTATTTGGGCTGACTAATAACCTATCAAAATTCTTAGGGACTACCTTTCTTGAATCATAGTTTTCATGGGATGACTAAGAACTTATTGGTTTCCACCAGTAACACTTTCCAATCATAGTTTTCATAGGATCACTGTGAACTTATTGGAATTTTCCAATAACATTCCTTAACCCATAGTTTTCATGGGATCGCTATGAACCTATTGTGATTCTCTAATAACATCACCCGAACCAAATTTTTCAAGGGATGATTATGGACCTATTGGACCCTTCCAATATTATATCATAAATTATAATCTTTTTGATTAGTCTGGGCATCCTACAACTTTGATATACTCGATCTCCCTAGATGCAATTCTACTCATTGAGGAGTTAAATTTGACAATTATACAAAATACTCCAAGAGCGACATATGAAGATGCCCCCTTGTTTGATCAGAGTCTAATGCTTGGCAATTATACAACTTGCCATTACATCCATTCAAGCAGATAAAACAACACAATGGAAAATAAAAGCACCTAGTAATAGCTAGCTTGCCTCCTGCATGTCTCCGAAAGCTTATTCATCTAACCGAAAAACCTTAAATCCCTACTCCCGACCTACTTAATTGAGTACCCAAGAGTTTAAGAGAGAAACAAAAACTTTGGGTCAGACAAAAAGTCTGGTGTGAATAATAACATTCCTTCTTGAGTCAAATAGATATCTAGTGAGACCACAACCATAATGGTTAGAACAACATAACATAATCTTACGTATGTGGGTAAGTCTGACTCATTGTTAATTTAGGGTTATGTCTACCCTATGTTCTCCCTTTCTCACAAAACTAACTATCTGTCTCAATCATAGTTTTCTTAGGGTCGCCATGAACTTATTAGTTTTCATGGGCTGACTAATAACCTGTCAAAATTTTTAGGGACTACATGTCCTAAATCATAATTTTCATGGGATTACTAAGAAATTATTGGCATCCATCAATAACACTTTCCAATCATTGTAACATGAGATCACTATGGACCTATTGGAATTTTCCAATAATATTCCTCAACCCATAGTTTTCATTGGATCGCCATAAATTATTGGGATTCTCCAATAACATGCATCCAACCATAGTTTTAATGGGATCACTAAGAACTCATTGGGATTCTCATATAACATAACTCGAACTATAGTTTTCATAGGATGAATATGAATCTACTAGACCCTTCCAATATCATATTTCAAATTATAGTCTTTTTGGTCAGTCTAGAAATCCTACACATTTGATGTACTTCTCCTAGTTGCAATTCTACTTACTCAGAAGTTAAATTTGACTATACTTACTATTGGGTCAATCTAACAGGTTATTCTACCCTTAATTATCCCCAAAATGTAGTTATGGGTCATGATGATGTGAGTTTGACAATAATAATCATGCAAAAATAACCAATTAAATAATAACAAAAACTTATAGCATCCATCATTCAAATATGTTTAATCAATGGTCATTGGCATCTTATAATTACTTAATCCAACGTAATAACTCACTTTGATAATTTCATATCTAAACATGGGCTAAATAATAATTTGTTCCTTAAAAAACTTTATCATCATATATGATTAATCCCCTCAATTCATATTTAAAATAAGGAAAATATAGCCTATTACTTTTCCAATTTCTTATGCCAAATTATAATCCATTTTAATACTGTCATGTATACTTTCGATATTAATTTGAGGATGTCACAACTTTTCATTACAGGGCATAACACCATAAGCTAGAATATGTTCATCATTGAAAACTTGCGGCACTAATATAGCTGGCATTAATGATATACGACATTAATATTACAAAAATATTAATATCGAGTGCTTTAAAACAGTAAGGTCGACATTGATGACTTAACATTAATGTCGTAAAACATCTGATATTGATTTCATAAAATTAGGTGTAACATCCCCTACTTGGAGGCCCAAAACTAATAGCTACGAATGCTACAGTCATCCATAGTTATTAATTTTCGATGATAAAATACGGTAATGTTAGATACATTAATACATAGAAACACATGAATATGGAAATATTTTAAAACATCAAACAAGATCCACATTCCACTTCAAAGCATTTCAAATTCACTACATAATCCCAATATGAGAACTATGTTCAGAGAAAATATATTTATTACAACATACTCCAAGTGCGACATATGATGATGCCTCCTTGGATGATCAGAGTATATATAGGCAATTTAACAACTTTTCCTTTACAATAATAACACAGTAGAATCAAAATAAAAGAGAACTCTAGATAGCTATCATGCCTCATGCACGTCTCCGGAAGCTTATTCGTCTCAAGAGGTACCTGAAAACCTCAACTCTCAAACTACTCAAAATCAATTGAGTACACGAGAGTTTAAGGAGAAAACATAAACTTCGAGTCAGACATAAAGCCTGGTATGAATAATAATCTACCATCCCAAACCATTTAGATATCTAGTGAGACCACGCCAGTTAGCGGAACGGGTTTTCCCCTCACTAGTGTCCTAAAATCTTTATAAAACCATATATTGTGCACCTGCATCCACAATGGTTAAAATAATTAAAACAATATGATGATATGAAAATAAGTAAATCAATTCTGGATTTCCCATCCCCTTTCATTCTGACTAACTATCTCATTTATAGTTTCTAGGGTCATTATTAACCTATTAGTTTTCATAGGCTTACTAACCTATTTATTGTTTATGGGCTCCTTGTCCAGTTTCATAGTTTTCATGGGATCACTAAGAACCTATTGGCCCCTGCCAAAATCTTTACTGTTTCATGGTTCCCCCTTAACCTATTGGTAACTCCAATATCTTTTCTCTTATCCTAGTTTTCATGGGTTGACTAGGAACCTATTGAATTCTGTCAATATCTCCATCCGGATATAGTTTTCATGGGCTAACTACAAACCTATTGGCCACTGCCAATATCAAATCATAGTTTTCATGGCCTAACTATGAACCTATCTTCCCGACATCTTCATTTATACATAGTTTTCATGGGATTACTATGAACCTATTGGCCCCTGCCAATATCTTTTCTTATACACAGTTTTCATAGGCTTACTATGAACCTATTAGCCCTTGCCAATATCTCCTTTAATATTTTAGCATCTTATACTATGGTCTTTCTGACTTCCTGGATGCAATTCTACTCATTCAGTAGTCAATTTAATTTATATTCACTACTGGGTCAACCTAACTGGTTATTCTGCCCTTCCCTTAGGTACCGTTATCGGTTCATTATAATGTGAATATATTCAAATACATATATGAAGAAGCAAACATAATAATACCAACCCCTATGGTTTAATATCCTTGAAATCATGTTATATAAAACTAGGTTAATCCCTTTAAACCATTAATTAAGGAAAACTTCTTCAAAATCTCCATTTTAAAACATTTAATTTATGCCACGATTTTCTTTTAAAATGAGATTGGGTTATACGTTTTGAAAACTCAGGCTTTCGAAACCTTAAAACTTCACTTTCGAAACCCATGGATAACCTCCTTCGAAAGCATAGAAACTTCTTTTCAAAACATTACATATAAACCTTTCGAAGCTCCTTAAATCATCTCTTTCAAAATCAAAATGTACCTTTTGAAAGTATCAAAACATTACTTAGTAATCCTTAGAAACATAGCTTCGAAACCAATGAAAGTACCCATTTTGAAACCATTGGGTTTTGCTTTAAAAACATCTTTTGGGCCAAAGTGAATTTATACGAAAGTACCCCTTTCGAAATCTTTAATCATCATATAAAATTGTTTAGGGAAAGCTTGATGGCGTGGACACCATCCTTTTTAAAGCATAACAACCTTTAAGTAAAACATTGAAGGTTAGCATCGAAACCCCCTTTCGAAGGTATTGCCTTCGAAACCTTTGAATCCTTCGAAAGCATTTAAGAAGTGGCTTAGTTCATCTTTAAAAACAAAAGATACCCTTCAAAAGCATTGATGACTTCAATACACTCGAAAGGCAAAAGAATAGCAATTGGATTTTGACTTAGTCGGAACCACTACTTTCGAAAGCATCATTTTATAAATAAAGGAACCCATTCGAAAGCCTATATTCTTAAAACATAAAATAGCAACCCCTTCGAAAGCTATTAGAAAACCCCTTTCGAAAGGATATGTTTCGACTCCTTCGAAAGCTTTAATAAAAGAAGGCAGGCGCTTTTTCATTTGAAAGTAAAATTAAGGTTTCGACCCCATCGGAAGCTATGCTTTCGACACTATGCCTTCCGCCTTCCTCCAATCCACAACGTACAATCTAAGTGATACCTTATGTGTTGGTTTTGGATTTGTGAGGTTTTGACTTGATTGAAGGTGGAAGCTATGAGTCAAAAGGTGCTTCTAAATAGAGGCGAAACCCACTTTTCTGGGTAAACTTGATTTAATACCAATTAAAGCAAACCTACCTACGTGTGAGCATATGATTGGTTGCCTTAATTTTTCAAATTCTTTCTCAAATTAATTGCCGCATTTCCAAATCTAAATCAAGATTAATTGAACAAATAAGCCCTTCCATTAAGCCAAACCAATATTGCAAATAAGCCCTTCTTCTAAAATAATTTAATTTCCATAGCAAATCATTTAGGAAAAATCCCCAAAAATCTCAAAAATTCACTTTTAATATGTTATCCAACACATATAGATTTAAGACCCAAATTCTCAATATAATTTATGAAATAAATTTCTAAACCCTATTAACCATATTTTCCTTTGAAAATTCATAATAATCTTTTCTTAGGTTGGAAAATTATCAAAATTAAAACCCAACTCCAAAATCATGTTTTACATAACATAAAATTTTTCCATGGCATTCAAAGATCATGTACGATCGGCATGGCAAAACCGCATAAATCCCCATTTAAACAGCCTTGTTTAAATCAAACAAATTATATTTCAAGCATATCATCATCCAAAACATCATAAAAATAAATTTAATCTTAAATCCAAATGCATATGATCATAAAACAAAATAGAGATGGTATAATTATTATTCACCTTGATTAAAATAAGGCAATTGGATTGAGATTAATTTCCCCTAAGCTTGAATTCCTCGCTTTGATTAAATTCCTTTTTTCTTTCCTTATTAATGGCCAGCTCCTCTATTTATGTTTGTGTTTTATTTTTGTGAAAATGAGAAATGAATGTGAATGGCATAAGGAACGAAAATATATAAGGGTTATGGTAATAGAGTGCGGCTATTTCCCATTATAATCTTGTGTAATTTAATTAACTTACAAACCAATCTTAAGCCCATTTAATATATTAAGCGCGACCTTAATTTATTTTCATATGTCAATCCCATTATCACTCTAATTATTTACATTATTTTAAATAATTTATCTAATTAAATCTCTTGAATGATGTGATAAAAAATTAGGGGTGTTACAGGCTTCCCTCCTTAAAGAATCTCGTCCTCGAAATTCAGTAAGGACTAAATACTAAACATAGCAGTCATCTGTAACCACTCTTAACAACCATACTAGCCTATCTGACTAGTAATTATCTATATAAATCTAATATAGACATACCCTCAAAGCAGATCAGGATAAATATCTCTTATCATGTCTTCTATCTCCCAAGAACAGTCCTTCTCATTATTGCTCCACTGAACTTTCACCAACTGGACTGTCTTATTTCTCAATCTTTTCTCATCTCTCACTACTGCCCAAACTAGTTGTCTAAAATAGTCGAATTAGGCTCTACAACCAAATCTTCCAACCCTGTTGGAGGAATAGTAGTCTCTGGATCATGGACAAACTTGTGAAGATGAGACATATGAAATACATTATGGACACCTGCCATACTACTCCGCAACTCTACTCTATATGCGAGCTTTCCAATCCTCTTTATAATCTAGAATGGACCAACATATCTCGGTGCCAGTTTCCCTGACTTCCCGAACTGTACCACACCCTTCATCGGTGATACCTTAATGAAAACCCAGTCTTCAATTGAGAGCTCTAGGTGTTCACGCCTCTTATCTGCATAACTTTTCTATCTAGACTGAGCTTCCTTCATCCTTTTTCGGATCAACTCAATCTTCTCTGATGCCTCCCTAACCAAATCTAGACTTAAGACCAATCTGTCTCTAGTCTCCAACCAAAATTCTAGCGATTTGATGGCCTTCCGTACAAAGCTTCAAAAGACGCCATTCCTATACTAGTCTGATAACTATTATTATAGGAAAACTCAACTAAATGTAGGTGATCTTCCCAAGATCCACCAAAGTCCAATAGACATGCTCTTAGTAAATCCTTGAGTACCTTATTGACTCTCTTGGTCTGCCCATCTGTCTAAGGGTGATATGTTGTACTCATCTTGAGCATAGTGCCTAACACATCCTGTAGACTCTTCCAGAATTCACTAGTGAACGAAGCATCTCTGTCACTAGCTATGCTACTAGGAACTCCATTAAGTCAAAATATGTTCTTCATGAACAACTTAGCTAAAACAGGTGCCGTCCTGGTTGACTTTATAGGAATGAAATGGAAACTCTTGGTTAATCTGTCCACTATGACCCATATACTTTCATTTCCCTTATTTAACCTTGGCAACCCGTCTATAAAATCCATGGATATCGAATCCCATTTCAAAACTGGAATCTCTAGAGGTTGAAGCAATCCACTTGGTTTCTGATGTTCGGCTTTCAATTGTTGATAGTTTGCACACTACCTAAACAACAAGCCAACATCCCTCTTCGTACCTTCCAAATAGAAGCTCCTCTTCATATCTTGATACATCTTGGTCCCTCGAGGATGAATCGTAAACTTGGATCGATGACATTCTTCAAGATCTTCTTTCCTCAAGTTCTCAACATTTTGAACACACAACTATCCCTTCTTTCTCAACCATCCCCTTTGGTCAAGACTAAAGTCTTTCAGATCATCGATCTCAGTTCCAACCTCAAGCCTTCCAATCCTCTCGGCTAATACTAGATCCTCCTTCTGCTTAGAAGCTATCCCTTAGATCAATATTGGTCAAACTTCTAAATCGGACAATATAGCAGTACTCTGACTAGAACTAGCAGTCGATCTTAACCGCACATTACAAGTAGTCATAGCTTCTAAATCCTTCCACTCTGCCAACATAACTAACACCATATTCTGATGTCTTCTGCTAAGAGCATTCGCAACTTTATTAATTTTCCCCGGTTTATACTCTATACCAAAATCATAAGTAGCTAAAAACTCCAGCCACCTCTGTTGTCTCATATTCAACTCATTTTGAGAGAATAAGTATCTTAAAGACTTATGACCTATGTATAGCTCAAATCTCTCCCCTAAGGGATAATGCCTCCAAATCTTCAATGCGAAGATCATCGTAGCCAACTCCAAATTATGAGTAGGATACTTTGCTTCATGCAGTCTAAGCTATCGTGAAGCGTAGGCAATCACTTTACCCTTCTACATCAACACAACTAACAATCCAGTTCCACATGCATCGGTATACACCACCAACCCCTGGTTCCATCTGGAACTACTAACACAGGTGCATTGGTCAACAAATACTTTAACTTAAGAATTGCTTCCTCACATTTGTTAGACTAAACAAACTTCACATTCTTTCTGGTTAGCTTAGTTAAAGGCACTGCTATCCGCGAGAAATCCCTGATGAATCTCCAGTAATAGCCAGCAAGTCCAAGAAAACTCTAAATTTCAGTCGCCGTCTCTGGTCTCTTCCAATTATTAACAGCTTTGATCTTATCTGGATCGGCTGACAAGCCCTTCTCTGAAACCACCAAGCAACTTAACCTCTTTCTTCCTAAAATGACACTTAGAAAACTTCTCCTTCAGCTGATGCTGCCTCAGTGTTTCAAGTACAACTCTGAGATGACCTGCATGTTCCCTTTCATCCTTAGAGTATACCAAAATGTCATCTATAAACACCAGCACAAACCTATCCAAGTACTCTCGGAAAACTCGATTCATCAAATCCACAAAGAAAGCAGATGCATTCATTAACTTGAATGGCATTACAAACCACTCATACGAACCATACCTAGTCTGAAATGCTGTCAAAGGAATACTATCCTCTACCACTCTTAACTGATGAAAACTTGTCACCAAATCCAATTGGAAAAACACTCTGGCCCCACACCACTGATCAAATAGATCATCTATTCTCGGCAAAGGATACTTATTCTTGATCGTCATCTCGTTCAACTTATAATATTCGATATACATCCTCAACGACCCATCTGGTTTCTTTATGAATACCACAGCGGCTCCCCAAGGCGAACTGCTTGGTCTAATAAAATTATTCCCTTCTAGATCCACTAGCTGCATCTTCAATTCCTTTATCTCGGTCGGTGTCATCCTGCTTGGTGGTCTACTTATAGGTTCAGCTCCTGGCACAAGATCTATTCGAAACTCGGCAGCTCGTTTCAATGGTATTCCTGTGACCGACTCAAAGACATCTGCAAAATCTCTTGCTACTCGAACCTGACTTAACTCTTCTCCTGCTTCCATTGCACTTAACAAAGCACAACTACACCGGTCAAAATTTATTGAGAATTTGATTCGGTTATGACTATCAAGGTGTCTTAATGATATCTCCAATCCTGGAAAAATAGCCTAGCCTCATACTTACTTAACCAATCCATACCCAAAATGATTCTGAAATCTACGAAATCAAAAATATACATACTACATGCAAACTTATGACCTAACAAGTCAAGTTCTAAGTTTTCACATCTCATCCTCAGAGTTATGTATCCTCTTATTGGATTTGCAACCCTTAAGGAAGTAACAAGGTATGTGGGTTCTAAGCATAACCTATCAACCAAACACTGGGATATAAATGAATGTGATGCACCGATATCAAATAGTATCCTAACCGGTATACTCTGAATGAAAAACGTACCTTTCATCAAAGACTTCCCTTTTTCAGCTGCAGTTGGCTTAGCAGATGATGGTCCAACAGCAAAAACCTTTCTCTTGTGCGCCCTGACTAGCTCTAGGCACTAGTTCTTATAATGCCCAACTTGATCAAAGTTAAAGCATTTCACATCCTTCTTATATGCAGCCTTCTTCCCCTTGCCTGACCGGCACTCATTTGCATAATGACCCTTCTTGTCATACTTAAAGCAAACTAAATCAGCCTTTGCCTTCTTGGCAACATCTCCCTTATAGGCTCCCTTCTTCTTAAAGAATTTTCTTTTCTTTCCCTTAGAACCCTGGGTTTCAACTGGCTTCTCTTTGGCACAAACAACAAGCATGTCCTCATGGTGAATTGCCATCTCCACAACCACATTACAAGGATCACGAACGTGTGTCTAGGTCGCCTTAGTAAGCTTAGGTCTCAATCCCCGAATGAACCTCTCAGTTCTCCTGATGTTAGTGTCTATAGTAGCATGTCCATATCGGGATAGCTCATCAAACTTAGTAGCATGATCGATTATCGACATCTCTCCCTGCACCAAATCCATAAACTTTCTCAACAATGTTGACTAAGCAACTTTAGATAAAAACCTCTGTTCAAATCTCCCTCTAAAATCTGCCAAAGTCAACTCCTCCTTCGGAACCCTGGCAGTAACACTATTCCACCAATAAAGAGCTGCCCCTGGCAACTGCCTAGAGGCTAGCTTCCTCTTCAGCGCATCATCCAAACCCAAATCAACAAAAATTCTCTCGTAATGTAACAATCAATCCTTTACTTCCACGGCATCCTCCGTTCCTATAAAAGGTTTCCCACCAAGACTGGGGTAATCCTTGCTCGGCTTAGCATAATTATTCCCAACTGGAGCCACAAGATTAGCTCCTTCAACATTTCCAGTAACACTAGCAGCAACTCCTGCTTGCATTATATTGATGAAGAGCTGATACATAGCCCCATATTCACTGGGGGATTTCTAGCACCCACATTGGCATCAGCATTTTGGTTAGCATTATCCTGTCGACCTTGGTTCCTCCTAGTATTAGGTCGAACATTTCCGTTGGTTGTGTTGCTTCCTCCATCAAGATTTCCTCTTTCGTTTCCTGCTTTCGTATCTTCTTTCTCGTAAATTTGAATAGGAGCCTTAGTAAGATATAGAAGAACGGTCTAAGAGAGAGGGGAATACATACCTATATATATATATATATCAAATACAATTATGTTACTATAGCGTTAACTCAAACCCCAATCTTATTTTCCGATTCATTGGATTATGTTTGAAAATCTTTTAGGTTTAAATTTCTTTTAAGTTTCATAAACCTATGCTCTAATACCAACTTGTAACATCTCCTACTTGGAGGCCCAAAACTAACGGCTACGGATGCTGCAATCATCCATAGTTATTAATCCTCGGTGACCAAATACGGTAATGTTAGATACATTGATACACAGAAACACAAGAATATGGAAAAAAAATTAAAACATCAAACAAGTTCCACATTCCATTTCAAATCATTTCAAATTCATTATATAATCTCAATACGAGAACCACGTTTAGAGAAAATATATTTGTTACAACGTATGCCAAGAGCGACATATGATGATGCCCTCTTGGATGATCAGAGTATATATAGGTAATTTATCAACTTTGCCTTTACAATAAAAACCCAGTGGAATCAAAATAAAAGAGAACTCTAGATAGGTATCATGCCTCCTGCACGTCTTCGGAAGCTTATTCGTCTAAGGTGGTACCTGAAAACCTCAACTCTCAAACTACTCAAAATCAATTGAGTACCCGAGAGTTTAAGGGGAAAACACAAACTTCGAGTCAGACATAAAGCCTGGTATGAATAATAATCTACCATCTCAAACCATTTAGATATCAGTGAGACCACACCGCTTAGAGGAACGGATTTTCCCCTCACTAGTATCCTAAAATCTTTATAAAGCCATATACTGCGCACCTGCATCCACAATGGTTAAAACAATTTATAACAATATGATGATATGCAAATAAGTAAATCAATTTTGGATTTCCCATCCTTTTTCATTCTGACTTACTGTCTCATTTATAGTTTCTAGGGTCACTATTAACCTATTAGTTCATGGGCTTACTAATAACCTATTTATTGTTTATGGAGTTTCTGTTCAGTATCATAGTTTTCATGGGATCATTAAGAACTTATTGGCCCCTTCCAAAATCCTTACTGTTTCATGAGTTCTCCCCGAACCTATTGGTAACTCCAATATCTTTTCTCTTAACCTAGTTTTCATGGGTTGACTAGGAACTTATTGACTTCTGTCATTATCTCAATCAGGATATAGTTTTCATAGGCTAACTACAAACCTATTGGCCCTTGCCAATATCAAATCATAGTTTTCATGGGCTAACTATGAACCTATCTTCCTGACATCTTCATTTATACATAGTTTTCATGGGCTTACTATGAACCTATTGGCCCCTGCTAATATCTTTTCTTATACATGGTTTTCATAGGCTTACTGTGAACCTATTGGCCCCTGCCAATATCTCCTTTTAATATTTTAGCATCCTATACTCTGGTCTTCTAGACCTCCTGGATGCAATTCTACTCATTTAGGAGTCAATTTAATTTATATTCACTACTAGGTCAACTTAACTAGTTATTCTGCCCATCCCCAAGGTACCGTTATGGGTTCATTATAATGTGAATATATTCAAATACATATATGAAGAAGAAAACATAATAATACCAACCCTTGTGGTTTAATATCCTTGAAATCACTTTATATAAAACTTGGTTAATCCCTTTAACCCATTAACCAAGTAAAACTTCTTCAAAAACTCCATTTTAAAAATTTTATTTATGCCATGGTTTTCTTTTAAAATGAGATTGGGTTATTTGTTTTGAAAACTAAGGCTTTCGAAACCTTACAAATATCACTTTCGAAACCCTTGGATAACCACCTTTGAAAGCATAGAAAACTTCTTTTAAAAACATTACATATAAACCTTTTGAAGCTCCTTAAATCATCTCTTTCAAAACCAAAATGTATCTTTCGAAAGTATTAAAACATTACTTAGTAATCCTCAGAAACATAGCTTTGAAACCAAAGAAAGTACCCCTTTCGAAACCATTGGGCTTTGCTTTAAAAACATCATTTGGCCAAAGTGAATATATACGAAAGTACCCCTTTCGTAACCTTTAATCATCATATAAATCTGTTTAGCAAAAGCTTGTTGGCGTCGGCACCAACCTTTCGAAAGCTTCAAAATCTTTAAGTAAAACATTAAAGGTTAGCATCGAAACCCCCTTTTGAAGGCATTGCCTTCAAAACCTTTGAATCCTTTCGAAAGCATTTAGGAAGTGGCTTAGTTCATCTTTAAAAACAACAGATATCCTTCAAAAGCATCGATGACTTCAATACACTTGAAAGGCAAAAGATCAGCAGCTGGGTTTCGACTTTGTCGAAACCACTACTTTCGAAAGCATCATTTTATAAATAAAGGAACCCAGTCGAAAGCCTATACTCTTAAAACATAAAATAGAAACCCCTTCGAAAGCTATTAGAAAACCCCTTTCGAAAGCATATGTTTCGACTCCTTCAAAAGCTTTAATAAAACAAGGCAGGCACTTTTTCATTTGAAAGTAAAACTAAGGTTTTGACCCCATCGGAAGCTATGCTTTCGACACTATGCCTTCCACCTTCCTCCAATCCACTACGTACCATCTGAGTGATACCTTATGTATTGGTTTCAACTTTGTGAGGTTTTGACTTGATTGAAGGCGGAAGCAATGAGTCGAAAGGTGCTTCTAAATAGAGAGGAACCCACTTTTCTAGGTAAACCTGATTTAATACCAATTAAAGCAAACATGTTCTAACTAACCTGCCTACGTGTAAGCATATGATTGGTTGTCTTAAATTTTAAAATTCTTTCTCAAATTAACTGTTGCATAATTTCAGATCTAAATCAAGTTTAATTTAACAGATAAGCCCTTTCATTAAGCCAAACCAATAATGCAAATAAGCCCTTCTTTTAAAATAATTTAATTTCCATAGCAAATCCTTTAGGGAAAATCCCCAAAAATTGCAGAAATTCACTTTTAATATGTTATCCAACACATATAAATATCAGACCCAAATTCTCAATATAATTTATGAAATAAATTTCTAAACCCAATTAACCATATGTTCCTTTGAAAATTTATAATAATCTTTTCATAGCTTGGAAAAATATCAAAATTAAGACCCAACTCCAAATCATATTTTACATAACATAAATTTTTTCCATGGCATTCAAAGATCATTTACGATCGGTTTTGCCCTAAAACTGCATAAATCCTATTTATAAAACCTTGTTTAAATCAAACAAATTATAATTCAAGCATATCATCTTCCAAAACATCATAAAAACGAATTTAATCTTAAATCCAAAAACATATGATCATATAATAAAATAGAGATGATATAAATTATTATTTACCTTGATTAAGATAAGGAGATTGGATTGAGATTAATTTCCCCTAAGCTTGAATCCCTAGCTTTGGATTGAATTCCTCTTTTCTTTCCTTGTTAATGGTCGGCTCCTCTATTTATGTTCGCATTTTATTTTTCTGAAAATGAGAAATGAACGTGAATGGCATAAGGAATGAAAATATATAAGGGTTATGGTTATAGGGTGCGACTATTTCCCATTATGCCCTTGTGTAATTTAGTTAGCTTACAAACCATTCTTAAGCCCATTTATTTATTAAGCGCAACCTTAATTTATTTTCATATCTCAATCCCCTTATCACTCTAATTATTTGCATTATTCTATTTAATTTATCTAATTAAATCTCCTGAATAATGTGATCAAAAATTTAGGGTGTTACACTAGGCTACAATACCGCTATAGTAAGAATACCGAAATTGATAATTGGTGGCATCATTGCCATTTTATACCGATGTTGGAAGTATATATGTACAAGCAGCATCATTGCCATAAAATTTCCATCTCGTAAGTAATACTAGCAGCATCATTACCTAAAGTATTTAATGTCGAAAATAATACCTACGACATTACTGCCATAAGCTATGGCAACAAATAGGAAGCAATGGGCATTGTCTAAAACCATGGTGAAAACTTACAGCATCAATGCCGTATGTTATAGATTTCAAAACAAAGAAACAAGGGAGGTCGGCATAGTTCTAGTACATTACGAGATTACTTATGTCGTTGATTCAACGCCGAAGGCCTTATAATATAAGACTTCAACCCAAAAAAATTAATTCCATACCAACTTTGTTGATATAGTATGCATCCATTCATGTTAATGTCGCTGGGGTTTGGCATAAAAATTGGTAACATGGCAAGATCGTAATTATCATAAAAACTATTTTATTTCTATTGAAAGGAATTACTTTTCACTAACTCTGAACCCTTGTCGATTTTCTATTGTTTAAAAACAATCTTTACCAAATTTCTTTTAGAAAAACTGCCACGACCTATTTGCCTTTTCAAAAATTCATTTCGCACTCCTAATCAATATTAATTATTTAACATTAATTATAAGCTTCTCTAGCTTACTAAATTCATAATAAATCATAATTGCATTGGAAAAATCCTCAAAATTCATTAAAAATCAGAATTAACATATTCTTTAACATATAAAAACTTCGAACCCAAAATGCTTATTTAATTATTTTTAACAATTAAGACCCGAGATAAATGTCCTTTCTTCCTTTGGAAATTTATAAAATATTCCCTTTAATTTGGAAAACTATAAAATTAAAAGCCCACCTCCAAATTATCATTTTAAACAACATATCAAAAATTTGAATCAGTAGGAGATCAAAAGGTTTTACCCTTAAAACCTATTAAATCAATTTTATAAAAATTGCCATAATTCTTCTTTAAATCCAATAATGATATAACCAATCCAAACATGACATATTAACTCAATCAGGTCAGAATTAGATAATAAATCCAAAATAAACATGAAAACTTGAGATGGATACTATTATTCACCTTATATTGGATAATGCAGTTGAGATTTGATAGAGAGTGATTTCCCAAGCTTTTCCTTTGATTTTATTTAGTTTTCCTCTTATAATATTCCTTAGTAATGTCTGGCCTTGCTTAAGTATTTCTTTAGATTGTTTTGTAAAAATGAGAATGAATGAATGAGAGGGTAAGAGCTTAAGGGTGGCTCTTTTCCTAATTTGCCCCTTCCATTTATTCCTCCCTATTTTAAGTTTAAAGCAATTTTATTAGTTAATTAGTTAAGGCCTAACCCAATGACTTATCAAATCTCAATCCACTTATCACACAACACATTATCCTATTTAATTTATTTGATTAAATATCCTGAATAATGTTACTCGAAATTAAGGGTGTTACATTTCAATTTTATTATTATATTTGATGATAACAAAAGGATAGAGGTTAATATTTTGGTGGTTGAGTAATAACCTTACTGATATTTGAGAATTATTTTTATTATTCAAGAGTTGTTTTACAATTATTTTGACAATCAACATATTAATTTTTAAGTCACATGCTTCTATGTAAGGGGAGTCTAGTTGTAGGGGGAATATACAAATAGAGGGAGCTTGATCATGTCACATCAAACACATCTGCTAGGCTAAAAATCTTTATATATGTTTGTTATCATCAAAAGGGAGAGATTGTAGAATATAACAGTTTATTTTTGTTTGATGATAATAAGCACACACACACACACATATATATATTTAAATGTGTTTGTTATAGTCACACACACACACAAAGATATATATATTTATTTAAATGTGTTTGTTATAGTACTATTACAACACCACAGATCAAAATAAAAAAATCACAATTTCATTTAAACAAATATTTTATTTCAGTTCAAATTCAAATAGTACACATTTACAACATGCTTCCGCTATATTTTATACATTCATATACAATACTATTTTACACTCTCATATATACAACAATCACTCGCTCTCCAATATAATCACTCACCCACTTACTCGTATTTGATTTGCTATCTTCTTGCTCCAGTTTTTGTCTAGTTATCTACTTTGCCTATCAAACAATAAACAACGCAATAAAAGCGAAACGAAACAATCTGATATTGAAATAATAAGAACATAATTAAATGTGATATTGCCTTAGTTAATTGGTTGTTTGATTTCATATTTTAAAACTGGAATTAAAATAAATGTACACGAGCAGCACATGACATGCACGGTTTATCACTGTACATTCCATAAGGTTGTGCACACAAACGAAATGCACTTGCATTAATACATTTCAAGGACAAATGCAATGGTCAAGCCCAAAAGCTCAATAGAGTGCAAGTTGCACGAGGGCAAGCCCAAGCAAGCTCGGGCTCAACACAAGTGCATCAAGCAATGTACATAGGTACAACCATGATTCAGCTCAACTCAAGTGCAGCAAGTAGTGTACATGGGTTAAGAACATATGGTGCAACAAACTAAAATGAAGTTGTAGCATATACAAGTGTAACCACTAGAATACACAAGCCATCATGTGAATGCAACAAAAAAGGGAGAAGCAAGTACACAAATGCAAACAGATAGGCATCGTGTACAAGCCAAAACAGTTCAGAGAAAATGGTGCATGAACAACAAGACTAAGTGGTTAGATAAGATATGGACATGCACAACACGAATAGGTCAACTCACATGCATGCACCAGCAAACCAAGTTAGGTATCACTGTCACAACTAGTACAACAATCATGAAGTACACAACAAAATAACAATGGGCATATTTTCAAGCCAAAGACACATGAACACACACATATGGTCAGCAATAAGATACACTTGGTACATGAACACACACAAGGTAGTATATCAAACTTAGCAAGATGGTGCAACATATAAACACACACATGTACAATAGTATGCACATACACATACTCGACAAAATTGTACAACACACATAGTGTATCAAAATGGAGCAACGCACAATAGGCAGATGGACTCAGATGGACAAGCCGTCGGGAAACTCAACATATACAACAAGAAAGGGGACAAGTATCAGTTTCAAGGATTAGCGTCAATAAACATATTCAAAATCCAAGCAGTCGAACACAGCCAAAGAAATGATTTGAACGAGCCACAGGCATCAAAGACCAATATCCGAAAAAACCAATACCAAGTCAAAATATATTCAAACATATATATCGGAGATTTCAAAAATATATATTAGAATAGAACAAGTCAGAAATCAAACCAACGTCTATCAAAAAATCGAACGACCAAGTAAAGAAGTTGAAAAATTCAAACTGAAAAACTCAACAGAAATATAGGGGTAAAATCCCTATAAATACCATCCATTATCATCGTCGGCAAACCAGTCAAGTTCAAAGCAAAATAATAAATCTAAAACAAAAAATTCAAAATCATACCAAAGCAACAATTGAAGAACTACTCGACCCATTAAAGCAGCCAAACTAATAAATCGCTACCAATCGAAGAACGTGGTCATCAAAGAAGAAGGAGGCGATTTGAATCAAAAATTCAAATAGCGGCTTCAATTTAAAATTCTAAAACCCTAATTCAAATTGATTGGAAACTAACTCATACAGAGTAGAATAATTAAACATCTCATTTTAATTGCCTTTGGGCAGAGCCTGGTTAACAATTTAGTTTTAGGTTGTACAATTCTTTTTAGGTTTCTTCTTCTTATTTAATTGTATTTTGTTTTTAAAACATTGTAAAAGTCTAATTTTTAACTAGGTATGAACTATGTGGCGTACTTCGAGAATTCGTAACTCGGGGCTGACTTGTGGTATGGTTTTGAGCATAGGGTTAACACAATTAGGTTAGCGAGGATCACGAGTTTGTAGAGTCTATAAGCGTCGATTGTTTAATTCCTAGTAGAAAACTTAACGGCAGTAGTGGGCAGGTTTTACTGAAGCTGGGTAAACTTATGCATCACATTTATTTCCGCATTTACTCTATTATTGTTTGTGCTGCAAATTTTAGTATTCATTGAGTTTATTATAAATCCTCTTCACCCCTTCTAGGATTAATTCGATCCTATAATAAATAAATCCGAGTTAGAAATCAAATAATAAGCAATAAAAAGGAGTAAGCAATAGGGTCAGTAACCAAAGGAAGTTAGAAAAAGGTAAAAGGAAATGGTGAACATGTTTAATAATAAAAAGGGAGGTAAACAATAAAGAATATTTAGATATTTTAAATTAAAAGGTAGCTGTAAATGACTAAATTTATAGTAATGGAACAAGAAGGAAATGCATGAAAAAGTAAAGGAACATTATTAACAGATGAATATTAGATGCATAATAATCAAATAAGTATGAATATACATACATACACACACACACACATAACCTCAAGCATGCATTTATGATGGGTGTGAATTACTAAAGTTAGCTAATAACTAAGATTAGATAAAATGATATGGACATTAAAATGGATTGGAATGCGAGGTCACTAGTGTTACACAACAGATATATATCCATCACAAGAAGCTACCAACAATTGGGTATACATTATACTTGATGTGGGACATATCCAACCGTAAGGCCCCATGGAATTATATACATTCGTATATAAGTGAGGGATACTCAAGTAGGAAGGTTCGCCTCGGTTGAAGTGTCAAAGGACAAGTAGAGTCCGCTTCAAACTTTTAGGGGGTATTAAGTAACAAGTGGGTATTACCTTGATTGCGTTAGACAATCCAAATGGTATGGTGAGCAAGGCATGGTACTATGTTAGTGTATTCTTGGTTTAATATTTGAGAGTATGAGTTGTACATAGATCAAGAGCATCATTGGGCATAAGTGGTCGGTGAAAAGATGCGAGTTACGCCAAAATGGCTACTAGAGTAGATCACGTTTAGGTCATGCACCAACACAGTTATTGACTAGTTTGTTTGTTATGGGCAAGGCTAGATAACTCTTTATGGAGGTCTTTCAAAACAGATAGAATATGGTTAACAATTGTAACATCATTATTAGACGCTACGGAAGTTCATTGGTATGCACGACGACGAGGATGTAATACTGCGTTGGTGATGGATTCTGACGAGGTGCTAAGTTACAGATACTAGCGGAGAAAGTATCCACGTCCAAAAGGGGACTGCGGTACTTATATATATATATATATATATATGTGTGTGTGTGTGTGTGTGCGCGTGTGCGTGCGTGCGCATGCGCGCACGCCGACGCGTGCATGTAGGTGTGGTTATTGTTTACTCAAGGTAGATAGGGCGCATCGTACATGCATGTGGAGTCAAGATGACTAGGTAAAACAATAGACATAATATGTAATAGACAACAATCGGCATAGACCAGTGTTATGTATAAAGTGTGTAATTTACCACTCACAAGGATGCTATTCTGATCCCCTCCTCATTACAATCCATATGATAGCTTAGAGGGACATGTACTGGTACTAGACAAGAACAACAGAATGACAGGTTTCCTTGCATGCTCGGCACTGATAAAGACACTAGATATTGGAAGTGTCAATCTTGGTCAGTAACTATATGTTTTATTATACTTTGCTATTCCCTTATGAGTTATATTGATAGTGCTCTTATATGCATTTATTTATTTGTAGGATACCAAACCAACGATCTGTACTTTGGTGAACTTGGGTTTTCAATTTAATGAAAATTCAAGCCCACTAGGGTGCGGATTGTTACATTTCATACTAAAGCATATGTTAGTCGATCTTAAAAACTAGGATACGATGAGTGAAGATATTTGTATTTTTATCTATAATTACATATATTATATGCCAAATCCTGGAAATTATGACTATAGAAGTAGTTGTAATCATATTCTAAAAAGATGGATAACGTGATTATGTGTTGGAACAATAGATGAAGTTGAATATGTACACCTACCTTAATTACCCTACGAAAATCGATTGTATTGGAGGGCGTTGACTTAAAAAGAGCATGATTGTAGCATATAGAATGGTCCTTGAAGTTGGGTGGTACTTGACTCCCTTGTAGAGCACACATTGCCCTATGGTTGTAGATCCCCACAGGATTGCCGATTGATTATGTTTATTTTGGCCTTATGGCCTTGAGTTTTATAAATGAAAGACTTTAACATATTTGAAGGGCAAAGACCCTCGTCGACTTTAACTTGTTATGTGTATCAATATAACGACTTTATATTGTTCTAGGCCTTATGGCCTTATATTTTGAAAGTTAAAGGTTTTAACTTGTTTTGAAGGGCAAAGACCATCTTCGGCTATACACCTTGTCGCTTTTATCAATATAAAGGTTTTATATTGTTTTGGGCTTATAGCTTACGATTTTGAGAGGTGACGACCTGAAATGATATCAAACTCTACCATTATTGTTATATTAAAGCATATATCATAGCATAATTATTTTGAATAAAGTATAAGGCTATAATTTTCCTTGTTTTGAAAGTATGATTTCAAGGGGTAAATCATTTGTAAAGAAGCATGTTTTCAAGGAAATAAATAGGGTATTTAGCCTAGAATTTTACTAAAGAGATTATTGTTATTATCACTTTTGGATAGATTATGATAGGATAAAATTGACTTAGAGATTAGAAAACCGGATGGGATTGGTGTAGGGTGGCACCCTATACTTCAGCTGTTAGCCCATAGCTGATATTAGTCCAAAATTCCAATGTGTAGGGCCGTGTCAGGATAAGACTAAAAGTAGGTGTACGCACGAAAAGGAATATACAGAGAAGAGCTAGGTTATTGGTGAGCCTGGAAAACCATCAAGATTAGTTGACCCTAGAAATAGTAAGTTCAGGACAAACCATCCAGTTTTCCTCTAACGGCTAGTTAGAACAGTTGATATATCTGGTAGGCTTGAGTCAGCCATATAGGTTCATAGTTATCCTGTGAAAATTAAACATTAGGACAGGTAGTCCATTGATTTGACGGATAGTCAAGGTTATCTGTATTGCTTACAAGCATGTTATTGTTTATATTATCTATTTAACCAGTTTGGTTGTAAGAAATTGATTTGCAAAAGGTAAACTTTAAAGGGATATTAGTGAGGGGAAAACCTATTCTGCTCAGCACGTGGTCTTACTAGATATCAATTAATCGAGATGGCATATTATTACTCATATTAGGATTTTTGTCTGACTCAAAGTTTATATTTTCCCCTTAAACTCTCGGGTGCTCAAAATTTGATACGAGTAGTTGGGAGTAAGGGCTTTACAAGTTAAATAGGTTTTGGTGAATAAAGCTTCTAGAGATGTGCAAGAGGCAAAGCTAGCTATATAGGAGTCTATCTAGTATTAGCATCCATTGTGCTATGTCAATTGTTATATGAATGTATTGACAATTGATGCGTCTGTTTATTCTGTAACTCTGATCATCCAAATGGGCATCTTCATTATCGTTCTAGGCATTATCTGTAGTAATTACATTTTATCTAAAGCTGGGCAACGTTTTTGGATTATGTAACGAATATGAAATGATGATTTGAAATGTAATGAGAAAAGTTGTTTTGAAATTATGTTTAAATTATTTCCTGCACACCTGCATTATTCATATGCAGATTCATTTGAGTCAGTCAAGTCACAACTCTTAAGTGATGGAAATACCATATTCGACAAAGCTTTACTTAAAAGCATTTAAATCAATCAGTAACACTAAATCGACTATTAATACTCCTCATATTATAGAATTAAGGTTCTCAAAACTTATTATTTTAAAAATCCGAAGGTCACACGAAAATGTCCAAAATCACATAAAATCCAAGATTTGATAAAATATATCAAATAATAGGAAATCACATTACTAAAGAATTATAAAAATAATTTTAAAAGCAATATTATGTATATATATTTCACAAAACTTCATTTACAACACTTAAATGATTTAATTTCCTTTATAAACTTTTTCATCCAAAATAATATTTGTATAAAACTTTCTTCGAAATCACTTTGAAATTTCAAGAATATACACACACTATAATATTAAAACTGAGTAGGAAATCCTTGGACCTCAAGTCCCCTACATTTTACAATACATTTCTCATTCAGATTGAATGTGATTCTACCACATGTATTCTGGAAATGAACCGTCCCAGCCGTGTATTCCTTCGCACATTCTCTCCATCTCGGCCTTTTATTTCTCTAATAACCCTAAATTCAATTGCGTTTATGGAGTCAGGTAACTTCTGTAGTGCCCAGTTCTTCATTTTGTTCTCCTATAGAACTGAACTATGAATAAAATCAAAATCCCTTGAATTGTCCTTGAATTATTCCCCTAATTAGGTTGATTTGATCTGCATTTACATCCACCACACCATCGCCTTTCATTTATGCTATGCTTCTTCCTAACCCTATCGCCAGCGACTACGATCTGTTCCGACCATTCGACGAGTTATTGTGAAGGTCTTGAATGGTCACCTTGAAAGCTACCGGTCCGGTCTACTCCTACCAGTCTGAACGGTGTTCGTGTTCATTATTACTACTACCTGTATTACCTTCTAGTCGACTGCTTTGGTCCTTTATTTCCACCTACACCGACTTGCCTCGGGGGATTGCTTTGGACTATCCTGGAACACATTTAGGTAATCTCCTTTCCCAGCAATTCCTATTCTCCAGTTAATTTCCTTTTGGATGGAATTTATGCTTGCTCTATTTTAGAAATGGCTAATTTACGCTGGGGTATTGTTTATCAATGGTTTCCCGCTTTCATATCAATTTTCAATCAATGATTTCATTAACTCTACTCTCCTGTCAACATGAATTTCTAAATTTATAATTTGACTTGATTGAGGTAATATTAATTTTAAAATTATTCACTTTTTTTATGTGTGGGTCTGATTTTGAATTCTTGCTTCAATCCAGAGTAAGCATGATATTGGCCTGGAGTTAGCTTCGAGTACGTACCAACTCGATCGACATTTCCATTGTACTGTGTATATGTAGGCTTGAATATGGATCTTTAAAAGTATTCTGGGGTTTTTGCTTAGACCCGAAGATAAACTTTGAGTTCACAACATCAACTGTTTGGATTTGTCTAACATTTTTGGTGTATCATTCGATGTATAGCAGTCATTGACAGACCTGTAAGTTCCTTTATTGTATTGTGTAGTAAATTTCTGTATTTGTATGACATGTTTGAATATATAAATAACAAGGTTTTCAACATTATGCTTCTTCGATAATTTATTGCTCGACCTCTACTTTTTACATGAATATAGCCCGTTTGACCATTAATTCATTATTTCAAACCATCTGTTATGAACATGGCCATTGATTCTTTACAATGTACTACCCTACTTTTGAAAAATCAAACAAAAAAACTTAATGCATAAATATTTTATATATCATATTTCTTGCGGATATATCATATTTAGTTACATTATCTCTGACCTTCTCCATTATTTATATTTGTATTTTATATGTTATTATTTTCTTAACATGGTAGCGAATTACTAGGTTGGCAATATTGGTTAAATTGCCATTGCTTTGTATACCATTTTTCATGTAATACGAGTTGGATCCTTTTCATCTAACTTTTATATAATTTGTATTTGGATAGATATTTCTTCATATGCTTAGATAAAATAATGATACCACATCAAACTTTCAAATTAGAAAAATATTTTGTTCAATTAAGTAACTGGTTAAATGGGAAATTGATTTTTTCATTGTATTAATTATTACCAAAATTATTTTTGAAGATAGCATCCCAGTGAAAGCTTTCTCAGCCAACGTATTTAAATCTGAGGTTGTAAAAGCATTTTGCATTTTTAATTAAGAACCTATGATATACTATTATAACTTTGTTGAAAATCCTTTGTTCTTCATAACTCCTACGTACTCCTTCCCTCTTTATCATACAGATGTACCTCCCAGTTTTTTCATTTTATTTCTGTTTTTTCATATGCTCCTCTATCTCCTTGCTATCTCAAAACCTACCCCCTTTCATCTTCTCCAAAAAATACATATTCATATTGTAATCAAAACAACCCCTTTCCCTCTTCTCTCATTATAGAAAATATAATTTGTGGATAAAAAGATAAATTTTTCTATCCTGAATACAAATTTGCACTTATTATTGATGTTATTAGTTGAAAAATGTATAGATAACCAAGAATTGAAAAAATAAAAGAATTCCTGGAATTACCGAAACAGAACCGAAATTCTTAAAATTTAGTTGATTGAAACCAAGAAAAACAGGAAATTCTTACTGAGTAGTTTGTTAATAGCCATCTTACTATTTTTGGCGGAGTTCATTGCATAATGAAACTACTTCACTAATGGAAACAATCTAGAGAAATCTAAAATAAATACATTGAATTTCATTTCAGAGACATTTTTCCTATTGAGGTATCGAACTCAGTTTTTTGATTTTTCTACTACATATAATTTCGATAACCTACCAACCAAAGTGATATTGAAAGTGGGAAAAATGGACATCACCTCCAAATGGTTATTTCATAGTTTGTTCAATTGTTTGATTATTGATAAATAACTTTTTTAAATCATCGAGGACATTTAGCTTTATGGTCACGTTCAAAAAAGTTAAAAATGACCAACTTATAGGTTATTATGTTTAAAAATAATATGAAAGAAAAATTTATCAATAACCAATTTATGGACAAAACTCTATGTGTCTAGCATGGGATAAAGGTGAATATAAATTTTTATGATATTTTTTTCCACTTTTTGTCAATAATTCAGATGTGCTCAGGCTCCTCCATCATTTTCTTAATTCTTCTCTCTTCTTATTTAATCACATGGTTGTTATACTTTTTAGATCTAGGAGAAAGGGATCATGCCTTAAACTTACACCCATATTTATTCCCTCGGATCTCCTAAGCAATCCTATGTCTTCGTTGCTTTATTGAAAAGGGGACAAATCGGCATCAACTGCAACTGAACAGCTGTTGTAGGAGGCATCATCCCAAACCAATTGATTATCAAAGATATCAATTAGATATAATCCAAAGTCTCACGTTCTGTTCCCTGAAGCTGCAAGTAAATAGTGGTTATCAAGGCAAGCGCTCTAATATTCCAGTTATGGTTTTTTTGTGGGGAGTTCGTTTATCTATCTTCCAGTTCGATTAGGGAGAATTTGATTTTCAGAATTTTTAAAAAACCATTACCCTCAACTCCATTACTGCAGTTTACAGAGGACTGAGCGTTTATATTGATCAGATTATGATTGACACACTGCACAGTCAACTTTCCTAAGTCCATTTTTTTACAAAAATAGACAACTTTGGCTAAAATAGACAACTTTGGCTACACCTTTTCGATGTTTTTCTTTTTTTATGGCCAAATTTGTTAGATGATATCGTCTTTTGGTAATGATTTGGTTGGAGCCGATCATTGACCAACTATCAAGTCTTCAGCTGAGTAATACATTTTGATTTTGCAGCTATTAAGAGTTGCCCAAAACCCAAAGATTAACTTTGTTCCTTGGTAAGTATGAGTTTGATCAAACAATGAACTAAATCACAACTGGAACACTTATTTAAACATGTTGATACATTTTTTTAATGTTTTCAGATTGTTGATAAATCAAGGGTCGGGGATAACGCGGTGTATGCAAGTTCGGAAGATAAGCTCAAGCGAGACAAAACTGAGAATAACATGGATATATTAACGTTGTTATCAAAGTGTTTTATGCATAAGACATGCATCATGTATTAATATGATTGATTTATATATGTATCGTATAGTTTGTTTCTAAAAATCAAAAGATGCTCACTATTGCTTAAGAAATATTTGATGTTATTGAAAAGATTGTTCTTATATCGCAGTTTCCAAATCATCTATTATTCTATTTGGATGTTAATATAAGTTCTATTTTTATTATTTTTTGCAGCATCATCAAACTTTGACTAACCGAATAAAATTGAATGGTTCCCTTCAGGCTTAATAATATTACTATATGGGAGATGTTCAATTCTGATGTACTCATAGTTTCTTAAATCATACAGAATTGTTGCAATGGAAGAAATGACCTAGGAAATTGGTGTATTATGAACTTCATTGACATGTAAGTAATGATTTCCTAAAATATGAAACTGCAGAACTTCTAAATGTGGGTTGTTGCATTAGAATAGCATAACTATATAAGGTATTGTTTTTTATTTCAAAATTTTCTATTTACCATTAGGTTAGTCAAAGAAAGGGTAAATTCTTCATATTTAACAATTGCTTGATGGGTATCATAATCAGCACTTAAGAAAGATGTCATTATTTTGTTCCCCGCCTAGCTCGATTCTCCGATTCTCATGAAACTTATGTCTCAAGATACATTAATTTATTAGTTCGAAAATTATTCCCAGCAAGGATAATGTTTAGTATTAGAATGAATGGTATTCCAAAATTATAAAAAAAATTAGGACACTTATTTTCAATTGAGAATCACGTAGAAGTATTCACTGCATAGTAGATTATTTGCATAATGGAATATTTAATTTGTTGTATAATCGGGCACGGTTTTAAGGCTAGGCCACCCAGACGGCCATGCCCTTAAACTAGCCCTATGTATGATGCATAATGGAATCGGATCATATAGAAAAATTTTAAATGTGGCCATTTAGTATGAGGTGGTGGATGTATAGTTATAATTTAATTGGTTGTATGATGCATAATGGAATATGATACAACAGTTATTTTGCATGTTTGGAAGTATGTGGGTGGAAAACCGTGGTTGAATGTGGTACCTATTTTGGTGCACTAACATTCTGTAGAGTGAAGCAAAGAATTGAAGAAATAATCCAGAAATTTGAACATGATTTGCCTCAATATATGGAATTTTTGTTTTAGGTTTTCGCACGGCAATAAAGAATTCTAGTTTTTGTAATACCGTAATCTACATTGATAAAGACACCATATGTCACATCAGTATCAAGTAAAAAAACTAATTCATATGAGGTGAATCAATACTAAAGGCTCGTATTTTTGGATTACGTTATCATGCATGTTGTTTTTGAATTAAAGGAGAAAGAGATTATGAAATAGTTTAGAGAGAAACTGGATGTGTTTGTATTTGGATTTTCAATTGATACTAAGTTCTTACAACTTTGGAGAATACAACCATGGCAACTTGATGTAAAACTGATGTTTACTGTTTGCCTTTATGCTCCTGTTTGATACTTTACTTTCTAATATTCTTTTTGTAGGTAGAGTTGACATTAAACAATGGCGAATTTCCTATTTGATTGTTAACTTAAACATACGATCAAATTTTTTCCTTCAGTTTGAAGCCACATTTTACTTCAGCTTATTCTACCATTGAATTTTATTACTTGAGAACTGATATTGTTTAGTTGAGGTTGAGCAAGATAAATACAATCAGTTTTCCATCTTTTTTTAAAGAGCTACTTCACTTTTATCATGATGATGGGTAATCAATTTTGTTTTATGTTTCCATACACTTCAAGTTGGTGTCACACCCATAGTTTTAACTAACTGATATATGTGTTAGTAACTAGGAATGGGGTTCGGAAGGCTTTTTTACCTATGTCATTGATCATCAAGATAGAATCTAATGCCCGAAAGCCTTTTTAGTGCATTATCTTTTGGTTTGGCTATAGATTAGTATCCAGTTTGTTTTAGTGTTCATGGATGATCTGCAAGGAAAAGATTATATAGGCTGGATTAAATTAAGGTAGTGTTTGGTTTAAAAACGAATTTTGTATTTTCGGTTTTCAATATGTATGTCAAATATGAGAATAATGAAGGGTAGACGGAGGGGATGAAAGAAAAATGGATGGGAGGACGAAGAGGATAGAGAGACGACGGAAAAATGGATTGTTTCACGTTCTTGTGTTATTTCCCAAAACGCGGAAAATAAAAAAAATTGTTTTCTATTTTGTATGTTAACTTCATTTTCTAAATTGATCGTTTTCGACAATATATATGCGTCGTGTGTATTTTGTATGGACGAAAACACAAAACTAAAAATAACAAACAAAACACTACCCAAGCTTTTTAGCATGTTGAATGTATCGAAATCAGAGTGTTCCACCACTTTATCTAGCAAAGTATGGTAACAACTTAATGCAGGTATATTGAATTTTTCAGTTAGGTAGCCCAAAACAAATTCACCATTATCTAAGTATCCATATGGAGCTTAGCTGATAGTGAAGTCAAGAATCACTTCAAAATGAAAAAATGATAACTTTAGTCTAAAAAAGATGAAACAAGATTATTCAATATTTGGTTAGAAAGGATGCATCAATCCAACCATAAATATTTTTCCATCATTTTTTATGAGTGAAAAATCATACATGCAAATTTATTAGCCTTTTAGAATATATAATGTTTATATTACATGCAAATTAATTAACAACATTGCATAAAATGTTGAAGAATTCTAAGATGTGCAAGTTTTATTTTTGCGTTTGTGAAAAAAGCATAAACTATCTTTGAGTAAACCATAGGTCCTGCGTATTTTAGTTAATAATAAAACATATTAACTTTTGGCTATTTCCTACATTTTATAAAATCATATTTTACTACGTATCACTCCTACTTTAATTTTAATATTTGTTGCTTCTATGCATATGCATGTGATTAGTTTATAGAAAAAGTCGTTCTACTTTATGATATAACCATATACAATAAATTTATTTCAATAATAATAATAATAATAATAATAATCAATTTTTAATAGTTTGCATTTTTTGTGCGTAATCATAAATACTTTGTATTATAATGATATTATTCTACTTTGAGTTATGTTTATTTCTATATATTGTTTCACTTATTATGTTTGCATGAATATTTGAAGTAAAAGGAAGAAAATTTTGAAAGCATGATGTATATTTTACGTGCAATTCTCATGTCATATTACATTACATATATTCAAAATAATGATGCTTTAAAGTTACTTTAATGTTTTATTTTCTTAATTTAGTTAGTGTTGTGTAGTGTTAAGAAAAGAATGTAAATGTTCCAATGTTGATCTTTTAAAAAAAAAATATGAACACTATTTCACTTTGAACACAATTTTACTATTTTAGGTTTAGAACAATATTATCATACTAACCTGTGTATATATAATTAAATTTATAAGTTAAACATATGATAAAACTATGTTAAATTTATGTTGCCATGGGTATTCAAAGTAATGTAATGCTTGCTAAATTATGAATAACTGATAATTGATGTTACCGTATATTTATATAAAGCCATTATGCTTGCGCTTTGACATTATCTACACGGATTTACCAGCAAATGTTTGCTAATAAGGTTCAAATAAAAGCTAATTCATAGATATTACACTCAATGAACTTACGCTTTCATCTTCATATAACTATAAAAATAATCTGAATTTGCACTTTTAAATAAATTTGTGATGAACCCCGTGTGCGTAGCATGAGTTCGCATTAGTGTGTGTGTATTCTCAAAAACATTTTTATCCAAATTACACACATATTCCATATATATATATATATATATATATATATATATATATATATATAAATACACACACATATACACGTAATAAAAAAAATTCATTTCAAAAAGGAATTTTCTTCTAAAATAACTTTGCAAATGGATATAATTAAATTAGATATTTAGCACTTAAAACGTATAACAAGAGCTCAAAATAATGCCAAGTAGGAACAAAGCAATCAAGATGCAACAAAAATTCAACACGATGACGGGCGGATAGGCAATCACCTGGAACTGACGTTCCAGATGACGATCGGTCGAGGGTCCTTGTTGACCGGTCGACCGATAGGTAGCCTGGAACGTAAGTTCCAAGCGACATTCTTCCCGACCGTCGACACTCACCCCTCCGGCACCCACCTCTAGCACGATCCTGAAGTGCATCTTTTGCTCCTCTTCAGTTATGGAGTAGATCAGAATATCATCCATGAACATAAGCATGAACTTATTCAATTGGTCTTTGAAAACCCGATTCATGAGATCCACAAAAAGTATGTTGGAGCGTTGGTCAATCCAAATGGCATCACCTACCACTCATAGAAATCCAACGGCATACGAAATGTAGTAATAGGCACACTCACCTTTACTAGTCTCAACTGGTGAAATCCCGTTACCAAATCCACTTGGGAGAGCACCTTCGCACCATGCAGCCGATTAAACAAGTCATCAATTCATGGGAGTGGATACTTATTCATCTTTGTCACTTTATTTAGCTCACGATAATCCACACACAACTTCAAAGAGCTATCCGCCTTCATTGCAAATACTACAGGTGCGCCCCCACGTGGATATGCTTCTTTGAATGAACCCTTTCCTCAATAGGTCATTCACTTGCACCTCCAATTCCTTCTACCCTCAGGGTTCCATACGCCTCAAAGGTATAACTATCGATCTGGATTCCTTCACCAAGTCTATTTGAAATTTGATCTCTCTACGCGACGACAATCCAGTCACTTTCTCAAAAACATCTGAATACGCTCTAGCGATAGGCACAGATGATAATCCCTCATGTGGAACCTCAACCGAATATAGAAAGCTAACCATCACCCTATCCTTTGGTAGGTAGCTAATCACTATTGTTCGCCCATCCACATCTCCAACTGTCACCAACAACTTCTAGCAATCACTATGGCCGCATAATTCTTAAGCCAGTCCATACCCAAGATAATCCTGAACCCAAAAAGTTCAAAACAAAGCAATCACAAACCAAAGAACATCCATGGCTCGATAAAACTAGGCACGACAAACCATGCAAAGACTAGTAGAGTCTCTAACAGGGTTCGTCGCGATTAGGGATCTGTCTACTATCTCATGTTCCAATGTCAGTCTATCTACTAAGTCACTACAGATGAATGAATGAGAAGCACCGATATCAAACAAAACTCGAATAGGAGCATTATCAATAGAAAGCATACCTTGAATGATGACTCCCTTTATCTTCTACTTCGCCAAGGGATCACTTGATGAAGTCGGGACTACGTCCAAAGCATATGCCTTCACCATCTGCTAATCCTTCGCTAGTTCTGGACAATTCTTCTTCAAATACCCAGGCTTGTCACGGTTGTAACATTTCTTCTTCTCACTCTTCTTGCAGTCCTTAATTTGTTGACCCTTCTCTTTGCATCTAAAGCAAGCAGGTTTTAATTTACCCTTCTTCTTGCCACCACTACTCTGAGGCTGGTTACTCTTCCCATTCTACTTCTTCTTGTCTTCACCACCTTGATGCGGCTTTGGCTCCTCTTCTCAGTAGAAACAATAATAGCAGTCTTAGCCTTAGGATACAAGCTCTCATGGCGAAGTGCCTTTCCTACAAGCTTCTCAAAGGGCTTATCTATATGGTCCACCAACTTATCACTGAGATAGTCATCTAATCCTATGATGAACTTCTCATACTTCCTCTATGGAGTGTCGATTAACGATATCCCATCCTTAGAAGAAGCATCAAATTCTATCACATATTGAGAAATTGTCATCCCTCCCTACTTGAGATTGGAAAATTTTCTAAACAAAATCGACTTCTGAGCAGCTAGAATAAACTTCTCCTTGAACCTTGCCTTGAACTGATCCTTTGAAGTAGCAATAATAACAACATTCCACAATTCATGGCTCAACCCTGAAGCTGTCTCAAAGCCAACTTTCTCTTCATAGCATCTTCCACCTCCATATCACCAAAGATTCGATCAAATGTATCCAACCAATCTTGCACTTCTATGGCTGACTTCATCCTATGAATGGGTTTCCGTCCAAGAGTAGAATAATCTTTGCTCAGTTTAGAAAAATCGGCCTTAGGCGCTTGTACTGAGCACTTCCACCTATCACCACTCCAGGAGTATTCCTCATTGTATTAGCCATCATAGCATTGAACATGGCTTGGACATCAGGTATAGAAATTCCTGATCCTACTCCTCCCTCTACTCTTGAAGCAGAATTCCTCACAATGTTCCTTGTATGCCTGTTCATTCTTATCAATAACAAGAATGATCAGTCTCTCATAAAGAAAACTGTATCTATAGTGCTCATGTGCAAGCGACTTATACTATATAATATATTATCATATAGCTTTGAAAACCAAACTTATAACAAGTAGCAATCTCTCGTATACACACACACTCTCTCGATCCAGTCTAAGGCGATAACACCTTCCCTATCTCTACTGGATCATGGTATCAACTCCGGTTAATCATGTTACCAAAGTTCTGATACCAAATGTGATGATAGCCTTATACCACCGATGCTAATAGCATATAAATAGTGTGTTGCTCCATGCCCGGCCGATATAGGATGGTCATCAGGGTTTAGAATGAACAAATATATCATATAATCTATCACATCTCATAGTGCATGGATAAAATATAATATCACAAATATAATAGAAGAGATAATAATAACAGTGTGAACAGACCATCATCATCAGAGTATAATATCCACAAAGTTATACATCAATAGTAGAGTATATACAAGGGAAACAAACTCAACAACTATCTCTAATACAAATAGTAATAAGCAAGCACTGTCATGGGCTCCACAATGTTGCTCAGCAGAATAAGCGTAGACTCCATATATGTATATACTACGAGATAGCTCCATCCATCTCATCCTTCGAACAGCTACTGCATCATCTAAACCCGTTATATAATCTACTTATTAAAGAATACCCAAGATAATAAGTGTTAACCCACCTTTTGCCAAGGCAATATACAGACGGATTTAACTCAACAAACTTCACGATTATCAAGGCCGATGAGTCTAGAGTGACGATTGTGGGGCTTAGAAATCAAGTATGAATAATAATATGAATTTGAGACTAAATGGGATTGATAGATATGCAAGGCAGAATGTTCGAAGTATAGAATATGGTTCAACACATATGAGGGATCGGCATGTTTCAGGAAGCAGGTGTATTTCGATAGAAAATAATTAATAACTCAACAACCATAAGAAGGATCAAAGTGAAACTCCAGGAACAGAAAGAGGGGACCCTAGGGATTTCACCCTAGGGATTGCACCCCAAGACATGCAACATGAAGGGTTCAGTACCGATCCCTCCATAGGGATCGATACTCTTCCCTTATAGGGATCCACAATATTCAATTCTAGCAGTGATCGGTCAATATCTCTATCTCTACTGATTCAATTGACATGAAACTTGGAGAATAAGCTAACTATAACATGTGGAACACCACACAGGGATAGCACATCATTTGGAGTAAGTTGGAGGGATCGACTATAATCAGCCTTCATACCATATTGCAACAAAGTTTGATTAATAACTCGAGTACTTTCTGCTAATCCAATTGGCTCGAAAGTTGGAGGCTATACACAATATAACATGGAGAAGCTCCCCTAGGAATAGCATGTCATTTGAAAGAGTTTGGAGGGATCGGCTCCTATCCCTCCAAAGGGATCGGCTGAATTGGAATATTTGCAACACCACTTCATGGAAAACGCGATATCTCACAAACCGTAAGTCAAAATGGCACGAAATTTAGAGAACAAGTAGCTAACATCATTGGGAACTCCCTAGAGGGATTGTACCCCATTTGGACTCCAAAATAGAGAGTAATACTGATCCCTATTGTAGGCACCAACAGGACTGAAAATACTTGGGTGTGCTCGCTATGGCCTAGAGGTTCTTTTGTCGAAATTTTAACTAGATCCATGCACGTCTTCCCCTATAAGTACATCAGGCATGGCAAAAAAAAGGAGGCTACTTCTTCCTGCTTCACTTCATCTTCTACCTAGGTGATACACTGCTAATTTTGTTCTTGAATTTCATAGATTTGAAACTGTAATCAACACTATAAACTAATAAAAGGAAAATCTTTGGAGTGGACGTTGGCTGGAGTTAGTCAAACCACTATAAATCTATGTTTCTATTTACTTGCTTTTTGATTATTTTAATTTTGTACTTCATTTATTTCTCTTTATATTTCTATGATTGGATTGGATATTGGTGCTTTTACATAATTAGGCGTTGTTGGCTAATTTTGATGCCAACATTTTTGGTGCTTTCACTAAGAAGACTTGCACCCGCAGATTTGGAAGATAGGATCTTAGATTTGGAAGCTTGGATACTTGGATCTAGATAGCAATGGCTAGGCAATCAATAAAGAGAGTGCTACCAGAAAGGAGCCACCGTGGAGGGAGCCAGGAGGCTTTTTCAGAAGCTGGAGCTAATCAAGCATCTATCTACATCACCAGGGATAAAATGGAAATTATGATGGATGCTATGCAGGAGAGGATGCTGAAAAAACAAGAGGAAATGATGCAGAATTTACTCTAACAGATTAAACAAGATGAAGCAAGAATCAAGGGAATAGAGCAGCAGGAGCTAATGATAGCTTAGATCAAGGACTTGAAGCAGTAAGAATCGCAGGAAATCGGAACTGGGAATAAGGAATTGGAGCCAATGGACAAAGGGATGGAACAGAGCAGCTGGGGGCAGTCTTTGGCCATCTTAGAGGGATCGGCACCGATCCACAAAGGCTAGGGGGCATGCCCCCGAGTCTGGTTGATCACGATGTTGGTGGACCTACGATCAATCCCATGGAGGTTGGTGCAAAATCAGAATTTGGATGCTTGTCCAAAGGAATACGTTCCAAAATTCCCTCGTAGACTCGGTGGCGGCTTGGAAATGATGATAGAGAATTACCACTGGAAGACAATGACAGGTTTGTAGAGATGATCAGATGTGCTAAGTGTAGAGGATTGGTGAACAGAGATCTGGAAGATGTAAATAGAAGCCCATTCGCTCCTAATATCAAGAATGCTAGGAATCCACCAGAATTCAAACTACCAACACTGAAAGTTTATGATGGAAAGTCAGATCCGACTATGCATTTGATGAGGTACATAGGGCAAATGGAAGTACTGTGGGCATAGGAAGAAGTCTTGGCACGATGCTTCCCCCTGTACTTAACGGATGTAGCTGCACTATGGTTTAGACAGTTGGAAAGCAGTTCTATTAGCACATGGACGGAATTGGTCGAAAGATTTATGAAGCAATTTCAGGTTCACATTACAAGACCCAAGAATGTGATAACATTGCCATCAGTAAAGCAGTAGGTAGGGGAATCATTCAAGAATTTTTAACCAAGTTTTATGCGGCATATGTTTCGATGGATCGACCAGATCCATCGATGGTTTTGATGGCAGCAGTGTTAGGAGTTGCAGATAATTCAAATTTTAAGATATGACTAATACGGGATCCCCCGATGAATCTCGGGGAATTCTACCATGAAGCAGAAAGGTTTTTGCAATAAGAAGATGCAAAAGCTGATAGAAAGGCAATGAAAGTTAATATGGTATGATGTGGAGAACCTCCTAGTGAAAGCTTAGGAAAGGACAAGGGTAAACGAAACATGGACAATAGCTTCGATGGATCGAGCGGTAGAGGGGAGAACCCAAATTCTCTTCTTACTCAGAATTGAATGAAACCCTATAACAGATATATCTGGATACTCGAGGACGCCTTCCGTATTGAAGGCCGGCAAGGAGGGAGCCCTCCGAACATGAACAGACATCAGAAAAGCACTGCATATTCCATGAGCTAGATGGGCACAATACAAATAATTGCAAGCATTTGAAGAATATCTTCGAGGAACACTTGAGGAATGGTCAGTTACAACAATAAGTAAAGACTCGAGCTGCAGCGGTGGAATAAGAGCAACCACCATTCACCTCGAATGAAAATGGCACTGGATCAAGGCATCATCATCAACTTGTCATCATTGATCGGGATGACATGGAATAAGCAACAAACTTCGTAGTAGGGCGGCTAAGTCACTACCCATGTACGGGATCGAGGATGGTCCCTAGGCATGCTCTAAGATGATAATAAACCATAGTGCTCGGGTTTGTGATATTTGTTTTTTTTTCTTATTTTCTTCGAACTCTTGTTTTTCTAGTTTTATTTGAACTCTGATTTGTTGGTTATATGGACTCTTATTTTATATTTTGGAAAATAGACTTAGGAATGCTTAAATGTGGATAAATGTAATGGATAACACAGGTCGAGGTTGTGGTCCTATCCGGAGAGATGGGATAACAATTGCAAGGTATGGGTCTTTTCGTCGGACGAACATGACGAAACAGACTCGTGTATCATGACTCGTGTATCATGGATTAAGTCCTCAACTGGGTATTGAGGCTGAAGAATAAAACCCAGCAGGTCATTAGGTATGGACTATGCCTGGCAAGGTGTAGGTCACTTCACTTGAATGCGATGGATCGACCTACTCAGGTCGTCGAGTACGGATTGTGCTCGGCAAGGATCCGAAGAGATCATGGTAATTAGGTATGGACTATGCTTGGCAAGGGATAGGTCACTTCACTTGAACACGATGGATCGGCCTACTCAGGTCGTCGAGTATGGATTATTCTCTTTCAAAACCTATTATACCTTTCGATGGTATCAAATCATCTTTTTAAAATATAGAGCTTCGAAACGAATGAAAGTACCCCTTTCGAAAGCATCAGGTTTACTCTTTAAAATCATTATTTGGGTCAAAATGGTTATATGTGAAAGTATCTCAACCAATAAAAATTAGTTTTGGGGAAAGGTTGATGGTGTCGAAACCATCTTAGCGAAAGCAAAACCTTCAAAACAAAAACTTTGAAGGATAGAGTCGAAACGCCCTTTCAACTCCATCTCCTTCGAAACCTTCAACCCCTTCGAAAGCATTCAGAAAAAAGGCTTAGGTTAAAACAGAATAACCCCTTCGACAACATAGATGACTTCAATGTAGTCGAAAGGGAAATTAGCGGCTTGGTTTCGATTGGGATGCAACCTATCCTTTCGAAAGTAATTATTTAAAGGAAAAAGGTACTCCTTCGAAAGAAAATGCTTTAACAAAACATGACAACCTCTTTTGAAAGCTATGTAAAAATCTTTTTGAAAGCATATGTTTCGACTGTGTAGAAAGCTTTAGGTAAACTAGGTAAGAATTTTAACTTATGAAAACAAGGCAGTGTTACGACTCCATCGGAAGCTACCCTTCCGACACCAAAGCTTCCACCTTCCTACCAATCCACTGCATACCTTCTAAATGATATCTTGTGTATTGGTTTTGACTATGATGGTTTCGACCGTGTTTGTTTCGACTAGGACGAGGCGGAATCAAAGGAGTCGAAAAGTCCTTACTAATAGAGATAGATCACCTTTTTCTGGTTTAAAGGCTGAATTATAGCAACTTTTAATAATTACTTTCTAACAACTTGCCTATTTGTAAACTATTGATTGGTTGTCATAAAAACTTTTCAAATACTTTACCTTTATAACTGCCGCATTAATACCGGAAAAACCTTTAAAAATGCAACGTTTTAGCCCTTCCATATACTAAAACCTATTATTTCAAAAAAGTCCTTTTTTCAAATAATTTATTTTCCTTAGTAAATCAATTAGGAAAAACCCCCAAAAATCACAGAAATTCAGTTTCATCATGTAATCAAACATATTAAAATTTTAGACCCAATTTCTTCTGGAAATTCTTGAAATAAATTTTAAATCCAACTATATCATGTTTTTCAATAAAAATTCATAATAAAATTTCCATAACTTGGAAAATTCTAAAAATTAAAACCCATCTACAAAATCATGTTTTACTTAACATAAAAAATTTCCATGGCAATCGGAAATCATGTATTTTCGGTTTCATGTCGAAACCGTGCAAATTCATGTGCTAATGAATTAAAACAAATCATCATAATATAACTCGAGCATATCATCATCCATTTTATCACAAAAACAGATTTAGATCATAACTCTAAAACCATATAATCATAGAACAAAAATAGAGATGGTAGAAGATTATTATTCACCTTAAACTTGATAAGGAATTTGAGATTTGTTGTTGATTAATCCTCCCTAGCTTTTCCTTAGCTTTAGATTAAAATTTCTTCTTCTCCTTTGTTAATGGCCGACTCTAGTAGGGTTCTTGCATTTATTTTTTATTTTGAGAATAATGAACTTGAATGGACAAAGAGGTAGAGTGTATAGCCGTGTAATATGAAATGGCTATTTACTAATTATGCCCTTGTGTAGTTTAATTAACAAATAAACCATTTTAAAGCCTATTTACTTTGTTAATAAGCACGGCCCAGTTGTGTAATTTAATCGAATCTCAATCTCCTTATCTTCATTATTATATTTAATTTATCTAATTAAATCTTCTGAATAATGTTATCAAAAATTAAGGATGTTACACTTTGACTCTGGAGGCAGGACAACTCCCTTTTCAATCTTGTCTTAACTTTCACTCGGATGGTTAAGATCATCCATTTACAAGTAGTAATAGTGGATACAAGAAATTGAACCTTTCAATCGCAATTCCAAGTAATTTGTTGCTACAATTTCCTATAGACCTTCAGTAGTGGAATGTCTTTGCTTTTGAGTAGAATAGAGTGAAGATTAGAGAGTTAGTGGTGTAGAATAGAAGTGAATCTTCTTTGATCTTTTGTATGAAGTTAGAGGAAGAGAATTGATGTAGAAATCAACAGCACTTCATTGAAATCTTAAAGAGAATGAAAGAGAAGAGGTAGACAAAGAAAGTAGTTAGAATCTTTTTTAGAAATTCGAAATCAAAGACCTTTAAATAGAGGTTGAAGAGTTGCCTCATTCGCAAAAGTATGATGCCAAAAGTTGCTACTTTTGAAAATTTTAAAAATGCCATAATGGTTTATATGTCGACATACAAATTTTTGGCATGTCGACATATACAAATTAACTTGTATATTTTTAGAAACACTTTCAATTTGTTTTAAAATGTATTTCTTTCTAAAAAATCTACTAAAATTTATTTTATAATTAAACTAAATATTGTTCTTTTATAAAAATATATTGAGTGGAAAAATAATTTTTCGTAGTGAAGATAATCAAAATATGATACTGCTCAGGACTTTAACATTTACTCTAAGACTCGAGAAAATACTAATACAAATATCTTTAGCTCTTCGTGCTTTTATTATTGAATTCTTCAAAACTCACTAGTCTTTAGATATATCTCAATTTACTCTTGATTTATACTGATCAGTTCTTAAAGCTTTTATTCATTCGTTACTTATATAAACTTGTTAAATATTCATGATATCTAGGACAATATACTATATAACTCAAGAAAAAATTTGTAACAATATTTAGGTGGTTGCTATCATCAAAATTAATACCTTGGGTATTAAAATATAATTTATTAAGGACTCGGATCCTTGGATTACCACATCACCAAATCAGAACCGTATACGATGAACTTGCCCAATTAAGAGAATTTTATAAATTATCTTAAACAACAACAAACAGTATATCAAAATGTTCCTTGTCTCACCACAATCCTGATGCAATATACAGCGCATGAAATGAACATTGTATGTGAGAGCTATAAGCATTTAAAGTTATGGTGTTTATTACAGTAACTAGTGCGAACCCGTGCTTCGCACACGGGAATGGAAAAATAAAGTTGTATAAGAAAATAATAGTGAAATATGAAAGCATATAGTAAAACAGTTTAAGAAACATGGGCCCTATAAAATAGGATTAACGGTGAATAAGAAAATAATGTTTCCACTTCAAAGTATATAGTTATTTTAGTAGAATCCTAATATAATGGGACATAGAAAATGTGTTATATAATAGGTTGTGCAAGCCTCTCTTTATAAATGAGTACATAAACAAACAGAGGAATTAGTACATGATACCTTTGACATACATGTTAAGTGGTGATGATGAAATGAGAAAAACACTATGTGGACTA
This sequence comes from Allium fistulosum, assembly GCA_030737815.1. Lineage (NCBI taxonomy): Eukaryota > Viridiplantae > Streptophyta > Magnoliopsida > Asparagales > Amaryllidaceae > Allium > Allium fistulosum. Next base: position 1,026,385,744 of record CM060902.1, read on the forward strand.
AGAGAGTATCACAACATCTAACAGGCAAATAAGAATTAAAGTAACTTCTCCCCTTTAAACAATTGGTTTGGAAAAATATGTATGCACAACCATACAGTAGTAATATAGAGTGTGAACACATTAATGAATCAAAAGGTAATAGAGAAGATCGACTGTAGCAGTGAAAAAGATAACCTTCTTTGTTAACACTACAATGGCGGCGGAAAAAAGGTTTATTCGTGTTATTATTACAGTAGAACCATAAATTCGGAAAGTAATAATGCAGTTTATAGGAAAGCGCTAATGTCAGAACCAAGCAAGTGGGCAGGGAGTAATAATTTTTCATTTATTTATAGTCATTTGGTCTCATTCAATGTGTTCCTGCAATTTAAATTAGGTAAAGTCAGTTTCAATTGCAAGAGTGATGGAAGCTGTTACAAATCATCAAAAAGCAAATAACAGTGTTTGTTTTTATTTTGGATAAAAAACAAAAGCAACATTTTAAAGCTGGACTTAACCGTTAATTTTCTGTACGCCTACAGTATAGATAGTAAATAAACAAAAGCATGTGTTAGTGGATGTTCATTTATTAGAATGCAAAACAACATCTATATGATAACATACAGTACAATGGAACCATTGGCTACTCTTTAGGGGTTGACATTTTGTTCCTTGCGATTTATAATTTGATTCAGTTTTCAGCACCACTGATACATTTCATTTGCAAATTAAAAGAAGAAAAAGAACTCACGGATCAATGCTACCTCTAGTAAACATGTAGATCAGTTGTACGACCACTCTACACTTAATTTGAAACCTAAGCAAAAAACACTGTTCTATAACTAGAAGAAATGACAAAAATAACTATAATAATGCCCAACCTATACCCCATAACATTTCCAACAAAATGTTAGCCTAGCATCACCATAAATGCCAGACATAACCCATCCTAAGCAAAAATCTCTTTTGCAAAAGAAACAGAATTCAGAGCCCAGCACTAAATCGATATTGATAACTTAACCAACTATTCTTATTTTCATTTTGGCTGCTATTGGCAATTAATTTCTATGAGATCTTTATTATTCAACCCATTGCTAAGGCTACTAAATTGCAAAACATTTCTTAAAGTAATAAGGAACTCCTAAGAGAAGAACCAAGAAATGCAGAAACATGGATAGGAACAGTCGTACTAACAAATATAGTAACATTTGGAGAATATCGTATGAACCAAATTAGATACAATAGTTATCTACACCCATCAGATTGACTACTCGTATATAAAAAGGTTACATTTATATTATAAGTTAATATGCCACAACACAACATATTACAACATTCAAACAATTCCTAGTATAATCACAAATTATATATTGAAAAGGCCATAAAACTATAAGAGGAAATAAATAGCAATATTATGTATCAAACATCAAGTTTACAATTTGTTATAAGCTTGCCATGCTATGTATTCATCATCGACCGTGGATATCAAAATTTATATTTTTTTTCGTTTAGTACATGTATGAAAATAGAGAATAATGAATCTAAGTCATTTGTCCAAAATAATTTCTTATTATTCATGTTAGAAAAATAAGTAGCTTAATACGATAACACAAGCTATATTATAAATTGCATATATAATCACTATTCATGATAAAAATGATAAATTGTGATAAAAAGGAATTAATAGGAAAAATAAATATAATTTTGATAAAAGCATCTGCAGTTTGCATGACAACTTACAATTTATTAATTAACATAATTTTGTTATTTATCGGGCTTTCCAATTCCTTCCAGATAGCAAATTTTATCTCAAAATAGAAGATTAATTTGAGGATATTCATTGAAGCCTAAACATAAAAAGAAAATATTAAATGGTGTATCATTAAAACCATGACGTGCTGCCATTATGGCTTACGCAAAATCTAATTAAAGGCTCAATACATTGCACATTTGTTAAGTAGAATGCGTATAAACAAAAGTATAAAAACAACAGTTATAGCTAATGCATACTTAAATGCTTTTCTTTAATTAAGTAGGACCGTATGTATTAAAAAAATAGGAGTATTTAGTTTTTAAGACACACTCTAGAAAAAAGTATATCCAAGAGAAACGAACATTAATAATTAAATTAAAAACAAAAGATCTTATTAGATTATGTAAATCTCGGGTTTAATTAATTACTCATCTTCACTAAATTAATTAAAAAACGAAGCTCGAAATTCAAAGACAAAAGTGATTTCAAAAACATTTTAAGTGATTAATGTTATCATAGAATATATAAGTAAGCAGCTCTGAAAGCTAAATAAATATAGCTTTATAATTTAAAAAATAGTGTATATCACTTAAATATAGAACTAAGCAATTTGGAACGCTATTCCCGTTTAGCAGTTGAAAAAATGTTAGTCGTAAATAATAAAGCTATATGCCTTTAGCTTTCTATGTTGTTTTTCCTTTTTTATTCTTTTCATATTCACAAAAAACGCATCTTTGTTATTTATTCTTATTATTTCACAAAACTTTCTATAATTAATTTTTATCATTTGTGAAATGCCGATATGTGTCCTTAATTTGAAATATTTGGGTTTTATTTAATTAAATCTTGACGGTTGTCGTTGATGTGAATAACAGAAAAGTTGTTTTTTAAAATAAAAAAGGAAACAATTTTGTCCTTGAAACAAATAACCACTAGAAATATATGTATTGAACATTAAAATGTCAAAGTTTTCAATTAAATATGGTGTTGCACATGTGCTATGTTTAAATCTCTAAATCAAAAATGCTACATTAATGTAATACACCTGATTAAATCATTTGTTAACATTGGAACTATAGACTTAGTTTAAGATTATTTTCAAATAAAGTAGTTTCAACTTAAGTATTGATCTCAGCCATTATGATTTAACAGTTATGTTGTAGGAATGTATCTACAACAGCTTCCACTTCATAAATTTATGAACAATTAATTAAAAGATTTTTCATTAACAATGCTTTAGTGATTGAAATTGTTTTCCCCTCCTTACTCTCTTCGTGCATTCATAATATTTGTCATACAAATATAGTTTCATATAAGACATTTTTTGAGAGGTTTTGTTAGATACGACTTGCCAAAGCAAGTTCAATTGAGTAGCAATTAATTTCAGACCACTTGTATAAAAGGTACAAAATGAGCCAAATTAAAAGTGATATTTTTTTGAAACACGATATGGAATATTGTCAAAACTCAAACTATAGATGAAAAACAAATTAGCTTCCAAGCACCATCACCAATCACGTCCTTTATGCCTTTAATTTAACCACTCATGGCTAGTATTATGTGATGACGTCATATGCTTTTAAAAATCACTATTAGAATCATCAAAAAACACAAAAGTATTTGATACTTCCTAAGTTAAATTGCACTATATGAATGATGTTCTATCAGTAATTTTCATATGATAACTAAGTACCTTTGCCAAGAAACTGATTACCATATGCCAGCGACTATCCTCTTCACTTTTTTAACTCCATGCATACGGCATGTTGATAGCCACTTATCATAAATCTGCACAATAAAATAGAAAAAAAGAGTTATGGGAAAATATTATGATTGTTACATTTTTTTCATAAAGCAAAGAATGTTTGCTATCTTTTGACCATGTATATGCAGTTATTTTCCTTCCGAAACGTTAAGACACATTTGATACATTGCATCATTTCTTTTATGTATTATTGAAAATATGATGGCCGATGCACTATTTGCGCAGTATGTATGCAAATACCTCTTCCCTACCTCACAATTAAATAACTTCAACAAATAAGAAGCCAAAAGGTTGGTCATTGAAATACATCTAAAAACACCAATTCGATTTAATATTTACAGAACTTGTTCATTAGCCTACAAAAATAGCTCTTGAATACTTACCCAATTCATCATAAATAATTATTTTTGAAATCATGGAAATGCATAAAAATGAAGAAAAGAATGTTGAACTATAATACAAATTAAAACTTGCAGTAAAAAAGGAATCATATCACGATAACATTGTACTCTTTTGTGAGAATTGAACTTCATGTCACAAATATATGTAATGCAAGTATTAAATCGAACACTCTATTAAAGCACATAACAAATGAGATATAAAGCCATAACCAATCTCGTTTTATTTTAATTGAAATCAATAAATATTCACGGTATGTGATGAAAACCGAGTTACTAAAATAGGATATGTTAAGTAAATTAAGAAATGCAAGCGATACAAAAACTAATTATATTGTTTTACTATATGTACACTACTATCGTGTGCGCAGAACATGTTCGCACTCATCAACATATGAAAGCCGAAAATCAGTTACTTCATGAAATCAATTGGTTAAACGTTGGAATAGTTGCATAAAAATTGATCATAATAAGAATAGTATGGACAAACATAGTTTCGTGTTTCTTACAATAACAATTTGGAGAAAGTATATAGTTTCCACTATGAAAAATTGACCAAACTCTTTCGTTGGAGAAAGTATATAATTTTGTGTTAATATTGTATGAATTGGACTGAAGAAAGTGTGGGGAATGCAGATTACGGATCTTAAGGCTAGAAATAACACTAGAGGGGGGGGGTGAATAGTGTTTTTAAGAAATTACTAAATCCTTTTGAGTTTATGTTAAATTGAACACAAATGTATGCAATATTCAAACACAGATATGATCACAGAAACAAACACAGATGCAGAAATAAAGTAAATGCAGTAAAGGAAAGAACACACCGGATTTTATACTGGTTCGGGGTTACACTACATCCAATCCCGCACAACTAAGTACAGATTTCCTTTCAAAAGCAATTCAACAATTACAACCCTCGGTTTCAAGGCTATGAGGTACACCCTCCAGAATCACAATCCTCTGGGTAGAGATACTTGATTTCCGGGGCAACAAGTTCACCCAATTGATTTCCAAGGCTACAATCACACCTTTTCTCGCTTGATTGATTTCCAAGGCTACAATCACTCCTTTTCTCGCTAGATAGATTACAAAGAAGCCTATAACTCTGAATAGCACTTAGATCTTGTTGATATAGTGATAGAGAATCTAACCAGAGATTATCTAGTTAGATTCAATGTTGATTTCGGCAGAGTAAGGATAGGATTTTTATTAAGAAAATGTGGAAGAAGAAGAGAAGTGAAAAACCAGAAAAACTGATGTTAAATTCGTTGAAACTAACCCCTATTTATAGAAGAACAATAGTCATGTCCATTCGTGAAAGGTTATGGCGAATAGACACTTATTTTGATATTTGAATTTTGAAATTTAACTGACACTATGTCGACATGGTCACCATGGGTATGTCGACATCCTAAAGCAATTTTTGAAGTTTTGTTTTTCTTTGAAAATAACCTTTATCTTATATTAAAACTATTTTAAACTTTATAAATATACTTGACTATAGATAAAATACATAGATGAAAATAAAGAATAATATATATAACATTTTACTATAATTTTATATTTAAATCAAAGTATAAATATATTATAATTAAAAGATAGTTTAAAACAACCGAAGTTTAAAAACAATAATATTTAAGGCTAAAACATCTTTTGAAAATCATTTGAAAAGATAATTTTTAAGGCTAAAACATTTTGAAAAACAATTTTGAAAATCATTCTGAAGTAGTTTTTAAAATCATTTTGAAGTAGTTTTGCAAGCTTCTTCCTGTAGAATATCTCATCATGACAGGACTCGAGAACTTGTACAAAATCAGGATGTTCGTGGGTTTGTAAGCCACTTGTCATAGGTTTGTAAGCTACTTGTCGTGGGTTTGTAAGCCACTAAAATGTAGAAATGGGTTCCATCCCAAAAGAAAAATGGAGTGAAGATTTCAGTGCTATTATGAAGTTTTAACATAATTCTAGACTCAATACTTATCTTGAAATCTTGAACTCTTGATTATCTTGATACTCATAAGTCTTCAATCTTGAATCTTGAAATTTATACTGTACATCTTCATTCTTGGTACCTGTATGGTTAAATCCTGCATATACATATATATATCTAAACTATAATGTTAGTATTTATATTTTATAATCTTATTTTAAGGTTGTTGTCATCAAAACCATCAACTCATGGACTAACAATCTCCCCCTTTTTGATGATGACAACCTTTGTTTATAAAATATTACTTCTATCATATTGACTCCCCCTAAATCTAATAACTCCCCCTTAATCTATGCCTAACTCTCCTATTTTATATTTCTCCCCCTTTGTCATCAACAAAAACAAACAAACTCTAAACTATACAACTCCCCCTCATTCTTGTACTCAAGTACCTGCATTAATAAACTATATAATATAGTATATATAAGAAATAACTATACTTATAGACATGATATTCAATTAACGATTATAAATATATCAATTTATATTTATACAATCATCAAACCACATCAATGTATAAATCAAGTCAATCAAAACAACCAATTTCAATCAAAACAATCAATTCATGGACTAACAGAAAGAAGTCAAAATCAGACCACCACACAAAAAAGCCATGATTGCGTCGCTGCGGTGACCTACTTCAGTGGTCATGGCCGTATATTTTCAGAACAAAGGTAGAGAATGAATTTTAATAGCAAACAACAAATAAGTCTAGGTGAAATTTCATACATGCGTAGAACAAAATATTTTCATGTTCAAAAATAAAGTATTTGTGTAAGTGCATATTTTTTCCATAAGTTTACATTTGAAGTGGTTAAATTAAGAACATATTCAAAATTTGCAGTTCACTATTGGGTTTTTGAGTAATGTATAAATCAAATACAGTAAAGCAACACTATGTAAAAACTACAAAATAATGTATAAATAATTGTGAATATACTCATTTTATTATTATATATTTTTCATACATCATCATTCTAGCCAAGTCAAGATGAACAAAAAATAATTCAAAATATATTGTCAAAAGAAATTATTTCTTCTTTTGAAATGGTGTTTTATTAAATAAAAAAATTTCATCTGGTGAAACTTTGCTATATGAGTTTTCCTTGATTAAAATCATGATTTAATAGCTCATATTTTGAGGATTTTGGGATACAAAGATCACGTTGCCTTAGTATGATATGCAACTTGAGATCCTATTAAACATCTTAAAAGTGATATAATTTCTATCAAGGTAGTATGCGGTTTATAATATTCTAGACAAAATTTGTAGGACTTGCTTTTAACTGAAATTATATTCGAAAGCCTGTAACTGGGAACTCATGGCAACATCTCGTTGACCCATTCAAATATCACTTTTGGATATTCAAAAAATATGAATATTTCTAGATGACATAAAGTAGAAGGAGGAAGAAACCCTCAAGATTTTTATAAAGAAATTCAACTTGGAATCAACAAAATTTGAAGGAGTGGATAACAACTTAAGACATTATTCCTTAATTGCAGGGGAAGCGGAAGATACTAAATTTGTAGAGAGATTAACCATGAAAAGGGAAATCAATCTTAGCGACTTTTGTTAAAAAAAATAGTCACTACATGCACTTTGAAGAAATGGTGGTTGAGGAAGGACCTATCAAGCCACCTCGGCCCATGGATCCTCGATACATTTTGTAACTACATTGTATAGCTTTTCAATTTTTCATCGCCCCATATATCTTACAACTAACTTTGTAACTCATTCTTGCAAAGAATTAAGAGTTGATGGGTTATGCTAGCACTTTGGTCGGGGGATATATTAGATATATCAAAAACATCAATTCATATAAAAAATTAAAAGGAATCTTTTATTCAAAAACCCTGTGCATCGTGTCCTTTGATAGACAATTCAAGATATTACATAATAAGATCAATCAATATTTCTACTTAAAACATGTACACATATTCTTATCCAGTTTTATTTAAAAACTGAACAAAAGATTTCAAATGTTATTGAAATTTGATAAAAAATTTTAGTATAAACAAATGGGTAGCAAAATGGATAATCTTTTTAAATAGCTTAAAGTTGAAAATTTGGATAGCACTGAATATTTATGATTAACATATATTATTTAATAACCAATTTACATCCGATAACATGACATTTGATAAATAATCTTAGTATAATCAAATGAGTTGCAAAATGGATAATCTTTTTAAATAGCTTAAAACTAAAAATCTGGATAGAACTGAATATTTAAGATTCACATATATTGTTTAATAACCAATTTTTGTTCGATAACATGATGGCATCTATTTTTTGCAAAATAATTTATCATCTTTCTGAAATTGTATAATTAAAAATAATAAATTATATTTAAAAAATTCGTTAACCATTGGGAAATTTTCCCATATAGTGTAAACAAACATGGAACATAAACTTAATATTTTATAAACATTAACAAATGATCCAGAATTATTTTGGAAAACACGCCAAAATATAATTGAAAGAACACAAAATAAACCTAATACATTATGTAAAACATAATTCTATTGTATAATTAGGAAAAAAGGTAGTAAAGCCATTATACATGCTGAAATATACCAGATTATCGTAAAATCTTTAACACTCTATATATTTGCATACACATCAAAGGAGAATCCTCTTGCAAAAAATAAAGTTTAGAAGACAACAATTAGTTTTCTGTAACCTAAGCACTATGAGACATTACTCACATATAATACACATTTTGGAGTAAACTAGCAGGTCGTGCATTAGTACAAAGAAGTATGAACTTATCTCATCCAATTGTAAGATACAAAACAATGCATGAAAAAATATTACACATCGAACAAAATTGATTCCTCAAAGTATATTTAGCATTTAGTGTTGTTCAAGAAGAATAAGCAGGAATAAACAAAAAAAGAAAAACAGATATATATATATATATATACACATGTGTAGCAAAGTTAGGTTGAACACCTAAACCACACAACACACAAAAATTCGGTGTTCAACTTATAAAGCATTGTTAAATAATCAACATAGCACGAATAAACTTTTTTAAGACTGAATAGTATTATACTAGTGGAAATTAGCCACAAGGGCCTCTTTAGCAAGTGGAATTAGTTTCTAGGACACACAACTGAAATAATTACTTTCAAGGACAAAACGTAAAATAATTAGTATCTAGGGCCTAAAAACCTATGAAATTATGTCCTTGAAAGTAATTGGACTGCTGACTTTGTCCTTGAAAGTAATTATTCTGCTGATTTTGGCCTTGAAAGTAATTTCTTTGAATGTGTGTCATAGAAACTAATTGGACTGCAAAGTTTGTCCTTCTGATGAAATGCCCCATTATACTATTTGTCATAAAAAATAATATTGGTACAGTTTATGTAGTTAGATCATGAAGCATATCAATGCTTGTTACCTGCCTTATCAGTAAGAGTTGCTAAACTACATTTTAAAAGCTAAAGCAGACAATCAGAACTGACATGATTCAAAACATACATAAGATTCGGTTGACACAACTAATCTAGAGAAGAATGTAAAAGTAAAAAAAATCACATAATTTCATAAGAATTACATGTAACAGGTAAATCAGATCGATGGAAATAGAGGTCAAAACAAATCTTCAAACACACATTAGATGCCTTCAAAAATCACTCCCAGACTATTCTTTATTCACTAAAAGCTCAACCTCTTGTATTATCAAACCACTTTGACAATAATATCCAAAGGACCCTTCTTTATGATTACTCAAAGTCTCAACCCTTCCACCGGCTTCAAAATCTAGCTCACGAATGGAGAATCCCCTCGCAAATAAACTACCAGTACCAGACACGTCGGAATTTGAGGAGCTAGATTAAGAATGAAGCCACGATGATGATCTAAACTGAGGTATTCTATGAGGAGAAGAATGGGAAATTCGACAACTGTTAGTAGATGAAAGAGTAGTGTGGCGGTCGGTGGGATATGTGGACGAAATGGGAGGAGGGGTGTCAGTAGAGGAGGTTAGGAAACGCTGGTGTTGAGAGGAGAGTTAGAATTTTCGACATCGTTCCCATTTTGCTGAGGAAGGGAAAAGATGAAACCCTCAACATCGAACAAAAGGTTTATGGCATGAAGGAAAATCCAAGCTTCACCTCAAGCAACAAATCTTCTTCATCGAGATTGGGTGGTTTTGGTTGTAAAATTGAAGAATGCGATTTAGGTTAGAGCAAAATTGATTTAGGTTGGGGAAAAGGAAAATCGTGGAAGAAAAGAGTATATATGGAAATGGGAGAATAACAGAATAAAAGGAATACGCGACCTTTCAGTTTAAAATTCAAGGGGGCTTGTACGCTCTTGAAATGCAACTCAGTAATAATATAATAGTACAGATTTAATTATTATATTATTATTATTCTTTCCACATCCGCTTCCGCTATAGTAAGTCCAAATTCAAGACATAACTGATCTCGACCATGTTTCCCTTTATTTTGCTTGTCGCCACCCACCACTGCTTTTGTGTCGACAATCCAACCTCGCCAGCCTACCCTGACTCCACCTGCAATGCCACGGTCTGACCCTTGAACTTAAGCCACTCTCTGGCCAATTTTGATTATTAAATTTCGATCTGGCTTGATCAGAAACAACCATGAGGACTTGCTCAACTTCCTTCACACGACTGTACTTCCCGATCATCATTTTCTTGTTATTTCACCGTTGGATCGAAACAGACAACCCATATTTCCTAAACTTTCGATGCATTTTCTGGTCAAATTGTTAACCTAGTCGATGAATGAACATCACCATTAGATTTTCATCATCGAGAACTAGGTATATAATATGTCTAATTTGGAATAACTTTGTGTTTTACACGTTTTATTTAGATGGAGATTAACTTTTTCTAATTATAATCGGTAAAGTTTATATTTTTAACTATCTAACCATGGCATTCTACATCCTAATCTGGTGTATATAAAAAAATCACTTTTTAATTATTAGTTACATCAGTAATAAATTTAGTTTAAGATCATTTGGGGTGAGCTACAACGTCTTATCAACATATACACAAATTTGATCAATCTCACTCACTGATTAGCCATGCATCTTCTCCGATCGATGGTGAATCCTCTCCTCCTTCGCTGTCCAGAAATTCCTCACCTTGAAAATGCCAAATTTCTTGATAGCATTGATTTATTTGCGTTGCTCTCCTCACGGTGATCGATTCCATGTATTTATTCGTTTAATTTGGATTTGATTTGGTGGATTTGGAATTGATTTTGTTTAGAGATAGATGAAGGAGAAGATAGAGATTAGAGGCAAGATGCTTAGGCTATTATGTGATTAGAGAATAAGTTTCAATTTCTATTTATAGATTGAAATAATTCAAATTTAAGCTAAAATCTCGAAATTAATATATTACGAAAATGTCACTGGGTTTGACTTCTTCTAATTTGTAGCCCGTTTAACCATATTTGGCAAGTTATATTTATTTTCTGACTATACACAGCATTCCAGACACAATATGATTGGTCCCGAAGCCTAATTCTATCTCCTGTAGAAATTTAATATTTTTCCTTTATGTGAAATTATGATTTTACCATTTTTAATTTAATTATTTAATCTTGTAAAATCATGGAGTGTTACATTCTCTCATCTTAAAAGAATTTTGTTCTCAAAATTCCAAAAGGCGGACAATGCAACTCACTTTACAACGTACTAACATTCAAAATAGACATAGCTACATCCATCTAGCATCTATTATACAACAAAAGAAAAAACCCAACTAAAAATATATAGTACCGATGATAGATTAAATATGATGATATGATATGAGATGAATGCAATGCAACTAATTCACCCTCCTATATGAATGCACAAGGAGTGCAACCCATATGTACGCAAACAACCTAATATATGAAAATATATATATTTCTATATGTATGCACATCCATATATCCATATGCAACAACCATATCAAAGTGCAAGTAAACAACTATGTCCATAAATACAATCAGAAAATGCATATATAAAGAAATGGCATATGTACAATTATCTAACAAAAGTTAGAACACTAAACTATAGGTTTCTATCCTAGGTTGGAATGTATATAGATATAAGCCAACACGGTAAAAACTAAACTGGTATAACTCAATAAAGCAACTATAACAACCAAAACTTTATAAGGACGTGCATACAATCAATCCTAACATACATGCCTATCTCAATAGCTTTCTAAAACAACCATGCAAACAAACAACCTAACGAGCGAACTAACCTATAAACTAACCAAAGAAGGAACTTATTCAAAGAGAGCTCATGATGGAAAACTCGGATTCTCTCCTTAAGTTCCCATGTACTCTCGTCTAAACCTTTTATTTGCCGTATTTGGACCAAATTCATTTTCTCATTTTTATGTCGTATCGCATCAAGTCCTAAGATGTAAATACACCTACGGAGTATTCTAGACCCAATCTCTACATTCACCTCATAAGCCCACTAGTCTTTACAATAATTTCTAAATCATCAGTGTGCATCCGTAGACGGGATAAACATAAAATGTGTGAACACCTACCAACTTTTCAAGAATCTCATTCTAACGTGTCGACTTCCATACCGTCTATAAAATCGATAAATGTCCAACAACTTATGACGCTGACTGTCTACATAACATATCTCAATAGCGAGTCTTTCTCCTACCTAGCTACCTATTACGAACTCTCTATGCATGCCTATCCAATACAGTTTCCATCCCTTAGCATATTGCCGATGTGTCTCTAATCATATAATATTCAAGTATAGCTTAGATTTAAATAGATTGCACTAATGCCATATCTACATCATCAAATACCTTTTGCAACATACTTTACCACTTGCTTCTTCATCCTCGACCAATAGAAAATCCTCTTCATATTCTATGACATACCTCGCTAAATTCCTTCTTTAAGTCCACGGGTATGACAACACAATAATGAATAGCGTCTTCCCTCTAAGTGGACTAACAGTTCAGATTCTTAGGCGAACCCCATACTCCATCATCGATTAACTTATGGATATCACAAGTGGATAATCCCCTATTTTTGTTGAACATGAAATAACTATAATGATATCATAGACAAGGTTATGCACTTTTCACTTATTTTTTCAAGGGATCGGGTATTGAAAATAAGTTAGGCCCAAAAGGTCACTATTTGAAAAAAATTAACTTCATTAGATAACTCTTTTGATCCAAGTGATGACTGAAATAACTAACCTTACTCTTAGTCAATTTTATTCCAAATTGCCAAATCTCACCTTCCTTAGAATTGCCTTCACACTTTAGTACATGCAAGTCAAGACATTCACTTCATGTCTTGAAATCCTAGAACACTAGATATTTTAAAAATAATGTTAACTCTACGTGTTTGTGAAGTCCGACAAACTAACATACTGCTAGAGTACCTTGTTTATATCGTTGTACTCTAAACACTGTACCTAGACAAATATAGTCATCCTCTTTCGGTGGCTGTTTTGACCAATCTTTTTTTATTTAATCTTTTATGAAACTATTTACTTAACTACGGTCTCATGCTTCTCATGTCTTGTATAGGCATATTCCAGTCCCTAACATATAAATGTGTGTGTGTATGTGTGTGTTAATTTCAAACAACATTGAATAACATATGTCTCACCAATTCAAAATAATAAATTTAAACTAGTTATTTTCTTCTTAAGTACAAATCATCTCAGTATTGTTTATTATAAAAATATGTTTTCTCTATCATCTAAAAATAGTATATTTTCCAAATTGATAATACACGAAAAAATTCCTTTTTTCAACAAAATACTTTAAATATCTCAAATATCATTATTTAATCCAAAACTTACATTTCCCACTAAATTTCTTTAAAATAATATTATTACCATTTTACATCAAAATTGTAATATTTATTTAAATTGTTTTGTTTGTCACGACCACTTTATTATTTATATCATTCAATAATAACAACATTCTACATTAAACCTGAAAATCTTTTTTAAGTGTTGTTTACATCAAAAATAGTGAATGTTATTCCAAAAATATTCATGGAAATATCTCCTTATTATTATTATTCTTAAAATACCTCTTATTTTTATTACTTAAATAATAATAATATTTTTTCATAAACTCTGTAAACAGTTATATTATTACTTGCTCAAAATTTAGATAGTCTTCCAAAAATCATATTACTACTTATTTAAATTCCACCATACTTTAGCAAAATCTCAATTCAAAATAGATTTTTTGTTATTATTTCAATATTTTCAAAAATTCATAAATGATACCGCTATTAATTATTGGTTAATATCCCTATGCCTCAAATCCATATCATTCATTTCTAGCAAGTCCAAAGCACACTGCATATTGACTATCCTAGCTAGTTCACATAATCAATTCAAACTTTATAGGTTGTGCAATTCATTTCTAGCTTTGATCAAATTTCAATTGAAAATATTAATAACTTTCAATTCGATTTTAATTTTCAAATTCGTTGATCACAAATCTTATTCTTTACAAAGCTAATAAAATTTGAAAACCATAAAATTCACTATCAACTTTAACCAATGTTTAATTTCGATCATCACATTTTTATTTAAAATAAATTATTTAAATTCTACATAAAGATATTTCCAAAAAGTTTTGCTTTAGGCGTTTCATATTAAATCATTTCATATGAAATCATAACTCAAATTTATTTCAATTTAATTACTTCATATCTATTCATATGCCTTCGAATAAACAATTATTTTACTTTTAATTTTCAAATTTAATTTCTTTTCAATAATCTTAAAAATATTTAACCTCCAAAATTTAATCCTTTATAGCTTTACTAGTTTAGTATTAATTACTCCAAATATAGTTAGGTTTGATTTAACTTCGGTTACTTTCTGGAATACTCACACTTCATTTTTAAAACATTATTTCATATAATTTATAACCATTTTATCATGTATATAAGTATATACTATTTTATTTAATAATTAGCCAATTTCAGTCGTCGTTAAATAAAACCAAATGTGTACATACAAATATATTTTTAAATTCATATTTGGCTTTAACTATAGTCATGTCGAATTATGAAATAATCTACAAAAGTTTGAATACTTAATCAATGCATACTTCAAGAGTGTATATCAAAAAACCTTTCAATTCTATTCAAAAATACATACATATTGAAATCAAAAAATTCCACAAGTTAAATTATTTTTCCAGTTTAGATTCTTTTTAAAATGGTTCAAATTTGACTTAGAAAATAAACATATAAAACACACCGCTTATATAAATTAAAAAAATTCATCTAATTGTAAAGTAAGTGTAGTATTTAAAAAATTTCCAAAGTGTGACAAAATTATTTATAAAATAAAGGAAATTCAAAAAGATATGTCTATACTAGTCAATTTACTTTAAAAGTTTTTTCATCAAAAGAAAAGTGTATAACAAAAATATAACGACAACAACGGGCTATAAACAATATTTTTTCAAAAACAAAGGCTTTAACATATTTATGGAAAGTTTCCTTTCATAAAATTTTCTCACGTTTAAAAAACATAAGGGGTTATATATTAATAACTTCAACTTCTACATTTTCCCTAAAATCTCAAACCATAATTTTTTTTCTAATTATTTTGGGAAAACATTTAAATTAATTTAATTACTTTAATTGGAGTAGAGCATAATTTACACAAGCCTAACTAGGTTATAAAATCTCAAAAAATAAATGCTTAGTACCTTCAACATCACATTATATCCTATGGACTTAAGGTCACCGCTCTTTTTTTATTCATCCCTAATTTATCAATTTACTCTACTGCTACTTCGCATATAAACTCTCTTTCAGCTATTCTCTATGGAATAAATTACAACAAACATGATGGATACCACCCTAAACTATTTAAATATCAACATTTATTTAACTCGTAGTTGGTCACTTCTATAAGGGATAAGCCAACTACTACCTCTATGAGTCAAAATATGCAGGGTGCGGTGTAAAAATAATATAATATATGTTATATAGATAATAAAAATTATAAATATGCTCTTTCATACGCCTTAATTTAGTAGAAATCGCCTAACCTAAGCTCTGATACCAAATGTAACAACCATTCCAACTTCAATGTCCCAATTCAATGCATGAAACGACATGGACATCGTAGGTCTGGCAAATGGTGGATCTTTTTTAAGGTAAAATATATAAAACAAAACATAGTACTATCTACAATATTCTGCAATTTTTGAAACTCACAGCGAAAGGGATAATATATAATAATCAATTAATACAATCCCAAACAAATAAAACAATATAATATAAATAATAAATTCCACCTACAACATCTCTTATACTAGTAACAAAAATAACATAATGTTTAGGAATAAATGAAATAAAATAGTAGCTAATAAAAAATATGTAGGTCTCCATCATACCATCATGCCTCCAACAACACCAGTCCTCTCTATCGACCTATCAACGTATAACTAAAAAGAAAAATATGATAGAGTGGCTCAGACATACGCTTGGTGAGTGAAACACATCATATAAGTGTATAATACAAATAAGCTTGTAAAACAACACTTATGCTAGAAAACCTTATCTTAACTTGTGTTAGCTGCACCTAACAAGTCAGCTAAACATAATATAATACTATAGTGACATCATATGCTAAAGTCTCACTAAAATCTAGCTCATACCTAATCACATGCCCATGATTTGACCCCAAAGTCTCAACCAGCTATCGTGAAATCATATATTGAGGACTCGGCTCCTCTAAACATGTCGTGGCAGCAAATCAAATACCGAGGACTCAGCTCCTCAGACTATCGTATATTGAGGACTTAGCTCCTCGAACTATTGTGTATTGATGACTCAGCTCCTCGGACTACATCATATATTGAGGAAACAGCTTCTCTATCTACTTTATGTCGAGCATTTTGATCCTTAGACAATCATATATTGAGGACTAAACTCCTCAAACTATCATATGTTGAGGACATAGCTCCTCGAACTATATTGTGTATTAAGGGCACGGCTCCTTGGACTATCGCAATGCCAAATGAGAACCGTATACAATGGACTTACCCAACTAAGACAATTTTCTAAACCATCTTAAACCACAATAAAAGATATACCAAAACTTTGCTCATCTCCCCATGATCTTGATTCAACAAACCATGCTTGAAACAGAGGTTGTATATGAGAGTAATAAGTGTTTGAAGTTAAGGCGTTTATTATAATTATTTAACTATTATATTATTATTATTCTTTCCACACCTGCTTCCACTACGACAAATCCATATTCACGACGTACTAGATCTCGACTATGTTTTCCCTTATTTGACTCGCCACTGTCCACCACGGCCATTATGCCGACCATCCGACCTCGCTAGCCAGTTCCTCACACCTTCCTAAGTCCAACGCCGACCTTAATTCTACATGCTTTGCCATGCCTTAACCCATGAACTTCAGCCACCTTGTAATAACCCTCTTCGAAACGGGCCTAATTTTTGACCCAGTAGAAGCCCTTCAGTCCTTAGGTCCATTCCAAAGATGGCTGCTGGTTGGTAAAAAATTGAATTAATAAACAACACACAGAGATATCTATCTATGCTTTTAGAATCTCAAAGTGGAAAGGATAAAATATAATAATAGAGTAAGTATCCATTTCACATATTTCCAAATCTTAGAAAAACATTACCAAATATCCAAATATCAATAACACCAAGTATCAAAAAAGAACATCAATAAGTCAAAAATATGGGTACATTAGAATAAATCGTAAACATAAATATATAGCTATACTGCCTCCAGTCTTTACTGCCTCCTTTACACTTTATAATCAGCATCATTCACTATAACCTATGGGTTGTAATAAGGAGGGAGTCAGAACAACAATGTTTGATAAATGAAAATCTCAAGTCTTACCATAATAGAATTTCTGTAGTATCATGTAGATGAGTATTATGTCCTTTCAAGTATTCCTCCAACTATAATCCAACGGCTCTCCCAATCCAGCTTTATAACGTATTTCCAACTATAGGCCAATGGCTTTTTCTAGTATAACTTCATAACTATAATACAGGTGCAACACAACTGTGGAGTACACATTAGGTCTAACGACCCATCTTCGTCAATCATATCCTCATGATGCGAGAGAAGTACCTGAGTCACTTAAGACCTTATAACATGAAATAGGTAGACTCTGACCATTTAATATATAGACCCTAGGCAGATCCCCATCATTTAATACCTAAACCCAAGGTGTACCCCTCACTAGTACTTCCTAACTGACGTCGTAAGAAATCCCTTAAGGCCGCTTAATACTTCTTAAATGGGTAAGAGACAAACTCTCCAATAGCCATTAAATACCTTAACCCCGAAGAGGGCCCCTCCAGAAATTTCCACTACCGCACCTAAAAGATAATCCAAACCATTTAATACATCTAGGATGGGAAGGAGGCAGCCCTTCAATAATCATTTAATACCTCCAACCTCGATGTAGGCTCTTCCAGAGATATTCGTTCTATGACCCATAACCTAACTCATGACGTCTTATATTAGTCTGAATATTTGTAGGTGTTGATAACCACGTTAGCTAGGCAGGCTTACCATACAGAACTAGGACTAATCTCACATCCACTTTGAGTATTTATTATAGACGATGTCTCAGATCAGTTCCAAAGTCATGCTGCCAGTAGCCAGATTAGATGGGAAAATTTTTATGTACTTTTGACTGGCCTTGTATTACTATGACTTAGTCATATTTTCGCTCTCCAACCTCATGAAATTATGTGTGATGACTGCCCTACACCACCGATGCTCATATAACTGAATAGTGCACCGCTGGAGCATCCGGTCGATGTAGGACGATTGTCAAGGAAAAGGAATAAAAGTAAAGAAGAGGGATAGAAAAGAGATAAGAGAAAGAAATAAAACATCACACAATCACATAACCTGTCGCATATCTCACAGTGCATCAGATAAAATATAATAGTCATCATAGATAAAAAATAGGTGAGACAGTAATAACTACATAAACTACATAATCAGAGTACATAGGCTCATACAGTTATATAAAGCAATAATAGAGTTTATACAAATGATAAAAAAACTCAACTGATGAATTATCTCTAATAATAGTAAGTTAATACTGACAAGGCTCATAGTGTCACAAAGTGGAATAAACAATAATAAGTACAAAATATAAGTATGAGAAATCGTCACCTCCTGCTAGTCCATCTGCACAGCTCCAAGTGCTGTTTACACCCGCAATCTAGACTACTCATTAAAGAGTACCCGAGATAATAAGAAGCAAATCATAAATCCTCTAATCATACAAAATTCGATTGTGAGCGATAAATAATCTCAAAACACTATAAAAGTCAGTATAGTATATGGTACAGAGGGTATGAGGAATCATATCTAACATGTCCCTGCATCCACAGAGTTAGCACATAACATAAGATATATGCTACTCTATATCATATTCGTCATGCCTGTACTATACATCAAAGTACCAAGGGTGTCTAGATATCGGCACTGGTAATATCTACACCATGTGACAACCCTAAGATGATACACAATCAAGCAAACATAACATCCATCCTCACATCACTCACTCTGTTTGTTGGATATATGACACTCGTATACTTCATCTCATCATCAAGGACTACTTAACGTCCCCGACCACTTGCTTCATCAGGGTATAGACATGTTCTAACTTCAACGAACTCTGCCATATCATCACTATGTCCTCACATCAACATACTATAGTATATAACCCTACCCATGTCCAAACGTCAATGGACTTTAGGGTATGGGCAGATAAGGTCCGAATGTTAACGGACTCTAATCACATCCTCATATACCATTATCTTTCGTGTGTGTCCCATTATCACGAGTATCAATAATCCCTTTGCACACATTATCACTAGTAGAGCACATCATGGAACTACCATCGCAACTCCCGTCTGAAGTCGCCTTGGTTGGGAACTATTCTAGACCACCATCGTCTGTCATAGAATATCGTCGTATGTCCCGCACCCTTTCTTCACAGTTTCTTTCATTAAACTCATAGTTTACTACTCTGCTTCTTGAAGTACAATTATTCATCATTTAAGCCGTCACTTCCCATTATGGAATCTTCATCGTTAAATCATGAAGTCATCGCATCGAAACGTCACATCTTCGCTTCACCTGCAAAACCACTCGTCAAAGAGCCGCCGCATTAAAATCGAACGTTAAATAAATAAACGAACCATCGCATCATGCTTCTTGAAGTCTCTCCATCACCCATGTCAAAATTGGCCAAATTGGCCATCATTAATAGTGGTAGATATTGACCACTCCAGAGAAGTTGCTAACGACAACTTTGGTTGTGTACTTAACCAAAAGTGGTTAAATACAAGCCAAATGAAAACGTCCGGCATCCATCCCAAAATCTAAAGCACATCCTCAAGTCCATCTTTGCCTTTAGATCAATCGATGTGCATGAAACTCTATGCATGAAATCCTGTCCTATGGGATTTTTTTAATGCTATATCGCCTTCAAACGGCGTTTTCAACCAAAACAAGCAAAATAGCATACATACAAGCAATAAGCATACTAACATTTATAATATCATATGTACGTCTATAACAACACAATACATCCAAGAAACCAATTGGGGATTAATATCAAAAATAGCATAAATCTATCAATATCATCAAAATAGTGCGATAAAGGAAAAAAGTGATGTCTAATTTAAAACTATTTTAAAACACTTATAAATTCTTTTATAAAGTAAGCTATAGGTCTAAGTATTTTAGAAATCACATTTTAAAGTTAGAAATAATCTTAAAACGTCATTTTAATACTATACTAACAACCGTAGTATGGTGAGAGACAATATCACTCACCTTAACAAAAGCTGTTCAAACCAATGCCAAGTCATAGAGCTCTCCAACACGAGCGCAACATAAGAAACTGCATCCAAATCTGACCTAGTGCCTCCGTCGACGAGATCAAGCTCACCAAAACTACTCCTGTCACCTCTACTTTACCACCGCCTCATGCCACCACGATCCTATCCACTACCGATGATGCACTCCCTAGGCCCTCATGCACCTTTTTCAAGTTGGACCCATTGCCTAATTCGTCCTCTAGTGGCCTGAGCAAATCTCGGCCATTGGATTGGGTGATGGGTTTAAACAGGATTGGGAAAGTGAGGAGAGAGGAGGGGTCCTTATACTAATAATAAATGAATTAATTAATTAATTAATTTGCACATTTAACCCTCTTATGAGTTATAGGAACCTTGGATTGAGATGATGCTCGAACCGCGTGACTCTACGTATTTTTCTCTTTCCAACAATATAAAATACGTCACATTCCAAGACTACTCCTCGAAGGCTAATTTTACGCGTATCGAATCGAACCAAGTACCAAAAAATCTGCAACTCCAAACGAGGCATGCTCACTATCGTTTGTAGACAGATACCCCTATTCCAAACTCAATGGAACAAGTTCTGGGACCTAATTTCATCATATGGAGGAGTTAGCTCTTTGGTCGCTCGATTTACAAGTTGAAACTGACCTTCTAGCTTGAAATTCTCCAGGAGGAATATATTGATGCTTATACTTATTCAAGACCATCTGGACTCAATGGAAGTGGGCTCGAGTTCTAAAATGTCCATCTGTGAAATCTGAGTTTTTCAGCTCATCGATAAAAAAAATCAATATAGCATTTAAATATCCACGATTAAAATATCTAGTGTGTTATAAAAATATGGGTCGTTACATTCTTCCCTCCTTAAAAGGATTTCATCCCTGAAACCCCAAGGATGAAGCAACATAACCCAAAACCCTCACATAATCTATGACACAAGAAACTCACCCCTTATCAATCAACTCACGACAACAGTCACTGAAAGCAATCACAGCAATGGGAATAGACTCGAAATTAGCACCGATACATGACCCTCATCCCTAAGTACAATCACTATCAAATCCAAAATCAATGTGGCTAAACCAAATGTCTAAGTTACACTTATTTCCAAAGAAACGAACAATGGAAAAAAAGCGCCAACTCACTCATCGAAAGGCAAGTCAACTAAATATCATACATTACCGACTCTCTCAATTATAGGCAATGTCTAATATCCTATACACTGACTTTTCTCTCAATTTTGGCTTATGTCATGGAAAATTTCGACAGCACCTTCTTGGCACGGGTCAATCCAAAAAACCATAACTTGCTACACAACAACAATTTAAGCCCATATCTAGGACCTTCCATATCTATGGAAACACACAACAATATATACATATGATATACATTATATAGTGTGTAAGTCACTTATAGACACACCAATTATACATAAACACGTACCACGTTGCAAGAAAATCACTCGACTTATGAAACCAAAAGTAACAGCAATCCTTTACTTTCATGTACTTGCACTTACTAAATAGATAGAGTTATGCATTCCAAACGATAATGCAATAACTCCTCTACCATAAGCAACATGAATGCAGCAACAGCATAACAACCATAACAACGATGCTACATGCAACTCAAAGCAACAACATGGATGCAACAACATGACAACCCTACATGAATGCAATTGATAATCATTATGCGGATCAACATGCAAATATAATGTCAAACATCAAGAAATGACATCCATGCCTATCCTAGCATGCAAGATATAAAACTATCTGATTTAAGACATCATGTAGTCAATCGGTCTATCATATGCAATCTTAGCAAGTGAAGAGCTCCGAACAAGCGGTCCTCCTGCTCTCATCGGTCTATCATATGCAATCGCCTTCGTTTTCACTCCACTAAACCTTTACTTTTCCATCGCCTTCCTCATAATCCATTTTGTATCACGTCTATCGGTACGAATAAGCCTACAAGGTCTTGAAGTTCTTGGATCTGTATCAATATAATCTAGTCAATTCGGTGCCAAATATCCAAATGCCTCTTATAAGTTCTCCCAAAACCCACTAGTGAACAACGGGTCTTGGCCACTTATAGTGCTCATGGCACACGATGGAATCACACTATCTATTCCACATATAACTCGACAAATTTGGATGTCGTTCTACTGGACTTAAGGAATACAAATCTAGCATTTTTCGTCAATCAATAGACTTTGACTCAAATGCTATCATACTATCCTCAGTCCTCGGTAATCCATCGATACAACCTATAGATATCTATTTTCGCTACTTGAGAACAAACAATCTTTCATCCTTACGGAACCAACAATCTCAGTCAGGTCCATACTACATCACCTCTACAAACACTACTCGTTCCTCTAACTTAGCCATGATCTCAACTAGTCTGGCCTCATGCCTCTAACTAGTACCGATCTGCTAAATCAAAGTAGGTCTAACCATCAAACTAGCCATCATCTTGGCAATATCTCATATCGAGTTTTGAAGTCAAAACCAATGATAAACTCGAGCAATGCCTATTCTAGGAATATTGTTCCTAAACTGATATGTCTTCCACTCAAAGCATCAATAATTGCGTTTCCCTTACAAATGAAAGGGAAAAGTCAAAGTCGTAGGAGTCTAAGAATTCCAGCCATTGCTACTGGCAAAGATTAAGATCCTTCCCAGAGAAGAGATACTTCAATGATGTGGAATCAATGAACAACTAGAACTCCTCTCCTAATTGATAATGCCTCCAAATCTCCAAAACTAACTCTATCGCTATCAACCCTGAATCAAGAGTTGAACACTTCCTCTCATGTGGTTTTAGTTGTCGACTAACATGCAACAACCTTACCTTTCGGTATCAATACCACACCTAGTTAAGAACCATAGGCATGTGTGCACTATCGTCTCCCTATTCTCGCTCAAAATGAGTAACATCAGTGCACTCATCAACCTTTCGATCAGAGTCGCTAACGCATGTCTGCACCTCGAGTCTTAAATAAAAGTCTGAATGATACTACTACCTTGGGTCTATTCAAATTCTATACTGCCATAGCCACTACAGGATGCATCGCATTGCCCTACTCTGAAACAACATGACTCAAGCATCTCACTTCCCTCCTCTATAAGTGATACTTCAAAATCCCTTCATCAATCGGTGTCTTCTCGACACCTATAACACAATAATTAATCAAACCTTGTGCTCTTCTTCTGCCATGAGTGGACGAAAATATCATCAATAAGCACAAGCACAACTCACTCAATTGACCCTTCAAAACATGATCCCTGAGATCAACAAGGCATGTTGACATATTAGTTAGTCCGAATGGCATAACCAACCCATCAAAAATCAAGGTAGCATACAAAATGCTACAATTGGCATACTCTCTCAAAATATTCTCAGGTTGTGAAACCATATTGCAAGGTCCAACTAAAAAAACACCCTTGCACTATAGAGTTGATCGAACAAGCTACCAATAAGCAGGAGTGGATACTTTTTCGTCATCTCGTTCAGCTCCCGACAACCTACAAATAACCCCAAAGAGCCATCCTCCCTAGTGGCGAACACTATAGGTGCATCCTACCTAAATATGCTCCTATGAATGAACCTTTGCCTCAATCGATCATTCGCTTACGCCTTTAGTCTCCTCTGCTCTTTGGGCATCATATGCCTTAAAGACATAACTACTGGTCAAGAACCTCTAACTAGATCGATACAGAACTCAGTCCTAATGTGGTGGTAATCTAGTCACCTCATCAAATGTGTCCGGACACTCTCTAGCTACAAGCACAAATGGCAACGTGTAGGATATCGTGCGAATGTAGAAAGCTAACCATCACATCATCATCAGGTAGAAAATCACACACTACCTTTTGCTTATCGTCAGTCAACAATGGCCTTTCGTAATCCACCACTATTCGTACCTCTTCAGCCAGTTGATTCCCATACTATAATACCGAACCCAATTAAACCCTAAAACGAATCAATAACAAACAAATAAACATCCATGACTCGATTAACAAAATTTCGACAAACATGCATAAGATCGCTTAGACCCTATATGGTTCGTCACAATTCACAGGTCGGTTAACTATTTCGGGTCTAAATTCTAATCTATCTACAAATCACTAGATATAAAGGAATGTGAAACCTCGACGTCAAATAAAACACATATGGAACACCATAAATGGAAAGCATACCGAAGATAGTAATGCCATTTCCCTTCTCTTTTGTCGATGGAGCACTCGACAAAATCAGAACGACATTCAATGAATATGCTTTCATTATCTAACCCTATTCAGCTAGTTCGGGACAATCCTTCAACACTGGATATAGGCTCTCACATCATAAAGCCTTTTTGATCAACTTCTCGAAACTCTTGTCAATATGAATAATCAGTCGCTTCCCAAGATGATCGCTTAACCCAATGATACATTCTTCATTCTTTTTGAGTCGAGTGTCAATTGAAGATAGACCGTACTTCGACAACACATCAAATTCGGACATATACTTTGACACATATATATTGCCTTACTTTAAATCGATGAACTTCCTAAACAACACTGAATTTTAAAAAGTCAAGATAAATTTCTTCAAAGCGAACTATGACCTAATACCAAGTAAAATGATCCTTCGGAATCAAAGCTATAAGGGCACTCTACTAGTCCAAGTTCATATGTGGAGTCATCTAAAGGTCAACTTCTACCTTATTACATCATCTAACTCCCAGTCATCGGAGATCTTTTGCAAATATTCATCTAGTCTAGCACCTCAATACACCACTCCGTTTCAGGGAACGGTCTGCCTCCTAGACTCATGTAGTCTTTATAAAGCTCAGCAAAGTCGACTCTAGGTGTTTGCACTTGAGCACCATAATCACTTGGAGTGACTTAGGCATTCCAGAATAATGTTTTGCACCATCTTTGTGAATGTATTCTATGAATCAGAGTTAATGGTCCCTAATCCTGCCCACTCCTTAACTTCAGAGGTGGAGTCAATAGCAGCATTTCTCATATGACAAACCATTCTTAATACATAATAAGAATGATTAGTCTCTTATAGAGAAAACAACATCAATGGTATTCGTGTGTGCAATACAACTTATACACTATATATACTACAACATAGTTTTGAAAACCAAAATACATAACAAATACGCACTCTCGGATATATGTATACTCCAAATCCAGTCTAAGGCAACAACACCTACCCAATCTCTATTAGATCACGGTATCAACTCACGTTAATCATGTAACCTAAGCTCTGATACTAATGTGATGACCGACATGCACCACCAATGCTTATATAACTGAATAGGGCACTACTGGAGCATTCAACCAATGTAGGACGATTGTTAAGAAAAGAAATAGAAGTAAAGAAGAGGACTAGAAAAGAAGAGAAAAGAAAAAAAAACATCACACAATCACATAATCTGTCGCATATCTCACAGCGCATCAGATAAAATATAATAGTCATTATAGATATAAAACGGACGAGACAGTAATAACTACATGAACCACATAATCAGAGTACATAGGCTCATACACCTATAAAAACAGTAATAGAGTTTATATAGATGATAAATAAACTCAATTGATGAATTGTCTCTAATAATAGTAAGTTAACACTATCAAGGCCCCACAGTGTCATGCAGCGGAATAAACAATAATAAGTCCAAGATATAAGTATGAGAAAGCGGCACCTCCTACTAGTCCACTCTGCACAGCTCTGAGTATTGTTTACACCTGCTATATAGTCAACTCATTTAAGAGTACCCGAGATAATAAAAAGCAAAGCATAAAACCTCGAGTCAGACAAAAGTCTAGCGTGAGCGATAAATAATCTCAAAACACTATAAAAGTTGGTATAGTATATGGAACAGAGGGTAAGAGTAATCCTACCTGACCTATCTCTGCATTCACAGAGTTAGCATATAACATAGGACATATGCTACTCTATATCATAATCGTCATGGGTGTACTATACATCAAAGCACTAAGGGTATCTAGATATCTGCATCGGTAATATCTACATCATATGACATCCCTAAGATGATACACTATCAAGAAAACATAGCATCTGTCATCCATCCTCACATCACTCACTTAGTACGTTGGATATATGATACGCGTATACTCCATCTTGTCATCAAGGACAACTCAACGTCCCTGGCCACTTGCTCCATCAGGGTACAGACAAGTTCTAACGTCGATGAACTCTTCCATATCGTCACTATGACCTAACGGACTATAGTATATAACCCTACCCAGGTTCTAACGTCAACGGACTCTAGGGTACAAGCAGATCAGGTTCTAAAGTCAACGGACACTAATCACATCCTCATATACCCTTATCTCATGAGTGTGCCCCATCATCTTGAGTATCAATAATCCCTTTACACAAGTCAACACTAGTAGAGCACATCCTTGAACTGTCATCACAACTCCTGTCTGAAGTCGTCTTGGTTGGGAACTATTCTAGACCACCATCGTCTATCGTAGAATATCATCGTGCATCCTAGACCCTTCATCCACAGTTCATTTCATTCAACTCATAGTCTACTACTCTAAATATCAAAGTACAACTGTTTATCATCTAAGTTGTCACTTACCATCATAGAATCATCATCAAATCATGAAGTCATCGCGTCGAAGCATCAATCTTCGCTTCACTGCCGAAACCACTCGTCGAAGAGTCATAACATCAAAATCAAACGTCGAACGAATGAATGGACCATCGGATCGAGATCCTTGAAGCCTCTCCATCATCCACGTCAAAATCGGTCAAATTGGCCATCATCAATAGTGGTAGATATCGACCACTCTAGAGTAGTCAATAACGACCACTTTGGTCGTGTACTTAACCAAAAGTGGTTAAATACAAACCAAATTAAAATGTATGGCATCCATCTCGAAATTCGAAGCAATCCATAAGTCCATCTTTCGTCTTTAGATCAACTGGCATGCACGAAACCAAAATCTTATTCTATGGGATATTTTCCAATACTATATCAACGGCGTTTTCAACCAAAACAAGAAAACTAGCACACATATAACCAACAAGCACACTAATGTCTATAATAGCATAAATATGCCTATAATAACACAATACAACAAATCCAAGCAACCAATGAGGGATTAATATCAAAAATAGTCTAAATCTAATAATATCTTCAAAATAGTGCGATAATGGGAAAAATGTGATATTTAATTTA
Source organism: Allium fistulosum (assembly GCA_030737815.1). Classification (NCBI taxonomy): domain Eukaryota; kingdom Viridiplantae; phylum Streptophyta; class Magnoliopsida; order Asparagales; family Amaryllidaceae; genus Allium; species Allium fistulosum. The sequence goes on from CM060902.1 coordinate 1,026,413,751, forward strand.
AAACCACTTTAAAACACTTTTAAATTCTTTTATAAAGTAAGTATAGGTTTTAGTATTTTAGAGATCGCATTTTAAAGTGAGAAATCATCTCAAAACATCGTTTAATACTATACTAACAATCAGATGGTGAGAGACAATATCACCTATCTCAATAAAAGTTTTCCAAATCAACACCAAGTCGTAGAGCTCTCCATCATGAGTGCAACCCAAGAAACCAAGTCCAAATCCGACTTAGTATGACAAGATACGAATTAAATACGAATTATGATTAATAAAATAATTAATTAATTAAAATGCTAATTACCTCCATACTCTCCCTTAACAACTCCAACCCACTACCTATCAGTCACCCCCTTCAAAGCTTCGTCGTCGCTGCCACATGTGATCAATTTGCACCACACCACCTTTAGGCGAAAGCACTTGGCAACCCCGACCCAACGCCAGCAACCTCGCCTAACCCAGTGCCTCTATCGACGAGATCAAGCTCACCAAACTACCCAGGTCGCATCCATTTTTCCATCGCCTCACGACACCACAATCCCTTCCACCACCGATGATGCACTCCCTAGGCCCCCACGCACCTTTTTCATGTTCGAACCATCGCCTAATTTGGCCTCTAGTGGCCTGAGAAAATCTCGGTTATTGGATTGAGTGATGGGTTTGAACGGGATTGAGAAAGTGAGGAGAGAGGAGGGGTCATTATACTAATAATAAATGAATTAATTAATTCATTTGCACCTTTAATCCTCGTACAAGTTGCAGGAACTTCAAATTGAGATGATTCTCGAACTGCATGACTGCACGTATTTTTCTCTTTCCAAGATATAAAATTTATCACATGCTAAGACTGCTCCTCGGAAGGCTAATTTAACACGTATCAAATGGACCCAAGTACTGAAAAATCTATAACTCCAAATGAGGCATGCTCACCATCGTTCATAGACAAATGCCCCTCTTCCGAATACAATGGAGCAAGTTGCGGGACCTAATTCCATCATATGGAGGAGTTAGATTTTTGGTTGCTCGATTTACGAGTCAAACCTAACCTTATAGCTAGAAATATTCTAGTAGGAAAGTATCGATGCTTATACTCATTCATACTCACTCTGGTTATCTGGACTCAATGAAAGTGCTCTCGACTCCTAAAAAGTCCATCTGTGAAATCTGAGTTTTTCAACTCATCGATAAAAAAAAAATTAATATAGCATTTAAATATCCATAATTAAAATATTCAGGATGTTATAAAAATACGGGTCGTTACATTATACTAACATATACATCACCGCATTTAAGCAATAAGGTCATATAAGCGAAACTCCTTATTTTTCTTTTTAATTATGGATTGATTTCCATAAATTTTATTAACTTCCTTTTTATATGGTTTGTTGTTATTTATTAACCTATTTATTTTATACGTTACGACTTATGCATTATTATTATATCTATGCTTAACTTTAATTTTTAGCTCACTAGTTTTTATTAAATATTCCTAGGCGCGTGTATAAAGTATTCTTATATTAAGAATTTCGCTTCTTATTCGCGTTGTTAAGATGATTTAAACATCACATTTCCATATCCTTACAAGCCCCTAGTCCAATAAAACAGTTTTCACAACAGCTAATATCACAATTTAAATTAGCTAAACAAATCAGACTTGCATATATACATACATACATATATGTATGTATGTATGTATGTATCCAAAAAATGGAATCAGAACATCCAACTTGCTTTACATTAACATGGTAGAATTAACGCCTCAATTTCAGGGGAGCAAAACTTTAAAATTTTAATCCTTTATATTTTATTTAACTTTTAAATGGATAAGGTTGTGGTGAAAAAAGATTCATATTTATTTTCATTACGCAAGTAAGCGGTGCAAACCATGGATGGGATAAAAATCCATGCTTTACACGCCCTTTCCTAATTCAATCCTTCATCATCACAAACCCTAGTCGACTTTATTCAACTAGTCAATTGGTCTTTATTGGACGGTCGACCATAGCGGTTGACCGACCCAATGAAGGCAGTCGACTGGCCTTTGATCCTTGGCGTCGATTAATTTATTTGTGTTTATTTCTATTTATTACCTTTTAAAATAACGTTAATGGTTCCTTAATGTTTTATTTTTAACATTAACTTTAAAATATTTATTTTGAGTTATTTCCTTAATTCGTTTTGAGTTATTTGCGATTCAAAATTTTCAAATATCGATAAATTCTTCATTTAAACTCCGATCGTAATACTTTGGATATGAAAGTTGCTTATAAAATTGAACCCACTAATTCAAGTTTCATAGCCAAATTTTGACATTTGCACTAACTCCTTTTTAGCTTTATTATTAATTTATTTATTCCTTATCTATTTTTACGGGATGTTACATTCTCCTCCGTGCATTCCCATTCTTTTTTCTACTCGCTCCAGCTACGATTTTTTTAGTATATAGGGGAGAGTCCAGTAGCCGAAAGCATCACTAGCTTACGCTCTGACCCGAGTAGCATGGGGCACGTGGAATCCCATGTGAATTAGCAAGGACCACCTTGCAAGGCTAAATACTCCTGGGTGACCGATAGCGTACAAGTACCGTGCCCCCCGGTAAAACGTTTGCAGATGCGACCATGAATCGAATCATTCCGCTGTCGACGGACAAACTTAGCTAGAACGTCGACCGGGATGGCCAGGCCCCGGTTCCCAGGGTTAGGGTATTCCCTATGTTGAGCCTACTCAGATCAGAACTCAACTTGTTGATTCTCTTTCGTCTATCGGCCGGCCGGCTTTAAGCAACCTTCGTCCCTTGGTCTAAGAATAGTTTGGATCGGTCCCCAATTAATATACTGAGGCTGGATCGGTCCAAGCTCGAAGTATATTGGATCAGTCGCCTCACCCGAAAACCTACAGGCGCCTGGCTCCCCCAATTGATCGGGGTCGCCAATGAATATATGGGGCAAACATTCCGTTGGTCACCTTGTTAGTTGTCGAAGTGTACTGGACTACGTCCCTATTGGTCGTCCCTCCCGGTTGTCCCCGCTCACTTCGCTCGCCTGCTGAGATCCCAAGTCTCCAAGTGGGCCCTCTTGGCCACCCACGACCTTGGCTTTTTAGAGAATCCCGCTCCTGTGTCGTAGGACTTGTAGCTCGGCAGTCCACCGGGTAGGTTTCTTTATCCTTCCAGTTTCGAGTGTCTTCTTGGATAGTTATAGCGGCCAATAGGCGCGAGATGTACCTTGTGGGGGGCGGCGGTCCCCTGGACATAGCCCTTTCAAGCAATGGCCGTTTAGTCCATGGTCCGTTGGATGGTCGGTGCAAGGCCAGAAATTGGAACACATTGATTCTGCTCGTTCCTGTCCTTCGCTTCAGGGCCTGTCCCTCGGTGTGGTCAGTACTCCATACTGTCGGGCAGCGAAGATTACACTTGTTCACTTATTATGACGGTTCACCAGGGCCTCTTTCCTCCTCCCTTTTCTGCTCACTCGTAGGGATCCGGACCCCCACTAAGGGGGGGAGTCGACTGAACATCTCAGCCATTAGAGGGAATTTCGCCCGCATCCGATCCCCAATTCTTGTTCACCCCGGATGATCGTGTTGGGTGAATTGTGACCTTGTATGATCGTGTCGGGTGAGCAACAGCCGCTTCGTCACAGTACTGACTTATGGGCTAACGGGTCACACTTTGGCCAAGTATCCTACAAAGAGACTCCCGAGAGCCAGAAGTATTGAAGGAATGGCCATAGGAATGGGCGCATCATGACATCGTAACCTGTCTCGCCCGAATGAATTAGTTGGTACTAGAAATGTTAGAAATAGTAAACGAAAAGAGTAATAAGAAGTGAAAAGGACAGAGACACTTCCCAACCAGAAAGCAAAGTTCCCACTGATGGTATACTTAGTGTAAGCGAGCTCTAAGATCACATCTTTGGAATAAAATCCAGTTGGAAAAGGAAATCCAATAAGAGATAAGCTGCCCATGAGCATCATGGCATAGGTTAAAGGAAACGAGGAGGGAAGCCCCCCATCTTCCGCATATCTTGCTCATCCGACATGGCATGAATCACCGAACCCGCACTCAGGAAGAGTAATGCTTTGAAAAAGGCGTGATTCATTAAGTGAAAGACGCTAACCGAATAGTTAGAAATGCCGCAAGCAAAGATGATATAGCCTAATTGACTGCAAGTTGAATAAGATATGACCCTCTTTAGATCGTTCTGTAATATTCCAGTGGTTGCCGCAAGGAATGACGTCAAAGCTCCTACAGAAGTAATAACAATCAAAGCCGTAGCTGGGTATTCAAATAAAGGAGAGCACCTTGCTATCATGAAAACGCCAGCTGTGACCATAGTAGCTGCATGAATCGAAGCAGATACTAGAGTGGGACCCTCCATTGCATCGAGTGACCGAGTATGCGATCCTATCTGTGCAGATTTCCCAGCAGCACCAATAAAAAGTAAAATACAAATCAGAGTTATGGCATTGAATCTCATATTGTGAGAAATCCATGAATTTCCGGGGGCAAACGCATGAGCAAAAATGGTGGAAAAGTCTACTGTTTGAAAGAGGGTAAAACGACCCGAAATCCCAAGAGCTAATCCAAAATCACCTACTCGACTGACAGGCATAGCTTTTGTAGCTGCTTTATCTGCCTGAAGTCGTGTGAACTAGAAATGAATTAACAAATATGAAGCAAGACCTACTCCCTCCCATCCCAGGAATAATTGCAGAGAGTTATCTCCAGTCACCAACATTGGCATAAAAAAGTAGGAATGGATAAATAACACATAAATCGAGGGTGATGCGGATCCTCAGACATATATGAAATTGAATAAAGATGGACCAAGCTACTTATGGATGTAACCACAATTAACATCACTACGGTCGGGCTATCGAACACAGAGTCAGAAGTGAATTACGAGTCGGACCAATCCGCGAATCGAGCGAGCTCCCCTTGCAATGATGTGGTGGTGAACCTCTCATTCGTCTTCAGTGCTCTCTGAACCGTGCGGGAAGGTTTCCCATCACACGGCTCACCAACTTGATCTTCCGCGGGAACCGTATGTCCGAACAGGCCTGGAAAAACGGGGCTATTAGTCATGCTCGCTTTCTTGCCACTCAAGTGTATGGCGGATGCCATGCTTAGGCCCATTACTTCCCTTCCCTAATCAAAGAGTCCACCGCCTACCTGCCCGGGTATAGGTATGGCGTGCAGGCGCCGTGGATTTTAGGCAGGAAGCTACTGAAGCGAAGAAAAGGCAGGATCAAGAAAAGAAGGGGGGGTACTACGAGCCCTCTGCCCCATGCATCTAACCAGCTCGCGTGGTTCACCGGTTCCACCGACGTCACCCTTAGATAGAGTCATTCAGTCGATACAGAGGTGCGCTTAAAGTGGGGGGTGTGCTGTCCCGGCCGAGCCCTTCTCCATAAGGCCCCCAGTATATTAATTGTGGGGCATAAGCGCCCTCTTGCTACCCATATGCAAGGCGCCGTCTTAGCCTTCCCTGACCAGGATCGCTTCCACACCTGTAGCGTTCGGCCTCCTCAACTATGTATCGATCGAAAGGTAGGAGCTTTTAAGCCAGGGAGTTGTTACGTCCAGTATGTCCCCCCTCGATTCCCGACATGCTATGATACCCCGGGGGTGGGTAGGAGCGAGTCGAGTCTGTATCGCCGCGGAGCAACTGCAGTGTCCGGATATGATCTATCTACTCGGCAATTCATCCGATGACTTCACGATCGCCAAAGAAGCCCCAGGAAGCATCAAACATTTCCGATGAGATCCATGGAGCTATTCTGAGATAGCAAGCACTAGCTCCTGGTGCGACTTCATAAAAAGCAATCATTGATAAGATTGAAGAAAATGAAACGCATGTGGTGGTCATTATAGCGGTTTCTTCTGATCCTAGAAAACGTCCGAAAAAACCGGCTACGGAACTACCGAGCAGAGGCAAAAAGACAATAAGTAGATACATAAGATCGAGTGTATTCATCAAACCAAAAAAAAGACAATGAAAGAGCGGCCTGTTATTGATCGGCCATGAAGAGATCCCCGTAGAGATGCCCGCCCGGCCAACCAGGTACCTCGGGATGTGTTGTCATATCACGGGAGAGGGGATAATCATGCTGCCCCGTTTTGAGTTATACCTTTTGGGAGTTCTAAGCAACAAACCCAACAGACAGGGGATGAAGCTAACTCAACCAATCCGTATGCCTTGGCCCTTATTTACTCTTGGGCACCTCGTTCAAAAAGAGAATAGTTGTAACCAATAGCGAATGAGACGGCTGGCTGGGATACCAAATCAAGATTGGGCATGTGTTAAGTCGTATCCACCTTAATGTACACGGAGAATGGAAAAAGAGGGCATCCACAAGTCCAACGGTCAAGAGATGGATTATTGGTCAGGTACAAGATTTGGCACAAATTCTTTGAAAGATCCTAGATTAGACCCGACAAAGAAGAAGGGGTGAATTGGCCATTAATATACTGGGGACCTGTCTTTCTTGCTAAGCTTGTTGCATGATTCTCCAATTGGCCCGGGAGCGATGAACAACTTAAATAGAATCGTTAGGCCATGAGATTTTACACATTTGGTTCGTCTTGTAGTGCATTTTTTATATAACGCCAACCTATAGTCCGAATAAGTGTAGGCGGGTGTCCGGGAGTCTCCCTTTTCGGGTTGAGGTGGGTACACGTGTTAACAATGAGTACAGAAGCGCCCGTAGGTCGAGTACGCAAGCTAATACCTATTTCGGACGGGTCTCTTCTTAACCTTTGAAAAGTAAGGGATAGCGCAGCTAAGACAACAATCTGAGTTTGCTGCCCTATAGATGACAACTCCTTAACTGTTCCCACATGTTTGGTGCTTCCAAGCCTTCTATCTGAGCCTTTCGACATTCCTGGAGGGATATAAACCTTTCTCTTGCTATCGTAGCCTTAGTTGGAGAGTCAACCTAGAGCTTCCTCTCTCTTCCTTCGGGAAGGCGTGGTAGCCGGAGATCAAATCAATCCCCCATTGGTTGCTGCATCTTGGAAGTAGTGTGGCCCCAGCACTAAAGACCTTTCTCTTATATAAGATAGATAGTCAGGTAGCCCCCCGTCTTTCTTATGGAAGGAGGAAAACTGACCTGAGCAGGAAGAACAACTATTGTATTAGCTGGAGCTCTTGGATGCGTTCTCTTCTTTGATGAAATCCGTCCAGTCCTTCGCTTGGATACTCTATTTTAGGCTTTGCTCTAACGGCATTGCCTGCCTTTGCACGCCTTCTTTCTCTCATTAGTCTTTTAAACTAAAGAAGATCATAAACAATTTGCTTTATGAAAGCTGATTCCCAGGCTTAGTTATTCTTAGACTATGGACCAATAACTACTCATCAATGCAATGAAAACAAGGGATTCTGTTCTTTCTACTGCCCATCTATGCATCTCTCGCTATAGCACTAGCACAAAGCCAGCTCCAGAGCCAGCGAAATCGTGCGTCAATCGATTTGCCATCCACGTGTGAATTGGTTACTTAGGGTGTCTGGTCATTTCACGAAAGTTTTGGTTATATCAATAGCTCAATGAAAAGAATGCAAAGAATTCACTGTTCCCCCGCCGTAGCGAAGAATTCACTACAAAACAAGGTCTCTCGTATGATATCGGCATGACATATCTTGTGCGAGTTCAGCTTACTTCGAATGGAATCCGAAACAGCCATGTATAAAAGCCGGATGATTTCACTTCTCTTCCCGCGTCCCCCCACATTCTCAAGGGAAATGGCTATTTGGCCTAACCCCATGTTGTTCGCACCGCGAGTGCACTTCTACCAGTTTCTACCTAATGAGCTGCTTAGGGAGCCGATTGAAAGAGGTTTTCTTCTTTTGATTCAGGTTGTTTATGTTGTTATGATTTCTAGTGATGATTAACCCTCAGGTCATACCTATTCCAATTGGCCTAGCAAAAGATGCTTATAGTGCTGGACCGATAGGCAAAAATGAAATTCGTTCGGTAGTATATTAATTGTGCTCTGAACTCGCACAAGATATGTCATGCCGATGCGAAACCAATCAGAATATACACATCCAAACTATTTAAGATAATATGTCTATGTTGGATATGCTGACTCAAATAAATCACCTATTCCACCGACCGCATATCCTTTTACCGCAGAAATGTGTACATATACACCAATGAGGCCATTCATGCACTCGTAGGCCAAAGTCGGGAAGAAACAATGTATCATTCATTTCTCGCCCCATGTCATCTATGTGATGGAACACGATCCCCATACAGACAATAAGAGCACCTGACTAAATCTTTCTCTTTGAACGAATTCGCGGGTTTTGGCGGATTTCTTCTTATTATTGTTTGTATGTGACCATCCAAGCGAACTGATCACCTACTGTTGATCCGCCCTTTGGTCGTCTAGAATAGATGGGCTTTTCACTTGCCCGATCTTGATTCATCAATGCCAATAATTCACCACCTTCCAACGCCCCTTACTAGTTTCTAGGTAGATTGGACAGAGAACTAGCGAACAGCTTGATTTTGAATCCAAGGCGACCTGGTCCACTTTCGTCCGAGCGAAGTGAGCGGAAGGCCAGTATATAAATTAGGGCAAAGGTGCTTGCCATCTTATGAAAGAACTGATCTAGTTCGGTTATTTCTAAACCAGACAGATGAATCAGGATCCCTTCGCGAATATGTTATAAAAACATCTCCCTAATCTGAGTATTCGTTTTCCGCATGCTGATTTCTTTCTGATCAATATCAACCGAACATCGATGCTTTACTGTTTCTTCGGGTATCGGGAATAAGAATGATTTCATTCCCTGTGCTCGTCCCACTGCCGAAAGTCCTGCGCCAATTGCTTTCCTTATTCGTTTGGTTTGCATATGTTGTATAGGTACTCGGGAATATTCTTTATTGCTTTACTTCTTTGGTTTGGCTTTCCGGATGGAAGAAATTAGGTCTGGTCGGGAAATTAAGGAGGAGTAGCTGAGCCTTGGCGCGGGATAGGAAGCAGCTAAGCCCAGTCATATTCATTCGCGTTTGTTATTCCTGTCCGATTCTGTAGACAGGTTTACCTCTTGGAGGCAGATTTACTGTGTTTCCTTAGGCCGCTCGCAAGAAAACTGTCTATGGGAGGCTTTGATCATTCAAATTGACTCGGGTGCTATTAAATCAATGATTCGGACCGCCTTCTTTCAAACCGGCTATAGATCTCTATCAGTTAAGGATGGGACATCAGTAGTCTCAAGTGGTTTAAGCAAATAATCCAACAGGAATTTGCTAACCCCGCAAGCCAATCCGGTGTCTATTTATACCTCTCCCTCAATCTTACTCGTGATTCAGATTATAAGCCCATGATGGTCGATCTCATGCCGAAGCGGAATACCGAGCCCTCGCCTCTATCACAGCCGACCTTAGATATAATTCCGTTCCGTCACATTCCGTACCTAAAGGGTTTGCTCCATTCTTCGTGATCTCCATATCTCTATCTCGCTACCTATATATCTCTTTTGTGACAATGTGAGTGCGACTTACATGGCGGTGAATCCTGTTTTCCATGCTCGAACCAAACACATTTAAATTGATTATCACTTCGTTAGGGAATGTGTTGCTCGTGGTACTCTTAGGGTTCTTTTTGTCTCCACTGATCATCAGGTTGCAGATGTATTTACCAAAGGACTCTCAGTTTCCAAGTTTTCAAAGTTTCGGTACAAACGGATTGTTCATCGACGGATCCACCAATGACAATGGAGCAGGAGTCGGAATTGTGATAGCCACTCTCGACAAGACTCTTGCAGTCCGGAATGAGATAAATGAACAAATAGGGCGTAGGTCGCTATCAAAGCTTTCACGGCAATGGGCACCCTCCGCTTTGGGCACAGGACGAAATCCACTCATTTTCGAACGATTGATAGGGGAGGCGGGGGTTACCTCGCGACAACCATTTTGTAAATAAATAAATGATCATTTTGATTCTCTGGATTCTCACAACGAAGAAGTAGCCCATCCAGGCAAGAATGGGGAATTAGACAAGTTATCCGACAGGAGCACAGTACCCTTGGAAAGATCAAGCTCTGCGGAAGTGATCTCACCACGAAATGGAGAATCGGATATGCAATAGGTACCGCTACCTTTCTCCTGCAACGGTGAAATCTTAAAACTTTTCTCTAGCCCCTCAGACACAGGCATTCCACCACTATGATGAAAGGCACTGCTACGACGAAGGCACCACTTATCAAGGGTGCCAAAGCAGTGATCCAGACTCCCAGGTTCTGTCTTGTCTTGTGTCTTGTCCCGCGGGTGGGCAGGTAAGTTTGCCCGAGAGAAGACCACCGATAGGGCACACCGTGGCGTAAAAGGCTCCATTTCCACCACTGGAACAAAAGACACCATGAAAAACGAAACGAAAGAAGAAAGGGCGTATGAAGAAGAAGAAAGGGCCCTAAGTCGGCTAAAGTAGCTAAGTGCGATGCCAAGGTCTTTTTGTCGGAGTGAAAGAGCGAAGGCTGCAGATGGAGAAATGAGAGAGCCGCTTGAACCTTTCGCTTATTCTATTGATTTAAGATCAGCTTCTATTGGACTTCTTTCCTTGGCGAGAAGGGTTAGCAGGGAAAGCAGCCTTGTTGATTAAAGTAAAGGACCAGGGGTCTAGCGCTTTTGTTTTGTGGAACCTTTGAATATGGATATCAATTACTAACTCTTCCCATGGGGCTAGGCTAAGCCCGAAAGAAAAAGAAAACGAGTTAGATCCGAGAGTGAATTAGAGACATTCTCTCACAGATGAAAGAAAAGAGGTCACTTGTTTAAGTCAAGCAGTAGATTAATAGGGAGACCGAGAGAAGGGTTTTCAGTGAAAATGATCCCTCTACAGGCCTCTTAAAGGCAGAACCAAAGAGAGTAGTGAGGGGGGAGAGGAGTTCTCAAACCCGACTCAAGGCCTAGTAGATCTATTCCTACTACCTTACTTACTACCCTAGGGGTGGTTGAGTTGAAGAAGCTGTGACAAAACAAGCTGTTACAGAAATCAGCAGCTATTGAACCCCATCTGTTGGAAAAAGGACTACTGGTAGTGGTTCGTCTTATCTTATTAGTAGTGGTCAGTGGGAAGAAGACTAGCTCTGGCTGTCAAGCATGAACCAGGTATTGGAATCAGCTAGAGGTCTTGGATTCGGCATTAGCGGTCTTGGCTGAGAGATGCCAAGAAAGGTGTCAAGTCTGAAAGCCAAGGCCAAGCAAGAGGATGCCTATAGAATGAAAAAAGAATGCATGTTGACGGGTGGGACCAAGGGGCGCAGCGGGCGGAGCAACGGGGAACAGTAAGATTTAGGTTTGCTCCCAAATCCAGGTGATATTCCGCTAAAGCTGCAAGGTGTAGCTGCATTGACACTCGGAACCTCAGCCTTTGGCCTACCTTTCATCCCTGCCCGGGTGTGCATGGGGAACGTGGAATCGGGATGTTACATACCTTTCATAGCCAAATTTTGACATTTGCACTAACTCCTTTTTAGCTTTATTATTAATTTATTTATTCCTTATCTATTTTTACGGGATGTTACATTCTCCTCCGTAAAAGAATTTCATCCCCGAAATAGGGGAAAGATAGCATAACGTGCACTCAACAACCATGTTAAACAACCAAGTTATCTATACAACCATCTACTCAACCAAAAGGCAACATGATTATGTATGCAACATACTATAGGTTAGCTCGACCTTAGCATACATGTAGGATCATGACATATAGACATGTACGTAAACAACCAAATATGCATAAGATTCTACATGAGTGCAAAAATAACAGTAAAAAGTGTGGCAACCATCCCCAATCATACAATCTAGCAAGCATGATGAAACAAAACCTAAACAATACCAAATTTTGAAGAAGGAAAATTTACTGGAAAAGCTCAGGATGAAAAGTCTTCTTCTTCTCTTCTATCTCCCTTGTTCTTTCCACTAGATTATCTCTACATTTGCACCAAGACCAACCTAATTTCTTTGTTACGAAGCTTCCTAAATCCTGCTCCATTATACATATGGAGGCATGGGGTGCTATCACTATCTCTGTTAATTGATCAGGCTCTACTATATTGATTGTGTTGTGTAGATACTTCCTAAAATATGATACATGGAAAACATCATGGACTCCCGCTAAATTAGCCGAAAGTTATACTTGGTACACAAGTTTCCCAACCCACTCCAAATTCAGGAAAGGCGCAAAAAATCATAGCGAAAACTTCCCCGATGTTTCAAACCTCATAACCTTCTTAAGAAGGGAAACCTTAACAAATACTATGTCTCTAGCTGTGAACTCCAACTCTTTCCTTCGCCTGTCAGTATGCGACTTCTGTCGGTCCTAGGCGGCCTTCTTTCGCTGCCTAATCACCTCAACCATTCCATTGTCTCATGGATCAAATCTAGTCCAAGTAGAATTTTATTGGTACTTTCCCACAACTAATTAGGCGACTTGCACGGCCGCTCGTATATGGCTTCAAAAGGTGTAATACCAATCATTGCCTAGTAATAATTACTGTATATGAATTCTACTATGGGTAAATGTTGCTCCCAATGTCCTCCAAAGTCCATGATGCAAGCTGTAACAACCTAGACCTTAATAGGCCTAAATTTTGACAAAAATCGAAACTCGGGTCCATCAAAGCACATATCGTTGGGTACCTGCAAATAAGCATAAGCATTATTAGAGATTGATAGAAATATACACTCACGGAGGAAATAATAATTGGATAAGAATACTGACTATAACTACTACCTTGGAATTAATAGCATTCCTTGGATAGTAGATTGTCACATCAGCATTGAGCATGATAGAAAAGGATACTTCTCCAACAATTAATCACATCCAGCTCTAGTGACATGTTCCTCTAAATCTATCCTGTGGGTTGTAATGGGGGGGTCGGAACAAAGTTTTGGTGAATAGAAAATCTATAAACTGTTCATAATATAAATTTATACTGATTGGTTTCCAATTAATTGTTATGTCTATTAAGTTTTGCAATTCTAATCTAACCTTGCATTGCATACATGATTATTTACCTAAGCATTCCCAAGGTATGAAATACCGACGATGTCTTATCAACCACCTAATACTTCCATATCCATTAGCCACTTAATACATCTAAATATGAAGCGGGCTTCTACTATCACCACATAATACTTTTAAAAGAGAAATAGGAAAACTTTGACAATGAAGATCTCAATCGAGGTAGACTCCATCGTTTAAGACCTATTCCCAATGTGGACTTCTGGCGTCATCATTATTGGTCTATTGGTCCTAGCTACAGAGACCTTTGACCACTATCTATGGCTTAAAATTTATAATAGCCATGCTATTGGTGCATCTATCATTATTAAAGTCTTAGCAATATGAGAGACTATACCCAAGCAAACTAATACCTCATTAATAAGGACTAGACACTCTGACCATTTAATACCTATTTATAGGTAGGCCATTACCATTTAATACTTAACCCCAAGGCAGACACCTCATTGGTACTACCCAGCTGACATTGCTTGGAAACCTCATTGGGCCTCTTAATACATTTTTCATAGGAAAGAAGCGTACATTATAGCCACTTAATATCTCAAACCTGAGGCGAGCCCTTTCTTGAGATATCCATCATCACTCTTAATTATAAATATGATATCCCATTAGTTTACTACTTTCGGTAGGGAGGTGGGTCGTACAATAGCCACTTAATAGCTTATACAAAGTAAACCCGTTTAGAAATATCTTTATTTATTTGGAACCACACTAGGTTACTTAGTACTTCTTTTTAGGAGAGAGGCGGACCCTATAACCGCTTAATACCTCAAACCTGAAGGTAACCCTTATGGAGATATCCTTCACCACTCCTAATTCTAAATTTGGACCATTTAATACTTTTTAGTTAAGAAAGCATGCCCAATCTCTCATGTCTTCATGGGTCCTAGAATTAGTGATATTTAACATCAGTAATAAGTGCACCCGACTGTTGGTAGCCTCAAAGTGAAGGGCATCTTCCGTCGAGTGACTCTACTGACCTCGCATCACCTACCGACTAAGTTTAATTAACCATCCTAAGTCTTTACTTATATTATTTTAGGTAGACATTGGACTTAGCTACTAATTCCCTTTTTATTTAAGGCAATAAGATTTACCTTAAATACTTATGGCATAAATCCCTTTTTAATGCTCATAAATGTCAATTTATCCATAAAATCCTAACAGACATTTTCTAAATTACTAATTTCAAATTAGTAACTTTTTTATATCTATTCCATTTTTATCAGTCCCTTTTTATCCATTTGTCCCTATTAATTGTAACCCATAATTTAATATTATCCATTATATCCCATTAATTGACCATTAATTTAGGTTCCAGTCTTTCGTTTCCTATTAATTAATTAATAGGAATTCCTAATTTATTTTCCAGTAATATGAATTACTAACTTTTGTAAATCTAACTATTCCCTTCCCTAAATATAATAATAACTAACGAAGATTATGCATAAATAACGAACGAATAAACGTTGATTTTCTTTATTAACGCAATAAATACATATAAACTACCTAATAAAACTACCTATTCGTAACCAAATATATTCTAGTCATAAATATGTAACTAGAATATGCTTTCCATATCTAATATGCTAGAACTAAATTCTTTAGGATGATTTTGCACAATGATTTCCATAAACTGGTTTAACAAGAAAAGGAAAGATTGACTCAGTTTGAAATTACAAGGAATGGATAATTTATTTTTAACTGGAATAGACAGGGTAAACTACAGAGAATAAATCAATACTTTACATATCTCTTTCTTTTTGTTTGTGGGTATTCCTAGTTAAATCAAACGTGGCCCCATTTTATTGAAAAGTGGAAAACGTAAACAAATTTATGAAAATCAAATGGATGTTCTTTCCACAAATTAAACTATGGAAAATCTACAACATAGCACAAATTGGGCAGTAATCCAAAATTCATATTTTACACCCAAGTACAGATCTGGAATAAAAATATATAACATTCAAATTCTATTATCTTTGGAATTGATTTCTAGTTCTAGGTGTAAACATACTTTAAAACAAGAATATGTAGGCAAAAGTTTTTCTACACTAATTTAAGCCTACAATTCACAAATGAAATTGATTTAGGCATAAAAATCAAACGTATGCCAATGGAATAGATTTAAAATCATAACAATATATAAAATTTCCCACTTATCTTTTGAAAGCGATCTAAATCTCCAGATCTGAAGTAGAACCTTTGACTCATCTCCAAATCCTTTTTAATCCAAGAAATATGTATAAAAGGGTATATGCATATATTAGAATTACATATCTGAGAAGAGATTTGGGATTGAAGGGAAATATAAATATACAAATATATACATATGTATGTATGTATGTATATTACCTCAATATCGCATAGTGTTGATTTGCTCCTTTTCTTCTCTTATTTGATTTCTTTTCTTGTCCAATTTACATGTATATAAATATACATATTTTATTTCATAATTTAGAGAATAGCGGATAAGAGAAAATAACAGAGCTCCGTTGGTGCTTTCAGAAAAAATATGAGAAGAAAAGAGAGGGGCTAAATTTATAGGCGCTAGAATCAACCACAACTGTTCGATTTAAATTATTAAATCTGGGTCATTGCAGCTAGGTTTATTGTAGCCACCAGGTTGCCACCGATCGACCGTCTATTGGTCACCGGTCGACTACTGGAGGTCGACCGACACCAATAACGGGTAGGCCTATGGGCCCAGGCAATTGATGTAAAATCATTAATTTTCCTATTCGAATTATTTCCATTTCAAATTCCTTTATCATTCGTAACTCTTCATTTGGACTCCGATCGCAGAACTCCAAATATGAAAGTTGCTTAAAATTTTGCCAGGAACGCAATGGTGTAAGTTTCATGATCAAATTTCATCATTTGCACAAATTCCATTTTTGAAGCTTAATTAATTAACTAACTAACTAATTAAATAACTAACGCTAAATTACAAGGTGTTATATTCTTCTTCCCTTAAAAATAATTTCGTCCCCGAAATATCACCAATGATTAAGTCATGGTTTTGGCTCCTAATTATCCTAAACTATACAACCAATGAGTGTACAACCAATTTTGCAACCAACGTGCACAAGTGCATGATGTACTACTGTGTCACTACATAGAAATTATGTATGCAGAACGATTCTAAATCGGATCTTCCTATATGAATGCATTTCTTTGAAAACATTTTTGAAAAAATATGATGCAAACAACCTATACATATACTAGCAGTTCTATATTTATGCAGCTTTTGAAAAATCTTTTCAACCAAAACTCCCATACTCATACAAACAGAATTATGAACAAACCAATTTTGCATCAACTTCCTACCATCCAATAATCTAATGCATCGAAAAAATCGCTTCTTAAACATTACTCGTATATCGAAAAAAAGAGTTTAGGTGGAGAACTCAACATTCTTACCACTCTTTAAATTTCACATTCCCTTAGTACAGTGAAAATTTCCTAGCTGCCCCGGATTTACATCAAATTTTCCACGCATAAAGCACATAAAGAGGCTTATTTCTAGCTCTAAAACGGAATAAAGTCTAAAAATTGACTCGTGTGCGTCGTTGACAAGGTATGGAATTCCAAGGCTAAAATAGTTTTTCCCTTGTTATCGCTTGCATTTATCGCATTGTTGATCGTAATGCACTATTAAATCCACAAATTCCAACTCTATTTGCCTTCCCTATGCTTAACATGTGTCCTTCAAAATGAAATATTTAACAAAAATCTTTCTTGCTTTTCAAATTTGTACATCATAATAAAATCCCAAAATATTTAGATGCACATTTTCCCTTGAAATAAAATTTTGAACAAAAACTATAAAAATAATTTAAGAGTCAAAAAATTACTAAAACCTAAAAACTTTTTTTCAAAAGAGAAACTTTTCAAATCAAGGGGAAACTTTTCAAAATATTTTTCTTCTCAAAATTTTTGATAAATCAAGCCGCAATTCAATGTAGTTGGAAGTCGGTTATGCGCTAAACACATAAACCAAATTCTAAAATTATACAACTAACATTTACCCATAAAACTTGATATTTTATTTAAAAATGTAATCATACCCAATTATACAAAAAATTTAACTTTTAAGGAACATGAGCAATGACCTATGAAACCAAAACAACTTTATCATGTCCTTCGTTAAAAAATTTCAACTATTCTAAACCTCTAGTCTTATATTGCATTTACTTTTAGTTAAGTGTCCTTTATGAGATTTTCATATTTATGCTGCTTCTTCACAATGCATATATAATAGTGGTTTGCATGTCCAAAACAATATCACAGTGAATAAATAGAAACTCATAATATCATGCGTGCTTTTTACAAGAGACAACCAACAGTTACTACCCAAATAACCTAAAAGAAAAGAACAAATGTTGAAAGGAAAAAGACAACAACACCATAACTCCTAAAACAATGTCTATAAACTACGAGATGTATTGCTCCACTACTGGAGCTTGATCCATTGCTGCAACCATTGAATGGTCGTAGCATGGGGACTATGTATCTAATCTCATGCTGCTGGCGCTGCTGGTGCTGCTGACGGCTTCAGAGTTGCCTTCTTCCTAAGGGAGGATCTAATGATGGCAAAAGGAACCTTCAACTAAATTCTTCTCCATGGAGGTTCACCCGTATTATCGAAAGATGAGAGTAAGTAGTGTAAATACAGAAAGTGAATCTATGGAGTGCTAATCCTTGATCAACAAATTGCATCATAAGGGTGCGGGCCCAATTGACGGCGATGCCGCTAATACTAGTATAGGTGGTCTTCCGCACCATAGGATAAATCAGGTCGTAACTTCCTGTCTTAGAGATGTCATTATGTTGAATGATGCACACAACCTAACGAGAAGTCAGAGGTGGATTATCCGTCTTTCAAATATCGACATCCTAGGAAAAGATCTACTACAAAATCTTTGAGTCGGTCGCTTCAAAATCATCCAAGTCCGCGTCCTTTATGGAAGCCTCCAAAATCTCAGCGCGATCATCATAAGTCAACTCAAAATGGACACCTTCACCTTTGAACGAATCAAATTGTTGCCTTCATCAAAATTCTACGCCAATAGGACATCGAGAAGGCAGATGCGGCATGGGTAACATTCCCTTTTAAAGGTCTCGAAGTACAGGATCCATGCAAATCCTACTGCGACGAATAGCTCTTCTAGCCCAAAAGCGATGAAACCTTCTGCTCATTCCAGTCTAGGCAAGTGACTTCTTGAGGATTGAGACCATAATGGTGCGAGGAAAAACCAGTAGTGTGGAAAGGTGTCTCGAGCTAAGAAGTGGTCAAAGGGAGGAAATAAGGTTTAGATCTGAAGTGGTGGTGGGGAGAGATCTAACGTGCAAAACAAACATAAGGGGAGGCGAGGCTACTGCTCCTAGAGAAAAACGGCATTGCCTAGGGGAGGAACAGAAGAGAGAGGCTGATACTTAGAGGAGGAGGAGTATGGAGATTGGGTTTAGCTTTGAGGAAGGAGGAACAATAAAATGCAATTGGGGAAACTCGAACGCTGCTTTTATAGTCATGTTCTAGGTTCTAGTTGAGCCAAAACTCATTAACTGGTATACCACTCTAGATTTACCGCTAGGTAGTCAACCACTAGACGGGCTTTGGGCGTTAATTGAACCTAGACCCAATTAATGTCAGATTAAATAATAATAATCGTTTTGCCGTTTCCTTCGATTCGACACGATCCGAAAAATTCATGTCCTCATCACGATGCGTCAAAGCCTACCGCGTGTTCCTGAACCATGCTCCAGCAATTCACAGTAGTCCCAACAAAACTGTTGACACCAATAACAATTCCAAAAACAAAAAACATTCCGGCTGCTATTTTCAACTTACTTCGCACCCAAATATATCTTCCAATAGCTGGTGGTGCAACAATACTTCAACTACATATCCCAATAAAATTGAATGTCATTCCTATTTTGTCTATACCATAAACAGAGAAGATTTTAAAAACCTTGATTTTATAAACCGAAAAATCATTGAGCTAAATATATGCACTATAACACCCCTAATTTTAATAACATTATTCAGGATATTTAATTAGATAAATTAAATAGAATAATGTAAATATTAAGTGATAAGGGGATTGATATGTGAATAAATACATAGAGGCCATGCTTAATTAATTAATTAATTAGATTGGCTTAAGAATGACTTATAGGCTAATTAATTTGCACAAGGGCGTAGTGGGAATTAGCCGCACCTTAATTCCATAACCTTTATATATCCATGGCTTGCAATCCATTCACGTTCATTTTCTCATTTTCATAAAACTTAAAAACATAAGAAAAGAAGAGCTTAGAGCTATCCATTAGTAGGAGAAGAGAAAATTCAAATCAAGCTAAGAATTAAAGCAAAGGGAATAAATCTTAATCTCAATCCAATCTCCTTATCCTAATTAAGGTGAATAATAATTTATACCATCTCTATTTTGTTTTATGATCATATTTTTTCAAATTTAAGATTAAATTCGTTTTGATGATGTTTTCGATAATGATGTGCTATAATTATAATATGTTTGATTTAAATCAAAATATTTAAATAAGGATTTATACGTTCTTAAGGCAAAATCAATTGTAAATGATCTTTGAATGCCATGGAAAAATTTTATGTTACGTAAAACATAATTTTGAAGTTGATTTTTAATTTTGATAATTTTCCAGTCTATGGAAAGATTATTATGAATTTTCAAAGGAAAATATGGTTAATTAGATTTAGAAGTTTATTTCAGAAATTATATTAAGAATTTAGGTCTAAAATTAAGATATGTTAGATAACATGTTAAAAATGAATTTCTGTGATTTTTGGGGATTTTTCCTAAGTGATTTGCTATGGAAATTAAATTATTTTAGAAGAGGGACTTATTAGCATTATTGGTTTTGCTTAATGGAAGGGCTTATTTGTTAAATTAATCTTGGTTTAGATCTAAAATTAAGCGGCAATTATTTTTATAAAGAATTTTAAAAGTTGTGGCAACCAATCATATGCTTACAAGTAGACAGGTTAGTTAGAAAGTGTTTACTTTAATTGGCATTAAATCAGATTTATCAAGAAAAGTGGGTTCCGCCTCTAATAGGAGCACTTTTCGACTCATAGGTTCCGCCTTCAATCAAGTCGAAACCCCACAATGCCGAAACCAATACACAAGGTATCAACATAGGTACGTAGTGGATTGGAGGAAGGAGGAAGCATGGTGTCGAAAGCATTGCTTCCGAGGGTCGATACATTTTCTTTGTTTTAAAATGATAAGGCCTGCAATTGTTTTATTAAAGCTTTCGAAGCAGTCGAAACATAGGCTATCGAAAGGGGTTTTCTAAATAGCTTTGAAAGAAGGTTGCCATCTTTTATTTTTAAGTATGAGCTTTCGAATGGGTTCCTTTATTTGTAAAATAATGCTTTTGAAAGTAGTAGTTCCAACTTAGTTGAAACCTAGCCGCTGTTCTTTTGCCTTTCAAGCGTATTGAAGTCATCAATGCTTTCAAAGAGTAGCTTTTGTTTTTAAGATGTACTAAGCCACTTACTAAATACTTTCGAAAGGGCTTAGGGGTTTTATAGGCAATGGCTTTGAAAGGAGGTTTCGATGCTAACCTTCAATGTTTTACTTAAAGGTTTTGAAGCTTTTGAAAGGATGGTGTCGACGCCATCAAACCTTCCCCAAACAATTTTATATGATGATTAAAGATTTTGAAAGGGATACTTTCGTATATATTCACTTTGACCCAAAAGATATTTTTAAAGCAAAACCTAATGGTTTCGAAAGGGGTACTTTCATTGGTTTCAGAGCTATGTTCTAAAGATTTTTAAGTAATGTTTTGATACTTTTGAAAGGTATATATTGGTTTCGAAGGAGATGATTTGAAGAGCTTCCAAAGGTTTATATGTAATATTTTATAAAGAAGTTTTCTATGCTTTCTAAGGAGGTTATCTGTAGGTTTCGAAAGTAATGTTTTATGATTTCGAAAGTCTTAGTTTTCAAAATAAATAACCCAAACTTATTTTAAGAGAAACCATGGCATAAATGAATAAATTGTTTTGAAATAGAGTTTTTGAAGAAGTTTTTCTTGTTTAATGGGTTAAAGGGATTAACCAAGTTTTATATGAAATGATTTCAAGGATATTAAACCACATGGGTTGGTATTATTATGTTTGCTTCTTCATATATGTATTTGAATATATTCACATTGTAATGGACCCATAACTGTAATTTGGGGAAAGGCAGAATAACCAATTAGGTTGAACCAGTAGTGAACATAAATTAAATTAACTCCTGAATGAGTAGAATTACATCTAGGAGTCCAGAAAGAGGAGAGTATAGGATGCTAAAATATTAAAAGAGGATATTGGCAAGGGCCAATAGGTTTACAGTAAACCCATGAAAATGGTGTATAGGAAAAGATATTGGTAGGGGCCAATAGGTTCATAGTAAACCTATGAAAACTATGTATAAAAGAAGATGTCAGAAAAACAGGTTCATAGTTAGCCCATGAAAACTATGATTTGATATTTGCAGGGGCCAAAAGGTTTGTAGTGAACCCATGAAAACTAAATCCGGATTAAGATATTGACAAAAGTCAATAGGTTCCTAGTCAACCCATGAAAACTAGGATAAGAGAAAAGATATTGGAGTTACCAATAGGTTCAGGGAGAACACATGAAACATTGATAGGGGCCAATAGGTTCTTAGTGATCCTATGAAAACTATGAAACTGGATAGGAAGTCTATAAACATTAAACAGGTTATTAGTCCACCCATGAAAATTATTAGGTTAATAGTAACCCTAAAAATTATAACTGAGACAGATAATCAAAATGAATGGGGATGGGTAATCCAGAATTGACTTACTTGTTATGCATATCATCATATTGTTTTGAGTTGTTTTAACCATTGTGGATGCAGGAGCACAATATATGGTTTTATAAAGGTTTTAGGATACTAGTGTGGGGAAAACCCGTTCCGATAAGCAGCGTGGTCTCATTAGTTATCAAAATGATTTGAGATGGTAGATTATTATTTATACCAGGAAATTTATGTCTGACTCAAGTTTATGTTTTCCCCTTAAACTCTCGAGTAATCAATTGATTTTGAGTAGTTTGAGGGTTGAGGTATTCAGGTACCTCATTAGACGAATAAGCTTCTGGAGACGTGTGGGAGGCATGATAGCTACTTAGAGTTCTCTTTTATTTTGATTCCACAGTGTTGTTGTTGTAAAGACAAAGTTGTTAAATTGCCTATATATATACTCTGATCATCCAAAGGTGCATCTTCGTATGTCGCTCTTGGTGTATGTTGTAATAAATATATTTTTTATGAATGTGGTTCTTGTTTTAGGATTATGTAATGAATTTGAAATGATTTGAAAAGGAATGTGAAAGTTGTTTTATGATTTTAAATTTTTTACGTATCCATATGTTTATGTTATATCAATGTATCTAACATTACAGTATTTGATAGCCGAAGATTAATAATTATGGATGACTGCAACATTCGTAGCCGTTAGTTTTGGGCCTCCAAGCGGGGGATGTTACAAGTTGGTATAAGAGCATAGGTTTATGAAACTTAAAGAAATTTTAAACCTAAAATATTTTGAAACGTAGTCCGATGAATCTAAAAATAAGATCGGGGTTTTTGTTAACGCTATAGTAATGTACTTGTATTTGATATATAAATATATATATATAAGTACGTATTCCCCTTTCTCTTAGACCATTCTTCTGTATCTTACTAAGGCTCGTATGCAGATTTATAAGAAAGAGGATATGGAAGCAAGAAACTGAAGAGGAAATCTTGGTGGAGGAAGCACCACAACTAACAAAAATGTTCGACCTACCCGGAGGAATCAAGGTCGATAGGCTAATGCTAACCAAAATACTGATGGCAATGTGGGTGCTGGAAATCCACCAGTAGATATGGGGCGATGTATCATTTCTTCGTCAATATGATGCAAGTAGGAATAGTTGTTGTTGGAAATGTTGGAGAAGCTAATCCTATGGCTCTAGTTGGGAATAATTATGCTAAGTTGGGCAAAGATTACACCAGTCTTGGTGGGAAGCCATTCATGGGAACGGAGAATGCCATTGAGGTTGAGAATTGGCTGTTGCACTATGAGAATATTTGCTGATCTGGGTTTAGATGATGAGCAGAAGAGAAGGTAGGCCTCTAGACAGTTGCAAGGGTTGGCGCTTCATTGGTGGAACAGTATTACTGTTGGAGTTCCGGAGGAGGAATTGACTTGGGCTGATTTTCGAAGGAGATTTGAACAGAGGTTTATGTATGAGGTTGCTAAATCAGCGCTGCTGAGGAAGTTTTTGGATCTGGAGCAGGGAGAGATGTCTTTTGTTGAGTATGCCACCAAGTTTGATGATTTATCCCGTTATGAATATAATATTATAGACACCATCATAAGGAGAAATGAGAGGTTCATTTGGGGACTGTGGCCCGAGATTGCTAGGGCGACCCTGCCCCATCTTCATGATTCTAGTAATGTAGTGGTGGAGATGGAAATCTGCCATGAAGAGATGCTTGCTATTTGTGTTAGCGAGAAGCCAGTTGAAACCCAGGGTTCCCAGGGAAAGAAGAGAAATTTCTTTAAGAAGAAGGGAGCCTAGAAGGGGGAGACTGCCAAGAAGGCTAAGGCTGAGTTAGTTTGCTTCAAATGTGACAAGAATGGTCATTATGCAAATGAGTGTTGGTCAGGCAAGGGAAGAAGGCTGCAAATAAGAAGAATGTGAAATGTTTTAACAGTGATCAAGTTGAGCATTATAAGAACCAATGTTCAGAGTTAGTCAAGGCAGACAAAGGAAAGGTTTTTGCTGTTGGACCATCATCTACTAAGCCAACTGCAGCTCAAAAAGGGAAGATTATAATGGAAGGTACGTTTTTGATTCAGAGTATATCAGTTAGGATACTATTTGATACCAGTGCATCACATTCATTTATATCCCAATGTTTGGTTGATAGGTTATGCTTAAAACCCACATACCTTGTTACTTCCTTAAGGGTTGTGAATCTAATAGGAGAGCATGCAACTCTGGGGATGAGATTGTAACACCCCTAATTTTTGATAACATTATTCAGAAAATTTAATTAGATAAATTAAATATAATAATGTAAATGTTAAGTGATAAGGGGGTTGAGATTTGAATAAATATAATAAAGACCGTGCTCAATTAAATAATTAAATGAGCTTAAGAATGGATTATAAGTTAATTAATTACATAAGGTTATATTGGGAATTTGTCGCACATAACCCTTACCTTTATATATTCTCATTCCTACCATTTCAATTCCCATTCATGTCATTTTGAAAATGCAAAATAAAAACGTAAAGAGGAGCCGACCATAATCAAAGAGAGGAGAAATCAAAGTAAAGCTATGGATTCAAGCTTAGGGGAAATTAATCTCAATCCAATCTCCTTATCTTGATCAAGGTGAATAATAATTCCATCACTATTTTTTTATAATCATATGTTTTAGATTTAAGGTTAAATTCGTTTTTGTGATGAATTGGATGATGATATGCTTGAATAATTATTTGTTTAATTTAAACAAGATTGTTTAAATGAATATACACGGTTTTAGGGCAAAACCAATTTATGTTGATGTTTAAATGTCATGGAAAATTTTTATTTTATGTAAAATATGATTTTGGAGTTACGTTTTAATTTTGATAATTTTTCAAGCTATGGAAAGATTATTATGAATTTTCAAAGAAAAATATGGTTAATTGGGTTTACAAATATATTTCAGAAAATATATTGAGAATTTGGAGCTGAAATTTTGATATGTTAGATAACATGATTAAAGTGAATTTCTGTAATTTTTAAGGATTTTTCCTAAGTGATTTTATATGCAAATTAAATTATTTTAGAAGAGGGACTTCTTTGCAATATTGGTTTTGCTTAGTGGAAGGGCTTATTTGCTAACTTAACCATGGTTTAGATCTGAAATTAGCGGTAGTTATTTTAGTAAAGAATTCGAAAAGTTAAGGCAACCAATCTTGTGTTTACATGTGGCAGGTTAGTTAGAAAGTGTTTGCTTAATTAGTATTGAATCAGGTTTACCTAGAAAAGTTGATTCCGCCTTCCTTAGAAGTACCTTTCGACTCAGAGCTTCCACCTTCAACCAAGTTGAAACCCACTAAGCCGAAAACAATACACAAGGTATCACATAGATGGTACATAGTGGATTGGAGAAAGGCGGAAGGGTAGGTGTCGAAAGCATTGCTTCCGATGGGGTCGATACCTTTGTTTGTTTTAGAAAGAGAAGCGTCTGCCTTTGTTTTATTAAAGCCTTAGAAGGAGTCGAAGCATATGTTTTCGAAAGAGGTTTTTAAATGCTTTCGAAGGGGTTGCCCTCAACTTATGTTTTGAAGAGTAAGCTTTCAAATGGGTTTCTTTATTTGTAAAATAATGCTTTTGTAAGGAGGGGTTTCGACCTAGTCGAAGCTCTATTGTCGTTCTTTAGCCTTTCAAGTGTATTGAAGTCATCAATGCTTTCGAATGGTAGTGCTTGTTTTTAAAGATGGTTTAAGCCACTTCCTAAATGCTTTCGAAAGGGTCCAAGGGTTTCGAAGGTAATGGCTTCGAAAGGAGTTTCGACTCTATCTTTCAATGTTTTGTTTAAATGATTTGAAGCTTTCAAAAGGGATGGTGTTGATGCCATCATTTTTTCCCCAATATTTTTATATGATAAAGGATGGTTTCAAAAGAGATACTTTCATTTATATTAACTTTGACCCAAATAATATTTTAAGTATAAATCCAATGGTTTCGAAAGGGGACTTTCAATGCTTTCGAAAGGGTCACTTCCAATGGTTTCGAAAGGGGTACTTTCAATAGTTTCGAAGATAAGCTTCTAAGCGTTATTAAGTAATACTTTAATATGTTCGAAAGGTTTCGAAAGAGAAGTTTTAAAGTGTTTCGAAAGGCAAGGGCCTAATGTTTTGATAAGATATTTACATGCTTTCGAAGAAGGTTATCCAATGAAGTCGAAAGCAATGTTTTGAAGGTTTCGACAGCCTTAATTTACAAAGAAAATAACCCAATCTCATTTTTGAAAGAAAACCATGGCATAAATATATAAAGTGTTTTGAAAAGGAGTTTTTGAAGAAGTTTTCTTTGATTAAAAGGTTAAAGGGATTAACCAAGTTGTGTATGCTTCTTCATATATGTATATATTCACATTATAATGGACCCATAATTGAATTTTGGGGAAGGGCGGAATAACCATCTAGGTTGATGCAATAGTGAATATAAATTAAGTTAACTCCTGAATGAGAGAATTGCATCCAGGAGGTCAGGAAGACCAGAATATAAGATGCTAAGATATTAAAGCAAGGCATTGGCAGATGCCAATAGGTTCTCAGTAAGCCCATGAAAACTGTGTATAGGAAAAGATATTGGCAAGGGCCAATAGGTTCATATTTAGCCCATGAAAACTATGTATAAATGAAGATGTCAGAAAGACGGGTTCATAGTAAGCCCATGAAAACTATGATTTGATATTGGCAGGGGCTAGTAGGTTTGTAGTTAGCCCATAAAAACTATGATTTGATACCGATATGGGCTAGTAGGTTTGTAGCAACCCATGAAAACTATGATAAGTGTAAAGATATTGGAGTCACCAATAGGTTCATAGTGATCCCATGAAAACTATGTAATTGGACAGGGAGTCCTTAAATATTTTACCGAGTCAGCCCGTGAAAACTAATAGGTTAATAGTAATCCTAGAAACTATAATTGAGATAGATAGTCATAATGAATGGGGATGGGTAATCCAAAATTGATTCATTTGCTATGCATATCATCATATCATTCTGTTTTGAATTGTTTTAACCATTGTGGATGCAAGAGCATAGTATATGGTTTTGAAAAGGTTTTAGGATACTAGTGAAGGGAAAACCCATTCCGCTAAGCGGTGTGGTCTCACTAGATATCTAAATGATTTAAGATGGTAGTTTGTTATTCATACTAGGCTTTATGTCTGACTTGAATTTTATGTTTTCCCCTTAAACTCTCGGGTACTCAATTGATTTTGAGTAGTTTGAGAGTTGAGGCTTTCAGGTACCTCATTAGACGAATGAAATTTCCGGAGATGTGCATAAGGCAATGATAGGTATATAGAGTTCTCTTTTATTTGATTCCACTATGTTGTTCGTAATGGCAAAGTTGTTATATTACATGTATATACTCCGATCATCCAAGAGGGCATCTTCATATGTCGCTCTTGGCATATGTTGTAATAAATATATTTTCTCTGAACGTGGTTAACGATTGTAGGATTATGTAATGAATTGGAAATTTTTTGAAATGGAATGTGATCATGCTTGATGTTTTAAAA
The DNA here is from genome assembly GCA_030737815.1 of Allium fistulosum. NCBI lineage: Eukaryota > Viridiplantae > Streptophyta > Magnoliopsida > Asparagales > Amaryllidaceae > Allium > Allium fistulosum. Next base: position 1,026,441,147 of record CM060902.1, read on the forward strand.
TTTTTCCATATGCATGTGTTTTTGTGTATTAATGTTAACACCGCCGTATTTGGTCGCCGAGGATTAATAACTATGGATGACTGCAACATCCATAGTCGTTAGTTTGCATGCAGTACAAAGATGTGACCAGTTTGAATTTGATTTGTTAGGATATAAGTTTGCATGCAGTCTGTATGTTTTCGGTTTCGTAGATTTCATAATCATTTTGGGTATGGATTGGTTTAATAAGTATGAGGGTAGGATATTTTTCCAGGATGGGGAGATATCACTAAGACACCCTAATTAAAATAAGTGAATCATATTCTCGGTGGAGAATTCTAAGCGGAGTAATTGTGCTTTGTCAAGTGCTATGGAAGTGGGGGAAGAGTTAAGTTAGGTTCGCGTAGCAAAAGATTTGGCAGATGTCTTTATGCCGGTCACAAAATTACCATCAAATGAGCTATTGAGTTTCAGACAGATCTTGTGCCATGAGCTGAACTTGTAAACAGACCACCTAGCAGGATGACACTGACTGAAATGAAGGAATTGAAGGTGTAGCTAGTAGATCCAGAAGGGAGAAATTTTATTAGACCAAGCAGTTTGCCTTGGGGAGCGGCCACGGTGTTCGTGAAAAAACCAGATGGGTCATTGAGGATGTGTATCGACTATCGTAAGTTGAATGAGAGGATGATCAAGAAAAGTATCCTTTATCGAGAATACATGATCTATTTGATCAGTTGCGTGGAGCCAGAGTGTTTTCCCAGTTGGACTTGGCGACAGATTTCCATCAGTTAGGAGAGGCAGAGGACAACATTCTTTTGATAGCATTTCGAACTAGGTATGGTTCGTACGAGTGGTTAGTAATGCCATTCAGTTTAATGAATGCACCTACTTTCTTCGTGGATTTGATGAATCGAGTCTTCTGAGAGAATTAGGATAGATTTGTGTTGGTGTTTATAGATGACATTTTAGTATACTCTAAGGATGAAAGAGAGCATGAGGATCATCTTAGAGTTGTGCTTGAGATGTTGAAGCAGCATCAGCTGAAGGCGAAGTTTTTCAAGTGTCATTTTTAGAAGAAAGAGGTTAAGTTTCTTGATCACATGGTTTCAAAGAAGGGCTTGTCAGTCGATCCAAATAAGATCGAAGCTGTTAATAATTGGAAGAGACCAGAGACAGTGACTGAGATTAGAAGTTTTCTTTGACTTGCTTGTTATTACCAAAGATTCATCAAGGATTTCTCGCAAATAGCAGCGCCTTTTGTCTAAGCTAACCCGGAAGGAGGTGGAGTTTGTTTGGTCCGACAAATGTGAGGAAGCATTCTTTAAGTTAAAGCATTTGCTGACCAATACACTTGTGTTAGTAGTTCCAAATGGAAACCAAGGGTTGGTGGTGTATACAGATGCATGTGGAACTGGATTGGGAGCTGTGTTGATGCAAAAGGGTAAAGTGATTGTCTATACAGATATCCTACTCATGATTTGGAGTTGGCTGCGATGATCTTCGCATTGAAGATTTGGAGGCATTATCTCTAAGGGGAGAGGTTTGAGCTATACATAGATCATAAGCCTTTAAGATACTTATTCTCTCAGAAGGAGTTAGATATGAGACAGTAGAGGTGGTTGGAGTTTTTAGCTACTTATGATTTTGGTATAGAGTATACTCCTGGGAAAGGAAATAAGGTAGCAGATGCTCTTAGTAGAGGACATCAGAATGTGGTGTTAGCTATGTCGGCAAAATGGAAGGATTTAAAAGCTTGGACTATTTGTAGTGTGCAGTTAAGATTGACTGCTAGTTCTAGTCAAAATATAGCCATGTTGTTCTGTTTAGAAGTTCGACCAGTATTGATCGAAAGGATAGCTTCTAAGTAGAAAGAGGATCCAGTATTAGCCGAGAGGATTAGAAGGCTTGACGTTGGAACTGTGATCGATGATCTAAAGGATTTTAGTCTTAACTAGAAGGGATGGTTGAGAAAGAAAGGACAATTATGTGTTCCCAATGTTAAGGACTTGAGGAAAGAAGTTCTTGGAGAATGTCATCGATCCAAGTTTACGCTCATCCTGGAGGGACCAAAATGTATCAAGATATGAAGAGGGGCTTCTAGTGTGGGTTAGGCAGTGTGAAAACTGTCAACAAGTGAAAGCCGAATATCAGAAGCCAAGTGGATTACTTCAACCTTTAGAGATCCGATTTGGAAATAGGATTCGATATCCAAGGATTTCATAGATGGGTTGCCATGGTCAAATCGAGAAAATGAAAGTATATGGATCATAGTGGATAGGTTGACCAAGAGTGCCCATTTCATTCCAATTAAGTCAATCGGGACGGCACTTGTTTTAGCTAAGTTGTTCATGAAGAACAAAGTTAGACTTCATGAAGTTCCTAGTAGCATAATCAGTGACAGAGATGTTTTGTTCACTATTGAAGTCTGGAAGAATCTACAGGATGTGTTAGGAACTAAGCTCAAGATGAGTACTGCATATCACCCTCAGATAGATGGGCAGACAGAGAGAGTCAATAAGGTACTCGAGGATGTACTAAGAGCTTGTGTATTGGACTTTGGTGGATCTTGGGAGGATCACCTACATTTGGTTGAGTTTTCCTATAGTAATAATTATCAGACTAGTATAGGAATAGCGCCTTTTGAAGCTTTGTATGGAAGGGCAAGCAAATCACCAGCATGTTGGTTGGAGATTGGAGACAGATTGGTCTTAGGTTCAGTTTTGGGTAGGGAGGGGTCTGAGAAGATTGAGGAGTTCCATCTAGATAAAAGTTACGCAGATAAGAGGCGTAAAGGCCTAGAGTTCTCAGTTGGAGATAAGGTTTTTCTTAAAGTATCACCAATTAAGGGTGTGGTACGATCTAGAAAGTCAGGGAAACCGGCACCGAGATATGTTGGTTCATTCTAGATTATATAGAGGATTGGAAAGCTCGCATGCAGAGTAGAGTTGCCGAGCAGTATGGCAGGTTTCCATTATGTATTTCATGTGTCTCATCTTCGCAAGTATATGCATGACCTGGAGACTACTATTCCTCCGAAAGGGTTGGAAGATTTGGTGGTAGAGCCTAATTTGACTTTTGTTAGACAACCAGTTCGGGTTGTAGCAAGAGATCAGAAAAGATTGAGGAACAAGACAGTCAAGTTGATGAAAGTTCAGTGGAGCGACAACGAGAAGGACTATACTTGGGAGATGAAGACATGATTAGAGATGCTTATCCTAATTTTTTTAAGGGTATGTCCATATTAGCTTTATATAGATAATTGCTAGTCAGGTAGGCTAGTATGTTTGTTAGAAGTGGTTACATATGATTTCTATGTTTAGTATTTAGTCCTTACTGAATTTCGAGGATGAAATTCTTTAAAGAGGGGAGCCTGTAACACCCCTAATTTTAATAATATTATTTAGGAGATTTAATTAGATAAATTAAATAGAATAATGTAAATATTAAGTGATAAGGGGATTTCGATTTGAATAAATACATAGAGGTCGTGCTTAATTAATTAATTAGATGGGCTTAAGAATGGGTTATAGGCTAATAAATTTGCACAAGGGCATAATGGGAATTAGCCGCATCTTAATTCATAACCCTTATATGTCCACGGCTTGCCATCCATTCATGTTCATTTTCTCATTTTCACAAAACTTAAAAACTTTAAAAAGGAGAGCTTAGAGTCGGCCATTGCTAGGAGAAGAGAAAATTCAAATCAAGCTAAGAATTAAAGCAAGGGGAATAAATCTTAATCTCAATCCAATCTCTTTATCCTAATCAAGGTGAATAGTAATTTATACCATCTCTATTTTGTTTTATGATCATATGTTTTCGGATTTAAGATTAAATTCATTTTTATCATGTTTTGGATGATGATATGCTTGAATTAGAATATGTTTGATTTAAATCAAAATAATTAAATAAGGATTTATACGGTTTTAGGGCAAAACTGATTGTAAATGATCTTTGAATGCCATGGAAAAAATTTATGTTATGTAAAACACGATTTTGGAGTTGGGTTTTAATTTTGATAATTTTCCAAGCTATCATGAATTTTCAAAGAAAAATATGGTTAATTGGGTTTAGAAATTTATTTCAGATTTGAGAATTTGGGTCTGAAATTTAGATATGTTAGATAACATGTTAAAATTGAATTTCTGTGATTTTTGGGGATTTTTCCTAAGTGATTTGCTATAGAAATTAAATTATTTTAGAAGAGGGACTTATTAGCATTATTGTTTTTGCTTAATGGAAGGGCTTATTTGTTAAATTAATCTTGATTTAGATCTGAAATTAAGCGGCAGTTGATTTTGTAAAGAATTTGAAAAGTTGTTGCAACCAATCATATGCTTACAAGTAGGCAGGTCGGTTAGGAACTATTTGCTTTAATTGACATTAAATAAGATTTATCAGGAAAAGTGGTTCCACCCCTAATAGGAGCACTTTTGGACTCATAGCTTCCACCTTTAATCAAGTCGAAACCCCACAAAGCCGAAACCAATGCACATTTTATCAACATGGGTACATAGTGGATTGGAGTAAGGCGGAAGGCATGGTGTCGAAAGCATTGCTTCCGATGGGGTCGATACCTTTGCTTTGTTTTAAATGTTAAGCGCCTGCCATTGTTTTATTAAAGCTTTTGAAGGAATCGAAACATAGGCTATCGAAAGGGGTTTTCTAAATAGCTTTCGAATAAGGTTGCCATCTTTCATTTTAAGTATGAGCTTTCGAATGGGTTCCTTTATTTGTAAAATAATTCTTTCGAAAGTAGTGGTTCTGACTTAGTCGAAACCCAATCGCTATTCTTTTGCCTTTCGAATGTATTGAAGTCACCAATGCATTCGAAGGGTAGCTTTTGATTTTATGATATACTAAGCCACTTCCTAAATGCTTTCGAAAGGGTTCAGGTGTTTCGAAGGCAATGGCTTCGAAATGGGGTTTTGATGCCAACCTTTAATGTTTTACTCAAAGATTTTGAAGCTTTCGATAGGATGGTGCCAATGCCATCAAACTTTCCCCAAACAATTTTATATGATGATTAAAGGTTTCGAAAGGGATGCTTTTGTATATATTTACTTTGACCCAAAAGTTGTTTTTAAAGCAAAACCCAATGGTTTAGAATGGGGTACTTTCATTGGTTACGACGCTATGTTCTAAAGATTATTAAGTAATGTTCTGATACTTTCGAACGGTATATTTTGGTTTCGAATGAGACAATTTAAAGAGCTTCGAAAGGTTTATATGTAATATTTTAAAAAGAAGTTGTCTATGCTTTCTAAGGAGGTTATCCGGGGGTTTTGAAAGTAATGTTTTAAGATTTCGAAAGCCTTAGTTTTCAAAATAAATAACCCAATCTTATTTTAAGAGAAACCATGGCATAAATGAATAAAGTGTTTTGAAATGGGGTTTTTGAAGAAGTTTTCCTTGATTAATGGGTTAAAGGGATTAACCAAGTTTTAAATGAAATGATTTCAAGGATATTAAACCACAGGGGTTAGTATTATTATGTTTGCTTCTTCATATATATTTGAATATATTCACATTATAATGGACAATTGTAATTTGGGGAAGGGCAAAATAACCAATTAGGTTAACCCGGTAGTGAATATAAATTAAATTAACTCTTGAATGAGTAGAATTGCATCCAGGAGTCAGGAAGAGGAGAGTATAGGATGCCAAAATATTAAAATAAGATATTGGTAGGGGACAATAGGTTCATAGTAAACCCATGAAAACTATGTATAGGAAAAGATATTGGCAGGGGCCAATAGGTTTGTAGTAAGCCCATGAAAACTATACCCGGATTAAGATATTAACAGAAGTCAATATGTTCCTAGTCAACCCATGAAAACTAGGATAAGAGAAAAGTTATTGGAGTTACCAATAGGTTCATGGAGAACCCATGAAATAGAAAAAATATTGGTAGGGGCCAATAGGTTCTTATGATCCCATGAAAACTATGGAACTGGACAGGGAGTCCATAAACACTAAACAGGTTACTAGTCAGCCTATGAAAACTATTAGGCTAATAGTAAACCTAGAAATGATAACTGAGACAGATAGTCAAAATGAATGAAGATGGGTAATCCAGAATTGATTTACTTATTTTGCATATCATCATATTGTTTTGATTTGTTTTAACCATTGTGGATGCAGAAGCATAGTAAATAGTTTTATAAAGGGTTTAAGATACTAGTGCGGGGAAAACCTGTTCCGCTAAGCGGCTTGGTCTCATTAGATATCTAAATGGTTTGAGATGGTAGATTATTATTCATACCAGGCTTTATGTATGACTCGAAGTTTATGTTTTCCCTTTAAACTCTCGGGTACTCAATTGATTTTGAGTAGTTTGAGAGTTAAGGTTTTCAGGTACCTTATTAGACGAATAAGCTTCCGGAGACATGCATAAGGCATGATAGCTACTTAGAGTTCTCTTTTATTTTGATTCCACTGTGTTGTTGTTGTAAAGGCAAAGTTGTTAAATTGCCTATATATACACTCTGATCATCCAAGTGGGCATCTTCATATGGATCTCTTTGCGCATGTTGTAATAAATATATTTTCTCTGAACGTGGTTCTCGTATTGGGATTATGTAATGAATTTGAAATGATTTGAAATGGAATGTGAAAGTTGTTTTGTGATTTTCAATTTTTTTACATATCTATATGTTTCGGTTATATCAATGTATCTAACATTACCGTATTTGGTCGTCGAAGATTAATAACTATGGATGACTGCAGCATCCGTAGCTGTTAGTTTTGGGCCTGTAAGTGGGGGATGTTACATGCTCCTTTATCTTGTTTCTCAATATTAGAATCTATTTCATACCAAAACTTCCCTTAATAATCAAACTTATATATATATATATATATATATATATTTCAGGGTTTCTATAAACCTTTTTTTAAAAAACGAATTTCCCAAATTGGAAAACTACTTTCTTACCAAAAATCAATATAAAGCCTTTACTCATATATACATATAAATATTTAAGAATTTCAAAAATTAATCTTTTATAAACTAAAAATCTCTTAACATGGCCAACATAGTAGTATACGTGTTTCTTTGAAAATTAAAATTTTAAAACTTTACCAAAACAAAAATTTCAAAATAAATCCTTGGGAAAAGATATCCTTTGAAAATCCTTTTTCCAAAATCTAAGGCATTTCCAAAATATACTTTATAAAACTTCTCTAATTGGTTTTTGACTAAGGAATTGAAATTAATTATTCAAATAAAAATACGGTTTGCCATCAAAGAGGTGATTGATGGACAATCTCTTGCCAAAATAGGTTTTCAGATGTTTGCGACATACATACTCCAATTTTCCGCCCATTTAGAATAAATGTGTGTCTCCGACTGGAGCTCATCATCAAAAACAAAAATCATAAGGTAGCTAGATCTCAACCATCAAGTCAAACACCTCCAGTGTCTAGGATTCTACCATATGTCATACTCATGCTCTTCATCATCAGCGCCTTATGCATCGCTAGCACTTCGTGGGGTGCTTCAGAGTCGCATGAAAATCTTAGCTCTAAGATATTTCCAACCCATAGTTTCTTTGCCCATTCCACTGAAGTGTAACTACAACTACTTCTATGGTCGGAATACTTCGAATCTAGAGTAAAAATATACTAATACTGTATAGGAAAGTACGAATACATTTTCTTAATTTATCCTAATTCCTCTGATCTACTAACCTAGGCTCTGATACCAAATGTAACAACCCATACCTTAGTGGGCCTAAACTTTGACAAAAATTAAAACCCATGTCCATCAAAGCACAGATCGTTGGATTTGGTACCCGCAAATAAGTATGAGCACTATCAGAGATTGATAGAAATATAAACTCATAGCGGAAACAATAATAGGATAAGAGCACAGATTATGACTACTACCTTGGAATTAATGGTATTCCTTGGATAAAAGATTGTCACATCAGCATTAAGCATGTGAGAAAAGAAGGCTTCTCCAACAACTAAACACATCCAGCTCATGTGATATGTTCCTCTAAATCTATCCCGTGGGTTGTAATGAGGAAGGGGTCAGAATAACATTCCGGTGACTGGAAAGTCTATAAATTGTCCATAACATAAATTCATACTGATTTAGTTGTTATCTCTATTAAGATTAGCAATTCAAATCTATCCTTGCATTGCACACATGATTACTTACCTACTCATTTCCAAGGTAAGAAATACTGACGAAGTCTTATTAACCACCCAATGCTTCCATAACCATTTGCCACTTAATACTTCTAAATACGAAGCGGGCTATTACTATCGCCACATAATACTTTTAAAAGAGAAATAGGAAGACTTTGGCATTTAAGACCTCAATCGAGGTAGACTCCGTCATTTAAGAAGTATTCCCAATGTGGACTTCTAGCGTCATCATTATTGGTCTACTGGTCCTAGCTACAGAGACCTTTGACCACTATCTATGGTCTTATAATTTATAATAGCCATACTACTATCGCATCTTTCATTATTAAAGTCTTTGCAATTTGAGAGACCGTACCCAAGCAACTTAATACCTCATTAACAAGGACTAGGTAGGCCTCTAACCATTTAACACCTATTTATAGGTAGGCCTTAGCCATTTAATACCTGGCCCCAAAGCGAACTACTCACTGGAACTATCTCGCTGACATTGCTTGAAAATATCATTAGGATACTTAATACTTTTTTCATAGCAAAGAAGCGGAAACTACAGCCATTTAATACCAAAAAACCTGGGGCGAACCCTTTCCCAAGATATCCATCATCACTCTTAATTATAAATATGGATTCTAATTAGGTTACTCCTTTCGGTAGGGAGGCGGGCCATAAGATTCCACTTAATACCTCAACACTGAATTAAACCTTTTTAGAGATATTCTTATTTATTTGGAACCTCACTAGGTTACTTAATACTTCTTTTTAGAAGAGTGGTAGACCTTATAGCCACTTAATACCTCAAACTTGAAGCAAACCCTATGGAGATATTCCTCACCGCTCCTAATTCCAAATTTGGACCATTTAATACTTTTCAGTTAAGAAAGCAGGCCCAATCTCTCACGTCTTCACGGTCCTAGGATTAGTGTATCTCACATCGGTAATAAGTGCACCAACTGCTAGTAGCCTGAAAATGAAGGCTGGTCTTCTGTCGAGTGACTCTACTAACCTTGCATCACCTATCCACTAAGTCTAATTAACCATCCTAAGTCTTTACTTATATTATCTTAGGTATACATTGAACTCGGCTTACTAATTCTCTTTTTATTTAAGGCAATAAGATTTACCTTAAATACTTGTCTACCCATAAATCCTCTTTTAATGCTCATAAATGTCAGTTTGTACATAAAATCCTAATGGACATTTCTTAAGACATTTATGTATGGTTACTAATTTCAAATTAGTAACCTTGTTATATATATTCCATTTTTATTAGTCCCTTTTTTTATCAATTTGTCCTTATTAGTTGTAACCCTTAACTTAATACTATCCATTATTTCTTATTAATTTCCCATTAATTTAGGTTCCATCTTTCCTTTCCTATTAATTATTTAATAGGAATTCCTAATTTATTTATCATTAATATAAATTAATACCTTTTCTAATTCTAGCTATTCGCTTCCCTAAATATAATAATAACTAACAAGCATTAGGATAAATAACGTATGAATAAATGTTGTTCTTCTTTATTAACGCAATAAATACATGTAAACTGCCTAATAAAATTACCTATTCATAACCAAATATATTCTAGTCATAAATATGTAAATAGAATATGTTTTTCATATTTAATTTGCTGAATCAAATTCCTTAGGTAGATTTTCCGATTTGATTTCCATAAATTGGTTTAACACAAAAGGGAAAGATTGACTTCGCTTGAAATGACAAGGAATGGATAATTTCTATTTGACTAGAATAAACATGGCAAATTATGGAGAACTAATCCGTACTTTACACATACCTTCCCTTTTTGTTTTAGGTATTCCTTGTTAAATCAAACATCGCCACTTTCTAATGAAAAGTGGAAAAAGTAAAACAAATTTATAAAAACCAAAAGGATGTTTTTCCCACAAATTAAATTATGGAAAATCTACAACATAGCACAAACCGAGCAATAATCCAAAAAATAATATTTTACACCCAAATACATATCTGGAAAAATATATATATAACATTCAAATTCTAATATCTTTGGGACTGATTTCCAGATCTAGGTGTAAATATACTCTAAAACAAGAATATGTAGGTAATAGTTTTTCTGCACTAACTTAAGCCTACAATTCAAAAATAAAATTGATTTAGGCATAAAAATCAAATGTATGCCAATGGAATATATTTAAAATCAAAACAATATATAAAATTCCTCCTCACCTTTTAAAAGTGATCCAAATCTCCAGATCTAAAGTAGAACTTTTGATTCATCTCCAAATCATTTTTAATCCAAGAAATATATATAAAAGAGTATATACATACATTAGAATTACAGATCTGAGAAGAGATTTGGGATCGAAGGAAAATGTAAATATACAAATATATATATATATATATATATTACCTCAATATCACATAGTGTTGATTTTCTCTTCTTCTTCTCTTATTTGATTTCTTTTCTTATCCAATTTGTATGTTACAAATATAAATATTTTATTTCATAATTTAGCGAATAGCGGAGAAGAGAAAATAGCAGAGCTCCACTGCTGCTTTCAAAAAAATATAAGAAGAGAATAGAGGGTTAGGCCTGAATTTATAGGCGCTAGAATCAATCACAACCATTCGATTTAAAATATTATATCCAGATCATGCGGCCTAGGTTTACTGCAGCCACCAGGTCATCACCGATCGATCGCCTATGGGTCACCGGTTGATCGCTGGAGGTCGAGCGGCCCCAATAACGGGTCGGCTTGTGGGTTTGGGCAGTTAATGTAAACACATTAATTTTTCCTATTCAAATAATTTTTGTTCCGAATTCGTTTATCGTCCGTAACTCATCATTTGGACTCCGATCGTAGAACTCCAAATATGAAAGTTGCTCAGAATTTCACCCCAAACGCAATGGTGCAAATTTGATGGTCAAATTCCATCGTTTTCACAAATTCCATTTTTGGAGCCTAATTAATTAACTAACCAACAAATTAAATAAATAATGCCAAAATACAGGGTGTTACACAAGCTCTTAATAAATCCTCCAAAATCATGTTTACCCTTTCTGTCCATCCGTTATTCTGTAGGTGGAAAGTAGTACTAAGATTCAATGTTATCCCTAAAGCTGATTGCAAACTCCTTCAAAATTCACTGGTGAATAATGGGTCTCTAATACTGATAATGCTGATCGGAAATCCATGCAATCATATCACTACTTTGGTATAAACTTATTCTAGAGATGTTGTTATTCTATTACTCCTTACTAGAATAATGTTAGTACATTTAGTGACTCTATCCATTATAACCGAAATAGTTTGCATTGCTTCATTGACTTCTAGACAACCCATCTATAACGTCCATTGATACATTCTCTCATTACCAAGTTGGTACCTCTAATGGCGATAATAGACCTTCGGGCTTCTTTTGTTCCACTTTCATCCTTTGGCATGTCAAAAATTTAGTGACATATTCCGCTACTCGCCTCTTCATCCTCGGCCAATAGAAAATCCTCTTCATATCCCTATACATCTTATCTTCACCTGAATTAATAGTCATCATAGAATGGCGGCACTCAGCCAGTACTTCTTCTAGAACATCTTCTATTACTGGAACATATAGTCATCCATCTCACCTTAGCCATCCTCTGTCATCGATCAAATACTATGGATGTGGGGGAAATGCTCTCCCATATCCAACTTGTCCAAATATCGACTATTACTGTATCTCTCTTCTATTACTGACCGATGCAGTTCATCAATGTTGGCCTTACTTCCATAGCCGCTAGACAACCTAGAGTGAATTCTGATGGTGGTTGGAAAGTGAAATTCGAGAGGAAGTCGCACCTTCTCCAGTCATATATAGCACCAAGAGTAGCATGCCTCCGACTAAGGGCGTCAGCAACAACATTCCCTTTTTGCGGGTACACTGAATTTCAAAATCATATGATGCTATAAACTACATCCATCTCTATGATTCAAATATTTTTGAAAAAATAGGTATTTAAGGGACTTATTCAAATAATTACTTTAAATCATTATCAAAATATTCACCAATTAACTTTAAAAATCATTAATAAATAATAATCATCCTTAAACAATTTTGGTTCAAAAGTCAACCTCCAAATTGGAAAAAGACTTATTATTTCCAGTGATACTTACTCAAATTATCATTCGTTCCATAACAGTCCAGAATAACATATTTAGATATTCACATCAATCTGTTTTTAACAATCAATTCAACATCACATTGCCCAATATAATTATCAGGATAATAAATAGATGTCCGTACAAATATAATAGCAGAACAGGGTTTTATTTCTGCTAGTAAATGTCCACAAACAGATATATTCAGTAATAATGGCAGAACGGTGTTTTATTCTGCCAATAGATGTCAAAACATCATAATTAATCATAGATTAACTCGTCGTTATGTTTATCTAGAAATTAACCAAAAAAACAGGTTATATGAATTTCAAACATCGGTATTTGTTTTGAATTGATTACCTAAAATCCTGCCCGTTTTAATATACCAAAAATTTCCATTTATTCAAATTTGACAACAGACTATACGATGTCGAAGTATTCTCCGTTACGAACACAACGCACTCAGTCTTGCATCAAACGGGTTTCATATGCATCTATTATAGTATTTTAAAATTTTGTTAAATATTTATATATATATATAAATTAAAAACAATCTTAAGATACAACTTCCACACCCATACTCTAAGGATCGAGCCTAACCACTTTTTTTCTGTTTTGTTTTGGGCCAAAGCCCGTATCTAACCTACCCAACAACAAAAGAAAATAAAACTGCTTCCTCTCCCTCCCCTTCTTTTCTCCTTATCTTCCCATTCTTCTTGCTTCCAGTTTCCAATTCTAATCACCGAACCAAGCAATTTCAAAACCCACGTTCTTTCTCAATCAAACCCAAAGCCACACCACTTGACTCACACGACCGAACCAACGACCCAAACCAAAAACTTTCGGCAGTGCCCTCTCCACGTTCGCTCACCCTCCCACCTAAATCATGCATGCACACACGTGCACGTGTACGTGCATGAACGAATCCCGCCACCGTTCGATCAATCAACACCACCCACCAACGCCCCTTCCTAGGCTCGACCATCTCCACGCCCACGCTTCACCTCCGACCCCTTCTAGCGAAATTCAAATGCATGAGCCGGACCACAGAATCCCACCCATCAACTAAACCACCTTGCCTCATCTGCTTCTACCACCAGAATTCACACCGCCAACATGACCCCCACGGCCCCCACTCCCTCCAAACCAAGTGCAGTGCTATCAGACGCCACCACTTTGACCCAATCTCCTCGCGCTCGACCATGACCCGAGCCCTCCTTTTAAACCCTAAAACATCACTCTACCCCAATCCAAGGAAAAAATCAAAATTTATCCATGGTGGATTCCTTACCCATGTCCCTCTGCTCCTATTCAAACTGACCGTACCCCTCCTCGTTAACGACATCATCGAAATTTATTTTTTTAGCAAAAATTGATCATCTCTAAATTACTCACAACATAGACCCTTAAAAATCATGAAACTTTCACTAAAAATCCTATCTTCACATAACGATCATGATTATATACTTGAATCACTATTTTTAAAATGTTGCAATTAGTCAAAAACTTGGTTACTTGCTGTAAATTTAACATTTCATACGATACATAGCATGAATCAATCTCAAACTATTTTTAGTGTAACCTATATTCAAAACTAACTTTTTTCTAGTTTACGACATTAGCAATTTCGAATTAGTTTGAGAGATAATGATTTTTGAAATCAGAGCATGCATAAGTATTCATCTCTGTTATACATGACAGAGCAATGTTTTTAATCATTCTAGGTATTCAATTTTAAATCCTCACATTCCACATTGCTTTGATCTTTGAAAAACTTCAAGTTGAATCCTAGTTTTAGATCTGAACTCTAATCGCCTTGCCTTTGATTTGAATTTGAAAGAGATTGCTCCTTCTTTTGTTTACAAAGCTTTTTTTTAGACTTTGTTTATAGGTTTTGCAATCTCAGGCTAACACACATACAAGCCAATATATATATACATGTTTATACACATGAAATGATGTATAGGGTACAAGGTTTTGGACTTAATAAATTTGCAGATCTGTACAAGGTTGTGTACAATGTTGTGATGGGTTTGAAATGAGATGTTGGTGGCTTTGACATGAAGTTGAGATGAAGTGTAGACAATGTTTTTAGTCTTTCCTTTATTGAACCAGACAATTCTTTTTGGTTTTATATATTTCTTTTTTTTCCTTTTTACTAGTTTACTCCTTTTACCTTTTTTACTTGTTATTTTTGTTACCAGGCAATTGTTTACTACCACTTTGATTTATTTTTGCATGATTTATGTTTTGGTTATTTACTTTTTACTTGATTTTTAACATGCTTTCATATATATATATATATATATATATATATATATCTCTGTGTGTGTTTTGGAAACAATTTTACAATGTGATTTTAAATAAGCCATTTAAGTCCTCATGTTTATATCTATTCTTATATTTAAAATACATAACTTAAAAGAATAAAAATTTTGCTATTTTATTTCAAATGTATGAATAAAATTTTTGTTAACACTTTTCTTTTTATTATAATTTAAAAATGTACAATTCAAAACAAATGAAAGTTTTTGCTATACTATCTTTATAAAAATAACATTTTTACTAAAACATGATTTTCTAAAAGATTTCTTGTCAGAATGATTTAAAAATGATTTTATGACTTTTCTTATATGTCTCATCATGTATTTTCATATGTATATTTTTCTTATATATTTACTTCTTTCATTTTTTTCAATATATATATATATATATATATATATATATTCCTTTCGATAACTATATTTATTTAGTTCATTCATATATATATATATATATATATTTCACTTACCATTACATATTTTCACAATGCAAATTTTTTTTGTTTATAAGTACTAAAATTTTTCCCCTTTTTAAACTTATATTTATATATATACATTCTTCTTAACTAATATGTATATATGTATATAGGAAAATACAATTTTAAACTCTTTCTATTTATAATACATTGTATCTTCCATAAGTCGTATCATTTCTGTTTACAATATATTCTTCTTATTCACTTACATTTATTTGCTATGAATTTGTTTCCAATTATATATATAAATTTTGTTGTCCTGAATATATATATATATATATATATAAGAAATTCCAATTAAATCAATTCCCTATTTTATAAATAAAATCTGGAAATTCAAAATATTATCTTAGCTTGAAAAACTGTATATTATTACCAATTGTTATTTAACGGGGATTTTTATTTGGTTAAAATACCGTATTATTGAATATTAAAAATTAATTTTCAAAACTCAAGTTGGCAAAATTTCCGGGTCGTTACATTCCTTCCCCCTTAAAAGAATTTCGTCCCCGAAATTTCCATAACCAAGCTAGTAAACATAACTAACCGAATTTTAATTTATTAACGAATTAATAAACACCCATATCACACAAGTCAACATATATATATATATATATATATATATATATTCAAAATATCTGTTATACCGAGTATCACTAGAATACTTCCACAATTACCGTCATCATACACACATACACATATATATAGCCATACCAAACATCTACTGAGATAATTTACTGGACTACAATCCAACAAACAAGACGTCTCCAAGCTACTGTATATACTAATATGGTGTACACTACCAAGAGACTTGTCAACCCAAACCAACACTCACTGTGGACTCTCTCCATCAGAGTCCTCCACTTCGGGTCCTTTCAACTCCAAAGATTCAACATCGTTATTCGGAACCCATGCAAACACCAGGCTTGGTTACCTCTGACGGTTATCCCTATCTACAAGTGGCTCATTTTCAACCTTGCCCATTTCCCAGATGACAACGTCATCATTTTCCGATTCGAGTTCTTCCTCTGCTTCAAATTCCTCTTCATCCCCAAATTCCTCCTCTTCATCCTCTAATTCCTCCTCTTCATCCACGAATTCCTCTTCTATTTCTTCCTCAGGCTCCTCTTCTTGATGCGATGGCTGCTCGACAGGCTTTATTTCCTCCTCTAACTCCTCCTCATATATCGATGGCTCGTTAAGATCCTTCAGAATCCTTCTAACTAAGTCATGATTGCCATCTCTCGTAGCCTTCGAAAGTGCTCCTCCTCGAACGATACTATGGGTTCTCTACAGTCAGTTAACAAAACCAAGAATGAGATCCTAAGGTTTCAGGAATTCATATATGCTAAAGAGTACATATATAGGTACACACTTCAAATAAATTTTACTTTTTAAATTGCTACCATTCAAAAACTTTACTAAAGCAATACCAAAATCATTTTCCTCAAAAAATTGTTTAAAACAATTTTTCCGAAATCACTGGAGTTTTAAAATCTCAAACATCTCTTTTATAAATCAATTATTGTAAAATAGCCTTTATCTATGAAAAATCTTCATAAAATATTTATTTAAAATTTTCCAAATTCCTTGAGTAAACAAAATTTACTAAAAATCCAAAATTTCCAAAGTTCCTATCTTACATGACTTAGATCACTAAGGAAATACTCAAGTCAAAAGGACCGACAATAGAGGATACTCAAAGCTAACGGCTATGACCACTCAATCCTAGATGATAAAATATTATCATCACTTATCAAACAACACCTCAAAATACCATATATTTTGAAAATCATGACTTTAATATATAAAATATATTATGGGTAAAATTATTTCGTTTACCCACTTAAAACAATATTGTGTCCATTGGCCTTGTTCAAGTATTTACATATCCCTATCAGTAACATTAGCTACTCGTATTGACTAGAATCCATAAGTTACTCGTATTGACTAGAATCCACAATTAATACAATATAAAAATATTTTTATATCACTAACAAATACGCACTCTCGTATACATATATACATACACTCAAACTCATTCTAGGGTGCTACTAACCCTATCTCTAATGAGTAACCCCACCAAATCCTAGGTATTCGCTCACTAAGCTCTAATACCACGATGTCATGACCCACTTTTCCATACAGTTCGAACAGATACTTTACAATGCTTGTCTAGTCCAATTTGAACAGAAAGGTAGATAGTAAGAAGAGAACATAGAAAGGAAATGGAAAAAAGATAGAACAACATAGAATCTCATAGTGGAAACGAATAATCTATAATATAGAACAAGTCTTTACATAAACAAAACAGTGACTTAAGCATATACAGACGTCAATCAGAGTATACAACCTATTCAGCACGGACAGTTATAACAATCTGTCCTTACAATTGCTGATATACACAAATAAATGCAATGGAATATAATCATCTACGTGAATATGACTCTAGGCTCCAACTCCTCTCTTGAAGCTCTAATCTTTCAGCTAAACCTGGAAATATGCTCGGTCTGACCCGAGCATATAGGAAAAACCACGCCCGGGTCAGTCTGGTAAAACCAGCGTGATAATTTAAATCACAAGAAATTTTATCCGTAATGTAACATCCCGCCTTTTTGTACGTTTTAAGTAGACACGCATGCCGACTCAAACCATACAGAAGGGCAAATTATTATTGGGGTGAATAAGAAAAAGCAGAGAAAGAAAAAAACAAAACAGAATCTCACAAAGGAATGACAAAATATAATAATCAAATAATAGTTCATGAAGCTGTATACAAAACATTTGATTATACTTATCCAATACAAAAAAATCAGAGTTACACATATCAGAGATAAATACATAATATTGCAGCGGAACAGTATGATGCAGTGGAATAATATAGTAAATAATAATAATACAATCTTCGTCTTCGTCCTTCGGAAATAAGGTCTTCAAATCCTGAAATGCTCAGGCTGACCCAAGCGAATTGAAAAGACAAAACACTTGAGTCAGAACTAAAAGATCTTATGTGAGTTAAATCAATGGTAAATAAATATGAGTGTAAACGGCGTCGGAGATGTTTATGGGTTTTGACATCTTCTTTCCAGTGTCTAACGTGAGTGCAGTAACTTAAGAGATGTTCGGGATTCACATCTCCTAAGGATCCGTTAAACTATCTACTATGTAGTACAATACGCTATTATAATATGTCTACAGTAAAGTATACTATTTAAAAATAGCATTAAGGCTTTACATTTTCCACCTTAACACATTTTTAGGTATGCCAATAGTCTATATAGTACCGTGACTCCCCGTAAACTGGATCCGCCAGAGGATACCACATATGTACGACATAAAATAAACTCGTAGAAGGCGCGCTAGGGTAGGTAACACGGAACAACTAGGCAATGCCAGGGTAGATATACCATTTACGCATCCGGACTGTTGGTAACGCATAGCCGCAACTACCGCCCAACTCGAAACACACTCCCGAGTAAAAATCGAAGGGTGGCCACCAAATAAATCGCAAGTCATAATATAGTATTGATGGAATGTGTTCGATCAGAGGAGCTACCTCATTGGCCCAGAATCGCTCCTATTTTAGCCACCTTATGCCAACTCACAGGAGTCGGGTCCACGTATATACCTCATATAGGATCGTCGCCACCATCCTACTTCATTCTGGAATCTCCACCGCATACACAGTTGTCAAAGTGGTTTTCGGTATCGACAGAGAGTATGCCCATATCTAATCCCGATCTCTTTAATAACCAATCGCTTATTACACACCGGATGGTTCTTTTACATTTCCAAAATCATTTCATAATTAATATCAAAATATCAAATTCAATTCAAATCATATCACTTTCGAAATCATTACTCATATTTACCTTTGAAATCACATCACATTTGAAATCATAGTTCGAAATTATATTTCCTTTCAAAAGTTGTGTTTCCAAAATAGGTTAAACTCTCATTTCAAAATTATCATATTGAACCAAATATGTTATTTAATTCCCAATGTAGGTTATAACATCATTAACCGTATTCACTTAAAAATCGAGAATTTGAATATAAACCCATCCATTTTACTTAGTTTGGAATTTAGAAGAAAATAGTTATAAATAGTTAATATAGATTTAAAATAGATTAAATATCATTAAAATAGATTAAATAGCTTTAAAATAGAGTAATTAGATTTAAAATAAGTTAAAATAGGTTAATTAGTTTAAAAGTTGAAAATCTTAATAATTAAAGTCTTTAAAATAATATATTGTTAAAATAGTTTATATAAAAATATGAATTTGAAATTTGTATCAATTTAACCTATTTATTCCATTCCAGTAATTTGGACCATTTTAATATCCCAAAACCCAATTTCAAATTTTCCAATTCCAATTCTCAATAAAATATTTAATTCAATATCGCCTCCAATCCATGTTCGAAATATCAATTTAAATTACTCCAAATTCAATATATTTCAAAGTTATATTTCAAACAACTTAAAATAATTCAATTCTGACAAATTTCACTTTTTATTCCAAATTCAACTTTGAAATTTCAATTAAATTCTTTTAACAATACCTTTAAACCAATTCCAATTTTATCATAAACTTGAATTTCGATAATAATTCAATTCTTATAAATCAATTTTTTTTTCAAAATATCATTTAAAAAGGATTCAAAAATTTAGAGCTTTAAAATCATTTAATTTAACCAATCCGGTGTCCGTATATAATTCTCTACCCTAGGGTCAAGTGATACAGATATTTATCATTTCAATCCGCAATTTAAACATTTTACGGTTGTATATCATTTCAAACTTCAATCCCGAAATAAATAAAAATCCATAATGAACTTGTAGTTTATAACGGTATAAAATACAACATCCATTCAACCAACATCAACAATTAACATCCATCACAATCATCATCCAAATCAATCAATAAATATCAACATAGAACTGATAATCAATAACGGGTACTAAACTGGCAATTTATATTCAGTAATAAATTAAATAATGATTAAATTCAAATAAATTAACTGAGATAATGATTTAAAATATACCAAACAGTCATAAATAAATTTCTAATCACAACATAAATTTAATCTAACAAACATAAGAAATTTTAGAAGTTGTGAGTGGGTTAAAACACTCACCTTTGAATTTAAATCCAATTTAAACCCAAAATTTAGATGGTCTCCGAATTCGTCCAAACAAGTGTCAAAGTGTCCAGAATTTCAATACGATCCCAACACAAGAAACCGCGTGTGAATTGGACCTCGTACGTGAAAGTTATGATACTTAGAGCGAATTTGAATTTCAAATTATAAAACAACAAAAAAAACAAAAACACTCACCAATAGGAAACGACCATGTTCTCCATCTTCACGCAACCCTAACACAGGAATCACGATCGAACAGATCAAGCCGCCGCTATCTCCAGCAAAACGCCGCGACCAACATTCATCTATGCTCTGATCGAAGACCACGACTGTGCTCGCCGTTCGAGGCCGAGCCTCCTTTGACGTCGCGCAACCCCATCAAGCCCCAGGCCGAACGCCGATTCGCCACATTGCCCCTAACCCTAATCGATTTATGCAGGTCAATTCGACCATTAACACGACACACAACCCACACAGATGAGCGACGCTCGGTCCCCTCTACACGACGGTATCTTCGATTTGACGATCCGTTGAAGTTGATCAAGACGAAATGAACGGCCGTGAATTGTTCTCAAATTTCTGGATAAACAGTGGTTCAAGTTGGAGAATGAATTGAAGATCTCAGATGCGCTTGTCGGGAGCTTCAGATCGATATAAAATTCGATATAGTTTGAGGAGTTTAAGTTTTGAAGTTGAATTTTGATTTGGGTTTGTAATTTGGGAATTAGGGTTTTGTCTGCCATTGGAAAGAGAGGAACAAATGAAATTGTACGTACAGACAAATTGAGTAGAGGAACACTAGGGTTTATAATAGGATATTTATAGACAAAGCTGAAATTAGAATGGACCAGATTGATTTGGGTTGAAAGTTCAACGATAAACAACCCGAAAAGCCCGTTCTGACTCCGGAAAGAAAAATGGGTCATCCCATATATCAAAATAGATGTTATCGATATTTTAAATTCAATGGAATAGGTTTCAGGTCCTAATTCCATCGTATGAAGAAGTTATGTTGAAATCATCTTATTTCAAATCGATTTCAATTGATTTTAATTAAATTGATTTCTAGGCGTTTCGAGCCCGTACGATCAAACGACAAGTCCGATCGTTATGAAACTTGAAATCTTACAATAATTCACTGTTACGGATCCGATGAAACTGGTTTCGTCGAAATCCGAGTCAGTGGCCAAAATGGCTATATTTCAGTTAATTAAATAAATTAATATTAAATTAATTAAATCACTTTCCGATTCAATATTTAAAAATTTACAATTTCTATCATTTTTTATTTCTTAATCACTTACAATAATTTAAAACAAAATTAGATGTCAATTTAAAGTTGATTAATCCATCAATTCCAGTGTTTAATTTCCATTTCAATAAATTCAGTAATTATAAATTTAATTTCCAATAATTCCATTTAATTGAACTTTCATCCTATTATTCAATCCATTATTATCAAATAGATAAAATTAACATTCGTTCATGATTTATTACATTAATATTCTCAAATTTCATTTTAATTTCCCATTAACGTAATATTTAAATATTTAATTTCATTTATTTGCAATAAATCAAATTACTATAGTTTAAATTCAAATAAATTAATTAATCTTAATTTCCATTCTTTTTATCTCTAATTATCATATTATGAATAAAATTAACATTATTTCCAAATATTAACTTAATTTACATTAACATAATATTTAATTACACTTATTGCGATTAATTCCAATTCAATTTAACGGATTAATATATAGGTAACTTATAATAATTGTTTACAGACAAATGTTACAATTGCTTACATAACAATGGTTTTACTCAATTACCATTGATTATATTTTATCTCATTCATAAATTCAATATTTACATTCATTTTCTTATATTAATTTTATAGCCAAGTTATAGCATTTACATTATTTCAATTTATTGTAATTTCCTTCAATTTATCAAAAATTAGCTTTAATTACCATTGTTACATTTCATTTTAGTATTATTACATTACTAAATCTCCATTTTTTTATTTCTTTCAAATTTAATTATCAAAATCTTATTAAATCAACAAATTTAATTATCGAAATTTACGGGTCGTTACACGTTATTACTTTCAAAATCCTTTTAAAATCAAAGGTATCCAGTAAGACTACGCCACACATAAACACGACGGGTTTTTCCCTTATGGCAACCAAAACACTTTTATAGAAAATCTAATGATATTATAATAGTGTCTAAGTACAAATACTTATTCAAATAGCTGAAATTGTTACATTAATTAAATTCCAGCATATTAGGCTCTACAACCAAAACCATAAAGGTACGTATTGGGGAATGGATTCCATATGAATGACTAGGCACTGGGTATCACCTGTCATAGTACACGTCTAGAAAAATGTACCGAGGACCATGCTGGGATCCCTTGCAACACAAGACCAGACGATCCCTAACCTGGATAGACCGAATATGCTATCACCTCGAGTGTTCCCACCATTTTCCGAGCTCCTTCCATGTATCATAGTAATAAGATAATATCCGAGGGTATCTGGAAAGGTGATAAACATACCCTAATTAGGTGCGACCCACTTAGCCTTGCTGCATCTCCCTTGCTTTTCAGTCATTCCCGTTTGATGAGGCTAGAGGCTACGATTACCTTTTAAAGGAATTTTCACTTAGAATGATCATTGTCCTCCAATGACAATGTATTGATAGCATTCATTCATACAAGTCCGTTCTGGGTTCGAACGAAACCGAAGGCACTATTCCTACTACATCCATTTTGGAATCATCCTCAGGATTAGTAGCGATTAGCCCTTGCACTTCACTGCTCCATCTTCGACTTCACGCTCTTGTTTTCCCTTCGAAAACGTACAAGTTGGATCAAAGTGGTTTTCAAATAACTTATCTGATCCCGGTCTCATCGAAACAATGTTCGATATTTTTGGTAAACTCAACCCCGGTTCTTTAGGAAGAAACAGACGAAAATAAGATCGGAGATCACCTCCTAACCTTTAGTGGATGGATTTCCTTACCATCGTTGTAGAAGAAGGAAACGAGTTTATACGTACAGTATAGCACCTCGAACAGTAATTGTACCACATAATTCCCGTGTTTCTTCTAGACATTCCCAAAGTTATATTTTTGGATCCATATTTTGATAGTCGGTTATTTAACTATCAAATATACAATCATCCAATCAAAGGTTTCATTTCCCACTGAAAACATTAAGCCTTATTAAATTTAAATTTCGATAAATTTAAATTACTTAATCAAAATAGCATATGCTCATCTCACCGGATAAGTATATTCACAAACCATTCATTTCAAAATATTTGAAACCCTTTTAAAATAAATATGGAAAGCACCACTGCGGTATCAACCATGGATTCACAGCTCAATGGTTACGTCTCTATCCTAGAGAAACCCAAAACTTAACTACAGACACTCTCTGCCTCCAATTTCGCCATGAAAGTATACCATTACTTTTCGAAAATTTTGTTCAAAAATTTTCAAAATAATACTTATAAAGTTTCAGTATAAATTTTCCAAGTTCTAATTAAGTAAAATACTCTTTTATAAAAGTTTACAATATAATATATTAAACTATATAATATATTATTTTTAAAACATTGGTAATGTTTAATAAATTTATGTTTGGAATAAATATATTTTAATACTAACTAATCCTTAAGTAATAATTAACTTTAAACAATCACTGTAAAATAACTTTAATTAATAATCAATATACTTTAAACAATTTAAATAATTAAATAGCTTTAAAACAATATTTAATATTTTTTAAATAGTTTTTAAGAATAATAAAATAATTACTTTAAATCATTATCAAAATATTCACCAATTAACTTTAAAATATCATTAATAAATAATAATCATCCTTAAACAATTTTTGTTCAAAAGTCAACCTCCAAATTGGAAAAAGACTTATTATTTCCAATGATACTTAGTCAAATTATCATTCATTCCATAACAGTCAAGAATAAAAGATACATATATTCACATCAATCTATTTTTAACAATCAATTCAACATCACATTGCCCAATATAATTATCAGGATAATAAATAGATGTCCGTACAAATATAATAACAGAACAGGGTTTTATTTCTGCTTGTAAATGTCCAAAAACAGATATATTCAGTAATAATGGCAGAACGGTGTTTTATTCTGCCAAAAGATGTCAAAACATCGTAATTAATCATAAATTAGCTCGTTGTTATTTTTATCTGGCAATTAACCAAAAAAACAGGTTATATGAATTTCAAATGTCGGTATTTGTTTTGAATTGATTACCTAAAATCCTACCCATTTTAATATACCAAAATTTTCCACATATTCAAACTTGACAACAGACTATATGATGTCGAAGTATTCTTCGTTACGAACCCAACGCACTCAGTCTCGTATCAAACGGGTTTCATATGCATCTATTATAGTATTTTAAAATTTTGTTAAATATTTATATATATAAAAATTAAAAACAATCTTAAGAGACCACTTCCACACCCATACTCTTAGGACCAAACCCAACCACTTTTATTTCTATTTTTTTTCTTTTTTTTGTTTTGTTTTGGGCCAAAGCCTGTATCAAACCTACCCAACAACAAAAGGAAAAGAAAAAAACTGCTTCCTCTCCCCCTTTCTTTTCTCCTTTCTTCCCATTCTTCTTGCTTCCAGTTCCTCATTCTCACCACCGAACCAAGAAATTTCAAAACCTACGTTCATTCTTAATCAAACCCAAAGCCACACCACTCGAATCACACGACCGAGCCAACAACCCAAACCAAAAGCTTTTGGCAGCACCCTCTCCACGTTCGCTCACCCTCCCACCTAAATCCCGCATGCATACGCGTGCACGAATGAATCCTGCCGCCGTTCTACCAAATAAGACCACCCACCAACGCCCCTTCCTAGGCTCGACCATCTCCATGCCAACGCTTCACCTCCGACACTCTCTGGCGAAATTCAAATGTATGAGCAAGACCACAGAATCCTACCCATCAACAAAACCACCTTGCCTTGCCTGCTTCTACCACCAGAATTCACACCACCACCACCACCGCCAACGTGACCCCCACGGCCCCTTCTCTTTGCACACCAAGTGCGGTGCCATCAGACGCCACCACTTTGACCCAATCTCCTCGCATTCGACCATGACCCATGCCCCATTTTAAACCCTAAAACATCACTCTACCCCAATCCAAGGCAAAAATCAAAATTTGGCCACGGTGCATTCCTCACCCACGTCCCTCTGCTCCTCCTCGAACTAACTGTACCTCTCCTCGTTGAAGACATCGTCGGAATTTTATTTTTTAGCAAAAATTGATCATCTCTAAATTACTTACGACATAACCCTTAAAAATCATGAAACTTTCACTAAAAATCCTATCTTCACATAACGATCATGATTATATACTTGAATCGTTGTTTTTAAAATGTTGCAATTTGTCAAAAACTTGGTTACTTACTGTAAATTTAACATTTCATACAATACATAGCATGAATCAATCTCAAACTATTTTTAGTGTAACTTATATTCAAAAACAAACTTTTTTCTAGTTTACGACATTAGAAATTTTGACGCGGCGGATAATTCAAAACGATCTTCAATCGACGTAAATAGCAATCTGTGGATTGATGGATACTGAAATGCCCGAATTCGTTGATCCGAAGATGCCGAACTCTAGCTATCTCTGTCTCGTTGATCCGAAGATACCGGGAAAGAGATCTACGATTCTTCAACGTTGATCTTGCGCACAAGATTCCATGAATCGGCTTCAGCAAACGATGATTCGAGCGCACTCGAATGACGTAAGTGGAGATAGGAGATACACTCGACTACCAATTGAAATTGAAAGCAACAAGCTAACAAAAGAGAATTTTATTCAATATTCAACAACCCCTTACAAATGATATAACTCGCCTATTTATAGGCGTACAACACAACACTTACATCACAACTCATAGGTCTTAAATGACCTAACACTTAGAATATTTACAACACTCAACAATACGAGTTACAAACGAATTACAAATGACATAAGAAAGTAGTACCGACTTAACAAATATTTGACGACCTAGAGGAACAGTAGACTGCCGACTTAAAGAAATCAACTCTCGACTTATCATCTTTGATTCGCGACTTATCAGAACCTCCTCACGAGTTATCATCTTCACTTCCGACTTATCAAGCCTCGCGAGTTAAGGTAGTTGTTCGTTCGCGACCTTCAGTCATGCCGCGACTTATCTGGCAACGATTCAGGGTTAGGTCGAAATAGTTTTCGGTTGGTGGTTGGGGATTGGGGACAATCGGAGTTAAGTTGTGGAATTGGCGATGAGTCGGAGGTCGTAGTGGAGACTGGAGATAGGTCGGAAAATGACTGCGAGCTATCGTTAGGTCGGAGATTGTTGCGTGGTTCCAGTGACAAGGGTTTAGGTCGTAAATCGTCACCGATATAGGACTTAGGTCGTAAGTCGTCACCGACATAGGGCGTAGGTCGTAAGTCGTCACCGACATAGGGCGTAGGTCGTAAGTCGTCGCTGACATAGGGCTTATGTCGTAAGTCGTCACCGATATAAGGCTTAGCTTGTAAGTCGTCACCGATATAGGGCTTAGCTTGTAGTGAAGAATTAGGTCGGAATGGTATTGTGGTGGATTTATGTCGTTGTCGAGCTTCGTTAGGTCGTTCGACTACTTCGCCCATCAAGGTATGTACTGCATCATCCTCTCCAGGTTGAGAGAGATTCGTCCTCGAATTTAAAAGTTCCTCCCCATTGGATTGTTCATCTCCAAAATAAGGTATAAGATGTTTAACATTAAACACGTCAGAAGTGTAAACATCCTCAGGCAGCTTCAACTTATAAGCATTTTCATTGATCCGTTTTATAATTTTTATTGGACCAATCTTTCGGGCTTTCAATTTGTTATATGCACCCACTGGAAAACGATCCTTTGTTAATACAGCATAAACCAAATCACCTTCATTAAATTCAACGTTTCTTCGTTTCAAATCTGCCGATTGTTTGTACTTCTCATTTGCTTTCTTCAATCGTTCCTGAACAATTTGATGACATTCTGTCAGTCCTTCAACAAAATCAGCAGCTTTCTTAACTGTCCCCTTCGAATGTGGTATTACCGTTAAATCCAACGGTCCTTTTGGCATACTAGAATAAACAATCTGAAATGGACTGAACCCCGTACTACGATTTACTGCATGGTTATGAGCAAACTCTGCCTGGCATAACTTCATATCCCAACTCTTCAAATTATCCTGTACAAGACATCTCAACAGATTTCCCAATGATCTATTCACAACTTCAGTTTGCCCATCCGTCTGAGGATGATATGCACTACTAAACTTCAGCTTCGTTCCCACCATCTTCCATAGACTCAACCAAAAGTGACTCAGAAATCGAGTATCTCGGTCAGAAACAATAGATTCGGGTAAACCATGTAAACGATATATTTCTTTAAAGAATAATTGTGCCACTCGAACTGCATCCGCTGTCTTCTTACAGGCTATAAAATGTGCCATCTTCGAAAATCTGTCAACCACCACATAAATGGAATCATTACCACGCTGCGTTCTTGGCAACCCCAACACAAAGTCCATACTGATATCCACCCATGGTTTTACAGGCACGGGTAACGGCATATATAAACCAGCATTAGTCGCAGTTCCTTTCGAAACTTGACAAATATGACAACGCTCCACAAACCTCGCTACTTCTTTCCTCATCGATGGCCAAAAATAAGATTGTGAAATTAACTGTAGCGTACGATCTCTACCCACATGGCCTTCTTCATGTAATTCTTTAACAATCTTCATTCTCAAGCTACAGTCTGGGATGCACAAACGATTTCCTTTAAACAGAAAACCATCCACCAACACAAATTCATCAGTGCTTCCTTCCTTTACTTTTTTAACAAATTTCACAAAGTAAGGATCTTCTTCAATCAATTCTGGCAATAATTCAAAACCTGTCACTTCAACTTTCATTGTCGTCAACAGATGACTCCTCCTGCTCAAAGCATCAGCCACACGATTGGTTACCCCTGACTTGTGCTTAACGACAAAAGTAAACTGCTGCAAATAAGCAATCCACGATGCATGTCTCGCTGAAATCTTGTCTTGTCCTTGTAAATGTTTCAACGCCTCGTGATCAGTGTATAAAACAATTTCTTTCTGGAATAAGTAATGTCGCCAGTGCTTCACCGCTTGAACAACAGCATAAAATTCCACATCATAGGTACTGTATCTCATCTTTGCTCCTGACAACTTCTCGCTGAAATATGCAATAGGACGCCCATTCTGACTCAACACCCCTCCAATTCCAACCTTTGACGCATCAGTATGCAGTTCAAACAATAACTGAAAATCTGGTAATACAAGAATTGGTGCAGATGTCAGCAACTTCTTGATCTTTCCAAAAGCAATCCCAGCTTCCTCCGTCCAAGAAAATTGTTTCCCCTTCATGCAATCAGTCACCGGTGCCATCACGCTACTGAAGTGTGGAATGAATCTTCGGTAGAATGACGCTAGCCCATGAAAACTTCTCACTTCTGTAATTGTCTTCGGCTGTGGCCAATTCCTGACTGCTTCAACTTTATTCTGATCTACCTGGATGCCCTTCTCCGAAACAATATACCCCAAGAACAAAACACTATGCGTCATGAACACGCATTTCTTTGTCGCAGCATAAAATTGTTCCTTTCGTAGAATAATTAACACTTCCTTCAGATGTTGAACATGCTCTTCCAGATTCCTACTATAAATCAAGATATCGTCAAAGTACACCACCACAAATTTCCCAATGAAAGGCCTAAAAATTTGATTCATCACTCGCATGAACGTACTCGGTGCATTCGAAAGACCGAACGGCATCACCAGCCATTCATACAACCCCTCTCTCGTCTTGAAGGCTGTCTTCCATTCGTCTCCAGGTCTAATCCGAATTTGATGATATCCGCTTTTCAAATCAATTTTCGAAAAGATAGTAGCCCCACTCAACTGATCCAGCAAGTCATCCAACCTTGGCATTGGAAATCTGTATCGTACAGTGATTTTATTCAATGCTCGACTGTCCGTGCACATCCTCCACGTCCCATCTTTCTTCGGTACCAACAAAGCTGGCACAGCACATGGACTCAAACTTTCCTGTACACGTCCCTGCTCAAGCAATTCTTCCACCTGCCTCCTTAATTCTTCATGCTCCTTCGGACTCATTCGGTAATGCGGTCTATGTGGCAAGACTGCTCCCGGAACAAGATCAATTTGATGTTGAATGTCTCTCAGCGGCGGTAACTCTTTAGGCAACTCGTCTGGAAATACATCCTCAAATTCTTTCAATACTGACTTTGCTTCTTCTGGAATTTCAACCTCTTCTCTGCTCTCACGCCCAATCAACAAGAACACTTCCGGTTCTTCCTCGACCTCCTTAACAAACTCCTTCAAAGATAACAACGTTTTCAGTTCTTCAATCTCCTCCAGTTTGTTTTCTTCCTGTTGGCGTTGCTTCGGAACCAGAGTAATCTTTGTACCTTCGAACATGAAACTGTAACTGTTGGTCCGTCCGTCATGCTGCACAGCTCGATCATACTGCCACGGTCTCCCCAGCAACAAATGACAAACGTCCATATCTACGACATCACACCAGATTTCATCTTTGTATTTCTTCCCAATTGAAAACTTCACACAAGCTCTACGTCCAACTTTCACTTCACCACCCTTCCTCAACCAAGCTAACTTGTACGGTTTAGGATGTTTCTCGGTTTTCAACTCCAACTTCTTCACCGCTTCTGTAGAGATAATATTATCACAACTCCCAGCATCAATAACAAATTTACAAACTCTTCCCAGAATAGTGCATGTAGATTGAAAGATATTGTTCCTCAACCAACTACTTTCCTCCTCTTGCTTCGGTGTTAAACAACTTCTCCTCATCATCAATGCATACCCGTCATCTCCCGACAGTAAGTCTTCCTCCTCAACTGGTAAAGAATTTGAGCATTCAGGTTCTTCATCCTCATCCTCAACCTCAGCAATCATTGCTCTCTTCTTTGGCTTTGGACACTCATTGCTTTTATGACCCAACTCCTGACAGTTGTAACATTTGAAACCGTTGTTAACCTTTGCCTTCTCAACCTCCTTCACCACTGGTTTACTGATAGGTTTAGACACATTAGAACTTCCACCAACACCCTTCACTTGATTATTGGAATTCGTGAACACACCACCTCCTCGTCGTCCCTGCTTTTCCCAAGCCAACGCCTTCTGATGTGCCTTTGCTACAGATCTTGGATCGAACATATTAACCATATCCTGAATCTGCATTCTCAATCCCCCAATGAATCTAGATGTCAGTTGTTCTTCCGTTTCCATAATATCATTCCTTGCAATAAGCTGATAAAACTCATCTGCGTAATCATTAACAGTCTTTGTGCCCTGCCTCAAGTTCTGTAAACGTTGATACATCAGAGATTGATAGTTGTAAGGTAAGAACGTTGCTTTCATCAATTTCTTCATCTTCTCCCAAGATTCAACTTTTGACTTCCCCATTCGTTCACGTGTAAGTTTAGTTTGCTGCCACCATGCCAAAGCTCTACCCCTCAACCTTGTAGCAACCAACTTCACTCTACGACGTTCTGGAACTTCTTTGAAATCAAAAATTTCTTCAACATTAGCCACCCAATCCAAAAACTCCTCAGCCTGCATACCACCTTTGAATTCTGGAATTTCAGTTTTCATACCAGATTCCCACTTGTGATCGTACTCCGACTGATTCCTTCCTCGTCCACGTCCTCGTCCATGAACACTACCACCATCATACTCTTCTTCACCATCCGATGTATATCGATGTCGATCCTGACCACCAACATCTCTACCACCACCATTTCTTCCACCAACATTCCTACGATCCACATTCCTTCGATCACGATCATTCTCATTTCTATCACGATTTCGATCTTCAATATTTCTATCACAATCTCGATCCACGCTTCTATGATCACTATCAACACTTCTCTCCCGATTAGAATGTGGTGAAATCCTACTTCTTCCATGACTCGATTCAGGTGAAACCCTTCTCTGATTTTGACTCATTTCCAACATCATCCTCTCTAATCGACCAATCCCTTCCGTAAGCTTCTCATTGAAATTCTCGTTGATTCGTTGCTCCATTTCGTCGGCCTCTTCTCTTCCGTACAAAGCATTAATATTGCGATGACGTTGAACTCGTCTTGGCGGCATGATTGAATACTTCACAAACACTTCAACAAATTCACACTTCAAGTTTTCAAACACCTTTCGAACTTTGATCCAAAATAAAATGGATCGAAACTCCAACTTTGTTGCAAAATATGATGAACACGATGAACACAACTTCAACACTTCAAATTCTCGGCTCCAAGACTCGATTTAGCTATGATTGGCTAAAACAAGCTCCGATACCAAACTGACGCAGCGGATAATTCAAAACGATCTTCAATCGACGTAAATAGCAATCTGTGGATTGATGGATACTGAAATGCCCGAATTCGTTGATCCGAAGATGCCGAACTCTAGCTATCTCTGTCTCGTTGATCCGAAGATACCGGGAAAGAGATCTACGATTCTTCAACGTTGATCTTGCGCACAAGATTCCGTGAATCGGCTTCAGCAAACGATGATTCGAGCGCACTCGAATGACGTAAGTGGAGATAGGAGATACACTCGACTACCAATTGAAATTGAAAGAAACAAGCTAACAAAATAGAATTTTATTCAATATTCAACAACCCCTTACAAATGATATAACTCGCCTATTTATAGGCGTACAACACAACACTTACATCACAACTCATAGGTCTTAAATGACCTAACACTTAGAATATTTACAACACTCAACAATACGAGTTACAAACGAATTACAAACGACATAAGAAAGTAGTACCGACTTAACAAATATTTGACGACCTAGAGGAACAGTAGACTGCCGACTTAAAGAAATTAACTCTCGACTTATCATCTTTGATTCGCGACTTATCAGAACCTCCTCACGAGTTATCATCTTCACTTCCGACTTATCAAGCCTCGCGAGTTAAGGTAGTTGTTCGTTCGTGACCTTCAGTCATGCCGCGACTTATCTGGCAACGATTCAGGGTTAGGTCGAAATAGTTTTCGGTTGGTGGTTGGGGATTGGGGACAATCGGAGTTAAGTTGTGGAATTGGCGATGAGTCGGAGGTCGTAGTGGAGACTGGAGATAGGTCGGAAAATGATTGCGAGCTATCGTTAGGTCGGAGATTGTTGCGTGGTTCCAGTGACAAGGGTTTAGGTCGTAAATCGTCACCGACATAGGACTTAGGTCGTAAGTCGTCACCGACATAGGGCGTAGGTCGTAAGTCGTCACCGACATAGGGCGTAGGTCGTAAGTCGTCGCTGACATAGGGCTTATGTCGTAAGTCGTCACCGATATAAGGCTTAGCTTGTAAGTCGTCACCGATATAGGGCTTAGCTTGTAGTGAAGAATTAGGTCGGAATGGTATTGTGGTGGATTTATGTCGTTGCCGAGCTTCGTTAGGTCGTTCGACTACTTCGCCCATCAAGGTATGTACTGCATCAAATTTCGAATTAGTTTGAGAGATAATGATTTTTGAAGTCAGAGCATGCATAAGTATTCATCTCTGTTATAAATGACAGAGCAATGTTTATGATCGTTCCAGGTATTCAATTTTAAACCCTCACCTTCCACATTGTTTTGATCTTTGAAAAACTTCAAGTAGAATCCTAGTTTTAGATCTGAACTCTAATCGCCTTGCCTTTGATTTGAATTTGAAAGGGATTGCTTCTTCTTTTGTTTACAGAGCTTTTTATTTTGAGACTTTGTTTACAGGTTTTGCAATCCCAGGCTAACAACATACAAGCCAATATATATACATGTTTATACGCATGAAATGATGTATAGGGTACAAGGTTTTGGGCTCAAGAAATTTGTAGATCTGTACAAGGTTGCGTACAATGTTGTGATGAGTTTGAAATGAGATGCTAGTGGCTTTGACATGAAGTTGAGATGAAGTGTAGACAATGTTTTTAGTCTTTCCTATATTGAACCAGACAATGCTTTTTGGTTTTATATATATATATTTTTTACTAGTTTACTCCTTTTTGTTAACTTTTTTACTTGTTATCTTTGTTACCAGGCAATTGTTTACTACCAATTTGATTTTTTTGTGCATGATTTACTTTTTGGTTATTTACTTTTTACTTGATTTTTAACATGCTTTCATATACATACATACATATATATATATATATATATGTGTTTTGGAAACAATTTTGCAAAGTGATTTTAAATAAGCCATTTAAGTCCTCGTGTTTAAATCTATTCTTATATTTAAAATACATAACTTAAAAGAATAAAAAAAATTCTATTTTATTTCAAATGTATGAATAACATTTTTGTTAACACTTTTCTTTTTATTATAATTTAAAAATGTACAATTCAAAACAAATGAAAGTTTTTGCTATACTATCTTTATAAAAATAACATTTTTACTAAAACATGATTTTGTAAACGATTTCTTATCAGAATGATTTAAAAATGATTTTATAATTTTTCTTATATCTCTCATCATGTATTTTCATATGTATATTTTTCTTTTATATTTACTTCTTTCATTTTTTTCAATATATATATATATATATAATATATATTCCTTTCGATAACTATATTTATTTAGTTCATTCATATATATATATATATTTCACTTACCATTACATATTTTTACAATGCAAATTTTTTTTGTTTATAAGTACTTACACAAGGCCCAAATAAAAGTTAAACAAAATAGACAAGAGAAGAAGTTCTTCTCACGTCTCATTACTGAACGTACAAAACTCAAAACTAGGAAATAAGAAAAACAGAAACCTCCTCCTCTAACCCTAAAGCAAAATCATTCTTTTTAGTTTAAAATAA
This sequence comes from Allium fistulosum, assembly GCA_030737815.1. Lineage (NCBI taxonomy): Eukaryota > Viridiplantae > Streptophyta > Magnoliopsida > Asparagales > Amaryllidaceae > Allium > Allium fistulosum. The sequence continues at coordinate 1,026,475,308 of CM060902.1, forward strand.
ATTGCTAGAAAATCAAAGAAAATTCAGGTATTGATCTCAAACCCTAATACATCCTTTAGACCAATTGATTTCAGTTTTACAGTGTTTTGAGTCCTAGTTGTTCTTCTTTTGGTGGAGTCATTTTTAGGCTTTTCTGAAATTGTAAAAGTAAAGTCAAATCCGGTGTTTGGCTAGCTTAACCATGGAATTAAGGTGAGTAATCCTCACCATTGTCTCTGATTTGTGTTGCATGTTGTTATTTAAGGGATTGAGCTTAGTTGTTAAATGATTGTTAAGTAATATACTCTATTGGAAAATTACAATAAACTTATGTATATAACCCTATCAAATTTGCTTACAGTAGCTTAAACCCTAAATATTTTATGCCTGATTGATCAATATATGTTACGTGCATGTTTGGTAGTGGTTTCAAGCTTTAGTAAGTTTCAATAGTCGGAAATGTAGCAATCATCAGCAGTGACGATGCTTGGAGCATTCAGGCTCCAAGTGACCTTACCAGTTTACCGGTGGGTTCCACCGATCGACTACTAACAATATTGCTATAAACCATGGGTACCATGCAAGTGGGTATGGATCACATAGCTAAAACTTTATGCAAACTCTCTAACAGTCTCTAGCATAAATAAAATGCAATGGGTGCGTCAAGAGATATAGTTCACAATAGGAAATTAATTTTTGTACTATTATTTATAATATTATTACTACTACTAATTTTTATAAACTTATTTAATTTTTGTAAAACATATTTAATTTTTATTTAATTTGGTTAAATTTTCAAAAACTTAGTTAACTTACTTAAATATTTATAAAACTTAGTAAATTTTTAGAAACTAAGTTGACTTAGTTAAATTTTTACATAACATGGTTAATTTTTATGAACTAATGTAATTTTTATAGAACTTCGTTAACTTTGTTAATTTTTTTAAAATTGGTTAAATTTTACAAACTTAGTCAAATATTTATAAAACTTAGTTAACTTCTATAAAACTTGGTTGAATTATATAAACTTAGTTATTTTTATCAACATAGATAATTTTTTAAAACTTCACTAATCTTTATAAACTTAGTTAATGTTGTAAACTTATTTAATTTTTGTAAAATTTAATTGATTTAGTTAATTCTTACAAAAAATAGTTAATTTTTATGAAATTGATATAAAATCTCATCAACTTAGTTAAATTTGTGTAAAACTTAACTAATTTTATAAATTTATTAAATTTTTATAAAACTTAGTTAACTTAATTTATTAAAAGTTTGTTGACTTAGTTAATTTTTATAAAACTTGGCATTTTGCATTTTATAATGCAAATTGAATTTATAAAAATACTTCAAAAACACAATATCCAAAATCCTAATTGGTGATAAATACATATAAAACTAATCTACATTTAGCAATCGGATTTTTGTTTGAAACAAGCATAATCTAAGAAATAAAGTTAGTTAACGAATTTACTATACCTGAGGTTAACTTCAACTACATACTAACTTCTTTTAACAACTACAGATTCATTGGTAGGTGATACTGGCTTCTTTTAACAACTACAGGTTCATTGGCAGGTACTTTTTCTCAAGATAATTGAGAAGCACTTTGGCTTGTCATGTTCCAAAATCAAGATCTGCAATCCACTTTCTTTATGTTCAATGAATGACCCATTAGTTACCTATGTGTAGTATTCATAACTGGTTCAGCCATTTTCTTCCAACCATCCTCTCTAAGGCTATGTTGCAAATTTCCCAACTGGAATTTCTATTCCACCTATACCCATGTAAGCACCAAATTACAGACATTTTATTATCGTGTCCCTTTGCCAAATATTCATTCAGTTTAACACTAACTGGAAGTATATGCACAATAAATATCAAATAAATTTGCCTTTAAGATAAAAAAGTAAACTGATTAAAATAAAACAATTTTCATCTTTCCAGACATCTACCTTATTTTATATATTTTTGGACCTAATAACAAGCATATAATACTTCTGTTTTAAACTTGTTGATAACATACATATAATATTTGGTTTTAAACAAAATGTGATGATGTAAATTAATATGGACATTCAGCAAATGAGCAAGGTTAGGACACATTTAGACATCAAATATCTAGCTGGTTTAAAATTTGGACAAGACCATGTAATTTTGCTCTTTGTATTATCAATTGAAACAAGTTATGGCAAGAGAGAGAGAGAGAGAGTAAAACTTAGATTAGATTCATTTAGAAACCCGATACAAGTTCAAAAGAAGATGCCATTAAGTTGAATTAAGCATGTGTTTACTTTTCAATAGGTTACTTAGGATTTGTAATATTCTTAACCACGAAAAATAATATCATATCAAATTTGTATAGCATTGATCTATTATGGAGACATTATAAAATATATAATAATATAATTCATTGCCTTTCTTAGGGTGGTCAAATTTAGATAATGGTAGCATTACTAATTGAAGTTTCACTCTACCCCCTCTTTTTTTCTATCTTAAAATACAACATCCTTTTGCTAATCATATAGAAAAGAAAAAAAAATCAAAAAGTCATAAAACCATGAAAAAAAATCAAAAAGTCATAAAACCATGAAAGAACGATTGACTAAGTATTATACTTGATACTCTATTAGTTTCTCAACATGGCCTCATTCCTCTTCATTGGATTCCTTGAAGAACCAAGAAAAGTCAATAAATATAGACAACTAAATGCTTGGATTTGAAAAGATTAGGCATACAATGGACTACTGCTTGTAACTTTTTAATGCAACATTATTTCGATCAAAGTACGCGTAAAACAGAATGTGCAAATTACTTGGCAAGGCTTTCTACTTGTAATTTTTGATAAATAAGAATTAATACACTATAAAGTAATCATGCTATTTGTGCAAATATAGAAATATTACCATTGGGCCCCACGTGAAATACGCAACAGGTATGAACCATGTTCCAATTTCAATTATAGTGACTGGACTTGAGTCTAGGTATGTATCTACCTGAACCGAATCTGACCCAGTAATAGACCTAGTTGTAGATGTGCATAGCCTAGGTGCAGAACATTAGTGAAATTGCATGAATTGTTCTTAGTATGATTTGTTACAATAGAAATAAACACTACCTTGCATGAGCATCAGCGTTGCTCAAATAAATTTAGTAAAAGATAAGATGACTATAGAAGTGACATGATTCATGTTTTACAATATTGGTTCAAAAAGCTCAGCAACAGAACAAGTAATTCAAAAATGCAAGCGAGTAGTGTAACAAACCATACATTAATGGACCTAAATTTCAAAAAAATTAAAACCCAAGTCCATCAAAGAACAAGTCGTTGGATTTGGTACCTACAAATAAGCATGAGTATTATCGAAGGTTGATAAAAATCTAAACTCACAGCGAAAACAATAATAGGATAAGAATATTGACTATGACTACTACCTTAGAACTAATGGTATTCCTTGGATAGCAGATTGTCACATCAACATCAAGCATGAGAGAATGAAAGCTTCTCCAACAACAAAGCACATTCAGCTCCAGTGACATGTTCCCCTAAATATATAAACTGTCCATAACATAAACTTATACCAATTATTTTCCATTAATTGTTATGTCCATCAAGGTTAGCAATTCTAATCTAACCTTGTGTTGCACACACGATTACTTGCCTACCTCTTCCCAAGATACTAATGATATTGTGACGACCGCCCATGACCCCTGCACCGAATCTAGAGAAAGTGCGCTGTAATGTGTGCCAGGCGACCATGGACGATTGTCAGGGTAAATTAAAAACGACAGAATCTATCGTATTACTCACGGCGCATGGACAAAATACAATAGAACATATGTATAGTGAAGCTTTACAGAATAAAATGTCATCATATAAAACTCCATAATAGTTGAATACAAGCATCCAAATAGTCAATACATCAAGCCTCACTACATAACACTCAGAGATTATATAAACAGCGGAACATCCAGTACATATAAGAAGATAATATGCAACCCTCCAGCTCGTCTTCGATATCAGCATCGTGAAAAGAGAACAGCACCTGTCACCTGCTACCTAGTCTGCCCGTCCCAAAATGGACGAACAACCCAAGGCAATAAGAGTTAAAACATAAAGCCTTGAGTCAGCCAACAGTCTTAGTGAGCAGTAAATTAACTAACAACATACCAAAAGAGCATAAAGGAAAAGGAATAGGAATACAACCCTCCCACTCCAACCTCATTCTACAGTGATAGCCCCCAGACACACACTAAGCAGAAGCAAACATAGCAGAGCATACAATTTGAAGTAAAGTAATTATCACTCGAGTCAAGGGTGATGTTTTCCAAGCACAAACCCCCAAGGCCTAAACCAAGATCAGATAAGCACCCGGAAAACACTGCTCTTGAGACCGAATGACGATACAACCAAACATCCATGACTCTGGCTATCACTATTATCATTGCTTCGATATCACCGTTAATTGAATGACCGGCACATTCTTTCAGCCGTCCGTCAAGGGCTAATGGAAACCCCGGTTCTAGACATAACTCCCGCACGTCGTCGCAGCCCGTGCCTAGGACTATCGAATCTGCCCAGAGTACTCGACCATCAACAGTTGGCCGTTGGGACTATCGAATCTGCCCAAACGTACTCTTGCTTAGAGCATGCTAGAACCTTCAACAACGATGCTATCCAAGCCTCCTAGTCATCCTCCTTGACGACTCTTTCCATACTAGCTCAAGCGCCTCTCAAGCATCCATTACCCTTAACTCGAATCATATCACCGAGTTACCAACGTGCTTGGAATGATCCCGTCTGGATTAGACCAAGACTATCTCATATCATACTTCACTTCATCACATCCTCGCAAAGTCTCATCTCAACATCATCATCATCGAATCTATGCATAAGAGCTTCATCACCCGCTACATATGCCACAAGCAGCTTTCCCAATTAAAGAGCCTTTCTCTTAGCTTTTGAATCATCTTCGGTCTAAATCAAATCATCAATCATCTAATTTATAGCAATCAACCAAGTCAAACATTAATCCAAACAATCAAGCATTCAAATATGATCTAAGTAGACAATTATCACAATAATGGCAATTTCGTAATTAAAGAGTTGAAAGTCTAACATGCATGAAATCATAAGAAATATCTCTACAATCTTGATGAATGAACTTGCATAGGTTAACACTTAGTAAAATGGTTGTCAAATCATCATGAACAATGGATCTACATGGATCTACACTTAGGATGAAGAAAATGCATGAAAATCACTATTTTAACACCAAATCGAGCCAACAATCCGATATACTCCTTTGGATCCGTGTGAGAGATAATCACCACTCACCAAATCACCTAAACAACCCCAAATCAACACGCTTCAGATCTGGACAGCGAAGGATCAAGCTTGATCTATCACGAATCCGCTTCAAACGAAGAAATCTCACTTCAAAGGATGAAGATCTTCAATCTAAGCTCTTGAATCTTCAATTTGATCTTCAACTTGGATGGATGGAAGCACTAGATTAGAGTGGAGAAAAGAAGTGAAGAAGTGTAGAAGTCGAGCTCTCAAAATGGCAGCACTTCGTCGCTTCGAAATCCGGATCCCAAAAAGTGAGAAAAACCCTTCCTATTTATAGTTGAAATTCCCTTAAGTCGTAACCTCGGAGTTAGGTCGCCCACGACCTACGACCTAAAACCAACCGACCTAAAGACTTCGACCTACCAAAGTTACGACTTAGGACTTAGCTGCTTAACACCCTACGACCTAACATACCGCAGGTATGAGACCTAACGACCTAAGTCCAAGTGCACTTACGACCTACCAGGCCAACCTATCTACGAGTTAAGACTTAGCAGCGCTTGCGACTTAACAACCCCTTAGGTCGCTCACGACCTACCACCTTAAGTCTTCACGCGACCTAAAAAAAACATCACTCTCGCGACCTAACACTTAGACGCGACTTAACTTCTCAGCGACCTAACACATGCGCGCGCCTATACAACACGCGACCTAACTCTTACGCGACCTACCAACCTATGCGACCTAACAACTTATGCCAATACGCGACCTAACTAAAAACAGAGCTCACGACCTAACTCTTAGGTCGCTAACCTATAGGTCGCTCCACCATACTAGGTCGCTAACTACTATCACTAGTTCCTTAGGTCGCTGCCGACCTATCCCCTAAGGTCGCTTACTAATCTTAGGTTGCCAAATCCTATAAGACGCTAACTCTCTTAGGTCGCTCACTCGACCTAACCTTCCCCACGACCTAAGCTAACATACAACCTAACTCCTAGGTCGCTCCACCTTCTTAGGTCGCCAACTACGACCTAACACTTAATCAGTTCGCCTCCTTAGGTCGCTCCAACTCCCTACGACCTAGGACTTAGAAAAATTCTGCCTAAAAATCTGAAATGGCTCAACGACACTAAAATTCCAGATTTTGACAAACTTTTCGATCCGTAAAAATACGGGTCGTTACATTCTCTCCCCCTTAGGAATTTCGCCCCCGAAATTCCAAACAAACAAAGCAATCAAAACTATTCTGCACGCCTATCATCCATAGCGATCAACAAACCATGCATCCAATTCTAGCTTAGCGTGCAGAATTCTAAAATTAGAACAAGTTACAATATCGCGAGATGACACGACACCTTAGGGCCATACCTCGAAGAGTTCGGGATGAGCTGCTTTCATCCTCTCTTCCACCTCCCATGTACAGTCGTTATCATCGTCACTCCATTGTATCTTGAGCAACTTAACTACCTTCCTCCTAAGCTGTTTCGTGTCGGTTTCCACAACACGAAGCGGCTTACGTGGTCTTCTATCGACTGGATCAACTTCGAAATCTTCACAGCTATCACCAGGAACCACTGTATTCGAGTCGTGCACGTACTTCCGTAGATATGATACATGAAAAACATTGTGCACACTCGACATCTTCTCTGGTAACTCCAATCTGTAGGCGAGCTTTCCAATTCGCTCGATGATCGGGAATGGTCCAACAAATCTCGGAGTCAATTTTCCTTTCTTCCCGAATCGAATAACATTCTTCAGTGGAGAAATCTTCACAAAAACCATATCTCCTACGTCGAATTCCAAATCCTTTCGACGCTTATCGGCATAACTCTTCTGACGGTCTTGGGCTGCCTTCATTCGTTGCCGAATGATCTCTATGCAATCCGAAGTCTGTCGAATCATCTCTGGCCCAAGCATCAGCTTTTCTCCTGCTTCTAACCAACATGTCAGAGAATTACACGGTCTTCCATACAACGCCTCATACGGTGCCATACCAATGCTTGACTGGTAACTGTTGTTGTATGAAAACTCTACCAAATGAAGGTGATCTTCCCATGATCCTCCGAAGTCCAAAACACAAGCTCTAAGAAGATCTTCCAAAACTCGGTTGACTCTCTCGGTCTGACCATCTGTTTGAGGGTGATAAGCTGTACTCAAACACAACTCGGTTCCCAAAACTTCCTGGAAGCTCTTCCAAAATCCACTAGTGAACAATGGATCTCGATCGCTCACTATACTCTTCGGAATACCATGGAATCGGACTATCCACTTAACATACAACTCAGCCAACTTTGATGCAGTCCTAGTCGATCGAACAGGAATGAATCTTGCGCTCTTAGTCAGACGATCCACAATGACCCAAATCCCTTCATTTCTCGTTCTGGTTCTAGGTAGTCCATCAATAAAATCCATCGATACTTGCTCCCACTTCCATGCAGGAACTTCTAATGGCTGAAGCAATCCACTAGGCTTCTTCTGTTCGGCTTTTACCAACTGGCAGTTCATACACTTGGAAATAAAATTTCCAACATCCTTCTTCATGCCTTCCCAGTAGTAGGTTCTCTTCATATCCCGATACATCTTATTTCCACCTGGATGAATTGTCAACTTCGAGTGATGACTTTCCTTCAGAACTTCATCTCTCAATCCATCTATATCGGGAACAACTAGTCGTCCCTGCTTTCGAAGCCAACCCTCTCGATCGACCTCGAATCCTTTATCCTTTTCTAGATCCAATCCAGATTCCAAATCACGGATAATCCTGACAAGCTTATCGTCTCGCTTTTGGCTCTCGCCATTCCTTTCCACAATAGAAGGTCTTATCGATAAGTTTTCCAACATCTCAGGTTCCAATTCGCATCTAGGCCTAAAGTCAAATCCAGCTAAATACTCGAGATTCTTCCATTCTGAAAACATGGCTCCCAATCCTGCATGTCTTCGACTTAACGCATCTGCCACCGCGTTACCTTTTCTCGGAGTATAAGCTATACCAAAATCATACGATGCCAAAAACTCTAGCCAACGTTGCTGCCGAAGATTCAAATCCTTTTGGGAGAAAAGATACTTCAACGACTTATGATCCGTAAACAACTCGAATCGAACTCCCAACAGATAATGTCTCCACATCTTCAGAGCAAATACAATCGCCGCTAACTCCAAATCATGAGTCGGGTAATTCCTTTCATGCGGTTTCAGTTGTCGACTTGCATACGCAACAACTTTATCCCTCTGCATCAGCACTGCTCCAAGTCCAGTACCACATGCGTCGGTGTAAACCACCATCTCATCATTCCCACTTGGAATAGTCAAAACAGGAGCACTTGTCAATCTCTCTTTCAGGATTCCGAAAGCTTGCTCACACTTAGCTTCCCATCTGAACACTTGGTTATTCTTCGTCAATCCTGTTAGCGGTGCAGCTATCTTGGAGAAGTCTTTGATAAACCGTCGATAATATCCTGCTAATCCAAGAAAACTTCTCACATCAGATGCATTCTTGGGTCTAACCCAATCCTGGATTGCTGCCACCTTAGCGGGATCAACCGCTATTCCACTTCCAGAAATCACATGGCCTAAGAACCTCACTTCACTCTTCCAGAAGTGAGACTTCGAAAACTTAGCCTTCAGCTGATGTTTCCGCAAGATTTCCAAAACAATATACAAGTGCGTCTTGTGCTCTTCTTCAGTTCTGGAATAAATCAGAATGTCATCCACGAACACAAGCACAAACTTGTTCAACTGATCTCTGAACACTCTATTCATAAGATCCACAAAATATGCTGGCGCGTTAGTCAATCCAAACGGCATTACCAGCCACTCAAAGAAACCGGATGGTGTTTGAAAAGCAGTCTTCGGCACACTATCCTTAGCTACTCTCAACTGGTGAAATCCCGTTGCCAAATCCATTTGAGAAAACACCTTGGCTTCGTGAAGCTGATCAAACAAGTCATCTATTCTCGGCAATGGATACTTGTTCTTCTTAGTCACCTTATTCAGCTCACGATAATCCACACACAATCTCAACGACCCATCTGCCTTGGTTGCAAACACAACTGGTGCACCCCACTCGGACACACTACGCCGAATGAATCCTTTCTGCAAAAGATCATCAACTTGCACCCTCAACTCCTGCTGTTCCCTAGGCGCCATCCGCCTAAGAGGCATCACAACAGGTCTGGCTCCTTCAACTAGATCTATACGAAACTCGATCTCTCTATGCGGCGGCAACCCTTTGACTTCGTCAAAGACATCCTCGAATCCATTCGCGATTGGCACTAATGACAGTCCATCTCGTGGAACAACTAGCGAATACATGAAGCTAATGAAGACGCCTTCTTCATGCTTACATCGTATCACAATCTTTCACCCCTCCACATTCTCGACTGTCACCTCCAACCTTTCGCAATCAACCTTAGCCGCATACTTCCTAAGCCAGTCCATACCCAAAATAATTCCGAACCCCGCAAAGTTCAGAACAAAACAATCACAAACAAAAGAGCAACCATGACTCGATACAACTAGACCACGACATAACATACACAAACAAGACGAACCCCCAACTGGATTAGTCACGACCAATGGCCTATCAACAATATCCGGTTCCAAACCCAACCGGCCTACGAGTTCACTACAAACAAACGAATGCGGCGCTCCAGTATCAAACAGAACTCTAACTGGAACACCACATAGGAAAAGAGTACCCTGAACCACCACACTCTTTCCTTTCTCTTCAGCGGTAGGAGCTTTTGAAGACGACGGAACAGCTCCCAAAGCATAAGCTTGCACAATCTGCTTGTCTCTCCTCGGTTCTGGACAATTCTTCCTAAAATGCCCTGGCTTGTCACAGTTGTGACACTTCATCGGCACCTTCGGATTCTTACAATCCTTCGAGAAATGGCCCTTCTGCTGACAATTGTAGCAAGTCACCTCGCCTTTCGGCTTCTTCTGGCCATCCTTACCCTTCTGTTGCGGCTGCTTCCTCTTCTTGTTCCCGCCCTGCTGGGGTTTAGACTCTTCCCTGGTCACAGCAACAACAGATCCTTCCTTAGGAAACAGACTCTCATGCCTGAGAGCTTTCTCCACAAGCTTCTCAAATGAATCATCCAAATGATCCACCAATTGCCTCCCAAGATAACTGTCCAAGCCTGTCACAAACTTCTCATTCTTCTGATATGCAGATTCAATATATGACCGAGCATACTTGGACAAAGCTTCAAACTCAGAAACATACTCAAGAACTGGTCTTCCACCTTGCTTGAGCTCCACGAACTTCTTGAACAGAACAGACTTCTGCGCTGTAGAAATGAACTTAGCCTCAAATCTGACTTGGAATTACTCCCAAGTAATCTCTTCCTCCGGAGTATTGATGGTAATAGAGTTCCACCAATCAGAAGCTCTCCCTTGAAGCTGCCTTGATGCCAACTTCCTCTTAGTTGCATCATCAATTCCCAAATCACCAAAGATCCTTCTACAAGCATCTATCCACCTCTGGACCTCAGTAGTTGATTCTGTTCCCAAGAAAACCTTCCCTCCAAGAGCAGTATAGTCTTTGCACAACTTAGCAAAATCCACTGGTTTTGGAGTCTGAACTTGGACTCCAACATCTACTGCTGCCCTCGGAACTGGTATCCTTCTCATGATCGAAGTCATCATAGCTTCGAACATAGCTGCATAATCAGCAGCCCCCTCAGTAGCACGGCCTTCCCTAGCAGCTGGTCTCCCTCTTCGACTCATTCTCAATATCTATAAAAAGGAATGATTAGAACATCTAGAGAAACAACTGCATAAAGGACTCAAACTCTACTAAGCTAGTATATGATATATAGTATTCATCCATCAAAATACAATTACGTCTCTCATACGTAGTTACGTCAGTGATCGTTGGGTAAAATCGATTAACCAAAGCTCTGATACCAAATGTGACGACCGCCCATGACCCCTGCACCGAATCTAGAGAAAGTGCGCTGTAATGTGTGCCAGGCGACCATGGACGATTGTCAGGGTAAATTAAAAACGACAGAATCTATCGTATTACTCACGGCGCATGGACAAAATACAATAGAACATATGTATAGTGAAGCTTTACAGAATAAAATGTCATCATATAATACTCCATAATAGTTGAATACAAGCATCCAAATAGTCAATACATCAAGCCTCACTACATAACACTCAGAGATTATATAAACAGCGGAACATCCAGTACATATAAGAAGATAATATGCAACCCTCCAGCTCGTCTTCGATATCAGCATCGTGAAAAGAGAACAGCACTTGTCACCTGCTACCTAGTCTGCCCGTCCCAAAATGGACGAACAGCCCAAGGCAATAAGAGTTAAAACATAAAGCCTTGAGTCAGACAACAGTCTTAGTGAGCAGTAAATTAACTAACAACATACCAAAAGAGCATAAAGGAAAAGGAATAGGAATACAACCCTCCCACTCCAACCTCATTCTACAGTGATAGCCCCCAGACACACACTAAGCAGAAGCAAACATAGAAGAGCATACAATTTGAAGTAAAGTAATTATCACTCGAGTCAAGGGCGATGTTTTCCAAGCACAAACCCCCAAGGCCTAAACCAAGATCAGATAAGCACCCGAAAAACACTGCTCTTGAGACCGAATGACGATACAACCAAACATCCATGACTCTGGCTATCACTGTTATCATTGCTTCGATATCACCGTTAATTGAATGACCGGCACATTCTTTCAGCCGTCCGTCAAGGGCTAATGGAAACCCCGGTTCTAGACATAACTCCCGCACGTCGTCGCAGCCCGTGCCTAGGACTATCGAATCTGCCCAGAGTACTCGACCATCAACAGTTGGCTGTTGGGACTATCGAATCTGCCCAAACGTACTCTTGCTTAGAGCATGCTAGAACCTTCAACAAGGATGCTATCCAAGCCTCCTAGTCATCCTCCTTGATGACTCTTTCCATACTAGCTCAAGCGCCTCTCAAGCATCCATTACCCTTAACTCGAATCATATCACCGAGTTACCAACGTGCTTGGAATGATCCCGTTTGGATTAGACCAAGACTATCTCATATCATACTTCACTTCATCACATCCTCGCAAAGTCTCATCTCAACATCATCATCATCGAATCTATGCATAAGAGCTTCATCACCCGCTACATATGCCACAAGCAGCTTTCCCAATTCAAGAGCCTTTCTCTTAGCTTTTGAATCATCTTCGGTCTAAATCAAATCATCAATCATCTAATTTATAGCAATCAACCAAGTCAAACATTAATCCAAACAATCAAGCATTCAAATATGATCTAAGTAGACAATTATCACAATAATGGCAATTTCGTAATTAAAGAGTTGAAAGTCTAACATGCATGAAATCATAAGAAATATCTCTACAATCTTGATGAATGAACTTGCATAGGTTAACACTTAGTAAAATGGTTGTCAAATCATCATGAACAATGGATCTACATGGATCTACACTTAGGATGAAGAAAATGCATGAAAATCACTATTTTAACACCAAATCGAGCCAACAATCCGATATACTCCTTTGGATCTGTGTGAGAGATAATCACCACTCACCAAATCACCTAAACAACCCCAAATCAACACGCTTCAGATCTGGACAGCGAAGGATCAAGCTTGATCTATCACGAATCCGCTTCAAACGAAGAAATCTCACTTCAAAGGATGAAGATCTTCAATCTAAGCTCTTGAATCTTCAATTTGATCTTCAACTTGGATGGATGGAAGCACTAGATTAGAGTGGAGAAAAGAAGTGAAGAAGTGTAGAAGTCGAGCTCTCAAAATGGCAGCACGTCGTCGCATCGAAATCCGAATCCCAAAAAGTGAGAAAAACCCTTCCTATTTATAGTTGAAATTCCCTTAAGTCGTAACCTCGGAGTTAGGTCGCCCACGACCTACGACCTAAAACCAACCGACCTAAAGACTTCGACCTACCAAAGTTACGACTTAGGACTTAGCTGCTTAACACCCTACGACCTAACATACCGCAGGTATGAGACCTAACGACCTAAGTCCAAGTGCACTTACGACCTACCAGGCCAACCTATCTACGAGTTAAGACTTAGCAGTGCTTGCTGTTGAGTCAAGATTTTTATATAGTTTTGATTTCTGACAAAGGGATAAACCGTGATCGTCAAAAAGAAGTCATTCATTGAGACACAACGAGCTTCATACATTAGAGGTGGAATATTTGGTATGTTGGTAATATTAGTTATGTTAAAATCTATCCTCAAAAGAATCGATGTATAAACGTTTTTGATGACAGCACACATTCACTGTGCAATTTAACAGCGACCGGTCGACCGGTCCAAAACCAGGCGGTCGACCGTTCCTGTATAAATTGCACAATGAACGTGCACACATGCACATAACGTCTATATATTTGAAATTTTCGTCTACTGGTCATTTTTGACCTGTCGACCGTTTTTAAACAGAAAGCAACCTTTCCCAAAAGACACTTCCTTCTTCAATGGTTGCTTCTCTTTCCTTTCATCAATGATCACATCTGTTAATGGCTACTCTTCACAAAGAGTTACAACCATTTATTCTCTATATAAACATATCTAAATCATTGATTGAAATACAACAATTCTTTGCTTTAAAATTCTGATCTTAATTTCTAAATACTCTTGCATTCAAAAAGCTTTCTACTTCAAAATTGCTTATTGAATCATTGAAATTATTTCATATCTTTTGATTCAAATAAGTAATATACTTCCTTCAATCTTCACAAACATCATTCACATATTTTGAGGATAAGATTATAGGAAGGGTGTACTACAAGTGACAAATCAGTGTTGTTAAGAAGCACAAGTTGTCAACGACAATTGTATTTATTTTTGTTGAAGTCCTCGGTGTTGTAAGAGGCACGAAATCCCGTTCGGCTGTTCGGGTGTTATAAACCTGTTCCTCCGGGTGAAGCGAGGTAGTTGGTAGTGAAAATCCAGATAGGAGTCTGGGACTGGACGTAGGACGGGAGGTCCGAACCAGTATAAAAATCCCTGGTGTGATTTTACTGTTTACTGCATTTACTATTCTATATCTGTGAATTGCTATATAGTTAGTTTATTGAATATTTACTTATATAGCAATTGTAAATAACATTCCGCATATATTAGTCCATATTACACGATCCGTAATTAGTGTGCACAAGCGTACACACTTTCATTTGGTATCAGAGCACGGTCATCATATAACCGTAAAACCGTTATTTGATATATTCTTGTAATATGGCAAATAACGCAAGTACTAGCTCTAGCACTTACACGGAAGGTCAATCAACACAAAGACCTCCATTCTTTAATGGTCTCAACTATAGCTATTGGGCTACACGTATGTCATTTTTCATGCAATCAAATAGCTATGATGCTTGGAATGCTACTCAAAAAGAAATAGTAAATCCAACAACTGAATATTCAGAATGGACAACGGCTGAGAAAACAGCAGCAGCTGTAAATGCAAAGGCAATAAATATGTTGTTTTGTGCATTAGACCAAAATGAATATAACCGTGTTAGTATCTGCACTACTGCATATCAAATTTGGCAAACGCTGAAAACCACTCATGAAGGTACTAACAAGGTTAAACAAGCCAAAATAGCCATGCTGAAGAGTCAGTTTCAAAATTTCAAAATGAAACCGAATGAGACAATCAATGATATGTATTCAAGATTTCAAACTATTCATCATGCACTTATCGGATTAGGGCAAAAATATTCAGATTTTGATGTTGTTTCAACAGTCCTACATTCTCTGACTAGTGAATGGGAAGGAAAAGTATTAGCAATTGAAGAAGCTAATGACCTTTCCATCATGAAGCCAGATGAATTGATAGGAAATTTAATGTCCTATGAAGCAAATTTGCAGGCTAGAAAAGAACAGAAAGAAGAGAAGAAAAATGTAGCATTTCATGCTGAGAAAGATGAAAATGAATCAGATTCTGAAGATGAAGATTTGGCATTCATTGCAAAAGGATTCAAAAAATTCCTAAAATATCGAAAAGCCAGTCGCTACAACAAAAGGAAACCTGGATCAAGCAAACCATCTTCATCAACTATAGAATGTTTCAACTGTCACAAAAAGGGGCACATGCAGAAGGATTGTCCAGAACAGAAGAAGAAGTCAGAAAATGATAAATTCAAACATAAGAAGGACAAGTCAAAGAAACGAGCCTTCTCAGTAACATGGGATGATTCAGACTCATCCTCATCTGAAAGTGAAAGTGATCAGGAAAATGGACAAGCTAATGTTTGTTTTATGGCAACAGAAGATGAGGTACAAATTCCTACATTTGATGAATTACTTGATATAAATTCTGAGTTGATAGTCAAATATAAAGACATAAAACGTCAATTAAAAGTAGCCAAAGCAGATTTGAGTAGAGTAGAGTTTGAACGAGATATGTTAAAAGACGAGAAGAAAATATTAGAAGAAGAACTTGAAAAACTTCAAGAATCATCATCTAATGTTGACTCTCAATTATCTCTTTTGAGTCAAGAAATTGAAACTCAAAAAGAGAAAAATGATGCTCTCGCTACTGAAAATCATGAGCTTAAGGCAAAAGTCAAAAATCTGGACCTAGAAAAGGCGAGCTTACAAACTAAGTTAGATGATATAACTCAAAATGTTTCTAACTTTAACAAAGGTCGAGAAAATTTGACAAAAATCATTGAAAGTTCACAATCTGTTTCAAATAAACAAGGTTTGGGATATAGGAAACCAGAAACCAAGAAACATCTTGGTAATGGAAGGAAAAAGAAAGTACAAAAGACTGAAACTAAGAAAAATCTTAGTGTATTATATTCCAAACCAAAACCAGTTGTGAAATTTCAGAAGAAAAATGTCAAGACTATCAAAATATGGGTTCCTAAAACAAATAACAATTTGATTAGGAATAAATATATTCAGAATTTCATGAATACTGTACATCTTAATACTAATTATATATATAAAGGGGATACCGGACCCGTATGGGTTTGGACTCCTAAGACCTAACTCTTAGGACCCCATAAAAAGTGGGTACCATGGACTTAATTTTATTTTTTGCAGGTCCCACTTAAGAAAAGAGGAAAGTGGATATTGGACTTAACGAAGATTCAACCAATCTTCCTTCTCCCACTCTTCATTATTTTTGTATCGTTGTTTATTTTCTTTTGTAATCACTCATTTAATAACAATTAAATATTATAATAAGAGTGATATACAATTTATAGGACACAACTATATTGAAAACAGGCTGAACTGAGCTTCCAGAACAGCACCGGTCGACAGCTCAAAATGGACCGGTCGACCGTTTTGCTCTTTGGATAAAAACGGTCGACCGCCCCATTTTCACCGGTCGACCGGTTACGAGTATTCTGTTTTTTTTTTAATATATCCGTCCGTTCATTTTTATGTGACTCTTAACTCTTGATCTATGGTAGTAGTCTTATTTTGCTTATACTCTGAATTATATATTTTATATCCTATATTTTAATAAACTCCTTTTTGTCGATGACAAAGGGGGAGAAAATTGTGCTAACAGTATATATGCAGGAAAATATAGAGTTACAGGCACAATCTCAGGGGGAGATCAAATACAGGGGGAGATTCATAACTATGTTGTCATCAATCAAAAAGGGGGAGAATGTTGAGTCAAGATTTTTATATAGTTTTGATTTCTGACAAAGGGATAAACCGTGATCGTCAAAAAGAAGTCATTCATTGAGACACAACGAGCTTCATACATTAGAGGTGGAATATTTGGTATGTTGGTAATATTAGTTATGTTAAAATCTATCCTCAAAAGAATCGATGTATAAACGTTTTTGATGACAGCACACATTCACTGTGCAATTTAACAGCGACCGGTCGACCGGTCCAAAACCAGGCGGTCGACCGTTCCTGTATAAATTGCACAATGAACGTGCACACATGCACATAACGTCTATATATTTGAAATTTTCGTCTACTGGTCATTTTTGACCTGTCGACCGTTTTTAAACAGAAAGCAACCTTTCCCAAAAGACACTTCCTTCTTCAATGGTTGCTTCTCTTTCCTTTCATCAATGATCACATCTGTTAATGGCTACTCTTCACAAAGAGTTACAACCATTTATTCTCTATATAAACATATCTAAATCATTGATTGAAATACAACAATTCTTTGCTTTAAAATTCTGATCTTAATTTCTAAATACTCTTGCATTCAAAAAGCTTTCTACTTCAAAATTGCTTATTGAATCATTGAAATTATTTCATATCTTTTGATTCAAATAAGTAATATACTTCCTTCAATCTTCACAAACATCATTCACATATTTTGAGGATAAGATTATAGGAAGGGTGTACTACAAGTGACAAATCAGTGTTGTTAAGAAGCACAAGTTGTCAACGACAATTGTATTTATTTTTGTTGAAGTCCTCGGTGTTGTAAGAGGCACGAAATCCCGTTCGGCTGTTCGGGTGTTATAAACCTGTTCCTCCGGGTGAAGCGAGGTAGTTGGTAGTGAAAATCCAGATAGGAGTCTGGGACTGGACGTAGGACGGGAGGTCCGAACCAGTATAAAAATCCCTGGTGTGATTTTACTGTTTACTGCATTTACTATTCTATATCTGTGAATTGCTATATAGTTAGTTTATTGAATATTTACTTATATAGCAATTGTAAATAACATTCCGCATATATTAGTCCATATTACACGATCCGTAATTAGTGTGCACAAGCGTACACACTTTCACTTGCGACTTAACAACCCCTTAGGTCGCTCACGACCTACCACCTTAAGTCTTCACGCGACCTAAAAAAAACATCACTCTCGCGACCTAACACTTAGACGCGACTTAACTTCTCAGCGACCTAACACATGCGCGCGCCTATACAACACGCGACCTAACTCTTACGTGACCTACCAACCTATGCGACCTAACAACTTATGCCAATACGCGACCTAACTAAAAACAGAGCTCACGACCTAACTCTTAGGTCGCTAACCTATAGGTCGCTCCACCATACTAGGTCGCTAACTACTATCACTAGTTCCTTAGGTCGCTGCCGACCTATCCCCTTAGGTCGCTTACTAATCTTAGGTTGCCAAATCCTATAAGACGCTAACTCTCTTAGGTCGCTCACTCGACCTAACCTTCCCCACGACCTAAGCTAACATACAACCTAACTCCTAGGTCGCTCCACCTTCTTAGGTCGCCAACTACGACCTAACACTTAATCAGTTCGCCTCCTTAGGTCGCTCCAACTCCCTACGACCTAGGACTTAGAAAAATTCTGCCTAAAAATCTGAAATGGCT
This sequence comes from Allium fistulosum, assembly GCA_030737815.1. Lineage (NCBI taxonomy): Eukaryota > Viridiplantae > Streptophyta > Magnoliopsida > Asparagales > Amaryllidaceae > Allium > Allium fistulosum. The sequence continues at coordinate 1,026,493,871 of CM060902.1, forward strand.
CAACGACACTAAAATTCCAGATTTTGACAAACTTTTCGATCCGTAAAAATACGGGTCGTTACAGATACCTTATCAATCACCCAATACTTCCAAACCCATTTGTCAGCTAATACTTCTAAATATGAAGCGGGTTTCTATAATACTTTTAAAAAGAGAAATAGGCAGACATTGGCATTTAAAACCATAATCAAGGTAGACCCCATTATTTAAGACCTATTCTCAAGGTGGTTTCCTAACAATGTTGTCAATAGTCGATACGTCCTAGCTACAAGACCTATAACCACTATTTAAAGGTTCTGACATTTAATTTCCAATTATTATCGCATCTATTGCCGATAAAATCGTAGCCATGTAATAAACAGTACCCAAACCACTTAATACCTTTTATTAGAAAATAGGCAAACTATGGTCAATTAAGACATTAATTAAGGCAGACCCTATCATTTAAGACGTATCCTCAAGGTGTGCTTCTCAATGGTACTATTGTTATTACGACTTTAGCAATGTGAGAGACTGTACCTCAATGGTAGCCTCAAAGTAAAATGCAGTCTTCCGTCGAGTGACTCTACTGATCTCGCATCATTAACCTACTAAGTCTAATTAACCATCCTAAGTCTTTACTTATATTATCTTAGGAAGACATTGGACTTAACTCACTAATTCCCTTTTTTATTTAAGGCAATAAGATTTAACTTAAATATTTATCTACCCATAAATCGTCGTTTAATGCTCATAAATGTCAATTTGTCCATAAAATCCTATTGGACATTTCCTAAGACATTTATATATGATTACAAATTTCAAACTAGTAGTCTTTTGAATCTATTCCATTTTTATCAATCCAATTAATCCATTTGCCCTATCAAATTATTGCAACTACCATATTTATTACCATTTATTGGAGTTACAACTTTTTAAATTCTTTTCCCAATAGCTAATTATCCTAAATGTGAATATTGCGTGCAAGCGTCGTTATTAGCTTTTCATTTAATTATTACAAGCGCAGTAAATTATGTACAAATATATTACATTTATCAAATATATTCTAGTTATACATCTTCACTAGAATATTCTTTTTTATGTTAAATTGTTGGAATCATATCTAATAAGATTATCCGCTATAATTTCCATAAATTAGCCCAAAAAAAAGATTTAATTTTAAAATATAAAAGGTTACATCGTTTGAAAGTACAAGGAATAATCATTTCTTTTTATTACAGAAAGAGATAGTGTAAACTATAATAAATTCATACTTTACGCATCTCTTTCTCTTTCTATTTGCATCTAAAAGGGAAAGAAATCAAACTAATTTACAAATATTAAACGGATCTAAATTCCAACGGTTCCAAATATAGAAAAGTTTACATTCCAATAAAATTAGGGTAATAATCCAAATTTATAACATTATCATACAATTTTATTTCAGATATGGAATAAATTTCATTCAAATCAATATTCTAAACAGGAAAATAGGCACAAGGACAAACTTAGAAAAAAATTAGACTAAAAGACAACAAGTTTGTTTTTTAAGCTGAAGGACAATGCTAGTTATAACTAGCATTTATATAGTATAAAACTGAATATAATGCTAGATATAACAAGCATTTTGTATAGTGTAAAAGTTGAATATAATGCTAATTATAACTAGTATTTGTCTTTTAGTCTAAAATTGAAACTTGGTGTCCTTCAGCTTAATTTTTTTTCGAAGTTGTCTTTTCCCCTAATTTACTCTATTCTAAATTCATACTTTGAGATTGATTTGCAGATCAAGTTGTAAATAATTCTAAATCAATTCATATAAAAGAATACCTAGGCGATATTTATTATATTCAGATTATATTCAATTTGTTGCCTACAACTTATATACAATTATCCAATTAGGCATAAAAATCATATAAACAACAACGGGATAATTTTCATATTATAACAATTTATAATATTTCCCACTCGTCTTTTAAAAGCGATCCAAATCTCAGAAGTAGAACCTTTGATTCATCTCCAAATCCTTTTTAATCCAAAAGATATGTATAAAAGTGTATATACATACATTAAAATTACAGATCTGAGAAAAGATTTGGGATATGGAGAGAAAATAGATAAATATATAAATTACCTCAAATATGCATATAGTTTATTCTTTTCTCTTCTCCTTTTTATTAGATTTCTATTCTTCTTCGATTTGTGTGAATATAGATACAAATATCTTACCTTTATAATTTAGAAAGAAAGTGGGAAAGAAAAAATGGCAGAGCTTCATTACCGCCTCCATAAAAATATGAGATGAAGGGACCATTGAGTTTAAAATATTAGATCTGGGCCATTGTGGCCTAGGCTAACCCTAGCCGTCTGAAGGCGAATGGTCGACCGCCCTTGGAGCACCGATCGACTGCTAAGGGTCGGCCTGTGGGCTCGAGAGCTTAATTACTAAACGTTGATTTTTTTTATTTAATTATTTTCATTTCGAATTCGTTTTTCGTCCGTAACTTCTTTGTTTGGACTTCGATCGCAAAACTCCAAATATGAAAGTTGCTCAAAATTTTGCCACAAACACAATGTGTAAGTTTCATTGTCAAATTCCATCATTTGTACAAATTCCATTTTCAAAGCCTAATTAATTAAGTAACTAACTAAATAACTAAAACTAAATTACAGATGTTACAGGTGGGCATAAATTATTTATTACTCTTTTAGGTAAAACCGTACGGTAATTATTTAAAATGCAGATGCTTTACGATAAAGAGAGTTTAAATAGAGTGGAGGCAGCGAAGAATTAATAAACGAATCACCAGCTATGCACCGTAGTATACAACTATGTCAACTATTCTGCAATGAAGAAAGGCATCAGTTGTGTCTTTGTTTGGAAAGTTGTTGGACATGCAGCATGTAAATTACATGCAAATATGCGAACGAATCAAACTACCTTCAATTGTTTTAAATCATTATTGCAAGAAAAATTATGAGGCATATTAATAAAGCCGTCTTTATGAATATTGCCTCATAATTCTTTTTATAATAACGATTTAAGACAACTGAAGATAGTGTCATTGGTCTGCATATTTGCATGTAGTTTGCATAATGCATGTCCAACAACTTTGCAAACAAACATAACTAGTGTCTTTCTTAATTACTAAATAGTTAACACGGTTATATTCTATTTGATGCATAGCAAGTGATTTGTTTATTATTTCTTCTTCGTTGCCACTTTTTTTTAAACCCCTATTTATCGTAAAGCATCAATACTTTAAAGAAATACAGTAAGATTATACCACAAAAACTAATATAAATAACTTATGCCTACCCACTTGTAATTTAGAATAACTTGGGCTGTTGCTAGGCTTATTAAGTTAATATTTACTTGCAAAACATGAGTCGTTTCAGTTCTATAATAGTCATATCTTGTAAATCATTATTTGCTCTTTGATTCATCATTTGCTTGCTAAGCATGAGTCACATTTCAAAAACAAACGTATATTTTATGATGTGGCTTGGAAGGGATAAACTGAAATGTAATATTGAACTTAGAATTTTGATGTATATGAAGGATTTTTTTATTGAAATTGTTGGTTGGATGATACGTATCATAATTATTTGATAGATTATTATTTGAGAAGTAAGAAATATATTGTATTAATAATACTGAATGTTACTTTACAAAAGGATATACGGCTCTGTTATATAGAGCAAAATAGATAACCGGGTTGACACATAAAGCCTAATACAATGAGTATTCATACCCGTTTCTGTTGTACAAAAAGATGCTATACTGCATACTCGTATACTCTAACTCTCCCCTTTAATTTCATCTAAGGTTTTCTTCCCCCTTTCTCATCTCTGTGCCGCCATCCCTAATTCTCAGTTCCTCCTTCAATCGAGTGAAATTTTTTGTTGAGAGTGGTTTCATGAGGATGTCAGCTCTCTGAAATAGGGCTGGAACATGATTAACTCTTAGTTTCCCCGCTATTACTTTCTTACGAACAAAGTACAGATCTATTTCAATGTGCTTTGTTCGTGAGTGTAAAATAGGATTTGCCGAGAGGGAGACGGAGCTTAAAATTTCACAATGGATTATTGGTGTGTTTGAGAGATTAATTTTGATTTCATTGAGTAGCGACTCGATCCATGTTATTTATACTGCAGTGCTGGCGATTGACCGATATTCGGCTTCAGTACTAGTGCGTGAAGTAGTGGCTTGTTTCTTCGAACTCCATGAGATCGGGTTGCTACCCAGATATATGTAGAATCCTGAAGTGGATCTACTATCATCAGGATCGGTGGCCCAGTCTGAATCACAGTAAGCTTGTATGTTTAAACCATTTGTATTGTTGAGATGCAGTTCATGGTTCGTTGTTCATTTCAGGTATTGTAAAATGCGTTTTACTGCTTTCCAATGGTTGTTGAGTGGATTATGCATGAATTGGCAGACTTTGTTTACACTGTAGCTTAGATCTGGTCTTGTTATTGTGATGTATTGTAGAGCCCCTACGATACTTCTGTATTGTTTTTCATTTGTGATGGCTTCTTCAGAGTCTTTTGATAGTCTGAGGTTGCTTGTCATAGGAGTAGGAAGTGGTTTTGCCTGATCCATGTTTGCTCTTTTTAGTAGGTCCAGTATGTATCGTTTTTGACATAGAAACATTTCTGAACTGGATTTTCTTATGACTTCAATTCCAAGAAAGTAATGTAAATCACCTAGATCTTTTATAGAAAACATTTGATCAAGATGTTTGATAGTTTGATTCATGGCTTGATTGTCATTTCCAGTAATAATGATGTCATCCACATATATCAGTATGTATGTGATCCTTTCCTGTTTGCATTGCATGTATAAAGAATTGTCTAATTTTGTTGGTATGAACCCCAGACCTATCAATGTTGACTTGAGTTTTTCATTCCATACACGAGGTGCTTGCTTCAATCCATAAATGGCTTTATGTAACTTGCATACTAAACTGTTGCTGACCCCCTTCTTGTACCCTTCTCGTTGCTCCAGAAATACATCCGCTTTTAAATCTCCATTGAGAAAAGCATTGTTTATATCAAGTTGTCTGATCTTCCATCTTCTGTGAAGAGAAATAGTTAAAATAATTCTTATAGTAGTTGGTTTAACAACAAGGGAGAATGTCTCATTGAAGTCAAAACCATATTGTTGATTGTACCCTTTAGCTACTAGTCTTGCTTTATATTTTGCAATACTTCCATCTAGATTTCTTTTAATTTTGTAGGTCCATTTACAACCAACTACATTTTTGTCTTTGGGTAATGATACTAGACTCCAAGTTTTATTTCTGATAAGAGCACTGTATTCATTATCCATAGCTTGTTTCCAATTGCTGTTTGTAATGGCTTCACTATAGCTTCTTGGCTTAGTTGAATTCAGTTGAACTCTGTATACTTTAGGTTTGAAAATACCACTCTTTGACCTTGTAATCATGTGATGTCCTAAAACTGCAGGTGGTGATTCATGAATATTAGTATTCTCATCAGTATGTTGAGACATTGATGAGGGGGATTCTTCTTGACTTGGATTGATGTCATTGTTCTGACTTGTATTGTGAAAGGAGCTAGAAGACTCATGGGAGTCATGACCTAATCCAGTACCACTACTGGGTAAAGTGTGTTGTGGCCCTTGATTTTTCTGCACACTTCCATTAGCCTGATCCCATTCAGGTATAATAGGTATGGATAGTATTGATATGTTGTCTTTATTGTATACCTTCTTGGTTGTTTTAATATTTTCATTTGTAAATGGAAAAATATTCTCATTAAATACAACATGCCTTGAAACAAAATATCCTACCATCACTACTCAAACATCTGTATCCTTTTTGATTATTTCCATATCCTAAGAAAGTGCATTGGGTAGATCTGAGACTCAGTTTATGGTTATTATATGGTCTAAGACATGGAAAACATAAGCAGCCAAATGTCTTTAGACCTTTATAGTCTGGTTTAACACCAAATAGCACTTCAATGGGATTTAGATGTTTAAGAACTTTGGTAGGAAGTCTATTAATTAAGTACACAGCAGTGTTAAAGGCTTCTGGACAGAATTTCATGGGTAGAGAGGCCTATGCCAGTAGGGTTAAGCCAGTTTCTACTATGTGTCTGTGTTTTCTTTTTAAAATTCCATTTTGCTCAGATGCATATGGGCAAGTTGTTCTATGAATAATACCTCTTTTATGAAAATATTCTTTCAATGGTTTAAATTCACTACCACCATCAGTTTGTAAAGTCTTAATCTCACTGCTTAATTGTTTCTTTGCTTGAGTTATGAGATGCATTACAGCCTTATGTGTATCTGACTTGGATTTTAAAAAATATATCTATGTATATCTCGAATAGGCATCAACCAATGATATATAATATCTAAAACCATAGTCTGAACTTATAGGAGCTGGTCCCCATAAGTCTTTTGCCACTATTCTAGTGGTTTGCTAATAACTGTTGCTGAATCCGCAAATGGCAATTTATGGCTTTTGCCTAATTGACAATAAGTACATATATATGGCAGAGATACATCAAAAGAGATATTATTATTCATGAGAACTTGCTTTACAGTGTTTACACTAGGATGTCCTAGTTTATAATGCCACAAGGTAAATGTTTCTTGACCATTTTTAACATGAGATTCAGTACTGTTACACCACATATTCCTAACATTGCTCTTTCTTGTATTCCCAAAGTTGAATTTGTATAACCCTTTGTCCAGTTTACCCTGTAATAATACATCTTGATTTAGTAGACCTTTTACTAAGCAGAATTTAGGGTGAAACTCAAAATACACATTATTATCATTAGCAAATTGAGATACACTCAATAAGTTTTTCTTAATTTGAGGAACTCTCAATAGATTATTGAGATAGAGATGTCTTTTACCCGGAACACTGCTAGTTCCAACATGTGTGATTTTTAAAGCTTCACCATTGCCCATATGAATAGAATGCATACCTGTATATTCTTTGTTGCTAAGATTGAGATTCTGAAGGCTGCTTGTAAGGTGGTTGGTGGCACCTGAATCTGGGTACCAGTCCTCCCCTGCAATTTCCTCGGTTCTGGTAAGATTTTTTGAGTTTAAGTTTTGTATTCTTGAGCCTTCTGACTGCCTTGCCTTTGATCTATATGTGCCACATTAGCATTGGAACTGTAATTTCTTTGATTTGCTTGATTTTGTTGATTTGGGTAGTATTCAGTATTGAGTCTGAAGTAGCACTGCCTGGCTGTGTGCCCAGGGTTTTCACAAATCTAACATTTTGTTCTGTTATTATTCCATCTTCCATTTCTGCCTCTACCTCTCTGTGCAGAACCACCTCTTTGATTATAAAAGTCTTTTCTGATATTTTGATTTTCTTGCTTCTTTCCTTGAGTTCTGTTTTTGGAATTTGATGCATAGTTGAGTGATAATATTGTATTGTTTTCTTTTCTCTGCTCAATTCTTCCTTTATGTGACAATAATATTGAATGAACATACTGCATATCAGGTAGATTTTGTTATGATGAAATAATTGACACCACTGACTCATTTCTATATCAAGACCATTTAGAATGGTTAGTATCTGTTCATTTTCATATACTTTGTGCCCTGCAGTGTCAAGAAGATCATAATATGATTTCACCTTTGTTAGATACTCCCTCATCGTCATATTTTATTTCTTAAGATTCTGTAGTTGCCTCTTATAATACATGATTCTTGCAGCTGACTGAGTATTGAAAATTTATTATATTGCAGACCATATCTCAAATGATGTTTTACATCCAACAATTTGTGACAATAGTCCTGAACTGATGGATGAAAGCAACCATGCAGCCAGTAAGCTGTCATGCCTCTGATAGTTGATGAATTCTTTGTTGATAATTCTTTCTTCTTTACTATCAGTCACCATTCTTGTAGGTATGGTTGCAGTTCCATACAAAAAGTCTTCCAAACCATATCCTCTTATACTGGTTTCAACTTGATATTTCCATAATATGAAGTTGTATTCATCAAGTGCAGTAGTTACTAAGTTATTCTTGGGTTTGATGATACTGTAGGAATTTATCTCAATGGCTAATGGTTCTTGATTGCTTGGTCTTGACCCTTCCTGATTCTTGACTCCACTTGTCGCTGATGATGACACATCATCTTCTGCCATGGTGGATTATCTGGAAGTGCGGTTGAGATTCTTGAGAACTTTTGTGGTGTAGTCAAATTTACAAATCTTGATTCAAGATCCTTGGTGTGGCATCTTAACAGGAGATTCTTGATTAAAAACACTGTAAGAACAGGTGAAACTACACTCTCAAATGATGAGAATGCTAAAACTGAGAGCAACCAAGGATGGTGGGTGATGATACTAATCTGACACCTCCTCTGGATGGCTTGATGATGACACAACAGATCTCTGATGAGAAATTGATGATGATCAGAAACTTGTTACTATCGCTTGACAGATTTATGCTCTAATACCATATCAGAATTATTTGATGGATTGTTATTTGAGAAGTAAGAAATGTATTATATTGATAATACTGAATGTTACTTTACAAAAAGATATACGGCTCTGTTATATAGAGAAAAATAGATAACTGGGCTAACACATAAAGCCCAATACAATGAGTATTCATACCCGTTTTTATTATACAAAAAGATGTTATACTGCATACTTGTATATTCTAACTACGAAAATTGAAAAGATTGGTTGTCAGTTTGTTTGAAAAACAGGATGGAAATTGTTTGATAGTATGTTTTATTATATATAAGTAGAAATATAGATTTGAGTGAGATTTGATATTACGATATTAAGGAAGTTTTAAAATTAAGGAAGTTTTAAAATTTAAGGATGAAATGTGTGTGTGTTCGTATGAGTATATTTACTTATGCATTGGAAGTTGAATGGTTGATTGTATATAAACATTACACATATGTCTGAATCCTATTTATATACCGACCGACTGTCTCGGGACAAATCGGTGTTTCTTCTATCGGGAGGTTTCTTTATTTATACATCGATCGTCTGTCTTGAGACCATGGTTTTAAATCTCCTATGTCTCGCTCGAGATCTTATTTTCACATTTAGATGAAATGAGACGTACAATCCCCTACATATCTCCCTTGAAACTCATTCGTCCAAAATATTTTAATCTCACCCGAAATATGGATCAAAATCCCAATCTGTCCGAAATTATAAATTTTTTCCTTTTGCATAATATTTTTTCATTTTCAGATAAATTTAAAATAAACTACTCAATCTAATTATTAATTTAACAAATCCTTGAACGTATTTTTTATATTTTATCTTGACGAGTCCTGGAAACTACATATCACATAAACTACAAGAAAGAAGAAGAAATCATAAAGCATGAGAACGATTATACTAAGCCTACCGTCGCCTATGCTTGCTCCAACCGCCGATCTTGTCTGCCATCAACACTTCTAGCCCTCTGCCGCCATCAACCTCGAGCTTCTCCTTCTCAGAGGTATGTCTTTTTTTCTTTAATTTTAATTTACTTAAGTTTATATGTTAATAATATTAAAACTGATTTGTGTTAAATTTGTTCGAAATTTTAAAACTGATTTATTTAGAACTTCAATTTTTACAAAATTAAAATATGTTATAAGTTTTAAACAAATTAAATAAAACTGACTTTTACACAACATTTTTAAACTAATTTGTTGAAAACTTCAATTTTCAAATGGTTGTTTTTTTGCCCTGACTACGTTGGATTTAGAACTTTTATTTTACAAATGTCAACACTTTAAAATTTTGCGATTTATAAGAATTTGTTTGGAACCATTTACAAATTATGTTTATAAGTTGTAACCATTTTCTAATAATAATATTTACAGTATACAAATTCGTGGATTTACTCGTTACCTAATTTAAAACAAATTTGTTATAGTTGAAAACACTATGGGAACTTATTGTTGAAACACTATGGCCTAGAGAGGATGCACCATAGTATCCATGGTTTATGTAATCAATAGGAATATAAATACGTGCTGCCTCATGGTGGTTCCTGAATTTACGTTCGGGAAGTATACATTCTTGGGAGCAGATGTCGACAGAATTCAAGGCACGTTTCATTTCCTGCCTAGTAAACCCAATGATGGCCAGCGAACTGGCAAACATCAAGCAAATCAGAGATGAACCACTCAGATCTTATGTCGCCGGCTTCTACAAGGAGGGATCCCGAGCAAGAGGTACGGGCGAAGTCAGCTTGGTAGTAGCGTTGTGTTTGGGCATTAGAAAATGCTCCGAAATGTGGAGGGAGATGCAGAGGCGTCCGATCACCACCCTCACCAATTTCTACCAGCGGACGAATGGCATTATACACATGGAAGAGCCGACAAATCGGGAGACGAAGAGGACAAGAGTGAACTCCCGCCGGACCAAAACGCAAGCAACGACCAACGTGATGGCCGCCCAGACCACAACATAAGGAGGGCTCGGGAGCTCATAATGCACAAACCAAGGTATGACCACTACACTCCCCTGGACAGAAGCAGGGAAACCATCTACTTCACCACAAGGAATAGGGTCCTATACAGGAAGCCACGTCCCAGACGTAATGGGCGTACGGAGGCACCTAAAGCTGACGGGAAGTTCTGCAAGTTCCATTAGTTCAACGGTCATACAACCGATGAATGCAGGCTCCCCATCGACGAGATAGAAAAGTAAATCAGGGATGGTCACCTCATCTAGTATGTGCGAGAGCAGATGCGTCAGAGAGACAACCAGTCGACCATGACAGAGGTGGCGCCCAGTGGAATCCCGAACAGTAGGCAAAGGGGAATTAAGGTGATAACCACCATATGCGGAGGCCCGCATGTGGCCGAGGACAGCCAGGGTGCCTAGTCCCGGTACAGAAGAGAAATGTCCGCCATAGAAGTTAGCAACTTGACACTGGAGAGTGTCGGGCTCTATGAGTCCAGGCCTTCGTTGTGGTGGATGGGTATTCCGCCTACAACGCCTTCTTGTTCCGACCACCCTGGCTGACTTCATAGTCGCCTTAGCCGCATGGTGTCTTGCTATGAAGTTTCCAACTCTAATTAACGGTGTGGGGTTCATCCAAGGAGATCAGGAAAACGTCAGAGAGTGCTATGAGAATGAGCTACGCGAAATAAGGCAAGAACACAAACAAACCAGCCTTCAGGGGCATAGCATCTATGTTCGTGAAGCTTTGGATCCAGAGAGATCTACGGAGGTAGGATGATTCAGTCTGATTTACCTTTCCCATCATTAACAAATTTAAATGGTTTGTCCGAAACAAAATTGATCTTGCTCTCCAACAAAGTTTGAAACGCACTACTAATTGACTCCTGAAGCCTTTCCAAAACATGAATTTCATCCATCAAAACTTCATTTTCCAAGACCGGTCAGTTTACACAGGCATCTCTTTAGCAAACCTAAGCAACAGATTGGTTAACTTCACTTTTTCATGCAATAGATTCTTTCTTATCTAATTCATACTGATCGCTTCTTATAATTAAACTCCTCAATGTGTCCTTTGTTAAGCTAATCATTTCCGTAAGTGTTTTAATGTAATCATTACTTAGAGAAGAAGAATCTTGCCTACGATAGACTTATCAACTTTTTTTAAGATGTGGATTATTCTGAATAAGTTTCAGCTCCTTTATACGCACTTGCTCATAAGATTCACAGATTGGAAAATCAATAGAACCAGATAAGACGTTAAGAATTATATTTTGCTTTGGTGAAGTGTACTCCATGACGATTTTGGATATCTATTCATATATGTCTTCAGGTTGCCCATGAACAGGCACACGAGTGATGCCCGGTAAGTCCACCATGGTTAAATCAGGTTAGCCTCGTTTTTTTACTACAAGCGTAAGAGGAGTGCTGCAAATTCCTCTCCCATTTGTAGCTATTTCATCGGTGGCAGAATTGACATCTTCAGTTATGGTTTGTTCCGAAGTGGGAACATTTTTGTCCAAGTACTCTATCCGGCGCAATATTTGTCTAATTTCGGTAGCAATAATAAAATATCCGTATCAATAATTTAGCATTAATACAATGGTTTGGTTTGCGAAACAACACTGGCAAATCGTATATTGGGTTAAGTGAAGCAAATTGTAGAGTTAAAGAGTAATAAAATTGGAGATTAATATTTTCTTGTTTGCTAACTGTCTCCATTCTTCAACAAGACTTTTAAGACTTTTCTCTAACTCGTTAATGGTGCTTTCCAGCTCATTTTTTCTTGGTTTAAGGTTTTCTAAATTGCTAACATCCATGCTGCACATAAGAAGATGAGACCGATGCACATGATTGAAACTAGCTGAAGCATGACCACCATATCTAGATTTTGTCCACCGGTAGTGACTTTCTAGAGTCTACAAATTCATAATCCCCAATTTTATTACTTCATCAACTCTGCGATTAGGACGACCCTTTCGGACAGCCTGATTTCAACCCTGACAACATGATGGGCCTGACACATGAGGATGACTTCAACTTCAGACCAAATGATGCAGGACTTTATGAGGGGATAGATACCCCTTACATTGGTTCACTTGGACACGGTCCATAGATTACTTAGGGTTGTTCAGCACCACACTCACACCTTTAGGAACACAAACACATTTCTTTTGCATAACCTAAAGATATGATCGACTCATTATGAATTAGCTTTTCCTTTACATTTCAAATTCAATGGACTGCACTGCGTGTTTGAAGAGAAAGCTAAGCGAGAAGGGGTCAGGTACTTTAACCCCATAATCTACCAAAGATGCTACATTTAGAGTACTACCAAATCATGCCCTCCCTCTCCCGCGCTGAAATAGGAAAAGGGGCCATATTTGAGGAGCGAGTTAATCAATAGATTCAATACAATATAGACAGATTACAAAAGTTAATAGATGATCGACTTTGTGTAACATACAAAGATGGTAATTCAACTTGTCTAATTTCCGTAGGTGTGCATGGGCATACAATTTTAAAAGTTGGTCAAGTGATAAACCGAAGTATAATTGATGGTGACATCATTTTTATTAATAGACATCCGTCCACTCATAAACACTCATTACAAGCATTCGCTCTGCTTATATTCATGATGCTCATACTGCAAAAATCAACCCACTAGTTTGTGCTCCTCTAGATGTCCATTTTGATGGTGACTGTGTGCACATATTTTATCCTCAATCTCTTACAGTGAAAGTTGAAAGTCACCTAATTTTTTTATGTTGAACAACAATTGCTAAATTCACACATTGGTCAACTAAAATTTCAGTTGGTTAATGTCTCCTTATTATCATTAAAATTTAAGGGAAATTTCAAGGACCAAGAGGTACAAGTCCTTGGCAAACTCTTTTCAAATCGACACTATGGCTTACGATACTTCATTGCTTAGGGACATGTTATCCAATAGAATTACGGTTCTATCCCTAGTTTTTGGAATCAGAGTTGCCAAGGTGGCACTTCATCGGTTGGGGATTAGATTGAAGCTCGTTGTTTTAATAGGGTTGTCTGATAATAATAGGAACGTGGTTAGAAGCTGGTGGGATCAGATTCAGAAAGGGCACTTTGATTCATATTTCGAATGTGCAACAGCTTAATAACGATTGGTTGGAGCAAAGGTGCTACATTTAGAGTACTATTGAACCATGCCCTCCCTCTCCCGTGGAAATTAGTATTACAAAATGGTGATTTACTTATCCAATTGCTGTAGGTGCGCATGGACATACAATAGTTGGTAGATGATCGAAATATAATTAATGGCGACGTTATTTTATTAATAGACCTCCGTACACTCATAAACATTCATTACAAGTATTCACTGCTTGGTGACATCATTTTTATTAATAGACCCAGCATGTTTAAAATCAGGAAAAACGATAGTTTGACGTAGCATGGTTATGATATTAGAAATGATAGTTTGATTTAGCACTTTAGCTATGAAGTACACTAGAATGTTTAAAATAAAAAAAGTGATAGTTTGATATAACATTTTAGTTACAAAGTCCAGTAGCAAGTTTATGATATTCAAAATGATAGTGTAATGTAACATTTTAGCTACGAAGTACAATAACATGTTAAAAACATGAAAAATGACAGTTTAATGTAGTATTTTAGTTACAAAGTCTATTATCATGTTTGTGATATTCAAAATGATAGTTTAATGTGGCATTATTGCTATGAAGTACGTTACCTTGTTTAAAATATGCAAAATGATAGTTTAATGTTGCATTTTAATTACAAAATCCAATAACATGTTTATGATATCCAAAATGATAGTTTTATGTGGCATTATAGTTATGAAGTACATTAGTATGTTTAAAACATGCAAAATGACAGTTTAATGTAGCATTTTAGTTACAAAGTCCAGTAGCAGGTTTATGATTTCTAAAATGATCGTGTAATGTAGCTATTTCGCTATGAAGTACAATAGCAAGTTAAAAACATGCAGAATGATAGTTTAATGTAGCATTTTAGTTATAAAGTGTAGTATCATGTGCAAAGAGATTGCCGATATTCGTATGTTTCGATGGGCACTCTTGAAGCAAGGGTATATGATGGCGTGATCATAGTCCGTTGACGCTAGGACCTGGATCACATATGCTACTAGAGTCCGTTGACGTTAGGACCTATGAGGAAGTAGGGTTCGTTGACGTTAGAACCTACCTTACCCTAGACTATCCGACAGGTAGTCTGTGTAGGATCTAGATTAACCCTAGAGGGGGGGGTGAATAGGGTTATCGCAAATTTTCTCAAATTAAACGCGAAAGCAAATAGCAGATAAATAAATATGCAGTAAAGTAAATCACACACAGAATTTACCCAGCTTCGGCAACCCCTGCCTACTGCTGCATTCCCAGATTTCTATTAGAGTTAAACAGTATCCCGCTTACAAACACTTTGACAGACTCGCAGACACTCGCTCCCGCTCACAAACACTCCTACAGACTCGCACACCCTGCTCCGCCTATAGAGTTTCGTTTACTCGCAAACTCTGCTCCCGCCTATAGAGCTTTGCAAACTCGCAGCCTCCCTGCTCACTGAACTAACCCTAACTAGACAATCTGACAACACCTAAACCCTAGGTGGTGATTCACTCTGACTGGACTTTGACAATACAAACTGAAAAACAAAATACAGTTTTTGAAAACTAGGAAAAACTATAGATTGTCAATTTCAAACGATTTTGCCCTCAAATAACCTAGGCCTAAACTAAATTATTTAAAACCTGGCCCAGTTAGAATTAAAATCCTTAAACCAATTAAACAAGCCTGGCCCAACAACCAAATAAAACCCTAGAAAAATTAAAACCCAATTAGGCCGGCCCTTCTCTTTTTCGTGAAAAATAATGGCCGCTTGGTTGTTTTTTCTTTGTCGCTGTGAATTAGAGCTTCGGCTGGTTTGTTCGAATTTGATCCTCTGTTAAACAGCGACTTTCTTCGACTTCAATCTTCTGACGAATTGTGGCTTTGTTCGACTTCGATTGTTTCTTCGTTCTGAAGATTAGGGCTTGAAAAATTGGAAGTACCGCTCTGTCGAATTTGAATTGATGCTTGCGGTTCCTCCTCTCGAGTTCGTATGTGATACTG
The DNA here is from genome assembly GCA_030737815.1 of Allium fistulosum. Classification (NCBI taxonomy): domain Eukaryota; kingdom Viridiplantae; phylum Streptophyta; class Magnoliopsida; order Asparagales; family Amaryllidaceae; genus Allium; species Allium fistulosum. The sequence goes on from CM060902.1 coordinate 1,026,509,409, forward strand.
GTACGTGATTTTTGCCTTTGCTGGTTTTGGATTGATTGAATGTGATTCGAGTTATTGGTTTATTGTTCTCTGTTAGCTCAAAACTCGAATGAATATTTTGCCGATGATGTTCATCCTTTTATAGGGTTCGAATCCCTGAATATTCGTTCGTCTATATGTATTTGAATTTGTCAAATTCTTTTCTCTGGCCGCTGATTTTAGTTTCGATGCTTGAGATATAGTCTGACTTTGTCATATACGTATATTCGATAGAACTTGCTTCTCACGGTTTTGATTTTTAAAATGTGATGATTACGACTTTGAATTTGCTACTCCATGAATTTCGCAAATTTGACTTGTTCGACTTTGGCTTCGATCATTTTTAATTTTGTGAGTTTCTGACTTTCACCTGTACGTTCGAATTTGAATCTTTTGCTTTCTTGTGGCTTGATATTTGAGATTGATACACCTGACACTGTTCGAACTTGGCACTGGTTGACTTTGACCTTAACTTGATATTGTTTACTGACCTGTACATATTGTTGCTCGATTATGTGGTTCCTGTCTCTGACCATCTTTTATCTCTGACCTGCTTTGATGTTTTTCTTTGATTATCGGTCTGTGACCTGATGTGTAGTATGAGCTACCAGATTGCTTTTCACTTGATCATGTTGGCATTGTTTGAGTTGTAGCTGATCATCTTGAACTTGTTGCATTCCATTTTTATGTGTACATCTCTCTGACTTTTACATGCAGTCTGGTTTTTGCTTCAAGTCCATATATATGCTCCTGTGTTGAAACCATTTGCACATGACTCTTGTACCTGTAGTGTTGACATTGTGCATTTGTAAATTTCATTGTTGAAGTTTCCATATCTTGTGCTCGAGCTTGCAAGCTTCATGTTGCCTTGACTTTGGTTGTTGCATTGAGTTGAGTCATGACTGCAGTGACTTTGACTTGACCTTTGCATTTTATTTGTTTTTCGAATTTCACCTGAGTTGAATCCGATTTGTATTTGACCTTGTGCTGAACGATGTGACATCATTTTATTGTACTTGAGTTGAATCCTGCATTTGGGTTTGACCTGTGCTCCCTGTCCCTGTAAGTATATCAAGTGTACATTTTGGTGTGCACGGCCTTGTGGCATGTACAGTGATACACTGTGCATGTCACAAGTTGTTCGTGTGTGTGATAAATTCAGAATCAAATGATGACGAACAACTCAAATAATTGAGGCAAATAATATTTTCAAAATCCACATTTTGTTTTATACTGCAAAAACATTTCCTTTGCAATTTTACTGCGTCAATGTGTATTTCTGCTGATTGCTCAGATGCTGAATTCACATTGGAATGAAGTTGAAGATAAATACGAGTGTGAGTGATATGTAGTGAGGAAATGATGTAACTATGAAATCGTGATGTAATTGTATTGTGATAAAAAATGATGTATATAGTGAGAGCTTGAAATTGTACTATCAAAATTGTAATAAATATTTGTTTGAATAAAATATTCGTTTGAATTCAAATTCTGTGTTATTTATTTTATTCAGCAAATATCTATTTAATCTGTGTAAAATAAAATAGTACAATATCAAATACATTTAAATGAATGTATATATGTTTATTATCATCAAACAAAAGGCATATACATGCATATTCCACAATCTCCCCCTTTTGATGATAACAAACATATATTTAAGATTTTGACTATATTAAATGTATTTGATTATTCAGTTTGCTCCCCCTATTTGAATGCTCTCTTTCTACACAATACTCCCCCTACATATATGCATGAGAATAAATAATTCAAATGAGCCTTAATGCAATTAGAAAATCTTTGACCTTTATCTTCAAAATCTTAACTTTTCTCTCCCCCTTTTGTTATCAGCAAAAGAATAATAGTAATAGAAAAATGGAGACATTAATACAATATTAAAGCTCAATCGAGTGTAATTATTAATTTCAATAAGAAAATCAAACAAAAATCATAAATACTCCTTTTTGACGCATATTCCACTTTAGAATGATATGAATGATTTCATTGAATAAAACCATATAGTTGTGTCTATTTGTGGTATATTTATTTCAGGAAATTTGAATATCTACTAACCATGCATAACCGTTAGGACTTTTAAATGAGATTAGTAGTATTCTAAATTTTTATTTTAAAAATGAATTCAAGTATCTTCTAACCACGCATAACCGTGAGGACTTTTAAATGGGATTAGAATCAACTTGTCTATTTAATCAATCAATTTTGATATGCGTTCCATACATGCATAACCGTGAGGACTTTTAAATGAGCATGAAAGCACATAATCAAAAATCCAAGTAATTCACCCATGCATAACCGTGAGGACTTTTAAATGAGAGTGAATATTTTGGATATTATTATTTATTGTTAGAAATATAATAAAATTGAAGCACAAATGATTTCCCCTTTAAACTACCACATATTGACATACTATATTGATTTTTGATGAGTGATGGTCGATAGAAAAACGATAGAAATAGAAATGATCATGGAATATTTATCAACAAAAAGTTTTTATAACTCTTGTTTAAATTTCTAAAGAAATTTTCTAATTATACTTTCTCAAGTCATAATATATGATTAATATCAACACTCATCTTATTTTCAATCACTATTTATCTTTTTAGATAATTATTAGGGGGTCAGATCAGTTATTCAATTTCAATAAAATCAAGTTTTCTTAAATAACAAATCTGATACAAGGTCAAAAGAAATTATTTTCTAGAAGGGGTTTTTAAGAAAAATTCTGCTAAAATGAAAAATATTTCAAGTGAAAGATATGCAGATATTTTCTTTGAAAAATGATGCAGCAAATGAATGTCTCAAAATGTAATCACGTTCCACTAGTAATTTTTCTATCAGCTACATTACCAGTGTAATCTGCATCTGACTCAATATCACTCGTTTGGATGTTATAGACCAGATTGTGAAATTTCAACAAATTATCTCAGAGTCATTTTCAACAAACTTGACTTTAAATTGAAGTCGTGTTAACCATCAAAAAAAAAAAATCTCAGTGTCAGATTAAGAAACCATAGGATCAACATCATAATTTGACCAAAAAACAGATTAAGTTCAATGAAAAATGGTTGGTCAACTTTTAAGCATAAATCAAAGTCATAGATAAGAACAAGTCATGTAAGATCATATCAAGTTAGTCAGAATCTGTCAACCATCATAATTACTTCAAGTAATTCTCCTCAAAGATGATTGATTAAAAGATCAGAATTAACATCACAAAACATATCACATAACTGGCTGATTTAATTCAGATTATGGTGCAGATTTTCACATTTTATCTATCGGTTGAAAATAAATACAATTACCTGTTTTACCTGAACGATAATCTTTCGTTGTTTACCCATTGTGAATCTGTCACCTTTATACTAGGCTAAGGAACGTTGATTTGTCGCCCGTTGTGTGTCTGGAACAACCAGAATCCAGACAACATTTAATGTTGTTCCTTAGCCTGCCACCACACCTACACGGTAAAAGATTTTTGTGACCTTTTTATAGGTCCATGGTTGTTAGTGGCAAAATAATTATGAATAAACAATCCCTTTGGAACCCAAACTTGTTTTGTCTTTTCATTCTTGTTCCAATAGATATGAAATTGGTTTGTAGAATTCTTAGGAACCCAAATTTGAATAAATTTTGTGTTCTTGTTCCTATGACTACAATTTTCAACACGATGGTCAATTATTTCACATCTAGCAAAGACACTCTTACTTTTTGCATTATCATCAACTTGTGTTTTCCCAAAACATAGTCCTTTTTTGTTGTTAGCAAAAAATTGATTTCCCAATAACATATTGAATGATTTTTCTCCTCTTGAAAAGTTATTCAGAGTTTTCTCAAGATTTTGGACTTTGGTTTTTAGTGTCGTGTTTTCAGTCACAAGTGAGGTGCATCTATTCACAAAATCTTTTTTCCTAGTTTCAATAGTTTCCTTTAGATTTAGGTTTTCTTTTTCAAGATCCTCGAAGCTATTTTTCAGTTTAGATAATTCTGAATCTAAAGCTTTACAGTTTTTACATTCTAAGTTTTGAATTTTTTCAAGTTCAGATTCTAACCTAAAATTTTCACGGGCAAGTTCTTTCCTATCAGATTTCAGTTTTTCATTTTTAGAATCAAGAGCTTCAACAGTTTTAGTAAGATCGAGGCACAAATAAACAAGATCTTTATAAGAATAGTTTCTTACCTCATTATCCTTTGAGCTTGCTTCTGAATCTGATCTTGATTCCACTGAGCTTTCTTCTGAATTTGATCTTGCCGTAAGACACAAGTTAGCCTCCTCTGAGTTATCATTCGAAACTTCCTCTCCTTCTTCATCATCCCAAGTTGCTGCAAAGACCTTCTTCTTCTTTTTCTTTCCTTTGTTGTTTTTGAGAAGTGGGCAGTTTGGTTTGATGTGGCCAGGCTTATTGCAGTTATAACAGGTCAATTCATTATCGGAACTGTCAGAATCTTTTGACCTATTACCATTTGTTTTCTTCTTGCGTGACCCGAATCTTGACCATTTTCTAAAATTATTGACAGCCATTGCAAGTTCTTCAATTGGATCTTCTGCTTCATCATCGCTCTCTTCTCTGCTCTTCAAGGCAATCGTCTTCTTATTTGATTCGGAGTTGTTGCGTTCCTCCTTTGATTTTAGCTCAAGCTCATATGTCATCAAGTTGCCAATCAACTCCTCCATGCTTAGTTTACTCAGATCTTTCGATTCTTGTATTGCTGTGACTTTTGCCTCAAAGTTCATCGGTAAGACTCGTAGTATCTTCCTCACTAACTCTACCTCGGAGAATACCTTTCCAAGCGCTCTAGCATTGTATACCAAGGTTGAGAAGCGTCCAAACATGTCCTTTATGCTCTCGCCTTTGTCCATTACAAAGTTCTCGTATTCATTGCTGAACAGGGCTAGACGAGACTCCTTGACTTGAGAAGTTCCTTCGTGTGTCACCTCCAAAGTATGCCAGATTTCCTGCGCAGTTGTACAATGAGAAATTCTATTAAATTCATTCTTATCAAGAGCACAGATCAAAGCATTCATAGCTTTAGCATTAGTAGTTTTTAACTTCTTATCATTAGCGTCCCACCTATCCTTAGGTTTAAGAATCTCAGTATCACCAACAGTTATAGTGGGAGCTCTATAGCCAGTTTCAATAATATCCCAAACATCGTAATCAACAGAACTAAGATAGATACTCATCCTAACTTTCCAGTAAGCATAATCATTACCATTAAACATCGGTGGCCTAGCAATAGATTGCCCCACAGAAAAAGCAATATTCGATGAATTCATGACTCTAGAGTTAAAGTAAAAATACCAGGCTCTGATACCACTTGTAGGATCTAGATTAACCCTAGAGGGGGGGGGGTGAATAGGGTTATCGCAAATTTTCTCAAATTAAACGCGAAAGCAAATAGCAGATAAATAAATATGCAGTAAAGTAAATCACACACAGAATTTACCCAGCTTCGGCAACCCCTGCCTACTGCTGCATTCCCAGATTTCTATTAGAGTTAAACAGTATCCCGCTTACAAACACTCTGACAGACTCGCAGACACTCGCTCCCGCTCACAAACACTCCTACAGACTCGCACACCCTGCTCCGCCTATAGAGTTTCGTTTACTCGCAAACTCTGCTCCCGCCTATAGAGCTTTGCAAACTCGCAGCCTCCCTGCTCACTGAACTAACCCTAACTAGACAATCTGACAACACCTAAACCCTAGGTGGTGATTCACTCTGACTGGACTTTGACAATACAAACTGAAAAACAAAATACAGTTTTTGAAAACTAGGACAAACTATAGATTGTCAATTTCAAACGATTTTGCCCTCAAATAACCTAGGCCTAAACTAAATTATTTAAAACCTGGCCCAATTAGAATTAAAATCCTTAAACCAATTAAACAAGCCTGGCCCAACAACCAAATAAAACCCTAGAAAAATTAAAACCCAATTAGGCCGGCCCTTCTCTTTTTCGTGAAAAATAATGGCCGCTTGGTTGTTTTTTCTTTGTCGCTGTGAATTAGAGCTTCGGCTGGTTTGTTCGAATTTGATCCTCTGTTAAACAGCGACTTTCTTCGACTTCAATCTTCTGACGAATTGTGGCTTTGTTCGACTTCGATTGTTTCTTCGTTCTGAAGATTAGGGCTTGAAAAATTGGAAGTACCGCTCTGTCGAATTTGAATTGATGCTTGCGGTTCCTCCTCTCGAGTTCGTATGTGATACTGGTACGTGATTTTTGCCTTTGCTGGTTTTGGATTGATTGAATGTGATTCGAGTTATTGGTTTATTGTTCTCTGTTAGCTCAAAACTCGAATGAATATTTTGCCGATGATGTTCATCCTTTTATAGGGTTCGAATCCCTGAATATTCGTTCGTCTATATGTATTTGAATTTGTCAAATTCTTTTCTCTGGCCGCTGATTTTAGTTTCGATGCTTGAGATATAGTCTGACTTTGTCATATATGTATATTCGATAGAACTTGCTTCTCACGGTTTTGATTTTTAAAATGTGATGATTACGACTTTGAATTTGCTACTCCATGAATTTCGCAAATTTGACTTGTTCGACTTTGGCTTCGATCATTTTTAATTTTGTGAGTTTCTGACTTTCACCTGTACGTTCGAATTTGAATCTTTTGCTTTCTTGTGGCTTGATATTTGAGATTGATACACCTGACACTGTTCGAACTTGGCACTGGTTGACTTTGACCTTAACTTGATATTGTTTACTGACCTGTACATATTGTTGCTCGATTATGTGGTTCCTGTCTCTGACCATCTTTTATCTCTGACCTGCTTTGATGTTTTTCTTTGATTATCGGTCTGTGACCTGATGTGTAGTATGAGCTACCAGATTGCTTTTCACTTGATCATGTTGGCATTGTTTGAGTTGTAGCTGATCATCTTGAACTTGTTGCATTCCATTTTTATGTGTACATCTCTCTGACTTTTACATGCAGTCTGGTTTTTGCTTCAAGTCCATATATATGCTCCTGTGTTGAAACCATTTGCACATGACTCTTGTACCTGTAGTGTTGACATTGTGCATTTGTAAATTTCATTGTTGAAGTTTCCATATCTTGTGCTCGAGCTTGCAAGCTTCATGTTGCCTTGACTTTGGTTGTTGCATTGAGTTGAGTCATGACTGCAGTGACTTTGACTTGACCTTTGCATTTTATTTGTTTTTCGAATTTCACCTGAGTTGAATCCGATTTGTATTTGACCTTGTGCTGAACGATGTGACATCATTTTATTGTACTTGAGTTGAATCCTGCATTTGGGTTTGACCTGTGCTCCCTGTCCCTGTAAGTATATCAAGTGTACATTTTGGTGTGCACGGCCTTGTGGCATGTACAGTGATACACTGTGCATGTCACAAGTTGTTCGTGTGTGTGATAAATTCAGAATCAAATGATGACGAACAACCCAAATAATTGAGGCAAATAATATTTTCAAAATCCACATTTTGTTTTATACTGCAAAAACATTTCCTTTGCAATTTTACTGCGTCAATGTGTATTTCTGCAGATTGCTCAGATGCTGAATTCACATTGGAATGAAGTTGAAGATAAATACGAGTGTGAGTGATATGTAGTGAGGAAATGATGTAACTATGAAATCGTGATGTAATTGTATTGTGATAAAAAATGATGTATATAGTGAGAGCTTGAAATTGTACTATCAAAATTGTAATAAATATTTGTTTGAATAAAATATTCGTTTGAATTCAAATTCTGTGTTATTTATTTTATTCAGCAAATATCTATTTAATCTGTGTAAAATAAAATAGTACAATATCAAATACATTTAAATGAATGTATATATGTTTATTATCATCAAACAAAAGGCATATACATGCATATTCCACAGTCTGGTTCCTAGCCTATTGAGTGGCATGGATTCGAGTACCACGAAATCGAGGCGTTGAGTAGTCTCTAACGAGGTCATTTGGGTATCATATATCTAATGTACCGAGTGCGTGAATGTGAGGATGGATGATGGATGCTATGTTTGATTGATTGTTTATAGCCTTAGGAATGTCACATAATGCCGATATTATTGATGTAGATATCCTGACATCCCTAAGTACTTTAATGTATAGTACACCCATGATGATTATGATGTATAGTAGTGTATATTTTGTATATGTGCTAACTCTGTAGATGTAGGGACTTGTCAGGTATGATTCTTCATACCATTTGTCATATTATAGTGATTTATGAGTATTTAAAGGCTTATTACCACTCCCACCAAATTGTTGTTTGACTTGGAGTTTTATGTTTTACTTCATATTAGTTTGGGTACTCTAAAATGAGTAGATTAGGGATAGAAGGTCTAGTGAGCAAGTGGATCTAGACAGAGGACGGTAAGAGATTACTCTCGTATTACTACATTTACTTATTTGCTATTCCGCTGTACAACACTATGGAGCTTGCTATTGCTTTTATTATTTAAGGATAGTTTATTTATGAGTTATTTGATGTATAACTCTATTAATTATGATGCTTACGGTGTGGATCTATATACTTTGATTCTGTGATTCATCCAGTTATTTACTATCTTGCCTGTTTTATATTTGAGATGTTTACTATTATATTGTATACGATGCACTGTGAGATATACGATAGGTTCTATGTTAATTTACTTTACCTTACAACCTGGAAGATCGCCCCCACATTGGTCGAGCACCGCTGGAGCGCACTATATAGGTATATTGGGTCTCGGCGGTGTAGGGCGGGCGTCACAACTGTCTAGACGCAAGCCTGTGCTTACGCGCATCATTAATTCACATATCTTTGAATATCCTTTTGCAAACTCGTAGCCAATTCCGTCTTTGTAGAACACTCTCAATTCCGTTAAATGTACCACCTCTCAGATTAGAATAGATCTTCGTGAACTTAGCCGATCCCGCTGACGGCTTTCCCCATCTTTGTGCCATATATTATGGGCTGATTAACAGTAGAGTGGAAATAAAATTATTAGGCTGAATGTCCAGCGAAATACTTTGTTACAATATGGACTCATAAAGATGTTCATTTATTCTTGGTGGACCCTGCGACAACTATGTATACTTGCAAATGATTCTTGTTGATATTTTTGTGCTGGGTAATATTTAATTAAATGTGCGTTAGCATTTAGGTGGAAAAACACATTTTGTGTAGATATTTTTTGCTTTCCAATCTTTATTCTTCGTTGTGTTTACTTATAAGAGATTTTCTACCATGGCGTACTATGCAACATACCTCAATTTTTTAATATAAGCATTCCTATATCCGACCATGTGGAATTGTTTTGCAGTGTTTTCAACTATATCAGATTTGGGTTTTTGGATAATAACAATTATGTTTTTAAGTTGTAACCATTTTGTAATAAGAATATTACGGTTTACAAATCCATTGATCTATAGTTTTAGATGTAAAATAGGTATATGGGTTGGCGACACGTGTAATTAAAGGCTATAATAAGTCACGTGAATAGAATAAGACAAATTGTGCCGTCATTCCGCGCCTCAATTTGAAAGAGAATACGCTCAATAAGTAAAGAGTGTATTGCCGACATGGATTGGGGCAGGGCGTACTGCGTTGATGTATGGTGTGCAGAAGTAAAAAGTGAAAGGATGTTGATGATGAGTAAGGACGCTTGCTTGTATGCACACCTGAAGAATTCTCAGGTGAAGAGAGGCATTTCACCTTCAAAGATCTACAGGGGGCTAATTCTATGCAACCTAAAATAAAAATATAAAAGTAATACTGAAGGGGGCTGATTCTATGCAGTAAAGGACTACATTTGGCATATTTTTTGTAGCCCAGAATTAAATAATAATTAAGTGAGATGAGCGGGTAGTTAATTTATAGCAGGTCGGAATCAAGTGAATAAATATTAGATTAGAGACTATGGGTGGCTGATCCATGGTAGTCCTAGGTCTAATATTAGATAAATAAATAAAAGAATCTGCAGGTGGCTGTTTCATAGCAGATTGGAATCTAACAAAGGAAAAGAATGGGGACTAGGGGTAGGGTAGCATAGTAGCCTAGAGCAAAATAAAACAGTACTTCATGGGTGTAATTGTAGGTAGTTTATTGTTAGACAAACCTATAAATTAATATTGTGGAGAGTGGGGTTAGTGGAGTATCTAGTAAAACATAATAAGACTTAAAAGGAACTACGCCAAAACGCAATAATGACTGTTAAGATTTCATGCAAAATTATATTTTCATTTCGGTCAGTTAGGACTGGGTGGGAACTGCGTAGGGGCGCAGTAGTATCTGTATTAGGGAAACTCGAGAAGTTTTACAGGAAAGTAAGTATGAATTTTTTTGGACAGTATTATGTATGTAGTTTGTTGTTAGTGATGGGAAAACCTGTTCTGCAATATGTGGTGTGGCCTCACTATGTAATTATGATGTATTTTCAGGTAAGTATTATTCACACCCGACTTTATGTCTAACCCGTGTTTTTATCGTTGTTTTCCCTATAAACTGATGGGTACTCATTTGAGTAGGCTGAGTTTATGGAATAGACAGGTTGTTTTGGGTGCAGGTTGAAGTTTGAAGACGGTGCAGTAGGCCTATTTATTTATTTATGTATGTTTCATTCCGATGTTTTAAGTATTTGGGTGCTGTGCAGTCAATTCCTCGATATTGCCCCGATATATCCTTGATATATCCCGTAGCGAACTTTTGGGGCAACGATATTCCTATAAAGCGGTCCAATATAGCGGATCCGCTATTATCCCCGATATTGGGGCAATATCCGCTATATCCCCTTTCCTATAAATATGCATTTTGCTTGATGTCTTGCTTTTAAGTTTTATGGTAACTTCAAAGTTGATGTAACAATGATATACACTATTGGTTATTATAACTAGTTCTAACTTTTTAAGTGTCAACTTTGTTTATCTTTACTTTATTATAACTTGTTTTACTTGGTGGGAAATAATAAGTAATAATTGTTCCTCTTTTTAATGTAGAATGTTCATCATCCCTCTTTTTAAAGTCGTCTGCTATATCTTGCTATATCCCCATATATCTCCGCTACAACTTTTCGAACCTCAAACGCTATGGAGTGGCAGGGCGCTTTAACTGTATAGTTTGGGTGACATCCTCATATGTTGACCTAACACTCCACTATGAATTCTTATGTTATATTTCAGCCCCTACGTGGATACGACTTGGGGTTAACGTTGAAAATGTACGTAATAAATATTAAGACAAATTAGATGAAATGAAAATATTTTGTTATTCTGTTTTGAATATACGGAACTCATTCATGGTAGTTTAAAAATAAATCAAGTGATGACTGCAACATCATCGACGTTCATTTTCGAATCTCCCAGTGAGGGATGTTACAACCGGTTTGTCCCGAGACAAACATTCCGTATAACATTCAGTATATAAATAAAGAAACCTCCTAAGAGAAGAATCACTGATTTGTCCCGAGACAGACAATCAGTATATAAATAGGATTAAGACATCTGTTTAATGTTTATATATAATCAATCATTCAAATTCCAATACATAAATAAATATATTCATACGAATACACACACATTTCATCCTTCAATTTTAAAACATTCTTAATGCTTTATTATAAAAATCTCACTCAAACTCTATATTTCTACTTGTATATAATATAACATACTATCAAACAATTTCCATCCTATGTTTCAAACAAACAAACAACCAATCTTTTCAATTTTCACATCATCCACAATTTTAATAGAAAAAATTCCTTCATATACATCAACAGTCTAAGTTCAATATTACATTTCGATTCATCTCTTTAAAACCACATCCAACAATATATGTTTGTTTCTGAAATGTCTAATGACGCTGTAGAATTGAAATGTGACTCATGCTTAGCAAGCAAATGATGATTTAAAAGATACAATTATTATAAAACTAAAACAACTCATGATTTGCAAGTAGATATTGATTTAAAATGCTCAACAATAAACCAAGTTATTCTAAAATACAAGCCGGTACGTGCAAGTTATTTATATTAGTTTTTGTGGTAAAATCTTATTGTATTTTGTCTGAACAAAAATGTGCCCGACATATCTAATGTTGGAAAACAAACAATTTTGAAAAATGAAATTAACATGTAAAATAGAAAATAAGTTTATTTTGTTTTTTGTGTTTTGGCAGATAATAAAAGCACGAAAAACAATCCAACTCCTCCATTGTCCGATGATCGTCGCAATGGCTAAGAATTATAAATCTTCTTATCTTATTTTTCGGTATTTCATAGTGCAAGTTAAAAACACAAAATACAAAATCCAAAACAAAATCAATCGGGCACTTTAATTTTTGAATGTTCAGCCCATATCACCTAGCCCAAAATTGTACCCAAGAAAAAACCTAAACAAAATACGCAATTAAAACAAAAATAGAGAATAAAAACCCTAAAACCTCATGCCACATGTTCTCGCCCGCCGTCGCCTGCACCTGCTGTCGCCTGCGCCTGCTCCAACCACTGGCCTTGCCTGCCGTCGACACTTCTCAGCCTCTGCCGCCGTCAACCTCGAGCTTCCTTCACGGTGGTATGTCTTCTTTTTTTCTTTAATTTTAATTTATTTAAGTTTATGGTTTAATAATATTAAAACTAATTTGTGTTGCATTTGTTTGAAATTTTAAAACTGATTTGCTTAAAACTTCAATTTTACAAATTAAAATTTGTTGTAAGTTTAAAAAATAAATAGAACTAATTTTTACATAACATTTTCAAACTAATTTGTTTAAAACTTCAATTTTAAGAAATTAAAAGTTTTTTACAAAACATTTTTAATATGAAGTAATGTTCAAAATTTTAAAATAAAATCTTTAAACTGATTTGAATTAAATTTAAAAAAAATTAATATTGTAAGTATATGCAATTTTTTATTGTCAAAACTGCATATTTAGTAGTGGTCTTAGCTACAGTTTTTATAGTGCAGCAACAGAAAAATAGGCATCTAAGGTGCACAAGAAAGCGCTTTTTCGCCTTGACTACATTGATTTCACAAATGTTCTGCGCCTAGGCCATACACATCTACAACTAGGTCTGTTAGTGGGTCGGATTCGGTCCGAGTAGATACATGCCTTGACTCGAGTTGAATTTTTTTATAACTTGCTTTTATCTAGCATTTGCAATGAAAAATTAAAACAATGATTAACTAATGTTTGATTCGAAATCATGATTCCTTGATAGAATTATTTGCATGCTAAATGGATGCGTTTGAACGCTATATTTTAATTTCAATAAGAAGAAGATGAATATCTTGGAGATTTGGTGGATGTTGGCAAAGGTGAGAAAGCACCATCAAAGAGAAGTAGGGCCCGCTCTGTGGGTATGGTTGCCCTAGGCAACCTGTTATAAAAAAAAGTTTGCTTAACTTTTCATCTGTCAGCATTGAACCTGCACCACTTTTCCTTAAGCCTTACTTGCCCTACCAAATGAGCTAAAGATGTTATTTAAAATAATTTCTATATCATTCTTTATATTTTGAACATGTGCTTTTCACCTTCTCAGCCATGGTTGCCCCTGTCGAGAGGGGTTACCCTTTGCGGTCATCCAGCTAGTCTAGTCTTAAAACCGGCCCTGAAGAGAAGGTTCAGTTCCGCTCTGTCTAAACTATATGAATTATACAATGAAGGAAAGTTGGAAATTTGTGAGTGAGTTTCCTCCCCAATGATTCACATTTACATACACACACACATATAGAGCCCCTTGATTTCCACTATACAATCTGATTTAAATAATAGAGTTTTCACTCTCTTCCTACTAGCCGTATTATTTAATTCGGGTTGTGCACTGGAAATCCGGGCCTATAATGGTGTTGCATTGTTTGGGGATTGAACGCTCATATATATATATATATATGTGTGTGTGTGTGTGTGTGTCTGTATGTGTATATGTATATATGTATGTGTATATATATGTATGCATATATATATGTGTATGTATGTATATGTATGTATGCATATATATATGTATGTATGTATGTATGTATATGTGTGTGTGTGTGTGTATGTATATATATATATATACTATAATGCAAAACCTTGGTCAAACCGGTCAAAGTGAAGCCTTTTATCCGATCCCTATATTGCCCACCATTCACAATAAGAAGAAATAATTCTACAAGGGTACCTTAGTCTTCTTCCATACGCTTCCCACGTTGCCGACAGTATTATTCCCACGTCTCTTTTCCAACCACTTTCTTCGTCTTCCACTTTCCTCTAACCCCACTTTCCCCTTCCCCTTTAAACATGTCTACTCCCATCCTTCACTTTTACAGTCGCCACACCTAAGATGACCCCCCTTGACCTAGGAAAAAAATGGCTACTCCCCTCCTTCAACTTTCCACCCGCCACGCCTACAGCGACCGTTCTTTCCTTTCAATTCTCCAATCCGTCTATGTCTGCCACTACAGCCGATGTCGCCGCCTGTTCTCTCCATTGACCCAGCTCCGTTGCCAAATATTGCTCAGAGATCCACCACCGGCCGTCTTTACCTCCGAAGGTATGATCTATTCACTACGCCATAGATGGCCTACTGCAACGAAATTACATGGTGTTGCTAGCTATAATGTAACGATAGGTATGCTGATTTTTGTCTATTACAACACTCGCTTCAAGGTGTTAGCATAGGTATCAACAAGATGTTGCAGTAGCTATAGATGTATTCAAATTAAAAAATTAATAAAATTAGCAATCCGCGTGAATACGATCCAACGGTTTACATTTAATCTGGTTGTTAAAATGGATCACCACTGCAATTTTCCCCAAATTTTCGTTTTCCCGCCTAGTTCAGAGTAGACCCCCTTTTGGTTTTCATTCCAATTCGCCTCCTCCCATTCGCCTCCGCCACCAAATTATCACCCTCCTCTTCTTCTGCTTCCTCATTCGCCTCCGCCACCAAATTGTCACCCTCACCCCCAGCTACCCCCTGACCCATCGCGACCATCTAGCTCCAACCAGAGCCCCGTCACGACACCAAAACCCGAAGCCAAACAAAGTTTTCCGTTCAAACCCCTTTTGCCACCGCTGTCGTCGCCATCAGCTCTCACCTCCAACAGAAGACTTGCTCACCACCAACCCCTCTACCTTTCTCCTTTAGACTACTTCACCTGAAAACCCTTCTAGTGCCTTAATTTCTCCCAAAACCCGAACTGCTGCCCTCGAGATTTTGGTTCACTTCGTACTTTCCATCGCAAGTTCAGAGCAGATCCTAGGCTGATCTCTTTGTACTTTCCCCTATGATTGCGGTTGCTTCACTTGGTACTGGTAATTTCAATAAGATAGTACGCCCCCCATATGTTTGTGCTAATGCTCCTTTGGAACTTGTTAATGTTTCAGAATCTGGCTGTTGTTGCAGCTTGCGGCTATGTGAGCTGAGGAATTATTTGCAAAGACACGAATCGATTTATTCACTGCTAGTTGAACAACTGTTGAGTGAAAGGATTGTGTGAGCTGCACAGGCAGATTCATAGACAGTCGAGCTTGTGTGTTGGCAAGACTGGAAGGACCAAGTTTCATTGATGCAAGCTTTGAGTCCAGCGACCAAAAGGAAACGGTAATGGATGCAAGCTCTGAATGAACAGGCAGGAACTATTCAGTGGTGTAGGTCATAAATGCATAGGTCTGGAAACGTACAAGGAAGTGCGAAGATATTCAGTGATGCATATGTCAGAAGAAATGTGCAAAGCTATCGATATGGAAGAAACATACAAGGAAGTGATAGAGTGCGTTTGAAATGTAGGTCTGAAGTGCAGTATTTGCAGGGAGTGAGAGAAGGTTGGTTGGTTGGTTGGTTCACCATTGAATCTGGATGTAGTTGTATTGGTTGAAGGTTGGTTGGTTGGTTTGGTAAGTTATGGAAGTGATGGTGGAAGTTGGTGATGCAGAGGAGTTTCAGTTGGCAGTGTGATGCTTGAATGTTGGCAGAGAGATGTAGACGGAGTTTGGAGTTTGACAATAGTAGAGTGCTGCTGTGTATTGGTTACGGAGAGAAGCTAATGTGGTGATTGGAAATTGAAAACAGTTTGCAGTAGAGTTTTGGTGTTTGGCCGTAGGGGATTCAAGCAGATTTAGGCGAGGAGATGGAGGATAGGAATTAAGCTCAGTCTTCATTTGTGCATTATTTTACGTCATTTCAAAGAAGCTAATGCCGGCGCTGCGCCCGAACCCGCTTCTCGGCTCGCCTTCGGCTCGGCTCGGCTCATCATATATTTGTCAGTGTCGGTGTCTATATAAATTAAAACTGCATATGTAATGAGTGAACTGAGTAATGTAGTGAGGAATATCTGTATATGTGAATATCAGTGTTATTTATCATTGAATTGTAAAATAGTGGAGTCAGGAATTTGTACTATTTTAAATGTTGAAATAAAATATTTATTTAAATAAATTACTGTTTGAATATCAAATTCTATGCAATAGCATTTTATTAAATAAATATTTATTTCTATTAAAAAATCAAATATGCTCTACATTGTGGGCCCCACAAATTCAGAAAGTTAATATCTATAGCAACATTTTCGAATGTTGGTACAGACACCTATGGATGTTGCCATAGACCCAAATAGGGTTCTATTGCAACAATATTTCTTATGTTGCCTTAGATAGTCAAAATGTTGCCTTTGAGGTCTGCGGCAACGCGGCAAAAATGCATCACCGAGAAAGTGTTGCCTTTGCCCTTTTTTAGCCTATAGCAACATTTTTTGGCACTTCCTGCATCACTTCTTTGGTGTTGCAGTATGCAATCTATGGCGTAGTGATTTCCTCTTTTTATGTTTTGATTTAATCTATTTTTACGTCCTTGCCCTAATTCCACTTTACTCTGTCTCCACTCACGTCCCCATAGTTCTCAAGTGTAAGATCTTCAACATACTTTAATCATTTGATTTCTAGGGCTTTGCTTTCATTGTTTTAGGATCGATTTTAGTTTGACTTCTTTAATTTCATTTTGCTCTCTTCCAATTTTTGTTTTTGGATAACTAATTACAGATTTGATACAAGTTGCTTTCTCTCTTAAATGTAATAACCGCAGGGTGAATTCAATGGCGGAAAATACTATGAAAAGCTGTAATATTGCTCTATCATATTTCTGAAGTGTAAGATCTTCAACATACTTTAATTATTTGATTTCGAGGGATTCGCTTTCATTGTTTTAAGATCGATTTTAGTTTGACGATTTTATATCTGGACAATTCTATGTAAATTTTACTTCTTTAATTTCATTTTGCTCTCTTCCAATTTTCGTTTTTGGATAACTAATTACAGATTTGGTTCATCTTCCTTTTTCTACCACAAAAAATTCCAAATCTGGGAAGTTTTCCATTATTCTTATTGTTGCAAACTGATTTTACTGCAATGGTGTAGCAGCACAGGCAGAGCCGGCTTAGAAAACACAGTTTTTCTCCCAATTTTTCATTCGCTCCTCAATTTTCAGATACAAATGTAAGTATGCAACCTACCCACTATACTATATATAAGACGCATGCATTATATAGTGTTATATATGTGAGAATCACTGTCACTTATCATGTCATGGAATTTAACCAAAATTTGTGTTTTGTTGCCTGACCTCTTTATGTATTCCATGTAACATATTGCCTAAGTGGAATATGATTTCACAACCACAAATTTTTTTGTTAATATTCTTCTAATTAAAATCATTATTTGATGAACTCATATGACTAGGTCCATGTTTAGGTAGTAAATCAGTGTACTTTAATAATTAACCATATTTGTGTAACCGTTTCTTTTGAATATGATCACGGATTCAAAATCCCTTATTGACACATAGGAAAATTCAAAATATTATGTTGTAAAGAAGGGTGATAAGACCGTTGTGAAATAAAATTGACTTTGGTGGTTGTATTTTACATATAATTGATACACCTTCATATTACTTATACATATATTCTTTTTGTTAGGTTTAAATGTTGAACTCCTTTTTCGAAAATATATATAGCTAATTCAGATAGCCTTAGCGCATGCCTTCAACTTGAGATTTTGATTTTTTTCTGTACTCATTATTCTCATATGTTGCACTAAGTAGATGGCATTGCTGGATCTTTGTTTTCCATGTACAGAGTGGGCGCTTTACTTTTATTTTGTACCCGAACCTTACAGACTTCACAGTAAATGGTTTTAGATTCAAATATAGTATGAAAAACTATGCCCAAAAAAATACTCCATTTACCAGATGAAGTTAATGATAGAATGAAATGAATGGAGTACGAAATTGTTAACAGTGTCGTATTTTATCTCACACACATATTCCCATAATGCTTCAGTTTAATTTCACTAAAATCATTTTATTGCAACCATAGAGTCATCTCCTATGAAAGAAACAAGGTTATTACATTGGTTAAAATATTTTCTGGGACACATTATTTTAAACAAGGTCATAAACTCAGGCTGTATTCAATTGCCAGCAGTGCTATTGGTGATTTTGGAGATTCAAAGATTGTGAGTTGTTTTACTTTGAATTCAAATTTGTATTTGAATAAACTAGCTTCAGTTATTGTTTGCTTATTACAAATAATGTTTTTTGCAGGTATCGGTATGTGTCAAGAGGTTGGTTTACACCAATGATCAAGGAGAAATTGTAAAGGGGGTGTGCTCTAATTTCTTATGCGATAAGACTTGGTTATACATTTATACATTAATGTTATAAATTAGTGTTTTATATAGTTAAATCATTTGAACTTATATCAATTTACCGTTTGTACTATATAGGTGACTTGAAGCCTGGGTCTGAAGTGAAAATCACAGGACCAGTTGGAAAAGAAATGCTAATGCCGAAAGATCCAAATGCAACTGTCATCATGGTATTAAAAATTATTCCTTTTCTATCACAGTATTTGATTCAAAAATAAGTTTACTTTCATGAGTTCTTTGATTATTTTTTGTAAATAAATGCAAGGAGAAAAACGACGAATTAAGCGTTGAGGAGCTCACTTCGAATCTTTCATCGTATAAAGAAAACCTGCAACAAGTTAGAGAACTTTTGGCTGATGAGCCTGGAAACTCAGAATACACAGACTTGGAAAAGAACTTGAAGAGGCCATTGCAATTATGAAGGAGCTCTTAGCTGTTGCGAAACAAAATGATCGATCTCACATGTCTGAATAACATCACAATAAAAATGCATTATGCAGGGATAAGCAGTTCGACATTGGTACAAGCAATCATGAGGTGTTTCCTGTTGGCACAAAAGTTTAAGCAGTTTACAGTGATGATGGGGAATGGTATGATGCAACTGTTGAGGCAGTTACTGCAAATGGATATGAAGTCAAGTACAGTGGTTAGGGAAACAAGGAGGAGGTGAAATGTTAGGCCAATCCAAGACACTGAAGTGAATTCACTACTAGAAGCTGAAAAAGAAGCTGAAGCTACAAAGAAAGCAATCAAAAGAAAGATTGCACAAGCAGCATCTATTGCTGATTTTGAATCACCTTCCTTACCAGCAAAACTTCGTATTGACCCAAATGATCCTGGAGACGTGAAAGCTGCTAAGCGCAAGAAGATACATGCTTTCAAATCAAAAGCTCGCTTTGAAAAACTTGAAGCGGTGCAAAACAAGCGGCAAAATGCATGGCAACAATTTCAAACAACCAAAGGGAAAACTAAAAAGATCGGTTTCTTTACAGGGCGGAAAAGGGAAAGCATATTTAAATCACCTAATGATCCAAGTGGTAAAGTCGGTGTAATAAACAGTGGAAAAGGGTTAATCGATTTTCAAAAAAAAAGTTCACTTTCATGCTTATAAACTAATTCTGTACTGTTGCATTGATAGCTTGGTACTGGAACTGGAATAGCTCCTTTGTACTGTCAACATCCCATTAATCATCGCATGTATATTATCTACAATTTATATCCACTGTCTTTATGTTCACACTATATCTGAAGTAGTGGGATATTCTTTTCTTTCGGCATATACAGTATTGTAGATGCAATAGTATTGTAAATTTTTTGAAGACAATCCAAGGCCAATGTTCTAGCTAAGGCACCAGCTGAAAACTAAACATAAGCATAGTAGAACCACAAGTAAAAATCAGCACAACTTTGAAGTTGCCTTCTACGGTTAAGCTTAATACGAAATGTTGCTCGGACTACAACAAGGAACGGCAGAGTCTTCAAATGAGATTGATATTGCAAAAGATTTGATTCATACTATAATTTTATTTGGTGATTGGATGGGAATATGAGTTATACTGTACTAGGAGATTTGTGTTATTGGTACTAACATTACTATTACTCAACCGAAAAGTGTAATTTACAATTTGGTTTTCAATATTTGTTTGTATCAATAATAAGTGCTACATATTATGCTTTATCCTATCTATAACATTATAAATTATGACCTTCTAATGTTTCTGCCATACAAAATTGCCCTTTCAGTTGATTTCACTGAATCGTTTGAAGTTGTTCTGCCAAACATGTTTTGAAGTGCAATCTACAATTTGGTTTTCAATATTTGTTTGTATCAATAATAAGTGCTACATATTATGCTTTATCCCATCTACAACAGTATAAATTATGATCTTCATAGCTTCTGCTATACAAAATTGCCCTTCCAGTTGATTTCAGTGAATCGTTTTAAGTTGTTCTGCCATACATATTTTTGGTAGTTCACGCTGACATCAAAAAAGTTTGACACCAAAGGTATTACAACTATTATTAAATATACATATACACACACATATCCGTGTACATATGTATGTGTCTCGGTGTGTGTGTATTTCACTACCATGACAGTAGCGCACGCAAATATTTTCCACTTCCTTCTTGGCACACGTCCAACGGACGTGCCACCATACTCGTATATATATATATATATATATATATATATATATATATTTATGTAGCGACCCGCCGTTTCGTACCCTTTGAACTGACATTTCATCACACGTGTCCAACACAAATGGTACGAAAAGACGAATAACTAAGAGAAAGAAGAGGGTAGAAGAAGAAACAGAAACAACAATACACATAATCTCACAATCGCAGCGAAACAAAATATAATATATATATATATATAATAATAGATTTTTATACAAAAGAATATGTAGCTGTTAATATATATACAATCATCAGAGTACAATAATCAACAAATCAATTCTGGACAGTTTTTATAACTTGGCCTCACCAGTGTTGACTATACAGTCTACACTCACAGCGGAATATAATCAAGTACGTGAAATACGTCTCTGTCATCCAACTCATCTTCGGAAGTACATAGCATCCTACCCAGAATCTGTAATACTCAGTCTGACCTGAGCATTATAATAAAATAATATCCAAGTTAGCCTGGAAAACCAGCGTGAGAAAACACATTCAATTTTAATTATTACTATATTCAAAATCCTTTGAAATCAAACGATATCTCGTAAGACCACGCCACACATAAACACGATGAGTTTTTACCTTACGATAACCAAAACATTTTATATCAAAATCATCTAATATTATAATGGTGTCTATAGAAAGTAAATTAGAAAATAGCTTAAATGCTTGCATCTCACGTTTCAGCAATATTTGGTATACAATCAAAACAGTACAGGCTCGTAGTGGATATTGGATTCCATACAATGACTGGGCTACTAGGGTACCGCCCGTCACAATACATCTCTAGAAAAATGTATCGAGATCGTACCTAACGATCCCTGCCAACACAACACCGGCCTACCCATAACCTGGATAGTACCGAATATGTTATCACCCTAGGTGTTCCCACCCTAATCAAGCGTTCTCTTTTTCATGCACAACCATATCCATAATTTTAATATAATATATCCGAGGGTATCTAGAAAGGTAACATACCCTACTTAGGTGCGCCCCACTTAGTCCTGCTGCATCTCCCATGTTTTAGTCATTCCCGGTTGATGAGGCTTGAGGCTACGTTTTACCTTTAGAACAACATTCATACTTGGAATGCTAATACTGCCTTCCAGGCAACAATGCAATGATAGCATTCATCCATACAAGTTGTCATGGTCTGGACAAACCGAATCACCGTCTTCATTAGCTTCACGATATCACAATTCGTAACGCACAAACAGGATCGAAGTGGTTTTCGGATAATTAAATCCAATCATGGTCTCTACGAGACGATCAACGAATTTGGCCAGATTTGATAGTCGGTTATTTAACTATCAAATTACACACAAAAGCAGTCAATAGGCCCATATTATAATTCTTTCAAAATATCTTTACAAATATATATATATATATATATATATATATTCAAATGTCTTTCCATATTTCAACATTTGAAAACGATTTCAAATACTTATATCCATAAGAGGATATTTCAAAACCATTTTAACACTTAGAAATATTTTCAATTTCAATTTATAATCCATTACTTAGGGAAATATTTTTATATATATTCTCTCGTAGTTAATATACTTCCAAACCCTTTCCTCCAATACTTAGAAAAATATCACAAATCTATTCTTCCAAAAGCCATTTCGAACATCAATACTTAGGAAATTTTCATAGTTTATCTTAATTGTATGAATATAATTAAAAACAATAAAGGATTTCCCTTTTCCCACAATTAGTAAACATTTTCCAATTCATTTGTGAATTCTCAAACCATTTTCTTATTTTATAAATTTCCGAAAACCATTGTAAATTCCTTTTACCATTTCAAATAAATTATCGATTATACTTATTTATAATCAACTAACAATTTATAACTTCTCTTGAACTCATATCCATTTCCAAAAGTTCTTGTATCTAAACAAATCTGGAAATTTCCTTTTATTACATCTCTTAAATTTCCGAATTCCATTATAAGATCATTCTTATAAATCACATCCATTCAATACAACCTTATTTACAAACCCTAAGAGTATTTATAAGTAATCTAATAAATTTCCAAAGCTTTATCCTTTTGAATAAGTATTCTAAAAGTAAAATAATAATTTTTCAAACCGTTCATAAATAATAATAATAATAAATTTCCAAAACTTATTTTGAAAATTAGAATTTATATCAATCAATATTAAATATTCGAGTAACTAACTTTCTGAAATATTTTAATCCAATTAGTAGTTTAATAAATAAAAATTCTTTTCTACACAACTTTACTTCTTGATAAAAATATATTTTAAAAAAAATCCAATATAACCATTCCTATACTTATAAATCTCCCTTGATTTATCACAATACGATTTTCCTTTCCAAATTTCATAACTATTTCCCAATTCAAAATAGAATCCACTATTCTTTCCAAACCGATTTCCATATCTCATTATAAATTCTCACCGTGGATTTATATTTTCAATTTATCGAATAATAACCATTCCACTTATTTATAAACATCGTTTATAAATTTTCCAACTCATTCCCAATTTTTACATGTTTATATTACAAATATCCATTTAAAAATCGGTTTCTAATTGAAATCCCATTTTAAGTCTATTTCTCAAATAATTAAACTATATTTCGAAACAAATCAAATTTCGATTTCTACTTTTATTTTGTAAATTTAAAAATCTTATTCAAAATCCAAAATAACCAATTTAATATTTAATTCCAAATTCTCTTTATTCTTCCCATCTATTTAAATATCGATTTTTAAACTTTTCTAAATAAATATCACTTAGGATTTATCACATAAAATCCTTTATATCCATTATTTAAAAATATTTATTTTAAATATACCACAAAATAAGTAAGTACAAATTTTAAAGTCAAATCATTTATTTATCCAAATACATTCCCTTTTAATCAATCCAACATTCAATGTAACTATTTCACTTCCAAATCGCTTTTCAACTTCCTTTCAAATCAAAAAATAATATTTATAGATTTAAAATATTAAAATTAGGGCCAATGCTACCATAGCATTCAATAAAATTCAATCACACTATAACCTATCACAGATTATTCAACATATCATATATCACTATATATGAAATTAAAATCAACATTTTTGAGGAATCCAGTTGGATCCCTCCAACCTGTTTCCCTATATCCACAGATGATAGATAACATATAAAATATCAATCTCGCTTTGAGGCAGGATATCGCTGTAATATAGGATCATCCGCTATTATGCGGGGTGCATAGGGTCTCATCCGCTCCAATAGGCGGGAATATATCCAACTACTAACATATTTACTAATATATATAATATCACATCCAACTGATAATAATAATAATTATCAATCCATCCAATCATCCAATAAATAACCTATGACTATTATAAATAAATCCAGTCAACAAAATTGAGTGAGATTTACTCACCTTGATTTTCTGTCGTCGTCGAGACGTCCATTTTGAACTAAAACCGAACAACGTCCAATTTAGCCCAAATTTTTGATGGTCTCCAAACCCATCCAAACTAGTTTTATTTTGAAGCTCTCGTCATCACGATCGCAATGCAAAAAGTTTCGTTTCAATCGGATCTCGTATGCAGGAGTTATAGATTTTATAAGTTATCGAACATTTTTAAATTAATTAAAATAAACAAATAAAATCTTCCCCTATTTACAAAATTGCCGTCTCTTATTGCCCCCCTAAATCGACATTTCCTACACATCAATGTCAGCCTTTTCCTCATGCACGCACATTCCCCCTCTCTCCATACTCGATGAAACCGAATAGTGATTCCTCCTACGAACTCCTTACTTCACTCTCTCCGCGATCATCCCAATCAGATGCGGCTCGACCACCAAAAGGCGTTCGCGACCTGGAGCCTTAACTTGCGACTGTCAGAGTGTCGCACCTTTCCCCAAAGCTCGATGACTACCGAAACTCCAACCCAAGGTGCCAAACATCGCCACTAACTCGAATCCAACTTCTATTTCATGAAATTCGCCCTAAATCCACCATCACATGGAACACTAGTTTAACTGAGCAAGTCGGCCATCCCCAAATCCTCCATCGCACACGCATTGGAGTGTATCAGTGTGAAGCTTGTATTGAAATAGAATTTTAAAATTTGTTTCAAGAAATTTCTTTGAGTAAATTTGGAGTAATTAATTTTTTGAAGTTTCTGTAATCTTCTTTTCTTTTCTTTGAGCTTGCATATGAAGATAAAGGAGAACACCTATAAATAAGAGAGGAAGGAAATGAAAGTCAACAAGGGTGGCTGAGGTTGAAAAAAATGCGGCTGAAATATATATATATATATTTCAAAATATCTAGATATTATTTTCGAACTTTAATCGAGGCATGCCGTCAGGCGTTCCTAATGTTATACCTCTATTCCAAACGCAATGGAACAAGTTTCGAGTCCTAATTCGATCGTATGTCGAGACACTGCCCCGGATAGCTATTTTTATATGTTAATTTAAACGAGATATTTTTAAAACCAAGTAAACCCTTTTATAAATCCAATTTAAAATTTTATTTACCTTCATTCTTACTAATAGAAATTTAATAAGCCTTTAAATTATTTTTATTCAGCTTAAAACTCAAACATTCACTATTTAACCAAATTTTAATTATTAAATTCCACAATTAAATTACTCAATAAATTATTATATTTGAAATTCAAGTTATTAAATCTATAAAATTAACTTTCCAATATTTAAAATCAATTAAATATTCCAATTTTAAATATACAAAATTCTGGCTCGTTACAATATATATATATATATATATATATATATATATATATATATTATTTTCAAAAAAAAATATATGTAACGACCCGTATTTTGAGGCCATCGAATTTGAATATTTAATTTATTTAAATATTTGAATTTGAATTAAATTATATTAAAATATACGTTTTAAATTTAGACTTAATTTTTGATGACGTCATTTTAATTTAATTAATAGAAATTTTTCATAATTTTTAATTTGAAAAATAAAAAAAATTCTATTTGATGCATTTTACGACAAATGTCAATACTTTCGAAACTTTACATGATAAGTTAACTTGTCTATTTTATTATTGTTCTATGATTGTCTCACATTGTTGTGCGTGATCATGTTTTTATTTATGTCGTTCGTGTCTCGTACACGAACGTATTATCGTGTGGCAGTGTACCGTAATCTAACTTTTCAAAATCAAAATTTACACTAAAACTTATATATACTTTGCACACACACGCACACAACATGCTTTCATTTTGTCCTTGCTGTTGGACTTTGGTTGCTTAAACATTTAAGTGTTTGTCCTTAGTTTGCTTATGTATGAAGTATTTTTGCAATATATAGAGATGGTCTCACACAAACCATAGGATGGGAAAAATAAATTAAAGGGCATTCATTTTATTTCTTTCTCTCAAATATGAACACGTTTTTCATTAACCCCTTCTATGCAAATCCTGAAAGCACAAACCCATTTTTCATGTTTTCATTATATCTCCTCTTGAAAAAAAGAAGTGTTAGATGTGGAGAAGTTGTGTATAGGCATGCATTCACAAGAAAGAAGGGACACGCATGAAAACAACAGGGGAGCACATTTTCTTTTACATACATTTCTCTTTCTGTAGCATATATTCCCATTCCACTTTCAATTAATAATTTAAATATCTTCCCATACATTAAGAATTAACAAAAGTTGTAAACATCAAAGTTGTAGAAGACTTAGAGATCTATGTTGTTCATTCTTGTTGCATTAGAGATAGTGAAGTGTAGAAAAAAAGATAGAAGGCTAGGCAGTGTGTGTTAGTGTTTGTATATTGGAGTGAGGATGTGAGAAGCATGCGCATGAACTTTGTGGATGTACTGTATGTGTAGTTGTGCATTGTTGTCGCTTGCATGTTTGTGTTCATTTGTATACCGTTAGCATGCAAGGGTAAGAGGTGCATGCGTGTTGGGTGTGGGTTGAGGAGTGTCGAGCCTCGGATGCTTGCTGGGGCTTGGTGAAGGCGGGTAGGTCGTGCTGACTCGGGGTGAAGTGTGGATGAGGGCAGTCGCGACGGAAGCAATGATGGTGGTTGAAGGCGTGGCGGACGTGACCGAAGTGGGGTTTTATTTTGAATAGGGAGGCGAAGTTGGAATGGGAAATGTGGAGTACTGTAGTTTGCAAAGGAACTTGCAAATTGGTCCACCTAAATGTGCTCATTTGCACGTCATGGGGGAAAAAGGATTTGCGAGCTGGCGGGTTTGTTTTTCTTGTGGGCCGAGCCTATGTTGCGGTTGGGGTGAGAATTTTTGTTTTTTTTTGTTTTTTTTTTAAACTTATTTATTAAGTTAGTCGACATAACATGCTATATCTCATTCATATTTAGTCTGTTTAACCCTCGGTCTTTGATGTTATATTCGTATTAACGAATAAAACACTCAAGTGTAGTTTATTGGCACATTTAACGAAGTATAATTATTAGTGAGCAATCGAGTGCCGCAAATACCAGGTTGTTAGGGGTTAAGAAGAATAAAGATCGAAAAGAAAACAGAAACAACACATAATCTCACATCGCAGTGGAACAAAATATAATATATAATAACATCGTTTTATACAAAGGAAAGTTGTAACGGTTAATATAGATAAAAATTATCAAAGTACAATCATCAACAAATAAATCTGGATAGTTATAATAACTTGCCCCTAAATGCTGAATATACAGCCTACAATACACATCGAAATATAACCGAATACTTGCAATACGTCTTTGCCATCCAACTCGTCTCCTGAGCTCCAAAGCGTCCTAATCTGAAATCAGTAATACTCGGTCTGACCCGAGCATTACAATAAAGTAACACCCGAGTCAGGCTGGAAACCAGCGTAAGTAAACCCACTTAATTTAAAATACTTAAGTTATAAAAATCTTTTGAAAAACCAGGGTAACTCATACAAACACGACGAGTGTTTATCTTATTAAAACCAAAGCACTTTTATAGAAATCCATCAATATTGCAATAGTGTCCAAGTACAATTACTTATTTAAAATGGTAAAATTTGTTAAATTTATTCAAATTTCAGCATATTAGACTCTATATCCAAAACCGTAAAGGTTCGTAGTAATTATCAAATCGAAGTGGTTCCGGATAACACTGATATTCGATCCCGGCCCCTTTGAATTCAAGTAATAAATTTTAAAGGGTAAATTGTTTAAAATAAACAATTTATTATTTAGGGTGACAATATTCACATATGGGAATTTATCACAGATGTTTATTTCAAACAAAACGTATCATCATTTTAAATCTAACTGTTTTAACTCGTTTGACCACTTGATGGCACAGACAAGAATAATTGAAATAAATATCCAATAGGATTAAGCCAATATATGGATTGTACTAATTTAACGATCAATATCCGATATCAAGACAATTCACACATTAGGATTTTATTAACTTTAATTAACCGAGTCCATTTATATTTTAAATCCAACTAATTACAAATTAAAGGAATTATAAAACAATTTATTATTGGTTAATAAAAGTTTAACACTCTATTTTATATCTAATTTGTTAATTTACATAGTTTTAAGTCAAATAATAATATAATTAATTACCCATTTTAACTATAAAATATCATTAGCTTTAAATTACGGAAAAAAAAATCCATAACACTAATCTATAATACAGGTAATAGGATTAAGATGTAAAAAGTCTTCATGTTGGTTTAGATTTAAAATGACAATAGATTTAGAGTTTAAAAAAAATTAAGTTATCATATATATATATATATATATATATATATAAGTTCCATTTTATTCCTTTTCTTTTTCTTCCTTTTTCCCTTTTCCTTCTTTTCCATTTTCCTCTGGCCCATAACCACCCGGCCTAAAACTCCTCCCCCTCTTCTCTTCTTTCCAGTTCTTACTCTTTCCTCTGTTCTTTCTTTATTTCAAAACGACAACCCAGCCGTGCTTCATCCAAGCGTGCACGTGCACACTTACCTCCTGACGAACAGCTCGCCGCCGATCATCTCCACATGCCACCCATGACCAACCCACTTCGACTACACACCCGAAAACACAAACGCGACCTTGGTCGAAAATTTGAATGCTCCACCCAAACTGGAACGAAACACAGTCCCCCTTCATCGCCTTACCACGACCACCAGTGACCACCGTCACCTCCCAAACCCTACCTGAAGCTTCGCCGTCACCTACTCCTCCTTTTCCTCCCATACCGCACTCCTCCATAGGCTCCTCGACGCCACAGTCACCTTGAAACCCGAACCCACAAACGAACCAGCTTAAACCCTTAATCTACCGCCACACGACAACACACTCCACCGGGGAGGGCCGCACCATTTTTCCCACCTCCACCATCACCCAAGCTACCCCCACAACCAACGCCATGCCACCACGTTGTCACGGCTGCCGGAATTTCACCGAAACCCAAAATTTGGTCACATCCCTCTTAATTACTCGATACAAGACTACAAACCACCAAACCACTTCCAAAAATCCTCATTTTCGAAGACATAGGTTTTCATATGATCCAAGGATTTAAATTTTGACATTAATTCATTTGTCATTTCTGGGCTCTTTACTGTAAAATGCCCTTTCTTCCTCTATACTTCATGTTGGATTACATAACGATTTTAAAAAAAACTACATCTGAAAACAAACAAGTTTCCCTTTGGAATCAGAAGCTAAAACAATTTGGATAGGGAGATAGAGATTTTTTAAAGTTGAAATATCTTAACTGTTTTCAAAAATAGAGGTGATATATAGGTTCTTTGAGTTACAGGTCGTACAAGCATGTCTGAACATATATATATATATATACATATACATATAAGACATAGATACCTATTAGCACATGAATCTTAACATAATCAAGGGTTCATTCAAATCCCAGGTATGCTGATGCATACATAGTTTTCCAGTAAACAATAATATAAAGTTTTACTCACTGTCTTTAAAAGATGATGAACTCTGCTCTTTTGTTCTAGCTTCAAGTCTTTACTGTCTGGATCTTTTGAAGTTTAATGGCGGATTATTCTTTTTTTCTACAAGTATGAACAAGTGAACAAGCTCAGTTATGTTTATATAGTAGATGAAAGCAAATAGTGGAGTAGGGTGGCTATGTACATATAGATAGGCTGAACATCATGTACAAGCTTTCTTTTCTTTTTTCATTTTATTTTCCAATTGCTTTGAAAATATGATTGACTTGATAAAAAAATGACTAAATTTTGATAAGTTGATTGAATGGAAAACTTGAGTGATTTGATCTTTTATGGCTTGATTAAATGTGCATTTAATTTGATCTTAAGTTGATTTAATGTTGGTGCTTGAATTGATGTTTTTTCCATGATGATGTTCCCTTATATATTTATATACAATTATATGTATATATATATATAGATATGCATACCTTTGCTCTATTTTATCATGAATACTTATATATATATATATACATACATGTACAATTACCTTCTTCCTTTAGATATATACATATCCATTTTATCACATTTACACACACACACACACACATATATATATATATATTAAGATACACACATGCTTACATATATATATATATAAATTTATATTCCTATATGCATTACTTCTATAAACATTTAACCATATACATATATGGTCAAAAATTTGAGATTTTGCCATTATGAAGCTTGTACATTCATGTGTATATATACTTATTCACATATACAATATTTTTATAAATATATATATATATATATATATATTTACTTATTCACTATTTTACATAACATATATACATATACACTTACTTATCCATATTTGGTCATCATACATACATATATATTTTTTGACATTATTCCCTATTTATATATATTACTTCATATTGACATATATACATATATGTGTATTTATATATATATAAAAACATCATAAGCTTGTATATATTTATATATATACAAATACATGGATATTCTATCTTAAATTTTTAAATGGTGGAGTTTATATAGATATATCAACAAAATCAATCATATCAGAAATTACATAATTCAATATTTAATAAGGTTTTTAATAAATTTATAGATTCAGATATTTTAATTATCAGAAAATTTATCTATTCGACTTATGAAATTAATATTTCAATAATCAAAATCAGTTAATTTCCCCGATATCCGATGGCTAAAAATCCATGTCGTTACATTCCTCCCCCCTTAGAACTTTTTGTCCTCGAAAAGGAACGAACGAGAATTAGAATTTTGATATGTATTATTAATTAAATTCATTCTTTCAACATTTTAACTCCTTACTCTTTTACTATACATTTTTAAACACTTTAAATCCCATAGTATTACCAAACTATTTTTATAAAAATATTTTTCATAACTCGATGTCTTAACACGTCCATCCTTGTTCTTACAGAAATTTAGTCATACGTTGATCAGGCGTTGGACTGAAAATCTATAAGTACTTAGTAGACCTGTTTTCAACATCCAGTGAAAATACTTGAAAAACTTTTTCAAAAATGCTATGTAAAGTATCACCTCTCTTTCCTACCATGGATTGCAGTTAACCCGATGATTGCGTCGCTATCCCGGTGAAATCCATAAGAAAACGATAGGCATCTCCACCTCTCGACTTACGCCATGGGAACACCATAGATCGCAGCTACAACAAGGTTGTGTTGCTATCATAACAAAATTGTAAGTAGTCCGTAGGTAATCACTGCCCCTCGAATTACGCTACCAAACGAAACTAAACCACATAGATCGTAGGCTACCCAAAGGTTGCGTCACTATCCTAGTGAAACCTAATGTAGATTGTAGGCACTCGCTCCACCCAAATTACGCTATGGAACCAAACCACATAGATCGCAATCTACCGATGTTGCGTCGCTCTTCCAGCGAAACCAAACGTAGATTGTAGGCAATCACTGCCACCCAATTTACGCTATGGAACTGCGATAGATCGCAGTTACATAAAGGTTACGTTGCCATCACAGCAAAACCCAATGTAACTGTAGGCATCAACACCACTTGACTTACGCTACCCAACACTTACAACCAGGCTTTTAAATCTCCCCGAGATGGCCGAGATGAAAAATCCGAGATATCAGCCAAAATCCGAGATTTGGCAGCCTATTTAGTTATAAGTGTTTTAAATATCGCCCGAGATAGCCGAGATATTTTCCCGAGATATTGGCCAAAATCCGAGATTTAAAACACTGCTTACAACCCAATGTAACTCATGAGTTTTGTCTGGACGTCACACTGAAGAAGAATGAGATGTTCAATGTGTTAGAACTTCATACTTTGATATTTTGATAGTGACAACTAACCAAGAATATATTATGTATACTAACCACTTGTGTAGGAAAATATATCAATCAAACAAAGAGACATACTTGACGAAAGCAGACCACGATGGCATAATAAAGAAATATGGGTCATAGAGTCTCTAGAGTTTTATAAATTGATAAAATCTCTTTTAGTGCTATATATAAGTACACATGATCATAAATCATTTTCAAAAATCAGAAAAACCAAAATCAGTCAGTCGACTAAGGCACCCCTGTCAATCAACTGGCCGAGAGCATTTAACAAAAAATTACATCGACAAAATCAGAAGACTGAAAACTTCAAAATAGGCGACTAACCACGTTTTCAGTCGACTAAAGCTGCCTATTTTTGCACTGTTTATTTTCTATTTTGAAAACGTCTATCTTTGATCAAATTCAGTCGACTGGTTGATTTCATTTAGTTGACTGAACATCGTAAATGCCATTTTTTAATTCAAAATCCTAAAGAGATGCTCGTTTCTATGAAGAGACACTCCTCTTCAACATTGGCTGCAACTCTTTCTCTTGAACGATTCTTTTCATTAACAGTTACATCCATTAGTTATCTATATAAAGCAATGATTTTAGAATTCAACTAACAATTCTTTCCTATTCTTTCTATCTTGATTTGAATTCTTAAGCATTCATACAGTTTTATATTGCTTTACCTTTTTGATCACACGCTTATTCAAGAATACAATTCTTATGATCAAATCCTTTCCATTTCTTTATGTATACTCAATATACCACTCAGAAGAAGATTATAGGAAGGTTGTACTATATCGAATCATCCGTGTTATTTAGAGCATAATAAGTCAAAATACTTTACTACTCTTAGTAGTCGAAGTCCTATTAGAGATATTCAAGCACGAAGTCCTATTCGACAGCTTGGGCAGTTTTTAATATAGAAGTCATGTTCGATGGCTTAGACAGTCTGTAAAACCTATTCCTTCGGGTTAAGTGAGGGTGTTGTTTAAATCAGGAAGGAGTCTAGTACTAGATGTAGAACGAAAAGTTTGAACCAGTACAAAAATCTCCAGTGTGATCACTCTTACTTTATTTTATAGTTCCTTATTTTCTGCTGCTATTATATTCAAGTTCTTAATTTAGTAGAATAATTCATTTTACTCGATCCATAGTGACTTTCATTTTGTACCGGAGCAGGTCAATTATATAACTGTAACACGATTTTTGATATTAAAGTAATATGGATAATACTACATCATGTTCTATCGAAGGACGGTCTACAGTACGACCACCACTATTTAATGCACTAAACTATGCTTTTTGGTCAACTAGAATGCGAATATATATGCAAGCTAATGGGTATGGCACCTAGAACATTACACAACAAGAATACTCTATTCCTACTACTGACTATGCACAATGGTCGAACACCAAAAAACTAGATGCTACCAGTAACGATAAAGCTGTGAACATGTTATTTTGCTCGCTGGACAAAAATGATTAAATAGAGTTAGTATTTGTACATCTGCTTATGAAATTTGGCGCTCCTTAATAATTACTCATGAAGGTACAAACAAGGTGTAACAAAGCAAGATCTCTATGCTTGAAAATCAATTTCAAAACTTTAGAATAAAGCAAGATGAAACTATAAATGACATGTACTCTAGATTTCAAGACATATATCACTCACTTCTAGCACTAGGACAAAATTACACTGATTTTAAGCGAACTCTCTTTCGATGATCTATTTGAAATAAATTCTGAGTTATTAGATAAGCTAAATGATTTGAAAAGAAAATACAAAGATGCATTAGATTGTTGAATAGAAGTGAACTAGAAGTCGATAAGCTAAAAGATGAAAAGCAAATTCTAGAAGAGGATTTAGTAAAATCACAGGATTCATGTGTTAATGTAACATCTCAACTTACTATGCTAAGTAATGAAATAGAAACTCATAAAAATAAGAATGACATGTTAACCAAAGAGAGTCATAATTTAAATTCTAATATCAAATTATCAGAATTAGAAGTAGTAGGACTTACAACCAAGTTAGAAAACATTATTAAAAATGTTTCGAATTTTAATAAAGGTAGAGAAAAAATTTCTAAAATTATTGACAAATCTTAGTCATCATTTAATAAAAAAAAGCCTAGGTTATCATGAAACAAATAAAGAAGTAAAGACTAGTCCTAAAAGATATAAATCACTATATACGAATTTCAAAATGAAGGATCATAGTAAAAAAAAACCGATAAAATCTATTTAGATTTGAGTTCCAAAGACTTATAATCATTTGATAAAAATAAGTATATAGATACATTTATGTCTACTGTTCATAATTTTTTTAATATATTTTGAAAGGAAACACCAAACCCTATTGGGTATGATTTCCTAAGACCAAATCCTCGGACCTTAACGTAGGAAGTGGGTACCAGAACATATATCTTAATTTTTGTATGTACACCACATATAGAGAGGGAGATATATTCCAAATTTTCTAATACTAATGAAAATTGAGTCACAAATGTGATGTTCAAATTTTCTATGTGAGTATGATATGTGATGTTGTGATGGTTAAAATTGTGACTATGGTAAGTAGTACGTTCTTTAAAATCTTAACATAATTTTTTAATGTTTTGTATACCTTTGAATTTATACTAGAGAGTTCTACCCTTATTATCATTCATATTACTCATATCGATATCTATTTTCTTTTTGTCGATGACAAAGAGGGAGAAAAACTAGACACAAATGGCCTTATCAATATGAGGAGTATAGTCTTAAGGGGAGAACTATCTCTTAATTGAATAATTTCAAAATTAATTTGTATAATTGTCATTATAAAAAGGGGAAGAATGTTAGAACTTCATACTTTGAAATTTTGATAGTGACAACTAAATAAGAATATATAATATATACTAACCACTGGTGTAGGAAAAGATACCAATCAAACAAAGAGATATACTTAACGAAAATAAGACCACGATGACATAACAAAAAAATATCGGTCATAAAGTCTTAGTCTAGAGTTTTATAAATTGTTAAAATCTCTTCTAGTGGTATATACAAGTGCACGCGATCACAAATCATTTTCAGAAATAAGAAAAATGAAAATCAGTCAGTCGATTGAATTACCCCTGTCAATCGACTGGCTGAGAGCATTTAACACAAAATTACATGATAGAATCAGAAGACCGAAATCTTCAAAACAGTTGACTAACCATGTTTTCAGCCAACTTAATTAAAGATTTCAGTCAACTGAAGCTGCCTATTTTTACACTGTTTCTTTTTAGTTTTGAAAATGTCTGTCTCTGATCAAATTCAGTTGACTAAACGTCGTAATAGCTATTTTTTAATTTAAATTCTGAAGAGATGCTCGTCTCCATGAAGAGACACTCCTCTTCAACAATGGCTGCAACTCTTTCTCTTGAACAATTCTCTTTATTAACAGTTGCATCCATTAGTTATCTATATAAAGCAATTGATTTAAGATTTCAAATAAAAATCCTTTTCTATTCTTTCTATCTTGATATGAATTCTTAAGCATTCATACAATTTTATATTGCTTTACCTTTTTGATCACACGCTCATTCAAGAATATAATTCTTGTGATCAAAACCTTTCCATTTCTTCACGTACACTTAATATACCACTCGAAAGAAGATTATAGGAAGGTTGTACTATATCGACTCGTCCATGTTATTTAGAGCATAAGAAGTCAAAACACTTTACTGCTCTTGGTAGTTAAAGTCCCGTTGGAGATCTTCAGGCACAAAGTTCTATTTGGTAGCTTAGGTGATTTGTAATATAGAAGTCCTATTTAGCGGCTCAAGTGGTCTGTAATATCTATTCATTCAGGTTAAGTGATAGTGTCCTTTAAATCTAGAAGGAGTCTGGGACCGGACATAGAACGGGAAGTTCGAACCAGTATAAAAATCTCTGGTATGGTCTCTTTTACTTTATTTTGTAGTTCCTTATTTACCACTACTATCATATACAAGTTCTTAATTTATTAGAATAATTCATATTACTCGATCCACAATGACTTTCACACCGTAGGTATGCATCCTGAGTTCTAGCAGGATATGATTAATCACATCATGGGATCATTTGTTGGTTTTGTAAGTATGGCTTTGAGGTTTGAGAGCTTTACTTTGAAATTGTCTATTTCTACACCAGTTGGGGACAACAAGCATAAGTTTCAGTCACCAAACAATAGGTCCACCCTAGTTTGCTACAAGTGTAGGAAGAAGGGTCACTTTTCTAATAAGTGTAGGTCGGGTGGAGAAGGACAGAGGATAAAAGCACCGATCGAGAAGTTCCAAAAGCTTGAAGGCCAATTTGCATCGAAAGGTTGTTGCGGTTGCCATCTGCCTGACCATTTTGTTAGAGATTGTCCTATGCTCAAGAAAGGTGAGCAACCTAGGGTTTTTGCTATTTTTACAGTTGAGAAGGGGAAGCAGATTCTTAAGGGTATACTATCTGCTTATAGTTTACTTATTCATGTTTGGTTTGATATTAGTACTTCTCTTAGTTTAATATCTCGTAACCTTGATTGTTTAGTCATGCTCAGCATGTTTGGAACATGGACTATTGTTCATTGATTATTGATTTGTGCTCGACCAGTTTATGAGCAGTTTTACCTTTCTATATCATGGGTTGGGTAGACAGTAATTGTGAGTACATTGAAATGATCACCTTGTGAATTAAGTTTCACGGTTTGGCTATAAGGCATTCAGTGATAATATGGGTTATATGTTAAAATTTTAGTAAAAGATGTTTACTACAATCAAAAGGAAAGATAAAATATTTTGGAAATAATTATTTGTTAAAAGATTCACATAAGAAAGTGATTCTATATAAGTATGGTTTATGAAATGTGGTTTATAAGCGAAAAGGATTTAAATAGAAAATTTGAGAACTTAAATCCCGGTGTCTTCGAAAATGTTTTTCAACATTTTGGAGAAAAACAATAATAGTATTATTTAAAAGTAATATTTGAGAGGTTGATTGAGATCATGATACCTAGTAACATATACAAAGTATTTGATACCTCTTTAAAATGATTTTGGTTAAGTACCAAAAGTATGGTTCAGATGTACTAAACTCACTTCTGTTGCCTGAAAATAATTTCAGTGATGACTGCAGCATTATCGGTGCTCATTTTTGGGCTTCTAAGTATGGGATGCTACAAAGTTGTTTTGGTAAAATATATTTTGATTTAATCCCAAAGTATGAATTGATATACAAAGGTTATATGTATATATTATTTCAAAATGATTTGAAATGAAAACCGATGTTTAGTTCTAAAGTTCTCTTGTTATGTTATTTCATGGACACATGTAGCCTATGCATTAGGAAGTACGGTATGTGCATCATGATATGATATATTGTCTAGTAGTTTTCATTTGTTAAAAATTAAATGGAATATTCGACGACTTTGGACAGCCGGGAACTTTTGAATCGTCATAAAACTTGTAGTTATGTGTTTTTTGAAGATATAAAGTTGAGTTTATATAACACTTGAATTGAGAAGTTTATCAAGTTAAAAACAAGCTTAAACTTACTGGTTAAGTAAAACAAATTTGATGTTAGTTTATGCTCTTTGGATGTAATGGAGTATTATACAAGTATAAACTTAAGTTATAAAATATGGATAAACTTGAAGTTATGTTTTATAAAATGATTCATAAATGGTTTTAGTATTGAATGACATACTATTTGTACAAATGAATGTGAGTAAAAAGAGATTGATGCAGCACGATCTGCCAATTCATCAGAATGGAATCGTTCAAGGTCCTTAGGTCGCTCACGACCTAGTGAAACCTTAGGTCGCTCATGACCTAGTGAAGGTCGCTCACGAGTTAATGGAATCAGTGTTAAGTCATGCAAGCAACTAAGCGAGTTAAGCGAACCAACATTAGGTCGCTCCGACCTTTCGAATGTGGACTGTTTCGAGTTACGACCTAAGTTAGGTCACGGGAAGATAGGTCGCTCGATCTTATGTCGCTGGGAAGATAGGTCGTGGGAAGATAGGTCGCTCGATCTTATGTCGCTGGGAAGATAGGTCAAGTGATAGGGATTCAAGATAAAATCCTAATGTTTTCTATCATAGTATATGGCTATGAAAGGAGAATGGAGCTTCTAATCAAGAAACCAAATCGGAGTTTTCACTAGAGAGGTCAAGTGATCTATACTAGTTGAAAAGTGAAATCTATTTGATCAAGTATGTAATCAGATCAGATATTGCATACGGATGATATATATACATCGTACGGGCTTCAGTACATTTCTATGATATTTTATGTTAACTTATGAAGAGTTTGGGGAATGAATTCTCAATTTGTTATGAGGTAGCATGAATAATCATATAAGCAATGACCTGAGCTTATTGAGCATAAGGTATGCCTAGTTGATTGTTTATCATCCTTGGACGATGCGAGAGTTTGAACTTGGGCAAACCATGAGCATTGGTTGCTATTACTTGTGAATACTATTTGAATATTTGAGTTCTTGTTCCTTTGTTAAGGTTTGAAGTGCCATGGAGCGAGGATACTCGGGGTGGTACCAAGAAGACGGAGGGTGGTTTGAAGGAGTTATATCCAGAGTTACTTATAAACTAGGATTTTCTTTTTATCTTAGTATCATATATATTTTGTACTGTACTCACCACTTGAGGCAGTGTCGCTTAGTTTGCATTCATCTGCAGTTAGTTTGTATATAGTTTAGCGGCATGCTATATATATATATATCTTATTTCATATATCTCCTTTGATTATCATTCTTGTTTGAATTTCGAGGACGAAATTTTCTAAGTGTGGGAGAATGTAACAACCCTGAAATTCGAACACTTCGTCTTTGAATATCGAAACATTTTGAAATATCATCAGCTGTTATAAATATGATTTTATAACATTATTAGGCATCACTTAATTAATAGAAAATGATATAAAACTTGTTTGAAAATTGTTTACAGAAATATGCTATTTGGAAAAATATCGATAATGTGACCAAAAATCTTTTTATCGATAAATATCTTTTTAACCGTTAAAAGTTGTTTAGATTTTTTTTTGCATACACGTATTTTCTTAGGAAATCAATTTAATGAAATAAAAACTTTTTGCCATTTGTGAAAATAAACTTTATGGGGTATGTCATTGGTGATGTCATCATAGATATTTAGGAAATGAGTAAATATGGAAATACTTAAAAGTTAAGCTATGTGGTGTAAAGTAGACATGATAGAAGTAATTAATTTTAAGAGGGTTTTGAAGGGTTTTTGGTCTTTCCCCATCATATTCCTAAGCCTATATGAGGAGGGGTGAACCCTTAGGAAATAATCATAAATATTAACAAAGCTTAGAATTCAAAATCAATGTCATCTTCTTCTTTTTCATCTTAAAATTCCTAAAGCAAATTATTTGCAAAGCAATTCCAAATCACCTCAAATTTGGAGTGAGACCTTACTACCACATAAGAAAACCTTCTACCTAGTTATAAGTAAAAAAAGCAAAGCCATACTCTTCCATCACCCATTGGCCGTGAGCATTGTGAGGTGGAGGGAGGCCATGGAGCAAGGTAAAGCAAGGAAGCAAGGAAAGGAAAGGAGGTAACAAAGTGGGGTTTGGACTTTAGCTCTTAGATCTTGGTTATTTGTTGGATAAAAGGTGAGCTAACTCACCACTTGGATTGGAAATATAACCCATATATGCTTGTGTTTATTTTGTTAAAGTTATTTAAATAAACTTGGACATATGTTGAAAACAATGGTTTTGATTATTGCTTTGAAAAGCAAGTGACATATGTGTGAACTTAAACGGACTTGAACAAACTTGAATAGACTTGTATGAAATTTAGCAAGGTCTTGGGAAAAGAAAATAGGTTGTAGTTGAACATAGGTTGGAATATGACTCAGATTTAGAAGTGCACTTATAGCAATAGTCGCTATAGATGTACTTGTGAATTACCTTGTTTTTGGCAATTTATATGGAAATTTATAGAGAGATCCTTAGGGGTTATCGCCATATTTATTATGTTTTATATGAATGTTTGTTTCTATTAAAATATTGGAAAAGTTAGTAACATCTTGAAAACGAGCAAAACTGCACTTGTGCAAAACTACCCTGTTTAGCCTTTATTTTGGACTTTAAAAGGGTTGAAAGAATATTTAAATTTAAGTATTTTATTTCATTCTTTTATAAGTGTTTATTAGCTATTATTAGAGTATTTGAAAAGTGGTTTGAGATATTTATGAATCTTTAAGAATTAGTAGTGAATTTTTAAAGAAGAGTTATTTCATTGAAAACATGTCATTTTCAAGTTTTGAGGAAAATTGTAAAGTTGTTATTTTCAAGTAATATTTTGGATAGATGTTTTAAAATCTACTAAAAGTATTTTTAAGTATTTTAAAAGTATATATAAATGTTTTCAAAAAGGGGTTAGAATTGCTAAGTGGCCAAATGGTTGATTTTTTTATTACTGATTTGTAAAGTAATTAACTATGCTTAACACTAAAAGTCGACGAAGTAAGGCTTATCTATTTGTGAGAGTTAAGATTGATGTCGAGTGGGGACAGAGCAATAGAGCTCTAACCTACTGGGCTTCCCTTTTGATCGTGGAATAATAAGTTGAAAAATGTCAGAAATGTAATAATTGTGTTGATTTCTTATTTTTTATGGAAATCATTAATACTATACTTAACAGTAAAAGCCGATGAGGTAGACATATCTATTTGTAGGATTCAAGAATGAAGTGTCTAGAAAAGGATTGATGCAACCAGTGCTCAAACTTACCTGGTTTCACTCCTGGTTGAGTAATAATTGAGTTTGAATGTCGAAAATGAGTTAAGCGTACAAATCATGAGTTGTATAAGCAATTGCTTTGACTAGATAATCAATTAGTTGATCATCGAACTTGATCAAATATTAGCTTAAGAAGTTATCGAAAGGATTCATAATTTCATACCCACAATAACCCCTGGGAAGGAGTATTGGTACAAAATGTTTCTAGCTTTCGCTTGATTCTAAGAGAACCAGAATTGAGTTAACCGGGAATTCATTGATTGGTTTTGGAGAATCCGGTAAGTGGAAGTGTACTTATATGAGATGACTCAAAACCGGTAATCACTTCAAAACCATATACGTCTATGTTCAGGAAGCGTTTGTGAAGTGGAATGTTATAGAGTTGAACTATCTATCCTAATGATAGGTCCAAGGGAAAGGTTAGCGTTAGCATTCGCCCAAGGAATTATGTGGGGAACCTATATGGAGGTTTGAGATCTGTTCAAGATGTTCAAATCCATGTAGTGATTCATTTATAACTATTCGAGATGAAAGAATCCAATTGGGGATTAGTGTGTTGATTGAGTGATGAAGACTTGCGTGAAAGATGCCAAACGTAGCATTGACATCGGAAATGACTAAAACTAGAGTAGGGTGCATAATCTCGGGTTTGGTTTACCCATGAGGGAATATCAACTCCAGATCTAAAGTATACTTATCAATATGTTGGATGCAGGAGTTGTTGATACTTAGTGTCACGTAGTTCAGAGTTGGGCCAGTTATGTTTACCTTAGAGTATATCCCATCTACAGATATACGATACTTGGAAGGAAGTTTCTAATCCTAGTCATGGAGTTCAGATTCGGCTAGATCCAAGGAGAGCTCCATGGAAATCCTTACACCTATGCGAACACACCTTAGCTGTATTGATTGTATATCTATTATTGTTGTGGCATTCACACATGAGCTATTTGATATGATTTATGTGCCTCTAGACTCTATCATATCACTATATGTTAAAACAAATGAATGGTTGGTTTCTTTGAGGGGAAAACCGTTATGGGGATTTATACGGTCTTAACGGTTACTATTACATGTCACTCATATTTCAAGAGTTTCTCACGCTGGTTTACCAGACTGATCCGGGTGTTATTTTCTTATAATGCTCAGTTCAGCCCTTATGTATGTTTCTTGATTTAGCCACGGACGCTTTGGAGCTTATAGAGAAGAGCTGGATGATTACTTTCTGTGGTATTCTTATTTCTACTGATTTTCTGTATTGAATATATTAGCATTATGAGGACGGGCCGTTATAATTATCCAGCCTGATGATAGTACTTAGGTTTTAGTAACTCTTATATTTCTGTATTCCAAGTAACCCTTTGTACTATTCCTTTGATGTTATATATTACCGTTCCACTGTGAGATTCTGATGTTGTGTTCTTCCTTTTCTATTATATTCTTTGTTTATTTTATTTTATCCCAACCTTCTATCTTTCCGGCGCTTGGATGTTCGGCACACAAATTCCATAGATGTATTTAGTGTTGATATTCAAGGGTCGAAAAGTAGGGTTATTATAGATCTCTAGGTTCTACCCAACACGATGGAGATTTAGATGGTCTGCCATTTAGTGCCTTAAAAGGTGTCATCCCAATGCTTTCTTGGTAACTGTTATTATATTAAAACTCAACAAGAGTTAAATGCTCTTACCAAGAACCATAAAATGCAAGCTCAAAGAAAATCCTCCAATACATGGTTAACCCTCTCCGTCTTCCCATTAGTTTGTAGGTAGTAAGCTGTACTCAAACTCGGCTCCAACCCTAAGGCATCATGCAACTCTATCCACAACTAACTTATGAATATTGGATCTCTATCGCTCACAATATCATAGGGAACCCCATGAAGTCTGAAAATCTCCTTGACATACAACTTTACTAAACTCAAAGTTGTCATTATTGTCTTCACCTGTAAGAAGTGTGCACTCTTAGTTATTCGATCAACTATAACCCAAGCGCCTTCATTACCTTTCCTTGACCTAGGTAGCCCGTCGATAAAGTCCATCAATATCATCTCCCACTTCCATTTCAAATATCAAGTGGCTGAAGCAGTCTAGCTGCCTTCTGATAGCTGCCTTTCACTTGTTGGAAATTAGAACACCTACTCACAAATATCGAAACACCCTTCTTTATACCTTCCCACCAAAAAATCTACTTCATATTCTGATACATCTTTGTAACCCCAGGGTGTATCATAAGTTGTGAATGATAACTTTCTATTAACACCTCTTGTCTGATCCCATCGATATATGGAACGCATAACCTCCCATTCATTCTCAATATCCCACGGCAATCAACCTCGAATCTCGGTCGTCTCTCTAGTGCTGCCTCTCACTTACAGCCTTAGATATCCTTGCAAGTCGAAAATCTCTCAGATGATTACCTTTGATACGACTTATAAGGATCAAACGCATTTCTACATTCACCATAATTTCATACCTCCTACTAAGAGCA
Organism: Allium fistulosum; assembly: GCA_030737815.1. NCBI lineage: Eukaryota > Viridiplantae > Streptophyta > Magnoliopsida > Asparagales > Amaryllidaceae > Allium > Allium fistulosum. The sequence goes on from CM060902.1 coordinate 1,026,552,832, forward strand.
TCAGCAACAACATTAGCTTTCCCAAGTGTATATAAAATACCAAGATCATAAGCCGCAAGAAACTTTAATCAACGTTGTTGTCTCATGTTGAGGTCTTTCTAGGTGAAAGGATACTTTAAGGATTTGTGGTCCATGTATAACTCAAACTTTTCACTTAGCAAGTGATGCCTCCACGTTTTCAATGGAAATACAACGTCTAATAACTCGAAGTCAATGGTCGGATACCTCGATTCATGCGGCTTGAGTTATCGGCTGGCATAGTAATAACCCTCCCATGCTGCATTAATACTACACCTAAACCCATCCCACAAGCATTTGTATAAACCATTCAACCTTCACCTCCATCTGGAATAGTCAGACCAAAAGCGCTTCTCAACCTTTCCATCAACTCCTTGAATGCTTATTCACATTTAGCAGTCCAAATAAATTTAACGTCTTTCTTTGACAAATTCACCAAGTGTGAAGAAATCTTTGGGAAGTCCTAAATAAACCTCTAATAAGAACCTGCCAATCCCAAGAAGCTTCGAATTTCGGTTTCACTTTCCAGCCTCTTCCAATCCTAAACATCCATAACCATTGTTGGATCAATAAAAGTACCATTCTAAGAGACAACATGTCTAAATAATCTAATTTCAGACTGCCAAAAATGGCACTTCGAGAATATAGCTTTCAACACATGCTCTCTCAATGTTTTATGTACAATCTTAAGATATCGAGTATGATTCTCCTTGGTCTTAGAGTATAGTAGAATATCATTAATAAACACAAGCACAAATTTGTTCAATACGTCCCTGAAAACTCTATTCATCAAGTCTATAAAATATGCTGGAGTACTACTTAGCTCGAACGGCATAACCAGCTGTTCATAAAATTTATTAGACCTATAAGCCATAAAAGGTACACTTTCCTATGCTATTCGCGATTGATGAAACCATATGGTAAGATCTAGTTGAGAAAATGCTAGAGTTCCATGAAGCTGATCGAACAAGTCATCTATCATGGACAGAGGATACTTGTTCCTAATAGTTTGCTTATTGAATTCTCGGTAATCCATAGAAAGTCTTAAGTAACCATCCACCTTTATCTAAAATACAATGAGTGCTCCCAATCCGATTGACTAGGTTGGATAAAGCCCTATTGCAACAAGTCACTGACTTAGTTAGCTACCTGTAACTTCTCCTTCAATAATAGCCTATAGACAGGCAACGCTATAGGTTTAGCATTTCAAACCAAATCAATAAAATTCTATTTCACAGTGAGGAAGCAAACTTGCTACTTCCTCGAACACATTTGCAAACTCTTGAGCAATAAGGATTAATCCCAACATTTTGCATTTAGTGAATAAAGAAAACTACTCGTAAGCGAGCTAGGCTCTTCACAAGACATTACCAGAATCCTCCCTAGATTCTCTAACAATATAGTTCGCTACACAATCTAAGATAGCATGATTCCTAGAAAACCAATCCATCTCAATTAATAATTTAAACCCCGGAAATCCAAGAACATACATATCACATGGAAGGAGCCGGTCATAACAAGTTGTAACGACTTGCCCTTCGTTATACTCTGAATCAACATTGAATGACAACATCCAACTCCCGAATACCACAAAAGACAGTCCGTTGGGGTAGAATTAAAAAAAACACTAAACCAAGACATCGATAAGACCTCACAACAAAATGACAATATATAATATACTAAATATACATGAACAGAATAAGATGACAATATATAAGAGACCACAGAAGTGGAAATGATTGATATATAAATATCAATATAGAAAATCAGAGTACATCAACTCCCAATAGAATGGAAATCTGAATATATGTCTGATTTAACAGTTCCGTATCCAAATAATAAGTATATCATTTACTACAAATGTATCAAGTATACATATCTCAAAATCTCGATGCTACGCCTCGAAATGGCTCCAGCTGCATCCTGTAAGTGCATTCCCAAAAGCACCTGATTCTCAAACTACTCAATTGAGTACCCAAGAGTTGTCATGACATAAGCAGACAAAGACAAAACGTGGGTCAGACATAAAGTCTGGTGTAAGGGGAAATATTTTAGAATACTGTATATTAAAACTATACACAAATAAATAGGGACAGTTAAATCAAAGCCGACCCTCTCCACAAACCTGGCTTGGCAGAAATCCGGACTGCCTATAAACAAGTAAAATAAACTCTTCCTAAATGATAGGGAATTATACCTTACCTTTCTTTCTTTCGGTATCCTTAAGTCGGTCTATCACAAATATAATGCTGTGACTAAAAACTAGCCTGCAGAATAGTGAAATGCAAGGCATATCCTATTGTACGTGTGTAAGGTCAAAACTACACTCTTTCAAGGCTAGTGGTTGTATAGGAATCCTAATCTTGATCTACCTCCATTATCAAGCAGTTTGTACAAGTATACGAAACTCCACAAAATAATCATACCATCCACAATACGTTTTAAATTATCTATTATATGATGTACTATAAATCGTCTATTATATATTATAGTATATATTGCCTACTATACGATATATTACTAATCGCCTACTATACAATATAGCCTCCATCTTTTACTATACAACATAATACTAATTGTCTAATATAAGATATATCACTAATCGTCTACTATACAATATATTACTAATCTTCTACTATAAGATCTCACCTTGACCTCTACTGCAGGCATGGGTGATATATGATCTATTTTCGAAAGTTGTCGCTATCTCTCTCAAAACATGCTCCGAAATCTCAAATGTCAATCATGCAATTCTCCCTCGGTATCATGGATTAACTAGGTAATCACTACATATCCATAATATATGGATAACGGACGTACTCATATAACGTTCTCTCGGTAGCTCAAGTCAATCCACCGAAGCAGTATAGAACGTATCGTCTCTCAAACATACACATTGAATAACCAGAGTTAATATAACTCTAGTCTCGCCTAATATGTCATATTAACGTGACATCTTGCAGATAGCATCTCGCTCGCATCAAATGAAAACATCACACAAGTTCCACCTCGTTTTGGGCATCGTCTCGACTATATCAATTACATCATCTTTCCATCGGAACTCGATACTCGATCGTCGGCAACTAGATCACAATCTACGATATTTTTCTCCTTTAATTTATTTAGGTCATCTAAATATATTTCTGGATTATCAAACTCTACTAAATATGTTTCCATGAACTCACATGAGTATATATAACTACGTATAAATGTATACACATTCTTTCACGTAGTTTTACTCATTCAAATAATTTAATGTTTTAATAAAATCCATACTATACAATTATATAGACTAATTAGCCCGTTCATAAAATTAAGAATTTTCTATAAATCATAACATCTAATTCAACCAAATGCATATTACTTAAGAATTTAGTTCAATAATCAGATTGTTTATTTATTTACTCAAAATATATATTCTTCGTATTATTTGATAGAAGTCCCAAATTTATTTTATAAAATAATACTCTTGCCTATCAATCATTTTATAACTTAATTTCACTTAATTATTCTATTAAAATTAAGTTTGGCTATCAATAAGGCCTCAAAATGTTATATAGCTAACGTATATAATTTCTATATATGTATACACATACATTTAAAATCATTTCTTAGGGTCAAAATTTAATAAATCCCGTTATAGCAATATTCTGGATTTTACACTTTATCAAACCCTATTCAGTAATAAATAACTCCTTTTGTAATTTCTAATTTCTGATTAGTGATAATATATATATATATATAATATTTCTATCACTAATATAACTTCTAATTTGAGTTTTGATTAATTTATAATCACGATATAAATTAATAACAACTCCATCTAATTCTATTAGCTACAAATAGAATTCAATACTTACACATATGGGATATTAATCAATTATCTTGAATATTAGCAATAAAATATATAATGATATTTCTTTCGCTAATATAACTCCAAATTAGGGTTTAATTAATTTATAATCACTATCTAGCTCTATTCGACACGAATATAACACAATATAAATATACGTGATGTTAATCAATTATCTCAGATATTTACTTAAACAAATCCAATCAAATTGGGGAAATAATTTCATATATGTATATATTTTCTACCACTACCGCGTAGCATTTTCAATATATAAAATTATGGGGATTTGTACTTAGAAATAATTTCAAAGTTATAATTCCGCTTACCTTAACCCTATTTTTCAATCGTCCAAATAGCGACCAAAGCTATTCCATTGCATAAATGATGTCTCCATGAGTCCAATACAAGAAACCGTGTTCCGACCCGACCTCGTATGAACAAGATACAAATTTTCAAGCGTTAAAACATTGATTACTTAATTAAATAGCTAATTAATTATCATAGTCCCTAAATTGACAAACCTAGCTCACCCCCGAGATAGATGAAGTACTGCCATCCTTAACTCCTCGACGCCACCGCTTAAGGCATTTAGAGCACGATCGGAGACCACCATCTGAGCTGCCTCTCCCTACTGCTGATGACAAGATCGGCCTCGCCACCTCTGGTCAACTAAAGCCATCAAAAATTAGCTACCCTAGCTTTGCCATTCAAACCTAAAATTGCGCCTCCCGTGACCACCGTTGCCTAATCCAACCAACCAGAATGAAGCCCTAGCCAAGGCGGTCAATTTGTCTTTAGGTGCCGCCGCTTGAAATGCTTTTGTTGGAGGTGATCGAAGGCCAAATTGGTAGGGGTCATTGGTTTTGTATCAATTAAGAGGGAGAGAGTATGGGGAGAGAGAAAGTGTTTATTCTTATGAAATTAAAATTTAAATAATGACGTATATATTCAATTTTTGCTTCATGTTTTCGACATGCACGAATTGTAACTAGTTCGAACTGAAACGATTCTCGCTCCATGTGACTTCATGCATTTTTCCAGTCTCGATGGTATGAAATACGACACTATCTAAGACTGTTCACTAGTGGTTAATCTCGCACGTATCATTCATAAATATCTATTGAAAAATCTACAACTCGAAACGAAGCGTGCTTACTGTCGTTTATAACAAAATACACCTATTCCAGACTAAATGGAAAAGGTTTCAATACCTAACTCCATCCTATACAAAAGTTATCCTTTTGGATCGATCTATGAATTGAACACAAGCTATTAGCTAAAAATTCGTCAGTCGAAACTTATCGATGCTTATACTCATTCTCAACCACTCTAACGATCCAAACTCAATGGAAGAGGTCTCGAGTCCTAATTCGTCCATTTGTGAAAGTTAAGTTTTCAGCCCATCGATTGAATTAGCATTCTAATATTTAAATAAATCAATTATTTAAGTATTATAGTGCACAAAAAATGCGGGTTGTTGCATTCTTCCCCCCTTAAAAAGGATTTCGTACTCGAAATTCCAAGGCAAAATTTAACTCTACCCAAATGCTATAAAAATCGAAGACCAACATATCCATAACAATCATTAACTAGTATATACCCGTGCAACGTATAATAACTCATAAAAAGTAGTTCATATACCATTACATCATGGCACCAGCCTACACAAAAATACACATGGAAATACACATGTCTACTAACATGACACATCCCGCCAATCGAGCATCTACAAATACTCGAAATATAAACAACGAACCACTAACTTCAAGTCATCACAACAAAGGGAAAGAAAAAGACATAAACTAGTCTCCAGGCCTTCACCTTCACTCTCTAAGTACACTCATAAACAACTCAAAGTCTCATCGACTAAACCAAACGCCTAATTTATGCACACATTTCCAAAGAAATGGAAAACGAAGTGCAAACTTGCGTCAAAAGAGAAGTTAACTAGCTATACTAGGTCTAACCACCTTCTTGTTACCTTTTCTTTTAAATTCGAATCTAGTTACACAAAATTTCGAAAGCACCTCATTTGCGCGGCTTGCTCCAAAAAATCCCAATTAGTCTCAATCACAACAAATATACATCCAATATCTGGGGGGCCATATCTGGGACATAAACATGCAATATAAAAGTATGATATACCTTATAGAATGTGTGTGTCATATAGAAAACATACCCGCTAAGTATAAAACGTACCTCTTTCATTAATAAGCATATGCCACTTAGGTGCGAACATAAGCAAGGAAGTAATTCAAAGAACCAACAACTACCTCCATGTACCTGCTCACGTACTCAAAAAAAGGATTAAACATAATTGCGACATTAACCATGGATTTAAACATATCGAATCAACAAATGCATGCATACCAACATGGTAACTCAATCAGGAGTATCATCCAAACATGCAACCTAACACATGCTCTAACTTGCATTGCTAAATGAATGCAACTAGCATAAAATTTAAATACATATTGTCTTAGCATAGAAACTGATACTATCACAACTATATATATATATAAATTGGAGAGTAAGCTCAAATAAGTCAATTCTAAATATACCATTGACTCTGAGTCACCTCAAAAGGCAATAGACTCGCTTAGATCTCATCTCAACCCCTACAATGGCCATGAATGTCATAATCTATTTTAGATAGCTATCACTCTCCAAATATTATTTTAAATTGTGAAATTATAACTACCATACAAGCAATTAAACACATTAGACAAGCAAAAATCAAACAACAACAAACAACAATCTGTCAACAAGCAATGACAATCAACCATCAACAAAGCAACTAGCAAATCATAGCAAGCAAGAATAAGCAACAATAACTAGCATACAAATTATCAAATATGTAAACAAGCAATCAATAAAAATCAACAACAATAAAAATCAACCAACAGTGAAATTAAATAAAATCAAACAGTAGTAAGAAAACATAAGCAGCAACAAATAATAGCAATCAATAAAACAAGCGTACAAAACAACTAAAAATTTAATAGGAATCTACACCAACATGCACAGTAACCGTCAAGAGTCAGTGTGCATGTTAAACTATAAACCTTAATGAGTCCGTTCGACAATCAAAAGAAATAAATGCCTAAGTGGTGTAACTTCTTTTGTGAATATAACACACCAACAACTACTACACCTCTCGACTATAAAAAGGAAAATCTATACGATATGCAGGATCCTCTAATCTTGAAACTCTCAAATAAATCTAGCATCAATGCGTTAACTTTCCTTTTCTTCCAAACAAAACTAATTCTCAAGAAGAGAAAATTACACCAATTAAATCATCATTAAATGAAGATTTAGAATTTCCTGGGTTTGCTTGGGTTCAACTCCACCTCGAGTCGCACAATGTTAATTAGGATAATATACTAAGTGCACTACGACCCTCGATTAGACAAGTATCATCTCATCACTTAGGAGATTATCCAAATCGCCACAAAACTAGTCAAGAAATCCTCCTCGAACTCTGCCACACAATAATTATTATTATATACTAAAATTTTATAATTATGAAAGATCATTCCAATGTCACGACGCTCGTTCCAAACCTTCGTTTACTCACAAGATTTCTTTGTTGAATTAGGGTTGGTCACTTTACTCTTCCCGTGTAAACTCTGATATGGTTCTTTGGTCCGACTATAGAAATTCCCTTGCACGACTAAGGTCATGCGTTAGAAATCTCTCAGTCATCTCAAAATCCTATTCAATTTCTCGTCTACCAGAATCAAGTGAAAAACCCTTTTCTACATGGTGCAAATCACCTAGAAACTCTACACTCGAACTATAGGTTAAGAACTGGCATGTGAATGGACCAATCTTTAGAAAATGTCACTTCCGACGTATGGGATTATTCACATCACCTGAGATTTACTGGAACAAAGGGAAACAATTATAACATGAACAATCCTAGGCCAATGCCTATAAGTCGTCCACTCAGTCTTTGCTCATTACTAGGCATCCATCAAACCCTGCCTGGATATAGATCCAAGTCACACTCCATCGACTGAACCCACTCAACTTGAAATCTCATACATCAAGTTTGAACGGTATCACTTTAGTCGCTTCAACTTAGCTTTGCAACTAAGGTGACACATACAAGGTTTATCTCTATCGAAGAATTTACCTACTATAAAAGGTGTCAAGTTTAGCCTATTTACCAAGTAATTAGTAACGGATAAAATATACCACTCAAATGTCAGAAGGAACATAAGTGATTTCCCTAAAATAGAGCATACCTCATTTTATAAGCTCCTTTCGATTCTCCTGAGCCGTAAACGTGCTAGGACCCGGTAATGCCTAAGAGGCACAAGTCATCATCACTTACTCACCCTTTGAAAATGTAGGTGAGTCCTTCTTTAAGTGATCAAGTTGATTGCAACTTAAGCACTTACACTTCCCTTTAGCTGGGCAACATTTCAAAGCGAAATGCCTCCCACATGTCACAGGAGTGACAAACTAGGCCAGCTTTTCATTTTCTAACAAGCTCGATCTCCCTTGTATCATGGTCTTTACACTTCAGTTAAAGTTTCAGTTGCTTTCCACTTTCATTACTTTAACGACATCTCATGGACACTCTCACTAAGGAGAACCATCCCAACAAGATATTAAAAAGTGGACCCTAATGGGATAAGGCTAAGCAACCCAACCAATGCATAAGACCTAAGGTAAATCTCTTTGCCTACAACAATGGAGTATCGACTACCTCAAACACTAAAACAAAAGGTTAAATAAGTCATCACTCATTTGCTGGTAAGATATCCTTCTTAGGATAGATGGAACACTCAGGCTACATGCTCTTCTCGATCTTAGAAATGAACTAAGATCTTAAAGCGACGTCTGAATAAATTATGAATTACAGGTCTGCTTACCAATGACCCAAATTCTGCATCCTACCCAGCCAAAGCCTCCCTTTCCCAAATGCCGAGAAATAATCGTCCTTACTTACAATAATGGAAGCCTCCCTAAACCTATGTCCAAGATCGTGCCTTAGCAATTGTCTCAGGACTAAGATATGGCTCCGCTCTATGGCAAAGGAAATTCTAGTGCTGCTTCTAAGAGTCGAAAGCTAGAGGAGTTAGAAATACTGAAGCCCAAAAGGGCAAACCACTTGTGGTGCTAACCGCAATCTGCAGGAAATGTTCATGGATGTTAAAACATCTTTTGGGGTAGCTAATTGGTCTCTGAATTAATCAGGTGTCTCATACTGCCTATTTACAGTCGCTCATGTATTCCGTTTTCTTATACGGATAGCCTGACGGAAATACCTTAGCAACTAGCACTCGAAATAATTTAAGTCCAGAAGGCAAGCGGTATGTATAGTATTATATAGTGGAAAACTACAAGTACGCTCTCTCAATGTATCTCCTACTACTAGATTGATTAACTCAAACTGTTCTACTTGGTTCGAGTGTTGAGCCTAAGCTCTAATACCAACTGTAATGACCTACCCTTTGTAATATCCTGAATCAAAGTCGAATGATTATGTCTAACACCTGAATACCACAAAAGACAGTCCATTAGGGTAAAATTAAAATAAAATACTAAACCAAGACATCGATAAGATCTCATAACAAAATAACAACATATAATATGCATGAACAGAATAAGATGACAATATATAACAGACCACACAAGTAGAAGTGACCGATGAATAAATATCAATATGGAAAATCAGAATAAATTAAATCCCAATAGAATGGAGTTCTGAATAAATATATGTACAACAGTCTCATATACAAATAAATAAGTTTGTCATGTACTACAATGTTTCAAGTATATATATATCTCAAAATCTCGATGCTATGCCTCCAAAGTGCTCTAGCTGCATCCTGTAAGTTCATTCCCAAAAGCACCTGACTCTCAAATACTTAATTGAGTACCCAAGAGTTTTCATCACACAAGCAGACAAAGACAAAATGTGGGTCAGACATAAAGTCTGCTGTAAGGGGAAATATTTCATAATACTGTATATTAAAATTATACACAAATAAACAAGGACAGTTAAATCACAGCCGGCCCTCTCCATAAACATGGCTCGGGGGAAATCCAGATTGCCTATAAACAAGTAAAATAAACTCTTCCTAAACGATAGGGAATTTACTTTACCTTTCTTTCTTTCGGTATCCTTAAGTCGGTCTATCACAAATATCATGCTGTGACTAAAAATTGGCCTGTGCAACTATGAAATGCGAGGCATATCCTATTGTATGTGTGAAAGGTCAAAACTACACTCTTTCAAGTCTAATGGTGGTATGGGAATCCTAATCTTGGTCTACCTCCAATGTCAAGCAGTTTGCATAAGTATATGAAACTCCACAAAAGATTCGTACCATCCACTATACATTTTAAACTATCTATTATATGACATACTATAAATCTTCTATTATATATTATTGTATATATCGCCTACTATACAATATATTACTAATCACCTACTATACAGTATAGCATCCATCTTCTACTATATGACATATTACTAATCGTCTAACATAAGATATATCACTAATCATCTACTATACGATATATTACTAATCGTCTACTATAAGATCTCATCTTGACCTCTACTGCAGACGTGAGTGATATATGATCTATTTTAGATAGCCGCCTCCATCTCTCTCTAAACATGCTCCAAAATCTCACATGCTAGTCATGAAGTACGCCCATGGTATCATGGATTATCTAGGTAATCACTACATATCCATATAATATGGATAACAAGCGTATCCCATATAATGTGCTCTTGGTTGCTTAAGTCAATCCACCAGAAGTAGTATAGAACGTGTCGTCTCTCAAACATACGTATCGAATAACCAGAGTTAACATATAACTCTAGTCTCTCCTAAGAAGTTATATTATCATGACATCTTGCAGATAGCATCTCGCTCGCATCGAGTGAAAACATCACACAAGTTCCACCTCGTTTTGGGCATTGTCCCTACTATATCAATTGCATCGTCTTGCCACCAGAACTCGTTACTCGATTGCTGGCAATTAAATCACAATCTGCAATATTTTCTCCTCTAGTTTATTTAGCTCGTCCAAATATATTTCTTGAATATCAAACTCCCTAAATATGTTTCCGTTAACTCACATCGAGTATATATAGACTATGTATAAATGTATACACATTCTATCTGTAGTTTTACTCGTTCAAATAATTTAATTGTTTAATAAAATCCATACTATATAATTATGTAGACTAATCAGCCCATTCATAACTATTATCCCTCCTTTTAGCAAGGCCATGATATCATCGACTTAGCGAGGAACGGATGGTTATTGACCTTAAGAATAGATTATATACAACACTAAAGACAATGGTTGGGTAGATTTGGATCGGGTCTCAATCGAGGTTCAATCAACATAGAGTGACTATCATAGCCCCGTGAAATTAATTTCAAATTTAGAGCCGATCGAAGTGCGTATGCTGGAGTTATGGACGAAGCAAGGGTTTATACCGCTCGTTCTAGGACATAGCCGATACACCAAGACATAGCCGATCGTTCTAGGACGATCGTCTGCGAACGATCATACTATAATGATCGTCAATAGCCGAGCCAAAATTCTATCCAACCGATCATTCATTTCAACCATTCTATACGATCGTTCTTTCCACTTCACCATATTTTACCACTCGTTCGCTCCATCATTTCAACTGATTGTTCAAGAACGATCATCCAACATCAAGACAGCTACTCCATCTTCTTCGAAAACGATCGGTTGAAGCTTCCATCTCCTCTTACTACTACTCGCTCCATAGATCGAATCGAACATCATGAAATTAATGAAACCCAAAGTCTCGTGCTCGAATCATAAAGAAAATTCGAATGAAATTACCTAGGCCAGAATCAGGAAAGGGAAATGAGTTTGAATTTGAAGCAAGGTAAGATCTGGAGGAGCACTTGAATGATAATTAACTTGAAGAGATGTGGTTTAGTTTTAGGAAAATTAGATCATTTATTGAACAGTAAGGAAAGGAAGTGGAACAGTTCATTTTTTTCTTCTCAACTGAAAACAATACGAAATGAATGATGAAGGAAAAATGGCTAAGTATAGGTGCTTATATAGGTAGGGTGTATGTCGATCGTTCATGGCCCCAAAGTTATGCCGATCGTTCCATTAGCATGCTAGATACTGATCGTTTTAAAGCAAGGGTTTTACATCGATCGTTCCGTAACTAGGAATGATCCGAAGTTTCTTTCTATGAAGAAAATAATTGGTGAAATATATATATATATTATAATAATAAAAATAATAAAAATAAAAATAAAAAGGGAGAATGTGAATGAGGGAATAACAATTAGTAGAGACTATTTATAAAAAATTCAAAACTTGATAACGACCCCTGAACATGTAATCGTGATTGGGAGTCAAGTATGAACACATATACGTGCTAGTATATGTTTCGAAATCTTTTTTTTTTGAAATCAACAAAAATTAAATGATCACTTGAAATCGACCAGAGAAAAATTAAAACCAAGTTGTTGAAGCTTAGAAATTACCAGAAACAAAGAAAAATGATCGCTAACAAGTTGTGATCCCGTATATATAATATTGGAAATCGACAAATCATCACGACGAATAAGGAAGATATGACCCTCGATAAGAAAACAACTCAATATAAGGATAATGACTATTCGATGAACCAGATGGATTTCTTTCCGACGATTCTAGCTTGCGACGATTCAAACCATGTTATTTTTGAAACAAGAAGCACTTTGGGGGGAAAATGTTATCCTGCATTTTGGCAAGGCCGTGATATCATCGACTTGGCTAGGAACGAATGGTTATTAACCTTAAGAATCGGTTATATGCAATACTACGGACAATGGTTGGGCAAATTTGGATCGGGTCTTAATCGAGGTGCAATCAGCAAGGAGTGACTGGCATGGCCCCGTGAAATTAGATTTCAAATTTGGAGTCGATCGGAGTTCATATGCTCGAGTTATGGACGAAGCAAGGGTTTATATGGATCAATCGAGAATGATCCATAAAATAGCTCAAATCAGCGGAGATCGATCGACATCTCAAAATCCACAAGGCCATTTCACTTGAATTCAGAGCATCAGTATATTGAAGAGTGGAGCCCATAAAAATGATCACACATCAAGATCTTGAGATATGAGGATAGCCGATCGTTTTAGGCCGATCGTTATTTTCCGATCCTTCATATCGATCGGTAAACGCTCCAAGTGTAGCAAAGGTTGGTCCATATCTCATAATCTACAACTCAGAACGACTCCATATTTTAGGGACAAGTTCAAGAGGTATGTGGAACCGCCTAAAAAAACGATCGTGCATAAATTGAAGGCAAAAATAACGATTGGTGAAAATTTGCCCGATCGTTCGAGGATATCAAGTTAGGGCCACTAATTGTTATGGTGGGCCCATATGGACCAAGAGAGCCTTGTACCGAAATCTTAGCGAAATATCTCATCATCTCTCCCTACAAATACAGGCGTTTTGGTTCATTTTCAGGATCTTGATGTTGCTTGTTATTCTGGACTCCATTGTAATCAAGCACTTGCTATCTTCTACAGTTGTAATCAGATTGAAAAGTGATTAATAAAGGAAAATCCTCAAAGTGGACATATGCATACATTTTCGAACCACTATAAACTTTTGTGTCCCTGATTACTGCTTATTCTCTATTACCTGTTGATTTATCTACTTAGTTTAATTTTGTTTTCTTCATTTACTTCTCTACAAAAACTATTCTTGGGTGTTTGTGGCCCTTTTGGGGTGCAAACATTTTGTGCTTTCACTGAGAAATCTTGATTCTTAACTTTCCAGGATCCCATTTTTTACTACTGAATTAGATAAATCCCCCAAAGGAGATTTGCTGTTATATTCAAGAAGTTGCTAATACTACTCAGATTTGTAGAAATCTAATCAAGGATATTAATAATGGTGAGACATTCTAGATCTACTTCTCAAAATGTGGAAGGAAATTAGAATACTAGCATTCAACAAGGAGACCCAAGCAATCAACCAACAAATGTGAATGCTGATGTGACGACCCGTAATTTTTGGATATTTGAAATCAGAATATTTAATTGATTTTAAATATTTAAAAGTTAATTTTTAACTTGAATTTCAAATATCGCTATTTAAATGGATAATTTAAATTATTGAATTTAAACAATTGGATATTGGGTAGAATATGAAATCTGGAGTTTTAAGTTTGTTAAAAATATGTTAAAGGCTTGTAAAATTTATATTGATAGTATTGGAGATAATGGAACTTTTAAAATTGAATTTAAAGGTGTTTTGTTCAGTTTTGAAAATATATCGTTTAAATTGATATTTAAAATATAGCCTTCCGAGGCAAAGTCTCGGAATTCAACGAAACTAGTTCCATTGGATCCATAATATTGTATTATTATCGGATTTCAATTTTCGTAGTGTTTGGAGTTGTCGTGCGATCGTACGGTAGATAAACGTGCTAAAATTTATATCGAAAATTTAATATAATAACTGGGTTCAAAAAGCTATCTTCTCCATACGATCGAATTAGGACTCGAAAGCTTTTCCATTGCGTTCGGAATAGGGGTATAACATTATAAACGCCTAGCGGCATGCCTCGGTAGGAGATCGAGATTTTAGGCTTCGTTTTCGAGACGATTTGAATTTGAATTTGAATTTAAATATATGCTGTTTGACTGGTCAATTTTAGCTGAGATAATTTCTCATCGACACGTTTTCTTTTCTTCACTTCAAAAGCACGTGTCCTCCTTGTGACACGCGTCTTTATAAAAAATGAATGAATTAAGATGAACAAAATAAATTGCAGAACCCACTTCAAATCTCCCCTCTTCCCCAACCGTGATTTTCTTTTCCTTCCTTTCCCTTTTCAATTAGCAGAGAATCGTTCACCATTTTTTTCTTTCCTCGGCTTCTTCAATCGAATTCGATTTCGAATTCGTGGAAATAGGGGGTATTAAGCGCGGCACTCGGTGTACGGCGAGCAAACGAGGGGTTCGACATCCTCGTTTAGGCAATCGGTAGGTGGAGCCGCGTTGGCAGAAGTGGATCTCATGAGTGAAATAGGGGCATCGACGACATTGGAAGCGGCGGCTCGCCTGGGGAACGAGCTGGTGATGGAGTGGCAGCAAATCGCGTAGTCGATTAGGGTTGGCATCGATCTGGTTTGATTTGGGTTGCATGCTTGTTTTCGTTGGGTGGCACGCGAGCTCGAAGTCGCCTTCGAGGCAGAAGCTTCTCCGTCCCTGGGTGGTTGGTGCGCATGGTAGGTGATGGCGACGTAGGGCGAGGGTTCGCTATTGACCGAAGCAATGAGGTATTCGTCTCTTCTTCTCGTTTTTACTTAATTTAAACATAAATATATTCAGAATGAAAGAAAAATATTAATAACAGTGAGATATATGTTTATGCAGTCTGTTTTCCAGTTAAAATATATATTTGTATATGCATGTATAATATGGTTAAAAAGAATGTTTTTACAGTAAAGATATAAAATTCTGTTTTTAATTTAATGATGATAATTATGTTATACACAAGAAATATATTTATAACATGAAATTATATATATATTATAGGACTTTGGAAAAATATAGGAAATTTTATAATATAGATTTTGATCTATATAGATTATTTCTTATAGGGAAAAATTATATATATATAATAAATATACATTTACATATTTTAATTTGCCAGTTTAGTTTTAATAATGGGTTGGAGATTAAATTGTCCAATTTACTTATTTAATTATTTTTGTTACCAAAAACATTTTATTTGGAAGGAATTAGTTTAAAATTTAATGATTAAAGAAAAGAAAAAACAACATAATAATAAAATCATTAAATGGAAATTGTTTGTTCGATTTATCCGAATATAAATTAAGATCATCTAATATTTATTCAAGGTCAAAATCGAGAAAACAAGCTGGTTTGGATTGGATTGTAAACAAAAATTAAAGGTGAGTTAACCTCACTCATTTTGAATTCCATTTAGATTTAAATAGTAAAATTTAAATTATTGGTTGATTGCTTGAGTTGTCTAGATGTGATAGTATATATAGTAGTATATATTGGAGTGATTGATTTCCCGCATTATATAGCGGATGAGACCCTATGCGCCGCATAATAGCGGATGATATTTTATAAACCCATATACCGCGATATTCCACCTCGAAGTGGAATTGGTATTGTGCTAACATCTGTGGATGCAGGGAAACAGGTTGGAGGGATCCAACTGGATTCCTCAAAATTATTTAGATTGTTCTAATAATTCTATGATATGATTTATTTGATAATATGTGATAAATTCCATTGGTAATTGGAAATATTGGATGCTATGTTTGATTGAAAATATTTGGGTATTCTGAGTTATCAAAAATATATTGATTGGATTTTTGATGAGAAAATAAAAGAGATAATATTTAAGAAAAATAATTATTAAGAATTTGAATAAGTTAAAGAATGAATTGGAAAGAATAAAAGTGATTTTAAAATTCCATTGAATAAATTCCAAGTATGGGAAAGGAGATTTTTGGATAAATGGAGATAAGTGGATTTCTAAACTTAAGTAATATAAATTAAGGAGTGAAAGGTTTATTTTTTTGAATTCATAATTAAAATGGTTTAGAAAGAAATAAAAGAAAATCTTGGAATAAATGTGGAAATTTGTATTATCAGTTAAAGTAAGGTTGTAAATCATCACAAGGAAGTTAAACCTGAAATTTATAAGTTTTGAAATAAAATTGGATAAGTAAAGAATTTATTTTAAAATGGAGTAAATTTTGGAAATCAATTCGAAAATTGATTAAGTGTTTGAAACTGGGATTTTAAAAGGAAGTTGAGACCATGAAATTATAAACTGGGTTTATAAAAGTGAAGTAATATATAAGTGGATATTTGGAAGAATAAATTCGAGGTGGGAATTTATAAAAAGAATGGGTAAATTTGATTAAAAATAAATGGTGATTTATTTGTAAAGATGTGAAAGAGAAGTATATTTCCCTGGATAGCCAAGTACGTTTTCAAAGCAAATTCTTAAGTATAAGTTAACGTTTCAAAGTTGTTTTAAAAGTATGCTTTGGAAAATCTATTATTTTTAAAATGTTTAAATGTTAAAGTAAGTATTTTTCAAATTTATAGCAGTAGTAATTATTTAAAGGTTAATTGGTATTATGTTTGAAAAAGATAAAAATTTAGTTTTATATTTTATAAAGTAGCTTTATTTTAAATATTCTTGAAGTGTATATTTTTTAAAAATAAAGTATTAAAGTAGTTTAAATCTAAATGTTTAAAAGTATATTCTATAATTAAGTGTTTTAAATGATTTTAAAGTGTAAGTATTTGTACTTGGTGATTTAAGTGGAAATAGAAAATATTGGGAAATTTATTCCGTGAGGGAAAGATGGTTTGAAACTGTTTTCAAAGGGTTGATATCTTGCGAAGATATTTTGAGGTTAATAAATAATTTGGGAGAAATTATTTAAAGGTCTGATGGTTGTTTATGAATGTTATTTGATAGTTAAATAACCGACTATCAATATTGGCCAATGCGTTGATCATTTCGAATAGACCAAGATCAGGATTAATTTCTCGAAAACCACTTTGATTCGGTTTGAACGTTTCGTATGGAAACAAGAGTTTGGAATCGAAGTTGGAGCAGTGAAGTGCAAGGGCTAGTCGCTACTAATCCTGAGGATGATTCCAAAATGGATGTAGTAGGAATAGTGCCTTCGGTTCCGTTCGAACCCGGGACGGAATTGTATGTATGAATGCTTTCAGAACATCGTCAGGTGGACGATGAGCATTCTAAGTGAAACGGTTCTAAAAAGGTAATGCTTAGCCTCGAGCCTCATCAACTGGGAATGATTGAAAATCAGGGGTTATGCAGCAAAGCTATGTGGGTAGCACCAATTAGGGTGAGGTCATCCCTGTCTAGATGTCCCTTTTATTTTGGCTTATTGGTGCGGTTGCTGATCCCAACCATGGGGTGATCTTACTCGGAATTATCCAGTAAGGGGTAGTCCCGGCTTTGTGTTGCAAGGGATCGGGTGTGGTCCTCGGTACGTTGATCTAGACCAGGTACTGTGACAGGTGGTACTCCAGTGCCTAGTCATTAGTTGGAAATCCATTCTCCCTACGCGCCTGTACGGTTTTGATTGTGCTCAACTATTGCTGGAACGTGAGATGCAAGCATTTCAGCTAGATTCTATTTTACTTTCAATAGACACTATTATAATATCAGACGGATTTGATAAAAAGTGTTTTGGCTATCGTAAGGTAAAAACCCAACATGTTTATTTGTGGTGTGGTCTTACGAGATGCTTTTGATTTCAAAGGGTTTGGAAAACTTTAATAATCCAATTGAGTGTGTTTTCTCACGCTGGTTTTCCAGACTGACTCGGGTGTTATTTTATTATAATGCTCGGGTCAGACCGAGTATTACAAATACATGATAGGATGCTGTGAAGCTCAGGAGACGAGCTGGATGGCGAGACGTATCACTCGTATTTGATGTATTTCGCTGTGTATCATATGTTGTATAGTCAGTTTGGTGAGGACAAGTGATTATAACTGTCCTGAGTTGTGATGTTGATTGTGTTGTACTCTGATGTTGTATTCTGATGATGTATATATAAACAGATATAGTTTCTTTTCTGTAAAGATCAGTTATTATCTATTATATTTTATTCCGCTGCGATGTAAGATTCTGTTGTGTTGTTTCTTTCCTTCTACCTCCTTCTTCTTTAACCCTGATGGTTCTATTTTTTGGGTATGAAAAATTGGGTCGTTTCATTTGGTATCAGAGCTTAGGCTGGCGATAACCTTGGCTCTAGTGGGGATTACTCATTTAAAATAGAGTTCGAAGTACTCTAAAATGAATTTGAGTGTAATAATAGATATGAGCGCGTATTTGTTAGTGAATATAAAAATTGTTTTTATATTGTGTTGACTTATCGGTTGAGTGTTTATGAATTCTGGTCGATATGTGGGACGCTATGTCATCGATAGGGGTTATAAACTCTTAAACAAGATAAACCGACATAGTATTGTTTTAAATAGGGTAAATGAAATAATTTTACCCAAATTATTTTTATATATGAAAGAAATTATTTTTAGAAATTATTATAGATATATATGGTTGCTTGGTTGTTAGGAAGTGATAATATTAAATTATTATCATTGTTGTGTAAAATTGAATAAGAAATTGAAATCATAACTAAAAGCTAAGAAATAAATTCATATACAAATGAGATATGTAAATGTAAACTATAAATGTGATTTATAATTGAAATTAGGATGAAATCCCGGAGTAATGTTTGAATATGAATTGGATGGGTTTGGAATTTGGAATTTTTGGGAAAAGTCTAAATTCCTTTGGGTTTGAAAACGGTTTTCAAAGATTTTGGAGAAATAATAGTATTATTTCAGAAATATTTTTGAGTTGAATTTGAAATCTGGTGAGATTTGGAAATTAAAAATATTTGAAAATGTTTTTAAAGAGATAAAAGCACTAAACTCTTCTTGGTTGCTGGAAAATAACTTCGGTGATGACTGCAGCATCATCGATGTTCATTTTCGAGTTTCCAAGAGAGGAATTGCTACCTGAAGAGTTGGAATTAGATTTGTTTGCAAAAACTGGGTTTGATTTTGAAATTGAAAAGGATTTTGTATATAGCTGATTTCAAAGGTGATTTTGAAATTTTTGGGAAATTGTTTAAACTCTAGAATCTTATTTAAAATGTTTATGGAATAATAAATAAGTTTGAAAACTTATACAAATTTGAAATTTGTTTAGAATAAAATCTAACTTGAAGAAGAGCTAAATTAAAATAAGTGTGGTAACGAAATAAGTTAGAAGAGTAAGTCGAATTTAATGAACTAATATTGTGATTGGATTTGAATTAAAGTTGAAATATAATTGAAATGGAATTGTATCACGTGGTGGATACATTAAATGAAATTAAGTTCTTACTTAATAAAATTTAAATGAATCGTGTAAAGTTAAATAAAATTGAATTGGAATAAATAGATGTCGATGGCTTATAAAAGAATTTAAAACCCATTGAATAAAAATATATACTTGGATAAATAAAATGTATAATTCCGAGTTAAAAAGTAAAATGTGAATGGGATTGATTGTAAATAGATGAAAGTATGGATATAAATAAGTTTGTGACTTATAAAATTTAGAAGTGGAATAAATAAGCCAAAATAAAATTGTTTTGTATTTTGCGAAATGAATAAAAATCCAAACTTAAATTATAAAATAGATTGAACTCAAGTAAATAGTTAAAGTGATTTTTGTAATAAAAATCAAATATTGGGTATAAAATTTGAATAAACTAATTGATAATTAATTAGTTAATGAAATATGGAAATGGAACTTGAATTGGTTAAATGCAAGTTGAATACCAATTTGACGTGACAAATGTTTGGTTTGTAAATAAATTGTGGAATGAGTATTTGATAATATGGAATATTCCAAGATTAATAAAATGGATTCAAATAAAATGAATGTGAATATGGAATGCAAAATGAATTAAACGGAATCAATTGGAAATGAAATAGAATAAACTATAAATTGAGTTGGTATCAATTTAAATTAGTTATAAACTAGAATGGATATTCTATTAAGTGAATATCATTGAATTTGCATAGAAATGGTTGCCGTTTGACGCAAACGAGATTGTATAAAATTCTATGAGTTAATAGAAGCAAATAAAATTGATTTTGGAATCAATTGTAATGAATATGAGTTCATTTGGATTAAAATGTATTGAATGTAAGCAATGAAGTGTAAACCATTTAAATGGAACGAAATAGAGAATGAATTGAATGAGATGGTGTGTGAATGGATTGAAAGCATTTAAATTTGTGTTGGAACCTTATAAATTTGCTTATGGAAAGTGTTTAGTGTATATTGCTTATGTTATGCATGTGTTTAGCTATTGAAATTAAGTGAAATGCTAATAAACTTTGTATATTTTTCACTTACATGTTTAAATTGAGTAAGTACAGGTTTTTTGGAAGCCGTTTGGCTGGTTTTGATCGCGCAAAATGCTAAATAAATAAGCCGCTTGCTTAAAAATGCTAAATAAGGTACGCCTACGCAATAAAAAGATAGGAAATATGAACTGTTGTTTGTTTTTGTGATTTTCCGACCGTGTGGGTCGATGTATATATATTTATCTCTCTGGTAAAATTGCAAAAGCTCCTCCGTACAAGGGAGACTCTGCCAAAATTATTCGAAAATTTTGGGAGTTAGAAAATTTTGAAAATTTTCGCTAACGACAAAAGATTTCAAATTGGAATTTGAGATAAAGGTAAATAGAATTCAATATATAAAATGAAATAAATTGAATTCATATGGAATTGGAGATCCAATTTAAAAATAAGTGATATAAAGACTAAAGTGGTAGAGTAATAATATAAGAAGTATATAAAATATTTATATTGAACTTAATAAATGAATGGTGAAAGTTCTTAAGTAAATTTGGTATTGGAAGTATACTAAGTGAATAATTGGATGAAATCAAATTGAAAGTTGTGAAAGGGGATAATTATGGATAAGTGAATAGAAATAAAAAATGAATGTGAATAAAGAGAGAATTGATATAAGTAATGATCAATTAAAATAAATACGTAGAATGTGCGTATATTATTTTATTCGCATAATGGTTTGATCCAGATTCGAGCATAGAATTTCGAGATAGTTATATCGATCCGAGTTAGGATTTTTCACTCGATTTTCGACGGCGAACCCTGGATATGGATTTTTGATTGATTCTGGAAATTATCTATCATAGTTTGTGGCTATGCAAGGAGAATGACAATTTCTGATCAAGAAACCAGATCTGAGTCCGCACTAGGAAGTCGGGTGGACAATAATAGTTCGGAAGTGAGATTGTGTGATCGAGTGAGCGATCAGATTTGGTATTGCGTACGGATGATATATGTGCATCGTACGGGCTTAAGTAAAGCAAATATTGAAAATGTGTAAAAGCAGTGAATAAAATAATTTTGAATTCTGTAATTGGATAGTATTGCTTAGTAAGGTGCAGGTATTTAAAAGCAAAAGAAATTGGTATTTTTGATTTCAGAAAATAAATTTAAATGGCCCAACAAAAGGTATGTGTTTAAATTTCTGTATAAAAATTTGATGATTTTCTGATCTAGCCACTTGGATTTTTGTTTTCTTTTGGAATTTGGGGGCCCGTAGAGGCATTTTGTGGTTGTACCGGGCTAGCCGCGCAAAGGAGACGCTGGCAAAAAATTTCGGAAATTTAAGGAGTTAGAAAAATTTTGAGAAAATTTTGATAATTTAAAATTTGGTTTTAAATTTAAATTTGAATAGTTGGGTAGGTGATATTGGTTGGAAACTACGAAAGGCTTTGGGTAGTTAGTTAGAGTGATAGTGTGTCTTTGATAAAAGATTTTGGGAAGTGGTTAGAACTGTTTGGTTTTGGGAAAAATAGTTAACGGGGATTGAATCATTCTTCATAACTAGAAATTTCGAGGACGAAATTCTTTTAAGGGGGGAGGAATGTGACGACCCGTAATTTTTGGATATTTGAAATCAGAATATTTAATTGATTTTAAATATTTAAAAGTTAATTTTTAACTTGAATTTCAAATATCGCTATTTAATTGGATAATTTAAATTATTGAATTTAAACAATTGGAAATTGGGTAGAATATGAAATCTGGAGTTTTAAGTTTGTTAAAAATAAGTTGAATGCTTGTAAAATTTATATTGATAGTATTGGAGATAATGGAACTTTTAAAATTGAATTTAAAGGTGTTTTGTTCAGTTTTGAAAATATATCGTTTAAATTGATATTTAAAATATAGCCTTCCGAGGCACAGTCTCGGAATTCAACGAAACCAGTTCCATTGGATCCGTAATATAGTAATATTATCGGATTTCAATTTTCGTAGTGTTTGGAGTTGTCGTGCAATCGTACGGTAGATAAATGCGCTGAAATTTATATCGAAAATTTAATATAATAACTGGGTTCAAAAATCTATCTTCTCCATACGATCGAATTAGGACTCGAAACCTTTTCCATTGCGTTCGAAATAGGGGTATAACATTATAAACACCTAGCGGCACGCCTCGGTAGGAGATCAAGATTTTAGGCTTCGTTTTCGAGACGATTTGAATTTGAGTTTGAATTTAAATATATGCTGTTTGACTGGTCAATTTTAGCTGAGATAATTTCTCATCGACACGTTTTCTTTTCTTCACTTCAGAAACACGTGTCCTCCTTATGACACGCGCCTTTATAAAAAATGATTGAATTAAGATGAACAAAATAAATTGCAGAACCCACTTCAAATCTCCCCTCTTCCCCAACCATGATTTTCTTTTCCTTCCTTTCCCTTTTCAATTAGCAGAGAATCATTCACCATTTTTTTCTTTCCTCGGCTTCTTCAATCGAATTTGATTTCGAATTCGTGGAAATAGGGGGTATTAAGCGCGTCACTCGGTGTACGGCGAGCAAACGAGGGGTTCGACTTCCTCGTTTAGGCAATCGGTAGGTGGAGCCGCGTTGGCAGAAGTGGATCTCGTGAGTGAAATAGGGGCATCGACGACATTGGAAGCGGCGGCTCGCCTGGGGAACGAGCTGGTGAAGGAGTGGCAGCGAATCGCGTAGTCGATTAGGGTTGGCATCGATCTGGTTTGATTTGGGTTGCATGATCGTTTTCGTTGGGTGGCACACGAGCTCGAAGTCGCCTTCGAGGCAGAAGCTCCTCCGTCCCTGGGTGGTTGGTGAGCGTGGTAGGTGATGGCGACGTAGGGGGAGGGTTCGCTAGTGACCGAAGCAGTGAGGTATTCGTCTCTTCTTCTTGTTTTTACTTAATTTAAATATAAATATATTCAGAATGAAAGAAAAATATTAATAACAGTGAGATATATGTTTATGTAGTCTGTTTTCTAGTTAAAATATATATTTGTATATGCATGTATAATATGGTTAAAAAGAATGTTTTTACAATAAAGATATAAAATTCTGTTTTTAATTTAAAGATGACAAATATGTTATACACAAGAAATATATTTATAACAGGAAATTATATATATACTGTAGGACTTTGGAAAAATATAGGAAATTGTATAATATAGATTTTGATCTATATATATTATTCCTTATAGGGAAAATTTTATATATATAATAAATATACTTTTACATATTTTAATTTGCCAGTTTATTTTTAATAATGGGTTGGAGATTAAATTGTCCAATTTACTTATTTAATTATTTTTGTTACCAAAAACATTTTATTTGGAAGGAATTAGTTTAAAATTTAATGATTAAAGAAAAAAAAACATAATAATAAAATCATTAAATGGAAATTGTTTGTTCGATTTATCCGAATATTAATAAAGATCATCTAATATTTATTCAAGGTCAAAATTGAGAAAACAAGCTGGTTTGGATTGGATTGCAAACAAAAATTAAAGGTGAGTTAACCTCACTCATTTGGAATTCCATTTAGATTTAAATAGTAAATTTTAAATTAATGTTTGATTGCTTGAGTTGTCTGGATGTGATAGTATATATAGTAGTATATATAGTATATATTGGAGTGATTGATTTCCCGCATTATATAGCGGATGAGACCCTATGCGCCGCATAATAGCGGATGATATTTTATAAACCCATATACCGCGATATTCCACCTCGAAGTGGAATTGGTATTGTGCTAATATCTGTGGATGCAGGGAAACAGGTTGGAGGGATCCAACTGGAT
Organism: Allium fistulosum; assembly: GCA_030737815.1. Classification (NCBI taxonomy): domain Eukaryota; kingdom Viridiplantae; phylum Streptophyta; class Magnoliopsida; order Asparagales; family Amaryllidaceae; genus Allium; species Allium fistulosum. The sequence goes on from CM060902.1 coordinate 1,026,577,456, forward strand.
TCCTCAAAATTATTTAGATTGTTCTAATAATTCTGTGATATGATTTATTTGATAATCTGTGATAAATTCCATTGGAAATTGGAAATATTGGATGCTGTGTTTGATTGAAAATATTTGAGTATTCTGAGTTATCAAAAATATATAAATTGGATTTTTGATGAGAAAATAAAAGAGATAATTTTTAAGAAAAATAATTATTGAGAATTTGAATAAGTTAAAGAATGAATTGGAAAGAATAAAAGTGATTTTAAAATTCCAATGAATAAATTCCAAGTATGGGAAAGGAGATTTTTGGATAAATGGGGATAAGTGGATTTCTAAACTTAAGTAATATTAATTAAGGAGTGAAAGGTTTATTTTTTTGAATTCAGAATTAAAATGGTTTAGAAAGAAATAAAAGAAAATCTTGGAATAAATGTTGAAATTTGTATTATCAGTTAAAGTAAGATTGTAAATCATCACAAGGAAGTTAAACCTGAAATTTATAAGTTTTGAAATAAAATTGGATAAGTAAAGAATTTATTTTAAAATGGAGTAAATTTTGGAAATCAATTCGAAAATTGATTAAGTGTTTGAAACTGGGATTTTAAAAGGAAGTTGAGACCATGAAATTTATAAACTTGGTTTATAAAAGTGAAGTAATATATCAGTGGATATTTGGAAGAATAAATTCAAGGTGGGAATTTATAAAAAGAATGGGTAAATTTGACTAAAAATAAATAGTGATTTATTTGTAAAGATGTGAAAGAGAAGTATATTTCCCTGGATAGCCAAGTACGTTTTCAAAGCAAATTCTTAAGTATAAATTAACGTTTCAAAGTTGTTTTAAAAGTATGTTTTGGAAAATCTATTATTTTTAAAATGTTTAAATGTTAAAGTAAGTATTTTTAAAATTTATAGCAGTAGTAATTATTTAAAGGTTAATTGGTATTATGTTTGAAAAAGATAAAAATTTAGTTTTATATTTTATAAAGTAGCTTTATTTTAAATATTCTTGAAGTGTATATTTTTTTAAAATAAAGTATTAAAGTAGTTTAAATCTAAATGTTTAAAAGTATATTCTATAATTAAGTGTTTTAAATGATTTTAAAGTCTAAGTATTTGTACTTGGTGATTTCAGTGGAAATAGAAAATATTGGGAAATTTATTCCGTGAGGGAAAGATGGTTTGAACTGTTTTCAAAGGGTTAAAAAGTGGAAATATATCTTGCAAAGATATTTTGAGGTTAATAAATAATTTGGGAGAAATTATTTAAAGGTCTGATGGTTGTTTGTGAATGTTATTTGATAGTTAAATAATTGACAATCAATATTGGCCAATGCGCTGATCGTTTTGAAGAGACCGGGATCAAGATTAATTTCTCGTAAACCACTTTGATTCGGTTTGAACATTTCGCGTGGAAACAAGAGTTTGGAATCGAAGTTGGAGCAGTGAAGTGCAAGGGCTAGTCGCTACTAATCCTAAGGATGACTCCAAAATGGATGTAGTAGGAATAGTGCCTTCGGTTCCGTTCGAACCCGGGACGGACTTGTATGGATGAATGCTTTCAGAACATCGTCAGGTGGACGATGAGCATTCTAAGTGAAATGGTTCTAAAAAGGTAACGCTTAGCCTCGAGCCTCATCAACCGGGAATGACTGAAAATCAGGGGTTATGCAGCAAGGCTATGTGGGTAGCACCCATTAGGGTGAGGTCATCCCTGTCAAGATGTCCCTTTTATTTCAGATTAGTGGTGCGGTTGCTGATCCCAACCGTGGGGTGATCTTACTCGGAATTATCCAGTAAGGGGTAGTTCCGGCTTTGTGTTGCAGGGGATCGGGCGTGGTCCTCGGTACGCTGATCTAGACCAGGTACTGTGACAGGTGGTACCCTAGTACCTAGTCATTAGTTGGAAATCCATTCTCCCTACATGCCTGTACGGTTTTGATTGTGCCCAACTATTGCTGGAACGTGAGATGCAAGCATTTCAGCTAGATTCTATTTTACTTTCAATAGACACTATTATAATATCAGATGGATTTGATAAAAAGTGTTTTGGCTATCGTAAGGTAAAAACCCAACATGTTTATTTGTGGCGTGGTCTTACGAGATGCTTTTGATTTCAAAGGGTTTGGAAAACTTTAATAATCCAATTGAGTGTGTTTTCTCACGCTGGTTTTCCAGATTGACTCGGGTGTTATTTTATTATAATGCTCGGGTCAGACCGAGTATTACAGATACAAGATAGGATGCTATGAAGCTCAGGAGACGAGCTGGATGGCGAGACGTATCACTCGTATTTGATGTATTCCGCTGTGTATCATATGTTGTATAGTCAGTTTGGTGAGGACAAGTGATTATAACTGTCCTGAGTTGTGATGTTGATTGTGTTGTACTCTGATGTTGTATTCTGATGATGTATATATAAATAGATATAGTTTCTTTTCTTTAAAGATCAGTTATTATCTATTATATTTTATTCCGCTGCGATTTAAGATTCTGTTGTGTTGTTTCTTTCCTTCTACCTCCTTCTTCTTTAACCCTGATGGTTCGATTTTTCGGGTATGAAAAATCGGGTCGTTACAGCTGATCCGGTTGAAGTTCAAAATCCCATTTATTCTATTACAAGAGCTGAATTTCATAATTTAATGAGAGTTCCGATGGAGTGCCGTCGACAACTAAATCAACAAATTTAGACCAATATCAATTTGATGAACCAAATCAATCAGTAGCAGCGAGGGAAAGCTAGGAGGGATCCCACCCCTTACTCAGCATCAGAGAGTTCTAGTTCGTCGAATGGGTATCACAGACATAGGCATCGTAGAACTGACAAATATCATGAAGAAACATCAAGGCGTCAACAGGTAGACCATCGTGGTATGCATGGAATGATCAGTGCTGACCCCTCCGCTAGAGAATGAAACTTACCTGAGCTGCTACATTTGCTTTGGATGATGGAGTCTGATTGAATGCTGACCAGGTATTTCCCTAAAATTATGATGAAATGAATGTACAAGATGTGCATCGGGAAGATGGTGAACCAAGAAGGCGTGAAACGGCCCGTAGACATCGACTAGACCATTCACGTGAGGTTGAGCATGACCGCTGCTTGGTACCAACCATCTAAATGGTGGACCTATCGGCAAGGGTCAGATAGTTGGTGAGAGAGAGCTAGGGCTTGACTAATGATGACTGGGGAATTTAAAGAAGCCATACCTCGTTCACTAATAACGTTCTACATGCAGAATATCCGAGGAGGTTCAACATGCCATCAATGCCTTCCTGCAAGGGAAAAACCAACCACAAGCAGCATATCATAAGGTACCAAATGGCTGATGGACTCTACGCAAGCGGATGATGCAACCAAGTGTAGATGCTTTCCCATAACTCTCTCTGGAATAGCAACGATGTGGTTCGCAAGGCTACCCCCATGATCAATTTCTAGATTTGATGATTTTAAGGCAACCAAGTTTGTAAAGCAATTTCGGATGCATGCAACTCGTCCCAAAGATGTGATGTCCCTTTCCAGTGTGATTCAGGCTCCAGGAGAGTCACTGAAAGATTATTTGGAGAGATTCGTACAACTGTTATGGAGGTCAGTAATCTGAATGACCCTGCGATACTCATGGCCATGACAAGAGGGATTGATCCGAAGTCTGATTTTGGCGATTGGTTAGCCGGTAAACCGCCCACAATGTTAGAGCACTTTTATGCAAAGGGGAACCAGTATTTGAGAAAGGAGGACGCCAAGTCCTCCAGAAAAAAGAATGCTGCGAGACCAAGCAAAGAGGGAGTGTAGGTAACATCACAATAAAATAATATGATGACAATTCTAGAAAAGTTCAAGTGAATGTCCAGAATAAACCAAATCAACAAAAGAGAGGTGGAGATAGGAACCAAGAACGAAAGAAGGATTCTGGAAGAGGGAAGCCTAGGATTCCAATGTATAATACTTACACGCCATTGAATACTTCCTTGGAGAATATATATATGTCTATTTGCAATACCATGCAGTATAGGAAGCCACCTCCAAAAGAATCAACAAAGAAGCAGAAACAGACTGGGAAATATTGTTGGTTTCGCGAGTGCTATGGGCATAATACTAATGAATGCAAATCCAGGATGTTATAGAAAAATTGATTCGAGAAAGGAAATTACAACAGTTTGTGAAAGCCTCGTAGGATGGCGGCCTGGGGACATCTTACCCCAACCGAGGACAAGCACCGCATAGTCTTGAGGAGCATGCACGGATTAGTGAAGACTGGTGATAAACACAATAGTCAGAGGACCGCACCTAGTAGATAAGATTTGTTAGAGATGGAGCGGTATGCTAGCACGATTAGGCATGTGGACTTTGAATGCTGCTCGAATACGGAAGATGGAGCTCCGGCAAAACAGTAACGTATGATGGTAGATGATATTGTGTTTTGGAACAGGGATGCATATAGGATAGAGGCTCCAACAATCGACCCAATGGTCATTTTGGCCATGATTGGCACCGCTTTGGTGAGAAGGATATTGATTGATTGTGGAAGTTTAGTAAATATAATTTTCAAAAAAACTTACGATCAAATGAGGATGGAAGCCAAAAATTTAAAACTGTCTAAAGCTCGTATGCATAGTTTTAATGGCCTTGCAACCGAAGCTGTTGGTTATGTGGAATTACCTGTAGAGTTAGGAGAAGGTGAACGAAGGCAGTGTGGATCTTGCCGTTTGTTTTTTTGGATGTTGACTCTCCATACAACGTTTTTCTGGGTCGACCGACCTTAGCCGAATTCCGGGCAGCTCTTGCCCCATGGTGTTTGACTTTGAAGTTTCCGACGGATAATGGTGCTGGAATTGTTCATAGCGATTAGGCGACTGGACGTGCCTGTTATGTAGCTGAGTTAAGGAATGCTCAACTCAAAGAAAAAGGTAAGGGTGTGGACCAGACTATCCATATCCAAGCTACCAAAGATTGACAACTAGCACCTGAGCCTTGGCTCAGGCACCGTAGTTGGTTCTATAGAGATATAGATATGAGAGATGATGAAGTGGATCCCAAAGAGATCAAGGCTGCACCGGCTGAGCTGACAATTGATATCATGGTTAGCCACGACGACCTGTCACGAACCTTAAAGATCAGATCACAGCTCAGCCCTCCGATAACAAAAGAACTTGCAGGATTTCTCCAAGTGAATCTTGACGTATTTGCTTGGAATCACTCTGACATGTATGGAATCTCGCCTGCCATTGCGAGCCATGCATTGAATATCGACTCGAGGCATGTCCCAGTGAAATAAAACATGGATCCAGAGAGATCTGCCGCTCTCAAAGAGGAGGTGGATAGACTCAAAGACAATAGGTTTATCTGCGATGCCCTCTACCCTAAATGGGTATCTAATCCCGTACTTGTGAGAAAAGTGAATGGGAAATGGAAAACATGCATTAACTACTTATATTTGAAAAAAGGTGTCCAAAATATAGTTTTCCCCTTCTGAGGATCGACCAGTTGGTGGATTCAACCATAGGACATGAATTGCTATCTTTCATGGATGCATACTCAGGATATAACCAAATCGCGATGCATACTCATGATCAGGAGCACACCATTTTCATTATCGATCTTGGATTGTACTGTTGTGTAGTAATGCCATTTGGATTAAAGAATGCAGAAGCTACTTATCGGTGCCTAGTCAATAGGATGTTTAAAGATCTGATTGGAAAAACGATGGAAGTGTATGTGGATGATATGCTCGTGAAGTCACGACGATCAATTGACCACATTAGAGACTTGGCAGAAATGTTCGACATCCTCCAACATTACAGGATGAAAATCAATCCTTTGAAGTGTTCTTTTGGTGTTGCATTAGAGAAATTATTGGGCTTCATTGTTAACGCCCATGTAATAGAAGCTAATCCCGAGAAGATCCAGGCTATCTGTGATATCCAAGTGCCAAGGACTATTAAATAAGTACAGATCTGAATGGGAAAGTTGCTGCCTTAAGCCGATTTATTTTCAGAGCTACTGACAAATGTATTCCTTTCTTTGACTTGATTAGGAAAGGGAAAAGAAACTTTGAATGGACAAACCTTTATAAAGATGTATTTCGAGCTTCAGTGAATCATTTGGAGAGACCCCCCATCTTGTCAAAACTGGTAGATCATGAAGATTTGTACATGATATAAGTACTGCATTGCTTTGCGAGGAGGATCGGATCCAGAGGCCGATATATTACGTCGGCAAACAATTAATGGGAGCTGACAGGAATTATCTGAAAATAGAGAAACTAACATACTGCTCACTAATTGCATCATGAAAGCTTTGTCCATACTTCTAAGCACACCCGATCAATGTTTACACTGACCAGCCGTTACGACGGGTCCTACAGTGATCTAAGACGTTTGGAAGGTTACTCAAGTGGAATATCAAGCTTAGTCAATTCGATATTACTTATCTACCTAGGAGGGTTATCCAGGGTCAGGCACTGGTAGATTTTATAGCAGAGTTTACTACGCAGGATGATTCTCCGAAAGGCCATGAAATCCCTACCGTACGCTGGAAGTTGTATACTGATGGAGCGTCCAATGATCATTGTTCTGCGGCAGGAATTTTGCTTGTAACTCCCGAGGATTAGTCAATCTGTTATGTTTTAAAGCTTGATTTCCCAGCGACAAACAATAATGTTGAGTACGAAGCTTGGATCGTTGGACAACTCGCCAGAGAACTGGGAATACAGTCTCTTGAAATCTTTTGCGATTTGCAGTTGGTAGTGTACAAAGTCAGGGGAGATTATCAAGCTAAAGGACAACGGCTTGCTCCATATATTACCCAAGTCGAAGAGTTATTGGCAGAATTTGAGTACTATGACATTTCACATATTCTATGGGATGGAAATAGAGAAGCTGATTCATTGGCGAAGTTTGCTAGCTCCAGTGACGCACATCAGATGGGCTTGGTTCCAGTTGAAGTATTAAATGCCCCTAGTATAAACATGATAGAAATTGGTTGGATACTGGAAGCGGGGCCTAAGAGGGAATCATGGATGACTCCGATCAAAGACTATTTACTACAGGGAGTTCTACCTGAACGAAGGAATGAAAAGTGTCAAATCCTTCATAGAGCTTCACGGTATATCATGCAAGAATGAATTATACAGGAAATGTTTATTTGTTCCCTTATTCTGGTGTGTCACTCATGGTGAGATAAAACGTGTCCTAAAAGAAGTTCATGAAGGGGAATGTAGCTATCACACTGGGGCTCAACCTCCGGCAAAGAAAATATTCAGTTACGAGTATTATTGGCCAACCATAAATCAAGATGCCGCTAACTATGTAAGATGGTGTGATAAGTGCCAGATATATGCAAAAGTTTCAAGAGCTCCGCCGATGGAAATCACGCAAATGGTCAACCCATGGCTGTTTGCCATATGGAGTATAAACGTAAATGGGGTGTGATTCGACCACCCGTGAAATAACTCTAAGTCCCCAGAGTGCGGAATGGTGTATAAACATAAATTATGTGTGATTCGACCACCTATGAAATAACTATAAGTCCCTGAAGTGCGGACTAGAGTATAAACGTAAATAGGGTGTGATTCGACCACCCGTGAGATAACTCGAAGTCCCTAGAGCGCGGAGTAGAGTATAAATGTAAATCGAGTGTGAATCGCGATCACCTATAGTTCTAAGTCCTCTGAGTGCGGACTAGAGTCTAAACATAAATTAGGTGTGATTCAACCACACATCAACTAAATCTTATCCCCGGAGTGCAGATATGAGTATAAATAAATAGATGGGTGTGGTTTGATTGCTCACTATTCCATGAAATCTAGACTGAAAATGACAGGAGGATTGTAAACTCGCTAAGGATGGAGTTCGATCATGCACCACCTAACTCCGCTGACCCAAGACTGGGAGGCAAGAGTACAGTTATTCAAACCGCTGAGTTCGACAAGAGTAATGTTAAGGCTTGAACCTAGTGTTTGATACGACTTGAGTCGACGACCTCAGGAAGGCCTTGGAATGGATAAATAGGATCGATATCTAATACAGCGAGCAATGAATCATAAATACATAAAATGAAAAACGTGATAGCTCGATCATTTAAATAAGTTTATACAAGAATCATACACTAAAAGAATTCTTATTTACACTAAACTTGCTATACACAATACAAGTTTATCCAAAATGAAAAATAAAAGTGGGGGTCATACCCAAACAAACATGACCAATGAAAAGAAAAAGTAGCCATCCAAGCTATTTACATATCGCTCCAACCCAAAGATTATTTCTTGGATTTTCCATCTTTCCTTCGCTTCTTTGGTATGGCTCCTTCCGACCCAGATCCTTCATCCACTTCATGTGAAGAAGCAGCAGCAGATTCTTTCTGGAGTGTAAGCTAGATATCGTGCAATGTTTTGAGTTCATCACCCAATAACATTTCACTTTCAAGCCTAGACAGGTCGATATCTTCTGAATTAAGAAGTTTCTTTTCTTCTATAATGAGAAATTCCACGTGCGCCAGAGCTGGTAGGGATAATCATCACCAAGCCATGTTAAATTTCTATGCTTGAGAATGTTGGCATTGTAAAGAATGAGAAGTGGGTCAAGCTCATTCATTATCTCCTCCCTAACCTTGTCCTTGGTAACTTCTACTTCGCGTTGAATAAGTGTATCGACATTTTTGGTCCTTTCAACAGCCGTGTCTCTCAAAAGTCTGACATTTACCGGCTCGTAACAAGCATCTTGAGCGATTTTCTAGACATCATCTTTTTCCTTATTTGCACACTCGAGCTTAGCCTTGAGATTCGCTATCTCCTTCAAGGCTGCGGATTCATTCCTTTGAGTTGTATCCCCCTCAAGTGCTATCTCTTGATTTCGATGATGCAACACTTGAACCATGTCAAGATGACTCGATTTCATCTCCTCCATGGATTTGACAACAGCATTAGCTTTTCCTTCAGCTTCTGCTATAGAGGTCCTAGAAGCCTCTAGCTTGTTTATCAAAGTGTTAATAATTCTTTTACCTTGAGCTTCTTGGTGTTTTAGCTTTTAATCTCCACCGCACGCTTAAAGGAGACTTTCGACATTTTCCCTACTGCCTTCATCCATTCATGGTATTACATGTGGATGTCAGTGACACAGTCAATAGTCATTTTCTGGACATGGTCCAGGACCCGCTTCAGGTTGGGTGGGAAAAAGAATCATTCAAAACATAAGTTTGGAAATTCTTCACGAAGCTATGCAATACGAGCAGTTGGATTGACCATAGGATGTTTAGTAGTAGCTTTAACTTTAGTACTTTCCTTACTGGGTCTTTGGGTGGTAGCATGTTCACTATGGTGACGACGATCGCTCGGCTGTTGAGAATAAGAAGAAACCAAAAGATGTGGAGGCACTAAAGCATGAGAAGGACCGCGAAGGGGATCGTTAGGTAGGTCCCTACAATCATTTGGCTTTTCGGGGCCCTTTGGAAGGGGATCTCGAACTTGATTGATGTTTGTCTTGGGGTGACTAATCTCTATCACCTCTGTATTGATGATGTCGATCCTGACCACAGCGATAGCTGGAATCATAATACTCTCGACAACCACTTTGATGGTAAGAGCTAGAGCATGAACCAGAGGTTTGGTGGTGAATATTCTAGAGGGAATCAAACATATTCCTTTTCCTAACCATCGTTTCTACAAAGGAAAAAACAAATCAATCAACTTTTAAGTATTAAAAGCATAAGTTGAGCATAATACAATGTTGAGGAGTGCAAGTGTGTACAGATGTCCTTGTGTAACCCCCCAACAAACCAGGTGTAGGAGCTTTGCTCATCGGAGTAACTTTTCTTCTAGAAGTTGGAATCTCGGTGCATATTCTGGTTGGAGATTCTGACCCCTTGATGCTCACATCAGCAAAATGAAAAGTGTCAAGGTCATGCGATATTGGTAGACCAGACAAGGAATCAAGTGGTAAACTTGAACGCTCTAACGGTTGAGAAGAAGATTCATCTTGAAAAATCTTAGGAGCGATTGACGACTTGGATTGATCAAGGAGATGACTTTTTGGAAATTTATGAACGAATGTTTTCTTCTTTCTCCTATCAGGAACTGAGAGTTATGAGGTCTACGAGAATATGACATCGACCCAAGGTCGGATTCATCACCATTGTGACCAGGAACATCGCCTTTATATCCTTCGGCATCGATATCAGTGAATTCCTGAGCACTCAAGACTGGGGGCACCGCAGGATCGGTTCGATTGTCCTTTTTTATGACTGCAGCCCATGGCCTTATCCCTGCAATTTGGGCAACTTTGGTTAGCCCTACACTGAGGCCTTCTTCTATCAAACAAAAAGTAATGAGACATTCGTCCATGAGTAGATATTCAATGTTCTTATCCTCGGGTGGTGCATTTTTCAGAGTTGTGACCGCCTCTTCATAAATATTATTGCTAGGCCGGGTGATGATACCTGTAAAGGAGCAACATAGTCAAGAATATGACCTGAATACCGTTTTTCCATGCTAATGTAAAAAATGTGGATAACACTTGTGTCTTTCCAGCCATTGTCGAGCGAAATGGGGCGGACAACGAACGAAGAACCATTCACTTTTAAAGGTGCTTAATTGTTCCATGCGCCAGTTAAAATCTGGCACCACTTCGCCGACTCAAGAAATGTAAACGAAAGACTCCATTTTGGTCGCTTGAAAGTGAATATAAATTGAATGTCATCGATGGTTGGAGGATGGTGCGGGAACTCCATAAATACCATATAAGCATAGTTAAGAAGAGCATAGCCATTTAGATGCAGCTATGCTAGAGCTATTCTTTAATAATGAAGAATTTCCTGAATGTATGAATTAAATGGCGGGATGCAACCGGCCCAGCACATGAACTTGTTGCACGCTGTATACCCTACTGGGGGTCTGTGAGCCCTATCATCTTGCCATGGAACCAACACATCGTCAAAAGGAATTCCGTGCCTTACGTAGATTGGGTAAAGGGAATCTTCTTTAATTTTAGAGGCTACCGAATTTGCAGGGTTCTCCAGAATAACTACGTCCTCTAGAGTGTTGGGAGCAAGGTCGACAACTTCCAATGGAAGGATGGGAACTGCATCAAAAAGATCAAATTAAGGGCCCGGGCTTTCCAGTTGTTCCGAATAATGACTAGAGGACGGACTATTAAATTCAGTTGCAGAACTTGATTCCACGTCAGGGTTATCCTATTGAGAAGATGATCCAGTTGGCATAGTTGCAAGATGCCCAAAATGCCTAGAACCCATTGTTATTAAACTTAGCAAAAATCAAGGTTAGATAAGATAACCTGTACCCCAAAGTGCATAGTGAGTGCTAGTTTAGTGCGGTGAAGTATTATACTATATAGCAATAAGCTGCAAGAAACTAAATACGAAAAAGACGACGAGACCTCGTAGTCTGACCAGAGTGACTGTCATTGCTGACCATCTCAACCGGTTCACTACATCGTTAGGGAATTATTCAGCCTGAGTTTCGTTATCAATTGTCACTTTGAGATCAATTTTTATGTTCAAATCAAAGATGAGCTTCAAGAGAACTGTTTAAGGCATTGGTTCACGTCATAGTTCAAAATGTCATGAATTTCCGAATATGCAATTTGAGTCATATGCAAGTTCAAATGTCCATTCAAGTATGCAGGGCCGAAGCTCATCATTAGGTTCAAGTTTATTGTTTGAGTTCCATTTTAAAAAATTAGTTGCTGACAGTCAACCCATCCACCAAGACATAGCCGATCGTTCTAGGACGATCGTTTGTAAACGATCGTATTATAACGATCATCAATAGCCGAGCCAAAATCCTATCCAGTCGATCGTTCATCTCCAATCTCCAACCGATCGTTCATCTCAACCATTCTATACGGTTGTTCTTTCCACTTCATGCCCTTTTACTGCTCGTTCGCTCCTTCATTTCAACCGATCGTTAAAGAACGATCATCCAACATCAAGATAGCTACTCCATCTTCTCCAGAAACGATCGGCTGAAGATTCCATCTCCTCTAACTACTACTCGCTCCATGGATTGAATCGAACATCATGAAATTGATGAAACCTAAAGTCTCGTGCTCGAATCATAAAGTAAATTCGAATGAAATTACCTAGGTTGGAATCTAGAAAGGGAAATGGGTTCGAATTCGAAGCAAGGTAAGATCTGGTGGAGCACTTGAATGATGATTAACTTGAAGAGATGCACTTTAGTTTTAGGGAAATTGGATCATTTCTTTGAACGGTAAGGAAATGAAGTGGAACAGTTTGTTTTTTTCTTCTCAACTGGAAATGATATGAAATGAAGGATGAAGGAAAAACGGCAAAGTATAGGTGCTTATATAAGTAGGGTGTATGCCAATCATTCATGGCCCCGAAGTTATGCCGATCATTTCGAGGTAACGATCTTGTGCCGATCATTCCATAAGCAATGCTAGATACTGATCGTTTTAAGGCAAAGGTTTTACACCGATCGTTCCATAACTAGGAATGATCCAAAGTTTCTTTCTATGAAGAAAACGACTGGTGCAATATATATATATATATATTAAAATAATAAAAAATAAAAAAGGAGAATGTGAATGTGGAAACAACAATTGGTAGAGACTGTTTATAAAAATTTCAAAATTTGACAATGACCCATGAACATGTAACCATGATTGGGAGTCAAGTACGAACACATATATGTGCTAGTATACGTTTCGAAATCTATTTATTTGAAATATGATCACCTAAAATCGACTGGAGAAAAATTAAAACCAAGTTGCTAAAGCTTAGAAATTGCTAGAAACAAAGCAAAATGATCGCTGACAAGTTGTGATCTCGTATATATACTATTGGAAATCGACCAATCATCATGACGAATAAGGAAGATACGACCCTCGACAAGAAAACAACTCAATAGAAGGATAATGACTATTCGATGGACCAGATGGATTTCTTTCCGACTTATTTATAAAGTAACACACTTGCCTACCAATCATTTTATATTTTAATTTCACTTAATTATTCTATTAAAATTAAGTTTAGCTATTAATAAGCCCTCAAAATGTTATATAGCTCATGTATATAATTTCTATATATGTATACACATACATTTAAAATCATTTCTTAGGGTCTAAATTTAATAAATATCGTTTTAGCAACATTATGTATTTTACACTTTACAAACCTTATTAAGTAATAAATAATTTCTTTTGTAATTTCTAACTTCTGATTAGTGATAAAATATATAATAATATTTCTATCACTAATATACCTCCTAATTAGAGTTACGATTAATTTATAATAACGCTATAAATTAATAACAACTCCATCTAATTCTATTAGCAACGAATAGAATTTGGTACTTACATATATGGGATATTAACCAATTATCTCGAATATTAGCAATAAAATATATAATGATATTTCTATCACTAATATAACTCCAAAATAGGGTTTAGTTAATTTAGAATCACTATCTAGCTCTATTCGACATGAATATAACACAATGTAAATATACGAAATACTAATAAGTTATCTCGGATATTTACTTAAATAAATCCAATCAAATTGGGGAAACAATTTCATATATGTATATATTTTCTACCAATACTGGGTGACATTTTCAATATACAAAATTGTAGGGATTTGGATGTAGAAATAATTTCAAAGTTATAATTCGGCTCACCTTCGCCCTATTTTTCAATCGTCCAGATAGCGACCAAAGCTATTCCATTGCATAAGTGATGTCTCCATGAGTCCAATGCAAGAAACCACATTCCGATGCGACCTCATATGAACAAGATACGAATTTTCAAATGTTAAAACATTAATTACTTAATTGAATAGCTAATTAATTATCTTAATCTCTAAATTAATAAACCCAGTTCACCCCAGAGATCGATGAAGTCTACCCCCCCTCTTTAACTCCTCGACGCCACTGCCTCAAGCACCTAGAGCATGATCGGAGACCACCATCTGAACCGCCTCCTCCTACTACTCAAGACAAGACCAACCCCGCCACCTCCGAGCAACCATAACCACCAAAACCAGCTGCCTTAGCTTTGTAGTTCAAATGAAAAATCATGCATCCACTAACCATCATCACCTAATCCAATCGACTAGAATGAAGCCCTAGCCAATGCAGTCACTTCATCTTCAGGCGACGCCGCCTGAAACACTTTGTCTAAGGAGATCGAAGGCCAAATTGATAGGGGTGTTAGTTTTGTGTCGATTGAGGGAGAGAGAGTAAGGGGAGAGAGAAAGTGTTTATTCTTATGAAAATAAAAATTAAAGAATGACATATATTCCATTTTTACTTCATGTTTTCGACATGCATGAGTTGTAACTAGCTCTGGTTGAAACGATTCTTTCTCCACATAACTCTACGCATTTTTACAGCCTTGATGGTATGAAATATGACACCATCCAAGATAGCTCATCGGATGGTTAATTTTGCACATATCTTTCGCAAATATCTATCGAAAAATCTGCAACTCAAAACGAAGCATGCTCACTATCGTTTATAACCAAATATCCCTATTCCGGACTCAATAAAAGGTTTCGGGACCTAACTCCATCATATACAAAAGTTAGCCTTTTGGATCGATCTACAAAAGTAACGCAGGCTACTAGCCAAAAATCCATCAGTTGAAAATTATCGATGCTTATACTCATTCTCAACCGCTCGGATGATTCGGACTCAATGGAAGAGGTCTCGAGTCCTAATATATCCATTTGTGAAAGTTTAGTTTTCAACCCATCGATTAAATTAATAATCTAATATTTAAATAAATCAATTATTTAAATATTCTAATTAATAAAAATGCAGGTTGTTACATTAGTAATCAAATGTGTTAGCCATATCGTACTCAGGTTGGTTGAGCCCCCTCATAGAGTTCAACAAACAAATAGAGTCAAAAACCATAACCGGTTCAAGTTTTAGTCTAGCAATAAGGTTACGTGATATAAAACTATGTGAAACACCAGTGTCAAACAAAACACGAACAAGAATGTCATAAACAGATAATATACCTTCAAGAACCTGCTTCTTTTTTGTTGCTGCAGAAGAGGAAGGTATTGTTTGCTAGTGCAAAAACCTTTGTTATTGTTCTTTCTAAAGCGTAGGACAATCCTTGATTATATAACCTGGCTAGTGGCAGTTATAACAACCTTTCTGCATAAATGGTCCTCTAGCTATCTGTGGTTCAAGTTTCGATGCCCTTACAATCAAATCTTTTGCCACTTGTCCTCCTTCACCTTTCTTACAATTTCTAGGGAGATGTTCCTTCTATCTACACTTATAGTAAGAAAAGTTGGAAACATTCTTCGATGGGTGGAACTCACGCTTGTCATTTTCGGTTGGTGCATATACAGACTGCTTTAGTGCTATACTCTTGAGCCGTAAACCTATATTAATAAGATTCACAAACGATTCTTGGATGTGATTTGTCGTGTCCCTCTGAAACTCTAGATGCCTACCCAATGCAAATATCTCGTTCTTCTTCGGTGGTGTATCTATCAACCCAAGCTCGAACTATGATAAAGCATTAAAAGTGTTCTCATACTTAGCAATTAACATAGCCCCTGCTTTAGATCGAGAAAGCTCTCGAACAACAAGGTATTCCCAGCTTCTAGAACAAACTTTATTTTGATCGCTTCTTTGAATTGGGCCTAAGTGAAGTCGTTCTCGTGGACATCTACGGTGACTGAACTCCACCAATCCATAGCAGCATCAAACAGATGTCACAAATCCAAATGACACTTCATCGCATTCTCTAACTCCAATTCCCCAAATATCCTATCACACAAACTACGCCAAGTATGGACTTCGATGATAATATCAGTACCACTGAGCCTCTTTCTGCCTAACCTTTCAAAATCATGGCATAACAAAGTAAATATTATATATGGTCAAACTTGCACAACCTCTTCCACTACATTCACCGTTTACTCCCCAATCAAAGCGGCATTCCTCTGTGCCCAAGTCCCACCATTAGTAACAACACTATCCCTTCCACCTCTCCTCTACCTCCTCCTCTAGCAATAGCAGCTCTAGTACTTGTTGCTTTTACTATTTGAACATAGAAAAACATCTTTTAGAATACTATTAAGAACATAGTTATTTCTAAGATAGAGTTACTTCTAAGGAAATACTTTTAAAGGCTAAGTTCATAGAAAATACAAATAAGTTCCTGTATATATAATACACTCGACTCATTCTAGGGCATAGCTTACCCAATCTCTAACGAATTACCCTACCAAAACCAAGGTGTTCGCTAAACCTTCGGCTTTGATACCAAATGCCATGACTCGACATTTCAACCCCCAAATGTCAACACTAATAAATCCACGATTTCCACATGCCGAA
Source organism: Allium fistulosum (assembly GCA_030737815.1). NCBI lineage: Eukaryota > Viridiplantae > Streptophyta > Magnoliopsida > Asparagales > Amaryllidaceae > Allium > Allium fistulosum. Next base: position 1,026,593,778 of record CM060902.1, read on the forward strand.
CACCCAAGTGCTAGAAAGATAGATTGTTAGGGTTAAATAAAAAGAAAATGAAAAAAACAAGAAAGAAAGAACATAATATCCGAATCTCACAAGCAGAATGATAATATATAATATCCAACAAGACAGTACAAAGGGTTATTCTAGGTATAGAGAAATTTAAGAGTTACAAAACCTAAGTACTATCATCAGCCTAGAAAGTTATAACTGCTTGTCCTCACAATGCTAATACATATATACTAACAGTGCAACGGAATAAAAAGGTAGATAGATGGAAGTCACCAGCTCGTCTCCTGTAGCTTCGAAGCGTCCATAGCAAATCCTACTGTACTAAGGCTACTTAAAAGAGTACCCAAGGAATTAAGAGAAAAATAAAAATACGAGTTAGACATAAGCATGGTATGAGTAACTCAAGAAATATGCGACTTTTGAGATCGTCTGAAACACCGTAATGGTTTTCCCTTCAAAAGAATCAAGATTACTTTGATAAGTAAATATAGTGATATAATAGATAGTGTTTAGGGTGTAGAATATAAATCAAAAAATAGCTGTGCTATTTGCATCTCACACCATAAAGTAAAACTAAAACTGCTAAGGTTCGTTCGCATATGGATTTCCATTGGAGATGCCCTTAGTACCTTGAAGACAGGCCTCCTGACAAGGGTCATAAATTATCTTCCGAAGTGACATATATCTCTAGATAAAATATACCACAAAGGTAAACATAGATGGTCCATGCCTAAACATGTGATATCGAATATCATCAACACTTGCTAGCAACATCTATAAGCATATCTAGATATGGAGTTGATATACCCTTGGGTTAGCTAAACCCACTACCTACGCACCTACTCTATTTTCAGTCATTTCTAATAGTGAAACCATGTTCAGCATCTCAACACACGAGTCTTCATCACCCAAACATTTCACAAAATCTCTCCATGGATTCCAGCATAAGTCATTCGATGATTGCTAATGTTGACCTCTCGCTCAAAGTTACCCGTAAGATATGCAGTTCAACTCTATAGCACTGCCTGAAATGTTAGTGCTGACCTCTCCCTTTCCCTAGCATAAATAGTTCAAGTCTATAACATTTTCTCCATAGTCACTTCCAATACATAGAACACGTAGATCAGTATTGAAGTGGTTTTCGGTAAATAATACCATAGTATACTTATCTGATTCCGGTCTCTTCAGAACTAATCGATGAATTTCCATTTAGCTAAATTTCAGTTCTTTTAGAAGTAAGCTGATGATATATAGGAATCCTTCCCAGGGGATCTCGAATACACATTCTTAAAACAAGAGACATTTCATGCGAATGAGTCCTCCTTAGGGGATCTCAACTGTATGAATACATGATGTTTTTATATACTTCCCAAGTAATTTAGTTAAGTTCGATAGTTGACAAGTTAACTATCTAGTTCAAAATGAAAACAATCACATATAGAAATCAGTCTTCTATACTTATCATCTTTTCTAACCTTCTCAACTTACACTATCTTTCGGTCAACAGTTAAGCCCTACCTTGACACATCATTCTTAACTCTCATAGATAGAACAAGTTTACTTTGTTGGCTTTTAGTGTTAAGTACAGGAGTAAATACTTCCATAGACAAATAAACAACAAACACAATCAACTCACATAAGCGACTTATAATCCCATTGTATCAGATAATACTTATTTGTCAATACTTGTAAATATATTTAAAATACCTTTACGAAAGATGTATACATGTATTCTAATTTATTTACAAAGCTATTTTCTAAAATTATATATACACACATCTTTAAAATATTCATATAAAATATTACTTAAAAATAACAAATTTAGAATTAATTAAAAACCATAAAAATAAGTGTGATATATAATAAAACCTTTACTTTAAAAATCCATAATAATTAAAAAATCATATTTAAACTTGAAAAGACTTTTAAAACACTCGTATACATATTATTAAAGATCTCTTCGAAGATTTCATAAAAATACTTAATTTTAATATCATTTTGAAACATTTTAAAGCCTTAACACAACCTATAACAACACACAACAACATGTGATGTATAAAGGTCCAGAAGTGCTACAGTAGGTTAAAAAGTGCTACTGCCAAGTGCTGTTATAGACCTTGGTTGAGAACAGATTTAAATACAAGAAAGTTTAGCAAGTTCTCTATGTGATAACATTTGATTTAAGGTCTAATTTTTCTAAAGCAAGTATTATACTCATAGTACATAATAACCGTGATAAGGAACCCTAAGGATTTCTTTATAAAGTTCAATAAAAGTTCACCAAAACAAGGAATTTCAAAGTGATTCTATAGCTACCTTTCGCTATACAGGCCATTCTATATTCAATTCAAAACTAAACAGAACTCAACCGAACATGTATACATAATTTCAAGGCCATATCACATGTTATAAAAGGTCATAGAAGTGAAGATGTACAATATAGAGTTGTCATTTGGTTTCAAAAGCAAGTAGGATCAAAGTTATAACTTTAATTAGTTAGTGAACTTTAATATAGTTTAGCAAACATATTATACAGCATCATTGTTAATTGGATTTTTAACCCAGCAAAATTCACTAGAAGTCAGAACATTCAGATTAAGCCAAAATGACTTGAAATTTGGTTGGGAGGCCTAAAAGAACTAGACAAAAGCTCCTAATATGTTCTAGTAAAAAATAAGTCAACATTTTAGATTGGCACCGATCCGATCCAATTGGATTAGTACCGATACAAATTGTTGATTCAGGGTAACTCCAAATCTTATGCATCCACTCCTATGTCTCTGATAAGCTCACCTAACAAATTTGATAGAAATCCAAGCAACCTAGTTCCAGAATTAAAGGTTCATCCGATTCATAGTACAGTTCAATCTAACCCATAGGCGAGTCATCATCAAAACTAGTGAACAAGCTACGAAACTACATGGAGAGCATCATATCAAGACAAGGAAGACAACCAAGAAGTCAAAGCATGAAAAATGTTTAACTATCTGGATCAGTACCGATTCACTTGGATCGGATCAGTACAGATCCAAATTCTTTGCTCTGATGACCTTTAATCTTTCTGGAATCCCTCTATGTGATGAATGCAGTCTTCTGGCAAAATGGCTCTGGCCAATTGCTATCCAAACCCTATAAATATCGTCCTATCTGTAACATGAAGAGGATCTTCTAGACTGGCTGATGCAACTTTGCCATTGTTATTCTTCACTCTTCTTCTACCACATAACAGCCATTAAGGAGCAACTGAGATCCTTCCGGTTGTCTCTAACAATGATGGCTTGATCTACTTAGGAAATTCAACCATATTGTAATCCAAATCAATCTTATAACAAAAGCCAGTTAATAAAAGCTATAAAGTTGACGTAGGCTTCGTTAACAGCTGAACCACTATAATAATCTCTTGTCTCTTTACTATTTGGGCTCTTTTTTATATTCATTTTCTATATTGTTTGCTCTGAGAAACAAATCTGGTGCTTTCATACTCAATACAGGGTGTTGATCCATTTTTTGGGTTAACATTTTGGTGCTTTCACTGAGAAATTCCTTTTTGGATCCGCTAGATCTAGAAACTAGATCCATCAAATTAGCTTTGGGAAGGTTGAAGCTTGCCGTCGAAGATCAATAGCGGGTAGAAAGAGAACTACTTCTGAAAGATCCATAGAGCTATAATAGATGGGGAAGAGATTAATCCTTAATAAGTTAAGGTCAACGGTGCTAATAACCCATTATCGAAGCAAATTCAAGAGCAAACACTAGAGATCAGGTGCCGGGATCTTTTATCCAGCATGACGTCGTCACTAAAGGCGAATTGAATAAGATGGTTGATGAAATCAATTAAAAGATAGAGATCAATCGAAATGCTCTCGTAGACAAATTAAATACCCTCCTGACCTTGCAATCACTAACTGCTCCAAGAACCATGTCAGAGCCCCTGGCTTCCACGGAGCAAGAAAACTCTTTCGTTTCTAGCCTAAACAAGAGAAGCGGAAGGCAAAAGCAAAAAGGAGTAGTGGGTGGAGCTATGGGAATCATTATAGAAGGAAACACAAGTACTCACCAACTACAAAGCAACTGCTACGAACTTGAATCTAGGAAGAAAACCCCACAGGAAGATATAGCAGTGGATCTCTCCGACTCTCAAGATGGTGAGCAATTTAACAACGGCAAGTTGGAAGAAAACACTAATGCACTCAATACCGGTAGGGAGGTCCAAACTGCCCTTACCCGACCAACTACAAGCCAACAGAACTTCGAGGGAGTGGCTCTCCCAAAGACAGGAGAGCCTAGGCTTCAGCCTAGTTACCAAGACCGTTTGCAAAATAAAACACTTGGTATAGTCACTAATAGCCAACCCACATACTAATGGACATCAGGGGCATATATTTTGGATATGATCATAAACCCATGCCGAACTCCCTTCACTGATGACATTCTGAATGAATAATACCCTGAAAAGTTCACTATGCCGACTATTTCAACTTACGATGGAATTAGAGATCTGAAACCTCACTTTTACCAGTACAGTCAGTACATGGACGGAGCAAATGCTATTCGATGTGGATGTTTTTCAATCTTCCTAGAGGGAATTGCTTCTATGTGGTTCGCTAGGCTTCCACCAAATTCCATCTCCACTTTCAATGAATTAGCAACAAAATTCGTTGATCAGTTTAGGCTTCACATGGAACAACAAAACAACGTGATGTCCTTATCTAGCCTATTCCAGGGACGAAATGAATCTTTGAAATCCTTCATGAGTCGGTTCAACACTGCGGTGACTAAAGCATGTAACCCAAACGAAGATATGGTCTTCATGGCTCTGGTCTGCGCTATCCATCCCGACACTGTATTCGAAAAATGGACCAAAATGAAACAACCTACCACTAGAAAGGACTTTAACCGAAAGGTAAGCTAGTACTTGAGATTGGAAGAGCCGGAGGAATACTTGTTAACCTACAATCAACCAACGTTGGCCAGAATGGTATGGAAGCTAACCAAGGCCCAAACACCTCCAAAACCATTACGGTAAATGCGGGGAAAGAGGGAACCTAAAAAGGAAGAAATAGAATTCCAACAAGCGAAGCGAGGGTAGCAAGCGACCTAAAGGCTTAAGGCCCGAAGAGTACACACCACTCAATGACACTTCGGAAAACATCTACCTTGCGACACAAGGAACGGAAGAGTACAAGAAGCTACCTAAAAAGGAAGAGACTGAACATCAAAAGAATTCTGGAAAGTATCGCCACTTCCATGAAACACATGGTCACAGCACGAATGAGTACCGACACCTGAAGAACCCGATTAAAGAGCTGATTTGGGAAAACAAGCTTCAGTAGTTCGTGAGGAAACTACCAAATCCTGACCATCCTCTTGCACCACATGCCCTTAAAGACTGGAGAAACCAAGCGGGAACTAGTGAAGAGGGATCCAGATGGACTGACCAGAGACTGATTATCGGAACAATATCTGGGGGACCTCATCCCGTGCATAAGAGTTGGGGAGAAATGGAGTGATATGTAAGCTCATTAAGATATGCTCCAAAAAATTCGTGCTTCATGGTCGAAGGTGGAACTCCTGCTAAGCAGTAGAGAACCCTAAAGGATGACATAATATTCTGGAATCGAGACATTGAAGGAATTGAAGCTCCGGCCCTTGACCCCATAGTCGTGACGGTAGGAATTGAACTAGCCATGGTCCGACGAGCATTGGTGGGCAGTGGCAGCTCTGTCAATATCCTGTTTAGACACATATTTGATCAGATGAAGATCAGTATGAAAGATGTATTAGCTTGTCGAACAAAGATCCAGGGATTCACTGGTGAACCTAAGAAACCTGTCCGAACAATTGATTTATCCATAGAACTTGGGGAAGGCGACCGAAGAGTTGTCCTTATCCAGACCTTTGTGATTGTAGAAGAAATATCTGCATACAATGCTTTCTTAGGTCGGCCCGATTTGGCAGATTTTAGGATTGCTTTAGCTCAGTGGTGTCGAACCATGAAATTTGTAACAGAGAATGGAATTGGGGCGATCAAAGGAGACCAAAGTGCCAGTAGAGAATGCTACATCGTATACCTACACGAGTCTAGAAGAAAAGAAAAAAAGGAAGAATGTGGGGAGAACTCTCCACATTCTTTAACCTACTGTATAGCAACTACAAAGCTGCCCTGGCTTGGGGACCATAATCGATTCGACAAGGCTTTGGACCCTAGAAAGAAGAGTTCAGGGAAGGATCGGGCAATTCTGGTCGAATTGACGGTGCATGTCCCAGTCGATATGAATGACCCAACTCAGGTCCTCAAAATTGGGTTACATCTTGGAAACAAGATGCGACACGAACTAACAAAATTTCTTCGTGCCAACCTGGACATATTCGCTTGGATGCATTCCAATATACATGGGGTGTCGTCGAAGATTGCATGCCACGTACTCAATATCGATCCCAAGTATATACAAGTGAAACAGAAGAGGTGCAGCCTAGGGCCCGAACAGTCCAAAGCACTAAGAGAAGAAGTGGATAAGCTGATGGCAAATGGCTTTATCCACGATGCAACCTATCCTGAATGGGTATCAAACCTAGTCTTCGTCAAGAAATCCAATGGAAAATGGCAAACTTGTATCGACTACTCAGATCTAAACAAAGCTTGCCCAAAAGATAGCTTTCCTCTGTCGAGAATTGACCAGCTTGTGGACAGGACAACTGGACATGAATTGCTATCATTTATGGACGCTTACTCGGGATACAACTAGGTCATAATGCACGAACCTGACTAGGAAAACACCAGTTTCATTACTGATCTGGGATTATACTGTTACAAAGTGATGCCATTCGGCTTAAAAATGATGGGGAAACCTACCAACGACTAGTAAATTCCATGTTGAAACATCAGATCGGGAAGTCCATAGAAGTCTATGTAAATGATATGTTGGTTAAATCGAACAAAGCCACAAGCCACCTGGAAAACCTCACTGAAATGTTTGAAATACTCCATAAATATAGAATGAAACTCAATCCACTTAAATGTCACTTTTAGGTAGCCTCTGAAAGTTCTTTAGATTCATCGTTAGCGCCAGAGGCATCGAAGCAAATTCCGAACAAATTACCATTTTACGGGAAGTTGAGGCCTCAAGGAATAAGAAAGCGTTACAAAGCTTGAACAGAAAAGTTGCAGCACTAATCCGGTTCATCTCAAAAGCAACCGACAAATGTATACCATTCTTTGACGCGCTAAAGAAGGGAAAGAAGAACTTCAAATGGAATTAGGCTTGTCAAACTGCCTTTGCAGAACTGCTGCAACATATGGACACTCCGCCTATCCTATCCAAGCTGGTAGACGTAGAAGACTTATTTATCTACTTAGTAGTCTCACCCTACACATTAAGTGTCGTGCTTGTACGTGAAGAAGCCAGGGTCCAACGACCCGTATACTACATCAGCAAACGATTAACTAGAGCCGAGAAGAACTATCCAAAATTGGAAAAACTAGCATATTGCCTCTTGATCGCATTCAGAAAGTTACGGCCATACTACCAGGAACACCCGATCAAAGTACTAATAAATCAAGCCTTGAAGCAGATGGTGTAGCACTCCGAGACCTCTGGATGGCTTATCAAATGGACCATTGAATTGAGTCAATATGAAATCACTTACCACCCTTGAAGGGCAAAGGGAATGCGCTGGCAGGCTTCATTGCTGAATTTACAATACGAGGTAATGTAGAAGGACTTACTCCGGAAGTGGAGATACACTGGAAGTTGTTCGTCGGTGGTGCATCTAACAACTTTTGCTCGAGGCAAGAGTTGTACTCGAAACTCTTGAAGGATGACCTGTTTGCTATGCCTTACGCTTGGAATTCCCTGCAACTAAAAATGAAGCAGAATATAAAGCATTGATACCAAGGCTGAAATGGTGAAGGAACTCGAAATAAAGTCCATACATATCTATAGTGACTCTCAGCTAGTCGTCTATCAGGTAAGAGGCGAATATCAAGCCCAAGGAGAGAACCTCACCCCATATCTATCTAAGGTGCCGGAATTGCTGATCAAGCATTACACCATCATTCATATCCCGAGGGAACAGAACACGAAGTTGGACTATTTAGCTAAACTAACCAGTTCCGGAGAAGCTCGGTTAATGGGATTGGTCCCAGTTGAAATTCCGACCGCTCTAAGCGTTGGCGAGATGGATGTCGATTGGATTTTTGTAATACCCGAGGAACCATAAACATGGATGACACCGATCAAGGACTATGTTTTTAGAAGAACACTCCTTGCAGACAAGAATCAATGGAAAAAGCTCCTTTGAAAGGCACCATGGTTCGTAATACAGGATGGGATACTCTACCGAAGGGGATTCTCTACCCCTTTGCTCAGGTGTGTGACCAATGATGAAGTCCGAAGAATCCTCAGGGAAGTTCATGAAGGCGACTGCGGAGATTACACCAAGGAGCAAACACTTGCAAAGAAAGTTCGCCGATATGGGCAGTTTTGGCCAACGGTCAACTGTCATGCAGCAGATTATGCCAAGCGGTGTGACCAATGCCAAAGTTTTGGTTTGGAGTACCACAAAGAATCATCATGATAACGGGACTCAATTCGAAAGTGATAAGTTCAAAGACTTTTGCAAACGCTTTCGAATCGAGAAAAGCTTTTCAGCTGTTGCACAATCGTAGGCAAATGGGCAAGTGGATGTAGTAAACAAGATCATCAAGTCCACCATCAAAAACCGACTAACTAAAGCTAAAGGTAATTCAGTTGATGAACTTCCACTTGCACCATAGGCTTATAGAACAATGCACAAATCTGCAATCGAGCATTCTCCATTCAACCTAGCATATAGTTTAGAAGCAACGATACCGGTTGAATATGAAGTTCCTTCTCATCGAAGACAAAACTTCAATTAGAGGAAGAACGAACAGCTCCTACTCGAGTGACTCGATATGGTCGATGAGAAGCGGGAAGAAGCCGAGCTAAGGATTATCGCTCACCAGAAAAGGGTCGCATGACATTTCAACTCCAAGTTCCGTAACCATACTTTCAAATAGAAGACCTTGTCCTCAAACAAGTCTATCCTATATTAGGAACATTTAGACCAAACTGGGAAGGGCCCTATATAATCGGCCAGAAGCTAGGGGATGGCACGTTCAAGCTAACAACCGTTGATGAAACCCAAATTCTCCATGCTTGGAACAGCGAATCACTCCGTCATTACTTTATCTAGAATTATCTTATTTATTTCCTATTTCCACAAATAAGCCATACCAGGATACTGGAAGCATTGTAAATAGGCAGAACTTGCTCAGCTTTTATTTCAATTAATGAAATTGCGTTGCTTTCTGAACCAGTAAAACTGTGTTCACATAAGTAACCTATCGAGTCGACAGGGTCAAATCGAATCAAAACCGTCTGATTGCTACTTGAGATAGTGGAACCATGCACATGTACGCCTCATCTACCCGCCGAGTCAATGGAAGCAAATCGACTCAAACCGCTAATCGATGAAACTCGGTCCCACCCTTCTAAGTATCGGTGTTGCTACGGCGACACCGGGAAGGTCTGAATCAAAGCGGCGCATTTCATACGCTGCACATCGTCTCTTGGATTCTGAAATCATGGCCAAGTGAACACAATTACCTAACTGGCACATCTCGTAAACCATGCATCCCTTCTTGGTTCACAAAACTGCGACCATGCTAGCCTCGATCCCACTATGTGCATTTCGTAAGCCCCACATCACTACTAGGATCAACAAAATTGCATCCAAAGATTGGAAACTCTGATTTTACAAAAGCCATGTACCGCCTTCGGAGCCAAGGAAATAGCATTCTAAGGAGCGACATGTGTGTGCAATAGCTTGAACTTCAGCATTATGACAGAATCACTTAACAGAATTTCAAGTAATTGGTGTTGCTCAGGCATCACCAACCACTTAGTTCCCAAATATAAGAGTTGTAGTATAAATCTGAATGGGGGCATCCGAAAGACCACAAGGGGCACCCAGTATTGTATCAAGTGTTCGAAGTAAACGGTCGCGTGAACTAGGGGGCAACACCATGTAACATCCACTATCTGGAGGCCCGAAGCTAAGCACTACAGATGCTGCAGTCATCCATACTATTAACTTCCGGTGACCAAATACGATAATGTTAATAGTATCCATAATATCAGAAGTATTTGAATATGAAATAAAATCACAGATTTCAAAGACAACATTTTTCATTACATTTCAAAATAAATTTTCATATCCAAGTTACATAATCCCATTCATTTTCCAGGTTCAGATACAATATAATTATTACATAAATACGCTAAGTGCGACATATAAAGGTGCCCCCTTGGTAGACCAGAGTACTATATAGTCATAACTGACTTAAAAAAACATGGCGGAATAAAAAAATAAAACTGCAACTCCTAAATAGCTATCCGTCAGCCTCCTGTTCATCTGCGGTAGCTTTATTCGTCAACCTACTAAAACCTGAAAATCCTCAACCCTCACACTCAAATCAATTTTGAGCACCCAACAGTTTAATGGGAAAAACATAAACTTTGAGTCAGACATAAAGCCTGTTATGAATAATACTAAACATCTCGGTTATTTGATATTAAGTGAGACCATGCCGCTTAGCGGAACGAGTTTCCCCTTACTAATATCCTTTTAAAACATATCTTTTGCAAATCATTTCCTACAGCCAAAACCGTTTAAAAACCGTAAAGCATTATCATGTAAACATACATATCAGGTAACAAATGAACTATCTGTCTGAACACTTTAGTTTTGTTTGGCTAACTACTAACCTTTGACTGACTCGGGCCTACCAGACAATATAAACAAAATAATCTAACACCTGTTAGACATTCCTCTTTTGGACGGTCTGTCCCTAACTTATCTGTTAGATACTCCTCTTCTGGACGGTCTATCCCTAACTTATCTCCTCACAGGGTCACCTAATCCTAATGATTTTGCAGGCTCACTAATAACCTACCTGTATACAAATATATATTTCCTTCTATGTGTAATCATCATTTTAGTCTTACCTGTGATAAATCCCTACACATTGGAATTTTGGACTAAATTAGTCGGGGGCTGATAGCTAATGTATAGGACGCGACCCTATACCAATCTCATTTGGTATTCTAATATCTAAGTCATTTTACTTAAGGAAACCTTCCCTTAATTTTCCTTGAAAACCTTTTCTTCTCAAAATGATTAAAACCTTTTATATCAAACTTAAACAAGGAAAATACATACTCTATGCTTTACTCAAAATCAACTTTCCATGTTATATATACTTTACACAAACCTTTATCGATGAAAACATTTAAACCTTTGAAAGTACCACTTTCGAATACATTGAAAATACCCCTTTTGAAACCAAGTAAACCCCTTCCATTCACCTAGGCCGAAAAGCCAAAACATTCCTTTCGAAACCATTCATCTAATCCTTTCGAAACCATTGAAAAATGTTTCCTTCGAAAGCTATAAAACCTTAGACATCTTATCCTTAAACACTTTAAACTGCCTTTCGAAAACATTGGAAAATAATTCCTTTTAGACCTTTCGAAACCATTGGGAAAACCACCCCTTCAAAACCTTCATTTAAAACCTTTCGAAAGCAACAAAACCTTTGTAAACAAAAAAACTTTTGAAAGCATATGGATTCAATTTAAAACATGTGGAAACATCTTTCGAAACCATTTAAAAATCATCTCTTTCGAAACCATTTGGGTTCTACCTTCAACAGAGCAAATGGGTCACTAAAACCATTTAAGTCGAAAGCACTCTTTCGAAAGCATTGGAGAAGTGGTTAAGTATCTTTTAAAAGAAAAGTATACTGTCTGAAACCATTGACTTCGAAAGGTAGGAAAAGCGGCAGCTAGGGGTTTCGACCCCATTCGAAAGCATTTACTTAAAATAAAAGGCGCAACCCATTTGAAACCATTCCTTAAATCAATTTAACCCGGCGGAAGCCAACTAAGTCAAAAGCATTACTTTTAAAAGCAAAGCAAGCGCATTTTCATTTGAAATTATAGTAGCGCTTCGACCCCTTCGAAACCCCTGGTTTCGACCTAATACCTTCCACCTACATCTAATTCGCTGCGCACCAAGTCTTTGGTGCCATGCACATTAGTTTTGATGGTGATGGTGGCAGAACCATTAAGTCTTAATCTAAGTACTAAAAGTGGCGAAACATGTATATAGCGTGTTTAAACTGATTTTATCTTTTTAAAATAATCTTTTCAACTAACCTGCCTTATTTATCGAAATCTGATTGGTTGGTAATTTTTTTCTCTAAAATACTGCCAATATTTCAGAAATTAATGCTTTAATTTATTTACAAAATACCACTTCTCCTTTTATAAATATATAAAACATTTAAGTGCCATACCTTAAATAATTTTATATATTCATCAAAAACTTAGGAAAATTCTAAAAAAATGATAGAAAATCATTTTTAATAAGTTTTCTAACATATATTAATTTAAGACCCAAATCATATATTATTTAACCATAAATAATTTAAAACCCAAATAATCATTTCCTTCACTAGAAAATTAATATAAAATCCACATTAATTCATAAAATTATGAAAATTGAAACCCATCTCTAAAATAATATTTTTGATCTAGATTTATAATCACAAGGCATTTGGATGTCATTTAATAGGTTTTCATATTAAAACATATCATAAAACCTATATGAATAAACATGCATCATTAATAAGCATATATAAACATTTTATCCTTCAAAATCATGGCATAACATTGCAAATAAATTCAGATTATCCTTAAAACCGAAAACATTTAAGAAATATGAGATGTAGTCATTATTCACCTTAGCTTTGAGATTAAGGAGTTTGAGATTTAAATGGATTTAAGTCGGTTAATCTCACTCCTTTAGTTTTTTATTTCTCTTGCTCTTGCTAATGGTGGCCGATCTTTATTTGTTTTTAATTTTGCAAATGAACGTGGAGAATATACACGGTAAGGGTTTAGGGTATTAGAATGATCTCTTTCTTATTTTACCCCTCCTCTATTTCATTTTAACTCTTCTTTAGTTCATTGGTTACATGGCACGACTACCCTTTGGTTTAATCACAAATCTCAATCCCCTAATCATCACATTATTTAATTTAATTTAACTAATTAAATATCTTGAATAATGTTACTAAAAATTAGGGTCATTACACACCAACGCTCAACCAAAGTAGAAAATACTTCACGGTTCTGTTACTCCAACAATAAATTTTGGCAATAATTATGGGAATAAATAAGACAGTGCATGGAATGCAGATAAATAAACAAGTGAAGTTACAATCAAAATTTCAACAGTTTTATTACTTATAATGTTTTTCATGTACAACAACGAACAATGGGAGTCGTACCCGCACAATATCAACCAAGAATAAGAAAATACAAACACCAATGTTGTAATAACAAGAAGAATTGCTAAGTGCAGACTCTACACTTGTACAAAAAGCAACTAAAAAAGAAAAAGCTTTGCTTCAGAAGTACATGAACAGATCATGACTTTTGGCTACTACTTCCCCTGCATCTTTCCCGCCTCTGATCGGCAACTTCTCAAGCTTCTCCCTTCCCCGGGTGATCTCGCTTTCTGAAACATTGCCACCGGCAGATCCTCCTTTGACCTTGTGCTTGCTGGATTGTGAGAGCTCTTCGACGACCTCTTTGCTCTTTAACCTTATCCTACTTTATTGCTACCATCTGCTGCTTGGTCATTGGCTACTCGACCTCTAATTTATCTGGTTGGTTAGTTCGGTCCACTTGCTCATGTGTGTCAGTAGCTTCCAGACCCTCCTTTTGAGATACAGAGAGGTCATCCAAACCATGCAGCGTTGCAATTAGTTTGGAGTGAGAACCGGGCTGCGTTGGATGCAGAGACGACGGTTGATGCGGTCAGAATGGCAGTAGATCCAGCACCATGAGGAGGAGGTAACTCGATGGGAAGAGAGGGTTGATCTATAATATTAGAATAAAGGGTAGTTATCTTGGCAATTTCATCCAGCGTAAATTGGAAATCTTCAAGCACATGAGAGAAAAGAAAATTAACTACTATGGGGTCTGTTAATGCTTCACAACTTTGAAGCCTTCGTCGTTGCCCTCCTTTGATGGATGCATAACCACGAGAGAAGTAGAAAAGACCCCTTCATCAGCGCGAAGATGTGAAGATGGCTCACCGAGGCCTGAAGGAAAATGCCCGGTTACAACTATGGCGATGGCCGCAACATCAATAGCTTCTCGTTCTGTCTCCAGTCTTAATATTTCTGGCCCTCCCTTAAAGATTGGTGGGAATCTTCATTCAGATATGCCTGAACCAACTCCTCCTTTGTACGAACCCTACCCATGTCTTGAAGGTATCTTCAAGCTTTGAAAAGCTGGCATCCGTGCTAGCCTTCTCTACCGCCAGCTGTTTCTTCTCCGCATCCAAATTCAAAGTTTGTTCACAAAGAGAGGCAATTTCGTGAGCCTACTCGGTGATGGTTTTCTTCTGCATCTCAACTATCATCTCGCTTATCTTCAACTTTTCTTTTAAAGTCACCTCATTAGTATGGAAATTCTTTATTTCATCTCTAAATATGAGTGCGGCTCGGTTAGTAGATTCTTTCAGCTCCTTAAGCAAGGAATTACTTTTGCTCTCCCTCTTGAGGGCATCATCTTTGTTTTTCAGCCTCTCAATCTCGACGTCATGATTTGCGAGCTGCTTCTCGTACTCATCTTTTTTAGACTCGAACGAGAGAATTTCTTGGTAGTTATTCCGATTAACAGTGGACAACTGCATGCGTAACTTTTCCCACCCATGGGCTTGCTCCAAACCACTCTGAATTGCTTGGAGATGGGTGAATAAGATTCAGCACAAACTAACTTCAGATTGGGCTTATCAAAAACAAGCCCCTTAAGAACAAATTAGGGAATGCAGCTTGCAGATGTGGGGGATCGACGGGGAAATATAAGGCGCATGCCTAGAAATCTGAGGAGAAGTGGTCATGACAGTATGAGCGGAAGAGGTCACGGCACCAGAACCAGGGACGTTTATCCTAATGGAAGCAGAAGGCTGTGAAGCAGATTCTCGCTCTTGGTATGTTTTCGGCCTCTTTGACGAATTTCGCCGCTCAGTCGGGCTCTTTCTCTCCTCATAGCCACTTCCTCTATCACGACCTTGATCTTTCTCGGCATGGCGATGCTCTTCCACCTCTCTATCTGTTATCCCGCCTTTTGGCAAGGCCGTGACACTAAAAAGTTGAATGGAAAACTAAAGACAGTTCGTCGTAAAAGTTCATTATACACTGTTTCACCATGGATATCGATGAATTTTGTCCGAGCTCGGATCAGGCTACGATTGATAGAACACGGCGAACAAAGTCATGGGAACCAACGTTCCAAATTTCAGGTCAATCGGAGTTCGTATGAATGAGATATGATCGATATGAGTTAGGGGAGATGTGATGTTCGAATCCATCGGAGAACCACGGTTCGAACCCATCGGCTTCGTAACGATCCATGTGCACAGTTCGAATCCATCCGTTCGTATCCATCACCACACCTTGGTTCATATCCATTGGCTTCGTATTGATCGGAATGGCCAGGCCTTCGTATCCATGAACTTCGTATCGGTTGACCAACGATTAGTTCGAATCGATGAATGAGGCGTTCATTTGAATCCATCAGGCAGCTTCAGTTCGTATCCATCACAATCGTATCCATTGAATGGAGACATCACCATCGATACGAGCTAAGCTGCCTATCTCGATTCGAACTAGACGTTGAAAGCTGATGCGAGATGCACGAAGTTGATTGATTCAAATTGTATAATAGTACTCGATACAAACGAGGCGAAGTTTGTGGATACGAATCGATCGATGCGCCACTAAAATCGGATCGATCCAAGCAACTCGCGCCACGTCACCTCACGCGCACATGCACTGATCGAGTCGAACAGATGGGTACAAAACATGGATTCGAACGCGACAGTACTTGTGGAAACGCAATCTTGAATCGATCATATCTCCTAAACCACAGATCCAAATGCAACGAAATTTTCACAGAAGCTTACGCACAAGGTAAAGAATGTTCCTGCCAAGTTTCAGCTCGATTGGACTAATTCTTGATGGATACGAAATCAATTCGTATCGATCACAGATCGAGTCGAAACTTGGTGGGACCGGTCGCGTGGGCCCACTCACGTGCCTGAAGAAGTCTCCCGAAGTTTGAGCGCGATCTCAGCCTCCTACGCCTATAAATAGCCCCCTGAAGCCTACAGAAAAGGGATCTTTTTCGGTTCAACGTCCAGACTCTGCCGGATTCAATTCTACATCTTATGATCACTGTTGTATTAGGATTTCAGAGATATCATCAATTGTAATCTGCTGTAACAGATTGAAGTTATCCAGTGAATCAATAAATATCATAAGCTTCAGAGTGGACGTAGGAAAGATCGCCGAACCACTATAAATCTGTGTTGTTTACTGCTATTCTTTTCAATTTTCTAAGTGTTCTTCATTTTTATTTCTCAACATATTTGTTATCTGTGAATTGTGATTGCGTACTGGTGCTTTCAACGACTATCGGGTGTTTGTGACCAATTTTGGTGCAAACATTTTGGTGCTTTCACTGAGAAGGCTAATTCAGGAGTTCTATCATTTAGAAGTTGAATTTGAAGACTTCAGAGCTTAGATCTGAGAAGATATGACAAGGCAAACTAGTAAAAGACAAAGGTCAGAGCAAAGTCAACATGAAGGGAGTCAAGAGGCTTCCTCGGGGGCAAACCAAGCATCGATCTTCATCACCAGGGATGAGATGGAGACAATGATGAAGAGGCAAGAAGAGATGATCCAGAATTTGTTTCAACAGATTAGGCAACTTGGAACGCAGAATCAAGGAGCAACCAGAGTTCAGAACGGAGCAGGACCACCTGGAGCAGCGCCAGAACCGGGGGGCACACATTTAGAACATGTTGATCAAATCCCGGGAAGAGAGACAAGGACATCCGAGCAACCTGGCGGCGATAGAGGGATGAACACTCAGCCAGGGGGCAGACACCTGAAAGCTCACACGGACTCGGGGGGCAGATCGATGGTAGTGAATGAGGACTACAGCTTGGAGACAATGATAGATTGGCAGAGATGGTCAGGCGAGCCATGAGAGGCGGACTAGTCAATGGAGATCTGGAGGATGTACATAGGAGTCCCTTTACTCCTACGATCAGGCAGGCCAAGAATCCACCAGGCTTCAAGCTACCATCGATAGAAATGTATGATGGGTGGACGGATCCAGTGGTCCATCTAACGAAGTATATGAGGCACGTGGAAGTGCTGGGGGCATCACAGGAAGTCATGGCCCAGTGCTTTCCATTGTATTTGACGGACATTACAGCGCTATGGTTTAGACAACTAGAGAGTGGCTCCATTGGGACTTGGACAGATTTGACAGAAAGGTTTATGAGACAATTCAGGGTTCATATTTCGAGACCCAAGAACGTGATGAGTTTGGCGACTCTAAAACAAAAGGCCGGGGAATCTTTGAGGAGTTTTCTGACGTGATTTAATGCGGCAGCAACATCGGTGGATCGACCAGATCCATCTATGGTCATGATGGCAGCTGTATCTGGAATATCTGATGGCATAGAGTTCAAGAATTCACTAACTAAGGATCCACCTACGGACTTGGGAGAGTTTTATCATGAAGCCGAAAAGTTTTTGCGATTAGAGGATGCTCGTATGGAGAGAGAAGAAGAAATCGATGTTTACGCAGTTAGAGGCGGTAATTCACCTGGAAAAGGTGCAGAGACTGGTAAAGGGAAGCGAAAAGCTGGAGAAAATGACGACATGTTAAAGCGGCAACGGAGGGAGCCGCGATTTACCACCTATTCAGAACTGAACGAGGGTTTGGAGCGAATCTACCAAGACACCTGAGAGCAAGTTGCCTATCGTAGACCGATGCGATGGGATCCGACTACCGATGAGAGAAAATCAGACAAATATTGCTTATTCCACGAGCTGAATGGACATAGCACAAATGACTGTAGACACCTGAAGGATGAGGTAGAAGGGCATATCAGGAACGGTAGGCTACTTTCGTATGTGAGGAGGCGAGCTCCAACGGTGGAACCAGAGTGACCACCGTCTACATCAGCTCGGGGTGATCCTGAACCTGAACACCGTTTGATTATCAATTGAGTGAAATAACGATGAACAAGTTGTAAACTTGTCACTAACATGGTTAAATCATTTACAAATGTGGGAGATCGCGAACGATCCACAGACATGCTCTGAATGACCATTGACCATCTCGCAGTGAGAATTTACACTTTAACATCCTTGCTTTGCTTTTGTTTCATGTTGATTTGGACATTTAGACTTTGCTTGTTTGGGCATTTCTGTTATGGAATTCATATGAACGCTAATTTGATATTTTCAATTCTGAAGAAGAAGTTACTCGCGTATGCTTTGGATCGCGAACGGTCCAGAAGCACACCTTGTATGGCGACGAATCGCCACGATCGCTGATTTAGAAATTCACCCGAATGTGAACCTGGTATTGATAATACTAAGTCCCCCCCGGACACACTTGTTTGCCTCGAACGACACCCGACCATGAACGGTCACCATTAGCCTCGACGGCACCCGACCTCGAACAGTCACAATCTGCCTCGTACGGCACCCGACCGCGAACGGTCACACTTCATCTAGTATAGCATTCGGTCGCAAACGATCACACTCTGCCTCGTGCGGCACCCGAACACGAACGGTCACAATTCACCCAGTATGACATTCGATCACGAACGATCACATTCTGCCTCGTGCGGCATCCGATCGCGAATGGTCACATTTTATTTCGTGCACCATATGACCACGAACGGTCACAATCCATCATAATTCGTCTAGAACGACACCCAATCGCGAACGGTCGCAACTCGTCTAGAACGACATCCGACCATGAACGGTCCCATTTCTTTATTTGCCGCGAACGGCATCCGACCGAGAACGGTCCCATTTCTTTATTCGCCGCGAACGGTATCTGACCGCGAACGGTCCCATTTCTTTATTTGCCGCGAACGGTATCCAACCTCGAACGGTCCCATTTCTTTATTTGCCGCAAACGGTATCCGACCTCGAACGGTCCCATTTCTTTATTTGCCGCGAACGATATCCGACCGCGAACGGCCCCCTTCCTTTATTTGCCGCGAACGGCATCCGACCACGAACAGTCCCATTTCGTTATTTGCCGCGAATGGCATCCGACCTCAAAAGCTCACATATCACCTCAAATGACATACGGTCGTGAACGATCGTCATTGGTGGTCCAGAAAGACTATCAAGTTCTTTACAGGTCGATGATAGGATATGAACATCCAGCTTATGGAACTACAAAACACACCTTCCTATCGCAAGGCATGTTTTGGGGGGCAAATGTTATCCCGCCTTTTGGCAAGGCCATGACACCAAAAAGTTGAATGGAAAACTATAGACAGTTCATCGTAAAAGTTCGTTATACACTGTTTCACCATGGATATCGATGAATTTTGTCCGAGCCTGGATCAGGCTACGATTGATAGAACACGGCGAACAAAGTCATAGGAACCAGCATTCCAAATTTCAGGTCAATCAGAGTTCGTATGAATGAGATATGATCGATATGAGTTAGGGGAGATGTGATGTTCAAATCCATCGGAGAACCACGGTTCGAACCCATCGGCTTCGTAACGATCCATGTGCACGGTTTGAATCCATCCATTCGTATCCATCACCACACCTTGGTTCATATCCATTGGCTTCGTATCGATCGGAATGGCCAGGCCTTCGTATCCATGAACTTCGTATCGGTTGACCAACGATTAGTTCGAATCGATGAATGAGGCGTTCATTTGAATCCATCAGACAGCTTCAGTTCGTATTCATCACAATCGTATCCATTGAATGGAGACATCACCATCGATACAAGCTGAGCTGCCTATCTCGATTCGAACTAGACGTTGAAAGTTGATGCGAGATGCACGAAGTTGATTGATTCAAACTGTATAATAGTACTCGATACAAACGAGGCGAAGTTTGTGGATACAAATCGGTCAATGCGCCACTAAAATCAGATCGATCCAGGCAACTCGCGCCACGTCACCTCACGCGCACGTGCACTGATCGAGTCGAATAGATGGGTACGAAACATGGATTCGAACGCGACAGTACTTGTGGAAACGCAATCTTGAATCGATCATATCTCCTAAACCACAGATCCAAATGCAACGAAATTTTCAAAGAAGCTTGCGCACAAGGTAAAGAATGTTCCTACCAAGTTTCAGCTCGAGTGGACTAATTCTTGATTGATACGAAATCAATTCGTATCGATCACAGATCGAGTCGAAACTTGGTGGGACCGGTCGCGTGGGCCCACTCACGTGCCTGAAGAAGTCTCCCGAAGTTTGAGCGTGATCTCAGCCTCCTACGCCTATAAATAGCCCCCTAAAGCCTACAGAAAAGGGATCTTTTTCGGTTCAACGTCCAGACTCTACCGCATTCAATTCTACATCTTATGATCACTGTTGTATTCGGATTTCAGAGATATCATCAATTGTAATCTGCTGTAACAGATTGAAGTTATCAAGTGAATCAATAAAAATCATAAGCTTCACAGTGGACGTAGGCAAGATCGCCGAACCACTATAAAATCTGTGTTGTTTACTGCTATTCTTTTCAATTTTCTAAGTGTTCTTCATTTTTATTTCTCTACATATTTGTTATCTGTGAATTGTGATTGCGTACTGGTGCTTTCAACGACTATCGGGTGTTTGTGACCAATTTTGGTGCAAACACTATCCTTCCTCCTTTTCCTCTCCCCGTCAGTCTCTCGGGGAACACGGTACCTTGAAGAGTGTCTCTGCGAACGCTGAGACTCCAAAACTCGATCAAGATCGCTGTAAAAACCATGAGACATGATTCCTACAACAAGCGATAAAATGGCTTTAGGAAGGAGGTGTTTGATGAACTAAAACATCCTAGAAAATAGTAATAATACAATGTGTGTGATCCTAGTGAAGTGTATGTTGCAGTTTAAAGACTCCAGCAGAATACACAAACCAGATCGATCGTCGACTAATGTCAGGACATTTATTCTTGTACGAATGATCTGAGTAGGCTAGGGAGGTAACCCTTCCGAAGTGAAGTCATCCATCAAGTTGTATCTCCTAAATCAATATCAGCACCTCTCGACAGAGAGCCAGGTACATGCTAATTCTTAGAAGAAGCTCCTTCAATAGGCTATTTCAAAGGAGGTAAGGGTGCATGTTCAGGGCTTAGTCTTTAGGCCTTATCGCCTAAGTTGAGATCACCCTCATCAGTGTCCCAATCTATTTATTCCTCATTTATAGGATGCTACTCACTGATTTATCATTCCTCCTTCCTTTCAATCAACAGAGCCTTGCCCTTCCATTGAATAAACTCTTCTTCTTTCTCTTCTGGCATCGATGGAATTTTGAGCAGACTGTTGACCCGACTTGAATATGGATCTACTCAGGGTCTTCTCTGACCCATCGGATGTGCCACTTTCTTCTTCTTCACCATCATCATCTTCACCAGATTCATGAGAAGAATAAACAGAATGGGCTCGGGCTCTGGAGTGGGAAGGAGCGCTAACGAATCCAACGGACCTCCCAGGGTGTGAAAGCCCACATCGGCAATAGTTCTCATTTGTGAATAAGAGCCTAATTGTGCGTTCCTGAGCATCAACCGCTTTTAAGGTGCTAAGAACAATGTCGAGTGCTGGGTCCTTGTTATCGGAAGAACTGTAAGGAATATATGATCATTCAAAAAATTTGTAGTAGTTAAAGGAAATTCCAAGCATGGTGAAAGAGACTTACCCCTCATAGTCCATAAACGGGTGAATCCTTCTGGACATTTAGTGAAAAAGAATCGATTCTTGAATGAAGGAACTTTACTGGGAAGATCTAGTATAGGTTTTTGGCTACGCCGCAACTCAAATATAAACTAATGATGGATTAGACTCTCTTTTTTTGAACAATATAATATACTGCAGCTCAGCGAAGCTCGTGGCACGATTAAGCGTTCGCATGAGTAGAACATATAAGCACGTCGTCATGACATATTCATTTGGAAGAATCTGGAATGGGGCCAACCCTATGTTCTAAAGTGTTGTCATTAATAAGTGATTGAATAGGGGCACAATGCCGTACATGCACATGTACCGATGGCAGGCTATGTATCCAGAAGGTGGCCTATGAGCAAATTCTCCTCTCGATGGAAGAAGCACCTCATCCTATGGGATACCATATTGCGAGCAAATGCTTTGCAACATCCTTTGTGTAAGGATTGAAGGAGCTTTCTCCAAAGGATCAAGCAACACTCTGAAGTTAGGAGGAGTGTGATCGACGATGGGACCGACTAGAACCAAAGGACTATATTGACCTAAAGTTATGGAAGCAGCAAATCCACCTGGAATCGATGATGATTTCGCTCTAAAAAGAGGTGAGTACCCTCAACTGATTTGCATCGAGAAGATTTGCGCATCATTCTATACAAGAAAGCTTATCTTCAAAATGGTCAGGTACGCCTAATCTCTAAACTATAAACCCTTGCGCAGTTGACACTTAAAATCCGAGAAGTAGTTGACATGTACCAACCATTGATCGGATTCCAACTATTAACCAAGAGTGTGTGTAATGTGTAGTCTAAGTGAGAATGGGTCCGGTGTCTTGAACTCCACGAACAAACCATTCCGTGTAGATAGCTATTCACATCGGAAAGAGCAATCTGTATCACTTATTAATTTCATTTCTTCTATACTTACCCATTATCGATCAACGATCGATAACGGATTCGTTTTCCAAAGCAACATGGAAACCCTTCCTATTCCAGTTAGACTGACTGTGCAATGACAGGACTAATCCGAAGTGAGAAAATGTAGATCGATGGTTCCGAATCAGGTTAAGAATTCTTAGCATAAGTCGATTTTAGTTCTCTGGAAGGTGATAACAGCATGAGCTGCACACAAGATACCAACCTAAGTTATTATCACCTCCTAGAAAAACCAAAATTAATCTGCAAGACGCTATGCCGGGATCGACTGTGTAACTCAGTGCAAGTTAATTCTAACTCTATGGACGAAGATAGCAGAACATGTCAAGCATCGGGGAAAAACACTAGCTTCATTCCATGAAAAATTCAAAACTAGTTTGCTATCTACTTTCACAAAGTCACAATCAACTCGAATCTTTCACTGTATCTGTAACCGACACAACTTCATCACCAATCGCTAATGTAGTAATACGCCAAAATCCACATCACCAACCTTCAAAATTGAGAAAGATGATTTGATCTCTGGTTCAAGACAACCAAACAAGGGTATTGGATAGATTAGATCGGCAGTCTTCACAAAGTTAAGGTTTTTGACGATGGTTCCTTGCTCCAATCATCGGCAACGGCTTCAGGTGGCGGGGACTGATGGTGCTGGTGGTGGAGATCGATGGCAGCAGCTCCTTGATGGACGGAATGCTTGGATCGACTAGCTAAGGTTAGAGAGGTCGGATCGACTAGAGAAGTAAGGGACCAGACCGAATTGAAATGAATCGAAGTGAGGGTTCGGCTTGTATATAAAAAATCGAAGAAGAAAACAAAATAGAAGTTTGAATTTTTTTTAAAGTACTTGGAATGGTGTCGATTCGATCAACTTGGATCGGTATCGACCCAAATTTGCTCCTCCAAATAGTCCCAAATTTTCCCTATGCGACCTACTCGATGTTTGTATTCATTTTAGAAATTATCAAGTCAAGATCACTCCGTAATCACGAACAATGGAGATTCGTACTAAGGACTGAACAGTTAGCCGGTACTTCATAGATAGCTTTTTCAAGATGGCCAGATACGACCAATGAAAATCCTTAAAATGGAAACCCAGTGATAAAAAATTCTAGAGCACACCTTATATTCAACGAAAGCGTAATCTGGGGGGCCAATGTTAACCGGTTTTCTAACTCGGCAGAATTCACTAGAAGTAAGAACATTTAGATTAAGCCAAAACGACTCTAAACTTGACCGTGAGGCGTAGAAGAACTAGCCAAAAGCTCCCAAGAAGTTCTAGTAAAAAATAAGCCAATATTTCGGATCGGCACTGGTCCGATCCAATTGGATCGGTACCGATCCGAATTATTTATTCAGAGTAACTCCAAAACTTTTGCATCACACTCCTATGTCTCTACTAAGTTCACACAACAAATTTGATGGCATCCCAAGCAACCTAGTTCTAGAAGTGAAGGTTCATCCGATTCAAAGTACAGTTCAATCTAACCCATAAGCGAGTCATCATCAAAACAAGTCAACAAGCTACGAAACTACATGGAGAGCATCATATCAAGACAAAGAAGACAACCAAGTGGTCAAAGCATGAAAATTGTTTAGCTATTTGGATTGGTACCTATCCAATTGGATCGGATCGGTACCTATTCCGGTGACCTTCAATCATTCTAGAATCCTCTATGTGATGAATGCAGGCTTTTGGAAATATGGCTCTGGCCCAAGTGCTCTTCAACCCCTATAGATATCATCCTATCTGCAATATGAAGGGTATCTTCTAGACTGGCTGCTGCAACTCTACCATTGTTATTCTTCACTCTTCTTCTCTCATATCACGGCCATTAAGGGGCAACTGAGATCTTTTCGATTGTCTCTAATAATAATGGATTGATCTAACTTAGGAAATTCAACCATATTGTAATCCAAATCAATATTGTAACAACAGCCAGTTAATAAAAGCTATAAAGTGGACATTGGCTTCGTTAATACCCAAACCACTATAAAAATCTCTTATCTCTTTACTATTTGGGCTCTTTTTTATTCATTTTCTATATTGTTTGCTCTAAGAAACAAGGCTGATGCTTTGACACTTAATATAGGGTGTTGATCCATTTTTTAGGGTAACAATCATATACTATCAAAAGGTGAGTTAGCTCACCCTTAACCAATCTTACGACCAAGCACAAGTCTCTACCTCAAGACCACTTCCCACCTACACTAAAACAAGCCCAAAATCCACCCTAAGCTCCAAAAAGCTCACAGCCTAGCCTTTATTGCTCATGACCTTGCTTATTATGGGGCGGTTTGCTTCACATCTTCAAGATTTGAGTTGCCAATTCTTATTGATGTAATGTTTTAAGGCCTTTGCTTGAGTTTGATGAAGATTGTTGAAGGTTTACTTTGAATCAAGATTGATTAGAGAAGAGAGAAGAGGATAAAGATTAAGTGTTCTATCTTTTCAAAATTTTCAAATGGGTTAATGAAATGAATTAAATGATTTATGTAGGAATTTAACAAAAGGTAAAAATCGCCCCTTATCCTCTACGGTCGTCCAAAAGCACACCCTTCCTCCATGCACACACCCTTCCACCTCACACGCCTTAAAATATCTTCCACAAATATCTTCTCCTAAAATATCTCTTTGTGACATCACCCATGACATCATCCAAGTTATTAGTTAGCCATAATCCACCAAAATGTTTTTAGTTGCTAAATAGTGACTCATTTTTATATTAGATGTGTCCAAAAAGTTTGAACAACTTATATATTGAGTAGAAAGCCATTAATCGATAAAATAATTTTTGGTCACATCATCGATATTTCTTCGAAGTATTTATTTTTAACACATTTAAAAAACAAGCTTCCCAACATCTTTTTATTAATTATAATGAATTTAATCAAGGTTATTAAATCAATTTTATCACATTAAACTAAGATTCAATTATTTAAGTAATTAAGATATTTAAATATGAAATGTTTCAAAATTTTGGGTCGCTACAACAGTCGTTAACCTTGTAGCCAAAAAGTTCGATGCGTTTTTGCGGATAGTTATTCCAATCAGATTGACATCGGGAGGGATATCACTTTAAGGTTCTTCGCTTATCATGAATGGAGCATCCTTTAGTGGAGTTGTTGAAGATAGCAAGGTCAATAAGCCTAAGTTAGAGTGGAAGTAGAAGGTTAAACAGAGCTAGAAGTTGCTGCCAGTGGAACAGAAATAGAAGTAGATGCAACCACTGTAGATGCAGAGATATGCTCAGAGCACCTGTGGGATTTTATTCTATATCGAGAGCCAGAGAACTTGCACAGTTAGATAATTTTAAATTATACTATTTATTTTAAGTATGTGTTTTCTATGTGTAGTCAATGTATAGAGTCCAACAAATGTTAATGTGTGTTGACCAATCGGTTCTATACATCGAATGAGATAGTGTAGTATCATATATAGTGCGTGTCCAATGTCCTTGGCATGGTGTATGTAAGAACTCCATGTAGAAAGCTGGCTTGTGCTAAAAGCAAGCTCCGACATGCGATTGAATTGTGTGACAGATATTATCCGCTAGCATATGATTTACGCTAATGAAACCAGAAGGAATCCAATGTGGTATGATGCTCTATGTTTATAGGACAGAGGATAGTCGTATTCGAGCATTGATGGGACGAACATCAAAAGACCTATCGACAGTCGAGTTTATTAGGATTCAGAATGCATCCATCAAGCCAATTCGGTGAATTAACTCGATCGAAGACCAAGAACTAATCCATCATCAAATTGTACCTTAGAATCTTCTATCTTCACTATCTTTATCTTTCTTCCCCTTTTTAAAGAACAAAGGCCCTGTGTGGATCTACAATCAATAGAGTTAAAGATGGTGATGGCTGAGAGATGGTTCGATGATGGCTTCAACAACTAAAAAGAAGCAACTGCGATGCACACAGCCAAGGTGGCGGCTCACTAACCTTTGTTATATCGAAGGATGGTGGCTGTTGGAAATTATGGGTGGAACAACTGAATTTGAAAAATGGATCAGGTCCTTGTTTTTGATGGATCGATGCTCATAAATTAAGGTGGACCTGACATCGATGATCGAATTCGAGTTGGTGTTGTAGAAGACAAAAGCAGAAGCTTCATAAAGGGCCAGAGCTAAAAAATAAAGTTGGAAAATGAAAGTAAAATAAAAAAATTTAAGTGTTTATCTTATATAGTTTTGAAGAAATATTGATCGACATCGATCAATATTAATCGGTTTTGATCTATATGATTTAATAAAAAGGAACGGAAAAGGAATTCACTTGGCCAAGGAGTTAAATAGCTTTTAGAGATTCCCAACAATGATTGAATACTTCGGATAGATGATTTCAACATTTGTATCTCCTAAGAAGAAGTAACTCTATGGTTGTTTGAAATGAAGTATTGATATTCTTAGTGAAGATGCAACATTTCATGAAAATAACTCAAGCAATGAAAGCGTCTTTGTAGATCTGGATTCAGTCACTTGTTTTAATCCAAATCATGCTTTGTATTCATATAAGCATACTTTATAGGGGTAGTGTTATCCGATATTTGAACCAAACAATAGTGCAATGGAATTGGACTACGAAATAGTAAAGGAATGGATTAGAAAGCTTGAAAGGAATCAAAAATGGAATACAAAATAAAAATGCTAAGTATAGAGGCAATAATATTGATCGATACCGATCAATCCAAAGCTATGAATAAGGCCCACTTTGCTTCTACTATGATACTACATGCAAGTTTGAAGAAAAAGAAAAGTTTTGGAGAAGAAATATCCATTGGTACATCAATCAGTATTAACGATATTGCCCTCTAGAGATCCCAGATTGAAGACTTAACCAATGTTGAAGGAGAAGTGAAGATTTGGTCAAAAATATTGATAAGCATTGATCAATATATAAGTTGGTACCAATCGATCAGATCTACAACTTTTTACAAACTTGACTCGTTCTTTATCATATCTTTCTTGATCTGGATGTTTGAGCAATTCAACAGGAGATCTGTTGACTCTAATGTGTGGATTCATATACAAATCGCCAACTTCAACATGTAAAAAGGACATTTAAACTCTTGATTTTTTTTACATGGAAGCTTTGCTAAATTCGAGGTCAAGCCATTCGGATCTGAAATTGACTTGTAATGTAGCTATACTAGTGAATCTCAATCAATAGAAACTATAAAGTGGACATAGTCCATTGAATTTACCAAACCACTGTAAAAATCTTGTGTTCTTTCTTTACTTTCTCTCATTTTTTTTATTTTAATTTTTTTTTTCATTTAGGGGTGGTTGCCCATTTTACACATAAACGGTTGGGTAATCTCTATTTATCAAAATTTATCTATTGATGGCATACACATGATTATTGAGATTTACCATTTGTTGGCATGTATGGTTATTGGTATCGAACTATCATCGATTGTTGTTAATATTGATAGATGTGCGACTAAAGTGATTATTGTTCGCAAATTTATATAGTCATTTATGATTCAATGATTTTGTTTTATTGACATTTGTTTGATAATGGAAGTAATATGAGTTGATGGCTTTAGTTTGCATATGCATGTTAAGGTATTGTTACCTATTTTGTATTGCCATGTTCAAGGTGATATGATGGATGTGCATTCATGGTTATGTGATGGATGTGCATTCATGGTTATGTATGTGTTAGTGGTATATTATCATGTACTAACATTTACGGTATTAGGAGCAGAGGGGGTTTAAGTATGAAAAATAGAACTATGTGTGCTTGATCCCGAAAGGGTATGTAGGCAGTCTATATTCTATGCAGTCGCCACCATATACTTTGAGTTGGGCTGGGGTGTATAGAGACTGTCACAACCTCAAACTAATTGACACCATTTCCCCCCTTACTTTTATATATCTACGCATCTTTAAGTTTACAAGTGAAAGCAGTAGAAGGGGAATGAAAGCCTAGTGGATGGTTGCATCTACAACTTGATCAGGTAATACATTTATTTTATATTGGTATTATATGTAAATGAAGTGGTGACTGATGTATTGGATATATGGGTGGTTTGAGTTATTTTATTTGTTGCATTAGTTCTTATATGCTGTATATTGTTGAAGTAATCGAATATTACTTGTTTCCTCTATGACGTTAAATTAACAACATTCAAAAATTAATTCTTTAAACTTATTCACCTAAGGGCATGAGGTTTTTAACATATAAGATTGGTGTTTAAGTTTATTCTACCTAATTTTGTCATTAATTTTGGATGCTAAAAGTTTTGGGTTGCTACATTTGGTGTCAGAGCATAGGTTATGATTTCCTGAGCCTTGGGTAGGTTTAATGTAATGACATACATTTTACATATTGACATATGGTAAAAAACAAAAATTTTCTTAACCAAATAAACTTGAAATGGGCTAAAACTTTGGGTAGGTTAGTAATTTGACTATTTCGACCCTTAGAATAAACTATGGACATTTTTGGTCTCGAAAACTTATAACTACTATAACTTTTCATAGGGGAAGAATTTCTACTTGGAACCTGTTTAAAATGAAAGATATGAAGGTTTCTCATTCTTTAGAGTGATCATAAAAGTAATCTGGTTAAGCGATTTAGGAGATATCATAGTTTTAAGCCTGACATAGACTTAGGGTGATTAGGCCTAAGCCGTTATTAGGCCAGCTAAGGGATTTCAGGAAAACTACCGAGGTTAAAGCTGTAGCAAATAATTTCCTATTCTTCCTAAAACATATCTAAATCACTATTAATACTTTTTCTTCCTTATTCAACTTCAAATTATTCTATTTTAAGCTATAATCAAGAAATTATGGCATAATTAGGCAAGAGATCAATAGGACATTATTAACACATCATAATTGAGGAGGGAAATTTCATGACTTGGCTGTCTCATCTAAAACTAGGTTAATTTTGGCTTAGTTTCATTGATTTTATATCGATTGGTGAGTGACCTATGATTCCTTACTTAATATATATTTAAACATCCTTTGGATCAATTTTTAAGTTGAAAATATGATTTTTAGATCGTTAGTTTATAAAATGAAGAAAAAGTATGTTTTCATGATTTTCAAGTGTTTAAATCATTTGTTTATGAATTATGAATGTGCATATGAATGTTTGATGTTTGAATTATCATGATATGATGCTTGTGTATCTGTTCTTTGTTGCTTCGCATGTCTTGTTTGATGAGAAAAACACTTAAATGGTGTGATTGGGGATGAGTCGTTCTATAGGCGAGGATCTTCAAGTGCAGATGAAAGCTTTACTACGAACTCTTTCATTCGATTACACAAAGGATGTAGGATCCATAGTCATACAACATTCTACGATGGATAAACTCTAGAGCATTTTATGTTGGATCGCTACAAAAAAAGGTTGCACAAAGATAAAAGAAACAAAAAGAGTTGGATTGATGCAAATGTTTTGATGAGGCAAAAGACTTCGTCATTTTTGACTAAGTGATGGATCGATATCGATCCACACAGATTGGTACCGATCCATGCCAAGGTGAAGGAACTCACATTGGGCTTTAAGAGACTTAGAAGAAACAAAAGCAAGTGACTTGGAGGATTTGTAGCTAAGTAGAGTGGTCGGCACAGATCCATATGGATCGGTACTGATCCATTAATATGTTGGATTTTGGTGTGATTCGATTCAGGATCAGCTAGGAGTGAAATTTGGCGAAGTGCAAGGACTATATCGATCCATGATGGAACGATACCTACCCATGCTACAGTGCCAAATTATATTGAGCTATAGTGTGGAGTTGGTAGAAGCATCTGGGGTCATACGAGTAGGCAAGTTCGGTGTGATGATGAATTTGGAAAACAATAAGGAGGTTTTTCTATTGGTACATGTGCCAAGTGATCATTGATAACTTGATGATTTTGATGTATTCTCATAAAGAAGGAGTAGGTGAGGATGCTCATGATGAATCATACGACATGATCCATATCTTTGGACTTTACAATATTAGTTTAATTCTTAGCCGTTTGAGTGGGAAAGGATTTGAGCATTGATGGAGGTACGATGTTGGGTAGTAATTGATTGTGTGACTTGATCATTGGAGTTATCATATATCGAATGACACTAAGTATGAGAGATGGGAGATTGTGTGATGGTTGCTATATTTGCTATGGTTGTCATGTGATGTTGGTATTATTGAGTTCAATACCCTAGCACCCTAGTTTTACTTAGATGGAGAGGCACGCCCTTTACTAATGATAGTAGTTTGGCATATATTGTGTTTATGTGCTAAATTGTTGGTTGCAGGAGCAGGTCAAGTATGACTTTCCATACCACATTGCTTTATTATCACATATCTACTTTATTTATTTTAGTTATAGATCGCTCATACTAGACTATTGTCTAACCAGAAGTTATTTGCATTACTTCTTATATTTTTAGGTGCTCATAAATGAGTGGATTGAGAGATGGGTATGAGATAGCACATGGAGATGTGCAGAGGACAAGCAAGAGGCTGACACTTTCTTATGCATATTATATTTATGGAGCCAATAGTGCTTACTTCTGTTGTGCAGTTCCATGGAGCTATTACCACTTGTCCTATGTATATAGAGACAATTTATTGTGGAGTTTGTAATGTATCAGATGTATAAACTCTTATTATCTACTTTTTATAATCTGATGAATCTACATTGCATTATGATATGATATTTTGGTTCATTTTGGTTATGCTATTTTATCGCCTTTTTTATAGCTATGTTGTTAGTATATTTCATCTATCCACTGTGAGATATACTACAGATTATCGCATTTATATAACCTTTAATAGTTTCCCTCCATTGGTCGGGTACCATTAAAACGCACACTATATGTTTGGAGTATATTGGATACCTAAGGTAGAGAGGGTCATCACATTAGGTATCAAAGCTTTGCTAAGTGAACATTGAGTCGTAGGTGAACTCGATAGTAGATCTATTATAGATAGGGTAAGAGGTATGTCTTACAATAGATTGAAGTGATATATCTGAGAGAATACTTGTTAATATTAGTATTCAAACTATATTATATATATGTATGTATATAGCAAGACATATTGTATACATAAGTACCACTTATTTCGTTATCATTTATGGGAGACTGATCTTTCTTATCATAGATTGTAAGAATGAGCCAGTAGACAAGGACCATTTAAGGAACTCGGTATCGGGAGTCGAAGGTGGTACATGCATTAGGGCAAGTGTTAACCTTAATATGTAGATGATTTTCACTCAAATGATGTTAAATATGATGCATAATTCCCAATGAGGAGCTCCTGGTGTAGTAGGTGGTAGTGCTCAAGTGAAAACAAAACGAGTTGACTTTGTTAAGCTCAACAAGGACTATGCTAGCCTTACATGAAAGCCGTTCATGGGGTAGAGTCTACTTTGGAGGTGCAAGATTGACTTGATACTTGAGAGCATATATTCGATGATTTTGAGTTGGAGGATGCTCAAAGGGGAAGTTAGCCTCACGATAACTTTAAGGTAAAGCGATAGTTAATTTTTATATTTGCTTAGGATCCTATATGATGAGTTAACATCAATATCAATAGAAAAGGAGTATCTTGATATTTCTGAGGAGTTATAGGATTACCACCACTTAGGGAAATTGAATTCTGTATCGATTTAGTAAAGGATGTTGGATCGGTATTTATGCTTTGAGATAGATGACACCCAAAGAGCAACGAGAACTAGATATGCAAGTAAATAATCGTTTGAGGAAGTGATATATCTAGAGGAGTACTTCTAACTGGGTAGCACATGTAGTATTCGTCGCTAAGGAGAATGCTCTTTGAAACTTTGTGTATATTATTATGAGCTGAAAAAGTCATGAGAAATAACAAGTATCATATTCCACCTATAGATAAGTTGTTCGATCAGCTTCACGGTGCAAAGGTGTTTACTTAGCTGGACTTGGCAAAAGGTTTTCACCAACTGAGTGTGGCAAGGGATAGTGTGGAGATTACCGCATTATGCATTCCATTAGGGTTTTATAAGTAGTTAGTTATGTCGTTCGGGATAACCAGTTTACAGCATACTTTTTTTATTTAACGAACCATGTTTTCTGAGATCATCTTTGTTTGTACCAAAAATAGGCACAACACTCTTCGGACGTATTTGAAGAGATTAGAATGAAGAATTTAAATGTAAAAAGAGGCTAATCTAACAAACACACCAATTAAAACAGACAGAAATAGAAGTAAACAGAGATTTATAGTGGTTCGGCGTTTTAGCCTACGTCCACTTTGAATGATTTGCTATTTTATTGCTGATTGCTAACTGATTACGACAATAAATAACTCTAACACTCGAGTTACAATGGAGATTTGGCAGAGTAACGGCGTAGCAGAGTCCAAAAGTCCTTTTTCTGTTGGCATTGGAGTGCTATTTATAGGTGCAGTCAGGAAATATCTGGCTTAGATCTCGGAATACCCCTTCTCATACGTGGGTGGGCCCACCAAATCGATCCAAGGTCATTTGGGATCGATCCCTAATCGATCCATGTACATTTCGTATCGATCAATATTTGCTCCTTTTGGGCTGAGATCGATCTAAGACATTTTTGAGATGGCGAGTAGGCTTTTGTGAAAATTTGGTAGCATTTGGGCTTGTAGATTTTGAGTTATGATCGATCCAAGATTGATTTTGCAATAGGCCGAACTATGCATATTCATCCCTGTTTGTATCCATCAACTTCGGATCGATAGTTGTTCGTATCGATCGGCTGTGCTCTAAAGACGTGGAGCAGCAATCACATGAAGATCCACTTTCCATGCTAATGGACCGCTTCTTTTGTTTGACCTTGCCTTCTCTCATCGATCTAATGTAACTTCATTCGTATCGATGCTTTTAGATGCCGCTTCGTATCGATGTAACACGACTCGTTTCGTATCGATCATTGCCTATGTTCTTCGTATCGCTACCTGACTTCCTACTTCGTATCGATCGAGTGAGTGATCGATACAAATTAGGCTGCTTCTGTTTGATGGATACGAACTGGAGCGACTCGATGGATGGATACGAACCGATGTTATTTGATGGATATGAAATAGATGTGTTTCACGTAAAACTTG
Organism: Allium fistulosum; assembly: GCA_030737815.1. Taxonomy (NCBI): domain Eukaryota; kingdom Viridiplantae; phylum Streptophyta; class Magnoliopsida; order Asparagales; family Amaryllidaceae; genus Allium; species Allium fistulosum. The sequence goes on from CM060902.1 coordinate 1,026,627,677, forward strand.
ATCGATCCATAACCTGAGCATACAGACTCTGATTGACCTGAAATTCGGAATATTGGCTTTCATAGCCTTAATTTCCATGCCATGTTAATTGTAGTTCGATCCGGACTCGGACCAAATTTGCCAGTATCCATAGTGAACCAGTGTATAATCGATCACCGAGTCGGACAGTCTTTGGTTTCCAGCCAAGTCCTTGGTATCACGGCCTTACCAAAAGGCAGGATAACATTTACCCCCCAAAGTACATCTTATGTAAACATGACATGCTTTGAAAAGCTGCATTCTTTATTCTAAAAAAGTTCTATCTGATTCGCTGAATAGCTGTTGTTTTTTCACTGAAAGATGTAACCTTTGATTGATTTCCATTAATATAAATGTTGAATTGTTGACTACCAATGATCATGCAGTGTTTTGTTATAGCCGAGTGCTGAGTGCTAGCAATTAGTCGTTCACTATTATGATTGTCATCAGGTGAGCATTCAATCCCTGTCAATTTTGAAATTTGAATGTTAGTTCATCATACATACATGCATGTTAACTTGACTCTTGTTCACGTTCGCACGTTCATGGGTCGTTGTCAAGTCTTGTAGTTTTTGTTTGGATCGAGTTTCGTATCAATCCTCTCCTGGATCGATGTGAAATTCGGGTTGTAATATTGTTTGATGGTTGTTTTTAAGTCCTTCCTTTGCATCGATCCTTTCCTGGATCGATTTGAGAAGATGGGATATGTGCTTCGCATCGATGGCTATCGATACGGAGTAGATGGTTTTTGTAGATAATTCGTATCGATGGATACAAATTCTTGGAGTCTTCAAAGGGATGGATACGAAATCAGCATTTCGTATTGATGGGAAATGAGCGATCTAAACATGACTTGGCAATGGCATTTCATATCGATGACACATGAGACTGATTGCTAATGGATACGAACAACTATGCCCCAGATCGATTTGGGTGGATGGATACGAAGACGACCCTTCCTATCGATGATATTGGAGACCGTTTCGACCGGTTTTCAGCACTGGGAGACGTAACATTTTTTCTTCTTGGTTTCGCATCCATATAAATACGTTTTGGACTTAGCCAAATTTTCACTTGCTCTCATTTCCGTACTTTGTCTTCTTATCGATTAAGTGTCTGAGAAAGAAGAAACTGCCTTTGTCTTAGAATCACTCAACCCGCTAATCTTTCGAACCAACTACTTAAATTAGGTAATTAACCAATAAAAATCACTCTAGAATGATGAGACTCGAGTTCAATGCCAATCCGTCAAAAATCATGGCCGATTCTTGTTATGTCGATGCCGGAGTTGGGTCAGAGCATGGTTGAGGAAGGAGGAGATGGTGTGCTATCTGCTTGGGGAAGAAGAAGGGATGATGGATATGAAAGAACACTGGAGCAAATGGAAATGGCTCATATCGATCCGGAAGCAATGGAAGTTCTTATCGATTGGAAACATTGGAAATTCGTATCGATGGAGGGAGTGGCTTCGTATCGATTGGAAATGCGATCGATATGAAGCTCCAGACCTGATGATCGATACGAATATGCGGCCTACGATTGACACAAAACCGAGGGTTTTGGATCGATACGAAATGATCTCCATGTGATTGATATGAAACCCTACTTTCTGTGATCATTACGAATTGGACTTCTTGTGGAACGATCCAACTTTGAACTTTGATGGATACGAAATCTCGCATATTCAAACACTTGACTCCGACGAGCTTCTATCTTGCATAATTGGACTTGACTGTTTCACTGCATATTTGACAACCCTTCGAAGCTCGTCAATGGAACAGTAACTTGACAAATTTCATGTACTCTAACATGGATCGTTCTCCGAAGTCAAGATGGCATGGTTGTGACGGTCAGCGATGACGGTCACTCCGGTTGAATTTCGAAGTTTTGTCGTTTGAGCATCTTTCAAACTTTGCACATTTTTTTAAGTATTATGGGGCACTACACTGTACAACATGATCACTCACTTCACAATCACAGGGGGAACATGAGTTTCTTGCCATCTAACAATGGTTTTTACTGAGTTCAATAGCTATGGATCCTGGAAACTCTGAGTCGTGGGATATCCAAAGTCCTCAGAGATGCCAGAGATTGCAGCTGAAGTAATAAGTCTCGCTCCGGATGAGATGCCGGGTGTGGCTTTTATTATGAATCCGCAGGATTCCGTCCATTATAAAATCTCTGAAGACATGCTAGGCAGGATTTGCCTTAGGCACGGGCTATCCATGGAAGATGTCTTGGTACCGGGCACGGAAGACAAAGCCCATAATCCACCAGAAGGGTATACTACTTGCAACAGGTTCATGTGCGTTGCCGGAACGCTGCCTCCTTTTAATCAGTTCATTCGAGAAGTGCTACTCTTCTTGAGAATTGCTCCGTCTCAATTACATCTGAATGGGTACGCTTTGCTCAATAGTTTATACATTATCTTCATGGAGCACCTTTTTCGACCTCCAACTGTAGAGCAAGTCAGATATTTATTCAACATTACTAGTCGGGGGGACAATCCTTCGTTCACTTTTTTTGGAAGTAGTTAGAAATTGCCAAGTAGTGGCAGGAGCCTGGAGCAAACTAAGTTACTTCAAAACCGAATGGTTCTTCGTTCGGTGTCCACCGAGGTTTTCCAGACGGCGGCTAGTTAGACGTAAGTGTTTTAACTTCTTCGCCGATTAACTGGATAATACAGGTTGATGCTAAATCTAGTACTTGGTTACTTTTGCTACTTTGATTCCATAGCCCAAAGGAGCCCAATTTAAAGAAGTAGTAAGGGTTCTCCAAGCGGTGCCAACTGAGTTCAGGGAAATTAATGGAGTCCTCACGGATGAAAACTTGATTGCCATAGGGCTGATAGAAAGAGGCCAAAGCATTGGGTCGACGGGAGTTCTCAGAATGGCTCTTATGAGGCATGGTGGGAAAAGAGCTCCTTGAGTCGTTATCACTGAACAGGGCGATGATGAGAATGTGCCAGCTGGAGATGAGCCCGTAGCTGTGCCTCCATAGAGTCTTCGATCCTTAGAGCTGAAAAGAAGAGGCAAGACTATTGCGCACAAAGCCACGAGACGCAAAATTGTCATGATCTCTTCGCCCGTTACAACTGGTATAAGTGCGGTGACTTCTTGAGTTCATTGAAAGGATTAGTGGACATACCCATCCCAAATGACTTATCTTCATCCCAAGATTATGAACTAGAGGGGCTTCAAAGTGCTTTAGATATAGGGGAGCCAACTCCTACAAGCACGGCTGCCACAACCGGTTGGTTGGGGGTTTGCACATACATGCACACACTTCACAGCACCACACAACTTCTAATCACATGTTTTTCAATCTTTGGAGAAAACTAATTTTGCTTCTCTTTTCATTTTACCGATACAATACTGAGGCAAGGATGATGTTCGGCAGTCTGCATTCCAAATGTCACTCTTCTAGTTCTTATTCAGAGTCTCACAGACGCGAGTCTGAAAGAGATTATGATCACGGTCGCTCCAGCCAAGAGCGTGACCGTTATGAAAAGGAGAGGGAGAGGCAATACGAAAGTAGGCGCCACTCCCGGTCGCGTTCTCCACCACCTAGAGGTCCCTCGAAACCCTCCAGTTTCGGAAAATATTCTTCGAAGACTTCACGTCAAATAGTGCCTCCTTAAACTTTTAGATCTGACGAGCAACGTCGAAGGACTAGGGCTGAAACTCCCATTATCATAGAACATGCCACTTTAGAACCCAATGGGGAGGGAGCAATTAGAATTGCTAAGCTGAAAAAAACATTTTCCAAATATCTACTTTGACGGCTTTATATTCCCTCCGAACTTGAAGCGAATCACAAATGAACCAGAAAAGACGGTACATGATTACGTGCATGATGATTATAGTCAGTACCGAGAGTGGGTGAAAACTAGGGAGAAAGCTTCAGCGGTAGCCTCTGAGCGGGCAAAAACAATTGAGAAACTGGAGAAAGATCTCGCTTAGAAGGACTGTATAATACAAGTGCTTAATAATGAGGCAGAATCTTCCAAGAAATCGGAAATGGAGGCCCAAAGGAAAGCCGATGAGGCAAGTCAGTCTATGGAAAGAATGCGACAAACGCACATGGCCTTGGTGGAAGAGATGGGCCATCGAAATGCCACTATTGTGGCCGAGAGAGACTTTGCGCTAAAGGAGCTTAATGAGTTAAAGGCGAAATTCGCCAAGGTCACCAGGGAGAAAGATGATGCTAACAAAGCTGCCTAAGAGGCATGCGAGCAGATGGTGGTGCTAAAGAATGAAAGGGATGCGGCCAACTTGAAGGCTTTGGAAGCTGAAGCCAGAATTGAGATCGAAGTTAAAGCGACGGAGGCGAGGATGGAGGATGAATTCGATGATCTTATGGTCCTATATAATGCCAACGTTTTAAGGAATTGCAATCTCAACTGGCTCGAAGATTGCCCCTTCCATCTATATAAGGCTTGGAGTCGCATAGTCAAAGATGACAAAATGGCCCGCAACACTTCAACTATTGATGAATTTGAACTGGAAAATCAGATACTAGTTGGAGATGAGGAAAAAGTTCTTCACGATTCCATCATCGCCTTTGAAAAGGAAAAATTAGCTACCAAGTACCCAGTTGTTGGAGAGGGATCCAGAGTTGAGCACCACGAGGCAGGTTCTGAGGCGGTCCCAGTTTCTCAACTTGAGCCTACTTCTGTTGATCCCCTTGCTATTCCGGGATACGATCCTGACCAACCGTGCCTATCTCCAATACATGTGCATGGTTTTGAAGGCGCATCGGCTCAACATGCGAGTCAATCTGAGCAAGGTACTCCGAACACTTCTTTCGTTCGCCCAAATTCAGGAGCATTATCGAAAGACGTCACTGATATTTTCTTTTATCTTTATTCACCCTTAGATGTTGCACCATCCAATCCTCCTGCAACCCAAGAATTGCATCATGAGCAGGAGGCTATTATGACGGAGGCAACAACCACAATGGTCGCTACATTGGTTTGGGAGACGCATGAAGGCAACTACATGTTCGATAAACAAATGTTGGAAGTGCTCCTTGGCCATCAAAGCAACCCGATCATCGAAATGTTGTTCCATGTTGATGAAGATGTTATAGTTATGGGCTCCTCTGGCCCAACTAGTAGTATCTCGATGAGCATCCGAGCAGAGCGGGTCGAGGAAATAATGGAAGAGATTAAGGCTGAGATGGCGCAGGCGGAACTGGATCATGGAGTTGGTGGCATGGCTGGTCCTGGCCCAACCTCGATATTTGTCATTTCTCCTGGTGGCACTGTTGTCAAAACCGATGTGCCTCCTTCCACCACCGTAGAAAGTGCCAGCATCCCTCTAGCCCTACATATGGAAGATGCTCCGGTTCATGTGAGCTCTGAGGAGGTGATACCGTAATCCCCCTGGCTGAAGACAAGTCATCTAAAGCAGGCCGGGGAAGTAAAGGCTCGAAGAGAGGATTGGAGGGTGGTACAAGTGGGTCTACGCCGAAGAAGAGCAGGAAGGATAAGAAATCGAAGGCGTAGACTCACACTTGTACTTCTAATTTTTGCAGACAGCCTAGAATAAGATGTTCTTTTGTTTTTATAGGCCATGTATAGATGCGGGTTGGCCCCCGCTTATAGGAATTCATTGAACTGATTTTTTGTACTTATTTCTTTTTCAAAGAATAGTAGAAATAAAATTCCTTTTTGTCTTTCAGCATAACTCTATGTTTATTTGCTTAAGTATTTTAGCACTCGTGTTTCCATTCAATGTACTTGCGACGCTATATTCTCTAAATCGAACTTGAGTCCGGTCGTTAAGTCCCGAAGTCATGGCTTCGGGCCATAACCAAACGACAAGTAGAGTCCCAACATTGCGCCGTCTCGGTCATTGGCTAATATTTGAGTTATTCCCCTGGTTCTGGGGAGAATTGAAGTGGTCGGTTGGCAGTCGTTTTCCGCCTTCAAATTTTTTAACTTAACTTAGTCGGAACACAGTTAAGGTGAAATGAGTTTGAGTGGTCGGATCATGCTTGCTTATTTGTCGGTATTCGCATCCGCACTCCGGCGATTGAACTTATATGTCGGCGGTCAGACACACCTGCTTAATGTTTGAAGTCATGTCCGCGCTCCGGGGACTTAAGCTATTTTACGGGTGGTCAGTCATGCCCATTTTGTGTTTATACTCCAGTCCGCGTTCTGGGGACTTAGAGTTATCTCGCGGGCGGTCGGTTCACACCCGATTTATTTTTATGCTCCAGTCCACGCTCTGGGGACCAGAGTTGGTCGATAGGTGGTCAGTCACACCTATTTGGCGTTTATACTCTAGCCCATGCTCTCGGGACCAGAGTTAATTAATGTTTATACTCCAGTTCGCACTTTGGGAATCTGGAGTTGGTTGATGGGTGGCCAGTCACACCAGTTTGGTGTTTATACTCCAGTCTGCGCTCTCGGGCCCAGAGTTAGTTGATGGGTGGTCAGTCACACCCATCTGGATTTGTACTCCAGTTCACACTCTGGGAATCTGGAGTTAGTCGACAGATGGTCAGTCACATCTGTTTAGGTATTAGGATCTTGTTTGCACTTTGGGAACAAGGAGTTGATTAAGGTTGCGAACGATCGGATCACATCCCCCTTGATTTGGCAATCGAAGTTGTGGATGGACGGATGCATCCTCTTCAAGTTCGGATTTGGAGTCTATACTCCAGCTCGCACTCCGGGAACTGAAGTTCGCTAAAGGATTGTCGTGTTTCAATTCCTCTTTTTTTAGCACTGGTTGCCCCCGAGCTCGGGGTTTTGCTTAGCGACTGACCGATTGGATCATAGTCACTCCCTATTCAAATAAGCCCCACCTTGAGATGCAACTTAGCTCATCGTATATCGTGGTGGTCGCGCGATGCATTTTACAGATTTCTTATCTAGCCTGACGAGTCTGCATTTTATTGCTGAAATAAGAAAGTACGACAAAGTCAGTTGCCTTATTAAAAGTTCAAATTTCAAAATGCATAAACAAATTTCAAAGGAAAAAGGTAGACTGAATAACTAAGGCCATTATGTGTAATAGTGATGGAGACTTCCGTTGTTCCATGCCCTCGGAAAAGTGAGACTGTCAACGGTTGATAATTTGAACGTGCCGTCTCTAAGTCTTCGCTCAGTAACATACGGTCCTTCCCATGTCGGTTTCATATGTGAAGGGACCAAATAGATTCTCTTGAGTACGAGATCACCAAGTTCAAAGGTTCTGGGTCGGACCTTAACATTAAATAATCGGGTGACTCGACTTTGGTGTGCGACTGCCGTCAAATCAGCCTCTTCACGCTTCTCATCCAGTAAATCCAGAGATTCTGCAAGTAGAATGACATTTGTCTTTGGATCATAATAGGTCACACGATGAGAAGGTACTTCCAATTCAATTGGAATAATGGCTTCAGAGCTGTAGGAAAGTGAAAATGGAGTGCAGCCGGTCATGGACTTATGGGTAGTTCGATATGCCCACAGGGCCATGGGAAGTTCATCGACCCATTTGCCTCCAGCCTTCTCCAGTCGTTTCTTCAGAATGGACTTGATAACTTTGTTTACAGCTTCGACCTATCCATTTGCTTGAGGGTGAGAAACTGCCGAGAACTTCTTCTGGATGTGGAAATGTCGACAGAAATTCTTGAAGTCGACACTATCGAATTGGGCTCCGTTGTCAGTGGTGATTGTATGCGGGAGGCAAAAACGATGGATAATGTTGTGTACAACAAAGTTGATTACTTTCTGCATCGTGATATTAGCAAAGGGCTCGGCTTCCACCCATTTAGTAAAGTAGTCAACTGCAACGATGGCATACTTCGCACTACCTTTAGCCAGAGGTAAAGACCCAATTATATCAACGTCCCATGTGGCGAACAGCCATAGACTAACCATCTGGGTGATTTGAGTAGGCGGGGCTCTCGGAATTCTAGCATGTTTCTAGCATTTGTCATATTTCATTGCACAGTCCGATGCATCTCGATTCACTGTCGGCCAGTAATATTTGTATCGGAGTATCTTCTTAGCAAGGGCTTGCCTCCCAGTGTGATCGCCGCACTCTCCCTCATGCACATCATGTAACACTCATTTGATCTCATCGTAGGCGATACACCGGAGTAAAGGAATAGAGTATCCCCTCCTGTACACGACTCCATTCGGGATAATGAATCGCGAAGCTTTCCGGAGAACCTGTCTTTTCTTAATTCGGTGCTCTGGCAAAGCTCCATGCTCAAGATAATTTCTGAACGGGGTCATCCATGACCACTTCTCGGGTGTTGCCTCATACATCCAGTCTGTCTCTATTTGATCGATACTCGGAGAAGTAAGTTTCTCAACGGGTATGAGCCCCATTTGCTGTGCTTCACCAGTGCTAGCTAGCTTTGCTAAAGAATCAGCTTTCTGATTGTGCTCTCGAGGTATGCAGTAGATGGCATAATAGTCGAACTGATTCAATATTTCCTGAACCCGGGCAAGATAAGCAGCCAACCTCCGGTCTCTAGCTTGATATTCTCTTCGAACTTGCCATAGGACCAGTTGCGAATCACAATGAACCTCCACAGCAATAGTTCCCAAGTCTCTGGCAAGTCTAAGTCCGGTGAGTAAAGCTTCATACTCGGCCTCGTTATTAGTTGCATGGAAATCAAACTTCAAAGCATAGCATATGGATCGACCTTTGGGAGTTTTGAGTACTACACCAGCACCTGAGCAACGGTCATTTGATGCGCCATCGGTGTACCACTTCCATATGCGTTTGGGAGATTCACTGGTTTCGAGCAAGTCCTTCGGTATAGTGAATTCGGCTATAAAGTCTGCCAAAACTTATCCTTGAATGGTTCGCCTTGGTGTATAAGAAATATCGAATTGACTTAACTCGATGTTCCACTTGAGCAATCTACCAGACGTCTCAAGTCGTGTTAAGACCTGTCGTAACGGCTGGTCAGTGTAGACTGTGATCGGATGAGCTTGGAAATAAGGACGGAGCTTCCTCGAGATAATAATGAGGCAATAAGCCAGCTTTTCTAGCTTCGGGTAGTTTCTCTCCGCCCCAGTCAATCGCTTGCAGATGTAATAGACCAGTTGTTGGATCTGATCTTCTTCCCGAATCAGTGCAGCACCGATCGCATTTGCTGAAACTGCCAAACAGATATACAATCTTTCATGATCAATTGGCTTCGACAAAATTGGTAGCATCGCCAGATGTTGAACCAGTGCTTGGAATGCGCCTTCACACTCCTCCATCCATTCAAAATTCCGCTTTCCTTTTCTGATCAGATCGAAGATGGGAATGCACTTGTTTGTGTATTTGGAGATGAATCTGTTAGGAAATCAATTCCTTGGTTTCGATGATCACAACTATGCAATGGAAAACAAATATACATATACAGGAAGTTGATATAGAAACATCACCAAAGAGACAAGAACAAGACTCAAAAGAAGTATCAAGTGGCTACAAGTCGAGAGAATCGGAAAAGAAATGAGACAGACACAAGAAAAGCAACATGCAATAATCCAGACGTCTGAGTGCACAGACCAGACGGCTGGTTAAGTTCTCTGGTTCACAAACTCAGAAGAAACTAGACGTCTAATCCTGAACTCAGACATCTGACATACATCCAGACATAAAACAGAAGTAAAGACTAGACGTCTAGTTTATAACCTCAGACGTCTGAAATGCTGCCAGACACAAAAAATAAATGAAGGCCAGACGTCTGAGGACATTTTCCAGACGTCTGAAAATAGCCTCCACTGTGTAATATCAAACTCCAACTATCACATCCGAAGAGACACATCCGCTCCTCTTCACTGCAACTCTTCATCACCAATAGGAGCAACTATACAACGATTGTTAATGAAGGCAACTACACATAGAGACTCTTCATCACTATAAATAGCATCAGGAATTCAAGAGAAGTTTTCACCTTACTCACTTACGCTCTTCTCTCTTATACTGATTTATTCCTGATCTATAAGCAATCAACTACCTGTATTTAATTCTTCCATATATACAGAACTCCTTATTCAGATATTCTCTTTATAGATATATATATATATATATATATATATATATATATTGGAAGCATTTGTACTCAATAGTCAACATCCGTGTTATAGAAAACATTCTTGACAAAGAAACTCTACTATTGTAAACCTGTTCCTCCGGGTCAAGTGAGGGTTAGTTGAAAGGAAATTCCAAAGAGGAGCTTCGGGACTGGACGTAGGACGGGAGGTCCGAACCAGTATAAAATACCGATGTGATTATTTTCATTTACTTTGCTACTATCGTTTATCAAGTTATATTATATAGTTAGCTGTTTATACTTGCATATATCCTATACGATCCACTCATATAGACTTTCAATTGGTATCAGAGCAAGGTTTGTTTAAAAGAACAGTAACACGTTTTTAATCATTCTAATATGGCAAGTATTTTTCAAGAAGGACAATCCACAGCACGACCCCCACTTTTTAATGGCTCTAATTATTCATATTGGTCAACACGTATGAGAATTTTTATGGAAGCTAATGGTTTAGAAATTTGGTCAGCCACTCAAGATAAATATGAAGCTCCGACTACTGCTATGAACACATGGACCGATGCACAAAAGACCTTAGCATCAAATAATGCTAAAGCTATGAATGTTTTGTTTTGCTCACTAGACAAAAATGAATTTTCACGTGTCATGTTATGTACAACTGCATTTGATATTTGGCGTACCCTACAAATTACACATGAAGGTACAACAAAGGTCAAACAAACTAAAATTTCAATCTTGCAAAACCAATTTTCATCATTTAAAATGAAACAAAATGAAACTATAGTAGACATAGATTTCAAACTATTCAACATGATCTGATGGCATTAGGAGTTAAGTTTACCAATTTTGATTTATTTTCTCGAATACTCAACTCTTTAACACCTGATTGGGAAAGAAAGGTATTAGCTATTGAAGAAGCTAACGATCTTCCAACTCTCAAAGTTGAAGAGTTGATAGGAAATTTGATGTCTTATGAAGCTAATTTGCAGGCACGTAAAGAATTAAATTCGGAGAAGAAGAACATAGCATTTCCATCAATAAAGAATGATGAATCAGATTTAGATGAAGATGAGATAGTATTAATTGCCAAAAACTATAATAGATTCAAGAAATTTAGAAAGATGACCAAGTTTCAAAAAGAAGGAAAGACTAACTCAACAAATCTATCTCAAATTAAGTGTTATGAATGTGATCAATACGGACACATGAAAAAGGATTTCCCAAAGCTTAACAATGATAAAAAGAAGAGCAAAATTGAAAAATTCAAAAAGAAGAAAGCTTTCAAAGTAACATGGGATGACACTGATTCTTCATCTTCAGAAAGTGATAGCGATAGTGACGGAGAGCAAGCTAATGTATGTTTTATGGCACAAAAAGATGAGGTACCCAAAATAAAAAATAAGGAGAAATGGATACTAGATAGCGGTTTCTCCAAACATATGATCGGAAATTCAAAAATGTTATCAAATATAACATACATCGATGGTGGAATGGTAACATTTGGAGACAATTCAAAGGGATTTGTCATAGGCATTGGAGAAGTCATCAACTCTGGTATATCTAACTCTCCTATTATTACAAATGTTTTATTAGTAGAAAATTTAAAACACAACTTGTTAAGCATTAGTCAATTATGTGATAAAGGTTTTTAAATAAATTTTGAAAAAGATAGATGTAATATTTTAGATAATAACAAACAACTCATTTTTGAAGGTTTTAGAAACAAAAATATTTATGTATTAAACATGAATATTAATAAAAATTCAAACTTATGCTTAACTGCCAAACATGATGACCCATGGTTACGGCATAAACGATTTTGTCATATTAATTTTAAGAATATTAATAAGTTAGCTAAATATGAGTTAGTAAGAGGGTTACCTAAAATAAGTTACAAAGTAGAAAATTTATGTGACGATTGTCAAATTGGTAAACTAAAGAAAAGCTCGTTTAAATCTAAAAATAATATTTCTACAAAACAACCATTAGAATTATTACATTTAGATTTATTTGGTCCAACACAAATAAGATCTATTAATCACAACAAATATGTTTTTGTAATAGTCGATGATTTTTCGAGATATACATGGACGTTATTTCTAAAACATAAAAGCGATACGTTTGGTATGTTTAAAATATTTGCAAAACGAATTAAAACTCAAATGAATTTGAAAATTAAAAATATTAGAAGTGATCATGGAGGAGAATTCGAAAACGATCTTTTTTCAAATTTTTGCAATAAAAAAGGAATAACTCATAATTTTTCTTTTCCTCGTACACCCCAACAAAATGGTGTCGTAGAAAGAAAAAATCGTACATTACAAGAATGCGCACGAACATTATTAAATAGTAGTGGATTACCAAAACACTTTTGGGTCGAAGCTATTGCTACATCTTGTTATGTATTGAATCGAGTAACTATTCGCCCAATGACTAAACAAACTTGTTTTGAAATATTTTTTGGTAAAAAACCTAAAGTATCATACTTTAATACTTTTGGCTCAAAATGTTTTATATTAAATACAAAAGATAAATTAGGAAAATTTGATCCAAAAGCCGATGAAGGTATCTTTGTTGGGTATTCGGATCGTAGCAAGGCATATAGAATTTTTAATAAAAGGAATAATACTATAGAAGAGAACTTACATGTCTCATTCGACGAAAATCCTTTCAAACAACAGACTAATGATGAAGAAGAAATTATTCCACTAACAAATTCAACAAATTCGAGTAATAATGAAGCCAATATACAAAATAACACTATTTTATCATCTCCTAGGATTCTTAAGAATCATCTAATAGATAATATTATTGGAGATCTTAATTCAAGAGTTACTAGAAATCAACTCAATCAAATAAGTCATATAGCGTTTGTATCAAACTTTGAACCAAAGAATTATAAAGAAGCCTCAAATGATAATTTTTGGATAATAGCTATGCAAGAAGAATTACATCAAATGAATGTAACTCCTTTCTTATTATTAATGAAAATTTCTTTTTGGCTTGAACTTTTATATTCTTTTTTATTATGTCAAAGGGGGAGAAATATATATATAATCTTAAACAACAAAACTAAGCACATATTCAGGGGGAGAATTAATATATATATATATATATATGTACATTGAATAGTTGTCATCATCAAAAAGGGGGAGATTGTTAGGAAATCAATTCCTTGGTTTCGATGATCACAACTATGCAATGGAAAACAAATATACATATATAGGAAGTTGATATAGAAACATCTCCAAAGAGACAAGAACAAGAATCAAAAGAAGTATCAAGTGGCTACAAGTCGAGAGAATTGGAAAAGAAATGAGACAGACACAAGAAAAACAACATGCACTAATCCAGACGTCTGAGTGCACAGACCAGACGTCTGGTTAAGTTCTCTGGTTCACAAACTCAGAAGAAACCAGACGTCTGATCCTGAACTCAGACGTCTAACATACATCCAAACATAAAACAGAAGTAAAGACCATATGTCTGGTTTATAACCTCAGACGTCTGAAATGCTACCAGACACAAAAAATAAATGAAGGCCAGACGTCTGAGGACATTTGCCAGACGTCTGAAAATAGCCACGACTGTGTAATATCAAACTCCAACTGTCACATCTGAAGAGACACATCCATTCCTCTTCACTGCAACTCTTCATCACCAACATGAGCAACTATACAACGATTGTTAATTGAAGGCAACTACACATAGAGACTCTTCATCACTATAAATAGCATCAGGAATTCAAGAGAAGTTTTTACCTTACTCACTTACGCTCTTATCTCTTGTACTCTGATTTATTCCTGATCTATAAGCAATCAACTAACTGTATTTAATTCTTCCATATATACAGAACTCCTTATTCAGATATTCTCTAGATAGATATATATATTGGAAGCATTTGTACTCAATAGTCAACATCCGTGTTATAGAACACATTCTTGACAAAGAAACTCTACTATTGTAAACCTGTTCCTCCAGGTCAAGTGAGGGTTAGTTGAAAGGAAATTCCGAAGAGGAGCTTCGGGACTGGACGTAGGACGGGAGGTCCGAACCAGTATAAAATACCGGTGTGATTATTTTCATTTACTTTGCTACTATCGTTTATCAAGTTATATTATATAGTTAGCTGTTTATACTTGCATATATCCTATACGATCCACTCATATAGACTTTCAGAATCTACTCAAGGTTACCACCTTTCTGTTGAGGCTTTGCACTTGCTTTATGGTTTTGGGAGTCTCGAGTTTCCGAATCGCTCAGATTTTCTCAGGATTTGCCTCAATTTCTTGAGCATTGAATTTGAATTCAAGGAACATTCCGGATGCGACTCCGAAATGACACTTCAACGGGTTGACTTTCATTAGGTACTGTCGGAGGATGTTGAACATTATTTCCAAGACTTTGACATGATTGGTGGACAGTCACGACTTCACAAGCATATCGTCTATGTACACCTTCATGGTTTTCCCGACCTTGTTGGCAAAGATTCGGTTCATGAGTCTTTGATAAGTTGCCCCAACATTCTTAAGTCCGAATAGCATCACTTTGTAGCAATAGAGTCCCAGATCGGTGATGAAGCTAGTATATTCCTTATCAAATAGGTGTATCGGTATTTGATTGTAGCCGGAATACACATCCATAAAAGATAAGAGCTTGTGTCCGGCCGTTGAATCCACAAGTTGGTCAATTCGGGGAAGTGGAAAACTGTCCTTAGGGCAGGCTTTATTCAAATCTAAGTAGTCCACACATGTTTGTCATTTCCCATACGATTTTCTGACAAGCACTGGTTGGGTACCCACTCCGAGTATAAAGCATCTCGGATGAACCCATTCGAATTGAGTTTATCTACTTCTTCCTTAAGGGCGGCATATCTCTCTGGATCCATATTGCGCCTTTTCTGCTTGACCGGGACGTGCCGCGGGTCAACATTCAATGCATGGCTCACGATGTCCGGCAAGATCCCATACATATCAGAGTGAGTCCAAGAAAACACATCGAGGTTTGCCCAAAGAAATTCAACCAATTCCTCTCTCATCTGGTGGCTAAGTCGAGATCTGACCTTTATCATTCTGGAGTCATCATTATCATCAATCGGAACATCGATCATCAATTCTACTGGGGATGCCTGACTGTCTTTGACTTCCTCTTCATTATCATTATCTCATAGATCAAGATCTTTTAAGAATTGTTTGTGGTGCCCGGCCTTGGCCCAGGCGTTAACTGGCAATTATCAAAAAAACGGATGGAAAGAGATTCCTCTACATCTTTGCCCTTCTCTTTCCGCTGCGCCCCACACAGCTCAGCAACATAACAGGCGCACCAGCCACCTGATCTCCTTGAACAACTTCAATCCCGTTATCAGTGGGGAACCTTAGAGTCAAACACCATGGGGCAATAGCTGCCCTGAATTCAGCAAGGGTCAATCGGCCAAGAAAGCATTATACGGAGAATTAATGTCTAACACAAGAAACTGCAGTATCCGGACTCTTCGGCGATCTCCAATACCTAACTCAACTGGCAACTCCACCATCCCAACTGATATAGTTGCACTTCCATTAAAACCATGTATGCGAGACTGGCACGGTTTTAGATCTTTTGCCTCCATTCTCATTTGGTCGTAAGCTCGCTTAAAAAGAATGTTCACGGAGCTTCCGCTGTCTACCAAGATCTTCTTCATCCAAGCAGGACCTATCTGGGCTAATATAACCCACAAATTGATAGTGGGAGCCTCAACTCTGTCAACGTCTCTGTTCCTGAAAATGATGTCGTCTGTCATCGTTTTATAGTTGTTTCGCCGGGGATCCGTCGTTAACATTACTACACTCGAAGCTCAAATGCCTAATCAAACTGGCATACGACTCCATTTCCTTCCAGCTCCGATCAGTTGGATGAGGACCACCACTAACTGTATTTAGGACCAACCACCCGCCAGTACATGTGGGTTCCTCGGGTCTAGCCATGTTTTGACACTAATTCAGATTAGATGGGCCCGCACCTCCATTCTACGGCGCCCGAACAAACTTTTCTAACTTTTTTTCTCTAATCAACTTCTCAATGATGTCTTGTAAATGACGGCACTCATTGGTGTTATGGCCGTAGCAATCGTGGAATCTACAAAACTTTCTAGTTTGAATTTGCTTCTTAGATGACTGTTTCGGAGCTGGTTACTTATACTGTTAGATCATCCTGCTTCCAAGATCTTCTAGCATCTTCTCTCCTTAAAAACTGGGTTGCCTTAGCATTGAAACGATCTAACGATATGGAGGGTTTCCCAACCAACCAATTGCTAAATTCAGAATCGAGATCGATCCCTTTAGTCAATGCCATTAAGATTGAATTGTCATTTAGGTTGTTGACCTCAGCACAGGCAGCATGAAACCTTTTCGGATAACGTCTAAGTGTCTCCACTGGAGCTTGGGTAATGCTGGACAAGGTGTTGACATCCTGTAGCCTTGTAACATGCATGCGGAATTGTTCAACGAACTTAGTAGCCAACTGATCGAAATTTGAAATGGATCTGGGTGGTAAAAGGGTGAACCACATAGTGGCGATGCCCCTTAAGGAAATAAGGAAACTCCTGCATTTAACCGCATATTCAGCTCGAGTGGCGTTCATGAGCCATTCATACTTTAATATATGCTGATTCGGATCCGATCTTCCTTCATACATGGGCAGAGTCGGCATCCTAAACCGACGAGGTGGCTCAGCATAATGAATGTCATCAGTAAATGGAGTATGACTTCGAGAGATTCCCCAATCGTCATTAGTAAGGCCTTGACTTTCTCGGATCATTTGACGGATCATGGTTGGAATGTCAGGCATCTGGATGTTCATGGCCAAATCACGATCGGGTTCCATGTTGCGGGGATGGTTCGAGAACTGTCGACGATCCGTTCCTTACCTCCTTGGCTCTCGATCTTCAGGACTGTAAGGTTCATGAGCATGAATGTGTTGACGAAGGGATGGATCTGGCTGGTTCTGGATCTTAGCTTCCAGATCTATAGCGGTAGCAGCTGCATGGTCATCGATAGTGTGGTAAGGAAGTGTCCCTCCTCGGGAGGAGGTCCAGCTTAGTGCCCTGTAGAAGGACCAACCCCGGCTTGTCCGAGATTCACAACACGCTGATGTCCGGTGGCTTGTGCATAGTTTCCATCCAGCCGTTGGCATGTAGATCTGTGATTAAAATTATAAGAAGTCGAGCTTTCGGTTGATGAATAAGAATCATGATCCCTTCTTGATCTCCTTCGTCTTTGCTCGTTCAATCGGTTTGCGAGCTCCATGTGGGCACGGATCTGTTGGGTGAGCTGCTGACGGCTCTGAGTTAGCTCTTGCATTAGAATCTAGAACTATTCCCTAGTCATGGGGCCTTGTGGATCTGGAGCTTCGGCAGATGCTTGACCTATTGTATTCAGCTGTGTGGGATTCTACCTATCTCTTCCTTCTGAATCTGCAGTGTTTGAAGTAGTTCTTGTGGTAACCATGATGAGTGATGTAGATCTTTCTTAGATCTGGTGGAATCTGAATAGAATGGAAGGAACCACTAGATATCAGATTTGGATCTCCTCCTTAGATTTTTCAATCCAACAATGGCAGTAGATCCAATGAGTAGGAGAAAAACTGGGTTTTCTCAGTGAAAGCACCAAAGTGTTTGTACCAAAATTGGGCACAACACTCTTCAGACGTATTTGAAGAGATTAGAATGAAGAATTTAAATGTAAAAAGAGGATTATTTAACAAATACGCCAATTAAAACAGACAGAAATAGAAGTAGATGGAGATTTATAGTGGTTCGGCGGTGTAGCCTACGTCCACTTTGAATGATTTGTTGTTTTATTGCTGATTGCTAACTGATTACAACAATAAATAACTCTAACACTCGAGTTACAATGGAGATTTGGCAAAGTAACGGCGTAGCAGTGTCCAAAAGTCCTTTTTTGTTTGCATTGGAGTGCTATTTATAGGTGCAGTTTGGAAATATCCGGCTTAGATCTCGGAATACCCCTTCTCACACGTGGGTGGGCCCACCAGATCGATCCAAGGTCATTTGGGATCGATCCCTGATCGATCCATGTACATTTTGTATCGATCAAGATTTGCTCCTTTAGGGCTGAGATCGATCTGAGACATTCTTGAGGTGGTGAGTAAGCTTCTGTGAAAATTTGGTAGCATTTGGGCTTGTAGATTTTGAGTTATGATCAATCCAAGATTGATTTTGCAATAGGCTGAATTATGCGTATCGATCCCTGTTCTTATCGATCAACTTTGGATCGATAGTTGTTCGTATTGGTCGACCGTGCTCTGATAACATAGAGTGGCCATCACGTGAAGATCCACTTTCCATGCTAATGGACCGCTTCTTTTGTTTGACCGTTCCTTCTCGCATTGATCTAATGTAACTTTATTCGTTTCGATGCTTTTAGATGCCGCTTCGTATCGATGTAACACGACTCCTTTCGTATCGATCATTGCTTGTGTTCTTCATATCAGGTGCTGACTTCCTCCTTCGTATCGATCAAGTGAGCGATCAATATGAATTAGGCTACTTCTATTTGATGGATACGAACTGGAGCGACTCGATGGATGGATACGAACTGATGCTATTTGATGGATACGAAATAGACGTGTTTCACGTAAAACTTGATCGATCCATAACTTGAGCATACAAACGCCGATTGACCTAAAATTTGGAACGTTCGCTTTCATAGCCTTATTTGTCATGCCATGTTAATTGTAGTTCGATCCAGACTCGGACCAAATTTTCCAGTATCCATAGTGCACATATGTATAACCGATCTCCGAGTCGGACTGTCTTTGGTTTCCAGCCAAGTCCTTGGTATTACGGCCTTGCCAAAAGGCGGGATAACAATCTTAATAAGTTCGTACTTGTGTTTGTCAAGATATTTTTATCTAATCATGAATAGAAGAGGAACACAAGACGCATTTAAGAGTGGTGCTTGAGACATTGAGGAAGCAACATCTGAAAGCTAAATTTTTGAAGTCTTACATATGGAGGAGGGAAATAAAGTTCTTATGTCATGTTGACTCTGAGTAGAGCACTATTGTTGTTCCTACTAAAGTGGCGGTTGTCCAAGATTGGGAAAGACCTAAGAATGAGACCAATGCGAGAAGTTTTCTTAGATTAACATATTATAATAGAAGATTCATTAAAGACTTTTCTTAGATGGCAACAATGTTGACTCATTTGAAAAAGAAGAATTAGGTTTTTATTTTGGATGTGTGGTGTATAAATGCATTCATTAGTCTAAAAGAGAGCTTGATGAGTGTACCAATGCTAGTCATTTCAGATGGGAATTAGGAATTAACATATTATACACAGATGCATGTGGTACTTGACTTGGGGTGGTATTGATGCAAAGAGGTAATGTTGTTGCTTATGGGAGCAAGCAATTGAAACCACATGAAGCAAGCAATTGAAACCACATGATATGAAGTATCACACCTATGATTTAGAGATACAAGTATAGTTTTTGTTTTGAAGGCGTGGAGGCATTACTTGTTATGAGAAAGGTTCGAGTTATTCACTGATCATAAGTCATTGAAATACCTTTTCTCACAAAAGGACCTTATCCTATGATAACAGGGATGGTTAGAGTTCTTAGCCTCGTATGACATTGACATTTCCTATATGCTCAGTAAGGGAATGCAGTCATAGATGCATTGAATAAGAGACATGCCACCTTGGGAGCTATGTTCCAAGAGTGGATGCATTTAAGGTATATAGCTAGATAAGATTTCCAACTAAAGTGCGAGATAGAGCCAGAGATGTGGCGAGCTTGACGATTAGACCTACTTTGATAGAATGGATTGGTATTGGTCAGAAGTATGATGCTAGATTAGTAGAGATTATTGCTAAGCTCAAGGCAAGAGTAGAGTCTAAGGATATAAAGTTGGCTTTTTAAGGATGGGATATTGTATGCATTAAGGGACTTAAAGATGAAAAGTTGTTAACGTTTGAAAATTTGAAATTTATTCAAAAGGAAAAGAGCAACAATGGGGACTAGGGTTTCCCTTTCATTTTCCACCGCCGCATAATCTTTCTCTCTTTTTCAACGCTCTTTTACTTATTTCCCTCTTTCGCTCCTGAAAACCCTAGCATTTATCGTTGTTGCTCTTGGTGTGATTTTTTTTTCTGTTTTCTTGTGTGCTATATTTCCATATCTTCTAACCTTGCGATTGGACTTTCCCATTGTTCGCCCATTTTTAAATCTCATCTGCCAGTGCCTCCGAGCTCATCGTTTATTGCTACTTTGGTTGTCGACAGTTGCTGTCTATCTACACTTTCTAGGATATTTGATGTGCATGAAGGGATTGTTTTCTGCATGGCCTGTATATTTTCTTCGTATGGGTGGTCTTCAGAGCCTTCAGAGCTGCTTATCCATCTTGCCTTTTCTTCGCAACTGCCAATTTGTTCCTCGATGATTGTTTAGACAATGGAGGAAATATTTGGTTCCTTGCTTCTGGCGCTTTCAATTTGGAAATTGGGTGGATTTTGTTCCATTTCCTCTTTTTCCTATTCTTGTCTTGGTGGCTTTGCACTGGCATCTAATTTTGTGCTTGCTTATGTTGCAACAGGGTTATTTTGCTTGATTTGGTTTGAAGTCTAGGTTCCTGGCTTCGGTCATGACTAGAACCTGGTTGTGGGCTATGCCTGCCCTTTTTTTCACTACTCCCTCCTTATGCCTCCATGATTTCTTGTGCAATGAGGGCCTTCAGGTATGTGTAGCTTGTCATGCTTTATTGGGCTTTTCGGTGACCTTGCTTCAATTACTATGTTGTGCCATAGTGGTAGTTAAAGAGTTGATTGGATCTGGTTTCAACCCATTTTGCTAGTCTTGGAATATGGTCTTTGTCATTATGCATTGGTGTTGATATATTGAGTTTTATGTGTCCGTATATGTGGTTGTTGTTTGTCTATATGTTATATTGTTACTTTTTTGGTATTGTTGTCTTTATTATTAGGTCTGTTTGTATGTTCGGTCCTCATAGGTTCGGTTGATGGTGTTTGTCTACACTTGTAGGTTGTGTCCACCCTGGTCTTGCCTCTTCTCAACCTCACCTTTGCTTCATGGGGATTGTCTTGAGCAGTCAGTATGAGTTTGTTGGTGGGCGCTGTTGTGCTTCATATGTTTTTGGTTGTAGGTATGCATGCTTGCTTGTGCTCATCTCCCGGCATTGCAACTCTTATTTGATCTTTAATGTCAATTTGTCCGTTGGATATATTTCCTTTTATGGAAATTTTGCACTCCGATTGGTATTCATCTTCCTTTGGAATTCTCTAGTTTTCTCCGTGGTGCCAGCAAGAAATTTGGGTAGAACTCGTTCTACCTTTGGAAATTTTGGAATTTGGGATGCTCTTCTTCTTCTTCCTTTTGAAATTGCAGTCTACGGACACTTTTTGCTTGATTGTTGTGTATCTTTTGTTGTTGCATCCATAGTTTGTATTTGATAGCTGTTGAGGCGATTTGCCTCACAATTGTGTGTCATTGTATGGATGGTGTACAAGCCACCTTAAAAATTGATGGGCTATCGATCAAGCCTTGTTGGTCGAATATTTTATATATATATATATATAACGGTTTTATGATCCTTGGGTCATACAAGCCTTAAACTAAAAAAGGGACTTAGAGATGAGATACTACGAGTGTGCCATCATTCGATGTTGACTATCCCTCCTAGAGGAAATTAATAAACATATGAAGCAACCATTTTATTAGGAAGGAATGAAGAAGGATGTCAGAACATTTATCTCAAAATGTACAAATTGTCAGCTAGGAAAAGCTGAGCAGAAGAAACCGAGTGGTTTGCGACAATTGCTTGATGTTCCACAATGGAAGTGAGAGAAAATATCGATGGAATTCATTGATGGATTGCTGAGGAATAAAGGAGTGTACGATAATAGCTCTGTGGTTTGAACTTTCCTTATTTGTATTATGTACATTTTCCTTTCTAAGATAGAAGGTCTTCCTTCGTCACCTATCCCATTTGAAAGTTCTTCCAATATTCAATGAGCAGGAAGAGGTTTAGGAACTTGATTCAAGAAAGAAAGGCAAGTCCAATAGTGAAACTAAGGTAGCTAATTACGTCCAAAAAGTGGTTGATAGATGCACGAATAGGACCGAAGGAAGGTAGCGTAGCTCTAACAAGGGACAACCGGCCAAGTATATTAATCTAGGGTGCCTGTCAAGTAGTTACAAAGACCTAGAGGTAGCGTAGCTGGAAAGTCTAGTTTTTTACTCAAAAAATAAACAAAGCTTCTTTACGGGGTTGCCTCTTTAAACAACCAAAAGAGACCTTCAATTAGCAAGAAAGCTACCTGCCATGATTTATCAACTTATAGGGAGATTCCATTCATGAAGTATTCGATAAACAGAATGCAAGTGAGAAGGACTTGGACAAGACAACAACTGATGCACTAATTGCACCTCCTGGTGCAGTGCTAAGAAATCGAGTGCCAACTACTGCAAAGCATAACACTGGGTTTTAAAATAACGTTCTCACTATTATTTATTTACGAATTGATGGAATGCTGCTTTGTTCACACCTATTTTAGGTTACCACCGCTTTACACATCCCCAGATAGGCACATTTTACCAAAAAGAGATAGACAGGCTGAAGATCAATGAAAAAAGACTAGCTAGCATGCATGAGCGAGAGTAGTCTATTTTACGACAACCAATATTTGTTTAATGAAATTTCCAATTACAGCAGACTTGGACTGAGCAATTGAAGTGAAGACCTCGAAACTAGGGATCAAACTCAAAAGAAGAGTTTGGTCTTCCTTTAGGCTTTTGTTCGTATTGATTTGACCTACCTTCTGCAATAAAGTGGTCTAATACTTTCTTCGCTTCGGGGGATGGGTTGGCGTTTTTCCTGGACCACTACTCATCTTATTGATTTCTCAGGTGCGCTATTTACCTTTCACACTTGAGCTTACTGCCCTCACCTGCTATTTTTTGTGGCCTTCTTGGTTGTCGCATTGGTCTCCTTCCTCTATCGATCGAGCACATCGAGAACCCGACAAAAGACCCGTATATTCCATCACTACTGATGGAACAAAGCAACACTCCTTATTCCAATAACTTGCTCAGGCTAAGCAACATCTAATAGTTGACTCATGCCAATGGCTAGGCTTTGATCTTTGTGGGATATATGTCGCTTGCCCTATAACGATCACTGCTATTGATTTCGAAGCAGATCTAATAAACACAAGGTGTAGTTCATAGATTGATGAAAGAGAGCTTGATTCATACCTTTAAAGTCTAATAGAACAAATGTGAAACTAGCTAAGTTATATATGCGATGGATAGTACGATTCCATGGAGTACCAAAGAGCATTAGGAGTGATAGAGACCTATTATTCATGAGTTGATTTTAGAAGAGGTAACAAGAGATGTTGGGGATGTAGCTGAATTTGAGGACAATATTAACACCCACAAGGAGAGTTAATCATACATTAGAGGATCTGTTACAAGCTTGCATACTTAATATTTAAGGCTCGTGGGATGATCATTTTCATTTAGTAGAGTATGCATACAACAATAGCTATCAGTTGAGCATTATTATGGCACCGTTCAAAGCATTATATGGTGGTCCATGCAATGCTTATTTATGTTGGTGGGTAACACGGTATTAATTGATACTTGGGCCAGATATGATAAGAAAATTTTCAAAAATGATTGCGATCATTCAAAAACAAATAAAAGCTGCATATGATAGACAAAAGAGCTATGCTGATAAGAGAAGACATGATATAGAGTTCTCTGTTGGTGATATGGTGTTTGTCAAAATTTCTTCATTAGGAAATGCAGTTCGGTTCAGTAATAAGGAAATGTCGGCATCAAGATTTGTAGGATTTTTTCCGATACTCGAAATAATTAGGAATCTTGCATATAGAGTTGACTTACCTCAAATGATGGTGGATGTGCACAATGTATTCCATGTTACACATCTTCGAAATTTTACGCATAACTCAAGCATAATAGTTACACCGGATCATCTTGATGATTTAGAAGTTGAACCTAAAGTGTCAAGAACTCATTGGCATATTCGTATAATCGAGCAAAGTATGAAGCAACTTAAGTGGAAAACCATATGAGTAGTATGGGTTCTTGAAGTGAAAGCGAATGCGATAGTACTTGGAAGACTAAGGATAGCATGAGGACCACTTATCTAGAACTCTTCATTTGGTAGGATTTATTTATCATATTTGCTATCAAATTTGATATTGCACTTTGTATCTTACTCATTTGCTAGTAGGTTATGCATGATAAGGTGTTATTACAAGTTATTTGCTATGCTTTTATGTCGTGCATGTTGTTTCGATTATGCATGTCTAACGTTGGCATTTCGAGGAAGGAATTCTTAAGGGGGCAGGGAGTGGGGAGAATGTAATGACCCATACTTTTACATAACGACGGATAGTAAAAAAAATTCCATAGCCATATAAACTTTGGGTAAGGTGGTGTTTGATATTTTTGACCCTTAAAATAAATTACGAACAATTTCGACTAAGAAAACATATGTTGGCTATAACTTTTGATAGTAATAGAATTTCAACCTAAAACTTGTTCCAAATAAAACATATGATGGTTTCTCATTCTTAAACTGGTCATAATAAAATTTAGCCAATCGATTTAGGAGATATTGCATTTTAAGATTGATAGTTTTTAGGAAGATTTCTATGTGATTAGGTTTATGTCCATATTAGGCCTGCTAATGGATTTTGTGAAATGTGCTAACTATTGTGGTTAGAGCAGTCCCAGATCATTTCTTCTTCTTCCTAAAACTTATCGAAACTACCATTAATTATCTTTCTTCCTTCATCAACCTTAAATCAAACTATTTTAAGCTATAATTAAGAGATTAAGGCATAATTAGGCAAGAGGGCCAAAGGAGATTGACAAAACATCATTTTTAGGGAGGGAAATTTTGTGCCTTGGTTGTCTCATCTTTAGGGAGGGAAATTAACAAAATGTGATTTTTAGATCTAAGTTGGTTTTAAAAAGAAAATAAAAATAGCATATGTTTATGATGTATGGTTGTGCATATGAATGTTGGGATAGGATATTAATGTTTGATTTTTGGGCTTTCATGATACAATGCTTGTATGTTTTTTCTTTGTTATTTTGCTTGTCTAGTTTGACTGATGAAACACTCACACAGAGTGATTGGGGATGAGTCATTCTATAGGTGAGGATCTTCAAGAGTGAATGGAGGTTATATATTATGCTCTTTGATTCGATTACATGAACGATGGAAAAACCATAGGCGTAGAACTTTCTTCGATGGATTAACTCTAAAGCGTTTGGAATTGGATCACTATAAATGAGGTTGAACATAGATTTAAGAAGACAAAAGAGTTCAATTGATTCAAAAATTTTACCAAGGAAAAAGACTTAATCATTTTTAACTAAGTGATGGATCAACACCGATCCATGCCAAGGTTAAGGAATGCACTTTGGATCTTTGGAGGACATAGAAGAATCAAAGACAAGTGATTTGGAGTATTTTTGGCTATTTAGCTAGATCATCATCGATCCATCAATATGTTGGATTTTAGTGTGATTCGACTTAGGAGCAACTAGGAGTTAAATTTGGCTAAGTATGTGGACTATGCCGATTCATAATGGATTGGTACCGATCCATGCTATAGTGCCAAATTATAGCGAGCAACAGTGTGTACTTAGCAGGAACATTTGGGGATTGTCCGAGTAGGCAAGTTCAGTGTGATAATGGCTTGTGGAGTGGAACAAGGGGATTCTACTACCGGTATGTGCCAAGGGATCTTTGATGACCTAAATGTTTTGATGTATGGTGGTAAAGAAGGGTTAGGTGAGGATGCTCTATAACGTGATCTGTATCTCTAGACCTTACGACGTTGGTATAGTTTTTAGCCATTTGAGTAGGTAAGGTTTCGAGCATTGATGGAGCCATGATCTTAAGTAGTCATTGAAAGCACGACATGATCATTTGATTATCATACGTCTAATGACATTGAGTATGAGAGATGTGAAATTGTGTGATGGTTTCTATGTTTGTTATTGATGTAGGTATTATCTAGTCTAATACCCTTAAACCGTAGTTGTACTTAGATGAAAAGGTGCACCCTTTACTGATGATAGTAGTTTAGCTTATGTTATGTTTACATGCTAACTTATTGGTTCCGGGAGAAGGTTAGATATGACTTTCCATACCCAATTACCTTATTACATGAGCATTTATAGATCTGCTACCACTTATCTTTGTTATGTAGTGTTATGCATCTGGTAGCACTTTTCTTATGCATATAGATATAGTTTATTATGGATTTTAATATGTATCGGGTGTAAAACTCTTATTATATACTTTGTATAATATAATGAACCTATGTTATGCTCTGATATGATGTTTTGGTTCGTATTGATTATGGTACTATCTCACCTATTTTATATCTATGCTATTATTATATTTTTTCTATGAAGTGTGAGATATATTATAGGTCACAGCATTGATCGATCATATAACCCTTGACAGTTTACCTTCATTGGTCGGATACCAAATGAGCTCACTATTTGTTTGAAGTGTATAGGGTACCGAAGGTGGAGGGAGGTCGTCACATTTAAGCTGTTTAAAATAGATAAATTTACACCTTAGATTAGGCTAAAAATTAAAACGAAAGAGCATCCTTGTTAAATTTTGTATGATTCATTGTATGTATAAAGCCTATTACCCCATTTTATATAATGATTATTTATGATAGCCTATGTTTGAAAAATAGAAGTAGGGTAGACTTGGCACTTATAGGAGGGCCTGGGTGCTAATTATAATTTCGGTCATACATACATAAAGTAAAATTTCACAAAAGATTTAATGAAAATAGATTTGTCAAAATAAAACATATTTTTGAGTCTAAAGTAATTTATTTAAAAACAAATTCTATATTTAAATCATGGATTAAAAAGTTTTATTATATAAAGTTATTATGAATAAGTGTTTAGCATATGAAATGTATTACTCTAAAACATTTTATAAAAACATACCTATTTTGGAATATTTGGAGAATATTTGGGTCAAAATTATCTTTAAGTTTGAAAACATTATGTTTAAATAATTTTAATGAACATAATATGTTTTGGAATATTTGTTTAAAGTGTTTTTATTACGGAGTAATTTGGAAGGGAAAGAAAACTCATTTGTTTGAAGGAATTTCACAACAAATAGTAGGTTATATATGAGGAATAATTGTTTTGAGAAAGTTATAAAAGGAAAATACTTATGTTTTGTTTAGAAGAAATATATCATTGTATTATTTGAAAAATATATTTTGCGAAATATTTTACCTAAGAAAATATTCAAATATATAATGATTTGAGAAATAAAATTTTTAGTAGGAAGAATGTTAGTTTTGTTAAATATCACGTTAAGAGTATTTTATTCAAAAAGGTTTTATTGAGGAAAATAAGTTATCCTCTCAAGGAGGATAACACTCATATAATTTTATTCAGCGCTTACAAGAGGTGCTGCCAAGAAGTTTGGCAGGTAGTTAAAACCCCCCTTACAAATTAAGAAAAAGCCTACCCATCCTATATACTAGTGTACTAAAAAACTAGAGGTGTCATGAGCAGATCTACCCTAATTCCTACCAAGGGAAGTTCAAGGTGGCTTAGTCGAAGTGATATGGGCGGTCGTAGCTAGCTTACAGATCGAAAACCTTGGTCAGTGGTAGTAAGTGATCGATCATAGAAGGTGGCCATGGTGTAATTGGTCCCATCCATCATAACCTATCAAATCTGAAAAATCTCGATAGAAGGCGAGCGACCAGCCCATATATATATATATATTTGTGTGTGTGTGAAATAGTAAAGGCATAAAATAGAAAACAAGTAGAAAGATATAGAATAGACATATCAATCAACTAAGTGAAAAGTGAACGTATTGCTATTGTCGTTATGAGGATGCACTAGGTTAATGCTTAAGGCCGTATGTCTCCCATTGTTTTAAACAATTTTTACCCTTAAGGAGTCAATGCAACTTTTTACTTTTTAAGAAATTCCTTGAATGAATAATGTTTTTCTAGTTTATAGCTGGGGTTTGCAATCCAATTATAAAAGAACAACATAGTGGCATAAGTTAGGTTGTCAGAAGGGGTGCTAACGCTGTTGAACATCCTTTGGTTTCTTTCAAACCAAAGATACTAACTGGTAATTAAGAAGATAGTATCCAGTAAAATTCTATAATAATTGGCATACTGAAATCTAAGAACGTTCCAGTAGTAATCATGGTTAGAATCTATGTTAGTTATGTTAAAATAAAAAATAAGAAGAGTGTTTACAAGATGGAATTTGTTAGTGGATAATTATAATATAAGTGGGTTATGCTATCTAAGTTTTAATTACAAAACACAACATTTTTTATCTAAAAGAAAATTCTTTTTCTTTAAGAATTCAATTGTGTTTAACTTGTTGTGCATGATCGGCCACATGTGTAACTTAGCTTTTAGGGGTGCATTTTATAAATTAGCCGAAAGGTAACTTGTTTGGCCCAGAGAAATTTATGAACTTGTAAACTGAGTTCGATGAGTATGTTTAATTATTTTTCCAACACCAAATTTTAGTATCACTGTAACATCCTCCATGTTGAGGTTCGAAAATAAATACCATAGATGCTGCAGTCATCCTTAGCACTATTTTCTAGTGACATAAGGAGATCTATTAAAATCATTAGAATGTTCATTACAAATTATTTCCAAAACCCGATGAATGCATCGTTTAGATAAAATATAATCATTACATATAGTTCTGAGAGCGACATATGTAGATGCCCCCTTGGATGATTAGAGTTTTAGTTACTTAGACGGTTATTGTTTGTACCAAAATTGGGCATAGCACTTTTCGGAAGTTTTTGAAGAGATAAAATGAAGAAACTAAATGGAAAAGGAGGATTATCTAACAAAAACTCCAAATTTCAGATATGAAAGTAATTAAAATGCACAGAGACACAAGAATTTAGAGTGGTTCGGCGTATTGCCTACGTCCACTATGAAGTTGATTGCTTTATTGATCTTTCTTTGATGATTACAATTGATTTCAGCAGGTTACAGCAAATAACAGTGATTTACAGTAGTGAGATTTGTTACTGGCAGCAGCGATGGAGTTTTAGATCTGGATCCGACAGAGTCTAGGCATTGGAGAATTCAAAGAAGAAGAAGCCCCTTTTCTGTATGCCCTGGGGCTCTATTTATAGGTGTAGGAGGCTGATATTTCGCTCAGATCTCGGGAGACACCCCCTGGCACGTGACTAGGCCCGCGCGCCCAAGCCCTTGAAGTTTCGGCCCGATCCGTGATCGATATGAACAGATTTCGTATCGATCAAGATTTCATCCAATGGAGTCGAAATTTGGTGTGGACATTCTTTAGCATGTACGTAAGCTTCTGCGAAAATTTCATTGCATTTGGACTTGTGGATCTCGAGATATGATCAATACAAAATGGAGACTTTCGGTAGTTCATTTCGTTCGACTCGATCAATTCGACTTGATCACTTCGAATCGATAGTCGCGTGTGATCTGGTGGTGACGTGGCGAGTATTCCTTGTATCTTCGCCTTTATTCGTATCGATAGTATTGCCTTGTTTGTATCGATAAAAGTGATGGTCCAATTCTTATTGACTGAAGTAGCCCAGTTCGTGTCGATGAGAGTCCCTTAGTTCGTATCGATGGTCACGTTCTGTTCGTATCAATGAAGGTGGCGTAGTTCGAATCGATGGTGGTTGGTTTGTTCATATCGATGAAGTTGTTCCAACTTGAGGGATACGAACAAATGAAGATGTGATGGATACGAACAGAAGATGAGGTGATGGATATGAAGTAATGACTACCTGATGGATGCGAACTAAGGGGCCTTGATGGATTCGAACAAGGCCTTCTAGATGGATACAAACTAGACAACTGCCGTATGAAGTGGAGCTTGTTCAATGGTGGAGTTGAATAGATCGATACGAACTAGCATATTCTCTCGATGGATACAAAATGGCTCATCCTGATCGATTCGAGCGAATGCTTGCTGATGGATACGAAGTAGACCCTAGTGTTGAATGTGAAGCGGTCCCTGGCTAATCGATACGAAGTGGGTTCTGATGATGGATACAAACTCGATTGAGTCGAACAGAGGCTCCCTGATGGATTCGAATGAGATCGAGTCGAACAGAGGCTAGTCGATGGATTCGAACTCGAGGCTGTTCTTCATCCCATCTTGCATTGATCATAACTTGTGCATATTAACTCGGATTGACTTGAAATTTGGAACGTTGGCTCTCATAGCCTCGCATGTCATGTCATATCAATTTTAGCCCGATCCGGACTCGAACAAAATTCGTCGATATCCATAGTGAGCCTGTGTATACCCGATTTCTAAGATGAACCGTCACTGGTTACTAGTAAATTCCTTGGTGTCACGGCCTTGCCAAAAGGTGGGATAACAGTTATAGTACCCATCATTACATACATTCAAAAATAGTAAAAATAGTTAAACTACTATGCAACTAAAATACATAATCTTCTATTTAGTAGCTTGCCTCCTGCATGTCTCCAGATGGTTATTTGTCTAAACCTAAAAAAGCCTTACCCTTGGCTTACTCAATTCCAAATTGATCACCTGAGAGTTTAGGGGAAAATCAAAAACTTCGGGTCAGACAAAAAGTCTAGTGTTAACAATATTAGACCATCTTGAACCAAAATGGATAAATAATGAGACCATGTCGCTGAGCGGAACAGATTTTCCCCTCACTAGTACCATTAAAATCATGTCATATTTGTAGCCAAAATGATTAGCCCATAATTATAATATAATCATGGAATAATAGGTACTGTCATTTACTAAGGTCAAAGGTTTACATAATCCCATATTTACCCAATCTCAAAACAGACAATGACATGGTTTACTCAGGGTCACTACGAACCCATATTAGTTTTGCTAGGCTGATTAGAAACTTATAGTAGTTTTGCAGGTTGTCTAGAAACCTATCTTGCTGACTCGGGCAAAAAAATATAACAATCCATATATCTCTCATCCAATGGGAGGAAATAACCTCGGCTTCTATCCAATAGAAAAATATAATAGTGAGCATCACTGCTACGAGTTCTTTTCTTTGCATAATCTCAATTTCATATGTCCTTCGGCTAGGCCTAACACAATGGAATCACGGACTTAACCGACCGTGGGATTGTCTACATCAGGAACACACAACCATCCCCTTTTCCTTAACCATCTTCTTTGGTCAAGTGAAAAATATTTCAAATCATCAATCTCCACCCCTGCTTGTAGTCTCTTTATCCGATCGGGTAATATTGGATCATCTTTTTGCCTTACTATAATTCTATCAATCAATACCGATCGAACTTCTAGACTAGAAATCATTGCAGTACTCTGACTAGAATTGGTGATGACCTAATTTTAACTCCACATGAAGCCAACGCTTCTAAATCATTTCATTCGGATAACATTGCTAACACCACATTCTGATGTTTTATATCAAGTGGATCAACCACTTTATTTCCTTTCCCTGACGTATACTCAATCCCAAAGTCATACGCTGCTAAAAACTCCAACCATCTCTTCCATTTCATATTCAACTTATTTTGAGAGAATAAATACTTCAAGGATTTATGATCTGCAAATAACTCAAATTGTTCTTCCAATAAATAGTGTCTCCACACCTTTAGTGCAAAGATCACCGCTGCCAACTTCAAATCATGAGTAGGATATATAACTTCATGTAGTAGAAGCTATCGAGAAGCAAAGGCAATAACTTTACCTCTCTGCATCAACACAATTCCCAACCAAGATTCATATTCGTCTAAGACTCTATATACACCACCAAATCTTGATTCCCATCTAGAACAACTAACAAGGGCACATTGGTCAATAAATGTTTTAGCTTTTGAAATGCTTCTTCAGATTTATGGGTCCAAACAAACTTTATGTCATGCCTTATAAGCTTAGTCATCGGTGCTGCTATACGAGCGAAATTTTTAATAAATCTCTGGTAATAGTCAACCAATCCTAAGAAACTTCTAGTCTCAGTCACAATCTCGGGTCTCTTCCATCTATTAATAGCTTCAACCTTATACGGATCCATAGACAATCCATTCCCTAAAACTAAATGCCTAAGAAACTACACTTCTCTTTTCCAGAAACGACATTTTGAAAACTTCACTTTTAGCTGATGTTGCCTCACATATCTAGCTCTATTTTGGGATGAACTTCATGATTTTCTTTAAATCCTTGAATATATCAAAATGTCGTCTATAAACACTAACATGAATCTATCCAAATGCTCTTGGAAGATTCGATTCATCAAACCTATAAAGAAAGCAAGCGCGTTGATCAATTCGAAGGGCATGACTAACCATTCATACGAACCATATCATGTTCAAACTGTCATTAATAGTGTACTTTCCTCCACTACTCTCAATTGATGGAAACTTGCAGCTAAGTTTAATTGTGAGAACACCTTAGCTTCACTCAATATATCAAACAAATCATCTATTCTTGGCAAAAGATACCTAATCTTTATAATCTTCTCATTTAACTTTCTATAGTCGATACACAACCTCAATAATCCATCCTGTTTCTTCACAAACACTACTGCAGCTCCCTAAGGCGAACTGCTTAGTCTAATAAAATTCTTCCCTTCCAAATCCATTAGCTGCACCTTTAACTCCTTTATTTTGGTAGTTGTCATTCTGCTAGGTGGTCTACTAACAGGTTAAACTCCAGGTACGATATCTATTCGAAACTCTATGGCATGTTTCGATGGTAGTCCTGTAATAGGCTCAAAAATATCAGCTTACTCTCTTACAACAAGAACCCAATTAGCTTCTTCCTCCACACCTTCCATAGCACCCAACATCGCACAGACGTCGAAACTCAGATCTTCAAACGATTGTATAATTCGATCATGGCAATGAGGATACTACGAGGATATTACTTGATCTCGTCAAAAAACCCTACCATCATATCGACTTAACCAATCCATACACAGAATTATCCCAAAACCCACAAAATCAAATACATACAAATTGCAGGCAAACAAATGACCTAACAAGACAATCTCTACATGATCACATCACAATCCAAGAGTTGCATAGCTACTTATCAGATTTTCATCCCTCAAAGAAGTAATAATGTATGTTGGTTCTAAGTTCTTATCTACCAAACATTTAGAGACAAAAAAAAAATATGATGCCCCAGTATCGAACAACACACTAACATGTATGCTATGAATAAGAAGTGTACCTCCTAACACAGCTTTTCCTTTCTCCACTGTAGATGGTCCAGAAGTTGTACGTTCCAAAAAAAAACTTTTCCTTTCAAAGATTTTATTGGTTCAGGACAATCCCACTTGAAATGCCCTGTCTTGTCACGGTTAAAGCATTTCACTCCTTTCTTATCAAAAGATTTCTTGTTATCTCTAGAATGACACTCACTAGCATAGTACCCTTTCTTGTCGCATTTATAGCAAGTCACTCCAGTTTCCCCTTTTTTCGGCACTCCTTTCTTATAAACTCCCTTTTTTCCAAAGAACTTCCAATTCTTACCTTGGAAACCTTCTGTCTCCCTAAGCTTGTTTTTCTCTAAAGAAGAAAGCAAATCCTCATTTCTCAGAGCCGTGTCCACTACAACCTTAAATAGATCTTTGAGATGTAGCATAGTCACCCTAGCAATCTCTGGCTTTAGTCCTTAGATACACTTCTCATTTTTCTTAAGAAGTGTATTAATAATAGTTTGTCCATGTCTTGACAGCTCAACAAACTTCATGGCATACTCCAACACAATCATATCATCCTGCTCTAACTCCGAGAATTTTCTGAGCAACGTTGACTTGGCTGCTTCAGAAATTTCTCCTCAAATCTTTCAATAAAGTCAACCCAAATTAATCCCTACTTCGGAACTCACATAGTAACACAATTCCACCAGCAAAATGTAGCTCCTTGACATTATCTTGATGCCAGTCTCCTTTTCTGATCGTCATTCAATGCCAAATCAGTAAAAATCCTTTCATAATAAAAAATCAATCCTCCACTTTGATGGCATTCCTGTAACACCCCAGATTTTGGTAACATTATTAAGAATATTTTATTAGCTAAATAAAATAAAATAATGTGTTGGTTAAGGGATTGAGATTTGATTTTAATAAAGGTGTAGCCGTGCCATTTAACAATGAATTAAAATAAGAGTTAAATTGAATTAGAGGAGGGGTAGAATAGGAAAGAGGCCATTACTATATCCTCCAAACCTTGGCATGTAAAATTTTACACGTTCATTATCATTCTCAAATTTTAAAATAAGGTCCAGCCACCATTAACAAGGAATAGAAGAAGAAAAGCTAGGAAGAAGCTAATTCAAATCAAACCTATTCATATCTTAATCTCTTTAGTCACAAAGGCTAAGGTGAATAATGTTTACATCTCATTTTTGATTGTGCTTTCGGTTTTAAGATGAATTCCAATTATTTTACAATGATTTTCCATGTTTTTGAATGATGAAATGTTTATATATTCTTGTTGATGAATTATGGTTTTTCATATTGAGCTTATGATATGATTTTAGATAAAAACCCTATTAAATGACATTTTTGCCTTGCGAATTTTTTTGAAGATCAGAAATAATAATTTGAAGACGGATTTCAATTTTCAGAATTTTTGGAATTAATATGGATTTTACAAGAATTTTCTAGTAAAGAAAATGATATTTTGGGTTATAAATTATTTACGGGTAAATAATACATGGTTTGGGTCTGAAATTTTTTATATGTTAGAAAACATATTAAAAGAGATATACTGGAATTTTTCCAGATTTTTCCTCAGAGTTTTGATAGGTATATAAATTAATTAAGTCATGAGACTTAAATGTTTTATGTATTTTAAAATAGAGAACGGACTTTTTGTAAATAATTTGAATTTGTTAATTATGCAAAATGGCAATACTTTTGAAAAAGTAATATGAAAACCAATACAATTTAGACAAACAAGGCAGGTTAGGTACAAAATAAATAGTTTAAAAGTATAAATAAATAAGTTTTTCACTGTTTCATCTCCTTCGGCATAAGGTTCCGCCTCCATACTATCACCTCCGACACA
The DNA here is from genome assembly GCA_030737815.1 of Allium fistulosum. Lineage (NCBI taxonomy): Eukaryota > Viridiplantae > Streptophyta > Magnoliopsida > Asparagales > Amaryllidaceae > Allium > Allium fistulosum. The sequence goes on from CM060902.1 coordinate 1,026,662,853, forward strand.
GTCAAAACCAATGCATATTGAATCAGACAACTGATACGTAAAGAATTGGATGTGGGTGAATGGTATAAGGTCGAAACCAAAGGGTTCCGAAAGGTTTGAAGCTTTGCTTAGGTTTTAAAGAAAAATGCGACTGCTTGGTTTTAACTAAGATGCTTTCGACTTGGTTGGGTTTCGACTAGGTTAAATGGTTTAAAAGGAAATGGTTTCAATTGGGTTGCATCTTTGTTTTAAATAAATGCTTTCGACTAGGTCGAAACACCTTGCTGCCGCCTTTTTACCTTTCAATCCAGTAGGTTTCGAAGGGACTGTTTTGTTTTAGAAAATCTGCCTATCTCTCCAATGCTTTCGAAGGGATGGTTTCGACACCATCACTTCATTACTTAGGAAATGGTTTCGAAGGAGTTGCTTTCAACTCAAATGTTTTAAGACCATTTTTCTATAAGTAAAGTAAAACCCAAATTGGTTTCGAAAGAGATGATTTGAATGGTTTCAAAAGGAAGTGATTTCGACTTTAATGGGATTATGTCCTTTTGCTTTACTTGAAGGCATAATCCAATGGTTTCGATCGAGAAGTTTTCAAAGAGTTTTGAAGGAGTTAACTTTGAATGGTTTCGAAAGGTTTCCACATGTTTTAAATTAAACCCAAATGCTTTTGAAAGGTTTAAGTTTAATGCTTTCGAAAGGTTTTAAAAGAGGTTTCGAAGGGGTGGTTCCCCAGAAGTTTCAAAGGAGTCAAAAGGTGTTCTTTTCTGATGGTTTCAAAAGGTTTCGAAAGGAAAGGTTTTCCAAGGGTTTCGAAAGGCAATGTTTAAAGGTTTTTAAAAGAAAGGTGTCCAAGGTTTCTAAAAGAAAGATGTCCAAGGTTTTTAGAGCTTTTGAAAGGGTAACTTTCAATGGTTTCGAAGGGGTTACCTTCAAGGATTTCGAAAAAGTGTTTAAAGGTTTTAAACAAAGATTTCGAAAGTATTAAATAGACAATGTAGCCTAAGTATTTTAAGTTAAAAGGGTTTTAACTTGTTTTGAAAGGATAGTTAATCCTTATTAAAATTCATCAACATTATTTTGAGTAAATTATACATATCATGGCAAAATGGCGTAAAGTAAAGCTAAAGATATATTTTCCTTGTAGTATATATATGATTTGAAGGACTAAATCATTTTGAAAAGGTTTTCAAGGAAAATTTAAAAGGTAGTTAACCCTAAGAAAAGATTTCGGACAGTTAGTCCATTTTGATTCGGACAGGTAGTCTAGTTAGCGGTAGTTAGCCCAGTTTTATGGATAGTTAGTCCATTTTGGCATAAGGACCTTGCTATTGTTTTTCGGACAGATAGTCCTTTTGTTAGAATAACGGACCTTGTTATTATGTTGTGGGCAGATAGCTCACATATTACTTGTTTTACGGACAGATGGCCCATTTATTAGCATAAATGATATTGCTACTTTGATATAATCAGTTTGATTAACCAGTTTGGTTGCAGGAAAGGATTTGCAAAATATATATATGTTTTTGAAAAGGATATTAGTGAGGGGTAACCCATTCCACTAAGCGGCATGGTCTTACTTAATATCAGTAAACCGAGATTTAACAGAATTATTCATACTAGGCTTTATGTCCGACTCAAAGTTTTTGTTTCCCCTTAAACTCTCGGGTACTCAAATTTGATTTGAGGAGGTTGAGGGTTGAGTTTTTAGGTTTTAGTCTTTTGGCGAATAAAGCTTCCGAAGACGAGCAGGTTGCTGACGGATACCTAATTAGGAATACAGATTATTTTGTTTATTTTTTTCGCTGTATATATTAAATCAGATTTGACAATATTTAACTGATCAACCAAAGGGGCATCGTCATATGTCGCTTTTTCCTTATTTTGTAATGATATATTTAATCATTGCCTGGGAAACGTTAAGGGATTATGTAACATGGATATGAATTATTGTCTGAAATGTAATCAGCAAAATATTGTTTTTGAAATCTGTGATTTTGTTCATATTCATGTGCTTTTGATATTATGGATACCATTATCATTACCGTGTTTTGTCACCAGAAGTTAATACTAGGATGACTGCAGTATCTACAGCGCTTAGATTTTGGCCTCCAGATACGGGGTGTTACAACTTGGTATCAGAGCATATGTTTATGAAAAATTTTAACTAAAAATATGCTTTTTAAAAGAAAATCCTAAAGAAGAAGACTAAGAATGGGGTATGGGATAACGCTATAGTAACGTACTTGTATATGTTATGTATAAATATATGCTTTATCTCTAGTCTCCTATCCTTGTTAGGTTATTTTTCTGTATCGCATGAGGTTTGAATACAGATATGGAAGGAAGAAGAGGAAGAGTTAACCCAAGAGGGGAGGGCACCGGAGGGAATGCCATGCCTAATGTGAGAAGAGGTCAAGGTCAGGCACAAGCAAAGAATGTGGGTGCCAGAGTCCCGCGGGTTGGAATCGAAGCTATGTATCATTTCTTCATGAATATGGTGTAGGCAAGTGTTGCTGCTTGAGTAGTGGGAGGAGGAGTTCCGGGAGCTCCAGTTGCTAATAACTATGCTAGATTGAGTGGGGACTACATTAAGCTTGCAGGGAAGCCGTTTGTTGGGATGGAGGATGCCATTGAGGTAGAGAATTGATTGTTGCGCTGTGAAAGAATTTTTGCAGACTTGGGGCTCAATGATGAGAAGAAGAGGAGGTTGCCATCTAGACAGCTTCAGGGAGCTGCTTTGTTTTGGTGGAATAGTGTGATTGCGGCGGTAGATGAGGAGGTAATGACTTGGGAAGATTTCAAGGGAAGGTTCCAAGAGAGATTTATGTCTGCAATGGCATAGTCTTCTCTGATCAGGAAGTTTGCTGAGTTAGAGCAGGGGGAGATGTCAGTTCTGGAGTATGCTAGGAAGTTCAAAGAGTTGGCCCGATATGGGTATGCTTTAGTGGATACAGTCATGAAGAGGAAGGAGAAGTTTATCAGGGGGTTGAAGCCTGAGTTAGCCAGGGCTACATTACCTCATATAAGAGATCCTTCTGATTTTTTAGTAGAGACGGCCTTAAGGCATGAGGAATTGCTTGATTCTCTAGAGAAGAGTAAGGCTAAAGAAGTCCCGGTTGGGCATGGTCAGAAGAGGAAGTTATTTCCAAAGAAAGGTGCTCATAAGGGTGGATCGGCTAAGAAGGGGAAGTCTGAGATTATCTGTTTCAAGTGCGACAAGGAGGGGCACTTTGCCAATGAGTGTCATGCTGAGAAGGCAAAGGAAGTGGCTGGGAGGAAGAATGTTAGGTGCTACAACTATGACTAGATAGGCCACTATAAGAGCCAGTGCAAGGAGCCCGCTAAGGATGAAAGGGCAAGGTGTATGCATTGGAGCCTACTGCTTCTAAGGCAACAACTCAGGAAAAAGGAAAGGCAGTCTTGGGAGGTACGCTTCAGATTCATAGTATGTCTGTTAGCGTTCTATTTGATACTAGTGCATCGCATTCTTTTATATCTAGATGTTTGATGGATAAGCTTAACCTAGAACCCACATATTTAGTTACTTCCTTATGGGTTGCGAATCCAATAGGAGGGTATGCAACTCTAGGGTTGAGATGTGACCGGTTAGAGTTTGACCTATTAGGTCATACTTTTGCTTGTAGTTTGCATGTGTTTGATTTTGTGGGGTTCGGAATCATTCTTGGTATGGATTGGTTAAGTGAGTACAATGCTAGGATATTTTGATAGGAAAATATCGCTTAGATACCCACATTGCAGTGACATGATTGTTTATACCATAAAAGGTTCTTGCTTTGAGATGTATGCCTTGTTGGGTGCTACGGAGTCGGAAGATGAGTTGAGTCGAGTTTTCGATGTTAGAGTTCGCGGATGTTTTTGAGCCTGTAGTTGGATTGCTACCGAAACGAGCCATTACGTTTCGGATAGATTTGGTTCTGGGAGGAGAGCCAGTGAGTAGGCCACCAAGCAGGATGACCCCTTTAGAAATGAGGGAGTTGAAGGTGCAGTTGGTGGATTTAGAAGGCAAGAGTTTTATCGGGCCGAGTAGTTCGCCTTAGAGAGCAGCTGCAGTGTTTGCTAAGAAGCCGGATAAATCGTTGAGGTTTTGTATCGATTATCGTAAGTTGAATTAGAGGACGATAAAGAATTGATATCCATTGCTCAGGATTAACAATTTGTTCAACTAGTTGAGTGGATCCAAGGTATTTTCACAGTTGGATTCAGTGACAAGTTTCCATCAGCTCAAGGTAGTAGAGGAAAGTATACTATAACGGCATTAAGGACCAGGTATATGTCGTATGAATGGTTAGTTATACCGTTTGGAATAACTAATACACCAGCTTTCTTTATGGACTTGATGAACAAGGTTTTCCGAGAGCACTTGGATAGGTTCATATTAGTTTTCATAAATGATATTCAGGTTCATATTAGTTTTCATAGATTATATATTGGTATACTCTAATGATGAAAGAGAGAATGAAGTTCATCTTAGAGTGGTACTTGAGACGCTGAGGCAGCATCGGTTGAAAGCGAACTTTTCGAAGTGTCGCTTCTGGAAGAAAGAAGTGAACTTTCTTGGTCATGTAGTCTCAGGGGAAGGGTTGTCAGTAGATCCGACTAAGATTGAAGAAGTAAATAGTTGGAAGAGACCCGACACAGTAACCGAGATAAAGAGTTTCCTTGGGTTAGTTGGTTATTATCAGAGGTTCATTAAGGATTTTTCGCGAATAGCGGCACCGATGACCAAACTAACAAGAAAGGATGTGAAGTTTGTATGGACCGATAAGTGTGAGTAAGCATTCCAGAATTTGAAACACTTATTGACCCATGCACCCGTGTTGGTTGTTCAGTAAGGGAATCAAGATTTGGTGATTTATACCGATGCATGCGGAATAAGATTAGGAGCTGTGCTGATGCAGAGGGATAAAGTGATTGCCTATGCTTCTAGACAGCTTAGACCGCATGAGGTCAGGTATTCGACACATGATTTAGAATTGGTTGTAGTTATTTTTTCTTTGAAGGTGTGGAGACATTACCTTATGGGAGAAAGGTTTGAGTTATATACAGCTCATAAATCGCTGAAGTATTTGTTCTATCAAAAGGAGTTGAACATGAGACAGTAGATGTGGTTACAGTTTATCGCAGCTTATGATTTTGGGATTGAGTACACACTAGGGTATGGCAACAAGGTTGTAGATGCATTTAGCAGGAAACATCAGAATGCTGTTTTGGCGATGATTGCTAAGTGGAAGGGTTTGGAATCATTAGCAGATTGCAGAGTGCAGTGGAGATTCGGGGCTGGGTCTACTGGAGATACAGTTGTATTATCTTGTTTATAAATTCAACTAGTGTTGATCGAAAAGATTGCTTATAAATAGATGGAGGATCCGATATTAGCCGAATGGATCAGGAAGCTAAGAGAAGGAACTGAGAGCGATGATTTGAAAGATTTCAATCTTGACCAGATTGGGTGGTTAAGAAAGAAAGGAAGAATATGTGTTCCAAGTGTAGGAAACATAAGGAAAGAAGTCTTGGAGGAATGTCATCGTCCGAAGTTCACAATTCATCTAGGAGGTACTAAGATGTATCCGGATATGAAGAGGAGTTTCTTCTGGGAAGGTATGACGCGAGATATTGGTTTGTGTGTGAAGCAGTGCATGGTTTGCCAACAGGCAAAGGTCGAACACCAGAAGCCAAGTGGGTTGCTTTAGCCGTTGGATATTCCGGTATGGAAGTGGGATTCTATATCTATGGATTTTATTGACCGGTTGTCAAGGTCGAACAAGGGAAATGATAATATATGGGTCATAGTGGACAGGTTGACCAAAAGTGCCCATTTCATTCCAATAAAGTAAACCAGAACATCACCTGTTTTGGCAAGGTTGTTTATGAGGAATGTGGTTAGACTGCATGAAATACCTAGTAGCATAGTTAGTGATAGAGATCCTTTGTTCACTAGCAATTTCTGGAAGAGTCTGCAGGAAGTTTTAGGAACCACGCTCAAGAAGAGTACCACTTACCATCCGCAAAAAGATGGGCAAACAACAAGGGGTAACAAAATCTTGGAGGATTTGTTAAGAGCTTGTGTTCTAGATTTTGGGGGATCATGGGAAGATCATCTACATTTAGTCGAGTTTTCATATAACAATAGTTATCAGACTATTATTGGGATGGCACCGTTTGAAGCTTTATATGGAAGGCTATGCAAATCTCCCGTGTGTTGGCTAGAGACTGGGGATAGGTTGGTTCTAGGTCTAGACTTAGTCAGAGAAGCTGCAAAAAAGGTTGAGGTCATTCCGGCTAGAATGAAGGAGGCTTGGTCTAGGTAGAAAAGTTAGGCAGATAAGAGCCGGAAAGATCTAAATTTCTCAGTTGAAGACAAAGTTTTCATCAAAGTGACACCGATGAAGGGTGTGATTAGATTTGGAAAATCGGGGAAGTTTTCATCGAGATTCGTTGAACCTTTTCCTATTGTTGAGAGGATCGGGAAACTCGCATATAGGATTGAGTTACCGAGCAGTTTGGCAAGTGTCCACGATGTTTTTCATCTTTCTTATCTTAGAAAGTGTGTTAGAGACTCGGAGATTACTATTGCACTGACTGTGCTAGATGATCTAATGGTAGAACTGGACTTGACCATAGTGAGGAAGCCAGTTCGCATTGTTGCGAGAGAAGAGAAGAGGCTTAGAACCAAGACGGTCAGATTAGTGAAAGTCCAGTAGAGTGACGATGAAAGGGACTGTACTTGGGAGGTTGAGAGCAGGATTAGAGATACTTATCCTGACTCTTTTGATTGTATGTTTTACCTTCTTGTTTGATTTGTTGTTCACCTTATCGTAATTTCGAGGATGAAATTCTTTAAGGAGGGGAGTCTGTAACACCCCAAATTTTTGGTAACATTGTTTAGAATATTTAGTTAGCTAAATAAAATAAAATAATGTTATGGTTAGGGGATTGAGATTTGATTTTAATAAAGGTGTAGCCGTGCCATTTAAAAATGAATTAAAATAAGAGTCAAATTGAATTAAAGGAGGGGTAGAATAGGAAAGAGGTCATTCCTTTATCCTCCGAACCTTGACCGTGTAAAATTTTACACGTTCAGTATCATTCTCAAATTTTAAAATAATGGGCCGGTCACCATTAAAAAGGAAGAGAAGAAGAAAAGCTAAGAAGCAATTCAAATCTTTTCATATCTCAATCTCTTTAATCACAAAGGCTAAGGTAAATAATGTTTACATCTCATTTTTGATTGTGCTTATTTTAAGATGAATTACGAATATTTTGCAATGATTTTCCATGTTTTTGAATGCTGGAATGTTTATATATACTTATTGAGGAATTGTGGTTTTTCATATTGAGTTTATAATATGTTTTAAGGTAAAAACCCTATTAAATGACATCTTTTTGCCTAGCGAATTTTTATGAAAATCAGAAATAATAATTTGGAGATGGGTTTCAATTTTCAAAATTTTTGGAATTAATGTGGATTTTATATGAATTTTCTAGTAAAGAAAATGATAATTTAGGTTATAAATTATTTACGGGTAAATAATACATGGTTTGGGTCTGAAATTTTTGTATGTTAGAACACATTAAAAGAGATTTACTGGAATTTGTCCAGATTTTTCCTAAAAGTTTTTATTGGTATATAAATATAAATAAGGTATGGGACTTAAATGTTTTATGTATTTCAAAATGGAGAAGTGGCTTTTTGTAAATAATTTGTATTTGTTAATTCTGGAAAATGGCAGCACTTTTGAAAAAGTAATATGGCAACCAATCAGATTTAGACAAACAAGGCAGGTTAGGTACAGAAGAAATAGTTTAAAAGTACAAATAAATAGGTTTTTTACTGTTTCGTCTCCTTCGGCACCAGGTTTCACCTCCATACTATCGCCTCCGACATGGTCGAAACCAATGCATATGGTATCGGGAAATTGGTACGTAATGAATTGGATGTGGGCGACAGGTAGAGGGTCGAAACCATAGGGTTCCGAAAGGGTTGAAGCTTTGCTTTGGTTTTAAAGAAAAATGTGCCTGCTTGCTTTCGACTAAGATGCTTTCGACTTGGTTGGGTTTCGACTAGGTCAAATGGTTTAAAAGGAAATGATTTCGATTGGGTTGCATCTTTATTTTAAACGAATGCTTTCGACTAGGTAAAAATACCTACCTACCGCCTTTTTACCTTTCGATCCAGTAGGTTTCGAAGGGATTGTTTTGTTTTAGAAAATCTACCTACCTCTCCAATGCTTTTCGACACCATTACTTCATTACTTTGGAAATGGTTTCGAAGCAATTGCTTTCGACTCAAATGCTTTAAAACTCAAATTGGTTTCGAAAGAGATGATTTGAATGGTTTCAAAAGGAAGTGCTTTTGACTTTAATGGGATTATGTCCTTTTTCTCTACTTGAAGGCATAATCCATTGGTGTCGATCGAGACGTTTTCAAAGGGTTTCGAAGGAGTTAAATTTGAAAGGTTTCGAAAGGTTTCCACATGTTTTAAATTGAACCCAAATGCTTTCGAAAGGTTCAAGTATAATGCTTTCGAAAGGTTTTTAAAGAGGTTTCGAAGGGGTGGTTCCCATGAAGTTTCAAAGAAGTCGAAAGGTGTTGTTTTCTGATGGTTTCGAAAGGTTTCAAAAGGAAAGGTTCTCCATGGGTTTCGAAAGGCAATGTTTAAAAGTTTTTAAAAGAAAGATGTCAAAGGTTTTTAGAGCTTTCGAAAGGGTCACTTTCAATGGTTTCGAAGGGGTTACCTTCAAGGATTTCGAAAGAGTGTTTAAAGGTTTTAAACAAAGGTTTCGAAAGTATTAAATAGACAATGTAGCCTAAGTATTTTCAAGTTAAAAAGGGTTTTAACTTGTTTTGAAAAGATAGTTAATCCTCGTTAAAATTCATCAACATTATTTTGGGTAAAGTGTATATATCATGGAAAAATGGCGTAGAGTAAAGTTAAAGATATATTTCTCTTGTGTATATATACGATTTGAAGGACTAAATCATTTTGAAAAGGTTTTCAAGGAAAATTTAAAGGGTAATTAACCTAAGAAAAGATTTCAAACAGTTAGTCCATTTTGATTCAGAAAGTTAGTCCAGTTAGCGGCAGTTTGGCCAGTTTTATGGAAAGTTAGCCCATTTTAGCATAACGAACCTTGTTATTGTTTTTCGGACGGATAGTCATTTTGTTAGCATAACGAATCTTGCTATTATGCTGTGGGTAGATATCTCACATATTACTTGTTTTACGGACAGATAGTCCATTTGTTAGCATAAAGGATTTTGCTATTTTGGTATAATCAGTTTGATTAACCAGTTTGGTTGCAGGAAAGGATTTGCAATATATATATATATATATATATATATATATATATATGTTTTGAGAAGGATATTAGTAATGGGAAACCCATTCCGCTGAGTGGCATGGTCTCACTTTATATTAGTAAACTGAGATGTAACAGAAGTATTCATATCAGGCTTTATGTCTGACTTGAAGTTTTTGATTCCTTTTAAACTCTCGGGTACTCAAAATTGATTTGAGTAGGCTGAGGGTTGAGGTTTTCAGGTTTTAGTCTTTCAGCGAATAAAGCTTCCGAAGACGAGCAGGTGGCTGATGGATAGCTAATTAGGAATACATATTATTTTATTTATTTTTTCCATTATGTATATTAAGTCAGATATGACAATATTTCTCTGATCAACCAAAGGGGCATCGTCATATGTCATTCTTGGCATATTTTGTAATATATATTTAATCATTGCCTGGGAAACGTTAAGGGATTATGTAACATGGATATGAATTATTGTTTTGAAATGTGATCAGCAAAATGTTGTTTTTTAAAGCTGTGATTTTGTTCATATTCATGTGCTTCTGATATTATGGATACCATTGTCATTACCGTATTTTGTCACTAGAAGTTAATACTATGGATGACTGCAACATCTATAGCTCTTAGCTTTTGGCCTCCAAATATGGGATGTTACAATTCCTCATTTCTATGAATGGTTTTTGTAACGACCCGTAAATTTCAACCGTTTTAATAACGTAATTAGTTGAAATTTTGTGAAATTTTAAACGATAAAATTTTGAAATAAAAATTTAATATTTGGAATACGTCTAGTTAAACATAGCAACTGGTAAATTTTCGTTCGAAAATACGAAAGTTTATTTCGCGCGTAAATTCACTTCAATTTAATCAGTTAAAAAGTAATGAAAATAAAATATTTTCGGAACCTAAATATTTTTACATAGAAAAATTCTAAACCATCTTCTGAGCAAGATGTCAGTTGTCGTTTTTCCAAATTCGGACATCTTTAGCTCCGTCGATCTTATTTTTCTGCGTTTTTCTTGCATTTTTCGCTAGTTGAAATTTCGAATTTTTATAATTCGATCGTACCTCTGATATTTGTATACCATTTTAACCGTCTCGTCGCGTTGGTTACCAGGGTATATTGACTTCTGTGTTTCGGAGTTCGGTTCGAGACAGAATCCACGAAACGGGTGGTTGTATTGGTACCCATTTTGAGCTTTGTATGGTCTGTGACCTTTCAATTATCAACCGTTTGAAAAATCAACGGTCATTTGTTTTATTTTTTCATAAATTCTCGTGCCTGACTCTCTCACTTCCCTATATTCAATTCATGTACTGGTTCCAACACATATTGGTTGGTCTCTTCATTTCATTATCTGCAAATCTATTTTCACGAAACCTTTTTCCCTTTAATACCATTCATTCTAAAATTTTAGGAGAAGCTTGTTAAATGGTTTTGTGAAGCCTACTTGTTGTATATCTCTCAAAATTCACATACGCAAAACCTTGCTCCTCCCTCTGCCATGTCGCAAGCACACACCTCCTCTTGCCGATCACCAACCCAGGCCACCTCATCAGTGTCGGCCTCACCCTGCACCGAAGTCGACAGCGCCCCTCCCCTCCTCCGCGTTCCGCAGCTTCACGGCCATGGCCACGACCCAAACCCGCCTCACCACAAACAACTCCGACCATACACCTTTAGTTTCCCCTCCTAGTGGCCGAGCATCACCTACCCAGCAGTGTGCCGCCACCGCGTACGTCCTCTGACTACCGCAAACCTCTGCCACCTCCGCTTTTTCTCCAACTCGAGCGGCCTAATGGCCTTGCATCACTGACCTGATCAAAAGGTATACATACCTTTTAAGTATTTTATATGTCTTTATATGGTAAGTGCATGCGTTATATATATATATATATATAGTATTCTTATTTTTTTACAGTTATATATATTATGGTCTGATAGTTTTTTTAAAAAAAAAGCTATATTCTTATAAACTGTTGTTGCTTAGCTATCAACTATATGTTATGAGTTTAAGTTTTATATACTGTATACACATATAGGTGGTAATATGTTGGGTTGGGTAGCTTGTGCATACAGCAGATGTGCATATATTTAAATCTCAATAAATTTTGTTGTATTAAACATTTATATTTCAGTTATGAATATTTTATTTTAAAGTTGTTTTTATATTTTGTTACTTACAGTTATGTTACAAGCTAAAGCATATATATGTATACTGTTTTGTATGTCACATTAATATATTTCAGTTTATGAAGATATACAGTTAGGTTTATTTTAGATCTGTTTATATTAATACCTACATTATGCTTTGTTATGTCGTTGATGTTTAAAAGTATGGAGAAGTTTTTTTTAAAAAACTCGGTTCATTTCTATTATATTTACGTATACTATATTTACATTATATTTACGTTATATTTAAACTCACTTTATATTTACATTATATTATACACACTTACGTTTTAAATTTTATTGTTTTCGTGTACTGGGTATCTACTATATATATTTTAGAATATGAGTTAAAAAGTTATGATGATCTTGACATATATAAAAAAAATGTTATCTAAGTTCGTTTTGTATAAAGTTGTCCTGGAAGTTATATTTGACTTATAAAGTAACTAATATATCGTTAGTATATAAAAATAAAAGTATATAAACATATTTATAGAAGTACTGTATTTTACTAAGTTTACAAAGTTATAAATGTGTTGTTTAATATATAATATTAGTTGTGTGTCAATGCATATCAAATCTGCAGTATTAGTTGACATGTTGTTATATAGTATATATTGCTTTGAGTTATATATTATAAGTGGTATAAACGTATACTTTATTTTATACGCTTGAGTAAGTACAAATTTGAAAATAAATATATGTTTAAACTGATTTTCGAACAATAATATATGCATTCAGTTTAATTTATATCAACTGATTCAGTCGTTCTCATCAATTTCCCTTTATCAGTTTTTGTTCGTCATGCATGCTTTCTTCGTCGAATCGTGTCCGTCTAGCCTGTTTTGAATTTGCGCCTGGATTTCGTAAATCGATTTCGTCGTCTTTTCCCTAGCCTCGAAAGGTGAGCACTCACTCACGATTAACGTTCTTTTATTTATTAAATTTGATTTCAATTGAAACGACAATTGAAATATGCTGCTGTTTGATAATTACACTGTTATTACCTGTATCAGTTCACCTGTGACATCTGACACCATTATCTGTTATATATGCGATGATAATCCAGTTTGGTTGTTAATGATTGATTGTTTGATGTTTATATTGGACGTTAAATTGTTAATGTTAAAATGATAAATAGTATGCGATTGAACTTGATATAGGATAGTTAAATGTTAAATTTGATTAACTGACTTTTGTATAATATGACCCCTTTAACTGTTAAATTTATTTGACGCGTAGGATTTGTTTAATTACACTTTGAACCACTGAATGTACGTTGTTAAATTGATGATGTATGAAATTGTAAATAGATGACAAGTGAAAACTGTAATGTAATAATCTTTAATCTACATGAAATGATAGTGTAGATTCTAGAAATAATTATATAAATTCGTACAAATAACAATGCGAATTAATACGGTTATTTCGGGATTATTTAAATTGATTGTTGGATTGTTATTGTTTGTTGTTATTGCTTGTTTATTTACTTTGACACCATCCCAGTTATCACACTGCAAGTTCCCTTTACTAGGATTTGATTTTGAATTGAATTGGAATCGGGTTGAAATGATTAATACCCAAATTAAACTTTGACCTAGGATAGAAAATTAAATAAAAGCCCGATTGGTCAATAATTTGATTTGAAAATAATTGAAGATTTTATTTGAACCAATAATATGGTTTTGAAATGAAGTTGAAATTTGAATTTTAATGAAAGGAAAATGTTAATATTTAATAATCTGAAACAAAATGTTAACAATGAAATTGATGGAAGTATGTTGTTTAATTTGAGAAATTAATTGAATTTAGTTTGAAATTATTAAACTTTGAAATGATTTAATAATTAAGGTTTGAAATTATAATTAAGTTTGAGATTATTAAACTTTGAAATTATTTAATAATTAAGATTTGAATTATTTAATAATTAAATAAGATTGAATTTTTAATGATTAAATTGAATTGGATTTCTAATAAGAAAAATTGAACTTTTGAATAAGTAAATTTTGTTCGTAAATAATTGAAATTGAATTGATTTGGTTTTGAAATATATAAACGACCAATCGGTGTAATAATTTCGAAAGTTATTAAAGAGACCGGAATTCGGTTATGGATATACTCTCTATCTAAACCGAAAACCACTTTAATAACTATACGCGGAGTGATGATCCAGAATGAAGTGGATGGAATGATGTACGCGTTGACTGAAGAAAGAGAACGATTTTGGATGACCCCTGACATGACTAAAACAGGAGCCGCGCCGGGCCATTGAGGATCGCCATCTCTAGCGGACACACTTCTTCGATACCATATCTATTACTATTGTGATTCGATTTGGGTGCACCCCTTGATTTGGGAGTGTTGTTTCGCGGTGTTGGGGTAGTAGCTGCTATGCCCAACATCAGTCCGGATCACGCAACTACTAGTATCCTAGTTGGTATCGCCTCATGTACCTTGTCATACTGATTATCCTATTCGCGACCACTACGATTTTGATTTGTACCTTTAGTATATGGATTGCCCTCTGGTGACTTCCGGTTTTGGGGAAACTACGGTCTTGTATATGCTTTTGGGAATAAAAATGTGTTAAGGGTGGAATGGGCCATGACTTAACACTATTTTCGATATCTTTTATATTACTGATAGACATTATCTACTTAGCGTATATTACTACATAGTAGATAGTTTAACGGATCCTTAAAGGATGGTTATTCCAACATCCTTTGAGTTACTTGTATTTCAATTGCTATTTCACTTGAGTTGGATTTATTAATATAAGAATGTTAATCCTGACTCGAGTGTTTTGTGTTTTGCTTTACGCTCGGGTCAGACTGAGTAGTTCAGCTTTCGAGACTCACCTTTGGAGTTGGAGCTTCGCTTGGAGATCCAGCTATCTATCCAGCTTTCAGATATTCGATGATTCCAGTGATGTATTCTGATTTGTATCTGTTACTCTCCCGTTGTATCTGGTTTAACTCTGATGTATCGTATTACTCTTCTGTTGTAAACTCTGATGTATTTTATATATTCATATAGTAGCTTCATGAACTACTATCTCTTTTATTTCCGCTGCATTTATTACTCTGTGTCTGTGATCTGTGATTATATCTATTTACTGTATATGTTCAGTTTTGCCAAATTTAAATTAACAACGCGGTATTTTGAACAATTCAACTCCGGCATGAGTGTCTACCTATACACTTATAATGGACGCGAATGGTCCAAAATATCGGGTCGTTACAGTTGGTATCAGAGCTTTGGTAGCTCTAGGCAAAACTCAACATATAGGGTAAATGTATCTACAGAATCAATCTCATTCGAGTTTCAATCTCTTCCTTTGACTCGATCCCTTTGAATTTTGGAACGTTCCCTGCGGTTTCAAAATTCATTCGTGTCCTTCACTATTCGTCTTCTTTCAATTCTGGAGCACCTCATAACTCCATTTTGAATGATCTCTATAATAACTTGGCGGTCTCGCCAAACTTCGAATAATTCGTAAAGGAGCAAAACTCCTTTATAATAGGCATCGATTTACCGGAGATTTCTGTATCCTTGGTTTAAGATGCTATATATCTCCTGCTATACCTGAATTTTATTTCTTGAGATCGAGGGTTGATTTACCTCAGAATTCAGCATCGATCTTATTCTTGAAGTTACGGACGACCCGGTTAAGGTTGCCCGTGAATTAAATAAACTCATCCATCTCCCGATTATGGTAATTGAATTATCTTATCTTTTCTTTCGAACTTATTATCGAATGACAATTCTCTTTGATTTGATTCCATCAAATTTGAAACTCTGTCCTAGCTTTGAAAGTCCATCCTTGTATCATCGAGCAAAGAAATGTATTTGTAAAATTATATATAAAATGTTTTATATATTGTGTTGTTTGAGTTGTTGATGTTGATTTGGGTTTCCGATCGATTCGTCTGATCTACGCTATCGATAGGATTTCCAAAACACTTGAGCAGAACAAACTGACACAATATTATTTTCAAATTTGGTAAATGAAATAAATTTGTTTGATTATATTGTGAAAATATAAGTAAAAATTTTCTGGAATTTAATAGGTAAATTAAATTGTTGTTTGAAATGATAATATTTGATTATCATTTATTGTTCTAAATAAATTTATAAATACGGTTTATAAATTGATTTGGAATTTGAAATGAATTTAATTCAGAAATTTGAGAATTTAGTTTCCGGTGATTTCGAATTTTGGTTTTAAATTTTAAAGTATATATTATTGGACGTATTTTCAAATAGGAATCGCTTCCAAAGAATTTTAAAATGTTGAAATCAGTCCTCTTCTCTTTGTCGCTGGAAAATAATTTCGGTGATGGCGGCCGCATCATCGACGTTCATTTTCGAGTTCGAAGTGGAGATACTATTCTGTAGCTTTGCTACGGTTTTGTTTGAAAAATATTTGATTTGAATTTCTTCAGTATATTTTGATTTACATATATATAGGTATCTTATTTTAAAATTTAATTTGATTGATATAAATATATTGTATATATCCCTAAATTGTTTAAAGTTAATCGGAAATCTGATTCTTAAATTTTGTTAAAGGATGATTTAATTATAAATAAGACCAAAAATTTGGAATAAACATTTAAACTTGAATAATTGAATTGGGAAAATTTATTTGTATATTGTTCAACTGCATTCTAATACAACTTACCTAAATCGTTCAGAAGTTGAATATGTAATTGGATAATATATAAGATAAATTAAATTTATAAATAAAATTTGAGTGTTTATAATAAATGTTATACACTAAATTTTGATTATAAAGATGTTAATAGAGTTGGATAGGATAATAAGTAAACTCAGTTAATAATGAAATAAATTTGTTTTGAAAAAAATTAATAAATTTGTTTTGAAAGAATTAATAAAATTGAAATTTGATCAACATATGAAAATACCTTGAATTTAAAAGAAATTAATATATGTAAATTAATTTAAATCGAAACTTTTATGTTTTAAATTAATTTATATGGGTTAAATATATGTGAGTAGATATATTTAGTAGAATAAATTTAACAATAATTTGTAATAAAGAAGAATTTAAATTGCTGAAAAAAAAAGATTATAATAAGAGACTATTCAAATTCATGGTTTTAGAAATTGTAAATTAAGGATAATTGGATAATAAGATAATGAATTTAGAAATAGTTGAAATTGATTTTAGTGGAATCAAATGGATTAAATAAATTATTGAATATCAATTAATTTAAATTTGAGTCTATACGGTTTAAATTAATTGTTGTTTTGTATTTCAAATCTGTTTTCTTTCTAGTTGTTCTATTCTCCTACCTCGTTCCTTTTCGAGGACGAAAAGATTTGAGTGGGGGAGAGTGTAACGACCCGTAAATTTCAACCGTTTTAATAACGTAATTAGTTGAAATTTTGTGAAATTTTAAACGATAAAATTTTGAAATAAAAATTTAATATTTGGAATACGTCTAGTTAAACATAGCAACTGGTAAATTTTCGTTCGAAAATACGAAAGTTTATTTCGCGCGTAAATTCACTTCAATTTAATCAGTTAAAAAGTAATGAAAATAAAATGTTTTCGGAACCTAAATATTTTTACATAGAAAAATTCTAAACCATCTTCTGAGCAAGATGTCAGTTGTCGTTTTTCCAAATTCGGACATCTTTAGCTCCGTCGATCTTATTTTTCTGCGTTTTTCTTGCATTTTTCGCTAGTTGAAATTTCGAATTTTTATAATTCGATCGTACCTCTGATATTTGTATACCATTTTAACCGTCTCGTTGCGTTGGTTACCAGGGTATATTGACTTCTGTGTTTCGGAGTTCGGTTCGAGACAGAATCCACGAAACGGGTGGTTGTATCGGTACCCATTTTGAGCTTTGTATGGTCCGTGACCTTTCAATTATCAACCGTTTGAAAAATCAACGGTCATTTGTTTTATTTTTTCATAAATTCTCGTGCCTGACTCTCTCACTTCCCTATATTCAATTCATGTACTGGTTCCAACACATATTGGTTGGTCTCTTCATTTCATTATCTGCAAATCTATTTTCACGAAACCTTTTTCCCTTTAATACCATTCATTCTAAAATTTTAGGAGAAGCTTGTTAAATGGTTTTGTGAAGCCTACTTGTTGTATATCTCTCAAAATTCACATACGCAAAACCTTGCTCCTCCCTCTGCCATGTCGCAAGCACACACCTCCTCTTGCCGATCACCAACCCAGGCCACCTCATCAGTGTCGGCCTCACCCTGCACCGAAGTCGACAGCGCCCCTCCCCTCCTCCGCGTTCCGCAGCTTCACGGCCATGGCCACGACCCAAACCCGCCTCACCACAAACAACTCCGACCCTACACCTTTAGTTTCCGCTCCTAGTGGCCGAGCATCACCTACCCAGCAGTGTGCCGCCACCGCGTACGTCCTCTGACTACCGCAAACCTCTGCCACCTCCGCTTTTTCTCCAACTCGAGCGGCCTAATGGCCTTGCATCACTAACCTGATCAAAAGGTATACATACCTTTTAAGTATTTTATATGTCTTTATATGGTAAGTGCATGCGTTATATATATATATAGTATTCTTATTTTTTTACAGTTATATATATTATGGTCTGATAGTTTTTTTTAAATAAAAGCTATATTCTTATAAACTGTTGTTGCTTAGCTATCAACTATATGTTATGAGTTTAAGTTTTATATACTGTATACACATATAGGTGGTAATATGTTGGGTTGGGTAGCTTGTGCATACAGCAGATGTGCATATATTTAAATCTCTATAAATTTTGTTGTATTAAACATTTATATTTCAGTTATGAATATTTTATTTTAAAGTTGTTTTTATATTTTGTTACTTACAGTTATGTTACAAGCTAAAGCATATATATGTATACTGTTTTGTATGTCACATTAATATATTTCAGTTTATGAAGATATACAGTTAGGTTTATTTTAGATCTGTTTATATTAATACCTACATTATGCTTTGTTATGTCGTTGATGTTTAAAAGTATGGAGAAGTTTTTTTTAAAAAACTCGGTTCATTTCTATTATATTTACGTATACTATATTTACATTATATTTACGTTATATTTAAACTCACTTTATATTTACATTATATTATACACACTTACGTTTTAAATTTTATTGTTTTCGTGTACTGGGTATCTACTATATATATTTTAGAATATGAGTTAAAAAGTTATGATGATCTTGACATATATAAAAAAAATGTTATCTAAGTTCGTTTTGTATAAAGTTGTCCTGGAAGTTATATTTGACTTATAAAGTAACTAATATATCGTTAGTATATAAAAATAAAAGTATATAAACATATTTATAGAAGTACTGTATTTTACTAAGTTTACAAAGTTATAAATGTGTTGTTTAATATATAATATTAGTTGTGTGTCAATGCATATCAAATCTGCAGTATTAGTTGACATGTTGTTATATAGTATATATTGCTCTGAGTTATATATTATAAGTGGTATAAACGTATACTTTATTTTATACGCTTGAGTAAGTACAAATTTGAAAATAAATATATGTTTAAACTGATTTTCGAACAATAATATATGCATTCAGTTTAATTTATATCAACTGATTCAGTCGTTCTCATCAATTTCCCTTTATCAGTTTTTGTTCGTCATGCCTGCTTTCTTCGTCGAATCGTGTCCGTCTAGCCTGTTTTGAATTTGCGCCTGGATTTCGTAAATCGATTTCGTCGTCTTTTCCCTAGCCTCGAAAGGTGAGCACTCACTCACGATTAACGTTCTTTTATTTATTAAATTTGATTTCAATTGAAACGACAATTGAAATATGCTGCTGTTTCATATTTACACTGTTATTACCTGTATCAGTTCACCTGTGACATCTGACACCATTATCTGTTATATATGCGATGATAATCCAATTTGGTTGTTAATGATTGATTGTTTGATGTTTATATTGGACGTTAAATTGTTAATGTTAAAATGATAAATAGTATGCAATTGAACTTGATATAGGATAGTTAAATGTTAAATTTGATTAACTGACTTTTGTATAATATGACCCCTTTAACTGTTAAATTTATTTGACGCGTAGGATTTGTTTAATTACACTTTGAACCACTGAATGTACGTTGTTAAATTGATGATGTATGAAATTGTAAATAGATGACAAGTGAAAACTGTAATGTAATAATCTTTAATCTACATGAAATGATAGTGTAGATTCTAGAAATAATTATATAAATTCGTACAAATAACAATGCGAATTAATACGGTTATTTCGGGATTATTTAAATTGATTGTTGGATTGTTATTGTTTGTTGTTATTGCTTGTTTATTTACTTTGACACCATCCCAGTTATCACACTGCAAGTTCCCTTTACTAGGATTTGATTTTGAATTGAATTGGAATCGGGTTGAAATGATTAATACCCAAATTAAACTTTGACCTAGGATAGAAAATTAAATAAAAACCCGATTGGTCAATAATTTGATTTGAAAATAATTGAAGATTTTATTTGAACCAATAATATGGTTTTGAAATGAAGTTGAAATTTGAATTTTAATGAAAGGAAAATGTTAATATTTAATAATCTGAAATAAAATGTTAACAATGAAATTGATGGAAGTATGTTGTTTAATTTGAGAAATTAATTGAATTTAGTTTTAAATTATTAAACTTTGAAATGATTTAATAATTAAGGTTTGAAATTATAATTAAGTTTGAAATTATTAAACTTTGAAATTATTTAATAATTAAGATTTGAATTATTTAATAATTAAATAAGATTGAATTTTTAATGATTAAATTGAATTGGATTTCTAATAAGAAAAATTGAACTTTTGAATAAGTAAATTTTGTTCGTAAATAATTGAAATTGAATTGATTTGGTTTTGAAATATATAAACGACCAATCAGTGTAATAATTTCGAAAGTTATTAAAGAGACCGGAATTCGGTTATGGATATACTCTCTATCTATACCGAAAACCACTTTAATAACTATACGCGGAGTGATGATCCAGAATGAAGTGGATGGAATGATGTACGCGTTGACTGAAAAAAGAGAACGATTTTGGATGACCCCTGACATGACTAAAACAGGAGCCGCGCCGGGCCATTGAGGATCGCCATCTCTAGCGGACACACTTCTTCGATACCATATCTATTACTATTGTGATTCGATTTGGGTGCACCCCTTGATTTGGGAGTGTTGTTTCGCGGTGTTGGGGTAGTAGCTGCTATGCCCAACATCAGTCCGGATCACACAACTACTAGTATCCTAGTTGGTATCGCCTCATGTACCTTGTCATACTGATTATCCTATTCGCGACCACTACGATTTTGATTTGTACCTTTAGTATATGGATTGCCCTCTGGTGACTTCCGGTTTTGGGGAAACTACGGTCTTGTATATGCTTTTGGGAATAAAAATGTGTTAAGGGTGGAATGGGCCATGACTTAACACTATTTTCGATATCTTTTATATTACTGATAGACATTATCTACTTAGCGTATATTACTACATAGTAGATAGTTTAACGGATCCTTAAAGGATGGTTATTCCAACATCCTTTGAGTTACTTGTATTTCAATTGCTATTTCACTTGAGTTGGATTTATTAATATAAGAATGTTAATCCTGACTCGAGTGTTTTGTGTTTTGCTTTACGCTCGGGTCAGACTGAGTAGTTCAGCTTTCGAGACTCACCTTTGGAGTTGGAGCTTCGCTTGGAGATCCAGCTATCTATCCAGCTTTCAGATATTCGATGATTCCAGTGATGTATTCTGATTTGTATCTGTTACTCTCCCGTTGTATCTGGTTTAACTCTGATGTATCGTATTACTCTTCTGTTGTAAACTCTGATGTATTTTATATATTCATATAGTAGCTTCATGAACTACTATCTCTTTTATTTCCGCTGCATTTATTACTCTGTGTCTGTGATCTGTGATTATATCTATTTACTGTATATGTTCAGTTTTGCCAAATTTAAATTAACAACGCGGTATTTTGAGCAATTCAACTCCGGCATGAGTGTCTACCTATACACTTATAATGGACGCGAATGGTCCAAAATATCGGGTCGTTACAGTTTTCCACCCAAGCTAGTATTATCTCGGCTTAACGCATCATAGTTATTGCAAGCAGCCACTTTAGGCACATTAGCTCCCGCATCGCCAACGTTTCCTGCTATTAATCCAACCATTGCTCCAGCTTACATCATATTGACAAAACTCATACATCGTCCCCATTTCCACTACTGGTGTTCTAGCACCCACATTAGCATTTGCATTGGTGGTTCGGTTAGCATTCCTAGCATTGGCAAAAACATTTTTGTTGGTTGTGGTGCTTCTGCCTACCAAGTTTAGTCTTTCACTTCTGGTATCTGTCTCTCATAATATGTATATGAGTCTTCATAAGATACAAAAATGGTCTAAGATAGAGGGGATAGTAAAGATAAGTATACATACTAATATATAGAAAATAACAAGTATGTTATAATATCGTAATCCTAAGACCCGATTTATTCTTGCTTATTTCATTCGGGTTATTTTTTTTCAAAATCTTATTAAGTTTTATGTAATCCTACGCTCTGATACTAAGTTGTAACATCCCCCATTTCGAGGCTTGAAAATAGATACTATTAATGTTACAGTCATCCATAGCATTATTTTCCAATGAAAGAATGAGATCCATTATTGAATCGTTAAAATCAAGAGCAATAGTGTAACACCCCTAATTTTGATTAACATTATTTAAGAGATTTAATTAGATGAATTAAATTAAATAATGTATCGAGTTAAGTAGAATAAGACTTGATAATTAAAATTGGTCGAGTCTTAAGTAATGAATTGATAAGATTGTTTAGAACTTAAATGCAAAGGAGGATTTATGAGAAGTGTAAAATAGGAAAAGGACTCATTTCTTAAATATAAGCTCTTCCTCTCTCATTATCGTCAATTACATTTCATTTCATACAAACACAAGTAAGATCAAGGTCGGCCATTGCTAAGAAAACTAAGAGGGAAAAAGCTTAGGAAATCGAAGGAAAGCTTAATAGAATCAAAACAACACATTTAATCTCAATCTCATTATCCAATCAAGGTGAATAATGGTTATCCATCTCACATATGTTTGCTTGTTTCGGTTCTATGACTAAATCTAAATCATATGATGTTATTATGCCATATTATGTTTGTTTGATGTATTATATGTTGCTTGGTGATTTATTGGATTAGTTATGGAAACATTTAATAGATTTTAAGTGTCAAAACCCAGCATATGATGTTCAAATGACTTGAAATTAGGTTATAATGTTCAGAACATTATTTTAGAAGTGAGATTTTAATTCCATAATTTTCTAAGCATGTATGAACATTTTATTAATTTCTTAAGTAAGGAAATTAATTTATTTGGGGTTTTAATTATTAAAAATAATTAATGATTTTGGTCCTGAGATTTTTAAATGTTAAAGAGTAGGTGAATTCTGATTTTAGAGATTTTTGAGGATTTTTCTCAAGTGATTACGATTTTATATGAATTTATTTAGCTAAAAGAGCTTATAGATAAATATTAAATGATTACTAATATTTATTGGGTGCGAAATGGTTTTTTGGGACAGGAAACAATTTGTGGAATTTTTTCTAAAAAGAAATTTATAAAGTTTGTTTCCAACCAGTAGAAAATTTACATGGGTTAAGGGTTGGTGGAAAGTAATTGCTTTTATTAGAAAAAAAACAGTTTTTATACTAATTACGATATTGCCATGATGCCAATATGAATGTTAAACCACAAATAATGGTCAACATTCACACCGCCACTATAGAATTCGGCTTCAAAATGAATCGATGCATACAGTATCAACTATATCAATATGGAATGAATCTGTTCAGGTTGAAATTATATAGTATAAGGTCTTCAACATTAAATCAATGTCGTCATGGTGATCTCGTAACACACCAGAACCATTCCGACCTATCTTGTTTCTTTGTTTGGAATATATAACATATGGTATTGATGCCACAAGTCTTTACCCAGGTTTTAAATGATGTCGCATACTATTATTTCTGATATCAATTATTTATGAAATCAACTATACTGAGGCAGTGATGCCGCAGGCTTCCTATTTTGATGCCATAGTTTAAGGCAATGATGCCTCTACTATATCATGGTTTCAATATCCCTTATATATGGCATAGTAGCTGTCGTTTATAGCACCCGATATCAACAATTTTGCAATATTGATGTTGTATGTCATCAATGTCGGCATCTATATATTATACGTATAGAAGGATATATTTAATAGGTTCGACAACCTATATAATTCTATGTTACGATAATAATGATTCCAGCATTATAGCCTATTGATTTTATAAATCAGATTTTTTTTATTAAAGATTATATAAGAAGGGACGCGACATTACATATCGACGATAGTGATGCGATAAGTTATTGACTCAATGGTTTTAATTAAAGAAGCTTAATTGCCTAAAGTTATGAGGTGTGACAACCACCAGACGATTTCAAAAATTATGAAAGCTATTTCATAGAAGCATATATTTTGGCATTATATTTTGATAAAGTAAAAGGCTGTGTATTCTTGTTTTAAATATGATTTTAAGGGTTAAATCATTTATAAAGAATTATGTGTTTAGGGAAATAAAGAGGGTATTTAGACCAGGAATTTATATGAAAATTTATCACCATTAGATAAATTGTTATAGGATATTTTGACTTAGGGAATATCGATTAGAAAACCGGGTAATAGGATTGGTGTAGTGTAGCACCCTATGCTTCAACTGTTAGCCCCCATTTGATATAAGTTCACAATTCTAGTGCGTAGGGGTTTGTTAAGGGTAAAATTAAAAGTAGGTTTACACACAGAAAGGAATATATAACTTAGATAGGTTATTGGTTGGTCTGCAAAACCAATAGGTTCATATTGAGCCTAGCAAAACTATGAGATAGATAGATAGTCAGGTTAACACTTAGATGATTGTGTTTGGACGGACAATCCTATTTCCTTCTAACGGTAAGTTAGAGAATTTGGTATATCTAGTAAGCCCGAGTCAGCCATATAGATTTGTAGGAACCCTCGTAAAACTATGAAATAGAGACAAACAATCAATTGATTGAGACAGATTGATTAGGTTTACCTATGTAGCATGCATGCATATGATTATTTTATGTTGGTTTAACTATTGTGATTACAGGAGCATGTTTTGATTGACATATTTATAGAAGATACTTGTGAGGGGAAGGGGGCATCTTCATATGTTGCTCTTGGAGTATTTGGTGATAATTATATTTTATTGGAACTTATGCAATATTTGGGATTATGCAATGAATATGAAAATTTATTAATGAAATGTATTTTGAAAAAAAAAAATTATATTCATGTGCTTCTAATGTTAATGATACTATCGACTGGTCTCATTTTATCACCAGAGAATAATACTATTGATGATTGCAACATCAGTAGCGCTTATTTTGGGCCTTGGAATAGGGTATGTTACAAATAGAATTTACAAAATTTTAACAAAACTTTTCATTCATTAATTTGCAAATTCGTTACAATTCATTTCCATAACCTCATGAATACATCGTTTAGAAAAAAAAATTATAACTATATATAGTTCCAAGAGCAACATATGAAAATCTACCTTGGATGATTAGAGTTTCAATTGTCCAGACAGTTATAGTACTTGTCATTACATACATTCAACAACAATAAAAGTAGGTAAACTAATGCATAACGGAAATATATGATCTTCTATAGTAGCTTGCCTCCTACACGTCTTCAGAAGCTTATTCATCTAAACCTGAAAAAGCCATACCCTCGGCCCACTCAATTCGAAATTGAGCACACAAGAGTTTAGGCTAAAATAAAAAATTTCGGGTCAAACAAAAAGTCTTGTGTGAATAATATTATACCATCTCGAACCAAAATGGATACATAGTGAAACCACGCTGCTGAGCGGAATGGGTTTTTTGCTCACTGGTAGCATTAAAATCATATCATATCTGCAACCAAAATGATTAGCACATTATCACAACATAATCATGAAATAATGGGCAAAATGAATAGTTAGTCATTCACTAAGGTCAAGGGATTATAAAATCCCATATTTTCCTAATCCCAAAACAACCCATGACATAGTTTACCCAGTGTCGCTACGAACCTATATTAGTTTCTCAGGTTGATTAGAAATTTATAATGGTTTTGCAGGTTGACTAGAGACCTATCAATCTAACTCGAGTTAAAAATTTAACCAGATAATCCATAATATCTCGTCCAATGAGAGGAAATAAGATCAACTTCTATCCAATAGAAAAATACAACACATGTCCTTCGGCTGTACCCTACGTAATGGAATCACAGACCTTCCAACCTTGGACTAAGTGGTTGGAGGATAGAGCGCGCCCCTCACCCAGTTTCCCCCTTAAATTTGAAATTTTAATCTAGTTTTCAAGATGCCAATGAGTCATATCTTTTGATCAGTTCAGCCATCTTAACACAATTTTGATCTTCACGATCTCCTGAATGTAGTTCTACTCACTCAAGGTTTAAGTCTAATCATACCCACTATTGAAACAACCCTAACCGGTCCTCTATTCCCAAAATTTCAAAGGTCACAATGTTGGGTGATATCATTCATATATGTAAGTGATTATATCAATAATTCAATATATACAATAATAGCTGATCAATGTAAAAAAATGAAAATCCAACACATAATCAGTCAATTGAATATATGTTCAATATGATAGCCAATTTATACATAAATTATTTTCCCAAAGTAATAGCTTCCTTAAAAACTCTTTCAAAAATAGACTAATACGTTTTTCTTCTCTTTTGAAATCTCATCAAAATACTTAACAAAATTACCTTTTATTTAAGTAAAATTTAACCTTAAAATAGAATGAAAATATAACAAGTGTTATAAAATATTTATCCCCCACTTTTAAAAACCTATAGGCTAACACAGCTTAAGAATTCATTTATTTTAACAAGTTAAAATATAGACCGTCGCGCATCATAAATTTTAATTGCCATTGCCTGTTAAAAATAGGGTTGTCGCACGTTTTATAGCTGTTGCTTTAAAATTGAACTGAAGTTATTGCGTTTTAAAATTGCATAGTCGTCGCTGACTATATATTTCATAGTTAAATATATATAAATAATATACTAGTATAGGACCTGTGCTTCGCACATAGGTAGATGTTGGCTTAATGAATATTATGAAGTTGGAATTATGAAGTGAATTTGATGATGTATCTCACCAGGCCTGTACGGATAGATGTTGGGATTATACTATGAGTATTTTTCAAACTTCGATATGCTGAAGCATAAAGGTTAGTTGGTAAATATTTTGGCTTTTCATGTGTGAAGAATTTTTTTCGTTAATTTTAATTATAAAGCAAAGACCCACGGTTATAAAAATTGATTCCCATGGCGAGCATGCTGAAATGAATCTCAGGTATATAGTGGTAAAATTATCGAATAAATACACATGTAAAAAATGGTAAAACAGCAGACATAAGTACAAAGTAACTACAAAATCTTAAAAAACCACAGTCCAAATTTTAAAGTACAAAGTGATATAATAAGACAACAAATACATAAGTACAAAGTAATCATTGAAAATTCAGTTTTAATTAATATAACAGAATAAATAGAAAACCAATTAAAACAAAAACACATATAGTATGATTTGAGCATTCCCAACGGAGTGGCGGTTGGGAAGCAATCGACTTCCAACTGGGATCGGTTGAGCTCTTCTGGGTTGCTTTGGCAACCCGGAAGGTTGCCAAAAAAATCCAGGGGGTTGCTTCTTAGCCGGCCAAAATAAAGCCGGCTAAGTTTAGCCTGCTTTATTTTGACCGGCTAAGGCCACATATTGGCAACGGTCTTCCATATAACCGATTAACCTGTAACATCCCCCCTACTTCGAGGCCCAAAACTAACGGCTACGGATGTTGCAGTCATCCATAGTTATTAATCCTCGGCGACCATATATGATGAAATTAGATATATAGATACACAGATCACAAGAATACGGAGAAATTTTAATAAATTAAAAATATCATTCCACATTCCATTCAGAACCATTCATGTTCATTACATAATCCCAAAAATGTTAACTACGTTCAAAAAAAATATAGTTATTACACATACGCCAAGAGCAACATATGAAGATGCCCCATTGGTTGACCAGAGTATATTGTAAGGCTAATAAGTCTGCCTTTACACCTAAAATACACAGCAGAAAAAGATAACTCTAAATAACTAACTACCTCCTGCATGCCTCCGGAAGCTTTATTTATCTAAGAAGAGAATCTGAAAACCATAAACCTCAAACTACTCAAAATCAATTGAGTACCCGAGAGTTTAAGGGGAAGACATTAACTTCGATTCAGACATAAGCCTGGTATGAATTATAATCTACCATCTCAAACCTTTTAGATATCTAGTGAGACCACGCCGCTTAGCGGAACAGGTTTTCCCCTCACTAGTATCCTAAAACCTTTACAAAACCATATACTGTGCTCCTGCATCTACAATGGTCAAAACATAATCATTTCAATATATTGTGATGATATACATATATAAACATTTTGGGTTTCCCATCCCTAGTTTAATTGACTCCCCGTC
This sequence comes from Allium fistulosum, assembly GCA_030737815.1. Classification (NCBI taxonomy): domain Eukaryota; kingdom Viridiplantae; phylum Streptophyta; class Magnoliopsida; order Asparagales; family Amaryllidaceae; genus Allium; species Allium fistulosum. The sequence continues at coordinate 1,026,690,992 of CM060902.1, forward strand.
ATACTTATAGTTTCTAAGGTCACTATTAACCTATTAATTTTCATGGGTTTACTAATAACCTTTTTATAATTCATGGACACCCTATGCTATTTTGGAGTTTTCATAGGATCACTAAGAAACTATAGGCCCCTGCCAATTAACTTAATTAATTCATGGTTCCCCTGAACCTATGTAATGCCCCAGAAATTCATGGAATCTTATTTTGGTTGGATTTTGAAATATATGAATTTATTTGTATAGGAATATATGGGATTAATTATGTGCAAGTGTGTGTGCATGTGTGCACGTGCACACTGATATGGCACAAGGAAGAACTCCAGACTTCCTGAATATAAAACAAGAATTAAAAAGCATTACAAACATGATTTTGTACCATGGATATTTGATTTCTGGAATTATATGGATCATCCCAGAGAATAAGAAAAGTAAGTTTTATTTTAAATCAGTAAACAGATTTTATTTAAAACCCAGGAAATATATATATATATAAGCAAGTGAAACTATAACACTAAAATGGCAAAAGACAAATGGCGAGCAAAATAATTGCTTTAGGCAGAAAATAGAAAGGAGGATTTTTTTAGAAAATAAACAATGTCACACAATTATCATGACTTGGTAAGAATATGATATATTCTGGAAAAGAAAAAGGAGAGGCAGGTCTCACATATGGCCGGGATATTAAAGGTAAAAAAATAAACAAATTTGAAATGCAAAATGCATGAGTCTTGGCCAGGGTAGGAATGGGATTTTACAATGATAAAACCCTAGAAAACTTCTCTTATAAATCCAAGTATAAACCAGAAAAATCATTTGCTACCCAAAACATTTAAGAAAACAAAGAAGAAAATACTTACAAGCAGAAAAGCAAGTTTTGAAAAGGTTTCTTTTCTGGGTTTAGCAAGAGAAGCATTTTCTGTGAGTAATCTCACTAAACCCATGGAATTAAGTCCTGTTATGAGGCAGCCAAGCTTATGTTATTTTTCCATATATTGTTGATTTCATTAATATGGTTTTAATGGATGTTTTAATGGGTGTTTCTGAATGTTTTGATTGCTTTGATGTTTGAGTATTTTGCTCTGTTTGGTTACACCCAGAAATGTAAAAGTATGAAATCATGAAAGTAAATAGAGGATACTTGTAACTGGTTTAGATATGGCATGGGAAATTTAGAAATCAAAATGTATATGAGTTGCATTACACTTGTGTAAGTGCTGAGGCTCAAATGAAAGATTCAAGGTTGCAATGGAAATATCCAAAAGTGTTGAACCCTTGATCAAATAGAAAACCCATGAGCCAGAAATCTTGTTTAAGCTAGATCTTGAATTTAGTTCAAACATGGTTGCTTATGAAACAATAATAACCCACATGCCCAGTCTTTATTCCCAGTTGTAAATATTCCTATATTTTCTTTAAGCCAAAATATTTGAAAATATGATTTCCTCTGGATAGGAATGTTAGCTTGTTTTTTGAATTATGCTTGTGAGTTTTATAATTCATATACAATGTGATTCAGTCACCTAGCTATCTCATGATAGGATTAAACATGAACACTTAGTAAATAAACTAAGGATTGTGAGCCAAGAGGACTGCTGGAATGCTTGTTGTATTTAAAGTATGCAAGTTGGCACATGGCTTGTTTAAGCCCTAAGATCTTTGTGCAATAATGTGAATTATTTTATTGCAATGTGTCCCCGTGATTCCTTTATGGCAGATGAGGCTAGGAATTAATTTGGTAAATACAACCTTAAATTGATGAAGTAGGAACTTGAGTTATTCCTAAGATGGTTGGTCTGGAGCTATGATAGTTCCTGAGTATTTCTATTTGAAATGTATGTTTACATGGTTGAAAGTGTGTACATAGTTAGTCTTAAACACTGATCATATATGCACAATACATCATAAACAAGTCAGGCAAATTGAACAAAGAAGCTATGCCCACTTATACAAAATGTTTATGTCTCACTCATTTACTTAATATCATGGAATTTTTGATATTGCTCATACCAGATCTTGTATCTGACCCTTGTTTGCTTATGGCATCTGGGGTGTCTCATTTAAAATGGGGCAGCCTCTAATGCTCTTTCAGGGAATGCTGGTTCTAAATAGGAAGCTACTATAGCTATTGAGAATGATTGGATAAGCATGCTAAATTAGAATTAAATAAGAACTCAGAAGGAATTATTTGCATGTATTCTGAGAAGCTTTTATAGTTATGCTTTGGTTGTTATGTAATTGAATGCTTGAATTTATTTAGTTGTTTTAACTGAATCTAGTAATGTATTAAGTTTGGATTTACCAAAGACTTAGTTGAATCTATGCAAGAAAGTATATATTTGAGTATTATGGTGAAAATCTGTAAATGATATATGCCAGTAATTGAGAAATAGATATGTATATATATACATATATTGTATTAGTTAATTTCAAGTTACTTAAAACTTTAAGTTTGAAGGTTAAAAATCTGAGTTTAGCTAGAAGTAATATTTCAAGAATTTTGTGACAATATGCAGAAGTGTTTTGATAAAAGAAACAACATATTTGTACACTTTAAAAAGATATAAACATGTTTTAAGGGATTTTGCAAATGTCTGGTATCTGAATTTACATTGCAAAAGCCAGGCACTAATGTTTTGATGATCTAGTCATAAGGCTAACCCACTTCAAAAATAATGAGGTCTGGATTGATCAAGATGATCAGAGTTTTGGGTATAAAGGAAGAAAATACACTTTCTAAAATCTGAAGCTTTCTTTGCAAATGCATGAACAAAGACATTTTCAAATACTTGATCAACTCACATTTTATTTTGAATAGCTTTATTAGCCCAGAGAGTACAATACATCTAATATGCACACATATTATCTTAATACTACTTTTGTCAAATGACCATAGAATCTGGATTCTCTAAATCCAGTAAAGCAACCTGTAAATTAGATGCAAGCTGAGGTAACTCAGGGATTAGAGAATAAATTTGGTTAAGGAAAATACAACTATCTAGATTATGAAAGAATTACACAACTGACCTGGTAATAAGTAAAGAAATTTGTGATAAAATAACTTGTGTTGAAAATGATAAGTGAGTATATCATTTTCCTTTCTGACTTTAACCAAATCCCAAATAATTAAACTAAAATTTTGGTGGCTTGCTATATAATCTGAGATCACCTTACTATCTCAAACTAACAGACAATAACAATAAGAATGATCAAAAATTAATAGGTATAGATTACACATGATTATGGGAATTCACTCCCATGACTCAAATATTAAACAAAGGTAAATGAGCTATGTACTGGTTGATTAGAAATTCAAATTCAACCAGGATGCACTCTTGCTTACCAACACTCTGATCCAAGCAAGAGGGTCACATACATCTTCATATGTATGTGAATATATTATTAAAGAACTGATATAAATATATTAGTAGAAAATTAGGATCCTGGATAATTTAGTGGAGAGGTTAATGACTCTAGGAAATTATTGATGAAAACTTAAAAAAAAAATTTAGGTGAAATAGCTAGGGTCATTTCATTTGGTATCAGAGCTATGTTAAAACCGTACATAGCTAAGAATGATTGTATTGATTGATTGAAGTATTATAACAATATGTATTAACTGGTTGTTTGTTTGAGTAAAATAATAATACATATAAAAAGTTATGGCAAAAGAAAAATGCTCATGATAAACTAACCCTATTTACCCCATACTCTAGTTATCCAATCATGGTAGGAAGAGGATCTCATCATAATGCAGGATCAAGTGCACCACAAATGCTTGATATGCAAGACTTTATGAGGGCTTTAAGGGATGGAGTAGGGCAGAGACTTGAGAACCCACATGAGGAACTTTCAAAACTGTTAAAGACTTATACCAATTTAGGAGGCAAGAGCTTTGAAGGGACTGAAAATGTGATGGAAATTCAAGCATGGTTGAGAACACTGGATAGAATTTTCAATAACATGCAACTGGATGATCAAAGGAAGAGGCAAGTGGCCTCAAGACAATTGAAAGGTGTGGCTTTAAGCTGGTGGGAGGTAGTCATAGCTGGGAGGATTGAGAATGAAATCACTTGGAATCAATTCAAGGAGATGTTGGAAGCTAGATTTGTTCCAGCATCAGCCAAAACTCTATTGCTTGAAGAATTCATCAGACTTAGGCAGGGAACCTTTAATGTGACTGAGTATACTCGTAGGTTTGAGGGCTTGTCTAAGTATGGAGCTATGCTTGTGGCTGATGAGGCATCAAAGAATGATAGGTATATTAAGGGTTTAAACCCAGGGCTTAGTAGGGCTATGTTGCCATATGCAGATAAAACTTTTGATCAAGTCATTGATCTGGCCTTAAAATTTGAGCAACATGACAAGGAAAGGGAGAAGTATAAGAGTTTTAAGAATAACAATAATAAGAAAAAAAAGGGAAGGTATCACCCCTATGACAAAAAGAAGGAGGAGACAGAAAGCAAGAAAACCAATGATACTAAGACCACTGATACAAAGAGAAAAATAACATGCCATCATTGTGGAAAGGAAGGACATATCAAACCAAGGTGCCCAGAATTGAAGGGAGGAGCTTTCAAATGCTACCTATGTGGTAAGGAGGGACGTATCAAGAGAAATTGCCCTGAGTATAAACAGCAAGGGAAGCTAGCAAGTTTGGAGAGCAAAAGCAAATCCACAGTAGAAGCTATTGCAGAAAACCATGGTCAAGTGGAAGGTACCTTATTTATTTGTACCCTACCTATATCAGTAGTGTATGACACAGGGGCAACACATTCTCTGATTTCCCATGAATTAGTTGCATTGCTTAAATTACATTGCATACTGGTTGAAACTCCTTTGTTAGTGCAAAGCCCATTAGGGAGTTCTAGTGTTTTAAACATGATTTGTGTGGATGTGGAATTAAACATAGGAGGAAATGTTTTTATTTCCAATTTATATGTTTTAAATTACCCAAATATAGGTATTATATTGGGTGTAGACTGGTTAAGGCAATACAAAGCCATAATTAATTTAGACTCATCCACCATATCATTACAAAATTCTAGAGGTCAAAGAATCACAATTTTGTGTGAAATAGCCAAAGAAAGAAAATTATATCACTTGATTGACTTAAATAAGGATTCCAGTGAGCCTTCTATTGAAGAAATCCCCATAATTAACAAATACTTAGATGTGTTTGGAGAGGTTAAGGGTGTTCCACACCACAGACCAGTGGAATTTCAGATTAGCCTCATACCAGGAGCCAGTCCAATTATTAAGAAACCCACTAGAATGGGGCCTAGTGAGTTGAAGGAATTGAAGAAACATTTAGAAGAATTGGAAAGCAAAGGATTTATAAGACCAAGTAATTCATGCTGGGGTGCTCCAGCAGTGTTTGTAAGGAAACATGATGGTACTTTAAGAATGTGCATAGATTACAAGGAGCTAAACAAAGTCACTATCAAAAACAAGTACCCCTTACCTAGAATTGATGATCTTTTTGATCAACTTAGTGGAGCAAAAGTATTTTCTAGATTAGACCTGGCATCTGGATTCCATCAGATGAAGGTTGAGAACTCAAGTGTTAAGTATACAGCCTTTAACACTAGGTATGGTCTATATGAGTTTCTTGTCATGCCATTTGGGTTGACAAATGCCCCATCATATTTTGTAGACTTGATGAATAGGATATTCAGGGATTATTTAGACAAGTTTGTATTGATTTTTATTGATGATATTTTGATTTATTCTAAAACAGTAGAGGAACATGAAAATCACTTACACCTTGTTTTGTCTAGATTAAGAGAAAAAGATTTAAAAGCAAAATTTTCTAAGTGTGCATTTTGGAAAGAAGAAGTGCATTTCCTTGGGCATGTTATATCTGCCAAAGGCATTTCTGTAAACCCCAATAAAATTGTGGCAATCCAAGCATGGAAAAGGCCAAGCACAGTGGGAGAAGTTAGGTCATTTATGGGAATGGCAGGGTATTATAGGAGGTTTATAAAAGATTTTTCTAAGATGTCATCATACCAACCTAACTAGAAAGAACCAACCCTTTATATGGACTGAGAAATGTGAACAAGCCTTTAGTAAAATCAAGGAGGCCTTAGTCAATGCACCAGTGTTGAAAGTACCAGAAGGAAATGAGGATTTAATTGTTTATACTGATACAAGTGGTTCTGGGCTAGGAGCTGTATTAATGCAGCAAGATCAAGTTATAGCCTATGCATCAAGACAATTGAAGCCACATGAATCAAGATATGCAACCCATGATCTTGAGTTGGCAGCAGTGGTATATGCATTAAAGCTCTGGAGACATTATCTTCTAGGTGCTAAGTTTATCTTATACACTGACCCATAAAGCATTAAAATATCTCTTTTCACAAAAAGATTTGAATATGAGGCAGCATAGATGGGTTGAGTTTCTTACAGCATATGATTTGGACATACTTTATACCCCAGGAAAGGCTAATAAGGTTGCAGATGCTTTGAGCAGGCAGCATGCAAAAGTAGCCATGTTAATGATAGAAGAGTTTAGAAATCTATCTCTACTTGCTGATTTGGAGATTGAGGAAAACAGTGAGGTAAACATGGAGATGATTGAAGAAGGGAGTAAAGGAAAATTAAGTTTGATAACTTTACAATCAGATTTAATTTTGAAAGTGGGGAAAATGCAAGAGGAAGACCCAGATTTATTAGAAAAGAAAACTTTAATAGAAAAAGGAGAAGAAGTAGCAAACTACCACCTTGATAAGGATGGATACTTAAGGAATAAAGGTAGGATATGTGTTCCAAAGGATATAGGATTAAAGGAAGAGGTACTTAATGAATATCATAGGAGCAAATATTCTATACATCCAGGCAGCACCAAGATGTACCAAAACTTGAAGAGGGATTATTGGTGGAGAGGGATGAAAACTGATGTGGCCAAACATGTTGCAAAGTGTATGATTTGCCAACAAGTCAAAGCAGAAACCCAAAGACCCTCAGGCCTATTACAACCTCTAAGCATACCACAGTGAAAGTGGGAAGATATATCTATGGATTTCATAGATGGTCTGCCTAGATCAAAGAGAGGAAATACAAGCATTTGGGTAGTAGTTGATAGATTGACTAAAGTAGCACACTTTATACCAGTGAAGGCAGAAAGAAATGCACCAAAACTAGCTCAAATATTCATGAAAGAAGTAGTAAGGTTGCATGGAATTCCTAAGACTATAGTGAGTGATAGGGATACAATCTTTACATCCAGATTTTGGAAGAGCTTTCAAGAAGCCATGGGGAGTGAATTATGCTTGAGTACTGCATACCACCCCCAATCAGATGGTCAAACTGAAGTAATAAATAAAGTTTTGGAGGATTTGTTGAGGGCATGTGCATTGGACTTTGGAGGCAATTGGGAAGATCACCTCCATTTGGCTGAATTTACATATAACAATAGTTATCAAAGCACCATAGGCATGGCACCATTTGAAGCCTTATATGGCAAACCATGTTTGTCACCAATATGTTGGGTTGAAGCAGGAGAAAAGGCTGTCTTAGGGCCTGAGTATGCTAAAGAAACTACAGAGAAAATTGAACTTGTAAGAAGAAGGATGGCAGCAGCTCAAGATAGGCAAAAGAAGTTTGCAGTTGTAAGGAGGAAGCATGTAGAATATGAAGTTGGTGATTATGTTTTCATCAAAGTTTCACCTATGAAGAAGGTGTTGAGGTTTGGCAAGCAGAGAAAACTTACCCCAAGATATGTTGGACCTTACAAGATTTTGGAAAGAATAGGTTCATTAGCATATAAGTTGGAGCTACCAGAAGAGATGTGTGCAATGCACAATGTATTTCATGTATCACAACTTAGGAGATGGGTGCATGATAAAGAGGAAATTCTAGAGAAACCAACTCAAGTTCAAATAAATCCTGATTTGGTCTATGAGAAAGAACCAGTGGGAATTTTAGCTAAAGAGGAAAAGAAGTTGAGGAACAAAACTCTGAAATTGGTAAAGGTTCAATGGAGCCTAGACCCTAATGATTGTACATGGGAATTAGAGGATAAGATAAATATGGATTACCCTAAGCTTTTTGCAGTGGAAGGTAAAATCTAAATCCCTAAAATTTTAATATGTATGGTTGTTTTGACTGAATTGTTTGCTTATGCAATGTTTGATAGATTTAAAAAAAATCTGGAAATGTTTAAAGTCAAAATGAGAAAATTGTGAGGACACAATTCCTAAAAAGGTGGGGTGATTGTAATGCCCCAGAAATTCATGGAATCTTATTTTGGTTGGATTTTGAAATATATGAATTTATTTGTATAGGAATATATGGGATTAATTATGTGCAAGTGTGTGTGCATGTGTGCACGTGCACACTGATATGGCACAAGGAAGAACTCCAGATTTCCTGAATATAAAACAAGAATTAAAAAGCATTACAAACATGATTTTGTAACATGGATATTTGATTTCTGGAATTATATGGATCATCCCAGAGAATAAGAAAAGTAAGTTTTATTTTAAATCAGTAAACAGATTTTATTTAAAACCCAGGAATATATATATATATATATATATATATATATATATATATATAAGCAAGTGAAACTATAACACTAAAATGGCAAAAGACAAATGGCAAACAAAATAATTGCTTTAGGCAGAAAATAGAAAGGAGGATTTTTTTAGAAAATAAACAAGTAAACAATGTCACACAATTATCATGACTTGGTAAGAATATGATATATTCTGGAAAAGAAAAAGAAGAGGCAGGTCTCACATATGGCTGGGATATTAAAGGTAAAAAATAAACAAATTTGAAATGCAAAATGCATGAGTCTTGGCCAGGGTAGGAATGGGATTTTACAATGATAAAACCCTAGAAAACTTCTCTTATAAATCCAAGTATAAACCAGAAAAATCATTTGCTACCCAAAACATTTAAGAAAACAAAGAAGAAAATACTTACAAGCATAAAAGCAAGTTTTGAAAAGGTTTCTTTTCTGGGTTTAGCAAGAGAAGCATTTTCTGTGAGTAATCTCACTAAACCCATGGCATTAAGTCCTGTTATGAGGCAGCCAAGCTTATGTTATTTTTCCATATATTGTTGATTTCATTAATATGGTTTTAATGGATGTTTTAATGGGTGTTTCTGAATGTTTTGATTGCTTTGATGTTTGAGTATTTTGCTCTGTTTGGTTACACCCAGAAATGTAAAAGTATGAAATCATGTAAGTAAATAGAGGATACTTGAAACTGGTTTAGATATGGCATAGGAAATATAAAAATCAAAGCGTATATGAGTTGCATTACACTTGTGTAAGTGCTGAGGCTCAAATGAAAGATTCAAGGTTGCAATGGAAATATCCAAAAGTGTTGAACCCTTGATCAAATAGAAAACCCATGAGCCAGAAATCTTGTTTAAGCTAGATCTTGAATTTAGTTCAAACATGGTTGCTTATGAAACAATAATAACCCACATGCCCAGTCTTTATTCCCAGTTGTAAATATTCCTATATTTTCTTTAAGCCAAAATATTTGAAAATATGATTTCCTCTGGATAGGAATGTTAGCTTGTTTTTTGAATTATGCTTGTGAGTTTTATAATTCATATACAATGTGATTCAGTCACCTAGCTATCTCATGATAGTATTAAACATGAACACTTAGTAAATAAACTAAGGATTGTGAGCCAAGAGGACTGCTGGAATGCTTGTTGTATTTAAAGTATGCAAGTTGGCACATGGCTTGTTTAAGCCCTAAGATCTTTGTGCAATAATGTGAATTATTTTATTGCAATGTGTCCCCGTGATTCCTTTATGGCAGATGAGGCTAGGAATTAATTTGGTAAATACAACCTTAAATTGATGAAGTAGGAACTTGAGTTATTCCTAAGATGGTTGGTCTGGAGCTATGATAGTTCCTGAGTATTTCTATTTGAAATGTATGTTTACATGGTTGAAAGTGTGTACATAGTTAGTCTTAAACACTGATCATATATGCACAATACATCATAAACAAGTCAGGCAAATTGAACAAAGAAGCTATGCCCACTTATACAAAATGTTTATGTCTCACTCATTTACTTAATATCACGGAATTTTTGATATTGCTCATACCAGATCTTGTATCTGACCCTTGTTTGCTTATGGCATCTGGGGTGTCTCATTTAAAATGGGGCAGCCTCTAATGCTCTTTCAGGGAATGCTGGTTCTAAATAGGAAGCTACTATGGCTATTGAGAATGATTGGATAAGCATGCTAAATTAGAATTAAATAAGAACTCAAAAGGAATTATTTGCATGTATTCCGAGAAGCTTTTATAGTTATGCTTTGGTTGTTATGTAATTGAATGCTTGAATTTATTTAGTTTTTTTAACTGAATCTAGTAATGTATTAAGTTTGGATTTACCAAAGACTTAGTTGAATCTATGCAAGAAAGTATATATTTGAGTATTATGGTGAAAATCTGTAAATGATATATGCCAGTAATTGAGAAATAGATATGTATATATATACATATATTGTATTAGTTAATTTCAAGTTACTTAAAACTTTAAGTTTGAAGGTTAAAAATCTGAGTTTAGCTAGAAGTAATATTTCAAGAATTTTGTGACAATATGCAGAAGTGTTTTGATAAAAGAAACAACATATTTGTACACTTTAAAAAGATATAAACATGTTTTAAGGGATTTTGCAAATGTCTGGTATCTGAATTTACATTGCAAAAGCCAGGCACTAATGTTTTGATGATCTAGTCATAAGGCTAACCCACTTCAAAAATAATGAGGTCTGGATTGATCAAGATGATCAGAGTTTTGGGTATAAAGGAAGAAAATACACTTTCTAAAATCTGAAGCTTTCTTTGCAAATGCATGAACAAAGACATTTTCAAATACTTGATCAACTCACATTTTATTTTGAATAGCTTTATTAGCCCAGAGAGTACAATACATCTAATATGCACACATATTATCTTAATACTACTTTTGTCAAATGACCATAGAATCTGGATTCTCTAAATCCAGTAAAGCAACCTGTAAATTAGATGCAAGCTGAGGTAACTCAGGGATTAGAGAATAAATTTGGTTAAGGAAAATACAACTATCTAGATTATGAAAGAATTACACAACTGACCTGGTAATAAGTAAAGAAATTTGTGATAAAATAACTTGTGTTGAAAATGATAAGTGAGTATATCATTTTCCTTTCTGACTTTAACCAAATCCCAAATAATTAAACTAAAATTTTGGTGGCTTGCTATATAATCTGAGATCACCTTACTATCTCAAACTAACAGACAATAACAATAAGAATGATAAAAAATTAATAGGTATAGATTACACATGATTATGGGAATTCACTCCCATGACTCAAATATTAAACAAAGGTAAATGAGCTATGTACTGGTTGATTAGAAATTCAAATTCAACCAGGATGCACTCTTGCTTACCAACACTCTGATCCAAGCAAGAGGGTCACATACATCTTCATATGTATATGAATATATTATTAAAGAACTGATATAAATATATTAGTAGAAAATTAGGATCCTGGATAATTTAGTGGAGAGGTTAATGACTCTAGGAAATTATTGATGAAAACTTAAAAAAAAATTAGGTGAAATAGCTAGGGTCATTTCAACCTACTGGTCATTCAATAACACATCTTTTATCCTAGCTTTCATGGGCTGTCTAGGAACCTATGGATTACTCCAGTAACTCCCTTCTTACCCTAGTTTTCATGGGTTGACTAGGAACCTACTGATGCCTCCAATAACTTCTTTCTTATCCTAGTTTTCATGGATTGACTAGGAACCTTTTGACTAATATCAATACTTAATCCAGATATAGTTTTCATGGGATCACTACAGACCAATTGGCCCCTACCAACCATCCTTAATACATAGTTTTCATGTGTTTACTATGAACTTGTTGGTTACCCCCAATAACTTCCTAATCATAGTTTTTATGGATTTACTATGAATCTGTCTCTCGGACATCTACAAGATTTAATTTAGGCATCCTATATTTTGGTCTCCCTGACTCCCACGATGCAATTTTACTCATTCAGGAGTTTAATCAACTCATATTCACTACTGGGTTATCCTAGCTGGTTCTTTTACCCCCTTTATCCCCAAAATATAGTTATGGGTTCTTTATCATGTGAATATATTCATATTTGAAGAAGCAGATATAACAACTTAACAATACCACTCCTGTGGGTTTAATATCCCTGAAAACACTTACATATAAAACATGGTTAATCCCCTTTAACCTATACTTTTATCAAGGAAATACTTCTTTAAATTTACATACTTGAAATCCTTTCAAAACTCTTTTATTTAGCCATGGGTTTTTCCTTTAAAAATGAGTTTGGGTTTACAAAGCCTTTCGACACCTTCGAAACCTTGCTTTCGACATCATAGGATGACCTCCTTCGGAAGCATTAAAATATATTTTCAACGCGATATGCTCCTTACCTTTCGAATACTTTAAAACTTCTCTTTCGAAACCTTTCAATTTTATTAAAAAATTAACCTTTAACATAAGAAGCATAGCTTCGAAACCAAGTGAAAGTACCCCTTCCGAAACCATTGGAAGTATACCTTCCGAAACTGTTGGAGGTTACTCCTCTGAAACCATTGAAAGTCCCCCTTTCGAAATCATTGGGTTTAAAACATCATTTTGGGTCAAAGTGAACATACGCGAAAGCATCTCTTTCGAAACCATTCTTTATTTCATAAAAGTATTTGGGGAAAACTTGATGGTGTTGAAACTCATCCTTTCGAAAGCATTAAACATCGGGGTGAAACAATTGAAGGTTGGCTTCAAAACCCCTTCTGAAACCATTACCTTCGAAACGCCTAACCCCTTTCGAAAGTAGTAGGAAGTGGCTTATATTTATAAAAACAAATGGTACCTTTTGACAGCATTGATATCTTCAATACCATCAAAAGGCATCTAATCACAAAAGGGTTTCGACTTGGTCAAAACTACCCCTTTTGAAAGCATCACTTTAAAAACCTAATAACTTCTTCGAAAGCTACTTACTTTAAAAACAAAGATGGCAATTCTCCTTCGAAAGCTTCTTTTGAAATATCCTTTCGCAACCCTTTGGTTTCGACTGCTTCGAAACCCTTTAGTAAACATGCAAGCGCTTTTCATTTAAAAACAAAATAAAGGTATCGACACCTTCGGAAGTATGTTTCGACGCCCTTCCTTCTGCCTTTCTCCAATCCACTGCATACCAACTAAGTGATACCATGTGTATTGGTTTCGTGGTAGAGGGTTTCGACTAGTTCGAAGGTGGAAGCTCTAGGTTGAAAGCTCCTTCCAAAGGTGGCGGAACCTGCTTTTCTGAGAAAAAGGCGGTTTTTACTAAATAAAACAACCTTTTTGTAACTAACTTTCCCACTTATAAACACATGATTGGTTATATTAAACTTTCAAATTATTTTACTAAACTTTTCCGCTTTTTCTCAGATCTAAAAACTAAATAACATTTAACAAATAAGCCCTTCCCATTATCCAAACAATTAAATCATTTAAGTCCTCCTTTCAAAATAATTTAATTTCCATACTAAATCACTTAGTAAAAACCACCAAAAATTCCAGAAATTATCTTTATTCATGTTGCCTAACATATCAAAATTTCAGACCCAAATTCTTAATATAATTTCCAAAATAAATTTATAAACCCAAATAACCATATTTTCCTTTGAAAATTCATAACTAATTCTCCACGGCTTGGAAAATTATAAAAATTGAAATCCAACTCCAAAATAATGTTTCTCATAACATATAACTTTTCCATGGCATTAAAAATTCATTTAATCTCGGTTTTGCCCTAAAACCGTGCATATTTCTTTTTTTAGCAATCTTGTTTAAACTAAACAAATCATAAATCAAGCATATCATCATCCAATGTATCATAAAAATGAAATTCCCCTTAAATCCGAAAACTTATGATTATGAAACCAAAAATAGAGATGTATCGATTGCTATTTACCTTAGTTTGGATAAGGAAATTGGAGATAGATTAAGATTGATTTCTTCTAGCTTGATCCTAGGCTTTTACTTTGATTTCTCTTCTTATCTTCCACATAATGGCCAGCTCCTTCTCTTCTTACATTTATAATTTTTTATTATATTAAAATGAACGTGTATGGATAAGAGAAAATAGTATAAGGGTGAGAACATAGGCGACAATTTACTCTAAGGACCTTATGATTAAATTAGTTAACACTTAACCATTTTAAGCTTATTCATTTTAAATAAGCACGACCACTAATATAGATTTACCAATCTCAATCCCCTATCACTTTACATTATTCTATTTAATTTATTCTAATTAAATCTCTTGAATAATGTTATTAAAAATTAGGAGTGTTACAGGCACCCCTCCTTAAAGAATTTCGTCTTCGAAATTTAGTAAGGACTAACTAGCAAACATAGCAATCATCTGTAACAACTCTTAACATCCATACTAACATACCTGACTAGCAACTAATCTATATAAATCTAATATAGACATACCATTAAAGCAGATCGGGATAAGCTTCTCGAATCTTGTCCTCTGTCTCCCAAGTGTAGTCCATCTCATTGTCGCTCCACTGAACTTTCACCTACTTGACTGTCTTGGTCCTCAATCTTTTCCCATCTCTCTCTATAACCCGAACTGGTTGTCTAACAAAAGCCAAATCAGGCTCTACTATCAAGTCTTCCAACTCTGTCTGAGGAATGGTAGACTCTGGATCATGCACATATTTGCGAAGATGAGACACATGGAATATATTATGGACACCTACTAAACTTCTCGGTAACTCTACTCTATATGCGAGCTTTTCAATCCTCTCTATAATCAGGAATGGTCCAACATTTCCTGGGGTCAACTTTTCCAATTTTCCAAATCGCACCACACCCTTCATTGGTGATACCTTAATGAAAACCCTGTCCTCCACTGAAAACTCTAGGTCTTTACACATCTTATCTGTGTAACTCTTCTGCCTGAATTGAGCTTCCTTCATTCGTCCTTGGATTAACTCAATCTTTTTCGATGCCTCCGTAACCAAATTTGGACCTAAGACCAATCTGTCTCTAGTCTCCAACCAACATGCGGGTGATTTGCATGGCCTTCCATACAAAGCTTCAAAAGGCGCCATTCCTATGCTAGTCTGATAACTGTTATTATAGGAAAACTCAATCAAATGTAGGTGATCCTCCCAAGATCCACCAAAGTCCAATACATAAGCTCTCAATAAATCCTCGAGTACTTTGTTGACTCTCTCTGTCTGCCCATCCGTCTATGGGTGATAAGCTGTACTCATCTTGAGCTTGGTACCCAATACCTCTTGTATACTCTTCCAAAATTCGCTAGTGAATAATGCATCTCTGTTGCTGACTAAGCTACTACGAATCCCATGGAGTCTAACTATGATTTTCATGAACATCCTCGCCAAAATAGGTGCCGTCCTAGTTGACTTGACTGGAATGAAATGGGCACTCTTGGTCAGCCTATCCACTATAACCCATATGCTTTCATTTCCCCTATTCGACCTTGGCAACCCGTCTATAAAATCCATGGATATCGAATCCCATTTTCAAACTGGAATCTCTAAAGGCTGAAGAAATCCACTCGGCTTTTGAAGTTTGGCCTTCACCTATTGACAGTTCACGCACTGCCTAACCCACAAGCCGATATCCCTCTCCATGCCTTCCCAATAGAGCTCCTCTTCATATCCTGATACATCTTGGTCCCTCCAGAATGAATCGTAAACTTGGATCGATGACATTCTTCCAGCACTTCTCTCCTTAAGTTCTCTACATTCGGAACACATAATCGTCCCTTCTTTCTCAACCATCCCCTTTGGTCAAGACTATGATCTTTTAGATCATCGATCTCTGACCCTACCTCAAGCCTTCTAATCCTCTTGGATAAAACTAGATCTTCTCTTTGCTTAGAAGCTTTCCTCTCAGTCAGCACCGGTCAATCTTCTAAACAAGACAACATGGCAGTCCCTTGACCAGAACTAGTAGTAGATCTTAACTACACACCGCAACTGGCCAAAATTTCAAGATCCTTCCATTCTGCTAACATAGTTAACACCACATTCCGATGTTTTCTACTGACAGCATCTACTACCCTTTTTCCTTTCCTAGGAGTATACTCTATACCGAAATCATAAGCATCCAAAAACTCAAGCCATATTTGCTGCCTCGTATTTAACTCCTTTTGAGAGAAAAGATTTATGATCGGTATACAACTCAAATCTCTCCCCTAAGAGATAACGTCTCCAAATCTTCAAGGCACAGACCATCACAGCTAACTCTAAATCATGAGTAGGATCTTACTTCGTGCGGTCTAAGCTGTCTAGATCATAGGCAATAACTTTACTCTTCTGCATTAATAATGCTCCCAATCCAGTTCCATATGCATCAGTGTATACTACTAACCCTTGGTTTCCATCTGGAACTACTAACACTGGTGCATTGGTCAACAAATGTTTAACTTAAGGAACCATTCCTCATATTTGTCAGACCAAATAAACTTCACATCTTTCTTGGTCAACTTAGTCAAAGACGCCGCTATCCGTGAGAAATCCTTGATGAATCTACGGTAATAGCCAGCAAGTCCAAGAAAACTCCTGGTCTTGGTTATCGTCTCTCGTCTCTTCCAATTATTGACATCTTGCCCTCCTTTGAAACCACATGACCAAGAAACTTAACCTCTTTCTTCCAAAAATGACACTTGGAAAACATCGCCAAGAGCTGATTCTACCTCAGCGTTTCAAGCACTACTCTAAGATGATTCTCATGCTCTCTATCATCTTTCGAGTACACTAAAATGTCATTAATGAATACCAGCACAAACCTATCCAAGAGCTCTCAGAAAACTAGGTTCATCAAATCCACGAAGAAAGCAGGTGCATTTGTCAATTCAAAAGGCATCACTGACCACTCATACGAACCATATCTAGTTCGAATGTTGTTAAAGGAATGCTGTCCTCCGCCACTCTCAACTGATGGAACCCTGTCGCAAAATCCAATTGGGAAAACACCTTGGCTCCACTCAACTGATCAAACTGATCATATATCCTCGGCAGAGGGCACTTATTCTTGATCGTCCTTTCGTTTAACTTACGATAGTCGATGCACATCCTTAACGACCGATCTGGTTTCTTTATGAATACCGTGGTTGCTCCGCAAGGTGAACTGCTTGGTCTAATAAAATTTCTTTCCTCAAGATCCACTAGCTGCACCTTCAGTTCCCTTATCTCTGTCAGTGTCATTATGCTAGGTGGTCTAATCACAGGTTCAGCTCCCGGTACAAGATCTATCCGAAACTCAGCAGCTCATTTTGGTTGTAATCCCATAACCGGCTCAAAGATATCTGCAAATTCTCTTGCCACCCAAACCTGACTTAACTCTTCTCCAACCTCCATGGCACTTAACAAAGCCCAAACACTCCTACTGGAATTTTCCACTGAGAAGATGATTCGGTTATGACTATTTAGGTGTCTCAACGATATTTCCCTATCCTGGAAAAATATCCTAGCCTCATACTCACCCAACCAATCCATACCCAAAATGATCCCGAAATCTACCAAATAAAATAAATAGACGGCATGCAAACTTATGACCTAACAAATCAAGTTCTAACTGGTCACATACATCCCTAGAGTTGCATACCCTCCTATTGGATTCGCAACACTTAAGGAAGTGACAAGGTAAGTGGGTTCTATGCATAACCTATCAGTCAAATACTGTGATATAAATGAGCGTGGTGCACCGGTATTAAATAGTACCCTAACTGGTATATGCTGAATCAAAAGCGTACGTTCCATCATGGTTTTTCCTTTCTCTGTTGCAGTAGGCCTAGAAGAAGATGGTGGCCCAATAGAAAAAACCTTCCCTTTGTTCGCTCTGATTGGCTCTGGACACTACTTCTTTTAATGCCCAACTTAGTCACAGTTTAAGCATTTCACATTCTTTTTCTCTACAGGCTTCTTCCCTTCGCCTGTCCAGCACTCGTGAGCATAATGATTTTTCTTATCACACTTGAAGCACACCAAATCAGCCTTTTCCTTCTTGGCAACATCCCTTTTCTGGGCTCCCTTCTTCTTAAAGAATTTCCTTTTCTGTCCCCGAGGACCCAGGGATTCAACTGTCTTCTCGCTAGCAGAAGCAACAAGCATCTCTTCATAGCGAATAGCCATCTCCACTACCAAATTACAAGGCTCTCTGATATGAGTCATGGTCATTCTAGCAATCTCCGGTCTCAGTTCTTGGATGAACATTTCATTCCTTTTGATATCAGTGTCTACAGTAGCATATCCATATTGAGATAACTCATCAAACTTAACAGCATACTCGATTACTTACATATCTCCCTGTTTATCGGCTAATTTTCTATCGGTTTAGAAAATAGTCAAAAAAATTTGAAATAAAATTTACAGCAAGCGCGCGGCGTACAAAAGTTAGTCGTGGCGAGTACGAGTCGATCCGCAGGGAATTGTTAGAGTTCAAAAATCTATTCAATCAAATTAGACCAAATGGAGGAGAAATTGTTAACTAGAAAAAAATGGAAGCTAAAACTAGAATTAAATTGTGATTTAAAAACTATTGGACTAGAGAATAATTTAGGGATAAATCAACTCCCATATTTTTGTAAATCAACCATCAATAATTTATGATCTCCAGTTGTGATATTAAGTGAAATAATCGTTGCATTTATCATAAGTATGGTTTGTTTATGTTATTGATTAACATAACTCAAGCCATCAAAGTATAATTCTCATGAAAATGAAGCCAAAGCAAAAGCTATTTTAAGTATGATCTATTTACTATTGTAATTAGTAAGATAGACCATCAAATTTCATTTTTACTTTCATTTCAAAATCAAAAATTATTTGGCAAATGATGATGTAAATTGTGTTTATGTTGAATAAGAATAGCTCATTTTCATAAACAATATAAGCCATCAAACCCACTTGTATCAACTTACATCAAAATTCACTACATGAAGCATAAACCAAATGAGATCATAAATCATAAAAATGTTGAAATTACATAAAGTTAGAGAGCTTCATTACCCCTAAATTGAAGGGGTTTAGCTACTCATTTGTGTTATCAAATCAACTCTTGCAAATTTCAACATAAAAAGGCAAAGAAATGAAACTAAGCAAAGGTAGAGAGAGATTAACTACTAATTACTTGCATAAAAACAAAGTTACACTACTTGCGTGTATGTAAATCTAAGCTATAAACACTAAAAAAAAAGAGAGCATAGAAATAAAATTAACATAGAAACAAAGAAAAACATGTAGAAAAGAAAAGAGGAAGAGGCTTGGAAGCCATTTTTAATTCATGAACTAGTGACATTACAACTTGCATTTTTTCATTTCAAAGAGTAGAAGATAGATTCATGTACATAAGAGGGTTATTTATACATGCATAAAACCCTAATTCCATTTTTAGGGAGCTTCCCAAAATACCCTTTAGGAAGTGTGGCCTCCAAGTAACCGTTAGCCACTAATTAATCCATCATTTGTTGTGCATGAAGCTTTAACCTCCACTTAGTTGTCCATTAGCTCCTAATTGTACATTTAGGTTAGTGGGTGGGGTCCTCCATGATCTTAAACTTGAATTATTTCCTCTTCATTCGTTTGTATTTCCTTGTGCATGCATATATCATCATGAATCCCACTTCCATATGCATCAAAATATCCTACAAAAATCATAAAAATTGTCCAAGTAAAAATTCTTAAATTAACACGTGCACACAAATGACCATTTTGCCCCTGAATGAAGATGAAAATAAGATGGTTTGAAAATAATTCAATTCTGGTTTTAACATGTAAAAATGCCCAAATATAATGTTTATTTAAATAAAAAGAGATAAAATATGGATGTAAATATATGCACATTTACGTGCACATCAAATACCCCACACTTATCTTTTTATTCGTCCTCGAATAAAGGAAAACTAAGATAAATCCGTTTTTGTAGGGAGCATGATTGCATTGAGAGTATGCAACAAGCCGTTAAACCTCTGGGTGTCCCTAGTATGACGAGTGTTGTCTCGTGAGGGTTTTCAGCGGATACTAACCACAAAATCCAAATGCAAAGTGAAAAGATTTATTTACAATGAGATGAATGCAAGTTTTTGAAAATATTTACAAATGAAGGATTCACTTTCAATTCGACACTCATAAGTTAAATATAGGTTGTGGTCATTGTCTTGAAAATTTAGTCATTTACTCGTCAAAATTTCCAACAAAAATAAAGTTATCATAGCAACTAGGCAATAGTTTAACTAGTTGTTTCGGTTGATAACACAATGTAATTATGAAATGGATCCTTGTTGATTATCAAAGTTTGCCGAAGTGGTATTCTCATTTATTTTCAATAAAAAGTTAAATCAAACAAGTTAAAATGGTGCTTGGATTTAATTGCTTACTATCTCTTACTCGAAAATTTCATTGATATTAATAGTATTTACATATGCCTAACTCAGGTAAACTGAGGCCAGATATATTACCCGTGCATTGCCTTGTGGACTGATATGAGGGGAATACAAAGCGTGGCGAGTGAACACACAAGTGTGAACACTTATCGACTGTAGGCGTTATTAAAAATTATTTTTATATACATACACCTAACTCAGATAAACTGAGGCCAGATATACCGATCATGCACTAACTTTCGGGCTTACGTGAGAAGGGTACAGAGCATGGCGAGTGAACACACGAGTGTGAACACATGACTCTAGGTGTTAAAAATATATACATATATACAAAAGTTTTTTTTTAATATTTTTTTTTAGAAAGAGAGAGTTTTGATAATCATTTTAGCACCATTTAACTTGGAAGATAAAATTTTTATATCCTTTACTTTAAATTTACCACTTTTTAAACAAAGATTTTCAATTAGAACATACTTCATAATTAACACATATGAACCTTCCTCTATACTAGTTAAACCATTGTTATTTATGATCAAACTTCATTTTTATTTTTGTTAAGACAAATAAATTTTCAAAAATTTCATTTTATTAACCAAAACTTATACTTATCCTATAGTGTTTCTTCAAAAATAAATCAAAATGCTAAAAAGAAAATGTTTTTGGGATTTAGAAATTTTTTTGATTTTTTTTTAGATAAAGGAAAATGAAAATTCAAAAATGCCATGAAACTAAAAAAATGAAAATGAGACTCCCCCCACACTTAATTTTGACTGTGTCCCCACAGTCGATGCATGAAATAATGAGTGTAACGGGGAAAACTATGTACATATTTACAAAAGAGGGTTAACATTCTTACTAGACGTAGCTTGGCTCATGAAGAATCATGAGCTCCTCCTCTTGGTTATTTGGAAATTCCAAGAAAGGTTTCAAACGATGACCGTTGACTTTGAAAATCGATCCATCCCTAGGGTTTTCTTTTTCTATGGCACTATGAGGGAAAACAGTTCGTACCACAAACGGTCCGGTCCATCTTGATTTAAGTTTCCCAGGGAATAAATGAAGTCTTGAGTCATATAAAAGAACTTTTTGGTTAGGCGAAAACGTTTTCCTTATGATTGACTTGTCATGAAAAACTTTGGTTCTTTCTTTGTAAATTTTCTCGTTTTCATACGCGTCGTTCCTAAGTTCTTCTAGTTCATTGAGTTGTTGTTTTCGGTTTTCGCCAGCTTTCCCAAGATCAAAGTTTAAGTCCATAATTGCCCATAACGCTTTGTGTTCGATTTCAATGGGTAAATGGAAAGCTTTATCGTAAACTAAACGAAATAGAGACATCCCAAGGTTAGTTTTAAAAGCAGTACGGTAAGCCCAAAGCGCGTCGGTCAATTTCTGAGACCAATCTTTTCGATTTTTATTGAAAGTTTTCTCCAAGATTTGTTTTATTTGTCGATTTGAAACTTCAACTTGGCCACAAGTCTGAGGATGATATGGAGTGGATAACTTGTGGGTTATCGAATATTTTTTTATTAAAGTTTAAAAAGAACGGTTGCAAAAATGGGTTCCATTATCACTGATTATTGTGCGAGGTGTGCCGAACCTCGAAAAGATGTTTTCTTTGAGAAATTTCAAAACAATTCTATGGTCGTTGGTTTTGCAGGGAACTACTTCGACCCGTTTTAAAACGTAATCGACAGCGAGAAGGATATACAAGTTTCCAAAAGAATTGGGAAAAGGTCCCATAAAGTCGATACCCCAAACATCAAAGATTTCGATCGTAAGAATGGGGTTTAGAGGCATCATATCTCGTCGAGAAATTCGTCCAAGCATTTGACATCGATCGCAAGTTTTACAAAATTCAAACGAGTCTTTGAAAAGAGAAGGCCAATAGAAACCACATTCAAGTACTTTTTCCATAGTTTTTCGAGGACCGAAATGTCCACCACACGCTTGATCGTGGCAAAATGAAAGAAGACTCCTGATCTCATTATCCAGAATGCAACGTCGGATGATTTGGTCGGGACAATATTTGAACAAGTATGGATCGTCCCAATAGAAATATTTCACTTGGGACATGAATTTGCATTTGTCTTGTTTGGACCAAGATGAGGGAGTTTCTTTAGTGACTAAGTAGTTCACTATATCAGCGTACCATGGATCGATTGAAATTGAAAGAAGTTGTTCATCGAGGAAGTTTTCATTGATTGGAAAAGAAGATGGTGCGTTCGGAAGACAAGACAAGTGATCGGCTATGACGTTATCGGATCCTTTTTTTCTTTAACTGTAAGGTCAAATTCTTGAAGTAAAAGGTTCCAACGATTCAAACTGGATTTAGCATCCTTTTTAGTGAAGAGATATCGATGCGCAGAGTGGTCCATGTACACAGTAATGTGTGAACCTACCAAGTAAGGTTGAAACTTTTCGAGCGCAAAAAGACAACTAGAAGCTCTTTTTTGGTTGTTGTGTAGTTGAGTTAAGCGTCGTTCAAAGTCATACTCGCATTGTAAATGACGTGAAGGATCTTGTTGATGCGTTGTCCTAAAACAGCACCAATGGCAAAGTTCGAAGCATCACACATTATTTCGAATGGAAGAACCCAATTGGGTGCGCAAATGATTGGAGCAGAAATGAGTTCGCTCTTAAAACGTTCAAAAGAAGAGATACAATCAGAGTTAAAATCGAAAGGAACGTCTTTTCCAAGAAGAGTTGTCAAAGGACGAGCGATTTTGCTAAAGTCTTTCACAAAGCGTTGGTAAAAGCCAGCGTGTCCTAGAAATGATCGAATGTCCTT
Organism: Allium fistulosum; assembly: GCA_030737815.1. NCBI lineage: Eukaryota > Viridiplantae > Streptophyta > Magnoliopsida > Asparagales > Amaryllidaceae > Allium > Allium fistulosum. Next base: position 1,026,714,205 of record CM060902.1, read on the forward strand.
AACGGATTTGGAAATGGGTAGGTTTGCCATTACATCGATTTTCGCTTTATCTACCTCAATGCCTTTATTTGAGATGATATGTCCAAGGACTATGCCTTGTTTAACCATAAAGTAGAATTTTCCCATTCAAAGTCAAATGTTTTTCTTTACATCGATTTAAAACCAACTTGAGATGATGTAAACATTGGGAAAAAGAGTCGTAAAAGATTGAGAAATCGTCCATAAAAACTTCTAGAAAGTGTTCAATCATGTCAGAAAAGATGCCAACCATGCATCGTTGGAAAGTCGTAGGAGCGTTACAAAGTCCAAATGGCATACGTCGATAAGCAAAGGTACCGAATGGACACGTGAAAGTCGTTTTCTCTTGATCTTTGGGAGCGATTGGAATTTGGTTATAGCCGGAATAACCATCGAGGAAGCAGTAGAATTCGTGGCCGGCTAAACGTTCGAGCATTTGGTCGATGAAGGGAAGAGGGAAGTGATCTTTTCATGTTGCGGCATTTAGTTTTCGATAGTCAATGCAAACACACCAACCCGTTTGAGTATGAGTTGGAATAAGTTCATTTGAATCTTTCTTGACAACGGTTAGCCCAGATTTTTTTGGTACAACGTGAATTGGGCTAATCCATGAACTATCTGAGATTGGGTAAATGATTCCGTTGTCGAGAAGTTTAAGAATTTCATCATGCACCGCATCTTTCATTTTTGGATTAAGCCTTCGTTGCGCGTCATAAACATGCTTGGCATCATTGATTAAATGGATGCGATGTTGAACAATAACATGGCTAATTCCCTTAATATCGGAGATCTACCATCCAATCGCTTCCTTGTTTTTCGACAGGATTGAAAGTAAAGAGGTTTCTTGATCAAGAGAGAGAGAGTCGCAGAAATTATGACGGGCAATGTTTCATTATCACCTAAGTATGCGTACTTAACGTGATCGGGTAGTGGTTTGAGTTCCAACTTCGGGTTCCGATCAAAGATTTGGGTTGAGATTCGGACTAAACTGGAAGCAATTCAAAGGGAAGAATGTATTCAATATCGTTGGGAATTTCGTGAAACAAGTTTTCATACTCGGCCTCGCGTTCGTCGTCAAGATCAAGTGTCCCGTTTTCGAAGTTTTCATGAATGGCACTAACTTCCAACGTTTGGTCACGAGGTTCATTCGATTGCTTTCAAGATTGAAAATGTTGAGATCCAAAGTCATGTTTCCAAAAGAGATTTTCATCGAACCGTTACGATAATTGATTAAGGAATTTGAGGTGGCTAAGAATGGTCGGCCTAAAATCAATGGAATTTGACTCGCGGGATTTGACACGGGTTGTGTTTCGAGAATGATAAAATCAATGGGGAATATGAATTGCCCTACTCGAATGAGCACGTCCTCGATTTCTCCCATGGGCTTTTTAATCGAGCGATCGGCGAATTAAAGCTTAACTTTTGTGGGTTTGAGCTCACCTAAGCCTAATTTTTCATAAACGGAGTATGGAATCAAATTGACACTCGCACCTAAGTTTATCAAGCATTTGTAAATCGTCTTGTCTCCAATTGTACATGAAATCGTAGGGCAGCCAGCACCTTTGTATTTAACGGGCATGGATTGGGACAAGACTTCGCTCACACTAGCGGCAAAGAAGACATTTTTGGGCACTTGAGTGTGTCGCTTTTGGGTGCACAAGTCCTTAAGAAATTTTGCGTAAGTGGGGACTTGGTGAACGATGTCAAGAAGCGAAATGTTAACTTTGACTTGTTTAAAAATTTCCAACATCTTTTCCATTTGGTCCGAGTGTTTATTCGGTCGAAGACGATGTGGAAATGGAACACGATACTCGGTAGGCGGGTCTACTCGAGTCGAGGAAGAAGAATTTTGATTAGCATTCGATTCAACGTTGGCTCCACGTTCTATTTCGAGTCGTTCATTGTTTTAGAAGTGTCGAGAGAAGTTTTTGGTAAATCGTTTGGATTAACGAATTGATTATCGATTTGTTTACCGGAACGTAAAGTTGTGATAGCATTCAATTGGGTGACATTGCAACCTTGAACAACGTGGGCTTGATTTGAATTTGCGTTTTGATTTCTGGGATTTGAAATGCATTGGCTTGGGAATGTTCCCCGTTCATGTTCGCTCACAGACGTGGCTAATTGACTCATTTGCATTTCGAGTTTTGCAATTGATTAGTTTGTGTTTTGCATATATGAGGTCAATAAATTTTGCAAATTGCTGTTTGGTTGAAGGTGTTTGAGTAGTTGCTTTAGCCAACGTTTCAAAGGTTTTCTCAAGCGAAGTTAAAGGTTTATCGTCTTGGGGAGAATAAGCAGAATTTGGTTGAAAATTTGATTGTTGCGGTTGATTATGAGACGGGCCCGCAAAGTTTGGTTGAAAATTGTTGGGCTGAAAGGGAGGATTCGAAGCATTATTCGGGCATGCTTGAAAATTGGGACGAACCTTATTCGTGTTGGGATTGTTTAGGTTCCACGCAAACTTCAGATGATTTCTCCAACCAGGGTTGTACGTTGGAGAAAACGGGTCGTTTTTGGCTTTATTGAAAGCATTGATTTGTTCGTTAGAATTGGGACACTGATCGGCTATATGATTAGGATCATTGCATTTACAACACATCGGTTGGGAAGCTTGGTTCATTTGATTCGATGAGAAAACATTATCAATATTTTTTAATCATTGCGTCGATCTTAGCTTCCAAAGCAAAATAAGATCCTATCGAGTGTGCACTCGATCGTGAGTAAATTGATTTTTCGTTCGAACGTTCCCATTGGGATGACTTTTCAGCGAGGTTTCAAAAAATTTCCAAGCATCGTCGTGATGTTGGGCAAGAAAATTTCCTTGGCACATTGATTCGAGCATGGTTCATGAGCTATTTTCGAGTCCATCGTACAAAATTTGGCAAATCGTCCATTTTTCGAAGTTATAGTGTGGATATTTTATCAAAATCTCTTTGAATCTTTCAAAATATTTTCCAAATGGTTCTCCCTTGAATTGATGAAAATTTACAATTTCGTTTAGAATTCTACTCGTTTTTTCCAAAGGGTAGAACTTTTTTAAGAAAGCTTTTACGAATTCTTCCCACGTTTTAATCGAGTTCGATAGTAAGCTGTACCACCATTTTTCTGCGTAATCCGTAAGAGCAAATGGGATTAATCGAAGTTTGATTCCATCATCGGAAAGTTTTTGGAGTTTAATGGTTGCACAAACTTGTTCGAATTTAGTCAAAAAGATGTATGGGTCATCGTGTTCGAAATTGCCAAATTTCGGAAGCGTGGCAATATGGTTCGAGTGGATTTCAAAATGGTTACCCGTAGGGCTGGGTAACGTGATGTAAGATGGAATAGAAACTCTATCGGGAAAGATTCTATCCATTAGAGTGAGGGGCATTCTCATTCGCCATTTTGGGAGGATCGTTTGTTCGAGTTAAACGGTTAGTTGTTGAATCGTGAGTCCAACGATTTTTTGTTGTGTCACGAGTCCACGTACTCATGCACAAGTGAAAGTCAAGAAGAGAAAGAAGTTAGAATCGAGTTTAGAGAATGAAAGAAGATTTGAAAAACGAAGTGAAAATTTTTTTTTGTTTTTTTTTTGTTTTTTTTAGAGGAAGAAAAATATTTACCAAGTGAAATTTATTTTCAAAAGAGAAGTTTGATTTTTGTTTTGTTTTTGGCTTTTCAAATTTTTATATTTTTTTTGTTTTTGTTTTTGAATTTTCAAATATTTACCAAAAGGATTTTTTTTTTAGAAAATGAAATTTGGTTTTTGTTTTTGAATTTTAAAATTTTTATTTTGTTTTTGAATTTTTAAATTTTTTTTCTTTTTGAAAAGATTTTATGTATTTTTTTTGGATTTTTGTTTTTGGTTGAAAATTTTCGAAGGAAAGGAAAAAAGGAATTTTTTTGGATTAAAAACTAAGTTAAGTAAAATTTACAATTTTTTTTTTATTTTTGATTATTTTTTTTTATTTTAAATATGCATGAACTAATGCAACTAAATGAATGCAAAGGACTTAAATACAGTTTTCTGTCCCTAGTAGCTCCTAACCCAAAATTGTATAATCACACTTTGTCTTAAATCAACAAAAATATTTCTCAACCAGGTAATGGGTAGGGGTTATCGGTGCACCACGAATCACCATAGCAATGCAGCCGAAAATTTAAGTACCTTCAGAGGAACAACCACTATAATATTTACGAATCACCGTAATATTTATAAATGGTTATTACTCTGCCGTAGCCTAGACACCAAGAAATAAAATTGTTCAAAGAAAACAATTTTGAAGATACAATTAAGCCCTAGATGAGTTCGGTACACCCTTAAGTCGAATGTCTAACCTTTATTATTAGTCAAATTCTACGATGAAATGCGTTTGTGGGCTAAGGAAAGGGTGATGAAATCCCTCACCTTATGTGAATTGGGGTATTGCCCTTAGAAATGAAAATAAGATGAGATGAATGCAAAACAAAAATTAAACGTGAATTTACAATGCAACTAAAATGAAGTTTTTTTTTGGATTTTGAATTTTTTTTATATATAAATGCAAATGCAAGCAACAAAAATTGCAATTCAAATAAAAACAAGAGAAAAGGGCACGATACCAGAGCATGCAGAATTATTAGAAATTTTTTTTAGCGGTGATTTTTTAGCAAAGCAATTATTAACAAGCAATTATGCTTCTTGATTTTCTGCTTTGGTAACCTGAAATGAAAAACAAGATATATACAATTTTTCTTTGTTTTTTTTATGTTTATCAATGAAGAAAACAAAACAAGTGAAAAACAATACAAATGAAAATAAAATAAATGAAAACCAAAACAAGTGAAAAGAAATGAAAAATGAAAATTTAACAAAGTGAAACTTGTTTTTTTTAACTAAAAAAATGGAAAACAAAACAATTGAAACAAAATAAACAAAACAAATGAACAAGGTAATTTTTTGTATTTTTTAAAAACACTTTCAAACAAATAAATACTTAACCAAATATATGTTTTTTTTCGTTTTTTTTAAGCAAGAAAGAAACTCTAAAATAAAACTAAAAAAAATTAATTAAACACCTAAAAAAAATGGTCAGCCCACTTACAACTCAAAGCCCGAAACCGCAATATTTTTTTCTTCTTATCTGTTGGGTACTTAACAAAATCGAACATGAGGTATACTCATTAAAAACTCAATTGAAAACTCGGTTAAATCAAATGCAAGTTAAAAAAAATGAAATTCACGACTGGGTTATTGATTTATTGGAGATTTGGAATTCGCGACTGGGTTATTCGATGGGGTGAAGTCATCGATGGGTTTGGTGATGGAGTTTTGTGGTTTTGATTTGGGAAGGTTGTCGAAGTGCTGTTGTGATTCGGTTATTGTTGTGATATGGTCGATTGGCATTGATTTCGAGGTGCGGAATTGGAGTGCGAGTTGCAGTGTTTAGGCGAGGCTAGTTGCGATGTCGAGTACGATGGTGAAGCGGTTTTGGGTTGGATTCGATATCGATGTTTTCTGGTCGTAGAATTATTATTGAGGTGGTTGGAGGCGGAGAAGCAGTCAGAGGAGATGATGGAGTCGCGGTTTGGTGGTGGGTATGCGAGGATTGGGGGATTGATTTAGGTTGCGTGATTTGAAGAAGGTGTAAGTGCTTGGTTGAACGGTAAGTTGTATGCAGGGGGAAGAGGGCTTGGTGCAAGGAAGTGTAGGCAGAGCATTGTGCAAGGATATGATGTTGCTTTGTCGTGTAAGGCAGAGGTTTGAGCACTGAACCGTTGGTTGGTGAAGTGCAAGGAGATAGGCACACTAGTATAGGAATGATGAATATCTCTTAGGAGGAGCAGAGGTTAGGTGGCAAGAAGTTAAACAAAGGTGGGTAGCAGTTCTGGTATGGGGTAGCTGCTGTATATGTATGGCACAGAGAAGCAACATCAGTTCTGGTTTTGGGATTTTTTTTGGAGTGAATGAGCTTGTGGTGATGATGGCAAGCAGAAGGGATGGTGAACTGCAGTGGTAGGTTATGGTCAAGGCAGATTGGTTGTAGTGGAGAATGGCAGTTTCTCTGGTGGTTGATAGGTTGATGGTAGTGCAATCTGTTTGCACATAGGAAGATAGGAACAAGGGAGATGGTTTATGGAACAGTGATAGTTGTAAATGTAGTGTTGTTGGTAGAGCTGTAGTAGCAGGAAAGTGGAGCAGCAGTTCAAAGATGAATGTAAAGTTCTAAGATGAATGTGATTGGTAGTGGTCTGTAATGGTAGATGTTGATCAGTGGGTGGTTTTTTTGTAGTTTCAGGCAATAGGAAATGGATCAGTGAAGTAAGGAGATGCAGGTCAGGGAGTGAGTAGAGATGGTAGCAGGTTGTTGTCGAGGAAAGCAGGTTGTTATGTTGTCATGTTTGTTGTTGTAGTCAGGAAGAAGTATGTTAAATTGTAGACTGTGAAGGCCAGGCAGTATGTGGAGGAAGGGGAATGATGTCAGTAGTGAAGGGGTTGTGACGGTTGTATGAGGGTACAAAGGAAATGATGATGTGATTGTCGAAGGAAGGGGAGCAAGGCTATGGTAGTTGTTTGATAGAGGGGAGGGTTGTTGTACAGGCACAGGCAGAATTGTATGAAAGTAGAAGGAGATATGTAGGTGTAGTGACAGATGTCGAAGTGAAATAGTGGAGTATGGAGGTAGAACAGTTAATGTTTGTGAGTGTGTAGTTGTCACTAGGTAGGAGGATGGTGGAAGTTTGTATAGGATTGGAATGAAAGGCAGAAAAAGGATATGTAGTGATACAGTGGCTCGAAGATTTTGAGGAAGAAGGGAAGTGAGGTGGCACTACAGTGAAGTGGGAAGTAAGTTATGTTGGTGGAAGTTGAATGTGATGGTTGTTGTAGTTGTTTGTGACAGTGGGATGTAGGCAGAAATTAGTGGGGTTAATGAAGTATGTTTGAGATGAAGTGATATGAGATTGATGTGGTTGGTTTGTTGGGTTGTGCAGGTGTTGTGGCAGAGAGTGGTTTTGTAAGACAGAGAATAGGGGATTGGAGATGTGTGTATGGAGATATGCACAGTCTGTTTATGTTTTTTTTAATGTAAAATAAAGTGATGAAAATTGTAATGTAAAAAGAAAATGAAAAATAAATTGTAAATGAAATTGAAATAAAATATTTTTGTTTTTGTTTTGAAATTGTGAATGTTTTTTTTAAAATAGAAATAGAATATGCAAATGCAAAATGAAAATAAGAAAACAAGAAACAAGCACACAAAAATCACACAAACAAAAAAATAATATTAGCAATACAAACACAAAATGAAAACACACTAAAATCAAACGAAAAATAATTCGAAGAATAGAAAAATAAAATCAAAACAACTCCCCAGCAACGGCGCCAAAAACTTGTTTATCGGCTAATTTTATATCGGTTTAGAAAATAGTCGAAAATTTTCGAAATAAAATTTACCACAAGCGCACGGCGTACAAGAGTTAGTACGTGGCGAGTACGGGTCGATCCACAGGGAATTGTTAGAGTTTAAAAAACTATTTAATCAGATTAGACCAAATGGCGGAGAAATTGTTAACTAGAAACAAAATAAAGCTAAAACTAGAATTAAATTGTGATTTAAAAATTATTGGACTAGAGAACAATTTAGGGATAAATCAACTCCCATATTTTTGTAAATCAACCATCAATAATTTATGATCTCCAATTGTGATATTTAGTGAAATAATCATTGCATTATCATAAGTATGATTTGTTTTTGTTATTGATTAACATAACTCAAGCCGTCAAACTATAATACAACAATTATACCACTTATATTCTCATGAAAATGAAGCCAAAGCAAAAGCTATTTTAAGTATGATCTATTTACTATTGTAATTAGTAAGATATAACATCAAATTTCATTTTTACTTTCATTTCAAAATCAAAAATTAGTTAGCAAATGATGATGTAAATTGTGTTTATGTTGAATAAGAATAGCTCATTTGCATAAATAATATAAGCCATCAAATCCACTTGTATAAACTTACATCAAAATTCACTTCATGAAGCATAAACCAAATGAGATCATAAATCATAAAAATGTTGAAACTACATAAAGTTAGAGAGCTTCATTACCCCTAAATTGAAGGGGTTTAGCTACTCATTTGTGTTATCAAATCAACTCCTGCAAATTTCAACATAAAAAGGCAAAGAAATGAAACTAAGCAAAGGTAGATAGAGATTAACTACTAATTACTTGCATAAAAACAAAGTTACACTACTTGCGTGTATGTAAATCTAAGCTATAAACACTAAAAAAAGAGCATAGAAATAAAATTAGCATAGAAACGAAGAAAAACATGAAGAAAAGAAAAGAGGAAGAGGCTTGGAAGCCATTTTTATTTCATGAACTAGTGACATTACAACTTGCATTTTTTCATTTCAAAGAGTAGAAGATAGATTCATGTACATAAGAAGGTTATTTATACATGCATATAACCCTAATTCCATTTTTAGGGAGCTTCCCAAAATACCCTTTAGGAAGTGTGGCCTCCAATTAACCATTAGCCACTAATTAATCCATCATTTGATGTGCATGAAGCTTTAACCTCCACGTAGTTGTCCATTAGCTCCTAATTGTACAGTTAGGTAAGTGGGTGGGGTCCTCCATGATCTTGAACTTGAATTATTTCCTCTTCATTCCTTTGTATTTCCTTGTGCATGCATATATCATCATGAATCCCACTTCCATATGCATCAAAATATCCTATAAAAATCATAAAAATTGTCTAAGTAAAAATTCTTAATTTAACACATGCACACAAATGACCATTTTGCCCCTGAATGAAGATGAAAATATGATTGTTTGAAAATATTGAATTTTGGTTTTAACATGTAAAAATGCCAAAATATGATGTTTATTTAAATAAAAATAGATAAAATATGGATGTAAATATATGCACATTTACGTGCACATCACTCCCTGAACAAGGTCCATAAACTCTGCTCAAATCTCCTTCTGAAATCAACCCATGTCAACTCTTTCTCCAGAACTTCGACGGTCGCACTATTCCACTAATGAAGCGCTACCCCTTGCAACTGCCTAGAGGCTAGCCTTCTCTTTTCCCCATCATCCAAGCTTGGATTAGTAAAGATTCTCTCACAGCTCAATAGCCAATTCTCAACCTCAACAGCATCCTCCGTTCCAACAAACGGCTTTCCACCCAGATTGGTATAGTCCTTGCTTAATCTAGCATAATTATATCCAACTGGAGCTACAGGGTTAGCTCCTCCTACATTACCAACTACTCCAGCTTGCAAAAGATTGGCCAACAACTTATACACCATCCCTGCATCTACTGGCAGATTTCCAACACCTACATTGGCTTCAGTATTTGGGTTAGCATTAGCCTATCGACCATGGTTTTTCCTGGTATTAGGTCAAGCATTTCCGTTGGTTGTGGTACTTCCTCCACTTAGATTTCCTCTTTCGTTTCCTACTTCCATATCCTCTTTCTCTTAAATCTGAAAACAAACCTTAGTAAGATATAGAAGAACGGTCTAAGAGAGAGGGGAACACGTACTTAAATATATACCTATATATCAAATACAAGTACGTTAATATAGCGTTAACCTAAACCCCGATCATATTTCAAATTTATTGGATTATGTTTCAAAAAAGTTTTAAGGTCTCACTTTTCTTTTAAAGTTTTATAAACCTATTCTCTAATACCAACTTGTAACATCCCTCTACTTGGAGGCCCAAAACTAACGGCAATGGATGCTACAGTCACCCATAGTTATTAATCCTCGACGACCAGATACGGAGAAGTTAGATACATTGATATACAGATCACAAGAATACGGAAAAAATTTAATAACTTAAAAACCCAATCCACATTCCATTCAGAACCATTCATGTTCATTACATAATCCCAACAACGTTAACCACGTTTGGAAAAATATAGTTATTACACATACAACATATGAAGATGCTCCCTTGGTGGATTAGAGTATATAGTAAGGCTAATAAGTCTGCCTTTACATCCAAAATACACAGTGGAAAAAGATAACTCCAAATAATCTGCCTCCTGCACGCCTCCGGAAGCTTTATTTGTCTAAGAAGAGAACCTGAGAACCCTAAACCTCAAACTACTCAAAATCAATTGAATACCTGAGAGTTTAAGAGGAAGACATAAACATCAAGTCAGACATAAGTCTGGTATGAATAATAATCTACCATATCAAATCTTTTAGATATCTTGTAACATCCCGCCTTTTTGGACGTTTTAAGAAGATACACATGTCGACTCAAACCATACAGAAGGGCGAATTGTTATTGGGGTGAATAAGAAAAAGCAAAGAAAGAAAAAAACAAAACAGAATCTCGCAGCGGAATGACAAAATATAATAATCAAATAACAGTTCATGAAGATGTATACAAAACATTTGATTATACTTATACAATACAAAATCAGAGTTGAACATATCAGAGATAAATAAATGATAATGCAACGGAACAGTATGATGTAGTGGAATAATATAGTAAACAATAATACTACAAATCTTCGTCTTCGTCCTCCAGAAATAAGGTCTTCAAATCCTAAAATGCTCAGGTTGACCCGAGCGAATTGAAAAGACAAAACACTCGAGTCAGAACTAAAAGATCTTATGTGAGTTAAATCAACGGTAAATAACTATGAGTGGAATGGCATCAGAGATGTTTACGTGGTTTGACATCTCCTATCCAATGTCTAACGTGAGTGTAGTAACTTAATAGATGTTCGAGATTCATATCTCCTAAGGATCCGTTAAACTATCTACTATGGAGTACAATACGCTATTATAATAATGTCTAAAGTAAAGTAAACTATTAAAATAGCGTTAAGGCGTTACATTTTCCCTCTTAACACGTTTTTATATATTCTCATAGTCTATACAGTACCGTAATCCCGCATGTACTGGACGCTGTCAAAGGGCACTCCATAGGTATGATACAAAACAAACTCGTAGTGGTCTCGATAGGGTAGGTGACATGGCACAACTAGGCAATGTCATGGTAGATATAACAATTACACTTCCGGACTGGTGCTAACGCATAGTAGCTACTACCGCCCACCTCAGAACACAGTCCCAAATCAAAAATCGAGGGTGGCCACCAAATCAATCGCAAAGTCAGAATATAGTATTGAAGGAGTGTGCCCGATCGGAGGAATGACCTCACTTGGCCCGTCGATTGCTCCTGTTTTAGCCACCTTAAGCTAACTCATGGGCGTCAGGTCCACGTATATACCTCATATAGGATCGTCGCCAACCATCCTACTTCATTCTGGAATCTCCACAGCGTACATAGTTGTCAAAGTGGTTTTCGGTATTGGCAGAGAGTATGACAATATCTGATCCCGGTCTCTTTAACAACCAATCGCTTATTACACACCAGATGGTTCTTTTACATTTCCAAAATCATTTCATAATTGATATCAAAATATCATATTCAATTCAAATCATATCATTTTCGAAATTATTATTTACTTTCGAATCATATTCACCTTTGAAATCATATAACATTTGAAATCATAGTTCGAAATTATATTTCCTTTCAAAAGTCATATTTCCAAAATAGGCTAAACTCTAATTTCAAAATATCATATTAAACCAAATGTGTTATTTAATTCCCAACTTAGGTTATAACATCATTAACCATATTCACTAAAAAAATCAAGAATTTGAATATAAACCAATCCATTTTACTTAGTTTGGAATTTAGAAGAAAATAGTTTTAAATAGTTATAAATAGTTAATATAGATTTAACATAGATTAAATATAATTAAAATAGATTGTAGCTTTAAAATATATTAATTAGATTTAAAATAAGTTAAACAGGTTAATTAGTTTAAATAAATTAAATGGTTTAAAATAGGTTAAAATGATTTAATATAATTAATATAGGTTAAAATAGTTTAATACTTTGAAATCTTAATAAATAGAAATTTTGAAATAATATATTTTAAAAACAGTTTATATTAAAACATGAATTTTGAACTTATATCAAATTAAACGATTCATTTCATTTCAATGCATTTGGATCATTTTCAATTTCCAAGTCAACAAACCAAATTCCAAACCTTTAAATTTAACATTTCAATAAACTATTGAATTTCATATCGTTTCAATCCATGTTCAAATATCAATTCGGAATACTACAATTTCAAAATATTTCAAAGTTATTTTCAAACAACTTTAATAACTTAATTTCGATAGGATTTCATTTATACTTAAAAGTTAAACTTTAAACTTCCAATTTAATTTCTTAAACCAATTCCTTTTAAACCAATTCACATTTCAACACAAAACTTGATTTTCCAATAATACTTCAATTTACATAAATCAAATTTTATTTCAAAATATCATTTAATTAAATTCGAAAATTAAGGAGTTTAAAATCATTTAATTTAACCAATCCGGTGTCCGTATATAATTCTCTACCCTAGGGTCAGGTGATACGGATATTTATCATTTCAATCCGCAATTTAAAAATTTTATATTTACGAATATATATCATTTCAAACAGCAATCCCGAAAATATGAAATCCATAAAATCGCTCGAGTCTATCATTTCAACCTATAACGATTTTTCCTTAATCTATAGATTTTCGGGTATGTATCGTTTCAACCCATAGCGAACTTGCAGTTTATAATGATATAAAATACAACATCTAATATCAACAATCAAACATCCATCACAATCATCATCCAAATCAGTAACGGGTATTTAACTGGCAATTTATATTCAATAATAAATTAAATAACAATTTAATTCGAAAAATATTCAAACTAATAGGAATAGCAATTTAAACTATCAAACAGCCATAAATAAATTCCTAATCACATCACAAATTTAATTTAACAAACATAAGAAATTTTAGAAGTTGTGAGTGGGTTAAAACACTCACCTTTAAATTTAAATCGAATTTAAATCCTATTTAAACCCAAAATTTGAACAGTCTCAGAATTCGCCCAAACCAGCGTCAAAATGTCCGAAATTTTGATACATCCCAGCGGAGCAAACCGCGCGTGAAACGGACCTCGTATGCAAAAGTTATGTGAGTTAGAACTAGTTGAAATTAAAATTCAACTTTAAATAATCATAAAATAAATAACGAATTACTATTCTCCACGACACCTCGGTCAAGGTAGTATCAACCTGAACCCTAATCGCGTCGTTCACGCTGAGCTGCCACCATCTCGGCTAATATTGCCGCTGCCTAGCGTCACGATCGAAAACCTACGTCGCCATGCCGACTTCCAGGTGACCTCACCGGTCCCACGCGCACGCTCCTCGAGGCCCAACGCCTCCGCCGCCGCCATGTTCCAAGGCGTTTCTAGCCAACTACAGTCGACTACGGCACCCAACGAAACCACAAATGCGAAGCTCTGGTTCCCTCTACGCGACGCATACCCCCGATCGACGAATCGTGGAAGATTCACCATTGAATCTCGACGATTATACATAAACGGCCGGGACTAAATTATGGGTTTCTAGAAAAATTATGATTCAATTTCAAAAACGAATTGCAAATCTGCGATGCGCTCGTCGAGAGCTTCAAATTGATATATGATTCGATTGGTTTTGAGGAGTTTGAATTTTTTTGATTTGGTTTTGAAATTGAATTGAATTGGAAATTTGGTTCTAGTTTGTCTACCATTGGAAAGAGAAGTTGAGAAGGACTTGTACGTACTGAAATCAGAATAAGAAATGACCTAGGGTTTATAACGATCTATTTATAGGCAGAGTTGAAAATAGAAAGAACGGACAAGATTGATCTGGATTGGAGCGATAAACGACCCGAAAAGCTCGTTCAGTTTCCAGAACGAAAATGGGTCAACCATATATCAAAATAGATGTTTTCATTATTTTTAAGTCCAATGGAACAGGTTTCAGGTCCTAATTCCATCGTATGAAGAAGTTGTATTAAAATCAGCTTATTTCAAATTGATTTCAATTGATTTCAATTAAATTGATTTCTAGGTGTTTCGAGCCCATACGATCAAACGACAAGTCCGATCGCTACGAAATGTGAAATCCTATTATAGTTCACCATTACGGATCCGATGAAATAGGTTTCGTCGAAATCCGAGTCAGTGGCCAAAATGGTTATTTTCACTTTAATTAAATAAATTAATATTAAATTAATTAATCGCCTTTAATTCAATATTTATAAACTAGCTGATTTTCATCATTTTTGATTGCAAAGACATTTATAATAAATTAAAATAAGTTTATATATAAGTTCAGTGTTAATTATTTCAATAATTACAGTGTTCAATTCCAACTGTAATTATATCCAATTTATTATAATTTTAATTCAAATAAATTGTTTTAAATTTTATTCCAACCCTTATTTCAACCAATTAAAATCTGATAACATAGTTAACATTTATTTTACATTTCATTACCTTAATATACTCCAATTTCCATCTTTTATTTGTATCAATTATTATATTTTAATTATATTGGACTTTGTCAATGTCACATATATGAATAGAATTTTAAAACCCAACATTGATTTTTTTATCTTGATTTCACTATTTAATTAAATCGATTACTACATTATGAATATAATTAACATTTCTATCCAATTTATTACATCCACACTTTTCAGTTATTGTATTAACTCACATAAATGTAACATTTGATTACACTTAATTGCAACCAATCCATTTATAATAATATAAATTCCAAATCAAATTTAACAGGTTAAATAAATAGGTAACATATAACAGTTTGTCACTAATTAACTTTTATTTACATTAATAAGTTTATTATTTCAACCAAATATTATAATTACTTTCCTAATACAAATTTTCTCCAATTACCATTAATTATATATTATCTCATAAATGAATTCACATTTACATTTGTTTTCTTATATTCAATTATAGCCAAGTATAACATTTGCATTATTTCATTTATTGAGGTTTCATTCAAATTGTTAATAGTCAACTTATATTAACATTAATACCTTTAATTCTAATTATTATTTCAATCTTAAACCACCAATTTTATTTCTTTCAATATTATATTACCAAAATCTCGTTATATTAACAAATTTAAATCGTCGAAAATTACGGGTCGTTACACTCTCCCCCACTCAAAACTTTTCGTCCCAGAAAAGGAAAAGAAGGGAAAAGAAAGAATTTAGAAATCAATATATCTTATTCAAAATATTAAATTTATAAACAAATAAATTTACAAAATTAAATAATTTAAATAAAATATACCAATTTACAACCATTAAATCCTTTTATACTTAAGTTAATAAAAGTTTGGAAAACATTTCATAAAATTTTATAAGTCCAAAATTTTCACAAAAAATTTCGGCAGTCTCCTTTGTATGGAGAGGCCTGGGAGAAATAGTAATATCAATAATAATAATAATAATATATAAAAACTTTCAAAATAATATATCCCAACAGCGGGAAAAGCAATATAAAATTGCTAGAAAACCGTAATCCGAGACCGTACCTATTTGTCAGGCAAACAACGCTTAATTATGAAACCAAAAGCAGTGGCAATTGCTTCCATAACCTGTATTTCACTTATATGATCTAAAAGAGTTAATAATTATATAAAATGAAATATTTAATGTTGTTTCAACCACTAACAAACAAATCAATATAAAACAACAATCACTTGCAATCACAGCATACAATCATCAAATGAAATCAATAAAATCAACTATCCATCCATAGCAAACAATTAAATGGTTTGTTCGGGTTCAGAAATATTTAACCGCCTAGAATGACAAATAAACTACTGAGTGCACCATTTACTCAACAGTCTTAGATGAACTCAATAGATTATTCATACACTAGTACAAAACTGGTCATTTGTGTCGGTTGTGTAACCCCTGTTGTATCGGTTTTACAACCGACTCATATGAAGATGACACAAAAGACATTTTTCTGTTGTGTCGGTTGTACGACCGACACAAATATCAATCATTTGTGTCGGTTGTTATTAAAGAACCGACACAAAACAATGAACAGTTGTGTCGGTCTTTCTAAAAGGACCGACACAAATCAGCTTGTATAGTGAAGCACACCGCCGTTTATTGTGTCGGTCCTTTTAGAAAAACCGACACAACTGTTTCTACGAAATAACGAAATAGTTAAGATATCCTCTAAACTAAGTGGATCCACACAACAAACACACGTTCCCGGATTTATTATATACTGCAAAACACGCTACAAATAGTAACCGTTTAAATAAACAACATTTATTATATACTGTAAAACAAGCTAAAAATAGCAACCGTTTAAATAAACAACAACCCCTTACTGCAAAACATGCTACAAATAGTAACCGTTTAAATAAACAAGTACGTAAACCACACTCTCAAGTCTAAGATTTAATTTTGGGTGGTCTATACATCTCAATTACTCTATCATTTAGCAGCTGTTCCGGCCTGGCATTCATCTCTGATTCCTGCAACCCACAATTTTGTAAATATTAACAGTCAATTCCCAATGTATTTACATTTTAATCAACTAAATCACAAAGAACTAAAAAGTCACGTGCAAATGAAGCTCACATCATGCACTGCCTCTCTCAACATGTGCAACTGCTCCTTTGACACCGTCCTCACCTGCATTATTAGTTCAACCTTTTTAGTACCAATCTAATTAAAAACTTTCTTAATTTCTATAACACTAGCCATAATCATAGTATTTAAGCAATATGTATATCTTGTTTCATGATTCATGAACACTTGCACATTTCATCCAGTTGATATTCTTTAATTTTATTTTACTATAAGACACTGTGTTTAATAATGATGAAGTCTCTTATATAAGACACTTGGGGCGGGGAATGAAACAACATCTACAGTACTTGAATAAACTATGGCAGAGCTTATTCAAAACCCAGAAGTTATGATAAAACTGAAAGATGAAGTTAGATATGTAGCTAATGGCAAAGAAACCATTAGTGAAAAAAATTTAAGCGAAATGACTTACTTAAAAGCTGTTATAAAAGAGGCAATGAGAATGCATCCTCCAGCTCCTTTTTTGCTACCAAGAGAATCTATGGATAGTTGCAAGCTTGCAGGTTATGATATTCCTAAGAAGACAAGGGTTCTTATCAATGTGTGGGCGATTGGAAGAGACCAGAGTGTATGGGAAGAGCCTGAAAAATTCAAACCAGAAAGGTTTATTGGTAATTCTATCGACTTTAAAGGACTTGATTTTCAGTTCACTCCATTTGGAGCAGGCTGTAGAATCTGCCCTGGCATGCATTTTGCAGTGCAGACTATTGAACTTGCACTTGCAAATCTGATAAATAAGTTCGACTGGGATAATTCTTTGGTAACATTTATAACATTGTATGCTAAAATTGAATTCAATAGCTATGTTAACTATAACGCCTTTAATTTTTTGCACTGTGAAGTAAAGATTAAAACATAGAATGCGATGAATTATCCATATGAAAATTTGATCATATGCATAACTCTTCACACACTACACAAAAGGATGAATACAAAACTTCAAACTGAGTAGTGACAGTTTCTGATGTAATAGGACATGTCCTTCAGTGACATTTTTATTTGCGCATGACATTTTTATTTGCAATTTTGATTGAGAAATTTTCTCCAAATAGGACATGTCCTTCAGTGAGTAGAATACTAAAAAATATTTGCTACATATATTAATAATATAGTAAAGATTAACAAACAAGCCCATAATCAAAAAAGTGATTATCATCTATATCCCGTAATCCTATACTCACTGACCCAATAATACAAATTTTCAAAGAACTGAATAAAATTTGGAAAAAAATATGAATAATCCAATTAAATAAAAATAGGAAAAACTATCACCTCTTCAAGCTCCTTTTCTAGGTCAACATATTCCGAGTTTCCCGGCTCATCGTCCTAAAGTTCTTTAACCTGAATTAGGATAATATTGTTATACTAGGTATGTATGAAAACTATCTGAAAGCTTAAATCCACCACTGATCATACCATATATCCACAAAATAAGCCAATGCAAGTGCGTGCATGGGAACGATTATCGGTTGGAGGACAAGTTGTGGTGTTATTGGACTATCACCTTTTAGATCAAATGTGCTGTTGGACTTATCACTTTAAGGTTAAGTAAATTAATTTTAATTCATGAACATTTTAAAATTAAAATCCACCATAAAATTATTACCATCAACCGAGACTTCTACCTCATGGAAAATCCTTTAACAGTGTAGCTTCCTGCCGCTGTCGATCGATACCTCATGGAAAAATAATAATCTGTGACTATTACTACAATAGCTCTAAAAATATTTATAAAACCAAACAATCACATATTCTTCTTTTTTTAGAAAAATATATCTAACCTATTTCAGTTATTTATACTGGGCCTTGAACTCAACACATGCTCTGCAAATTCAACTTCTTTTTGGAACTACCCATGCGTTACCCTGCTTTTCCTTAAATATGATTTTCTCGAACTTTTCCTAGCTTCTAACAGCAAAAACAACCTTATAATGGACATCTGCACCAAATGACGCTTTTGACTGGAACATCTCTTTTAGGAAAAACCACGAGGGAATGTCTTCACTCAATTTCAAAAGCTAATTAACATTATGGAACATAGTACTATGACAGACCTACATGATCAACTTGTCTGATGTTGGGGTAAAAAGGAAAGCTACACTTCAAGATATATGTACAAATTTTAACCTTTTCAGGCATGTTTATTTTGAGCTATTTCCAAACAGACGATGGCATCACGCCTACATACTTCAGTAGAAAAACATGGTGCTGCTCAATCTTTCATGGTGTTTTGGCAGTTCGGGCACAGAACCAGTGATTGAAGCTGGAATGCCTCCATGACTAGAAGATGTCTCGGACAATTCCTCAAATTTCATGAATTGGCCCATCTGAGTAGCAGAAAGATGCGCATAACAAATAGGCGCAACTATTCGAAAATAAATACACATACAGTCAAGTTCTAGCATAGATACATAGAAATGGAAATTTCATATAAAATAACTAGGCTGGCACTCAAATTTGAAAACAATTTTCTTATCTTTCTCATTTTGTCACTTAAATTCTATAAATTTGCTTAACATTTGTTATCAGATCTTACCTACAGATATAGCAGTGGTGCTCCTCTGGTAACTGTATAGTAAAAGAATGCAGCTGGTGTTAGCTTTTTTCATAACATGCATATACCGAGCTAGATTTAAAAGATAGTTGATATAACATACACATAAGACAATGAATGTACAAGCTCTTGCAGATCATCGGGTGAGAAACCAACTTCATCAAGCAGCACATGATAATGTGTCGGGCGAGAAGTACCCTGACAGATATTTATTTAAAAAATGTTAAATGCAATGCAAATTAAGTTGAAGTAATCCAAATTCAGTTCGATTTTAGCACAGTATTGAAAGCTTACTATCATTCCTGCGTGAGAGCACATATAGAAATCATAATTCCTTGGGTGATAAACCTTGTTATCCACCACAGTGCCTGTTCATAGAATCAAAAACTAAGAATATGCATAACTTGTGCATAAAAAAGAGTAAGGGATTAGTTTTTTATGGACATACCTGCTGGAATATTATCAGGTAAGGTTGGTTGAAAGAATTTTGTAAGGTGGTTTTTCTGAGCTATTAATAAAGTAAACTTTGGATTCCAACTCTCATCCAAAAATTTACAGGCCTGAACACAAAAAAAACAAGCATACATTATTACATTATTATAGTACTGTCAAAATTTCATATTGGTAAGTGATAATTAGCAGAAACAAACCTCGATGATTTGACCCAACTCTATGTTCAGCACCTGGTTGAACTGGGACTCACTCACTCCATCCCTGAATTACAAACACCAAAAACAGGAATTCTGGTTTAATGTCACTTAACTTGAACAATGACAATGTTGATTTATTATTATTATTTTTATTGTTATTATTATTATTATATTTCTTTAATAATAAGCATCATAATGCTACCTGAATATGATAACATTTTCTGGTTTCCTTTTTCCAGAACTAGTGTAGAAATCAATCATAAGTTCCCTAAATTTTCAAAAAAGAACGTGAATAAAGTATTAAAGTACATAAAGCAACCAACTCAAAACTAGAGCAGTACCAAGCAATAAAAATATTGACACTAACTTAGCATGCTTAGAATTATTATCAACAGATGATATATAGAAGAAAATCTCTGCTGATCGGTGTTTAATAGTGATGTCTTTATTTAAAAATTGTCTTCCAAATCTCCAAACATCAATTTGGAATGTTAAAAGCTTAGTAAAAACAGACTGAAGAAAGGAAATTACAGTGGAAGTGGGAGAACCGGATCTGATATCAAGAGAGCCTTGAGAAGTGCCTAGGTCGTTCTGGAAGTGAAGGACATCGGCTGCTACTTGGGATGGAAGAAGGGTGGGACCTACGGAAGCTTCAATGGATGAAATGAGGTCGTTCATTAGATCTTTCTACGATGGAGGCAGGTATGGGAATCCTTTCATTGGTGTCGGATAGGACGTTTTTGATGCTTGTGTTTTATGGGTTCGAGTTCTTCTGAGATAGTTGTTGCGGGTTAGAGGAGAAGGAGAGTAGATGGTGCGCAAACTCTTCAATCACTCGACTTTAGTTCAAAAGAGAGAGAAGCATAAGGAGACGGAATAAAATTTATGGTTAAGGAGACGAAGAAGAAAAGAAGGAGAGGAGACGAAGAAGAAAAGAAGGAGACGGGTCGGGTACGTGATGGCTAAATTTTTCCTCTAAAATTTATGGTTCGCGGTAAAAGATGGGGCGGCTGAAATTGATTTGGGGGGAAAAGTTGCATGCCTATTGTGTCGGTTTTTGGACAACCGATGCTATTGTATTTAATTGTGTCGGTTGTTCAAACAACCGACACGAGTAGATCTATTGCTTCCCCTCAACTGTGTCGGTTTCTTAAGAACAACCGATGCAAATTACATTTTTAACATTTTCTTCTTACCCCATAAGTCAATAGTTTCGGTTGTTAATGAACAACCGACACAAATTACACTATTTGTGTCGGTTTTATGGACAACCGACACAAATGAGGCGAAGCAACTGATCTGTTTTGTACTAGTGATACATCTTAAACAATTAGAAGTATCATATCCCAAACAACCCATAAACCAAAACAAACAATAATTTACAATGTACTTGAGTTATTATTATTAAACTTCTTTCATAACATTTACAGTTTTTATTTTTTTCCTTCATTCATACAAGGGTTACTCCTTTAATTTACATCTATCTCTTACAAATTTTTTATTTCCATTCATTCAGTGTTTATTTCATTTATTTTCCTTTATTACTTACAAAAATTCATTTTCATTTATTCATATCATGTCAATTTCTTTTATTGCATTACATTCATTTTATTATTTACTTTAATTATAAATAGTTTCAATATTAACTTAAGTTAAGAATCCTTTTTACTTACAGCACTCATTTTCTATTTCATTTAATTAGTAGTATTACAATTTTAACTCAAGTTTATAACTATTTTCATATCAAATTTCTTATTTATAAAAGTAAATTTCATTGAACACTTCCATTACATATTCTTTTAACATTTCAACTTTTTATAATTGGTAAGTTATATATATATATATATATATATGTTTTTAAGAATGCAATTGAAAGTTACACAAGTTTGACTTACTTATTTTAATTAACTTAAGGTCCAATAGTTATCATTTCTTATTTTCATATTCTTTTCGTTTACAAGTTACAAATTTCACATTCCTTGTTTATTTCAGTTATAACTTAGCATATAATTTTTTATTTTCATTTAGGAGTTTCAATTATTAAATAGTTAAAATTTTATTCCATTTTCAATAATTAAAACCTCTAATTTATAAAAATTTAAGAACTAAATGCTGGGTTCTATTTCAATTATTTCAATATATATATATAATCATATCTTTTATATCCAATCACATTTAAATTTTTAAAATTAATGTTTGTTCATCAAAATAAATGTGTAGTAAAACTACTACAACAGTCTTCCCATTTTGAAACTCGAAAATAAACGTCGATGATGCGTGCACTCATCACCGAAATTATTTTCCAACGACAGAGAGGGGAGTACTGAACTTATTTCTTTCCAAAATTTCCTTTAAAACAATTCTTTCAAATCATATTGAAATATTTATATCAGAAAATACTTCTTATAATATTATTATTATATCCCAAAATTATTCGAAAGAAATTTTCAAAATCCCGGAACTTAAGTTCTAAATTTCCAAATTTCATTTATCTTATTTTCAAATCTTATTTCCAAACAATATTTATAAATTTCACTACCTAACAAACAAATATATTACAACCATATATATCATTTATAAATCATTATTTTATATATAAAAATATACAATAGGCAAAATTATTTCATTTAACTATATTTCAAAACAATTACTGTGTCGGTCTGTCCTATTAAGTGTTTAGAAATCCCTATCGATGTCATAGCGTCCTATGCACCAACCAGGATTTATAGATACAAAACGGAACAAACTAACACAATATAAAAACCTTTTATATAACACTAACAAATATGCTCTCTCATATTCATATATATACACTCAGCGACTCATCATAGGGTATTACTACCCTATTTTTAAAGAGTCAGACCCCACAAAGCTAAGGTTATCGCTAAACCAAAGCTCTGATACCGACTGTAACATCCCGCCTTTTTTGACGTTTTAAGCAGACACACATGTCGACTCAAACCATACAAAAGGGCGGATTGTTATTGGGGTGAATAAGAAAAAGCAGAGAAAGAAAAAAACAAAACAAAATCTCGCAGCGGAATGACAAAATATAATAATCAAATAACAGTTCATGAAGCTGTATACAAAACATTTGATTATACTTATACAATACAAAATCAGAGTAACACATATCAAAGATAAATAAATGATAATGCAGCGGAATAGTATGATGTAGTGGAATAATATAGTAAATAATAATAGTACAAATCTTCATCTTCGTCCTCCAGAAATAAGGTCTTCAAATCCTGAAATGCTCAGGCTGACCCGAGAGAATTAAAAAGACAAAACACTCGAGTCAGAACTAAAAGATCATATGTGAGTTAAATCAATAGTAA
Organism: Allium fistulosum; assembly: GCA_030737815.1. Lineage (NCBI taxonomy): Eukaryota > Viridiplantae > Streptophyta > Magnoliopsida > Asparagales > Amaryllidaceae > Allium > Allium fistulosum. Next base: position 1,026,737,314 of record CM060902.1, read on the forward strand.
ATAACTATGAGTGGAACGGCGTCGGAGATGTTTACGAGGTTTGACATCTCCTATCCAGTGTCTAACGTGAGTGCAGTAACTTAAGAGATGTTCGGGATTCACATCTCCTAAGGATCCGTTAAACTATCTACTATGTAGTACAATACGCTATTATAATAATGTCTAAAGTAAAGTAAACTAATAAAATAGCGTTAAGGCGTTACATTTTCCCTCTTAACACATTTTTATATATTCCCATAGTCTATACAGTACTGTAATCCCACCCGTACTGAACGCCGTCAGAGGGCACTCCATAGGTATGGTACAAAACAAACTCGTAGTGGTCTAGATAGGGTAGGTGACACGGCACAAATAGGCAATGTCAGGGTAGATATACCAAGTACACTTTCGGACTGGTGGTAACGCATAGCAGCTACTACCGCCCACCTCGGAACACACTCCCAAATCAAAAATCGACGGTGGCCACCAAATCAATCGCAAAGTCAGAATATAGTATCAAAGGAGTGTTCCCGATCGGAGGAATGACCTCACTTGGCCCGTCGATTGCTCTTGTTTTAGCCACCTTAAGCTAACTCATGGGAGTCAGGTCCACGTATATACCTCATATAGGATCGTCGCCAACCATCCTACTTCATTCCGGAATCTCCGCTGCGTACACAGTTGTCAAAGTGGTTTTCGGTATTTGCAAAGAGGTTGACAATATCCAATCCCGGTCTCTTTAACAACCAATCGCTTATTACACACCGGATGGTTCTTTTACATTTCCAAAATCATTTCATAATCGATATCAAAATATCATATTCAATTCAAATCATATCATTTTCGAAATCATTATTTTCTTTCGAAATCATATTCACCTTTGAAATCATATAACATTTGAAATCATAGTTCGAAATTATATTTCCTTTCAAAAGTCATATTTCCAAAATAGACTAAACTCTCATTTCAAAATATCATATTAAACCAAATGTGTTATTTAATTCCCTACTTAGGTTATAACATCATTAACCATATTCACTAAAAAAATCGAGAATTTGAATATAAACCCATCCATTTACTTAGTTTGGAATTTAGAAGAAAATAGTTTTAAATAGTTATAAATAGTTATAAATAGTTAATATAGATTTAACATAGATTAAATATAATTAAAATAGATTGTAGCTTTAAAATATATTAATTAGATTTAAAATAAGTTAAACAGGTTAATTAGTTTAAATAAACTAAATGGTTTAAAATAGGTTAAAATGATCTAATATAATTAATACAGGTTAAAATAGTTTAATACTTTGAAATCTTAATAATTAAAAATTTTGAAATAATATATTTTTAAAACATTTTATATTAAAACATGAATTTTGAACTTATATCAAATTAAACGATTCATTTCATTTCAACGCATTTGGACCATTTTCAATTTCCAAGTCAACAAACCAAATTCCAAACCTTTAAATTTAACATTTCAATAAACTATTGAATTTCATATCGTTTCAGTCCATGTTCAAATATCAATTCGGATTACTCCAATTTCAAAATATTTCAAAGTTATTTTCAAACAACTTTAATAACTTAATTTCGGTAGAATTTCATTTATACTTAAAAGTTTAACTTTAAACTTCCAATTTAATTTCTTAAAGCAATTCCTTTTAAACTAATTCACATTTCAACACAAAACTTGATTTTCCAATAATACTTCAATTTACATAAATCAAATTTTATTTCAAAATATCATTTAATTAAATTCAAAAATTAAGGATTTTAAAATCATTTAATTTAACCAATCCGGTGTCCGTATATAATTCTCTACCCTAGGGTCAGGTGATACAGATATTTATCATTTCAATCCGCAATTTAAAAATTTTATATTTACAGATATATATCATTTCAAACCGCAATCCCAAAAATATGGAATCCATAAAATCGCTCGAGTCTATCATTTCAACCCATAATGATTTTTCCTTAATCTATAGATCATTCGGGTATGTATCGTTTCAATCTATATTGAACTTGCAGTTTATAATGATATAAAATACAACATCTAATATCAACAATCAAACAACCATCACAATCATCATCCAAATCAGTCAATAAACATCAATATAGAACTGATAATCAGTAACGGGTATTTAACTAACAATTTATATTCAATAATAAGTTAAATAACAATTTAATTCGAAATAATATTCAAATTAATAGGAATAGCAATTTAAAACTATCAAACAACCATAAATAAATTCCTAATCACATCACAAATTTAATTTAACAAACATAAGAAATTTTAGAAGTTGTGAGTGGGTTAAAACACTCACCTTTGAATTTAAATCGAATTTAAATCCCATTTAAACCCAAAATTTGAACAGTCTTAAAATTTGCCCAAACCAGCGCCAAAATGTCCAGAATTTTGATACGATCCCAGCGGAGCAAACCGCGCGTGAAACGGACCTCGTATGAAAAAGTTATGTAAGTTAGAACGAGTTGAAATTCAAATTCAAATTTAAACAATCATAAAATAAATAACGAATTACTATTCGCCACGTCACCTCGGTCAAGGCAGTATCAACCCGAACCCTAATCACGTCATTCACGCTGAGCCGCCACCATCTCGGCTAATATTTCCACCGCCCCGCCACCTAGCGTCACGATCGAACACCTACGTCGCCATGCCGACTTCTAAGTGACCTCACCGGTCCCACGCGCACGCCCCTCAAGGCCCAACGCCTCCTCCGCCGCTGCCACATTCCAAGGTGTTTCTGGCCAACTGCAGTCGACTACGGCACCCAACGAAACCATAGATGCGAAGCTCTGGTTCCCCTATATGCGACGCATACTCCCGATCGACGAATCGTGGAAGATCCACAGTTGAATCTCGACGATTATACATGAACGGCCTGGACTAATTATGGGTTTCTGGAAAAATTATGATTCGATTTCAAAAACGAATTGCAAATATGCGATGCGCTTGTCGAGAGCTTCAAATTGATATATGATTCGATAGGTTTTGAGGAGTTTGAATTTTTTTGATTTGGTATTGAAATTGAATTGAATTGGAAATTTGGTTCTGGTTTGTCTGCCATTGGAAAGAGAAGTTGAGAAGGACTTGTACGTACTGAAATCAGAATAAGAAATGACCTAGGGTTTATAACGATCTATTTATAGGCAGAGTTGAAAATAGAAAGCACGGACAAGATTGATCTGGATTGGAGCGATAAACGACCCGAAAAGCCAGTTTTGTTTCCGGAACAAAAATGGGTCAACCCATATATCAAAATAGATGTTTTCATTATTTTTAAATCTAATGGAACAGGTTTCAGGTCCTAATTCCATCATACGAAGAAGTTGTATTAAAATCAGTTTATTTCAAATTGATTTCAATTGATTTCAATTAAATTGATTTCTAGGCGTTTCAAGCCCGTACGATCAAACGACAAGTCTGACCGCTACAAAACGTGAAATTCTATTATAATTCACCGTTACGGATCCGATGAAACTGGTTTCGTCGAAATCCGAGTCAGTGGCCAAAATGGCTATTTTCACTTTAATTAAATAAATTAATTAATCACCTTTAATTCAATATTTATAAACTAGCATATTTTCATCATTTTTGATTGCAAAGATATTTATAATAAATTAAAATAAGTTTACATATCAATTTAGTGTTAATTATTTCAATAATTATAGTGTTCAATTCCAACTGTAAATATATCCAATTTATTATAATTTTAATTCAAATAAATTGTTTTTAAATTTTATTCCAACCCGTATTTCAACCAATTAAAATCTGATAACATAGTTAACATTTTTTTTACATTTCATTACCTTAATATAATCCAATTTCCATCTTTTATCTGTATCAATTATTATATTTTAATTATATTGGACTTTTTCAATTTTACATATATAAATAGAATTTTAAAACCCCACATTGATTTGTTTATCTTGATTTCACTATTTAATTAAATCAATTACTACATTATGAATATAATTAACATTTCTATCCAATTTATTACATCCACACTTTTCAGTTATTATATTAACTCACATAAATGTAACATTTGATTACACTTAATTGCAACCAATCCATTTATAATAATATAAATTCCAAATCAAATTTAACAGGTTAAATAAATAGGTAACATATAACAGTTTGTCACTAATTAACTTTTATTTACATTAATAAGTTTATTATTTCAACCAAATATTATAATTACTTTCCTAATACAAATTTTATCCAATTACCATTAATTATATATTATCTCATAAATGAATTCACATTTACATTTGTTTTCTTATATTCATTTATAGCCAAGTATAACATTTGCATTTTATCATTTATTGGGGTTTCATTCAAATTGTTAATAGTCAACTTATATTAACATTAATACCTTTAATTCTAATTATTATTTCATTCTTAAACCACCAATTTTATTTCTTTCAATATTATATTACCAAAATCTCGTTATATTAACAAATTTAAATCGTCGAAAATTACGGGTCGTTACCTATCTAGTGAGACCACGCTGCTTGGCAGAACGGGTTTTCCCCTCACTAGTATCCTAATACGTTTATAAAACCATATACTGTGCTCCTACATCCACAATGGTAAAACATAATCATTTCAAAATATTATCATGATATACATATATAAACATTTTGGGTTCCCATCCACAGTTTAATTGACTCCATGTCATATTTATAGTTTATAGGGTCACTATTAACCTATTAATTTTCATGGGTTTACTAATAACCTTTTTATAATTCATGGTTTCAGAGTTTACATGATATCGCTAAGAACCTATAGGCCCCTGCCAATTAACTTAATTAATTCGTGGGTTTCCCTGAACCTACTGGTCATTCCAATAACTCACCTTTTATCCTAGTTTTAATGGCTTGAGTAGGAACCTATAGATGACTCTAGTAACTCCCTTCTTAACCTAGTTTTCATGGGTTGACTAGGAACCTACTAATGCCTCCAATAACTTCTTTCTTAACCTAGTTTTCATGGGTTGACAAGGAACCTTTTGACTGATGTCAATATTAAACCGGATATAGTTTTCATGGGTTCACTACAAGCCAATTGGCCACTGCCAACCATCCTTAATACATAGTTTTCATGGGTTTACTGTGAACCTATTGGTTACCCCCAATATCTTCCTAATCATAGTTTTCTTGGGTTTACTATGAACCTGACTCCTGTACATCTATAAGATTTAATTTAGGCATCCTATATTTTGGTCTCTCTGACTCCTAGGATGCAATTCTACTCATTCAGGAGTTTAATCAATTTTATATTCACTACCGGGTTTTCCTAGCTTGTTCTTCTACCCTTTTATCCCCAAAATACAGTTATGGGTTCTTTATCATGTGAATATATTCATATTTGAAGAAGCAAACATGACAACATAACAATACCACTCCTGTGGATTTAATATCCTTGAAAACACTTACATATAAAACATGGTTAATCCCCTTTAACCTATACTTTTATCAAGGAAATACTTATTCAAATTTACATACTTGAAATCCTTTCAAAACTCCTTTATTTATCCATGGTTTTTCTTTTAAAAATGAGTTTGGGTTTAAAAAGCCTTTCGATACCTTCGAAACCTTGCTTTCGACATCATAAGGTGACCTCCTTTGACAGCACTAAAATATATTTTCAACGAAATAGGCTCCTACCTTTCGAATACTTTAAACTTCTCTTTCAAAACATTTTGATTGTATTAAAGCATTAACCTTTTACTTTAGAAGCATAGCGTCGAAACCAAGTGAACGTACCCCTTTCGAAACCATTGGAAGTATACCTTCTGAAATCATTGGAGGTTACCCCCCCCCTAAATCCATTGAAAGTCCCCCTTTCGAAATCATTGGGTTTAAAACATCATTTTGGGTCAAAGTGAACATACGCCAAAGCATCTCTTTCGAAACCATTCTTTATTTCATAAAAGTATTTGGGGAAAACTTGATGGTGTCAAAACCATCCTTTCGAAATCATTAAATATCTGGGTGAAACAATTGAAGGTTAGCTTCGAAACCCCTTCCAAAACCATTGCCTTTGAAACCCCTAACCCCTTTCGAAAGTAGTAGGAAGTGGCTTATATTTATAAAAACAAACAGTACCTTTCGAAAGCATTGATATCTTCAATACCATAGAAAGGCATCTAATCACAGAAGGGTTTCGACTTGGTTGAAACTACCCATTCCGAAAGCATTACTTTTAAAACTTAGTAACTTCTTCGAAAGCTACTTACTTCAAAAACAAAGGCGGCAGTTCTCCTTCGAAAGCTTCTTTTGAAATACCCTTTCGCAACCCTTTGGTTTTGACTACTTCGAAACCCTTTAGTAAACATGCAAGCGCTTTTCTTTTAAAAACAAAACCAAGGTATCGACACCTTCAGAAGTTATGTTTCGACACACTTCCTTCTGCCTTTCTCAAATCCACTACGTACCAACTAAGTGATACCATGTGTATTGGTTTCGTGGTAGAGGGTTTCGACTAGGTTGGAGGCGAAAGCTCTCGGTTGAAAGCTCCTTCCAAAGAAGGCGGAACCTGCTTTTCTGAGCAAAAGTTGTTTTTACTAAATAAAGCAAACTTTTTGTAACTAAATTGCCCACTTGTAAACACATGATTGCTTACATTAAACTTTCAAATTATTTTACTAAAATTTGCCACATTTTCTCAGATCTAAAAACTAAATAACATTTAACAAATAAGCCCTTCCCATTAACCAAACAATTAAATCATTTAGGTCCTCCTTTCAAAATAATTTAATTTCCATAATAAATCACTTAGTAAAAATCCCCAAAAATTCCATAAATACTCTTTTATCATGTTTCCGAACATATCAAAATTTCAGACCCAAATTCTTTGTATAATTTCCGGAATAAATTTATAAACCCAAATAACCATATTTTCTTTTGAAAATTCATAACTAATTCTCCACGGCTTGAAAAATTATAAAAACTGAAACCCAACTCCAAAATTATGTTTCTCATAACATATAATTTTTCCACAGCATTTAAAAATAATTTAATCTTGGTTTTGCCCTAAAACCGTGCATATTTCTTTTTTAACAATCTTGCTTAAACTAAACAAATTATAAATCAAGCATATCATCATCCAATATATCATAAAAACAATTTTTCTCTTAAATCCAAAAACATATATTATAAAACCAAAAATAGAGATGTATTGATTATTATTCACCTTAGTTTGGATAAGGAAATTGGAGATTGATTAAGATTGATTTCTTCTAGCTTGATCATAATCTTTTACTTTGATTCCTCTTCTTATCTTCCTCCTAATGTTCAGCTCCTTCTCTTCTTACGTTTATAATTTTTGCTTATGTTAAAATGAACGTGCATGGATAAGAGAAAATAGTATAAGGGTGGGAACATGGGTGGCAATTTCCTTTAGGCCCCTATGATAAAATTAGTTAACATTTAACCATTTTAAGCTTATTCATTTTAAATAAGCACGGCCACTAATATTCATTTACCAATCTCAAACCCCTAATCACTTTACATTATTCTATTTAATTTATTCTAATTAAATCTCCTGAATGATGTTATTAAAAATTAATGGTGTTACCTGTGTAGTTAAAGCGCTCGGCAGATTCAAAGCGGTGGAGGTGCAAAAAATCATAGCGGGATACAGCGAGGATATAGCGGGATATAGCGGATGGCTTTAAAATAGCATATAAAACTCGTACTTAATGTTTTTACGAATATATAAATGGTAATTAAATGAAAAATTATCATTCAATTGAATTGTAACTAATACATAAATAATTTTTTAATAAAAACATGTGCGAATATACTTTAAATAAACGTAAAACTGTTATATAACATAATTGAATTTAGTAGAATATTAGAGTATTTTCATTTCTGAAAATATATTAAAAATTAAATCAAATAAATTAGTTTCATAATTTTTATAATGTATAAATTGAATTTTTCAATTCATTTTATTAAAGAAGATATAGCGGGAATAACGGAATATAGCGGAAATAACGGGATATAGCGGGGATTAAAGCGGAAAGGCTATATTGTGGGGCTATATGGAAAAATCGTAGCGGCACAAACCCGCTACGAGATATAGCGGGGTTATAGCGGGGTAATAGCGGGGCATTAACTGCACAGGGTGTTACATACCCCTTGTATACTTAGCCGACTAAGTGTACGTTGCGGATTGCAATCCACATTTCGTGTGGATTGAATCCAACGACTGTGGATTTTAATCCACAACCGATCCTATAGGCGGCTAAAATTTAGCCGACTAAGGGAAAGCACATATGTGCTTCTTTACCACGTGTTAGGGGTGGGTTTTCGTTCGACCCACTGGAATCGACGCAACCCACCCCCACATGTTAGGAATGCTCTAACAAATACATTAAGCGAGACTGCTGATAGACATGTTGTCCATGCTTCTAAGTACATTTGTTTATTTGGTAATCATGGTCATTTTCACTCTTTGAGTATGTCGGCATGCATTTGTCATGTGTCCATCTTATATATTTAACAACTTAAAAGTTGGTGATTTATAATTATATACGTCATATAATGTTGCTTTTAAATAACCACAAGTTGAAGTTTAATGCACATTATTTATATCTTGCAATTCATGTTCATCCAGCTCTCCACCAAGCTTTTGATAATGCACCTGCAGTTCATGTCTATTATACTAGATCTTCAATTTCAAAGCCTTCACTTCCATAGATACTCCCTCGCAATATGCTAGTCATGCAAAGTTTAATATGTAATCCAATGCACAACTGCACTTGTCAATTGATAGACCTCCTAATCATCATGCATTGCATATTCCCTCAAATTGCAGATCAGGCTTTATCCAATGCATTTCAAGAAGTTGCAGCATGCTCTAGTATTATGAGAAGTGAACATGAGCAGCCTTATTATCACAAATATAACAAATGGAGTGTAATAAGGTTTCGGGTAGTGTACCCGTATAAGCCTATTAAATTGTAACTTTTGTTATAAATACAATGTAACAAGTACTAAACTATGTGTAATAAATATCATCATTTCTCTGCATTACAAACTGCTCTCTTATCCCTTCTTGATCTTAAAACAATATTATAAAATTCTAATATGGTATCAGAGCAATCTGCTTAACAACATTCTGTTTGTTCTCAGATTCATTTTGAATAATGAATCATTAGATATAGCATCATCATTTAAGTGTGCTCATCAGAGATTTTAATCTCTTCCTATGAGACTTTGAATCCGCTTGATAGAAAAGATCGAGTGCGCTGCCAGAATCAACAATTCGGCTGCATCAAGGCTTTCTTTATCATATCATGCACAGAAACAATCATAAAATCAGAAAAATAGATCAAGAAGGCAAGAAACACATCATAAATACAAAACGTAAGTGCCATACCAGGAAAAAAAACTACCAAACCAAGATCATCATTTAAGTTTTTTTGTTGTTATTTGCATCAAATCTGGTTTGAGTACATTTCTTGCCAATTGAGTTCTTTATATTAATCAAGATTGTTTCACCTTTTCCTTCTTCTATCATTCCTAAACCATTTGATTCATCATGGTCGAAGGAGATCACACCTCAACTACTTCTGATAATTCAGATAATTCAAGTCAGCAAAATGCATCAGCAATCGAAGAATTGATCAAAACCATTGTCAATCCTCAAACCCAATTAATCACTGCCAATCTTGATGAAGATAATTATATTCTTTGGAAGTTTCAAGTTTAAATAGAAGTTAAAGGGTATGGTCTTAAAGGGTTTGTACTGGGAACACTGTCGGTACCTCCAAGATTCATAACTGATCATGAAAATAAAGTTGTCAAAAATACAGAATTCATCAAGTATCAAAGACAGACAGGCTTAAAAGTTCATGCTTACTGTCCTCTATCGGCACCAATTTACTGACTCGAATAATAGGATGTAAATCATCCATGGGATTTTGTACAACCATTGATCAGATTTTTAACTCATGGTATGCTGCCAAGGTCATGCATTACAAGAGGCAACTACAAAATATGAGAAAAGATAGTTTATCAATGAGAGAATATTTGCCAAAGATAAAAACAACATGTGATTTACTTGAAACAGCAGATCATAAACTATCCGCTACTGAAAAAAATCTTGACCTTCTTAAATGGCCTGATGAATATGAAGCAATAGTTGTAATAATAGCATCTGAAGAAGCACTGCCATCTATATAATATGTGCACTCAACACTTCTTACACATGAAGGAAGACTAGACCAAAAGAAAGCACTGGATACTAAATTATCCATCAACTATGCATCAAACTCAAAGAACAAGAGATCATAATATAACAAAACAAATCAATATTATCAAAGAGGAGGTTAGTCAAACAAAGCAAGAGGAAAAGGAAGATGGGGCAGTAGCAATAGACCTAAGTGCCAAATTTGTGAAAAGACTGGACATACTGCATCAAAATGTTATTTTAGATTCAATGCCAACTACGTGCCAGGTCAAAATCAGAATAATAAAAGAAATGCAAATCTGAGTGTTAATGTTGCTCAAGTTCAATAAGAATCAGGCAATCAGTCAAATAATTCAAAAACCATCAATCGAATACATCTATAGGGCCAAATGATATACAAGATGAAAGCTGGTACACTGATTCAAGGGTGACAAATCATATTACAAATAGTCTAGACAACTTAAATCTCGATCAAAAGGAGTATAGAGGTAAACAGTTCATACACATAGGTAATGGTGAGAGTATTAAAATCACACACACTGGACTTGCTTGCATCAAAGGTGTAAGACAACTATATCTCAATAATTTATTAAGAGTGCCACAAATAAAGAAAAATCTCATGAGCATGTCACAATTTGCAAGTGACAACAATGTTTATTTTGAGTTTTACCTTAAATATTGCTTAGTTAAAGTTATACTAACTATAAAAATTCTTTTGCAGGGTAATGCAGATAAAGGGCTATACAAGTTTAATCTTATCAATTCAAGAAAATCAGAAGAAAAGAGAAGGAGTTGCAATCTTTCTAAAATTACAGAAAGAAAAAATATTGTATTTGATTCTTGGCATTACAAATTAGGGTATCAAATATTAATATTGTAAAGCAAGTTTTAGTAGAAAATAAAATTCCCTTTGAAAACATTACACTATCATATGTGTGCACATACTGTCAAATGGGCAAAAGCCACAAACTTCCATTTGCTGATTCAAAAACAAAATATGAAAGACCACTTGAATTGGTTGCTACTGACTTATAGGATCCAACACTCGTTAATTCATATTATGGTTTTAATTATTACATATCATTTGTTGATGCACATACTAGATATACTTGGATATATTTTCTTCGAAAAAAATCAAAGGCTTGTAGAACAGTTGTACACTTTGTTACACATGTTGAAATACAAACAAATCATCAACTTAAAATGTTGCAAACTAATGGTGGTACAGAATTCAAACCACTTAATTATTACTTTCAAAAGAAAGGAATCATTCATAGGGTTACATATCCATATACATCTGAGCAAAATGGTTTAGTTGAGAGAAAACTTAGACACATTGTAAGATCTGGTCTTACATTGTTGGCTCAAGCATCACTTACTTTAAAATGTTGGCCAGATGCATTTAATATAGCAGTCTATTTGATTAGTAGACTGCCAACTGAAGTTGTAAAAAATAAATGTCCAATTGAAATTCTATTTAATGTAAGACCAAACTATCATAGCCTAAGGGCATTTGAATGTTGATGCTTCCATATTTAAGACCTTATAATGCACATAAATTAAATTTCAGATCAACAGCTTGTACATTTTTAGGCTATGCAGCAAATAAAAAAGAATACAAGTTTTTAGATAGTAATCGAAGGATATTTGTGAGTAGACATGTTGTTTTCAATGAATACGTATTCCTATTTTCTAATACAGGTGTGAAGACAACTCAAAAAGTATATAATCCAAAAAAATCGATACCAAATATACCTTTGTATCCAACTGAGCAAAGCAAGGGATGGATTGAATAAAGTTCAGATCACCCTGATCCACAACTAATAGTGCTCAGTGAACCAAGTTATGAAAAGGCAGAGCAATCTGACCAGTTCAATGACACCCCTACAAATGATCAAACACAAAGTATTATTCAAGAAAATAAGCAAGAATAGTCATGTACATAACAAGAATGTGCAATGGAACAATCATATGGCAAACAACAAGTTCAAACTAGGCATCCAATGACTACTAGATTAAAGAGTTGAATTTTCAAGCTTGTAGTTTATACTGCAACAACTACATTTGAAGAACCAAACAACTTTGGTCAGGCAGTTAAAGATAGCAGTTGGATCAAGACTATGGATGAAGAATATAATGCACTAATGAAGAATAAAACATGGTGTTTAGTCTATCCACCTGAAAACAAAAATATAGTAGGTTGCAAGTGTACATTCAAATTAAAGAAAATGATGGAACCATTGCATGATATAAGGCAAGACTTGTAGCCAAAGGATATACTCAACAACATAGATTTGATTTTGAAGAAATATTTTCCCCAGTTGTTAAACCAACAATAATCATAATTGTGCTTACCATTGAATTGCATAGAAATTGGAATTTCAGTCAACTGGATATGAATAATGCCTTTCTAAATGGGGATTTAAAAGAAGAAGTTTACATGGAGCAACCACAAGGCTACAAACAAGACAGAAAATTTGTGTGAAAACTGAATAAGGCCATCTATGGACTTAAACAGGCTCCTAGAGTCTACTTTGATAAACTGAAAAACACTATAATAAGTTTGAAGTTTCAGCCTACCAAATTAGACAACTCATTATTTATTAGAATTAATAATGTTGCAACAATATACATCTTAATATATGTTGATAATTTGATTGTTACAGGTGACAATGAAGTAGAAATGAAACAATCTTATCCAATTTCTAGACAAGCAATATTCAATCAAGGATCTTGATGCACCGAATTATTTTCTAAGAATTGAAGTTACAAGAGTATCAAAATCAGAAATCTTTCTCTGTCGGAGAAAATGCATTACAGAAATCTTAATCAAAGCAAAAATGGATGCAGCTAACTCTCTGTCTACACCTATGATAACAAACCATCATTTGTCAAAACACAGGGGAGAACCCATACATAATGACAAACAATACAGAAGTATCATTGGTGCATTGCAATATGCAACCATCACAAGACCAGAAATATCTTTCAGTGTTAACAAAATGTCTTAATTTATGCAGGATCTTAAAGAAGAACATTGGAAAGTAGTTAAAAGAATACTGAGGTACTTAAAAGGCACTGCAGATCATGGGCTAAAGTTTAAAGCATGCAAACATCTCAATCTAATAGGATACATAGATGTTGATTGGGCTACTGATCCCGATGATAGAGGATCTACCACAGGATATTGCATATATATTGGAAATAACTTAGTTTCTTGGTGTTCTATAAACAAACGACTATCTCAAGATCAATTACGGAAGCAGAATATAGAAGCATAGCTAGTGCAACAGCTGAAATTATGTGAATTCTGTCTTTGTTAAGTGAATTGAAAGCAAACATAAAAATAAAGCCAATCTTATGGTGTGATAATTTAAGTGCAATCTCACTATTAGCTAATCTAGTACTTCATTGCAGAACCAACATATGGAAATAGATCTATATTTTGTTCGGGAGCAGGTAATGAAAGGAAAACTGAAATCAATCACGTACCTGCTACTTACGAGATAGCAGATGTATTTACCAAATCGGTGTCAACTAAGAATTTCACTAAACTGAAGAATAAGCTCAAAGTTGGAGAAAAGCCAGATCCTCCCAATTCAAAGAAAGACTGATTCTCTCAAGATAAAGCTGGATCTACAAACAAATCCAAACCAGATCTACAAGCGAGATTTTCTACGACTCACAAACGTAATCGAGGATAGAAGTGGTGATCTATGAAAAAGTAAACTGATTCATACCAAATCAGTTCAATTTCTCAAAATACCAAAAGTCGAGACTCTTAAAGTCTCAAATTCTCACTAACTCAAAGTATATTTGGTGAATTGTAGATCGAACGCATCAATCTTTGCTTATATTTAAATTAATTTGAAGATGAAGAAGAATCGTAACTATTTGGGGATCGCAAGAGCAAAAGCAAAAACCCAACCTGTTTTTGAGAGAGCGTGTTATGAGAAGTGAATATGAGCAGCTGTATTATTACAAATATAACGAATGGAGTGTAATAAGGTTTCGTGTAGTATACCCGCATAAGCCCATTAAACTATAACTTCTGTTATAAATACAATGTAACAAGTAATGCATTGTGTGTAATAAAAATCATCATTTCTCTGCATTACAAACTGCTCTCTTATCCCTTCTTGATACAGTTTTGTTACTATTACAGTTTAAACCTGAAGTATTTCCCTTCATAATCAAAGTGAGGAAACAAACTAAAGGTAGATGGACCATTGTTTATACCATATGATTGTCGTGTTATAAAGACAGTTTTATGTAAAAGTTATTGTTGTAAATTCAGGATGCAGTTTTATGTAAATTCCAGATCAAATTAAAAACTTATCCACCAAACACCATATTGCTAGTTTATTGCATGTATTATAAACAATTAAGGAAGTTACCTCGAAAAAGGCTGTTGTTGTGCATCCTCCATTTCTGACATCAGTTTTCTGAGCCGTCAAGGACCTTAATCGGAACAGCCATGATTAGGTGCAAGCTCAAACTGCAAGCTCATAGTTAGTAGAAAGAGACCAACCAATGTATTACATACATAGCCTCCAAATCAATACTATAGTTAACAGACAGTTGTATAGAAAATCCTGTAAAGAACAAAAAAGGCATTGAGAATTATGTCATCTATTCAGGACACAAACAACGATAACAAATAATGCAGTAATATAGGATCATTAAGTTTGTCGAACAACTGAACGAAATCAATGTGACTTTAATTCTGCATCATATCGCAAAGTTTCCCGACCAAGAGCAACACTAAATTAGCTATATACCACTGCTTACTACTACCATGTTGATGACAGTGTATTCAACTATCACCTAATTGTTAAATAATCAATTTCCAAGTCATATTTATATTCAAAAAAATCAAACTATAACACTTTGTACAGTCCAACAACTTATCAGGTTGGGAAAGATAATATTAACATTACCTGCACTACTTTTCAAGCAAGCATTAGTTTAACTTATTTTAAATTTGCATTTACAAAGTAAACATGCTTGGCAGAACATTTACCGACAGTTGATAATCACGGGAGTGAACAGAAGTAGTTGGCGGAGATTTCATGACGTTGCTACTAAGAATCCAATTTAAGACTGCATAAACGTGCAAATAATCAAGTAAATAACAGGTGCCACTTCAGGACGATGCGTACTGCTATATCGAAGGTTAAAGACATGTGAACTTGCGATAGTCTTTACCATCTCTTTATAGTTTACAGCAAAAAATGACATACCATTTACCTAAAATTTTCTTTCATCATTTTGCAATAAACAACTAGAGTATCATAGCTTATTTATGAAACATATGCAACAAATCAAATAATAAATGCATTCCACATAAAAACTTTCAACTTTTTCGTGCTTCAATGATTTTCAACAATATCCTACCTCATAATTGTTACTTTAGCTCTCTATATCAAAATTGCAGACTGATTTAGTCTTGATTAACTATTTGATAGAGAATAAACCCATAAAAATAAGCATTTAATACAATAATAATAATAATATAAAAGATTTGTGCTACGATACTTCTATAAATTATATACATAAATCCACATGTCTAACACTTCCATTAGTTATTATAATGGTGACTCGTTAATGATACCATGTTGAATTTGACATCATTATAAAGACAGATAACCTTTAAAACCATAATTAATCTTCTCAGCTCTATGAAAAAGAAGATTTATATACCTACGCAAAAAAGTTGATGAGTAAGGATGATCTCCGATTTTTAGAAATATCCGCATCCGAGTAAATTAGATCACTTCGTTTTACTAAATCAACAAAGAAATACCATGGAATACAAATATATAAAATATAATCAATATTCAAGAAATTAATATCCATATACGTATACCTTGACTTTTTTTTTTAAAAAAATCTACAGGATACTGAAAATATTTCGAAAACTATATTTTTAAATCATTCATAAGGGCATACTAAATCTTTTCTCATTAACTTTACTGCAAATTACCTTGTAAAATGGTATTGAAAGTGTAAAAATGAAAAAAAATATAACTAGGCAAAAAAGTTTATGAGTAAAGGCAATCTCTAGTTTTTAGAAATATCCACATCCGAGTAAATTAGATCATTTCGTGTTGAGAAATAGGAATGAAGCTTTAGTATATTTCATCTAGACTAAAAACATGAAACAAATAAAAGGTTGACATCCATTATACAGTGGTTAGCTATACTTGGTATTTTTTGTAATTATGGTGTAATTAGGAAACTATAATTTAGGAAATAAGCAACGGCTAGTAGAATTATAATTTGGTAAATAAGCAACGACTAGTACAATTATAATTAAGGAAATAAGCAATGGCTAGTAGAATTAAGCTATATATAATCATATACAAAGAGCTTGTAGAATCAAAAAAAATTGCAATAAAATTAATTATTCATCATTTCTCTCTTCTCCTCTAAAATTCTATATGGTATCAGAGCAGGTCGAATCCTAACTCAAAAGTTCCGCAATAACATCAATTACTGCAGATATCAAATAACTGCATTAAGTTCAACATGTCTCGATCCGATAATATTAAACTCGTAAATATCATACTCAATGGTAACAAAAATTACATTCTTGGTCAAGATCAGTATCAATTGGTCTCGGTAGCAAAGGAAAATTAAGCTTTATCACTGGAAAAAAGGAGAAACCCAAAGCAGCAGAGCCAAATAAGCCAACTACAGAAGTGAAAGCAAAACTAGAAGAATGGGAGACAACCGACCAATTAATCATCTCATAACTTCTCAGCACAATGGAACCTCAAATTTTAACCGTTCTCATGTAGTCCAGCACATCATAGGAGGTTTGGGACAAAGCCAAAAGAAGGTATGGCCAACAAATTTTTTTTGCTCATATCTTTTGCTCTAAACAAGAGTTTGCCCAAATTAAACAGAGTACCAAAAGTAATAACGAACTAGCGACTGAAATTATGTCTAAATGGGAAGAGCTCAATGTATATCTCCCACCAATAATAGACCCAGTTGAAATCCAAAAAAGATCCGAACATGAATTAATCTTCACTTACCTAGGGGCTCTTGATCCAAGCTATGAATCGATCAGGTCTTAAGTCTTGGCATCAGCTAATGTTTAACGATGAGTTTTCTATCGGATTAGAAAATTGCCGATAAATTTCAAATTAAATTTAACCGCAAGCGCACGGCGTACAAAAGTTAGTACGTGGCGAATATGGATCCATCCGTAGGGAATTGTTAGATTTTAAAAATCAATTCAATCAAATTATACCAAATAGAGAGGAAATTGTTAACTACAAGCAAAATGAAGCTAAAACTAGAATTAAAATGAGATTAAAAACTATGAGATTAGAGAACAATTTAGAGGCAAATTCACTCTCATATTTTTGGAAATCAACAAACAAATAATTTATGATCTCTAGTTTTGACATTAAGTGAAATAATTGTTGCATTTATCATAAGTATGGTTTATTTATGTTATTAATTAACATAACTCAAACCATCAAACTATAATACAACAAATAAACCACTTATAAATTCTCATGAAAATGAAGTCAAAGCAAAAGCTATTTTAAGTATGATCTATTTACTATTGTAATTGGCAATATAGATCATCAAATTTTGTTTTTACTTTCATTTCAAAATCAAAAATAAATTAGCAAATGATGATGTAAATTGTGTTTATGTTGAATAAGAATAGCTCATTTGCAAAAGCAACGTAAGCTATCAAACCCACTTGTGTAAACTTACATCAAAATCCACTTGCATGAAGCACAAATAAAAGAGATCATAAATCATAGAAATGTTGAAATTACATAAAGTTAGAGAGCTTCATTACCCCTAAATTAAAGGGGTTTAACTACTCATTTGTGTTATTAAAATAACAGTTGTAAATTTCAACATTCAAAAGCAAAGAAATGGAGACTACGCAAAGGAAGAAAGAGAGATTAACTACTAACTACTTGCATAAAAAACAAAACTACACTACTTGCATGAATGTAAATCTAATCTACTAACAAAGAAAAGAGAAGAGCATAGAAATAAGCATAAGCATAAAAGTAAATAAAAACAAGTAGAAAAGAGAAGAGAAAGAGGTTAGAAAGCCATTTTTATTTCATGAAACATAGAGCTTACAACTTGCATTTTTAATTTCCTAACTAATTTGAAAGGTAGAAGATCCTTTACATGTACATAAGAGGGCAATTTATGCATGCATAAAACCCTAATTCAAATTTTAGGGTGCTTCCCAAAATGCCCTTTAGGAAGTGTGGCCACCAAGTAACCATTAGCCACTAATTAATCCATCATTAAATGTGCATGAAGCTTTAACCTCCACTTAGTTGTCCATTAGCTTCTAATTGTAGATTTAGGTAAGTAGGTGGGGTCCTCCATGATCATGAGCTTGAATTATTTTCATCATCTTTCCTTTGTATTCATTTGTGCATGCATGTATCTTCTTTAAACCCTCTTTCATATGCATCCAAACTCCTATAAAAATTATGAAAAATGTCCAACTAAAAAGTTCCAAATTAACACATGCACAAAAATGACTATTTTTCTCCTGTATGTAGATGAATATATGAGGATTTGAAAATAATTGAATTTTGGTTTTAAACACGTTAAAATGCCCAAATATGACATTTATTTAAATAAAAATAGATAAAATATAGATGTAAATATATGCACATTTACGTGCACATCAAATACCCCCACACTTATATTTTTATTCATCCTCGAATAAAGGAAAACTTAGATAAATCTGTTTTCGTAAGGAGCACGATTGCATTGAGCATATGCAACAAGCTGTTAAACCTCTGGGTGTCTCCAGTAGGACGAGTGTTGTCTCGTGAGGGTTTTCAGCGGATACTAACCACAAAATCCGAATGCAAAGTGAAAATATTTATAAATGCAAGATTTATTTACAAAGAGATGAATGCAAGTTTTTGAAAGTATTTACAAATAAAGGATTTACTTTCAAATTGACACTAATAAGTTAAATATAAGTTCTGGTCATTATCAAGAAATTTAAGTCCCTTTACTTGTCAAAATTTCCAATAAAATTAAGTTGTCATAAAAGATAGACTATAGTTTGGCCAGTTGTTTCGATTGATAACACAATGTAATTATGAAATGGATCCTTACTTGATTATCAAAGTTTGTCAAAGTGGTATTCTCATTTCTTTTCAATAACAAGTTAAATCAAACAAGTAAAAATAGTGCTTAGATTTCAATTGCTTACTCTCTCTTATTTGAAAATTTTATTGATATTAACAATATTTACATATGCCTAACTCAGGTAAACTGAGGCCAGATATATTACCCGTACACTGCCTTGCAGACCGATGTGAGGGGAATACACAGCGTGGCGAGTGAACACACAAGTGTGAACACTTATCGACTGTAGGCGTTATTAAAAATAATTTTTATATACATACACCTAACTCAAATAAACTGAGGCCAGATATACCGACCGTGCACTGCCTTTCGGGCTTACGTGGAAAGTGTACAGAGCATGGCGAGTGAACACATAAGTGTGAACACATGACTCTAGGTGTTAAAAATATATACATATACACAAATGTTTTTTTTACTTATATTTTTTTGTGTTTTTTTTTCTATATTTTTTTGTGTTTTTTTTTCTATATTTTTTTTAAAAAGAGAGAGTGTTGCAAAATCATCTTAGCACCATTTAACTTAGAAGATAAAAATGTTATATCCTTTACTTTAAATTTAACACTTTTTTAAATAAAGATTTTTGGTTAGAATATACTTCATAATTAACACATATGAACCTTCCTATATACTAGTCTGTGCAGTTAATGCCCCGCTATATCCCCGCTATAACTCCGATATATCTTATAGCGGATTCCTACCGCTACGATTTTTCCATATATCCCCAACATATAGCCTTTCCGCTTTAATCCCCACTATTTCCGCTATATCCCGTTATTTCCGCTATATTCCGCTATTTCCGCTATATCTTCTATAAAAAATTGGATTGAAAAATGATATTTATACGCTATAAAAATTATGAAATTAATTAATTTCATTGAATTTTTTATATATGTTTAGAAATGATAATACTCTAATATTATACTAAATTAAATTAAGTTATATAACAGTTTTACGTTCATTTACAATACATTTGCACATATTTTTATTTAAAATTATTTTTGTATTAATTATAATTCAATTGAATGTTAATTTTTTACATAATTACTATCTATATATTTTAAAAAACAACAAGTATGGGATTTATATGCTATTTTAGAGTATTCCGATATATCCCGCTATATCTTCGCTACATCCCCGCTATGACTTTTTGCACCTCTACCGCATTGAATCCACCGAGCGCTTTAACTGCATAGATACTAGTTAAACCATTTTTATTTGTAATCAAACTTCATTTTTATTTTTGTTAAGACAAATAAATTTTCAAAAATTTTAATTTATTAACCAAAGCTTATACTTATCCTATAGTGTTTCTTCAAAAATAAGTCAAAATGCTAAAAAGAAAATGTTTTTGAGATTTAGAAATTTTGAGATTTTTTTAAGTTAAAAGAATATGAAAATTCAAAAATGCCATGAAACTTAAAAATAAAATGAAAATGAGACTTCCCCCACACTTAATTTTCACTGTGTCCCCACAGTAAGTGTATGATATAATGAGTGTAACGGGGAAAAATATGTACATATTTACAAAAGAGGGTTAACATTCTTACTAGACGTAGCTTGGCTCATGAAGAATCATGAGCTCCTCCTCTTGGTTAGTTGACAATTCCAAGAAAGGTTTCAAACGATGACCGTTGACTTTGAAAATCGATCCATCCATAGGGTTTTGTATTTCTATGGCACCGTGTGGAAAAACGATTCGTACCACAAATGGTCCGGTCCATCTCGATTTAAGTTTCTAAGGGAATAAATGAAGTCTAGAGTCATATAAAAGAACTTTTTGGTTAGGCAAAAACGTTTTTCTTAGGATTGACTTGTCATAAATAACTTTTGTTCTTTCTTTGTAAATTTTCTCATTTTCATATGCGTCATTCCTATGTTCTTCTAGTTCGTTGAGTTGAAGTTTTCGGTTTTCGCCAGCTTTCTCGAGATCAAAGTTTACGTTCTTTATTTCTGACAACGCTTTGTGTTCGATTTTAACTGGTAAATGGCAAGCTTTACCGTAAACTAAATGAAATGGGGACATCCCAAGGTTAGTTTTAAAAGCAGTACGGTAAGACCAAAGCGCGTCGGTCAATTTCTGAGACCAATCTTTTATATTTTTGTTAACAGTTTTCTCCAAAGTTTGTTTGATTTGTCGATTTGAAACTTCAACTTGCCCACAAGTTTGAGGATGATACGGAGTGGATAACTTGTCGGTTATCGAGTATTTTTTCATTAAAGTTTTAAAAGAACGGTTGCAAAAATGAGTCCCGTTATCACTGATTATTGTGCGAGGTGTGCCGAATCTCGAAAAGATGTTTTCTTTGAGAAATTTCACAATAATTCTATGGTCATTGGTTTTGCAAGGAACAGCTTTGACCTATTTTGAGACGTAATAGACAGTGAGAAGGATATACCGGTTTCTAAAAGAATTGGGAAAAGGTCCCATAAAGTCGATACCCCAAACATCAAAGATTTCGATTGTAAGAATGGGGTTTAGAGGCATCTTATCTCGTTGAGAAATTCGTCCAAGCATTTGACATCGATCGCAAGTTTTACAAAATTCAAATGAATCTTTGAAAAGTGAAGGCCAATAGAAACCACACTGAAGCACCTTTTCTGCAGATTTTCGAGGACCGAATGTCCACCGCACGCTTGATCATGATAAAACGAAAGAACACTCCTGATCTCATTATCCGGAATGCAATGTCGGATGACTTAGTCGGGGCAATATTTGAACAAGTATGGATCGTCCCAATAGAAATACTTCACTTGGGACATGAATTTGCATTTGTCCCGTTTGGAACAAGATGAGGGAGTTTCTTTAGTTACTAAGTAGTTCACTATATCAACGTACCATGGATCAATAGAAATTGAAAGAACTTGTTCATCGAGGAAGTTTTCATTGATTGGCAAAGAAGATGGTGCGATCGGAAGACGAGATAAGTGATCGGCTATGACATTATCAGATCCTTTTTTATCTTTAATTGTAAGATCAAACTCTTGTAATAAAAGGATCCAATGAATCAAACGGGATTTAGCATCCCTTTTAGCGAAGAGATATCGAAGCGCAGTATGGTCAGTGTAGACCGTGATGTGTGAACCTATCAAGTAAGGTCGAAACTTTTTGAGAAAACGACAGATAGAAGCTCTTTTTCGGTTCTTGTGTAGTTGAGTTAAGCGTCATTCAAAGTCATACTCGCGTAGTTAATGACATGAAGGATTTTGTTATTGCGTTGTCCTAAGACAGCACTAACCGCAAAGTTAGAATCGTCACACATTATTTCAAATGGGAGATCCCATTTGGGTGCGCAAATGATTGGATAGAAATGAGTTCGCTTTTGAGATGTTCGAAGGAAGAGATACAATCAAAGTTAAAATCGAAAGGAATGTCTTTTTCAAGAAGAGACATCAAAGGACGAGCGATTTTGCTAAAGTCTTTCACAAAGTGTCGGTAAAAGCCAGCGTGTCCAAGAAATGATTGAATGTCCTTAATAGATTTGGGAATAGGTAGGTTTTTAATTACATCGAATTTCGCTTTATCTACCTCAATGCCTTTATTTGAGATGATATGTCCAAGGACTATGCCTTGTTTGACCATAAAGTGGCATTTTTCCAATTCAAAGTCAAATGTTTCTCTTTACATCGATTTAGAACCAACTCGAGATGATGTAAACATTCGGAAAAATAATCACCAAAGATAGAGAAATCGTCCATAAAAACTTCTAGAAAGCGTTCAATCATGTCTGAAAAGATGCCAACCATGCATCATTGGAAAGTAGCGGTGTTACAAAGTCCGAATGGCATACGTCGATAAGCAAAGGTACCGAATGGACACGTGAAAGTCGTTTTCTCTTGATCTTCGAGAGCAATTGGAATTTGGTTATAGCCGTAATAACCATCAAGGAAGTAGAATTCTTGTCGGCTAAATGTTCGAGCATTTGGTCAATGAAAGGAAGAGGGAAGTGGTCTTTATGGGTTGCAACATTTAATTTTCGATAATCAATGAAAACATGCCAACCAGTTTGATTACGAGTTGGAATAAGTTCGTTTGAATCGTTCTTGACCACGGTTAGCCCAGACTTTTTCGATACAACGTGAATTGGGCTAACCCATGAACTATCAGAGATTGGGTAAATGATTCTATTGTCGAGAAGTTTAAGAATTTCATCACGCACCGCATCTTTTATTTTTGGATTAAGACTTCATTGCGTGTCACGAACAGGCTTGGCATCGTCGATTAAATGGATGCGATTTTGAACAAGAGCGGGTCTAATTCCCTTTATATCAAAGATAGACCATCCCATCGCTTCCTTGTTGGACAGGATTGAAAGTAAAGAAGTTTCTTGATTGAGAGAGTGAGTCGCAGAAATTATGACGAGAAATGTTTCGTTATCACCTAAGTATGCGTACTTAAGGTGATCGGTTAGTGGTTTGAGGTCCAACTTCGGGATTTGCTTGATTAAAGAATTGGGTTGAGATACGGACTCAACTGGAAGCGATTCAACAGGAAGAGTGTATTCAATTTCGTTGGGAATTTCATGAAACAATTTTTCATACTCAGCTTCGCATTCATCGTTAAATCAAGTGTCTCATTTTCGAAGTTTTTGTGAATGGCACTAACTTCCAACGTTTAATCACGAGGTTCATTCGATTGGCTTTCAAGATTGAAAATGTTGAGATCCAAAGTCATGTTACCAAAAGAGATTTTCATTGAACTGTTACGACAATTGATTAAGGTATTTGAGGTGGCTAAGAATGGTCGGCCTAAAATCAATGGAATTTGACTCACGAGATTGTCACGGGTTGTCTTTCAAGAATGATAAAATCAACGGGGTATATGAATTGCCCTACTCGAATGAGCACGTCCTCTATTTCTCCCACGGGCTTCTTAATGGAAGATCGGCGAATTGAAGCGTGACCTTTGTGGGTTTGAGCTCACCTAAGCTTAATTGTTCGTACACGGAATATGGAATCAAATTGACACTCGCACCTAAGTCTATCAAGCATTTGTTAATCGTCTTGTCTCCAATTGTACAAGAAATCGTAGGGCAGCCAGGATATTTGTATTTGACGGGCATGGACTGGGACAAGATCGCTCAAATTGGCGACTAAGAAGACTTTTTTAGGCACTTGAGTGTGTCGCTTTTGGGTGCACAAGTCGTTAAGAAATTTCATGTAAGTGGGGACTTGCTGAACAATGTCAATAAGCGGGATGTTCACTTTCACTTGTTTAAAAATTTCCAACATCTTTTCCATTTAGTCCGAGTGTTTCTTTGGTCGGAGACGATGTGGAATGGGACATGATACTCAATATGTGGGTCAAATTGAGTAGAAGAAGAATTTTGATTGGCATTTGATTCAAAGTTTGGCTCCTCGTTCTGTTAAGATTCGTTTATAGTTTTAGAAGTGTCGAGAGAGGTTTCCGGTAAATCGTTTGGATTAACGACTTGATTATCAATTTGTTTACCGGAACGTAGACTTGTGATAGCATTCAATTGGGTGACATTGCTATCTTGAACAACATGGGTTTGATTTGTGTTTTGATTTCTTGGATTTGGAAGGGACTGGCTTGAGAATGTTCCTCGTTCACATTCACTTACAGACGTGGCTAATTGACTCATTTGCATTTCAAGTTTTGCAATCGGTTGGTTTGTATTTTGCATATATGAGGTCAATAAATTTTGCAAATTGCTGTTTGATTGAAGGCTTTGAGTAGTTGCTTTAGCCAACGCTTCAAGATTTTTCTCATGTGAACTTAAACGTTTATCGTCTTGGGGAGGATGAGCAGAATTTGGTTGAAAATTTGATTGTTGCGGTTGATTATGAGACGGACCCGCAAAGTTTGGTTGAAAATTGTTGGGCTGAAAGGGAGGATTCGAAGCATTATTCGAGAATGCTTGAAAATTGGGACGAACCGTATTCGTGTTGGGATTTTTTTGGTTCCAAGCAAAATTTGGATGATTTCTCCAACCAAGATTGTACGTTGGAGAAAATGGGTCGTTTTTGGCTTTATTGAAAGCATTGATTTGTTCGACAGAATTGGGGCATTGATCGGTTATATGATTATGATCGTTGCATTTAAAACACATCGGTTGGGAAGCTTGGTTCATTTGATTCGATGAGAAAATGTTATCGAATTTCTTAATCATTGCGTCGATCTTAGCTTCCAAAGCAAAAGAAGATCCTATCGAGTGTCCACTCGATCGTGAGTAAATTGATTTTTCGTTTGAACGTTCCTATTTGGATGATTTTTCGATGAGGTTTTTAAGAAATTGCCAAGCATCGTCATGACGTTGGGCAAGAAAGTTGCCTTGGCACATTGATTCGAGCATGGTTCGTGAGCTGTTTTCGAGTCCATCGTATAAGATTTGGCAAATCGTCCATTTTTCAAAGTTATGGTGTAGACATTTTATCAAAAGCTCTTCGAATCTTTCAAAATATTTTCCGAATGGTTCTCCCTTGAATTGATGAAAATTTACAATTTCGTTTCGGATTCTACTCGTTTTTTCCAAGGGGTAGAATTTTTTTAAGAAAGCTTTTACGAATTCTTCCCACGTTTTAATCGAGTTTAATGGTAAGCTGTACAACCATTTTTCAGCTTAATCCGTAAGAGCGAATGAGATTAATCGAAGTTTGAATCCATCATCGGGAAGTTATTGGATTTTAATGATTGCGCAAACTTGTTCGAATTTAGTCAAGAAAATGTATGAGTCATCGTGTTCGAAATTGCCAAATTTCGGAAGTGTGGCAATATGGTTCGAGTGGATTTCGAAATGGTTACCCATAGGGGCGGGTAACCTGATGCAAGATGGAATAGAAACTCTATCGGGAAAGATTCTATCCATCAGAGTTCGAGGGGCGATCTCGTTCGCCATTTTGGGAGTATAGTCTGTTCGAGTTAAACGATTAGTTGTTGAGTCACGAGTCCAACGATTTGTTGTTGCATCACAAGTCCAAGTACCCATGCACAAGCGAAAGTCGAGAAGAGAAGGAAGTTAGAGTTGAGTTTAGAGAATGAAACTAGATTTGGAAAATGAAGTGAAATTTTTTTTTTGTTTTTCTTTTGTTTTTTTTAAAAGAAAGGAAACTATTTACTAAGTGAAATTTATTTTCAAAAGAGAAGCTTGATTCTTTTTTTTTGCTTTTCAAATTTTTATATGTTTTTGTTGTAATTTTTTTTGTTTTTGAATTTTCAAATTTTCAAATATTTACCAAAAGGATTTTTGTATTTTTTTAGAAAATGGAAATTTGATTTTTGTTTTTGTTTTTAAATTTTCAAATTTTTTTTTGGTTTTTGAAAAGATTTTTTTTTTGATTGAAAATTTTCAAAGGAATGGATTTAAAAAGATTTTTTTTGGATAAAAAAAAATTAAGTAAAATTTACAACTTTTTTGGATTTTGGATTTTTTGTTTTTGTTTTTTTAAATATACATGAACTAATGCAACTAAATGAATGCAAAGGGCTTAATTACAGTTTTCTATCCTTAGTAGCTCCTAACCCAAAATTGTATAATCACACTTTGTCTTAAATCAACAAAAATATTTCTCAGCCAAGTAACGGGCGGGGGTTATCGGTGCACCACGAATCACTGTAACAATGCAGCCGAAGGTTTAAGTACCTTCAGAGGAAAACCAGTATAATATATACGAATCACCATAATTTTTATAACTGGTTATTACTCTGCCGTAGCCTAGACACCAAGAAATAAAATTATTCAAAGAAAACAATTGTGAAGATACAATTAAGCCCTAAATGAGCTTGCGACACCCTTAAGTCGAATGTTTAACCTTTATTATTAGTCAAATTCTACAATGAAATGTGATTTGTGGGCTAAGGAAAGGGTGATGAAATCCCTCACCTTATGTGAATTAGGGTATTGCCCTTAGAACATAAAACAAGATGAGATGGATGCAAAGCAAAAATTAAACGTGAATTTATAACGCAACTAAAATGAAGTTTGTTTTTGTTTTTGGATTTTGAATTTTTTTTATGTATAAATGCAAATGCAAGCAACCAACAATGCAATTTAAATAAAAAAAGGGAAAATGTCATGATACCAGAGCGTGCAGAATTATTAGCATTTTTTTAAGTGCAATTTTTTTATAGCAAGCAAAGCAGTTTATTTTTAGCAAGCACTTCTTCCTTTATCTGCTTTGATAACCTGAAAAGGAAAATAATATATATACAAGGTTTTTTTTTGGAAATATATATAAGAATGGCACTTACAACAATTTAAAACAAACCAAAACAAATTAAGGATGAAATAAAACTAAAAACGAAGAAAGAAAAACAAATTGAGCAAGCCCCTTCCTTTCTTTTTTTTTTACTTGAACAAACTAAACTAAGGGATTTAAAACAATAATAAACAAGCTTAAAAAAGAAATTCAACAAGTCTAAAAATAACCCAGCCCAATATCATAGTTCTAATTCCAAACTTCTTTAACTCAACAAGACTTTATTATTAAGTGCAGTTTTATATCGAATTTAGAAAACACAATTCCAACTTCGCCGAACCCAAAAATTCCACAATCAATACTACTGAAACTCGATTCCAAAATAAGATTAGGTCGCGGGTTTAGATTGGTTTTAAATGTTTATTTTGGGTGAAGGCGACTCATTAAGGGTTCACGATTGGATGCAGGCAACTATCGTGAAGTTCGGTGAGGGGTCGCGGTTGAGTTCTTGGATTTGGGGTGGTTCAGGGAGGTGCGCTAATGGCAAGCAATCACTTTTTGTGGGATGGAGTGTCGAATTGGTGATTTGAGAGGATGGAATTTTGGTACCGTGGAGAAGAATGTTGATGTAACCGTGTAGTGCAGTGGGTAATGAAGAGAAAGGTTTGAATGGACCGAATGTTGTATAAGTTGATAGTTTTTTGTAGAAGAGCAAGCTGTTGAATTTAATAGTATGAAGGAAGTTAGGGCGGTGATATGGCAGTGAAGAGTGGTACTGCAGAGGGATGGAATAGTGTCGTGGAGATTATGAGTGGAGTTTGATGAACTATATTGTATTTATAACTGATGGTAGCAAGTTGGAGGAGGGGTGAGAATGAAGTTGAACTGCAGTTGTGAAGCAATATTGTGAAGGGTAAAGATGATGGAAGGGCTGGATTTGTTGATGGCAAAGTATGGTTGATTGATGGTGACTAGTAGGGGTTGATGATATGCTTGTTGAATGTGTTCGCAGTATTGATAGTGAGGGTTGCAGTCGTAACAGTGACAGTTTTTTCTTCTTCTTTTTGGTAAGGTGGTTTGGGTATTGGATGTTATAAGTTGTTGGAGTCTGATGTTGCAGGGGGTTTATGGTTGATGACAGGAGTTATCGAATTGGTGGTATGTGATTGGCAATGGTAGAATATGTAGAGAGTTGAATATGGATTTGAATATGAGTGTTGATGTGAATGTTGAGTTTGGGTATATGCAGTGAAATGGGAAGCTATGTGTAGCTGTTGGGTAGTTGAATGTGGCTGATGTTTTGTGACAGAACAGAGTATGTTTAGTTGTCATATGGTGGTGTTGTGGTATGGTTGCAATGCAGAGGTGTCAGTGATATGCACTGTTGGATATGCAATGTTGTCATGGTGAGAGGGATGATGGGTTGTACGTGCAAGCGATAGATGATCAGTGGCAGAAGTGGATAGTTTGAAATGGGTTGTAGCAAATGTTGAAGTGCAACAACGGTACAATGATGGCAAATGTTGACGCAGCAAGTGGTTGTTGAAACTGTGGTTAGAGAGATGGTTGGAGGAATATGAAATGGTGTATGTTTGTCTGAAAGGGCTGGTGACTGTGGAGTAATATGGTGGAGGACTGTATGTTATGGAGGAAGATGTTTGTTTGGTGAAGAGTTGGAGAATTATCTGATCGGAGAAGTTCAGGAAGTTGCTGGAAGATGGTGATGTACTAGTTTCCAGGTTGTTTTGTCTGTAGAGCAGTTGCACAGAGGTTTAAGGCAGAGGCTGGTGATCAGTTGTGTGAACGTGGTGCAATGGAGTAGTTATGACAGTGACAGTGACTGCAGATTCAAGTTTGAGGAATTGTCGACTGGGAGGTTGTAGTTCAGTTGTATGTCAGGTAGTTTGAACTTGGTTTAGTGGTTGCGATTGTTGGATGTAGAACGACAGTGGTTGAAGCGTTGTAAGGCGATGAATGTTGTAGCACTGTGATGTTGTAAAAGAGGGAAGGGAATGATGGTGGCAGTAGAAGGGGGTTGTTTCAGGTGTGCACTGTGCACAGAAATGAAAACAAAGAGTAAATAAAATAGAAATTGTAAAAGTGTTTTGAATTTTGTAACAGAAATTGTAATAGAAAACAAATGCAATAAACAATTTTTTTGTGTGTTGAATATGCAAATGCAATGCAAACGAAACTAGAAAACAACAACCACACGAACAAAAATGAAAACAACAAACACACAACACAAACGATATTTTTTTATGCAAACTAACACACAAAACAAAAACACACAAAAATAAAAAAAAAATTCGAAGAATAGAAAATCAAAATCAAAACTATTTTATGACAACGGCGCCAAAAACTTACTTAACGACGATTTTTTTATCGGATTAGAAAATCGCCGATAAATTTCAAATTAAATTTAACCGCAAGCGCACAGCGTATAAAAGTTTGTACGTGGCGAGTACGGGTCGATCCGTGGGTCGATCCGCAGGGAATTATTAGATTTTAAAAATCAATTCAACCAAATTATACCAAATAGAGAGAAAATTGTTAACTACAAGCAAAATGAAGCTAAAACTAGAATTAAAATGAGATTAAAAACTATGAGATTAGAGAACAATTTAGAGGCAAATCCACTCTCATATTTTTGTAAATCAACAAACAAATAATTTATGATCTCTAGTTTTGATATTAAGTGAAATAATTGTTTCATTTATCATAAGTATGGTTTATTTATGTTATTAATTAACATAACTTAAACCATCAAACTATAATACAACAAATAAACCACTTATAAATTCTCTTGAAAATGAAGCAAAAGCTATTTTAAGTATGATCTATTTACTATTGTAATTAGCAATATAGATCATCAAATTTTGTTTTTACTTTCATTTCAAAATCAAAAATAAATTAGCAAATGATGATGTAAATTATGTTTATGTTGAATAAGAATAGCTCATTTGCAAAAGCAACATAAGCTATCAAACCCACTTGTATAAACTTACATCAAAATCCACTTTCATGAAGCACAAATAAAAGAGATCATAAATCATAGAAATGTTGAAATTATAAAAAGTTAAAGAGCTTCATTACCCCTAAATCAAAGGAGTTTAGCTACTCATTTATGTTATCAAATCAACACTTGTAAATTTCAACATTAAAATGTAAAGAAATGGAAACTAAGCAAAGGAAGAAAGAGAGATTAACTACTAACTACTTGCATAAAAAAACAAAGCTATACTACTTGCATGAATGTAAATCTAATCTACTAACAAAGAAAAGAGAAGAGCATAGAAATAATCATAAGCATAAAAGTAAACAAAAACAAGTAGAAAAGAGAAGAGAAAGAGGCTAGGAAGCCATTTTTATTTCATGAAACATAGAGCTTACAACTTGCATTTTATTTTCCTAACTAATTTGAAAGGTGGAAGATCCTTTACATGTACATAAGAGGATTATTTATACAAGCATAAAACCTTAATTCAATTTTTAGGGTGCTTCCCAAAATGTCCTTTAGGAAGTGTGGCCACCAAGTAACCATTAGCCACTAATTAATCCATCATTAAATGTGCATGAAGCTTTAATCTCCACTTAGTTGTCTATTAGCTTCTAATTGTAGATTTAGGTAAGTGAGTGGGGTCCTCCATGATCATGACCTTGAATTATTTCCATCATCTTTCATTTGTATTCATTTGGCATGCATGTATCTTCATAAAACCCTCTTCCATATGCATCCAAATTCCTATAAAAATTTTGAAAAATGTCCAAGTAAAAAGTTCCAAATTAACACATGCACAAAAATGACTATTTTGCTCCTATATGTCGATGAATATATGATGATTTGAAAATAACTGAATTTTGGTTTTAAACATGTTAAAATGCCCAAATATGACATTTATTTAAATAAAAATAGATAAAATATGGATGTAAATATATGCACATTTACGTGCACATCGGCGAAGATGCCAAGTTTTGATGATGTAGTAGTAAGAATTGAGGAAGAGCAGTCTTGGCGGGCCCTCATGAACCCACGACGGTTAGAAAATCAAGAGAGCAAGGCGTCTCAGGTAAATTACTCAAACCCTAGTTTCAGGGAAACCACATGAAGGAAGGGAGCTTCAAGCACCGAGCAGTGTGACCACTGCAAGAAAGCAGGGCATAAGCGTGATGGTTGTTGGTTCCTCCATCCCTACCTTCAACCCGTCAGAGAGAAGGGCTATAGAGAAGGTAAGTAGGGCGGTGCAAAAAGGGAGAAAAAATCGTTGGTTTTAGCAAAGGAGCGGAGGTAGAAGGGAATGGATCTGAATCGGCTCAATGGACTAATAACACCTTCAATTCAATTGGATCTTCTGCGACTCAAACGGTGCGATTGAATCAACTCCTAACTCAATTGAACAGCTTATTGCAATAACAAACTTCAGGTTTTGTACATTATAATGCTACTTTTAATTCATTGAAAGACAACAACAATTTTGAAATTGAAAAAATGCATCAAAATATAAATAGATGGACGATGTACTCAGGTGCTACTGATCACATGACATGGGACAAAAATAAGTTAACCAATATTACATAAAATAAAGACCCTATAAATGTAAAGATTGTTAATGGAGATAAAGTCCAAACTCATGGTTTTGGTATAACAAAGTTTCTAACAAAAGGTGTGAAAAATAATATATATTTACCAGATTTGAATTCAAATTTATTCTCAATTAGTAAAATAACCCATGAATTGAATTGTAATGTTATATTCTCACCGTATAAAGTGACCTTTTAGGATCGAGAATCAGGGAAGAAAATTAGTGAGGGATGTTTGTAAAATGGCCTCTATTATCTTGATGAAAGCACCAATAAATGTCATGTGTTATTAAATTTAGTAGACCGTGATAAATTACTGCATTGAAGATTTGGTCATCCATCTGATCAAATTTTGAATACACATTTTTGTTATAAATTAGATTTCAAATTTTAAGCTTTCAAAACAAATTAGATTACCATTTTCTTTATCTACTAATAAGTCATAAAAATGCTTTGATTTGATTAATTCTGATGTTTGGGGTCCAGCCCCTGTTGATTCTTATGATCATTTTAAATATTTTGTCACATTTATTGATGAATTTTCTCGCACTACTTGGTTTTACATTTTAAAAGGAAAAAATGAAGTTTTTTCAAGTTTTCAAGAATTTTACAGTTTTATAGAAAACAAATATAATGAAAAAATATATAAAAAATTCGATCTGATAATGGGACAGAATACGTAAACAAAGATTTCATAGAATCTTTTAAATAAAAGGGAATTTTACACCAAACTACTTGTATTAATACACCTGAACAAAATGGAGTTTCAGAAATAAAAAATCACCATTTACTTGAATTCACTAGATCACTTCTTTTTCAAACTACTTTCCAGAATCTTATTGGTCGGATTTTGTGCTAACTGCGACTTACCTCATAAATAGATTGCTAAGTGTCATGCTTAAAAATATGAGTCCCTTAGAAATTCTTAAGAATAGGAAAATAAATCTCGATCACATAAGAGTTTTTCGGTGTACATGTTTCGTACACATAAAAAGACATCACAAGCTAGATAAAAATGTTGTTAAAACCATATTTTTATGATACTCATCTCAAAAAAAGGGTATAAATGTTATGATCCAAAAAATCATAAACTTTATATCTAATGAGACGTATCACTTTTTTGAAAATGAACCATATTATCAAACAAGTGAACAAGGAAATACACAAGGTAAACCGGTCATATTGTCTCCAATTAATTTCATGTTTTCTGTAGAAACAAATCAAGAACTGGTTGATCATACAAATGAAGAACAAATCGAAGAAACAATTCTAACTTGTTCAAAGGGAGAAGAAGAGATAAATCAGTCAAGTGAAGAACTAACTTATGAAGAATCAACTCAAGAAGAAAATGCCATAAGAAGATCTGTAAGACAAACTCGATCTTCCATCAAATTAAGGGATTATGTATCCCAACAGGTGATATATCCAATACAAGATTTCATTTCATATAACAGGGTGTCCCCTTTATATCAAGCCTACTTAAGTAACATCACTAACCAAATGAAACCAACCAACTTTAGTGAAGCCAATCAAAGTCCAATTTGGCAAGGCTATGAACGAAGAACTGCAATTCTTAGAAAAAATGGCACATGGGTTATTATTAATTTATCAAAAAACAAAAAACCCGTAGGTTGCAAATGGGTATACAAAATCAAATACAATAGTGATGGTGTTATTGAAAGGTACAAAGCTAGGTTAGTGGCCAAGGGATTTAGCCAAATGTATTTTATTGACTACTAAGGGACTTTTGCACCAGTAGCAAAAATGAATACTGTTAGAATTTTGCTATAAGTAGCCACCAACTTGGGATAGAATTTGTTCCAAATGGATGTAAAAAATGCATTACTTCAAAGAAATTTAGAATAGGAAGTCTATATGGCTCTTCCTTCGGGCTACAATAGTGAGACAAATTCATCACCGGTGTGTAAATTAAAAAAGACAATCTATGGTCTAAAGCAATCTCCAAGATCATGGTATGTCAAGCTAAGCTTTTCTCTTTTAAAGATTAAATTTTTTAAAAGTACCATTGAGTCCTCTATGTTCATCAAACACTCAAAAAATACCATTACTATTATTTTGGCTTATGTTGATGACATTATCATCACTGGAAATAATAAATGAGGAAATTGAAAGGGTTAAACAATAATTAAAAAGGGAATTTGACATCAAAGACCTTGGAAAACATTCATATTTTCTTGGAATAGAAATAGCCCACTCAAGTAAAGGATTATTTCTATCCCAAAGAAAATATTTCATTGATCTGTTAAAAGAGATTGATAAATTTGGAGCAAAACCAGCTAATACTCCTATGGAGACGAATATAAAATTTGAAGTTGGAGATGGTGAGCCATTATCTGACATAGGACAATATTAAAGGATGGTAGGAAAGTTAATTTACCTTACAGTAACCAGACCTGATATTGCCTTTGAAGTTAGTGTCATAAGTCAATTTATGCATGCTCCACGTTCTAGCTACTTGAGTGCAATTGATAGGATATTGAGATATTTTAAAGGCACTTCAGGTCAAGGAATTTGGATGAAGAAAAACAATTTTAATGATGTGGTTGATTTTTCTGATGCAGATTGGGACGGAAACTATGACAGAAAATCAACCACGGGGTTTTGTACGTTTGTAGGTGGTAACCTGATCACTTGAAAAAGTAAGAAGCGGAATGTTGTAGCTAGATCAAGTGCAGAAGCAGAATATCGAGCCATGACATTCACAGCAAGTGAGCTTGTCTGGATTAAGTAATTAATTAGTGACATGAAGATAGCGAACATAAAAACAATGCAAATATGTTGTGATAATCAAGCTGCACGTCATACTGCATCCAATCATGTCTTCCATGAGAGGGCAAAACGTATAGAGGTAGATTGTCACTTTATTAGAGAAAAAGTGCAATCGGGGAAAATAGAAACTCCATTTGTCAAAAGCAAATTATTGGCAGATACTTCCACAAAAGCACTTGACAAGACCAGCCATCTGAACATACTTGACAAGTTGGGTTCTATAAATTTATTCAAACCCAACTTGAGGGGGAGTGTTGAGAAGAATGATAGCCTCATAATATTTCATCTAGGCTGAAAACAAAAAATAAAATAAAAGGCTGACATCCATTATACAACTGTTAGCTATACCCGGTACTTTTGATGTAATTAGGTAATTATAATTTAGGAAATAAGCAACGGCTAGTAGAATTATAATTTGGAAAATAATCAACGAGTATTAGAATTATAATTAAGGAAATAAACAATGACTAGTATAATTAAGCTATATACTATAATGTACAAAGAGCTTGTAGAATCAAAAAAAATTGTAATAAAATTGATTATTCATCATATTCTCCCTTCTCCTCTAAAATTCAATATTTCGTTACACTAAATCAACTAAGAAACTCCACTGAATTCAAATATACAAAATAGAACCAATATTCAAAAACTTAATATCCATATGTATCACCTTGACTTTAGAAAAACAAATCTGCAGGATACTGAAAATATTTCAACAACTATATTTTTAAATCATGCATAAAGGAAAACTAAATCTTTTCATTAAATTTACTGCAACTTACCTTGTGAAATAGTATTGAAAGAATAGAAATGAAAGAATAAAACAGTAATAATAATAATGATTCTTTCCGGAAATAGTATTTCCCAGATCCATCGTCTGGCTTCCCAAATATGTACTTCAGTTCTTCTAAATACATATTTCATGGAAAAAAAGTACATATTAATGAACCAAATTTACTTCATAATCCATACCGTAATCGAAAGTTCAAAAAATATGCAGTAAGCGATGAAACATGTCATACATCAATATCATGAATTATTTAAAAACCCAAATAATGAATTCATGATTTTTGTTTAAAGAAAACCGAGGTAAATTTTTCGAATGAAAATGAATCATATGAGAGAATATTAATAGGTATATGTAACCGGCATACAATAATGTTTTGAAAATCAAATAGAGAACTATCGTATTTCCTCCTATTTCAAAAGTAGTGCTTATTAATAACTAACAAAATATATTACAATTATATATGATGTAAAATCAGAATATATTATGTGTGTTTCCTTTGCAAACACATCAAGGTTCTTAATCAGTTTGTGCATCCAAAAAGTCTACACAACCTAGAAAAACAATATGAAAATAATAATAATTAGTTCAAACAAAACTTATGTAAGGCATCGGTTTGTCGCACTCATGTTTGTGATAAAATTTACCAGATATGCATATTGTATATATCCTCAATTGAGCATACATGCTCTGCAACAAATAAATAATAACAGGTTAAACCATTTGGTGGTCTGACAGGTAAATTATAGGTTCCATATGCATGAAGTTCAAATTTAGTTTCCTACTTTTGCCTGCCATTGATAAGGCCTATACTGGATTATAATGATTCATGGAATAAAGCAAGCAACCATGTATTTGATACTATTTTAAAGCGAACAAAATGTTATTTTCACTTTCTCTAACACTTATCCAGAGTATAAGTTACTGTAATGCTCAGGAAAAAAGCATCTAATGTCTTGCATTTATAAGCTGAAAGCCTGAAACTACGCTAAGTAATGTGCGGTAAAGTACCAGATAAATTTAGCATGCCATTTATGGGCAAATTTATCCTCTACAACCTTTATGTAATAAGGAATAAAGTGGACAAAAAACTTAGCGTCAATCACATTGTACATTCTTATAGAGAAGATAAAAAAACAGTTTAACAGTAGTACAAAGTTACAATTATGTACATAGTTGAAGTTTGAAAATATCATTAGTCTTTGAGTTGTGTGTGTAAGAAAAACATTAATGAATTTTGCATTTTTTTCAAACTTTGGATGAGACATAGATTATATATGACACATCAAAAACCAAAGTTTAAATCAAAATAAACTTAAATCATAACAGAGTTGAATTTGAAGAAAAGTCAACATATATAAACAAATAATCAAATCTGTATCAGCAACATACCAGTATGTTTAATAAACTATATATCATGTAAGCAATAGATGAAAATAAGTGAACTTGGAAACCGCCAATGTAGCATTTGTTAGGCAGATAAATGGATTCTTTCTACTGTGAATATAAGGCAATGATGAAATAAATGAAAATTATAAATACGTTAAATGCTTTTTACTATCCTACAATGTATAAAATAATGACAATCCAGGCTGCTGGGAATCCAATTTAAGGTTGCACAGACATGCAAAGAATCAGGTAAATAATAGATGGCACTTCGGTATAGTACGTAATGTTGTATAGAAGGTTAAATACAGGTGACCAGAAGTACTCACTGTAATGATCAATAATACTGGAACCATGTTAAATTTGATCCCAACACTTAAATACAAAATAAAAAAGTTTTGGTTTGAAAATTGGAAGAGTGCTTTTTTAAAAAATTGGGGTAAAACTGTTTGGATATCTCGGATTGTGTGTGGTAAATAATGAAAAATAACAAAGATGGAGTTGAATATATATGAGTTTGGTTGCTTGGATATAAGTGAGCTTGGTTGCTTGTAACAACAATAAATTCCTTTTATTAAAAGATGTTGACCAAACTTTCAACAAAAACAGTCCACGCTTTGCACACATGTGCTTGTAGAGATCATACATGAAAATAAAATTTACTCTAATTGGTACTATTAGTTGGGAAGTCTGATTCTTGTATGTTAATGTAATCCAACATTTTAAAAATGCAAACTGTACGGTGCCAGTATATTTGTAAATACATATGCAAAAAAATAGGTTTGTTGGCAGCCTGTAGGAGTTGCATAGAATCACCACGTAATATCAAATTCTAGAACAATTTTATCATACTTGAATATACAATGTTAATTCCCTATAAAAAGGCTGTTTTCCAACCCAGAATTTCCTACGCCATCCCTACGCCGCGTAGGCGCAGCGTAGGGAAAACGTGGAAACATAGGGAAGGAGTAGGGAAGGAGTAGGGACGGCGTAGAGAATTCCCTACACATTTCCTACGCGCACCAGGTTCTCCAACAATTGATTATGGCGTAGGGAATGTGTAGGGAATTGTCTATCCATTCCATACACCTTATTGTTCTCCCTACGCATTCTCTACGCCCTTGAAGGAAAGAGATTGGAATTTCTCTACGCTTTACCTATGCCAGACAATTATTAACTTTTGTAGTTTAACTTGAAATTATATTATAAAAATATATAATTTAATTTTTTAGTAAATTGTATTAACTTTCGAAACTAAAATAAAATTATATGTATATATATATATTAAATTTAAATTATAATAATTAACTTTTAGATGTTTAATTAACTAAAAAAGAATAATAATTAAATTTAATAAGTTGAAATATCAAATTAATAGTCCGAAATATGAAAATTATGATTCAAGAAAAGTAAGCAAGAAATTTACATTAAATAAAAAAAAATTAAATTCAGTTAAACTTAAAAATAAAACTGATTAAACTTTGCGGAAAATCTGCTTTTGTTAGAAATGTGACATTTTTTAATGAGTTATTGTTTTTCTATATTATTGTAAAAGTCTTTTTTTTCTTTTGATAATTGATTATACTTGGTTTAAATTTTAACCTGGTTAACATAAATTTGCAAAATATAGGCATTGAGATATATCTGTTCAACTTTTGCATCCAAATCAACTATTTTTTGTCTTTTTAACATATTAAACATATTAAACGTTAAAGAACACCGAACACACACGCTACGCACTCTTTTCATTGAAACTTCCTTTTTCAAACGCGCTGTTTCAGTTTATACTTTATAATCCCCCAATTCTTCTTCCTTTTATTTTCATCTTCACTATTAAATTTCATTTTTAGATCTCCAACTCGATCTCCATTCTTCCAACTTATTAATGTCTGCCTCATCCAATTCCTCCTACTGGT
Organism: Allium fistulosum; assembly: GCA_030737815.1. Taxonomy (NCBI): domain Eukaryota; kingdom Viridiplantae; phylum Streptophyta; class Magnoliopsida; order Asparagales; family Amaryllidaceae; genus Allium; species Allium fistulosum. The sequence continues at coordinate 1,026,776,303 of CM060902.1, forward strand.
GCTACCGTTGCGCCCAATTTGTCCGCGCCGTTGACCAACCAAATTCCCCCACTTGCCCTAACTGCAGTTATGGCTTCCTTGAGCAGATCCACTCCCCTCCGCCTCCCTCCGTCGACCTCCGCCGCTCCCACCTCCGTCAGTGCCACCGTTCGTCGACCACCGCAAATCAATCTCCCTTCAACCCCGTCATCCTCCTCCGCAACAACCCCTCGGATCCGGTACCTGAAACCCGCTTCGATCTGTACTACAATGATGGCTCATGTTCCGGCCTCCGCCCCTTGCCTGCCAGCATGTCAGAGTTTCTAATGGGATCTGGATTCGATAGGTTGCTGGATCAGCTTTCAACCATTGGTTCAACTACCGTCTGCCAGAGAAATCCTCCTGCTTCTAAAGCAGCGATTGAGTCTTTACCTCTAGTGGAAATCAAATTCAGCAACAACAGTGACAATGATTTGAACTGTGCAGTATGCATTGAAAAATTGGAAGCTGGTATAGAGGCCAGAGAGATGCCCTGCAAGCATTTGTACCATGCAGAATGCATTTTTCCGTGGCTTTCGGTTAGGAACACATGTCCTGTGTGTAGAAATGAGGTTCCACCTGAGAGTCCACAAGTTGTATCCCAGGAAGAAGGGGAGGCTGCAGGGATGACAATATGGAGGTTGCCAGGTGGCGGGTATGCAGTTGGGCGGTTTGCGGGTGGAAGGGAGGTTACAAGTAAAATATCCAAATCGAGGGCTATCTGGACATATGTCACAAACTGGCTCGACTTCCTCAGTCGGCACCATGTATATCTATTATAGGGAGAATGGCGAGTAAGTAAAATTTATGAACTTTCAAATTATTGTATATTTAAATAATGCATTACAGACTTTAATATAATTTGTTCATTAATAGCTGGGAATTCGCGAATAGTGCCTCGACGTCTCGTACTATATCTGCTATGCTTAAGGCCCGTTTGACATCATTTTGGCCTTATTTCAGTATGATTCCTGCTAATATTAAGGATCATTGGTTTGAAGAGTTTAAGGTGAAATAATTTTGAAATTCAGGATGTTGCAATATTTAGTCCATTCATGATTAAGTTTTTCAGTTTATTTATTCGATTCCCAAATTCTTGTGTAGGCATTGTACTCTTGGGATCCCACCACTTCTTTTGCTGATGTCAAACGATTATGGGATCAAAAGTGTTCTTTGAAGTATAGGTGGATTATTGGAGACATGAAAAGGTATAAAAAGAAGAATGCTTGTATAACAGATGAGGTATGGCAGCAGTTTTTAGCCTACTGGGAGAGGGAGGATGTGAAGGAGCTTTCTCAAAAGAACTCAATCGCTCGCAATAGCAATCCAAGGCCACATAGATGTGGTTCTAAATCAATGGCACAATGGATGAATGATATGGTAATTGTTTAAATTATTAACTAATAATAGTGTACAATCCAAATAAACACATGATAAATTATTTTTATTTTTTTAGCAGAAAGAACAAGGTCGAAAACTGACATACATGCAGGTGTACATTCGAACACATTTTGTTGAGAAACCGAACGGTTCTATAGATGGGGGATGGGTTGATGAGTACTTGGAACAGTTTGTTGTATGTAATCAACAAAAGTTTTGAATTATAATTTACAAATTCCTAATTATGTTAAACAACACAATACCTAACTTTTTATGTAAATTACAGGCCAAATACAATGAGCGAGTTTCTCAAATGACCGAGAGTCGGGGTAGGGAGCTCTCTCACGACGAGCTAAACCTTTTTTACATGCAGCTTATTGGAGAAGGTGAGACGTCCGCTTCCTCAAGAAGCACACGAAGGCCTGGTACTGGCAATATTCCTGGGGTAATGTCTCAAAAGTTGAATTTCTTTTCCAAAACTGCTTTGATGTGTTTGTTTCTAATATTCCAAAACTGCTTTGATGTGTGAAAACAGTTTTAATTAATTAAAATTTTGTTTTAATTTTGTTTTAATTAATTAGTGTGTGTGCGTACTGCATTACTTTGTTTAGGAAATTATTAGATAAGGCTAATTTTGGTGTAGAAAATGTTAATAGAAATTACTATTGATTTCTAAAGGTTAATCAAGATGATATTTAAATGTATGTTTAATAGCAATACTAGATAGGCTGTTACTAGCAAAAAGGCAACTCTATGTACGAATTCCTAGAGATGAAAATAATGCCATATACTTTTCTAATATGTTAATCAGTTTAAGAATACAGCATTTATGCCACACCGATGATCCATCTTGTTAGTTCTACTAATTTTAACTTATTTGTGGATACGTTTGTTGTATATGGTTCATAGTTTATTTTATTTTTGGAATCCAATTATTATACCATATTCGGTGTTCTACTAATCATCTATCTTGTTTACTGCATTTTTGTGGTGATGTTGGAAACTTGACGTTAGCGTTATCTGTAATAAATCTCGTTTTTTTTCCGGTTATTTGGTAAATGTTGGCTTGCTGTTTCTCTTGTTTACTGTCTTTTGCTTCTTTAATGCTGGACTGTGCTTTTTTTTGGTGATACAACTGCTTGTTGAGCGTGTTTCAAGTCTTTAAGCGCTAACTTGGGTTTTTAGAATTATTCTACAATGTGCATTTCGTGATTGTCATGGATATCCCGCTTGTCTGTATTGTTGTATGCTATCTACAACGTGCATTATCACTACAAAAATATATTTGAATAAAGACCGCAAATTAAAGACTGATAATTTTTAGTTTTAAATTAAAGACGGATCAATGACTAAAGAATTCAGTCCTTAGTTTTTACTGCTAAAGACTGGAAATCAGTTTGTAATCGGTCTATAAACTTAAAAGCTACTTTAAACTAATTATCAGTTTCAACTTCAGTCTTTACATAACAAATTATCAAGGGTTGTATTTTTTTTTTCCCTCTTTTTGAATCCAACGGCTCAGTTTTGTAATCCATCACCAGTTTTGTGTTTAATTAGAATGATTAATTGTTTGAATACGTTTATATTACCTCGTTCCCTTCAATTAAGGACCCCATTCAGCCACGAAATGTGTCCACCTTCTTGGTTTAAAACTGATGATGTATTTTCTTCCCCATACGCATACAACATAAATCACTGAGATATTATTCTCTTTCTTTTGAAACTTCAACGGTCTACATCTCATGCCAAACCTTGTTATTTCCCACAATCGGCATTTCAGTACTCATATTACCTCCATTTACTTCAATTCTTTGCCACTATAATCTTTGGTATACAATCTGGATTCTTATTTTAAAATTAGTTTGCTAATAGTTCTCAGACCACAAACAAAAATAAGGATCGGTATGGAATAACTATTGATGAATTAAAGAATGAGAAGAAGTGTTAAGAATGAATGATACAAGCGAGGAATCTGCGATTGTAGCTTTTCACGTGAAAGGTATTTATTTCTATCTTCTTTTTATTATTTGATTCTTTCAGTTTCAGCAAGTGAAATTTCTCATACATGGAAATTTTGATGCTTATTTGAGGAATATCTTTTACCTTTTTCTAGATTATTGGATTTGGAAGTTAGTGAAGTCCAATTGTAGGTTTCGAACTACATTTTTGATATTTATGTTTTTTTTAACAGGTGCATGGCCTGTTTTCAGTTTGGAACTTGATATGTTACAGCTTCCTTACAGAAGAAGCAGTCTCCAAGTTTAGAAGAAAAAAGCTTCAACACCATGATTGTTTGAAGAGATTATATGAAAATACTTTGTATATTTATGTTCACAAGCATGCTCTTAAAATATTTTTCAAATGTTTTTCATGGTTAGCAATAATGTTATTGGGATATAATTTTGGATGTACTACATTAAAATCTACTGTTGAATTGATTATTGATTGTTCAAAATGTTGATATGTGATTGTTATGAATATTTTTCTTGTATTGTTACTAATTTTGCTAACATATAAAGTCGTTAGTATCATCTAATCGTACAAAATGCACGCATGTAAATATGACTATTATGGAGTTTATAAACATATTGTACTGTGTGAAGGTTTAAATACGTACTTGTGATTTGTGACTGATTAATGACCATATTTCAGTCATTGAAATCAGTTTTTAAAATTGTTTGTGACTGACTTTCTGTCTTTACAATTTAAGACTGAAATTTCAGTTTCAAATATATTTTGCGACTAAGAAATTAGTGACTGAAAAGTTCTGTTTTTAATCGGTCTTTATACGTCCTTTAAAGACTGAACTGATGATATAAAGACTGAAAATTTCTGTCTCTAATTCAGCTTTTTTTAGTAGTGTATTTTCTATCATGCGAAATACGTCAGTTTTCACAACAAAAAGCAAACTGATTTAAAACAAATTCTTTCCGCCGGATGAAAGTAGCCTTTTGATACTCTTTTGCTCATTTGACTGCTCCCATACCATGTTGTAAGAGCCATATGCTTCTTTGTCAATGATCTGGTTTAAAAAATTGTGACAGAATTTAAAAAGGGAATTAGAGATGTCATTGAATCAATTCGTTGCGTACATTCTAATTAATTCATATCTATATTTATACTAGTTTTTCATGCTTAACTGAATTGATAGACATGCATGTAACAGAAAATCTCAATGCCATGCTATGTTTGTGCTATCTGGATCATGTGTAAGATTTTTTTATTTTCGTTGTACTAATTTGATTAAATAATTTATATGTAGATATATAGAAACAATACATACACTGCTAGGTTTGGAGTTTCAGATGACAGAAAGAAACTTGTAGAGGAAGTAGAAGAGCTAAGAAGTCAAAATCAAGAAATGGATGTTACAATTAACAAACTACAAGGGGATTTATCTTCCATGCAGGAAGAGATGAATTCTGTGCAAGAGTTTATACGAGGGTTGAGGCGGGAGCAAGGATCGGAGATATGACATACTTCGTGAGTTAGTCTTGTTTTGACTGTGGGTTTGATGTTCTATTTTTATAAGGTACATTGTATGATGTTTGAATTAGATGAAACAACTATGTTTGAGTTATGTAGCAACTTTATTTTATTGTTGGACATGATTTTTTTAAATACATTTGTAGCAATTTTATGGTAATTTGACAATGATATGCATTCTACATTAATGTTTTGTAATGATATATATTGTTACGATTTTGAATGTGGTTATATATTATATTTAATGCTTTCTGTTGTTGATTTTCGGGTTTATTATATTTTATTATGATCTGTGGTAGATGAAGATAAATACAGTAGAATCATATTGAATTTTGGTGTACGGTGGCGTAGGGAAGGCGTATGGAACTCGTAAGGAAAATACGATTTCTGCACTTTAAAAGGAAGAAGGCAAGGCATAGGGAAGACGTATGGAATTAAGCGTAGGGAACGCGTATGGAAATAGTCGTAGGGAATGCGTATGTAATGCGACGGAGGGAAGGCGTATGGAATGCGGCGTAAGGAAGGCGTATGGAATGCGACGTAGGAAAGGCGTATGGAATGGGGCGTAGGGAAGGCGTATGGAATGGGGCGTAGGGAACCCGTAGGGATTTTTTTGCGACGCATTGTTTTCCAACCTCTTCTTTGGCGTAGGGATGGCGTAGGTAAAATCTTTTCCCTACGCCGCGCCTACGCCAAACTGGCGTAGGGAATCCAAAATTCTTTTGTAGTGATTAGGGCCGGACATTTTTATCATATTACAACTTACCAACCATTATCAACTAAAATGTACCAAAAAATATAACCAATTTAATTGGTACGGTTTGCCAAACCACAAGAAAATATGCGGTACGGTAATACTAATTAACTACTAAATGTAGTAATTACCATACCTACCACACTAACCTACATATACATATATACATACACATATACATACTGCTATTATATAGTATCACATTTAATGTGTAATGATTTAATAGAAAATCAAGCAAAATACAATTATGGTATCCGGATTGAATGCAATTCTTATTATGTTTTTTTTCAAGATAATATAATTTATACAATATTTTAGCTTCTTGCACGACGTTTACTTGTTTGTTTGACTACACAAAATAAAATGATAATTAAACATATAATAAAAAATAACAACTCTTAATATTTACCTTTTTAACATGAAATACTATAAACAAAAAGATATCATACTTGTAAACTGTAAGAGTTTAATAAGAGAAATGCTTGTATATTATATAGATATAACATGTGAAGGATATAAATGTAATATGCTATCTTACAGCAGTCATATGTTTACTAGGTCAAGTATAATATCTTATATAAAGGCAGCTATGACCAATGTAATATATTAATAAAATCAATACAAAGATAATTCTCTTTCTACATATCTGCAATTATATATTCAGTATTCAATTCATTATCTTTCTCATCAAATATATCATATCTCTCAAAATCTAATATGGTATTAGAGCAATTAAGCCAAACGGCATAGCATCCTACCAAGTTTCATCAGAGAAAGCTCATCACTTGAAACTTAGCAGTGCTGAATTTCTCATCAGAATATAATACCATCATTTGAGAAGGCCAAAGATCAAGAAGATAATTTGTGCATATCAGCATCTTGATATTTGTTCATATCAGAATATTCAAACCTGTTTGTGTTGCTATCTTATCAGTAATCAAGAACACAATCCTCGCCACTAAGTTCATCAAAGAATCATCATCTGAACTGTAGCTGCTTCCATTCTCATTCAAGAATCTCAAAGAATCACCGATGGCTGGAGAGGACAATGCCTCTGCAACCATCTCACCAGTTTAGACAGCCAATCAGAATCAGCAATCATCTATATATGAATTGATTAAAATAGTCATTAGTCCACAAAGTGAATTAATAACAGTACATCTTGATGAAAGCAACTATCTATTATGGAAGTTTCAAGTTCTAACAGTAATTAGAGGATATGATCTAGAGGAATTCATTCTTGGCATAATGGCTACACCACCAAAATTTGTATTAGACAGTGAAGGAAAGCTAGTGAGCAACAAAGAATATGTCGTTTATCAAAGACAAGACAACTTGCTAAGTTCATGGCTACTATCATCAATCAGTATAAAATTACTACCACAAATCATTGGGTGTAATACATCAAATGAGATCTGGACAACAGTCGAACATATCTTCAACTCACAATCTGCTTTCAAAATAATGCATTATAAGAGACAAATGCAAAATATAAGAAAGAACAGCATGCTAATAGGGGACTATCTGGCTAACATCAAGAACTATTGTGATTTGTTAGAAGCAACATGCCATAAAGTATCTGATACTAAGTAGATATTGACAATTATTAAATGGCTTAGACGGTGATTATGAAGCAGTTGTTGCAGTTATAACATCTAAAGAAGCAATTTCTTCAATTCAATATGTCCACTCCACCCTACTGGCCCACGAGGACAGGATAGAACAAAAGAAAGCAATAGACTTAGAATTATCAATCAACTACACAACTGCATCAAGAAATAAAGGCCATGAAAAAAACAATAACAACAAAGGAGACTCAGGAACAAGGAGTGATCAAGCCTATTTCAGAAATCAGTCGAGAAGGTATAAAGGAAGGGGTGGTAGGTGGAATAATAACAGCAGACCAAAATGTCAAATCTATAAGAAAGTGGGACACACAGCCAACAAATGTTATTTCAGGTATGACTCAAGTTACAATCCATCACAAAACTCAAGTTCTCAATGAAATCGCAACATGAATGCAAACATGGCAAGCATGCAACATGAATCAAGAATTACATTAAAGGAGTAGAAAACACATAACTTGAACATGTGTGAAGTAGCAAGGCCGGAAGATGCCCAGAATAAATGCTGGTACCCACATTCAAGGACAACTCATTATGTAACCAATAATTTGCAGAATCCGAACCTTGGCAACAGAGAATGTAAAGGCACGCAATCTATTTGTATGGGTAATGGCATAAATATTAGCATCATACACACTGGCATAGCAACCATTATTGGTCGAAGAATCTTGCATCTGAATAATCTGTTAAGGGTACCTAAGATAAGAAAAAATCTTATTAGTGTATCACAGTTTGCACAAGACAACAATGTATTTTTTGAATTTTACCCAAAATATTGTTTAGTCGAAGATATTCAAACCAAGCAAATTTTACTACATGGTGATACACACCATGGTTTGTACAGATTCAACCTTTCAAAAGTTAACCATTCAAGTAAATCAAAAAAAATGGTGCAAACTAATTGAATCAAGTTTACCATAATGTACTAAATCTGTCTTTGACATTTGGCACTGTAAGTTGGGACATCCTAGTGTTAAAATTGTAAATAAAATATTAAAAGATAATAAAATTAATGTTAATAATATACCTGCCTCGTATGTGTGTACTTACTACCAATAAGGAAAGAGCCACAAACTAGAATTTCCAGATTCTCAATCTGTATATGACAAACCATTGCAACTTGTTGCAACTGATCCATGGGGAACCATTACCCATTAACTCGGATCATGGGTTTAATTACTATATTTCTTTTGTAGATGCATATTAAAGGTACACTTGGATGTATCACCTGAAATCAAAGTTTGACACACACAAAGTAGTTATGCACTTTATAACAGAAAGATAATTAGATAGGTCAGCCAGTAAAAATGATACATAGAGATGGTGGTACAGAGTACAAACCACTGAAAGGATTTTTCCAAGAGAAAGGAATAATTCATAGAGTAACTTGTCCTTAAATTTCTGTACAAAATGGATTAGTGAGAGAAAACATAGACACATAGTAGAGACAGGACTTACATTATCAGCATAAGCATCACTTCCATTGAAATTTTGTCCAGATGCCTTTACAACAGCAGCCTATCTAATCAACATATTGCCTACCAAAATTTTACAAGGCAAAATTCCAATGGAAGTATTGATCAATGAAAAAATAGACTACAAAATTCTAAAAACATTTGGCTGTCTATGTTTTCCACATCTAAGGCCATAAATTTCACATAAGTTGAATTTTAGATCAACACCATGTACCTTTCTAAGTTATGGAGTGAATCAGAAAGGATACAAATGCCTTAACAGTAACGGAAAATTATTTATGTCAAGGCATGTTGTGTTCAATGAAAGTATATTTCCTTTTAGAGCATCAAATGTAAAGACAACACAAAAAATATGTAATCCAACAAATACCATCCCAACCATACCACTGTGTGTAAGCAATGAAAGTCAAAGACCTATAGAGGATAGTAGAAGCAGCTTAGACACTCAACACGCATTGCTCAACAATGAACCAGGTCAAGATGAATCTGATCCATTTCAGCAACCTGAATATAATCGTGCAAGTACAAGCAATCAGCAATATAGCAGTGATGAAGAGAATCAAAACAAAGTGCAGAACAATCAGTTAGTACACAACAAGCACAAACTGTCATAGGGCATCCAATGATGACAAGAGCCAAGAGTGGTATCTTCAAACCAAAACTATATGCTACATGTGCAATCAGTTATGAACCAGAGAATTAAGATCAAGTAGTCAACAATGAAAATTGGAGAAATGCAATGGAAGAGGAATATAAAGCATTAATAAGGAACAAGACATGGAGCCTTGTTTCAATACCTAAGCACAAGAGCATAATCAGCAGAAAATGGACTTATAGACTAAAAAGAAATCCAGATTGTACAACACAAAAATACAGAGCAAGACTTGTTGCAAAAGGTTATATATGCAGCAAAATGGGTTTGATTTTAATGAAACATTCTCACATGTGGTTAAACCAATTTCTATAAAGGTAATTCTAACAATGGCACTACATATGAAGTGGGATATAAGACGGCTAGATGTAAATAATGCATTCTTAAATGGTGAGCTACATGAAGAGGTCTACATGGAGTAGCCGCAAGGATTCAGACAATCAGGTAAAAGTGTAATGGTATGTAAACTTCACAAAGCAATTTATGGGTTAAAGCAGGCTCCAAGGGTATTGTGTGACAAGCTAAAAACAACACTTACTAGTCTGGGGTACCAACAAACCAGGTCTGACAACTCACTCTTTACTAAATTCAATAAGAATATTATTACTTATATCTTGGTATATGTAGATGATTTTATTATCATTGGAAATAGTAAAGATGAGATAGATCATGTTAATCAGCACTTGGATAAACAATTTTCAGTCAAAGATTTAGGCAAGTTAAACCAATTTCTAGGAATAGAAGTAAAACAATTTCAGATTCAGAAATGCGTCTGTGTTAGAAAAAATGCATCAAAGAACTACTTACTAAAGCAAAGATGGATCAAGCAAAGTCACTGCCAACACCAATGACCACCAATCTACATCTATCAAGATATAGGGGTGAAGCCACCGCAAATGAATGAGAATATAGAAGCATAGTTGAAGGCCTACAATATGCAACTATAACCTGACCAGAAATTGCATACAGTGTGAACAAAATAAGTCAATTAATGCATCAATCCCAGATAAGCATTGGAAAGCAGTTAAGAGGATACTTAGATATCTAAATGGTACACTAGATCATGAGTTAACACTAAAATCAGGCAAAAACCTTACCATAACAGGGTTTGCTAAGCTAACTAGGCATCAGACCTCGATGCTCAAAGGTCAATAACTGGGTATTGCATTTATTTTGGAGAAAATCCAGAATCATGGTGCTAGAAAAACAAGCTACCATATCCAGATCTAGTACTGAATCTGAATATCACAACTTAGCAAGTGCTACAACGGAGATAATGCGGCTAGAATCTCTACTTAGTGAGCTTAAAATCGAGATGCGCAAAAGACCGGTAATTTGGTGTGATAATTTAAGTGATGTATCCTTATTTGCAAATCCTATCTAACACTCAAGAACAAAACATATAGAAATTGACTTATATTTTGTTCAAGAACAAGTAAGCAAAGGAAAATTAAGCATAAGTCATGTGCATGCTTCCTACCAAAGAGCGGACATACTTACCAAAGCCCTTTTTGCTAGAAACTTTTGTCGATTAAGGGATGAGCTGAATGTCGCAAGCTTCATCACAAAGACAAAGATCAATGCTCTAAAGCTTCCAAAGTCAGATCTGAGATAAAGACCAACAACTCAAACGAATTAAAAGCTTCGCATCTAGATTGATGAAGAATTTAAAACCTTAAAACTCTTTTCGTCAATTCAGATCGAAGGACAAAATTGCAGCTCAAACTAAAGGGAATATGTAAGGCAAATGCTTGTATAACAAGTGGATATATCATATGAAGAGGATTTGAGCTTCCCCCACCAAATTGGGGAAGAAGGAAAAAATCCTAGTTCGAACTGAAGTGGAGTAATAAGAGAAATGCTCGTATATCTTACAGATATAACATATGAAGGGTATAAATGTAATATGCTATCTTACAGCTTTCATACCTTTACTAAGTCAAGTGTAATATCTTATATAAAGGCAGCTATGTACAATGTAATATATTAATAAAACAATACAAAAATAATTCTCTTTCTACATTTCCGCAATTATACATTCAATATTCAATTCATAATATTTCTCATCAAATATATCATATCTCTCAAAAACTATTAAGGTTTATTACTGACCTCTACCAACCATTACCAACCACAAACCAAAGTATCGATTTTTCGATTTCTTTGGTTGATTATGGTATGAATTTTCTATTACCACATAAAATGGTATGATAATTGTTTTGTATATGAATTTTTATTACCGAACTTAATCCAGCCCTAGTGTTAATATGACACATAAGCAGTGTTTTAAATCTTGGATTTTGGCCAATATATCGGGAAAATATCTCGGCTATCTCGGGCGATATTTAAAACACTTATAACTAAATAGGCTGCCAAATCTCGGATTTTGGCTGATATCTCGGATTTTTTATCTCGGCCATCTCGGGGAGATTTAAAAGCCTGCACATAAGTAAGGTTATGTTTTGTAATGACCCGTAAATTTTCGATAATTAAAATAGCTAATATAATAAGAATTCATAGTTTAATGTTGGAAGAATTAAAAATTTGTAATTTATTTATGATAATAATAACTAGAATGAATTGCAACAATATTTATCTAAGTTAATTACTAATGTATTGGATGAAATTCCAATCAATTGAAATGATTCAAATGTTATAACTTGGTTATAAAGGTAATATAAGAAAAACAAATGTAAATATTGGGTAATCTAATAAAATAATATATAGTGAATGGTAATGGAATCTAATTAGCATTATATAGGTTATTGTGTCACTTGTTTGTAAATAATAATCTTATAAGTGTGATTAAAAGTAAATGGTGATAATTATTATAACTTACTTGTTTATTTAGTCGGTCGAATTGAATTTGGAAACCAATTGTAATTGAAATGAAATTATATATATTAGCTGGGTTTATAATCAATAACTGAAATTGAATAACAAATGTTGGATGCACTAGATGTGAATAAAGTAATTGACTGGTAACGGAAATTTATTTAAAATCTAAAATTGAAATTTGTTGAATATTGAACAATTAAATTGTTTAAATTTAATATTGGAAATTAATTGAATAATTGAATAAATTGAATAACGGGAATTGAATAACTGTATAATGGAAATAGTTTTATAATTTGAATTCGTTTTTAAAGATTTAATCTTATAAGTTCATTTTCAAATATTTCAAAGGATAGTGAATTATTGAATAATCAAAATTGTTTAAATTTAATATTACGAATATTTGAACAATGGAATTCTGAATATAATATGATTGAAAATAAAACTGGAAGTTGATGTAAAGTTTATTTAAACAACAATGAAGATTGTTAACATTTTAAATGGGATTTAAAACTGAATAATTGGAAATTGAAAATTTTATATTATAATCGACGAGTAAAAATAGCCTTCCGAGGCACAGTCTCGGAATTCGACGAAACTAGTTCCATTGGATCCGTAATTGTGTATTATTATCGGAATTCAAATTTCAGAGTGTTTGGAGTTATCGTTTGGTCGTACGGATTTGATACGCGTTGAGCTAAATATCGAAAATTTAATATTTTAAATCGATTCAAAAAGCTATCTTTCGCATACGATCAAATTGGCTTCCGAAACACATTTCATTGTGTTCGGAATGCGGGTAAAACCTTAGGAACGCCAGGCGGAATGTGTTGTTTGTAGTTCGTTTGTAAATGCTCGTTAAAATTTAATTTAATAATGTTATAATACGTATATATATATACGTTCGGAGTGAAACCCTAGTTATATAGTAGAGCCGTCGTTACTTATTCGTTCAATGGCCGATTGTTGATTCCCTTCTACCTCAATTTTCTCCTTATCCATTGATTAATAGAGAAATCTTCCAACTACGATCTTGTAGAGCTCGTCGAGATCTTCAAGATCAACGGCTGTGATCTGAATCGAAGCTTCGTAGTGGCTAGGAATTGACGATGAAGAGCGGGCGTTCGAGCGTGAATTTCGTGACCAGGGGACAGCCGAGTTTTGAGTGGCTCACGGCGGTGGTGCTGTAGGGTATGGGCTTCGATCTGAAGGCGTCTGATCGATCTCTAGCAGGTCGTGGTGGGAGCGGCGGTGATGTAGATGGGTGCGTGATGGGTTCTTGTGTCGTGCAAACATCTGGGAGGAAGAACGTGAACGAAGATGAGGAAGTTGGAGTGTACGGCCTTGATCTGTTGTTGATGTTTGGACGGCCTGATTTGTTTTAGGGTAATATAAAAAAAATTAATTTATATAAATTGTGACCAAATCTTATCAATTGTATATCTAACTCATACTTTGTCAGAATTGGACGAACTTTTTGTGTTGGAATCGTGGTGACGAGCTCTACGTCATGGGATTGATTTGGGGACGTTTGGAGCTAACTAAAATTTTAAGTTAAATCGAACGTCGTTCGATTTGATTTAAAATTGAAAATCAAGGTGAGTGTTTTATAACGGTCACAACGTACTAGAATATCTTGATGCTAGTTGAATCTGATATTATGAAGTGATATGATTTTTATTAGTCGTTGTTGATAAAATTTAACTGTCATCTAGATTGTCATTGAATTTAATGTTAGAAATTGAAATTGACTGTGACGACCCGGAATTTTGGTATATTTGAAATGAGAATATTTAATTTATTTTAAATATTCGAAGGTTAAATTTTAACTTTATTTTCAAATATACAGTATTTATTGGATGATAGATTATTGAATCAAACAATCGAAAATAGGGTAAAATATAGAAAATCCTGAATTTTGAACCTGTTAAAAATAATTTAAAGGGTTCAGAAAATTTATATTATCAATACTGAAGATGATAGAATTTTTAAATTTGATTTTTCAAAGTGTTTTGTTCAGTTTTAAAAATATATTATTTAAATTGGATTTAAAAATAGCCTTCCGAGGCACAGTCTTGGAATTCGACGAAACTAGTTCCATTTGGGTCCGTAATATTGAATTATTATCGGATTTCAAATTTCGTACTGATCGGAGTTAGTATGTGAGTATACGATATAAACACGCTGAAATTTAATTGGTAATAATCTGATGAAATTTAATTTAGTGAATCAAGCTTCTAGTATACGCCACCTTCCTTTTATTTAATCACATACTTTCCCAATTTTAAGCCGTTCAATCAACTATCAAAATGCTCGAACTAAACTAAAAGAAACATATATAATATTAAGAACAGAGGCTTCCTTCAGAAGCAAATGAAAAAAAATCTACTGCCTTTCTTCTATCACTTCAGGACCGAGTTCCCCTTTTCGTCAATAAAAATCTACTTAACAAAAGAAAATGGAAATAGCCGAGCAAAATCGTTCGTTCCCCTCAATTTATTTTAGTTCACTGCTTCATCTCAGTTTGAAGCGAAAATGGAATCGTTCGCGATTTGGGAATACGATGCGAGCTCCTGTAGATGTTCGACAATCAGTGGGGCAACGCCGGTAGCCGAGTCACGTATGTAGGCGGCAAATGGAGGGTTTCGAACTGGGTTCGAATTTGGTCGACGATTGAAGGGCGGTTCGAAGATGAGACGATCTGGGATTAGGTCGTTCGAGTGGAAGATGGTGGGATCATTGTCGAGCAGAGGCGTACTGGGTTCATTCTGGTGGGTTTCGTCGTGGCCTTGGTGGCTCATACTCGAGCAGGGCAGCGCCGTAGTTTTGGTGACGGCGTTCGAGTATTAGCAGTTAGGGTTCGCGAGATAAGGTAAATTCTTTTCGTTAATTTTTCTGAGTTAGTTAACTAAATCTCTGAAGAGAAAATTTTATTTGGTTTATTTCAAAACATAGATTGCACTAGGGCAACAGTTGATTTTAAATTAGTCAGCTAGACATATATATATTTAAACAGTAAAAGGTAATTTGGATTTTTAATTTAAAGTTTTAAAAGATGTTTAATTTTAAAATTTCATTTCTGATTAGGGATAATTAGTTAATATATTTTAAGGCTTACTAGCTTATTTAAATTAATGGATTTTGATGATTAAATTGCTTAATCAAATTTTCTTTATCTAGTTTGGTTCTTAAAAATAATTTATAATAAGAAAAACTAGGTAAAATTAAAATATGAGTTTAAAACCAAATTTTTAGTTAAATGAATTAGGTAGATAGAAATTAATTGTTCAATTCATTCAAAATATTTATAAAACCGTAAATGTTTGGACAAGGTCTAAATCGGGAAGAGACAAGCTAGATTGGGAATGGAATGTAAAACAAAAGGCAAAGGTGAGTTAATCTCACTCAGTTTAATTTTATTTAAATTTAATTGGTTAAATTTAAATATGGATGAATGATTGAATTGATTGATTTGATTGATATGGTATATAGTAGTATATACCAATATATATATATTGGCATATGTATATATTGGAATTGTTGATATTCCCGCATTATATAGCGGATGAGACCCTATGCGCCGCATAATAGCGGATGATATTTTATAAAACCCATATACCGCGATATTCCACCTCGAAGTGGAATTGGTATTGTGCTAACATCTGTGGATGCAGGGAAACAGGTTGGAGGGATCCAACTGAATTCCTCAAAATATTTAATTTTGTTTAAATATTCTGTGATATGATTTTTGATATCCTGTGATGAATTATATGGATAATTGGATGTTATGGTTTGGTTGGATCGATTTGGATGTGCTGAATTATCAAAATCTCTAGAATGGAATTTTTGAAAAGAAATAAAAGAGTAAATTCTTAAGTAAAATAATTATAAAGAGTTTGGAATAAATTTGAGAATAAATCTGATTAAGAATAAAAGTGATTTCCAAAATTCTAATAAATATGGAAAAGAGGAATTTTGAATAAACAGAGAAATATAGAATTTAAAGAGAACTTATGTAATGTTATTTAAAGGGATAAAAATTTATTTTTATTCAATGTTTAAATGTAATTAAAAAGGAAGAAGGAATTTGGGAAATCTGAAACTTGTGTTCAGTTTAAAGATTTTAAATTATAATGAGAAATAAAATCTGGAAGTTAATGAATTTGGAAATAAATGGATTAAGTAAGGAAATTTATTTCAAAGTAAAATAAATTGGAAAATCAATTGTAAATTGATTTAAATATTTGGGAATTTGAAATTTAAAGAGAAGTGAGATTTTGGAAACTGGGTTATAAAGTAAAATAAAATATCAGGGGATATTTGAAAATATAAATTCAAGGTGGGAATTTATAAAGGGATATGAATTTGTTTAAAAATAAATGTTGATTTATTTTTAAAAGATGGAAATGAGAAGTGTATTTCTCTGGATAGCCAAGTACGTTTTCAAAGCAAATTTTAATATAAGTTAAAAGTTCTAATTGTGTTTTTAAAAGCATGTTTTAGAAAATTTATTATTTCTAAAGGTTAATTTCCAAAGTAAAGTATTTTCAAAAATCTTTATTTGTAGTAATTATATAAAAGTGATTTGCTATTATGTTTTAAAAGGAGAAATTTAGTTTATATTTATAAAGTGGTTTATTTTAAAGTATATATTTTTAATAAAGTATTAAAGTAGTTTAATTTCAATGTTATAAGATATATTTAAAATAAAGTGTTTTTAAATTATTTTAAAATTAAAAGTATTTTGTACTTGGTGATTCAGTGGAAATAATTATTTGGGAAATGTATTCCGTAAGCGGAAACTGTTTTGAAATTGTTTTCAAATGAGCTTTGAAAATTTGGAAATATATCTTGGAAAGATATTTGGGCAAATAAATAATGTGGGAAATTATTTATTGTGTGATGGTTGCTTGTGGATGTTAATTGATAGTTAAATAACCGACTATCAATATTGGCCAAATGCGCTAATCGTTTCGAAAAGACCGGGATCGGGTTTCCGTATACCGGGATTCTAGGTTTGGAGACTCGAATACCACTTCGATCTGGTTTGTACGTTTCATGTAACGATTTCGGAGTCGAAGATGGAGCAGTGAAGTGCAAGGGCTAGTCGCTACTAATCCTAAGGATATTTCCAAAATGGATGTAGTAGTAATAGTGCCTCAGGTGGGCGATGGGCATTCTAAGGGATATGTTCTATAAGGTATCGTTTAGCCTCAAGCCTCATCAACCGGGAATGACTGAAAATCAGGGGTTATGCAGCAAGGCTTCGTGGGTAGCCCCCACTGGAGAGTATGGTCATCCCTGTCTAGATGTCCCTTTTATTTCGGCTTAGTGGTGCGGTTGCTGATCCCAACCGTGGGGTGATCATATTCGGAATTGCCCATAGGTGATTCCGGTCTTGTGTTGCAGGGGAGCGGGCGTACTCCTCGGTACTGTGATCTAGGCCACGTACTGTGACAGGTGGTACCCCAGTGCCTAGTCATTCGTTGGAAATCCATTCTCCCTACGTGCCTTGTACGGTATTTGTTTGTATACCTAGTATGCTGGAATTTAATCATGTAACAATTTCAGCTATTTTAATAAGTATTTGTGAATAGACACTATTATAATATCAGAGGATTTTTATAAAAAGTGTTTTAGCTATCGTAAGGTAAAAACCCGACATGTTTATTTGTGGCGTGGTCTTACGAGATGCTTTTATTTTCAAAAGGATTTTTGAAACTTTAATAATCAATTGAGTGTGATTTTCTCACGCTGGTATTCCAGACTGACTCGGGTATTGTTTTATATGATGCTCGGGTCAGACCGAGTATTATAGGTTACAGGATATGATGCTGTGGAGCTCAGGAGATGAGCTGGATGGCGAGACGTATCTCCCGTGCTTGTTTATATATATATATTCCGCTGTGTTGATTGTTGTACTCTGTTGTATTGAGGACATGATATGGTTATTGTCCAGTTGTATGTTATGTGTTCTCTGGTGTATACTCTGATGCTATATTATATATAAACAGATATAGTTTTTGATTTGTGTAAAGATCTGTTGATATATATTATATTTTATTCCGCTGCGATGGTTAGATTCTGATGTTGTTTTCTACTTTTCTTCTTCTACCTCTTCTTCTTAACCCAAAACGATTCGATTTTCCGTTCTTCTTGAGTTCATTAATGGAGTTTAATGTAAATTCAAGGGGTACGGGTTTGCGGGTCGTTACATTGACAGTCAAATTAGAATTGGAATTTAATCGCAATTAAATTACCGAACATTTATAACTATGAAATTTCCATGAATTATATTGTCTGTTTGGATGATTGGTTGCGATGGATGCTATTGATTGATATTTGAAATGTTTGGATGTTTATTTGTTTATAGATATCCTATCATCACCCTTTATATTAATTACCGTTGTAAATTGAACCATTTTGAATAAATTGAGAAATAGGTTGAAATGATATATACCTATGACACTATGATTTGAATTGAAATGATATATATCTATTCCTGAAATTTAATTGAAATAACTGATCACTTGGCCATAGGATAGAAAATTATATATGGGCACCGGATTGGTTAAATTAAATAAATTTTTTTAAATCTTTGATTTGGAATTACTTTAAATGGTTTGATTTAAAGGAATTTAAAAATCAATTTTATAGAAATTGAATTTATCGCGAATTTGACATTGAGATGTTGAAATAAATTTTGGTTAAACAAATTGTTTAATAATTAAAGTTGAGACTTTGAAAATTAATATTGTGATATGATTTAATTTCGGAAATTGATTTGTTTTATTTAAAGGATTTAACTTTTATTCGGACTTTGAATATTATTAAGTAAAAGTGAGATAAAGACAACATTTTGGAATTTGAGGAAATTGGATTTGGGATGGAATTGAATTAATTTGAAATCGAAATTGATTTGAATTGAAATTGAGATTTGAATTGACTGAATGGAAATTTGAATTTGATTCAGATTGGTAAGTTGGAATTTAAATGATTTGATTTTGAAACTATTTTATATTAAACCATTTTTAACCTATATTAACTATATTAAATTATTTCAAACTATCTTAAACCATGTTAACTTATTTTAATCTAATTTAAATCTCCTTAATCCAATTTAATTTATTTTAAACTAATTTACCTATTTTAATTTATTTTAATTATATTTAATCTATTTTAAAGCTATTTAACCTATTTAATTATATTTAATCTATTTTAAATCTATTTAACTATATTAAAAAAATTAAAACTATTTTGAAATCTATCTTTAATATTTTAGAGTATTTTAACTATTTTTAATTATTTAAGCTATTTTCCAAAAATTCAAGCTGGTCAATAAAGTGAAATGTTTATATTTAAATTGTGGATTTAAATACGAATTTGGTTAAATTGAAGTATAACCTAAATTGAGATTCGAAACGATTTTTGAAATTGAAATGAGATATTGAAGCGAAATGATTTTTGAAATGGAATCGTATATTTTGAGTAGATACGATGATTTTGAAATGGATTTGATTTTGAAGCGAACATGATATTTTGATATCAATTATGAATTGATTTTGAAAATGTAAAAGAACCATCCGGTGTGAAATAAGCGTTCGGTTGTTAAAGAGACCGGGATCGGATATGGGTATACTCTCTGTCGATACCGAAAACCACTTTAACAACTGTGTACGTGGTGGAGATTCCAGAAATGAAGTAGGATGGTTTGGCGACGATTCTATATGGTATGACGTGACCCTGACTCCCGTGAGTCAGCTTAGATGTGACTAAAACCAGGAGCCAGGCCGGGCCAAGTGAGGTCATTCCTCCGATCGGGTACATTTCTTCGATACCATTATATTGCTTTTGTGATTGATTTGGTGGCCACCCCTCGATTGTTTGGGAGTGTGTCCGAGGTGGGCGGTATTAGCTGCTATGCGTCACCACCAGTCCGGATCCGCAAATGATATATCTACCCTGGCATTTCCTCGTGTGCCGTGTTCACATGCCCTAGAGCGCCTTCTACGAGTTTGTTTTGTACCATACCTATGGAGTGTCCTCTAATAGCCCTCCAGTTTATGGAGGAATTACGGTATTGTATAGACTATGGGAATATATAAAAATGTGTTAAGGGGGATATGTGTAACGCCTTAACGCTATTTTAATACCTTTACTTTACAGTAGACATATTATAATAGCGTATTGTACTACATAGTAGATAGTTTAACGGATCCTTAAGAGATGGAAAATCCCGTAACATCTCTTGAGTTATTGCATGCACGTCGACACTGGATAGGAGATGTCAAAACCCGTAAACATCTCTAACGCCGTTACACTCATATTTATTTACGACTGATTTAACTTACATAAGGATGTTTTAGTCCTGACTCGAGTGTTTTGTCTTTCATTACGCTTGGGTCAGTCCTGAGTTTTTCAGCTTATTGAAGGTCTATTCTGGAGGACGAAGACGAAGATTTGGTATACTATTACTATTATTATCATTGCATCATGCTGCCTGCTGCATTATTTTATTTGTTCTGTTGTATATGTATAACTCTGATAAATGTTGTATAAATGATAATCAAAAGTATATTAAACAGCTTCATGAACTATTTATTTGATTATTATATTTTATCTTTCCGCTGCGAGATTCTGTGATTGTTTCTTGTT
Organism: Allium fistulosum; assembly: GCA_030737815.1. Classification (NCBI taxonomy): domain Eukaryota; kingdom Viridiplantae; phylum Streptophyta; class Magnoliopsida; order Asparagales; family Amaryllidaceae; genus Allium; species Allium fistulosum. Next base: position 1,026,797,183 of record CM060902.1, read on the forward strand.
CCTTTTCTCTTCTTTTCTTATTTACCCCCATTAACAATCCTCCCTTTTGAATGGTTTGAGTTGACATGTGTGTTTGATTGTCGATTTAAACTGTCCAAAAAGGTGAGTCGTTACATGTTTGTAAAACAACTATAACACAAATGGGTGAAGCATATTTCGGGAATTACATCTAGGTTGAATACAGATGAATTATAAATATCAGTCGTGATATTAGAATAAAATTGTAAATCATTTTTGTTGGAGATATAAGCATTTATAAAATATTTAAACGGAACTATTAACTCCGTTACAGTAGGGTTAAATATTGTGTAAACAATATGACAGTCGTTTCAAAATGGGTTTACTTTATAAATCATCTATGAGTAACAGGGCTCACGTATTAATACTTCTGACATTTTTGAAATATGGTGACAGGGCATAAAAGGACATATGGTCGGTCACTGTTAGTACCGTTCTTTGAGAATGAATCATAATTCAGTATCTAATCAGTTGTAAAATGTTTCATAAACTTTAACCGTGGATTACTGCCAAATTTTTTATTTGCCGAAATCTCACATGGTCAGAGGTTATAAATCAGCACCATCAGTAAAGCAACCTTTTTTCGAAAAAGTGTGATGAATAACAGCATGAACAAATAGACAACAGTTTATTTGAATTAAGACGTATCGTAAACTGTTGAAATCATGCGTGAACAAATGTACAATAGTGGATACGTAGAAAATGAAATTGTAAACTACAAAAATCAATACTAAGTTAACAGACCATGGTATTCAACATACTTGATTTACTTGATATCGCCGACATGAACACAGAGGGACAAGAAAGATGATGGTAGAGGCGGATTTAGTAATTACCTTATAATATGATAGCCCTTCTGTTTTAGACCGCAACTCCATTGTCGGTAGCCGATCGGAGTAGGAACATCGAAGAGCATGCCGTGGGAAGGAATAATTACAACTACGGAGCAGGGAGATAGTGGAGGGTTATTATGATATCTGGAAGCAAGTTAGGAGGGAGTAAAAAGAGGAATTAGAGAACACAGGTTAGGGTATTTTTTTCAAGCAGTTGGGAAAAGGCATCGTTCGTGTGTGCGGTATGTTAAAAATAAAATGGGAAGAGGCACCAGAATCCAGTATTTTGAAATGTGAAGCAACAAAATGCACGCTTAAGCAAGCGGGGAGATCATGTTTAAGTAATATAGATGTGTGCATGCTTTTGTTTGTGGCCACGTTGTATTTATATTTTGCATGCATCATATTTCATTTATTTACGGCCACGTTGTATTTACACCTTTTTATTTCTTTCTTGGTGTAGAGTCGTTGCATCATATTGCATGGATCATATTCTGCATGCATCATATTGCATACGCTCGTGTACTAGTTCCTCTCTAGATATGCCTGAAGCCTTCGCTTTCCAAGCATCGTGACCATTGTACCATCGCCAACCATTAGGGCATAACCAACAACGGCTTGTTCAGTTTCTAAACAAGCCACGAAGCAACCAGGTGTGGCTTGTTCACTTCCATATGGCTAGTTTGAACTGGTCTCGTGGCTAGTTGAGTGAACAGAGGCTGGTGAGTATAACAGCAAAGTCTTTGCCATTATAAGTTTATAACAGCAAAGTCTTCGCGGTTAAGTTTATAACGGCGAAGATTTCGCCGTTATAAAACATAGCCATTGCCAAGCAATGGCTATACTCCAACATTCCACTTATCTCCCTATATACTCCACCGCCCTTCTCCTCCTTTCACACCACCTCATCCTTACTTCTTCATCCTCTAATTCTAAAAATTTCTTCTTCATCCAAATGTTCCGCCAAAAAAGTTGTTAGCAAGAAACCCATGTCCACATACTCTTCTAGTGGATTTTCCAACCAACGCCCACCATACCAACAACAAACACTTCTTCCATCATATGAGTACGGCTATTCACCGTATTCGAACTTCTCTTATAGCCAGCCTTACCAACCGCTCGCTCCTCCTAACTTTCCTCTCATTCAATTTACTGTACCCCAACCATATTACCAACAACGTCCTCCTTTAGGCGCAGACGACGATCATTCGTCGTACATGTCTTTGATGATGCAAAACGATCAACTACAACATCATCATCTTAATGCGCAACAGTTAGAGATTCGTGATCGTGAAGCAATGCATCTACAAAGGCAATATTCTTATGCACACAAGGCTCATGCTAACGAAGAAACCGTTAGTAGTTCGGAGGAGGAGGAGGAAGACGAAAACCAAGAGGACGATGCAATAAATACTGAAGAATGCAATGAAGAAGCCGTTGCAGAGATGCTTGCGCCCCCAAGCCTGGAATATAACAAGAAGAAGAAGTGGAAATCCTTAAGTGGCATTTTCGACAGACGGCGTAGAGATTCAATGGCAGCGGAGATAGACGTTCGCATAGAAGACATTGACATGGAAAATGTCGAAGAGGAAGGAGTACATTTAGGTTATGGTTATCTATGCTTTTGGGAAAATATCTGTACAGTTGTCAACAACACAGAAACATGAAAAATAATGACATCGATGCATAAACTAAATATAACAGATATATCATACATCACAGCACATGAATAATAACACCAACGACACAAAAACATGGATGATAATAACATCGATAAATAAACCGAATACAATAGGTATATCATACATCAGAACAAAAGATTAAGTACACAAACAACATAGAAACACAAATGAAATACAATACATAAGATCATCCATCCGTACGTGGACGTGTATGACGACGACGACGTGTCTCATCATCATCATCTCCACCACCGCTCGGGCCAGCTAAATGCTCATAGTACATATGCATGTCAGCAAATCTCTTACGCTCTTCCTCCAGCTGTGCCTGCAGTCATGCTGCTGCCTCTGCCCGCCGACGTAGTTCATTATCATAGTAGTCTAGGCTATGCCTATGCTCTACATATCTTGTATGTCTGATCCCCATCTACATATCGTATAGATCAGCGTAGGATATCTAGCTCGGATCCGGGTACTGACCGTGCACTGGAGGATGAAACATGTCAACATAATGGTCTGGTCCAATCGTAGGAACTGCCATGGTCCATCCGAAGTGAGAAGTAGCCGACACATGATCGGATGCACGGTAACCCTGATTGGGCTGGGTAAGATCCTCGACAACCGGGGGATGTATGCTGTGGCGTATAGCAGATGGACCGACTAAATCTATCGCCGCTACATGGGTAATGGTATCGGCGGACCCACTGTAAAATCTACACCAGAAGTCAACGTATGATGGACCGGTAATAACAGAGGCCTCGTCCGGCCACCAACCTCCTGCCCTCGCCAGGTCTATCTACTCTGAAATCCATCAAGCTCGGCGACTCTAGCGAAAATATGCCCCACACCACTGCACGTCCTGCCCGCTGGACCACCCTACGGCCTCCGCGACCGCGGCGACCGCCTTCATTTTTGCCTCCACCCTGATTATCGAGATTTTCGGTGGCTCCTAGCAGATCTTCTATTCCTTGCTCGTGCCCATATGGTACAATAATCTATTCTTCACTGCCCCTACCAGCGCCTCCGGCATCGCTACTACTGCCTTCTCCGTGCATGAACTTTTTGGTGAAATTTTTTAGCAATCTAAACATCTCTTTGAGTGTGGATCTAAAAAACGAGCTTTAATTTGGGTATATACTGACGGATTTGGATTGTTGGAGGCGAAAATTCGTGATTTTGAGGGAAGATGATAATGGTTTTCGGCTGAATATTGGGGATGATGGAGAGTGAAAGCAGCGGCTGGGTTGGGGTGAATTAGGTTATAAACTTATAACGGGGAAAACTTCACCGTTATAATTATATCAGACCAACCCCGTGGCTAGTTGCTACCTTACTTGGACACGCAGCTCGTTTGCTCAGTTGAAAAACAAGAGAGAGAGCGAAGTGAACAAGTCGGATTGTTGATAATGGTCTTATATTTTTTTTCTTCATGCATGTGTTAGTTTCTAATTTGCATTCGTGTGCCCATATTTATATATTTAGGCCCTCGTATATTTGTATGCTTGTGAGCTTTGTTTTAATGTGCATATCATTTTGACTTTGTGTATATTTCATGTGCTGACAATATTTTCTTTCGTGCTCAGCATATGCTATAGTGTTAAAAAAATGAATGTGAGCCTTCGCCTGTAGATGTTTTTGTGTGCCATCCCGATATAATGTGTTCGTCGCCAATAAACAGTAGGAGCTGTCGTAAATAATATTTTCATGAGTGGTCGCGAAGAGCCATCGCCGCATTTAAACGTGTATATATATTTTTCAATTGTAAAAGAAATGCCGCTATCAATTCACACTCCATTTTGCTTCCATGCATTTGGGTAGTCGCTAGGACAATGTTAAAAAGCCATCGCTATGAATTATATATAGTTGTCGCCAATAATTAGACTTTAGTTTATATATATATATATATATATATATATATATATATATATATATATATACATACACACATAGTTTAGTTTATATATTAAAATACCGTTCTCCATAAGATGTCCACTACTTTTATTTTAGCTTTCAGGCATAATTTTTCCTTATCCGGTACAAAGTTTAGCATCGGATGATTAGTTTTGCCTAGTCAAAAATGATCTAATGACAGTTTTGTAATTAAATCAAAAACTGATTTATTACATATTTAAACCAATTTTCTTCTGCCAAACCCTCTTCGTTATTGTGAACATATTTCAGCAACATTCTAGAACATGTTATGGCTTATAATTAAGTTATTTATTTATTAATTAATTTTTCCATAATTAGTTAGCATTTTCCTTTACTAATAAATACATATAAAATAGGAAATGAATAATAAAAATTCCAAAACTTCACCAAAAATCTATTTTATCATTTTATACCTTCTGTAAAAATTTCAAACTAGAATAATTATTTTCGTAATTAAAATAATTAATTTTCGAAATTCAACCAATTTCCCACTTAGAAAATTCATAAAATATTCATATTAATTCAAAAAATTATGAAATTTAAAATTTGTTTTCAAATAATAATTCGAACATCATATCAAAATTTTGGATCATTTGGAAATTAAAAACTCAGTTTTTTTACATTAAAACCCCTTAGAAAAATTCCTAAAAATTAGATAATTAATATACAATCATCCAAAAACTCGTATCCATGAGTATTCTATCCAAATGCAAGATATGATCATACAAAAATTTGAAATTTCAGCAAACCAAGTTCAAAATCCACAAAAGCAAAGAGATGATTGTAAATTATCCATCTTGATTCTAATTGAAATTATGGAGTTTGCCTTAGCTTTCTATTCTTCCTCTTTTCTTCTTTGATTTCCTAATGGTGGACTTATCTCTTCTTTTGCTTTGTTTATTTTTATTTAGGGAGTGAAATGAAAGTGAATGAGGGAAAGGTGAGAGTGGTGTGTAAGTCTCTTTTCCTCTTTTACTCTTCCTTATTCATTTTTATATTTCCATTAAACCATTCTCTATATTATATTTACTAAGGCAAATCCACACTAATTAGTTAATTGATTTGTATAGCAAATCCCACATTTCTTAACTTCACATTTAATTATCTCATAATTAAATATTTAAATTATATGATATATAAAAATTAGGGGTGTTACAATCACTCTCATTATTTAAGTTGTAGAGTTCAAGCTAGGTACAAAGTATTACAAATTGAGTCTGAGTGATACCCTCAAGTGAACGGTTGAAGTTAAGGTTCCATTGAAATTCAAATTTCAAAAATTAGGACAATTTTGAAATTACAAATATCATAAAGATTTTGAGTTCTACTTTCAAGGGAATAGCCGATATCCATTTATCGTGCAAAAGAAGTGTTATTTCCATAATAACCTATATGATTAATACCGAGGTTTAAAATGTTTAAAGAATATAAAATGGATTTTCAAAAGTACGAAATGATATTGGGATTAGTGGTGATACGATGAAGATTATAAGTACTACCATAAAATTGATATGAAATCATTTCTTTTCAAACTAGGTTTTCGTCAATGTTATTAAATTTCCAAAGTCATCTTCCTAGTAAAGACATGTTATCCCACCTTACGAACATGCAGTATACAAACAAATCCAACACAAGAATTTGAGGAGCCGAATCTAACATGTGTCAGATCCATACCGATCCAACCTCCTCGATCGGTACCAATCCACGTTCCTTCATCCAAAGTTGCCCCGGCTCCTCCTACTCACTTTACTTGATGATGAAATCCTATTCCAGGTGTTATTTTGTCGATCCCAAGCAATTCTCTATCAATCTCCACGGGCACTCAAAATCAGCAACTCTACTTCTCCATCGATCCATCATTGGAATCAGAAACAAGCTAATAAAGATGCAAACAAGTTTGCAATCGCAAAGCTAACCATGAGTTGAGCCAACACGAAGAGTTCAGGATGACTAGTTTGGTCATCTTACTGATCGGTATTGATCCAAGCCCTTGGATCAGTACTGATCCGTACAAACTGATGAGGTGGCATCCATTTTTCTAGGAGAAGTGGTATTGGCATGGAGAATAAGGTGGAGATCTTTAAGCGAGATTTTAGGCTTCCTACCTCTATAAATAGGAGGGTAGGGCTCATTTTTAAGGATCTTTTTTCAGCTCTTGTTCTCTTACTCTAGTTTCTTGTAATCACTCATGGATTTTTACCGATCTGTAAGAACTGTACTTGAAAAACACAATATAATAAAAACAAAACTTGAAGTAGACGTTGGCCGGAGTACGCCTGATCACTATAAATCTTGTATGTTCCATTTACTCGATTTTCATTTATTTTCTTCACTTTTATTTCTATACTCAATCTATTGGGTGTTTGTGCCATTTTTGGTTCAAACATTTTGGTGCTTTCACTGAAAAACACTAGATTTCACCGACTTGAAACTTGAAAATATTCAAAATGACAAGACAATAAATTAGGAATGTCGTTACTGGAGGAAACCAACAAGGGAGAAACCAAGAGATGTCCTCAAGAGCTAACCCCCCATCCATCTATATAACGAGAGATGGGATGAAGACTATGATGAATGGATTGTAAGAAAGGATGATTGCTCATCAGGAAGAGATGGTGGAGAATTTATTTAAGAGAATGGGACAAGCAGGAACAGCCGTAGTCGCTGCAAACCAGAACCAAAGACCTAAATTCATAGCCTAAGTACCTGAAAGTAGAGTGAAGAGAGCCGGTGTGAACACCGAGCAAATTGCACGTATCAGTACCGATCCACAGGTACGGATCGGTACCGGTTCACAAGAACTCGGGGGCATGAGTCATTCTTGGCTAGGAAGAAATGATGTGCATCCTGGAAATGATGCTGGGCATTTGAACGTGGATTAAAGTGTGGAATCACACCCAAAGGAGTACGTGCTAGAATTTCCCCGTAGAGTCGGGGGGTAGGTTGAGAATGTGAACTTGAGAATTCTTTTAAATGATAATGACAGACTTGTTGAGACAGTGAGACAAGCTATGAGGAGTGGATTGCTTAACCAGAGCCTGAATGATGTGAACAGGAGTCCATTCACACCAAATATTCGGTACGCTAGGAATCCGCCTGATTTCGAGCTGCCTACATAGGAGATGTATGATGGAAAGACTGATCCGATAATTCATTTGATAAGGTACATCCGACATATGGAGGTGCTGGGTGCATCTGAAGAGGTTATGTGACTGTATTTCCCTTTATATCTAACAGATTTGGTCATGTTTTGGTTCAAACAGTTGGAGAATGGTTCCACCAGCACATGTGTCGAGGTAGTAAACAGATTCGTGAAACAGTTTGGGTCCATAGACCCAAAAGTGTAATGACACTGTCAAGTATGAAGCAGAGTGTCGAAGAGACTCTTAGGAGTTTTCTGACAAGGTTCAATCGGCGTCTGCCACGGTTGATAAGCCAGGCCCATCAATGGTTTTGATGATGGCGGTTTCAGGAATAGTAAATAAGACAGATTTCAAGGTTGCTTTGGAACAAGATCCCCTGACTGATCTCGTAAAATTTTACCATGAGGCCGAGAGATACTTACATCAGGAGGACATTAAGGCTGATCAAGAAAAAATTAATGATATGGATGGCGAAGGACCGTCCGGAGAAAGATCTAGCAAAGGCAAAGGAAAACAAAAGATGGATGACGTCTTTGAAGGATCAAAATGACAAAGGAGGGAATCAAAATTCTCTTCTTATATGGATTTAAATGAAACTTCAGAATAGAAACCTAGATACTATGGGACATATTCCCTATCGGAAACTAGTAAGGAGAGAGCCCACAGACTGTGAAAGAAGTTCTGGAAAATATAGCATATTCCATGAGGTGGATGGCATAACACAAATGACTATAGACACCTACACGATCTGATCGAGGAGCAAATCAAAAACAACCAATTGCAGCAGTATGTGAGAAACCGAGTTACGGGGGTGGAACAAGAGCGGCCATCATCCACAACGAATGGAAATGACCTTGCATCGAGGTCAAGGACAGTCATCACATGATCGGGATGGATGGGAGTCGAATTCGATTCCCACGCTCTATTTTTCCATTTCTTTTCTTGCATTTGGCTTTTCGAATTAAGTAATAAAGACAATAATAATCTCAGGCTACTTATACGTGAACAGAATCATGAATGATCCCAGGGCACACTCTAAGTTGGATGTTTGAGATGACTACTTAGGATGGTAATGACCTCGTACCGCTTACACATGTACGAGACCTAGATTGGTCTTTGGGCATGCTCTAAGTCGGATGTCTGGGATAAATGCTTAAGATTTCCGCTTGTTTGCTTTGATTTGAATATTTGGATTTTTGAAGAACCACATTGAATGTGATAACTAAAATTGATCGCTTTAAGTCTCGGTAGGAGAGTAGGGACCAGAGTTCAAGGTGCAAGTCCCCTCGCCGAAGAGCAAGCAGATGGATTTGTACGATAGCGACCGCTTTAATCCCGTCTGGAGAGGTGGGACCGGTGTGCAAGGTGCAAGTCCCCTTGTCAGAGAATGAGCGGATGGATTTGTACGATATTGATCGTTTTAATCTCGACCGGAGAGCAGGAATAGGAGTGCAAGAAGTAAGTCACCTCGCCGAAGAGCAAGTGGATGGACTTACTCGTCGCAAAGTCCCCTCACCGAAGAGTGAGCGGGTTGGGCTTAGCAAGGGTTCGAAGAGATGATGGATGTATTTATTAGTCTAGAGAGACCATGAACCTAACTATCAGTCCTGAGAGACCATGGATTTGTTTATCGGTCTGCAGAGACCATGGATTTGATTATCGGTCCCGAACGGCCATGGATTTGCTTATCGGTCTAGAGAGACCATGGATTTGATTATCGTCCCTAAATGACCATGGATTTTATTAACGGTTCTGAGAGACCATGATTGGTTATTGGTCCCGAAAGTCCATGGAATTATTTAATGATCTGGAGTGACCATGGATTTGCTTAACAGCCCCGAACGGCCATGGATTTGGTTAACGATCCAGAGAGATCATGGATTTAACTATCAGCCCTAAACAGCCACGTAATTGATAAACGATCCAAAGAGATTGTGCATTAAACTAAATATAAATGATCCAGAGAGATCTAACCCAAGAACAGATACAAATATGATAAAAGGATTTGAACGTCCTATAATTAGAACATAACTGATAAATCCCAAAGGAACATAGGACGATTTTGATATGTGATGTAATAACTCCGATTGAAATCAGAATGATGATGATGTATAGGCTATTCTTAGGCAAAGTCTAGAATCTCAGGCTGTAACAGGTTTGGAACGACCCGTGATTGACAAGAGAATCCAAAAGAACTGGATGATTCATAATACCTTGATCAGCTGATAACCAGAAAATTCAACTACTAATATCCCATCGAATTCAACTTTCATTCTTGAGAAAGACACACCTTCTGTTCGCAATGCATGCTTAAGGGGACAAGTGTTATCATGCCTTTTAATTAAGCAGTATACAAACAAACCCGACACAAGAATTCGAGGAGCCGAATCCAACATGTGTTGGATGGTTACCGATCCAACCTCCTGGATCAGTATCGATATATGTTCCTTATCCAAAGTTGCCCCGGCTCCTCCTACCCACTCTACTTGATGATGAAAGCCTATTCCAGGTGTTATTTTGTCGATCCCATGCAATTCTCTACCGATCTCCATGAGCACTCAAAATTAGCAACTCTACTTCTCCACTGATCCATCATTTGGACTCAGAAACAAGCTAATAAAGATGCAAACAAGTTTGGAATCGTAAAGCTAACCATGAGACAAGCCAACATGAAGAGTTCAGGATGACTAGTTTGGCCATCTTACAGATCGGTAGCAATCCAAGCCATTGGATCAGTATCGATCCGTAAAAATTGATGATGTGGCGTCCATTTTCCCAAGAGAAGTGGTTTTGGGCATGAAGAACGAGGTAAAGATCTTCAGACAAGATTTTAGGCTTCCTACCTCTATAAATAGGAGGGTGCTCATTTTAAGGATCTTTTTTCAGCTCCTATTCTCTTACTCTAATTTCGTATAATCGCTCGTGGATTTATATCGATCCATAATTTATACCAATATCTAAGAACTGTACTTGAAAAACACAGTATAATAAAAAGGAAACTTGAAATGGATGTAGGTCGGAATACACCGAACCACTATAAATCTTGTGTGTTCCATTTCTCACTCATTTTTCATTTTTTTCTTCACTTTTATTTCTCTACTCAACCTATTGGGTGTTTGTGCCAATTTTGGTTCAAACAAAACATATTGAGGTTATGAAAGTTTATGATTTCTAAGCCCTTTCTTCTTGAATTTACATATTGTTTTCAAATTAATAAGACAATTAATATTATTATAGGAATTATCACCACTCCATAGGAAGTTTCTTATAATCATATTTATTCTATTGATTACCCATTTTGGAAAAGGTAATAAGAAATCTAGTAAATGGGAAGTTCCGACAAGGCAGAGTTGATTATGATAATTCTGCCAGCTCTAAATAGAAGCATACTATTCCAATTTGATAATTTTTTAATTAATTTCATTAATTATCACTTGCTAATTTTCTTGTTTCAAATTTATTGGTTTGATCTAGAACCTAAGTAGTATATAGGGAACTTCATGATTTTACAATTAAGTGTACCAACGACAAGGCTTTCAATGTTTTCAACCTCATTTAATACTAAAACTTAACTGTTGTCAAAATTAATTTTAAGGCCCAAAAGCATTTTAAAGCTACACGGAATGAATTACCCTTATTAGAAATAATGTGTGTAATATTAAAGGAATAGGTTATAGACTTGAGGGCATGGGCATTAAACGATTGTTTGAGTTTTGGGTTCATTTGAAATTGGTTATGAGGAAGTAGCCATGCCTATTATATTCAAATTGTCCTGGAAAGTTGGTTACTATATGTGGCTGAGCCTTATCACATACAGTATATCGACTAGGGAAGTAGATATGTCTATGTAATACATTACGATGACTGTACTAGAGTCTTTGTTTCTGTAGGTTGGTTGTAGTAAGGAAAAGGTATGACATATAATCAGTCCTTCTTATAGAGCACATGGTAACCAAAATAAAGATATTAGGGTGTTGCACTTGTTATATGATAATAATTAAATGTTCGATATAAGTGATATGAAATGGATTCGTTACTATATGTGGCTAAACCATGTCATATACAGTATATGAGCAGGTGAGGTAAAGATGTCTATAGTGTCTGTTTTCGAATTTTTTTTCCATAGGTTGGCTATAGTATAGCAAAGATACAACACACGGCCGATCCTTCTTAAAGAGCACATCATAACCAAAAAGATAAAGATGTGAGGGCATGTTATATTGTAAAGCATACCAATAGGAACAGGGTATGTGATGACCACCGTACAACCTCGGTATCCAATATAACAATGTATAATGCATTGTAATGGTACTGGCCGATGCAGGATGATTTTCACGAAATAACCAAAACTCCAATATATAAACCTTTCATATATCTCACAGTGAAAAGATAAAATATAATATCAACACAGATATAAAACATATAAGACAATAATAACTAAATAAATTACATAATCAGAATTCAACGGGTTCACTATAGTTATATACACTGATCAAAGAGTTTATACACTAAATAATGAACCCAAATATACTATTTCTAAATAAATAAGGCACTGATAAATCTCTACAGTGCTGCACGGTGGAATAGTAATAAGTGTTTTACATGAATACGAAAATTAAAGAGGAGGGAAAAAGACTACTTTTATTATTCAGTCCATAGCTATTTATACAAAGTGTTTGGGCTGTGAGAGAAAGGCCCAGATCCAACGGAAGAAAACAAATAACAACATATAAAAGAAATGAAATGTAAACAAACATAAACCATACTACTCAACACTCCATTCAATGCTCACAACACTCCCCCTCAAGTTGGAGCATACAAATCACTCATGCCCAACTTGCTGCATAAGAACCTGATCCTATTTCCATGCAAAGATTTGGTGAGAAGGTCGGCGACTCGCTCTTCTGACTTAACATAATTTGTACATATAAGATCTTGTTGAATTTTTTCTCTAATGAAATGGCAATCCACTTCGATGTGTTTGGTTCTCTCATGAAAAACTGGGTTAGACGCTATATGAAAAGCTGCCTTATTATCACACCACAATCTCATCGGCACATCACACTACAATCCTATCTCACCCATAAACTGATTAATCCACATTAATTCACAAACTGTGTTGGCCATTGCTCTATACTCTGACTCAGCACTTGATCTCGATACTACACTTTGTTTCTTGCTTTTCCATGAAACCAAATTTCCACCAATCAACACACAAAAACCTGAAGTAGATCTTCTGTCTAACCTTGAACCAGCCCAATCAGCATCTGCAAATGCTTCAATTCTGCTATGTCCATGATTTGTGTATACTATGCATTGTCCAATAGTACCCTTCAAATAACATTGTATTTGTTTTAATGCATTCCAGTGATCCACAGTGGGTGAACTCATAAACTGACTAACCATACTGACTGAAAAGGCAATATCAGGCCTTGTCATGACCAAATAATTCAACTTACCCACTAATCTTCTGTATTTGTCAGGGTCTTTAAACAATTCTCCTTCTTTTGTAAGAGATGAGTTAACTAACATAGGTGTATTACAAGGCTTAACACCCAATTTTCCAGTTTCTTTCAATAGATCAAGAACATATTTTCGCTGTGACAAGCATATTCTATCATTACTTCTAATAACTTCAATACCTAAAAAGTATTTCAACTCTCCCAAATCCTTGGTATGAAACTGTGAATGAATATATGCTTTGAGAGTAGAGATTCCTTTTTCATCATTACCAGTGATAATAATATCATCTACATATACAATTAACAAAATTAATGTACCTTTCACATTCCTGTAAAAGACTGAGTGATCAGCTTTGCTTTGTAACAAACCAAATTTCTCAATTGTCTGACTAAACTTCCCAAACCATGCTCTCGGGCTTTGCTTCAAACCATACAAACTTTTCTTTAACTTGCAAACCTTTCCATGCTCCCCCTGAGCAACAAACCCAGGTGGTTGCTCCATATACACCTCCTCAACTAAGTCCCCATGAAGGAATGCATTTTTGATATCCAGTTGATGTAATTTCCAGTTAAATTGTATTGCTAAGGATATGAGTATTCTTATTGAAGTCATTTTAGCTACTGGTGAGAATGTTTCTGAATAGTCAATTCCATATGTTTGGGCATATCCTTTTGCAACTAAACGTGCTTTCAACCTTTCAAGAGATCCATCTGAGTTCATTTTCACTGAAAATACCCATTTACAGCCTATTGCCTTCTTGTCCTCTGATAGATGAACTAAATTCCATGTATCATTCTGATCCAGTGCACTTATTTCTTCTAACATGGCATTGTACCACTCTCTCTTTGATAAGGCTTCCTCAACTGTCTTTGGGATAGAAATTGAATCAAGTGTAGAAATGCAGGCATAAGATTTTGGAGATATGTGGTTGTATGTTACAACAGATGAAATAGGATAAGTACATTTCCTTTTCCCTATACGCAATGCAATAGGTAAATCAAGACTTGAGACTGGTAACTGAATAGACTTGAGACTGGTAATTGAGTGTCTTGTAAATCAGAAACAGGTGAAGATGAAATGTTAGAATTCAACTCCCCATTTCCATTGTGATCATTGGTTTGTGTAAATACATTAGGATATACCAGAAAATTATTATCTTCTTCAGTTAAGTGTTCATCATGGTTTTCTTGAATTGAAGGAATTACTGATGATGAATAAAAAGGTTCCTCTTCCACAAAATAAACATAAATTGATACAACATACTTATGAAGACTGGGACAAAAGCACTTGTACCCTTTTTGATGTTTTGAATATCCAACAAATATACATTTCAACGACTTTGGATCTAATTTTGTTAATTGTGGATTGACATATCTAACAAAACAGGAACAACCAAAGACTCTTGGTTTCACTGGATAAATTGGTTTGTTTGGACATAGCACTTGATAAGGTATTTTATAATCTAAGACAGTTGAAGGCATCCTATTAATCAAAAAACATGAAGTACTTACTGCCTCTGCCCAAAAGCTTTTTGGTACATTCATTTGAAAGAGAAGAGCTCTAGCAGTTTCCAACAAGTGTCTATTTTTTCTCTCAGCTACCCCATTTTGTGCTGCTGTGTCTACACATGAGGTCTCATGAATGATGCCATGTTGTGCCAAATATGAGTTAAACTGGTTGCTTGTATACTCTTTTGCATTGTCACTTCTCAAAATTTTGATTGATGTATCAAATTGATTTTGTATCTCAGCACAAAAAATTCAAAATATAGAAAACAATTCTGATTTATTCTTCATTAAAAACAACCAAGTTACATGTGAGTAATCATCAACAAATGTGACAAAATATCTATATCCTTGTTTAGACATAACTGCTGATGGACCCCAAATATCAGAATGTACAACTTCGAAGATAGAGCTAGATCTTTTATTAACACTAGGATATAGACTCACACGATGAAGCTTTGCATATTGACAGGAATCACAATGTAATGTAGATAGAGAACTTAATTGTGGACATAGTTTCTTAACCAGAGACAATGAAGGATGGCCTAGCTGACAGTGCACTTGAAAAGCAGAAGAAGTTATACTTGAACAACTTATAGATTTAGGTGGCACAGTATTAAGAACTTATAAACCTTCACATTCTTCACCTCTACCAATAATCTGCCTCGTTGTAAGATCCTGAAACTCACAATGATCAGGGAAAAATGATATGTTACATTTCAGATTTTTAGTAATTTGACTCACAGATATCAAATTAAATGACAAATTAGGCAGATATAAAACTGAGTTTAATGGTAATTTTGAGTTTACTCTTATTCTTCCAGTTCCTTGAACAAATGCTTGTGATCCATGAGCTAATGTAACAACATGAGTTGATTGTTTATAATGTATTTCTGAAATCAAATTACCGTTACCTGTCATATGGTCAGTTGCTCCTGAGTCTATGATCCATTTTGATTGACTTGTAGAATTAGCAATAGTTGAAACTGATGATGATGATCCCTTATTTGTTGATTCCTTCTTCAAAGATTCTTGAAATTTCACATACTGATCATAATCTCCTGCTGACATGAGAACAGATTTCATATCCTTATTCAACTGTGAATTCTTGTATTGAAGTTTCCTACACTCAAACTTCATATGCCCTGGCTTCTTACAATATGTACAAAATTTTCCCCGATTTGAAGCTTTGAACTCTGGAGTATTTTCACTTGGTGAATTGAAATTTGGTCTCACTGAATTATTCCATAGGAAAATCTGATTCTGGTTTCCTTGTACATAGCCTTTGTTATTACTAATCAAAGCACTTTCTACTTTAGTACTTGATACTTGTGCATAAGCAATGTTAGATCGAAGAATTCTACTAAACACTTCTTGTAATGAAGGAATATTTGAACCAGATAGAATATGAGATTTAGCAGCTTCAAATTCTGGTGGTAGACCAGCGAAGAAACTCATACTTGCCATTTGTTCACATTGTTGTTGCTGAACTTTAACATCTGGACTGATTAGAAGAAGCACGTTGAATTCCTCATAAGTTTTCTTGAAGTTCATGAAATAATTCATAAGTGATTGCTCTTGTTTCTTTGCTCGATAGAATGACTTGCACACATCATACATTCTTGTTCAATTTCTCTTTCCAGAATATAAGAATTCTAAATATTCCATCAGTTCCTTAACAAACTCACAATGATTAACCAGACCAATTACCTCGCTATCAATTGAGTTTCTGATTTGTAAAAATAATTGTGCATCAGATCTGAACCACATCAGGTCTTTCTCATCCTTTGAATCAGGAGCAGGTGGATCTTCAGTCAGATGGTTATCTTTATCTATACTGCGAAGATATAAACGGATCGTCTTACTCCAATTCAAAAATTCATATTATTCAATTTATGATCTGTAATTTTGGGCATCAACTGCATCGCGTCCATTGCGATCTTGTTCTCCCCACTTCGGACATTACTTTCTCCACTTTCTCCAATGATATCTCTCATCCTCACTTATTTGAGTTAAAACCCTAGTTAGATTTGAATCTGAAATTTTCGTGGCTCTGATACCATGTTGTTTTACATGAATACGAAAATTAAAGAGGAGGGAAAAAGACTACTTTTATTATTCAGTCCATAGCTATTTATACAAAGTGCTTGGGCTGTGAGAGAAAGGCCCAGATCCAACGGAAGAAAACAAATAACAACATATAAAAGAAATGAAATGTAAACAAACATAAACCATACTACTCAACACTCCATTCAATGCTCAAAACACTCCAAAATATAAGCATAGATAAGCGCCAGCCTCCTGTTTGTCCACTTAATAGCTCTGTGTGCTAGTCTTAAACCTGCTTTCTAGTCTACTTATTTAAGATTACTCTAGATAATAAGAAGCAAAACATAAAATCTTAAGTCAAATAGTCTTGTGTAAGTGATAAACAATCTCAAGATACCTTAAAAGTCGATATGGTAAAACAGAGACACTAAGTATGGGGAATCATAACTGATATGCCCCTACATCCAACAAATTAACACATAACACTATATGTGCTCCACTACCATCATCATATGGGTATATTATGATAAGTATAATATGGTTGCCGGGGTACCTAACTCAGGATTACCTTCATCACAAGACATCCATCTAGATCACACATCAGTCGCACCAATTATAGAAATCATAGCAAATATAAAGTAAATGTGCATTGACAACCATCATCAAGGTCTCGTATCGTCACGACTATCACTAGCTCTCACATCACCATGCATCACCATGATCATTACCAAGGCCTTGCATCACCACAATAATTCCCAAAGTCTTGCTTCACCACAACTACCACTAAAGTCTTGCACCACCACCAAGATGCTCTCGGATATATGTAACTCACATAACGACCTCCCAATGCGAAGGCATCCTATGTCATAATCAGATTTCATGTTCGATCACATACCTATCCAATAGGTACTGCCCTCCCAGGCTAGGACAGACCATCCTATAATTTTGGGTACATAGCTATGCAGTTAAAGCCCCGCTAAAGCCCTGCTATAGCGCATAACATTCTTCAATTACTATGCTTTTTTCAATATAGCGCTAATAAATGGTAGATCGGCTTTAAGCCCCGCTATTTTCCGCTACACCCGCTAAATTAAGACATTTTAGCACCTACTTTAGCATAATTAATATAAAACATTTGCTTTGACTAGTTTTTCTTGGAACCAAATCAAAAATGTTATGGTAAAGACCTAATTTTAAGGTATAATTCTTAGTATAAGTTAGAAATCTATTGAGGTCATCAAATTTGAACTATATAAATCACGATATTCTTTGATTTTGTGTATAAGATTAAATGATAATTCGTTTTCCAATACAAATGATGTGAGAATGATTATAAATTAACTTTAAATATTTGGATTTATCTTTAATGAAGCTTTTAGCACCTCCACTATATCCCCACTTTATCCTCGCTTTTTCCCCGTTATAACTTTTAGCACCTCCACCGCTATGGAACCGCTAAGTGCTTTAACTGTATAGGTACACAGGTAAGTATACTCATATACCCTTGCTCCATGAAACTCACATCACATCTAGAGTTATCATATCCCTTCAGCACACGACTCGATTCGGAACATACTGTGTCACATCGCATCACATTACTTTGTCGAACGTGCCTCTTCGAACATCACTCGGTCCCTATACACTTATCCCTCAAAGTACTCGACCAAAACGATACCCGCCGTCAATATGTCAAAGTTTGAAACATCAATAGACATCCATCACAAACCGTAGAGCCACTATCACCAAGTTCTGAATCAACCAAGTAGAAGCATCGCGTTATCGCTTCACCATCAATACCGCTCGTCGTAGTGCCATAATGCCAAAATAGAATGTCAAACAAACGAATACGTCATGAACCCCGATGTCCATGCCTCAAATCTCCATGGACCGCACATGGTCGTCACTGACAAAAAATTATATCGGTACCGAACATATCATTTTGGTGCCGACATGTTACTTAGTCAAAATCTGATTAAGTTCTTCGACCCCTAAAAACTTCTCGTTGCCACAGAATTGCCTAGAGTAGAACCTTCAACACCTTCAAGCAGCAGTACAAATGCCTCCAAGTAGCCGCATAAATGCTACCTAACAAATCATGTCGGTACTGAAGCTTTTCCAAGCCAAAATTTTTTAAGTACCAAAATGGCTTGGCCCAAAGTTTCCCCCAAGAATGCCGAAGTAGCAGCCTGTTGCCTCCAAGTAATCAAGTCGAAACTGAGAGCTTTTCTAGCCTAAAATATTTCTGAGTACCAAAGACTTATAAATTCATGTTAACAAGCTGGCCCGAAGTTTTCATTACCAAGCCCCAAAGTAAGCACCATATTCCACCAAGAAGCCTACCCGACTTGTTTTGAACTCCACCATCGATCACTATTTGCAAACATCATAACTCCATTATTTCTCATCCAAACTTCATGTAACTAAAACTATAGCTTTCCTAAGCCATCACAAACACCTCACGTCAATTTTATCACGTTTCAAATAACTTCGCTCATCGATTTGCAATACTGGCGACCACTCTTAAATCACCCTAAAACGAGTCAAAAACACAGCAAACAACTATATACAAGTAGTGTACGACATCTATACATAATATACAAGCAATCAAAACACATTTCGAACATTTATATTGACCTAGTTCTAGCAAAGTAGAAAATGATGACCTTTTTGGGTTGACACCCAAAACGAATCGAAATCAACATTTATCTTTTTAAAATCATTTAAAAAGTGTTATCAAATTGAGATCTATGTTTAAAAACATTTAACATTTCAAAAACCACTTAGAAATGTCATCTTTAACTATATAGACAATCATAGTAAAGCGAAAGGGATAAACCACCCACCTATATCCAAAATAACATGAATATAATATGATGTGAACATCACTTCACGGATCTCCATGCAACCTAAATTAGGAAATCATGAAAATCCCTTAATCTCCTTTGCTAATTACTCACTAATCATTAGATTTAGCTAATTATAGTGGATAAAATGATGGATTTTGGTCTAATTAGGATAGATGGAGTTTTGGGAATGTTTTGAAAAGAAAAAATAATGAGTAATAACTGCTAGAGGAGGCTGCTATTAACCCTAATCTCGAAATAGGTTAATGGGCCAACACTAATCACCTCTTAATTACCGGCTAATCTTCCTATAGGCTGTCTGAATTTAAAATAGCCATAACTTCTAAAACAATAAGTCCAAAATCCTATTATGACCACTCTACAACAAGAGAAACCATATTATCTTTCATTTGAATGTGGTTTCAGATCCTAAATCGGCTACTATCAAAAGTTATGGGGCTTACAAGATTCCTTAGGGTCAAAACATTCGAATAAAAATCTAATGGTCGAAAATGTCACTGCTAAACGTTACCCAAAGTTATAGCCTCATACAATCCGATTTCGATTTTAGAACAATATTTTTTGATCCTCTGATTTGTAAAGTATGGGTCATTAAACTCCCCCAGTGAATTTTTCCCCTGAAATCCCATAAACAAGTCAAGATCAAACAATAAAGCTACCATGTATGCCTAATAACCATAAGCAAGCGTATCATTCATCAAACATGCATACACAAGCAAGAAAGTAAAACCTATGCCTACTCTAGCATGCAATGTTCTAAACTACTCTGTATGATATCATAAGTGAAAGTGAATGCGATAAACGGAAAAACTTACTAAGTAAAGAGATCTGGATTATCGGTCCTCACGCTCTACTCAGTCTCCTTCATGCTATAGCCCCCTACTTTCACTCCATAGAATTCCTACTAACTTCCTTATCTTCCTCTTAAGCCGCTCCACATTACATCCTAATATATGACTAGGCCAACGAGGACTTGAAGCTCCTGGTTCAACCTTTTTATTATCTAGTTGATCGGGTGCCATCTTTCTTAATGCCTCTTATAAGCCTTTCCAATATCCACTCATGGATAACGAGTCTCCATCGCTTAAAATTTTTCTTTAGCAAACCCTAGGATCTCCACTTCTCATGCAACTCAACCAGTTTCATTGTCGTTTGGTTTGACTTTATGGGCGCTCTTCATTAGTTTATCAACTAGGACTTAGAGGCAACCATATCCTTCTCCAATCTTTAGCTTTCCATATGTATCTATTCCCATTTCTACTTGGGATCCTCTAGCAGTTGCAATAACCCACTAGGCTTCATCCTCCCAGCTTCTATTAACTAATCATCTACATACCTCAATCCTGACATCCTCCTTCATCCCCTCCTAATAAATTTTCATCTAATACATTTTATTTCCACTATTATGTGCAGTCAATCCCAACCGATGGCATTCTCATAGTACCTAAATCCATCAATATCAGGTATAAGTCTATCTTCCTTATTGAGCCAACTGTCTCTATTGAGTCTATGCCACCTCATTTCCATAGGCTCTACTCCCATCTCTATCAGAGTAGGTCTATCATCTAGCTCACTAACACACTTGACTCTAGCTCTCACCTCGGTTGGAAATCATGACCAGTAATATACTCAATTGTATCCACACTAAGAACACCACTCCTAAGTTGGTAAGTCTCCTTAATATATCCTGCATAATCCTTAAATGCACCTCATACTTCCTTCCAATAGAAGACAAGAATATCACCCATGAATATCGATATAAGCCCACTTAGCTTCTGGCACCTCATACAATCTTAAAGAATCATCCGCCCATCTTGCAGATATTATATGTACTCCCTACTTGGATATACTTCTATGAATGGACCCTTTCTTTCTAGGACTATTCACTTAGACCTCTAGTCCTCATTTATCTTTGAGTATCATCCCCTTTAAAGGCATAACACTGTCCAAGCAACTTTCACTAGGTTTATATGGAATTTAGTCTCTCTTCATGCTGGTAGTCTTATAACCTCCAGATATGCTCTCACTTATGGGTAATGATGATGACTCCCAATGCAAGATCTTAACGAATACACCAAGCTAACCATAACAACATCCACAAGGGTGCAGCCCAACTCTAACCCACACCCACTTCGTGTCCCTATCGCCGTCAACTACATCTCACCTCCACCATACTTCTACATCTCTTTAGTCACCCTAAACCCAAGTTGATACCAAACCCAATAGAACCTAAACAAAGCAATCATAAGCAAACAAGCATCCATGACTTGACACACTAAGTCCCAACAAATCGCATTTAAGTAAATCGAACCATTACCAAGTTTAAAACAACTATAGGTCTTTCTACTAGGTCAGGACAAAATCCTAACCTACTAATTAAATCTTTGGATATAAAGGGTCTAACATATCGATATTAAATAAAACATGTATATTTATCGTAAATGGAAAGTATACCTCGAATAGCGATGTCGTTCCATTTCTCCTTCATCGATGGAGCAGTCAACGTAGTAGGAGCGACATCTAATGCATAGGCAGTCGCACCCTTCTTATTCTTATGCAACTCTAAGAAGTCCCTCTTTATGGTCCAGTCCTATCACAAACAAAGCACTTTCTCTCCCTATTCCTCAAGGCCCTGCAGTTCTTGCTAAGATGGCCCTTCTCATTGCAATTAAATCACCATAGCTCCTAGTTGCATTTCTTTTGGCCATCTTCTTTCTGAGTCTGCTTCATTCCTTTATTGCTCCATTTCCTTTTACTCCCCTACTCACCTGTCACTTTGTCTCTTCTTTAGAAAAAACAATAACTTCAACCTTTGGCTTTAGATATGAGCTTTCGTGCTTCAAAGCCCTCTCCACACCCTCCTAGTGGTCTTATCAATATAACCAATCATCCTCTCCTTTAGATACTCATTCATTCGAACTATGAATTTCTCGTTTTTCTTCAACGGAGTGTTAATAAAAGAAAAACCATACTTCAACAACATTTCAAACTCAGCTATATACTCAAAAATAGTCGTTTCTCTCTATTTCAGCTTAGACAATTTCTTAAACAATACCGACTTCCCAGCGGATGACATAAACTTCTCTTCAAATCTATCTTTAAACTACTCCTAAGTGAACTGATCCTAGGAGCAATCTTAATAGCATTTCACCATCCTAAGGCCCGACCCTGAAGTTTCCTAGGTAACTACCTCTTTATCGCATTCTCCAACTCTAAGTCCTCAAAGATACGCTCATAGGTATCCAACCAATCTTGCATTTCCACAGTCGATTCCTTCCTAGGAATGGGTTTCCCTAAAACTAGAGTAGTCCTTATTCAGCTGGGCAACATCGACTATGGGTGCTTGCATAGGAGCACCACTACTAACAATAACTAGATCAATACCCTGGACATTCTACAACATGTTCCTCATCATCTCATTGAACATAGTCTGCATATCGAGGTTAGTTGCCCTTAGCCCCCTCCCTCTTTATCTACTCCCAACAATGAATTTCTAACAATGTTTCTTGTATGTCGGTCTGATCTTAAAATTTGTAATAAAAATGATCGGCCTCTCATAAAGGAAAACTACATCTTTGGTACTTGGATGTGCAATGCGACTTATATAATACATACACTACTAATATATAGTTCTGAAAATCAAATATATAACAAGTACGCTCTCTCATATATTGCTCGATCAAGTGTTCCACTTACCTTATATCTAATGCATCTAAGTACCAACTTAGGTTAATCAGTCAATCTAAGCTCTGATACCAAATGTGACAACCGCCGTACATTTCCAGTACTTAATATAACATATAGAATGAGCTATAATGGTACTCGGTCGATGTAAGATGATTGTTAATGGAAAAATAACTAGAACTCCAATAGCTAAACATGTTGTATATCTCACAGCACATGGATTATATATAATAATAATAAAAAATATAAAAACAGGTGAGATAGTAGATAGAGTTAGAGATATGATCTAGGGACAATTATGTAGTTTGTTACATAGCTTACTTGATAATCAATCTTATTTATAATCATAGGTGTTTTTCTCTCTATTATATACTTGTCATATTACAATATGTTAATTAATTATTTTATTTAAGTATATTATAGAAAATCCTTAAATGGCATGTTATGTAATAGTAATTACAATGTGCCATAATCATGGTAAATTTATCATATTAAAAAGCACACATTATTTCAAATATTCCTAGTCGAGATGTTTCGAGAAAGGAGATCGATTCATCGTTGAGATTAGAGTACATAAGCTCTCCAAATGTTGGACAGGGTATTAAACATGGCTTCTAGGGGCACAAGTGGTTACGTACTGATAGTTATTAGATAACTATGGAATGAATAAATCGAGAGTTTTCTGTTGGTTAATACAACTGTGATCAAATAGAGAGTCTAAAAGTGATGATATCACACAATTCTCTCGACTTGAGAATACTATTGAACTTTAATGTGGACACTCAACTTTGACTATATTTAAATCATGGCATAGCATCCATTAAATGACTATGGGTGGGTCTAGTTGAAGCATTGGAAGTAAAACAATATTCAATAGAGAATTCGACTCCTTAGTTACAAGAGGTTAGAATCATAGTCAACTGTATTCAACTTAAACTCAAAGTCTCTGGCCAAAACCATATGGTTAATAATAATTATTATTATTGAAAAAGGACCTAGTGTTTGGAGTAACCAAGTTTAATGTGGATGATGTTGGAATTTTAACCAAATTCCATAAGTCCTAATGCAATATTGTGTTGATGAAGAGAATTAATGTAAATAATCGTAACTACCGGGCACCACTTATAATAGTGAAATTGGATTTTATAGGAAAGATGTGTAAGCGATGAATTCAGCTAAAATTTCACACCACTAGTGTAACAACCCAACCTTTCGACTATTAGAAATTGACACTAATACATCCACGGTATTCACGTGCTGAAAATCCAAATGTCAGAAAGACAGGTTGTTGGGGGAAAAGAAAGAAGGAAGAAGACAAGAAGAAAAATAACAACACAGAATCTCATTGTGGAACGAATGATCTATAATATAAAACCAATCTTTACACAAAAATAAAATTTAATATAAGTATATACAGACATCAATCAGAGTATACTAGCCTATCTCAACCCAGACAGTTATAACAACCAGTCCTCATAATTGCTAATAAATACAACAATGAATGCAACGGAAAAATAACCATGTACGTAAATACATCTCTGGACCTCCATCTTGTCTCCTCAAGCTCCAAAGCCTCCAATTAAATCTGTAATATGCTCGGTCTGACCTGAGCATTATAGGAAAATAACGCCCGGGTTAGTCTAGTAAAACCATCGTAAGAACACAATCAAATGGATTCTTAAAGTTTAAATAAACCTTTGAAACAAAGGAATTTCGTATAACCATGCCACACATAAACATGGACGAGTTTGTACCTTACGATAACCAAAACCTTTTATATCAGAAATCCAGTGATATTATAGTACCGTCTAAGGGTGAAATAATAATAATCAAGTAGTTGTGCAACTCGTAAGTGTCTTCACAACAATACTAGGTATATAATCAAAATTTGATAAGGCGCGTTCGCTAATTGTGTAGGATTCCATGGAGGTGCCCTCAATACTTCGAGAAACGGTCCTCCTGCACAAGGATCGGAGATATCCTTCCGAAGCAGCATACATCCCTAGTGGTGTACCATAGGCAAAACATAGCTGGTCTTATTAAGACCGAGTGCATCACCCCATGCATGCATAACAACTATAAATAACGTCTAGGTGGGGCCGACTGCACCCTATCGGTTTGCCAACCCTACTGGCCATGCCTCTTATTTCTGTTTTTAGTCATTACCACTGATGAAGCTACGTCTAGCATTTCAGCTCATGCACCGCCATCGAAAAAGATCATGGAATCCCACATGGATTCCAATACCCCAATGGGTCTTGGAATCACACATGGATTCTCACATCCTAAATAGATCTTGGAATCACACATGGATTCCCATACCCCAATGGGTTTCGAAACTACACATGGATTCCAACGTCTCAATATATCATGAAACTCCTTCATAGAATTATATACGGTTCTCGGAGTGGTTACGGTACGAGTCATCTCTTACGAGTATAGTCCCCTGCTTACTGGGCACCCCAAAAACCAATCGTGGATTTTCGGAATGCTAAAATACTAGTTCTTTAGGAAATAATCAGACAATACATAAGAGCAGGGATCATCCCCTTACCGTTTAAGTGGACGAATCTCCTTATCATTTGTCCTAGAAGAAAAAAACGAGTTTATACGTATAGTATAGCACCACTGATGGTAATTGTACCATATAATCACCGTGTTTCTCCTAGATATTTCCAGACACTACAAGAAATTTTATTTTTTGTGGCGCTCAAAAAACGCTACAAAAACTTTTGGTGGCGTTTTGATAAACGCCGCGAGAAAACATGCGACTAAAAATCCATGATTTTTTGTTGCATTTATTTTAACGCCACTATAAATGCATTTTTGGCAGCGTTTTTCAAACGCCACCATAAATCTTTTTGTAGCTGTTATCCCGTCTTTTGGCAAGACCGAGATATCAAGGAAATGATTGAAAACCGAGTATCGCTTGTCATGGATATCGATAAATTTTGTCCGAGTCCAGATTGAGCTACAATTGACAAGACATGACAAGCAAAGCCATAAGAGCCAGCATTCCAAAATTTCAAGTCAATCCGAATCTGTATGCTCAAGTTATGATCGATGCAAGTTGGAGGAAATAGCCTCGTTTTCATATCCATAGCCCTTGCTCGAATCCATGGGCAAAACTCCTATTCGAATCCATCAGCAGTTAGCCTTGACTCGCGTCAATCAGCCATCGTCACACACGACCTCGTATCCATCAGTAGCACCTGTGTTCGAATCCATCTTGTTCGCATCAATCGATTCGAATATGACCTCGCCACCATTTGGTTCATATCCATCGACTTGAAGTCCTTCGAATCCATGAAGACACTCCGCTTCGAAGTCCACGTGCGATGATATGTTCGAATCCATATGGATGCCTCACCTTGAATCCATCCAAACATAGTTATTTCGTATCGATCGACTGAAGCACGTCACGATCAATACGAACGAAGCCTTGTTCGAATCCAGGTACGATTGATGTCATCAAATCCATCAAGTAAATGCGGCGAAATCTCGAGATGACTCGATCAAACCGGAGAGAAAGGCGGATCGACCCGAAGATTGCGCTCCACATCATCACGGAGCCATGTGCCATCATCGATTCGAAGTGATCGATTCGATCATATCGATTCGAACTTACCGGCCTGCCGAAGAACACCAATTCGAATCGACCATATCTCGAGATCTACAAGTCCAAATGCTATGAAATTTTCACAGAAGCTTGCATACATGTTGTAGAATGTCCACACCAAATTTCATCTCGATCAGATGATTTTTTGATCGATTCGAATGGAGTTCGAATCGATCCCGAACTGGGCCCAGATTTCCTAAAGGCGGGCGCGTGGGCCCCCTCATGTGCCAGAAGTGGTCTCCCGAGATTTAGGTGAAATATCAGCATTCTACACCTATAAATAGAGCCCCTGGTCATTCAGAAAAGGGGTCGGACAATTTTTAAGAGCTAAAGAGCGCCCAGATTCTGCCAGATTTACTCCAGATCACCATTGCTACCTTAGATTCAGACTATAATCATAAAATATGTTGTACTATGCTATATGAAATTGTAATCTTCAAGTATCAAGCAATAAAATCATCAAACTTCATAGTGGACGTAGGCGAAACACCGAACCACTCTAAATTGTTGTCTTCTGTGCAATTTACTTTCTGTTATTTGGAGTTTTTGTTAGATAATCCTCGTTTTCAATTTTCATTCTTCACTTTTATCTCTTCAAAAACTTCCGAAGAGTGTTGTGCCCATTTTTGGTACAAACACTATGGTGCTTTCACTGAGAAAAAACCAGTTTTTTCTCCTGCTCCTTGGATCTCCCATCGACACCGGATTGCATAAATCCAAGAGGAAGATCCAGATCTCTAATTCGGAATCCTTCCATCCTATTTAGATTTGCATAAAGTCTAGGCAAGGACTCCACCGCTCAAGATGGTTAGCACAAGAACTGCCTCTACGGCTGCTGATCAAGAAGGTCGGGATAGACAGAATCCCACGCAGCAGCCACAATCCAATCAAGACAACACTGCTCACTCAGATCCGTCAGGACCAGTCACCAGACAAGAGTTTCAAGTGTTGCTTCAAGAACTGAATCAAAGTCGGCAATAATTAACTGAACAGCTGCACTCTAACGCTGAATTGACCAACCAATTAAACCGTCGAAGGCGCAGGAGGACCAGGAGGGATGATGCTTCCCACTCGTCCACTGAAAGCTCTGCTTCATCTGACTATCACGGCGGATCTACACGACCCCGATTGGACGCGAGTCACACACAAGCTACCGGATATCAACCTGCCTTGACTGTAGGATAATTGAGGGTTGGGCCATCAACCAGCCTCCAAACCAGGCCCTCTTCACGAGGAGGTGCTATTCCACAATATACCATGGACAATCGCACTACAACCGCCGCGGTAGAAACAAGGGTTGATACCCGAAATTCAACAGATCCGAATAATCAGCAACGTGGGCGTACTCCTGAACCATACGTCCCGGAAGATGCCGAGCCAAGGAGGCGAGACATAGGCCGTCGACAGCGTCCGGTCCAAACTCGCACTGTGGAACCCGACCACACCTTAGCTCAGCATGCACAGAATGTGGCTATGCCCGATATATCAACAATGATACGACAGATGATTCGCAAAAGCCAAGGGCTTACCAATGACGACTGGGGAATCTCCCGTAGTCATACTCCTTTCACAGACAAAATATTATATGCTGATCCTCCTCGACGATTCAGAATGCCAACTCTCCCGATGTACGAAGGAAGTAGTGACCCCAATCAACATATTTTCAAATATGAATGGTCAATGAGCGCTGCAAGGGCTGATGATGCAGTGAAGTGCCGAAGTTTCCCCATCTCTCTGGGAGGAATCGCAACAATGTGGTTTACAAGGTTTCCACCTAGATCTATCTCTTCGTTCGATCAACTGGCTAAGAAATTTGTCGAACAGTTCCGTATGCATGTTGCTAGACTTAAAGACGTTAACACCCTATCTAGTGTCACTCAAGCTCATGGAGAAACACTCAGACATTATTTGGAGAGATTCCATGCAGCATGTGTGGAGATCAGTAATCCCAACGATAACTCGATTTTGATGTCATTAACCAAAGGAATCGATCCCGATTCTGAGTTTGGAAATTGGTTAGCTGGGACACCACCCGCATCGTTGGACCGTTTCTACTCCAAAGCCGCTCATTTCTTATGGAAAGAGGACGCGAAACAGTCTAGGAAGCAGGACGATGCGAGGCCCAGAAGAGAAGGAATACAAAGTAATGTAGCAGTTAAGCAGTCCGGTGAAAGTTCCGGAAAAGTTCAGTTAAATATACAAAACAAACAAACCCAACCAGGAGGTAATAATGGTCAGAATAAGAAAAGAGATCAGAACCGAGGTCCACGGCATAGGGCTCCAATGTTTGATAATTACACGCCGTTGAACACGTCATTGGAAAACGTATACCTACAAACTTGCAACACTGTGCAATATAAGAAGCCTGCTCCAAAGCAATCATCAGAGAGGCATATTCAAACAGGAAAGTTTTGTAGATTTCACGAGAGTTATGGCCACAATACCAATGAGTGTCGACATTTGTAGGACCTCATCGAGAAGTTGATCAGGGAGAGAAAGTTAAACCAGTTTGTGCGGGCACCACAGTATGGTGGTGCGGGCCCCTCAAATCAACCTCGAGAACGCAATCAAAAAGCCGATTCATTGGCGAAGTTAGCCAGCACAGGTGAAGCACGGCAAATGGGACTTGTCCCCGTCGAAACTTTGTCCTCCCCAAGCATCGATCAAATAGAGATGAATTTTGTGTTTGAAACTGCTCCCAGTAGAGAATCATGGATGACTCTGTACCGAAATTACATCGAGAATGGGATGTTGCCTGAACATAGAAACGAGAAAAGACAAATTCTGTGAAAAGCTTCATGTTTCGTCATTCAGAATGGTGTCATGTATAGAAGAGGATATTCTGTTCCTCTCCTTCGATGTATCGCGCACGATGAAATAAAACGAGTGTTACATGACATACACGAAGGAGAATGTGGCGATCACAACAGTGGGCAAGCTCTCGCTAAGAAGATACTCCGATACGGATACTACTGGCCGACTGTGAACCGAGATGCAGCGAACTACGCTAGAAAATGCGATAGGTGCCAGAAACACGCCCGAATTCCAAGAGTCCCACCAACTGAAATAACCCAAATGGTCAGTCCCTGCCACTTGCGACATGGGGCATCGATATCATCGGCACGCTACCACTGGCTAAAGGCGGGGCAAGATATGCCATCGTTGTGGTTGATTACTTCACCAAATGGGCTGAAGCTGAACCCCTTGCAACCATTACAACAAAGAAAGTAATCAATTTCGTAGTTCGCAACATCATCTGTCGATTTGGACTCTCGAATACCATCATCACCGATAATGGAGCCTAATTCAGCAGTACGGAATTCAAGAATTTCT
Organism: Allium fistulosum; assembly: GCA_030737815.1. Lineage (NCBI taxonomy): Eukaryota > Viridiplantae > Streptophyta > Magnoliopsida > Asparagales > Amaryllidaceae > Allium > Allium fistulosum. Next base: position 1,026,827,305 of record CM060902.1, read on the forward strand.
GTCAACGGTTTCACATCCATAAGAAATTCTCGGCAGTTGCACACCCTCAGGCAAACGGTCAGGTTGAAGCTGTTAATAAAGTCATAAAGTCCATTCTAAAGAAACGACTAGAGAAGGCCGGGGGAAAATGGGTTGACGAACTGCCTATGGCTTTATGGGCTTATCGAACGACTCACAAGACTGCGACCGGACACACCCCGTTTTCCCTATCTTACGGCCCTGAAGCCGTAATTCCAGTCGAAATGGAAGTGTTTTCCCATCGCGTGACTTATTATGATCCAAAAACAAACGCTATATTGCTTGCTGAATCTTTGGATCTACTGGATGAAAAGAGGGAAGAGGCCGATTTGAGAGCGGCCGCGCATCGAAGTTGAGTTGCCCGATTGTACAATGCCAAAGTTCGACCTCAAACCTTTGCACTCGGCAATCTCATCCTCAAGAGAGTCTATCCGGTTCCTTCACACATGAAACCAAGCTGGGAAGGACCATACATGATTACGCAAAGACTCGGAGATGGCACATTCAAACTATCGATAGTTGACGGTCTTGACTTGCCAAGGGCCTGGAATAACGAGAGTGTCCGTCGCTATTACACATGACAGGCTTTATTTGTCTCATTGCATCTTTCCATTGTTTGCGATTTTGCTTTTGCATTTAGAAATTAGAACTTGTAATAAGGCAACTGAATTTGCCATATTTTCTTATTTCAGCAATAAAATGCCATTTCTTCGAGCCAGAGCTATGATTCATTGAATACAATGTACAACATCACGATGCATGGAGAGCTGAATTCCATCATGCAGTGGAATTTATTCAAGTAGGGAGTGGCTGTGATACGACCGGCCACCCGTTAAGCGAAACCCGAGCTCGGGGGCAAGTCATTACACCAATAATAAATAGGATTGATACACGACAATCCTATAACTATTCCCAAGCTCCCGGAGTGTGAGCCGGAATATGAATATTAAACGAATACCGTCTCGAGGAGGGTGGACCCGTTCATCTAACGACCTCGACCGCATTCCGATTAAATACAATTCCGAAGAGGATGGACTCATCCACCTTATGACTTCGGCTATACCTTAAACAAGCTTGAGGAGGACGGACACGTCTATCTAACGACCTTGCTTGTCGACTCAGGGTGGATGCGAGTCAACCATCCACGATCCTGATTAATCCACCATTCCCAGAGTGCGAATGTAGGCCAAGTACCCAAACAAACATGACTGACCGTTTGTCGGCCAACTCCATATTCCCGGAGTGCGAAGTGGAGTATAAAGTCCAACACCGTATTCCCAGAGTGCGAAGCGGTGTATAATCAACCAACTCCATACTCCCAGAGTGCGAGACGGAGTATAAACATTAAACCACTCCGTCCTCCCAGAGTGCGAGGCGGAGTATAAACATACGTCAACTTTGTACTCCCGAAGTGCGAGACGGAGTATAAACATAAAATGAATCCCAGAGTACTCCGAGAGCGCGAGCCGGGTATAAGCGTTAACAAACTCTGAAGTCTGAGAACGCAAACCGGAGAATAAATAACCAAATGCGGTTTCGAGGAAGGAGGATCCGTCCGCCAAGCGACTTCAACCGCACCTCGACAGAGTTGCATCACGCACTCGTGAACCAAGTTATTAGCCAAAAAGAAAAGTCCCCAGAGTGTGGATGTTAACACTAAACCGTGGATAATTTCGCACAACGCCTATTATGGCTTATCCCCGAGGCTGGGGGCAGAACCAAAACAAATATTGAATTGAAGACAAAAGAGAATATGTTTTCATTTTAATTATCAACAAAAGGAATCCAATTACAAGCCAATTCAAAAAATCCCTACTAGCGGGGGCCGAGCCCGCATCTATACACGGCTACAGAAAACCAAAAAGACAAAACAAAATACTACCCCCGAATATGACAGAACAAACTGAAGAAGCACTCAATCTTTCTTCTTCCTCGGTTTCTTTTTTGGGGTAGTCCCGTTGGATCCGCTACCCGACTTCCTCCGCAATCTTTTGCTCTTCTCCGTTTTGTCCTCCGATTGCGGCATAATGTCAACATCCTTCTCGGAGCTTGAGGCGATAGAGATTCTCTTGGAGGATGGAACTGGAGGCATAGGAGCTGTAACAGGAAGTGGGGCAGGAGCGCTTGCAATGACCACAGTGCCGTCCGACGATATCATCATTAGTGGGGCAGGGCCAGATGGATTCATGCCTGTTGTCATTGATGTCATCTCAGCATTGATCTCGGTAAAAATTTCATCCGCACGAGATGCTTGGGCCGCGCTGGACGTGCCAGACGCTGGCATAAAGGAGCTAATAGCTGGAGTAGCCCCACTCATGGCGAAAGATGGATCTGCAAAGGGGTCGCTGGGTTGACTAAGAAGTTCCTCAATCATCTGAGCATCGAAAGATAACAAGCTCGTTTCTCCCCCTTCCTGCGCTTGATAAAGGACTTGAGATGCAGGAGGCGCAGAGATAACAGCCTCGGTCACTGAATATAGACAAAAGAAGATTGTTAGCTAAATATATTGCCTCAAATTCACCACTCTAAGTATATGCGGGAGATGTTCAAATACCTTCCTTAGCATGACCCAGAGTGTGGGCAGGTACAGAGGCAGATGCTCCGATGGGAGACAACTGTGGCTGATCCGGATTATAAGCAGGGATATGCTGGAGATCAACCGCAGCAGTGGCTTCGGGCAATGACAGAATTGGAACTTCAGCACTTGTTCCATGATGTTCGACCCCTGAGCCTTCACCGGTCTCCATCTGCCTATCACCAAGCCTCTCTTTTTCCACGGAAATCATCGCCTCGTGGAGAACCTTCCTCTCCTCCTCGGTGAGCAAGCGCGTCTCAAGTTCGAAATCATCCAATGTTTCATCCGGACGCGCTGCTTTCTTTTCCTCCATCAGCCTAGTCCAGGCGTTGTACAAGAGCATAGAGTAATCTCCAAGCCAAGATAAATTTCTGTGTTCCAGCACGTTGGCGTTATATGTGACCAGGAGATCGTCAAAATCAGCCTCAATCCGGAACCGATCCGCCTTAATTTTTTCCTCAACTTCTGCTTCCACAGTCTTAACCTTTGCCACCGCCGCGCCAAGTTCAGCTCGGAGTGAAACAGCTTGACTGCATGCCTCCTGAGCAGCGGTGTTTCATCATCTCTTTCTTTCACCATTTCAGCGAATTTGGCTTTAAGCTCATTCATCTCTTTAACGGCGGTGTCCCGTTCAGCTAAGATGGTGGTATAGCGATGGCCCATCCCTTCTACTAAGGCACAATGTGCCTACTGCATCCTTGCCATCTACGCCACGGCCTCGTCAGCCTTTTTTAGCGCCTGGATTTCCGAACTTCGAGATGACTCGACCTCTGATTGGAGAACCTGGATGATGCGATCTTTTTGGACAAGGTCAGCATCGCGTTTCTCAATAATTTTTGCTCGGTCAAAAGCTACTTTTGAAGCTTTCACAGCTGCCTTGTACCACTCCTTGTATTGAGCATAAAAATCACGAATGTAGTCATGCGCGATATTCTCGGCATCCGGAGGAATCCTCTTGAGATGGGGATGGAAGACATATGCATCCAGACAAATTTATGGAAAGTCCTTTTTCATTTGAGCGAGCTTGATGGCTCCTTCACCCGTCAGTTCTGTCGGAGCCTGTTCAACAATGGCAGCTATCTGTGGTTCAACTCTTTACCACTGAGTTTCGGGCCTTAAAGATTGAGAAGGCGGTTGTTGCTGCGAAGACTCGGGAGGATCTATAGGGGCCCTAGGAGGTGGAGGAGAATGAGATCGTGATCGGTACTGATGGCCTCTATCTCTATCAGTACGATCTTGACCAGAATGGCCATGCCAATAATCTCGATCTCTGTCATAACGCTCCTGGCTGGTATAGCCTCGTCCATGATCCCTATCTGATTCCCTCCAGTGGGACTCATAATATGAGGAAGATCGGCGAACATTGCGGAGCCTATCCAAAGTGGATCCACGACCTGACATCTCACTTGCGATAAGAAGAAACCGCAGTTTAGCATCCTACAAAAGTAGTGTCCAATATGCGGAAATCGTATAGTGCTGTGGAAGTGTGTGTAAATGTGTAAACCCCCTGACCAACCGGAAGTGTTGACCGCACTAAAAGGAAAGGGCTCGCTCATATTTAAAACATCTTGAAATTCTTCCAACCTGGGATTGTGATGAATTGATATATCCGGGATGGGAATATCACCAAGCCCTTTGAAAATATCTCTCGATTGAGAAGGGGCGGCCTCGGAAATTATGACTCCGGAAGTGGGAGGAGACACATCTACAGACTTCCACCCCTTAGATTTGATTTTTTTGGAAACGACGGCCTTGCTTTTCTGTCTCTCTCCCAATTCTTCAAAATTTCCAGAAAAATCAGCCATCGGCTCGACGTCCGTGTGAGTCCGTTCTTCGTCGCTCACTTCGGTTATCACAACTCCGAGCGTTTTCTTCGCCATTTTCTTCTTCTTCTTCTTTTTCTTCTTCTTTGGAATAGGCCTTAGCATCCCTTCGGTGACTATGCTCTGATTCATTTCAATCAAGCCAAGAGCTCTTAAGTTATAGTCAGTCAACACCAAGTCGATGTGTCTAAAATCGATCGGGGCCTCTTGAAGGCTCTGAACCATGCCCTTGTAATACCCGCCATCGGGTCTGGAAATAATAGCTATAAGAAAAGTAGAATGTCAATACCAGTGCTAAAAAACCATTAATCAAGTGGATCATCGACGGGTTACGACACTTACGCCTAGATAGCCACCGCTTGGCAAAACCTGGAGGACACCGGATATAAAACCATTCATTCTTGAAGTAGCTAAGTCTGGTCCAGGCTCCGGTTATGACCTGGCAGTTCCTGACTGCCTCCAAAAACGTAAAGGATGGACAATCACCTCTACTCTTGAAATTAAATAGATATCTGATTTCCGTTGGCCTTGGTGGACGGAAAAGATGATCCATAAATACGATGAACACGTTGTTCGGTAGCGCATGCCCATTGGGGTGTAATTGAGAGGGAGAAATTCCAAGAAATGATAACATCTACCTAATATATTGATTAAATGGAGGGAGTGTTCCAGCCGCACAGGCATGGCGATAAAAAGCAGTGTACCCTTCGGGCGGACAGTGAGGTCTATCGCTAGATCCCGGCAATAGCACGTCGTCCAAAGAAATGTTATGTCTTGTGCATATCCTGCCCAACAAGTTTTCAGAAATATTGGACTGAACAGATAAATATAGCATCTTGCAGCTCATCAGGAGCTGGATCTACTATCTCTGCTGGGATGTCTGGAATTTCAAGAACCGGAGGGGGAGAACTCCGAATCTCCTGCTATTGAAAGCTCGAAGATTCCATCACTGACTAACTCATCAGAAAGTAACGTTAAGCAAGTAATAAAACCTGTTCATTTCCCCGTGTAAAGTGTGTGTTGTGCAGTGCAGTGCAGCCAATACTTAGGAAATTCGGCATAGTTGAAGAAAATATGAGAACAACAAGAAGTTTGAAACCCCAGTCGGAGTGACCGTCATCACTGACCGTCACAACCATACCGTCCAAACACATAAAATTCGAGTCAAGTTGGAGTTTGTTTTGTCGAGATACAGTTCCATCGACGAGCTTCGGAGGGCAGTCAAGTATGCAGTTTAGCAAGTTCAGTCTAGATATGCAAAGATGAAGCTCGTCGGAATCGTGCCATTAATTATGTGAAATTTTCGTATCCATGAAGACTTATTCGCATCGATCAAGGTTGGAATCAAAAATTTCGAATCGATTAGAGGGGCATTGTTTCGAGTCGGTCTTAGTTGAATCGATACAATTCGAATCGATCATGACCAAACTCTCGAATCGATCAAGAACCCTCAAACTTCATGTCCATCAGCAGTCTGGCCTTCGAATCGATCTTCGGAAATAAAACTTTGAAATAGCTAAGTAACCTAGGCTTCGTATCGATCGTATGCACAAAACCTTCGAATCGATCGCCTAGGGGCAACTACACGTATCGATCGTTATGGATTGATACGAGGACTCACCATCTGTGATCGATTTGACCCACAAACCTCCACTTCGTCCATCTAGATCGATACGATAGCCATGGAAAAATCTCATCTCCCAGATCGATTCAATCGCCGTCATTCCAGATCGACACGAAGGAAAGGCTCTGACTTTCTCTCCCATACTTCTCCTTCATTCAACCTTTCTTGGTGTCATCCCTGATTTCGACTCCATCAAGATCGATACGAACACGAATGGAAATAGGGGGAATTTCAAATCTTAGAACTTCGAATACATAGTCGGATTATCTACCTAGATGTGTAATTGGATCGAAGGAGTTAGACGCTGGGTCGATTCGAGGGAAAGAGCCGCGTGTTCTTTTTTATTCTTAAGATCTTGGATCGATTTGATCGCGCAAGAAAGCAACAGTGAAGAGTAAAAAGTAAAAAAATGTCGAGGTACCCAGTATTTATATGAAACTCAAAAGGCAACCGGGTCAATTCACCTCCCGGTCTATGTGACCGCTCGCTACCAGTCAAGACCACAGACCGAATCGAAGCGCTCCATTCGAATCCATTGGCCTAAGCCTTCATCGAGACGAAGTTATCACCGGATTGCATTGATTCGAAGCACACAATGAGTGCTGCACTAATGACATTGGACTCCATCGATTCAAAGTCTCTATTTTGCAACCATCGACTCACAATGGTGCAGGTCTATCGATACGAACGTTATTTTCGTATCCATCAATTCCCATCGATACGAACGATCGTTTCGTATCCATCAATTCAACCCGCGCCGATAAAAAAAAACTACTTTTCAACCTTTTAAATCGATTCAGGAGAGAATCGATACAAGAGAGTAGTCAAAAACAACCATTAAGCGTTGTTTCAACTCGAATTTCAAATCGATTCAGGAGAGAATCAATATGAAATTCAATAACAAACTAAACTGGAAACGACTCGTAAACACACAAACATTAGCAAGAGTCAAGATGACTTATATGCGTATATGTCGGACTAATATTCGATTTTCAGCATTCACAGGGATCGAATACTCACCTCCTTACGATTATAGCAATAAACAGTTAACCACTATCACACAACAGTCAGTTACAGCAATGCGGAGTACAACTTTCAACAAGAAATACGACAATTGATTAAAGAGAAACCGCGACTTTTCAAAGCACGTCATGTTTCCACAAGACGTACTTTGGGGGGCAATTGTCGTATCGCTTGTCATGGATATTGATAAATTTTGTCCGAGTCCAGATTGAGCTACAATCGACAAGACATGACAAGCAAAGCCATAAGAGCCAGCATTCCAAAATTTCAAGTCAATCTGAATCCGTATGCTCAAGTTATGATCGATGCAAGTTGGAGGAAATAGCCTCGTTTTCGTATCCATAGCCCTTGCTCGAATTCATGGGCAACACTCCTATTCGAATCCATCAGCAGTTAGCCTTGACTCGCGTCGATCAGCCATCGTCACACACGACCTCGTATCCATCAGTAGCACCTGTGTTCGAATCCATCGTCTTCGCATCAATCGATTCGAATATGACCTCGCCACCATCTGGTTCGTATCCATCGACTTGAAGTCCTTCGAATCCATGAAGACACTCCGCTTCGAAGTCCACGTGCGATGATATGTTCGAATCCGTATGGATGCCTCACCTCGAATCCATCCAGACATAGTTATTTTGTATCGATCGACTGAAGCACGTCACGATCGTACGAACGAAGCCTTGTTCTAATCCAGGTACGATTGATGTCATCAAATCCATCAAGTAAATGCGGCGAAATCTTGAGATGACTCGATCAAACCGGAGTGAAAGGCGGATCGACCCGAAGATTGCACTCCACGTCATCATGGAGCCATGTGCCATCATCAATTCGATCAAATCGATTCGAACTTACCGGCCTGCCGAAGAACACCAATTCGAATCAACCATATCTCGAGATCTACAAGTCCAAATGCTATGAAATTTTCACAGAAGCTTGCATACATGTTGTAGAATGTCCACACCAAATTTCAGCTCGATCAGATGACTTTTTGATCGATTCGAATGGAGTTCGAATCGATCCCGAAGTGGGCCCAGATTTCCTGAAGGCGGGCGCGTGGGCCCCCTCACAGGCCAGAAGTGGTCTCCCAAGTTTTAGGCGAAATATCAGCATTCTACACCAATAAATAGAGCCCCTAGTCATTCAGAAAAGGGGTCAGGCAATTTTTAAGAGCTAAAGAGCGCCCAGATTCTGCCAGATTTACTCCAGATCACCATTGCTACCTTAGATTCAGACTATAATCATAAAATCTATTGTACTACGCTATATGAAATTGTAATCTTCAAGTATCAAGCAATAAAATCATCAAACTTCATAGTGGACGTAGGCGAAACACCGAACCACTCTAAATTGTTGTCTTCTGTGCAATTTACTTTCTGTTATTTGGAGTTTTTGTTAGATAATCCTCGTTTTCAATTTTCATTCTTCACTTTTATCTCTTCAAAAACTTCCGAAGAGTGTTGTGACCATTTTTGGTACAAACAGTAGTGTTTAGAAAACGCCACCAAAAGATTTTTTGGCGCTACTAATAGAATTTCCAACTTTACCCCTATTTTACGGTTGCATTTACTCAGCGCCACTATATATATTTCAGTAGCGTTTTTGAAACGCTACTAAAAGTTGTTTATTATTTTACACCATTTTTTCATGCTATTATTTCCTGTTAATGGTCTATTTTGGTTCTATTATATCAATCAACAATCACTCGCATAATCATCATATTCAAATAAGTTAAAAAACACATTAACCATATAATCAAATAAAATATCCATACCATTCCAATATAATAGTTTTTCAACAAAATGACCTAACTCACATACAATAACCATTTGTATACAAATATACACATCGAATAATAATAAATGTTATATCTAACTAGTGCTAACAAAACGTTTGATTACCCATAATTCTTTGTTGCATACACAAGTGAAAGCTAGCATCATCAAGTCCGAATTTGCTCTCTTCAAAAGTCTGATGCCTACACAAGTGAAAGCACAACAGATAGTCAAATTTGACATCTTTCTAGGCAAGCCATTGTTTTCATGTCCATATTTATTCAAGCTCCATGTCCAGATATAGTTTATCATGTAATGGTTTTGGGACGAAAAAGTGATCATAAGTTTTATACATATACATCAAAAAGTGATCATAAGTTCACACACACATGAACATATATATACATATACATACTTACATACAGACATATACACAAAAGTGACAGCAATTATTCAATAGAAACAAGTGTATACACACCAGAGCAACAGGACCACACTCTTAAATACATATAAATGGATGTATGCATATGTTACCCACATACAAGTCCCAGTAAGACAATGGATTAACAGAGTATGTTATAACAAACTAGCTGAACTATGATATCCAAAATCAAAACAGTGCATTAAAATGAAAACAAGGGAGGAGTACCCGAAGGCCTAAATCTATGGTAGAGAAGACTTTCATAAGAATTTGGCCTGGATTAAAGCAAGTGCTTTTTTAGGTGTACATAGAAATGCCCTACTTTTAAGTGTAAGGTATTCTAATTAGTCCCCAATCAGTTGATTGATGGATCCATTCTTCCCTAATCAGTTGCAAAGCACACTCTTTGTAAAGAAGAGTGTACTTATCATTTCTCTTGAAAATAAAATCAATCCTAGCTCAATATCAACTTTAAACGCAAATAAATTTTACAGATAGACCAATACCTGCTCCGCTGGTTGATGCAGCCCAGCCTAACTCAAAATACCTGTAGAGAGCAGAAATTGCAAAACGGTAGGCAGCAGCAGGAGTAAAATTTTCAAAAAAAAAATGGACAAAACAGAAGCATATTTAGACACCCTGAGCAGAAGCAACAAGCCCAGGGAGGAAGCAAGTAGCGGCTATTACATACATAGAGGGAAAATTCTAAAATTTCAGCACATATGGGATAGTTATAACTGTCATTTGAAATTTTTGAATAGATCATATACCAGCAATTTGAATATTTAAGAGGGAAAGAAGGGTGACAGTAATGTCATTGGGTTGGGTTTCTTCATCGTTGACTACTTCTTCCTTGTCTTCTTCGTTGGAAGGTCCATGCTTCTGTGGAATTGGTTAGACAAGGTAGTCTCCATCAAGTTCATCTACCTAAAAAATTTCAATGTAATGAAAATTAAAAATACACTGAAAAACAATGAAACTTTATAAAATATGTTGATATTTATAAAAAAAGAAAGGAAAAAAAGACCGGAAGATTAGATAAATTAAATATTTCAAGGGCATGCTTATCAAATGAAACAAATCACATTATCGAGTACACATTAAAATGCAGTGAAAAAACCAAGGTGATATTTATTTAAAAAAAGCAGAAGAGGAGGAGGAGGAGACCAGATGAATTGTATATTTCAAGTGCACATTTAACAAGTAAAATAAATCAGTATTTTCTGATCTTGATATTCTTTCTTGTAGTAGCACAATTGGTATTTTATTTTTGATTTTGGAAAGTGGAACGGAGATTTAAGTATTTAGTTTTTCTGGGTCTTTCTTCTACTTGTATGGTCGATTAGTATATATTCACGGTGCTGAAACTTATATTCTGTTATTGATATTATTTATCTTCTTTTTATGGCATTTTAGTCTGTTAGCAATGGTTGTATTGATATTATTTATATTCTACTTGTATGGTCGATTAGTATATATTCACGGTGCTGAAACTTAGTTAATTTATTATTATTATTACTAAAACTTGGTTAATTTAATTATATTATTATTATTATTATAAACTTAGTAAATTTTTATAAACATAGTTAATTCATCATCATCATCATAATCATTGTTATTATTTATAAAACTTTGTTAAATTAGTTATATTATTATTTATAAAATTTAGTTAGCTTAAACTTAACTAATTTTATAAAACTTGTTTAATTTTAACAAAACTTAGTTACTTCTCATTAGACACTCATGTCATTATTATTTACAAAACTTAGTTAATTTTTATAAACTTAGTTAATTCATCATCACCGTCATTATTTATAAAACTTTACTAAATTAGTTATATTATTATTATTTATGAAATTTAGTTGACATAAACTTAGTTAATCTTATAAAACTTGTTTAGTTTTAACAAAACTTAGTTAATTTTCACTACCTTGGTTAACTTAGTTAATTTATTATTATTACTACTATTATTTATAAAACTCAACTAACTTAGTCATATCATTACTATTACTATTACTATTACTATTACTATTACTATTATAAAACTTAATTAACTTAGTTATATTACTATTATAAATGTTTGAACAAACTATAACAAATAAGCTGAAATTGACGTTATGTGTAAAAGAGATAATAAAAAAAATTAAGTTATGACTGTTATGTGTAAACTGAAACCGATGTTATATAATAAAACCATACATGGTATGGATTTATAACATGAACTTAATGAATGAAACTGACCTCTATTGCTCTTCTCTCAATAGCTACTTGCATAAACTGTTTCGTGTAAACTTAATGGATGAAACTGAAGTTATATAATGAAACCATACATTATTTATAAACTGAATTTAACGAAACTTAATGAAACTGAAGTTATATAATAAAATCATACTTATTTTAGTCAAATAAACTGAACAAGTATAATATTATTGCAGATAGAGTTGTAAATGTCAGTTTAAGTAAAGCATTAAGGACAATCTAAGGACAAAACAATTGAAAAGAAATAGTTTTAAAACATACCTTTGTTGCTCTTCTCTCAATAGCTACTTGTAAAAGCTAAACCACTCTCTGCCTTTGAACTAATTGGGTTTCCATTCAAATGGTTCATATAGAAGTCCTGAAAGAAAGAAAGAAAAGAGTACAACACAAGAAAACATAAAAAATATTCAAATTACAGAACAAAACAAAATGAAAGATAAAAGAAAATACCAAATTTGCTTGATCAATTCAAGCATCAATAGTCCCATGAATTATAACATAACCCAAATCAGTAATCCCACATACAACATCAGACAACAAATTGAATCTGCCCTTACACTGCACACTCACAACTAAATAACCTCTCTTATTCCAATTCTGAACAGAAAAAAATGACTGAGGTTTCACCTAATCTTCTGTGATCAACCTACTATCATAATCTCTGTCAGTATACATCATCTGATGCAAGTGTAATGAAGCACTAAAATTGAACAAAAAATAATACTGACCCCACTGTGTGTTTCATCTAGTTTCCATCGTCCCTTATCCGCAAAAAAAAGAAAAAAGATCACATCACTAAGAAATTAGATGTAGCTATAAGGAATGAGCATATATTTGTGAAATCAGTCTAACTTTAAAGTCTTCACAAGCACATGCTCCTCTGCTCTCCTTTCTTGCCTCGGCAGAATGCATAGTTATGCATGCATTTATCAAAAGATTTTCCAGCTCAATAGTCTCGATTAAGTCGGAAATCCTACTTTAACCAACCAGTATATAGGTATACCAATCGAGCCAAATAAATTATAAAAAGGAAAATACAGTTCATAACAAGCGACTCAGTATGAAACACGATGTTCAAACACAAGTCCAGAAACAGACTCAAAATAGTCCTATTCCTTACAATACAATAAAAGATATGATAATAAAAACACTTAAACAAAGACGATAATCATCATGCAAAAATTCTTGGTTAAATTCTCTACAATAGATGACATAATATACAATATTTATGCAAGCATACTCAAAACTAACAAATCACGGTCCATTATGATAATCAATAACATTTTTAGATAACAAGAAAGTCTATGAAATATGGGACTAAGTTTGATATCAGGATTTTGAAACAGAAAGAGTGAATAGAACGGAGGGATATCAGAAGCTCACATGATATCAGGAGCTTACATGAGAATGAAGGGATATGAGTTAGCAACCTTAATTATATCCCAAACTATTCTAAGTCATGGTTCAAATCATCTATCATACATAAATGCTCTCTAACTATGACTATCAAAAGATATTACGCAACATCAGGCTATCTAGTAAGAAAGCACATAGAGAAAGCTCACATGATACGAGAGTTATGTATATATCCATCTATACTAATAAGAAAGTGTATGTAATATGTTGTATGGTGTATACGATACAGATTACAAGTGATAAGCAAGAAGTGGAGATAGGCCTTTCTCTATCAATAGATGGCGAGCAAAGTGTGAATTCATCTAAATTGTTAGCCACAAAGGCTGTAGCATCATCAGGATTCTTGCCTCAGTTAGTTAAACCAATTCATATTTGGTTGTAGAGTGGAATGAGCTTCAGTCTCCCTTAGACTGATTTCCTACTCCATTAGTCTAACTTCTAGGCATTTTATTCCTTTTTGTATTTCAACATGTGAGCAACTGTTGATTACTGTTTTTCTGAAATGGGTTGAAATTCTTATATGTTTTTTGGGTGGTTTTAGATTAGATGGTATCCGACTCTTTCTATTGCATTCTATTTGAAATGTTCTAGAATCTCTAACCCGTGTTTTGTTGGCATATTTTGTGAGGCTCTTTTCTTGATTTTTATTTTGGTGAAGGTTGAAGTTTCATTGATGCATACACAAAGGTAACAATTTCTTATTAGTGTATATATATAACTTGCAATCTAACTATTGCAAGCAAGATTGCTGCTAAACAAATATTTAGATTGCCCTCAGTAAAATCAGATTTCACAAACAAGAAGCAACACTATAACTTGAAATATAGAACAAAATCTAGAAGAAAAGGTACCATTTATCAATCCTAAGAGCATCGCACCCAAATATGATACAACGCCAAAAAAAATTATGTGCCAATAAATAGTTAGCAATGTGAACACAGTGTGGTGGAAAAATTTAAACATGACACAGAACTTTGAAAAACTACTCCAATATAAATGTCAACAATTATAATATGGGTACTTTTTCTTGTTGAAATAAATATAGTTTTGTCCCAATTTTATATTCAAAATATATAGCGGGTCTTTAGATGATAATTTTATAGATATTTTGCAATCAAAAGTCTACATTATTACAACAAAACACAGTCCATCCTTCTTCTGCCAACAGAACAGTTGACACAACCTACTACATTAAGGTACTCCAAACAACAAAAAACACAGACACGTCAACAACGTTTTACAAACAAAAAATAGAATATATTAGTAAGCATTCATATATAAGCAAGGCCACAATTCAGACCATGCTAACAAGTGCACAGTGCATAAATAAGCTCGAATGAGCAAGTGCACCTGGACAGCAGATCTACACGACTACACGGTCAATGGTTCAAATCAAACACAACAACATATGACAAACCAACATACATGAAGACTAACAGAGCTTCAACCAATGCACAAGTAACAGAGTATTCAAGCCACAGAGCAAAGATTGAACCGAACAATCCATATTGAAGCACACGACAGTGGAACCAAGTCAAGTAGCAGTTTCGAACAAAGACAGGGGTGTTTTAAATATCATCACATAATCAAAGCAACCGAAGTCAGCAGCAGGTTTTACAAAAACCAGAAAAGATTCAAAGTCAAAGTTTCAAATTGAACAATGCAATGCCGAAGTCAATAAATAATATGATGAAAACGAACAAACCAAGTCAAAGACAACTGCTTGGAACAGCAGTTTCAAACCAAATCAAACCGTGGTGGACAAGGAAGTAAAGTCAAGTTCAAATGCCAGAAATTTGAAACTGTGGTGAGCAAGGAAAACATTGTCAAAGCGAATCAAAGTCGTGATAACCAAGCAATCAATAATATACGAATTGAACAAGTCTAAAGAAATCACAGTCATTCAAACATAATCAAGTGGCCGAAGAAAATTATCAGACGAACGAAATTATAGGGGATCGAACCCTATTTAACCCATTCATCATCGGTGTAGAAAAAGCATCGAGTTCAAGTAAGCTAATCTGTAAAGAAAAAAGCATAAAATACATACCAAATTCAGTTTGAACTCGATCAAATTGAATCGACCGAAATCATCACAGCTAGAGGATCAATTGTCCAAGCCAAACAGAGGAGTTAATCACTGTGATTGATCAGATACAGGCGGCGATTCAATTTTACAAAAGCCCTAATTTTCGAGCATAGGAAAAGAGGAACGAAGACGAGCAAAGATACTGCCATTGTCACAAACGAAGAAGGAATTACGGCCGATAATCAATAAAAAGGGGGTTACTTTTTAATTGTACATTTGGGTCGGTTTTTCCTCTAATTTAGGCAATAGTTTAAAAATTAGGGTTTTGTGTTATTTTTAATTGTTTTTATTTGTAATTTACTTTCAAACATTTGTAAAGTCTAGTCATGTGACTAGGGGACACACTACGGTGGTGTAGTTCGAGAATTCGCAACTCAGTGGCTGAGTTGTGGCAGAGTTTTGAGCGTAGAGTTAGGTTAGTCGATAGCGGGTGTCGTGAGGTTACGTGTTTAAGCGTCTGACTACTTAATTTCTAGTAGAAACCTTGGGGGCAGCACGTAGGCAGGGTTTTGCCGAAGCTAGTGAATCTGTGTGTTCTATTTTCTATTCTGCTATTATCTGTGCTGCTATAATTCTGCTATATCTGTGTTGCAATTATTTTATATAAACTTTCACAATAATTTTTATAATTAATAGTATCACACTATTCACCCCCACCCCTCTAGGGTGAAATCGATCCTACATTAAGTAGGGAATATTTCCATACCACCAAAATTAAGAAGGATTGCATATTTAGGCCAATATTTGATAGTCGGTTATTTAACTATCAAATAAACTGTTACCCCGCCTTTTGGACAAGGCTGGGATATCAACAAATTGGGTAAAAAGGATGGATATCAGGATTGAAGATCGATTGGAAACAAGGCTATGATCAGATACAGGCGGCGATTCAATTTTACAAAAGCCCTAATTTTCGAGCATAGGAAAAGAGGAACGAAGACGAGCAAAGATACAGCCATTGTCACAAACAAAGAAGGAATTACAGCCGATAATAAATAAAAAGGGGGTTTCTTTTTAATTTTACATTTGGGCCGGTTTTTCCTCTAATTTAGGCTATAGTTTAAAAATTAGGGTTTTGTGTTGTTTTTAATTGTTTTTATTTGTAATTTACTTTCAAACATTTGTAAAGTCTAGTCGTGTGACTAGGGGATGAACTACGATGGTGTAGTTCGAGAATTCGCAACTCAGTGGCTGAGTTGTGGTAGAGTTTTGAGCGTAGAGTTAGGTTAGTCGATAGCGTGTGTCACGAGTTTACGTGTGTAAGTGTCTGACTACTTAATTTCTAGTAGAAACCTTGGGGGCAGCACATAGGCAGGGTTTTGCCGAAGCTGGGTAAATCTGTGCGTTTTATTTTCTATTCTGCTATTATCTGTGTTGTTATAATTCTGCTATATCTGTGTTGCAATTATTTTATATAAACTTCATCAATAATTTTTATAATTAATAGTATCACCCTATTCACCCCCCCCCCTTTAGGGTGAAATCGATCCTACAGGTGGTATCAGAGCTAGGAATAAAAGCCAATTTTGTTTTAAAAAGTTTGATTTTTCAAAGACCAATTTCTTTTTCAAATTTGAATTTTTAAAATGGATTCTGTTAATAATGTTTATGCTGAGGGTTGGTCCAGTATTATTCCTCCTATATTTGATGGAAAAGATTTTTTAAATTGGAAATCTAAAATGGAAATTTTTCCGAAATCCATTGATGATTGGAATATTGTTGAAACAGGTTATAGGACACCAACAATTATGATAGATAATCAAGAAATAGAAAAACCTATGAATCAATGGACAAATTCTGAAATTAAACTACTAACGGATAATATCAAGGCTATGAATGCTATTATTTGTTCTTTAGACCAAATTGAATTTAATTGTGTTTCACATTGTTTAACTACACAGGAAATTCGGTACACACTTGAAGCAGTTCATGAAGGAACCTCCCAATCTCGTCTTGAAGGACTTAATAATGAATATAACCAGTGTTTCTCAGGAGAAAGAAATGACAGTGGAAGTGAAGAACCAAATGAGGTGTGTTGGAAGGCTAAGGAACAACAAGAATGGTATCTAGATTCCGGTTGCTCCAGGCATATGACAGGCGACAAGTCAAAGTTTCTTAGCCCAAAAAAACACAAAGGTGGGAGAGTCACTATGGGCAACAATGAGAAATGCAAGATTATTGGTAAAGGTAAAATAGGTAATGGTAAGTTTACCTTAAATGACATTTTATATGTTGAAAATTTACACCATAATCTGATCTCTATCAGTCAGTTATGTGATAAAGGAATGAATGTTTTTTTTATTCTGACTTGTGCAAAATTGTTGACCAGTCATCAAAAGAAATCTTATTTTCAGGAAAGAGGGTAATATATACTCTCTATCTTTTGATGATCTCACTCTTTCAAAATGTTTGGTAGCTAAAGATATAGAAGTAAATTTATGGCATAGACGATTAGGGCATGCTAGCATGAATCTGTTAAACCAATTGAAAAGAAAAGATATGGTAAGAGGTTTGCCATCACAAGATTTCAAAACAAAAATTTTATGTAAAGCGTGTATTATGGGAAAACTTAAAAAATCATCATTTCATGCCAAGAACAATGTAAGCACTTCTAGAGTTCTTGAACTAGTTCATATGGATTTGTTTGGACCTAACGATATTGCAAGTCTAGGTGGTAAGAAATATTGTTTTGTATTGGTTGATGATTACTCTAGATACATGTGGGTATACTTCTTAGCTAAAAAATCAGAAACTTTTTCCTACTTCACCAAATTCACAAAATTAGTTCAAAATGAAAATTAAGTTTCTATTATTTCACTAAGAAGTGATCATGGTGGAGAATTTTAAAATTATTGTGATGAAAATGGATTTAGACATGAATTCTCTGCCCCATGTACTCCACAACAAAATGGAGTAGTCGAGAGAAAAAATCGAACCTTACAAGAGTTGGCTAGATCTATGATAAATGAGTATGAACTACCCTTGTCTTTTTGGGCAGAGGCAGTAAATACAGCCTGTTACGTAATGAATAGAGTCATGATTAGGCCAATTCTTAAGAGAACACCATATTAACTATGGTTCGGTAAAAAGCCAAACATTGCATATTTGAAGGTTTTTGGTTGTCCGTGTTTCATTCTTAATACAGGTGATCAACTGGGAAAATTTGAGGCAAAAGCTGATGAAGGGATGTTCATGGGATACTCATCCAGAAGCAAAGCCTATAGAGTATACAACAAAAGGACGAGAACAATCATGGAGTCAATCAATGTGAAATTTAATGAAGGAATTGATGATCAAAACAAGGAAATAATCAAAAGAAATGTAGAAGAGGAGAACGGAAAAAATGAAAATGAAAAACCAAAAGAAACCACAACCACAAAAGAAGTCCAAAGAAATCTGGATCCAAAGAAATTGAAATTCAAAGCAAATCATCCTCCAGAGTTGGTAATAGGAAATCCTATCACAGGTATTCTCGTTCCTCCTTTAGAAATTTGTGTGATTTGTGTCTATACAGTGGATTTATCTTAGAAATTGAACCTAAAGACATAGATATAGCTCTTAATGATGAAAATTGGTTTATGGCTATGCAAGAAGAGCTAAATCAATTTGAGCGAAATGATGTTTGGACTCTAGCACCTAGACCTAATGATTATCCAGCTGTAGGAACAAAATGGATTTTTGAAAACAAATATGATGAATCTGGAAATATGATTAGGAATAAAGCTAGGTTAGTTACTAAAGGCTATAATCAAATTGAAGGAATTGACTTTGACGAAACTTTTGCACCAGTAGCAAGACTAGAGTCCATTAGGATATTGTAAGCTTTTTGCTTGCTATAAAGGACATAAACTAAGACAAATGGATATTAAAATTACTTTTCTTAACGGAATTTTGAAAGAAGATGTATTTGTTGAACAACCAGAAGGTTTTGAAAGTCATGAATACCCTAATCATGTATATAAACTTAAGAAAGCATTATATGGATTAAAACAAGCTCCTAGAGCTTGGTATGAATGTCTTAGCACTTATCTCCTTGAAAATGGGTTCAAAAAGGGTTGTGTAGACACCACACTGTTCCTATTACATGAAAATGATAGTCTTTTGATTGTTCAAATATATGTTGATGATATTATTCATGGTGCCACTAACCACGTGTTGTATGAGAAATTTGAAAAAGTTATGCAGGAAAAGTTTGAAATGAGTTTGGTTGGAGAGTTAAAATTCTTTTTAGGATTTCAAATCAAACAAAGCGATAAAGGTACATTCATCTCTCAAACGAAATATATTAGGGAACTTGTCAACAAATTTGGATTGAAAGATGCTAAACCAGCAAAAAACCCCATGAGCACAACAATTAAACTTGACAAGGATGAAAAAGGTAAGGCAGTTGATCAAAAGAAATATCGAGGTATGATTGGATCACTTCTTTATCTTACCACTTCTAGACCTGATATCATGTTTTCTGTCTGCTTGTGTGCACGATTTCAATCTAATCCAAAAGAATCTCATTTAAAAGCTGTATAAGATATTTGTTGCACACCCGACGTTTTGGTCTTTGGTATCCAACTAATGATAACTTTGAATTAAAAGGATATTCAGATGAAGGTTATGTTGGAAGTCTAGTTGACAGAAAAAGTACAAGTGGCACGTGTTTTATGTTAGGACATTCGTTGGTTGCATGGTCAAGCAGAAAACAGAATTGTATTGCATTATCCACCACAGAGGCAAAGTATATTGCTCTAAGGGGTTGCTTTGCTCAAATTTTATGGATGATACAAACTTTGCAAGACTATGGTCTAAATTTTAAACGTGCTAATGTGTGATAGCAAAATTGCAATTGATCTCCCAAATAATCCTGTACATCATTCACGGACAAAACATATAGATGTTAGACATCATTTTATTAGAGATCATATTTCCAAAGAAAATATCTGCATAAATTTCATTTGAACCGATTCTCAACTGGTAGACATTTTTACAAAACCCCTTCCAGAAAATAGTTTTTGTCGACTTCGTCTCAATTTAGGCATTTTAGAAATTTGATTCTATATTTTTAATTATGATCTTAAATACCTACATTAACTTATCTCACTTCCTACTGATTATCAAAAGAAAAATAGTGATTGAAAAAGCGATGAGTGTTGATATTAATCATATATTATAACTTGAGACGGTATAATTAGTAAATTTCTTTAGAAATTTAAACAAGAGTTATAAAAACTTTTTGTTGGTAAAAATTCCATGACCATTTCTATTTCTGTCATATTTCTATCGACCATCACTCATCAAAATCCAATATAGTATGTCAATATGTGGTATTTTAAACGGGAAATTATTCGTTTTTCATTTCATTATTTTTTTTAACAAATAAAAACAATCCAAAGTATTCACTCTCATTTAAAAGTCCTCACGGTTATGCATGGATGAATTACTTGGAATTTTTGATTATGTGCTTCCATGCTCATTTAAAAGTCCTCACGGTTATGCATGTATGGAACGCATATCAAAATTGATTGATTAAATAGACAAGTTGATTCTAATCCCATTTAAAAGTCCTCACGGTTATGCGTGGTTAGAAGGTACTTGAATTCATTTTTTAATAAAAATTTGGAATACTACTAATCTCATTTAAAAGTTCTAACGGTTATGCATGGTTAGTAGATATTCAAATTCCTGAAATAAATATACCACAAATAGACACAACTATATGGTTTTATATGATGACATCATCCCTATCATTCTAAAGTGGAATATGCATCAAACAGAGTATTTATGATTTTTGTTTGATTTTTTTATTGAAATTTAATATTTATACCCGATTAAGTATTAATATTGTATTAATGTCTATCACTTTATCTCTATTTTCTAACACTATTACTCTTTTGCTTATAACAAAAGGGGGAGAGAAAAGTTAAGATTTTGGCAAATAAAGGTCAAATATTTTCTATTTGCATCTAGGCTCATTTGAATATTTATTTTCATGCATATATGAAGGGGGAGTTTTGTTGTAGAGAGGGAGCATTCAAATAGAGGGAGCAAATTGAATGATCAAATACATTTAATAAAATTCAAAATCTTAAATATATGTTTGTTATCATCAAAAGGGGGAGATTGTTGAATATGAGTGTATATGATTTTTGTTTGATGATAATAAACATATATATATATATATATATATTCATTTAAATGTATTTGTTAATGTACTATTTTATTTTTCACATAATTAAATAAATATTTGCTGAATAAAATAGATAACACAGAATTGAAATTCAAACAGATATTTTATTCAAACAAATATTTATTACAATTTTGAATAGTACAAATTTGAGCTCTCACTATATATATACACAATTTCAATTACAATACAAATTCAATTACATTACAACTTTCAATTTACATTAGCACCTCACTACATATCACTCATTCACTCGTATTATTCTTCAACTCTATTCCAGATTGAATTCAACATCTGAGCTATCTGCAAAATAAACACTAACGCAGTAAAATTGACAAAGAAATATTTTTGCAGTGTAAAATAAAATGTGATTTTTGAAAATATTATTTGCCTCTGTTATTTGGGTTGTTTGTCATCATTTAATTTTGAATTCATCAAACACGAACAACTTGTGACATGCACAGTGTATCACTGTACATGCCACAAGGCCGTGCACACCGATATACACTTGATAAAATTACAGGGACAGGTGAGCAGAAGGCCAAACCCAATCAAAAGCCGGGTTCAACTCAAGTGAAATACAAATAAAGTCACGATATCAGCACAAGGTCAAACCCGAGCTATAAGCTGGATTCAACTCAGGTGCAATTCAAAATGCAAATGATTCTCGAGTGAAACCAAGGCCACAAATTTTAGCATGATCAATGTACATGCATAAATAACACTCAGGCTTGAAGTGACAAGAATGAAGCAACTAGACCTGGCAACCAAAACAAAGACTGCATATACTAAAATGAATGCCACCAGACCAAATACAAGAAAGATAGGCCAGAACATCAAGGAGCAACAAAATGATAAAGTTCCAAATCAACATAAGTTCAGAGAGGCATGTACAAGCAACTCACTACATAATGAACACAATGAGGCATGAATTCACCAACAACAAGTGATGCAACACACATGTGTGCATACACATTGGAACCAAACTCAAGGAAAGGTACAAAGAGGTGAATACAACACAAAACATATACAAGCAAGGCCACAATTCAGACCATGCTAACAAGTGCATAGTGCATATATAAGCTCGAATGAGCAAGTGCACCTGGACAGCAGATCTATACGACTACACGGTCAATGGTTCAAATCAAACACAACAATAGATGACAAACCAATATACATGAAGACTAACAGAGCTTCAACCAGTGCACAAGTAACGGAGTATTCAAGCTACAGAGCAAAGATTGAACCGAACAATCCATATTGAAGCACACGACAGTGGAACCAAGTCAAGTAGCAGTTTCGAACAAAGACAGGGGTGTTTTAAATATCATCACATAATCAAAGCAACCGAAGTCAGCAGCAGGTTTTACAAAAACCAGAAAAGATTCAAAGTCAAAGTTTCAAATTGAACAATGCAATGCCGAAGTCAATAAATAATATGATGAAAACGAACAAACCAAGTCAAAGACAACTGCATGGAACAGCAGTTTCAAACCAAATCAAACCGTGGTGGACAAGGAAGTAAAGTCAAGTTCAAATGCCAGAAATTCGAAACTGTGGTGAGCAAGGAAAACATTGTCAAAGCGAATGAAAGTCCTGATAACCAAGCAATCAATAATATACGAATTGAACAAGTCTAAAGAAATCACAGTCATTCAAACATAATCAAGTGGCCGAAGAAAATAATCAAACGAATGAAATTATAGGGGATCGAACCCTATTTAACCCATTCATCATCGGCATAAAAAAAACATCGAGTTCAAGTAAGCTAATCTGTAAAGCAAAAAGCATAAAATACATACCAAATT
Source organism: Allium fistulosum (assembly GCA_030737815.1). Lineage (NCBI taxonomy): Eukaryota > Viridiplantae > Streptophyta > Magnoliopsida > Asparagales > Amaryllidaceae > Allium > Allium fistulosum. The sequence continues at coordinate 1,026,850,311 of CM060902.1, forward strand.
CAGTTCGAACTCGATCAAATTGAATCGACCGAAATCATCACAGCTATAGGATCAATTGTCCAAGCCAAACAGAGGAGTTAATCACTACGATTGATCAGATACAGGCAGGGATTCAATTTTACAAAAGCCCTAATTTTCGAGCATAGGAAAAGAGGAACGAAGACGAGCAAAGATACTGCCATTGTCACAAACGAAGAAGGAATTACGGCCGATAATCAATAAAAAGGGGGTTACTTTTTAATTTTACATTTGGGCCGGTTTTTCCTCTAATTTAGGCTATAGTTTAAAAATTAGGGTTTTGTGTTATTTTTAATTGATTTTATTTGTAATTTACTTTCAAACATTTGTAAAGTCTAGTCGTGTGACTAGGGGACACACTACGGTGGTGTAGTTCGAGAATTCGCAACTCAGTGGCTGAGTTGTGGCAGAGTTTTGAGCGTAGAGTTAGGTTAGTCGATAGCGGGTGTCGTGAGGTTACGTGTTTAAGCGTCTGACTACTTAATTTCTAGTAGAAACCTTGGGGGCAGCACGTAGGCAGGGTTTTGCCGAAGCTAGTGAATCTGTGTGTTCTATTTTCTATTCTGCTATTATCTATGCTGCTATAATTCTGCTATATCTGTGTTGCAATTATTTTATATAAACTTTCACAATAATTTTTATAATTAATAGTATCACCCTATTCACCCCCCCTCTAGGGTGAAATCGATCCTACATTAAGTAGGGAATATTTCCATACCACCAAAATTAAGAAGGATTGCATATTTAGGCCAATATTTGATAGTCGGTTATTTAACTATCAAATAAACTGTTACCCCGCCTTTTGGATAAGGCTGGGATATCAACAAATTGGGTAAAAAGGATGGATATCAGGATTGAAGATCGATTGGAAACAAGGATATGATCGATATCGCATAAATTGGACCAAGCTCCAATCAAGATGGGATCGATCAGAAATGATAAATAAGGTTCGGTGAGGCTACACTTCGAATTTCGGGTCAATCGGAGTTCATATGCTCATGTTATAGATGGATCAATGTTTATGGAAAACTAATTTGTATCGATATGGTTCGTATCGATCAAAATGGACTCGGCTACTTACTTCAGATCGATAGGTTTTCGTATCGATGCAATGTGCATCGATTGAATGGATACGGCAAGGCATGTCGGCACGCTTCGTATTGATCAAAGCCTGGATCGATACGAAGGAAGCAAGACTTGGATGGATACGGACTTGATGGATACGAAGACATATGTTTCCCCACAGTGGCATCAGATCGATACAAGGAAAGGTGCAGGGGATAGATACGAAAAGCAGCAAGCGCTCATGGACTATTTCGTATCGATCGATACGAAGGAATCGGTCAGGGGAAGGAGCGCATTGCTTGGATCGAAGCGTGAAACTCAGATCGATATGAAGGCTGCGGCTTGGATATAGGGACTGATGGATACGTAAATGATGGACACGAGGCGGCGGCATAGGATGGATACGAAGGTGATCGATATGAATCGATTGATATGAAATCACCAGCCTACTTGCAAACTCAATCTTGGATCGATCATAACTCTCAAACCATAGATCCAATTGCTATGAAATTTTCACAGAAGCTTTCTTATTCACTCAAGAGTTCACATGATCGATCTCAAATCAATTGGGGCCGATTTGGATCGATACAAACGTAACATGGATCGATCTTAGATCAATCCCAAACCACTCCAGATCGATCTGGTGGGCCCACCCACACATGAGAAATGGTATTCCGAGTTTAGAAGGAGATATTTCCAGATCTACTCCTATAAATAGCACCCCTACGCCTACTAAAAAGGACTTTTGTAAGCTCTTACACCGTTACTCTGCTGAAACTCCATTGTAACTTGAGGGCTATTGATCGTACTGTTGTAAATCAGTTGAGAATCATCAATAAACAGCAAACTATTCAAAGGGGATGTAGGCTACAATGCTGAACCACTGCAAATTTTGTGTTCTCTTACTTTCTTTTATTTTAATTTTTTTATTTCTTTATTTTTACTCTCTACATCATATAGATCTGAGATATGTGTTTGTACATTGAAGGTTTGTATGTAACCACCGGTGCTTTCACTACTTCTGGGGTTTATGACCAATTTTGGCAAACACTTTGGTGCTTTCACCAAGAACGCTAGCACTCAGGGATTTGGAAGCTTGGATTTTGGTTTGAAGGCTTAAGATGTAACGACCCGAACTCGATGTCCGACAATCAACATCAAATTCGTATCGCCGGAGCTTATAACAACATCAGATGAAAATAAACAGCGGAAATAAACTGAGTATCATACAACACATACAACATCATCATAATAACCATACTACATCAGAGTTCATAATACATCTGTCATCCATACTAGAGCACTACATATAGATACAATAACAGGAAGATAATAACTCCACAACAGAACAACAGATACTCCAAAAGTTTCCAACATACTTCAACTTGATAAGGCCTTCAGAACTCCAAACACTTCGAAAGATATCCAAGACAAAAGCTTCCCCAAAATCTGATAGCTTCTAAACCCAAAAAGACTCCAAAATCCAGCTAACACCAAAGCACGGAAAACCTGCTACTAGGCTGCCCGTGTGGAAATTATGGGCACCCAGAGTTTAGGAAGGAAACAATAAACTCCGGGTCAGTCATGGGACTGGTATGAGTAAACAAAAGTAGTTGCTTTATATAAACAGATCTTTAAAAAGAATCGTTCATGCTTTCGGAAAATGAAACTACCATAAGGCCTCCCGCCACACACACAATGCAAACGCAGAATTGGAGGAGATTTCTCCTTATGATAGTCAAATATGCTTAATACGAGAATTTTTTTTTGATATTATTACTAGTGCATAGTGTAGAAAGCCATTTCGAAAATACAATATAAATCTTAGCCAGCATACAACCATTATTGTATGCCTACTATAGCTACCATCTAAACAGTGGTGACCACCATAATTAAATGGCAGGTTCTACAACTAAAACCGTACAGGGTTCGTATTGTTTCTTTGGATTTCCAACAAATGGTCAGGCAAAGGAACTTCCTTACCGAAATGGGAACGCCTCTGGAAGGACGCCCCGAGAACCTAACCGGATCTCTGCTAAACAAGGCCGACACTACCTCACGCTTTAATCAAGCTGTAACTAGGTAACTACCACACGAGTATGCCATTCCCGGTCGTTACCGACCTTTATCCGAGGGGCCCCTCAACCAACAAAACAACATCACAAAGTGATAAATGTATAGTGTCCACACGAGTTAAGTATCTGGGCTCCATACCATGATACCACCCGTTATCCAGAAGAAAATGGACATACCCTAGGGGCGCGACCCCTAAAAACCTTGCCGCACATTCCTGTTTTGACCATTACCGATCTGTGAGGCTCGACGAAGTCTCGTCCACAAAGCTACGCTTTTTCACAAAGCCATGCTTCGATCAACAAATGATCTGCAGCACTTCGTATGCCACATTACCAAATTGGGAATGTATCACTAGTAACCATCAACTACATAACCTCTGAGCTCGTACGTCTCAGAGAAGGGTGTTAAGCTAAGAGAATAAATTCTCCGCCACCAACAGAAATGTATTTGATAGAAACCAGCTTTACATCTCAAAGTGTAATGTCAGACACACATCCATACAAGTCTGTTCCGGGTTCGAACAGAACCGAAGGCACTTTCGAAGAAGCCCTTGCAATCCGGGTATTCACAATCCTGATCGGACTTCCTATCACTTAGGGAATCTCTATACCGTAGCTACTCAGTGCAGAGACAATCGATAGGTCATCCTATCGCTCTCGCAAATACCCGGTCTTCACCACCGGTCTTCAAATGCGATCCATATCGTCGTATCACTATTCGGAATGAGTTATATGACACAAAGGTCCTCTCCCGGCTAAACCGAATAACGAGCGCAATTAAAAATCATATGGATACTGGGGTCTCAGTTAAATCACAGCTTAAAGTCAAAAACTTTTCATTCGAATGGTAAAACAAATTACCATTTCCAATCTTTTAAACAAAAAGATTCATTTCAAAAACCTTCAATGGTTTAAACAATTTCCACACTTTTAATCTTTTAAACAAAAAGATTCAATTCACAAAGTTTACCCCGTTCACAAAGATTCATTCATAGATTTTCAAATCAATTTCCATTTCAATTTGATTAACTCGTTAAATCTTTAAATCAAGATTTAACTTATAGCTTTCAAAACTCGTTTCCAAAGATTCATTCATAGTCTTCCAAAACAATTCCATTTCAAGTTAGATTAACTCATCCGGTCTTTGAAATCGAAGACTCATTTCATAGTTTTCAAAACATTTCAATTCTATTTCAAACTTGAAACCGTTCGACACAAATTGGAAGTTCATTACTTATGCGAAAGCTTTTACTATTTGAAAACAAATAGTTTCGTTTCATAAAAATCCAGTTATATTTACACGAGTTAAAACCCTTGAATAAAAATCCAAATTTCCAAATCAATATCTTTAAAATGGTTTAACCCATATATAACTTGTACAACATTTTTAATTTCTAGTTTCAAATCCTAGAATTCAATTTCAAACTTGAATTCAAATTTAAATCAAATTATTTAAATTTGCAAAACTCGATTAAGTTATTCAAAATAACTTTTATCTTTGAAACTCATTTACAAAAGCTTTTCACTTTAAACCCAAATTACCAATTTCAAAATCAATTGAAATTAAAATTTCAATTTCAAAAACATTAAATTTAAATCATCTGTGATTTAACCGATTTCCACGTGAAATCCATATTTGTGTGTGTATGGTGTAGTCCAGGGGTTTTACACACAATAGTGCAACATCAATCATCACAGATATATCGATAAGCGGTATAATCGATAACGCTTATCTTCATTCACAGATTCATAGATAAAGTAAATTTATCGGTCACAAAGATTTTCCATTACAATTCGATGTGGGTTTCGGATAACCAACGGGAATCCGACTCCCTGTCGCATCGAAGTTTAAATGCCGTTTTATGGGCCAAGGGTTTTCATATTCATATAGTAATATATCGCAGAAACAGAAATTATAGCTCAGCACGGAGTAATTTATATCACAAAGCATCACAATCACAAACAGGGATATCAAACTGCTCAAAGCATTTCAATAATAATCAACCATCTAACAATTAGATGAATTAATTCAGTTACTTTAATTTCCTTTAAATCCTGCTTGTTAATTAATTATATATCAAGTAAATTTATCATAAAAAAAAATCATATATCTTAATTTATTCTTCTTGATAAATTATTTTTAAATTTCATTAAGCCATTAACAACTTAATTAATTAAGTAATTAATCCTTAATTTTAAATAAATTAATCCTTAATTATTAATTTATTAAATCTCTAATCACAATTTAATTCATCATTAATTACTAAATAAATTAACCCTTAATTATAAATTAATTAATCTTAAACATTATTAAATTAACTAATTAAGTACTCTTGACTTAAAATTGAAATTCGAACACTTATTTAACATTATAACTGGAAAATTTGCCTGGGCTTAACCCATTTTTAAAACAAACCCGAGCAACACAAGGTTTTACTCGAGTGTTACTCGAGCTTCTCTCGTTCCTTCCCCGAGCCTATCTCCTTTCCCCCATCTACTCTTCTTCTTCCTGTCCCTTTTCTTTTTCTTTTTCCAGTTTAAAGTTTAGAGACAAAACTGGTACAGGAACCCCCCTACAAACTCGAGCTCGACCCCGAGTATCAAACCCAATCGCACGAGAACGTCTCCGAGTCCCCCACGCGAACCCACCTGACACACGAGATTGTCGTACACGTGCACAACCACATCGGCGAACTTCGACCGACCACTACCCCTCTGGCAAACCACAAATCGCACGCCTACTCGAAAATCAAGTTCGACTTGCCTTCAAAAATTTCGAATCGAAAATTAGCATACAGTTCGAAATCTGTAGCTCAACCCAAAACGACATAATGACTTCGCCACCCCCCGCAGAGACCACCAGAGTCGCCCAGCTTTCGTCCACACCACGACAACACAACGAGCAACCATCCACCAGAGATTCGTGACACTCGATCACGTATAGGAGTCGTACTCACCACGTTACTGACATGAACCAAAACTTGAAATAAAACCCTAAAATGGATTCGATCCAACGATATATGCAATGGAAAATTTATCTGATAATTTTCTCAAAATCAATGATGTTTATTTTTGCTTCGATCCAAATTTCAACATTTATAATTAGATTGATCACCAGGAATTCAAAGAAAATGATTTTGTGTTCAAACTCAAACTGCTCTGTAAATACCCAACTAAAAATCTTCATTTTTGTTTTAAAAACCATGATTTGCAGTAAGAATTTAAGTTATTAACTTGGATTAGCTATTTATAATACTTGGATTCATCACATTTTTTCTTGATTGCCTGTAACCAAAGTTACAGTGATGATATCCTACAACCTGGTTTTAAATCATCTTTTAAAATCTAAATTTGAATGTCATCATCTTATTTGATTTAAAACTGAAAACTTTACTATGATTCAGTTAAAACTTCTTGAGTTTGAATGTTTATCAACCCTGTAATTTATACAGAGAAAAACAATATACAGAGTAACCTGTATATATATACATACACCAATTTATATTCAAAGATAAACATATACAATGCCATGAAACAAAAGAATCATCTTTACAGTTAACTTAAAGCCTTTAAGTAGATGTTTACTCACATTGTTTTCAGAAATGACAGAGAAAAAACTTGCTGTTGTTTTTCTTCCTTTTTCTTTTCTGTTTCCTGGATCTTCTTGTTTGTTTTGTTAATTGATCTTGAATGCTTAGCTTAAGTTTGTATAACAAAGTGATGTTTTACTTCTTCCTTTTTCTTGACTTTGCTATTTTTTTTTTCTTTGTTTGTTTGAACGAACTGAAGGCAATATGGGTGTAGATATAAAATAGGTAGTTTGTACAGGTAATGTTATTTTGTACAAGTGATAAAATATTGTTTGTACAATATTTAGGCAGAGATTTTCTTGCCTATGGAGGCTGATGGGTAGTATGTTGTGTACTAGAGATGCTTGCATTAATTGTTTTGCATTGTTTGTCTCGGCTGATACATTTTTCCTTTTCTTTGCTATGCTAGAGAGGCAAACATTAAATGTATATGTACCTTATGTCTCCTTTGCAAGCTATTTGAATTTTTGTATGTACTTTTATTTTTTTAATTTTTGGTTTGTAGAGATATTTCCTTGCATACGACTCCCAACAAACATACTTATGCTATTGGATCTTGTATGTATTATTATTTCCTGGTTTGCATAATTTACATGCAACTTATGTTTTCTTGTTTATAAAATCTTCATACAACCATATATGTATTCTTGTATATGACTCTTTATAACTACATGATTGTATTACAAGCATACTCTTGAAATAATTTTTTTTTTATTTAATTAAAGTTAACCATCAATATTTAATTCATCACATATATTTTATTTTATATTTTAACACAATATCTTGTTTGTTATATATTTTTGTTTACAACCTTTTTAAAGAAAATTCATTTTGAATACATTTCGAATTTCCAATTAAAAATTCTATTTAGAAACAAATATCTGCTTACTTTGGAAAATAACAAGTAAATTCACAATTTAATTCCAAAAAATTAATTAATTACCAATTTGAATTTGTTTAAAAATCGGGATCGTTACAACCTTCCCTCCTTAAGAAATTTCGTCCCCGAAATTTTCCAAGGAGATAACAAAGAACAGATAAAAGATAGAGAAATATCTTTTCAGATCAAATCGGATATCAATTCTGCATTTGGTTTACCAAATCAGAATGATCAACAATAGATATGAGAACAAACTCAATCAACTATGCAACAATTGGGTTATCTGATCTACGAAGTATACAGGGTATTGGTTAGTTCAAAGGGATAACTAACCATTCGTAGATTATATCGAAACCCAATGAAACAGACAGAAATAGATTCGATTACGCTCTCAGATTCAAGATTTAACTCACTTACGATTTGCTGAGGAATAAAACTATGAATAGTTCCCGTGTTGGAAAAAATCCAAGACTTTTATCGTAAATGAGAAAGTTACCTTCCAAAATTCCTTTTCCCTTATCAGCCTTTGAGGTTGAAGGATCATCTTTGATTGCATACACCTTTGCTGCATGAGCTTGCTTCCTTTTCATGCAATCTTTAACTTCATGTCCTGGTTTGTGACAGTAATAGCATTCCTTAACTCCCTGACCAGTCTCCACAAGTTGTTCTTTCTTAACTTGTTTCCTTGGATTCTTGCAGTTGTTTGCATAGTGGCCCTTTTCTTGGCAATTGTAACAAGTTACATCTTTCACTGGGTTTCCCTGACTGTCCTTCTTTTCCTTGCCTTGATATGGTTTCTTGTTCCCGAGCTTTCTTTTCTTCCAATTTTGATTGCTCGTATCTCCTTCTTCCCTTGGGGCTTCTTGCATATCAAGTGTAGCATATCTGTACCCCATATCAACCAAATCTGAAAAGGATTCCTTGACGTGGCCAATCATCCTTTCGTGGAATTTCTTATTCATCCCACGAATGAACCTTTCGTTCTTTTTCAAATGTGTGTTTACCAATTCGGGACCAAAACGAGACAATTCATTGAATTTGTTTAGATACTCCTCAAATGACAAACTTCCTTGCTTCAAGTCCATAAATTCCTGGTACATTCGAGAAATACCAGCCGATGGCATATAACGCTTCTCAAATACTTCTTTAAATTTATCCTAAGTAAACTCGTCTTCTGGCTTATCCACAATGGCTGTCTCCCACCATGCTAAGGCTTCTTCTTGAAGTTGCCAGGAAGCTATTAGTCGCATTTGATCATCTTCCAACTTTAGCCCTTTAAAAATCCTTTCACTCGATCTAATCCAAGCTTGGGCCTCAATAATAGACTCCTTGCCGGTGAACGGCTTACCACCAAGTTTCGAGAAATTCCTATATAAATCAGCCAGATTCGGCTGATGCTGAGTAGGCATTGCTGCTTCTGCTGTTGGGGGAATTTGATTAGCTGTTGTGGCATTTGCTTGACCCCTAGTTCTTCCTCTTCGTCCGCTCATTCTCACTATCTGTAATTAGTAAGAAAACTGGATTTAGACCCACGGACAAAATATCTCAAGGAATGTTAGCAGTAAAAAGGAATAGACTAGAAAAATTCAAGGTTTCAGTTATACTCATTCTAGGGTATACTTCACCCTATCTCTAATGAGCCATCTAATGTGTTATACTCCTTAGCTAAAGTTCTTAATCAACCTTCAGCTCTGATACCACTTGTAACGACCCGAACTCGATGTCCGACAATCAACATCAAATTCGTATCGCCGGAGCTTATAACAACATCAGATGAAAATAAACAGCGGAAATAAACTGAGTATCATACAACACAGATACAACATCATCATAATAACCATACTACATCAGAGTTCATAATACATCTATCATCCATACTAGAGCACTACATACACCTCGCAGTTGCTTTTACGGCCAGCCTCTCGACTCTCACGGCCTCCGCCTAACCAACCCATCCCTCTCAGGGACATGTAGGGGTAAGAGTCTCCCGTTCGCCACCAAACCGCGAAGCGAGAACCCCCTATCATGCTGTAATATAGCAAATGCGATCCATATCGTCGTATCACTATTCGGAATGAGTTATATGACACAAAGGTCCTCTCCCGGCTAAACCGAATAACGAGCGCAATTAAAAATCATATGGATACTGGGGTCTCAGTTAAATCACAGCTTAAAGTCAAAAACTTTTCATTCGAATGGTAAAACAAATTACCATTTCCAATCTTTTAAACAAAAAGATTCATTTCAAAAACCTTCAATGGTTTAAACAATTTCCACACTTTTAATCTTTTAAACAAAAAGATTCAATTCACAAAGTTTACCCCATTCACAAAGATTCATTCATAGATTTTCAAATCAATTTCCATTTCAATTTGATTAACTCGTTAAATCTTTAAATAAGATTTAACTTATAGCTTTCAAAACTCGTTTCCAAAGATTCATTCATAGTCTTCCAAAACAATTCCATTTCAAGTTAGATTAACTCATCCGGTCTTTGAAATCGAAGACTCATTTCATAGTTTTCAAAACATTTCAATTCTATTTCAAACTTGAAACCGTTCGACACAAATTGGAAGTTCATTACTTATGCGAAAGCTTTTACTATTTGAAAACAAATAGTTTCGTTTCATAAAAATCCAGTTATATTTACACGAGTTAAAACCCTTGAATAAAAATCCAAATTTCCAAATCAATATCTTTAAAATGGTTTAACCCATATATAACTTGTACAACATTTTTAATTTCTAGTTTCAAATCCTAGAATTCAATTTCAAACTTGAATTCAAATTTAAATCAAATTATTTAAATTTGCAAAACTCGATTAAGTTATTCAAAATAACTTTTATCTTTGAAACTCATTTACAAAAGCTTTTCACTTTAAACCCAAATTACCAATTTCAAAATCAATTGAAATTAAAATTTCAATTTCAAAAACATTAAATTTAAATCATCTGTGATTTAACCGATTTCCACGTGAAATCCATATTTGTGTGTGTATGGTGTAGTCCAGGGGTTTTACACACAATAGTGCAACATCAATCATCACAGATATATCGATAAGCGGTATAATCGATAACGCTTATCTTCATTCACAGATTCATAGATAAAGTAAATTTATCGGTCACAAAGATTTGCCATTACAATTCGATGTGGGTTTCGGATAACCAACGGGAATCCGACTCCCTATCGCATCGAAGTTTAAATGCCATTTTATGGGCCAAGGGTTTTCATATTCATATAGTAATATATCGCAGAAACAGAAATTATAGCTCAGCACGGAGTAATTTATATCACAAAGCATCACAATCACAAACAGGGATATCAAACTGCTCAAAGCATTTCAATAATAATCAATCATCTAACAATTAGATGAATTAATTCAGTTACTTTAATTTCCTTTAAATCCTGCTTGTTAATTAATTATATATCAAGTAAATTTATCATAAAAAAAAAATCATATATCTTAATTTATTCTTCTTGATAAATTATTTTTAAATTTCATTAAGCCATTAACAACTTAATTAATTAAGTAATTAATCCTTAATTTTAAATAAATTAATCCTTAATTATTAATTTATTAAATCTCTAATCACAATTTAATTCATCATTAATTACTAAATAAATTAACCCTTAATTATAAATTAATTAATCTTAAACATTATTAAATTAACTAATTAAGTACTCTTGACTTAAAATTGAAATTCGAACACTTATTTAACATTATAACTGGAAAATTTGCCTGGGCTTAACCCATTTTTAAAACAAACCCGAGCAACACAAGGTTTTACTCGAGTGTTACTCGAGCTTCTCTCGTTCCTTCCCCGAGCCTATCTCCTTTCCCCCATCTACTCTTCTTCTTCCTGTCCCTTTTCTTTTTCTTTTTCCAGTTTAAAGTTTAGAGACAAAACTGGTACAGGAACCCCCCTACAAACTCGAGCTCGACCCCGAGTATCAAACCCAATCGCACGAGAACGTCTCCGAGTCCCCCACGCGAACCCACCTGACACACGAGATTGTCGTACACGTGCACAACCACATCGACGAACTTCGACCGACCACTACCCCTCTGGCAAACCACAAATCGCACGCCTACTCGAAAATCAAGTTCGACTTGCCTTCAAAAATTTCGAATCGAAAATTAGCATACAGTTCGAAATCTGTAGCTCAACCCAAAACGACATAATGACTTCGCCACCCCCCGCAGAGACCACCAGAGTCGCCCAGCTTTCGTCCACACCACGACAACACAACGAGCAACCATCCACCAGAGATTCGTGACACTCGATCACGTATAGGAGTCGTACTCACCACGTTACTGACATGAACCAAAACTTGAAATAAAACCCTAAAATGGATTCGATCCAACGATATATGCAATGGAAAATTTATCTGATAATTTTCTCAAAATCAATGATGTTTATTTTTGCTTCGATCCAAATTTCAACATTTATAATTAGATTGATCACCAGGAATTCAAAGAAAATGATTTTGTGTTCAAACTCAAACTGCTCTGTAAATACCCAACTAAAAATCTTCATTTTTGTTTTAAAAACCATGATTTGCAGTAAGAATTTAAGTTATTAACTTGGATTAGCTATTTATAATACTTGGATTCATCACATTTTTTCTTGATTGCCTGTAACCAAAGTTACAGTGATGATATCCTACAACCTGGTTTTAAATCATCTTTTAAAATCTAAATTTGAATGTCATCATCTTATTTGATTTAAAACTGAAAACTTTACTATGATTCAGTTAAAACTTCTTGAGTTTGAATGTTTATCAACCCTGTAATTTATACAGAGAAAAACAATATACAGAGTAACCTGTATATATATACATACACCAATTTATATTCAAAGATAAACATATACAATGCCATGAAACAAAAGAATCATCTTTACAGTTAACTTAAAGCCTTTAAGTAGATGTTTACTCACATTGTTTTCAGAAATGACAGAGAAAAAACTTGCTGTTGTTTTTCTTCCTTTTTCTTTTCTGTTTCCTGGATCTTCTTGTTTGTTTTGTTAAATGATCTTGAATGCTTAGCTTAAGTTTGTATAACAAAGTGATGTTTTACTTCTTCCTTTTTCTTGACTTTGCTAAATTTTTTTTCTTTGTTTGTTTGAACGAACTGAAGGCAATATGGGTGTAGATATAAAATAGGTAGTTTGTACAGGTAATGTTATTTTGTACAAGTGATAAAATATTGTTTGTACAATATTTAGGCAGAGATTTTCTTGCCTATGGAGGCTGATGGGTAGTATGTTGTGTACTAGAGATGCTTGCATTAATTGTTTTGCATTGTTTGTCTCGGCTGATACATTTTTCCTTTTCTTTGCTATGCTAGAGAGGCAAACATTAAATGTATATGTACCTTATGTCTCCTTTGCAAGCTATTTGAATTTTTGTATGTACTTTTATTTTTTTAATTTTTGGTTTGTAGAGATATTTCCTTGCATACGACTCCCAGCAAACATACTTATGCTATTGGATCTTGTATGTATTATTATTTCCTGGTTTGCATAATTTACATGCAACTTATGTTTTCTTGTTTATAAAATCTTCATACAACCATATATGTATTCTTGTATATGACTCTTTATAACTACATGATTGTATTACAAGCATACTCTTGAAATAATTTTTTTTTATTTAATTAAAGTTAACCATCAATATTTAATTCATCACATATATTTTATTTTATATTTTAACACAATATCTTGTTTGTTATATATTTTTGTTTACAACCTTTTTAAAGAAAATTCATTTTGAATACATTTCGAATTTCCAATTAAAAATTCTATTTAGAAACAAATATCTGCTTACTTTGGAAAATAACAAGTAAATTCACAATTTAATTCCAAAAATTTAATTAATTACCAATTTGAATTTGTTTAAAAATCGGGATCGTTACATAAGAACTTGGATCTGGGAAGCCATGGCTAAGCAATCAACAATGAGACAGAGAACGGAGAGGAGCCATCATGAAGGAAGTCAGGAGGCTTCCTCAGAAGCTAATCAGACCTCAGTTTTCATCACCAGTTATGAGATGGAGATGATGATGGATGCTATGTAGGAAGGGATGCTGAAAAGGCAGGAGGAAATGATACAGAACCTACTCCGATAGGTTGGACAAGCTTGAGTGCAAAGTCAAGGGAATGGAGTTGCGGGGAATGCCGGAAATGAGGATCACGAAGCTGGAGCAGCAGCATCATAGGCATTCCAGAACCAGGACCGATGAAAAGAAACAAACAGGATGCGAGACAGAGCGGAACCATCGGGAGCGGCCCCTAAACTAGGGGACATGCCCTCGAATCATGTTGGCTCAATTCCAGGAAGGATACCAGGCGGTGCTGTGCAGTTTGGCGTTGATTGGGATATGGATGTTCATCCAGGAGGATAGGTTTCAAGATTCCCTCGCGGACTCGGGGGCAGGATGAAGATAGCAGACTGAGGCTACCACTTGATGACAACAACAGGTTAGCGGACATGATCAGACGGGCTATGAGGGGAGGATTGATGAATAGAGATTTGGAGGATGTGAATAGGAGCCTCTTTGCTCCTACGATCAGGCAAGCTAGGAATCCATCGGATTTCAAACTACCAACGCTGGAGATGTATGATGGGAGAACAAATCCCGCTGTTTACTTGAAAAGGTATATGAGGCACATGGAAGTACTGGGGGCATTGGAGGAAGTCACGGTGCGGTGCTTCCCTTTGTATTTGATGGATATAGCAACATTATGGTTTAGATAACTGGAGAGCGGTTCTATTGGCACATGAATGGAGCTGATCGAGAGGTTTATGAGGCAATTTCAGGTCCACATCGTGAGACCCAAGAATGTGATGAATTTAACATCGATGAAATGGTGGAAGGGAGAATCATTTAGGGATTTCTTAACCAGATTCAATGCGGCAGTGGCTTCGGTGGATCGACCCGATCTGTCGATGGTTTTGATGGTAGCAGTTTTAGGGATTGCGGATAATTCAGATTTTAGGATATCGGTTGAGCGGGCTCCGCCGATAGATCTCGGGGAGTTTTACCACGAAGCAGAAAGGTTTCTACGACAGGAAGATGCGAAGGCTGAAAGAGAGAGGAGGGAAGCTGAAGCTTATGCGGTAAAAGGTGGAGGTCCACCCAGGGAGGATTCAAATAAGGATAATAGAGGAAAAAGGAAAATGAATGACAACGGTAACACATGGAAAAGGCAACGAAGAGAATCTAAATTCTCTTCTTACATGGATTTGACTGAAACTCTGGAAAGGATTTATTTGGATACATGAGGGCGCCTCCAGTATCAAAGGCCGGCAAAAAGGGAACCCTCTAAATACGGGCGGGCATCGGGAAAGCATTGCTTATTCCATGAGCTGGATGGGCACAACACGAACGACTGTAGGCATCTGAAGGATATTATTGAGGAACATGTGAGGAATGGTCATTTACAACAATACATAAGGAATCGAGCTGTGGCAGTGGAACAGGAGCGGCCATCGCCCACCTCAAACGAAGATGGCACTAGATCTAGGCATCGTCATCAGCTTATTATCTGCTGATTGGATTTATGGCATGAAATAAGTAATAAACCACGAAGTAATGTAGCTAAGTCACTTACACATGTACGAGATCGAAGAAAATCCCTAGGCATGCTCTGAGATGATGATAAACCGTGATGCTCGGGTTTATGTAATCTTGTTTTTTCTGTTTTTTACAAACTGTGGTTCTTTTTTGGCACTATGGTTATTTAGTTTTATAGGTTATATGGATTTTTATTTCGTCAATTGAAATTTGTCATGATTGGATTTGAATTAATGTAATAAATATTGCAGGTCATGCGGTTAGGATCCCGACCGAAGAGACGGGGCAATAACTGCGAGTTACGAGTCCCTTGGCCGGAGAGCGATGGAATGGACTTGAACACGGAATATCAGTCCTCGACCGGAGGGTCGAGGCCGGAGAATATAAGTCCTCGACCAGAGGGTCGAGGCCGGAGAATATAAGTCCTCGACCGAAGGGTCGAGGCCGTAGAATATAAGTCCTCGACCGGAGAGTCATGGCCGGAGAATATAAGTCCTTGATTGGAGAGTCAAGGCTGGAGAATATAAGCCTTTGACCGGAGAGTCGAGGCCGGAGAAGGAAAATCGTGGATAAGCCCTCGACTAGAGAGTTGAGGCTGAAGTAAGACAAAATGACCCGGCGAGGTCTGTGGATTAGGATTTGGACTCGTAGAGTCCCGGCTTTGGATAAGGGCCCGGAGCGGTCTCAGATTTGGACATCGACCCGGAAAAAACATGGATTTGGTTATTTTTTGCTGGGTATGGATGGATTAGAACTCGGATGTTGGGTTCGATAGATATGGAATTGGCTAAGGATTTGGTTACTGGATTCAGAACCGGATATCGACTCAAAGCAGTCACGGATTTGGATAAGGATATGGCGCTTGGATAGAATATGGACTTTGGATGTTGAATTTAAAGATATTCAAAACACGCCTTCCTACCGCAAGGCATGTTTTGGGGGGCAAATGTTACCCCGCCTTTTGGACAAGGCCGGATCAACAAATTGGCTAAAAAGAATGGATATCAGGATTGGAGATCGATTGGAAACAAGGCTATGATCGATACCGCCAAAATTGGACCAAGCTCCAATCAAGATGGAATCGATCAGAAATGATAAACAAGGTTCGGTGAGGCTACACTTCAAATTTCGGGTCAATCGAAGTTGCTCAAGTTATGGATGGATCAATGTTCATGAAAAACTAGTTCATATCGATACGGTTCGTATCGATCAAAATGGACTCGGCTACTTACTTCAGATCGATAGGTTTTCGTATCGATGCAATGCGCATCGATTGGATGGATATGGCAGGGCATGTCGGCATGCTTTGTATCGATCAAAGCCTGGATCGATACGAAGGAAGCAAGACTTGGATGTATACGCCCTTGATGGATAAGAAGACATGTGTTTCCCAGAGCGGCATCAGATTGATACAAAGAAAGGTGCAAGGGATGGATACGAAAAGCAGCAAGCGCTCATGGACTATTTCGTATCGATCGCGTTCGTATCGATCGATACGAAGGAACCGGTCAGGGGAAGGAGCGCATTGCTTGGATTGAAGCGTAAAACTCGGATCGATACGAAGGTTGCGGTTATGGATATTGGGACTAACGGATACCTAAATGATTGACACGAGGTGGCGACATAGGATGGATACGAAGGTGATCGATATGAATCGATCGATACGAAATCACCAGCCTACTTGCAAACTCAATCTTGGATCGATCATAACTCTCAAACCATAGATCCAAATGCTATGAAATTTTCACAGAAGCTTTCTTATTCACTCAAGAGCTCACCTGATCGATCTCAACTCAATTGGGGCCGATTTGGATCGATACGAACATAACATGTATCGATCTTAGATCGATTCCAAACCACTCCAGATCGATCTGGTGGGCCCACCCACGCATGAGAAATGGTATTTCGAGTTTAAAGGGAGATATTCCCAGATCTACTCCTATAAATACCACCCCTACGCCTACTGAAAAAGGACTTTTTGAAGCTCTTACGTTGTTACTCTGTTGAAACTCCATTGTAACTTGAGGGTTATTAATTGTACTGTTGTAAATTAGTTGAGAATCATCAATAAACAACAAACTATTCAAAGTGGATGTTGGCTACAATGTGAATCACTATAAATCTTGTGTCTTCTCTTACTTTCTTTCATTTTAATTTTTTTATTTCTATATTTTTACTCTCTACATCATTTGGATCTGAGATCTATGTTTGGACATTGAAGATTTGTGTGTAAACACCGGTGCTTTCACTACTTCTGGGGTTTGTGCCAATTTTGCCACAAATATAAAAAACATTCAAATAGAGATCACATTTCCCATGGAAACAACCAAGCCTCATTTAATTTAATTTTCATTAATTTGAATCTCTTTATCAAAAACATTCATATACTTATCTCATCGGAATAAGTATATTCATAAACAATTTGTTTCAAAAATACTTGAAAACTCTTAAAAATAGATATGGAAAGTATCGTTCAATATCATTTGTAGATCGTAGCTTACATAATGGTTACTTCGTATCCCAGCGAAAACATCATAAACTATAGGCAACCCCTGCCCTCGAATTACGCTATGGAAATCAATCATTTCTATCCAAATCTCTTTATTTTATAAATATCTCAAAATCTATTTATAAAGCTTCTTTATAGATTTCTAGGCTTAATTTAGAATAAAATACAACGTTATAAATCCCATTTATAAATCCATTTTCTAAAATCAATATTAATCCAACTTCTTCCCAAATTTTCCAAAGTCTCTTTCCAAATTTATAAATTCTTTTGGTAACCCTTTTCCATTAAATAAACCTTATAAGAATCCTTCCATTTTAAACGATTCCCTTCAAAATAAACAGTTTACTATTTCTAACCATCTTCTTATAAACCATTTATTTATCCCAAATACGTTAATGAAAATCAAGTCTTAATTTAAAACATGGATTTCTATTATATTTTATAAAATCCCAGTTCGAATATTTAAAACTAAATAGATATTCCAAAAATCAATGTGATAAAATTCTAAGTCATTACATTCTCCCTCTTAAAAGAATTTCACCCCCGAAATTTCACCACATGATCATCCAATATTATTCATAAGCCTGCATGATGTTCATAGATCATTCATACATAGAATCTGATTCGATCATTACTTGAATACATAGCTTCACTTCAAAACTAGTATCGATCATGCGATTTTCTAGTGCGGAGTTGATCAAGCTTCTTAATTAGAAACCTCCGTTCTCCTTACATAACCATAAACTATGACAGAAAACATTTTGTTCCACATTAAGAACCCTCATCAGGTGTTCGCCATCAAAAATTGAATGATAGATCCTTTTCGGAATAGTGTGAAACACCACAAGTCAAGTACTCGAATCTTGGATTGGGAACTATGTGAGAAAGAAAAATAATCTATTTATAACCTACGTACTTACCTAAAGGTTCTCACCAACCCAATTTTAACTCTTCCAAAAATATTTATGAAAATATTTCGCAAAATTCCAATTTAGGTTCTTTATTTATAAAACCCTTTTCATAAAATCATTTTAATTTATTAACTTGTATAATACTCTCCTACATCCTAAGAGTATATGCAAAACATCTAATTTTAATTTTATTCACATTTAACTATTCAGATGTATGCCCAAAATAATTTGGGTCTTAAAACTGAGTCGACCAATATAACTTCTTTACTCGTTCGGTCTGGTAAGTAGCTAAGAAGAGTAGGATGCTGGTATCCAAACTCCATCCTAGAATCTACTTTCTTTAGACATTCAGAGGTAAAAAAAATTATTAGCTAGCCCAAGAACATCAAGTAATTTTTAACTTCCTAGATGTTAAAATCAAAAGACATGGTTTAGTAAAACAAAGTTTGTTAAACCTTCTCAATAAATTTGACCCAATTAAAACTTCATTTATTAACCCACTCTTTAATTAAAATACCTTATTATTTTGAAAATTTAAGAGCCAAATACCCGGATTTTATTTCAAAAAATCTTTTAAAATGATACTATATATATTTTAATCCATAATAATATATATACACACACATATATATAGCCCGAGTAACCCCAAAATGAAACCAAGGAACTGGGTACTACCAAACAGTATTATATATTCCTTTACCAAGAAGGGTAATACTTAGGAGAAATGACTACCATCCAGAGACGTCTCCTGTCCATTTTTTAGTTATTTTCGAGCCACTTGAATTAGTTAATTTAAAAACACTTTTCTTCTTTTCAAATCCCTTTTTGAAACAATACCATATATATATCCAGCTAAACAATTTCAATGAAATATCTAATTCTAACTTGCTTTCGATTCATTTGGATTTGACTCATCCCAACCGTACAATGACAAAAAGAATAATTTACTAAGTGCACAAAACTGTTCGCCTAAGCAAACATCCGATCGTCACTTAGAATATACTTTTTCCTTAAAATTTTCCTTTCCAAAAGTATTTATACTTAAAAATGTTTTTAAGTAAACTATTGCCACTATTTCCTAAAATATTTATACTTTAAACTCTTTCAAGTAAAATTAATACTTCTTTTCCCATAAATCATTTGAAATAATAATATACATATTTCCTTTTGTATACCAAATCATGCTTTTGGGATTTAATCAAAATCTTTTTTTACCCAAGAAAATCTATAACAAAATTCCATCTTAAAATACATATATTTTTAAAATATCTTCAAATAATATTATTATTACCTTCTTAAAACTTTGAAAACCATTTCCCAACAGCACAAGGATTTAAGTTCTCAAATTCCATTTATTTACAAAACACATTTTTATAAATAAAATTACTCCTTTCAAAGGAAGTCATTTCTCAATATTTATTTCGAAAATATTCTAGCTTCCTTTTAACAAAACAAGATTTATTAAAACCTGACTTTTTTATAAAATCTTTCCTAAATATTTAGTTTAAAATATTTAATTTTACTTAAAATAAACAACTTATATTGAAGTCAAATTTTAACCCAACATTGACAACGAACGCCTTATAGTCAAATGGTGAAATTTAATTCACAAGGTATTCGTTTTCAATATTCCCAAATTTTCTATCTACCCAAACCAAGTTTCAAAAAGGAAGATTCCAGATAGATCAACAAACAATAGTCAATGCTCAGAGCTGGGCGAGCATGATTAATCAAATTCTAGATGATAATGATAAAATATTATCATTTCCTAACAACCAACCATAAACAAGAATAACTGTATTAAATTTTTGAAAAATTATTCCTTTATATATATAAAATATATTCCTAGGTAAAATTATTTCATTTACCAAATTTAAAACAATACCGTGTCAGTTGGCCTTGTTCAAGTGTTTAGAAATTCCTATCGATAACGTGGGCCAGACGCATCGACCGAAATTCATAAACCACCCAACCAATCAAACAATTCAATATAAAACATTTTTATGAAAATAACAAATACCACTCTTATATATATACTCTCAAACTCATTCTAGGATATTACTAATCCTACCTCTAATGAGTTACTCATTCTAGGGTGTTACTAACCCTATATCTAATGAGTTTACCCCACTAAGGCCTAGGTTTTCGCTCAACCTAAGCTCTGATATCACATGTAACGACCCCACCCTTTCGACCCTTAGAAATTGACACAAATACATCCATGGTGTTCACATGCCGAAAATCCAAGTGCTGGAAAGACAGATTGTTGGAGGAAAAGAAAGAATAAAGAAGACAAGAAGAAAAATAACAACATAGAATCTCATTGGGGAATGAATGATCTACAATATAAAACCAATCTTTATGCAAAAACAAAATGTAATATAAGTATATATAGACATCAATCAGAGTATACTAGCCTATTCCAGCCCGAACAGTTATAACAACCTGTCCTCACAATTGCTGATAAATATAACAATGAATGCAATGGAAAAATAACCATGTACGTGAATACGTCTCTGGGCCTTCGGCTCGTCTCCTGAAGCTCCAAAGCCTCCAACTAAATCTGTAATACGCTCGATCTGACCCGACCATTATAGGAAAACAACGCCCGGGTCAGTCTGGTAAAACTAGCGTGA
This sequence comes from Allium fistulosum, assembly GCA_030737815.1. NCBI lineage: Eukaryota > Viridiplantae > Streptophyta > Magnoliopsida > Asparagales > Amaryllidaceae > Allium > Allium fistulosum. The sequence continues at coordinate 1,026,871,574 of CM060902.1, forward strand.
GAACACAATCAAATGGATTCTTAAAGTTTAAATAAACCTTTTGAAACAATGGTATTTCGTAAGACCACGCCGCACATAAACATGGACGAGTTTTTACCTTACGATAACTGAAGCCTTTTATATCAGAAAGACGGTAATATTATAATAATGTCTAAGGGTGAAAATAATAATAATCAAGTAGATGTGATGCTCGTGAGTGTAGATCACAACAATACTAGGTATATAATCAGAAATCAATAAGGCGTGTACGCTAATTGTGTAGGATTCCATGGAGGTGCCCTTAGTACTTCGAAAAACGGTCCTCCTGCACAAGGATCAGAGATATCCTTCAGAAGCAACATACATCCCTAGTGATGTACCAAAGAAAAAACATAGTTGGTATCGCTAAGACCGAGTGCATTGCCCCATGCATGCATAACAACTATAAATAACATTTAGGTGGAGCTGACTACACCCTATGGGTTTGCCAACCCTACTGGCCATGCCTCCTATCTCTGGTTTTAGTCATTACCGTTGATAAAGCTATGTCCGACATTCCAGCTCACGCACCGCCATCAAAACAGATCTTGGAATCCCATATGGATTCCAATACCCCAATGGATCTTGGAATCACACATGGATTCCCATACCCCAATGGGTTTGGGAACCACACATGGATTCCAACATCTCAATATATCATGAAACTCCTTCAAAGAACCGTATATGGTTTTCGGGGTGGTTACAGTATAAGTCATCTCTTACGAGTACACTCCTCCGCATTTCGGGCGCCCCAAAAACCAATCGTCGTTTTATGAAATGCTCAATACCGGTTCTTTAGAAAATAATCAGACAATACATAAGAGCGGGGACCAGCCCTTAACCGTTTAAGTAGACAGATCTTCTTATCATTTGTCCTAGAAGAACAAAATGAGTTTATACGTACAGTATAGCACCACTGACGGTAATTGTACTATATAATCACTGTGTTTCTCCTAGATATTTCTAGAGTTAAAATCCTTCGGTGTTATCTAGGGAATATTTCCATTCACCAAAATTAAGAAGGATTTAGGACAAGATTTGATAGTTGGTTATTTATCTATTAAATAAACAAACATTCAAACAGAGACCACATTTCCCATGGAAACAACCAAGCCTCATTTAATTAAATTTCCATTAATTTGAATCTCTTTATCAAAAACATTCATATACTTATCTCATCGGAACAAGTATATTCAAAAACCATTGGTTTCAAAAATACTTGAAAACTCTTAAAAGTAGATATGGAAAGTACCGTTCAATATCATCCATGGATCGCAACTTACATAATGGTTACGTCGCTATCCCAGCGAAAACATCGTAAACTGTAGGCAATCCCTGGCCCTCAAATTACGCCATGGAAATCTATCATTTCTTTCCAAATCTCTTTATTTTATAAATATCTCAAAATCTTTATAAAGCTTAAACCCCATCATTTAATACCTATTTCCAAGATATGCACCTTAATGGTACTATCTAGCTGACATCATTTGGAATCTCATGGGCCACTTAGTACTTCCTTGTGGAAAATAGGCAGACTATGATCATTTAATACCTTAATTAAGGCAGACCCCATTATTTAATACATATTTCCAAAAGCGACCCCCCTATTGGGATACCACCTAACGTAACCACTTGGCTATTTAATACTTCATCTGGGGAAAAGAGCCGGGTCCTCAAACAACCACTTGATACCTCAAGACCCCAAAGCAGGCTCTTCGTCTTATGGCCCATACTCATAATGACGTCTCACATTAGTCCAATTATTCGTAAGAACCGACGACCCGATTAGCTGGGCTTCCGCTATAGAAATTGGGACTAACCTCGCGTCATTACAAATATTTATCGTAAGGTGTCTCACATCAATCAAAGTGTACACAACTACTGTTAGCCTCAAAGTGAAGGGCATACTTCCATCATGTAACTCTATTGATCTCACATCCCTATGACTTAGCCATACATCAATTACTCTATATGTGTGTGTGTGTGTGTACCCATCTCAATGTTTCATAAACAAGGCCTTATAAGGAGTCTTCCTTATTACGCCTAAAAATAATAATTAGGCTATATAAGAGTTTCCTCTCATTTCCACCTGCAAATCAATTACCTTCCTAATGGGGGAAAATAAATGCCTAATTACATACGCCATATACGCAATAATTATACGTTAACTACACAAATAAACATAAATAAATATTCATGCCTAATAAGTTCTAAACGCACGGATTTTACGCTCTAAACTAGCTTTAAATGCCAATTCGCTAACCAAATATTATTACAAGTCCTTTTTCTTCAAGTTCCCGAGATTTCAACATACCAAAATAAGGGATTCTAATATCCAAAATAAGGAATAAATATTCATAACCAAAACTGCAATAACAGACTTGTTAATAAAATAGAAATCCAATTTATTACACCAATTCAATGGAATAACCTAAACGGTAAGAATTGCAGTCCAAACTCCATAATCTACTCAACTCCTATTTTACAAAGAAATAGACAAGAATAACTGGGGTAATCTACGAATATAATTCATAATCTAAGCCTCTTATTTCATTGAAGAATCACAATTTGAACCAAAGAAGAAGAAGAAATGGAATAGACTATGAAATTATCAAAGTTTACATAAACAAAACAAATTCCATCAAATTAATGTAAATAATTGAGAATCTCAACATAGAATTGACATTTCGAAATAAAAAGGAATCTTGGGGGATTTTATATATTGTATTTCAAAATCCCAAAATCCTTAAGGCATATTCAAATCCAAAAGGAAATACACTAAACAATTGTTGAAAGAAATACTATGGTTTCCACTTCCAGATTAGCCTTAGCTTCACTTAAATAGATTTGCAGCCTTCCGATCTCATATAGAGTCTCTCTCTTTTGATATACACACACACAATAGGAAAGAGGTATATATATTCATTAGATTCAGAATAATTGACAAAGAATAGGATAAGTATAGATTGGAGGAAGAAGAAACAAATAAGAAATAAGTTGAATTATTACCTGAATTATCTACGGAAGGGGTCGACCGGTACGTTTGTTTTGAGAATGTTTTTATTTCCATGGCTTTTTTAATAATTTTATACCTTAATTAAGTTTAACGTTAATTGTTAATTAAACGTATGCTTAGCCTGCAAGCTAATTTTTAAAATTCAAATCCAAAATTTAAATTCTCATTTGTATTTGAATTCAAACTAAATTAATTTAAATCTGAAAACATAAAATGTTCATAACTTCTTCGTTTAAGCTCCGTTTTCAGCATATTATATATGGAAATAGATTAGAATTTCACCATGAATGCAACGGAATAACTTTCGTGGTCAAATTCTAGCTTTTATAAAATTTTCGTATTCAACCCTTATCATATTTAATTCAATTTGCTATAGTTCATTTTACGGTGTGTTACAAAATAGTGTACTCCAATACCCTAGGATCAATATTCTTTGAAGTTGGATCTGCAAATATAGAAGGATCAATCTAACATTATAACGATAAAAAATTAATAAAACATGCAAAATCAATAACATACTAGGAAGATAGAAGAATCTGGAAATCTCTGGAGAAGGGCGTCTCACAAAAAAGAACCGGTGACTCATATCTTTTAATTAACCTGAAATCAACCCACTTTAAAAGCACAAAGATAGAAAACGGAACCATCGATCAATATTTGACCTTTTGTAAAGTATTAAGAGAACATAAAGTTAATGGGTTTAGGTTCTCCATTTCGAGTTCCTTCAGTAAAACTTGGAGAGAGTGAATATAGCTTTAAGAATTAGGAGTAAGTTGAATAGGAGCAATTCCAAGAAAAGACAGAATCCTAGTGACAATGTCATTAAAAGGGACACAACATGAGTGCCAAATGCGAATGGCCATGAAAGCAAAGAATGCCTCAGGAGGTGGCTTGATCCTATCAAAGGGACTAAGGACTCTAGTCTCAACTCCAAAAATCCCAAAATGATGAAGAAGGGAGTTTATATCCTCTTGCTTTGATAAATAGGACCGGTAATTAGTATAAACCTTTTAATTGGAAAGTATTTTATCAGATTTAGGAGTGCTCGATGATTTATTTGTGTCTCCTATTTTATTTCCAAATATGATGCCATAAAACATAAGTATGATAAATAATAAGTTTAATATACAATAGTGAAAAGAAAATAATAATTCATAAGTTCAAGTCATGAAGGCTATGAATTCATAACATAAGCAAGTGGCCAAGAAGTAACAAAGGTCTATCTAGAATATCCAAAGTATAAAAATAAAGAGTTACCCCATATTGGTCTAATAAAAAACTATCGCATATCCAGGTAGCAAAGAACAATAACAAGTTGACTTTGTAAGTTATCACGTGTTGAGTAAATAAAGAGTTATCGCATGTTGACCTAACAGAGAACCAACGCATGCTGAGAAAGTAAAGGAATATCACATGCTGACCTAATAAAGAATTATCGCACATGAAGGTTATAAAAGCTATCGCATATTGACTGTGTAACTTATCACATGTTGGCATGGTAAAAAGCTATCGCTTGTCGACTTGATAAGCCGTCGTGTGTTGAGAAAAATCATGGCTGTGACTACTGAGGTATAATATAAAACAGTCGTAATACAGTGAAATGTAATGGATATTGCGCTAATAGACCTGAAACCCACCAACATGTAATCAATCAAAATAATAATAATTTAAGATCAAAGTTGGAATGATATGAAAAACTTATGAAATCCATTCGAATCCTCAAAACCCAACGACTCTCAAAAGAAAAACTGTAGCCAGTAAAATATATTAAAATGAAATCAGAACCATAACCAAAGAGGTCAATTACCTCAGAATGCTAAATTTGAAAATTGGAATTTTTTTATAGAAAAGGTAGAGTTAAGTTAATTTTGAATGAACGGATAAAAAATGGAATAAGAAAGAAGATGGGTGTTTACAGATAAATTAGTTGGGCAATCAAGCCATAACTTTATAACAAAGAGAACTTTTCATGGTTGAGACGATAAATTTAAAAAATACCAAGAGTTTAAATTAAAAGACGCAAAAATATTTATGATTATACTAAAGTATAAAAATACTTTTTCTAAAGGGGGTGGAGGGACAAATGTTACACCTCATATTTTTTAGTATAACAGAAGCAAACTAATGCAAGTTGAGATAAACAAGCCATCGCATGTAGAAGACTACCACAAGTTGAGATATCAAAGCTGTCGCAAGTTGAATACTACCACAATTTGAGATATCAAAGCTATCACAAGTCAAAGATGTCATAGTTATCGCAAGTTAATAATATGGAAGCTATCGCAAATTGATAGCATTGTAGCCATCGCAAGTAGACAATATTAAAGTCATTTCAAGTTGATATGGATAAGCCATTGCATGTTGAGAAAGTCAAAGTTATCGCAAAATGGAAATATTAAAGCCATCGCAGGAAGAAATTATTGAGCTATTGTAAAATTATGCTATCACAAGTTGATGGAAGCAATACTATCATAGATTGATGAAATTGAAGCTATCACAAATTGATGAAATTAAAGCTATCGTAGGTTGATGAAATTGAAGCTATAGCAAGTTGACGAAGTCAAGCTATCGCAATTTAGGAAAGAAGCTATCGCATGTTGAAAACATCAAGGCAATCGCGGGTTGAAGTTAATACTATCGCATATTGAAAAAGCTGCTAAAAAAATTCTCTAATCAACCACATGATTATTCCTAGTTTCTCCATTCATGTCACATGTCAAAACAACAGCATTCCATGTCAGCAAAATCTCAACCGTCCATGAGTGCCATGTGTCAAAGATTCTAAAACTCAACTTTTGTATCAATAGATATGTACTCCTACTAAATGGGAGTGGATTTTGAACTAGTATTCTTCCGCATTTTCATTTTATGACCTTTAAATTTGTAGAAATTGAATTTGGGGGCATCCATGGTTGTTTAGGTCAAATTGTGATCAGGAATTTGGAATAAAGGACTTTAACATTTGACTATTTTCATTTTTTTTAACTATTGGTGTATGAATATGCTTTCCCAAGCATACTTGAATTTTCCATCTTGTATATAATTTGGACATAAATTAAGCCCAACTTTTGGGCTAACAGCTTGCATTTTCTTCTCCTTCTTATTTGCTCATTTTAGACCACCATCGTTAATGTGTTTCTCAATATTTTATTAAGTATTATGTGTTGGATCTGACTGCTGGAAATGACTAAGTCGCGCACTTTGTCATTTTCTTTAAGACGATTCGCGGTTTGGTCCCAAGGTGCGAGGCTAGCAATCAACTGCTCCATCCCAAGATAAAACAACCTTTAAAATTTGGTCAATTTGTTGTTTGCATAACAGGAAATCATTTTGAATTCGGCACTTTCTTATTTAATTGCTTGAAAAAATTCTACAGAGAGATAAATGGCAGATGGAGAAGAAGAAAGAAAATTATATGTTGCATTTTTTCTTTCTGCCTATCTATCATTTAAATAGGCAGAATGGAAATTGTATGCATTACTGAAATAAGGGATTGTAACGAATCTTAAACTATTGTCATTCATTATGAATTTTATTACCATTAATTTTTTGCAATGGCTCAATAATAATAGCATATAAATATATTACTGTTATACAACATCATTCATTACGACTTTTATTACCATTAATTTTTGCAATGACTCAATAATATTTGCTCATAAATATATTACCGTTATATAATGTCATTCATTGCTCATAAATATATTACCGTTATACAGTGTCATTCATTATGAATTTTATTATCATCAATTTTTTTAATTAATTCATTTAAAACTCCAACAATCCCCCACTTGAATTATTACGAAAAACATTTCCAAGCAATTTCTGAAAATATAGGATTATGCATAAACAAGGGTATCTTTCGATTTGAACCTTTGCATAGTGAGTAAGATTCAGAATATACTAGAGTGACACGTAGTCTTGAATTGTATCTCTAACATTAACCACACACAACCTTTCTAAAGTGCTTTCAACAAGCCTGTGCATTAATGGTCATGCACGTCTATCCCGGTTTAGTGAACGCTCTAGAAAACTTTTGCCTCCAAAGTTTTCATAGGAAACGGCCTCATTCCCACATTCATGAAGGTGAGTCTATCAGGAGTACTCCTATGGCTAAGTACCTAACTCTATATAGAGTATAGATCTCATTAAGTGTTTCTATTACCTCATCCTCTAATTGCTACATGAATACATGCTTCTAAACATTTTATAATATAGCATGTTTACCCCATATCACTTCACAACTTGTTGTTTACCCATTGAACCTAGTTCTTGGGATCTCCGGTCATATAGGTTGGGTTACCATTATGAGTGTCTAAGGGCAATAGTCCCATCCTTTTGGACGTTTTATGGACTTTATCTCTGGTCAATCCTTTCGTCAAAGGATCTACCAAGTTTTCATCGGTGCGAATATGGTCTACTTTAACAGTACTCGAAGATGGTAACTCTCTTACAGTGTTGTGCTTACAAAGTATCTATCGTCTCTTACCGCTATAATAACGGTTTTGAACTTTCGCAATAGTCGTGGTACTATCCCAATGGATCAACATAGTTGGTATCAGTTTTTCCCATAAAAGAATCTCAACTAGCAGATTTCTTAAGTAATCCTCTTTTTCACTAGCTGTTGCTAGTGCTATCATCTTAGACTCCATAGTGGACTAACCAAAATAGTATGTTTCTTGGATTTCCAAGAAATAGCTCCACCGGCTAGGTTAAAAATATAGCCGTTGGTTGCTTTAGAATCGTCGGATAAAGTATTCCAGTCTGCATCGGTGTATCCTTCAAGTACAGTTGGATTCAATCCAAAGTTCTTTGTTCATTTTAGGTATCGTATGACCCTTTCAATAGCATGCCAATGCTCAGTACTAGGACTACTAGTAAACTTGCATAATAATCCTACGACATATATTGTGTTGGGTCTAGTACAATCAGTGGCATAACGAAGGCTGCTAATGATGCTTGCATAGTCAGACTATTTTACACCTTCACCGGTGTTCTTAAATAGTTTTATATTTAGATCATATAGTGTACAAGTGGTTTACAATCAAAATAATTGTATTTCTTTAATATCTTCTCAATATAATGAGATTAATCCAAAGAAATTCCTTTATTAGACCTAGTGATCTTGATACCGAAGATTACAATCACTTCTCTTAGGTCTCTCATATCAAAGTTGGCACTTAAAATAGATTTAACCGTATTAATAGAATGAATGTTTGAACCAAAAATAAGTAGATCATCCACATATAAACATGTAGTAGTGCAAATGTCATTCTCATATTTATAATAAATACTTTTCTCACTCTCGTTAACTTTGAAACATGTGAAATTATCAAGTTGTCAAATTTTCATGTCATTGTTTAAGTGATGGTTTTAGTCCATATAAAAGTTTATCTAACTTACAAACCTTATGTTCTTGTCCGTGTATTACAAAATCTTCAAATTGGTCTATATAAATTTCATCTTTTAATTCACCATTTAAAAATGCAGCTTTAACATTCATTTGGTGTATTATCAAATCATGAATAGATGCAAGTGAAATTAATATTCGAATAGATATAATTCTAGTTATAGATGAAAAGGTATCAAAAATTTCCACATTATGTCTTTCCTTAAAACCCTTAGCTACTAGACGGGCTTTATATTTATCAATTGTTCCATCCGGTTTTAATTTCTTTTTAAATATCCATTTACAGCCTATATTCTTACAACCAAGTGGTAAATCAAATAAGTGACAAGTCTTATTGGATTCAAGAGAATCTATCTCACTATTTATAACCTCTTGCCAAAAATCGGTATCTAATGAAGATAAGGCTTCTTGGAGGTTTAAGGGGTCCTCCTCTAAAGTGTAAGCATAAAAATCTAAACCATAATTTTTGCAATTCTAGCTCTTTAACTTCTCCTATGTTCAATTTCAAAAGAGTCATTTTGTTCATTTCTTATAGGAATAACATATAGATGTGCCCCTACTATTCCTTAATTTAAAAAGAAATTTCAGTTCATAAAAATCAACATCATTAGATTCTATTATAGTATGTACATTCAGATCATAAAATCTATATGCCTTGCTATTAACAGCATAGCTAATAAATACACATTCGTATGCTCTACTTGATAATTTAATTCTTTTAGAGCCAGATATACAAACATATGCTAAACAACCCCCAAGTTCTAAAATATGACACATTAGGTTTATGATTTTTCAAAATCACATAGGAAGAAACTTTGCTCTTAGATTTAGGAATTCTGTTCAACATGTACATACAGTTAACAAGATTTCCCCACACCAATGTAATGTTGCACCTTAATTAAGTAAAATAACCACAACAAATTCAGTTAAAGTCCTATTTTTTCTTTCAGCTTTACCATTCATTTCAGTAAGGTGCAGTTCGTTCATGTATTATACCATGTGAACTATCAAATTCAATAAACATACTGGATTCAAATTCAGTGCCTCTATCACTACGTAATCTTTAACTTTCTTACTAAACTATTTTTCAATTTTAGTTATAAAGGATTTAAACATTTCAAATGCATCGCTTTTATTTTCCTTAGGTACACATAAGTAAATTAAGAGCAGTCATTAATAAATGTGATAAAATAGTGATGTCCATTTCTAGTCAAAGTTCCTTCAAGTTCACATATATCAGAATGAATCAACTCTAAAATTTTAGATTCTCTACTTGCAGATTTATATGGAGTTTTTGTAATTTTGGCTTGACTACAAAAATCACGTTTTTCAAAATCTTTTAAAGACATATTCGGAATTAATCTTAGGCTACTCATGTTCTTTATTATATGTTTGTTAAAATAACAGAGTCTAGCCTACTATATATTAAATGAACACAACATATAAGCAGAAGGAGATACTTTATTACTTTTAACATTCATTTAAACATACCCTCAATGACATGACAAACATATCACTCATAGTGATGGTGTGAGAGTCTTCCAGCAGCACTTTTTTGTCCTCAACATCTGTGTATGTTTGAACATAGCATGGTCATAGCAGACATGGCCTGTAGTGCTAGTATCTACCTACCATCCTTCTGGTTCCCCTATAAGGTTAATCTCTGTAATCATAACAGTTAGCAGTTGCTCTTTAGTCAGATTGGCCCGAGGAGTAGGACGAGGCCTATTCCGACATTTTCATGCCATATGACCTAGTTTGTTATAGTTATAACAAATAAACTAACCAGAATCATTCTTTAAGGGTGGTTGTTTCTGCGGTGTAGTATGGTTCCTTTGAAGGTTCCCATTCTTGTTGCGGTTCTAATTAGGCTTACGGTTTTGATTCTTAAAGCTTTTGGGATTTGGTTTCAGAATCGTAGCCTTCTTAGTGTTGCTGGAAGCAGTAAGCACTTCCTCTTTCATATCCTATTTTCATGATTCCTCCTTAATTCGGAGGCTAGTAGTCAAACTTTCAAGTCAATTTTTTTAGTTTTATGTCTAAGCTTATTTTGAACTTTTTCTAACTATGGGGCAATTTATCATAAGTAATGCAACTTGAAACTGTTCATTAATGGTCACACCTTCGAAGATGATCTCATGAGCTATTTTCTGAAGCTTATGAGACTGTGCCTCTACTGACCTGTCATCGGACATCGGATATTTAAGGTAGCGACTGACTGCGTATTTCTTTGCTCCAGCTTCCTCTGTGGCATGCTTCTTTTATAGCGCCTCCTAGATCTCCTTAACAGATTTATCCGTTGTGTTGTAGTAGTTATATAAGTCATTGTAGATGCCATTCAGAATGAACTTTTTGCACATGTAGTCATGCTCGATCCAGAATTGCTGCTTCTTCCTCTCTGCTATGGTGGGTGGATTAGATAGTGGTGTTTTGTTAGTGATCAGAACATAGAGCACATTTTCATTATCTAGAAAAATTGCATCTTCTACCTCTGTCTTTTGAAGTGCAGCCCCTCGAATCTGAAGGGTTTATTGATGTCTGGCAGTACCGTTCAAATAAAATCATCGGTCCTGAGCATTTGCAATAAGTGGGATTGTCTTAAATTGTTGAATCTAACTGCTGGAAATGACTGAGTCGCGTAATTCGTCATTTTCTTAAGACGATTCACGTTTAGCCCCAAGGTGCAAGACTAGCTATCAACCGCTCATTTCACGGGATAAACAGCCTCTAAAATTTAGTCGTGCTATTTGCACAACATCAAATCATTTTGAATTTAGCACTTTCTAATTTAATTGCTTGGAAAAATTCTGAAGAGAGAGAAATGGCAAAGGGAGAAGAAGAAAAATGAAAATTATTTGTTGCCTTTTTTTCTTTCTACCTATCTATTCATTAAATAGGCAGAACGGAAATTGTATGCATTATTGAGATGAGGGATTGTTAATGGATCTAAAATTATTGTTATTCCTTACGAATTTTATTACCATTAATTTTTGCAACGGCTCAATAATAATAGCTCATAAATATATTACCATGATACAACGTCATTCATTACGAATTTTGTTACCATTATTTTTTGCAATGGCTCAGTAACAACAGCTCATAAATATCTTACAGTTATATAACATCATTCATTATGAATTTTATTATCGTTAATTTTTTTCAAAATTAATTCACGTAAAACTCCAACGGTATGAAATTAAGAAATGAGGTAAGGGTTATGTTTACTATCTCATAATAATTTATACCTTGGTGTTAATAGCTTAGTTATTGATTTTGATGACAACAACCTTGGAAACAATAATACATTCATATAAAATATTGATACTAATGATTTTGCAAAGTTATATAGAATATAGTGCAGGATATTATACAGGTTTTTAATCGAAGACTGTACAATATAAGGGCTCAAGAATTGGAGTTGAAGACTCATGAGTATAAAGATCAAGATATAAAGATCTCAAGGCTACAGTATAGTGTATAGAGTCATAGAATATTGTTAAAGTCCCTGGTATCAATCTTTGATCTCTATTTCTTATTTTTATCCTTTTTAATTTTAAAGCAATGTATATTTAAAAATATATTTAAAAATATGTTCTAAAATTTTCTTAAGTTTAAATATTTATAAACTATGTTTAAAATGATTTACAAAGTATTAGACTATTTTACAAAGTATAGAGTTTTCAAAACAATTTTAAAAAAAAGTTTTCAAAATTTTCATACATATGTCGACACATAAGCCGATAGTATGCGACATACATGCCGTAACTTTAAAATTAAAAATTTGAAAATAAGTGTCTACTCATCATAACTATTTGCGAATAGACATGTCTGTTTATTCTTTATATATAGGGGATTTTCAAACAAATTTTTATCAACTACTATTATCTTCCGTCCTCTTACTCTGCCAAAATTTCTAGTGAAAATATATTAAAATCTTCTCAAATTCAAACCATAACCAATTCAAACTTCATTGTGTTGATTCTCTACTATTTACTCTCTAATTTCAATCATCTTTCTCTAAATCAAAGATCAAAGTGCTGTCCAAGAGGCTATAGGATTCACTGTAACCAAAGTTCAAGAAATTGTCGTTGGAAAAAACAACAAACTCTAGTTGTGTTTAAGAGAGTGTGCTTGTGTCTCATTTAAATCAAGTGGATATGCTTGGTGTCCCGTTTAAATCAAGTGGGTGTGCTTGGTATCTCGGAAATCCAAGTGGGTGTGCTTGTGTCCCATCCAAATTAAGTGAGTGTACCCAAAGCTCGAAAAATCTGGAGGGTGTGTGAGCCTTGAAATCAAGATTGTATTGGGTTTGCCTTCTACCCGTTGAAAGGTTGGCATTTGAAAAGAAATCTACGCAAACAATTATACTAGACTAGATGTAGGGTAACTCCGTACCAGTATAAAAATTCCTGGTGTGATTTCTCTAATTCTCTACTTTTTACTTTACTGCATTTATACTTATCTGTGTTTGCATCTATGATTTTTTATTCTGTATTGATTAATAATAAACTTGAAAGAATTTCCAAAGAATTTATAAAACACTATTCACCTCTCTTTAGTTTTTAATTAGCCTTAAGACCGATAATTCTGCCACTAACATTTAGTATCAGAGCATTAGGTTTTCAAAAATTCGTAGTTTGACTTTTAAAATGTTTAAATGGTTAGTAATACTATTGGTACACTTGTTAACACTTTTGTCGAAGGATAATCTACTACCAGACCTCCACTTTTTAATAGCAGTAATTACACTTATTGGTCATGTAGGATGAAAATCTATTTACAATCAAATGGTTTAGATATTTGGAATGTTGCATAAAATGACTACACTGAACCCCAAACTAATTTTGCATAATGGACTGATGACCAAAGGCACTTGCATAGAATAATTCTAAAGCCATGAATATTCTATTTTGTCACTAGATAAGAATTAATTTAATAGAGTGTCTATTTGTAGGTCTGCATACAAAATTTAGAGGACACTACAAGTTACACATGAGGTCACTAGTAAAGTGAAATAGACTAAAATTTCATGTTAACTAATCAGTTTCAATTATTTAAAATGAATCCAAATGAGTTCATTTTTGACATTTATTGCATATTTTAAGATATAGTGCATTCATTAGTTGCATTAGGGAAAAAAATTTCTGAAAAGGATCAAGTTAGACAAATCCTCAATTCACTCTCTTCAGAGTGGGATCAAAAGACACTTACAATTGAAGAGGCTGTTGATATTAGTACTTTGAAAATTGAAGTGTTAATAGGCAATTTAATGCGCAATGAAGCACAAATGTAGGGTAGAAGAGAAATCAAGGCAGCAGAAAAAAACCATCGCTTTCAATGCAATAAATGATGATTAGGATTCCGATGATGACAACGATGAAGAAAACGTATTTATGACTAGACATTTCAGAAAATTTCTGAAATATAGAAAGATGAACAACTCTCGAAAACCTGAAAACAAGAACAATTAAACTAGAACTACAATTAGATGCTTCAATTGTGATGACTCGATCATTTTCAAAGAGACTGCCCGCATCTGAATATATCAAAGAACTCACCGGCAAATGATTCATCCAAAAAAAGAAAAAGGGCATATACAACAACTTTGGATGATTCAGACGCTTCTTCAAGCGAAAGTTAATCTAATACTGAAAATATGAATATGTGTTTCATGGAAACAAAAGATTAATCAAAACTGATCAACATAAAGCAGAAAAAATTGGTACATTTCATAATTTAAATTTAATTTTTTTCCAGTTGCTTTTGATTGATAGGAATAATCTGTAAATTAATAATATTAGGATAATTAGAAATATATATAGATATATAAATATATAGGAATATTTTATGTTTAATTTAGTTTTGAAAATCAAGAGATATATGTCGACATATGCCCCACTTATATGTCGACATATGCACCAGAATCTAAAATTTGAAATTTCATTTCAAATTCAAACTTTTGAACTTCCCTCTACTTTTCACTTACTCCTATATTCTGAAAAGATGACGTTTTGACCATAGAACATGTCCTTTGATTCTCTACTTATTTACTCCATCTTCATTCTATCTTTTCACTTACTTTATTTTCAAATTTCAAATATCATTTCACTCTCTTGTCTCCTCAAAAACTCAAAAATGGCTTCTTCTAGTTCAAACCCAAAAACCATTAGGGTCTCTAAGACAACAAAAGGCTTTTTCTTCAATGAAAAAGATGCAATTTAGGCCTATATGGAATATACAACTTCTGAAAAAGTTTCTTCCGGAAGGTTTGCTAAATTTGATGATTTTGATTCTTGTGGTTTATATGAACTTTGTTTTGAAAATAATATTCTTAGTTTGATCGAATCTTCCCAAAATGATTTTATTTGCTACCCCGATTTGATAAAAATGTTTTATGCAAAGTTAAACGGAAAGTTTTATCAAGTGGAAGAAGCTCAAGTTTGGAGTAGCGTTAATGGCACTCAAATAGTTTTAAATTATGAAATTTTAGGTCATATTCTTGGTTGAAAGTCTAGTGGAATTGACCTCTCCACTTTTCAAATTGATGTTCAAAACCATGAAGTTTTTCAGGATATTTTCGAAAATGATGATGATTTTGAATTTAAACATAAAAATCTTCATCCAAAATCGAGACTTATGAGTCTCATTTTACAACAAAACATAACTCCAAGGACGGGTAATTATAATAACCCTACTCAAAAGGTTTTCAAAGCTCTTTCTGCTATATATGCTCGCTACGACATAAATTAGGTACAAGTCATTTTAGATGACTTTATTTAAAAGAACATTTCTGAACACGAGAATATGCTTTTTCATGGTGTGTATCTCACTAAAATTTTCTTATATTTTGGTGTGGATTTGAGAGGAGAAAAATCCATTCCTCAAAAGGTTTTTGACAAAGCCATTATCTCACTTATGCATGTTCCACCATTTTTCGAACCTTATGAAACTCTTCCAGAAAAGGAGCAAAGGTTGGCATGAGAAGAAGAGCAAGATATTCAACAAGAAGAGGAGGAAGAAGAAGATGAAATGGAAGTGAAAGAAGAAGAGGAGGAGGAAGAAATAGAAACTTTCTTAGAAAGTGTCGAAAAACCATCTACCAACAAAGAGATACTAAGGAACCAAGAGAAGCTTCTTAAAAACCAAACGAAGCTTAAGCATTTTTTTAGTAAAAAGTTTACTCCTTTTTCCAACAAAATGGATAAATTCTTTGGAAAGGTCATTCACAAGCTTGGTGGGTCTTCATCAACTTCATCCACATCCTTCTAAATCCGTCTAGTTATTTACTTGGGTTATCTAGCCTTGTACCTTGCATTTTAGTCTAAGTTTATGTTGTTCTAATGTATTTTTCTTTTATTTCGAATGAAATCCATGTACCCCTCAAGTTCTAATTAATGAAATGTGTTTCTTAGTGTGTTATATTGTTTATTAGTCTTTGGAAAGTCTAAAAGTACAATAGTATAGGATAAAAACAAAATCTATAACAAATAAGTTAGTTTTGAAAATTTTGGTATGTATGTCGACATATATACATACGGCTAGAAATCAAATTTTTTAAATTTCAAAATAGAAATAACTACCATACATCTATTCATTTCAAACGAGTTTCTACTCTTATATAAGCCTATTTCTTCCAGAAAACTCATTTAACATTTCATACCATACTCTGTTTTTATCCTCAAATATATTTTTACAAATATGTCTTCTCCACATCAAAAATTATATGAAAATCTTGAACAAACTCTCCAATCCTTGAAAGATTTTCTCTCCTTTATCCTAAGAAATCAAAGACACCTAGAATTGAGTCAAACGCAGATGATAAAGGAACAAGAAAGACATTTTGACACTATTCAACGGATGATTTCTTCCATAATCAAAGATGAACCATCTAACAACCCAGGTTGCACTGTTAGTAAGGACAATGAAGATTGGAAAGTCATTAAAGCGGATTCAATCTTTGGGGCCGATGGTTGGGTTGAAGACTTGAAGTTCCTTGAAATGTCTAGTTATTAGGTTTGAATTTAATATGCAAATATGTAATATATGTACACTCTTAGGATTTGGTTTGGTGCGTTTATTAGGTTTGAATTAAAAATTGATTGGTTGGATTGTTTGATATTATATGTTTGAATTTGATTGGATTGAACAAATTTGTGTGTTTTAGTTTGGTTTGATTTAAATTTGGATTGGTGAGTATTGGATTCACTTATGTATATTTTGAAATTTCATTAATAAAAAATTGTTTTGCCATCATGTTTAATAGTATCATTTATTATGTATCATCATTTTTACTTAGATTACTGATTTTGAATTACATATATCATAATATATCCTTATGTAAATCATTTAGGGGGAGTTGTATGTTTTTAACCCATTTTTGCTGATGACAAAGTGGGAGAAAATAAAAATATACATATGCACATATTAAGGGGAAATTATTGAACACAAAGGGAGTTATATCATAATTTATACAGAATAATAATGGTTGTCACCATCAAAAGGTGAGAGATTGTTAATACCTCGATTATTGATTTTCATGATAACAACCTTGATAACAATAATACATTCATATAGAATAGGGATACTAATGGATTTTTGCCAAGTTATATAGAATATAGTGCAAGATATTATACAAGTTTTGAATCGAAAACTGTACAGTATAAAAGCTTAAGAACTGGACATGAAGACTCATGAATATAAATATCAAGATATGAAGATCTCAAGGCTATGGTATAGTATATAGAGTCATGGAATATTGTTAAAGTCCCTAATAGCAATCTTTGATCTCTATTTCTTATTTTTATCCCTTTTAATTTTAAAATAAAGTTTTTTTCCAAAATATTTTTTAAAATTTCTCAAGTTTAAAATATTTATAAACTATGTTTAAAATGATTTACAAAGTATCAAACTATTTACAAAGTATAGAGTTTTCAAAAAAAATTCATTTTAAAATTCAAACTTTGAAATGAAGTGTCTATTCGTCGTAATTCTTCGTGAATGGACATGTCTATTTATTCTCTATATATAGGGTGTTTCCAAACGAATTTTTATCAACTACTTTCTTATTATCTTCTCTCCTCTTACTCTGCCAAAATTTCTAGTGAAAATATATTCAAATCTTCTCAAATTCAAACTAGAATCAATTCAAACTTCATTGTGTTGATTCTCTACTATTTACTCTTTGGTTTCAATCATCTCTTTCTCTCTCAATCAAAGATCAAAGTGTCGTCCATGAGGCTATAGGATTCATGTTAACCAAAGATCAAGAAATTGTTTCTGAAAAAACTATCAAACACTAGTTGTGTTTAAGTGGTTGTGGGTGTGCTTGTGTCTCGTTTAAATCAAGAAGGCATGCTTGATACTCCGGAAATCCAAGTGCGTGTGCTTGTGTTCCGTCCAAATCAAGTGAGCGTACCCAAAGCTCGGAAAATCTGGAGGGCGTGTCTTGTAGCTTTGAAATCGAGATTGTATTGGGTTTTCCTTCGGTTCGTTGAAAGATTGGCATTTGAAAAGAAATCTGTACAAGCAATTGTACGGGACTGGATGTAGGGTCACTCCGAACCAGTATAAATATCCCTAGTATGATCTCTCTAATTTTTTATTTTTTACTTTACTATATTTATACTTATCTATGTTTGCATCAGTGTTTGTTCATTCTGTATTGATTAATAATAACCTTGAAAGAATTTTAAAAAGATTTATAAAACACTATTCACCCTCTCCCTCCACTCTAGTGGTTAATTAGCCTTAAGATTCATAATTCCGCCACTAACACTTGGCCGTCATAACTTTTCCCCTATTGGTTCATTGCTCACTTTATTTGTCATACATGATTGGCTTCATATATTAAGCAAATGTACACCCAAATGCTCGCAATATTTCTTATCTATTTTTATTACTCTTTATCATTTAGTTTCTCATTTCAATAATTAATTCTTTAATTAGTTAATTATTAATTCCGGGTTGTTACATAAAGGGCTCAAGAAAGGCTTTATCTACGACCTGGAATCGAACCACTAGTCCGAGATGCCTGCCTGGTTGCTCGACGAATGGAAAGGACCTGTTGCTGCGGTGGACGATGTCATGTACGGAGTTGAAGAGGGGGACGCGGTTTTAAGGAGACAGAATTGGGAAGAGAATGATTGGACAACGGTAATGAATGATAAAATATTGAACGGAGCAGTCATGATCGTCGGTTCATGTGGGAAATTGTGCATTGCTTGTGATGATGGTGTGTTGATTGTGTTTGTGGATGTCAATGATAGGAATGAAATTTGGACGGTTAAGCCTTCCAGTAACGGTACTGTCATTAGACCAACTTTATTTTATGTTTTCTTTGTCATCCCTTTTGTTTGAAATGGTTGGTGTCTCTATTGAGTATTCTTCGGTGTTATCTTCATTGTGTTTTCCTCTTTAGGTTAGTTGACATTGGATTGGAACTTTTTTGATATCTTTTCTAATTTTGATATCTAGCGTGGTTGATGTTGGTGAGCCAACCAATTCAGAATGAATACTGTACTAGTTAGTGTATTGATTGATCTAAGTGTTTTATGTTCATTCATGTTGAAGAATATAGACGATCGATGTTAGAGTATTGTGCTGCTTTTTGTTAGAACGATGTTAACTTATTTTGAATGACAAACAATTTGAAAAGTGTTATTGTTTGAATTGATGAATTTTATGTATTTGAATCGACGAATTTTATGTATTTGAATTTCTGAAATTGTAATTCTATAATAATAATATGGACGATAAAGCTGCATATTGAAACAATTGAATTGTCCGTGCAATTTTTTTTAAAAAAAGTTGTATATATTTTGCAATGTTTAACAAATATTGTAAAAATTATTCTACAACTTTAAAAAAAAATTATAAAACATATTTCGCAATATCTAAAAATAGTTGCAGTTGATTCTATTACAACATCTAATAACAGTTATAGTCGACTCTATTACATCGTTTTTTTGCAATACCTAGGAAAATGTGAATGCCAACAATCTTTTGTTTGAGTCCGCTGAATTCTCTAACAGGTAGAACATGAACAGTTTTGTGGTTGCTCATGTGTGTGGTCCGATCCATTCAATGTAAACTTGGGTGTAGGTAATAAACATGTAAAAAAGTATAGTTTGTCACATAAGCGATGGAACAAGAGTAACCTGTGACTCGTTCAAGAGTCTCATGGGACAGCCAAGAGAATTTGAGAAGTGAACTAAAGCGTTGGAAATGTGCTGTAAATAGTCTTCTATAGTATTGTTTACCCGACCATGTTCTGAAGGAACACCTTCAACCTACTGCTCAATAGTTCTCAGGTACATACTTAAATGGACATTTAAATGCGTTTGGACGGATAAAATGATGAAACAGCTCACTCTGAAAGTGACCGAGTTCACAATTCCTTATTTTCAAACAGTAAAAGAAAGACACTTTCCTTTGTAGTTTGCAGAACAGTGATAAAGTACCAACACAGTTTATAAATTACTACTGCACAATGTTTTTTATTGATCAAATTCATTTTATAAATGTTGTGACTACAGTAAGCATTAGATCATTCGTTGGACATATATATTCCTCTAAATTAACCAGCTGATCTGTTAAATAGTTGCATAACTTCAATTGGATACAATAGAACAACGTTTACAAAAAAACATTGCTAAGGTGATGCTACTGATCCTTTGAGGAAACTTCTGCAGAGCGTCATCCATGCTGCTTTGTTTGGTTCTCTCGCATCTAAACTCTTCTTTGCTGCTTCCACATGGCAATTCTGCATTATTATTACATCTATTTAGTCCTCTAGGTAAGCAATTATATGTTGAGTAGTTTACAAATGAACCTAATTTTTGCCTTATCTGCAATAATAAGAAATGGTCAAGTGTTTTTAACCCCTAGCCAATTGAGCTTTACTTTCAACCGGCCAGGCTCATTTTATTTAATTGTTTTGTACGAAATGTGGTTATTTCATTAACTTGTTAATGGCATCAAAACAGAGTATGATATAAGTACCAAATAGAAACCATGTACTATCTGTTTCTCCAAAAGCAAACGTGCTTGGGATTTTGGTTAATTTTCCGAGCGTCTTTTTATAGGAAAAACATTACTGCTTGCATAAACAGCTTAATTATTAATTTAATTATATAAACTCATATAATCAGATATCCATGAAGTGCTTCAAAATTTCTATTTATGCCACTACTAGAAATACAGTATATAGCCACGAAGGCTTTCTAACGGCCGCCAACGGCATTTTCCAACGGCTACCAACGGCACGTTTTTTTTTAACTTGCCGTTGGTAGCCGTTGATAACCGTTGGAAATAACGCCGTTTGCGGCCGTTGGTAACCGTTGGAAATTTGCGTATACCTGCAACCAGACAGAGACCAAAACATTATTCTCATCTTCCCCAATTCAACCAAAACCCTTCTCCTCCCCTCCTCTTTTCCACCTCCAACCTTCCCCACGCAACCAACAGCTGCTCCAACGCCATCACTCAACGCCAACATCCTCTCTCCATTCCTAGAAGTCTCCAAAATCAGGTTTTTCTAAAACCCTACAATTTTTATCTTTTCTAATTTTGTGTTAATTTGCTGTTATATTTGTATCCAATGACATATTGCTTGTTTATTACACCAAACTAAATGCTAATTACAATTATTGTCATCCAAATGTCCAAATTGTTTGTGTATGTATATATTATGCACATATGTAAAATATGTTTATAATTTAGTATAAATGCGCATGTGAATTAGCATTAGATTAGTTATGATTGATTTAAATTATTTTGTGTATGTTTTGTAAAATGTTAGAAAAACATGAATTAGTGAAATATTTTACGAACATGAATTATATATTTTGTGAAATATTAAAAATCATATAATTTACTATATATGTATTTATTAAAATAATAGAATATAATGCATAATATGCCTTATTTTATATATTTAATAAAACGGTAATATAAAAACCAAATTTAAATCCCTTAGTGAATTTTTGGCCCCGTCTGACAGGTATTGTATATGATCGTTGTATGAATATTCGTTTTTATTGCAAAACGGATATTCATATTCATCTGATACAATATCTGTTGGATTTGTCCCTGTATTGGACAAGTTACAAACACTATAAAGTAATTACGTTTCGTAAATCATATCGTTATAAACGGTTCACAAAATTTCGACGGCATTTCCTTTTTGTTCCTTGTGTACATGCATTGTGTACGATACAAGGAACACGGGGGAAGTGCTGCCGAAATTTTGGGAAATCGTTTATAAAGATATGATTTAAGAAATGTAATTACTATTGTGTTTGTAATGGGAAGTAGGATAACCGACCATCACAAAAGGTACAAAAATGTAAACAAAATAGCAAGAAATATAACTTTGTATATAAACGAAAATGGATCATATATGAGCAGGATGACAGATTGCTGGCCTAAGTGGAGTAAGATCCCTGACCATGTCAGGGAGGCCATATGGCAGGATTTTCTGGTGAGTTTATATATACTACTTTACTATATGAATAAGTATAAATGAACACTTAGTAATGTTTTCTCTTTGTACAGGGGCAAGTGGACTTGGCGGAGGCCGATGTCGTCATGGTTCAGCGCCATTGGAATTCGAAGGTCGCCAAAAATTACAGGGAGGTAATGTCAGCTCTTAAAAAATCGGGGAAGAAACCGAACTGGATGGGCGCTTCCGTATGGGATTCTTGGATGAGGTGGTGGGAGACCGACGAGTTCAAGGTAAATGTTCTACCTAATATATAGTTAATTATTTCGCAATTAGTATAAATATAATATTCAATTTATAAAATTGGAGATGGAGTCGGAGAGGAACTCTGCCAATAGAAGTAGGAATCCTGTAACGCATCGTGGCGGATCCAAGTCTTTTCAGCATCACCGTGAGGACTTGGTAAATTTATCTAAACCGTTATTACATTTTGTATATTAATTAGTTCGGTAATTAGCTATGAAAAAATAAAATATATAAATTATTTATTGCAGGAAAGATCGGTTGGACGTCGCGTGTCTATGATGGAGGTATTTACCCGCACCCACGCATCAAAACAAACAGACAATGCTGGCAATATTACATATCAGTGGGATGGTGATGATAAGGCGACGGCTGCATATGTATGCATATTTTAAAACTTATTTTATTAATATCGATATGTTTAAATCATATTCTACTAATTTTAACCTGTAATTGTTTTTTATTTTAGGCAAAGTTTCAGGAGGCACGGGCAGAGCTGCTTTCAGAATCGGATCGCGATGAGTTGACGGTAGAGGAGGAAGATAATATTTTCGACGTTATTATGGATCCGACGCAGCGGAATAGGCGCTATGGCTATGGAAACCAAGCGGTAATCTTATAAACATTGCAATATTATATTTAATAAATTAACATATAGATACACTATACATATGATGATTTCTAGTTGAGTTAACCTATATATTTAATAAGTTAACCTATATATTGTAATAAAAATATGCATTTATTTGTGGTATATGCATTGCTTAAGATCACGTCATTTACGTTTTTATATTTTAAAATATACATTGCTTACGAAAATGATTATAATACAAATGTGAATATCTCATATTCTATTTGCAGGTTCGGGCAGCTCAAAAGGCGTGTGACAAAGCTGAAATAAAAGAGCTTAGAACCATGGTTGAGCAGTTGCAAGAGCAGGACCGTCTTCGCGCTATACAAATGGAGCAGCTGAATCAACGTTTAGCGGAGTACGCGCAGAGGCATGGTTCCTTCCCTTCGTCGTCTGGTGCTTCCGGAGGTGATGATGATGCTTGAGAGGTATGATGATTATTGTTTTGTGGTTGGTTATTGTATATATTGACTTTGAGGTGGTGAGGATTGTGTTTGATGGTTATTGTGTATGTATTGACTTTGAGGTGGTGAGGTTTAAGTGTTTGCATTGTACATATTGACTTAAATATGGAGTTGGAGTTGGTGAGGGTTTGGTTGTAATGTTTGAATATGGAGTTGGACTTGAATATGTAATGTTTGATGTTGATTTTTGGTTGTTTATATTGTTTGTGGTATAATGTGTTGAATATGTGATATATATGTGAAATGGAGTGGAAATGGAATGAAAATTGATATATATTGATTGTGTGTGGTTGGAAGGTGAATCGCGTGCTGCTGTAAAAAAAAATTCACCCAGATTAGCAACGGCTACCAACGGCTAACAACGGCTTATTGGTCAGTTTTTTGCCGTTGGTAGCCGTTGCTAATTCCCCGTTGCTTCCGTTGGAAGCTGTTGGAAGGCGTGGTACTCTATTCCCACGCTATTTCCAACGGCTACCAACGGCCGCCAACGGCTAGGAGCCGTTGGAATAGCATATTTCCCTTGTAGTGTGCTAAATATAGTGTTTGATGCCTTATCACTTCTTCTTCATACCAAAGACTGTGGATGCCCATGCCCCATGCATTCTTTTTTAAAGATAGCATATGCAATACTTTTCATAGGGACAAACTGGTGATCACCTAATGATTTCAGATTGGCCAAAACATTTAGGTATAATATTCAGTATCTTTCCTGGTTAAGGTCTGAATCATTACATGTCTAGAATGTCAGTATTATTGTTCAGATATAACAAAATCATAAATGCAGGGTAAAAGTGGTCCATCTAATACTCAGCACAGCAAGTTGGGACTATATTGGTGTCCTACGTGATCTTTCTTCTTACTTGTAGAAAGTCAAAAATTGTCCAAACATATAGCCAGATGTCTTACACATAACATCCGGATAGAATGAAATATGTAAGTGAAATATCAAGTTCAATGAAACAATTGTTTCCACCTACCTGAATTGCTTCACGTTGAAGAAGCCTGCCAATAATATCCAGCAAGATATCTTTACTATACTCAGGATGACCTTGAATTCCCAAAATATGTTGTCCGTATCCAAACATTTCGATTCCAGTCTTATCTGACCTTGCAATCACTTCAGCCTGAGGTGGTAATTCCCATACCTGTATAACGTAGATTTAAAAGAAATGGACCAACTATGTGAGTAACATACAAAAAAAAAAAGATAATATGTCCGGCTAAATACCTCATCTTGGTGACACTCGATAACAAGGAGATGAGAAGGTAGTTGAAGATAAGAAAGCATTTTACTATTGGAATGAACAGGATGAATGCACCTAACTCCTATATCCCATCCTTTGTTTGCTCTTCCTATCTTGCCCCCCAAAACCCTACTCAGTATCTGCATACATGCAAATTTTATTTATGGTTTTAAAATATAAGTTCCTTGTACACTTGTCAGACATTTACATTTAATAACATTAAACGCACATAGTAGTGTCAGAGTTACTGAAAATAACCAACATAAATATATACTGTACACCACCAACAATAGTTGGTACATGAATTATTCAGTAAATCAAGGATTGAAATTTTGTAGCTGGAATCCATTTGTCAGTAAACTATTGCACATGGGTTAATTAAACATATAGGACCCCAGCAGATCTTACTTGTCCAGAAGAGTTTAAATAGTGTACAACTTGACAGCTATAAAATGCCTAAATAATGTATGAAGTTATAATAAATGAGTTATGAAAAACAGAATATTGTTGGTCACATGAAAGATTTTGATTGATACAGTTTTTTGTCACGGTCACATGTCATATTCAAGTGCCTGTACATATTCTCTCATAAATTTTGTGTTTTGAATTTATGCAAATTAAGTGACGGAGGAGAGGAGAAAGGGTTGAAAAATTCTAGTTACTGCAACAAGGAGGGAAGGAGTGAAAGATAAGATGGTTGTTCATATTTTCTAAAAGGCAGGGAAAGCAATCATTTCCTATATAACTTATATGATAAAACCATTTTTCGAACCAACCGTTTTTCATCCCCTCCGTCTCCTTCGTGTATATTTTGTATTTTTTAAGCAGACGGGTGAAAACACAAAACATAAAATTCATTTATTAACCAATCGCTACGTATGTGTTTAGGCGAAAATGTTGCAGCAATTTTTCTTTATGGACAAAACCACAAGATTATAAAAGGACGTAATATGTACGTTCCAAAAAATACATTATCAAGGGTGAAAATAAACAGGCAACAAAATTAGAGCTGTACAAGTTTAGAACTTTTACAATGAGTAGAAGATATTAGCATTGAAATATGGCAACTGTCAAGTAAAGTCACGGAGGCCAAAGAGTTGTAAATTGTAATATTTGGAGAAGAATTTATAAAGTTCATTGAGTTAATCATTCAAAAACATGCAGAGATCAGTAGTTATGGCCAATGTGAAACATAAACGAAGACAAGTTGGTTGAGAAATGAGGTAGGACTACAAAGTTGTTTTGCTTGGATAGTATTTTTGAAGATAGATTTAATAGGGAAGACGATGACCATGTTTTATTAGATGATACTAAGCGATGGGCTAAAACAATGATAATATAAATGTAATGCGGATGTGAAAATGATGTAACGCCTAAAAAACAAATATCATCAAGCTCAAATGTAATGCGGATGTGACCCTTTGTTTCAAGATGAGATAGTCTCATCATCTATTTAAAAAGCCAACTGACTTGTTAAAAGGGTTAAAATAACGAACATGACGATCAAAAGAAAAAAAATAAAGAACAAGAGCATGAAAGAAAACTATAACGAGATGGTAGAGTTAAATCAAAAAAAAAAGAAGATGATTTTAGATCAACTAATATTTTCCAACATATTATAGCAAAACAAGGCGAAGCATTCACCGTTAAAATTCAAAAAATAGAAGACAGGAAAAAAAGACGAGAAAGAACAAGTAATGCTATCCTGCAACACGAGGTAAGAATGACATGACACTTAACAGGCACTTGGACATTAAGCTAAAAAATATAGCTTAACTTTTAATACGACAATAATGATTTTGTTTTATGTATTAAGTTTAATGGTTGATCTGTCATGTACATGATGATTAGCATAAAGGTAGAGTTTGCAACAGAAAAGATTGTTAGTCCATTTAATTAAAATCATTCACAGCATATCCGTGTTGATTCAATGATATTTTAGTCTCTTAGTTTGGATGCAATCATGCAATAATCAAAAGAACACGTTCAATTATATCACTCTACAAATATTAAATAACCACAAGGGCTGCGTTTCCTGAATGTAATTTCAGGTTGTTTGTATTTTATCATTATAAAACCATCTATTAAGACAAAACAATTCAAAACAATTTTAGTACCTATTTTTTTTTGAATGTTGAATATTGATTTATGTTTTAATTGTTGAACGCAAACAAATAAGTTATTGATTATTCAGATTCAACATTAAGCAATCAGCATTCAGACTTTAGAGTCAACGATCAAAATTTAGAATTCAGCATTTTAAATAAACAGAGCCAAATCTAAAGCATTTTCAAAAATCATTACTTCAACGTTCAAGTTTAAAACAGAAAATTGATACCTGATGTCCAAAACAGATACCCAGAATCTTCTTCTTCAAACTATTCAAACTCTCCAACAAATCTATCAGCTCATGAATCCAATCCTCATCTCCATGTGCATCATGACAGCTACCAGTAATCACAAACCCATCATACGCTTGCACGTCCTCAGCACGTGGAAATTCGCCTTTTGCAACTCGATACACGTCCCACGTCTCCCCTTCTTCTCTCAACAACTCTGTAAACACCTTGAAATATCCACCGTACATTTTCTTCACGTATTCTGAGTCTTCAGCACATAGCAGAACCGCAAATCTTTTTATCGCCATTTTATCAGGTTTTAGTACTTTAATTTGTTGCGACGATAATGGAGAGCTTTTGGGGTTTATAAAGAGCAGCGAGGGATGAAATTGATATGAAAATTGGGGGTTTCCGTTTTGAATTTATTTTTTTATAGGACAAATATACCCTTTTCACTGTAGTTGGTGCATTGTGAACCAAATTTGCCCATGATTTTGTGGAGTAGCGACCGTAGAGTTGGAATTCAAGGGGAACATCCTGCTTTTCTTCTCTATCCTGCCAAAAGTGTTTGTTCATTTGATTATGGATTCGAAGTGCCTAATGTGACAATTTCCTTTATTGTTTATGGAATCCAAGTGTCTTTTACTATCAATTAAGCCAAGTGGGAAAGTTAATTATGATGTGAATCCCTATTATCAAAAAAATGTACCAAAATAAGAATCTATTTTGACATATAAGGTAATAATGAGGTTCACGTCCCACTCTAATCGAATAACATATAAAATTCATATAAATAAGTCATTGAAATATACAGTCTAATCGATTGCAATATAAAAACGATATGTTGCGGTAATATTACTAAACTCAAATTTAATTTCACCAACCATATTATTTAAATAAGATGCATATGTGATATGTTTTGACAATTATTTTCATATCTTTACTACTAATAAAGAGAATCCATTAAATCGATTTATTCGGTGTCTTTTCGAAATTTCAAATATACTCTTTTACATCTCATAGAGAAATAGTATTCAAATATGAGGATATAGCTTGTTATTTTCTAAGTACAACTGTTAGTCACCATGGAGAACCACATTGTGCGTTCACAAGATGAAGTATCCGATTGTATCATATTGTCCATAGTTTAGTTGGAGTTCATTGGTCGAAGTTTTGCCTGATTCCGAGTTGGTATGAAGAAGTTATTGCAGTTTGAAGAAAAAAATGGCAGTTTCTACACTAGGCGGGATTCAAATATGAGGATGTGGTAGCCTGTTATTTTCTAAGTACAACTGTCAGTGTGACGCCCCACCTCTATACCCATGCTAGCCAAGAACACTACGGTGTAGTGCTGTCAACTAGCACAGAGAATAAGGCTGTTGAGGAGCGACCATCCGTGTAACTTCTTTGTGCGAGCACCGATATGTCAGATAGTATAGGATACATATCATTTAAGGAAGAAATCCGACGTACCGATACAAACTCAAAACTATCACACAGTGGTTATATATGATCTTCGGAAACAAATATAGAAGTAAACATAACACAAATCAGTCACAGACAATTCATATCACAAAGGCGGAAATAGATATAAATATAACACATGAAAGTGTACATCAGAGTAGTGGTCAAATAAGATCCACCATAACACAAAAGAATAGATACAAGTGCAAGACAATAGAATATGCATACATCAAGGAGTCTAATCTCAAATGTATACAACAAAAACTACTAAACTAGAGTGGTTAGGCAGAAGTCATGAGGAAACACCTGTAAAATCTCAGTCTGACCCGAGTATTATTTAAGAAGAAAATAATAAACGGACCAGTCTAGCTATAATTATCAGATAAAATGATATAGAATAAGAGATATGACCAAAACGTATGATAACCATAAAGTCATACTGTGATAAGTACGTAATTGAAAATCAACAAGAGATTAATCAATATCACAAGAATCTTCTCAAAGATTAAAAAGAATGTCATGTTCTTTATTTAATTCACCAAGCCACAATAATGACATACATATTAATGCCAATTGTAAAAGTTGGTGAAACATAAATTCCAGAAATCAACCATTAGAAATCCAGAAATCAAATAATCCGAAGCAACGACGTCGTACAGCGTAACGTCCGATGATCCAGAGAAACAATAAATAGGAACAACGACGTCGTACAGCGTAACGACCGATGAACCAAAGAAACAATAAAAAGGAACAACGATGTCGTACAGCGTAACATCCGATGAACCAACACATAAGAAAATGGAACAACGACGTCGTACAGCGTAACGTCCGATGAACCAACACATATCAAAATGGAACAACGACGTCGTACAGCGTAACGTCCGATGAACCAAATCACAATAAAAAAAGGAACAACGATGTCGTACCGCGTAACATCCGATGAACCAACACATAGCAAAATGGAACAACGACGTCGTACACACTACAACAAAACAGGCTTTTTACAACGGGCAATGCCCGTTGTAATATGTGTTCCACAACGGGAGCCGACCGTTGTAATAGGCGATGTTGTAATAGGTTGACCATATTTTACAACGGGCATTGCCCGTTGTAATAAATCTTTTTACAACGGGCAATGCCCGTTGTAATACACCTTTTTACAACGGGCAATGCCCGTTGTAATACAGGATATTGCAACGGTTTCTGACCGTTGCAAAATAAATGCAAATTTTAAAAAAAAATTGCAGCAGCATACATCCATACCAATAATGAATAATTCCAAAAAGGAATTTTAAAACCAAAAAAGGAATTCCATTTCATTTTGCATTTACAATTTTCTTCTTTACAATTTCTTTTTCTATTTACAATTTTGCATTCTCTGTTTCATTCTTCTTTGTTTCATACCATCTCATCATTCTCTGTGCACGTTGTCATCTACACTACAGCCTAACTTCACTTCTGCAATACCAAACATCAACACACCTTTACTTCACAACTGCTATCAACCTGACAAGCAAATCAAACCATCCACACAACACTTCTTT
The DNA here is from genome assembly GCA_030737815.1 of Allium fistulosum. Lineage (NCBI taxonomy): Eukaryota > Viridiplantae > Streptophyta > Magnoliopsida > Asparagales > Amaryllidaceae > Allium > Allium fistulosum. The sequence goes on from CM060902.1 coordinate 1,026,901,448, forward strand.
CTCCGACCATCTGCTTCTGCAATACCCACATACTTATGCAATTCCCCCTCCCATACTTCCATACTTCACAATCATCAAACAAAACCATCACCAAAACCTTCTGCATCTCCTTCAAACTGCAACCATCACTCTTCATTAGCAACTTCAACTGACTACAACCATATACACTATGACACCATATCCACTGACCAATCTATGACAGCAAACTCTGAACAACTCCAACCAATGCATTCACAAACCATCACATCAACAGTGCACACCACCAACACTCTCTACGAGCATCAGCCACATATCACCATCATACATACATCCAATTCCAACCTCACTTCAGTCAACTTCAATCACCAGTGCAAACTCATCCTCGACCAACCACTTCAGACTGCAACCTTCACACTTCTTTCTATAATCTGAGATCTAAAATCTGAAAACACGCACTGATATGAATGCATATGCTGTGGTCTGCTTGTCGCTCGCTAATCTGAATGTAAGTCAGGTTTTATCAAATAGCTGCATTAGCTGTATTATGAACCACAAGTATAGTTGCAAAATCAAGTGTATTAGTTTTAAATTTCAGTTGCCTTAACTTTTAGATGATGGCTGCTATGGAGTGTTGTTGTAGATGACAAACTATCTTGTGTTTTGCTGTTGCATATATCATGGTCTTGATTCTGTAGGCAGTAACATGGTATTAGAATCTATTCTTTGCTTTTAAAGTCAGCTGTAGAGCTTAAGACAATAACTACAAAAACAAAATCTCACAGGCAGAATTCCATTTTAGATCGGATTTTCATATGTTATTCAAAACTCACTTGAAGAACCAGTTGATAAAATCATTCAATCCATGCCGAAATAAAATTAATACCCAGACACTTACTTGAAACCTACAATTCAAACTAATGTTTTCAAAACAAATAGAATCAGAACTAAAGAAGGAAAGAAAAATAAGTTTTGGATTAAAATGCAGAATCTCAAGCATCAAAGTTATTTTTAAAATATAGAGTCACATCACACACAACTTAAACGATAGAATCTCAAGCAAGGCTGTAAAACTGGATAGCGGTCTGCGTGGCATCAATCGCCTAGACGGTGATTAATCCAGAATTAATCAAATCATGACCAAACCAATTAATTTTGGTTAAATTTTGATAAACTTTTATGCATCTTTACTCTTACTATGAATCTAAAATCTGAAAGCAACTTCCACAACTCTACGTGATCAAAACTAGACAAACACTTCTGTTAATAAATATTAATTAAACGACTTTTGTCATTAAGCATATATCGTGGGCCTTACTAATTAGACAACATTTTGCATGATTATAAGCATCGAATACATTGTCGATTAAGCAACATTGAAATCTTTTTCTCCATTCATAAATAATGACAAACAATGAAATACATCCTTAACTAACAGCTAAGACCATAGCCAAACTGGAATAGACTACCTCTTGTTATCAAAAAAATGTTTGGATTACATTCCATATGTCATGTTGACTGTAATAGTGTAGCATACAAATATATGAAAAATGACTTGCCGATTATATTGACTGTAATAGTGTAATAGTGTAACATCCCCAAAGTGACATGGTTGGTCGACTTGCCGATTATATTTCTACCAGGGGTCGTTAAAAATGGAGATATAGGGATCAGCTTTTGGCAGAGGTTGAACAAGTTAGGAACAATGCGGTAAAACACATACGTGCACTTACTAACAAAGTTGACTAGTGGAAAGCATGAGCTCCTTGGCAGACCACTTCCATTTATACTGAGATTGCTGGTGAACCATGGAATGCTAAGGTTCAAAAAACAATGACAAAGATCAGGCTTGCTCATTGTATTGACATAATAGTGGCTTTGTGCCTTAACATGGATCTTTCATTTCTTAAAAATAGGCCAGGTTTATCCTCCCAAAATGTCGATGTGCTTGTACTTAGCAGCACTTAACTGATTAAATACACTAGATAAAGTTAAACAGTGGTCCAATATCCAAACGATGGTCCGCAAACTGTGTGATAACGGAGATGAAACAATAAACCATCTATTTTTTCAATGTTATTATTTTAACCAAATCTGGAATAACATCAAACAGAAATTACAAATATAGGCTAACAACACAGATACTATTCAAACAAGTCTGGAGTACACTGCAAGTAATTTCAAGAATAATAACTTTCATGCAGATTTTGTAAATATAGCAATAAGTGCAACAGTGTGGCACATTTGGGTAGAGTGTAACCAAAGAAAATTCCAGAACAAACAATTTCTAGCTAATGTCAGGTTAGAGTTAGTAGCAGAGGATTGAAGAATACTAGTATCTGAATTCTTTCAAGATGCATGTAATAAAAGAAGCGAGCTTTGCAAAGCTTTTGGGCTTATCTGTATACGAAGGATTGGATCCGGCTTTTGGTGGTCAGCAGCAGTCTCGAGACAGTGTCCAACTTCCAGATCCACTTCTGAATACGAAGGTTTATCCTCCCAAAAAATCGTTTGAAGGTCTTCTTCAGTGAACCACGATGGCAGAGGAGTAGCCAGATCTACAATATCCATTATCACTTGATTTGCATCTGTCGCGATGGGGATCTCAGAGCTCGAAAATAAAATGTAAACGTTGCGTATAACAGTCTTCACACGAAAGCGACCAAAATCTGCCTCTTCTCTTCCAGGTTCCTACATGTCTTCACATCAAAGCGGCGACAAAACCCTAATTTATTGAAGAGGAACGAACGAACATCAAAGCTTTTAGTTTATTGAAGAGGAACGAACAAATCCCTAGTTGGGCCGGCTCCTTTATATTATAAACTGCGCTTTTAGTTTTACAACGGGCGTAATATGTGTTGTAAAATTGGTACCTTTTACAACGGGCACTTTGTGACCGTTGTAAAGTGGGCATCTATTACAACGGGCATTTTGTGACCGTTGTAATAGCCTTCTATTACAACGGGCAACAAATGCCCGTTGTAAAAAGGGCATTGTGTATACATCTTTTACAACGGGCATTTTGTGACCGTTGTAATAGCCTTCTATTACAACGGGCAATCAATGCCCGTTGTAAAAAGGACGTTGTAATAGGGTATTTTTGTTGTAGTGACAGCGTAACGTCGGATGAACCAAATCACAATAAAAAAAAGAAACAACGATGTCGTACAGCGTAACATCCGATGAACCAACACATAGCAAAATGGAACAACGACGTCGTACAGCGTAACGTCCGATGAACCAAATCACGATAAAACGGAACAACGACGTCGTACAGCGTAACGTCCGATGAACCGAATCAAAGAGACATCGCTCAATCGCTAGTCTAAACCATAAAATGATCATCATCGATCATCAAGAAGTGTCAATCACACCAAGCTAGTAAATATATGAGTTTAGCTTCATGTCCCATAACCACTTGCTTAACTTAAATATTTACGAACAAGTTGTAGGTCTTCACTAGAGAATTCACAAAAGGGTTCAATCGAACAAGTCCAAGAGCTAACCGACAAAGTGAACGCGAGCGTTTCATACCACTCGTTTTACTAAGTCGTTTAATTCGATTTCTCATCCGAGTGAAGTAAAGGCTTGTATATACTAGTAGATTAGAAAACGGTTTGATAAACGAGTTTGGTATTAAAAATAGAGTTGAAAACATTTTGATGAAAGGGTTTTGATATTTACACTAGTATTAAAACTTTCATATCTTTAGAGTGACAAGTCACAAAACGATTGTTGAAACAAATCGAATCACATAAATTCACATTCGAAGACGTGAGAAAAATCCAAAGAAATCAATTCCCAAAACCATCAAAGTAGGAATTCTGATGAATGTTTTTCAGATAAGATCCCCTACGAAGGGGGGTACGGGGTTCGACCTGCCCGGTCAGGTCACGGGGGTCCAGGGGGCAGCGCCCACGGCGGGGTGCGGGGCAGCGCCCCGTCCAAAACGGTACGACTTAGTGAAGACAAGAGAGGCGAGCGACATTCTCAAAAATCCCGAGAAGAAGTCATCAATGAAGAAAATAAATGATAACGACGAATCGGATAACCTTGATCCGATAGAAATTGAAATTCCGAGCTAAATAGGCAAAAACATGCGAGATAGAGCAGGTCACAGGCTCCAGACGTCTGGGGTATATGCTCAGACGTCTGCAACAAGTTTCAGGAACTGCCTGAAACAGTCTCCAGACATTTGAGACTACCTGCAGACGTCTGGTGACGTGCTGAAATCGTTTTTCAACCTAGTGGGAGAGCAAACTCTCTCCCACACTTGCACCCGGTCGAGCAATGGAGTTCGGGGTTTTTGTCAATCGGTAATACGGCCCTATAGGCTCTCCGATTCACAACCAAAAACATGTTCACAATACAAAGCAAGGAGATGCAAAGTTTTGACTTCAAAACATCAAAAATTGAAAGGTTCGCCAAAGCAATTCAAACCAAAAGCAATTGAACATGAAATAGTGTTAGGAATTCATACCTAATATCAAAGATGGTTATAGTCATAGATGTGAGATAAAAATCTCACCTTTGAACCCAAACGAATGAAGAAGATGCTTGAAGACAAGGGAAGATCAACCACACTTCAATCTCAACACAAGAAGCATGAATCTAAGCTAAAAGAGAAACACTTCCCAAATTAGGTTTAGGAATTTTCTGAAATCAAAGAGAGAATGAATTAGAGAAGAAGATGGAGATGCATACCTTAGCTTCTCTTTGGATTTGGAGCAAGAATTTGAGATTGAAAGAGGAACTAGGGCTTAGAGTTTTAATTTCCCATCTCTCCCACCATTTTTGCTTTAGAACTGAAAATAGGAGGAAGTGAGAGTGAATGGAGAGGGATGGTTCAGTTTGGGGGTTAAGTTGGCAAAGGGGGCTGAACCCAAAACCAAACCCAAAGTGCAAATGGTCAAATTTTTGACTAGCTCCAAACATATCAAAGTTTATACTCAAAAAGGTCGCAAACGACATTTTGGACTTAATGGAAGTGGTCTCGAGTCCCAATTCGACTGTTTGCAAAAAGTAGCTTTTCGGACCAAAATTCGACTAACGATGAAATATTTAAATAAAATATTTAAATATAAAATCGATAAATATGCGGGTTGTTACAGTCAGTCCCCGTGGAGAACTACAATGTGCGTTCACAAGATAAAGTATCCGAGTGTTCCATATTGTCCGTAATTTAGGTGGGAGTTAATCGGTAGGAGTCTCGCTGGATTCCGAATTAGTATGAAGAAGTTATTGCAGTCTGAACAAAAAAATAGCGGCTTCTACACTGGGCGGAATTCTAATAAGGGGATGTGGTAGCATGTTATTTTCTATGTAAACTGTTAGTCGCCATGGAGAACTACAGTGTGCGTTCATAAAATGAAGTATCTAAGTGTACCATATTGTCCATAATTTAGGTGGGAGTTCATCGGTCGAAGTTTTGCCTAATTCCGAGTTAGTATGAAGAAGTTATTGCGGTTTGAACAAAAAAAGCGGCTTCTGCACTAGGCGGAGTTCAAATATGGGGATGTGGTAGCATGTTATTTTCTAAGTACAATAATCAGTCCTGATGGAGAACTACAATGTGAGTTCACAAGATTAAGTATCTGAGTGTCCCATATTGTCCGTAATTTAGGTGAGAGTTAATCGGTCGAAGTCTCGCCAGATTCCGAATTAATATGAAGAAGTTATTGCAGTCTGAACCAAAAAATAGCGGCTTCTGTACTAGGCGGAGTTAAAATATGGGGATGTGGTAGCATGTTATTTTCTAAGTAAACTGTCAGTCCCCAAAGAGAACTACAATGTGCGTTCACAAGATGAAGTATTCGAGTGTACCATATTGTCCGTAATTTAGGTGGGAGTTCATCGGTCGAAGTTTTGTCTGATTCCGAGTTAGTATGAAGAAGTTATTGCAGTCTGAAGAAAAAAAATAGCGGCTTCTGTCTAGGCGGAGTTCAAATCTGAGGATGTAGCCTGTTATTTTCTAAATACAACTATTAGCCACTATGGAGAACTACAGTGAGCATTGAAGTGGGCATATAGCCTATTATTTTCTAAGTACAACTGTTAGTCACCATGGAGAACTACAATGTGCATTCATAAGAAGAAGTATCCGAGTGACCATGTTGTCCGTAATTTTGATGGGAGTTCATCATTCGAAGTATCACTTAATACCAAGTTAGTATGAAGAAGTTATTGCAGTCTGAATAAAAAAATAGCGCCTTCTGTACTAGGCGGAGTTCAAACATGGGGATATGGTAGCCTGTTATTTTCCAAGTACAACTGTCAGTCCCCATGGAGAACTACAGTGTGCGTTCACAAGATGAAGTATCTGAGTGTTCCACATTGTCTTTAATTAAGGTGGGAGTTAATCGGTCGAAGTCTCGCCGGATTCCGAATTAGTATGAAGAAGTTACTTCAGTCAGAACAAAAAAATAGTGGCTTCTGCACTAGGCGTAGTTCAAATATGGGGATGTGGTAGGATGTTATTTTCTAAGCAAACTATCAGTTCCCATGGAGAACTACAGTGTGCGTTCACAAGATGAAGTTTTCGAGTGTATCATATTGTCCGTAATTAAGGTGTGAGTTCATCCGTCAAAGTTTTGCTTGATTCCGAGTTAGTATAAAGAAGTTATTGCAGTCTGAAGAAAAAAATAAGCGGCTTCTGCCTAGGCGGAGTTCAAATATGAGGATGTAGCCTGTTATTGTCTAAGTACAACTAATAGTCACCATGGAGAACTACAGTGAGCGTTGAAGTGGGGATATAGCCTGTTATTTTCTAAGTACAACTATTAGTTACCATGGAGAACTACAGTGTGCGTTCACAAGATGAAGTATCCGAGTGTACCATATTGTCCGTAATTTAGGTAGGAGTTCATCGCTCGAAGTATTGCCTAATTCCGAGTTAGTATGAAGAATTTATTATAGTCTGAACAAAAAAATAGCGGCTACTGCACTAGGCGGAGTTCAAATATGAGAATGTAGCATGTTATATTCTAAGTACAACTATTAGTCACTATGGAGAACTACTGTGAGCGTTGAAGTGGGGATATAGCCTGTTATTTTCTAAGTACAACTATTAGTCACCATGGAGAACTACAATATACGTTCACAAGATGAAGTATCCGAGTGTACCATTGTGTCCACAATTTAGGTGGGAGTTCATCGGTCGAAGTTTCCTCCGATTCCGAGTTAGTATGAAGAAGTTATTGCAGTATGAACAAAAAAAAACGGCTTCTACCTAGGCAGAGTTCAAATACGGGGATATAGCCTGTTATTTTATTTTCTAAGTACAACTATTAGTCACCATGGAGAACTACAGTGTGCATTCACAAGATGAAGTATCTGAGTGTACCATATTGTCCGTAATTTAGGTGGGAGTTCATCGGTCGAGGTTTTGCCTAATTCCAAGTTAGTATGAAGAAGTTATTGCAGTCTGAAGAAAAAAATAGCGGCTTCCGCCAGACGGAGTTCAAATATGAGGATGTAGCCCGTTATTTTCTAAGTACAACTATTAATCACCATGGATAACTACAGTAAGCGTTGAAGTGGGATATAGCCTGTTATTTCTAAGTACAACTGTTAGTCACCATGGAGAACTATATTGTGCGTTTACAAGATGAAGTGCCCGAGTGTTCCATATTATCCACAATTTAGGTGGGAATTAATCGGTCGAAGTCTCGACGGATTCCGAATTAGTATGAAGAAGTTATTGCAGTCTGAACAAAAAAATCGTGGCTTCTATACTAGGCCAAGTTCAAATATGAGGATGTGGTAGCATGTTATTTTCTAAGTAAACTGCTAGTCTCCATGGAGAACTATTGTGTGCGTTCACAAGATGAAGTATCCGAGTGTACCATATTGTCCGTAATTTAGGTGGGAGTTCATCGGTCGAATTTTTTTCCTGATTCCGAGTTAGTATGAAGAAGTTATTGCAATCTGAAGAAAAAAAATAGCGGCTTCTGCCTAGACGGAGTTCAAATATGAGGATGTAGGCTGTTATTTTCTAAGTACAACTATTAGTCACTATGGAGAACTACAGTCAGTATTAAAGTGGGGATATAGCCCGTTATTTTCTAAGTACAACTGTTGGTCACCATGGAGAACTACAGTATGCGTTCACAAGATGAAGTATCCGAGTGTACCATATTGTCCGTAATTTAGGTGGGACTTCATCGGTCGAAGTTTCGTCCGATTCCAAGTTAGTATGAAGAATTTATTACAGTATGAACAATAAAATAGTGGCTTCTGCCTAGGCGGAGTTCAAATACGAAGATGTAGCCTGTTATTTTCTAAGTACAACTGTTAGTCATCATGGAGAACTACGATATACGTTCACTAGATGAAGTATCCGAGTGTTTCTTATTGTCTGTAATTTAGATGAGAGTTCATCGGTCGAAGTCTCGCCTAATTCCGAGTTAGTATGAAGAACTTATTGCAGTCTGAACAAAAAAATAGCGGAGTTTTCCTAGACGAAGTTCAAATACGGGGATGTAGCCTGTTATTTTCTAAGTACAACTGTTAGTCACCATGGATAACTACGGTATACGTTCACTAGATGAAGTATCCGAGTGTTCCTTATTGTCTGTAATTTAGATGGGAGTTCACCGGCCGAAGTCTCGTCTGATTCCGAGTTAGTATGAATAAATTATTGCAGTCTGAACAAAAAAAATATAGGCTTCTACCTAGGCGGAGTTCAAATATGGAGATGCTACTATCAAATCTACTTTTACAGGTACAACTAAAAATGCATGCACATTGTGATTAAATGCAGACCCACCTGGACGTGCATATGTACTCGTGTAAATAATTGTATTTCTTCTGTGCAAATTTTCCCGTGAAATCGACTTGTAATAGTCGGAGGTTGTGAAAATATTAGTACTAAATAATTGCGATAAGATTGCAATTAATTGTGCTATAATTATTGTTGTCGTCGTCGTTGCAAGGAAGGTCCGGTTTTACAGTGCCTGTCCACATTTATATTTGCCCAGTTGATACCTATGCGAGTCTGAATACTCAGCAACATCGACATATACGCCTAAATGGCAAACCTTGCTACAAAGTTGCATATAACAATCTCATAATCACTCACTCAAACTCGTTGCATATAGCAATCTCACGTTCACTCGCTCAAACTCTTACAGATCAAACAGTTACCATCAGTGGAACACTAACAAAAGAACCATGGAACAAAAAACAAACATGCAACATGTTATCATAAGCCAGATAAAGGCACTATCATGAAGTACCAAATCAAAGAGCATAACCGAAGCACAACCATTTGCAAATTTTAGGGCAACATTCACATGAGGAGACATGACAACCACCATAGTTAGGAAACATAACAAGAGCACGATCAAAAAAGCAACACTTAGGCATAGCCCAAGCAAAACGTCAACAAAAGAGATGAAGCACAACATGCTATACCAACAAATTGCGATGATCGTTGCTTGAGCCCGCACAGCTAGCATCATAACGTATAGGTTTCCTACTTTTAGCGAGTACATTCGTGTTGGCCTTCCATCGCTATTACATTGTCTATCCCGATTGCATCCACCACTCTTGTTTGCCAGCGTTTCCCTTAGCATTTACCTCTTTTAGGAACATTTCCTTATTGCCTTTGCCATCTAGATATTTAAGGACGATCACCGTTAATCAGGAGCGATTGATGAACTTGGAGCAATTGCTCCAGTTGCATCGTTTCTCAGTCCATTCACTCTCCCAACTCTACTTTGATTCATTCTTCACCTTGTAGTTGAACTTTCTTCTAGTCGGGGAGTTTATCGCGATCTCCTACACAAGATTTATTTCCTTTAGGGGATCACCTCATCAAATCAAATTGTCGAATCAACTCATCGATCAATGCTCGCTACATTGCTTCCATTAGTTGGCTGACTCTAACAACAATTCATTCAAGTGGTGGTTGCGTCTGTGATCCACCACTTCCACTATGCTCACGATCGCTTCATTCTTCATCTTCTTTTCTAGCTTGCTTTCCATAATTCGATTTAGGCCCCATTAAATCTTACCTTCAAGTAAACGTAAATCAAAGCAAAACAAATTCAGAGAATTAGCCCAAGTGGGGTTTTTAGTGAAATCATCGAAAATATTATTAAAAAAATTGGTCTAACACCCTAAAATAGTCTAAAAAATCCAGTGATTCAGTGTGTAATCCTTGATTGTAGTTTTATGTGGATTTAGTTTCTGATCTATGTAGTTTATGAGTTCTAACTTCGGAAACTTGGGTTTGATCTATAAAAAGAAAGATATCCTAAAAAGAGAATAAATATGAAAGTAAAGCAAGAAAAAAAAAATAAGGCAACGGTTTTTACCGGTCCGACGTTTGCTTAATATGATTTTATTATGTTTTTCACTAATTTTCAGAAGTAACTACAACCTAAATCTCAAAATCTATGTTTGATCTGAGATAGAAAATGGTAGAATCTCTACTTACATAAAACTTGTGCAATTCTTCTGTGTTGCTTTATTTTATCTATCGATCCAAGAAAACAATGACTATTCGCTACTTGGTTGGATGACAAGAAAACAATGGATCGTAGACATGAAAGTTTTGTGCGCCCACGCTATATATAGTAACATTGGTTTTTTAACCGTTTAAAACGGACAAGAAAATTAAGATTTGTTTATTTATTTATTTCTTCAATTTTTATTTTTTTAACATTCTTCTTAACTTTCATTTCCTTCACAAAAAAATTCATAAATAAATTGTAGGGGATTAGAAAGAACGACAAATTTCGAAAAAAAATCAAGTTGAAAGACACTGAGTTTTACTTTCAAGTAAATCTTATTTAAAATTTATTAAAAATAACATGTTAAAATAAATTTGTGGGGAGAAGTATATTTCAAGTAAACTACAAGGCTAGTCTTTCCTCCTGTGTGCTTACCTTAACTTTACAAAAGTTGAGGATAAACAGTACCATATTGCTGGAAAAAATGGCTGAAGAAATGTTTTAAAAAATAGATCAAGAATTTCTCGTACATAACATAGGACCTAACCATATACGTTATTTTCTAAATTCACGTGTAAAGAGTGATATGACTCCTCTAACATAAAAGCTGAAATGCATTTTCCAGCGTAACCAACACTTGAACACACATGAAAAAAGTTGGTCTCCAGACGTTACCTTCTGTTAAAGATATGTGCTTGCTGACCAGTATATTTAACAGAAAAAACGCTTACAAAGTGTTCTTTTTTATACTTGCTTATATACCCTTCAATTTTATCATTATAATATACTTCCACTGATAACTGATATGTTCATAAATTACACTCCAGAAAGCTGCCTTTACCATAATATACATGAGGTTCGGTGAATTTGATTGCCAAATGTGTAGAAGATTGAAAAATTAACGCCGTTTGAAGAAAGTGATAACATGACAAGGATCTATATTGGCAGTAGAGTATTGTAGTTAATATGAATTTTAGACATGTACGCTATTGTTTTCCATTTTGTAGCATCAAATATTAGTTTTATGATGAGTCAGGAGCCAGATTGTTAGTGATATTACTTAAAGTGATCGCATTTGTTTTGATAACAAGGTGCGTCAACAACACGTATTGACAATATGTTTGTGGATCTTTATTCAACTTCTTTGTCCTTGCTTCATCAACCTTCATTGCTTTCAGATTAAAACATTATTGGTGTGTTCATTCTCCTTATCTATTCTCCTTTCTGGGATTACGTTCTATCTATGTTTTATTCTGTATCTTTATATATCTTGTACGCATATCCACCTAATCTATTAACCCCGCTCATTATTCCTTTGTTAAACGAGTTGGATCGTTTAGGATTGTCTCGCATGTAACAAATAGAAACGATACTTCGGATTTTAGAATAGTCCCACGTTGCTAAATAATTAGAAAAAATGGTGTATAAATATGGATTAGTAAACATATAAAATTAGAGGATTCTTTTGAATATCAAGCATAGTCAATTGTATCTATGTTACAAACAATATTTGCAACACTTCGATTGTTCATATTCTGAACCTACGATGTAGTTGTCCATAGTAATCATTAGTGTACTTAGCAAATAAGAAATTACATCTCCAAATTACTTGATAGTCGTGTCTACTCGTAAGAATTTGACTTTTGGAAACTTGAACTTTAAAATTTTTAATGTAAAAATTTGAACTTACATTTAAAAGTTTGAATTTATAGTTAAAATTTTGCATTTAACTTTAAGCTTGAAAGTTTAAAAACTGATTGAAAATTTATAAAATTGAATTTTGATGAAAATTAGGAATATAATTTGAAATTTTGATTATTTTAAAAATTCAAATTTTAGAGCCAAAATTTGAATGTTTTATATATTTTTTAAATCTCTTATTAGTCGAATCTAATTTAGAGCATTAACTTGGTAACCTATATATTAAGTAGGTTGGTTAAGCTATACGTTTATGCTAAATAGGTAAAATGAGATGGATCATCAATGGATCCTGTCAATTTTTGCCTGACCTTTTATGCCCTGAACCGACCATTTGACATGTCTATTTGTATGTGGTGATCGTTATTATTTATAACCTCTAGTATTTTGACTATTGAGTGTGTTAGAATAACCTACGATTTTGTACATTTAAATATTTTGACCTAACTACAATGACTCAATATGAATTTCTGTCTTGATTTTTAACTGAAGCCACATGTGATACAATCGTGACAATGTTAAACTTACAAATCTTACAACTCTATATGAGAAAAAACAAAATTCCATTTTCATATTGGATTGAAAACTAGAATATAAATCCAAAAATTTAAGCCTAATCAGATGGAAACAAGCGCAACCAAATCCAGACTTAATAATAAAAATTATCCAATTAAAATTCGAAATGATTTGATCCGTTCTACACATAAACTAGTATTGTCCAATCCGAAATCAAACTAGATCATATCTTGATCGTGTTAAAACCAAACCCGACTAGATTTGGAAACCATTGAGTTTGGTTTGAATCCATTGGATTGGGTTTAATCGGGACTCTTAGATCTACATACGAGGCCTTCGACCTACGATTTGTTGGAACTAGCTCGGTCTGTAGCAGGAAAATTGAGCGATTTCAATTTTTTTCCTTATTTTTGATCATGCTGGGCATATGAAGTCTAATGGTCTATGTTGGATCTAATCTAATTAATTTAAATAAAATTCAATTTTATTTAATTTTATGATATAGTTAATTAATGAGTCAGTTGAAATCAATTTGTATATTATTTATGAGTACATCATTATATACTCATATGTGTACAATGTGCATGTGCAACATAATATTGTACATAGTTAATGTGTACGTATATAGGTATTGGGATTTACATCTATAACGAATACACTGGTCCTTTATACATGCCTTGGCTATCCCAAATATTATTTAGAATATATATGTAAATAAATTTCAAAATTTATTCTATATAAAATAAAATAGAAAAATTAACGCGTAAATATATTTGGACTAAGTCAATAAAACTTGAATTCAATTTTAGTATCTAACATATCTAATGTTGACTTAGTAAAACAATTTGATTTTATATTTGGACTTTAAACTACAAAATAAAAATATCTTTTAATTATTTTAAATAAATATACATGCACATACACTATAAAATCAGTTTGTATTCGAAATAATATTTTATTAAAATATAATTAAAAATTCCATAATAAAACAAAGTATATGTTTATTGAGATAAAATATATATATATATATATATATATATATATTATGTAGTTAATTCTTGTAACATCCCCACCTCTATACCCATAATGAGTATTACAGTACTATTGTCAGATAATACGGAGAACGAGACTATATGAGGTACACACGTAAATATTCCCTTAGACTAGCACTAGTACATATTAAAACATCATATATATATATATATATATCACCTATAAGTACACAGTGTCGGTACAAAGCAATAAACATCTGTGCCTCCAGAACATAATAATACATAATATACAGTACATCACAGAGAACATAGAGACAAACGCAGCGATAATATATATAATTCAACAATATACAAAGTATACCTAATATACATTGCATGAATATACATATATTAAATTATAAAATACACATATAGTAAACTATAGAGCTACAACCTAGTGTCATCTATGCCCACAACTCAAACTGGTCTCTGTCCCTGTACCTGAAATGTCTCGGACTGACCCGAGTATTATAAAATAACACATGGATTAGACTATGTCTAATCAATGATCATAAATAAGGGTAATAATGTACAAGAAATAACAATATAATATCACAATCAACGATACTCAAATTATTAACTAGCTTGTCATGATAGATAAATAAGTATATGAATATATGTCTGAAATATTTATATAATACAATAGATAGTTTTCAAGGCATCACTCCTCACAAATGTTTGCACAAAAAATGGACAAACACCTCAAAGTTGTATGATTTAGTAGATCTTATGTTGTTCTTAGCGATTTGAGTGATTTATGCAAATATATGAAAAGCAGGGGCTAGACTGTAAAAAGACACGCAAATTTATAGTGGTTCAGCCAGAATGTGCCTACGTCCACTTTATATGTTATTTCTCTTTTCTTGTTTTGATTACAAGTACAAAGCTTTTATACAAGTAAAAGAAAGTTGTTTGAAAGTTCTCTCCGTGCTTGAGCTCTCAAACTTGTCCCCATTGCTGTACCCCTGCCCCTCTATTTATAGAGTGAGGCTGGGGGTAGGGGTCTAGGATGTATATAGTTGCTGATGGGCCTGGGCTGGCCTTGTTATAGTTGGTTCGGTATTGCAGTTGGTCCGGTGGGAGTATGGTGGAGCATGGTTCGGTATAGCAGTTGGTCCGGTGGGAGTATGGTGGAGCATGGTTCGGTATAGCAGTTGGTCCGGTGGGAGTATGGTGGAGCATGGTTCGGTATAGCAGTTGGTCCGGTGGGAGTACGGATCGGTAGGAAGCTTGGTTCGGTGTGACATGGTTTTGGAGTCGGTTCGGCAATGGGATGAAGCTTGATTCGGTAGAGGTGAGTGTCTTTCGTTCGGTGGTGGCTGGTTCGGATGTGGTGAGGATGTCGAATGAAGCCTAGCTCTTCATGGTCTTGAGATCTCCTGGGTGTGAAATTTACCCAACATTTGCCCCCCAAAGTAGGACGTGCGCGTGTGCATGTCCTGCTTTGTTTGAGTTTGAGTGATCACATCCGGCTCTAGGACCGAACCAGGTGATTCGGTGATTCAATCTTCTCCTATAAATGGGAGGCTTAGGCCATTGTATTTCTTCACCGATCAAGATTGCCGGATCAACTTGTGCCGAATCGCTTGTAGCCGAATCACGTGCAGCCGAATCAACTCGTGCCGAATCACTTGTAGCCGAATCACGTGTAGCCGAATCAACTCGTGCCGAATCATGTGTGTTGCTTTACCACCGAATGAAAGCTTATACTATATATTACCGAATGGACTACTGATGTTTATTTGTTTATATCCTCCGTTCTAACAGCACGCTTTTCTATGTTGCAGATAATGTCTCGCAAAGCTGAAACTCGATCAGACAAAAAGAAATCCGGGGGTGACGGAGGTCCTCTGCCGTGTCCCCAGCTCAGCCGAATCCAGAACGTCACGGACCAACCCCGAGATCACTAGTGGACGGGTACGGCCCTCAGGAACTTCTGAACTCCCCGTCCGATTGTTTTCCTAGCTCCCTCAAGGAGGAGCAGCTTGATGTCATTTCCCGATCTTTTGGAATTGATAGGGCGCACTTGCTATTGCCAGGGAGAGAAGTTATGCCGTACGATCCTCCTGAAGGGTACTTCGCCTATAGCAGATACCACTGTATGTGTGGTGCCATTCCTCCTCTTAACGCTTGGATAGCCAGCTTCCTCACATATCTAAAGGTGGCCCCATTCCAGCTTCAACCCAACTCCTATGCTATATTGGTGAGCCTCTTCGTCATTTTCCAGAGGAAGTATGGCCGTGCTCCTTCCAACCGGGAGATCCGGTATCTATATAATCTGAGGGGCTATAAGAAAAGGTCCCCATACATTAGCTTGGAGTCAGCCGTGACCTTCAAGCCGGTCTTGGATCTGTATTCTAAATTCAGCATGTTCAAGAAGGAGTGGTTCTTTGTCAGGGACGACTCCGTCTCAATTCGGCGCTTTACTTCTGGATGTAAGTTGATGCTTTTACTTATAATTTCCATTCCGATTGTGATGCTTCTTCTCATACTTTCTCATTTTTGCTAGTGACAGGTGGCTTTGCGATTATGGAGACTGACCGCCTGGTTCAGACGGCGGCTGAGATAGAAGCTATTCTCGGAAAATATAGATCATCTGCCTTCCTGATCAGAAATGCGATCCTTATGGAGTATAACTTAATCCTTCTACAACAGTCAGTAGTCAAGCTGAGGGAAACGGCGGAGGAGAGGGCGGCTGTTCAGACTAAGGGAGGTGTTACGGTAGAGAGTAGCAAGAGGAAGCCTTTCACAAAACCTCCAACCGTCGGAGGTAAGAAACTCAAGAAGTCGGACGGTCCCTCCCCCAGCAATTGTCCACTTACCCACGAGGAGGAAGACATAGAGGAGGAAAGAGGTGAGGGTGGAGATGGTCGGGAAGGTGATAAAGGTGGCGATGGCATCGGGGCCTTGCTTCTTGGGCAAGCGGGTGAGATTCAGGAGTGGACGGATGATGCGTTCCACCAGGCTTTCGAGGGGCTGGACGAAGATCCAGCTTTGGTAGAGAAAACTGGGAAAACTGACAAGGTTGGAACTGGCGCAAGCGAGCCTCCTCAGACTATTCCAGCCAAGGTGTCTCCGACGACTCAAGGTGAACTTTTGATTCCTGCGGGCTCCATTTATGATAGGGACTTAGGAATATTTTATGACCCGCTCCCGTCCTGGAATGAAATCCAGGACTTATTGCAGTATCCTACTCTTCCCTAGGGTTTGTACAACCACAGATGTGTTTCCTTTCTTATTACCTTTTAATTTGCCGTGTTTTCTCGAATTATAGATCAATATATGCTTGTGACACTTTTTCTTCATATCAGGAGCAGGTAAAACGGCCAAGGCCTCAGATCTTCGACACAGGCTTGAACAGTACAAGCTTTCCAAAACATCTGTCAAGCCGAAGCCTTCGACCCACCGCTCCGGGGATGTAGTCGGCTACCGTCCTCTTCTCGGGGTTATCGAAGAGGGTATTCAGCAGAGAAAGAGGAGTCGTCCTTTATCCGAACCTTCGCCCGGTCCACAGCTCCCGGCTCAGCCTCTTCATAATATCACGGAGGAGGACAGCGAGTTTGCACCTTCTCCGCACCCGTCCGGAAACGCTTCCGTTACTCATATCGACCGTCCTGACTTGGCTCGTAATCCATTTGCGGGTCATCCTGATCTGGATCCAAGTTCCCACGACATTACCTTTGATGAGGTTACTGGTGAGCACCTTCTTCCCCGCAATCCCATGGTACGGGTGCTTGATGAGGCTAAGTCCTTAGATCTTGATCTACTTACCACTCGGATAGTTACCATGGGAGACGAGGCCAAGGCTAGTATTGATCGGGTGGCGGAGGAGACTAGGAAGCTGATGGGGCATCATGCCCGGCTGGTTAAGGCTGGAGAGGAGATTGGGAGTGCCAACATCCGACTAAGATTGATGGTTTCGGACCAGGCCAAACAGCTCGCTGACCAGGCCATTCAGATTTCTCAGCATGAGGCTGCCTCCGGGCGATTGAGGAAGGCTATGTAGGAGGCTAGTAAGGCGGAACTGCGGAAGATGGAGGCCGCCTGCAAGGAACAGATAAATATGGCCATCTCGACAGTGGATGAGGTTCGGAGGGCGGATCTTGAGCGGGTAGAGGAGCTGTCGGGGAAGCTTGAAGCCGTAGAGCTCGCTCAGGTTAGGCTGAAGGAGGAGATGGAGGCGATGCGGAAATCCCTTCAGGCTGACTGCTCGAGATACCGTTTGGAGAGAGAAGCTGCTGTTGGAAGGTTGTCGGCTTCCGAGGCCCGGATGAGGGAGTTTGAGGAGAATGAGGGGATGATGGACGAAATGCTCCAGGACATGCACTTCCGAACCTGGAAGCAGGGCAACCTATCCTGGATGGATGATTATCCTAGGGTCATGGCCAAGATCTATCTTCGAGCTCTGGAGGAGGCTAAGGCTGATGCGGATAGAGATGGTGGTGTGGCTTTCAGCATGGATGTGGTCACTGCTCAGTTTGCCAAGGAGGAGAAGATGGCGGTGAAGGAGGGTATGCGGTTGCTTGCTGCTGAGGAGGCAGGTGTGCAAGTTGAGGATGACGACCAGGATAGTCAAGAAGCAGGTGCTGGTAAGTCTTCCTTTTTAGTCTCTCCATTAACTTTGGTTGCTTATCACTAATGAATCCTTCTCTGACTGGACAGGTGGTCAACAGGACAAGGATAAAACTCCAATGCAGCCGGCCCCTTGATCAGACCTGGAAAATTCTTTTTGTAGACTTGACATGGCCGTATACGTTAGTCTTAAAACAGTAGAGTAACTTTTAAGTTGTAATTATTTTGCCACTTGTAATAAATAGCTATATTCTTGATGTGTAATTCTTTAACTTAAGCTGATTTTGTCGTCTTCCGAATGCTTGTTGCTATTTTTACATGTCGTATGAGAAATATAGCTATGCATATTCTTGTAATTGAATTGTGTTTGATGTCAGGTTCTGGTTTTAAAACATAATTTCATGACTTATAATATTAGCGTGTGGTGTGAACAAATTATAGTCATGTATTTGTACACAAAAGAAGAAAATACCGCCCTTCTTGTTTTAATCGTAGATGGCAGTTTTGAATATCTTGCGTGACCGAGCAAGGAATGCAGTCGAGTGCCCTGCCATCCAATCGTGAGTCCCTACATCCATTGGCTAGTATCTCCTACTCTGCATCCTGTACTTTAGGGACCGTTATAGAGGACAGGAGAAAAGCTTTTTAAGTAAAATTGAAATATGTGAAAAAGTAAAACTTCCAATCACGGAAGGCCTTCGATGTGCTTAAGTTCGTGGCAAACGGGCTTTGTAGTCACTTTCCCTAGCTGTGGGTCTTGGAGACATTTGTCACCCATCTTACGCCTCCGCGGGGAGTTAATTCTTTTTTACCACAGCCGCACTTAAGACACATCGGAGCCGAGATCGCGCACAGTAACTACCCGGGCCATTATGGCCCGTAATCATGGGTATTATTCGATTTACTGTGGCCGGCTAGCGTGGGTGCCGATCGTCAACTGTGAACTGCCCTTGGCTGGCCACACCTTATGTTGGGGCTTATAGTCGGTTCACAGTTGCCGGCGAGCCTAACGCCGTAATGAGCTGCCTCGGCTATAGTCGGCCTTCTCGGTGG
This sequence comes from Allium fistulosum, assembly GCA_030737815.1. Taxonomy (NCBI): domain Eukaryota; kingdom Viridiplantae; phylum Streptophyta; class Magnoliopsida; order Asparagales; family Amaryllidaceae; genus Allium; species Allium fistulosum. The sequence goes on from CM060902.1 coordinate 1,026,920,751, forward strand.
CTTATAATCGGCTCATTACAGTTGGCTTTAAGGGCCGTCGCGAGCAATGAGTTAACCCGCAGCAGAGGGATGCTGGAGCAAAAGTGTCTCATTGGCAAGGGCATAGATTCGCATAGTACCTGTTAGGTTTTGCCCAGGTGAAGTTGCGCCGTGGAGTGCTTTGAGTGGAGATGCTATACGCATAGGATTTTGTTCAACAGGAAAGGATAAAGTTAACAAGTAGCCAAGATATAAATGAACAAGTTAAAAAAGAGACAAAGTTTTTTAAAGTGGTTCGGCATGAAAAGGCCTACGTCCACTGATTCTCTTTGTTAATTCACTTCATATGAGCAGTACAAGTTAAGAAAAGTATCGACGGAGGTGCTGGATGTTCCATGCCCTCTGGAACACCTCTCCGTCCACTGTTGACAAAATATAAGCTCCATTGTGGAGATCTTTATGAATTACATATGGTCCATCCCAGATGGGGTCTAGTGCTCCGGGGCGAGGGAAGATTCGCTTGAGGACAAGATCCCCTTCTTGTAAGGTACGATGCTTGACTTTGGAGTTGTATTGCGCTGCCACTTTCTGCTTGTGGGCTGCTGTTTTAAGGACTGCATCATTTCTTCTCTCCTCAACTAGATCCAAAGACATGTGGAGGAGCTCTTCATTCTCTTCCGGGTTATAGTGGATCCTACGGTGGGAAGGCACAATGGTTTCAACTGGGAGCATAGCCTCCGATCTGTATGCCAAAGAGAAAGGAGTGTGCCCCGTTGATGTTCTGAAGGATGTGCGGTAGGCCCATAGTGCCGTAGGTAGTTCATCCACCCAAGCGCCCTTTGACTTTTCGAGCTTCTTTTTGATCAGAGTTTTCAGAATTTTGTTGACTGCTTCGACTTGTCCGTTTGCCTGGGGATATGCTACGGATGAGAAGCTTTTATGAATTCCATGCTCTCGGCACCAGTTGGCGAATTCCTCGCTGTCAAACTGAAGTCCATTATCTGATATGATTTTGAGTGGGACTCCGTACCTGCACAGAACATTTTTGATCAAGAAGTTAATAACTTTTGCTGAAGATACTTTATTCAGAGGTTCCGCTTCCACCCATTTGGTGAAATAATCAACTGCCACTATAGCATATTTGGCCCCGCCTCGGCCCATCGGTAGCTCGCCGATTAAGTCAATTCCCCATATTGCGAAGGGCCAAGGGCTGGTCATTTGAGTAATCTCAGTTGTTGGTAGCCGTGGAATCTTAGCAAATTTTTGGCATCTGTCACACTTCTTGACGAAATCTAAGGCGTCCTTGCTTAAGGTGGGCCAGAAACATCCGTATCGGAGTATCTTTTTTGCTAATGTTTGCCCTCTGGTGTGATCTCCGCAGCTCCCCTGATGGATGTTGGATAAGATTTCCTTGGCTTCTCTCCCAGCGACACACCTTAATAACGGGTTAGAGAATCCGCGCCGATAGAGGATGTCTTCTTGTATTGTGTAGCGGGACGCTTTCCTCAAGATTTTCTTGACTTCGTTACGCCCGTTGGGTAGTGTGTCATTTTGTAGGTAGTCTCGGATGGGAGTCATCCAAGTTGCTTCTTCGGTTGCAGCTATCAGATTCACTTGCTCAAAACTTGGGACCGTTTGCTTTGAGATGGTTACTGCCCCGAAGATGGCGATGTCTCTCATACTTGCTTGCTTCGCCAATTCGTCGGCCTCTTGGTTCTCTTCTCGAGGGATGTGTTTGACTAAGTAGTGGTCCAATCGGCTGAGAAGCAACTTGGTCTTCTTTAGATATGCTATGAGTCGTTCCTCTCGAGCTTGGAATTCTCCTAGTATTTGATTAACAATAAGTTGAGAATCGCTATGAAGACACAAAGAATTGGCTCCGATTTCTATGGCAATTTCTAGTCCGGCTATCACTGCTTCATATTCTGCGTCGTTATTGGTGGCGGCGAACTCCAATCTTATAGCATAGTGCAGTTTGTTTCCCCTGGGGGTGATTATTACCACACCTGCCCCCGAGCCTTGTTCGTTTGATGCACCATCCACAAAGAGATTCCACTTGATATCTTCTGTTATTTCCAATTGCTCCTGATCTTCGTTGGTAGTGAACTCTGCAGTGAAATCAGCCATGGCCTGTCCCTTGATGGCAGTGTGAGGGTGATAGGTGATATCATACTGACTCAGTTCAATGCACCATTTAAGTAATCGCCCAGAAGTGTCGGGACGATGGAGTACCTGCCTCAGCGGTTGATCGGTCAGAACTTTGATGGAATGGGACTGGAAGTAGTGACGCAATTTCCGTGATGTGATTAGTAAACAGTATGCTAACTTCTCAAGTTTAGGATATCTGACTTCTGCCCCAGTAAACCTTTTGCTGACGAAGTAAACTGGTCGTTGCGTGCGGTTGTCTTCCCTTACCAAGGCAGCGCTTAGAGCGTGAGATGACACAACAAGGTATAGGTATAATTCTTCGCCTTCGCTTGGAGTCGAGAGTACCGGTGGTTTCTGGAGGTGTTCGATTAGGTTAAGGAAAGCGGTTAAGCATTCGTCCGTCCATTCGAACTTTCCTTTATCTTTCTTTAGAGCTTTGAAAAAGGGGACGCACTTGTCCGTTGCCTAGGAGATGAATCGGCTTAGGGCGGCCACTTTTCCATTTAGGCTTTGCATTTCCTTTCGGGTGGAAGGTATCTTGATATCCCTTAGCGCTCGGACTTGTTCAGGGTTTGCTTCAATCCCTCGGGCATGGACGATGAACCCTAAGAATTTTCCCGATGATACTCCGAAGGAGCACTTTAGTGGATTCAACTTCATTCCATACAGTCGAAGTACCTGGAACATTTCGCCTAGGTGGCTTACGTGATCTTTGGCTTTCCGTGATTTCACCAGCATGTCGTCCACATATACTTCCATAGTTTGTCCTATTAGCCCCGCAAACATCTTGTTGACGAGGCGTTGGTAGGTGGCTCCTGCATTTTTAAGTCCGAAAGGCATTACCTTATAGTAGTACAAACCCCGGTCGGTGATGAAACTAGTGTGGTCTTGGTCGGGAGCATGCATAGGAATTTGGTTATATCCTGAGTATGCGTCCATAAAAGATAGGAGCTCGTGCCCGGCTGTGCTGTCTACAAGTTGGTCGATTCTGGGAAGTGGGAACCAATCCTTTGGGCAGGCGTCATTTAGGTTGGAGAAGTCGATGTAGGTCCGCCACTTCCCATTAGCATTCTTTACCAGTACCGGGTTGGAGATCCATTCCGGGTAAACAGCTTCTCGTATGAAGTCGTTGGCGAGTAGATTCTTTACTTCTTCATCGAGGGCTGATGATCGCTCTGCCCCCATACTTCTCTTTTTTTTGTTTTACAGGCGCCTTGGTAGGATCAATGTTCAATACGTGGCATGCTGTGTCGGGGGAGATTCCGGTCATGTCAGCGTGTGACCAAGCGAATACATCCAGGTTGTGGCGGAGAAAATCGATGAGTTGTTCCTTCAATTCGGCTTTTAGTTGGGACCCAATTTTCAATAGTCTACTTGAGTCGTGCTTGTCTACAGATATAAACTCCATAGCCTCTGTAGGCTCGGCGGTGGCCTCCTCCTCTTTTGTCCCTAGGGTCTAATTCATTAAAAGGGTCGCTGGTATATCGAAGAGGAGGGGCTTTCTTTAGTTGCTATGCTTCCAGACTTTTTGTGCAGAGGGCAATCTCTACACCCTTCCCTTTATCCTTCCTGTGGTTGTTGCGAAGTTCAGTCACATAGCAGTCTCGAGCAACGTCCTGGTCTCCTTCTACTTCCCCTACTCCATTTACCGTTGGAAATTTCATCTTTAGGCACCATGGGGCTAGGATAATTTGGAAATCAGACAAAGCTGGCCTTCCTAAGAAGGCGTTGTAGGCCGAACGGTTTTCTATTAGCACAAATGTCTGTTTCCGTACAACGGAGCGGGGATGGCTTCCAATCTCAACAAAGAGGTCCAGTTGTCCGAGAGGCATCTTCGCATCTCCAGTGAAACCGTGTAGTGGTTTATCGCAGGGAGATACATCCTTCATTGATAGCTTCATTTTGTCGAGTGCGTGTTTGAACAGGATGTTTACTGAGCTTCCAGTATCTACCAGGATTCGGTAATCTTCGGCGGGACCGAGTCGGGCAGAGATAACCATGGGATCTATGTGAGGGTATTGCCTTCCTTCTAGGTCACGCTTACCGAATGTGATGTCATCACTTTCTTTCCGCTTCGGGTGGCGTTCTTCTATAATCGAATTGACATAGTCTTTATTGTCTCTAAGCGACTTTCCGTACCTTTCCATCTCTTTCCAGCTTCTGTCTGCGATGTGTGGCCCTCCTGAGATGGTATGGACCACTATCTTTTCTTGACTAGAGCTGCTAGCGTTGCGGTTTCCTCTGTCGGCCCCTGGTGAGGGTAGCCTTGGGTCTTCATTGGCAGGAGCTGGGGTCCTGTCCTGACCTTTTACATAACGTTCCAGTTTCTTTCTTCTGATGTGTTCCTCAATTAGATCTCGGAGATGATGGCATTCGTTGGTATCATGCCCGTGAGATTCGTGGAAGCGGCAGAACTTTCCAGACTTTTGTGCGTTATCTGATTCCTTCTTGTATGGTGGGCGTTTGTATCTAACTTCGCCTTGGGTGGCAAGGAAGATATTTTCGACGGTCTCGTTCAAAGGAGTGTAAGTGTCGAATCTAGGTCCTGGCCGATATAGGCGCTTTTCTCCCTTCTTGCCCCCAGCATTGTCTCTGGAATCATTTCTTCGAACGTCCCTTGCCACAGCAGGGGCGTTGCCATGGGTTGTCTTATTTTGCTGTCCTGACTGCCCCTCAACGGCAGCATCCTCAAGCCTCATGTATTTCCTGGCTTCATGGAAGAAATCGGGTAAAGTAGCTGGTTTTTCTTTTGTCAACCTTCTAGCAAATTTAGTGTCCAGATGCACACCACTGCAGAGGGCCATTAGGATAAGCTTCTCATCGGCATCTTGGACTGCGGCTGCTGCGGCGTTGAATCTGGTTAGGTATTACTGCAGCTTTTCTCCAGGTTTCTGTTTGACGCTGGATAAGGAATAAGCGTCCTTAGGTTGCTCCACATGAATGCGGAACTGACTAATAAATTTTTCTTTCAACATTTCCCACGAGCTAATGGATCCCTGGGGTAGATGACAGAACCAGGAGGTAGCAAGATCTGCTAAGAAGAGCGGAAAGCATTTGCACAATACTCCCTCTGTCGCTCCACTCATGAGCATATGCTGCGTGTACCTCTGTAAGTGTACAACGGGATCAGAGGTTCCTTTGTAGGGTTCCATTGTTGGCATCTTCCATTCTCGGGGGGTGATAGCAATTTCGATATTGCGGGCGAAAGGGCTGGTTACCCTAGCGCCTATCCCTCGATCTCTTTGCTCCCGTTGGACACACTCTCTGAATAAGCGTGACATCCTTTCATCAGAACTTGGAGCAGACAGAAATGAGTTTTGTTCTGTTCTGTGGGATTGATTCCGTCCAGATGACCTGTAGGGATGGTATCGTCTATCATTCCTCATATTTTCCAGAGGCTGCCTTTGATCTTCTGGGAGCATGCTCGAGTCAGCTACAGTTGGACCTTGCCTCGATCTCCCCCTGCTGGGTTCTGATCTAAGCACTTCCTCGGGTCCAACTTCGGGCTGGACTCTAGCTCGGCCCCGTTCACTGGCGTTTCTGTGGTTAGGCAGCATGACAGGCTCAGCTATAGTTGACCTTCGCCCGGTACCTCCCCCGTTGGGTTCGGTACCAAACGTTTCCTCAGGCCTAACTTCGGGCTGTGCCTAGTCTCGGGTCCTACCATGGCTACTTCTGCCGTTAGCTCCTTCGAAGAAGGAAGATCTTTGTTGTCTCTGAGATCCTCCAGACTGGGACTCGCCCCATGATTCAGTGTTGCGGTTGGATTCTTCAGCGTCCCTTAAGCGTGACATGAGATGGTCCACCAAGGCTTCCTGCTGGGATGTGAAGCGGTTAGTTACTTCAACCACAACTCTGTCCAAATCTGCCCTAGTAATTGCTGTAGGCTGTTCTGTGGCAGGAGTGGTTGGGTTAGCATGTCCTTCATTTGTTACTTCTGTTGGAGGAGGACGATTTACTTGATCCGTGATAGCTGGATCTGGAAGACTGCTGGATGCGATGTTTTTTCCTTTGTTAACATCTTTTCTCTGTTTGGGAGGCATGTTTGCCAAGTGGCGAACGATGTTGTTAGGAAAACTGCTAAGTGGATGAAGTTGAAGCTTCGAGCTTCTAGCTCTCAGTGAAAGCACCAAAAATGTTTGCACAAAAAATGGACAAACACCTCAAAGTTGTATGATTTAGTAGATCTTATGTTGTTCTTAGCGATTTGAGTGATTTATGCAAATATATGAAAAGCAGGGGCTAAACTGTAAAAAGACACGCAAATTTATAGTGGTTCAGCCAGAATGTGCCTACGTCCACTTTATATGTTATTTCTCTTTTCTTGTTTTGATTACAAGTACAAAGCTTTTATACAAGTAAAAGAAAGTTGTTTGAAAGTTCTCTCCATGCTTGAGCTCTCAAACTTATCCCCATTGCTGTACCCCTGCCCCTCTATTTATAGAGTGAGGCTGGGGGTAGGGGTCTAGGATGTGTATAGTTGCTGATGGGCCTGGGCTGGCCTTGTTATAGTTGGTTCGGTATTGCAGTTGGTCCGGTGGGAGTATGGTGGAGCATGGTTTGGTATAGCAGTTGGTCCGGTGGGAGTATGGTGGAGCATGGTTCGGTATAGCAGTTGGTCCGGTGGGAGTATGGTGGAGCATGGTTCGGTATAGCAGTTGGTCCGGTGGGAGTATGGTGGAGCATGGTTCGGTATAGCAGTTGGTCCGGTGGGAGTATGGATCGGTAGGAAGCTTGGTTCGGTGTGACATGGTTTTGGAGTCGGTTCGGCAATGGGATGAAGCTTGATTCGGTAGAGGTGAGTGTCTTTCGTTCGGTGGTGGCTGGTTCGGATGTGGTGAGGATGTCGAATGAAGCCTTGCTCTTCATGGTCTTGAGATCTCCTGGGTGAGAAATTTACCCAACAACAAATAACTCAAACTCATATGAAACAATCAATACTAATATCAAAAGATGTCATCACCCATATAGAAGTACATCAAATCGAAATTCAAAGGATCGATACAAATGGGTGAATCATACATATTCAGAAATCAACATCAAATCCAAAATAATCAGTAATGAGACATCCTCAAGTAAAGTCAGCCAGTAATGAAGCAATGCCCACTATCTCTTTCAATCTCGTATTATAAAGTACTAATATAAAATCAATAAAACCAATAAGTAAGTTTTGATCCAGCTCATATGCCTAAAGAGCTAATATACTCATATAATTGCTAAACAAAAAATGACTCGGACTCATAGGAGCAGCAATTACTCATTGTTACAAGATACTCACATATTCACAACATCAAAACAATGGCACATAAGACTCAAGCTTGTAAGGCATAGCAGAATGTCCTTCCATATGACATTTCCATAGGCTGCGACATAGGCGGTTGATCTGAACTAGACTATAACGAACCAAAAGCTGCTTAAGAAGGCCATTGCACCAAGGAAAGATAAAAATAACTCAAAGAAGATAATCAGCAAATACATGTCACATGTCATAAGCAAGTAGTGATGACCAGTAAACTCGAATACCAACAACAACCATGCATACAGGACCACAATGACACTAAAACAACAACAAACAAGAGTTTCCAAAGCAATTGCCAAGTATGACGTTCGATGTTGTTGAAAGAAGTGAAGATACATGCAATATAGCAAACTGACCGGTCAAAACCACAATCACTCATAAAAATAACCAAAAGCAGCATAAATAACTTGCTATATACAACAAAAACAACCCTAACAGAGCATCTCGCCAGCACCTACCACTAGAACTTCCATAACACTATCACCATGAGCCACCATATCTTGTCCGCCACTGAAACTTGGCCTATAAATTTTCCGCACCACTAAAGAAACCCCCTAACTACACAACCGAAGCATAGATGAGTCAAAACTCATCAAGGCAGTGGAGATGGCTAGCTCGAGAATTACAAGCCTATAGGAGAAGCCAACCAAAGCTCAAAGGGTTTATGATCTTGTAACAACCCGCACTTTCCGACATGAATCATGTCGAGAAAATACAAGCTATTGGGTTTTTAAAATATTACAGAGAATAATTACAGAAATAAAGTTCTAAGACATTCTATACTTTCAGATATCACAGCGGAAGAAATTAAAATATAAATATGAAAAAATAGAAATTTCATAAAAACGTTCTCCAAATTACTTGATTAATAAAATACATTGTTTCCAAATTACAATATAAGTTTACATACTTCTAATACAATAACTAACTATAAGAGATTATCAGAAAATATTAGAATCCATTGTTGAGCTCCTTTCTTCCCTACGCTATAACAAATCATTGCTAACCAGTCATCCTGTAGTGGGGGAAAATGAAGAGAAGAGGGGTGGGTCAGACAAAAGTCTGATGAATGAGAACAAGACTAATAAGATGATTAAGTGCAGTTAATTCTAAATCTACTTTAAGTGATATAGAGTGTATATACTGTGTCCGTGCATTCCCAAGGTCATGTACCTATGGATACTTACCTAATCAATTGGGTCAATCTCCAAATCGAACAACACCCGAACAATTGGCCGGTTAGGGATTTATTGTGCCATTCTAGCTCACACCACGCTTGGAGAGGAAGAACACGAAATGCAAACTCGCAAAGTGACTCATCGAATGCACCCGCGCTCCCATTCAATCGTAGCGGAATACCTCTTACGTACCACTTCAGAGTCACCACGCTTGTACTTCTACAAATACTTGTCCTCACCTAGCTTTATATCTATCTGCAGCCTCTTACCATCATAGCCAGCGTCTGCCCGAGCCATGCTTGCGCTAGAAAAACATACAGCACCTGGATCTCCTGTTAGGATCGGACTCTCAGGGATGCCCCTGACCAGTGTTGCACCCACCCGATCATAACACCCTGAGTCTAATGCAAAATAAATCGCTCATCTTCCAACGACTCTCTGCGTCCTACCTTATGACACGGAAACGTGAAATAAATTCGCACCAACGACCATAATAGGAAACTTGTTTCCCTATCATCTCTCTAACATATAACATGGTCCACAAATAATTCAGCATGGTCTAGAAATTCCAAGGTTCCATTTATTTATTGGGATCAAGGCCTAAAACAATCAAAATGCCCAATTTACACTATGGATGGCCGACTTTGGGACACCATATGTCGACCGCTTACGGTCGACCTAGATATGCCTACGGTCGACCATCCCTATTAACATTTTTAGGGTTCGAACCTTTTTACTTTTAATTACTGTGTGCGATTAATTTATTTCTATTTTGTTCGTTAATTTAATCCTGTTAGTTTTGGTGTCATTAACAAAAATAATTAGCCTAAGTTTCAATTCTCCATTCTTTTAATATTTGAATTATAAATCAATTTGGGGTCCATATCTGGGTTTTACAGTTTTAAAAGCAATTTTCTAATTAGATTAATTAATTTAATTTCATGTGCAACTTGTTTACTGTTAACCCAACATTTTTTAATCCAATTAATTTCCATCAATTTCTCTACCAGTTCTAAGGTTTATAATTCAACAATTTGATATGTAAATTTTACAATTTCCAGGTCCAATCCCAGTTCAAATTTAGGGTTTACAGTTTGACATATAAAAATAATTAGATTTAACATCAAATTCTATTTAATTTCTATATCTATAATTTAACAATTTGATTTAGGTGTTTCTAGGTATAATCAACTTAAAATAAAATTAAAATTAACTGATTTAACCATTTTACTATATTTGTGCCCATTAACCTCTTCGCCTTAGCTCTAGATCTGGAACAATCACCTCCAATTTGTAGCTTCCTTCCATAATTGCTTGCCTCTCTTCTTAATCTTACTCTTTGATTTGATTTTAATTTGGGTTTAATTGGAGTTTAATTTTTGATTTGAGAACCGGGGAAGAAATTAGGGTTTCAGTATAGCTTTTGGCAGAGTCTGCTAGTGAACGACTAAGCAAAACTTAGGTTTATGATTTGAGGTTAATTTATCAGGTTACTACAGGATTCCAAACCGTTAGATCATCTCAGCTGCAAATCAAAACCCCTCAACATATACTTCAATCGCACGCCACAAATCAGAGCCGTTTAATGAATGGACATAGCGCAGAAATCATGTTATTTAACAAGGGTTGGTTCGACCACCCTAGGGTGGGGTCGACTGCCCATGGTCGACCTAGCCCAATCATGGGTCGACCTAGCCTTTTTTATTTTTATTATATTTATTTTAGTGTCGTATAATCCTTCCGATGCTCAAAACTCACTCATACTAACTCGGATTATGAAATGTTATATATGAAAATCATCTAGAAAAGTGCTACAAACACAATGGTGCAAGTTTCATAGACAAATTCGAACGTTTGTGAAAATTTTACTTTTAAGTCCTTGTTTATTTTAAATTTACAATTTTCATATTTAATCTGGAAAAATTCCAGAGTGTTGCGTTCTCCCCCCTTAAAGGATTTTATCCCCAAATTTTGTAAGGATAGTAAAATGCAACCAACAAACAAAATCTACATCCATCTACTCATCCATCATCCATGGCAACCATAGTCCTTAGTAATTCCTAATAATGTAATTATGTATTTATGCAATGTGGAATGCACATGAACTAAACCAATGCAAAAGAGTAGGCGGTCTACTGATTCAATCGACCTCATGTTTATGCAAGAATGCTCATGTTATGCATCCAAGTGTATGCAAGATCCTAATGATAAACTGATAATTCTACATATGCTCAACCATATAATCATATGCAATATTCATATGCACAACATTCATATTTGGCAAAAAATCAAGAAATAGTATGCAATTCATGATATGAGTGTTTGTACCTATATGGCCGATTATTCTAAAATGTAGAAATGTACAAATGCAACCAATACATCCATAAGCATCTATATACATCCATTAGCATCCATCACTCATAACATACCCTATTGACACGTTTGCAGCCATTCCTATCATCCAAAGTTCTCTACCTAGAGGGTATACCACCTAAATCCTAAGTTCAAAGGTAATCTAAGCTACTTTAGCTAAAATGGCTTGGCTAAGGTAACTACTCCACATAAACACTTCCACAAGTACCTAATAATAGCTTCCCAATATTTATGTCGTATCCTACCTCTCTTTGGGAATTTTCTACTTGCCTGTTCTCTACCATTGACTCAGCTCCATAGACTCTATATGGACTCAGCTCCATGGACTACTCCACGCCTCCTGTTGGTACTTGCTTCATGCCTATTTGGTGCAGTCCTTGTCTTTCTATCAATTGGATCCTGACTCCACTAACCAATTCTAGCCACCATCCAAAACATTTCATTTCAATCATATGTACAAACAATCCTTGCTACTAACTCAAATGGTGTCATCTTGCACCATGCTAAACAACTCGAGCATGAGTATGCTCTCACTAACTATAGCTCCATAAAATCACTAATGCACAACATATTGTCTTAACTCTTTCAGTGGTGTACCGAATCACCTCTACACCTAGATACCAAGTGGGATAACTCAGCTGTGGATTTCGCTTCCTCTTTCTACGATACTTTCCACTTAGCCCTTTACTATAGTTTCTTTTCCCTCAAGGTTGCCCAAACCGGCGATTTCCTAAATATAAAAAGATACGACAATTTCTTTTCCAAATTCTGCTCAACCTAAGTCATTTTTCTTTATTCTTGGATTGTTTCCCAAACTCTTTAAAATCATGGTATCTAAGTATGATCATTATGGTCTACATGGATCTATTCCAAGTCCTACAAATGGAAGTTTGGTCTATCTTCCTTTAGCCTTAACAACAAAAGTCCTCAAATTCACTAGAGTTGTAATTTAATATCATTCTAACCATGTAATATCAACTTAAGGGTTACTTTATCTGCATGAGGTTGGTACGCACACGACTATGTATTATATGTCAGCCTTCCATAAATTTTCTTAAGAAAATAAACTTCCTCCGACCAAGCGATGTTTGAGAAAAACCTTTTTACCTCCTTATTCAAATTTTACCCAAAAAAATTTCTGATCTTCTTTTACATGAAAATTCCCTTTGCATTCACAAATGCATGATAGAATAACACCTTTTTATTGACTGAGATGAAAATTCTTTTAAAGCTATCCATTCGAAAATCTTGACTAAATTATAATTTATGATATCTTCTTTGCATTTTGACTTTTTAAAATTTTCTTTCTTCTATTCCTTGGTATCATCTCACAAATGGGGTTTCTACCAGACATAGTCTCTTATTACTTCATTCCAAACACCTTGTGGTTAAGACAGCCAAATATGAGGTAACCCCTTACTATTTTAATCCAATTAACACAATAACAAATACTTTGGTTTATACTTAGGACTTTTTGCATTTTAATGCATTAGAACTGCACTTTTTCCTAAAATGAAACCTGAACATTGTAACTTTTCATAAATTATCCAAAAGATTATTTGTGCTATGTTTGGAATTGCAGAGATATCTCCTCTATTTATTTTTGAAATAGACAATACAAGATACAGTAACCATCTCTTTCTTTTAGGGTATTTCCTTGTTATTTCAAACGATATTTCCTTGTACTAAAACTGGATAATTTATAGAAATTTACATTATTATATACTTCATTTCAGTGGATTAAAATGCTACCTAAATCCTGCTGTATTTTATAACAACTTCAAATTAATATTTACCAATCCATATCAGTTACCCAATAATTTACTACAACGAACAATTTTACATTTTTACTTTTACTTACTCAAGTTGTGTAAGTCTACAAATCTGGAAATTATCATACAATTCCTTTTTTTGGAAGGTTTTAATTAATTTAGGGAGTACTTTCCCCTTATTTTATTTATTCTAGAATATGCTACCTTTAACTCAACTATTCCAAGATTCACATCTAGGCATTCATGAAATGCAACTACTATACTATAAACCCAATGACATGTGTAAAATAAATACTTTCCAACCTTCCAATTCAAATGTTGCTCAAAAAGATTTGTAAGTTCCCATATTACTTTTTTCTTCGTCTTAACCATTTCAAAATCTCCAAATTCCATCATCAACTTAATCCCTGTAGGCTATGTAACCCTATTCATCTAACTCCAATTTAACTCTTTTCTTTTGAGTTTAAGCGATAATCATACCACTCTTACTTTACCCTTTATAATCAATCATTTTATTTTAACATAGTTTACACAAAGCTAATAAGTCTTTAAAATTACAAATTCCACCTTTCATTTTTATCGTTTAAATCAAAACTTTTGATTTTACCATTTTCACAAATCTAGTAAGTTGCCTAAAAATTTAAATTCTTTTGATTTTTAAATTTATTTTCCACAAAACTAGAAAGTTTTAAAACCGTAAAACTCTCATTTCATTTTTAACAAGCGTTTTATTTTACTAAGATCATGATATTCTTCTTTAATCAAATCATCAAAAATGATTAACTTCGTTTAGTAAAAATATACATAAAACACATCATTTAAAAAAAATCTTTCATAAACAAGAATTTTTTTACAAAATGTATTTTTAAAGATAATATGGTATTTTTATATTTTATTATCAGAGTTTGACCAAAGCGTATATAAAATTCATTTTCAAATATTAACCATCTCTTATTTATTAAAGAATTCTAAAGTCAGATCTTTCATACTTCTCAATTTTTTTAATATTTTATTGTCCAAAAGTTCTATTATTGAAAGCAAAGTGCGCATTGGGGATAAGTGCAACAATGCGCATAAAAGACAACAAAAGTTCTAAAACAGTTATCTGAAAATAGATATTCACCAATTTCTCTACTATTTACTTCTTAAACAAATTCCCTAAAGTTTGTCAAACTATTTATGTAAAATCACAAACTAACTCTTCTTTCTCAAATGTATCATTTAAAAGAATAATTCACATTGAAGGTAAGTGTAACAATATGTCTAAAAGGCAAAACAAAAGCTTTATAACAATTATTGAAAAATTTGCTTTTTATCAAATCCTTTTAATCCCTTTTTACACAAATCCCATAAAATTTATCTGACTATTTTATATAAGATCGTAAATCAACTTCTTCTTTATTTAAAATATCATATATCTACCATTTCTAACTTCTAGAAAATATTTTCATTAGTCACTTAAATTAGAGTACATGATAAGAACCTAATTACTTAATCCCAATTCTACCATTAATGCCTTAAATGCATAAAATTTATGCTCTTCTTTCCAAAGATGGTTATCTCAAGTCTATTTCCCAATATAGTGTCCACTTTAATAGGGAATGATTCTAGTCATACCCTTAAGTAAACATAAGTTCTTACAACTATTCTTAATATGAAGTTAAGGTTTCTACTTTAATTGGGGAAATTTGCCTTAGGGTTGAAAAATTCTCTTTCGTGATTCCCTTATACTATCAATATCACATTTCTTATTTTTATGGGTCTCATGCTACTAATCCCCTTTATTCACCTTTAAATCCATAATTTACTTGTCACTTCTAGTTGGTATAAGAAACCTCTTCTAGCATTTTTTTATAGGGTAAACCAAAATAAATATGAATGGCTCATTTTCATCTCAATAGTTAAAACCTTAACATTTATTCAAACCCATAATTGTTTGCTTATACAAGGGGTAAGCCAACAACTATCTTATGTGCTCACTTGTATAGGGTGCTCTGTACTAACACACATGTTAGAAAATCATAATTGGCTCCCCTAGTCAGACTTGGTTCATCCTATCCCCCAAAACTTATTATCATTCTCACTATTTGTGTTTGGGAATTATTTTTCAAATTTCCTATAGATAGCATATGCATGAATAGAAGAAATGTCGATATATAGATAAATCTCTGTGAATCTCTTTGAAACTCATATATATATATATATATATATTCAAAACCCATTTTTGAAAAACTTCTTGAAAAACCATTTTTTTTCAAAATATTTTCAAGTACGTTCTTGTAAAATCCCCCTACTTGGAGGCCCAAAACTAATGGCTATGGATGTTGCAGTCATCTATAGTTATTAATCCTTGGCGACTAAATATGGTGATATTAGGTACATTGATACACAGAAACACAAGAATATGGAAAAAAATTAAATAACAAATAAAATCCACATTCCATTTCAAGATATTTCAAATTGATTACATAATCCCAGTCCGCAGACCACGTTCAAATAACATATAATAACAAAATACGCAAAGAGCGACATATGAAGATGCCCCCTTGGTGGATCAGAGTACATAATAAGGCATTAAAACAGTTTGCCTTTACAACCAAACATACAACATAAATAAAATAACTTTAAATAACTATCTGCCTCATGCACGCCCTCGGAAGCTTTATTCGAAAAAAGAGAAAACCTAAAAACCTTTAACTCTCAATCTACTCAAAATCAATTGAGTACCCGAGAGTTTAAGGGGAAAACAAAAACTCCAAGTCAGATATAAAGCATGGTATGAATAATAATTTACCATCTCAAACCATTTAGATATCTAGTGAGACTACGATGCTTAGTGGAACGAGTTTCCCCCTTACTGGTATCCTAAAAATTTTATAAACCATATACTATGCTCCTGCATTCACAATGATTAAAAACATAGTATTTCAAAATATTGTGATGATATGCAAAATAATTAATTCAATTCTGGATTACCCATCCCCAGTTATTCTGACTATCTGTCTCAGTTATAGTTTCTAGGATTACTATTAACCTGTTAAATATTAAGGACTATCCGTATAATTACTTAGTTTTCATGGAATCACTAAGAACCTATTGGTAACTTCAATATCTTATTTTTTATCCTAGTTTTCATGGGCTAATTAGGAACCAATTGGATGACTGCCAATATCATAATCCGGATATAGTTTTCATGGGCTAGCTACAAACCTACTAGCCCCTGCCAGTATCAAATCATAGTTTTCATGGGCCGACTATGAACCTATTGGCCCCTACCAATATCATATTGTTTTCATGGGCTTACTGTAAACCATTTGGTACCTACCAATATCTTTGATTAAAATTTTAACATCTGTTAAGTTATATTCACTTCTAAGTCAACCTAACTGGTTATTCTACCTTTTTCCCAAAATACAGTTATGGGTTAATAACAATGTGAATATCATTTCCAAAACTTTATTTATTTATGCCATGGTTTTTCCTTAAAAATTATAATGGGTTATTAGTTTTGAAACCTTAAATCATCACTTTCAAAACCCCTGGATGACCTCCTTCGAAATCATAGAAAATCTCTTTTCAAAACTCTAAGTATATACCTTTCGAAACCAATAAGGCCTTTCGATGGTATCAAGAAAAACATTCTTTAAAACATAGGCTTCGAAACAAATAAAATACCCTTTCGAAAGCATTGAGTTTTACTCTTAAAACACCATTTGGGTCAAGATGGTTGTATATAAAAGTATCTCTTTCAAAATCAACAAAAACTAGAATTGGGAAAAATTTGTGGTGTTGGAACCACCTTAGTCGAAAGCAAAAGACTTTAAAATCAAAACTTCAAAGGTCTGAGTTGAAACCCCCTTTCGACTCCATCTCCTTCGAAACCCCTTTGTGTAAAATAAGGCAAGGGTTTAACTTAGAAAACAAAGCAGGGTTTCGACCCATCGGAAGCTTGCCTTTCGACATTATAGCTTCCGCCTTCCTTCCAATCCACTACGTACCATTTAAGTGATACCATGTGTATTGGTTTCGACTATATAGGTTTCAACTGTGTTGGTCCTGACTAGGAAGAGGCGGAGTTTATAGAGTCGAAAGGTACTACTACTAGAGGCGAAACACCTTTTTCTGATTTAAAAGCTGAAATATAGCAACTCTAGTAATTTCTTTTTAACAACTTGCCTATTTGTTGATTGGCTACCTAAAATCTTTTCAAATACTTTACTTGTATAACTGCCGCTTTGATACCAGATCCAAATCAAAGGATTTTAACGTTAATGTCTTTCCATATAACAAAACCGGCATTTGCAGAAAAGCCCCTCTTTTAAAAAAATTTGTTTCCCTTAGTAAATCGATTGGGAAAAATCCCCAAAAATCACAGAAATCCAATTTCATCGAGTAATCAAACATATTAAAAATTTAGACCCAAATCCTTTCAGGAATATTTGAAATAAATTTCTAACCCAAATACTTCATATTTACCATCGAAAATTCATAATAAAATTTTCATAGCTTGGAAAATTCTGAAAATTAAAATCCATCTCTAAAATCATGTTTTACTCAACATAAAAATTTTCCATGGAAATTTAAAATCAGTAAATCTCGGTTTTGACCCTGAGACCGTATAGATTTCATATAATTTGATGGTTTAAATCAAACAATCCATAAATTTAAGCATATCATCATTCAAAATAATTTTAGAAACAAGATAAATACTCAAATTAGAAATCATATGATTATAAAACCAAAAAGAGATGGTATGAATTATTATTCACCTTAAATTTGATAAGGAACTTGAGATTTGTTGTTGATTAATCCTTCCTAGCTTTTAGATCTTTAGCTTTTGATAAATTTCTACCTTTTATCCTTGATAATGGCCGGCTTTGGTTTTAGGTTTTAGATTTGTGTTTGTGATCATGAGAAAATGAAATGTGAATGGACAAAATGAGAAGTAATAGCCAGGAATAATAAGAAGGCTATTTTACTAATATGCTCATGTGTAAGTTAATTGACTAATAACCTAAATTAAAGCCCATTTATCTTATGGTTTCATGGCCCTATATGTTTTATTCAAATATCAATCTCCTTATCAACATTATTCTATTTAATTTATCTAATTAAATCTTCTGAATAATGTTATAAAAAATTAGGGATGTTACAGGTTTCCCCCCTTAAAGAATTTCGTCCTCAAAATTCGGTAAGGACCAAATACTAAAAATAGCAATCATCTGTAACAACATCTAACAACCATACTAGTCTAACTGACTAGCAACTATCTATATAAATCTAATATAGACATACCCTCAAAGCAAATCAGGATAAGTATCTCTAATCTTGTCCACTGTCTCCCAAGTACAGTCCTTCTCGTTGTCCCTCCACTGAACTTTCACCAACCTGACTGTCTTGTTCCTTAATCTTTTCTCATCTCTAGCTACAACCCGAACTGGTTGTCTAACAAAAGTCAAATTAGGCTCTACTACAAAATCATCAACCCTGTCGGAGGAATAACAGTCTCTGGATCATGCACATACTTACGAAGATGAGACACATGAAATACATTATGGACACCTGCCAAATTGCTCAGCAACTCTATTCTGTATGTGAGCTGTCCAATCCTTTCTAAAATCTGGAATGGACCAACACATCTCAGGGATAACTTCCCCGACTTTCCAAATCGTTCCACACCTTTCATAGGTGATACTTTAATGAAAACATTATCTCCGACTGAGAATTCTAGATCTTTGCGCCTCTTATGTGCGTAACTATTCTGTCTTTGCTGAACTTCCTTCATCCTCTCTGAGATTAACTCAATTTTCTCCGACGCCTCTTCGACCAAATCCGGACCTAAGACTAATCTGTCTCCAGTCTCCAACCAACATGCTGGTGATTTACATGGTCTTCCATACAAAGCGTAAAACGGCGCCATTCCTATACTAGTCTGATAACTATTGTAATAGGAAAACTCAACTAAATATAGGTGATCTTCCCAAGATTCACCTAAGTCCAATACACAAGCTCTCAATAAACCTTCGAGTACCTTATTGGCTCTCTCTGTCCGTCCATCTGTCTGAAGGTGATATGCAGTACTCATATTAAGCTTGGTACCCATTACTTCCTATAGACTCTTCCAGAATTCACTAGTGAACAATGCATCTCTGTCACTGACTATACTACTAGGAACTCCTTGTAGTCTAACTATGTTCTTCAGGAACAACTTAGCTAAAGCAAGTGTCGTTCTGGTTGACTTAACTGGAATGAAATGGGAACTCTTGGTCAACCTGTCCATTATAACCCATATACTTTCATTACCTCTATTTGACGTTGGCAACCAGTCTATAAAATCCATGGATATCGAATCCCATTTCCAAACTGGAATCTCTAACGGTTGAAGCAATCCATTGGGCTTCTAGTGTTCAGCTTTCACTTATTGATAGTTTGCACACTGTCTAACCCACAAGCTAAAAACCTTCTTCATGCCTTCCTAATAGAAGCTCCTCTTCATATCCCGATACATCTTGGTTCCTCCAGGATGAATCGTAAACTTGGATCGATGACATTCTCCAAGAACTTCTTTCCTTAAGTCCTCCACATTCGGAATGCAAAACCGTCCCTTCTTTCTTAGCCATCCTCTCTGGTCAAGGATGAAATCTTTTAAATCATCGATCTCTATTCCAACCTCAAGTCTTCCGATACTTTCAGCTAGTACGGGATCTTCCTTCTGCTTAGAAGCAATTCTCTCAATCAATACTGGTTAGACTTCTAAACTAGACAATCTGGCGGTACTCTGGCTAGAACCAGCAGTTGATCTTAACTGTACACTATAACTAGCTAAAGCTTCTAAATCTTTCCATTTTGCCAACAAATCAAACACTACATTCTGATATTTTCTACTAAGAGCATCAACTACCTTATTACCTTTTCCTGGTGTATATTCTATGCCGAAATCACATGCAGCCAAAAACTCCAGCCACCTCTGTTGTCTCATATGCAACTGTTTCTGAGAGAATAAGTAATGTAAATACTATTGATCGGTATAAAGCTCAAACCTCTCTCCTAAGAGATAATGTCTCCAGATTTTCAAGGTGAAGATCACTGCCGCCAACTCCAAATCATGAGTAGGATATCTTACTTCATGTGGTCTAAGCTGTCTGGATGCGTAGGCAATGACCTTACTATTTTGCATCAACACTGCTCCTAAACCAGTACCATATGCATCAGTGTACACCACCTACCCTTGGTTTCCATCTGGAACTACTAACACGGGTGCATTGATCAACAAATGCTTTAACTTAAGGAATGCTTCCTCACATTTGTCGGACCAAACAAACTTTACCTCCTTTCTGGTCAGCTTAGTTAAGGGTGCTGCTATCCACGAGAAATCCTTTATGAATCTCCGGTAGTAGCCAGCAAGTCCAAGAAAATTTCTGATCTCAGTCACCATCTCTGGTATCTTCCAATTATTAACAACATCAATCTTATCTGGATCGACTGACAATCATTTCTCTGAAACCACGTAACCAAGAAACTTAACCTCTTTCTTCCAAAAATGACACTTGGTAAACTTCGCCTTTAGCTGATTCTGCCTTACCGTCTAAAGCACTACTCTAAGATGAACTTCATGCTCCCTCTCATCCTTAGAGTATACTAGGATCTCATCTATGAACACCAGAACAAACCTATCCAATTATTCTCAGAAAACTCGGTTCATCAAATCTATGAAGAAAGTAGGTGCGTTCGTCAATCCAAACGGCATTACCGACCACTCATATGAACCATACCTAGTCCGAAATGCTGTCAAAGGAATACTATCCTCCGCCACTCTTAACTGATTGAAACCTGTCGCTAAGACCAACTGGGAGAACACTCTAGCTCCATTCAACTGATCGAACATATCATCTATCCTGGGCAAAGGATACTTATTCTTAATTGTCCTTTCATTCAGCTCATGATAGTTAATGTACATCCTTAATGACCCATCTGGTTTCTTCACAAACACCGCGGCCGCTCTCCAAGACGAACTGCTTGGTCTGATAAAATTCTTTCCTTCTAGATCCACTAGCTGCACCTTCAATTCCTTCATCTCAGTTGGTGTCATTCTGCTAGGTGGTCTACTCACAGGTTCAACTCCGGGCACAAGATCTATTCTAAACTCAACAGCTCTTTTAGGGGGTAATCCAGTGACTGGATCAAAGACATCTGCAAACTCTCTTGCTACCCGAACCTGACTTAACTCATTTCCTATCTCCATAGAATTAAGCAAAGTACTAACACTCCGGTCAGTATTCTCTACTGAGAATATCACTCGATTATGATTATCAGGGTGCCTTAGTGATATCTTTCTATCCTGGAAAAATATTCTAGCCTTATACCTACCCAACCAATCCATTCCCAAAATGATCCTGAAATCTACGAAATCAATAACATACAAACTGCATGCAAACTTACGACCTAATAAGTCAAGTTCTAACTGGTCACATCTTAACCCTAGAGTTGCATACCCTCTTATAGGATTCACAACCCTTTAGGAAGTGACAAGGTAGGTGGGTTCTAAGCGTAATCTATTAACCAAACACTAAGATATAAATGAATGTGATGCACCAGTATCAAAAAGTACTCTAACTGAAATACTCTAAATCAAAAGCGTACCTTCCATCGCAGTCTTTCCTTTATCAGCTATAGTAGGCCTAGTTGATCCAATAGCAAAGACCTTTCCTTTGTCTTCCCTAATTGGCTCTGGACATTGATTCTTGTAATGCCCAACTTCATCATAGTTGAAGCATTTCACATTCTTCTTAACTGCAGCCTTCTTCCCATTTTTTGTTCGGCATTCATTAGCAAAGTGACGCTTCTTGTCACACTTATAACAAACTACCTCAGCCTTCGACCTCTTAGTTGTGTCTCCCTTCTGTGCTCCCTTCTTTTTAAAGAACTTCCTCTTCTTCCCTTGAGAACCCTGGGTTTCCACTAACTTTTCTTTAGCTAAATCAGCAAGCAACTCCCCATGGCGAATAACCATCTCCACTACTATATTACAAGGATCACAGACATGTGTCATAGTCATTCTAGCAAGCTTGGGCCTCAGTCCCCGAATGAACTTCTCATTCCTTTTGATGTTAGTATCTATAAGAGCATAACCATATCTAGACAGCTCTTCAAACTTAGTAACATACTCAACTACTGACACATCTCCTTGCACTAAATCCATAAATTTCCTCATCAGCTCAGACTTGGAAAAATCAGATACAAACTTCTGCTCAAATCTCATTCTAAAATCAGCCTAGGTTAACTGCTCTTCCGGCACTCCAGTAGTAACACTGTTCCACTGGTGTAGTGCTGACTCCTGTAACTGCCTAGAGGCCAACCTTCTCTTTTGTCCGTCATTCAGACCCATATCAGTAAATATTCGCTCGCAATGCAACAACAAATTCAGAACCTCTACAGCACTCTCCGTTCCCAAGAATGGCTTCCCACCCAAATTGGTGTAATCTCTACTTAGCAAAGCAATATTCCCAACTGAAGCCACAAGATTAGCTCCTCTTACATTTCCAGCAACACTAGTTACAACTCCAGCTTGCATCAAACCGGCAAAGAACTGATACATCGCCCCCATATCTACTGGTGGATTTCTAGCACTCACATTGGCATCTGCATTTTGGTTGCTAGCATTAGCCGGTCGACCCGGGTTTCTCTTGGTAGTGGGTCGAGCATTTCCATTAGTTGTGGTGCTTCCTCCATCGAGATTTCCTCTTTCGTTTCCTGCTTCCATATCTCCTTTCTCGTAAATCTACATACGAGCCTTAGTAAGATACAGAAGAATGGTCTAAGAGAGCTAGGTATACATACTTATATATATAACTATATATATCAAATACAAGTACGTTATTATAGCGTTAACCCAAACCCCCAATCTTATTATCTGATTCATTAGACTATGTTTGAAAGTCTTTTAGGTTTAAATTTCTTTTAAAGTTACACAAACCATGCTCTAATACCAACTTGTAAAATCCCCCTACTTGAAGGTCCAAAACTAACGGCTACGGATGCTGCAGTCATCCATAGTATTAATCCTCGGCGACCAAATACGATGATATTAGGTACATTGATACACAGAAACACAGGAATATGTAAAAATTTAAATAACAAATAAAATCCACATTCCATTTCAAGATATTTCAAATTGATTACATAATCTCAGTTCGTAGACCGGGTTCAGATAACATAATAACAAAATACGCCAAGAGAAACATATGAAGATGCCCCCTTGGTGGATCAGAGTACATAAAAGGCATTAAAATAGTTTTCCTTAACAACCAAACATACATCGGATATAAAATAACTTTAAATAACTATCTGCCTCCTGCACGTCCCCAGAAGCTTTATTCGTCAAAAGAGAAAACCTTAAAACTTTTAACTCTCAACCTACTCAAAATCAATTGAGTACCCGAGAGTTTAAGGGGAAAACAAAAACTCCAAGTCAAACATAAAGCCTGTTATGAATAATAATTTACCATCTCAAACCATTTAGATATCTAATAAGGCCACGCCGCATAGCGGAACGGGTTTACCACTCACTAGTATCCTAAAACATTTATAAACCATATACTTTGCTCCTGCATCCACAACGGTTAAAAACATAGTATTTCAAAATATTATGATGATATGCAAAAAAATTAAATCAATTTTGGATTACCCATCCCTAGTTATTCTGACAATCTATCTCAGTTAGAGTTTCTTGGATTACTATTAACCTGTTAAATATTAAGGGCTATCCGTCAATTTACTTAGTTTCCATGGATCACTAAGAACCTATTGGTGACTTCAATATCTTATTTCTTATCCTAGTTTTCATGGGCTAACTAGGAACCTATTGGCTGATTGCCGATATCATAATCCGGGTATAGTTTTCATGGGCTAACTACAAACCTACTGGCCCCTACCAGTATCAAATCATAGTTTTCATGGGCTGACTATGAACCTATTGGCCCCTGCCAATATCATACAGTTTTCATGGGCTTACTGTAAACCTATTGGTCCCTGCCAATATCTTTAATTAAAATTTTAACATCTATTAAGTTATAGTCACTTCTGGGTCAACCTAACTGATTATTCCGCCCTTTCCCCAAAATACAGTTATGGGTTAATAACAATGTGAATATCATTTCCAAAATCTTTATTTATTTATGCCATGGTTTTTCCTTAAAAATTAGAATGGTTTATTAGTTTTGAAACCTTAAATCATCACTTTCGAAACCCCTAGATGACCTCCTTCGAAAGCATCTAAAACCTCTATCCAAAACTCTAATTGTATTACCTTTCGAAACCAATAAGACCTTTCGATGGTATCAAGAAAAACTTTCTTTAAAACATAGGCTTCGAAACAAATAAAGTACCCTTTCGAAAGCATTGGGTTTTACTCTTAAAACATCCTTTGGGTCAAGATGGTTGTATATGAAAGTATCTCTTTCAAAACCAACAAAAACTAGAATTGGAAAAAATTGGTGTTGTCGAAAGCACCTTAGTCGAAAGCAAAAGATTTTAAAATCAAAACTTCAAAGGTCTGAGTCGAAACCCCCTTTTGACTCCATCTCCTTCAAAACCCCAACCCCTTTCGAAAGCAATCCACAAAACCGTACGGATTTCACATAATTTGATGGTTTAAATCAAACAATCTATAAATTTAATCATATCATCATTTAAAATAATCATATAAACAAGGTAAATACTCAAATCAGAAATCATATGATTATAAAACCAAAAGGAGATGGTATGAATTATTATTCATCTTAAATTTGATAAGGAACTTGAAATTTATTATTGATTAATCCTTCCTAGCTTTTAGATCTTTAGCTTTTGATAAATTTCTTCATTTCTTCCTTGACAATGGTCGGCTTTGTTTTTAGGTTTTAGATGTGTTTGTGATCGTGAGAAAATGAAACTTGAATGGACAAAATGAGAAGTAATAACCGTGTATAATAAGGTGGCTATTTTACTAATATGCCAATGTGTAAGTTAATTAACTAATAACCCAAATTAAAGCCCATTTATCTTATGGTTAAGCACTGCCCTATATGTTTTATTCAAATCTCAATCTCCTTATCAACATTATTCTATTTAACTTATCTAATTAAATCTTCTGAATAATGTTATCAAAAATTAGGGATGTTACAGTTCTCTTAATACATGCCTAAATCCTAGGGAATTCTAAACCTAAGCTCTGATACCAAACGTTACGACCGCACTTTCCAACACGAATCATGTTGATAAAATACGGGTTGTTGGGTTACAGAGCATAATTACAGAGATAGAGTTCTAAGACATTCTACATTTTCAAATCTCATAGCGGTAGAAATTAAAATATAAATACAAAAAATAGATATTTCATAAAAACATTCTCTAAAATACTCGATTTACAAAAACACATTGTTTCCAAATTACAATATAAATTTACAGACTTCTTGTGACGACCGCCCATGACCCCTGCACCGAATCTAGAGATAGAGCGCTGTAAAGTGTGCCAGGCGACCATGGACGATTGTCAAGGTAAGATTTAAAACAACAGAATCTATCGTATTACTCACAGCGCATGGACAAAATACAATAGA
Organism: Allium fistulosum; assembly: GCA_030737815.1. NCBI lineage: Eukaryota > Viridiplantae > Streptophyta > Magnoliopsida > Asparagales > Amaryllidaceae > Allium > Allium fistulosum. The sequence continues at coordinate 1,026,946,096 of CM060902.1, forward strand.
ACATATGTATAGTGAAGCTTTACAGAACAAAATGACATCATATAAAACTCCATAATAGTTGAATACAAGTATCCATATAGTCAATACATCAAGCCTCACTACATATCTCTCAGAGAATACAAAACAGCGGAATATCCAGTACATATAAGACTATAATAAGCCACCCTCTAGCTCGTCTTCGATATCAGCATCGTGAGAAGAGAACAGCACCTGTCACCTGCTACCTAGTCTGCCCGTCCCAAAATGGACGAACAGCCCAAGGCAATAAGAATTAAAACATAAAGCCTTGAGTCAGACAACAGTCTTAGTGAGCAGTAAAATTAACTAATCAACATACCAAAAGAGCATAAAGGAAAAGGAATAGGAATACAACCCTCCCACTCCAACCTCATTCTACAGTGATAGCCCCCAGACACACACTAAACAGAAACAACAAAGCAGAGCATACAATTTAAAGTAAAACTACTATCACTCGAGTCAAGGGCGATGTTTTCCAAGTACCAAGGCCTAAATCAGATAAGCACCCAGAAAATACCGCTCTTGAGTCCGAATGACAATACAACCAAACATCCATGACTCTGGCTATCACTGTTATCACTGCTTCGATATCACCGTTAATTGAATGACCGGCACATTCTTTCAGCCGTCCGTCAAGGGCTAATGGAAACCCCGGTTCTAGACATAACTCCCGCACGTCGTCGCAGCCCGTGCCTAGGACTATCGAATCTGCCCAGAGTACTCGACCATCAACAGTTGGCCGTTGGAACTATCGAATCTGCCCAAACGTACTCTTGCTTAGAGCATGCTAGAACCTTCAACAACGATGCTATCCAAGCCTCCTAGTCATCCTCCTCGACGACTGTTCTCATATCCATTCATTATCTTCAACTCGAATCATATCACCGAGTTATCAACATGCTTGGAATGATCCCGTCTGGATTAGACCAAGTCTTCATCATATGATGCCTCGCTTCATTACATCCTTGCAAAGCTTCATCTCAACTTCACATCATCAAATCTATGCATAAGAGCTTCATCATCCCGCTACATATGCCACGAGCAGCTTTTCCAATTCAAGAGCCTTTCCCTTAGCTTTTGAATCACCTTCGATCTAAATCTAATCATCAATCATCTAGTTCATAACAATCAATCAAATCAATCATCAATCCAAACAATCAAGCATTCAAACATGATCTAAGTAGACAATTATAACAATAATGGCATTTTCGTAATTAAAGAGTTGAAAGTCCAATAAGCATGAAAACATGGATTATATCTCTACAAACTTGACGAATGAACTTGCATAGGTTAATATATGATAAAATGGATGTAACATCATCATGAACAATGGATCTATATGGATCTACACATAGGATGAAGAAAATGCATGGAAATCACTATTTTAAACACCAAATCGAGCCAACAATCCGATATACTCCTTTGGATCCGTGTGAGAGATAATCACCACTCACCAAATCACCTAAACAATCCAAAAGATATCAACTTCAGATCTGGACAGCGAAGAACTAAGCTAGATCTATCACAAATCCGCTTCAAATGAAGAAATCTCTCTTGAAAAGATGAAGATCTTCAATCTAAGCTCTTGAATCTTCAATCTTGATCTTCGATTTGGATGGATGGAAGCACTAGATTAGAGTGGAGAAAAGAAGTGAAGAAGTGTAGAAGTCGAGCTCTCAAAATGGCAGCACTTCGTCGCTTCAAAAATCCGGATCCCAAAAAGTGAGAACAACCCCTCCTATTTATAGCTGAAATCTGTCCTTAAGTCGAAATCTGGCTATCTCCCTAAGTCGCTTCCGACCTAAGCCTCTCCGACCTAAGCCTCTCCGACCTAACAGATGTACGACTTAACTCCTCAGCGACCTAACACTTGACGACCTAAAGCAATGCGCTTTCCTTCGACCAATGACTTAGTTGGGTTGCGACCTAACAACTTAGACTTCTACGCGACCTAACACAACATACGACCTAACAGTTAGATCTACGCGACCTAACAACTTAGCAACCTACGCGACCTAACAGTGATACGACCTAACACATAGCCTAACTCCTAAGGTCGCCAACTTGTTAACTCCTTAGGTCGCTAACCCACCCAGTCGACTTAACTTGGTAACATCTTAACCCTTAGGTCGCTTACGACCTTACCACCCAAGCTACCAGACGACCTAACATATAGCGACCTATCCCTTAACTCGGTTACTACGACCTAACTTAGGTCGTTGCCGACCTAACCACACACCCAGTAACCACTAGGTCGCTAACTCGCCCTGCCGACCTAACACTTAGCTCACCGAAACTCTTAGGTCGCTCCCAATAGTTTCCTTAGGTCGGTCAGTTCTTTAGGTCGTTATCTTCGCCCTGCCGACCTAATACTTAATCAAATTCTAGGTTGCATAATTCTATAGGTCGCTCCAACTAACCCACGATCTAACACTAACTCGCCGAAGTCTTTAACTCGGTCACGACTTAGCTCTTAGGTCGTTCACGACCTAGGACTTAGACAAATCTGCCTAAAAATCTGAAATGACTTAAAAATGCAAAAATTCCAGATTTTGACGAATTTGTCGATCCGTAAAATACGGGTCGTTACATTCTCTCCCCCTTAGGAATTTCGCCCCCGAAATTCCAAGCAATCAAAAACTATTCTGTACGCCTACCATCCATAGCAATCAACAAACCATGCATCCAATTCTAACTTAGCGTACAGAATTCTAAAACTTAGAACAAGTTACAATTTCGCGAGATGACACGACAACTTAGGGCCATACCTTGAAGAGTTCAGGATGAGATGCTTTCATCCTCTCTTCCACCTCCCACGTACAGTCGTTATCATCATCACTCCATTGTATCTTGAGCAACTTAACTATCCTCCTCCTAAGCTGTTTCGTGTCAGTTTTAACAACACGAAGCGGCTTACGAGGTCTTCTATCAACTGGATCAACTTCGAAATCTTCACAGCTATCAGCAGAAACCACTGTACTCGAGTCGTGCACATACTTCCGTAGATACGATACATGAAAAACATTGTGCACACCCGACATCTTCTCCGGTAACTCCAATCTGTAGGCGAGCTTTCCAATTCGCTCGATGATCGGGAATGGTCCAACAAATCTCGGAGTCAATTTTCCTTTCTTCCCGAATCGAATAACATTCTTCAGAGGGGAAATCTTCACAAAAACCATATCTCCCACGTCGAATTCCAAATCCTTTCGACGCTTATCAGCATAACTCTTCTGACGGTCTTGGGCTGCCTTCATTCGTTGCCGAATGATTTCTATACAATCTGAAGTCTGACGAATCATCTCTGGCCCAAGCATCAGTTTTTCTCCAGTTTCCAACCAACATGTTGGAGAGTTACACGGTCTTCCATACAATGCCTCATACGGTGCCATACCAATGCTTGACTGGTAACTGTTGTTGTATGCAAACTCCACCAAATGAAGGTGATCTTCCCATGATCCTCCGAAGTCCAAAACACAAGCTCTGAGGAGATCTTCCAAAACTCGGTTGACTCTCTCAGTTTGACCATCTGTTTGAGGGTGATAAGCTGTACTCAAACACAACTCGGTTCCCAAAACTTCCTGGAAGCTTTTCCAAAATCCACTAGTGAACAATGGATCTCGATCACTCACTATACTCTTCGGAATACCATGGAAACGAACTATCCACTTAACATACAACTCAGCCAACTTTGATGCAGTCCTAGTCGATCGAACAGGAATGAATCGTGCACTCTTAGTCAGACGATCCACAATGACCCAAATCCCTTCATTTCCCGTTCTGGTTCTAGGCAGTCCATCAATAAAATCCATCGACACTTGTTCCCACTTCCATGTAGGAACTTCTAATGGCTGAAGCAATCCACTTGGCTTCTTCTGTTCGGCTTTTACCAACTGGCAATTCATACATTTGGAAATAAAATTTCCAACATCCTTCTTCATACCTTCCCAGTAGTAGGTTCTCTTCATATCCCGATACATCTTATTTCCACCTGGATGAATTGTCAACTTCGAGTGATGACTCTCCTTCAGAACTTCACTCCTCAATTCATCTATATCGGGAACAACTAGTCTTCCTTGCTTCCGAAGCCAACCCTCTCGATCGACCTTGAATCCTTTATCCTTTTCTGGATCCAATCCAGATTCCAATTCACGGATAATCTTGACAAGCTTATCATCTCGCTTTTGGCCCTCACCAATCCTTTCCACAAGAGTGGGTTTTATTGATAAGTTTGCCAACATCTCAGGTTCCAACTCACATCTAGGCCTGAAGTCAAATCCAGCTAAATACTCGAGATTCTTCCATTCAGAAAACATGGCTCCTAACCCTGCATGTCTTCTACTTAACGCATCGGCCACTGCATTACCTTTTCCCGGAGTATAAGCTATACCAAAGTCATACGATGCCAAAAACTCTAGCCAACGTTGCTGCCGAAGATTCAAATCCTTTTGGGAGAAAAGATACTTCAACGACTTGTGATCCGTAAACAACTCGAATCGAACTCCCAACAGATAATGCCTCCACATCTTCAGAGCAAATACAATCGCCGCCAATTCCAAATCATGAGTTGGGTAATTCCTTTCATGCGGCTTCAGTTGTCGACTGGCATATGCAACAACTTTATCCTTCTGCATCAACACTGCTCCAAGTCCAGTACCACATGCGTCGGTGTAAACCACCATCTCATCATTCCCACTTGGAATAGTCAAAACAGGAGCACTCGTCAATCTCCCTTTCAGGATTCTGAAAGCTTGCTCACACTTAGCATCCCAACTGAACACTTGGTTCTTCTTCGTCAATCCTGTTAACGGTGCAGCTATCTTGGAGAAGTCTTTGATAAACCGTCGATAATATCCTGCTAATCCAAGAAAACTTCTCACATCTGATGCATTCTTAGGTCTAACCCAATCCTGGATTGCTGCCACCTTAGCGGGATCAACCGCTATTCCATTTCCAGAAATCACATGGCCTAAGAACCTCACTTCACTCTTCCAGAAGTGACATTTCGAAAACTTAGCCTTCAGCTGATGTTTCCGCAAGATTTCCAAAACAATACGCAAGTGCGTCTTGTGCTCTTCCTCCGTTCTGGAATAGATCAGAATATCATCCACGAACACAAGTACGAACTTGTTCAACTGTTCTCTGAACACTCTATTCATAAGATCCACAAAATATGCTGGCGCGTTAGTCAATCCAAACGGCATTACCAGCCACTCAAAGAAACCGGATGGTGTCCTGAAAGCAGTCTTCGGCACACTATCCTTAGCCACTCTCAACTGGTGAAATCCCGTTGCCAAATCCATCTGAGAAAACACCTTAGCCTCGTGAAGCTGATCAAACAAGTCATCTATTCTCGGCAATGGATACTTGTTCTTCTTAGTCACCTTATTCAGCTCACGATAATCCACACACAATCTCAACGACCCATCTGCCTTGGTTGCAAACACAACTGGTGCACCCCACTCGGACACACTACGCCGAATGAATCCTTTCTGTAAAAGGTCATCAACTTGCACCCTCAACTCCTGCTGTTCCCTAGGCGCCATCCGCCTAAGAGGCATCACAACAGGTCTGGCTCCTTCAACTAGATCTATTCGGAACTCGATCTCTCTATGCGGCGGCAACCCTTTGACTTCGTCAAAGACATCTTCGAATCCATTAGCGATCGGCACTGATGACAGTCCATCCCGTGGAACAACTAGCGAATACATGAAGCTCATGAAGACGCCTTTCTCATGCTTACATCGTATCACAACCTTTCGCCCCTCCACATTCTCGACTGTCACCTCCAGCCTCTCACAATCAACCTTAGCCGCATACTTCCTAAGCCAGTCCATACCCAAGATAATTCTGAACCCTGCAAAGTTCAGAACAAAGCAATCACAAACAAAAGAGCAACCATGACTCGACACAACTAGACCACGGCATAACATACACAAACAAGACGAACCCCCAACTGGATTAGTCACAACCAATGGCCTATCAACAATATCCGGTTCCAAACCTAACCGGCCTACTAGTTCATTACAAACAAATGAATGCGACGCTCCAGTATCAAACAGAACTCTAACTGGAACACCACATAGGAAAAGAGTACCTTGAACAACCACACTCTTTCCCTTCTCTTCAGTAGTAGGAGCTTTCGAAGACGACGGAACAGCTCCTAAAGCATAGGCTTGCACAATCTGCCTGTCCTTCCTTGGTTCTGGACAATTCTTCCTGAAATGCCCTGGCTTGTCACAGTTGTGACACTTCATCGGTGCCTTCGGATTCTTACAATCCTTAGAGAAATGGCCCTTCTGTTGACAATTGTAGCAAGTCACCTCGCCTTTCGGCTTCTTCTGGCCATCCTTACCCTTTTGCTGCTGTTGCTTCCTCTTCTGGTTTCCACCCTGCTGTGGTTTAGATTCTCCCTTGGTAACAGCAACAACAGGTCCTTCCTTAGGAAACAGACTCTCATGCCTAAGTGCTTTCTCCACAAGCTTCTCAAATGAATCATCCAAATGATCCACCAACTGTCTCCCAAGATAATTATCCAAGCCAGTCACGAACTTCTCATTCTTCTGGTAAGCAGACTCAATATATGACCGGGCATACTTGGACAAAGCTTCAAACTCAGAAACATACTCAAGAACAGATCTTCCACCCTGCTTGAGCTCCACGAACTTCTTGAACAGAACAGACTTCTGAGCTGTAGAAATGAACTTAGCTTCAAATCTAGCTTGGAATTGCTCCCAAGTAATCTCTTCTTCCGGAGTAGTGATGGTAATAGAGTTCCACCAATCAGAAGCTCTCCCTTGAAGCTGCCTTGATGCCAACTTCCTCTTAGTTGCATCATCAATTCCCAAATCACCAAAGATCCTTCTACAAGCATCTATCCATCTCTGGACCTCGATAGTTGATTCTGTTCCCAATAAAACCTTCCCTCCAAGAGCAGTATAATCCTTGCACAACTTGGCAAAATCCACTGGTTTCGGAGTTTGGACTTGAACTCCAACATCAACTGCTGCCCCCGGAACTGGTATCCTCCTCATGATCGAAGTCATCATAGCTTCGAACATGGCTGCATAATCAGCAGTCTCTTCAGTAGCACGGCCTTCCCTAGCAGCTGGTCTCCCTCTTCGACTCATTCTCAATATCTATAAAAAGGAATGATTAGAACATCTAGGGAAACAACTGCATAAAGGACTAACTTACTGCTAAGCTACTATATTATATATAGTAATCATCCATCAAAATACAATTACGTCTCTCATACGTAGTTACTTCAGCGAGCGTTGGGTAAAATCGATTAACCAATGCTCTGATACCAAATGTGACGACCGCCCATGACCCCTGCACCGAATCTAGAGATAGAGCGCTGTAAAGTGTGCCAGGCAACCATGGACGATTGTCAAGGTAAGATTTAAAACAACAGAATCTATCGTATTACTCACAGCGCATGGACAAAATACAATAGAACATATGTATAGTGAAGCTTTACAGAACAAAATGACATCATATAAAACTCCATAATAGTTGAATACAAGTATCCATATAGTCAATACATCAAGCCTCACTACATATCTCTCAGAGAATACAAAACAGCGGAATATCCAGTACATATAAGACTATAATAAGCCACCCTCTAGCTCGTCTTCAATATCAGCATCGTGAGAAGAGAACAGCACCTGTCACCTGCTACCTAGTCTGCCCGTCCCAAAATGGACGAACAGCCCAAGGCAATAAGAATTAAAACATAAAGCCTTGAGTCAGACAACAGTCTTAGTGAGCAGTAAAATTAACTAATCAACATACCAAAAGAGCATAAAGGAAAAGGAATAGGAATACAACCCTCCCACTCCAACCTCATTCTACAGTGATAGCCCCCAGACACACACTAAACAGAAACAACAAAGCAGAGCATACAATTTAAAGTAAAACTACTATCACTCGAGTCAAGGGCGATGTTTTCCAAGTACCAAGGCCTAAATCAGATAAGCACCCAGAAAATACCGCTCTTGAGTCCGAATGACAATACAACCAAACATCCATGACTCTGGCTATCACTGTTATCACTGCTTCGATATCACCGTTAATTGAATGACCGGCACATTCTTTCAGCCGTCCGTCAAGGGCTAATGGAAACCCCGGTTCTAGACATAACTCCCGCACGTCGTCGCAGCCCGTGCCTAGGACTATCGAATCTGCCCAGAGTACTCGACCATCAACAGTTGGCCGTTGGAACTATCGAATCTTCCCAAACGTACTCTTGCTTAGAGCATGCTAGAACCTTCAACAACGATGCTATCCAAGCCTCCTAGTCATCCTCCTCGACGACTGTTCTCATATCCATTCATTATCTTCAACTCGAATCATATCACCGAGTTATCAACATGCTTGGAATGATCCCGTCTGGATTAGACCAAGTCTTCATCATATGATGCCTCGCTTCATTACATCCTTGCAAAGCTTCATCTCAACTTCACATCATCAAATCTATGCATAAGAGCTTCATCATCCCGCTACATATGCCACGAGTAGCTTTTCCAATTCAAGAGCCTTTCCCTTAGCTTTTGAATCACCTTCGATCTAAATCTAATCATCAATCATCTAGTTCATAACAATCAATCAAATCAATCATCAATCCAAACAATCAAGCATTCAAACATGATCTAAGTAGACAATTATAACAATAATGGCATTTTCGTAATTAAAGAGTTGAAAGTCCAATAAGCATGAAAACATGGATTATATCTCTACAAACTTGACGAATGAACTTGCATAGGTTAATATATGATAAAATGGATGTAACATCATCATGAACAATGGATCTATATGGATCTACACATAGGATGAAGAAAATGCATGGAAATCACTATTTTAAACACCAAATCGAGCCAACAATCCGATATACTCCTTTGGATCCGTGTGAGAGATAATCACCACTCACCAAATCACCTAAACAATCCAAAAGATATCAACTTCAGATCTGGACAGCGAAGAACTAAGCTAGATCTATCACAAATCCGCTTCAAATGAAGAATCTCTCTTGAAAAGATGAAGATCTTCAATCTAAGCTCTTGAATCTTCAATCTTGATCTTCGATTTGGATGGATGGAAGCACTAGATTAGAGTGGAGAAAAGAAGTGAAGAAGTGTAGAAGTCGAGCTCTCAAAATGGCAGCACTTCGTCGCTTCAAAAATCCGGATCCCAAAAAGTGAGAACAACCCCTCCTATTTATAGCTGAAATCTGTCCTTAAGTCGAAATCTGGCTATCTCCCTAAGTCGCTTCCGACCTAAGCCTCTCCGACCTAAGCCTCTCCGACCTAACAGATGTACGACTTAACTCCTCAGCGACCTAACACTTGACGACCTAAAGCAATGCGCTTTCCTTCGACCAATGACTTAGTTGGGTTGCGACCTAACAACTTGGACTTCTACGCGACCTAACACAACATACGACCTAACAGTTAGATCTACGCGACCTAACAACTTAGCAACCTACGCGACCTAACAGTGATACGACCTAACACATAGCCTAACTCCTAAGGTCGCCAACTTGTTAACTCCTTAGGTCGCTAACCCACCCAGTCGACTTAACTTGGTAACATCTTAACCCTTAGGTCGCTTACGACCTTACCACCCAAGCTACCAGACGACCTAACATATAGCGACCTATCCCTTAACTCGGTTACTACGACCTAACTTAGGTCGTTGCCGACCTAACCACACACCCAGTAACCACTAGGTCGCTAACTCGCCCTGCCGACCTAACACTTAGCTCACCGAAACTCTTAGGTCGCTCCCAATAGTTTCCTTAGGTCGGTCAGTTCTTTAGGTCGTTATCTTCGCCCTGCCGACCTAATACTTAATCAAATTCTAGGTTGCATAATTCTATAGGTCGCTCCAACTAACCCACGATCTAACACTAACTCGCCGAAGTCTTTAACTCGGTCACGACTTAGCTCTTAGGTCGTTCACGACCTAGGACTTAGACAAATCTGCCTAAAAATCTGAAATGACTTAAAAATGCAAAAATTCCAGATTTTGACGAACTTGTCGATCCGTAAAATACGGGTCGTTACACTTCTAATACAATAAGTAATTGTAAGAGAACGACAGAAAATATTAGAACTCCATTGTTGAGCTCCTTTCTTCCCTACGCTATAATAAATCACTACTAACCTATCATCCTATGATAGGAGAAAATAAAGAGAAGGGTGTGGGTCCGAAAAAACTCTAGTGAATAAGAACAAGACTAATAAGATGATTAAGTGAAATTAATTCTAAATCTACTCTAAGTGATATAGAGTGCATATACTATGTCTGTACATTCCCAAGGTCATGTACCTAAGGATAATTATCTAATCCAATGGGTTAATCTACAAATCGAACCTCATTTGAATGATTGGCCGATTAGGAATCTACCGTCCCATTCTAACTCACACTATGCCTGGAGAGGAATAACACGAAATGCAAAATCGTAAAGTGACTCATCGAATGCACCTGCGCTCCTCCCTCGATCGTAGCAGCAAAATACATCTTACATACCACTTCGAAGACAACACGCGTGTACTCCCACTAGTACTAGGCCCCACTTAGTTTTATATCGATCAGCAGCCTCTTACCATCCTGGCCAGCATCCACCTATGCCATGCTTGTGCGAGAAAAACATGCAGCACCTGGATATTCTATTACGACCGGACTCTCTGGGATTTCCTTAACCAGTGTTGTGCCCACCCGATCGTAACACCCTGTGTCTAACGCAAAATAAATCACCCATCTTCCAATGAATTTCGGTGTCCTACCTTATGACATGAAAACGCGAACTAAATTCACGCCATCGACCATAATAGGAAATTCATTTCCCTATCATATCTCTACCACAAAACAAGGTCAACAAATTCAACACAGTTCAAAAATTTCAAGGTTTCATGTACTTATTGGGCTCAAGGCCCAAAATAATCAAAACGCCCAATTTTACACTATGGACGATCGACTTTGGGACACCATAGGTCGACCTAGGCATGCCCACGGTCGACCTTCCTTATTAAAATTTTTAGGGTCTGGGTCTTTTTGTTTTCAATTACTGTGTGCGATTAATTTATTTTGATTTCGTTCGTTAATTTAATCCGGTTAGTTTTGGTGTCAACAACAGTAATTAGCCCAAATTTCAATTCTTCATTCTTTTAATATTTCAATTATATATCAGTTTTGGGTCTAGATCTGGGTTTTACAGTTTCAACAGTATTTTTCTAATAAGATTAATTAATTTAATTTCATGTGTGACTTGTTTACTATTAATCCTACTTTTTTTAATCCAACTAATTCCCATCAATTTCTCTAATAATTCTAGGGTTCATAATTCAAAATTTTGATATGTAAATTTTATAATTTTCGGGTCTAATCCCAGTTCAGATTTAAGGTTTACAGTTTGACATATCCAAATAATTTGATTTAACATCAAGTTCTATTTAATTTATAGATTTATAATTTAATAATTTAATTTAGGTATTTGTAGGTCTAATCAACTTAAAGTAAAATTAAAATTAATCAATCTAACCATTTTATTGGTTCTGTGCTCACTCACCTCTTAGCCTTAGCTCTAAATCTGGAATAATCACCTCCAATTTATGACTTCCTTCCTTACTTGCTTGCTTCTCTTCGTAATCTTGCTCTTTGATTTGTTTTTAATTTGGGTTTAATTGGAGTTTAATTTTTGATTTAAGAATTGCGAAAGAAATTAGGATTTCAGTACAGCTTTTGGCAGAGTCTACTTAATGAACGACTAAACAAAACTTAGGGCTTAGGGTTTGAGATTAATTTATAAGGTTACTCTAGGATTCTAGATTGTTAGATCATCTCAGTTGTAAATCAAAACCCCTCATCGTATACTTTAATCACACGCCACAAATCAGAGTCGTTCAATTAATCGACACAACGTAGAAATCATGCAATTCAACAAGGGTCGGGTTAACCGCCCCTTGGATGGGGTCGACCTTGCCCTATCAAGGGTTGACCTAGCCCTTTTTATTTTTACTATATTTATTTTAGTTTTGGTTTAATCCTTCCGACGCTTGAAACTCTCTCATACTAACTCGGAGTATGAAATGTTATATATGAAAATCGTCCATAGAATTGCTATGAACTAATGGTGCAAGTTTCATAGCTGAATTTGGACGTTTGTGAAAATTTACTTTTAAGTCATTGTTTAGTTTAAATTTTAAATTCACTTATTTAATCCGGAAATTTTTTGGGGTATTACAGATCTCATAGAAATCTGACATCGAGTTGAAGGGCAGGTGGATGAGAAAGGCTAATAGGGATATATAGGAAAAAAGGTGTAACAGGGTCCGACATAGGCGACACCGTTATGGGAAGGAGGAGTAATACACCAAAGAAGGAGAAAATGGTGCATGGAGCAAGGATGATGAAACTGGGGCATGGTGCCCCAGGTTTGGCAACGAAGAGGAAAAGAGAGAGGAAGAAAATTTTGTGAGGTAGTGGTGAGAATGAGGAGACGAGCAGGGTAGACAGGAAGAATTACGGAACGAAGAAGAAAGGGGTACTGAACTCTAGAATATTTTTTCAAATCATTAAATATGTACACATGAACTAATATAAACATTACTAAATCATTAAATATAAAATATTATATATATATTATATATATTGACACGCACATGACTTAAAAATATATTTTTTAGATCTAAAACCTATATTATATATAATTAATTTTGTAAGCACTTTAAATCATATTGTAAAATAAATAATTTGAAACTAAGCATGACCGATAAATAAGTTTTTTATTAGTTTTTAATTTTAAACAAAATGTTAGTTAATATAAACAGATCAATGTTATTAAATTACAGATGAAATAGGAGACAACTAAAGCGTATATTAAATCATTGTATATATAATATACTACACGATAAGTATGATACAAAAGTTAGTTAAAATTTTATACCTTAAGGATGTAGCATTTGAACACATGTTGATTAATGAGATCTCCTAGATTTACCTTGAATCGATCTCCGAACATTGCAATGGTCCTGGATCTGTTGTATTTAATGTGTTATGGCTTTGGAAATTTTTCGAAAAGGAGTTAGAGGGTTGAAGCTCACGACCAAGGCAGGAGGGAGGTGGAATAGACTAGGAAGAGTGTAAGGATAGGCTTGTTTAAATAGAGAAAGGGGAGGAGACAAATTCTCCTCCATTTACTATTTTATTTACCAGTTCTAAATCTAGATCTAGAACTTAAACAACCACTCCCTTTCTTTTCCTCCCCCTAGGCCGACCATAATATTGAGCTAAGTAAACTAATACAAAATCCAACACATTTAGTAAATAAAATCATTTAAATCATATTTAATTGTATATCGGTATCATATATCAACACGTAAATATATAACTTTTATGTACACAACCAATTAATTACCATCGAATCCCAAAAATATACTAACAACATCCAATACATAAAATAAGTATATAATTAATATTTCATAGATACTAATTAGTTTATAATAATTTATACCAACTAAATTATGTGGTAATCTTAAGAGATTAACAATACAGTTGTACGACTCGATTTAGTCAGTGATGATAGAGTTCGGAGTATGTCCTAGGGGAAATTCTATAATTTATTGTAATTATTAACTCTATAATCAAGTCTCATTCAAAATAAATGGTGCTTTTTTCTGTTATATACTTAATATAAAATGTTATAAATAATTAATTTATGAATTTAAGTATATATTCCAGGAAGTCCATAAATAACAATTACAAATATTTATAGTCATGAGTATTGTATCACAATATAATAAGCACATCATTTTAAATATTTATAGTCAATATGTATCGAGACTGGACATTGATACATCCGTTGAGACTAGATTACATAACATTCTCCAAATGTTGGACAGTATATTACTCATGGCCGCTAGGGACATCAAGGGATTACGTATTGGTAGTTATTGGATAACCATGAAATAACACATTCAATAGTTTTCTATTGGTTAATATAATTAAGGTCAAATAGAAAATATCGAGGTGGCTGATTTACACAGTTCTCCTGGCTAGAGAATACCATCGATCTTCAGTATGAAAGCTTCACTTTGATTATAGTTAAATCATGGCATAACGACTATGGAATGACTATAGTTGGGTCGAGTGGAAGTATTGGAAGTGAAACACTATTCAAAAGAGGATTCGTCTCCTCGGTTGTATGAGGTTAGTATTATGGTCAACCGAAGTCAACTCAAAGTCAATATTTCTGGCCAGAGTAGTTCGGTTAATAATAATTGTTACTATTGAACCAAAGACTTTGTGTTTAGACTATAGAGTTGAATATAGATGATATTGGAATTTAACCATTACCAAATTTCCAAAAGTGATATAGATTTGATGAAAGGAATTTATGTAAATAATCGCCACTGTCGAATAACGCTTAAAATAGTAAAATTGGATTTTATCGAAACAAAATAAGCAGTAAATTGGACCAAAATATCACACCACTTGCTAAGTGATTTGTGAACTTTAATATTCGAATTATTCGATAGTAATCACTGACCAAATTACACCCAAGAGTTACACAACCAGAACGTTGAATACTCCTTTGACCACCCGATTTAATTAATTTATAATTAATATAAATTGATTAAATTAATTAATATTTATAAAATATTAATTGTAAAATTTTATTTGATATGTTGAGTAATATTAAAAAATGTGTTTATAAAAGTTATAAATATAAATGATATATGATATCGATACGCATTTGAATTGGATTTAAATGCAGGAACTGTTTGTACATGCTTATAAGTGTTTAAGGTCCAGAAGTTAGCATGCATAGCCAGTCTTGGTTGCTTAGAATATGGCCGGTCATATGACGGCCAAACCATATGAGTTAGAGTGAGTAAAAGAGTGGAATTAGTAAAGAGAGTTTTAAGGATCTTGATCCTAAAAACACTCATTTTTCCTTCCTCTATACAACGGTCTTAACACCCACTTTGCCACAATCTTAGTCCACTCTTCGACAGTCCATATCAGGCTAGCCATTATTTGCTCAAGCACAAAAAATTCCCAATTTCAAATTACATCAAATACAGCAATATTCAATAGTTGGTGGTCAACAATCCGGGTGCCGGCACCATCTGATTTGTGAGCTGATTCAAGGGATCAATTCAACGTTTCAACGTGTACGCAAGGGCAAGGTAAATCTCTATTTTATCTTTGTTATACCGCATTTCAATGTTAATTTATGTGATAGGATGTTAGATTATATTATGAATCTTGTATATAAAAATGCTATCATAAGTTGGTTTATGTATAGTATTACATCTATAAATAAAAATAATTATTTTGTGAATATTTACCACGCTTAGTGCTCACAGCCAGTAAATAAATAAAAAACATTATTTTATATAAAATATTATTATAATTGATTTTCGTAAACTAGAATTTATTTCTAAAGATAATAAATTATATATTACATGTTTTAAATTTTATAAAATTTATTTATGTAAAAAATAAATATGACAAAAAAATTATTTATTTAATATAGATATACATATATTATATTAAATACAAATACACACATATAATTATTTATTTAACTTAAATTGATTATATTAATGAATATATGTTCATATGTATAACATTAAATTTTGTTAAAACTTTATGAAAATTATATTACACATTTCTGGAGTTAAAGATATTTTATTTATTTATTTTATAATTAATTATGTATGGAATTAAAATGAGAATAAAATTTAAAAATTTATTTTAAACCTAGGCCAAAAGCATAAGTAAGTAAATATTTAAATCTAATATTTACTATTATTTATATTCATATATATATATATATATAATTTATAATTTCTTTTAAAAAAATATATAATTTATAATTAAAAAATCTCATGGTTTTAAAATGTTTTTATACATGCGCACACGCACACAGATATATATATATATTAAATTATTGTGTAAACTAATGTTTAATTAATTCTATGATATTATGATTATAATAAACATAGTTTCAAAAATATCTTGCACAAATTGTTCACATTTATTATTTTAACTTATGTAAAAGAGAATTTACATTTATAATATATATCTTATACTATAAAGCAAAACCTTGTGTGAACCGGTCAAACTGAAGTCTTTTGTCCACTCCCCATATTGCCCACAATTAAAAATACAAAGAAATCAATCCACCGGGGCACTTTAGTCTTTCCCTTATCGCCTCCTACGTTCCCCAACATTATTCTTCACACGTCTTTTTACCTACCTCTTCCGTTTCCCTTTCCGTTTCCTCTTCGTTTTCTTTTTTCATCCCCTTCCACTTTCGCCACACCCAAAAAAATGGCAACTCCCCTCCTTCACCTTTCTAACCACCTGCCCTAAATTAACCACTCTTTATTCTACTTCTCCTTCCATTCGACTGTCTGCCGCTACAGCCAATGCCGTCGCGATTACTCTCTGCCGTCATGGTCGTACATCAGCGTACCATTCACTTCCTACCTACGACGTACGTCGACACCAGCTCAGTGGTAGAATATTGTTCGCAGCTTCCCCCAACGGTCGACTTTATTTCTCAAGGTAAGATATCAACCTTTCTCTCTTTTTTGATGATTTGATTTTGTCCGATTTTACATCCCCTCCCTAATTGTACTTCACTCTGCCTCGAATTCCATTTTCTGCTTTCTCTACTTCGGCCTTTACGTCCAACTTCACCTACTTTATCTAACTTGGTCCGCCTATGTAACACTATCTTTATGTTAACAACAAAATCGATCCATTTTGAATGCTTTTAGAACAAATTTATATTACGTTGTACTACTGTTTCTCTTCAAATTGTTATGTTCACTTTGTTTTCGACCATACCATTTAAAGGGTTAATAATTTTACCATCATCTCATACTACCGCCTATCCAACGGTTTTTGACATAAAAAATGGATAAACTGATAAAAAGTCCCACCATAGACTGTTATGCTTCCCTCAATGGGTTTCCGGCTGTTAAACCCAGTATTTTAGCCAGAATTACAGAGTTGTGACTCCTTCAACACCGTACTCATTCTGCATGCATACATTAGTTGTAGAAATATCTACTCAACCAGTCTATATAAATATGCACTTGCCAACACTATTTCACTCCACTTTCTACCTTCACACCGTACTCATTTCATTTTAAGTTTTACAGCAATATTTCTCCACATTACTGCAACTGCCCACTGCTATGTCAACATTTCTTTATATTAACTCATATTTGCACAACTTTATGGACCAGCAACAGAGGGAATGACGAAGAGTTACTCAACGTGCAAGGTGTCAACAAGCTAGACAATCTGCCATTGCAAGTAATAGGACACGCATGGCTGAAAACCATCATCCAGAAAATTCATCCGGTAATTTTCTCCTATCGTCATCATTTGTTTTTAAATGTGTGACAGTTTCAGATATATGTTTGATTTTAAAATAGAATAATTCATATGTATACACGAGTTTTGGATTTAAAGCTCTTAAGTAGTCTCACACATGATTTGACTATTGTGGATATATACCTTTTATATGTTATAGTCTCATGTAAATCGATACCTGATGAGTGGTTTTAAAAGTAACTGTATAATGCTATTTAATATGCATTTGATTCCACTTTCAAATAAACGAATACACTGGATTCAAATTCTTTAGATATACCATACTGCAAATATACATCAGTACCAAGTATGTATGTACATACCTGGATTTAAAGTTACGACTATATCTAAATTCGAAAATGCATATAAGAATTCTTATATGTACAGTTCTATGCATATGGGTTTCAAGAGCTCGAAGTTTCTAGGAGGGTAAGTTTCAAATACATAACGTAGTATGTACGGTTTTAAATGTGTGACAGTTTCAGATATATGTTTAATTTCTCAATATAACTCACACGTATACATGAGTTTTGGATTTAAGCTGTTAAGCAGTTTTATACACTTTGCTTTTTGAAAAATATAAATTTTGAAGTTACAAATAACAGTTTGAAATGTAAAAGTTTTGACTCATTGTTCACTCTCACTAAAATTATATATCATGGTTTGAAAAGGCAAAAATTTTCAGATGACTCAGACCACGACATGTATGATTCTAAAAATATATGTAAGTTGCGGAAAAAAATAAAACCTTTGAATACATATGAATTCGAAGGCATCAGGTCTCAAAAAAGTATTAATTTCGATCATATGTTTCCGCTTTTGGGATCTATGCCTATTTCGTATATGTGTACCTCAAATAAACAAATCGGTTTAAAAATGAATACAAATGAAAGGTGCAAGGTTTCAAAAGCAATATTTTTGAAGTATTTAGTATATATACCTATTTTTAAGCTTCATATATCTTAATTCTGAATACATATTGGATGATGCATTGTTTTATGAATATATAATAAGTTTTCTATAGTGCATACCTTTAGACACATATCGGTTTTGTGCCTGTTCATAGTAAAGGTATATATATTGCATTATTAATTGTCATAACTGTACATTCATTATGCACTAATATATTTTTGTTATATAAATGCCGCTTTCAGATTCATACTATTTTACTTATATGAAGCTTTAATTATGTGTTGATTTCATATATATAAGTCTCAAGCATGACTTGAATATTATGGATACATAACTTTTATACATGACGGTGTCATGTAAATCGATACCAGATGATTTATTTTAAATGTAATTATATAATGCTTTCGAATATGCAGTAGATTCCAGTTTCAAATATATGAATATGCTGGATTCAAACTCAACATAATTTACATGACTACCAGGTATGTATATGCATACCTGGATTTAGAGTTATGAGCAAATTTACATTCGAAAATGCATGTAAGAATTCCTATACGTATAGTTTTATGCATATGGTTTTCATATATATATATATATATATATATATATATGTCGTATAGTTTCATATATATGTTTGATTTTAAAACAATATAATTCATATATATACATGGGTTTTGGGTTTAAAGCTCTTAAGTAGTTTTGTATAGTTAGCCTTTTGAAAAATATATATTTTGAAGTTACCAATAACAATTTGCAATGTAAAATTTTAGGCCTTAAGTAGTTTTGTATAGTTAGCCTTTTGAAAAATATATTTTTCTAAGTTACCAATATCAGTTTGCAATGTAAAATTTTGACTCGGTATTTACTCTGACTTAAATTTATATATCATGCTTTCGAGCGGCAAAAAGTTTCAGGGAATTCACATCACGACATATATACTGTTAAAAATATATGTAGGTTTTGGAAAAAAATATCAGCTTTGATTACATATGCATTCGAGGGCATCAAGTCTCAAAAAAGTATTGATTTCAAGTATATGTGTAACATCCCGATCTTTCGACGCCCGAAAGTCGACATCAGTACAACCACTATATCAACTGCCGAACTATCGAATGCCGGAAAACCGAATTGTTAGGGTTGAAAAAGAAGAGGTAGAAGAAGAAAGAAGAAAAAGAAACAGAAACAAAATCAGAATCTCACATTCGCAGCGGAACAACTTATAATAGATAAATGAATAATCTTTAAACAAAGAACTATATCAGTTTATACAATACATCATCAGAGTTTACAACAACAACACACATCACTGGACAGTTATATAAACTTGTCCACATAACATAATACACAGCGGAATAATACTAGTATAAGTGATATGTCTTTCCATCCAGCTCGCCTCCAGATCTCCACAGCAACTGCTGAATTCCAGAATGACCTGATAACCTGACTCTTGGCTGCTTGTGTGGAAAATTATGGGCACCCAAAGTTTAGAAAGGGAACAATAAACTCCAGGTCAGTCATGGGACTGGTGTGAGATCTCAAAAACAGTTATTTTCACAAAGAAAATAAAAGAAATTCGCAATGATTTTGGAAAATGAAATTACCATAAGGCCTCCCGGCACACACACAATGCAATCGCACACATGGGGGAGATTTCTCCTTATGATAGTCAAACATGCTTGATACGCAAAATATTTTTAATATTATCATTAGTGCATAGTGTGGAAACATTTCGAAAGTATAATATTAATCTTAGCCAGTATAGGTACCATTATGTTATGTCTGCTATAGCTGCTATGTTAAATGGCAGGTTCTACAACTAAAACCGTACTGGGTTCGTATTGTTTCTTTGGATTTCCAACAAATGGTCAGGCTAAGGAACTTCCTATGCCACATGGGTATGCCTCTGGAGGGACGTCCCGAGAACTTAACCAGCTCTCTGCCAACACAAGGTCGGGTTACCTCTTACTAGGTAACTACTACACGAGTTTGCCACCCCCCGGTCGTTTGCAACCTTTAACTGAGGGCCCTCGATCACAAAGCAACAATCACACAGTAAATAAGATTGATGCAACCACACAGGTAAAGCATCTGGGCTCCATACCATGATACAACCTTTTTCCAGAAGGAAATGACATACCCTAAAGGGTGCGACCCTCATAACCTTGCCGCATTTTCCTGTTTCGACCATTTCTAGGGTGTGAGGTCCAATGAGGTCTCTTCCTCAAAGCTACGCTTTACACGAAAGCGTTTCTTTGATCAGCAAATGATCAGCCACACACAACAACACTTAGCATGCCACACTACCAAATTGAGAGTATATCACCGATAACCTTCAACTACATAACCTCTGAGCTCGTACGTTTCAGAGAAGGGTGTTAAGCTAAGAGAATAAATCTCCGCCACCAGCAGATATGTATTTGAAAGAAATCTGCTTTATATCTCAAAGTGTAGCGTTAGACATACATCCATACAAGTCTGTTCCGGGTTCGAACAGAACCGAAGGCATTTCCAACGAAGCCCTTGCAAATTCGGTTTTCCATTGAAATCCATAACGTCGTATCATTATTCGGAATGAGTTATATGACACAAAGTCCTCTCCCGGCTTAACCGAATAATGAGCGCTTGTTTTGAAAACAAATTCAAGTGCCATTTCAAAGGCCAACATTGATAGTCGGTTATTTAACTATCAAACAACATTCACAACAATCATTAGATTTAAATAATTTTCCCAAATTATTTATTTCCAAAATATCTTTACAAGATATACGTTTTCCCACACTTCAATATTTTGAAAACCAATTTCAAATCACTTTTCACTTGCGGAATAAAATTCCAGATATTATTTATTTCCACTGTGAATTTAAATTTTCAAATATCCACTTATATACGATTTTTCAAAAATTCACTTTCAACCCCCAAATCAAATTTCAAATTGATTTCTAAATTGATTTCAAGCACCAAATCAATTACAAATTGATTTCTAAGTTTATTTCCAAATAACAAATCATTTGCAAATTCATTTCTGAATTTATTTCCGATTACCAAATCATTTTCATTCAAAACACCAATCAATTTTCATATTGATTTCCCAAAGATTTATTTTCAAATATCAAATCAATTATCAAATGGATTTCTAGAAATTTATCACCTTTTAAATAAATCCCTTTATTCTTTCTAAATTATTTAAAATTCCATTTTTCAATAAATTCTTCAATTTTTAAACAATATTATTCAAAACCCATTTATTAATATCTTTTCCAATATTTTGGAAATAATTTGATAAGATTTCGAAAATCAACTTCATGCTTTTAAATTCCTTCTTTTGAATTCACCCAATCCTTTCAAAAATAATTTACTAAAAATTTCCTACTTTAATTTCAAAAATCCAATTTTATTTATTTCTGGTATTCAATGATACCAAAAATACATTCGGCTAAATTATAACCTTCAACAAATTCAATCGTCAATATAATCATTCACAGATTATCAATAAATCATCACACAACATATGAAACAAATTCATACAACATATGAAACAAATTCATACAATTTGAGGAATCCAGTTGGATCCCTCTAACCTGTTTCCCTGCATCCACAGATGTTAGCACAACAATTAAATACCCATTCCACTTCGAGGTGGAATATCGCTGTATATGGGTTTTATAAAATATCATCCGCTATTATGCGGCGCATAGGGTCTCATCCGCTATATAATGCGGGAAATCAATCACCAAATATATATATAATAGATATCCTACTATATCTAATATCATCAATAGATAAATTATCAAATTCATCCAAACACATTCAGAATTTAAATTCAACTATTTAAATTCAACAACAAACCAAGTGAGTGAGGAGATCTCACCTTTGCCTTTTATTTTAGCAATCCATTTCAATCCTGATTTGGTTTTCCTGGTTTTGACCTTGTACAAAATTATGGTTTTATTAATATTTGTTTTCCTTAGAATCGAACAAATCAATTAACTAAATTAACTAGCTATTTAAATTTAACCAATAAATTTTTAAGATCAAGTAAATTAAAATATGTATATTTATTTTTATTTTCCATTACCAATCTGCTTATAAAAAAATAATCTATATAGGTTTTAAAAACTTAATCTTTATATAAATTCTTATATTCAAATCTTATAGATATATATTTTCAGGTTTAAATTAAATTAAAGTTAACTTAAAATTTAAAAACTGTTTTAAAACTTTACTGTAACATATATATTTTTCCTAACAAATATATATATATATATATACATATATGTATTACTTATCAAACTTAAATAAACAACGTGTTAGTACCTTACTGACTCAAGATCGTATGCGAGCACCAAGCGATCACCAACATCCCCATCACAGCCGAAACCACTGCTTACCGTTGCCACCAAGAACCCAAAGCCCTAGCTGCTCCACGCGATTCGCGATGCATAGCGATTCGACTAACTGACCGCCACTACCACAAACATCACCGGCCTCGAACCCTACGCGCACGCATAAAGGAGTCGACACCCATCGCCTCGACCACCACGACCTTGCTGACGAACCCTCGATTCTACTTTCATTGATTGAAATGGAAGTCACTTCCTTCGAAAACTGGAATGCCCAAATCAACTATAGCCATCCCCCTCCTTAGTCGCGGCCTCCAATCGCGATTCACTCGCAATTCTGAAATCGATTCTCCCCTCGAGCTTGAATTGAACTCGGTTTAGATGTTGTTTTTTTTCCTGTTTGAACGATCGCCATTTCTTGATGCTTGATTTTGACTTGCGAAAGGGAAGGTTGCTCCGTTCTTTTATTTGGAACGAGAAAAAGGAGGGCGGCCATTTTTAGATTTGAAGTGAATGCGTGAATTATGAAGGAAGGGGAACGGGAGACACGATGGAATGGTCGCGTGTACGAGTGGGGGACAGTCATTTGAGGGAAGAATGGCTGATGTGATTTGTTTTTGACTGGGGACAAATATAATTATATTATTTAAATTTCAAATTTCTAATTGTTTCGATATTGCAACTTGAAATCTTGACCTCCTATCGAGGCGTGCCGCTAGGCGTTCGTAATGTCATACCCCCATTTCGAACGCAATGGAAAAGATTTCGAGTCCTAATTCGATCGTATGGAGAAGATAGCCTTTTGGACTCGGTTATTATATTAAATTTCGATATACTTTTCAGCGTGTTTATATATCGTACGGCCACACAATAACTCCGAATACTACGAAAATTGAAATCCGATAATAATACGATATTACAGATCTAATGGTACTTGTTTCGACGAATTCCGAGACTGTGCCTCGGAAAGCTATTTTTAAATATCGATTTAAACGATAAAATTTCAAACTGAACAAAACAGTTTCAAATTCAATTCTGAAGCTTTTATTATCTTCAGTATTATCAATATAGATTTTCTAAGCCTTGAAATCATTTTTAACAGGCTTAAAACTGAAGATTCAATAATTTACCCAACTTTCAATAAATTAAATTAAAAAATTTAATTGCCAAATTCATTCTGATATTTGAATTTCAAATTAAACTAACTTCTAGATATTTAAAATCAATTAAATATCCTGATTTCCAGTGTCAAAAATTCAGGGTCGTTACATTCTTCCCCCTTAAAAGAATTTCGTCCCAAAATTACAAGTTAAGAAGAATGATCCTCAACCCGTTTATCATTTTCCCAAAACCAAAAAATTTTATCAAATTATCAACCCAAATCTTTTTATTAAAGACACTATCATTTCTCTTATTAATTTTACAAACATTTTCATAGTTTCAACAACTTTATTTTACTTCACAATTCAAATTTAAATTTAAATTCAAATTTTAAATTATCCAAAATTTCTCAAAAATTTTCTTACTCTCTAAATTTTTGAAAAATTTCGCCAGCGTCTCCTTTGCGCGGCTGGCTCGGTACAACTACAAAATGTCCATATGGACTCCCAAATTCAAAAAGAAAACAAACGCCAAGTGGCTAGGTCAAAAACCCAATCAAATTTCATACAGAAATTTTAAATACATACCTTATTGTCGAACAAATTCAAATGTATCTTCGAAATCGAAATCCAATTCCATTTTCCTATAGCCTTTATAATCCCTATATATTTTACTTAACAACAATGTCCAAATTTACTTAGTGGATTCCCAATACCAATTTTACTTAAGAATTTTCTCCATTCATTTCTTAAGTTCAATATAGGCACTTTGTATATCTTTATATTATTACTTTCACTATACCACTTGGTTTTAATTTACTTCTATTCAAATTGGATTCCAATTCCATATAAAATCAATTTGCTTCAATTATTAATTCATTTCAAATCTCAATACTTTTATTTCCAAATTTTCATTTAGATTTTCTATAACGACCCAGAATTTTGAACAATTTAAATTGGAAATATTTAATTAATTTTAAATATTCGAATGATAATTTAATTTGAAATTCAAATATCAGAATGAATTTGGCGATTAAATTATAAATTTTAATCTATTGTAAGATGAATAAAAATTTGAATCTTCAGTTTTAAGCTGAAGAAAAATATTTCAAAGGTTTGAAAAAATTCATATTGATAATACTGAAGATAATAGAAGCTTCAGAATTGAATTTGAAACTGTTTTGTTCAGTTTTGAAATTTTCTTGTTTAAATTGAATTTGAAAATAGCGTTCCGGGGCATAGTCTCGGAATTTGACGAAACCAGTTCCATTTGATCCGTAATATTGTATTATTATTGGATTTCAATTTTTGTAATGTTTGGAGTGAACGTTTGACCGTACGATAAGCAAACGCGCTGAAATTAAATCGAAAATTTAATATTATAACTGGTCCAAAAAGCTATCTTCTCCATACGATCGAATTTGGACTCGAAACCTTTTCCATTGCGTTCAGAATAGATGTATAACATTACGAACGCCTAGCGGCACGCCTCGATAGGAAGTCAAAAATTTTGGTTGACTTTATCGAACGATTTGAATTTGAATTTGAATTGAAGAATTAGTCAACCCAGCAGAGATTCTTTCTTCAGCCTGCCTTCTTTCAACATCGATACTTTTTCCTTCAAATCACTGTCTCCCCTCGTACACCCCAACATCATTTCCTCCCCTTTATTTCGTTTCACAGCAGAACACTTCATCATCTCGTTCATTTCAAAATAAAATAAATGGCCGAAGCCTGAAAGAAGAAAATCACGTTCTTCATTTTGAAATAAAAATTTGTCCCCTTCTCGTTTAAAATTGGTCTGGGCTCAAAAGCAAACAGCCGCGTGAAATCAAAATCGAACGAAATTTCTACCCTTCCATTTCTCTTCTTCGTTCAAATCTCCTTCCTTCCCATTTTTCCAGTTCAAAACAAATCGTGCCTTCCCCATCTATTTAAACGAATTTGTTCGCAACCTAAAAAGAAAAAAAAGAGAAGACAATCGCGGTTTAAAATTTAATTCATTAGGGGGGATTCGAGCTCGAGATCTGAGCGCCAGCAGTTTTTAGTGTCGAGGGCCGGGGGAAGCTTCGAGATTTGGGTAGGATACTTGGCTCGTGCGCTACAAATTGGAAGGAGGCAGACGAGGACGAGGCGACTTTGAATGTCGCGATTCTAGCAACGGTGGCAAGCGAAGGGATAGCGAGTCGAGGCTGGTTCGTGCTCGAAAAACAATCGAGTCGGTGAGGTATTCGAATTTAATTTCTTTAATTAATTCTGGTTTAGTAAGAAATTAAAATATATGTAGATGAAAGAAATTAAAATATATGTATATGGTTTAAACAGAAAAAAAAGTCAAGTCTGGAATTTTTTTTTACAGTAAAGAAATAATTTGAAGGCAGTTTTGTTTTTTATTATTTAATTTATCATATATATATGCAGAAAGAAAAAAATTAGAAAAAAAGGGACAGTAAGGTCTATTTACTGTTTATTCTTTTCGGTTTAAGGATTTGTATATACCTATATACACATACCTATTTTAGACAGTTAAACAGAAATTATATGTATAAGATTTTGAAAATAAAATTTTTAATGTTGAAGAGTTTATATCAAAATTAGATTTTAAAATCTATATAGATTATTTTCAAAGAAAATATTTTGTTAGAAAGAAATTAGTTAGAAAAGATAAATTTTTAGTTAATTTAAATTATCAACTGAAACTTTATTAGTTCGATTTATTCGAATATTTATGAAACTTTATAGTGTTTGAACTTTATATAGAAGTGGAATTTACTTTTACAATAAAGTATAAAAAAAAAATCTCTGTTACAAGTTTAAAAGAAATTTTGAATATTAAAGGGAATTTGATTTTTAATAAAATAATTACTTAATTAAGTCAATTGTTTGAAATTAAAATTTATTGATTAATTGTTTGGTGGATTCAAATATTAATAAATTGTATAATTGTTTATACAAGGTCTAATACAGTGAAAACAATCTGGAATGAAAATGGGATTGCAAAATAAAAGCGAAGGTGAGATCTTCTCACTCAAATGTAAAAGTGGATTTTTTTGCAGTTATTGATTGATTGCTGTTAGGATTGTGATATTAGATATGGTAGGATATATCTATATATATAGCAATATATATATATATAAATATATATATATATATATATATATATATATATATTGGCATATGTATATATTGCAGTTGATGATTTCCCGCATTATATAGCGGATGAGACCCTATTGCGCCGTTAGTAAGCGGATGATATATTTTATAAATCCCATATACCGCGATATTCCACCTCGAAGTGGAATTGGTATTGTGCTAACATCCGTGGATGCAGGGAAACAGGTTGGAGGGATCCAACAGGATTCCTCATAACATTTGAATTGATTTCATATGTTGTGTGATTGATTATTTATAATCTGTGTATGATTATATCTGTGATTGAATTTGTTGAAGGCTATAATTTAGCCGAATGTATTTTTGGTATCGTTGGATACCAGAAATAAATGAAATTGGATTTCTGAAATTAAAAATTTAATTTTAGATGGTTTGGAAGAATAAAAGAATTTATTTAAAAGGGGATAAATTTGTTTGAAATCAAATTGATAATTGATTGGGTATTTGAAATAAATCTTTGAGAAATCGATATGAAAACTTATTTGATGTTGAATGAAAATTGATTTTTGTGTTGAGAATAAATTTGGAAATCGATTTGTAAAATAATGATTTGGTATTTGGGATTAAAGTTAGAATCAATTTGAAATGCGATTCGGTGTTGAAGTAAATTCAGAAATCAATTTGAAATTCGATTTGGGATTTGAAATAAAATTGATAAATCAATTTGAGAGTTGATTTGGTGTTGAAAATGAATATTTGGAAAACGATTTGGAAATCGTGTAAAAGTGGATTTTTGGGAATGTAAATTCCGAATAGAATTGGTAAAGGAAAGGGAAATTTGTTTTAAAAATAAATATTGATTTATTTTTAAAGTGTGGAAAATATGATTTGAAATCGGTTTTCAAAGTGATGAAGTGTGGAAATAGATTTACAAATTTGAAATGTAAATTTGAAATAAATCGATAAGGATTTATCTAATTGGTTTAAATGGACCATTTTGTGATTTGAAATTGATTTTCAAATGTGAAGTGTGATATGATTTGAAATTGATTTTCAAATGTGAAGTGTGAAATATGATTTGAAATAGATTTTCAAATGTGAAGTGTGGAAAATATATATCTTTTGAAGATATTTTGAAATTTAATAATTTGGGAAAAATTATTTGAATTGTATGTTTGTTGTGAATGTTGTTGATAGTTAAATAACCGACTATCAATATTTGCCTTTGAAATGGCACTTGATTTGTTTTTAAAACAAACGTGCACTATTCGGATTAGCCGGGAAAAGACCTTTGTGTCATATAACCCATTCCGAATTAGTGATACGACGATATGGATCGTATTGAAGACCGGTGGTGAAGACCGGGTATTTCGAAAATGAATGTCTCTTCACCGAGTTGCTCCGGTATAGAGATTTATATCACTCTTTTTGTGATGGGAAGTCCGGACGTGATTAGAAATTATCCGGATTGCAAGGGCTTCTTTGGAAGTGCCTTCGGTTCCGTTCGATCCCGAAACGGACTTGTATGGATGTGTGTCTGACGTTACACTTTGAGATGTAAAGCTGGTTTCTATCAAATACATTTCTGTTGGTGGCGGAGAATTTATTCTCTTAGCTTAGCACCCTTCTCTGAGACGTATGAGCTTAGAGGTTATGTAGTTGATGGTTACTAGTGATACATTCCCAATTTGGTAATGTGGCACACGAAGTGCTGTTGATCAATTGATGATCAAAGCGTGGCTTTGTGGAAAAGCGTGGCTTTGTGAAAAAGCGTAGTGTATGTGGACGAGACTTCGTCGAGCCTCATGACCCGGTAATGGTCGAAACAGGAATGTTGCGATAAAGGTTTGTAGGGGTAGCGCCCCTAGGGTATGCCATTTCCTTCTGGATAAAAGGTGATATCATGGTATGGAGCCCAGATATTTTACCTATGTTGATTATATTTTGTGGTTGTTGCTTTGTGATTGAGGATCCTTGGATAAAGGTTGGTTACGACCGGGGGATGGCATACTTGTGTGTTAGTTACCTAGTTACAGCTATACAGCGTGAGGTAGCATCAGTGTGTTAGTTACCTAGTTACAGCTGTACAACGTGAGGTAGCGTCGGCCTTTTGTTTGCAGAGATCCGGTTAGGTTCTCGGGGCGTCTTTCCAGAGGCGTTTCTATTTCGGTATAAGGAAGTTCCTTTGCCTGACCATTTGTTGGAAATCCAAAGAAACAATACGAACCCTGTACGGTTTTTTTTAGTTGTATTACCTGCTATGGGATGTGGCGGTAACCTGCTACTGAACGTAGTAGGTATAGTAGGCATACAACAATAGTTGTATGCTGGCTAAGATTGATATTATACTTTCGAAATGTTTTCCACACTAGACATTAATAATAATATCAATTGATTTTGCGTAGTAAGCATTTTTGACTATCATAAGGGGAAATCTCCTCCAATTCTGCGTTTGCATTGTGTGTGTGGCGGGAGGCCTTATGGTAGTTTCATTTTCCAAAAGCATTGTGAATTGTTTATTTTCTTTGCGAAAATAACTGTTTTACGATCTCACACCAGTCACCATGACTGACTCGGAGTTTATTGTTCCCTTCCTAAACTCTGGGTGCCCATAATTTTCCACACGGGCAGCCTAGAGTATGTTATCAGGATATTCTGGCTATTCTGGAGCTTTGGAGATGAGCTGGTTGGCGAAGCGTACTATCGTACTTGTTTATTTATTTCCGCTGTGTATTCTGTATGAGGACAAGTTTATATAACTGTCCATTGTTCTATTGAGTTGTATATTGACTCTGTTTGATGTATGTATAAACTGATATAATCTTTTGTTTTAAAGATTATTGATTCATCTATTATATATTGTTCCGCTGCGATATGTGAGATTCTGATATTGTTTCTGTTTCTGTTCTTTCTTTTCTTCTGTCTTCTTCTACCTCTTCTTTTAACCCTAATGGTTCGGTTTTCCGGCATTCGATTGCGCGGCATTTGATACAGTGGACGTATTAATGTCGATTTTCGAGCGTCGAAAAGTTGAGTCGTTACAAGTGGTATCAGAGCATCCGGTTAAGCGATAACCCTGCTCTGTTGGGTGTTACTCATTAGAGATAGAGTCGGTAGTACTCTAGAATGAGTGTGAGTGTAATAATAGATATGAGCGCGTATTTGTTAGTGAATATAAAATTTGTTTTGTATTGTGTTGACTTATCGGTTGATTGTTTATAGATTATGGTCGGTGCAGTCTGGCCAACTGTAATCGATAGGGGTTTCTAAACTCTTAAACAAGATAAACCGACACAGTATTGTTTTAAATAGGGTAAATGAAATAATTTTGCCCAAAACTATTTTTGTATAGAAAAGAAATGATTTTCTATGAATTATCATAGTATATGGATGTTTGGTTGTTAGGAAGAGATAATATTTAAGTATTATCATTGTTATATGGAAATTGAGTAAGAAATTAAAATAATAACCAAAAATTTGAAGATAAATTCATTTGGCAGATGAAATTTATAAATATGAATTGAAAGATAATGAAATAAAATCCATATATGAATGAGATTTGGAAATGTGAATTGTAAATGTGATTTACAAATTGAAATAGAATTCCAGAAAGAGTATTTGAAATAAATTCATTAATGGAATGTAAATAAGTTGATTACTTATAAAATATTTGAAGTTAGATTGGAATAAGATTCAAATTGAAAATGAATGAATTTATGAATGAACAAATGAAGCTACATTTGTAAATAAATGAATTGGAATTGAAGAATGAAATGAGATTGATTTGAATCAAGTTGAATAAAAATCCAAACTTGAAGGAATAAAATAAAATGGATTTGGAGTTGAATGAAATGGTTTGAATTTGTATATAAATTCAAGTAAGTAAGAAGGAAAAATAAATTGAACTTTCCTTGTTATTGATAAAATAAATTCGAGATGAATTGAATATGGAAATTTGAAATTTGAAATGGATGAGTGAATATACTAATTTAATTAGTAGATGGAATAGATTTGAATGGTTTTCAATGAGATTTGTTTGATTAATGGAATGCCAATTAAAATCGAATGGAATCAATTGGAAATGAAATACTATACATATATGACATATTATGTTTTCCAAACTAAGGATATGAAAAAGTACCTTCCAAAAAAAAATTTGTGAAGGTGTTGGAACTCAGTATGAGTATCCATTTGATCGTGATGGGATCATGTTGATTGATCACGATGTATGCTAGCGTAATTCGAGGGGCGAGATGCCTACGGTTACAAGCGGTTCCACTGGGATAGTGGTGTAACCGCCGTGTGAACTACGATCTATGGCAACAACCATGGCGAAATTCAAGAGATGTGAAATCTACAGTTACAAGTGATTCTACTGGGATAGTAGCGAAACCGCCGAGTAACTGTGATCCATGGGGGAACGTGCTTTCCATATCCATTTTTAAAAGGATTTTTAAGTGTTTTCACTTGGAGTTAGAAAAATTTTGAAATTTTTGGAAATTTTTGACTAACGACAAAAGATTTAAAAATTGGGAATTGAGATAAAAGTGAATAAAGCTCAATATTCGAAATTAGAAGATGAATCGAATTCAAGTAAAATTCGAAATTAAAATCTGAATGAAAATCTGAAGATAAAATGAATTCAAATGAAATTGAAATGCAAAATTGAATGGAAATTAATATATAACTTTGTTAATGAAGTAAAAATGAATATACGAAGTATGTAATACTTATATTGCACTTAAGAAATGAATGAATGAAATTCTTAAGTAAATTGGTATTGGGAAATCCAATAAGTGAATTTGGACATTATTATTTAGTAAAATATACAGGGATTGTAAAGGCGATAGAAAATGGAATTGGATTTTCGATTTTGAAGATAATTTGAATTTGCTCGACAAAAAGGTATGTATTTAAATTTCAGTATGAAATTTGACTGAGTTTCTGGTTTTGCCACTTGGCATTTTGTTTTCTTTTGGGATTTGAGAGTCCGTAGGGACGTTTTATAGTCGTACCGTGTTAGCCGCGCAAAGGAGACGCTGGCGAAATTTTTCGAAAATTTCAAGAGTTAGGAAATTTTGAATTCAAAATTTGAATTTGAATTTAAATTTGAACTATTAAGAAAACCATATTATTTGGGACTTATGGTTGATTTTGGAAAATGAGTTAAAGTAATAACGAATCTTTAATAAAAAGATTTGTTTTGAAAATTTGATTAAACCGTTTGGTTTTGGTAAAATAGTAAACGGGAATTGGAGCATTTTTCTTAACTTGTAATTTCGGGACGAAATTCTTTTAAGGGGGGAAGATTGTAACGACCCAGAATTTTGAACAATTTAAATTGGAAATATTTAATTAATTTTAAATATTCGAATGATAATTTAATTTGAAATTCAAATATCAGAATGAATTTGGCGATTAAATTATAAAATTTAATCTATTGTAAGATGAATAAAAATTTGAATCTTCAGTTTTAAGCTGAAGAAAAATATTTCAAAGGTTTGAAAAAATTCATATTGATAATACTGAAGATAATAGAAGCTTCAGAATTGAATTTGAACTGTTTTGTTCAGTTTTGAAATTTTCTTGTTTAAATTGAATTTGAAAATAGCATTCCGGGGCACAGTCTCGAAATTTGACGAAACCAGTTCCATTTGATCCGTGATATTGTATTATTATCGGATTTCAATTTTCGTAATGTTTGGAGTGAACGTTTGACCGTACGATAAGCAAACGCGCTGAAATTAAATCGAAAATTTAATATTATAACTGGTCCAAAAAGCTATCTTCTCCATACGATCGAATTTGGACTCGAAACCTTTTCCATTGCGTTCGGAATAGACGTATAACATTACGAACGCCTAGCGGCATGCCTCGATAGGAAGTCAAATTTTTTGGTTGACTTTATCGAACGATTTGAATTTGAATTTGAATTGAAGAATTAGTCAACCCAGCAGAGATTCTTTCTTCAGCCTGCCTTCTTTCAACATCGATACTTTTTCCTTCAAATCACTGTCTCCCCTCGTACATCCCAACATCATTTCCTCCCCTTTATTTTGTTTCACAGCAGAACACTTCATCATCTCGTTCATTTCAAAATAAAATAAATGGCCGAAGCCTGAAAGAAGAAAATCACGTTCTTTATTTTGAAATAAAAATTTGTCCCCTTCTCGTTTAAAAATGGTCTGGGATCAAAAGCAAATAGCCGCATGAAATCAAAATCGAACGAAATTTCTACCCTTCCATTTCTCTTCTTCGTTCAAATCTCCTTCCTTCCCATTTTTCCAGTTCAAAACAAGTCGTGTCTTCCCCATCTATTTAAACGAATTCGTTCGCAACCTAAAAAAAAAAAAGAGAAGACGATCGCGGTTTAAAATTTAATTCATTAGGGGGGATTCGAGCTCGAGATCTGAGCGCCAGCAGTTTTTAGTGTCGAGGGCCGGGGGAAGCTTCGAGATTTGGGTAGGATACTTGGCTCGTGCGCTACAG
The DNA here is from genome assembly GCA_030737815.1 of Allium fistulosum. Lineage (NCBI taxonomy): Eukaryota > Viridiplantae > Streptophyta > Magnoliopsida > Asparagales > Amaryllidaceae > Allium > Allium fistulosum. Next base: position 1,026,979,466 of record CM060902.1, read on the forward strand.
ATTGGAAGGAGGCAGACGAGGACGAGGCGACTTTGAATGTCGCGATTCTAGCAATGGTGGCAAGTGAAGGGATAGCGAGTCGAGGCTGGTTCGTGCTCGAAAAACAATCGAGTCGGTGAGGTATTCGAATTTAATTTCATTAATTAATTCTGGTTTAGTAAGAAATTAAAATATATGTAGATGAAAGAAATTAAAATATATGTATATGGTTTAAACAGAAAAAAAAGGCAAGTCTGGAATTTTTTTTTACAGTAAAGAAATAATTCGAAGGCAGTTTTGTTTTTTATTATTTAATTTATCATATATATATGCAGAAAGAAAAAAATTAGAAAAAAAGGGACAGTAAGGTCTATTTACTGTTTATCCTTTTCGGTTTAAGGATTTGTATATACCTATATACACATACCTATTTTAGACAGTTAAACAGAAATTATATTTATAAGATTTTGAAAATAAAATTTTTAATGTTGAAGAGTTTATATCAAAATTAGATTTTAAAATCTATATAGATTATTTTCAAAGAAAATATTTTGTTAGAAAGAAATTAGTTAGAAAAGATAAATTTTTAGTTAATTTAAATTATCAACTGAAACTTTATTAGTTCGATTTATTCGAATATTTATGAAACTTTATAGTGTTTGAACTTTATATAGAAGTGGAATTTAGTTTTACAATAAAGTATAAAAAAAAATATCTCTGTTACAAGTTTAAAAGAAATTTTGAATATTAAAGGGAATTTGATTTTTAATTAAATAATTACTTAATTAAGTCAATTGTTTGAAATTAAAATTTATTGATTAATTGTTTGGTGGATTCAAATATTAACAAATTGTATAATTGTTTATACAAGGTCTAATACAATGAAAACAATCTGGAATGAAAATGGGATTGCAAAATAAAAGCAAAGGTGAGATCTTCTCACTCAAATGTAAAAGTGGATTTTTTTGCAATTATTGATTGATTGCTGTTTGGATTGTGATATTAGATATGGTAGGATATATATATATATATAGCAATATATATATATATATATATATATTGGCATATGTATATATTGCAGTTGATGATTTCCCGCATTATATAGCAGATGAGACCCTATTGCGCCGTTAGTAAGCGGATGATATATTTTATAAATCCCATACACCGCGATATTCCACCTCGAAGTGGAATTGGTATTGTGCTAACATCTGTGGATGCAGGGAAACAGGTTGGAGGGATCCAACAGGATTCCTCAAAACATTTGAATTGATTTCATATGTTGTGTGATTGATTATTTATAATCTGTGTATGATTATATCTGTGATTGAATTTGTTGAAGGCTATAATTTAGCCGAATGTATTTTTGGTATCGTTGGATACCAGAAATAAATGAAATTGGATTTCTGAAATTAAAAATTTAATTTTAGATGGTTTGGAAGAATAAAAGAATTTATTTAAAAGGGGATAAATTTGTTTGAAATCAAATTGATAATTGATTGGGTATTTGAAATAAATCTTTGAGAAATCGATATGAAAACTTATTTGATGTTGAATGAAAATTGATTTTTGTGTTGAGAATAAATTTGGAAATCGATTTGTAAAATAATGATTTGGTATTTGGGATTAAAGTTAGAATCAATTTGAAATGCGATTCGGTGTTGAAGTAAATTCAGAAATCAATTTGAAATTCGATTTGGGATTTGAAATAAAATTGATAAATCAATTTGAGAGTTGATTTGGTGTTGAAAATGAATATTTGGAAAACGATTTGGAAATCGTGTAAAAGTGGATTTTTGGGAATGTAAATTCCGAATAGAATTGGTAAAGGAAAGGGAAATTTGTTTTAAAAATAAATATTGATTTATTTTTAAAGTGTGGAAAATATGATTTGAAATCGGTTTTCAAAGTGATGAAGTGTGGAAATAGATTTACAAATTTGAAATATAAATTTGAAATAAATCGATAAGGATTTATCTAATTGGTTTAAATGGACCATTTTGTGATTTGAAATTGATTTTCAAATGTGAAGTGTGATATGATTTGAAATTGATTTTCAAATGTGAAGTGTGAAATATGATTTGAAATAGATTTTCAAATGTGAAGTGTGGAAAATATATATCTTTTGAAGATATTTTGAAATTTAATAATTTGGGAAAAATTATTTGAATGAGATGTTTGTTGTGAACGTTGTTGATAGTTAAATAACCGACTATCAATATTTGCCTTTGAAATGGCACTTGATTTGTTTTTAAAACAAACGCGCACTATTCGGGTTAGCCAGGTAAAGAGCTTTGTGTCATATAACCCATTCCGAATTAGTGATACGACGATATGGATCGTATTGAAGACCGGTGGTGAAGATCGGGTATTTCGAAAATGAAAGGACAACCTGTCGAATGTCTCTTCACCGAGTTGCTCCGGTATAGAGATTTATATCACTCTTTTTGTGATGGGAAGTCCGGGCGTGATTAGAAATTATCCGGATTGCAAGGGCTTCTTTGGAAGTGCCTTCGGTTCCGTTCGATCCCGGAACGGACTTGTATGGATGTGTGTCTGACGTTACACTTTGAGATGTAAAGCTGGTTTCTATCAAATACATTTCTGTTGGTTGCGGAGAATTTATTCTCTTAGCTTAACACCCTTCTCTGAGACGTACGAGCTCAGAGGTTATGTAGTTGATGGTTACTAGTGATACATTCCCAATTTGGTAATGTGGCACACGAAGTGTTGTTGATCAATTGATGATCAAAGCGTGGCTTTGTGGAAAAGCGTGGCTTTGTGAAAAAGCGTAGTGTATGTGGACGAGACTTCGTCGAGCCTCACGACCCGGTAATGGTCGAAACAGGAATGTTGCGGCAAAGGTTTGTAGGGGTAGCACCCCTAGGGTATGCCATTTCCTTCTGGATAAAAGGTGATATCATGGTATGGAGCCCAGATATTTTACCTATGTTGATTATATTTTCTGGCTGTTGCTTTGTGATTGAGGATCCTCGGATAAAGGTTGGTTACGACCGGGGGATGGCATACTTGTGTGTTAGTTACCTAGTTACAGCTGTACAGCATGAGGTAGCGTCAGTGTGTTAGTTACCTAGTTACAGCTGTACAACGTGAGGTAGCGTCGGCCTTTTGTTTGCAGAGATCCGGTTAGGTTCTCGGGGCGTCTTTCCAGAGGCATTTCTATTTCGGTATAAGGAAGTTCCTTTGCCTAACCATTTGTTGGAAATCCAAAGAAACAATACGAACCTTGTACGGTTTTTTTTAGTTGTATTACCTGCTATGGGATGTGGCAGTAACCTGCTACTGAACGTAGTAGCTATAGTAGGCATACAACAATAGTTGTATGCTGGCTAAGATTGATATTATACTTTTGAAATGTTTTCCACACTAGACATTAATAATAATATCAATTGATTTTGCGTAGTAAGCATTTTTGACTATCATAAGGGGAAATCTCCTCCAATTCCGCGTTTGCATTGTGTGTGTGGCGGGAGGCCTTATGGTAATTTCATTTTCCAAAAGCATTGCGAATTGTTTATTTTCTTTGTGAAAATAACTGTTTTACGATCTCACACCAGTCACCATGACTGACTCGGAGTTTATTGTTCCCTTTCTAAACTCTGCGTGCCCATAATTTTCCACACGGGCAGCCTAGAGTATGTTATCAAGATATTCTGGATATTCTGGAGCTTTGGAGATGAGCTGGTTGGCGAAGCGTACTATCGTACTTGTTTATTTATTTCCGCTATGTATTCTGTATGAGGACAAGTTTATATAACTGTCCATTGTTGTATTGAGTTGTATATTGACTCTGTTTGATGTATGTGTAAACTGATATAATCTTTTGTTTTAAAGATTATTGATTCATCTATTATATATTGTTCCGCTGCGATATGTGAGATTCTGATATTGTTTCTGTTTCTGTTCTTTCTTTTCTTCTGTCTTCTTCTACCTCTTCTTTTAACCCTAATGGTTCGGTTTTCCGGCATTCGATTGCGTGGCATTTGACACAGTGGACGTATTAATGTCGATTTTCGAGCGTCGAAAAGTCGAGTCGTTACATTTTCATTTTCAATTTTACTTGAATTCAATTCAAAATGAATTCCAATACTTCAGTTTTCAATTCTATTTGCTTACAAATTTTCGAAATTTTTTGACGGAGTCTCCTTTGTACGGAGGAGCTTTTGCAATTTGACAAAAGATATAAATATATATACATCGACCCACTCGGTCGGAAAAACAAAAACTGTTCATATTTCCTATTTTTATTGCGTAGGCGTACCTTTATTAGCATTTTAAGCAAAGTGGCGCAGCGGAAGCGTGGTGGGCCCATAACCCACAGGTCCCAGGATCGAAACCTAGCTCTGATACCACATTGTAACATCCCGATCTTTCGACGCCCGAAAGTCGACATCAATACAACCACTGTATCAACTGTCGAACCATCGAATGCCAGAAAACCGAATTGTTAGGGTTGAAAAAGAAGAGGTAGAAGAAGAAAGAAGAAAAAGAAACAGAAACAAAATCAGAATCTCACATTCGCAGCGGAACAACATATAATAAATAAATGAATAATCTTTAAACAAAGAACTATATCAGTTTATACAATACATCATCAGAGTTTACAACAACAACACACATCACTGGACAGTTATATAAACTTGTCCACATAACATAATACACAGCGGAATAATACTAGTATAAATGATACGTCTCGCCATCCAGCTCGCCTCCAGATCTCCACAGCAACTGCTGAATTCCAGAATGACCTGATAACCTGACTCTAGGCTGCACGTGTGGATAATTATGGGCACCCAGAGTTTAGAAAGGGAACATTAAACTCCAGGTCAGTCATGGGACTGGTGTGAGATCTCAAAAACAGTTATTTTCACAAAGAAAATAAAAGAAATTCGCAATGCTTTTGGAAAATGAAACTACCATAAGGCCTCCCGGCACACACACAATGCAATCACACACATGGGGGAGATTTCTCCTTATGATAGTCAAACATGCTTGATACGCAAAATCTTTTTAATATTATCATTAGTGCATAGTGTGGAAACATTTCGAAAGTATAATATTAATCTTAGCCAGCATAGGTACCATTATATTATGCCTGCTATAGCTGCCATGTTAAATGGCAGGTTCTACAACTAAAACTGTACTGGGTTCGTATTGTTTCTTTAGATTTCCAACAAATGGTCGGGCTGAGGAACTTCCTATGCCACATGGGTATGCCTCTGGAGGGACGTCCCGAGAACTTAACCAGCTCTCTGCCAACACAAGGCCGAGTTACCTCTTACTAGGCAACTACTACACGAGTATGCCACCCCTCGGTCGTTGCGACCTTAAACTGAGGGCCCTCGATCACAAAGCAACAATCACACAGTAAATAAGATTGATGCAACCACACAGGTAAAGCATCTGGGATCCATACCATGATACAACCTTTTTTTAGAAGGAAATGACATACCCTAAAGGGTGCGACCCTCATAACCTTGCCGCATTTTCCTGTTTTGACCATTTTCGGGGTGTGTGGTCCGATGAGGTCTCGTCCTCAAAGCTACGCTTTACACGAAAGCCTTGCTTTGATCAACAAATGATCAGCAACACACAGCAACACTTAGCATGCCACACTACCGAATTGGGAGTATATCACCGATAACCTTAAACCACATAACCTCTGAGCTCGTACGTCTCAGAGAAGGGTGTTAAGCTAAGAGAATAAATCTCCGCCACCAACAGATATGTATTTGAAAGAAATATGCTTTATATCTCAAAGTGTAGCGTCAGACATACATCCATACAAGTATGTTCCGGGTTCGAACAGAACCGAAGGCATTTCCAAAGAATCCCTTGCAAATCCGGTTTTCCATTGCAATCCATAACGCCGTATCATTATTCGGAATGAGTTATATGACACAAAGTCCTCTCCCGGCTTAACCGAATAATGAGCGCTTGTTTTGAAAACAAATTCAAGTGTCATTTCAAAAGCCAACTGTAACGACCCGGAAATTTCGAACCCGAAATTTCCAGATAGTTAGAAGAAAAAGAAAAGAGATAGAAGAAAGAACAGAGCAAGACACAGATTCTCACATTCGCAGCGGATAAAATATAATATCAAATAATATTCTTTTACACAAAGAAAATTGTATCAGTCAATTACAATTTAATACATCAGAGTTATAACCATTTTACATGAGCTGGACAGTTATACAACTTGTTCCAGACTACAATCTATATAGACTACATAGTCTCATATACACAGCGGAATACACTCCATACGTTCCTGCCATCCAACTCGCCTCCTGAGCTCCAGAACGTCCTTACCTGGAAATCTGTAATACTCGGTCTGACCCGAGCATTACATCAAAGTAACACCCGGGTCAGGCTGGAAACCAGCGTGAGTCAATCCATATAATTTGAAATACTAAGTTATAAGACTAATTTGCAAACCCGGGTAACTCGTTCCTTACAACAAGTTCTTAACTTATCATATTCAAACACTTATTTCTCCAAATAATATCTAAGTACCATTACTTAGTTTCAAAGGTCAAGTTTACTTATTTATTCCATTCCAGCCTATTTGATTTACAAATCAAATCTACAAAGGATTATAGATTTCAAATCGAAGTGGCTTCGGGTATTTACTAATACCCGACCCCGGTCTCTTCGAATCCAATATTATTCATTAAACCAAAAATTTAAATTTAAACAATACAATTTATATGCAACAATTCATCTCATAACACAAAGCAATACATATCACATATCAGAGATATCACGCAATATCATTCAATCATCAATAAGCAAGATAAATCAACCACACCATCTCTAATTAGTTTAATTAATCACCAATGAATTAAATCAATTGCTTTAATTACTTTTAAATCCTGTATACTTAACATTAATTAATTACAAACCAATTTATTAATCATCCCTTAATATTCATCTTAATTAATCATCCTTGATTAATTATTCTTTAATTATATTAAGTCAACCTTCAATAAATCACATTAATCAACCCTTAATTACTCTTATTATTTACATTAACCATTAATTACTTTCATTAAGTAATTATCTTCTTTAATTAATTACATTTAGTAATTACACATTAGTTACTTTCACTAAGAAATTCGCTTAATTAATCACATTAAGTAATTAATACTTAATCCAATTCAAAGTTTATCCTTAATCAATTAATTACTTTAAGTTAATTACATTAATCAATTATTTCTAATCACTAGTTAATGATCCCATTATTAACTACCCATTAACTTCCCATTAATTTCTTACCCTAAGTAATTATCTTTAATTAATTTCATCATTAATTAATTACACCAATAAATTTTATTAAGTAATAAATCTTTTAATTAATTCACTAACTAATTATTCTAAATTAATCACAACTTAAATTAAGTTAAAGATAAATTCTTTATCTCTATTAATAATAAATTTTTTTAAAAAAAAAAAAAAAAACTGAGAAAACAGGTACACGAGAAAACTCGAGTGAAACCCGAGCTAGATCTGAAAATACTCGAGTCCATCACTGGCTCTTTCCTTCTTCTTCTCTTGACCCTGTTTTAAATTTTTAAAACTGCTATGTAGACTTAAACATTGCCTACGACACGGTAGCAATCTCGAGACATTCATCTTCCTTCCCGGTTCCTACTTCGAGTGCAAACTTCCGCTCAAACTTAAATCCCATTGACACGCTCTGACACGCATGCACCTACACCACTGCTCCGATCATCTTCAACCGACGCCGCGACCACCCGCAAATCTCTGATGATCACCTTATCCCAAACGATCACTCAAAAATCCAAAAACCCTATCAATTCAAAATCGCACATGTTGAACGAAACCGAAACCCATAGCCTAATCAAAAACGACTCGACGCCGACGATCCCAATTGCCATCGACCACGCCATCACGACCCAAGCTTCGTCACCATTCCACGCATCGATCCCCCCAGGTCCGGTAAATTCCGATGCCACGGCGACACCGCATTCGCCTCGACCACCAACTCGACCAAACCACAGCCCTAAACCCTATTCCTCCTTCGCCACACCACCTCGGCGATCAGAAAAATCATCAACAAATTTTCCCACAACCCCTAGATGACCCGCTACCTCCAGTTCCAACCCGACACCAAAACTCCCCCGCGATTGTCTGTAACCACCCAACGATCGAAAACCGATCAACTACCGATTCCTCTTTATATTCTAACTTAAAATTTACAAAACTTCCCCTAAAAATCATAACTTAACAAGACGATTCTGATAGTATAAGCACAACATGAGATTATACAAATTTATTTTCTGATATGATTCATCCATCCCTGTAAATTCTTCTTTTCAGATGAATACTAGATAATTTCACTTAAAAACATTTTTAAAAATAGAATCTAACAAATACAAACATATTCCTTTTAAACACCAAAGCCTATAAGTGATTGAGTGAAAAGAAATTGAATTTTTGATTTGTTTTTGGGCCTGTTGGAATAAAAAGAGACATGCACATACATACATACTTTCAACTTGTATACGCAGACAAAATTACATTTCTATATCCATGCAAAACATTTTCACAACATTACTACTATTATTTATCACATGCATTAGATAATAAAATAGGTTAGGCTTTTAAAGGTGAAGTTTACTCACTGTTAAAAGATGAACAGAGTATCATGGAAGATGATTTTTGAAACTGAGTTGTTGAATCCTTTAAAACTGAAGCTTGCAACTTGTTTTTGATGTTTGATTGAATTGCTAGCTTGATCTCAGGTATAAAACTTGGAAACTGATGTTGTATTTCTTCTGATTTCAGGTTTGCAAATTTGGTCACAGGCTTTTGATTTTGCTACAGATTGCATTTTGAAGATAAAATCTTGTTTGATACTTTTCTGGTTTGAGAAATTTTTTTTTGTTACAGGATTTGATTTCCTGGTTTTAAATTTCCAGGTTTAATTTCTCTGGTTTTTTTCTTTTTCGTTTTCTTGAGAAGGATGAAAGAAGATTATACAATAGCCTGGTTTAACATTTTGATTTTTATTTTCATCAAAAACTTAAAGAAATAAGGTTGCCACTTGTATTATTATGCTAACACTAAGATAACAAATGTCAATGTATGTTATCCTTAGCTTCCACTTGTATTTTACATGTAAATGATATCTTTATGTGTTTTCATCTTATATTTCCATAAATACTTTTCTCTTATGTTTATATTACTTAAAGGAAATGTTATATAAGATTTAATTATATACTAAGTAACCATATATATATATTAGCATTAAAATGTAGAGTTTATTTAAATAGCTTTTGGAAATCATCATGTTGAACTCAAAACAATAGCTTCCTAATCATAATATAAATATATATATATACACACTTGTATATATATGTATAAGTATACACTAAAAATTCTCAATATTATAAAGTTTGTACATGTCTATTTCAAATTTGTTAATTTACTATAAGATATATCATTTCCAAATATTCATAATTCAATATTATTATAGCTCAAATCCATTTAGATATCTTTATATTATCACCTCTTCATTTGTTCACTTATAATTCAGTATTTTATTAATTCAATCCGGTTAATTATCAATTAACAGATGTCCGAAAAATCCGGGTTATCACATTCCTCCCCCCTTAGAATCTTTTCGTCCTCGAAAAGGAACGAAGCCAGAATTTATTTAATAATTTAAAATCAGATAAATTATTCTTTGAATAAATTACTCTTTGAATATTATTTTTTTAACTCTTAACTCCTTTTATAATTTTTTTTTTTTTACACTTTAAAATCTATATAATTTTTCAAAAATAGTTTTATAAAAATACTTTTTATAACTCGATGTTTCAACCAGTCCATCTTTGTTCTCACAGAAATTCGGTCATACGTTGATCAGGCGTAGGACTGAAAATCTATAAGTACTTAGCAGACCCGTTTTTAACATCCAGAGAAAATACTTGGAAAATAATTTTATTGAGAATAATATAAAACAGTTTTTTGAAAATAGAGGAAATATCTTTGGTGAGAATGCTCTGGAAATCATCACCCCCATCCAAGGTCACAGTTACATCACGGGTTACGTTGCCATCGCAGCAAAAGTCCATGTAACTGATTACACCAAGGAACCCACAACAGATCGCAGTTACATCCAGGGTTACGTTGCCATCGCAGCAAAAGTCCATGTAACTGTTGGCTCTCAGCGGCACACACGATTTCGCTGTCAAAATGAAACTCCTCCACATAGGTCGCAGTCTACCGATATAAAATCAAACGCAGACTGTTGGCTCTCAGCGGCACAAACGACTTTCGCTATGTTACCATAGTGTCACAGTCTACCGATATAAAATCAAACGTAGACAGTTGGCTCTCAGCGGCACACATGACTTTCGCTATGGTCTGCAGTAGATCGCAGTGACATTGAGTCAAATTGTTGTCACAGCATAACTCAAATGCCTCTGTGGGCACCAGCCCCTCGACTTTTGCTACACAAATAATCCTCAGGAACTAGTTTTGTCCGGACTCCTCACAGGATCAACTTTAGAATCCCCCCTTGGGGTTCAAGGCAGTACCACCCAGTGGTACTCCTGAGAAGTTCATTTCAAGGAAGCGCCTTTTTCCCCAGAGCTATTCTCAAAATACTTTATACTATATACTTATAGTATCTTCAAATCATACCCTTTATGATTTATCAAAATCTCCTTTACACAAAATCGATTACCAAAATCGATAATTCTCAAACTAGGCTTTCCAAAATCCAAAATTGATTTTCCCAAAAATCAAAAGCCTTTTCCAAATTCATAGGTTCCAAAACCTTTTTCCAAAATCATTCTCATAAAACCCTTTATATATATATATATACTTTGAAAATCTTTGGATTATTTCAAACTTGTATAAAACTCTTTTATACTTCAAATATTTCCAAAAACCCTTTTTATTCTGGCTAGATTCAATAAGGGGAGTTTATCATATTTACAAAATACAACTTTATTTATTGCCAAATCAAATATTCAAGTTTGATTTCTTTATAAAGTTATTTACCATTTACTTACTTCCATAAAGTAAATTTCAACCAAAGAAATACCCAATTCCATTATATTTCACATAATATACCTTTCATTTTCGAAAACCATTTCAAATTTCTTATCCTTAAATTTTAAATGCCAATTTCATTCAAACCCGTACGATGTACACATATCATCCGTACGCTATATCAATCCGATCGCTCAATCGATCACACAATTTCACTTCCGAACTAGTATTGTCCACCCGGCTTCCTAGTGCGGACTCAGATCTGGTTTCCTGATCAGAAATCGTCATTCTCCTTGCATAGTCACAACTATGATAGAGAATATCCAGAACCAATCAACAATCCATATCCAGGTTCGCCGTCGAAAATCGAGCGAAAAATCCTAACTCGGATCGATAATACTATCTCGAAATTCTGTGTTCGAATCTGGATCAAATCACTATGCGAATAGAATAATATACGTATATCCTACGTATTTATCTTTGTTGGTTATTAGCCAAATCACTTTCCTTTCTATTCACATTTCCTTTAATTCCATTCACTTATTCTCAATTGCTTCCATTTCCAATTGAGTTAATACTTCAATTATAAACAGTTTGAACTCTGACCCATTTAAATTTAAAAATAGCTTGAAAAAGTTTTAAAATAGATAAGTAGTTGAAAAATAGTTATTAGTTTGTAAAATAGCTGTAAAATAGTTAAATAGGTATAAAATAGTTAGATAATTGCAAAATAGTGATTAGATATAAGTAACTGAAAAATAGTAATTAGTTTATAAGACAGTTTCAAAATAGTTAAATAGTTCCAAAATAATTGTAAAATAAGTATAAGATAGTTTGGGGTTTAAGAAGAAAGATTGTATAGTAAATAGTTTTGAAAAAAATAGGTTTATATTAAAACAAATTACTTTGAAAATAGTCCAGAGTCAAACCGTTCAATTCCCTATTAATTAAATTTAAATTTCTACTTCCATTTAAATTGACTCAATACTTCAATTTCCATTGAAATTGAAATTTAACTTGGAAAGTTAAAATGGTGAATTTGATTAGTTTGAATGAATGAAGAAATGGATTGTTTAAAAAAAAAACTGAGAAAACAGGTACACGAGAAAACTCGAGTGAAACCCGAGCTAGATCTGAAAATACTCGAGTCCATCACTGGCTCTTTCCTTCTTCTTCTCTTGACCCTGTTTTAAATTTTTAAAACTGCTATGTAGACTTAAACATTGCCTACGACACGGTAGCAATCTCGAGACATTCATCTTCCTTCCCGGTTCCTACTTCGAGTGCAAACTTCCGCTCAAACTTAAATCCCATTGACACGCTCTGACACGCATGCACCTACACCACTGCTCCGATCATCTTCAACCGACGCCGCGACCACCCGCAAATCTCTGATGATCACCTTATCCCAAACGATCACTCAAAAATCCAAAAACCCTATCAATTCAAAATCGCACATGTTGAACGAAACCGAAACCCATAGCCTAATCAAAAACGACTCGACGCCGACGATCCCAATTGCCATCGACCACGCCATCACGACCCAAGCTTCGTCACCATTCCACGCATCGATCCCCCCAGGTCCGGTAAATTCCGATGCCACGGCGACACCGCATTCGCCTCGACCACCAACTCGACCAAACCACAGCCCTAAACCCTATTCCTCCTTCGCCACACCACCTCGGCGATCAGAAAAATCATCAACAAATTTTCCCACAACCCCTAGATGACCCGCTACCTCCAGTTCCAACCCGACACCAAAACTCCCCCGCGATTGTCTGTAACCACCCAACGATCGAAAACCGATCAACTACCGATTCCTCTTTATATTCTAACTTAAAATTTACAAAACTTCCCCTAAAAATCATAACTTAACAAGACGATTCTGATAGTATAAGCACAACATGAGATTATACAAATTTATTTTCTGATATGATTCATCCATCCCTGTAAATTCTTCTTTTCAGATGAATACTAGATAATTTCACTTAAAAACATTTTTAAAAATAGAATCTAACAAATACAAACATATTCCTTTTAAACACCAAAGCCTATAAGTGATTGAGTGAAAAGAAATTGAATTTTTGATTTGTTTTTGGGCCTGTTGGAATAAAAAGAGACATGCACATACATACATACTTTCAACTTGTATACGCAGACAAAATTACATTTCTATATCCATGCAAAACATTTTCACAACATTACTACTATTATTTATCACATGCATTAGATAATAAAATAGGTTAGGCTTTTAAAGGTGAAGTTTACTCACTGTTAAAAGATGAACAGAGTATCCTGGAAGATGATTTTTGAAACTGAGTTGTTGAATCCTTTAAAACTGAAGCTTGCAACTTGTTTTTGATGTTTGATTGAATTGCTAGCTTGATCTCAGGTATAAAACTTGGAAACTGATGTTGTATTTCTTCTGATTTCAGGTTTGCAAATTTGGTCACAGGCTTTAGATTTTGCTACAGATTGCATTTTGAAGATAAAATCTTGTTTGATACTTTTCTGGTTTGAGAAATTTTTTTTTGTTACAGGATTTGATTTCCTGGTTTTAAATTTCCAGGTTTAATTTCTCTGGTTTTTTTCTTTTTCGTTTTCTTGAGAAGGATGAAAGAAGATTATACAATAGCCTGGTTTAACATTTTGATTTTTATTTTCATCAAAAACTTAAAGAAATAAGGTTGCCACTTGTATTATTATGCTAACACTAAGATAACAAATGTCAATGTATGTTATCCTTAGCTTCCACTTGTATTTTACATGTAAATGATATCTTTATGTGTTTTCATCTTATATTTCCATAAATACTTTTCTCTTATGTTTATATTACTTAAAGGAAATGTTATATAAGATTTAATTATATACTAAGTAACCATATATATATATTAGCATTAAAATGTAGAGTTTATTTAAATAGCTTTTGGAAATCATCATGTTGAACTCAAAACAATAGCTTCCTAATCATAATATAAATATATATATACACACTTGTATATATATGTATAAGTATACACTAAAAATTCTCAATATTATAAAGTTTGTACATGTCTATTTCAAATTTGTTAATTTACTATAAGATATATCATTTCCAAATATTCATAATTCAATATTATTATAGCTCAAATCCATTTAGATATCTTTATATTATCACCTCTTCATTTGTTCACTTATAATTCAGTATTTTATTAATTCAATCCGGTTAATTATCAATTAACAGATGTCCGAAAAATCCGGGTTATCACACCAACATTGATAGTCGGTTATTTAACTATCAAACAACAATCACAACAATCATCAGATTTAAATAATTTTCCCAAATTATTTATTTTCAAAATATCTTCACAAGATATACATTTTCCCACACTTCAACATTTTGAAAACCAATTTCAAATCACTTTTCACTCGCGGAATAAAATTCCCGATATTATTTATTTCCACTGTGAATTTAAATTTTCAAATATCCACTTATATACGATTTTTCAAAAATTCACTTTCAACCCCCAAATCAAATTTCAAATTGATTTCTAAATTGATTTCAAGCACCAAATCAATTACAAATTGATTTCTAAGTTTATTTCCAAATAACAAATCATTTGCAAATTCATTTCTGAATTTATTTCCGATTACCAAATCATTTTCATTCAAAACACCAATCAATTTTCATATTGATTTCCCAAAGATTTATTTTCAAATATCAAATCAATTATCAAATGGATTTCTAGAAATTTATCACCTTTTAAATAAATCCCTTTATTCTTTCCAAATTATTTAAAATTCCATTTTTCAATAAATTCTTCAACTTTTAAACAATATTATTCAAAACCCATTTATTAATATCTTTTCCAATATTTTGGAAATAATTCGATAAGATTTCGAAAATCAAATTCATGCTTTTAAATTCCTTCTTTTAAATTCACCCAATCCTTTCAAAAGGAATTTACTAAAAATTTCCTACTTTAATTTCAAAAATCCAATTTTATTTATTTAAGGTATCCAACGATACCAAAAGTACATTCGGCTAAATTATAACCTTCAACAAATTCAATCGTCAATATAATCATTCACTGATTATCAATAAATCATCACACAACATATGAAACAAATTCATACAATTTGAGGATTCCAGTTGGATCCCTCCAACCTGTTTCCCTGCATCCACAGATGTTAGCACAACAATTAAATACCCATTCCATTTCGAGGTGGAATATCGTGGTATATGGGTTTTATAAAATATGATCCGCTATTATGCGGCGCATAGGGTCTCATCTACTATATAATGCGGGAAATCAATCACCAAATATATATATAATAGATATCCTACTATATCTAATATCATCAATAGATAAATTATCAAATTCATCCAAACACATTCAGAATTTAAATTCAACTATTTAAATTCAACAACAAACCAAGTGAGTGAGGAGATCTCACCTTTGCTTTTTATTTTAGCAATCCATTTCAATCCTGATTTGGTTTTCCCGGTTTTGACCTAGTACAAAATTATGGTTTTATTAATATTTGTTTTCCTTAGAATCGAACAAATCAATTAACTAAATTAACTAGCTATTTAAATTTAACCAATAAATTTTTAAGATCAAGTAAATTAAAATATGTATATTTATTTTTATTTTCCATTACCAATCTGCTTATAAAAATAATAATCTATATAGGTTTTGAAAACTTAATCATTATATAAATTCTTATATTCAAATCTTATAGATATATATTTTCAGGTTTAAATTAAATTAAAGTTAACTTAAAATTTAAAAGCTGTTTTAAAACTTTACTGTAACATATATATTTTTACTAACAAATATATATATATATATAGACACACACACATATATATGTATTACTTATCAAACTTAAATAAACAACGTGTTAATACCTTACTGACTCAAGATCGTATGCGAGCACCAACGATCACCAACATCCCCATCACAGCCGAAACCACTGCTCGCCGTTGCCAGCAGGAACCCAAAGCCCTAGCTGCTCCACGTGATTCGCGATGCATAGCGATTCGACTAACTGACCGCCACTACCACAAACATCACCGGCCTCGAACCCTACGCGAACGCATAAAGGAGTCGACACCCATCGCCTCGACCACCACGACCTTGCTGACGAACCCACGATTCTACTTTCATCGATTGAAATGGAAGTCACTTCCTTCGAAAACTGGAATGCCCAAATCAACTATAGCCATACCCCTCCTTAGTCGCGACCTCCAACGCGATTCACTCGCGATTCTGAAATCGATTCTCCGCCCCCGAGCTTGAATTGAAATCGGTTTTGATGTTGTTGTTTTTTCCTGTTCGAACGATCGCCATTTCTTGATGCTTGATTTTGACTTGCGAAAGGGAAGGTTGCTCCGTTCTTTTATTTGGAACGAGAAAAAGGAAGGCGGCCATTTTTAGATTTGAAGTGAAGCGAGAAAATTTGTTTTCTCGATCTGATGCGTGAATTATGAAGGAAGGGGAACGGGAGACACAATGGAATGGTCGCGTGTACGAGTGGGGGACAGTGATTTGAGGGAAGAACGGCTGATGTGATTTGTTTTTGACTGGGGACAAATATAATTATATTATTTAAATTTCAAATTGTTTCGATATCGCAACTTGAAATCTTGACCTCCTATCGAGGCGTGCCGCTAGGCGTTCGTAATGTCATACCCCCGTTTCGAACGCAATGGAAAAGGTTTCGAGTCCTAATTCGATCGTATGGAGAAGATAGCTTTTTGGACTCAGTTATTATATTAAATTTCGATATACTTTTCAGCGCGTTTATATATCGTACGGCCACACAATAACTTTGAATGCTACGAAAATTGAAATCCGATAATAATACGATATTACGGATCCAATGGTACTGGTTTCGATGAATTCCAAGACTGTGCCTCGAAAAGCTATTTTTAAATATCGATTTAAACGATAAAATTTCAAACTGAACAAAACAGTTTCAAATTCAATTCTGAAGCTTTTATTATCTTCAGTATTATCAATATATTCTAAGCCTTGAAATCATTTTTAACAGGCTTAAAACTAAAGATTCAATAATATACCCAACTTTCAATAAATTAAATTAAAAAAATTAATTGCCAAATTCATTCTGATATTTGAATTTCAAATTAAACTAACTTCCAGATATTTAAAATCAATTAAATATCCTGATTTTCAGTGTCAAAAATTCAGGGTCGTTACAATATGTCTCCGCTTTTGGGATCTACACCTATTTCGTATATGTGTACCTCAAATAAATACATCACTTTGAAAATGATTACAATTGAATGGTGCCAGGTTTTAAAAGCAATTTTTTTCGAACGATTTAGTATATATACCTATTTTTAAGCTTCATATATCTGAATTTTAAATACATATCGGATGATGCATAGTTTTATGAATATATAATAAGTTTTCTATAATGCATACCTTTGGACACATATCAGTTTTGAGCCTATTCATTTTAAAGGTATATATATATATTGCATTATTAACTATCATAACTATACAATCATTCTGCACTAATATATTTCATTTTACTACTAAAGCATTTTGAGGAAACATGATTCAAATGCATTGGTTTTCAAATATGTGTGTTGATCAGCTCTTAAATGAAACTGTCAATTTCAAACGCTTTAACTACACACAGTCTTAAATATACGATGGTTTTGATATAAGAATGCCGCTTTCAGATTCATACTATTTTAGTTATACGAGCTTTAATTATGTATTGATTTCATATATATAACTCCCAAGCACGATTTGAATATTGTGGATATACAACTTTTATACATGACAGTCTCCTGCAAATCGATACCAGATGATTGATTTTAAAAGTAACTGTATACTACTTTTGAATATGCATTAGATTCCAGTTTCAAATATATGAATATGCTAGATTGAAACTCCTCTTACTTCCCAAAAGCACCAATTTAAATACATACGTCAACCTTCAGAAATATCAAACTGCAAATTTACATGAGTACCAGGTATGTACATACATACCTGGATTTAAAGTAACGAGCAAATTTACATTTGAAAATACATATACGAATTCGTATACGTGCAGTTTTATGCATATGGGTATTAATAACTTACTTTTTCAATGTGGATAGCTTTCAAATATATATATAAGGTAGTACGTATGGTTTTAACTGTGTGACAATTTCAGATATATTTTTGATTTTAAAACAATATAATTCAGATGTATACATGAGTTTTGGGTTTAAAGCTCTTAGTTTTACAAACTTAGGCCCCGTTTGGCTTGTCGTTTTTAGTTTTGTGTTTTCGTCTATACAAAAACGCGTCCGTTGTATGTATAGTTGAAAAACAAACAATTTTGAAAAATGAAATTAACATATAAAATAGAAAACAAGTTTATTTTATTTTTCGTGTTTCGAGAGATAACAAAAGCATGGAGAACAATCAAACTCTTTCGTTGTCCGTTGGTCGTCCCAACGGCTAAGAATTATAAATTTTATTCTCTTGTTTCTTGCTATTTCTTAGTGCAAATTGAAAACACCAAACTCAAAATACAAAATGAAACCAAACGGGCTCTTAGCCTTTGGAAAAATATAAATTTTGAAGTTACAAATAACAGTTTGCAATGTAAATGTTTTGAGCCAGTATCTACTCTGGATTTAATTTATATTTATATATATCATGGGTTGGAAAGGCAAAAAGTTTCAGGGGATTCACATCACGACATATATAATCACGACATATATAGTGTTAAAATTATATGTCAGTTTTTGAAAAAAATATCAGCTTTGATTACATACGAATTCAAGAGCATCATATCTCAAAACTGTATTGATTTCGAGTATATGTTTACGCTTTTGGGATCTACGCCTATTCCACATAGGTGTACAGATGTCATTGCTCTCAACTTCTGTCTTTACGCATGCTTAAATTTTCATTACAACTTTTTCGATGCAGCCATACGCATACACAACTTAATTTTAACGACCCGCAAAAATTTAAAGGTTTTAAAACTATATTTAACTAAAAATTTGTGAAATTTTAACAATAAAATTTAAAATTTAAAATTTATTATTTGAAATACGTCTATTTAATTATAGCAACTAGTAAATTTTCACCTGATAATATTGAAGTTTATTTTATGGTATAATTTTATTCAAACTCAAATCAGTTAATAATTGACGTTAATAAAATGTTTTTCAAACTTGAATATTTTTCTCCAGAAATTTCTAAATCCTCTTCTGAGTGAGACGACATCTTTCGTTTTTTCAAATTTGGACTTCTATTGCTCTGTTTATCTTAATTCTGACAAAATAGCAGCATTTTCGGTACCGAATATCAGCTTTTGATCAGATGATCATACCACTGGTATCTGTATACCGTTTTGATCGTCTCGTCACGCTGATCACCACGGTATATTTATTTTTGTATTTTGAGGTCTGGTACGCGACGGAAGCAATAAACGGTCCGTTGTAACGGTACCTTTTTAACTTTTCTCTTTCCTTCGGTTTCAAAGTTTGAAAAGTGTTGTCCAAACCATTTTAATTTGCTTTTATGTTCTTTGGATGTGACTGTTCATTGGGTCTCACTGTTTATATCTTCTTTCATACTTTCTAGCTGTGCCTTCTTCAGACCATTTCACTTCTTCCTCAAATTCTCGTCTACTCTCCTCCTACAAAACTCGGCCCTCCTCCATTTTTCCTGCGTTTCCGCTTTCACCCTCCTTTTGCCTTCCCTCACCACACTCAACTTCCCTCTTCCATCATCACGACCTCCGCATGAGCCCACGCCACGGCCGCCTACCCCAAACCTCGCACCTCATCTCCACCTCCTAACAGCCGATCCCGACCCTGACCTTGTCCCCTCTTCCTCCACATCGCCAAGCACAGCCCACCATTCCGGCCTCCATAAACCCGACCACCCTGCCTTGTCCCACTCGACTGCATCTCCACCTCCGCCGATCATCAGACCCCAGCGACTTCCAGATCTCCTCTTGGCCGAACCCTCCCCTCCGCTGTTGCATTTTTGTAAGTTGAATTATATGTATACGTTTATCTATTTGTATAAAATATATATATAGTATATATAGTATGTTGTATATATATATATGTATATATATTTTTCATAAGTTATATATAGTTTGTTAAGTTTAAAATTTATGAAGCTGTTTTATATATCTTATAGTGTGTTATAATTCAGTAGGTCACATTTAAGTCTAAAACTGTTGTTGTGTATATATATATATATATATATATATATGTGATCGGTTTACATATGTTTATATATATAGAATGAAGTCATACGTTTATATGGGTTGTAATATTTTCAAGATATTTATATAATAGCCGAGAATTGAGTTTAGTTGTATATTATATAATAAGGTCTGTCTGCATATAAGATGTATTATAAATAATTGCAATAGCAGTTTACATATTGACTTATTATATATATATTTAAACATTGATTTTCAATAGATATTGTTTTGTTATATATTATATATATCGGTACTTTGATTTTAAAGATTTGCCTATAGGTTTTATAGTATATGACCTAAATATATATATATATATATATATATATCTTGATTTTAATACATATAGATTTTTGATTTTGGGTATGGGCATACATGTATATATAGTTATTTTATTTTTGATCGGCTATTTTAAGTGTATATATAATATGTAACATATATTATATTGTGATGCCTGAGCAGCTTTTCGCTGTAATATTCAACATTGATGATATGTGTGTAAGAGGATTTATATACATATTATACTCGGATTTTGAAACCTTACAGTAAAGCATACATGTTAGCAAACATATTTTTTTATACCAAGTTTAGTTATATG
This sequence comes from Allium fistulosum, assembly GCA_030737815.1. Classification (NCBI taxonomy): domain Eukaryota; kingdom Viridiplantae; phylum Streptophyta; class Magnoliopsida; order Asparagales; family Amaryllidaceae; genus Allium; species Allium fistulosum. The sequence goes on from CM060902.1 coordinate 1,027,000,323, forward strand.
CTAAGTTTTGACATAATGTAATCGGTTAGTTTTACTAAGTTATAATGATATTGATTTCTATATATAGTTTATAATGTTTCAAAGGTTATACATTCAATATCTACCTTAATTTATGGATATACCCTGTACTTGTTATTTCCTAGTAGTTAGTCTTGCTCTTATAGGATAGGCATTGCATATATTTTGTTTGCTGCAAGCGTCCCATTCTGTATTTTATTTTATATAAGTATATTTGTTTACATTAAAAAAAATATATGTTGGTCTGCATATATGATATTAAAATGACTCGCATATATAGGTTTGTTGGCTTCAGTACATAGTTTGCATTTTTATATTGTTATTATATGTATGATGTCTGTTTCCATATTGGTATAAGAGTTATGTAACCAGTTAGTAAAATTATATGTTATAATATGAAAGATTTGATATTTGTAGCAATATATTGGGAAAAAAAAGTGCACGTGCATTCCATTTTAAGGGTATAAGCATAGTAGTGTACATGTGTATATATATGAGAGCTTGGTTTCAAATTTTTTATAGATATAGTACGTTTTGGGATTAACTATTTTATTTAAAACAAATATATATTATTTTAAGTGTATGTTTGATTTTATTTAATGTAAGTTTGATTTTTATTATATATGTTTGAAACGCATGTATATTAAATTTTGTTGTGATTAAATCAGTTCTGATCTGATCCGTTTTCATCAATTCGTGCCAATCAGCTTTTATCGTTAAATTCGTGCCGATTTTTGCTTTGCTTGGATTCGCAATTCAATTTCAGTGTCTCTATCAGTGTGCGTATCCGTGGCACCTTCTGTATTCTCTAGCCTCGAAAGGTGAGCAATCACTCACGATTAATGTTTTTATATTTATAAAATTTGATTTCAATTGAAACGACAATTGAAATATGCTGTTGTTAGTTGTTTAAAATTGTTATATATGCTATTATCTGTAATTGTTCCCCTGTGGGATATGACACCATATCCTGTTGTTTATATTATATTATTACTGATGATATATGTCTGTTGTTATATTTTATATTATCTGTTATCACTCTGAAAGTTCCCTGTTAGTATAGATTTCACTATGGGTTGAAATGATACATACCCGAACAGACTTTAGAATATGAGAAAATCGTTATGGGTTGAAATGATAGACCCAAGCGATTTTCAATTGATTTGAATTTGGGATTACGGGTTGTAATGATATCTACCCGTATGTATTTAAATTTACGGATTGAAATGATAAATATCCGTATCACTTGACCATAAATAGGAAATTATATACTGACACCGTTGGTCCATATATAAATATTTTGAAAATAAATCCTATGGTTTTGGAAAGAAATATATGGTTTTAATAAATGTTGATTCTTAAATTATTACATATAAATGGTAATGATATATATATATATATATTCAATAATAATATTTGATTTAATTGAGATTGATTTAATACATATAATATGGTTAAGTATTTAAATTTATGTTTCAAAATAGATTTCGGTAAAAATTTGAATAAGTTAAGGCTGGGAAGATAATTTTATTTAATTAAACCAATTTGAAACTTATTGAAATTGAGATTTAAGATATGATTTATAACTTGGGTTTGATTTAAGTAATCTAATAAATATTTCTAGTTTAAATAAATTTAAGGAAATATTTATTAAAAAGGTAATTCAAGGATAGTTAAATGATATTGAATTTATTAAGTGAATATTCCCTGATTAAATAATAAATGAAGTAAGATCAAGAGCTATATGAAACTGTTAAATTTAACTTTGAAATGGTTGAATATTAAAGCTTTGAAATATATTGGAATTTAAATGGTTTATTTTGTGATTCAAATCTGTATTTGAAATCAATATAATTTGAATTTGTTATTTAGAAACTGAATTGAATTAAAATGGAAAATTTTAGATTGAATTAAGTTGGAATTTGAAATTTGAGTTGATTTGAATCAATTTGTGAGACTTGAGGAAATTATAAATACTTTACTTTATAAATTATTTAGGAAAATAGATATTTTTGAAACGACATGATATTTGGGTTTGAAGAATAAATAAATTTGAAATGACCACAGTGTTATAGTGTATATTTCTACCTTGTAGATAGTTCCGCAGATCCTTAGAGGATGGTTATCACAAACATCCTTTAAGTTACTTGTATTTCAATTGATATTTCACTTGAGTTGGATTTATTGATATAAGAATGTTAATCCTGACTCGAGTGTTTTGTTTTTTTGCTTTACGCTCGGGTCAGACCGAGTGATACAACAATTGAGACTCACCTTGAAGTTTGAAGCTTCAATTGGAGATCCAACCATCGATTCAGCTTTCAGCTTTTCCAGTTGTTTTGTTTAGAGAGGTCATCTATTCGTACTGAAGACTTCACTGTATTTGAGATATTCTCTTGTATTTTATTTCTAACTCTGATGTTTATATAGTAGCTTCATGAACTACTATTTCTTTTACTTCCGCTGTATTATTTTACTCTGTGTCTGTGATCTGTGATTGATTTATTTACTGTATATGCTGAGTTTTTGCCAAATTTAAATTAACAATCTATTGTTTTGAATTATTCAAGTCCGACATGTGTGTCTGCCTATGCACTTGGAGGGTGCAACATGATACGGGGTTCTCGCATTTGGGTTTGGTAGCGAGCGGATGACTCTTACTCGTACATGTCCCTGCGGGGTTGGTGCAGTCGAGAGGCTGGCCGTAAAGGCAGAACACAGGTACAGCTGTATGCTACGGTGGGCGTTACCCCATTGGCGACGTCCCGTTATAGTTGGTATCAGAGCTTTGGCTCTAGGCGAAACTTAGCATATATTGTAAATTTATTTACAGAATCACTTTCGTTCGAGTTTAATCTCTTCCTTTTGACTCGATTTCCTTGAACTTTGGAACGTTCCCTACGGTTCCAAAATTCATTCTTGTCTCTCTCTATTGGTATTCTTTTGATTCTGGAGTATCCCATAACTCCACTTCGAATGATCTCTATAAGAATAGGCGATCCCGCCAATCTTTGAATGATTTGTAATGGGTGAAACTCCTTTATAATTGGCATTGATTCACCGGAGATTTATATATCGATCGGTTTAAATGCTGCTATCTCTGGTTATGCCAAATTCTATCTCTGGCAATCGAATGACGATTTGCCTTGGAAATTCTACATCGATCATATTCCTGAAGTCATGGTTGACCCGGTTAAGGTCGCCCGCGACTTGTATAAGTATATCCATTTTCTATTTTGTAAGTTAATTATCTCATCTTCGTTCAAGCCTATCTTCGAATCAGAATTTTATTTGATTAGAGTTCTTTTAAATTGAATCTCTATCTTTGTTCTGAAATCCGTTCGTGAATCATCCTTTGAAAATCGGGTTTGTTTGTATTTTTAGAAAGCGTTTTATATACCGAAATTATTATTTTGATAAGTATGATTTTATTCTATGTATAAAGTGAAAATGTTTTCGATAAGGATTATATATACCTTTTAAAAATGAAAATTTGAAGTTTTGAAAGGATTTGTAATTTTGAAAAATTATATAAGAAATTTGATTTATCTAAAAATGATTTATAACTGAAGGATTTTAAATTTGAAATTCGAGAATTGAACTCCGGTGTTTTGAAATTAGTTTTAAGATTTTTAAATATATAATAATAATATGATTTAAAATTATTTTTCGAATAAGAAATGTTTCAAATGATTTTAATGAGTTTCGAATGATTTCGAAGAAATTTCAAAAGAAGTTTGAGAAAATAGAAGTCCAGAACTCACTTATGTCATTGGAAAATAATTTCGGTGATGAGTGCACGCATCATCGACATTGATTTTCGAGTTTCAGAGTGGGGGATAGGCCACTTTGGTAGCATTGCTACACGAGTGATTTTGCGAAACCAATTTTGATTTCAAATTCCGAAGTAAGATTTGATATTTGAAAGATATATGTATATATATATATATTTGAAATGATTTGAAGTAAGCCGGTGTTCAGTCCTCGAGTTTCGGATTTGATATAATCCTATTTATTAAAATTGATTTACTGATTTGTTGCTGATTTCCAGCTCTTGAATTTGAAAATGATTTCTTCAACTATTTTGAAGGTTCGAGCACTTCCAAATCAAGGTTAACTTTTCAAAGCTAAGAAATTTTGAAAAGTATAAAGTATATAAGTTTGGTATGTGTGTTAAAGTATGTAGTAATATGAATTAAATAAGTTGAAACTGTTTTGTTAAGTAAATGAATAAGGCAATTTTAAAATTTTCTAATATGAAATTTAGATTTTAAATGTTTTGAAAAGAATTTGGTCTTCAAAATATTTTGAATAAAGTTTAGTTAAATGTTTTAACTTAGTAACATCTTTATGAAACTATATATTTAACAAGTTGGAATAAATATATAGGTTGTACATATGCTATTTTATTCGCATAATTAATTTGATCCAGGTTTGAGTACACAAGTTCGAGGTGAATTACACCATTTCGTGTTAGGATTTTTCATTCGATTCTTGATGACAAATATTTGATATGGATTTGGGCTTGATTCTAAAATTCTCTATCATAGTATATGGCTATGCAAGGAGACTGATGGCTTCTAGTCGAGAAACCATATCAAAATCCGCATTAGGGAAGTCGAATGGACAATACTAGTTCGAAAGCGAAATTGTGTGATCAAGCGAACGATCAAATATGATTTTGCGAAATGATGACGTATGTACATCTTATATTCTAATATCAGTGATATATTTTGATGCTGAAATTGAAAGCTGTCGGGTTAGAATACCTTTTCTTACTAAAAGAAAATTTCTAATTTAAATTACAAAGAAATAACCCATAAAAGCAAAGATATTCAATCCCATATGGCTCTTCATACAGCGAAATTTATTTTGTAAAATTTGATCCTTATGTAAGATGGACCTTATGTAGGTATAAGATTGATTTTGAAAACCATTGATTTTGGAAATGAATTGGTTGACTTAAATGATATTGATTTAGAAACTTGGATTATTTTCTAAATTTATTATGTTGGAAACTTTTAAACTGAAGATATTTGATTTGGAAGAATAATTTGGTGAAAGCGTATATGATTTTGAAAATTGTATTGATATTGAGACAAATTGAAATTTGAGAACCTTGTGTTACTAAATACTTGATTTGGGAGTTATCGAACTTATATAAAAATTGGTTTGTATAAGTATGATGTTGATTCGAAAACTATGGATTTGAAAAGGTACTCAATTTGAAAAGTGAAATCTTATATAATTGAAGCCTATATAAGTGTGATTTGATATACTATTGATTTTGGAAAGTATTTGATTTGAAAATGAAATCTTATATATAATGGACTTTATATAAGTATGATATTTGAAATAAATTTGAAAGGTACCATATGATACATATTTTCGAAGTAAAGATATGGAAAGTGCCTTCTGCTTGATATCCGATTTGTGGCCACATCTTGGATTCATTCTATCGATATTATTCTCTCTGATTAGTGGTTTTCTGGATATGATACTCGAGTGTCCTTCGAATTCCATGGCGTTACCCATGGTCTTACGAACTCGACTGCATAGCGTAATTTGCAAGGTAGTGATTGCTTAAAAGGTACGGATGTTTCTTGGGGGATCCAGGCGTAACCATTGTGTATCTGCGATCTATGGTCGTGTTAGTGGCGTAATCCGCAAGGCAGAGATTGCTTAAAGGGTATGGATGTTTCCTGGGGGATCCAGGCGTAACCATTGTTATGTATCCTACGGTCCACAGTTTTGTTATCATGGCGAAATTCGCAAGGCAGTGAATGCTTAAAAGGTACAGATGTTTCCTGGGGGACCCAGGAACCATTGTGTATCTGCGATCCATGTTTTGTTTGTTTTTTTTGTTTGGATTGTACCTTCCATATCTGTTTTTAAAAGTTTTTCCAGTATTTTCACTGGGTGTTGAAACAAGTCTACTAAGTACCTGGAGAATTCTAGCTTTGCGCCTGATCAATGCACTGCCAGAGTCTGCATGAACGAGGATAAACTTGTTGAAACATCGAGTTATAAAAGTATTTTCGAAAGGAAAATTTGTTTCGATATAAAGGTATTTTATTATAAAAGTATTTCCAACAAAGAAATTTTGTATTAATATTTGGGATTTGAAATTCTTATTGTTTGAATTAACTATTCGTGCCCGATACCATCCTTTTGAATCTACCTTATCTGCTCAGCTTTATTTATTCACCTATATTTTATTTTCCAAGTCCTCCTTCTTTTCCTTGTTGACTATATCCTTTTAAATCTTGTTTTTATTATATTCTACACGTTTTAATAGAAAATTTTAGTGTTATAAATATTTTAGGAGTTTTAATTAAATAAAACATATTTAAAGTAAATGATTATTGATTTATTAATAATGTTTGAAAAGTATCTTGAGATAAATTAATAAATTTATGAATTATGGATTTAAGGTTTTCAATAACTTCTTTGTAAATATAAGTAATGATATAAATAATTGTTTTCAAATAGTTTTCATATATTCATAAAAGAGTTATTTAAACCTATAAATGGTATTTATAAAGGAAGCAAGAAATTTTACAAATGGATTTTTGAAAGGTTTTAAAGTATATAAGATAATTGAATTGCAAATGAAGTTTTCAAATTTTAAGTAAAATTTATATAGTTCAAATTAATTGTTTAATCTTGACTTTCAATCTATCTTTTCTGTCTGGTTGTTTCTATTCTTCTACCTCCTTCCTTTTCGGGGACGAAAAGTTTTGAGTGGGGGAGAGTGTAACAACCCGCAAAAATTTAATGGTTTCAAAAGTATATTTAACTAGAAATTTGTGAAATTTTAACAATAAAATTTGAAATTAAAAATTTATTATTTGGAATACGTCTATTTAATTATAGCAACTAGTAAATTTTCACCTGATAATATTGAAGTTTATTTTATGGTATAATTTTATTCAAACTCAAATCAGTTAATAATTGACGGTAATAAAATGTTTTTCAAACTTGAATATTTTTCTATAGAAATTTCTAAATCCTCTTCTGAGTGAGACGACATCTTTCGTTTTTCCAAATTTGGACTTCTATTGCTCTGTTTATCTTAATTCTGACAAAATAGCAGCATTTTCTATACCGAATATCGGCTTTTGATCAGATGATCATACCACTGGTATCTATATACCGCTTTGATCGTCTTGTCACGCTGATCACCACGGTATATTTATTTTTGTATTTTGAGGTCCGGTACGCGACGGAAGCAATAAACAGTCCGTTGTAACGGTACCCCTTTTTTAACTTTTCTCTTTCCTTCGGTTTCAAAGTTTGAAACGTGTTGTCCAAACCATATTAATTTGCTTTTATGTTCTTTGGATGTGACTGTTCATTGGGTCTCACTGTTTATATCTTCTTTCATTCTTTCTAGCTGTGCCTTCTTCAGACCATTTCACTTCTTCCACAAATTCTCGTCTACTCTCCTTCTACAAAACTCGACCCTCCTCCATTTTTCCTGCGTTTCCGCTTTCACCCTCCTTTTGCCTTCCCTCACCACACTCAACTTCCCTCTTCCATCATCACGACCTCCGCCTTTGCCCACGCCACGGCCGCCTACCCCGAACCTCGCACCTCATCTCCACCTCCTAACAGCCGATGCCGACCCTGACCTTGTCCCCTTTTCCTCCACATCGCCAAGCACAGCCCACCATTCCGGCCTCCATAAACCCGACCACCCTCCCTTGTCCCACTCGACTGCATCTCCACCTTCGCCGATCATCAGACCCCAGCGACTTCCAGATCTCCTCTTGGCCGAACCCTCCCTTCCGCTGTTGCATTTTTGTAAGTTGAATTATATGTATACGTTTATCTATTTGTATAAAATATATATATATAGTATATATAGTATGTTGTTTATATATATATATATATTTCGTAAGTTATATATAGTTTGTTAAGTTTAAAATTTATGAAGCTGTTTTATATATCTTATAGTGTATTATAATTCAGTAGGTCACATTTAAGTCTAAAACTGTTGTTGTATATATATATAGGTGATCGGTTTACATATGTTTATATATATAGAATGAAGTCATACGTTTATATCAGTTGTAATATTTTCAAGATATTTATATAATAGCCGAGAATTGAGTTTAGTTGTATATTATATAATAAGGTCTGTCTGCATATAAGATGTATTATAAATAATTGCAACAGCAGTTTACATATTGACTTATTATATATATATTTAAACATTGATTTTCAATAGATATTGTTTTGTTATATATTATATATATCGGTACTTTGATTTTAAAGATTTGCCTATAGGTTTTATAGTATATGACCTAAATATATATATATATATATCTTGATTTTAATACATATAGATTTTTGATTTTGGGTATGGGTATACATGTATATATAGTTATTTTATTTTTGATCGGCTATTTTAAGTGTATATATAATATGTAACATATATTATATTGTGATGCCTGAGCATCTTTTCGCTGTAATATTCAACATTGATGATATGTGTGTAAGAGGATTTATATACATATTATACTCGGATTTTGAAACCTTACAGTAAAGCATACATGTTAGCAAACATATCTTTTTATACCAAGTTTAGTTATATGCTAAGTTTTGACATAATGTAATCGGTTAGTTTTACTAAGTTATAATGATATTGATTTCTATATATAGTTTATAATGTTTCAAAGGTTATACATTCGGTATCTACCTTAATTTATGGAGATACCCTATACTTGTTGTTTCCTAGTAGTTAGTCTTGCTCTTATAGGATAGGCATTGCATATATTTTGTTTGTTGCAAGCGTCCCATTCTGTATTTTATTTCATATATGTATATTTGTTTACATTAAAAAAAATATGTTGGTCTGCATATATGATATTAAAATGACTCGCATATATAGGTTTGTTTGCTTCAGTACATAGTTTGCATTTTTATATTGTTATTATATATATGATGTCTGTTTCCATATAGGTATAAGAGTTATGTAACCAGTTAGTAAAATTATATGTTATAATATGAAAGATTTAATATTTGTAGCAATATATTGGGAAAAAAAAGTGCACGTGCATTCCATTTTAAGGGTATAAGCATAGTAGTGTACATGTGTATATATATGAGAGCTTGGTTTCAAATTTTTTTATAGATATAGTACGTTTTGGGATTAACTATTTTATTTAAAACAAATATATATTATTTGAAGTGTATGTTTGATTTTTGTGACGACCCGACTTCCTACGCCCAGAAAGTCGCATCATCAATAAGAGAGAAAGGGGTGAGAAATAGAAAGGATAGAGAGGAAAGAAGAAAACAACATCAGAATCTCAACACCGGAACGAATGAAATATAATATATCACATAAAAGATTACATAGTATCATATACATCAGAGTTACACAGATAATACAACACATACTAGACAGTTATAAACACATGTCTAGTTAATACAACTCGATACAACTCAAAACATCACAGAGATACAACACAGCGGAAATACACATAAACACTAACACAACGGAACCAATATATCTATACGCTGAAGCCTCCTGCTCCATTGCTCCTCCAGAATTCGTCAAAGCAAACCTGATACCCTTGGCTACTCGTAAAAATTTGAGTACCCGAGAGTTTATGAAAAAATAGAAATAAACTCCGGGTCAGACATGGGTCTGGTATGAGTAAACGGTTAAAGCTTCTTAACTTTTAAAAACCTTTGAAATAAAGGTATCACGTAAGACTCCCCACACATAAACATGGGTAAGTTTTTACCTTACGCTAACCAAACATTTGATAGGAAATCCAGTTATATTATAATAGTGTCTAGGGTTTTCAAGTAAAATACAGAAATAGCTGGAATGCTTACATCTCACGTTCCAACATAGTTGGGCACAACTAATACGTATGTCACTTATTGGAAATTGGATTCCATACAATGGCAGGGCTACCGGGGTACTGCCCGTCACAGTACGTGGCCTAGGTCACCGTACCGAGGATTACTCCTAATCCCCTGCAACACAAGGCCGGAACATCCCTTACTGGATAATTCCCGCACAAGACACCCCACGGTTGCCATGACCAACCGCACACAAAGCCGAATAATAAGGGACATCTAGACAGGGGTAATCTCGTCCTACTTGGGTGCTACCCACTAACCTTGCTGCACCTCTCTTGTTTTAGCCATTCCCGGTTGATGAGGCTTGAGGTTACGATTACCTTAAGAGAACACATCTCTTAGAATGCTCATCGTCCACCTGACGATGTTCTGAAAGCATTCAATCCATACAAGTTCATTCCGGGTTCGAACGAAACCGAAGGCATTATCTCGTTACACTCATTTTGGAATCATCCTCGGAGTTAACGACAATAACCCTTGCACTCTGAATCTTCATCTTCACTTGATATTCACGACCTATCGTTAATTTGGATCAATGTGGTTTTCGGATATCCAAATCTGGAAACCCGATCCCGGTCTCATCGAAATCGAAATCGTATCTTTTAAGGCCAAGTTGCTTTAAAGTTAAAACAATTCAATTCAATATTATCTATATACACATAGATAGATAAATCACAATATAACAATGGATAATCACATCATCATCATAAACAGATAATCCATATTATCAACTCAAACAGATAATCAATATTATCATACTTAAACCAAGCATCCATAACATAATAGATATTATTCATCTCATATCTGAGATCACAATCAATCAAGGAAATCAATATCATCCATCATATATAAACAAGAATTAATAATCACACCATTTATAATTAATTTAAAATGAATTAAATTAATTACAAATCTCTAATTAATTTAAAGTAAATTAAATTAATTACTTCATCAATATTAATCTTGCTTACATAACCATTAATTAATTACAAGTCAATTAATTAATCATTCTCTACTTTTCCATCTTAATTAACCTTTCTAGATTAATTATCTTTAATTACATTTAAGTAATTATCCTTTAATTATTTTTCACAATTTAATTATCTTATACCAAATATAGAAAGTAATCTTTAAATTACTAAAATCAATTACCTTACTTCCTAATTAATTACATTAATGAATTCCTTTATTTATTAATTATTTCCAAATAAATCCATTTTAACTTACATCATTAATTACAATATTTAATGATCTCTAATTACATCTATTACTTTTAGTAATTTATCTTCAATTAAACCAAATTGTTAATCACCTTGATTAACTCCATTCAGTAATTAACTACCTTAATTACTTCAATAAATAATTTAATTACTCCATAATTAATTATTCTCTAATTAATCCCTTGATTAATTTATACAAAGTAATTATACCCAAATTACTTTCATTTTTAAATCATCCACAATTAATTACTTCCTTAAGTAATTATACTTATCACATCATCAAATGGTTATTTAAATTAATTAAACTAAATTAATTAACTTAAACAATTCATATTAGACTTAATTAATTACAATGAGAAATTAATTTCTTAATTACTTTCATAAGTAATTATACTTAAATAATTCACAACTGATTATCTTAAATTAATAAATCTAATTAATTATCAAATTAATCATGTTAATCCATTATTTAATAATTCCAGTTAATATCCTTCATTAATTATTTACACTTCTTAAATTACTTTTCTAAAGTAATTAAATTAAGATTTATTATTAATTACAATTAAATTTCATCTTTAATAACTCATTAATAAACCCTTAATTATTTAATTAATTAAGTATTCAATATAACTTAATTAATTCTTACTTACTTTATTAATTAATAAACGTAGATTAAAATTCAACTCTTATTTAATTAATGATTCTTAATTATCCATTTATTTATTCTAAATTAATTATCTTAAACCTTAATTAACTAATTTAACTTTTAATTCCTAAATTAATTAATTCAATCATTAATTAATTAAATTAGTTAATTATTCATTTTAATTAACTTAATAATCACAAATCCTTAAATCTTCATTTATTGAAAAGATAAAACATTTATTACCTATGATCAAATTCTCATTTCAATTTAGATTCAAAATAAATACAAATTTATCTTAGCAAAATTTAACACAATTTAAAATCTACTTTAAACATTTAAAAGTTGTTAAAACATTTTATTTTTATAAAACTTGTATTTTGAAAACTAGGATTCAAACTCATTTGAATTCAGATTTAAACTTATTTCAAGCCTTTGTACTAAACTTGCTTTATTTTAATTTTAAGTTTGAAATTTTAAAAACTGTAACAATGACAGTTTCCTAAATCCCATAACAAAATCTACTCGAGCCTAATCAACTTACTTCGAGCCATCTCCCCTTTTACTTCGAGTCACAACTCATATGACCCGAGTCTTCCCCGAGTACATTTCCTTCCCAAACCCAAAAATCCACAGTGCTACAAAAATGCACGGTGCACGTGCACCGTGGCTCCGGCCACCTCCGGCCACCCACCAGCACGTCAACACTTCGCCCACCAACCTCAGACAGGACTGCGATCACCCAAAACCATCACGGCCACTTGAAACGAAATTCGATTTCAAACTGAAGCCTGGAAACCCAACATCTCGAACTCGCCCAAACCTGGCAACGCGTCGTTCGCCGACTTTCGACCACCTGAAAGTCAACCCTTCCGGCCTCGACTTCCCCTTTACGCCTACTACCAATTCCCAAAGACTCGTCGAACTCGATCAACAATAGGGATCACGGTGATCGTTTTCCTTAGCTTAGTAAAATTAGGGTTCTAGACTTCAAGTGCCAACCACCACTTCCCCACTGATGTATAACACCATCAGGCAATTTTGCTGAAGTCTCCGATCGTTCATCCATCTCCAGGAAGAATCACAACTCTCCAGATCGACTAGATCACCAGAGAAACCCAAAAACTTGATTACCAGACATCACAAAGTAACACATCCAATATTACATTAAAAATGTTAAATTTGTTATTAAAAATCCTATCTTCCATAGACGATTTCAGATATATAATTATATCAACAAATTACAAGATTTGATTTTTAACATTTTTCAAGTTCCTTTGTGTTTTCTTCTACCAGACAATGTTTCCTTTCTAAAATTATTGCAAATATTTTTAAAGCTTAGTTTATATTAAAACAACAAACTTTGGTTTAAATACTTAAGCCTAAAGAAGATTAGGGTATGAAGAATTTGAAGTTAATACTAAGTTTAAATCTCTGAAGTTTTAAACAAAGGTGAACACTGTATTTATTTAGGCCTTCTCACATGGTTCCAGAGTCTTAAAGACCATCATACAACCACATTACTATACATACATCACAAGTCTACTTAACCTATAAGTCATATGCATCAAAACAGAAGGCTGTCACATGTTTATAGTTTAAAGACAGAGGGTTGAAACTAAGATCTGAGATGTTTAGAAGCAATATATATGCACACATACATAAATTCACAAAGAAACTTGCACATACATACACATGTAAAACAAATCACTAACACAACAATTTCCAGGTTATTTAAGTTTAGTAAAAAAAAAAGTTTACTCACCAGTTTCTAAAACAGAAGGCTTGATTTTTTTTTTTAAAAACAGGCAGCTTGAAACTTGCATACATTTTTGTTGTTGATTCCAGAAAATTTGAACAGCTTGGAACATGAAAACTGAAATGTTTGAGCTGGAAACTTGTTGTAGTCGAGATGCTTTCATTTTAAAATTTGAAACTGAAGTGCTTTGTTTTCTAGTTGATTTTCCAGGTTTGTATATTTGTTTGAATGAACAAAAATGAAAAGAAGTTTGCTAAATAAAACACAAGTATGTAGAGCTTAGATAGTTGCATTAGTACACATAAATCCTAGCTAGTACAAAAGAAATCAGAGATTTTTATTTTAAAAAGAAGCTGAAAAGAAACATTTCGTGTACTATAGGTGATGGCATTCAATGCCTTGTTCCTATTCAAGTCTACACAGCCATATTTTTTTATTCTTGTATGTACAACCTTGCATACATTTTATCTTTGTTTACTTAGCTTAGCATACTTACTCTATTTTTTTCGTATACACTGATACGATTTATGCATGCACATGTACATTGCTATAATGTATCACATTTACCTGTCTTATCTTATCTTGTACTTAGGTGATTTCCATGCCTGCAAGTATATTTTGCTATAGATTATAAAACTCTAGAATTTACTTAAGTTCTACTTTATAGTTGTTATGGTTATTGTATTATGTTAGCTTGTTATTTGTTTCTAATTTCTAACATAAGTGTGTTTATTTTTATTTTAAAAACTCAAACTATCAAATATAAAATTACCTATTATTATCTTATTTTATACTTACTTTAAATATCTATAATGTATATTTTATTATACATATTATTCTTTTGAGAGAATTATATAAATTTTAAAACCATAATTCCTTTTAAAATATGTATAACAATTTTTATTTAAAATAAAAATCTACTTGTATAGACGTTATATTATAAATAAAGCTCATTATTACATTAAAATAATTCATAACAGAAATTATCACTTCATTACTTATTTCTATCAAGCTATACTTTAAAAAGAACAACAAACCTTTTGTTTAATTTAAATTTAAGCTAAAATCATTTAAACAATTTTAACTTTTAATCTTGAGTATATTTTAAAGCCAAAGGGTTATTTATTTAATATTGAATTAAATCAAATTTATAACAGACATGGACTATTTACAATATATACATATATATATATATAAACAAATAGAAAACATCGCCAAGCACAGCCCACCATTCCGGCCTCCATAAACCCGACCACCCTGCCTTGTCCCACTCGACTGCATCTCCACCTCCGCCGATCATCAGACCCCGGCGACTTCCAGATCTCCTCTTGGCCGAACCCTCCCCTCCGCTGTTGCATTTTTGTAAGTTGAATTATATGTATACGTTTATCTATTTGTATAAAATATATATATAGTATATATAGTATGTTGTTTATATAGATATATATATATATATGTATGTATATTTTTCATAAGTTATATATAGTTTGTTAAGTTTAAAATTTATGAAGCTGTTTTATATATCTTATAGTGTATTATAATTCAGTAGGTCACATTTAAGTCTAAAACTGTTGTTGTATATATATATATAGGTGATCGGTTTACAAATGTTTATATATATAGAATGAAGTCATACGTTTATATGGGTTGTAATATTTTCAAGATATTTATATAATAGCCGAGAATTGAGTTTAGTTGTATATTATATAATAAGGTCTGTCTACATATAAGATGTATTATAAATAATTGCAACAGCAGTTTACATATTGACTTATTATATATATATATTTAAACATTGATTTTCAATAGATATTGTTTTGTTATATATTATATATATCGGTACTTTGATTTTAAAGATTTGCCTATAGGTTTTATAGTATATGACCTAAATATATATATATATATATATATATCTTGATTTTAATACATATAGATTTTTGATTTTGGGTATGGGCATACATGTATATATAGTTATTTTATTTTTGATCGGCTATTTTAAGTGTATATATAATATGTAACATATATTATATTGTGATGCCTGAGCAGCTTTTCGCTGTAATATACAACATTGATGATATGTGTGTAAGAGGATTTATATACATATTATACTCGGATTTTGAAACCTTACAGTAAAGCATACATGTTAGCAAACATATTTTTTTATACCAAGTTTAGTTATATGCTAAGTTTTGACATAATGTAATCGGTTAGTTTTACTAAGTTATAATGATATTGATTTCTATATATAGTTTATAATGTTTCAAAGGTTATACATTCGGTATCTACCTTAATTTATGGAGATACCATGTACTTGTTGTTTCCTAGTAGTTAGTCTTGCTCTTATAGGATAGGCATTGCATATATTTTGTTTGCTGCAAGCGTCCCATTCTGTATTTTATTTTATATAAGTATATTTGTTTAAATTAAAAAAAATATGTTGGTCTGCATATATGATATTAAAATGACTCTCATATATAGGTTTGTTTGCTTCAGTACATAATTTGCATTTTTATATTGTTATTATATGTATGATGTCTGTTTCCATATAGGTATAAGAGTTATGTAACCAGTTAGTAAAATTATATGTTATAATATGAAAGATTTGATATTTGTAGCAATATATTGGGGAAAAAAAGTGCACGTGCATTCCATTTTAAGGGTATAAGCATAGTAGTGTACATGTGTATATATATGAGAGCTTGGTTTCAAATTTTTTATAGATATAGTACATTTTGGGATTAACTATTTTATTTAATACAAATATATATTATTTTAAGTGTATGTTTGATTTTATTAAATGTAAGTTTGATTTTTATTATATATGTTTGAAACGCATGTACATTAAATTTTGTTGTGATTAAATCAGTTCTGATCTGATCCGTTTTCATCAATTCGTGCCAATCAGCTTTGATCGTTAAATTCATGCCGATTTTTTCTTTGCTTGGATTCGCAATTCAATTTCAGTGTCTGTATCAGTGTGCGTATCCGTGGCACCTTCTGTATTCTCTAGCCTCGAAAGGTGAGCAATCACTCACGATTAATGTTTTTATATTTATAAAATTTGATTTCAATTGAAACGACAATTGAAATATGTTGCTGTTAGTTGTTTAAAATTGTTATATATGCTATTATCTGTAATTGTTCACTTGTGGGATATGACACCATATCCTTTTGTTTATATTATATTGTTACTGATGATATATGTCTGTTGTTATATTTTATATTATCTGTTATCACTCTGCAAGTTCCCTGTTAGTATAGATTTCACTATGGGTTGAAATGATACATAGCCGAACGGACTTTAGAATAGGAGAAAATTGTTATGGGTTGAAATGATAGACCCAAGCGATTTTCAATTGATTTGAATTTGGGATTACGGGTCGAAATGATATCTACCCGTATGTATTTAAATTTACGGATTGAAATGATAAATATCCGTATCACTTGACCATAAATAGTAAATTATATACTGACACCGTTTGTCCATATATAAATATTTTGAAAATAAATCCTATGGTTTTGGAAAGAAATATATGGTTTTAATAAATGTTGATTCTTAAATTATTACATATAAATGGTAATGATATACAAAAAAAATGAACGGTCACCGAAGACTAACGGAAACCGCTCATCTTAGGAAGGTATGGGCCACCCAGTCCGCAACCGCAAGCTTGTACAGCTTATCGCAGTCCCCGTTGGACAGTCCGCAATACCGGGTGAGATTTACTTGGGGCAAAGGTGCGCAGGCCAGGGCTCGAACTCGGGGCCTATTACCAGGTAGCGAGAACCCCTAACCACTGTGCCACTAAGGCGGACAATGGTAATGATATATATATATATATATTCAATAATAATATTTGATTTAATTGAGATTGATTTAATACATATAATATGGTTAAGTATTTAAATTTATGTTTCAAAATAGATTTCGGTAAAAATTTGAATAAGTTAAGGCTGGGAAGATAATTTTATTTAATTAAACCAATTTGAAACTTATTGAAATTGAGATTTAAGATATGATTTATAACTTGGGTTTGATTTAAGTAATCTAATAAATATTTCAAGTTTAAATAAATTTAAGGAAATATTTATTAAAAAGGTAATTCAAGGCTAGTTAAATGATATTGAATTTATTAAGTGAATATTCCCTGATTAAATAATAAATGAAGTTAGATCAAGAGCTATATGAAACTGTTAAATTTAACTTTGAAATGGTTGAATATTAAAGCTTTGAAATATATTGGAATTTAAATGGTTTATTTTGTGATTCAAATCTGTATTTGAAATCAATATAATTTGAATTTGTTATTTAGAAACTGAATTGAATTAAAATGGAAAATTTTAGATTGAATTAAGTTGGAATTTGAAATTTGAGTTGATTTGAATCAATTTGTGAGACTTGAGGAAATTATAAATACTTTACTTTATAAATTATTTAGGAAAATAGATATTTTTGAAATGACATGATATTTAGGTTTGATGAATAAATAAATTTGAAATGACCACGGTGTTATAGTGTATATTTCTACCTTGTAGATAGTTCCGCAGATCCTTAGAGGGTGGTTATCCCAAACATCCTTTATGTTACTTGTATTTCAATTGATATTTCACTTGAGTTGGATTTATTGATATAAGAATGTTAATCCTGACTCGAGTGTTTTGTTTTTTTGCTTTACGCTCGGGTCAGACCGAGTGATACAACAATTGAGACTCACCTTGGAGTTTGAAGCTTCAATTGGAGATCCAACCATCGATTCAGCTTTCAGCTTTTCCAGTTGTTTTGTTCAGAGAGGTCATCTATTCGTACTGAAGACTTCACTGTATTTGAGATATTCTCTTGTATTTTATTTCTAACTCTGATGTTTATATAGTAGCTTCATGAACTACTATTTCTTTTACTTTCACTGCATTATTTTACTCTGTGTCTATGATATGTGATTGATTTATTTACTGTATATGCTGAGTTTTTGCCAAATTTAAATTAACAATCTATTGTTTTGAATTATTCAAGTCCGACATGTGTGGATTTATTGTCGATTTGAATGGTCCAAAACAGTGGGTCGTTACATTAATGCATGATCAGCTGGTTAAGTATAAACATATACAACTGTATATATTCTTCAGTTTAATTGGTTCTCATTAGCAGTTAGTCTGATGTTTTTTCCAACTTCACCTCAAATCTGAAATCCGAGTTTCTGTCTTATACGGTTATAATTTTTCTCTACTAAACTTAAATAAAATAGCATTTGATTTTTTACACCTCCATTTTCCATAAAGAAAACAAAAATTATGAATTGGTTAGCCACATTGTAGTTTAAGTTGTATAATTTATATGTAGTTGGCAGTAGCATAAATATATGCAACAGCCTTACCAATTTGCATAAATTAAATATATACTGACCAATCGGACCCAAAGGTTGTTGCTACATTTGGTAGTTACTACTGGGTACTATTATATTATATTAATTAATACTTCATTCATCAAAGCATATGTACTATTTTGTTACACCTTCCCCAACCCAAAAAGTCAGTCAATGCATTCACTCTATATTATTTCTTCTACCTTCCGCTGACTCAACCCAACAACATATAATTTTACCCACCATTTGTACTGTCGAATAAATATATAGCCCTATTTCAATCTCTGTTAGAAACAATTAACCTAATTCTCCACGTTATCCAGCATTAATACTATAAAAAAACTCAATGGCTACTACGGTCACCAAACTGCCATTGGTAGTAATAGGGTGCAATGTATGTGTCAACTATTCTTAAGGTGTCCATCCCTTTGTGCAAGACTAATTCCCTGTTTTATATGTGATAAGTGCACCATTTCATACCTTTTACAATACAAAACTTATTACTGCCGCGTTTCTTCGCTCTTGCTTCACCTTCATAACTGCTTTTATGTTCTTCCCGTAATGTCTGTCGTATCTTGACTTTGTATGCACACTCTACCAACGACTTCTTCCATCTTACACATAGCACTCTCCTAATTTTTCCCCTTCATTACCACTGTAGGACATTCCCCTACCAATTAGCCGACTAGCCGTGCCAAGTGAACTAGTCAACCACCAATCAACTTCACCACCAGATGGTTCAGGTATTTTTCCCCTCTTCATTCTCCATTTTTGTTACATGATACGACATGCAACGTATAACATTTGCTACTACTTATACTGCAGCAACATTTACACCTTTTCCCAAACACCAACTGCTAAATCGATCTACCATTACGACATGTTATAACCGTGGTCGAAATTTTACTGCCACCCACAATTTCCTCCGCCATATGCTACCTCAACCCACTTACTGCCAACACTGTAACGCAAAATTATTTTTCCACGAAACAGGGGGGAATTGTTGCTCAGGTGGTAAAATTACCATTCACTACCCCACACCACCTCCTGAACTTTTAACTTTATACACTGAAGATAGTGAAAGTGGTTCACATTTTCGAACAAACATAAGATCTTATAACAATGCTTTCACATTCACATCTATGGGGACTAACATTGATCATAACTTAGCGTCTGCTCGAAACGGAATTTACTTTTATCATGCACAAGGCTCTATATATCATAGCATTGGAAGTGTTCTGCACTGCCTAGCAGTGGACCTAAATACCTGCAAATGTACATCTATGATAATGAGAGTGAAAATCGGCAACAAGATAGTGCGGTATTAAGACCAGACATCCTGTAAACATTACAGGAAATCTTAGATGTTTATAATCCTTATGTACATGTATTGAGACAGTTGGGCCAGTGTGCTGATTTACAGGATTGCAGACTTATAATAAAAGAACTTATAGTTGATCGTCATTTTCACCAACTACTGACTGCGTCACAAGTAGCGGGTATCATTGTTGGAGACGATTATTCAGATAATTCAAACGACAGGGATATTATAGTTGAAACAAGACCGAGAACCCTCTTACGAGGTCCAGATACAACAGGATTTTATGATCCACTACAGTATCCGCTTCGACTTCCACCCGGCGAACAAGGATGGGATATAAACATCCACAATACTAGACATAACCAAATCAGTTGTAGAGTCTACTACTCCCATATATTACAGGTACATCTTTCCCTTTTTTATACGTATAGAAGTTTTTTCCCATAACTCACATAAATTTACTCTTATATGTACTCCATATATTTACCACTTTTTACACATCATGGGTATGACCTATGGAACTACCTCTTCTACTGCTTGGTGGTCGCCTACTACAACAATATGTTGTTGATACTTACATCAAAATCGAAATTATGCGACTACGGTATCTTCGAGACCACTAAGATACTATTAGAGCCTACTTATATCAAAGTTTACAGGATGCTCTAGCGAGTGGGGAGACAACTGCCAGTACATATTTTCCCTTCTAATCATTTTGCCCTATTAAAAATATAAACTACATATTTACAATTCGTATGCACCTATACTATTTGTAGGGTATGTTGGAGTTCGAAAAGTCCTTCCATCCTCTCATATTGGTAGTCCACGTGACATGCATCAACAATACCAGGACGCAATGGAAATAGTATGAAGGTATGGAAAACCCGACTTATTTATTACTATAACATGTAATCCTAATTGGATAGGGATTACACAAGAACTAATTCCCTTTCAACAACCATATGATCGTCCTGATTTGACAACTCGAGTTTTCCATGCAAAATTGGAACAGCTTAAAGTATATTTATTTGATAAACATGTCTTAGGTAAAGTCATTGCACATGTTCATGTAATAGAGTTTCAAAAAAGGGGATTTCCACAATCACATATCTTAACTATTCTTGCAGAAACTGATAAAATTAATAATCCCGACGATTACGATACTATGGTTAGAGCAGAAATTCCAAACAGAGATTTCGAACTACATTTGTACACGTTAGTTATTAAACATATGATTCATCATCCATGCGGTAGTTTCAACCCCAATGTCGTATGCATGCGAGATGGTGTAGGATCGATTTCACCCTAGAGGGGGGAGAATAGGGTGATACTATCAATTATAAAAATTTATTGCGGAAGTATATAAAATAATTTCAACACGGATCACAGCAGAATAATATTAGCACAGATAATAGCAGAATAGTAAATGCAAAAAATAGAACACACAGATTTACCCAGCTTCGGCAAAACCCTGCCTATGTGCTGCCCCCAAAGTTTCTACTAGAAATTAGATAGTCAGACGCTTACACACGTAAACTCGCAACACCCGCTATCGACTAACCTAACTCTACGCTCAAAACCCTGCCACAACTCAGCCGCTGAGTTGCGAATTCTCAAACTACGCCACGTAGTTTGTCCCTAGTCACACGACTAGAATTTACAACGTTTAAAAGAGAAATTTAAAAAGCAATTTAAAAACAATTCAGAATTTAAAACCCTAATTAACTAAAAGCCTTAATAACAAGGCCGGCCTAAAAATAAATAAGTGATTAAATCCCTTTCTCTTTTGTATTAATGGCAGGTATCCTTTCTGCTCGTTCTCGTTCCTCTTTGCTCTGAAATTAGGGCTTTGGAGAATTTTTGAAACCGCCGACTTTTGTTGGTTGATCGAATAGATGACTATACATTGCTAGCTTTGTCGATCGACTATCTCCTTGAGTTGCACTCGGCTGCTTCTCGATCGAGTTCGATCTTGACTTCGGTATGTAACTTATGCCTTTTTCTTTTTATGATTTTCTTGCTTGAACTCGATTTCTCCTCTTTGCCGATGATGTTTTTAGGGCTTTATATAGGATTCAAATTCCTATTTTTTCGTTCGAATATGTTGTTCGACTTCGTCTGATAATTTTGCTTGAATTCATCTCGGCCACTTGATTATGCTTGGATGTTGATGATTTCTCTGAATTTGTCACTTCGTATATTTTTATGTTACTTGGTTGACACGATTTTGATTTTTGACTTGGTTCGATTTCTTGTTGCCTTGGTCATCACGGTTTCGAATTTAAACTGTTCGATTCCGTTCTTGTTGACTTCGGCTTGTGATAATGTTTGACTTCGGCACTGACTTTGTTTATGAGATAATGTTTGATTGGATTATTCCTCTCTAAAAATATTTCCTTTTTGACTTGAATTGCAAACTTGATTTTGTGTTAGCCTCTGTGACTTCTGCACTGTGATTTTTATCACCTGGCTTTGGTTTGAAAATGTTAGGTTCATTGTTGTAGTCTTTGTTCCAATGCAGTCTTCATTGCACTGTCCTCTTTGAGTATACTTGATGAAGCTTTATTGCTATTGAACTTGTCTGGAGCATTAGGTTGACTTAATATTCTGTTGTCACCATGTAGTTGTATACACTTGATTTCCCTGTCCACTGCTCGACACAAAGTCTAGTTGCTTCATGTCGTATTGTATTGCATTGAGTACATGTCTACATGTTGTATTTGTATCATGTTGGCAGGCTTGAGTTTTTCCTATCAGGTTCACTTGAGTCTTGATACATTGTTTTATACTTGTTTGCTGCCTGGTCGACACTTGCAGTTCACTGGTCTTGGCCTTGGTTCATGTGCATAGCATATTGAACTGGTCGAGTTGTTTTTTTGCACTGCCTTTTTTGTTTACTGCTACTAGAAGTGGTCTTGGTCGAGTCTGGTGCTGTTTTGGATTTTTGACCATTTTATTGAATTGGTACGTTTGGATTGCACCTGTGTTGAATCCAGCTTAAAGCTTGGGTTTGACTTTGTGCTTGTGTCGTGATTTTTATTTGTATTTCACTTGAGTTGAACCCAGCTTTTAATTTGGGTTTGACCTTGTGCTCACCTGTCCCTGTAACTTTATCAAGTGTATATTAGTGTGCACGGCCTTGTGGCATGTACAGTGATACACTATGCATGTCACAAGTTGTTCGTGTATGATAAATTCAAAATTAAATGATGACGAACAACCCAAATAACTGAAGCAAATAATATTTTCAAAATTGCATTTTATTTTATACTGCAAAAATATTTTATTTTCAATTTTACTGCGTCAGTGTATATTTTTGCAGATTGCTCAGATGCTGGATTCAATCTGGACTGGAGTTGAAGATAAAATACGAGTGAATGAGCGATATGTAGTGATGACATTTGTAAATGAAAAATTGTGATGTAATCAAAATTGTATTGAAATTGAAATTGTATATTTATAGTGGGAGCTTGAATTTGTACTATTCAAAATTGTAATAAATATTTGTTTGAGTAAAATATCTATTTGAATTTAAATTCTGTGTTATTTATTTTATTCAGAAAATATTTATTTAATCTGTGAAAATAAAATAGTACATTAACAAATACATTTAAATGAATATATATATATATATGTTTATTATCATCAAACAAAAATCATATACTCGCATATTCAACAATCTCCCCCTTTTGATGATAACAAACATATATTTAAGATTTTGATTTTATTAAATGTATTTGATCATTCAATTTGCTCCCCCTATTTGAATGCTCTCTCTCTACACAAAACTCCCCTTTTATATATGCATGTAAATAAATAAAAATATGCAAATGAGCCTAAATGCAAATAGAAAATATTTGACCTTTATTTACAAAATCTTAACTTTTCTCTCCCCCTTTTGTTATCAGCAAAAAAGTAATAGTGTTAGAAAAATAGGGATAAAGTGATAGACATTAAAACAATATTAATTCCCAATCGAGTATAAATATTAAATTTCAATAAAAAATCAAACAAAAATCATAATTACTCTATTTGATGCATATTCCGCTTTATAATGATAGGAATGATATCATCATATAAAACCATATAGTTGTGTCTATTTGTGGTATATTTATATCAGGAATTTGAATATCTACTAACCATGCATAACCGTTAGGACTTTTAAATGGGATTAGTAGGATTCAAAATTTAAAAAAAAAAATGAATTCAAGTATCTTCTACCCACGCATAACCATGAGGACTTTTAAATGGGATTAAAATCAACTTGTCTATTTAATTAATCAATTTTGATATGCATTCCATACATGCATAACCATAAGGACTTTTAAATGAGCATGGAAGCACATAATCAAAAATTCCAAGTAATTCACCCATGCATAACCGTAAGGACTTTTAAATGAGAGTGAATACTTTGGATGTTTTTATTTGCTAAAAATATAATAAAATGAAAAATGAATGATTCCCATTTAAAATACTACATATTGACATACTATATTGGATTTTGATTAGTGATGGTCGATAGAAATATGATAGAAATAGAAATGGTCATGGAATTTTTACCAAACACAAGTTTTCATAACTCTTGTTTAAATTTCTAAAGAAATTTACTAACTATACCGTCTCAAGTTATAATATATGATTAATATCAACACTCATCACTTT
The DNA here is from genome assembly GCA_030737815.1 of Allium fistulosum. Classification (NCBI taxonomy): domain Eukaryota; kingdom Viridiplantae; phylum Streptophyta; class Magnoliopsida; order Asparagales; family Amaryllidaceae; genus Allium; species Allium fistulosum. The sequence continues at coordinate 1,027,025,188 of CM060902.1, forward strand.
TTCAATCACTATTTATCATTTTGATAATCAATAGGGAGTTAGATTAGTTAATGCAGTCATTTAAAATCAAATCCAAAAATAATTATAAAATCAGATTTTCCAAAATGACTAATCTGAAACAAGGTCAACAAAAATGATTTTCTAGAAGGGGTTTATAAGAAAAATGTCTGCTATTTGAAAATTATGAAAAATATGCAGATATTTTCTTTGAAAAACGATGCAGCTACTGAATGTCTCAACATAAATCACGTTCCACCAGTAATTTTTCTATCAACTAGATTACCGGTGTAATCTGCATCTGAATTTCTCTTTCACTCGAGATTATCATTAGTTGAATGTTATAGACCAGACCGTGGTGTGTGCAATAAAATACCTTGAAAACATTTTTACCAACTTTTAAATGAAGTTCTCTTGAATTTGAATTGAAGCTGTGTAAATAATCAAACAACGACCATGGTGTCAGATCCCGAAGCCGTATGATAAACAAATATATTCACGTGTATCATGAGTAATCATCAATCATTAAACCAAGCAAACCTGTATGAAATAGTTCAAAAATGATTGTTCAACATTTTGAATAAGTCAGAATCAATATCATCATTCATCTCATAACTGGCTGATTTAATTCAGATTATGGTGCAGATTATCACATTTAATATATCGTTCAAAATAAATATATCATTACCTATTTTACCTTTACGATAATTTTTGTTGTTGCCCATTGTGATTCTATCACCTTTGTACCAGGCTAAGGAACTTTGATTTGTCGCCCGTTGTGTTTCTGGAACAGCCAGAATCCAGATAACACTGATGTTGTTCCTTAGCCTGCCACCATACCTACACGATAAAAGATTTTTGTGACCTATTTTTTTATAGGTCCATGGTTGTTAGTGGAAAATGATTTTAAAAGATAATTTTGTGGAGACCCAAAACTATTTATATATGTTCCTTTTGGCACCCAGATTTGTTTAACTTTGAGGGATTTTATATTTGTGCCTTTTGGAACCCAAATTGGAATAGTTTTCACGTGTTTGGGTCTAAACCAACAATTTTGATTATGTCCAAATTTTCTACAAATTGTGCACTTTAAATTGACTTTATTAATTTCATTTCTAACATTTTCAGATTGACTATATCCAAGTCCTTGTCTAACTGTATTAACAGTTTGTTTCCCTAATAGCATATTCAACGATCTTTCACTTTTGGAAAATTTTCCTAAAGTCGTTGACAGTTGTTGGACTTGTGTTTTTAGTGATTCATTTTTGTTAAATAATTGTGTGCACTTTTTAACAGAGTTTTCTCTCCTCGTGTTTTCACTATCTTTCAAAATCAGAATTTCATTTTCAAGCGATTTAATTTTAATTTCTGATTTTTTAATCTCTTCTTCGAATTTTGGACACTTATCACACTTAGGGCTTTTGCTTTGATAGTTTTTAACTAATTGATAAGGCTGTTTATTTAAATCTATCAAAGTATCTCTTTGTGATTCAATTTTGGCGTATCTCTCCCTAAGTCGTTCAAAACAGCCATTTACTTCGTGGAAATATATAAGTAATTTACAGTGAGTGAGTTTTGATACCTCGCTTGGTTCGTCATCATCGCTATCAGTTATATCACCTCGAAAGCATAGAATTGCTTTCTCACTCTCACTGTTGGTACTTTTATGATCATCATCACTTTTATTCCACGTGGCTGCTAAACTTCTCCTTTTCGATTTGTTTTCTTGGCCGTGTCGATTCTAAGGACAATTGGGCTTGATATGACCGGGTTTATTGCACTTGTGGTAAATGATCTCCCGTTCTTCTGGGTTGTCTAGAACTTTAATTCTTCTGCTTTTCAATTGTTGATATGGAGCTGGATTTCCGTATTTGCGATTCCACCTTTTGAATTTCTTTATTAATAGTGCCAGCTCAGCTGCTCCATTATCATCATCCGCGTCACTACTGCCTTTTACCAATCCGGTTAGGCACGTTTCTTTAACTGATTCGATTGTCGAGGATTTCTCGTTACTGTTGACTTTTGCACCATATATTGCATCAAAAGTATTCCAGATATCCTGTGCATTTTCACAATGAGAGATGAAGTTAAAATTATCTTGTTTAATATGTGAATATAGTATATGCATAGTAAGAGCATTAATCGAAGAAATTCTCTCGTCAGTTATATCACACCCATTTTCAATAATATCCCAACATTTAATATTAATAGATTTTAAATAAAATTCCATTTTTAATTTCCAATTCAAAAAATCTGTTCCATCAAAAATAGGAGGAATAATATTGGACCGACCCTTGACAAAAGCATTATTAAAAGAAGCCATTTTAAAAATTCAAATTTAAAAAAAAAATGATTTTTGAAAAATCAAAATTTTAAAACAAAAGTTGACTTCTATTCCTAGCTCTGATACCACTTATAGGATCGATTTCACCATGGAGGGGGGTGAATAGGGTGATACTATCAATTATAAAATTTATTGTGGAAGTATATAAAATAATTTCAACACAGATCACAGCAGAATAATATCAGCACAGAAAATAGCAGAATAGTAAATGCAGAAAAGAGAACACACAGATTTACCCAGCTTCGGCAAAACCCTGCCTACGTGCTGCCCCTAAGGTTTCTACTCGAAATTAGAGAGGCAGACGCTTACACACGTAAACTCGCAACACCCGCTATCGACTAACCTAACTCTACGCTCAAAACCTTGCCACAACTCAGCCACTGAGTTGCGAATTCTCAAACTATGCCACGTAGTTTGTCCCTAGTCACACGACTAGAATTTACAACGTTTAAAAGAGAAATTTAAAAAGAAATTTAAAAACAATTCAAAATTTAAAACCCTAATTAACTAAAAGCCTTAATAACAAGGTCGGCCTAAAAATAAATAAGTGATTAAATCCCTTTCTCTTTTGTATTAATGACCGGTATCCTTTCTGCTCGTTCTCGTTCCTCTTTGCTCTAAAATTAGGGCTTTGGAGAATTTTTGAAACCGCCGACTTTTGTTGGTTGATCGAATAGATGATTATGCGTTGCTAGCTCTATCGATCGACTATCTCCTTGAGTTGCACTTGGCTGCTTCTCGATCGAGTTCGATCTTGACTTCGGTATGTAACTTATGCCTTTTGCTTTTTTTGATTTGCTTGCTTGAACTCGATTTCTCCTCTTTGCCGATGATGTTTTTTAGGCTTTATATAGGATTCGAATTCCTATTTTTTTGTTCGAATATATTGTTCGACTTCGTCTGATAATTTTGCTTGAATTCATCTCGGCTACTTGATTATGCTTGGATGTTGATGATTTCTCTGACTTTGTCACTTCGTATATTTTTATGTTACTTGGTTGACACGGTTTTGATTTTTGACTTGGTTCGATTTCTTGTTGCCTTGGTCGTCACGGTTTCGAATTTAAACTGTTTGACTATGTTCTTGTTGACTTCGGCTTGTGATAATGTTTGACTTCGGCACTAACTTTGTTTATGTGATAATGTTTGATTGGATTATTCCTCTGCAAAAATATTTCCTTTTTGACTTGAATTGCAAACTTGATTTTTTGTTGGCCTCTGTGACTTCGGCACTGTGATTTTTATCAGCTGGCTTTGGTTTGAAAATGTTAGGTTCATTGTTGTAGTCTTTGTTCCAATGCAGTCTTCATTGCACTGTCCTCTTTGAGTATACTTGATGAAGCTTTATTGCTATTGAACTTGTCTGGAGCATTTGGTTGACTTGATACTCTGCTGTCACCATGTAGTTGTATACACTTGGTTTCCCTGTCCACTGTTCGACACAAAGTCCGGTTGCTTCATGTCGTATTGTATTGCATCGAGTACATGTCTACATGTTGTATTTGTATCATGTTGGCAGGCTTGAGTTTTGCCTATCAGGTTCACTTGAGTCTTGATACATTGTTTTATACTTGTTTGCTGCCTAGTCGACACTTGCAGTTCACTGGTCTTGGCCTTCGTTCCTGTGCATAGCATATTGAACTGGTCGAGTTGTTTTGTTGCACTGCCTTTTTTGTTTACTGCTACTAGAAGTGGTCTTGGTCGAGTCTGGTGCTGCTTTGGATTTTTGACCATTTTATTGAATTGGTACGTTTGGATTGCACCTGTATTGAATCCAGCTTAAAGCTCGGGTTTGACCTTGTGCTTGTGTCGTGATTTTTATTTGTATTTCACTTGAGTTGAACCTGTCTTTTAATTTGGGTTTGACCTTGTGCTCACCTGTCCTTGTAACTTTATCAAGTGTATATTAGTGTGCACGGCCTTGTGGCATGTACAGTGATACACTGTGCATGTCACAAGTTGTTCATGTATGATAAATTCAAAATTAAATGATGACGAACAACCCAAATAACTGAGGCAAATAATATTTTCAAAATTGCATTTTATTTTATACTGCAAAAATATTTTATTTTCAATTTTACTACGTCAGTGTATATTTTTGCAGATTGCTCAGATGCTGGATTCAATCTGGACTAGAGTTGAAGATAAAATACGAGTGAATGAGCGATATGTAGTGCTGACATTTGTAAATGAAAAATTGTGATGTAATCAAAATTGTATTGTACTTGAAATTGTATATATATAATTAGATCTTGAATTTGTACTATTCAAAATTGTAATAAATTTTTGTTTGAATAAAATATCTGTTTGAATTTAAATTCTGTGCTATTTATTTTATTCAAAAAATATTTATTTAATCTATGAAAATAAAATAGTACATTAACAAATACATTTAAATGAATATATATATGTTTATTATCATCAAACAAAAATCATATACTCGCATATTCAACAGATGGAATATGTAAGAAGGGATTTCCTAAACCCTTCGCGACATTAACTTTACAAGGAACTGATTCATATCCCATTTACAGACGATGTGATAGTGGAATACAGAATCAAACAACTAATACGGCAATTAACAATCGTTGCATCGTTCCTTATAATCCTTATTTACTTCTAAAATATGTCTGTCATATAAACGTTGAAATTTGCTCCAGTATTAAATCTGTCAAATATCTATATAAATATGTTTATAAAGGATCAGATCGAGTGTCCATAGGCCTATCTTCTTCATCAACCACTATCGATGAAATTTCTCAATTTGTTAACGCCGGATGGATTTGTGCACCGGAGTCACTATGGAGGATATTTAAGTTCCAACTTAGTAGCATGTCTCCGTCTGTAATAGGACTACAAATACATCTACCTAACATGCAACAACTTCAGTTTACCGCAGATGAAAGCTTAGACTCTATTCTGACTAACCAACATAGAACTAAAACTATGCTTACAGAAGTTTTCAACCAAAATTTAACGACGAGGAGGCACGCAAATAGCTTTACTACGAATTCCCTGAAAATTATTGGTGGAACTATGAACGAAAAGAATGGATATATAGAAAAATTAACCGTAAAGTAATTGGTCGAATATACACCGTATCTCCCACCTAAGGTGATCGCTACTATTTCGATTATTACTAAATCACATTACGACCCACTTTCTTTCACACACTTACGTATCGTTAATGGAACTGTTTACAATACATTCAAAGAAGCAGCCGAACATAGAGGACCGCTGGAAAATGATAATAGTATTAAGGATTGTTTAACTGATGCTTCAAACATCCATATGCCTACTGCTTTAAGGCGATTATTTGTTACCATTTAATATTATTGTGAACCATGTGCTGTACGTGAATTATGGGAGGAATTTAAGCCTTTTCTAACTGAAGATTACCCATATACGTCTTCTTCCACAGTCCCAATTACATATTTAATTGGTCGATGTCTCTTTGGTCTTAACAACCTTCTAAAACAATATAATAGAACCATTTTTGACTATGATTTACCATGTACCTCTCTACATTTAATTCAGGACTATAATATTTTTACACTTATTTTAGAAGAACAATTAATACAAATACCATTACTAGATTTACAATCAATAAATAATTTAACCACTGAACAAAAGGAAGCGTTTGATACGATCATGCTTTCGGTCCTGGAGGTACAGGAAAAACATTTTTGTACAAAGCAATTTAAGCTCATCTACGAAACCGAGGTCTTATTGCAATTGCAATAGCCACTTCTGGAATAGCTTCATTGCATTACCCGGTGGTAGAACAGCACACTCACAATTTAAAATTCCGATTAACTTAGACACTTCCTCCATAGGTCATATTACTAAACAATCTGATACTTCAAAACTTTTATCCACGGCAATTGTTCTGTTATGGGATGAAGTAACCATGGCTCATCGCTATGCATTCGAGGCTTTTGACAAAACATTACGAGACTTGACCGGTGTAGATGTTCCATTTGGAGGAAAAATTGTTATCTTAGGAGGTGAATTTGGCAGGTTTTACCAGTTGTTTCGGGAGGGACTAGAGCTCAAACAACTGATGCATGTATAGTTCGGCCATATTTGTGGTCAACTATTAAGGTATTTCATTTAACTCAAAATATGAGGGCATGGACTGACCAACCATACGCTGATTTTGATTTGCGCATTGGAAGTGGTACCCGAATCCACCTTACAAGAAGACATGATTAAACTACCATCGGATATTGTCATACCATGGGACGGTACAAGTTTGTTATATTCTTTGATTACTGAAGTCTTCCTCGCATTAACTGATAATTTTAGCAATACAAACTACATACTAACTAGAGCAATATTATCACCAACAAATGAAACATCAGATGAAATTAATAACATGATAATAAAAAAATTTCCCGAGGAAGAACACATTTATTATTCTTTTGATAGAGTAGAAAATGATACGTCTAACTTATATCAAACTGAGTTCTTGAACTCGCTTAACCCAGGTGGTATGCCACCTCAAATTAACTCTTAAAGTAGGATCTCCAATAATGTTACTACGTAACATTGATTCACAAATTGGATTAAGTAATGGGTGAGATAGTGTCCTGTCTTTCACCCAAATCTTATAGGCGCTGAAATTTCTTTCGGTCAATTCCAAGGTACAAGGGTATTTATTTCACGTATACCATTAAAGCCTTCCGAAAACATAAAGATGCCATTTATTATTATCCGCAAATAATTCCTAGTACTGCTAGCTTTCGCTTTAACAATTAACAAATCACAAGGACAAACCATCCCACATGTTGGACTTTATCTTCCGAACCACGTTTACAGTCACGACCAACTTTACGTTGCTTTATCCTAAGGAATTTCGGGCAAAACAACTAAAATTTTGGTTAAAACGGAAAACTATATCGTAAAACAGGAACACATACCTGAAATGTTGTTTACAAGGATGTTTTGTTAACGTGCTCTCAAATTATGAACGTCTCCTAACTTCACATTAACTAACACATTTTCTGCCCTCCGCACAATTAGTCTCTGCTTCACAATGCCCACATATTCCTATCGCATTTCTGTACTTCTCTGAACACATAACGACATCCTTAAGTTTCATCAACACGTCTTAAAATCCCTTAAAACGTTTTTAACTCTGTCATCTGCATTACTCACTTTTAGTAGATGCTGGTCTCCAGCCCGGATAAAGAAGGAGAGGAAACACTTTGTACTGTCCTACGATCTACTTCAATTCGTTAATTATGCTCCTAATAAAGGCTTCTGCATACATACATTGAATAAATACAAATAAATCCAACCATCATTGAGGGCACTAATTTTTATTTAACGTCTCTGTAGAAAGTGTTGAGGGATTCAGTTGAGGAAGTTAAAATTGGCTTCATCCCACCTAACTATAATTTGTCACCTCTATTAAAGGTGCAACATTACTTCTATTTCCATTGTTTATTACGTGAAAGTTGAATTTATGTTTTCATATTTTAATTCGAGCTTTTTATTACGCAGCAGATTATATTACACATTTGTTGCTACCAACCATAAAGCTACAGGTTTGTTCTTTTTCAGCAACAGACATAGTTTGGTTAACTACTCTACAGCTTTCTGGAGTCTACAGAATCTGTTAGCAAAAAGGTCCTTTAATCAACCACTCTCTTTTGATTACTGTGTACGATTTATGTGTCCTTATCTTCGCTGTTTTGCTTACATATACATTAGTATATAGCCTTACAAATCTGAACTTGATTATCATGTTACACTAAATACTTTTACTTTGTATTTTGACATTGTGACATTGGTGGTTTCTCATGCCTTAATATTTTGGTCGGTGTTTGGGTATGATCAATTACATTCAACCGTCTACTATGGATTTATTGGATTGAAATTTGAAGTTCCACGAGTAAAACAAGCTATGCCGCTAATTAAATTCCTTCCCACCCAAAATTTGACATTACTGACGTATTTTTTACTCAAAACAATTATATTAAATTTTTACTCCCACAAAAGGTTCCGCATACTGTACGAAATTCTACAACAACTACCAAAAATTATACAGTCCTAAAATTGATACAGTACAAGTTCATTAGTGGTGCAGCAGCGGAATAGCAAAATGTGTGATACAGTGAAAGTAGCAGTCGATGGAATGAAGAATACTGAATGGCCCAAATTTGTTGATCCGTAGATACCGAATTCTAGCTATCTTCGTCACGTTGATCGCGCACGATACCGTGAAGGAAGATATGCAATTCTTCAGACGTTGATCTAGCACACTAGATACCGTGAATTGGCTTCTACGATCGTTGATTCGAGCGCACTCGAATGCCGAAAGAGGAGATAGGAGATTACACTCAACTACCAATTTGGTGAAAGCACAAAGCTAACAAAACAAAAGTTTTTATTTAAATCAACTAAACTATTACGAATGACCCAACCCGCCTATTTATAGGCTTACAACTCAACATGCCCAAAACAGACAACACATAAGTCGTTGCCGACTTATAACCTGCGACTTAGTACCATCTACAACACACCTGCGACTTACGACTTACTATAGGTCGGCGACGACTTATCAACAGCTCCGACTCAAACAGTTACACCACAGATATTTACAACACTTAGGTCGTATACGACCTAACTACTCACGACATAAGAAACATACAACACATTACAACACCATATCACGACATACGACCTACTTAAGTCGTTAACGACTTAACAAAATCAACACACCTTATTTACAAAGTACACGACTCAAGAAACAAACGACACACGACTTAGCTTGGGTCGGTAACGAGTTAAGAAACATCTTCAGGCCAATCTTCATGCGACTTATAACATGGACGACTTAGGGAATAAGACTCCAGCGACTTAACCCGGTTCATGACTTAAGGATTTCAGACGACTTAACTAAGTCGTAGGTCGTAGACGACTTATCTTAAGTCGTTGGTATTTTTTTTCCGTATAACTTGCTTCACCGCCTTGTTCTAGTCTTTCGTTAAGTCGTTCCATATAAGTCGTACGCGACCTAACATGCTCCGACGCGCCTTGAATCTGTTGCTCCCCTTTATCATTCTTGTTAAGTCGTGGACGACTTATAGCCGCTTCGTTATGTCGTGGATGACTTAGGTCTTCAGCTTCGTTATGTCGTGGATGACTTAGGCCTTTGACAATTATGGGTTGCGCTGCATCATCCTCCCCAGGTTGAGAAAAATTCATCCTCGAATTTGTAAGCTCTTCCCCATCGGATTGTTTATTCCCATGATAAGGTACGAGATGCTTAACATTGAATATGTCAGACGTGTACACATCCTCCGGCAGCTTCAACTTATAAGCATTTTCATTAATCCGTTTCACGACTTCTACAGGACCAATTTTTCTGGCTTTCAACTTGTTATAAGCGCCCACTGGAAAACGGTCCTTTGTTAACACAGCATATACCAAATCTCCTTCATTAAACTCAACATTTCTTCGTTTCAAGTCTGCAGACCTTTTATACTTCTCATTCGCCTTCTCCAATCGTTACTGAACGATTTTATGACATTCAGTCAATCCATCAACAAAATCTACAGCTTGTTTTACCGTCCCCTTCGGTTGTGGTACTACCGTTAAGTCCAACGGTCCCCTGGGTAAAATTGAATATACAATCTGAAATGGACTGAATCCCGTACTACGATTCACTGCATGATTATGAGCAAACTATGCCTGGCATAATTTCACATCCCAGCTTTTCAGATTATCTTTCACCAGACATCGCAATAAATTTCCCAGCGATCTGTTAACCACCTCCGTTTGCCCATCAGTTTGCGGATGGTAAGCGCTACTAAAATTCAGTTTCGTTTCGACCATCTTCCACAAACTTAGCCAAAAATGACTCAGAAAATGAGTATCCCTATCCGACACAATAGATTCTGGCAATCCATGAAGTCGATATATTTCTTTGAAAAATAACTGATCAACATGAACAGCATCCGCCGTCTTCTTACAAGCAATAAAATGTGCCATTTTCGAAAATCGGTCAACCACCACGTAAATGGAATCGTTTTCCCTTTGAGTTCGCGGTAACCCCAAAACAAAATCCATACTCACATCAACCCAAGGCTTAGTCGGTACAGGTAACGGCATATATAATCCAGCATTGGTCGCAGTTCCTTTCGACACCTGACAGATATGACATCGCTCCACAAACCTTTCCACTTCTTTCCTCATTGAAGGCCAAAAATATGACTGTGAAATCAATTGTAATGTACGGTCTCTTCCCACATGACCTTCCTCATGTAACTCCTTTACAATCTTCATTCGTAGGCTGCACTCCGGTATACATAATCGATTTCCTTTAAAAAGAAAACCATCCACCATTACAAACTCATCCGTCTTCCCCTCCTTGACTTCATCAACAAACTTTGCAAAGTAAGGATCATCGAGAAATAATTCTGGCAACACATCAAACCCTGTCACTTCAACCTTCATTGTAGTCAACAGATGATTCCTTCGACTTAATGCATCTGCTACCCGATTCGTGATTCCCGATTTATGCTTCACCGCAAATGTAAATTGTTGTAAGTATGCAATCCACGAAGCATGCCTTGCTGCAATCTTGTCTTGTCCCTGCATGTGCTTCAACGCTTCATGACCAGTATATAAAACAAATTCTTTATGAAACAAGTAATGTCTCCAGTGTTTCACGGCTTGCACGATAGCATAAAACTCCATATCATATGTACTATATCTCATCTTTGCTCCTGATAACTTCTCACTGAAATATGCAATAGGACGTCCCCTCTGACTCAACACCCCTCCAATGCCAACCTTGGATGCATCAGAATGTAGTTCAAACAATAACTGAAAATCTGGTAATGCCAAAATTGGCGCTGACGTCAAAAGTTCTTTGATTCGTTCAAAAGAAACCTCTGCTTCCTTCGTCCATGCAAACTGTTTACCCTTCATGCAATCAGTCACAGGCACCATCACACTACTAAAGTGTGGAATAAACCTTCGATAAAATGAAGCCAACCCGTGAAAACTACGAACTTCCGTTATCGTCTTGGGTTGCGGCCAATCTCTGATAGCTTCAACTTTACTTTGGTCCACCTGTATTCCTTCTTTCGATACAACATACCCCAGAAATAAAACACTCCTCGCCATAAAAACACACTTCTTCGTAGCAGCGTAGAATTGTTCTTCACGAAGGATAATTAACACTTTCCTCAAATGCTGAACACGCTCCTCTGTACTAGCATTGTAGATCAGAATATCATCAAAGTAAACTACCACAAATTTCCCAATGTACGGCCTGAAAATTTGGTTCATCACCCTCATGAATGTACTTGGTGCATTCGATAGACCAAACGGCATTACCAGCCATTCATACAATCCTTCCCTCGTCTTGAATGCTGTCTTCCATTCGTCCCCTGGTCTAATTCGTATCTGATGATAACCGCTCTTCAAGTCAATCTTAGAAAAGATTACAGACCCACTGATTTGATCTAACAGATCATCAAGCCTCGGCATCGGAAATCTGTATATGACTGTTATCTTGTTCAATGCTCTACTATCTGTGCACATCCTCCACGTTCCATCCTTCTTTGGTACCAACAAAGCTGGTACTGCACAAGGACTCAAACTTTCCTGAACTCGCCCTTGTTCCAGTAATTCCTCCACCTGTCTCCTTAACTCTTCGTGTTCCCTGGGACTCATCCGATAGTGTGGTCTATGAGACAATGCAGCACCTGGCACCAAGTCAATCTGATGCTGTATGTCTCTAAGCGGTGGTAACTCCTTCGGTAACTCCTCTGGAAACACATCTTCGAATTCCTCCAAAACTGGTTTCACTTCCTCTGGAACTTCAGTAATTTCGCTGCTTTCATGCCCAATCAACATAAAAACTTCAAGACTCTCATCTATCTCTTCCACGAACTCCTTTAATGTCAATAAAGTTTTCAATTCCTCAATCTCCTCCAGCTTATTCTCATTCTGTTGTCCCTTCTTTGGAACTAATGTGATCTTCGTGCCTTCGAACAGGAAACTGTAACTATTCGTTCGACCATTATGCTGTACTTCACGATCGTACTGCCACGGCCTTCCCAACAGCAAATGGCAAACATCCATGTCAACTACGTCACACCAAATCTCATCCTTGTATTTCTTTCCAATAGAAAATGGAACATGAGCTCGCCTCTCTACCTTTACTTCTCCTCCTTTCCTCAACCAAGCAAGTTTATAAGGACTAGGATGTTTCTCCGTTTTCAATTTTAACTTCCTCACAGCTTCCGTTGAAATGATATTATCACAACTCCCAGCATCAATGACAAATTTACAGACCTTTCCCAAAATAGTGCATGTTGACTGGAAAATGTTACTTCTCAACCAGCTCGACTCTTCCTCCTGCTTCGGGGTTAAACAAGATCTTCGTAGCATCAGATTACATCCCTCATCTCCCGACACTTCTTCTTCCTCCTCATCATGCTGTGAATTGATATCTTCTTCGACATCCTCATCCTCCACTTCAACAATCATAGTTCTCTTCTTCGGTTTTGGACATTCGCTGCTCTTATGACCCACTTACTGGCAATTATAACATTTGAAATTGGTATTGACTTTAGGTTTAGCCACTTCATGAACAACCGGCTTACTCGATGCTTTAGGAATATTAGAACTACTACCCGCTCCTTTGTTCTGCCCCGTAAAACTCGGAAACACACCTCCCCCACGCCTTCCTTGTTTCTCCCAAGCCAACGCCTTTTGTTGTGCTTCGGCCACAGATTTGGGGTCGAACATGTTTACCATATCTTGGATCTGTGCTCTAAGTCCACCGACAAACCTCGCAGTCAATTGTTCTTCTCTCTCCATGATATCATTTCGAGCAATTAGTTGGTAGAACTCATCAGCATAATCAGCAACTGTCTTCGTTCCTTGCCTCAAGTTCTGTAATCTCTGATACATTAGTGATTGGTAATTATAGGGCAAGAACGTAGCCTTCATCAGTTTCTTCATCTGTTCCCAAGCAACAATTTTTGACTTCCCCATCCGATCCCTAGTAAGTTTGGTTTGCTGCCACCATGCCATAGCTCTCCCCCTTAGTCTAGTAGCAACCAACTTCACTTTACGATCCTCCGGAACCTCCTTGAAGTCAAATATTTCCTCAACATAAGCTGTCCAATCAAGAAATTCTTCGGCTTGCATACCTCCCTTGAATTCTGGTATTTCAGTTTTCATCCCAGACTCCCACTTGTGATCATACTCCGACTGATTTCTTCCTTGTCCACGTCCTCATCCCTGAACACTACCACCATCATACTCTTCTTCAAAATCTGATGTATATCGATGTCGATCCTGACCACCAACATCTCTACTCCCATCACGTCTTCCACCAACATCCCTTCTATCTACATTCCTCCGTTCACGATCATTCACATTCCTATCATGCCTTCGATCATCATCATTTCTATAACAATCTCGACTCGCACTTCTATGATCATTATCAACACTTCTCTCCCGATTGGAATGTGGTGAAACTCTACTTCTCCCATGGTTAGATTCAGGTGAAACCCTTCTCTGATTTTGATTCATCTCTAACATCATCTTCTCTAATCATCCAATCCCTTCATTAAGCTTCTCACTAAAGTTCTCATTAATTCTTTGCTCCATCTCATCAGCCTCTTCTCTTCTATACAAAGCTTCTACGTTTTGATGACGATTAGCTCTTCTTGGTGGCATGATTTGAAACTTCACGAATACTTCAATTCTCCGCTTGGAAAAATCAAAAGATACCAAATGATGTACGATCTTCAACTTCAAGCTCTCGGCTCTACTTCAAATTTCAAACACTTTTCGAATTTAGATCCAAAATGATATGGATCGAAAACTCCAACCTCGTTGCAATTTCACGATGAACACTATGAACAACAAGCTTCTCCGAAGGATACAAATTCGATCTCCAACACTTCTTCTTAGCTCGGCTCAACGCTTCAAGCTCGGCTAACACTTCAACTTAAAAATTCTCGGCTCCAAGACTCGATTTAGCTATGATTGGCTAAAACAAGCTCCGATACCAAATCGTGCAGCAGCGGAATAACAAAATGTGTGATACAGTGAAAGTAGCAGTCGATGGAATGAAGAATACTGAATGGCCCAAATTCGTTGATCCGAAGATACCGAATTCTAGCTATCTTCGTCACGTTGATCGCGCACGATACCGTGAAGGAAGATCTGCAATTCTTCAGACATTGATCTAGCGCACTAGATACCGTGAATTGGCTTCTACGATCGTTGATTCGAGCGCACTCGAATGCCGAAAGAGGAGATAGGAGATTACACTCAACTACCAATTTGGTGAAAGCACAAAGCTAGCAAAACAAAAGTTTTTATTTAAATCAACTAAACTATTACAAATGACCCAACCCGCCTATTTATAGGCTTACAACTCAACATGCCCAAAACAGACAACACATAAGTCGTTGCCGACTTATAACCTGCGACTTAGTACCATCTGCAACACACCTGCGACTTACGACTTACTATAGGTCGGCAATGACTTATCAACAGCTCCGAGCAAACAGTTACACCACAGATATTTACAACACTTAGGTCGTATACGACCTAACTACTCACGACATAAGAAACATACAACACATTACAACACCATATCACGACATACGACCTACTTAAGTCGTTAACGAATTAACAAAATCAACACACCTTATTTACAAAGTACACGACTCAAGAAACAAACGACACACGACTTAGCTTGGGTCGGTAACGAGTTAAGAAACATCTTCAGGCCAATCTTCATGCGACTTATAACATGGACGACTTAGGGAATAAGGCTCCAGCGACTTAACCTAGTTCATGACTTAAGGATTTCAGACGACTTAACTAAGTCGTAGGTCGTAGACGACTTATCTTAAGTCGTTGGTTTTTTTTCCGTATAACTTGCTTCACCGCCTTGTTCTAGTCTTTCGTTAAGTCGTTCCATAAAAGTCGTACGCGACCTAACATGCTCCGACGCGCCTTGAATCTGTTGCTCCCCTTTATCATTCTTGTTAAGTCGTGGACGACTTATAGCTGCTTCGTTATGTCGTGGACGACTTAGGTCTTCAACTTCGTTATGTCGTGGACGACTTAGGCCTTTGACAATTATGGGTTGCGCTGCATCAATTAGTATTTCCCTAAAATCAATTCCTCTATTCAAAAATGAATTTGCTTTGATTAATACTACTTATAATTTTTGGCTAACAGCTCTCTGACTTTATAGTATCATAACCTGCAATATATACAGTTCATGTTAGTATGTTCTGAAACAAAATACTTATTTCTTCAACCATGGCATATATATGTGTTTACGTAGTCCGGCCTCATATTAACTGATATGAAATAACGCAAAAAAGAAAGAATGACACCCCTTTATTTATTAACTGTTATACATCGATCAAAGTAGTTCTCCCCCAATTTATCATTGTTTTTGCCACTGATACCACCTCAACTCATTAATTCAATTGCATCAGCCTCGCAGATGTAGTTATACTGAGTGGATGATATGACTTATGAACTATATTAAACTTTATCTGATTATTTGTACATGCATTTTCTCATAAACAGCTGCAGTCAACGCTACAAATATACGTGGAAAGCTCATCTGACATGAACACTTTGCGTTCGTTGAAACTACAGCATATACACTCAACACATCTAGATTCTAAGTCAAGTCCAGTGCAATATTACGAAATTATATATAGGACAAAATAGTAGCCAAAATAGATGAGTACGGAAGCACTGTTCCATCTGCAATTACTCTATCTGTGGAAAAATTGAACGCTGACATAAACAAGGAGGTACAGACTGATGTGGTGGATCCTACTGTCAGTGCTGCATGAAGGTAACGCATGACAGTAGTTGCCTTCTCAATGTGTCATGTTAGCAATGACCAAGTTCAGTTACATGGATACAATAACTAATACTGTATGTGTAAACGATCTGTCCACATATATTTTACGGTAAAATTGAATTCTTAGCAATTATAATCAAATGTAATTTCGTATCTTTGTTACCAAATTTTGCACTGTACCCAAACTGTTGTTGCTGTAAATTGAAGATAAGAAATGAATACAAGTTATCTGGTTTTAAGAAACGAAGCTCTCATCTCAACCGTTGATAGCATATCCAATAGAGCAGATAATACAAAGTCTTGTATTTAGTCTGGGCCTCTCACAAAAGCCCAAATACATTTGTTTAAATACCGATCATATGTTGTACAAATAACCAATTGAGTTTAGTATCAAATACAATTGAGTTTCTGTATCAATTATTCAATCAATAAAATTTCATTTTTCTTTCTTCAAATTCATATATCATTCTGCAGAAATCTCAACATGGTATCAGAGCAATTCAAGGCTTAACAGCCAGATCATAGGATCCATTTTACTCATCAGAGAAGATTCATCATCTCAGTAATCACCACTCATCAGAAGACAGAGTCTCATCATCTGAGTGGGCAGATTCAATTGAGAAAATCAAGTGTCATGCCTTAGTTCAAAGAACTAGACTACATCAGGCCTTTCTCATCAAATCTTGAAGAAATCAATCAAGGAAATTTCAGAAAACAGTTAAAAGAAATCAAGAATCATCTCAAAACTAAAGAAAGTGCCCACCAACAAGACTTATCAGAGTATAGACAAAGAGAAGGTTACTCATCATTTAAATCTTGCAGTAGCATCAAACCTGGTTGTGAGCAATTCTTGTTCTCTAATTCTTGATCTCTGTCTTTGATTGATTTTCTTTGCTTTATCACTAGCTTTGTTTGTCTGTCTGCATATAACTTGAATTCATCATGACCGATGATTCAACCTCTGCCACATCTGTTAATATGAGTGATAATCATCAACCCAATACTACAGTTGAAAAACTCGCTAACACTGTAGTTAGCCCTCAAACCAATCTTGTAACTGCACACTTGAGTGAAGATAATTATCTTCTCTGGAAACTGTAGATTGAAACTACAGTCCAACGATATGGACTTGAAGGTCACATTCTTGGAACCATTCCAATTCCTCCCAAATATAAAACTGTTGAAGAAAATAAAATTGTTATTAATGAGGAGTATACTAAATATCATAGACAAGACAGACTCATCTTTTCTTTGCTATTGTCATCAATAAATACAAATTTATTGTCTCATGTTATTGGATGCAAGACAGCAAATGACATATGGTCAACAATTGAAAAGGTGTTTAACACACAGTCTGCAGCCAAAGTGATGTATCACAAGAGACAACTACACAGCATGAAAAAAGATAGCAATACTATGAGAGAGTATCTTTTCAAGGTAAAAAACACTTGTGATCTTTTAGAGGCTGCAAACCACAAGATATCAGATTCTGAACAAATTTTAACCATTCTAAATGGATTAAGCGACGATTATGAGTCAGTAGTTGCTGTTATTGCATCTCAAAAGGAGTTGCCATCTGTTGATGATGTTTACTCCATATTACTTGCTCATGAAGCTAGAATTGATAATAAGAAATCACAAGACTCTGACTTCTCCATCAACTACACTACTCATTCCAAGAACAAAGGTCAAAGCAATAACATGTCAGATCAGAATATACAAAGAGGAGGAAATTCTAATAGATCTAGAGGAAGAGGCAGATGGAATAATAATAATAGACCCAAATGTCAGATTTGTGAAAAAGTGGGTCATACAGCAGTCAAATGTTACTTTAGATACTCAAATCAGACCAGTGGTCAAAGAAATAATAACCCAAGTGCTAACATGACTCAAGCTAATTCAGAAACACAAACAAGTTGTGAAAAGAATCACAACTTTAATGATACAGCAAGGCCAGAAAGCACTCAGGATGATTGCTGGTACCCAGACTCTGGTGCAACAAATCATATTACAAATAATCTTGATAATTTGAATCTTGGCAACATGGAGTATAGAGGTAAACAGTCAATTTGCATGAGAAATGGTAAGTGTATCAATATTACTCATGTTGGTAATGCTTATATTAAAGGCAAGAAACAACTGTTCTTACACAATTTATTATGAGTACATAGAATAAAGAAAAACCTCATTAGTGTATCCCAATTTGCCAATGATAATAAAGTCTATTTTGAATTCTATCCTACATACTGTTTGGTTAGAGACATACTGACAAAAGACATTTTATTGCAGGGTGATGCTGAAAAAGGACTCTATAAATTCAAATCAGCCAATAACAATGTGTCCTCAATCAATCAGAAGTGCTGTAACATGTGTGTGGAGCAAGACTCCAAAAGTGTATTTGATATATGGCATTACAAACTTGGTCACCCAAGTGTGAAAGTTGTAAAGCAGGTTCTTAATGAAAATAGAATATCTTTTGATAATGTCTCATTACCCTATGTCTGTACATACTGCCAAATGGGCAAAAGTCATAAGTTGACATTTAATGAATCTTCAACAGTTTACTCAAAACCCTTAGACTTGGTTGCCATAGACTTATGGGGACCAGCACCCATATGTTTAGATTTTAGATATAGGTACTATGTCTCTTTTGTTGATGCACACACTAGACACACATGGATTTATTTTTTAAAATCCAAGACTGAAACCTATAATGCTGTTATAAATTTCATAGTCATAGCTGAAAAGCAAACTGGCAATCAAGTTAAAGTAATACAATCAGATGGGGGAACTGAATTTAAAACTCTCAGTGATTATTTTAGAGGGAAAGGAATAGTGCACAGCATTACTTGCTCATACACTTTAGAACAAAATGGGTTAGTAGAAAGAAAGCACAAACACATAGTTGAGACTGGACTTAGTTTATTAGCTCATGCATCACTACCACTAAAGTTTTGGCCTGAGGCCTTCAACTCTGCTGTATACCTCATTAATAGATTACCAACAAAGGTAATGGGTGGGATAAGTCTAGTAGAGAAACTATATGGGATAAAACCTGACTATCATAATTTGAAAACTTTTGGATGTTTATGCTTTCCTTACTTAAGACCCTATAATGCTAACAAACTTAACTTCAGATCTAAATCTTGTACCTTTCTTGGATATACCACTAATCAGAAGGGTTACAAGTGTTTGTATGAAAATGGAAGAATCTTTATCAGTAGACATGTTGTATTTAATGAAAATGTCTTCCCTTACAATAATTTAGAGATAAAAACAACAAATAAAGTGTACAATCCAAAAGTTTCAATACCTGACTTACCAATTTATACTGAATATGAGTCTCAGAATGAAGAGGTGAGGTCTACTAGAGATCACTGCACTCAATCCACTGTATCTAATCAACATAACTCTGAGTGGACAGGTGATCCTAGTCATGCCATTCACTCTCCTGTACAACCAGAAAGTGAAAAAAATCAGACAGAAGAAGATGCACATCACAGTAATACAAGAGATATATCAAGTCAAGCAAATGAGAAAAGCTCACCTCATACTGAAACCCATACAAGGCCCAGTCACCCTATGATTACCAGGGATAAAAGTGGCATCTTCAAGCCTAAGATATACAATACAAGCATAATCTTGCATGAGCCAGAAACATATAAGGAAGCTGCAAAAGACAAGAACTGGACAGCAGCTATGGATGAAGAATACAAGGCTCTTATAAATAACAATACATGGAAGCTTGTATATCCTCCAGACAACAAAAACATAGTTGGATGCAAGTGGACATACAAATTAAAGAAAAATCCTGATGGCTCAATTAGTAGATACAAGGCAAGACTTGTTGCAAAAGGATATACACAGCAATATGGGTTTGATTTTAAGGAGACTTTTTCTCCAGTGATCAAACCAGCCACTATAAGACTTATTCTTACTATTGCTCTACACAAAGGGTGGCATATAAGACAATTAGATGTCAATAATGCATTTCTAAATGGCATCTTACATGAAGATGTATATATGCAACAACCACCAGGATACATCAAGCAGGCAAATTATGTGTGCAAACTGAATAAAGCCATATATGGACTCAGACAATCTCCAAGGGTCTGGTTTGATAGACTAAAAGGAGTGTTTTAAAATATGAAGTATCAGTCTATCAAATCAGACAACTCACTATTTGTTAAAGTTAATGATTTAGTAACTGTTTACATACTAATATATGTTGATGACTTAATTATTACAGGAAATAACAATGAAGAAATCAACAATGTCATCAATTACTTAAACAAGGAATTCTCAATTATAGACCTGGGGGACATCAACTACTTCTTAGGTATAGAAGTATTGAGAAAAGGAAATTCAGAACTAATGCTATGCCAGAAAAAGTATATTCAGGAACTACTCATCAAAACAAAAATGGATGATGCAAATCCACAGCCAACTCCCATGGTCAGCAACCATCAACTATCTAAAAACAGGGGAGAAGCCGTACACAATATCAAACAATATAGAAGTGTTGTAGGAGCATTACAATATGCTACTATAACACGGCCAGACATTGCTTATAGTGTTAACAAGGTGTCTCAATTTATGCAGGACCCTCTGGATGAACATTGGAAAGCAGTCAAGAGAATACTCAAATACCTCAAAGGAACTCTAGACTATGGACTGTTATTCAAAACATGCAACAACTTAAACATAACTGGATATTCAGATGCAGTCTGGGCAACAGATCAAGATGATAGAAAGTCAGTCAGTGGATACTGCATATATGTTGGAAGCAATCTAGTATCATGGTGCTCAAAGAAACAAACTACAATATCCAGATCTAGCACAGAGGCAGAGTACAGAAGCATAGCTAATGCCACAGCAGAAATAATGTGGTTACAGTCTATACTGAAAGAACTGAAAATAAAGAATGAAACAAAGCCAGTGCTATGGTGTGATAATCAGAGTGCAGTATTCATGACTGCCAACCCAGTGTTACACTCGAGAACCAAACATATTGAAATTGATATATTTTTCGTTCGTGAGCAAGTACAAAAAGAGAATCTTCAAATCAACCACATACCTGCCACTTACCAGAGGGCAGACACGCTCACTAAAGCTCTAAGCACAAAGAACTTCACAAATTTCAGATCTGACCTTCAAGTTGAACGTGTCGAAGACAAAACACTCAACAAGGAACCAGATTCAAGTAGCTCAAAGTCTCAGCACCAAAATCCAAATCGAAGGAATTTAAAATGACAGAGTGTCGAAGGAAAACTCAAGCAACTCAAAATCTCATCCAAATAGGAGGAATTTAAAAACGACAAAGTGCCGAAGAGAGTTGCGATGAGGATATCTCAATGCTTTTCTGCTCTCAAATTGAATACTGGTCTGAATCGTGCAAATCGCCATCAAACCCTAACCCTAGCAACTCGGGTTTGAGGGGGGCAATTGAAGATAAGAAATGAATACAAGTTATCTGGTTATAAAAAACGAAGCTCTCATCTCAACCGTTGATAGCATATCCAACAGAGCAGATAATACAAAGTCTTGTATTCAGTCTGGGCCTCTCACAAAAGCCCAAATACATTTGTTTAAATACCGATCATATGTTGTACAAATAACCAATTGAGTTTAGTATCAAATACAATTGAGTTTCTGTATCAATTATTCAATCAATAAAATTTCATTTTTCTTTCTTCAAATTCATATATCATTCTGCAGAAATCTCAACACTGTAAGCTACTTGAGATATCCTGAAGTTTAACTTTGTTTTTTTCTCTCCATTTGTTCCCAACTCAGTCATACAGTAGTTCAACCGAAATCAACATTTAATTTCCAACAAACAGTATTTACTCACTACTATATTTGCATATATATAATTATATGTACTATGGTTACCTTCACCTACGTTATATTTCACTTATATCAACCTTCAATTCTGTACTGATTTCATATATATATATATATATATATATATATATATATATATATATATATATATATATATATATCATGACTTAATACCGTGGATATATAAAGTTTACACATGATAGTCTCATATACGTCGTTACCATACGATTGATTTTCAAATGAACTGTGTAATGCTTCTGAATATGCATTACATTCCACTTTCAACTGTACGAATATGCAGGATTCATATTCATCTTATTTTCCATACGCACGTATTTAAATACATACGGCAAGCTTCAGAAATATCAAACTGCAAATTTACATGACTGCCACGTATGTATATACATACCTGGATTTACAGTTACGACCATACCTAAATTCGAAAATGCATATAAGAATTCCTATACGTATAGTTTTATGCATATGGGTTTCAATAGCTTGCACTTCCAACGAGGTTAACTATCAAATATATAAGGTAGTATACTACAGTTAGCTCCAGTTAATTTGTAATGTGCACAATTTAAAACTATTAACTGTTACTAACACTTACCTTCTTCTTACGTCTGCTATTTTACCCACTGGGAACAACCAACTTTTGGATAAAGTTGAAATTTTACAGCGGTAACGTACTGACAGCCTAAAAAATATATCTGCAAAGCATTACTTTTTTTTATAACATTTTTTTGAATTTCATTTTGTAATTTACTTTCCTTCAGCTCTGACATGTTTCGCTCTCAATCACTGTTTTCTACATTTATATACTCATGCTAAACAATAAACACTTCATACACATGCCGCATAATACTCTTTCTTACTTGACATCTTCCGCTTAAAAACTGCTTTACTAATGTGCTTTATTCCCATATTTTCCAACTCACATCTCGACACAATTATAAATTCTTCCACATCCTCAACCTTTATTTCATGCTTCAAACAATCTACGTCCACAATGAAAAAGGTACTTTTTCAATCTTCTGTTTCCTCAGCATCTTCATTTTTTTTGTTTTTGTTACTCCGCCGCGCTTTTTTGTTTTTAGAACCTAACACATCAGTTTGTAGGTCTTATTATCTATAACTGTACCCTTCCTATTACGCACTACAACTGTATGATGAATGACTCTTACTGTTGACACTTAGCTATAATATAGTGAAAGATTAGAAGAATTTGCATTACATAGGAAATAAAATACCTTTTACTCACATACATGTCCACAGATATGAAATTTGTATGCACTGTAAACAACTACTACCAATAAATAATCATGTACTTCTTTCACTCCAGCCACGTATATGCTTCAGTGGTACAAAATGTGAACTGTATGCTCCTTCCTACATTTTCCATGCTCCTTTAACTTTCGAACCGCTCCTGTATTAGTTATGTTCATACTGTGTTTTCACTCGAGTACATGTTGTTTGTTTTACTCAATTTATACTTTACACATTTTCTTACGTAAATACTAATAGTACGGTGACAAATATACGCGACTCCGTCTTTTATGCTACTACACAACATTATGTGCTCATCACGTCACTGTTAACATGCACGGTTACCTGCAACGGACTGACAGTTAGTGTAACTTCAAGACTACATACAGTAAATTGTCCACCGGCAATGAACTAAAACGCACATGAACTATATTTGATCCAACCCATCATATACACTTTATTAATACATATATATGGTCAACTAATTTCTATTCCTTGGATTCCTTTTGCTGCATAAGTACAAACTAAATACTATTATCTCAACTCCATAATTTACGCCTATTAAATTTTTACCTACAAATGCCTCCATTCACCGTCCTTCCACTCCGCATGTCAACACTTTTAGTTCAAAGTTTCACAAATTTACCAGTACCGACTACGCATTATACTCTTCAAACTGTATACCGTTGAAGCAATTTTTTTTGATATTTCATTTCCTTCACATTCGTTCACTCTTTTCTCCAATGCAGAGCCAATGTTCAACAACCGATCCGGACACTGCAGTAAGCCTTTCCACGGACAAAATAAAATGAAAATGCACCTGTACGTCAAAGCAGCTTCGATCTCTTCCTGCTGACAAAGTTGATGCTTCTGACGTCGTATCGCCGCCTACTGCTCCACAGGACGAGTCAGAGAATGGTAGCAACGCGAACCACTTACTTCATATTTCCTCCTACGTAACAAAGCCCAGTACTGTGCAAAATAACATCAAATTAGCAGAACCGTCTGCATTTCTAGCGCAACCGCAGCAACGTAACGAGCATCAATACCCTACACCCTGTCCTGAATACAGTAATTGGGATGATTTTTTCACTCCCGAAGTGGTATGCTATACATACATACATATACTTGAATACATATACATATTTATGGATAAATATATGCATCTACTACTTTCAACACCTTTTTTTCTTCTCCTATAGATTGAAGAGTGCGATAGAGCTGTTGAGCGTTTTCTTGCGGAGCATTCGCACAACTGATCTTGCTATGCGTTACTAAAACATATGTTCATTTTCATGTTTTACTTCATATTTTTCCCATCTGCAATTGGCTATAAAATATCTGACATAAGTGCTAAGCCTTTTAAAATGTATTGATCTATAGAATGTACTTTTCATCTACGCACTTCTTTAATTTTACTCTTGTTTATTTTCTCTGATAAATTTAGCAATCGGTTATCGGCTCTACCGAGTAAACTTAAATATCACTTTCATTACCCCCTGCCATGCTCCGTCTCTCTTTACTCGGTGTTATTTAACACTATATTTGAATTGGTCTTCTAAACGCATTCTTACCCCTTACAAAATCAATTTCTGTTCGTTATTTACCACTTACACATACACTTGAATTGGTATTCGAGCGCAGTGCGTGCTCTGCATAACAGTAGTCAGCCGTAATCCACAGTGATTGCTACGTTTTACATGAACATAAATTACTGTAAACCTTAACGATAATCACTTAAATAGTATTTCGGTTATATCGCCTTACTTAAGCGCTTGGGATATTTAGACCTACAAATACAGAACCATATACATACTTGAATATTGTGCAAAACACATACACTCCTGTACGTTAATTAAAAACAACATTATTTCTCTTATTAACAACTCACCATTTTCTTCAGCCAATGCTATTACGACGACATACTTTTTTTTCCTCCTACAAAACACCTTAAACGAACTCCGCTCCATACAGAAAGATACAACGAGTTGAAATCACACGGTTTCCTACTTCTATGTCCATCAAATAAAATTTCAACAACTGCTTTCAAGCACTGTAAAGTTCTTCGTGTCGAATTTACTAAACTTTTATTGCTCGAACAAATCTTCATAACTATGGGAATAGATGATTCCTCCTCCCCCCCCCCACGATATTAACAAATTAGCAATAATGGCGCCTTAGTTTCGCATGCATGATTTTTATGCTCACGTGCAGAGCACGTGCATATGTACTCGTGTATATATATATATATATATATATATATATATATATATATATATATATATATATGTATGTATGTATGTATGTATGTATGTACATAACATTTTGATGCATACACACACATAGACAATGAATCAATACAAGAGGGCCTAACATGTTTGTTGTGGTGTAAATCCCAACACCTACACATGAACATGTTAAATCCTTTACACATTATTATGTTACACGTGCACGTGCACGTATATGATACACATATTCAAAAATCATAATACAAAATAATATAAAGTTAAACTTTTATTTATAAAGTTAAACAAAATATTGGTTTTATTTAAAGAAAATTTGGAAATGTTCCAAATGGATTAAACTACATATGCCCATTAAAGATTCAATAAAGGATATTTTTTGAAATTTACCCTTTAACCAAGATACAAACTGTCCCAGATCCAACAATGGTATCAGAGCCCAATAGTATATGCGGTCTAAATTAGTTATGTTAAGGCTAACTGATTAAGCTTATTAATTTAGTAGGGTATCTAGAATGGTAGTGTCTAGGCTTGGATTTGGAAAATGAAATACTCTGCCCTTCCTGGCTACCGATCTGGCCCTTAAGGAAAAGGCCCAATTTAAATTGGGTCTTGGGCTAGTTTTCAAAACTGTTTTGAAATTAAATAAATATTTTAAATTTAAAAGTTAAACTTAAAATAAAATATGTTTTTTATAAAAGTTATAATATAACATAAGTTTTCAAAGTGTTTGAATATTTATTTTGAAATTTAAATTTATTAACAAGGTTAATAAAATAAATAAATAAATTAAGCGAGTTAATTAATAAAAATATAAATGCATGTATTATATATATATATTGATATATGTTATGTCGTTTCAAAATGTTTAAGATAACATAAGTATACATGCATGTATATAAAATAATTTTCAAAATTAATATAATTTGACTAAAAGTGTTTAATTAAATAAATTAATTAAATGGTAATTAATTAAATTAAAATATGTATGTATATGATATATATGTAATACTATGAAGGTTATAGTATGTATATCCAATATAAATGTTACATTGGAATAATAATATAAAATTAACTAAAGTGTCAATTAATTAAAATTATTTAATAGGAATTAATTAACATAATGAATACATAAGACTATTATGTAATTTAACTAAAATATAAAAATTATTTAATACTAAAACTTATATAATATGAATGTATAAAATAAAGATAGAACATTAAAGAAACACAAACAGACTTAAGGAATATATGCATATGTATATGTACGTATATCATGATTTTTGATGTTTCCAACACTTGAATCACAATGGTATTTCATAAGAAATACATTATTCCATAAGTTGATATTACTCGATATAATATATTAGAGATTATGAATCTTTAATATAATATTATCCTCTTCATTTATATATATTAATAGATTGCTTACACACTCTTTAGTTGTAAAGCTTTCCTCAAACTAGAGATGTTATGTGTAGTACTACTAATATATTGAATAAACGAGATAAGATAACTACATATATTTGTTGAACTTTCCTCAAGGTATGTGCATTATACTTAGGCCATCACGAAATGGTAAGTCCGAGTGAATAACCAACTTTATTTGTTGAGCTTTCCTCAAGGCAAAGGTTGGATTAGGACAAGGTACCATGACTTAGGAGTTGTATATGATACAACCGATTAGGATTTATCCATCGTATGTGGGAGTATGATTCGTTGAGCTTTCCTCAAGGTCAGAATCCCTAGACATACGAGTCCTAACACCTACTAGCGAATTTGAAAGACTTCTATGTTCTTGAATTAGGGTTTGGTGAAACATAAAAGACTAGTGGGAGCTTATTAGTAAAATGAAAAATAAATTTAACCTTACTAATATTATAAGAACATCTTCTATTTTAATATCCTAATTATGTACCCACTAAAACTTGTAGAACATGTCAACTCCAAGACTATTTAATGAAAACGATAGACTAACCAGACCATACAACTATGTCGACTAGCTAAGAGCTATAAAGATAGCTCTAACTTACGAGCGCCTTTGGTCGTCTGTTACTTATGATCCTAAAGAAAGATCTGCAGATGATGCTGACCCTGAACTGCGCATTGCTTATAATAAGTGGGTCATTGATATGAAAGCTGCCCAAGTGTTCATGATGTTTAGTTCACATAAACCATTGCAAAGGCAACATGAAAAAATTTCTATCCATGAGATATTCAATAGTCCCAAGAAACTCTTTGGTGAGCAATCTTGTTCTGTGAGGTACGAGATTACTAAGAAGTTGTTCAACACCAAGATGCAAAGGGACAGAAAGTGGACGGTTACGTATTGATGATGAAGGGTTAGATTGATAGGCTTGTATCATTGGACGTGACTATAAGTAATGAGTTACAAGTTGACCGAATCCTTCGTTCACTTACCCCTCGGTATGAACCGTTCATACCAAACTATAATGTGAACCGACTGAATGTGAATCTCGTGGAGCTCTCAATATGTTGAGGTTGACCGAGTTTCAATCGAAGGATCAGTCAGGTATGCTTGCAGTTAAGGGTAGGGTATCGTCTTCGAAAGTTTGAAGAAGCAAAAGAGAGAAGGTAAGAAGAAAAATAAAAGGAGTAAGAAAGTTGCTTATGGCAAGGGTGAGTGTCATCATTCTTATAAGAAAGGCCATTGGTAAAGGAATTGTCCCAAGTACGTAAAGATTATTAAGGAACTGAAGCAGAATGGTTCTACAACTCCATCGGGTATATTTATGATTCAAATTGTTTTACAATCAATAAAATGTCTTAGGTTTTATATACTAGATCTGAAACTCATATTTATAATTCTTTATAAGGTGTTAGGAACTGGCACTGCATGGCAAAAGGAGATATGAAACTTCAAGTTGCTAATGGGTCCATTGTAGATATAACAACAGTGGGAGATTTTAATTTATGTTTCTCAAGTGGTTGTGTATTGGTATTTAATAATTGCTATTTTATGAAAGGCTTTAATTATGGGGTTGTATCTGTTTCTAGACTATTTGAGAATGGATATTGTTTCACTGTGCAAATAATGTAACAAACATTGATTTGAATGGAAATAAAGTTAGTGAACGTGTTCTTGATAATGGCATTTATGCGACCAATGCAAATTATGTATGTTCTGTAAGTAGTTCTAGTAGCAGTATAAATGATAACTATCTTTGGCCTTATGGACTCAATCATATTAGTGAGAAACGACTACACAAACTGAAAATCGAAGGTTTTCTACCATCACTTAATTCTGAATCATTTGACACTAGTGAGTCATGCCTTAATGGAAAGATGACCAAGCACTTCTTCAGTGGGAGCAATGAAAGAGTTGATACACTCTTAGGGCTAGTGCATAGTGATGTATGTCGCCCAATGCCTATGATAACCAAAGATAATAGCTCTTACTTTGTTATCTTCACTGATTATTTCTCGTGACTAGGAAATGTTTATCTTATGAAGAACAAGTCCAAAGTCTACGAAAAAATTAAGGAGTATAAAAGTGAATTTGAAAATCAAACGAACCAAAAGATTAAAATTCATCGATTTGATCGAGGAGGCAAGTACATTAGACAGGAATTCCAACCGTACTTAAAAGATAATGAGACTATCTCTCAGGTTAGTCCACACTATACTCTGCAGCACAATGCTATGTCGAAGTGAAGGAATTGAACCCTATTAGATATGGTTTGTTTCATGATGAGTAAGGCTGAGTTACCTCTATCTTATTGAGGATATGTGTTGGAAACTACAACGCATATGTTGAACTTAGAACCTACTAAATCTATGCTAAGATGCCATATAAGATATAGCATGGAAAGAAAACCTACTTCAATTACCAAAAGGTGTGGGGTTGTCTAGCTACATTAAGAGCATCGACCCTAATAAGCTTGATACGAGATCGACTTTGTGTAAGTTGATACGATATCCCAAGAACTCTAGGGGATATATTTTCTACAACACGGAGGATTAAAAAGTGATTGTTTCCACGCACACTATTTTTTTTGGAAAAGGAATTTTTATCAAAGGAAATTAATACCAAAGTTGTAGACTTGGATGAGATCCGATAAAATAACATCTAGACTGAAATAGTGGGAGAACCAAGTTCACTTGTATACAACAACATGCAACCTATTAGAAGGTCTAGTATGAAACTCGTGCACTAGAGAGGTACTATGATTTTCTCATTGATGGCAAGAAGGAGCACCATGTCTTAGATGACAACACTCCTCTGTCATACCAACAAGCACCGTAGAGTATGGACCCTACACTCAAGCTTAGAGTGATGAAATTTGAGATGGATTCCATGTACGATAACAAAATATGGACTTTATCTGACGTACCCAAAGGGATTAAATCCATCCACTGTAATTGGATTTTAAAAAAAAGCCGAATGTAGATAGAGAAGTATAGAATTACGAGGTTAGATTAGTTGTGAAAGGAGTTCGTCAAATTTAAGGTATTGATTATGACGAGACCTTTTCACCCTTAGCCATACTTAAGTCCATTTGGATTATGTTGGCCATTGCAGCATTTCATGAAATGAAATACGACAAATGGACGTTAATACGACATTTCTAAATGGTGATTTAGTGGAGACCGTCTGTATGTCCCATCCTTAAGGTTTTGTGGTCAGTGGAAGTGAGGGCAAGGCCTTTAAGTTGTTAAAGTTCATTAGTGGACTTAAACAAGGTTAAAGGGGTTGGAATAAGTATTTTTATAAGGTAATCAAACTGTTTGGTTTTCATCAAAACACAGAGGAATCATGTGTATATAGAAAGGAACAGGGCAAAGCTATCGTATTTTTGGTGCTATATGTCGATGATCTTCTATTGATTGGTAATGACACTTTGTTATTATTTTCAATTAAAGCTTGGCTTTCCAAGAACTTATCCATAAAGGATTTGAGAGAAACAGCCTATATACTAGGTATAAAGATCTATGGAGATAGATCTAAGAGGTTAAGGTTGTCTCAATCCCTTTACATAGATACCATACTGAAGAGGTTCAGTATAGGGAATTCCAAGAGTGGAAATGTTCCAACGAAATTTGGAATCTTCCTTTCTAAGAAGGACACTTCTCATGCAGATAAGAAGAAGGATCGTGTGAAGAGGATCCCTTATGCTCCAACTATTGGATCTATTATATACGCTATGCTATGTACTAGACCGAATGTGGCGTACACGGTAGGATGCGTAAGCCAATACCAATCTAATCCCGAAGAAAAGCATTGGGCGGCTATAAAATGTAAGCCGACGTATTTGAGAAATAATTGGGACTTATTCCTTATATATGGGAATGGAGGCCTCCTTATGAAGGGGTATACAGACTCTAGCTTTTAGAGTGATATAGATGATAGTAAATCGGAGTTGGTTATATCGTTAGGCTTAATGATTAGACCGTTAGTTGGAAAAGTTCAAAATAAGAAACAGTAGCTGATTCGACGATGGAGCCCGAGTATATCGCGCTCAATGAAGTAGCTAAAGAGGCGGTCTAGATGCGCAAGTTTTTAAGTAAGCTCAGGGTAATTCCTGAAACCAAGAATCCAATGGCATTGTTCTGTGATAATAACGCGGCAATATAGATCACCAAGGGGGCAAGAGCACACAAGAAATCTCGACACATTTTTCGCAAGTTCCACCTCATCAGACAATTCATTAAGAAGAAAAAATCGTGATATTAAGGGTAGACACTAAGGATAACATAGCAGAGCCATTCACTAAGGGTCTAACACGATTGGCTTTGAAGAAGCTGATCGAAGGGATAGGATTAAAATTCCATAATTGGCCTCAAGTGCAAGTGGGAGATTGATAGAGTTAGTGGTATGCCCTAAGGGCAATTCTATTATTTATTGTAAATTATTAAATCTGTAATCAATTCTTGTTCGAAATAAAAGTTGTTTTCTTTTCGTTACATATTGTATAAAATGTTATAAATAATTAATTGATACATTTAAGTATATATATTAGAAATTCCATAAATGATGTGTAGTGATAGCAATTACAAATAGTTGTAATCACGAGTATTACATCACAATATAATAAGCACACCATTTTAAATATTCATATTCAAATGTATCGAGACTGGAAATCGATACATCTGTTGAGACTAGAGTATGCAACACTTTCCAAATTCTGCATCTGTGTTTGATTCTATGATTATATATGTGTTTGAATATTACATACATTTGTGTACAAATCAACAATAACTCAAAAAGATTTAGTAATTTCTTATAAACACTATTCACCCCCTACTCTAGTGTTCATTCTAGCCTTAAGATCCATATTCTGCATTCCTCACATTTGGTATCAGAGCAAGGTTTTCAAAAGTTTCATAATCTGATTTTTGAAAAAGTTCTTTTTTTAAAATGGCTATGTTTAAGAAATTTGTTAATGCATGTTTAGAAATATTCAGATCATCATTGTCTCTTGAGTCTGCATATAATTAATATTCAAATACAAGTTGTCTACTAAGATTGTTTGATGTGCGGGAATCATGCTTTATGGGAGTTGAGGAATCAATCCAGAACAAACAAACTGTGTAGATCAAAAAGAACAAATGGATACTCGATAGTGGATGTTCTAGACACATGACTGGGAATCCAGATATGTTGAATGATATAATATACAAAGACGGAGGACTGGTCAACTTTGGAGACAATTCAAAAGGTTTTGTGATCGGCATCGGCAAAGACGGTAACTCTGAAACTCCTATTATTACTAATGTTTTGCTAGTTAAGAATCTGAAACACAATCTGCTAAGTATAAGTCAACTATGCGATAAAGGATATAAAATTAGATTTGAAAAAGATAAGTGTCACATTGAAGATAATAATTCAACCATAATATTTGAGGGAATTAGGAAAAAGAATATTTATATCCTTAGTATGAAAATTTCAAATGATAACTTGTGTCTTTTGGAAAATGCAAGTGACCCTTGGATTTGGCATAAGAGATTTGGACATTTGAATTTCAAACTCTTATCTAGACTGTCAAAACATGATCTAGTAAGAGGCCTCCCTAAAATGAATTTTAAAGTAGATAGTCTATGTGATGCATGTCAACTAGGAAAACTTAGAAAAAGCTCTTTTAAATTAAAAGATATGATTTCTACTACGAAACCTCTTGAATTACTTCATATTGATCTATTTGGTCCATCTCAAATTCTATCAATAAATAATAGTAAATATGTTTTTGTAATTGTAGATGATTATTCTAGATTTACATGGACAATATTTTTAAAACATAAAAGTGATACTTTTGAATATTTTAAGAATTTTTCAAAAAGTGTTCAAAATCAACTTTCTAAAAAATTATAACCATCCGTAGTGATCACGGTGGTGAATTTGAAAATGAAAAGTTTGAAGAATTCTGCAATAAAAAGGGAATAATTCGCAATTTTTCATTTCCAAGAACTCCATAACAAAACAGAGTAGTAGAACGTAAAAATAGGACGATTCAAGAGTGTGCGAGAACTATGCTTGCTGATAGTAATTTACCAAAGTACTTTTGGGCAGAAGCAGTTGCTACCGCCTGTTGTATTTTAAATAGAATTTTAATTAGACCTTTAACTGATAAGACATCTTATGAACTTATTTACTCAAAGAAACCTAAGGTATCTTATTTTAGAATTTTTAGAAGTAAATGTTTTATTTTAAATACAAAAGATAACTTAGATAAATTTGATTCAAAATCCGACAAAGGTATCTTTATCAGATACTCTAATAGAAGTAAAGCATACAGAGTATTTAATTTAAGAACTAATACCATCGAAGAAACAATGCATGTTTCATTTGATTTGATGAAAATTTCAAAATTTTTGAAGAAATAAATGATGAAGAGGATTTAATCACTCAAAACCAAGAGTCAACTGAAACTAATAATGAATTAAATCCTCCTAATAAAAGGATTAAACTTTTAAAAGATCACCCTATAGAAAATATACTTGGAGATATGCAATCTGTTGTTAAAATAGAAACCAACTAAGTCAAATGAGTAATGTAGCTTTTATATCAACTATTGAACCCAAAAATCTAGAAGAAGCATCAACTGATGATTCATGGATTTTGGCTATGCAAGAAGAATTAAATCAATTCATTAGAAATGATGTTTGGGAACTTGTTCCTAGACCTGAAAATAAAACAATAATTGGAACTAAATGGGTTTATAAAAATAAAATGAATGAACAAGGAGAGGTTGTTAGAATAAAGCTCGGTTAGTCGCTCAAGGTTATTATCAAGAAGAAGGAATAGATTTTGATGAAACCTTTGCCCCCATAGCAAGATTAGAAGCTATTAGGATTCTACTTGCTTTCGCAAATCATAATAATTTCAAATGGATGTTAAAAGTGCATTTTTAAATGGTTTTGTAAAAGAAGAAGTATTTGTTAAACAACCACCACTTTTTGAAAATGATAAATTTTCAAATCATGTTTACAAACTTAAGAAAGCTCTATATGGTCTAAAGCAAGCCCCTAGAGCCTGGTATGATAGACTAAGATCTTACTTGTTACAATCAAATTTTGAAATAGGTAAAGTAGATAATACTCTTTTTATTAAAAGAAATAAAAATTATATTCAACTAGTACAAGTCTACGTAGAAGATATCATTTTTGGATCAACTAATTTTGAAATGAATAAAGAATTTTCTGAAATAATGACAAAAGAGTTTGAGATGAGTCATATGGGTGAATTAAACTTCTTTTTAGGATTACAAATAAAACAATTAGATAATGGTATCTTTATTAGTCAAGAAAAATATGCTAAAGACCTAGTTAGTAAATTTGGTTTGACTACTGTGATTGGAAAACCCACTCCCATGGCAACCAATGAGTACCTTAGTAAAGAAGATCTCTCGAAAGATGTAGATCAAAAATTATATAGAGGAATGATTGGATCACTACTCTATATCACTGCGAGTAGACCTGATATCATGCATAGTGTATGTCTCTGTGCAAGGTATCGATCCCAACCTAAAGAAACTCACTTAAAAGCTGTAAAACGTATATAAGATATGTTAAACACACCTTTGATTATGGCTTATTTTACCCTAAAAATGATTCGTTTGACTTAATATCTTACTGTGATGCTGATTATGCTGGTTGCAAATCAGACCGAAAAAGTACAAGTGGAACTTGTCACTTTTTAGGGCATTCTCTGATTTCCTGGTTTAGTAAAAAAGCAAAACACAGTTTCTCTATCAACAACTGAAGCAGAGTATATTTATGGTGCTTTGACTTGTTCTCAAGTAATACATATGCAACAAACTTTAAAAGATTTTGGTTTAAATATCCCAAATCACCAATTTATTGTGA
This sequence comes from Allium fistulosum, assembly GCA_030737815.1. NCBI lineage: Eukaryota > Viridiplantae > Streptophyta > Magnoliopsida > Asparagales > Amaryllidaceae > Allium > Allium fistulosum. The sequence goes on from CM060902.1 coordinate 1,027,060,088, forward strand.
TAATACTAGTGCAATAAATTTATCCAAAAATACTACTCAACATGCTCGAACTAAACATATTGATATCAGACACCATTTTCTCAGAGATAATATAAGTAGAGAAGTAATTACTCTCGACTATATCAATTCTGAAAATCAAATTGCTGATATCTTAACAAAACCCTTAAATGAATCTACATTTACTAAATTAAGAAGAGAATTAGGTATTTGTTTATTAACTGAAATATAAAATATAAATAACAAAGTATAATTAAAAATTAAATCAAAATAAATCAAATAGTAAAAATATTGAGAACCATGTCGACATCTCCCTTATACCCATGTCGACATATAACATTTTTTAAATTTTAAAATTTTTCCCACCAAAATTCAAATAATTGGTTATATATTCTTCTTATTTTCGAAATTTTCTTCATTCTCTCTGTTCAATTTCTGTTCTATCTTCTGAAATCATTTTATGAATGGCCTCCTCTTCCAAATCAAACATAAAATCAACCTTTTCGTTCCCTTCTCCTACCTCTGGTCTGTTCCAACGTACTACGCTCGCCCGAGTGACAAAAATGGAGGATTCTCTGAAGGATGCAATTCAGTTAATGACTGAAATTCAAATAGTGCAACTCCGAATGGTAAAAGAACAGGAAAGGCATGGGAAATCCTTAAAAATTTGCAAAAATTTCTAATGGACAATCATGCTAATCCAATCTTGATTGACGAGGACTCTTCAGAAGATCATGAATAAGAGGAAAGTGAAGAAGAAGAAGAAGAACCAATGGAAGAAGAGCATGCGGAAGACAACGACAAAGTCATTTGCATTGGCGAAGTATGTTCTGACAAGGACGGAAACTTGGTTGAACAACGTGGAAATTTCTGTTTCCATTATCCAAATTATTTGATCCATAGATCTCCAATTGTCAAAGATACTCAGTAGTTTCTTCTTATTCGTTTTTTATCGTTATGTGTATATTTGTCACGTTTTATGAAAATGTAAATATAAACATATATATATATATATATAAATTAATATTATGTGTTCTTATAAATGATTCCTATATATGTTATATATAAGTATTATATAGGTACTTGGTTAGGAATGTAAGTAGTTTAGGACTAAGTTTTAGGTTTACAAGTAAGTATTGATTATGTATGATAACACTATCATTATAATCATATAGGTTATTAGACTAAGAGTTGTATAGTTTGGAGTTAGTTTGTTTTTGTTGATGACAAAGGCGGAGAAATATAAAATAGAAGAGTTAGGCATAGATTAAGGGGGAGTTATCAGTTTTAGGGGGAGTTATTAGGATAGAAGTAATATTTTATAAACAAAGGTTGTCATCATCAAAAAGGGGGAGATTGTTAGTCCATTAGTTGATGGTTTTGATGACAACAACCTTATAATAAGATTATAAAATATAAATACTAACATTATAGTTTAGATATATATGTATATGCAGGATTTAACCATGCAGGTACCAAAAATGAAGACTGTACAGTATAGAGATTCAAGATTGAAGACTCATGAGTATCAAGAATATCAAGGTTATCAAGAGTTCAAGATTTCAAGATAAGTATTGAGTCTAGAATTATGTTAAAACTTCATAATAGCACTGAAATCTTCACTCCATTTTTCTTTTGGGATGGAACCCATTTCTACCTTTTTAGTGGCTTACAAACCCACGACAAGTAGCTTACAAACCTACGACAAGTGGCTTACAAACCCACGAACATCCTGGTTTTGTACAAGTTCTCGAGTCCAGATGTGATTAGATATTCTGCAGGAAGAAGCTTGCAAAACTACTTCAAAATGATTTTCAAAATTACTTCAGAATGATTTTCAAAACTGCTTTTTAAAATGTTTTAGCCTTAAAAATTATCTTTTCACATGATTTTCAAAAAGATGTTTTAGCCTTAAATATTCTTTGTTTTTGTTTTTAATAAACTCTTGTTTTAAACTTCGTTTGCTTTAAACTATCTTTTAATTATAATATATTTATACTTAGATTTAAATATAAAATTATAGTAAAATTATATATATATTATTCTCTATGTTTATTTGTGTATTTTATCTATAGTCAAGTATATTTATAAAGTTTAAATAGTTTTTAATATAAGGTAAATGTTATTTTCAAAGAAAATCAAATCTTCAAAAAAATGCTTTGGGATGTCGACATGCCCTAGTACCCTATTTCGACATAGTGACAGTTAGATTCAAAAATTTGAATATCAAAAGAAGTGTCTATTCGCCATAACCTTTCACGAATGGACATGACTGTTGTTCTTCTATAAATAGGGGTTGGTTTCAATGAATTTTATATCAGATTTTCTGGTTTTTCACTTCTCTTCTTCTTCCACATTTCCTTATTCAAAATCCTATCATCACTCTGTCGAAATCAACATTGAATCTAACTAGATCATCTCTGGTTTGATTCTCTATCTATCTCAACAAGATCCTAGTGCTATTCAGAGTTATAGGCTTCTTTGTAATCTATCTAGCAAGAAAAGGTGTGATTGTAGCCTTGGAAATCAATCAAGCGAGAAAAGGTGAGATTGTAGCCTTGGAAATCAATTGGGTGAACTTGTTGCCCCGGAAATCAAGTATCTCTACCCAGAGGATTGTGATTCTAGAGGGTGTACCTCATAGCCTTGAAATCGAGAGTTGTAATTGTTGAATTGTTTTTGAAAGGAAATCCGTACTTATTTATGCGGGACTGGATGTAGGGTAACTCCGAACCAGTATAAAATCTGGTGTGTTCTTTCCTTTACTGCATTTACTTTATTTCTGCATCTGTGTTTGATTCTATGATTATATCTGTGTCTGAATATTACATACATTTGTGTACAAATCAACAATGACTCAAAAAGATTTAGTAATTTCTTATAAACACTATTCACCCCTCTAGTTTTCATTCTAGCCTTAAGATCCATAATCCGCATTCCTCACACTTACAACCAAGAGTCACATAACTGAAACGCGTTGAATACTCCTTTAATCACCCGATTTAATTAATTTATAATTATTATAAATTGATTCAATTAATTAATATTTATGAAATATAAATTGCAAAATTTTATTTGATGCGTTGAATAATATTAAACAATGTGTTTATAAAAGTTATAAATATGTTGAACAATATACGATATCGATATGCGTTTAAATTTGATTTAAATGTGGGAATTGTTTGTCCTGGCATAAAGGTGTTCAAGGTCCATAAGTTAGTATGCATAGTCGATCTTAGTTGCCTAGAATATGCTCGGCCATATGATGGCCAAACCATGTGAGTTAGAGTGAGTAAAAGAATGGAATTAGTAAAGACGGTTTTAAGGATCTCGATCCTAAAACACCCTTTTGTCCCTCCTTTATACAAGAGGCTTAACACTCTCTTTGCCACTCTTAGTCCGCTATCCAACTGTCCATATCAGGCTAGCCATTGCTTATCAAGCACAAAAAATTCCTGAAGTTCAAATTACATGAAATACAACACCATTTGATAGTAAGTGGTCAGCAATTTGGGAGCCAATACTTTTTGATTTGCGAACGGATTCACGGGGATCAATTCAACGTTTCAATGTGTACATAAGGGCTTTGGTGAAAGGTAAAGCTCTTTCTTATCTTTGTTATATAACCTTTATATGCTATATTATTTATGTGATAGGATGTTATATTGTATTATGAATCTTGTATACCGAAATCCTATCACAAGTTGATTATAGATTAAAAAAAATTATCCTGCGAATATTTTCTATGCTTAGCGCTAATGGCTAGTAATTTTTTTTATTATAATTGATTTCGATAAACTAGTAAATATTTCTAAAGACTATAAATCATATATTACATGCTTTAAATTTTATAAAATTTATTTATGTAAAATATAAATTCAACAACAAAAAATTATTTTATTTATTAAATGTTTTTTTACTATATTAAATAAAAATAAAAATATATAATTATTTGCTTAACTTAAATTGATTATATAAATGAATATACGAATATATGTTTATAAATATAATATTAATATTGTATAAACTTTATGAAAATTACATTGCACATTTCTGGAATTAAAAATATTTTATTTATTTATTTTATAATTAATTCCGTAGAAAATTAAAAATTAATATACACGTTTTAATTTTAAAACCGAGAATCAAATTTTAAAAAATTATTTTAGATCTGGGCAAGAGCATAAGTAAGTAAATATTTAAATATAATATTTATTATTAGTATTTATAAATATATATATATATAATTAAAAAAATCCTACCGCTTTAAAATGTTTTTATACATATACATCTATTTTTAAATTATTTTTTAAGATAATATTTAATTAATTTTACGATATATATATATATTTATAAACATAGCTTCATAAATGTCTTCACAAATTGTTCACATTTATTTTTTAACTTATGTAAAGGTGAATTCACATTTATAATATATATATCTTTATTAATAGTTGGCTTGGAAGCGCAATTTTTTAGTCCAATCGCGACGTTCCAAAATTGCCCCTTTATATGTGTTCCTTTAGTAATAGTTGCAATATATTTGTCGTCACACTCTTTTGATGTTAGTATGAAATACCAAAAATGCCTCTATACAGATATTATTAAAATTTAACATCACTTAAAAATAAGATATGATAATTAAGCTTTCTTCACAAATTCAAAATTTCCTCTACAAATATTTAACAAGTCTTAGTATCATTTAAAAATAGGATCTAACAAATAAACTACTTTACAAATTCATTTTTTATTAATTAATAATATAAATAAAAATTTAATCTAATAAAAAATTAGATATTGCAACTTAGAAATAAAAATTCAAATTAACTACGTTTGATTCAACACAAAAATATGACTAAATATTTATGGAAATCATTTTCTTTTGAACGTATTAAATAATACAATTTGTAGAAAAACAATTCAGACGCCTTCATCACGCGCGAAACGCGTGCCATAACGCTCGTGTGTGTATATATATATATATTTATGTTTGTGCCAAAATTGGTCACAAACACCCAATTGCCGATAAAAGCACCCGTTCATAATTACAGATCACAGATAGCAAGTTTATAGAGGATAAAATATGAAGAACGCTCATAAAATTAAAAGGAAAGCAATAGAAACACACGATTTATAGTGGTTCAGCTATCTCCGGCCTACGTCCACTTTGAAGAGTTGCTATTTTATTGATTATCACTCGCTAGTTACAAGAGTATAGATGATAATAATCGAGTTACAATGGAGTTCTGCAGAGTAGCGGCCTAGTAGAACCGAAAAGATCCTTTTTCTGAAGCTCTTGGACTGCTATTTATAGGTGTGGGTAGCAAATATCTCACCCAGATCTCGGAAGAATTCTTCTCTCACGTGGACGGGCCCACAGAATTGTGTTCAGGTGATTTCAACTCGATCTGCAAGCGATACGAATTGAGTTCATATCGATCCATAATTGGTCCTTTTGGGCTGAAATTGATCAGGTACATTCTTAAAGTTGTAGACAAGCTCCTGTGAAAATTTGGTGGCATTTGGACTTGTAGATCTCGAGTTATGATCGATGCAATTTTGGATTTGTTGAAGGCTGTCGAATTCGTATCGCTCTCATTCGCATCGCTTCTATTCGTATCGCTTGTATGAACGTGATGTTCAATGACGCGGCGCTAACTTTTAGGATCGATCCACTTTTCATGCCGAGCAACCGAGTCTTTCCTTCTTCACGTGTCTCCTTCGTATCACTCTCATTCATGTGCTTCGTATCCATGTCGTTCGTATCCATTGTCATGGTTTCGTTCGTATCGCTTCCTTCAAATTTCAATCGCATAGGTATTCCCAGGCACTGCTTCACATCGATCAACAAGGATGTCGTTCGTATCGATCCATCGCGTATCATTCACATCGATCACTGGCCGATCGATACAAATAACATGTATAGGTGGATCGATACGAATAAATTAGTGGATGATGGATGTGAAGCAGGGTGAATATGGATCGATATGAAGTGAGGCATGTTTGATCGATTCGAACTAATGAACGTTTGATGGATACGAACGATACTTCCTTTCATGGATATGAACCGCCTCTTACCTCGATGGATACGAATTAGTGTTGCCATGATGGATACAAATAGTGCTAGTTTTTTTTAATGGACTCGAATGAAACCGATACGAAGGAGGTGGAATGATGGATACGAATGAGAGTACTACTTGATTTGCATCGATCATATCTTGAGCATACGAACTCCGATTGACTATAAATTTGGAATGTTGGATTTTATAGCTTTGCTTGTCGTGTCATGTTAACTATAGCTCGATCTAAACTTGGAAAAAATTTGTTCGTATCCATAGCGAAACAGTGTATAACTAATCTTCGGGACAGATTATCTTTAGTTTTCAGTCAATTTTTTGGTGTCGCGGCCTTACCAAAGGGCGGGATAACACTTGCCCCCAAAAACATGCCTTGTGATAGGAAGGTGTGTTTTGTAGTGCTACAAGCTAGATGTTCGTATCCTGTTAATGACCTGTAAAGATATTGATAATCTTACCAGATCGTGAATGGTGATCATTCGAGATCGTATGTCGATCGAGGTGGTATGTGACCGTTTGGGGTCGAATGCCGTTCGAGGCAAATTGTGATAGTTCGCGATCGTGTGCCGTTCAAGGCGAATTGTGTCGCGATCGTTCGCGGTCGGGTGCCATTCGAGGCGAATTGTGAGTGCCCAGGGGGGACTTAGTATCATTAATGTCAGATTTCATGTTCGAGTGAGTTTCTGAATTGTTTGTTATGGTGGTTTATCGCCATCTCAGAGCATGCCTGAGGTCCGTTCGCGATCAGATTCACATTCACAATGAGTCTTATAACAAAAATGTCCAAAAAATCAAGTTCGGATGTAGAAAATAGAAAACAAAAGCAAAACAGAGACATCAAAGTGCAAACACCTCCACTGATGCGATTGATAGTCATATCAAAGCATGCCTGAGGATCGTTCGTGATCCTGTACATGTGTAAATGACTTAATCGTGTTGGTTTGGAGTTTGCCACTCATTTGTCATTATTCTGATCAGTTGATGACAAGCTGACGCCTCGATCCGGAGCCACCTTCATTTGATGCAGATGGTGGTTGCTCTCGCTCCACTATTGTCGCTCGCCGTCTCACATATTGCGATAGCAGACCATTCCGGATATGTCCCTCAACCTCATCCCTTAAGTGCCTGCAATCATTCGTACTATGACCATTTAGCTCGTGGAATAAGCATTACTTGTCTGATCTTCTTTCATTATTGGTCGGATCCCTCCTCATTGGCCTCCGGTAGGGAACCTGCCCCCGGTGTCTTGGTAGATTCGTTCCAAAGTCTCGTTCAACTCTGTGTAAGAGGTCAATCTCGGTTCCTTTCGCGGCCGCTTTGGCTCATCACCGCTATTATCTGCCTTTTGTTTCCCTTTATCTTTGCCTGAATCCATTCCGGGTAGGTCTCCGCTTTTGACTGCATAAACATGAACTCCCTCTCCTTCCCCTCTCTCTCAGCATTTGCATCCTCTTATCGCAAAAACCTTTCTGCCTCACGGTAAAACTTTCCTAGATCCATGGGTGGATCCCTTGTCAATGAGTTCTTGAATTCTGTGCCATCAGCTATGCCAGATACAACTGCCATCAAAACCATGGATGGATCAGGTCGTTCCACCGATGATGCCGTAGCATTGAATAGTGTAAGAAAACTCCTCAAAGATTCCCCGGTTCTTTACTTTAGTGTTGTCAAACTCACTACATTCTTGGGCCTCGAAATGTGAACTCTGAACTGCCTCATGAACTTCTCGGTCAACTCGGTCCATGTTTCAATGGAGCCGCTCTCCAATTGCCTGAACCATAGTGCTACTATGTCTATCAAATACAATGGGAAACACCGGGCCATGACCTCCTCCGATGCCCCTAGTACCTCCATGTGCCTTATTTACCTCGTCAGATGAACAGCACTAACGGTCCTTCAATCGTACGTCTCCAGTGTTTGTAGCTTGAATTCTGGTGGATTACTAGCCTGCCTAATTGTGGGAGCGAAGGGGCTCCTGTTCACATCTTCCAGATCTCTATTCACTAATCTGCCTCTCATTGCTCGTTTGACCATCTCTGTCAATCTGTCATTATCTCAAAGCTGCAGTCCTTGTCCATTGCCTTTGATCTGCCCCCCGAGTTCACAAGGGAATTCTGGAATCTGCTCTTCTGAGCGTGCATCCAATCCTCTATCAATGCCATGTTGCACAGTTCTACCTGGTATTCTGCCTGGGATTGGATCAGCATGCTCCAGGGGCATGCCCCCTAGCTCTGGGGTTGCTCCTAATGGTCCCGCTCTATTCTGGGTTCTCATTGCTCCATGCTCCCGACCTTTATCTCCAGCACTTCCTGCCGTAGCGTTCCCTTGATTCTGCATTCTAGCTTGTCCAATTTGCTGGAGTAGGTTCTGCATCATCTCTTCTTGCCTTTTCAGCATTCCTTCCTGCATAGCTTCCATCATCATCTCCATCTCATCTCTGGTGATGAAGGCCAAAGTCTGATTAGCTCCTGAGGATGCTTCCTGGCTTCCTTCATGCCGACTTCTCTCCGCTCTTTGTCTCCTAGTTGATTGCTTCATCATAGCTTTCCAGATCCAAGTGTTTAAGCCTTCGGATCCAAAGTCCAAGTAGTAGAATCCCTGAATGCTAGCCTTCTCGGTGAAACCACCAAAATGTTTACACCAAACTTGCTCACAAACACCCAATTGCGGATGAAAGCACCCGTTCACAATTACAGATCATAGATAACAAGTTTATAGAGGATAAAATATGAAGAACGCTCAGAAAATTAAAAGGAAAGCAATAGAAACACACGATTTATAGTGGTTCGGCTATCTCCGGCCTATGTCCACTTTGAAGAGTTGCTATTTTATTGATTATCACTCGCTAGTTACAAGAGTATAGATGATAATAAACGAGTTACAATGGAGTTCTGCAGAGTAGCGGCCTAGAGGAACCGAAAAGATCTCTTTTCTAAAGCTCTTGGACTGCTATTTATAGGTGTGGGTAGCAAATATCTCACCCAGATCTTGGAAGACTTCTTCTCTCACGTGGGCGGGCCCACGGGATTGAGTTCAGGTGATTTCGACTCGATATGGGAGCGATACAAATTGAGTTCGTATCGATCCATAATTGGTCCTTTTGGGCTGAAATTGATCAGGTATATTCTTGAAGTTGTAGACAAGCTCCTGTGAAAATTTGGTGGCATTTGAACTTATAGATCTCGAGTTATGATCGATGCAAATTTTTATTTGTTGAAGGCTGTCGAATTCGTATCGCTCTCATTCATATCGCTTCTATTTGTATCGCCTGTAGGCACGTGATGTTCGATGACGCGGCGCTAACTTTTAGGATCGATCCACTTTTCATGCCGAGCGACCGATTCTTTCCTTCTTCACGTGTCTCCTTTGTATCGCTCTCATTCATGTGCTTCGTATCCATGTCGTTCGTATCCATTGTCATGGTTTCGTTCGTATCGCTTCCTTCAATTTTAATTCGCATCGGTATTCCCAGGCGCTGCTTCACATCGATTAACAAGGATATCGTTCGTATCGTTCCATCGCATATCATTCACATCAATCCCTGGCCGATCGATACGAATAACATGTATAGGTGGATTTATACGAATAAGATAGTGGATGATGGATGTGAAGCAGGGTGAATACGGACTGATATGAAGTGAGGCATGTTTGAATGATTCGAACTAATTAATGTTTGATGGATACGAACGATACTTCCTTTCATGGATACGAACCGCCTCTTACCCCAATGGATACGAATTAGTGTTGCCATGATGGATACAAATAGTGCTAGTTTTTCCTGATGGATTCGAATGAAACCGATACGAAGGAGGTGGAATGATGGATACGAATGAGAGTATTGCTTGATTTGCATCGATCATATCTTGAGCATACGAACTCCGATTGACTTGAAATTTGGAACGTTGGCTTTCATAGCTTTGCTTGTCGTGTCATGTTAACTATAGCTTGATCTGAACTTGGACAAAATTTGTCAGTATCCATAGCGAAACAGTGTATAAATGACCTTCGGGGCAGATTATCTTCAGTTTTCAGTCAATTATTTGGTGTCATGGCCTTGCCAAAGGTCGGGATAACACTTGCCCCCCAAAACATGCCTTGCGATAGGAAGGTGTATTTTGTAGTGCCACAAGCTAGATGTTCGTATCCTGTTAATGACCTGTAAAGATATTGATAATATTACCAGACCATGAATGGCGATCGTTCGAGATCTTATGTCGTTCGAGGTGGTATGTGACCATTCGCGGTCGAATGCCATTCGAGGCGAATTGTAACCGTTTGCGGTCGTGTGCCGTTCGAGGCAAATTATGATCGTTCATGGTCGGGTGCCGTTCGAGGCGAATTGTGACCGTTCATGGTCGGGTGCTGTTCAAGGCGAATTATGTGTGCCCGGGAGGGGACTTAGTATCATTAATGTCAGATTCCACGTTCGAATGAGTTTCCGATTAGTTTGTTATGGCGATTTATCGCCATCTCAGAGCATGCCTGAGGACCGTTCGCGATCCCATGCATGTGTAAGTGACTTAGCCGTTATGGAATTACAAACAACAGATTTACATTCACAATGAGTCTTATAACAAAAATGTCCAACTAAATCAAGTTTAGATGTAGAAAATAGAAAACAAAAGCAAAACAGAGACATCAAAGTGCAAACACCTCCACTGATGCGATTGATAGTCGTATCAGAGCATGCCTGAGGATCGTTCATGATCCTGTACATGTGTAAATGACCTAATCGTGTTGGTGTGGAGTTTGCCACTTATTCGTCATTATTCTGATTAGTTGATGACAAGCTGACGCCTCGATCTGGAGCCACCTTCATTTGATGTAGACGGTGGTTGCTCTCGCTCCACCGTTGTCGCTCGCCTTCTCACATATTGCGATAGCAGACCATTCCGGATATGTCCCTCAACCTCATCCTTCAAGTTCCTGCAATCATTCGTACTATGACCATTTAGCTCGTGGAATAAGCAATACTTGTCTGATCTTCTTTCATTGTTGGTCGGATCCCTCCTCATTGGCCTCCGGTAGGGAACCTGCCCCCTAGTGTCTTGGTAGATCCATTCCAAAGTCTCGTTCAACTCCATGTAAGAGGTGAATCTTGGTTCCTTTCTCGGCCGCTTTGGTTCATCACCGCTATTATCTGCCTTTCGTTTCCCTTTATCTTTGCCTGAATCCTTTCCGGGCGGGTCTCCGCTTTTGATTGCATAAACATCAACTCCCTCTCCTTCCTCTCTCTCAGCATTTGCATCCTCTTGTCATAGAAACCTTTCTGCCTCATGGTAAAACTCTCCTAGATCCATGGGTGGATCCCTTGTCAATGAGTTCTTGAATTCTGTGCCATCAGCTATGCCAAATACAGCTGCAATCAAAACCATGGATGGATCGGATCGTTCCACCGATGCTGCCGCTACGTTGAATCGTGTCAGAAAACTCCTCAAAGATTCCCCGATTCTTTGCTTCAGTGTTGTCAAACTCATCACATTCTTGGGTCTCGAAATGTGAACTCTGAACTACCTCATGAACTTCTTGGTCAACTCGGTCCATGTTTCAATGGAGCCGCTCTCCAATTGCCTGAACCATAGTGCTGCTATGTCAGTCAAATACAATGGGAAACACCGGGCCATGACCTCCTCAGATTCCGCTAGTACCTCCATGTGCCTCATATACCTCATCAGATGAACAGCGGTAACGATCCTTCCATCGTACGTCTCCAGTGTTGGTAGCTTGAATTCTGGTGGATTCATAGCCTGCCTAATTGCGGGAGCGAAGGTGCTCCTGTTCACATCTTCCAGATCTCTATTCACCAATCCACCTCTCATTGCTCGTCTGACCATCTCTATCAATCTTCATTATCTCCAAGCTGCAGTCCTTGTCTATTGCCTCCGATCTGCCCCCCGAGTTCACGAGGGAATTCTGGAATCTATTATCCTGGGTGTGCATCCATTCCTCTATCAATGCCATGTTGCACAGTTCTGCCTGGTATTCTGCCTGGGATTGGATCAGCATGCTCCAGGGGCGTGCCCCTAGCTCTGGGGCTGCTCCTAATGGTCCCGCTCTGTTCTGGATTCTGATTGCTCCATGCTCCTGACCTCTATCTCCAGCACTTCATGCCATAGCGTTCCCTTGATTCTGCATTCTAGATTGTCCAATTTGCTGGAGTAGGTTCTGCATCATCTCTTTTTGCCTTTTTAGCATTCCCTCCTACATAGCTTCCATCATCATCTCCATCCCGTCTCTGGTGATGAAGGCCGAAGTCTGATTAGCTCCTGAGGATGCTTCCTGGCTTCCTTCATGTCGACTTCTCTCCGCTCTTTGTCTCCTAGTTGATTGCTTTATCATAGCTTTCCAGATCCAAGTGTTTAAGCCTTCAGATCCAAAGTCCAAGAAGTAGAATCCCTGAATGCTAGCCTTCTCGGTGAAACCACCAAAATGTTTACGCCAAACTTGCTCACAAACACCCAATTGTCGAAGAAAGCACCCGTTCACAATTACAGATCACAGATAGCAAGTTTATAGAGGATAAAATATGAAGAACGCTCAGAAAATTAAAAGGAAAGCAATAGAAACACACGATTTATAGTGGTTCGACTATCTCCGGCGTACGTCCACTTTGATGAGTTGCTATTTTATTGAATATCACTCGCTAGTTACAAGAGTATAGATGATAATAAACGAGTTACAATGGAGTTCTACAAAGTAGCGGCCTAGAAGAACCGAAAAGATCCCTTTTCTGAAGCTCTTGGACTGCTATTTATAGGTGTGGGTAGCAAATATCTCGCCCAGATCTCGGAAGACTTCTTCTCTCACGTGGGTGGGCCTATGGGATTGAGTTCAGGTGATTTCGACTTGATCTGCGAGCGATACGAATTGAGTTCTTATCGATCCATAATTGGTCCTTTTGAGCTGAAATTGATCAGGTACATTCTTGAAGTTGTAGACAAGATTCTGTGAAATTTTGGTGGCATTTGGACTTGTAGATCTCGAGTTATGATCGATGCAATTTTAGATTTGTTGAAGGCTGTCGAATTCGTATCGCTCTCAATTGTATCGCTTCTATTCGTATCGCTTGTAGGCACGTGATGTTCGATGACACGACGCTAACTTTTAGGATCGATCCACTTTTGATGCCGAGCGACCGAGTCTTTCCTTCTTCACATGTCTCCTTCGTATCGCTCTCATTCATGTGCTTCGTATCCATGCCGTTCGTATCCATTGTCATGGTTTCATTCGTATCGCTTCCTTCAATTTTCATTTGCATCGGTATTCCCAGGCGCTACTTCGCATCGATCAACAAGGATATCGTTCGTATCGATCCATCGCGTATCATTCACATCGATCCTTGGACAATCGATACGAATAGCATGTATAGGTGGACCGATATGAATAAGTTAGTGGATGATGGGTGTGAAGCAGGGTGAATACGGACCGATACGAAGTGAGGCATGTTTGATCGATTCGAACTAATGAATGTTTGATGGATACGAATGATACTTCCTTTCATGGATACGAACCGCCTCTTACCTCGATGGATACGAATTAGTGTTGCCATGATGGATATAAATAATGCTAGTTTTTCCTGATGGATTCGAATGAAACCGATACGAAGGAGGTGGAATGATGGATACGAATGAGAGTATTACTTGATTTGCATCGATCATATCTTGAGCATACAAACTCAAATTGACTTGATATTTGGAACGTTGGCTTTCATAGCTTTGCTTGTCGTGTCATGTTAACTATAGCTCGATCCGGACTTGGGCAAAATTTGTCAGTATCCATAGCGAAACAGTGTATAACTGATCTTCGGGACATATTATCTTCAGTTTTCAGTCAATTTTTTGGTGTCATGGCCTTGCCAAAGGGCGGGATAACAATATACATACATACATACATACATACATATATATATACATATATTGATGCATATACACACACACACATTTAGACAGTGAATCGAATAAAAGAGGGGGGCTAGCATATTCATTACGAGGTAAATCCCTGCACTTATACACGAGCATGCTAAAGGATGTACACATTAAGCCCATTAAATATCCAATAAGGTAAAAGTTTGAAATTTACCTATTAACTCCGTTGCGGGCTGACCCAGATCCAACAAGTGATTAATTCGAACAAATAGAATATTAATGTTCATACATCACTTTAATTAATGGTGTGATAGTTCGGTTGAATTTATCGTTTATACATCTTTATTGGTAAAATCCAATTTACAATTTAAGCGGTTCCTTTTAATAACTATTATTTACACCAATTCTCTTCGTCAACACTATATCAGTTTAGGATTTATGGAATTTAGATTTGGCCAAAATTCCAATTTCATTTATATTCAACTTGGTTGGTCCATAAACAGTCTTTGGTTCAATAATAACATTTATTATTATCCATACATCTCTGACCATAGATTTTGACTTTGAGTTGAATATTGTTGACCGTGATACTAACCTCATACAATCGAGGAGACGAATTCTTTATTGAATAGTGTTTCACTTCCAGTGCTTCAACTAAGACTCAACTATGTCACTCGATGGTTGTTATACCATGATTTAACTATAACCAAAGTGGAGTATCCACATTGAAGTTTAACGGTATCTTAAGTTAAGAGAACTGTGTAATATCGTCACCTCAAGATTTCCTATTTGACCTAGTCAGGAAACTTTCAAACAAGTCATCCATAATTATCTAATAGCTACAAATATGTAACCCCCTAGTTCCTCCAACAACAGTGAGTAATACATTGTCCAACATTTGGGGAGCATTTTGTACTCTGGTCTCAACGGGTGCATCGATATCCTTTCTCGAAGCATCTTAACCACGAATATTTAAAATAATATGTTATTCTATATTATGATAATATTCTCATGATTACAACTCTGTAACAGTTATGGCATAACATATTACTTAAGGGTTCTCGATGATTCTAATTTATTTAATTTTTAAACATTCGAAAGCAATTTTCCCTTTTTAGTTTTAATGTTACCAATAATGTCTTTATTTCATTTTTTATGAAAAAGTCTTAAGTCTCTAAACATACTCACAAAATTTAGCTATATTACGCAAATACATAATATTATTACTTATAAAAAACATTTATTTTTAACTATATCGCAGAAATTAGTTTCTAATCTCTTTTAAAATCTAAAAGTTCTTTGAATTAAAGGGTTTTCGTTGCATAAAATAATAATCGGATAGTGATCAGAATGAAGCGTTTCATGCCCGTTAACTTGAATAACAGGGATCATATCTTCCATTTTCTCTCTAACGAGTAATCAGTCTAGAAGAGCCATATAAGATATTTCTCTTGAGTTCGACCAAGTAAACCATCTGTTGTTAAGTTGTAATTTAATTAGATTACCATAAAATGAGAAAACGATTTTATTACTTTCAGTTTTCATACATTGCAATACAATACTTCTGTTTGTATTTATAAAGTAAAGAAAGCTTCTGGGCTGAGGAATAGGTCCAGCCTAATAAGCAGACCAACAGTAAATAAGGGTAAAACTTTATACCCGATACACACATATCCTTATTATTCCCCCCATAAACTAAACTAGGGTTTCCACCCCTTATGTCTTCTCTTCATTTTCCATGGCGGTAGGGAGAACGCGCAGTTCTTCGATGAAATAGCCTTCGTTAAAATATCAGCGCATTGGTAAAAGGAGGGGATATGCCGGATCTGAAGCTTCCCGCTTCCAGTTCGTTCTCTAACGAAGTGTAGATCCACTTCTAGATGTTTTGTTCTCGAGTGCTGAACAAGATTCATGGATAGAGATATGGCACTCAAATTGTCTACCCAGACAGTCGGTGTTTGCTTAATCTCGAACCCTAATTCTCTGAGAAGAGCTTCAGTCCAGGTGATTTCCGCGATGACACTAGCGATAGCTCTGTATTCTGCTTTCGTGCTCGACTTAGAAACGGTCGATTGCTTCTTCGTGCACCATGAAATGAGGTTGTTGCCGAGGTACACACAGTGTCCAGTGATGGATCTCCTGTCATCTAAATCATTGGCCCAATCAGAATCACTGTAAGCTTGTAAAGTTATATTTTTGCATGACACTAGTCTTAATCCATAATGAATAGTTCCCTTTAGATATCTAAGAATGCATTTAACTGCACGCCAGTGCTCATTTGTTGGTGCTTGCATGTATTGGCAGATCTTATTTACACTAAAACAGATGTCTGGTCTAGAAATAGTTGCATACTGGAGTGCCCCAACCACACTCCTATATTGTTTGACATTTTCAATTGGCTCTCCCTTGTCTTTAGATAGTTTGAGATTACTCGTCATGGGTGTGGGCAGTGCTTTGGCATTGTCCATATTCGCTCTAACTAGAACATCTGATATGTATTGCTTTTGTGACAAACTAATGCTTGTATATGTATTTCTCTGAATATGAATCCCTAGGAAGTAATTTGCAACTCCCAAGTCTTTTATAGCAAATTGTCTGTCTAAACACCTGATTACTGTTTCAATTTCATGCTGATTGTCTCCTGTAATGAGAATGTCATCAACATATACCAATATATAGATGCTATTGTCCCCCTGCTTTCTTATATAGAAGGAGTTATCGAATTTAGTGGCAGTGAATCCTAATTTGACTAAAGTGGTTTTCAGTTTTTCATACCAGGCCCTTGATGCTTGTTTCAACCCATATATGGCCTTGTGTAACTTGCATACTTGATTGCTGCTATCTTTAGAACTATAACCCTTTGGTTGTTGCATGTACACTTCTTCCACTAAGTCTCCATTTAAGAATGCATTGTGCACATCCAACTGTCTTATTTCCCAATTCTTGTGTAGAGCTAAAGTTATTATAATTCTAATTGTTGCTGGTTTAATCACTGGGGAGAAAGTCTCATTAAAGTCTTAACCATACTGTTGTGTATAGCCTTTCGCCACAAGTCTTGCCTTGTGCTTGATTACTTTGCCATCTGCATCTCTTTTGATTTTATAAGTCCACTTGCTTCCAACTATGTTTTTGTGTTTTGGTGGATCAACTAAGATCCATGTTTTGTTTTTAATCAATGCATTATATTCTTCATCCATGGCTTTTCTCCACCTTTTATCTTTAACAGCTGATTCATATGATGTTGGCTCTACTTCGTTGATTTGAATGTTGAATGTTTTGGGTTTAAAGATACCACTTTTGGATCTAGTAGTCATGGGATGTTGACTAATGGTTGGTTGTTGTACTTGATGTTCAACCATATAGTGATCAGTAGCTTCATTTGTTGAGTCGGTAGATTCATTTGTTGAGTCTTCATTCCCTTGATTTTCCTGTATATCCACTTGCTGTTGTTCATTATGCTGTGAGCTGTCCATTGCATTTTGCTCTGAATTATCAATATAAACATTCTCTGTTGATTTATAATTTGTTTTGTTTTCATTGCTGATCCAATTGGACAGATTAGGCATTTGACTTGTCCCTGCATTGTTGATGTCCATTCCTTGTTTGTGTTTTTCCTTCTCTACAAAAGGGAAAACACTTTCATTAAACACTACATGTCTTGAGATATAAAGTCTGCCTTGATTGTGTAGGCACTTGTAGCCTTTCTGATTATCTACATAACCCAGAAAAGTACATTTACTAGACCTCGGGCTCAATTTATGTTTATTGTATGGTCTGAGACAAGGAAAACACAGGCACCCAAAATTTCTTAAATACTTATAATCTGGTTTGACACCAAAAAGTTTTTCAAAAGGGCAGATATGGTTTAACACTTTGGTTGGCATTCTATTAATAAGATATACTGCTGTGGCAAATGCCTCCCTCTAGTATCTCATAGGCAGACAAGCTTGTGATATAAGTGTTAAACCAGTCTCCATTATGTGTCTGTGTTTTCTTTCAACCAATCCATTTTGTTCAGATGTGTGGGCATGTCATTCTATGTATGATTCCTTTCATAGTGAAGAAATCCTTTAGGGTTTTGAACTCACCCCCACCATCTGTTTGTATCATTTTCACACTGCTATTTAACTATTTTTCAATACAAGTGATGAAATTTTTCATAGCATTGCATGTGTCTGATTTTGCCTTTAAAAAATATATCCATGTATACCTGCTATGAGCATCAACAAGTGATAGGTAATACTTGTCTCCTTGAGTTGAATTATGTGGAGATGGTCCCCACAAGTCAGCTGCCACTAGCTCAAGAGGCTTTTCATATACAGTTTCAGAATATTGAAAAGGTAATTTATGACTCTTACCAATTTGACAGTGTGTACATACATTAGAACTACATAATTTTAGAAAGGAAAATTTATTTTCATTCAATACTTGTTTGACTACATCAAGACTGGGATGCCCTAACTTGCAATGCCATACATCAAGAACATTATCCTTTTTGTTATCATGTACTAACATTATTACACCCAACTGCATTGTTACAAAAAGGTCCTTTTCTCATATTGCTGAACTTGTATAAACCTTGATCCAGTTTTCCCTGTAACAATATATTTTTATTCAGCATGTCTCTGACAAGACAACATCTAGGGTGAAACTCAAAATATACATTATTCTCTTTAGCAAATTGTGAGACACTGATTAAATTCTTTTTGATACTTGGTACTCTCAATAAATTATTAAGATAGAGTAGCCTTGTACCTTCTATAGTGCCTGTTCCTACATGAGATATATTTATTGTTTCACCATTTCCCATTGCAACGGAATGCTTACCTGTATAGCTTTTATTTCCCAAGTTTAGATTTTGCAGATTGTTAGTCATATGGTTAGTGGCCCTTGAATCAGGGAACCATTCTTCCATGTTAACATCTTCAGGTCTGGTTGCATCATCAGTTGAGTTGTCTGTGTTATTTCTGGATTGATTACTGGTTTGTGCTATGTTTACTGTTGGTCTCTGTTTGCTTGACCCTGCTGAGTAGTATTGTAATCTTCTTAGAATCTGAAGTAGCACTTACTTGCCATGTGGCCAAATTTCTCACAAATTTGGCATTTGACCCTTTGGTTGTTTGGGTACCTTCCTCTGCCTCTTCCTCTTTGACTGTTGTTTCCTCTTGAATTTTGATTTTCTTGTTTGTTTTGATTATGTTTCTGATTTCTGTTCTTTATGGAGGAGGCATAGTTGGCTGAGTAGTCTTCTTGCATGAGACTTCTCTATTCAACCCTGTCTTCATGAGCAAGAAGTGCTGAGTGAACATGCTCTAAGTCTGGTATTGTTTGCTGTGTAGCAAGAAATGTTACTAAGGACTCATATTCTTGATCAAGACCATTTGTAATGATAAGAATCTGCTCACTATTAGATATCTCATGACCCACCGACTTCAATTTGTCACACAGATTCTTGATTCTGGCAAGATACTCTCTCATACTTGTATCATTCTTTCTTGCATTTTGTAGCTCTCTTCTATAGTGCATAATTTTGGTTGTTGATTGTGAACTAAAGATTCTTTCAATGGTTGACCATATCTCATATGAAGTGTAACGCCCAACAAGTTGTGACACGAGACTCTGACTGATACAAGATAATAACCAAGATGCAAGCAGGTTATCTTGCCTTTGATATTGAATGTAATCTGGATTGCTAATAAGTTTCCCTTTATCATCGGTGATGTTAATAGAAGGAACTTCCTTGGTTCCCTTCACATAATCTTGCAGATCATAACCTCTTAATGCAATTTCTATCTGGTATTTCCATGTTACGTAATTGTCTTCATCTAATGGTGTGTTGATTGCCTGATTTTTAGGTCTGATCAAGATTGGGTCGATGCTTTGATCGTTTATGGATCCGTTGCCTGTGTTCACAGAGGTGGTTCATCATCTTGATTTGCCATGGTGAATCAAGAACACTGATGTCCGGGTATCTTGATCAAGAAAGGAATGCTTTGGCGAGGCAATGATAAACTTGCAGCCAATGCAGATGAAGACAGTGCAATCAGATGAGGGGATCTTGATGAAGAAGGCAATGCTTTGGCGAGGCAGTGATAGACTTGCAGCCAAAGCACGCTGAAATGATTGAGATCGGTGTAACCAGATGAGGAGATGAAGATGTTATAATCTGATCCTCTTCTAAGATGGCACAACGAATGCAAGAACTGATTCTGATGAGAATCTGATACTACGTTGATCACGAGAAAGGTATGCCTCCCCTGTGATGACAATGCTCTGAGGGGAGAAAGAAAAGATCACTTTCTCTGATCAATAACTGCCTTTTGGCTATATTCGCTTTGATACCATAAAATGAGAAAACAATTTTATTACTTTCAGTTTTCATACATTGCAATACAATACTTCTATTTGTATTTATAAAGCAAAGAAAGCTTTTGGGCTGAGGAACAGGTCCAGCCCAATAAGCAGAGCAAAAGTAAATAAGGGTAAAACCTTATAGCCGATACACACATATCCTTATTATACCATTAGTAATAAACTGATCGAACTCTTCCATAGCCGAGATGACACTTTCTCGAGGTATGCATTCTCCTAGAAATCTGGTCATATTAAAATCTCCCTTATACCTAAGGGCCGACGGTGAGGGATCTAAACTTAACATTCAATCCATAGCACTCTTCTATCAAGCTTACCATGATGTCCATAAACATGTGAGACATTTAACAGGGAGCTGTCTCTTAGATGGGTGATGATAGGATGCATCGAGTGAATGCAAATAACAGTTTGAACCTACCAAACATTCTTAACCCCCTCCCCTCAACAAGTATATTAACATCTTCCGCCTAAGATAACACTAGTGTGTCATCAATCCCCAAACATTCCCCTTTATTCAATTGCTCCTTATCTCCTTCTACTCTTACAGCCAAACGATTCCCTTTGTTTACCACTTGGCGACCTAAATTATCTTGCCCACTTCCTTTTCCACATGTGTATCAACAGCCAACACGCCTGCATCGCATACTTTCTTGTCCGCACATTTCACAACCCAAACATCAGCACCATCACATACTTGCCCCGTAACCTGCTCCACCAATGCATTCGCACTGTTTGCACCACCTCCAAGCTATTCAGTTGCCTCAAAATCTCCAAACATTCATTGCGCTTAGCATTTCCAGTACCCACTCTTCCACCACCAAAATAGAGTTAATTTCCCCTATCACAACACATGCTTTCTCAACCATCACCTTCACCCTAGAAAAGCCATCCACCCCATATCGTTATCAGTGACAGTGATTCCTTCGTCCACAGAAGAGACATCGACTGTTTCACCATCAGTGACACCTCTATCGGCCATGGCATATTCACTTATACAAGTCGCATGTTCCAGATCTCCATCCATAACTACAGAGTTAGACAAGCCCTAAACTAGAGGTTTCCCACCTAATTGCACATTCTCCTCACCTCGTCGTTAAGCCATAATCCATCTGGAAGTATACGTTCAAACATATACTTTTGTAACTGAGTTGAAACCGTTCTCTCCTCTTGCCTTTATTGTTGCGTCCTTCAATCCCCAGTGAGTTGATGAGCATGTTCTACATGCTGTTTGTTTATTCCCTAACTTTTCACATCTGAAGCATTTGATTGGATCTTGACAATCTTTTGCTTTGTGTTAATAATCTCCACATCTATAGTAGATAGTTTATCCTGTTTGTCGAAGAATCAAGTTGGTGCAGGTTGATAAAGGACAATGAACAACTGCATTTGCTTGAGGAATTATTAAGCAATTGACATGTGCATAGGAGAGCTACGATTTGTGAGCAGGGTGTGGAGATGGCGCAGGATTTGGATGAGAAAGATTAATTCTTTTCTTAGTCGCCATTTTTTACCATTACCGAAAAACAAGTTTATTTAAACCAAATGGTAATATTTTATTGTCCATTTAATTTAAATTTGATTCATTAATTGGTTTTCTAATTTAATTCTATGTTTTAGTATTTCGACAAGTTCGTATTCCCAATCCAAACATTGTAACAGTGGAAAAAAATAGTTTATCTAACTTAGGGTAATACAGGAATATGTGTAAGTAACCATTGTGACTCACAATTAATAATTACATAGACTGAGGTCATATATATGTTAATGATGTTGTTAAAGTAGATATAACTTAGTATCTATACATTAAGGTAACTACGTTGACAATAATACAAAACATATAATATATGTCTGTAACCATTCATTTGTATGTTTGCATACACACTGTTTTGAATAACAACTAAGGCCACACATAAATGAGAAGTTTTTTATTTATAAATGAAAGTAAAAGCCTTTTGAAAAGGTGAATCATCACGTTATTAAATCTCACTAGAGCTAAGTAATAACTCAATTGTCTTTTCATTATTTTATTATACCAATATAGGCACGTCTAATGGACGTGTATAAGTAAAATGGAAGCAAATTTACTTGTGAAATAATGGTCATGTATATAGAGAATACTTGGCACAAATAAGTATGTGACCCAACTCCTTTTGTTATGAAAAATATATGCAAAAAACCCGTTTCCATATTTTCAGGCATCAATTTGGTTTGTGTTAATATCAAACGGGGAGAATATATTGCATAGATTTACACTCATAAGCTTGAAATAAAATATCATCTTATAAATTTTATAAATTGATATATGAAATAATCATTTTCTTATATAAAAAACAATGATATTTGAAACTTTATTAAGTATATCAAATTAAGTGATATACGACAATATCATTTGTATCTCATAAATTAACGATATTGAAAAAATATCGTTATCACAGTCTCCGGAATTAGTGATATGTAAAAGTATCATCTTAAGCATTTCAAAGCTCATGAAATATAAAAAATACCATATTATGTATTTGAACTCGACGATATATGAAAATATCATTTTTTTATATCTTAAAAAATTAATGTTATGTATATTTATATATTTTTATCATTTGTTAAATCCCAAATCACCGAATAAAAAGAAATCTGCTTTATTTTTTTAATTTTTTCCTTCAAATATCTTTTTATACAAAAGTAATTAATAATCGCTAATACATATATAATACTAAAATAATATTTCCCATAGCCATTTGTAAGGAAATATGATATCATCGAAGGTTAAAATAAACAAACAATTAAGGATAAGTTCAATGTCCTATAATCATTTAACTATATATTATTTATGCCCAATTTCAGAACTCCATCATCATTATCAGACATTATTTGATAAAATTAAATTCATATTGAGTATTAACTACTATCGAGTATGAAAATAACATCGATCCAAATAAAATGATATAATATCTTCTTCCATCCTTTCTTTCTCTCAAACTCGTCTTCTTCATTCGCCCTGTTTTTTCTTAACAAAATTATCTTCGTCAAAATGATTCTTGAAGTATATATATGAAGGACACAAAATACATATGTAAAGAAGGTAAATCATAATTTGAGGAAAATAAAAATAAATCTCACGTATAATAATCAATGTAGCATAGTTAAATATATAATGGAAAGTTGATATATTTTTCCTTGAACGTTCCTTAACCATGCATTTATGTTGCAACAAATTATGCTTAATAATCTACACTATAAATGTAATGCATAATTTACATATAGCAATAAAATATCCATAGTGTCTATTAAGTGTAAAGTATGCTATTATATAGATTAATTACTTCTACTTGCCTTTTCTCATATTTAATAAGATATATCACAACAGGAATATTTGTTTAACATTATAGTATAGATCCTCATATAGAATCTCTAAGATTAAAAGTCCATGAGCTAACTACTTTTGATATCAATCTTATGTCATAAGCAATACATGAAACATGCATATACGACACAAATATGTTTTGTGAGCCTGCTTTTCTTTGCAGATCCTATAATAATTGTTACGTGTTAACATGTACATTCTCAAACTCTCTAATACCCATGATTCCATGATTTCTTTACACCTCCATTTCCTTCTATCAATAGCAGTCATTTCTTTATTTTTGAGGACAATTCTTCTATCATTGTTTCCCGAAGGCAAAAACTTCCAATTTGATACCTCAAGGGATTGATGAAACATTATTATTGGCTTTTAATTGACATAACATCCCAGCTAAATATCGTACTTTCAGTAAAACTAAGAAAACACAAAACTATGGAATTGTTCATGCTTTGAGTTGGCATATTAAATAATGAATGTATAATAAAAATTACGCATCATTAGAGGCTCGGAGCAATTAATTCCAAGAATATGTAAAAAGTACTGTTATCTTTGTCATTTAATATAGCTCCATGATTGTTTCACTAAGAAAATTTATTAGCAATAGCCACAATATATCAATTTGAAATATATGTGTAACTCAAAATTTCACGAAAGTCAAAGCCGTGGAACCAAAACAAATACGGAATTCTTCATATGGAAAAAACTAATTCTATGGCTACTAAAAAAATTCATTTATCTACTTCATAAATTAGAATACTAACCTCCTTAACCTTAAATACATTATTCTTCAAACAAAACAAATAATATTGAGAATCATTTGTTGCAAAAATTTAGTTAACGCCTGCTGCTAAGAAAATTCTGACGGTAAAATACTACAATCATGAAGTTCGTTGAAACCTTCATATTTATTACCATTAGCTTCACAGATTTGCCTTAAGTAGACCAACTACATGGCTTAAATAAATATGTTTCTATTTCATTAAATGTTATTGGCAATTAAATTTCCACTATCATTAATTTGCAATCTGGCACTAAGTTCTTGTAAAGTTCATGCATTAGAGTCTATAAATGAAATGTAAATAGTTTTCTTTTAGTAATATGTATCAAAAGTCATAACTTGCTGCTCAAATATGCTTCCTTGATGAAACAATGATTTCCTCCTTTGCTTATACATCCTAAATTAGTGAAATATTTTTTTAAAAAGAAGCTTTAAAAAACTTGTTCAGTTATTCTAGACAAAGAGAAAGGGAAAGCACCATCTAGCGCCTATAAACCAATACTAAATATCCATCAAAATACCTCCTTTGCTAAGATTGTAAATAGGCTTGAAAAGAATATTCCTTCAATACATAACATAAAAAATCATCTTTTGCTTCGATTGGAAACAGGCTTGAATAGAATATTCCTTCAAAACAATAGTCAATTAAAAAAGTTTTATTCACTCCACCTCCCCACTTGTCCTTTGCTTCCAATTTCTCTTCCTCATTTAGTTCTTGTTTATTTTGAGTACCTTTTCATCCTCTACATCTATCAGCACCTCGTCTTTCTTATGGCCAGAGAGTTCTGCAATGACACATGAGCATTATGTGTTTGCTTCAGGAATGGGAATCGACTGAACGGATCCCATAAATGAACTTCTATTTATTGTAGAATAGTGAACATAAAACGTAAGTCGTATATTTATAAAATCTATAGGTGCTGCACATGTCAAAAGAAAATATTTAGCAAAATTTTATATGAATTTTGCTAAGCATAAACATACCTGCAACAAATATAAGCAAGGTAACCTGGCTATAAACCTTAGTGGAGATGAGAAACTATTCAAATCAAGGATATCAACTCACATATATATAGACATATATTAGCAAACAATAAATCAGTGCCATATAATCCCCTTTATAGCTGAGAAACTCAATTGCAAATAAAGTGGATAAAGATTTAAAACCGCACTCTCAATGTAAGTATAAATCGCATAAATGTGGTAATTGCAAAAAACAAATAACTTTTGGTTAAAAAATAGGTTTAGTACTAAACTAAAATGAAACGATGTTGATGAAGCCATGCCTCTT
Organism: Allium fistulosum; assembly: GCA_030737815.1. Classification (NCBI taxonomy): domain Eukaryota; kingdom Viridiplantae; phylum Streptophyta; class Magnoliopsida; order Asparagales; family Amaryllidaceae; genus Allium; species Allium fistulosum. The sequence continues at coordinate 1,027,085,829 of CM060902.1, forward strand.
GCAAGAAACCGGCACAATCCCAACCTTGGATTAAGATGCGACCACCCATGATATTAACGCCCTCGGTTATCCAGCTATTCAATGAATTTATGCAGGAAGAAGTTGGTCTCCATCACAAAAATCAAAGAGTTTTCAGCTTGAACCATCAAGCATCATCCATGCAGGTTCTTCCTAAGCAACCATTTCAGCTTTTCGACTTCATCCCCTTGATCGTATAAAATTGGTCATGAAAACAAACAAATATGTGAGCGATTTGTAAATCTACATCTTACTCCAAGCCGATCGATTTTCTTTCATAATTTTACAAAATGACCGTGGAGATTAGTATGGAAATTAAGAGATTGAAGAATAGGAAAAGGTTGAAGATTCGCTAAATAATATGTTCGAAAACAAAATTAAAAAAATGGAACGGTTTGTGATAGGGAAGTTAAAAGAAAGTGGCTTTCGGCTTTTAGCTAATGGGAAACATGGGATGAGGATTGACCAAATTATCCATGGATTGTAATATAATCCTTAAAAGGTATTTTGGTAACTGCAAAAGCTTCATTTGAGAGTATTCTCATTATATATAGATAATTATGTGTTAAAAGGATGCGTGTGTATAAGATTCCCTTTAAATTGTTAACTAGATTTAATATTATATCCATGTATATGTTAGAAATGAATGAGTAGCATTGGAGAATGTGAATACATTAAATGCCTAGATATGTGATTAGTCCTACATCCTAAAATAAAATAAACTATTTGTGTTTATATACTAATATGTAGACAGTATGATAAATCCAATAAACAAAGAGAGACACAAGCCATGACGGTGGTGTAACGCAACACCCCGCACGCGCGCGCCTGTGCCTGCACCCGCAGCGCAGGCAAATGAGGCACTTTGCAGTTGGCTTGACATGGCTATTCAGACCGAACAGTTTTTATTTTTGTCCGTTCAAACTCAAATGGTCGCATTGTCTGGTAAACGGTCGCAACATTTCCAACAGTCGCATCCGTTTGAACAGGGACCTATTACCGAATAGGTGCACTTCCCCGCGCATATATATAGGTAGATTGAAAACAGAAAACATACAATTAAGTTTTCCCCCATTTTTTTCTCCTCACAGCACTCTGTTCTTAAATATATTCTCTTGAGTTTGTCATTACTCTGCGATGGTTGTGCAGCATCATAGAGAAGGTCCGTTTCATCTTGAGAAACAATTGCTCGATATCCTTAAGCGCCATAGAGGGAGCAATATTGTTTCAAGGAAACAACTTTCAAACGTTGGACTCGGACAATCTAATCGGTACTCTATTTACTGCTTTATTTGTTAAATTCACAGTTCTACTCGTAATATTTTTGCGACATGCCTGTGACTGTTTGTTTTTGTTGCAATTTGCAACATAATTGTAATAGTTTCGTAACACTTTACGTTACTGTTAACAATCTTTGTATACAGTTTCGTGACACTTTTCTAACGTTATTGTACTAACAATCTTGAAACAATATTAATTTATTATTGGCTATTTTAGTGGAAAAAATGTCTCATGAAATCATAATCCTGCATCAACACTGTAACAACCCGCATATTTTATGATTATATATTTAAATGTTTTATTTAAATATAGCATCGTTAGTTGAATTAAAGTCCGAAATGTGACTTTTTTTAAACAGTCGAATCCAGACTCGAGACCGCTTTCATTGAGTTCAAAACGACGTTACAACTTGTTTAAGTATAAACATTGCTATGTTTGGAGTTGATTAGAATTTTGGTATTTTCATTTGGGCTTTGGGTTGTGTTCTAGCCCATTAACCCAATAAAAGAACCCAAACCTTCTATCTAATAGCTCCCACTTCACTCCTCTTCATTCATTCATTCCATTTTCTAAATTCCTAAAACTCAAGCCCTAGAGTGGGAAGAGGAAACTAAAATTCCTAAGCCCTAGTTTCTCTTAGGAATTCAAGTTCTAGTTCTAAAATCAAGGAGAAGTTTAGGTAAGCATGCGCTTCATCTTCTCCATCTCAATTCCTCTTCAATTCTTGATTTTTCCTATAACCTAACTTAAGAAATTCATTGCGTGTGATCATAGATTGAAGGTTCTTGAAGTGAAGTTGAAGAGAGATTGATCTTTCCTTGTTTTAGAGCTTCTCATTTCTTGTTTTTTGAATTTAAAGGTGAGTTCTTGATCTCACATCTATGTCTATAGCTTTCATTGTTGTTAGGTATGAATTCCTTACATCTATTTCATATTCAATTACTTTTGATTTGAATTGGTGTGGTGAAATTTCCAATTTTGGTTTTGAAGTCAAAATTTATGAAAATCGTATTATGGATGTTTGGACATGATATATGGGGTGTATCGAAGAGCCTATAGGGCTGGGTTGTCGCTTGGCATAAATCCCTAGTCTTCATCGCTCGTTCGATCGCTTCCGAGTTGATTTGGCCATCAATGGCCTAGGCAAATTTCTGCCCAGCTCAGGCAGCCAGACGTCTGGTTGAAATTTCCAAATGTCTGGTAAGGGCTTCTAAGAAAAAAAAATGAACGGAATAATAAAATTCCAGAGCCAAGGACCAGACGTCTGGTTAAACCCAACCAGACGTCTGGGAGGTTTCAAAAAAAATGAGAATTTTTTTATAAATTTCCAGAACCCAAGGTCAGATGTCTGGTTAAACCTACCAGACATCTGGTTCTATTATTTTTTTGCCTATTTGCCTATTTTTGCCTGGATTTCCAATTCTTATCGATCTTTGACGATCCAAATAGTTATTGTCAATCAATAGCGACTTTGATGATTTCTTTTTCGAATTTTTGGTGTTTCCATTTGATGGAATTTGATATCGATTTTTATGGTTTTAATTCACGTCGTCGAATGTGGATTTTTGGTGATAGATTGTTTTTACAATCATTTCTGTGATTTGTCACTTTAAAATACAAAGGTTTCTATACTAGTAGTAAATACTCAAACCCTTTCACAAAAATGATTTCAACTTTACTTTTAATACAAAGCTCGTTTTTAAAACCGTTTTCTAATCTATTAGTATATACAAACCTTTACCTCATTCGTATGAGAAATCTAATTAAACGACTTAGCAAAACAAGTGGCATGAAACGCTTGCGTTTACTTCGTCGGTTAATTCTTGGACTTGTTCGATTGAAATCACGTGACAATTTTCGAGTGGAAATCTACAATCTGTTCGTAAATATTTAAGTTAAGCTAGTGGTTATGGGACATGAAGCTAAACTCATTTATTTACTAGCTTAGTGTAATTTATACTTATTGATCTATGATGATCATTTTATGATTTAGACTAGCGATGTGCGATGTCTCTTTGTCCACATTGGGAACTAAACCCCATTTCGGTAGAGCTTCGGCTCAATTTGGTGGGGAAGCGACCCATGGTCTTTTGACCGTTCGTGGAGCTTCGGCTCAATTTGGTGGGTTAGCGACCCATGGGATAGCGTCCCGTTTGTGATACATGTGTTGGTGAGTTTTCATGCTCCCGTTTGTGATAGGCTTCCCCTTTTGTGTTTTCTAGATTTCTAATTATTGATTTTTGGAATTTGTGTTTCTCCAATTTTTGCGATTTGCATTGATATGTTTTGTCCTTTTATGATGCCTTGTTTATCAATCTAGTTTATTTGAATTCATTCTGAGAATAACCTTTTTCCTCTTCTTTCTTTCTTTCTTTCTTTCTTAAAGGCGAGAAATGGTTAGACCTGGCCGTCCTAGGGCCGGTCAATCTAGTGCTACTTCTCAGGATGGCGTATTCATGTCTACCCAATAACTTTTGGATCTTGTAAAGAATGCCCAAGCTGCCAGATCCATTCCTGAGCCTACTCATCCTAAATCTAGGTTTGCACGCTTGTGCAGTGATTATACCAATTTGGGTGGAAGGCCATTCAAGGGTTTCGAAAGCGTTATAGAAGTCCAAGCTTGGCTTAGAATATGCGATCGCATCTTTTCTCGCATGAATCTTGTGGATCTACATCGAGTCCAAGTGGCTTCTAGCATGCTCCAGGAGATAACATTAGATTGGTATGAGCTTTTAATTTCGGAAATTGTTGAAGCGGATCTTACTTGGGAGCAATTCCGGGAAATGTTCGAGTTAAAGTTTGTTCTCGAAGCAGAAAAAGTAACTTTAGCTCGACGCTTTATTGACCTTATTTAAGGTGAATCTTCTATGACAGATTATGTCGCATCATTTGAATCCCTCTCTAAATATGGGGTCGAGTATATTAATACCTTATTGAAGAAGAATCGAAGGTTTATCTATGGTATGAATAAGAACCTCAAAAAGGCTTTACTTTTGAAACTAGAAGTTCCTTTCGATCAGCTTGTAGATATTGCTCTTCGACTTGAAGAGGCCGATAAAGAAAGTGGTGGTGATGTTGGGGGTGCCAAACAGAACTTTAATAACAACAAGAAGAGGCATCCCGATAATAAGTTCAAACCTAATCCTAACAAGAAAGGGAAGTGAGCAACTTCGGTAACAAAGACTCCTACTCTTAATCGTGGAGAATGCTACAATTATGGATCTAAGGATCACTATGCAAATAAGTGTCCGAAGCCCCTTACTTGTCGCTATTGCAAAAGTTTGGGTCATCTTAAATCTTCATCTCCCAAACTTCAAAGCATGAAAGAGGGAAAGATGAATGTTGTGCAAGCCCTTTGTAACACTTCCCTTGGTCAAGGTATTTCTCATTCTGTCCTTGATGACATTATTATTTTTCATGATCTTCCTATTCGAGCTCTTTTTGATACGGGTGCATCTCATTCTTTTATATCAAAAGAACTTGTGGATACTTTGTCTTTAAATGTTATGGGCTTGATGACTTCATTAAGAATTGCGAATCCGGTTGGTGGATCCGCAACACTCAGTTTATTTTGTACGGATGTTGAAATTATTCTATGTGATTATGCTTTCCATGCCGATTTGCATGTTATGCGTTACTTAGGTTTCAGAATGATTTTGGGAATGGATTGGCTTAATCGTTATGAAGCCCACATCCTATGTCCCGAGAGGACTATCCATCTTCGACATCTTCAATCTGTTAAGCAGATTTCTATTGTTCTTAAAGATTCAGATTCCAATTCGGCAGCATCCTTATATTCTCTAAATCCGCATGATGATGATAATGATGATGAGGAAGATTTCATTTCCCTCATTCACGTTGTTTGTGAATTTCTCAACATCTTTGAGCCCGTTTTAGGATTACCACCTAAGCGAATAATTGAGTTCAGAATTAATCTAATCCCTGGAGCTCTACATATAACTCGTCCTCCTTATCGTATGTCCAATAAGGAAAATGAGGAGATGCGTAAACAATTATCCGAATTTGAAGCGAAATAGTTTATTTGATCTAGTTCCTCTCCTTGGGGAGATTCAACTATCTTTGTGAAGAAATATGATGGTACACTTAGGCTTTTGCATTGACTACCGCAAGCTTAATGATCTCACCATCAAGAATAAATATCCCGTACCTTGGATTGATGATCTATTCGATCAACTTTGCGGTGCTAGAGTCTTTTCACAGTTAGACTTAGCAACCGGTTTTCATCAGCTTCGAATTGCAGAGGATAGTATTCCTTTGACATCGTTCCGTACTTGTTATTGATCTTATGATTGGCTTGTTATGCCATTTGGTTTAATGAATGCTCCAGCTTATTTCGTTGACCTTATGAACCAAATTTTCAAAGACTTCCTCGATCGATTTGTTCTCATCTTTATTGATGATATTCTTGTTTATTCTAAAACTGAGCAAGAGCATGAAAAACATCTTCGAATTATGTTGGAAACCCTTAGGAGAAATCAATTGAAAGAAAATTTTTCTAAGTTCCACGTTTGGCAATCTCGTGTGAAATTTTTAAGACATATTATTTCTGAATCCGGAATTTCCATGGATCTTTCAAAGATTGAGGCGATTCAAAATTGGAAGAGACCAGAGAGTGTGATGGAAATTCGTAGCTTTCTTGGATTGGCGGGCTATTATCGTCGGTTCATAAAAGTCTTTTCTAAAATTTCCGTACCTCTATCTAGTTTGACAAAGAAGGGAGTTAAGTACATTTGGTCAGACAAACGTGAAGCTGCTTTTCAGAAATTAAAAGAACTCCTTTCCGATGCTCCTATTCTTGTGATTCCCGAGGGGAACTAAGACTTGATTGTTTATACCGATGCTAGTCGTGTTGGTTTGGGAGCCGTTCTCAAGCAAAGGGAATGTGTTATCGCTTATGCTTCTAGGCAATTAAAGTCTGCCGAGACTAGATATACCACTCATGATCTAAAACTCGCGGCCATTGGTTTCGCCCTTAGAATTTGGCATCATTATCTTTTGGGAGAAATTTGTTCTCTACACCGATCATAAATCTTTGAAGTATTTATTTTCTCAAAAGGAACTTAATTTGTGTCAACAACGTTGGCTCGAATTCCTTGCATCTTATGATCTTGATATTCTTTATACTCCCAGAAAGGGAAATCGTGTTGCCGATGCCCTTAGTCGTAAGAAACAAGTGGTTGTTTCCATGATGATATCCGAATGGAATGATCTCGAGACTTTGTCCACTTGTGAGATTTGAGATCGTGAATCCGATGCATGTTCATCTCTTATTTTATGTAGCCTTGAGGCTTATCCATCTCTTTTAGACCGCATTCTTGAAGCTCAAAAGCATGATCCCGAATTGGCTCATCTTAGCCAAAGTTGTAGGGATTGAAATATTGATGGTTTGAAAGACTTTGAAATCAATGCTCGTGGAGGCATTTGAAAATTTGGTAGACTTATTGTGCCAAATATTAGTGATCTTCGTAAAGACATTTTAGAAGATTCTCATCGTTCTAAATTTACCATTCATCCCGGCAGTAGTAAAATGTATGCGGACATGAAACGACTTTATTATTAGGAAGGATATGAAATCTGATATTGCTAACTTTATTAAGCGTTGCATGACTTGCCAACTCATAAAGGCCGAGCATCAAAGGCCCGGTGGGTTATTACAACCTTTGGACATTCCAATTTAGAAGTGGGATCAAGTCTCCATGGACTTTATTGACGGTCTTCCCCATTCTCGTTCGGGTCATGATAGTCTATGGGTTATAGCAGTTAGACATACAAAATCCGTCCATTTTCTTCTCGTTCGGTCCAACCGGACCATACCTCTTTTGGTCGAACTTTATGTTAAAGAAATTGTTAAATTGCAAGTAGTTCCTACTGTTATTGTTAGCGATCGTGATTCATTATTTACTAGTGGATTTTGGAAGGGTCTTTAAAAAGCTTTGGGAACGAAGCTTAATTTTAGCACCGCTTATCATCCTCAGTCCGATGGACAAACGGAGCGTGTGAATCAAACTCTTGAAGATATCCTTCGTGCTTGTGTTCTTGATTTTGGTGGAAGTTGGGAAGATCATATTTCTCTTGTTGAGTTTTCTTATAATAATAGCTTCCAATCTAGTATTCACTACACCACAAAAGGCTTTTAACAGCGTTTGATAAACGCTGTAATATGATACAACAGCGATATTACAAACGCTGTATAACGACATGCTGTCGTATATACATAACTTACAACAGCTTTTCTATAAACGCTGTTGAAACATCTCTGTAACAGCGTTTATTACGAGCTGTCAATAATCTTTTTACAGCGTTTTCAGACATGCTGTATTATGTTTCAACAGCGTTTATAATTTAGTTGTCGAAGATGTTCAAATTCTACTTTAACTGTTTACAACAGCTTTTTCTAAACGCTATTACTGAATCATCAACAATTTCGACAGCATGTTAAAAACGCTGTGATTGAATCATCAACTATTTCGACAGCATGTAATAAACGCTGTTACTGACAGTTTCAAGATAATTACAGCACGAATTAAACGCTGTTGTTTCTTCATTGACAGCATTAATCAAACGATGTCTTCTATTTATATAACAGCTTTAATATTCCACTCTATTTTTGAATATTCCAAAACTATATTTTAAGCATATTCAAGCAACTAGTATATATAACAGGTTCTAATAACTATTAATTGGTTACATAAACTAGTTAAGATAATATTAATAAACAAAAGACATCCATAAACCAAGTTTCAATAATATCCATAAACAAAAATAACAAAGTAAACCAAGTTGCCACAAATTCTGTTAAACAAAGACACGTTATATGTTAAGTAAAAGTATAATATCAATACTGTAAATCCACACCAAACGCCAACAACAAAACGTGCATCTAAAAAGTTTCATATGCTTGCTACTTGCTACGGAAGAAGAATGTGTCATCGCCATCTTTAATTACCTGCAATGAAGAAATTTGAAATGATCAGTGAGTAAACGCCATCTAAAACTTTGAAGTTTCATATGCTAAAATGCTTAACTGCTCCAAAATTTATATCCAGTGGATAAAATCCATTTTTAGAAAAGATGGAACAGAAATAATGATTTATACACACTAGGTTTCAACAGATTCCAAAGCTTGAATTGTACTATGCTTCTATGATTTCCAAGCTTGTATTCAACTATGTTCCTTATTTCTAGCATTCAAGGCACTAGGTTTTCATTTTTTAACACAGAACATGTTTTGTGGTTATGATTCTTGCTGGGAAAATCAGAAAAGAAGAAAAATGTGAAAACAAAAATGGAGTACATGGTAATGGTATAGATTTATAGAAGGGCAATGTATTGAATAAATTTTATTACTTTTAGTGTAAAGAAAATAAGGGGAGGATAATACAATACAAGTTAACTCTGGTCATATCCAAACATTTTGGTCCAGATATATTTTCCATTTTGATCATATTTTATCAGGGGCACTAATAGGTTTTCCTCGAGAAGTAGTTATTAACTGGTCATATCCAAACATTTTGGTCCAGATATATTTTCCATTTTGATCATATTTTATCAGGGGCACTAATAGGTTTTCCTCGAGAAGTAGTTATTAACTGGTAATTCTGGTAAACTGAATGAGGATTTAGTATATGTTTCTAATTTTTTTGCTTCATTTTTCTGTAAGCCTGTAACATTTGGACTTGGACATTAGCCTTCACCAAAACTGTACGTGGTCACAGCCAAACCAAACACATCCCCTTGCATACTCCCTATTCCATACAGAGAAATTGCCTTTTCCATTCTCTGCCATCTCCATTACAAATTTCATCAGCACATTCTACCATCCAGAGCAACTTCCACACAATCATCCTTTGCCTGAACTTACACTCCAACCTACACCAAAGCTACAACAACACATCGCCATCCAACATCCTCCTATTCAAACACTGCAAACACCTTCCTCAAACTGCTACGACCACAAAGCTTCCTACTTCCATACATAACCAACTCACAACATTGCACCCTCCGACCTTTGCAATCTCCTTCACCACTGCCATCAAAACTCCCAATAATACTGCCATCCATAACACACCTCATCATGCAACCATCATTCAATACCCCCTGCCTTACAACAACCCCAATTCACATTACTTACTCCCGACTACCATAACCCGAACACCATCGAACACCCCATTGCAAAACAAACTTCACTTCACCAAACACCCCTTCAGCCAATCAACCTCAACCACATCCAATTTCGCAATCACTACCTCCTCTTACAGTGAACACAACCATACAACCAGCATCACCTCAACCATACAACCATACATTTAGTACATGGTAATGGATTCTACTAAAGGTATATATTTTCTTTCTTTAGAGGCGAATTTTTGGTACATACCTTAAATGTCGATAAATGTGATCTTGTAAGAAAAGCTAAGGCTAATAGTGTTTTACCTAGAGCAAGTAAAAATTGATTTATAATTCTTTCGGTATATTTCATGAATCCTGGAATTCTTGTAATTGTTGATAATGATTAAATCATTAAACACATAATTTTAGTAAATAGATAAGGTCTTAAAAGTCAAACTGATAATTTGGGGAGGTTTTCTCAAGGCTAAATTACATTATTACTCATCAAATCTTATTTAACTATTTAAAATAGACAGTTTTTTTTAAAGTCGAAAAAAAACAAAAATAGATATGTTTAACTAAACTAAATATTAAGTCCAAAATTTATTGATTTAGAATAAGTATTTCACCTTTTATAATGTAATTTTAAATATTTTCGAATTTCTTCAAAAGCTCAATTTTTCTTAATCTTTTTCCTAACTTTTAAGTTGGAATTAAGAAATTGAAAAACAAAATATCTTTTCTGGAATAAAATAAATTTTAAAATATTCCTTTTCAATGCAATTATATCAGTATATTTTAAAGTTACTTGTACTCTCTATATATATTTTGCGTGCTCACACACAAATCAAGTATTCTCCTCTTATTTCAACTTCAGTTGATAATCTCTGCCTCCATTTATTCCTTGGGCTGCCTAAAAATTAGTAATCAATTCTTTCTTCATTATAGTAAAACTTGTCTATTTTTTGTTAGTGTTCGTCAAAATCTGGGTTTTTGAATTTTGAAAATATGGTGGGATAAGGCTATGTGGAAATTAGGATCCGTCTCTTATTTTCAAACTTAATACACAAAAAACCTTCTCAAAAACAAGTTTTAAATTACATCTTGTAATTATTTTCAACATAATTTTTTTTTAGTTTTTTATATAAAAAATCAAATCCGCACAGACGAAGTTTAATATGATCAAAATTAAACTCCTCTGCTTTTTTTTGTGTGCAAACATTTACAGTCTAAGAAACAGCAAATATTTGTAGTTTGACTGAAATTAAAGAATAGAGGTGCTTTTTGAAACTTGTTTTTGGAAGGGGCGACTATGTATTTTGAAATTACAAAAGTTCTCTATGGCTATTTAATTTTGGTACTATGTGCTTATTATTTCTGAAAAATGCTTTCAGGTTGCTCGAGGATTTTCACGTGGGGAATTTGAACTGAAACCGTTCACGGAAGAAAATGCAAAGGACGACTCTCAAGTTGCAATATCAAGATTAAGGCCTACAGAATCTAGAAATTACATTTCAAGCACGAAATTAACTCTCTTCCCAGTCAAAAAATGGAAAGGCAGAGGAAAATGATTTTTATTTTTTATTTTTTTATTTTATAAATTGTGACATGCAAAAGTTTTCCTCACTGAAAATAGATTCAAGATGCACTTCGGTTCTGTTTAATAGCAATTCTGCTGCAATATGTAAACTCTGTTACATTCAGTTCTTGGTTACATGTTAACATGTAGAAATTTTGTATTTGTTCAAAGAGAAAATAAATTTTTTCTTTTCCTGAGTGCACACCAACTTGAAATGCTTGTAGAATGACAAAATTGGTTGTAAGAATGAGATTTATACATCTTATGTGCATGGTCAGGTCAGGGTTGGCCCTGAGCTAGGCCTCAAAATGATCGTTTTAAACTAGCATTTCATAGTATTTGGTAGTGCCGTGGATCGTCTAAATAGTGAGTCACGTCCGTGTGTTTTTTTGCAAATATGAGATTGTTGATAGTCCACTTGATCCTAACCTAGAAATCTCCACATTTTTATGCAAATTTTATCATTCTACCGAGAAGAAACAACTAAAAATGCTAAAAGTGATAAAAGATTAATGTATGATATAAACAAGATGTGAAACTTACATGGAAGTTGAGCCAATTCTAACATTCGCAACAGGCCATGCTACAGTCGAGCCAATAGCATCTGATAAGCATTCCATGAAGGATGTAGGCCGCCATATAGGTGCATTTGGGACTTTTACAACATCCACCCAAACTCTTATCGCATTTGGTCCCAGTGGAACAGAATGTACCAAAGCATTTGGATCTGTTGAAGACACGGTTCCTTCTGCTACTATTTTTCCCGTACCCTCTAAATCAATCAACTTGCATTTGGTATTTGCAGAAAAATTTGCACTCTATCACATAACAAAAAAAATGGTAATACGATATCAACAATTCTTTGAGAGAAATATTAGCAATATGAACATGTTACCGTAAGAGATGTTGGAGCATTGATCATAGGAGCAGGACATGTGCTAGCGTTAACCGTTTCAACAACCACTGTTGATTCTGGCCATGCTATTTTCTTACCAATAGCTTCTCCAATACATGTCATGCCAACTATAGGCCTCCACAAAAATGCATCTTCTTTTTTCGGATTGTCCACCCAAACTATCTTGGCATCTGGTCCAAGAGGAATACCATTAATTATCTGATTTGGATCACTCGAGTACACTTGTCCTTCAGCAACCAGTTCTTTGCTCCCACCCCAATCATACAGCTTGCAATTGGTTTCCATGCTATTAGTTTTACTCTATTAAAAAATACATTTGTTTAAGTTGAACATAGAAATATACAAAAACATTGCACAAATTTCAGTAACACATCTTTAAAGCGTTGTAGCAATAGAAATATACAAAAAAATGATAAACCATACTACCATAAAATGCTAAATTTATGGATAGAGATTATTATCCACGATGGCCCTACATATTAAAAAAAATGCTAATTAGTGTTAAACTTACCTTGTTTTGTTTTCTGGAGTCCTCACTTTTGTGTATAACAACTTTATCAGCTGGCCATGCTACTATCTCATCCTTGGCATCTCTTATATATACCAAACCAGGAGAAGGCCTCCATAAGAAAACATCTAATTTTTTTGGATGGACAATCAAATTTTTTTTGGCATTTGGACCTAAAGGGACTTCATTGCACAGTTCTTTCGGATCGCTTGACACAATTTTTCCTTCGGCGACAACCTCGTCATCATCTCCATGCCAAGGCAGTAAACTACAATTATCACCTGTTTGACTATACTTACTCTGCAATTAACCAAAACTATATTATATTGATTATTGATTTAGATATCAAATTATGTATGATGTTGCAACCGTTGGATTTTTACCACTACGGATGTGTTCTCTTCTCCCCAACATCCTTTATCCTGCCAAATCAATAATATTGCAAATTAATGGTAAAAATAAATAGACATTCATTTAACCAAAGAATAAATTGTCGAAATAATCACAGAAAAATAATCACAGAAACTTATCTCCATGAAATTGAAAATCATTCTCGAAATTTCTGAACACCAAAAACATTTAAATTATAAATTAAAAGTCGTACCAGATGCTTCATTAACATGTAAACCACTTGCTTTAGTTCTGAGACACTATGTTGACATTGAGCTACTTGAGTATCTTTGATTTGTGAGAGAACCGCCTTGGTCGCAGTCATGCCTCTTCCCATTCCACGTAGTCGTCCCGGTCTATCTTGTCCCAACACTTGTGAGAGAGCATCATCTTTGAAATTACATGTTAAGCTAGGTTGTGATTCATTTTCCACCTTTTTTATTTTCTCCTACAAAAAATATATTTTAAATATGAGTTCTAATTTATATTATTTTCAAAATAATTACTTTAAAAAAGGTCAAAAGCACTTACAAGAGTTTCGGTAACATGTGCATTCACGGGTTCGCCATTCTTATGAGTGTGAGATTTAACCCAAACATCAACTCTAGAAATGGAAGAAGGCTTTACACTTTCCTCTTTCTGCATTAAAAATGACATAACATTAGATAAAACAACTAATCATAGTAAATTAATCAAATATTTTTTCTCACCATATCTTCAGTTAATCGTGCCATTCCTCGACGACTACAAGTATGTGGCATTTGTTTACCCCTCATGGATTTGAATTTTTCGCTTCGTAACTATGTATAAAGATTTATCACATTTATTAGTTAATTTGCATTCTTTGTGCACTTATATTTTATATATAGAAATGATTAAAACAATTACTATATAATTACCTTAAACTCATTACTAGTTCTGGACTCAACAAACCTTTTCCATTCCTTCATAGTTTTGACATTATCTGGTTTTAGTCGAAGCCGTTCCTCCGTGTTTTTTGCCTTTAATAACTTGTCAACTAGTTTGCTTTTTGAACACCTCCAAATACATCCCATTTGCCGAAGAATGGGAACCTTTTGCCATTCTTCATCTAGTTTAAATCTAACCTGTAACAAAGAAAAATATCAAAATATAGTAATTTTATTTAAAAACTGAATAAAGAAATTAGTAACATCCTTGGGACAAATGCATAGCAGAGTGGGTTATTATTTTCTTAAAAATATAAAACAGCGACTGATCTAAAACGACAATAATATCATTAATAGTAAAAATAAAACTGATGTATCCATCATAAATACATTCAGATTGGTCACATTACATGCAATGATAGCTAGTTGACAGTTTGCATGCACTCCTAGGCTCCTAGCTACTTATTATGGTACCTAAACAATAATCCACATGTATGTAAAAAATTTATGTTGTAGACTGAACAAAAATCATTCACACTAAAATATAGCCCAGCACCTATTTAATTTGTTTTGAGAAAACAGAGCCTTGAAATCATATTAGACTTTGGCACAGTAAACTAGAAACTAAAAAACAAATTGTTTCTTTGATGCAGTTCTTTACTAATATATAACTTATGAAATGCCTGATGCTTGAACTATACATAAGCTTGCAATAAAATTGTCTATTAAATACTTAGATACAACAAAAAGTTCATTGAATATGAATATAAACTAATATTGCATTAGTCTTTTTGTTGCTTTGCTGATTGAATATGAATATAAACTAATATAAACTAATATTTACTAAGTTGATCATAAATTGATCAACCAATTCTCTGTTTGGTTTAACATCAATGAGGCACTTTGCAAACGTCGGTCTGTCTAACTGCTCTATCATTTCATCCATACACAGAAGTTTACCTAATCTGCTGGATATCCAATTGATACCAAGGTGCGACCAAACAAATAGTGGTTATATTAGTTGGTAATTTTGTATTAAGTTGAATTAATATTGCTTAAATAATTGATGCACTTGTTATTAGCAAAATATATATCAACAAGCAAAAAGGTGAAACTTCAGATGCCAGAAATATAAACACGACTTTTTGAAAAATCACATTATTTTTATGAGGTATAACTGAGTACAGCTCAAGTATTACTACATACAGATCCAGCAATTCAGAAACTATTTTTTTTTAATGTTTACATTGTTTTCTATTCTTGTTATTTTGAACCATTATACTAGACCAAGACACATAGCAAATAACAGTTTCAAGTTTCAACTGAATATCAATAAATTCAATAAACTTAAGGGAGTTTGTTTTCATTTTTTGATGTATAACGTCCTGGAGAAAGCCAGTAATTGGAGGATCGTAAGCCAAATGATGACAGATTTGAGCTTTAGAGATTGATGATATGTTATACATATCAAATTTGTAGTACTTATCCTGAGCCGATATTAATTGAATTTTATGAAATCACGACAAAATGCATCATGCCAATTATGAATTAGTACATCCTGAAAGGATAGATCATTTAATTACGGTATTGAAATGTTATAATGAATGGTGTCCGAAAATTTGTCTCGAGTATGTATCATATGATGTCTTATAATCATTCAATAAATGCTATAGCCATTATATCCAGATTTCATAAAGTCCTATTTTAATGTATAATATAACAATTATTCAATTAACTAACCAAATTATTTAAATTAACAGCATAATTCACTTCATGGTCTGTGCAATCATGATATGTGAAGGTGAAACATAGATTTCCAACGAGGGCAATAAATCCATCTATTAATGGTTCAAAGTGAAAAGATCTCATGGTACTCTCCAACGATTGTGAAGAATGTTTGATTTACGTCGGTAGTTTAAAAAATGGGAAAAAAAAGTTTACAGTCATGTAAATCCACTGAATCATGAACCCATCCACTCACTGTATTCTGTGTCACTGCCTCAAATCTAAGACCACTGACAACCAACCCTAAAATAAAATTATTAAACGATTAATTTGGTCAAACATAAGAAACGAGAAGCAGTAGTGTATTTATCAACTTATTATCCTTCAGTTTTCGCAAAAATCAAGGTAGTAAAATAATTAAACAAATAATGCTGTTAGGAAAAAATAAAGGGCAAGAGGTAAAGCAAAAGGATGAGACTGCAAATCATTTTCCTAACTATATAGCAAGAATGCATCACTGTATGTTGGATGCTTGGATCATGCTTTTCGTTTTCTTGGCAAAATATTAAAAAAGAATAAGCAATGTTGTATCGAACTCAATTGACTCAGTTTCTCTCTTCTTTCTCCCTGTGGAATTTGCTCCTTTATTTCCTTTTAACATATTTTTATTAATTCAACATAAAAGGATAAAAAGAAATTTATTTTGCAACTTCATTTTAGGTCGAGTTCTAATACATAGTAATAGTAGGCATCTAAGCATTATTTTTTCAGGCTGGCTAAATATCAGCATGTTCATCTATCGTTCACTTCCTTTAATATACGCCATTATATCTTGATCATTGTTTTTGTTTGATTTCGTTTGAGTTTAGTTATTTTTGTTATCATATTCTTCATGATTATTAGAAAAATGTTCTCTTTTTTTTCTTTATACAGTTGTAAGAAACACATGCACTGTATTGTGAATGTATTCGCTGTTAGTGACATCGCCAATATTCCACTGTTTCATATGGTCACTGGGTTGCTGATGTATAAAAAGTAAAGAAATAAATAGATTTAATAGCAGTAATCAGTATACAGTAACTAAGAACATTGCAAGATAAGCAAACCTGAACGGATTCCCATAGAACTGATTTCAATTCTTCACCAAGTTGCCTCCAGTCCTCAAGTGTAAATGGAACATGCTCGCGCACAAGTGGCCCCAGATAAGAAGATAGCTTCACTGACCCTTTTCCTATCGGTTCGCCCGATGAGTTAAACTCGACTTCGATTCGGCTTGCAACATCTGAAGGAAGTCTTTTCACTTTGGTTGGGCCTCTAGTCTTCTTTTTCGAAATCTGATTTGCATCAATGTCTTCAATTGTTCTCTCGATTTCCATTGTTGTTTCAGGATTTCCATCGACTTGCATAGCAGTGTCTGTGATTGAGTTGTTTGCATTCCCAACATCATTGTTTTCCAAAGGTGGCTCAATATGCTCTCCTATTGCATTAGACCCATCGACTGCATATGTGGATTGTTCGAGTCTTTTTTGATTGCGCGTAATCCTCTTATCCATTGTCTTTTTCGTACTTCTAACCATTTTCTGCAAGTATAACATATCAACATATGAATTTCAAGTTATAAGAGCATATTCTAGGTAAAACTTTTAAGGTACAAATAAAAAAGACTTTGTCAGAGCATGCAGTATGCACTATATATTGCTGCATGACGTAACATTTTTGACTTGTATCACTTGACCTAGTCAATGTTATTTCTGGTTCAAATTGGTGATCATCCTTGTAATTAAACTAATTATTTATTTCATTACGTTACTAATTCTTTGCACTGGTACAGTGCACTTGATTGTCAAGGGAATCTAGTACATAATTATCAGGAGTGTTTTTTTTAAATTAATCATCCACTATATTTTCATAACCAAAAATCAGTTTGCCTTACAAAAATTGTAACATATAGAAAGTACAAATTGGCCTGCGTCTTACCAAAATCAGAACTCAGGTCCAACTTCGATCATGCGAGGAGCAGTTAAGTCTTTAAGCAGTAGGCCTTGTAAAAAATGCAATATATAAAACAAACAATATTTGCAAGAATATACAACTGCAATTAGTATACACTATACATTTATGTAGCCATCTTAGGAAAAAAAATCACAGGCTTTGTGTTGATTATAGCAATTAGCAAGAAAACCATATGAAACATATATACTACTATAATTTTAATATATTGGTGGGTCATCTACATCCATATCGTTTCCAAAGTTGCTACTGACATCACCATATACATACATCAAAGTTCAAAACAAAATTTCAAATTTCAACATTTAATAAGACTTCATTATCTAACTTAAACTTCTCATAAGAAAACAAGACATCAAAACTACTCAAGTATGCCTTCGCAATCCTCTCTGACATAACTAACATTCTCAACTAAATCATCTGCATCCATATCGTTTTCTTCAGGGCCGCTCGCAACATAGTTAGCTTCTTCAAAAAAATCATCTATCTCTAATTCATGAAAACCTCTTGGCGGTGCTTTCATTACAACATACCAATTAGAAGAATCATTTTCTCTTGAATAAAAGACTTGTTTCGCTTGGGATGCGAGGATATAAGGATCTTTTGAAAATGAAACCTGACTTTGATGTAAATTAACAAGAGTGAATCCATCTTCAACTTTTATCCCGTTTCCTATGTTCGCCCAATGACACTTAAAAACAGGAATATAAAAAACATTATAATCTAGTAAAATTATTTCAGTCAGTATCCCATAGTACGTAACCACATCAACCACTTGAGAAATGTCTTTTGCACTTGCTCTACACATGGTAGTCGCGTCATAAGTTACTCCGCTATTCTGGGTTTCTCTATCAACATCTTTTGTATGAAATCGTTGTCCATTAATAATATATCCTTTGCAGGAGAATGTCGTCTTTTTAGGACCGTATGCAATCCATTTTAATATTTTATCATGATCCTTTGAGTCAACAGGTATCTAAAAAATATTCAAACATATTAAACAAGTAATTTCATTAATTCATATATGAAAATATTGAAATTCTTTAACAAACCTTCCTTTTAATCCAATCAGCAAAGCTATCTCTATGGGTTTTCCACAGTAAGGTCGCATTTTTTTCTAAGCGCTTGTTTGAATTTTGCAACTCCTCCAAATGCAAACTAGTACAGTAAAAGTGATGTTAAATTATAGTTGCCAATACAAGCACATCAAATCAATGAAAGTGGGACATAACATATACTCACTCTAAAAATGGTTCCACCATAGCCATATTCATTAACACAGCTAAATGAGCAATTTCTTTCTCATTGGAAGACAATGTAATTGATTTGGACATTGAAATTGGACGCCCTTCAAGTATTGCGTTATCTTCATAATCTTCATTTCGATCTTTTTTTTCAATATCTACCGACTTACTCAAAAATTCACTAAAAATATTTCATGCATTCTTCGGCAAGATATGATTCTGCAATGCACCCCTCAGGTCGTGCATAATTTCTTACGTAGTCTTTGAGTGTTTTCATATACCTTTCAAAAGGATACATCCAACGAAAATGAACTGGTCCGCACAATCGTGCTTCTCTTCCAAGATGAATTGTCAAGTGTATCATAATATCGAAAAATGAGGGTGGAAAATATCTTTCAAGTTCACACAATATTTTAACGATATCATCATCAAGTTGTTGCAACTTCTCCCTATCAAGAACACGTTGACATATTTTATTGAAAAATGAACATAGACGAATTTTTGCATTTCGGGGTCTGGTTGGCAATAAACCTCTTACTGCAACCGATAATAATTGTTGCATTAAAACATGATAATCATGAGACTTCAAACCATTAATTTTACAATCCACCAACGACACGCATTTTTTGAAATTTGAACAATAACCATCGGGACCTTTGAAATCATACAACCTTTTGCAAAATATTTTTTTCTCCAATTTTGATAATGTATACGGAGCTGGTGGAAGATATGTTTTGGTTCCACGGGGTTGTGCATAAAGACCATGCCGAATACCCCAATCCTCTAAATCATGTCTACAATTAATCCCATCTTTTGATTTGTTATCATGCAACATTGTACTTAGTGTGCTTTCACAAACATTTTTCTCAACATGCATTACGTCCAAATTATGACGCAATGGAAGTTCCTACAAAAAAAATTAACATTTAAATTTTCTATATATTCTTTTTTTTAGATTAATAAATAAAAAAGAGATTTGAATACTAACCTCCCAATATGGCAAGTCAAAAAAAATTGATCTTTTTTTCCACCTTGATAGCTCCTTTTTTACAGAATTATCATCTTCATTATCTTCATCCTCACTACTGTCATCGATCTTCCTTTTCTTACTTTTTCCCTTAATCTGCTCTTTTCCAAAATCATTTGGAAAGTCCTTCAAAATAAGAAAGATGTTTTTACCTGTTAGAATTCTAGGCATCTTTCCATCCTCTATAGTGTTATCAAACCAAGCTTTTTTTTTCCTCAACGGATGCGAAATAGGAAAAAATCTTCTATGACCCATATAAACATTCTTTCGACTATATTTCAACCATCGACGATGAGTATTGACACCACATAATGGACAAGCCTTTTTACCCTTTACACAACATCCAACAAGATTACCATAAGCTGGAAAATCATTTATCGTCCATAATAAAATAGCTCTCATATTAAAAAGTGTCTTACTAAATGCATCGTACGTCTCAACTCCACTACTCCACAAGTAATGCAAATCCTCTACTAATGGCGCCATATATACATCAATATCATTCCCCGGTTGCTTTGGACCTGGAATTAGAAGTGTTAGCATAATATTTTCCTTCTTCATGCACAACATAGGCGACAAATTATATGTCACAAGCATTACTGGCCAACAACTATATTTGGAACTCAACATGGAAAATGGATTAAACCCATCTGTAGCAAGACCAAGTCTGAGACTACGTGGATCGGCTGAAAATGATTCCCAATTTTCATCAATTGTGCTCCATGTTACAGAATCTACGGGATGTCGCATCTTTCCATCACTGCTTCTATTATTGAAATGCCACCTTAATGCTTCTGCCATCTTTTCAGATCTGAACATTCTTCTGAATCTTGGAATTATTGGAAAATATCTCAACACCTTAACCGGGATACCCTGCATAATCTCATTTGTATCCTGATTCATTTTCCATCTTGAGGAACCACATTTCGGACAGTCATTCAAATTTTTATACTCTTTACGAAAAAGACAACAATCATTCTCACATGCATGAATCTTTTCAAACCCCATATCAAATAGTTTGAGGAATTTCTTTACTTCATATAAAGTCTTAGGAAGTACATTATTCTTTGGCAAAAATAGTTGTTGCACATTAAGAAGCTTATCAAAACCAGAATCGGATAATCCAGTTTCGCATTTAAGGTTATACAAAATAGTGATGGCAGATAACTTTGTATGATCTATGCAACCAGGATATAATGGGGTTTCTGCATCTTCCAAGTTCTTAAGTAAATCATCGTGTCGTCTCTGTGCATCATCCTTATCTTTATCATCATCAAAAAAATTATGATTAAAGTAGTCTTCATCTTCATAGTGAATTGCTTTGAGTAAGTCGTACACCTCACTCTTTTTATTATTATTTTCAACATCTACTTGCTCGCCATGATTATACCACCTACCATCTTTGTACTTAGGATCCATTCCCTTTATAATTAAATGCTCAATGACGGTTTCACCATAATGATGACTAAGATTTCGACAATCTAAACAAGGACACAAAATTTTCTCTACATCTCCTAACTTTTTCTTCGCAACACGTACAAAATTTTGAGCTCCTTTTCCATACTCTTTACTGGTTCTATGTTTAAAATTGAAAGCAACAAGAATGTTAGCTTTCATTTTCAAAACATGTTAAGTCTAAAGTTATGTGTAAATTTACTTGTATATGATTACCTGTGTAGACGCAACCAGTCTTTCTCCATCATCATATATAATATGGAAGCAATCAAGTATCTAAAATTCAAAATAGTAATTGGAAATTAGACTATTTAAACAAGTAATGAATGCTAGAAGAGTTTCTGGGCCTTTTAGTTAGCTTGTTTAAATGTGAATACTCATTATGAGTTTCTTCTTGAGACGTATAGAAAATAATATACACATCAAGAAATACTTCATTAATATACACATCAAAAAATGGGGAGAAGAGGATGAAAAAAAGGACAGAAACCTGGGTTCTTCAAGTCGTCATGAGCTTCAAATATATGTTGTAAAATATCGGCTTATCATTTTAACATTTTTTATAAATACAATCAACTGACGATGCAAGGATAAACACAAGAGCTCAGAGTACTAAAGTGTGTAGAATTTGTTTATTTGATCGAATTTAAGTAAAGCAAAGTAATCAAAATTCGAGGATGCAATCTAATGTAGCAATTATTTGATACTATGTAACCAAAAATAAAGAACAAAAACTGAAAAAAGAAGTAATTAACTTTAATTGATTACCTTTAAACATCATAAATGAACAATTAATTTAACTTTAAACCATCGTTAAAGTAATTAAATATCTTTACACAAGTCATTAATAAAATAATTAATTAACTAATTTCAACCATAACTAAAACGATTGATTTTTTTTGGCAAGGCCAACCGTTTTTTATTGAGGACCGTCCACTTTTATCACAACAAAAGTAATAAATACGTATTAAAAACAGGAGTTAGGTCGATTGTCTGAATGACTAAACTTACTCAAGCACCACGTATGGTGCAACATACAAACCAGGTTGCAAAAGAAAACGCATATAAGCTCCATGCTGGAAGCAACTCGTAGAAACAAACGTATCTAACAAACTTAGATACGATAGGACACTACTATCTATGAAATTGACCCAAACCAACTACAAATTTCCAACACAGCTAGCTAAAAAATATAGCCTAAGCTAGCATTCAGAAGACAACCAGATTGCCAACAAGCAACAGAACATATTTCATAGAGATGCAAATTTCAAAGATGGCCAGGGAAGACCATAACCAAATGCAGCAACAAAAAATTTGCAAAACACAAGATTAAACCATAATCATCACCTAGATCAAGTAGAGATTACCGATACCAAATCTAGTAAAAAAATGCATAAATTTCCAAAGCAGGCATCACCAACAAACGAGTGTAACACTGCGACATGACAATAGGAACATGAAGCCAGAAACATAAAACATACAAGTAACCAACAGAGGCATGACACAACTAAAATGCATATACAACGTTCAAAATGTATTGGTTAACGCGTTACCTTCTGACATTTAGTTGTTATGTATAAACATTGAAAAGCTACACTGGGAAACATCCACATGAATTTAGGCCACAAACCAAAAGGAATTATGTAAGCCAAACTGTTTCCAAAAAATTTGCCATTACAACGGCGCTATTTTGTAGCACCGGAGTAATGTCTATGCATTACCCCTCTCCTGATACTTGGCTTGCGCCTTTAACAATAAATTTGGTTCCTGATACTTGATGTCAGTAAAGAGTCTGATCATTTGCTTCCATTTACATAATTCTTCATTAATGAACCCTTTGGTTGAACATCATCAAAAACTTTAAGCAAGTACTTTTTCATACCTAATTTAGATCTTATATTTACTAGTTTTGGTGGGAAACTAATAAGAAGTAGAGGCAGAGGTATATAAATCAAGACAAAAAGGTGGGAAAATGCCTTCCTCTAATGGCGTATAATTATATAAAAGAATAAAAAGACAAGAAAAAATAATCCATTATAGAAACAAGCATACAATATGATATAATTTATAAACATGTTGTAGCAGCTAGTAAATCATGGATGTGGTCTTAAATTATACGAAAGCACGAAGAGCCAGGATCAATCAATGTGGAGGTCGATATAATGGGTCACTTCGACAATATAAATCCAAATAATATCCATGATAGAATATTTATGGCAGCATAACAATATAGGGATAGATTAAAGCACCCAAAAGGCAGTAGGAGCTAGATTCAACCGCTAAGGAAAAGTGCCAGCAATAAAACCCAACAAGCTATCCAGAATGAATACCTACAATTAATGAACAGCAAGAGAAGCAACCAAATAAGGTCATAGTGAGTGCAATCAGTGTCTGAATATGCAGCATGTCGAGTATGCAGAAAGTTTAAGGAAACTTCACTAGGCGGGCAGGAAAGAAAAATCAGTAATGTAGGAATCTAGGGAATGACTACGAGGACCAGTGTATAGCTTGGCCTTAAAGGCTAACTTGATGTTGTCAAGGATAAATGCTATAATATGAGAAATGTTGGTCCATTTGTTATCAAAGACGAATTGGTTGCGAAAACACTTAATTCGCCAGCATATAAATCATGTACTAATGCAGAAAAGAATGGCATGTATGGATTTGCCTTTGGAGTGGGACCACCATGGGAAAGTGCTATACAATTGAATATACTAACAATACCTACCTCAAATTAAAATTGACAAATAGACATGGACACATTATCACCAATTAAGGGGAATATCCAAAATCAGCTACTACAAATATGTAAACACAACCGTGGTAAATATGTAGCAAAAAAATTCATGAAATCTAAGATGTAGTAATGTGATTCATCTTATCTCAAACAAACATTTATCCACCCATGCTATTACAAGCACGTACAAAATAACTGAAAGTTTGCAAGCTATACACCTTTACACACAAGTAAATAAATACTCTACTTTAAAAAAATGAAATCTTAAAATGAGATGCAGACACATCAAAAGAAAAAGGCCAACGCAATATGTATCCTGGCCATATGAAAATGCAAATAACCTGGCAACGTTTATGGGAGTTTGGTCACCAAAAAAAAAAGAAGCAAAACAAATTTCTGAACAACATTTATTTGCTCGTATTATTTACATCTCGAACACATGATGAAGTTTATATGAAAGAAAAAAAAAACTAAACACAACTACACATACGCATAAACAAAGTATGTTGCCTGGACATGAGCACCAGGGATTTAAACGGCAAGAATGACAGCCATTAATGCAATTTTTCACTACCACTGAAGCTTTTTAAAACCAAGTGAAAATTAAGTTGCAGCTATTTTCTTTCCTCAAAATATGAATAAGTTAAAAAATATAAAATCTGGCACTTACTCTGAAACTAACGCAACCCTAAAATGCTTAGATAGGCATACTAACTCAAATATCTGAAACTTAATCTAAAAATTAGAAATAAAGGAAAATTCCAATCAGCTCTAACTTACTCTGAAACTTCAAGGACAAATGGCGTTGATTGCTACAAATTCACGTCCACTGACTACAGCTCGAACTAGGGCTAACGAAAGCTCGAATTCAACGGGGACGAGAACGAGGGCAAACGGGAGAGCGAGAACGAGGGCAAACGGGAGAGCTGGACCACTGCAACGCGGACAAGGATAGGGGAACGAGGTTGCAATGCCGATGATTACAAGGACGGCGAATTATTTTTCGGAGGAAGCGAATTGATTTGGATGTGGAACTGAAATTGGGGGAAGTCTTTGTTAAGGTGAGTTCGTCGAAAAGGAGGGAAGGAAAATAAAATTACCGCCTTTATTTTACACAGCGTGCACGCTAATAAAATTTAGCGTAAGTTAACCCTTTCATAGCAACCGTTTCAAAAACGCTGTGCACTGGTGCTGAGAAAACCAACTTTTCTTGTAGTGATTGGTACAGCACCTTTTGAGGCACTCTACGAAAGGCCGTGCCGATCTCCTTCGTGTTGGCTTGAAGCCGGTGAGAAGCTGGTTTTTAGGTCCAGATTTTATTCATGATGCCACAGAAAAGATTGACCTTATTCGTCATAGGATGAAAGAAGCTCAAAGTAGACAAAAATCGTATGCCGATAACCGAAGAAGGAAATTAGAATTTTCTGTGAGAGATTTGGTATTTATTCGTGTTTCACCTATGAAGGGTGTTATACGTTTCAGTCGTTCCAGAAAATTAGCACCTCGATATATTGGCCCATTTCCCATCACCGAACACATTGGTTTCGTGGCTTATCGCCTTTTATTACCGGCTCAATTTGCTGCTATTCATGACGTATTTCATGTTTCTCAACTACGGAATTTCCTTAGAAATTCCGACTCTATTCTTGAGCCAAGTGCTATTGAAGAAATTGAGGTTTCACCTAATTTGACCTATAAGCAACATCCTATTCGTATCATTGCTACGAAGGTTAAACGCCTTCGAAATAAAGATGTTCTGCATGTGAAAGTTCAATGGTCCGCAAATCCTAAGGATTGTTCTTGGGAATCCAAAGAATTCATCGAGCGAACACATCCGGACTTACTCTCTCGTACTCCTTAAGGTGAATTTATCACTTCAAAATTTTCTTTTGTGTTGTTATGCCTTAGAGTAGTTGTTACTCTTTATTTTCTTCTTAAGTATTGCGAGGACACAATTTCTTTAAGCAGGGGAGTCTGTAACAACCCGCATATTTTACGATTATATATTTAAATGTATTATTTAAATATAAAATCGTTAGTTGAATTAAAGTCTGAAATGTGACTTTTTGTAAATAGTCAAATCCGTACTCAAGACCACTTTCATTGATTTCAAAATGACGTTTACAACTTGTTTAATATAAACATTGCTATGTTTGGAGTTGATTAAGAATTTGGTATTTTCATTTGGGCTTTGGGTTGTGTTCTAGCCCATTAACCCAATAAAAGAACCCAAACCTTCTACCTAATAGCTTCCACTCCACTCCTCTTCATTCATTCATTCCATTTTCTAAATTCCTAACACTCAAGCCCTAGAGTGGGAAGAGGAAACTAAAATTCCTATGCCCTAGTTTCTCTTAGGAATTCAAGTTCTAGTTCTAAAATCAAGGAGAAGCTTAGGTAAGCATGCTCTTCATCTTCTCCATCTCAATTCCTCTTCAATTCTTGATTTGATTTTTCATATAACCTAACTTAGGAAATTCATTGCATGTGATCATAGATTGAAGGTTCTTGAAGTGAAGTTGAAGAGAGATTGATCTTTCCTTGTTTTAGAGCTTCTCATTTCTTGTTTTTTGAATTTAAAGGTGAGTTCTTGAACTCACATCTATGTCTATAGCTTTCATTGTTTTTAGGTATGAATTCCTAACATCTATTTCATGTTCAATTACTGTTGATTTGAATTGGTTTGGTGAATTTTCCAATTTTGGTTTTGAAGTCAAAATTTATGAAAATCCTACTATGGATGTTTGGACATGATATTTGGGGTGTATCGAAGAGCCCATAAGGCTGGGTTGTCGCTTGGCATAAATCCCTAGCCTTTATTGCTCGTTCGATCGCTTCCGAGTTGATTTGGCCATCAATGGCTTAGGCAAATTTCTACCCAGCTCAGGCAACCAGACGTCTGGTTGAAATTTTCAGACGTCTGGTAGGGGCTTCTGAGAAAAAAAATATATAAACGAAATAATAAAATTCCAGAGCCTAGGACCAGACGTCTGGTTAAACCAACATGACGTCTGGGAGGCTTCAAGAATAAAAAAGAAAAAGGAGGAAAAAATCATAAATTTCCAGAACCCTGGGTCAGACGTCTGGTTAAACCTACAAGACGTCTGGTTCTGTTATTTTTTGCTTATTTGCCTGGATTTCCAATTTTTATCGATCTTTGACATCCGAATAGTTATTGTCAATCAATACCGACTTTGATGATTTCTTTTCCGGATTTTTGGCATTTCCATTTGATGGAATTTGATATCGATTTTCATGGTTTTAATTCACGTCGTTGAATGCAGATTTTTGGTGATAGATTGTTTTTACAATCATTTCTGTGATTTGTCACTTTAAAATACAAAGGTTTCTATACTAGTAGTAAATACTCAAACTCTTTCACAAAAATGATTTCAACATTACTTTTAATACAAAGCTCATTTTTAAAATCATTTTCCAATCTATTAGTATATACAAACCTTTACCACATTCGTATGAGAAATCCAATTAAACGACTTTGCAAAACAAGTGGTATGAAATGCTTGCGTTTACTTCGTCGGTTAATTCTTGAACTTGTTCGATTGAAATCTCGTGACAATTTTCGAGTGGAAATCTACAATCTGTTTGTCAATATTTAAGTTAAGCTAGTGGTTATGGGACATGAAGCTAAACTCATTTATTTACTAGCTTAGTGTAATTTACACTTATTGATCTATGATGATCATTTTATGATTTAGACTAGCGATGTGTGATGTCTCTTTATCCGCATAAGGGACTAAACCCCGTTTCGGTGGAGCTTCGGCTCAATTTGGTGGGGTAGCAAACCATGGTCTTTTGACCGTTCGAGGAGCTTCGACTCAATTTGGTGGGTTAGCGACCCGTGGGATAGCGTCCCGTTTGTGATACACGTGTTGGTGAGTTTTCATGCTCCCGTTTGTGATAGGCTTCCCCCTTTGTGTTTTCTAGATTTCTAATTATTGAATTTTAGAATTTGTGTTTCTCCAATTTTTGCGATTTGCATTGATATGTTTTGTCAATATTTTAGTTTTGGTGAATAAGCTAAAGAATATGATATTCTTTTTGGGTGTTTGATGAGATTTAAGATATTGTATGATTTTTATTGTTATCAAATATATACTTGTCACAACATGGTATTATTGTTATCATATGTTTTTGTCATATCTCTTATCCTATCTCATCTTACATGATAATTATAGCTAGATTGATCCATTTATTAATTTTCTTCTTAAATAATACTTGGGTCAGACCGAGGTGTTTCAGGTGCTTCCACTTGACTTCTTAGCAGGGACTATCTTCTGACTTTTGGCTTGCTACTTTAGCTTAGTAGTTTTTGTCTTTCATGTATACGAGATAGAGACTCTTTGATGTATACTTATTCTTTTATGTAGTACATGTACCTATTCTTTTGGCTTGTAGTGGATCTTGTATGGCCACTACTATGATGTTCATTTCTATGTGTTATATTCATATATGTTTCCGTCTTAGTGATATGAATATTTGTGACTGATTTTGTGTGTTGCTTATTTTATATTGATTCTGAAGGCCACTTAGCCACTGTGTAGTAGATTTGAGTTTGGACTGGATATGTTGGATTTCCTCTTGAAATGAAATGCATGACATACTATCTGACATATCGGTTCTCGCTCAAATCAATTATACAGTTGGTTGCTCCTCAACAGCCTTATTCTTCGTACTAATTGATGGCATTACCCAGTAGTGTCCTTGGTTAGTGTGAGTATAGAGGTGGGGCGTCACAAACACAGATCGTGATTACTACTCAGTCTACAAGTATGGTTCCAACAATGGCGTTGTTTCATGGAGAACGGCCAAAAAAGTTCACAGGGATAGACTTCAAACGCTGGCAGCAAAAGATGTTGTTTAACATGACGACTTTGGGCCTTGCAAAGTTTCTTACAGAAGATGCTCCCATAGTAAAAAAATTGGAACCCGATGCAACCAAAGTTGAAGCCTCTAATGTATGGAAGAGTTTTGAATTTATGTGCAAGAACTACATATTAAATGGGTTCGACAACAGCCTATACAATGCATACTGTACTATTCAACTTCCAAAGAACTTTGGATGACATTTGAGAAAAAGTACAAAACCGAAGATGCGGGCATGAAGAAATTCATAGCAAGGAAATTCCTTGACTTCAAAATGATTGATGCAAAGATCGTTATCAATAAGATTCAAGAGTTACAAGTCATCATTCACTAACTACATGATGAAGGAATGACTCTAAGCGAATCCTTTCAGGTTACTGCTGCAATTGAAAGCTTCCTCCATTATGAAAAGATTTAAACTACCTTAAGCATAAGCATAAGGTGATGATAATGGAAGAACTTGTAATCCAATTGAGGATTGAGGAAGATAACAGAAAATTTGAGAAGAAGACTTTGCATACCATGATTGCCAAGGCAAATGTAGTCGAGTCAGAGAAACCCAACAAAAGGAAACGCGAGCATGCTCCTAAGAAATCAAAGAAATTTTATGGTTCATGCCATAATTATGGAAAGAAAGGACACAAAGCCGCCGAATGTCATGCACCCAAGAAAAAGAAATCAGAAGCAAACATGGATGACATCTGAGAAGGCGTGTCTGATATGGACTTATGTGCAATAGTGTCCGAATGCAACCTTGTTGGTGACTCAAAGGAATGGTTTGTAGACACAGGAGCCACACGACACATATGTGCAAATAAGTGGATGTTTACAACCTACAAAACTGCTACCGAGGACGAATGACTTTTCATGGGTAGTTCATCCGCATCAAAAGTCAAAGGCAAAGGAAAGATTCTACCGAAAATGACTTTTGGAAAAGAACTAACTTTGGCAGATGTTTTTCATGTTCCAGAGATAGGCAAGAGCTTAATTTCCGGATCACTACTTAGCAAGCATGGCTTCAAACTCACTTTTGTGTCTAATAAGTTTGTGTTGTCAAAGAATGGAGTGTATGTAGGAAGTGGATATGTTTGTGATGGTTTATTTAAGGCAAATGTAACCACTATTGTACTAAACAATGATATGACTAAAATTGAATCTTCTGCTTATATTGTTGATTCTTCTAACATATGTCATTCTAGATTAAACCATGTAAATTTCGATACCTTACGAAAATTGATTAATCTAGACTTTATACCAAAATGCAACATAGATTCCAACTATAAATGTCAAGTTTGTGCAGAAGCGAAATTGACAAGAACCTCGTTTCATCATGTTGAATGAGAAACTGAACCTCTAGACCTAGTATACATAGATGTACGTGACTTAAAAATGTGTCAAACTAGAGGTGGAAAAAGGTATTTCATTACCTTCATCGATGATTGTACAAGATACTGTCACGTGTATCTCCTTAGCAGTAAGGACGAAGCATTTGCCATGTTTAAACAGTATAAAGCAAAAGTTGAAAATCAACTCAGCAAGAAAATAAAAGATTTAAGAAGTGATAGAGGAGGAGAATATGAATTTCCCTTTGAGGAATTCCGCACCGAACATGGTATTATACACCAAACTACAGCCCCGTATTCACCTCAATCCAATGGTATAGCCGAACAGAAAAATAGAACTCTTAAAGAAATGATGAATGTCGTACTATTTAGTGTTGGCTTGCCAGATAACTTTTGGGGAGAAGCTATTTTTTCTGCAAATCATATTTTGAATAAGATACCATGAAAGAAAACATCTAAATATCCCCATGAACTTTGGAAAAATAGATCACTATCCTACAAATACTTAAAAGTGTGGGGGTGTCTTGCGAAATTAGAGGTACCTAAACCAAAGAAAGTCAAAATTGGACCAAAAACAATTGATTATGTATACATTGGATATGCACAAAACAGTGCCGCTTATCAGTTTTCAATACACAAATCCGAAATTGATGATATTCACGTAAATACCATCATTGAGTCAAAAAATACTAGATTTTTTGAACATATATACCCTTTAAAATAGGGTACTGAAAATTATCCTCAAAAGAGACCAAGGGAAACTGAAATCTCCAATTCTCTAGAGAATACTGAACAAAATATTGGTAATGATCAGCAAAATAGTGCTAATCAACAAGAGGAGGAACCAAGGAGAAGCAAAAGATTAAGGACATCAAAAACCTTTGGTCCTGACTTCTACAAATGTTTGTTAGAAGACAATCCATTAACATACAAACAAGCTATGTCCTCCACTGATGCCCCTTCCTGGAAGGAGGCCATTAATAATGAAATCGAATCCATTATGGAAAACCATACATGGGAGCTAGTTGATTTTCCTTAAGGATGCAATACCTTGGGTAATAAATGGATATTTAAGAAGAAATTGAAACCTGATGGTTCAATAAACAAGTATAAAGCTCGACTTGTGGTTCAAGGTTTTAGACAAAAGGAAGACCTGGACTATTTTGATACATATTCTCAAGTAACTAGAATAACATCAATAAGAATGCGGATAGCAATCACATCCACACTCGATTTAGAAATACATCAAATGGACGTAAAGACAACATTTATAATGGTGAACTGGAAGAAGAAATATACATGAAACAACCGGAAGGTTTCCTAAAAACTAGAAATGAAAGTAAGGTTTGTAGATTAAGAAAATCATTGTATGGGTTTAAACAAGCGCCTAAACAATGGCGTGAAAAATTTAATGAAAATATGATATTAAATGGATTTCATATAAATGAATGTGACAAATGTATCTATTCTAAACATACAAATATGGGATACGTCATTGTATGTCTATATGTAGATGACTTACTAATATTTAGAAGCAACAAGGAGATAATAAAATCTACAAAAGATATGCTTTCCGCCAGATTTGATATGAAAGATCTAGGAATCGCTGATTCGGTACTTGGTGTAAAAATACATAAAACCAACCATGGATATGCATTGTCCCAATCACACTACATAGGAAAAATACGTGAAAAGTTAAACAACACAATATAATATCAGCAAAATCACCAGTAGATTTGAACCAAAAACGGGTTAAAAATAGCGGTGATAGTATTTATCAATTTGAGTATTCTCATATACTAGGCAACATTATGTACGTAATGAACTGCACTAGACTTGATATAGCATATGTTGTAAGTAAACTTAGAAGATATACTAGCAACCCAGAAAAGAATCATTAGAAAGCTATAATTTGAGTACTAGGATACCTAAGGTATACACAAAGTCATGGACTACATTATGATAGGTACCCATCTATAATAGAAGGGTATTATGATGCGAACTAGATAACTGGTTCATCAGATACAAAATCCACTAGTGGATATGTGTTTACCTTAGCTAGTGGGGCAATATCTTGGAGATCCTCTAAACAAACTTGTATAGCAAGATAAACCATGGAATCAGAATTTATTGCCTTAGACAAAGCCACATAAGAAGTGGATTAGCTTTGAGGTTTCTTAGAAGGTATTCCGAATTGGGAAAAACCTGTACCTCTAATAAGCATACATTGCGACAGCCAATCAGCTATTGGAAACCCAATAGTAAGCTTTATAATGGAAAGTCTAGACATATTCGTCGTTGACATAAAACTGTTAGATAACTTCTCTCCAATAAAGTTATCACAATTGAATATGTAAGATCAAATGATAACATTGCGGATCCACTAACAAAAGGTTTACCCAGGGAGAAGGTTAATATCTTATTGATGGGAATGGAGTTAAGGCCTATAAACTAAAAGTTTCTTTAAACGGAAACCCCACCTAGCTAATTAGAGATCCCAAGATCTAGGTTCAAAGAAACAACTAAGTTTAGATGAACATGATGGCACAGTAAATATTCAAACCATTCCTAAGATAATTCAATGCATTACTCGCCGGAAAATAGGATAAGTTTTGATACTTTTAATGATGTCTATACTTGGTAATACTAAGAACCAAGTAGAGTATTGTGATAATACCCGTTATGGAATCACCTACGTGTGTGCAAAGGCGCCGCTTCAAGGGAATTGTAAGTCCAAATTCTCCAAAGCACTCATGAGAACAAGCTGGTGTTCATGGAAAAACGAGCACAAACAGAGAATCAAGGAGGATTAGAAACAATTATTGTGTGTTGTCTATTTTAGATTTACACAAAAAGGCTTATAGTTCAAAGACAACCTAGTCCACTGATTCGCCAGTAAGTCAAAAGGATAAACACTAGGAAAGTTTAAGGCCAATGTGCTACTTTAACCGATACGATAAATGTTTCGCAAAATTATAAGAACAAATTGAACAATTACTCATTCATGTGGGGGAATGTTAGAAATGAATGAGTAACATTGTGGAATGTGAAGGCATTAAATGCCTTGGGAGATGAATAGTCCCACGTCTTAGAATAAAATAAACTATTTGTGTTTATATACTAAGATGTGGGCACTATGTAATTCCTATAGACAAAGAGAGACACAAGCCATGAGGAGTGGTGCAACACACCACTTCGCACGCGCGCCCACGCCCATGCACGAGCCCGAGCCCGAGCCCGAACTGCACCCACGACGCGGGCGAATGGGTGTTTGAGGCGCATTAGAGGACTTAGCACTTTGTAGTTATCAGTTAGCTTGGCGTGGCTGTTCAGACCGAACAGTTTTTATTTTTGTCCGTTCAAACTCAAACGGTTGCACCGTCTGGTAAAGAATCGCAACCTTTTCAACAGTCACATCTGTTTGAACAGGGACCTATTACCGAATAGGTGCACCTCCCCACGCCTATATATAGGGAGAAAGAAAACAGTGAACATACAATTAAGTTTTCCTACATTTTCTTTCTCCTCACAGCACACTGTTCTTAAATATACTCTCTTGAGTTCGTCATTGCTCTGCGATTGTTGCGCAACATCATAGAGAAGGTCCGTTTCATCTTGGAAAACAATTGCTTGATATCCTTAAGCGCCGTAGATGGAGCAATATTTTTCAAGAAAGCAGCTTTCAAACACTGGATTTGGAACATCTAATCGGTGCCGTATTTACTGCTTTATTTGTTAACTGCATAGTTCTACTCGTAACATTTTTGCGACGTGCCTGTGACAGTTTGTTTTTGTTGCAATTTGCAACATAATTGTAACAGTTTCATAACACTTTTGTAATGTTACTATTAAGGATCTTTGTATACAGTTTCATACACTTTTCGGACGTTACTATACTAACAGTATATATATACAAATTGATTAAAATAATAATTAATATATATACATAAATTAAACAAAGTTAAGTTTCACTAAACTATATATTCACTTAATAGGGTCAAAACCAATAACGACAATATATATAGTACAAGTATATTATTAATCTAACAAAAGGCTATGCAACTACTCCTTTTAATAATAATCAATATATATACATACATTAAACAAAGTTAAGTTTCACTAAATTATGTACTTATTTAACTAGGTCAAATCCAATCATGATAATATATATAGTACAAGTATATTATTAATTAAAATAATTACATGTGTGTGTGTATAAAGTTGGTTTGAAATCAAATTTGGTGTATTTTTAATTTTCATGGCCAAAATAAAGAAATAAGAAGAAGATGAGAAGATCTAATATTACATATAAATTAATACACAAATATGAACACATACAAACACATAGATAAACACACACCCCCTCTGATCCTACTAGTTATCGACATGTTGGTTGTTAATAATGTCCACATTAAATTCCAAATTCCTTGCGCTTCACTAATTTTTCTTTAGTATGGGTAAGACAGAGGCTAGGTTTTCTCTTTTTGTTAATTGGGTTAGTGGGAAAGATATCTATTTATAGGCATTTTGAGCCATGTAAAACAGATGACTTTCCATCTCCCAATCAACCATTGATCTTTACATATTCAAAGCTCCTGCCCCCACTTTCCCTCTTGCATGGCTGACACCTACATAGGATTTAGGGGCTAGGCCTAATTAACTTAACTATTAAATTAATCAATAACTAATTCGTTTAAGCTTAATTTTCAATTAAATCAACATATACTGTGGAGTAAAGAGTGATTCTCTCAATTATGTGCCTAATAATATATTATGACATCAATAATGCATCGAAGGTTGTAAATAGAATCAAAAACTTGTGAATCGTCAAGGTGCATTGTTTGTAGCTACCACATGATAAATAGTTAATCGAGTAAAGGTTAAATCGAGATTGATATATTTGATATAATATAATAATACAGATCCACTCACTAAGGCCTATATGTTGGTTAGATCTAGGATGATCTATTTAGAAGGTATTGGATTATGAATCCAAAGTTGCCCCAAGTAAAAGTGGGAGATTGAAAGTTTAAGGGGTATGCCCTTGCGGCAATTATGTAATTTATCACATAACCTAAATTTGGAACCAATCTTGTTCGAAATGAAGTTTCTGGTTTTTTTAATTATATATTTTGTTACATGTGATATAACCAATAACTAAAATCAATAAACATATATAAGTAGAAGATCCTTACATAAAGTATTATATGATTGCATTTGCAAATGCTATAACTATGAGTACTGAATTGTAAAATAATTAATACTTTGTTTTAAATAATTTTTGGTCAAGGTGTTTTGAGAAAAAAAGATATTGATATATCTATTGAGATTAGTGTACGTGATGCTCCTTAAATGTTGGGCTGTGTATTACACATGGCTGTTAGGGGCACCAAAGGATAAATTACTTGTATTTATAGGATAGCTACAGAATGAGTCAACCGAAAGTTTCCTATTAGTTGATCACAACTAGGTCAAATAGGGAATCTTTGTGTGACAATTTATGTAAATCTTTTGACTTGAGAATATCGTAGAACTTTAACATGAATACTCCACTATGCTATAGCTAAATCATGGCATAATGTTCATGAACGAAAATAATTGGGTTTGAGTTGAAGCATTAGAAAATAAACACTATTCAGTAGAGAATTCTTCTTCTCTTTTGTAAGAGGTTAATATCACGATCAATTATGGTCAACTCAAATTCTAAGTCTCTGGCTATAGCATGTCGGTTAATAATAAATGTTATTATTGAACTAAGGAGCTTATAGTTGGATTATATAGTTGTATACGGTTACTGTTGGACCTTTAACCATGACCAAGCTCTAGGTATTGAAAGTGGTATAGTGGTGATGAAGTGAATGTGCATATAATAGATCCTTATTTAAGGTTGTTGCTTAAAAGATTCAAAATATGATTTTAGCTTGAAAATCTATAAGTGATGAATCTGCCCATAATGTCACATTACTAGCTAGGGTAACGTTGTGAACTTTGATATTTTAAGTGTTCGATATTAACTTTTGACCGGATTCACGCTAGGATGTCAATATAACCACATTGTAAGCTAATTTCTAAATTCATCCCATTTAAATCAATTTATAAATGTTATGAATTAATAACAAAATTAACAAAAATGTTTTATTTATTTTTCATTCCATTTTAATTAATTATTTGAAGCCTAAATATTAAAGACTATTTTATTAAATCATTTTGTTTTTTTATAAATTACAAAACTAGCTTAAATATTATTTTTAAGCCTTAATAATACTTAATTCCTTCATTAAAATTAATTATTCTTCTTATAATTATATTATAAAACCTTACAATCATTTTATAAAATACCTTCTTGCTATTTTATAAAATCTTATACTTTTATAAAATCTTATACTTTTATAAAATATCATTTATACTAATTTATAAAATCTCCTTCTATTTTATAAAATATTTTTATTATTATTTTATAATATCTCGTTCTATTTTATAAAATATATTTTTATTACTACTTTGTAAATATCATTCTATTTTATAAAATATACCTTTATTTATATTTTATAAAATATAATTCTATTTTATAAAATATATCTTTATTTCTATTTTATAAAATCTCATTCTACTCTATAAAATATATCTTTACTAATAAAATTATTTCCTTAAATAATATTTATAAGTACTATTTATGCTTGTTAAGCCTTTAATCATCTTAATAATAAGTGTAGAGCTTATAACTCGCTTAATTAGCTTACTAACTTCATTTTATAAAATACTCCATTATTTTAAAAAATCAGATATACCTTCCCTTAAATAGTATTTATAAATATTAATTAAGCTTCATTAGGCTCTAATCACTTTAATAATAAGTGTAGAGCTCATAACTCACTCAATAAGCTTACTAACTTTTCTGAAATCAATTCAAATGGTTTAATTAATACTTTCTAGTGACATATACATCATCGTATTACTTAATCAATCACAAATCAAACCATAGCAACATACACAATCATCCAATTGATTCCAAACCCATTTCATAGCTTAAATAACTTTTCCAAACATGACGATTAAAGGTTTAAACAAATAATTAGCTAAAATAATCATGATTACAACATGGACATAAACCTAAATCAACCCAAACATTCTCTAAATCATATCATCTAACTTCATAATCATTACTAAAGAAATATTTGAAGTATAACATGTAAATAAGTTAGGAGAATCATCCCACTCACCTCTTCTCCTCCAAACTATGCTCAAAATCACCAAAACCCAAATTCAAACTCTCTTTAAATTTGAGATATCCATACAAACTTTGCTTCATGTTAATTCCTTTGTGGGTTATGCAAGGAATTAAATGAGAGAAATAGTGGTTATTTTTAATGTATATAAAATTTTTATTTTTGCTTGGATTGGTGATTTAAAGAAAGGGGTTTAAGAGGAGATTAGGAGAAGAGAGAAGAAAAGCAACGTGAATGAAAAGTGAATGAGAAATAATAAAGGGGTTTAGCCACTTATAGGCAAGTAATGGGCTTTAACCCAATTCATTTTTTCTCCAAAAATCACTATTCACTATAGAAACTAAACGACTTCAAACATAACCAAGTTTTTTCACCCGCGAATTTGGACGTTTGGATCCCTGATTTTGAAGCTTGGATACATGGATCTTGGAATCAATGGTGAAGCAATCAGCAAGGAGACCATTGGAAGATAAGAGTCACTATAGAGGAAGTTAGAAGGCATTCTTTGGAGCTAGAGCTAATCAACCCTCCATCTACATCACTAGGAACGAAATAGAGACTATGATGAAAGCTACGCAAGAGCGGATGATGAAGAGATAAGAGGAGATGATGCAAAATTTCCTCAGGAAAATTGGACAAGTTAGAGCATAAAACCAAGGATTTGGAGCAGTTGGCAATCTGGATCAAGGAATTGGAGCAACATGAGCTATAAGAAATCAGAACTAGGAGCATGGAGTCGAAGCCAACAGGCGAGAGAACAGAACGGAGTAGCCAGGGGCAGTTCCCGGCCAACAAGTAGGGTTCAGCACCGATCCCTCCATAAGGATTAGCACCAATCACCCATAGCATGGGGGGCATGCCACTGGGTCAGATTGGATTGGTTCACGGTGGGCCAGTGGTCGATGATGTTCGGTTTGGTGCGAATTAGAATGCAGAAGCATGTTTAGAGTAGGATGTTCCGAGATTCCCTTGCAAAGATGGGTGGCAGGCTGGAAATGATGATTAGAGGCTACCTTTGTATGGCAATGCCATGTTTGTGGAGATAATCAGACGAGCTATAAGAGGAGGATTGGTGAATAGGGATTTGGAAGATGTGAATAGAAGTCCATTCACTCCGAACATTAGGCATGCTAGGAATCCACCGGAGTTTATGTTACTGACAGTAGGGGCATATGATGGAAAATCGAACTCTACTGATCATCTGATGAGGTATATAAGGCATATGGAGGTGCCGGAGGCATCGAAGGAAGTGATGGCGCAATGTTTTTCATTGTACTTGGCGAAGATAGCTGCAATGGGGTTTAGACAATTGGAGAATGATTTTATTGTTGCTTGGATAGAGCTGGTGGATAAATTCTTGAGGTAATTTCGAGTCCACATCATGAGACGTAAGAGTATGATGACTTTGACAACACTGAATTAAGGACAGGAGAGTCCTTGAGGAATTCCTTAATGCAGTGGTTCCTTCAGTGGATTGGTTGGATCCATCGATGGTATTAATGGCAGCGGTATCAGGAATAGCTGACGATGTAGACTTTAAGGTTGCATGGGAACGGGATCCACTAATGGATCTCAGGGAATTTTATCACGTGGCCGAAAGGTTCCTGCGAAAAGAGGATGCTAAGGCCGGTAGAGAAGAGGTTAATGTAGTGAGGGACGGAGGACCGTCTAGGGAAGTTTCAAGCAAGGACAAAGGAAAGTGGAAATTGGATGATGGCTTCAACGGATAAAAGAAGCAAAGGTGAGAACCAAAATTCTCTTCTTATACATATTTGAACGAGACATTAAAAAGGATATATTTGGATATTCGAGGACGCATCAAAGGCCGACAAGGAGAGAGCCCACCAAGCGTGATCGGGAATCAGTAAAATACTGTCTATTCCATGAGTTAGATAGGAACACTACCAACGAGTGCAGGCACTTGAAGGATATGGTTAAGGAACACATCAAGGATGGTAGGCTACCACGATATATAAGGACTTGGACTACGGTAGTGGAACATGAGCAGCCACTATTTGCATCAAATGGAAATGGCCTTGGATCGAGGTCACAGATCATCATCTCTTGATCGGGATGGCATAAACTAAATAAACAATAAAATCCATAATAAAATGGCTAAGTCACTTACACATGTACGAAATCAAGGTTGGTCCTTAGGCATGCTCTGAGATGATGATAAACCATCGTGAACGGAGAGGCAGTATTTGATTTTCTTGATTTTGCTTTTCTGGTTTTTTGGTTGTAAGAACTTAAATTTTATAATTTAGTAAATGGATTTTGGAATGCTCAATTGTATATTAATGTAATGAATGAAACAAGTCGTGGTTTTCTCAATCGAAGAGATGGGGTAATAACTGCAAGGTGCAAGTCCCTTCACCGGAGGGCAACATGATGGACTCGTACATGGATTAAGTCCTCGACTGAGGGATCGAGGCCGAAGATTAATACCCCACAGATTGCGTTATGTTCCAACTGGGGAGACGGAACCGGAGAAGTAAGAAGTAGGCCGCTTCGTTGGAGAGCGACAAGATCAGCCTGCTTATCGTTGTGCCTTTTCATGGGAGAGCGAGTGGGGTCCAGCAAGGGTCCGTAGAGACTACAATCGGCCGGGAGAGGGTGTAACGACCCTGAATTTTTGACATTGGAAATCATAATATTTAATTGATTTTAAATATCTGGAAGTTAGTTAATTTGAAATTCGAATATCAGAATGAATTTGGTGATTTAAATTATTGAAATTTATTTACTGAAGTTGGGTAAAAATTTGAATCTTCAATTTTAAGCCTGTTAAAAATGATTTGATGGCTTAGAAAATTCATATTGATTATACTGAAGGTAATGGAAGCTTCAGAATTGAATTTGAAACTGTTTTGTTCAGTTTTGAATTTCATCGGTTAAATCGATATTTAAAAATAGCTTTCCGAGGCACAGTCTCGGAATTTGACGAAACCAGTTTCATTGGATCCGTAATATTGTATTATTATCGGATTTCAATTTTCATAATGTTTGGAGTGATCGTTTGGCCGTACAATAAGCAAACGCGCTGAAATTAAATCGAAAATTTAATATAATAACTGAGTCCAAAAAGCTGTCTTTTCCATACGATCGAATTTGGACTCGAAACCTTTTCCATTGCGTTCGGAATAGGCGTATAACATTATAAACACCTAGCGGCATGCCTCGATAGGAGGTCGGGACTTTTGGCTTCGTTTCCGAGTCGATTCGAATTTAAATTTAAATAAATTAATACATTGTTTAACCAGTTGAAATTATTTCACATCAACTTTTCTTTTCCATCAGTTTTATCACTGTAGCAGTATAATTTCTTCACGCAAGATAATTTGAACACGCATCCTTTCTCTTCAATTTTCAAATCTGTCACTCACGAGATTAAATGTCGTATACTTCATCCTTCTCTTCTGTTCGAAATCAAAATCATGGCTGAGCGAAAGCGAATTCGGTCCCCTCCATTTTTATTCGAATGAAATCAACTGTTCTTCTACAATTAAAATCCTAAGACTTTCCCCCAATTTCTTCAAAATTGAAATCAGCAAAAGAAAGAAAAAATAAATAAATATAATACGGCCGTGATTTTCGTTGAAATTGAAATCGACTCACCTCAAATTAAACTCTTGAAAGAAATGGTGGACGTTCAACGAAAAGAAAAAAAAATCAAATTCAATCGAAGAGCCGGCAAAGCAGTGGAAGACGAAGTTGAACTCGATCGACTTAGGGTTCTAGTGATGAGTGGTGTTTGTCTCGATCGATGGGTAGCGCGCGCGATATGGGCCAACACGATTTCGCGAGTGCGTGGTGGGCTCGTCGACGATCAGGGGCGATGTCGATTAAGTTTTGGTGAAGTCGGCGAGCAAGGGTTAGAGCTCGACGCGATGGCAACTCTGGCAAATCGCGAGATGGAGTTCCATTCAGCTGTAAGGTATTGAATCTGTTCTTCCAATTTAAAGTTTATTTAAATAATATGTGTATGAATATATTAGGAAAATATTTATACAGTAAAATAAAAATATAAGTATATATATATATATTTTTTGACAGAAAAAAAATTGTTACTGTTTAGTTTTCAATTTACAGAATTTAATTATATACAGAAAATTTTTAATGAACAGTAGAGAAAATATATATATATGATAAAGATAGATTTGTTTAATAAAATTTATTTAATTATTTTAGTTACTGAAAATAAATATTAAAATAAAATTTGTTTACAATCTAATGGTTTGCTTAAAAAAAAGATCATTGGTTAATTAAACCTATTAAATAGGAAAATTAATTTGTTCGACAAATTCGAATATTGATAAAACATTATAATTGTTATACAAGGTCAATATCGGAAAGGAATCAAGCCGAGAATGAAAATGGATTGCAAATAAAATAAAGGTGAGATCTTCTCACTCAAATCAAAATTGGAATTTCAGTTATTGATTGATTGATTGTTTGGATGCGATAGTATATATGGTAGTGTATATATATATATATATATATATATATTTGGAGTTGTTGATTTCTCGCATTATATAGCGGATGAGACCCTATGCGCCGCATAATAGCGGATGATTTTTTATAAATCCCATATACCACGATATTCCACCTCGAAGTGGAATGGGTATTTAATTGTTGTACTAACATCTGTGGATGCAGGGAAACCGGTTGGAGGGATCCAACTGGATTCCTCAAATTGTATGAATTTGTTTCATATGTTGTATTAATTTATTTCATATGTTGTGTGATGAATTATTGATAATAGGTGAATGATTATATTGACGATTGAATTTGTTGAAGGCTATAATTTAGCCGAATGTATTTTTGGTATCGTTGGATACCAGAAATAAATGAAATTGGATTTTTAAAATTAAAGTAGGAAATTTTAAGTAAATTTCTTTTGAAAGAGTTGGTTGAATTTAAAAGAAGGAATTTAAAGGCATAAAATTGATTTTTGAAATCTTATCGGATTATTTCCAAAATATGGAAAAAAAACATTTATAAATGGGTTTTGAATAATATTGTTTAAAGTTGAAGAATTTATTGAAGATGGAATTTTAAATAATTTGGAAAGAATAAAGGGATTTATGTAAAAGGTGATAAATTTCTGGAGATCAATTTTGTAATTGATTTGGCATTTGAAAATAAATCTTTGGGAAAATCGATAAGAAATTGATTTGGTGTTGAAATAAATTTAGAAATCAAATTCGAAATTTAATTTGGTGATTGAAAATAAATAATTGGGGAATCAATTTGAAATTGATTTAGTGTTTGAAAAATAAATTTGGAAATCAATTGAAATTTGATTTGGTGTTGAAAGTGAATATTTGAAAATCGATTTGAAAATCGTATATCAATGGATAATTGAAAATTTAAATTCATAATGGAATTTATATAGAAAAGGGGAATTTGTTTAAAAATAAATGTTGGGTTATTTTTAAAAGTGTGGAAAGAAATTTACGGATTTGGAATGTATATTGAAATAAGTCAAGAAGGATTTATTAATAGATTTAAATAGATCATTTTGAAATGAAAAATGTGTTGTCACTGGAAAGCCGAGTATGTTTTCAAGTATTCGGACTCGGCAAAATTTTCAGTGAAAATAAATAATATCGGGAATTTTATTCCGCGAGTGAAAATTGATTTGAAAGTGGTTTTCAAAGTGATGAAGTGTGGAAAATATATATCTTGCAAAGATATTTTGAAATTTAATAATTTGGAAAAATTATTTAGATTGGATGATCTTTGTGAATATTGTTTGATAGTAAAATATCCAACTATCAGTATAAACAATTTGGGGAAACTATTGCGGCTTGTTGTTTGTTGTGAATGCTGTTTGATAGTTAAATAACCGACTATCAATATTTGCCTTTGAAATGGCACTTGAATTTGTTTTTAAAACAAGCGCTCATTATTCGATTTAGCCGGGAGAGGACTTTGTGTCATATAACCCATTCTGAATAATGATACGGCGTTATGGGTTGCAATTGAAAACCGAATTTGCAAGGGCTTCTTTGGAAATGCTTTCGGTTCTGTTCGAACCCAGAATTGACTTGTATGAATGTATGTCTGACGCTATTGTAACAACCCGCATATTTAACGATTTTATACTTAAATATTTTATCGTTAATCAGATTTTAGTCCGAAAAGCTACTTTTTGCATACGGTCAAATTAGGAATCGAGACCACCCCCATTGAGTTCAAAATGACATTTGCGATCTTTTTAAGTATAAACTTCGATATATTTGGAGTTAGTTGAATTTTGTCACTTTTTCGCTTAGGGCTTTGGTTTGGGCTGAACCATTACTAACTCAGTTCCAACCCATCTCCTCTTCATCACTTCCTTCTTCATAATCCTAACAGCAAAGCTTCATCAAAAATGGTGGAGGGAATGAGAAATTAAAATTCCAAGCTCAAGTTCATTTGCATATTCAATATCTAACTCCAAATTCAAAGAGAAGACATTGATTCAAGCATGGGACTGTTCTCACTTTGCTTTCAAGCTCGGTTTCCATCAATTTTCGTGAAAAGGTGAGATTTTATCTCACGTTCTTGTCTATGACTATCTATGATCGTTGGGTATGAATCCCTACCACTATTATGTGTGCATTTGCTTTTAGAGTGGATTGAATTGGTGGAAAACCCAGAATTTTCGAGTTGTTAGCATTTTCCTACACTTAGGTCGTTCGGCCAGAGGAAAAGTTGCCCCTGCATGTAGCTCGTTCCACCGTGTTGGGTCGTTAGCCTTTAGGTCGCTCGGCTTGCTCGCATTGATAGGTCGTTTCTATATAGGTCGTTAGCCCTAGGTCGCCCCCCCTTGGTCGATCGTCCTTAGGTCGCTAGGTCACGACAAGTTAGGTCGGTTACACTATGTCGTTTGGCAAAGCTTTTGACCAAACCTTTAGGTCGC
This sequence comes from Allium fistulosum, assembly GCA_030737815.1. Taxonomy (NCBI): domain Eukaryota; kingdom Viridiplantae; phylum Streptophyta; class Magnoliopsida; order Asparagales; family Amaryllidaceae; genus Allium; species Allium fistulosum. The sequence goes on from CM060902.1 coordinate 1,027,130,120, forward strand.
TCGACCATTCAACCAGTTAGGTCGCGCCTTTCCTTACCTCGGCTATGAGTTAGGTCGCTCGACATGACTTCCCTTTAGGTCGCTCGCCTAGTTAGGTCGTTTGGATATTATAGGTCACGCCATATGCTTAGGTCGCTCACCTAGGTCGCTCAGCATGCTATACTTAGGTCGTTCGACCTATCCTACTTTAAGTTGAAACCCACTAGGTCGTTCACCCAGACTTAGTTGCATCATTCGCTTAGCTCGACCGTGTTAGGTCACTCACCCCATTAGGTCGCGTAATACGTTAAGTCGCTTGACCATGCCATCCTTATGTCGTTGCACTTTAGCTCGAACACGTTAAGTCGCACCATGCTTTGGTCGTTCCACCACTTTAGGTCGCTCGACCTGTTTGCTCCATAGGTCGCGCCATCTTTTAGGTCGTGTGCTACTCCTAGGCCGTAGCTCCTTAGGTCGCTTGCACCTTAGGTCGGCCACCTTAGGTCGCAGATTCCCTAGGTCGTAGGTCGTGGAGTTTAGTCTGCATTTCTACTTTGATGGATTTGGAATTGAATTCCTTGGATTTTTCTCACGTCTTCGAATGTGAATTTTTGTGATTCGATTTGTTTCAACAATCGTTTTGTGCCTTGTCACTTTAAAAATATAAAGGTTTCAATACTAGTAGTAAATATCAAAACTCTTTCATCAAAACGATTTCAACTCTATTTTATTACAAAGCTCTTTTTCCTAAACCGTTTTTCCATCTATTAGTATATACAAGCCTTTACTTCACTCGGATGAGAAATCTAATTAAACGGCTTAGTAAAACAGGTGGTATGAAACGCTTGCGTTTACTTCGTCGGTTAATTCTTAGATTTGTTCGACTGAATATTTTGTGACAATTTTCTAGTGAAGATCTACAGTTTGTTTGTAAATATTTAAGTTAAGCTAGTGGTTATGGGACATGAAGCTAAACTCATATATTTACTAGCTTAGTGTAATTGACACTTCTTGATGATCATGACGATCATTTTTGTGATTTAGACTAGCGATTGAGCGATGTCTCTTTGTCTGCGAGGGAGACTAGACCCCGTTTGTGTGATGTTTCTACTCACATATGTGGGGTAGCGACCCATGGTCTCCGGGCCATTCGTGTGTTCAATGGTTTCTGGGCCGTTCGTGTGTCAAAGGTCTTCGGGCCATTCGTGTGTTCGAAAATTAAATGGTTAGCTTCCATGAGATAGCTTCTCGTTCGTGTGTTACATATGTTGGTGAGCTTTCATGCTCCCGTTCGTGCGATAGGCCTCCCCCTTTATATGATTTCTGGATTTCGTGTGTTGATTTTTGGAATTTGTGCTTCACCAATTTTCGTGATTTTCATTGATATGTTTTATCAATTTTTGTGCATTGGTGAATTCGTGTGTCATTACCTTTTTGCGGATTTGGATCTTTGAGAAGATTCTTGTGATATTGATTAATCTCTTGTTGATTATCATTTACGTACTTATAGTAGTACGCCATTATGGTTATTATATGTTTATGCCATATCTCTTATTCTATATCATGTCATCTGATATTTATAGCTAGACTGATCCGTTTATTATTTTCTTATGAAATAATACTCGGGTCAAACCGAGATGTTACGGGTGCTTCTGCTTGACTTCTCTTCTGGGATTACTCTGACTTTTTGGCTAACTACTTAGATTAGTAGTTTTTGGACGTATACATTTGAGATATAGACTCTATGATGTGTACTTATTCTTTTGTGTAGCTTGTAGCTGTTCTTTTGTATTATCGTGGATCTTTCAGACCACTACTCTGATGTACACTTATATGTGTTATATTCATATCTTCTTCCACCTTTGTGATATGGATGTCTGTGACTGATTTGTGTTATGTTTATTTCTATATTTGTTTCCGAAGATTATATATAGCCACTGTGTGATAGCTTTGAGTTTGTATCGGTATGTCGGACTTCCTCCTTAAACGAAATGCATGCTATACTATCTGACATATCGTTGCTCGCACAAAGAAATTACATAGAGGGTCGCTCCTTAACAGCCTTATTCTCCGTGCTAGTTGACAGCATTACTCCGTAGTGTTCTTGGCTAGCGTGGGTATAGAGGTGGGGCATCACAGCTACACTTTGAGATATAAAGCAGATTTCTTTCAAATACATATCTGTTGGTGGCGGAGAATTTATTCTCTTAGCTTAACACCCTTCTCTGAGACGTACAAGCTCAGAGGTTATGTAGTTGAAGGTTATCAGCGATATACTCCCAATTTGGTAGTGTGGTATGCTAAGTGTTGCTGTGTGTGTTGTTGATCATTTGTTGATCAAAGCATGGCTTTCGTGTAAAGCGTAGCTTTGTGGACGAGACCTCATCGAACCTCACACCCCAAAAATGGTTGAAACAGGAAAGATGCGGCAAGGTTATGAGGGTCGCGCCCTTTAGGGTATGTCATTTCCTTCTGGAAAAAGGCGGTATCATGGTATGGAGCCCAGATGCTTTACCTGTGTGGTTGCATCAATCTTATTTTACTGTGTGATTGTTGCTTTGTGATCGAGGGCCCTCAGATAAAGGTCGCAAACGACCGGGGGGTGGCATACTCGTGTAGTAGTTACCTAGTAAGAGGTATTCCGGCCTTGTGTTGGCAGAGAGCAGTTGTCTCTCGGGACGTCCCTCCAGAGGCGTTCCCATGTGGCATAGGAAGTTCTTTAGCCTGACCATTTGTTGAAAAATCCAAAGAAACAATACGAGCCCTCTACGATTGCAATTTGTATAACCTGTCACCTCAGGTTGCAGCTATAGCATGCATAATATAATGGTACCTATGCTGGCTAAGATTAATATTATATTTTCGAAATGCTTTCACACTATTGCACTAGTAATAATATCAAAAGAGTTTTCTCGTATTAAGCATATTTGACTATCATAAGGAGAAATCTCCTCCAAGTCTGTGATTGCATTGTGTGTGTGGTGGGAGGCCTTATGGTAGTTTCATTTTCCAAAAGCATTGCGAATTTCTTTTATTTTCTTTGTGAAAACAACTGTTTTTGAGATCTCACACCAGTCTCATGACTGACCTGGAGTTTATTGTTCCCTTTCTAAACTCTGGGTGCCCATAATTTTCCACATGGGCAGCCTAGAGTCAGGTTATCAGGTCATTCTGGAATCCAGCAATTGCTGTGGAGATCTGGAGGCGAACTGGATGGCGAGACGTATCACTTATACTAGTATTATTCCGCTGTGTATACTGTTATGTGGACAAGTTTATATAACTGTCCAGTGATGTTGTTGTTGTTGTAAACTCTGATGATGTATGTATAAACTGATATAGTTCTTTGTGATAAAGATTATTCATTCATCTATTATATATTGTTCCGCTGCGAATGTGAGATTCTGATATTGTTTTTGTTTCTTTTCCTTCTGTCTTCTTCTACCTCTTCTTTTTAACCCTAATGATTCGGTTTTCTGGCATTCGATTGTGCGGCATTTGATACAGTAGACATATGAATGTCGACGTTCGGGCGTCGAAAGATCGTATCGTTACAGAGGGCACGATTGATACTTACTTTCTGTTGTTCCCCCTTTCGTCAGAGAGTGACTGAATGGGTCCAGCTAGAGCTCGGAGAGGCTATATTCAATCCGAAGAGACCACGAACCAGGCTATTGGTCCGACGGGACCTTGGATTTAGCAAATGATCCAGTGAGATCATGGATATGGATTTGGCTAAGGATTAGGAATGATTTCAGAATTGGATACCGACTCGGAACAGTCATGGATTACGGCGATTCGGTTTGGCAAAGGATTGGATTCTGGAATGGAATATTTGGTTATCAATGGATTATTGACTTCAGACTTATGGTAATTCAAAACACACCTTCCTATTGCAAGGCATGTTTTGGGGAGGAAAATGTTATCCCGCCTTTTGACCAGGCAGGTTACCATAGATTTGGCTAAATAGATTTCGAGATCATCAAAGGAAGGAAGTCCTGAGAGATGATTGTCAGGTTTGAAAATCAAATATAAGCAAGGCTATGGACGATAGTCAAGTGTATTCAGGAAAATGGTATCACAGAAATGGCTAAGTATGGATTGGTACTTCCTCTAGGCAGGGGATCACTACCTATCCCTTCCCTTAGGTAGGGGATCAAATTGTATCAATTTAGGGGATCTAATCGGATTACTATGACTATGGACACTTAACTTAGTAGCTCAACTCAACGGAGATAGGTCAATATCTCAACAAACACTGGGGGAACCAGGCAAACAACTATGGAAACACGAAGAGAAAGTGGAGGGGACCAGCACAACCGATCACATGGTGCCATATAGCCCTCATCATCGCTCGGTGCTGATCCCCATAAAAGGCCAAGGTGGTCCTCAAACTTTCTGTATCGGTTCATCTTGGTCTTAGGCTTCTGCATGTGGATTTTCAGTTGGATATTTTGGCGTCTTCTCCTATAAATACAGGATCATTGGCTCATTGGAAGGGATCTTCTTATGGCTCTTCTTCTTCGTTTCTCTTTCCTTCATCCATTAATTTTCTAAGGCTAAAATAAATTGTATTTGTACTCCTGTAGTATAATAAAAGGAATATTGGAGTGAACATAGGCCAGAGTTTTCCGAACCACTATAAAATTCGTACGTTCGTTTACTTTTTTGCTATTGAATTTGTGATCAGCGTATTTAATTCTCTATTTGGAAATTGTGATTGGATCAGTAGTGCTTTAATACTATTTGGAGTTTTGGCGGCCATTTTTGATGCTAACTGTTAACCGGCATCTTGGCCCGGTTACAAAACGACAGTTGAAGAAATTATCATTAGCACTAGACAAGATTCTGATCAAGGAGAGACTGGAGGTGGTAGCAAGTTGTCAGGCCCACAACAAAGCAAGAGCATTCGGCCTGCCTGGCCTGGTGCGCAGATTCACCTATTCTGGGCAAAGGCACCTTATTCCTAAGCCCATGAGGGTAGTCCAACCCATCTCGTCTATAAATAGGAGGGCAGTAGCATAGTGAAATGGACCTTTTTTCGGGAACACTGGGGAGACTCTGCCATTTTTCAGACTCATCTTCTTAACTTAGCAACTCCATTCAAGCATTTGATCTACGAATTGTATTTGTATTCAATCATTAAGAAGATCAATAAAGTTTAACCTCAAAGTGGACGTAGGCAATTACGCTGAACCATTATAAATCCGGTGTTCTTACTTTCTGCATTTGAATTAACATATTCTTCTTTGTTTAATTTATCTTCATCATTTATATCTCTTCACAATCTTTCTCAACGAGGTTAGTGACCAATTTTGGTGCTAACACTAACAGTATTAATTTTTCTCATGTTAGATAAAATGGTCTTAACTAAGGGTGTATCGAGACCCGATTCATCTGTCTTTGAAAAATCAAGTGTAATGTTCTATATAGCTATCATGCCTTTATTCGTCCAATAAGGTACCTGAAAACCTCAACTCTCAAACTACTCAAAATTAATTGAGTACCCAAGAGTTTAAGGGGAAAGCATAAATTTCGAGCCAAACATAATACCTGGTATAAATAGTAATCTACCATCTCAAATCCTATTGATATCTAGTGAGACCATGCCGCTTAGCGGAATGGGTTTTCCCCTCACTAGTATCCTAAAACATTTATAAAACCATATACTGTGCTTCTGCATCCACAATGGTTAAAACATAGCCATTTCAAAATATTATGATGATATGCAAACATGTTAAAACATACTGGATTTTCCATCCTCTGTTTAATCGACTCCCTGTCACATTTATAGTTTCTAGGGTCACTATTAAATTATTACTTTTCATTGGCTTACTAATAACCTTTATATATAATATATGGACTCCCTGTCCTATTTCATAGTTTTCATGAGTGCACTATGAACCTATTGGTCCCTGCCAATTAACTTAATTCATGGGTTCCCCTAAACCTATTGGTGACTCCAATAACTTCTCTCTTATCCTAGTTTTCATGGGTTAACTAAACCTATTGACAACTGTCAATAACTTAAATCCGAATATAGTTTTCATGGGTGCACTACAAACAAATTGGCCCTGCCAACCACTCTTTATAACATAGTTTTCATGGGATCACTATGAACCTATTGGGAACTCTAATAACTTCCTAATTATAGTTTTCATGGGATCACTTTGAACCTGTCTCCCTGACAACTTCTATATTTAGGCATCCTATATTCTGGTCTTCCTAACCTCTTAGATGCAATTCTAGTCATCCAGGAGTTTAATCAATTTATATTCGCTACCGGGTTAACCTAGCTGGTTCTTCTACCCTATATCCCCAAAATGCAGTTATGGGTCCATTATAATGTGAATATATTTATGTTTGAAGAAGCAAACATAATTACAAAACAATACCACTCCCGTGGGTTTAATGTCCTTGAAACACTTTTCATATAAAACATGGTTAATCCCTTTAATCTATAATTTTATCAAGGAAACATTCTTCTTAAAATCATTTCAAAACTCCTTTAATTTAGCCACGGGTTTTTCCTTTAAAATGATTTTGGATTACAAAACTTTTCGAAACCTTCGAAACCTTGCTTTTGACTTCATTGGATACCCCCCTTCGAAAGCATATAGATCTATCTTCAAAACATTGGGCTCCTGCCTTTCAAACACTTTAAAACTTTCTTTCGAAACCTTTCGAACGTATTAAATCATTAGCATTGAATCATTTAGAAGCATAGCTTCGAAACCAATTGAAAGTACCCCTTTCGAAACCATTGGAAGTAACCCTTCCAAAACCATTGAAAGTCCCTCTTTCGAAACTATTGGAAGTAACCCTTCTGAAACCATTGAAAGTCCCTCTTTCAAAACCCTTGGGTTTATACTTTAAATATTATTTGGGTCAAAGTGAATATAGGCAAAAGCACCTCTTTCGAAACCATCCTTTATCATATAAAAATATTGGGGAAAACATGATGGCGTGGGGACCATCCCTTTCGAAAGCTTCAAACCGTTTAAACAAAACATTGAAGGATAGCGTCGAAACCCCTTTCGAAGCCATTGCCTTCGAAACCCTTGGACCCTTTCGAAAGCATTTAGGAAGAGGCTTAAAACATTTTTAAAACAAGCACTACCTTTCGAATGCATTAATGACTTCAATACCATCAAAAGGCTAAAGAACCGCAACAGGGCTTCGACTAGGTCAGAACCCCTTCTTTCAAAAGCATTATTTCATGAGTAAAGGAACCCTTTCGAAAGCAAACATAAGTTTATGGCAACCCCTTTGAAAGCTTTAAAAACCTCTTTCGAAAACATATGCTTCGACTCCTTTGAAGGCTTAAATAAAACAATGCCAGGCGCTTCTCTTTTTAAAACAAACAAAGGTATCGACTCCTTCGAAAGCCATGCTTTCAACACCTTCCGCCTTTCTCCAATCCACCGTGTACCATCATTGTGATACCTTATGTATTGATTTCGGGTTAATGGGTTTCGACTAGGTTAAAGGCAGAAGCTCTGAGCCAAAAGGTACTCCTAAAGTAGGCGAAACTAGCTTTTCTGGTAAAACCTGGTTTAATACTAATTAAAGTAAACCTTTTTCTAACTAACCTGTCACGTGTAAACACCAGATTGGTTGCCTTAACTTTTCAAATTCTTTACTGAGATAACTGCCGCTAATTTCATATCTAAACCATGGTTAAGTTAATCAAATAAGCCCTTTCGTTAAGCAAAACTAATATTGCAATGAAGTCCCTCTTCTAAAATAATTTAATTTGCATAACAAATCACTTTGGAAAAATCCCCAAAAATTATAAAAATTCACTTTAATCATGTTATTTAACATATCAAAATTTTAGACCCAAATTCTCCATATATTTTCCAAAATAAATTTATAAACCTAAATAACTATATTTTCCTTTGAAAATTCATAATAATCTTTTTATAGTTTGGAAAATTATCAAAATTAAAACCCAACTCCAAAATCATGTTCTACATAACATAAATTTTTTCCATGGCATTTAAATATCAACATAAATCGATTTTTCCCTAAAACCGTGAGAAATCATATTTAGGCATCCTTGTTTAAGTTAAATAAATTATGATTCAAGCATGTCATCATTCAAATCATCGTAAAAACAAATTTACCCTTAAATCCGAAAACATATGATTACAAAACAAAATAGAGATGAAATTATTATTTACCTTGATTTAGATAAGGAGATTGGATTGAGATTGATTTTTCCTAAGCTTGAATCTCTAGCTTTTAATTATATTCCTCTTGTTACTGGCCGACTCCCCTTCTTACGTTTTTTTTTTCAAAATGACGTGAATGGGAAATGAAATGGTAGGAACGAAAATATATAGGGGTTAAGGGTTATGTGCAGCAAATACCCAATATACTCTTATGTAGATTAATTAGTTTATAACCCATTCTTAAGCTCATTCAATTATTTTATTAACCACGACCTTAATTATATTTTTTCAAATCTCAACCCCCTTATCACTTAACATTTACATTATTCTATTTAATTTATCTAATTAAATCTCCTAAATAATGTTATCAAAAATCAGGGGTGTTACAGGCTCCCTTCCTTAAAGAATTTCGTCCTTGAAATTCAGTAAGAACTAAATACTAAACATAGAAATCATCTATAATGACTCCTAAAACCATACTAGTCTACTTGACTAGCTAATAACTATATAAATCTAATATAGACATACCCTGAAAGCAGATCAGGACAAGTATCTCGAATCCTGTCCTTTGTCTCCCTAGTACAGTCATTCTCGTTGTCGCTCCACTGAACTTTCACCGATTTTGACTGCCTTGCTCCTCAACCTTTTATCATCTCTTGCAATAACCCGAACTGGTTGTCTAACAAAAGTCAAATTAAGCTCTATTACTAGATCTTTCAGCCCGGTTGGAGGAATAGTAGCCTCTAGATCATGCACATATTTGCAAAGATGAGACACATGAAATACATTATGGACACCTGTCATATTGCTCGGCAACTCTACTCTATATGCCAGCTTTCCAATCTTTTCTATAATCAGGAATGGACCAACATATATCGGTGCTAGTTTCCCTGACTTTTAAGACCGTACCACACCCTTCATTAGTGATATCTTAATGAAAACCTATCTCCCACTGAGAACTCTAGGTCTTTACGCCTCTTATCTGCATAACTCTTATGTCTGGATTGAGCTTCCTTCATCCTTTCTCGGATTAACTCAATCTTCTCTGAGGCCTCCCTAACCAAATCTGGACCTTAGACCAATCTGTCTCCAGTCTCCAACCAACATACAGGTGATTTGCATGGCCTTCCATATAAAGCTTCAAAAGGCGCCATTCCTATACTAGTCTGGTAACAATTATTATAGGAACACTCAATCAAATGTAGGTCATCCTCCCAAGATCCACCAAAGTCCAATACACAAGCTCTCAATAAATCCTCGAGTACCTTGTTGACTCTCTCTGTCTGCCCATCGGTATTCATCTTGAGCTTGGTGCCTAACACATTATATAGACTCTTCTAGAATTCTCTAGTGAATAATGCATCTCTGTTGCTGACTATGCTACTAGGAATCCCATCAATTCTAACTATGTTCTTTGTGAACAAATTCGTCAAATCATAGTGCCATCCTGGTTGACTTTACTAGAATGAAATGGGCACTCTTGGTCAACCTGTCCACAATGACCCATATACTCTCATTTCCTCTACTTAACCTTGGCAACCCATCTATAAAATTCATGGATATCGAATCCCATTTCCAAACTGGAATCTCTAAAGTATGAAGCAACCCACTCGGCTTTTGATGTTCGTCTTTCACTTGTTGATAGTTAGCACACTGCCTAACCCACAAGCTAACATCCCTCTTCATGCCTTCCCAATAGAAGCTTCTATTCATATCTTGATACATCTTGGTCCCTCTAGGATGAATCATAAACTTGGATCGATGACATTCTCTAAGAACTTCTTTCCTCAAGTTCTCAACATCTGGAACACATAACCGTCCCTTCTTTCTCAACCATCCTCTCTGGTCAAGACAAAATCCTTTCAAATCATCGACCTCAATTCCAACCTCAAGCCTTCTAATCCTCTCGGCTAAAAATGGATCCTCCTTCTGCTTAGAAGCAATTCTTTTGACCAACACTGGTCGATCCTCTAAATAGGAAAACATGGTAGTAATCTGACTAGAACTAGCAGTCGATCTTAACTGCACACCGAAACTGGCCAAAGCTTCTAGATCCTTCCATTCTGCCAACATAGCCAACATCACATTCTGGTGTCTTCTGCAAAGAGCATCCACTACTTTATTTCCTTTCCCTGGGGTATATTCTATACCAAAATCATAAGTAGCCAAAAACTCCAGCCACCTCATATTCAACTCCTTCTGAGAGAATAAATATCTTAAAGACTTATGATCTGTGTATAACTCAAATCTCTCCCCCAAGAGATAATGCCTCCAAATCTTTAAGGCAAAAATTACCACAGCCAACTGTTAGTCCTTGAGATGACGGTTTTGATGATAACAACCTTAGGACTTATTATAAAATATAAATACTAACGTTATGGTTTTGAAATATATGTATATGCAGAATATAAACATGCAAGTACCAAGAATGAAGACTGTACAGTATAGAGATACAGGACCGATGAATTTAAAGATCGAAGATATCAAGATTGAAGACTCATGAGTATCAAGAAATCAAGTTATCAAGAGTTCAAGATTTCAAACAGTATAAGGTAATGTAGTCAGTGTAGAATTATGTTAAAACTTCTTGAAAGCACTTACATCCAGGCTTTTAAATCTCCCCGAGATGGCCGAGATGAAAAATCCGAGATATCAGCCAAAATCCGAGATTTGGCAGCCTATTTAGTTATAAGTGTTTTAAATATCGCCCGAGATAGCCGAGATATTTTCCCGAGATATTGGCCAAAATCCGAGATTTAAAACACTGCTTACATCTTTATTCAAAATTTATTCGTGGAATGGAATCCACTTCGAGCCTGGTAAAGGGATGGAACCATAGTGGGATGGAACCCACGACAATATCTAGTGGAACATATAGTGGTCCTATTTTGATATCCACTAATTTTATAAAAATGTTTTTCAAAAATTTATCTCTTGTTTTTCAAAATGTTTTCAAAACTTTCTTTTCAAAAAGACATCTCTCTTATTTGAAATATTTTAGCCTAAAAACTATTTTTATCATTTTTAATATTTTGATTTCAAAATTGTCTTTGTTTTTAAACCATCTCTTGTTTTAAATATTTAGCTTTAAAATATTTATATACTCAGATTTTAAATCACTTTATAGATTAAGATTATATATATATATATATTAAAAATTATTTTCTAAACACTTTTATATGTTTAATCTATATTCAAATATATTTATAAAGTTTAGAAATTGATTTGACAAATTATAGAAACAAATTTTAATAAGAAAATCAAAACATTAATTTTTCTTTGAGCATGTCGACATACCTCAACCCCCCATGTCGACATGGTGTCCATTATTTTCAAATTTAAATTTTCAAAATAAGTGTTTATTCATCGTATCCTTTCACGAATAGATATGGCTGTTGCTCTACTATAAATACCAGTAAGTTCTAAACGAATTTTAACTAGATTTTCATTTATTTTCTCTCTTCTTCATCTTCCTCATTTATTCTAAAGAATCCTAAACTATACTCTGCCAAAATACCAAGTGAATCAAACTTGATTATCTCTTGTTTGATTCTCTGCCACTCTCTCCATCGGATCTCAGTGCTATTCAGAGTTATAGAATCCTTTGTAAATCAAACTGTTGAGTAAAAGGTGCGGTTGAGCCTTGAAATCAATTAGGCGTGATTGTAGCCCCGGAAATCAATTAGGTGATCTTGTAGCCTGGTTAAATCAAGAGAGTTGCACTGAACTCGAATACAGGAGGGTGTACCTCGTAGCCTTGAAACCGAGGGTGTAATCTGGGAGATTATTTTTGAAAAGAAATTCGTACGATTTTACGGGACTGGATGTAGGGTAACTCCGAACTAGTATAAAATCCTGGTGTGTTCTTTCCTTTACTGCTTTTATTTAGTATTTGCATATGTGTTTGATTCTGTGAATATATCTGTGTTTGTGAATTACATTTGTTGGTGTTTAAATTGAACAAAATTTAAAAAGATTTAAAAAAATACATAAAACACTATTCACCCCCCCCTCTAGTGTTATTCCAGCCTTAAGATCCGTAATTCGCATTTATCACATTTGGTATCAGAGCTAGATTTTCAAAGTTTTCATAATCTGAATTTTTGAAAAAGTTTTTAAAATGGCTATTTTTGGGGATTTTGTTAACACTAGTTTAAAACTGTTCAAATCATCATTGTCTCATAAGCCTGCATATAGTTATTATAGAAAATCAAGTTATCTACCGAGTTTGTATTCTGTGCAGAAAGAAAAATGTTATATGGCCTTTGAAGAATCCACACTCAATGGACAAATTTTGCAAATCAAGAAGAATAAGTGGATACTTGATAGTGGATGTTCATGACACATGACTGGTAATCCAGATATGCTGAATGATATTATCTATAAAGTTGGAGGATGGGTTAATTTTGGAGAAAACTCAAAAGGATACGTGATTGGCATCGGCAATGTCGGTAACTCTAAAACTCCTACTATTTCTAATGTTTTATTTGTTAAGAATTTGAAACACAATCTGCTTAGCATTAGTCAACTTTGTGATAAAGGATACAAAATTAAATTTTAAAAAGATAAGTGTCACATCGAAGATAATAATTCAAATATTATATTTGAAGGAATTAGGAAGAAAAATATTTATATTCTTAGTATGAAAATCTCAAATGATAATCTATGTCTTTTGGCTAATACAAGTGACCCTTGGATTTGGCATAAAAGATTTGGGCATTTTAATTTTAAACTCTTATCTAGACTTTCTAAACTTGATCTAGTAAGAGGACTCCCTAGAATGAATTTTAAATAGATAGTATATGTGATGCTTGTCAATTAGGAAAACTCAGGAAGAGTTCTTTCAAATTAAAAGATATGATTTCAACTTCAAAACCTCTTGAGTTACTTCATCTAGATTTGTTTGGTCCATCTCAAATTCAATCAATAAATCACAATAAATATGTCTTTGTAATTGTATATGATTATTCTAGGTTTACATGGACAATTTTTATGAAACATAAAAGTGATACTTTTGATTCATTTAAATTTTTTACAAAAAGATTCCGAAACCAACTTTCTTTAAAAAATTATAACTGTTCGTAGTGATCACGATGAGGAATTTGAAAATGAAAATTTTGAGAGATTCTGCAATAAAAAAGGAATAACTCATAATTTCTCTTTTCCAAGAAATCCACAACAAAACGGAGTGGTAGAACGTAAAAATAGGACGATTCAAGAGTGTGCTAAAACAATGCTTTCAGATAGTAATTTAGCAAAACATTTTTGGGCTGAAGCAGTCGCTACAGCTTGCTACTTTTTGAATAGAATATTAATTAGACCGTTAACTGATAAAACACCTTATGAACTTCTTTACAAGAAGAAACTAAAGGTATCTTATTTTTGAATCTTTGGAAGTAAATGTTTTATTCTAAATACAAAAGACAATTTGGATAAATTTTATCCTAAATCCGACAAAGGAATCTTTATCGGATATTCTAATAGAAGTAAAGCATACAAAGTTTTCAACTTAAGAACTAATACCATTGAAGAAACAATGCATGTTTCATTTGATGAAAATTTCAAAAATGTTGAACAAATTAATGATGAAGAAGAAATTGCTACCCTAAATAATGAATCAATTGAAACAAATAATGGTCTTATTCATCCAAATAAAAAGGTTAAGCTTTTAAAAGATCATCCTATAGAAAATATACTAAGAAATATTGAATCTATTGATAGAACTATAAATCAACTAAATAACATGAGTAATGTAGCTTTTACATCATCTATTGAACCTAAAAATCCAAAGGAAGCATCGTCTGATGATTCATGGATTCTGGCTATGCAAGAAGAACTGAATCAATTTACCAGAAATGATGTTTGAGAACTTGTTCCTAGACCCGAGGACAAACTATAATAGTAACAAAATGGGTTTATAAAAATAAAATGAACGAACTAGGTGAGGTCGTTAGAAATAAATCTCGATTAGTCGCACAAGGATATTGTCAAGAAGAAGGAATAGATTTTGATGAAACCTTTGCACCCGTAGCAAGATTAGAAGCCATTAGAATTCTACTTGCTTTCGCAAACTATAATAATTTCAAATTATTTCAAATGGATGTTAAAAGTGTTTTTCTAAATGGATTTGTTAAAGAGAAAGTTTATGTTGAACAATTTCCACTCTTTGAAGATGAAAAATTTCCAAACCATGTTTTCAAACTTAAGAAAGCTCTATATGGTCTGAAACAAGCTCCTAGAGCATGATATGAAAGACTAAGATCTTTTTTATTACAATCAAAATTTGAAATTGGTAAAGTAGATAATACTCTTTTCATTAAAAGAAATAAAAATTATATCCAACTAGTACAGATTTATGTAGATGATATTATTTTTGGTTCAACTAATCATGAAATGTATAAAGAATTTTCTGAAATAATGAAAAAGAGTTTGAGATGAGTCATATGGGTGAACTTACTTTCTTCTTAGGTTTACAAATAAAACAATTAGATAATGGTATTTTTATTAGTCAAGAAAAATATGCTAGGGATCTAGTTAGCAAATTTGGTATGACTACTGCGAGTGGAAAACCCACTCCCATGGCAACCAATGAAGCTTTAAATAAAGAAGATCTTTCAAAAGATGTAAATCAAAAACTATATAGGGGAATGATTGGATCACTACTCTATATCACTGCGAGTAGACCTGATATCATGCATAGTGTTTGTCTCTGTGCAAGATACCAATCTCAACCCAAAGAGACTCACTTAAAAGCTGTGAAACATATCATAAGATGTGTTAAAAATACTTTTAAATATGGTTTATTTTACCCTAAAAATGATTCATTTGATTTAATCTCTTATTGTGATGCTGACTATGCTGGTTGCAAATCTGACCGAAAAAGTACAAGTGGAACTTGTCACTCTTTGGGGCATTCTCTTGTTTCATGGTTTAGTAAAAAAGCAAAACACTGTTTCTTTATCAATAACTGAAGCAGAATATTTCTCTGCTGCTTTGGCTTGCTCTCAAGTCATTTATATGCAACAAACTCTAAAGATTTTGGATTAACAATTTCAAAATCACCAATTTATTGTGATAATTCTAGTGCAATAATTTTATCTAAAAATCCTACTCATCATGCTAGGACTAAACATATTGATATCAGACATCATTTTCTCAGAGATAATATAAGTAAATAGATTATTTCTCTTGAATTTATAAATTCTGAGAATCAAATTGCTGACATTTTAACCAAACCCTTAAATCAACTTATATTTACTAAATTAAGAAGAGAACTAGGTATTTGTTCAATAACTGAGATATAGAATATAGATATAGTAACATATATTTTTAATAAACAAAAATATACAAGAAAACCAAATTTTTCATAGGGATGTCGACATACCCCTACCACCCATGTCGACATACAACGGTAAAATTTGAAAATTTGATTTTCCCTCTAAAATTAGTTTGGTAGTTATATAAACCTATGTATTCCGAATTTTTCTGTCTTCTCGCTTCTCTTTCTCTGTAATAAACGTCTGAAAATTAACATTTATGGCCTCCTCCACTAAATCAAACCAAAATGACATCATTTCTTTCCATTCTCCTCATTCTGGTCCATTCCAATGCACTACACTAGCACGTGTAATAAAGATTGAAGAATCCATGAAGGATGCCATGCAAATGTTGACCGAACTTCAAGTTGTGCAAATAAGGATGGCAAAAGAACAAGAAAAGCAAGGAAAAATTCTCCAGAATTTGCAAAAATTTCTAATGGATAATCATGCAAATCCTATAGTAATTGAAGAAGATTCTCCTAACATTCAAGTGCATAACCCCTTAGAGCACAGTGAAGAGGAAGAAGAAGAAGAGGAAGAAGCACCTATGGAAGAAGACGACAAAGTGGTTTGCGTAGGCGAAGTCTGTTTTGACAAAGATGGGAATTTGGTCGAACAACGTGGAAACTTTTGTTTTCATTATCCAAATTGTTCGGTTCACAAATCTCCAATTGTCAAAAACTCTCATTAGTAGTGTTATTCTATAATTTATATACTTGAATATATTTGTGTGTTTATGTTCCATATATATATGTAAATATAACATCGTATATGATAAGATTTCTTTTGTTTCGCTTATTATACTTCCTTATTAGCATTTAGTTTAGATAGTACTAGATTAAGGGGGAGCTATATTAGTTTAGAATTAATTTTTGTTGATGACAAAGGGGGAGAAGTATAAAATAGAGTAGTTAGGCTTAGATTAAGGGGAAGTTATTGGTTTTAGGGGGAGTTATAGTGAAGATGAAGTATATTATATAAACATAGGTTGTCATCATCAATGGGAGATTGTTAGTCCTTGAGATGATGGTTTTGATGACAACAACCTTAGGACTTATTATAAAATATAAATACTAACGTTATGGTTTAGATATATATATGTATATGCAGAATATAAACATGCAGGTACCAAGAATGAAGACTGTACAGTATAGAGATACAAGACTGATGAATTTAAAGATCGAAGATATCAAGATTGAAGACTCATGAGTATCAAGAAATCAAGTTATCAAGAGTTCATGGTTTCAAACAGTACAAGATAATGTAGTTAGTCTAGAATTATGTTAAAACTTCTTGAAAGCACTTACATCTTTATTCGAAATTTATTCGTGGAATGGAATCCACTTCAAGCCTGTTAAAGGGATGGAACCCTAGTGGGATGGAACCCACGACAATATCTAGTGGAACATATAGTGGTCCTATTTTGATATCCACTAATTTTATAAAAATGTTTTTCAAAAATTTATCTCTTGTTTTTTAAAATGTTTCAAAACTTTCTTTTCAAAAAGACATCTCTCTTGTTTGAAATATTTTAGCCTCAAAACTATTTTTTTTCATTTTTAATATTTTGATTTCAAAATTGTCCTTGTTTTTAAACCATCTCTTGTTTTAAATATTTAGCTTTAAAATATTTATATACTCAGATTTTAAATCACTTTATAGATCAAGATTATGTATATTAATTTTTTTAAACTCTTTTATATGTTTAAACTATATTCAAATATATTTACAAAGTTTAGAAATTGTTTTGACAAATTATAGAAACCAATTTTAATAAGAAAATCAAAACATCAATTTTGCCTTGAGTATGTCGACATAGCTCAACCCCCCAGTCGACATGGTGTCCGTTATTTTCATATTTAAATTTTCAAAAGAAGTGTCCATTCGTCGTATCCTTTCACGAATAGATATGACTGTTGCTCTACTATAAATACCAGTAAGTTCTAAACGAATTTTAACTAGATTTTAATTTATTTTCTCTCCTCTTCATCTTCCACATTTATTCTAAAGAATCCTAAACTATACTCTGCCAAAATACCAAGTGAATCAAACTTTATTATCTCTTGTTTGATTCTCTGCCACTCTCTCCATAAGATCTCAGTGCTATTCAGAGTTATAGAATGCTTTGTAAATCAAACTGTTGAGTAAAAGGTGCGGTTGAGCCTTGAAATCAATTAGTTGTCATTGTAGGCCCGGAAATCAATTAGGTGATCTTGTAGCCTGGTTAAATCAAGAGAGTTACCCTGAACTCGAATACAGGAGGGTGTACCTCGTAGCCTTGAAACCGAGGGTGTAATCCAGGAGATTATTTTTGAAAAGAAATCTGTACGATTGTACGGGACTGGATGTAGGGTAACTCCGAACCAGTATAAAATCCTGGTGTATTTTTTCCTTTACTGCTTTTATTTAGTATTTGCATCCGTGTCTGATTCTATGATTATATCTGTGTTTGTGAATTGCATTTGTTGGTGTTTAAATTGAACAAAATTCAAAAAGATTTAAAAAAATACATAAAACACTATTCACCCCCCTCTAGTGTTATTCCGGCCTTAAGATCCGTAATCCGCATTTCTCACACCAACTCCAAGTCGTGAGAAGGATATCTTACTTCATGCGTTCTAAGCTGCCTAGATGCATAGGCAATGACTTTGCCCCTTCTGCATCTATACTGCTCCCAATCTAGTTCCACATGCATCAGTATAAACCACCAACCCTTAGTTTTCGTCTGGAACTACCATCACTGGTGCATTAGTCAAAAAATGCTTTAACTTAAGGAACGCTTCATCACATTTATCGGACCAAACAAACTTTACCTTCTTCCTGGTAAACTTAGTCAAAGGCGCTGCTATCTGCGAGAAATCCTTAATAAATCTCCAGTAATAGCCAGCAAATCCAAGAAAACTTCTAATCTCTGTCACTGTCTCTAGTCTCTTCCAATTATTCACAGCTTCGACCTTATTTGGATCGATTGACAACCCTTTCTCTAAAACCACGTGACCAAGAAACTTAACCTCTTTCTTCCAGAAATTACACTTGGAAAACTTCGCCTTTAGCTGATTCTACCTCAGCTTCTCAAGCACAACCCTAAGTGATCTTCATGCTCCCTCTCATTCTTAGAGTGTACCAAAATGTCATCTATAAACACTAACACAAATCTATCCAAATACTCTTGTAAGACCCGGTTCATCAAATCCACAAAGAAGGTAAGTGCTTTCGTTAACCCGAATGGCATTACTAACCATCCGTACGAACCATATCTAGTTCAAAATGCTGTCAAATGTATACTATCATCTGCTACTCTTAACTGATGGAACCCCGTCACTAAATCCAACTGGGAAAACACTCTGGCTCCACTCAACTGATCAAATAGATCATTAATTCTCGGCAAATGATACTTATTCTTTATCATCCTTTCGTTCAACTTACGATAGTCGATACACATCCTTAATAACCATCTAGTTTCTTCACGAAGACCACGGCCGCTCCTCAAGGCGAACTGCTTGGTCTAATAAAATTCCTTCCTTCTAATTCCACTAGCTGCACCTTCAATTCCTTCATCTTGGTTTGGGTCATTCTACTAGGTGGTCTACTCACATGTTCAACTCCTGGCACAAGATCTATCCAAAACTCAACAGCTCGTTTCGGTGGTAGTCCTGTGACTGGCTCAAAGACATCTACAAACTCTCTTGCTATTCACACCTGACTTAAATCTTCTCCCACTTCCATTGCACTTAACAAAGCACAACTACTCATGTCAGAATTCTCTACTGAGAATATAATTCAGTTATGACTATCAGGATGTCTTAGTGGTATCTCCCCATCCTGGTAAAATATTCTGGCCTTATACATTCTCAACCAATCCATACCCAAAATGATTACGAAATCTTGGAAATCGAAAACATACAGACTACATGCAAACATATGACCTAACAAGTCAAGTTCTAACTGGTCACATCTCATCCCCAGAGTTGCATACCCTCTTAATAGATTCGCAACCCTTAAGGAAGTAACAAGGTAAGTGGGTTCTAAGTATAACCTATCAACCAAATACTGTGATATAAAGGAATGTAATGCACCGGTAAATAGTATCCTAACCGGTATACTCTAAATCAAAAACGTACCTTCCATCATAGTCTTTCCTTTATCAACTGCAGTTGGCTTAGCAGATGATCCAACAGCATAAACCTTCCCTTTGTCCGCCCTGACTGTCTCTAGACACTGGTTCTTATAATGCCCAACTTGATCACAATTGAAGCACTTCACATTCTTCTTTTCTGCGGCCTTCTTCCTTTTGCCTGTCCGGCACTCATGAGCATAATGACCCTTCTTGTCACACTTGAAGCACACTAAATCAACCTTTGCCTTCTTGGCAGCATCCCCTTTTTTGGCTCACTTCTTCTTAAAGAAATTTCTCTTCTCTCCCCGAGAATCCTGGGATTCAACTGGCTTCTCCCTAGCACATCCAGCATCTCTTCATGGTGAATGGCCATCTCCACCACCATATTACAAGGATTACGGATATGGGTCATAGTCATTCTAGCAAGCTCCGGTCTCAGTCCTCGAATGAACCTCTCATTCCTTATGTTGTCAATGTCTATAGTGGCATATCCATATTGAGATAGCTCATCAAACTTAGCAACGTACTCGATTATTGACATATCACCCTGGACTAGATCCATAAACTTATCAACGTCGACTTAGCAACCTTAGATAGAAACCTCTGCTCAAACCTCCTACTAAAATCAGCCCATGTCAATTCTTCCTTAGGAACTCCGGCAGTCATACTATTCTACCAATGAAGCGTTGCCCCTTGCAACTACCTAGAGGCCAGCTTCCTCTTTTTCCCATCATCCAATCCTAGATCATCAAACATCCTCTCACAATGAAATAGCTAATTCTCAACTTCAATAGCATCCTCCGTTCCAGCAAATGGCTTTCCACCTAGACTATTGTAGTCTCTACTCAACTTAGCATAGTTATTCCTAACTGAAACCACAAGATTAGCTCCTCCAACATTACTAGCAACCCCAGCTTGCAAAAGAATGGCTAACAACTGATAAACCTTCCCCGCATCTACTAACGGATTTCCAGCACCCATTTTGGCTTCAGCATTTGGGTTAGCATTAATCTTTCGACCTTGGTTCCTCCTGGTATTAGGTCGAGCATTTCCATTAGTTATGGTGCTTCCTCCACCTAGATTTCCTCATCCATTTCCTGCTTCCATATCTTTTTTCTGATAAATATGCATATGAGCCTTAGTAAGATATAGAAGAACGGTTTAAGAGTGAGGGGAACACGCTCTTATACATACACACACACACACATCAAATACAAGTACGTTACTATAGCATTAATCCAAACCCCGATCTTCTTTTCAAATTCATTGGATTATGTTTGAAAATATCTTAGGTTTAAATTTATTTTAAAGTTTCATAAACCTATTCTCTGATACCAACTTGTAACATCCCCCTACTTGGAAGCCTAAAACTAATGGCTATGGATGCTGCAGTCATCTATAACTATAAATCTTCGGTGATATGGCTGTGTTAGATTCATTGATACACAGAAACACATGAATATGGAAAAAATTTAAAACATCAAACAAAACCACATTACATTTCAAAACATTTCCAATTCATTACATAATCCCACCATCGTAAACCACGTTCGGAAAAAATATACTTATTACAACATACGCCAAGAGCAACATATAAATATGCCCCCTCGGATGATCAGAGTATATACAGGCAATATAACAACTTTTCCATTACAAGGAACACAGCAAAATAGAAGAAAACTCTATATAGCTATCATGCCTCCTGCATGTCTCCGGAAGCTTTATTCGTCTAATGAGGTACCTGAAAACCTCAACTCTCAAATTACTCAAAATCAATTGAGTACACGAGAGTTTAAGGGGGAAACATAAACTTTGAGTCAGACATAAAGCCTGGTATGAATAATAATCTACCATCTCAAATCCTTTAGATATCTAGTGAGACCATGTCGCTTAGCAGAATGGGTTTTTCCCTCACTAGTATTCTAAAACTTTTATAATACCATATACTATGCTCCTATATCCACAATAGTTAAAACATAGTCATTTTAAAATATTACGATGATGTGAAAAAATGTAAAAACATACCGGATTTCCCATCCTCTATTTAATTGACTCCCTGTTACATCTACAGTTTCTAGGGTCACTATTAACCTATTAGTTTTCATGGGCTTACTAATAACCTTTATATATAATATATGGATTCCCTGTCCTATTTCATAGTTTTCATGGGTGCACTATGAACCTATTGGCCCCTGCCAATTAACTTAATTCATTGGTTCCCGTGAACCTATTGGTGATTCTGATAACTTCTTTCTTGTCCTAGTTTTCATGGATTAACTAGGAACCTATTGACAACTGTCAATAACTTATTCCGGATATAGTTTTCATGTGTGCACTACAAACCAATTGGTCCCTGCCAATCACTCTTTATAACATAGTTTTTGTGGGATCACTATGAACCTATTGGTAACTCCAATAACTTCCTAATCATAGTTTTCATGGGATCACTATGAACCTGTCTCCTTGAAAACTTCCATATCTAGGCATCCTATATTCTGGTCTCCCTGACCTCTTGGATGCAATTCTGCTCATCCAGAAGTTTAATCAATTTATATTTACTACTGGGTTATCCCAGCTGATTCTTCTACTCTTTATCTCCAAAATGCAGTTATGGGTCCATTATAATGTGAATATACTTATATCTGAAGAAGCAAACATAATTACAAAACAGTACCACACCTGTGGTTTCAATGTCTTTGAAACACTTTTCATATAAAACATGGTTAATCCCTTTAACCTATAATTTTATCAAGGAAACCTTCTTCTTAAAATCATTTCAAAACTCCTTTAATTTAGCCATGGGTTTTTCCTTTAAAAATGATTTTGGATTACAAAACCTTTCGAAACCTTCGAAACCATGCTTTCGACTTCATTGGATACCCCCCTTTCTAAAGGATATAAATCTATCTTCAAAACATTGGGCTCCTGCCTTTCGAACACTTTAAAACTTTCTTTCAAAAACTTTCAAACGTATTAAATCATTAGCATTTAATCATTTAGAAGCATAGCTTCGAAACCAATTGAAAGTACCCCTTTCGAAACCATTGGAAGTAACCCTTCTGAAACCATTGAAAGTCTCCATTTCGAATCCATTGGAAGTAACCCTTCCGAAACCATTGAAAGTCCCCCTTTCAAAACCCTTGGGTTTATATTTAAAATATAATTTGGGTCAAAGTGAATATAGGCAAAAGCACCTCTTTTGAAACCATCCTTTATCATATAAAAATATTGGGGAAAACATGATGGCGTCGGCACCATCCCTTTCGAAAGCTTCAAACCATTTAAATAAAACATTGAAGGATAGCGTCGAAACCACTTTCGAAGCCATTTCCTTCGAAATCCTTGGAATCTTTCAAAAGCATTTATGAAGAGGCTTAAAACATCTTTAAAACAAACACTACCTTTCGAAAGCATTGATGACTTCAATACCATCGAAACGCCAAAGAACGATAGTAGGGTTTCGATTAGGTCGGAACCCCTTCTTTTAAAAGCATTATTTCATGAGTAAAGGAACCCTTTCGAAAGTAAACATAAGTTGATGGCAACCCCTTTGAAAGCTTTATAAACCTCTTTCAAAATCATATGCTTCGACTCCCTCGAAGGCTTAAATTAAACAATGGCAGGCGCTTCTCTTTTGAGAACAAACCAAGGTATGGACTCCTTCGGAAGCCATGCTTTCGACACCTAACCTTCCACCTTTCTCCAATCCACTACGTACCATCTTTGTGATACCTTGTGTTTTGTTTCGACTTAGTGGGTTTTGATTAGGTTAAAGGCAGAAGCTCTGAGTCGAAAGGTACCACTAAAGTAGGCGAAACCAACTTTTCTGGAAAAACCTGGTTTAATACTAATTAAAGTAAACATTTCTAACTAACCTGCCATGTGTAAACATCAGATCGGTTGCCTTAACTTTTCAAATCCTTTACTAAGATATCTGCTACTAATTTTAGATCTAAACCATGGTTAAGTTAATCAAATAAGCTCTTCCATTAAGCAAAATCAATATTGTAAAGAAGTCCCTCTTCTAAATAATTTAATTTGATAGCGAATCACTTTGGAAAAATGTCAAAAAATTCCAGAAATTCACTTTAATCGTGTTATTTAACATATCAAAATTTCAGACCCAAATTCTTAATATATTTTCCAAAATAAAATTATAAACCCAAATAACCATATTTTCCTTTGAAAATTCATAATACTCCTTCCATAGCTTGATAAATTATCAAAATTAAAACACAAATCCAAAATCATGTTTTACATAACATAAAATTTTTCCATGGCATTTAAACATCAACATAAATCAGTTTCTCCCTAAAACCGTGAGAAATCATATTTAAACATCCTTGTTTAAATCAACCAAATTATGATTCAAGCATATCATCATAAAAACGAATTTACCCTTAAATCTGAAAACATATGATTACAAAATGAAATAGAGATGAAATTATTATTCACCTTGATTTAGATAAGAAGATTGGATTGAGATTGATTTCCCCTAAGCTTGAACTATAGCTTTTAATTGTATTCCTCTTGTTAATGGCCGGCTCCCCTTCTTACGTTTTGTTTTCATAATGACGTGAATGGGAAATGAAATGGTAGGAATGAAAATATATAAGGGTTATGTGCCGTAAATACCCAATGTACCCTTATGTAGATTAATTAGCTTATAACTCATTCTTAAGCCCATTTAATTATTTTATTAAGCATGACCTTAATTAGATTTGTTCAAATCTCAACCCCTTATCATTTAACATTTACATTATTCTATTTAATTTATCTAATTAAGTCTCCAAAATTAGGGGTGTTACAGTTACCTTCGATCTGATCCATTGAACCATAACATAGGAAGTGGGTACCAAAATATAGAATTTATTTTTTGCAGGTATCCAAGAAAGATTAAAGGATGAGATAGATTTTGAATAACAAATGTTCCGTACATATGATGGAGAATGAGAATTTATAGATAATGGAACTGCAGCAAATTCGGTATATTTAACTCAGATTTTTTATAAATAGTTTGGGATAGGTACTTTTCAGAGTATCAAAAAGGAATATTTTTAAATAAATAAATTAGGTACTCTTTTTTTTATATAATATGTTGATTTCAAAGGTGTTAGAAATATAGTGTGGAAAATTATTTCAAGAAAAATAAAATTAATTTTGAAGGCAATAAATATTTAAAAAAAAGGTACAGCTATGCTAAATATTGTTTGAATCATTTTTTGTACCTAACAATAGCCAATATTATGTAAATTTTGTTAAACTAAGTACGATTTTTAAACCATATTATTATTATTTCAAAACTTGTTGTAGGACTATACTAAATTATTACTATTTTGAACCGTATTATTTTATAAGCATGAACATATTTCAAACTATATTAAGTTGTAAATTTCTACTTTTTAAACATGTTTCAAAGATTGTTATTTTTCAACAATTTTACACATGAACAATATTTCAAAGTTGTCCATTTTTGGTTTTTTAAACAAATTTTCTTCATATCATATCAATTTTGCATATATTTTTAATATTTCTCCTATCTATTAAGTTTTCCTTTTTGTTGATGACAAAGGGAGAGAAAAAGGTACGTTATAATGATAGGGGGAGTATAAATATGTTTTTATTTATATAACTTACGTAGCTGTCATCATCAAAAAGGGGAGAATGTTAGAACCTGGAATTTTGATGTTTTAATTGCGACAACTATATAAGTAAATATTATATGAACTAACCAAACTTGCAGGAGAAGATATTGTTTTTACTCGAGAATAGTCTAACAATTTGCAGACCAGATTCCAAATTGTAGCTTCAGCAAAGTATTAAGTTTACGGTCTGAGTTTAGTAGTAAATATATGTACATAATATAAAGTTTTTCAAAACATTTAAATAAACTAGAAAACACTAAAAATAGCCGGCTGAATGGCATAAGTCAACCGACTGAATACTGCGCATGTGCACAAATTATTTTGAATATTCAAACGACCGACCATGTTATTTCAACTGGATGAATTGTGTTCTTTACACTATTTTCTTGTTGTTTTGATTTTAAATCGATTTGGCTGGCTGAGTTGCTCCATTTAGTCGGTTGAATCTTCATAACGGCTATATTTTGAAATGACACTTCATTTCAGCGAATAGAAACAACTCTTGATTCAAGAGTTGCTTCCATATCCTTTCATGGCTACCTTTCACGAATGATTGCAACTATTAATCACTATAAATAACCATGAATTCCATTGTTTTAATAATCAATACTCATTCTAATTCTCAATCTTATATTCTAAACTATCTTGCTCTAAACATCAGTACTTTGTTCTAATCACTTGTACATTCAAGCAAACTTCATTAGTGATTTAACGAACTTCTTGTCTTCACAAATTACACGATATACCACAAAGAAGAAGATTATATGAAGGGTGTACGTTATTGACTTATCAGTGCTATTCAAGAGCATACTCAATCAGAAACATTTCTACTATTGGTATTGGAAGTCCTATTTGATTGCTCAGGCAGTTGAAGTCCTATTCAGTTTCCTAGGCGGTTGAAGTCCTATTCGGTTGCCCAGGCAGTGTAATACCAGTTCCTTCGGGTTAAGAGAGGGTTGATAGTTAAATTCCAGAAGGAGTCTGAGACTAGACGTAGAATGAGAAGTTTGAACCAGTATAAAAATCTCTAGTGTCGTTTACTTTATTATTTTACTTTTATATTCCGCACAAGTAAATAGTTTAGTTAATATTTCATATTGCACAATCCTTAATTCAATTTCAGATATCAAAATCGATAATCAAGAAATCAACTATCGAGAGTAAATGAATGATTGTATATGGAAATTAGATCGCATATACTTGTCACTATAATCGAATCAAGATTTAAAACATTGATTCTTACTTGTGCTTGATTTTCACATCATGAATGTTTGTAAAAAACTTTATAAACACTCTTTAAAAAATACTCTGTTAAAAATGCAAATTGTATTTCCAAATGTATTAAAAAGAAGGTCCAAAAACAATTGTCATTAAAACACTGCTTACTCTAAACCAAAAATCGCTTTACATTTAGTATTTTTAAAAATTCATTTTTAAAGGATTTTGTCATTTATAACTATCATTTATAACTTTTAAAACATAGTTTAAAAAATTTTCAAAGTGTAAAAATGCGACCAGTGTTTATTTAGTAAAAATATAAGCACAAGTTCGACCCGCACAAGGGTTTAAGGAGTTGATATTTTTTAAGTGGCGATATAGCGAAAATCGCTATAATGACAATAGCACTAATCAAACAGTATTGTTACATATATTTTAACCAAACATTAATCTAAGGAATAACGGAATATAAATAAAATGAAGATAAAAGTAAATAAATAATGGCGAGAAACCCCTTATGGTCTCTCTACAAAAGTCCCAATGCAAATCACACATATGTATATTTTTTTCGAAGTACTTCATATTGACCTATTTGCTACGAACACTCCGCCGTCTTCTTTTTGTCCCCTGCAACAAAATGGTTACTTATGCCATCCACTATTAAGTGGGAATTCAAATCGAAACAAATAATCAAACAATAATGATCTTTTTACTTCGCAAGCATAGAACGGTGATTTATTTTGTTCGATGGTTATCTAAATAATCTATTTAATTATAGCAGAATGGAGTTTTATTCTACTAAATGCATATCCCAACGAAGTATAACTAATTTAACTACGTTAAATGTAATTAAATTAAATCACTATAATTGTTTCATCAATCTATACTTTGTTAAAACTGTCAATATCATCCAAGCATAAAATAACAATTTATAACAACACTGATATCATATAGTTTATTTAAAGGTGAGTTAACTCATAGAAATTCCTGTTGATGCTTTCGCATTTCGGTTGGGTCTAAAATAAAATGGTGTTCGATTTAATTCAAAATTCAACTAGCTCAAAACTCGACTAAACCAATTCCATTGCGTAGCATGCATCATTATGAACGCAACGGGAAAAACTACGTCTCGATTGGACCTCGTATAAGAGAGTTATTGTATTTTTAAGATTTGAGAATTTTAATAATATAATTAACACACTAATTACATCATTAAGCAATTTATCCTCATATAACTCTTCTCCCCAAACTAAAGATACTCATGTTCATGAACGACATACACGCAACATTGTCGGGTGCACGCAAGCCCTTCCCTCCCTCCGTGCTTCACCAAAACCCAATCCGACTTCACCGTTGTGCTCACATTCGAAATCTCCATCCATCTGTCCCCTCATCGTTGAGCTTGATGCCAAGATTCCACTCGCAACGTAACAGGGAAGCTCGCGTGAACCCCATTGTCGCTTTCCTCCCTAAGCAGTCAGACCTCAACTAAAACAGCCACAAGTTGCTGTTTCAGAACAAAAAACTATAAGAACCCACGACAACTTCTATCGATGCCTAGAATCCAATAAAATTGAAACCCTATGTCACAGTTCATCTTGCCGAACCACCTCAACTTATGTCGTACTACCCATCACTGCCATGGATCGAAGCCTATGCCTAAACATTTTCAAAGAAGGTTGCTTTGTGCTTTTTAGTTGAATGTGAGATTTGATTTCAAATTTTAAAATATGTGTCATTGTTTACCTGTTTAAAAAAAAGATAAAGGAGAAGAGAGGGAATGAGGAATGTTTGATTTAATTTTTTTTAGTGTTGACATAGATTTTGAGTTATATAACAAATCAATCACTTTACTTCATTATGAATTAAATCTCAAAGTTAACCAAGATTTTCAAGGCATCATCATATCACTCAAATCATCAAGTCATGTTAAAAATTTGAATTTTGATTTTGATTTAAAAAATTATAAAAAGCACTATCTGCGATACTCTGCTACACATATTCTGTTCACGTTTGGACCGCAAACGACAGAAATAAAAATTCGACCGTACACCAAAATACGACACGATCACAAATCAACAATAAAATACACAGATTATTTTATTCTGTGAATTTTCAAAAACACCACCGTTTGCCGTAAAATGCATCAAACAAAAATATAATTATTTTCCAAATTGAAAATGATAGGAAAATTGGCGCAGCGGATATTTCAAAAATGATGTAAATCGGTGAAAGTAACAGTCGATGGATTGATGAATGCTGAATTGCCCGAATTCGTTGATCCGAAGATACCGAACTCTAGCTATCTCGAACTCGTTGATCGCGCACGATACCGGGTTCAAAGATCTTCAATTCTTCAAGCGTTGATCAAGCGCACTTGATTCCGCGAATCGGCTTCTACAATCGTTGAATCGAGCGCACTCGATTAACCGAAAGAGGAGATAGGAGATTACACTCAACTACCAATTTGGAATGAAAGCACAAAGCAATCAAAAGAGAATTTTATTCAATATTCAACAACCTTTACAAAATGACCATACACGCCTATTTATAGGCTACAACTCAACACAGCAGAAAAGTTTCAAAATATTACAAGTACTTAGGTCGAAAACGACCTTCGACCTTGAATGTTGCGACCTAGTACAGACGCGTCCTAACAAACAGGTTAAAGACAAACGACTCACTTAGGTCGGTAACGACCTAATTACATTATTCCACGACTTAACAAATGAACACATCTGATAAAGCGGCATAACAATCTACGGCTACAATCTTCCGCGACTTAAGATCACACAGCATTCCAGATCGGCGAGTTAGGGAAATCAATGGCATCCAGAGCTTTGCGACCTAAGAATGAACGGCATCCCTTCGTTTGCGACCTAACAGAAGCGGCTTCAGAGATTCTTCGCGACCTAAGTCTCCACGACCTAAGACTTTGCGACCTAAGCCTTCGCGACCTAACTTAGCTCGTTTCGTTTCCTTGCGACCTAACATAGGTCGTAACTCGTTAGGTCGAATCACCTTTCCTTTCAGACTGTTAGGTCGTAGCTCATTTTCCCCTAGCCTGTTAGGTCGTAGCACGTGATCTTTGAAACCGGTAGGTCGTTGGAGCGACCTAGAAGCCTCGTTAGGTCGTATGCGACCTAATACTTCACCAATTTGGACCCTGCCACTTTTCCTAGCATTACATGCTCCCTCTTCTATCTCGCTAGGTCGTGAGCTGTTTTCCTGAGCATTGGTTCCGTTAGCTCGTAGCCCATCTTCCTTAGGTCGTGAGCGACCTAAGAACCCATTAGGTCGTGAGCGACCTAAGACTTCAATTTTGAATGACTTATTTTCCAGTTTTGGTTTGTTAGGTCGCGAGTGATCTAAGACTTGTGAATTCGTAGCTTGCGCTGCATCATCCTCCCCCGGTTGAGAAAAATTCGACCTCGAATTTGTAAATTCATCTCCATCAGATCGCTCATCCCCGTGATATGGTATAAGATGTTTAACATTGAACACGTCAGACGTATACACATCATCTGGCAGCTTCAACTTATAAGCGTTTTCATTAATTCGCTTTACAACTTCCACCGGACCAATTTTCCGTGCTTTCAATTTATTGTAAGCACCTACTGGGAAACGTTCTTTCGTTAAAACTGCATAAACCAAATCACCTTCATGAAATTCAACACTTCGTCGTTTCAAATCTGCAGATCGTTTATATTTCTTATTTGCTTTCTCCAATCGTTCCTGAACGAGTTGATGGCATTCCGCCAATCCTTCAACAAAATCAGCAGCTTTCTTAACTGTCTTCTTTGAATGTGGTATCGCAATTAAATCCAACGGTCCTTTTGGTAAGCTCGAATAGACAATCTGGAACGGACTGAACCCAGTACTTCGATTCACAGCATGATTATGGGCAAACTCTGCCTGGCATAACTTCACGTCCCAGCTCTTCAGATTATCTTGCACAAGACATCTCAACAAGTTTCCCAATGATCTGTTAACCACCTCAGTCTGTCCATCCGTTTGCGGGTGATAAGCACTACTAAACTTTAGCTTTGTTCCCACCATTTTCCACAAACTCAACCAAAAATGACTCAGAAATCGAGTATCTCTATCCGACACAATAGATTCTGGCAATCCATGAAGTCGATAGACCTCTTTGAAAAACAACTGAGCAACATGAACAGCATCTGCCGTTTTCTTACAAGCAATAAAGTGTGCCATTTTCGAAAATCGATCAACCACCACATAAATGGAATCATTACCACGCTGCGTTCTCGGCAATCCCAACACAAAGTCCATACTCACATCAACCCATGGTTTAGTGGGTACCGGTAACGGCATATATAAACCCGCATTAGTCGCAGTTCCTTTCGAAACTTGACAGATATGGCATCTCTCAACAAATCTTTCCACCTCTTTCCTCATTGATGGCCAAAAGTAGGACTGTGAAATCAACTGTAAGGTACGATCTCTTCCAACATGTCCTTCTTCGTGTAACTCCTTGATAATCTTCATTCTCAGACTACCCTCCGGTATGCACAATCGACTTCCTTTAAAAAGAAAACCATCTACCATCAAAAACTCATCCGTCTTTCCCTCCTTAACTTTATCAACAAACTTCATGAAGTAAGGATCTTCAACAAATAATTCCGGCAACATTTCAAACCCTGTCACTTCAACTCTTAGCGTAGTCAACAAATGACTCCTCCTACTCAAAGCATCAGCCACTCGATTTGTCACCCCTGACTTGTGTTTCACAACAAAAGTAAACTGTTGTAGATATGCAATCCACGATGCATGTCTCGCTGAAATCTTGTCTTGCCCTTGCAAATGCTTCAATGCTTCATGATCGGTGTAAAGAACAAACTCCTTCTGAAATAGATAGTGTCTCCAGTGTTTGATAGATTGTACAACAGCATAAAACTCCACATCATATGTACTGTATCGCATCTTCGCTCCTGACAACTTCTCACTGAAATAGGCAATTGGACGTCCCTTCTGACTCAACACCCCTCCAATCCCAACCTTGGATGCATCAGTATGTAGTTCAAACACCAACTGAAAATCAGGTAGCACTAGAATTGGTGCAGACGTCAGCAATTCCTTGATCTTCCCAAAAGCACTCCCTGCCTCCTCTGTCCATGTAAACTGTTTACCTTTCATGCAATCTGTAACAGGTGCCATCACACTACTAAAGTGTGGAATAAATCTTCGATAAAATGAAGCCAACCCATGGAAACTACGTACTTCCGTTATCGTCTTGGGTTGCGGCCAATCTCGAATCGCTTCAACTTTACTTTGGTCAACCTGTATCCCTTTCTCTGAAACAACATACCCCAGAAATAACACGCTATGCGTCATGAACACGCATTTCTTCGTTGCAGCATAGAATTGTTCTTGTCGCAATACCATTAGCACTTCTCTAAGATGGTTCAAATGTTCCTCTGGACTCCCACTGTAAATCAGAATATCATCAAAATACACCACCACAAATTTCCCAATGAACGGTCGAAAAATCTGATTCATCACTCTCATAAAAGTACTCGGTGCATTTGATAAACCAAACGGCATGACCAACCACTCGTATAGACCCTCCCTGGTTTTAAAAGCAGTCTTCCACTCATCTCCTGGTCTGATACGAATTTGATGATATCCGCTCTTCAAATCTATCTTTGAAAATATAGTAACTCCGCTTATTTGATCTAACAAGTCATCCAACCTCGGCATTGGAAATCTATATCTCACAGTAATCTTATTTAATGCTCGACTGTCAGTGCACATCCTCCACGTTCCATCCCTTTTGGGTACCAATAAAGCTGGTACAGCACAAGGACTTAAACTCTCCTGCACACGCCCCTGTTCAAGCAATTCCTCTACCTGCCTCCGCAACTCTTCATGTTCCTTCGGACTCATTCGATAATGTGGTCTGTCTGGCAATATAGCACCTGGAACAAGATCTATCTGATGTTGTATGTCCCTCAACGGCGGTAACTCCGTTGGTAACTCCTCTGGAATTTCATCGTCAAATTCTTTCAAGATTGGTTTAACTTCTTCAGGAATTTCAACTTCTTCACTGCTCTCACGCCCAATCAACAAGAATACTTCCGGTTCTTCCTCAACCTCCTTAACAAACTCTTTCAAAGATAATAAAGTTTTCAGCTCTTCGATTTCTTCTGACTTACTTTCTTCTTGTGATCTCTTCTTCGGAACTAAAATAATCTTCGTGCCTTTAAACATAAAACTGTAGCTATTGGTCCGACCGTCATGTAGTACTGCTCGATCATATTGCCATGGTCTTCCCAATAATAAGTGGCATACATCCATCTCTACGACATCACACCATATTTCATCGTTGTATTTCTTCCCAATAGAGAATGGTACACGAACTCGTCTATCCACTTTCACTTCTCCTCCTTTTCTCAACCATGCTAACTTGTATGGACTCGGATGTTTCTCTGTCTTCAATTTCAACTTCGTCACAGCTTCGGTTGAAATAATATTATCACAGCTTCCTGCGTCGATCACAAACTTACACACCTTCCCCAGAATAGTACATGTTGACTGAAAGATATTACTCCTCAACCAACTAGCTTCCTCCTGCTTTGGTGTTAAACACGATCTCCTCAGCATTAGGTTACAACCTTCGTCTCCTGACGCAATATCCTGCTCATCCTCCTCAGCTGGATTAGAACAATCTTCATCAACATCCTCATCGTCAACTTCTGTAATCATGGTTCTCTTCTTTGGCTTTGGACACTCACTGCTTTTATGACCCAATTCCTGACAATTGTAACATTTGAAACCATTGTTAACCCTTGTCTTCTCAGCCTCCTTCACCACTGGTCTACTGATAGGTTTAGAAACATTAGAATTTCCTCCAACACCCTTCGCTTGATTGTTAGAATTAGTAAACACACCACCTCCTCGTCTCCCTTGTTTTTCCCAAGCCAACGCTTTCTGATGTGCTTCCGCTACAGATCTTGGATCGAACATATTGACCATATCCTGAATCTGCATTCTCAATCCTCCAATGAACCTAGATGTCAGCTGCTCTTCTGTTTCCATAATATCATTCCTTGCAATGAGTTGATAAAATTCATCAGCATAGTCATTCACATACTTCGTTCCTTGTCTCAAGTTCTGCAACCTCTGATACATAAGCGATTGATAATTATAAGGTAAGAATGTCGCTTTCATCAATTTCTTCATCTTTTCCCAAGATTCAATCTTTGACTTCCCCATACGTTCACGTGTAAGCTTGGTTTGCTGCCACCATGCCAAAGCTCTACCCCTCAGCCTCGTAGCAACCAACTTCACTCTACGATGTTCTGGTACTTCTTTGAAGTCAAAAATCTCCTCAACATTAGCCACCCAATCTAGAAACTCCTCTGCTTGCATACCACCCTTGAATTCAGGAATTTCTGTCTTCATCCCCGATTCCCACTTGTGATCATACTCAGAATAGTTTCTTCCTTGACCTCTTCCTTGAATACTACCACCATCATACTCCTCTTCAAAATCAGATGCATAACGATGTCGATTCTGACCACCAACATCTCTACTACCATTACGCCTTCCACCATCATCCCTTCTATCAACATTCCTCCGTTCGCGATCATTCACGTTCCTCCCACGTCCTTGATCATTTTCAATACTTCGGTCTCGATTAGAATGTGGCGAGACTCTACTACCCCCATGGTTAGATTCTGGTGAAACCCTTCTCCGATTTTGATTCATCTCCGTCATAAGCTTCTCTAATCGGCCAATTCCTTCATTAAGCTTCTCACTAAAATTCTCATTGATTCTTTGCTCCATCTCATCAGCCTCTTCTCTTCGATATAAAGCTTCTACGTTTTGGTGGCGATTAGCTCTTCTTGGCGGCATACTTGAAAACTTCACAAATTCTAACACTTTTTGGATTTTGATCCAAAATGAAACGGATCGAAAACTTCCACTTTGTAGCAAATCGCGATGAACACGATGGACAAAGTTTCGGCCTCCAATGCAAATCCGAACTTCAATCTTCAAACAAATGCGAACAACTTCTTCCTCTCGGCCGTGTCCCAACACTTCAAGCTCGGCTTCTCCTCAAACTTCAAAACTCTTCAAATGATTAGGCTCCAAGTCTCGATCTAGCTATGATTGGCTAGAACAAGCTCCGATACCAAAACTGGCGCAGCGGATATTTCAAAAATGATGTAAATCGGTGAAAGTAACAGTCGATGGATTGATGAATGCTGAATTGCCCGAATTCGTTGATCCGAAGATACCGAACTCTAGCTATCTCGAACTCGTTGATCGCGCACGATACCGGGTTCAAAGATCTTCAATTCTTCAAGCGTTGATCAAGCGCACTTGATTCCGCGAATCGGCTTCTACAATCGTTGAATCGAGCGCACTCGATTAACCGAAAGAGGAGATAGGAGATTACACTCAACTACCAATTTGGAATGAAAGCACAAAGCAATCAAAAGAGAATTTTATTCAATATTCAACAACCTTTACAAAATGACCATACACGCCTATTTATAGGCTACAACTCAACACAGCAGAAAAGTTTCAAAATATTACAAGTACTTAGGTCGAAAACGACCTTCGACCTTGAATGTTGCGACCTAGTACAGACGCGTCCTAACAAACAGGTTAAAGACAAACGACTCACTTAGGTCGGTAACGACCTAATTACATTATTCCACGACTTAACAAATGAACACATCTGATAAAGCGGCATAACAATCTACGGCTACAATCTTCCGCGACTTAAGATCACACAGCATTCCAGATCGGCGAGTTAGGGAAATCAATGGCATCCAGAGCTTTGCGACCTAAGAATGAACGGCATCCCTTCGTTTGCGACCTAACAGAAGCGGCTTCAGAGATTCTTCGCGACCTAAGTCTCCACGACCTAAGACTTTGCGACCTAAGCCTTCGCGACCTAACTTAGCTCGTTTCGTTTCCTTGCGACCTAACATAGGTCGTAACTCGTTAGGTCGAATCACCTTTCCTTTCAGACTGTTAGGTCGTAGCTCATTTTCCCCTAGCCTGTTAGGTCGTAGCACGTGATCTTTGAAACCGGTAGGTCGTTGGAGCGACCTAGAAGCCTCGTTAGGTCGTATGCGACCTAATACTTCACCAATTTGGACCCTGCCACTTTTCCTAGCATTACATGCTCCCTCTTCTATCTCTCTAGGTCGTGAGCTGTTTTCCTGAGCATTGGTTCCGTTAGCTCGTAGCCCATCTTCCTTAGGTCGTGAGCGACCTAAGAACCCATTAGGTCGTGAGCGACCTAAGACTTCAATTTTGAACGACTTATTTTCCAGTTTTGGTTTGTTAGGTCGCGAGTGATCTAAGACTTGTGAATTCGTAGCTTGCGCTGCATCAAAAATCAAATAAATAAAAATAAAAATACGTCACTAAAATTCAAGTTGTTTTAATGACAATTGATGTTCTTGTTATTTATTCAAACTATTTATTATTATAAATAAATAAATAAAATGAATTCACCATTATTATTTATTAATTAATAGGAGTTAAATAAGACTATTGAATCCATTTAATTTAAAATTCAAAATTCAAATATTTAAATAATCTCTATATTTCAATATAAACTATTTATATGTTAAAACGACAATTATTTAAATAGTTAAATTAATTAAATATTCGATTAAAATGATAAAATTCCGAGATATTACATTCTCCCCCCCCCCTCCAAGGGAATTTTGCCCCTGAATTTCCCAAAGGAAGAAAAATATCTCCAAACCCTTAAGTTTAAAACTATTAATTAAAATGAGTTATTAAACTTATTAGTTAAACCTCAAATATTACGGATTCCGGTAGCACCTCCTTCGCACGACTGATCCAGAAAAACTACAACTCACCGCAACTGGTTCAAAACAACCCACAGAAACTAAAGCCAAGTGGCCTCCCATATATGGGGCATAAAATCGTCAATAAATAAGAATGCCAATTTCTAAATTTACTACGTACTTCTTATGCGTTTGATTTTTTAATTTTGCAATCAACTTTATATCATAGGCAATAGCAACATCAACAATAGAGCAACCATAAGCAACAAAATTATAGAGAATACTCTGTAATAAAATACTAAGCATTCAGTCTTTTCAAAAATAAAATTTAGAACTAAAATGCTAGGGTTTTTATATTCAAAATATATTTCAAATTCCTCCAAAGAGAAATAAATCAGAATCACAATCAATTATGACAAGGAGGGGGCTCCTCCTACCGAAGCATGATATCACTTTAAAATCAAAACAACACAAACCATCCAGTGGTATTCTGGTTCCACCTGAAACAACAACTAGAGTAAATTCCTAATGACTCCTCCAAATCATAAAAT
The DNA here is from genome assembly GCA_030737815.1 of Allium fistulosum. Lineage (NCBI taxonomy): Eukaryota > Viridiplantae > Streptophyta > Magnoliopsida > Asparagales > Amaryllidaceae > Allium > Allium fistulosum. The sequence continues at coordinate 1,027,166,926 of CM060902.1, forward strand.
TCCCAATCGTCCAACTTAAGTCACAACTAAAGTAAATTATTTGAAAAATCACTTCACAAAAACTCTTTTTCAAATATTTTAAAATAATAAAACTTCAAAAATACTTTCAAAATAACGTTTTGTTAATATTTTCACAAATTCTTTCGAAATCACTTTTTCTCAAAAGCACTGGGATTTAAGTCCTAACAACAGTAATTTTATAAACCGTACTCTATAAAATAACATATCAATCAATCAAATTGCATAAGGGAATAAACTAACGCTCAATATTATTTAAAATGTTAAATGTCTAACATAAAAGATTTAGCATTTTGCTTAGGTTCACAACTTTCTAAAGTTACACAAAAAGTATACAAATATTCTAAAGCCCGTACGATATAGATAAATCATCTGTACGCTATTTTTTATCTGATCACTTACTCGGATACATAGACTTTTACTTCCGAATTAGTATCGTTCACTTGACCTCCCTTGTGCTGACTCCAATCAGGTTCCTCGATTAGAAACCTCCGTCTCCTTACATAGCCATATACTATGATATAAACCTTAGTATCATATTGAGCATCCGAATCAAGTGTTTGCTGACAAGAATCAAATGAGAAATCCTTTTCGGACTAGTATGAATCACCCCGAAGCTATGTAGTCGAATCCTAAATCAAGAACTGTGCGAATAAAATGATCTGCATATAACTTACGTACTTAATTCGATTGGTTTCTTAATTATACCCATCTCTTTCTAAATCCCTTTCATTTTCATTTATAGTATTTCATTCAATATTAAAATTAATCATGAATTATTTCATAATTTTTCACTTAAGTTTATACACATTTCATAAAGACACATCTTTATAAAACAGTAAATTAAAAACTTACTCTACTTTGACTTACTTATATAACACTCTTCTACGTCCTAAGAGTATATACAAAAGCAGGTCACCAAAAACATTCACACTAAACCTATATAAATGTTGACATAACATCAAAAATGGCGTTAGTTGATTTCGCTCGTTCTTCTTCTTCCGTCTAACTACGCCTCTCCCCTCCCCCTTTATTTGTCTTTCGCCAACTTCCTCTTACCGCCTCACATCGTATATTTTCATGCCAAAAAAGAAGAAGAATAATCCCCATTTTTCGAACTCCATCTCAGATCTAGAATTTGATGGTGTGCCTTTGACATGCTCTTGCCATCACTTCAATACCTTATTCTCATCTCCTCGCGTCAGAATATTTGGGTCTCCATCCATTGTAGCTCCAATGTTGAAGTTTGGAATGAGGCATGCTGTGGCTATTATGGCCCCTATTGATTTGGCTGATAGTATTGCAATTGCCAGTGCCTCGGCTTCATCATCTTTGGCTTTAGTCCCTATTATGGATACTCATGTGCATGCTAATCCACTATTTTCTTTTTTGGATGATATAGCTTCTCCTCTCTTATCTGCTCCTCTTTTGGATTGCAGGCTAGAAATTATTGGTAAGCATCCCTTATCTCCTATGTAAGCATCTGTTAGTAATAATAATTGTTGGTTTGAGCCTTCGGTTAGCTTGGGTGATGACAATGTTATAGGTGATAACGTGGTTAGTGATATGGATATGGTAGTTGATATAAAACATGAAAACGTCTGCGTTGTTAATGATGGGGTGATTGGGTTTGATGTTGTTATTGGGAAGGATCGCCCTCCAGATGGTTGTGGTAATGCTGTTGTTCCTATTGTTAAACTTGCAATTCCTGTATTACTTGCCTCACCCCCTATTATAGCTCCAAAATGGACTTCTTTATTTTCTAAGCTGCCGAGAAATGCGGGAGTCTATTCTCCCTATACCTTTGATAGTGTCGAAATTGATGCAGTGACGGTTCCTCTAGTCGAAGTTCTACAGACATATGTTGAATATTGGTATGATTATTTGGTGGGATTCTTCTTGGATTCTAACCCTTCCTATCATTTGGTTAAAGAGCATTGTTGTCAAGTTTGGAAACCCAGAGGTGGGCTCAGTGTGCATTTTGATAAGCAATGTTTTTTCAAATTTTCGTGAAGTGACTAAAGACAAAGGGTACTTGTATTAGAAAAAGTTTAAAACACTTGATATATTTTTGAAGAAAAAACGTAGTACTTTTCTTATCTTATTAAACTGAACAGTACATGAATATATATAGACTAACAGTTCACACACAAAAGTGGTGATCCAATAAAATAGGAACAAAATAAATAACTTCCTAGACTCAATCAACTACCGATTCTAACTCCAGTATTTTCTTAAAAATACTCTACCACTATATGACTTATTCTTTTCTAATAACAGCACATTATTTTAACATTAGTTTAGATTAAATAAATCCAACAATCTCTCCCTTAATCTAAACTTTAATCAACTTAAGTTCTTCACTCCCAGCAACGAACGCATTTCCTCAAACTTCACTGTGGACAACGCTTTCGTGAGCACATCTGCTCGCTGTTCCCTTGTGCATACATATTTGACTATAATTTCACCTCTCTCAATGCAGTCGCGGATGAAATGGTATCTAATATCTATATGCTTGCTGCGACCGTGAAACACCGGGTTTTTAGTTAAGTCGATGGCTGACTTATTATCAACATATATCACCACTGGACTGGAACCAATATCAGATATTTGCATTAACAGATTCCTTAACCAAACGCCTTGACAAGCTGCAACTGTTGCCGCCATGAACTCAGCTTCACAAGAGGAAAGAGCTACACACCTCTGTTTTTGAGAAACCCAGGTTATCAAATTCTCATTTAAATAAAATGCCATCCCTTCTGTACTTTTCCGATCATCTATACTCCCAGCTAGGTCACTATCGGAGTAACCTGATAAGATATAATTTCCAACACCTCGTGAATACAGTAAGCCATATTCCAACGTTCCTTTGACATAACGAAGAATACGTTTCATAGCATTATAATGTAATGTGGTTGGCCTCTCCATATATCTGCTAATGACACCTACAGCATAGGCCACGTCTGGACGTGTGTGTACTAAATATCTCAGACCACCGACAATGCTTCTAAATTTTGTGGAGTCTACTGCTTTTCCCTGTTCATCTTTATCGAGTACCACCTTTGGCTCCATAGGGTATTTTACTGGCTTACACCCCAACATGTCAGCTTTCTCCAGCAACCTCTTTGCATAAGCAGTCTGTCTCAGTTCTGTTCCATCTCACCTTTGATCAACTTCAATCCCTAAGTAATAAGAAAGCTTTCCCAAATCACTCATTTCAAATTCCTTCTGCATTTGTTGTTTGAACTTCACAATATTTGCAACGCTTGAACCAGTTACCAATAAATCATCTACATAGACTCCAATAACTAAAAATTCATCACCTTCCCTTTTTGTATACACGGCATGCTCATATGGGCATTTTGAGAAGCCCAACATCTTTAAACACCTATTTAGCCGAGCATACCAAGCCCGTGGGGCTTGGCGTAATCCATACAGAGCTTTTAAGAGCCTATAAACCTTGTATTCTTGCTTTTCTTTCACAAAACCCTCTGGTTGGGTAACATACACTTCTTCGCTTAAATCACCATTCAGAAATGCAGATTTCACGTCAAGGTGGTGAACTTCCCACCCATTCTTTGCTGACAATGCTAGTAATAGGCGTACAGTCTCCATTCTGGTAACAGGCACGAAGACCTCCTCAAAATCGATCCCCTTTTTCTGCACAAAACCTCTTGCAACAACCCTTGCCTTGTACTTTGTTATTTCACCACGTGTGTCTTTTTTCACTTTATAGACCCACTTCAGGCTGATTGGTTTTCGACCAGGTGGCAAATCCGTTAAGACCCACGTCTTATTACGTTCAATAGACTCCATTTCTGCTTGCATAGCTTTTCTCCACTCTGGGTCTGTTGCAGCTTCTCCATAATTTGCTGGTTCTTCTGTTCCGAGAAACAACAACTCGTCCATCAACTCGACTTCTTCAGTGTTATTATAAATATCACTGACGAGTCTAAAGTTCCTTGGCTCTGTGCTTCCACTCGAGTCTACGGATTCTCCTTCACTGTCACCAGAACTTTGCGTCGACCCCAAGACACTTGATTGTGTGGATGTCATAGCTTCATCCTCAATATTCTGCTGTACAGGTGCATGTGAATTAATTATAACAAAAGAACTTTCATTTTTTGTACCTGCCAGCTCCTGTTGATTCCAGTCCCATCCTTTGCTTTCTTCAAATATCACATCGCGACTTACATGTAGTCTGCTAGTCTTTGGGTCAAAAAGTCGATAAGCTTTTGTTCCAAGTTCCTTGCCAAGATAGACTACTTGTTTGCTCCTGTCATCCAATTTTCCGGTGTGCACCTTTGGTATTTTCATGTGGGCTAGACAACCAAAAATACGTATGTATTCAAGATGTGGTTTTCTCCCTTTCCAGGCCTCGTATGGTGTCTCCCCTTTCAAAACTCGTGTAGGTAGCTTGTTTAGGACATACACAGCGTGCCTTACCGCCTCTCCCCAAAACACAAGCGGCATCTCCCTTTCTTTTAACAGACTTCTTGTCATTGCAACTACAGTTCGGTTCCGACGTTCCACAACACCGTTTTGTTGTGGGGAATATGGTGCTGTAAAGTGTCTGCCTATGCCTTCACTATCACAATACATTTCAAAATCTTTTGACAAGAATTCACCACCACGATCTGTTCTAAATATTTTTATCTTCTCCTTGGATTCTTTTTCAACCAACGATTTAAATTTCTTAAACGCATTCAAAGTATCGCTCTTATTTTTCAACATAAACACCCACATCATTCTACTGAAATCGTCAACAAGTAAAAAGAAATACCTGTTGCCTGCTGGTGTAGGTGGAGAAATCGGCCCACATAAATCCCCATGTATCAACTCGAGTTAATCTTTTGCCATAAAATTTGACTTCTTTGGAAACGAGCTTTGAGTTTGCTTTGACAATAAACATCCCTTGCATAGCTCCTTGGGTTGAATCAGTTTTGGTATGCCATGCACCATGCCATTGTTAGACAAAAGTTTCATAGCATCAAAATTTACGTGTCCCAGCCGTGAATGCCACATCCAGGACGTTTCTTCCACCTTGGACATTAAACAAACAGCCGTTGCTTCTTCAATAACTATCTTGTACAATCTGTTGGGTGACCTCTTTACCTTCATTAACAATATCTCATGCTGATCGTACACCCATAAGTATTCCCCACTCAGTACAACTCTATTTCCATCTTCAGAGAGCTGTCCAAGGCTTATTATGTTGCTATGCAATGTGGGAATAAAATATACCTCATGAAGGAGCCTCTCCTCTCCATTCTTACATTTAAGAGCGATAGTCCCTTTGCCCTCAATCTTCACAGTAGAACCATCTCCAAACTTTACTAAACCCGTTACACCTTCATCGAGATTTTTGAATTTTGAACGCCTGCCAGTCATATGGTTACTGGCTCCATTGTCAAGGTACCACAGATTACTAGTTCCATCTCCATCAACATCTCTCTTTGAGCCAGGCATCACCTTTTCTTCTTTTAACAAAAGCATGTTCACTTCTTTCTCTCCACACTCTGTAAATAAGAGCGTGGGTTCATCATCTTGAGTCTGAGTAAGATTAGCTTCAGGTGTCTGTACTTTATCCCGCTCTTTATCTCTTCGTGGCTTTCGACACTCTGCTGCGTAGTGGCCATAGAAGTTACAATTAAAGCATTTTACTTGGCTCCTGTCTGGCCTTGTATTTCCACCTTTGTTATTCTCCTCAGTTCGTCTTGATTGGCCTCTTCCTGCGTAGCCACCACATGAATTGTGTCTGCCTCTTCCACGGTTGAAACCACCTCCTCTTCCTCTCTGGCTATGAGAGTTTGAAGGTCCATTTTTCTGTGTCCTTTTTGTCCACTCTTCTTGTGTAAGCAAGAGTTGACTACCAGTGTTGTTTGACGAGCCACGCACTCTTTCTTCATGTGCTTTGAGACGCCCAACTACCTCGTCCACTGTCATTTTCTCCATGTCTCCAAACTGCTCTATTGTGGAAGCAATCTGTAGAAATTTCGAGGGGACGGCACGTAGAATCTTCTTTACTACGTATGATTCTTCTACTTTCTCTCCCAGAATTCGAATGTTAGCGACTACTCCATTCAACTTCATACAGAAATCATCGAGTTGATCTGACTCTTTCATGTTCATCGACTCGAATTCCGCTTTCAGTGTCTGCACTTTTGCTGCCTTTACTCGCTCTGCCCCCATACACATCACTTTAATAGCTTCCCAAGATTCTTTGGCGGATTCCTTTTCAGCTATGGATAACAGCATATCCTCCGGGATACCTTGATAGATAGCAGCCAGTGCCATCTTATCTGTCCTCGTCTCAACTGCAACTTTTGGATCGCTCCGCTCAACAGCCTCCCATACGCCTTGAGCCTGCATGAACACCTTCATCTTTAACGACCAAGAAGTGTAGTTATTTCTCGCCAACATTGGGTAGCTTAATCCAATCGAGCTTTCCTTCACCTTCGTTGTATCCATTGATGTATTTCCGGGCATATACTTTGGCATTCACAACCTGAACGCTCTGATACCAAAATATTAGAAAAAGTTTAAAACACTTGATATATTTTTGAAGAAAAAACGTAGTACTTTTCTTATCTTATTAAACTGAACAGTACATGAATATATATAGACTAACAGTTCACACACAAAAGTGGTGATCCAATAAAATAGGAACAAAATAAATAACTTCCTAGACTCAATCAACTACCGATTCTAACTCCAGTATTTTCTTAAAAATACTCTACCACTATATGACTTATTCTTTTCTAATAACAGCACATTATTTTAACATTAGTTTAGATTAAATAAATCCAACAACTTGAAGCCGTTCTGGTACTCGTAGAAGGGAAGCCGTTCATTGTCACTATATGGAGTCTGCCAGTGGACAAGGCAAAGGAATAGGTTTAACCTATTTTTGTCTGGGCATACTGTTCTCACATATGCTTTATTTTACAACCCATGATTGGTTTTGGCTGGCTTTCCAGCCATGTCAGTAAAATGATTTGTTTTGATTCTAATATAGAGGCCAGGAAAAGATTGGAATATGCCACAGCTCTGATTGACTTCACTCCTATAAGGCCTTTGCCATCTATTCTTAAGGTCAGAATTGCTAATGGACACGATACTGAGGTAGTTGTTCATTACAGTTGGAAACCTGACATTTGCACGTCTTGTTAGTTTTACGTCACCTTATGGATGCATGTTCTCTTCAGCCTGTTGTTGCTCCTTTACCACTTTCTGATAGGATCCTTCTTCCTCATCCTCTGGTTAAGAAATAGGTCCCGAAGGTTCTCCCAGTTCATGCAGCTTCTCTGCCTCTCCATATTGTCCCTCCCATTGCTTGTATCACCTATCCTTCTACGGTCCTAGAGATGCATAATATCATGGATCCTCCTTTTGATTTTGTTATTTGGAACTCTAATGAGCAAACTTGGATACACGCACCTTTGGATATAAGATATTCTCCTGAGTATGATACCTACCACAAGTTTGCGAGTGAAGTCGAAGGCGAGAGTAGACGTCTCTTTTATCAAATTGAGCGTAAGGGTCTTAAACTTACTAGTGAGGGTAAATTTAAGGAAATGAACAAGAATTTGTTATTGGACACCTATTAGGATAGGAAACTTATTTACAGTGATGCCTCCATCAGCTTTGTTCCTAACCTTGGTCATCTTTTCTCTGGGTATATTCTGGTTATTGGTCCTATCTTGGCTGATGATAGTAGTTGTTCCTCCTCTTTTGAGGGGGCTAGGCTTGGTCCTTAGTAATTTAGGTGCTCCGCCTAACACCTGTGCTATTTCTTTTATTATTAGTTGATATAGTATTTTCTGTCCATCACCTGTTTTTTATGTTAAGTGGTTCGGTCACTATAAAACAAGATATAGTTGTCTTGTGCATGTGAAAAACACCTCTTTACCTTAGAATGTTCTAAAAAAAGATGTATTATGGGTTGGTCAATAATATCAAATAGTCTACCCAACTTATATATTTAAACAAAAATTATGGTTTTAAATAAAACAACGCTTATTAAAACCTATCTATCTAATTTAACTCGTTTAAAAATTGGAGATAAATTATTATTTTTCTATCCAAGAGTTTAAAATTTTTATTTATTAAATTATTTATCAATATAACATTTACTTTAAATCAATTTCCTTAAGGAAACTTAAGGCTAAATACCCAGTTTTTGTTTTAAATCCTTTTTGAAATCATACTTTTTTATATGGAATAACTTCTACAATTTATTTACTCACTTTAGGTTCGTTCGGACTCGAACTCATTTCGATCGCATAATGATAAATAATATAATTTACGAAGTGCACTAAAATATTTGCCTAAAATATTTGCACTAAAATCTCTTTGAAATATTTTTACTTACAAAATAAATTTCCAAGTAATATTACCATTACTTTCTCAAAGCCTTTTTGAAATTATTTAAACCAACTCTGGGATCTAATCTCAAAAATCATTTTAAATTTCATTTTATAAACCAAATTTATATAAAGTTGCCTTTATATATAAATTCATCTCATATTATAATAATTCTCCTTTAATATAATAAAATTTTCTCAAATATTTATCCTTTCATGTCTTACCTTCCCATTTAGATTGTATTAAACAACTTTTATTAAAAATTTACATTTACTCACCATTATTAAAAGGTGAATTTTAACTTAACATTTCCTCTGAACACCTTATAGTCAAATTGTGAAACTTAATTCACAAAGGCATTCGTTTTTAAATCAAAGTGGTATATGCTCATAAATAAGCTGAGCACAATTTAACAATCAACCAACAACAGTCAATGCTTCTAGACTATCAGAGCATGACATGTCAAGCAACAATGATAATAAATAAATATTATCATTTTCAAAAAAACACACCATAATGACTATATAATTTTGAAAATTATTCCTTTATATATGTAAAATATATAATCCTAGGTAAAATATTTCATCTACCAATTTTCAAAAATCAATATCGTATCAGTTTGCCTTGTATCAACATAGTGGCATCCTACGTCTTGACCAGAATTCATAAACCACTCAATAGCCCAATTAACATAATATGTTTTTATAACATTAACAAATGCACTCTCATATATATAATATTCTCAAACTTATTCTAAGGTGTCATTTACCCTATCTTTAATGAGCCATACCCTGCCAAAGCCAAGGTTCTCGCTTAACTTTAATAACCCTGGTCGAGATTACCTGAAATTAAATCTAGAATATGATTTAATTTATCTAAATTAATTTTAAGATGAGATTGGGGTATTTTATTTGGTTTCATTTTCAATTTGAAATAAATTTGGAATTAAATAAATAAGAAATTTATTAAATGGGTTTTCCAAATGAGATAAATATAAATGGGAAATTTATAGTGTATTGGTTAGAAATTGATATGAATAAAATTCTAAGACGAAACATCAATTTTACAGACCTATATATAATTTTTGTGCATTTTTATATTGTAACGACCCGTAAATTTTAGTGGTTCAAATAACATAATTAACTAAATTATTCATGGAAATAAATAATAAAATTTTGCAATGAAAATTTGATATTTAGAATACGTCTATTTAAACGTAGCAAATGTCAGATTTTCATCAGGGAATATGGAAATTAGTTCTGTTGTGTAGTTTTCAATTTCAATTTAAAATCAGTTAAATTTGATGGAAATAAAATAGTTTCGAAACATAAATATTTTTATATAATAAATTTCTAAATCATTTTCTAAGTGAGACGTCATATTTTGTTTCGTCAAATTTGGACTTTACTAGCTCCGTTTATCTTATTTTGGGCAAAATTGCAGCAGTTTGGCAGCGAAATATCGACTTTTTATAAGATGGTCGTATCGCTGATATCTGTGTACCATTATGTTCATCTCGTCGTGCTGATCTTCGTAGTATATTTATTTGTGCATTTCGGTGTCCAGTACGTGGAAAAATTGACGAAACGATTAGCCGTATCGGTTATGTAATGGGGCTTTTGGGTTTCTTATGTCCTTTTATTTTCCACCGTGTAATTAACAGCCATCAGCCATTAATGTTTTCAACTTTTGACCTTTTCTATTCCCAATGTTCAATATCTTATGCTGGTTACCTTTTTGGTTCGTACTCCATCTCTTCTCTCTCCATTTTGGTTCTGGCTTCTTCAAAGAAAAGAAAATATAATAAATATATATATATTTCAAGTTGCACATTTCTGGTGCCTGCTCTGCTAACCCACTCCCTCACCATTTTCCCCATCCACCTAAGCATACTCCCGCCGCCATGCACCCGATAACTCGGCCCGCATCAACCTCCACTCCAGTAGAGATTCCTCCACCACCAACTCGGCAGCAAACACCCTTCACCTGATGGAACCCGCCTTCATCACATATCACCTGCCATGCCTTTCCCCTTCAACAAATCCAGCCTCCCATAAACACATGAGTTTGTCCCTCTCCGCCCTCGCCTAGAAGCAAACCTTGATCCCCTTCCACCTCCCTTCCCTCAGCCTTTGCAACCCACCACCTAGCTTTCTCCTCCATCATTTGCCGCAACCCACCCTACAAGCTCCACGTCCAGACCCACACCATAACCACCACCTTGCCTTCCGCCACAACCTCCGACCAAGAGATCCGCTCCACCCTCCTACTCCCCTAGTCCTCCTCTTGCCGTAGTCAGCCTCCTCGTCCACCTCTTAATATATATATATATATATATATATATATATAAGCAAAGCCGCCCACTGCCACCAGTTCGAACGCCACACCACACTCCCCAGATCCACCTTGAACCCATAGCCGAGCCACCCATAGCCGAAGCCTACACTCCACCGAAATCCGACGCATAGCCAACTATCCCTTCCGCTTTTCCACACGACCAAGACTCCCCTGACAGCGCAGTGCCACATAGCGACCCAAATCCTGCACCATAGCCCTTCCAGTCAGCATTGAAACCTGCCCATCACCTTCACCTGGCCGAGCACGACTGACCCCTTCATGCAGCTGCTTATATATACATATATGTTGCCTATATATGTGTGTTTTAAAATATATTATATATATAGGTATTTTGATTATGAAATGTGTTTATATTTTAAAATATATATATATCTTGATTTAATATATATATATATATATATATATATATATTGATGTTATTTGATGTGTTTAAGAGACAATGATTTTGAAATATATATATATATATTTTGATTTTAATATATATATATATATATGTGTGTTTTAAATTTAATATTGATTTTCAAATATATATACATTATAAAGATTTTATTTTAAATACGTGTTTTAAATTTTAGATTTTAAAATATACAGCTATATATATTTGTTTCATCGGATCCATCTAGTTCAAGATTGTGCCAGCTTCGCTTTACTTTTCTTTGGATTTATCATAGAGTCATGATTCAAAAATTCATAGCTTGTCGTGTTGTATAATTTCTTTAGTCTCGAAAGGTGAGCAATCACTCACGATTAACATTCTTATGTTTAGTAAATTTAATTCACATGAAATGACGATTGAAATATGTTGTTAAATTTGAATTGCTAGTTATTTAATTGTTAAATATAATATGCCAATATCTGCAATTGTTTACCTATGACATATGACACCATAACCTGTTGTATATATTATATTTAAATTGATAATGATGATATATGTCTGCTATTAATATGTATGTTCTATTGTTCTCACTCTGCAAGTTCCCTGTTAGTTTAGGAATCCATATGGGTTGAAATGATACATACCCGAATGATCTTATAGATTTGGGGAAAATCGTTATGGGTTGAAATGATACATACCTGAATGATCTTATAGATTAGAGGAAAATCGTTATGGGTTAAAATGATAAACCCAAGCGATTTTCATTGATTTTGAAATTTTGGGATTGCGGGTTGAAATGATATATACCCGTAAAATATTAAATTTAAATTGCGGATTAAAATGATAAATATTCGTAACTTGACCATAGGTTAGAAAATTATATACGGACACCGTTGGTCTATTTTGAAAAATGATTTCTGGGTTTGAAAGGAAATATTTGGATTTTATTAAATATTGATTTTAAAATATAATATAAATATTTTATTTTAATATATATGAAAAAATAGATTTTAAATTATATGTTTGGAAATTTTAAATTATAAGTTAAAGTTTGAAAATGTAAATTTTAAAAATTTTACTTATAATTTTATTAATTTTAAATATATAAAATAAGATTTAATATAAAATGAATTAATAAGATTTAATTTAATAAAATTTAATATAATAAAATTTAATTTAATTAGTATATAATATGTTTAAGTATTTATTTAAATTTATATCAATATTTTAAAAATAGGTTTTGTAATAACTTTAATAAATAGAGGTCGGAAGATAAATTGAAGTTGACTTGAAATATAAATCGGTTAATAATTGAATTTAAATAAGGATTGATTTGAACTTATAGATTATGAGATTTTAAAGATGTGATTTTATAATTTGATAACGGGATTTTGATTAAAGATGATTAAATGGATATTTCCAAATTTAAATAAATTGAAATTTAATATTTAGTTTGATTTAAATGTGTAATTTGAGATTTTATTTAATTGTTTATAAAAGTGATTAGGTGAATAATCTCAAATTAAATATAATTGAAGTTAGGTATTTAATATTTTAATTTTGATTTGTAATCTGTGATTTATTTACAGGGTTATTAAAAATAATTAAGTGAATATTTTCCAATTTAAATAAATTTAAGATTGAATTTTTGAAAATATAAATAAAATTTATCAAATTGAGTTATTATGAATTGTTTGAGTACTTAAACTTTGAAAACCTATTGAATTGGAAGTGGTTTAAATTTGAAGTCCAAACCTAGATTTGAAATCGATAAATGGTTTAATGAGAATTTGAATTGATTTGTGAAATTGGAAGAAACAATTTTAATTTGAAACTATTTAGATATAAAATCTTTTTATATAGAGACTATTTTTAATCTATAACCTATTTTTAAATATATAAACTAATTTTTAATTTATAACTATTTCAATATATAAACTATTTTCAATATTTAAACTATTTAAGTTGGAACTGTTATGATTCAGATTTGATGGATTTAAACACTAATATTTGGTATGATGGGTTAAACTATTTTATGGTTATGAATTTGGAAGTGAATATGATTTTGAAAGTGATATGATTTTGAAATGAATATGATATTTTGATATGTCGCACGAACTGTTTGAAATGATTATAAAAGTGATTTTATAAAATGACCACGGTGTGAAATAAGCGTTTGGTTTGGCGACGATTCTGTATGAGGTATTAACGCTGCCCTGACTCCCGTGAGTCAGCTTGTTGTGGCTAAAACATGACCTATACCTGGGCCAAGTGAGGTCGCACCTCCAATCGAGTATGCTTCTTCGATACCATTCTATTACTTTGTGATTTGATTGGGTGCACCTTTGATTTTGGGAGTGTGTCTCGAGGTGGGCGATAGTAGCTGCTATGCGTTACTACCAGCTCGGTTCTGCAAAACGGTAGAATCCTACCCTAGGCATTGCCTCGCGCGCCTTGTCACATGCCATATTGCGCCCACTACGATTTTGGTTTGTACCATACCTATGGAGTGCTCTCTGATAGCCCTCTAGTTTACGGAGGAATTACGGTACTTTATAGACTACGGGAATATATAAAATGTGTTAAAGGGGATATGGGTAATGCCTTAACACTATTTTAATAGTTTACTTTACTTATAGACATTATCTATGTAGCGTAGAGTACTATATATGTAGATAGTTTTATGGATCCTTAGAGGATGGATATCCTAAACATCCTTTAAGTTATTTTGTATTTCAGTTGACATTTCACTTGAGTTGAATTTACTTGTATAAGAATGTTAATCCTGACTCGAGTGTTTTGTGTTTTTCTTTATGCTCAGGTCAGACTGAGTGTCACAACATTTGACTCACCTTTGGAGCTTGGAGATCTGCTTAGAGTTATCTATTCAGCCTTCCAGTCATTTCACTTTATTCCAGTTGTTTTGTTCAGACTTGCTATTGGCATTTGTATTAGAACTTCTCTGTATCTTAGGATTTTCTGTTGTATTTTGTTTCAGACTCTGATGTTTATATAGTAGCTTCATGAACTACTATTTATATATTTCCACTGCTTATTGTTGTATAACTCTGTGTCTGTGATTATGTGATTGGTTTTATTTACTATATATGCTATGTTTTGCCAAATATAAATTAACAAGCTGTTGTTTTGAGCAATTCAAGTCTGACATGAGTGGATGATTGTCGATTTGAATGGTTCGAAATAGTGGGTCGTTACAGTTGGTATCAGGGCTTTGGTTTAGGCAAAACTTAGTATGGAGTAAAAACTCATTAGAGATAGGGTAGTAATACCCTAGAATGAGTAAAAATCAAATGCAAAATCATATTCATTCGAGCTTGAAATTCTTCGTTAGGACCCTCCTGGATTAGGATTTCTTTTGAATTTTGGAACTTTCCCTCTGTTCTAAAATCTATTCTTGTCTTTTCCCATTCCGTTCTTTTTGATACTGGAGCATCCCATAGCTCTATTTCTGTTGATCTCTGAAATAAATTCAACCTCAATTGGCAACTTCATTTTTATGTGTGACTAATCCCATCGGTGGTCCCGCCAACCTTAGTATGATTTGTAAAGGGGTGAAACTCCTTTACAATAGGCGTTGATTCATTGGAGATTTCTATGTGCTCGGTTTTGATGTTGTTATCTCTTGCATAGCCTGAACCGTTTCCTTAGTAGATGACCCGAGTAATCCTCTTATGATCGAATATCGAATGACTCGGGATTTTGCAGGCAGTTTATCTTTTCGCTTGATTCTCAACCTAGTGATCTTAACTCTACCCGATAGTCAAGGATTATCCTATGTTTTGGTGAAGTCACTTCTCTACCTCCTAAGCGGGGAATTGAATTTCGCATCGATCTTATTTCTGGAGCTCGACCGGTTGTACTTCCTCCCGGACGAATGGTTTCTATGAATGGTTAGTCATGCCCTTTAGACTAACCAATGTTCCTGCCTTCTTCGTCGATCTCATGAATCGCGGTCTCCGCGATGTTCTCAACCAGTTTGACCTAGTTTTCATTGATGATATTCTCATTTTTTCCTATGTCTCGGTTGACCCGGTAAAGGTCGCCGTGATTAATATCAGTCTATCCATTTTTCCTCTTTTGTAATTTAATTATCTTATTTCCCGTTCGAGCCTATCTTCTTAGTTATAATTCTCTTTGATTAGGGTCCCTCAAAAATTTGAATCTCTATCCTTTTCTTGAAATCCATTCTTGAATCATTTTATGATAAAACGTATTTGTAATTAATATAAAATGTTTTATATTATGTTGTTAAGTTTGAATTTTGGGTTTCGATCGATTCGTTTGGCTAACGCTATCGATAGGAATTCCAAAACACTTGAACAGAGCAAACTGGCACAATATCGTTTTCAAAATTGGTAAATGAATTAATTTTATGTATGATTATATTTTATATATAAAAATATATTTTTTGAAATTAGATAGTTAATGGATTAGTTGTTAGAAATGATAATACTAGATTATCAGTTACTGTTTTGTCTACATGCCTAAACTATTAACTATTGTTGAATGTTATAAGGAGATGAAATTTTTAAAACATGGTTTATAAATCTGATTTGCAAATGAAATGAATTCAAATTAAGGATTTGAAATTTAATTTCTGGTGCTTTTCTAAATTTGATTTTCAAAGTTTTGAAAAATATGTTATTTGAAAGTATTTTCGAATGGAAATTATTTCCAAAGAATTTTAAAAGAAGTAAGTTAGTGCTCTCCTCTTATGTCACTGGAAAATAATTTCGATGATGACTGCAGCATCATCGACATTTATTTCGAGTCTTGGAGTGGAGAGACCACTTAGTAGCTTTGCTACATTTTTGTTTTGAAAAATGGATTTGATTTGAATTTCTTGAGTATGATTTGATGTATAAAATATATATGTATATATTTATTGCAAATGGTTTGAAGTGAAACCGGAAATTTAATTCTTAAGTCTTATGTTAAGGGATGGTTTTCAATTATTGAAATGAAGCAAAATTTTGAATAATTAGAGTGTCTAAAATGAGAAATGAAATTGAAACAACTTAAAACAGTTGAACTAGGATAAAATTTATTCGTATAATACTCAATTGGATTCTAAAACACATATAACTTACCAGAAATATTTAAAAAGTTAAAATGTTAATGCTAATATGTAATTGAAGATTATACAATATAAATGCCAGTAATAAGATATTCAAATGAATTTTGTTAAGGAATTTTTTTATAAAATTTGAGTGGTTATAATAAATGTTATACACTTAATCTAGCTTGCAAGATATGTAAGTGCAATAAAATGAATAATAAATAGAAAATGTTGTTTAAGTAAATAAATATAAACAAAGAATAGTTGAAATTGAACTTTTAAAGGGAATTAACTTAAGTAAAATAAAATGAATAAATAAATGAGTTGAAAAAAATTGTTTTGAGAGAAATTTTTTGTAACAAATGCTAATAAATTGAAAATAAACCAATTGAATGAAAATACCTTGAATTGAAATCAACAAAATGTGAATATAATGAATATTTATGGATTGAAACCAAATTTGTTGAATATTAATAAATTTGAAAACTAATAAAATTTATATGGTTTTGAATTAATTGTTATATCTAGTATTATGTATTTCAAATCTCTCTTTCTTCTATTGCTTCTACTCTCCTATCTCGTTCCTTTTCGGGGACAAAAAGCTTTGAGTGGGGGAGAGTGTCACGACCCGTAAATTTTTGCAGTTTAAATAACGTAATTAACTAAATTTTTCATGGAAATAAATAATAAAATTTTGCAATGAAAATTGGAAAATTGGAATACGTCTATTTAAACGTAGCAAATGTCAGATTTTCATCAGGGAATATGGAAGTTAGTTCTATTGTGTAATTTTCAATTTCAATTTAAAATCAGTTAAATTTGATGGAAATAAAATAGTTTCAAAACCTGAATATTTTTATATAATAAATTTGTAAATCATTTTCTGAGTGAAACGTCATATTTCGTTTCGTCAAATTTGGACTTCTCTAGCCCCGTTTATCTTATTTCCAGCAAAATTGCAGCAGTTTGGCAGCAAAATATTGACTTTTGATAAGATGGTTGTATCGCTGATATCTGTGTACCATTCTGTTCGTCTCGTCGTGCTAATCTCCGTAGTATATTCATTTGTGCATTTTGATGTCCGGTACACGGCAAAATCGACGAAACGATTAGCCGTATCTGTTCCGTATTTAGGCTTTTAGGTTTCTTATGTCCTTTTATTTTCCACTATGTAACCAACAGCCATCATCCATTAATGTTATCAACTTTTGACCTTTTCTATTACCAATGTTCAATACCTTATGCTGGTTATCTATTTGGTTCGTACTACATCTCTTCTCTCTCCATTTTGGTTCTGGCTTCTTCAAAGAAAAGAAAATATAATAAATATATATATATCTCAAGTTGCTCATTTCTGGTGCCTGCTCTGCTAACCCACTCCCTCACCATTTTCCCCATCCGCCTCACCGTACTCCCACAACCATGCACCTGATAACTCAGCCTGCATCAACCTCCACTCCAGCCGAGACTCCTCCAACACCAACTCGGCAGCAAACACCCTTCACCTGACTGAACCCGCCTTCATCACTTGTCACCTTCCATGCCTTTCCCCTTCAACAAATCCAGCCTCCCATAACCGCCTGAGTTTGCCCCTCTCCGCCCTCGCTTGGAAGCAAACCCTGATCCCGTTCCACCTCCCTTCCCTCCGCCTTTTCAATCCACCACTTAGCTTTCTCCTCCATCATTTGCCGCAACCCACCCTATAAGCTCCACGTCTAGACCCACACCATAACCACCACCCTGCCTTCGGCCACAGCCTTCGACCCAGAGATTCGCTCCACCCTCCGACTCCCCTAGTCCTCCTCTTGCCACAATCAGCCTCCTCACCCATCTCTTTATATATATATATATATATATATATATATATAAGCAAAGCCCCCCACTGCCACCAGTTCGAACGCCACACCACACACACCCCAGATCCGCCTTGAACCCATAGCCGAAGCTTACACTCCACCGGACTCCGACACACAGCCAACTATCGCTTTTGCTTCTCCACATGACCAAGACTCCCCTGATAGCGTAGTCTCACATAGCAACCCAAATCCTGCACCACAACCCTTCCAGCCAACATTAAAACCTGCCCATCACCTTCACCTGGCCGAGCGCGACCGGCCCCTTCATGCCGTTGCTTATATATACATATATGTTGCATATATATGTGTGTTTTAAAATATATTATATATATAGGTATTTTGATTTTGAAATGTATTTAGATTTTAAAATATATATATATATATATATATATATATATCTTGATTTAAAATACATATAGATATGTTGATGTTATTTGATATGTTTAAGAAACAATGATTTTGAAATATATATATATATATATATATATATATATATTTATTTTAATATATATACGTGTTTTAAATTTAATATTGATTTTCAAATATATATACATTGTAAAGATTTTATTTTAAATATGTGTTTTCAATTTTAGATTAAAATATATAGCTATATATATTTGTTTCATCGGATCCATCGAGTTCAAGATCATGCCAGCTTCACTTTGCTTTGCTTTGGATTTAACGTAGAGTCATGATTCAAAAATTCATAGCTTGTCGTGTTGTATAATTTCTCTAGTCTCTAAAGGTGAGCAATCACTCACGATTAACATTCTTATATTTAGTAAATTTAATTCACATGAAATGACGATTGAAATATGTTGTTAAATTTGAATTGCTATTTATTTAATTGTTAAATATGATATGCCATTATCTGCAATTGTTTACCTATGACATATGACACCATAACCTGTTGTATATATTATATTTAAATTGTTAATGATGATATATGTCTGTTATTGATATATATGTCATTTTATGTTATTATTCTATTGTTCTCACTCTGCAAGTTCCCTGTTAGTTTAGGAATCCCTATGGGTTGAAATGATACATCTCCGAATGATGTTATAGATTAGAGGAAACTCGTTATGGGTTGAAATAATAAACCCAAGCGATTTTCATTGATTTTGAAATTTTGGGATTGCGGGTTGAAATGATATATACCCGCAAAATATTAAATTTAAATTGCGGATTGAAATGATAAATATTTGTATCACTTGACCATTGGTTAGAAAACTATATACGGACACCGTTGGTCTATTTTAAAAAATGATTTCCGGGTTTGAAAGGAAATATTTGGATTTATTAAATTTTTTAAAATACAATATAAAGATTTTATTTTAATATATGTGAAAATTTTAGATTTTAAATTATATGTTTGGAAATTTTAAATTTATATGTTAAAGTTTGAAAATGTAATTTTTAAAAATTTTACTTATAATTTTATTATTTTTAAATATATAAAATAAGATTTAATATAAAATGAATTTATAATAAGGTTTAATTTAATAAAATTTAGTATAATAAAATATAATTTAATTATTATATAATATGTTTAAGTATTTATTTAAATTTATATTAATATTTTAAAAATAGGTTTTGTAATAACTTTAAGAAATAGAGGTTGGAAGATAAATTAAAGTTGACTTGAAATATAAATCGGATAATAATTGAATTTAAATAAGGATTGATTTAAACTTATTGATCATGAGATTTTAAAGATGTGATTTTATAATTTGATAACAGGATTTTGATTAAAGATGATTATATTAATATTTCCAAATTTAAATAAGTTGAAATTTATTATTTAGTTTGATTTAAATGTGTAATTTGAAATTTTATTTAATTGTTTATAAAAGTGATTAGGTGAATAATCTCAAATTAAATATAATTGAAGTTAGATGTTTTATATTTTAATTTTGATTTCAAATTTGGGATTTATTTAAATGGTTATTAAAAATGATTAAATGAATATTTTCCAATTTTATTAAATTTAAGATTGAATTTATGAAAATATAAATAAAATTTATCAAATTGATTTATTATGAATTGTTTGAATTTTTAAACTTTGAAAACCTATTGAATTGGAAGTGCTTTAAATTTGAAGTCCAAACCTTGATTTGAAATCGATATAAACTAAAAATGGTTTAGTGAGAATTTGAATTGATTTGTGAAATTAGAAGAAACAATTCTAATTTGAAACTATTTAGATATAAACTCTTTTTATATATAAACTATTTTTAATCTATAACCTATTTTTAAATATATAAACTATTTTTAATTTATAACTATTCAATATATAAACTATTTTCAATATTTAAACTATTTAAGTTGGAACTGTTTTGATTCAGATTTGATGGATTTAAACACTAATATTTGATACGATGGGTTAAACTATTTTGTGGTTATGATTTTGGAAGTGAATATGATTTCGAAAGTGATATGATTTTGAAATGAATATGATATTTTGATATGTAGTATGAACTGTTTGAAATGATTATAAAAGTGATTTTATAAAATGACCACGGTGTGAAATAAGCATTTGGTTGTTAAAGAGACCGGGATTGGATATTTTCATACTCTCTACCAATACTGAAAACCACTTCAGCAACTGTGTACATGGTGGATATTCCAAAACGAAGTAGGATGGTTCGGCGACGATTCTGTATGAGGTATTAGCGCAGCCCTGACTCCCGCAGGTCATCTTGATGTGGCTAAAACAAGAGCTATACCTGGGCCAAGCGAGGTCGCACCTTTGATCAAGCATGCTTCTTCGATACCATTCTATTACTTTGTGATTTTATTGGGTGCACCTTTGATTTTGGGAGTGTGTCTCGGGTGGGCGGTAGTAGCTGCTATGCATTACCACTAGCCCGGTTCTGCAAAACAATAGAATCCTACCCTAGGCATTATCTCACGTGCCTTGTCACATGCCTTATAGCGCCCACTACGATTTTGGTTTGTACCGTACCTATTGAGTTCCCTTTGATAGCCCTCCATTTTACGGAGGAATTACGGTACTGTATAGACTACGAGAATATATAAAAATGTGTTAAGGGGGATATGAGTAACGCCTTAACTCTATTTTAATAGTTTACTTTACTTTAGACATTATCTATGTAGCGTAGAGTACTATGTATGTAGATAGTTTAACGGATCCTTAGAGGATGCGTATCTCAAACATCCTTTAAGTTATTTTGTATTTCAGTTGAAATTACACTTGAGTTGAATTTACTTGTCTAAGAATGTTAATCCTGACTCGAGTGTTTTGTGTTTTGCTTTATGCTCGGGTCAAACTGAGTGTCACAACATTTGACTCACCTTTGGAGCTTGGAGATCTGCTTGGAGTTATCTATTCAGCCTTCCAGTTATTTCAGTTTATTCCAATTGTTTTGTTCAGACTTGCCATTGGCATTTGTATTAGAACTTCTCTGTATCTTGGGATTTTTTGTTGTATTTTGTTTCAGACTCTAATATTTATATAGTAGCTTCATGAACTACTATTTATATATTTCTGCTGCTTATTGTTGTATAACTCTGTGTCTATGATTCTGTGATTGGTTTTATTTACTGTATATGCTAAGTTTTGCCAAATATAAATTAACAATCTGTTGTTTGAGCAATTCAAGTCTAACATGAGTGATGATTGTCGATTTCAATGGTTTGAAATAGCGAGTCGTTACATATATAAATTATATGAATATATATTCATACATTTCGTATTGTGAGAAAATAGGCGTGAAATTGTATTTTTTAACTATTTAGGACATTTAATTATGTCAAATTGATACAGAATTATTTT
This sequence comes from Allium fistulosum, assembly GCA_030737815.1. Classification (NCBI taxonomy): domain Eukaryota; kingdom Viridiplantae; phylum Streptophyta; class Magnoliopsida; order Asparagales; family Amaryllidaceae; genus Allium; species Allium fistulosum. The sequence continues at coordinate 1,027,188,780 of CM060902.1, forward strand.
CTAAAGTTTGATATGGTAGTATCTGGTCTAAAAAGTACATTTTGTGGAATTTTATTTAATTTATATGAGTTTATAAAGATGCAATTTCATTATATATGAAAATCAGCTCGGTTTTGTGTAAAAATGATTTGGAACAAAAAATCACATCAAAATGATATAAAAATGATTTTTGAAGTTAAGATACATATATCTATGAATTTATAAATTTAGTTATGGATTTATAGATAGATATATATATATACTAAGAGATATGATTTATTTAGTGAGAAATGGAAATGAACAATGTTTGAGCTATTAAATGAATTATATCAAAATAAATATATAAAATATAAATATACGTATTAAATTACATAAAAATATTTATAAATTTCAATTTGATATATCAGGTCTTACTATGATTTTATTTTGAATTTATAATGATTTTTAAAGGTATTTTGGAGATATATATGTGAAAAGGATATATTTGTATTTTTCGAAAACAAGCTTGAAAAAAACGATTTGTACAACAATTTTGAAATGATTTCTATTAAAACTATTTGATTAAATGAAAGTAGAAAGGTAGTAGAGAAACCTATCCAAAATTAGAAGAAAATGGATCAAGAATTCGATTTAAAACGAGTGAGAAATAAGCAAAACAAAATCTGAAAAATACATGTTATCGGTTGTCTATCTTAGACGACAACAGATGGATCGGTTGCAAGAACTGGTGGATCGGTTGGAAGTATTTCAATCAGGTTTTCTGATTAGTCGGAGCCAAATCGAAAGGGGTTTTTTCCAGGGTTCTTCTAGGGTATTCGGGCAGCGACTAGGCTACGTTTTTTGAGTAGAATTCCTTGTTGTTTTAATTAAAATTTGTGAAATCAAAACCGGTTGAATGGAATATTGTTTATAATGTAATTTATATTTATAAAAGAGAAGTAAGAAGAATAATAATGCTATTGGCTAATGGATCCATACCTTATACCACTTGGCCCAAATAAGAGATAGAAATTAGATACGTACAAATTTCTCATACATAATTTCCTAAAACCAGAAAACCAAAATTTAACTAAGTACAAAAAACCCTAGTTCCCCAATTACAAAATCAAAGCTAGAAATCATATGGCTTTTGCTTAACTCAATTTTAATTTGATAAAAGGTAATCTCTCTCACCTATCTATGCATCTATTTATGGATTAATCTCAGTTTTAATTTCTGGTTTTAATCATTCTTATCAAATCTTTTAGAAATGTTTTTGAATAATGGTTTGAAAGTGTAATTATATATGTATATTTCTGCTATTAATTAATATTTTAGAACTATAATTTTCAAAGAGAATTATTTTCACAAAATTGCACGTTATCGATCGAACAAGGAATTGATTTAAATAGTTAAAAAAACGAGTAGTATGGAACGCTCGCATTTGCTTTACCGATTAATTCCCAAATTTGTTCGATCGAACCATTGCTACACATGAGTGGAGTTTACTATTGTATAGTAAACGTTTGGGTAAACCCATGCGGTATGGGACACATGGTCGTTATCTGTTCGATTGCTATATTAAAGCATATAACAATTTTCGATGAATTTACGATTCGCCTTTGGAGTTTATAGGACTTGTTCCTATTTGTTGTTTATATATTTTATACATATTTCGATGTTTATAGGTCTTATACCTATTTTGATGTTTACGAGACTCTTATTTGATGTTTATAGGTTTCGTACCTATCTTGGAGTTCATAGGTATTATACCTATTTCAATGTTTAAAGGTCGTGTACCTATCTTGATGTTTGTAGACTTATACGTCTACCTTGGAGGTACATGCATATGGGTGAATTTATTTCACCATGCATGGAATTTGGCGCCCCCTATTTATGAGATTTATGGATTTCAATTTGTAAGATTTCTAGATTTGATGTTGTTGTATTATCACCAAATCATGTCGGAGGTTTTTGCTTTTAAGAAGCTATTATGAGTTTCTGTATTTGGTGATTTAAAGTTATTAATGCATGTTTGATATTTGTCAATATATGCTTATATTTGAGATCTTGATTACTTCATCTATCATTCATTTTTGCTAACACATTTATCTTAGTCTAGACTGAACTGTTTATTATTTTTTATAATACTCGGGTAAGATCGAGATGTTTTAGGTCGTTCTGCTTGAGGCTTTAGACTGGATATCTTACCTGTTAGCTAGTAGTTCTCTTTTGTCATCTTATGTATATATTTGACATCATGTTTATAACATCCCACCTTTTTGTATGCTTAAGCAGACACACGTGCCAACTTAAACCATACAGAAGGGCGGATTGTTATGGGGTAAATAAGAAAAAGTGGAGAAATAAAAGAAACAAAATAGAATCTTGCAGCGGAATGATAAAATATAATAATCAAATAACAGTTCATGAAGTTGTTTTACAAAACATTTGATTATACTTATACAATACATATTAGAGTTACACATACCAGAGAATATTAATAATGCAGCGGAATACAATGGTGTAGTGGAATATATAACAAATAGTAATAATTTCTTCGTCTTCGTCCTCTAGAATTAAGGCCTTCAAATCCTGAAATGCTCAGGCTGACCCGAGCGAATTGAAAGACAAAACACTCGAGTCAGAACTAAAAGATCTTATGTAAGTTAAATCAATGAAATAAATATGAGTGTAAACGGCGTCAGAGATGTTTACGGGGTTTGACATCTCCTATCTAGTGTCTAACGTGAGTGCAGTAACTTAAGAAATGTTCGGGATTCACATCTCTTAAGGATCCGTTAAACTATCTACTATATAGTAATATTCGCTATTATAATAATGTCTAATATAAAATAAACATACTTTTTAATAGCATCAAGGGGTTACCCATATAGCCCTTAACACGTAATAGTCCTAGTAGTCTATCCAGTATTAGCATACTCCCAAAATGAGGGCTACCCTCGATACTCCACAGGCTACGGGAGAAATCACAACTCGTAGTAAAGCTCGATATGGTAGGTGACACGACACACAAGGCAATGCTAGGGTAGATATACCAATTATGCGCACGGGCTGATGGAAACGCATTGTAACGACCCGTAAATTTTAACCGTTTTAATAACGTAATTAGTTGAAATTTTGTGAAAGTTTAAACGATTAAATTTTGAAATATAAATTTGATACTTGGAATGCGTCTAGTTAAACATAGCAACTGGTAAATTTTCGTCCGAAAATACGGAAGTTTATTTCGCGTGTAAATTTACTTCAATTTAATCAGTTAAAAAGCGATGAAAATAAAATGTTTCCGAAACCTAAATATTTTACATAGAAAAATTCTAAACCATCTTCTGAGCAAGATGTCAGTTTATCGTTTTTCCAAATTCGAACATCTTTGGCTCCGTCGATCTTAATTTTCAGCGATTTTCTTGCAATTTCCGCTAGTAGAGAAAATTTGAATTTTTATAATTCAATCATACCACTGATATCTGTATATCGTTTTGATCGTTTCGTCGCGCTGATCTCTGTAGTATTTTCGGTTGTCCGTTTCGGAATTCGAAACTCGACGAAATCTGTAAAACGTCGGACTGTATCGGTAACCAGCGTGTCCATTGGTTTCCTATACCCTTTATTCCTACCGTGAAAATCAATACCAGCCAGCCATTGATATTCCCAGAATTTAAATGTGACCATCACTATTCCCGGTGCCAATTTATTTTATGCCTGTTCGTTCGTTTTTCTTGGTGCACTCATTTCCTTTCCCATATGAACCGTTAGTTCTTCATTTTTTTTATTTTTTTTCTTTTCTTTTCTTCAAGCCTCCAACAATGAAACCCATCTCCGACCCTTCAGTCGGTCACACAAGACCATACCACCTTGCATCCCTGATCCCCTTGGAGCCATCACCTCGTCTAGCTCATTCAACCCAGAACCGAGTGCCGCTCATCTCCTCCCTCTCGGCCAAGCCGTGTAGCACAACTTCTTTCCCTCACGTGAGCCTTCGCATGTCGCCTCTAAACCCACGCTCGTACCAGCTTTCACCTCTTCTCTCCCCTTTCTTCCATCTGATGTAAGTTTGTATACATATAATAATGCATATTATTTTGTTAGCTTCTATATATATAGTTTATATCTTTCTGTACAATATATATACATCGTTATAACAAGTATAAACCATAGGATCCATATATATATAGTTGTAGCATGTCAACCTTTGTACTGAGAGGTATTATATACAATATTATATTTAGGCTGTAGCCTCCAAACGTTTGGGTCGTATTTCAAATTTAAAATAATAGCCTTTCTTTTGTTTGAGTCAATATGTGTAATATATTATATATTGTAGACCTATGTACATATGCGTTTTATTACAAAATAAAATAAATATTGGTATTTCGATCTTTACATTGTATAGATTTTTATATGTACATGTTAAATGGACATGGTGAATTATAGGTTAGTTATAATATGATAATTTTTAAATGATAGTTTATATAAATTATGAAGCGTTGTTATAATGTGTAAGTATGGGTTTAATATAATATATATCTTTGATTTCAATACTTGAGTTTATCTATATACAGTCCATATATGATGCATTTTGGGATATATTTTCTCGCACATATGCCACAGATTTATATATAGTTTTATATGTAAGCTGAATATTATTTATATATATAGATTATAAGATCTGCAAGTGCTATAGTAAAATAAAATAAAACAAGTTTCGAAATATACATAGGTTGCTTTTAAAATAGGCATATATATAAGTATTGATTTGATATGTGCTCTATTGATTTCATTTTACCAAAGGTGTATGACAGCTGTATTTTCAATATGATATGCTTTGTTCTGCTCTAAATGTTCGTATATAGTGATTTTTCTTTATGATGTGTATATTTTTCTAAATTCCCGTATAAGTTGTTAATACAGTTTTATGTAAAAAAAAAATTGTTAGTTTGCTGTGAATGGCTTAGTAATGTATGTATAGATTTTTAAATCATAAGTATTTATTTCGAATATATTATTTATATATTTTGGTATATGTGTTTAAATTTAAAACAACGATTTTGAAATACACATATATATTTAAATTTAATATTTTTGAATGTAGGATATGATTTTTATACATATAGTTATATACAGTCATATATACAAGTTCACTTTTATCAAATTATCTTCATCAATCCTGATCTGATTAGTCTATTCCTATCTATCAGCTTCGTTCATCGATTCGAGTTCTATCTTGCCTTGTCTTGGGATTCTGGTATTCGTAACTCAATCTTATCGTCTATTCCTCTAGTCTCGAAAGGTGAGCACTCACTCACGATTAACGTTCTTTTATTTATTAAATTTGATTTCAATTGAAACGACAATTGAAATATGTTGTTGTTAGATATTTACACTGTTATTACCTGTATCAGTTCACCTATGACATCTGACACCAATATCTGTTATATATACAATGATAATCCAGTTTGATTGTTAAATGACTGATTGTTTGATGTTTACAATTGGACGTTAAAATTGTAATGTATAAAGTGATAAATATTATGCAAGTAAATTTGACGTAGGATAATAAAAAAATTTGAATTGACATATATGTTGAATTTGATTAGCTGAATATGACCCCTTTTATTTGTTAAATTAATTGACATGTAAAATAGTGATAATTACACTTTGAACCATTGAACGTATATTGGATTAATTGTTGTAGTGTAAAAATTGAAATTGAATGACAAGTGAAAACCAGAATGTAATAATCTTTAATCTACATGAAATGATAGTGTAGATTCTAGAAATAATTATATTAAGTCGTACAAATAACAATGCGAATTAATACGGTTATTTCGGGATTTTTGAATTAATTATTGGATTGTATTGATTGTGTTATTGCTTGTTTATTTACTTTGACACCATCCCAGTTATCACACTGCAAGTTCCCTTTGTTATGCTTTGACTTTGAATTGAATTGGAATCGGGTTGAAATGATAAATACCCAAATTGAACTTTGACATAGGATAGGAAATTAAATAAAACCCGATTGGTCAATGATTTGATTTAAAATAAAACGAAGATTTTATTTGAATAAATAATATGGTTTTGAAATGAAGTTGAAATTTGAATTTAATGAAAGGAAAACGTTAGTATTTAATAATCTGAAACAAAATATTAACAATGTAATTGATGAATGAATGTTGTCTAATTTGAGAAATGATTGAATTAAGTTGAAATGATTTACTAATTAAGTTTGAAATTATAATTAAGTTTGAAATTATTAAACTTTGAAATTATTTAATAATTAATTTTTGAATTATTTAATAAATTAAATAAGATTGAATTATTTAATGATTAAATTGAATTGAATTCTTTAATAAGTAAAATTGAACTTTTGAATAAGTAAATTTTACTTCGCAAATAAATGAAATTGAGTTCTTTATTAATTAAGTCTTGGATACTATTTAAGTAAGTAAATAAGTGAAATTGAATTTCTTTAACAAGAAATAAAATGTGATTTATTGAAATTAATGTAAGACTTGAACTTTAAAGAATTTGATTTGATGAATTTAATTTAATTTAATTTGTAAGTTTTGATATAATGAAGTTGAATTTAAATAATGGATTTAATGAATTGGAAATTTAATAGAATTGTTTTGAATGATAAATTTACTTAACGAATATTGAATAAAATCGATAAATGAAGTTAAACTGATTTGAATGTTAAATTAAATTAATTAAAATGATTTCGGAATGAAACTTATATACGAACTTGAATCAATATTTGAATCGATTTAAATAAAATTTGAAATTGTATTATAAGATTTTGAAATGGTAATTTGGAAGTTTTGAAACGTAAATTATGGAAATTGATTTAGAAAGACAAACGAAATGTTGATTTATAAACTCTGATTGAAATTGAAATTGATTTGGTTTTGAAATAAATAAACGACCAATCAGTGAAATAATTTCGAAGGTTATTAAAGAGACCGGAATCGGTTATGGATATACTCTCTATCTAAACCGAAAACCACTTTAATAACTATACGCGGAGTGATGATCCAGAATGAAGTGGTTGGAATGATGTACGTGATGACTGAAGAAAGAGAACGATAATGGATAGCTTTAACACTTGTGTCAAATTGGAAATGACTAAAACAAGAGCCGTGCCGGGCCAATGGAGGATTAACTACCTCAAGTGAACACACTTCTTCGAACTACTCATTATTTGTTGTCGATTGGTGCACCCTTGATTTGGGAGTGTTGTTTCACGGTGTTGCGGTCGCTGTGGCGATGCGTTCTCACCAGTCCGGATCAGGCAAACGGTAGTATCACTACCTTGGGTATTGCCTCATGTGCCTTGTCATACTTGTATTCCCATATTCGCGACCACTACGAAATTGTTTTGTGTTATACCTATGGAGTACTCCCTGATAGCCCACTTGTTTACGGTGGAGTTTACAGTGCTGTATAGACTATGACGCTTATAAAAATGTGTTAAAGGGGATAATGGTAACTCCTTAACACTATTTAGATACCTTATATTACTGATAGACATTATCTACTTAGCGTACATTACTACCTAGTAGATAGTTTAACGGATCCTCAAAGGATGGTTATTCCAAACATCCTTTGAGTTACTTGTATTTCAATTACTATTTCACTTGAGTTGGATTTATTGATAAAAGAATGTTAATCCTGACTCGAGTGTTTTGTGTTTTGCTTTACGCTCGGGTCAGACTGAGTGTACCAGTATTCGAGACTCACCTTTGGAGTTGGAGCTTTGCTTGAAGATCCAACCGTCTATTCTGCTTTCAGTATTCGATGATTCCAGTGATGTATTCTGATTTGTATCTGATGTATCGTATTACTCTTCTGTTGTAAACTCTGATGTATCTTATATATTCATATAGTAGCTTCATGAACTACTATCTCTTTTATTTCCGCTGCATTTATTACTCTGTGCCTGTGATCTGTGATTATTTATTTACTGTATATGTTCAGTTTTGCCAAATTTAAATTAACAACGCGGTATTTTGAGCAATTCAACTCCGGCATGAGTGTCTACCTATACACTTATAATGGATGCGAATGGTACAAAATATCGGGTCGTTACAGTTGGTATCAGAGCTTTGGTAGCTCTAGGCAAAACTTAACATATAGGGTAAATGTATTTATAGAATCACTCTCATTCGAGTTTCAATCTCTTCTTTTTGAATCGATTCCTTTGAATTTTGGAACGTTCCCTGCGGTTCCAAAAATTCATTCGTGTTCCTCGCTATTCGTCTTCTTTCAATTCTGGAACACCACGTAACTCCATTTTGAATGATATTTATAATAGATCGGCGGTCTCGCCAATCTTCGAATGGTTTGTAAAAGGGTGAAACTCCTTTACAATTGGCATTGATTTACCGGAGATTTCTGTATCCTCGGTTTACGATGCTATCTATCTCCTGCTATACCTGAATTCTATTTCTTGAGATCGAATGTCGATTTACCTCGGAATTCTACACCGATCTTATTTTGAAGTCACGGTCGACCCGGTTAAGGTTGCCCGCGATTTATATAAACTTATCCATCGTCTTATTTTGTTATTTAATTATCTCGTCCTTGTTTCAAATCTATCTTCGAATCGAAATTCTCTTTGATTTGAGTCTATCAAAAATTTGAATCTCTATCCTTGCTTTGAAATCCATTATTGTATCGTTAAGTGAGGAAGTGTATTTGTAAATTAATTTTAAAATGTTTTTTTATATTGTGTTGTTTGAGTTGTTGATGTTGATTTAGGTTTTCGATCGATTCGTCTGATCAACGCTGTTTGCGCCAAAAATGGTCACAAACCCCGAATGTTGTGAAAGCACCAGTGTATGAATACAAATCAGCAATATTCAAACACAAATCTCAGATCTAAACAAACAACAAACAACAATCCAGAAATAATGAACAAAACACGAGATTTATAGTGGTTCGGCTATCTCCGGCCTACGTCCACTCCAAAGTTTTTATCTTTTATTGATCGATTCTTGAAGATTACAATTTCCTATCGCGTAGTACAACGGATTTTATGATTATAATCTGAATCTAAGGCAGAAATGGTGATCTGGAGTAAATCTGGCAGAGTCCGGGCGCTCTTAGCTCTCACAATTGTCCGACCCCCTTTCTGAATGACCTGGGGGTCTATTTATAGGTGTAGGAGGCTGATATTTCGCCTAAACTGAAGGGAGACCAGTTCTGGCACGTGAGGGGGCCCACATGCCCGCTTTCTGGAAATCTGGGCCCACTTTGGGATCGATTCGACCCTTGGTTCGAATCGATCAAGAAATCATCCAATCTAGCTGAAATTTGGCGTGAACATTCTTCATCATGTGCTTAAGCTTCTGTGAAAATTTCATGGCATTTGGACTTGTAGAACTCGAGATATGATCGATTCAATGTTGCATTTCTGGAGAACAGGGATACTTCGAATCGATCTTGGTTCGAATCGATTCGGTCGACTCGATGCTTGCTGCGACGTGGCGTGTGTCTCTCACTTCGATCCGTTTTGTACTCCGGTTTGACTGGGTCAAATCCATGGCTTGGATTCGAGGTAATGGATTCGAAGGATTCTCAGTTGAAATGGATTCGAAGATGATGGAGTCGAAGCAAGGGAAGTTCGACGGAGTCGAGGCAAGGGAAGTTCGATGGAGTCGAGGCAAGGGAAGTTCGATGGAGTCGAGGCAAGGGAAATTCGATGGAGTCGAGGCAAGGGAAATTCGATGGAGTCGAGGCAAGGGAAGATGATGGAGTCGAGGCAAGGGAAGATGATGGAGTCGAGGCAAGGGAAGTTCGATGGAGTCGAGGCAAGGGAAGATGATGGAGTCGAGGCAAGGGAAATTCGATGGAGTCGAGGCAAGGGAAAATGATGGAGTCGAGGCAAGGGAAGATGATGGAGTCGAGGCAAGGGAAGATGATGGAGTCGAGGCAAGGGAAGTTCGATGGAGTCGAGGCAAGGGAAATTCGATGGAGTCGAGGCAAGGGAAGATGATGGAGTCGAGGCAAGGGAAGATGATGGAGTCGAGGCAAGGGAAGATGATGGAGTCGAACAGTACCTTCTTCCTACCTTGTATCGATCGTATCTTCTCCGTACAAACTCCGATTAACCTGAAACTTGAAACGTAGCCTCTCCTAGTCCTCATCATCATTTTCAATCGATTCCGTCCTGATTGGAGCTCGACCAAATTTTGACGATATCCATTGCAGCCTTGTTTCCAATTGAACTCCAATCCTGATATCCAGCCGATTTGTTGATATTCCAGCTTTGACCAAAAAGCGGGATAACATTTGCCCCCCAAAACATGCCTTGTGATAAGAAGGCGTGTTTTGAATAATTCCGTATCTGATACCCAAAGTCCGTAGCCAATTCCATGTCCATCCGAACTCGAAGACCGAGCCTTTGATCCATTCTTATCCAACAGCCAATAGCCAAATCCAGGACCTCTCCGGGCCGATATCCAAATCTATAACCTCTCTGGGCTCTTGTCAAGCGCAATCCACACACGACGACCGTGGTCCAGTGTCCCTGGACGCTGATGTAACCTCTCCGGGTTCTTGCCAAGCGCAATCCACACCTGACGACCGTGGTCCAGTGTCCCTGGACGTTGAGCTAACCTCTCCGGGTTCTTGCCAAGCGCAATCCACACCTGACGACCGTGGTCCAGTGTCCCTGGACGCAAGTAATGCCGTGGCTTAAGTCCTAAGCCGAATCCTGGTCGCTCCGGACCCTTGCTGAGCATAGTCCATACTCAACGACCTGAAACAATAATTGATAATAGGAGGCCTAAGTCCTAGGCCGAATCGTGGTCACTCCGGACCCTTGCCGAGCATAGTCCATACTCGACGACCGTTTATCAAAAACAATAAAGAATCCAATCAAAATCCAATCCGAAAATCAGAAATCCAAACCGACATCCAAAACAGAAAACCCAAAACAAAAACCAGTCATCCAAACGAAAATCCAAAGCAGAAAGCAAACAAAAACCAGGAGTTCAATCCAAACTCCAAAACCAAACCAGAAAACTAAGTGTCCAATCCAAAAACAAAAGACAGATTTCGCAAAACATGGCTTTGCGGTTTATCATCATTCAGAGCATGCCTAGGGGCTATCTCCGTCCCCATACATGTGTAAATGACTCGGTTGCTCGCCAATGGTTTGCTACTTATTTCATATTATCCTGATCAATTGATTACCAATCGACCATTATTCCTGTACCTCATATCCTCATGGTTTGAGGTAGGCGGTGGTTGCTCCTGCTCCACCGCTGCATTCCGAGCCCCAACATACTGCCTCAACTGCCCATTCCTCACATGCTCCTCAATTATATCCTTTAGGTGCCTGCAGCTGTTGGTATCATGCCCGTCCAAATCGTGGAAGAGACAATGCTTTCCAGATGCCCTCTCCCGCTCGGATGATTCTCTCCTAGCCGGCCTCCGGTAAGGAAGGCGATTCCGAGTTTCCATGAATATCCGCTCCTGCGTCTCGTTTAATTCTGTGTATGTGGAAAACTTTGGATCCTTCCATTGCTTCCTGGATTTTCCTGAATCGTCGCCCAACTTCCTTTTTCCTTTATCTTTGTCCGAGCTTCCGTTGGATGGTCCTCCACCCCCAGTCACATTCACCTCTCTTAACTTTAAGTCCATACATGCATCTTCTTGCCGAAGGAACCTTTCAGCTTCGTGGAAGAATTCCCCGAGATCCAGTGGCGGGTCTCGTACTAAAGATACTTTAAAATCTGAATCCTCTCTGACTCCCGACACTGCCGCCATCAAAACCATCGATGGATCCGGCCGATCCACCGAAGCAACCGCCGCATTAAATCGAGTCAAAAATGCTCTAAGTGATTCATCCGTCCTTTGCTTTACCGATGTCAACGTCATCACGTTCTTAGGTCTTTTGATATGAACCCGAAACTGTCCCAAAAACCTGTCCACCAATTCCTTCCAAGTCCTGATAGATCCTTCTTCCAGCTGCCTAAACCACATTGCCGCTAGATCTGTCAAGTATAAAGGGAAACATCTGGCCATCACTTCCTCTGATGCCCCCAGTACTTCCATGTGTCTAGTATATCTCATCAAGTGATCAGTTGGGTCAGCTTTTCCATTATATGCTTCCACACTAGGTAACTTGAACTTAGGCGGATTCTGAGCTACCCTGATTTCTCGAGCGAACGGACTCCTGTTCACTCCTTCCGAATCTCTATTGGTCAAACCTCCACGCATAGTCTTCCTAATAATTTCCATTAATCCAGCGTTGCTTGTTAGGGGTTGCCCCCCATGCTCTCGTGGGAACTCCGGCACATATTCCTCATGTGGCTCATTAGCCGCAACGTTGGCTCTAGCTTGCTGTACTCCCTCCAAAGGTCCTTCTGCGTTAGATCCTGCGGGCCTGCCCCCAAGCCCTTGTTGATTGCCTTCCGGTTCTGTATTCTGTACTCCATTAGGTTCCGCAACCCTAGTTCCTTGTTCCACATTTGTAGTTGCTGTAGTTGGTCCAAGGTTCTGTGTTCCTGCAGCTCTTATCTGCTCGAAGAAAGTCTGCATCATATCCTGTTGACTCTTCAGCAACCTCTCATGTAAAGAATTTGCCATAGCTTCCATTTCATCTCTGGTAATGTAAATCGAAGCTTGTCCTTCTCCAGCACCAGAGGATGCCTCTTGACTTCCTCCCTGTTGGCTTCTCTCAGCTCTTTGCCTTCTACTTGTTTGTCGAGTCATTGTCTTTCAAAACTAAACTTCAATCTGATGTAGCGGGTGCTAGTCCTTCTCAGTGGAAGCACCAAAGTGTTTGCGCCAAAAATGGTCACAAACCCCGAATGTTGTGAAAGCACCAGTGTATGAATACAAATCAGCAATATTCAAACACAAATCTCAGATCTAAACAAACAACAAACAACAATCCAGAAATAATGAACAAAACACGAGATTTATAGTGGTTCGGCTATCTCCGGCCTACGTCCACTCCAAAGTTTTTATCTTTTATTGATCGATTCTTGAAGATTACAATTTCCTATCGCGTAGTACAACGGATTTTATGATTATAATCTGAATCTAAGGCAGAAATGGTGATCTGGAGTAAATCTGGCAGAGTCCGGGCGCTCTTAGCTCTCACAATTGTCCGACCCCCTTTCTGAATGACCTGGGGGTCTATTTATAGGTGTAGGAGGCTGATATTTTGCCTAAACTGAAGGGAGACCAGTTCTGGCACGTGAGGGGGCCCACATGCCCGCTTTCTGGAAATCTGGGCCCACTTTGGGATCGATTCGACCCTTGGTTCGAATCGATCAAGAAATCATCCAATCTAGCTGAAATTTGGCGTGAACATTCTTCATCATGTGCTTAAGCTTCTGTGAAAATTTCATGGCATTTGGACTTGTAGAACTCGAGATATGATCGATTCAATGTTGCATTTCTGGAGAACAGGGATACTTCGAATCGATCTTGGTTCGAATCGATTCGGTCGACTCGATGCTTGCTGCGACGTGGCGTGTGTCTCTCGCTTCGATCCGTTTTGTACTCCGGTTTGACTGGGTTGAATCCATGGCTTGGATTCGAGGTAATGGATTCGAAGGATTCTCAGTTGAAATGGATTCGAAGATGATGGAGTCGAAGCAAGGGAAGTTCGACGGAGTCGAGGCAAGGGAAGTTCGATGGAGTCGAGGCAAGGGAAGTTCGATGGAGTCGAGGCAAGGGAAATTCGATGGAGTCGAGGCAAGGGAAATTCGATGGAGTCGAGGCAAGGGAAGATGATGGAGTCGAGGCAAGGGAAGATGATGGAGTCGAGGCAAGGGAAGTTCGATGGAGTCGAGGCAAGGGAAGATGATGGAGTCGAGGCAAGGGAAATTCGATGGAGTCGAGGCAAGGGAAAATGATGGAGTCGAGGCAAGGGAAGATGATGGAGTCGAGGCAAGGGAAGATGATGGAGTCGAGGCAAGGGAAGTTCGATGGAGTCGAGGCAAGGGAAATTCGATGGAGTCGAGGCAAGGGAAGATGATGGAGTCGAGGCAAGGGAAGATGATGGAGTCGAGGCAAGGGAAGATGATGGAGTCGAACAGTACCTTCTTCCTACCTTGTATCGATCGTATCTTCTCCGTACAAACTCCGATTAACCTGAAACTTGAAACGTAGCCTCTCCTAGTCCTCATCATCATTTCCAATCGATTCCGTCCTGATTGGAGCTCGACCAAATTTTGACGATATCCATTGCAGCCTTGTTTCCAATTGAACTCCAATCCTGATATCCAGCCGATTTGTTGATATTCCAGCTTTGACCAAAAAGCGGGATAACAAACGCTATCGATAGGATTTCCAAAACACTTGAACAGAACAAACTGACACAATGTTGTTTTCAAATTTGGTAAACAAAATAGTTGGATGATTATATTATATATAAATATAAGTTTTCTGGAATTAAATTCTTAATGAATTTGTTGTCAAAAAATGATAATATTTGATTTTCATTTATTGTTTTGTAAAGCATTGATTATCGCATAATATAAATAAATTTATAAAACTTGGTTATAATTTGATTTGGAATTTGAAATGAATTTAATTTAGAAATTTGAGAATTTATTAGTTTCCGGTGATTTCGAACTTTAGTTTTTAAAATTTTAAAGTATATATTACTGAAAGTATTTTTGAATAGAAATCGTTTTCAAAGAATTTTTAAAATGTTGAAATCAGTGCTCTTCTCTTTGTCGCTGGAAAATAATTTCGGTGATGGCGGCCGCATCATCGACATTCATTTTCGAGTTTCGAAGTGGAGATACTATTCTGTAGCTTTGCTACGGTTTTGTTTGGGAAATATTTTGATTTGAATTTCTTCAGTATAATTTGATTTATATATATATAGGTATCTTATTTTAAAATTTGATTTGATATAAATATATAGATATATCTCTAAATTGTTTGAAGTAAATCGGAGATTTAAATTCTTAAATTTTAGGTTAAAGATGATTTCAATTATAAACTGAAGTCAAAATTCTTGGATAAGTATTTAACTTGAAATAACTGGATTGTAAAAAAAAAATTGTTTGTATAATACTCAATTTCATTTCAATATAACTTACCTAAATTATTCAGAAGTTAAAATGTAATTGGATAATATACAATAAAAAAATGTCTTTATAAATAATATTTGAGTGTTTATAATAAATGTTATACACTAAATTTTGATTATAAAGATGTTAATAGAGTTAGATAGGATAATAAGTAAAACTCAGTTAATAATGAAATAAATTTGTTTTGAAAGAATTAATAAATTTGTTTTGAAAGAATTAATAAATTGAAATTTGATCAACTTATGAAAATACCTTGAATTTAAAAGCAATTAGTGAATATAAATTAATTTAAATCGAAACTTTTATGGTTTAAATTAATCTATATGGGTTAAACATATGTGGTAAGATATTAAGTAGAATAAATTTAACAATAATTTGGAATAAAGAAGAATTTAAATTGCTGGAAAAAATATGATTAAAATAAAAGACTATTCAAATTTATGGTTTTAGAAATTGTAAATTGAAGATAATTGGATAATAAGATAATGAATTTAGAAATAGTTGAGATTGATTTTAGTGAAATCAAATGGATTAAATCAATTATTGAATATCAATTAATTTAAATTTGAATTTATACGGTTTAAATTAATTGTTATTTTGTATTTCAAATCTGTTTTCTTTCTGGTTGTTTCTATTCTCCTACCTCGTTCCTTTTCGGGGACGAAAAGTTTTGAGTGGGGGAGAGTGTAACGACCCGTAAATTTTAACCGTTTTAATAACGTAATTAGTTGAAATTTTGTGAAAGTTTAAACGATTAAATTTTGAAATATAAATTTGATACTTGGAATGCGTCTAGTTAAACATAGCAACTGGTAAATTTTCGTCCGAAAATACGGAAGTTTATTTCGCGCGTAAATTTACTTCAATTTAATCAGTTAAAAAGCGATGAAAATAAAATGTTTTCGAAACCTAAATATTTTACATAGAAAAATTCTAAACCATCTTCTGAGCAAGATGTCAGTTTGTCGTTTTTCCAAATTCAGACTTCTTTGGCTCCGTCGATCTTATTTTTCAGCGTTTTTCTTGCAATTTCCGCTAGTAGAGAAAATTCGAATTTTTATAATTCAATCATACCACTGATATCTGTATATCGTTTTGATCGTTTCGTCACGCTGATCTCTGCAGTATTTTCGGTTGTCCGTTTCGGAATTCGAAACTCGACGAAATCTGTAAAACGTCGGACCTTATCGGTAACCAGCATGTCCATTGGTTTCCTATACCCTTTATTCCTACCGTGAAAATCAATACCAGCCAGCCATTGATATTCCCAGAATTTAAATGTGACCATCACTATTCCCGGTGCCAATTTATTTTATGCCTGTTCGTTCGTTTTTCTTGGTGCACTCATTTCCTTTCCCATATGAACCGTTAGTTCTTCATTTTTATTTTTTTTTTCTTTTCTTTTCTTCAAGCCTCCAACAATGAAACCCATCTCCGACCCTTCAGCCGGTCACACAAGACCATACCACCTTGCATCCCTGATCCCCTTGGAGCCATCACCTCGTCTAGCCCATTCAACCCAGAACCGAGTGCCGCTCATCTCCTCCCTCTCGGCCAAGCCGTGTAGCACAACTTCTTTCCCTCACGTGAGCCTTCGCATGTCGCCTCTAAACCCACGCTCGTACCAGCTTTCACCTCTTCTCTCCCCTTTCTTCCATCTGATGTAAGTTTGTATACATATAATAATGCATATTATTTTGTTAGCTTCTATATATATAGTTTATATCTTTCTGTACAATATATATACATCGTTATAACAAGTTTAAACCATAGGATCCATATATATATATATATAGTTGTAGCATGTCAACCTTTGTACTGAGAGGTATTATATACAATATTATATTTAGGCTGTAGCCTCCAAACGTTTGGGTCATATTTCAAATTTAAAATAATAGCCTTTCTTTTGTTTGAGTCAATATGTGTAATATATTATATATTGTAGACCTACGTACATATGCGTTTTATTACAAAATAAAATAAATATTGGTATTTCGATCTTTACATTGTATAGATTTTTATATGTACATGTTAAATGGTCATGGTGAATCATAGGTTAGTTATAATATGATAATTTTTAAATGATAGTTTATATAAATTAAGAAGAGTTGTTATAATGTGTAAGTATGGGTTTAATATAATATATATCTTTGATTTCAATACTTGAGTTTATCTATATACAGTCCATATATGATGCATTTTGGGATATATTTTCTCGCACATATGCCACAGATTTATATATAGTTTTATATGTAAGCTGAATATTATTTATATATATAGATTATAAGATATGCAAGTGCTGTAGTAAAATAAAATAAAACAAGTTTCGAAATATACATAGGTTGCTTTTAAAACAGGCATATATATAAGTATTGATTTGATATGTGCTCTATTGATTTCATTTTACCAAAGGTGTATGACAGCTGTATTTTCAATATGATATGCTTTGTTCTGCTCTAAATGTTCGTATATAGTGATTTTTCAATATGATGTGTATATTTTTCTAAATTCCCGTATAAGTTGTTAATACAGTTTTATGTGTAAAAAAAATTGTTAGTTTGCTGTGGATGGCTTAGTAATGTATGTATAGATTTTTAAATCATAAGTATTTATTTTGAATATATTATTTATATATTTTGGTATATGTGTTTAAATTTAAAACAACGATTTTGAAATACACGTATATATTTAAATTTAATATTTTTGAATGTAGGATATGATTTTTATACATATAGTTATATACAGTCATATATACAAGTTCACTTTTATCAAATTATCTTCATCAATCCTGATCTGATTAGTCTATTCCTATCTATCAGCTTCGTTCATCGATTCGAGTTCTATCTTGCCTTGTCTTGGGATTCTGGATTTCGTAACTCAATCTTATCGTCTATTCCTCTAGCCTCGAAAGGTGAGCACTCACTCACGATTAACGTTCTTTTATTTATTAAATTTGATTTCAATTGAAACGACAATTGAAATATGTTGTTGTTAGATATTTACACTGTTATTACCTGTATCAGTTCACCTGTGACATCTGACACCAATATCTGTTATATATACAATGATAATCCAGTTTGATTGTTAAATGACTGATTGTTTGATGTTTACAATTGGACGTTAAAATTGTAATGTATAAAGTGATAAATATTATGCAAGTAAATTTGACGTAGGATAATAAAAAAATTTGAATTGACATATATGTTGAATTTGATTAGCTGAATATGACCCCTTTTATTTGTTAAATTAATTGACATGTAAAATAGTGATAATTACACTTTGAACCATTGAACGTATATTGGATTAATTGTTGTAGTGTAAAAATTGAAATTGAATGACAAGTGAAAACCGGAATGTAATAATCTTTAATCTACATGAAATGATAGTGTAGATTCTAGAAATAATTATATTAAGTCGTACAAATAACAATGCGAATTAATACGGTTATTTCGGGATTTTTGAATTAATTATTGGATTGTATTGATTGTGTTATTGCTTGTTTATTTACTTTGACACCATCCCAGTTATCACACTGCAAGTTCCCTTTGTTATGCTTTGACTTTGAATTGAATTGGAATCGGGTTGAAATGATAAATACCCAAATTGAACTTTGACATAGGATAGGAAATTAAATAAAACCCGATTGGTCAATGATTTGATTTAAAATAAAACGAAGATTTTATTTGAATAAATAATATGGTTTTGAAATGAAGTTGAAATTTGAATTTAATGAAAGGAAAACGTTAGTATTTAATAATCTGAAACAAAATATTAACAATGTAATTGATGAATGAATGTTGTCTAATTTGAGAAATGATTGAATTAAGTTGAAATGATTTACTAATTAAGTTTGAAATTATAATTAAGTTTGAAATTATTAAACTTTGAAATTATTTAATAATTAATTTTTGAATTATTTAATAAATTAAATAAGATTGAATTATTTAATGATTAAATTGAATTGAATTCTTTAATAAGTAAAATTGAACTTTTGAATAAGTAAATTTTACTTCGCAAATAAATGAAATTGAGTTCTTTATTAATTAAGTCTTGGATACTATTTAAGTAAGTAAATAAGTGAAATTGAATTTCTTTAACAAGAAATAAAATGTGATTTATTGAAATTAATGTAAGACTTGAACTTTAAAGAATTTGATTTGATGAATTTAATTTAATTTAATTTGTAAGTTTTGATATAATGAAGTTGAATTTAAATAATGGATTTAATGAATTGGAAATTTAATAGAATTGTTTTGAATGATAAATTTACTTAACGAATATTGAATAAAATCGATAAATGAAGTTAAACTGATTTGAATGTTAAATTAAATTAATTAAAATGATTTCGGAATGAAACTTATATACGAACTTGAATCAATATTTGAATCGATTTAAATAAATTTTGAAATTGTATTATAAGATTTTGAAATAGTAATTTGGAAGTTTTGAAACGTAAATTATGGAAATTGATTTAGAAAGACAAACGAAATGTTGATTTATAAACTCTGATTGAAATTGAAATTGATTTGGTTTTGAAATAAATAAACGACCAATCAGTGAAATAATTTCGAAGGTTATTAAAGAGACCGGAATCGGTTATGGATATACTCTCTATCTAAACCGAAAACCACTTTAATAACTATACGCGGAGTGATGATCCAGAATGAAGTGGTTGGAATGATGTACGTGATGACTGAAGAAAGAGAACGTTAATGGATAGCTTTAACACTTGTGTCAAATTGGAAATGACTAAAACAAGAGCCGTGCCGGGCCAATGGAGGATTAACTACCTCAAGTGAACACACTTCTTCGAACTACTCATTATTTGTTGTCGATTGGTGCACCCTTGATTTGGGAGTGTTGTTTCACGGTGTTGCGGTCGCTGTGGCGATGCGTTCTCACCAGTCCGGATCAGGCAAACGGTAGTATCACTACCTTGGGTATTGCCTCATGTGCCTTGTCATACTTGTATTCCCATATTCGCGACCACTACGAAATTGTTTTGTGTTATACCTATGGAGTACTCCCTGATAGCCCACTTGTTTACGGTGGAGTTTACAGTGCTGTATAGACTATGACGCTTATAAAAATGTGTTAAAGGGGATAATGGTAACTCCTTAACACTATTTAGATACCTTATATTACTGATAGACATTATCTACTTAGCGTACATTACTACCTAGTAGATAGTTTAACGGATCCTCAAAGGATGGTTATTCCAAACATCCTTTGAGTTACTTGTATTTCAATTACTATTTCACTTGAGTTGGATTTATTGATAAAAGAATGTTAATCCTGACTCGAGTGTTTTGTGTTTTGCTTTACGCTCGGGTCAGACTGAGTGTACCAGTATTCGAGACTCACCTTTGGAGTTGGAGCTTTGCTTGAAGATCCAGCCGTCTATTCTGCTTTCAGTATTCGATGATTCCAGTGATGTATTCTGATTTGTATCTGATGTATCGTATTACTCTTCTGTTGTAAACTCTGATGTATCTTATATATTCATATAGTAGCTTCATGAACTACTATCTCTTTTATTTCCGCTGCATTTATTACTCTGTGCCTGTGATCTGTGATTATTTATTTACTGTATATGTTCAGTTTTGCCAAATTTAAATTAACAACGCGGTATTTTGAGCAATTCAACTCCGGCATGAGTGTCTACCTATACACTTATAATGGATGCGAATGGTACAAAATATCGGGTCGTTACAGTTGGTATCAGAGCTTTGGTAGCTCTAGGCAAAACTTAACATATAGGGTAAATGTATTTATAGAATCACTCTCATTCGAGTTTCAATCTCTTCTTTTTGAATCGATTCCTTTGAATTTTGGAACGTTCCCTGCGGTTCCAAAAATTCATTCGTGTTCCTCGCTATTCGTCTTCTTTCAATTCTGGAACACCACGTAACTCCATTTTGAATGATATTTATAATAGATCGGCGGTCTCGCCAATCTTCGAATGGTTTGTAAAAGGGTGAAACTCCTTTACAATTGGCATTGATTTACCGGAGATTTCTGTATCCTCGGTTTACGATGCTATCTATCTCCTGCTATACCTGAATTCTATTTCTTGAGATCGAATGTCGATTTACATCGGAATTCTACACCGATCTTATTTTGAAGTCACGGTCGACCCGGTTAAGGTTGCCCGCGATTTATATAAACTTATCCATCGTCTTATTTTGTTATTTAATTATCTCGTCCTTGTTTCAAATCTATCTTCGAATCGAAATTCTCTTTGATTTGAGTCTATCAAAAATTTGAATCTCTATCCTTGCTTTGAAATCCATTATTGTATCGTTAAGTGAGGAAGTGTATTTGTAAATTAATTTTAAAATGTTTTTTTATATTGTGTTGTTTGAGTTGTTGATGTTGATTTGGGTTTTTGATCGATTCGTCTGATCAACGCTATCGATAGGATTTCCAAAACACTTGAACAGAACAAACTGACACAATGTTGTTTTCAAATTTGGTAAACAAAATAGTTGGATGATTATATTATATATAAATATAAGTTTTCTGGAATTAAATTCTTAATGAATTTGTTGTCAAAAAATGATAATATTTGATTTTCATTTATTGTTTTGTAAAGCATTGATTATCGCATAATATAAATAAATTTATAAAACTTGGTTATAATTTGATTTGGAATTTGAAATGAATTTAATTTAGAAATTTGAGAATTTATTAGTTTCCGGTGATTTCGAACTTTAGTTTTTAAAATTTTAAAGTATATATTACTGAAAGTATTTTTGAATAGAAATCGTTTTCAAAGAATTTTTAAAATGTTGAAATCAGTGCTCTTCTCTTTGTCGCTGGAAAATAATTTCGGTGATGGCGGCCGCATCATCGACATTCATTTTCGAGTTTCGAAGTGGAGATACTATTCTGTAGCTTTGCTACGGTTTTGTTTGGGAAATATTTTGATTTGAATTTCTTCAGTATAATTTGATTTATATATATATAGGTATCTTATTTTAAAATTTGATTTGATATAAATATATAGATATATCTCTAAATTGTTTGAAGTAAATCGGAGATTTAAATTCTTAAATTTTAGGTTAAAGATGATTTCAATTATAAACTGAAGTCAAAATTCTTGGATAAGTATTTAACTTGAAATAACTGGATTGTAAAAAAAAAAATTGTTTGTATAATACTCAATTTCATTTCAATATAACTTACCTAAATTATTCAGAAGTTAAAATGTAATTGGATAATATACAATAAAAAAAATGTCTTTATAAATAATATTTGAGTGTTTATAATAAATGTTATACACTAAATTTTGATTATAAAGATGTTAATAGAGTTAGATAGGATAATAAGTAAAACTCAGTTAATAATGAAATAAATTTGTTTTGAAAGAATTAATAAATTTGTTTTGAAAGAATTAATAAATTGAAATTTGATCAACTTATGAAAATACCTTGAATTTAAAAGCAATTAGTGAATATAAATTAATTTAAATCGAAACTTTTATGGTTTAAATTAATCTATATGGGTTAAACATATGTGGTAAGATATTAAGTAGAATAAATTTAACAATAATTTGGAATAAAGAAGAATTTAAATTGCTGGAAAAAATATGATTAAAATAAAAGACTATTCAAATTTATGGTTTTAGAAATTGTAAATTGAAGATAATTGGATAATAAGATAATGAATTTAGAAATAGTTGAGATTGATTTTAGTGAAATCAAATGGATTAAATCAATTATTGAATATCAATTAATTTAAATTTGAATTTATACGGTTTAAATTAATTGTTATTTTGTATTTCAAATCTGTTTTCTTTCTGGTTGTTTCTATTCTCCTACCTCGTTCCTTTTCGGGGACGAAAAGTTTTGAGTGGGGGAGAGTGTAACGACCCGTAAATTTTAACCGTTTTAATAACGTAATTAGTTGAAATTTTGTGAAAGTTTAAACGATTAAATTTTGAAATATAAATTTGATACTTGGAATGCGTCTAGTTAAACATAGCAACTGGTAAATTTTCGTCCGAAAATACGGAAGTTTATTTCGCGCGTAAATTTACTTCAATTTAATCAGTTAAAAAGCGATGAAAATAAAATGTTTTCGAAACCTAAATATTTTACATAGAAAAATTCTAAACCATCTTCTGAGCAAGATGTCAGTTTGTCGTTTTTCCAAATTCAGACTTCTTTGGCTCCGTCGATCTTATTTTTCAGCGTTTTTCTTGCAATTTTCGCTAGTAGAGAAAATTCGAATTTTTATAATTCAATCATACCACTGATATCTGTATATCGTTTTGATCGTTTCGTCACGCTGATCTCTGCAGTATTTTCGGTTGTCCGTTTCGGAATTCGAAACTCGACGAAATCTGTAAAACGTCGGACCTTATCGGTAACCAGCGTGTCCATTGGTTTCCTATACCCTTTATTCCTACCGTGAAAATCAATACCAGCCAGCCATTGATATTCCCAGAATTTAAATGTGACCATCACTATTCCCGGTGCCAATTTATTTTATGCCTGTTCGTTCGTTTTTCTTGGTGCACTCATTTCCTTTCCCATATGAACCGTTAGTTCTTCATTTTTATTTTTTTTTTCTTTTCTTTTCTTCAAGCCTCCAACAATGAAACCCATCTCCGACCCTTCAGCCGGTCACACAAGACCATACCACCTAGCATCCCTGATCCCCTTGGAGCCATCACCTCGTCTAGCCCATTCAACCCAGAACCGAGTGCCGCTCATCTCCTCCCTCTCGGCCAAGCCGTGTAGCACAACTTCTTTCCCTCACGTGAGCCTTCGCATGTCGCCTCTAAACCCACGCTCGTACCAGCTTTCACCTCTTCTCTCCCCTTTCTTCCATCTGATGTAAGTTTGTATACATATAATAATGCATATTATTTTGTTAGCTTCTATATATATAGTTTATATCTTTCTGTACAATATATATACATCGTTATAACAAGTTTAAACCATAGGATCCATATATATATATATATATAGTTGTAGCATGTCAACCTTTGTACTGAGAGGTATTATATACAATATTATATTTAGGCTGTAGCCTCCAAACGTTTGGGTCATATTTCAAATTTAAAATAATAGCCTTTCTTTTGTTTGAGTCAATATGTGTAATATATTATATATTGTAGACCTACGTACATATGCGTTTTATTACAAAATAAAATAAATATTGGTATTTCGATCTTTACATTGTATAGATTTTTATATGTACATGTTAAATGGACATGGTGAATTATAGGTTAGTTATAATATGATAATTTTTAAATGATAGTTTATATAAATTAAGAAGAGTTGTTATAATGTGTAAGTATGGGTTTAATATAATATATATCTTTGATTTCAATACTTGAGTTTATCTATATACATTCCATATATGATGCATTTTGGGATATATTTTCTCGCACATATGCCACAGATTTATATATAGTTTTATATGTAAGCTGAATATTATTTATATATATAGATTATAAGATATGCAAGTGCTGTAGTAAAATAAAATAAAACAAGTTTCGAAATATACATAGGTTGCTTTTAAAACAGGCATATATATAAGTATTGATTTGATATGTGCTCTATTGATTTCATTTTACCAAAGGTGTATGACAGCTGTATTTTCAATATGATATGCTTTGTTCTGCTCTAAATGTTCGTATATAGTGATTTTTCAATATGATGTGTATATTTTTCTAAATTCCCGTATAAGTTGTTAATACAGTTTTATGTGTAAAAAAAATTGTTAGTTTGCTGTGGATGGCTTAGTAATGTATGTATAGATTTTTAAATCATAAGTATTTATTTTGAATATATTATTTATATATTTTGGTATATGTGTTTAAATTTAAAACAACGATTTTGAAATACACGTATATATTTAAATTTAATATTTTTGAATGTAGGATATGATTTTTATACATATAGTTATATACAGTCATATATACAAGTTCACTTTTATCAAATTATCTTCATCAATCCTGATCTGATTAGTCTATTCCTATCTATCAGCTTCGTTCATCGATTCGAGTTCTATCTTGCCTTGTCTTGGGATTCTGGATTTCGTAACTCAATCTTATCGTCTATTCCTCTAGCCTCGAAAGGTGAGCACTCACTCACGATTAACGTTCTTTTATTTATTAAATTTGATTTCAATTGAAACGACAATTGAAATATGTTGTTGTTAGATATTTACACTGTTATTACCTGTATCAGTTCACCTGTGACATCTGACACCAATATCTGTTATATATACAATGATAATCCAGTTTGATTGTTAAATGACTGATTGTTTGATGTTTACAATTGGACGTTAAAATTGTAATGTATAAAGTGATAAATATTATGCAAGTAAATTTGACGTAGGATAATAAAAAAATTTGAATTGACATATATGTTGAATTTGATTAGCTGAATATGACCCCTTTTATTTGTTAAATTAATTGACATGTAAAATAGTGATAATTACACTTTGAACCATTGAACGTATATTGGATTAATTGTTGTAGTGTAAAAATTGAAATTGAATGACAAGTGAAAACCGGAATGTAATAATCTTTAATCTACATGAAATGATAGTGTAGATTCTAGAAATAATTATATTAAGTCGTACAAATAACAATGCGAATTAATACGGTTATTTCGGGATTTTTGAATTAATTATTGGATTGTATTGATTGTGTTATTGCTTGTTTATTTACTTTGACACCATCCCAGTTATCACACTGCAAGTTCCCTTTGTTATGCTTTGACTTTGAATTGAATTGGAATCGGGTTGAAATGATAAATACCCAAATTGAACTTTGACATAGGATAGAAATTAAATAAAACCCGATTGGTCAATGATTTGATTTAAAATAAAATGAAGATTTTATTTGAATAAATAATATGGTTTTGAAATGAAGTTGAAATTTGAATTTTAATGAAAGGAAAACGTTAGTATTTAATAATCTGAAACAAAATATTAACAATGTAATTGATGAATGAATGTTGTCTAATTTGAGAAATGATTGAATTAAATTGAAATGATTTACTAATTAAGTTTGAAATTTTAATTAAGTTTGAAATTATTAAACTTTGAAATTATTTAATAATTAAGTTTTGAATTATTTAATAAATTAAATAAGATTGAATTATTTAATGATTAAATTGAATTGAATTCTTTAATAAGTAAAATTGAACTTTTGAATAAGTAAATTTTACTTCGCAAATAAATGAAATTGAGTTCTTTATTAATTAAGTCTTGGATACTATTTAAGTAGGGGATTTTCACTTCAAGGGCTTATTTGTGCAGGGTAATAAGTTTTAAGGACACTACTTCTGAAAAATTAGTTTTAAGGACATTTTATAGGAAAAAGATAAAAGAATTTATCATTTTCAGTTATACAGAAATAATGATAAAAGGATTTATCATTTTCCTGTATAACTTAAAAAGATAAATGAATTTATCATTATGCTGTAAATTGTCCTTAAAACTAATTATTCAGAAGTGTTGTCCTTAAAACTTATTACCCTGCAAATAGAAGCTCTTCAACCTAATTTCCACATTTAAGTAAGTAAATAAGTGAAATTGAATTTCTTTAACAAGAAATAAAATGTGATTTATTGAAATTAATGTAAG
The DNA here is from genome assembly GCA_030737815.1 of Allium fistulosum. Lineage (NCBI taxonomy): Eukaryota > Viridiplantae > Streptophyta > Magnoliopsida > Asparagales > Amaryllidaceae > Allium > Allium fistulosum. The sequence continues at coordinate 1,027,215,437 of CM060902.1, forward strand.
ACTTGAACTTTAAAGAATTTGATTTGATGAATTTAATTTAATTTAATTTGTAAGTTTTGATATAATGAAGTTGAATTTAAATAATGGATTTAATGAATTGGAAATTTAATAGAATTGTTTTGAATGATAAATTTACTTAACGAATATTGAATAAAATCGATAAATGAAGTTAAAGTGATTTGAATGTTAAATTAAATTAATTAAAATGATTTCGGAATGAAACTTATATACGAACTTGAATCGTTTTAAATAAAATTTGAAATTGTATTATAAGATTTTGAAATGGTAATTTGGAAGTTTTGAAACGTAAATTATGGAAATTGATTTAGAAAGACAAACGAAATGTTGATTTATAAACTCTGATTGAAATTGAAATTGATTTGGTTTTGAAATAAATAAACGACGAATCGGTGAAATAATTTCGAAGGTTATTAAAGAGACCGGAATCGGTTATGGATATACTCTCTATCTAAACCAAAAACCACTTTAATAACTATACGCGGAGTGATGATCCAGAATGAAGTGGTTGGAATGATGTACGTGATGGCTGAAGAAAGAGAACGATAATGGATAGCTTTGACACTTGTGTCAAATTGGAAATGGCTAAAACAGGAGCCGTCCCGGGCCAATGGAGGATTAGCTACCTCAAGTGAACACACTTCTTCGAACTACTCATTATTTGTTGTCGATTGGTGCACCCTTGATTTGGGAGTGTTGTTTCACGGTGTTGCGGTCGCTGCGACGATGCGTTCTCACCAGTCCGGATCACGCAAACGGTAGTATCACTACCTTGGGTATTGCCTCATGTGCCTTGTCATACTTGTATTCCCATATTCGCGACCACTATGAAATTGTTTTGAGTTATACCTATGGAGTACTCCCAGATAGCCCACTAGTTTACGGTGGAGTTTACAGTGCTGTATAGACTATGACGCTTATAAAAATGTGTTAAGGGGGATAATGGTAACGCCTTACCACTATTTTGATACCTTATATTACTGATAGACATTATCTACTTAGCGTACATTACTACCTAGTAGATAGTTTAACGGATCCTTAAAGGATGGTTATTCCAAACATCCTTTGAGTTACTTGTATTTCAATTGCTATTTCACTTGAGTTGGATTTTTTGATAAAAGAATGTTAATCCTGACTCGAGTGTTTTGTGTTTTGCTTTACGCTCGGGTCAGACTGAGTGTACCAGTATTCGAGACTCACCTTTGGAGTTGGAGCTTTGCTTGAAGATCCAGCCGTCTATTCTGCTTTCAGTATTCGATGATTCCAGTGATGTATTCTGATTTGTATCTGATGTATCGTATTACTCTTCTGTTGTAAACTCTGATGTATCTTATATATTCATATAGCTTCATGAACTACTATCTCTTTTATTTCCGCTGCATTTATTACTCTGTGTCTGTGATCTGTGATTATTTATTTACTGTATATGTTCAGTTTTGCCAAATTTAAATTAACAACGCGGTATTTTGAGCAATTCAACTCCGGCATGAGTGTCTACCTATACACTTATAATGGATGCGAATGGTACAAAATATCGGGTCGTTACACGCATAGCAGCCACTACCGCTCCACCTCGAACAACACTCCCAAATCGAAGGGTGGCCACCAAGAATCACAAAATAATAGAATGGTATCGAAGAAGTGCGTCCGATAAGAGGTGCTACCTCACTGGTCCGAGATCGCTCCTGTTTTAACCACCTTATTCCAACTCATGGGAGTTGGGTCCACGTATATACCTTAGGATCGTCGCCACCATCCTACTTCATTCTGGAAACTCCACCGCGTACACAGTTGTCAAAGTGGTTTTCGGTATCGACAGAGAGTATGTCCATATCCGATCTCGGTCTCTTTAACAACCAAACGTTATTATAACACCGTGGTCATTTAAAAATATATATACTTTTAAAAACACAATCATTGCCCTTTCAAAACATATTCTTTATTTCAAAATAGTATATACTTCAAAACCCAAAATATTATTGCCATTTCAAACCATATCCTTTACTTCAAAATAGTATATACTTTAAAACCAAAATATTATTGCCATTTCAAAACCAACTCAATAATATATCATTTCCATTTCCAAAACAATTCAATAATATCTTATTTAAATAAAACCCAATTTCCAATCACTAATCTTTCTTTAATTTAGATAAACTTGAAATATTCTTTTAAATCATCTTAAACCCAAACCACATTTTGAAGTCATGTTCTAAATTTTCAATTTCAATAGGTTTCCAATCAATATATTCACAGATAATTCTTAAATAAATTCTATTTCAAATAAATTCATTTTGCAAACCATATTGCTTTCAAAGTTATAACAATTTCGAAAACCAACACTTTGAAAACAATACTACCTTAATTTCAATAAAACATTTCAATTTTGATATATTTCAAGTCTTTAAATATTCCAAAATTCCCAACCAAATCTGATAATCTTATATATACCTTAATTCAATTTACTATTATTTAGTTTAGAAATATTTATTTAATAAATTCAATATCACTTAAATAAAGCTTAAACTTAAAATATTCGTAAATCAAACTTAAAACATCATCAAGTTATACATAGCTTAAATTTTAGAATTTAACTATATAAAAAATAATATTTATAAAATATCAAAATTAGTATATGTATAAACCCGTATTTTCCAAAACTCATAGAAATCATTCCAAATATATATATATATAGACCGCCGGTGTCTGTATATGATTTTCTATCATATGGTCAAGTGATATGGATATTTATCATTTCAATTCGCAATTTAAAAAAAAGTTTACGGTTATATATCATTTCAAACCGCAATCCCGAATGAAAAGAAAATGCATAATAACTTGCAGTTTATACAATATAAAATATAGCATCCATTCATCCAAATATCAATAAACAACCATTTACTACAATCATCATCCAATTTAAACAAAACATCAATATAAAGCATATAAAATATAACAGGCATCAACGAATAGTTTATATTCAATAAAAATTAATAACTGTTTAACTAGCAGTTTATATGCAATAATAAATAAATTTAACTGTCAAATTATATGCAATAATAAATAAATTTAATTGTCAAATTATATGCAATAATAAAATTAAATAACAATTTAATTTAAATAAATGCTATCTAACTGAGATGATGATTAAATATATGCCCAAACAATCATAGATAAATTTTAAATCACATCAAAATTTAATTTAACAAACATAAGAAATCTTAGAAGTTGTGAGTGGGTTAAAACACTCGCCTTTTGGATTTAAATTGAATTTAAATCCAATTTAAAACCAAAATTTTGAACAGCTTCAGAATCCAACCAATTCAGTGTCAAAATGTCTGGAATTCCAATACGAACCTAACGGAGCAAACCGCACGTGAAACAGATGTCGTATGTGAAAGTTATGGTGTTAGAACGAGCTGAAATTTTGAATTTTTGTTGTTGGATTTTGAATTGGAATTGAATTGAAATATTTAAGGTTTTCAGCCATTGAGAAAGAGGAGCAATAGAAATTTTGTACATACAGAAATGAGAAATAGAAAGGCTGCTAGGGTTTATAATGGGTTATTTATAGGCAAAGCTAAAAATAGAATGAACGGACAAGATATAAATAATGAGGTAACTATTTTAAAATGTATATGCGAAAAAAGAAATGAAGGGACCACATACACATTTTGAAATTCCATTTTATTCAGTTACTATTTACTACTATTAATCCATTGATAAATTAAATATTACGTTTGTCTTTCTTATATTAAATTTATTACCAAGTGTACAATTTCCTTATTTCAACAAATTGGAATTCCATTTAATCACTATAAAGTATATAAAAATTCCTTTAATTATACCACCCTTACACTTATCTACTTATTATAATTTATTTCCAAATGCAACAAATTACTTCCATTTCATTTATTGCAATTTCGTTCAATTTATACAAATTCAGCTTTAATTAACTTCTTTGTTACACTTCACCCTAATTATTATTTCATTATTCATATACCAATTTTCTTTGCTTCAATATTATTCCATATATACTGCTAACTATTTCATTACATTAATATACGCCTAATCACCTCTTTATTTGAATAAATATTACATATTGTTGCATCAATTTATACTTTGAATCCATTCCCTATTTACACATTTCAACCAATTATAACTTCAAAATGTTTAATGGTTGTCTTCGTTTCCTTACCTTAATAAGCTTTTATTACCTACAATTACTGTTGTCATTTATTCTCATCCTATTAATTTCATTCACTTATGTTCAAATTATAACCAAATATAACATTTAGATTTATTGCAATAGATTCCAAATTCAATTTCTATTTCTTAATGTATTCAAATCCAACCCTTCCAAACATTGCATTCATGTCACTTTTGTTTATATTTAGTAACATTTGATTTCTCATTTCAATTAATAGACTTAATAAATGGGCAACACATATCATCACCGTTTACTTTTAACTACATTTAAGAGTTTATTGTTTACAGACCCAAGTTACAACAATTTCCTAATTTCGATCAATTTAAATCTCACATTAGTTTCAATTAATTAGTGTTGCATTATATCCTCAAATTTACTCTTAATTTCCTTTAACGTAATATTTTAATATTAAATTCCACTTATTTGCAATTAATCTACTTATTGAATTTCAAATTTCAAATAATTCAATAAATAAATCTTGGTTTTACTTCTTAAATCAACCCGTCGTTAGATTATAAATAAATAAAATTAACATTGGTTGCATCTTATAGAATTTACAAACTTTAATGACAAATCAAAACTACCCTATCTGCACAAATTAAGCCAATTAATTATAATTGACTTCACATTAAATGTTATTAATTATAAATTGAAATCTTAATATATTCGGTTACTGATTTAAAATCTTGCTATTCAATAAATTGACCTTATATGGGTATAATTAACAATGAATTATCAAATTACAGTTTATCCCCTATTATTCCATCAATTAATTGTAACTTTGAATTCATTTCCATTTTACAGATTTCAATCAATTACACTTTACAAATTTGTTTCCAAGTAACAGGTATTGCATAAATTAAGTTACTTATCACTTGTATCAATCTTAGTACATAAAATTACATTCAATCCCTATTCAAATATATAAATTCATTAAATAAATTCAATCTTTACGGTTTGTTTCCTTAGTTAAATCCAATGTTTACATTCCTTTATACTATCTTATGAAAACAATATATGTTTCAAATACTTTATTACATTTATTGGAAATAAATTTCCAAATTTACTAGATACAACAAATTATGACCTTACAGTTATTTCAATTTTATTTGGATTGCGCTAAATTAACTTAATTAACAAAATTTCATTAATTTACATTCAGTTACAAGTAAATCAATATATGATTAATATACTGATTGCATTTGTTAATACTATATTCCCTTTAAAACTAAGTCATAACTTTTGAATCATTATATTAAATTGGAAATGTTCATTCACGCTCATTACTTATTAACTTGCAATAACGTATTTCCTTAATTTACATCCAATTACTGTTAACCATGTTTTTATGGCATAATCAATTCAATACTTACCTCTAATTTCTCATATTCAATTTATATCCAGGTATAAACCTTTCACTACTCCATTTATTAGAATTTAATTCAAATTACAAATAAATAGGTTTTAATTTACCATTTATATATTTTATTTTAGCGTTCATTTAAATATGAATTTATAAGTTATTTTTCTTTTTTTATTTCTACTAAATTTAATTACAAAAAACTTAATTAACTAACAAATTTAATTGTCGAAATTTACGGGTCGTTACAATGTTGTATCTTGTATTAAGATTAGACTTCTTTTGTGTACATATTCATTTTGAGATGTTGCACTTTGTATATATGTAGTCTACATCATGTATCTTTTATGTGTCGTTCAAACTTGTATCTGTTATATTATGTTGTGACTAATTTATGATTATGTGATTTTTATATTATTGTATGTTATTCTGAATATTTATTATAGTCACCGTAGTATTGTTTTAAACCTGAATTGTATATGTTGATCCCACTTGATTCTAGAAATATATAGTATATTAGTCGACATGTCAATGCTCGTTTGAAGTAAAATTCACGGATGGTCACTCCTAACCAGCCATATTCTCTACACTAGCCGACAATATTACTCTGTAATATTCTTTATTAGTGTGGGTCTTGGGGTGGAGCGTCACAGTAACCTTTATCTCTGATACCAAATGTAACGACCCACTTTTTTGACCATCGAAGGTCGGCACCAAATACATTCCCGGTATTCCAATGTCGAATATTCAATCGCCAAAAACAGATTGTTAAGATAAAATAAAAAAAGAAAAAACAGAGAAAACATAATATCATAGCGAAAACGATAACATATAATAAAATACAGACAATATAAACTATCACTCCAAGATACAAAGTACATTAGAGTTTAAAACAAACCCCTCAGCCGGACAACAATAATTTCCTAATTTTACAATTGTTGATAGTTATATATAATGATACAGTGGAAAATAAAAATATAACGGCAGGTGAACATCCAGCTCTACTCTATGAGCTCCATATCCCACCAACGACAACCTAGAAAAATACTCAGTCTAACCCGAGCATTATTGTAAAATAACACCCGGATCTGTCTGAAACACCAGTTGAGAAAACTTAAGTAATAAGGTGAAATTTAATAATTCTGTGAGACTACACCGCTAAATGTGAAACAGATTTTTACCTCATAAGAACAACTTCCATACATGGAGAAATGGGAAACAATCAGAACAAGAATCCAAAAGGAAAGGATAACATTGACAAGATCAAAATTAAAACTTAAAGAATAAACAAAAATAATGAACATCGAGAAGAGCTCCAGACACTTCTTGATCCAATTGAGGAAACAATTCAAAGATTTGAATCAAGTAACGAAAATAAAAAATTTCCAACAATAACTAGGAGGGTGCACCCCCCTCACCGAAAGTATACCTTTAGACAATATACTTAAGAGGATAATTTTTGTGTGACTCCTCTCAGAAACTCCAAAATAGACCTCGCCAACCTTACCGAGAGTCCGAGTATTATACATCTCCGATAGCATACAACCGAATCCAATCTAGAGTAGATGTGAAGATATCCTAATGGAAATAATCCCACGTAACTTGGCCCCACTCGCGCTTTGGTTTTAGTCATTTCTAATAATGGACAACCATGCTCAAAATGAGGAACAAATCGTCTTGGATTGACGAAACACGGAAGAAGAAAAGATTAATTCCTAGATTCGTATTAAAACAAGGAGAATGAATTTACCCAACATAACTAGGAGGGTGCGCCCCCCTACACCAAAAGTATATCTCTAGATAAAATATACTTGAGAGCCCGCGCCAAACATGCAACACTCTCGGGAACTTCCAAGCATGACCCCATTTAATCAACAGGCATCCGAATATACTTACATCAATGCATGCGTGTAACCACAACTTTCTAGATAAATGTGAATATATCCTAATAGGTGTGACCCACATGGCTTGGCTCCCACTTGCTTTCTGGTTTTAGTCTTCCACGGTGTTGGATACCAATTCTCAAAATGAGCGATAAATCTTCTTAGATTGACAAAGCACAAAGAATGGTACCAAAATCGATAATTAAGAAATCAACTATCAAAGTAAACGAATAATTGTATATGGAAATTAGATCGCATATACTTGTCACCCATAATCGAATCAAGATTTAAGACATTTGATTCTTACTTGTGCTTGATTTTCACATCATAAATATTCATAAAACACTTTAAAAACACTCTCTAAAAATATTCTTTTAAAGAGGCAAATTATATTTCCATGTATTAAAAATAAGGGCCAAAAGCAATTGTCATTAAAACATTGTTTTCTCTATGCCCAAAACCGCTTTACATTTACTAATATTTTTAAACATTCATTATTAAAGGATTTTCTCATTTATAAATTTTAAAACAACATTTATTATTTCGGAAAGTAATAAATAAGTATAAATACTTTTATAAATTTTAAAACCACATTAATTATCCCAAAAGACCATAAATCAAGTAATAATCTTTTATATATTTTGAACAACACTAATTATCCTGAAAGATACATAAATAAATTTATAATCTTTTACAAATTTTAGAACATAAATTATTCCAAAGGGTAATTGATCAACTTGAAATCATTTATAATTTCCAACCAAAACTTAACCTTTATTTTCCAAAATTCTCAAAATATTTCAAAATATATTTTAAACAATTTTCAAAGTGTAAAAAATGTGACCAACATTTATTTAGTAAAAATACAAGCACAAGTTCGATCCACATAATGGTTTTAGGAGATGATATTTTGTAAGTGGCGATATTACGAAAATCATTATAACGACACTAACACTAATCAAACAGTATTGTCACATGAATTTCAATCAAACATTAATATAAGCAATAACGGAATATAAATAAAATGAAGATAACAGTAAATAAATAAAGGCGAGAAATCCCTTAAGGTCTCTCTACAAAAGTCCCATATAAATCACTAAATGTGTGTGTATTTTTATTCGAAGTGTTCTGCAGCGATCTATTCGCTACGAAAACCCTCTGCCTTCACCTTTTTGTTCCCTGGAACAAATGGGTTACTTATGGCGTTCGTTATCAAGCAGGAATTCAAATCCATACAAATAATCAAATAATTATAATCTTTTACTTTGCAAGTAAAGAACGATGATTTATTTTGTTTGATAGATGTATGAATAATCTATTCAATTACAGAAGAATTGGGTTTTATTCTGTTAAATGGATATCCCATGCGAAGTATAACTAATTTAACTATGTTAAATGTAATTAAATTAAATCACTATAATTTTGTCATAAATCTATACTTCGTTAGAACTATCAATTACCATCAAAGCATTCAATAACAATTTATAACAACCTGATATCATATAGTTTATTTAAAGGTGAGTTAACTCATAGAATTCATGTCGATGCTTTTGTGTTCCAGTTTGGTCTAAAATCGCTCAAAATTCAACTAGTTCTAAACTCGACCAAACCAATTCCATCACGTAACTTACGTCATTACGAACGCACCGAGAAAAACCGCGTCTCGATTGGACCTCATATAAGAGAGTTATTACATTTATAAGATTTGAGAGTTTTAATAATAAATTGGCATACTAATTACATCATTAAGCTAATTACCCTTATATAACTCTTCTCCCCCAAACTAAAGATACTCCTATACATGAACGACATATACGAACCATCGTCGTCTACATGCAAGCCCTTCTCTCCCTCCATGCTTCACTAAACCCAATCTGACTTCGTCGTTGTGCTCACCTTCGAATCTACATCCATCTATCCCCTCATCACTGAGCTCGATGCTAAGATCCCACTTGCGACCTAACAAGGAAGCTCGCATGAACCCCACTATCGCTTTTCTCCCTAGGCAGTCGGACCTTACCCAAAACGGCCATAAGATGCTATTTCATAAGAGAAAACTATAGAACCCATGACAACTCCTGAGGACACCGAGAATCCAAGAAAATGAAACCCAAAGTCACGGCCCATCACGCCGAACCACCTCAACTGACGTTGAACTAGCCATCACTGCCATGGATCGAAGCCTATGCCTAAACATTCTCAAAGAAGGTTGTTTTGTGATTTTTAGTGGAATGTGGGATTAGATTTCAAATTTTAAAATATGTGGCCATTATTTTTGTTTACTTGTTTTGAACAAAAAAGGAAAGGAGAAGAAAGGGAATGAGGAATGTTTGATTTAATATTTTTTATATATAAGTGTAGACTTAGATTTTGAGTTTTATAACAAATCAATCACTTTACTTCATATCAAGTAAAGTAAAATCTCCAAGTTAACCAAGATTTTGAAGGCATCATCATATCACTCAAATCATCAAGTCACGTTAAAATTTGAATTTTGATTTAAAAAATTATTAAAAAACTCTATCTACGGTACTCTACTACACGTATTTTGTTAGCGTTCGGACTGCGAACGATAGAAATAAAAATATGATTGTGCACCAAAATACGACACAATAACAAATCAACAGTAAGATACAAATATTATTTTAGTTTGTGAAATTTAAAACACACACCATCGTTTTCCATAAAATACGTCAAACAAAAATATAATTATTTTCCAAATTGAAAATTATGGACAATCAAATAAATAAATATAAAAATATGTCACTAAAAATCAAGTTATTTTAATAACAATTGATTTTATTGTTATTTATTCGAACTATTTATTATTGTAAATAAATTTACAGAATGAATTCACCATTATTATTTATTTATTAAAATGAGTTAAATATGGCTATTGAATCCATTTAATTAATGTTTATTTTAATAATCCCTATATTTGGATATAACTTATTTATATTTTAAAACAACAGTTATTTAAATATTTAAAATGAATTAAATATTCAAAATTAAAACGATAAAATTCTAAGATATTACAGATATATTTCGTAATAGAACTTAGAGCTCACTAGAAGTCGAGAGACATACTTCGAATTGTTCTATATGATAAAACAGTTTATCAGCATCATGAAGAGTTGATTGACATAGTATTTAATTGACGTATAATAGCATAACCATTCATAAAGGGACTGATCCGATTGATTTTTTAATAAACTGATTGCAGAAGTTGGAATAAGATTCCATAATTGGCCCCAAGTGCAAGTGGGAGACTAATAGAGTTATGGGTATATCGTAACGGAACTTATATAATTTGTTATATATATCTGACTCGATAACCAGTCTTGTTCGAAATAAAATGTATTTTCTTTCTATCATATACTTCATATATTGTTTATATTATTTAATTAAAAGTATATTTAATAGAAAATCCGTAAATGGTATGTTTTGTGATAGTAGTTCTAAAGTATTGTAATCGTGAGTAATTTATTAGAATGAAAATAAATATACCATCCCAGTCAAGATTTATCGAGATTGGATGTCGATACATCCGTTGAGACTAGAGTATGTAACGCTCTCTAAATGTTAGGTATAACGATCCACTTTTCTATACGGTTCAAGTCGACAATATTCCACACATTTTCAACTCAAACCGAACAGAAGGGCAGATAGTTAATGGTGAAAAAGAAAATAAGATAGAACAAAACAGAAAATAGAATCTCACATGAATGGAATAACATATATTATTTCAATATATAATCTTTATAGCAGAAAAATTTGAACATAATATCATAGTCTAACCTGAATTTACCTTGGACAGTTATAAACCCTCTGTCTTTATAAATGTAAAAACAAATGCGATGCAGCGGATAATAGAATACGTCCATACATAGAAGAAGATCTCCAGCTCTCCTTTGGAAACTCCAAGCATCTTCAACTAAACCTAAAACTACTCGGATCTAACCCGAGTATTGAAAATACCCAGATTAGGCTTGATAAACCAATGTGAGGTACTCAAAATTTATAATACTGATGTCAATCAAAACCTTTGAAAAGAAGGGTATCTCAGAAAACCACGCCTAAACATAAATATGGATGGGTTTTTATCTTATGATAACAAAAATACTTTATATTTAAAACACTTTGATATTATCTTTAATGACATTAGTTTCGAAAACATTTTCCTACTAAATGTATATAAACAAGAATCAATACCCAGACTAAGTCTATGGTAATATATTCGGACTAGGTCAAACGGAATATATGATACCAAAGGGGTAGCTGAAATGTTTGCAAAGCATTACAACTATATTGGGACTATAATCAAAATCGTAAAGCTCGTACTGGGATTGGATTTCCAACATGATAAGGAACTAGTGGCCTGATGCGGTGTTTTGGTTGCAATAAACATATATCCAATGGCTACACATCCAAGGACTCAGATGCCACAATAATGCTATCAACAATCAATGGGAATCAATATCAATGGCTACTCATCCAAGGACTCAGACGCTACTTATTCTACCCATGGAAGGCTATAGTCTTTTCTGCATTTCATCTGATAGCTCGTAATTATGTCTTGCAGACCATATAGTATCCCGTATCTTTACAGGGTTGTGAGGCTAGAGAGGCTATGCTCTTCTTTTCATAAAGCCATACTTTGTTTTTGAAAGCCACGTTTTATTCTTCCACAAAGCACGTTTCACTTAGAATGCCACATTGCCATTTCCGTTTATCTCTAATTGACTTCCATAAAAATACAACCTCTGAGCTTTAATGTCTTAGTGAAGGGTGTTAAGCTAATAGGAGTTGCCTCCTATGCCACCAATAAATGTACGTTTGTAAAAATCAACGTTCCTGATTTAAAAATGCAATGTCAGACACTCATCCATACAAGTTCATTCTAGGACTGAACGAAACCGAAGGTACTCCTCCTAACACATCCTTTTGGGAATCACCCCTAGAATCAGTAGCGAGTAGTCCTTGCAATATGAAGATTTCAAAATACGACAAGACCTCTGCTATAATAAATATCTCTATATTGGGAGCGACCCATAGAATGTCAACAAGCAGTCCTTCCTCTATGAAGATCTTTGATCTTCAATAATCATCATCTTCAACATGCTTTCATCATCAAGATGTCTTCATTTTCGAATATATACAGTGGTTCGAAGTGGTTTTTGGATAGGAGTTACCTAAATCCGACCATGGTTCCTTCGAATCAATCATCGATTAAAAAGATGTTAAGTTCATATGTGACTATCAATCATCATTCAGTTTAATTTATCTTTTTATTCATTCATAAATATCTCTTAGAGATATATTAATTAAATCATTTCGTTATCTTCTCAGAGTATATGGAATTATTATGCCTCATTTATCAAATACTATGGTTAATTAAAACCCCTTTCAAATCTTGAAATAATTCTAAATCGTTTCACTTTTTTCTTAGGAAAAACATTTCAATTATTTATTTAAATCTCATATTGGAAAACATTATTTTATTTTAGAGCATCCGGGCTTTCTCTTCAACATGTTCCGTCCCATGCCCAAGTCTCCTTGGGTCTCACAAACGAAACACGTGCACTAGTCGTTTCAGCACACTCCTTTCATTTTTTGAAATGATTTATAAAACCTCCAAACCATTATTTAAAACACTTAATTATTTTTTTAAAAAACCATTTATAACAAACATGATAAAGAATGGTTAAGTTTAAAATCATATTTCACAACTTATAAAACTGCTGTGGAAAGTGCTGGAAAAAAGTGCTACAAACAGTGTATTAAAGCTTCTTTGATCAAAACAACATTTTTTACTTCACATATCACTACACCAAAACAGGTGATTCCCAATGAGTATAACTGTCGCAAACAGTTTCAGCAACGCTTATTAGCGTCGCAATTTATTGCCAACGCTTATAAGCGTTGGTGAGTTTAGTTTCCCAACGCTTATAAGCGTTGGAAGGTTGTATTCTCCAACGCTTATAAACGTTGGTGTATATTATTTAGCAACGCTTATAAACATTGGCAAATTAACCATTCAACATTGTTTAATTTTCTATGCTGATGCTTATAAGCGTTGGTATATTTTAATTGCCAACACTTATAACGCTGAAATATTTTCATTCTCAATATAGTCAATTATTTTAACATTAATAAACAATTAATAACTAACAACATACTCAATATCATCACTCTTCTGAATAGCATCGATCACATGAGGCAGCTCAAATAGCGTGCACTTGATACCTGGAAAAGCCTTCTTGATCTCCTTCGAAATCTTCCCAGTAACTCCAGCCACCTCCACTAAAGACTTGACCCCTTCAAACTGATCAGCACAGTCTTCTATTATGACTTTAGCAACCGCACCAGAATCGGCTTCCAAGCCCTGCCTTAAAAAAATTAGGTTAAATACAAGTCTAAACCTCACGGACTCCAAATCAACCACGTTGGTTCTTCCACACTTCTTTTTTTTCACTCTTCTCTCCTTTTTTTCCTCTTCACTACTTCTTTAGCTTTGTCATTTTTATATTCATTTCTAATGAAATGATGTCTTCCTAGCTATGCTCAGTGACAGACGAAATGAGATTTGTCCAGTATTTAAAAAATATATATTATATACGTTCATTTATATAAAATAAAATAATATGTGTAATCGAAACAAGTCGATGGATTAAATGGAGACAAGTAAACACAGTGAATGGTGTACATATAGAAATCTCATCTAGAGTTTCTGTCAAATTTCTGTTTACATTAACATGTTTACATACATAAACTACATTGATAAAACACGGTTTTAGTGATGTTTTTGGGAGGAAAACTATCTTTTGCTAATTAGCAAGTAGTCTCGGTGATTGATTTGGGAAGAAACAAAGAATACATTGATCTGTATATTCTAGAGGTTCATCACTAATGACACCCACTATGTTCGTCTATGACAGTCCTTGTCTGGGTACATAGTTTACGCTCTGCTGACGCATACACAGAAAATTATATTCTTTAATATTTCTATTTGGCTTTCTCATCCAAAATCTATCTAGATTAAATATAATGCTCCACATAAAAAAGTATCGCAGCTGAGCCAATGGAATAGTACAAGAGAAATACAAAAACTGAAAATCAATTGTGCATTCTCATAATCTCATAATGCATGTTATATTTTTCAAATCATGACGATGAGTAATCATACACATTGAATGTCCAACATCAAGATATTAAGAGCAAAATGTGCAAAAAGTGGAACATACAAGGTACAATATCATGTGCACACAAGCAGTTTCTCTTTCAGATCTAACTAATAAGCATCAAGTGCAAATTCATACATCAACAAGCATTAAGCACTCGAATACATGCTTGAAAAGTTTAAGTTTAGCAGTACTGGCCAATTGAATAAAGGAGCTTTATGTAACCTAATGGTAAATACCTTAACACTGTGAACCCAGTCCATGTTTAGATGTTCTGGCATTGGAGTCATCCACTCACCATTGGTCATGCACAGAAACATACCATTTTCAGCAGCCATCCACATGTTGATTCTCCAAAATTCTGTAGAAAAACGTATTACCATGGAAGAAAGCGCATCACGATATCACCATCTGCTGTATTATGTTCCCTTCAATCGAATATAAGGAATCTCAATTATTTTATCGTTTTATACCATCGTTGAATATTAATATGAAATCTAATTGTGTTGTTGTATCTTGAAAATGGATATGATGGAAGATTGATTAATATGAAACGAATTTGTTTTGAAGTGAGACGTTTTATAATTGGTTTTTTTGTGTTGTTTATGCACCGTCGCTTTAATCGTTATTCGTCTTTTAAGTGGAAAAATTAATAATTAAAACGGAATGGATGAACGATGAACAATATTAAGAGGGGACATGGGAACACTACTGAGTGAAGATATGTGAATATGTGATTGCGGCGAGCGTTGGATTTTCAGAGTGTGAAGCATTCAGATGACGCAGCAATCATATTTATACTGCACCAGCCATAACTGACGACTAGTCCCACATATATATTCAAATGAGTCAAATTAACAAGCTGTATCCAGTTTTGCTTAACGTGTGAATTTGTTGGTGCTTTAAGCCTTTTTTTTAATTAAAAAAACAAAACTTCAAGCATTAACTTTATAGCACTCCAAATCTATTGTGGATCTTTTTTGCCAAAGTAAACTTTAAATGTTCAAATCTATCCCCAGGTATATTTTACTGCATAAAAATGCTATTAAATGGACGTAAGACACTAAAATTAGCAAAATTTAATTTAATTTAATTTAATCAAAACTTTTTTTTTAAAACAAGGAAAGCAGTTAACGTATTAAATAAATTAGGTGCCGATTCTTAGGGCCAAGTCTTCACTAGCAATAACCGCATATAATGGATTCAACTTATGCAAATTTGTGAAAAAGTACACATTCAAAGTTTTAATGGACTTCTATTATTGTTCTTTAGTTACAGGCTTTTATTTAACTGAAGGCCTATATACAACTTAAAATTTAAGTAAAATGTTTGAGGTCAATATACAAGGCAAGCACATTTAGACAACTAGATAGACGAAGCTTTAATTAATTTTGTATGCTGGGTCCTTATACCTAAAATCTCTTTGATTTTATTTGGATGAATTACTATTTTATATACCAAGCCTAGTAGTCAAGTTAACACATTAGAAATATATTTTCACAAGGATATACAGCAAACTCTACAAGTGAAAGAATTGTACAATCAATAAAAAGATGCAAACTATGAAATTGTTGTGCATAAAAGATGCATTACAGTCAGGTATCTTCTAGTATACCTCAAATCTCAATGTAACAAATGATGTACGTTCTGTTCCACTAAGAAAGACAGAAATATATTAAAGTAACTAGTTACCTTGTGAAGATGGAACAACGAGTCCCCAACTTTAACTAACAAATCACTTGGAATTTCACTAGTAACATGCCTGCTTCAACAAGTTTCAAGTTAGGAATAAACATACAAATCAAACATTTTCTTGCAACTAAACAATTTTAAAGAAAACAGACCAGGATAGGCCCCTACATTCAAAACCATCATTCTTCACACTACTACTATCTTGCCTTTTATTTTTGTAAGAGCCAATACCATGACCCTCACTCTCTGATTCCCACATAGCGGAGTTAAAAAGAGATCTTAGATTTGGAATTTTTGCAAAATTTGATAATTCAAACAGGAACACTTTGCTACTTTACCATCAAAGTAGCAGATCCTGAACCCTCCGCATTTTGCATACGTTTCGCATTCATTGCCAGGCTGAACCCAGACCGAGTCCCACTTCCCTGCACCTTCATTGCGTTTCGCATTCATTGCCAGATAGAATGGAATAGAATTATTAGAACGAGAAAGATGTAATAGAAGTTGAAGATTACCATATCAACAGTATGCCTAAGCTTGCTTGTAGAACAGCAAACAACAAAGGAAATGGACAAAATACAATGCAAGCCTACGATCCCTGTTCCATAAACAAAGAACCTGTAGAAAACCTAGCACGTCTTACGATTCACAAACAAAACAGAAATAACACATTGACGCCAATTAATGTACGTACTTGAAGGAAGGGGATAATTTGTAACTGGCAGTAATTCCAATGGAGGTGGTTTGTTCAGTGAAAAACAGCATAATGCAAGTGGATCCGATGAAGAACATTGCAGCTAGGGTTCTGAAAAGAACTTGACAAATACGAGATGTGACATGAGCGGATTTGTTTCGATGATGATCGGAAGCGTTGTTCGCATCTGGCTTTGGTTCCTGGAAGGTGACTTTGTTCTCGATGATGGTGGTTTGATCATTTATTGGAACTATTTGGTGTGGGGATTCGGGGATCGTCTCCATTAATGCAACCTCAAAAATACAACTGGAACCGATTTGGGGAAAATGCGGCCAGGGATAAGCGTGGCTAGGGTTAAGCGTGATATCTTATTCAATTACAATTTTGCCCTAGTATATTTTAATTAACTCCAATTAAACCAAGGCTTACAACGAAAATAAGTGTCGCCGTATTTAAAAGTGTAAATTTTTATTTTCAGTAACACTTATATTGGATAGCGACACTTATTAGCGAGACTAAAATGTAACCCATATAAGTGTCGCCAAATGGAAAAAAAAGTGTTGCCAAATGACTGTTTTGGTGTAGTGTATGTTCATTTTCCAACTCAAACAACTTTTAAAACACTTTAAATGATTTATAATATTTATTCCATATATTTAAACATTTAAAAATATATATTTTGATCGTTTGCTGCTTTTGCCACTGAATTGCCAAAGTGCGATTTTATCGAAAACTTGACTTGCTTATATTTTAAGGTCTACTTAATGAAATCTTGATTTTTTTTCTTCGTTTAAAAACTATGGTTACAAGGAACTGTAAATTTCTTATCTCAATGATTATCGACTTAGTTTGCATCCTACATATTGATTCAAAGTTACAGGTCGAATATTACGAACTACCGCTACGCGACGAGCTTGATTTTGTCCATTTAGTTAATTGTTCCGAAACTTTTCTGAACCACTTCAAATATGTTTTGAAACCATATTAAAACTCTTTTAACTTATTTAAAAAAATATTTTATTATTTTAATCATTAAAGAGGCTAAACAATTTCATACACTTTTCATTTGGATTTATTAACTAACTAGGGTTAGCTTACTAGCTATTACCTAACTTGAATATTATTTTCATAAGGGTTGGTTATAGATTTTCACAACCAGGTTATCAACCGTCTTATCCATATAATCATCTAATTCTCAATCAATTCTCAACCAAGCATATAAATTCATTAACTGAACATACTTAATAATATTTTAAGGAGTTGAATAATTTAAAGATAACTCGAGTACTCACCTTTAATCGAATCGTTTCACTTCTTATCAACATTTATTTAATTCAATGCTTTACTATAGTTTTCAACTTCAACCAAACATCACTAAAACCATCCTTTCTACCTCTTAAACCATATGCCTTGTCTCATCTCCTTCTTCCACAACCATTGTTGCCTTCCTTCTTGCTTGATCTCGTCCATTTCCACCATCCACCTCCCCCTAGCTTTAGCCTCCACACGTTCCACCCCTTCCTCGATCATTCTTCAACTTTTTAGATGCGAAACCATGTTTAAAAGATATTCTAAGGTCTTTGGGAAAATTTGAAAAAGTTTGGAGTTGGTTTGGTACGATTTTAAGAAAGTTAGTAAGGAAGAAGAAGAGAAGAAGAAGCCATTAAAATTGCTTAAAGGAAGAAGAAGAGGAGGAGGAGGATGTGTGTGATGAAATGAGAGAAAACTTGTGTATTTCTAGGAAAAGAAAGAAATGGTAAGTTACCAAATTAACCCCTTGCCAAATTACCAAAATACCATTCCTTAACTTTAAAGTAAACTTATTTTCTCAACACTTACCATCATCCATCACTTCATTACTTTATGTCATTTTTACTAAATACTTAAGGAATGCATTTGGATTGAAAAGTGGATTAAAGTGAAGTTGGTTTTGGTGAGATTTGATTTGATGTTTACTTTTTGGCTTTTTAAATTACCTTACTTACTTTCAGTAGTGACATTCTAGAATTTTCTAATGATACTTAGTAAAAGTAAACTTGATTATTTGTAAAATGTATATATATGTGTGTGTATATGTGCGCGTGCATTAAAACATGTTAACAAAGGCCCAACAACGTTGCGATAACTTATATTAAACAAAACGTTGATTTTCGAAAAAACATTTTACGGTCACATTTTGACGTTTTTGTTAAACTATTTATTTATGTAAAAAAAACTTGAAAATTAATTTGTTATCCTCCTTAAATAATTAAAACAAGTCTATTTGACTTATAAAACCATATTTAAAAATATCAAAATTCAATTGTTAAAATACAACGTCGATTTGTTAACATGCGACAAAATTTGTCAATCATTATAAAAAAATTATTTATATATTTATAAAACATTTATCAATCAATTATTATCATTATATAACAAATTTTAAAAAGAATTATTTATCATTTAAAATAAAATTTGAAAGTCTATCTAATTTTATCGAAAACCTGCTTTTGTCAATTTTATGATGAAAATCCAAAATATCATATTTTTGTAAACCAATTCTAAAAATAAGTTAACCATCCTTACTTATAACGTAAAACATGATTATTTAAGTTTGAAAAATCTATATTTGAATATTCGAAGTTAATTAAATATTCTGTTTAAAAGTGGTAAAATTACGGGTCGTTACATACTTCCCCCTTAAAAGATTTTCATCCCCGAAATTAAACCAAAACCTAAAACCCAGTAATACTTACTCAAAACAATCTTTAAACTCAATTATGTATGATATACACAGATCATCCATAAGCGATATCTGATTCGATCTTTTATTCGAATTCATAACTTTACTTCCGAACTAGTATTGATCTCCAATCCTTTAGTGTGGACTCTGATCAGGCGCTTTGATCAGAAACCTTCGTTTCCCTTACATAGCTCTCAACTATGATAGAAAACTTAAGTACCCAATCATAAACCCTTATCAATGTTTGCCATCAAGAATCGAGTGATAAGTCCTATTTCAGACCGATGTAAACACCTTCAAATTCCATACTTGAATCTTAAATCAAAATCGTATGACAAAATGATCTACGTACCTCATATGTTCTTATTAAAATTCAAGAATCTTTATGAAAACTTTTAATAAATCTATTGTTTTTGTAAATATATAATCACTTTAAATATTTATTTCCAAATATTTTTCTTTAAAGGAAAACATTTCATCCCAAAGGAATCATTTCAATTTTAAAAGATAATTTACCTATTATTTTCCAAAATTACAATCAACTTCTCTCATTATAATATATACTTTTTAACCAACCTTGACATTAACTTATCAAATAATAATTCAAAATTATCCTTTTGACTTAAGATTACATCGAATAACTCAAATACCAAGGAACTGGGTACTACCAATAGTATCTTATATCCCCTTAACAAGAAGGGTAATACTTAAGAGAAGTGTTTACCATCCGAACATATCTCCTATCCATTTTTAGTTACTTTCGATCCACTCAAACTAGTTACCATGTGAAACTTTTTTACTTTTCAATTTTCTTATTTGAAATAATCCCGTTATTATTTCTTTTTAAAAAATTCTTTAGAGATTACTTTGTTTATAAAACTCATTTTATAAATCCCTTTTATAAATTCATCTTGTATTAACTTACTTCCTTTTAAAATTTCATAATTCTTTTCCAAAATACCCGAAATACTCAAAATTTAGTTTCTCAAAATTTATGTAATATATCTTTCATATCCATCTTTTTCACAATCATTTTATTTGTGTAAAATACATTTTTATACTACATGCTTATTCATTATCTTATATAAATTCATTAACCTTAACCCATATTATTTTCAAACATCTTATAGTCAAATCGTGAAACTTAATTCACAAGATGTTCGTTCAATCAACAAATGGTAATAACTGAATATTATTACTCCCTTAACCATAAACCGACACACATAAATATCTATATCTTTCAAAGGATATTCCTTTATACTTAAAATATAATCTTTTTAAATTTTCAAAAGATTAGGATAGGAGTTCTTAAAATTCTTTTTTATAAACATATGTCTTTTACACTCGAAACAGAATATCTCAACCCTAAACGATTTTTATTTCTTCTTTTCCTTTGCTTTCCTTTTATCATTTTCCTTTTCTTTCCTACCCATACACAAAACTGCATAATACTCTTCTTTATGGCATCTGTAACTGTTACACATAAATCCAACCTGTCGGCAAAGACGAAAGGTTTTTCAACAAACAAAGGAAAAAGGGCACAGTCCAGCAAACCTTTCGAAGAAGTCGAAAGGTTACATCTTTAGTATCCAAAGTGTTTGAAGGGGATAAAGGAGTCAAACTAAATGTGAGCAGCTACCTAATGACCTTTTCTAAAGTGTGTCAAGCCTTTTGAAACAGTTGGAGGACATATTAGATAACTTTCAACAATGTCGAAAGCTTTATGAAGAAGGCGGTATTTACGAGTCATCAAAGAGTGAAGGACAACCCTCAGACAAGATCGAAGGGTTAATAATAGCATAGAAAAGACAAACCTTCCGACAATAAGGAAAGGTTCATGGTTGCGTAGAGAAGAACAGACCCTTTGACAATGTCCACAGATTCGTAGAAGCTCACAAAGGACAAACCTTTCGACAAGGTCGAAAGGTTTACAGTAGGGTATAAATAAGTGACCTTCCGATCCAATCGAAGGCATGAAGTCGAAAGGAGGGCCACCTACATCTATAAACAGGACCCAAGGGGTCCGGTTTTGGGGGCGGATTTTTTTTCCATTCTACTTTTGTAACTTCTTAATGAAAGTATTGTTACCTTAATTGGGAACCGATCTGGCGATTATTTAATAAAGAGTAAATCTTGAATAAAGAGGGAAGTCTTAAGCTCTATCTATTACTTATTGTTTTGTTCGATATCTTGTTAGATTAACCCATATTTTCAGGTTCAACCACATCGGAAGGTTCTTATCGACAAGGTCGGAAGTATTCTTGTACAAATAAAAACTGCAACCTTCCGATGTCATCTACCTTTCAATCCAAACCTTTCGATAAGGTCAACAACTCATTTAGATCCATATTAATGGTAACCTTCCGAAGTTGTTAACTTTGAGATCCAAACCTTTCGACATGGTCAAAGTATTCTCCTTGAGCAAATATAACTAAACCTATAAGGCTTAATCCAAAAGAAACTACACTCGCACCCTTTGGCAGAGATCAAATATACATCATAAAGGTGATCAAACCCTTTGAAAGGGTCAAAAGCTCCCACATATCCATTAAGAAGTATGATTCACTACCTTAAGCCAAAGAAATCTTTTATCTTAACCTTTCAACAAGATTAAAACCAGCCTTTAAGGAACAGATTTAGGAGATTTATCTCAGCAAAGGGAAGAAGCAGTATAAAGACACTCATACTAGTTCAACCGAGACGAGAGGTTATCTACTTCAAGGAGTAAACCTTTCGGCGACTTCGAAAGGTTCAAGTTAAGAGCCAGTAGTAAGCACAGCTAAATACTAAGGCAATTCTTATGGATATCATGCCCATCATTCAAACTAACCTTTCTATTTATAATAAAATAACTTTTGGGGTGTTGACAATAAATTTGGTTAACATTTTTGGCACTAGAAGGAGGGCTCGAACCTCCACCCTTAATGGATTCCCCATTTATTCTTCTACTTGATTAATCACCGAAGTCTCGGTAATTCTTCTTTCTTGGATAAAAAAGGATTCATTGTGAATATAAGACTGACATTTTTTTCTAAATACATTTAAAGGATAAGGAATAGATTCAATGTTTGAAGCAAGATAAAGCTTTTGCAAAGAAAGATTGTTTCAAGGATCCACGGAACCTCTAAATGTAAGGCCTAATCGTCAAATGGTTTATAACCCACGCTTACTTGAAGAGCAAACCCTTCGGCTCCAAGCTTTACAGGTCATTGAGGGAAAAAGATGGATTATACCCTATGACCCTTTGAAATGGAGTAATAGCCCGTTTCAGTCAGGATCAACCCCAATCTTTGCTTTCAGAAAGGAGAAAGAGGACCTACTCCAACGAATGAGAAGGACAATCCAGTCATATTCCCATGGAACTATCTTTGAGAATGAAATAGTAAAGGATTATGACAATTTTACACATAAATGGGATAAGATTATAAATGAGGCACACCATTCAGGGGAAAACCATGAACATATAGAAAAATCCACAATCGAAGAATTGAGGATAGTAAAGGAATTACCAAATGGAAATATAAAGATTACTAAGAAACTTCTGATCGAAACCTTAGGATTGAAAAAAAGGCCCTTGAAAGAGGATCAACGAACAATGAAAAGGAAACCTAATCCTCAAGAAGAAGTACTTGAACCAAGTCATAAAAGAATTAGACGCCAGTCAAAGACGGCTCAAAATTCAAGACTTCTTAGGGAATATAATCTTATTACCTCGATCGGAGAAAACTATATCCGAACCAAAGAAGAACTGAATTATTGGCCTTCTCAAAAAAAGAAGCCGTGATTTGAAAGGAAACTTAAGGGATTATATTGCAACTTTCATCTAATGAATGGACATGATACAAATCAGTGCAAGGTGCTAGAAAAGATGGTCCTACACTTCCTAAGACAAGGAAAACTTAAACAGTTTGTAAAGGATTGAACAAATCATGGAATAAAATTTCTATTCTCAAAATAAGAGAAGTCTACATGGTCGGAAGTAAAATACTCCATAAACTTGGACTACCTAAAATGGTAGGCTACCAATAATGGTAGAAAGCCCTTGGTCGCGCCAAGATGGCTAGGTCAAGGCACCTCCTGGAGGGAGGGCGTAAGCCTTTAGCCGTGCCAAAGTCAGAAATGGCCAGGTTGAAGAATCATAACCCCTTATCCACATCACGCTATGGCTAGGATAAGGCATCTCCTGGAGGGAGGACGGGTAATCCCTTAGTCCCGCCATGTTATGGCCTGGCCAAGGTACCGACAAGCCCTTAGCCACGTCACGCTATGGCCAGGTTAAGGCGCCTCCTGAAGGGAGGTCGCGTAAGTCCTCGGGCCCTGCTTGATAATAAGCTAGCCGAGCGCACCAGAAACCCAGATGAAATGTCCGGCAGACTAAGAAAAGTCCCTGCCTAAAAAGGGCAACTGCTAGAAATCGGCACTGCCTAAAATGGCAATTGCTTAAATAAGCACAAAAATTGGACAAAAGAGTCCCTGCCTGAAATAGTCCAAAACAAATAAAGAAACTCGGGCCCGAGGAAGAAAAAGCATGCAAAATATCATCAAAGCCTAAGATGGCGTATTCAACAAGAAAATCAGGAAGAAGTCGCTGACTTCTTCCCACGAACATCTGCTGGATTGGTTTTTGGTCTTCTATTACTTATTATCAGAAATGGTATTCTGGTTTTCTATTATTTATTGCTAGATTGGTTCTCTGGTCTTCTATTACTTATTGCCAGAATGGTTCTCTGGTTTTCAGATACTTATTACCGAAAACGATCTTCTGATCATCCATTATTAATACCAGATTAGCAGATATGGATTTCTAACCTTACATTATCCATTACCGGAGATGGTACTCTGAGCCACTATTACTTATTACCAGGAAGGGTATTCTGATATTATTTTACTGAAACTGGCGTTCCAATCATCCCTCACTTATTATCATAGGATTTCGAAAGGTGACTTTCAACTTATCTTCCATCAACTAATACCTGAATATGGGTCCGATGACACCTCATAAAACTCTATCATTACCACCTAAATCTGGGTGTTAAGACTGGTATTTATTTAAAATACTAATCTGGGCACAAAATCTTTGGATTTATATTCATCTCAAGTGCTTGAATCTAGGCCAAAGATTATTATTAAAGAGAACAATGATAAGACTCCCCGAATGGAGAATTCAGGCTTCTAACTATGTCAAAATAATGGGATTTATTTCCAACAAGTCTTATGCATTCCGAATAAATGGAAAGAGTTAAATCCACGATCATTTCTCATCATGGTTAAATATGAGATCTAAACATTTTGAATAAATTATTTTTCATACGATTGGCAAGATGAGTTGCTAATCTAGACGAATGATATACATAGACAAATATGTCAATTTAAAAGCTAACAATTAGAAGCATTGTTTGCTATGTGTTCCGCCGGGAAGTCGGAATAGCAAGGAATAGCAAAGGATTTAGCAAGCACAAAAGTCGCTGAATGAACAATTTAAAAGTATATCAAAGGTTACATCATAGAAAAGGATCACAAATTAGGTGATATTTACGAAATTTCCATAATTTATGTGAGTTATGCGGTCATTTACAAACAACAAAGTTATGTACCATATATATATTTACATAGCCCAAATACATGAACAAATTACAAATCTTGAGATGCTTTATTAAGGGTCTCCGCCATGGAAGGATTAACTACATGGTTAATTGCTGTGCGGAGAACTTCTTTAAGCTTTTTCTCCTTTCTTCTAATTGTATTCTCATCATCGATTGTCTCGATGTTGGTTTTCAAAGCATGGTTAAAGGCCTTGTTTGCAGCTCTAAGGGTCTTGTTTTCCCTTTATAACTCAGCATCATGTTTTTGGAGGAAATAAATATTATGGTCAAGCTTTTGATTCTTAGCATAATTGTTAATAGTCTGGGAATACTTGACTTTTTGTTGCTCATTAAAATACTGAGTGATTTCAAATATCACTCTCCAACACCAGTTCCCCACCACATTGTCGTCCAAGCCTGGGGGAGGACTGAGCATGGTGGGAAATTTTTGAGTTTCAAGATGCTTCAATCTAGTAGTCTTTGTAGTTGAAGAGGTTGCTTGTGTGACCAGAAGCTTAATCTTTGAAAATTTATCACTTAAAATGGATTCTACAGAGGCACATTGAGCTTGACTATCTCTTAATTTTGATTCTAAATAGGTTATCCGTTGGATGAGTTCATACATCTTTTCATCCAAGTAGGTTGTAGGATTCGACTTCACTTGTCGTTTAAGCATAATAATCGCTTCATCTATTTTCTTAATTTCAGCCTCAAGATAGTCAATGCGATCCTTATAATTGCTGGCTATGGTCTTTTGAATAAGGTGTCTTTTATGCCACTTCACGGCTTCGATGTTGCCACCAAAACGCTCGAGAAGGACTTCGTCATGAATTATAATCTCACCACTCCTTGATAATAGCCTATCTCTAATGGCGTCGACATGAGAAAGTAAACTTTGAGGAAGATGAGACAAAGATGGTTGAATCTCCTATTTAACAAAAAGAAATAAGATAGATAAAAATTAAGATAACATGACTTAATTGTTATATCGATGAATTACAACTTAAGTAGCCATAAAGTTGAGAAACTACATTTCAAACTTTGCCTAAAATATTAGCCGAAAGCATAACAGTCGAGTCAAAAGGTATAGAAACCCCTTCAGGGGTAATAACTGGCGGACATTTACTATAATCCCATTTTTCGGCAGGAGGACTGTCGCGACCACAAATCAACTTAGTGTGGAAGGTTCTGATTTCTTTTAAGAAAGTTTCCTTCTCTTCACCAAGGAAGTCAAAGCGAAGACGAGGGTATTCCAAGTATAATTTTTGTAAATATCGAATAAAGCAATATCTTGCTAACTTCGAAGTCTTTAGGAGTGGCGCATTTCTAGAGTAAAACCTCCTCAGGTTAACATATAGGCTTAGGCAGTCTCTTGGGACAACGCGACCCATAGAACAGATATTCTGAAATAGCATAACAAAAAGAGACTACGTATAGAAAGTACTACAAGAACGTGCATTCATAAACCGGCTGTCTGATACATATCAACAACTACTCATCAGGTTCATACAAAACAGACTTAAAGAAAAACTCGGAAACAAATTTATCTTTATAATGCTTAAGCTTTTCAAGGGGAAGATCTTATGGAATGGATCCGACTCGTGGTAAATTCCAGCATGCTCCGGGATGCGGCGTCATATCGGAGACACGCTTTCTTCAATAAAGGAGCCACTCCCTGAAATTTAAAATACGCAAGTGCAGAGGTACCCTTGTCGCGACTGTGATATTTCTCAGATAAGGCATTATGCTCCATTATTAATTCGTCTAATTCCCTATATAGCTTGTTAATTTCCACTTGTTTTTTCTCGAGTTTTGTGCTATAGGGAAATTTCAACTTCTTCTTTATCTAAAACAAATGATTTATCAGTAATTATTATCTTCCAAGTGTAAAACATTTAAACAGAGAAGACCATACCCGTGAAACTGGAATTGAGGCATGGGAGGCTTGTTCTCTCTTGCGGAGCCTCAGAGTGGACGGGAGCAATTTCCTCTTCGAGAGGAGCATTTGGTCCAGGGGATGTTAGAGGCATATCTTTATGTGGTGATGGCTCTTTTTCAGGGGATTTGGTTGAACCACCACCATTTTTTTCTTGAGCACCAGAAGGACCTCCTTTTTCTTCCTCATGGCCCAGACCTCCGAGAAGGTCGTCGTCGTTATCATCATCAGTATCCCAATTCATAGGATCATCATCCTCCTTCTCGTTGGGATCTTTACTTTGGTCATCCTCCTCTTCAGAGTCAGATTCAATATCAAAGGAGGGAATATCGAAAGAAAGAGCCTTCTTGAAGTCAACTGACCCCTCTTCATCTTCGGACTTAGGACCCTGTTTAGATCGTTCAATTTTGTCCATAACTCTCTTGGCTATAGTTGGATGAAGGGAAGGAAAACAGAAGTCAGGACATTTATCACGATTGTCTACGTAGGCAAACATGAGGGCATCTTCATAATAGTTCAGCATCATGGGCCCTAGAGTGGAGTCGACAAAATTGGAAACATGTTTTTGGAAGTTGAAGAAGGTTTGAACGGCTAGTTTGAGTGAGGCTCTGGACTTCTTGAATTTATCTCTCCGTAGAGTGTTCTTGGTGATCAAACGAGCTTTTTCTTCCTCCGAATCCTTCAAAGCCAGCTCCCTTACAAAATTTTCATCGAAGGTGAGACGATGAGCTCGCCTTTCTGCTTCTAAATCTCCCTCGTCCCTAGCAAGGGAAGCCTGAATTCGCTCAAGTTTATAGGAAACGGTATTCTGGGTAGCCGACAATGAGGCTAGCTGACTCTTCAACTCGGTGTTTTCCTCTTGAAGCTTGGAGGATCCAACAGAGAGTTTGGAAACATGCTCATTAAGGGAAACCCAGTTCCTAGAAATCTGCAGCAAGAGAAGAATCACATGTTAACAATTAAGGAGACCCGGTGATAGTAGAATTAATTGAATAGGAGCTTACCAAGAGTTGTTGCTCCATGAGAGAGCGATGATTTTCTGCCAAGTCTGGGCTAAAGGACGACAGAGGAGAAGAGGTAAAAGATTCTGACTGAAGAATGAATTTGACAAGATCGTCTATGTTGTTTGGCAAAGCGGTGGAAGATGACGATTCTGGAAGAGTATGAGACTTAGAAGGAGTCTCAAAAGAGCAACCTGCATCTGTGCCAGTGCAGCTGGAGAGACATAAATTAAAATAGGAGGAAGAGGAGCAGGTGAAGGAGGAGTTGGCTCCATTATATCTTTTTAAGCTTCGATAATTGGACTTTCTGAAGCTTTCTCTGGAGATGTGCACCCTTCTTCTTCCTCAACATCGATGATCTTTGCTATTTGAACTGGTGGGGCCTACTCAGGAGGCAGTGCTAGTCTTCTTTTTGAAGATTTATTGGAGCTAGCAAAAGCCTCCAAAACTTGTGTGGCATCCGTAGATGAGGAAGGAGGAGCAACTTCACTTAAAGACATGACGGCCTTGGGTAGAGCTAGAGCGAATTCTAGAAGATATGAAATCAGTTAAAGAAAATTCGAAAATTCAATAGAAAGAGAACACTAAGTCAATGGGATACCTGAAGTGTCAGAACCAATAGGCGACAGTGAAGTAAAATGATCAGCATCGCCCGGAGAATTGAAGCAGTTTCCCTGGGAGATGCACATGATGGTAGGCGGAGTGCCAAGAATCTTTTGATCAGCTGATAATAAATAATGCTTCCTAAAATTTGAAAGGGTTAGGAGCGTCAACCTGATCCTAAGATGTTTTGGAGCTGCAGTTAATGAGTTGACAATTTTTTGGTCTACATTGTTGAGTGTTTTGGAGGGCTCACCTGAAAAAGATTAGAGATTAGTTAACAAGGAGCATAGAGGAAAGCAGAAATGGCATTGAAATAAACTTACGAGGAAAGGCAAAGGCCCCGTGGACATCTGCGATGCACTTGACAAAAAAGAATTGGTTCTCCCAATCCTTAAACTTGTTAATATCATCCGATATCAATTTCTTATATACATTCACCCTGAAAATGTGCTTGTTAGACTTACTTGACCTTGCCAATTTGGTCAAGGAGGTTAAAATTTCAGGGCTAAGCGAAGGGAGTCCAAATTCTAGCGCTAGCATCTCGAGAGATAGAAGATGGGTATACACGTTAGGAGATAGTTGTATTGGAGCAACTCCAACGTAAGACATAAAAGAGCGCATAAATGCATGAAACGGAAGAAAACCACCATGCCATATGTGGATGGTGGTGAATGCAAAGTACCCCTCAGGAGGGTTGTCAATAGTATCGGTGGAGTTGGGAGGAATGGCTTCAACTCCGGTGATGCCAAACTCTTTCAGAATGGTGTTTACTTCACTCTGAGATTCAATGAGAGAGTGCTTGGCAATAGCTTCAATTTTTGGGGAACTCATTGTTATGCCAAGTGAAAACGTTCTAATTAAAAACCTTTGAGCAGTTATAGATTTAGATAGCAATCACGAATCTAAAAGTGAATAAATCTGCT
Organism: Allium fistulosum; assembly: GCA_030737815.1. Classification (NCBI taxonomy): domain Eukaryota; kingdom Viridiplantae; phylum Streptophyta; class Magnoliopsida; order Asparagales; family Amaryllidaceae; genus Allium; species Allium fistulosum. Next base: position 1,027,245,242 of record CM060902.1, read on the forward strand.
TAGATAGATTAAGTATGAAAATATACACAAAGCTCCAGAATGATGTGAATTTCCAAAAAAAAACCAGCAGTTTAAGCTTTTGACAATGCCAAAGGTTTTATGAAAACCGGGGCCCATTGCAAGTCTAACCTAAAGTTAAATAGCAAGACCTTTCAATATGAACAAGATTAGAAATTTAAAATTTCCCAAATTGAAAAACATAGATATTGTTAATATTGTCAAAAGGTCTGGTCAAAGGTGTTAAAATACGACTTTAAGATTGGAGGATTTCAACCTTGTCGGAGGCATGTTGACGAAAGGTTCAAACTCTTCAATCTTGTCGGAAGCTCTTGGTCGGAAGGTTTCACCATGGTTTTGCCTAATCTTCCGACCCTAATGAAAAGGTAATGTCAAAATACCTTCCGATGTCGTCAAAAGGTGCAAAGAGAGGTAAAACTAATTTTTGCCGCCTCAACTTCTTTCGAAGGGGTAGGAAAGTCATTTGGCATTACCAAATTGTATGCTAGTGGGGCCCAGGTTACCATATCGGGTTTAAGAAAGCCCGAACCCAATAATAAATGCGGTTTCAATTTTTTCTTGAGAAACAAGCAAAATGAACCCATTAGCAAAATTACCCCTTCTAGAATCGATCTAGTTCGATTCCAAAGAATAGTATAACATTACCCATAAATCAAAAGTCAAATTTGAAAAGCCAAAAGCTGAATTTAGAAATTTTGGGTATAAAATGAAACCCTATAAGTGGATTTTCCCATGACAAGCATCGCCGGCTTAAGATCTAAAATTATAAATGAATTTTATCCGAAAAATGATTTAAGGATATATGAATTTCCAGTAACCAAAGTTCGATTTTGAATTCGGGAAACTGAAAATTTGGTTAGAAACCGATGAAGATGAAGGTTAAACTAAGATTTATGAAGTAAATTCAAGGAATATCTTGTTGCAGTAAGTTGAGATCTATAAAGTTTTTGAGAATTCATTTACTTGTTTGCGATAATTTTTATTTTAGGAAAAAGTGGAAGAAAGACAAAGAGCACACTATATAAGAAAAGTTGCCCAAAATCTCGACTGTTGGATTAGATTCGAGGGAACGATCCAAATTAACGCAGGAAGATCAAGAGGCATAAAATTATGTAGCTTTCGACAAAGATGACTTGGAAATTTAAAAGCATCCCTTCGAATGGGGGAGGGGCAAATGTTACACCAAAATCCAACCTGTCGACTAAGACGAAAGGTTTTTCAACAAACAAAGGAAAAAAGGCACAACACAGACCTCCCGGAAGAGTAGAAGGGATGCGGTTATTAGAATTCAGTAGCAGCAAACCTTTTGAAGAAGTCAAAAGGTTCCATCTTTAGTATCCAAAGTATTCGAAGGGGATTAAGGAGTCAAACCAAGTGTGAACAGCTACCTAATAACCTTTTCGAAGGCGTGTCAAGCCTTTAGAAACGGTTGGAGGACATATTAGATACCTTTCGACAATGTCGAAAGGTTTGTGAAGAAGGCAGTATTTACGAGTCATCAAAGAGTGAATGACAACCCTTCGACAAGATCGAAGGGTTAACAATAGCATAGAAAAGACAAACCTTCCGACAATAACGAAAGGTTCGTGGAAGCGTAGAGAAGAACAGACCCTTCGACAATGTCCATAGATCCATAGAAGCTCACAAAGGACAAACCATTCGACAAGGTCGAAAGGTTTTACAGCAGGGTATAAATAAGTGACCTTCCGATCCAATCGAAGGCATGAAGTCGAAAGGAGGGCCGCCAACATCTATAAATAGGACCCAAGGGGTACAGTTTTGGGGGCGGATTTTTTTTTTCGATTCTACTTTTGTAACTTCTTAATGAAAGTATTGTAACCCTAATTGGGAACCGATCTAGAGATTATTTAATAAAGAGTAGATCATGAATAAAGAGGGAAGTCTTAAGCTCTATCTATTACTTATTGTTTTGTTCGATATCTTGTTAGATTAACCTATATTTTCAGGTTCAACCACATCAGAAGGTTCTTGTCGACAAGGTCGGAAGCATTCTTGTACAAATAAAAACTGCAACCTTCCGATGTTATTTACCTTTCAATCCAAACCTTTCGATAAGGTCAACATCTCATTTAGATCCATACTAATGGTAACCTTCCGAAGTTATTAACTTTGAGATCCAAACCTTTCAACATGGTCAAAGTATTCTCCTTGAGCAAATATAACTAAACCTATAAGGCTTAATCCAAAAGAAACAACACTCACACCCTTCGGCAGAGATCAAATATACGTCATAGAGGTGATCAACCCCATCGAAAGGGTCGAAAGCTCCCACATATCCATTAAGAAGTATGATTCACTACCTTAAACCAGAGAAAACTTTTATCTTAATCTTTCGACAAGATTAAAACCAGCCTTTAAGGAACAGATTTAGGAGATTTATCTCAGCAACGGGAAGAAGCAGTATAAAGACACTCATACTAGTTCAACTGAGATGAGAGGTTATCTACTTCAAGCAGTAAACCTTTCAGTGACTCCGAAAGGTTCAAGTTAAGAGATAGTAGCAAGCAAAGCTAAATACTAAGGCAATTCTTAGGGATATCAAGCCCATCATTCAAACTAACCTTTCTACTTATAATAAAATAACTTTTAGGGTATTGACCATAAATTTGGTTAACAGTAACAGAAGATGCCAACATAAGATCCTAGTTTTAATTTCTTTTCTGCCCTTTTTGTGCACGTATTCTTCATGCTTGCTTTGGATTAGCCTATAACTCATCACCTGACATAAAATAAGATTTTATGACCTAAATGATATACTAAGTTATTGTCAGAAGTTTTGTACCATTAATTCCTTGACTTATCTAAATTACTTGATTCATACTTGTTTGGATTTGAAATTTCCTTGATTTTATAATGATAAGAAGAATAATTTACCAAGAATTTGAACCATTCGCCCAAGCCAACATATGATCGATACTTAGAAGATTATTCCCACCATCACCAAACATATCAAGATCGTGTTCTTTGAACTTTCCAAAGGGATAATGTATTATAAATTTTTCCGTATCACACAAATATTTATACTTTTGTATATATATATATATGTATAATATACTCCTTTTAAAACAGTGTGTTTTGAATTGCCTAGTTTAAGTGTTTAGAAACCCCTATCAATAAGGGTGATCAGGCGCATCGACCAGAATGTATAAACTACTCAACGGATAAATCAACACAAAGCATTTTTTACATCAAACGATAAATATATAGACCACTCAACAAATAAATCAACACAAAACATTTTTTATATCAAATAAGAAATACACTTTCATATATATAACACTCTCAACTTATTCTAGGGTGTTGCTAGCCTTATCTCTAATAAGTCATTCTAGGATATTACTAACCCTATCTACAATGAGTTTTACCCTACCAAAACCTAGGTCTTCGCTCAACCTAAGCTTTGATACCAAATGTAACGACCCGATTTACCGTACAGTTCAAGTCGACAATAATTCACACATGTCCAACTCAAACCGAACAGAAGGGCGGATAGTTAAGGGTGAAAAAGAAAATAAGATAGAACAAAATAGAAAATAGAATCTCACATGAATGGAATAACATGTATTATTTCAATATATAATCTTTATAGCAGAAAAATGTGAATACAATATCAAAGTCTAACCAGGATTTAGCCTGGACAGTTACAAACCCTGTGTCCTAATAAATGTAAAAAAATGCAATAAATGCAGTGGATAATAGAAAACGTCCATACGTAGATGAAGATCTCAAGCCCTCCTTGGAAACTCCAAGCGTCTTCAACTAAACTTGAAACTACTCAGATCTCACCCGAGTATTGGAAATACTCGGATCAGGCTTGATAAACCAGTGTGAGGTACTTGAAATTTTTAATACCAATGACAATCAAAACCTTCGAAAGAAGGATATCTCGTAAGACCACGCCCACGCATAAATACAAACGGGTTTTTATCTTATGACCAAAATACTTTATGCTGGAAACACTTTGATATTATCTTTAATTAGTTTCGAAAAAAATTTCCAAGTAAATATATATAAACAAGTATCAATACCCGGACTAAGTCTATGATAATATATCCGAACTAGATCAAACGGACTATACCAAAAAAAAATATGGTACCAAAGGGGTAGCTGAAATGTTTGCAAAGCATTACAGCTATTTTGGGACTACAATCAAAACTGTAAAACTCGTATTCGAAGTGGATTTCCAACATGACAAGGAACAGAGTGTTTTGGTTGCAACAAACATATATCCAATAGCTACACATTCAAGGACTCAGACGCCACTATAATATTTTCAACAACCGATGGGAATCAATATCAATGGATACTCATCCAAGGACTCGGACACCACTTATTCTACCCATGGATGGTTGTAGTCTTTTCTGCATTTTATCCGATAGCCCGTAATTGTGTCATGAAGACCACATAGTATCCCGTATCATTACCGGGTTGTGAGGCCAGAGAGGCTACGCTCTTCTTTTCATAAAGCCATACTTTGTTTTTGAAAGCCACGCTTTATTCTTCCACAAAGCACATTTCACTTAGAATGCCACATTGCCTTTTTCATTTATCACTAACTAACTTCCACAAAAATACAACCTCCGAGCTCGTATGCCTCAAAGAAGGGTGTTATGCTAACAGGAGTTGCCTCCTATGCCACCAACAGATGTACGTTTGTAAAAATCAACATTTGTGATTTAGAAATGCAATGTCAAACACTCATCCATACATGTTCGTTCTGGGACTGAATAATACCGAAGGTACTCCTTCTACCATATCCTTTTGGGAATCACTCCTAGGATCAATAGTGAGCAGTCATTGCAATACAAAGATTTCAAAACATGATAGGACCATTGCTATAATAAATATCTCTATATTCGGAGCGACTCAAAGAATGTCAACAAGCAGTTCTTCCGCTATAAAGATCTTTGGTCTTCAATAATCATCATCTTCAACAAGTCTTTATCATCATGATGTCTTCATTTATGAATGTATACATTGGTTCAGAGTAGTTTTCAGATAGGATTACCTAAATCCAACCTCGATTCCTTTGAACTAATCATCGATTAAAAAGATGTTAAGTTCATATTATGTGACTATCAATCATCGTTCAATTTAATTCATCTTTATTTTCATACGTAATCTCTTAAAGATATATTCATTAAATCATTTCTTTATCTTTTCAAAGTACATAGAGCCTCATTTATCAAATAATTTGGTAAATTAAAAAACCCTTTTTAAATCTTGAAATAATTCCAAATGTTTCACTTTTTTCTTAGGAAAAACATTTTCAAATTATTTGTTTAAATCTCATATTGGAAAACATTATTTTAGAGCATCCGGGCTTTCCCTTCGACATGTTCCATCCCTTGCCCAAGTCTCCTTGGATCTCACAGACGAAACACGTGTACTACTCGTTTCCGCATACTCCTTTCATTTTCAGAAATGATTTATAATACTTCCAAATCATTATTTAAAACACTTAATTATCTTTTTAAAAACTATTTATAAAATACATGAAAAAGAATGGTTAAGTTTAAAATCATATTTCACAAGTTATAAAACTGCTGCGAAAAGTGCTGCGAAAAAGTGCTACAAATAGTGTATTAAAGCTTCTTTGATCGAAATAACATTTTTTACTTCACGTATGTTTATTTTCCAACTTAAACCACTTTTAAAACACTTTGAATGATTTATAAGAATTATTCCATATTATAAAATATATATTTAGAACATTTGCTACTTTGGCCAACGAACTGCCAAAGCGCGATTTTATCACAAACTTGATTTGCTCGTATTTTAAAATCTACTTAATGAAATATTGATTTTCTTTCTTCATTTAAAAACTATGGTTACAGGGATCTATAAATTTCTTATTTCAAAGATTTTTGACTTAGTTTGCATCCTACACATTGATTTAAAGTTACGGATCGAATATTACGAACAACCGCTACTCGACGAGCACGATTTTGACTATTTGGTGAATTGTTCCGAAACTTGTCTGAAACACTTCAAATATGGTTGAAACCATATTAAAACTACTATAATTTATTTAAAACAACATTTTATTATTTTAATCATTAAAGAGCTAAACAACATCATACACTTTTCATTTGGATTTATTAACTAACTAGGGTTAGTATACTAACTATTACCTAACTTATATATTATTATCACAATAGTTGGTTATAAAGTTTCACAACCAAGTTATCAACCGTCTTAACATCCATATAATCATCGAATTCTCAATCAATTCTCAACCAAGCATATAAATTCATTAGCTGAACATACTTAACAATATTTTAAGGAGTTGAATAATTTAAAGATAACTCAAGTACTCACCTTTAACCAAATTGTTTTACTTCTTGCCAACATTCATTTAATCCAGCACATCACTATCGTTTTCTGCTTCAACCAAACATCACTAAAACCAGCTTTTCTTTCTCTTAAACCACATGTCTTGCTCCATCTCCTTCTTCCACAACCATGGCCACCTTCCTTCTTGCTTGGTCTCATCCATTTCCACCATCCTCCTCTCCCTAGGTTCGGCCTCCATATGTTCCACCCCTTCCTCCATCATTCTTCAACTTTTTAAATGCTAAACCATGTTCTAAAGGTATTCTAAGGTCTTTGGCAAAGTTTGATAGAGTTTGGTGTTGGTTTAAGAAAGTTAGTAAGGAAGAAGAGAAGAAGAAGCCATTAAAATAGCTTAAAGGAAGAGGAAGAAGAAGAAGAGGATGTGTGTGGTAAAATGAGAGGAAAACTTGTTTATTTATAGAAAAAGAAAGAAATGGTAAGTTACCAAATTAACTCCTTACCAAATTACCAAAATACCCTTCCTTAACTTTAAAACAAACTTACCTTTTTCAACATTTACCATCATCCATCACTTCATTATTTTATGTCATTTTGACTTAATACTTAAGAAATGTATTTGGATGGAAAAGTGGATTAAAGTGATGATTTGCCTTGGTTTTGGTAAGATTTGATTTGATGTTTACTTTTTGACTTTTTAAGTTTCCTTACTTACTTTTACTAAGGACATTCTAGAATTTTCTAATGATAATTAGTAAAAGTAAACTTGATTATTTGTAAAATGTGTCTATATATATGTGTGTGTGTGTGTGTATTAATACAGGTTAACAAAGGTGCAACAACGTTGCTACAACTTATATTGAACAAAACGTTGATTTTCGACAAAACGTTTTACGGTCACATTTTGACATTTTGTTAAACTATTTATTTAAGTAAATAAAACATAAAATTGATTTGTTAACCTCCTTAAATAATTAAAACAAGTATTTGACTTATAAAACCATATTTAATAATATTAAAATTCAGTTGCTAAAATACGACGTCGATTTGTCAATGTGCAACCAAATTTGTCAGTTATTATAAAACAAGTATTTATATATTTATGAAACTTTTATCAATCAATTATTATCAATATATAACAAATTTTAAAAATAATTATTTATCATTTAAAACAAAAATTGAACGTTTATCCAATTTTATTGAAAACCGCTTTTGTTAATTTTACGATGAAAATCCAAAATCTCTTATTTTTGTAAACCAATCTAAAAATAAGTTCACCATTATTATATATCACATAAAACATGATTATTTAAGTTTGAAAATTCTATATTTGAATATTAAAAGTTAATTAAATATTCTACTTAAAAGCGGTAAAATTTCGGGTAGTTACATTAGGTAGTGTATTACTCATAGTTGATTGGTGCACCAAGGGGTTACATACTGATAGTTATTTGATAGCTATGGAATGACTCACTCGATATTTTTCTGTTGGTTAATATAACTAAGGTCAAATAAAATATATCGATGTAAAAATTACACAGTTCTCTTGACTTGAGAATACTATTAATCTTCAATGTGGAAACTCTGCTTTGATTATAGTTAAATTATGGCATGGCGTCGATCGAGCGACTATAGTTGGGTTGAGTGAAGCATCGGAAGTGAAACACTATTCAAGAGAGAATTCGTCTCCTCAGTTATATGATGTTAGTATCACGGTCAACTCAAGTCAACACAAAATCAAAATCTCTGGCCAGAGCATTTCAGTTAATAATAAATTTATTATTGAACTATGGACTTTGTGTTTCGACTATAGAATTGAATATGGACGGTATTAGAATTTTTACCATTACCAAATTTCATAAGTCCAAAGTGATATAGTTTCGACGAAGATAATTGGCGTAAATAATTATCACTATTTGATAACGCTTAATAATGTAAAATTGGACTTTCCAATAAACAGTAAGCGATAAATTTGGCTATAATGTCACACCATTTGCTAAGTGATGTATGAACGTTAATATTTGAATTGTTTGATACTAATTGTTGACCAGATTTACACCTAAGAGTCACACAACCGAAACATTGAATTCTTCTAAAAACCACCAGATTTAATGATTTACAATTATTATGAATTAATAAACTAATTAATATTTATGAAATATTAATTATAAAATTTTATTTGATGTATATTGAACAATATTAAGTAGTGTGCACATAATAGTTATATAAAACTAATCAATATACGATATTGATAAGCGTTCAAATTATATTTAAATGCAATAAATATTATCTGGCCTTGACATATTTTTGAGGCCCAATTGGGGCGTGGTTTAGGTGGCTATATGTTAGCAAATTAAGGCCGACTATATGATGTTTTAGGAGGGGGATTTTGAATTCAAAAAGGAGAGAAGTGGTAAGAGAAAAACAAGGATCTAGATCCTTATTTCACTCCCTCGTCCCTCCTTTATTTATCCCCTCAACATTCACTTCTCTTTGGACTTTTTGCCATCTTCTTTTGCTGCTATACTAGGTCACCATAACCCCTTCAAAGCCCCAAAGAGTTCGAATCAAAACATAAACTTACATGTCGATTTGATCGTCGGTGGTATTGTTGTTCGGGAGATAACAACTTCTGGATTTGGAATTGGATTTAATAAGCTAGATTCATCATTTCAAAGTGCGAATTCTAGGGTTTGGTAAAAGGTATATTTTCATTTATAATTTTATACATTGTATATATTAATCATTGTGTCATATATGCTTAGTTAGAAATTAAATATCACGAATCTACATATATCAGTGCTGTCACCATAGGATGTTTTGTATAGGTATATGTATTAACGTTAATGTTATATATTAATATTTTTACTTTATAAAATTTTACTTTATTGTTTATAGAATTTAACAAAACAATTTTTTTAATATATATGTATATATTATTTTTAATTTTGGTCATAAGGCATTTTATTTAAATACATAGATTTTAATTATCTATTAATTGTTTACTGTATTATTATTAAAAATAATTTTCGAAAATTATATGATATAAATATGTTTATGATATTTATATTTAATTTTGTATAATATATATATAATTCAAATTCATAGATCCAGTTCCTTTTTAATTGTTTTACTAATTAAACAAATGAGATATTTTATAAATGAAATTTGAAATTTAAAATTATTAACTTATTTAAAATAAATTATTTTATTTTTATTTAAAGTTATAATATATATATATATATATATATTTAATTTAAATCTATATATCCAGATTTGTTTCAAAATTATTAATGTATTCAAAATAACTTATTTTATTCAAAAATAAATATTCAAAATTTTAAATATTATATATATATATATATATTTATAATTTAAATTATTTCTATACAGCATTATACATATAAAGGGCTAATGCGCCTATTGCAGTGTAAATCTCAACACTTATATATGGACACACTATATCATTTACATATTTATATGTTGCATGCACACTTACATGGATGTGTCTATTTGATATACATATACACTTTATATATTACATATTTATACAAAATCAAATTTTTATATAAACTAATTAAATAAAATAAAGATTTTATTTCAAATTGTTTAGATTGGATCTAAATCAATTTAGACTTTATAAGCGCAATAAAGATCCAACATGGTAAAAATATTTGAAATTCACTCATTTCTTCCATTGCAGTCTGGTTAGTTCTAAAAGAGCCAAGGACTTTGTGTTTGGACTATAGAGTTGAATACATACAATATAGGAATTTTGACCATTACCAAATTTTATTAGTCCAAAGTGATATAGTTTTGGCAAAGAGCATTTGCGTAAATTAAAGGCACAATCGGGTAACGCTTAACAAAGTAAAATTAGAATTTTCCAAAACCAAGTAAGTGATAAATTTGGCCAAAATGCCACGCCCCCTGCTAAGTGACATGTAAACATTATATTCGAATAGTTCGATATTAATCGCAGACCAAATTTACACCTAACGAGTCACATACTAAAACGATGAATTCTCCTTTGACCAACGATTTAATTAATTTGTAATTGTTATAAATTAATTAATATTTATGAAATGTTATTTATAAATTTAGTTTTGATTTGATAAACAAATATTAAATGTATTTATAAAATTTATAAATGTATTAATTGATATACGATATCGATAAGCGTTTTAATTAGATTTAAAATGTAAAATATTTGTTCGGACTACAGATAAGTTCATAGCCCACAAGAGGTGATGGTATGTGCGACCACAATAGGGTTATAGGCGGCTCAAATATGGAAGAGAATGACTTGATTTTAGATGGCTCAGATTGAAGGAGATTGTGTAAAAGATGAGATCCTAAATTCTCTTCTTCCTTTCCTCTATTTAAGCATCTCTACCCTCATTTGCTATTGATCTTTTGGAGCCCCCATCCCTGCACATTGCTAGACGAACTCTTCCTCTCATCTCCCCATTTTCTCAAGCTCAAATCAAATCAAATCAACTACTATTCAACAGTTGGTGATCAACGGTTCAAGGACTAGCAATCTTCTGGATCGAAAATTGTTTCAAGGAGCAAACATTATCATTTCAAAGTTTACTTCAACGCATTGTAAGTGAGGTTTATTTCTAATCAAAATATAATTATAAATTCTTTTATATATATATATATATATTATATCATATTGTTACTTAGGTGACAATTCTGATATGAAAGTGATATTATCACAAAATTGTTTTAGTTGTATGTGTGTACATATTTATAAGAAAAAGTTGTTATGTTAATATCTATAATGGAACAGCTTAGAAATTAATAAACATATTTTTATTTAACTACACACACACACACATATATATATATTATGAATATATACATATAAATGTAGTTTATAATTTAATTACGTCAGCATACTATATATAAATATGTTATATAAATTTGTATATATTATACATATATTATACTCGGCGATAGTAAAAATATGTTTACATATATTTATTTATTATTATTTAAATATTATTTAAAACATTTAATTACATAAATATATATATTATATAAAATTGTATTCTTCATTTTATAAAATTATATTATCTCAAATACATGTTTGGAGGAAAAAATAAAAAATTATTTGTTTATTATTTAAAATTATTTTAATTATAAGTCTAAAATCAATAATTACTTTTAAAATTATTTTTAAGCAATAAAATTATGAAATAAGTATTCAAAGTACAAAATATTATTCAGAACTTCTGGGTGTGCCCTCTTACTTTCTGCGCTCCTGCACATTCTGCGCATTCTAATCTTATTTTTGTTAATGAAAATCAGTGTAACATTTGCCTTCTAAGTCTGTACAGACACATGTTAGTGTAGACTTGGAATTTTTATTTCTTGTCATAATAAGTCTTGCTCTTTCTTTTGGGATTTTCTCTTCTCTTTGTTATTACCACATGTCGTTGCCAATTGCTCATCTTCTTTTATTTTAACCACTTTTCTCTGATATTTGTATGGTGGCTGCATGTCCTTTTACTTATTGCGATCTTGTACCTTGCCATTAATTTGCGTTGTATTTTGTGTGAACGTTGTATATGTTAGAATTTGCATAGTTTTAATATTTACACATAATTGATAAGTTTGTATTGTATTTTTAGGGTTCTTAGCAAAGGGGTTACAAAATTATGTGTATGCTTATGCTTCTAACTTGGTTAATTTTAACTAAGCCCTAGTTAAGTGGTAGAAGAATTAGGTGCATGACATCGTAAACTTAGGTTTAGCGTATGATCTTGCATAGTGTAGTGACTTGGTGTGTTTTGTTTTTCATGTGAAATTGCAAGTAGTATATTAAAGTTATTTAGAAGCACGGGGTAAATAATAAATTTCGGGTATGAAAAACTTATCTTGCTTTGAAATGGATGCTCTAGTTCTCTTAATTTGATGTAAGTATTGTTGTGCAGATTTCAACTGATTTTATTTGAAGGTCATTTCTGAGCACTTTTGACCCATTTGGCTTAAATCTTGTAATGGTTTTGTGTGTTCAGGCTTTTCTGTGTAGGCCCTGTAGAGGTTGTGCTCCTTTTTGCTTTGGCCAATCCTACGCTTTTTACTAGATTTTTTCTCAGTTTGTATTGCATTAATTCCTTCTTCTTTTCATAGCAATTCATGTTCTAATCATGATAAAATCACTCTTGTCATGCTTTTGTAATGCTTTGTTCAGCGGGGTGCAGATTTTGTGTTTCGACTATGAAGTCAGGTCGTCTATTTACAACCTTTTTTTTATCCATGCACGTGCTTTTTATAGCTGGGTTAGGTCATCTAATATCCTTACATCTAGCACAGTACTTGGTTGAAAAGGCGAGTTATGTATTTTATAACTCCTTTGTTTTGCACTTTTTTTACTATTGGTTTGTGTCGTTTATATCCCTACGTTCAATGCAATTTGGTTGATAAGCTAGACCGTGTCTATGCAGTTTTATAATATAGTAATGATTGTTAATGGTATAGGAGGAAGGTTTTTGGAAATTTCAGGATACCTAAGGGTTTTCTTTGGCATACATGCCACTTTTTTTTATGTAGTTCGCTTTGCTAAGTTCTTAGGGCATGGTTGGGATTAGAACCTTTTTGATTGGTTATAGGCATTATTTTGGGTTTCATTTTAAGCCTTTGCCCTCACACATCTTAGTCCAGTATCACCATTCTCAATATTGAGATTGTTGTTTTTGCTCGGTAACAGCGTGGTCGGCTAAGTTCGTGAACGTTGGCAGTGATATGCGGAGCGGTGGGAGCATGTTCGCATTAATGGACATTGGATTTATATGTTCTCAAGGCAGCTAAGGGAATAATGTGTATAATTATGGATATTAGTTAGATGTATACATGCATGTTATTAATTTTGACATAATACACGTTTTAAATGTCTTAAATGCTGTTATTTAGTAAAAATGTTAAATGTAGAATCCATTCGATTATGTAGGCGTTAGAATTAAATATTGCTGCATGTGAAACAAATTTTAAATGCTCAAGTAATTATATTTTAGAACAGAAAACTTATATCACATGGTCAGTAATGAACACCTTCTAAGATTATAATGAACACTTCCTAATATTACACATGATTATTCAGTTTTTAATATATTTCATTAATCAGAGTTGCAAAATTTCGGTAGTGCATTATAATTAATGCTAACTAAAATAGTCATATATATACATATATGAAACAGGAAAAGTGTCACAGGTCCCTGTTTTTGATGTTGTTATAAGAAAAGTCCCTGTAGATAAGAATATGTAAATTTAGTCCCTGTTTTTTGAAAAATAGAAAAGGCAAGGTGTTTTGCATTTTTTTGACAGAAAATGCAAGCTACCTTGCAACATTTTGACTATGAATTTTTTTTTTGAAAATTTTGAAAATTTTAAAACTTTTGAAAAAAATTAAAAAGCGCAAGCTAGTTTGCGCTTTTATTTTGAATTTTTTTGAAATTTTTGAAAATTTTAAATTTTTTGAAAAATGCAAGTTAACTTGATGGAAAGTGCAAGCTAGTTTGCGTTTTCTGATTTTAATTTTTTTTTAAAATTTTCGAAAATTTTAAAATGTTTGAAAAGCGTAAGTTAACTTGCACTTTTTATCAGGAAAGCGCAAGCTAGTTTGCGCTTTTTGATTTTGAATTTATTTTTGAAAATTTTGAAATTTAAAAAAAAAATTTGAAAACGCAAGTTAATTTGCACTTTCTATAAAAAAAGCAAGATAGTTTGCACTTTCTGATTTAGAAAAAAAATAGGGACTTAATTTATATACTTATTATCATAGGGACTTTTCTTACAACAACATCGGAAATAGGGACCTTCAGTGCAAAGCCCCTATATGAAAATTAGGTTGAAGGGCTTCTTATTGCAGGGTAACAAGTTTTAAGAATAACAATTCTGAATAATTATTTTTAAGGACAATTTACAGAAAAATAATAAATTCATTTATCTTTTTAAGTTATAAGGGAAAAAGATAAATTCATTTATCATTTTAAGTTATACAGGAAAAAGATAAATTCATTTATCATTATTTTTGTATAACTGAAAATGATAACTTCATTTATCTTTTTCCTGTAATTTATCCTTAAAACTAATTTTTCGGAATTATTGTCCTTAGAACTTATTACTCTGCACACAAAGAAGCCCTTCGAGTGAAAATTCTATATATATATATATATAAGAAATAAACTTGAAAGATATGAAATTACATGCTTAGAATGACTTTTTAATAGAAAAGGAAAGGTATAATTCTCACTACAGTAAGATTTAAAAACCAATTTGGCAAATGACTCTGTTTATCATATCATTAAATCGATCTTGATCGTGGTTAGAATCATACCTTAAATTAAAACATAAAAATATTTAAAATAACAACTTATCAAGGAAAGATGATGTAGCATGGAAGTAAATGAAGTAAGCCAATAAATTAAGCAATGGAAGAAAGTGGAGGAGAGGCTTTCTCCAAATGTTTAATAAATGCCGGTTGTAAAGAGTTGCATCCATTGAATTTATGAATTGCAAATTTATTAAATAAAAAAACTCAATTAATAAATAGAAGTTATTATCGTAGTAGGTTATGTTGAAAGTACCATAGAAACAAATTTTTCTCATTTCCTGAGCATAATAGCCATATATTTGAATTATTTTAAGAAAATTTAAAAGTCTTTGAAAACTTTGATGTATTTTTTTTAAATATAACTGGGATACACAGATTTGAAAAATATTGCAATAATTGTGTCACTGGCCTAAATCATATAAGGACATACGCACACATCCTGATAGCTTCCAAGCGCCTAACAACATCTCTAAATTCATCTATTTTAATCTTATTTTTATCCACTAAAATAGGATTAAGTGATTTGATTCTATTGATGTTGATGTTAAAAATGATTATTTTGTTTTTGTTTTTATCTTTAAATTTTTGCAGCATCTATAAATGTGTCATTATTCATTACCATATGTAAGAATAGAGTAATTGGCAATGCCTAATTGGTTTAATATAATTTTTTTACAGTAATTGGAAATTCCTAAAAAAATTGTTCTGCATTTTGTTAGAAAGCATTTCATTGTATTTTTTTGAAATGTTACTTTACGTGTCACTGGGACAACATATCACATGTTAATAAACGTTCGAATCTACACAAGTTTCGAATCTACTTTACGTGTCACTGAAGCACTTAACCACTTGGACAATGGTGCTTGTCATTTCATTGTAATTTACCTCTATTCCATATTATATGAAGAATTTCTTTCCAGAAAAAAAAAATTAGTTTTCAAAATATGTTGTAACTGAAAGTAGGATAGACAATTGATCTAATATATTAAGAAAATGCTATTTTAGACCAAGGTTAACATGCATGAATAGAAACAAATATCAAAACATTATTTTATTTTATTACATATTTGAACATTATTTAAATGTTATTTTCTTTCATTTAATGTTTGAATGTTTTTTCCTTTAATGTTTGAATGTTTTTTCCTTTAATCATATATTTGTTCAAAAAGGTGAAAAGAATAGAAGGGAATAAGTACAGGATAAATGGTAAGTATTACAAAAAAAATTTCCATGCTTTAGGATATTATATTGGAGTGCAGTAGGAAATGTAAGGTAAGATTATCAATGTTAGTAATTAGAAGGCATCTTACTGCGTATTTCTTTTTATAGTATCATGTCATACCAAATACTGAGGATTTGCATAAAGATAAATCTACTGAAATCATAACTTCCTTATCATAAAATTTTAAAATAAGTTTGCTTGTAATAGATTGATAGATGAACCATGAGCACCTTTGTTGTGTTGATTACAGATGAAAACTTCATCCATAACCGTAGTGGTTGTGAACGTGGATGTGATTGTCAATTAGGAAGCTAGGTGAGGGCAGAAACATTAGCCCTCGTTCTAGTGCCAAAATTTTAGTAAGATTTTTTTAATCACAATACCGAATTGATTATGAGGTAATTACGGTGTGGAATGCTTTCGTAATTATGAATTAACAAATTAAAGTGATATTAAATTTGCCTTAAAGTAGTAGTTATGTCGCTGTATGCTTACATAATTATGAAGTTGCACTGTCGAGCCCAAATTATATTCAATTAAGGTAAAAATAGAAAAGAACCTAATACTAAAACGAGCAAGTAAAGTGCAGAGAAAGTAAAGGACATAGAAATTTATGTGGTTCGGATTTCGAAGAACCCGGCGTTCACGGGTTAAATCTTTGTTTATGTATTCCTTATTGGTATAAATTTTTTTGATGGCAGAGAGAGTACATGTATATTATTATAGAATTCAGAGAATATCCCAAATGTTCCTTTCTCTACTATAGTACCCTTCTTTTTATATTGTTATGAGGTCACGCGAATGACTAATTCTTTCATCTAGTGTCTCTCTTCCATCATTTGATTCCTCCATGTGTCATCCATCCCTTTGCTCCTTGATTTGTGCCTGGATTTCTGACATGGCTGAAGCAATTGGGTATTTAGGTAGGAAAATTTAGCTAAAGGCGGGATTTTTGAATTTGAAATTTAGGAGATTTTTATATTTTTTTATAGTGAGGATTACAATATATATGAATTTGTTTTATTAGAGAAGAAAGTAATTTAAAGGTGAAGTCCCCCTTCTATTGTAATAGTAGATGTATTTACAGTTGTAGGTCTTGATCCGATGATGACGTGGAGATGTGGTTATACCATAATCTTCGTATTTGGTTTAAGGCAAGGGTAAACAGATTTAATATAGAAATGGCTAGTATTAATTGGTAATAATGAGTAGGTTATAATGATATTTATTGGGTATTGAATCTTCATTTAATGAGTAATGAATGAGTATATAAAATGGTGATATGACTATCTTTATTGGATATTTGAAGTGTGGTTGGTAGGCTATGAGTCATTGCCTTATCATCCTTCTCTATTTAGCTAAACAAGGTTAATCTTGATTTAGGCGGGATAATATAAGTTCTATGTGGGATAATATTAATTTGAGTCTTCTACTTAGGATCATGGTTGACCTTGGGTTGCACAGATGCATAGGTTCATCCATAGGATTGTGCAGATGTATAGGTTCCTCCATAGGGTTGTGTAGATATGCGGATTCCTTCATAGGGTTGTGCAGATGTGCATGAGCCTATATGGTTTCGCATGTCATTGATCGGGGATGCTCGGTCTAAGGTACTGGCTACGTAGGCTACTGATAAGGGATGCTTAGATTAAGGCATTGGGGGTGCGCAAGCTACTGATAAAGGATGCTTAGATTAAGGCATTAGGGGTGTGTAGGCTACTGATTAGGGATGCTTAGATTAAGGCATTGGAGGTGTTCATGCTACTAATCAAGGTGTCGGCTCAAACCTTCGTTGTTTACTAGTAAGTGTGGAGCCGCACAGGAGCACTGTTTGAGTGACCCTGTGTCTAGCCCATATTGATTCTACATGGTACTGCTTAGGGAGTCCTTAGTAAGAGTAACGCAGTTCCGTACCTGAAAGTGTTAGTAATGCATAAGCGTCAGGAATAGTGTTAGGGTTTATTAGGCCTTTTGGTATGTGCAGTTTTCACCTATAGCTTGCTCGGAATGGATTGGGGAGTAGATATTGGTGAAGGGTTATGCACAATACTTGTGCAAGTCAGGTACCTAGTCAGCTTATGGTTTTAGGAGTGTAGATTTATCATAGTCATGAGTGGAGAATATTTTGCTAAAGATTCTAGGTGGTTTTACTTTATGTGGGATTTAGCTGGTGGGCAGGTGCGTAGATCGGATGCAGTCTGCTATGATCTCGACTTAACCAAGCGTTGATTGCTATTCAGCATAGTTTTCCTTGTCTCGGTTCAGAGTTGCTGGAAGGATGAAGAATGTCCAGTTCCATTGATTATTTGGTTGGTTTGGGAGAATGTGGTAGATTGTTCTTGGGAGCTGTGAGTAGCATGAGCCTACAAGCTGTGAAGTAGCTTCTGTGAAGTAACTTGAGCCTGTGAGCTGTGATGTATTCTATGAAGTAGCTTAAGCCTTGTAAGTTGTTCTTTTATCTTCACTTGTTGTTATTTGGTAAGTAGTCTTCATATTTTGAGTTCTCTACGAAATTCTGAGCGTGCCTTCTTGCTTTCTACGCTCTTACACATTCTGCTTATTCTAATCTTTTTTTCTGGTTACTTAAAAAAATCAGTGTAACAAACCATGGCTACTCAAAAGTTACGACAAATTATGTTATTAAGCATCGTATGACTATTAGAGCTTATAGGTGGTGCTCCACTTCAATTATGTTATTAGTATTAAGTATGTAACACTAATTTTTTTGATAATTTTTAGCAATTATGTTAGATTGCACATTTCACGGTGTCTTTAGCACCCACTTAATTATCACTATATATAATAAGAATACTTTCATTTAAATCTTTTTGAATTTACAAAAATACACATGTTAAATAAGTGCTCTAGACTGGGGTTATAGAAGTCTTAGGTTCAACCTCGAAGACATCAAAATTATATTGCTTTCAATTTCACTATTTTTTACTAAATTTTTCGAGAGAAAAAATGATATAGTTCTTTTTCTGTATACATGTCCATTGCACGTGCGCGAACTGGTTCATGTAATTGTAACAAGTGATATGCAGTGATGGCTGAATCTATTAGCACTCTTTAATTTCACTTTCACATCCACTATTTTGTATAAAAAAAGGTCACATTCCATTTTATTATTATATCAATTTTACCCTTTTACTTTTAGATCTTTCTTCATTCATTTTCTACTCTTTATCTTTTTAAATTATCTAAGTTTATAAAACTTAAAATCACCGACTACCGATTTGCAATTTTATCAAAAATCTTTGTAAAAAAATGAATTGAGAAAGAAAAACCAACTCTAAATAATATTTTTTCAAAAGGTCTTCTATGATTTTTTGTCGAATAAAATTAGTACGAATGTAGATATAAATATGTAGTTTTCAACGATTCAAGTTGAGATTAAAGAAGAAAGGAGGAAATGAAGAACATATGAACTTACTATGATGGTGTTGAAGGATACCATTAAAATTAATCGTCTTTAAGTGTTAAATTTGGTGGAAAAAATGATATGCTTCTTTTTCTATGTACGCTTGCATCGTAAGTGCATGAGCACTGGTTCATGTAATTATAACAAGTGATATGAAGTAATATCTGAACTATTGGCACTCCTTAGTTTCCCTTTCACACCCACTATTTTGTATTAAAAAATGAACAGATTCCATGTTTTTTATGTCATCCCTACTGCATTGATTTTACCCTTTTACTTTTAAATATTACTTGATTCACTTTCTACTCTTCAAAATTTAAAAATCTAAAATCACTGACTACTAATTTGCAATTTTTATCATAAATCTTTGTAAAAATTGAACTAAGAAAAAAAACCAACTCTATATAAGATTTCTTTCAAAAAGTCTTCTATGATTTTTTGTCAAATGAAATTAGTATGAAAGTAAATATAAATATATTGTTTTGCATTCAAGTTGATATTAAAGAAGATGGATGGAAAGAAAGAATATATTAACTTACTATGATGATGTTGAAGGCTACATTTGAAATTAATCATTTTAAGTGTTAAATTTGGGGAAAAAGGAATGTTGATTATATATGTTAGCTGATACATTTCTACTTATATTAGTTCAGGTAGGAGACTAAGGTGCCGTTCGCCACTAAATTTTGGCATGTTTCCGTTAGGAACGCGTCCGACGCGTCGGATGCCCCAACGTTCAATTCTCCTTAACCTTCTTCGTTGACCAATCGTTGGGACTTGATACGTTGGCATCCGACGCATTGGATGCCAACGTATTACCAACCTAGACACTATAGACCAACCTCCTCCCCTTTTATCATCTTCACACAGTATTACCAACTGTAGAAATAAAGAGAATAGTGATTCTACCGAGTTGCTTGATGCGCCACTTGACCCATCTCCCCACTCTATAACTGATGATCAGAGCATTAAATCACCATATGTCTATATATCAAAATCAACTCAAAAAATCAGATCAGAGGAAGTGCCTTTTGAATTTAAAGCCACTACTTCATCTGATGTTATAGAGAACCCTGCATGGACCAGTTTGGTTAATCACCTGAAAGGGAAAAATAAAAAGACAAAAAAGCTAAGATATCGGGGGCTCCTACTTCCCCTATTGACAGTAGCAATCCAGAAAATAGTTTATGGATGGAGTTCCTTTTTTGGAACATCCGGGGTATGAATGCCCCTTATAAACAGGTTGAAATTTTGCAACTGTTAAACAGTAATAGATTTTCTTTTCTTGGCATTCTTAAACATAAGTTATCGATGGATAAAATTGATAGATTTATGGCCAAAATCAAGTATTATTGGAAACATTCATAATATTACTGATGGTCAAAAAAGTAGAATTTTAATTATCTGGGATTCTTCACAATGGTCGAACATCATTTTACATTCTAATGACCTCATCTCTTGTATCTTACACAATGCGAGTGGTATTAGTGTTTTGTGCACCACGGCCTATTCTTTCAATGATGAAGTGAAGCGTATAGATTTATGGAATTATCTTGTTGAGCAGACTAAAAGTTTTAATCTCCCACGGATTATGGCGGGCGATTTTAATGCTATTCCATCGTCTAATGATAGAATTAATAATGGTCTCTTTAATTCGATGAGTGACCAGGATTTTGTTGATTGCATTTCCTCATCTAATCTTGTGGAACCAGATTTTACTGGTAATTATTTTACTTGGAGAGGAGTACAGAATTTCTCTATTCACAGTAAGATTGATCGTGTTTTTGTTAATTCTTTATGGCTGGATATGTTTTATCAGTTCGGTATTAATTTTGGGAATCATTCTTTAAGTGATCATTCTCCTATTACTATCAAACTTATGTTACATTATAAAATGAAGATAAGAGTACCTTTCAGATATAACAATTCTTGGCATCTTCAAGCAGGCTATCACACTTCCCTTCATGATGTTCTGATGCATGAATTTCATGGTAATCCTCTTCATATTCTCTTAAGCAAACTGAAAGCTGCTAAATCTACATTGAAGAATTGGATAAAAAATAGAAGTAACATTCACACAGAGGTCGTTCAATTAACAGATGAGGCTAATGATTTATATAAACAACTAGTATAAAATCCTTTGAATGAGAGTTTGATTGAACAATACACTTTGAAAACTGAACAGATTAATTCAATTATGAGGAAAATTGCAATTGAAAATGAGCAAAGAATGAAAATAAATTGGTTGGTTAAAGGGGATAGGCCAACTAATTTCTTTTACAGTAAGTTAAATGTTCCTAACCCTAATCAAAGGAGTAAATATATTCTTAATTCTAATGGTTCATGGCCATCAGCATCAAAAAAACTTGCGTATGAAGCTGTTAACTAGTTTTCTAGTCTGTTTACATTATCTCAAGCTACATTTCAATTTTCCAAGCATTACATGTAAGAAAATCCTATCTGATAATGCTAGGAGCAATTTATGAAAATCATTTCAGCTGGAAGAAATCAAATCTGCCATATTCCAAATTAATGACAACAGCACCCCTGGGCCAGATGGCATGAATTCAAAATTCTACAAAGTTCATTGGGAGCAAATTAAAACTGATATCTGGAATGCTATGAATGGTATTCTCCAATCGGATGAAATAATTAGAGAAATCAATCATACATTTATTTGTCTAATTTCAAAAAAACTTGATGCGGTTGATATGACTGATTTTAGACCGATTTCTTTATGCAATGTCTCTTATAAATTTTTAGCCAACCTTCTTTGTAATCGACTGAAAGCTTATATGAATGATCTTATTTCATATAATCAAAATGCTTTCATTCCTGTTAGAATAATTACTAAGAATTCCTTACTTGCTTATGAAATGGTTAGAAGATTTAATAGGAAAAGTTCTAACAATCTATGCTTGAAAATTGATTTGCATAAAGCCTATGATAAAATAAGTAGAGAGTTTATTCATCACATGTTGATTTCTATGGGGGTTCCCAATGTTATTTGCTGATCTCATTTATGAGTGCATATCTACTCCTTCATTTTCGGTGTTAATTGATGGCTCCCCCTTTGGATGTATTGAGAGTATGAGGGTATTAAGACAAGGTGATCCTCTCTCGTCATATTTATTTTATATTAGTATAGAGTTCCTCACAATTAATCTTGATGTGGAGTACTTGAAAGGTAATATCACCCCCATTTACAAATTTGAACCAATGATCACCCATTTGTTGTATGCGGTTGATATTTTAATTATGGCCAAAGCTACCATAAATAATGCTAAGAGCATTCAGCACATTTTTAGGTTTTGAATTATTTAACTGGCCTTGCTTTAAATGAAAACAAATCTACTTTGTTTTTTGGTAAAGGAGTAAATAACAAGCAGCAAATTGCTGATATTTTAAATATCCGTATTGGAAACCTTCCAGTTGTCTATTTAGGCATCTCATTATCTAACAACAAACTTAAAGCAAGGAATTTTGGATGTTTAATAGACAAAATAAATAAAACATTTAATCATTGGAATAGTAAAATGCTCAACATTAGTGGTAAAATTGAATTAGTTAAAACTGTTATCCATCCAATGATTCAATTTTGGATGCAATTCACCCATTTTCCTATGACTGTTATTCAGAGAATTAATTCTCTTTGTGCTAATTTCATATGGAAATCTAAAGCTCATAAGATGAGCTGGGATGATGTTTGTAAAACTAAAAGTGGGGGTGGCCTTGGTATTCGAAGAATTGATGAAGTTACTAAAGCAGTTGCAGTTAAACTGATATGGAAATATATACATGGTGAATCACTCTGGGCCAAATGGATGTGTAACAAATACTATAATAGCAGAAATTTTTGGACTGTTGTTATGGATAACAATTCTTCTTATACATGGAAATCCCTGCTTAGAGCTAGACAATGGTGCAAATGATTAATTGATAGAAAAATTGTTAATGGTGAAAATACAGATGTATGGTTTGACCCATGGCTTAATGGCTCTTCCTTGGTGGATAAATTTGGGTGGAATTTCATGTATATTACTGGTGGTTGTAATAGAAAAGTTTCTACTCTTATATCTGGCAATGAATGGAAGGATCATCTTGATTGTGTTCCTACTCAAATTCATCATACAGTGCATAACATCAAAATTCATAATCAAATGCAACATGATTTTTGGTTCTGGATTCCTAACAGTAATGGTCAGTTCAGTATGAACTCGGCCTGGAAACAAATCATATGCAAACATGTCGAATTTAATTGGACCAGTATAATTTGGGATAAAAATTGTGCTCCAAAAATGTCTACTTGTTCACTTCTGGCTAGATTAAACAAATTGAATATTAAAGATAGGATCAGCAGATGGAATACTGGTATTGATCAAACTTGTATGTTTTGTTTAAATCAGCATGAAGACAGGGACCAATTATTTTTTAACTGCACATATTCGAGGCAACTTCTTGATGATATTATGCATAAGCTAAAAATTAACCTCGGAAATTCATATGAAATCAACCAAAATTTTGAAATTTTGTGTCAAAATCAAAAAAGTAATCTATTACTTAACCATCTTATAAACGTAGCTTTTACTTCTCTGATTTGGCACATTTGGTGTGAAAGAAATACTCATATTTTCAAAGGTATCGAATTGCCAGTTCAAGTGAGAATCATGCTCATAATTCAAGACTTCAAGTATTTAATTTAGCATAAACTGGATTCAAAGACAAAATGTAAAGAGCCTGAACTTATCTTGTCAGAATTTGGCATCGCAATTGACCCAAATTCTGATCATCGACCTCCATGATCTCGATCTGGTCAATATTTCATTAAAGTTGATTGACTGTTTCTCTCTCCAGATTGCAGAAGTGTGAAGACATCTAGTTCGACGCTGGTTTCTTTTATTATTTTTTGTTTGCTCCACGTGTCTTGTTGTTTTGTTTTGTTTTTTTTTGTTTTTGCTGCCCCAAGTTGATCGTATGGATGGTTTTGAGTGTGTTGCTACTTTTTTTATTCCTCCATCTATTTGACAACTTGGTTTTCAGGCTTTGTATTCTGTTGTATTGTTAATATATGGACATGATATGTACTCCTTTTCCTAGCAAGGTACCCATTTAGGTTAGAGGGGTTGCAAGGTTTTAATGAAGCATATTATGGAAGTATATGAATACTATTTTATTTTATAAAGTACCTTTTTCTAAAAAAACAAAAAAAAACATTACTCCCTTCTCTTCTCCTTTCTACTTACATATTTCTTCTTACACCAACAATTTCTAATTCGAAAATAGATTTCGACTACGAAGATGCACATAATTTGGTCGTTATATCAATGTATCTACATATAAGAAGGAGCTATATGACATAAATTCACACGTCAGATTATACCAATTTAACATGGATGGACGACATATTAAATGGGCATCAAGAACGTTGTCAACGAAATTTTCAAATGAAAAGGCTTTGTTTTATCTCATTATGCGATAGACTGCAAAATTATGATCTGACTACAACGAAAGAAATTAACATCAGAGGGTGGTTGTCATATTCGTATACACCATAACTGTAGCGCTCTCAAATCGACAAATGAACGAAAGATATCAAAGGTTAGGTAAGACAATTTAAGTTTATTTTCATGTTGTTTTAGATGTACATACTAGCTACAGATATTATCAAGCCAGATGATCCTCAATTTAATACTATTCCAGATCACATTCAAACTTCAAACCGGTACTGCCTATATTTTAAAAACTATGTTGGTGCTATAGACGGTACAAACGTAATGACACACTTAACTGCAGATCGAGTTATTCCATATATAGGACGAAAAATTCATGCTACATAGAATATCTTAGCAGCATGCTCGTTCGATTAATAGTTTACTTATTTTATGGCTGATTGGGAAGGTACTGGGTATGATAGTAGAATTTTTAATTCAGTTATAAATGATAGAAACTCAAACTTCCATCACCCTCCATTTGGACAGTATTATCTAGTTGATTAAGGATATCCACTTTAACCTGGTTATTTACCACCCTATCGTAATATTTACCACCCTATCGTAATATTAGATATGATATTTCTCATTTTCGTAAAACCATTAATCTGTCAAAATCGGCAAATGAAAATTTTAAATTCTATCATTCGAGTTTATGTATGACAATTGAAAGAACCTTTGGAATATGGAAGAAAAAAGTTTGTCGTTTTGAAAATTATGCCTACATACTCATTTGAAACTGAAGTAAAACTGTAAAAGTTGTCGTATCTACAATGGCTATACACAATTTCATACGAAAATATAATAATGATGATTCAGATTTTATGCCTTATGATGATGATCCCGATCTTATTTCAGAGGAATACCAAGAAGAATATTATAGTATGAGAAGTGCACCGAACAAAGCATGTGAACAAGTATAACGATACATAGGACATGAAATATTAACAATTTGGAATGCCATAAGAGATAAAATTATTGCAGTAGGACTGCACTGAAACATTGTATTATTATATCTGTACTTGCTACTATTATATAATTAATTACCGTTTCCTTGTATTTTGTGATGTTCTGTCATTTTAATTAAATGATATTACATATTAAGACAAATAATTAGTTAACTACGTATCAATTAAATTAAAAATCACATTTTAAATACTCCGCATAAATACCTCGTTCAAATACTCCATTCGCGACACATAGACTCATTTGTGGTTCACTTAAGTTTGGCTTAGATTTACATTTTGTGCGTTGAGACTTGACATCTACAATCCATTAAACAGGACATCATCAATAACAAAAACTCATTTAAGAATTCAGCAAATTAAGCTTGCGAACAATTCAACGTCAGCAACTAGAAATTAGTCAAAGTATTATGGTCGCATCACTTTTACATCAACGCTGGACAACATAATTATTAGCATATTCATCCTCTTTCTATTCATTAATCAGAATATCCAACAAAAATGGAAAGTTAAAGAGATAACGATAGCAATTCACATCGAAATTTAAGTAGAGATAATGATTCATGTACACGCAAAAGGAAATCCCATTTTCATTGGCTTTCATAAAGTAATAAAGGGTTAGTGTATATTCCGTAAGTAATAATTTTTAACTCGGTACAAAAAAATGAGAATCTTATTTCACAAAATTTGAAATTAATTGTAAGTTTATATGATAAAAACTAGTTTTTTTTTAATGCAAACATTTACCGGGTTTTCTTTTATATTAGCAGTTCAAAATTTTTAAATATTCGTCGATTTCTCTGTAAATGTTTATAAAGATTTCTGTAAATATCTCAAAACTTAAAATATGAGGACCTATTTGTTTTCATTTTGTATTTTGAGTTTTGTGATTTTAGTTTGCACTAAAAAATAGTAAGAAATAAGAGAAGAAGATTTATAATTTTTAACCGTTGGAACGACCAACGGACAACGAAAAAGTTTGATTGTTCTCTGTGCTTTTGTTATCTCTCGAAACACGAAAAATAAAATAAACTTATTTTCTATTTTATATGTTAATTTCATTTTTCAAAATTGTTTATTTTTCAACTATACATACAACGGACGCGTTTTTGTATAGACGAAAACACAAAACTAAAATCGACAAGCCAAACGGAGCCTGCGTTTTTTATAACTGTTTTCTAGAAAATACGACTAAGATTTTAAATCTTAAGGTGGATGTTTTTACAAAAGTTTCCGTACCAAAATCACTCGAAATTTCGTGATCTGTACACCAATTAATTTAAGATTTTTAAGCAAAAGTATGCTTTTTAAATTTTAGAAAAAAATAAATAACCATTAACCATTCATGAAAATCTAGGAACAAAACGATAATAACAAGCTAAGCCTGCCAGCCAGTGAATTAGCTGCACAATGACAAATTGTCCAAACGAGACGAATTTTTATTTGAATGTCAAGTTTGGAAAATCAATTAAAGAAAATGAACAAATCAAAACTAGCGTAATGCCTCTCTACATTTCATCATAGTCTATCTCATTCTCTGTTTTGCCCCTAACCGCTCTCTGCTTTTGTTGCATCTCTGTTCTATATTGTAAATATTGCCTATCAATTTGAAATTAATGGCAACTTATACTTCACTGTTATCTTCTCATGCAGCAATTTCAACTTTTTCAAGACCTTCATTTACAAAAATTGGTTGCAGACCGGTATCTTATGTTTAAATATATTGGTTTATATGCATGCAAAGTAGCTATCTGTAGTATAACACCAAATTTGAACAAATTGTCATCATTTCTATAACATGGGTTTTAGTTTGGGTAAAGAAAAGTTGGTCCTTTTTTTCTTTGTACTTCTGGATCATCTTCAATAAAAGGAAAAAATGAATCATTTGTCTTCTTATCGTGATATCATCTATCTGCTTTGTGTTTTGGTTGATGGATAAAATGGAAAGATAAGTTATCGTTTACGGCTTGTTTACATTTCTAAAGCAACCCACTTGAGTGCTTTTATGTTTTAGCTAGCAAGCTGCTTCTACGGTTAAAGTTGAGAAGCAACTTTTTCTTGAAACGCAAAGAATATTATAAGCCACTTTTTTCCAAACAAGCTCATGTTTCCACTTGTCAATTCCTGCATATAACTTGTTTTTCTTTGGCATCAGTGTATATTGATTCATTAGTACTTTGTTATGAAAGCTAAATCGCCATCAATTGCATTCAGTTTGAAGTAAGAGCTAGTGCTACAGACAAAGGAAGAAAGGTTGTTCTAAAAAAGGAAAAAGATAATGATGTCAAAATCGATTTTTCCGGAGAAAAAAAACCAACTCCGTTGCTTGACACTATCAGCTACCCCGTGCACATGAAAAATCTATCTGCTCAGGTACCATGTGTTCAGTAACTAGTCTAATATTTTGAATGATAAGGCATAAGTTAAAAGTTGACATAAATATGCAGGAATTGGAACAATTGGCAGATGAACTGAGAATGGAGATAGTACATTCTGTGTCGGAAACAGGCGGTCATTTAAGTGCCAATTTAGGAGTTGTCGAACTCTCCTTGGCCCTTCATTATGTTTTCAACACTCCCGATGACAAAATCATTTGGGATGTTGGACATCAGGTAGATGATTGGCTGTACCATATAAATGAAGTTTTTGATAATATTTTTTATTGTTATATATGTATATATGCTGATTTTTTTGTCGAAAACAGTCCTATATGCATAAAATTTTGACTGGAAGGAGGTCTAAAATGCATACCATAAGACAGACTTTGGGGTTAGCTGGATTTCCCAAAAGGGACGAGAGCCCTCATGATGCGTTCGGTGCAGGCCATAGCTCTACAAGCATATCAGCTGGTCTTGGTAAGTAAATAACAAAAAAAGGTTCAATTTTTTATATATATCCAAATAAACCAAACATTGTGTGCAAACTCCTAAGGTAACTGATAAACTGGTTTGCTCTGGTAATTTGAGCTTGACCTTTGCACCTATCATTGAGAGTTAAATATTTGGCCAGCTAAGGTGCCCTTTCGGTAGTTTGAATTTTATGTTACTGATTTACATGTATTGATGCAGCCTTAGTATGGTAACTATGATTTTTTATTCAATTAGGAATGGCGGTTGCTAGGGACATATTAGGAAAGCAAAATCATGTAATATCAGTGATAGGAGATGGAGCGATGACCGGAGGTCAAGCTTACGAAGCAATGAACAATGCAGGATATCTGGATTCAAATCTTATTGTGATATTAAATGATAACGAACAGGTTTCCTTACCCACAGCTACTCCTGTTGGTGCTCTAAGCAGAGCTCTCATCAAGCTCCAATCAAACACCAAGTTTAGAGTTCTTCGCGAAGCTGCAAAGGTTAAAATGAAAAACATATCATATTCACTTATTGATTATTTTTTTCCCTTTTTTTAACTGAAAAAATAAAATGAAAATGATAATATAGCAATTATATCAGCACACATTCAGTTCCCCTCTAACTTCAGTTTGGAATTAGATCTAGATGCGTTAGCTCTTGCTTCTCATAAACTGTGTATGGAGTCTATGGACACATTTAAGAAATACAGCTAAAGAAAATCATTTTGCTATAATTTATATAGAAGGCTGTTGGACATCATACTGGATAAATGAAGTTTCTATTAAAGGACACGAAAATTCAACACATCGTTATATCGCTAATAAGACTTTTAGTGTAGCATACTACACTCTCCTGTCCAGGAAATTGAAAAAACAGATACCAAGAAAGTACTACATGAGTTCTTTATAGTAAGAAACAACCCTTTACCCAAATGCTGTATATACAGAATGTAACAAAACAAATTGGAGGGAAAACACATGAAGTAGCATCGAGATTAGATGAATACACTAGAGGAATGATTAGTGCATCCGGTGCAACCTTATTTGAAGAGCTCGGGCTATATTACATAGGTCCAGTGGATGGACATAATGTGGAAGATTTAGTGACAATACTCAAAAAAGTTAAAGACATGCCTGTTCCTGGACCAGTCCTCATTCACATAGTCACAAATAAAGGAAAAGGGTACCCTCCTGCTGAAGCTGCAGCCGACAAAATGCATGGTAAAAAACAT
This sequence comes from Allium fistulosum, assembly GCA_030737815.1. Classification (NCBI taxonomy): domain Eukaryota; kingdom Viridiplantae; phylum Streptophyta; class Magnoliopsida; order Asparagales; family Amaryllidaceae; genus Allium; species Allium fistulosum. The sequence continues at coordinate 1,027,275,105 of CM060902.1, forward strand.
ATCATAATTCAAACATGCATGCATAATTCTATTGCATTTTTGGAAAAAAATCATATGAATTTCTATTATGTGCTGCAGGTGTTGTTCAGTTTAATACGAAAACTGGTAAACAGTTAAAGTCCAAATCTCCTACACTGAGCTACACTCGATACTTTGCGGAGGCACTCATCAAAGAAGCTGAAGTTGATGATAAAATTGTGGCCATCCACGCAGCAATGAGCGGTGGGACAGGCCTGAACTATTTCGAAAACAAATTTCCGGACAGATGTTTTGATGTAGCAATTGCAGAGCAGCATGCTGTTACTTTTGCAGCAGGTTTAGCTACTGAAGGGCTCAAACCTTTCTGCGCAATTTATTCAACTTTTCTGCAAAGAGGGTATGATCAGGTAAAAGAAAATAACAACCCCCAACTGAAAATAGAAAAAACTTCCATTGAAATATACTGAAATTTTGGTTTCGCTCATGATTGATCGTGTCCTTTAGCCAAATTGATACTGTCAATAGCATCCACATAAACGAAAATAATAAAAATTCGTTAAAATCTTGATTTACTCATGAAGGTGGTGCATGATGTGGATCTGCAAAAGCTGCCAGTGAGATTTGCATTGGATAGAGCAGGACTTGTAGGTGCAGATGGACCAACACATTGTGGTGCATTTGACATAACATACATGGCATGCTTGCCTAATATGATTGTTATGGCACCATCCGATGAAGCTGAGTTGATGCACATGGTTGCGACTGCAGCAGCCATTGATGATAGGCCTAGTTGTTTTAGGTACCCACGAGGAAATGGAATTGGAGTTCCTCTTCCTGCACACAACAAAGGTGTCCCTATCGAGGTATCTATATTCAATTCCATATTTAAGTACATTCTCAGGTACCCCAAAAGGTACTAACATGTAAATGAGAAATGCATAAATCGAATCCCTACGACAACAGTAAACTCCTTCACCAAAGAGTGCGTTGGGGTCCTTGTGCAATCGATGCATATTCTCTCATGGGTTTACAGACCGTATCTTATTTACTTTTGGTAAAAAATTCTTTATGAAACACTGGAAGAAGAAGAAAGAAGTTTATGAACGATTTATACAACGGTTTACAAATTTAAGAAGAGGTGTTGCTTTGGCTAAAGTTTGTAAAATATTTCTGAATTTGTTATGAACAGATTGGTAAAGGAAGAATATTGAAGGAAGGGAATAGAGTTGCAATTCTAGGATATGGTACCATAGTTCAGTCATGTTTGAAAGCTGCAGATTCTTTGAGGGAACATGGTGTGAATGTGACTGTAGCAGATGGAAGATTCTGTAAGCCACTCGACACTGAACTTATTAGGAAACTGGCTAAGGAGCACGAGTTCATCATCACAGTTGAGGAAGGAGCTATTGGAGGATTCGGATCTCATGTGGCACAATTTTTATGTTTAACTGGATTATTAGATGGAAATCTCAAGGTAAAACTATTTTCTTCCAGTTTTTGGACACGCACTATAAACTCAATTAACATGGTTGAAACATTAATTATATTAATCAATGGTAAAGAAATAAACTAAAGAAAGGGTCATGTTAATGCGTGTCACAAAAACACATATCAAGAATGCTATTTATCAGCTAAATGGTAAAAAAAATTATTTCAAATACCCATTTTATCCTTATATAGTTTTAAAAGGTGATATTCGGATATATATTGATAATTCAATAACCTTATTAACGTTTTCCTAAAATGAAAAGACATATGACATTGAGTTATATCTCCAATTGAAATATAATTGGCATACATATAGTTATCTCGGATGAACCATTAAAAGAATATATGTTTCCAAGTTTAATCTGTAATAGCGTAGTGTACTGATATTGTAGATGGTACTATATAGTTCTCTCAAAGTATGGTATTTTATTATCAACTCATCTGCAGTTAAGACAAATGGTGCTTCCGCCTAAATATATCGATCACGGAGCCCATCAAGATCAAATTGAAGCAGCAGGACTTTCTGTGAAGCACATAGCCGTAACTGTTCTCTCACTACTAGGCAAAGAAAAAGAAGCTGTCCTGATATGACATTTGTCTAGTGTTCATCCTATTATTGTATCTTCAACTGTGATCGTTTGTCATGTACACAAAATGCTGTTAAAGTTGCAGTCCTGTCAGTTACTGTCTGAAACTAAAAATATGTAGTCAATTTTAAAAGTTTTTATTAGCTTCCTTTGCTTGTTTCCTGCATCCATTTGTACAATCCTAAATTTTTCTTCATTGTCAACGTGCAGCTTAGAAACCCCGGGGAGGAGAACTTTATAAAAGGTTGTAGTTAAGAAAACTAATATTTTAACGGTATTATGTATATTTTCCAAAACAATTACATTCTTTAATGTTTTTATAGAATTTACAAATAAGTACCCTAATCATTTAACAAGGAAATAACAATTATTAATGATATTATGAGTTTTTTCAAATTTGTTAGTTCATTTTCACAGGAGTCTATATTGTTATTGTTTTGTTCTATACTACAATGCTTAATATACAATTTTTTTTTCAATAATTAAAGTGATACTTTATCTAAAAAGGCATTTATTTTGATGTCTCGGGGACATCTAAAAGATAACACCTCTAACCACTTGAGTTATAGGTCATTGAAGCTTAATATACGAAATACAATTCAAACATACTATATTATTTTCAAATATAAATTCTGAAACCCAAATATAGGATAGTGAACTATTATCGAATACATTATAAACCAAATTTCTTCCCTGACACGGTTTCCAAAATGGGTTTCTTACTAGATTTTGATGATATGAAAACTTTTAACCAAAATGGAATACTATTCAGTTCTTTACTATTTACTACATAAGATAAATATTTTAAAAATAATTTGTAAATATGGAATAGTAATTATCTACTAATTCATTTGACGGCAAACAAAGGAATAAGATTATTTTGTTTCTCTTGTTCAATGTGATATAATTACAGCAGTTTAAAAAAAAAGAATTGAAAAAGGATGTTCTCATTTGGTACCTAATTAAAAACGTGTTTTTATACAATATTCAGTCTTTTAATACAGTTTTGGATTAACCATGGATGTCTATACAAATCTTGTTGACAATCCTATCTTTACTAGCCAAGATCGGATCGGGGGGAGAGAAGGAGGGGGAGGGGGTGTTAAATTTTGGTGATACAAAATCACAAATATAGGAAAATAAATATGCAAAAGAAAGAAAGAGAAGATTTTGTTTCCCCTAATTAATAGACATATTTGAGTATGTTTATTTCTCTCTCTAATGGGCTAATCAAATTATTTTTTGCCATCTAATGTTAACTTGGGCATTAAGTAATAAATAGAGACTAGAAGAGAGGGTAAAAGTATGGTGCAAAATCTATTTGCTAATTTTCTCTTCTCCATCTTTGTTCTTCTTCTCCAACAATTTTAGCCATATAGATATTTTCTCCCTTTTTCAATTTGGTTATTGATTCAATGATATTTTGTTTATTTTAGCTTTGTTCTATTAATTGTAAACAAAATTTTGGTGAATCAATAAAATGGGTGGTTGGGTGGAATATCTTGTGTTATTGCGTTTTGATTTCAATTCCGTCTTGTTTTCAATCCAAGTTATCTCTTTGTGATTTGGGTGATAAAGATCCGTTGATAAAAGCTTCCGCAAAGCGCTACTATTTTCATAACAAGGGGTGCCATCTTCTTCTTCTTCTTCATCTAATTCTCCTCCATTAGCAAGTCACAATCTTCGTTCACAACAACATCCTGCAGAGAAAACCTCAGGAATTGATGAAAAGGGTTTTCAAACTGTTCAGAACCGATGATCCAAACTTTTGAATAAAAGATCTACATCTCAGGGAAATCAACCATCTGGAATTGGCTCAAATCAGATTAATCTGAATTGCAAAAATGCAATTCAGATTAGGCAATTGTATGAAAAAGGCTTATACTCGGATAATCAGAGCTACAGACCTATTCCAAAGGCAAGAAACACATCAAAAAACAACAAAACAAATATGTATTCAGAAGCACAGTTCAAAGGTGTAACAACCCGCATTTATACGATAATATATTTATCGTCTATTCGTATTTAAAATCCTAAATATGAATTTTTATCGTGTTCGAATCCGTTGTTCTAATGGATTCAAATCGTGTTTTAAATATCACCAAAGTGTTTTATTATCATGGTTTGCTATTTATAAATTCAATGGGCTTAATAATATTGCTTGGCCCATTAACAAATCTATTCCCCTTCACCTTTATTATCTGACAAAGGCCTCTTACCCTCTCCATTCACGTTCATTTTCTCAAGTTCAAAACAAAGTCGCGTTTCTCTCCTCCCCTACATGCGATTCGTGATTTAGGGTTTTTTCTGATTTGGGGCTTCGTTCCCTTAGTGCTCGGCTTTGCTCAAGAAGGTGATTTGGACTTTGCCTTCGTCGATTGTTGTAGCTCTGGCTTAACTTCGTTCCTCTTCCTCATCGCTACGCTTCGTCTTTCATTCGTGGCTAAGGTGAGTGTTCCGGGCACTCACATCTAATTTAATCTAGTTATTTGTGAATCTTGCCTTAGTTCTCTCGGCTTCGATTTTGAACTGTTAATCGCTTTATCTCGACTGCTTGATAATGTTTTCTTGGTCGTCATGGTTTTGTGAATTTGCTGTTTGATTTTGTGACTTGCTCACTTCAGCCTGGTCACTGATTCGACCTGGAAATTGTTGCATTTGAATTCGTTGGTGTTATCTGCCTTTTGATTTTGACCGTGTTCGATTTCGTCGCTATGTCGATTTAAGTTGTTGTAGATTCATATGTTCATCTCGGTCCATTACTGTTTTCATGAACTTCGAATTCACTGTGAATTAAAGCTTTAGTTTGCCGGCCCCTGTGAGCTTCGTCTTTGGCCATCTTTTTGCCATTCCTTACCTGACTCATCAAGCATCATTGTTTACTTACTTGTAGTTGCTGCACTGCTGTTTGTAGTTAATTGCTTTGAGTTGATCCTGTCTGATTTGAGTCTTGATATACTTGTTTCACAGTATATTTAGTTGCCACATTATCTCGACTTTGTAAACACCTTGCTTGTGCGTGTCATTGATTCTGTCTGGTTGCACTTTGATGTTGTTTAAGTGTTCACTCTTGTAGTCACTAAACTTGATCTCTGTTGTAATGCTGTTGAGTTGCTTTGGGATTGAACTTCTGTTGCTTTGACATTGTATTCATTCCTGTAGTTGCTTGACACATTTGTTGTTATTCTATGCTGCACTCTGTAATCATGAGTTGCACAGGTCTTTGCAGTGCTTCATGTTGTATTCATCCTTCACTTGAGCATTGCATTTGTTCTTCATTTCTAGTGTGTAGTTGTTCAACCTGGTTTGGGGTTGTTGCACTGCACTTTGTATAGTTACCACTGTTTCAAGTATGTGGTCTTCATTATTCATGTATCTGCATTTCATATGCCTGCAACCTTGAATTTCCTGTTGCATATGAATTTGAAATTGTAGCATTGACCCTGTACCACTTGGGGTTGTAGTGCAATGAGCATTCATGTAGTCACTGGGTAGCTTTGTTATGAAGGTGACATTTGTTTGTGGTCCCTGATCACTGTCTATTGTTGCCAGTAGCATTCATGCTTCATTGTGTAGTTCTTTTGCCATTCACGTGTTATATATATGATGTATTTCCTTTTCTTGGATTTTGGCAGTTTCTATTTTAGTTGTACTTGGGTATACACTGCATATTCATGTGTCATTTTCACTTGCATCTGTTCATCCCTGAGCACTTGCTGACCTGCTGCATACTTGTAGCTTGTAGTTGATTCTGGCGTAGTTGCACATTTGAGCTTCTGTTCATCACTTGGGTACACATTTCGTATTCTCTTAGTTGAAGTTTTTTCGCTGCTGCACTGCCTTGTTCTCGAATCTGATACATTGCATTGATGCCTTGTATCATTTGCATTTTGTCATTTTGCTTCACTGATGACCTTATCTTCTAATGAGGCTGATCTGCGTCTTTTCTGTTGAGTGTTGTAGTGCCATATCTTTGGTGCTCTCGCCTTCAGTTTGCTATTTCCCTGTGCCTTGCTTTGCGACATGTTGAACTTGTTTCACTTGTTGCCTCTTTCACTGGATACACTGTTTCATTTCACTGATGCAGCCTTGCCCTTAAATACAAGTGGTGGCTGCATTTTCGTAGCAGTTTTACCCTTGTCCCTTGTGGTGACTTTATATTCTGTTGTGGCGAGGCGGTGCACGCGTGCGTGCACTGCAGCCACACTGAATTGACAGATTTTAATCGATATTTCTTTTGTTCTTGATTCATCGACCTGTTGCGTAATTCGTAGGCTGTATTGGCGAGGCAGTACATGTTAGCATTTACTGCAGCCAATTAGCATTGATGTTTTTAAATTGACATTTCAATTGTTTAAACTGCTTTGGATTTCTGTTTTGTGGATTAACACTGTTTAGGGTTATATCTGCCGTTATTCGGTTCTCTTATCGAGAAGTTGGGTATACGAGATTTATGTGACTGTCGTCTATTTGATATTGGATTATTATTGCTTCTAAGTATTAATAACTGAGTTTGAATTAGACTGATCCGGGTATTATTTTCTTTTGAATTTAATACTCGGGTCAGACCGAGTATTTACAGGTTGTAGATTTTTAGCTTTGGGTTGCTGCTAGAGCTATGAAGACTTTTTATATCATTTGAAGTGGTCTTCGTTTTGTCGTAGTAGTCAGTGTGTCTGTTTTAAGATGATAATGTATTCATGTATATTAGTCGATAATGTACTTGTATATATAACTTCTTGAGTCGACAATTGTAGTTGTATCATTTGTATTGTGTCAAATGTATTGTAACTGATATCAGTTATTATATATATGAGACTTTTCGTTCCATTTGTATTCCGCATTTATGTTATCTGTGTTATTTTTATATCTATTGTCCTAAACTATTATAGCCACTATGTAGTAGCTTTGAGTTTGTATCGGTATGTCGGATTTCCTCCTGTAATAAAAATGCATGTTATCCTATCTGACATATCGGTGCTCGCACAAAGCAATTACATAGATGGTCGCTCCTCAACAGCCTTATTCTCCGTGCTAGTTGACAGCACTACACCGTAGTGTTCTTGGCTAGCGTGGGTATAGAGGTGGGGCGTCACAGCTTGGTATCAGAGCCTGGGGTTTAGGACAATTATAAAACATAACTTAGATGGAGCATGTGTTACAACTATTTGTCGATGTTTTATCTCTCATCTTTACATATGATTATTTTCGACTGTTAGGTATGAATTCCTAACGCTTATTCTTGTGTTTTCGGCTTTGAATTGATTTAGCCGATGTTGATTTTGTTTTAATTTGGCAAATTAAAGCCATTTTGACTTTTGGGCTTTGTTCCACTTTTGTTCTATGCTATGAGTGTCATTGTGTACCTGTTACACTGTGATGAAAAATAGCTGGACCAGTTGCAAATTGAGTGATTTTGATTTCTCATTCACATCTAGTTTGAATCTCAACGATTTTGAACTTGATATTTTGTGTTTTCCTCATCTTGAATTCCATTCGACTTCGGTCACTTTGTTTTTGAGAAATTGCTAATTTCTTGATTTTCAAGACTCTGATTTTGTTTGCCGTTGGTTTCCTAATTTGATCGATTCTTGATCATTTCCCCGATTTGTTGCTATCATTTACTAGCAACTTTGATGACATTTTCTTTGGGATTTTTGTGAACATACTTTCTGATGGATTCAGTATCGATTTCTTTGGATTCTATTCACATCTTTGTATGTGAATTCTTGTGATTGATTGTTTCTACAATCATTTTTGTGATTTGTCACTTTAAAAATATAAAGGTTTTCTATACTAGTAGTAAATATTAAAATCCTTTTCTCCAAACAGTTTCAAAACTATTTTACTACAAAACTCTTTTTCTTAAACGGTTTTTCCAATCTATTAGTATATACAAGCCTTTATTTCACTCGTATGAGAAATTGAATTAAACGGCTTAGTAAAACAAGTGGTATGAAACGCTTGCGTTTACTTCGTCGGTTAACTCCTGGACTTGTTCGATTGAACCCTTTTTGACAATTTTCTAGTGAAGATTTACAGTTTGTTCGTAAATATTTGAATTAAGCTAGTGGTTATGGGACATGAAGCTAAACTCTTATATTCACTAACTTAATGTAATTGACACTTCTTAATGATCATGACGATCATTTTTTATGATTTAGACTGGACCTCATCGGTGTGATTTCGTCTCACACATATCTCTTGGGCTTTGAGGATTGTCTAGACACCATTGTGTGATTTCGTCTCACACATATTGCACGGTTAGACTAGGCCTCATCGGTGTGATTTCGTCTCACACATATCTCTTGGGCTTTGAGGGTTGTCTGGATACTCTTTGTGTGATTTTGTCTCACACATATTTCTTTGTCTGCGTGGGAGACTATACCCCGTTTATGTGATGTTTCGCCATCACATATCTAGGGTAGCACCCTACGGTCTTCGGGCCATTCCTGTGTGAAAATTTAATGGATAGCTTCCATGAGATAGCTTCTCATTCATGTGTTTACGCGTAGGTGAGTTTTCATGCTCCCATTCATGTGTTAGGCCTTTTCCCCTCTTTTTTTTTATAATTTAGACTAGCGATTGTGCGAAGTCTCTTTGTCTGCGTGGGAGACTATACCCCGTTTATGTGATGTTTCGCCATCACATATGTAGGGTAGCACCCTACGGTCTTCGGGCCATTCCTGTGTGATACGCGTAGGTGAGTTTTCATGCTCCCATTCATGTGTTAGGCCTCCCCCCTATTTATGTGTTTTCTGGATTTCTTGTGATGATTTCTGGAATTTTGTGCTTCACCAATTTTCGTGATTTCTATTGATATGTTTATCAATTTTTGTGCATTGGTGAATTCATGTGTTATTGACTTGTTATGAATACAAGTTTAGGGTATGATATCCCTTTTTTATCTTTGAGAAGATTCTTGTGACATTTTTGATGAATGAAAATTCATTTGGTATTATATTTTGATGCTAGTTATTTTGATGAGATTTTGACGTGTTAACTTCAGTAACCGTCAATTTTGAAATGGATTTACAAGCGGTTCTCCCGCAACACTGATATTGCTAATTTAATCACGTGTTTTCAAAATTCTTTATTTTTTTAAAAAGTTGTTTCAAAAATATAAATTAAATTTGTTTTCAAAATTTTTACAGTTTACAATTTTCAAAAGAACGAGGAAGCGATTTAAACGTTTCAGCAAAATCGAGGACTATGACCCCTTTCTTTTACTGATTCGCTTAATTCCGGACTTGTCCATTTGAGAATGTGAAATGTTATTTTTAAAACACACAATCTTGCACTTTCAAGGAAACGATAAAGAGATTTAAACGATTTAGCAAAAGTACGGAGTATGGAACCATACTTTTACTACTTCGGTTAATTCCGGACTCGTTAATTGAATATTTATGACTTCTGATTATCGTTTTGATAATCGGATATTTCTGATTTCTGATTATCGTTTTTGATAATCAGATATTTGTGAAATTTGATTATCGTTTGAGATAATTAAATATTTTTCGATTTGATTAATCGAATGTTTGTGTTTCTGATTATCGTTTTTGATAATCAGATATTTGTGAAATTTGATTATCGTTTGAGATAATTAAATATTTTTCGATTTGATTAATCGAATGCTTGTGTTCTGATTATCGTTCTTGATAATCAGATATTTGTGAAATTTAATTATCGTTGAGATAATTAAATATTTTTCGATTTGATTAATCGAATGTTTGTGTTTCTGATTATCGTTTTTGATAATCAGATATTTGTGAAATTTGATTATCGTTTGAGATAATTAAATATTTTTCGATTTGATTAATCGAATGCTTGTGTTTCTGATTATCGTTTTTGATAATCAGATATTTGTGAAATTTGATTATCGTTTGAGATAATTAAATATTTTTCGATTTGATTAATCGAATGCTTGTGTTTCTGATTATCGTTTTTGATAATCATATATTTGTGAAATTTAATTATCGTTTGAGATAATTAAATATTTTTCGATTTGATTAATCGAATGCTTGTGTTTCTGATTATCGTTTTTGATAATCAGATATTTGTGAAATTTGATTATCGTTTGAGATAATTAAATATTTTTCGATTTGGTTAATCGAATGCTTGTGTTTCTGATTATCGTTTTTGATAATCAGATATTTGTGAAATTTAATTATCGTTTGAGATAATTAAATATTTTTCGATTTGATTAATCGAATGCTTGTGTTTCTGATTATCGTTTTTGATAATCAGATATTTGTGAAATTTGATTATCGTTTGAGATAATTAAATATTTTTCGATTTGATTAATCGAATGCTTGTGTTTCTGATTATCGTTTTTGATAATCAGATATTTGTGAAATTTGATTATCGTTTGAGATAATTAAATATTTTTCGATTTGATTAATCGAATGTTTGTGTTTCTGATTATCGTTTTTGATAATCAGATATTTGTGAAATTTGATTATCGTTTGGGATAATTAAATATTTTTCGATTTGATTAATCGAATGCTTGTGTTTCTGATTATCGTTTTTGATAATCAGATATTTGTGAAATTTAATTATCGTTTGAGATAAGTAAATATTTGCGATTTGAAAATTCGATTATCATTTTTGATGATTGAATATTTACGATTTTGAGATTTGAGCTTCGTCTTTTTCTCTGGCGATTCAGGTGAGTAATTTGATTTACTCACATTCAATTCGTGCAGTACGTGATTTCTGCTCTGATTCCTTTTCTTACAATTGCTAGAACTCGATCGATCTTTTTTTTATCAAGTCGATGATGATGTTTGAGGTTGTTTATATAGTCGTCTGATTTTGATTCCTTGACCCCCACGATGTTGATTCTTTTGATTTGAATCAGTCGAACCTTTTGATTCTATATCTGATACTTCCATAATTCCTATACTTCCCTGCTGACATTTGCTTTGCTTATGCATTCGACATTGCCATGCTCTTATGGTTGTTACCTTTTATCCATTTATTCCTTATGATTGCGAGGACGCAATTTCTTTAAGGAGGGAAGTCTGTAACAACCCGCATTTATACGATAATATATTTATCGTCTATTCGTATTTAAAATCCTAAATATGAATTTTTATCGTGTTCGAATCCGTTGTTCTAATGGATTCAAATCGTGTTTTAAATATCACCAAAGTGTTTTATTATCATGGTTTGCTATTTATAAATTCAATGGGCTTAATATTATTGCTTGGCCCATTAACAAATCTATTCCCCTTCACCTTTATTATCTGACAAAGGCCTCTTACCCTCTCCATTCACGTTCATTTTCTCGCGTTCAAAACAAAGTCGTGTTTCTCTCCTCCCCTACAGGCGATTCGCGATTTAGGGTTTTTTCTGATTTGGGGCTTCGTTCCCTTAGTGCTCGGCTTTGCTCAAGAAGGTGATTTGGACTTTGCCTTCGTCGATTGTTGTAGCTCTGGCTTAACTTCGTTCCTCTTCCTCATCGCTACGCTTCGTCTTTCATTCGTGGCTAAGGTGAGTGTTCCCGGCACTCACATCTAATTTAATCTAGTTATTTGTGAATCTTGCCTTAGTTCTCTCGGCTTCGATTTTGAACTGTTAATCGCTTTATCTCGACTGCTTGATAATGTTTTCTTGGTCGTCATGGTTTTTTGAATTTGCTGTTTGTTTTTGTGACTTGCTCACTTCAGCCTGGTCACTGATTCGACCTGGAAATTGTTGCATTTGAATTCGTTGGTGTTATCTGCCTTTTGATTTTGACCGTGTTCGATTTCGTCGCTATGTCGATTTAAGTTGTTGTAGATTCATATGTTCATCTCGGTCCATTACTGTTTTCATGAACTTCGAATTCACTGTGAATTAAAGCTTTAGTTTGCCGGCCCCTGTGAGCTTCGTCTCTGGCCATCTTTTTTCCATTCCTTACCTGACTCATCAAGCATCATTGTTTACTTACTTGTAGTTGCTGCACTGCTGTTTGTAGTTAATTGCTTTGAGTTGATCCTGTCTGATTTGAGTCTTGATATACTTGTTTCACAATATATTTAGTTGCCACATTATCTCGACTTTGTAAACACCTTGCTTGTGCGTGTCATTGATTCTGTCTGGTTGCACTTTGATGTTGTTTAAGTGTTCACTCTTGTAGTCACTAAACTTGATCTCTGTTGTAATGCTGTTGAGTTGCTTTGGGATTGAACTTCTGTTGCTTTGACATTGTATTCATTCCTGTAGTTGCTTGACACATTTGTTGTTATTCTATGCTGCACTCTGTAATCATGAGTTGCACAGGTCTTTGCAGTGCTTCATGTTGTATTCATCCTTCACTTGAGCATTGCATTTGTTCTTCATTTCTAGTGTGTAGTTGTTCAACCTGGTTTGGGGTTGTTGCACTGCACTTTGTATAGTTACCACTGTTTCAAGTATGTGGTCTTCATTATTCATGTATCTGCATTTCATATGCCTGCAACCTTGAATTTCCTGTTGCATATGAATTTGAAATTGTAGCATTGACCCTGTACCACTTGGGGTTGTAGTGCAATGAGCATTCATGTAGTCACTGGGTAGCTTTGTTATGAAGGTGACATTTGTTTGTGGTCCCTGATCACTGTCTATTGTTGCCAGTAGCATTCATGCTTCATTGTGTAGTTCTTTTGCCATTCACGTGTTATATATATGATGTATTTCCTTTTCTTGGATTTTGGCAGTTTCTATTTTAGTTGTACTTGGGTATACACTGCATATTCATGTGTCATTTTCACTTGCATCTGTTCATCCCTGAGCACTTGCTGACCTGCTGCATACTTGTAGTTGATTCTGGCGTAGTTGCACATTTGAGCTTCTGTTCATCACTTGGGTCCACATTTCGTATTCTCTTAGTTGAAGTTTTTTCGCTGCTGCACTGCCTTATTCTCGAATCTGATACATTGCATTGATGCCTTGTATCATTTGCATTTTGTCATTTTGCTTCACTGATGACCTTATCTTCTAATGAGGCCGATCTGCGTCTTTTCTGTTGAGTGTTGTAGTGCCATATCTTTGGTGCTCTCGCCTTCAGTTTGCTATTTCCCTGTGCCTTGCTTTGCGACATGTTGAACTTGTTTCACTTGTTGCCTCTTTCACTGGATACACTGTTTCATTTCACTGATGCAGCCTTGCCCTTAAATACAAGTGGTGGCTGCATTTTCGTAGCAGTTTTACCCTTGTCCCTTGTGGTGACTTTATATTCTGTTGTGGCGAGGCGGTGCACGCATGCGTGCACTGCAGCCACACTGAATTGACAGATTTTAATCGATATTTCTTTTGTTCTTGATTCATCGACCTGTTGCGTAATTTGTAGGCTGTATTGGCGAGGCAGTACACGTTAGCATGTACTGCAGCCAATTAGCATTGATGTTTTTAAATTGACATTTCAATTGTTTAAACTGCTTTGGATTTCTGTTTTGTGGATTAACACTGTTTAGGGTTATATCTGCCGTTATCCGGTTCTCTTATCGAGAAGTTGGGTATACGAGATTTATGTGACTGTCGTCTATTTGATATTGGATTATTATTGCTTCTGAGTATTAATAACTGAGTTTGAATTAGACTGATCCGGGTATTATTTTCTTTTGAATTTAATACTCGGGTCAGACCGAGTATTTACAGGTTGTAGATTTTTAGCTTTGGGTTGCTGCTAGAGCTATGAAGACTTTTTATATCATTTGAAGTGGTCTTCGTTTTGTCGTAGTAGTCAGTGTGTCTGTTTTAAGATGATAATGTATTCATGTATATTAGTCGATAATGTACTTGTATATATAACTTCTTGAGTCGACAATTGTAGTTGTATCATTTGTATTGTGTCAAATGTATTGTAACTGATATCAGTTATTATATATATGAGACTTTTCGTTCCATCTGTATTCCGCATTTATGTTATCTGTGTTATTTTTATATCTATTGTCCTAAACTATTATAGCCACTGTGTAGTAGCTTTGAGTTTGTATCGGTATGTCGGATTTCCTCCTATAATAAAAATGCATGTTATCCTATCTGACATATCGGTGCTCGCACAAAGCAATTACATAGATGGTCGCTCCTCAACAGCCTTATTCTCCGTGCTAGTTGACAGCACTACACCGTAGTGTTCTTGGCTAGCGTGGGTATAGAGGTGGGGCGTCACAAAAGGTGCAAGAAATACTTCAAGAAACAATCAAACAAGTGTGAATTTAGATGCACAATTGAAGATAAAGCTGAATAATGCCTCTTGGGCTGAGATGATCAAAATAGAAGGATTATGTTAAATTTTGGTGATACAAAATCACTAATAGAAGGAAACAAATATGCAAAAGAAAGAAAGAGAAATTTTATTTCTCTTGATTAATAGACATAATTGGTTATCTTTATTTCTCTCTCTAATTGACTAATCAATTTATTTTTTGTCATATAATATTAACTTGGACACTAAGTAATTGATGTTATAAATAGTGCCTAGAAGAGAGCGGCAAAGTGTGGAAAAATATTTGATATTTCTCTTTTCTTCTATTTTTGTTCTTCTTCTCCAAGCACTAAGATGCCATTGTTGTAAAGATCAAGACTTCTTATCAACTAGGTTATTGATTCTATTTTTATTTAACTTTTATTTGGTCGATTAATTATAAACAATTGTTATTGAGAATCAATATAAATGATTGTTAGGTGGAATCTTGCATGTTGCTCTCTTGATTTCTTTGTATTTTAGATCTATCTTCACCATTGTTTATCTTCAAATATTTTATTTTCATCCAATATTATGCCATTGTATTTGGGTGATATAAGATCCTAAATAGGCTTTCACAACAATTTTATCCTTTTTTCGCGCAACAAAAATCCTAACAAATTGGTATCAGAGCTAGATCATTGTAAGGTTAAGGGTAATTTTGGATTTATATAATTATTGAGATGCTAGATTTAATTTCATTTTTGAAGATTTCTCTTCTAAATGGAAAAAGTAGAATATTTGGAAGCTAAGATAGAGGATGTTTTATATCTCAACGATCTTCATGAGCCAATTGAAGATGATGGGAAGAGACCCCAAAAAATAGGGGAGGGTAAATGAATGAAGATGGATAAAAATGCAATTGCTTTGAATCGTCGGTATCTTAATGATTCAGTTTTCTACTATGTGGCTAGTTGTAAATCTTTCAAGGCTTTGTGGGACAAGTTGGTATCTTTATATGAGTCAAAAGTGCTACCAGTAAGGCTTTTCTTGTTCAAAAATTGGTTCAGTTGAGGTTGGATGGAGAGAAGTCTATAGCAGAGCATTTGAATGAATTTCAAAATGTAATAAATCAGTTGGCGGGTATTATCAAATTTGATGATGAATTACAAGCTCTTTTGTTGATGAGTTCGCTTTCCGAGGTTGTGAAACATTGGTTGTGTCATTAAGTAACTTCAATGTTAATGAAACTATCTCTTTGAATACTGTCTGGAATAGTCTCTTGAATAAATAACTTAGAAGGAAAGGGTCAACCTTGAAATTAGTTCAAGATGAGGCTATGGTAGCAAGGAACTCAAAGTGTGATACAAAACCGAAGAAAAATGTCGATAATGGTAAATGTATGTCGAAAAATATTTTTGTTATTATTGTCATAAAAAGGGTCATATGCGCAACAACTGTGAAGCGTATAAAATGGATCAAAAGAATGCTATTATAGTAATAGTGATAGCGATATAGGGACAGACATAGCTGAAGCTACTAATAATGATACTTCTTATGATCTCCTCATTAGTGATGTTAAGACTTGGAAGATGAATTTGGGTGCTAGTTTTCACATATGTGATGTGAGGTGTTTTTCTTCTTATAAAAAGACCGTCGATATGATTAGGACTACCAATGAGTATAGTTGCCAGTTTGTGGTATTAGATATATTCGGTTTTGTATGCATGATAGTGTGGTTAGAGAAGTCTCGAGCGTGAGGCATGTTCTTAGTAATTCGCATAATCTCATTTCTCTTGGTCAGTTGGACCGTCTGGTTGCGCTTATGAGACTCGAGGTGGGAGTTGAGAGCAAAGAAGGTGGTCATATTGTGATGAGAGTGGTATTAAATGATGGAAACATTTATATATTGGTTGGTCGTGTGGTGAATAATAGAAAGTCAGTGAAAGTTGAAGAGCCTAGTCCACATGTAGGTGGTGAGGTGAATGTGTGCACTGCTTTTGATGGAGGTGTTGGCAGTCATATTTTTGATAGGGGTCTTCATTTTGATGATGCTCGAGGTATCAATGGTGATGGTGCGGAGAACTAGGGTCAAGTTGTAAAGGGGTGTCGAATTGAAAATCCACAAAGACTTTATGGAGGTCTTTATGGTATTACAAATGCTTTTGAGGCCATTTCTTATTTTTCTCTTTAAAGATACGATTTGATTGAAGATGGAGATGAAGGATGTGTTGGAGATATGTGATTTTGCATCAAGGTAGAGTGTTAAATTTTGGTGATATAAAATCACAAATAGAAAGAAACAAATATGCAAAAGAAAGAGAAAATTTTGTTTTCCCTAATTAATAGGCATAATTGGTTATGTTTATTTCTCTCTTTAAGTGGCTAATCAATTTATTTTTTGTCATATAATGTTAATTTAGGCATTAAGTAATTGATGTTATAAATAGTGCCTAGAAGAGAGAGTGGAAAAGTGTGGAAAAGCATTTGGTATTTCTCTCTTCTTCCATTTTTGTTATTCTTCTC
Organism: Allium fistulosum; assembly: GCA_030737815.1. NCBI lineage: Eukaryota > Viridiplantae > Streptophyta > Magnoliopsida > Asparagales > Amaryllidaceae > Allium > Allium fistulosum. Next base: position 1,027,291,836 of record CM060902.1, read on the forward strand.
AAAACACTAAGAAGTCATTGTTGTAGAAAACAATATTGATTCAATTTTTGTTTTGTTCGCTTTTATTTGGTGGGTTAATTATAAACAATTGTTTTTGAGAATTAATATAAATGGTTGTTGGGTGGAATCTTGCGTATTGCTCTCTTGATTTCTTTGTGTTTTATATCTATCTTCACTATTGTTTATCTTCAAATATTATTATTTTCATCCAATATTATCCCTTTGTACTTGAATGATATAAGATTCTAAGATAGACTTCCGCAATAAATTTATCTTTTGTTTAGTTTTGCACTACAAAAATCCTAACAGATTATACTCTGATTTTGATCTCAAGTATGTTGCTCCCCTCTCCATCAATGAGAAAAAGATTGTTGTTGTGAATGCAGAGGCCAGTAAGAGAATAGAAAATAAATGGAGTTTTTCGGTTATTGCCTATGTATTTTGTAGTAGACCCGCATATCATCACTTCAAGGCCTTCATCGCAAGATCTTGTAACTCTACTGGTAAATTTGACATTTATACTCGAAATAATGATTTCTTTATCATTAGATTTTCAAATGCTTCAGATTGTAAAAAACAATCAATGATGGTCCATGTTTCTTAAATGGAAAACTTATTATTTTAAAAAATAAAGTAAGAAACTTAATCTTGATAGAGATTTGCTTACAACTATGCCAGTCTGGGTTAGATTACCAGAACTTAATCTTAGGTTGTGGGATAAGGAAATTTTAAGTGCAATAGTCAGTGTAGATGGTAATCCTTGAAGTTGGGTGAACCACTTACAAAGGTGACCAGATTATCATATGCAAGAATTCTAGTAGAAGTTAAGGCAGATGCTGATCTACCAAATGAAGCATACATTTCTATGCATGATGGAGAAAATTTAGTGCAAAGCATAGAATATGAATGGATTCCTCCTAGATGCAAACAATGCTCATGCCTTGGCCACTCTATAGAAAACTGTGTTACCAAAAAGTTTTGAAAAGAAAAGAGTTCAATGTAAGAAAAATTAGTTGAAGACAAAGGCAACATGCAAGCTGACAAAGATGCAAATTCTGAAAGGGTTCATTTTGAATATAATAATAATGCAGTTCCTCTATCATCAAATGGCTTATCAAACATAGACAAGAATTATGAAAATAATGCTTTTGATTAAGATAAAATTTAGAAAGTTGAAGAACCTGAAATCATTATAGAACAGAGTAAGGATGTGAATGTTCATACAATTCTCATTCCAAACTCCGTAACATCTAAAGAAAATATCATAAATATGGCTGAATCACAACCTAAAGAAAAAGAAGCAGCGATACAAGAAACATAAAACTTCTCTCCTAAAACTACTAGGTGAATCTAGATGAGGGCTCTTTCATTAATAAAATTCTAGACTTAATGCCACCTTCCAATCTTGGAATTAATCATTTAGCAAGACATCTCACTCCTCAAGATGGGAAGTAAGCTTCAAAACAAGTTATACAAAAGGCAATTAGTCTAGCTGCAAATACTTCTTCATCTACAAGCAGAAAGGAAAAAAGTAGAATGATAAATATAAATGATATTATCACAGATATCAGCATAGAAGATGCAGATGATAGTGATTTCAAAAGAAAATACATCATCAAAAATTGCAAATGCAAGCGCTAGTTAAAAGTAAAAAAACAAAAATTCATACAAGAAAAAAGGAAAGAATCTGGAAGTATTGGAAGATGAGAATAGATACAGTGCTTCACTGTAGTTGCTAGTTATATCCTTTGAGTATCCGTTATAATAATATTAATTTTAATTATGAGTATCCTTTGAGTAGGATTATTAGAACATAAATTGGATGATGATAGTTTTGATGTTTTTCAGAACATAAGAATAAGCAACTGGGATGCAATTAATAACAATTCTAAGAATGGTAATGGTAGAATTATTGTTAGTTGGGAACCCAATGTTTGGGATTTACATTAGTATAGTCTTAATTTACAATGCATTCATTGTAATTTATAAATAGAGGGGGTCTAATGTTATAAATAAGTTTTGTATATGCTCTAAATATAGAAAAGGATAGATTATTGTTATGGAATTATTTAAAGCATCTTAACAAGACAATAAACAATGTTTTGATTGTAGTAGAGGATTTTAACCCTGTTTTGCATTTCTCTGAAAAAAAGAAGGAATTCCAATTCCTTTTAAAATGTTGGAATTCCTTTCTAATTTTATTCTTAAATTTCAGCTAATTGAGCCTATAATATTTGGAAATAAATTCATTTGAAAATCCGACAGAATTTAGAAATATACATTGCAAATTAGATAGAATATTAATAAATCGATATTTATTAATTTCTTTCCTAATTTCAAATGTTCAACACTTCCTCAAGGGACTAGTGATCATACTCCATTGCAATTAATTCTTAACCACAAGAGTTTAATTAAAGTAAAATTTTCTTTTAGATTTAAAAATGGTTGGATATACGACAAGAATTATAAATAGGCTGTCAAAAATAGCTTGCAAACTCATATAATAGGCTCAGCTCAAAACAAATTTAGGAAAATTTTACAAAAAACAAAAGAAAATTTAAAGCAATAGAATAAAAGAAGACACAACAATGAAATCAATCAATTAAGGCAGGAATGTATGAGATTGCAAGACAGTATAAACTTTGATAGCTCAGACTCCATGCAAATTAGTAAATTTTTTCATATGCAAAAGAAATTAATCAATGATTTGCATGTTGAAGCTATCAATTTAAGATAGAAAGCTAAAGTAGATTTGCTTACTAGTGGGGACACCCCAAGAAAATTCTTTTATGCTAAAATGTCTAATATGAAATATATGAATGATGTAGGAAAATTAATGAATGACAAGGATGTCAGTATAAATGAAGCCTCTCAATTAGAAAAGGAGACTATTATTTTTCCGATTTATTTAATTTTGATGACTATCCAAGAAAATTTCCTGATATTATCACTAAATTTCTGCTGGATGCTAATAGGGAGGAAATTTTACTTGCTCAAGTTAATTTAGAGGATATCAAACATATCATTTTCAATGCAAATGAAGATAAAAGCCCAAAGCCTGATGGTTTTGGGGCAAAATTTTACAAAACTTATTGGGAGGAAATCAAAAATATTTTGTTTGAAGCAGTAAATGAGTTTTCCACTTTTGGAAATTTTTTGAAAAACATCAACCATACATTTATTACTCTTGTGCCAAAAATCAAAGTTCCAGACAACTTAGGAGAATATAGACCTATAGCCTGTTGTAATTTTATCTACAAAATAATTGCAACTATTTTAAGTAATAGAATTAAAAAAAATTAAAATATTTAATATCGGAAAATCTGAGTGCTTTTATACCAGGCAGGCTTATAGTTGAAAACACTTTATTGGCACATGAAATGCTCAGAAATTTTAATCAAAGTGGGAAAAATAAAATGTGTATCAAAGATGATCTTCGTAAAGCATTTGATAAAATTAATAGAAACTTCATTATACACATGATGAGACAACTAGGATTTCATGAATTTTTTTTTGCAATCTAGTTAAATATATATTAGTAATGTCACTTATTCCATTCTAATTAATGGATCTCCTTGTGGTTTTATTCACAGCAACAAAAGAATTAGACAAGGAGATCCATTATTTCCTTACTTATTTACTATAGCAATGAAATATTTCACATTACAAATGGAAATAGAACAATTGAATAAAGAATTAAAACCACTAAATTCAACTGTTCTTTGTATTACTCACTTGTTGTATGCTGATGATCTATTAAAATTTTTAAATGCAGATAATCGTAATGAAAAAATTATTGGAAAAATATTTGAAAATCTTAACACGCATGCTGGGCTTAAAATTAATGAAAACAAGAGCAAGGTGTACTTCATCAAAGCATGCAGCAAGAAAGCAGAAGTACTAGACAGATTAAAGTTTCAAGAAAATGATTTACCAGTTAGATACTTGGGCCTCCCACTTAGTGCCAATCAAATTAAGGATAGGGACTGTGCTAAATTGCATGACATTATTCAAGGAAAACTTGACAGCTAGTCTAGTAGATTGTTATCAAGAGCAGGAAGATTAGAACTCACTCACACAGTTATCACACCTATAGTTATGTACTGGATACAATCTCATAATATTCCAACAAAAGCAATAGAAAAAATAGAAAGACCATATGCCAATTTCATATGGAATGGTAAATATCACAAAGTTTAATGGAACATAGTTACAAAACCAAAAAAAGCTGGTAGTATGAGCTTAAGGAATTTCAAGGATTTGAGTGAAGCTTGTAACTACAAACTATTCTGGAAATTTATAGAAAGCAAATCATTGTGGGCCAAATGAATGAAAGCCAAATATATCAAAAATAATTTTTTTTGGAATATGTCAATGGAAAATCATCATTCTCATACTTTGAAAAGCATATTTAAATGGAGGAAAACAGATATAAAATTATTAGTAAAAAATTCAAAAAAGATAAGCAAACCAGCCTTTGGTTTGATCCTTGGATTAATGGAAAATCCTTGATCTATCTATTAGGCTAGTATAATCTTTATCAATTTGGATGGGCCGATGAGAAAGTTGAAAGCATCATTCAAAACTCAACATGAAACACATAAAAGCAACACGCAACGTCAATATTTAGCAATTAGCAAGTTGGTAAATAGATGCAAGCCTTAATGAAGGTACTTGGCATTTGAAATTATCATCAATAGGGAAATTTGCATTCAAAAACACATGAGATTGCACCAAAGGTGAAAAAGTAAAAGTGGATTGGCACAAAAAATATGAAATAATGCAAATTTTCCAAAAATGTCTTTTCGTGCTTACTTTGCAATCATAAATTATCTGCTAACAAGTGATAGATGTTCTAAATGGAGTAACAGTGGAAGCATTAATTGCCTTTTATGTAAAAATGAACTGAAAAACTCAATGTTTTTACATTTTTACTTTGATTGTGTCTATTCTAGACACATATGGTTCAATGCTAAAAACAAATTAAAGCTCAACCAACAGAAGCCACTATAAAACATCAGAGGAAGCATTCAGTGTATACAAAAAACATTCAAAAACAAAAGGAAAGAATTCAATGAAGCCTGCATTGTTTTAACCATGATTATCTACTTCATTTGGAAGGAAAGAAACAACAGACTACATAAAGGAATTGAAACCGACAGGATCCAACTATGAAAAAACAAGAAAGACATCATCATCAATCAAAAACAGAGCATATGTGAGATTGATAAGTAAGAAGACAAGGTCGAAGAATACTTACAAAATGGGAAATTCTTTTATGATATTCCCCGAGGAAGAAATCATTGTAGTGTTTCCTCAGGTTCCCTACTTGGAGGTGGCTATTCAAAAATATCCATCGTAGATATCTACAAGGGAAGTAACCAAACACTAAATCAATCAAATATAGTTAATATCCCAATTATTATTGAAAATAATTTGAGTTTCTTACCTATTTTGAATAGGAACAGTCATGCATCAACAATTTTCTCGAGAATTTTTCATTGCAGCGAATAAGAGAATGCCAAGGTATGAGTATTAATCGAAGTATTTGTGCTAACTAGTATGGAAGCGAGTTAGATAACAAAGTATATCACTTATCTATATGGTGTAAAGGAGAAAGCAGTAAGTTTCAAAAGCTTAGGAAGAAAGCAACAAAAACTTCCGACGAATACAACAAATTCAAAGATCTGTACTTCAAATCATACTGGAAGCCGTCATGAAGAACTTAAAGACTATATTTAATTAGAAGAAGCTTCGTTAGCCTTCTCGATTGAAGGATTTACAACATAAATCGAGCTTCTAATCGAATCGTCCAAATCGCCACTGGAAGCTGCCATAATTTGTTTAAAGCAGCTCCCTTTAGTCTGAAGAAGTTTGATAACCTTTTCCATTGAAGGATTACAATACAATTCAAGCTTCTAAATGAATTTCTCAAATCGTCCGCTACCCTAAATTGATTTAGAGTTTATTGCCCTAAATTGATTTAAGGTTTATTGTATGTAACAAGAAGTTTGTATTATATTAAAATTGCAGCTAGGGTTGAAAATATAACAGGCGGGTGTGAATTTGCGTTTTTTCTTTACCCGACTTCATTTCAGGTTGTAGGCCTTGGACCAAAACTTTTTCCCATTTCAAAAAAAATAAAATACAGTTTGGGATTTATTAATTGATAATAGATATGATGTTAGCATTATTCAACCGAATAAAAATTTATTAAATAGTGTAAGCCTAAGCTCTTAATAAACTGGAAAGGAAAGGTATCTACCAAATGATGAATAACGCTGTAATTAGCATCTTTGAATTATTGGTCTACAACATCGCCTGTATTAACCAAAAAAATGCATTTAATAATTGTGCAAGGAAACCAAGATAAAATAGACAAGTAAACAAGTTGGAAGGGTAAATGTGACATTACCTAATTGATGCAAACTCAAGATACCTCTAGCCAGACAAAGTCTTGTTCATCACATTACCAATGACGTAAGTGAAATTAACATAATGAGAAATGTATGTTGCATGCATGTTATGTTTTTCACTTCCCATTTTGTTAATTACCTATAATTTATTCCGATAATCACATAGGTAGTTAAATAACTACAACTCAACAACTGTAGGTTATGGAAATTATATATTAATATGAGTATGGTGGCACGTCCGTTGGACGTGTGCATAAAAGGAAGTTAGCAAATTTTCTCTTTGTTACAATTATGGTATTGTCAGAGATTATGGTAAAGTTTTCGGTAGTTGTGGGAAAAAAAGGGGAAATGATATGGGAACCAAAAACAAAAATAAGGTGTTGTAAGAAAGAGTAAGGGTAGAACTGATATCGATAAGGTCGTGTAAGTTACATCAACCTATGAATTATCTATGATATTTCAGGTTTAGTTTATAAGAAGTTAATCAACCCATATTAGTGCTAATGTAAAGCAGTACTAAAATTCTTCTTCCGATAAGGAAAACACATGGTTAAGCAATTTGTTACTTAAATTTTGTATTTAGAAGAGGGATGACAAAATCTAAGTGCGGTAGAAATCTAATCAATATTCAATTTTTTTCCAACTGAAATATATTTGTGAATGAACAAAAAGTGGGCGAAGAGGTAAGATTATATGGGAATGTAAATATACTGATAGCAAAATAAAAAATCTCAGTACTTAAGGGGATTTGTGCATGTAGTGAAATCATGAGTTAGAAACCAACATGCTTCGTAGAAGGAAAAAAAGAATCATTATGTCATTTACTAACGTAGCAAACAATCTTGGCTAAAACTATAAAACATATGAATAAGAACCTAAATCACCCATCTATAATGAACAAAAACAACAGAATTACTTTGGAATAGAAATAGGCAGATCCAAGGCTAGTGTGAATTTGTTGACGTTTCATTGTATATATCAATATTAGTGGCTATTTAGGTTGCTGTAGTAATTGTTGCAAGTTCAACATAATTTCATATTTGCTCGTATGTATGAAATGAATGCCAAAAATTTAATGTCAACTTGCTCTTAATTTTTCACTTACATTGGTGTGCATAGTATAAAATCTGAAGACGTATGAAGGCTCGTAAATTGTTGGTGATTGGTATAAAAGTTCGTTAATTGGCTGAGGTACTGTGCACTTTTGAAAAGTCCTTTCAGATTTGCTTGGTGGCCTTCCCATAGTCCTTTCCATACGAATTAACAAATATTTAGGCATCACCGCTGGTAAATTTAGCTTGTAAATTGTTTAATACTACATATACGTATTTTTAGAGAAGGAATGAAGGTACATGCAAAGAAAGTGAATACTGACTGTGTATCATATGGAACGAACAAATTGTTCTGTTTAATACAACTAAAAGGTACAATGCATTGCATGGTGAACAAAGATTGATGATGTAAGGGGTATGAATTCCAGTAAAAGAAAAATTGAAATGTAATGGTAAATAGAACCAAATAACTAGAGACGGAGCATGGAGTTGATAATTTAGCTAAGTTGGTAGAGCAGATAACCGGTTGTTACAGTTATGAAAGAAAATAAGCAAGCGTTACATTAAAGAGTTGGGTAGACGGAAAGTAGATTCAACAGATCAATAAATTTTATAAGGCTTAGCAGTTATGATAGCTACTTTATTGCCAATTGCACATTGGGAAAATATGAGGTAGAACAGAAAGATGAGCAAATGTTTTAGTATCGCGCAGCACGATTAGTTGTGCGAATGTTCTGTAAGAAAACGCTCAACAACTCTATCGCACTCTTCGATCTGTAAGAGAAGGTAAAAGGGGTTGGAAATCAAAAGAAGCATATATATGGACTAATATGAGTATGTATTAAAGTATAGTGAGGTATGTGTAGCATACCACTTCCGGTGTGAAGAATGCATCCCAATTAACGTGTGGTTGACAGGGTGTAGGGTGTTGATGCTCGTTACGGATTTGCGGTTGTTCTGGAAATGTAGATGGTTGTTCTAAGTTGAAGTTTTGTTGCGAAATATTTGGTGCTGTTATGCAATATTTGAAGTTTTGTTGCGCAATATTTGGTGCTGTTACGGAGGAGGGAAGGTGCAACAGGTGGTTTGCATTGGTGTCGTTGTCTGACTCGTCCTCTGTAGCAGGAGGCGGTGGTACAACGTCAGAAGCATCAACTATTTCAGCAGGAAGTGATCGTAGAAGCTTTGACGCACGGGTGCATTTTTGTTTTATTTTGCCTGTGGAAAGGCCTACTGGACTCTCTTGGATGGCTGTTGAACATTTGCTCTGCGGTGGAGAAAGAGTTAGTGGAAATGAAGGAAATAAAATAGCACACATTTTTTGCGATAGAAGTGTACAGTTTAAGTATTAAAACGTGTAAGAAGTAATGGTGAAGATGCAAAACTTTGAACTAAAATTGGGGACATGCGGGCTGAACGGATAGTGGTTGGAAGCATTTGTAGGTAAAAACTATGTACGTGTAAGTTACGTAGTCACAGTGGCATTAGTGTCAGTGTTCTGTGGGTAAGTGGTAGAAGTAAGAGGTAGTTAACGTACGGATGTAGTGTGTAGTAGGAAGTGTAAGGGTACAAGTACAACTATTAAAACATGCAAACTGATTTGTCAACTTGTGATAACAAATAAGCAATATGTTGTGGAGTTTAAAAAAAAGCAGAAAAGTAGAAGATGGTGAGAAAATAGAAGGTTGAAAAATTACCTTTTTCATTGTGGGTGTAGCTTGTATGAATGAGGATGTAGAAGTTTTTGGCTGTGGAAGAGTTTATGACTGGGTGGGGATGTGAGTTGGATATACGGGAAAACAGAACACGTAAGGGACCGGGTGGGTAGTGGAATATGTCAATGAGAAACATGTGGCAGATGGTTTTACTGGGTCGGAAGGGGATAGAAATGCGCAAAGTGGTGGTTGGAAGCAGAAGACGTCATTGTGGAAAAGAAGAAAATCGCAGGGTGGATTGGAAAAAAATGCAGTAAAACAACAACATGAGGTGCTGACATATGCATTGGGATATCCGTACTATAACTATGTAAAAGTGTTGATGTGTTAAAAGTTTGGTTTTCCACAGTAGTTTAAATTTTGTACGGAAGAATTAATGTCACAGTTTGTATATGTTTTAAAATGTAGGCAATACAAATGAGCAGACATGAAAGGGGTGAGTTGGCGTGTATATGTTTTACTTAACCTTGGTTGAAGAGAGATTTGGTGAAAAATAAACAAATAGTACAACTATTGTGGATTCATGGCTTTCTGAACGTATGCTATTCGGTTCTGCAGCAACAGTAGATGTCTTCTTCTTTTTATAATGTGGTTACAAAATTTTATTTAAACCGATGTGAATAATTGACTCATTCCCTGTTCGAAAAAGTTGCAAAAAACCTTTATATTCCAAAATGCTATACAATAAACAGAACTGAAGTGCTGCGCGGTATGACTTCTGTACAAAATAGTACAACTAAATATACGAAACAAACGCAGTTGTTAAATGAAGCAAGAGTGAGTAGAAGTAAATATGTGTGTAGAGTAATTGGTCCACTATAGAGGTTTGCAGAGGATAATTCAAATCAAAGCAAGGGCATAACAATTAAAACGTACGATAATAAACAGTGGGTGATTACTTAATCCATCTGACTGAGCATTCCGTACGTGTTTATTTCGAAATATTGGTGGAGTGAAGTGGATCATTTGTGTTTCATTTCTCCTTTTTTTATTTTAAATGTATTCCCTTCAATTTCACTGTGGTTTGAATTTAATCTGTTTCACTGAATGGTTTGGAGAAATGTGAATGTCACTGATTTTTGTATTAAGTTGTAGTATGTTGCATGCATGCTTCCAGTACTTCTTGTTGTGCTTCATTATTTTATTTTGGATCAAATACAAAATATATAAGACCATAAAAATCTAGTAGTGCATAATTTTTTTTGTACAGTTCCAATAACAAACAGAGTGAGGTGAAGTGTCTGATGTAAATAGTGCGTAACGAAGTAAGAATGTAAAAATAAACAGGGACAAATTTTTTGTAAATATAGTAGTACAGTTTATCTGTGAAAAAAGCATAGTCAAAAAGCAGTATTTTCTGATAGCACAGTTTACTAACTTCTGGTGTATCTCATATGTGGAAGGCAGGAAATAATGAGCGTAGACCGGTGCAACTTCTATGTTTTCTGATAACTGGATAAAGCAGCAAACTGACGATGATGTGGAAGAGAGTAGACTGTAGCAAAAGGTAGATATACATATTATGGTGTTAGGGATTTCATCCTCTGAACTGTCGGTGAAGTTGGTGGTTGTCGATGGGTTTTATGCTGCTCCGGTGGCACCGTTAGTTATTGGTTGACAGAAAAGGCTGATTTGCATGGGGAAGGCTAGTGGATGTTGGTAAAAGCGAAAGCCTGCTCAGTGAAGTAGAGGTGCATGAAAATTTTCCTACTTGCGTTCCATTTATAATGAACCAAACCGTCCACGTAGAAGACCACATAAATCATGCCTAGAGAACAAATAAAACATAGAATATTGTGTTAGAAGAAGAATGTGTATATTGTGTAAAATTTACAATCTAACATTTTGAGCACTTACATTTTGTTTTATTCAGTTGACTTGAGAACAGTGCATTAAATTTCGGGGTGGAGAACAACGTTGGTGGAGTAGGATAATTGTGTAAAGTTTGTAACTGCTCACTTCCATTGATAAATTGAGTTGAGCACTTAGCCGCCTCGCTCGAGCCCACACCATTAATCCAAATTGTAGATCCCAAGTAAATCAACAGCATTTCGTTATGCAGGAAGGAGTAAAGGAAATTAGGTAATAGGCAGAAAAGCAGAACAACAGTAGAACAATTGGAAATCCTTTTGTTAACCATAAACTCACATCACATTATTTGTACATAAAACAACTGGAGTGAGATGGTAGCACGAAAAGAAGGCTGTTCAGTTTTATTATACTATTTGCTCATTTTATGAATTTGAAATGTAGAAGCTTGGTAAACGGAGCAAGTTATGTGTGAAAAAAAAACAATTGGAATGTAAGTAACAACATAGAAAGTGCAGCAGCGGGATAGGAAGAAGTGGGGAGTGTGAAGTGGAGAGTATCTGGGTGGGTGGGAGAAAAGTGGGGTAGGTAAGATGTGTTCTGGGGACGTTCATAATTTGAGAGCACGTTCGCAAAACATCCTTATAAACAATATTTTGAGTATGTGTTCCAGCTTTGCGATGAAGTTTTCCATTTTTAACCAAATTTTTTGTTGTGCTGCTCGAAATTCCGCGATATAAAGCGACGTAAAGTTGGCCGTGACTGAAAACGTGGTTGGGCAGGCAGATAAATTCCAACATGTGGGATGGTTTGTCCCTGTGAATTGTTAATTGTTAATGTGAATGCCAGCCGCACGGGGAATTGTTTACGGATAAGATTGAATGGAAACTTTATGTTTTCAGAAGGCTTTAATGGTATACGTGGAATAAATACCCTCGTAACCTGAAACTGACCGAAAGAAATTTCAGCGTCTATAAGGTTTCAATGGAAGACACGATAGATTAGTCTCATCCCATTACATAGTCCAATTCATGGATCAAGGTTCCGTAGTAACATTATTGGACATCCTTCTTTAAGAGTTAATTTATGAGGTGGCTTACCACCTGGGTTAAGCGAGTTCAAGAACTCAGTCTGATATAAGTTAAACGTTCATATTCTACTTTGTCAAAAGAGTAGTAAATGTGTTGTTCGCCGGGAAATTGTTTTATTATCATGTTATTAATTTCATCGGCTGTTTCATTTGTTGGTGATAATATTTCTCTACTTAGCATGTAGTTTGTATTGCTAAAATTATCAGTTAATGCGGGGAAGATTTCGGTTATCAAAGAGTATAACAAACTTGTACTGTCCCATCGTATGATAATATCCGGTGGTAGTTTGATCATATCTTCTTCTACGGTGGGTTCAGTACCATTTCCAATGCGCAAAACAAAGTCAGCGTACGGTTGGTCAGCCTGTGCCCTCATATTTTTAGTTAGTTGAAATACTTTAACACTTGACCACAAATATGACCGAACTATACATGCATCAGATGTTTGAGCTCTAGTACCTCCCGGAACAACTGGTAAAACTTGCCGAAAATCACCACCTAAGATAACAATTTTTCCTTCGAATGGAACATCCACATTGGTCAAGTCTCGTAATGTTCTGTCAAAAGCTTCGAACGCGTGGTGGTGAGCCATGGTTGCTTCGTCCCACAACAGAACGGTTGCCGCGGATAAATTTTTTGCAGTATCAAATTTTTTGGTAATATGACATGTGGATGAAGAGTCTAAGTTAATAGGAATTTTAAATCGTGAGTGTGTTGTTCTACCACCGGGTAACGCAATAGAAGCTATTCGAAAAGTGGCGGTTGCAATTGCGATAATACCTCGGTTTCGTAGATGTGCTAAAATTGCTTTTTACAAAAAAGTTTTTTCTGTCCCTCCAGGACCGTCAATGAAATAAATGGAGCTGCTTTTCGAATCTACCGTAACCATGATCGTATCAAACGCTTCCTTTTGTTCACTGGTTAAATTATTTATTGCTTGTAAATCAGATAATGGTATTTGTATCGACTGTTCTTCTAAAAGAAGCGTGGAATTATTGTACTCCTCAACTGAATGTAGGGAGTTATGTGGTAAATCATAATCAAATATGGTTCTATTATAATGTTTTAGAAGGTTGTTAACATCAAACAGACATCGACCAAGTAAATATGTAGCTGAAAGTGTGGTAGAAGACATGGATGGATAATCTTCAGTTAGAAAAGGCCAAAATTCATCCCATAGTTCATGTACACCAAATGGTTCACAATATACTAAAATGGTAACAAATAATCACCTTAAAGCAGGAGGCATATGGGTGTTCGAAGCATCGGTTAAACAATCCTTAATACTGTTATCATTTTCCAGCAATCCTCGGTGTTCGGCTGCTTCTTTGAATGTACTGTAAACAGTTTCGTTGACAGTGCGTAAGTGTGTGAAAGAAAGTGGGCCTGGAATATGATTTAGTAATAATCGTAAGTAGTAGTGATCACCTTCGTGGGAGGTACGGTGTATAGTCGACCAATTACTTTACGGTTTATTTGTCTACGTACCCATTCTTTTTGTTCGTAGTTCCACCAATACTTTTCAAGGAATTCGTGGTAAAGGTACTAGCGTGTCTCCTCGTCCGTTAAATTTTGTTTGAAAAATTCTATAAGCATAGTTTTTGTTCTATGTTGGTCAGTTAGAATAGATTGTAAGCTTTCGTCCGCGTTAAATTGAAGTTGTTGCTTGTTAGGTAGATGTATTTGTAGTCCTATTATAGATGGAGACATGCTACTAAGTTGGAACTTAAATATCCTCCATAGGGACTTTGGTGCACAGATCCATCAAGCGTTAACAAATTGAGAAATTTCATCAATGGTGGATGAGGAAGAAGATACGCTTACGGATACGCGATCTGATCCTATATAAACATACTTATATAGATATTTGGCAGATTTAATACTGGAGCAAATTTCAACGTTTATATGATAGTCATATTTTAGAAGAAAATAAGGGTTATAAGGAACGACCCAACGATTGTCAACTGCACTATTAGTTGTTTGACCTTGTACTCTAATGTCACGACGTATGTAGATGGGGTACGAATCAGTTCCTTGTAAAGTTGATGTCGCAAAGGATTTAGGAAGTCCCTTCTTACATATTCCATCTCGCATGCATACGGCAGTGGGGTTGAAACTGCCGCATGGATGATGAATCATGCGTTAAATAACTAACGTGTACAAATCTGGTTCTAATTCGCTATTTGGAATTTCTGCTCTAACCATAGTATCGTAATCGTCGGTGGTATTAAGTTTATCAATTTCTGCAAGGATAAGCAAGATATGAGTGTGTGTCAATCCCCTTTTCTGAAACTCTATGACATGAACATGTGCAATGACTTTACCTAGGACATTTTTATCAAATAAATCAACTTTAAGCTGTTCCAATTTTTCACGGAAAACTTGAGTTGTCAAATCAGGACGATCATATGGTTGTTGAAAGGGAAATAGCTCTTGTGTAATCTCAATCCAATTAGGATTACAGGTTATAGTGATAAATAAGTCGGGTTTTCCATACCTTCGTACAATTGCCATTGCGTCATGGTACCATTGATGCATGTCACGTGGACTACCAATATGGGAGGATGGAAGGACTTTTCTAACCCCAACATTTCCTACAAATAGCACAGGTGCGTAAATTTTTTAAGTATGTATTGTATATTGTTAATAGGGGGAAATGAATGGAATGGTATGTACCGATAGTTGTCTCCCCACTAGCTAGAGCGTCTTGTAAACCTTGATATAAATTGGCTCGAATAGTATCTTGGTGGTCTCGAAGATAGCGTAGTCGCATAGTTTCAATTTTGACATAAGTATCAACCACAAACTGTTGGAGTAGGCAACCACCAAGTAGTAGAAGAGGCCGTTCCGTAGGTCGTACCTACGATGTGTACAAAGTGGTAAGTGGGGAGGATACGAGGGAGAGTAAATGTACGTGAGGTATGGTTAGAAAAGTTGTATACGTACAACAGAGGGGAGTACAAACTTGTAACATATGGGAGTAGTAGGCTCTACAACTGATTTGGTTATGTCTAGTATTGTGGATGTTTATATCCCATCCTTGTTCACCGCATGGGAGGAGAAGTGGATATTGTAGTGCATCATAAAATCCTGTTGTATCTGCAACTCATTGTAGGGTTCCTGATCTTGTTTCAACTATAATATCTCTGTCGTTTGAATTATCTGGGTAATCGTCTCCTACAACGATACCCACTACTTGTGACGCAATCAGTAGTTGGTGAAAATGACGATCAACTATAAGTTCTTTTATTATCAGTCTGTAATCTTCTAAATCAGTACGCTGCCCCAACTGTCTCAGCACATGTACATAAGGGTTGTAAACATCTAAGATTTCTTGCAACATTTGCAGGATGTCTGCTCTTAATATTGCATAATCTTGTTGCCAATTGTCAATCTCATGATCAGTATCATAGATGTACATTTGGAGGTATCTAGGTCTACTACCCGACAGAGGCAGAACACTTCCGATGCTATGATAGATGGAGCCTTGTGCACGGTAAGAGTATATTCCATTCCGAGCGGACGCCAAGTTTTGATCAATATTAGCCCCCATAGATGTGAATGCGAAAGCATTGTTATAAGATCTAATGTTAGTTCGAAAATGTGAACCTCTTTCACTGTCTTTAGTGTATAAAGTTAAAAGTTCAGGAGGTGGTGGAGGGTAGTGAGTGGTAATTTTACCACTTGAGCAACAATTCCCACTTGTTTCGCGGGGAAATAATTTTGCATTACAGTGTCGGCAGTGAGTTGGTTGAGGAAGGATATAGTTGTGGAAAATTTAGGGAGCAGTAAAATTCCGATCGCAGTTATAACGAGTTGGAAGGGCAGATTGATGTAGAATTTGTTGTTGGGGAAGAGATGTAAATGTTGCTGCAGTAGGAGTAGCAGCAAATGTTATATTTCAAAAGCGGAACCACAAACAGAAGAACAAAAATATTGTAATATTTCAGGAACAAAACATCGTAAAACATGAGAATTTATTTTTCCTTTACCACAACTGACTTTTTCATTTTACTGTAAAGTAACATTATTAATTTTTGACGTAACAAAAACCGCTATACATGAAATACTGATACGTTAATTTAATAATTGCATAATGTTACTCCTTTAATTCATATAATTTTCAAAACATCTAATTAACCGCTTATCATAATTAGTGCAAAATATTTAGCAAGGACCAAAATATTGTACGTTGTTTAGTACTGCTTCCTACAATAGAAAACGACATGAATCATGTACGGGTACGACTTAGAAAGGGTTACAGTCAAACATATACCAAAAGAATTATTATGTTTGAAAGTTAAGCTTGTATGTAGTAAATTAAGAACATTATAAGTGTTGCGTAGAAATTTGTACGTAAATATATAACAACTTAAAATCTTGTATTTGGGGTTTCTAAGATTTAAAAAATATAATGCAAATTCTGTAATAAGTAAAGAGAATCTGTAATATCAATATGCACGAATAAAAATTAAATATTGTTCATGTGATGATTTCAAGTATGGTTTATATTCGCAAGAAAAGTAGAACATAGGTAAAAGATTGCAATTCGTGTAAATATCAGGGCTATACCGACCATGGTACCAAAAATTTAGTGAGGTTGAAAAAGGGGGCAAAACTTTTGCATTTAAGAATATATATTTTTTAAACAGTAAAGTGTTTAAACCAGCTAAAAATTTGTACAATCAAAACTGCTACATACGTGCCAATTATACTGAGTTGAAATTAAGCATATATAAAATCAGTTTTTTCCTTGTTTATCCAAAGCGGAACGACAAACAAAAGAAAAAAATCATAATATTTCAATAACAAAACATGCTAAAACATGTAAAATAGGAGATGTTTTTTCCTTTAGTACAGCTGACTGTTTCATTTTTAAGTAAAGTACCATTATTAATTTTGGATAGAACAAAAACCGTTATACATGATATACTGATACGTTAGTGTTTTCTGGCCTCGACAACGTTGGTGTTTGTACATAGAGTCCTATAATTAATGAGATTTCATAATAGTTCATTCTGTACAGTTGGAGCATACATCAGAGAATTGGGAAATCATTTTTTTTCTTCTGTATGAACTGGGGAACCACAAACAGTACAACAAAATATTGTAAGTTGGAAAAGCTAAGCGAAACTGGTTATTGAACTTCAAATATGATCTTATTCCTATAATGCGAAACAGTAAAATAACAAAAATTCAGCAGCATCCATCAGAGGCATGCTGGTACACAGAAGTATAAGATAAATATTGTTTAGCTGTAGGAAAAAACCATATTTCTCGTTCTTATTTTCCTTGCCTACTCATCCTGATATACAATTTGGCTGTCCTTTAAGCAAGAATATTTTACACAAAGTAATAAAAGTTATTAACTAAATCATTTAAATTGTAAATTCGACAGTACGTAACCGATGCATGCCGGTATATGAAAATAACAGATAGAAAGTATTTAGTTATAGGAAAAGTGCCATATTTCTCTTTATTACTTTCCTTACCTTCCCAGCCTTATATCCATTTTCTTTGTCCCTTAAGCAACAATATTTTAAAAAGAGTAATACTGTGGGTAACTAAATCATTGAAATGGTACATTCGACTGTGATAATTTGTGTAGATGTCAACTGTTTTACTTTTCCCTTCGGTTAGCTATGACTATGTTAATTTGTCCATCCTTTCAACAAATTTTAGAAAACTCATTAAAATTGAACATCATAATTTAGTGTTAATTTGTTTATCCCTTTGAAAATATTACAGAAGGCATTAAAATTGCATGGTGTAATTTGATGATGTATAGAGAGGGAAATAAATGACTGTTAGGAAATATTTGTTAAATTAGGTAGATAACTCAACCAATTGAAATTTCATGCCATTGCCAAATTGGTCGGGGTAGACGAAAAAATAATAATATGGGTTGATAGTGTCATTGGATTTTGGGAAGATGGTATTGATAAAAGCTTGTTTTACCCCTTCATTAAACATCGAATGGTTAAACTTGGTAATCATGTGAACATGAGTAGATAATGTACAATCCAAAGCTACAGAATTTAAGTTTTTTATATTTTTGGAGGATAACTTGTGCATTACTATCTATGAAAGTTAACCTTGTGTGTAATAATTTCAGAACAATTTAAGTTTTGCTTAGAATTTTGAACGTAAATATATCAAAACTTTAAATCATGTGTGTGGGGTTTTTAAGAATTTAAAATTGTAGTGAAGAGTTTAAATCAGCGATGATAATCTTTTAAAGTATTGTATACGAATAAAAATTAAATACATTTCAGCTGATGCTTTCAACTACGATTTATATTGGGAAGAAAAGTAGAACTTAGCTAACGCAGTGCAATTTATAAAAATATCACTATAGTATCAACCGTGGTAAAAAAAAATTAGTGAGGTTGAACAGTGTGGAAAAACATTTGCAGTTCAAAATTAATAGTTTTCAAATATCAAAGTGTTTAAAACTGCTTAAAATATGTAAATTCAGAACTACTGCGTTAGGGCGAATTATACTGATTTGAAATTAAACAGATATGAAATCAGTTTTTTTTCTTCTTTATGAAAAGCGGAACCACAAACAGAAGAACAAAATATCGTAAATTGGAAATGGTTAGTAAAACGGAGTATTGAAATTCAAAAATGATGTATTCATATATGCAAAAACAAAAAATAAAAAAATTCAGCAATAGGTATCAGAGGCATGCTGGTAGATGGAAGTAGAAGATAGACAGTAGTACTTAAGAGTTGCAATTTTACTGTGCAAATTATTATTGGTAAGTGCAAAATACATATTTTCAAAAGGCTAGCTAGCTAAAATTGCTTAAGAGTGGTAAACCCGAAACTTATGTACGCATATGAATTATATTGGTTTAAAATCAAACATTTTTATGTTTGAAAGTTCACCTTGTATTCCGTAATTTCAGAGCATTTTAAGTTTTGGTTAGCATTTTGAACATAAATATATCAAAACTTTAAATGTTGGTTAAAATCATAATGCATTTTTTTAATCAGCAATGATAATCTGTTACAGTAATATTTACGAATAAAAATTGAATACAATTCAACTGATGCATGCAACTATGATTTATATTGGGAAGAAAAGTAGAACCTAGGTAACACATTGCATTTTCTGTAAATAAAACTATTGTATCAATGGTGATACAAAAAATGTAGTGAGGTTGAACAGTGAGGTAAAACTTTTGCATTTCAAAATTTATATTTTTCAAATTGCAAAGTGGTTAAAACTGATTAAATTTGTAAATTTAAAACTGTTGTATACGTGCGAATTATACTGATTTGAAATTAAACATATAAATAATCATTTTTTCTACTGTATCAAAAGCGGAACCATGAACAAAGGAACATAATATGGTACAGTGGAAAGGGTAAGTAAAAGTGAGTATGGAAGTTCAAAAATGATATATTTGTGTTATGTAGAACAAAGGAGAATAGAAATTCGTCAGTAGGTATCAGAGGCATGCTGGAATATAAACAATACTACTTAAGAGCTGGAATTTTAAACAGCAAGTTATTACCGCTAACCAAGGTATTAAATCTCGCTCATCTCGGTAGAGATCTCGGATGAGATCTCGTTTTCAAGCCCGGGCGATTCGAAACAGGCTATTTTGTTTGAATCTCGTCTGACTCAAACCTCGGACGATATTTCAGTATCTCGTCCGGTATCTCAAACGAGATTTAACAACGAGATATCGACGGAATTTTTGAATTTTGGAAAAAATCAACTCTTTTTCCGTATTGGGCTGGCTCATCCTTTACCTTAATTTAAGCCTTCTTAATTGTACTTTTTTTTAACCCTTATTTCTTATATAAATCTCACGGGTAAAAGGATACAGATTGAAACAAATAGTGCCCCTTTGACATCTCTTCATCTGCAAAGAATTCTCGACGCGAAAACACAGAGACAAAGGGCTGATCTTTGAATAGGAAAAAGAATGGATCTGCAGGGTCCCAAATGAATTGGCATTTAATCTTCGTTTCTTATTTTACAGCAGCGACGAGTGTAAGAAGATGATAAAATCTACATCGATTATGGTAAGTATTTCACTTTATGATTTTCATTTAGGTTTTTGATCCAAATTAATTTACATGCGATTTCATTTTTCTTTTTTCGACACTTTCTTGAGTTTTTTTCCTAACCCTATTTTTTACAGCTATAAATTTTAGGCTTCACTTATTTAACTTTATGTTCCAAATGGATTCCCAATTTGATTTCATTTAGTCTTTTCTGCTATAATTTTTTTCCTCAAGGCTTATTTTTAAGCAATAAAGGAATTCTCTTTCATCTATTAATTTCATTTGATGATTACATGTTCATTTGTACTATGTATGCTATTTTCTACGTTTGTTTGAAATATCTATGCTATTAGTTGCTTAATGAGATTTTGTTTGCTAATAATTAAATACTATAATCAGACATAGAATATCTTAATTCTACTTGTAGACTTTTGTATTTGAAGTAATAAAATTTAGATTTCCCTTACAGCACTATAAATCATAAAAGGTAGAAATGTGACATTATATTGTGTAGGAAAGTTAAGTGAATGATCAAACAAAGTAAATGTGCATATGTTATGGTTTGTTTCTTGTCTACTTTATCTCATATGATATTATATTGAACATTATTCATGAAATCTAATTATTTGTTTATTTTACATGATACAAGTGATATTTTTCCATACTAAATTACTAATGATAAGCGTGTGATATATTCAAGGTAAGTGCATAATGTTTTCTTTAAGGTAGTGACTAAAGCTTACGATTTAAATCCCGATTCAAATCGGATCCCTCCCTTTACGATTCGATTTACATTCCGATTCGAACTTTGTTAAAACCACAACGAAAAACACATCCAACTCATGCTGATATATTTAATATACTTATTTAGATTCACAATTCTCATTATAATGTTTTTAAAACAAAATAAAAATGGAATTAGAGAGAAAATTAAGTTTTTAAGTTTAATTGTAGAAGTTCAAACATCAAAATCAACTTCAAAGCGCATACAAATCTTAAAATGTGGATATTTTAAATCTATGATTTACGATTTAAATCTCGTTTTGATTAACAATTTAAACTTTTCGATTTACGATTTAAATCTCATGTCGAAAACCTTGGTGACTAGTATTATAAATTTAGGTGTATGAAAACTAATTTTTGACATGACATATACTCCGAGATAACTCCAAAATGAATTTTAGAAACCGAGATGTAAATCCAAGATGGACGACCGAAATGCACTCATCTCGTTCGAGATCTCACCCGATACGAGATAAGCTATCTAAATTCTTCGAGACGAGACGTGACCGAAATCCGAGATTTAAAACCTTGCTACTAACTGCAATACACATATTTTGCAAAATGATGTATTTCATAAGTCAAACATATATCAAAAGCATTGTTATCTTTGAAAGTTAACCTTGTATTTAGTAATGTAAGAACATTTTAAGTTTTGTGTAGAACTTTAAACATAAATATATCAAAAGTTTAAATCTTGTATTTGGGATTTCAAAGATTTTAAAATTGTAATCAAATTTTTAATCAGTAAAGATAATTTGTTAAAGTAATATTTACAAATAAAAATTAAATACAGTTCGGGTGATGATTTCTAGTATGGTTTATATTGAGAAGAAAAGTAGAACCTAGGCAGAAGATTGCATTTTGTATAAATGTCACTATTGTATCGACCGTGTATAAAAATTTTAGTGAGGTTGAATAGTGGGGCAAAACTTTTGCATTTTAGAATTTATATTTTTCAAACAACAAAGTGTTTAAAACTGCTTAAAATTTTCAATAGGCTAACTGCAGTTGAGTCCTATTTCGTTAAAATTCTTTGGTACTTGTATTTAGCAATTTAAGAACATTTTAAGTTTTGCGTAGAACTTTGAACGTAAATATATCAAAAGTTTAAATCTTGTATTTGGGATTTATAAGATTTTAAAATTGTAATGCAGATTTTTAATCAGTAAAGATAATCTGTTAAAGTAATATTTACAAATAAAAATTAAATACAGTTCAGGTGATGATTTCCAGTATGGTTTATATTGAGAAGAAAAGTATAACCTAGGCAAAAGATTGCATTCTATATAAATGTCACTATTGTGTTGACCGTGGTACAAATTTTTTTAGTGAGGTTGAACAGTGGGGCAAAACTTTTGCATTTCAAAATTTATATTTTTCAAACAGCAAAGTGTTTAAAACTGCTTAAAATTTTCGATAGGCTAACTGCAGTTCAGTCCTATTTCGTCAAAATTCGTTGGTACTGATATGGAAGACAATGGTGGACAATGAATGTGTAGTATGACAGTCAATAAACCAATATAAACCAATGTCTGCATGTGAAGTAGACTATTGTAAAAGCGAACATATATGTGAAGTAGACAGTTAGAATCAAATGATGAGGGGAAGAGAAAATTACCGGATGAATTTCCTGGAGGTTGGTTTCCAGCCATTCCTGTCCGTCTACTTGCAACGGCAGATTGTCTAGCCTGTTGACACCTTCCATGTTGAGTAACTCATCGTCGTTCCCTCTGCTGTTGGTCCATAAAGTTGTGCAAACATCAGTTAATATACAAAAATTTAGACATAGCAGTAGGCAGTTGTAGTAATGTGGAGAAATATTGGTGTAAAAGGTAAAACGAAAGGACTACGGTTTTAAGGTAGGAAGTGGAGTGAGAGGGTGGTGGCAGGTGCATATTTATATACAGTGGTGGATTGGATATTTCTACAACAGTCGTATGCGGAAAGGGAAGTTGTTGAAGGAGTCACAGTTCTGTAAATATGGCTAAAATGGTGGATTTGGCTAGAAACCCGTTGTGGCGAGCGTAACAGTCCGCATGTGGAATTTTTATCACCTGATCCTTTTTTTATGGGGAAAATAGTTGGGTTTACGAAATATATATAACATGGAGCAGGAACACAGTGGGACGAAGGAAGAGGAAGTTAATCACAACAAGTGAAGTCGGTGGGAGAGGCCGAAGGGGAGGAAGCAGGGAATCAAATTTGAGGCGGAGTGAATTGAAAGTAGGGAGGGGACGGAAACTGGTATGAAACAAAAACATTAAAAGAAAAGAAAATGTCAATAGAGGGAAAGGGGATGAGATCGTACCATCGCAAATGTGGAGATCGTTCTGAAGCATGAAGCTCAGCTCAACAGCCAAAGATGGCCAGATTTAGACATCATCAACAGGTACAACATCAAGCAACGCACTTCAAATCTGCAGTGTCTCAGTTGTTGTGCATGTAGGTTGGTCAGAAGATCAATTTCAGGGAGTGGTGGTAGTAGATCTATTATGTGGTGAAATCAGCTCCAGATCTACAGTTATAGGGTAGGTAACATCTGGAGGATAGTCGGAGAAAAATCCATGGACTTGATTTGATTTCAGGCGGCGATAATTAGAAGGGGACAAAACGTTGATGGAGGACGGTGGCATGATGGCGGAGAGCAATCGCGGCGGCATCGACTGTACCGGTAGGTTGTAGAAGGTATATGGGGAAGAAGGGAGGGCAGTTTAGGGATGAGGGTTAGGAAAGTGGAGGAGGGAAGTTACCTTTGTTTGCGGTGGAGGGGAAAGTGGATGCGTATGAAACAAGAAAATGAAAAGGGAAGGGAAAGGTAAGAGAATACAGGGAAACATGGGAGACGGTTGTGGAATGACAGAACTGCCCTGATGGAGTGGTATGTTTTTGTTCTGAACGAGGGGCAATATGGAGAGTGTGAAAAAGACTTCACTTTGACCCTTTGACCAAGGGTTGTGCTTTATAGTATTATATATGACACTATCAACTACTAAGTTTGTACCAAACACTATAATGGTTATCAAATGTATGGAAAAAATAGAAATAGAGATAAGAACTTCTGTGTATATTGAAATAAGCATCAAAATGAAAATCAAGCTTGTTTAAGCACAATATATAATGACATCTTATGTAATTATCATAAGTCAAACACTCACTCCAATTTATAGAACCATAAAAGTAATAGTGAAATAATGTTCCACTGTCAGCTCCAAACTCATCAGATTTTATTATTTTGTTACCTGCATGCACATAATGGTTTATTTGCCTCCTAAAGGTTTTAACTGAAGATCAAGGAAGAGAGAAGCTATTTACAATGACATATTAACTCTTAAGATCGTCTGGGATCGTTGGAAATAAAATAAAAAAGTGATAAGAATATGAAGTGTGCTCCATTTTACATTTAAAAAAGATAGATGAAGAGTGATGTTGAAGAAATTTACACATAGGAGATTCAGTGCAAAGATATCGGTTTTCAAATTAATGAAATTTATTCAGTGACAAAGGGGCCATACTAAGAAGCTATAGTCATTTCTATACCTCCATATCGCTCATAAAGAAACATATGCCTCCATAGCAAAACATATTTCAAACCATGCGTAGAAAAAATAAGAGCAAACAAGTTCTCTAAACGCTAAGGCTATTCAAACCCCCAAATTTGCTAAGTTGTCCCACTTTTTTTTACAGAAAATTCAAGAACAAAAATACCTCATAAATTCTTTTTGTCTAAATTTATGTTTTGTTTTATTTTTTAAAATTTTTTATCCACCACACAGATCAACTAAATGGTACATTCAAGGCACCACGCAGGGCAGCACCACGTAGAGCAACTACGTGTTATGGTATTTCAAGATTTATTTTTTTTGGGGCGACTTAGCAAAATAACGGAATTTTCATTTTTTTTCGAAATTTGGAAGGCGATTCAAAAAGGCTCTTGAGTTTAAATGAAAGTTGCCTTCTCTAAAATTAGCAAAAGGTGACAAACAAGCTTTGCAGATAATCTTTTACATACGTTTTGGTTTTGACATCCATAATGCCACTACAGTAGACCTCATGCTAGTTTTAATGCCATTTATTGCTATGAATGCAAAGTTATATTAATCATTAACTGATAAAATTCATAAATTTATGTCAAATATTCGCTACATAAGTGAAAAAGGATATTACTAAGGGCAAACATAACCTGTCTTCTGCGTAATCTTTTTGCTGCAAGGAATGCAGAACCAACAACTAATGCATTAACTACAGCCTCAGTAACCGACCAAAATGTTCTGAAGCCTTTTCATACCATGAGGTAAAGGATATAAGAGTTAGTTAATATATTTTCCTTCATGATACATATGCCTTAATCAACTGTCAAAATTATCAACATTCGTTATACAACTGAATCCCTACGGCCACAATATAATATATTCCAAGATGGATCTACGGCTGTGAGACACTAGGCTACAGTGTAGGGGTGAATTTACACAAATAATTGCAAATCAACCCTAATACATGCGGAAGAAATAAGATCGTGTTGTAGTGCGATAAAACAAACATAACTTGAGAATAAACGGTAAATCAGCAAATCACACGAAAAGTAAATAGAGAGTTCACACATGGATTTATAGTGGTTTCACTATCGCAAGATAGTGTACATCCACTTGGGAAGAGGAGATTTTATTACTTTCAGAGTGAAGAATTACAACATTGATAATAGAGAATAAGAAGAATATGAAGAAATAAAAAAGATAATAATTCGTTTCTGATGCTTCTATTCGTTCTAATCCCTATCTTTATATAGGGATTATTACTTGAGGTTGATGTAATTGATTTATGGTCATAAATCAAATACCTAATCAATTCTCCAAATCATACGAGAAACCTTTACCATTTTATTTTTTTAGTTTCTCACAATTTGTATGCGTCTGATAAGATTCCTTCTTTAATCATCTAATTAGAAAATTAATTAATTACTTCACTCTTTTTCAAATATTTCTTCCTCTTATGTAGCTAATCCACTGCCCTCTTTAATGCATATAAAAGAGGCAATATATTTGAGCAATTATCTCAAATATCTTCCAAATCTTCTTAAGTATGGAAATATTGTATCAAATCTAACAATCTCCACCTTGATACTATATTTGCCCACAAGCCTACCAACTCCACCTACATTCTTTTACTTCAAGCAGCTCTCCGACAAGGCATCACGGATACTTTCCCACTGAACTTCAGCATGGCTGTCACCAATTCCACTTTGTCAACGAACTCCGGCAAGGTCACCGCCCGCCAACGAAGTGTTGAAAGTACCCCGTTCCATGTAGGGCCCATCAATCTCCAAAACAAACATCTCCGTATACTAACTCACTCTACCCTTGAGCCACCAAGTGGCACCTAACACTTTAGCAAGCGAATTAAGTTTGAGCAATGCTCGAACTTTGCAACAGGCAAGTGCTTAGTGAACTGGTCTGTTGCATTCTTCTCGGTATGAATTTTCTAAAGTGCTTAGTGAAAAGACTCTCTACCTCTATATGCTTTGTTCTCGAACCAAATGCCAGATTTTCAGCCAAATGTATTACGCTTTGACTATCGCAATTTACTACTATACTCCCATGAACAAAGCCTAAATCACACATCAGCCTCTTTAGCTGCTTCAACAGCGGCTATCAACTCTGCCTTTGTAGTAGACAAGGAAACTATAGTTTGCAACCTCGCTCTCCAATTGATAGCTGTCATTCCAAGTGTAAAGACGTAATCTGAGTTTGACTTTCTTCGATCTCTATCTCTGGCATAATCAGAATCATAATATTCTACCAAGCTAAAATCTTTTTCCTTGCCGTAAAAAACAAGTCCATAATATGTTTTTCCTCTAAGATACCTCAAAATGTACTTTACTACTTCCCATTGCATTTTTCCTGAATTAGCCATGTAGCGGCTAACCAAACCAACTGCATGTGCAATATCCGGTCTTGTGCAAACCAGAGTATACATCAAGCTTCCAACTGCACTAGCATAAGGTACCTTCTCCATATAAGCTTTTTCTTTGTCTGAGATCAGAGAGTTCTTTTCTAAAAGCTGAATGTGCAAAGGCATGGGAGTACTAATTGCCTTTGCCTTCTCCATGCTGAACCGAGAAAGCACTTTCTGGATATATTCTCTTTGTGTCAATCTCAAATCCTTCAGCTTTCTTTCTCTCTGGATTTCCATTCCTAAAATCTTCTTTGCTTCTCCAAGGTCTTTCATCTCAAATTTCGCTTTTAGCTTTAATTTTAACCTATCAATTTCAGCTTTGTCCTTGGAAGCAATTAGCATATCGTCCACATATAACAGTAAATATATCTATTTACCATTATCCATATGCTTAAAATAAACGCAAGCGTCTTTAACACTTCTATCAAAACCAACAGTAAACATAAAGGAATCAAACCTCTTATACCATTGCCTAGGCGACTGCTTCAAACCATATAAAGACTTTTTCAACTTGCAAACCCATTCCTTCTTCCCATCCACTACAAATCCTTCTGGCTGCTTCATATAGATGGTCTCCTCTAAGTCTCCATGCAAAAAGGCGATCTTTACGTCTCCATACCAATTTGGGGGCCTTCTAATTCTAGAGCTAGCCCGAATAGGTGTAACTGAAAGTCTACGAGGTGGATGATGTAATGTATATGCAAGTATATGTGACAAAATATATGATGCAACTAAAATAATATTAATCTAAATATAGAATAAGCACACCAGGATTTTATACTGGTTCGGACCTCCCGTCCTACGTCCAGTCCCGAAGCTCCCCTTCGGAATTCGACTATCAAAAACCCTCGCTTCGCCTGGAGGAATAGGCTTGGTTACAGTGAGTTGTTCTTGTCAAATATGTGTTCTCATATAACACAGATGTTAACTAATTTGTACAATTTCTTCCAATATATATCTCTAAAGAATATTGTCTATGAAGAACTGAGTATATGAAAGAGTGCATACAAGTAAAGATTGCTAGAGTGCACAGATCAAGAATATAGTATAGAATTAGAAAGCGTAAGTATGTAAGGTAAATTCTTTCTCTTGATTCTTGATGTTATATATAGTTGTAGATAGGTATCTTGAGTAGTTATGTCCATTAACAAGTGCTCTATAGTTGCTTCTTTTGATGATGCAGAGTTGCTGCGAAGATGTCCATTCGAATGTGGAAGTTGAAGTTCTTATTTGAAATCCGAGTTTGAATTCAGATGTCTGGTATATGTCTCAGACGTCTGATACCATATTTTTTTTGAATATGGTAGATTTTCAGACGTCTGAGTGCTAATACCAGACGTCTGGTTTTGACTGCCTGTTGTTCCAAAGAACTGATTCAGACGTCTGATACTGTGCATATTAGTTTTAGTGCTCTTGTTCCTATGCTTCTTTGTTCCTATCGACTTGTAGTCTCTTGTAGTGTCCTTTGAGCCTCTTTCTTATCTTTCTAGTGATGTTGTTCTAGCAAGTACCTGTATATATAAATATATATATATATATATTTGATTTCCGTTGTATAGTTGTTGTCATCGAAACCGTAGATTGGATTTCCTAACATTCTCCCTCTTTTTAATGATGACAACTATACAGTGTACTTAGATATAATTTTATAAACCTCCCCATGAATATGTGCTTTCCATTATTTCACCCCCTTTGGCATTATCAAAAAGTGTTAGCATCTTTTTAACTTAGAGAACGTAATATGAAATATGTACCAATTGTAGGAAGGTTATATCAATAAAAACAGAAATAACAAACCAAAAAGCACTTTTCATTAATCAAATTGATTGATTACATGCATAGATTTTTTATTATAATAATACAAAAGATGGAATCCTAAAAACTAAGGATTTTTTGGGGAAGCTTTATCTTGATCATCTCCTTCATCTTCTTTCTTGGAAGAGCTAGCTTTTTGTTTTGGAGATGTCGGAGTTTGTTGGAGAAGTTCCTTTTCCTCTTCAAAAAGTTTAGAGTGTTTTGATGGAGGAGGAGAAAGCATTGGAGTAGGCCAATCTTCCGAAGGTGGTGTAGGACCACGAACTCGTTGAAGAACCTCTTTAAGAACTGATAGTGTAGTTGAAAGCGATTCTTCAACTGTGGCTAGGCGTGAAGAAAACGTTGTTTCAAAGCTATCGATACGCTTAGACAAAATTTTTTGATTTCTTGACAAAATGAGTTGATTTTGGAGAGTTAAGTCGCGAATATTCTCATTTGGATTCGTCTCTGTGCGGGTCTCCAAAATCTCGTCTTGGAAAGAATAATCAAAAGGTGCGGGAGGAGGAGGAGTATGCTCGCGATGTTGCTCTTCCTCTTGTGATTATTCAGGTTGTTGTTGGGGTGGAGGCATAGCTTGACTTGCTTGACGTCGTTGCGTCCATTCTTCAAATGATATA
Source organism: Allium fistulosum (assembly GCA_030737815.1). Taxonomy (NCBI): domain Eukaryota; kingdom Viridiplantae; phylum Streptophyta; class Magnoliopsida; order Asparagales; family Amaryllidaceae; genus Allium; species Allium fistulosum. The sequence continues at coordinate 1,027,321,107 of CM060902.1, forward strand.
AAATCCAAAGGATTTTCTGGTAAATGCATTAGAGAGAAAAAAATTGTGGACGCATATTTCGGAGAAATCTCTTCAAAAGTTGATAAATATGAAGGGATGTTGTGAGCCCGCAGAAGACGCATGGTGTATGTAGGGTAGATGATGGATGGACGTGATCGAGTCTAATAGTGTTTGAGCTCATCAAATATGAATTTTGCCCAATTAACCCGTGTTCCATTGAAGATAGCATATAAACCCTTGTGTTCTAGCTCTGTGATTTGCTCATGACTACCAAGGCGAGGAATGACAGTGTTGATTATCATTCTAGTGAGAAGTCTTAGCTTAGGTCTTAAGTATTTTGATGCAAATTTACGCATTTCATCTTCCCATATTTGATGTGTGATATTATCTCTCGGTTTGAAATGCATATCCAGAATATTATATAAATCTGCTCCAGTGTCTGAACATCCGAGAGTTCGGCCTATGATCCCTGGAGTTAGTCTAATAGTGTTGCCGTAAACACTTGACCATAGCCAATTATCATCGTTATCGGTATTCCAAACCGCTTTGCTATCTAAATTAGCATAGAATAGGAATATCTCAAGTTGGTCTATTTGGATATTATTCGAGTTAAAGGAGATCAACTGATGTAACCCCACATTTTCGCATATTTCATCCAAGTCATACATAGGAAATTTGAGCAAATTGTAGAAAGGACCTGTATGAAGCTTCTTCTTTTGAATGTCTTCATATCTTTTGATTGAATGCAGTACGTGATTCATCCATCTCTCAATTTGATCGTCAGAGCAAATTTGCGGGTTGGATGAAGTAGCTTGGTCTTGCTTGCGCTTAGAGATTAGGGTTTTTCGTTTTGGGTGCCATGAGATTCGATCGTGTTTGGAGGAAAAAACGAATTGGAGTATTTTAGGATATTCAAATAGCAGAAGAAACGAAATGAAAGTGAGAAAAAGAAAACATAGACGTTAGCAGGTTACTTAAGAGTGTCGATTGAATTTCAGACATTTGGAAGGTGAATAAGACGTCTGATTTAACCTAGTTTGAAGACAGTAAATAAGATCAGACGTCTAGTTGTTGGTGGTAGATGTCTGGAAGAGATCGAGTTGGAAATTTCAGAAGGCAGAGAGTTTAGTTAGACGTTTGGAAGTAAAAACAAACGTCTAAAATTGGCCTTGTTTTTATGTTGAGAAGGCATAAACATTTGTTAGACGTTTGGGAACCAATTTTAGACGTATGAAATAGGCTGTTGCCCTTTTTTCTGAGGCAGAAAGTATTTTCAAACGTCTGGAAGATTATATCAGACGTTTGATATATGCACGATGTTAAAAAAATTATGTGAGACAAGAGTGTCAGACGTCTGATAGCATTGTTCAGACGTCTGAAATGGCCAGTTTGTCTTAAAATAGCCTAGTTTTGAATGGTGTTGCTTATTTTTCGAGAGATTGACTTTAATAAAACATAATATTATTATTTGTGAAGAAGAATACAAATATACTTAGATAAAAATACAATGAGAATAAGTATATTTATTTAGGTGACGATGAAGCATTGCGATCTTTAGACTTGCTATCCCTCCATGGCTTGAGTGGAGACCAAATGTTTCCACGTTCGTTGGTCTTTGGGGAACCAGAGAATTTTTTAGGTGAAGGATCCGAAGGTGTTCGATAAGAGGAAGAGGGATCCAAAGAATTGCAAGGGATCGGAAGAGGTTCATGTACATCCTTCTTTCATGAATTGCAAAATTTGATCGCAACTTGCTCCAGAAAAATTAATCGTCTTGCAGTGACTTTTTGTTCGAAGTATAATTCTCGTTGTAACTCTATTTGTTGCTTTTGGTAATGATGTATATCATCAATTTTCTCCTTGGTGTTAGGAGAGACAAATAGAGATCGTTTGGTCCGTTTTTGATCAGGAGTGAATCCTGTGTGGTAGGAAGACCACTTATGGGTCGGTTCCTGATCTGGTGTAGGAGTAGGAAGTTGATGAGGGGTATCCGCTGAACTATCCGAGGTTGGTGTTGAAAAGGAGAGGTGAGAGTTGTCGGAAGACATGTTTTTGTTTAAAAAGGAACCAATAAAATCTGTATTTTATTTGTAAAAGCAGGAGCTATTTATTCATGTTGTAAAAAGTTATAAATAGTTAAAACAAACATTCTAAAAAACTGTTGGTTAGGGTTACAAGATTTTGTTTATGGATTAAAACCTTTTTAACCAAAAATAAACAAACGAAACTCAGAATTAGCTGATTACATCATTAAGAGAACATATTCCTAAATCGCGTCGTAGTTTAAAAAACGTTTGTTCATTTAGTGGTTTTGTGACAATATCTGCTATTTGATTCTTAGTGTTTACATATTCTAATGTAATAATTCCTTTGTCTACATTATCGCGTAAAAAGTGATGTCGTATACTATGTGTTTAGTATGTGAGTGATTTGCAGGGTTTTTTGATAAATTTATTGCACTTGTATTATCGCAATATACTGGTGATTTATCGATAACTTTTCCGAAATCCTTAAGCGTTTGTTGCATGTATATCACTTGTGCACATGCTAAGGCCGCTGAAATATATTCTACTTCACAAGTGGATAAAGAGACACAGTTTTGCTTTTTGCTAAACCATGAAACCAACGATTGTCCAATAAAATGACACGTTCCGCTAGTACTCTTACGATCTGTTTTGCATCCACCGAAATCCGCGTCGCTATATGAAACAAGTTCAAATGATGATCCTTTAGGGTAAAACAAACTGTAATCTCTAGTACTAGATAGATATCGTAAGATACGTTTAACAGCTCTTTGGTGAGACTCTTTTGGTTTTGCTTGAAATCGGGCACAAAGACATACGCTCATCATAATGTCGGGTCGACTAGCCGTCAAATATAGTAAGGAGCCAATCATACTACGATATAATTTTTCATCAAAATCTTTTCCATTATCATCTTTTTCTAAGTGAACACTAGTACTCATTGGTGTTGGTTTGCTTGAAGTTTTATCCATTCCAAAGCGACGTAATAAATCGTTACAATATATTTCTTGATGTATAAAGATACCATTTTCAAGTTGTTTTATTTGTAATCCTAAAAAGAAATTTAATTCACCCATGTGAGACATTTCAAATTCACTTTTCATAATATTTGAAAATTGTGAACAAAGATTTTCGTTAGTTGAACCAAAAATAATATCGTCTACGTAAATTTGTATGACTAAGATGTCATTATTTTCTCATTTAATAAATAAAGTCGTATCTATTTTACCTATTTTAAACCCAGAAGTAACTAAATGATTTTTAAGACGTTCGTACCAGGCACAGGGGGCTTGCTTTAGACCATATATGGCTTTGTGCAATTTAAAAACATGATCGGGATATTTTTCATGAACAAATAATAGAGGTTGTTCCACATATACGTTTTCTTTAATAAAACCATTTAAAAAAGCACTTTTGACGTCCATTTGAAATAATTTAAAATTGTGATGACTTGCAAAAGCAAGTAATGTACGTATGGCTTCGAGTCTTGCTACTGGAGCAAAAGTTTCGTCATAGTCGATACCTTCTTCTTGATTATAGCCCTGAGCGACTAAACGTGCTTTATTCCTAACTATATTTCCATTTTCATCTGCTTTGTTTTTAAATACCCATTTTGTTCCAATAACTGATTGATTTTTTGGTCTTGGTACTAATTCTGAAGCATTATTACGTTCAAATTGATTTAATTCTTCTTGCATGGCTATTATCCAAAAATCATCGTTTGAAGCTTCTTTATAATTCTTTGGTTCAAAAGTTGATACAAATGCAATATGACTTATTTGGTTGAGTTGATTTCTAGTTACTCTGGAATTAAGATCCCCAATAATATTATCTTTTGGATGGTCTTTTAGAATTCTAGGGGGTGACACTAGAGTATTATTTTGTGCATTTGTCTTATTATTAGATGAGTTTGTTGTATTTGTTATAGGAATAATTTCTTCATCGTCATTAGTATGATTGTTAAGAAAATTTTCATCAAATGAAACATGTAAAATTTCTTCAATTATGTTAGTACGTTTATTAAAAATTCTATATGCTTTGCTATGATCCAAATATCCAACAAAGATTCCTTCATCGTCCTTGTGGTCGAATTTTCCTAAATTATCTTTTGTATTTAATATAAAACATTTTGATCCGAAAGTTTTAAAGTATGATACTTTAGGTTTTCTTCCAAAAAATATTTCGAAGCAAGTATGTTTAGTCATAGGTCGTATGGTTACTCGAGTCAAAACATAACAAGCCGTAGGAATAGCTTCAGCCCAAAAATGTTTTGGTAAACCACTACTATTTAATATTGTTCGTGCACATTCTTGTAATGTACAATTTTTCCTTTCTACTACACCATTTTGTTGTGGTGTGCGGGGAAAAGAGAAATTATGACTTATACCCTTTTTATTACAAAAATTAGTAATAAGATCATTTTCGAATTCTCCACCGTGATCACTTCGAATATTCTTAATTTTCAAATCCATTTAAGTTTTAATTCTTTTAGCAAAAATTTTAAACATACCAAAAGTGTCACTTTTATGTTTTAAAAATAAAGTCCATGTATATCTTGAAAAATCATCAACCATTATGAAAACATATTTGTAGTGATTTATAGATCGTACTTGAGTTGGACCAAATAAATCTAAATGTAATAATTCTAATGGTTGTTTTGTAGAAATATTATTTTTAGATTTAAAAGAGCTTTTCTTTAATTTACCGATTTGACAAGCGTCACATAAATTTTCTACTTTATAATTTATTTTAGGTAAACCTCTAACTAGCTCATATTTTGCTAATTTATTAATATATTTAAAATTAATATGACAGAATCGTTTATGCCATAACCATGGATCATCATGTTTGGCGGTTAAACATAAGTTTGAATTTCGATTTATATTCATATTTAAGACATAAATATTTTTGTTTCTAAATCCCTCAAAGATAAGTTGTTTGTTATTATCGAAAATATTGCATCTATCTTTTTCGAAATTGATTTGAAAACCTTTATCGCATAATTGACTAATGCTAAGTAGGTTGTGTCTTAAATTTTATACTGACAAAACATTTGTAATAATAGGAGAGTTAGAAATACAAGAGTTGATGACTTCTCCGACGCCAATGACATATCCTTTTGTGTTATCTCCAAAAGTTACTGTTCCACCATCGATATATGTTATATTTGATAACATTTTTGCATTTCCGGTCATATGCTTGGAGCATCCACTATCAAATATCCATTTCTCCTTATTTTTTATTTTGGGTACCTACAAGATAAAAATGATTTAATTGGTACCCATACACTTTGCTTGGGTCCTAGATGTTAGGAGGAGTAGGTAGCCACACCCAAGAAGGTTTGGTACCTTTATGAATATAATTTTTATTATAGACTACGTTATCTAGGAAATTATTAATATGTTTTTGTCTAATCAATTTATTATTTTTCTTAAGAATCCAAATTTTTATATTTTTGGTATTCGTATTAGACTTAGGTGATCCTTTAGTCTTTTGATAAATAAAACTATATTTCTTAATATTATTCCCTTTTTGTTTAGGAATTTTTTTAAATCCTATTCCATTTCTATTTCCTGAAGGTTTTGAAGTTTTGATAAGATTTTCCAAATCTTGTTTTCCTTTATTAAATTTTGAAACAGTATTTGTAATTTTATCTAATTTTTCTTTTAATTCAAAATTTTCAATTTTCATTGTCTCTATATTACTTTTTAAGTTGATATTTTCTTTTAACAAGATATCCTTTTCTAGTTTAACTTTTCCAAAATCGATAGATATAGTCTCATATTCAGCCAAACTACTTTTAACTTTTTCTTGAGATAATTCTAGTTCCTCCTCTAAAATAATTTTTTCATCTTCTAACATTCCTATTTCTAGTTCTAATCAATTTATTTTGGCTATGTGTTCTTTATTCTATTTTTTAATTTGTCTAAATTTATCATCTAATTCCATGCTAAGATCTAATAATTCATCATAGCTAAGTTCAGGACATACCTCATCAGTTTGTTCCATAAAACATACATTAGCTTGTTCTCCGTCACTATCGCTGTCACTATCTGATGATGATGAAGAATCCGAGTCATCCCATGTTACTTTGAAAGCTTTCTTCTTTTTGAAAAATTTGTTCTTCTTTTTATCATTGTTGAGCTTGGGACAATCTTTCTTCATATGTCCAAATTGATCACATTCATAACATTTGATTGACGTTTGATTTGTTGAACTTGATTTTCTCCTTTCTGAAATCTGATCATTTTCCTAAACTTCTTAAATTTGTTGTAGTTTTTGGCTATAAATACGATTTCTTCTTCGTCTAAATCGGAGTCTTCATTTGTTGCTGGAAATGCTATGTTTTTCTTCTCCGAATTTTGTTCTTTTCTTACCTGCAGATTAGCTTCATAGGACATTAAATTTCCTATCAATTCTTCAACTAAGAGTGTTGAGAGGTCATTAGCTTCTTCGATAGCTAATACTTTTCTTTCCCACTTTGGAGCTAAAGAATTGAGTATTCTAGATACTAAGTCAAAATTTGTGAATTTAACTCCTAGTGCCATTAAATCGTGTTGAATAGTTTGGAATCTAGAGTACATGTCCACTATAGATTCATTTTGTTTCATTTTAAATGAAAAAATTGATTTTGCAAAATTGAGATCTTAGTTTGTTAAACTTTGTTAGTTCCTTCTTGTGTAACTTGTAAGGTACGCCAAATATCATATGCAGTGTTACATAACATGACACGTGAAAATTCATTCTTATCGAATGAACAAAATAAAACATTCATAGCTTTGGCATTATTAGAAGCTGCGGTTTTTTGTGTATCATTCTATGTATTCATAGCAGTAGTAGGTGCTTCATATTTATTTTGAGTGGCTGACCAAATTTCTAATCCATTAGCTTCCATAAAAATTATCATACGTGTTGACCAATATGCATAATTAGAACCATTAAACAGTGGGGGACGTGCTGTGGATTGTCCTTCTTGAAAAATACTTTCCATATTAAAGTGATTTAAATACGTGTTACTGTACTTTGATCAAACCTTGCTCCGATACCAATTGAAAGTCTACGAGGTGGATCATGTAATGTATATGCAAGTATATGCGACAAAATATATGATGCAACTAAAATAATATCAATCTAAGTAAATATAGAATAAGCACACCAGGATTTTATACTGGTTCGGACTTCCCGTCCTATGTCCAGTCCGAAGCTCCCCTTCGAAATTCGACTATAAAAAACCCTCGCTTCGCCCGGAGGAATAGGCTTGGTTACAGTGAGTTGTTCTTGTCAAATATGTGTTCTCATATAACACGGATGTTGACTAATTTGTACAATTTCTTCCAATATATATCTCTAAAGAATATTGTCTATGAAGAACTGAGTATATGGAAGAGTGAATACAAGTAAAGATTGCTAGAGTGCAGAGATCAAGAATATAGTATAGAATTAGAAAGCGTAAGTATGTAAGGTAAATTCTTTCTCTTGATTCTTGATGCTATATATAGTTGTAGATAGGTATCTTGAGTAGTTATGTCCATTAACAAGTGCTCTACAGTTGCTTCTGTTGATGATGAAGAGTTGCAGCGAAGAGAAGCGAAGATGTCCATTCGAATGTGGTAGTTGAAGTTCTTATTTGAAATCTGAGTTTGAATTCAGACGTCTGGTATATGTCTCAGACGTCTGATACCATTTTTTTTAATATGGTAGATTTTCAGACGTCTGAGTGCTAATACCAGACGTCTGGTTTTGACTGCCTGTTATTCCGGAGAACTGATTCAGACGTCTAGCTTGTGCACCCAGTTGTCTGATATTGTGCATATCAGTTTTAGTGCTCTTGTTCCTATGCTTCTTTGTTCCTATCGACTTGTAGTCTCTTGTAGTGTCCTTTGGGCCTCTTTCTTATCTTTCTAGTGATGTTGTTTTAGCAAGTACCTGTATATATAAATACATATATATATATTTGATTTCCATTATATAGTTGTTGTCATCGAAACCGTAGATTGGATTTCCTAACAGTAACTTCGCCTAAGCTCCTGTCAACTCCACCTTGAGCTGAATCATCTCTAGTTTCACGACCATCACTATCATTGCTAGAGGAATTCCATGGACCTTCATGTGATGTATCAACAACTGCAATTACTTTATCTTTTTTTACATTTCTAACTCTTCTACTAGGCTGATATGTAGGAATAGTTTCCATCTCCTTTGGCTTTTCAGCTTTTGAATCTACTGAACAAGGTGGATTCTCCTTGGGCTTGAACCTAGCAGACCCATCAAATATGACATGTCTCGAGTGCACTACCTTCCTATCAAAAGGGTTCCAAATGCGATACCCTTTGATACCTTCTGTATAGCCCAAAAATATGCCTTGATAGGCTCTAGCCTCCAACTTGTCATTTCCTGTATGGTGAACATACACGGGGCTACCAAATATACGCAAATAACTGATATGTATAGATGTACCTTTCCACCTTTCCTCAGGAATCCTCCCATCAATGGCTGAGCATGGAATCCGATTGATAATATATGCTGCAGTTGATAAAGCTTCAGCCCAAAAGCCTCTAGACAAGACCGCCATCAATCTCAAGCAACGGGCCTTCTCCTGTAGAGTTCTGTTCATCCTTTCAGCAACTCCGTTTGATTGCGGATCACCGAGTGTAGTAAAATGTCTCCTAATTCCATGCTGTCCACAGAAATTTGTGAACTCCTTAGAAACAACCTCATCGCCATTGTCGGATCTTAGCACCTTCAACTTCCTTCCTACTTCATTCTCTACCAGTGCTTTCCATGTTTTAAACTTTTCAAATGACTCCAACTTTGCTTTCATCATATACACCCAAACCTTCCGAGAGTAGTCATCGATAAAAGAGATAAAATACTTAGCTCCTCCAATAGAAGCTGTAGCTACTGGTTCCCAAACATCCGTATGGATATACTCTTGTACTCCTTTGGACTCATGTCTACCAACACCAAAAGAAACTTTTATCTGCTTCCCTAACACACACCCCAGGCAGAATTCCAAGCGGTTGAAGCTTTCACCTTTGATCATCTTCCTTCTTCGAAGTAACTCCAAACTCTTCTCTAAAACGTGACCTAATCTGAGATGCCAGAGTCCGGTGGCATCCAAAGCTCGTGAACAATCAACTCCAACACACGTCTCTCCTAGAACTGTAGACCTTTCAGCAGATAAAGATTCCGGACCATCATTCCTTTCATCAATACAAGAGCACCACGTGTCACCTTCAAGCCATCCGACTCTATCGTAATCTTGCACCCCAAAGATGCTAGCTGTCCCAAGGACAAAAGAGATTTTCTTAAACCTGGAACATGCGGACTCCAGTGATAGTGCGCACCACACCATCGTGCATGCGAATATGCACTAATCCTTCTTCCAATGTGTAACGACCCACTTTCCCATACAGTCTAAGTCGACAATAAACCGCACATGTCAACTCAAATTGAACAAAAAGGCGGATTATTAGGGGTGAAGAAGAAAATAGAAACAACTATACAGAATCTCACAATCACAGCGCAACAAAATATAATATATAATACCAGATTTTTATACAAAAGAATCTGTAGCTGTTAATATATACACGATCTCAGAGTACAACAATCGACAATCAAATCTGGACAGTTATAATAACTTGTCCTTGCAAATACTGAACATTCAGTTTAACACACACAGCGGAATATAATTAAGTACGTGGAATACGTTTGAGTCTCCTCCAGCTCGTCTTCTGAGCTCCATAGCATCTTAATCTGAATCTGTAATACTCAGTCTGACCCGAGCATTATAATAAAATAATACCCGAGTCAGTCTGGAAAAACAGCGTGAGAAAACACACTCAATTTGAATTATTACTGTTATCAAAATCCTTTGAAATCAAAGGTATCTCGTAAGACCATGCCACACATAAAGACGACGGGTTTTTATCTTATGATAACCAAAACACTTTTATAGAAAATCTTGTGATATTATAATAGTGTCTAAGTACAAGTACTTATTAAAATAGACGAAATTGTTACATTAATTAAATTCCAGCATATAAGGCTCTACAATCAAAACCGTAAAGGCTCGTAGTGGATATTGGATTCCATACAATGACTGGGCTACTGGGGTACCGCCCACCATAGTACACCTCTAGAAAAATGTACCGAGGAAATCGCGTGGATCCCTTACCAACACAGGACCGGCCTACTCCTGACCTGGATAGTACCGAATATGTTAGCACCCCGGGTGTTCCTACCTTAATCGAGCGCTCTCTTTTCCATGCACAACCATATCCATAATTATAATATATATCCAAGGGTATCTAGAAAGGTGATAACATACCCTACTTGGGTGCGACCCACTTAGCTCTGCTGCATCTCCCCTGTTTTAGTCATTCCCGGTTGGTGAGGCTTGAGGCTACGTTTTACCTTTGGAATAGCATTCATACTTGGAATGCTAACATGCTTTCCAGGCAACGATGCAAATGATAGCATTCATCCATACAAGTTGTTCTGGGTCTGAACAAACTGAATCTCCTTCAGTATCACCATATCCATTACCTTCGAGATATCACAATTCGTAATGCACAAATCGGATCGAAGTGGTTTTCGGATAACTAAATCTGATTTCGGTCTCTTCAAAACGATCAACGAATTTGACTAGATTTGATAGTCGTTTATTTAACTACCAAATTACACAAATAAGCGGTCACTAGGCCCTACTTTATAAATCCTTCAAAATATTTATTTCAAAATATCTTTACAAAGATATATATCCAAATCCTTTCCTGTATTCCAATATTTGAAAACCATTTCAAAACCTTATATCCTTAACGGGATATTTTCAACCCATATTAACACTTAGAAATATTTCCCTATAACCTTCCCATGGTCAAACCCTTCCCAAATCATTTTATTCCAATGCTTAGAAATAATTTCCATGTCCAACTTAGTATTTCATTAGTTAGAAAAATATTCCTATAAAAATCATTTCGTCGCTAAAATATCTCCAAACCTTTAATTTCAATACTTAGGAAAATATTATAAGTTTATTTTCCAAAATCATTTTTAAAATCCATACTAAGGAAATATTACGCACTTATATCATAAATCTCAGGAATTCCTATTAATTCCATTTTACAATTTCCAAACATTATCGTTTATACTTATTTATAATCCACTAACAATTTATAACTCCTTTAATGAATTCAAATTCATTTTAAGTTCTTGAGTCCAACTATTTTGGGAATTCCCCTAAATTTCCAGAAGTCCCATTATAACATTCCACTTACATAATCACATTCATTTAATAAAATCCGGTTTACAATCTCGAGAGCATTTATAAATAAATTTCAATTACTTACTTTAAAATTCTATGTATATAAGATAATAATAAATTTCAAGGTCATGGTTAAATAATTGTTTAAAAATATCAAGCATTTTTAAAATAACGTCAATAACTAATACCAATTCATTTATAAAATTTCTAATCAATTTATAAAACTTGTTCAAAATCTTAGAATTCTTTTCAACCAATTTAAATATTTAAATAACTAACTTTTCGAAATATTTCAATGCTAAAACAGTTTTAAATTACATAGTTTAATAATTAAATATCCTCTTTTTAAAAACAAACTTAACTTCTCAACAAAAATATATTTTTAAATTCCAATATAACCAATTTCAATTTATAAATCTCTCTCTCGATTCATAAAACATTGATCTCATTCCGATTTCCTAACCATTCTCACTTTTCAAACATAGAAACCACTATTTTCCCCAAAATCCTATTTTCACATCTCGATAAAAATTCACACCATGAAATTATATTCCAAATTTATCGACTGATATCATTTCCCTTATTTATAAACTGTTTATACATTTATAAACTCATTTGAGTTTTACTTGTTTATAAAAATAATCTCATTTATAAAATTCCATTTTATAAATCCATTTCTTTATAAATTCCATTTATTTTTCAAATCTATTTTAAATACTGATTTAAATTCCTTATCCATATTTTCTAACATCTCATTTAAAAATCCATTGTTAAAATTTCCTTATATAAATTATTTTAAAATCTCTATTTAAAATATCTTCCGAAATAGATAAATATAAATCCAAAAATCAAACCATTTATTTTATCCAAAACTATTTCCTTTAAAATAATCTAAATTCGATATAAATATTTTTATATCCAAAATCTCCTTTTAATTCCTCCAAATTCAAAAATAATAGTTATGGTATTTCAAATACCAAAATTAAGGCTACTGCTACCTTAGCATCCAATAAAACAAATAACACAACAATCCATAACAGATTATTCAATCATAACATATATCACTATATGTGAAAAACAATCAATATGTTTGAGGAATCCAGTTGGATCCCTCCAACCCATTTCCCTGCATCCACAGATGTTGTATAACATAAAAATACCAATCCCGCTTCGAGGTGGGATATCGCGGTAATATAGGGTCATCCGCTATTATGCAGGGCGCATAGTGTCTCATCCGCTCCAATTGGTGGGAATATATCCAACTACTAATATATATTAATATATATATATATATAATATAACATTCAACTAATGACAATTTATCAATTCAACCAATCATCCAATATATTTTTTTATATTATAAATTAAATCCAGAAATCCAAAATGAGTGAGATTTACTCACCTTGATTTTAAATTTGCCGAACATCTAGATTTTAAGTTTTCTAAAATCCCAGCTGACTCCGAAAAATCCCAAACTAACATTATTGCGTAGCACTCGTCGACACGAATCTGTTGCTGGTTGTTTCGTTTCAAACGAACCTCGTACGAGAGAGATACCATTTTATTAATAATTGAATTAAATTAAATATGTATGTCAAAACTTAATTAAAGTAATTAACGTTTAATTGCTCAGTTAAGACACGATTAGGCCACGCTATCTCTTCTTTCCCAAATCACATTAAACATCGAACCCAAACCATGAATCAAACCCGTCCACTCTTCTTCCTCCCTGCCAGCACCTCTCCATCCTCGCATGCACATGCAACACGAGGTTACTACCGCCTTCCAGTCGCACTCCCCCCAACATCAAATGCGACCCTCTGCCTCCAAGCACCACACTATCGCGCGCCACCCAACATCAAATGCGACCCTCTGCCTCCAAGCACCACACTATCGCGCGCCACCCACCATCATCCCAAACTCCACCTCATCCCTCCAAGCCCATATGACTCAAGCCCTAGCTAAAAACTCCATTCGGCCATGGCTGTCGAGCCCTCCCCCTCACGTCACGTCCTAAATCTAAAATCGAACGCATGCAAATCCCTAGTCAGCTTCCATTGCCCTCTCCACTGTCGCCACATCACCTTGCGATCGTGATTCCATTCCCAGGTCGCCTCGTGACCTTCATACGATTTTTTTGCCGATTTTGTTCTAACTAGAGGAGGAAGATGACGTATGCAATTTTTAAATCGAACAAGGCGGCGCATTTGAGAATATAGGTTGGCTCGAGAAGGGTAGGTCGACTGATGGATAGTGTTGACTTGTTATTTTTAATTTTATATTCAAAATATCTCGTTCCCGTAACTCGAAATCTTAAATCCCTATCGAAGCGTACCGCCTGGCATTCCTAATGTTATACCCCTACTCTGAACCCAATGGAATGAGTTTTGAGACCCAATTCGATCATATGGATAAGATAGCTATTTGAATCCAATTATTATATTAAATTTCCAAAAATTAATTTCAACGCGTTTCTATCCCGTACGATCAAACGGTAACGCCAAACGCTACGAAATTTAAAATTCGTTAATAATACACTATTACAGATCCAATGGAACTGGTTTCGTTGAATTCCGAGACTGTGCCCCAGATCGCTATTTTAACACGTCGATTAAATCGACGATTTCAAACATCGACGAAATTACTTAAAATTTCAGTATTTAAAACTTAGTAACTCAATTCTAATTCAAATAGAATTTATATCAACATTAGAAATCGTTCTAATTCATCTTCAACTCAAATTCCAATTATTCACCCTTTCTGTATTACGATAAATCGCTATATTTAAAATTTAAATTCATTCTATAATTTCAACCAAAATCTTCATATTCAAAAACCAATTTATATTCCAAATTAATATTTAAAACCATTTAAATATTATAAATCAAATGACGAAAAATCCGGGTTGTTACACAATGACTTGCAAGTAGCATCATTCCCCATTAATATGGCACTTCCCTCCTTGTCTTCATAAGAACAGAAATCCTCCTTCCTAGGCATCATATAGAAAGATGCCTCTGAATCTAGCATCCAATGGTCTGATATATCGGAAACAAATGCAGTCAACACATCATCAGAAACAACCTTCTCCATCGCAATAGATGAAGAACCATCCGCTTCATTTCTTTTCCTCAAATCTGGAAAATCTTTCTTCCAGTGGCCATGTTTCTTACAATGATGACACCTATTGTCTCTAGACTTACCTCTCCAACAGCTTCCAGGCTTCCTTGACTTGGAACGCCTTAAAAAATTATTCTCATTCTTCTCCTTTCTTCCTCTCTCCACAAACAGCCCCTGACTACTACTAGTTTCTCCACTTTCGCTCATATTCTTCATCTGATCCCTCATTTCTTCACTTAGAAGTTCCGTCTTCACATCTTCTAATGACAGCGTGCTTCTGCCATAAATCAAGCTATTAGCGAAAACCATCTATCGATGAAAAGAACACAATACCACCATAGCCTTTTTCTCCTTGTCCACATTCAAATCAACAGCTTTCATCTTCATCATCGAATCATCGAAGAAGTTCAGATGTGCTTCCAATGATGTACGTTCCTGCATCTTATATGTGAAAAAAGTCTTCAATAGAATCAGCCTATTCATTAGCGACTTCTTCATGCAGATATCTTCCAATTTCTTCCATAAGCCTCTAGCAGTAGTTTCACCACTAATCTCTGGAATGACATTCTCACCCATGGCCATTGGAGGGTAGTAAAGGTCCATTCTACCATATCCTTTCTTTCCAATTCTGATATATTTGCCGGCAACAATTCTATGTCAAATACAACCTGATGAACACGATTTCTTCTCAACACCGCCTTCATCTTCCACTGTCACTTCTCAAAATTATTATCTCTGTTCCACTTCTCTATAGCCAACTACGAACCTGATGCTGCATATGAACCTCTAATGTTGGGTGCATATTCCTGGGTAGGTCTAACCTCCTCATTTCCAGGTCCTGCCATTTTATCAAACACCTTCTAGCCCTAGGCTTCAACAACAATCTTCAATGCTCCGATACCAAACTGTAGGGGTGAATTTACACAAATGATTGCAAATCAATACTAATACATGCGGAAGCAATAAGATCGTGTTGTAGTGCGATAAAAAAACAGAACTTGAGAATAAATGAAAAATCAACAAATCACACAAGAAAGTAAATAGAGAGTTCACACACGGATTTATAGTGGTTCCATTATCATAAGATAGTGTACATCCACTTGGAGAGAAGAGATTTTATTACTTTTAGATAGAAGAATTACAACATTGATAATGGAGACTAAGAAGAATATGAAGAAATACAAAAGAGATGATAATTCGTTTATGATGCTTCTATTCATCCTAATCCCTACATTTATATAGGGTTTATTACTTGAGGTTGACGTAATTGATTATGGTCATAAATCAATACCTAAAAAATTCTCTAAATCATACGAGAAACCTTTACCATTTTATTTTTCCAGTTTCCCACAATTTGTATGCGTCTGATAAGATTCCTTCTTTAATCATCAAATTATAAAATTAATTAATTACTTCACTCTTTTTCAAATATTTCTTCCTCTTATGTAGCTAATCCATTGCCCTCTTTAATGCATATAAAAGAGGAAATATATTTGAGCAATTATCTCAAATATCTTCCAAATCTTCTTAAGTACAGAAATATTGCATCAAATCTAACATACAACCCATGTGAGATCTCTTTAAGATAATTATACATAGCTAATACCTCACATTAAGATTTAGCCAATCCAATTCTTCTTGACTCTCTTTTTTTACCCTGAGTAAACCAGATCTATGTACTGGATGATCCATCTGTAACATCCCGAAGAAGTATGCACCGACCGCACAACACATATTTTTTCAGCTAATTTAAAGAGGATTATGCCGGCAGGACTCGAATTCGTGTCAAACTCTTACATCTGATGATAAAATCAAATTTTATAGAAAGAGAATTAAAAATGAAAAAGAAACTAAAATGATGAGAAATCAAGTCACTAACTGAAGTGAAACATACGTTTATAGTTTCTAACTCTACTTTAAGATTATGTATTTCGGTTTTCTTTAATTTTACTGTGGCTAGAATTTAAAACCAATACCTTGCTGATTTTTCCAGTCGGTGATTCTATTTCTTTATCAACTTTTGTTCTATATCTTCCTAGTTTCTATTTATTATTTGTGCTTTATAACGAGATATATTCAAATTTAGCAATATTTTTTATTGTTCTCCACAACCTTCTGAGAGAAAAATTTACTATATCCCATGCTTGCTGATTCAAAATCCTAGCTCCCTCTCTGAATATATTTCCCTTCATTTAACATAAGCAAAACATTAACATATCATGGAATGTAAACATCTTTCCCTTAATCCAGATAAAGCTTCTTCTCCCTTTTCTTTAATGAAAATGAATTAGAACACATATGTTGTCAACCTCCTAGGTGGGGTGTGAGGACAACGCCCAAGCTGACGGCGGTCGATCTGACTGGTCAGATCGTCGGAGTCCAGTTTACAATGTTCGATGGCGGATGCGCGAAAGCGTCCCATTCGAAAATGGTATATATCATTTAGTGTTTGAATTTGAATTCAAACAGTAAATGGATGACTGTTGAGACCAAAAGGTGTATGTTCATTTCAAACAGTCACCACCATTTCAAACAGTCACCACCAACAGACTTGACGGTACTTCGTCGTCACAATACAATTTCTTTTCTGCTTTCTAAATCAATAAAATAAATTTAAACACATAATCTGACCACTTCGAGTGTTCTTCTGATTTGTGCAAGTGATCACAGCTTGCACAAACTCACTCCACTCATGAAAAAACGTTTAGTGGAAAGCCTCTATGGTCTGAGAAAGGCGAAAATATTTTTGAAGGAGAGCGTTTCAACCGTGCCTTGAAGTGATATATCAGCGCAATTTTACACCATATATTTTCTAACCTATTAATTAAGATATAGGTTCAACCTAAACAATTAATTAATAGCTTATAGTTGTCATCAAACTCTACCAACCTATAATGCAAAAACTACACTAAGCCTAAATAATGAATTCATAGTTTAAGCGATAATGCCGCTCTTCCAGTTTTGAACAATTGTCAGAGCGGATTAAAGGCGAATCAATAATATCATTTCCGTGAAATTAATCGACTCTTAATGACGCCATAAATATGTTTGATTGAAAAGTTGAAGGGAAAAAAGTACCCTAAATAAAGACTTGTTTTTGCAGGCTTTAAGAGAGGCGTAGCTTTTGACGAGGAGTAGATGCAGTTGCTAAAAAGAGATCATATTATTCACAGTGGCACCACATCTTCTACTTGTGATTACCATTATAATTCGAATATATATAACTTTTTTTAAGCTGCTTGTCACCGAATTTTGAAGCATGTTTGGTTTCATTTTGTGTTTTCTTTCCAATGTTCATAACAAAATATGAGTATAACGGAAGAAAATTTTAAAATTTTAGACCGTTACGACGACGATGGAAGAACGACGGAGGGTATGAAGGGACGGCGGAGCGGATGGATTGTTTTCCATTCTTTTATTATTTCTCAAAGCACGAAAAACAAAATAAATTTGTTTTCCATTTTACATTTAGGGTCATTTTCAAATGGTCGTTTTCCCAAAATAGATGGATCGTGTGCACGTTTTTTGAACGAAAACAAAAAACTAAAAATGACAAGTCAAAGAGGACCTTATTTTTTCAGTCATCCAAAACAAGCGTGTATTATTTTTAAGTGGATATGGTCTTTCAATAACATAAAATTGTTCAGTTGCCACCACTCTACATTTATTAATAGTGCGTAAAACAAAATAACATGTGGTAATATTAAGCATATAAACAGATTTTGCATAATTACCAACCATTATGAAAGATGGAAGTGGTTTTCTGGGTGTCAATAATAGCACACTGTTTCGATTCCATTTTTTTGGAACTAGAGTGATGTCTTGTTTACACATAAAGAAACAAATTTTGTAAACTGAAAATGTTAAGGGTTCGTTCACAGCAAATTTTTTATCCAGTTATCGCACTAGAAGCGTCTGATGCGGTAACGAGGTAACCGCTGAGAATAGTCCATTGAGGAGTGCGAGAAAATTGAATCGTTGGCATCGAAAGAGTCTGACGCCAACCGTAAAATTAGCTATTTCCCCCCTCCCCTGTAACTTCTACATTCATCCACTTCTCTTCCACACCAAAATCCTCTTCCTTCTTCTACTACTTCGATTACCGTATTCAAATCAAAATTTCGCAACACTGCAAAAGTCTGAAATATGGTCTGCAACAACAACCATGCACTTCCTTTTGATGTGTAGCTGACACATATGATGCCGCTGGCAATAACAGGAAAGTTCATTAAAAAATAATGGTTGCACTTAGCAGCATCTTGAAGGAATGTCTTGAAGAATCAACAATGCTTGATCAACAAGTCTGACCCTACTTCATAGGATTTTACTTTTTATTTGTATTGTTTAAGTACTTGTTTTTTATTTTTTGCAATATAGCGGGTTTTTTAACTAGATTGTATCAGCTTTTTTTTAAATTTATCACATTAGTTTATAATTTAATATCAATTATTATATAATATTTAAAACAAATAAAAACCAAACATAGAAATAAATATAAATAATAATTCCTCTTTCTCATACCCTTTCATAACATAAAAACTCAATCAACACCTAGCTAGTGATGTTTTGAAACTTATCCCTTTCAAAATACCTCTCTCCCTTGACAAAAAACACACCCTAGGTCATATAGGTGTTGAAACCGTTAAATGGTTTTCCTAGTAATACATTTACATTAATCTTTTACCTAAATCAACACCTATTGATGTTAATTACGGTTGAGAGTATATTGTGTACAAACATGATTATAGATAAGATTGTATTTAGATTTAATATATGTTCGCCTTATACTTGAAATCATCATCTAATGTGTTAGATGAATTCATTAGTTTTTGTTTTCATGGGGCATACCGATGTTTTGAAGCTTTAAGGGTGGGTCGATGTGTACAAATGATTAAGTCATTATATATTTACAGCCAGTCCATCTTTTAGTTAGTTAATGTAAATTAAATTAGGTTGAAAAGTGGTTTTTTGAAAAATGTTAAAGAGAACTATTAAGTCTGCACAAAACAATTTCAAACCAACAGTTCAGAAAGCAAAATTTAAGGAATATGGATATTGTCTTACGAATATTTAAAAAAAAAGATGAAAAAAGACAAACAATAAGATAAATGCTTACGTTTCTCATGCACACACGCTAACATGGTAACTGTTGATTTTTGTGGTACAATATATCAAAACTAAAGAGAATTTCATCACGACAATAACCCGTGTTTTTTATGCCTAAAAATTTAATTAGTTAATATAGAAATTAAAAGATTGATTTAAGCTGGCATTCAAAAAATCACTTCGTGATGACAATGATATTAGGATTTGATACCAATTTGCATTGTGTTTGGAATGTCGTTTAAAAGCTTTTTGAGCATAGTTTTGATGTATTTGAGATCGTAGATTTTGAGTTAGGTATTGAGAGTCGGTATATAAATTTTCCAAAAAGCTAATTTTTGTATACAAGTGAACTAGAACTTGAGATCTTTTCCAATTGCGTCCGGAATTCAGTTGGGAGTCTTTTGAGTATAAACATTAAAATGTTTGGAGATGGGGGTTCTAAGTTATGAATGAAATGAGTTTTGAATGAAACGCTAAGCTAGCAGGCCTTGCCTTAAGCTTAATGGTGCCTTTAAAGGTAAAAACATAGGATCTCTCTCCTCATTCACTTTATGTAACATTTCAAAAGATTTCGAGAAGAAAGTAGTTATTAACTTTTTTTAAGTTATGATATGGATTTGGGTTATCTTGTGTCACGTTCATAATATGAAATATACCTATGAGGTTAACTGTTGATTTAAAGCTATAATCTTGTTGATGAAATTAATATTTATCATATGTATCATGTTATATTGAGGATTTCTTGGATATTTTGAGTACTTTAGATACATTTAGCCTTATTGATTGTTTATTTTTTATTTTGTATTATTAGATATTTCATTATACTTAACTTTGGATTTGGACTCGGAAAAAAATAAACTGTAATCAATTTTAGATTCAAAATTTGAATGCAATATTAATTATCATAAAAGCGATGAAATGGATGTGGATGCGATATTTTACCATTTTACTACCAGAAGATGGGTAGGTTATTATGATCTTGATTATTTGAATGATATTGATGTTTGTGGTACTAATGTGGATTTTTAGTGCACATTTGATGCTTTAATGTTTGTGTTACTAATGTGGAGTGACTAGTACACATTTAATGACTTATACTTACATTGACGATGTATTACTATAGTTAATAATATATATATATATATATGTGTGTGTGTGTGTGTGTGTGTGTGCGTGCGCGCGCGCGTGCGTGTGCGTGCGTGCGCGCGCGTATGTGTGTGTAAGTATGTTTTTGTTGTTTTCTTGTTTGGGGTTGGCATCTATGCAGTTAAAGCACTCAGCGGTTCTATATCGATAAAGGTGCAAAATATTATAGCGTGGATGAAGTGAAAATATAGTAGAAATTAGAAGAGGTGGAAAAAGCTTCATTAGGTATAAAACCAAATATTTAAAGTTAATTAATTTTCATTCTCACCTCATTTAGGTAGAAAAAAGAAAATTGTATAATCTTATATAACAAAACCGAAAAATATAAATTAATTAATTAGTCAAATAAGTCTTTTTATATTAATGTTGCTAAAGTGGATGCTAGAAAGCCTTTATTTAGTGGGTGTAGTGGAAAATAGTGTGGCTTAAAGTGGATATACCATTTAATAGTGCTAAATAGAAAAGGCATACCGGTCAAAGAATGCTACATGATATAGTTGGGATCTTGTGGGGCTTTAACCATATAGGTTGGCATTGATGATGTTGATTTTAATGGCTGAATGTTTTATTATATTTGTCGCCCCATATGATGATTTGTTATGATGGATGAGTATGAATACTATTTTCTACTTGAAATATTTTCATTGATTGAATGGATGCATGGTTATTATGTGTCAACAAGTATTATGATGTAAGAGAAGAGCGGAAAACATAACTGCATGGGCTTGATCCCCTAAAAGAGATACGTAGGTACACTACTAGAAAAGGGCTTGAAACCGACCGCATGGGGCGACGGCTTCCGACGGCAAATTTCCGACGGCTTCCGACGGGCCGTCGGCGGCCGTCGGAAGCCGTCGGAAATTTGCGATTATACCTCTAGCCGAGAGCCTTCTTCCCCCTCCTCCTCATACGAAAATTCCCCCAAAAAACTCCCAAATTCAACCTCCAAACTTCCAATCTCTAATTTCTAGCTTCCGGATCTTCCAAGGCTCCCTAATCAACCTCCGTTACTCTTAATCTCAGGTATAATCTCTTATTTTTGTGAAAAATTCAGTTTTTACCCTAATTCAAGATTTGCATAAATTAATAAATTAGGACGAATTAGTGATTGCAATTGTTTCCAATAGCGTAATAACAGTTTATAGCATCACATGGTATACCGATTTCATCTTTTATCGTGAAATTGTGAAAAATACGTATAATTTGTGGTTGTTCATGTATATGTAAATTGTTGTGTATACCTTGACTCGACGATTGTATACGTTATTTGTAATAAGATAAATTGATTGAATGAACTAGGAGTATTATATTGTGCGCGTATTTACTTATGAAACAAAAAATATGCATTACTCTAAATTATATTGTGTGTATTGAAAAATGACAAAAATGTTAAAACAGCCTTAAGTTGATGTAATACGTTGAATAAATGTGTTAAATTAATATATATTTTTGTAAATATGAACATTGAGTAAAACTGTATTTTTTTGTAAAATGCGCGCATGTAACTGACAAATGTCCCTTAGAGAGTTTTTGGCCCCGTCTGACGAGTGTTGTACATGATCGTTGTATAAATAGTCGTTCTTTTCGAAAAACGACCATTTATATTCATCTGGTACAATGTTTGTCGGATTTGTCCCTGTATTGGACAAGTTATGAACACAGTAAGCATTTACATTTTGTATACTACTTCGTCTCAAACGGTTCATAAAATTTCGGCTTAACTTTTATTTTTTGTTTCCTGCGTACACGCATTTGTGTACAATGCAGGGAACAAAAGGGAAATGCTGCCGAAATTTTGTTGAATCGTTTGAGACGAAGTAATATACGAAATGTAAATGCTTACTGTGTTTGTAATGGGAAGTAGGATGCGTGACCAATGAAAAAAAAAATTATATATATTTTTAAATCGTTACGTTAAAAAATAAAATGTGCTCTATTTGAAAATATTTTTAAATTTGTGAAGCTGTTCTTTAAATTCAAAATATTATACGACCATGAAAATAATCTTTTTCGAATTTGTATTCTTCAAAATAAATATTAAATTTTGAACTTCTCATTTTGTCAAATAGGAAAAATGATTGATTATTTTGTTGATCGGAGGAGATGGATGTACCAAAGAAAAGGACTGAGGGGCTAAATAAAAGAAGATTTTTATAATGGTATAAACGTGTTTGTTGAATTCGCTTTAAGTAATAACGGAAACGATCCAGAAATTCGTTGTCCGTGTAGTAGGTGTAGACATTTAAAGTATTTGTTACCAGATATTGTGAAAGTTCATTTGTGCAAACACGGTTTCGCACCCGAATATTATGTTTGGGATCGGCATGGAGAAGTTGTAGCAAATACTTCTGTAGAGTCGGAAAGTGTCGTTAACGAAATAGTTTCAACGACCCGTATAGAAAATATGGTCGAAGATGCAGCACGATCAATGTTTCCTATGGTTGAAGTTGACGACGATATCAGTTGTTCATAACTGGTGCAAACAAACTATTTTTTAGGAGTTGCCGTATTGGAAACATCTTCTGCTTCGCCATAACATAGATGTGATGCACAATGAGAAAAATGTATTTGATAATGTTTTTAACACAATTTTGAATGTGAAAGGGAAGAAGAAGGATGATTTGAAATCAAGACGTGATATAGAAGAATTATGCAAACGTCTTGAGCTTCATATGAAACCAAATGACAGTAAAAAACCCAAAGCATGTTACGAATTAGATAATAATCAAGTTAAAGCTGTGTTAAAATGGGTGGAAGGGTTAAGATTTCCTGATGGGATATCATCAAATCTTCGTAGATGTGTTGACTTTAAAAATGGTAGATTGAGCGGAATGAAAAGTCACGACTGTCACATAATGATGGAAAATTTATTTCCCGTAATGTTCAAATAACTATTGCCATTAAAAGTTTGGAAGGTAGTAACGGAGCTTAGTATGTTTTACAAAGAGCTTTGTTCGACTACTTTAAAAGTGCAACGTTTACGTAAACTTGAAGTGGACATTCCTATATTGTTTTGCAAATTAGAGAAAATATTTCCGCCAGGTTTTTTTAATGTGATGGAACATTTACCTGTTCATCTTCCATCTGAAGCACGACTTCGAGGTCCTGTCCAATATGGATGGATGTATCCATTTGAAAGGTATGTAATATGTTATAACGTAATTTAATTGCATTTGAAAGATGAAGTTAATATAAATTAATTTTGCATAGATATTTGAATCATCTGAAGAAAAAAGTGAGGCAAAAAGCACGAGTTGAAGGTTCGATATGTAAATCTTACATCGAAGAAGAAGCTTCGTTCCTTTTCTCTCACTATTTCAGTGACCATGTGAATATTTCATTTCAAAGTGTTCCTCGTAATGACGAAGGCGACGAACAAGAGTCCTCTCAAACAATGTTATCTATTTTTAGACAATATGGTCGGCCTTCTGGAAAATGTGTAGAAATATGGTTAGACGATAGAGATCTTCATGTAGCACACACTTATATTCTTCTAAATTGTGCCGAGGTTGCACCGTTTGTTAGGTAATCTGAAATAATAATTTGTGTTTTATTCTTTTCTATAATGCATGCGCGTGCATAACCTAATGTAATAATTTGTTTATATAAACAGTGTTTATGAACGTGAACATCCGAACGGAGATCTCAGTAAAGAATTTTCCGGTTGGTTTTCAAATTACGTTTATGAGCCGAGAAATTGTGTTGTTGACGAAGGGTTGAAACATCTAGCGATAGGACCAAAAAGAGTGGTCAAGACATATCCAATATATTTCGTCAATGGATATAAATTTAACACCAAAGAATACGGTGCAGAAAAATTAACAAATAATACTGGTGTATTTGTTAAAGGTAGTGACGATCCAGAAAATCATTTAAATGATTTTTATGGCGTTCTGACACAAATTTTTGCAACTGACATATTTCTCACGACCCGCGGATGAGGTGTTTCTATTTAGATGCAATTGGTTTAGCAATGTTCCAGGTTCTAGAATTAATGTGCACAAGGATTATAATCTTATCGAAATAAAGCATACATCTTACTATCACAAGTATGATCCTTTTGTACTAGCCAAACAAGCATTGCAAGTTTATTACGCTCCTTATCCGTCTCTAAAAAGAGATAAAGCAGATTGGTCTGCAGTTTTTAAAACAAAGGCCAGATTCACATTTGATGGGAAGAATATTCCGGATGAACAAGCTTATCAGGCAGATCTTGAGCAAAATAACGAAATAATAATTACAAACGATCATACAGATTTTGGTCCTTTGATCGATGAAACAAATGTTTTGGTAGAAGCGTTTGACAGAGCGGAAGAAAATATCATCGAAAACGAGACCGAATCTGAATCAGAAGACGATGATGACTGATATAAATCCGAATCTGTTTTTTGCAATTGATGTAACTATGTTGAATTCTTGATGTATTATGAAATTGATGTAACTATGAAACCTAATCCGTTTACTATTGTTTGCATGTTTTATGTTATTTCCATTTGTCATTTATTTAGCAATTTTTATTGAAAATGCAATGAACTCTGCTTATCGTTGGAATAGTACACCCATTATGAATCAGGTATAACACACTTCCATTTCTATTTCCATTTCAGTTATTAATTAAGCAATTTATACCGTTGATGTCATTTTCATATGAAATATATTAATATGTCATGTAGAGGTAGGAGCTCTTCCCGATCGTCAGGAGGCGATGGCATTGGCCCATCGCAAGAGCCACAACGTGCAGTTGTATCGTTAGTCCCTAGAGTAGATGGGTAAGAATTAAATTTTATTCAACATCTTATTTTTTCTATGATATACGTACGTACTTATCTATATCGTACTTAAAAACAGGGGGTTCGATCTACTTCCTTCTAAGGTTGTGTTGGACGTCTCTAGAGCTTCTTATCGCAGTAGGATGAGTGCCTACTGGCCGAAGTGGGATAACATCCCTCCTCACATCATAGAGTGCATATGGCAGGATGTCCTAGTATGCATATTTTTCTGTTTTCCATTTTTAATTCGTTTTTGTCGTTTTTTTACTGTTTATATCGTTTAAAGTGTAATCTTTTTTTAACACAGGCTGAGATAGACATCCAGACAGATGATATGATGCTGGCACGAGCATACTGGATGAAGAAGATGCGCAAGAACTATAGGGATACGATATCTGAGATTAAGAAATCTGGTAAGAAACCACGGTGGATGGGAGAGAGCGTGTGGCAAGCTTGGTTGAGATACTGGGAGACGGACGAGGCGAAGGCAAGTATACTAATTTTTTTTGAATTATTAATTTGACGTG
Source organism: Allium fistulosum (assembly GCA_030737815.1). NCBI lineage: Eukaryota > Viridiplantae > Streptophyta > Magnoliopsida > Asparagales > Amaryllidaceae > Allium > Allium fistulosum. Next base: position 1,027,347,064 of record CM060902.1, read on the forward strand.
ATCGAAAAATAATGTATAAAATTTTGAATGTACAGGCAGAGTCGGATAGAAACTCTGCAAATAGAAAAAAGAATCCCGTCACTCATCGCGGAGGATCGAAGTCGTTTCAGCAGTATCGACAGGAGTTGGTAAATTTACTGAATAATAAATGCAAATAGTTTATACTATATGATTTTAAATGTATAATAATTGTATGTAACAATCAACTTCAGGAAGCCGAGTCACATGGTCCTGTCAGCTATATGGACATGTTCACCCGTACGCATGCTGTCGAGCATGTTAATCCAGACGGGACTATTTCGTACACATGGCAGGACGATAAATCCAGCAAAAGCCATGTAAGCATATTTTATTTTATTCAGTACTAGTAATTGTTTTAATTGTTAAACTATGATGACATAAGATATGATATTATTAATTTGTTAATGTAGGAGAAGTTTATGGAGCAGCAGCAGAAACTCCTTGCTGACACGGGTCGAGATCAGCTGACGACCAATGAGGAAGACGTTATTTTTGAGTCTGTTATGGATCCAGCAGAGCATGGTCGACGATACGGATTTGGCAATTTAGCGGTAAATAATTTACTTTTTCTTAAAATACTTAAAATATGATATTTTCACTTTTTCAAAACAATAAACTTGGATTTTATTTATTTTTCAATTATTGCAGTCCAGTAGTCAGAGTAGGGGACGGCGGAGTAGACATCAGAGCGATCTTGCAGATATAGAAGAATTGCGGACTAGAGTTGCCCAGTTGGAGGAGCAGAACCGCCAACAGGCCATGCACACCGCACAGTTGTTAGAGTACATGCAGCATCAGCAGGGTGGTGGTCACTTTCCTTTCTCGGCTGGCTCTGGATCTGCAGGAGATTGATTCAATACTTGCTTTCTTTTTCGTTCAGGTATGTTTTGTTTTAATTTAGAATGATTTGATAGACGGCGTAGGTAATTGTTGATTTATGTATAATTATGTTTGACACATTTGGTTCTATGGTAGTATGAGAATGTGTATGAGAATATTGATGAATTTGTGTATTAACAACATGGTAGAATAGTTATTGTTAGGATTATGTTAATGTTGGAATGGTTATTTATATTTTGATGTAATTTTATTTATTTTTGTGCTTGTTAAATATTTTGTGGTTTGGGTTTGAATATTTGGTTGAACTATTGTATATTGGATTGTGCAGTATTGGTATTCTAATGTTTGGAAGGCTAAATTTGCAGCAAATGTAAAAAAAACAGCAGATTTCCGACGGCTTCCGACATCTTACTGGTCAAAATTTCCGTCGGCTTACGACGGATAACGGCGGCCTGTTTCAGACGCTTTCCGGCGGTTTCCGATAGTTTCCGACGTCCGTCGGAAACCGTCGGAAACCATCTGGATCCGTCGGGAATGGATACGACAGCGTCCGTCGGAAGCCGTCGGAAATACTGCTTCCCGACAAAGCCATTTCCGGCGGCTATTTCCGACGGCGGCTGACGGTTTTCGACGGCCGCCGACGGCTTTTGGCCGTCGGAAAACGTGTTTCCCCTTGTAGTGGTAGTCTTTTTTATGCACTAGCCACCAGATTCCTTAGGTTTGGTTAGGATGTATAGAGATTAGCGCAGTCTTGTGCAGTTAAAGCGCTTAGCAGTTTCATAACGGTGGAGGTGCAAAAGGTTATTGTGGGGGATAAAGTGGGGATACAACGGAAAATAGTGGAAGTGCAAAAAGCTTCAATAATTATAAAACCAAATATTAAAAGTTTATTTATTCTCATTCTCATATCATTTGTGTAGAAAAAAGAAATATTAATTAACCTTATAACAAAACCATAGAATATCATGATTCATGTAGTCAAGATTTTGTAACTACAATAGATTTCTAACTTATATTGAGCACTTATGCCTTAAAATTAAGTTTTTACTCTGATTTCATTGATTTGGTTTAGAAGATAACTGGTCAAATCAACCTTTTAATATTAATATTGCTAAAGGAGTGACAAAAAGCCTTAATCTAGCCGGTATAACAGAAAATAGCGGGACTTAAAGCGAATATACTGTTTAATAGCGCTAAGTTGAAAAAGCGTCGCGGTCAAAGAAAGCTATGCGCTGTGGCGGGGATTTTGCGTGGCTTTAGCGGGGCTTTAATTACACATACGCAATCCACACATAGTTGAAATATTTTTCTTTTTCCATGCAATCATATGGTCATGGATAGGAGCAGAGGATCAAGAAAAGGTCAAGAAATATGTTATATCTGCAAAATGCTTAGCTTGATATATCTTTTTTTCACCACGGTTTTATTATTATTGATTGATGGTGGTAAATGTATTAGAAAATATGAATGTGATGTAATTGATAAAATTTGTATGATATTTATATTATTGAGACTCATGTGTATTCTTATTTTTATTCCGCTGTGACGTTTTTTCCTTTTTGTCTATGTTGATCTTAGATTTTAAAAATTAAAACTCATACTCCACTGTTTTTAATGTCTAAGTGTAACACCCCAAAAATATAAGCGAATAAAAGAATTAAATTTAAATATAATAAGGGGAAAAATGAATTATTTTACAAACCTCCAAATTTGGCTGTGAAACTTCTATAGTTGTGTTCGTAGCGATTTTCTGGGCAACTCTCACATAAAATATTTTAAAATCAGAGCTAGTATGAGAAAGTTATAAATGTTTGAAAATTTGCAGTTGAAAATGATTAAATAGACAAATTTGGAAATAAATACTAAAAAAGGAAACCCATTGGTCATGTAACGACCTGCCTTTTCGATCCTCAGAAGTCGACACTAATACATCCACGGTATTTACGTGCCGAATTTCCAAGTGTCGAAAAGACATATTGTTAGGGAAAAGAAAAGAAAATATAAAATAGAACCTCACATCATGACGAGTAATATATAATATACACAGATCTTTACAAAAGAAAACTGTAATATACATGTATCAAATCAGAGTATACTAAACAAATCATCACTTGGACAGTTATAACAACATGTCCTCATAAATTGCTGATAAACACAACAATCAATGCAGTGGAAAATAAAGAAATACGTAGATATGTTTTGGGCATCCAACTCGTCTCCTGAGCTCCAAAGCAAATCTATAAATATGCCCGGTCTGACCCGAGCATTATTAAAAAATAACACCCGAATCAGTCTGGTAAACCAGCATGAGAAACACACCTCAAATGGATTTTTAATGTTATAAAACCTTTCAAAATAAAAGGTATCTTGTAAGACCACGTTGCACATAAACACGGACGGGTTTTTGCCTTACGATAATAAAACCATTTCTATTAGAAAATCCAGTGATATTATGATAATGTGTAAGGGCGAAAATATCAATAATCAAGTAGCTGTGATGCTTATGAGTGTACATCAGAACAATACTAGGTATATAATTAAAATTCCCTAAGGCGTGTTCGCTAATTGTATAGGATTCTACGAAGGTGCCCTCAGTATTTCGCGAATGGTCCTCCTACATAAGGATCAGAGTTATCCTTCCGAAGCAACAATAAATCCCTAGTGATGTACAATATGAAATACATAGCTAGCCACCAAGACCGAATGCAACGCTCCATGTACGCATAACAAATGTAGGTAACTCTAGGAAAGAGACGGCCATACCCTCATGGATTAGCTAAACCCTTGGCTATGCATCTTATCTCGGGTTTTACTCATTACCGCTGGTGAGGTTACGTCCGACATTCCAGCTCATGCACTGCCACCAGAACAGATCTCAGAACAACATATGGATTCTCATACCTCAACAGAAGTCCGAACCACACATGGATTCCCATATCTCGACAAAGATCTTGGAATTACACATGGATTACCATACCCCAACGGGTCTTGGAATCACACATGGATTCCAACATCCAAAACAGATCTTGAAATCACATATGGATTCCCACACCCCAATAGGTCTCGAATATCCTCCAAGCATAGAACCTGTATATGGTTTTGGAGTGTTTACGGTTTCGGGTCATCTCTAACAAGTACACTCTCCCGCTTACCGGATGTTGCAAAACCAATCGGTAGATTCCCAGAATGCTCAATACTAGTTCTTTTGGAAATAATCAAACAATACATAAGAGCATGGATCACCCCCTAACCGTTTGTGGATGGATCTCATCATCATTCGTCCTAGAAGAGCAAAACTAAATTATATGTATTGTATAGTACCACCGATGGTAACTGTACCATATAATCCTCGTGTTTCTCCTAGATATTTTCAGAGTTAAAATCCTTCGGTGTTAAGTAGGGAATATTTCTGTACCATCAAAATTAAGAAGGATTACATATTTAGGCCAAGATTTGAAAGTCAATTATTTAACTATCAAATAATCAAACATGCAAACAGAGATTACATTTCCCATGGAAACCACTAAGCCTCGTAAATTAATCTTCCATTAATAAAAATCACTTTGTAAATACTTAGAAATCACCTCCATATACTTATCTCAACATGATAAATATATTCACAAAACACTATATTTTCAATACTTAGAAAATATAACCATATACTTATCTCAATGGTATAAGTATATTCACAAATCATTCCTTTCAAAACTTGGAACCTTTTTCACATATTTATATAAACAAGTATAAGTCAAATCACAAAACATTTAGAAAGATTTTCTATTTCAATTCATATTAAAATGATCAAAACCCTATATGTCATTAAAAAGGAGGTATTAATAACCCAAAACACTAATTCTTCCATAAATCTCTTTTATTTCATAAATGCCTCCTTTATAAATTTCCGAAATCTATTTATAAACTTCTTTATAAATCTCTAAAATTTATCTATAAAAATACTCTTTATAAATCTCAAAACCCATTTATAACACTTCCCCTTCAAATCGCCAAACCATTTGTAAACCTCTTTTCTGAAATCATTTAAAACCCAACTTCTTTTCAATTCCAAACCTCTTTCAAATTCATAAACACCTTTGAATAAATCCTTTTTATAAAAGAAATGCCTTTTATAAACAATTTTTTATTTGAATATAATAAATAAAAAATTTAACGTCATAAAGATAAATTTTAAACATTTTTAAATAATATAATAATAAATTTTAAAAACATTTTAAATAATATAGTAATTTATTTTTAAATATATTTTAATAAATATAATAAAATAAATTTAATAAATATAATAAAATAAATTTAAACAGCTTTCTGCATATAATTAATAAATTTTTAAACAACATTATTAATACAATAATTAACTATCTTTGAATAATCAATAATAAAATAATTTATTATATTTAGACAAACTTAATAAGTAATTAATTATCTTTAAACAACAATAGTAAAATAATTAATTTTAAAACATTGTAAATATAATGATTAACTTTACTACACCAAAAATTTTAACAAGAACTTTTTAAAATAAAAATTAAACAAACACTTGTTAAAATAATAATTTAATAAAATATTTTACTTCAAATTATAAAATCTGATGTTGATTTAAATCCCTAACTTTCCAAATCCAAAGGAGGCTCAACGACCCCAATGGTACTTAAATAAGCTACCATTAAATTCAATTTGACTTCCTAAGTTAAATTATAGGTATTTACATAATTAGGCATATATGTAAACCAAATCCATAATTAACAATCAATTGTTAACACATCACATATCCATCATTAATCAACTGACACTTAAATAAATGTCCAAGTTTATATAATAGCAGAACGAGGATTTATTCTGCTAAACAAATTATCATTCAAAATAAACTCTTCTGTTTATTATTAGACGATGTTTGTTTGTTCAAATGGATAACACCAAAGAAGTAGGCTTAAATTAACTACGTTATTATTTAAACAACGTAATTAATTTTAAATCCGTATTATTTTATCACTTTATACATTATCCATTTTCAAAAAGGATAATTTATCCAAACCAAGCAATTAGCAGATAAAGCATTCCAACGGGCAATAAAAAAATTTATCTACCATATATCATACCGATTAACTAAAAAGGGGAGTTTAACTCATCGATATTCCAGTTGTCGCCGAAGTGTTCTGGTTACGTCTAAAATCGAACGCTATTTTAGGTTGAGATTCTACAAGCTCCAATTTCCACAAATTCAATGCCAAAACGTATACACCACAGATAGGAGTGCAATAAGACTGACTGCGTTCGATTTGGACCTTGTATGAGAAAGTTATGCAAATTATAAATTATCGATTCTTAAATTTATAATTTAAACCCATCTTCTATAAAGCCCACTCCCTCTAAAACTCAAAACCTTCTCATGAAAAAGATATTGCCACACCATTCTTCCTTTTTCTATACCTCATCACTTCACTGTTCGACAAACCAACACCACCGGCACCCTCCTCTTCTCGAACCCCACCACCTCGAGCCCACAATCCTATGCCCGACTTGCCTTAGAATTTCATGACCAGAAACTTCCTGTACGCGATCTCACATTGACGCATGACCAAAAGCGAACACCTAACTCCACCAAAACTTTGTCGAGGGTGCTAATCTCCTTCACGAACTCCAAACTAACCTCCATTTCAACAATTGTTGCCTTAATTAAATGCAAACCTCAACCCTAGTTTCCGAACACACGCCTAAACTGTCGCTTGCTTTAAATCACAACCGAGCACAACCAAACCTCGGTAGAAATGAAGATCTACCCTTAACAAAACCAAAGGTCATTTTTTTCTATTTTCATGATTTTTATTTAATTTGTTATTGATTTTTAAAGGAGGAAGCTTACTAACTTTCTTTGTTTCGGTGATGAACGACGCAAGGACGAGAGAAAGCATGTGATGTTGGATGTGTAAAAGTTGGCTTACTTTTATTTGTGATTGCTGGCATTTAGCCCCACAGATTTTTATTCACGTATGGACACTAAACAAAAAAAAACATGGTCGTGTGCAGAACAACGACGCTACCCAAAAAATACATTGGTTATCGATTTCAGAAAAATCACAAAAACACTGTTGTTTGTCGATAAATCGTCAAACGATAATTTCAATAATTTTCAAATTAAAAATTATGAAAAAAATCAAATAAATTAAATTAAAAATAGTCAATAAAAATCGAGTCGTTATATTGAAATTAATTTTTCTGATTATTTATTTGAATTGTTTATTGCTGTAAAAAATTACAGAATGAATTCACCATTATTATTTATCAATTGAAGAAGTTAAGTAAGACCATTAAATCATTTAAATAAATATTAAATTTAAAATCCAGATATTTAAATCATCATTCAAATATCTTAAGTTCACAAATTCAATTATTTTAGATAACTGCTAGAATAGAATTCAAGCTATAAACCTTTAAAAACCCATTTTATTAATATTTAGTTCAGAATCATGTCATTTGAATCACTGCTCAATTATTAAAATTCCAATTCATATATTTTAATAATCTCTAAAATTTAATTCAAGCTATTTAACTTTGAACCTAAATGATTCAATATTTAAAATTAATTAAATATTCAAAATTCATGGACCAAAATCCCGAGTTGTTACATTCTCCCCCTTAGAAGAATTTCGTCCCGAAATTCCCGAAGTAAGAAAAATGCCTCCAAACCCATTATTTTTTTTTCGAAATCAATTAGTTGAAACTTGTTGTTCAACTTCTAAGTCTTTAAAATTTCAAAAAATTTCGACAATGTCTCCTTTGCGCAGCTCGATCGAAAAAACATCAAATTGCCACTACGGGCCCAAACCAGTCAAAAGAAAACAAAAATCAAGTGGCATCCCATATCTGGGGCATAAAACTGTGACGCCCCACCTCTATACCCACGCTAGCCAAGAACACTACGGTGTAGTGCTGTCAACTAGCACGGAGAATAAGGCTGTTGAGGAGCGACCATCTATGTAATTGCTTTGTGCGAGCATCGATATGTCAGATAATAAAACATTGCATTTCATCTTTAGAGGAAATCCGACATGCCGATACAAACTCAAAGCTACTACACAGTGGCTATAATAGTTTAGGACAATAGATATAAAAATAACACAGATAACATAAATGCGGAATACAGATGGAACGAAAAGTCTCATATATATAATAACTGATATCAGTTACAATACATTTGACACAATACAAATGATACAACTACAAATGTCGACTCAAGAAGTTATATATACAAGTACATTATTGACTAATATACATGAATACATTATCATCTTAAAACAGACACACTGACTACTACAACAAGACGAAGACCACTTCAAGTGATATAAAAAGTCTTCATAGCTCTAGCAGCAACCCAAAGCTAAAAATCTACAACCTGTAAATACTCGGTCTGACCCGAGTATTAAATTCAAAAGAAAATAATACCCGGGTCAGTCTAATTCAAACTCAGTTATTAATGCACGGAAGCAATAATAATCAAATATCAAATGGACGACAGTCACAGAAATCTTGTATACCCAACTTCTCGATAAGAGAACCAGATAATGGCAGATATAACACTAAACAGTGTTAATCCACAAAACAGAAATCCAAAGCAGTTTAAACAATTGAAATGTCAATTTAAAAACATCAATGCTAATTGGCTGCAGTACACGCTAACGAGTACTACCTCGCCAATACAGCCTACGAATTACGCAACAGGTCGATGAATCAAGAAGAAGAGAAATATCGATTAAAATCTGTCAATTTAGTGTGGCTGCAGTGCACGCACGCGTGCACCGCCTCGCCACAACAGAATATAAAGTCACCACAAGGGACAAGGGTAAAACTGCTACGAAAATGCAGCCACCACTTGTATTTAAGGGCAAGACTGCACAGTGAAACGAAACAGTGCAACCTATAAAAGAGGCAACAAGTGATGCACAAATGAATACATCACCAAAACAAGATAGGCTATAAGTCAAGAGCCATCATATAAGACAGCAAACACATAAATGTGCAAAAGTGAACATACATCTGTATACATACATGAATGTATGTATACAAATGGTCAAGTGAATCAGAAGGCAATTGAACAACTACAAATTCAAGTAGCAGCAATAATGCAATCTAGAATGTCACAGCAACAAGGCAAATGCATGTACAAGTTCAACAAGGCAAGTACAAACTGGACAACAACAAAAGCTACCAAGCAGGCAATCTCAAGTGATCAAGTCTGTCACATGATACTGCAACAACGACAGTTCAAGTAAAAACTGGAATCATACAGGCAACATGAACAAATGAAGTCAAGGCCAAAGTTTGTCAGAACTTATATACAGAAGCTACAACAGTGAATCAGGCATGAACCAGAGAGGTGCCACGACAACAAATGCAACAGGTCAGGGAAGTAACAGTGATAAAACAATGGCCAGAAATGTATACAGTGCAGATATACAAGTCATCATCATGCAAAGTACAAGAGCTACAAGGTGTATCAATTTCGAAGTTCAATGATACACACAGTGAATAGCATGATATTGTTGAATACAAGAAAAGAGTGTGTGTGTCGAATGACTTCAAGCAATACAAATAACCACATCAAACTGCAGCAATGACTAAGTGAACCAGATGAAGACAGAAACGACATGCACAATTTCAAATACATGAAGACCATATTCAAGTGCATAGAATCATCGAGGAAGTAAACCAGACTACAATGAAGGCAACATTACCAAATGCTCAAAGATAACTGACTCCACATAGTTACAGGGAAATAAAATGGACAAATGCAGCATCAAAGTTTCAAGTGCACAAGACAAGGTGAATGCACCAGAAACATGCAAGCTACAATGCAACCAAACAGACCAGTCTACATTAACAAGTAATTGGTCCAGTTTCAATATGAAGTGCATCAGGATGCAAAGAGCTTAAGCACAAGGCAGGTAACTGACTCAAGATCAAAGAGAAACAATGAATGGACCAAATGTCTAGTGAATGACTGAAATGTACAGCAGTTATAAAAAGGTATCAATGACATGCCAAAGTCGATTCAATCAATATCAAGAACTCATCATAAACAAATGCAGACAACAGTGAAAACTACAAGTGACCAAGATACGGCAAGGATGTCGCAAAAATGAGATGACCAGAAACAGTAGAAAGTCGAAGCCAAAAAGGAATTATCGGACATGCCGTGGTCACCATAAAAATCCATTCAATGTCAAGGCTAAGGTGATGGCCGAAACCAACAAAATTCACAGAACCCAAGCTCTCAGAGAATCAAAACCGGTATCTCAAAACTTTCACAGCAAAAATTATCAATTGCGATGTCAGATAGAATTCAAACCAAAACAGACAAAACCCATCGACACCAAAACGGAGTCAAATGACATAGCACAATATTGATAATAAGCTAGATGTGAGTGATAGCTCACTCACCTTGTCGCTGAATGTAGAAGAAGCCGAGCCTACCAGAAATCGAGCGAGGCCAGAGCAACCGAGAATCGACGAAGCCAAAGCTCCAATTTCATCAGTTTGGAACGAGGAGAACGAAGCTCTAATCTGCTAAAAGCCAAAGCCCTAGTGAATCTCCAAGAACCCAAAAGCAAGAATCGAACTCGTCGAAGTAGCCAGAGAGAGCAACGAGAAATCGATTGAGAAGGCAATTCTCGAACAACCAACGATACGATCGAAGTAGGAACGGTACTTCGAAAAGCCCAAATTTCAGAGCACAAAGAGGAACGAAAGCCCCAAATTTTCACAAAGCCCTAATTCAGTTGAACGAGATAGATGAGGCCGCCATTAATGTTCGTCTCGTTTTCTTAGCCTAGGGTTTTCGAATGAATAAAAGGAATGGGGAACGGGTTTGAATCCACCAAAAGAAAGAACGGCAGTGGGTATCAAGTATAAACTCTTCATCAATACAATTGGGCCAATTAAAATAGAAGAGTGTATTTATTAAAGGCCCGAATAACTTTTAACCATGTTTATAAAAGAATTTCAAATTGATTTTTAATTTCAATAAAAATTTACGAACGATTTAATCACCTAATGGCGATAATTAATTGCTACGAATTTGCGGGTTGTTACAGACTCCCCTCCTTAAAGAAATTGCGTCCTCGCAATCATAAGGAATAAATGGGAAAGATGTAACAACCATAAGAACATAACAATGTCGAATGCATAAGCAAAGCAAAGGTCAACAGGGAAGTATAGGAATTATGGAAGTATCAGATATAGAATCAAAAGGTTCGACTGATTCAAATCAAAAGAATCAAAATCGTGGGGATCAAGGAATCAAAATCAGACGACTATCAAAAGCAAGAATCAATCGAGTTCCAGCATTTAAAAGAAAAAGAAAATAGAGCAGAATTCACGTACTGCACGAATTGAATGTGAGTAAATCAAATTACTCACCTGAATCCCCAAAGAAAAAGACGAAGCTCGAATCTCAAAATCGTAAATATTCAATCATCAAAAACGATAATCGAATTTTCAAATCGCAAATATTTACTTATCTCAAACGATAATCAAATCAATAAATATTTAATTATCACAAATGAAAATCAAATTTCACAAATATCTGATTATCAAAAACGATAATCAGAAATCATAAATATTTGATTAATCAAATCGAAAAATATTTAATTATCTCAAACGATAATCAAATTTCACAAATATCTGATTATCAAAAACGATAATCAGAAGAAAAATCAAATTTCTAATTATCTCAAACGATAATCAGAAAACAAATCAAATATCTAATTATCTCAAACGATAATCAGAAAACAAATCAAATGTCTAATTATCTCAAACGATAATCAGAAGACAAATCAAATATCTAATTATCTCAAACGATAATCAAAAACACAAACATTCGATTAATCAAATCGAAAAATATTTAATTATCTCAAGCGATAATCAAATTTCATAAATATCTGATTATCAAAAACGATAATCAGAAATCACAAATATTCGATTAATCAAATCGAAAAATATTTAATTATCTCAAACGATAATCAAATTTCACAAATATTTGATTATCAAAAACGATAATCAGAAACACAAACATCTGATTATCAAAAACGATAATTAGAAGTCATAAATATTCAATTAACGAGTCCGGAATTAACCGAAGTAGTAAAAGTATGGTTCCATACTCCTTACTTTTGCTAAATCGTTTAAATCTCTTTATCGTTTCCTTGAAAGTGCAGAATTGTGTGTTTTAAAAATAACATTTCACATTTTCAAACGGACAAGTCCGGAATTAAGCGAATCAGTAAAAGAAAGGGGTCATAGTCCTCGATTTTTCTGAAACGTTTAAATCGCTTCCTCGTTCTTTTGAAAATGTAAACTGTAAAAATTTTGAAAACAATTTTAATTTATATTTTGAAACAACTTTTAAAAATAAAGAATTTTGAAAACACGTGATTAAATTAGCAATATCAGTAGCAACTTAGATAAGGAAGTTGCACTTCTCAAAGTACAGTAAAACGAACAACAAATTCAGCATTGCGGAAGAACCACTTGTGAATCTATTTTAAAATTGACGGTTACTGAAGTTAACACGTCAAAATTTCATCAAAATAACTGGCATCAAAGTATAATACCAATGGATTTTCATTCATAAGAAAATATCACAAGAATCTTCCCAAAGATAGAAAGGGATATCATACCCTAAACTTGTATTCATAACAAGTCAATAACACATGAATTCACCAATGCACAAAAATTGATAAACATATCAATAGAAATCATGAAAATTGGTGAAGCACAAAATTCCAGAAATCATCACAAGAAATCCAGAAATCACAAGAAGGGGGGGAGGCCTATCACAAGATGGGAGTATGGAAACTCCAAAACACCGGTATCACAAGACGAGACGCTATCTCATGGTGGCTAACCATTAAAGTTTCACACAGGAATGGTCCGAAGACCGTGGGTCGCTATCCCACATGTGTGAGTCAGAATCACACAGATTGAGGTCTAGGTTAACCTCGCAGAGAAAGAGACATCGCACATTTGCTAGTCTAAATCATAAAAAGGAAAAAGGGGAAGGCCTATCACAAAATGGGAGCATGAAAACTCACCGACCGGTATCACAAGACGAGAAGCTATCTCATGGAAGCCATCCATTAAATTTTCACACAGGAATGGTCCGAAGACCGTGGGTCGCTATCCTACATGTGTGAGTCGGAATCACACAGATTGAGGTCTAGGCTAACCAAAAAGCAAAAAGGTATGTGTGAGTGGAATCACACAAGTGGTGTCTAGCCTAACCTCGCAGAGAAAAAGATATGTGTGAGTGGAATCACACAAATTAAGGTCCAGACTAACCAAAAAGCAAAAAGGTATGTGTGAATGGAATCACACAAGTGGTGTCTAGTCTAACCTCGCAAACAAAAAGATATGTGTGAGTGGAATCACACAAATTAAGGTCTAGACTAACCAAAAAGCAAAAAGGTATGTGTGAGTGGAATCACACAAGTGGTGTCTAGTCTAACCTCGCAAACAAAAAGATATGTGTGAGTGGAATCACACAAATTAAGGTCTAGACTAACCAAAAAGCAAAAAGGTATGTGTGAATGGAATCACACAAGTGGTGTCTAGTCTAACCTCGCAAACAAAAAGATATGTGTGAGTGGAATCACACAAATTAAGGTCTAGACTAACCAAAAAGCAAAAAGGTATGTGTGAATGGAATCACACAAGTGGTGTCTAGTCTAACCTCGCAAACAAAAAGATATGTGTGAGTGGAATCACACAAATTAAGGTCTAGACTAACCAAAAAGCAAAAAGGTATGTGTGAATGGAATCACACAAGTGGTGTCTAGTCTAACCTCGCAAACAAAAAGACATCGCACAATGGCTAGTCTAATCATAAAATGATCGCCATGATCAACGAGAAGTGTCAATTACACTAAGCTAGTAAATATAAAAGTTTAGCTTCATGTCCCATAACCACTTGCTTAACTTAAATATTTACGAACAAACTGTAAATCTACACTAGAAAATTGTCACAAAAGGTTCAATCGAACAAGTCCAAGAGTTAACCGACGAAGTAAACGCAAGCGTTTCATACCACTTGTTTTACTAGGCCGTTTAATTCAATTTCTCATACGAGTGAAATAAAGGCTTGTATATACTAATAGGTTGGAAAACGGTTTAAGAAAAAGAGCTTTGTAGTAAAATAGTTTTGAAATCGTTTGGAGAAAAGGATTTTGATATTTACTACTAGTATAGAAAACCTTTATATTTTTAAAGTGACAAATCACAAAAATGATTGTAGAAACAATCAATCACAAGAATTCACATACGAAGATGTGAATAGAATCCAAAGAATTCGATTCCAAATTCATCAAAGTAGGAATACCAAAAATTCCAGAAATAGAAGTTATCAAAATCGACAAAGGTGATAACAACTAATTAGAAAAGAAGAATCGATTATCAACTGGAAAAACAAAGCAAAACGAGCAGAAATGCATAAATGACTTCAACAAAAGTAAGAATCAAGTCAATGTCGAAGCCAACAATTAATAGCCGCAGTCGAGTACAAAATGAATCAATCATCATTATCAAAGAAACCAACGGCAAACAAAATCAGAGTCTTGAAAATCAAGAAATTAGCAATTTCTCAAAAACAAAGTGACCGAAGTCGAAGGGAAATCCAGATGAGGAAAACACAAAATATCAAGTTCAAAATCGCTGAGATTCAAACTAGATGTGAATGAGAAACCAAAATCACTCAATTTGCAATTGGTCCAGCTATTTTTCATCACAGTGTAACAGGTACACAATGACACTCATAGCATAGAACAAAAGTGGAACAAAGTCCAAAAGTCAAAATGGCTTTAATTTGCCAAATTAAAACAAAATCAACATCGGCTAAATCAATTCAAAGCCGAAAACACAAGCATAAGCGTTAGGAATTCATACCTAACAGTCAAAAATAGTCATATGTAAAGATGAGAGATAAAACATCGGCAAATAGTTGTAACACATGCTACATCTAAGTTATGTTTTATAATTGTCCTAAACCCCAGGCTCTGATACCAAGCTGTGACGCCCCACCTCTATACCCACGCTAGCCAAGAACATTACGGTGTAGTGCTGTCAACTAGCACGGAGAATAAGGCTGTTGAGGAGCGACCATCTATGTAATTGCTTTGTGCGAGCACCGATATGTCAGATAATAAAACATTGCATTTCATCTTTAGAGGAAATCCGACATGCCGATACAAACTCAAAGCTACTACACAGTGGCTATAATAGTTTAGGACAATAGATATAAAAATAACACAGATAACATAAATGCGGAATACAGATGGAACGAAAAGTCTCATATATATAATAACTGATATCAGTTACAATACATTTGACACAATACAAATGATACAACTACAACTGTCGACTCAAGAAGTTATATATACAAGTACATTATCGACTAATATACATGAATACATTATCATCTTAAAACAGACACACTGACTACTACAACAAGACGAAGACCACTTCAAGTGATATAAAAAGTCTTCATAGCTCTAGCAGCAACCCAAAGCTAAAAATCTACAACCTGTAAATACTCGGTCTGACCCGAGTATTAAATTCAAAAGAAAATAATACCCGGGTCAGTCTAATTCAAACTCAGTTATTAATGCACGGAAGCAATAATAATCAAATATCAAATGGACGACAGTCACAGAAATCTCGTATACCCAACTTCTCGATAAGAGAACCGGATAACGGCAGATATAACACTAAACAGTGTTAATCCACAAAACAGAAATCCAAAGCAGTTTAAACAATTGAAATGTCAATTTAAAAACATCAATGCTAATTGGCTGCAGTACACGCTAACGAGTACTACCTCGCCAATACAGCCTACGAATTACGCAACAAGTCGATGAATCAAGAAGAAGAGAAATATCGATTAAAATCTGTCAATTCAGTGTGGCTGCAGTGCACGCACGCGTGCACCGCCTCGCCACAACAGAATATAAAGTCACCATAAGGGACAAGGGTAAAACTGCTACCAAAATGCAGCCACCACTTGTATTTAAGGGCAAGACTGCACAGTGAAACGAAACAGTGCAACCTATAAAAGAGGCAACAAGTGATGCACAAATGAATACATCACCAAAACAAGATAGGCTATAAGTCAAGAGCCATCATATAAGACAGCAAACACATGAATGTGCAAAAGTGAACAAACATCTGTATACATACATGAATGTATGTATACAAATGGTCAAGTGAATCAGAAGGCAATTGAACAACTACAAATTCAAGTAGCAGCAATAATGCAATCTAGAATGTCACAGCAACAAGGCAAATGCATGTACAAGTTCAACAAGGCAAGTACAAACTGAACAACAACAAAAGCTACCAAGCAGGCAATCTCAAGTGATCAAGTCTGTCACATGATACTGCAACAACGACAGTTCAAGTAAAAACTGGAATCATACAGGCAACATGAACAAATGAAGTCAAGGCCAAAGTTTGTCAGAACTTATATACAGAAGCTACAACAGTGAATCAGGCATGAACCAGAGAGGTGCCACGACAACAAATGCAACAGGTCAGGGAAGTAACAGTGATAAAACAATGGCCAGAAATGTATACAGTGCAGATATACAAGTCATCATCATGCAAAGTACAAGAGCTACAAGGTGTATCAATTTCGAAGTTCAATGATACACACAGTGAATAGCATGATATTGTTGAATACAAGAAAAGAGTGTGTGTGTCGAATGACTTCAAGCAATACATATAACCACATCAAACTGCAGCAATGACTAAGTGAACCAGATGAAGACAGAAACGACATGCACAATTTCAAATACATGAAGACCATATTCAAGTGCATAGAATCATCGAGGAAGTAAACCAGACTACAATGAAGGCAACATTACCAAATGCTCAAAGATAACTGACTCCACATAGTTACAGGGAAATAAAATGGACAAATGCAGCATCAAAGTTTCAAGTGCACAAGACAAGGTGAATGCACCAGAAACATGCAAGCTACAATGCAACCAAACAGACCAGTCTACATTAACAAGTAATTGGTCCAGTTTCAATATGAAGTGCATCAGGATGCAAAGAGCTTAAGCACAAGGCAGGTAACTGACTCAAGATCAAAGAGAAACAATGAATGGACCAAATGTCTAGTGAATGACTGAAATGTACAGCAGTTATAAAAAGGTATCAGTGACATGCCAAAGTCGATTCAATCAATATCAAGAACTCATCATAAACAAATGCAGACAACAGTGAAAAGTACAAGTGACCAAGATACGGCAAGGATGTCGCAAAAATGAGATGACCAAAAATAGTAGAAAGTCGAAGCCAAAAAGGAATTATCGGACATGCCGTGGTCACCATAAAAATCCATTCAATGTCAAGGCTAAGGTGATGGCCGAAACCAACAAAATTCACAGAACCCAAGCTCTCAGAGAATCAAAACCGGTATCTCAAAACTTTCACAGCAAAAATTATCAATTGCGATGTCAGATAGAATTCAAACCAAAACAGACAAAACCCATCGACACCAAAACGGAGTCAAATGACATAGCACAGTAGTGATAATAAGCTAGATGTGAGTGATAGCTCACTCACCTTGTCGCTGAATGTAGAAGAAGCCGAGCCTACCAGAAATCGAGCGAGGCCAGAGCAACCGAGAATCGACGAAGCCAAAGCTCCAATTTCATCAGTTTGGAACGAGGAGAACGAAGCTCTAATCTGCTAAAAGCCAAAGCCCTAGCGAATCTCCAAGAACCCAAAAGCAAGAATCGAACTTGTCGAAGTAGCCAGAGAGAGCAATGAGAAATCGATTGAGTAGGCAATTCTCGAACAACCAACGATACGATCAAAGTAGGAACGGTACTTCGAAAAGCCCAAATTTCAGAGCACAAAGAGGAACGAAAGCCCCAAATTTTCACAAAGCCCTAATTCAGTTGAACGAGATAGATGAGGCCGCCATTAATGTTCGTCTCGTTTTCTTAGCCTAGGGTTTTCGAATGAATAAAAGGAATGGGGAACGGGTTTGAATCCACCAAAAGAAAGAACGGCAGTGGGTATCAAGTATAAACTCTTCAACAATACAATTGGGCCAATTAAAATAGAAGAGTGTATTTATTAAAGGCCCGAATAACTTTTAACCATGTTTATAAAAGAATTTCAAATTGATTTTTAATTTCAATAAAAATTTACGAACGATTTAATCACCTAATGGCGATAATTAATTGCTACGAATTTGCGGGTTGTTACAAAAACCATCAAACCAAACAAAATATAAACATACCTATTAATCGGGCAACCAAACTTTACTCATGAAACCAAAAGCATCAAACTAGTCTTTGCTTTCATATACCTGCATCTTATTTACAAATAATATGCAACCATATAACTGATAACCATACAATTTTGCATTTTCCAATGTTAAACATATAATTTATTAAAGCCTGTACGATGTACATAAACCATCCATATGCAATATCAAATCCGGTCGCTCGCTCGATCACACAATTTCACTTCCGAACTAGTGTCGCTCAATCGACCACTATAGTGCGGGCTCCAATTTAGTTCCTTGATTAGAAACCATCGGTCTCCTTATATAGCCATCAACTATGATAGAAAACTTCAAAATCCAATCAAAAATCTTTATCCAGTGTTCGCCGTCAAGAATCGAGGGAAAAATCATAATTCGGACCGGCGTAATTCACCTCGAATTCGTGTACTTAAAACTAGATCAAATAGTTATACAAATAAAATGGTCTACGTACAACTTACGTATTTATTCCAATTGGTTTCTTAAATATACCAATTTTCTTTTTATTCACATTCATTTAAAATCATAATTAATTTTACCAATAGTATTTATTCAATACTAAACCCTTATGAACCATTTCATAAAACCACCACCTAGGTTTTTAAACATTTTATAAAATCGAACTTATGTTTATTATCACTTCAAAACTTAAATTCCTGACCATCTTATAACACCACTTACGAAAATCATACACTTAAAAACTTCAGTTTATACACATTTTAAAAAGCCACAACTTCATCTTTAAAGTCTTTCCATACTTGCGTTTATTATAAACATTTTGTAAAGCATACTTATGTTTATTATCCATTTTAAACTTAAGTCCATATTTGTATAACACTATACTACAATCTAAGAGTATTGTAACATCCCTAATTTTTATAACATTATTCAGAAGATTTAATTAGATAAATTAAATAGAATAATGATGATAAGAGGATTGAGATTTGAATAAATTACATAATGGGCCGTGCTTAATAACAAAGATTTAATGCGCTTTTAATTAGTTTATAAGATAATTAAATTACACATGGGCATATTAGTAAATTAGTCAATCTATTATACACGACTATACATCCTCACTATTGTCCATTAACGTTCATTTTTCTCAAATAAAAAAAACCTAAGATAGCCGGCCATTAACAAGGAGGAAAAGAGGAATTTCAATCTAAAGCTAAAGATCAAAAGCTAGGGAGGATTAATCTAGGGAGGATTAATCAACAATAAATCTCAAATTCCTTATCAAGTTTAAGGTGAATGTTAATCTCATACCATCTCTATTTTTATTTCATGATTATATGGTTTCAGATTTATGATTTCAATTCATTTTTGTGATAAAATGGATGATGATATGCTTGAGCTATATTATGTTGATTTAGTTTAATTCATACACATATGAATTTGCACGGTTTTGATGTAAAATCGAGAACCTATGATTTCAGATTGCCGTGGAAATTTTTTATGTTAAGTAAAACATGATTTTGGAGATAGGTTTTAATTTTCAGAATTTTTAGAGCTATGGAAATTTTATTATGAATTTTTAATGAAAAATATGATATGATTGGGTTTAAAATCTACTTCGAGAATTTCAGGAAGAATTTGGGTCTAAAATTTTAAATGTTTTATTACATGACGAAATTGAATTTCTATGAATTTTTGGGGATTTTTCCTAGTTGATTTACTGGGGAAAATAAATTGTTTTAAAATAAGGACTTTTCTGAAATAATTGGTTTTAGTATATGGAAGGGCTTAACGTTACATTTTTATGGTTTTAACCTGATATAAATGCGGCAGTTTTAAATGTAAAGTATTTGAAAAGTTTTTATGGCAGCCAATCAATGGTTTACAAATAGGCAAATTGTTAGAAAGTAATTACTAAAAGTTGCTATATTTCATCCTTTAAATCAGAAAAAGGTGTTCCACCTCTATTAGTAAGTACCTTTCGACTCCATTGACCCCACCTCATCCCAGTCGAAACCTACTTAGTCGAAACCCACATAGTCGAAACCAATACACAAGGTATCACCTAGATGGTAGGTAGTGGATTGGAAGGAAGCGGAAGCCTTGGTGTCAAAAGGTAAGCTTTCGATGGAGTCGAAACCCTGCTTTGTTTTCATAAGTTAAAATTCTTCCCTTGTTTTACTTAAAGCTTTCGATATAGTCGAAACATATGCTTTCAAAAGTGTTTTATAATTAGCTTTCGAAGAAGGTTCTCATGTTATGTTAAAGTATTAGCTTTCGAAGGGGTACCATTTTCCTTAAACAAGAGCTTTCGAAAGGGTTGGTTCCGACCTAGTGGATCCTTAAGCAGACCACCTAGCAAGATGACAACAACTGAGATGAAGGAATTGAAGGTGCAGCTAGTGGATCTAGAGGGAAGGAATTTTATTAGACCAAGCAGTTCGCCTTGGGGAGCGGCCGCTGTGTTTGTGAAGAAACCGGATGGTCGTTGAGGATGTGCATCGACTATCACAAGTTAAACAAATGGAGAATTAAGAATAAGTATCCTTTGCCAAGAATAGATGATCTATTTGATCAATTGAGTGGAGCCAAAGTGTTTTCCCAACTGGACTTGAAGGCAGGTTTCCATTAGTTAAGAGTGGCGAAGGACAGTATTCCTTTGACATCATTTCAGACTAGAAATGGTTCATATGAGTGGTTGGTGATGCCATTTGGATTGACAATTGCATCTGCTTTCTTTGTAGATTTGATGAACCGAGTTTTCCACGAGTACTTGGATAGGTTTGTACTAGTGTTTATAGATGAAATTCTAGTATACTCTAAGGATGAGAGACAACATGAAGTTCGTCTTAGAGTGGTGCTTGAGATGCTGAGGCAGAATCAGCTAAATGCAAAGTTTACCAAGTGTAATTTCTGGAAGAAAGAGGTAAAATTTCTTGGTCACATGGTTTCAGAGAAAGGACTGTCAGTCGATCCAGACAAGATCGAAGCCGTGAATAATTGGAAGAGACCAGAGACGGTGACTGAGATCAGAAATTTTCTTGGACTTGCTGGCTACTACCGAAGATTCATTAAGGATTTCTCGCGGATAGCAGCACCCTTAACTAAGATAACCAGGAAGGAAGTGAGATTTTTTTGGTCCGAATAATGTGAGGAGTCATTCCTTAAGTTAAGTCATTTGTTGACCAATGCACCGGTGTTAGTAGTTCCAGACGGAAAGCAAGGATTGATGGTGTATACTGATGCTTGTGGAACAGGATTAGGAGCGGTGTTGATGTAGAGTGGTAAAGTCATTGCCTACGCATCTAAGCAACTTAGACCACATGAAGTTAGATATCCTACTCATGATTTGGAGTTGGCAGCTATGATCTTCGAATTGAAGATTTGGAGACATTATCTCTTAGGCAAGAGATTTGAGTTGTATATCGATCATAACTCTTTACGATATTTGTTCTCTTAGAAGGAGTTGAATATGAGACAGTAGAGGTGGCTGGAGTTTTTGGCTGCATATGATTTTGGTATAGAATATACACCAAGAATAGGTAATAAGGTAGTAGATGCTCTTAGCAGAAAACATCAAAACGTGGTGTTAGCTATGTTGGCGGAGTGGAAGGATTTAGAAACCTTAGTCAGTTGTGATGTGCAGTTAAGATCGACTGCTGGTTCTAGTCAGAATTCTGCCATATTATCTTGTTTAGAATTTCGGCCAGTATTGATTGAGAAAATTACTTTTAAGCAAAAGGCGGATCCTGTATTAGCAGAAAGGATCATAAGAGCAGAAGACTGGAGGTTGGAACAGAGATCGATGACTTAAAGGATTTTAACCTTGACCAGAAAGGATGGCTAAGAAAGAAGGGACGATTGTGTGTTCCGAATGAACAGGACTTGAGGAAGGAAGTTCTTGGAGAATGTCATCGATCCAAATTTACGATTCATCCTGGAGGAACCAAGATGTACCAGGATATGAAAAGCAGCTTCTATTGGGAAGACATGAAGAGAGATGTTGGCTTGTGAGTTAGGCAGTGTGCAAACTGTCAACAAGTGAAAGCTGAACATCAAAACCGGAGTGGGTTGCTTCAGCCTTTAGAGATTCCAGTTTGGAAATAGGATTCGATATCTATGGATTTTATAGATGGTTGCCAAGGTCAAATAGAGGTAATGAAAGTATATGGGATATAGTGACATGTTGACCAAGAGTGCCCATTTCATTGCAGTTAAGTCAACCAGAACGACACCTGTTTTAGCTAAGTTGTTCCTGAAGAAAATAGTTAGACTTCATGGAGTTCCTAGTAGTATAGTCAGTGACATAGATGCTTTGTTCACTGGTGAATTCTGGAAGAGTCTACGGAAAGTGATGGGTACCAAGCTTAATATGAGTCCTGCATATCACCCTCAGACGAATGGGCAGACAAAGAGAGTCAACAAGGTACTCGAAGATTTATCGAGAGCTTGTGTATTATACTTTGGCGGATCTTGGGAGGATCACCTACATTTGGTTGAGTTTTCCTATAATAATTTTATTAGACAAGTATAGGAATGGCTCCATTAGAAGCTTTGTATGGAAGACCATGCAAATCACCAGCATGTTGGTTGGAGACTGGAGACAGATTAGTCTTAGGTTCAGATTTGGTTAGAGAGGCATCAGAAAAGATTGAGTTAATCCGAGGAAGGATGAAGGAAGCTCAGTCTAGACAGAAGAGTTACACAGATAAGAGGCGTAAGGACCTAGAATTCTCACTTGGAGATAAGGTTTTCATTAAGGTATCACCGATGAAGGGTGTGATACGATTTGGAAAGTCGGGGAAGTTAGCCCCAAGATATGTAGGTCAATTCCAGATTATAGAGAGGATTGGAAAGCTCGCATACAGAACAGAGTTGTCGAGCAGTTTGGCAGGTGTCCATAATGTATTTAATGTGTCTCATCTTCATAAGTATGTGCATGATCCAGAGACTACTATTCCTCCGATAGGGTTGGATGACTTAGTGGTAGAGCCTAATTTGACTTTTGTTAGATAACCAGTTCGGTTTATAGCTAGATATGAGAAAAGATTAAGGAACAAGACAGTCGGGTTGGTGAAAGTTTAGTGGAGCAACAACGAGAAGGACTATACTTAGGAGACAAAGGATAGGATTAGAGATACTTATCCTGATCTGCTTTGAGGATATGTTTATATTAGGTTTATATAAATAGTTGTTAGT
The DNA here is from genome assembly GCA_030737815.1 of Allium fistulosum. NCBI lineage: Eukaryota > Viridiplantae > Streptophyta > Magnoliopsida > Asparagales > Amaryllidaceae > Allium > Allium fistulosum. Next base: position 1,027,370,423 of record CM060902.1, read on the forward strand.
TAGTTAGACTAGTATGGATGTTAGGTGTTGTTACAGATGATTGCTATGTTTAGTATTTAGTCCTTATCGAATTTCGAGGATGAAATTCTTTAAGGAGGAGCCTGTAACATCCCTAATTTTTTATAACATTATTTAGAATATTTAATTAGATAAATTAAATAGAATAATGATGATAAGAGGATTGAGATTTGAATAAATTATATAATGGGCCGTGCTTAATAATAAAGGTTTAATGGGCTTTAAATTAGTTTATAAGATAATTAAATTACACATGGGCATATTAGTAAATTAGCCAATCTATTATACACGGCTATACATCCTCACTATTGTCCATTCATGTTCATTTTTCTCAAATAAAAAAAACGCAAAAAAACCTAAGATAGCGGGGCATTAACAAGGAGGAAAAGAGGAATTTCAATCTAAAGCTAAAGGTCAAAAGCTAGGGAGGATTAATCAACAATAAATCTCAAATTTCTTATCAAGTTTAAGGTGAATAATAATCTCATACCATCTCTATTTTTATTTTATCATTATTCGGATTTATGATTTAAATTCATTTTTGTGATAATGGATGATGATATGCTTAAGCTATATTATGCTGATCTATTTTAATTCACATGCATATGAATTTTCACGGTTTTGATGTAAAACCAAGAACCTATGATTTCAGATTGCCATGGAAAATTTTTTTGTTAAGTAAAACATGATTTTGGAGATGAGTTTTAATTTTTAGAATTTTCCAAGCTATGGAAATTTTATTATGAATTTTTAATGAAAAATATGATATAATTGGATTTAAAATTTATTTCGAGAATTTCAGGACGAAATTGGGTCTAAAATTTTAAATGTTTGGTTACATGATGAAATTGAATTTCTGTGAATTTTTGGGGATTTTTCCCGATTGATTTTACTAGGGAAAATAAAATATTTTAAAAGAATGACTTTTCTGAAATAATTGGTTTTAGTATATGAAAGGGCTTAACGTTACATTTTTATGGTTTTAACCTGATATAAATGCGGCAGTTTTAAATGTAAAGTATTTGAAAAGTTTTCATGGCAGCCAATCAGTGGTTTACAAATAGGCAAGTTGTTAGAAAGTAATTACTAGAAGTTGTTATATTTCAGCCTTTAAATCAGAAAAAGGTGTTCCGCTCTATTAGTAAGTACCTTTCGACTCCATTGACCCTGCCTCATCCCAGTCAAAACCTACTTTGTAACAACCCGAATTCCAGTGGGTCCAGATTTTTGCAAAATTGCTGAAACCCAAATCCACTTAAGCCCGAGTTGGGTGTCAGGTATTATGCAAATAGGTAAAGATAAATATATCAGAGCTCAAATAAATATCTCACAGTGGAACTGAGTAAAATATAGTAATAAGTAAATAACCACCAAGGTAATAACACTTTCTAAACAAGTGTCTCATAGTTGGAAAATCTCTGCCATCTATCTAACCTATATGAAGATATGAGGAGGGGGTCAGAACTAAGGTTCTGGTGAATGGACAAATTATACACTTCTAAGCATAATTCTACATATACTGTTTTATTTCCATTTTCTATTATATTAGGTTTATTGGGTTTATAATACTCTCGCTTCTGTGCGTGAAATCGTACCCATCTACTGCTTAGTAGATTAAGACCTAATAACCAATATATATATATATGTGTGTGTGTGTGTGTGTGTGTAGCTACATGCCCAAATATCGCATCGGTCCAAGGTACTACCTATAGTACCTTCCGTATCCTCCTCGAAAAGGACTCCATCGTCTCGCTTCTAGAGCGTACTGTAACTACATCTGTAAAGTACAGCTTCGTGAGGCCTACAATATAGATGTTCCGTCCTCTACTATGAAAACGTGAAACTGCATCCGCACTAGCTTATACTAGTGCTCGGACATCCACAATGTACCACCCAGTGCGTACCTAGAGGACTACACGTAATCGTTCTGTCTACTCCCTGAATTCCACCAGTAAGGTCTACCTTGTACGGAATTCAGTTGGGGATTTTCTATATCTGTAAAGGTCCGCTTCGTTAGGCCTACAATACAGATATTCTACTTGGTCTATCTCTTTTCTCATCGTGGCTACGGCCCCACGCAGCCCCCCAACTAATCGAAAGACCTTTCAAGAGCTAAGTGGTTGTGCCCTACTGCAAACAATATAAACATCCAATTGGCTGTGCCCCTCATCGAATGTCTCGATAGTGAAAGGATCATTGGCCAGTTGGTTTAGCTCTTGTCTTTCCCGATCTCGCTCTGACTGATGATGGCTGATATCCGCATGCGACTATCATTATGGGTCATGCCCACTATAACCTACTCGCAAACTAGAGTACGGTGTCATACGAATATCATACTCCATCATCAACCTTTTGACTGCCTACAAAGGTCCGCTTCGTTAGGCCTGCAATGTAGAAGCAGTCAAGGCATACACTTTTGATGGAACACCTACATACCTACTTCCGGGGGTGCAGCTTTGTTAGGCCTACCCTAGAGGGCCATCCTAGAGTATCCTTACGTCCCGTTGCAGTCTCGTACTTCCTTCTAGCCCAAAATAACTAAGTTGGACGTGCTCTTTCTGTACTAAAAATCTATGATGAACTTCTTCGTTTGGCTCTTTATCCAGATTCTCTTTGGGCTACTCTAAACACACCTTACCATTTTATTAGACCCTACGTCTAATCTTTTATTATGCGTTTAGTTTACTTTTCTTATTCTGTTGACTACTTATTTACCCTAATCAGTATGCCCAGCCCCACCCACGTGTGAGACCACCCGTCCTAGACCTGAAAGGGAATGCGGCCGATATGGGCTACTGCTATTATTTTTGCTTATCAATTCAATCTAAAATCTAAGTTTGATAAAATAAGCCTCTTCTACTTCTTTCTTTTTAATTATAACCTACGCGTTACAATTATACTTGAAATTTTCACTTTTATATTCTTTTATTTCTTTTATAACCTACATGTTATAAATGTAATTGCAAGTCTCTCTTTTCTATTCTAGTCTGTCTTCTTTTATTATGATACTAAATTTTCTTTAGTTCTCTTATATTATATAATAGTCTTAATTTGGGACTACGTCCAACTGTCATAAGTTACTTATCATAATAACTGCTTTACATTTTACACTACTATCTGCGCAGTAAATGAAGATCTAGTCACATTTTCTGTTTATTGTTTCTAGTCTTGTCAAATAATTAACTTGATTATTTCTTCTTCTTTAATTTCTTTAATGCTTTGCGTTATTCTCTTTTATTCTAGAAAGTAATTCTATTCTATTTGGTTGGTTACAAAAATTATGCTAAAAATCCATTTCCATATTTTAATACTAAATAATACTTTAAACAATAACTCGTAACTGCAAGATATTTCTTTTATTGTTTCTTTAATTATTGGGTAATGCAAAATACAGTAATGTCTCTATTTTGCACTAATTCTGTTTTTCTTGCTTTTATTCTTGCAGTTACGTTTACCGTTATTCTTACAATATTAAACTTTGGAAATGTATTCCCTTTTCTTAACCAACCAACTAATCTATCACTAACTTCCAAATCAAGTTATTAGATTTTCCCCTTTTTAATTCATTTCTCCCGTTTTAACGTAATTTACTATAAATTTCTCACTTTTAGGCTTATGCCTTTCTCTACAACTTTTAAGCCTAATATTACTTATATTTAATTGGGTTTCTTTTTTTCCATATAAATAACATTTAAATATAAGTACACTTTCTTACAAAATTTACAGTTTTAACATAACTAGCTAGTAGAACCAATTACTGAAATTAGTCCAAATGCTGAATTAAATATTTAACGGGAATCTAACGATATTATATATCATAAACATAAAAGAGATATAATTAAAATCCACTCACCTGTCATCCTTAGCTTTAATCCATGGCCTTCCTAGATCCACTTCTAAGGCGTCTAATATTTTTATTAAAAAGATATTCTCCGTAGAAATATTTTCTATTTAGGTTTGCCTCAGGCAATGAACCCAATTGGGAGAAAATCTGATTGTGAGAAAATAGCTAGGCCTAGTGTTCTATTTATAGTGAATCTTAGGGATCTCAGGCCATCGGATTTTAGGATTGAATCTGGTGCAACCACGTCACAGGCTTGTTGCGAATCGTTGGATCCAGAAAACAACGCTCGAGATTGCACGAAAATCAAATAATAAAACTTCGACACGTCCCGGGATGATTTCTCATCCAGGGTAAAACGTGGGTCGACCTGTGTGCTTTGTGGGTTGACCTATGGGTCGACTCGTGGGGTCCTACTCTTTTTTTCGTTTAATTTTTTATATATTTATATAATTTTGATTTCTTATTCTTCTCGTAACTTCTTCATATTAACTCGGATTTCGACAAGTTATATATGGAAATTGATCAGAAAATCACCACGAACACAATGGTATAAGTTTTGAGGCCATATTCTGACAATTCCAAAAATGCTTATTTTCACTGTCCATCGTTATTTGATTATTTAATTATCTAAAAATGTGGGGTGTTACATTCTCCCACCCTTTAGGAAATTTCATCCCCGAAATTCGACAAGGGTAAAACTATGTAATTCCTTGCATCAATCACATCTATTTTGTGTACATCCAATTTTGCGACCATCCGTGTCCTTATGCAAAGAGTCATTCAACATAAAATATATGCATGTATATGAATTTCTAAGCGGTGCCTTCTATATGAATACTTTTCTTCTTTAAAAATTCCTTTTTAAAATATGATGCACACATCCTAAATATACTTGCAATTTTTATATGAATGCAATTTTTTGAAAACTCAAAACGTTTTTCATCCAATTTTTCCCACACTCCTACTAAATAGGGGCGTAGTTCAACGAATTTTACTACCGAATCCTACCACATAGTCGAAACCAATATAGTGCTACATACTTAGTCGAAACCCACATAGTCGAAACCAATATACAAGGTATCACCTGGGTGGTACGTAGTGGATTGGAATGAAGGCGGAAGCCTTGGTTTCGAAAGGTAAGCTTTCGATGGAGTCGAAGCCTTGCTTTGTTTTCATAAGTTAAAATTCTTGCCTTGTTTTACTTAAAGCTTTCGACATTGTCGAAACATATGCTTTTGAAATGGTTTTATAATTAGCTTTCAAAGAAGGATGTCATGTTATGTTAAATTATTATCTTTCGAAGGGGTACCATTTTCCTTAAACAAGAGCTTTCGAAATGGTAGGTTCCGACCTAATTGAAACCTGGCCGCTTTGCTACCTTTCGACTGTGATGCTTTCGGAAGGTTACCTCTGTTTTAACCAAAGTTAACCACTTCCTAATTGCTTTCAGAGGGGTTGAGAGTTTCGAAGGTGATGGAGTCGAAAGGGGGTTTCGACTCTGTCCTTCAAAGTCTTGATTTTAAAGGTCTTTGTTTTGAACTAGATGGTTCCAACACCATCAACTTTTCCCCGAATTTATTTTTGTCAGTTTCGAAAGCGACTTTCGTATATAACCATTTTGACCCAAATGAAGTTTTTATATAGTAAACCCAATGCTTTCCATAGGGTTCTTCAGTTTTTTCGAAGCTATGTTTTAAAGAATGTTTTTTGATACCATCGAAAGGTATCATTGGTTTCGAAAGGTATATACTTAGAGTTTTGAAAAGTGGTTTTCTCGGCTTTCAAAGGAGGTCGTCCAGTGGTTTTGAAAGTGATGTTTTATAGTTTCAAAACAAATAAACCATTCTCATTTTTAAAGGAAAAACCATGGCATAAATAAGATTTTGGAAATATTATATCGATGTTATTAACCCATAGCTGTATTTTGGGGAAAGGGTAGAATAACCAGTTAGGTTGACCCAGCAGTGAATATAACTTAACAGATGCTAAAATCTTAATTAAAGATATTGGCAGAGGCTAATAGGTTCATAGTCAGCCCATGAATACTATGATTTGATACTGGCAGGGGCCAGAGGTTTGTAATTAGCCCATGAAAACTATATCCGGATTAAGATATTGACAGTCAGTCAATAGGTTCCTAGTTAGCCCATGAAAACTAGGATAAGAGATAAGATATCGGAGTTACCAATAGGTTTTTAGTGATCCCATGAAAACTAAGTAATTGGACAGGTAGTCCATAAACACTTAAGAGGTTAATAGTAACCCTAGAAACTATAATTGAGACAGATAGTCAGAATGAATGGGATGGGTAATCCAGAATTGATTTATTTGTTTTGCATATCATCATAATGTTTTGAAATACTATGTTATAACTATTGTGGATGCAGGAGCACAATATATGATTTTATAAATGTTTTAGGATGCTAGTGAGGGGAAAAATCATTCCGCTATGCAGTGTAGTCTCACTAGATATCTAAATGGTTTGAGATGGTAAATTATTATTCACACTAGGCTTTATGTCTGACTCGAAGTTTTTTGTTTTCCCCTTAAACTCTCGGCTACTCAATTGAATTTGAGTAGGTTGAGAGTTAAGGTTTCCAGGTGTTCTTTTAGATGAATAAAGCTTCTGAGGACGTGTAAGAGGCAAGCTTATTATTAGAGTTCTTTTATTTCCGCTGTGTGTTTTGTTTGTAAAGGCAAATTGTTTTCTTGCCTACTTATATACTCTGATCTACCAAAGGGGCATCTTCATATGTCGCTCTTGGCGTATTTTGTAATAATTATATGTTATCTAAACGAGGTCTACGAGTTGGGATAATGTAATAAATTTGGAATATTTTGAAATAGAATATGGAATTTGTTTGCTATTTAAATTGTTTCCATATTCTTGTATTTCTGTGTATCAATGTACCTAATGTCGCCGTATTTGGTTGCCGAGGATTAATAACTATGGATGACTTCAGCATCCAGTTTTGGGCCTCCAAGTAAGGGGATGTTACAAGTACATATACAAATCCTAGATTTGTTTTTACTCAACCCAAATGTCCATCAAATTAAAATTTGTTTTATCTTACTTTTTCTCAAATTCATAAGTTATAGAAACTTATTCTCTTATGTTTTCATAAAACACTTAGCTTAATCTTCCAACTTAACTCGGAAGTTTTCGACTGTTCAAATCGTCGAAATTTTGTTTCATTTCCATAAATGAAAATTATCACTTAACATATTATAACAGGATACGCAATCCAAACTATCCTAATGAATAGGATACATAAGTCCATATACCGACTTTACTGAAAACTTCAGACTTAAACATCCGGTTTTATTTCAACTCTATTTTGAAATAAATAATATATACATATCTTAATTTTGTATAACAGATCATTCCTTTGGAATTCAAAACAAACTTTGTTTTATCCTGGCAACTCTATGGCAAAAATACTAATGGTAGCAATCCTTCACTTAGAAACTCGAATATGAACACCGATGATGCTGCAGTCATCACTGAAATTATTTTTCAACGACCTAAGTGGGTTTAATGCTTTCTATTTCCTTCAAAAGCCTTTTAAAATTATCCATATTCCAAATATAATTCCAAATAATACTATTATTATTTCCTTCAAAATTTTGAAAAACAATTTTAAAAGTACTGGGATTTCAATTCTCAAATTCTCAGCTTAAATCCTTTTTCTTATAAACTACATTTATAAATTATACTTATATCATTTTCACTTCCTTATATAAAACCATTTCTCAAATGTATATCTTTATTTAGAATATAATAAACAACTTTTATTAAAGTTAAATTTTAACCAAATATTATCACCGAACGCCTTATAGTCAAATTATGAAACTGAATTCACAAGTATTCGTTTCAATGTCCCCTTACAATTTCTAATTACCCGGCCCATGCAGTGAAAAGGATAAAACTGCTCCTAATCAACCACAATAGTCAATGCCCATAAATTGGTCGGGCACAACTACTCAATCAACAAACAATAGCCAATACTTCTAACTGGTGAGCATGACTAATCAAACAATAAATGATAATAATTAAATATTATCATTTCCTAACAAACAAACACACCAATCGTAACTATATATATTTAAAATTATTACTTTATATATAAAATATAAAATCTTGGTAAAGTTATTTCATTTACCAATTTTAAAACAATATTATATCAATTTGCCTTGTTCAGGTGTTTAGAAACCCCCATCGATACCGTGGCATCCCACGTCTCGATCATAATTCATAAGCCACTCAACCGATAAATCAACACAATATAAAACAATTTTATAGCAATAAGGAATATGCGCTCTTGTATATAATACACTCGAACTCGTCCTAGAGTCTCACTTACCCTATCTCAAATGAGTTAAGCCCACCAAAGCCTAGGTGTTCGCTCAACCTAAGCTCCGATACCACGTGTAACGACTGACCTTTTCAATCCTCAGAAGTTGACAATAATATATCCACGGTATCCACGTGCCGGGTTTCCAAGTGCCAAAAAGACAGATTGTTTGGGGAAAAAATAGAATAGAACCTCACATCGTGACAAGTAATATATGATATTAATATATCTTTACAAAAGAAAACTGTAATATACATGCATCAAATCAGAGTATACTAAACCAATCATCAGCCTGGATAGTTATAACAACATTCCTCAAATATTTCTAACAAACACAACAACCAATGCAGCGGAAAGAAATATGTAGATACGTCTTGGGCATCCAGCTTATCCCCTGAGCTCCAAAGCGAATGCATAAATATGCTCAGTCTAACCCGGCCATTATTAGAAAATAACACCCTGATCAGTCTGGAAAGCCAGCATGAGAAACATATCTCAAATGGATTTTTAATGTTCTAAAACCTTTCAAAATAAAAGGTATGTTGTAAGACCATGCCACACTTAAACACGGATGGGTTTTTACCTAACCACAACCAAAACATTTCTATTAGAAAATCCAGTGATATTATGATAATGTCTAAGGGCGAAAATATCAATAATCAAGTAGCTATGATGCTTGTGAGTGTCATTACAATAATACTAGGTATATAATAAAAAATCACTAAGGCGTGTTCACTAATTGTGTAGGATTCCACGGAGGTGCCCTCAGTACTTTGAGAATGGTCCTCCTGCACAATAATCAGAGTAATCCCTTCAAAGCAACAATACATCCTTAGTGATGTACAATAGGATACATAGCTAATACATAGCTAGCCACCAAGGCCGAATGCATCGCTCCATGCATGCATAACAACTGTAGGTAACTCTAGAAAGGAGACGACTGCACCCTCATAGTTTAGCTAAAACCATGGTTATGCATCCTATCTCTAGTTTTAGTCATGACTGCTGATGAGGTTACGTGCGACATTCCAGCTCACGCACCACCACCTGAACAGATCTTAGAACCACACATGGACTCCCATACCTCAACAGGTCTCGGAACCACACATGGATTCCCACATCTCAACAAAGATCTTGGAATCACACATGGATTCCCATACCTTAACAAGTCTCAAAATTGCACATGGATTCCAACATCTAAAACAGATCTCGGAATCACACATTGATTCCCATACCCTAATGGATTTCGAATCTCCTCCAAGCATAGAACCCGTATATGGTTTTGGAGTGGTTACAATGTCATGTCATCTCTTACAAGTACATTCCCCCGCTTATCAGATGTTCCAAACAATACATAAGAGCGGGGATCACCCCTAGCCGCTTATGTTGATGGATCTCCTCATCATTTGTCCCAGAAGAACAAAATGAGTTTATATGTACAGTATAGCACCATCGACGGTAATTGTACCATATAATCCCTGTGTTTCTCCTAGATATTTCCAGATTTAAAATCCTTCGGTGTTAAGTCGAGAATATTTCCGTACCACCAAAATTAAGAAGGATTACATATTTTGGCCATGATTTGATACTCGGTTATTTAACTATCAAATAATCAAACATTCAAACAGTTATTGCATTTCCCATGGAAACCACTAAGCCTCATAAATTATTCTTCCATTAATAAAAATCACTTTGCAAATACTTAGAAATCACTTTGCAAATACTTAGAAATCACTTCCATATACTTATCTCAACGGGATAAGTATATTCACAAAAAAAAATATTTTCAATACTTAGAAATCACTTCCATATACTTATCTCAACGGGATAAGTATATTCAAAAAACACAATATTTTCAATACTTAGAAAAGACAACCATATATTTATCTCAATGGTATAAGTATATTCACAAATCATTCCTTTCAAAACTTGGAAAAAGATCCTTTTCACATATTTATATAATATGGTATAAGTCTAATCCCAAAACATTCAAAAAGATTTTTTTATTTCAAATCATATTAAAATGATCAAAACCCCATATGTCATTAAAACAGAGGTATTAATAACCCAAAACACTAATTCTTCCACAAATCTCTTTTATTTCACGAATGCCTCCTTTATAAATTTCCAAAATCTATTTATAACTTCTTTATAAATCACCAAAACTATAAAAAAATACACTTTATAAATCTCAAAACCCATTTATAACACTTCCCATTCAAATCGCTAAATCATTTATAAACCTCTTTTCTGAAATCATTTAAAACTCAACTTCTTTTCAAATTCATAAACTCCTTTGAATAAATCCTTTTTATAAAAGAAATCCCTTTTATAAACAATTTATTATCTAATTATAAAAACTAAAAAAATTAACGTCATAAAGATAAATTTTAAATATTTTTAAATAATACAATAATAAATTTTAAAAACATTTTAAATAATATAGTAATTTATTTTAAAATATATTCAATAAATATAATAAAATAAATTTAAACAGCTTTCAGCATATAATTAATAAATTTTCAAACAACATTATTAATATAATAATTAACTAGCTTTGAATAATTAATAATAAATAATTTATTATCTTTAAACAACCTTAATAAGTAATTAATTATCTTTAAACAACATAGAAATTAAACAAACACTTGTTAAAATAATAATTTAATAAAACATTTTACTTCAAATTATAAAACCTGAAGTTGATTTAAATCTCTTTCCAAATCCAAAAGGAGGCTCAGTGATCCCAATGGTACTTAAACAAGCTACTATTAAACTTAATTTGACTTCCTAAGTTAAATTACAGGTATTTACATAATAGGGCATATATGTAAAACAAAATCTATAATTAACAATCAATTGTTAACATATCACATATCCAGCATTAATCAACTGACACTTAAATAAATGTACAAATTTATATAATAGCAGAACAAGGATTTATTCTGCTAAACAAATTGTCGTTCAAAATAAACTCTTCCGTTTATTACTAGACGATGTTTATTTGGTCAAATAGATAACACCAAAGAAGTATGTTTAAATTAACTACGTTATTATTTAAACAACGTAATTAATGTTAAATTAGTATTATTTTATCACATTATACATTATCCATTTTCAAAAACGATAATTTATCCAAACCAAGCAAGCAGCAAATAAAACATCCAAGCAGGCAATAATTTTTTTATCTACATATATCATACCGATTAACCAAAAAGGTGAGTTTAACTCACCGAAATTCCAATCGTGGCCAAACAGTTCTGGTTCCGTCAACGTTCGATTATAGCTTGAAATTCTACAAGCTCTAATTTCCACAAATTCAATTCCAAAACGTAGACATCGCCGATATGAGTGCAACACGACTGACCGAGTTCGATTAGGACCTTGTATGAGAAAGTTATGCAATTTATAAGTTATCGATTTTTAATTTATAATTAAATGCATTAATTACATCTCAACATAATTACCAAATTTAAACCCATCTTATCCAAAGCCCACTCCCTCTAAAACTCAAAACCTGCTCATGCAAAAGATATGGCTGCACCATTCTTCTTTCCTCTATCCCTTATCCCTTCATAGTTCGACAAACCGACACCACCGGCAGCCTCCCCTTCTCGAACTCGACCACCTCGAGCCCACAATCCTATGCCACCCTAGAATTTTGTGACAAGAAACTTCCTGTACGCGACCTCACATTGACGCGCGACCAAAAGCGACACCGAACCCCACCAAAACTTCATCGTAGGTGCTAATCTCCTTCACGAACTCCAAACTAACCTCCATTTCAACAGTCGCTGCCTAAATCAAATGAAAAACTCAACCTTAGTTTTCGAACACACGCCTAAAACTATCGTTTTCTTCAAATCACAACCGAGCATAACCAAACCCCTATAGAAATGAAGATCTACCCTAAAAAAAATCAAAGATCATTGTTTTCTATTTTTATGATTTTTATTTAATTTGTTATTGATTTTTTAAGGAGGAAGCTTACTAACTTTCTTTGTTTCGATTGATGAACGATACAAGGATGAGAGAAAGCATGTGATGTCGGATGTGGAAAAGCTGACTTATATTTATTTGTGATTGCCAACATTTTACCGCACAGATTTTTATTTCCGTATGGACCTTGAGCGAAAAAACAAAAACACGGTCCTACTTAGAACAGTGACGTGACCCAAAAACTAAACTGGTTATCAATTTCAGAAAAATCACAAAAACACCGTCGTTTGCCGATAAACCATCAATCGATAATTTCAATAATTTTCAAATTAGAAATTATAGAAAAATCAAATTAATTAAATTAAAAATACATCAATAAAAATCAAGTCACTATATTGAAATTGAAATTTCTGATTATTTATTCAAATTGTTTATTACTGCAAATAAATTTACAGAATGAGTTCACTGTTATTATTTATCAATTGAAGAAGTTAAATAAGACTATTAAATCATTTAGATAAATATTCAATTTAAAATCCAGATATATAAATCATCATTCAAATATCTTAAGTTCACAAATTCAAATTTTTTAAATAGCCTATGCAATTGAATTCAAGCTATAAACATTTAAAAGCCCATTTTATTAATATTTAGCTCTGAATCATGTCATTTGAATCACTGCTCAATTATTAAAATTCTAATTCACATACTTTAATTATCTCTAAAATATAATTCAAGTTATTTAACTTTAAAACCAAATTATTCAATACTTAAAATTAATTAAATATTCAAAATCCATGGACCAAAATCACGGGTTGTTACCGGTCGACACCTCGATTGGGACCGGTCGACCCCTAGCGGTCGACTTGTTGTACTTATTCAATTAGCATTTTGAGCAGTCGAACGGCTTAATTTGACAGGGCTGGATTTTACAGATCTAATTGTTTTCTATACCTATAAATAAGACAGTAAACCTAACCCTAATTCACAAAATTAGAACCTATACGTCCAAACTCCGCTCCTTTGAAAACTAAAATCCTCTTTTTCCTCAAATCACGAATTTCTTCAAAAATTAAATAAGAATAAAACTAGATGAATTTAAGAAGATTAAATGAAGCATAGATTTAGCGAGCGGAGGAGATTCTAGGCATATCTCAGAGGGAACAACTTTGGTTTGAGGTGAGTGGTTCATTGTTAATTAGATGATTTGCATACAATTAATTTTAGTATACCTTATTTGATATGGGTTGTTAAAAATCGAATTGGAAACATTGTTTAATTGAACTGGGAATTTAATAGTGATTATTTGAATAAGATTCCTTTCTTATAACTTATGTAAACTTGTCAATTAAGAAATTGATAAATTTTTAATATACCCTTTATCAAACTAGATAAGAATTGATATAACCTATTGATGTTAAACTGATTTAGGATAAAGTGAAATTGATTAGGAAGTTTTGACAATTGGAAAGCATAGATTCATAAGTTTGGTTCACTGAAATCAAAATTACTATATGACAAATCATAATTTAAGCTACTGTATTTTGGTTGGGAGCAACAATAAGTAACAAACAGAATGAACGATGATCGTTAATTAAAAATAGTAAATGGTGATGACTAGTCGACCGCTTACTGGCGCCAATCGACCGCTCCAAGAGCTAACGGTGGACTAGTTACCGAGAATGGGGCGCGACCCGAATCTCAGCCTAAGGCCCAAGTTATAAATAAAATAGTGGTGTATATTGCATATGTATATGTATATATGTTATGATAAGTATAGAAGCTTGTTCCCTATGTGGTGACACTAGGACGTTGAGGGACTGGATAAATGATGTTTATCCAACATGATCAATATTCGATTGGAGCGATTCTATTGTAAATTGCACTCACAAGAGTATTTATGATGGATGTGCAACACTGGCGATGATGCCTGATAGAGTGTGTGGTCTAGCACTAACGGGAGTTCCTTGGTATTTAAGGTGACGCAACGTGATGCTATATTGTTAATGGATCCCAACACGGGGCACTTAGATACGTTCATTACCATTGAAAGATGGAAACTGATGTAGCGACGATGAGACACTTTGGCGAGCCGGCATGGTGGGCTCCTCCTAGTGCATAACTAGGATAGGTATAGTCATAGTTGTGGGAAGCTTAGTTCCATGATGAAAATTGTAGAGAAACCTATGTTAGCAATTACATGTAGTCGTAATATGGGAAATGTGGACCCATGATTGAAATGATAGGATATCCCAATGTTGGAATAGTTCTAGTAGCTATTAGTCTATCGTTAGTTGTCTTGAGGTTCGATCCTAAGTATGAGCCTGCATAAGTCTTTTGCGTGGTGTGTATTGAGCTAAAACTGCTTAAGTAAAGAAAACAAGTAAGTCATGGACAACTGTAGAATATCCTAGGCCACATAGAGTATTACTAAAGTCAATTACATGTGATCACCACATATTAATGATGCAACTCATTCGCCAGACTTGTGTCTAACCCACCCTTTTTCTTTCATCCTACGATAGGAGGACATGGTAGCATGTGATAGGCCCAGTGATAGTACTTGGGGAGGTGAGCTTGGCATCAGAGTTGCTTTTTATTTCTTATTACTCTCCATATACTTCTTATCGTATCTAGTATTTTATCAGCCTATGTGATGTATTTCTGTACACTATGGATTTTGACTACGTACTATTTTGAGATTGTGTTTTGGATATTTTCTATAATGACTATTTTTAGTATTTATATTATTTTTCTACCTTTCGATGTAAGATATGAATGTATAGTATGTCTTATATTTTATCATTATATCTTTAGTCTCTAAAATGTCTAAAAACCTCGATAGCTTATACTTCTTGACATGGACTCAAATCTGAAAGTCACTCTAGACTTTGGATCGATGTGTCAGGAGGTGTGGATTGTCACATATGGTATCGGAGCCCGGTTTGAAATTTCTTAGGGATTAGGGGTGAATTGATAGAATGTACTTGAAAATTTTTTCAAAAAAAAGTTTTTCAAATGTTTTCCAAAAGGTTTTCAAAATGGGTTTCCAAAGTATATTTGTACATACAGTTAAAAGCTTTTCAAATTTTTTATGTATAAGTGTAACATGTAAACTCTTTCCCTTATTCTTACCAATACAGTCTATGGAAAAGTTGCTGATAAATTCCTAAATCATATATAGAAAGGATGAGTGATCCTACTGGCTGCGGCTCAGGTGATGCAGTTGAGATTTCGGGTGTAAACATTTCGATCTAGTTCTTCCGATATCTACAACAAGAGGACAAGCCGAGCTTAACCCTAATTGAGGACTCATGGAGCGAGCGTCAGGTGCAGTTCTTCCCCACCCACCTACCATCGTTTTTGCAAGATATGAAGGACTTTGCGAACCTAGGACGAAAGCCGTATGTGAGGACTGAGTTGTATGTAGATTCAAGGACATGGATTCATATTTGTGAGAGGATTTTTGAATTGATGGGTCTTAAAGACGAGGTTAGGAGATAGCTTGCCACTTGACATTTACAGGGCAAGGCTCTAAATTGGTGGGATGTGGTAGTTGCTGAGACCGACGAGGGAGATATGAAACAGTTGCTGAGACCGATGAGGGCTGAAGAGGGAGTACAATTGGAGAAGTTTATTCATTTACAGCAAGGAGGGATGTCGATGAAACAGTGTGTTAATCATTTCAATGAGCTATCTAGGTTTTGAATGGAACCGATCAATACCCGTCATAAGAAGGCTTTGAAGTTTATAAAGGGACTGAATCAACCCTTTTAGAATTTGGCCCTTAGTCATATTCTCATGGGTGCGCCTTTCGAAGGATTGGTGGTAATGGCTTTGTTAAATGTCATTTCCAAGGAGGAAGCAAAGAGTGAGCCTAAGAAGGCAGGAGGAATGACACCTCAATAGAACCATTGCAAGGGTAGAATGAGACTCAAGGGAAAGATTAAGAAGCAAGAGTCGCAATGCAAGAAGTGCGGTAAGAAATGGCATTTTGCAAGGGTGTGAAAGATGGCCAGTTCGAAGATTAAGTGTTATAACTGCAATCAATACGGGCACGTAAAGCGGGAGTGTATAGCACCTCAGAGGACCTCTACCAAAGTAGTTTCAACTTATGCACTGGATGTTGTTCCTAGCCCAAGTGCACCTCCAGTTGCGGATAAGGGGAAGAAGGACATAATCGAAAGTATATTAACTTTATCCGATATACCTGTTCGTACCTTATTTGATACGGGGGCACCACAGTCTTTTATCTCGAGTATACTTGTGAATTAGTTACACTTAAGCACTTGCATACTTACAGACCCTGTAGTTGTATCAAACCCTATGGAATGGTCAGCTTATTTGTCTATAATTTATAGGGGTTTGAAATTGTTTATTTTGGAGGTCAAGTTCGATTGTGATGCTTTTGCCTTAGGATTTTCTAGGTTTGGTTTGATTTTCGGCATGGATTAAATGAAAATGCATGGGGCGGTCGTAGATTGTGATATAAAGGTTGTTTTGTTGGGTACTTGTAGTGGATGCAGTCTAGAGGTTCATTGTGCTTCCAAAGGTTCTGTTATGTTGAGTTACTTATATCAATTAGACCTATCACATGATGAGTTAGATTCAGTGCTTGTAGTTAGAGACTATCCATATGTCTTTTTCGAGGCTACCAGGCTCCCACCCCATAGAGAGATTGAGTTCCGAATTTATCTTATGGAGGACGCCAGACCTGTTGCCTTACCTTTGAGGCATATGGCTCCGAAGGAGAGACATGAGTTGAATAAGAAAGTGAATGAGCTATTAGAGATAGGCTTTATTAGGATGAGTATTTCAGAGTGGGAAGCACTAGTTGTTTTTGCCACTAAGGCAGATAGTTCTCTAAGGCTTTGCATCGAATATCAGGGACTGAATAAGCTGATATAGAAGAATCGTTACCCGATGCCCTACATAGACGGTGTCTTTGATCAATTGGTTGGAGCGAAGGTGTTCTCTCAACTTGACTTGGCTATCGGGTTCCATCAGTTGTGTGTAGCTAAGGATAATATTCAGGAGATTGCTTTTTGTACACCCGATGGATTATATGAGTGGTTAGTCATGCCTTTTGGGCTAACTAGTGCACCCGCCTACTTTATTGATATGTTGAGTTGAGTTTTTAAAGGGTTGCTTAACAAGTTCATGGTAGTATTTGTGGATGACATATTAGGCTATTCGAAAAGCGAGAAGAAGAATAGTTTGCATTTAGAAGAAGTGCTCAATACACTCCATGAGCATAATTTGAAGGCAAAGATTTCTAAATGTCACTTTTGGCGTGGGAAGATATGCTTTTTAGGACATGTCATCTCAAAAAGTGGGATGGCGGTCGGTCCTAGTAAAGTAGCCGTAGTACATGATCGCCATGTGTTGAAATGCTATAGAAGTGAGGAGTTTCCTTGGTTTAGTGGGCTACTATAGGAAATTCATTAAGGACTTTGCTAAATTCTCTACCCCGGTGACCTGCCTTACTAAGAAGAATTTTATTTTCTTGTAGGACTCAAAGTGTGAGCATGCTTTTGTAAGTTGAATGAGGCATTGACTTGTGCATTTGTTCTAGTGTTAACCGATGGTATAAAGGCATTCACAGCATATACCGATGCTTATGGCACGAGATTGGGTGTGGTGTTGATGTAGGAAGGGAGAGTGGTGATCTATACTAGTCGGCAATTGAAGGTCCACAAGAGAAATTATCATCTTGAGTTGGCAGCCATTATCTTTGCACTCAAGTCATGGAGACACTATCTTTTAAGGGAGCAGTTTAGGTTGTATACAGATCATAAGTCTCTGAAATATTTCTTCTTCCTGAAGATTTGAACTTAAGGCAGCAGAGGTGGATGGAGTTTCTAGCATCATATGATTTCGATATCTCATATACTCCGAGCAAGAGCAATGTTGTAGCTGGTGCCTTGAGTAAGCAACATGCAGTGTTGAGTCCTTTGTTCTTAGAGTGGAAGCATTTAGCTTTAATTTCTACATTCGATTTTTGAACATCCTCAAACATTACTTCGGGATTATTAGCAGGTTTGGATGTACATTCTATGCTCATGGACCGCATTGGGTCAAGTTAGAAGCAAGTAAAGGGCTCATGGAGATTTACGAGAGGGTCGGTAGAGGAGAGCAGTTGAATCACTTGAGGCGTTATGCCATTGACTCGAAGGGATGCTTGCAGAGAGATGGTAGGTTTTGTGTTCCTCTCATTATGGATTTGATTGACATGGTACTAGCCGGGTCTCACCATTCTAGGATGACCATTCATCCCCGTGGAGACAAAATGTATTGGGACATGAAGAGCGTCTTTTGTTGGCCTGGTATGAAGAAGCATGTAGTAGAGTACGTGGCCCGATGTATGACTTGGAAAAGGGTAAAGGTGGAGCAAAAGAAGCCATGAGGATTGTTACAACAATTGGATATTCCTTAGTGAAAGTGGGAGAGTTTTTTATAGACTACATCGATGGACTACCTAAGAGTAGGAGGGGGAATGAGAGTATTTGCGTCATAGTCGACCAACTGACCAAATTCACTCATTTTGTTCCGCTTAGGAGTACAAGGACTTCTACGTCTTTGGTGACAATTATACATGATATTGATCGTTAGGTTACACGAAGTTCCTTCTAGCGTCGTTATCGATAGAGATCTACTTTTCACCAGCGAGTTTTGGAGGAGTCTATAGGAGGCTTTAGGCACTAAGTTGAGCTTGATTCCCGCTTATCACCCGCAGACAGGAGAGGGTGAACCGAGAGTTGGAGGACTTGCATTGGATGTGTATCTTGGATTTTGGAGGCTCTTGGGAGGATCACTTGCCTTTAGTGGAGTTTACTTATAATAACAACTATCAAGCAAGTATTGGGATGGCACCATTCGATGCGTTATACAAAAGGCTTTGTGGATTACTATCTTGTTGGTGGGACACTACGGATAGGATTATTCTTAGACTAGAAATGACGAGGGAGACATAAAAGAAGGTAGAATTTATTCATAAGAGGAAGAAAACCGCACAGGATAGGCAGAAGCCTTACATTAATAGGAGATGCACGAAGTTAGAGTTCGTAATGGACGATGTGGTTTTTGTGAAGGTCTCAGTGCTTAGGCATGTTATGAGATTTTGTAGTTTTAGAAAGTTAGAACTTCGTCTGTAGGATCTTTTCTGGTTACTGGTAGAGTTGGAAGGTTAGCTTATAGGGTGAAGCTTACTGAGAAGTTAGCGAGAGTACACGACGTCTTCCGTGTTTCACACTTGCGGAAGTTCCTACACAATACCATCATTGTGGTCAACCCGAGTCAACTAGAGGTGGTGGAGGTAGAAAAGGAGTCACTTGTTCGTCATGCATCCACTCGTATTCTTAAGTATGGTACCAAGCGACTCCGCAATTGGCTTTTAAGGTCCAGTGGGGAGACTCCCCAAAGCAGCATTCATGGGAGGTTAAGGAGAAGATTCGAGCTCTCCATCCGCAACCCTTTTCTGGTACGTTTCCATTTTAGTCAAATAAGTGTAGAGTACTCATGTATTAATTTCTAGCTTAGTATACCCCATAGGTAAGGACCATTGGGTGAATGATTGTGAAGTATCAATAGGACACGTTTTGGATGACGGATGCAAATGGATGTATTCATTTGTTCTTTACACATGTAGGTAAATATATTCTTGAGTTAACATACACACACCATCACTTGTTTTATTTCATTGATTTATATGCATATGGTTATCACATATGGATTGAATGGTTGTTCATACATGTTAAATTGCTAGTATACATTTGCATAGGATGTTGCATACGTTTGAATACATGGCATAAGCACTTGAATTTCAAGAGGTCGACTAGATCAAGAGACTGCCTAATTTTTGCATTAGTATAGGTTCATATGCATTTCCCTCCTGCATGTACATATTGCGTTAGATACTTAACTAAGGACAATGATTGCCAATGGTTAATGGATGGGTAGATGGTTGTAGTTATTTATTTTTTGTATGGATGAGTTACATTTTCCGTCCTTGGAGATTTCGGGGACAAATCCTTTTAAGGAGGAGAATGTAACACCCCGAAAATTTATGCGAAAATTTAATATAAGAATTAAATTTAATATAATAAGGGCAGAAATGAAATTTTCACAAGCGTCTGAATCTGGCTAAGAAAATTTATCCGTTGCGTTCGTAGCGATTTTCTGTGCAACTTTTATATAAAATATTTTGAAATCAGAGCTAGTATGAGAAAGTTACAAAAGTTTGAAAATAATTAAATAAACAAATTTGGAAATAAATATTAAATAAAACCCACCGGTCGACACCAAGATTGGGACCGATCAACTCCTAGCGGTCGATCCGTCGTAGTATTCAAATATGGTTTTGAGCGGCCAAACGGCCCGGTTTGACAAGGCCAGATCTAACGGATCTAATTGTTTTTTACACCTATAAATAAACCGTAAACCCTAATTTACAAAATTAGAACTTGTACATCCAAACTCTGCTTCTCTAAAAACTGAAATCCTCTTTCCCATCAACTCACAAATTTCTTCAAAAATTAAATAAAAATAAAACTAACGACATGAAGAAGATTAAATCAAGCAGAGATCTAGCGAGCGGAGGAGATTCCATGCGTATCTCAAAGGGAATAGCTTCGGTTTGAGGTGAGTGGGTTCATTGTTAATTAGATGATTTACATATAATTAATTTTAGTATACCCTATTTGATCTAGGTTATTAAAAATCGAATTGGAAACATTGTTCAATTGAATTAGGAATTTAATAGTGATCATATGAATATGATTCCTTTCTTCTAATCTAGATTTGGCTTATGTAAACCTATAAATTAAGAAATTGATAAATTATGAATATACCCTTTTTGTCAAACTTGATCAAAATTGATATAACATGTTGATGTTAAACTGATTTAGGGCAAACTAAAATTGAAAGGGAAGTTTTGACGATTGCAAAGCATAGATTCATAAGTTTGGTTAACTGAAATCAAAGTTACTGTATGGAATATCATAATTTAAGCTACCATATTAGATTTTGGGAATGGCAGTAATTAACAAACAAAATGAACGATAACCGCTAATTAAAAATAGTAAATAACGACAACCGATCGACTACTCACTAGAGCCAGTTCAAGAGCATGCTATCCAACGGTTACTGAAAATGGGGAACGGTCTGAACCTCGACCTAAAGCCCAAGTTAAAAATAAAATAGTGGCGTATATTATATATATATATATATATATGGATGTTAGTTTAAGTAGGGAAGCTAGTTCCTTATTGAGCGACATCGGGACATTTTAGGACTGAGTAAATGTTATTTATCAAGTAGGGTCGATATTCGATTGGGGCAACTTATCGTAAATTGCATGTTGGTGAGATTATTTCTCTCATAACAACTCAATTGATTGGGAAAGTAATTATTAACGTTTATTCATAAATTTGAATCAACAATCATAATTTGTGTTAAGCTTACCTTTTGGTAGTAACTATATCGCTGGATGTTTACATAATTATGTAGTTGTACTCCAACTATTTGTTAGAATTTCAAATCTAATTCATGCTTTTGTATTTAGCTATAATCCAATGCAAATATAAACAGATGTTGATGCTTGAAAGTAAAAAGTCACATAAGTTTATATGTGGTTAGGATGTTAAGGAATCCTACATCCACAGTTCAAGTTCTTTTCTTATATCTTTACAGCTGATTCAAGTGTTCGAAAAAATAGAAATATATAATTTTTATTATTTTAAAAAGAAAGAAAAAGAAAATTCCTCTCCATATTCCCAATCATCTCTTATTTATTGTGTTGAGGATGTAGAGGGATAGCCACCATTCTTTCTCCGCCATTATGTTTCCACCTTTGGATCATGCCATATGTCTCCTATCTGCATTGTTGGTTGGATGCACTTGGAATGCTGACATGTCTTTCATCAGAAGCCCTAATTTAGGTGGTTGAATTGTGGTCTTTGGCGGGAACTCCCGAAATTGAGGCGGGAACTCCTGAAATTTAGGCGGGAATATCTAGAATTGGAGCGGGAGACCTTAGCTAGTCGTACATTTCTAATCTGATGTAGTGAAGGGATTGCATACTACCTTAAGAGGAAACTAAGAGCCACTTGTTGGTTTTTGGGGCACTGTCGGTATATTTGGGGTGAGGCTATACTAGTTGATGTGTGATACTTGCATGATGCTGCTGCGCTTGCCTGATACTTAGATGCAACCGTCCTGAGCTACTTTGGGCTTCAAGGTGCATGATTTGTTGTTTCCTAGGAGTTAGTCTAGTACATGATCTGAGCTGACTACGGTCTGAGCCGACTATGATCTGAGTTATCCTCGATTTGTGTTGCCCATGATTTGAGTTGCCCTTTAATATGCATGAGTTATTGATAAGGGCTACTCATATTTTTGGTATTTTCTTGTAAGTGTGGATCTGCATTGGAACGTTGTTTGAGTGGCCTTGTGTGCAACCCTTTGTGATGCTTCTAACCCCATGCGATATTGTTTAGGTAGGCCTTAGTATGCACAGTACAGATCCGACTTGAGAGCGTTAATAATGTATGAATTATGGGGATGTTAGCAGCGCAGTTCAAGCATTCATTTATTATGGCTTGTAAGCGCAGTACTTCATTGCCCGCTTCTTGTGATTATGTCAGATTTTGGTTTTAGCATCATAATGTAATATAGATACCAAGGGATGGGTGTAGATATGTCTTTGTGGCCTTCCTTATGGGCACAGTATTTCATTCTATTGCAATTTCTTGCTTTTTGGCTGTAGTTATTTTGGTTGGATCAGATGTTGCGATCGCAGGTCGATTTTTTGTGCAGTATTGGTTGGATCGCTTCAACCTCCTCTCTTTTCATCTTAGCTTTTATTATGAGGGGGCGGCTCTCTCGGCTCCGTGTCTTGCTTAATTCCCCTTTAACGTAGCTTGAGAAGCACGGGTGTAATACTTGCCTCCTAAGTCTACGCTAATCGCAGATTGGCGTAGACTTTTCATCATTTACATTTAGCATGCACATCCTGTCGCTTCTTTCTAATCCCCACTTTCTTTTCGTTACTAGGAAAAAGTCTTATTAGTTGCTTTTGCGTTTAATGCTCTTGTCCACATGTTATTCCCTCATTGGACCACTATATGAATCGTTGTTAAATCAAACCTTTCGTTGTTCTATGTAAATCTGTATTAATCTTTGTATTCATTATTTGGAAACTTAATCGATTGATGTCTTACAAATTCCTCCATCATTTTGATTGTGTAGCCACCATTCAAATTTTGGTACGTATATATTTCCTTTTCCTTTTTTTGTTCGTTTTATACTCTTACTCAAGAAAGGAAAAGAAGGAAAGAAAGTTTCGCAATTTTGTCTCTGCATTCGGATTTTCTTTTAGACCAAAGTAAGAAACTTGTTTTTGTTTTAACTTTTTGTTAGATTTCTTTAGTTTAAGATCCATTATTTTAATTAATCTTGAGTTTCCGAGATGGCCTCCTCTTCATCTTCCCCTTTACTTCCGCCTTTAGAATTACCTAGTTGGAAGAAGTCAATGTTGTCCTAATTCAATTTGGGTGTACAAGTTATGAAGCTAGGGTTCCCGAACCATACGAACGTATCAATACTCCCCCAGTCGGATTTACTCGTATTACTCCCGAACACATACATTGCAGTCTCTATCTTCCCCCACATCCGATTCTTTGTCAATGGTTGTGCTCTATTGGTCTCGTGCCTGTCCAACTCTCACCGCTTTCTTATACTATTATGCTTGCTACTTTCGTCCTCTATGCTGAGAATGGCCTCAACCTCACTTGCAAGGAGCTTCAGTTTCTGTTTGATATTCATAAAAATACTTCAAATGCTAGCTTTTTCTATGCCCAAGCCAAAACATCGGTTTTTCAGAACGTTCCCCGGAAGACCCATAAATGGGCTGAGTTGCATTTCTTTGTTTCCAACTCATATAATTTTCCTTCTTCCTTTCACCAATGTCCTACTCAATTCGTGTTTTTTGAGGAAGACGTCAAGTTGTATGAATCGCGTAGGGATCGATTCTTGGATTGGACGAAAAGGAGTGGGAAACAAATAAGTTTTTTAACAAAGAAAAATTGAAGAAAAACAATTTTTTGTTCCCACATCATGTATTTTCTCGAGACATTGTTAAGCCTTCCCCGACTTTTCCTGAGTCTATGGGTATACTATTCTTTATTTTTATTATTCTTATGGTTCTATTTTTCATAGAAAACTTCTCATGATTTTTACATGTTATTCTTTTTATATGTAGGTGAGATGGATGCTTTCCTTATAGCAACACTTCGCCGGCCGAGTATTCTAACGCAAAAGGTTGCTTAAAAAAGAAACGGTGATATAGTCCGAGACTCCGATAGCGTCCCAAGAAGGCGACTATTTCCTCCTCTCCACCACCTCTAAACGTTCCCTTCGCTTCTAATTTGACGGCACTAACTGTCCCTCCATTGCAGAGTAATCATGTCCCCAATACTTGCTGCTTGCCTTTGCCTGAGGGGGCTATATCTAATTTAGTAGATAGATTGGGGAAGACTGTGGCACATACATTGTCTTATATTGCCTCATCTTCTCCATCCTCTCCCTTTCCCTTTCCTCTTACTAAACTCTCCTCTTCTAAATTAATGAACGAACTAGAAAAGTCCTACTCATACGTTAGCAATATTCTCTCTCTCCTTCCCTTCTCTATCTCCTTTCCTTTTTTAAATGTATTCTCTTTATTTTCATAGCACACTACCCTAATGGTAGAAGTGTGAGAGAGTGAGGGTAAGCAAGCCACCACTCTTGATCGGGTGGCTAGACTTGAAGTAGATTTCGCTTTTACTATTTCTGAGAAGACCAACATCGCTTCGGATAAGGCTAAGATTGAGGAAGATTTTAAAGCATTTCAAAAAAAGGTCGAGAAAGATTCCAAAACTACTGTGGATACCCTAGCCTTGATGGATCATGAGCGGAGGGAAAAGGAGAAAGAGCTGGCAACGATGCGGGAAGAGTTGAAAATAGCGCAGGAGGTGTTGAAACTAGCAAGGCGAAGAGTTGGAAACTGTAACACCCCATAAAATCAACCATAGGTAAATAAATTGAATAAATTAAATTAAACAAGATAAGGGTAAAAATGAAAACTTTGCAAAAGTTAGAATTTGACCATGAAAGTTATACCTTGCATTCGTGATGAAATTTTGATCAATTTCCATATATAATATGCTAAAAACGGAGCTCAAACGAAGAAGATATGAGCATTTGAAATTTTCGAGATTAAAATAATTTAATTCGAATTCGAATTCAAATGAATAAGTAAATTTGAAATTTAAAATTTGAAAGTTAACCGACATTAGACTTGGGTGTTAAGTAAATGTTAAAATTAGCGGTTAACGTTAAAAATATAATTAAGGAATAAAATAATTACGCAATAGAAAATAAAATAACGTACCAAAATCAGTGAAGCGGTTGACCTCTAGACCCGACCGGTCGACCCCTAGCAGTTGGCCAGCACGTAGAGGGCGGTCGATCGCTCCTCAGGATGGCGGCTAGGGTGTTTTGAGGGCTAAATGTTCCAGATTTGTCCATTTTTATCCTAGTTTCATCCGACGGTTCTAGTGTGTTTCACCCTCTATAAATAAAACCTTACCCTCTCCACTTTTATCCATAATATTTTGGGAACATCATCGAAGCTCTGTCGGTTTATCTTTTCTTAGATTCGAAAACTTCATTAGGGTTTCGAGTAAGAAATCCTGTATACCTATCTTTGCATTTAAAATCCAAAGAGAAGCAAAGCTAAGGACCAACCGTGAATGAAAATCTTAGCATTTTTTATTTTAGTGATTGATTAGTATGCTATGGATTTGAATATGACTTAGGGGTTTTAAGTTTACAAAAATAAAACAGAATAAAAACCTTAAAACTCCTTTAATTTGAAAAGTCTGTTGAAATTTCAATTGTTAACATTGAATTGTTGGAATCGTATAGTTTTGCAGTTTTTGGTGATTTCAAATTCTATTCCACTTCTCTTTTTGATTATGAAACCTCTATTAAAGAATAGGGTGTAAAGTATGAATTTATTCATATTTTATACCATTTATTCCATATAAAAATAAAAGAGAAATCTCATTGTTTAGATTCTTTGTAAAGATGGGTTGAATAGAGATTGAAACTAGAATTACAGTTTCTATTTTTGAAATTATTCCATGATTTGATGTGATAGATTGAGTTGAAATTATTATGTATAAGTTTATTTACTGCAATTTTTGGATATGAATATTAAATCCTTTTTTAAGGATAATGGAATCCGTTATTATGGATATTGGAAATATGGCACCATTGATAATATGAAATAAGGACTTGTATTATTGTTATTAAAAATGAATTAACATTTAACGTTAGTTAGAGCGTAATCTCCGCATGCATAGAAAATAATAAGTGTGTATTTATTTATATATTAGTTACCGTGAATAGCGTTCAATTATAACCTATTTATTATGTAGTTAATTAGGTAATAAGTGTCATTAAATCCCCCTTAGGAAAGTAATTGATTTGTTAAGGCAAAATAAGGAATTCTTATATAGCCTAATTAATGGATATGATGAGGTGTGTATTATATATCAAGAGTGCTGTAAATATGACTAAGTCATAGGGATATCGCCTATGATAAGTACCTACGGAAGACGCGAGGTTAGTCCCAATTCTATAGGATAAATCTGCCCAGCTAATCTGGCTAGCAGTTCCTACGAATGGTCGAACTAATGTGAGACATCTCCGTGGGTACGGTTCATAATACGAAGACATGCTTTGGGGTTTTGAGGTATTAAGTGGTTGTTTGAGGGTCCCCTCTTTTCTCTAAGCGGAGTATTAAATGGTCGGGATTGGGTTTAGACACGGTTAAGGATATCTCGAAGAGGTCCGCTTCAATAGGAAGTATTACGTGTCTGAAAAGATTATGTACAATGTTAGCTAGATAGATACTTATGTGGAGTCCGCCTTAGAAATATGTATTAAATGATGGAGGCATACCTCAATTTTGGTCTTAAATGGTTAGAATCTACCTATTTTCCATTAAAAGGTATTAAGTAGCTTAGGTTTGATATCTCGGATTGTTAGACATTTATGACATTGGTTATGGGTTATGGGATTTGGGAAACCTGCTTTGGGAATGGATGGTATTAAGTGGTTTTTGAAGGCCCGCCTTCTTTCCTTATATGAAGTATTAAATGGTTTTAAATATATAAGACATATTCTTATTTTGAAAAATAATGCCCAAGTACTAAACTAGTAAAGCTCGAAGTTTTTATTCAATAGACACATGTAGTTCTGACTCCCTCCTCATTACAACATAGGTTAGAGAAGTAGTTGATGATGCTTGAAAATGGCGAGAGTGAAGCTTGTGGCAGTTATTACCTATCTTTTCATGTTATTTTCTATTGTATCCATAAAATGTATGTAACGAAGCGGATTTTTCGCGTTCGAAAATCGACATCCATACTTTACATCGTACTCGAATGCCGTAGATTCGACCGTTAAAATCTGAGTCGCCGGAGCTTATAACACAATTAAGTAAATAACACAGCGGAAGAAAAAGAATAATACATGGATATACAATATCTGATACAACAGAGTGATACAATGAATATCAATATACATCAGAGATATGATACAAGAAATAGTAGTGGAAAAGAAAACGATAACATCAGCAGCGGATAATCTCCATCTTCAAAGCACCAATCCAGAAATAGCTCGAACTCCCAATAACGAGGCACAAAGATAAGCAAGTGCAGTCCATATCCAAAGACTGAACTAGCTCCAGAAAATCTACTAATCCTGACTATCTGAAAAACCCAACTCTAGACTGCTCGTGTAGAAAATTATGAGCACCTAGAGTTTAGGAAAGGAACAATAAACTCCGAGTCAGTCGTGGGACTGGTGTGAGCAACAAAAACAGTTTATTATCTTTAAAACAAAGTAAGATTGAATTTCGCAATGCTTTTGGAAAATGAAACTACCATAAGACCTCCCACCACACACACAATGCAAACGCAGAATTGGAGGAGATTTCTTCTTATGATAGTCAAAGATGCTTACTACGCAAAATCAAATCATTTTTGATATTATTATTAGTGCATAGTGGAAAAAGTATTTCGAAAATACAATATCAATCTTAGCCAGCATAGGCATTTCACATTATGCCTACTATAGCTACTATGTTCAATAGCAGGTTACCGCCACATTCCATAGCAGGTTATACAACTAAAACCGTACAGGGCTCGTATTGTTTTGTTTGGATTTCCAACAAATGGTCAGGCTAAGGAACTTCCTTTCCTCCTGCCAAATGGGATCGCCTCTGGCTGGACGTCCCGAGAGACAAACTGATCTCTGCCAACACAAGGCCGGGTTACCCCTATAACAGGTAACTCACGAATATGCCACCCCCCGGTCCTTTGGGACCTTTATCCGAGGCCTCGGTAACCAACATCACACATAATAAATAAAGTGTGTCCACATGAGTAAGTATCTGGGCTCCATACCATGATACCATCCCTTTCCAGAAGGAAATGACATACCCTAAAGGGCGCGACCCTCATAACCTTGCCGCAACATTCCTGTTTCGACCATTTCCAGGTTGTGAGGCCTTGACGAAGTCTCATCCACAAAGCGACGCTTTGGCACAAAGCCATGCTTTGGGTCAACAGATGATCAAAGTAATGATCACAAAGATAAATGATCAAACAAATGATCATATCACAAATGATCAAATAATGATCATCACACGGCAACACTCAGCATGTCACATTACCAAATTGGGAGTATATCGCTGATAACCTTCAACTACATAACCTCTGAGCTCGTACGTCTCAGAGAAGGGTGTTAAGCTAAGAGAATAAATTCTCCGCCACCAACAGAAATGTATTTGAAAGAAATCTGCTTTATATCTCAAAGTGTAATGTCAGACATGTAACCATACAAGTCTGTTCTGGGTTCGAACAGAACCGAAGGCACTTCCGAAGAAGCCCTTGCAAATCCGGGTATTCACAATCCCGATCGGACTTCCCATCACTTAGGAAATCTCTATACCGGAGCAACTCAGTGCAGATACAATCGATAGGTTATCCTTTCGTTCTCGCAAACACCCGGTCTTCAACACCGGTCTTCAAATGCTATCCATATACGACGTATCATTTTTCGGAATGGGTTATGTGACACAAAGGTCCTCTCCCGGCTAAACCGAATAGTGAGCGTAATGTTTTAAAATCGTATGGATAATGGGATTTCAATTAAGTCACAACTTAAACCCAACTTTCTTTTCAAATAGTTTAACAAATTACCATTTTCAAATCTTTAAACAAAAAGATTCATTTTAACAACCTTCAACGGTTTAAACAATTTCCACACTTTAATCTTTTAAACAAAAGATTCATTCACAGATTTTCCAAATTAATTCCCATTTCAGTTTGATTAACTCATTAAATCTTTAAAACAAAGATTTAACTAATAGCTTTCAAAACAATTTCATTTCGAATGGTTTAAATAAATCATCATCTTAAATCTGTTAAAAATAAATAGATTTAATTCATAGCTAAAAAAGAATTCATTCATAACTTGGAAAAACAATTTTCAATTCAAACTTGAAATTCCTTTAATTAAACTGGAATTTCATATCTTATCTGAAAGCTTTTATTCCCTTAAAACAAACAGTTTTCATTTTGGAAACCTGATTCATTTATACGAGTTAAGATTCTTGGGTTAAATCCAAATTCTCAAAATTATACTTTTAAAATGGTTTAAATTCATACAACTTGTACAGCATCTTAAATCCCTAGTTTCGAATCATAGAATTCAATTTCAAACTTGAATTCAAATCAAAATATTTAAATTTCAAAACTCGATTAAGTTATTCAAAATAACTTTTATATTTGAAATTCCATTTCAAAAGCTTTTCACTTTAAACCCAAAATTCCAATTTCAAAATCAATTGAAATTAAAATTTCAATTTTAAAAACATCAAATTTAAATTATCTGTGACTTAACCAATTTCCATGTGAAATCCATATTTGTGTGTGTATAAGTGTGGTCCAGGGGTTTTACACACAATAGTGCAACATCATACAATCATCACAGATCAGAATACAGAAATATAGTTGATAAGCGGTATAAACTATATCACTTATCGTTCATTCACAGATCACAGATATATAAATATCACAGATAATAAATTACATCACAGATCACAACACAAATCAGGATATGTCACAAAGCATCACAAATCAGGGATATCAAACAATTCAACATTCCATAGAATCTAAACATCCATAAGTAAGGTTAATTCAATCATCTGATTAATTAAAACCAGATTAATCACTAATCCAGGTTAATTAACATCAATCAATTACAAATTATTTTAATTAATTAACCTTTAATAATAAATTAATTAACTTTAAATTATTAATTAATCAACCTTAATGAGTAAATCTTTAATCATTAAATAATTAATCCTTAATTATTTAATTTTTCTTTAATTAATTACCCTTAATTAATTACATTAATTAATTAACCCTCAACTAATTATCATTCCTTAATCACCTTTATAAATTAATCAATCTTTAATTAATTACCCTTAATTATGAAATTAATTAACCTTAATCCATCCCTTAATCATTAATTAATAAATCTTAACTACTAAGTAACCAATCCTTTAATTTACAAGTTAATAAATGAATCACCTTGATTATTTAAGTAATTAACTATTACTTATATAAATTAAGCTTTTATTAATCACATTATACAAATTAATGATACTTAATAAATCAAGACCTTAATTAAGTAAAGATAAACCCTTTTCCTTTGATTAAGTACTTAATTACATCTTCATTAAATTACATATGAAACATCTAACATTTGATTACAAAATTATCTATTATAAATTTTCCAAATCAAAACAAATTAAATTCCAAATCATGTGACTTTATAGTTTATATTGAAAACTTGTTTTTTTAATTTTTATTTATAAACCAAAACCATCGCCTGAAGCCCAAACTAAAATAAATACAAACCCGAGCCTCTCCTGTTTACTCCGAGTAAATCAACATCCTCCCCGAGATCGACTTCGAGATAAATTCAAATTTTCCCCGAGCCAATCTTCTTCTCCAACTCCTTTCAACTGACACAACCCAAAGTCATGTGCACATGCACCACCGTTCTGGCCTCCTCCGATCCAAGCTGCGATCGTCAACACATCAGCCATGATCTCTATGAGCCTCACAAACACTCAGATACTCAAAACAACAGCGAATTCAAAATCGAACAAATTGACCCAGACCTGAAACAAACGTCGTCACGTAACCGCTTCATTCTTCCTCCTCTGATCATCAGAGATCGCGCAGCTCCGTCCAAACCTCCACCAGCCTCGCGTGCTTCCAGTGGCCCAAGTCCGATGATCTCCGATGGCCCAAAGACAACGCAGTGGCCACGTTTCTGACCTCTACCCATTTTTTAACCTTAAACCCTAAATCGATCGAAATCAACATCCACGTTGATTTAGAATTTTATCAAGCATTTTTCCCAAGCTCCATGACCTACCAGGAAGCTCCAACTTCGATCACGAGGATAACAATGTTGCCGATCGCCAGAATTTGACTATAACCCCAATTTCAAACATTCTCGAATTTATAAATGAATTCCTGCTTAAAATTTATGTTTCCACTTTGAAAAATCTTGGTTTTCGAAAGCAATTCAGATGATATTCTTGAAACTAAAATTCATCATGTTTTAATTTTACATGTTCTTGAGTATTTCACTGTTTTTTTTCTAAATTTCCTGATAAAATTTAAACATATTATACTTGATTTTATATTTAGAACTTAAATCTTCATAATCCAAGCATACTTTGTCTAAATAATATAAACTGTAGAAGGTTTAAGGAAGAGAAGGTAATATTTTTAAATTGTTTTTGAAACTGTAAAACAAAACAGGGGGTACTTATTTATATAAATAAACATGCCTACTTAACAGATTTATATTTATAGACATACAAGCATTATTTACATTCAAGCAAGCAACTATCACAACAATAATTCATATATCAATCATATGCAACAAGAATAAACAAGCTAAAGCTTTTATATAGATTGTTTACTTACCTGTTTCAGAGCAGAGAGCATTTTACAGCCATGCCATACTTATGTTCACACATTAAAATCAAGCAAGCATTATGAACTATATTTCTACATATGCAACAGATTTCATCATAGGTTTGTAAACTGTTTTTAAATAAAAGGTTTACTCATAAGCATCAAGATATCAAACAGGCTAAGCTTTGAAAAATAGGAGTTTGCTCACTTGGAACAGTTTGAAACAGAGAGAGACAGGCTTGTTTTGGATTTGATTTTGAACTAAATCTTTACACCTGAATCAGACTAAAGCTAAAATTGTTTGATTAACTTGTATGCTTCAGATTTGAAAATAGCTTATTGATTTGAAAAGATGCTGGCATTAGAAAATCTCAGGTTGAAGAAGAAACTTTGCAGGCTTATTTTGAAACTTGAAAATGGTTGAACGAATATGCAAATGAAGTTTACAGGTTGATATGCTGTTATTTGTACAAGAGGATAATATGGGTTAGTACGATTTACAGTGATATTTTTCTTCTTTGTTGGCCGATGAGAACAATTTGTGGTGCTACATTAATTGCCTTGTACTATATTTACATAAAATTATCTATATACTATATCTTATGTTCATTTCGGTGGCTGAAGATATATGTATTTGCATGCTAAAGATATTGCATTAACTACTTTGTACCATACTTATATTTCTTTGCTATTTCTTTTCTTCTTGTTTCGGCTGAGATGATAGGTTTAAGTACATATGTTTCCATTTTGTACCTTGCTTTGTCTTCCTTTGCAAGCCATTTCATATGTATAATATTATTTTTCTCAAGTGTTCATACTTGATGGTTTGCAGCCTACATACCTCCTTTATTTGCTTGTACTTTGCTTTATTACTTGTGTAAAAATATATACTTTGTTTTAATTAAATTTTGTTTAGTTTTGAACTGAAGCTTGTTTACTTTCAGGTCTACATGTTTATATCTTTTATATTTGTTCATACTTATCTTTATATAGTTGAATGTATATTATTTGTATTATTTTGTGTTATAAATGAAATTTTATATTTATCATGTTATTAGAATTTGTTAATGTATTTACTTATATTTTTACATATTTGAATGTAAGTTGTTTTCTTTTGTTTTGTTTTTATTACTGTAAAATACAAGTGAACTTCTAATTTTCATTAACTCTTTCTTTATTATTTTTATTTGTTTTATTCTATTTGTATTTTTAAACCATTTATTTTAGATTTAAACTCAAATTCAATATATATACAATATTTTAAATTTAAATGATTCATCCAAAAATTTATTCGAAGATCGGGGAAACTCGCATCACTTAAATCGGTTTATTTCACAAATTTTATTCAAAAATTCTTTAAATGATCAATTTAAATTTGTATAAAATTCGGGGTCGTTACAATGTACTTTTGAAAAAATTGATGTAATGGTTGTTACTAACATTATGATATGTTTTGTGACATTTGAAATGGTTTAAAATAAATGGTACTATTATTACTATTATATTTTGTTCCTTCCATTATAAGTTATAAAATAATAGATAGATAGCTCTGTATTGTTTTTCTTTTTACCAACCAACATCCATCTTTGGAATGGGTCTAAGTTTCGATGGGCCTTTCTGGATCGGAATGTAGGCATGTTTCGAGGCGGGTTATTACATTTGGTATCAAGCTTAAGTTACCCAATCAATAGGGAAAATATATGTATGAGTGATGTACTTGTTATTTTTGAAAAGGTATTTCAAAAGGTTTTGCTAAAAATATATATACTTATTTTGAATATACGAAACTAACTCTATAAATTCCAACTATAGAAGTAGTTGTGACTATATTTCGAAAGGATGGGTGAAGTTACTATATGTTGGGAAAAATAAATATAGTTAGATTTCTACTCCTACTCCAATTACTTACGGAGCAGAGATCGTATCGTAGAATTAGATTGAGAAAAGCATAACCACAACATAGGGAAGCACCCTAGAAGCAAGATAGTATTTGACTCCTTTGTTGGACCTAGACTTCCTTACAATCATGGACCCTATAAGCATATTAAATAATAGGGGCAGAAAACATAAATGAAAAGGTTGTAACTCTAAAAAAATTAATAGCAATGAATGTGCAATAAGGGAGGATACAAAAAATTAAATAAATTAATGAGACCATTAAGGAATTATAGAAAGATAAGGAAGAAGTTAAATAGGTAAAATGTGAATAAGAAAGTAAATGTCTTTAGGAAACATTTGTTAAGATAACAACCATTTAATCCAGACAAATAGGGTTGTCAATGGATACCCAAAAAATCTAAAATCTGTCCGCATCCGCATCCGAAAAGCAGATAAATATCTGATATCCGGAAAAATGGATGTGAATGCAGATACGAAGGCATCCGCATTCGGAAATTATCCATCTGGTTTTTGTCATGATTATATTTCAAATTATGTGTATTTTAGTGCAGTGAAAGATATTTGTTTATTATTTTATTAAGTTAGTAGTTTATATATATGCACTTAATGCATTTTAACTGCTCGAAACTATTTATTATCATCATATTTGTTAATTTTTAAAACTTTTATAATCAATAGGATTGAAAAATATTTATGTTAAACTAAAATTTTCTTTTTGTAATTCTTGATTTATCAGTCGTTAGCAGATATGATTATTATCCAATATCCTTCTGTATCTGCGGATGCGGATATCCAATATCCGAAAATGATTTCGGATGCGGATACAGATATGGCACTATCCGCATCCGAAAGCATTGACAGGCTTACAAACAAAGTGAATTTTATAGAGGTAATGAATAAAATATTGAGTATTAATTAAATAGTATAAGGTAGAATATTGATAAAAATCCGAAAGTGAGATATAAAGAAGGAATGAAACAAACTTCCATAAGAAGTGTACATTAATCACCAAAAGAAGATAACTAGATGGAAAGAACAATTAAAATCGATTTTTAAATCCTACCCCATGAGGAAGAATTTGATAAAAAGTTTTTTGTAAACACCTTGAATGTTTTGAAAGAGTTTTTCAAAAGATTATTAAGTGAAGATCTTATGTATTATAAAGTTGAAACTTTTTGATAGAAAGTGACTTTAGACGGCTTTGGAAATATACTACCATTTGTTTTGTGAAAAGCTTGGAAAAAAGATTGTAATTTTAGAAGTGGTGGATGATTTTTTATTGTAAATTTAATGACTTGAAAAGTTGAAAAAAAGAGAAGATTCCATTTGTTAACTTCTCAATTTAAAATTTGTTGAACTAAAAGTTTTTAACTTTCGAATTCCTCGTTTTTGGATTCTTTTATTCTCTATATGATTTCTTCTACTTTATAAATTTGGATGTTCGTTTCCTTAAAATTCTTTTTAAATGGGTGTATAAATGAAAATAACACCTGATTGAAATAGGAAAAAACAAAACAAAACGGATAAGAATTTCTGATAAGGTAGGTAGGAGGGACATTCCTGTATAAGAAAATATGGAGAATAATAGCTGAAATTTAGGTAGTAATAGAATTGGAAATTTTAATCCAATGATAAATAATATAGGAGAGGAGTAATAGGAATATGATAGAAGTTATCTTTGTCTACTTCAGTTTTCCATCATTTAAAATTTTAAAAAGGTATCTTTCACAATTGAATGGATTTGGATGGTAATTAATAAATAAGTTGGATATTTTTGTATATCGGGAAAATCATCTATGAAAAGATGAGAATTTTATATATACAATTTCTTATTCGAATTTAGAACTTTTTGAATAAGAATACCATTGGAACTGACAAGAAAAGGATTGTGATAGTTTTTTAAGAGTTTTGAACAAAGTTATAAAACATATTTGATTAAATGACAGTATATTTTGAGTAATAAAGTAATAGATGTTGATGTATATTTTAAAATGAAATAATGTCTTGTAACCAGAAAAATCTTTGAAATAATAGATGTCTAGTCTATTATTATGGAATGATAATCGAATTTTAAATGTTTTGGGTTAGAAACTTATTTTCAAAAGAAGCAAGTGTTTATTATAATAACTCATTAAAAATGGAATTTTTTCATAATTCCTTTTTGAAAACCAAGCAATTTTTGAATACTATGAATAATAAGTCTAACATTTAAAG
The DNA here is from genome assembly GCA_030737815.1 of Allium fistulosum. Lineage (NCBI taxonomy): Eukaryota > Viridiplantae > Streptophyta > Magnoliopsida > Asparagales > Amaryllidaceae > Allium > Allium fistulosum. The sequence goes on from CM060902.1 coordinate 1,027,406,806, forward strand.
GAATAAGTCTTTGATGAAGAAAGTTTTAAAAAGAGAATTTATTTTGCTCCTTCTTGGAACTAAGTAATTTTGAATTCTTGATGAAGGTTTTTAAGTTTTTATTTTCAAAGAGGTAGATTTTGAATTTGGTACTTCATGTTTGTGAAATTTTAAGTTGTACCAGAAATGCCGTAATAAATTCTGATTTTGAATTTAATGAAATAAGTCTATAAAAATAGTTTATTTTGTATATTGCTAAAATTCTGGTTTCATAAAGAATAGTGAAAACCAAATTTTGATGGAGTAGATAGAGATCACTACCTAGGTAGGACAAACTAAGGTGTTTAGATATGGATAAAATTGTAAAAGAGTATACAACCTGATATGGAAATTTGAAATCAGTCCCAAACCTCTATTAGTAGAAGTTGTAAATATATTCCATATCTATAATTGGATTGTAAATTAGGTTGCCCTAGATAGCTTAGAATGTAACTTTCCATGTTTGATTTATTTGGAGCGGTTTTTGTGTAATTTCCATAAATTACCATATTCCAAAATATGTATAAAAGCGTGTTGTTTGGATTAACAAAGAATGCATTAAAAAGGGAAAGAGATATGTAGGATATGGATAGCCTTTCGATTATTTACACTATCTCTTTCAATAAAAAGAAAAGAAATAATTCTTTGTAAATTCAAACAAAGCAAAATTTTCATTTCTGGTTAATTTATCGGAGATTATAACTGTAGTCATTTTTAAAGATAGCTCTAATAGATTAAAAATGTGGAAATAAGCATTCTAGTTTAGAAATTAGTATATACGTATAACCATGCTTACAACTAGGAATAATAATATATATAAATATTATAAATTATAACTATATCTGTATTAATTAGTAATTGACGGATTATGATTTGTCGACATTAATTACAACTTTAATGGGTTATAAATTTGTAATTAATAAGAGGAAAAGGTAACCTAATGGGGACTGATAGGGAACTTAATATGGCATTTATGAAAGAATTGGATCTAAGTAACAAATAAATTTTGAAACCCGAAAAATGTTAAAGGGATTAAATAAGGATTAATTGGGGATGGTCCAATTTTTACTGCAATGATCAATTGTCATGGATATTTTAATTGAAGCAATGGATGGATCGCATTTATTAGAAACCAAGAAGGAAAATAGGTAATAATGGAATTAAGAAATACCCATTTTAATTTAATAAGGAGTGTAAGGACCTCATTACCATTTATACCACTTGATAATAAATGGCAGCTTCGAGCAAAATTTTCTTTCAGGGTTTTTAGGTTGTAATCGCTAGTTGTCTCCCTTGGTTATTGGAAAAGTGAATGAAGTAGTGTAAGATATATCCCTATATTATTCTTGTGTTGAATTTATGAATGTGATTAAACCATTTGATAAATATATACATATTGAGAAGCAATGTAAGTAAGGAAATTTTATGGGAACTAGTGAAACCAAAAGTAAGACTAGAAGTTAATGAGGAATTAGGTTAGCAACCCGAAGTAAATAAATGTTTCAATCCTAAAACTTTGGAATTTGAAAACAATAAAATTTAGCTCATAGAATGTCACTGTTCAACAAAGAGATAAAATATATAGACATGCGAAGAGAATTTTCTATTGGACAAGGATGGAAAAGATGGTAGAAAAAATTTTGCTAAGAGAGAGAGACCATTTTATTCCCCTTTGGGTAATAGGACCGCAACGTCTCTAGCGTATTTTCATATCAAGGAGGAGGTTCAACTTCTTGGAATTTCAGTTAGCATCATTAGTAATGGAGACCCCTTAATTGCTAGAAAATTTTGGAGGAGTTTACTGCCCGTTTTAGGTACTTTGTTAAATCTTAGCACCGCTTACCACCCGCAGACCGACGGACAAACTGAAGGAGTGAATGGAAACTTGGAGGATTTGTTGAGAGCTTGCACTGTGGAGATTGGAGGTGTAACGATCTAGATTTTTCGACGCTCGAAAATCGACATTAATACATTCACTGTATCAACTGTCGAGCTATCGAATGTCGGAAAACCGAATTGTTATGGAGAAAAAGAAGAGGTAGAAGAAAATAGAAGAAAACGAAAGAAGAAACAACAGAAACAGAGACAATATCAGAATCTCACATTCGCAGCTGAACAACATATAATAGATAAATGAATAATCTTTAAATCAAAGAACTATATCATTTTATACATTACATCATCCTCAGAGTTTACACAACAATATACAACACAATACTGGACAGTTATACAACTTGTCTTCATACAGAATACACAGCGGAATAATACATAGTATAGATGATATGTCTCGCCATCCAGCTCGCCACTTGAGCTCCATAGCATCTCCTGAATCCAGAATGACCTGATAACCTAACTCTAGACTGCCCGTGTGGAAATTAGTGGGCACCCAGAGTTTAGGAGGAAACAATAAACTCCAGGTCAGTCATGGTGACTGGTGTGAGAACTAAAACAGTTTATCTTTAAGCGACAACAACAAAGAAAACAAACAATTTCGCAATGCTTTTGGAAAATGAAACTACCATAAGACCTCCCGCCACACACACAATGCAAACACAGAATTGGAGGAGATTTCTTCTTATGATAGTCAAAAATGCTTACTATGCAAATCATTGGATATTATTATTAATGTCTAGTGTAGAAAACATTTCGAAAGTATAATATTAATCTTAGCCAGCATAGACATTCCGAACTATGCCTACTATAGCTACCATCTAAACAGTGGTGATCACCATAAGTAAATGGCAGGTTCTACAGCTAAAACCGTACAGGGTTCGTATTGGAAAATGGATTTTCCAACAAATGGTCAGGCTAAGGAACTTCCTTTCCTACTGCCGAATGGGATCGCCTATGGCTGGACGCCCCGAGAGACAAACTGCTCTCTGCCAAACAAGGTCGGGTTACCCCTGTAACTAGGTAACTCACGAATATGTCATCACCCGGTCCTTTGGGACCTTTATCCGAGCGCTCGGTAACCAACATCACACATAATAAATAAGGTGTGTCCACATGAGTAAGTATCTGGGCTCCATACCATGATACCACCCCTTTCCAGAAGGAAATGACATACCCTAAAGGGCGCGACCCTCATAACCTTGCCGCAACATTCCTATTTCGACCATTTCCGGGTTGTTGAGGCCCTGAAGAAGTCTCGTCCACAAAGCTACGCTTTTTCACAAAAGCTATGCTTTGGGTCAAACAAATGATCAAAGTAATGATCACAAAGATAAATGATCAAACAAATGATCATATCACAAATGATCAAACAATGATCATTTCACAGCAATACTCAACATGCCACATTACTAAATTGGGAATATATCGCTGATAACCTTCAACTACATAACCTCTGAGCTCGTACGTCTCAGAGAAGGGTGTTAAGCTAAGAGAATAAATTCTCCGCCACCAACAGAAATGTATTTGAAAGAAATCAGCTTTACATCTCAAAATGTAATGTCAGACACGTACCCATACAAGTCTGTTCCGGGTTCGAACAGAACCGAAGGCACTTCCAAAAGAAGCCCTTGCAAACCGGATATTCACAATCCCGATAAAACTTCCCATCACAAAGGAAATCTCAATACCGTAGCTAACGGTGCAGAGACAATCGATTGGTCATCCTATCGTTTTCACAAACACCCGGTCTTCACCATCGGTCTTCAATTCGATCCATATCGTCGTATCACTAATTCGGAATGGGTTATACGACACAAAGGTCCTTTCCTGGCTAACCCGAATAGTGAGCGCTTATTCAAAAATAAGTGTGGCATTCAAATTCAAGCAAATCACAATAAATACCCATTCAAGGTAATTATTGATAGTCGGTTATTTAACTATCAATAGGTATGCACAGCATCATCAGATTCCAAATAATTTTTCAAATTATTTATCTTCTAAAATATCTTTACAAGATATATAATTTCCACACTTCAACTATTTGAAAACAATTTCAAATCAATTTCCACATTTCAATTATTTGAAAACAATTTCAAATCAATTTCCACATTTCAATTTATCTTTGAAGATAAATCTCAAAACATTTCACTTCATATTGGAAAAGCATTTCCATACCTATTTAATAATAGGTAATTCACAAATCCATTTATTTTCAACATTTGAAAATATTCAATATAGTTAAATCAAAATTAAGTATATATTTCATTCTTTAAGGAAATCATTTTCTTAAACACATCTATTTGAGTCAAAACGAATGTTACGTAAAACATTGTTACGATAACTCAAAATCACTAGTATAGGGATTCGAAATTTAGATGGATATATAAATCCCAATACTATATAAAATATTTCCTTTCGGAAACCATTTACTATAACAACAGTGTTATAGTCCACCATTTCCTTATTCCTCGAAACTTCTATTTCAACAATAAATGTTGAAATCTATGTTTTCGATACTTAACACGTTTTAAACATCTTTTAAAACAATTACTTCATTTCGTAATATCACTTCTCCAAAACATATCCATTTTATCTAATAATATATTCACTGTCCAAAATCGTGAATATACTTTATTTACCCAATTCTATGTTTCCACACATTTATTTAAAGGATTATCCACTGTCTAAATCGTGGATGTAATTCCTTTAATTAACTTCTATAATTCACTTATCAAAATAAGTGATTTCGGATTTATAAAACAATGTTTATAATTTCTAATTCTATTTATAAAAACTTCGATTTATAAAAATCCTTGAATTAACAAATTCGATTTATAACTCAATTTTATAATTCCAATATTTTAATTTATAAATATCAGTTTTATAAATCTTTTATATAAATCATTTATAATAATTCAAAAATCCCAATTTAAAATCAAAATTGTTATTTTTAAACTTCAAAATGGATCCGATGATGCAACAGCACCAAATAGTCAATCACAGCATCCAAACATCATATATCATCATATGATAATAGAATATATAATAATATCTGTAATTAAATCACTACGGTGAGGAATCCAGTCGGATCCCTCCAACCTGTTTCCCTACATCCACAGATGTTAACACAATACCAATTTCACTTCACAGTGAAATTATCGCGGTATATGGGATTTATAAATATTATCCGCTATTATGCGGCGCAATAGGGTCTCATCCGCTATACAATGCGGGAAATCAACTCCAATATATACATATTCCAATATATATATATATATATTGCTATATACATATATAATACCAATTCCACTTCAATGTGAAATTATCGTGGTATATGTTTTTAATAAATAACATCTGCTTACTAACGGCGTATAATGTCTATTTATCAAAATAAATAGCAATCATCATCCAATTCACACAATCAAGCACTATCAACAATTTTAAATCTCAACTATTTAAAATTTAAATCGAAACACAACATTCGATTGAGTGAGGAGTTCTCACCTTGATTTCAATTCCGTTCCAGCTTTTTATTTCGAATAAAATCAAACACGCGTTTAATTTTATCCAAAATTTTCACTGACTCCAATTGACTCCAATCCAGTTCCATAGCGTAGTGCTCGACAATACGAAGCCAACGCAATTCGTTTCGTCCAAAACGGACCTCGTATCAAAAAGTTATACATTAAAGTTTGTACAATTTAATATAATTCAATTTTTTTACAATACCTTTTATTGTTTTAACCTCCAACTCATCTGAGCCCTTCATCACTCCAGCATTAGATCTGGGCCGTGCTGGTTTGCTTCTCCTCCATCACGCATGCTCCAGGCCATTCACGTTGAAACCAAACCCATTCCCGTTTGAAACATCACGATGCCGCGCCCCCCAACGATGCTTGAAACCCCATCACACTACCCTCAAATCGAAGCTAGTAGCCTCGCCTACCCATGCCGCAAAAATCACTGATCTCGGCCTCCTCATGGCTGTGAAAAACGTGCCCAAAGGTATCGCCTTTGTAACGACCCGATATTTTGGACCATTCGCATCCATTATAAGTGTATAGGTAGACACTCATGCCGGAGTTGAATTGCTCAAAATACCGCGTTGTTAATTTAAATTGGCAAAACTGAACATATACAGTAAATAAATAATCACAGATCACAGACACAGAGTAATAAGTGCAGCGGAAATAAAAGAGATAGTAGTTCATGAAGCTACTATATGAATATATAAAATACATCAGAGTTAAACCAGATACAACGGAAGAGTAATATGATACATCAGATACAAATCAGAATACATCACTGGAATCATCGAATACTGAAGCAGAATAGATGGCTGGATCTTCAAGCAAAGCTCCAACTCCAAAGGTGAGTCTCGAAAGCTGAACTACTCAGTCTGACCCGAGCGTAAAGCAAAACACAAGACACTCGAGTCAGGATTAACATTCTCATATTAATAAATCCAACTCAAGTGAAATAGCAATTGAAATACAAGTAACTCAAAGGATGTTTGGAATAACCATCCTTTAAGGATCCGTCAAACTATCTACTATATAGTAATTTACGATAAGTAGATAATGTCTATCAGTAATATAAAAGATATCAAAATAGCGTTAAGTCATGGCCCATTCCACCCTTAACACATTTTTATTCCCAAAAGCATATACAAGACCGTAGTTTCCCCAAAACCGGAAGTCACCAGAGGGCAATCCATATACTAAAGGTACAAATCAAAATCGTAGTGGTCGTGCATAAATGGAATACAAGTATGACAAGGTACATGAGGCGATACCAACTAGGATACTAGTAGTTGCCTGATCCGGACTGATGTTGGGCATAGCAGCTACTACCCCAACACCGCGAAACAACACTCGCATAATCGAGGGGTGCACCCAAATCGAATCACATAAGTAATAGATAAGGTATCGAAGAAGTGTGTCCGCTAGAGATGGCGATCCTCAATGGCCCGGCGCGGCTCCTGTTTTAGTCATGTCAAGGGTCATCCAAAATCGTTCTCTTTCTTCAGTCAACGCGTTCATCAAAACCATCCACTTCATTCTGGATCAACACTCCGCGTATAATTAATAAAGTGGTTTCGGTTCAGATAGAGAGTATATCCATTACCGATCCCGGTCTCTTTAATAACTTTCGTAATTATTACACCGATTGGTCGTTTATATATTTCAAAACCAAATCAATTTCAATTTCAAATAGAATTCGTAAATCAACATTTCATTTGTCTTTCTAAAGCAATTTCCAAATTTTCGTTTCAAAAACTTCCAATTTTCCATTTCAAAATCTTGTAATTCAATTTCTATTTAAAACAATTCGAATATTGATTCAAGTTCGTATATAAGTTTCATTCCGAAATCATTTAAATAAATTCTATTTAACATTCAAATCAATTTAAACTCATTTATCGATTTCATTCAATATTTGTTAAGTTACTTTATCATTCAAAACAATTTCTATTAAATTTCCAATTCATTTAATCAATTCTTAAGTTCAACTTCATTAAAACAAAACTTACAATTTTGAATTAAACTAAATTCGTCAAATCAATTCTCCAATTACAAGTCTTACATTAATTCCAAAAATATCACATTTCATTTTTGTTAAAGAAATCCAATTTCACTTATTTACTTCCTTAAATAATTTTCCAAAACTTAATTAATAAAGAAACTCAATTTCAATTCTTTACGAAGTAAAATTCACTTATTCAAAAGTTCAATTTTTCTTATTAAAGAATTTCAATTCAATTTAATCATTTAATAATTCATTATTAAATAGTTCAAAACTTAATTATTAAATAATTTCAAAGTTTAATAATTTCAAACTTAATTATAATTTCAAACTTAATTATTAAATCATTTCAAACTTAATTCAATCATTTCTCAAATTAAACAACATTCTTTCATTGATTACATTGTTAATCTTTTGTTTCAGATTATTAAATATTACCATTTTCCTTTCATCAAAATTCAAATTTCAACTTCATTTCAAAACCATATTCTTTATTCAAATAAAATCTTCGTTTATTTTCAAATCAAATTATTGACCAATCGGGTTTTTATTTAATTTTCTATCCTAAGTCAAAGTTCAATTTGGATATTTATCATTTCAACCCGATTCAAATTCAATTCAAAATCAAAACATATCAAAGGGAACTTGCAGTGTGATAACTGGGATGGTGTCAAAGTAAATAAATAAGCAATAACAACAATCAATAACAATCCAATAATCAATTCAAATAATCCCGAAATAATCCTATTAATTCGCATTGTTATTTGTACGAATTAATATAATTATTTCTAGAATCTACACTATCATTTCATGTAGATTAAAGATTATTACATTACAGTTTTTCACTTGTCATCTATTTACAATTTCATACATCATTAATTTAACATCATACATTCAGTGGTTCAAAGTATAATTAAACAAATCCTACGTGTCAATAAATTCAACAGTTAAAGGGGTCATATTATACAAATGTCAGTTAATCAAATTTAACATTTAATTATCCTATATCAAGTTCAATTTCATACTGTTTATCATTTTAACATCAACAATTTAACGTCCAATATAAACATCAACAATCAATCAATTATCAGCCAAACTGTATTATCATCGCATAAATAATTAACAGATAATGGTGTCAGATGTCACAGGTGAACTGATACAGGTAATAGCATATATAACAGTGTAATTAACTAACAGTTGCATATTTCAATTGTCGTTTCAATTGAAATCAAATCTAATAAATAAAAGAACGTTAATCGTGAGTGAGTGCTCACCTTTCGAGGCTAGAGGAATTTGATAACGAAGTGAGTTACAATCCAAGTATGAATTCCAAAGCGAAGTGGGTTGGGCACGAATTCGACGGACACAGCTGATAAATCAAAATTGACGGGATCAAATTAGAACTGGATCGATGGAACAATTTGAATAAATTTTTGATATAGACTATATATATATATATATAACATTATTATTTTCTTACTTAATCAATATTTCATTTTTAAAACCAATGTCCAAAAAAATGCGCATGTAAATAAAATCATTGATTTAAATTAAAACCCCTATATGAAATCAAACGTATATCCCTTATAAAGTGCAAAACGCTTACCTACCGACTAAATCTCAACATTAATATTAAAACAAAATTTATACGAAACTTTTTTTTTTAAATCTATATAAACACTTAAATCTAAAATATTTTGGAATCAACCATACATATATACTAATATGCGATTCGATGTATATAAGACTGTGAAACCAGATTTTATAACCGACGTGAAGTAAACTTAAAACAAATATTGTTGAAAATATATAAAATACTCATATACAAACAAAATGACCAACATAGAACGTAACACATATTTTACTTAGTTCACTGCTAATTTAAACATATATCTGATATACCCTTTCTACAAGCAAAAATATTTCCTAAAAAAAAACAGGCTTCGGCAAAGTAATCTTTTAACACTTAAGCAGGCTTCACAACCTTACATACATTAAGATTTAATAATTTTAAAAACAACATATAGTCTTCAACACGCTTATAGACAACTTTATATATCAAATAGTATACAAAAGCAAGGAAAATACATATACAAGTTTACACACCTTCATACACTTTTCTTATAAAACAAGCATTAGAGAACAGTTTAGAATAAAAATGTCAGCTAGTCTTTTATATTTATATTTTCATATACATACGACAACTAGAACTCAAATACTTAGACGATATATTAACTAATACATATATGTGAATATACCTCTGATAATTTCCACGAGACAGCTGCTGTTGGAGGGAGGAGAAGAATGGTGTTCGGCCAAAGATAATGACAGGGAAGAGGGGAGGTGGACTGTCTCAGCTGGACTGGGGATGGGAGGCTATGAAGGTGGGCGATCTAGTGGAGCTATGGGTTTTGTTCGATTATGTGGAGGGATGGTCTGGGTCAAGTTGTTGGATGGGCGAATGGAAGATGAGGGGTGGATGGCGTGGGAAGGAATGTGGTGGGTTTCGGCCATCAGTGGAAGGCGGGGCGCTGTTGGCGAACAAGGCGGAGGTGGTGGTGTCGAGGTGGTCTGCGCTCATGTCTGCACACGTGATGTGGCGGGGTCAAGCGGTGGCACGGCTGACGTGGGTGGACTGGAAGGGTGCGGTGAATGGTAAGGCAGAGGGTGAGACGAACTTGCTCTCGTGATGAGCTGCTGGCGAAGGCATGCGTGGTGAAGGAGGCAAGCGGGCACTGGGTGGTTGATGATGGTCGGAAGGCGATGGGTGGTCTCGGTTGGAGTGTGGTTAGGGCAGCGGAGGCTTGGGTTGGTTGCGCGGCTGGATGGTGACGTGGGTTTGCAGGGGGAAATGTTGCATGCGGTGTTTGATAGGGTGGAGCATGGTGAAGGTGGAGGCCATGCGATGGAGACTTGGGCAACTGCTCGATGGAAGGGTGGAGTGGTGCAAAAGTGGAGAGACGCAGATCTTAGGAAAACCAAAGTAAATATGTTTCATTTATTTATTTTTGCAACCGATGAAGATTGGAACCAAACAAAAATAAAAGCAAGTGTTGGTTTCCATAGACTAATAAATGATAGTGGTAAATGACAGTGGCTGCTCAAATTTCTCACGTTGGAAAATCAAGAGGCACACGGGAAACAAAAGGTCTCCGAGCAGATTGTAACCGGCTACCGATACGGTAGGCGTTACGCAAAGTGCAACGTACAACGGAACTCCGAATTTGACGATCAAATATACCGTAGAGATCAGCACGACGAGACGATCAAAACGGTATATAGAAATCAGTGGTACGATCATCCGATAAAAATCGATATCGGTACCAGAATACTGCTATTTTGCAGAAAATAAGAACGACGGAGCCAAAGATGTCCGAATTTGGAAAAACGACAAACTGAAATCTTGCTCAGAAGATGGTTTAGAATTTTTCTGTGTAAAATATTTTGGTTTTGAAAACGTTTATTTTCAACGCTTTTTAACTGATTAAATTGAAGTGAATTTACGCGCGAAATAAATTTTCATATTTTCGGACGAAAATTTACCAGTCGCTATGTTTAACTAAACGCATTCCAAATATCAAATTTATATTTCAAAATTTTATCGTTTAAAATTTCACAAAATTTAAACTGATTTCGTTATTAAAACAATTGAAATTTACGGGTCGTTACACTCTCCCCCACTCAAAACTTTTCGTCCCCGAAAAGAAACGAGGTAGGAGAATAGAAACAACAAGAAAGAAAACAGATTTGAAATACAAATAACAATTAATTTAAACCATATAAATTCAAATTCAAATTAATTGATATTCAATAATTTGTTTAATCCATTTGATTTCACTAAAATCAATCTCAACTATTTCTAAATTCATTATTTTATTATCCCATTTTCTTCCATTTACAATTTTTAAAACCATAAATTTGAATAGTCTTTTATTATACTCATATTTCTTTAAAAATTTTAAATTCTTCTTTATTCCAAATTACTGTTAAATTTATTCTACTTAATATATCTACTCATATATATTTAACCCATATAGATTAATTTAAAACATAGAAGTTTCGATTTAAATTAATTTATATCTATTAATTTCTTTTAAATTCAAGGTATTTTCATATGTTGATCAAATTTCAATTTATTAATTCTTCAAAACAAAATCGTTAATTCTTTCAAAACAAATTATTTTATTATTAACTGAGTTTTACTTATTATCCTATCTAACTCTATTAACATCTTTATAATCGAAATTTAGTGTATCACATTTATTATAAACACTCAAATTTTGTTTATAAATTCAATTTATCTTATATATTATCCAATTACATATTCAACTTCTGAATGATTTAGGTAAGTTGTATTAGAATGCAGTTGAACAATATACAAATAAAATTTCCCAATTTAATTATTCAAGTTTAAATATTTATTCCAAATTTTGGTTTTATTTGTAATTAAAATCATCCTTTAACAAAATTTAAGAATTAGATTTCCGATTACTTTAAACAATTTAGAGATATATATAATATATTTATATCAAATCACATTAAATTTTAAAATAAGATACCTATATATATATATATATAAATCAAATTATACAGAAGAAATTCAAATCAAAATATTTTTCAAAACAAAACCGTAGCAAAGCTACAGAATGGTTTCTCCACTTCGAAACTCGAAAATGAATGTCGATGATGCGGCCGCCATCACCGAAATTATTTTCCAGCGACAAAGAAAAGAGCACTGATTTAATCAATTAAAATTCTTTGAAAACCATTCCTATTCGAAAATCTTTTACATAATATGCATTTAAAATTTAAACCTAAGGTTGGAAATCACCGGAAACCAAATTCTCAAATTTCTGAATTAAATTCATTGCAAATTCCAAAACAATTTATAAACCGTATTTATAAATTTATTTAGAACAATAAATGAAAATCAAATATTATCATTTCAAACAAACAATTTAATTAACCTATTAAATTCCAGAAAATTTTACTTATATTTTCACAATATAATCAAACAAATTTATTTCATTTACAAAAATTTAAAAATAATATTTTAAATATTAGTTTACAAATACATTTCTTTGCTCGACGATAGAGGAATGAATTTTCAAAATAAGGATAGGGATTCAATTTTTTTTTTGTGTTGACTCAAATCAAAGAGAATTTTGATTCGGAAATAAGTTTGAAACAGAAGATAAGATAATTCAATTACCACAATCGGGAGATGGATGAGTTTATTTAATTCACGGGCAACCATAACCGGATCGTCCGTAACTTCAAGAATAAGACCGATGCTGAATTCCGAGGTAAATCAACACTCGATCTCACGAGATGGAATTCAGGTATAGCAGGGAATAGACAGCATCGTAAACCGAGGATAAAGAAATCTCCGATAAATCGATGCCTATTATAAAGGAGTTTTGCTCCTTTACGAATAATTCGAAGATTGGCGAGACCACCGATCTATTATAGATATCATTCAAAATGGAGTTATGGGGTGCTCCAGAATTTGAAAGAAGACGAATAGTGAAGGATACGAATGAATTCCGGAACCGAGGGGAACGTTCCAAAATTCAAAGGAATTGAGTCAAAGGAAGAGATTGAAACTCGAATGAGAGTGATTCTGTAAATACATTTACCCTATATGTTTAGTTTTGCCTAGAGCTACCAAAGCTCTGATACCAACTGTAACGACCCGATATTTTGGACCATTCGCATCCATTATAAGTGTATAGGTAGACACTCATGCCGGAGTTGAATTGCTCAAAATACCGCGTTGTTAATTTAAATTGGCAAAACTGAACATATACAGTAAATAAATAATCACAGATCACAGACATAGAGTAATAAGTGCAGCGGAAATAAAAGAGATAGTAGTTCATGAAGCTACTATATGAATATATAAAATACATCAGAGTTAAACCAGATACAACGGAAGAGTAATATGATACATCAGATACAAATCAGAATACATCACTGGAATCATCGAATACTGAAGCAGAATAGATGGCTGGATCTTCAAGCAAAGCTCCAACTCCAAAGGTGAGTCTCGAAAGCTGAACTACTCAGTCTGACCCGAGCGTAAAGCAAAACACAAGACACTCGAGTCAGGATTAACATTCTCATATTAATAAATCCAACTCAAGTGAAATAGCAATTGAAATACAAGTAACTCAAAGGATGTTTGGAATAACCATCCTTTAAGGATCCGTCAAACTATCTACTATATAGTAATTTACGATAAGTAGATAATGTCTATCAGTAATATAAAAGATATCAAAATAGCGTTAAGTCATGGCCCATTCCACCCTTAACACATTTTTATTCCCAAAAGCATATACAAGACCGTAGTTTCCCCAAAACCGGAAGTCACCAGAGGGCAATCCATATACTAAAGGTACAAATCAAAATCGTAGTGGTCGCGCATAAATGGAATACAAGTATGACAAGGTACATGAGGCGATACCAACTAGGATACTAGTAGTTGCCTGATCCGGACTGATGTTGGGCATAGCAGCTACTACACCAACACCGCGAAACAACACTCCCATAATCGAGGGGTGCACCCAAATCGAATCACATAAGTAATAGATAAGGTATCGAAGAAGTGTGTCCGCTAGAGATGGCGATCCTCAATGGCCCGGCGCGGCTCCTGTTTTAGTCATGTCAAGGGTCATCCAAAATCGTTCTCTTTCTTCAGTCAACGCGTTCATCAAAACCATCCACTTCGTTCTGGATCAACACTCCGCGTATAATTATTAAAGTGGTTTCGGTTCAGATAGAGAGTATATCCATTACCGATCCCGGTCTCTTTAATAACTTTCGTAATTATTACACCGATTGGTCGTTTATATATTTCAAAACCAAATCAATTTCAATTTCAAATAGAATTCGTAAATCAACATTTCATTTGTCTTTCTAAAGCAATTTCCAAATTTTCGTTTCAAAAACTTCCAATTTTCCGTTTCAAAATCTTATAATTCAATTTCAATTTCTATTTAAAACAATTCGAATATTGATTCAAGTTCGTATATAAGTTTCATTCCGAAATCATTTAAATAAATTCTATTTAACATTCAAATCAATTTAAACTCATTTATCGATTTCATTCAATATTCGTTAAGTTACTTTATCATTCAAAATAATTTCTATTAAATTTCCAATTCATTTAATCAATTCTTAAGTTCAACTTCATTAAAACAAAACTTACAATTTTGAATTAAACTAAATTCGTCAAATCAATTCTCCAATTACAAGTCTTACATTAATTCCAAAAATATCACATTTCATTTTTGTTAAAGAAATCCAATTTCACTTATTTACTTCCTTAAATAATTTTCCAAAACTTAATTAATAAAGAAACTCAATTTCAATTCTTTACGAAGTAAAATTCACTTATTCAAAAGTTCAATTTTTCTTATTAAAGAATTTCAATTCAATTTAATCATTTAATAATTCATTATTAAATAGTTCAAAACTTAATTATTAAATAATTTCAAAGTTTAATAATTTCAAACTTAATTATAATTTCAAACTTAATTATTAAATCATTTCAAACTTAATTCAATCATTTCTCAAATTAAACAACATTCTTTCATTGATTACATTGTTAATCTTTTGTTTCAGATTATTAAATATTACCATTTTCCTTTCATCAAAATTCAAATTTCAACTTCATTTCAAAACCATATTCTTTATTCAAATAAAATCTTTGTTTATTTTCAAATCAAATTATTGACCAATCGGGTTTTTATTTAATTTTCTATCCTAAGTCAAAGTTCAATTTGGGTATTTATCATTTCAACCCGATTCCAATTCAATTCAAAAACAAAACATATCAAAGGGAACTTGCAGTGTGATAACTGGGATGGTGTCAAAGTAAATAAACAAGCAATAACAACAATCAATAACAATCCAATAATCAATTCAAATAATCCCGAAATAATCCTATTAATTCGCATTGTTATTTGTACGAATTAATATAATTATTTCTAGAATCTACACTATCATTTCATGTAGATTAAAGATTATTACATTACAGTTTTTCACTTGTCATCTATTTACAATTTCATACATCATTAATTTAACATCATACATTCAGTGGTTCAAAGTATAATTAAACAAATCCTACGTGTCAATAAATTCAACAGTTAAAGGGGTCATATTATACAAATGTCAGTTAATCAAATTTAACATTTAATTATCCTATATCAAGTTCAATTTCATACTGTTTATCATTTTAACATCAACAATTTAACGTCCAATATAAACATCAACAATCAATCAATTATCAGCCAAACTGTATTATCATCGCATAAATAATTAACAGATAATGGTGTCAGATGTCACAGGTGAACTGATACAGGTAATAGCATATATAACAGTGTTATTAACTAACAGTTGCATATTTCAATTGTCGTTTCAATTGAAATCAAATCTAATAAATAAAAGAACGTTAATCGTGAGTGAGTGCTCACCTTTCGAGGCTAGAGGAATTTAATAACGAAGTGAGTTACAATCCAAGTATGAATTCCAAAGCGAAGTGGGTTGGGCACGAATTCGACGGACAAAGCTGATAAATCAAAATTGACGGGATCAAATTAGAACTGGATCGATGGAACAATTTGAATAAATTTTTGATATAGACTATATATATATATATATAATTATTATTTTCTTACTTAATCAATATTTCATTTTTAAAACCAATGTCCAAAAAAATGCGCATGTAAATAAAATCATTGATTTAAATTAAAACCCCTATATGAAATCAAACGTATATCCCTTATAAAGTGCAAAACGCTTACCTACCGACTAAATCTCAACATTAATATTAAAACAAAATTTATACGAAACTTTTTTTTTTTAAATCTATATAAACACTTAAATCTAAAATATTTTGGAATCAACCATACATATATACTAATATGCGATTCGATGTATATAAGACTGTGAAACCAGATTTTATAACCGACATGAAGTAAACTTAAAACAAATATTGTTGAAAATATATAAAATACTCATATACAAACAAAATGACCAACATAGAACGTAACACATATTTTACTTAGTTCACTGCTAATTTAAACATATATCTGATATACCCTTTCTACAAGCAAAAATATTTCCTTCAAAAAAACAGGCTTCGGCAAAGTAATCTTTTAACACTTAAGCAGGCTTCACAACCTTACATACATTAAGATTTAATAATTTTAAAAACAACATATAGTCTTCAACACGCTTATAGACAACTTTATATATCAAATAGTATACAAAAGCAAGGAAAATACATATACAAGTTTACACACCTTCATACACTTTTCTTATAAAACAAGCATTAGAGAACAGTTTAGAATAAAAATGTCAGCTAGTCTTTTATATTTATATTTTCATATACATACGACAACTAGAACTCAAATACTTAGACGATATATTAACTAATACATATATGTGAATATACCTCTGATAATTTCCACGAGACAGCTGCTGTTGGAGGGAGGAGAAGAATGGTGCTCGACCAAAGATAATGACAGGGAGGAGGGGAGGTGGACTGTCTCAGCTGGACTGGGGATGGGAGGCTATGAAGGTGGGCGATCTAGTGGAGCTATGGGTTTTGTTCGATTATGTGGAGGGATGGTCTGGGTCAAGTTGTTGGATGGGCGAATGGAAGATGAGGGGTGGATGGCGTGGGAAGGAATGTGGTGGGTTTCGGCCATCAGTGGAAGGCGGGGCGCTGTTGGCGAACAAGGCGGAGGTGGTGGTGTCGAGGTGGTCTGCGCTCATGTCTGCACACGTGATGTGGCGGGGTCAAGCGGTGGCACGGCTGACGTGGGTGGACTGGAAGGGTGCGGTGAATGGTAAGGCAGAGGGTGAGACGAACTTGCTCTCGTGATGAGCTGCTGGCGAAGGCATGCGTGGTGAAGGAGGCAAGCGGGCACTGGGTGGTTGATGATGGTCGGAAGGCGATGGGTGGTCTCGGTTGGAGTGTGGTTAGGGCAGCGGAGGCTTGGGTTGGTTGCGCGGCTGGATGGTGACGTGGGTTTGCAGGGGGAAATGTTGCATGCGGTGTTTGATAGGGTGGAGCATGGTGAAGGTGGAGGCCATGCGATGGAGACTTGGGCAACTGCTCGATGGAAGGGTGGAGTGGTGCAAAAGTGGAGAGACGCAGATCTTAGGAAAACCAAAGTAAATATGTTTCATTTATTTATTTTTGCAACCGATGAAGATTGGAACCAAACAAAAATAAAAGCAAGCGTTGGTTTCCATAGACTAATAAATGATAGTGGTTAATGACAGTGGCTGCTCAAATTTCTCACGTTGGAAAATCAAGAGGCACACGGGAAATAAAAGGTCTCCGAGCAGATTGTAACCGGCTACCGATACGGTAGGCGTTACGCAAAGTGCAACGTACAACGGAACTCCGAATTTGACGATCGAATATACCGTAGAGATCAGCACGACGAGACGATCAAAACGGTATATAGAAATCAGTGGTACGATCATCCGATAAAAATCGATATCGGTACCAGAATACTGCTATTTTGCAGAAAATAAGAACGACGGAGCCAAAGATGTCCGAATTTGGAAAAACGACAAACTGAAATCTTGCTCAGAAGATGGTTTAGAATTTTTCTGTGTAAAATATTTTGGTTTTGAAAACGTTTATTTTCAACGCTTTTTAACTGATTAAATTGAAGTGAATTTACGCGCGAAATAAATTTTCATATTTTCGGACGAAAATTTATCAGTCGCTATGTTTAACTAAACGCATTCCAAATATCAAATTTATATTTCAAAATTTTATCGTTTAAAATTTCACAAAATTTAAACTGATTTCGTTATTAAAACAGTTGAAATTTACGGGTCGTTACAGCCTTTGAATTGAAATTGCCGTTGATTAGTTCCACTACAAACGATCTCCACCGTTGGATGTGGAGATCTCAACGTGCTCTACGACTTTGCAGTTGAATGTTTTTCGTGAAACTCATCGGATTTGGAGATAAACGAGGTGAAAGCACACGAATTTCTGGCTGTTCGTGAGGATAGTGGCGGCTGGAGCTGAAGAGAATTAGGGTTTTCTCTGTGAACATTTATATATAAATGTATATAAATATTATTTTAATATTAAATCTATTTTAAAACAACTTTTTCAAACGATCTCCAAATTACACGTGCCGCCTGGCGTTCGTAAGGTTTACCCGGCGTTCCGAACACAATGGAACGTGTTTCGGAGGTTAATTCGATCATCTGTGCGAGTTACGGAAATAAACGATCGATTTTAAATTAAACCGATTTAAACCGATTTCGATACGTTTTCGCTTGCCCCGGACAAACCGTACATCCGATTGACACGAAAGTTGAAATCTTACAATAATATCACATTACGGATCCGATGAAACTAGTTTCGTCAAAATCCGAGACTTTTTGAAAAATGACTATTTTAACTCGCCAAATTAATATTAAAACAATTTCGATGCGTTTCGAGCTGCCACAGTCAAACGACAACTCCGATTGCTACGAAAATTGAAATCCGATAATAACAAAGTATTACGGATCCCATGGAACTAGTTTCGTCCAATTCTGAGGCTGTCCCAAAAATGGCTAATTTTACTAGTCGATTTAAATATTAAAATATTCAATTTTCACAATTTTACTTTAAATTCAATTTTAAAAGTTCTATAACATCACTATAACTTCAACATGATTTAATATAACTTTATAAATCATTTTTTATCACATAAAATCCAAATTTCAATTATTTCTGGAATTTCATCTATTTATTTATCTATTTAATTTCCAATTAAATCCAATTATTCGAAAACTAAATTATTCGACTTATTAATTTCACTTGTTAATATTTAAAATCAATTAAATATTCGAATTTCAAATGTCATAAATTCTGGGTCGTTACAAACTTCTCCCCTTAAAAGAATTTCGTCCTCGAAATTACCAAGTAAGAAAAATTCACAAAATCCATTAACTTTCCAAAAATCCATTTTGTGAGAATTTTATATTCACCTTTTCCAAAACCTTTAACTTCAACCAAACAATGGTTTCCATTTTCTTGTTCAACTCCTACGTTTTCATTTCAATTTAGAAATTGACTTTTCATTAACAAAAATTTCCAAAATTTCCCGAAAATTTTCTAACGCCTTAAATTTCCAGAAAAATTCGCCAGCGTCTCCTTTGCGCGGTTCGATCGTAGTAAGATCACAATTGACATAAATATGTATACATCGACCCACCCGGTCGGAAAAGCAGAAAAACAGTTCATATTTCCTATTTTTATTGCGTAGACGTACCTTTTTAGCATTTTTAAGCAAAGCAGTTATTTATTAGCATATTTGCGCAACCAAACCAACCGATCGGCAGCCACGACACCTATACTTACTCAATTTAAACATGTAAGTGACATATATATAAGGTTATTAACAATTTACTCTTTTAAACAACTACAACACTTGCATATCAAAGAAATGCATACTAAACAAGGTTTTTAAGCAACTTAAAAAATCTTAACATCACTTGTAATTGTTTACAACCAATTCGTATATAATGACATTCAATTATTCATTTTCAATTAGTTTACATTCACTAATTTACATTCAAGTTGGTTCACTTTCAATTCAAATCATTTCTATTTAAATTTACTTCACTTTCAATTTAAATTCAATTACATAGCTTCCAATTCCATTTATTCAATTTCATTAACACTTAATGAATTTATATACAATCAATCAACAACCATCTAACAATCAATGTCATTCTACACAACCAAATAAATTCAATTTACTTTACTTACATTCAATTTGGTTCAACATATTAAATTTTCCAATTGGTTTGTATTAAATTGACTTCCATTCAATTTATTCAACTTCTAATAACATTAGCTTTTAATGAATTAACACTTACATTCATTGTTTCATATCAATTTATTCTCATTAGATTGATTAACATTCAATCCATTCATTAATTTAATTGCTAATTTATTTATTTTACAAATAAAGTTGAATTTCATTTATATAACTCAAGTTCATATTTATTTAATAAATTCACTTTATTAATTTACTTTGATATCAAAATCAACTTCGTTCAACATTACTTAAGTTATTTTCCATTTCAACATCATTTGTTCAAATTAACTTAAGTTTCTACTTATTAATCAAATTCAAATTCCAATTCTATTTTACTTTTACCAAAGTCAAATTTATTATCTCATATTATAAGTTCAAAACTTGATTACTTATATTCATCAATCACAACTTAGATTTTATTGATTCACTTATACTTACTTTAATTTAACTTCATCGTTTAAGTTAAATTTATTCTATCAAAATTCAAATTATACAAGTATCAACTCATTTATCATTCCCATAAATATTTTAAATAGGATTCCAGAGTCTTTTCAACCTTTCAAAACCATTTTGAAATCAATTCAAATTATCTTTTGAATTCCCAAAACAAAATCCAAATTTTCCAAACAACTTTCATTTAAAATAATATGGCAGCAATTCCTCTTTTGGAAACCCGAAAATGAACACCAATGATGCCGCGGTCATCATCGGAATTATTTTCCAGCGACCTGAAAAGAGTTTAGAGCTTTCATCTCTCCAAAACAGTTTTCCAAAACACCAAATCCTTTCAAAAACATTTCTCTGGAATTTTATTTTAGATTATAAATCAAATTTATAAATCTTTTACTTATAAAATTCCACTTCTTATATATAAGATTATTTTACCATCGTAAATCATTTTAATTATAACTTCATTCATTATAATTCATTTGCTTATACACTTTACTCTTTTACAATTGTTGTTTTATTTAACTTATTCAAACAACTTTTATTAACTTATATATATATATATATATATATATATATATATATTTTCAACAACCAAACAATCAAATATATACACTTTAATAATTTCAGAAAAATTATCTCTTTATATACAAAATATAATTGAGGTAAAATTATTTCATTTACCCAATTAAAACAATATCGTGCCGAATTGTTCTGAACAAGTGTTTAGAGATCCCTATCGATAGAGTTGTACTGACAATACCGACCAGAATCCATATACCACTCAACAAATCAATCATCACAATATAAAACAATTTTTATATTCACTAACAAATACGCACTCGTATCTATTATTACACTCGACTCATTCTAGAGTACTACTGACTCTATCTCTAATGAGTAACACCCAACAGAGCAGGGTTGTCGCTTTACCATATGCTCTGATACCAAATGTAACGATCTAGATTTTTCGACGCTCGAAAATCGACATTAATACATTCACTATATCAACTGCCGAGCTATCGAATGTCGGAAAACCGAATTGTTATGGAGAAAAAGAAGAGGTAGAAGAAAATATAAGAAAAAGAAAGAAGAAACAACAGAAACAGAGACAATATCAGAATCTCACATTCGTAGCTGAACAACATATAATAAATAAATGAATAATCTTTAAATCAAAGAACTATATCATTTTATACATTACATCATCCTCAGAGTTTAAACAATAATATACAACACAATACTGGACAGTTATACAACTTGTCTTCATACAGAATACACAGCGGAATAATACATAGTATAGATGATACGTCTCGCCATCCAGCTCGCCACTTGAGCTCCATAGCATCTCCTGAATCCAGAATGACCTGATAACCAAACTCTAGACTGCCCGTGTGGAAATTGGTGGGCACCTAGAGTTTAGGAGGAAACAATAAACTCCAGGCCAGTCATGGTGGCTGGTGTGAGAACTAAAACAGTTTATCTTTAAGCAACAACAACAAAGAAAACAAACAATTTCGCAATGCTTTTGGAAAATGAAACTACCATAAGACTCCCACCACACACACAATGCAAACGCAGAATTGGAGGAGATTTCTTCTTATGATAGTCAAAGATGCTTACTACGCAAATCATTGGATATTATTATTAATGTCTAGTGTAGAAAACATTTCGAAAGTATAATATTAATCTTAGCCAGCATAGACATTCCGAACTATGCCTACTATAGCTACCATCTAAACAGTGGTGACCACCATAAGTAAATGGCAGGTTCTACAGCTAAAACCGTACAGGGTTCGTATTGGAAAATGGATTTTCCAACAAATGGTCAGGCTAAGGAACTTCCTTTCCTACTGCCGAATGGGATCGCCTTTGGCTGGACGTCCCGAGAGACAAACTGCTCTCTACCAAACAAGGCCGGGTTACCCCTGTAACTAGGTAACTCACGAATATGTCATCACCCGGTCCTTTGGGACCTTTATCCGAGCGCTCGGTAACTGTAACGACCCCGAATTTTATAAATATTTAAAATGATAATTTATTAATTTTTGAATTAATATTTGTGAAATAAAACGATAAATGGATTGAAGAGATGCGAGTTTCCCGGATTCTAATATATTCTATATAAATCATTTCAAATTAAAAATATTATATATATGTGTATATATGTATTTGGGCATATACGAGTGAATTTGAAAATAATAAATATATAGGTATATATTTGACTTGAATTTAAATCGTAAATAAACGGTTAATAATAATTTGAAATTATAAATTAAATATAAGATAATAAATATATTAACTAAAATCTAGCATGGTAGAATAAAAATAGAAACTGTTTATAGTATAAAGTAGAGTTTTAAATTTAATAAAGAAAAGAAATTCAAATAAATAAACAAAGGAAATTTTAACTAAGTATAGGTGATATGTACATAATAATTCGAATATGGGAAAGCATGCAGATGTGAGTACAACAAATCAAAGGGGTATGTAGGCTGCAAGAAAACAAAGCAAAATGTAAAATGTTATAGCTTGTTAATGAAGTCACAGGCAAGTAAAAGAAAATGAGATATGTATAAAGTATGAGACATAAAGTACAATAGCATTTAATGTTCCATTTATTAGCAGCAAACAAAGTCTATTCGAGTTGTAGAAAAATCCTTCAGCCTCCATTTTGTTAAAAAAAATCTCTGAAATTGTACAAGTGTGTACACTGCTTTGTATAGGATATTATACCCTGAAACTTGTTTAAACATCACTCTGTAAACTTCTTTCCCTTATCACTTCTCATTTCAATTCGAACTAAACAAGACTAAAAATGAAACTCCATTTGAAAACCCAAACAAGCTTCTACATCATCAAATACAATTAAACATAAGCAACTACAACAAAGTAGAGAAGCAAAATGATTTGAAGATCAAAGTTGAAAACATGTTTCCAGTTCTCAAGTTCAAACTGTCTGCAAAACTAAGTGCTCTGTTCTTCTTCATAAAATTGGTGAGTAACAATAATTCTTTAAAAATTTAAAGGTTTGAATCTGTGCAAGATTTATCTAAGATATGTATGCGATGCATATATAATCATCTGTATATATGGGTAGCTTGATAGTATTATGCAGACTGTTGTTTTGAATGCATCTGTTCTTAGTTAAAAATGCAAACTGTGGTTTTCAAAAATCATTTACTCTCTATCTGATTGATGATTGAACTTAAGATTCAAACGAAAGTTGTTGGTATCATCATAAACTTTAGTTTAAAAAAATTTGTTTTAAGTAAACAAATGTGTGTGGTCATTGGAAAGGGCCAAACTATAGAACCATCTTCATATATGTAAATTTTCGAGGTTATTAATTTACAAATTCATGAATATAAATGGAATTCGTATACGAAAATATGATTTTTAAAACGAGATTCGTGATTTTTAGTAGAAGGAGTGAGGTGCAGTTCGAGGTTGAACGGAGTGGATATTTCGACTGATTCCAGGCGATGTGTTGATCTAGGGAGGTCGAGTTGCCCCGTGGAGATAGAGGAGCCTAGGGTGGTCACTGGAAAAATGCCGTAAGGGTCGAACGTTGACCATGGTGGCGGTAGAAGGCAATCGAAGTCTGGTGACCTAATTTTTTGGATGGCCGGAGTTTCGATTTGCGCGACGTCGACAGTACATCGAGTTCGACGAGGTTTTGTGGGAAGGTAGAGGGAAGACAGGCGAAGCGGTGGCCGGAGTTTGGTGGCGAACAATGGTCGGAAGGTCAAGAATTTTGCGTTGACAGGTTTGGTCATGGCGATGTATATTCTGTTCCAGGCTTGTAGTTCTCGAATTCGAGATCGATGGTGAACTGGCCGGAGTTGGGTGGTTGGAAGCGGAGCTGGGGATGACCTTCGACTTGCTCGAAGCATGGGTGGCGACCGGAAGTGGTGAACGATGATGTGCACGTCCACAAGGTTGAGAGTGTCAGCATGGGTATGTTGTCTGGGAAGAGCTGAATTTCCTCGCGTCGTACTCGAGTAGATCGAGCAGTTTACTCGAAGTAAATTCGTGGGATCTCGGGTAAAAGTTTTAGTTACAGACTTCAAACTGGAAACTGTTTGGTTTGAAATTTTTAAAACCAAATTCAAATTTATCAAGCAAGGTTTTTAAACTGAGTCTAAAACCAAAACTGTAAATAAAGATTCCAATTGAAGTAGAATTCAGTTTTGAAGATAAATAAAGTTTCAAAATTCAATTTGTTTATTTAAAATAAAAGAAATTAAAGGTATGGAGAATTTGAATTTAAAATAGAATTGAAATTGAAAATGAAATTTAAACAAGTTGAATTTGAAAGTAAAATCTGGAACTAATCTTAAATCAGATGTTAAAATTAAATATAAGAAATTTCTTTGGAAAGGTAATATAAGAAATTTAATAAAGATTATTAACTAAGATGTTATTTGAAAAATTAATTAATATGATAAATTTTAACAACAAATTTAGATTTGATTAATTTAATAAGAATCAATTGTGGAACTATCAAGTATAATTACTTAATAACAATAATTGTGAAATTAAATATTCGGTGTAATTTATAGAGTTAATCGAATTGTTCAAATTAAATTTCTTAAGTTAATTGATTCAGAATAATCATTTGATAGTTTTGAAAAGTTAATTACTTAGAGGAGTAATGAATAAATAATTACTGAATGTAATTAATTAAATGATAATTTAAAATGTGAATTAATTATTTGTTAATAAATCAAAGGATTAATTAATAATGGCAATTAATTAAGATTAATTTAATAATTAAAGATTAATTGATTCATTGATTTAAGAATGATTAGTTAATAATTAAGGGTTAACTAATAAATTTGAAAGAAAGATTTTCAAATAATTTGTAATTAAATTATGATAATTAACCGGATTAGTAATTGATACATCCGATTTAAATTTATCAGATAATTAAATTATCTTACTTAGGGATGTTTGGATTCTATTGAATGACTTGATTGTTTGATATCCCTGATATATGATGCTTTGTGATACATCCTGATTTATGTTGTGATCTGTAGTTTACTTATCTGTGACATTTATATATCTATGATCTATGAATGAACGATAAGCGTTGTTCTTATACCGCTTATCGAATTATATTTCTGTATTCTGATATGTGATGATTCATTTTGTTGCACTACTGTGTGAAACCCTGGACCACACTTATACACACATAAATATGGATTTTACGTGGAAATCGGTTAAGTCACAGATAATTTAAAATTGATGTTTTTTTTTGAAATTTTTAATTTCAATTGATTTGGAAACTTGGAATTTGGGTTTAAAGTAAAAAAAGCTTTCGGAATGGAATTTCAAATATAAAAGCTATTTTGAATAACTTAATCGAGTTTTGAAAATTTAAATAATTTGATTTAAATTTGAATTCAAGTTTGAAATTGAATCCTATGATTTGAAACTAGGGATTAAAGATGATATAAATGTGTTTATATAAAGTTAAACCATTTAAAAGTATAATTTTGAGAATTTGGATTTAACCCAAAGACCTTAACTCGTATGAATAAATCAGATTTTCTGAAATGAAACTGTTTGTTTTAAAAGAATAAAAGCTTTCAGATAAGCAATGAAGTTCCAGTTTAATTGAAGGAATTTCAATATTGAATTGAAAATTGGTTTTCCAAGTTATGAATGAATTGTTTTGAAAAGCTATGATTTGAATCTGTTATCTTTAACAGATTTAAAATAATGATTGGTTTAAATCATTTGAAATGAGATTGTTTTGAAAGCTGTAAGTTAAATCTTTGATTTGAAGATTTAACGAGTTAATCAAATTGAAAGGGAAATTAATTTGGAAAATCTGTGAATGAATCTTTTGTTTAAAAGATTAAAGTGTGGAAATTGTTTAAATCGTTGAAGGTTGTTAAAATAAATCTTTTTGTTTAAAGATTTGAAAATGGTAATTTGTTAAACCATTTGAAAAGAGAAGTTTGGGTTTAAGTTGTGACTTAATTGAAATCCCATATCCATATGTTTTTAAATATTACGCTCACTATTCGGTTTAGCCGGGAGAGGACCTTTGGGTCCTATAACCCATTCCGAATATGTGATACGTCGTTTATGGATCGCATTTGAAGACCGGTGTTGAAGACCGGATATTTTTGAAAACGGAAGGATTACCGTCGAGTTACTCTGCATCGGCTGATCCCCGATATAGAGGTTTTATCACCCTTAGTGACGGGAAGTCCGGACGTGATTGGAAATTATCCGAATTTGCAAGGGCTTCGTGAGAAGTGCCTTCGGTTCTGTTCGATCCCGGAACAGACTTGTATGGATTGTATATCTGACATTACACTTTGAGATATAAAGCCGATTTCTTTCAAATACATATCTGTTTGGTGGCGGAGAATTTATTCTCTTAGCTTAACACCCTTCTCTGAGACGTACGAGCTCAGAGGTTATGTAGTTGAAATTTATCAGCGATATATTCCCAATTTGGTAATGTGGCATGCTGAGTGTAGCTGTGTGATGATCATCGTTTGATCATTTGTGATATGATCATTTGTTTGATCATTTATCTTTGTGATCATAGGTTGATCATCTGTTGACCCAAAGCGTGGTTTTTTGAAAAAGCATAGCTTTGTGGACGAGACTTCGTCAGGGCCTCACAACCCGGAAATGGTCGAAACAGGAATGTTGCAGCAAGGTTATGAGGGTCGCGCCCTTTAGGGTATGTCATTTCCTTCTGGAAAAGGGTGGTGTTATGGTATGGAGCCCTGATACTTACTCATGTGGATACACTTTCTTTATGATGTGTGATGTTGGTTATCGAGGCCTCGGATAAAGGTCCCAAAGGACCGGGAGGTGGCATATTCATGAGTTACCTGTTACAGGGGTAACCCGGCCTTGTTTGGCAGAGAGCAGTTTGTCTCTCGGGACGTCCAGCCAGAGGCGATCCCATGCGGCGGAAGGAAGTTCCTTAGCCTGACCATTTGTTGGAAATCCATTTCTCCAATACGGAAATTGTACGGTTTTAGTTGTAGAACCTACCATCTAATATGGTAGCTATAGTAGGCATAGTATAATGGTACCTATGCTGGCTAAGATTAATATTATACTTTCAAATTGTTTTCCACTATGCACTAATAATAATAATCCAATGATTTGCGTAGTAAGCATGTTTGACTATCATAAGAAGAAATCTCCTCCAAGTCTGCGTTTGCATTGTGTGTGTGGTGGGAGGTCTTATGGTAGTTTCATTTTCTAAAAGCATTGCGGATTTCAATGTTTAAAACCTTTTGTGTTTGTTTTAAAGATAAACTGTTTTTGTTGCTCACACCAGTCCCATGACTGATCCGGAGTTTATTGTTCCCTTCCTAAACTCTGGGTGCTCATAATTTTCCACACGAGCAGTCTAGAGTTGGGTTTCTTTTCAGATATTCAGATTTAGTAGATTATCTGGAGCTAGTTCATTCATCGGAGTTGCTTATCTTGGAGTTGTGGATTCATTCATGTCTGAAGATCATTTTGGAGTTATCACTTCTATTGATATTGTTCCGCTGCTGGTGTTATCATTTTCTTTTCCGCTGCTATTTCTTGTATCATATCTCTGATGTATATTGATATTCATTGTATCACTCTGTTGTATCAGATAATATATATCAATGTATTATTCTTTTCTTCCGCTGTGTTATTTACTTAATTGTGTTATAGCTCCGGCGAATCGGATTTGAACGGTCGAATCTGCGGCATTCTAGTACAATGTGAACTACGGATGTTGATTTTCGAGCGGGCAAAACCCGATACGTTACATGTGGTATCAGAGCTAAGGTTGAACTTTAGCTCAGGAGTATTAACACGTTAAGTAGCTCATTAGAGATAGAGTGAAGTAAACTCTAGAATGAGTAATTCTCAGATATCCGTTCGAATGTCTCAATAAATTCTCTTGCTATCCACTGATAGTAAGTATGAGTGAAAGAAGAGGACGAGATAGGGGACAGAGGGGAATACGACTATAAATGGTCAATACCCTGTAACAATAGTGGAAACAAATTTTCTCTATCAGTCTCTTTGTTCGTCATTTTTTTCTCAATTCTTCGATTATTTCTGGTAGATCCAGGGAGAAGATTCGATATATTAAAATGGGACATAAACTCCAGATGAACCAAAAAAAAATTGTTTGTATGGATGAATTGGTTGCTTTGTTGCTATGGTTGATAGGTATAATTTAGTTTCTAAACTGAGAGTTTTGAAATTGTATCCATATATCTGTCTATTCTTTGGGTCCCAGTATATTCTACGAATGGTTAGTTATCACTTCGAACTGACCGATGCCACTCCATATTTCGTAGATCTGGATAACCCGAGTATCTTGTGAAGTTGTAAACAGATTCGTTCTTGTATATATGATATTCTGATTTGGTAAGCCAAATGCAGAATAGATATTTAGTTTGAGTTGATGAAATATTCTTCATCTATCTTTGTGTCTCCTTGGTAATTTCGAGGACGAAATTCTTTTAAGGGGTGAAGTCTGTAACGACCCCGAATTTTATAAATATTTAAAATGATAATTTATTAATTTTTGAATTAATATTTGTGAAATAAAACGATAAATGGATTGAAGAGATGCGAGTTTCCCCGGATTCTAATATATTCTATATAAATCATTTCAAATTAAAAATATTATATATATGTGTATATATGTATTTGGGCATATACGAGTGAATTTGAAAATAATAAATATATAGGTATATATTTGACTTGAATTTAAATCGTAAATAAATGGTTAATAATAATTTGAAATTATAAATTAAATATAAGATAATAAATATATTAACTAAAATCTAACATGGTAGAATAAAAATAGAAATTGTTTATAGTATAAAGTAGAGTTTTAAATTCAATAAAGAAAAGAAATTCAAATAAATAAACAAAGGAAATTTTAACTAAGTATAGGTGATATGTACATAATAATTCGAATATGGGAAAGCATGCAGATGTGAGTACAACAAATCAAAGGGGTATGTAGGTGTGACGCCCCAAAATAGCTGTGACGCCCCACCTCTATGCTCACAATAACAAAGGTTATTATAAGGAATAACGTCTGCTATTGCGAAGAATAAGACTTGTCTTCCGCTATATATCTGATATTTCTGTTCTGATGTGATTATACTATCTGTGTTATTGTTATTATGAATTGTTCTGAATTTTCCTTTAGCCACTGTAGTTTCGTTTTAGATTTGGATTGAATTTATATCTTTGGGAGAAATTTTCACAACTCCTATTGATATAATCAATACTCGTCTAAGGCATAACTTACGGATGGTCGCTTCTAACAAGCCTTATTCTTCGCAATAGCAGACGTTATTCCTTATAATAACCTTTGTTATTGTGAGCATAGAGGTGGGGCGTCACAGTAGGCTGCAAGAAAACAAAGCAAAATGTAAAATGTTATAGCTTGTTAATGAAGTCACAGGCAAGTAAAAGAAAATGAGATATGTATAAAGTATGAGACATAAAGTACAATAGCATTTAATATTCCATTTATTAGCAGCAAACAAAGTCTATTCGAGTTGTAGAAAAATCCTTCAGCCTCCATTTTGTTAAAAAAAATCTCTGAAATTGTACAAGTGTGTACACTGCTTTGTATAGGATATTATACCCTGAAACTTGTTTAAACATCACTCTGTAAACTTCTTTCCCTTATCACTTCTCATTTCAATTCGAACTAAACAAGACTAAAAATGAAACTCCATTTGAAAACCCAAACAAGCTTCTACATCATCAAATACAATTAAACATAAGCAACTACAACAAAGTAGAGAAGCAAAATGATTTGAAGATCAAAGTTGAAAACATGTTTCCAGTTCTCAAGTTCAAACTGTCTGCAAAACTAAGTGCTCTGTTCTTCTTCATAAAATTGGTGAGTAACAATAATTCTTTAAAAATTTAAAGGTTTGAATCTGTGCAAGGTTTATCTAAGATATGTATGTGATGCATATATAATCATCTGTATATATGGGTAGCTTGATAGTATTATGCAGACTGTTGTTTTGAATGCATCTGTTCTTAGTTAAAAATGCAAACTGTGGTTTTCAAAAATCATTTACTCTCTATCTGATTGATGATTGAACTTTAGATTCAAACGAAAGTTGTTGGTATCATCATAAACTTTAGTTTAAAAAAAATTGTTTTAAGTAAACAAATGTGTGTGGTCACTGGAAAGGGCCAAACTATAGAACCATCTTCATATATGTAAATTTTCGAGGTTATTAATTTACAAATTCATGAATATAAATGGAATTACGAAAATATGATTTTTAAAACGAGATTCGTGATTTTTAGTAGAAGGAGTGAGGTGCAGTTCGAGGTTGAACGGAGTGGATATTTCGACTGATTCCAGGCGATGTGTTGATCTAGGGAGGTCGAGTTGCCCCGTGGAGATAGAGGAGCCTAGGGTGGTCACTGGAAAAATGCCGTAAGGGTCGAACGTTGACCATGGTGGCGGCAGAAGGCAATCGAAGTCTGGTGACCTAATTTTTTGGATGGCCGGAGTTTCGATTCGCGCGACGTCGACAGTACATCGAGTTCGACGAGGTTTTGTGGGAAGGTAGAGGGAAGACAGGCGAAGCGGTGGCCGGAGTTTGGTGGCGAACAATGGTCGGAAGGTCAAGAATTTTGCGTTGACAGGTTTGGTCATGGCGATGTATATTCTGTTCCAGGCTTGTAGTTCTCGAATTCGAGATCGATGGTGAACTGGCCGGAGTTGGGTGGTTGGAAGCGGAGCTGGGGATGACCTTCGACTTGCTCGAAGCATGGGTGGCGACCGGAAGTGGCGAACGATGATGTGCACGTGCACGAGGTTGAGAGTGTCAGCGTGGGTATGTTGTCTGGGAAGAGCTGAATTTCCTCGCGTCGTACTCGAGTAGATCGAGCAGTTTACTCGAAGTAAATTCGTGGGATCTCGGGTAAAAGTTTTAGTTACAGACTTCAAACTGGAAACTGTTTGGATTGAAATTTTTAAAACCAAATTCAAATTTATCAAGCAAGGTTTTTAAACTGAGTCTAAAACCAAAACTGTAAATAAAGATTCCAATTGAAGTAGAATTCAGTTTTGAAGATAAATAAAGTTTCAAAATTCAATTTGTTTATTTAAAATAAAAGAAATTAAAGGTATGGAGAATTTGAATTTAAAATAGAATTGAAATTGAAAATGAAATTTAAACAAGTTGAATTTGAAAGTAAAATCTGGAACTAATCTTAAATCAGATGTTAAAATTAAATATAAGAAATTTCTTTGGAAAGGTAATATAAGAAATTTAATAAAGATTATTAACTAAGATGTTATTTGAAAAATTAATTAATATGATAAATTTTAACAACAAATTTAGATTTGATTAATTTAATAAGAATCAATTGTGGAACTATCAAGTATAATTACTTAATAACAATAATTGTGAAATTAAATATTCGGTGTAATTTATGGAGTTAATCGAATTGTTCAAATTAAATTTCTTAAGTTAATTGATTCAGAATAATCATTTGATAGTTTTGAAAAGTTAATTACTTAAAGGAGTAATGAATAAATAATTACTGAATGTAATTAATTAAATGATAATTTAAAATGTGAATTAATTATTTGTTAATAAATCAAAGGATTAATTAATAATGGCAATTAATTAAGATTAATTTAATAATTAAAGATTAATTGATTCATTGATTTAAGAATGATTAGTTAATAATTAAGGGTTAACTAATAAATTTGAAAGAAAGATTTTCAAATAATTTGTAATTAAATTATGATAATTAACCGGATTAGTAATTGATACATCCGATTTAAATTTATCAGATAATTAAATTATCTTACTTAGGGATGTTTGGAATCTATTGAATGACTTGATTGTTTGATATCCCTGATATATGATGCTTTGTGATACATCCTGATTTATGTTGTGATCTGTAGTTTACTTATCTGTGACCTTTATATATCTATGATCTGTGAATGAACGATAAGCGTTGTTCTTATACCGCTTATCGAATTATATTTCTGTATTCTGATATGTGATGATTCATTTTGTTGCACTACTATGTGAAACCCTGGACCACACTTATACACACACAAATATGGATTTTACGTGGAAATCGGTTAAGTCACAGATAATTTAAAATTGATGTTTTTTTTGAAATTTTTAATTTCAATTGATTTGGAAACTTGGAATTTGGGTTTAAAGTAAAAAAAGCTTTCGGAATGGAATTTCAAATATAAAAGCTATTTTGAATAACTTAATCGAGTTTTGAAAATTTAAATAATTTGATTTAAATTTGAATTCAAGTTTGAAATTGAATCCTATGATTTGAAACTAGGGATTAAAGATGATATAAATGTGTTTATATAAAGTTAAACCATTTAAAAGTATAATTTTGAGAATTTGGATTTAACCCAAAGACCTTAACTCGTATGAATAAATCAGATTTTCTGAAATGAAACTGTTTGTTTTAAAAGAATAAAAGCTTTCAGATAAGCAATGAAGTTCCAGTTTAATTGAAGGAATTTCAATATTGAATTGAAAATTGGTTTTCCAAGTTATGAATGAATTGTTTTGAAAAGCTATGATTTGAATCTGTTATCTTTAACAGATTTAAAATAATGATTGGTTTAAATCATTTGAAATGAGATTGTTTTGAAAGCTGTAAGTTAAATCTTTGATTTGAAGATTTAACGAGTTAATCAAATTGAAAGGGAAATTAATTTGGAAAATCTGTGAATGAATCTTTTGTTTAAAAGATTAAAGTGTGGAAATTGTTTAAATCGTTGAAGGTTGTTAAAATAAATCTTTTTGTTTAAAGATTTGAAAATGGTAATTTGTTAAACCATTTGAAAAGAGAAGTTTGGGTTTAAGTTGTGACTTAATTGAAATCCCATATCCATATGTTTTTAAATATTACGCTCACTATTCGGTTTAGCCGGGAGAGGACCTTTGGGTCCTATAACCCATTCCGAATATGTGATACGTCGTTTATGGATCGCATTTGAAGACCGGTGTTGAAGACCGGATATTTTTGAAAACGGAAGGATTACCGTCGAGTTACTCTGCATCGGCTGATCCCCGATATAGAGGTTTTATCACCCTTAGTGACGGGAAGTCCGGACGTGATTGGAAATTATCCGAATTTGCAAGGGCTTCGTGAGAAGTGCCTTCGGTTCTGTTCGATCCCGGAACAGACTTGTATGGATTGTATGTCTGACATTACACTTTGAGATATAAAGCCGATTTCTTTCAAAAACATATCTGTTTGGTGGCGGAGAATTTATTCTCTTAGCTTAACACCCTTCTCTGAGACGTACGAGCTCAGAGGTTATGTAGTTGAAATTTATCAGCGATATATTCCCAATTTGGTAATGTGGCATGCTGAGTGTAGCTGTGTGATGATCATCGTTTGATCATTTGTGATATGATCATTTGTTTGATCATTTATCTTTGTGATCATAGGTTGATCATCTGTTGACCCAAAGCGTGGTTTTTTGAAAAAGCGTAGCTTTGTGGACGAGACTTCGTCAGGGCCTCACAACCCGGAAATGGTCGAAACAGGAATGTTGCAGCAAGGTTATGAGGGTCGCGCCCTTTAGGGTATGTCATTTCCTTCTGGAAAAGGGTGGTGTTATGGTATGGAGCCCTGATACTTACTCATGTGGATACACTTTCTTTATGATGTGTGATGTTGGTTATCGAGGCCTCGGATAAAGGTCCCAAAGGACCGGGAGGTGGCATATTCGTGAGTTACCTGTTACAGGGGTAACCCGGCCTTGTTTGGCAGAGAGCAGTTTGTCTCTCGGGACGTCCAGCCAGAGGCGATCCCATGCGGCGGAAGGAAGTTCCTTAGCCTGACCATTTGTTGGAAATCCATTTCTCCAATACGGAAATTGTACGGTTTTAGTTGTAGAACCTACCATCTAATATGGTAGCTATAGTAGGCATAGTATAATGGTACCTATGCTGGCTAAGATTAATATTATACTTTCAAATTGTTTTCCACTATGCACTAATAATAATAATCCAATGATTTGCGTAGTAAGCATGTTTGACTATCATAAGAAGAAATCTCCACCAAGTCTGCGTTTGCATTGTGTGTGTGGTGGGAGGTCTTATGGTAGTTTCATTTTCTAAAAGCATTGCGGATTTCAATGTTTAAAACCTTTTGTGTTTGTTTTAAAGATAAACTGTTTTTGTTGCTCACACCAGTCCCATGACTGATCCGGAGTTTATTGTTCCCTTCCTAAACTTTGGGTGCTCATAATTTTCCACACGAGCAGTCTAGAGTTGGGTTTCTTTTCAGATATTCAGATTTAGTAGATTATCTGGAGCTAGTTCATTCATCGGAGTTGCTTATCTTGGAGTTGTGGATTCATTCATGTCTGAAGATCATTTTGGAGTTATCACTTCTATTGATATTGTTCCGCTGCTGGTGTTATCATTTTCTTTTCCGCTGCTATTTCTTGTATCATATCTCTGATGTATATTGATATTCATTGTATCACTCTGTTGTATCAGATAATATATATCAATGTATTATTCTTTTCTTCCGCTGTGTTATTTACTTAATTGTGTTATAGCTCCGGCGAATCGGATTTGAACGGTCGAATCTGCGGCATTCTAGTACAATGTGAAGTACGGATGTTGATTTTCGAGCGGGCAAAACCCGATACGTTACAGTAACCAACATCACACATAATAAATAAGGTGTGTCCACATGAGTAAGTATCTGGGCTCCATACCATGATACCACCCCTTTCCAGAAGGAAATGACATACCCTAAAGGGCGCGACCCTCATAACCTTGCCGCAACATTCCTGTTTCGACCATTTCCGGGTTGTTGAGGCCCTGACGAAGTCTCGTCCATAAAGCTACGCTTTTTCACAAAAGCTATGCTTTGGGTCAAACAAATGATCAAAGTAATGATCACAAAGATAAATGATCAAACAAATGATCATATCACAAATGATCAAACAATGATCATTTCACAGCAACACTCAGAATGCCATATTACCGAATTGGGAATATATCGCTGATAACCTTCAACTACATAACCTCTGAGCTCGTACGTCTCAGAGAAGGGTGTTAAGCTAAGAGAATAAATTCTCCGCCACCAACAGAAATGTATTTGAAAGAAATCAGCTTTACATCTCAAAATGTAATGTCAGACACGTACCCATACAAGTCTGTTCCGGGTTCGAACAGAACCGAAGGCACTTCCAAAAGAAGCCCTTGCAATCCGGATATTCACAATCCCGATAAAACTTCCCATCACAAAGGAAATCTCAATACCGTAGCTAACGGTGCAAAGACAATCGATAGGTCATCCTATCGTTTTCACAAACACCCGGTCTTCACCACCGGTCTTCAATACGATCCATATCGTTATATCACTAATTCGGAATGGGTTATACGACACAAAGGTCCTTTCCCGGCTAACCCGAATAGTGAGCGCTTATTCAAAAATAAGTGTGGCATTCAAATTCAAGCAAATCACAATAAATACCCATTCAAGGTAATTATTGATAGTCGGTTATTTAACTATCAATAGGTATGCACAGCATCATCAGATTCCAAATAAATTTTCAAATTATTTATCTTCTAAAATATCTTTACAAGATATATAATTTCCACACTTCAACTATTTGAAAACAATTTCAAATCAATTTCCACATTTCAATTATTTGAAAACAATTTCAAATCAATTTCCACATTTCAATTTATCTTTGAAGATAAATCTCAAAACATTTCACTTCATATTGGAAAAGCATTTCCATACCTATTTAATAATAGGTAATTCACAAATCCATTTATTTTCAACATTTGAAAATATTCAATATACTTAAATCAAAATTAAGTATATATTTCATTCTTTAAGGAAATCATTTTCTTAAACACATCTATTTGAGTCAAAACGAATGTTACGTAAAACATTGTTACGATAACTCAAAATCACTAGTATAGGGATTCGAAATTTAGATGGATATATAAATCCCAATACTATATAAAATATTTCCTTTCGGAAACCATTTACTATAACAACAGTGTTATAGTCCACCATTTCCTTATTCCTCGAAACTTCTATTTCAACAATAAATGTTGAAATCTATGTTTTCGATACTTAACACGTTTTAAACATCTTTTAAAACAATTACTTCATTTCGTAATATCACTTCTCCAAAACATATCCATTTTATCTAATAATATATTCACTGTCCAAAATCGTGAATATACTTTATTTACCCAATTCTATGTTTCCACACATTTATTTAAAGGATTATCCACTGTCTAAATCGTGGATGTAATTCCTTTAATTAACTTCTATAATTCACTTATCAAAATAAGTGATTTCGGATTTATAAAACAATGTTTATAATTTCTAATTCTATTTATAAAAACTTCGATTTATAAAAATCCTTGAATTAACAAATTCGATTTATAACTCAATTTTATAATTCCAATATTTTAATTTATAAATATCAGTTTTATAAATCTTTTATATAAATCATTTATAATAATTCAAAAATCCCAATTTAAAATCAAAATTGTTATTTTTAAACTTCAAAATGGATCCGATGATGCAACAGCACCAAATAGTCAATCACAGCATCCAAACATCATATATCATCATATGATAATAGAATATATAACAATATCTGTAATTAAATCACTACGGTGAGGAATCCAGTCGGATCCCTCCAACCTGTTTCCCTGCATCCACAGATGTTAGCACAATACCAATTTCACTTCACAGTGAAACTATCGCGGTATATGGGATTTATAAATATTATCCGCTATTATGCGGCGCAATAGGGTCTCATCCGCTATACAATGCGGGAAATCAACTCCAATATATACATATTCCAATATATTACCTGATCTAATCTCAGAATGTCAAAGTGCGTTCATCAAAAGCAGAGGCATTTCCGAAAACTCATTAATGGCGCATGAATTGATAAGAAACTTCAACAAACTAGGAGCGGACAAATTCTGTCTAAAGGTGGATCTCCATAAAGCATACGATAAAATAAACAGGAATTTTATTATACATATGCTAAAAGCTATGGGATTTCCAGCTAAATTTGTGAACATAGTTAAGGAATGCATTTCCACGCCGACATTCTCGATTCTGATTAATGGCATACCAAAAGGTTTTATTGGGTCCAATAGAGGTATCAGACAGGGGGATCCTCTATCTCCTTATCTGTTTACGATTGCTATGGAATTTTTTTCACTACAGATGGAGCTGGCTGCATTTAACAGACTTATACATCCCATCTATAATTTCCAACCTATTGTGACACATCTACTCTATGCTGATGATCTTCTCATTTGCATTAAATCTGACTAGTCAGCAGCTAGAGCTGTCAAGGAAATTTTTAGCAATCTAGAGAGTTTTTCTGGACTCAGACTGAATGAACAAAAAACCAAATGTTACTTCAATAAAACTTGTAGTAGAAGAAATGAAATTTTGGAGTGTTTAAATGTGAAAGAAGGAATTCTCCCTGTCAAGTACCTAGGGGTACCTTTATCTTCCAACAAAATAACTAACAGAGAATGTGCAGTTTTAATTTCTTCCATCAGAGAAAGACTTCAGGGGTGGAGTTCAAGACTCCTATCGCTAGCAGGCAGAATTGAACTGGTACACACTGTTATACACTCTAAAGTCAATTTCTGGCTCCAAACATTCCAATTGCCTGATGCATCTTTACAAAAGATCGAAAAAGTCTGTGCGGATTTTATTTGGAAAGGGGGGCTACACAAGATTAGATATGAGAACTTATGTAGACCTAAGGAGGAAGGAGGAGTTGGTCTCAGAAAATTAACTAACATGAGATTGGCTTATACTTTGAAGCAAGCTTGGAGAATTATCAAGGGCAAGGGTCTGTGGGGAAATTGGATGAGGAAAAGATATATCAGAGGCAATTTTTGGTGTATGCACTTGGACAACAATGCTTCATCGACATGGAAAGCTATTATGAGAATAAGGGGAGTACTTGCTTCATGTTGCACAAGGGAAATCGCTTCTGGGAAGGAAACTGACTTATGGAGGGATCCCTGGGTCCAAGGAAATTCATTAATAGATATTCTAGGACTTAGCACATTTTCAGACTATGGTTGTCCAAATAAAAAAGTCACAGAAATTATTAATAACAATGAGTGGAATTGCTCAATGTTACTAGTAAATCAGGAAATAAAAAGGAAAATTCAATACATGCCGATATTCAGTGGACGAGAGAATGATATTTGGGCTTGGAAACACAATGGAAATGATTTTAGTACGAAAACTGCATGGAATGAAGTCAGACTCACAGATAACAAGGTCGATTGGAGCAAGATTATCTGGAATCATGAGAACTGCCCTAAGATGGCTTTCACAGCTTATAAAGCTATACTCAAGAGACTTCCTACTAAGGATAGACTCTTAAAATGGGGTATAGTAACCGAAAAAATGTGTGTTCTATGTAATCAAGCTGAGGAAACGCATGAACATCTATTTTTTTCCTGCAATTTCTCGGAAAAAGTGGGGAATTCATGTACAAAAGTGATCAATTCAACAATACAGACTCACCTACTAACCGATGCGGTTAATTACCTGGTTCATAATAGGAGAGGCGAAAACATGGAAGCCAAATTGGGAGGAATTGCTATCACTGTCACGATTTGGAGTTTGTGGAAGGAGAGGAACCGCAGAGTATTTCAAAACAAACAAAGGAAACAGGAAGAGGTCAGTAAACTCGCGATTATTGACATGCGAATGGTTCAGAGAAGATGTAAAAGTTGGGGTCTTACCTCACAAGGAAGAGACGAAGAGCAAACTGGAGCAGGGGATCTGAGCTATTCATTGGCAGAAATCCCAAGTACGAGTTACCTTGTTCATGATCGGCCGCCATGATTTGAGGAGGAAGAAGTGTTTCGCCTTTTTTACTTTTTTCTGTTTCTTTTTGGAAAGTAAGTGAGTTATGTCGGTCTATCGTCTAACTCTTGCTTTGTAGATATTCTCTGGGCCTGCTTTTGGGTCTGGACTTGGGCTTTCATGCCTTAATAAATTTCTTACCCATTTTCAAAAAAATAAATATATAATACCAATTCCACTTCAATGTGAAATTATCGTGGTATATGTTTTTAATAAATAACATCCGCTTACTAACGGCGTATAATGTCTATTTATCACAATAAATAGCAATCATCATCCAATTCACACAATCAAGCACTATCAACAATTTTAAATCTCAACTATTTAAAATTTAAATCGAAACACAACATTCGATTGAGTGAGGAGTTCTCATCTTGATTTCAATTCCGTTCCAGCTTTTTATTTCGAATAAAATCAAACACGCGTTTAATTTTATCCAAAATTTTCACTGACTCCAATTGACACCAATCCTGTTCCATAGCGTAGTGCTCGACAATACAAAGCCAACGCAATTCGTTTCGTCCAAAACGGACCTCGTATCAAAAAGTTATACACGTTTAAAGTTTGTACAATTTAATATAATTCAATTTTTTTACAATATCTTTTATTGTTTTAACCTCCAACTCACCTGAGCCCTTCATCACTCCAGCATTAGATCTGGGCCGTGTTGGTTTGCTTCTCCTCCATCACGCATGCTCCAGGCCATTCACGTTAAAACCAAACCCATTCCCGTTTGAAACATCACGATGTCGCGCCCCCCAACGATGCTTGAAACCCCATCACACTACCCTCAAATCGAAGCTAGTAGCCTCGCCTACCCACACCGCAAAAATCACTGATCTCGGCCTCCTCATGGCTGTGAAAAACGTGCCCAAAGGTATCGCCTTTGAATTGAAATTTCCGTTGATCGGCTCCACTACAAACGATCTCCACCGTTGGATGTGGAGATCTTCGACTTTGCAGTTGAATGTTTTTCGTGAAACTCATCGGATTTGGAGATAAAAGAGGTGAAAGCACACAAATTTCTGGCCGTTCGTAAGGATAGTGGCGGCTGGAGCTGAAGAGAATTAGGGTTTTCTCTGTGAACATTTATATATAAACGTATATAAATATTATTTTAATATTAAATCTATTTTAAAACAACTTTTTCAAACGATCTCCAAATTACACGTGCCGCCTGGCGTTCATAAGGTTTACCCCGCGTTCCGAACACAATGGAACGTGTTTCGGAGGTTAATTCGATCATCTGTGCGAGTTACGGAAATAAACGATCGATTTTAAATTAAACCGATTTCGATACGTTTTCGCTTGCCCCGGACAAACCGTACATCCGATTGACACGAAATTTGAAATCTTACAATAATATCACATTACGGATCCGATGAAACTGGTTTCGTCGAAATCCGAGACTTTTTGAAAAATGACTATTTTAACTCGCCAAATTAATATTAAAACAATTTCGATGCGTTTCGAGCTGCCACAGTCAAACGACAACTCCAATTGTTACGAAAATTGAAATCCGATAATAACAAAGTATTACGGATCCAATGGAACTAGTTTCGTCCAATTCTGAGACAGTCCCAAAAATGGCTAATTTCACTAGTCGATTTAAATATTAAAATATTCAATTTTCACAATTTTACTTTAAATTCAATTTTAAAAGTTCTATAACATCACTATAACTTCAACATGATTTAATATAACTTTATAAATCATTTTTTATCACATAAAATCCAAATTTCAATTATTTCTGGAATTTCATCTATTTATTTATCTATTTAATTTCCAATTAAATCCAATTATTCGAAAACTAAATTATTCGACTTATTAATTTCACTTGTTAATATTTAAAATCAATTAAATATTCGAATTTCAAATGTCATAAATTCTGGGTCGTTACAAACTTCTCCCCTTAAAAGAATTTCGTCCTCGAAATTACCAAGTAAGAAAAATTCACAAAATCCATTAACTTTCCAAAAATCCATTTTGTGAGAATTTTATATTCACCTTTTCCAAAACCTTTAACTTCAACCAAACAATGGTTTCCATTTTCTTGTTCAACTCCTACGTTTTCATTTCAATTTAGAAATTGACTTTTCATTAACAAAAATTTCCAAAATTTCCCGAAAATTTTCTAACGCCTTAAATTTCCAGAAAAATTCGCCAGCGTCTCCTTTGCGCGGTTCGATCGTAGTAAGATCACAATTGACATAAATATGTATACATCGACCCACCCGGTCGGAAAAGCAGAAAAACAGTTCATATTTCCTATTTTTATTGCGTAGACGTACCTTTTTAGCATTTTTAAGCAAAGCAGTTATTTATTAGCATATTTGCGCAACCAAACCAACCGATCGGCAGCCACGACACCTATACTTACTCAATTTAAACATGTAAGTGACATATATATAAGGTTATTAACAATTTACTCTTTTAAACAACTACAACACTTGCATATCAAAGAAATGCATACTAAACAAGGTTTTTAAGCAACTTAAAAAATCTCAACATCACTTGTAATTGTTTACAACCAATTCGTATATAATGACATTCAATTATTCATTTTCAATTAGTTTACATTCACTAATTTACATTCAAGTTGGTTCACTTTCAATTCAAATCATTTCTATTTAAATTTACTTCACTTTCAATTTAAATTCAATTACATAGCTTCCAATTCCATTTATTCAATTTCATTAACACTTAATGAATTTATATACAATCAATCAACAACCATCTAACAATCAATGTCATTCTACACAACCAAATAAATTCAATTTACTTTACTTACATTCAATTTGGTTCAACATATTAAATTTTCCAATTGGTTTGTATTAAATTGACTTCCATTCAATTTATTCAACTTCCAATAACATTAGCTTTTAATGAATTAACACTTACATTCATTGTTTCATATCAATTTATTCTCATTAGATTGATTAACATTCAATCCATTCATTAATTTAATTGCTAATTTATTTATTTTACAAATAAAGTTGAATTTCATTTATATAACTCAAGTTCATATTTATTTAATAAATTCACTTTATTAATTTACTTTGATATCAAAATCAACTTCGTTCAACATTACTTAAGTTATTTTCCATTTCAACATCATTTGTTCAAATTAACTTAAGTTTCTACTTATTAATCAAATTCAGATTCCAATTCTATTTTACTTTTACCAAAGTCAAATTTATTATCTCATATTATAAGTTCAAAACTTGATTACTTATATTCATCAATCACAACTTAGATTTTATTGATTCACTTATACGTACTTTAATTTAACTTCATCGTTTAAGTTAAATTTATTCTATCAAAAATTCAAATTATACAAGTATCAACTCATTTATCATTCCCATAAATATTTTAAATAGGATTCCAGAGTCTTTTCAACCTTTCAAAACCATTTTGAAATCAATTCAAATTATCATTTGAATTCCCAAAACAAAATCCAAATTTTCCAAACAACTTTCATTTAAAATAATCTGGCAGCAATTCCTCTTTTGGAAACCCAAAAATGAACACCAATGATGCCGCGGTCATCATCAGAATTATTTTCCAGCGACCTGAAAAGAGTTTAGAGCTTTCATCTCTCCAAAACAGTTTTCCAAAACACCAAATCCTTTCAAAAACATTTCTCTGGAATTCTATTTTAGATTATAAATCAAATTTATAAATCTATTACTTATAAAATTCCACTTCTTATATATAAGATTATTTTACCATTGTAAATCATTTTAATTATAACTTCATTTATTATAATTCATTTGCTTATACACTTTACTCTTTTACAATTGTTGTTTTATTTAACTTATTCAAACATCTTTTATTAACTTATATATATATTTATATTTTCAACAACCAAACAATCAAATATATACACTTTAATAATTTCAGAAAAATTATCTCTTTATATACAAAATATAATTGAGGTAAAATTATTTCATTTACCCAATTAAAACAATATCGTGCCGAATTGTTCTGAACAAGTGTTTAGAGATCCCTATCGATAGAGTTGTACCGACAATACCGACCAGAATCCATATACCACTCAACAAATCAATCATCACAATATAAAACAATTTTTATATTCACTAACAAATACGCACTCGTATCTATTATTACACTCAACTCATTCTAGAGTACTACTGACTCTATCTCTAATGAGTAACACCCAACAGAGCAGGGTTGTCGCTTAACCATATGCACTGATACCAAATGTAACGATCTAGATTTTTCGACGCTCGAAAATCGACATTAATACATTCACTGTATCAACTACCGAGCTATCGAATGTCGAAAAACCGAATTGTTATGGAGAAAAAGAAGAGGTAGAAGAAAATATAAGAAAAAGAAAGAAGAAACAACAGAAACAGAGACAATATCAGAAACTCACATTCGCAGCTGAACAACATATAATAGATAAATGAATAATCTTTAAATCAAAGAACAATATCATTTTATACATTACATCATCCTCAGAGTTTACACAACAATATACAACACAATACTAGACAGTTATACAACTTGTCTTCATACAGAATACACAACGGAATAATACATAGTATAGATGATACGTCTCGCCATCCAGCTCGCCACTTGAGC
The DNA here is from genome assembly GCA_030737815.1 of Allium fistulosum. NCBI lineage: Eukaryota > Viridiplantae > Streptophyta > Magnoliopsida > Asparagales > Amaryllidaceae > Allium > Allium fistulosum. The sequence continues at coordinate 1,027,451,082 of CM060902.1, forward strand.
TCCATAGCATCTCCTGAATCCAGAATGACCTGATAACCTAACTCTAGACAGCCCGTGTGGAAATTGGTGGGCACCCAGAGTTTAGGAGGAAACAATAAACTCTAGGTCAATCATGGTGACTGGTGTGAGAACTAAAACAGTTTACCTTTAAGCAACAACAACAAAGAAAACAAACAATTTCGCAATGCTTTTGGAAAATGAAACTACCATAAGACCTCCCACCACACACACAATGCAAACGCAGAATTGGAGGAGATTTCTTCTTATGATAGTCAAAGATGCTTACTACGCAAATCATTGGATATTATTATTAATGTCTAGTGTAGAAAACATTTCGAAAGTATAATATTAATCTTAGCCAGCATAGACATTCCGAACTATGCCTACTATAGCTACCATCTAAACAGTGGTGACCACCATAAGTAAATGGCAGGTTCTACAGCTAAAACCGTACAGGGTTCGTATTGGAAAATGGATTTTCCAACAAATGGCCAGGCTAAGGAACTTCCTTTCCTACTGCCGAATGGGATCGCCTCTGGCTGGACGTCCCGAGAGACAAACTGCTCTCTGCCAAACAAGGCCGGGTTACCCCTGTAACTAGGTAACTCACGAATATGTCATCACCCAGTCCTTTGGGACCTTTATCCGAGCGCTCGGTAACCAACATCACACATAATAAATAAGGTGTGTCCACATGAGTAAGTATCTGGGCTCCATACCATGATACCACCCCTTTCCAGAAGGAAATGACATACACTAAAGGGCGCGACCCTCATAACCTTGCCGCAACATTCATGTTTCGACCATTTCCGAGTTGTTGAGGCCCTGACGAAGTCTCGTCCACAAAGCTACGCTTTTTCACAAAAGCTATGCTTTGGGTCAAACAAATGATCAAAGTAATGACCACAAAGATAAATGATCAAACAAATGATCATATCACAAATGATCAAACAATGATCATTTCACAGCAACACTCAGCATGCCACATTACCAAATTGGGAATATATCGCTGATAACCTTCAACTACATAACCTCTGAGCTCGTACGTCTCAGAGAAGGGTGTTAAGCTAAGAGAATAAATTCTCCGCCACCAACAGAAATGTATTTGAAAGAAATCAGCTTTACATCTCAAAATGTAATGTCAGACACGTACCCATACAAGTCTGTTCCGGGTTCGAACAGAACCGAAGGCACTTCCAAAAGAAGCCCTTGCAATCCGGATATTCACAATCCCGATAAAACTTCCCATCACAAAGGAAATCTCAATACCGTAGCTAATGGTGCAGAGACAATCGATAGGTCATCCTATCGTTTTCACAAACACCCGGTCTTTACCACCGGTCTTCAATACGATCCATATCGTCGTATCACTAATTCGGAATGGGTTATACGACACAAAGGTCCTTTCTCGGCTAACCCGAATAGTGAGCGCTTATTCAAAAATAAGTGTGGCATTCAAATTCAAGCAAATCACAATAAATACCCATTCAAGGTAATTATTGATAGTCAGTTATTTAACTATCAATAGGTATGCACAGCATCATCAGATTCCAAATAAATTTTCAAATTATTTATCTTCTAAAATATCTTTACAAGATATATAATTTCCACACTTCAACTATTTGAAAACAATTTCAAATCAATTTCCACATTTCAATTATTTGAAAACAATTTCAAATCAATTTCCACATTTCAATTTATCTTTGAAGATAAATCTCAAAACATTTCACTTCATATTGGAAAAGCATTTCCATACCTATTTAATAATAGGTAATTCACAAATCCATTTATTTTCAACATTTGAAAATATTCAATATACTTAAATCAAAATTAAGTATATATTTCATTCTTTAAGGAAATCATTTTCTTAAACACATCTATTTGAGTCAAAACGAACGTTACGTAAAACATTGTTACGATAACTCAAAATCACTAGTATAGGGATTCGAAATTTAGATAGATATATAAATCCCAATACTATATAAAATATTTCCTTTCGGAAACCATTTACTATAACAACAGTGTTATAGTCCACCATTTCCTTATTCCTCGAAACTTCTATTTCAACAATAAATGTTGAAATCTATGTTTTCGATACTTAACACGTTTTAAACATCTTTTAAAACAATTACTTCATTTCGTAATATCACTTCTCCAAAACATATCCATTTTATCTAATAATATATTCACTGTCCAAAATCGTGAATATACTTTATTTACCCAATTCAATGTTTCCACACATTTATTTAAAGGATTATCCACTGTCTAAATCGTGGATGTAATTCCTTTAATTAACTTCTATAATTCACTTATCAAAATAAGTGATTTCGGATTTATAAAACAATGTTTATAATTTCCAATTCTATTTATAAAAACTTCGATTTATAAAAATCCTTGAATTAACAAATTCGATTTATAACTCAATTTTATAATTCCAATATTTTAATTTATAAATATCAATTTTATAAATCTTTTATATAAATCATTTATAATAATTCAAAAATCCCAATTTAAAATCAAAAATGGATCCGATGATGCAACAGCACCAAATAGTCAATCACAGCATCCAAACATCATATATCATCATATGATAACAGAATATATAACAACATCTGTAATTAAATCACTACGGTGAGGAATCCAGTCGGATCCCTCCAACCTGTTTCCCTGCATCCACAGATGTTAGCACAATACCAATTTCACTTCACAGTGAAATTATCGCGGTATATGGGATTTATAAATGTGAATATTAGGCACGGGTCCCTAGTAAGTTTCAAAATACACAAAAACCCCAGTAAAAAAAAGTGTGTAAATTAGGTCCCTAGAATTAAGTTACTAAGTAATTGCATATAGTTATGCAATTTTTTTGGTGAATAATTGCGGAATTTTCCGCAACTTTTTGAAAAAATTGCGTAAATTTCCGCAATTTTTTGGGTGAATAATTGCGGAATTTTCCGTAATTTTTTGAAAAAATTGCGTAAATTTCCGCAATTTTTTGGATGAATAATCGCGGAATTTTCCGCAATTTTTTGATATAATTGCATAAATGTCTGCAATTATTCACTGAATAATTGCATAAGTGTATGTCATTATTCAGTAACTTAATTCTAGGGACCTAATTTACAAACTTTATTTTACTGTGGTTTTTGTGTATTTTGAAACTTATTAGGGACCTTTGCCAAACTGTCCCTTTATAAATATTATCCGCTATTATGCGGCGCAATAGGGTCTCATTCGATATACAATGCGGGAAATCAACTCCAATATATACATATTCCAATATATATATATTGCTATATACATATATAATACCAATTCCACTTCAATGTTAAATTATCGTGGTATATGTTTTTAATAAATAACATCTGCTTACTAACGGTGTGACGACCGCCCATGACCCCTGCACCGAATCTAGAGATAGTGCGCTGTAAAGTGTGCCAGGCGACCATGGACGATTGTCAAGGTAAGTTAAAAATAGCAGAATCTATCGTATTACTCACAGCGTATGGATAAAATACAATAGAACATATGTATAGTGAAGCTTTACAGAACAAAATGACATCATATAAAACTTCATAATAGTTGAATACAAGCACCTGAATAGTCAATACAACAAGCCTCACTACAACACTCAGAGAATACAGACAGCGGAACATCCAGTACATATAAGAAGATAATATGCAACCCTCTAGCTCGTCTTCGATATCAGCTTCGTGAGAAGAGAACAGCACCTGTCACCTGCTACCTAGTCTGCCCGTCCCAAAATGGACGAACAGCCCAAGGCAATAAGAATTAAAACATAAAGCCTTGAGTCAGACAACAGTCTTAGTGAGCAGTAAACTAACTAACAACATACCAAAAGAGTACAAAGGAAAAAGGAGTAGGAATACAACCCTCCCACTCCAACCTCTTTCTACAGTGATATCCCCCAGACACACACTAAATAGAAGCAAACATAGCAGAGCATACAATTTAAAGTAGAGTAATAATCATTCGAGTCAAGGGCGATGTTTTCCAAGTACCAAGGCCTAAATCAGATAAGCACCCAGAAAATACCGCTCTTGAGTCCGAATGACGATACAACCAAACATCCATGACTCTGGCTATCACTGTTATCGTTGCCTTGATATCACCGTTAATTGAATGACCGACACATTCTTTCAGCCGTCCGTCAAGGGCTAATGCAAACCCCGATTCTAGACATAACTCCCGCACGTCATCATGACCCGTGCCTAGGACTATCTAATCTGCCCAGAGTACTTGACTATCAAACATTAGCCTTCAGGGACTATCTAATCTGCCCAACGTACTCTTGCTTTAAGCATACTAGAACCTTCAACAATGATGAGATCTCAGCCTCCTAGTCATCCTCCTCGACGACTATTTCCATACTAGCTCAAGCGCCTCTCGAGCATCCATTACTCTTAACTCGAATCATATCACCGAGTTACCAACATGCTTGGAATGATCCCATCTGGATTAGGCCAAGACTATCTCATATCATACTTCGCTTCATCACATCCTCGCAAAGTCTCATCTCAAGATTACATTGTCAAATCTATGCATAAGAGCTTCATCACCCGCTACATATGCCACCAGCAGCTTTCTCAATTCAAGAGCCTTTCTCTTAGCTTTCGAATCATCTTCGATCTAAATCAAACCATCAATCATCTAATTCATAACAATCAATCAAATCAAACATTAATCCAAGCAATCAAGCACTCAAATATGATCTAAGTAGACAATTATAACAATAATGGCAATTTCGTAATTAAAGAGTCGAAAGTCAAATAAGCATGAAAACATGAACAATGTCTCTAAAATCTTTATGAATGAACTTGCATAGATTAACATGTAGTAAAATGGATGTAACATCATCATGAATAATGGATCTATATGGATCTACACTTAGGGTGAAGAAAATGTATGGAAATCACTATTTTAACACCAAATCGAGCCAACAATCCGATATACTCCTTTGGATCCGTGTGAGAGATAATCACCACTCACCAAATCACCTAAACAACCCCAAATCAACACGCTTCAGATCTGGACAGCAAAGGATCAATCTTGATCTATCACGAATCCGCTTCAAACGAAGAAATCTCTCTTGAAAAGATGAAGATCTTCAATCTAAGCTCTTGAATCTTCAATCTTGATCTTCGATTAGAATGAAAGGAAGCACTAGATTAGAGTGGAGAAAAGAAGTGAAGAAGTGTAGAAGTCGAGCTCTCAAAATGGCAGCACTTCGTCGCTTCAAAATCCGAATCCCAAAAAGTGAGAACAACCCCCTCTATTTATAGCAGAAATCTTCCCTAGGTCGCTCGGAGTTAGGTCGTCCACGACCTACGACCTAAAACCAACCGACCTAAAGACTTGCCCAAACTTTACGACTTAACACATGGCCAAACCCAGCGACTTATCGCACGCGCGACCTAACAACTTACGCGCTTAGCGACCTAACAGAGCTCTCCATCCTACGACCTAACGAGGTTACGACCTAACACTTAACAAAACCCAGCGACCTAACAACTCACGCGACCTACCAACCCATGCGACCTAACAACTTATGCGACCTAACTCCTTAGGTCGCCTAACGACCTAACTATGCTAACAAGCTATCCACTAGGTCGCAACATACTGGGTTGTTAACTCACTAACCCTTAGGTCGCGTACTACTATAGGTCGCTCCCTGCTTATCCCCTAGCTTTCTTAGGTCGCTGCCCCTATAAGTCGTCTACGACTTACCACTTAACTTCCCTAAGTCTTATACTCCTTAAGTCGCTAACCTATAGGTCATACCAAGATACTAGGTCGCAACACAGCTATCTCCAAACTTCTTAGGTCGTTGCCGACCTAACAATGCTAACTCGGAACCACTAGGTCGCTCATCCCTAGGTCGTTAACTACTGGGTTTAACTTGCTACTCCCATAGGTCGCTCCAAACTGCCCACGACCTAAACCACCTCGCGACTTATCACCTGAATGACTTAACACTTAGGTGCGACTCAAGACTCTTAACTCGCCTATCCCCTTAGGTCGCAGACCTTCTTTAAGTCGCTCACGACTTATCTCCTAAGTCTCCAACAACATTTAACTAACCTCTAGGTCGCGTACGACCTAGGACTTAGGCAAATTTCAACCAAAATCTGAAACAACTAGAAAATGCTGAAAATCCTAGATTTTGACAAACTTGTCGATCCGTAAAAATACGGGTCATTACATTCTCTCCCCCTTAGGAATTTCACCCCCGAAATTCCACACAATCAAAGCAATCAAAGACTATTCTGTACGCCTGTTATCCATAACAATCAACAAACCATGCATCCAATTCTAGCTTAGCATACATAATTCTAAGACTTAGAACAAGTTACAATATCGTGAGATGAGACGACACCTTAGGGCCATACCTCGAAGAGTTCAGGATGAGCTGCTTTCATCCCCTCTTCCACCTCCCACGTATAGTCGTTATCATCGTCACTCCATTGTATCTTGAGCAACTTAACTATCTTCCTCCTAAGCTGTTTCGTGTCGGTTTCCACAACACGAAACGGCTTACGAGGTCTTCTATCGACTGGATCAACTTCGAAGTCTTCACAGTTATCAGCAGAAACCACTGTATTCGAGTCGTGCACATACTTCCGTAGATATGATACATGAAAAACATTGTGCACACTCGACATCTTCTCCGGTAATTCCAATCTATAAGCGAGCTTTCCAATTCGCTCGGTAATCGGGAATGGTCCAACAAATCTCGGAGTCAATTTTCCTTTCTTCCCGAATCGAATAACATTCTTCAGTGGAGAAATCTTCACAAAAACCATATCTCCTATGTCGAATTCCAAATCCTTTCGACGCTTATCGGCATAACTCTTCTGACGGTCTTGGGCTGCCTTCATTCGTTGCCGAATGATCTCTATGCAATCCGAAGTCTGTCGAATCATCTCTGGCCCAAGTATCAGTTTTTCCCCAGTTTCTATCCAACACATCGGAGAGTTGCACGGTCTTCCATACAATGCCTCATACGGTGCCATACCAATGCTTGACTGGTAACTGTTGTTGTATGCAAACTCCACCAAATGAAGGTGATCTTCCCATGATCCTCCGAAATCCAAAACACAAGCTCTAAGAAGATCTTCCAAAACTCGGTTGACTCTCTCGGTCTGACCATCTGTTTGGGGATGATAAGCTGTACTCAAACACAACTCGGTTCCCAAGACTTCCTGGAAGCTCTTCCAAAATCCACTAGTGAACAATGGGTCTCGATCGCTCACTATACTCTTCGGAATACCATGGAAACGAACTATCCACTTAACATACAACTCAGCCAACTTTGATGCAGTCCTAGTCGATCGAACAGGAATGAACCTCGCACTCTTAGTCAGAAGATCCACAATGACCCAAATTCCTTCATTTCCCGTTCTGGTTCTAGGTAATCCATCAATAAAATCCATCGATATCTGCTCCCACTTCCATGTAGGAACTTCTAAAGGCTGAAGCAATCCACTAGGCTTCTTCTGTTCGGCTTTTACCAACTGGCAGTTCATACATTTGGAAATAAAATTTCCAACATCCTTCTTCATGCCTTCCCAGTAGTAGGTTCTCTTCATGTCCCGATACATCTTATTTCCACCAGGATGAATTGTCAACTTCGAGTGATGACTTTCCTTCAAAACTTCACTCCTCAATTCATCTATATCGGGAACAACTAGTCGTCCTTGCTTCCGAAGCCAACCCTCTCGATCGACCTCAAACCCTTTATCCTTTTCTGGATCCAATCCAGATTCCAAATCATGGATAATCTTGACAAGCTTATCGTCTCGCTTTTGGCTCTCGCCAATCCTTTCCACAAGAGAAGGTCTTATCGATAAGTTTGCCAACATCTCAGGCTCCAATTCACATCTAGGCCTGAAGTCAAATCCAGCTAAATACTCGAGATTCTTCCACTCCGAAAACATAGCTCCCAATCTTGCATGTCTTCGACTTAACGCATCTGCCACTACGTTACCTTTTCCCGGAGTATAAGCTATACCAAAATCATATGATGCCAAAAACTCTAGCCAACGTTGCTGCCGAAGATTCAAATCCTTTTGGGAGAAAAGATACTTCAACGACTTGTGATCCGTAAACAACTCGAATCGAACTCCCAATAGATAATGTCTCCACATCTTCAGAGCAAATACAATCGCCGCTAACTCCAAATCATGAGTTGGGTAATTCCTTTCATGCGGCTTCAGTTGTCGACTTGCATACGCAACAACTTTATCCCTCTGCATCAGCACTGCTCCAAGTCCAGTACCACATGCGTCGGTGTAAACCACCATCTCATCATTCCCACTTGGAATAGTCAAAACAGGAGCACTTGTCAATCTCTCTTTCAGGATTCCTAAAGCTTGCTCACACTTAGCATCCCAACTGAACACTTGGTTCTTCTTTGTCAATCCTGTTAACGGTGCAGCTATCTTGGAGAAGTCTTTGATAAACCGTCGATAATATCCTGCTAATCCAAGAAAACTTCTCACATCAGATGCATTCTTAGGTCTAACCCAATCCTGGATTGCTGCCACCTTAGCGGGATCAACCGCTATTCCACTTCCAGAAATCACATGGCCTAAGAACCTCACTTCACTCTTCCAGAAGTGACACTTCGAAAACTTAGCCTTCAGCTGATGTTTCCGTAAGATTTCCAAAACAATACGCAAGTGCGTCTTGTGCTCTTCTTCCGTTCTGGAATAAATCAGAATATCATCCACGAACACAAGTACGAACTTGTTCAACCGATCTCTGAACACTCTATTCATAAGATCCACAAAATATGCTGGTACGTTAGTCAATCCAAACGGCATTACCAGCCACTCAAAGAAACCAGATGGTGTCCGAAAAGCAGTCTTCGGCACACTATCCTTAGCCACTCTCAACTGGTGAAATCCCGTTGCCAAATCCATCTGAGAAAACACCTTAGCTTCGTGAAGCTGATCAAACAAGTCATCTATTCTCGGCAATGGATACTTGTTCTTCTTAGTCACCTTATTCAGCTCACGATAATCGACACACAACCTCAGCGATCCATCTGCTTTGGTTGCGAATACAACTGGTGCACCCCATTCGGACACACTACGCCGAATGAATCCTTTCTTCAAAAGATCATCAACTTGCACCTTCAACTCTTGCTGTTCCCTAGGCGCCATCCGCCTAAGAGGCATCACAACAGGTCTGGCTCCTTCAACTAGATCTATCCGAAACTCGATCTCTCTATGCGGCGGCAACCCTTTGACTTCGTCAAAGACATCCTCGAATCCATTCACGATTGGCACTAATGACAGTCCATCCCGTGGAACAACTAGCGAATACATGAAGCTCATGAAGACGCCTTCTTCATGCTTACATCGTATCAAAATCTTTCGCCCCTCCACATTCTCGACTGTCACCTCCAACCTCTCGCAATCAACCTTTGCCGCATACTTCCTAAGCCAGTCCATACCCAAAATAATTCCGAACCTCGCAAAGTTCAGAACAAAGCAATCACAAACAAAAGAGCAACCATGACTCGATACAACTAGACCACGGCATAACATACACAAACAAGACGAACCCCCAACTGGATTAGTCACAACCAATGGCCTATCAACAATATCTGGCTTCAAATCTAACCGGCCTACGAGTTCATTACAAACAAACGAATGCGACGCTCTAGTATCAAACAAAACTCTAACTGGAACACCATATAAGAAAAGAGTACCTTGAACCACCACACTCTTTCCCTTCTCTTCAGCGGTAGGAGCTTTCGAAGACGACGGAATAGCTCCCAAAGCATAAGCTTGCACAATCTGCCTGTCCTTCCTCGGTTCTGGACAATTCTTCCTGATGTGCCCTGGCTTGTCACAGTTGTGACACTTCATCGGTGCCTTCGGATTCTTACAATCCTTAAAGAAATGGCCCTTCTGCTGACAGTTGTAGCAAATCACCTCGCCTTTCGGCTTCTTCTGGCCATCCTTACCCTTCTGCTGCTGCTTCCTCTTCTTGTTTCCACCTTGCTATGGTTTAGAATCTTCCCTGGTAACAGCAACAACAGATCCTTCCTTAGGAAACAGACTTTCATGCCTAAGAGCTTTCTCCACAAGCTTCTCAAATGAATCGTCCAAATGATCCACCAACTGTCTCCCAAGATAACTGTCCAAGCCTGTCACAAACTTCTCATTCTTCTGATATACAGATTCGATATATGACCGGGCATACTTGGACAAAGCCTCAAACTCAGAAACATACTCAAGAACTGGTCTTCCACCCTGCTTGAGCTCCACAAACCTCTTGAACAGAACTGACTTCTGAGCTGTAGAAATGAACTTAGCTTCAAATCTGACTTGGAATTGCTCCCAAGTAATCTCTTCCTCCGGAGTATTGATGGTAATAGAGTTCCACCAATCAGAAGCTCTCCCTTGAAGCTGCCTTGATGCCAACTTCCTCTTAGTTGCATCATCAATTCCCAAATCACCAAAGATCCTTCTACAAGCATCTATCCACCTCTGGACCTCAATAGTTGATTCTGTTCCCAAGAAAACCTTTCCTCCAAGAGCAGTATAATCCTTGCACAACTTAGCAAAATCCACTGGTTTCGGAGTTTGGACTTGAACTCCAACATCTACTGCTGCCCCCGGAGTTGGTATCCTTCTCATGATCGAAGTCATCATAGCTTCGAACATGGCTGCATAATCAGCAGCCCCCTCAGTAGCACGGCCTTCCCTAGCAGCTGGTCTCCCTCTTCGACTCATTCTCAATATCTATAAAAAGGAATGATCAGAACATCTAGAGAAACAACTGCATAAAGGACTAACTTACTGCTAAACTACTATATTATATATAGTATTCATCCATCAAAATACAATTACGTCTCTCATACGTAGTTACGTCAGCGAGCGTTGGGTAAAATCGATTAACCAATGCTCTGATACCAAATGTGACGACCGCCCATGACCCCTGCACCGAATCTAGAGATAGTGCGCTGTAAAGTGTGCCAGGCGACCATGGACGATTGTCAAGGTAAGTTAAAAATAGCAGAATCTATCGTATTACTCACAGCGCATGGATAAAATACAATAGAACATATGTATAGTGAAGCTTTACAGAACAAAATGACATCATATAAAACTTCATAATAGTTGAATACAAGCATCTGAATAGTCAATACAACAAGCCTCACTACAACACTCAGAGAATACAGACAGCGGAACATCCAGTACATATAAGAAGATAATATGCAACCCTCTAGCTCGTCTTCGATATCAGCATCGTGAGAAGAGAACAGCACCGGTCACCTGCTACCTAGTCTGCCCGTCCCAAAATGGACGAACAGCCCAAGGCAATAAGAATTAAAACATAAAGCCTTGAGTCAGACAACAGTCTTAGTGAGCAGTAAACTAACTAACAACATACCAAAAGAGTACAAAGGAAAAAGGAGTAGGAATACAACCCTCCCACTCCAACCTCTTTCTACAGTGATAGCCCCCAGACACACACTAAATAGAAGCAAACATAGCAGAGCATACAATTTAAAGTAGAGTAATAATCATTCGAGTCAAGGGCGATGTTTTCCAAGTACCAAGGCCTAAATCAGATAAGCACCCAGAAAATACCGCTCTTGAGTCCGAATGACGATACAACCAAACATCCATGACTCTGGCTATCACTGTTATCGTTGCCTTGATATCACCGTTAATTGAATGACCGGCACATTCTTTCAGCCGTCCGTCAAGGGCTAATGGAAACCCCGATTCTAGACATAACTCCTGCACGTCATCATGACCCGTGCCTAGGACTATCTAATCTGCCCAGAGTACTTGACTATCAAACATTAGCCTTCAGGGACTATCTAATCTGCCCAACGTACTCTTTCTTTGAGCATGCTAGAACCTTCAACAACGATGAGATCTCAGCCTCCTAGTCATCCTCCTCGACGACTATTTCCATACTAGCTCAAGCGCCTCTCGAGCGTCCATTACTCTTAACTCGAATCATATCACCGAGTTACCAACATGCTTGGAATGATCCCATCTGGATTAGGCCAAGACTATCTCATATCATACTTCGCTTCATCACATCCTCGCAAAGTCTCATCTCAAGATTACATTGTCAAATCTATGCATAAGAGCTTCATCACCCGCTACATATGCCACCAGCAGCTTTCTCAATTCAAGAGCCTTTCTCTTAGCTTTCGAATCATCTTCGATCTAAATCAAACCATCAATCATCTAATTCATAACAATCAATCAAATCAAACATTAATCCAAGCAATCAAGCACTCAAATATGATCTAAGTAGACAATTATAACAATAATGGCAATTTCGTAATTAAAGAGTCGAAAGTCAAATAAGCATGAAAACATGAACAATGTCTCTAAAATCTTGATGAATGAACTTGCATAGATTAACATGTAGTAAAATGGATGTAACATCATCATGAATAATGGATCTATATGGATCTACACTTAGGGTGAAGAAAATGTATGGAAATCACTATTTTAACACCAAATCGAGCCAACAATCCGATATACTTCTTTGGATCCGTGTGAGAGATAATCACCACTCACCAAATCACCTAAACAACCCCAAATCAACACGCTTCAGATCTGGACAGCAAAGGATCAATCTTGATCTATCACGAATCCGCTTCAAACGAAGAAATCTCTCTTGAAAAGATGAAGATCTTCAATCTAAGCTCTTGAATCTTCAATCTTGATCTTCGATTAGGATGAAAGGAAGCACTAGATTAGAGTGGAGAAAAGAAGTGAAGAAGTGTAGAAGTCGAGCTCTCAAAATGGCAGCACTTCGTCGCTTTAAAATCCGGATCCCAAAAAGTGAGAACAACCCCCTCTATTTATAGCAGAAATCTTCCCTAGGTCGCTCGGAGTTAGGTCGTCCACGACCTACGACCTAAAACCAACCGACCTAAAGACTTGCCCAAACCTTACGACTTAACACATGGCCAAACCCAGCGACTTATAGCACGCGCGACCTAACAACTTACGCGCTTAGCGACCTAACAGAGCTCTCCATCCTACGACCTAACGACGTTACGACCTAACACTTAACAAAACCCAGCGACCTAACAACTCACGCGACCTACCAACCCATGCGACCTAACAACTTATGCGACCTAACTCCTTAGGTCGCCTAACGACCTAACTATGCTAACAAGCTATCCACTAGGTCGCAACATACTGGGTTGTTAACTCACTAACCCTTAGGTCGCGTACTACTATAGGTCGCTCCCTGCTTATCCCCTAGCTTCCTTAGGTCGCTGCCCCTATAAGTCGTCTACGACTTACCACTTAACTTCCCTAAGTCGTATACTCCTTAAGTCGCTAACCTATAGGTCATACAAAGATACTAGGTCGCAACACAGCTATCTCCAAACTTCTTAGGTCGTTGCCGACCTAACAATGCTAACTCGGAACCACTAGGTCGCTCATCCCTAGGTCGTTAACTACTGGGTTTAACTTGCTACTCCCATAGGTCGCTCCAAACTGCCCACGACCTAAACCACCTCGCGACTTATCATCTGAACGACTTAACACTTAGGTGCGACTCAAGACAGTGCGACCTACCACTTAATCTGGCTACGACCTAACTCTTAACTCGCCTATCCCCTTAGGTCGCAGACCTTCTTTAAGTCGCTCACGACTTATCTCCTAAGTCGCCAACAACATTTAACTAACCTCTAGGTCGCGTACGACCTAGGACTTAGGAAAATTTCAACCAAAATCTGAAACAACTAGAAAATGCTGAAAATCCCAGATTTTGACAAACTTGTCGATCCGTAAAAATACGGGTCGTTACAAACGGCGTATAATGTCTATTTATCACAATAAATAACAATCATCATCCAATTCACACAATCAAGCACTATCAACAATTTTAAATCTCAACTATTTAAAATTTAAATCGAAACACAACATTCGATTGAGTGAGGAGTTCTCACCTTGATTTCAATTCCGTTCCAGCTTTTTATTTCGAATAAAATCAAACACGCGTTTAATTTTATCCAAAATTTTCACTGACTCCAATTTACTCCAATCCAGTTCCATAGCGTAGTGCTCGACAATACGAAGCCAACGCAATTCGTTTCGTCCAAAACGGACCTCGTATCAAAAAGTTATACACGTTTAAAGTTTGTACAATTTAATATAATTCAATTTTTTTTACAATATCTTTTATTGTTTTAACCTCCAACTCATCTGAGCCCTTCATCACTCCAGCATTAGATCTGGGCCGTGCTGGTTTGCTTCTCCTCCATCACGCATGCTCCAGGCCATTCACGTTGAAACCAAACCCATTCCCGTTTGAAACATCACGATGCCGCGCCCCCCAACGATGCTTGAAACCCCATCACACTACCCTCAAATCGAAGCTAGTAGCCTCGCCTACCCACGCCGCAAAAATCACTAATCTCGGCCTCCTCATGGCTGTGAAAAACGTGCCCAAAGGTATCGCCTTTGAATTGAAATTGCCGTTGATCGGCTCCACTACAAACGATCTCCACCGTTGGATGTGGAGATCTCAACGTGCTCTACGACTTTGCAGTTGAATGTTTTTCGTGAAACTCATCGGATTTGGAGATAAACGAGGTGAAAGCACACGAATTTCTGGCCATTCGTGAGGATAGTGGCGGCTAGAGCTGAAGAGAATTAGGGTTTTCTCTGTGAACATTTATATATAAACGTATATAAATATTATTTTAATATTAAATCTATTTTAAAACAACTTTTTCAAACGATCTCCAAATTACATGTGCCGCCTGGCGTTCGTAAGGTTTACCTCGCGTTCCGAACACAATGGAACGTGTTTCGGAGGTTAATTCGATCATCTGTGCGAGTTACGGAAATAAACGATCGATTTTAAATTAAACCGATTTCGATACGTTTTCGCTTGCCCCGGACAAACCGTACATCCGATTGACACGAAATTTGAAATCTTACAATAATATCACATTACGGATCCGATGAAACTGGTTTCGTCGAAATCCGAGACTTTTTGAAAAATGACTATTTTAACTCGCCAAATTAATATTAAAACAATTTCGATGCGTTTCGAGCTGCCACAGTCAAACGACAACTCCAATTGCTACGAAAATTGAAATCCGATAATAACAAAGTATTACGGATCCAATGGAACTAGTTTCGTCCAATTCTGAGACTGTCCCAAAAATGGCTAATTTCACTAGTCGATTTAAATATTAAAATATTCAATTTTCACAATTTTACTTTAAATTCAATTTTAAAAGTTCTATAACATCACTATAACTTCAACATGATTTAATATAACTTTATAAATCATTTTTTATCACACAAAATCCAGATTTCAATTATTTCTGGAATTTCAACTATTTATTTATCTATTTAATTTCCAATTAAATCCAATTATTCGAAAACTAAATTATTCGACTTATTAATTTCACTTGTTAATATTTAAAATCAATTAAATATTCGAATTTCAAATGTCATAAATTCTGGGTCGTTACAGGAGGACATCAGGATTGGCACTTATCCTTAATAGAATTTGCATCTAATAGTAGTCACCAACAGACGATTGTTATGACACCCTTGAAGCACTTAATGGGAGGCCATGTAAATCGCTAAATTGTGGGTGGGAAATCACCGGCAAAATTCTACTCGGACCAAGTTTGAATTAAGAGACTTCGGGAAGTTAGAGTTGGCTAGGTAGCGTGTGATGGTCATAAGGTTTGGAAGTTTGAAAAGTTGACACTAAGATCCATTGGTCCTTTCCCGATATTAGGGAAAATAAGAAACTTGCAAGTTGACAGGAGTCCATGACCTTTTTCATGTTTTGCATTTGACAGAATACCTTTATAACATAGCCATTATGATAAAGCCTAATCAATTGGGGGATACTAAAATAGAGCAATAACTTGATGTGCCATTGCGTGCATTAAAAAGCATGGAACTAGGAGGCTCCGCAATAAAGAAATTGGGTTGGTTTGAGTACATTGTGGAGAAAATCTGGTGGAAGGCGTGAGGACTTGTTATCCTAAGCCTTTCTTTGGTAAACTTTTCTCTCCAAAATTAGGATTTTGGTTGCATCGTGGTTGCTAGATTAAATGGTAGGATATGGTTGCTATAATTTTTCACAATTAATTTACACTCATGCGGAAATTTTATGCATGTTCAGGGCATTTGCATACATTCTTGCATAACACGATCACACAATCAGGCTAGGATTGCACTCATTTATAGTATGTCTGCAGCACATAATCACATTGCACTTTGGTTGAGTAGATGATTGTGTAGATAACTTGGTTGTATAACATGAATGTTATTGTGCGTTATGCTGTTTTCACATTAGGAAAGATCCCGAGGATTAAATTCTTTTAAGGGTGGAGAACATAACACTCCGTAAAATCAACCATAGGTAAATAAATTAAATTAAACAAGATGAGGGTAGAATGGAAATTTTGCAAAAGTTGAAATTAGACCATGAAAGTTATGTTGTTGCGTTCGTGGTGAAATTCTGATCAATTTCCATATATAATATGCTGAAAACGGAGCTCAAACAAAGAAGATATGAGCATTTGAAATTTTCGAGATTAAAATAATTTAATTCGAATTCAAATGAATAAATAAATTTAAAATTTAAAATTTGAAAGTTTACCGACGTTAGACTTGGGAGTTAAGTAAATGTTAAAATTAGCGGTTAACGTTAAAAATATAATTAAGGAATAAAATAATTACGGAATGGAAAATAAAATAACGTACCCAAAATAAGTGAAGCGGTCGACCTCAAGACCCGACCGGTCGACCCCTAGCAGTCGACCGCTACATAGAGGGCGGTCGACCGCTCGTCGGGGTGGCGACTATGGTTTTTTTAGGGTTAAACATTCCAGATTTGTCCGTTTTTACCCTAGTTACATCCGACGGTTCTGGTGCATTTCAACCTCTATAAATAGAACCCTGCCTCTCCGCTTTTACTCACAATATTTTGGGAACATCAACGAAGCCTTGTAGGTTCATCTCTTCTTAGATTCAGAAAACTCATTTAGGGTTTCAGGTAAGAAATCATATATACCTATCTTTGTTTATATTTGATTTCTAATACTCTTTTCCTCCAACTTTTCTAAATCTAATATATATGAATCTCTTGATGTATATATCAATAAGAAGAGATCTAAAGGAGATTATAATGGGCGTTTCAAATCCAAAGAGAAGCAAAGCTAAGGACCAACCGTGAGTGGAAATCTTAGCATTTTTATTTCAGTGATTGATTAGTATGTTATGAATTTGAATATGCTTTAGAGGTTTTGGGTTTACGAAAATAATGCAGAATAAAACCCCCCAAAACTCTTTTGATTCGAAATGTTAATTCATGTTGGAATTCTCAGTTATTTACACTAAATTCTTGGAATTGTAAAGTTTCGCAGTTTTGGTAATTTCAAATTCCATTCCACTCTAATTTGATTATGAAACCTCATTAAGGAATACAGTGTAAAGTATGAATTTATTCGTAGTTTATACCATTTATTCCATATGAAAATAAAAGAGAAATCTCATTGTTTAAATTCTTTGTAAAGTGAGGTTGAGTAAAGATTGAAATTGAAATTGCAATTTATATTTTTGAGATTATTCCATGATTTAATGTGATAGATTGAGTTGAAATTTTTATTATGTACAAGTCTATTTATTGTAATTTTTGGATATGAATATTAAATCCTTTGTTAAGGATACTGGAATCCTTTATTATGGATATTCAAAATATGGCACCATTGATAATATGGAAAAAGGACTTGTATTATTGTTGTTAAAAAAGAATTAACATTTAATGTTAGTTGGGGCGTAATCTCCGCACGCATAGAAAATAATAAGTGCGTATTTATTTATATATTAAATATCGTAAATAGCGTACAATTATAACATATTAATTGCATAGTTAATTAGGTCATAAGTGCCGTTAAATCGCCCGTAGGAAATTAGTTGATTTATTAAGGCAAAATAAGAAGTAATTCTTATATAGCCTAATTAATGGACACGGGGAGGCATGTATTATTTATTAAGAGTGTTGTAAATATGATTAAGTCATAGGGATATCGCCTATGATAAATAACTACGGAAGACACAAGGTTAGTCCCAATTTTTTGTAGGGTAAATCTACCTTGCTAATCCGGGAACCATTTCCTATGAATGGTCGGACTGATATGAGACGTCTCTGTGGGTATGTGTCATAATACGAAGACCTTCTTTAGGGTTTTGAGGTATTAAGTGGTTGTTTGACCGCATGCCTCTTTTTCCGAAGCGGAATTTTAAATGGTCGAGATTGGGTTTAGGCACGGTTAAGGATATCTCGGAAAGGTCCGCTTCAATAGGAAGTATTAAGTGTCCAAAGTGGTTTCCATGCAATGTCAACTAGATAGTTACCTATATAGAGTTTACCTTGGGAATAAGTATTAATGATGGAAGCCTACCTCAATTGAGGTCTTAAATAGCCAGAGTTTGCTTATTTTTCTTTAGACGGTATTAGGTGGCTTGAGTTTTCTATCTCTCGCATTGTTAGACATTTATGACGTTCGTTATAGGTTATGGGATTTTGGAAACCTGCATCAGGAATGGAAGGTGACAAGTGGTTGTTTGAGGGCCCGCCTTCTTTACTTATATGATGTACTAAATGGTTTTAAATTTGTAAGACATATTCTTATTTTGAAATATACTACTCAAGTACTGATATACTAAGGCTCGAGGTTTTTATTCATCGAACACTTGTTGTTTTGACTCCTTCCTCATTGCAACATAGATTAAAGAAGGAGTTGATGATGCCTGAAGATGGCGAGAGTGAAGCTTGTGGTAGTTATTATCTACCTTTTCATGTTATTTTCTATTGTACCTATAAAATGTACTTTTGAACAAATTGATGTAACAGTTGTTGTTAACATTATGATATGTTTTGTGAAATTTGAAATGGTATGAAATAAATGGGTACTGTTATTGCTATTATATTTTGTCCCTTCCGCTATGGGTTTCGATATAATAGATGGATAGCTCTATATTGTTTTTCTTTTTACCAACCAACAGCCACCTTTGGAATGGGTCTAAGTTTCGATGGGCCTTTTTGGATTGGAATTTAGGCCTGTATCGGAGCAGTTGTTACAAAAACAGTGCGAGGAGAGCTTAATGAAAGCATTTCCACTATAACCTACAATTTGTATACTTCAGTTTGAAGCACATTTAAGAAGAAGATTAATCTCGACTTTTCGAGGAACCGGTCTTTGATTGATAAGGTTTACGCTTACTACTGGGCTCAATGGGCGAAAGAGGTTGCTGTGAAAGATGCTGTGGAGAATATCATTCCTTCTACCCCTTTACAAGTAAATGAGGATGAGAAGGGAAAGACCGAAGAAGATGAAGGGCCTAAAGTTGTCGACGTGATTACGGTGACCAAGGTCATGTAAAACCAATGTAAATATTTAAAACCTTTTGTATCAATACTTAGACATGTGATGGTATGGGACTTGCTTCTTGACTTTGTTATGAATGGTTTGTTGTAGTTATTTTACTCTGTTACTGCTTAACAAATGATTATGTCATTTTTGTTTGTTTAGTCTTTTGAAGAAGCGTTGTTTGCTAAGCTTCTGAAGGAAAGCAAAGATAGGCCCAAAACTAAACTTTAGACTGTCTTGGTCTTAGTGTTGCGATCATCAGTAAGCATGAGAGAGAGTTAGACGAGTCTTATACCGAACTTAGGGACGAAACACAAGAGTTGCTTTTGAGCATTGATCAAGTAGTTAATGAAAAGAGGCGTTCAGTGAGTTTATACTGCATTGATGGCAATATACCTTAGAAAATAGTTCCATTTCACCCGTTAATCCTTACTTGGAATGGTTTAGGGTTAAAATTTAGAAATTTGTGTAAGGGTTGAATTCTACTTAACTTTTTTTTACCCTCTTGTATATGGATCTATTGAATTTATGTAGTTAATAATAGAAGTTTCTATCATACCTTTGTTTGGTGTATTTAATTGTCTTTGAGATTGCATATTTTTCTTTTGTTACTAATTAGGCTGGCTCCTATGAAACTTTGTCTGCACCTTCTGAAGTCTTCGCACCCGACCTTCCTTCGATGCCCATCATTCCTCGGTCGTATGAGATAGGAATGTCTGAATTTGGGGTTGAGGTGATGGATCCTTCAGCCGCCATTGAGGCAAAGATTAGTTACCTCAAAGTCGAGAATAAACGGCTTTAGAAGGAGTTAGAGTGTGTCAGTAAGGACTTTAAAGAAGCCAAAGATATGCTTACCTGTCGATATATATATATATATAACACTAAGTTACGTGCTGAGCTTAACTCTGTTGCATTAAAACTAAATGAGACGCAACAGTTGGTCAAAGACGGGAGAACCTTTATGGGTTTGCTCTTCAAAATGAGATTGAATAGTAGAAGAGAACCATCGAGGATATGTCCGTGAAGATTGCTTACTTAGTCAAAGGGAAAGAGGCGGCTGAAAGTTAGAGGATGGTTGCGGTACCTCACTTGGATACAGTTTCGGCCCGTCCTGCAGATATTAGACCCTTTTCAGCAACTGTTCTATAAGGGTGGTATTTTGATGTCCATAGGTGTTTTTGTGGTTTTGGCAAGAATACGAAGAAAACCAAGGTCCAGTTGATTTATACTTTGAAGAATACAAGGAGGGAGGCTGTACTCAGAATTCATGAGCTTGAGGGCTTTTTGAGTAAAGCTCGGGGTTGAATTGCCTCCTTCTCAGAAAAACTTATACATGAGAAAATTAAAAGTGAGATAGGGCAGATTCTCCTGCAGTGCGTTAAATATGTTCTCGAATTTTCTACCCTTCTTTTGATCAGAATGTCTTATGTAATATTACGGGTTTCAAAGTAACCGTAGAAGGGCCAATCGATCATTAGGTTGGAGCTTGTTATGACCCCTGAAGGACCTTCTCCCTTAGTTATGCCCCACCTTTAGCTTCCATGCCTTAGGTGTTTTAGCATAGTATTGTTTAGAGAATGATTCGTAATTTACACCATGTTCGAGGTTATAAGCATGTTATCTGAATTGATATTTCTTTGTAAAGTTTGCGAGTTTTTTGTACTTACTTTATTTATTCGTACACTCCTTTGATTTCATTTCGTATGGGCTCTTTTCATTTTTTCAGCCCGCTTCTTTTGATTAAGATTTGGAGGTTCCCATTCTTAGGGAGAAGCTGGATCCTACCGTGGCCAATATTGCAGAACTGGAAGGTTTATTGAAGGATGCTGAAATTATATACGAGGTTGTGTATACAAATGAAATCAAGGCTTTGAATGAAACGTGAAGTTAAAGAATTAAATGGGTAGATTGCAAGGCGAATTAGCACAGAAGACACTTCTTTTGCATCCATGTTCTTCTTCTAGACTAGGTGTTGCCCCCATGTCCTCCGGGGCCGACCTGAATGAAGTTTTGAAGTGGAAGAATGATTTGAAAAATTATTATGAAGCCAAGTTTAATGAGCCAGGGGATCATTATAGGAAAGAATTGGGTACGCCAAGCACTCACATTTCGCCCTTTATTTTTACTATGGAGGAGGTCTTTGGTTTATTTTCCAGGAATACTGAGAAGACAAGGGAGAACCTTTTAGGTGAGACTGAAAGAATTAGAAGGGTGGCCATGGAGCGTATAAATGCTCTTGAGAATAAGATATTCAACTTAGAATACGAAACTCGCTTGGACTTTATTGCTGTTTCCCGAGGTGGTATGGTAGGGCTTCCTTATTAAAGTAACTTCATGATGAGAAAGTAAAGAAGGTAACGAAAAAAATCAGTGGAACGCGTGCAATCGATGTTTTCAAATGTATTTTACCCAGACTTGACCTTTTTTTATACAATCGCACCGACTATGAGTACAACCCACAAGATATGAAGATACTTGGGTAGATGCCAATTATGACCCACGTACCTTTTACGGCCATACCGCCTATAGTCGTACCACTCCTGTTCATTCATTAGCTGTCATTGCTGAATTGAATGATCCACTTCCTATTCTTCAATTGTCGAAGAGTTCTCCTCCACGTCCAACATCATATTCCCATGGATCATCCCACTGTAGAACGATCGTATCTAGATCTTCTTTTGATCCTAAGTTGGATTCTTAACATTGTTTTTTGCTTTGTTATAAGGCTAGATTTGCAAATTTTAACGTAGCCTATGTTTTTCTTGTTTTTATCTATCTATACTTGTGAAGTATGCGCTGATGTATTGAATTACACACAAATATTTTGGTAAGTAAAGGTAGAACTAAGGAAACTTGAGTAAGTTTTTAGTTTCTGATGTTTACCTAGCAAGATTTTGTTTCTGGAATTGCACCTGATCTGTGAGCTAAGGTACATTCCATGCATCGCTTTTCCTTGCCATATTTCTCATGCAGTTCATGAATGCTGAACTGAGCTTATGGCATGCATATTCTGGTGCACGTGGGGTGTGACATGCCTCCCTTTTTCAGAGATAGGTTCATGTTCGTGCGCTTGGCACGGTCTATCTTGCTAACTGGGGGCAGACTGATATTTGACCGTGAAGTCGAGTGTGTGTTTACAACCTTCGCATGCACATGGATTTTTTTACTGGTTCTGGCTATCTAGTATTTGTACGTCCAAAGTGCTATGTTAGTAAAACTAACATAGAGGGGTTTTTTATACTGGTTCGAGCCATCCAATATCACGACGGCTGACTTGGCTAAGAACCCGAGTTGCATTGTAAGCAGCTCTGTTTCAATAGCTAGTTCGGATAGTCTAATATCCCTACGTCCAGTTTGGTTGAGAAGTTGATTGTGTTATGCAGTTTTTGATAGTTGGTTCGGGCCATCTAATATCCCTATGTCCAGCATGTGTTTTTAGCTATGTCAAAAGAATTAACACAGAGGTATTTTTTACTGGTTCAGGCCGTCTAATATCCCTACAACCAGTTCATTGCATTTCAATTTTTCATAATATTTACAATGTTCATTACATAACTAGTGCAGATAGCTCAAAATGAGGTCTACGATTTCCAGCGCGGTATTGAACACTTGTCTTTTGCAGTTATAGTTGATGCTTCAACTTTAGTTCCTCCATTGGATTTTGAATCCATCACGCTTTCAATCTCGGCTATCTGTCTGATATAGGTATTCCCTAAGGTTAGGGAGAGAAGCATCAATAATCTAGGCACCGACAGCTAGGTTTGGTTGCAATGGGGGATGATAGCTTATCTTTCAAATCGGTGTGCATCTCAATAACTTCATCTTGCTGCTTGGCCTAGGTAAGGAAGGGCACCATTGTTGAATCTCCCAGTTTTCGAGTAGAAAGGTTAAATGTCCTTATCAACATGACCACACTATGGGGTCTTTTCCAAATCATTTTAGCACGGTACCATCAATTCCTAGATTCCGGCTCTTGATTTCATGCAATTATCGGATTCATTGTCTAAATAAACAAATACCCACGTGCTTTCATTCAACTTACGGCCATTTATTGATAAAGGAGGGTGATAATCAACTGGTAGTAGCCATTCACCTTGATTCCATGCAACACCGATTATTGATTCTTTCTATCAAGTAGTTAGAGGGTTGATGTCGGATGAGTTCGGGATTTGATTTGTGGGTCGGTTTCACCATTCTCATCTCTGAGGGTGCTATTGTCACTTACTCACTGCATAGTCGATGCAACCGGTAATTGAAGGTGGTGAACAGTGGATAGTGTAGGATAATTTTGCTTTAGGGCGTTATTTTAGGCCATTATCTCCTTTAGCCCTTTCTTTTGTTGGTTCCTGATTTGTTGTGGGTTGGATCGTGGTTAGGATGAGGTCCATGGGGTCTTTGGGAGCTATGAGTGACCACTTTGAGTGAAGGGGATTAATGGATTAGCGGGGTTCATGATTTATAAGGGAGCGTCAGTAGACTCATCGAAAGAAAAAGACTAGGAATGGAGGTTAGCTAGATTTACTAGAGATTAGGAAAAAGGAATGGAGGTTCGGGCCCTCCTTCTAACGCCAAAAATGTTGGTGAAATTTTTCGTCTCATAGCACCTCAATTGATTAGGAAAGTAATTGTTAATGTTTATTCATGAATTTGAATCAAGAAACTTAACTTGTGTTAAGCTTGCCTTTGGGTAGTAACTATGTCGCTAGATACTTACATAATTATGTAGTTACACTCCAACTATTCGTTAGAATGTCAAATCTAATTCGTGTTTTATATTGACCTATAATCCAATGCAAATATAAATTGGTAATAATGCCTGAAAGTAAAAGGACAGAAATTTTTACGTGGTTCGGATGTTAAGGAATCATACGTCCATGGGTCAAGTTCTTTTCTTATATCTTATCTGCTGATACAAGTGTTCAAAAAAATAGAAAGATACAATTTTCTTATTTTAAAAAGAAAGGAAAAGAAAAGTCATATCCATATTCCTAATCGTCTCATATTTATTGTGTTGAGGATGTACATGGATAGCCACCATGCTTTCTTCGCCATTATGTTTCCACCTTTGGATCATGCCACATGTCTTTCATCTGCTTTGTTGGTTGGATGCATCAGGATAGCTGACATATCATTAGTAGGAAGCCCTAATTTGGGCGGTTGAATTATGGTCTTTGGTAGGAAGTTTGATTGGAGGTGGGAACTTCTGAAATTGAGGCGAGAATATCTGGAATTGGAGCGGGAGACCTTAGCGGGTTCTGATCTGATGCAGTAATGGGTTTGCATACTGCCTTAAGAGGACATTAGGAGTCACTTGTTGGTTTTTAGGGCACCGACGATATTTTTGGGGCAAGGCTGTACTAGTTGATGTGCGATACTTGCATGATACTGTTGCACTTGCCCGATACTTAGATGTGACCATCCTGAGCTGCTTTGGGCCCTAAGGTGCATGATTTGCTGTTTCTTGGGAGTTAGTCTTGTACATGATCTGAGCTGACTGCGATCTCAGCTGATTGTGATCTTAGTTACCCTCGATTTAAGTTGCCCATGATTTGGGTTGCCCTTTAATATGCCTGAGTTATTGATAAGGGCTACTCGTATTTTTGCTATTTTCTTGTAAGTGTGGATATGTATTGGAGCATTGTTTGAGCGGCCCAATGTGCAGCCCTTTGGGATGCTTATGACGCCGTGTAGTACTACTTTAGGTAGGTCTCAGTATGTGCAGTATAGATCCGTCTTGAGGGAGGTAACAAACTATGAGTTCTAGGGATGTTGGCAGCGCAGTTCAATCATTCATTTATTGTGGCATGTAAGCGCAGTACTTCATGCCCGCTTCTTATGACTATGCAAGATTTTGGTTTTAGCATCATAATGTAATATTGATACGGAGGGATAGGTGCCGATCTGACATCTTTGCGGCCTTCCTTATGGGCGTAGTATTTCATTTTGTTGCAACTTCTTGCTTTTTGGCTGTCATTATTTTGGTTGGATTAGGTGTCGTAACCACAGATTGTTTTTTTATGCAGTATCGGTTGGATTGCTTCAACCCTTTTCCTTTCTTTTTCTCCACTACAAGAGGATATGATAACATGTTATAGGCCCTACAATAATACTTGGAGAGGCAAGCTTAGCATCAAAGTTTCTTTTTATTTCTTATTGCTCTCCATGTAGTGTTTATCGTATTTAGTATTTTATCAGACTTTGTGATGTACTTCTGTACATTGTGGATTTTGACTACATACTGTTTTAAGACCGTGGTTTGGATATTTTCTGAGATGGCTATTTTCAGTATTTATATTTTTTCTGTCTTCCGTTGTGAGATATGAAAGTGTATTATGTCTTAGATTTTATCCTTGTATCTTTAGTCTTTGAAATGTTTAAAAACCCTATCAGCTCGTACTTCTTGACTTCGACGCGAGTCCAAAAGTCACCCAAGACTTTGGATCGATGTGTCGGGACGTGCAGGCTGTTGCACTGAGGTTAGTGTGCAAGGATGGATTGATGGTGTTTGTCCCTGATTTTAGATCTCAAAATACTAGGTCTTCACACTTGGTATCAGAGCTTAGGTTTAGCTATTCTCTATGCCTTTGGCGGGTTAGACGATTTAGGGTATGAAGATTTACACCTTATGTTGGGTTAGAATATAGATGAGACGGTGTTTTGATTAATGATTATATGCTTTGATTGTATGGGTTGTTTGTTTAACCACCATTGCCTCACCCTAAAATGATGTTTATTTATGATAATCCTTGTAAGGAAGATAAATAAAGTAGGAATAGGGTATGACGAATACTTATAGGAGAGGTTAAGTGTTTAAATATAACCCGAGTAACATATACTCATGATGTTAAATTATAGTTGAAACCTGGCCTTAATAGGATGGAATGATTTTTGTTTTAAGTGAATAGTATTTGTTTGGAAAATTTATGTACAAATACACAATCTTGATTTTTAAGATATTTTATTAGAAAGGGAAAATGTTTATACGGACATAAAGTGATTTGTTGAAAATCTTTAATGAGAATAAAGTGATTAATTTGGAAAATAAACTCTTTTTATGAAGATATTTTCATATGAAAAAAATGAATATTGTAAAAATATTATATCTGAGTATTTATGGAAAAAAGATATTTTATTGGAAGTTGAATTCAGCTTTTGGAAAAAACATTTTAGTGCTAGAAATTTGATTGTTTTTAAAATTCATACGGAATGAATTTCTATAATAGTATTATGATTTAGGATTGATTTATTAAAAGTGGAAAATTCCTATCTAAGGAAAGAGAAATGTTTCATTGATAAATATTTTGTTTAAAAACATTTTTTATGAAAGGATGTTCTGTTTAAAGAGAAATTATCCAGCACCACTATCTCAATGGTTAGGCACTCTAGTTTTGGTTCATGACATCATATGTACTACCACATAGGAATGGTAGTATGATTATGTACTACCACCTAAGTATCCAATTTAAAAGAATAGGAATATTTTAATGAGAACATACTAGTCGAAACTGTTTTTAATTTAGAGACATCCTTTGTATATATATATATATATATATATATATATATATATATTGAAAGGTATTTTGAAATCATGATTTAGAATACCTAGTAAAAATATCGAGAAATAATTTGGAAAATGGTATTTTAGTTGAAGAGCATTTTAAAAATGTACAATAAGATTCGTAGGGTATTTATTTAGAAAGATGATTTGATGGAGCATTCTTTATAATAAATATGCTATGATTTATGGGAGATTTATTTTAAAAATAATTTATAGAAGGGTTGTTTTCATGAAAAGATATATTATTTTGAAGAAATTATTTTTCTCGATAAAAGTGTTTGAAAATAATATGGTGAAAATATTCTATTTTGTTTAGTAATAATTTTAATGCTAGAATATTTAAAAATATTTTGATACAAGTATTTTTATTTGAGAAGTATCTTTGATTTCGAAAAACTTTTTATTTGAAAACGTATTAACCGAATCTATTAACAACCCCTTATTTTCTCTTCATCCCCTATATAAAACATATATAAAACAATTTTGCATGAATGTAAACATAGCGCAGGTATGAATCATGCCTTGGTCCCTAAAAGTGCTGAAACTTTGAATTTACAAGTACTACTATGGCATTATGCGAGACTAGAATCAAGATCATGTTTGTAGATTGCTTAAAAGAATTGATTTTACTGGTAGAAGGATGAAGTCCAAAATCAAATTTGATCTAGTTGACATCATTTCACAAGCTACAGAGGTAACATGATTACTGCTATTCACTATACTTGTCCGACTTTCTAACTAAATAGGCCATTATAATATCTAATTACTTAAAAATCCATTTAACAGCGGTGAAGTGGTGGCTATTGTTGTTTCAGGATAAGGAATATATTAATTGACGCTGACATCGGATAAATTTATTCACATATAAGTATAATCCTAAATATACCACATATGGTGTGTCATTTGACCTCAATTCCTCCAAATATTGTTCTTAGCACATAAACATGTGGAAGGAAGAAAAACCCACTGAGAGCAAAATAACTAACCAAGGAATTACAAAGATATGGATGATGTTGGTAAAAACTAGTGTGGGAAAAGAAATATATAGGGTATTGATTTTATTTTTCTTTTACAAATACTAGGGCGGAAAAAGAAATATGTGGGGTGTTAATAAATTTAGCTAAACATATTTTGGTTGTAAAGATTTCCACTTAAGGTAAAGGATTTTGGCTGAAATTTACTTAATTTTGAAAATTGTTTTATTGAGAATATATTTGGTAATATATTATTGACAAAGGATGTATTGTAAAGTATCTAATTTTACAATACTTTGAGAAGATATTTTACTAAAATGAGGATGATTTGATTCGGAAGTAAATCATTGAAACAATAAATATTTAGTTGAATAACAAACTTTGAAGTTGTTTGTTAAATGGTATGTTATTAAAAGATGTTTTATTTGGAAATTTTATTGAGAACTGTAAGACTAAACTTTACAACATGGAATGTAAAATGATGGGGCAAGATGGGTTTGAGTTTGCCCAACACCTAGTACGACAATGTTATCTTATATTTGTTATGTGTGCCTTTGCTTAAGGAGTTGTAGGGATGTCTGGTTATTCCCTTCCATGATGAGAGTTGGGATATATTGTTAGAGCTGCCTATATTGATGTATGTGATAATAACATTTTACTTGTATCAGCTTGCTTGGTTGAATTGTTCGTATTGCATTACTACTTATTAAATTATTTGCAATTAAGAAAATTGTGCTGCTTATTTACCCATGTTTGCTTATTAATTTATGGTATCCTTGTTTGAATTAATTTCTTTTGCTTGTATGATGTTATTAATTGCTTATTTTGCTACGACTGATTTTAATTATTAGTTCGTTACTTGTTTGTTTATACGTTTGGTTGCTTGATTGTCTACCTTCTGTGATCAAAAGAGAACAGTAATTAAAAGAAAAGCGAGGGACTCACAACAACGCATACACTTGGATTTTGAACGTGTTTTAAGTTGTGATGGAAGGAGAAAATGCTACACTTTATTGATTTAAAATAAATCTAGGTTAGTTTTCGTTTAAGGTGAGTGTTTTGTTTTCATTTTAGCCCTTAACATTTAATATTTACAATTTAAACCCTGAAATCTTTAACCTCCATATCTTGAGCATACAAACTTTGTTTCAAGCACGGTTTCTTCCGTTGGACTCATGATGGAATTTTGAACATTTTGGCGCTGAGTTTGCTGAGTTTTGAGGCTGTTTCAAAAGGCATTAGTATGGTATATTTATTAAAGTTTAAAAATATTAAATGCATATATGTTAATGAAAATTAATATTTGTTTATATGTGTTGTGTTATATTGAAGATTGTTTAGCTATTTTGAATATTTTGGATATGTAGTGCCTTATTATTGTTGATTTTGTATTATGGGATATTTAATTACAATTAACTTTGGATTTGGATTGGGAAATAATTAATTGTAATCAATTTTGGATTCAAAATTTGAATGTAATTCATTGCAATAAAATGGATAAAATTGTGTAATAACATGGAAAATAAATTAATAAATGATAGATGTGATTGTTCATAGATTTTGGATGATACTGGTAAATAACAGTGATTTAGTGAGTTAAAGGAAATTTAATGGGAGAAATTTAATAAGGTTGTTATTTATGAGTTTCTAGGTAAATCCATAAATAATAACAAAAAATATATTTTAAACTAAATTTTGGAAAGTTTAGTATTAATACTTATAAAATAAAGTGATAGATTTCATAAGTAATGATGTATTTTTGTGAAAATTACGTTGTTTGAGTAAATAAAAATATAATTGATTTTACAATGTTATAGGGAGATTATTATTATGGTTTGAGTGATAAAATATAAATATATTTTTGAGATAATGATGATAATAATTGAGAGATGTCTCCAAAAATGTTATGAAGTTAAATTGTTGCGATTTTGGGATAAATTGTGATAAGAAAAAGGGTTTTGAGATTTAAATGGAATATTTTTGTTTTTAGAATAAATGGTAGTAAATAGGCTTTTGGAAAGTATTAAAGAGGTTTTAATATATATTATTAGTTTGATGCAAAATAATAATATTATCTCGTTTTGAAAAGTAATTTGATGTAAATTAATATTTTGATGGAAACTACGATGTTTAAGGGATTTACAGTAATAAGTATAATAAAAAGGTATAACTATTATTGTTTTAAAAAGAATAAAGGGGTTTTTATAATAAACAATAATTAAGAGAAAAAGAATGGTCGTAAACATAATGTTTTGGATGGATGCAGTAGGTGATTAATTATTTATTTGAATTATCACATATGTTTGTTTTATGATGATGGAACGCATTGGGATGTGGATGCGATATTTTACCTTTTTTTACTACCAAATGATGGGTAGTTATTTTGGTTTTGATTATTTGAATGATATTTGATTTTGTGTTATTAATGTGGATTTGTTAGTACATATTTGATGATTTGATGTTTGTGTTACTAATATGGAGTGATTAGTAAACATTTGATGACTTATACTTACATTAATGATGTATCACCATAGTTAATGATTAGTATGTATGTAAGTATATTTGTTTTGTTTTCTTATTTGAGGATTGGGGTTGGCATTGAGTGTTGTTGATGTTTAATGGTTAGATGTGCTAAGTTTCCCCATATGATGATTTGTTATGATGGATGAGTAGGAATTCTATTTTCTGCTTGTACTGTTTGCATTGGTTGCATGGATACATGGTTGTTATGTGCTATGAAGTATTTGGTTGCAAGTGAAGAGCAGGAAACAAAACTACATGGGCTTGATTCCCTAAATGGTAACGTAAGAAGTATTTTTCTACGTAATACCCAACATATCCCTCAGGTTGGGCTGGCCGCTGGTGTGTATAGAGATTGGCATGGTCCAAACATGGTTGAAATTTATTTTTTTTCTTTTTCCATGTAATCGTACTGTCATAGTTAGGAGTAGATGATGGAGCAAAGGTCAAGAAATGTGTTACATATGCAAAATGCTTGGCTTGGTGTATCTCTTTTACACCATAGTTTTATTATTATTGATTAATGATGACAAATGTATTAGAAAATATTAGTGTGACATAATTGGTAAAATTTGTATAATATTTAAACTGTTGAGACTCATGTGTATACTTTTTTTTATTCCACTGTGAAGTTTGTCCTTTTTTGTCTATGTCGATCTTAGATTTTAAAAATTAAAACTCTCGATCCAATGTTTTTAATGTCTAAGATTAGTGTGCAAGCATAGATTGACGGTGTTTGTCACTTAATTTATATCTCTAAAATAGTAGGACGTCATAGCATATATATATAATATCATATATATGTACTACACACATATTTATCGTTATTATTTCAATACATACATGGAATATGGTTCGTAATTTAAAATCCTTCCCTTTATATTATATACGTATGTTTATATATACATATTTAAATAATTGTTTTATTTGTTAAACACATAATAATTATATTTAATGATATATATGGTGTGTGTATGTGTGTGTATTATAATAAAGCAAAGAATCTCATAAATATACATATATATGTTTTAAATCAAGTAGTAATATACAGTTACATGTACATAACTTTACACTTGTACTATAAAATATATGTATGGTTTAATTAATTGATATATATGAACAATTTTGATTGTACTCAATTAAATCGTAATATAAATCATTCAAGGTTAAAAATTATTCGTAACTTATATATATATATATATTCCTTTATATAAAAATCTAAATGAATATGCAATTCTATAAATAACATTTTAAACAATAATATATTAAAACTAATAAAATATGCAATTGTATAAATAACATTTTAAACAATATTATATTAAATCTATAAATGGATCTACTTATGTAAAATTCATTTTATATACATATTGTATATATTTTACTAAATCCATTTAATAAAAAATTACTTTTATATACATGTTCCATGTACAATTGGACCTATGCATATAATATATATAATCATACTTCCTTTTATGTAAAATCTAAACTTCAATTGTAAATATAAATAAATAATTATTAAATCTATTTATATTTAACACAATCTCATGTTAATATATATTATATTCATATTAATGGCTGAAATAAACATGATAATAGGCTAGGGAATCTGTATTAGACTAAAAAAATTATCTTTTGAATTTTCCTATTTGTAACAACTTGATCTAGCAATCTCTTTTTCTAAATTATAAATTCCAACGACTAGGATTTGGAGAGCTCTAGTTGAACCATCTTAATAGAGGCTTATAGTATGAGGGTTAGAGTTTTAGTAGATGGCTTGAGGTTTTCACTGAGAAATGAGGAGCAAAGGCTTGATTTATATAGAGAGTTTAGGAAAGATATCAACAGCTGATATTCTCTTCTTTCATTTTACCATCTCTAATAAATCTTCCATATACCATTATATGGCTTATCCTTCTTTACCTCTTCCAAAATTTTCAGCACCTTAATCAATTTATTAATTTATTTACTCATTAATACTAAATTCACATTCAATATTAATATCTGTTTTGTAAATTAAGTAAACATATATATAACAAATATATATATATTTAAATAATTTCCAAATGCCATCGAAACTCTCTAAATTCTAACAAACTTATAATAAGCATTCGTTATAATTAATATAACATTTGTATTAATTAATTTAAATTAATTTATAACACTTTATATATAAATTAAATTAGGTTTTACTTCGAGACCACTCGGATTTGATTGTGTGACTCACATATGTAAATTTGGGCAGCAATTAATATTGGATACTTCAAATATTAAAGTCCACATGTTATCTTAGCTAATACAGTGACATCATAGCTAAATTTATCGCTTAAGATTTTCAAGGTGAAATCATATTTTAAGCAACACCCTTAAGCAAAGATATCATATGCACATTCTCTTTGTCATTACTATATCACTTCAGATATCTAGAGCTAGGTTATGGTCAAAGTTTCATGATATCCATATAGAACTATACGGCCTAATTCCTAAGTCCTAAGTACAATAATAACTTTTATTATTAATCAATGTAATCTACTAGATATTTTGACTTTAAGTTGACTATAATTGATTGTGATACTAACCTCTTATAATAGAGCAGAGGAGATGGATTCCATATTGAATAGTGTTTCATGTCAAATGCTTCAACTCATACCCAACTATAGCCATATCATGCATGATGTGTCATTATTTAACTGTAATCAAAGTGGAGTACTCATGTTTAAGTTTCGTTCTAGTCTAAATAATGTCATAAATCATCTTATTGAGATTTCCTATTTGGCCTAGTTATAATTAACCAATAAGAAAACTCTTGGTTGAGTCATTCTATATTTATCCAATAACCATAAGTACGTAAACTCTTAGAGCCCTTAATGGCTGTGAGTAATACACTATAACCTAGAGTAGCTTCGCATGCACACAACTCGCCCCAAGGATGCAATGTCACTCTCCGGCTTGGTCCGGGCACTAGGGGAGCCATTAAAAGATTTTCTGGAAAGGTTTAATACAACTGTTATAGAAGTTAGTAATCTAAATGATGATGCAATACTCATGGAAGTAACTAGGGGAGTCAACCTTGATTCCGAGTTTGGCAATTGGTTAGCAGGAAAGCCTCCTTCTACATTGGACCATTTCTTTGCAAAGGTAGCTCAGTTTTTGAGGAAGGAAGATGCAAAGAGAACTAGGAAGAGAGATGTTGTAGGCCCGAGCGTCGAGGGTGTACATGATAATGTGACTGTAATGCAGTTCGATGATAGTTTCGAAAAAGTTCAGATCAATGTTCAGAACAAACCGAATGAGCAGAAGAAAGGCGGTGATAGAAACCACGATCGAAGACAGGATTCTAGGAGAAGGGAAGCCAAGGATCCCATCGTTCGATACATACACGCCATTAAATACGTTACTAGAGAATGTTTATCTATCGACCTGTAACACCATGCAGTACAGGAAACCACCTCCAAAGGAACCAACGGAGACGCAGTGACAGTCCGGAAAGTACTGTAGATTCCATGAGAGTTATGGACATACCACGGAAGAGTGTCCCCACCTTTTTGATGTTCTTGAAAAGATAATTCGAGAACGAAAGTTTCAATAGTTTGTTAAAACCCCATAGGATGGTGGGCAAGGGACATCCGACCCCAATCGAGGACAAGTTCCGCCTAGTGCTGAGGAACTTCAGCGGACAGAAGGGAGATTAGTTATTAATTCCATTATCATAGGACCACATCCAGCCGATAAAAGCTAGAATGAGATGGAGCGTTACATGAACACTAACATGTTGATGTTGAATGTTGCTCGAACATGGAGGACGGTGCTCCAGCAAAGCAGCAGCGAGCTATGATAGATGATAATGTATTTCAAAGTAGAAACGCAGACAAGGTGGAGGCTCCTACGATTGACCTGATGTTGATCTCGGCCATGATTGGCCCCGCCTTGGTAAGAAAGATTCTGATTGATTGTGAAAGTTTCGTGAATATCATTTTCGAGATGGCATATGACCAGATGTTACTGGAAGCCAAAGATCTAAAACCATGTAAATCCTGTATTCATGGCTTTAAAGGTATTGCAATAGAAGCGGTAGGCTATGTCGAGCTACTAGTTGAGTTAGGAGATGGCAGCTAAATGAGAGTGCGTACGCTATCATTTGTTGTGATGGATGTGAACTCTCCGTACAATGCTTTTCTGGGCCGACCAGCCCTTTCTGAATTCAGGGTAGCTATCGCCCCTTGGTGCTTAACGCTAAAATTCCTAATAGATAATGGCATAGGAATTATTCATAGAGATCAGGTGACTGGACATGCCTATTATGTGGCTGAGTTGATAGACGGTCAACAAAGGGAGAAAGGAAAGGATGCAGAGAAGCCTTTCTTCATCAAAACCAATAAGCTTAGTAATCAGCGTCCGAGCCTTAGCTCGCGCACCACGGTCGATTTTATAAATATATATATCCAAGAGATGAAGAAGAGAGGCCTAAAGAAACCAAGGCTACACCTACTGAGATGACGATTGACACCACAATCAACCATGACAACCCATCACAAGTCCTGAAGATCGGATCACAGCTCAGTGCAACGATGAGGAAGGAATTGGTTGGCTTTCTCCGAGTGAATCTTGATGTGTTCGCTTGGACTCACTCTGACATGTGTGGGATCTCACCGATTATCATGAGCCATGCATTAAATATCGACCCGAGGTATGTTCCGGTGAAATAAAAGTGACACGACATGAATCTGGATAGATCTTCTGCACTTAAAGAGGAGGTGGGTAAACTCAATAGGTTTATCTGCGACGCCCTCTACTCGAAATGGGTATCTAATCTAGTTCTTGTGAGAAAGGCTAATGGAAAGTGGTGGACATGTGTCAATTACTCGAACCTGAACAAGGCATGCCCGAAAGATAGCTTTCCAATTCCAAGGATCGACCAGCTTGTAGACTCAACTGCTGGACATGAACAGCTCTCATTTATGGATACATACTTCGGATACAATTAGATTTTGATGCACGTCTTAAACCAGGAACACACCGGCTTTATTACCAACCTAGGATTATACTGCTACATTGTGATGCTTTTGAACTAAAGAAAGCTGGAGCAACTTACCAGAGACTAGTCAATCGGATGTTCGAAGACCAGATCGGACGATCAATGGAAGTGTATGTGGATAATATGCTCATGAAGTCATGGCAATCAAACGACCACATCAATGACTTGGCGGAGATATTTAGTGTTCTCCGAAATTATGGAATGAAACCTAATCCCTTGACATGCTCTTTTGGCATTGCATTAGGAAACTTCTTAGGTTTCATCGTCAACTCTTGTGGAATTAAAGCCAATCCCGAGAAGATTCAAGCGATAAGAAATATCCAAGTGCCAAAGACAATCAAGTAAGTGTAAAGTCTAAATGAGAAGGTTGCCGCCCTGAGCTAGCTCATCTCCAAAGCCACCGACAAATGCATTCCCTTCTTCGACTTAATCAAAAGAGGGAAGAGAAACTTTGAATAGAGGCAGGATTGTGTTGATGCATTTCAAGCTCTGGTACATCACTTAAAGAGACCTCATATCCTGTCCAAGCCACTGGACCATGAAGATTTGTATATTTATTTGGCAGTGTCGGTGCATGCCATAAGTGCTGTGCTACGGTGCGAAGAGAACCGGATCCAGAGGCTAGTGTATTATATTAGCAAGCGATTGACGGGAGATGAAAGTAACTATCCAAAACTAGTGAAGCTCGTCTATTGCCTGTTGATTGCATCAAGAAAGCCCCATCCTTATTTCCAGGCTCATCCTATTAATGTATTTACAGATGTCTAGAAGGTTACTTAAATTGAACATCGAATTAAGCCAGTTCGATATCACTTATCTCCCTTAAAGAGCCATCCAGAGACAAGCACTGGCGAACTTCATAGCCGAATTCATTGCACATGATGACTGTCTGAAGAGCAGTGAAGAACCTACCATCTAATGGAAGATGTGCATGGATGGAGCATCCAATGATCTATGTTCTAACGTCAGAGTCATACTGCTAACTCGTGAGGAACGCTCGATCTGCTATGCCCTGAAACTTGACTTCCCTGCAACGAATAACGAAGCTGAATATGAAGCCTTTATAGTTGAGCTTAAACTGGCTAAAGAGCTGGGAGTAAAGCTTTGCAAATTTTCCATGATTCCCAACTAGTAGTGTATCAAGTCAGGGGAGAATATCAAACCAAAGGAGCGTGACTTGCTTCTTACCTCAACTGGGTCCAAGAGCTACAAAACGATTTCGAACATTACACTATTATACACATCCCTAGAGAGTAGAACGAGAAAGTTAACTTGCTGGCCAAGTTGGCTAGTTTTGGGATGCACAACAAATGGGCTTGGTTCCATTTGAAGTACTCAACACTCTGAGCATTGACCAAATAGAGATTGATTGGGTCTTAAAAATGGAGCATGAGAAGGAGTCGTGGATGACTTCGATTAAAGATTATTTGCAAAGGGGGATCCTTTCCGAATGGAAGAATAAAACGACAAATCCTTCGTAAAGCATCATGATACATCCTCCAAGAAGGAGTCATGTATAGTAAGGGTTTATCCATCCCCCCTTCTTCAGTATATCGCCACTGATGAAAATCAAACGAGTATTAAGAGTAATCCATGAAGGAGAGTGTGGTGATTACACCGAGGGGCAAACCCTGGCAAAGAAGATACTCTGCTATTGTTTTTCTAGTCAACTGTCAATTGAGACGCAGCTGATTATGCTAGACGATGTGACAAGTGCCAGATGTTTGCAAAAATTCCAAGAGCCCTATCGATGGAAATTACTCAACTGGTCAGTCCATAGCCATTTTCTACAGGGTATAGACATTATTAGCTCCTTGTCGATTTCCAAAGGTGGTGTGAAATACGCCATGTAGCAGTTAATTACTTCACTAAATGGGCTGTAGCCGAACCTTTGGCCATGATCACTATGAAGAAAGTAATCAACTTTGTTGTTCGAAACATCATCTACGTTTTGGTCTTCCCCGAATAATCATAACCGATAATGGGACCCAATTCGATAGCACTAAGTTCAAAGACTTCTATCGCCGACATTATATCGAAAAAAGATTTGCAGCAGTTGCTCACCCTCAAGCTAATGGACAGGTTGAAGCTGTCAACAAAATCATAAAGTCCATTTTGAAGAAGCGTTTGGAAAAGGCTAGAGGCATGTGGGTTGATAAACCCCCGTCAACATTATGGGCATACAAAACCACCCACAAGTCCACGACTGACCATACTCTATTCGCCCTTGCTTATGGCTTCAAAGCCGCGATTCCAATAGAATTCAAAGTCCCTTCTCATCGAGTAACTTACTATGACCCCAGAACTAACCGAGATCTCCATTTGGAATCTCTAGACATGGTCGACGAGAAGTGTGAAGAAGTTGATTTGGAGGCAGCTGCACACCGACATCGAGTCGCCCAATACTGTAATGTTAAAGTTCAAACCAGGACCTTTTAAATTGGCTATCTTGTCCTGAAACGGGTCTTTCCTAACCCTGCAAACATTGGTCCGAAATGGGAAGGACTGTATGTCATTAGTCAGAAGCTTAGAGATGGAACTTTCAAGCTAGCGACTGTCGATAGCATCACACTTCCTACAACATGGAACAACGAGCATTTACGATGCTATTTCACTTAGTATTGCTTCATTCAGTTGTAGTTCAGTTAGAATTTGCTTTTGAAGTTGAATTCAAAGCCATGTAATAAGACAGATTATGTCACTTTTTTCAATTAGCAATAAAATCCGAAGTTCCTTCCATATCTATGAATTATTTATACATGATATAATGGTTGTGACATACGACCAACTTACATCCACATATCCATAACATGAACCAACAAGTACCCAAAGATGGGGGCCAACTAAGTACTCGGATCCATACTTGAATTAAACAAAATAAACGTAACTGGATCGTTCATCCATTAACTCTCGCCTGCAATCTGACGGGTTGAGTATAAAGTTGAGATTGGGTGTGACTCGACCGCCCGTTAACTAACTCTGTCTCTTGATTCGATGGGATGAGTGTGAAGTAAAAGTGTCGTGATACAATCGACCACTCTTTGACTTTTAGCCCAGACTTGGGGGCAGGGAATTAATCAAAGGAAATGTGATTCGATTTAGAACAACTTTAGTCCCCAAAGTGTGGGCTAGATTATAAACATCAAACGGGTATGATTGACCACCCATTGACAAACTCTGATTCCCAGAGTGTGGATAAGTGTATAACCAAAACGAATGAAGTGTGATTCGACCATTCATTCTCTGCCTGAACCCGACAGAAGGAGTATAACTCATCATGGATGGGACCCAACCGTCCACGAACTAACTCCGCCAACCTAATACTAGGAGCAGGAGTATAGTCACTTAATTGCTGAATACGACAGTGTGACACATTTTGGCTCACACCTAGTGTTTGATACGACTTAAGGCCGTGACCGAAAGAAGGCATTGTGATGGATTTGTCGGATCGACGCCCAAAGCAATGGGAGACCGAAAGACATCGCAACTTAAGCATCGAACGATGAATTACAAGTACATTGAATAGGAAACGTAATAGCCCGAACACTTAGACAAATTTCGAACAAAAGCTGAACAGAGAAGAAAGAGTTTTTATTTATATACTGAAACTTAGAAACTAAGTACAAGTTTATTTTGGGAACTAAAAACCAAAATGGGGGTTGTACCCGCACAATTGCGACCAACAAAAAGAAACTGGATACCAAGCTATGAACTACCCAAGCCAGTTCGACGACTATCTCTCTCCGTTTTTAGGCTTCTTGGGTTGGATTCTCCCGAGCTACCACCTCGTCCTCTCCTTTTTTCCTTTTTTTGCTCCTGCTACCCTTAGGGGAGATGCTTTCAGAAACTGAGGCCGTCTCACTTTATGATGTAGAAGGGTCGACCTTCTCAGGAGTGGTATCGCCCGATAGTATAATTTGAAGCGAAGTAATATCTACTTTGGCACTTTCCTTCTTGGCTTTCAACTCCAGCTCCTCCTTTTTGATGTGCTCCTTCATGCTAAGTTTATCAATGTGTTCGGAGGCATGGGTCATTATGACGTCCTTTGCTTCATCCTGGCCTTGCTGGTCACTAGTTTTTTCTTCATGCAAAGCTCCTATGACTTCAGCGTCCGGGCCTGGAGTCTCGGTAGGTTGATTGGTAGGAGCCACCTGTACAGCGACGGCCGCAGTAGGCCCCACGGTCTACGCCTGATGTCCTAGAGAAACCTCATCACCGAGAGCATGGACAGATGCAGTTGGACCTGCAATTTCATGAAGACCAATGGGTAATCCCATGACTATCGGGCATGAGATGTAAACCTTATCAAATGTTGGAGAAGAAATATACCTTCACCAGATTGGCCTTCGGTCGTATCCAAAGTGTTGCCTTCCAAAATCGGAGACAACCCAAAAGATTTGCCTATCCATAGATGACATGGATCGTAGCCCACATCCTTCTCTAGGGCATGAGAAATTGAAGTACCAGCTGCTTGAGTAGTAGGAGGACTTGGAATCCAGATCCCTAGGCTTCACCGCCATCTTTACTGTTTTCGGTGATCGCGGGATCGTTGAGTAAACTGAGCCGAGCAGCCCTGAGCTCATCAGGCTCTTCATCGCATAAAATTTCACACATGAGCTGCTCTTCATCTATTTCAGCACCATCGAGGTACTTCTTTTTCAAATCTACTATATGGTCCCAGGCTTGACGAGCAATTTAGGATACCCCTCTCCAAGAAAGCGGAGGTTGCAATTCATCAGGACACATGCATTGTAATATATTAGCAACGGATCAAACTCGTCCTTTATCTCTGTCCAGCCCAGTTCCCTA
The DNA here is from genome assembly GCA_030737815.1 of Allium fistulosum. Lineage (NCBI taxonomy): Eukaryota > Viridiplantae > Streptophyta > Magnoliopsida > Asparagales > Amaryllidaceae > Allium > Allium fistulosum. Next base: position 1,027,491,410 of record CM060902.1, read on the forward strand.
GCCTCTTCCTTAAGAGCCTCTATTTGTGCGAGTTGTCTGTCGGCCTCTATTTTAGCTTCGCGAGCTTCGACAATCCCCACGCAGTATCCCTATGACTCCAGGTGCGCCTCAAGTTTCTCATATTTTTCCTTCTTGAGCTCTTCCTCAAGATTCTTAATACGAAGGGCCATAGCATTATTGTCCTTTCCCAGCACCTCCTTCTCCTTTTGTAAAACATCTTTTTCGAGGGCTAAAGTACTGCTGCGAAGAACGGCAGTGTCCAATTCATCTTAGTGCAGTTTAATTAAACGATCGACGATTTCAAAAGACTCGCTAGATTTTTTCTCAACATCGGCCAGCTTCATACCCAACTACTTGACCTCCTCGTCCAAGCACTTGATGATGTCTTTGTCAAGGATCGCCTCAAGTGTGAAGCGATTAATTTTGTGTTTCCTTTCCATTGACACCTAAGAGTTTCTCTCGGCCACACGGAGAGTTGTACTATCTGGACATAGACATCATTAACATAGAGAGCACTGTGCCCTTGGCCTCAGAGGGAATTGAATGCACAGCGGGAGCAAATTTGAACTCGTCAAAGCATAACTTAGGAAACGGGGCTTTAAGCTTAGCCATCTTCTCAGCAGTAGTGGCATCAAGAGTAGTCGGGGCTGAGAGGATCAATCTATCATGCCTGCAGGATGAAAAGTTAGGACCTTCTACGCCAGACTGGCGGTTTGAAGATAGATGGGAATTAGAAGACCTGAATGTTGCTTGGGTGCAGTGGCCGAAGTGGGAGCATGAGGTAGCGACTTGCTACTACTATGTATAGAGGGTGTTGACCGGCACCCATGTCATGAGAAGGTGAAGATTTTGATTTATGCTTGGACGACGAGTCCTTAGATTGGTGGCTTCGGTATCCGTCCTCTCTTCCTTCATACCCTTCTCTATCTCGACCCGGGTTCGGACCTCAACTAGGCCCAAAATAAGATGGTTTAGAGTATGCTGATCTCTTTAAGAGATTATAGTTATAGGGGCGTCCTATCAAGCCTGCAAACAAAATGAAAGAGTATAAGAATCATTGGAGCTAAAGATGGATAAGTGTCATGCAGTACAGTGCATGTGACCATGAGTGTCCTAGTGTCCCCCCAACGGACCAGTTACTGAAGCTTTGCTCGATCGAGTAATCTCTCCTACATCAGTAAAGGGTATGTCAGAGCCAAATCAAGTAAGAGATTCAGAACCACTGAGGCTTAAGTTGGCAAAATCATAATTTTTGATATCGTCCGGGAGCGAGATGTCAAACAGCCACTCAAACAGATTTTCTAGAGGCAAAGAGCTAGACTGATTTGTAGCAGTAGGGGTTGATTTGGATTTCTTGGTTACCTTCCCTCTACGAAGCTTATAAACTAGCGTTTTCTTTTTCTCTTTTCCGAGGCAAGGAGCTGTGGGCCTTGGGAGGATCCCACTGCAGGCTCATGACTTAGGCTCATAGTGTCACGTCCGGGCTCATTAGCATCGCCCCTCACCTCGCCTTCCTCCGCAACATCCTAAGCCCCTTCGATTGGGGGCACTACAGATCAACTTCATTACCTCCTTGCCCAACGACACCTCTTCTCTCTACAACTTCCTCCTTGGTGTTTCTAGACAGTCCTATGTTGCGACCTTCTTCCAGTAAACCGAAGACAAAAAGTTACTCGTCGGCAAGAAGAGATCTGATGTCTCTGTTCGCCATAGGTATGTTTTTGAATGCTAAAACTGCCTCCAAGTATATGTCATCAGTGGGACATGGATGGCTACATGAAGTGTTCAGTAAAAGGCTACTTAATTCCGGATAAAACTTGAATAAAAGCACTTAAAGTTAAGTTTGATGCAACACTTATGTCCTTCCAACCACCTTCCTGCAAAACTGGGTAGGCAGCGCATGTAGAACCATTCATTCCTAAAAGCGCTCAGTATGTTCCAAGCACCGGTTATGACCTGGTAGTTTGTGGCTAACTCCAGGAAAGTGTACGGGAGGCTTCCTCTTCGCCGTTTGAGGTTGTAATTGAATCTAATGTCTTCTAGGGTCGGCTTACGATATAATAACTCGAGGAATATCATGTATGTATAGCGCGGAAACGCGTAGCTGTTTGGGTGCAGCTAAGCCGGCGCCAATCTTAAATACTGCATCATTTTATGGATAAATGGGTAGAAAGGCAGAATGCAACCAGCCCAGCACATAAACTTGTTGCATGCAATATACCCCTCCGAGAGCAAGTGAGCCCTATCGTAACGAAACGAGACTCGAACATCCTCGTATGGAATCCCGTGTTTAATGCACAGCCTACGGAGAGAGGCCTCATCAACCTTTGAAGCCACTGAATCCTCCGTATCATTCAAAAATATAGCATCTTCTAAAGTGTCAGGAGCTGGCTCGATTTCATCTTCAGGATTCAAAGGAATTTCAGGCACTTAATGAGAACTTTTGGGCTGTTCAGATTGCTGGCCTGGAGAGTTTCGAGCAGATATTGTTGCAGAACTTGACTCGGCTTTGGAATTGTCGTGAGAGGTAGTTTATTCGATACCCATGGAAGCCAAACGCTCTGAGCCTCTAGAACCTATAGCTATCAAACTCAACATATAGTAATCATTAGGAAAATAAACATGTTCCCCTCGTGCTAAGTGTAAACTAGTGCAGTGTGGTGTAGTGTTGTGCAGTGCATAGATAAACAGTTCAGAATTCAAACGACAGTTATGACGAGACTCTGGGATTCGACCGAAGTGACCCTCATCACTGATCATCCCAGCCGGCTTTCACGTTGATGGTTATGGATTTATCTAAGCTCTGGGATCAGTCATTGGCATATTAGAGTACGAAACTTATCCAAGTTCATTCGAGATTATATGTTATACTTGTTCAAGTTCAATTCATATTCAGAAGTGTGCGAATTTGGTTTCCAATGATTCAAGTCATATAAGTTCAAATGTGAAGTCCAACCATTCACATCCTAAGTCGTACACATTGGCATTTAAGTCAAAGTGCTAAGATGATGGTCGAGTCCCATCCCAGAGTTCAAGTGTTTAAGTTCAAGCCCAATATTAGATATGCAAACGTTCATGTCCAAGTTAGTTAACAAGTTCATGCTCCTATGGAAGGGATCGGGTTCATTTATGCTTAAAGTTTTGATGATCCAGTCATATGTGTTTAAATCGTATAAGTTCTAATGAAAAGGTCCAAACATTCAAGTTTGAAGTCATGTCTCTAAGTCATGGTCAAGCTCAAGGCAAATGCTTATGTTCATTAATCAATTGAGTTTAAGTATACAAGTTCAATGGGACAAAAATGACTAAGTCCCTATAGGGCAAGGGATCGTGACCGATCCCTCCCCTGGGCATGTTGCCTTGTCTAAATTCAAGCCCTAAGAGCTCATAACTGATCCCTCCAGCAGATCGCCTTGCACCAATCCCTATACCACAACCGATCGCTCCACAATTGAATCCAAAGCATGACTAACCCCTTCACTTCATATCCATCTATATCACTGATTGCATAGCATCATCGATCCCTCCTCATCACCTTATCACTTCTACATATTGCCTTCTCCAAGTTATATGCAAAACTGATCCATCCATCACCGATCGCTTCACTCCACTATTCCACTTCATCTTCTTCACTACACAACTGATCCTGCCACAATTTCACCCATCTCAACTCCAAACGGTCATCATCGATCATAAATTATCACCGAACCCTAAGCCTACAACCACCAACGTGGTTAACCCTATCGACTCATCATGATTCGAGTTTGTGTGTTACAGACTTGTACCTACATATATGTGTAAAATCAGATTTAAACGAAGGATTGAAAGTCGAATCGGCTTATGAAGAGAAAGAGCAATTTGGGTACGGGTTGAATTTCAAAATTAGATCAATGGAACGAAGGGGAGTTGGGTTTGGAGTGATGGTGGAAGCTTCTGGCAAGATGGAGGATAGGTCCGCCTTGGGGATTGAATGGATCAATGGAAGAGTGGATAAGAGTATCAAATTGAAAAGCTTTTAATGGTGGCTATTAAGGATGGGGAGGGATCGGGTTGGTTGAACTAATAAAGTGAGATAAAAATAAGCTAAGTATTTAGCTTATATATGATATCGGCCCGCTCCTTTTGAGCCCAAAAACTGGACTAAGTCCATGTATGGGATCGGGTACGATCCCGTACCTAAAGGATGAAAACCGATCCCTTCCCAATGTTAAAAAATGAAATGAATAAAAGTGGTAACAAATTTCAATGCACCTGCACTTTAACTACATGATATCGACAATGACCCATGAACATGCACGTGTACATACCCAGCATTTAATTTCTTGAATCGACGGAGATTAAATTATTACCTGGATCTCGCAGAAAGGATGTCGCTATAGATAACCAAAGCCTTCCAACTTAATCAACATGCTCAATGGAACCGAGCATAAACTAAGGCTGGGGATTACACTCTGAATTTATATTAATGAATATCGACCAAGCGCTATAATGAATGAAGAAAGATATGACTCTTCAGCAAGATAATTCAACGGAAGGATAACGACTGTTTAGGAAACTAAATGGAATTCCTCCTGGTGACTCTAACTTGCTTCGATTCAAATAACATCATGTTCGAAACAAAACGTACTTTCGGGGACAAGAGTTATCCGGCCTTTTAACCCGGCTATATCAAGGCTGACTGGACAAGTTAGACTCAATGATAGACAAGGAAAGCAGTTCAGAGGGGAGATAGCAAAGTCTAGAGATCAAGCACAGACGACAATATAAAGTAATGATCAAACGAAGCCAAGAGATAGATTCCACATAACATTCTAAGTGTGGAATAGAGCTTCCCTGGGTGGGGGATCAGATCGGATCGCTATGGTTATGAACAACTTGGATCCGTAGTTCAAATCAACGGGAATCGATCGATATCCCTTAAATCATGAATACAACTTTGCAAACAACTTTGGAAACATGATATTGGCATGGAGAGGGACCCACCTGAGGGATCGCATGCTGTTGCATAACATCGAAGATAGATCGAGGCAGATCTCCATACATAGGGAATTTGGCCTCGAAATTTTTCGGGTGACCTCGTCTACATCTTGAGATTCTACTGTTGAAATTTTAGGGAGATATTCGATCGTCTACCCTTATAAATACAGGCTTTAGTTCATTTGAGGAATCTTCATGTTGTTGTTTTCTTTGTACTCCACTGTAATTACGGATTTCGATCTGATCCCTCTTGTACTCAGAAATTCAAGTTATTAATAAGGTTATCTCTTCAAAGTGGATGTAGGCACTCAACAGCGAACCACTATAAATCAGTTTGTTGTTGCTTTTTGCTTGCCTTCTGCTTGTTTCCTCTATTTTAATATGGATTTCTTTATCTATTCCTCTATAAATAATCTATTGGGTATTTGTGCCAACTTTTGGTGCTAACAACAATATATACAAATTAGCCTCCATCTATGATACCATCTCCTCTCCAAACTCCATCAAGCTCGATATGTATACATATATAAAGGGAAAATAAGAGGAGGTCAGACATAAGTCCGGTGAGTAAGCCATACTCTACTCTACATATACTACAAAAATAATACTATAGCATGATATGAGTCTATTGTCGACCACCATACGTCTTGCCACCACATCATACCTAACCATCATACACATCTAAACATAATGCATCATATCTATATGGACTCACTTCCTTGAACTCTACTCGTAAGCTAGAGAGTCTCCTATTGCCTATCCTCATGTTAACCGCATATAGGACTCACACCCTGGACTAGCCTCATGCCCTACAGGGTCGTTTATTGTCCTTATGCTAACTAATTTTATTCAAGCTCTCGACTATTCCTATGTGATTGCTTAACATCCACCTCATCCTATTGGTCCACTGTAGCACTACAGCGGAGCAATGTAACACCTAGATCACCTACTTATATCATATGTTTGTATTCACATTCATATCTGAATCTATATCCATATCTGTATCTATATCTATATCCATATTTACGTTCATATCAATATCAATATCCATGTCCCATAACATCGACTTGCGCCAAAGACTCATTCACGTTTCACGTTCACCTTCATATAAAATCTCCATATCGCAATAACATGTATATTTATTTCAAATATAAACCAATCATCATCATCATTCATTCAATTCGCATCACCATCGTTTACCTTGTCACTAGCCTCCATTTGCCTTCTAGAACACAAGAGAAACTAGACTCGAATGGTTCATTATTTATTTATATAGGTCCTTCTAGGTCTAGGTTCCACCCATCAGGGACTGGTACACACATTTTCTGGCAGTTTTAGGTATTGGAAATTTTGTTATTTCATCATCGTTTTCCGCCTCTAGTCACCTTTGCTCTAGCTTCAGTCATGAAAGAACGTACCTAGAACCTAGCCCTTCATTTCTAAGTTCAGTTTGATCATTTACTTCATCAAATTCAACTTATAATCATCATATTACTATTTTCTAACTTAACCTAGTTTCTAAGGACTGTTGTTAGCCAAATCCCTCCCAAATCACCTTTAAATCTGAAATTAGATGTTCATAGGTGTTAAACTACACTAATATAGCTATCATGTCATGTACATAGCATTATAACTGCATTATTTAGAGGAAGGGGACGAATCACTCACTAAAATGCTAATTTCTACCCAGATCCTCGCCGTCCAGTCTACTACATCTCCTCACTTTAGATTTCTTCCTCCAAATAGCTTTTGGTACATAACCTTGTCCGATAGCTCCGCAAGTCACTGGTCATGTTAGATTTGGTGGAGTTTAGCGAGAGATATTTGAACTTTATCTTAGGTAGGTTGAGAGGAAGAAGGAAATAGTTGGGTAGTTTCTGAACTGTAAAATATACGTGAGTTAGTTTCTTAAACATTTGAAGGGAAAAACAGTCCGCTTATTTTCGAATTCAAACTCAAACCCTAACTTTTTGGCGCCCGTTGGACTCGATGTTGTTTCGACCACAATCACCCGATACGGAATCCAAACTAGGCAAACTAAAATATTGCACGAATCGGAAAACGAGCCGGCCACAATGATGCTGGTTTCGTCGTTAAATTCCAAACTCGAAAAAATGAGCAATTTGCCTCTCCTTATATTTAATTCAATATATTATATTTTTATATTTAATTAAACTATTTATCAAATTTCTGGGGTATTATATTCTCTCCCCCCCCTAAAAGAATTTCATCCTCTAAATTCCTAAGGAACAGAAAATATAATATATCATACACTCATTCGTTGGACATATATAAATCAAGTTAGCAAATATATAATCCAATTTAAACAAACAATATATGGATATAAAAATGATGTAAACAACATAAAGGCATAAATCATGTCATGAACTTGCAATTTCTATCCTTACAATGCATAAATGTAGATAATGCATCGTATATGAATGGGACAAGATGACATATTAGGCATGACGCACAACATCCTAATATAAGCACATATATTTCTATATGAATGCAAATTCAATCACATACATAAATTTCAACATTAAATTCATCCAAAGCATCCAAATCCTAATCCTAGAATAATCTAACCAAGGAAATCAAATCACAAAACGTACCGAAAAAGAGTTATGGATGAGTAACCCTCATCTTCTCTTCAGGCTTCCATGTGCTCTCCACTGAGTCGTTTCCCCATTGCACTCTAACCAACTTTACTACTTTGTTTCTAAGTTGTTTCCCCCACGTTCCATAATACAAGTCAGACTACAGGATGGACTTGACTCAAACTCCAACTCTAATCCTCCAACCAACTAACTACAATTACGGCTGTCGGATCATATACACATTTTCACAAATGTGACACGTGAAATACATTATGGACTCCCGACATCTTCTATGGAAGTTCCACTCTATATGCCAAACTATTTATCCTCTCTAGCATTGGAAATGGGTCGAAGAACCGGGTGCTAACTTCCCCGAACTGCCGATCTTACCACTCTCTTCAACGGAGAAACATTGACAAAAACCAAATCTCCCACTTCAAATTCCAAATCTTTCCTCCTATCTGCATATGACTTATGTCGATCCTATGCAGCTTTCATCCTTTTCCTTATAAGTTCCACTTTCTTCGGAGTATCTCTAACCATCTCTAGACCAAAAATAATCCAATCAGTAGACTCCCACCAACATAAAAGTGATTTACATGGACTTTCATATAATGCTCCAAATGGTGCCATGGCTATACTAGCATGGTTTTTATTATTGTATGCGAACTCCACTAAAGGAAGATGATCTTCCCAAGATCCTCCAAAGTCCAACATACAAGCCCTCAACAAATCCTCCAACACCCTATTTACTTTCTCCATCTATCCATCGGTCTACAGGTGGTATGTCGTGCTTAAATTCAACTCCATCCCTACTACCTTATGTAGACTCCTTCAAAATTTACCCATGAAAAGTGGACCTTAGCTCTCACTATACTAGCTGGAACTCCATGAAGTTGGACCACCACTTTAATATACGATGTCGCCATTTTCGATGTTGTTCTCGTACTCTTAACTAGAATAAAATGTAGGCCCTTTGTGAGACGATCTAATATAACCCATATGCTCTTATTTCCTCTTCAACTCTAGGGTAATTCGTCTATAAAATCCATAGATACACACTCCCACTTCCACTGTGGCACATCTAATGGTAGTAATAGCCCACTCGACGTCTTTTGCTCTTCTTTCACTCTTTGGCACATCATACACTTTGCCACATACTAGACTACATGTTTCTTCATCCCTTGCCAATAGAATAATCTCTTCACATCTCGATACATCTTATCTCCTACTGGATAAATAGTCATTCTAAAATAATGATACTCACCCAAAACTTCCTCTATAAATTCTATAATCTATGGCACACATAGCCTTCCACCTCTCCTCAATTAACTCTTCTTATCTTTAGAGTAATGATCCAAATGGCTTGATCATTCACCTTGTCCTAACTACTCTATTATACTCACTGATGATGCATCTTTCCCTTGACTCGTTCCAATTTGATTCATCTATGCGGTTTTGACCTCCATTGCTACTAACAATTAAGGTGCATACTCCAATTTAGGTTTGAAATCAAACTCTTATATAACTTCCAAACTTCTCTATTCTAACAATATAGCATTCATTTTAGCATGCCTCTTACTCAAAGCATTTACAACCACATTTCCTTTTACTAGAGTACAAGAAATCCCAAAGTCATATGATGATAAGAACTCCATCTGTCGCTGTTGTCTCAGATTCAGATCCTTCTGAGAGAATAAATATTTATGGTCCGTAAATAACTCAAATCTCTCACCCAACAAATAATGCCTCCATGACTTCAACACGAATACAATAGCAGCTAACTCTAAATCGTGTGCCAGATAATTCTTCTCATGATTCTATAACCGGCGACTCGCATATGCTACTACGTTTTCTTCTTGCATAAAGGAAGCACCAAGACCAGTATTTCATTCATCAGTGTATACGGTAAAAGGTTTGGTACTATTAGGAATAACGAAAACTAAAGCACTCGTTAATTACTCCTTCAATCGAACAAACGTAACTTCACACTCTTATAAATCATATTTTTCTTCATCAAACGTGTAATGACCCACCTTTTCAACCTCCAAATGTCGACAATAATACATCCACGTTATTCACATGCCGAATACCCAAGTGACAAAAAGACAGATTGTTATGGTAAATAAAAAGAAAAGGAACAAGGAAGAAAGAACACGATGTTATAATTTCATAATGGAACGATAACAAATAATATCAAAAGATAGTACAAACTATCACTCTAAGATACATAGTATTTAAGAGTTACAATCCTAAGTACTATCATTAGCATGGATAGTTATAATAGCCTATACTTATAATTGCTGATATATACATAATAGTAGTGCAACAAAAATAAGAATACTACGGTAGGTGAAAAACAACCAGCTCGTCTCCTTGAGCTCCAAGAATATCCAACTAAAACCTATCTTTTTCAAGCTTCTCGAAAGAGCACTTGAGGAATTAAGGGAAAAATAAAACCATGAGTCAAACAGAAGTCTGGTGCAAGAAACTCAAGAAATATGATGCACTCATATAACATCTTCTTTTAAGGCCAACCGAATCACCGAAAAGGTTTTTCCTTCAAGTGATTCGAACCATCTAATAAGTACATATTGAGATGTAATACATAATTTCTACGGCATATAATATAAATCAAAAAATAGGTATGCTTCGTGTACGCCACAACAATATTAAGTATACAATCAATACCGCTAAGGCGCGTTTGTGTGTGTGTGTATGGATTTCTATTGGAGGTGCCCTCAATACATCGAGAATGGGCCTCCTAACAAGGATTAGAGATACCATTTCGAGCAGCATATATCTGTGATAAAATATACCATAGGAAAAATAGAGTTGGTCCACGCCCGATCACGTGGCACCAAGCATCATCGCCCTTGCAAGCATATCTTAAAGCATCACTAGATACAGAACGATATACTCTTAGGTTAGCCATACCACTTTGCTATGCCCCCTACTTTGGTTTCTGTCATTATCGATGGTGAAGTCACATTCAACATCTCATCACATGAGTCATCATCACTCAAATAAATCTCGGATCTCTCTTTTGATTTCAACATCTCGAAGAACAGATCTCGAATCTCACTTTGGGTTCCAGCATCTCAAACATTCCACGAATCACCACGTTGGTTCTAGCACAAGTCCTCCGTTAAATGCTAACGCTGTCATCTTACTTAGAATCATCCTCAAGATAGACAGTCCCACATCATAGCATCGTTCGAAATATTAACGAGGACCTCTCCCTTGGACTTGACCTTAGGATAGACAGTGTAACTCTTTAGTATTTCACTTCACAACCACTTCCAGAACATAGATCAAGTATAACAGTTTTGAAGTGGTTACGGTTTCAAGTCATCTCATATAGGTACACTCCTCCACTTACCAGACGCTCCAAAATCAATCGATGGATTTTCGGTTAACTTAACCCCGGTTCTTTCAGAAATAAATAAACAAGAGACAAGGGTGGAGATCATCTCCTATTCAAAGGATTTCCTTATCATTTGTCCTAGAAGAGCAAGACGAGTTTATACGTATATATAGCAACACCGAAGATAACTGTACCATATAACCCTCGTGTTTCTTCTAGATATTTCTTAAGTTATATTAGTTAAATTCATCAACAATGAGAATGATCGCGTATGGAAACCAAGTCTTTTATACTTATCACCTTTCCGACATTCTCAACTCATAGTACACCCTACTCGAACATCAGCCTTAACTCCCACAGAAAGAAAAAATCTACTTCATCGGGTTTTAGTGCTAGGTGCATGACTAACCACTTTTCGTAGACAAGTAAACATAAAAAGCATGATTAAGTCATACAAAGCACAATTAGGTCACATAAAGGACTTCTAATCCCTTTTCTATATAATTAATTCTTTTATTAGTAAAACTTCTTTTATCTAAAAAAACTTCATCTATCATTACTACTTCCTTTAGAAGTAAGCAAATCATATATAAGAGTCCTCCTTGCGGGATCTCGTATACATACGTTCTAAAAGCAAGAGACAATCCAGACAAATGAGTCCTCCTTGGGGATCTCAACCATATGAATATGCAATGCTTTTATTCACTTCCTTTTTCTACTTGTATATATATATATATATATTCAAAATACTTATATAAAAGATATAAACATGTATTCTACTATTTCATTATTTATTTACACTCTTTTCAATACTTCAAAAATTATTCATATACTTATCTCAAATGGTATAAGTATTTTCACAAATCTTTACAAGATTTCTTACTTTATACCTTTACTTTTTCTGTTTATAAAAAAGATTCCATACTTGTTATTTCCTTTAAAATATCCACTTAAAAGGTCTAAGTATATTAATAAATCTATTTCAAAGGGTTTAAGAAATATGTTACTTAAACATCATCTCTACAACACAAAACTATTTCACTTATAATTACCTTTAAAACTTTCTTTTTTAAAGATCTAATTATATTCGTAAGTATAATTAAAAAGGTTTAAAAACAAATGTTACTTGAACATTGTTTACTATAAACCCAAAGCCATTTATACTTGTTATTATCTTTAATAACATTCATTATAAAGATCTAAGTATATCTACCCTTATTAAACAAGGTAATATACTTTTAATTAACATTCCAAAACCATTCATTATAATTGTGTTATAACCAAAACCACTTATCCTTTTATGAAATACTTCACTTACTTTTCCAACAAACATATCCACATTCTCTCTTTAAAAATACTTATAAATAGGTTTTAAATATCTATATAAAATATTACTTAAAAAGAATGTATTTTAGATTTAACAAAAATCAATATAAAAACATGTTTTTATTTTAAAACCCTTTTACATTAAAAATTTACAAATAACTAATAAACACATATTTAAACTTAAAACTAATTTTATAATACTCTAATTACTATTATTAAACATTCCTAAAAAATGGTAGAAAAATACTCTATTTTAATGTCATTTTGAACCATTTTAAAGTCTCAACAACATACTGCAGCATTTACAGAATTCTAAAGTTCTGAAACACATTCTGAAACACTTAAAACCATTTGAAGTCTCAAACAGCGAAAAATAGCATTCATAGAACTACTATCTAAAGCTCTGTTTTCATTAAATACTAATATTAAATTATTAAAAATGAATTTAAACTTCTAATCTTTTTTCATACTCAAATCCATGTTGTTTGATTTCACTAAAAAGATTTCACAAAAATAATAATTTATAAACTATTTAAGTCATGAGAAACTTGTCAAAATGTCTCATTTTTAAAACAAATAATGCAAAAAGCCCAGGAGCGTTATTGTAAACCAAAGATAGCATTTATAAATGCTATGTAAAGTTCTGGACAAAGAACAATAGGAAATTGCACGAACTTTACGACCAGTTTTTACTGCTTAAATAAATGATTTAAGATCCTTTTTTTACAGTAAGTAGTATATTACTTGAAAACCAAAAAAAGAAACCCCTAAGGATATCTTCCAAAATCATATTAAAAATTCCCAAAAACAATGTATTTTCAAAGTGCTCATGTAGCGACCATTCACACTATAATTTTTTCCACTTCGTTTAACCACTTCTATAACTATTTAAACCTTGATATTTTTACAGTAATAAGTACATATATTTTAGTTATTAAAATTGTAACGACCCTAGATTTTAATTTAATTTAAATTGATAATTAAATAAATTTTTGAATTAAAATTGTAAAATTAATTTTAAATGGAAGCGAGTTTCCCCGAGATCAAATAAAAAATGTGTTAAATCATTTAAAGTTAAATATTGTATATATATATATATGTGAATTTATATAGTTGTGCCTATATGAATAGATTTGAAATGATATATATATATATATATATTGATAATTGGATTTAAAATCTTAAATATAAATGGTTTAAAAATAATTAATAATACATAATAAATTGATGGTTAATAATAATTTGAGTTTATAAATAATACAAGGCAATAAATGTAAGTTAAACAAATAAATAAAATAGATACACATGGTTAAAATTTAAACAATACGTTAATAAATTATGTAAAATATAAAATAAACACATAAGCAAATTCTAACAACATAACAACTATAGGATTTCATTTATATTACAAGAACAAAGTATAAATATCTTGAGCTTGCAAAGAAGACAATAAACAAAGAGAAAGGAAAATGCAAACATCACCATCTACATATATTCAAGTTTGCAAAACAAAAGAAGACAGCATTTTATATATACAAGTATGTATACTTGTAAAATGAAGAAATACAAAGCAATGACAAAACAAAGTTTTGTATATAAGTACAAAGACAAAATAAAATACATATAAAACATAACAAAATAAACTAAGAAAAGGCAAATAAAGTATGTAGACTGTAATAGGTATGCAGGCAAGTAAGAGGCAATTAATGCAACATACCTCCAACACATCTCAGCCGAAATGCAATGCAAGAAACAATGTGTTATGTACAAAATAAAATAAACGAAATGAAAGAAAATATATATTTTGTACATGTTAATTAATGCCATCATCTCTAGTACAAGCAAAGAAATCACCTCAGCCTCCATAAGAAAGAAATATCACTGACCAAAAGAAATAAAAATCTTGTACCAGCCTGCACTTGTTCTTTATATGTCAAGCTTCTTTTCTTTTCGATTCATTAAAACAAATGAAAAACAGAAATCATCCAACCTGAAAGTTTTCCCTCAAAATATTCTTTAACCTGTAAATACTTTCCAGAGATCAAAACATTTTCAAAACCCGGTAATCTTTTCAAAAGCCTGTGACAAAATCTTTAGCCAGAGAAATTTCAAAACAAGTAAATCTGAAATCAACTAAGCATTCCAGTTTCAAAGCTTCTTCAGTTGAAGGAAATCAAGCAATGCAAAGTATTCAAATTTTCAAAAGCAGTCAAGTTTCAAACCCAGTTTCCCAGACTCTCTGTCTTTTTAATAAGGTGAGCAACTTTGTTTTTTACCAGACTTCTTTGTTTTTACAAGTGAGTAAACATACAATTTTTAACGTTTAAGTTTTGATAATTAGTTCATGAAGTCGTATGGTTGCTATATATATTGAAAACAAGTTGTTCTGTGATGATTGGTTGTTTACTTGAAGCTCTGTTATGTGGTGTTCTTCAACATTTCAAGTTTCTGAACAAAGTAAAGCAGAAAAAGTTTTAAATACTCCTTCATATAAATAATTTAAACCTAAGAATTTAAGCTAATTAAGTTGTTTAACTTAATTTATAAGCCTGGAAGTTTATTTTGAAGCATGACAATATAAAATAGATACTGTTTATTTAAGTACCAGCATAAAGAAATCAAAAGTTAAAATTTGAATGTTTTAATTTGAAGATTTGATCCCATATCTTGATTTAGTATACAAAGTTAGGATTTTTAAAATAGAAACGATGATTTTTAGTTCAATATTTAAGGTGTAGTTTGAATATGAATAAAAGTTACATTTTTGTCAATATCTGTTGATTCGATTAATTTTAATTGTTGAAATTTCTTATGATGCAAGCTTGAAGATGTATTAACATAGGAAAAATGCTAAATATTTTTTTCAATGCAAGAATGTTTGTGATGAATCGAAAGTAGGGTTTCGTTCAAATGATTTTCGATATTCTGTAAACTGTAGTTTTCGTCGTCATAGATTGATCGAGCCGTACATGCTTTGAGGAGGTGGTTGTCGAGGGTCTGGACTTGGCGTGGGCGAAGGGTCTTTGCCTCCGGTGATTGGTGTTTGTAGATTTTGGCGATTTTCGGTGGGATGTTCGAGCTTTGGTTCAAGCTACAGGCGAAATTTTGATTTCGACTTAATCATAACAATTTGAGTTTTGATTTCGATTGATTAGTCGGTTTGTGGTTTGTGGGTGGCAGAGAGGGTTGCCGGAGTCGCGGCGAACCACCGTGCACGTGCACGGTGGTGATGGTGTGTCAGTGCCTTGAGTATCAGTGAGAATGAAGATTGGGAGCTCGAGTTGAACTCGAGAAGATTCCGCGAGTTTGGTCTGGGTGTGTGCGTGAGTGCTTTCGCGAGTGCACCTTTTAAAAAAAAGTAGGAGGAGGAGAAGCTCGAAAGAAAAGGAGCAGGGGGAAAAGAAAACTCGGGGGAACTGGGAAGAAACGCGTGTTTTTCTCGGGTAAACGAGGAGCTTGCCTCGAGTCCAGTTCCTGATGAATTTGCCTAAAACACTTTAAGTACTTTGTTATACAAAGTTTAATATCAATTTGATAAATATTGTTGGTTAATGTTGAGTTAAGATTTGATCTAAAATTTATTAAAGGAAAGTTTTAAAATGGTTTGAAATATACATAACCTTTATTTTTTTTATTTTTTTAATAGTTTATTTTAAATAAACTTAATGATATTAAGAAGTTAATTTAGAAGAGATGTTTTAATTGTTAATCAACTTTAAAGTCTAAGTTAAATTATTACAAGATTTATTAAATAAGGTTTAAATGATAATTAAAGTGATTAATAAAGATAAAATGGTTTCTCTTTTAGTTAATTAAGATCTTAAGTTATTAATGATTTATTAATTAATATAAGTAATTAAAGGATAATTACTTAAAGATTAAATGATTGATTAAAGATTAATTTAAGGTTAATTGATTAAAGCAATTAATTTGAAGATAATTAATCAAAGATTAATTAATTAATGAAGGTGATTAAGGAATGATAAATTGAGGAATAATTAATTAAAGTAATTAATTAAAGATAATTAATTAGATGGTGAATTAAATAATTAAAGGTTAATTATTTAATATTTAAAGGTTGATGAATTATAATTAAAAGTTAATTAATTTATTATTAATGGTTAATTAATAAATGATTAAAGAATAATTAATCAAAATGATTTGTAATATTAATTAACCGGATTAGTAATTCATAAGTAATAAATCTGATTTGAATTAATCAGATAATAAACTGACCTTACTTATGAATGTTTGGATTCTATTGGATGATTTGATTGTTTGATATCCCTGATATATGATGCTTTGTGATACACCCTGATTTGTGTTGTGATCTGTAATTTATTTATCTGGGATGAATGTAATTGATTATCTGCGATATATATATATCTGTGATTTCTGTTTCTGTGATATATTACTATGTGAATATGAAAACCATTTGAATTTCGATGCGACAGGGAGTCGGATTCCAGTTGGTTATCCGAAACTCACATCGAATCGTAATAGTGAATCTTTGTGACTGATAAATTTATTTTATCTATGAATCTGTAAATGAAGATAAGCGTTGTGGATTATACTGCTTATCGATATTGATATATCTGTGATGATTGAATGATGTCGCACTATTGTGTGTGAAACCCCTGGACCACACTTTTACACACACAAATATGGATTTCACGTGGAAATCGGTTAAGTCACAGATAATTTAAATTTGATGATTTTGAAATTGAAATTTTAATTTCGATTGATTTTGAAATTGGAAATTTGGGTTTAAAGTGAAAAGCTTTTGAAATGGAATTTCAAAGATGAAATTTATTTTGAATAACTTAATCGAGTTTTGAAAATTTAAATAATTTGATTTAAATTTGAATTCAAGTTTGAAATTGAATTCTATGATTTGAAACTAGGGATTAAAAATGATGTACAAGTTATATATGGGTTAAACCATTTTAAAGATATTGATTTGGGAATTTGAATTTAAATTCAAAGGGTTTTAACTCGTGTAAATATAACTGGATTTTTCCAAAACGAAAACTGCTTGTTTTCAAATAATAATAGCTTTCATATAAGAAATGAATTTCCAAATTGTGTTGAAAGGTTTCAAGTTTAAAATGAAATTGAAATGTTTTGAAAACTGTGAAATGAGTCTTTTATTCAAAGACCGAATGAGTTAATCCAACTTGAAATAAAATTGTTTTGAAAGGCTATGAATGAAACTTTGGAAACGAGTTTTGAAAACTATAAGTTAAATATTGACTTAAAGATTTAACGAGTTAATCCAAGTGAAATGGAAATTGTGCCGGGAAAGAACCTTTGGGTCGTATAACCCATTCCGAATATGTGATACGTCGTAATGGATGGCATTTGATGACCGGTGTTGAAGACCAGATATTTTCGAAAACGAAAGGGTTTCTTGTCGATTGTCTCTGCACTGGCTGATCCCCGGTATAGAGATCTCCATTTGTGATGGGAAATCCGATCGGGATTGTGAATACCCGGAATTACAAGGGCTTCGTAAGAAGTGCCTTCGGTTTTGTTCGAACTCAGAACAGACTTGTATGGATTGTATGTCTGACATTACACTTTGAGATATAAAGCCGATTTCTTTCAAATACATTTCTGTTGGTGGCGGAGAATTTATTCTCTTAGCTTAACACCCTTATCTGAGACGTACGAGCTCAGAGGTTATGTAGTTGAAATTTATCAGCGATATATTCCCAATTTGGTAATGTGGCATGCTGAGTGTTGCTGTGTGATGATCATTGTTTGATCATTTGTGATATGATCATTTGTTTGATCATTTATCTAGGTGATCATTACTTTGATCATCTGTTGACCCAAAGCATGGCTTTGTGACAAAGCGTAGCTTTGTGGACGATACTTTGTCGAGCCTCACAAACCGAAAATGGTCGAAACAGGAATTGTGCGGCAAGGTTTTAGGGGTAGCTTCCCTAGGGTATGACCATTCCTTTTGGAAAAGGGTAGTATCATGGTATGGAGCCCAGATACTTACTCATGTGGACACACTTTATTTATTATGTGTGATGTTGGTTACCGAGCGCTCGGATAAAGGTCCCAAAGGACCGGGGGTGGCATATCTGAGGTTTTGTATATTCCCCGGGAAGGGGGGTAGCCGGCCTTGTTTGGCAGAGAGCAGTTTGTCTCTCGGAGCGTCCCGCCAGAGGCGTTCTTTCATGGCATAGGAAGTTCCTTAGCCTGACCATTTGTTGGAAATCCAAACAAAACAATACGAGCCCTGTACGGTTTTAGTTGTATTACTTGCCATGGAATGTGGCGGTAACCTACTATTGAACATGGTAGCTATAGTAGGCATACGATAATGGTCGTATGTTGGCTAAGATTGATATTCTATTTTCGAAATACTTTCTACACTATGCACTAATAATAATATCAAAAATGATTTGATTTTGCGTAGTAAGCATCTTTGACTATCATAAGAAGAAATCACCTCCAATTCTGCGTTTGCATTGTGTGTGTGGCGGGAGGTCTTATGGTAGTTTCATTTTCTAAAAGCATTGCGAATTGACTTTAAAATTCTCTGCTATTTGTTTTAAAAGATAAACTGTTTTTGTTGCTCACACCAGTCCCATGACTGATTCGGAGTTTATTATTTCTTTCCTAAACTCTGGATGCTCAAAATTTTTCTACACGGGCAGTCTAGAGTTGGGTTTTTCAGATATTCAGATTTAGTAGATTTTCTGGAGCTAGTTCAGTCTTTGGATATGGACTGCACTTGCTTACCTTTGTGCATCGTTATTGGGAGTTCGAGCTATCTCTGGATTGGTGCTTTGGAGATGGAGATTATCCGCTGCTGATGTTATCTATTTTCTTTTCCGCTGCTATTTCTTGTATCATATCTCTGATGTATATTGATATTCATTGTATCACTCTGTTGTACCAGATATTGTATATCAATGTATTATTCCTTTTCTTCCGCTGTGTTATTTACTTAACTATGTTATAAGCTCCGGCGACTCGGATTTGAACGGTCGAATCTACGGCATTCGAGTACGATGTAAAGTATGGATGTCGATTTTCGAATGCGAAAATCTGGGACGTTACAAAAATAGCAAAGAAACCCAAATGGATATGTCCCAACTTTGACATTAAAAATCACCGAACATAAAGCATTTTCAAGGTGCATCCATAGCGACCTTTTCACTTCTAACTTCCACAACTTTGTTTCACAAGTTCTACAACTTTTCAAACCAATCCTTTACTGTCCTATACACCAAAATATGTGTAGAGAACAACCAAAATATATTATGTCATAATATATTACAATATCCCCCATTTGAAGAATTTTAAAGCAGGGGGATTTCAATGTGCGCGTAAGCGACTATCGCTATACGAACACTTTCATATTCACATCAATTCAGTAAACAAGCCAACCAACCATTTATACATAATGTCAAGGCCACGCCACATGTTAGAGAAGGTCATGGAAGTGATGTTACATATATTAGAGTTGTCATTTGCTTTTAAAAGCAAGAGGGTCCAAAGTTATACCTTTAATTAGTTCGTACTTCACTTTAACTTTATATTCAAGCACACATACATATACACCATATATATTTGTTCAATGGTGAGTAAACTCACCCCATGACCTTGCTACAATTAAGAATACACCCCATGAAGCCATGAATACTTCCTACCATCACCAAAAGCCAAAAGATCCAACCTTCAGCCCGTTTTAGTGATTTACCTCCTTTCCCCTCTTTTATTTGCTCACGACTACTTGCTCATCCACCCCTTTAGCTAACTACCTCCACTCTGTGGCTTGATCTTCAAGCTTCCCACGTTGCATCAGGTCCTACGCTTGAGTTTGGTGAGGATTGAACTTGATTTTTTTTTATTAGAGAAAGATTAGCGGAGATAGAAGTGGATTAACACTAATTAGTTTCTACCTTTTTTAATTTTTTTTAAATAAATAGTGAAACCCTTAAGGGTGCATTTGTAGGCTTTAGTGAAGAGGTCACTACCATCTCCAAACCTACTTGGACAGTCACAAAGGAGTCTTCCCTTTGTTGGAACCTGCCTTCTTCGATTTTAATGTGACAACTATATATTTCAAATATTCTTGCAGGAATCTACAAAGAAAAGTTATTATCCTATCGTCAACAAACAAAGCTCAAAGTCTCAAGTATTTTGATTATTATTTCCGGTTAGATATTTTTGTACAATCTCTGATATGATGATAACAACATACACACACACAAATAAGTTTTTGAAAAAAACATATTCTACAAATATAAAATATCTTTAACTATTTAAAGATATAAAAGTATTTTCAAAAATTATAAATATCTCAAGTTCAGAATCACTAAAATAAGGAAGAGGAACAAATCAGTACAAGTTTAGACGTCTGGACTTTTATATAGCCGTCTGTTATCAATAACAGACGTTTGATAATAAAGTCGAAACGTCTGTACTTCCTGGATTACTATTTTCTATTTTAAACTAAACACCGACGTCTAAAAATTTAATATAGACATCTGTCATTAACGACAGAAGTTTGAATTAAACATCAGACGTCTGTATTCACTGAAATTGTTTCCTCTGCCTCTTTGACCTTTTTAAACTTACTTAGCCATCTGAATATTTTTCTTAGACATCTGAACTTGACGAACTGAAGCATCTCTTCATGAAAATTCAAATTTTGAAGAGTTGTCTTCTTCACCAAGAGTTGCACTCCTTCTAATGATTGCAACTATTGAATTAAAACTATTCAATACTATAAATAGAGATGAAAATCCACTATTTAAAATACCAATTCTTTCTATCTATTCTTGTTTTATATTGTTATAATCTCAAGTGATTTTCAGATCTCTACTTCCTAAAATTGAACATTCAAATCATCATATCAAGAAGATTATAGGAAGGGTGTACTATATTGACTATATTCGTGTTACTCAAGAACACACAAGTCAAGAAACAATTTATAAATTGTATCTGAAGTCCTATTCGGTTGCTTAGGCGGAAAAGTCATGTTCGGTTGCTCAGGCGGTGTAATACTTATTCCTCCGGGTTAAGTGAGGGTTGTTAGAGAAATTCCAGAAGGAGTCTGGGACTGGACGTAGAACGGGAAGTTCGAACCAGTATAAAAATCCCTGGTGTCATTTTTATTACTGCTATTTCTTATTATTTATAATTCTGCACTTGCTAGACTAGTTTACCTATATTATCGATCCATATACACTTTCATTTGGTATCAGAGCAAGGTCATCACATAACTATAACACAGTTATCTGATATTTTGATAATATGGACAATAACACTAGCAACAGTTTTACTGAGGGACAAGCCACTACACAACCACCATTATTTAACGGATTAAATTATAGTTATTGGTCAACTAGAATGAGAATTTTTATGCAAGCTAGTGGATTTGAAACCTGGAATATCATTCAAACTGAATATACTATTCCTACTACAGAGTATGCTGCATGGTCTAATACACAAAAACTAGATGCTACTGCAAACGCAAAAGCAATGAACATGTTATTTTGCGCTTTAGACAAAAATGAATTCAATCGAGTCAGTATTTGTAAAACTGGATATGAAATTTGGAATACACTTAAGGTTACACACGAAGGAACGAATAAAGTAAAACAAAGCAAGATTTCTATGCTTAAAAACCAATTTCAAAATTTTAGAATGAAGCAAGGAGAAAGTATTAGTGAAATGTACTCTAGATTCCAGGATATCTATCACTCACTATTAGCTTTAGAAGTTACTTTTACTGAACCTGATATTGTTTCAAAAATCCTTAACTCTTTAACTGATGAATGAGAACGAAAAGTCTTAGCTATCGAGGAAGCTAATGATATTTCAACCATAAAAACAGAAGAGTTAATAGGTAATCTAATGTCCTATGAAGTAAACTTACAAGCAAGACGAGCACAAGCACAGGACAAGAAAACTATTGCTTTTCAAGCCGAAAAAGAAGACTCAGAATCAGAAGACGATATGGCATTTATAGCTAAGAATTTCAAAAAGTTCTTAAAATTCAAAAAGAGCAATAAATTTGGAAATAACAAGGGTTTCAATAAGCCATCAAGCTCATCTCTTGAATGCTACGAATGTCACAAGAAGGGACACATAAAGAAAGATTGTCCTGATTGGAAGAAAGAATATAATCTCAAGAAAGACAAATTTAAAAAGAAGCAAGCCTTTTCAGTTACATGGGATGATACAGAATCTTCTTCATCAGACAATGATAGTGACAGTGATTCAGAACAAGCCAATGTTTGTTTTATGGCAACAAATGATGATGTACCGATTAAGAAAAGAGGAAAATGGTTCTAGATAGTGGTTTCTCAAAACACATGACAGGGGACAAAAATATGTTAACAAACATTATCTACTCAGATGGAGGATCTGTCACTTTTGGAGATAATTCCAAAGGTTACATCATCGGCAAAGGCGATGAGAGCAATGATGGTACATCTAATTTACCTCTTATTACAAATGTTTTATTAATTAAAAATTTAAAACACAACTTACTAAGTATTAGTCAATTATGTGATAAAGGTTTTAACATAGTATTTTCTCAAAATAAATGCAATATTTTTTATCATAACAAAAATCTTATTTTCGAAGGAGTTAGAGATCGTAATATTTATATTCTGAATATGAAAATAAATCATAATACAAATATGTGCTTATTAGTCAAAGAAAATGATCCTTGGCTATGGCATAAAAGATTTTGTCATATAAATTTCAAAACTATTAATAAATTATCCAAAAACAATTTAGTAAAAGGTTTACCTAAAATGAATTTTAAGGTAAATAGCATTTGTGATGCTTGCCAACTAGGAAAGCTAACTAAATCTTCTTTTAAATCTAAGAAGATCATCTCAACTTTACAACCTCTTGAGTTGTTACATCTAGACTTATTTGGACCAACTCAGACTCAATCTATTAATCACAATAGATATGTTTTTGTAATAGTTGATGACTTCTCTAGATATACATGGACCTTATTTATGAAAAACAAAAGTGATACATTTGAAAATTTCAAAATCTTTGCTAAACGAATTCAAAATATTAAGAATCTAAAAATTAAAAACATTAGAAGTGATCATGGAGGAGAATTTGAAAATGAAATGTTTGAGAAATTTTGTAATAAGAAAGGAATATTTCATAACTTTTCATTTCCAAGAACTCCTCAACAAAATGGAGTTGTTGAACGTAAAAATAGAACACTTCAAGAATGTGCTAGGACTTTATTGAATGGAACCACTCTTCCAAAACAATTTTGGGCAGAAGCCGTTGCTACTGCTTGTTATGTCCTAAATCATGTCTCTATTCGACCTTTAACTAAACACACTCCATATGAACTTTTCAACGGTAGAAAACCTAATATATCTTACTTTAAAGTTTTTGGTTCGAAATGTTTTGCTTTAAATACGAAAGATCAACTAGGAAAATTTGATCCAAAATCAGATGAATGTATATTCATCGGATATTCAGAACGAAGCAAAGCATATAGAATCTATAATAAAAGAACTAAAATAATTGAAGAAACACTTCATGTATCATTTGATGAAAATTTCAAAACTAACACAAATGATGATGAAGATATTATAATTAATTCTAATTCAAATATTGACATCAATATACTTGAATACACTTCTTCTGAAAATCAAAGTGAAAAGGAAGTAAAATCTCCACCGAGAATTTTTAAAGATCATCCAATTCAAAATATAATAGGAGAAATTGATGAAAGAGTTAAAACACGTAATCAACTAAATCAAATGGGTCATATAGCTTTTCTTTCTAATATAGAACCTAAAAATATTAAAGAAGCCTCAACTGATGATTATTGGATTATTGCTATGCAAGAAGAACTAAGTCAATTCGAAAGAAATGACGTTTGGGATTTAGATCCAAAGCCTAACGATCAATCAGTTATTGGTACTAAATGGGTTTTTAAAAATAAAGTTGATGAAAATGGAAATATCACTAGAAATAAAGCTAGACTAGTTGCACAAGGTTATAATCAGGAAGAAGGAATTGACTATGAACACTATGCCATAGATTGCATACTGCAACACCAAAGAAGTGATGCAGGAAGTGCCAAAAAATTTTGCTGTAGGCTAAAAAAGGGCAAAGGCAACACTTTCTCGGTGATGCATTTTGCCGCGTTGCCGCAGACCTCAAAGGCAACATTTTGACTATCTAAGGCAACATAAGAAATATTGTTGCAATAGAACCCTATTTGGGTCTATAGCAACATCCATAGGTGTTTGTACCAACATTCCAAAATGTTGCTATAGATATTAACTTTCTGAATTTGTGGGGCCCACAATGTAGAGCATATTTGATTTTTTAATAGAAATAAATATTTATTTAATAAAATGCTATTGCACAGAATTTGATATTCAAACAGTAATTTATTTAAATAAATATTTTATTTCAACATTTAAAATAGTACTAATTCCTGACTCCACTATTTTACAATTCAATGATAAATAACAATGATATTCACATATACAGATATTCCTAACTACAACACTCAATTCACTCATTACATATGCAGTTTCAATTTATACAGACACCGACACTGACAAATATATGACGAGCCGAGTGCCGAGCCGAAGGCGAGCCGAGTAGCGGGTCCGGGCGCAGCGCCGTCGGGGGTCCGGGGCACCGCAGTCCCGGCAGGGATCGAACAAGTGAGCACCGCCCGATTCATCCGATTTCGGAAGATCGAGCCTTCTTTGAAATCTGTCTTCAAGCTCATGCATTCATACACTCATGCACATTTGATTTGACTCTGTCTTCAAGCTTGTATCCAGCTGTCCAGTCTTCAATACCTATCACATATAATTCAAAAGCAGTAATCTGGAAAATAATATTTAACTCAAACAGAAAATGAAAATATTTTTGTTATAATATTTGCCTCAGGTATTTGGGTTGTTTCTTTTCATAAGTGCATAAGCCAAACATGAATGCAACACATGGATACAAGGACACGGCACAAGGTCAAACCCGAGTCATCGACTGGATTCAACTCAGGGCCAAGCAACCAACAAAACAAACAAGAACCAAGTTCAGCAAAATATTGACAAGCCAGTGCAAGAAACACAGCAATACACATAGGCAGCCCATCAAGCAAAAACAGTGAATGCATCAGGCATGTACAAGAGAAACATAGGCAGTAATATGATATACAGAGGACTTGGAGCATCAGTTCATGTTCTGGTTTAACAAATGCAGCAGAAAGGAGCTAACAAGCTCAGATCAGAAATCAAAAACAAGCCAGTGAACCAAAATCCAACATACCAAATAATATCACATCGCAATTCATCATCGGCAAAGCAAAATCAAGCCAGTGAACCAAAATCCAACATACCAATACATCATCGCAATCCAACATACCAGATTTATCAAAGTCCAACAGAAAGATTAAACCCGAGATTATAGGAAATAAAGCCTATAAATAAATCCCAATTCATCATCGGCAAAAGCATGCGAGTGTAACCAAAATAGAGAATAATCAAGTAAACCAGAAGGCAGAAAACATACCAAATAATATCACATCGCACCCGATGACAAAGTCAAAGCAATTCGAGCAATCAATCAAGGAATTGAAACTGGTTTTATGATTGCTGGCCAATTTGAAAATTTAAGCGGCATTCACTCAAACAAGAAATCTGCGTTTGACATCTTCCTTGAATCCGAAAATGGTACAATCGAGCAAAGCTTCATCAGAATCGAACTTCTTCTGAACATTGGCGAGAAAGATTCAAGCATCGGATCTGGTCGAAGTATCATAAATTGCCAACCCTGCCGTCACGGAACCACCAGATTCGAGGAACAGCAGCTGAGCCACAACTATCACTGACGTATCGTCCTTGATGGGTCCGTTAAGGCAGATGACACGCTCTTTGAGAAGCCGAGAAAAGATATCACAGGCACGCTGGCCACGGGATGTGTGCTCGATGACCATCGAAATCAGGCCGTAGAAACGGCGGTGGGGTAGTGGAGTTTTGTTGGGGGCTGCGGTTGGTAGGATTTGGGAGAGGTTGCGTATCGACATGTTGGCAAGCAGCAGCGAAATTGGGGTGAGAACGAAATGGGAACGAAAATATGATTTGGAAATTAGGGATTTGGAAATTGGGGATTTGGAAATTGAGGGTGAGAACGAAATGGTATGAAAAGTAAAGCGGGAAAACGAAATTTCTGGGCAAATTGCAGTGGTGATCCATTTTAACAACCAGATTAAATGTAGGCCGTTGGATCGTATTCACGCGGATTGCTAATTTTATTAATTTTTTAATTTGAAAACATCTATAGCTACTGCAACATCTTGTTGATGCCTATGTTAACACCTTGAAGCGAGTGTTGTAATAGACAAAAATCAGCATACCTATCGTTACATTATAGCTAGCAACACCATGTAATTTCGTTGCAGTAGGCCATCTATGGCGTAGTGGAAGAAATGTTTGCTCCTGTCGCGAGATTAGAAGCAATACGAATTTTATTAGCCTATGCTTGCTTTCATGATTTTAAACTATATCAAATGGATGTTAAAAGTGCATTTTTAAATGGGTTTATTAAAGAAAATGTTTATGTTGAACAACCTCCCTTGTTTATACACGAACAATTTCCAGACCATGTTTTTAAACTTAAAAAAGCTTTATACAGTTTATAACAAGCACCTCGTGCTTGGTATGATCGTTTAAAAAATTATTTAATCGACTCTGGTTTTGAAATTGGAAAGGTTGATCAAACTCTTTTTATTAAGAAAAATAAACTTGATATATAAATTGTTCAAGTTTATGTGGATGACATTATTTTTGGGTCAACCAATGATAAATTATGTCAAGAATTTTCTAAGATAATGACAAATGAATTGAGATGTCTCACATGGGAGAATTAACATTTTTTCTTGGACTACAAATTAAACAAGTTAATAATGGCATTTTTATAAAACAAGAAAAATATTGTAATAATTTAATTAAACGTTTTGGTATGGAAAATACTTCTGCCAAACCAACTCCTATGAGTACAACTATACATCTTGAAAAAGATGAAAACGGCAAGAGTGTAGACCAAAAATTATATCGTAGTATGATTGGATCTTTATTATATTTAACCGCTAGTATACCCGATATAATGATGAGTGTTTGTTTGTGTGCACGATTTCAAGCAAATCCTAAAGAATCACACATTAGAGCAGTAAAACGTATTTTACGTTATCTCAACAAAACCAAAGATTTTGGACTATTCTATCCAAAAGAATGTCTTTTTGAATTAGTTTCATATAGTGATGCTGATTTTGGAGGAAGTCGGACGGATAGAAAAAGTACTAGTGGGACTTGTCACTTCATTGGACGGTCTCTAGTATCATGGTTTAGTAAGAAACAAAATTGTGTATCACTTTCTACTTGTGAAGCAGAATATATATCTGCAGCTTTGGCATGTGCTCAAGTAATTTATATGCAACAAACTCTTCAAGATTTTGGTTTTAAATTATCTAAATCAATAATTTTCTGTGATAATTCAAGTGCTATAAATTTATCTAAAAATCCAATAAATCATTCACGAACAAAACATATTGATATTCGTCATCATTTTCTTCGTGATAATATTGAAAAAGATATAATCAATCTAGAATTCATATCTTCGGAAAATTAATTAGCAGATATTTTTACCAAACCATTAACTGAAAACACTTTTGTAAAATTGAGACGAGAACTTGGAATCATCTCATTCAAAAATTTATGAAATTTACTTCAACTCATTTCTGTTTTTATTTAAAGGTTAATATAAACTTGGTTTTTGTCCTCACATTTTCTTCTGGTTAAAATTAAACTATTCTACATTTAATCTTAACTATACATTGTTTAGCCTTCAGTTTTACATATAAAAAACTTTCATTCAGAAGAAAACTTTCATTCATCTTATTTCAAATAAAAAGGTGAAAGAAGAAAATCAATCATGTTTTATAATTTTGCATTATTCATCTACACCATGGCTGGTTCATCTTCAGATGAGCCTTCTTCTCATTATTCATCTGGATATTCTTCAATTGACTTTGAAACACCAAGTTCAGGGTCTTCTGAACTTCCAACTCCAACTCCTACCTATATTCCGATATGTCCACCACAAAGTCATCATACGGGATATACGCCAGAAAACAAACGCATGCAAAGAAATTTATTTCCATCCTCAACTACTAAAGAAAAGATAGATGACTTACATCACTATCAGAGGGAAACACTTAATCTTCAGCGTGAAATGTATTTTGAGCAAAAGAGTCATGGTAGAAGACTTAGTTTCCTTGAACGTTGTGCTGCAAAAATATGTGGTTCATCTCCGATCAACACAAATGCACATATTCATTCACCTCAACGTCCTCATGTTTCTCCAAATTCTTGGGAGCGTCAACCTCAGGGGTCGCCAATTAAACCTTTTGACGATTTAGACAATGAAAAGTCTCCAAAAACTCCGAAGACTTCAAAATAAAGTGTGTATATATATATGAGATTTATGATTGTTCATTGTTGTTTTTATATGTACTTTATAGAAATATATATATATATATATATGGTTATTTTCAAAAAAAATTAACTTAAAAAGGTTATAATACTAAAAATCAGCCACACAGACGTCTAAAACAATACATCAGACGTCTGACTTTAGTCTCAAAAGTCTTAATTTCTCTTTCCCTATTTGAGCCGTCTGAAAATTATGTCACAGACGTCTGTAATATAATTTAGACGTCTGTAACAAAAAAATTAGATGTCTAAATTTAGTTCAAAATGTTTTTTACTCTCTGTTTCAAATTTAGCCCTCTGAGCCGTCTGAAGAAAACACTTCAGACGTCTGTCATCAAATTTAGCCGTCTGTTAAAATTTTGAGACGTCTAAACTCTATTGTTTTTCCTATCTGCTTTTACTCTATACAGGACATCAGACGTCTATATTTTATTTAGATGTCTGAAACCCAATTGAAATTCAGAACCTCAAAATCAAAAATAAACCGCACCCCTTTTCTACACGGCTATTCATTTCTTCTATTTCCAAATTCAAATCAAAAACCTAGTTCTCTCCAACAATGGCACCTAAACCCAAATCAAAAGGAAAAAAGGGAGAATCATCTCAACCATCTCCTCACGTTCTTCCAACTGATGAACAAATTGAAGCTTGGCTTTATCATGAACCTAGGAGTATGGCTCGATACAAATATCTCTCTTCACTTCCTTCATTTCATGGTATATTTCACGACCTAAATCACTTTCCTACTTATAGAATTAAGTTATTTACTGATAGGTCTAACATCACCAGTCTCATTGACTACAAAGACAATCAAGTAAATATATGTAGGCTTAGTGTTCTATTATTTCTAGCCAATGTCAATAATCCCAAAATTAGGCTTCATAGAGAAAAAGGAACACTATGGTCAAGCGTTTTTGGAAATAGTCTGAAAATAACTCCAGATGACATTGCGCGAATTTTGAAGTGTACCAACGATGGGATTGAATTGGAAGATTTAAAGTTAGAAGGTGATGATCTTAATCAAATAGAATATCATCTTTTCGAACCCGGACAGTCTAAAGATAGGTCTAATCATCTTCGTCCACGACTGAGATTGTTACTACGAATGCTAATTAAAACTGTTTTTCCCCAGCAAGGAAGCCACAAAATTATTTATGATCATGAAGATAAAGATCTTCAAGCAATCTTTGGAAATCAGCAGATTAATTGGGCTCAATATTTTTATGATGAGTTTCGTACATATCATGATTCTAAAAAGAGATCACTTATCTATGCTCCTTACATTACCCAAATACTCGCTAATTTTTCCATTCAAAGTCCGTCTATTGAATTTGAAAAGATTAAAGTATCCAATATTTGATTTTTTAGCCTTATGGGATTACCAGAATCCCCTCCGGTATATCTTACCTACCTTGATTATAAAGCTCAACAACTGGCACTCCAAAAACAAAAAGGTAAATCTAAAATGGATACCTCTGGTCCCGATGGAGAAGAACCGAATATTGGAGAAGAGGGAGATAATGGAGATGAAGAAGAAGATGAAGATGCGGATGACGAAGCCATAGAGCAAACTTTTATCCAAAGTTCAATTCAAGAAAACTCCGATATTGAACAAATTTCTGGAAATTTAAAAAGCTATACCAAAAGTGAGAAGCTCAAATCCGATATCATCATTTCTAAAAATCAAAAGAAGCTTTCTAGTCAAATTGCCCAAGGCTTTTCATCCATAAACTCTAGATTCGATAATCTTGATACCAAAGTAGAAGAAAATGCAAGAGAGATGAAGAATGTTAAGACTATTCTACGACGTATGTGGAAGAACTCTTATGGATCTTCACCTCCTCCTTCTCCAACATGGGGAGATTCTTAGACAAGATACTTCTCTTTGGCTTGTCTACTCTCTATTGTGTTTTGTTAAATTATACTATGGTTTGTAAACTTTAAAACTCTCTTTTGTGTACTGTCTGTATCTTATTTGACACTTCTGTATCTTTTTGTAAAAACTATGTGTGTCTGTATTTTTTTGTCACTTCGTATCTCTATGTGACTTGTTCTATATGTTTCTCTGTGTTTAGTTTATTAAGATGTGGAACCTGTCCAACAATATATCTTATCTACACCTCTTACAAATTTCTTTTTGTTAATGACAAAGGGGGAGAAATATTAATCATTCTGCTATATAATATGGTCATGTTGACAGGGGGAGCAAAAGGTAGGGTTTATACTAACCATTGAATTATATAGTTATCATCATCAAAAAGGGGGAGAATGTTGGGACCTTCCTTCTTCGATTTTAATGTGATAACTATATATTTCAAATATTCTTGCAGGAATCTACAAAGAAAAGTTATTATCCTATCGTCAACAAACAAAGCTTAAAGTCTCAAGTATTTTGATTATTATTTCCGGTTAGATATTTTTGTACAATCTCTGATATGATGATAACAACACACACACACAAATAAGTTTTTGAAAAAAACATGTTCTACAAATATAAAATATCTTTAACTATTTAAAGATATAAAAGTATTTTCAAAAATTATAAATATCTCAAGTTTAGAATCACTAAAATAAGGAAGAGGAACAAATCAGTACAAGTTTAGACGTCTAGACTTTTATATAGCCGTCTATTATCAATAACAGACGTTTGATAATAAAGTCGAAACGTCTGTACTTCCTGGATTACTATTTTCTATTTTAAACTAAACACAGACGTCTAAAAATTTAATATAGACATCTGTCATTAACGACAGACGTCTGAATTAAACATCAGACGTCTGTATTCACTGAAATTGTTTCCTCTACCTCTTTGACCTTTTAAAACTTACTTAGCCATCTGAATATTTTTCTTAGACATCTGAACTTGACGAACTGAAGCATCTCTTCATGAAAATTCAAATTTTGAAGAGTTGTCTTCTTCACCAAGAGTTGCACTCCTTCTAATGATTGCAACTATTGAATTAAAACTATTCAATACTATAAATAGAGATGAAAATCCACTATTTAAAATACCAATTCTTTCTATCTATTCTTGTTTTATACTGTTATAATCTCAAGTGATTTTCAAATCTCTACTTCCTAAAATTGAACATTCAAATCATCATATCAAGAAGATTATAGGAAGGGTGTACTATATTGACTATATTCGTGTTACTCAAGAACACACAAGTCAAGAAACAATTTATAAATTGTATCTGAAGTCCTATTCGGTTGCTTAGGCGGAAAAGTCCTGTTCGGTTGCTCAGGCGGTGTAATACCTGTTCCTCCGGGTTAAGTGAGGGTTGTTAGAGAAATTCCAGAAGGAGTCTGGGACTGGACGTAGAACGGGAAGTTCGAACCAGTATAAAAATCCCTGGTGTCATTTTTATTACTGCTATTTCTTATTATTTATAATTCCGCACTTGCTAGACTAGTTTAACTATATTATCGATCCATATACACTTTCACCCTTCACATGCCACCTTTACATCTCAATTCCTAAAACAAATATCTAAAACACTATTCATCAAAATATCTTCTCCTTAATCACTTTGCTAATCTTTTACTATTCACAATTAGTTAGCCATAAACACTAAAATATTTTTAGTTGATAATTAATTACACATTAATATATTAAAAAAGAACAACAAGTTCGAACAACTTTTATAAAGAAAAAAGCTGTTTATCTATGAAACGATTTTATGTCACATTACCGGTATTTCTTCGAACCGTTTATTTTTGTAAATAATATTCATAAATAAGTTTTTTCGTTAGTTATTACTTATAAGAGGGTTAATAAGGTTATAAATCAGTTTAATCGCATTAAATTCAAGATTCAAATATTTAAATAATTCAAATATTTAAATATGAAGTGTTCGAAATTCCGATCGTTACAAAACGGGTCAGAGGCGTTGATATCTTCGCAAAATCCTTAATAAACTTTTGTTGCTCAATTTTTTCGCAAATATTAGCAGGCCAATTAAAGGCAGTTTGGCCCAATCAGAGACAACTCAAATAACCTGCCATTGGCCCACAAAGGCCGGTCCAAACCCATGGTGGTCTCAAACAAATCTTTTTACTTAGCAAGGCACCAAGATGAGGCCCGACCATCTCATCCCAAAGCAACCTTCATACTTGGGCAAGATCTAGACCTAGTCCTCTCAATCCAACCATGTCTGGATCGATTCTAACCAGCTCTCCTATATTGAACTTCCTCATTTAGCAGCTAAAAGCCAACACAATTCGTGCAGTATCACATCAGCTGACGGCTACTATCTGAGCCCCTCTAGCAAACATCACATACAGCAAGAGTGGCCTAAGCATGACCCATCTTTAGCATGGCTTTAACACAACCAACTTCAACCAGCATCAGGCTTCCCTCCTGACTGCTAAGAGCCCAGTCATTAATCATCATTCCTACCTGGTTAGCAAGATTCTATGTCCCTTTTGTGTTACCGACAAATGGTCGGTTAGCTCAGCTATATGGGCACTCATGTGAACGACAAAGTTGTCCATCCAACCATCTAAATACCACAGTTGGCGGTTGAACTAATGTGACTTACCATCATCATTAAATGCACATTTAATGCAAGCCAATGTTTGGTACAGAGTGGCAATGAGTAAATTTTCATCCGTTGCACATCTTCAGACATACTTTACAGCTGTCGACCATCCACCACTATGGTTAGATCAACGGTCAAGAACTTTTCGCACCAACTCTACAACATATCTCAACCGTCCACCGTCCACTTAGCTACTATATATACACCCTGCATTGCAACTTTAAAGAGGTTGGAACATTCGAAGACTCTAAATACTATGCACAGTGCAGCACTTTTGATATCACATAAGTTCTTAAGATTGTTGGAACTGGGCTAGCCCACAACGGAGTTAAATACTAAATTTCAAAAACAATCCAATTTAGGATCTATTGGGCCTATGAAGTCAAATGGAATAAAGATCAAATCTAATAAATTTTTAAATAAAATCTTATTTTATTTAACTTTGTTTAAAAAGTTTCGAATATTTATATATTAATCAATATGAGTTTTTCATATAAAATGGAGTATACCAAATATACTCTTATGTGTAAATGTGTGTAAAGTTACATGTTAAGATTAATTTAGAGAATGAAACCATTCATTTCTCTCTCTTAATTTATACAGTTAATTAAGGGAAGATTTTATCTTATTTATAGAGAGAAACTTTTCATCTCTCTTATTAATTAAATTGATTAACTTATTACATAACATTTATGACCAAATTTATACTTGGAATATATTGTGAGTATATCCAAAAATAATCTAATGTAAAATGTGTAAGTGCGACATGGCAAAAAGGTGTACATAGTTTATATATGCATATATAGATGTTGGGATTTGCACTTATAACATATACATTGCTCATTTATGTGTGCAACGGTTGTCACAAAACTAATTTAAACTTATATTGGAATGTTAATATATACATATACTTATC
Organism: Allium fistulosum; assembly: GCA_030737815.1. Classification (NCBI taxonomy): domain Eukaryota; kingdom Viridiplantae; phylum Streptophyta; class Magnoliopsida; order Asparagales; family Amaryllidaceae; genus Allium; species Allium fistulosum. Next base: position 1,027,525,666 of record CM060902.1, read on the forward strand.
TTATATATTAAATGGAATGAATAATTTAATGTTTGAATAGATTTGAAACAAAAAGGTCTAAATGAATGGGTAGTGGTGCATTTAAGTGGCATTAAAAGAAAAGGTAAAGGCATTTAAATGGCAATTAAGGAAATGTAAAGATGGAAATCTTGTAGCCTTCTTTTATTCTTTCGTTAACTTGTTTCAAGATATTTTAAACCTGTGCGTGTGTCAAAATTAATTTAAACGTTAAATGAAATAAACCATTTAAACTATTTGACTAAGTTAATAAATATATTCAAATTTAAGATCCAAAACATCAAATTTTTCCAAGTAAAACATCAAACATATAATATTAAGTTATTAGTGCTTAATATATGTATATGCGTGTATTAAACAATTAGGCCCAAATTTTTTTAAAATGCATAAATCCAAGAATGACATACAATGCATAAAAGATTCAAATATATATTTACATATGCAGATTTAAATGGTTATATGTGAAATAATATTTGCATATATAAAATCATAGTAAAATATGAGGGATATAATCTACACTAAAAAATGTGATGCATAATTAAAATTATGATAAGATAATTACTGTAAGAATTAGCTTATGAAACATACCTTGAATGAAGAAATCTCCCCGGATCTCTGAGATCCACATCCGATCCTTGCAAGAAATGGATGAACCACTTATGTTTCACTATTACTTTTTGATGTTTGCATTGGATTTGGAGTCAAAAAAATTTGAAAATTATTATTTTATTTTCTGCCATGGAAGGGTAGGTGGAGAGAAGGGAAAAATATGAATGAGAAAGAATGAATTATCTGTAGGAAATGAATTCTTGAATTTGTTCTAATTGATAGAATGAAACAACTCTCATTCTTTAATTAAAACTTCCATAATTAATTCCCTTGATTATCTCTCTCTAATCCTCTCTCTTCACATGATATGGCTGAAATTACATGCCATCAAATGACATAAAATTTCCATAAATCGTTTCATGCAATTATCTTTTATTTAAATCCGTCTAAAATTAATCGATATCATATACCAATGCGTGCAAATATAACTTTTATAAATGCATTCAAATAACTACTAACCTCATATAACCGGGGAGACGAATCCTCTCTTGAATAGTGTTTCACATCTAATGCTTCCACTCGACCCAATATAGTTGTTCCATGGATGTCGTGCCATGATTTAACTATAATCAAAGTGGAGCTTCTACATTGAAGATCAACAATATTTTCAAGTTGAGAGAACTGTGTAATTTTATCACATTAATATTTTTGTTTGACCTTAGCTATATTAACCAATAGAAACTATCGAGTGAGCCATTATATAGTTATCCAATAACTATTAATATGTAACCCTTTAGTTCCCCTCGGCAGTCATAAGCAATACACTTCCTAACATTTGGAGCATATTACATACTCTAGTCTCAATGGGTATATTGATACCTAGTCTCGACACATCTTAACTAGGAATATTTAAAATAGTCTGTTTATTTTCATTGTGATAAATTACTCATGGTTACAACACCTTGTAACAATTATCACAAAACATACCATTTATGGATTTTCTGTTAAATATACTTTTAATTAAATTAACTAATTAATATAACTCATTATATCAAGTATATATTAGAAATAAAACAGCTTTTATTTCAAACAAGACTGGTTATCGAGTTGAATATATGTAATAAATTACATAATTGCCCCTAGGGCATATCCCTAACTCTATAAATCTCCTACTTGCACTTGGGGTCAATTAAGGAATCTCTATCCTATCCCTTCGATCAGTTTGATAAGAACTGATTAAGCTAGACCATTCGTGAATGGATCTGCTATATTGGTTTAATTATCTACTATGTTAATCAACTCTCTTCGATGTTGATAAATTATTTTGTTCATGTGGAACTATTCGGAGTATGTTTCTCGACTTCTAGTGAGCTCTTATTATCACATTGTTATCAAATAATAATGAGTAGTGTTCTTAATACTTGAATCATCCCTAGCTCAGTTATAAATTTGTGCATACACACACACTTCGCTTTTATTGTAGCGCTGTTCAACGTGATGTACGCAACCTCTTCATTGAATCAGCCATAATGTTTGGTTTGGATCATTTCGAACTTAAAAATTCTTAACTTGAATTTATTATAGACATATTATGCTCAATATCACTTATTAAATTTGAGTCTAAACATTTCTTCATAAGGAGTCCGTTGTTTCTGTAAACAATTCTCTAGTATTTCATAAATATACGAGAGCACCTCAAACAATGTATTAGTGATATTAATTTAGATTTGATATTTGCTTCATGTATCGAATATATAAATAAACCACGACACTATAAGCAACAAAACATGTATGACAATTCTTATTGCCAATGCATAAGAAATCCATTTCACATGTTCTTTATTAAACACTTTAATAAGGTGTTTCTATATATTTCCTAGGACATTCCGAATGTCCTTTATACTATCTATGAAAGACATCATTTGCAAATCCAACGTCGAGTATTAAAACAACTAAAGTTGATTTTAACACAAGTACGTTGTTAACAATCAACAATGTGTTGTTTACTTATGTAACAACCCATAATTTTAATAAATAATTTTAAATTAATTTTTATTTTGAAACTTTGATTTTTAAATAAGTTTAAATTGAAGTTTGGAATTTTTCCAATGTATTTTGGATTTTTGTTTCTATTTTATTTTTCCAAATACAATTAAATATTGATTTTTCTGGAAATGTTATATTTTGTCAAACTGTGACTTTTAAATTGAAATTTATAAATTTTAAATTTTAATCTTTTTCTTTGAAACAGTAATTAGTTCTGATATCCATTATGCTTTTCATTTCGTCGAATTTTTTTTAAACCTTTTAAATTTTGATAAATTCAGCATTTTACACACAGAATTTTATCTGCATTTTTATTATTCATTTTCTATTTGCCATCTTTTATTTTGTTTTGGGTTTTGAGTTAAATTGTGTTAATTTTGTTGTGTTTGGAATTTTCCTATATTAGTTGTATTTTGGTCACAATTTTAATTCTAGTTTCAATAAATTAAACTATTTTCTTTATTTATTTTCTTATTTTCCTAAGATAAATTATTTATTTTCATTTCCACTTTATTTTGTTTTGATTTTTATTTTATTTACTTGATTTTTATTTTGTTTATTTTTGTGTAAATGAAATTGGAAATTCAAAGAGACAAAGTCTTTTCATTTGCTTGTGACTTTTCCTTTTCTTGTCTTTTCAAGTGCTTAGCCGTTCATTTCTTTTGTTTCAGCCGTGTATTTTTCTTTGCTTAATCACGTGAAAACTTCCTCATCTCTTCATCATTCATGGCATTCTTCATTTCTAAAAAAATTTGTAAGTAATGGCTTCCTTTTTCCTATTTTTCTTCTTCATTTTGTGTGATTTTGCCTTGCTCCTCTCTAGCTTTTCTTGGCCATAGCCCATCATCTCCTCCACCGACCACCACCATCACTTCCTTCCTCTCATCATCCACGGCCAGCACCTCCTCTCCTCTCTCCAGTCATGGCCGTGACCACCTTATTGATCAAACTCCACAAAACTTGCAAACTCCTTGCAATTTTGCCTAGCTGAGCCCATATTTCCACCATCCCTCCATACTTAGCCTCGGCCACAACCTCTATCACCACCACCACTTGCTGCCATGACCTCTGGCCATCACCTCAGCACCTGACCTATGTTGCACCAAACTCCACTTTTTGGCCTTGACCCTTTGCATTCCATGTTTGTAACTCCAACCCCTTCACCATCTTGCCTAGCCATGTGTTATTGAGTCCAAACCCGAGCCATTTCCTCCAATAAAACATTCATGGCTGAGCAAACAAGGAGTAGTGGTCAAGCACTTTTGATCTAAAGCATGGTTAAGCCATTTGTCTCTTTGTTAATTCCATTTCCAATTTGTTTCAATCTATATTTTGTTGAATATATATATTTATATTTGCTTTGTTTATTGTTGTATACAAGATCAAAATCTTGGCTCTCTCTCCACTTGAACCTTAGTCGTGATGTATCGTGCTTTCTGGAATTTAATTGTGTGTTTTGATTTGCTAACTCCAGCTTAAAAAGGTGAGTTATTCACGCTTGACATTCATACTTATAGAATTTGTGAAGTGACAACAAGTGAATATGTAGAACTGTTATATCATGTTATATCTGCCTGTGATATGTATTATATGATGTTAAATCCTGATATAAACATGTCACATCATCTGATATGTTATATTTTGTTATACTGTTTATTTAGTTTTGTTTCTCACACTGCAAGTTCCCTGTAGAATAGAATCACTATGGGTTGAAATGATACATACCCGAACGGACTTTAGAATAGGGAAAAATCATTATGGGTTTGAATGATAGGCCTGAGCGATTTTTATTTATCTTTCTTAACTTGGGATTGCGGGTTTGAAATGATAGAACCCGGATTTTTCTTTGTAAATTACGGATTGAAAATATATATTATCTGTATCACTTGACCTAGGTTAAAAGATATTATACAAACCCGTGGTTATTTTATATATTTTTCTGAAAATTTTTAAGTATTTTAAAATGTAAAAATATGATAATTTGATTTAAATTGAATTTAAAATGATTTAATAAAAGGTTAGTGATTTTTCTATAAGTTAAAATGTTAAATAAATAAATGATTAAATTGTAATTTGAAATATAACTTAATTTGGAAATTTGTGATTTGGTTTAAAATGAAAGTTTAAGTAAAGAAATAAAATAGAAATTAAGTTTTATTTATGAAATGGTAATTTAAATTTAAGGATTAAGTTAATGATGAAATGCAAAGAATAGGAAAATTATACACTTGGATTAAATAATTTTAAATTATGGGAAAATTTGGTATTTTATTTATTTAAATTTACTTTATAAAATCAGAAGTTAAAGGGTATTTAAATGAACAATTTTGAAGTAAAAAATATGATTTTTATAAGTTAAAATGGTTAAAATTGAAGTTTATTTGTTTTTGAAATTTTATTATAAATTTGGAAATTTAATTAGTAGCACTTCAGAAATGCTATCATTTCTGAAATTAACTTAAAATATGAAGTAAAAGGTACTACAGGACTCTGTAAGTGATGTGGTTGATGCAAATGAACTAAAGACTAATTTAACTAAGGGCTACTGCAGCACTTGGTAAGTGCTGTGGTTGCAGAAACTAAACTATAACCTGAAACTAATAAAAGAGCTACAGTAGCACTTGATAAGTGCTGTAGTTGGCTGAAATAAGTTTTTTGTTATAACTGAACTACTACAGCAGTTTTGTAAGTGCTCTCTTTGCTGAATTGAATTGTTTTCAAATGTAACTTACCACAGTATTTCTAAGTGCTGCGGGAGCTGAAATTTAAATGTTTAAAGTACTTAAATGAGCTCAGAAAAGGCTAAATCTTTGGGAATTGAATATTTGATTTGAAGGTATAATGACTTCATCTTTTAATGGTTTAAATGAATGATTTTAATTCAAAATTATAAACCATTTTGAAATCTATAACAACGGGTACACTTCTTTGTGGGCGATTTGATTTCCTTGTGTTTGTTTTGATGCACACATTAACACTGTTATTTGCATTGTTTACTTTAATATGAACATTTCTATGATAGCGTTTATTCCTGCTTAATTGATGGTTTAACGGATCCTTAAAGGATGGGCGATCCCAAGCATCCTTTAAGTTACTGTGCATTGCTATTACAGTTCACTTGAGTTGGTTTACATTGTATATGCATGTATGTCCTGACTCGAGTGTTTGTGTTTTACTTTACGCTCGGGTCAGCCTGAGAATCACAGCTTTGGACTCACCTTCTGGAGCTAGAGATTTGTTGGAGCTCATTTGTCAATCGGTTCATTGATTTCTATTCCAGTTATTTCCTATTCAGTATTGTCTCTATATTATTGACTTATGTATCCTGGCTTCTATTGTATCTATTTTGACTATGGATTTTGTATATGTTTTGAGAGTATGTATATAGTAGCTTCATGAACTACTATGGTATTTTATTTCCGCTGCGAGTTATTTTGATATTCTGTGTCTGTGATTCTGTATTTGATTTTATTTGCTCCAAATTTTCTTGACAATCCACTGTTTTGAAGTTTTAATCAAGTCTGACATGTGTGGATTTATTGTCGATTTGAATGGTCCAAAATAGTGGGATGTTACATTTGGTATTAGAGCTTTGGTTTTGGGCAAACCTTATCCTAGGGGGCAAAAACTCATTAGAGATAGGGTAGAAATACCCTAGAATGAGTGAAATCAATCTCAGAATCATTCCTTTGAGAGAGAACGTATTTTCGAAGTATAAAATGATTTTTCAAATGATTTTAAAGGATTTTTTAAAGATTATTTTGGTTTAAATTTTTATTTCGAAAGCAAAATTTTGTAAACTTCATCCATTCTGTATCCACCTTGTTAGTAATCTCTTCAGTTAGGATTCGCTAGAATTTTGAACTTCTATCTTGTTTGATTCGGATTCTTTGTTGATAAGAAGCTATTTGAGTATGAAAAATCGAAAAAGAAGAAAGCAGCTCGTAGAGCATGAAGAGCCTTGGCCCGTAAGGAATGGGAGGAAGTGATCGAGAAGTGGGAAAAGCTGTGGAAGGAAAGGGCAGGACCTGGTCCTTATGATCATGTCATTTGTTATCGGTGTCAGGAAAAGGGACACTATGCTGCCATGTGTGGGAAGAGAGATCAGGGAAAGAAGAAGGAGGGCCAGCGTTTTCGATCCAAGATCTTCTATTTTAGATGCTGTGAGGAGGGGCACTTTTCGAGTCGCTGCCAGAAGGTGAAGAAAGTGAAATCTGCACCCACTACATCAATCGGCTTTTAAACTATTTGCTACCACTGTAGGAGGGCTGGGCATATAGCCAGGAATTGTTCTGAGAGACAACATGGAAAGAAAGCTGTGTACCCGCAGTTCACTAAGGAAGATGGGAGTGTAGTGCACTTGTGCCTGAAATGTAGAAGTTGGAGGCACATTGAGGGAGAGTGTTCTGGACCTGTTGAAGTACCACCCGGAAGAATTAATACTGATGCTTTGTTCATGTAGGAGTGGTAATCTGTGGATCTGTTTGTTATAAGTAGTATGTTAGGTTGCATGGAGTAAACTCTATTGTATCTTTTGCTTAGCTGAAGTTGTCAAACTAAGATATTTATGCTTCTGTTTTTCATATAATATGAATTTGAGTCTTTTCCAAATTTTGAATGAGAATTCTTTTGTATTGATATAGGGTATATATCTCTAATCTTGGTTTGATTTTTATCGATTAGGATTCCTTTGAACTTTGGAACGCTCCCACTTGTTCTGAAATCCATTCATGTCTCCCATATCTGTATTCTTTTGATTTTGGAGCATTGCATAACCCCACTTTGAATGACCTCTATAAAGATCAGCGATTCCGCCAATCTTTGAATGATTTGTATAGGGGTGAACTCCCTTACAATTGGCATTGATTCACCGGAGATTTCAGTATCCTCGGTTTACGATGCTATCTATCTTCTGCTATACCTGGATTCTATCTCTGGCGATCGAATGTCGATTTGCCTTAGAATCTCGCATCGATTATATTCCTGAAGTCACGGTTGACCCGGTTAAGGTTGCCCGCGATTTAAATGGGCTTATCCATCTTCTAATTGGTAATTTAATTATCTCATTTTCGTTCGAGCTTATCTTCGAATCAGAATTCTATTTGATTAGGGTACCTTTAAATTTGAATCTCTGTTTTGTTTTGAAATCCATCCTTGAATCATCCCTCGGAAATTTTGTGGTTGATTGTCTTTTGAAAATTGTGTATTCATCGAAGTTATTATTTTGATAAGGATGACCATATTTTTATATAAAGGTGAAATGTTTTCGATAAGGATTATACCATTTTAAAATGAGAATTTGAAGTTTCAAAAGGATTTGAAATTTTGAAAATTATATAAGAAATGGTTTCGTATAGAATGATTTTTAACTGAAGGGTTTGAATTTGAAATTTTAGAGATTGAACTCCGGCATTTTGAAATTGGTTTAAGACCTTCAAAATATAAAATAATACGATGTGAAAGTATTTTCCTAATAAGAAATGTTTCAAATGATTTCGAAGAAATTTCAAAGAAATTTTCAAAGTAAATTGAAGTCCAGAACTCACTTATGTCGCTGGAAAATAATTTCGGTGATGAATTCATGCATCATCGACATTGATTTTCGAGTTTCAGAGTGGGGAGAGGCCACTTCGGTAGCTTTTCTATGGGATTGATTTGTGAAACCAATTTTGATTTCAAATTCCGAAGTATGATTTGATATTCGAAAGATATATGTATATATTTGAACAGTTTGAAATGAGCCGGTGTTCAGTCCTTGAGTTTCGGATTTGATTGATATAACCCTATCTTTTGGAATTGATGTACTGATTTCTTGATGATTTCCAACTCTTGGATTGAAAATATGATTTCTTCGACTATTCTGAATGTTCGAGCACTTCCAAATCAAGGTTAACTTTTCAAAGCTAAGTAATTTTGAAAAGTATAAAGTATATAAGTTTGGTATGTATGTTTAAAGTATGTAGTAATATGATTTAAATAAGTTTGAAACTGTTTTGTTAGGTAAATGAATAAGACTATTTTGAATTATACTAATATGAAATTTAGTTTTAAAAATATTTTGAATAAAATTTAGTTTAAATGTTTTAACTTAGTAACATCTTTATAAAACTATATATTTAACAAGTTGGAATAGATACATAAGTTGTACGTATGCTGTTTTATTCGCATAATTAATTTGATCCAGGTTTGAGTACACAAGTTCGAGGTGAATTACACCATTTCGTGTTAAGATTTTTCATTTGATTATTGATGGCGAATATTTGATATAGATTTTGGGCTTGATTCTAGAATTCTCTATCATAGTATATGGCTATGCAAGGAGACTGATGGCTTCTAGTCGAGAAACCATATCGAAGTCCGCATTAGGGAAGTAGAATGGACAATACTAGTTCGGAAGCGAACTTGTGTGATCGAGCGAGCGATCGAATGTGATGTTGCGAAATGATGACATATGTACATCTTATATTCTAATATCATTGATATATTCTAATATCATTGTATCACTTGACCTAGGTTAAAAGATATTATACAAACCCGTGGTTATTTTATATATTTTTCTGAAAATTTTTAAATATTTTAAAATGTAAAAATATGATAATTTGATTTAAATTGAATTTAAAATGATTTAATAAAGGGTTAGTGATTTTTCTATAAGTTAAAATGTTAAATAAATAAATGATTAAATTGTAATTTGAAATATAACTTAATTTGGAAATTTGTGATTTGGTTTAAAATGAAAGTTTAAGTAAAGAAATAAAATAGAAATTAAGTTTTATTTATGAAATGGTAATTTAAATTAAAGTGTTAAGTTAATGATTAAATGCAAAGAATAGGAAAATTGTACACTTGATTAAATAAGTAAATTATGGGAAAATTTGGTATTTTATTTATTTTTATAAAATCAGAAGTTAAAGGGTATTTAAATGAACATTTTTGAAGTGGAAAATATGATTTTTATAAGTTAAATGGTTAAAATTGAAATTTATTTGTTTCTGAAATTTTATTATAAATCTGGAAATTTAATTAGTAGCACTTCAGAAATGCTATCATTTCTGAAATTAACTTAAAATTTGAAGTAAAAGGTACTGCAGCACTCTGTAAGTGTTGTGGTTGATGCAAATGAACTAAAGGCTAATTTAACTAAGGGCTACTACAGCACTTCGTAAGTGCTGTGGTTGCAGAAACTAAACTAAAACCTGAAACTAATAAAAGAGCTACAGTAGCACTTGATAAGTGCTGCAGTTGGCTGAAATAAGTTTTTTGTTATAACTGAACTACTACAGCAGTTTTGTAAATGTTGTTTTTGTTGAATTGAATTGTTTTCAAATGTAACTTACCGCAGTATTTCTAAGTGACGCGGGAGCTGAAATTTAAATGTTTATAGTACTTAAATGAGCTCAGAAAAGGCTAAATCTTTGGGAATTGAATATTTGATTTGATGGTATAATGACTTCATCTTTTAATGGTTTAAATGAATGATTTTAATTCGAAATTATAAACCATTTTGAAATCTATAACCACGAATACACTTCTTTGTGGGCCATTTGATTTCCTTGTGTTTGTTTTGATGCACACATTAACATTGTTATTTGCATTATTTACTTTAAATGGACATTTCTATGATAGCGTTTATTCCTGCTTAATTGATGGTTTAACGGATCCTTAAAGGATGGGCGATCCCAAGCATCCTTTAAGTTATTGTGCATTGCTATTACAGTTCACTTGAGTTGGTTTACATTGTATAAGTATGTATGTCCTGACTCGCGTGTTTGTGTTTTACTTTACGCTCGGGTCGGCCTGGGAATCACAGCTTTGGATTCACCTTCTGGAGCTAGAGATTTGTTGGAGCTCATTTGTCTATCGGTTCATCGATTTCTATTCCAATTATTTCCTATTCAGTATTGTCTCTGTATTATTGACTTATGTATCCTGACTTCTATTGTACCTATTTTGACTATGAGATTTTGTATATGTTTTGAGAGTATGTATATAGTAGCTTCATGAACTGCTGTGGTATTTTATTTCCGCTGCGAGTTATTCCGATATTCTGTGTCTGTGATTCTGTATTTGATTTTATTTGCTCTAAAATTTCTTGACAGTCCACTGTTTTGAAGTATTCAAGTCTGACATGTGTGGATTTATTGTCGATTTGAATGGTCCAAAATAGTGGGATGTTACATTTGGTATCAGAGCTTTGGTTTTGGGTAAACCTTAGCCTGGGGAGTAAAAACTCATTAGAGATAGGGTAGAAATACCCTAGAATGAGTGAAATCAATCTCAGAATCATTCCTTTGAGAGAGAACATATTTTCGAAGTATAAAATGATTTTTCAAATGATTTTAAAGGATTTTTAAAGATTATTTTGGTATAAATTTTTATTTTGAAAGCAAAATTTTCTAAACTTCATCCATTCTGTATCCACCTTGTTAGTAATCTCTTCAGTTGGGATTCGCTAGAATTTTGATCTTCTATCTTGTTTGATTCGGATTCTTTGTTGATAGGAGCTATTTGAGTATGGAAAAATCGGAAGAGCAGAAAGCAGCTAATAGAGCACGAAGAGCCCTGGCCCGTAAGGAACGGGAGGAAGTGATCGAGAAGTGGGAAAAGCTGTGGGGGGGAAGGGCAGGACCTGGTCCTTATGATCATGTCATTTGTTATCGGTGTCAGGAAAAGGGACACTATGCCGCCATGTGTGGGAAGAGAGATAAGGGAAAGAAGAAGGAGGGCCAGCGTTTTCGATCCAAGATCTTCTGTTTTAGATGCTGTAAGGAGGGGCACTTTCCAAGTCGCTGCCAGAAGGTGAAGAAAGTGAAATCTGCACCCACTACATCAATCGACTTTTCAACTATTTTCTACCACTGTAGGAGGGCTGGGCATATAGCCAGGAATTGTTCTGAGAGACAGCATGGAAAGAAAGCTGTGTACCTGCAGTTCACTAAGGAAGATGGGAGTGTAGTGCACTTGTGCCTGAAATGTAGAAGTTGGGGACACATTGAGGGAGAGTGTTCTGGACCTGTTGAAGTACCACCCGGAAGAATTAATACTGATGCTTTGTTCATGTAGGAGTGGTAATCTGTGGATCTGTTTGTTATCAGTAGTATGTTAGGTTGCATGGAGTAAACTCTATTGTATCTTTTGCTTAGCTGAAGTTGTCAAACTAAGATATTTATGCTTCTGTTTTTGTATGATATGAATTTGAGTCTTTTCCAAATTTTGAATGGGAATTCTTTTGTATTGATATAGGGTATATATCTCTAATCTTGGTTTGGATTTTTATCGATTAGGATTCCTTTGAACTTTGGAATGCTCCCACTTGTTCTGAAATCCATTCCTGTCTCCCCTATCTGTATTCTTTTGATTTTGGAGCATTTCATAACCCCACTTTGAATGACCTTTATAAAGATCAGCGATTCCGCCAATCTTTGAATGATTTGTAAAGGGGTGAAACTCCCTTACAATTGGCATTGATTCACTGGAGATTTCTATATCCTCGGTTTACGATGCTATCTATCTTCTGCTATACCTGGATTCTATCTCTGGCGATCGAATGTCGATTTGCCTTAGAATCTCGCATCGATTATATTCCTGAAGTCACGGTTGACCCGGTGAAGGTCGCCTGCGATTTATATTGGCTTATCCATCTTCTAATTGGTATTTAATTATCTCATCTTCGTTCGAGCTTATCTTCGAATCAGAATTCTATTTGATTAGGGTACCTTTAAATTTGAATCTCTGTTTTGTTTTGAAATCCATCCTTGAATCATCCCTCGGAAAGTTTATGGTTGATTGTCTTTTGAAAATTGTGTATTCATCGAAGTTATTATTTTGATAAGGATGACCATATTTTTATATAAAGGTGAAATGTTTTCGATAAGGATTATATACCATTTTAAAATGAGAATTTGAAGTTTCGAAAGGATTTGAAGTTTGGAAAATTATATAAGAAATGGTTTCATATAGAATGATTTTTAACTGAAGGGTTTGAATTTGAAATTTTAGAGATTGAACTCCGGCATTTTGAAATTGGTTTAAGACCTTGAAAATATATAATAATACGATGTGAAAGTATTTTCCCAATAAGAAATGTTTTAAATGATTTGAATAGGTTTCAATGATTACGAAGAAATTTCAAAGAAGTTTTCATAGTAAATTGAAGTCCAGAACTCACTTGTGTCGCTTGAAAATAATTTCGGTGATGAATGCATGCATCATCGACTTTGATTTTCGAGTTTCAGAGTGGGGAGAGGCCACTTCGGTAGCTTTGCTAAGCCATTGATTTGTGAAACCAATTTTTATTTCAAATTCCGAAGTATGATTTAATATTCAAAAGATATATGTATATATTTGAATAGTTTGAAATGAGCCAGTGTTCAGTCCTTGAGTTTCGAATTTGATTGATATAACCCTATCTTTCGAAATTGATGTACTGATTTGTTGATGATTTCCAACTCTTGGATTGAAAATATGATTTCTTCAACTATTTTGAAGGTTCGAGCACTTCCAAATCAAGGTTAACTTTTCAAAGCTAAGTAATTTTGAAAAGTATAAAGTATATAAGTTTGGTATGTATGTTTAAAGTATGTAGTAATATGATTTAAATAAGTTTGAAACTATTTTGTTAGGTAAATGAATAAGACTATTTTGAATTATACTAATATGAAATTTAGTTTTAAAAATATTTTGAATAAAATTTAATTTAAATGTTTTAACTTAGTAACATCTTTATAAAACTATATATTTAACAAGTTGGAATAGATACATAAGTTGTATGTATGATGTTTTATTCGCATAATTAATTTGATCCAGGTTTGAGTACACAAGTTCGAGGTGAATTACACCATTTTGTGTTAGGATTTTTCATTTGATTCTTGATGGCGAATATTTGATATGGATTTTGGGCTTGATTCTAGAATTCTCTATCATAGTATATGGCTATGCAAGGAGATTGATGGCTTCTAGTAGAGAAACCATATCGAAGTCCGCATTAGGGAAGTAGAATGGACAATACTAGTTCGAAAGCGAACTTGTGTGATTGAGTGAGCGATCGAATGTGATGTTGCGAAATGATGACATATGTACATCTTATATTCTAATATCATTGATTAACTTGATGCTGAAATTGGAAGTTGTTGGGTTGGATATCTTTGTAATTTAATTGGAATTTTTTTCTTTTATGCAAAACTACTATTAATTTAAAACCATTTTTTTAAAAAACTATTTTCGTTTATTTTTCTTAAACAAATTATTTTATTCTATTTTACATACAAAACTATTTTACAAAACTATTTTACAAACTATTTTATTTACAAAACTATTTTACAAACTATTTTATATACAAAACTATTCTAAATTCAAAACCTTTTATAAAGCAAAGATGTTCAATTCCATATGGCTCTTCATGCAGCGTAATTGATTTTGGAAAATCTTGATTTTGATATAAGATGGACCTTATATAAGTATAAGATGATTTTGAAAACCATTGATTTTGGAAATGAATTGGTTGACTTAAATTATATTGACTTAGAAATATCTGTGTACCTTTTAACTTTCTTTCTTATAAACACAATATTCCTCTACATTTCGACTGACAATCAAACTATCTGATATTTCTATCAAAACACTTGCTCAATTTTGATACATGTCAAACAATACTTTCATATTTCTTCTCGGATCATATCCAAAAAAATCCAAACTCAATATCGCTCCCACTAACTTTGGGATACTCTGGTTGTTATATGCAAATAGTTTATTATAAATCATTATTTAGATGTTTTCCATTTCAATACATATGTACAAAAACACAAAGTCATATAAAGCGATAATTTTGTAAGTAAATCCGAATGAACTCGAGCATGTTGAATAACGAATCTATTTTGCTAATTTCAACAATTGAAATAAATGAGATTATTTTTATCGACTTTGCTCGTTAAATTCCAACTGCATTAGTCTTGCTCTTAAAGACACAATTGAAGTCGATGGATCATATCCCTTCGGGTACAACTATTAAAAACATATTTTGATACTATGATTGGAATCCATTTCGAATTTGTGCATCATACAATATCATAGAGTCAATACTCTTAATGGCTTAATTGACAACCGAGGATTACCTATTCTCAACATTGATAAGCAACTCATAATTTCTCTTTAATGTGTGAGAATACTTATTAGACACTTTAATGCGATGTGTTCATTTTGGTTAGGTTAATTTCATTTCATCCCATAAAATTAGTTCTATCTTTGGATCATATCCAAATCCATTTTAATACTAGTAATTTCTTAAAGATATTCCTTCACTATGAAGTCGGTATCCATGAAACAATAATTGTTTCTCAGTGTAGTAGAATAGGTATTTATAAACACTTTATGTATTGCCTTATATATAAAACTGATTAGGTTGTTAGTTTACGATACCTACATTCCAAACATAAAATTTTCATCCAATGACAGTCATTTCCAAACTCCTTTTGGGGTGATTTATACAAGAACCCTCATATGCAATTATTACGTATATTTTTTCGATTCGCACAACCTGCTAATTTCTTAGCCTAGGATATGTTGGAGTTTCTTATAAATCTTTATCTTGTATAATTTTGTAAATTTTTTTTTATATGAAATTAATTTTAACTTTGTGTATTACTCTTAAATACATTAAATTACATAAAGAAATTAACTCAACTTCACTCACAATTGATCGTACTTTGTTCAACAAAGTTTGATTACTCTTTGTCGATACATCATAATGCATTATAGGAAGGAGTGAATTTTGAGATTGAATCTTTATTCATTTTAGGTACGTTGGGAACTCTTTCCAATATACTCACGTATTCGATAAAACCGAATCATTTAATTTTCTTTTGCACATTATTTAATTTACTTCCAACTTGTATTCTGTGAGCTTATCATAGACACTATATGTGAATCAAATACACATGTTCATGTTTGTGATAACATATCAGTGAATATAGCGAAATACATCAAACCATTTTGGAATTAATAGACTTTCTATTGCATATATCTATATGTATCAATCCGTAGATTTCATCAACTTTTATGGTCGCTCCCACCAAATGGGTGTGTTGCCTTTTATTGTTTAAGACATACTTTACCAGTACCATATGATTCGCAATCATATAATCAAAGAATTATTTCTCCAAACTTTGGCTTAGTCCATAATTCGAAAATAATTGTAAATAATTTATATACTTCTGTATTTCCAATGCATCACACATACCACTATTATAGTTTTGTTTTATAACGAATATTCATATTGAGATGAAACTATGTCTATTTTTCAGTCAATGCTAAAAAATAATTTTTATTTCATAAATAATGTTTGGTGTGTTTTATAAAAACAATTTTCGTAACTTGATGCGACCAATAAGTGTTTTATTGGATGCTCCTACTATTCCCCCATGACTATAATAGGGTATGAAATATGAAACTTCATTCAAGCACTTAATATAGGCTATTTATTTCATTTACTATAACTGGTTTACATTTGAGAATTTTCAGATCAAGTATCTTAAATTCAAAGAAATAAATATCATAGAAAACAATTTTCTATATGAAAGTAATTTTGCAATAGAAATCATGTTTTCATTCCAATGTTAAGCATCTATAATTATTTACAATTCTTGTTTCCGAATTTCTTTATGAAGCATAAGTGATCATTCACTCTCTTCATCTCAACTATTCCTTAAGTTACATCAACTCTTATACATTCGATTTCATTTCTAAACTGTCAAACCATTAAATGGAATCCTTACTGCAATATCACAAGTGCATTTGGTCATCTTTAACTTTTAAGAATATCAAATGAATTACACTTTACATAAACTAGGCAAACTTACATTTCAGTTATCAAATTCTTAGATCTATCTTATAGCCTTTGGTCCAGTGTTATATTTAACACAACAAGACTAGTGTAATCAATCATATTGAATACATAATCTCACACTAACATTTACTTGCTTATTTCAATGAACTAATTTCATCGAGATTTCGTGCATTACAAATTGTGACTGTTCACCATATAACATTTATATGTGATTTTATATGGATCAAATATCCAGATTCTTGTATTGTTTTTAGGTTTCGAAACTCATTGAAGTCAATACACAGTCTTGGGCAGGTAAACTCGTAAATGACAAAGTTACGAACGTATTTTGTAACGACCCGTAAATTTCAACTGTTTTAATAACGTAATTAGTTGAAATTTTGTGAAAATTTTAAACGATAAAATTTTGAAATAAAATTTAATATTTGGAATGCGTCTAGTTAAACATAGCAACTGGTAAATTTTCGTCTGAAAATATGAAAATTTATTTCGCGCGTAAATTCACTTCAATTTAATCAGTTAAAAAGCGATGAAAATAAAATGTTTCCGAAACCTAAATATTTTTACATAGAAAAATTCTAAACCATCTTCTGAGCAAGATGTCAGTTTGTCATTTTTCCAAATTCGGACATCTTTGCCTCCGTCGATCTTATTTTTCTACGTTTTCTTGCATTTTCCGCCAGTAGAAAATTCGAATTTTTATAATTCAATTGTACCACTGATATCTGTATACCGTTTTGATCATCTCGTCGTGCTGATCTCTATGGTATATTCACTTCTGTATTTCGGACTCCGGTGTGCGGTGCAATCTGTAAAATGCCTACCGTATCGGTACCACCTTCAATGTCTATTCAAAATTCAAATGGCTTAAAGCATTTATTATCGGCTGCTACCTTTCCATCTTTCCAATACAGGGATGACAAACTTTATTTTCATCGGTTTCCAAAAGAAGAATAAAAATAACTAAAAATAAATCTCTGTGCATTTTGTTTTTCTTTTGCCGATTCATCTTAACAACGTCTCCATTCTATTTAATATTTGCTGTTCAAAACTACTGTTTCCAATAATTTATTTGTGTATTGATGAATCCATCAGTTCACTTTCATTCTTTTGGTTCACCATTCCAATCCTTTTCTCTTCACCTCACATCTTCTTCTTTTTGCCCATCTGCCTAACAAAAGAAAAAAAAAGAAAGAAAATGTGATACATCTATCAACCGCTTCGCCCCATACCTCTCTGGCGCTTCAAATCACCACACCACCCTCCTCCCAAATGAACTCCTTCAAACCCATCCAGGCCTCCCCCGAAACTGAGAACCCACACACCACCCACGTCCAGCCTTCAACCCGACCACCACCCTATCTCCGCCACATGCCATCCACCGCCTCCTCACTGACAAACCCGAGCCTCAACAGCCCCAGGCGAAAACCCGCACCTACTTACACCGAGCAGCCGTACTCAACTCCCATCACCAAACACCCCACTTCATCCGGCCTCGCAACCATGTTCGCCCACTACAGCAGCTAACCGAACCTCCTGCCCTCTTCGCCGAACCACTCCAATAGCCACGTGAGCACACACCCGCGTGCGTCAGCCCTTCCCTGGCCACGACAGCCCCTACCCACCCATCTTTACGCCGCCCCTAACCATGCCTCTCCCTGGCCCGCGAACCAAGCACCATCCACTTATCTCCATCAGCCTCCGCATGCTCTGTCTTCCATCATTGATCTAACTAACAGCCTTTCTGCCAGCCTCGTCCACCTTTATAGGCCGAGCATAGCCCCTCCTCACCACCGTATGTTTTTCTGTGTAAGTGTTTCATATATGGGTTTTGATTTTAGTAATAATACGTTACGTGATTTTATATATTATTATTCTAGTTTGATAAGATATGTGTATATACATATTTGGCGTATCATATGTTTGTCAAGCCGGTCATTGTATCTTTGTTTTCCTTCTCTGGTGATATTTCATATGTATAAAGTAATTTATATAAGTTTACATTGGCTCTATAATATTGTTTTTCTTTTAGTTACATATGTATATTATCTGTTTGAGCTCATACATTGTTTCCATGTTAGCAGTTCATACTCTATAAGTATATAGCTGTGTATAGATGTAAGGTATTTTATAAATTTTTTTTTGTTGCCAGATCTAAATAATTGCTCTTCAAAATTTATATATATGATATTAGTATATATATTAGTTTATATATACCCGAGTTTGGTTTTGAATATATATGTTAGTAATATATTATATGTTAGCTATATATGATATAATAAGACAGGTTGACATATTTGTTATACTGATAAGTGTATATGAGTTTGGGCGTTTATTTTAAGTGGAATATATGAAAGTATTATATGGGTTTAAAGCAGATATGTATATATAGGTTTTGTTAGTATTTTGAAATGAATATGCACAATTTATATATGAGTTGTATAAGTTGTTGATAGTTATGGTCTGCATGTAAATTTGTATAAATTTCAGTTCGCATGTTTATGTATAAGTTGTGGTCTGCATGCACATGCATTTGAATTGGTTTATTTGTTTTGGAAATTTGCTTGTTTATAGATTTATATTTTAGACACTGCATTACATATGTGTTTTCAGATTTGGTATATGAGGGTTATAAAGTTTTAATCTACTATTAGTTTATGTGTACATCCCTTGTCAAAAGAAGTATCATATATTATATTTTAAAGTTGTTATATATAGGTTTTATATTTGTACTGTAAGTTATATGAGATTTTGAAATAGTTTTGGCTTGGAATAATATAGGTGTGTCAGTTAATTTGTATGTTTATAAAGGTTATATCAGCATTTTTTTTTGTGTAAATATGTTTTATTTTAAAACAATGATTTTGGAAAATACTTATATATTAAAATTTAATTTGCGTTGAATTTAGAATATAGTTTTGATACATAAATGGTTATATGCGTAGTTATACCCATATATAGATATAAGTCTACTCATACCATTTATCTTTAACGATCCAGCTCTAACTCGACTTCGTCAATTCATTGCCGTCAGTTTTGAACGTCAAATTCGTGCCAATCCAAATTGATGTGAAGTTCGTGCTTGGTTTCGTGACTCGTTTCATTGTCAGATTTCTCTAGCCTCGAAAGGTGAGCACTCACTCACGATTAACGTTCTTTTATTTATTAAATTTGATTTCAATTGAAACGATAATTGAAATATGCTGCTGTTAGATATTTACACTGCTATTACCTGTATCAGTTCACCTGTGACATTTGACACCATTATCTGTTATATATATGAAATGATAATCCAGTTTGGTTGTTAATTGATTGATTGTTGATGTTTATATTGGACGTTAAATTGTTAATGTTAAAAGAATAAATAGTATGCAATTGAAATTGATATAGGATAATTAAATGTAAAAATTTGATTAACTGACATTTGTATAATATGACCCCTTTAACCATTGAATTTATTGACACGTAGGATTTGTTTAATTACATTTTGAATCACTGAATGTATGTTGTTAAATTGATGATGTATGAAATTGTAAATAGATGACAAGTGAAAACCGTAATGTAATAATCTTTAATCTACATGAAATGATAATGTAGATTCTAGAAATAATTATATTAATTCGTACAAATAACAATGCGAATTAATACGGTTATTTCGGGATTATTTGAATTGATTATTGGATTGTTATTGATTGTTGTTATTACTTGTTTATTTACTTTGACACCATCCCAGTTATCACACTGCAAGTTCCCTTTGTATGTTTTGATTTTGAATTGAATTGGAATCGGGTTGAAATGATAAATACCCAAATTGAACTTTGACCTAGGATAGAGAATTTAATAAAACCCGATTGGTCAATAATTTGATTTAAAAATAAACGAAGATTTTATTTGAATAAATAATATGGTTTTGAAATGAAGTTGTAATTTGAATTTTAATGAAAGGAAAATGTTAATATTTAATAATCTGAAACAAAATATTAACAATGTAATTGATGAAGGAAAGTTGTTTAATTTGAGAAATGATTTAATAATTAAGTTTGAAATTATAATTAAGTTTGAAATTATTAAAGTTTGAAATGATTTAATAATTAAGTTTGGAATTGTAATTAAGTTTGAAATTATTAAACTTTGAAATTATTTAATAATTAAGTTTTGAATTATTTAGCAATTAAATAAGATTGAATTATTTAATGATTAAATTGAATTGAATTCTTTAATAAAAAAATTGAACTTTTGAATAAGTGAATTTTACTTCGTAAATAATTGAAATTGAGTTTTCTTTATTAAGTAAGTTTTGGAAAATTATTTAAGTAAGTAAATAAGTGAAATTGAATTTCTTTAACAAGAAATAAAAATGCGATTTTTGGAATTAATGTAAGACTTGTAATTGAAAGAATTTGATTTGACGAATTTAATGTAATTCAAAATTGTAAGTTTTGATTTAATGAAGTTGAATTTAAGAAGTTGATTTAATGAATTGGAAATTTAATAGAAATTGTTTTGAATGATAAAGTAACTTAACGAATATTGAATAAAATCGATAAATGAAGTTAAACTGATTTGAATGTTAAATTAAATTGATTTAAATGATTTCGGAATGAATCTTATATACAAATTTAAATTGAGATTTGACTTGTTTTAAATAAAGATTGAAGTTGAATTATAAGATTTTGAAATTATGATTATGAAGTTTTGAAACGTAAATTTTGAAAATTGATTTCGAAAGACAAATGAAATGTTGATTTACAAATTGAAATCGAAATTGTAATTGATTTGGTTTTGAAAAATATTAAATGACCAATCGGTGTAATAATTACGAAAGTTATTAAAGAGACCGGGATCGGTAATGGATATACTCTCTATCTGAACCGAAACCACTTTAATAACTATGCGCGGAGTGATGATCCAGAATGAAGTGGTTGGAATGGTGTTCATGTTGACTGAAGAAAGAGAACGATAATGGATAGCCTTGACACTTGTGTCAAATTGGAAATGACTAAAACAGGAGCTGTGTTGGGCCAATGGAGGATTAGCTACCTCAAGTGGACACACTTCTTCGAACTACTTATACTTGTTGTCGATTGGTGCACCCTTGATTTTGGGAGTGTTGTTTCACGGTGTTGCGGGCGCTGCGGCGTTGCGTTCTCACCAGTCCGGATCAAGCGAACGGTAGTATCACTACCTTGGGTATTGCCTCATGTGCCTTGTCATACTTGTATTCCATTTATGCGCGACCACTACGATTTTGATTTGTACCTTTAGTATATGGATTGCCCTCTGGTGACTTCCGGTTTTGGGGAAACTACGGTCTTGTATATGCTTTTGGGAATAAAAATGTGTTAAGGGTGGAATGGGCCATGACTTAACGCTATTTTGATATCTTTATATTACTGATAGACATTATCTACTTATCGTACACTACTACCTAGTAGATAGTTTAACGGATCCTTAAAGGATGGTTATTCCAAACATCCTTTGAGTTACTTGTATTTCAATTGCTATTTCACTTGAGTTGGATTTATTAATATAAGAATGTTAATCCTGACTCGAGTGTCTTGTGTTTTTGCTTTACGCTCGGGTCAGACTGAGTGGTTCAGCTTTCGAGACTCACCTTTGGAGTTGGAGCTTCGCTTGGAGATCCAGCTATCTATCCAACTTTCAGATATTCGATGATTCCAGTGATGTATTCTGATTTGTATCTGATGTATCATATTACTCTTCCGTTGTATCTGGTTTAACTCTGATGTATCGTATTACTCTTCTGTTGTAAACTCTAATGTATCTTATACATTTATATAGTAGCTTCATGAACTACTATCTCTTTTATTTCCGCTGCACTTATTACTCTGTGTCTGTGATCTGTGATTATTTTATTTACTGTATATGTTCAGTTTTGCCAAATTTAAATTAACAACGCGGTATTTTGAACAATTCAACTCCGGCATGAGTGTCTTCCTATACACTTATAATGGATGCGAATGGTCCAAAATTCAGGGTCGTTACATATTTAGTGGTTGTCTATTTAAATGCTTGCATAAGACAATACGCAAAAAATTACTGGTAAGTATATTTTATAATTCTTTGTCAATATTTAATTCGGTTGCTTTGTATATTTTAGTTGATAAACATTTTGTCAATTATATTTAATGCACAAATTTATTGAAGTAGATTATTTCAATTATACATAGTAGATGTGCTTACAATATTTGAGAGGTTAAATGTTACCATTTCAATTTTCTAATAAGGCTCCCACTAGTCTTTTATGCTTCTCTAAACCCTAAGACGAAATATAAAAGCCTTTCGACTTCACTAGTGGGTGTTAGGAATCATCTGTCTTGGGATTCTAACTCTGAGTTTTCTCAACAAGTCATAGCCCTACAAACGATGGATAACTCCTTATTGGCTATATCATGTACAACTCTTATTCCATGGTTCCTTGTCCTGATCTCATTCCAACCTTAAGTTTTCTCAACAAATCGAAAGAAATTATTCACTCGTACCTACCTTTCACGATGGCTTAAGTATAGTATATGTATCTTGAATTTTCTCATCAAATACATATAATTATCATACCTTGTCTAGTCAATATATTAATAATACTACACATGACATCTCTCGCTTGAGGTTGCTCAACAATCAAAGAGTATGCAAGTAATTTATTAATATAAATATGGTAGATGATAACTTTATGGTTAAGACTCATTATCTTCAATATATTATATTGAGTGATATCGACTTATGGAATAATGTTTTCTTATGAAATACCCTCATGATTTAAGTGTCAGACACATCAGAAATCACATTATACATACTATACGTATGTATTTATTTCTTAAGTCTAGCTGGTTTTTTTAATGTTCCACCTCAAATTCATACAATCATATTATATAAGTTTCATTACAATATAACTTTTATATTTTAATTAACTTATACAATAATCTTATGTATAAATTATATTAATTAAACATTATTTAATTAATTTTAATTAATTAACTCTTTAATAAATTTTATATTATTCCAGTATAACATCTATTTTGAATTTTATATATATATATATATTATAAACTTTATAGTATAACACATATATCTTATATATGTGTATTTTTATTTAATCAATTAACCTTTAACTAATATGCTTATTTAATTAACCTTTTATTTATTTATTTAACCTTTAATTAATTTATTTAAATTATATTAATTTCAAAATTTTATTTTGTATACATGTATGTATACTTATGTTATCTTAAACACTTTTAAAATAGCATAACATATATCAATATATATAACACATGTACATAAGTATTAATTAATTAATTAATTTAATTAATTTAATTAATTTTTTTAATACATTTTAAATTTTGAAATTAGTATTTATATATTTTAAAGTAATTTGAAAATATCATTATCTTTTCAAACATTTTGAAAACTTATATTGTATTATAACATTTATAATAAACATGTTTTATTTTAAATTTAACTTTTAAACTTAAAATATTTTATTTTGGCTTTTAAACCAAT
Organism: Allium fistulosum; assembly: GCA_030737815.1. Lineage (NCBI taxonomy): Eukaryota > Viridiplantae > Streptophyta > Magnoliopsida > Asparagales > Amaryllidaceae > Allium > Allium fistulosum. The sequence goes on from CM060902.1 coordinate 1,027,549,640, forward strand.
TTGAAAATTAGCCTAAGGTTCAATTCAAATTGCGTCATTTCTATTAGGGGAAACCTTTGGGCTCACTTTACCTTTTAGGCCATGCCGGTAACCAGGTAGAACACGGTACTTGATTACCACTACAACAAAATACCCCTTTTACAACGGGCAATGCCCGTTGTAATAGAGGTTTAGCAACGGGCCTGCGCCCGTCGTATTATGTGATGTTGTTATAACTCCAAAAAAATTTACAATGTTTTAAAACTGTTGTATTAAATATTTTTTACAACGGCCAAAACCCATTGCAATATGGTCTTTTACAATAATTTTTGCCCGATGCAATAGACTCTTTTGCAACGGTTTTCGCTCATTGTTAAAAAAATGCAAAATTAAATAAAATAAAATAAAGCATTGGTGTAGCACAATGAAAAAAATAATACAAGTTATCCATATGGAAGCACTACAATATGATCATTTTATCGTACAGGCAATAATAGTACAGCAGAATGAAAAAAAATGACTGGAAAATAGACTACAATATTAGATTTTATCAATACACGATACAAGCGTGTCATATTGTCATTTGCCAAAAGAAAATATAATTCTAGGTACACTATGTCAATGCCAAGAGCATCTCAGATTATACAGATGAAAGTAAAACTAATTCTAGGCTTAAAACATTGAGTACAAAATGCATTAGTAAACAAATCTAGACTAAAAGTTTAAAAAGGAAATCATGCTACAAGTATCATTCCAAGAAAACATATGTGACGCCCCACCTCTATGCTCATAATAACAAAGAGTATTAAAAGAAATACTGTCTATTATTACGAAGAATAAGGCTGGATAGGAGCGACCATCTGTAGTTGACCTTACACTAATATTGGTTATCTCGATAGGAGTGGTATATACTTTTTATTTTTCATCTATCATTTATTTACTCCCATCGACACACCCAATTATCAGTATAAAACAAACTACGATGGTTCATAATAGTTTAGGACATTAGATATAACAATAACACAGATAATATAAATGCGGAACACAGATAAAAACAAAAGTCTCATATATATATAACTGATGTCAGTTAATACATAGTTGACACAATACATATGATACAACTACAACTGTCGACTCTAGAAGTTATATATACAAGTACATTATCGACTAATATACATGAATACATATCGTTCTATACAATGACACGACTACTACAAAATGACACCGACAACTTCAGAAGGTGTGAAAAGTCTTCATATCCTGAACAGCAACTCAAAGAAGAAAATCTACAACCTGAAATAACTCGGGTCTGACCCGAGTATTACATTCAAAAGAAAATAATACACGGGTCAGTCTAATTCAAACTCAGTTATTAGTGCATAGTAGCAATAATAATCAGATAGTCAAATAGATGACAGTCACAGAAATCTCGTATATCCAACTCTCGATACGAGAATTGGATAACGGCATATATAACCCTAAATAGTGTTAAACAATAAATCAACCATCCAAATCAGAATACAACTCCAAAACATTGAAATTCACCAACGAAACAATTCGACAAATCAAACATCAATTTAAAACTGTCAAATCAGATAGGGCTGCAGGACACGCACGCGTGTACTGCCTCGCCACTATCGCAGGGGATACACAAAAGCTCAGTGAAGGTCACAATTGAACACAAGGTCAAACAAGTCTGTAAAACGAATTAACAAGGGAGGCAAGTGCTGCACTGCTACTAACTCAAAGCAAGGTCAAACCCAAGTTCCAAATAACACACGGGTTCAACTCAAGGCAACTTGTAGCATACAAGCTCAAGTAAGCAAACTGAAACACAGAGGAAATAAGATACATGTTGTTCACTTTCCAAGTAGACAACACCAAGTGGTGAAGCTTCAACAATGTCTACACAATAGTAATAAGGTAGACCAAAGATTTCAGATGGGATAAAAGAAAGTCCAAACTGACTTGATGCAAACAGGTTAAAAGGAATATAAGCAAACAGCATATGAGTGACATCAAGCAATATCAATACGACAGAAACTAAATCAAGACAGTGACGATAAGGCACTGAAATTTCCAGGCAGTGACTGTATGCAAGGGTGACCAGCATTTCTCACAATTTGAATACAGGTAACTATTAATTGAAAGAGTGTAACTGTCGACAATTCAAACAAGACACGACAAGCGGTTCAACAAGTCAAAGTGACTGAGTTAGAAATCAATGCCCAGAATATCAGGTTACAGTGAACAACAAAAATTGCTCCAGTGTCTGCATAAAAGAGATTGCAAACAAAAAGGTTGCACTGAACAACGAAAATGCTCAAGTGTCATTTACATATATGGTGATGAACAAATGAGGCGTCAATTGTATAGCCCCGACCTTAACAAGGAAACAACTTCAGACTCTAAATGGAAGTCCAACTGGGTAGACTTGAACCCAATAAACAAGTGAACCAGATGAACATCATCACAAAGGCAACATAATGCTGAAGCCCCAATATCAAGTAATAAAGCAACGTTGGGTAAAAATCAAGTTGAAGCCAAGAACAACTGATTTTAAATTAATATGGACAAGTCAAAATTCAACATCATGGTCATCCAAGAAAACATGAGTAAACGAACTGGTAAAGGTCTGAACTCATCGTACTCATCAATACGAAATCAAGTGGCCAAGCAAATAAGTTGACGATTTCAATTTAAATTTTGGTACGAACTAAAATCAAGGCAACAGCCGAGGTCACAGAGACGAAATCAATATCGTCGAAATCAAACTCAAATAGTGATGACCAAAAAGAAACGACAGTTCAAAACTGATTTGAGAAACAAGTTTCAATGTATCTGTCTGGATCAAAGGCAGTTTTATCTTCTCGAAATTACTTTAAAAACGACTGAAGATTCAATCCAACGAATTCAACCCAAAGTCAGTTTCATATCAAAATTCAACTTAAAACCATAAACAATTACACAAGTCAGAGGCAAGCAACACGAATTCGAACAAGTCCAACAAATCACAGCAAGGCATAATCGTAGTCAAAATGTAATTAAGCCATATGTGTCTACGAAACCAAGTCGAAGCATAGTATCGTCTATCAAACAAAAGCCCACAAAAACCAAGTGACCGAAGTCACAACAAAAGAAATCGAACCCAGGCAGATAAATAAATAAAAACCAACATCGAATTAAATTCGAACGATCTAAGAGTGAAGTAGATGTGAGTGGTAGTTCACTCACCTTTGATGACGAACTCGTTCATGTGGGGGCGTTCGACCATCTGAAGCAGCCGAGAATCCAACCGAAGACAAACGATACCAGCGGCGCTTCACAACAATAACCCTTATTCGAAGAAAAGAGAAACGAAGCCCTATTCTCCAATCAATGAGGAACGAGGTCGAACGAAGCCAGGACGAACTCAATGCCGAGTTACCATCGATTTCTCCTTAGTCGACGCCGTGGCCAAACAAGAAATCGAGCAAATGTTGAAATCGAAGCCCTAACTTTTGGAAGAAAGACGAGAGCCCTAATTTCAGATCGAAGAGAATAATCGCCGCCATTATTTTTCGTTTACTTTGTTTTGGGTTGTCGAATGAATAAGGGAGGTAGGGTTTTCTTGGGTAGATATCAACACACAATTGAAGATGTGGGTCAAATGAATAAAATTTAAAGCCCGATAACATTTTACCCATTTTACTTAATCAATTATATAATAGGGAATTTTGCCAATACTAAAAAGAATTTCAAATTTGATTTAAAATCCCCATACAACGATTAAAATTTTATTAAAGAATTTTAACCCGAATAAATCTCAATTGCAATCAAACAATTTTCACATTTCAAATTCGATTTGAATTCCAATAACAATTATCAACTGAATTAAATCGTCATTTTGACGATAATTGAAATTACAAAAATCCCGGTTGTTACAACATATTTGAGATGCTTGAATTTTGAGAACCTAGCATAGATGAAACTCACACAATTCTTGTTTTGTCTTCACTTTGATTTGGATGGTTTCCATGGTTCATTGAGCTCGGTAGTTTCCAAGTTGATTTCGATTCCTGCACTATTACAGATTTATGAGTTTAATCATAAACTATTTTTGGCTGGATGGATGAATTTTGTGATGATATTAGAAGAAAGTAGCGTGTATTCAAAAGTGTGCGGGAAGAAAAGCACAAGTGTTGCATGAGTAAAGTGTGTTTACTTAATGTTTGACAAAGTGTATATGCAAAAATAAGCCCTGGAATATAAACATGCCCACTCATCTACTTTATTTCTTTGTATGGAAGCATATATCACTATATTAAATAAGAAATCAATATCACCGTATTGAGTAGAAATCAATATCACCATGTTGTGCACACTAGCCCTTCTATTTTTTAGTGCATGCTGAGCAAATTTTGGTTAATAAATAAAACCTTCCTAGTTTTATTCATGTTCATTTATATAAATGCATAACATACATACTATAGAGATGGTCTTCAAGCGGTCCAAGCGGCATGTACTCGTATACTAATAGTCTATGTTCGCCTTCAGCACAACGTCCAATTAAATTGACAAGGTTTGTAATAACCCGCATATTTTACGATTGTATATTTAAATATTTTATTTCAATATAGCGTCGTTAATCGGATTGAAGTCCGAAAAGCTATTTTTTGCAAACAGTCGAATTGGGACTCGAGACTACTTCCATTGAGTCCAAATTAGCGTTTGTGACTTTTTTGAGTATAAACATCGATATGTTTGGAGTAAGTTGAATTTTGACATTTTCTATTGGGGTTTGGGTTTCACCCCAACTAACTCTATAACCTAGTTCAGCCCTCTCCTCTCCTCTTCACTTCATTTCTATTTTTCCACTTAAGCAAAACTGAAAATGGAGGAAGAGAAGTGGAATTAGAAATTCCAAGCCCTAGATTCCATTTGCAAACTCAATTCTTGCTCCAAAATCAAGGAAAAGCTTTGGTAAGTATCTCCTTCTTCTTCTCCAACTCATTCTCTCTTTGATTTTAGAAATTTCCTAAACCTAACTTAGGAAATGTTCTTCTTTTAAGCTTTGATTCAAGCTTCTAGAGTTGAAGTGGTTGATTGGTTGATCTTCCTTTGCTTTCAAGCTTCTCATTCATTGTTTTTGGGATTAAAGGTGAGATTTTTTTATCTCACATCTATGACTATAATTATCTTTGGTTGTTGGATATGAATTCCTAACCCTTTTTCATGTGCATTTGCCCTTGATTTGGATTGGTTTTGTGAATATTCCAATTTTTGGTTTTTGAAGTCAAATTTGTGTGAAAATCCTTTTATGGATGTTTGATCATGTTTTTGGTGATGCATCAAAGAGCTTATAAGGCCGGGTCGTCTATTGGCATAAACCCTTAGCGCCCATTGCTCGTCCGGTTGCATTTGCAAAGAGATTGCATCTTCATTTTTAGGCTGAAAATACTGGAAATCCCAGTTCAGTCGACTGACTCAGAGCGTTCAGTCGACTGAGCTGAAGCCAGGAAATTTCCTGGGCCAGTATCAGTCGACTGAAATCTCTGTTCAGTCGACTGAACCTGGAACCCAAAAGTTTTCAGGCATGATTCAGTCGACTGAAATCTCTGTTCAGTCGACTGAACCTGGAAACAGAAAGTTTCCAAGCATGATTCAGTCGACTGAAATCTCTGTTCAGTCAACTGAATTTGCTGTTTCAGCCCACTTTGCCTTTTGGGATTGAATTTCCAATTTGAATCGATTCATGATGATCCTATTTGTTGTTATCATTTATTATGACTTTGATGACTCCTTTTTTGGGATTTTTGAATATCCATTTCGATGGATTCTTTATCGGTTTAATGGGATTTGATTCACATCTTCGAATGTGAATTTTAATGATTGATTGTTTCTACAATCATTTCTATGACTTGTCACTTTAAAAATACAAAGGTTTCTATACTAGTAGTAAATACTCAAACTCTTTCATCAAAACGATTTCAACACTACTTTTAAATACAAAGCTTGTTTATAAAACCGTTTTCTAATCTATTAGTATATACAAACCTTTACCTCATTCGTATGAGAAAATCTAATTAAACGGCTTAGCAAAACAAGTGGTATGAAACGCTTGCATTTACTTCGTCGGTTAATTTATGGACTTGTTCGATTGAAACTCTTATGACAATTTTCGAGTGGAAATCTACAATCTGTTCGTACATATTTGAGTTAAGCAAGTGGTTATGGGACATGAAGCTAAACTCTTATATTTACTAGCTTAGTGTGATCGACACTTCTTGATGATCAATGATGATCAATTTATGGTTTAGACTAGCAATATGCGATGTCTCATTGTCCGCAATAGGGGACTATACCCTGTCAGGAGGAGCTTCGGCTCATCAGGAGGAGCTTCGGCTCATAGTCCACAATGGGGGACTATACCCTGTCAGGAGGAGCTTAGGCTCATCAGGAGGAGCTTCGGCTCATCAGGAGGAGCTTCGGCTCATAGTCCGCAATGGGGGACTATACCCTGTCAGGAGGAGCTTCGGCTCATAGTCCGCAATGGGGGACTATACCCTGTCAGGAGGAACTTCGGCTCATCAGGAGGAGCTTCGGCTCATCAGGAGGAGCTTCAGCTCATAGTCCGCAATGGGGGACTATACCCTGTCAGAAGGAGCTTCGGCTCATCAGGAGGAGCTTCGGCTCATAGTCCGCAATGGGGGACTATACCCTGTCAGGAGGAGCTTTGTCTCATTTTTATAAGATAACGACCCATTTTATGATACGCGTGTTGGGGAGTTTTCACACTCCCGTTTTTGATAGGCCTCCCCCTTTGTGTGATTTCTGGATTTCTCGTTGATGATTTCTGGAATTTATGTTTCACCACCTTTTTTAGTTGGCATTGATATGTATGTCATTTATTGTGGATTGGTGAATTAAATAAAGAATATGACATTCTTTTTATGCTATGAGATTACTGAGATATTTGTATGATTTTCCTTTGTTGATTTTCTAATGTATACTTGTCGAGGTATGACATTTTTGGTTATCATATGTTTTTATTATATCTCTTCTTATATCTCATTTTATCTGATAATTATAGCTAGACTGATCCGTTTATTATTTTCTTATTAAATAATACTCGGGTCAGACTGAGATATTACAGGTGCTTCCTCTTGTCTTCCTATCTGGAACCATCATTTGACTTTTGGTTAACTACTTAGCTTGTTGTTTTTGTTGTACACATTTGAGATTTAGACTCCTTGATGTATACATATTCTTTTGTCTAGCACTTGTATCTATTATTTTGTGATATTGTGGATCTTGTTAGACCACTACTCTGATGTACACTTTCATGTATAGTATTCATATCTGTTTCCGCCTTTGTGATATGAATTATCTGTGACTGATTTGTGTTATGTTTATTTCTATATTTGTTTTCGAAGATTATATAGCCACTGTGTAGTAGCTTTGAGTTTGTATCGGTATGTCGGGTTTCCTCTTGAGATGAAATGCATGTATTTTTATCTGGCATATCGGTACTCGCACAAAGCAATTACACGGATGGTCGCTCCTCAACAGCCTTATTCTTCGTGCTAGTTGATGGCATTACTCTGTAATGTCCTTGGCTAGCGTGAGTATAGAGGTGGGGCATCACAGCATTGTATCAGAGCCAAACTTCGGAACAATGTAAAATAATCTAGTAAGGATCACTGCCCTAAGCCTTTCTTAGGAGTCGTGCCTTAGGATTTTATTCGAGTCAATTGGACCCGTTCTATCCTATTTTCTTTTATGATTCCTTGTTTTATCAATCATGATTGTTTGATATTCATTTTGAGAATAACCTTTTTCTTCTTTCTTTCTTTCTTAAAGAAGAGAGATGGTTAGATCAAACCGACCCAGTGTCGGTCAATCCAGTGCTACTCCTCAAGAGGGAGTATTCATGTATGCCCAGCAGCTTTTAGATTTTGTAAAGAATGCTCAAGCTATCGGACCCATCCCAGAGCCTACTCATCCTAGATCTGGATTTGCACGCTTGTGTAGAGACTATACCGATTTGGGTGGAAGGCCCTTCAAGGGATCCGAAAGTGTTATAGAAATCCAAGCTTGGCTCAAATCGTGCGATCGCATCTTTTGAATATCTCTCTAAATATGGGATCGAACAAAGTGGGCCCAGATCTCCTAAGGCCGGGCATGTAGGCCCCCTCACGTGCCAGAAGTGGTCTCCTGAAATTTAGGCAAAATATCAGTCTCTTACACCTATAAATAGAGCCCTTGGTCATTTAGAAAAGGGGTCGGACAATTTTAAGAGCTAAAGAGCGCCCAGATTCTGCCAGATTTATTCCAGATCACCATTGCTACCTTAAATTCAGACTTTAATCATAAAATCTGTTGTACTACGCTATAAGAAATTGTAATCTTCAAGTATCGAGCAATAAAATCATCAAACTTCATAGTGGACATAGGCAAAACGCCGAACCACTCTAAATTGTTGTCTTCTGTGCAATTTACTTTCAGTTATTTGGAGTTTTTGTTAGATAATCCTCAGTTTTAATTTTCTTTCTTCACTTTTATCTCTTCAAAAACTTCCGAAGAGTGTTGTGTCCATTTTTGGTACAAACACTTTGAAGAAAAATCAGAGATTTTTTTATGGCTTGAATAAGAATCTTAAAAAGCCTTTACTTTTGAAACTAGAAGTTTCTTTCGATCGGCTTATAGATATCGCTCTTCGACTTGAAGAGGCCGATAGAGAAAGCGATGTTGAGATTGTGGGTGTCAATAAGAAGAGGCATCCCTTTATTAAGTTCGAAAGTCCTAATCCAAACAAGAGGGTGAAGCAAGTGACTTCTATAGCAAAGACTCCCATCCCTAATCATGGAGAATGCTACAATTGTGGCTCTAAGGACCATCATATAAATAGGTGTCCAAGGCCTATTTCTTGCCGCTATTGCAAAAGCGCGGATCATTATATATCTTCATGTCCCAAACGTCAAAGCAAGAGAGAGGGAGAGTTGAATGTAGTGCGAGATCCTAGTGGCACTTCTCTTAGTCAAGGTATCCATTCTATCCTTGATGACATTTATTTTGTGATTTTGATTCCAATTTGATGCCGTCATTTTATTCTTTAAGCCCTCATGATGAGGGAAGTGTTATTTCTCTCATCTAAATAGTTTGTGACACTTTCTAGTATTTTTGAGTTTGTCTTAGGATTATCTCCTAAGCAATCTTTTGAGAGGTGTTATGGTCTTTTTAGTTCGACCTTGCCACCAATTTTATTTGCTACGAGTTGCGGAAGTTAGCATTCCACTTACCGCATTCCAAACTCGTTATGATTCTTATGAATGATTAATTATGTCATTCAGTTTGTCCAGCTTATTTCATCCATTTTATGAATCGAGTATTCTACGAATATCTCGATGAGACCATTCATGTATTTATTGATTTTGGATGAAACTAGCAATTTAAATTTTTTTGCAAATCATGTTCATAAGATTTATTTATAAGTATAATTAGGTTTTGTTCTTGAAACGAGCAAAGAATATTCTTAAAAACTTTAAGAGACATTTTTATCATATAAAAGATGATTTTGTGATTGTATTGCCCATTGAGTGCTTTAAGAATTCTGGTCGATGCGCTTGATCAACGTTATCGATAGGAATCTCCTAAACGCTATGATGAGACGATCAGACACAGTAAATTGACTTGTAAAATGTAAATTTTTCTGAAAAGATTATTACATAAAGATAATTGTAATTTTGAAAGTTTTAGCTTTTCGGGAAAGAAGATTATTTAAAAGAACTCTTTTTCGATACTCTTATTCTTGTGATTCTTGAAGGGAACCAAGACTTTATTGTTCATACCGATGCTATTCGTATTGGTTTGGTTGCCGTTCTCTTGCAAAAGAGAACGTGCTATCACTTTTGCTTCTAAATCATTAAAGCCATCGAGACTAGATATGCCACACATGATCTAGTGCTCGCGGCTATTGTTTTCGCTTTTAGAGTTCGGCATCATTATTTTGGGGGAGAAATTCGTTCTCCACTCCGATCATAAATCTTTGAAATGTTTATTTTCTCATAAGGAACTTAATGTTGGCTCGAGTTCCTTGCATCTTATGATCTTGATCTTCTTTGTACCCCGGAAAAGGGTAATCGAGTTGCCGATGCCCTTAGTTGTAAGCAATAAGCGGTTGTTTCTTCGATGATATCCGAATGGAATGATCTCGAGACTTTATCCACTTTGAGATTCGAGATCGTGAATCCAATTCATGTTCATCTCTTGTTTTGTGTAGCCTTGAGGCTCGTCCTTCTCTTTTGGACTATACCTCTTTTAGCTGAACTCTATGTCCTGTTATATTGCATGGAGTTCCTACTTCTATGGTTAGCAATCGTGATCCATTGTTTTTCTAGTGGATTTTTGTAGAGTCTTCAAAAGCTTTGGGGACAAATCTTAATTTTTAGCACCACTTATCGTCCTCAATCCGATGGATAAACCGAGCGTGTGAATCAAACTCTTGAAGATCTCTTTCGTGCATGGGTTCTTGTTTTTGGTGGAAGTTAGGAAGATCATATGGCTCTTGTTGAGTTTTCTTCCTATAATAGCTTCCAATCTAGTATTGGTATGGCTCCTTTCGAGGCACTCTACGGAAGGCCATGCCGATTTTCTTTGCGTTGGCTTGAAGCCGGTGAGAAGCTGGTTTTAGGTCCATATTTTATTGGTGTTCATTTGTGTTTCACCTATGATGGGTGTTGTGCGTTTCAGTGGATCGGAAAAGTTAGCACCTCGATATGTTGGTCCATTTCCCATCACCGAACGTATTTGTTCCATGGCTTATCGCCTTTTTATTACCGGCTCAATCTTTTGCTATTTATGACGTTTTCCACGTCTCTTTACTACGGAAATACCTTAGGGATTCCATTTTTACTTTTGAGCCCGGTGTAATTGAAGAAATTGAAGTTTCACCAAATTTGACTTGTGAGCAATATTCTATTCGTAACATTACTTTGGAGGTTGAACGCCTTTGAAATAAAGATATTCTTCTTGTGAAAGTTCAATGGTCCTCAAATCTTAAGAATTTCTCTTAGGAATCTTGAGAATTCATCGAGCAAACACATCCGGACTTACTCTTTCGTGCTCTTTATGGTGAACTTCTTATTTTAAATATTCTTTTGTGTTGATATGCTTTTATGGTTGTTACTTTTATTTTTCTCTTAATTATTGCGAGGACGCAATTTCTTTAAGGAGGGGAGTCTGTAACAACCCGCATATTTTACGATTGTATATTTAAATATAGCGTCGTTAATCGGATTGAAGTCCGAAAAGCTACTTTTTGCAAACAGTCGAATTGGGACTCGAGACTACTTCCATTGAGTCCAAAATGGCGTTTGCGTCTTTTACAATAATTTTTGCCCGATGCAATAGACTCTTTTGCAACGGTTTTCGCTCATTGTTAAAAAAATGCAAAATTAAAAAAATAAAATAAAGCATTGGTGTAGCACAATGAAAAAAATAATACGAGTTATCCATATGGAAGCACTACAATATGATCATTTCATCGTACATGCAATAATAGTACAGCAGAATGAAAAAAAATGACTGGAAAATAGACTACAATATCATATTTTATCAATACACGATACAAGCATGTCATATTGTCATTTTCCAAAAGAAAATATAATTCTGGGTACACTATGTCAATGCCAAGAGCATCTCAGATTATACAGATGAAAGTAAAACTAATTCTAGGCTTAAAACATTGAGTACAAAATGCATTAGTAAACAAATCTAGACTAAAAGTTTAAAAGGGAAATCATGCTACAAGTATCATTCCAAGAAAACATATTTGAGATGCTTGAATTTTGAGAACCTAGCATAGATGAAACTCACACAATTCTTGTTTTGTCTTCACTTTGATTTGGATGGTTTCCATGGTTCATTGAGCACGGTAGTTTCCAAGTTGATTTAGATTCCTGCACTGTTGCAGAATTATGAGTTTAATCATAAACTATTTTTGGCTGGATGGATGAATTTTGTGATGATATTAGAAGAAATTAGCGTGTATTCAAAAGTGTGCGAGAATAAAAGCACAAGTGTTGCATGAGTAAAGTGTGTTTACTTAATGTTTGACAAAGTGTATATGCAAAAATATGCCCTAGAATATAAACATGCCCACTCATCTACTTTATTCTTTGTATGGAAGCATACATCACTATATTAAATAAGAAATCAATATCACCGTATTGAGTAGAAATCAATATCACCATGTTGTGCACACTAGCCCTTCTATTTTTTAGTGCATGTTGAGCAAATTTTGGTTAATAAATAAAACCTTCCTAGTTTTATTCATGTTCATTTATATAAATGCATAACATACATACTATAGAGATGGTCTTCAAGCGGTCCAAGCGGCATGTACTCATATACTAAAAGTCTTTGTTCGCCTTCAGCACAACGTCCAATTAAATTGACAAGGTTTGTAACAACCCGCATATTTTACGATTGTATATTTAAATATTTTATTTAAATATAGCGTCGTTAATCGAATTGAAGTGTGTAAAGCTACTTTTTTCAAACAGTCGAATTGGGACTCGAGACTACTTCCATTGAGTCCAAAATGGCGTTTGCGACTTTTTTGAGTATAAACATCGATATGTTTGGAGTAAGTTGAATTTTGACATTTTCTATTGGGCTTTGGGTTTGGGTTTCACCCCAACTAACTCTATAACCTAGTTCAACCCTCTCCTCTCCTCTTCACTTCATTTCTATTTTTCCACTTAAGCAAAACTAAAAATGGGGGAAGAGAAGTGGAATTAGAAATTCCAAGCCCTAGATTCCATTTGCAAACTCAATTCTTGCTCCAAAATCAAGGCAAAGCTTTGGTAAGTATCTCCTTCTTCTTCTCCAACTCATTCTCTCTTTGATTTCAGAAATTTCCTAAACCTAACTTAGGAAATGTTCTTCTTTTAAGCTTTGATTCAAGCTTCTAGAGTTGAAGTGGTTGATTGGTTGATCTTCCTTTGCTTTCAAGCTTCTCATTCATTGTTTTTGGGATTAAAGGTGAGATTTTTTTATCTCACATCTATGACTATAATTATCTTTGGTTGTTGGGTATGAATTCCTCACCCATTTTCATGTGCATTTGCCCTTGATTTGGATTGGTTTTGTGAATATTCCAATTTTTGGTTTTTGAAGTCAAATTTGTGTGAAAATCCTTTATGGATGTTTGATCATGTTTTTGGTGATGCATCAAAGAGCTTATAGGGCCGGGTCGTCTATTGGCATAAACCCTTAGTGCCCATTGCTCGTCTGGTTGCATTTGCAAAGAGATTGCATCTTCATTTTTAGGCTGAAAATACTGGAAATCCCGGTTCAGTCGACTGACTCAGAGCGTTCAGTCGACTGAGCTGAAGCCAGGAAATTTCCTGGGCCAGTATCAGTCGACTGAAATCTCTGTTCAGTCGACTGAACCTGGAACCCAAAAGTTTCCAGGCATGATTCAATCGACTGAAATCTCTGTTCAGTCGACTGAACCTGGAAACAGAAAGTTTCCGGGCATGATTCAGTCGACTGAAATCTCTGTTCAGTCAACTGAATTTGCTGTTTCAGCCCACTTTGCCTTTTGGGATTGAATTTCCAATTTGAATCGATTCGTGATGATCCTATTTGTTGTTATCATTTATTATGACTTTGATGACTCCTTTTTCGGGATTTTTGAATATCCATTTCGATGGATTCTTTATCGGTTTAATGGGATTTGATTCACATCTTCGAATGTGAATTTTAATGATTGATTGTTTCTACAATCATTTCTATGACTTGTCACTTTAAAAATACAAAGGTTTCTATACTAGTAGTAAATACTCAAACTCTTTCATCAAAACGATTTCAACACTACTTTTAAATACAAAGCTTGTTTATAAAACCGTTTTATAATCTATTAGTATATACAAACCTTTACCTCATTCGTATGAGAAAATCTAATTAAACGGCTTAGCAAAACAAGTGGTATGAAACGCTTGCGTTTACTTCGTCGGTTAATTTATGGACTTGTTCGATTGAAACTCTTATGACAATTTTCGAGTGGAAATCTACAATCTATTCGTAAATATTTGAGTTAAGCAAGTGGTTATGGGATTTGAAGCTAAACTCTTATATTTACTAGCTTAGTGTGATCGACACTTCTTGATGATCGATGATGATCATTTTATGGTTTAGACTAGCAATGTGCGATGTCTCATTGTCCGCAATGGGGGACTATACCCTGTCAGGAGGAGCTTCGGCTCATAGTTCGCAATGGGGGACTATACCCTGTCAGGAGGAGCTTAGGCTCATCAGGAGGAGCTTCGGCTCATCAGGAGGAGCTTCGGCTCATAGTCCGCAATGGGGGACTATACCCTGTCAGGAGGAGCTTCGGCTCATCAGGAGGAGCTTCGGCTCATAGTCCGCAATGGGGGACTATACCCTGTCAGGAGGAGCTTCGGCTCATCAGGAGGAGCTTCGGCTCATAGTCCGCAATGGGGTACTATACCCTGTCAGTAGGAGCTTCGGCTCATAGTCCGCAATGGGGGACTATACCTTGTCAGGAGGAGCTTCGGCTCGTTTTTATGGGATAACGACCCATTTTATGATACGCGTGTTGGGGGGTTTTCACACTCCCGTTTTTGATTGGCCTCCCCCTTTATGTGATTTTTGGATTTCACATTGATGATTTTTGGAATTTATGTTTCACCACCTTTTTCAGTTGGCATTGATATGTATGTCATTTATTATGGATTGGTGAATTAAATAAAGAATATGACATTCTTTTTATGCTATGAGATTACTGAGATATTTGTATGATTTTCCTTTGTTGATTTTCTAATGTATACTTGTCGAGGTATGACATTTTTGGTTATCATATGTTTTTATTATATCTCTTCTTATATCTCATTTTATCTGATAATTATATCTAGACTAATCCGTTTATTATTTTCTTATTAAATAATACTCGGGTCAGACTGAGATATTACAGGTGCTTCCTCTTGTCTTCCTATCTGGAACCATCATATGACTTTTGGTTAACTACTTAGCTTGTAGTTTTTGTTGTATACATTTGAGATTTAGACTCCTTGATGTATACATATTCTTTTGTCTAGCACTTGTATCTATTCTTTTGCGATATTGTGGATCTTGTTAGACCACTACTCTGATGTACACTTTCATGTGTAGTATTCATACCTGTTTCCGCCTTTGTGATATGAATTATCTGTGACTGATTTGTGTTATGTTTATTTCTATATTTGTTTCCGAAGATTATATAGCCACTATGTAGTAGCTTTGAGTTTGTATCGGTATGTCGGATTTCCTCTTGAGATGAAATGCATGTATTTTTATCTGGCATATCTGATGCAGGCCAAGTGTTAGGTCGTGACCGACCTAACGGAATCTTAAGTCGCTCAGAAAGGTTGAGTCGTTTACGACCTAAGACCATGGAAGCTAACAAGGAAGTTCGCGAGGAAGTATTAAGTCGTGACCGACTTAAAGAAACCATAAGTCGTGACCGACCTAGTAGAGAACTGCGAGTTAACAAGCTAAAGGGACTAAGTCATGACCGACCTAATGAATCCATAAGTCGTCAACGACCTAGTGGAGAACCGCGAGTTAACAAGCTAAAAGGAAAGGCGCTCGAACGACTTAACGAGTTACGACCTATGCTAGGTCATGGGAAGATCTGGGTAGATAAGTCGTTCACTATAAGTCGCGAGGCTTTAGGTCATGAAGCCTTGGGTAACGAGTTACGACCTATGCTAGGTCGTGGGAAAATCTGGGGAGATAAGTCGTTCACTATAAGTCGTGAAGCCTTAGGTCGTGAAGACTTAGGTCGCGAAGTTCTTCTGAAGCCGCTTCTTTTAGATCGCTGATGGGGATGCCGTTCATTTTTAGGTCGCTCGCTCCAGATGCCATTCATTTTAGGTCATGTCAGTTGTATAAGTCGTATGTTGTAATATGTCGTATATTACTTAAGTCGTGGGTCGTGAGTCGTGTGTCTGTTAGGTCGTATATGACCTAAGTGTTGTAAATTTGTGATGTTATGTGGATTGTAATACAAGTGCTTGAGTCGTGGAGTGTTGAGTCGTGACCGACCCATGCTGAGTCGTAAGTCGTGTACGACTTAAGGAACCGTGTGTTGTAACTTCTATAAATAGGCCGGTGGTGCCATTTGTAATGGTTGTTGATTTTTGAATAAAATTCTTTTTTGTTAGCTTTGTGCTTTCAATTAAAATCGGTTGTTGAGTGTAATCTCCTATCTCCACCTTCGACATTCGAGTGCGCTCGAATCTTCGATTGTTGAAGCCGATTCGCGGAATCAAGTGCGCTTGATCAACGCTCGAAGAATTGAAGATCTCTTTTCACGGTATCGTGCGCGATCAACGTGTCAGAGATAGCTAGAATTCGGTATCTTCAGATCAACGAATTTTGGCATTTCAGTATTCATCAATCCACCGATTTCTACTTTCATCGATCTACCTTGTTTTTGTTTAATCCGCTGCGTCAGTTTGGTATCAGAGCTTGTTTTAGCCAGTCATAGCTAAATCGAGTCTTAAGCCAATTCTTTGAAGAATTTTGAAGTTTGAATTGTTAGCCGAGCTTGAAGTGAGGAGCCGAGCTAAGTAAGAATATAGATCGAACATCATTTCATTGTTGTAGCCGAGAATTGAAGTATTTGAGAAGTTTGAACCATGCCGCTGAGGAGAGCTAACCGCCATCAAAATATTAAAGCCTTGTATCGAAGGGAAGAGGCCGATCAAATGGAGCAACGTATGCATGAAAAATTTGATGAAGGTATTGGTAGACTGGAGAGAATGATGCTTGAATTGAATCAAAGTAGAAGAAGAAATTCACCTGAATCAATCCATGGAGGAAGTAGAGTTTCGCCACATTCAGATCGGGAGAGGAGAGAAAATCATGATCATAGAAGTGCTGATAACCGTAGTAGGAATGATGATGATCATGATAGAAGGAATGTAGATCGGAGGGATGTTGGTGGTAGAAGTGGAAGTGGAAGAGGTGTGGGTGGATGGGAAAGACAACGATATATATCAGATTTTGACGACGAGTTTGACGATGACAGGGGAAGTGTTCAATTCCGAGATCGAGATCAGGGACGACGTCAGTATCGGGATGTTGAAGATGATCGACGTTGGGAATCAGGAATGAAAACTGAAATTCCAGAATTCAAAGGAGGTATGCAAGCTGAGGAATTTCTGGATTGGTTGTCTAATGTGGAGGAGATTTTTGACTTCAAAGAAGTTCCAGAACATCGTAGAGTAAAGTTGGTTGCTACAAGGTTGAAGGGTAGAGCTTTGGCGTGGTGGCAGCAAACCAAACTTACACGTGAACGGATGGGGAAGTCAAAGGTTGAATCATGGGAAAAGATGAGGAAAATGATGAAAGCCACATTCTTACCTTATAACTATCAGTCGCTTATTTATCAGAGGTTGCAAAACTTGAGACAGGGGACGAAATCTGTGAATGACTATGCTGATGAATTTTATCAACTGATTGCACAGAATGATATTATGGAGACAGAAGAACAATTGATAGCTAGATTTGTTGGGGGGTTGCGAATGCAGGTACAGGATATGGTTAACATGTTTGATCCCAGTTCAGTTGCTGAAGCACACCAGAAGGAATTGGCTTGGGAGAAGCAGGGAAGACGAGGAGGTGGTGTGTTTACAAATTCCAACAATCCAGTGAAGGGTGTTAGTGGAAGTTCTAATGTTTCAAAAGCTGTTGCAAAACCAGTTGTGAATGAGGTTGGGAAGGCGAAAGTCAATAATGGTTTCAAGTGTTATAATTGTCAAGAAATGGGCCACAAAAGTAATGAATGTCCAAAGCCGAAGAAGAGAGCTATGATAGCGGAGGTTGAGGATGAGGATGAAGAAGCTGAATGTTCCAATTCACCACCTGATGAGGAGGAAGAAGAAGTGTCGGGAGACGAAGGTTGTAATTTGATGATGAGGAGGTCTTGTTTGACACCAAGGCAAGAGGAGGATTGTAGTTGGTTAAGAAGCAATATTTTTCAGTCGATATGTACTATTCTGGGGAAAGTTTGCAAATTTGTTATTGATGCTGGAAGCTGTGATAATATAATTTCTTCAGAAGCTGTGAGGAAGCTGGCATTAAAGACTGAGAAACATCCGAAACCGTACAAGTTGGCTTGGTTGAGAAAAGGCGGGGAGGTGAAGGTTGGACGAAGGGCTTGTGTGAATTTTTCAATTGGGAAGAAATACAAAGATGAAATCTGGTACGATGTGGTAGATATGGATGTCTGTCATTTGTTGCTGGGGAGACCGTGGCAGTATGATAGGGCGATGCAACATGATGGGCTTACCAACAGTTACAGTTTCATGTTTTAAGGCACGAAGATTACTCTAGTTCCAAAGAAGCGACAACAAGAAGAAAACAAACTGGAGGAGATTGAAGAGCTGAAAACTTTATTATCCTTGAAGGAATTTGTTAAAGAAGTTGAAGAGGAGCCATAAGTGTTTTTATTGATTGGGCGAGAGAGCAGTGAAGTGGTTGAGATACCTGAAGAAGTAAAACCAGTACTGGAAGAATTTGCTGATGTGTTTCATGAAGAGCTACCAACGGAATTGCCACCGTTGAGGGATTTACAACACCAGATAGATCTTGTTCCAGGTGTTGTGTTGCCACATAAACCACACTATAGAATGAGTCCGAAAGAACATGAAGAGTTGCGTAGGCAGGTAGAGGAATTGCTTGAACAGGGACGAATACAGGAGAGTTTGAGTCCATGTGCTGTACCAGCATTACTCGTACCGAAGAAGGATGGCTCATTAAGAATGTGTACAGATAGCAGGGCACTGAATAAGATAACGGTCGGATATAGATTTCCGATGCCGAGGCTTGATGATCTGTTAGATCAAATCAGTGAGTCTGTGATCTTTTCGAAGATTGATCTTAAAAGTGGTTATCATCAAATCCGAATTAGACCAGGAGATGAGTGGAAGACACCATTCAAGACAAGGGAAGGATTGTATGAATGGTTGGTCATGCCGTTTGGTCTATCGAATGCACCAAGTACATTCATGAGGGTGATGAATCAAATTTTCAGGCCATACATTGGGAAATTTGTGGTGGTTTACTTTGATGATATTTTGATTTACAGTGCTAGTACGGAGGAGCATGTTCAACATTTGAAGAAAGTGTTAATTATTCTTCGTGAAGAACAATTCTATGCTGCTACAAAGAAATGTGTTTTTATGGCGAAAAGTGTTTTATTTCTGGGGTATGTTGTATCGGAGGGAGGAATACATGTTGACCAGAGTAAAGTCGAAGCAATTAGAGATTGGCCACAGCCCAAGACGATAACAGAAGTTTGAAGTTTTCATGGGTTGGCTTCATTTTATCGAAGGTTTATTCCACACTTTAGTAGTGTGATGGCACCTGTTACAGATTGTATGAAAGGTAAACAGTTTGCATGGACGAAAGAAGCAGGGGTTGCTTTTGAACAAATCAAGGAATTGTTGACGACAGCACCAATTCTAGCATTACCCAATTTTCAGTTATTGTTTGAATTACATACTGACGCATCGAAGGTTGGAATTAGAGGGGTGTTGAGTCAGAGGGGACGTCCTATTGCATATTTCAGTGAGAAGTTATCAGGAGCGAAGATGAGATATAGTACATATGACGTGGAATTTTATGCTGTTGTGCAAGCTATTAAACACTGAAGACACTATCTATTTTAGAAAGAGTTTGTTCTTTACACTGATCATGAGGCGTTGAAGCATTTACAAGGGCAAGACAAGATTTCAGCAAGACATGCATCATGGATTGCATATCTGCAACAGTTTACGTTTGTTGTGAAACACAAATCGGGAGTGACGAATCGTGTTGCGGATGCATTGAGCAGAAGAAATCATTTGTTGACAACAATGAAGGTCGAAGTGACAGGGTTTGATGTGCTACCAGAATTATTTGTTGAAGATCCTTACTTTATGAAGTTTGTAGATAAAGTCAAGAATGGGGAGACGGATGAGTTTGTGATGGTGGATGGTTTTCTATTCAAAGGAAATCGATTGTGCATACCTGATTGTAGTTTGAGAATGAAGATTGTAAAGGAGCTACACGAAGAAGGCCACGTGGGTAGAGACCGTACACTACAGCTGATTTCTCAATCTTATTTTTGGCCGTCGATGAAGCAGGAAGTTGGAAGGTTTGTGGAGAGATGTCATATTTGCCAAGTGTCCAAGGGAACAGCGATGAATGCAGGATTGTATATGCCATTACCCGTGCCTGTTAAACCATGGGTTGATATTAGTATGGATTTTGTTTTGGGATTACCGAGAACTCAAAGGGAGGATGATTCGATATATGTTGTAGTGGACAGGTTTTCAAAGATGGCACATTTCATCGCTTGTAAGAAGACAGCTGATGTCGTCCGTGTTGCTGAGTTATTCTTTAAAGAGGTGTATCGATTGCATGGGCTACCTGAATCGATTGTTTCAGATAGGGATACTAGATTTCTAAGCCATTTCTGGCTAAGTTTGTGGAAGATGGTGGGAACGAAATTGAAATTTAGTAGCGCTTATCATCCGTAGACGGATGGACAGACCGAGGTTGTGAACAAATCATTGGGGAATTTGTTGAGATGTCTTGTGCAAGATAATTTGAAGAGTTGGGATATGAAACTATGTCAAGCAGAATTTGCTCATAACCATGCAGTGAACCGGAGTACGGGTTTCAGCCCATTTCAGATAGTGTATTCAAGTTTACCAAAGGGACCGTTGGATTTGACGATAGTACCACAATCCAAGGGAACCGTTAAACGAGCTGTTGATTTTGTTGATGGGTTGATTGAATGTCATAAAATCGTTGAGGAACGATTGGAGAAAGCGAATGAGAAGTACAAACGATCTGCAGATCTAAGACGAAGGAGGGTTGAATTTAATGAAGGGGATTTGGTTTATGCAGTGTTAACAAAGGATCATTTTCCGGTGGGAATGTACAATAAATTAAAAGCGCGGAAGATTGGTCCGGTAAAATTTTTGAAGAAAATCAATGAGAACGCGTATCAATTGGAATTGCCGAATAATATTCGTACTTCTGATGTGTTTAACGTCAAACACTTAGTTCCGTACCATGGGGATGAGTGTGTTACGGAGGAGGAAGATGCAAATTCAAGGACGAATTTCTTTCAACCAGGGGAGGATGATGCATGCCAAGTGTTAGGTCGTGACCGACCTAACGGAATCTTAAGTCGCTCAGAAAGGTTGAGTCGTTTACGACCTAAGACCATGGAAGCTAACAAGGAAGTTCGCGAGGAAGTACTAAGTCGTGACCGACTTAAAGAAGCCATAAGTCGTTACCGACCTAGTAGAGAACTGCGAGTTAACAAGCTAAAGGGACTAAGTCGTGACCGACCTAAAGAAGCCATAAGTCGTCAACGACCTAGTGGAGAACCGCGAGTTAACAAGCTAAAAGGAAAGGCACTCGAATGACTTAACGAGTTACGACCTATGCTAGGTCGTGGGAAGATCTGGGGAGATAAGTCGTTCACTATAAGTCGCGAGGCTTTAGGTCGTGAAGCCTTGGGTAACGAGTTACGACCTATGCTAGGTCGTGGGAAGATTTGGGGAGATAAGTCGTTCACTATAAGTCGTGAAGCCTTAGGTCGTGAAGACTTAGGTCGCGAAGTTCTTCTGAAGCCGCTTCTTTTAGATCGCTGATGGGGATGCCGTTCATTTTTAGGTCGCTCGCTCAGGATGCCATTCATTTTAGGTCGTGTGAGTTGTATAAGTCGTATGTTGTAATATGTCGTATATTACTTAAGTCGTGGGTCGTGAGTCGTGTGTCTGTTAGGTCGTATACGACCTAAGTGTTGTAAATTTGCGATGTTATGTGGATTGTAATACAAGTGCTTGAGTCGTGGAGTGTTGAGTCATGACCGACCCATGCTGAGTCGTAAGTCGTGTACGACTTAAGGAACCGTGTGTTGTAACTTCTATAAATAGGCCGGTGGTGCCATTTATAATGGTTGTTGATTTTTGAATAAAATTCTTGTTTGTTAGCTTTGTGCTTTCAATTAAAATCGATAGTTCAGTGTAATCTCCTATCTCCACCTTCGACATTCGAGTGTGCTCGAATCTTCGATTGTTGAAGCCGATTCGCGGAATCAAGTGCGCTTGATCAACGCTCGAATAATTGAAGATCTCTTTTCACGGTATCGTGCGCGATCAACGTGTCAGAGATAGCTAGAATTCGATATCTTTGGATCAACGAATTTGGGCATTTCATTATTCATCAATCCACCGATTGCTACTTTCATCGATCTACCTTGTTTTTGTTTAATCCGCTGCGTCAATATCGGTACTCGCACAAAGCAATTACACGGATGGTCGCTCCTCAACAGCCTTATTCTTCGCGCTAGTTGATGGCATTACTCCGTAGTGTCCTTGGCTAGCGTGAGTATAGAGGTGGGGCATCACAAGGTTAGCATGATGGAGCATGCTTAACATTAATACTTCAACAAAAAATTCTCAATTCCCTTTGTTGACCATTAAGATTAAGTCTCTTTATAGCCACAACCTATTCACATCATAAACATTTCTTAACTTATATATGTATCGACATGCTTCACTTGATTATTCGGGCTAGAAATTATATACCTGGCCTGTGCTCTCGAATTTTCCTTTATAGACTCAACCAAATCCACCTTCTCCTAGGAGACAATTAGAATCAAAATTATTGGTTATCGTAGCCAGTTCTAGTATTAACATAAAGTTTAGGACCCATGAAAGTGAACTGGAGAGAAGCACTGCTTTTCTGTTTGCGCTGGGGGCTAAGAGGCATATCACTGAAAATCGGTGCCCACTGCCTTGGTAACTGAAACTCTAGAAATTGATGAAGTTCTTCAGGTGGTGGCTTATCTGAAACATGAAGATAAACAGAAGGTAATTTTAAGATGCAAAATTATAGTGAACCGTGTAAGTAAAATATTTATTGCAGGGAACTTGTGTAGAAGTGAACATGGATGGGTCCTGCCACTATGAAGAATGAGGGGTTACAGTAGGAAGCAAGCCTTTATCTTAGAAAAAACGAAGAAGAAAAATTCCAAGGGGTTATTCCTAGGAATTGAACCTACAAACAATAGGAACATGTATGTCTACCTTTATTATGGATAACTTTGCATTGATCATAAAGTTTTGACCTATAAATTTTGAAGAATTGCTTTATATTCTCAATTACTTAATCTATCATTTGACTAATTTTGTAGCTTGATGATAGAAACAGTGTACAAAATACAAACATGTATCTCATACATGAAAGCAAACATGGAAAAATCTCGTAAACAGAGTAAGAAAAGGTCAAAAGCTTATAAACTATGTCTGAACAAATGTTTTGTGATTTAAAACAAGTTGTTGGAGATGTCAATTGTAAGGGATTATAATGACAAATATAAAAATTTAAGCATATTTCCTAGAAAGGTCATATTGTTGGTTAACTTACCTAAGTAAAACGATACAAGCAATGTTCAATACAATATAATCGACTCTTAATTGGAAACAATTTGTTTATATTACAACAGTTCAGCAAATTCTTATAAAGGAATCTACTATGAAATTGTTGAGTAATGACAAAAAAATTAGTGCTCATCGTAATGCTTCTTAATTGAATTCAAAATATGTTACTGAAATCTAAAAATTCAAAAAATAATTTTTTAAAATAATACATCAAATGTTATCTTTGTACCCAATCAATGATAAATTTATACCCTACTTAATTATTATGTTTATGCTACAACATCTTACTGGTAATTCTTCATGAGGCTTGAGAAACTCGGTTCCAGAAGCAACTGGGTCCCATTCCACCTCATGCTCGTTAGCAATTTCTTTTAACTTCAATCTTGCTTCCACGGAAGAAGCACGAACAGAAAGAAATTCTATTATCTGCGTTAGCATTTTAATTTTTTTTAGTTTGACTAGTTAAAAGTTAAACATAGTTATAGCCTGTAGAACCATACATTGTTAACAAAATATTAATGAACGTAACTTGATAATAGAGGATGAGTTATTTGTTCTGGTAATATAATAATGTACACATAACATGTCTGATAACACCACAATCTAGCAATAACTCAAAAGCAGCAGCAATAAATGCCTTTCCATACTTTGGCTGCAAATAATAACTGAACTTGCTAGCAAAATATTTACATTATATTCTATGTGAACAACACACATGCAGGCAAGCGTGCATGTAGGATAGGTTTAGGGTGGTTTCTATGATGGTTTGAATATCAATAGGCTCTATAACATATGAATCAAGTGAAAGACTAAACAAATTGAACTGCAAACACTCTATGCTACAAAGGAAATATAGATGTCACAACAGAAAATTATCGTATTGAAATATAAAGCATGCCACATATGGAATATTCCAAATTATTATTAACTGAGAACAAAACTTAACAAAAAATAATCATTGTTTGCATGAATAATCAAAGGTACTTTAAGTTGCATTCAAAATTGAGAAAGAAACCAAGAAACCATCAGCTACATGAAGTAATTAGAATAATCTACTTCTGCTCATATATATGACTTTGCATCACCCTAAAAAGGAGTCTTTGTAATAAAGTAAAATGGAACATCGGATCAAATTCAGATGTGGTCTGTGTTGACTACGCAAGCCCTCCAAATTCAGATGATCTAGATTAGGGTGTTAAATAAATGAAACATCATGTATGTTTAATTCGAATAAGAAACAATAGAGTCAGAATAATTAATTTAAAAAGTAATTAAACATTAGACACACCGTTGAATTTTTAGATTGAAGAAACATGGAAAAAAATTCATTTGTCGTTTCCTCTGGCAGGAGAGATCAATCGGCAGGATTTTTTAGATTGAAGAATCATTTTAGTTTTTTTTTTCAATTTTGATTGTGTATTTGTTTCTACGGATAAGTGGAGTTAGGGAATTCAGCAAAAAAAATTAATACTACCTGATGTCAATGCTGTCGGACAACGAAGATGAAAAGAAAAATGACGTGACAACTACGAATTCATCACCGTCATAGCTTGCAATTCCAGTTGCTTCAACTTCGTCGAGGTGTCCTTCACATCCCCTACTTCCCTTTGATCTTCGTGTCTGGGTTTTGTGATTGCGGGAAGTGTTAGGTTAAAGTCGAAATGGGCGGCCTTTTGGTGTTGGCGGCGAGGGCTGGCAGAGCCGAGGTAGCGACGGTGATGGCGATGATGGAAGGGCGGATTTAGCTAGGGTTTTTAGGAAGGTTAGTTTGGGGATTTGGGGGAGTGTGGATAGCTTGGGGATTTGAGGGGCTATTGTGGAAGGCAGTTTATAGATGGAGCAAATTATGAGAGCAGCTGCCATGGATTTTAGATGCAGGAAATTAATCTCCAAATTGATTTCGTTATGGATCAATTTAGAGTTAAGGAAAGAGCGCGAAGCGGGAAATGAAATTTTATAGAAAAGAGGGCGGGATAAAAGTAGTGTGTTAACCATTAACCTTCAGCATCACAAAAAATGAGAGGAATGCAAAACATTATTATAAATTTTCAATTTAGAAATTTAGAAAACTAAATAAAAATTTATTTCTAAATTTTATGAATTTTCTAATTTTTAATTTGGAAAATTTTAAAATTTTAAATTTTTTGAAATATTAAATATAATTATTAATTATAAGTATTAAATGTCAAATAATAAATAATAAATATTATTTCTTAATCATTAAATATTATTTTTGTGGAGTTAGTAATTATTAAAAACAAATACTATTTATTATTTATTAAATATTTAATAGAAACGATTAATTATTAATTATTATTAATTTTTAAGGTTATTATTAAATATTAATTATTGTTATTCCTAAGTATTAATATTATTAACAATTAATTATTAAATATTAATTATAAAATATATATTATTTATTATTAATACTCCTAAAAAATGTTTTAACTTGTATCTATAACTGGAAATTATATTCTGACAATTTGTAATATTCTAACAATCTATAGGCAATTTGTATTTATTTTGAAAAACTTCATATAAAGTTATGTACTAATAACTGGAAAGTAAAATTAAGTCTATTGGAATAGTGATTAAATCCTACTATGACGTTTAAAATAATCTAAGGCAACGACGATCAGCCGCTAAGAGTTGTTGAAAATTGGCATCTACTACAACATGCAGAAGAAAATAGTTGTAATTGACATCTATTACAATGGGCAGACAGAGCTGAAAACTGATATCCAATACAACGGACCGAAAAATGTTGTAATAGGAACTCTAATAGATCTATATTACAATGGGCCAAAACTGTTGTATCAGATCAATATTACAACGGGCTATAACCGTTGTATTATAGTTGAGGATTGGAATCTATTACAATGGGCCTAGACCTTTGTAATATGACCATATTACAACGGGCTAACTGAAAATGTTGTAATCGATATACTCGATGATGAAAACTTGCACCTATTACAACGGGCATAAAAAAACCGTTGTAAAAGTTGTCTATTACAATGGTTTTTTATGGCCCGTTGTAAAACATGCGTCGTAAAAGGGTAGTTTTGTTGTAGTATACCCAATTCAAATCATAGACATTACCTTTCTAGTCATCGTATTAAGTGGGAATGCTTAACTAGTTAACTCTAACATGACTAATTAAGACCGCATATGCTATTATGCTCTATACCATTGTTGGAATTGGGCCAGCTCACAATGGAGTGAAATAGTAAATTTTAAAAAAAATCCTATTTAGGATCTATTAGGCCTACGAAGTCAAAATAGATTTTAGATCAAATCTAATAAAGTTTTAAATAAAATCTTATTTTTTAAATAAAAGGTTTTGAATATTTATATTTTAATCAATATGAGATGTTTATATAAAATAGAGTATATCAAATATATTCTTATGTGTAAATGTGTGTAAAAAGTTACATGTTAAAATTAATTTAGAGAAGGAAACATTTCGTTTCTCTTTTAAGTTATAGAAGATTTTTTCTTATTTAGAGAGAGAAACTTTTCATCTCTCTCTTTAATTAAATTGATTGATTTATTGAATAACATTTATGACCAAATTTATACTAAGCATAGATTGTGAGTATATCCAAATATAATCTAGTGTAAAATGTGTAGGTGCGACATGGAAAAAAGGTGTACATAGTTAATATATACATATATAGATGTTGGGATTTGCATCTATAATGTATACATTGCATATTTATACATGCAACGATTGTCACAAAAATAATTTAAACTTATGTTGGAATGTTAATATAAACATATATCAAAATTAGCTTATGTTTTAAATGAAATGAATAATTTAATGTTTGAATAGATTTGAAACATTCTTTCCTTTACTTGTTTTCAAGATATTTTAAACTTGTATGTGTATATATACATATATACATATATATATATACTGAAATTAATTTAAACATTAAATGAAATAAACCATTTAAACTGTTTGAATAAATTTGACTAAGTTAATAAAATAGATTCAAATTTAAGATCCAAAACAACAAATTTTTCCAAGTAAATAATTTTCTAAGTTGAAAACAATAAAGTAGCTAAGGATTTTTTTTTGAGTTCATGGGAAATCTTAAGATCATGGTATTCATTGATACTCACTTAAGTAAACCACGCCGTGTGTCTACCCCGCTTTTATTTAGTCGTCGCACACGGATGCTTAACGTTGAAACTCCCACTGATGGTTTGGCGCTGGGATTCGAACCTGCCCGGACGCAGTCCTTTGGTTCCCATCTACCAGCTCCCAAACCAACCGAGCTACGAACGGAGGGTAAGTAGCTAAGGATATTTAAAATAAGTAAAATTAATATATATATATATATATATATATATATATATATAATTTTGTAACATAAAAGGTGGCTTGAACAATGGCATCATTATTTTAAAAGCACAAATAAACTTGTGTGTGAAATATACATATAGTATTAAAGTTATCTATTTTTAAAATATGTATACATATGTATGTATGTTTCTATATATGTGTGTGTGTGTGTATACGCGCGCATATTAAACAATCAGGACCAAATTTATTTTAAATGCAAAACTCTAACGATGATATTTACGATACATAGATTTAAATATATATTTACATATACAGACTCAAACTGATATAGGTGACAACATTTGCACATATAAAATCATTATAAAATATGAGGGATATAATCTATACTAAAAGATGTGATGTATACCCAAAATTGAGATTAGATAATTACCACAAGAAGTAGCCTAAGAAACACGCCTTGAATAGAGAATTCTCCTCAGATCTCCAAGATTCAGATACAATCCTTGCAGAAGATGGTAGAACCACTTGTGTTTCATTATTATTTTTTGATGTTTGCATTTGATTTGGAATTGAAAATTTTTGAAAGTTTTTATTTTGTTTTCTACCATGGAAGGTTAGTAGGAGGGAAGAGAAAAATATGAATAAGAAAGAATGAATTGTCTTCAGGAAATGAATTAGTGAATTTGTTTTAATTGAAACAGTGAAACATTTCTCATTCATTAATTAAAAACCTCCCTAATTAATTCCCTTGATTATCTCGCTTCCACTCCTCTCTCTTCACAAGATATGGTTGAAATTATATGCCATCAAATGACATAAAATTTCCATAAATCACTTCATGCAATTATCTTTTATTTAAATTTATTTAAAATTACATCGATATCGTATATTAATGCGCACAAATATAACTTTTATAAATGCAATCAAATAATTACAAACACCTCCCAAACATCAATTAAATTAAATAATAACTAATATTTATTAATTATTAATTAATTTATAATATTTTATAAATTAATTAAATCATGTGGTTTTTTAGAGAATTCATCATTACGATTGTGCGACTACAAAGTGTAAATTCAACGATTAGTATTGAACAATTCGAACATTAACGTTCACATATCACCTTAGCTAGTGGTGTGACATTTTGGTTGAATTTATCGCTTACACATCTTTGGTAAAATCTAATTTTACTTATTATAAGCGGTACCTGATAGTGACAATTATTTACACCAATTCTCTTTGTCAAAACTATAACGCATTAGGACTTATGGAATTTCTTAATGGTCAAAATTCATATATCGTCCATATTCAACTTTATGGTCCAAACACAAAAGTCATAGGTTCAATAATAATAATTATCATTAGCCATACTGCTCTGGCCAGAGACTTTGACTTTGAGTTAACTTCGGTTGACCGTAATACTAACCTCATATAAGTTGGGAGACAAATCCTCTCTTAAATAGTGTTTCACTCCTAATGATTCCACTCGACCCAATTATAGTCGTCCGATGAACGTCATGCCATAATTTAACTATAATCAAAGTGGAGCTTCCACATTGAAGGTCAAAAGTATTCTCAAGTCGAGAGAACTATGTAGTTTTGTCACATTGATATTTTCTGTTTGACCTTAGTTATATTAACCAACAAAAAACTATCAAGTAAGTCATTGCACAGTTATCTAATAACTATTAGTATGTATCCCCTTGGTGCCCCAACAGTCATGAGTAATACATTGTTCAACATTTGGAGAGCGTTACGTAATCTAGTCTCAATGGATGTATTGATATCCAATCTCAATACATCTTGACTAGGAATATTTAAAATGGTATGTTTAATTTTACTATGATAAATTACTCTTGGTTACAATACCGTGTAAATATTATCACAAAACATACTATTTATGAATTTTCTTTTAATATACTTTTAATTAAATTAATTAATTAATATAACACATTATATTAAGTATGCAATAGAAAGAAAACACCTTTATTTCGAACAAGATTGGTTATCGAGTTAGATATATGTAACAAAGTACATAATTGCCCCTAAGGCATATCCCTAATTTTATCGAATATTACATAGCTTTATTAATCCTAAGTAGCCTTAGTTTTATTATTCTCTTGTAATCATGTGACGACCCGCATTTCAGAAGGATTAAGTCGACAATAAACAATACATGTCCAACTCAAAACAATCCGAAACATAGATAATCAATGGGGTTAATTAAGAAAAAGAAGAAAAGAAGAAAACAAACACAGAATCTCGCAGCGGAATGACAAAATATAATAATCAAATAAACAGTTCATGAAGCTATTTATACTATACATCTGATTATAATTTATACAACATTTATTAGAGTTATATATAACACAGAACAATAGAATAATGCAGCAGAACAACATGATGCGAGAATAGTACTAGTAATAATATACCAAATCTTCATCTTCGTCCTCTAGAATAAATGATTTTCAATACACTGAAAACTCAAGACTGACCCGAGCATTAAGTAAAACAATACACTCGAGTCAGAACTAAAATATTCTTATGTAAGTCAAATCAATATCATTTATAACATGAGTGTAGTAACGTCAGAGATGTTTACGTGGTTGTACATCTCCTATCCAGTGTGTAACGTGCGTGCAATAACTCAAGAGATGTTACGGGATTTTCCATCTCTTAAGGGTCCGTCAAAATATCTATATATAGTAGAATACACTATATATGTAATGTCTAATCAATAAAATAAATATTTTTCCTAGCATTAAGGCATTACATTTATCCCCCTTAACGCGTTTTTAAGCATTGTCGTACAGTTTGCATATAATGTCCTAGTAGCACGTCGTGGGATAGGGATGTGCCGTGATACGACAACACTAAACCAAACTCGTAGTGGTCTCATATAAGGATAAAAGTATGACAAGGCATGTAAGGCAATGCCGAAGGTAGGATACTGCCAGTTCGGGTCGCAGGGCTGGTGGTAACGCATTGTAGCCACGATCGCCCACCGCGTACATCCATCCCATATCGAGTCAAAGGGAGGTCATCCTAAATCAAGGTGCACCAATCGAAACAAACATCAAGGAAATAGTATGGACCAAGTCCAAAAAAAATCGAAGAACGGATGTCCGTTAGAGGTAGCTATCCTTATTGGCCCTGTCAAGCCGTCATGTTTTAGTCATTTCAAATTGACACAAGTGTCGGGGCTATCCATCATCGTTCTCTTTCTTTAAATTCAGCAAACGTACATCAAATCCAACCACTTCATTCTGGAGTTTCCTCCACGTACACAATTGTTAAAGTGGTTCCAATATTGACAGAGAGTATGCTAATAAGAGACCTCGGTCTCTTTAACAACCAAACGTCGTTTTACACACCGGTTGGTTCTTTTACATTTCGAAAACGATTCATACTTGATATCAAAATATCATATTCACTTCAAAATCAATTTCATTTCGAATATATCATATTCAATTTGAAATCAATTCATTTCAAAATCATTTTCACTTTGACTTAGGTTATACTTCATTTTAACCACATTCGTATTTAAATCAATGATTTAAATATAAACATTCCAACTTTGCACAGTTTGAATTTTTAGAAATAGTTTGTATAGTGAAAATAGTTTAAAAATAGTTTAAATAGTTTATAGATTTAAAACAGTTTGATATAAAATGGTTTGAGTATTAAAAATGGTTTATATAGTAAAATAGTTTGGAAAATCAAAATAATTTGAATATTTAAAAAGATAGATTTTTAAACTATTTACACTGAAGTATTTTATTTTGAAAATAGTTTCAAATCAAACTGTTTCCAATAAATCTGGACTCAGGTTCAAATTTCAAATCAAACAAATTCAATTTCCAATCTTTTAATTCAATCGACTCAATTTCGATTAATTTCAAATCAACTTAATTTCGATTACAATTCGAATTTACTTCAATTTCGAAACGTTCATTTAAACTTCAAATTCGATTCAACGATTCAATTCAATAATTTAAATTTCAATTCAATTCTTATTTTAAATCATTTCTATTTATATCGATTTCAAGTCCAATTTCAATTTACTGATTTAAGACGACTCAAATCCTATTAAACTTCAATGCTCGACTTTAAATTCAAATCTTTAAATTAATTCAATTTCGAATATTTTAATTCTGAGCCCAAATTAGAAATATCCTTTTGTATCACTTTTACTTAAATAAATTCAGAGTTCAAGTAAAAGTTCATATCTTTAAAACAAATCAATTTCCATAATTCAAATCATGTTTTTGAATTATAATTTCAAATTTGAAATTTCATTCTTTAATCAATTTCTTTTAATCAATTTCGATTTCAACATTTCAAAACCCGAATTCAAAATTAATTCAATCTTAATAAATTCGATTTTTATTTTCTTCAAAACAAAATCATTTAAATAGATTCAAATTTAAGAATTTAAAGCTATTTAATTTAACCAATCCGGTGTCTGTATATAATTTTCTATCCTATGGCCAAGTGGATAGTTATTTCGATTTTTTATTTCAGCGATGGATATATATCATTTCAATCTAAAATAAATGTCATAAGTATATATCATTCAAACCTATTTCTTAATTTATTCGAAATAATTCAAGTTATAGTTTTATATACTGTAAATAATTTATAGGGTGATAATAGGGATATATAAAATAAAAACACCTATATCATCCAATAAATCAACCAATAACATTCGATTTCAATCAACATCCAAATCAGCCAATAATTCACAACAATTAGCTAGTTATCAATATCGGGTGTTTAATTAGCAATTTAATTTCAATTTCAAGTTTAGCTGTCGATTTAAATTCCTATCAGTTCAAATATGTCAATTTAAATGCCAGTTAAATTACCAAACAACAATCGATAAAAAATAAATCACTTCATGTAAATTTAACTAGCATCGGAATAATTTAGTATTTCATAAGCGGTTTAAAGCACACATCTTCATTTGAAATTGAAAAAATTTCAGCTTCAAATAAATTCCAATCCAACTCCATGTCGTAGCCTTCGTCAATACGATCGCAATGCTACTTGTTTCATTCGAAACGGACTTCGTATGAAAAAGTAACAAGTTTTTAAACATTCGATATAATTAACATAAATAAAAAAACAAAACCTAAACTCTCCCTCTATCCCGCTCTCTTTCACTCAGGCTCGCACGCGACCCAATCAGCCGACCATTCCCCTAAAGCGCGCGCGCCACTCGAGGCCGCCGAGTGCCGATCCAACCTCACCACCGCGACCGCCTGCTCGTGAGCACCACGCCGCTTCCGATGTCGCCATTGTCGCGAACGAAACCCAAAACCCACGCGACTACAAACCCTTTGCCTGGCAAATTCTAGTTGATTCGCCTCGATCCAACGGTCCATCTTGTAGAGCTCGTCGAGATCTACACTTTTCCTTTTAGTGTCGTTCGATTTCGTTGAGCGAATGAGGAGAAAACGAGGAGAGAAGGGAGGAAATTTTCGGCCATTAAAATCATATAATAGCTACTGAAGGTTTTTAGGGTTTCGTTCGAGAATAATGAAAATATACGGCCTTATATATAAATTTCCAACACTATTCACACATAAATTTTCCGAGCCCCAAACAAAGTGTGACGTCAGGCGTTCTATATGTTATAACCCTATTCTGAACACAATGGAATAGGTATCGAAGGCTAATTCCATCATATTCAGAAGATAGCTTTTCAAAATCGAATTATTTTAATCAAAGTTCTAAAAATAAATCCTACGCGTTTCAAGCTCGCACGACCAAACGACAAGTCTGATCGCTACGAAACTTGAAATCCTATAATAATTCACTATTACAAATCAGATGCAACTAGTTTCATCGAAATCCGGACAGTTGCCTGAATGTCTATTTTTACATGTTAATTAAAACGAGAAATTTCCAAAATCAATTTACTCACTTTAAATTCAATTTTAAAAGTTAACAATTTTCATTCTTGTTTAAATAAATTTAAATCAACTTTCAACGTCATTTTCATTCATATTAAATTCAGAATTCAACTATTTAAAAAATTCCAAATATTTAATTTAAACAATTAAATTATCAAACAAATCATTATATTTGAAATGTAAGTTATTTAAATAAAATTTAACTTTTAAAATGAATTTAAAAATAAAACAACTACTACACTCTTTATAAAATTATAATCATAGTCAAATAAGACATACTTATATATATTATTTCAAATATCATTTTATAAATAAAAATGTTCGTTCTAATCCAATTCCAATATTAGATTTCAAATGAACTTTTATTTATCAAACAATTATTGTATTCTCATATAAATAATTCAACATTTATTATTCAATTCCAGCTATTGATTACAACACATTAAATATATTAAACTTCAGTCTAATATAAATAATTTCCTTAAATCTTATCTAAATTGTTATTTGAAAATTTTATTCCAGTTCATATTAAATAAATTGCATAAATAAAACTTAAATTTTTATTTCCAACCATTTTTATTCAATAATGATATTAAATTTAATAATTTAAAATAGTTATAAATACGGGTCGTTACAATCTCCCCCCCTCAAAAGTTTTCGTCCTCGAAAAGGGGTTAAGTAGAGAATCAAACCTTTGATATATTTTTCTCAAAATAATCAACTTACAAAACTTTAGAATTTTATTTACACAACTTTTACTACGCTTCCATTACGCCACTGTGATAACGATTTATATGTAAAACAAGTTATAAATTTTAAAATCTCAAAAAATTTCTAACACTCTAATTTACGGAAAATTTCAG
Organism: Allium fistulosum; assembly: GCA_030737815.1. Lineage (NCBI taxonomy): Eukaryota > Viridiplantae > Streptophyta > Magnoliopsida > Asparagales > Amaryllidaceae > Allium > Allium fistulosum. Next base: position 1,027,584,210 of record CM060902.1, read on the forward strand.
CAACGTCTCCTTTATGTAGCTCGATCTTAAATATTTACAATACACACACACACACACACATATATATATATATATATATCAATATACATCTCATCTCAGTGATGAGGCATCCCATAGGGAAAAATATAAAAGTACGGTATGTAATCCGAGATATGTACCTTATTATTATTAATACGAGCGAGTTCGCTCATATTAAAGGCGAGCAAAAGCGTGTCGAATCACATATACGTCCAAACAGTCTTCGCATGTATCTATCTCAACTCAAATTAGAATATTAGTTGCATATAAAAGATATAGAAACATGTATGAGTTTAATAGAACTTTATAACATGAATTCTGAATCCAAATCATATGCACAAGCACCAATACACAACATAACAATCATATGCAATCAAAAGTAGAAATAACGATGATTTACAACAAAGAAACCATCCAACAATTAATATTCATCGAATTAATTCATAACTGTTGCAATTTACATTTTCCAATGTCGATATTTCATTTATACACTATCATTTCTTATTAACATTCACTCTTTATTAATGTCCAATTGGTTTATTTCCAATTTATTTACATCTATTCCATTCAAGTTCAATTTGTTCAAATTCAATTTTTTCACTTTATGTTAACACATTTCATATCAATTCATTTATGGACTGTAACAACCCGCATATTTATCGATTTTATATTTAAATATTTTATTTAAATATTTTATCGTTAATCGGATTTTGGTCCGAAAAGCTACTTTTTGCATACGGTAAAATTAGGACTAGAGACCACTTCCATTGAGTTCAAAATGACATTTGCTATCTTTTTGAGTGTAAACTTCGGTATGTTTGGAGTTAGTGGAATTCTCGCTACTTTTTCCCGCTTGTGACTTTGGTTTGGACTGCACCTTCTTTAGTTCAGCCCAACCCTCTTCCTCACTTCATTCATCATTTGTTTTAACATTCAAGCTTCATCAAAAATGGTGGTGGGAAGGGGAAATTAAAACTCCAAACTCAAATTCAATTGCAAACCCAACATTCAACTCCAAATTCAAGTAGAAGATATTGGATTCAAGCTTTGGATTGCTTCTCCTTGCTTTCAAGCTTCATCTTCATCCATTTTAGTGAAAAGGTGAGATTTTTAATCTCACATCTTGCCTATAACTGTCATTGGGTTGTTGGGAATGATTCCCATCACTTTAGCATGCATATTTGCATTTGGTTTGGATTGGATTGGCGAGAAACTCCAATTTTCAACGTTTTTGGAAAATTCCTGCACTTAGGTCGTTCTGGGCGTGCTAGGTCGCTCTGGTCTCGATAGGTCGTTCGCGTGGAAAGGTCATGCTGGCTATAGGCCGCATCTTCTTAGGTCGTTTCTGACCTTATATCACAAGGCGGCTCTAGGTCGCTCGACCCTGCTAGGTCGTAGATCGCGCATCACTTTAGGTCGCTAGGCCTTCTCTCCTTAGGTCGCTTGCGTGTTAAAACCTTAAGTCGCTCGCGTGTTAAACGCTTAGGTCGCTCGCGTGTTAAACCCTTAGGTCGCTCGCGTGATAAAACCTTAGGTCGCTCGCGTGTTAAAGCCTTAGGTCGCTCGCATGCTAAAACCTTAAGTCGCTCACGTGTTAAACTCTTAGGTCGCTCGGCTGATTCACGCGCTAGGTCGCGAGTATTTAAGTCGCTAGGTCGTTTGACCTGCTTGCAATTCCTTAGCTCGAGACTGTTAGGTCGCGCACCTTTTTAGCTTGGTTTTGTTAGGTCGAGACACCCTGTTAAGTCGCGCGGCAGCTTAGGTTGCATCACTTATAGGTCGTTCGACCTATATTTCCTTAGGTCGCTCGCATGTTAGGCCGCACCTCCTATTTTCTACATGGATGCATTTGAGCTGATTTCCTTGGATTTTTCTCACGTCTTCGAATGTGAAATTTTGTGGTGCGATTTGTTTCAACAATCGTTTTGTGACTTGTCACTTTAAAAATGTGAAGGCTTCAATACTAGTAGTGAATATCAAAACCCTTTCATCAAAGCAATTTCAACACTGTTTTAACTACAAAGCTCTTTTCCTCAAACCGTTTTCCAATCAACTAGTATATACAAGCCTTTACTTCACTCGGATGAGAAATCTAATTAAACGGCTTAGTAAAACGAGTAGTATGAAATGCTTGCGTTCACTTCGTCGGTTAATTCTTGGACTTGTTCGATTGAACCTTTTGTGACAATTTTCTAGTGAAGGTTTACAGCTTGTTCGTAAATATTTAAGTTAAGCAAGTGGTTATGGGACATGAAGCTAAACTCATATATTTACTAGCTTGGTGTGATTGACACTTCTTGATGATCATGACGATCATTTTTGTGATTTCATTTAGACTAGCATTTGTGCGATGTCTCTTTGTCTACGAGGGAGACTAAACCCCATTTGTGTGATGTTTCACCATCACATATGTGGGGTAGCACCCCATGGTCTTCGGGCCGTTCGTGTGTCAAAATTTAATGGATAGCTTCCATGAGATAGCTTCTCGTTCTTATGTTACACGTGTTGGTGAGTTTTCATGCTCCCGTTCTTGTGATAGGCCTCCCCCTTTTTATGTGATTTCTGGATTTCGTGTGTTGATTTCTGGAACTTATGCTTCACCAATTTTCATGCTTTTCATTGATATGATATCAATTTTTGTGCATTGGTGAATTCGTGTGTCATTGACTTGTTATGAATACAAGTTTAGGGTATGATATTCTATTTTATCTTTGAGAAGATTCATGTGATATTGATTAATCTCTTGTTGATTTTCAATTACATACTTATAGTAGTATGCCACTATGGTTATTACATGTTCATGTCATGTCTTTTATTTTACACCATATCATCTGATATTTATAGCTAGACTAATCCATTTATTATTTTCTTATAAATAATACTCGGGTCAGACCGAGATGTTACAGGTGCTTCTGCTTGAATTCTCTTCAGGATTATTCTGACTTTTGGCTTACTACATAGATTAGTAGTTTTTGGATGTACCCATTTGTCATATAGACACTATGTTGTGTACTTATTCTTTTGTATAGCACGTGTTGCTATTCTTTTGTATTATCGTGGATCTTTTTGACCACTACTCTGATGTACACTTTCATGTGTTATATATATATTCATATCTTCTTCCGCCTTTGTGATATGGATGTCTGCGACTGATTTATGTTATGTTTATTTCTATGTTTGTTTACGAAGATTATTTATAGCCACTGTGTGATAGCTTTGGGTTTGCATCGATATGCCGGACTTCCTCCTTAAATAAAGTTCATTCTATACTATTTGACATATCGGTGCTCGCTCAAAGAAGTTACACGGATGGTCGATCCTCTACAGCCTTATTCTCCGCGCTAGTTGACAGCATTACACTGTAGTGTTCTTGGCTAGCGTGGATATAGAGGTGGGGCGTCATAGCTTGGTATCGGAGCCAAACTTCGGAACAATGTAGAATAACTTAACAAGGATCATCGTCCTAAGTCCAACTTAGGAGTCGTGCCTTAGGATTTAATTCGAATCTTCATACAGATTTATCCTATTTCCTTCTACGAATCCTTGTTTTATCTATCAAGATTTGCTTGATATTTATTTGGAGAATAACTTTTCTTCTTCTCTCTTTCTTAAAGGAGAGAATGTCTAGACCAGGCCGTCCTAGAGCCGGACCATCTACTGTTACTCCCCAGGATGGAGTTTTTATGACTGCTCAACAGCTTCTTGATTTAGTAAAGAATGCTCAAGCAGCTGGTCCTAATCAGGAACCTACTCATCCTAAGTCTGGATTTGCACGCTTGTGCAACGATTATACCAACTTGGGTGGGAAACCATTCAAAGGTTCTGAAACTATTATCGAGGTCCAGGCTTGGTTAAGAACATGCGATAGAATCTTTTCTCGCATGAATCTTATCGATCTTCACCGTGTTCAGGTGGCTTCCAGTATGCTCCAAGAAAGAGCACTGGATTGGTACGAACTTCTTATTTCTGAAATTAATGAAGCTGATCTCACCTGGGAGCAATTCCGGGAACGCTTCGAATTAAAATTCATACTAGAAGCAGAGAAGGTGACATTGGCTCGTCGTTTTATAGACCTTGTTCAAGGTGAATCCTCTGTGACAGATTATGTCGCATCCTTCGAGTCACTGTCCAAATATGGGGTTGAATACATCAACACCCCATTGAAGAAGAACCAGAGGTTCGTCTATGGCTTAAACAAGAATCTCAAAAAGCCATTACTTCTAAAGTTAGAAGTTTCTTTCGACCAACTCATTGATATCGCTCTTCGTCTTGAAGAGGCTGATAAGGACAGTGATGTTGAAGTGGTGGCTTCCAAACCGAACTTCAACAACAAGAAGAGACCAAACAAATTCAAAGGTCCTTATCCTAACAAAAAGGGTAAGCAAGCAACTCCTGCTGCCAAGACACTTTCCCCTATTGATGGGAAATGCTTCAACTGTGGTGCTAAGGGCCATTTTGCGAACAAGTGTTCAAAGCCCCGCTCTTGTCGCTATTGTAAAAGTCCAGATCATTTTATGCATCTATGCCCTAAGCTTCAAGGCAAGGAGGGAAAGTTAAACGTTGCTCAAGCCCCTGGCAATACATCTCGCAGTCAAGGTATGTCTCATTCTGTCCTTGATGGCATTATTACATTTCGTGATCAACCTATTAGAGTTCTCTTTGATACGGCTGCGTCCCATTCTTTTATATCAAAGGAACTAGTCGACACTTTTTCCTTAAGTGTTGTTGCTTTAATGACTTCTTTAAGAATTACGAATCCGGTTGGTGGATCCGCAACTCTTAGTTTGCTTTGTAAAGATGTGGAGATTATTTTGTGTGATTTTTCTTTTCTAGCCGATTTGCATGTCATGCGTTATTTAGGCTTTGGAATGATTTTGGGTATGGATTGGCTTAATCGTTATGAAGCTCATATCCTATGTCCTAAGCGGACTAATTATCTCCGTCATCCGCAATCTATTAACCAGATTTCTATTATTCTTAAAGCTTCGGATTCCGCTTTGGTTGCATCTTTATATTCTTTAAATCCTCGTGATAATGAAAATGATGACGAGGAGGATGTCATTTCTCTTATTCGCGTCGTTCGTGAATTTTTTGACATCTTTGAGCCCGTTTTAGGATTACCACCTAAGCGAGCAATTGAGTTCAAAATTAACCTTATACCCGGAGCTCAACCTATTACCCGTCCTCCTTATCGCATGTCCAATAAGGAGAATGAAGAGATGCGCAAACAACTATCTGAGTTGGAGACAAAGCAACTTATTCGCTCTAGTTCCTCGCCCTGGGGAGCTTCAGCTATTTTCGTAAATAAGTCTGATGGTACACTTAGGATTTGCGTCGACTACCGCAAGCTTAATGATCTTACTATTAAGAATAAGTATCCTTTACCTCGGATTGATGATCTGTTTGATCAACTTAGTGGTCCTAGAGTCTTTTCACAATTGGACTTGGCTACCGGTTTTCATCAGCTTCGTATTACAGAGGATAGTATTCCTTTGACTTCATTCCGTACTCGTTATGGATCTTATGAATGGATAGTTATGCCATTTGGTTTAACGAATGCTCTGGCTTATTTCGTTGACCTTATGAATCGAGTTTTCAAATATTTTCTCGATCGGTTTGTTCTCATCTTTATTGATGATATTCTTGTGTATTCTAAAACCGAGGAGGAATATGAAAAGCATCTTCGGATTGTATTGGAAACTCTTAGAAGCAATCAATTAAAAGAAAATTTTTCTAAATGCCACTTTTGGCAATCTAGTGTGAAGTTCCTCGGTCATATTATTTCCGAATCCGGAATATCAGTGGATCCTTAAAAGATTGAAGCGATTCAAAATTGGAAAAGACCGGAGAGTGTGACTGAAATCCGTAGCTTTCTCGGATTGGCTGGTTATTACCGCCGTTTCATAAAAGACTTCTCTAAGATTGTCGTGCCTCTTACTGGCTTAACAAAGAAAGGTGTTAAATACATTTGGTTGGACAAATGTGAAACTTCTTTTCAGAAATTAAAAGAACTCCTTTCTGATGCTCCGATTCTTATTATTCCCGAAGGGAATCAAGATTTTGTCGTTTATACCGATGCTAGTCGCGTTGGTTTGGGTGCCATTCTTATGCAAAAAGAACGTGTTATTGCTTATGCTTCTAGGCAATTGAAGCCGGCTGAGACTAGATATGCCACACATGATTTAGAACTCGCGGCTATCATTTTCGCCCTTCGAATTTGGCGACATTATCTTTTGGGAGAGAAATTTATACTTTATACAGATCATAAGTCTTTGAAATATTTATTTTCTCAAAAGGAACTTAATTTACGTCAACAGCGTTGGCTCGAATTCCTTGCCTCTTATGATCTTGATATCCTTTATACTCCCGGAAAGGGAAATCGAGTTGCCGATGCACTTAGTCGCAAGCAACAAGCGGTTGTTTCCATGATGATATCCGAATGGAAAGATCTCGAGGTTTTATCCACTTGTGAAATTCGAGATCGTGTTTCCCATTTATGTTCATCTCTTGTTTTATGTAGCCTTGAGGCTCGTCCTTCTCTTTTAGACCGCATTCTTGAAGCTCAACAGCTAGATCCCGAAATGGCTCTTCTTAGCCAGAATATTAGGGATAAAACTGATATTGAAAGTTTGAAAGACTTTGATATCGATTTACATGGCAGCATTCAAAATTTGGTAGACTTATCGTACCAAATATTGGAGATCTTTGTAAAGATATTCTAGAAGACTCTCACCGTTCCAAATTTTCCATTCATCCCGGTAGTAGTAAAATGTACGCTGATATGAAGCGACTTTATTACTAGGAGGGAATGAAATCTGATATCGCTAACTTTGTTAAGTGTTGCATGACTTGCCAACTTGTTAAGGCTGAACATCAAAGGCCAGGTGGGTTATTGCAACCATTGGAAATTCCAGTTTGGAAGTGGGATCAGATTTCCATGGATTTTATTGATGGCCTTCCCCGTTCTCGATCGGGTCATAATAGTTTATGGGTGATCGTTGACAGACTTACTAAATCTTCCCATTTTATTCCTGTTTGGTCGAACCGAACCGTTCCTCTTCTGGCCAAACTCTTTATCAAAGAAATTGTTAAACTGCATGGAGTTCCTTCTTCCATTGTTAGTGATCGTGATCCATTATTCACTAGTGGATTTTGGAAGAGTCTTCAAAAAGCTTTGGGAACAAAGCTTAATTTTAGCACCGCTTATCACCCCCAGTCTGATGGACAAACCGAGCGTGTGAATCAAATTCTTGAAGATCTTCTTCGTGCTTGTGTTCTTGACTTTGGTGGAAGTTGGGAAGATCATATTTCACTTGTTGAATTTTCCTATAATAACAGCTTCCAATCTAGAATTGGTATGGCTCCTTTCGAGGCACTCTACGGAAGACCATGCCGATCTCCTTCTTGTTGGCTTGAGGCCGGTGAGAAGCTGGTTTTAGGTCCAGATTTTATTCGGGATTCCATAGAGAAGATTGACCTTATTCGACATAGGATGAAAGAAGCCCAGAGTAGACAAAAATCCTATGCCGATAACCGAAGAAGAAAATTAGAATTTTCTATGGGAGATCTTGTGTTTATTCGTGTTTCACCTATGAAGGGTGTTGTACGTTTCAGTCGATCGGGAAAGTTAGTGCCTCGATACATTGGGCCATTCCCTATCACTGAACGTATTGGTTCCATGGCTTATCGCCTTTCATTACCGGCTTAGTTTTCTGCCATGCATGACGTGTTTCACGTTTCTCAATTACGGAAGTGCCTTCGGGATTCCGATTCTATTATTGAATCCGGTGTTGTGGAAGAGATTGAAGTTTCACCTAATTTAACTTATGAGCAGCATCCTGTTCGAATTATTGCTTCGGAGATCAAACGTCTTCGAAATAAAGATGTTCTGCTTGTTAAAGTTCAATGGTCCTCAAATCCTAAGGATTGCTCTTGGGAGACTAGAGAATTCATCGAGCGTACACATCCGGAATTACTTTCTCATGCTCTTTGAGGTAAACTTCTTATTTCAAATTTCTTTTGTGTTAATATGCTTTTTATGGTTGTTACTTTTTATTTCCATCTTACATATTGCGAGGACGCAATTTCTTTAAGGAGGGGAGTCTGTAACAACCCGCATATTTATCGATTTTATATTTAAATATTTTATTTAAATATTTTATCGTTAATCGGATTTTGGTCCGAAAAGCTACTTTTTGCATATGGTCAAATTAGGACTCGAGACCACTTCCATTGAGTTCAAAATGACGTTTGCGATCTTTTTAAGTGTAAACTTCGGTATGTTTGGAGTTAATGGAATTCTCGCTACTTTTTCCCGCTTGTGACTTTGGTTTGGACTGCACCTTCTTTAGTTCAGCCCAACCCTCTTCCTCACTTCATTCATCATTTGTTTTAACATTCAAGCTTCATCAAAAATGGTGGTGGGAAGGGGAAATTAAAACTCCAAACTCAAATTCAATTGCAAACCCAACATTCAACTCCAAATTCAAGTAGAAGATATTGGATTCAAGCTTTGGATTGCTTCTCCTTGCTTTCAAGCTTCATCTTCATCCATTTTAGTGAAAAGGTGAGATTTTTAATCTCACATCTTGCCTATAACTGTCATTGGGTTGTTGGGAATGATTCCCCATCACTTTAGCATGCATATTTGCATTTGGTTTGGATTGGATTGGCGAGAAACTCCAATTTTCAGCGTTTTTGGAAAATTCCTGCACTTAGGTCGTTCTGGGCATGCTAGGTCGCTCTGGTCTCGATAGGTCGTTCGCGTGGAAAGGTCACGCTGGCTATAGGCCGCATCTTCTTAGGTCATTTCCGACCTTATATCACAAGGCGGCTCTAGGTCGCTCGACCCTGCTAGGTCGTAGGTCGCGCATCACTTTAGGTCGCTAGGCCTTCTCTCCTTATGTTGCTCGCGTGTTAAAACCTTAAGTCGCTCGCGTGTTAAACTCTTAGGTCGCTCGCATGTTAAACCCTTAGGTCGCTCGCGTGATAAAACCTTAAGTCGCTCGCGTGTTAAAGCCTTAGGTCGCTCGCGTGCTAAAACCTTAAGTCGCTCGCGTGTTAAAATCTTAGGTCGCTCGGCCGATTCACGCGCTAGGTCGCGAGTATTTAAGTCGCTAGGTCGTTTGACCTGCTTGCAATTCCTTAGCTCGAGACTGTTAGGTCGTGCACCTTTTTAGCTTGGTTTTGTTAGGTCGAGACACCCTGTTAAGTCGCGCAGCAGCTTAGGTTGCATCACTTATAGGTCGTTCGACCTATATTTCCTTAGGTCGCTCGCATGTTAGGCCGCACCTCCTATTTTCTACTTGGATGCATTTGAGCTGATTTCCTTGGATTTTTCTCACGTCTTCGAATGTGAAATTTTGTGGTGCGATTTGTTTCAACAATCGTTTTGTGACTTGTCACTTTAAAAATGTGAAGGCTTCAATACTAGTAGTGAATATCAAAACTCTTTCATCAAAGCAATTTCAACACTGTTTTAACTACAAAGCTCTTTTCCTCAAACCGTTTTCCAATCTACTAGTATATACAAGCCTTTACTTCACTCGGATGAGAAATCTAATTAAACGGCTTAGTAAAACGAGTGGTATGAAACGCTTGCGTTCACTTCGTCGGTTAATTCTTGGACTTGTTCGATTGAACCTTTTGTGACAATTTTCTAGTGATGGTTTACAGCTTGTTCGTAAATATTTAAGTTAAGCAAGTGGTTATAGGACATGAAGCTAAACTTATATATTTACTAGCTTGGTGTGATTGACACTTCTTGATGATCATGACGATCATTTTTGTGATTTCATTTAGACTAGCATTTGTGCGATGTCTCTTTGTCTACGAGGGAGACTAAACCCCGTTTGTGTGATGTTTCACCATCACATATGTGGGGTAGCACCCCATGGTCTTTGGGCCGTTCGTGTGTCAAAATTTAATGGATAGCTTCCATGAGATAGCTTCTCGTTCTTGTGTTACACGTGTTGGTGAGTTTTCATGCTCCCGTTCTTGTGATAGGCCTCCCCCTTTTTATGTGATTTCTGGATTTCGTGTGTTGATTTCTGGAACTTATGCTTCACCAATTTTCATGCTTTTCATTGATATGATATCAATTTTTGTGCATTGGTGAATTCGTGTGTCATTGACTTGTTATGAATACAAGTTTAGGGTATGATATTCTATTTTATCTTTGAGAAGATTCTTGTGATATTGATTAATCTCTTGTTGATTTTCAATTACATACTTATAGTAGTATGCCACTATGGTTATTACATGTTCATGTCATGTCTTTTATTTTACACCATATCATCTGATATTTATAGCTAGACTGATCCGTTTATTATTTTCTTATAAATAATACTCGGGTCAGACCGAGATGTTACAGGTGCTTCTGCTTGACTTCTCTTCAGGATTATTCTGACTTTTGGCTTACTACATAGATTAGTAGTTTTTGGATGTACCCATTTGTGATATAGACACTATGTTGTGTACTTATTCTTTTGTATAGCACGTGTTGCTATTCTTTTGTATAGCACGTGTTGCTATTCTTTTGTATTATCGTGGATCTTTTTGACCACTACTCTGATGTACACTTTCATGTGTTATATATATATTCATATCTTCTTCCGCCTTTGTGATATGGATGTCTGCGACTGATTTATGTTATGTTTATTTCTATGTTTGTTTCCGAAGATTATTTATAGCCACTGTGTGATAGCTTTGGGTTTACATCGATATATCGGACTTCCTCCTTAAATAAAGTTCATTCTATACTATCTGACATATCGGTGCTCGCTCAAAGAAGTTACATGGATGGTCGCTCCTCAACAGCCTTATTCTCCGCGCTAGTTGACAGCATTACACCGTAGTGTTCTTGGCTAGCGTGGGTATAGAGGTGGGGCGTCACATGGACCATCTTATAAAATCATTTTATTATTTCATTTTATTTCAATAAGTGAAAATTATTCATTTACAGAGAATATAAGAACTAAACACCAGGTTTCTTTCCAAATCATTTTTGAAATAAATAGTATATATATTCATGTCTTTTATATATATCAAATCATATTTAGAAATTTTAAATCAAAAATTTGTTTATTGAATCAAATGTGTAGCAAAGCTACTAAGTGGCCTCCCCCACTTTGAGACTCGAAAATGAATGTCGATGATGCGGTCGTCATCGCCGAAATTATTTTCCAGTGACAAAAAAAACGAGTACAGGACTTACTTCCTTTTAAAATCTATTTTTGAAAGCAACTTCTATTCTTCAATATTTTTAAATAATACTAATATTATTTTCAAAATCATAGAAAACAATTTCAAAAGCACTGGATTCAAGTTCTCCAATTCTCAGTTTAAATTCATTTTTGTAACTTAAACTAAAATTAGATTTTACTTCATAACTTATTACTTGAGTTTATAAACATTTTATACATATGTTTATTTCACTTTACACTTAAGTTTATATTTGTTTCTATAACAACATTCTAAAATATATTCAATTCTCTTTTTACAACTCAAGTTGAATTTCAGTTTATAACTTAAATCATTTTCATTTCTTAGTTCCATTACCAATTTTACTATCTAAAGATAAACTTCATTTCATTATTTTATCTAATTCATTTCAAATACAATTCACTTTCATTTAAGCTTTCTGGAGTTAATTTCATTTTATTTACTTCATTTCACAAATTCAATTTATTTAACATTACTTAGGTTAATTCTTTTATTTCATACCTCAAATTCAAATTTTCTTTTGTTTGCTTAACCAAAATGTTCAACCATTTTAAAATTTAGTTTTACTTTCCTGTTCAAATTCATAAGTTATAAACTTATTTCTTATCTATATTATTTTCAATTTATAAGTTCAAAAACTATTTTCATATATTTATCAAATCATACTTGGAATTTTTCAATCAAAACTTGTTTTAACCAGAAATAAATTCATGGTAGCAATTCTCACTCGGAAACTCGAAAATGAATACTAACGATGTTGCAGTCATCCTCGGAATTATTTCCTAACGACTAAAGTAAGTTCAATGATTTTATTTGTTCAAATTTCTATTTAAAATATATTTTTGGTCAAAAAAAAATTAAATAATATTATTATTAATTCTAAAAGCAATTTCTAAAGCAATATGATTTAAATTCTAAAATTCTCAGCTTTTAAATCCTTTCTATTTATAAACCATATTATAAATATACTTATACAATTATCTTATTATGAAATCATTTTGTTAATTTACATATGTGTTATTGTAAACAATTCTTATTGAAATTTGATTTCAATTCGGTCTAATTATCGAACGCTTCGTGAAATTTGGTTCACAAAGTACTCATATTTAGTTTAATTCAACCAATAATCGATGATAACTAAATATTATCATCTCCCAACAAACAACATTCACTAATAATCATGCAGATTTATGAAAGTTATATTTTTATATATAAAATATAATTTAGGTAAAATTATTTCATCTACCCCATTTTGAAACAATATTATGTCAACTTGCCTTATTTAAGTGTTTAGAAACCCCTATCGATAACAAGTTGCCTCATGTACCGACCAAAATCCATAAAAAACTTAACAGATAAGTAAACACAATATAAAAAATTTTATAACACTAACAAGTACGCAATCTCATACACACACACACACACACTCAAAAACAAGTTCATTCTAGGTATTACTACCCTATCTAATGGGTCCAACCCTACCAAAGCTAAGGTTATCGCTAAACCAAAGCCCTGATACCAACTGTCACGACCCGCATTTCAGAAGGTTTAAGTCAACAATAAACCACACATGTCCAACTCAAAACAATTCGGAACACAGATAATCAATGGGGTTAATTAAGAAAAATAAGAAAAGAAGAAAACAAACATAGAATCTCGCAGCGGAATGACAAAATATAATAATCAAATAAATAGTTCATGAAGCTGTTTATACTATACAGTTGATTATAATTTATACAACATTTATCAGAGTTAAATATACAATAGAATAATGCAGCAGAATAACGATGTGGGAATAATACTAGTAATAATATACCAAATCTTCATCTTCGTCCTCCAGAATAAATGATCTTCAATACACTGAAAACTCAGGGCTGACCCGAGCATAAAGTAAAACAATACATTCGAGTCAGAACTAAAATATTCTTATGTAAGTCAAATCAATATCATGTATAACATGAGTGTAATAGCGTTAGAGTTGTTTACGGGGTTTTACATCTCTTATCTATTGTATAACGTGCGTGCAATAACTCAAGAGATGTTACTGGATTTTCCATCTCTTAAGGATCCATCAAAATATCTATATATAGTAGAATACGCTATATATGTAATGTCTAATCAATAAAATAAATATTTTTCCTAGAGTTAAGGCTTTACATTAATCCCCCTTAACGTGTTTTTAAGCATTGTCGTACAGTTTGCATATAACACCCCAGTAGCACGTCGGGGGATAGGGATGCACCGTGATATGACAACACTAACTCGTAGTGGTCTCGTATAAGGATAAAAGTATGTCAAGGCATGTGAGGCAATGCCCAAGTTAGGATACTACCAGTTCGGGCCGCAGGGCTGGTGGTAATGCATCGTAGCCACGATCGCCCACTGCGTACATCTATCCCATATCGAGTCAAAGGGAGGTCATCCCAAATCAAGGTGCACCAATCGAAACCAACATCAGGGAAATAGTATGGACCAAGTCTAATAAGAAAATCGAAGAACGGATGTCTACTAGAGGTAGTTACCCTCATTGGCCCTGCCAAGCTGTGACGCCCCACCTCTATGCTCACGCTAGCCAAGAACACCTCTGGGAAATGTTGTCGACTCGCGCGAAGAATAAGGCTGTTGAGGAGCGACCATCTGTGCAATTGCCTTGTGCGAGCACCGATATGTGAGATAGTATAATATGCATTTCATTTCAAGAGAAAATCTGACATACCGATACAAACTCAAAGCTACCACACAGTGGCTAAGTGGACCTCGGAAACGAATATAGAAATAAACATAACATAAATCAGTCACAGACATTCATATCACAAAGGCGGAAATAGATATGAATATATAACACAAAAAGGTGTACATCAGAGTAGTGGTCAAATAAGATCCACAATATCACAAAAGAATAGTTACAAGTGCTAGACAAAAGAATAAGTATACATCAAGGAGTCTATATCTCAAATGTATAACAACAAAAACTACAAGTGCATTGTAGTTAGGCAAAAGTCAGAAGATGATCCCAAATAAGGACTCAAGCAGAAGCACCTGTAACATCTCGGTCTGACTCGAGTATTATTTAATAAGAAAATAATAAACGGATCAGTCAAGCTATAAATATCAGATAAAGGAATGAGATAAGGGTACAGATATAACAAAAACGTATGATAACAATAATGTCAAGCTGTGACAAATATGTTTTAAACAACAACAAAATCATACCATATCTCAAGAAATATCAAAGCATCAAAAAGAATGTCATATTCTTTATTTTATTCACCAAGCCACAAATATTGACAAACATATCATTATTGCCAATCACATAAAGAGGTGAAACACAAATTCTAGAAATCATCAATTAGAAATCCAGAAATCACAAAGGGGGAGGCATATCACAAACGGGAGCATGAAAACTCACCAACACGTGTATCACAAATGGAACGCTATTCCATGGTCGCTAACCATAAATATTGAGCCGAAGCTTCACAAATGGTCCGAAGACCACGGGTCGCTACCCCGCCAAATTGAACCGAAGTTCCACAGAAACGGGGTTTAGTCTCCCTCGCAGACAAATAGACATCGCACATCGCTAGTCTAAATCACAAAAATGATCATCATTGATCAACAAAAAGTGTGAATTACACTAAGCTAGTAAATATATGAGTTTAGCTTCATGTCCCATAACCACTAGCTTAACTTAAATATTTACGAACAAATTGTAGATTTCCACTCGAAAATTGTCACAAGAGTTTCAATCGAACAAGTCCAAAAATTAACCGACGAAGTAAACGCAAGCATTTCATACCACTTGTTTTGCTAAGCCGTTTAATTATATTTTCTCATACGAATGAGGTAAAGGTTTGTATATACTAATAGATTGGAAAACGGTTTTGAAAACAAGCTTTATATTTAAAAATAGAGTTGAGATCATCTTTGTAAAAGAGTTTGAATATTTACTACTAGTATAGAAACCTTTGTATTTAGAAGTGACAAATCATAAAATGATTGTAGAAACAATCAATCACAAGAATTCACATTTCGATAACGTGAATCAAACCATGGAAATCGATATCAAATCGATCAAATAGAAACACCAAAAATCCAGAAAAGAAATCATCAAAGTTGATATTAATTGACAATAACTATTTGGATAATCAAAAATCGATAAATTTGGAAATCCACATAAAAATAGGGTAATTTCCAGAAACATGAAGCCACAGACGTCTGTGGATAATCCACAGACGTCTGTCGCCTGTAGCGGGACAGAATTTGCAAAGCCCAAAAATGGGAATACCTACACAACTTCTCGGATTCGGAGCGATTGAATGAGCAACGGCGACAAAGGATTTATGCCTAGCGACAACCCAGCCCTAAAGCTTTCCCATTCACCACCAAAACATGTTCACAATTCAAAGCTAGGATTTTCAAAGTTTTGACTTCAAAACACCAAATATTGGAATGTTCACCAAATCAATCCAAATCAAAATCAAAATCAAATGATCATGAACAAGTGTTAGGAATTCATACCTAACATCAAAGATAGTTATAGACAAAGATGTGAGATAAAAATCTCACCTTTTTACACAAAACAAGGAAGAAGAAGCTATAGAGCAATGGCAAGAACAATCACTCTTCAATTCCAACTCAACAAGCTTGAATCTAAGCTTAAAAGAGAAACATTTCCTACGTTAGGTTTAGGAATTTCTGAGATTGAAAAGAGAACGAGTTGGAGAAGATGAAGAGAAGGCTTACCAAAGCTTCTTTTTTAAATTTGGAGCTAGAACTTGATTTGCAAATGGAACTAGGGCTTAGGAATTCCAATTCTTTTTCTCCTCCACCATTTTTATCTAGAGCTTGAAAGTGTTAGGAAAATTAAGTGAATGAAGATAAGTGGGGGTGGAGCTAAGGGCTTGAGCTAGGATATAGGGCTGAAACCCAAACCAAAGCCCAAAGTGAAAAAGTAGCAAAATTCCACTAACTCCAAACATATCAATGTTTATACTCAAAAGAGTCGCAAACGCCATTTTGGACTCAATGGAAGTGGTCTCGAGTCTCAATTCGACTGTTTGCAAAAAGTTGCTTTTCGGACTTTAATCCGATTAACGATTCTACATTTAAATAAAATATTTAAATATACAAATCGTAAAATATGCAGGTTGTTACAGACTCCCCTCCTTAAAGAAATTGCATCCTCGCAATCTTTAAGGAATAAATAAGAAGTAACAACAACAAAAGCATATCAACACAAAAAGAAGAAATTTGAAATAAGAAATTCACCTTAAGGAGCACGAGAGAGCAAGTCCGGATGTGTTCGCTCGATGAATTCTCTGGATTCCCAAGAGCAATCCTTAGGATTTGAGGACCATTGAACTTTCACAAGAGGAACATCTTTATTTCGGAGGCGTTTACTCTCCGTAGCAATGAGACGGATAGGTTGTTGCTCATAAGTCAAATTAGGCGAGACTTCAATTTCTTCAATAAAACCAGGCTTAAGAATAGAATCGGAATCTCGAAGGCATTTCCATAGCTGAGAGACATGGAATACGTCATGAATAGCAGAGAATTGAGCCGGTAATAAAAGGCGATAAGCCACGGAACCAATGCGTTCGGTGATGGGAAATGAGCCAATGTATCGAGGTGCTAATTTTCCCGATCGGCTGAAATGCACAACACCCTTCATCGGTGAAATATGAATAAACACAAAATCTCCCACATAAAATTCTAATTTCCTTCTTCGATTATCGACATAGGATTTTTGTCTACTTTGAGCTTCTTTCATCCTATGACGGATAAGGTCAATCTTTTCTGTGGCATCACGAATAAAATCAGGACCTAAAACCAGCTTCTCACCGGCTTCAAGCCAACACAAAGGTGATCGGTATGGCCTTCCGTATAGTGCCTCGAAAGGTGCCATACCAATACTAGATTGGAAGCTATTGTTATAGGAAAATTCAACAAGAGAAATATGATCTTCCCAACTTCCACCAAAATCAAGAATACATGCACGAAGAAGATCTTCAAGAGTTTGATTCACACGCTCGGTTTGTCCATCGGACTAAGGATGATAAGCGGTGCTAAAATTAAGCTTCGTTCCCAAAGCTTTTTGAAAACCTTTACAAAATCCACTAGTAAACAATGGATCACGATCACTAACAATAGAAGTAGGGATTCCATGCAATTTAACAATTTCTTTGACAAAAAGTTTAGCCAAAATAGGTACGGTCCGATTGGACCGAACGGGAATAAAATGGGCGGATTTTGTAAGTCCATCTACTATCACCCATAGGCTATCATGGCCCGAACGAGAATGGGGAAGACCATCAACAAAGTCCATGGAAATTTGATCCCACTTCCATATTGGAATTTCCAATGGTTGCAATAACCCACCGGGCCTTTGGTGCTCGGCCTTAACAAGTTGGCAAGTCATGCAACGCTTAACAAAGTTAGCAATATCAGATTTCATTCCCTCCCAATAATATAGTCGCTTCATATCCGCGTACATTTTACTACTACCGGGATGAATGGTGAATTTAGAATGATGAGAATCTTCTAATATATCTTTACGAAGATCACAAATATTTGGCACGATAAGTCTACCAAAATTTTGAATACCGCCACGAACATCAATATCAAATTCCTTTAAACCTTTAATATCAATTTTATCCCTACAACTTTGGCTAAGAAGAACCAATTCGGGATCATGCATTTGAGCTTTAAGAATGCGGTCTAAAAGAGAAGGATGAGCCTCAAGGCTACATAAAACAAGAGACGAGCATAAATCAGATTCACGATCTCGAATCTCACAAGTGGATAAAGTCGCGAGATCATTCCACTTGGATATCATCAAAAAAAACAATCGCTTGTTGCTTATGACTAAGGGCATCGGCAACAAGATTTCCTTTTCCGGGAGTATAAAGAATATCAAGATCATAAGATGCAAGGAACTCGAGCCAACGTTGTTGACGCAAATTAAGTTCCTTTTGAGAAAATAAATACTTCAGAGATTTATGATCGGTATAGAGAACAAATTTCTCACCCAAAAGATAATGGCGCCAAATTCTAAGGGCGAATACGATAGCTGTGAGCTCTAAATCATGAGTGGCATATCTAGTCTCGGCTGGCTTTAATTGCCTAGAAGCATAAGCAATAACACGTTCCCTTTGCATGAGAACGGCTCCCAAACCAACACGACTAGCATCGGTATAAACAATGAAATCTTGGTTTCCGTCGGGAATCACAAGAATAGGAGCATCGGAAAGGAGTTCTTTTAATTTTTGAAAAGCAGCTTCACATTTGTCTGACCAAATGTATTTAACTCCCTTCTTTGTCAAATTAGTAAGAGGTACGAAAATCTTAGAAAAGTCTTTTATGAACCGACGGTAATAGCCCGCCAATCCAAGGAAGCTACGGATTTCCGTCACACTCTCCGGTCTCTTCCAATTTTGAATCGCTTCAATCTTTGAAGGATCCATGGAAATTTCGGATTCAGAAATGATATGACCCAAAAATTTCACACGAGATTGCCAGAAGTGGCATTTAGAAAATTTTGCTTTCAATTGGTTGCTCCGAAGAGTTTCCAATACAATCCAAAGATGATTTTCATGCTCTTCCTCGGTTTTAGAATAAATAAGAATGTCATCTATAAAGATGAGAACTAATCGATCGAGGAAGTCTTTAAAAACTCGATTCATAAGGTCGACGAAATAAGCTGGAGCGTTCGTCAAACCAAATGGCATAACAAGCCATTCATAAGATCCATAACGTGTACGGAACGATGTCAAAGGAATGCTATCCTCTGCAATACGGAGCTGATGAAAACCAGTTGCTAAGTCTAATTGTGAAAAGACTTTAGCACCACTAAGCTGATCGAAAAAATCATCAATCCGCGGTAAGGGATATTTATTCTTGATGGTGAGATCGTTAAGCTTGCGGTAGTCAACGCAAAGCCTAAGTGTACCATCAGATTTCTTCACAAAAATAGCCGAAGCTCCCCATGGAGAGGAACTAGATTGAATAAATTGCTTCGCTTCCAATTCGGATAATTGTTTGCGCATCTCCTTATTTTCTTTATTGGACATACGATAAGGAGGACGAGTAATAGGTAGAGCTCCAGGGATTAGATTAATTCTGAACTCAATTGCTCGCTTAGGTGGTAATCCTAGAACGGGCTCAAATATATCGGGAAATTCACAAACAATGTGAATGAGAGAAATAACATCTTCCTCATCATCATTATCGTCGTCATGAGGATTGAGTGAATATAAGGACGCTTTCGAATTGGAATCCGAATCTTTCAAAACAAGCGAAATCTGCTTAACAGATTGAGAATGTCGAAGATATATAGTCCGCTCAGGACACAGGATATGGGCTTCATAACGGTTAAGCCAATCCAATCCCAAAATCATTCTGAAACCAAGGTAACGCATAACATGCAAATCGACACGGAAAGAGTAATCACACAAAATAATTTCGACATCTTTACATAATAAACTGAGTGTTGCGGATCCACCAACCAGATTCGCAATTCTCAAAGAAGTCATCAAGCCAATAACATTCAAAGAAAAGCATCCACAAGTTCTTTTGATATAAAAGAGTGAGATGCACCCGTATTAAAAAGAACTCGAATAGAAAGATCATGAAATATAATAATACCATCAAGGATAGAATGAGAAATACCTTGATCACGAGAAGTATTAGCAAGGGCTTGTACAACATTTAGCTTGCCCTCCTTCTTTCCTTGAAGTTTGGGACACAAAGATAAAGTATGGCCCGAACTCTTGCAATAGCGGCAGAAAAGAGGCTTCGGGCACTTGTTTGCATAATGGTCCTTTGAACCACAATTGTAACATTCTTCACGACGAGTGCTAGGAGTATTTGCTACCGGTGTTGCTTACTTTCCCTTTTTATTGGGATTAGGCTTGAATCTGAAAGGTCTCTTCTTGTTGATGTTTGGTTTGGCCTCAACATCACTATCTTTATTAGCCTCTTCGAGTCGAAGAGCAATATCAACAAGTTGGTCAAAAGAAACTTCTAATTTCGGAAGTAATGGCTTTTTGAGACTCTTGTTCAAGCCATAAACAAATATCTGATTTTTCTTCAATGGGGTGTTAATGTATTCAACCCCATATTTTGAGAGAGATTCGAAAGAAGTGACGTAGTCGGTCACGGAAGACTCACCTTGAACAAGGTCTATGAAGCGTCGGGTTAAAGATACTTTTTCAGCTTCCGGCACGAATTTCATCTCGAACCTTTCTCGGAATTGCTCCCAAGTAAGGTCTGCTTCAATAATTTTGGAGATAAGAAGCTCGTACCAGTCTAATGCTCTTTCTTGGAGCATACTAGAAGCCACTTGGACTCGATGAAGATCAATAAGATTCATGCGAGAAAAGATACGGTCGCATGTTTGAAACCAAGCTTGGACTTCTATAACACTCTTGGAACCCTTGAATGGCTTTCCACCCAAATTGGTGTAATCACTGTACAAGCGTGCAAACCCAGATTTAGGATGGGTGGGCTCTGGAATAGGTCTGACAACTTGAGCATTTCTCACAAGGTCTAGAAGTTGCTGAGCAGACATGAATACTCCATCCTGCGGAGTAGCACTTGATTGACCGGCGCTGGGACGGCCGGGTCTAACCATTTCTCTTCTTTAAGAAAGAAAGAAAAGAGAAAAAGATTAATCTCAGAATGAATATCAAACAAATTTGATTGATAATACAAGGAATCACAAAAGAAAATAGGATAGAATGGTACGAAGACTCGAATTAAATCCTATGGCACGATTCCTAAGGAAGACTTAGGACAATGATCCTTGCTTGATTATTCTACATTGTTCCGAAGTTTGGCTCTGATACCAAGCTGTGACGCCCCACCTCTATGCTCGCTCTAGCCAAGAACACCTCTGGGAAATGCTGTCGACTCGCGCGAAGAATAAGGCTGTTGAGGAGCGACCATCTGTGCAACTGCCTTGTGCGAGCACCGATATGTCAGATAGTATAATATGCATTTCATTCCAAGAGGAAATCCGACATACCGATACAAACTCAAAGCTACCACATAGTGGCTAAGTGGACCTCGGAAACGAATATAGAAATAAACATAACATAAATCAGTCACAGACATTCATATCACAAAGGCGGAAATAGATATGAATATATAACACAAAAAGGTGTACATCAGAGTAGTGGTCAAATAAGATCCACAATATCACAAAAGAATAGTTACAAGTGCTAGACAAAAGAATTAGTATACATCAAGGAGTCTATATCTCAAATGTATAACAACAAAAACTACAAGTGTATTGTAGTTAGGCAAAAGTCAGAAGATGATTCCAGATAAGGAGTCAAGTAGAAGCACCTGTAACATCTCGGTCTGACCCGAGTATTATTTAATAAGAAAATAATAAACGGATCAGTCTAGCTATAAATATCAGATAAAGGAATGATATAAGGGTAGAGATATAACAAAAACGTATGATAACAATAATGTCAAGCTGTGACAAATATGTTTTAAACAACAACAAAATCATACCATATCTCAAGAAATCTCAAAGCATCAAAAAGAATGTCATATTCTTTATTTTATTCACCAAGCCACAAATATTGACAAACATATCATTGCCAATCACATAAAGAGGTGAACCACAAATTCTAGAAATCATCAATTAGAAATCCAGAAATCACAAAGGGGGAGGCCTATCACAAACGGGAGCATGAAAACTCACCAACACGTGTATCACAAATGGAACGCTATTCCATGGTCGCTAACCATAATATTGAGCCGAAGCTCCACAAACGGTCCGAAGACCACGGGTCGCTACCCCGTCAAATTGAACCGAAGTTCCACAGAAACGGGGTTTAGTCTCCCTCGCAGACAAATAGACATCGCACATCGCTAGTCTAAATCACAAAAATGATCATCATTGATCAACAAAAAGTGTGAATTACACTAAGCTAGTAAATATATGAGTTTAGCTTCATGTCCCATAACCACTAGCTTAACTTAAATATTTACGAACAAATTGTAGATTTCCACTCGAAAATTGTCACAAGAGTTTCAATCGAACAAGTCCAAAAATTAACCGACGAAGTAAACGCAAGCGTTTCATACCACTTGTTTTGCTAAGCCGTTTAATTATATTTTCTCATACGAATGAGGTAAAGGTTTGTATATACTAATAGATTGGAAAACGGTTTTGAAAACAAGCTTTATATTTAAAAATAGAGTTGAGATCATCTTTGTAAAAGAGTTTGAATATTTACTACTAGTATAGAAACCTTTGTATTTAGAAGTGACAAATCATAAAATGATTGTAGAAACAATCAATCACAAGAATTCACATTTCGATAACGTGAATCAAACCATGGAAATCGATATCAAATCGATCAAATAGAAACACAAAAAATCCAGAAAAGAAATCATCAAAGTTGATATTAATTGACAATAACTATTTGGATAATCAAAAATCGATAAATTTGGAAATCTACATAAAAATAGGGTAATTTCCAGAAACCTGAAGCCACAGACGTCCGTGGATAATCCACAGACGTCTGTCACCTATTTCGGGAAATAATTTTCCTGAAGCCACAGACGTCTGTGGACAATCCACAGACGTCTGTCGCCTGTAGCGGGACAGAATTTGCAAAGCCCAAAAATGGGAATACCTACACAACTTCTCGGATTCGGAGCGATTGAATGAGCAACGGCGACAAAGGATTTATGCCTAGCAACAACCCAGCCCTAAAGCTTTCCCATTCACCACCAAAACATGTTCACAATTCAAAGCTAGGATTTTCAAAGTTTTGACTTCAAAACACCAAATATTGGAATGTTCACCAAATCAATCCAAATCAAAATCAAAATCAAATGATCATGAACAAGTGTTAGGAATTCATACCTAACATCAAAGATAGTTATAGACAAAGATGTGAGATAAAAATCTCACCTCTTTACACAAAACAAGGAAGAAGAAGCTATAGAGCAATGGCAAGAACAATCACTCTTCAATTCCAACTCAACAAGCTTGAATCTAAGCTTAAAAGAGAAACATTTCCTACGTTAGGTTTAGGAATTTCTGAGATTGAAAAGAGAACAAGTTGGAGAAGATGAAGAGAAGGCTTACCAAAGCTTCTTCTTTGAATTTAGAGCTAGAACTTGATTTGCAAATGGAACTAGGGCTTAGGAATTCTAATTCTTTTTCTCCTCCACCATTTTTATCTAGAGCTTGAAAGTGTTAGGAAAATGTAGTGAATGAAGATAAGTGGGGGTGGAGCTTAGGGCTTGAGTTAGGATATAGGGCTGAAACCCAAACCAAAGTGAAAAAGTGAAAAAGTAGCAAAATTCCACTAACTCCAAACATATTAATGTTTATACTCAAAAGAGTCGCAAATGCCATTTTGGACTCAATGGAAGTGGTCTCGAGTCTCAATTCGACTGTTTGCAATAAGTAGCTTTTCGGACTTTAATCCGATTAACGATTCTACATTTAAATAAAATATTTAAATATACAAATCGTAAAATATGCGGGTTGTTACACAAGACATCCCGGTTTAGTCATTTCAAATTGACACAAGTGTCGGGGTTATCCATCATCGTTCTCTTTCTTCAAATCCAGCAAACGTACACCAAATCCAACCACTTCATTCTAAAGTCTCCTCCGCGTACACAATTGTTAAAGTGGTTCCAATATTGACAGAGAATATGCCAATAAGAGGCCCCGGTCTCTTTAACAACCAAACGTCGTTTTACACACCGGTTGGTTCTTTTATATTTCGAAAGCGATTCATACTTGATATCAAAATACCATATTCACTTCAAAATCAGTTTCATTTCGAAACTATCATATTCACTTTGAAATCAATTCATTTAAAAATCATTTTCACTT
This sequence comes from Allium fistulosum, assembly GCA_030737815.1. Lineage (NCBI taxonomy): Eukaryota > Viridiplantae > Streptophyta > Magnoliopsida > Asparagales > Amaryllidaceae > Allium > Allium fistulosum. The sequence continues at coordinate 1,027,608,325 of CM060902.1, forward strand.
CGACTTAGGTTATACTTCATTTTAACCACATTCGCATTTAAATCAATGATTTAAATATAAACATTCCAACTTTGCATAGTTTGAATTTTTAGAAAATAGTTTGAATAGTTTAAATAGTTTAGAGGTTTAAAACAGTTTGATATAAAATGGTTTGAGTATTGAAAATGGTTTATATAGTAAAATAGTTTGGAAAATAAAAATAATTCGAATATTTAAAAAGATAGATTTTTAAACAGTTTATATTAAAATAATTTATTTTGAAAATAGTTTCAGATTAAACTGTCTCTTTCCATTCCAATAAATCGGGACTCATGTCCAAATTTCAAATCAAACAAATTCAATTTCCAATCTTTCAATTCAATCGACCTCTTTCCATTCCAAAAATTCGGGACTCATGTCCAAATTTCAAATCAAACAAATTCAATTTCCAATCTTTCAATTCAATCGACTCAATTTCAATTTAATTTCAAATCAACTTAATTTTGATTTCAATTCGAATTAACTTCAATTTCAAAACATTCATTTAAACTTCAAATTTGATTCAACGATTCAATTCAATGATTTTAATTTCAACTCAACTCTTATTTTAAACCATTTCTATTTATATCAATTTCAGGTCCAATTTCAATTTATTGATTTAAGATTACTCAAATCCAATTAAACGTCAATGATTGACTTTAAATTCAAATCTTAAAATTAATTCAATTTCGAATATTTTAATTCTGAGCCCAAATTAGAAATATCCTTTTATATCACTTTTGCTTAAATAAATTTGGAGTTCAAGTAAAAGTTCAAATCTTTAAAACAAATCAATTTCCATAATTCAAGTCATGTTTCAATTATTATTCAAATTCGAAATTTCATTCTTTAAACAATTTCTTTTAATCAATTTCGATTTCAACATTTCAAAACACGAATTCGAAATTAATTCAATCTTTATAAATTCAATTTTTATTTCTTTAAAACAAAATCATTTAAATAGATTCTGATTTAAGAATTTAAAACTATTTAATTTTGACCAATACGGTGTCCGTATATAATTTTCTATCCTATGGCCAAGTGAATAGTTATCTCAATTTTTTATTTCAGGGATGGATATATATCATTTCAATCCAAAATAAATGTCATAGGTATATATCATTCCAACCTATTTCTTAGTTTATTTGAAATAATTCAAGTTATAGTTTTATATACTGTCAATAATTTACAGGGTGATAATGGGGATATATAAAAAAAATAAACACTCAAATCATCCAATAAATCAACCAATAGCATTCAATTTCAATCAACATCCAAATCAGCCAATAATTCACAATAATTAGCTAGTTATCAATATCAGGTGTTTAACTAGCAATTTAATTTCGATTTCAAGTTTAACTGTCGATTTAAATTCCTATCAGTTAAACCATATGTTAATTTAAATGCCAGTTAAATTACCAAAAAACTATCAATAAAAATAAATCACTTCATGATCTAAATTTAACTAACATCAGAATAATTTAGTATTTCATGAGCGATTTAAAACACTCATCTTTATTTGAAACTGAAAATTTTTCAGCTTCAAATAAATTCCAATCCAACTCCATGTCGTAGCCTTCGTCGGTATGATCGCAACGCGACTTGTTTTGTTCAAAACGGACCTCGTATGAAAAAGTTACGAGCTTTTAAACATTCGATATAATTAATATAATAATTAACATAATACAAAATTTGCAGATTCCATGGCGCCTTCTTCTCTCTTGTCAAATTCATACTCATGCAATCATCATCCAATCTTTCATTCCTCTCAAGAATTGTCTACAGATGATTTACCCACCTTCTTTTCAATCCACTTATTCCAAATCGACGACAGCGTGTTCTCCTCTTTCTCCTACACTTTGTAACTCAATTCCCAATTCTTCCTTCTTTCCTTTCTCAAGAAAGCGTATGTATGCTCAAGTGGTAAAAAAATGTCTCGCCTTCTCAAAATTGCAGTCGTTTTGTAAATCACAGTAGTGTTTGTACCAAAAATGGGCACAACACTCTTCGGGAGTAATTTGAAGAGATAAAATGAAGATTGTAAATGTAAAACAGAGATTATCTAACAAAAACTCCAACAAACAGAAATGTAAAACGCAAAGACAAGCAATTTAGAGTAGTTCGGCGTATTGCCTACGTCCACTATGAAGTTCTGTTGATTTTATTGATTCTCTTCGAATGATTACAAGCGATTACAACAAACAACAGCGGATTACAGGTTAGAATTCGAAATTGACAGCAAAGGTATGATGCAAGTCTTGATCCGGCAGAGTCTAGACGCTTGAGAATCAAAAGATCCCTCTTCTGTAGGCTCTGGAGCTCTATTTATAGGCGTAGGAGACTCAGATTTTGCTCAAAATCCGGGAGACTTGGCCTGGCACGTGAGGGGACCCACGCGACCATTTCCAGAAAATTTTGCCTCGATCTGTGATCGATACGAATCCATTTCGTATCGATCAAGATGATGTCCAAATGAGCTGAAATTTGGCAGGGACATTGTTCAGTGTGTACGCAAGCAACCATGAAAATATCATTGGATTTTGATCATTGGACTACGAGAAATCATCGATACGAAATGGAATTGATCGCTGACTGTTTCGTTCGACTCCATGATCTCGTCTTGATTCTTTCGAATCGATCATCTGCACGTGCTCCTGTAATGATGTGGCACGTATATCTCGAGTCGATCCATCTTTTTCTCCGGTTTGGCCGCGTCGCATCCATGTATCTCGCCTTGTTCGTATCAGATTCGACACGTCACCCAGGCTTGTTGACTCGGTGGGTATGAAGTAGTCCTTGGCTATGGATTCGAATAACAGTTATATCGATGGATACGAGCTAACGAGGGCTGATGGTTACGAACAAGCTTCCTTAATGGATACGAACCACGTAGCTTCTCAATGGATTTGAAACCGATCGATGCGAACTGGAGCCTTTTGATGGATACGAAGTAAGGTGACCTGATGGATGCGAATTGCTCTGCCCAGATGGATTCGAAGAGAGGTTTCCATGATGGTCACGAAGCAGACATTTTGGCCAGTCGATATGAGTCGTATTAGCTGTTGATGGGTACGAAGTCCATTGATACGAACTCGATGGGTTCGAACATTGCTGACCTGATCGATACGAACCTATGGGAATTGACCGATGCAAAGTGGATGATGGATACGGGTTGGATGGATACGAACTAGAGTATAGTGATGGATACGAAACCACCCAGAGTGATGGATACGAAATCACCTATAGTGATGGATACGAAATCTGGGCTTCTCCTTTCAATTTAAATCGATCATATCCTAAGCGTGTGAACCCGGATTGACCTGAAATTCGAGATGTTAACTTCTATGATCTTCCTTGGGATAACAATCTGGACTCGGACAAAATTCAGCGATATCCATGACGAGCTATTCTTGTTCTCTAGTCGGTTCCTTGGTGTCCTGGCCTTGCCAAAAGGCGGGATAACATTTTCCCCCTAAAGTACGTCTTGTGAAAACATGACGTGCTTTGAAAAGCTGCAGGTCTTCTTTGAATAATTTGAAAGTTGTACCATGCATTGCTATAATTGACTGCTGTGTGATAATGATTAGCTGACTCTTGTTAACGTTGCAAGTTCGTGAGTCATCGTCAGCATTTGCCGTCATTGAATCTCACATTGATTCCTTCTCAAACTGATTTGAAACCTGAGTTGAAACGATGTCTGATGATCACCTTTAACCATCCACTTTTATCGGTCCTCTCATGAATCGATGTTAAAGCTGGAAAGCCTTTCTTCGCATCGATGCGGGTTGACTTGATGGATACGAAATGCTCATTCGTGTCGATGGTCACAAATTATGGTGGACTCTGCTTCGTATCGATGAGCATCTGATAGACACGAACTAAATGTTCGTATCGATCGATTTGTACTGCTGTGAGTTGAGGGTTGCAAAGGTAGGGACTTCGAATCACTGGAGCTCAATGTCATTATTGCAGTCATCGTTGTGCGCTTTGAATTGATGAAGTCCAGTGGCTGTTTCGTCTCGATGGGAGCACAGCCTAACGGATTCGAAGCAGGCATTCGCATCGCTCCATTCCTTGACCGATTGCGACCGGTCATGTTGACTGGGAGGTGAATCGACCCAGTTTACCTCTGGCCTTCATATAAATACCTGGGACTTGGTTCATTTTCACTTTTTACTCTCTATTTTTTACTGTTGCCTTCTACACCTTTGTATCGACTCATGAACTCGGGAGGACAACTCGTTCCAATCTTCGAATCGATCAAATATCATTTTTTATTTCTCCGAACTCCAACTTCAATTCAGGTAATTAACCAATCACGACTAGATTTGAGCGACGAAGTTCAGATCTCAGATCCATCATATTCTGGTTGAGTATCGATTTTGGTAGTGCCAAGGCCAGATCTGGGCCATAGCTTAGTCGAGGATGGCCATGGCGATGCTCGTGTCAATCGGAGAAGGAAGAGGCTTGGAGGAATTGCTTCACCTTCAGTTCGTGTCGATCCGGGACAGGAGGGTTCGAATCGACCCAGACTATATGACCCCGTATCGATTGAAAGGCTGAAGGAGATGAAGAGGTTTGCATCGACCTAAGATGGTTGGGGCTCGTGTCGATCTGAAATGATCGATGCGAGTACTTGGCTTGTATGATCGATACAAAAATTTGCCTCCCATGATCGATACGAAGACCAAGAAGTCAACCGGCACAATATCAACAGTTTTAGATCGATGCGAAACTACTGCATTTTGTCGATACAAAGTCGTTAACCCTGGGTCGATGCGAAGTAAGCCTCTCTGATCGATCTGAAATCCACTCCTCCGGTCGATACGAAACGCTGTCGATTCGAAGCCTATCGATACGAAAGGCGTCGAGTTACCTTGATCGATACCACGCCTCCGACTCGACTCGAATCTGGACTGTGATCGATTCCACACTGATATTTGACAAACTTAGCGAACTCTTGCATATCTTGACACTTAACTCCGACGAGCTTCCACCTCGCATAATTGGACTTGAACACAGAATTGCATATTTGATTGCCTTTCGAAGCTCGTTGATGGAACCGTAACTCAACAATGCGATAACGGACTTGAACTTGAATCGATTGCCAATATCTCGATGGTATGGTTGTGACGGTCAGCGATGACGGTCACTCCTACTGGACTTCGAAGCTTTGTATTTGGCATATTTTTTCTGATTCTGCAGAATTCGCTCAAGTCACGCACAACACTTGCACTACACAATTCATTCATACACTTTACACTGGGGAATGCACGGGCTTTTTATCGTCTAATGATGGTTTCTCGTGAGTTAGCCAGTTATGGAACCGTCAAGTTCACAGCAACAAGAAACTCATAATCTAACCCCTCCCAGACTTGAGATTCCGGATATCGAGGCAGAAGTTATCGGTCCGGCTCCGGACGAGTTGCCTGACGCGTCTTTCATCAATAGTCCACCTGATTCTGTCCCGTCCAATATCTCCGAAGATATGCTAGGGAGAATATGCTTAAGGCATGGCCTGTCGTTGGACGATGTAATGTTGCCGGGACCGGACGACAGACGGCATAATCCCCCGGAGGGATATACTTCTTTTAATCGACATGCATGCGCAGCCGGTACACTTCCTCCGTTCAACGATTATATAAGAGAAGTGTTGGCTTACCTGGAAATTGCTCCGTCTCAGTTACATCCGAATGGATACGCTTCACTCAATGGCTTGTTCATCGCATTTATGGAGTACCTCTATCGACCTCCCTGTCCGACCGAGATAAGATACCTATTCAACTTCAAAAGCCAAACTGACAGCCCATCTTTCACATTCTTAGAGTCTGTAAGAAACTGCCAAGTTGTCACGGGGTCGTGGACTAGGCTGAGCTACTTCAAGTCGGAGTGGTTCTATGTCCGATGTCCTCCGAGGTTTGCCAGAAGATGGCTGTTCAGACGTGAGTATTGTCTTTCTCCCAAGTAGTCGATAGGGCAATTTCCGAATGAAATTAAACTCATATCTTCTAAACCTTTTCTTTCAGCAATAATCCAGCGACCTGAAGGTGGCTACTATAAAGAGATAGTTCGGGTCCTTCAAGAAATTCCTAGTGAAGAAAGGAATATTGAATTGCTACTGACGGACCGGAATCTCAGAGTTCTTGGGTTGATTGGGCGGAGGCAGAGCATAAAGCTTGATGGCGCATTAAAGACTGTCTCCAGAGAAAAAGTCAAGCGGAAAAAACCTAAAGTCATAGTAATCGAGGAACCTGACTCCGAAAGAACTCATACTGATGAGGAGCCACCGGTCGAGCCTGCTGGGGCAACCCCGGATTCCGATGAAAAAAGAAAAGGCAAGGCAGTGGCCTTTAAACAACCCAAATCCGGGAGGCGGAAGTCTGTGGTTTTACACCGCCCTCTTTCAGGAGTTAGAATCTCGGAGGCACCCTCCCTGCAAGCCGAAAATCAATTCGAAGGGCTCGCTGACCTTCCAATTCCGGACCTCGAGTCCGCACAACATGACATTGAATTGGATGGACTGCAGCATACTTTCGACGTTAGCGAGCCTCTTCCTACTAGCGCGACCGACACTTCTGGTTGGTCCGGGGGTTTACACATCCATACACTCTTCACGGCACGGCACAGTTTTCTAACTATAAACAGTATATCGTGAACAGTTACTGACTTTCTGTATCTTTACTTTCCAGGTACGATGTCTGGACGAAGTTCTGTGCTCGGCAGTTTGCGCAACAAGCGCCGTTATTATGAGCCACACAGGAGAGAGGGCGAGAGGGATTATGATTCAGGACACTCTGGTCAGGAGAGGTCCGACAGAGACAGGGGATACGTTCACCGATCCCGATCTCGCTCTCCTCCTCCCAGGACTTCCGTACCGCCCATGGTAGCAGTTGCTCGTCCTCTTGAAACTTCACGGCCTAGGCCGCCTTCTCAAGCTCCGAGGCCCGATCCTCCGCGCGGGACTGAAATAGCCACCTCTTCAACTACCACACCGGTCACGACTGACGCGACCAGTGAAGGAGCGCTTAAACTGGCACAGATGAGGAAGGAATTTCCCGATATCTGCTTCGATGGTTATGTCTTCCCTCCGCACTTGAGGCGAATTCCGCCAACCGCTGAAAACACTATCCATGATTATGTTGCGGACATCTTCTTCCAGTACAGGGAGTGGGAAAGGGCCGCGAGGAAAGCATCCAAAGTGGCATTCGATCGGGGTGTCGTCATTGAGAAGCTTGAGAAGGAGTTGGGTCAAAATGACCGAATCATGAAAGCGCTTAACGCTGAGGCTGAGTCTTCCCGTAAATCTGAAATGGAGGCCCTGACAAAGGTTGACGAAGTAAACTCCGCCATGACCAGAATGAAACAAGAGCACTATACCGCCATCGAAGACATGGGTCATAGGAACACCACCATTACCGTCGAGAGGGACGCCGCTCTTAAGGAGCTTAATGAGCTGAAATCAAAGTTCTCCGAAATGGCGAGGGAGAAGGATGCGGCCAATGTCTCCGCGCAGGAGGCCTGTGATCAGGCGGTGGCGCTCCGGAAGGAGAAGGAAGCGGCTATGAAACAAGCCTACGAGGCTGAAGTTGGGGTTGATGAGAAGGTGTGACAGGCGGAGGCCAGGATTGAGGCCGAGGTAGAAGAGCTACTTGTCACCTATAATGCCAACGTGCTAAGGCACCGAGATTTGACATGGCTCGACGATTACCCAACGCATCTCTATAACGCCTGGAACTTATTGGTTGAGGAGGAGAAGTCTGGGCACCCTGATGAAGCCATTGATGAATTCGAGCTGGAGAACCGCATTCTTAATGATAATGAAAAGAAGATTCTCCATGACTCCATGGTTTCTCATGAGAAGGAGAGGCTTTGTGCCCAGTCTCAGGAAGTCGGAGAAAGCTCTGGTGCTGAGCACCATATTACGAGTTCTGAGATAATCGTGTCATCTCAATCTGAGCCAACTCCGATGATCGATTCCCAGCCTGTACCGGCATATGATCCAGACCAGCCACGTCTTTCTCCTATTAGGGAGCATCCCTCTGAAATCGTCTAGACAACCCCGAGCCAAACCGAGGAAGGTACTCTGAACTGATCTCTTGTTTATTTGGACCGAAGAATTTGAGTAGAGGCGTATACTAATAAGCGTTTCTTTTCTCTAATCAGTGATCGAAGTAGTACCAGCTGCGCCTCCCGTAGCCCAGGAGTCATGCCAAGTGCCGGAGGCCATTATCTCTGAAGCGACCTCTGTTGTGACAACAGTGCCGGTGGAAGTAACATAGGGGAGCTCACTCTCTTTCGATGAACAGATGATAAATGAGCTCCTTGGCCGACAGAGTGATCCCTTTGCAGATCTACCATTCAGCCTGGGCGGATTCTCGTCTTCTTCTGATATTTCAACTCAGGCCACTACGGCACATAGTGAGGCCAGAGCGCAGCGAGAAGCAAGGATGTTGGCCGAGATTAATGCTGCGATGGCTGCAGCTGTGCATGGTGGCAGCGCGGATGGCGGAGTAGTAGCGCAGTGCCCTACTCTCCTTATGATTGTATCTCCCGGGGGCACGCTCATTGATACTAGTGCGTCAGTCCCGCCTCCGGCTGTTGGTTCTGTTCCCCCAATTCCTCCTGCGGGAAGCATCCCCATAGATTCCAGCTCGGAGGATGATGTCGACATCATGCCTTCGTCCGAGGGGAGCCCGCCTGAGGGGAAAAGCTCTAAACGAAAGGTCACTGGTGGCTCCAATGGCTCCTCGAAGAAGAAGAAGCTGAGGAGAAAGAAGGATTAGATAGACTTTTTTAGGCATGTGTTTCCCTTTCGTAGTCAGGAATTTTGTTATCTCTTTTCCCCCTTTTTTTATAGGCCGCGTTTAGATGCGGGTTCGGCCCCTGCTAGTAGGAATTTTTGGAAAGGCTCGTGTATGAACCATTGCTTATGATTAGTTGAAATAAAATTTTGTCTTTTGTTTCAACTTAAATTCCTTTTATGCTGAAATGTTGCAGTGTTTGAACTTCAGTCCGATGTACTTGTATAACTTTAACGTTTAAGCATAGCTTGTTTTGTCTGCCAAGCCTGGAAATCTTGAACTTGAGTTGTGATCGGAGATTGCATCGGAGCCGAACATCATACAGTTTCGGGTAGTGATTAACACTTGCACCTTCCCCTAGTTCCGGGGTTAAGTTATGATGATCAGCTTGTGATCGCACTGAGTGAGGACCGAGCGGTCGAACTACACTTGTTTCCTTATGAATCGTTTCATCCACACTCCGGGGATATAAGTCATCTCGCAAGCAGTTGTTCACACTCTGGGAACTTGAGATTGCTGTTGGTACTCCAACCCATGTCCTGGGAGTTTGGAGTTAGTGTTCATACTCTGGCTCGCACTCCAGGAGCTCGGAGTTGTCATGACATATTCCGCTCCGCACTTTGGGGATACAGAGTTGGACGTCTATACTCCGTTTCGCACTCTGGGAATACAGAGTTGATTGTTTATACTCCGCTTCGCACTTTGGGAATACGGAGTTGATTGTTTATACTCCGCTTCACGCTCTGGGAATACGGAGTTGATTGTTTATACTCCGCTTCGCACTTTGGGAATACGGAGTTGATTGTTTATACTCCGCTTCGCACTCTGGGAATACGGAGTTGAATGTTTATACTCTGTCTCGCACTCTGGGAATACGGAGTTGAATGTTTATACTCCGTTTTGTACTCCGGGAATACGGAGTTGGCGGTTTATACTCCGTTTCGCACTCTGGGAATACGGAGTCAGTTGTTCTCCGATACACACTCTGGGAATTTTGAGTTATTGGAAGGATTGTCGTGTATCAATCCATCGGTGTATTATTCTGCCCCCGAGCTCGGGTTTCACTTAGTGAGTGACCGGTCATACCACAGCCACTCGCTATTTGAATAAATCCCACCTTGCGATGGAACTTAGCTCTCCGTGCATTGTGATGTTGTACGTCATATTCAACAGATCACAGCTCTGGCTCGAAGAGACGACATTTTATTGCTGAAAGGCAGAAAACATGGCAAAGTCGATTGCCTTATTACAAATCCTAATTTCGAAATGCAAACGTAAAATGCAATAGAAAGGATTGGATAAATAAAGCCTGTCATATATAGTAGCGACGGAGACTCTCGCTATTCCAGGCTCTTGGCAAAATGAGGCCGTCAACGGTCGATAATTTGAATGTGCCATCTCCGAGCTTCTGTACAATCGCATATGGCCCTTCCCAATTTGGTTTCATGTGTGAAGGAACTAGGTAAATTCTCTTGAGAACGAGATCGCCAAGTTCGAAGGTCCATGGCAGAACCTTAGCATTATACAATCGGGCGACTCGACTTCGGTAAGCGGCTGCCCTCAGATCAGCCTCTTCTCGCCTCTCATCTATTAGATCCAAGGATTCAGCAAGTAATATGGCATTTGTTTTCGGATCGTAGTATGTCACGTGATGAGAAGGCACTCCCATTTCGATCGGAATCATGGCTTCCGAACCGTAAGCTAACGAGCACGGAGTATGTCCGGTCGCGGACTTGTGGGTTGTCCGATAAGCCCATAATGCCATGGGCAGTTCATCGACCCACTTGCCCCTGGCCTTTTCCAATCGTTTCTTCAGGATGGATTTGATAACTTTGTTGACAGCTTCGACCTGTCCATTCGCCTGAGGGTGTGCTACCGCGGAAAACTTCTTATGGATATGAAATCACTGGCAGAAGTTCTTGAATTCAGCACTATCGAATTGGGCTCCGTTTTCAGTGATAATGGCATGTGGGAGACCAAATCGACAGATTATATTGCGGACTACAAAGTTGATTACTCTTTTCGTGGTAATTGTCGCGAGTGGCTCAGCTTCGGCCCATTTAGTGAAGTAATCAACCGCTACGATGGCATATCTCGCTCCACCTCTAGCAAGGGGTAACGTTCCGATGAGGTCGATGCCCCAAGTCGCAAATGGCCATGGACTGACCATTTGCGTTATTTCGGTAGGCGGGGCCCTTGGGATACGAGAATGCTTTTGGCACTTGTCGTACTTTCTCGCGTAGTCTGCCGCATCACGGTTTACAGTCGGCCAAAAATATCCGTACCGGAGTACTTTCTTGGCAAGTGCTTGCCCCCCAGTGTGATCGCCACATTCTCCCTCGTGCACATCATGTAGTACTTGCTTGATTTCGTCGTGTGCGATACACCGGAGAAGGGGAACAGAGTACCCTCTTCTATACATAATTCCATCCTGAATAACAAACCGCGATGCTTTTCGTAGAACTTGTCTCTTCTCACTTCTGCGCTCGGGCAATACTCCACGCTCGATGTAGTTGCGATAGGGAGTCATCCATGATTCTTCATCAGAAGTGGTTTCGAACACAAGTTCAATTTTAATCTGATCAATGCTCGGAGAAGATAGGGTTTCGACTGGAACGAGTCCCAATTGTTGAGCTTCACCCGTACTTGCCAACTTGGCCAATGAATCGGCCTTTTGGTTACGCTCTCAGGGTATATAGTAAATGGCATAGTAGTTAAAATGACCAAGAACTTCTCGAATTCGGGCTAAATAAGCAGCTAATCTCCGTTCCTTGGCCTGATATTCACCCCTGACTTGGCATACAACCAGCTGGGAATCATAATATACTTCCACAGCGTTAATCCTTAGATCATGAGCTAATTTCAATCCTGCGAGTAAAGCTTCGTACTCTGCTTCATTATTAGTTGCACGGAACTCAAATTTCAAGGCATAACATATGGATCGGCCTTCGGGAGTTTCAAGTACAACCCCAGCTCCCGAACACTGATCGTTAGATGCGCCGTCGGTATACAACTTCCATAAGCATTCAGGAGGTGTGCCAGCTTCGGACAAGTCTTCGAGAATAGTGAACTCAACTATGAAATCCGCCAGGACTTGTCCATGAATGGCTCTTCTCGGGGTGTAAGTAATGTCAAACTGACTCAATTCAATGTTCCATTTAAGTAATCTTCTAGACGTCTCAAGCCGCGTAAGGACCTGTCGTAACGGCTGGTCAGTGTACACAGTGATGGGATGAGCCTGGAAATACGGACGGAGCTTTCTCGAGGCCATGATTAAACAATAAGCCAACTTCTCCAGCTTCGGGTAATTTCTCTCAGCTCCGGTTAGTCGTTTGCTGACATAATAGACCGGTTTCTGCACTCGGTCTTCCTCCCGAACAAGGACAGTGCTAATTGCATTCTCCGATACCGCTAGATAAAGATACAACGGCTCATGGTTGATAGGTTTTGACAAAATCGGCGGTGTGGAGAGGTGCTGAACCAAAGATTGGAACGCGCCTTCGCATTCGGTGGTCCATTCGAAGTTTTGTTTACCCTTACGAATCAAATCAAAAAATGGGATACACCTGTCGGTAGATTTCGATATGAACCTACTCAATGCTGCAACTTTTCCATTGAGGCTCTGGACTTGTTTGATGGTTCATGGAGTTTGCAAATTTATGATGGCCTAGATTTTCTTGGGATTAGCTTCTATTCCTCGGGCGTTGACGATGAACCAGAGGAATTTTCCGGACGCGACTCCAAAGTGGCACTTCAGTGGATTGAGCTTCATTCCATACTTTCGGAGCACGTGGAATATTGATTCTAGATCTTTGACGTGATCGGTGGAATACCTTGATTTTACCAACATATCGTCCACATAAACCTCCATGATCTTCCCGATCTGGTTAGCGAACATCCGGTTGACCAAACGCTGATAGGTTGCTCCGGCGTTCTTTAATCCGAAAGGCATGACTTTGTAACAATAAAGACCGAGATCGGTGATGAAGTTGGTGTGCTCTTGATCAGGTACGTGCATGGGTATCTGATTGTAACCCGAGTAGGCATCCATGAAAGACAATAGCTCGTGTCCAGCAGTCGAGTCTACAAGCTGATCAATTCGGGGAAGCGGAAAACTGTCTTTTGGGCAAGCCTTGTTTAAATCAGGGAAATCGATACACGTTCTCCACTTTCCATTCGACATCCGAACAAGTACTGGATTGGATACCCATTCTGGGTATAAAGCATCTCAAATGAACCCATTAGCCATCAATTTGTCAACTTCTTCTTTAAGGGCGGCAGATCTCTCTGGATCCATACCACGCCTTTTTTGCTTGACCGGGATATACCGCAGGTCAATGTTCAGGGTGTGGCTTGCGATGTCCGGCGAGATCCCACACATATCAGAGTGCGTCCAGGCGAAAACATCAAGATTCGCCGGGAGAAAATCGACAAACTCCTACTGTGCCTCCTGGCTTAACTGAGATCCAACTTTCAACATTCTTGGTTCAACCTCATCATCATTGATTGGAACATCAATTGTCAGCTCTGCTGGGGAAGCTTGAATTTCTATGGTTTCTTTCTTGTCTTCATTATCTCTGGGGTCAAGATCCCTTGGGAATTGGTCGTGGTGCCCGGGTCGGGGCCCAGGCACCAATTGTCAATTGTTGGAAAAACGGACGCAGAGAGATTCCTCTACGCCCTTGCCCTTCTCCTTTCGTTGCGCCTCACGAAACTCCGCAACATAACAGGCTCTCACAGCAGCCTGGTCTCCGTGAATCACATCGATGCCACAATCGGTAGGGAATTTCAGGGTTAAACACCACGGGGCGATTGCTGCCCGAAATTCAGCAAGGGCCGGTCGGCCCAAGAATGCGTTGTATGGTGAATGAATGTCCAAAACCACAAACTGCAGTATGCGTACCCTCCTGCAGTCACCAACTCCCAACTCCACGGGTAACTCCACAACCCCCGTGGGTGTATTAGCACTACCATCGAAGCCGTGGATCCTGGATTGACAAGGCTTTAGGTCCTTAGCTTCCATTTTCATTTGGTCGTAGGCTTCTTTAAACAAAATATTAACAGAACTCCCATTATCCACCAGGAACCTCTTCATCCAAGCAGGACCGACCTGGGTGGATATAACAAGCGGGTCAATAGTAGGGGCTTCGACTTTATCGGCGTCACGGTTTCTGAATACGATGTCATCTGCCATCGTCTTTTGTTGTTTTGCCGGAGTCCCTTCATCATAACTGCTGCAACATTCAAAGTCCACATGCCTTATCGAGCTGGCATATGACTCCATTTCCCTCCAGCTTCTGTCTACCGGATGAGGACCACCACTAACTGCATTTATTACCAATCTCCCGCCCGTTCGAGCGGGTTCCTCCTGCCTTGGTTGATCGGGTTGACGATTCTGAGCTGACGGGCCTGCGCCACCAGATTGCGGCGCCCGTACATACTGGTCTAACTTCCTCTCCCTGATTAACTTTTCAATCAAATCTTGCAAATGTCTGCATTCATTAGTGTTGTGGCTGTAACTATCATGGAACCTGCAAAACTTGCCCGTCTAAATTTGCCTTTCCGATGAAGGCTTCGGGGTAGGTTTCTTGTACTGCATGGCATTGCAAGTTTGTAGGTAGACATTCTCCAATGACGTGTTCAGCGGGGTGTAGCTTTCAAACATAGGGGCCCTACGCCTCGGGCCGCGGTTCTGATCCCACTTCTTGTTCTGATTTACACTGTTCTTCAGTTGAGTCTGTTTGTTCTGGATGTTCAACTGGACTGTCCCAGAACTCTCTCCAGATTGTTTAACAGCCGTTACTCTGAATTCCTTCTTTACTGGGACCCGCGTCGTCCTATTTCCTAAACTGCTTTGCATCTTCGCGCCGCAAGAACTGGGCGGCCTTGGAATAAAAGCGGTCCAACGACGCGGGTGGTTTTCCTGCCAACCAACTTCCGAACTCCGAATCAGGGTCGATCCCTTTCGTCAATGCCATCAGAATTGAGTTGTCATTGGGATTGCTGATCTCTACACAAGCTTTGTGAAATCTCTCTAGATACTGTCGGAGTGTCTTTCCTGGAGCCTGAGTGACGCTGGACAGCGTATTAACATCCTTTGGCCTGGTAACATGCATACGAAATTGCTTCACAAATTTTCTAGCCAACTGATTAAATGAAGAAATGGAATGGGGCGGCAATCGAGTGAACCACATCGTAGCGATGCCTCCCAAGGAAATAGGAAAACTTCTACATTTTACCACGTCGTCGGCCCTCGCGGCACTCATAGACCATTCGTACTTCAGAATATGCTGATTAGGGTCGGAGTTCCCTTCGTACATGGGCAGTACCGGCATCCTAAATCGTTGAGGAGGTTCAGCGTACAAAATTTCGTTCGTGAATGGGGTATGACTCCGGGAGATCCCCCAGTCGTCATTAGTGAGCCCCTGACTCTCACGAATCATCTGTCTGATCGTAGTCGAAAGATCTGGCACAGCTACATTCTGGTCTTGTTGGGCCAAGGTGTGGTCGGGTTCCACAATGCGAGGATGGACCGGGCGCTGTCGACGGTCCAAATCCTGCCTCCTTGGCTCAACGTCTTCGGGCACATAAGGCTCGGGAGTATGCCCCTATTGGTATTGAGTGTGGCCCAATAGAGTCCTACCATCGACTCTAGGTTCCGCCGCTGTTGCCGTAGCGCGGTTGTCGGTGGTGTACTGGGGAACAGTTCCCCTTGGGTAGAAGGCCCAGTGTGGGCACTTGTAGACAGACCAACTCTCAGTTGTCCAACGGTCAACGCTGGTGTGTTTCCAACAGTTTGTGCATAACTTCCATCCAGTCGAGGCCGGGGGGGTCGGTGATGATAATCAGAAGAGGCCGAACTCTCCGTGCAAGAACGGGACGCATGATCCCTCCTGGGTCTCCTGCGCTTCTGCCTGTCCAGCTGGTGGGTTAGCTCAGCATTGGCGCGTAGTTGCTCGGTCAGCTGCTGCCGACTTAGAGTCAGCTCCTGGAGTAGCATCTGAAATTCTTGTCTAGTTACCGGGCCTGATGGTTCTGAAGGTCCGGTGACGTCTTGGGTAGACGGGGGCAGTTGCGCGGGATTTGACCTATCCCGGCCCTCTTGATCTCCAATGTTGGAAGTCGTTCTGGTACTCACCATTTGGGAAAGAATGGATTCTTCCTAGACTTTTTCAAATCTGAATAGGATGGATAGAATCTGAAGTAGTGATCTGGATCTCCTCTTGGATTTACGCAATCTGATGTCGATGACAGATCTAGTGAGCAGGAGAAAAAATTGGTCTTTCTCAGTGAAAGCACCAAAGTGTTTGTACCAAAAATGGGCACAACACTCTTCGAGAGTAATTTGAAGAGATAAAATGAAGATTGTAAATGTAAAACAGAGATTATCTAACAAAAACTCCAACAAACAGAAATGTAAAACGCAAAGACAAGCAATTTAGAGTGGTTCGGCGTATTGCCTACGTCCACTATGAAGTTCTGTTGATTTTATTGATTCTCTTCCAATGATTACAAGCGATTACAACAAACAACAGCGGATTACAGGTTAGAATTCGAAATTGACAGCAAAGGTATGATGCAAGTCTTGATCCGGTAGAGTCTGGACGCTTGAGAATCAAAAGATCCCTCTTCTGTAGGCTCTGGAGCTCTATTTATAGGCGTAGGAGACTCAGATTTCACTCAAAATCCGGGAGACTTGGCCTGGCACGTGAGGGGACCCACGCGACCATTTCCAGAAAATTTCGCCTCGATCTGTGATCGATACGAATCCATTTCATATCGATCAAGATGATGTCCAAATGAGCTGAAATTTGGCAGGGACATTGTTTAGTGTGTACGCAAGCAACCATGAAAATATCATTGGATTTGGATCATTGGACTGCGAGAAATCGTCGATACGAAATGGAATTGATCGATGGCTATTTCGTTCGACTCCATGATCTCGTCTTGATTCTTTCGAATCGATCATTTGCACGTGCTCTTGTAATGATGTGGCGCGTATAGCTCGAGTCGATCCATCTTTTTCTCCGGTTTGGCCGCGTCGCATCCATGTATCTCGCCTTGTTCGTATCAGATTCGACACGTCACCCAGGCTTGTTGACTCGGTGGGTATGAAGTAGTCCTTGGCTATGGATTCGAATAACAGTTATATCGATGGAAATGAGCTAACGAGGGCTGATGGTTACGAACAAGCTTCCTTAATGGATACGAACCATGTAGCTTCTCAATGGATTCGAAACCGATCGATGCGAACTGGAGCCTTTTGATGGATACGAAGTAAGGTGACCTGATGGATGTGAATTGCTCTGCCCAGATGGATTCGAAGAGAGGTTTCCATGATGGTCACGAAGCAGACATTTTGGCCAGTCGATATGAGTCGTATTAGCTATTGATGGGTACGAAGTCCATTGATACGAACTCGATGGGTTCGAACATTGCTGACCTGATCGATACGAACCCATGGGAATTGACCGATGCAAAGTGGATGATCGATACGGGTTGGATGGATACGAACTAGAGTATAGTGATGGATACGAAACCACCCAGAGTGATGGATACGAAATCACCTATAGTGATGGATACGAAATCTGGGCTTCTCCTTTCAATTTAAATCGATCATATCCTGAGCGTGTGAACCCGGATTGACCTGAAATTCGAGATGTTGACTTCTATGATCTTCCTTGGGATAACAATCTGGACTCGGACAAAATTCAGCGATATCCATGACGAGCTATTCTTGTTCTCTAGTCGGTTCCTTGGTGTCTTGGCCTTACCAAAAGGCGGGATAACAAGCAGTTTTGGATGTAAAAAAGGATTCGATTACAGACCATGGTTTCTTATTCATGTGGAAATTAATGAAGCTAAAGAGAATTCTACTAGATCATTTATGGATTCAAAGGAGGGAAGGTATTGATTTTTTAGAGCACTTATTTAACATTTTGATGCGATTAATTTTGTAAATATTGGTAAAAATATTAATAAGAAATTTGGAAACTCGAGCAATTTGGATGGTAATCATCTTAACTCTAAATTGAAAAATTGCAAGGTTAGTTTTGGTGATTCGGTTTTGGTCTCGGATGGGGTTGGTCTCTTTGTTGGTAGTAGTTCAGGTGATATTTTGAATGTTGATGATTTGAGAGGGGTGTCAGTTAAGAAGGAAGCTTCAGATTATCTTACTGATGTAAGCAAGGATTTTCAGAAGATGAATTATTTTGATCCTATGTTATTAGATCCTATTATAATGTAGTATATATAAATCAAATATTCAACCTCTGGAATTTAATAGTACAATGGTTGCTTCAAATTTAAGAAATGATTCTACCAACTAGTTTCAAAAGTCAAATAAGAGGTTTGCACTCAACCCCAATAAAAAATTCAAAGGAAAAACTTGTAACATGAAAAGCTTTAAGATTGATAATTCAAACTACTTTGAATGTTTAAAGTCATTAAATGATACAGGTGAGACGTCTGATGTATCTCGGGTTATTATGAACGATGGTGGGGTTTTGGTTGGATGTAGAAGGGTAAATGTGGATGGTTGTGTAGTTGATGATAATTTTGTTGAGGTGTCTGATGTGGGTTCAGGTTATGGTTTGGTTGAAGTAATAATGGATAAGGCTGTTAGTAAGTTTGGGGTGTCAAGGAAAAAATGGTGGGTGATCTTGGTCATGTGCGTAAGACTCAAGGTGATGTTTGCCCTATTGTTGCTCAGTTTTTTGATGGGATTAAGGAGCATTGCAAAATTGGATGTTTTAGAGATGATGTGAACATGGATTTCACAAATTTCAAGGCTGTGGATGAGGTAGAAGTTAGTTTCATGGATGGGGATATTGTTGTTGAGGCTGGCAGTGATGATGACATGGTGAATATGTTGAGAAATTCTGAGGAATCAAAAAATAATCAAATTATCTTGTTTACTGATTTGAAAAGGTGGACGGAAAATATTATTTCTTGGGCAGGAGACTCGGTTTCTTCTTGTTTGAATAACATCGGTGCCTAAATGATTTGAAGACTATTGGGTCAGCTGCAGTTTTAAATAACAGTTTTGGTCGAACTTACTCTCAATCTGTTGATGGAGTCGGGGAAAAAAGAAAGGAAAAAAAGGCTAAAATTAAGAGTAATACCGATTCTTCTTCTTGTATGATCGAGTCTAAAACAATTAAAAGAAGTGCACGTCTTATTAGAGTGGATTCTAGAGCTAAAGATAGCTCCAGCTTAGGTATGAATTTTCTTATGGGTAGTACGTATAGTGCATGTGCGTTGTATAACTTGTCTACTAATGAAATGCATTTCTTAGCTAAGAATTCAAGTTTAATTTTTGATGAAAGTCTGTTAGATGTTGACTATATGAAAAATAAAGAATTAGAACGGGTTAGATCGCTAGATAAATGAAATTGATTAGTCAGAATATTAGAGGATTGCATGATTTAGGGAAGTGTAGAAAAATTAAATCTGTGTTCAAGGATAATAATATTGGTATAGTTTTACTTCAAGAAACTAAAATTGAGTTTCATGGCTATCGTATTTTTAGATGCCTACGGGGTCATTTTTTTACCATTGGGCTTATCTTCCTGCTAGAGGAAGTGCAGGAGGTCTTATGTTAGGTTGGAAAGATAATTGTGTTAGACTTTTACAATCTATTATTAAAGAACATTCGATGCATTTAATATTTTCTAACACTAATGATGATTCTATCCTTAATATTACAAATGTGTACGGACCTAATTCAAAAATAGGTCATAGGGTTTTATGGAATTAGTGTTTAGATTTTAGAACATTGGCTCCTGGTCCATGGATTACAGGTGGGGATTTTTATGTAACTAGATTTCTGGGTGAAATATACCCTAGGGAAGGTGATTTAGATGCTATGGAAGAATTTGATAGTTTTATTATTAATTGTAATTTAATAGAAATAAAATTAAGTAATAGACAATTTACTTGGTCCAATAATAGAGAAATTTCTTCAATGGCTTTGTTAGGCAGGTTTTTTATTAGCGATGAAATAGAGGACAAATTTCCTTCATGCAAGGTTGTAGGGCTCCCGAATATTTATTCAGACCATTGTCCAATTGTCTTATCTTGTTCCAATGCGAATTTTGGAAATAAAATTTTTAGATTGGAGAAAATGTGGTTATTGGAAAATAATTTTAAGGATTTAGTGGAAAATAAATGGCTTTCTATGATTAACTACAATTACATATTTCCAGGTAACATGGCAAAAGTATGGGTTAGAAAACTAAGAGATCTAAGGTTATTTCTCAAAAAATGGAATAAAGATGTTTTTGGTAGCATTAGAATCAAAAAAGAAAAGCTATTGAATGATATTCTAAAATTAAATAAAATTGAAGAAATAAGAAATTTAAATATTTCAGAAAAAAATGTGCTTTATAAGTTAAAAGAAGAATTAAATAAAAAAAAATTCAAGAAGAAATAATGTGGAAACAAAGGCCTAGAATTCATTGAATGGATGAAGGAGATATGAATACTAAATTTTTTCCTAAAACAGCTAACGGTAGAAAGCGTAGTAATACCATTAATTCCATTTTAATTAATGATGTAGAGATTTTTGATCAAGTAGAACTTAATGAGGAATTTACTAACTATTATAGAGATATTTTTAGTACTAAAAATAGGCATAGGATTAAAGATAATTGGGATATGCTTTACAAAGATGACTCTAGGGTAGATTTAGTATGATTAGATGATCCATTTAAGGAGGAAGAAATTATTAAGGCTATAAAAGATATGCCTAATGATAAAGCTCCTGGTCCGGGTGGATTTCCTATTTTATTTTATGAAATGTTTTGGAATGTGCTTAAGGATAATATAACAAAAATGTTTAATGAATTTTATGAAGGTTCATTACAGTTAGGGAGATTTAATTACGAAAATGTAATTTTATTACATAAGAAATTAGGTGCCAATCAATTAAAAGATTTTCGACCTATTTCTTTACTAAATTGTTCTTTTAAAATCATATCTAAAGTTTTAGCTAATAGATTAAATACTAAAATGAATGCATTAATAGACAGCTATCAAACAGCCTTCATATAGGTTAGGAATATCACAGATGGTATAGCAATAGTCCAAGAATATATTAATTACTGTTGCAAGAATAATATAACTTGTGCTCTTCTAAAATTGGATTTTGCTAAACCTTCTGATTCTATTGATTGGGTTTTTCTCAAAGATGTATTAATAGCTATGGGTTTTAGTAATAGATGGATTGGTTAGATTATGTCATTGCTTAAAACGGGTAATTCTAGTATATGGTTAATGGAATATTAGGAGAAAAAATTCAATCTAGACGTGGACTCAGACAAGGGGATCCTTTGTCACATTTATTATTTAATCTAGCTGCTGATGTTTTTTCTAGAATCATTAAATTAGCTACCGGTAATATAATATTAGATTGTATTGGTAATGAAATTACTAGCAATGGTCTTTCTGTTTTACAATTTGCAGATGATACTATGATTTTCACATCTCATTTGGCTAAACATATTATTGCACTTAAATTTATTTTATATAGTTTTGAACTTCTCTCGGGTTTAAAGATTAATTTTGACAAAAGTTCAGTTTTAGTATCAAATGGTACAGACAATATTGAAAATCAAATTGCACACACTTAAAATTGTAAAACAATGAAATTTCCTATAGAATATTTAGGTTTCTTAATTAGACCGCAAAAACTTAAACATGAGGATTGGAATACCATTATAGATAAAATTAATAAAAGACTATCAAGTTGGAATGGTAAATTCTTTTCGAGAGTGGGTATAATTTTTCTTATTAATTCGGTCTTATCTGCATTACCCATTTATTGGATGTCGTTTTATCGTTTTTCTAATTGGGTAATAGACAAAATTGATAAATTGAGAAGGGACTTTTTATGGAGTGGAGATAATTTAAATAGCAGTTCTAAATGTCTTGTAAGCTAGGAAATGATTTTTAAATCTAAAAATGAAGGTGGTCTAGGAATTATAAATTTGCATAACTTAAATATTTCACTTCTAGGAAAATGGATTTGAAAATTTAGGGGTAATAGTGAAAATCTTTTATGGAAAGAATTAATATCGAATCGGTGGTATGGAGGTATCTTTAATTTGTTTCATTTGTGTACAAGTAAAACAAATAATATATCTCACTTTGGAATCACTAATTTTAAATTTTAACATATATAAACTAGGAATTAATAATATTGTATATTCTGGTAATAATACCTGTTTTGGCATGATTGTTGGTTATCTGGTATTCCTCTTAAAGTGGAATTTGTAGAATTGTATGAAATTTGTAATTTTAAATATGTACTAATTTCTAATATTTATAGACCCAATTTAAATTTTCCTCAGAAATTTAATTTTAATCGTACGTTAACGGGTAGTACATTTGCTCAATTTGCACTATTGTGTGCTAAATTAGAATTATATAATATAGATGATGATAAAGATATTATAACATGATGTTGGGATATTAGTAAGAAATACACATCTAATTCATTTTATAAGTTTATTAATTTTTCAGGTATTAAAATGAAAATATTTAAATACATTTGGAAAATTAATGCTCCACCTAAAGCTAAGGTGCATATGTGGTTAATTTTACATAAGAAGTTGAATGCTATAGAACTGTTAAAAAAGAAAAATATATCTAATGATAAAAAATGTTAATTTTGTAATAATAAGAAGGAGGATATTATGCATTTATATTTTAAATGTAATAACACTAAATTTATCCTTGTAAAAACTTTAAATTTATTCGATTTTAATATAAATTTTACTTATATAACTAGTGAGTTATATTGGAATGTTATTTGATTTCATTATAAGGGTCAAAATAGATTTTTCTTAGATACCATTTTCACTATTATATATTGGTATATTTGGCTTGATAGAAATCAATGTATTTTTAATAATATTAAATTAGGTTTGGATCACTTAATATATGTTATTTTTCTATTTAGTTTAAATTGGATTTCAAATCCTAGTTATAACTTAAATAAAGATTTAAATTTTAAGGAGTTTCTTAGAAAAACAAAATTTCGTATAGATTCTTTTAGGAAATCATTTTTTTCTAATAAAAATATTAATATAAGTCTAAGTTTAGATTACTTAGATATTCATTCTAGGAGTACTTTTAATGATTTTCCTCTATTAGAATATTAATTTTTTGTAATTAGTTTTCTACATTATATTACTTGTGCCATGATTATTATATTCTATAGTACATTATGAATTATATTTTATCTATTAAGTAACATGCTTTTCATATTTTAACATATGGTATGTAAGTATATAGTATTATATCTAAGGATTGTTGGAGGTATTCCTTTTAACATTAGGATTTATAGCTTGGGATGGAAATATCCATATATGATTTGATAACTATATTCTGTAGATTTTTGACTTCTAGGTGATTTTAATGTAGTACTTATATTTTCATTCAACATTTTAAGTTTTAGAATTTATGGACTTTTTAATTTATTCTAATCTTATTTTTTAATTGTTTTTAAAACTGTTTTCAAATTTATTGTTAGCTTTGTGATTCCAAGGTAATTTCTGAAACTAACTTTAACATTTTATCACATAGTATAAGTTTAATTCAATGTGGCGTAATTATGTTTTGTATTGTTTTGAAGTTCATGGTTTTATTAAATGTTCTGTCACATATTATGGTTTATAATTATTAATCTTGTGGTTAGTTGATATGTTTATGATATTAGTTCAAATATTACAGGAGATTGTTATTACTTACTTTTAAATAATGTTCATAGGTCTGTTAAAAGCTTTTCTCAAAGTTTAGATTTTAATGGTTGTTTCTTACATGCATTCAAGCTTGTTCTTAAGTTTTTGCAAACTTTATTAGTTTGCCCAATCTGAATTTTGTTCAATGTTGTTGCACTGCATTATTATCTGTTATTAACGGCTATCTTACTAATGAGTTCTTCATTTTTTAGGGAACTGATTTAAGGAAATGGGAATTTTTTTGATGAAATATTTTGCCTTATAATGTGCGGTAAATTTATACGATTGTATTTTTCATATCAATATCTTGTAATTGTATAAGTTCTGCTTTGTAGTTGTTATTCAGGGGCTCGCATAAGTTCGGCTTTGCAGTTGTTTTTCAGAGGCTCGCATAAACAAGATTAAATCCGTGGTTAAAATTTATAGGGCATGCATTCATATTATCAATGCTATTTGCCTTGTATTGTTTTAGATTATCATTGGTTGCAGGTCATATTGTATATCATGCTGTGTTTTTAGGATTATGGTTATAATATACAGGACTTGTATTCATATTTTCATCGTACTGTGTTTTTAGATCTGTAGTTATTATATACAGGACACGCAATTCTTATTATCTTTGCATTAGGCTTCGTATTGTTTAGGATCTTAATTGGTTGCAGGTCTTTGGTATATTTTGCTGGGTTAATATAATGTTTGTTTGTACGAGTATCATTTTTGCTGTGATTAACTAAACTCAAAATGAGTTTATATGGCACGCGTTTGATAGTTTTTACCAGTATATTTTAATTTGTACAAACATGCATTGATTCTATGTTATTTTGTATTTTTCATGGATATTGTGTGAGTTTGATTTTTATAGTATTATTTACTTGACAGGTTTAAGTATATTAACATTTATATATATTAGTTATATGTCCTTTATTATTAGATAGTGTAGTTTGATTTGCATATATAATATATATATATATATACATATTTTTGCAACCTAGTCTAATTTATTTCTATCTAAATATAGAAGTGCCCATATAAATCGAATTTCATAGAGCATAATACCCTATTACTTACTTTTTTAGTACTTTATTACAATACTTATGTATATATGTATGTATTCAACTTACAATCTCTGTTTAGTTTATTCTTAGCAGTTGCAGGTGTTGGTATTGGATTAGAGAGTTAATACTGATATAGAAGATTAGAGTTTTTTTGTTTTTGATTGTATATTTTATTGTACTTTATTTTGGACCTTAGTTTGCATAGTTTTTGGGTGGGTTTTTTCTTTTATTTTGTCTTATTTGTACGGGGGGTTTTGCTATCTGTCAGGCTTGTTGGCAACTCTTCTATAGCATAGAATAAAATTAGATGAGTGCTCTCCTCCTTGTGAGGATCACTCATTTTTCTTAAAAAATATATAATAATTAACATAAATAAAAAAACAAAACCTAAACTCTCTCTATCCTGCTCTCGTTCACCCGGCTCGCATGCGATCCAATCAGCCGACCATTCCCCTAACACGCGCGTGCCACCTAAGGCCGCCGAGCGTCGATCCAACCTCACCATCGCGACCGCCTCCTTGCGAGCCACCATGTCTAGCAACCGCGCCGCCTCCTCGCGAGCCACCATGTCTAGCAACCACGCCGCCTCCGCCGCTGCCATTATCGCGAATGAAACCCAAAGCCCACGCGACTACAAACCTTGATCTTGGCGAATTTGAGTTGATTCGCCTCGATCCAACTATCCATCTTATAGAGCTCGTCGAGATCTACACTTTTCCTTTTGGTGTCATTCGATTTTGTTAAGTGGATGAGGAGAAAACGAGGGGAGAAGGGAGGCGATTTTCGGACATTAAAATCATATAAGAGCGGCTGAAGGTTTTTAGAGTTTCGTTCGCGAATAATGAAAATATACGGTCTTATATATAAATTTTTGACACTATTCATGCATAAATTTTCTGAACTCCAAACGAAGTGTGCCGCCTGGCGTTCTATATGTTATACCCCTATTCCGAACATAATGGAGTATGTATCGAAGGCTAATTCCATCATAATTAGAAGAAGCTTTTCAAAATAAAATTATTTTTATTAAAGTTCTGAAAATAAATCCTACATGTTTCAAGCTTGCACGACCAAACGACAAGTCCAATAGCTACGAAACTTGGAATCCTATAATAATTCACTATTACGAATCCGATGAAACTAGTTTCGTCGAAATCCGAGACAGTTGCCGAATGGTTATTTTTACACGTTAATTAAAATGAGAAATTTCCAAAACCAATTTATTCACTTTAAATTCAATTTTAGAAGTTAACAATTTTCATTTTTGTTTAAATAAAATTTAAATCAACTTTCGACATCATTTTCATTCATATTAAATTCAGAATTCAACTATTTAAATAATTCCAAATATTAGATTTAAACAATTAAATTATCAAACAAATCATTATATTTGAAATATAAGTTATTTAACTTATAAATTTTAAATTTTAAAACGAATTCAAAAATAAAACAACTACTACACTCTTAATCATAGTCAAATAAGATGTACTTATATATATATATATTATTTCAAATATCATTTTATAAATAAAAATGTTCGTTCCAATCCAATTCCAATATTAGATTTCAAATGAATTTTTAGTTGTCAAACAATTATTTTATTCTCATCTAAATAATTCAACATTTATTATTCAATTCCAACTCATTATTACAACATGTTAAATATATTAAACTTCAGTCTACTACAAATAATTTCCTTAAATCCTATCTAAATTGTTATTTCAAAATTTTATTCCTGTTCATATTAAATAAATTACATAAATAAAACATAAATTTTTATTCCCAACCATTTTTATTCAATAATGATATTAAATTTAATAATTTAAAATAGTTAAAAATACGGGTCGTTACAAATTCCCTGTAGTTGTAAGATAAATATATAGTAAGAGAACTTCATAATGGACGTTTGCAGCTTTACTGAACCATTCTATATCTTGTATGTTAGCGCCAAAATTGGCCACTAACCCCCAAATCCAGATGAAAGCACCAAATACCAATCGCAGCTCAGAG
The DNA here is from genome assembly GCA_030737815.1 of Allium fistulosum. NCBI lineage: Eukaryota > Viridiplantae > Streptophyta > Magnoliopsida > Asparagales > Amaryllidaceae > Allium > Allium fistulosum. The sequence goes on from CM060902.1 coordinate 1,027,634,953, forward strand.
ATAGAATGTATGTAGAGAGTAATAATGTGAAGAACAGTTAAAACTGAAATGAAAGCAGTAAAGAACAACAGATTTTATAGTGGTTCGGCTAACTCCGGCCTACGTCCACTCCAGAAGTTTGCTTTTTATTGCTGTAATAATCGATTACAGTTACAAAATGGTAGAGTTGCCTTAGCCTTAGAAAAGAGAAAGTAAGAGAGCAGAAGGAAGATCCCCTTTTACTGTGCCCCTGCCTCTCTATTTATAGACAAAGATGGGTTGGACTTCCCTGGTGGGCCTGGTAGCCGAGTACCTCAGCCCAAATGGAGTGGTCTCCATATGCCGAACCATAGATGCCGAACGCTGAATGCCGAACAAGGTGTGAATGCCGAACGATCTCCTTATGCCGAACGTTGGGAGGTGCGAGGTACCGAGGTATGGAGGTGCGAGGTGCAATGCCGAGCGAGGTGAGGTATGCCGAACGACCCATCCAATGCCGAACGCTCCATCATGCCGAACGATCCATCCAATGCCGAACGAGGTGAGGTATGCCGAGTGCTCCATCCAATGCCGAACAAGATTTATGCCGAGCGCTCCATCCAATGCCGAACGATACTTAATGCCGAACCTCCATCATGCCGAACCATGTCTGATGCCGAACAGTTTCTAATGTCGAGCGCCCATCGTGCCGAACGATCTCTAATGTCGAGCGCCTCTAAATGCCAAGCGCTCCTGGATGCCGAGCGCTATTGAATGCCGAGTGCTCCTGGAATGCCGAACCACTCATGTATGTCGAACGCTCTGTGCATGCCGAGTACTCTTGAATGCTATTCGAACGTGAATAGTGAATGCCAAACGAACTATTCGTGCCGAACCCCCATCACGCCGAACCATGTTTCCTAGACCCAAATTATAGTTGATTCATCTTTATCCAATCATATTTTCATCTTCCAAGCATGTTGCGTCATCCATCCATCCAGTCGACTGAATCCATCGTACTCTAGCCTCGACGAACATGTAGTTGATTAAGTTAAACCCGTCTGTCCGCGGCCTTGCCAAAAGGCGGGTTAACACTTGCCCCCCAAAACATGCCTTGCTTTGAAAGGTGTGTTTTGAATAGCCTCAAGTCCAATATCCTAAGTATGTATGTTATCAACATCCATACTTTCCGATTCATAATCCAATCCATTACCAAGCCATCTTATCTGAGTGCCACGGCCATATCCTGATCCATTTCCGCGACTGTTCCGAGTCGATGTCTAATTCCTATCCAATAACCAAGTCTTTACCCAATTCCACATCCATCTAAACCCGACTACCGAGTTCCAATCCATCCATATCCAATAACCTATAACCATATCCGTGACCTCTCCGGGTCGATATCCAAATCCGGGACCGCTCCGGGTCCTTGTCTGAATCCTTAGCTATTCATAGCCAATATCCAAATCCGTAACCTCTCCGGGTTCTTGCCAAGCGCAATCCACACTTGACGACCTACGTTAAGTAATTCCATGGTGTTCATGGTTCAGTGTCCCAGAACGTCGAAGAATGCCGTGGCTTAAGTCCTAAGCCGAATCCTGGTCACTCCGGACCCTTGCCGAGCATAGTCCATACTCAACGATCTAAAATAGTAACCGATAATATATGGCCTAAGTCCTAGGCCGAATCCTGGTCTCTTCGGACCCTTGCCGAGCATAGTCCATACTCGACGACCTTTTAGCCAAAATCCAGAGAAAATCCAATCAAAATCCGATCTGAAATCCAAAATAGAAAACCAGAAACCCATATCGAAAATCCATACCAAAAAACAAACATCCAAACCAGAATCCAAACCAGAAAATGAGCAAAACAGGGAGTTCAAACCAAACTCCAAAACCAAACCAGAAAAAGCAAATGTCCAAGTCAAAGGAAAAAATAGATTTCGCAAACCCGGGCGTTTCGGTAAGCCATCATCTCAGAGCATGCCTGAGGTTTATCTCCGACCCCGTACATGAGTAAGTGAATTAACCGTTTGCCCGGAGTTTGTTACTTATTCCAAACCATCAAGATTAGTTGATGACCAATCGGCCACCATTCCTGGGCCTCATGCCCTCGTCGTTCAAGGCAGGCGGCGGCTGCTCCTGTTCCACCGCCGCATTCCGAGTTCCGACATACTGTCGCAACTGACCATTCCTTATATGCTCCTCGAATATGTCCTTCAAATGCCGGCAGCTGTTAGTGTCATGCCCGTCTAGGTCATGAAAAAGACAGTGCCTTCCTGACGCCCTTTCTCGTTCTGAGGGTTCCCTCCTTGCTGGCCTTCGATAAGAAAGGCGATCTCGAGTATCTAAGAAAATCTGCTCTAACGTTGCGTTCAATCCTGTGTAAGTGGAGAACTTTGGTTCTCCCCAGCGCTTCCTTTTCCCTTTGTCCTTGCCCCCACCCGAGCTTTCGTCGGGTAGTCCTCCATCCTTAGTCATGTTTACTTCCTTTGACCTCATGTCCAAACATGCATCCTCTTGTCGAAGAAATCTTTCAGCTTCATGAAAGAATTCCCCAAGATCCAACGGTGGGTCCCATACCAATGATACTTTGAAATCCGAGTTATCTCTGACTCCTGATACCGCAGCCATCAGAACCATTGATGGATCTGGCCAATCCACCGAAGCAACTGCTGCATTAAATCGAGTTAAGAATGTCCTGAGCGATTCATCAGCCCCCTGTTTGACTGACGTTAGCGTCATCATGTTTTTTGGCCTTTTTATGTGAACTCGAAACTGACTTAAGAACTTGTCCACCAGTTCTGTCCATGTTCCAATGGATCCATCCTCCAGCTGTCTAAACCACATAGCAGCAATTTCAGTCAAGTACAGGGGGAAACATCGGGCCATAACCTCCTCCGTTGCCCCCAGCACTTCCATATGCCTAATGTATCTCATTAAGTGGTTGGTGGGATCCGTCTTCCCGTTGTATACTTCCAGAGTGGGTAGTTTGAAATCAGACGGATTCCTAGCTGTCCTGATGTTCCGGGTAAACGGACTTTTGTTAACTCCTTCTGAATCCCTGTTTGTCAGACCTCCGCGAATAGTCCGCCTGATAATGTCAGCCAATCCAGTGTTTCCAACCAATCCAGACTGCCCCCTAAGCCCCCGAGGAAATTCTGGCATATATTCTTCATCACGTACTCCTGTATTCCTATCGATGCCAGGCCGCGTAGCGTTATCCGGTATCCCTCCATGAACTGGTCCAGCATCACCTGGTGGTGTGCCCCCGAGGCTAGGTCCATCTAGATTGTTAACTGTTTGTTGATTGGGAGCTGCCCCCTACTGATTCACTCCATCTGTCCGTTGGTTGAGTTCCTCTGGTCCAGCTCCACGATCTTGAGCAACTGTAGTTCCTGGTTGTCCAAATTGCCTAAGAAGAGCCTGCATCATCTCCTCTTGCCGTTTCATCATCTTCTCTTGCATAGAATTCATCATCGCTTGCATCTCGTCCCGAGTTATGTAGATGGATGCATGACCCTCTCCAGCTCCAGAAGATGCCGCTTGACTTCCTTCCTGATTGCTCCTTTCCACTGCTTGCCTCTTCGTTGGTGGTCTTGCCATTGCTTCCTATGATCCAAGTTCCTAACTCCAAAATTCCTGAGTTCAATTCTCAGTGAAAGCACCAAAGTGTTAGCGCCAAAATTGGCCACTAACCCCCAAATCCAGATGAAAGCACCAAATACCAATCGCAGCTCAGAGATAGAATGTATGTAGAGAGTAATAATGTGAAGAACAGTTAAAACTGAAATGAAAGCAGTAAAGAACAACAGATTTTATAGTGGTTCGGCTAACTCCGGCCTACGTCCACTCCAGAAGTTTGCTTTTTATTGCTGTAATAATCGATTACAGTTACAAAATGGCAGAGTTCCTTAGCCTTAGAAAAGAGAAAGTAAGAGAGCAGAAGGAAGATCCCCTTTTACTGTGCCCCTGCCTCTCTATTTATAGACAAAGATGGGTTGGACTTCCCTGGTGGGCCTGGTAGCCGAGTAACTCAGCCTAAATGGAGTGGTCTCTATATGCCGAACCATAGATGCCGAACGCTGAATGCCGAACAAGGTGTGAATGCCGAACGATCTCCTCATGCCGAACGTTGGGAGGTGCGAGGTACCGAGGTATGGAGGTGCGAGGTGCAATGCCGAGCGAGGTGAGGTATGCCGAACGACCCATCCAATGCTGAACGCTCCATCATGCCGAACGATCCATCCAATGCCGAACGAGGTGAGGTATGCCGAGTGCTCCATCCAATGCCGAACAAGATTTATGTCGAGCGCTCCATCCAATGCCGAACGATACTTAATGCCGAACCTCCATCATGCCGAACCATGTCTGATGCCGAACAGTTTCTAATGCCGAGCGCCCATCGTGCCGAACGATCTCTAATGTCGAGCGCCTCTAAATGCCGAGCGCTCCTGGATGCCGAGCGCTATTGAATGCCGAGTGCTCCTGGAATGCCGAACCACTCATGTATGTCGAACGCTATGTGCATGCCGAGTACTCTTGAATGCTATTCGAACGTGAATATTGAATGCCAAACGAACTATTCATGCCGAACCCCCATCACGCCGAACCATGTTTCCTAGACCCAAATTATAGTTGATTCATCTTTATCCAATCATATTTCCATCTTCCAAGCATGTTGCGTCATCCATCCATCCAGTCGACTGAATCCATCGTACTCTAGCCTCGACGAACATGTAGTTGATTAAGTTAAACCCGTCTGTCCGCGGCCTTGCCAAAAGGCAGGTTAACATTGTATTATTTAACTTTCAACTACATATTTAACTCCCATTTTTTTTTTCTATTTTTAAGTTTATTGATTAGTAGGTTACCTTCGCTTTCACAATGCATCCATATCATTTTGAGGTTGGCTAGAAAAATAGTCAACATTTTAACACTAGAGGGAGGACATTCCCCTAAAAGCTCTCCCCTTTCCACACCTTTCAACACCATAAGACATAATTTGACTTGTTACCATGGACAATCTTTCATTGTTCAAAGGTAATAAATCTAAAGATCACCAAACCAATGGCAAAACTCTCTCCAATGCTACCTAGCCCAGTCTTGGCATCAATGAATAAATGTGGCATACTATGATGTTACACTATCAAACGTGGGTAAGATGGCCTGCGAAGTGAATGGCTTGAGGATGTAGTTAGATGCTTAAGCCACCATGAACTTCATCCCACCAACTCCTCCAACGGGCAACCTAATCGATCCACCTACTCACAGACCTGTGCTTCCCAGCGATGAACCATATGAGTTTCCTAGGGCCCACCAATGCTTAGAACCATGCCAAGAGCGATGGTCACGCTAAAGACGAGGATGGCAGAAAACCTACAACAACCCACCTCGGAACAGGACTAAATTTCGACCCAGAAAATGCCCATCGAAACTAAGATCTATTCTAAGGTAAGTTGTTGGTAGTAAAATGAAATAACATTGCAGAGCCATAACTAAACTTCTAGAACTCACAGTGGAAGGAACAAAATATAATAGCAAAGTGTACCGTTTAAATCAGAACCATAAAAATGTAATAACACGAAATTCCATAAAACCTGTAACTTAATTTCCGTTACAACAGTTGTCTAAATCCATGGGTACGCATAAAAGCAAATAATAATAATAAATATTGCTAAATGCCAAGCTTCTCCATCTCTATGCATCGTCACCGCCATCACTCTATCCTTAACCTATGTTGTAATGAGGAGGGAGTCAGAACAACAAGTGTTTGGTGAATAAAAACCCTGAATCTTACCTTTTCAGTACTTAGGCGGTATATTTCAAAATAAGAATATGTCTACGTCATAAAACCATTAAAATCATTTAATACTTCTATATAAGGAAAGGAGGCGGGCCTAACCACTTAATACCTTCCATTCTAGAAGCAGGTTTCTAAAATCCCATATCCTAATCATATGTCTTAAATAACTATTAATGTGAGAGACGGTACACAAGCCACTTAATACCTTTCATTGGAAAATAGGCAGACTCTGGTCATTTAAGACCTTAATTAAGGCATACCCCATCATTTAAGACCTATTTCTAAGGCGTGCTTCTCAATGGTACTATCTAGCTAACATCATATGGAATCTCATAGGCCACTTAATACGTCCAAGTGGAAAATAGTTAGACTTTGGTCATTTAATACCTTAATTAAGGTAGACCCCATCATTTAAGACCTATTTCCAGAAGCGGAACCCTATAGAGATACCACTTAGAGTGTCCCCTTAACCATTTAATAATTCATCCGGGGAAAAGAGGCGAGTCCAACCACTTAATACCTCAAAACCTCGAAGAAGTCTGTAACAACCCAGAATTTCGCGTTATTTGAAATTGGAATATTTAATCATTTTTAAATATTTAAAAGTTAATTTTTAACTTGAGTTTCAAATATAATGATTTTCGGATAATTTTATTGTTTAATTTTATAGTTAAAAATTTGGTTTGAATATGGAATCTTGAGTTTTAGGCTAGATAAAAATAATTTCAAAACTTATTTAATTTTTATTTATAAGAATGAAGATAATAAAAATTTTAAATTGGATTTAAAAAGTGATTTGTTCAATTTATAAATAGCTTGTGAATATTGACGAATAAAAATAGCCTTCCGGGGCACAATCTCGGATTTCGACGAAACCAGTTCCATTGGATCCATAATAGTGTATTATTATTGGATTTCAAATTTCGTAGTGTTTGGAGTTATCATTTCGACGTACGGGATAGAAACGCGTTGAATTTTATATCGAAAATTCAATATAATAATTGGGTTCCAAAAGTTATCTTCTCCATACGATCGAATTAGGACTTGAAACCTTTTCCATTTCATTCGGAATAGGGGTATAACATTATAAATGCCTAGTGGTATGCCTCGATAGGATTCGGAATTTTGAGTTATGTAATCGAGACGATTTAAATTTAAATAAAAATATATATGTTTATTGATTTTGACTATATTCACATAAAACAACTTTCTTTCTTTTTGTAGCCACCTAGGATTTAACTCTACCTGTTCGAACATGCAAGGATCACATCTCCTCCTCCTTTATATTTCACGCAACCGAACACAGTAAGAAAAACAAATATGGCAACTTCAAAAAAATCAAATTCTCCATTTATACTTCATGGCGAAATCGAAGGAAGAGAGTGCCTTCAGTTAAGTTTTGGATTTTTCTGGGATAGAGACGTGATCATTAAGTTGTGAATCCATGGTTGATACCGCATGGTGCTTTCCATATTTATTTTAAAAGGTTTTTCAAATATTTTGAAGGAAATGGTTTGTGTATATACTTATTTTTGGTGAGATAAGTATATATTTTTGAATTAAGAGATTTAATTAAGGAACCCGGAACTTGTAGAATTCGTTATAAACGAGTTAAGGAATTTACAATATAAATTATGAATGGTTTTTGAGAAAAGAGATATAAGTGAAATTTTCCTAAGTGTCGGGAAGTAAGGGGTTTAGGAAATATATTTTTAAATATTTTTCTAAGTGTTAAAATAAGAGACGGTTTGAAATATCCTGATATGGATATAAGTATTTGAGTTGTCTCAAATATTGAAAAATTGGAAGGGATTTGAATATATAGCTTATAAAGATATTTTGAAATAAATTTTGGAAAATCTATAATAAGGCCTATTGTCTGCTTATGGATGTTTAATTGATAGATAAATAACCGATTATCAATTTTGGCCAAATTCGTTGATCGTTTCGAAGAGACCGGGATCGGATTTAATTATTCGAAAACCACTTCGATCCGATTTGAGCGTTACGAATGAATACCGTAAAGATGGTGAAGATGGTGATTCGGTTTGTCCAGACCCAGGATAACTTGTATGGACGAATGCTATCAGAACATCGTCATTGGAGGACGATGAGCATTCTCAGTGAAATTGTTCTTGAAAGGTAATCGTAGCCTCAACCCTCATCAACCAGAATGACTGAAAATCAGGGGATATGAAGCAAGGCTAAGTGGGTCATACCTAATTAGGGTATGATATCACCTTTCTAGATACCCTTGGATATATTATTAATTATGGATACGGTGGTGCATGCAAAAGAACTCTCGATAAGGGTGGGAACACCAGGGGTGATAACATATTCGGTTCTATCCAGGTAAGGGATAAGGCTGGCCTTGTGTTGTAGGGGATCCTAACGAGGTCCTCGGTACATTTTTTCTAGAAGTGTACTGTGATAGGTGGTATCCCAGTGCCTAGTCATTGTACCCCAGCTTATGGATTCTGGTCAATACGAGTAATTAACGTTATTGATAGGAATCTCTAAACACTTGAAAGAGCAATTCGACATGGTATTGTTCGAAATGGGGTAAATGAAATAATTTTACCCAGATTATTTTTATATATAAAAGAATAATTTTTTAGAGAAATTATTATAGTTGTATATCGTGAGCTTGGTTGTTAGGAAATGATAATATTAAACTATTATCATTTGTTGTGTGCTGATTGAATAAAAGTCGATATTATAATCAAAGTTAAGAAATAATTTCATATAACAAGATTGAATTTTGTAAATGTGATTTTTTAAATGTGATTTATAAATTGAAATGAATGAAATTTCTGAAGTATACTATATAAATATGGTTTATAAAAATGATTTATAAAGGATTTAAAGGCTGGGAATTTGGGAATTAAATTCTTGTTGGTTTTCAAATATTTTTAAAAGTCTTGGAAAATAATAGTGATATTATTTGGAGAGTATTTTTGGAATAAAAATAATTGAAAGGAATTTTAAAGGAATAAAAGCACTGAACTCACTTCGGTCGTTGGAAAATAAATTTCGGTGATGACTGCAGCATCATCGACGTTCATTTTCGAGTCTCCAAGGGAGGAATTGCTACCTTAATGATTTGCAATTGGAGTTTGTTTTGGAAAACTGGTTTTGGTTTGAAATGGAAAAGAATGATTTGATATACCAAGGGATTTTGTGTGTGTGTATGCGTGGATTCTCCTTAACCTTCAGCTCTGATACCACGTGTAACGATCGGGCGATTTTCGACCCCGAAAATCGACACTAATACGTTCACTGTATAGAGTGCCGAGCAATCGAGTGCCGGAAATACCAGGCTGTTGGGGTTTAGAAGAAAAAGAGATAGAATAAGAAACAGAAACAACAACACAAAATCTCACAATCGCAGCAGAACAAAATATAATATACAATAGCAGCATTTTATACAAGAAAAGCTGTAACTGTTATCATACACACTAGTTATCAGAGTACAATTATCAACCAATAAATCTGGACAGTTATAATAACTTGTCCCTAAATGCTAACTATACAGTCTATAATACACAGCGGAATATAATCAATACGTCTCTGTCACTCGTCTCCTGAGCTCCAAAAGCGTTCTAACCTGAAATTCTGTAATACTCGGCCTGACACGAGCATTACAATAAAGTAACACCCGAGTCAGGCTGGAAACCAGCGTGAGTAAACCCATTTAAATTGAAATACTTAAGTATAAAACTCCTTTGAAAAACCAAGGTAACTCGTACAAGCTACGAATTTTTATCAGATTATAACCAACGCTTTTACAGAATTCCATTGATATTACAATACTGTCTAGGTACAGTTACTTATCTAAAATAACCAAATTTGCTTAATTTATTCAATTCCAGCCTATTAAACTTTATAATCAAAACCGTAAGGGTTAGTAGTGATTATTAAATTAACGCGGCTCCGGATAACACTGATATCCGGACCCGGTGTCTTCGAATCCAAGCACTACATTTTTAAAAGGGTGAATTGTTAAAAATAAACAATTTATTATTCTGGGTGACAATATTAAAATATGGGAATTTATTACAGACGTATATTTTCAAATAAACTGTATCATCATTTTAATCAAACTATTTATACTCGTCCGACCACTTGATGGCATAGACAGGAAAAATTGAAATAAATATTCAACAGTGATAAGCAAAGATATAAATTGCTACAAATTTAAATAACAAATATCAAGACGATTCACTCCTTAGGATTTTATTAACTTTACTTAGCCAATTTCATTTATATTTTCATCTGAATTAATTGCAAATTTAAACAACTTATTAACTAATAAATAAATTATATAATACTATTAATTATCCATAAGCTTAAGTCAATTAATAATATAATTAATTACCATAAGATTATAAAATATCATTTAACTTTGATTTACGGATTTAAAATGGAAATAGATTTTTAGTTAAGGGAAGAGAATATAAATTATCTTATAAATGTATATGTCTAGATTACATTCCTTTTTCTTTTTCTCTTTTTTTCCCTTTATTCCCCTTTTATTTTTTTTCTTTTATTTCTCTTTTCCTTATCTTTTCTTTTACTTTTCATTTTCTTTCCTTATTTTTTTTCTCTTATTCCTTTCTTTACTTTACTCTTTGTTTTTATTTTCTCGGCCCATACTTCTTTCCCGGCCCATCTCCTCTTTCTCCCATTTTCTTTCTTTCCTTTATTCCTGCCACTACTTTATTCCTCTATGATTCGACCTGCACCTGAACCAAGTCATGCACGTGCACGCGTCGACGAACCATCGCCGTCCACCTCCGACCACCATCACACATCAGCTCTGACCTACGAAACCCCTTGGCCTTCCCAAAACTCCACGACACCGCCTAAATCGAAAATCGAATAAAACCCCATCACCAGGAAATACGACCGACCACTTCACTTACCTCGTGTCGCCGCCTCCGACCATCGAAGTCCGCCCCACTTTGCCAGGAGCCTCGCCACTCACCTCTCCACCTTTTCCCCCTACACCGCAACCTTCAATCCCCACCATGACACCGCAGTTCAACGATGACCGATACTAGCCTTAAACCCTACTTCCCCTTTGACCGGCCACCACGTCGATTAGCAAGCTACCACTCCATTTTTCCCTCACTCCCCTTCGCTTCAGCCTCCTTTCGACCAAACGCTGACGACCATCACCCCTTAGTTCGCCGGAAATCGACCAAAATCTGGTCGACTCCCCATCTCTCATCATATATGTGATTAAAAATCACAAACTCACCACTAAAAATCCTCTTTTCCCACTTCGAACACGATTACATAACCAAAAATCCAAAATAAAAATTCTCAATTTTCTGAAAATGTTGGTCACCTTACTGTAATATGCATTTTTACTAATTTACACTTGATAATATTTAATCAAACTAAATTTTTATCAAAGTCGAATAAAAAACAAACTGTTTCTTTTTTAACATCATATCCTATAACAGTTTAGAGGAAGAGATATGGGTTTCTAAAAACTAAGCATGACAGAAAATAGGAAAATAGAGCAAAGCAAAATGTTGTACATGCTTTGGTATGTACATCCATATACATATATATATATATATATACATCCATTTGTATGCAAGCAAACTTATCAAAAACACTGCTATTTCTATCAGGCATACTCATTTAGTAAAAAAAAAATTTAGTTTTAAAATGTTTTACTCACTGTTAAAAAAACATGATGAGCTGCTCTTGATCTTCTTATGTTTCGATTTACTCCCAGAGCTTGGGTGCTTAGTTCCTATGGGTTTTGAAATGGCAGATTCTTCTTCTGTTTTGTTTATATATTTTTTGAACAAATGGACAAAAGAACAAAGAGGCAATGTGTATGGGAAAGAATACTCGGCCTGCATATATATATATATATATATATATATATATATATATATATATATAGGGGAAGGTGACAGGTTGTTGAGGCTTAAGCCTATACTCCATGTACAGGCTAAATTTTATTTCATTTTTCCTTGTTTTATTTTGATATGAAAATAGTTTGACCTAATTTGATTTCATATGAAAAAAGCTTTGATATTTTGAAAAGTGGATTTGATATAATAGGCTTAAGGGGATGTGTATTTAATGCCATGTCACCTTATGTGTTTACATGTACATATTCATCTTTGAATTACATATATATACTATATATATATATATATGAACAATGTTTTGTCTTATTCCCCTTATACAAACATATATATATATATATACACAAAGTTACATGTTTACCTATGTATAGATATTTATATTTCCTTAATTATGCATCTTTATATATATATGTATGTATGTATGTATGTATGTATGTATGTATGTATGTATGTATGTATGTATGTATGTATGTATGTATACATATACTTATACTTAATTTCCTTTTTACAATTTCCATGTATATTAGTTCATCTGGTAAATATGTATATTACTTATATACTTGTTCATATATTTAAACATCATAAGCTTGTATATTCTTAATTATCATATATATATTTATACATTTTATAAATATTCTTCATATATTTTACTTATGTGCATTTTGTCCTTATATATGTTCTTCCTACTATACAAATTTTCACATATATATATACCATATGAGCATTCATTCATATACTTATATATATATATATTCAAACATCATAAAGTTTGTATATATTTATCTATATATGTTTATGGGTATTTTATCTTAATTTAAATAGTGGAGTTCCTATATACATATAATTTATTTCTCTATAAGATTCATCATATTCCAGAGATTTTATAATTCAATATTTAATATAGCTTTTAAATTAACTTGTACATCCAGATATCAGAAACTTATTTGTTCGACTTATAAAATAAATATTTCAAAAATTAAGAATAGTTAATCACCTAATTAACAGACGCCAAAAATCTGGGTCGTTATAGATATACTAAGTGAATAACGAATGTGAATAAAGCAATGAGAATAATAATTATGGATGATTGATTATAAGTAAAATGCATGTGAATAAAAAGAATTTGATATAGCTAAGAATCAATGGAAATAAATATGTAAGTTGTACGTATATTATTTTATTCGCATGACGGTTTGATCCAGATTCGAGCACAGAATTTCGAGATAATTTATATCGGTCCAAGTTAGAATTTTTCACTCGATTTTCGATGGCGAACCCTGGATATGGATTTTTGATTTATTCTGAGATTCTCTATCATAGTATACGTCTATGCAAGGAGAATTATGGTTTTTAATCAAGAAACCAGATCTGAGTCCGCACTAGAGAGTTGTGTGAATGATACTAGTTCGGAAGTGAAATTGTGTGGTCGAGTGAGCGATCATATTTGATAGTGCGTACGGATGATATATGCACATCATACGGGTTTTGGTGAAATAAATATTGAAAATTTAAAATATTGAATAAAATGATTTTTAATTATATGATTGGATATCATTAGTAAATTAGATACAGGTATATAAAAGAAAGAACTAAATTGATGTCTTCGATATCAAAAAAATGGGACTGCACGACAAAAAGGTACATGTTTGAAATTGTTGTTTGAATTTGATGGTTTTATGAGTGAGCCATTTGGCTTTTGTTTTCTTTGGATGGTTTGAACTCATAGTGGCGTTTTGTAGTTGTTTGGATCTAGCCACGCAAAGGAGACGCTGGCGAAATTTTACGAAAATTTAAGGAGTTCGAAAATTTTGAAGAAATATTTGATAACTAAAATTTGATTTTGGGTTATGACTTGCAATAGTTGAGTAAATAATATTATTGGGATATATGGATGGTTTGGAAATTAGTAAAAGTGATAATGTGGTTTCAATAAATTGATTTTGGAAAGTTGTTTCAACTGATTGGGTTTGGGAAAGTTAGTGGGTTGGGGACCATTCTTCTTACCTTGGTAATTTCGGGGACGAAATTCTTTTAAGGAGAGGGAAATTTAACGACCCAGAATTTTGCGTTATTTGAAATTGGAATATTTAATAGTTTTTAAATATTTAAAAGTTAATTTTTAACTTGAATTTCAAATATAATGGTTTTTGGACAATTTTTATTGTTTAATTTAATAGTTAAAAAATTGGTTTGAATATGGAATCTTGAGTTTTAGGCTAGATAAAAATAATTTTAAAGCTTATTTAATTTTTATTTATAAGAATGAAGATAATAAATTTTTTAAATTGGATTTAAAAAGTTATTTGTTCAACTTAAAAATAGCTTGTATAAATTGACAAATAAAAATAGCCTTCCAGGGCACAGTCTCGGATTTCAACGAAACTAGAATAGTGTATTGTTATTGGATTTCAAATTCCATAGCATTTGGAGTTATCATTTGGACGTACGGGATAGAAACGCATTGAATATTATATCGAAAATTCAATATAATAATTGGGTTCAAAAAGCTATCTTCTCCATACGATCGATTTAGGACTTGAAACCTTTTCCATTTTATTCGAAGTAGGGGTATAGCATTATAAATGCCTAGCGGCATGCCTCGATAGGGATTCGGAATTTTGAGTTATGTAATCGAGACTATTTAAATTTAAATAAATAAATATATGTTTATTGATTTTGACTATATTCACATCAACCAACTTTCTTTCTTTTCGTAGCCGCCTAGGATTTAACTCTACCTATTCAAACATGCAAGGATCACATCTCCTCCTCCTTTATATTTCACGCAATCGAACACAGTAAGAAAATAAAATGGCAACTTCAAAAAAAATCAAATTCTCCATTTATATTTCATGAAATTTTTTCAAGCCAACTTCAAAAATCCTATTTTTGCATAAACTTCTATCTGGGTTATTTTTGGGAAGTGCGGCATCGTGTGGGTTGTTCGGCAGTGAATGTCGAATGAGTTGTTATAGCTAGGGTTTGGGTTTCATGTTATTTGAGTCATCGATTCGAGAAGTATAACTCGTATTTGGATTCGTAGTACGAAATAGCATCTGGGCGCCGATTTTTGTGGGGATCGATCAACTCAGGAAGGAGGCAACTTGTACGGCCTGGACGTGTATGGGGTTGGACGCATTTTGATAGGAGGATGGCGAGGTGAATCGAAGGTGGCGAGCAAGTGTAGCTTGACGAGAGAAGTTTATCGACATTGTTGGATTTTCGTTTTGAGTTGTGGGTGGCCGTATCACTGTAAAACATGCATGCGGATATTGGGTTAAAGCTTGATTCTTGTACAGGGGAGTTAGGAGGAAGAATAAGTTGCAGTGGGCAGAACTTGTTTTCTTGGGCCGAGCTTTGGAAGTTAGTGGGTAATTAAATATAAATGGTTATTAAGTTGTATAATGCTTTAAATAAAATTCCAATGCTTATAAATTACATAACTCATTCGTTTTAAGTCCGATCGAGGCGCGGTTGGTTGCGTTGCGTTCATATCAACGAATGCGACGCATATGGATTGACTGAATTTGGTGCAATTGAAATTTCAAGTTAAATTTGAACATTGTTCGAATTTAAATCGAAACCAGAGCGCGAAAGCGACAATAAAAACCAAGGTGAGTAAATCTCACTTATTTGGATGATTGGCATTTATTTTAATTAGTTAAAATTAATTATTGATTGATTGGTTGAATTGATAAATTATAATCAATTGAATGTGATATTATATATAGTAGTATATATATTAGTAGTTGGATTGATATTCCCGCATATTTTAGCGGATGAGACCCTATGCGCCCCGCATAATAGCGGATGATCCTATATACCGCGATATCCCACCTCGAAGCATGATTGGTATTTTTATGTTGTATTAACATCTGTGGTTGCAGGGAAACAGTTTGGAGGGATCCAACTGGATTCCTCAAAAATGTTGAATTTAATTTCATATATTGTGATATATGATATGTTGAATAATCTGTGATAGATTATAATGTAATTTGAATTTGTTGGATGCTATAGGAACACTGGCCTAGATTTTCATATTTTAAAATACCATAAGTATTATTTTTGAATTTGTAAAGAAATTAAAAGGGAATTTTGGAAGTGAAATATTATATTGAGTTTGGAATTAATTAAAGAGGTATTACTTTGGATAAAATTCAATAATTTGAATTTTAAATTTATAATTAACTATTTCGTGAAATAATTTTAAATAGAGATTATAAATTAAGGTATATAAAGGATTTTAAATAATAAACTCAAGTGATATGTGTTTAAAAAGAAAAAGGTGTTTAAAAATCGATATTTAAATAGTTGCGAAAATGAAAAGGGAATTTGGAAATAAATATAAAATTGGTTACTCTGGATCTTAAACAAGATCTCTAAATTTTGAAATGAAAGTAAAATCGAGATTTGATTGTTTTTGGAATATAGTTTGGTTTATTTAAGAAATTGATTTATAAATGGAGTTTAACTTAGAAATCAATTTCTAATGGATTTAAGCGATGTGAAACCGTTATAAACTAGGATTGAAAACTGTGAGATTTATAAACAATGTTCATAAATAAAGTGAAATGATTATCAGTTGATAAATTAAAGATATAAATTCACTGTAAGAATTTATAATGAGATGGGTAAATCGGTTTAAAAATAAATGATAGATTTATTTTTAGAAATGTGAAAAGGGGATTTACGAAATTGGGACGTTAATCAATTGGTGATAAATCGAGAGAGATTTATAAATATTAGATTGGTTATATTGGAATTGAAAAAAAATATTTATCAAGAAGTAGAGTTTGTTTTAAAAGTAGAATTTTGAATTATTAAACTAGGTAATTTAAAAGTGTCTAAAAATATTTCAGAAAGTTAGTTATTTAAATATTTTTAAATTGTCAAAAGAATTATAAGTTTTATTAACAAGCCATGTAAAACGATTAGAATTTTATTAATAAATCATAATTAACCAGTATTATTATTTTACAAGATAAATTATTCAATATTAATATGGTTTTATATAATAACTTTTATTTAAGAGTATTTGCCTAAATTAAACTTGGAAAATTATTATAGAAACTTTATAAGCATTACTTTGAGATAATTATCAAATAAAGTTTTCGGAAAGTAATGGTATTTTTTCATGGCGAAATCGAAGAAGAGAGTGCCTTCAGTTAAGTTTTGGATTTCTCCGGGATAGAGACGTAATCATTAAACTGTGAATCCATGGTTGATACCGCGTGGTGCTTTCCATATTTATTTTAAAAGGTTTTTAAAATATTTTGAAGGAAATGGTTTGTGTATATACTTATTTCGGTGAGATAAGTATATATTTTTGAATTAAGAGATTTAATTAAGGAACCCGAAACTTGTAGAATTCGTTGTAAACGAGTTAAGGAATTTATAATATAAATTATGAAGGGTTTTTGAGAAAAGAGATATAAGTGAAATTTTCCTAAGTGTTGGGAAGTAAGGGGTTTAGGAAATATATTTTTAAATATTTCTCTAAGTGTAAAAATAAGATATGGTTTGAAATATCTTGATATGGATACAAGTATTTGAGTTGTCTCAAATATTGAAAATTTGGAAGGAATTTGAATATATATCCTATAAAGATATTTTGAAATAAATTTTGGAAAATCTATAATAAGGCTTAATGTCTGCTTATGGATGTTTTATTGATAATTAAATAACCGACTATCAATTTTGACCAAATTCGTTGATCGTTTCGAAGAGACCGGGATCAGATTTAATTATTCGATAACCACTTCGATCCGATTTGAGCGTTACGAATGAATACCGTAAAGATGATGAAGACGGTGATTCAGTTTGTCCCAACCCAGGACAACTTGTATGGATGAATGCTATCAGAACATCATCATTGGAGGACGATGAGCATTCTAAGTGAAATTGTTCTTGAAAGGTAATCGTTGCCTCAACCCTCATAAACCAGAATGACTGAAAATCAGGGGATATGCAGCAAGGCTAAGTAGGTCATACCCAATTAGGGTATGTTATCACCTTTCTAGATACCCTTGGATATATTATTAATTATGGATACGGTGGTGCATGCAAAAGAGATCTTGATAAGGGTGGGAACACCCGGGGTGATAACATATTCGGTTCTATCCAGGTTAGGGATAAGGCCGGTCTTGTGTTGTAGGGGATCCCGACGAGGTCCTCGGTACATTTTTCTAGAAGTGTACTGTGATAGGTGGTACCCCAGTGCCTAGTCATTGTATGGAATCCAATTTCCAATAAGCGCCATGCGGTTTTGATTGTGCCCAACTATGCTGAAACGTGAGATGCAAGCATTTCAGCTATTTTCTATTTATTTTGTTTAGACACAATTATAATATCAGACGATTTTGATATAAAGTATTTTGGTTATTGTAAGGGAAAAATCCATCGTGTTTATGTGTGACGCAGTCTTACGAGATACCTTTGTTTTTCAATGTATTTTGATAACTTTAATAATTCTAATTGAGTGTGTTTTCTCACGTTGGTTTTCTAGACTGACTCGGGTATTACTTTATTATAATGCTCGGGTCAGACCGAGTATTACATATTCAGGTTAGGATGCTATAGAGCTCAGGAGACAAGCTGGATGACAGAGACGTATTCCACGTACTTGATTATATTCCGATGTGTATTGTAGGCTGTATATCCAGCACTAGTGAGGACAGGATATTATAACTGTCCAGTATTGAGTTATTGATTTGTTGTACTCTGAGGATGTAATGTATAAATAACAGTTGTAGTTCTTTTTGTATAAAGACATGTTATTATCAATTATATATTGTTCCACTGCGATTGTGAGATTGTTTGTTATTATTTCTATTTTCTTCTACCTCTTTCTTCTTTTCCTCTAACGATCTGGTATTTCCGGCACTCGATTGCTCGGCATGCTATACAGTGAACGTATTGATGTCGATTTTCGAGGGTCGAAAATCCGGTTCATGACACTTGGTATCAGAGCTGAAGATTAAGCGAGAACCTTAGCTTTGATGGGGTAACTCATTAGAGATAGGGTCAGTAGCACCCTAAAATGAGGTTGAGTGTATTAATAGATATGAGAGCGTATTTGTTAGTGAATATAAAACTGTTTTATATTATGTTGATTGATCTATTGAGTGGCTTATGGATTCTGGTCAATACGAGTAATTAACGGTATTGATAGGAATCTCTAAACACTTGAAAGAGCAATTTGACATGGTATTGTTTGAAATGGGGTAAATGAAATAATTTTACCCAGATTATTTTTATATATAAAAGAATAATTTTTTAGAGAAATTATTAGTTGTATATGGTGAGCTTGGTTATTAGGAAATGATAATATTAAACTATTATCATTTGTTGTGTGTTGATTGAATAAAAGTTGATATTATAATCAAAGTTAAGAAATAATTTCATATAACAAGATGGAATTTTGTAAATGTGATTTTTTAAATGTGATTTATAAATTGAAATGAATGAAATTTCTGAAGTATACTATATAAATATGGTTTATAAAAATGATTTATAAAGGATTTAAAGGCTGGGAATTTGGGAATTGAATTCCCGTTAGTTTTGAAATATTTTTCAAAGTCTTGGAAAATAATAGAGATATTATTTGGAGAGTATTTTTGGAATAAAAATAATTGAAAGGAATTTTAAAGAAATAAAAGCACTGAACTCACTTCGGTCGCTGGAAAATAAATTTCGGTGATGACTGCAGCATCATCGATGTTCATTTTCGAGTCCCCAAGGGAGGAATTGCTACCTTAATGATTTGCAATTGGAGTTTGTTTTGGAAAACTGGTTTTGGTTTGAAATGCAAAAGAATGATTTGATATACCAAGGGATGTTGTGTGTGTGTGTGTGTGTGTGTGTGTGTGTGTATATATATATATGATTTCAAAAATGATTTGAAATACTTAGAACAAATTGTTAAACTCTGGGATTTTGATTTAAAATGTTTTATTTGGAAATATGAGAAAATAAGTTGATAACTTATAGAATGTGGAAATTGGCAAGTTACAACAATGTTTAAAATTGTTGATTAAGAATGCAAGGAAGTGAAAATTTGAAATTGAATTGTAGAATAGAAATTTAACTTGAATTAAGATTAAATAAAGTGAATTTTGAAAATTTAGCCTAAGTAGGCTAAATGAAATAATTATTGGAAATGGAATCTATTGAGATGTGGGATAAATGAATAAATGAACAAATTAAATCGATTAGTTATTTGGATATTGTTTGGAATGTTGATTGATAAAAATCAAATGTGAAATTGGAAAATTGGAATTGAATTTGAATATAAATGGACATAAACTTAAGTGATGGAGTGGAAATAAATCTAAGAACATTTGAATAAAATGTTATAAAGGACTTAAGAAAATTGATGGTAAAGTTCTTAAGTGAAATTGGTAATAAAGAAATGTACCAAGAAAATAGTGAAGGTTGATAATTGGTTAAAAAAGAAACGAATGTGGAATAATTCTTAAATGATATCAGTTTGGGAAGGATATACTAAGTGAATAACGAATGTGAATAAAGCAATGAGAATAATAATTATGGATGATTGATTATAAGTAAAATGCATGTGAATAAAAAGAATTTGATATAGCTAAGAATCAATGGAAATAAATATGTAAGTTGTACGTATATTATTTTATTTGCATGACGGTTTGATTCAGATTCGAGCACAGAATTTCGAGATAACTTATATCAGTCAGAGTTAGAACTTTTCACTCGATTTTCGACGGCAAACCCTGGATATGGATTTTTGATTTATTCTGAGATTCTCTATCATAGTATACGGCTATGCAAGGAGAAATATGGTTTTTAATCAAGAAACCAGATCTGAGTCCGCACTAGAGAGTTGTGTGAACGATACTAGTTCGGAAGTGAAATTGTGTGGTCGAGTGAGCAATCATATTTGATAGTGCGTACGGATGATCTATGTACATCGTACGGGTTTTGGTGAAATAAATATTGAAAATATAAAATACTGAATAAAATGATTTTTAAGTATATGATTGGATATCATTAGTAAATTAAATATAGGTATATAAAAGCAAGAACTAAATTGATGTCTTCGATATCAAAAAAATGGGACTGCACGACAAAAAGGTACATGTTTGAAATTGTTGTTTGAATTTGATGGTTTTATGAGTCGGCCATTTGGCTTTTGTTTTCTTTGGATGGTTTGAGCCCATAGTGGCTTTTTGTAGTTGTTTGGATCTTGCCGCGCAAAGGAGACGTTGGCGAAATTTTTCGAAAATTTAAGGAGTTCGAAAATTTAGAAGAAATATTTGATAACTAAAATTTGATTTTGGGTTATAACTTGCAATAGTTGAGTAAATAATATTGTTTGGGATTTATGGATGGGTTGGAAATTAGTAAAAGTGATAATGTGGTTTCAATAAATTGATTTTGGAAAGTTGTTTCAACTGATTGAGTTTGGGAAAGTTAGTGGCTTGTGGACCATTGTGCTTACCTTGGTAATTTCGGGGACGAAATTCTTTTAAGGGGAGAGGAATGTAACGACCCAGAATTTTGCGTTATTTGAAATTGGAGTATTTAATCGTTTTTAAATATTTAAAAGTTAATTTTTAACTTGAATTTCAAATATAATGATTTTTGGACAATTTTTATTGTTTAATTTAATAGTTAAAAAATTGGTTTGAATATGGAACCTTGAGTTTTAGGCTAGATAAAAATAATTGCAAAGCTTATTTAATTTTTATTTATACAAATGAAGATAATAAATTTTTTAAATTGGATTTAAAAAGTGATTTGTTCAATTTAAAAATAGCTTGTATAAATTGATGAAAAAAAATAGCCTTCCAGGGCTTAATCTCGGATTTCGACGAAACTAGTTCCATTGGATCCGTAATAGTGCATTATTATTTGGATTTCAAATTTTGTAGCGTTTGGAGTTATCATTTGGACGTACAGGATAGAAACGCGTTGAATATTATATCAAAAATTCAATATAATAATTGGGTTCAAAAAGCTATCTTCTCCATACGATCGAATTAGGACTTGAAACCTTTTCCATTTTGTTCGAAATAGGGGTATAGCATTATGAATGCCTAGTGGCACGCCTCAATAGGGATTTGGAATTTTGAGTTATGTAATCGAGACGATTTAAATTTATATATATATATATATATATATATATATATATATATATGTTTATTGATTTTGACTATATTCACATCAACCAACTTTCTTTCTTTTTGTAGCCGCCTAGGATTTAACTCTACCTATTCAAACACGCAAGGATCACATCTCCTCCTCCTTTATATTTCACGCAACCGAACACAGTAAGAAAAAAATATGGAAATTCAAAAAAAATCAAATTCTCCATTTATATTTCATGAAAAATTTTCAAACCAACTTCAAAAATCCTATTTTTGCATAAACTTCTATCTGGGTTATTTTTGGGAAGTGTGGCATCGAGTGGGTTATTCGACAGTGAATGTCGAACGAGTTGTTATAGCTAGGGTTTGGGTTTCATGGTGTTTGAGTCATCGATTCGAGAAGTATAACTCGTATTTGGATTCGTAGTACGAAATAGCATCTGGGCGCCGATTTTTATGGGGATCGATCAACTTAGGAGGGAGGCGGCTTGTATGGCCTGGACGTGTATGGGGTTGGACGTGTTTTGATAGGAGGATGGAGAGGTGAATCAAAGGTGGCGAGCAAGTGTAGCTTGACGAGAGAAGTTGGTCGGCGTTGTCGGATTTTCGTTTCGAGTTGTGGGTGGTCGTATCACTGTAAAACATGCAAGCGGATATTGGGTTAGAGCTTGAATCTTGTACAGGGGAGTTAGGAGGAAGAAGAAGTTGCAATGGGCCGAACTTGTGTTCTTGGGCCGAGCTTTGGAAGTTAGTGGGTAATTAAATATAAATGGTGATTAAATTGTATAATGGTTTAAATAAAATTACAATACTTATAAATTACATAACTCGTTCGTTTTAGGTCTGATCGAGGCGCGGTTGGTTGCGTTGCATTCATATCAACGAATGCAACGCATATGGATTGACTGAATTTGGTGCAATTGAAATTTCAAGTTAAATTCGTACGATTTTTGAATTTAAATCGAAACCAGAGCACAAAAGCGACAATAAAAACCAAGGTGAGTGAATCTCACTCATTTGGATGTTTAGCATTTATTTTAATTAGTTAAAATTAATTATTGATTGATTGGTTGAACTGATAAAATATTATCAATTGAATGTGATATTATATATAGTAGTATATATATTAGTAGTTGGATTGATATTTCCGCATATTTTTATGTTGTATTAACATCTGTGGTTGCAGGGAAACAGGTTGGAGGGATCCAACTGGATTCCTTAAAAATGTTGAATTTAATTTCATATATTGTGATATATGATATGTTTGAAAAATCTATGATAGATTATAATGTAATTTGAATTTATTGGATGCTATAGTAACAGTGGCCTAGATTTTGGTATTTTATAATATCATAAGTATTATTTTTGAATTTGTAAAGAAATTAAAAGGGAATCTTGGAAGTGAAATACTATATTGAGTTTGGAATTAATTAAAGAGGTATTGTTTTGGATAAAAATCAATAATTTGAATTTTAAATTTATAATTAATTATTTCATGAAATAATTTTAAATAGAGATTATAAATTAAGGTATATAAAGGATTTTAAACAATAAACTCAAGCGATATGTGTTTAAAAAGAAAAAGGGGTTTAAAAATTGATATTTAAATAGTTGGGAAAATGAAAAGGGAATTTGGAAATAAATATAAAATTGGTTACTCTAGATCTTAAATAAGATCTCTAAATTTCGAAATGGAAGTAAAATCGAGATTTTATTGTTTTTGGAATATAGTTTGGTTTATTTAAGAAATTGATTAATAAATGGAATTTAACTTAGAAATCAATTTATAATGGATTTAAGCGATGTGAAACCGTTATAAACTAGGATTGAAAACTGTGAGATTTATAAAAAATGTTTATAAATAAAGTGAAATGATTATCAGTTGATAAATTGAAGATATAAATTCACTATAAGAAATTATAATGAGATGGGTAAATCGGTTTAAAAATAAATAATAGATTTATTTTTTAGAAATGTGAAAAAGGGGATTTACGAAATTGGGACGTAAATCAATTGGTGATAAATCAAGAGAGATTTATAATTATTAGATTGGTTATATTGGAATTGAAAAAAAATATGTTTATCAAGAAGTAGAGTTTGTTTTAAAAGGAGAATTTTGAATTATTAAACTAGGTAATTTAAAAGTGTTTAAAAATATTTCAAAAAGTTAGTTATTTAAATATTTTTAAATTGTCAAAAGAATTATAAGTTTTATAAACAAGTCTTGTAGAACGATTAGAATTTTATTAATAAATCGGAATTAATCAGTATTATTATTTTAAAAGATAAATTATTCAATATTAATACGGTTTTATATAATAACTTTTATTTAAGAGTATTTTTCTAAATTAAACTTGGAAAATTATAGAAACTTTATAAGCATTATTATGAGATAATTATCAAATAAATTTTTCGAAAAGTAATGGTATACTTTCATGGCAAAATCGAAGGTAGAGAGTGCATGTAGTTAAGCTTTGGATTTCTCTAGGACAGAGACGTAATCATTGAGCTGCGAATCCATGGTTGATACAGCGTGGTGCTTTCCATATTTATTTTAAAAGGGTTTCAAATATTTTGAAGGAAATGGTTTGTGTATATACTTATTTCGGTGAGATAAGTATATATTTTTGAATTAAGAGATTTAATTAAGGAACCCGGAACTTTTAGAATTCGTTATAAATGAGTTAAGGAATTTACAATATAAATTATGAAGGGTTTTTGAGAAAAGAGATATAAGTGAAATTTTCCTAAGTGTTGGGAAGTAAGGGGTTTAGGAAATATATTTTTAAATATTTTTCTAAGTGTTAAAATAAGGGACGGTTTGAAATATCCTAATATGGATATAAGTATTTTAGTTGTCTCAAATATTGAAAATTTGGAAGAGATTTGAATATATATCTTATAAAGATATTTTGAAATAAACTTTGGAAAATCTATAATAAGGCCTCATGTCTGCTAATGGATGTTTTATTGATAGTTAAATAACCGACTATCAATTTTGGCCAAATTCGTTGATCGTTTCGAAGAGACCGGGATCGGATTTAATTATCCAAGAACCACTTCGATCCGATTTGAGCGTTACGAATGAATACCATGAAGATAACGAAGAAGGTGGTTCGGTTTGTCCAGACCCAGGACAACTTGTATGGACGAATGCTATCAGAACATCGTCATTGGAGGACGATAAGCATTCTAAATGAAATTGTTCTTTAAAGGTAATCGTAGCCTCAACCCTCATCAATTGGAATGACTGAAAATCAGGGGATATGCAACAAGGCTAAGTGGGTCATACCCAATTAGGGTATGTTATCACCTTTTTAGATACCCTTGGATATATTATTAATTATGGATACGGTAGTGCATGCAAAAGAACTCTCGATAAGGGTGGGAACACCCGGGTGATAACATATTCGGTTCTATCCAGGTAAGGGATAGGGTCGGCCTTGTGTTGTAGGGGATCCCGGCGAGGTCCCCGGTACATTTTTCTAGAAGTGTACTGTGATAGGTGGTACCCCAGTGCCTAGTCATTGTATGGAATCCAATTTCCAATAAGCGCCATACGGTTTTGATTGTGCCCAACTATGCTGAAACGTGAGACGCAAGCATTTCAGCTATTTTCTATTTATTTTGTTTAGAACTATTATAATATCACACGGATTTGATATAAAGTTTTTTGGTTATCGTAAGGGAAAAACCTGTCGTGTTTATGTGTGACGCGGTCTTACGAGATACCATTGTTTTTCAAAGGATTTTGATAACTTTAATAATTCAAATTGAGTGTGTTTTCTCAAGCTGGTTTTCCAGACTGACTCGGGTGTTATTTTATTATAATGCTCGGGTCAGACCGAGTATTACATATTCAGGTTAGGATGCTATGGAGCTCAGGAGACGAGCTGGATGATAGAGACGTATTCCACGTACTTGATTATA
Organism: Allium fistulosum; assembly: GCA_030737815.1. NCBI lineage: Eukaryota > Viridiplantae > Streptophyta > Magnoliopsida > Asparagales > Amaryllidaceae > Allium > Allium fistulosum. The sequence goes on from CM060902.1 coordinate 1,027,660,661, forward strand.
TTCCGCTGTGTATTGTAGGCTGTATATTCAGCACTAGTGAGGACAAGATATTATAACTGTCCAGTATTGAGTTATTGATTTGTTGTACTCTGATGATGTAATGTATAAATAACATTTGTTGTTCTTTTTGTATAAAGACATGTTATTATCTATTATATATTGTTCCGTTGTGATTGTGAGATTCTTTGTTGTTATTTCTATTTTCTTCTACCTCTTTCTTCTTTTCCTCTAACGATCTGGTATTTCCGACACTCAATTGCTCGGCATGCTATACAGTGAACGTAATGATGTCGATTTTCGAGGGTTAAAAATCTGGATCGTGACAAAGTCCTTCGTCTTATGGTCCATACTCATAATGATATCTCTAGTCTATTATTCGTAGGAACTCGTAGCCAGATTAGCTGGGCGGATTTTCCCTAGAGAATTTGGGACCAACCCCACGTCATTCCAAATATTTATCATAAGGATATCTCGCATCAATAATAGTGTACACAACTGTTGGTAGCCTCAAAGTGAAGGGTAGACTTCCATCATGTAACTCTATTGACCTCGCATCCCTATGACTTAGCCACAAATCAATTACTCCCCATACACTCACACATACACACTCTCTCTCATCTTATTGTTTCATAAATAAGGCCTTATAAGGAATCTTCCTTACTACGCCTTAAAATAATAATTAGGCTATATAAGAGTTTCCTCTTATTTTCGCCTCACAATCAATTACCTTCATAATGGGGGAAATAAATGTGAATAAATGCCTAATTAACTATGCCATATACACAATAATTATACATTAATTACATAAATAGAGATAAATATATATTTTTCGCCTAATAAGTTCTAAACGCACGGATTTTACGCTCTAAACTACTGTTAAATGTCAATACCCTAACCAATTATTATTATAAGTCTCTCTTCTTCAAATTCCCAAGATTTCATGGGATTCTAATGTCCAAACAGGGAATAAATATTCATAACCAAAACTGCAATAACAGACTTGTAAGAAACTCGATTTATTACAAAATTCAATGGAATATCTTAAACAATAAGAATTGCAATCGAAACCTCATATTCTATTCAACTCCCCTTTTAAAAAGAAATAGATAAGAATAAATTGTGTAAACTACGAATAGAATTTGTAATCTAAACCCCTTATTTTATTAAAGGATCACAATTAGACCCAGCGGAATAGACTATGAAATTATCAAAAATTGTATAAACGAAACAAATTTCAACAAATTAATGTAAATAATTTGCAATCTCAGCATTGAATTGACATATTGAAATAAAAAGGAATTTGGAGGATTTTATCTATCATATTTTCGAAATCCCAAAATCCCTAAGGCATATTCAAATCCAAAAAGAAATACACTAAACAGTTTCTGAAAAGAAATACTAAGGTTTCCACTCACAGATTAGCCTTAGCTTCACTAAAATGGATTTGTAGCCTCTCGATATCTTCCCGAATCTCTCTCTTTCAATATATATGCACACAATAGGGAATATGTATATATATTCATTAGATTCGGAATAATTGGAGAAGAAAAGGATAAGAGTAAATTGAAGGAAGAAGAAACAAATATGAAATAAGTTGAATTCTTACCTGAATTCTCTACGGAGTTTCTGAATTTTATTAGAGAGAGATAGCAATGGCAAAATTTCATCGTATTCTCCAAAATAATATGAATAAAAGTGGAGAGGATAAGGTTCTATTTATAAGGGTTGAAATGCACTAGAACTGTAGGATGGAAGTAGGTAGGAAACGAGTAAATTTGGAGCACACAGTTGAATATAACATAGCTTCAAACCCTAGCCGCCACTAGCAACTTTTGTTGCCATGCGGTCGACCGCTTATGGGCGACCGGTTGACCGCTACGGTCGACCGGTTGACCTATATAGGTCGACTGCTCCTCTATTTCGAGGAACGTTTATTTTCTTCCGTTGCATGATTATTTTATTCCCTAATTAACTTTTTAACGTTAAACATTAATAAAAAGTTTACTTAGCCCCCAAGCTAATTTTTAAAATTTAAACCCTAAATTTGATTTCTCATTTGAATTTGAATCCAAACTAAATTAGTTTAAATCTAAAAACTTCAAATGCCCATAACTTCTTTGCTTGTGCTCCGTTTTCAGCATGTTATATATGGAAACAGATCAGAATTTTTTCACGAACACAACAGAATAACTTTCGTGGTAAAATTCCAACTTTTACAAAATTTCCATATTCAACCCTTATCATAGTTAATTCAATTTACTTTATTTATTTATGGTTCATTTTAGTGGGTGTTACATTCTCCCCCCTTAAAAAGGATTTCGTTCTGAAATCTTCCAGCGGGCGAACAGGTAACGCGCAATAACATCCATGTTATACAACTAAGTCCTCTACACAACCATCTACTCAACCAATAGTGCAATGTGATTATGTACTTTAGGCATGCTAAAATGAGCTCCATCCTAGTGTGAGTGTGTAATTGTGTCATGAAAGTATGTATGCAAATATCCTAAACATGCATAAAAATTTCTATATGAATGTAAAGTGATTGTGAAAAAGTATAACAATCATATCCTACCATCCAATCTAGGAACCACGATGCAACCAAAATCCTAATTTTGGAGAGAAAAATTACCATTGAAAAGCTCTGAATGAGTGCTCTTCATCTTCTCCTCGGTCTCCCATGTGCTTTCCCTTGGATTATTTCCCCATTGTACTTGGACCAACCTAATTATTTTATTGCGGAGTCTCCTAGTACCATGTTCCACAATGCGTGCGGTGGCACGAGGCACTATCGGCTCCATTACAAAATCCCTTAACTGATCAGGCTCTACTATTTTAGCAGTGTCATGAAGGCAAAGATGAGAAACGTGGAAAACATTGTGGACTCCTGCCAACTTGTCAGGAAGCTCCACATGTACGCCAATTTTCCTATTCTTTCTAGAATTATGAATGGCCCAACAAATCAAGGCGCCAATTTTTCAGACTTACCAAACCTAACAAATTTTCTAAGAGAGGAGATTTTAACAAATATCATATCTCCAACCCCAAATTCGAGCACTTTCCTTCTTTTATCCGCATAAGATTTTAGACTGTCTTGTGCTACCTTCATCCTTTGCCTGATCAACTTTACTTTTTCCATGGTATCACAGATCAAATCGGGTCTAAGCATACCAATTTGATAACAATTATTATATGCAAACTCAACCTAAGGTAGATGCTGCTCCCAATGTCCTCCGAAATCCAAGACACAGGCTCTCAACAAGTCCTCCAAAATCCAATTCATCCTCTCTGTTTGTCCGTTGGTTTGTGGATGATATGTCGTGCTAAGGTTCAAAGAAGTTCCCAAAGCTGTTTATAGGCTCCTCTAAAATTTGCTAGTGAACAAGGGGTCCTTATCACTGACTGTGCTCATAGGAATTCCATGTAGACGAACTGCCTCCTTAATATAATTCTAGACGAGAGAGGCGCTGGTCCTATTTCTCCTGATTGGAACAAAATGAGCACTCTTAGTGAGCCCGTCCACAACAACCCAAATAGCTTCATTGCCCTTCTAAATTTTAGGCAATCCTTCCACAGAATCCATCGAAATATGTTTCCACTTCCAAGTCATAATTTTCAAAGGTAATAATAATCCACCAGGCTTCCATTGCTCAACTTTTATCTTCTGACATGTCAAACACCTAGCAACAAATTTAGCTGCGCTTCTCTTTATTCCATTCCAAAAGAAAATTCTCTTTATGTCCTTGTACATCTTATCTCCTTCGGGATGAATGGTCATCCTTGAGTGGTGACACTCCATGTAACAACCCGGGGTTTTTGCACCTTTTTATAATCATCGTTAAATGATTTATCTGATAACTAATTGCTGTGGGGATTTAAATCTAGTTGAGATTCTTTTATAGATTGTTAAGTGTTAGTGGGCTTTTAAATCTAGCCCATGTTCTAATTTTTTTCAGTGCCTGGTTATCAAATGTATACCCGGTTTCTCCCTTAGTTATTTTCGTTCGAAAACCCTATACGAAAAAAAATAAAAATTCGAATCGTTCCCTTTTCATTTTCACTCGTTCGAAAATCAAAAGCAAAACCCTACTTTGTAAAACCAAGCCCAAATGAAATTATGTGACCGGCCCAAACTAGATGATAAACAAATGCGTCCCTCTTCCCTTTTGTTATTTGATCAACCCGGTTCCTCCATTTGTTTTCAAAAACCCTAGAAACAAACGAACAGGAAAAATAATGGCGGCTTTGAAATTCTCGTGCTCGTTCATTCTCCTGTTCGAAGCTAGGGCTTCTAGCAAATAAAAAATGATGGCGGCCTCGTCCTCATCTTCGTTCCTCTACAAATTAGGGCATCGTAGAAGTTGAAGATAGTGGCTGCTAACTTCGTTCGTTTTCCTCTTCACTCCAATTAGAGCCTTTGCTGAGTGACTCGATCGAAAGCACGGTCGATCGAAGCTTCTACTTTTCATGCTTGCTTGTAGAAGGAGGTGAGTTCTACTCACATCTAATTCAAAATGCTGTTGGTATATGATTCAAGCTCTTGATTTTGTTTATGTCAGTTCGCATCCCTTTATTTGAGTTCGTATAAGTATTTTTGATTCTTGTCAACTGATTGTTTGTCCATTCGTGTATATTTTGATGTTGAAATTCATCTGACTTCGGTCGTTTTGATTTTTGGTTCGATGTTGATATTTCTAACTTGAGACAGTGGATTTAAGTTGCATTTTTATGGTGACCTCGGCTTTGAATTCTTGGCAACTTCGCTTTGATGTTGCGGATTTCTTATTTCTGATATTCACGGCATTGTTTTATTTCGTGACCACCATGGCTCGACTTCCATCTGACTTCGGTCACGTGGTTGCGCGAATGTGATTCCATGACTTTGTTAAGTAGCTCACTGCTTTAACTTGATTTTGTGAAAACTATTTGAGATAAGAGTTTCACTTATTTTTGTGAAAACTATTTTGGGAAAATGTTTGGCTTCGGCCTTGACTTTGTCAAACTCTATTTTTAAGTGTCTGCATTTGAACTTGATCTTGTGAGATTTGGTCATTTATTTGCTACTTGACTTTAATGGTAGCACCCGTGCACTTATATGTGTGCTTATGTTGTTCGACTTTGTCGATTGTTGATGGTTTTGCTGTGATGATTTTGGTAGTTCGACTTTGGCCACCCTTTGGTCACTTGACTTTGTGAATTTCTATTACTGGACTAAACCATTTCTAGTACCTTGCTTGATTTGCTTAATTGTGTTATGTACTCTGCTGCATATCACTGTTTTACATTTGCATATGCTCTCTGGTATATTAGAGTCAGTTAGCACACTTGACATGTTATATTGTGTTGTACTGTCTGGAGTTCGAATACATGTATCTTGTGTCTATTGAGTCGGAATATCCACTGTGTTTGTTCTATATCGAGTACACGTTATTGTCATTCATTAGAATTCAGTTGCATTCATCTGGTAGTTTCATACCAATTGTTATTAATCTCTATGTTGATTCGATGCTGTGTTTCATGGGAGTTGCGATGCAATGTTGCATTCTGGTATATGCACTTGAGTCTGTTTCATATTGCCTATTCATTGTAGTTGCAGTTGCACTTCTTGACTCCACTGTGTACATTGTTTAGTTTTATATCCCTGCATGTCAAGTTTATACAGGTGTGATTGAACATTCATGTTACCCAAACCTGTAGTACGCATTGTCATTGTGGATAATGAAGTTTGTTTATTCAAGTCATACATGTGTTCATGTATTGCTTGCAGCCTGTTTCACATGTATAACTCGTTATATCTTTGTTTATGTATCCCCTTTGGGTGGGGATTCACTTGCATTGCTGAGTAGTCTTTTGTGTTTGTTGTACATATGAAATTGATTTATATGTATATTAAACATTGCTTCTCAGTGACATTCACTTGCATTCTTATGCTTAAATGATTAAGTTGTTGCTGTGTTTCCTTATTTGGGTACACATACTTGTTATCTCTGGATGGCATCCCTTTGGTGTAGTTTCATGTTGCCATCTCAGTTTGCTTTCACCACTTTGTACCGTGGTTTCTCTGACCAATCTGGGTTGGATATTTTGAGTTTCGACTTATTAATTGCTGTTAATATTTGGAGTTGTGGTGACTTTATAATCTATTGTGGCGAGGCAGTGCACGTGTGCGTGTACTGCAGCCACACAGAATTGACAGGTTTTAATTGATATTTCTTTTGTTCTGGATTCATTGGTCAGTTGCGAAATTCGTAGGCTGTATTGGCGAGGCAGTACACATTAGCGTGTACTGTAGCCAATCAGCATTGATGTTTTTAAATTGACATTTTGATTGTTTAAATTGCTTTGGATTTCTGATTTGTTGTTTAACACTATTTAGTGTTATATCTGTCGTTATCCGATTCTTTTATCGAGGAGTCGGATATACGAGATTTCTGTGACTGCCGTCTAGTTGATGTTTGATTATTATTGCTTCTATGCACTAATAACTGAGTTTGAATTAGACTGACCCGTGTATTATTTTCTTTTGAATGTATTACTCGGGTCAGACCCGAGTATTTCAGGTTGTAGATTTCCTGCTTTGAGTTGCTATTGAGCTATGAAGACTTTTTATATCATTTGAAGTAGTTTTCGTCGTTTTGTAGAAGTCGTGTCATTGTATAGGATGATATGTATTCATGTATATTAGTTGATAATGTACTTGTATATATAACTTCCAGAGTCAACAGTTGTAGTTGTATCATATGCATTGTGTCAACTATATTGTAACTGACATCAGTTATGTATATATATGATATTTTTGTTTTATCTGTGTTCCGCATTTATATTATCTGTGTTATTATTATATCTAATGTCCTAAACTATTATGAACCATCGTAGTTTGTTTTATACTGGTAATTGGGTATGTCGATGGGAGTAAATAAATAAGATGAAAAATGAAAAGTATATACCACTCTTATCGAGGTAACCAATATTAGTGTAAGGCCAACTACGGATGGCCGCTCCTATCCAACCTTATTCTTCGTAATAATAGACAGTATTTCTTTTAATACTCTTTGTTATTATGAGTATAGAGGTGGGGTGTCACACTCCATAAGCACATCTCTCATTAAATCATCAATCATTGGGACACAAAGATGTATATCCCTTCTCATTAACTGAAGACCTCCTAGCATGGGTAAAATGCTCTCCTTTTCTCAATTTTTCTAAAATCTCTACTAACTTCTCATCTTTCACTTGCTCATGCCCTATACGATCCATCAAGGCTGGTCTAATCTCCATAACTAATAGAAAACATTGGATGTGTTCTGTTGACGGTTGATGGTTAAAATTTGAGAGAAACTCCAACTGTCTCCATTCATATATAACACCTAGGGTAGCGTGTCTTCGACTAAGAGTATCGGCGACTACGTTCCCTTTTCCGGGGGTGTATTGAATACCAAAGTCAAAGGATAATACATACTTCATCCACCTCTGCTGCCTGAGATTCAAATCCCTTTGGGAAAATATGTATTTGAGTGATTTATGATCCGTGAATAATTTAAACCTTTCCCCCAAGAGATAATGCCTCCACATCTTTAAGGCAAAAACAATGGCTGCCAATTCGAAATCATGCACTTGATACCTCTTCTCATGGTCATTTAGTTGTCTAGTAGCATAGGCAACTAACCTCCCTTCTTGCATAAGAATTGTCGTAATCCTGTACCACATGCATCTATGAAAACCTTGAACGGCTTGGTTCCATCTGCAATAGTGAGCACATGTGCACTAGTCAATGACTCCTTAAGCTTCTCAAATGTCTTGGTGCATCTATCACCCAAACAAAAACTAGATTCTTCTTAGTCAATCGAGTTAATGGGGCTGCTATTTGTGCAAAGCTCTTGATGAACTTCCTATAATAGCATGCCAACCTTAGAAAACTTCTAAACTCTGGTGCATTACTAGGAGTCTTCTATCCTAGGACAACTTCCACTTTAGCAAGATCCATAGCCAATCCTTGTTGCCCAAGGAACCTAACTTCATTCGTCTAAAAATGACATTTAGAAAACTTGGCTTTAAGTTGATTTCCTCTCAAGGTCTCCATTACCTCCATAAGGTGGTCCTCATGCTCCTTCTTGCAATTGGAGAAAACCATGATATCATCAATAAACATCACGACAAATTTATTAAGTTGCCCTCTAAATACCCTACCCATCAAATCCACGAAGTATGTTGGGGCATTCGTCAGTCCAAAAGGCATTACTTTCCACTCATAGAGCCCATCTAGAGTACGGAATTGGGTATTTGGCTTGCTTTCCTCTACAATCCTTAACTGATGGAATCTCATTGCTAAGTATAATTGGGAAAAGACTTTAACCCCTACAAGTTGGTCGAACAAGTCATCTATTCTAGGTAGTGGGTGTTAGTCCATGAGTTAATGGTTTTGATGACAACAACCTTAGAATAAGATTATATAATATAAATACTAATATTATAGTTTAGATATATATGTATATGCAAGATTTAACCATGCAGGTACCAAGAATGAAGACTGTACAGTATAGAGATTCAATATATCAAGATTGAAGACTCATGAGTATCAAGATTATCAAGAGTTCAAGATTTCAAGATAAGTATTGAGTCTAGAATTTTGTTAAAACTTCACAATAGCACTGAAATCTTCACTCCATTTTTCTTTTGGGATGGAACCCATTTCTACCTTTTTAGTGGCTTACAAACCCACGACAAGTAGCTTACAAACCTACGACAAGTGGCTTACAAACCCACGAACATCCTAGTTTTGTACAAGTTCTCGAGTCCTGATATGATGAGATATTCTGCAGGAAGAAGCTTGCAAAACTACTTCAAAATGTTTTTCAAAACAACTTCGGAATGATTTTCAAAATTGCTTTTCAAAATGTTTTAGCCTTAAAAATTATCTTTCAAATGATTTTCAAAAAGATGTTTTAGCCTTGAATATTCTTGTTTTTAAACTTCGTTTGTTTTAAACTATCTTTTAATTATAATATATTTATACTTAGATTTAAATATAAAATTATAGTAAAATTATATATATATTGTTCTCTATATTTATCTATGTATTTTATCTATAGTCAAGTATATTTATAAAATTTAAAATAGTTTTAATATAAGATAAAGGTTATTTTCAAAGAAAAACAAAACATCAAAATTTCCTTTGGGATGTCGACATGCCCTAGTACCCCATGTCGACATAGTGTCAGTTAGTTTCAAAATTTGAATTTCAAAAGAAGTGTCTATTCGCCATAACCTTTCACGAATGGACATGACTGTTGTTCTTCTATAAATAGGGGTTAGTTTCAATGAATTTAACATCAGATTTTCTGGTTTTTCACTTCTCTTCCACTTCCACATTTTCTTATTCAAAATCCTATCATCACTCTTTCGAAATCAACATTGAATCTAACTAGATTATCTCTGGTTTGATTCTCTATCACTATCTCAACAAGATCCAAGTGTTATTCAGAGTTATAGGCTTCTTTGTAATCTATCTAGTGAGAAAAGGTGTGATTGTAGCCTTGGAAATCAATCAAGCGAGAAAAGGTGTGATTGTAGCCTTGGAAATCAATTGGGTGAACTTGTTGCCCCGGAAATCAAGTATCTCTACCCATAGGATTGTGATTCTGGAGGGTGTACCTCGTAGCCTTGAAACCGAGGGTTGTAATTGTTGAATTGCTTTTGAAAGGAAATCCGTACTTAGTTGTGCGGGATTGGATGTAGGGTGACCCCGAACCAGTATAAAATCCGGTGTGTTCTTTCCTTTACTGCATTTACTTTATTTCTACATCTATGTTTGTTTCTGTGATTATATCTGTGTCTGACTATTGCATAAATTTGTGTTCAAATTAACATAAACTCAAAAAGATTTAGTAATTTCTTAAAAACACTATTCACCCCCCTCTAGTGTTATTCCTAGCATTAAGATCCATATTCCGCATTCCTCTCATTTGGTATCGGAGCAAGGTTTTCAAAAGTTTCATAATCTGATTTTTGAAAAAGTTTTTTTTAAAATGGCTATGTTTAAGAAATTTGTTAATGCGTGTTTAGAAATATTCAGATCATCATTGTCTCTTGAGTCTTCATATAATCAATATTCAAATACAAGTTGTCTACTAAGAATGATTAATGTGCAGGAATCATGCTTTATGGGAATTGAAGAATCAATCCAGAATAAACAAACTGTGCAGATCAAAAAGAAAAAATGGATACTCGATAGTGGATGTTCTAGACATATGACTGGGAATCCAGATATGTTGAATGATATAATATACAAAGACGGAGGACTGGTTAACTTTGGAGACAATTCAAAAGGTTATGTGATCGGCATCGGCAAAGTCGGTAACTCTGAAACTCCTATTATTACTAATGTTTTGCTAGTTAAGAATCTGAAACACAATCTGTTAAGTATAAGTCAACTATGCGATAAAGGATATAAAATTAAATTTGAAAAAGATAATTGTCACATTGAAGATAATAATTCAACCATAATATTTGAGGGAATTAGGAAAAAGAATATTTATATTCTTAGTATGAAAATTGCAAATGATAACTTGTGTCTTTTGGCAAATGCAAGTGACCCTTGGATATGGCATAAGAGATTTGGGCATTTGAATTTCAAACTCTTATCTAGACAGTCAAAACATGATCTAGTAAGAGGCCTCCCTAAAATGAATTTTAAAGTAGATAGTCTATGTGATGCATGTCAACTAGGAAAACTTAGAAAAAGTTCCTTTAAATAAAAAGATTTGATTTCAACTTCAAAACCTCTTGAATTACTTCATCTTGATTTATTTGGTCCATCTCAAATTCAGTCATTAAATCATAGTAAATATGTTTTTGTAATTGTAGATGATTATTCTAGATTTACATGGACAATATTTTTAAAACATAAAAGTGATACTTTTGAATGTTTTAAGAATTTTTCAAAAAGGGTTCAAAATCAATTTTCTCAAAAAATTATAACCATCCGTAGTGATCACGGTGGTGAATTTGAAAATGAAAAGTTTGAAGAATTCTGCAATAAAAAGGGAATAATTCACGATTTTTCATTTCCTAGAACTCCACAACAAAACGGAGTAGTAGAACGTAAAAATAGGACGATTCAAGAGTGTGCGAGAACTATGCTTTTTGATAGTAATTTACCAAAGTACTTTTGGGCAGAAGCAGTTGCTACAGCCTGTTATATTTTAAATAGAATTTTAATTAGACCTTTAACTGATAAGACATCTTATGAACTTATTTACTTAAAGAAACCTAAGGTATCTTATTTTAGAATTTTTGGAAGTAAATGTTTTATTTTAAATACAAAAGATAACTTAGATAAATTTGATCATAAATAAGACAAAGGTATCTTTATCGGATACTCTAATAGAAGTAAAGCATACAGAGTATTTAATTTAAAAAATAATACCATCGAAGAAACAATGCATGTTTCATTTGATGAAAATTTCAAAAATTTTGAAGAAATAAATGATGAATAGGATTTAATCACTCAAAACCAAGAGTTAACTGAACTAATAATGAATTAAATCATCCTAATAAAAGGATTAAACTTTTAAAAGATCACCCTATAGAAAATATACTTGGAGATATGCAATCTGTTGTTAAAACTAGAAACCAACTAAGTCAAATGAGTAATATAGCTTTTATATCAACTATTGAACCCAAAAATCCAGAAGAAGCATCAACTGATGATTCATGGATTTTGGCTATGCAAGAAGAATTAAATCAATTCACTAGAAATGATGTTTGGGAACTTGTTCCTAGACCTGAAAATAAAACTATAATTGGAACTAAATGGGTTTATAAAAATAAAATGAATGAACAAGGAGAGGTTGTTAGAAATAAAGCCCGGTTAATCGCTCAAGGTTATTGTCAAGAAGAAGGAATAGATTTTGATGAAACCTTTGCCCCCGTAGCAAGATTAGAAGCCATTAGGATTCTACTTACTTTCGCAATCATAATAATTTCAAATTATTTCAAATGGATGTTAAAAGTGCATTTTTAAATGGTTTTGTAAAAGAAGAAGTATTTGTTAAACAACCACCACTTTTTGAAAATGATAAATTTCGAAATCATGTTTACAAACTTAAGAAAGCTCTATATGGTCTGAAGCAAGCTCCTAGAGCCTGGTATGATAGACTAAGATCTTACTTGTTACAATCAAATTTTGAAATAGGTAAAGTAGATAATACTCTTTTTATTAAAAGAAATAAAAATGATATTCAACTCGTACAAGTCTACGTAGATGATATCATTTTTGGATCAACTAATTTTGAAATGAATAAAGAATTTTCTGAAATAATGACAAAAGAGTTTGAGATGAGTGATATGGGTGAATTAAACTTCTTTTTAGGATTACAAATAAAACAATTAGATAATGGTGTCTTTATTAGTCAAGAAAAATATGCTAAAGATCTAGTTAGTAAATTTGGTTTGACTACTGCGAGTGGAAAACCCACTCCCATGGCAACCAATGAGTACCTTAGTAAAGAAGATCTCTCGAAAGATGTAGATCAAAAATTATATAGAGGAATGATTGGATCATTACTCTATATCACTACGAGTAGACCTGATATCATGCATAGTGTCTGTTTCTGTGCAAGGTATCAATCCCAACCTAAAGAAACTCACTTAAAAGCTGTAAAACGTATTATAAGATATGTTAAACACACCTTTGATTATGGCTTATTTTATCCTAAAAATGATTCGTTTGACTTAATATCCTACTGTGATGTTGATTATGCTGGTTGTAAATCAGACCGAAATAGTACAAGTGGAACTTGTCACTTTTTAGGGCATTCTCTGATTTCCTGGTTTAGTAAAAAGCAAAACACAGTTTCTCTATCAACAACTGAGGCAGAGTATATTTTTGCTGCTTTGGCTTGTTCTCAAGTAATATACATGCAACAAACTTTAAAAGATTTTGGTTTAAATATCTCAAAATCACCAATTTATTGTGATAATACTAGTGCAATAAATTTATCCAAAAATACTACTCAACATGCTCGAACTAAACATATTGATATCAGACACCATTTTCTCAAAGATAATATAAGTAGAAAAGTAATTACTCTCGACTATATCAATTCTGAAAATCAAATTGCTGATATCTTAACAAAATCCTTAAATGAATCTTCATTTACTAATTTAAGAAGAAAATTAGGTATTTGTTCATTAACTGAAATATAAAATATAAATAACAAAGTATAATTAAAAATTAATTCAAAATGAATTAAATAGGCAAAAATTCAAGAACCATATCGACATCCCCCCTAGACCCATGTCGACATATAACATTTTTATTTTTTTAAATTTTTTCCCACCAAAATTCAAATAAGTGGTTATAAATTTCTCCTATTTCGAAATTTTCTTCATTATCTCTGTTTTCTTTCTGTCCTATCTTCTGAGATCAGTTTATCAATGGCCTCCTCTTCCAAATCAAACTTAAAATCAACTTTTTTGTTCCCATCGCCTACTTCTGGTCCGTGTCAACAATCAACGCTCGCTCGTGTAACGAAAATAGAGGATTCTCTGAAAGATACCCTTCAGTTAATGACTGAAATCCAAGTGATGCAACTTCGAATGGCCAAAGAACAAGAGAGGCAAGGCAAAATCCTTAGGAATTTGCAAAAATTTCTGATGGATAATCATGCTAACCCAATCTTGATTGCCGAGGACTCTTCAGGAGATCATGAACAAGAGGAAAGTGAAGAAGAAGAAGAAGAAGAAGAACCAATGGAAAAAGAGCATGCGGAAGACAATGACAAAGTTTTTTGCGTTGGCGAAGTGTGCTTTGACAAAGATGGAAATCTTGTCGAACAACGTGGAAATTTCTGTTTCCACTATCCAAATTGCTCGGTTCATAGATCTCCTATGTTCAAAGACACACATTAGTTTCTTCTCTTTCTTTTCTATTTTGTTTTTTGTTTCTTTTTTCGATCTCTAAGAAAAATGTAAATATAAACAAATATATAATTAATAAATAATGTGTGTTATTATATATGTTCTATTAAAAGTATTATTATATAGATTCTTAGTTAGGAGAGTTTGTAATTTAGGACTAAGTTTTTAGGTTTACAAGTAAGTATTGATGATAACACTATCATCATATAGGATATTAGACTAAGAGTTATATAGTTTAGAGTTAGTTTGTGTTTTGTTGATGACAAAGGGGGAGAAATATAAAATAGGGTAGTTAGGCATAGATTAAGGGGGAGTTATTAGATTTAGGGGGAGTTATTAGGATAGAAGTAATATTTTATAAACAAAGGTTGTCATCATCAACAAGGGGGAGATTGTTAGTCCATGAGTTGATGGTTTTGATGACAACAACCTTAGAATAAGATTATAAAATATAAATACCAACATTATAGTTTAGATATATATGTATATGTAGGATTTAACCATGCAGGTACCAAGAATGAAGACTGTACAATATAGAGATTCAAGATATCAAGATTGAAGACTCATGAGTATCAAGATTATCAAGAGTTCAAGATTTCAAGATAAGTATTGAGTCTAGAATTTTGTTAAAACTTCACGATAGCACTGAAATCTTCACTCCATTTTTCTTTTGGGATGGAACCCATTTCTACCTTTTTAGTGGCTTACAAACCCACGACAAGTAGCTTACAAACCTACGACAAGTGGCTTACAAACCCACAAACATCCTAGTTTTGTACAAGTTCTCGAGTCCTGATATGATGAGATATTCTACAGGAAGAAGATTGCAAAACTACTTCAAAATGTTTTTCAAAACAACTTCGGAATGATTTTCAAAATTGCTTTTCAAAATGTTTTAGCCTTAAAAATTATCTTTCAAATGATTTTCAAAAAGATGTTTTAGCCTTGAATACTCTTGTTTTTAAACTTCGTTTGTTTTAAACTATCTTTTAATTATAATATATTTATACTTAGATTTAAATATAAAATTATAGTAAAATTATATATATTGTTCTCTATATTTATCTATGTATTTTATCTATAGTCAAGTATATTTATAAAATTTAAAATAGTTTTAATATAAGATAAAGGTTATTTTCAAAGAAAAACAAAACATCAAAATTTCCTTTGGGATGTCGACATGCCCTAGTACCCCATGTCGACATAGTGTCAGTTAGTTTCAAAATTTGAATTTCAAAAGAAGTGTCTATTCGCCATAACCTTTCACGAATGGACATGACTGTTGTTCTTCTATAAATAAGGGTTAGTTTCAACGAATTTAACATCAGATTTTCTGGTTTTTCACTTCTCTTCCTCTTCCACGTTTTCTTATTCAAAATCCTATCATCACTCTACCGAAATCAACATTGAATCTAACTAGATTATCTCTGGTTTGATTCTCTATCACTATCTCAACAAGATCCAAGTGCAATTCAAAGTTATAGGCTTCTTTGTAATCTATCTAGCGAGAAAAGGTGTGATTGTAGCCTTGGAAATCAATCAAGCGAGAAAAGGTGTGATTGTAGCCTTGGAAATCAATTGGGTGAACTTGTTGCCTTGGAAATCAAGTATCTCTACCCAGAGGATTGTGATTCTGGAGGGTGTACCTCGTAGCCTTGAAACCGAGGGTTGTAATTGTTGAATTGCTTTTGAAAGGAAATCTGTACTTAGTTGTGCGGGACTGGATGTAGGGTAACCCCAAACCAATATAAAATCCAGTGTGTTCTTTCCTTTACTGTATTTACTTTATTTCTACATATGTGTTTGTTTCTATGATTATATTTGTGTCTGAATATTGCATACATTTGTGTTCAAATTAACATAAACTCAAAAAGATTTAGTAATTTCTTAAAAACACTATTCACCCCACCTCTAGTGTTATTCCTAGCCTTAAGATCCATATTCCACATTCCTCTCAGTGGGTACCTGTTTTTCCTTGTCAACTTGTTGAACTCCCTATAATCGATGCAAAGTCTTAAAGAACCGTCTGCCTTAGTAGCAAAAACAACACGGGCTCCCCACTAAGAAGTACTCCTATGGATGAATCCTTTCTTCAGTAGCTTTGAGATTTTCTTATCCAATTCCCTTCTATCTTTGGGGTCATATGTCTCAAAGGCAGAGTGATGGGTCTTGCATCCTTCACCAAATTGATTCGGAACTCAATCTCCCTACCGGGTGGGAGACCCCAGACCTCCTCGAAGACATCAAGAAATTCACAAAATACGAGTACAAATGATGGCTCTCTAACAATAGATAGATTTAGTGAGTACAATTGACTTAAACTTAACTAAAGCTTTGGGTGTACAAAGAACTTCTAGGTCACGACCTACACGACTCCTTAATCATACTACCCTTTTATCATAGTCAAGAATGGCCACATAATATAACAACCAATCCATACACAAGATAAGCCCATACCCCTTGAAATTTAGAACATACGCAGTACATACGAAGTCAACGTTGCATATGTCTAACACTAGGTCTTTGCAAATAAGAGAAAGATGGGTTGAACCCCGAATGGGGTTGGAAACCTCTATTGGGCTGTTGACTATCTAGGTTCGAAGGTTTAAGGAATTTACTACATTTCTAGCTATAAAGGAATGAGATGTCCCCGAATCAAATAGGGTACGAATAGTAACCCTAAAAATAAGAGTATACCTTTTGAAGTTGCTTTTCCTTGACCTCTTAGTGGCTTACTGGCAATAGCGATGGCTTCAATAGCGTAGGCATGTACGCTTGATCCTTCCTTAGCCATCTTGGGACATTGATTCTTGTGATGCCCTTCCTCGTGGCAGTTAAAGCACCTTCCTTTAAAGGCTTCCTTTATCATACTTACCCTACAATCTTTAGCTTCATGACCCTTCCTTTGGCATTTCTTACATACCTTCACATCCTTCTTAAACTTTCCCTTCGACTTCTTGCTGGCCCAAAAGCTCCCCTTCTTGGACCCTCCTTGCTTTTGGGTAAGTGCAGACTCTCCTTCTCTCTTCGCTTATCTTCCTCATTGGCTACGTGCAGCATTGTCGTTTCTACCAACATCTCATACGTGGCCCCCATAGGTACTTGGGTCAACAACATTTCTTTTAGCGGGGAATTTAAGCCCTTCACGAACTTCATGGCCTTTTCATAGGTGTTTTTATCAGGCTCATCCCGAATTTATCCAATTTAATAAACTTAGCTATGTACTCCTTAAGGGTAGAATCTCCTTGTCTCGGTTGAATGAACTTTTCCAATTGCAAGCTAACCTCTACTCCAGACATGAATCTCATCTCAAATCGATCCTTGAATTCATCCCAAGAGAATATCCTTCCCGAGTGCTCATCAGTCACAAAGTTCCATCAATTCAAGGCTTCTTCCCTGAGGTGCCAAGCTGTTATTCTTTTTCTTAGATGATCATCCCAACCAAGCTCTCTAAATATCTTCTTGTGGTTACTAATCCAAGCTTTAGCCTCCGAATATCCTTCAGGTCTAGAGTATGGCTTCCCTTTCATATTTAGAAAGTCCTTACACAACTTAGGAAAGTTGACAAAATGGGGTGCTGCATCGGCGGAAGTGGCAGTGGGTGCTACCGGTGCAGTTGGGGCAATAGGAATATGCTCAATAGTTCTAAGATATTGTTTAAATCATTCGGGCATTCCACGAATGGGTGGTCTTCCACGGGTAGGGTTCCCTTATTCGAAAGAAGATTGATTATCGGCTATATCATCTATTTGTAGGTTAAACCTTTAGTGACAATTTCCAAAGATAGTATTTACATGCTGAAAGAAAAAAGGTTGCCCAGTATACGTAACTATGTTCAAGAAGAGAAGGTATGTATGTGTGTGTATGTAGTAAGAATACTCTAAAAATTCTTTTTGAAAAACTTTTTCAAAATAACAATTATTTCTCTCATACGTATAGTTTTTCCCCGTTGATCGAGCAACCTAGGATCTGATACAAATGTAACAACCCACCCCGGAACATGCTAAAATTTCGACCCAGAAAAGGCCTATCGAAACTTAGATCCATTCTAATGTAAGCTGTTTGTAGTAAAAAGAAATAACACTGTAGAGCCATAACTAAATTTTCAAAAATCACAGCGGAAGGAGAAAAATAAAATAGAAAATTGTACCCATTTATTTCAAAACCATAAAAATGTCATAACACAAAATTTCATATAAACCGTAACATAATTTCTGTTACAGCAATTGTCTAAATCCATGGGTACGCATAAAAGCAAATAATAATAATAAATACTGCCACAAGCCAAGCTTCTCCATCTCTAAGCATCATCACCGCCATAACTCCGTCCTTAACCTGTGTTATAATGAGGAGGGAGTCAAAACAACAAGTGTATATTGAAAAAAAAATTCGAGTCTTACCTTTTCAATATTTGGGCAGTATATTGGAAAATAAGAATATATCTACAAACATAAAACCATTAAAATCATTTAATAGTTATTTATAAGGAAAGGAGGTGGGTCCAGCCACATAATACCTTCCATTATAGAAGTGGGTTTCTAAAATCCCATATCCTAATCATACGTCATAAATAACTAATAATGTGAGAGACGGTACTCAAGCCACTTAATACATTTTATTGAAACATAGGCACACTCTGGTCCTTTAAGACCTTAATTAAGGCAGACCCCATCATTTAAGACCTATTTCTAAGTCATTCTCCTCAATGGTACTATTTATCTGACATCATATGGAATCTTATAGGCCACTTAATACTTCCAAGTGGAAAATAGGCAGACTTTGGTCATTTATTACCTTAATTAAGTCAGACCTCATCATTTAAGACCTATTTCCGGAAGTGGACCCCTGTAGATATACCACCTAATGTGTCCCATTAGTCGTTTGATACTTCATTTGGGGAAAAGAAGCAGATCTAATCACCCAATACCTCAAAACCCCAAAGCGGGCCCTTTGTCTTATGGCCCACACTCATAATAACGTCTAACATTAGTCCGCTATTCGTAGGAACTTGTAACCAGATTATCTAGGTAGATTTCCCTTACATAATTTGGAACCAACCTCACATCATTACAAATATTTATGATAAGGATATCTCACATCAATAAAATTGTACACAACTGCTGGTAGCCTCAAAGTGAAGGGCGGACTTCCATCATGTAACTCTATTGACCTCGCATCCCTATGACTTAGCCACAAATCAATTACTCTCCATACACACACACACATACATATACACATACACACACTCTCATCTCACTATTTCATAAACAAGGCCTTATAAGGAATCTTCATTATTGCGCCTTAAAATAATAATTAGGTTATATAAGAATTTCCTCTTATTTTCGCCTCACAATCAGTTACCTTCCTAATGGGGGAAATAAATGTTTATAAATGCTTAATTAACTACACCATATACGCAATAATTATACGTTAATTACATAAATAGAGATAAATAAATATTTGTGCCTAATAAGTTCTAAACACACGAATTTTACGCTCTAAACTAGCGTAAAATGTTAATTCTTTAACAAATTATTATTACAAGTCCTTTTTCTTCAAATTCCCAAGATTTTATGGGATTCTAATGTCCAAAATAGGGAATAAATATTCATAACTAAAATTGCAATAACGGACTTGTAAATCAAATTGAAACAAATAGGGAAGAGGTATATATATTCACTAGATTCGGAATCATTGGAGAAGAATAGAATAAGAATAGATTGGAGGAAGAAGAAGCAAACAGGAAATAAGTTGAATCCTTACTTGAATTCTCTACAAAGTTTCTGAATCTTATTTGAGAGATAACAATGGCAGAGTTTCGTCGTATTCCCCAAAATAATATGAATAAAAGCGGAGAGGATTGGGTTCTATTTATAGGAGTAGAAACGCACCAGAACCATAGGGTGGAAGTAGGTAGGAAACGAGTAAATCTGGAGCACACAATGAAATAAAACATAACTTAAAACCCTAGCCGTCACTGGCAACTACTGTTGCCAAGCGGTCGACCGCCCTTGGGCGATCGGTCGACCGCTACGGTCGACCAGTTGACCTATTCAGGTTGACTGCTCCTTTTATTCAAGGATGCTTATTTATTTCCATTGACATATTATTTTATTCCCTAATTAACTTTTTAACGCTAAGCGTTAAACGTTTACTTAGCCCCCAAGCTAATTTTTGAAATTCAAATCCTAAATTTGATTTCTCATTTGAATTTGAATTCAAACTAAATTAATTTAAATCTGAGAACTTCACATGCTCATAACTTCTTTGTTTGAGCTCCGTTTTTAGCATATTATATATGAAAACAGATCAGAATTTCGCCTCGAACACAATAGAATAACTTTCGTGGTCAAATTCCATCTTTTATAAAATTTCAATATCCAACCCTTATCATATTTAATTTAATTTACTTTATTTATTTATGGTTCATTTTACGGGGTGTTACATGCTTCATCAATAATGCTAGCTCAGCTGCAGCGTCATCTTCTTCCTCATTATTAGTTGATAAAGCAATAGATTTCTTTTTTGAATCATCGCTTTCACGTTCTTCTCTGACTTTCAGTTCCATCTCATAAGTGATGAGGTTTCCTATTAGTTCCTCTAATTTAAGTTGTTTCAAGTCTTTGGATTTTTGAATTGCTGTCACTTTTGCTTCAAAACTTCTCGGGTGGATTCTCAGAATTTTTTGGACCATCTCCAATTCTGTGTAAGCTTTTCCTAGCGTTTTGGATTTGAATACAATATTTGAAAATCGTCGTTACATATCCTTTATATTCTCGTCTTTTATCATTATGAAATTTTCGTATTCATTATTGGGCATGGCTAGATAAGATTCCTTGACCTACGATGTACCTTCATGAGTCACTTCAAGCGTATTCCAAATTTCCTGTTCAGTCACACAATGAGAAACACGATTATATTCAATTTTATCTAAGACACAAATAATAGAATTCATAGCTTTTGCATTAGACTAATATAAAATAAGCTCATTTGCATCCCCTTATCTTTTTCCTTAGGAACTTCATGACCATATATATTTACCGTAGGCAGATGATAATGAGTTTCAACTATATCACATGCATTTATAGTATCTAGAAAAATTTTCACCCTGGTTTCCAATATGAATAATCAGTACCGTAAAATATGGGTGGTCTAGCAATAGATTGCCCTTTAGAAAAAGCATTATTAAAACTAACCATAGTTAAAAAAATGAATTTGACTACCTAGCTCTAATACCACTTGTAGGATCGAATTAACCCTAGAGGGGGTGAATAGAGCTTATAATAAATTAACAGAATAATAAAAATTGCAACGCAGATAATAACAGAGTATCTAGAAAATAAAAGTGATATACAATTTTACCCAGCTTCGGCAATACTTGCCTATTGCTGTCGCCAAGTTTCTATTAGGATTAAACAATCGACCATTTACAGACTCTATGAACTTACGACCATTACTAACTTGATTGTTCTTGCCCTAAGCTTAAAACCCTACCTCAACTGTATTCCCAAGTAGAGAATTTCTCGAACTACGCCCCGTAATTCGAACCTAGTTGAAACTAGAATTTTATAAATTTGGAAAAAAAATTACAATATAAAGAAAAATTGAAATCCTAATACAAATTGACATAAATAAAATTCTAGTCCCAATATAATTTAATTTCAAACAAGAGAGTGCGGCCCAAGTAAAATGAAGAGATGATAATGTTTTCTCCCGTATCCTTATTCATTCCAAGCCGCTCTCTTTTCCTTTTCTAAGCCGATTTAGGGTTTCACTTGAAACATCGTTCTTCGATCGAGTGATGGATTAACGCTTGTCTCACTTGTCGATCGATTGCCTTGCTTGTTAGATGATTGCTCTCGTTTGCTTCAAGTGTCGAGTTAATTGATTTATGCTGATTTGGTATGAATTTTTATTTTGCCTTTCTACTTTATATTCGAACTCGATTGTTTCTAAATTTGCTGATGATGAATGGTTTAAATAGGTAACGATTTGAAAAAAAATCTTCCTTGATATTCGTATATTTCATGGATTTTGGGTTTGAATATTTCTTCTTTGAATTGCTCGACTGTTGATTTTTTGATCGATGGTTCTAACTTGTTCATCTCGAATATATTTTTTATTTCGGTTGAATATTTCAATATGTGTGTTTTCTCCTTGCTGTTTCTAATAGTTTTGTGCGTACAGCTCCAATCGTGTCTGACTTTGAGAATGTTGCATATATAAAAAACTACTTTGAGATTTGTTTGAGCATATTTCTTGACGAACTAAGTTTCTTGTATCAATCTGTATGTCGATGTCAGTATGAATCTAATTGCCTAAAAATGTTATGCTTGAGTTGGGTTGTTGTGTTGGAGTTGATATGGTCAGGTGGTATTGATGAGATGAGAGGTGTTGGTAGTTTGTTTGTTGAGATTTTTGAATGTTTGTGCCTGTTTGAGCTTACCCTTGTATACTCGAATAGATGCACATTGCATTGCCTATTTGTGCATTACTTTGGACTTGTTGTAGTAGTATTTTTTTATTGTTGTCAATAGTGGTATTACTACTCTGTGTTGGGAATTTGAGATGCTCGGAGTGATGAATGATATGAGAAGGTGATGTTGTGCTTGCAATAATAAGTGGATGGTGTATATAGTCTAAGTTGATTCAGTTTGCTGGTAGTAGTTGTTTTGATTATTGATAGAGGAGAAAGGTATGGCTGGTGTTTGTGAGGTAGTTGTTCTTTTGAAACTTTTCTGATTAACTGATATGGTTGTTGCTGAAGTGCCGATCGGAATTTTGCTAACGCTTCTTATCAGTTATGAGTTATGATAGGTGATAAATATGCATTTGTTGTTGTATTGATATCCGATATTTGTCCCTTTGCCTTCTATTACTGTTGTAATGTTGGAGTTTTGATCTGAAGCTGTGTGTGCCTTTATTGCCTACTTCCTGTTTTTATTGTGTACTTTTGATGTGCACATGTGCATATATGAACTGTTTCTGAACTGAGCACTATGTTAAGCATAAAGTACAACTTCAGGCTTGACCTTTGCGGTCTCTTTTGTGGGCTGCTTGTGTATTTTAATTTGTTCGACCTTACGACATGTACGGTGATACACTATGCATGTCATAGGTTACTCGCGCACATTTATTCTTGGTTCCTGTTTAAAATATGAAAATAAAATTAATAAACCGAGGTAATGTTGAGTTTAAATATATTTATATATTTTTTAGTTTAAATTTTTTTTTTCTTTTTACTACGTTGTTATTTAACTGGAAAAGCAGATGATTGGGGAAAAACAGTTGGAGCAAGTAGATACCAAATCGAATTCGAGTGAGTGATTGTATTTGAGAGTGTAAAATAATGTTGAATATGAATGTTGTATTTAAAATATTGTGGAAGCTCTTGTAATCGTGTACTGTTGGAATTGTATTAAATAAACTATTTGTTAAAATAAAAGTTTTTGTTTACTTCTATCTGTGATTTTATAATAGTACTGTATCAAACACACACACACACACACGCACATATATATATATATATATATATATATATGTTTATTATCATATAAAAAATCATAAACTGCTAGATTCTACATAATTAAATAAAGTTAACTAAGCATAACTAGTGGAATAAGATTACAATGAACCAGAAAGAAAATCGATAATTACACTTAGCAATAATATAATGATCAAGTATAGAAGAGGAGAACAAGTGTATAATAATAAAAAAAGAGGCTAAGTATTATATGCGGATTAAGTTAGGATCGAACCCAAGAAGTAAACCCTAAACCTCTTTCATTCTCACAACCATCCATGACTTATACAAAAAAATAGTTTTAATGGCTTCCAACTGGAAGAAAATTAGAGAGGAACCAACCATTTTTGTAACGACCCTGAATTTTGAACAATTTAATTTGAGAATATTTAATTAATTTTAAATATTTGAATGATGATTTGACTTGAATTTCAAATTATCAGAAGGAATTGGCGATTAAATTTTTGAATTTAATCTATTGAAAGTTGAATAAAATTTGAATCTTCGATTTTAAGCCGGTTAAAAATAATTTAAAGGCTTGGAAAAATTCACATTGATAATGCTGAAGATAATAGAAGCTTCAGAATTGAATTTGAAAGCGATTTGTTCAATTTTGAAATTGTATCGTTTGAAATCGAATTTAAAAATAGTCTTCCGAGGCACAGTCTCGGAATTTGACGAAACCAGTTTCATTGGGTCCGTAATATTGAATTATTACTGGATTTCAATTTTCGTATTTATCAGAATTGTTTTGTGAATATATGGCGGGTAAACGCGTAGAGAATTTAATCGAATTCAAATTGAATTTCTGTAACAACCTGGATTTTTGCCCGAATTATAATCATCGATAAACGATTAAAGTTGACAGATAATTTGTTGTTTATTGTTGGAAAATTTTATAACAATAAAATCTTCGTAAATTAACGATTTAATATCGATCGTTAATTTCTGTTTGAATTTGGAAATTGTAATCGATTGAAATTCTTTTATCAAATTTTATTAATACGAAATGAATATATATACATAATTTAGATTTTAACAAAACAAATTAAATATAAAACAAATCAGTTTTAAAAAGGAAAAAAAAAACACCATAACCAGCCCATGCCTAAGCCCATACCCTTATTCACGTTCTAAACCCATACCTTAACCCACGATCTCCTTACCCCCCTTATTCTCTGTTAAAACCACGAACCCATCCTCCCCTTTTCATTCAAACCCTAAAACAACGAAATTGAACGAGAGAAAGAAAATAAATGGCGGCCTAAAGGAAAGAATTTCGTTCGCTCGTCCTCGTGTTCATTCGTCTTCAAACTCGTACGTCTTCTCGTTCGTTCCTCGTCAGCAATTAGGGCTTTCGAAATCTAGGGCTTCGGCGATCTTCGATTTCCTGGCAATTTTGGTGACTTCAGCTCCGATTCGTCGACAACAGGTGAGTGACATTCCTCACTCACATCTTATTCGAACTGTTCGGGTTCGTTTGCTTGCTTGTTTTCGTTGTCTTTGGCCATTCGATTTGTTTTAGTATAGATGATTTTATCTCGGCCACTTTGATTTGCAAAACAGTTTTGTTGTGAAACGATTTACTGGTTCACTCGTTTCAAATACCTGGAAATTGAATTTATATTGACTTCGGTCTTGATTCTTTTTACTTGAAATTGATTTGTGAATCCATGTGCTTGCTCAATAGCCATGGTTTTGCACTGTAGTTGTCTTCGACTGTAAAAACTTGATTTTGTAAAGATGATTTCTTTGACTTAGTTAATGCAATGTTGTTTAAGTCACTTCTGTTCATCCCTGTCATAGCTTGATGCTTAAATGTGTTCACCTGCATTTTGTGTTCTGGTCATTGCTTGCATCACAATCAGATTGCTTTAGTCTTGGCCTCGAGCTCTTTGTCGTGTGCACACTGTATTTACTTCTGACCTTTGAGCAAGTTCATTGTTACATTTATTCACTGAATTTTTATGTTGTAGTCTGCATTCACTAAAGATTGATTTGAGCCTGCATTGTAGTTTTCGAGCAGCTGTTTTAGGAGCAGTTTGGAATTCGGCAAGCATCACTTAATTGCATACCTAAATATGCTTCGTTGTTGTTCCATACTGCATGCTTTATCCATGATTTTGATCCATGTGTTCCATTCGGCAAGTTCTATTTCTATTGTATATTTGCTTTTGCCTCAAGCATTTCACTGTGGCTTAGGCACTTGATACTTCATGTATATATATACATTCATGTATGTATATATGTGACTGTTTCATGATTCTCTGTCTACTTGACAGTTTCGCATTACTTGTATGCTACATTGTATTTATCTTGATGGCATTTGGTTTGCTGTTATTACTTCCCTGTCCTCTGTTTTAAGTCTGGTACTTCATTTTGATTATATGATACTGTACTTGATTAAGTGCATTTGAGCTTGTTCTTGAATGTGGCATACTTGATGCATATAAGTTTTGGTCATTTGAGTTCTTCATTCCAGTCTTCACATATGTATATTGATCTGATCTGTTATAGTTGCATGTTGTTGCCATTATAGTTGTACTGTCATTGGTGTCTGCACTTGAACTTGTTCTTGTACTTGTTCACTATAGCTGCATTTAAGTTGTTACTTGATCCACTTGAACTTGGGGCAGTGGTCTGGCTGAAGTCCAGTTTTGTAAGACTGTTGTACCATGATTTTGAACTTACCTTAAGTAAAATTTGGGACGAGTTTATATGATGATTTTTGGGTTGGTTAGTATATGGCACTTCACTGCTGTCTGCATTTAATAATTCGTGAGATGATCGAGTTGCTGTCATTAGTATTGGCACTGACTTCATCCTGTTGGCATTCTTTTATCGGGTTTGCATATTCCCTAAACTGATTTCTTGATGCTTTTGGGTTTTGCCCTCGTATACTTGAACTGCATACATGAGTTCATGGTTGCTATACCCTTCATTTTGTAAATTGCAGTCCATTCAGTTTTGGGGTCTTTGATTCTCAAGTGATTCATGTTGACTTGGGTTTGCATTCTTCCATATTCCAGTTGCAAGTGCATTTAGTTATTTGCACTTGATTTTTGTTGGCTTGGTCACTATGATGTTGCATTGCAGTTTTGCTTTGATATGTTGGTCTTCTTTATTCCAGTAGCATTGGTTCATGTTGCCTTGGTATTCAATGTTGTCCAGTCTGCATTCATTGTCCTCTGTTTGCTCAGTCTGGTTACACCTCTGTTGTATTGCCTTGACCTTGTTTTGATTTGTTAGCTGTGCATCTTGTTTTGCACACGAGTTGGCGGGGCAGTGCACACGGGTACGAATGCACACGTGTGCGCTGCAGCCACCAAGAAATCGACAGTTTGAATTGATGTTTCTTTGCGTCGGATGCATTGATTTTTAGGCCGTATTGGCGAGGCCGTACACGCGTGCGTGTACGGCAGCCAATCAAATCTTCGATGATTTTAAAGTGACAATTTTAATTGTTTTAAATTGATTTAGTCGATCGATAAATTGTTTATTTATCTCTGTTGATGATTTAAATCTGTTGACCTATTGTTTAACACTGTTAAGTGTTATATTGACCGTTATCCGGTTTCTTTGTTTAAAGAGTCGGATAGACGAGAATTATTGTGACTGTCGTCTATTTAAATTATTACTGCCTCTATGCACTAATAACTGGTTTGAATTAGACTGACCTGTGTATTATTTTCTTTTGAATATAATACTCGGGTCAGACCGAGTATTTTCCAGCTTGAAGATTTTCGAGCAGCGAAGTTAGAGAGAGAGAGTAAAGAATCACTTTAGTTTTCAGAAGAAAATTGTATTTTAAGATATTCCGCTGTATCTGTATTAAAATTGTATAAACTCTGATGTGTATAAAAGATTTATAGTAATGAAATAAATTCTCATTTGTTTTAATTCAGTGTTATTATTCTGTGTTTCTGTGGCTGATTCTGTTTAAACCTTATAAACTAAATAACAATTCGTCTTTTTGAACGTTTCTAGTTGGTTTAATTACCGACTGGAGGCGGTCAAAAGGGGGAATGTTACAGAGTGGTATCAGAGCTTTGGTTTACACAAAGCTTAGTTTATGATGTTTAATATGAATAGTTACTAGAAACACTTTTAAAAAGGAGAATGTTTTTCAAATCTAAAGAAGTATAAAATTGTTTTTGAAAATAAAGATGTTTCACTTAAGAAAAGTTAAATTGAATTGAATTAGTATTAATAAATATATGATTTGAAATTTAACTAAAGGAAGTTAAATAAAATGAACTTGATTAAGTAAATTGTTGAGATGGAAAGTTAAACTTAAAAGATAAGTGATTATATAATATGAATTGGGAAGTTTAAAATTTATAAGTTGTATAACTTATAAAATGAGGGAATTTGAATAAAACCAGTTGTTAAATGGTTAAACAATTTTGTTAAATGAAACAAAATCTGAATTCTGAATAGTGATATGAATTTGACTTTAGTAAAGTTAAATAAAATGACTTTAGAAATGAAACATATCTTAAGTAATGTTGAATAAGATTGAATTTGATATCAAAATGAATTGATAAAGTGAAGAATGAATATGAATTTGAGTTATATAAACGAAATTCAACTTTAATTGTAAAAGTGAATTAGTGAATATGGTGAGTATAAAAATTCAATCAGAATTAGAATATAACCAATTGAAATTAAGTATGTTGAACCAAAATGAATGTAAGCAAAGTAAATAAATTTGGTTAAGTTGAACGTGCATTGGTTGCTAGTTGATTGTATAGAATTCATTAAGTGTTAATGAAATTGTATTAATGGAAATTGAAAACTATGTAAATTGAATTCAAATTGAAAGGTAAGAAATCTAAATAGAATCAAATTTGATTTGAAATTGAAAGCAAACTAACTTGAATATAAATTAGTGAATGTGAACTAATTGGATATGAATGAATGTTAGTAAAATCCAATGTGAATAAATCAAATGTGATTTAATTGAAAAACAAGTCGATGAATGATTTATTAAAGAACTAGTTGATTATTTTGGGAATGGAAAATTGATAAATTTATATAATAGTTTAAAGTGGAAATTTTGAATTATTATAAACGAGCTATATTGAAGATTTGAAAGTGTTAATAAAATATTGGAATTGTATAAGTGTTAAAAATGAAATATTTAATGGATTTCATAAGTGAATGGAAATTACAGAATTAAGATTGTGAAGTTATAAAATGAATCAAAGTTGCGAAATAAAAGAATTTATAAGTAATTTACTTATAAATTAAATTTTTGATATAAAATTGAGTTATAAAGGAATGGGTTAATAAAGCAATTTTTATAAATTAAAGTCTTTATGAATAGGAATAGAATTTATAAACGTTGTTGATAAATTCGAAACTAACTTATTTTGATAAGTAAATTCTTATAGCTTGTTAAATGAAGTATATTCACAATTTTGGACCGTGAATATATTATTGAATTAAATGGACATGTTTTGGGAAAGTGATATTTTAAAACGAAGTAATTGTTTTAAAAAGATGTTTTCAAAGGCATTGAATATCGAAACCATAGATTTCAACATTCATTGTTGAAATAGACGTTTTCGAGATATAAGGAAACGATGGACTATAACACTGTTGTTATAGTAAATGATTTTCGAAAGGAAATGTTTTGTATAGTATTGGGATTTATACATCTATCTAAATTTCGAATCCCTATACTAATGATTTTGAGTTGTCGTAACGATGTTTTACGTAACATTCGTTTTTAACTCAAATAAATATGTGAAAGAGAATGATTTCCTTAAAGATGAAATATATACTTAATTTTGATTTAAGTATATCTAATATTTTCAAATGTTGAAAATAAATGGATTTGTGAATTACTTATTTTTAAATAAGTATGGAAATGTTTTTCCAAATGTGAAATGTTGTGAATATATTCCGTAAGGGATAAATGATTTGAAATTCATTTTTTTGAAGTCGAAGTTGAAAAGTTAAATGAGAATTTGAACAGTTTGGAATTTTTCAAAAAAGATTGAATCGTTAAGTTAAAATTGAGTTTAACTTCGACATCAAAGACAATATAAGTTGAGCTTTGAATTTCAGATGATGATTTGGATTGTATGTCTCACATTGTGAATTGATGACATAGCAATTGATCTCTATTAAATATATATCTGTTGGTGGCGGAGAATTTATTCTCTTAGCTTAACACCCTTCTCTGAGACGTACGAGCTCAGAGGTTATATATCGATAGACATCAATTCTGTGTTGAGAATTGACGATGTGATGTGTAATTCAAATCGAATGTGAAAGTCGATAATAAATGGAATTATGAATATGAATTAGGTTTTGAGATAACCTTAAATTTCCAAATCGACTTAGAGGAAAATTTTGAAATCCTCTATTTTGTTATGAATATGAGATATGTAAGTTTTAGAACTTATATATATGAATACGGTAAATTTGAAACCGTTAGTTTAGAAAGACATTGTTATGGAAATCTTATGTATGTTTACATAGATGTTATATGTACGAAATGTGAAATGAAAGTACTACATATATGATATTATGTTTTCTAAACTGAGGATGTGGAAAAGTACCTTCCATTTATTATTAGAGAAGGTATTGGAACTCTCGATGAGTGTCCATTTGAAATTCGTAGCTACGTAGAATTTTAGTCAGAGTGACTATTTGAATCGGAAATCCTTCGCGATAGTTCATCGCGATGAGATTAGATTTGATTGATGATTAGCGTAATTTGAGGGGCGAGATGCCCACAGTTACGATCGATTCCACTGGGATAGTGGCGTAACCGCCGAGTAAACTGCAATCTAATGCCAGGCGAAATTTGAGGGGCGTGATGCCTACAAACACGAGCGATTCTACTGGGATAGTAGCGTACCCGCCGTGTGTACTGCAATCTATGGCGACAACCATGGCGAAATTTAAGAGATGTGAAATCTACAGCCACAAGCGACTCTACTGGGATAGTAGCGTAACCGCCGGGTGGAACTGTAATCCATGGGGGAACGTGCTTTCCATATCCATTTTTAAAAGAATTTTTAAAAGTATTTTCACTGGGAATTGAAGCAAGTATATTTAGTACTTGGAGATTTTTAGACCTGTGCCTGGCCAGCGTATGCCTAATGTCTGTAAGAACGAAGATGGACTTGTTAAATTTCGAGTTAGCAAGTATTTTCAAACTTTAAATAGCGAATCAATGATTTGAAATTAAAATTTCGAAATTCCTACCTAATAAACTAAGGAAGAGGATCTTTGAAATGTTTTGAAAGTCCACGGCTTTGGAAGATATATATTATGCAAATCTCTAACATGACGAATTTTAAAGTTCGAATCTGAGTTATAAATTGAGAAATTTTGGTAAAAGACTTTTGGGTTTTGATTTTAGAAAATCAATGAACAAAAGAGAAGTTAAACAAAACTAGTGAGATTAAACAAATGAAATGAATCCTATATACATTTATTCGTATTGAGTTTCAAGCTTAGTAAAATTGACTAGAGCATAAATATCGATGAAATTTTAACAACCTTTCCTTTTCGTGGACGAAAAGTTTTTAAGGAGGAGAGTTTGTAACGACCCTGAATTTTGAACAATTTAATTTGAGAATATTTAATTAATTTTAAATATTTGAATGATGATTTGACTTGAATTTCAAATTATCAGAAGGAATTGGCGATTAAATTTTTGAATTTAATCTATTGAAAGTTGAATAAAATTTGAATCTTCGATTTTAAGCCGGTTAAAAATAATTTAAAGGCTTGGAAAAATTCACATTGATAATGCTGAAGATAATAGAAGCTTCAGAATTGAATTTGAAAGCGATTTGTTCAATTTTGAAATTGTATCGTTTGAAATCGAATTTAAAAATAGTCTTCCGAGGCACGGTCTCGGAATTTGACGAAACCAGTTTCATTGGGTCCGTAATATTGAATTATTACTGGATTTCAATTTTCGTATTTATCAGAATTGTTTTGTGAATATATGGCGGGTAAACGCGTAGAGAATTTAATCGAATTCAAATTGAATTTCTGTAACAACCTGGATTTTTGCCCGAATTATAATCATCGATAAACGATTAAAGTTGACAGATAATTTGTTGTTTATTGTTGGAAAATTTTATAACAATAAAATCTTCGTAAATTAATGATTTAATATCGATCGTTAATTTCTGTTTGAATTTGGAAATTGTAATCGATTGAAATTCTTTTATCAAATTTTATTAATACGAAATGAATATATATACATAATTTAGATTTTAACAAAACAAATTAAATATAAAACAAATTAGTTTTAAAAAGGAAAAAAAAAACACCATAACCAGCCCATGCCTAAGCCCATACCCTTATTCACGTTCTAAACCCATACCCTAACCCACGATCTCCTTACCCCCCTTATTCTCTGTTAAAACCACGAACCCATCCTCCCCTTTTCATTCAAACCCTAAAACAACGAAATCGAACGAGAGAAAGAAAATAAATGGCGGCCTAAAGGAAAGAATTTCGTTCGCTCGTCCTCGTGTTCATTCGTCTTCAAACTCGTACGTCTTCTCGTTCGTTCCTCGTCAGCAATTAGGGCTTTCGAAATCTAGGGCTTCGGCGATCTTCGATTTCCTGGCAATTTTGGTGACTTCAGCTCCGATTCGTCGACAACAGGTGAGTGACATTCCTCACTCACATCTTATTCGAACTGTTCGGGTTCGTTTGCTTGCTTGTTTTCGTTGTCTTTGGCCATTCGATTTGTTTTAGTATAGATGATTTTATCTCGGCCACTTTGATTTGCAAAACAGTTTTGTTGTGAAACGATTTACTGGTTCACTCGTTTCAAATACCTGGAAATTGAATTTATATTGACTTCGGTCTTGATTCTTTTTACTTGAAATTGATTTGTGAATCCATGTGCTTGCTCAATAGCCATGGTTTTGCACTGCAGTTGTCTTCGACTGTAAAAACTTGATTTTGTAAAGATGATTTCTTTGACTTAGTTAATGCAATGTTGTTTAAGTCACTTCTGTTCATCCCTGTCATAGCTTGATGCTTAAATGTGTTCACCTGCATTTTGTGTTCTGGTCATTGCTTGCATCACAATCAGATTGCTTTAGTCTTGGCCTCGAGCTCTTTGTCGTGTGCACACTGTATTTACTTCTGACCTTTGAGCAAGTTCATTGTTACATTTATTCACTGAATTTTTATGTTGTAGTCTGCATTCACTAAAGATTGATTTGAGCCTGCATTGTAGTTTTCGAGCAGCTGTTTTAGGAGCAGTTTGGAATTCGGCAAGCATCACTTAATTGCATACCTAAATATGCTTCGTTGTTGTTCCATACTGCATGCTTTATCCATGATTTTGATCCATGTGTTCCATTCGGCAAGTTCTATTTCTATTGTATATTTGCTTTTGCCTCAAGCATTTCACTGTGGCTTAGGCACTTGATACTTCATGTATATATATACATTCATGTATGTATATATGTGACTGTTTCATGATTCTCTGTCTACTTGACAGTTTCGCATTACTTGTATGCTACATTGTATTTATCTTGATGGCATTTGGTTTGCTGTTATTACTTCCCTGTCCTCTGTTTTAAGTCTGGTACTTCATTTTGATTATATGATACTGTACTTGATTAAGTGCATTTGAGCTTGTTCTTGAATGTGGCATACTTGATGCATATAAGTTTTGGTCATTTGAGTTCTTCATTCCAGTCTTCACATATGTATATTGATCTGATCTGTTATAGTTGCATGTTGTTGCCATTATAGTTGTACTGTCATTGGTGTCTGCACTTGAACTTGTTCTTGTACTTGTTCACTATAGCTGCATTTAAGTTGTTACTTGATCCACTTGAACTTGGGGCAGTGGTCTGGCTGAAGTCCAGTTTTGTAAGACTGTTGTACCATGATTTTGAACTTACCTTAAGTAAAATTTGGGACGAGTTTATATGATGATTTTTGGGTTGGTTAGTATATGGCACTTCACTGCTGTCTGCATTTAATAATTCGTGAGATGATCGAGTTGCTGTCATTAGTATTGGCACTGACTTCATCCTGTTGGCATTCTTTTATCGGGTTTGCATATTCCCTAAACTGATTTCTTGATGCTTTTGGGTTTTGCCCTCGTATACTTGAACTGCATACATGAGTTCATGGTTGCTATACCCTTCATTTTGTAAATTGCAGTCCATTCAGTTTTGGGGTCTTTGATTCTCAAGTGATTCATGTTGACTTGGGTTTGCATTCTTCCATATTCCAGTTGCAAGTGCATTTAGTTATTTGCACTTGATTTTTGTTGGCTTGGTCACTATGATGTTGCATTGCAGTTTTGCTTTGATATGTTGGTCTTCTTTATTCCAGTAGCATTGGTTCATGTTGCCTTGGTATTCAATGTTGTCCAGTCTGCATTCATTGTCCTCTGTTTGCTCAGTCTGGTTACACCTCTGTTGTATTGCCTTGACCTTGTTTTGATTTGTTAGCTGTGCATCTTGTTTTGCACACGAGTTGGCGGGGCAGTGCACACGGGTACGAATGCACACGTGTGCGCTGCAGCCACCAAGAAATCGACAGTTTGAATTGATGTTTCTTTGCGTCGGATGCATTGATTTTTAGGCCGTATTGGCGAGGCCGTACACGCGTGCGTGTACGGCAGCCAATCAAATCTTCGATGATTTTAAAGTGACAATTTTAATTGTTTTAAATTGATTTAGTCGATCGATAAATTGTTTATTTATCTCTGTTGATGATTTAAATCTGTTGACCTATTGTTTAACACTGTTAAGTGTTATATTGACCGTTATCCGGTTTCTTTGTTTAAAGAGTCGGATAGACGAGAATTATTGTGACTGTCGTCTATTTAAATTATTACTGCCTCTATGCACTAATAACTGGTTTGAATTAGACTGACCTGTGTATTATTTTCTTTTGAATATAATACTCGGGTCAGACCGAGTATTTTCCAGCTTGAAGATTTTCGAGCAGCGAAGTTAGAGAGAGAGAGTAAAGAATCACTTTAGTTTTCAGAAGAAAATTGTATTTTAAGATATTCCGCTGTATCTGTATTAAAATTGTATAAACTCTGATGTGTATAAAAGATTTATAGTAATGAAATAAATTCTCATTTGTTTTAATTCAGTGTTATTATTCTGTGTTTCTGTGGCTGATTCTGTTTAAACCTTATAAACTAAATAACAATTCGTCTTTTTGAACGTTTCTAGTTGGTTTAATTACCGACTGGAGGCGGTCAAAAGGGGGAATGTTACAATTTTCAAAAGAGAAGTTCTCATTGTTTGTTTGAATTTGAAATTTTGAATTTCGCAATTCAAACATAAATTTGAATTTGAAAATCTAAAAGTTTAAAATTGATAATTTGAAATATGAATTTGAATCTCAAAATTTTAAGGTATGAAATATTGAAAGCTTTCGAGGAAAAAAACAAATTTTTTTTATTGTCATTTAGTAAAAAAAAGTAAGAGAAAATAGGTTTGATATTTTTGGAGAGAAACAAAGTAAATAACATTCCGAGGATTACGGAGACGCGGTAAAGACAAAATCTTTAATGCCCATTGTTTTTTCTACACTATTTGAAGTTATGAGCGTATAGTAGATACATCTTTTTTTTAATAATTAAAATGAATAGAAAACAACCTTTTACATTTGGTGCAGCCCTAGAAAGGAAAGAGCTATTAAACATGTGCCACCTCCTACAACCCTAAGCTAAGGCTCCACTTGGGAGTTTATTTTTTACCGGTTTTGACTGGTTTTGGCCGGCTATGTATTTCATATGTTATCATAACCCTTACTTGTAAGTTTTTTCACACCGATTGTTGTTGGTTATAAAACTGGTGAAAATCGGTGCAGGGTAATTTTCATGGTAATTCTCAACACATCAAATTGGAGTGTTTTGAGGGGTTATAACTTTTTTTTCCGATTATGCCCCCGCCAATTATGTTGTAGAATTAATCTTCACAAAATATAAGGATATATATATATATATATATATATATATATATATATATATAATGTTACTTATAACTTTTTTAATTTAGTTGTTTTACATCCTTCCCTTTTAGACACTATTTTCTACATTTTTCTTTTTAAAATTTCTTTTCTTTTTAGTTCTCTCATTTTCAAATTTAAAAGCGGTCCTTATAATGTGTATGACGACGGTTATGAGTTATGAGCGTATAACCCACGAGCGTATAATGAGGTTAATAAAATTACTCAAATAGCCTGTGAATATCATTTTTTTTTTATGAAAATAGATATGTAATTTATAAAAGGACCAAATGCTGATTTTTTATAGCAAGAAAAGAGCTACAATCCATGATTTTGATATTGTTATAAAAAAGTCCGTATAAAAATGAATATTTAAATTTGGTCTCTATTTTTGAAAAGTAGAAAACACAATGTACCTTGCACTTTTTTAACGGAAAATGCAAGGTAACTTGCACTTTTTTGACGGAAAATGCAAGGTAACTTGCATTTTCAGATTTTTAAAATTTTAAAATTTTTGAAAAGCGCAAGCTAGTTTGCGCTTTCTGATTTTGAAATTTTGAAAAACGCAAGTTTCTATCAGAAAAGCACAAGCCGGTCTGCGCTTTCTGATTTTAAAATTTCTAAAAAGCGAAAGCTACTTTACGATTTCTGATGTAGAAAAAAACAGAAACTTAATTTACATACTCATTGCTACATGAAACTTTTATTGTAACAACATCAAAAATATGGACCTCTATGCAAAACTCGTTGGATGTATACTAACATTTATCTTAAAAGAAACTATTTTAAAAATCATTACTGTTAACCCGAAATGTCTGATTTTGTTCAACTATGTTCATGTATCATTATTACCACCGGACATCATAGTAAAAAATCGACACATTTTGCTTAGCATTTAGCAAAATGCGTTAAGTAGACAACAGGAACGTGGATGTAAAATATTAAACTGTTCTGGATAGAAAAGTCAACTCGCCTTTTCTCATTCTCCTTTCTACAATCAATATTTCTTCCACAAAGTATTTGATCAATTCAAACCACCACCTCCCCCATACCTTAGCATGGATGGCGAAGATCCTGCCACGTGCCCCCCTTCTCCATTCTCCCGTCGTTCCTTTTTTAGCAGCGAGGCAGCGAGCAGCCCCCGCCGCTTCTCTACCTCGTCCTCTTCCTCTTCAGCTCAAACCGCCCTCGCGAAACTCGAAGACGAGTTCCGTAACATCCTCCTAACCAAATCGAACGATCTCGAACTCAATACCTTAATCGATTTAACCACTTCATTATCCATGGACAGAAGCTCTTGCGACGGCGATCGATCAGAAGACGAGGAGTCATCGTCAATTGAAACCCGGGGCGATTCTTTATCGACTTCGAGAATAAGCCTCTCTCGGAAAAGCATGAACCAAATTGATATCTTTTCATCGGATTGTGTCCTCGAGCTTAGATCCATCGTTGATCAGATGATAAGTAATGGTCGCGCTCGTGAAATCGCTCATGTTTACAGCAGCGTGAGAAAGTCTGCTGTAGATTCCACTTTCAAACATTTGGGTATTGAAAAGCTGAGTATCGGAGATGTGCAGAAGTTGGATTGGACTGTTCTTGAAAATAAGATTAGGCGCTGGATTCGTGCTGCCAAAGTTTGTGTTAGGATCGTTTTCCCTAGCGAAAGTAGTTTATGCAATTCCATATTTGATGCTGCTACTGATGATGATGAAAATAATGTAAACAATACTAATATAGTCAATCCATTTTTTGACACGGTTAAAGCTGCAGCATTACAGTTGTTTGGATTCCCTGATGCTATAAGCATTGGAAAAAGGTCTCCTGAAAAGTTATTCAAAATTCTTGATTTACATGAAGCAATTTCTGAATTGCTGCCTGATGTGTCTGAAATATTTGGGCCTGAATCTTCAATTTGTACTCATGTTTCAGAGATATTAACTAGACTTACAGAAGCGGTTCGAGGGATTTTGTCTGAATTTGAGAATGCAGTTCTCAAAGAACCTTCCAAGATTCCAGTTCCAGGAGGTACAGTTCATCCTTTGACACGTTATGTGATGAATTATACTAGTTTGATATCAGATTACAAACAAACTTTAGTTAACTTGATTGTGACTAAACCTTCTGGACATGCAAGGTTGAGTGTCGATGATTCCAGTGGTGATGATGGAGTGGTGGAGATTGAGTTTCCTGAATCGGAGAATCAGTCTCCGTTGTCATCACATTTGATTTGGATAATCGCTATACTTCAGTTCAACCTTGAAAATAAGGCCAACCTATATAAGGACAGTTCACTAGCTCATCTGTTTTTAATGAACAACGTTCACTACATAGTTAATAAAGTTAAAGGATCGCCAGAGCTAAGAGAATTTATCGGCGATGATTATTTAAGGAAAA
Source organism: Allium fistulosum (assembly GCA_030737815.1). NCBI lineage: Eukaryota > Viridiplantae > Streptophyta > Magnoliopsida > Asparagales > Amaryllidaceae > Allium > Allium fistulosum. The sequence continues at coordinate 1,027,698,480 of CM060902.1, forward strand.
TGATGGGGAAATTCAGACAAAGTGCAACTAGCTATCAAAGAGCGACATGGGTAAGAGTTCTTAATTGTTTGAGGGAGGAAGGAATTCATGTTAGTGGTAGTTTTTCATCTGGGGTTTCTAAATCTGCTTTGAGGGAGAGGTTTAAGTCATTTAATGCATTGTTTGATGAGACACATAGAGTACAAGCAACTTGGTTCGTGCCTGATATGCAATTGAGGGAAGAGTTGAGGATTTCTATAGCTGAGAAGTTATTACCTGCTTATCGCTCATTTTTGGGGCGGTTTAGGCACCATATAGAAAGTGGGAGGCACCCAGAGATGTACATTAAATATTCGGTTGAAGATCTTGAGAATGCACTAGCTGATTTCTTTGAAGGGTGTCAACATATTCCAATAAGCAGGAGAAGATCACATTGAGGATGAATCTTAATAATGAGGTCAAATGATTAGATATGGAATGAGTTGTTTTTGTTGTATAAATTATTCTTTGAATCTTTCGGTAGAAGACCATTTGTTGCGTGCTACAATATAACGTAGGATTGTTCGAGCTGTTGTGCAGAAACTTGAAGACTGATATTTGGAGTTGTGAACTGGCATGTATACACCTGTTGACTTCCCTCATGTAAGCATATTTGAATTAATCCTTCATATGGTTTAGCCATTTATTCTTTTACTTTTTTTTTGCTTGTTTATATGATTGTTTCTTGTTATGAATAAATACAGTTGGATTGAAAAGCTTTTTTCTAGCTCATCTATACAGCCGTTCTTTCCTTCCTTTTGCATGTTAACTCAACAACAAATACCTGAATTGTATTGTTTTTTGTGTTACTAATGTTTATTCTTACATGATGAAGAGATGCAATCTAATAGGATGCATCTACCATAGGGTAGATTACTTAACTAGTGCATTTAGCAATGATTTATTCAAATACCAAATCTAGCACGACCTTGCCTGATCTTTATGTATTTTATTTCCAAAACGAAAAGATGTCAATTAAGGAACCTTAAAGTAATTCTTAGCGTTCATGGGAAAACCAGTACACTTGCACGTGCATGCATTTAATCCATCTACTAACCCATTATCTTCAAATTCATATAAATGACAACATGTTTGCAGGGATTTTTTTAAACGATTATACAAAACTTCACTTTATACAGTTATTTGCTTAATATAGAATTATGTACTACGTAGCTGTGCAGCTGGTTGCACCAGATGTCCTTACTGGATTGACTCAAGCATGAACCCAAATATTCTCACAATCTCCTTTTCCTCTTCTAACAGTCCTATTGTTTTATATAAAAGCTGATTCAAAAAGCAACAATGTAATATGTTATTATCATGATACTTTTATAAAGTGTCATTTCATTATTTGTGGCAAAGAGAAATTTGAATTAAGGGGCATCCTTTGATAGTGTATATGATATGAAATCAAAGACTGCATAATGAGTGCACACTGCTTAAAATTAAGTGTCACTCTTTGTTATTCCGAGCTATTCCAAAAAAAAGGACTAGATAAGGAAAATAGCTTGAAGATGCGAAAAATATGTGTAAATTCTAATGTTAACGAGTCCTACCATGCACACTTCTCGCAAAAAATAAAACATGGTGATTATAGGTGTCATGAGTTTAAACGAACATGCACAACTTAATTTTCCCTTAGAAGTTTACCGGTCCATCGGTTTTTCTTAGTATAATTTCAAAAGTAATAATAATAACAAGAATGGCCAATTTTAATTTCCTAATTGAAATCAGAGCTTACAAGAGTTTTAGCTACTCGACTCACTAATTTTCATGAAAATTTAATAGAAAGTCCTTACCAATTGTAGATTAATGCCATCGTTGATCTGAATGTTTTCAAATTCAAATTTGGATTAGTTGACTACATCACTTATTTTCCATGGCATATTTATTGACTTGAATCCGTTCGCTTCATATTACTGTGTACATTAGCACTAAGCTCGCCAATAGCATCCGGCAGTCTGTACCTTTAACCATTGGCATCTCATAAAAATTTAAAAGTTAACTTTTTTAAATTTAAAAATCAGCAATATGATGACCTTGTTTGAAACTTTAATTTGCATCCTTGGTAAAAATACAAATTTACAAGTCTAGTTCAGACTAATAACCAGAGAAGAAACTTGAACTTATTGTGTCCGTAGGTCATTGTGTGTAGGATTTTGACTTGACAACACTTTAGAATAATTAGTTCTAAGAATAAAAAATAAAAGAAAGCATCATTTTCAAGTGACAAAAAAAAAACTTTCATTTATTAGTTTCCTGTGAAATGATAATTTCTTTTATTTTTTGTTTTTGAGACTAATTATTCTGAATAGTTGCCCTAAAAGCTTATTACATGTGTGCGCACCCCATTAACCTAGTAGTAAAGACATCATGTTAATGGATGAATTGGTCATGAGTTTTAACCTGGTGGTGTAAATCCTTTTGATTTTCGTGGATTATATATTGTAAGGTCGTTGTATACTTCCTTAAAATTTCAAGTGAAGCTTGGTTCTTTATATGTCATCCTCTGTTCTCTCGAAATTCAAGAGTTGTGTGTGTCCTGGATTAACATAACTTTTTTGTTGAAATGATGTTATAACTATGTCAATCATCTTTCTGAATTATGGTATATTCAGAACTTCTAACCCTTTCAACATTACATTTAAAATCAAAGGTTGAAAGTTGAAACAAATATCAGAGTCCATTCATAACAAATTTCTATATCGAATAAGTTAAAAGTTGAAAATAAACTAAAGATGATGTTATAGATCTTTATATTCAGAATGATATGTGCTAAAAAAATAGGTTAATACGAAACATAAGGATATAAACAAAATAGACAGGAATGCGTAGGTTAAAACAGGGACGGATCTATTTAGCATTTGGGGTGGGCGGCTGTCCACCCCACAAAAAAAAACAACGTAAAAAAGAAGAAGAAGAGAGATGCGTCATGTTCTTCTCCCATCGCTCAGGCTCCTCCAGATTCGACGGTCGCTCGCAGCCGCTCCCCTTTCTGGCCTTCTCCAGCGGCAGGCAGCGACTCCGGCTTCAGTTTCAACCTCCAGTCCTCCTTCAGTCTCAGTCCTCCTTCAGTTCTTCTTCAGTCTCCAGAAAACCTAGCAAGTTCCCAATTTTAGATTCGAATTCCATAAACCCTAGTTTGCATTGTGATTTGTGATTGATGTTCCCAATTTTAGATTCAAAATTTTAGATTCGAATTTTAGATGTAAACATAAACCTAAACCCTAGTTACTAGTTAGGCAGTACTGTAGTAGGCTAGTAGCAATGAAGTTGCAACTTGTAAACAAGTATCAATGAATAGATACTAGCAAGAGCATTGTATTTGTAGCAATGAAGTGCTTGACCGATAAATTGACAGTAAATTGTGCAAATTATGCAGTAAATTGTAACACAGTAGGCTATTTTGTTGATACTGGCAGCAAATATTTGTAGCACAGTAGGCTATTTTGTTAATACCGGCAGTAAATTATAGCAAATTATTTAATTTTCTTCTATTATTCGCCCACCGCAAAATAAATTCCTGGTTACGTCCCTGGGTTAAAAGGATGAGCTTCAAAGACTCTTATATACTAGCACACAGATACAGTTCTGTCGGACTTTTCATACTGTGTAAAGGCTTAGCTGACCGTGGGGAAATACTACTAATAATCTCAATGGTGAGCTATTGGGAAAGAGAATTAAGTTACATATTCCTCTGCTTTCACCTTTATAGAAATTTACTAGCCTCTCCATACCTACTTATGAAATAAACAGAAAAAATCTATATACACACACTTTTATGTATATTTATTTATATGACACAAATAGATGGTACCAACGTTTTCAAGATGAGACTTAAATCGTAAATCCTAAAGTTCGAAATTTCAATCGAAACGAGATTTAAATCGTAAATTCAAAAAATTCATATTAAGGTATGTACACATCTTGAAATTGATCTTAATATTGGAATTTCTACCACTAAACTTAAAACTTAATTTTATATTTTATTACACTTTCATTTTGTTTTGAAACCGTTATGATTGGAATTGTGAATTCAAATAAGTAAATCACGTTAGTGCAAGTTAAACTTTTTTTTTTGACTGCAACTTTGTCCAAGTTTGAATCGGAATGTAAATCGAATTGTAAAAGGAGAGTTAATCGGATATTTAAACAGAAAGATTATAATATTTTGACAACAATGACACAATATATTGATTATTGACAGATAAAATTGAGTATGTGGATGTGTATTTTACTTAATCTAGGTCTGGTTTAACAACAAAATGCACGTGGATTCAAACCTGATCATTTCAAGAATTACGAGACTTGTATCAGAAATTTGAAGTGCTGATTTTCATGATTTTGAATCCTCGGTAAAGATTGTAGTCTTCATGAAGTTTTTGGCTGAAATTGAGTTGAACTAATATGTTATAAAGGTGAAACAGTGACGCTAGTATTACATATTATCAGTTTGATTTCATCCATTTCTACCTCTGAGATCCAATTCTGTTTCTACTTCTAAGATCCAATGTTCGGGTGAAGCTAATGAAAAATCTGTGCAAGTTATTTGATGAACAATTTTGATTAATTGGTGTTGCCTTAAAACAAGGCTTAATCATTTGTGGCACAATCCTCTGCATTTGTGGTGCCTTCAGCTTGTATCTTTTTAGGTATGAAACTGAATTTCAAAGTATGAGTCTGAATGATAACGGAAAGGCCTCTTGAACTATGTAAGAAAGCAAAACTAAATCTCAGTTTTATAAATCCTACTAGTACGAACCCGTGTTTCGCACCCGGATGTTGAAAAAATATTGTTGTTGCACAAGTCATATCCAAATGTATAAGAAATTTAATACGGTTGTAATGAAAAAACATTGTTGAACGATAGTGTTACATCATAAATAACAATTTGGTAGGATAAAGAATACATAGATATATTTGGTTATGATAATCACAATTAAAATCGAACAAAACAATTACAGTGAATATGTTAAAGTTCACAGACTATTTAGAGGATAATGTGTTAAAAATTTATCCGCTAATGCATAGATATATTCACTGTGGCATATAACGTCAATGTTGTTGCTTTTGCAATTACACAGCTGCTTCAATGTGCATAGATATAGTTGAAGTATTCACTGTGAACTGCAGACACAAAGACACAGTGCAGTTCGATTCAATTAAATAAGAGTAACAAAATTTTTTTGCAATGGGGAGAAATATAGTAATAGAATGAAATTTGTAAACAGTCAGGAAAAGTATTTGTCAACAGCTGAAAAAAGGGAGCAAAAAAAAAAGCAACAGATGTAGTACAGGGGAAAAGTAGTAAAACATAAGATTCAATTGAAATAGAAATGATGTGCAATAAGAAAATAACATGGGTTCCAATATAAATTACTATTGTTCACCGAATCTGGTCTATGTCGATGCAGGGTACAAAACACGGCATACAACTGGTCGCCGTAACCAATATTTGAAAATATCCAAAACATACAGAAGAGAACAATTGTGAGAAGTCCATTCATTTTTTAGCCTCAGAAATAACTGCTAGCAACGCGTGTATGATATTGGTTTGAGCGCAAATAGGTGATGTTTTCTTGGCCTTAATAGATGCATATCAGTCAATTATTTTAACCATTGAAGGTATTTGTACCTGCAGCCAAAAAAGACAAAAGTGTCATTGATGCAGTATTATTACTAAATTCTCTCACTGCTCGTCTGACCTATTAACTATATCTAATAATCAAACTATGACTACATAATCATCTATACAAAGATACATTCATCAATTGTTTTCTAGAAGTTTTCCGACAGTGGTGTTGCAAGTGATTTTAGAATTTACTGCAAAAAATAAAAAATAAACTCTTTTAGATGGTTATCAACATTATTCTCACTACAACACATGTTTTGACCCAGCACTTAAACTGTGCATCTACCTTAAGCCCGAATACAACAACTTATATGCTTATTGTATTATTGATCATCGTAATTGTAAACGAAATTGAGTAAACTTAGCCAAATTATGTCATCAAACCTGGAAGCAATGTATTAAACGCTGAGCTGCACGGTTGAATCAAGCATTAATTATGTGAAGTCATTATTTAATCATCTCAAGCTATCAAAAATCAAAATTCATTTTTCAATTATATTTTCATAGTGCGGTTAAATAACTATCGTTAACATCAAACAAAATTATTACTACAGCTAAATTAGTATCGCATCACACAAATGCAGTTAAAATATTCAAAAACAATAATTGCTTAATTCCAAAAATACTGCAAAATAATAACCGCTTTTGCTTAATGCATTTAAATTTTAACTACAGTAAGCTCGAATAAATCATCGTGTACAACCAAAATTATTACTGCATCACATAAATATAGCTGAAATATTCAATTTCTACCATGCATAATTCAAAATTGTCATTAAATTATAACTGCATTTTATTACTGTAGTTAAATTTTAATTGTATTAAGATTGAATAAATTCCTGAAATGTAGCCAAATTTATTACTTCATCACATAAACGTGGTTAAAAATCTTCAAATATAGTTAAATTTACCCAAAACTTGCTGGTAAATTATAATTGCATTTTCTTAATTTCATTAATTTATAACTGTTTTAAAATTGAATAAAATTATCAAATATAGTCAAAATCATCAATAGTAAATGCAATAAAAAAATGCTAATTTAGTTAAATTAATTCAAAAATGCCTATAAATTATTACACCATTTTTTGATGGGGTTAAATTATAACTGCACTAAGTTTGAATACTATCAAACACAATCAAGATTATTATTTTATTACATAATGTAGTTACAATATTCAAACCATAATTGTATAATTCAAAAAAAATATTCCTTTCAAATATGTTAAAAGATAATAAATACATTATAATAATCTAGGTAAAACTACTGTGTAATGTTTATGATCATCATAATAATGCTGTTACAGAAACGCGGTACACAGCGGTGACACAAAATAATTGTGCAATTAAAGCTGCTATATAAAATTATGATTTTAAAAAATTTATTTTTAGATATCAACAATGGATATCATTGGAAAGCAAATTAAATTTGAGATTTAATAGTGAAAACGATTCTTAAATCCAATCAGTGTAGAAAAAGTTATCACATTTTAAAGTTTGGAATATGAAGAAATTAAAAATGCGACTGTTCAGTTGCCAAATTTCAAGGAGGCATGTGTGAGCTTAATATTTTATTTACCTTGTTTTCTTCTTTTCTCTTAATATTATCCAGGTCACGGTTGTGCAATAGCCTTCAATTGTTCTTTAGACAGACTAGAAACAAATTGAGACATCGGGCAGTTTGTGGATGGTTGAACACACATCTTCATATAACTTTTGGTCCTGAGTATGTTTCTTCATACGAATGGATCAACTTCAACATGGCAGGATATATTCAAAGTATACATACATCTATGAAACAATACATTTATCCAATCATGCATTGCACCTTGCATTCATATAAAGTTTGGTCTCCTTCATAAATTAATACACACAAACACAATCTTACAGGCAAGAACTTGAAAATTAACAACATTACAACACAAATGAAATACTGATCAAGCATTCAAAATTTTCTGTGTTAGAGCTGATACAAAATCAATACATTCTATTACAAAAACTGTAAATACAGTCGTGCTTTATGCCAAAAAGATGCTCTCTACTTTTAGATTGAACAGCTTGAATTTTGAATGATTGGTCAAAACTGCCTTTGTTGCCTTGCTTCTGCTACAGACACACGAATAGTTCTGCCATCCAAGTCCTGGAAAAAATAAAGAAAACTTTATCATGCAAAAAGTAGTTAACTGGGAAATGGACATTTTAAATCAGTTGCATCTTTATTTTACAGGGCCAAAATTGGAAGTATTAGTGTATTACTACTATTCCTAAGCTGGTATTACTATTATTCCTAAGCTGAGAATTTCCATTTATAGTTTCATGAGCTGCTAAGTTGAAAACTCTTGCCAGACATGTAAGATTGATAAGCAAGGTTATAACATACTAGTGCTATCATTCAACAATGAAAATCGATTAACGGACATTTTACCATTGTATTTAGTTTGCATTATAAACATGAAAAATTAACAATTCCCAAAGATCTATAATAAATTTAACTTTATTTTTATATCACAATTCTCAATAATTTGTGATCTTATTAACAAAAAGTAATCTAGAAATAATATTTTTGTATTTATCATAAATAATGTAACTTTATGTTTAATTTTCAGTTTCTTACATATTCATGAATAAATGGTGTATTTCATTGAAAATCGGTCCTTTTTCCCAAAAAAAAAAAGAAGGAAAATTTCAGTCTTTTTTGGAAAAAAAATATTCTTCAACAAATTTGACTTACCAATGAAAACAACTTTTAAAAAATTTGACTTTCATGAAAAAATCGACAATTTTCGTTTTGTTTTATTAAAAAATGATCCTTTAGAGAAAGAAACCATTTTTTTTGTTTGAAATATGATTTTCAGTGTGGAACCATGTGATTTTAAGAATATTTGGAATGATCAAAAAATTCATTTGTTTAAACAATAAATATGTATTGTATTGTCATTTAAATATTAAAATAAATTTAAGAAAACAAATTCTCGATATTTGTGGAGATCAAGCAAATAATATTGAAGAGATCAAGAAAACAAAAAATTTAACGTCCTTGGTTTTTCTTTTTCTATCTTACTTCTTTCGGATTATTTGATTTTGCACAGTGAAACAAACCTTTGGATAAGTTTGACAACTACAAAGCAAAATTTTGACGACCCCGCCAACAAACGCTCTCTTTGAAAACACGAAAGAAGAAATAACATGAAACTTACATAGCCATCAAAAGAAGAAATAGCATTGTTGGCCTCCTCAGCAGTGTTGTAAGTGACGAACCCAAATCCCCTGGATCTCCCACTGTCTCTATCAAGCACAACTTTAGCGTCCATCACCTTCCCTTGTTCGCCAAATAAGTTCTCAAGGGTAGCAGTATCGACACCCCATGAAAGATTACCAACGTATAATCTGTTACCAGAACCGAAGCTCCCACCACCTCCACTCCTGAATCCACCTTCATTTCTGAATCCGCTTCCATTTCTGAATCCGCTTTCGTTTCTGTAACCTCCTCCATTTCCAAAATTGCCCCTTGGTGCACGATCCTCCTTTGGTGGAGGTGGTCCGGAATTCACTCTCAATGTTCTTCCTTGAAATTCCTAGTTTATTATGGAAATTATATCACTATCCATGATAGAGAAATGTAACATATGAGTGACTTGTCAGTTGTATTTTGTTTGTAAATCGGTTGGTTCTACTAAAAAGTTACAGTATGGATATATCAGTTTTGGAGTAAGTGGGTAGATCAAGAAAAAAGTATACAAACTTTAGGGGAAAAACTTGGGACAGACTGACGTATGATACATAAAACAAGATATTTTATGTCTTTTCCCAACTAAAAGAAAACAAACCATTTACACTGCACCAAAACCGTCACTTCCTGATGTTTATAACCATTGCAAAAGGAATCCATAATTATTTTGTTTTGGCTTTTCATGCAGTATGAAAACCAATCTAAATCTGCATCCATTTTTACTGTATTTCTGTGTTATTCAATAAAAGAATGTCTATATTGTCTAGGTATAAATTTTAACCTTACAAAAAAGGAAAATTTAGTCCAATTCAGTGCAAGGTACAGAAAGTATAGACAACTGAGTCAAAGCTCATTTCATGCACTTGCATTGGTCCAAATATTGATGGGACCGTCCCTGACTAAGTGCAATTCAGAGCTTTAATTTTATCCTTTATATGCTGTATGTTTATTTGGAGAGGAAGGATATTTTATTTTGAATTTCCAACCAATGAATATTTAGGAGGAGATATCATTATTTTGAACCATAAATAGTGCAATTTATTTTTGATGTGTGTATGCATCGCACATGCCAAATAACATTGCAAAAATTATAATACAAGAAGTAAAGAAGTAGAGAAGATATGCTCACAGATCCATTAAGTTGTCGTACAGCTGCCTCAACTTCCTCGACAGAAGACATTGTTACAAAACCAAAACCTTTACTTCTTCCCGTTGTTTTTTCATAGATTACCTACAGCGTAAAAGTGCAAATTTAAATTAAGAGAAACAACGATAAACTTCACGAATCCAGAAATGTACACAATAGCCTCAACATCCTCTTCTAAGAGCATCTCCAACAGCCTTCTATTCAACCTTTATATTCAGCGGCAACAACCCAACAACGGCAACTAACCTTAATATTCTGTGTAATATTCAAGATCATGAATTGATCCACATGCCTATTTAATAGGCGCTTGATATCTTTTATTAAATACAAGATTAATTCTCAGTCACCTATTAAATAAACGTCTGGGAATTATGAGTCAATTATTATAATCAGACGCCTATTAAATAGATGTCTGACTGTTGATAATTTCCTATCAAATTCAGGCCAAGGCCTTAATCCGTTGGAGTTGCTCTAAGAATTGTTTAATACATTAAAAAGTTGAGTACATAATTAATAGCATAAATTGATTATACCTGCAAAATAATTATACATAACAAACATTTAAGCATGATAAAACATAGGGGTAATACAAGTACTAGACTAGTATCACTTAATACCATAAATCTTGCATCCAGAGATACATGATATAATATAAACAAACAGACCTTTTAAAATTGTCTTCCAGCAGTCTGCACTCAAATTAAAATCCTGCAGGCATTTCTTTTCTTTAAATGGGTAAAATCATCTCGTTAGAAAACCTAACGAGCTACCAGTGTGTAAATGGAAACGTTACAGGGAAAAAAGTGCGGTACAAAACTGATATTAGTTGTCAAAGGGCAAAAATATTGAAACCATCTAGTACATATAGGAACAATTATTCAGTATTATATCCCAATCTTCCACTGTCAGTTAGCCATCAAAATTCATCGTGCTTTTATGTTGTAACTATAACAATGATTTATGTTTCTGTTAACCAATCTACCTCGTTATTTAGGCACAAGAATTGCATGTTATTTGTTACGTACCTCGTATAGCTTAAAACGTATAGATTATAATCAACTAAGAATTTATAACTGAATGGTACCGCATATCTAGCAAAATATTTCTCAACAAAATATATAAATATAGAAATTATACCTCAACCATCTCAACAGTGCCAACACTACCAAAAAGCCCAGCAAGCTCAGAACTATCAACGGTGAACGGCAAGTTCCCAACAAATATTTTCAAGTCTTCAGAAAATCTGACTTCTTCGTCTTCGGACTGTTCATACTCACTAGATACAGCGACTACTCTCCTCACAAAATTCAAACTCTTGACCCTTTTCAAACTCAAAGGACCAAAAGAAGCGTTCGAAACGCAAGAAGTCAGGTTGCTTGAGATGCATTTCGAGAAAAACGAATGATTTAGGGATTTAGAGTTCGAAGAAACAAGGTTTGGTGTTACAAGAGAGCAAGTCGACATTTTTTTAATTCTTCTGAAGGAAGAGGGGAAAAAAAACTAAGATAAGGTTTTCGAAGAAAGAAGATTTATGAGAGGGTTTGGGTTGCGGAGGATTTGAATTTAAAGGGCTTTTTGCTGGATAAAGTTGCCAGTGGTTTAATATAGAGATATTGGAATGGATATATTTTAACTTCATTATTATAGCAGATCTATGAGATATTTTAATGGTCAATTGGGTATATGTTTAGACAAATTTAACACAGCCTAGTCCCAGATGTATATGTTTGTTATATTTCTTATAGCCACTCACTCAAAAATTATGGCCTTGTTTGGTTGCTATTTTTTATTTTCTATTTTCTTTAAAATATCACACACAACCATGTATTTTTTTAAAACGACCGATTTGAAAAACGAAGCAAACGTATAAAATAAAAAACAAATTTATTTTGTTTTACATGTTTGAAGAAATAACAAAATAATGAAAAACAATCAATCCACTCCGTCCGTAATCCATTCCATCCGTCGTCTCTCCATCGTCATCGCAATGGTTCAAAATTTTATATTTTTTTCCGTCATTCTCATATTCTGTTATGAATGTTGAAAACACAAAACGCAAAACAGGAAACACAAAATGAAACCAAACAGCCTTATATTTTCCAAAAAAGATTCTGCCAAGAACCAAGGTTTATTCTTTCTAATATCATTTAAACTCAACCAAAAGTTAAGGAGTTGTTTGGTTTGATTTTTTGTTTTGTGTTTTGCGTTTTGAACATGCATAACAAATTATGAGGATAACAGAAGAGAAATATAAATTTTTACACCATTGCGATGATGGTGGAGGAGATAGGGAATGGACAGACGACAGAGGTGATAGATTGTTTTCCATTCTTTTGTTATTTCTTAAAACACGAAAAACAAAATAAATTTATTTTCTATTTTATATGTTAGTTTCATTTTCCAAATCGGTTGTTTTTCAAAAATACAGGCGTCGTGTGCATGATTTTTTACGAAAACACAAAATTAAAAATGCCAAACCAAATGGGGTCTAATATGTTGAGGGCGCTTTGATTTTTTTTAATACCATTTAAATTTAGCCAGAATTTAAAATAACGAATTTTGTAAAACCTACTTTTTAAGTTTCAAAATACAACCATCCCTACTTATTAACAAGTTTTATAAAATACCATCTATTTTATTTTCAATCAAAATTCAAATATTTGCACTTCTAAAAAGTTCAAAAGTGCAAATATTTATGGTTTCTTGAACTGCCAAGATGCAAATATCTGCACGCAAATATTCGTACACTACACCAAAACAGGCAAATCCTAACATTTATAAGTGTTATAAATAATTTCAGTAACACTTTTTAAGTGTTACTAATGGACTGTGAGGAATGAAGCGGCCAAATTTGTAACACTTATAAGTGTTACGGACATACATATTACTAACACTTATAAGTGTTGGTACCTAAATATACGGTAACACTTATAAGTGTTGGTACAGAAATATACGGTAACGCTTATAAGTGTTGTACAAAAATATGCGGTAACGCTTAAAGTGTTGGTACAGAAATATACGGTAACGCTTATAAGTGTTGGAAAATGATTATTTAGTAACACATATATGTGTTGTTACACATAAAATGCTTTTACAAATACTGACAACATTTAGTGTTGCAAATATAAACTTATGATTTTACATAATTTCTTGCAATACTAATATTAAAATATTTAAAGCAAATGGAGTAAGATACCATAAACAGTGGTCCCCATATCAGACAATTCATCATACAGATTGTAAAATTTAAAATGCTCCGCAAATGGAGTAAATATGTCATAAAAAATTATTAAAGATATCTTAATATTACAATGTCATGTATTATGATATTACAACAACATAAGCTACGAAAATTTTAGTTTCAAAATACAATTAAAGTTTAACTTAAGGTTAACCTAACCATTTTGGATCATCCACTCCAAACTATGATGGTTTGCACATTCTTCAACGTCCATGCGACAATCCAAACCTTTACACGTGCCTGCATTTAATATAAACACTCAATAAAAACTTACAACTTCAAAATCAATTACATTAATGAGTTGCAACTCAGTTTTCAATTTTAACTCGAAAAGCATTCAGTGTCATAATAACTCGGCATGTAACTCAGTTTTAAAACTGAGTTGCTGCAACTCAGTTTTAACACTAAGTTGCTGCAACTCAGTTTTAACACTGAGTTGCTGCCACCTAGTTTAATAGTGTTAAAACTGGGTTGCGCAACTCAGTTTTAACACCGAGTTGCTGCAACCCAGTTTAACACTTTTAAAACTGGGTTGCAACTTAGTTTAACACTAAGGGAACCGACTACATAGCCATACATGCATTTAGGCTGTGCACTTAGAAACCCAAGATATGTACAGTAGGCATAATACAGTTTTGGACTGAATTTGTTTTTAACCTTGGGATAATTTCTCATCCATTTTTTATTCATGGAAGCCCATAATTTTTCTACGTGTCTACAACACACCAAGATAATAATATTGTAGTTGAGTAGCATATTGTGCAACTCTGCTTATTGGAAGATAAATAGTATTTTGATATCTTATCTACAACATTCCATGAAAAATCATTTTATAATTCAACTAACTATTTCCTTCTATTAAGGATAAAATCATAATAGCTAAAGATATATTAACCAAACATGCTAAAAGCTGATCTTTTTTTATTGTGTATACAATAAATCCGAATTTTGATTACATAACAAAGTGGATGAGTATTAATTTAAAGTGCCATTTTATGTATTGAAAATATACCTAATCCACTGTCTTTCCGTATTATAAGACAGTGGTTATGTATTTTGAGCATGTCAATAACTAAACAAGATTTAACATGGGCGATTTTTTACTTTATCCTAATATATCTTAGCCATTCTTAAAATACCATGCTACCTTGTATTATAATATTTGTACAGAAAAACAAAAAATGAGCAGTAAATAATGTGAATTGAGGTGTACATCAAATATACACAAAAGATCGATGTCCTCGAGTAAAAGCCAGTAGACTAGAATATAATTCAAATATTAAATAGAATTGCATGAGCGTATACAACAAGTCATTGATCCCTAAATACTCCTATTCAGAATGACTGTTGTCTCAATATATTAACTAATATGACTTGTATAAAAATTTGAAAATGTACCTTCCTAGATTATAAACATATGCTATAAACTGAATTTTAGTTTACATTATTTGAAATTATGCTATCGTTTTTTTAAATACTAACCAATATCTCTTTTTTTGATACACGGTTTTCAACCTATTTATAATCCAACAATGCACAACATGTCTAAATTAAACTATAATCACTAAATGACTGGAACTTTTAAAATTACAAGCTTTCAGGGACAACCCTATTGTTGCACAAGTAAATGTATACCCAAATCTCATGTCATTGTCTTTCTCCAATGAAATTACATGAAAATGGTAAATTTTTCTAGAAATACCAAGAAATTATAGTTCTAAAGTAGTTTTCAAGTGCAAGTGATGATTAACATGCATTAGCAGCTTGGAAGTTGCTGTTGGAAAAAATAAAGAACAATGGACAACTTATTGAAGTGAGAAACATAGATGGAAAACAAAACAATACATTGATCGCTGTATAAAGGATAATCTGGCAGTGTACGAAGAAGAGATTATGAGGAACAAAGAATGGAAGCAAATGAAACCAGAAAATTTACTATTACAAGACCTAAAAAAAGGCATGGAAGTAACCAGTTTGTGTGTTGTGCAACAAAAAAGAGAACAAAAACCATTTATTTATTATATCAATGCCTGACTGATCAATAATTTATAAATACTACAATTAAGATGGTACCACTTTATCAAAAAGACAAATCATTGTTGAGGACAATGCCTCGATAAAAATTACCTAAGGTGAGTATTGATGTTCTCATAATATTAGATTCTTCTTCGATTATCTAATCGTGCTTTTTTAGAAGTCGGTATTGCTTGTGAATTATCAGAACTAGAATTTATCTACAAAATAATAACCAATAAGAAAAGTAGAAAATGATTTATAAAGTATGTGATTTTAAATGTGGAAGATGTTTGAGTGTCAGTTCACCTTATCAAGCTTATCTCTGACCAATTGAACAGTCTGATTCATTGATGAAGATGGAAAGTATTCCTGTATAAATTGATTTAAGCAGCAAAGTTTGGTATGAGATTTGGATCATAACCTGAAAAAATATAAAATATAATTACATGATTTATAACATGCATATTACCATGTTTGATGAAACATGGCTGATGATGTTTGAAGAATGATCCGGTGGTACATATTCACTACAGTGCAAACTTTACTCATCAAAATGCTAACATAGATCAAACAATAATAAAAGTTATCTACAATCTTTGAAAAACAGTCTTCCATACCTGTAATGAAAATTATGGAACTGAGAGGTATTTGTTGTATGAAAATCTCTACGAATGTCAGGCGTCTTCTTTGATACTTCAGCTCTTCCATCTTCAAATAATATGCAATAGTTCTCATATGTAAGGAGAGGAGATAACATATATATAGAAAAAAAAAGTCAAAAGAAGATCAAAATAACGTAATAGAAAAAAACAAACACAAGGCAGCAAAGCACACAAACCATACCAAAAAAAATCACACCTAATTGTACATATGTATAAGTACATAGCAGCAGATGCAAGATCATAAATGGACGCATATGTATATTTGGACGCATAGGTATATACATAAATATCCACCATCAACGCACTTATATTCATATAAATTATGCACTCAAGCTTCTATTGCCTTCATAAATAGATCAAAAGTACAAGTATTCAAATAAAGTAACTATATAACTCGCCAGAGCAATGAACATGAGAGAAAGAAAATGCAAGAGTAACCTATTAGGTAAAGAAAATCATAGCTAAAAACTCTTTACATAGCCATATTTTAATTTTCTCCATTATGTTAATATGGTTCGGTCCTTGGTAATGTTATATTAATAATAATATTAGGATTGAATACTTGTTATTCTTTTTTAATGCGGTGTTCCTAATTTGTTTATGCAGTAAATTGAAATGGTGCAAACATTAACGGTGACATTGGTAGGATAGTTTTGGTAGGAATTATACTGCAGTTACTCACACATGCATTTAAATTTTGTAATCACAAGCATACAGAGAATGATCTAGATTGTAGTATTATATAGTGTAGTTTGATAATCACTACAGAGAATGTTGTCATCATGATCATATAGTTCATTTGACATCCAAGTATTTGCAATCGTTCACTGTATAACAGTAACAATGTTAATGTTCTTGTCACTTTTGTCATAGCTTCTATTTTTATGAAACAAACTTTTTGGTATGATAAAATTAGAGGAATTGACTATAAAAAGGAAAGTAGCATGTTATCTTAGGATGACGATCAGTTATAGGACCATAGCCTCTTGCAGTCTCTTCCTTAATAATTATATTTCATGTATAGTTTAAAGTTCTGATCTCAAGGAAAAAGGGTAGTAAAAGAAACATGGTGCATGAAGTGTGATGGCACGATACTTCATATAAGTAATACTAAATTATTACTATTTGTTAATAAAATTTATTTGATCGAGAAGGCAACACTCTGCATTACCTTAAAATTATAATTATGATTTATACTGATATGTTAGCATATCACAACTGCAATGCTTATAGGGAATAAATAATAATTTAAGCCGGTTTCTAGAAATATTATTAATAGGCCAATGATTGTTTGAAATGTCGGACTGTGATAACAAATACACTATAATCAAGGAAGCCTCATGATGTAATCATGTTTGGCTTCATTTATAAATTCAGATCAGAGTAAATGGAATCAAAAGTCATGTTTCATTGATCAGGGATAGTAACATGAAATCAAATTCAATTTTACAGGAAGATATATAACGGATGGACGTTGGTATTGTATAATATACATCATACATCTACTCTTAGGCTATAATCAATCCAATACACAACTTTAGATACTTAAATTTTAAGCCAAATTACAATAAAATAACATGTTATACATAACAGAACCGACCACATATTATAGGTTATACAAACATTCGTTGGAAGAGAAAAATTATAACAATAATAAGACATATATGAATTTGTACCTTCTCTGTTGTTACTTCTGTAGTTGGCGATCTTAGAACAACCAACTCTGCTGTTGCAACTTTTTGTTGGGTTTCAGAATCAGCTTATTAGCTTTTGGTTAATCTATACTAACAACTTCATGAATGATCGAGCTATAGCACCAATTGAGGGGAGAAAACCCTTTACTATAGGTTTGAAAGATGTCTATTTTGTGCCCTTGCAATGCTAAGCGTTGCCATCACCGTCGTCGCAATAGTTGGCGTCAGAGTCGACGATGCACCACCGATTCAATGTCTAAGTCATTGTCCGCCGTCGATTGAAGATGGAACCGCCATTTACTTCCCGTCACAGTCAAGTCTCAGCCGTGAATTTGAATTCGTTCCCGATTTTTCTTCTTCTAGGGATCGCAATGGATGAATTTGTATATAGGATGCTGCCCTAGATTTTTTTGCAGCCCAAAGTCGTTGCTTTTCTCGCTTTAGTAAAGAGCTGGCCTTGCCTGAAATCCTAATTGGATTTCGCATGGAAGAAGAAGCTTGAAACTGGATTTCGCATGGAAATAGAAGCCTCACGTTGAAGAAGTTGATGCTTTGAAGAAGAGACGCCGTCGGATTTTGCGTAGAAGAAGAAGACTGAAACCTAAAATGAAATTCAATTTTGTGCGGCCAGGAGATGCTAAGCGTGAGAAATCAGATGGGATATAAAAATTACCAAATACTCCCCATGTTAATGAATTATTTATCGATATACTGACTATTATAACACTTATTTGTATTGCAAATAATAACAAATATTTTATAAAGTTTATACCAACACTTTTTTTAGTAGCCAACGCATTTTGACTGTTGTTAGTTTATAACATTTATAAGTGTTGGCAGTTGATAAATATAAAATGTTGGAAAATCAATGATTTGGTGTAGTGGTAGTAAGAACTGCAAATAATGGCAAAAAAAATTCAAATACTTAAACTTATATAAAAATAATAGTTTTGATCAAAGAAACATGTGGTAAAGTTCATATTTAGTTTCCAAAAAAAAATAAAAAAAAATTATCGATGCTAGAAATAGAGGTCTAAATTAAAATCTGTTTTAGTAGGATTTTCGTGTATCGAACTAAAAAATAAAAGACGGCTCATTTAATATAATTATACTCTTCCCACTACCGGAAGCTAGTAAAATACCGACAAAATTTTTCGACGTCATTCCGGCGTCTAAAAGTGGGGCGTCGGAATGATGTCAGAAAGTCATAAACAAGAAAAAGACATTAGAAAATACTAATGCATTTCCGACGCCTTTGTGTATTTGAAAAACTCAACTGAAGGTGTCGGGATGGCGTCGGTAATTTCTGATGCCTTTTTGTTTACTCTTCCTTCGTTAGTTTTCTTTATTTACTCATAGTATTTGAAATAAAATTATATTGTCACAATGTTTCGCATATGTATATACATTATTTATTTATATTAACATGAATAAACAGTTACATATACATTATTTTAAATTATTGTTTTTATACAATTACTAATTTTCAAATTATTTAACTTGAAAATAAATAATATTTTTTAAATTTTAATAACATATATTTACTATAATTTAATTATTTAAATTTAAACACTATAATTTAAGTTCCTACTATATACGTTTCAAATTTATGATATCTGACCGTAAACATTCTTTACTATATTATAAGCTAAAATATATAATTCTGAGCCAGTTTGACCATCCATCTTATCAAATGTAAATATTCTTAGGTGATACTTGATTATTGAAAATAATATATTAACTTATGAGATCGCAAATCAAACTAACTCGAAACGGAACGAAATTTTATGCATAAGCATCCAGGACAACAACTGGAAACGACACGAAATTTTATGCATAAGCATCCTAGACAACAACTCGATTCTCAACGGTGAGATTTCAAAAATTCGCAATGTATATAGATGGGTCTGTTTGTTCAAATTAGTTATTTTCCATACAAGTTACGTATAATTCTATTAGAAACGACCAATTCTAATTGAAATTTCTACTTACGTTCAACATTTTTGAAATTAGACCATGCACATCCGTTAATATCATATGAGTAACTTAGACGTACGATTTTGTGTAATTTCGAGTTAGTGGATCATTCGTCTTATCAGAAATATTCCTAGGTATTAGTTGATTATTAAAAATAATCGATTAACTTACGTGGTCATATATCAAATCGACTCGAATGACATGAAATTTTATACTTAAGCATCCAGGACAACATGTCGATTCAACAGTCGATTTTTAAATTATAATACTTTATTATTTGAGAGTATATAAAAATATAATAATTATACATAAAAAACTAAAAAAACTCTTAAATTCTTATAAATATAAAATTCTTAAATTCTTCAAAATACAAAATTAAAATTAAAATTTAAAAAAATTCTTACCAATGTCTCCCCAATGTCATCCTCTCCTACAAACCCAACTCTATAACTATCTACTTCATTACACCCAAATTATAAAGCAAGGAAAATCCTAACTCTACAAAATCCCTAAATACCGCAGAGAAAATCAACTGTCACCGCTGTTCAGTGTCTGTTGCGCCCTTTACGAACTGTGCATCTTTCAAAGTCGGCCAAGGTCGATCGAGATCAGTCATGTTGTTCGAGGTCGAAGCTAAAGTCAAAGCCAAAATCCTTGAAGTCGAAGCTTCCAATTGACTGCAATTGGTAAGTGTTACTTAATTTTTTTGTAAATAAGAAGATAGGCTAACCAAGCTTTCTTAGTGATCCGCTTCGGTTCTGGCCGGCCTAGGCTTGGCAAGCATACCACAAGCTACTCGAGAATCAGAAGCAGGCTAGTAAGTATCTCTCGACTTCTATCCAGGTTGAACCCCTATCAGCTCATCCTCTCCATGGCACTTCAGGTCGACCCCTAGCCAATACGCCACGAGGCAACGATCAGCAGTCAACTCGGCAAGCAAAGCAATGCATCTGCACTTCTCGGCCTGGTTCCCATCTCCCATTTTATGACCAGTTGGCTCTTAGACAACCCCTCTACTCGAACACCTCCTTCGGCCGGTCTAGCGATCAACACGTCTCTAGATTACCTCGGGCATGGCTTGCCAACCTGGCTCCGATGGAGCTCCCACAAGCAACCTCACTTCGATGAATCATGACTACAACATAGATAAAGAGAACAAATTAAATGGAAGTAAAGGAATTTAAATAAACATCTTGACTAAAACCAAGCAAACAAAACAATTCTATGTAAAAGTTCAAAGGAAAGTAAATGACAGAAAGGAATAGTATGACTAAACCTAGTAAACCCAAACAAACTAAATAAAATAATGCAAGAAAATTATAGAACCGAAAGGCGCATCAAGAATAGAAACTAAGGTGGTTTTCTAATAAAAGCGGAGAATAAAAAGAGTTGTTAGCAAAAACCGATAGAGTTAAGGGTATGCCTTAGGGGTAATTCTGTAATTTATTGTAAATTATTAACTCTATAGTAAAATCTCGTTCGAAATAAAAGATGTTTTTCTTTCTGTTATATACTATTTATAATGTGTCATATTAATTAATTTTAATTTAAGTATATTAGTAGAAAATCCTTAAATGGTATGTTTTATGATAGTAATTACAGTGTTGTATTCCTAAGCAATATATCATAATATAATAAACATATCATTTTAAATATTCCTAATCAAGATGTATCAAGACATGATATCAATACATCCATCATGACTAGAATATGTAACGCTCTCTAAAGGTTGGGCAGTGTATTCCTTATGGCTGTTAGAGCCACCAAGGGGTTACATATTGATAGTTATTGGATAATCATGGAATGACTCACTTGATATTTTTTGTTGGTTAATATAACTAAGGTCAAATAGAAAAGTTTATGTGATAATATTACACGATTCTCTTGACTTGAAAATATTGTTGAAACTCAATATGGAAACTACACTTTGATTATAGTTAAATTGTGGCATGACGCCCATCGAATGACTATAGTTGGGTTGAGTTGAAGGATTGGACCTGAAACTTTATTCAATAGAGAATTCATCTTCTCGGTTATAGGAGGTTAGTATCATGGTCAACTGAAGTCAATTCAAAGTCAAATTTTCTAGCCGGAGCAGTTCAGTTAATAATAATTGTTATTATTAAACCAAAGACTTTATATTTGGACAATACAAGTTGAATGTGGACGATATTGGATTTTTGACCATTACCAAATTTCATAAGTCCTAATATGATATAGTTTTGACGAAAAGAATTGGTATAAATAATAGTCACTAATGAGGACCGCTTAAAATAAGTAAAATTGGATTTTATCAAAACTATGCAAGCGACAAATTTTGCCAAACTTTCACATCATTAGCTAAGATGATATGTGAACTTTAATATTCAAATTGTTTGATATTAATCGCTTGCCGAATTTACACCTAGAGTCACACAACCGTAATGTTGAATACTCCGACAACCTGATTTAATTAAAATATAATTTTTATAAATTAATTAATATTTATGAAATATTAAATATAATTTTTTTTTTATTTGTGTTGATCGGTATTGAAAATAGTGCATATTTAAAAGTTATATACACACATATCGATACACGATATCGATGTAAGTTTAACTTTGATTTAAATGTGAATTGTCTGATCAGGTTGAAGTGAAAGCCCATATGGGCCCAAGGGAAAGCTGGTCATAGCCTAAAAGGAAGATATGTATGTATGGATATTTTTGGGTTTGAATAGGCAGAGAAAGGAGTGGATCTAGATCCATATTTTCTTCTCTTTTCCCCTCTTATTTAAACTCATTTACCACTCACTTTTCTTTTTTACATTTTAGCTCTCCCTCTATGTTTACCCGCTTTTTGACCAAAGCAGCTAACTTAAAACGGACTTAGAGAACTCATACGGAGTCGAATTGACTTGAAATTTTTGGAGAACACATAAAAATATAAAAGAAGGCACAAACCACAAATGGGCTTGATTGGATAAGGCTAGATGGATCGCTAGCGACCTAACTAGATGGATTGCTATCGATCCATGTAGATTGGGCCACACCACCTGAAATTTTTAGAGTATGTCCCAACACCCTCTAGAGTGAACCTGCAAAGTTTCATCTAATTTCGTTAAGTTTTGAGTAAGTTACAGATGATTCTTCTGAACTAGATAACCTATGAAAATGGATGATCAAACAAACTCCAAACGACTTAGTATTTGGACAAGGCATTCAAATAGATAAAAAGAAGGCAACCCAAAAGGGTAGACTCAAAAATAGTTTAAGGTAATGGATCACTAGTGATCCATCATCCATGGATCACTAGTGATCCATCATGTTATCTCGGATCGCCTTGAGTTTTTATGGACTTCTTCCTAGCACTGAGTAGAGGCTTCTGGTAGAAAAATATGCTAAGTTGATGCTATGAATAGCTAACTATCCATAGAAATGACTTAGATTGATTTGAGAATTTCGGTAATGACTTGGCATAACAACTGGACTCTTCTGCACTTAGATTTCTGGCCTAGTACTCACTGAATTCCCCTATAAATACTCACCTCTCTGCAACTAGAGATGGATCTTTTCCATGGAGAGAGTTGTCATTACTCTACTGGAATTCCTTCACTTCTTCAACTTTCTTCTCCCTCACAACAGTCATCAAGGGGGTTACTATGATTCTCCAGTCAATCCTTGTACTTGTGACTTATTCTAACTCATTGTAACTTAGATCTAAGGACTAACTAGTTGATGTCCAGAGAGATTCAGCTAGTATGATCATAATAAAGATTGATTAAAGTGGACGTAGGCTAGAGTCAGTTTAACCACTATAAAAATTCTATCTCTTTTCTTACTTCTGATTTTTATTTGTTGTTTATCTGAGATTTGTGCTGTCGATTATTTGCACTGGTGCTTTCACACTCGATCTAGGATATTGATCTATTTTTTGGGTTAACAATTTGGTGCTTTCACTAAGAGCCTTGAACGAGATTTGAAGAATAGAAGTTTGAATCTAAGATTTAAAGAAGATGAGTAGGCCTAATACTTGATCTAGAGCTATAGTAAGTCAACCGGAGCCTGGGACAGCTAGGAGGTGCCCTCAATTTTCCATCAACCCATCTATGTGATTAGAGAAGAAATGGAAAGGATGATGAAGTAGGTGCAAGATGAGATCTTATCTAGGCAACAAAAGATGATGGATGGCTTCTTCCAGAGGATGGAGCAGCAAGGGTAGGTATATCCATAGGGAATATGAATCAAACTCCGAGAAATAACAACAAGAGCCGTTGGAGCTGGATTGGAATAGGCTGGAATACTGCCTCCACACTAAGTACAACCGATACTTGGGGAAAATGCTAGAATCAACAATAGGACCTAATGCAGGAGCATTCGGAGTTAGAGCAAAACAAACTGAAACAATGCCCACACGACTTAGGGGCACGATAGATTTGGATCTAGGATGAGCTTTAACACTTGGAACGGGTGATGTTGAAGCTAGAGTAGCATATCAGTGTATGTATACATGATCGCATGAGTTGAAACCAGAAGCCCACGGTCAGAGTAGGGGGCAGGTTCGTTCCTTACTCTCCGCCTTCTGCTTTTTCTGCCTTTAATAACCTTAGGCCGCTTACATATGTACGGGATCTTGTACAGTCCTTAGGTACGCTTTGAGTCAGATACCTAAGATGACAATTTAGAGCAATAATAACCTCAAGCCGCTTACACGTGTACGTGATCCTTAACGGTCCCTAGGCACGCTCTGAGTCGGATGCCTGAGATGACTATTTAGGACAATAATAACATTGGACAGCTTATACGTGTATGGGACCTAGTTTGGTCTCTAGGCACGCTCTAAGTCGGGTCTCCGGGACGAACATTTAGGATTTATGCTTGTTTTGATTCCTTTTTGTTTGATTTCTGCTTATTTGTTTTGATTTAAATATTTGAATTTTGAAAAATCCACATTGATTGTGATGACTGATATTGATCGCCTTAGAGTCCCGCCATAGGATCAAAGTGCGAGGTGCAAGTTCCCTTGCCAGAGAGCGAGTGGATGAACTTTTAGGATATTGATCACCTTAGAGTCATGACCGAAAAGATGGGATCGGAGTGCAAGAAGTAAGTCCCCTCACCGGATAGTGAGCGAATGAGCTTACTTAATCCCCGTTAACTTAACAAACAAACGATTAGGAGAGATTGTCCCCTTAACTAAACTTTAAATGATCCAGAGAGTTCGCGCATCAAACTAAACATTAAATGATCCGGAGAGATTGCGCACTAAACTTAAATGATCAGGCGAGATCGAGCCTTAAAACAGATTTGATTTAATAAAAGGATTTAAATGCCTTATAAATAGAATAAAACTGATAAATCTTAGATGGAAACAAGATGATTTTGATATGTGATATGATTCTGATATATGATGTGATTTTGATATATAATGTGATTTTGATATATGATGTGGCAACTCTAAATGAGAAGCAAAATGATAATGATGTAAATCTCGAATGAACATGAGACAAATAGAGATATGTGATGTAATTGGAGATATGTGATGTAATTGGAGATATGTGATGTAATTGGAGATATGTGATTTAGTTAGAGATATGTGATGTAATAACTCTAAATGAAATCGGAATGATTGTGATGTATATATTACACTTAGGCAAAGTCTAGAGTCTTAGGCTGTAATAGGTTTGGAACGACTTGTGATTGGCAAGAGAATTCGAAGGAACTAGACGATTCACCAAGGATGAAGCAGCTGGAAAGCTAAACTATCGAAGACCGGAGATAGGAACTTGTTCTTAAGCAAAGCACACATTTCATTCAAAAGGCGTACTTTGAGGGAAAATGTTTACCCGCTTTTTGACCAAAGCAGCTAACTTACAACGGACTTAGAACTCATACGAAGTCGGATTGACTTAAAATTTTAGGAAAACACTTAGAAGACATAAAAGAAGGCACTCATCAAAAATGGGCTTGATTGAATAAGGCTAGATGAAAGGCTAGCGACCTAACTAGATGGATCGCTGGCGATCCATGTAGATTGGATACCACCATCTAAATTTTTTAAGGTAGGTCCCAAACACCCTCTAAAGTGTACCTACAAAGATTCGTCTGATTTTATTAAGATTTGAGCAAGTTACGTATGATTCTTCTAGACCATATGACCTATAAAGACGGATGATCAAACAAACTCCAAACGACTTAACATTTGGACAAGGAATTCAAATAGATAAAAGGAAGGCAAACCAAAAGGGTAGACTCAAAATATTTTAAGGGTATGAATTGCTAGCAATTCATCACCCATGGATCGCTAGCGATCCATCATGTTAGCTTGCCGCCTTGAGTTTTTTGGACTTCTTCTTAGCACTAAGTAGAGGCTTCTAGTAGAAAAATATGCTAAGTTGATGGACCGCTAGCGATCCATCCCTTTTGAATCCATAGAAATGACTTAGATTGATTTGAGATTTTTGGTGATGACTTGGCATAACAACCGGACTCTTATGCACTTGGATTTCTGGCCCAATACTCACTAAATTCCCCAATAAATACTCACTTACCTGTAAATAGAGATGGATCTTTTCCGGGGAGAGAGCCGCCATTACTCTAATGGAGTTCCTTCACTTCTTCAACTTTCTCCTCCCTCACAACAGTTATCAAAGGGATTACTGTGATTCTCCAGTCAACCCTTGTACTTGTGACTTATTCTAACTCATTATAACTTAGATCTAAGGACTAACTAGTTGATATCCAGAGAGATTCAACGAGCATAATCATAACAAAGATTGATTGAAGTGGATGTAGGCCAGAGTCAACTGAACCACTATAAAAATTCTATCTCTTTTCTTACTTCTTCTTTTCATTTGTTGTTTATCTAAGATTTGTACTGCTGATTATTTGCACTGGTGGTTTCACACTCGATTTAGGGTGTTGATCCATTTTTTGGGTTAACACTCTCCACTTCCTCTAACCGCAATCACCATAGCCCTTTTTTTCATTTCAAAATTAAAACACATATTCAAGTCAAATAGTGCATAGGTGCATAGATCTCTTTGTCTGGTGGGGCTTTCTAAAAGGGATTGGATTCAAATCCTAGAAGGTCAGTAAATTCAGCATTCAAGGTGTTATCAATAGGCTATGGTGGAGGTAACATACTAATTCACAATTATATATATATATATATATATCATCCATTTATTGCAAGGCTCTCAAATCTCAATAAAAATATCATTTACTCAAGTTTAAAAAAAATATCGTTCATTTATTATGTTATCTCTCGCAAGATTAGTTGTATGTATCACGAATCTTTATATGCATATACTGTCAACCTAAGATTCATGTGTGTGTGTGTGTGTGTGTGTGTCTTGTAGTTCAAATTTAAAAAAATATATACATATATATGCATCATTTAATTTCGGCTAAAATAATTAAAATCGAATTGAAAATTAACTCGAAAATAATTTTAAACAAAATTAAATTTTAAATCAAAATCAGTTAACATTAAATACTTATAATTTTGTTGTTGAAATTTTAATTATATTATTTTCGAAAATAATTATTTTTTATACATATATTATTATATTTGAAATATATAGAAATAAATTATTTTACAATATAACGGATTAAATTGGTTTTAATAATTTATAATATATATGTATGTATGTATATTTTAATATACATAAATTTACAAACATTACTTGATATTTTATTTTACATTAAAAATAATAATTTATGGATGGATTTTATTTTTAAGTTAAAAAATTATGTATAATTTTAATTAAAAAAATATCGATTTATGAAAATGTAAATATTGCCAAAAAGAAATATGTATATATTACATTTTATATTTATATATGTTATATATATAACATCATTTTATATTATAAATGGTTTTAATATATTATTTCTAATATATTTTATATATATTATATTTACAATAGAAAAAAATTATGTGCACATATACGTATTTATTAATAATATATATTTTATTTGCAAACTTTTAAATTTTAAATTTAAACTTAAAAGATATTTTCAAATCTATATCTAGTTTTAAATTTTGAAATTTGAATTTGAGTTGTTTATATTTATATTTATAAATATTATTTTACGTATATATATATATATATATATTATTACTATAAGCTTATTTTACGTTATTTTGTGTATGCATATGTAGTCTTATGTAACTAAAATTTATATTATTTAATTATTTATATATAGATAAGATTATATATATATATATATATGTATATGTATATGGAGGGGCTAACATGTCCGTTGTAGTATAAATCACAGCACTTAAATACGAGCATATTAAACCATGCATACTGTATATGTTGCACATGCACGTACATATATGTGTGTATATGATACACATGTAAATTATATACATACATACATACATACATATATATATATTTGAAGATGGGTTCATTTTATTACCTTACTCATAATTAGAAATTACAAAGAAATACACAACATTGGCCCAAGCAATACAAGGTTACTAATTTATTAAATCCATATAATACAATATAATTAACACATTAACATCCTCCTTTCAGTTGTCATTTATATATACAATTGAAAAACTCTTTGGCCCCAAAGGACTCACCAAAACCACATACAACATAACTAACACATTAACATCCTCCTATCAGTTGCATAGATCAAGCCTAGTTGAAAAAAAACTCTTCAGTCCAAAGAGCTCACAAAAACCAAACGAGATGAACTGCACTCTTTCTTCTCTAATCACATATACATGATCATAATCATGATAATCTCCATCTACAAACCTAAACATCTGGATGACCATCGAACATCACAAAGTGGGTACGTAAGGCCTGATTTTACATCTCAATATCATCTTTGGATCGTTCTTGTTGTATATATCTAACCGACAACCATAATTCATAATAGCAACTAGAGAAAAACCATGCAGTAATCATCAACTTGAAAATTACTTCACCATCATACACATAACTCCTGCTTTCTGTGAGAATTATGAAATTAGCTTATGTTAATTTTGGGATTCAACCAAAAGATTTAATACCCATAATATAAAGGTAGATGGCAATTGATTTTCATACATCACTATTCTATGCAAATCAACATAGGTTTAATTGCGGTTTCTTCTGGAGATGTATAGGCATTAGATTCTGAAATTAACTTATGGTTTCGTAGTATCAAACACGCCAAAAAAATAACACTTTAAATCACTGTGGCTACAAAACTAAGTAATCACCAAACCCAGAAATTGAAAATCGATGTAGGCACTAAAGATTGAACATTGTGTGCCTTTCAGTAACACACATACCCAAAAAAATGGTACTTTGAATCTCAGTGGGCTGTCAATCTAAATAACCAACAAATCGCCAATCCAAAGATCGATTACAGAAATCTTACCCAAATCGTGTGTTAGATAATCGACAATGATCGCCACAAACACACGTGGTAGTTCCAGATCTTGTTTGCTAGATCCATAAATCGAAGTCGATAGCGATAAACAGGTAGAAGATAGTTGGAATTTGAGACGTGGTTTCTGGCCCCATCTCCCAACTTTAAATCGATATGGATTGAGTCGATATAGGATTTGGTAGCATGAAAACAGTTCAAGGCATTACATGTTGTAGAAGTGAAACGAAATTCCCATGGAATTGAAATCGCTTGGTTTCTCTCCCCATGGGAAAAACCGGTTCCTTGTAAATTGTAAATGTTTAAATCAATCAAAAAAATGATATTTTATTTTTATATGATATTAAAATTTGTATATTTGTAAAGAATATTTTGAATTTGTAAAGGAAATTTAATTTTAGATCATATTTTTAGAAGCATTTTGAATTTGTAAATCTTGTTTAATTGTTAGATCCAACTTTTAGGGGCTTTTGAATTTATAGAAGAAGTTTGATATTAGATCCTATTTTTAAGTGATTAAAATTTGATAATATATAGATGGACGTTTATGGTAATTCACGTTGATACCAAAAAAGTGTGACACCAAAGCTATTACAACTATTATTAAAGATATTGTATAATATATATATATATATATATATATTATAATACCAAATAAAATCCTTTTATTAATAAAATTAAATTAAATAATGATTTTACTTAAAATTTATTTAGATCAAATCTAAATCAATTCAGACTTCATAGTCCTAATAATATCCAAATGGTAAAAAAAATTGAAATTCACCTATTTAACCCTTTGTGTGCTGGTCTAGTTCTAACAATGGTATTGTAGTCCAATAACCTATGCGGCCTAATTTGGTCATGTTAGAGCCAATTGATTTAGCTTACTCATTTAGTTGGTATCTAGAAAAGTATTGTCTAAGCTTGGTTCGTGTAATCAAATATCCCGCCTTACCTGGCAACTGGTCTGGCCTGAAAGATGAAGTGTGTCCAAAAGGTTATCCCTAATAGAAAAGGAATTTGGGGTTGGGTTAATTTTCAAAATAAGTTTTGAAATAAAAATAAAATTTAAAATTTAAAAATCAAATTAAAATAAGAAAAATATTACAATATGATTTTCAAAATTGTTTGGAAAATCAATAATTTAATTTCAAAAATTAAATAATTATTAATTAGATTGATAAATTAATTATAGAGCTAATAAATTAAATTATATGCCATATATAATGAAATATGTTATATTATCTTGAATTGTTTAAGTTGATGTAAGTATATATGTGGAATTTTCAAAATTAATAATTACTTAAAATTGTTTAGTTAAATATATTTATTTAATGTTAACTAATGAATAATAAAATTCATGCATGCATACATACATATACATATACATACATACATACATACATACATACATACATACATACATACATATATATATATAAATATAGAACTATAAATGTTATAGTATATATATTCAATATAAAATGTTTAATTGAATAACATAAAATTAATCAAAATTTAAATTAATTAAATTAATTAAATAAGATTTAATTAATAATATAAATATAAGATTATACATAAGACTATTATATAAGTTAATTAAATTATAAAACTTATATAATAATTAAAAATTATGTAATATGAATTTATCATGATAAGGCGGAACATTAAGAAACCCTAATTGGATTTAAGGAATAAATACATACATATAGTATGTATACCGTGATTTTCAATGTGTTTGACACTCGAATCACGATGGTATTTTATAAGAAATACATTATTCCATAAGTCGATATCACTTAATTAAATATATTAAAGATTAAGAATTCTTAATTTAATAAGTTGCCATTCACTATTTATATATTAATAAATTACTTGCATACTCTTCGGTTGTTGAGCAAACTCAAACTGGAGATGTTATGTATAGTATTAGTAATATATAGTATAGACGAGATAAGATAGCTATATGCATTTGCTGAACAAACTCAAGATACATGTATTATACTTAGGCCATAGCAAAATAGTAGGTATGAGTGAATAATCTCATTCAATTTGTTGAGCAAACTCAAGGTCGATATGAGATTAAGACAAAGGCCACGAGTTAGAAGTTGTATATGATACGACCGATAAAGTGTTATCGATCGTTTGTGGGTCTATGATTTGTTGAGAAAACTCAAGGTCGGAACTCGAAAACAAACGAGTCCTAACACTCACTAGTGAAATGGAAAGGCTTCTAAGTTTTGTCTTAGGGCTTTAAGAAACATAAAAGACTAGTGGGGGCTTATTAGTAAAATGAAATGTAATATTTAACCTTAATAATATTCCAAGAACATCGACTATGAATAATGTCCTAATCTACTAAGTTAAATTTTGTAGAAAATGTCTATACCCAAGTTGTTTTCTGGAAACGACAAACTCACTGAACCTAACTACGTAGACTAGTTAAGGGAAATAAAGATTGAACTAACATACAAACATCTATGATCGTCAATAATTGAACCTCCAATGTAAAAACTCACTATAGTGCGAACCCCGAATCACACAGCCTATAAGAAGTGGATCGTAGACCTTAAAATTGCCCAAGAATACGTGCTACCTACGTTTGACAAACCATTGCAGAGGCAACATTAAAACATGAGTGTCCGTTAAAGTTTTGATAGCCTTAAAACTTTGTTTGGGGAACAATCTCATTCAACAAAGTATGAACTTACGAAGAAATTGTTTAACACGAAATAAAAAAGAGCATAAAATGGACAGTTACGTTCTTACGATGAAAGGCTACATCGATAGAGTTTCTCAATTGGACGTGATAATAGGCAACGAGTTGCAAGTGGATCTGATCCTATGGTCCTTTATTCCTCGGTTTGAGTTATTCATATTAAACCACAATATGAATAGTTGAACATAAGCCTCGTAGAGCTCCTTAATATGTTGTAGTTAACCGAGTCTTTGTCCAAGAATCAAGGTGCGGTACTCGCAGTTAAGGGTAACACCTCATCTTCGAAAGATTCAAAGAAGCATAAAAGGGTTAATAAGAAAAATAAGATGGCTGCTTCATTTGACAAAGGTGAGCGTCATCACTATTACAAGAAGGGTCATTGGAAACAAAACTGCATTGAGTTCTTAAAGGTTGTCAAAGAGAAGAAATAGAATAGTTCTGCTGCTCCTACAGGTATATTAATGATTCAGACTTGTTTTACAATCAATATATTATTATGGGTTTTAGATACTGGATCTGAAACTCACATATATAATTCATTACAGGGACTTAGGAACAGACTTCATATAAAAGGGGGGACCAAGGCTTTAAGTTGCCGATGAAGCTTTGGTAGATGCAATGGCAGTGGAAGATTATCATTTAGCTTTGCCAAAAGGATCAGATTTAATATTAAATAATTTCTATTATGTAAAGATTTT
The DNA here is from genome assembly GCA_030737815.1 of Allium fistulosum. Taxonomy (NCBI): domain Eukaryota; kingdom Viridiplantae; phylum Streptophyta; class Magnoliopsida; order Asparagales; family Amaryllidaceae; genus Allium; species Allium fistulosum. Next base: position 1,027,730,890 of record CM060902.1, read on the forward strand.
ATTTATGGTATTATCTCTATGTCTAGATTGTTTAGTATTGTTATGAATATTATGTTGGATGGCATTGATGTGATTAATACTAACTTTGTATGTGTTGTCAATAATTCTTCTAATATTGACATAAACAATAATTATCTTTAGCATTATAGGCTACGTCATATAAGCGAGAGTGACTACACAAGTTAAAAACGAAAGGTTTTCTACCATCATTTGATTTTGAATCATTTAATATATATGAGTCGCTTTTGTAAGGAAAAATGACCGAGCACCCTTCAGTGGGATCGGTAAAAGACTTAATGAACTCTTGGGCCTCGTACATACTACTGTGCAGTCCAATGTTTATAGTTACGAAAGTAAATCTTCTTACATTGTAACCTTTATGGAAGATTTATCAAGACTAGGGTATATGTATCTTATAAAGAACAAATCTGATGTCTGTGATAAATTTATTAAATATAAAAACAAGGTTGAAAATCAGACGAACTAAAGGTTAAAAATACTACGATCTGATCGAGGAAGTGAGCGTGTTGGAAAGGAGTTCCAATGGTTCTTAAAAGATAATAGGATTGTCCCTCAGGTTACTCCACCCTATACTCTACAAAATAATGGTGTTTTAGAGTGAAGGAATCAAATATGGTTCATTTCATGATGATTAAAGTTGAGTTATCTCTATCCTTTTGGGATATGCGAAAGAAACCACCGTACATATGTTGAATTTGATGCCCACTAAATCTGCTCTTAAGACACTATTTAAGATGTAGTGTGGGAATAAACCCTAATTCAAGTATTTGAAGGTTTGGGATTGTCCAGCCTATGTGAAGAACGTTTTTCCACTCGAGGTAAGATTGGTGTTGTGTAAATTTATATGATATCCCAAGAACTCAATGGTATATATTTTCTACAATACCGAGGAACAAAAGGTTATTTTTTCTTGGTATGGTGCCTTTTTTAAAAAAGAATTTCTATCAAAAGAAATTAAATGCTTTAGCGAACCAAAATTTTCGACCCTTGAAAATCGACATCAAAACGTTCACTATATAACATGTCGAATATTCAAGTGCCGGAAATGCTGATAGCTAGGGGTAAGAAGAAGAAGAGATAGAAGAAGCTGAAACAATACATAGAATCTCACAAATCGCCATGGAACAAAATATAATATATATAATAATAGAATTTCTATACAAAAGAATCTGTAGCTGTTAATATACACATAATCATTAGAGTACATCAATCAACAATCAATCTGGGCAGTTATAATAACTTGTTCTCGTAAATACTGAATATACAACATTAACTCGGAAATAACCAAGTACGTATAGTACACTTGAGAATCCTCCAGCTCGTATCCTGAGCTCCATAGCATCCTAACCTAAATCTATAATACTCGGTATGACCCGAGCATTATAATAAAATAACACCTGAGTCAGTCTGGAAAACCAGCGTGAGAAAACACACTCAATTTGAATTACTACTGTCATCAAAATTCTTTGAAAAACAAAGGTATCTCGTAAGACCGCGTCACACATAAATACGACGAGTTTTTATCTTACGATAACTAAATCATTTTTATGTCAAAATCATCTGATATTACAATAGTGTCTATAGAATATAAATATAAAATAGCTGAAATGCTTGCATCTCACGTTTTAGCATAGTTGGGCACATCTAAAATCGTACAATGCTTATTGGAGAATGGATTCCATACTATGACAAGGGAAGGAACTACCTTCCGATGGTGCATCTCTAGATAAATTGCACCGGGGTCTGACAAGAACATCTTGTACCCCTGCCACACAAGACTGGCCTAGCACTTGACTACTAGTACCGAATATGATCACCCCACCTTTGGGCCCCGAAAGCATACATGAATAGATAGTAACCGGTCGAGATATTGGGATGACCACATCCTAATGGGAGCGACCCACTTGGGATTGCTGCATGCCCTGTTTTTGTCATTTCCCGATTGATGAGGCTTAAGGCTACGTTTACCTTAAGAATAACATTCATACTTGGAATGCTAACACTATCTTCCAGGCAAGCAATGCAATGATAGCATTCATCCATACAAGTTGTTCTAGGTCTGAACAAACCGAATCTCCTTCAAGATCACCATCTCCATTATCTTTGAGATATCACAATTCGTAACGCACAAATTGGATCGAAGTGGTTTTCGGATAATTAAATCTAATACCGGTCTCTTCGAAACGATCAACGAATTTGGCCAAATTTGATAGTCGGTTATTTAACTATCAAACTACACGCATAAGCAGTCACTAGGCCTATATTATAAAATTTTCAAAATATTTATTTTCAAAATATCTTATAAAGACATATATTCAAATCTCTTCCAATATTTAAATATTTGAGACAACTCAAATACTTATATCCATATCAGGATATTTCAAACCATCTCTTATTTCAACACTTAGAAAAATATTTAAAAATATAGTTTTCAAAATCCCTTACTTCTCAACAATTAGGAAATATTCATAACTTATATCGATTTTATAGTTATATCCCCAAACAAGGAAATTTCCCTCACTACAAACTTATAAAAATATTTACAACCTCTTTTGTAAATTTTCAACTCATTATAATTCATTCCATAAATCTTTGGAATTTTTAATAAAATCCCCTTTTCAATTTCCAAAATTAATTTTTCTTATTTAAAATCCCATCCAACAATTTAAAACTTCTTTATGAATTCCAATTCATTTTTCGAAGTTCATGTATCGAACACATTGGGAAAATTTCTTAAGCTCCCATAATTCATTTTAAGATTCCTTTTATAAATCATTTCAATTAAATAACTTAGTTTACAAATCTCGAGAGTATTTATAAACACATTCCAATCATCTTCAAAAAACTATATGTGTGCGTGTGATAAGTACTTTTTAAAGTATAATAATTTATTTTTAAAACATGTTTAGATAATTATTTAAAATATCAAACACTTTAAATAATCAACGATAATTCATTTTCAATTTATTTTTAAATAATACTAATCGATTTTACAAGCTTATTATAAAAATTAAAATTTATTTCAATTGATATTAAATATTTGAAAAACCAACTTCTTAAATATTTTAATACTAAAACAGTTTTAAACTACATAGTTTCATAAATAACAATTCCTTTTTGAAACAACTTAACTTCTCGGTAAAAATATATTCTTTTAAAATTCCAATATAACCAATTTTATATTTATAAATCTCTCTCGATTTATCTCAAATTGATTTACATTTCCTATTTCACAACTATTTCCAAAATCCAAAATAGATTCCACTATTCCTTCCTAAACCGATTCTATATCTCATTATAAATTCGCACTATGAATTTATATTCCCAATTTATCAAACGATAATCTCTTCACTTTATTTATAAACATCGTTTATAAATTCTATAAACTCCTTTCTAGTTAATAACAGATTTATATCACTAGAATCCAATTATAAATCGCTTTTTATTAAAAATTCCATTTGGAAATCTATTTCCTAATTAATCCAACCTATATTCCAAAACCTTTCAAATCTCGATTTCCATTTCCATTTCATATTTAAAGAAATCTCATTTAATAATCCATCATTTTAAAAATACTTAATTTAAAATTTTCCATTTGAAACCATTTTACGAAATAGCTAATTAAATATCCAAAATCAAATTATTTATTTATTTTATCCAACCCGATTCCTTTTTCAATAATTCCAAAATTCAATATAAATATTTTCATTTTCCAAAGCGCTTTTGAATTCCATTTTTAAAATCAAAAATATTATTTATGGTATTTATAATACCAAAATTAAGGCTGGTGCTGCTATAGCATCCAAACAATCAAATCACACAACAATCCATAACAGATTATTCAATTTCATTATATATATCACTACATATGAAAACAAACAATATATTTGAGGAATTCTGTTGGATCCCTCCAACCTGTTTTCCCTGCATCTACATATATTATATAACATAATGTACCAATCCCGCTTTGAGGTGGGATATCGCGGTAATATAGGGTCATCCGCTAATATGTGGGGCGCATAGTGTCTCATCCGCTCCAATAGGTGGGAAATATACCAAACTACTAATATGTATACCACTATATATAATATGACATCCAACTGATAATAATTTATAACTTCATCCAATCAACCAAAAATTAATTTTCAACATTTTATATTAAATAAGTAATCTAAATGAGTGAGATTTACTCACCTTGATTTTTAATTTGCAATCTGTTCCAAATTTTAAATTAAATCGAACTAACGTTCGATTTAACCTAAAATTACTGCTAACTCCAAACGACTCCAAATCAAATCCATTGCATAGTATATGTTTATACGATCCCAACGCAATTTGTTTCGTTTCAATCGAACCTCGTATGAATTAGTAATAGCATTTATAAGATTCATAAATTAATTTATATATAGATTTTCACTAATTCCTTCATTAGAAAATTAATTACCTTCATCAACTTAAATTCATCTCCTTCCCCAAATTAATCTCCCGCTTTTGTGCACGTTGATATACAGATACCGAAACCCATCACCGAAACCTTCCACCGCCCCTATCTCGTCCACCCCTCCACGCGACGCCACGAAACCACCACCAAACTTCCCATCTCCGCGAGCCCTACCCATTCATCCCAAAATAGAGGCACTCAGCCCTCACCTTCAAATTGCGACTTGGGGATAATCGACAATTGCAGCTGAATGACACGAAGGCCATACATGACCGGAGTCGACGAAAATACAGGGGGAGCCTCGCCTTGCTTCGAGCGATCCATAGACAACCTTCGCTTGGCCTATTTCCCTCTAAATCGGGTCCAAACCAAAACCCGAATTCGTGTTTCTAGAATCGAATGCTCGAGCCTAGAAAATGAACTACAACAGAAGCTCGAGCAGGGAGAGAAAGGATCCACCTTTTATATATATCGATTTCGATTTCCTCTTTCCTTTATTTTTTTAAATTATTTCGAGCTTTGACTGAAAGAGAAGGAAAGTGATAACATGATTTAAACTGGAAGTGGGCGGCTAAAACAGATGGTAAGGCGGCATTAGGTACGATTTAGGGTGGCAGGGTAGGATAGGGTTTGACTTTGATTGTACTTCTATTATTTTTATATTCAAAATATCTCGTTATGCATATCTCGAAATCCCAAACCCCTACCGAGGCGTGCCGCCTGGCGTTCCTAATGTTACACCCCTATTTCGAATGCAATGGAACAAGTTTCGAGACCTAATTCGATCGTATAGAGAAGATAGTTTTTTGAATCCAATTATTATATTGAATTTTCAATATTAATTTCAATGTGTTTCTATCACGTACGACCAAACGGTAATTCCAAACGCTAAGAAATTTAAAACCCAATAATAATACACTATTACGGATCCAATGGAACTGGCTTTGTTGAATTCCGAGACTGTGCCCCAGATCGCTATTTTAATGCGTCGATTAAATCGACGATTTCAAAAATTAGCGAAATCACTTGAAATTCAGTTTTAAAAACTTATTAACTAAATTCTAATTCAAATAGAATTTATATCAACGTTAGAAATCGTTTTAATTCATATTGAACTCAATTTTCAATTATCCGCCATTTTCGTATTACGATAAATTGCTATAAATTGAAATTTAACTTCATTTTAAAATTTCAACCAAAATCTTCATATTCAAAAATCAAATTATATTCCAAATCCAATATTTAAAACCATTTAAATATTCAAAATAAAATGATGGAAAATCCAGGTCGTTACATTTCTCCCCCCTTAAAAGAATTTCATCCCCGAAATTGCTAAGCTAGGACGAATGATCCAAACCCATTAACTTATCAAAACCCCCTTGTTAAAAATCTACATTTCATTTTCTAAATCTTCTAGTTCTATTCAAAACAATTAGTTTCCATTTCCCAAATCAAAACCCTTTATTTCAATTACAATTCGAAATAAATTTTTAGTTAACAAAAATTTTCATAATTTTTCTAACACTCTAAATTTCTGGAAAATTTTGGTAGAGTCTCCCTTGTACAAAGAGCCTTTTACAATATCACAAATATAATAAAACTGATATCATCGACCCACACGGTTGGAAACACAATATATATCAATATTTATTTCATTTTTGCTTTTAATGCGTAAGCGTACCTTATATTAGCGTTATTAAGCGAGCTCGCTCAGTTTATATGCAATTTCGCAACCAAATCTAGCTCAATAGCCTCCTTGCATGTACTTACTTAATTAAAACACATCAGTTTCATAATATATGAAATTTTATAATATTATAGGCATTTTACTACTTTAAACACATAGTTCAAACTGCAAAACATGGCACATTAGGTATTTATAAGTAATCACAAGGTTCCATCATTAATTTAGTTACTTTCGATTGTTTTATATGTCATTTCATTCAATTCGAATGATCCACAACCAATATTACTTGCATCCCATTTATATTACACACAATATATATTCATATCCATTTCAAATTGATTCTAAATCAATTTATTCACTTTTCATTGATTCACAAAATTTGGTTTACTTCCGTTTACTTCAAACAACAACTTTTTTCATGCAAATTCGAGGATATTCATTTAATAAAATAACCATTCCAGTGTATAGCTATTTTAAATCGATTCCAAATCAATTTATCAATTTTCTATTAATTCACATTCAATCATTTAAGGCAAGAAAACTTGCTACTATATGATCTTAAAACACGAAACCATGTTGTTATGACAACATGTATATGCATATATTCAGGTGAGCTAATATGTTATTGTTCTAATCAAAACAACATGATTATATTATTTTTTCTTACAAGAATAAACATAGGCATGACATACTTCAGGATCATCGAAATAAATTTGTTATAGAGAAAATTACATTTTCTCTATAGGCTACCAAAACCAATTTCAGATTTATTAAATCTTGAGTTAACACATAAGGATTTTTATTAGCTACCAATTTCATTTGTTAATAATACTAACTGATTTACAAAGTTTGATATAAAAATTAAAATTCACTTCAACTAATATTAAATACTTGAATAATCACTTTCCGAAAATATTTTAATATTAATAATTGTTTTCAAACTCCATAGCTATAAATAAAATCCCCTTTTTAAGAAAAACCTTAACCTTTCGATAATTTTTTATTTATTTTCAGTTGAACATAACCACTTTTATGTCTATTCCAAATCTCAATTAATTCCGTTTCACAACTCAAGTCCAAATTTATTAATTAATTTACTACAATTCAAATTCAATTCAACATTTTAAACTATACTCAGTTTATTTATACTTAGGTTGAATTTTCATTCTTATAGCTTGAGTTCATTTCTATTTCAACCCAATTTCCATTTCACTTTTACTTAATTCGAGTTAAGTTTAAATTTCAAAAATTGACTTATATAACTCGACTTGAGTTTAACTTAAATTTATAATCAACTCCAAATTTTCATTTCTTTCTGCCAAGATATTCAATCATTTCAATCCATTTTATTTTATTTGACAACATCTTAAAATTTATTAAAGTCGAATTTCATTTATAACTCAATTCACTAATTAATTCACCAATCAGTTTGCTTCCAATTTACTTAACTAAGTTAAGTTTCATCTCCAAAAATCATTCTATTTATCTTGACTTAAATTTAATTCCATTTAACTACCCACCCCATAAATTTACTTGAGTCAAATTTCCATTCAAATATTTATATTACTTAAGTTTATTGCAATCAATTTCCATTTCATTTAATTTTACTTAAATCTAATTCTTCTTTTCAGGGTTAAGTTTCCAGTCAAATTCCATTTGGTCAATGCTTACTCGAGTATATTCACATTTAAAATTTTTAACCCAAGATTATACCTCACTTTATAGCTTAAATATATATTTATTCCATTAACTTTAATTTTGTAAGCTATTCAAACTTATTTGTTTATAATTCCATATTTTTTCACTTAAATTTTATTCCATTCAAAATTTATAACTTATAGTTATATAGTCACTTTATAATTCATACCCTATATCCAATTCAATTTGATATTCTTTCAAATCCAATCCAATTTTATTTAACTTAGCTTAAGTTAAAATTTTAATTTCACATTAAAATTCACCTTTTTAGTTTATAAGTTCGAAAACTTATCTTCTTTTGGTTTCACTTCTCATATAATTGGAAATTCTAGAATTCAATCACTCGGTTTCATTTCAAATCATTTGAAATCATATATATATAGACACACACACACCAAATCACACTTTAAAATTTAAACCAAACCTGGTTTTTATCCAAAACAATTTCCTTTCGGAATTTCCCAAAACAACTCTTGTTTTCAAACAAAAATCTCCATATCGAATTACTATGGTAGCAATCCGTCACTTAGAAACTCCAAATGAATATTGATGATGCTGCAGTCATCAACAGGATTATTTTCCAATGACTAAAGTGAGTTCAGTGCTTACTTACTTCCAAAATCCATTTAAAAAAAATTTCTATTCAAATACATTTCCACAATAATAATACCATTATTTATTTCAAAACACTTGGAAAACATTTCCGAAATTTCTGGGATTTAAATTTCAAATTCTGGTTTGAATCCAATTTTATTTTAACTCATTTGTATAATTCATTCTTATACAAATTTCTATTTGGTTATATATAATCTTTTCAATTTTACAATCTTGTTTTGATTATTTTAATAACAACCAATCACATCAATATACTATAATAAATTTGGAAAATTATTTCTTTTATATAAAAATATAATTTGGGTAAAATTATTTCATTTACCCACTTTAAAATAATACTATGTCGATTTAACTTGTTCAGAGTTTAGAAACCCCTATCGATATAGTTGTCCAAACCGTACCGACAAGAATTCATAAACACTCAACCGATAAGTCAACACAATATAAAATAATTTATATTCACTAACAAATACGCACTCATACCTATAATACACTCAAACTCATTCTAGGGTACTACTGATCCTATCACTAATGAGTAATCCCCACCAAATCCAAGGTTCTTGCTTAACCTTGCACACTGACACCAACTGTAGCGAACCGGAATTTTCGACCCTCGAAAATCGACATCAATACATCCACTATATAGCATGCCGAATATTCAAGTGTCAGAAATGTTGATTGCTATGGGTAAGAAAAAGAAGAGATAAAAGAAACAGAAACAACACATAGAATCTCACAAATCGCAGCGGAACAAAATATAATATAAAATAACAGAATTTCTATACAGAAGAATCTATAGCTGTTAATATACACACAATCATCAGAGTACATCAATCAACAATCAATCTGGACAGTTATAATAACAAGTCCTCATAAATACTGAATATACAGCATTGACTCACACAACGGAAATAACCAAGTACGTATAGTACGCCTGAGAATCCTCCAGCTCGTCTCATGAGCTCCATAGCATCCTAACCTGAATCTGTAATACTCGGTCTGACCCAAGCATTATAATAAAATAACACACGAGTCAGTCTAGAAGGCCAACGTGAGAAAACACACTCAATTTGAATTATTACTATCATCAAAATTCTTTGAAAACAAAGGCATCTCGTAAGACCACGCCACACATAAATACGACGGGTTTTTATATTACGATAACCAAACCATTTTTATATCAAAATCATCTGATATTATAATAGTGTCGATAGAATATAAATATAAAATAGCTAAAATGCTTGCATCTCACGTTTCAGCATAGTTAGGCACATCTAAAACCGTACAGCGCTTGTTGGAGAATGGATTTCATACTATGACAAGATAAGGAACTACCTTCTGATGTGCATCTCTAGATAAAATGCACCGGGGTCTGATAAGAACATCTTGTACCCCAGCCACACAAGACTGGCTTAGAACTTGACTACTAGTACCGAATATGATCACCCCACCTTTGGGCCTCGAAAGCATAAATGAATAGATAGTAACCGGTCTAGATCTTAGGATGACCATACTCTAATGGGAGTGACCCACTTGGCCATGCTACATGCCTTGTTTTTTTCATTTCTTGGTTGATGAAGCTTGAGGCTACGTTTATCTTAAGAATAGCATTCATACTTGGAATGCTAACACTGCCTTCCAAGCAAGCAATGCAATGATAGCAATCATCCATACAAGTTATTCTGGGTCTGAACAAACTGAATTTCCTTCAAGATCACCATCTCCATTATCTTCGAGATATCACAATTCATAATGCACAAATCAGATCGAAGTGGTTTTCAGATAATTATATCCGATCCCGGTCTCTTCAAATGATCAACGAATTTGGTCAAATTTGATAGTCGTTATTTAACTATCAAATTGCACACATAAGCAGTCACTAGTCCCATATTATAAAATTTTCAAAATATTCATTTTCAAAATATCTTATTAAGACATATATTCAAATCTCTTCCAATATTTCAATATTTGAGACAACTCAAATACTTATATCCTTGTCAGAATATTTCAAACCATATCTTATTTCAACACTTTGATAAATATTTAAAAAAATATTTTTCAAAATCCCTTACTTCTCAACACTTAGGAAATATTCATAACTTATATCGATTTTATAGTTATATTCCTTAATAAGGAAATTTCCCTCACTACCAACTTATAAAAATATTTACAACCTCCTTTGTAAATTTTCAACTCATTATAATTTGTTCCATAAATCTCTGGTATTTTTAATAAAATCCCGTTTTCAATTTCCAAAATTGATTTTTCTTATTTAAAATCCCATCCAACAATTTATAACTTCTTTATGAATTTTGATTCATTTTTCGAAGTTAACGTATCGAACACATTGGGAAAATTTCTTATGTTCCCAGAATTCATTTTAAGATTTCTATTATAAATCATGTCCATTAAATAACTTAGTTTACAAATCTCGAGAGTATTTATAAACATATTCCAATCATCTTCAAAACACTATATATATATGATAAGTAATTTTTAAAGTATAATAATTTATTTTTAAAACACGGTTAGATAATTATTTAAAATATCAAACACCTTAAATAATCAATGATAAATCGTTTCCTATTCATTTTTAAATAATACTAATCGATTTTACAAGCTTATTATAAAAATTAGAATTTATTTCAATTGATACTAAATATTTGGAAAACCAACTTCCAAAATATTTTAATATTAAAACAGTTTATAACTACATAGTTTCATAAATAACAATTCCTTTTTAAAACAACTTAACTTCTCGGTAAAAATATATTCTTTTAAAATTCCAATATAACCAATTTTATATTTATAAATCTCTCTCGATTTATCTCAAATTGATTTACATTTCCTATTTCACAACTATTTCCAAAATCCAAAATAGGTTCCACTATTCCTTCCTAAACCGATTCTATATCTCATTATAAATTCACACTGTGAATTTATATTCCCAATTTATCAAATGACAATCACTTCACTTTATTTATAAACATCGTTTATACATTCTATAAACTCATTTCACGTTTATAATAGATTTATATCACTAGAATCCAATTATAAATCACTTTCTATTAAAAATTCCATTTGGAAATCTATTTCCTAATTAATCCAACCTATATTCCCATACCTTTCAAATCTTGATTTAGACTTCTATTTCATATTTAAAGAAATCTCATTTAATAATCCATCGTTTTAAAAATACTTAATTTAAAATTTTCCATTTGTAATCATTTTATGAAATAGCTAATTAAATATCCAAAATCAAATTATTTATTTATTTTATCCAACCCGATTCCTTTTTAAATAATTCCAAAATTCAGTATAAATATTTTTCATTTTCCAAATCGCTTTTGAATTCCATTTTTAAAATCAAAAATATTATTTATGGTATTTATAATACCAAAATTAGGGCCAGTGCTACTATAGCATCCAAACAATCAAATCATACAACAATCCATTACAGATTATTCAATTTCATTATATATATCACTACATATGAAAACAATTAATATATTTTAAGGAATCTAGTTGGATCCCTCTAATCTATTTTCTCTGCAACCACAGATGTTATATAACATAAAATAACAATCCCGCTTCAAGGTGGGATATCGCGGTAATATAGGGTCATCCGCTAATATGCGGGGCACATAGTGTCCCATCCCCTCCAATAGGCGAGAATTATACCCAACTACTAATATATATACTACTGTATATAATATAATATCCAACTGATAATCATTTATAAATTCATCCAATCAACCAAAAATTAATTTTCAACATTTTATATTAAACAAGTAATCCAAATGAGTGAGATTTAATCACCTTGATTTTTAATTTGCAATCCGTTTCAAATTTTAAATTTAATCGAACTGACTTTCGATTTAACCATTACTACTGACTCCAAACGACTCCAAATCAAATCCAGTGCATAGTATATGTTCATACGATCCCAACGCAATTTGCTTCGTTTCAATCAAACCTAGTATGAATTAGTAATAGAATTTATAAGATTCATGAATTAATTTATATATAAATTTTCACTAATTCCTTTATTAGAAAATTAATTACCTTCATCAGCTTAAATTCAGACACTGAAACCCATCACCGAAACCTTCCACCGCCCCTATCTCGTCCACCCCTCCATGCGATGCCATGAAACCACCACTAAACTTCCCCTCTCCATCAGCTCTACCCATTCATCCACAAATAGAGGCGCTCGGCCCTCACCTTCAAAGCACGACTTAGGGATAATCGACAATTGCAGCCAAATGCCGCGAAGGCCATACATGACTAGAGTCGACGAAAATACAGGGCGAAGCGCGCCTTGCTTCAAGCGATCCATAGACAACCTTCGCTTGGCCTATTTCCCTCTAAATCAGATCCAAACCAAAACCCTAATTTGTGCTTGTAGAATCAAACGCTCGAGCCTAGAAAATGAACTATAGCAGAAGCTCGAGCTGGGAGAGAAAGGATCCACCTTTTATATATATCGATTTCGATTTCCTCTTTCCCTTTTTTTTATTTCGAGCTTCAATTGAGACAGAAGGAAAATGATAATGTGATTTAAACTGGAAGAGGGCGGCTAGAACAGATGGTAAGGCGGCATTAGGTACGATTTAGGGTGGCGGGTAGGATAGGGTTTGACTTTGATTTTACTTGTATTATTTTTATATTCAAACTATCTTGCTATACGTATATCGAAATCACAAACCCCTACCAAGGCATGCCGCCTGGCATTCCTAATGTTATACCCCTATTTCGAATGCATGGAACAAGTTTCAAGACCTAATTCGATCGTATTGAGAAGATATCTTTTTAAATCCAATTATTATATTAAATTTTCAATATTAATTTCAACGCGTTTCTATCCCGCATGACCAAACGGTAATTTCAAATGCTGCGAAATTTGAAATTTGACAATAATACACTATTACAAATACAGTAGAACTAGTTTTGTCGAATTCCGAGACTGTGCTTTGGATCGCTATTTTAATTAGTCGATTAAATCGACGATTTCAAAAATTGGCGAAATCACTTGAAATTCCAGTTTAAAAAACTTATTAACTAAATTCTAATTCAAATATAATTTATATCAACATTAGAAATCATTTCGATTCATATTCAACTCAATTTTCAATTATCCGCCATTTCTGTATTACGATAAATTCCTATATATTGAAATTTAAATTCATTTTAATATTTCAACCAAAATCTTCATATTCAAAAATAAAATTTTATTCCATATCTAATATTTAAAACCATTTAAATATTCAGAATCAAATGATGGAAAATTCAAGTCGTTACAACTGCGAGGTTATAGACTTGGATGAGATCCAAGAAATTAACACAGAGGTCAAACCAGTGACATAACTAATTTCACCTGTATATGATAACACACAACCCGTTAGAGGGTTTAACTGGGAATTTCATCCTCCTAAGAGATACTATGGTTTTCTCGTGGATGGCCAAAAGGAGTATTACATCTTAGATAATGACACTCTTATATCATTCCAACAAGCAGTGTAGAGTAAAGACATTGCACTTTTGCTTGGAGCTATGAAATCTGAAATGGATTCCATGTATGAAAACTAAATGTAGACTTTAGCTGATATACCTGAAGGGTTTAAACCACGGGCTGCAAATGGATTTTTAAGAAAAGCTAAATGCAAATGGACAAGTGGAGACATACAAAACAAAACTTGTTGTAAAAGGATTTCGTCAAATTCAAGGTGTTGATTACGACAAAACGTTTTCGCCCATGGCAACGCTTAAATCCATTTGGATAATGCTAGCTATTGTTGCATTCTATGACTACGAAATATGGAAAATAGATGTAAAGACGATATTTCTAAATGGTGATTTAGAAGAGACCGTCTATATGTTGCAGCCTGAGGGTTTCGAGGTCAGTGAGAGTGAAGGCAAGTCATTCAAGTTGTTAAAGTCCATTCATGTACTTGAACAAGCTTCAACGAGTTGGAATAAGTGTTGATAAAGTAACCAAACAGTTTAGTTTTTATCGGTACTAAGGAAGTGTGCGTTTATCAAAACGAACAGGGAAATGCTATCATGTTCTCAAATTGGCAATGGCATTTTGTTATAGCAAATTGGCAATGGAAGTTTGTTATAGCAATTAGTGAAAGTTTGGCTTTCCAAGAATTTATCCATGAAGGATTCAGGAGAAACAGCCTATATATTAGATATAATGATCTATGGAGATAGATCTAAAAGGCGGTTGGGATTGTTCCAATCCCTATACATAGAGACCATACTAGAAAGCTTTGGTATGGATAATTTCAAGCATGGAAATATTCTGACGCAATCTGAAATAATCCTTTCTAGGAAGGATGCTCCTTAAACTGATAAGGAGAAAGAGCTTACAAAGAGGATACCATATGCTTCTACAATTGGTTCCATAATGTACGCTATGTTATGTAATAGACCAGATGTGGCATACACATTAGGATGCATAAGCCGATACTAGTCTAATACCGGAGAAAAATATTTGACAGTTGTAAGATGTATAATAGAGTATTTAAGGAATACCAGGTACTTATTCCTAATATATTGGGAATGGAGGACTCCTTATGAAGGGGTATACTGACTCAAGCTTTCTAAGTGGTATTGACAATAGTAAGTAAGTGTTAGGTTATTTCACTACTATGAACAGTAGGGTCGCCAGTTGGAAAAGTTCCAAATAGGAAATGGTAGCTGATTCCGCAATGGAGGCTGAGTATGTCGCCGTCAATAAAGCAGCTAACGAAGCAGTCTGGATATGCAAGTTTTTAAGTGAGCTAGGAGTGATTCCCAAGATGGAGAATCCAATGTCATTGTTTTGTGACAAGAATGCGGTAATGTAGATCGGAAAGGAGCTTAGAGCACATAATAGATCGCAACACATTCTTTGAAAGTTCTACCTAATTATAGAATTTGTTGAGAAGAAAGTGGTTGTGATACGAAGAGCAGAAATAGAGGGCAACATAGCAGATCCATTCACAAAGAGACTAGCTCTATCAATTCTTGATAAAATTATCAAAAGAATGGGACTGAGGTTCTATAATAGGCCCTAAGTGCAAGTAGGAGATTGATAAAGTTAGATGTATCCCCTGGGGGCAACTCTATAATTTATTGTAAATTATTCTCTGTAATAAAATCTCGTTCAAGATAAAATGTGTTTTTCTTTCTCTTATATACTTGTTATAATGTGTTGTATTAACTTGTTATTAGTTTAAGTATATTAATGGAAAATCATAAATGGCATGTTTTGTGATATTAATTACAAAGTGTTACAATCATGAGCGATATATCATAGTATGATAAACATATCGTTTTAAATATCCTGTGTCAAGATGTATCCATTGAGACTAGAATACATAACGCTCTCTAAAGCTTTGATAGTGTACTACTTATGGTAGATGGGGGCACCAAGGGGTTACATGGTGATAGTTATTGGATAACCATGGAATGACTCATTCTTTTTGTTGGTTAATATAACTAAGGCCAAACAGAAAAATTTATGTAACAATATTAATTACACAGTTCTCTCGACTTGAGAAGATCTTTGAATTCAATATAGAAACTTCACTTTGATTATAATAAATCATGCCATGGAATCCATCAAACGACTATTGTTGGGTTGAGTTGAAGCATTGGAAGTGAAACATTACTCAACAGAGAATTCATCTCCTCAATTATATAAGGATAATACCACAACCAACCAAAGTCAACCCAAAATAAAAGTCTCTGGCAAGAGTAGTTCGGTTAATAATAATTGTTTTTATTAAACCAAGGACTTTATGTTTGGACTATAAAAGTTGAACATGGATAATATTGGAATTTTGACCATTATCAAATTTCATAAGTCCTAATGTGATATAATTTTAACCAAAAGAATTGGTGTAAATAATTGTCACTAATGGCGTAACGACCCACTTTTCTGTACAATCTAAGCTGACAATAAACTGCACTTGTCAACTCAAATTAAACAAAAAGATGGATTGTTAGGGGTGAAGAAAAAGAAGATAGAAGAAGAAACATAAACAATAATATAGAATCTCACAATCGTAGTGGAACAATATATAATATATAGTAACAGATTTTTATACAAAAGAATCTGTAGCTGTTAATATATATATACAATCAATCTGGACAGTTATTATAACTTGTCCTCACCAGTGCCGACTATACAGTCTACACACACAGCGGAATATAATCAAATACGTGGAAGACGCCTGAGTCTCCTCCAACTCGTCTCCTAAGCTCCATAGCATTCTAACTTGAATCTGTAATACTCGGTCTGACCCGAGCATTATAGTAAAATAACACCCGAGTCAGTCTGGAAAACCAGCGTGAGAAAACACACTCAATTTGAATAATTACCATTTTCAAAATCCTTTGAAAAACAAAGGTATCTCGTAAGACCACGCCACAAATAAATACGATGGGTTTTTACCTTACGATAACCAAAACATTTTAAATTAAAATCATATGATATTATAATAGTATCTATAGAAAGTAAATTAGAAAATAGCTGAAATGCTTGCATCTCATGTTTCAGCATAGTTGGTATACAATCAAAACCATACAGGCTCGTAGTGGATATTGGATTTCATACAATGACAGGGCTACTAGGTAACCGCCCGTCACAGTACACCTTTAGAAAAATGTACCGAGGACCTCACAGGGATCCTCGGCCAACACAAGACCGGCCTACCCCTAACCTGGATAGTACCGAATATGTTATCACCCCGGGTGTTCCCACCCTTATCGAGCGCTCTCTTTTCCATGCACAACCATATCCATAATTTCAATATATATCTGAGGGTATCTAGAAAGGTGATAACATACCCTAATTGGGTGCGACCTACTTATCCTTGTTGCATCTCCCCAGTTTTAGTCATTCCCGGTTGGTGAGGCTTAAGGCTACGTTTTACCTTTAGAATAGCATTCATACTTGGAATGCTAACACTGCCTTTCCGGCAAAGATGCAATGATAGTATTCATCCATACAAGTTGTCCTAGGTCTGGACAAAACCGAATCTCCTTCCAAATCACTATCCTCATTTTCTTTGAGATATCACAATTCGTAATGCACAATTTAGGTCGAAGTGGTTATCGGATAATTAAATCTAATCCCGGTCTCTTCGAAACAATCAACGAATTTGGCCAGATTTGATAGTCAGTTATTTAACTGTCAAATAACATCCATAAGCAGTCACTAGGCCTTATTTTATAAATCTTCAAACATTCATTCAAAATATCTTCACAAAGATATATGTTTAAATCTCTTCCAGTATATTCAATAATTGAAACTGATTTCAAACACTTATATCCATAACAGGATATTTATATCCATATCAACACTTAGGATATTTCTTCAATCCCATTTATAATTCAACCTTTTGAGAAATATTTCTAAATAATAATCTTGTAGTTAAATATTTCAAATCCTTTCAGTTAATACTAAGAAAATATCTATAAGTATATTTTCCTAAAATCACTTTATTTCCAATACTTAGGAAATATTCCCTTGTATTTCGTACATCTCAAAATCCTTATAATCCACTTGAAATTTTCTTAATTAATTTATAACGGATTTGATAAGTTTGTGGAATTCATTAATTAATCCCCTTTAAAATTCCCAAAAGTCGATTATACTCGTCTATAATCTCAACTACCCATTTCTAACTTCCTTTTTATGAATTTTAAATCACTTCTGAAGTTTCTATACTTAAATACTTTGGAAATTTCCTTAAGTTCCCAGAATTTCACTATAAGATTTCTTTTTAAAAAATCATCTCCGTTAAATAAACTCCGTTTACAAATCTCGAGAAGATTTAGAAATAAATTTCAATCATTCCAAAACTCTATATATATAATAATTTAGTTCTAAAACATGTTCAAGTAATTATTTAAAATATCGAAACAATTTTCATAAACATCAATAACTCATTTTTAGATAAAAAAAAATCGATTTACAAAGCCGATTATAAAAATTAGAATTTAATTTCAATTAACATTAGATATTTGAAAAAAAATCACTTTTGAAGTATTTCAGTTCTAACTAGTTTTAAATTACATAGTCCAATAAATAAAAAATTTCTTTTTAAAAACAAACTTAAAAATATATTTTTAAAATTTCAATAACCAATTTCAAATTATAAATCCACCTCGATTTATAACATAATGATTTCATTTTGATTTCCTAACCATTCTCACATTCCAAAAATAGGATCTACTATTTTTCCCAAAACCTATTTTCATATCTCGATATAAGTTCACCTTGTGAATTTATATTGCCAATTTATCAACTAATAATCATTTTCCTCTTATTTATAAACTCATTTTCATTTTACTTGTTTATAAGAATAATCCCATTTATAAAATTCCATTTTTATAAATCTATTTCTTTATAAGTTCCATTTATTTCATCGATCTATTTTAAATATCTATTTCAACTCCTTTTCATATTTTTAGGATATCATTTAAAATCCCTTATATAAATTATTTAAAAATCTCTATTTAAACAATTTTACGAATAGTTAAGTACAACTAAAAAATCAAACTATTGTTTTATTAAATCAATTCCTTTTTCTAAAATAATCCAAATTTCGATATAAGTATTTTTATATCCAAAATCTCCTTTTAATTCCTTAAATTTTCAAAAATAAAATTTATGGTATTTAAAATACAAAAATCTAAGGCCAGTGTTATTATAGCATCCAATATAATCCACATCACAACATATTCTATATCAGATTATTCACACATATCATATATCACTATATATGAAATAAAATCAACATTTTTGAGGAATCCAGTTGGATCCCTCCAACCTGTCTCCTTGGACCCACAGATGTTAGATAACATAAAATAAAATACCATTCCCACTTCAAGGGGCATATCATGGTAATATAAGGTCATCTGCTATTATGCGGGATGCATAGGGTCTCATCCGCTCCAACAGCGGGTATATATCCAACTGCTAATATATATATACTACTACTATGTATATTATAGCATTCAACTGATAATAAAATATCAATTCATCCAAACATCCAATAATTAATTATAATTATTTGAAATTAAATCTAGTGATCCAAATGAGTGAGATTAACTCGCCTTGATTTTTATTTGCAATCCATTCCAATTTTAAATTAAATCGAACAATGTTCGATTTAAATTTAAAATTCCTGCCGGCTCCGAAAAATCCCAAACTAATTCCTATGCGTAGATCTCGTCCAAACGAGTGCAACGCAATGAAGGGTGCTCGATTTCGACCTCGTATAAAATAGTTATACCTTTTATAAGCATTCAAATTTAATAATATAATTATTTAATTTAATTAAAATCATTAACAGTTAACTAACCTCAATTTAAGACCCTAATCCATCGCATTATCATCTCCAGATCGTGCTGCTTTTCACTAGGCCATCCACGAACCAAAACACTCGACTCAAACCCCTTTGTTTACATTGCCAGAGATGATTGGAGTCCATCACCCCTTCACCGATTCGTTTAGGTGCCTTCACCCACTGCCATCATTTCCAAAACTCCGCCTTGCTTCATCCTATTTGCATTGCCTACTTGCTACCGCACCAGCGAACGCCATCAGATGTAACCGCGATCCAACTTCAACGACCATCCATTTCAAATTGCCTGAACCCAAAATCTGTCGCACCCCTCGATTTCGTCGCCCTCGATTACTCCTCTCCCTTGTGCGCGTGCATCATAAGCTACTGCCTCGCCCAGTCCCCTAGCGCCTTAGGCGTGTGCACCCCTGGCCTCGAGTTTGTTACCGCCCTAATGTCGTGCGCGCGTATCGACCAAGCATCGCGATTAAATCGCGTAATTAATTTTCTTCTTCTTTTACCTTTGACGATTTTGATCTCGAAAAAGAACGAGAAGGCATACGCAGTTTAAACTGAAAGGGGAAGAGGTCGACATGATTTTAAATAATAGGGAGGTGGCTATACGTACACAGTAGGATGGCTAATAATGTAGGTCGGCTGATTGAGGGAAATGGGACCGTGATTGAAATATATTATTTTAAATTTCCAAAATATCTAGATATTTTATTACGAACCCCGATCGAGGAGTGTTGCCCGACGATTCTAATGTTATACCCCTATTCCGAACGCAATGGAACAAGTCTCGAGGCCTATTTCGTTCGTATGTGGAAGATAGCTTTTTAAAACGACTATTTGAATTAACTTCAATTAAATTATTTCTAGGCATTTTCAGATCGTACGACTAAACGATAAATCCAAATGCTACAAAATTTGAAATCCGATAATAATACACTATTACGGACCTAATGGAAGTAGTTTCGTTGAATTTCGAGACTGTGTCCCGGATTGCTATTTTAACGCGTCAATTAAATTGAGGATTTCAAATATTGACGAAATCACTTGAAATTTCAGTTTTAAAATCTTACTAACTCAATTCTAATTTAAATTGCATTTATATCCACATTAGAAATCGTCTCGACTCATATTCAACTCAAATTCCAATTATTTAAACGATTTTCAATTATTAATTCAATAGCTAAATTTATCCAATAAATCACTATATTAGGAACTTAAGTTTTATTCTACTTATTTAATCAATAAACTTCATATTAAAATTCCATTTACATTACAAATTCAACATTTAAAATAAATTCAATTTTCAAAATCAAACGATTAAAATTCCAGGTCGTTACATTCCTCCCCCTTAAAAGAATTTCGTCCCCGAAATTACTAAGGTAGGATGAATGTTCCAAACCCCATTAACTTTTCAAAATCCACTTAATGAAAATTCGATATTTCACTTTTCTAAATCTTTTAGTTTCAACCAAAACCATTAGTTTCCAATTCTAACCCAAAATCCCTCATTTCAATTACAATTCGAAATCAAATTTTCGTTAACAAAAATTTTCCAAAAATTTTCAAAATTTTTCTAACACCCTATATTTCCGAATTTTTTTGGCAAAGTCTCCCTTGTACGGAGACCCTTTTGAAATATAACAAAAGTGATAAAAATATATACATCGATCCACATGGTCAGAATCACAATATATATCAATATTTATTCATTGCGACATTTAATCCAAAAACGTACCTTTATTTAGCGTTATTAAGCAAGCGAGTTTACTTCATATGCAATTTCACACCCCAAATCCAGCCCAATAGTCTCTCTGTACCTGTACTTACTCAATTTAATCACTTGAGTACCAAAAATATGAAATTTAACAACATTTCATTTACTTAACTTGCGCAAACACATAGATTTCATAACCAAACAAGTTATAGCATGAATTTATAACAATTACAAGGTTCCAACATACGATTATCATCTTCAAATCGATTTATACATCATTTATTCAACTCCAATGATTAACAACAATTTATTTGCATCCCATTCATATCCATTATTTTCATATTCGTTCCAAATTAATTCTCAATCAATTTATCTCATTTATATCCACTTGTATTGATTTCATATCCAACTTATTTTTCATTCCTTCCATTTGCTTTCATTCCATAAACCAGGTTCATATTCAATTATTCCAAATCAACACAATTTAAAATCAATTCTATTTTTACCAGTTAGTGTAAATCAAATTTTATTTCATTTTAAATTGATTTTTTTATTCAATTTATAAACCTTCAATGATTCGCATTTTCATTTACTTGGCATATCTCAACTTCTACTATATTATTTGAGAATCATTTAATAAAATTAATACTAAGGTTTATTATAACCTTTTATACAACATATTTCATTTTCCACTTCAGAAGTTAATTTCATACTCGAATTTATTTAAGTAGTAACCAAAACCATATTCAATTTATTTACATTTAAACTGAATCTATTTATAACTTAAGTCATCACTATTTCAATCCAATTCCATTTTATTCGACAACATTTCAAATATATTTTATTCGCTTACAATTAAGTCGAATTTAATTTATAACTCAAGTTCCACAATCAATTTCAATTTTAATCTACAATTCAATTTACTTAACCAAGTTAAGTTCCATTCTCATATTCAATTAACTAATTAATTTATCTAATTAGTTGAATTCCATTTATAATTCACAATTAGATTTTTATATAAACAACTCCATTTAATTTTATTGAGTCCAAATTCATTTTTATAATTCAAGTTTGGATTTTTATTTTTGGTTGTTCTATTTCACTTTTGCTCAATTTATAAGTGTCACAACTTATTTCCCTCAATTTAAGTTGATTCCATTTAATTTCATATCTCAACTTTTAGATTTTCCTTTCTTATCTATGCCATTTTTCAAATTATAAGTTTAAAAACTTATTCTCCTTATAATTTCCACTCAATACTTGAATAACAATTTCAGAATTCAAACACCCAGTTTCATTTCAAATTATTTTGAAATCATATATATATATATATATATGTATCTGTACACAAAATCATACCCTTCAAATTTAAACCAAACCTGGTTTTTATCCAAACAATTCCTTCCGAAATTTCTAAAAATAGCACTTGTTTCCAAACCAAAAATTCCTATATTAAATTACTGCGGTAGCAATCCGTCACTTAGAAACTCGAAAATGAATGCTAATGATGCAGCCGTCATCACAAGAATTATTTTCCAACGACTGAAGTGATTCAGTGCTTTATCACTTCCAAAATCCATTTTAAACCATTTTATTTCAAAAATTTCTCCAAAATAATACTCCATTATTCTTTTCAACCACTTTGGAAAACATTTTCAAAAATCTCTAGAATTTAATTTTTCAAATTTCTGGTTTGAAACTCATTTGTATAATTCATACTTATACAATTTTTAAATTTGGTTATATTTATAACCATTTCAATCTTTTTATAATCTTGTTTTGATTATAATAATAACAACCAAACACATCAATATACTATAATAATTTCATGAAATTATTTCTTTTATATCAAAATATAGTTTTTGGGTAAAATTATTTCATTTACCTACTTCAAAACAATACTATGTCGGTTTACCGTGTTTAAGTGTTTAGAAATTCCTATCGATTAAGTGGTGTCCCACTACTCGACCAGAATTCGTAAACCACTCAACAGAAAAGTCAACACAACATAAAACAATTTATATTCACTAACAAATACGCGCTCATATCTATTAATACACTCAAACACATTCTAGGGTACTACTGACCCTATCTCTAATGAGTAATTCCCACCAAAGCCAAGGTTCTCGCTTAACCTTCAGCTCTTATACCACGTTGTAACGACCCACTTTTTTGTACAGTCTAAGCTGACAATAAACTGCACTTGTCAACTCAAATTGAACAAAATGGTGGATTGTTAGGGGTGAGAAGAAGAAGATAGAAGAAGAAATAGAAAAAACAATACAAAATCTCACAATCATAGCAGAACAATATATAATATATAATAATAGTTTTTTTATACAAAAGAATCTGTAGCTATTAATATATATATACATTCATCAAAGTACAACAATCAACAATCAATCTGGACTGTTATTATAACTTGTCCTCACTAGTGCTGACTATAGAGTCTACACACACAGCGGAATATAATCAAATACGTGGAATACGCCTGAGTCTCCTCCAGCTCGTCTCCTGAGCTCCATAGCATTCTAACCTGAATCTGTAATACTCGGTATGACCCAAGCATTATAATAAAATAACACCCGAGTCAGTTTGGAAAACCAGCATGAGAAAACACACTCAATTTGAATTATTACTATTTTCAAAATCCTTTGAAAAACAAAGGTATCTCGTAAGACCACGCCACAAATAAATACGATGGGTTTTTATCTTATAATAACCAAAACATTTTATATAAAAATCATTTGATATTATAATAGTGTCTATAGAAAGTAAATTAGAAAATGGCTGAAATGCTTGCATCTCACGTTTCAGCATAGTTGGTATACAATCAAAACCATACAGGCTTGTAGTAGATATTGGATTCCATACAATGAATGGGCTACTGGGGTACTGTCCGTCATAGTTGTCATGATCCAAATTTCAGCGTTCGAAAATCGACACCCGTACTTCACTTGTACTCGAATGCCACAGATTCAATCGTTGAAATTCGACTCGTGCCGGAGCTTATAACACAGTAAGTATAACAACACAACGGAAGACATAAATGAATGATATCATATACAACTCCAATGAATACAATATCCAGAATGATATACAACAATGATATCAATATGATACAACAATATCAGAGACAAATAATAATGTTACAGCGGAAACAACAGAACTGATAACTCCAAATGATCCGACAAAGAGAATGAGACCAATAACTCCAACATCAAGCTCAAACCATCTTCACGATTGCACCAAGAAAAGCAAGGTCGGTCGTCCGTGAACTCCGAACACTAAACTAGCTCCCGATAATCTACTAAACCTGACTATCTGGAAAAAAACCCAACTCTAGACTGCCCGTGTGGAAAATTATGGGCACCCAGAGTTTAGGAAGGGAACAATAAACTTCGAGTCAGTCATGGGACTAGTGTGAGCAAAAAAACAGTTTATCTTTAAACAAACAACAAAAGAATTATAAACATTGAAATCCGCAATGCTTTTGGAAAATGAAACTACCATAAGACCTCCCACCACACACACAATGCAATCGCAGACTTGGAGGAGATTTCTTCTTATGATAGTAAAACATGCTTACTACGCAAAATCCTTTTGATATTATTAATAGTGCATAGTGGAAAACATTTCGAAAGTATAATATTAATCTTAGCTAGCATAGGAACCATTATATTATGCATGCTATAGCTGTCGCTTGAGGAAACAGGTTATACAACTGCAATCGTAAAGGGCTCGTATTGTTTCTTTGGATTTTCCAACAAATGGTCAGGCTAAGGAACTTCCTACTGCCACATGGGAATGCCTCTGGAGTGACGCCCCGAGAACCACATGGCTCTCTGCCAACACAAGGCCGGTTACCCCCTTCCCGAGTAGTAAACCTGAGATATGCCACCCCCGGTCGTTTGCGACCTTTATCCGAGGCGCCTCGATCACACAACAACAATCACACAGTAAATGAGATTGGAGCAACCACACAGGTAAATATCTGGGCTCCATACCATGATACCACCTTTTTCCAAAAGGAATGGACATACCCTAGGGGAGCTACCCTTGAAACCTTGCCGTATCTTTCCTGTTTCGACCATTATCGGTTTGTGAGGCTCGATGAGGTCTCGTCCACAAAGCTACGCTTTTTCACAAAGCCATGCTTTGATCAACAAATGATCAGCAACACACGGCAACACTTAGCATGCCACACTACCAAATTGGGAGTATATCACTGATAACCTTCAACTACATAACCTCTGAGCTCGTACATCTCAGAGAAGGGTGTTAAGCTAAGAGAATAAATTCTCCGCCACCAACAGAAATGTATTTGAAAGAAATCAGCTTTATATCTCAAAGTGTAGTGTCAGACATACAACCAAACAAGTCTGTTCTGGGTTCGAACAGAACCGAAGGCACTCCCAAAGAAGCCCTTGCAATCCGGGTATTCGCAATCCCGATCGGACTTCCCATCTCTTAGGGAATCTCTATACCGGGGCCACTCAGTGCAGAGACAATCGACAAGTTATCCTATCGTTCTCGCAAACACCCGGTCTTCAACACCGGTCTTCAAATGCTATCCATTTACGTCGTATCACTATTCGGAATGGGTTATATGACACAAAGTCCTCTCCCGGCTAAACCGAATAGTGAGCACGATATTTTCAAAACATATGGATATTGGGATTTCAGTTAAGTCATAACTTATTATCCAAATTTCCTCTTTAAATGGTTTAAACACATTACCATTTTAATCTTTTTAAACAAAAAGATTCAATTCACAAAGTTCACCCAGTTTCACAAAGATCTATTCATAGATTTTCAAATCAATTTCCATTTCAATTGGATTAACTCATTAAATCTTTAAATCAAAGATTTAACTTATAGCTTTCAAAACAATTCCATTTCGACCTTTCCAATTTCAAAACAAAGTTCAACAACTTTCACAAAGATTTATTCATAACTCGGAAAACCCTTTTCATTTCAAACTTGATATTCTTTTGACACAAATTGGAAATTCATTCCTTTTATGAAAGCTTCTATTATTTGAAAACAAATAGTTTTCATTTCGGAAAATATGATTCATTTATATGAGTTAAAGTCCTTGGGTTAAATTCAAATTCTCAAAACCATACTTTTAAAATGGTTTAAATTCATATAAACACATTATAACATCTTTAACCGTAATTTCCAAACATAGAATTCAATTCCAAATTTTTGAATTCAAACTCAAATTAAATTATTTAAATTGGAAACTTTACCAAATTATTCAAAATAACTTTTATCTTAAAAACTCCTTTTCAAAAGCTTTAACATTTAACCCCAAATATATTTCCAAAATCAATTGAAATTAAAATTTCAATTTCAAAAATATTAAATTTAAATCATCTGTGACTTAACTGATTTCCTCGTGAAATCCATATTTGTGTGTGTATGGTGTGGTCCAGGGGTTTTACACAGTAGTGCAACATCATTCAATCATCATAGATCAGAATACAGAAATATAGTTGATAAGCCGTATAAACTATAACGCTTATCTTTTATTCACAGATCATAGATAGATATGTAAATGCATCACAGATAAATATGTAAATACATTACAGATAATACACACATAGCTCAATCAAAACAATCCACATCACAGAATCATTATAGATCAACTCAAGGCATTCATACAATTCATACGTCCATGAGCAAAATCGATTAATTATCTGATTTACCAGATTAATTACTTACGAATAAACACTAATCATGGTTAATTAATATTAATTAATTACAACCCATCTTAATTAATTAACCTTTAATTATAAATTAATCAACCTTTAATTTTTTAATCAACCTTTAATTATTTAAATAATTAACCCCTAATTATTTATCCTTAATTAATTACACTAATTAATTAACCCTTAATTAATTACCATTTAATTAATTATCCTTGATTAATTACAATAAGTGATTATCCTAATCACTTATATTAATAAATCAGAAATTAATTTTAATCACTTGATTAATCAACTTTAATCATTAATTAATATCTAATTAATAATTCTAATTACCAATTAATAAATTTTTAAACCTTAAATTACTTATTTAATTAATCCATTAAATAAATAAATTATTCATTTTGATTAACTGAATAATTAATGAGTTATAAATCAATCAATCTTCATTAAATTTAAGGTGAAACTCATTCTAAACTCAATTTCCAATAGTTTAAAAATGTGCTTCGGATTCAACCCAAAGGCTACTCGAGACTAGCTTCGAATTTCTTCAACTCCTTCTATTTTCAAAAACTTGGATTTATTTTCAAGTTGAAAAACTGTAAGCTGCTATCACCCACAATCTACTCGAGTGCAAACTCGAGCTACCACCCCTAACACTCGACCCTTACTTCGAGTCAACCCATTATCCAAACAACAAACACACACCAAAATCCATCGTGCACATGCACCACCACTAGAGCCACCTTCGGCCTTCGATCATCCTTCCTGCACGTCACACAACATCCCAGCATCCCATCCAAACACCCAGAAACTCGAGACACTGACGAACTCGCGATTGAACTTCAAAACCCAGATTGCTACAAAAACGACCATCAGAAAAACGTCTCGTCACTCCACCTCTGGCCATCAAAGGCCACGAAAATTTAACTGAAGCTTCTTCTTGATCGTACGCCGCTATCCCCACCGGAGCGATCAACTCCGATGGTCAGACGAACCCGCGGCAATCCAAATCACCATCTCCATTTTCTTTAAGATATCACAATTCGTAACGCACAAGCCGGATCGAAGTGGTTTTCGGATAATAAAATCCGATCCCAGTCTCTTCGAAACGATCAACGAATTTAGCCAGATTTGATAGCCGATTATTTAACTATCAATAACATCCATAAGTAGTCACTAGGCCTTATTTTATAAATCTTCAAACATTCATTCAAAATATCTTCATAAAGATATATGTTTAAATCTCTTCCAGTATATTCAATAATTGAAACTGATTACAAACACTTATATCCATAACAGAATATTTAAATCCATATCAACACTTAGGATATTTCTTCAATCCCGTTTATAATTCAACCTTTCGAGAAATATTTCTAAAATAATAATCTCGTAGTTAAATATTTCAAATCCTCTCAGTTAATACTTAGAAAATATCTATAAGTATATTTTCCTAAAATCACTTTATTTCCAATACTTAGGAAATATTCCCTTTTATTTCATACATTTCAAAATCCTTATAATCTAACTTAACTTTTACAGACTTATTATAAAATATGTTTGTTAATTGTTATTATAATAAAACATGTTCTTTTTTAAGTTTTATAGATTTTACAGACTTGTTATTTTTAAGTAATATTTTGGATAAATGTTATAAAATCTATTGTAAGTAGTTTATAGTATTTTAAAAGTATATACAAATGTTTCAAAAAGGGGTTATGAATTGTTTAGTGGCTAAATGGTTTTATTATGCGATTACTTGTTGAAAAGTAATTAACTTTGCTTAATGCTAAAAGCCGACGAAGTAGGCTTATATATTTGTGAGAGCTAAGATTGATGTCGAGTAAGGATAGAGCAATAGAGCTCTAATCTACCGGTTTCCCTCTTGGTCAAGGAATAGTTAAGTCGGGAATGTGTTAATCTTGTTGATTTCTTACTTGTTTATAGAAATCACTTACACTATATTTAATACTAAAAGATGACGAGGTAGACTTATATATTTGTGAGATTCAAAAATGAAGTGTGTAGGTAAGGCTTTGATGCAACCAGTGCTCTAACTTACCCGACTTCACTCTTGGACGAGGAATCGTTAAAGTTGGAATGTCGAAAATGAGTTAAGTATACGAATATTGATTTGTATAAGAAATTGTTTTGACTAGGAAATAGATTATCGAATTTGACCTAATATTAACTTAAGAAGTAATCGAAGGCTTCGCGATTTCATACCAATGAGAACCCCTGGGGAGGAGCATTGGTACAATACACCTATAACTTTCACTTACTTTTGAAGAAATGGAATTGAGTTAGCCCGAAATTCATTGATTGGTTTTGAAGAGTCCAGGATTGGTAAGTGTTTGACTTACCGAATACCACTTCAAAATTAGTATATGGGTTCTATATTTTAGAAGCGGTTGAAA
Source organism: Allium fistulosum (assembly GCA_030737815.1). Classification (NCBI taxonomy): domain Eukaryota; kingdom Viridiplantae; phylum Streptophyta; class Magnoliopsida; order Asparagales; family Amaryllidaceae; genus Allium; species Allium fistulosum. The sequence continues at coordinate 1,027,760,557 of CM060902.1, forward strand.
AGGAAACTGTGTGGAGATTCGAGATCTGTTTGAGATTCTCAAATCCATGTAATGATTTATGATCTGTTCAAGATGTGGGAATCCATTTGGGGATTCATGTTTTATTCGAGTGATGAAGACTCGTGTGAAAGATGCCGAACATAACCTCGACATTGGAAATGACTAAAAACAGAGTAGGATACACAACCTGCGGTTTAGCAACCATCGTCAAGATTTTATCAACTCCACTTCTAGAGATACTTATCAATTGTTGGCTAGCGGGAGTTGGTGATATTTGGTTCACGTTGTTCATGTTTATGTTTGGACGATGGGATTCTTGTGTTTACCTTAATGGTATATTTTATCTAGACGTGTATGATGCTCGGAAGGTACTTTCCGACCCTTGTGCAAGAGATTTGATTCGACTTCTCCGAAGAGATACTCCATGGAAAATCCATTATGCGAATGTACCTTAGCAATTTTAAATGTAACCTAAATATGTTGTGGTGTAACAAATGTAAACATAACAGCTATTTGATATGATTATAACCTATACCTAGACATTATCAATCATATCACTAAATTAAACTTAATGAATGATTGGTTTCTTTGAGGGAAAAATCGTTACGGGAATCTATACAATCTCAATGGTTACTGCTACATATTTTATGTTTCATGATTTTTCTCACATTGGTTTACCAGACTGATCCGGATGTTATTTTTATAATGGTTGGGTCATCCCCATATATGTTTTCAGATTTAGCTACGGACACTTTGGAGCTTATGGAGAAGAGTTGGATGATTATCTTCTGCGGTATTCTTATTTTTGCTGCCTTACTATTTGATATATCAGTGTTGCGAGGATAGACAGTTATAACTGTCCAGGCCGATGATAGTACTTAGGTTTTAGTAACTCTAATATTAATATGTTTAGAGTAACCCTTTGTACGGTTCTTTTGATATTATATATTACCGTTTCATTGTGAGATTTTGATCTTGTGTTTTTCCTTTCTTGTTCTATTCTTTTATTTTACCCTAACTTTCTGTCTTTCTGGCACTTAGTTGTTCGGAACATGAATACCCTAGATGTATTAGTGTCGACATTCGAGGGTCGAAAAGTCGGGTCGTTACAACTATTCCAACACCAAATCTTACTATCATTTCCATAATCAATGTTATAAAACTCCAATTTCATACAAAGCAAAGAAAACTGAATTAATGTAATACCTTCGAATGCTTAGTTAAAGTTAAAGTCCCAAGGAAAACAATTTTATAATCTAGGAACTTCATAAATTAATACATTTTCAATATAAAAGATTTCAAACAATTCTCTAAATTCCACTTTAAGGGGAATAGCTGATATCCAGCGATAATGCCAGAATGATGAGTTATTTCTCGAGTAGATGATGCTACTAATCCCTAAGTTAAAAATATTAAAATTCTTTAAAATCGATTCCTAAATGTGTGACATGTTATTAGTGCAATTAGTTGTAATATCGTATAAGGTACATGTTCCACCATTGAATTGATTAGATATAATTTCTTTCCAAATATGGTTTTCATTACTATTGTTGCTCGTTTGTCGTAAGAGATAACAGGCTAACCCACCAAGCTATCAGCATTCCTGCCACAACATATGTCCTCGACAACACTCAGCCCGAACCATTAACCATGTTAATGCCTAATGTAGCTAAATGGGACCAGATAATGGCCCACCCGAATTTATGCCTTCTAGAGGATATTTTGAGCCATATGCCCTAATCCTTCAGCTCGCCTTATTGCTAAAGTACATGTCTACAACAAGGAGGGTTCTTTCTGCCCACCTTCCAAGCCCCTCGATACTCTCACTAACCGCCTTTATAAAAACCCGCATCTTAATGGGCTTGATTTTTTGACTAAACTGAAAACTCAAGTCCATTAGGATACAGATCCTTGGTGTTGGTAACCTAAAATAAACATAAGTATATCAGAGAGCTATCTGTATGAACTCACAACAGAATAGTAAAATATAATTATACATATATACCGACTAAGATAATTACCTTGGAACCAATAGTATTCTTCGGATATCTAGTTGCCTTATCAATGCAGAGCATCAATAAGAAGACCTCTCTGAGGTATAATTATATATATGCTTATATGTACGTATATATAAACACCATTATATTTCCCAAAAAAGGAAACACTGGCTACTTAATACTTCTTAAATAGGGAGAAGGCATGTCCATACCATTTGATACCTTGAAGCGCCCCCTTCCCTAGTAACGTAATCGATAGTCAGCTGACACCAACTAAGAAGGTCGATGACTCCTAGATACGCTTCATAATTTAGTTAGTCGCATTACTATGCATCTCAAAAAATTATCTAAGGGTTAACTAGTCCCCCATGAGCAATTGCATGACAAGAGGTCGACTAGATCAGGAGACCGCCTACCCTTTGCATTAGTATAAGTTCATGGGCATTTCAGCCTTGCATATACATATACCGCATTAAAAAGATGTATTAAGGAAAATGATTTTCCATATATGATGGATGAGTAGATGGTTGTAGCTATTAATTGTTGCACATACGAGTTACATTTTTCCATCCTTAGAGATTTCAGGAACGAAATCCTTTTAAGGGGGAAGAATGTAACACCCCAGAAATTTAGCGGAAAATTTAATGAGAAATTAAATTTAAATATAACAAGGGCTAAAATATAATTTTTATAAACATTCTAATTTGGCAATGAAACTTGCACCATTGCATTCGTAGCGACTTTTTTTGGACAATTTTCATATATAACACTTTGGAATCGGAGTTAGTACGAAGAAGTTACGGATGTTTGAAAATTTGAAAACGAAATATACAAAGTATAAAAACTTGCCTAAATTAAACACGGCCAATGGTTGACCATTAGGGTCGACCGGTCCCTATGAAAGGTCGACCGGGTGACATCTATTTTCAGATCTGGAGCACGAATTTGGACGTACACGATTGGACCAAATATTTTCTTCTGTGCGAAGTAACTTATGGGCATCTGTGATGAAAATAAATATTCCTTACGGTAAATCTAATGCTCAATATCAATCTCAAACCCCAATAAATAAACACCTAACATGACCTTAATTTCATTAGAAAACTTACTACATACTGAGACTCTACCAAAATTTCTTCTCTCTACTTACAAAAATTTCTTTAAAAACAAAACAAAAACAAAGTAAGAGAGCACTGGTAAATCAGATCAAGGAGGGGCAAGCTAGCAGGTAACGATTCTCCGACGAAGTTTAGAGTTAGAGCTTGGATCCAAGGTGAGTGAGAACAAGTTTAATAAGTTTATTATTTACAGTTAATTTTAGCATATTCTATCTGATCTAACCGTAAACCTTAATTGTTTAAAATCTAAAATTAGAATTAGAAATTGAAGTCAATATAAACTGGCTAATATCATTTCTACCGAAATTTAACCCCTTTCTGTTATTGAATAAAAACCTTGAAAAATTGGTTTACCCTGAATTAAATTGGTATAAATTTATGAATTTGATATCAACAAAAAGTAGGATAAAATTGCAAAGACTGAGTAGAGTAAATCGATGCCTAGGGTTCACTGTATAAGTTCATAATCTACCATATTAACAAATTATTAAATATAAATTATTAAAAATCGAAAACCTAAAATTTACACTGCGACTGGTTGATCGTTCACCGCAAGCGGCCGACCGATAGGGTGTAGCGGTCTGAACCTTGGCCTAAGGCCCAGGTTGGAAATAAAATGATTAGTTGTATGTATAACCATATTGTATACATATGTGTAGAATGTTAGAGATAGAAGGGAAGCTAGTTCACTATGAGACGATGCTAGGACGTTGCAGGGTTGGGTAAATGTGCTTTACCAATTGGGGGCCGATTTTTCGACTAGGGGCAATTCTATCATAAATGGCACTCACAGGAGGTTCTAGTATGGTGCGAATCACTGGTTGATGCCTGATGAAGTGTATGGGTCCGACACAACATGACTTCTTGGTATTCACGGTTCTGACATGGCACGATACTGTGTTGTTGATGGATCTCGGCACGTGAAATAAGAGGTGTATACTACGATCAAGTGGTGGACATGGATGCATATGATGAGACACACCTACGAGTCGACATTGTGAGCTCCTCCTCATTGCGTAGTTGGGTTACGTGTAGTCGTAGTTGTGGGAAATTTATTCCCATATGGTAATTGTAGGGAAACCTATGTGAGATAGTTATGCATTGGCGTAATGTGTGATGTAGTCCCATACAGGAGAGTTGTAGGATGTTCCTATGTTGAGTAGCTCTAGCAGCTATGTTCCAGTATTGAGTAGCTCCAGTAGCGATGTTTCTATATTGAGTAACTCTAGTAGTGGTGTTCCTATATTGAGTAGCTCTTGGAGCAGTGGCCGATTGTTTGTTGTTGAGGTTTGACCCCTGTAGGATCCTGCACAAGTTGTAGTGTAGTTGTGTGTTAAATAAAGACCCTTAAGTAAAGGACCCTAGGAATACATGAACCTTATAGGACACCCTGGCTCACGTAGAGTAGAATTAAAGTCAACTACACATGATTATCATATATTAAACATGTACTCATTCACCAAATTTTTGTTCAATCCACCTTTTTTCTTTCTTTTCCCGACCACAGGAGGACTGGGCAGCAAGGGATTTGGCCCGATCTCAGTATGTGGAGAGCGGAGCTTATCATAGGAGTTTCTTATCCTTTATTTACTCTCCATATAACTGTCTATCTTTCGGTACTTAGTATTTCTTTTATCAGACTATGAGTATATTTCTATGTATTATGTATTTGACTACGTACTGTTTTTCAAAAACTGTGTTTGAGATATTTTCTGAGATGGATATTTTCAATGCTTATATTTTTTCCATTCTAATGTGAGTTCTGAAAGTGTAGTATATCTTATATCATATCTGTTTGTTTTAGTCTCTATAATTTATAAAACCATGATAGCTCATACCTTCTTGGCACCGATGCAAGTCCGAAAATCACCCTAGGCTTTGGATCAGTGTGTCGGGGGTGCGGGTTATCACATTTGTTCTTTCAAGTAAAACAAATCCACTAATTTTATTCTCATTCATTCTTTCATTCATTTCATTTTTCTCTCCTCCTCTCCAAAGCCAGGGCTAAAAATTAAATCACCACTTCTGAAAAAAATCAACTTCAAATCAAATCAAAACATCAAATAAAATAAAAACTAGGTGGTTCATCATTCTATTGCTAAGTTGGATGTGGATTTACTTAGAGGTCTAAGGAGAAATCTGAAACCGAGGTCTTACAAAGGGAAATATAGGTTCAATTCTTCTATTTATTTTATTTATTCATGATGTTTAATCGTGAACATATATAGGCTTCCACTTATTAGATCTAATATAAAATTTCTTGTATGTTGCTATTTTATTATAAGATTAATCTTCGTTCGATTTATTTTGTGCATTGTTGTTAGATCTAAAATTATTAATTAATGTAGATTTGATTTGCTAAAAATAATTTTTTTTGCTATTTACTTAATTAGTTATTTGATTAAAATCAATTGCATGTTTGATTCATTTTGTGTATTAATATTATTTGTTGGATCTAAAACAATTGGCAATATAGATCTGAATTGTTGGGATAAAATTTACATTTTTCTTTATTATGTAATTTAGTTATATTTAGGGATTTGATATTTAATTAATTGAATTGTGTATGTAAATTTTTATATTCCTTATCTTCACATTATCCAAAATTGTAAACGAATATTAAGTTAAATTGGTATAGTTAATTTTGGTTTTGCAAATTTTTATATATATATATATATATATCTTCAGTGATTTATAGTTTAGTTAAATATGTGTAATTGAATTTTGAATTTTAATTTACAGTACACACATATGCGTATACACATATATATTAATTGATCTAAAACTAATCATGATTATTGAAGTAATATTACACACACACACACACACACACACATATATATATATATTTGTGTGTGTGTGTTAAATCATGACAATATCATTCTACAATTTGTTTACATTACATGTTAAATTCTATTTTTGGCTCTATTATTTTAAAGTTTGGATACTTTTTTGTGATCGAGCATGGAAATTTTCATATGGCATTGAACCTATTATTAATAAGTTTTTATAAAAGGAGAAATATAAAATATTACCTTATTCTATTTCCTTTTTAGCTCTGATTTGATTAGATCTGGATCTATTGTAAAATTTTATTTCTATTTCACTTTCCATAAAATATTCTCTTGTTTTGAAATATCTAATTTTATTACACGGATTTTTCTCATAATTTTATATATGTATATATATATATATAAGTGGCAATGGAATATCATATATATGTATATTATGTCTAAACTATATATATGGTACTGGAAATATTTATATACAAGCCATATACACATATTATAGTATATTCAAACATATGTATATAATTAGGCATTTATATTTCAAATACTCATATGAAATTGGCTTATGTATATGTGAGTACAATATATATGTATACATAATAGATATAAATCCCAATATGTATATATGTATGTTTATGTGTGTGTATAGTTATACACATGTTTATATTTCATTATGTTATGCTGTTATATCATTGAATGCATACATGATACATTCAAATAATACATTTAGTTTGATTAATTAGTATAATAAAAAAATAAATGTAAAATAATATTAGACAAAACATTATTTTATCGAATAACAAGATTTGATTTATTGAAACTCATTAGACTTCATAGGCCCACTATAATCCAAATTTGAACTTTTTTTATATCCACCAAGTCCACCATATTCACATCCACTAAATAGACCTTTTATTTTGAGAATATTTCTGATTTACTTACCAAAGTTCTCAGGTCATAAACCACACAATTTTGTTTTAACGTGCTTTGTAATTTCTATATTAAAGAAAATATTTAAAACTATACTCTCCTTATTATAAATGACTTAAAATTTCTAAACTAATTTGAATAAAATTGAAATTTAAAATTTAATATCATATTGATGCAGCCCAAAATGACCAAGTCTTAGGTCGTGAGCGACCAAAGAAGCCGTTAGGTCGTGTGCGACCTAACGAGGAAGAGCACATACTGGAACGAGCTAATGAGTTAAAGAAGAAGGCGATCAAACGACCTAGCGAGTTACTAATTCCTATAGGTCGCTTCGAGTTACTCAAACGACCTAACGAGTTACGACCTAAGTTAGGTCGCGAGAATGAATTACGACCTATGCTAGGTCGCGAAGAAGTGATACGACCTATGTTAGGTCGCGGAAGCGGGTTACGACCCAAGTTAGGTCGCTGCTGTGTATGCTGCAAGATCACTAAAGCCATCTGAAGTTAGGTCGCTCTATTTTAGGTCGCTCAAGATGGATCGCTGCTGTGTATTTTTAGGTCACTCTACCTTGTGAGATGTTGTACTTGTTGTGTTGTAATGTTTTAGGTCGTTAACGACCTATGTTAGGTCGTAGGTCGCAGGCCTGTTTTAGGTCGGATGTTTTGTGATGTAAGCGTGTGTTGTAAACTTGTTTGTTTTTAGGTCGCATTGTTTTAGGTCGTAAGTCGTTGGTCTATGTTAGGTCGTTCACGACCTAAGTGTTGTCAAGTTTTGAGACGTGTATGTTTGTAACCCTATAAATAGGGATGGTGGTGTCATTTGTAATAGTTTAGTTGATTTTGAATAAAATTTGTTTGTGTGCTTTGTGCCACTTCTTCAATTGGTAGTTGAGTGTGATCTCCTATATCCACCTTCGGTATTCAAGTGCGCTTGAATCAACGATCGCTGAAGCCGATTCACGGTATCTAGTGCGCTAGATCAACGTACGAAGAATCGTAGATCTTTAAACCCGGTATCGTGCGCGATCAACGTGTTTGAGATAGCTAAAATCCGGTATCTTTGGATCAACGGATTTGGGCCATTCGGTATCTTCTATTCCACAATCGCTACTTTCACCGATTCATCATTTTTGTTATCCGCTGCTGCGTCATTTGGTATCAAAGCTAGACTTAGCCAATCATAGCTAAGCCGAACCTTGGAGCCAATTCTTATTCAAGAGTTCAATTCATGTATCATTTTGTTGTTCAAAGCCGAGAGTTTGAAGTGAAAATCCAAGCAAGTGAAGGCCGTGTATCATCTTAAAGTTCAAGCCGAGAGTTAACTTTTGTTTGAAGAGTAATCATGCCGCCAAGAAGAGCTAATCGCCATCAGAATGTTGAAACTTTGTATAGAAGAGAAGAAGCCGATGAGATGGAGCAAAGAATTAATGAAAACTTTAGTGAGAAGCTTAATGAAGGGATTGGTCGATTAGAGAAGATGATGTTGGAGATGAATCAAAATCAGAGAAGGGTTTCACCTGAATCTAACCATGGGGGAAGTAGAGTTTCACCACATTCCAATCGAGAGAGAAGTGCTGATAATGATCATAGAAGTGTGAGTCGAGATTGTTATAGAAATGATGATGATCGAAGTCGTGATAGGAATGTGAATGATCGTGATCGGAGGAATGTAGATCGAAGGGATGTTGGTGGAAGAAATGAAGGTAGTAGAGATGTTGGTGGTCAGGATCGACATCGATATACATCAGATTTTGAAGAGGAGTTTGATGGTGGTAGTGTTCATGGACGAGGACGAGTTCAAGGAAGAAATCAGTCAGAGTATGATCACAAGTGGGAGTCTGGGATGAAAACTGAAATACCGGAATTCAAGGGAGGTATGCAAGCCGAGGAATTTCTTGATTGGTTAGCTTATGTTGAGGAAATATTTGACTTCAAGGAGGTTCCGAAGGATTATAAAGTGAAGTTTTTTGCTACTAGGTTAAGGGGGAGAGCTATGGCATGGTGGCAGCAAACCAAACTGACTAGAGAGCGGATGGGGAAGTCAAGGATTGTTGCTTGGGAAAAGATGAAGAAATTGATGAAGGCTACTTTCTTACCCTACAATTACCAATCACTAATGTATTAGAGATTACAAAACCTAAGGCAAGGGACGAAGACTGTTACTGATTATGCAGATGAGTTCTACCAGTTGATCGCTCGAAATGACATTATGGAGACAGAAGAACAATTAACCGCTAGGTTTGTGGGTGGACTTAGAACACAGATCCAGGATATGGTGAACATGTTCGACCCTAGATCTGTGGCAGAAGCACATCAAAAGGCGTTGGCTTGGGAGAAACAAGGAAGACGTGGGGGAGGTGTGTTTCCAAGTTTTACAGGGCAGAAAAAAGGAGCGGGTAGTAGTTCTAATGTTCCTAAAGCATCGAGTAAGCCGGTTGTTCATGAAGTGGCTAAACCAAAAGTCAACCCCAATTTCAAATGCTATAATTGCCAGGAAGTGGGACACAAGAGCAACGAATGTCCGAAACCGAAGAAGAGAACCATGATTGCTGAAGTGGAAGATGAGGATGCAGAGGCTGAATGTTCTAATTCACTACATGATGAGGAGGAAGAAAATGTGTCGGGAGATGAAGGGTATTCATTGATGATGAGGAGAAATTGATTAACACCAAAGCAGGAGGAAGAAACTAGCTGGTTGAGGAGTAACATCTTTCAGTCAACATGTACTATCTTGGGAAGGGTTTGCAAGTTTGTTATTGATGCAGGAAGTTGCGACAATATTATCTCTATAGAAGCTGTGAAGAAGTTATCATTGAATACAGAGAAGCATCTGAAACCTTACAAGTTAGCTTGGTTGAGGAAAGGTGGGGAGGTGAAAGTTGGACGAAGAGCTTGTGTTAAATTTTCAATTGGGAAGAAATACAAAGATGAAATTTGGTGTGATGTCGTGGACATGGATGTATGTCATCTGTTGCTGGGGAGACCGTGGCAATATGATAGGGCTGTGCAACATGATGGTCGTACTAACAGTTACAGTTTCATGTTTGAGGGTACTAAAATCACTTTAATTCCTAAGAAGCGACAACACGAAGAAAGCAAGTCGGAGGAGATTGAAGAACTTAAAACTTTGCTATCTTTGAAGGAGTTTGTTAAGGAAGTAGAAAAGGAGCCCGAAGTGTTTTTGTTGATTGGACGAGAGTAATGAAGTGGTTGAGATTCCTGAAGAAGTAAAGCCAGTGCTGGGAGAATTTGACGATGTATTTCCTGAGGAGCTACCAACGGAGTTATCACCGTTGAGAGACATTCAACATCAAATTGATCTTGTTCCAGGAGCTGTGTTACCTCATAGACCATATTACAGAATGAGTCCAAAGGAACACGAGGAGTTGAGAAGGCAAGTGGAAGAGTTGCTTGAGCAGGGGCGTGCGCAGGAAAGTTTAAGTCCTTGTGCGGTTCCAGCTTTGTTAGTACCAAAGAAGGATGGAACGTGGAGGATGTGCACTGATAGTCGATCACTGAGTAAGATTACAGTAAGATACAGATTTCCGATGCCGAGACTTGATGATTTGTTGGATCAGTTGAGCGGGGCTACTATCTTTTCGAAGATTGATTTGAAAAGTGGTTATCATCAAATTCATATAAGAACAGGGGATGAATGGAAGACAACATTCAAGACGAGAGAAGGATTATACGAATGGCTGGTCATGCCGTTTGGTCTTTCGAATGCACCGAGTACATTTATGTGGGTGATGAATCAAATCTTTAGACCATTCATTGGGAAGTTCGTGGTGGTGTATTTTGATGATATATTGATATATAGTAGAAGCTCAGAAGAACACTTGCATTATCTGAGAGAAGTGTTGATGATACTGCGACATGAACAATTTTATGCTGCAACGAAGAAATGCGTGTTCATGACGCATAATGTTTTGTTTCTGGGATATGTTATTTCAGATGGAGGTATACAGGTGGATCAGAATAAAGTTGAAGCAATCAGAAATTGGCCACAACCCAGGACGATAACAGAAGTTAGAAGCTTTCATGGTTTAGCATCATTCTACCGAAGGTTTATTCCACACTTCAGTAGCGTGATGGCACCAGTTACTGATTGTATGAAAGGGAAGCAATTTTCATGGTCGGAGGAAGCAGGATTTGCTTTTGAGAGAATCAAAGAACTTTTGACGACAGCACCGATTCTAGTGTTGCCGGATTTTCAGTTGTTGTTTGAATTACATACTGATGCATCGAAGGTTGGAATTGGAAGGGTGTTGAGTTAGAAAGGACGTCCTATTGCATATTTCAGTGAGAAGTTATCGGGAGTAAAGATGAGATATAATACTTACGATGTGGAATTTTATGCTATTGTGCAAGCTGTGAAACATTGGAGGCATTATTTGTTTCATAAAGAATTTGTTTTATATACTGATCATGAGGCGTTGAAGCATATGCAGGGACAGGACAAGATTGCGGCAAGGCATGCTTCGTGGATTGCGTACTTACAACAATTTACATTTGTGGTGAAGCATAAATCGGGAATTACGAATAGAGTGACAGATGCATTGAGTCGAAGGAATCATTTGCTGACTACAATGAAGGTTGAAGTGATGGGGTTTGATGTATTGCCAGAATTATTTGTTGAAGATCCTTATTTTGCGAAGTTTGTAGATGAAGTCAAGGAGGGAAAGACGGATGAGTTTGTATTGGTGGATGGATTTCTTTTTAAGGGGAATCGATTGTGCATACCAGAGTGCAGCTTACGAATGAATATTGTGAAGGAGTTGCATGAGGAAGGTCATGTGGGTAGAGATCGTACTTTGAAATTGATTTCTCAATCTTATTATTGGCCTTCGTTGAAACGGGAAGTTGAAAGGTTTGTGGAGAGATGTCATATTTGCCAAATTTCCAAAGGAACAGCGACGAATGCGGGATTGTATATGCCGTCACCAGTGCCGACTAGACCATGGGTTGATCTCAGTATGGATTTTGTTTTGGGGTTACCGAGGACTCAGAGGGGGAATGATTCAATATATGTTGTAGTGGACAGGTTTTCGAAAATGGCACATTTCATAGCATGTAAGAAGACAGCGGATGCCGTCCGTGTTGCTCAATTATTCTTTAAAGAGGTGTATCGATTACATGGGCTACCTGAATCTATTGTTTCTGATCGGGATACTAGATTTCTAAGCCATTTTTGGTTAAGTTTGTAGAAGACGGTTGGAACGAATCTGAATTTTAGTAGCGCCTATCATCCGTAGATAGATGGGCAAACGGAAGTGGTGAACAGATCGTTGGGAAATTTGTTACGATGTCTTGTGCAGGATAATTTGAAGAGTTGGGATATGAAGTTGTGTCAGGCGGAATTTGCTCATAATCATGCTGTTAACCGAAGCACTGGTTACAGTCCATTTCAGGTTGTATATTCAAGCTTGCCAAAGGGACCGTTGGATTTGGCGACAGTACCATATCAGAAGGGAGTTGTTAAGCGAGCTGGTGATTTTGTGACTGAATTGCAGGAGTGCCACCGAACTGTTCATGAACGATTGCTTGCATCAAATGAGAAGTATAAACAACTGACAGATAAAAGGCGAAGGAGTGTAAATTTCAGAGAAGGTGATTTGGTTTATGCCATGTTGACAAAAGATCGCTTTCCAGTGGGAACGTACAATAAGTTGAAAGCTCGTAAAATTTGTCCAGTGGAAATTTTGAAGAAGATAAATGATAATGCATATCAGTTGAAGTTGCCGGATCATATTCACACTACAGACGTTTTCAATGTCAAATACCTGATTCCGTATCATGGAGATGAGCTTGTTGTGGAAGAGGAAGGTGCAAATTCGAGGACGAATTTTTGCCAACCAGGGGAGGATGATGCAGCCCAAAATGACCAAGTCTTAGGTCGCGAGCGACCTAAGAAGCCGTTAGGTCGTGTGCGACCTAACGAGGAAGAGATCATACTGGAACGAGCTAACGAGTTAAAGAAGAAGGCGATCAAACGACCTAGCGAGTTACTAATTCCTATAGGTCGCTCCGAGTTACTCAAACGACCTAACGAGTTACGACCTAAGTTAGGTCGCGAGAATGAATTACGACCTATGCTAGGTCGCGAGAATAATTACGATCTATGCTAGGTCGCGAAGAAGTGATACGACCTATGTTAGGTCGCGGAAGCGGGTTACGACCCAAGTTAGGTCGCTGATGTGTATGCTGCAAGATCACTAAAGCCATCTGAAGTTAGGTCGCTCAAGATGGATCGCTGCTGTGTATTTTTAGGTCGCTCTACCTTGTGAGATGTTGTACTTGTTGTGTTGTAATGTTTTAGGTCGTTAACGACCTATGTTAGGTCGTAGGTCGCAGGCCTGTTTTAGGTCGGATGTTTTGTGATGTAAGCGTGTGTTGTAAACTTGTTTGTTTTTAGGTCGCATTGTTTTAGGTCGTAAGTCGTTGGTCTATGTTAGGTCGTTCACGACCTAAGTGTTGTCAAGTTTTGAGCCGTGTATGTTTGTAACCCTATAAATAGGGATGGTGGTGTCATTTGTAATAGTTTAGTTGATTTTGAATAAAATTTGTTTGTGTGCTTTGTGCCACTTCTTCATTTGGTAGTTGAGTGTGATCTCCTATCTCCACCTTCGGTATTCAAGTGCGCTTGAATCAACGATCGCTGAAGCCGATTCACGGTATCTAGTGCGCTAGATCAACGTACGAAGAATCGTAGATCTTTAAACCCGGTATCGTGCGCGATCAACGTGTTTGAGATAGCTAAAATCCAGTATCTTTGGATCAACGGATTTGGGCCATTCGGTATCTTCTATTCCACAATCGCTACTTTCACCGATTCATCATTTTTGTTATCCGCTGCTGCGTCACATATATACTTTAATATATTTTAAAGAATTTTCTGAAGTCAAATGATAACACAAAATATTTTCTAAAATAACAAATAAATACTTTGGCTTCCACTTATAGCTTACTACTCCAATTTTTACCCTAACCGATTGACATGTCAGAAACAATTGAATGGTCAAGTCAATTACTAAAGTAGCAAGCTCCTGGAAGGTGCCTTAATGATTGTTAAAACATTATGAATTCTAACCTTGGTTGAACTAACTCTAAGATGCACTTTCATATGAAATAATCATTTGGTTTTAATTCATTATATATGTGCAATAGAATTCAAGTTTTGCAAAAAAGGACTTTGTCTATATAGTACATTATTAACAACCAATATTCAAACTCTATAAATTAATCAATAAAACAACAAGTTTAGACATGATGATGCATTTAATTCATCTAATAGAGTTAGGGGTATGCTTTAGGGATAATTTTGTAATTTTTTACATATATCTAACTCATTGACCAATCCTGTTCGCAATAAAGGTATTTTCTTTCTATTGTATACTTAATATAATGTGGTTATATTAATTAATCAATTTAATTAAAAGTATATTTAATAGAAAATCCATAAATGGTATGTTTTGTGATAGTAGTTACAAAGTGTTGTAACCGTGAGTAATTTATCACAATGAAACAAATGTACCATTTTAAATGTTCCTAGTCAAGATGCATCGAGACTGGATATCAATGTATCCATTGAGATTAGAGTATGTAATGGTCTTTAAATGTTGGGCAGTGTATTACTTATGACTGCTGGGGGACTAAGGGATTACGTACTGATAGTTATTGGATAACTATGGAATGACTCACTCGATAGTTTTCTGTTGGTTAATATAACTAAGGTTAAGCAGAGAATATCGATGTGACTAATTTACATAATTCTCTCGACTTGAGAATACTATTGATCTTCAATGTGGAAGCTCCGCTTTGATTATAGTTAAATCGTGGCACGACGTCCATCGAACGGCTATAGTAGGGTCGAGTGGAAGCATTGGAAGTGAAACACTATTCGACAGAGGATTCTTCTCCTCAATTATATGAGGTTAGTTCACGGTCAACTGAAGTCAACTCAAAGTCAAAGTCTCTGGCCAGAGCATTTCGGTTAATGATAATTGTTATTATTGAACCAAGGATGTTGTGTTTGGACTATAAATTTGAATGTAAACGATAAATTCGGACGTGATGTGTGAACATTAATATTCGAACATTTCGATAAATCACTGACTGAATATACACATTTGAGTCGCACAACCGTAATGATGAATTCTTTGAAAAACCACATGATTTAATTAATTTATAAACTGTTGTAAATTGATTAAATTAATTGATATTTGAGAAATGTTAATTATTATTTATTTGATGTTTGGAAGTTTTTTGTAATTATTTTAATGCATTTATAAAAGTTATATTCGCACCCATTGATATACGATGTTGATGTAATTTAAAGATAATTGCATGAAATGATTTATGAAATTTTTATGTCATTTGATGACATGATCTATGGAAATTTTATGTCATTTGATGACATAAGTGTAAAGAAATGATTAGAGAGAGAGAAGCAATGTAACGACCCGTATTTTTACGGATCAAAAGATTGTAGAACTGTTTTCATTAGGTCGTTAGTGTTGTTAAGTCGACCAGAGTTTAAGTTGTCCAGAGTTAGGTCGTGTAGCAGGTTGGGTTATGGAGCGACTTAGTGGCTTAGTTCGAGCGACTTGAGGAAGTTAGTGGTAGCAGTTGGCGACTTAAGGAATTGACCGACCTAAGAAGGTTAACGACCTAAGGAATGGAGCAACTTAAGGGGTTTAGCGACCTAGGGGTTGAGTGAGTTAACGACCTAAGGAAGTTAGGTCGTGGACGAGTGAAGGATAGGTCGTTGAGACCCTGTGTAAAGTGTTAGGTCGTTGAGTCGCTATGCCGTGTTTAGCTAGGTCGTAGACGACCTATGTTAAGTATGCTGGGTGTAGTTAGGTCGTGGGACGACCTAGTTAGGTCGCGTAAATGCTAAGTTGTTAGGTCGCGTGAAGGTGTGTGTTAGGTCGGTACTCCTGTTAGATCGTTAGGTCGGCTATGCGTTAGATCGTTAGGTCGTGTAGCGTTAAGTCGCTAAGCCGCTTATGAGTGTTAGGTCGTAGGTCGCGTTAGGGCTTATGAAGTTAAGTCGTAGTATTTGCTAACTCGTTAGGTCGTGGATGCGCATAGGCTTGGGTCGTTAAGTCGTAGGTCGGGGATAGTTAGGTCGTGAACGACTTAAGGGGGCGGACGACCTAAGGATTTCCAGCCTATAAATACACGTCCTTGCCTCACTTTTTGGGATCCGGATTTTGAAGCGACGAAGTGCTGCCATTTTGAGAGCTCAAGAACTACACTTCTTCACTTCGTATCTCTTCTTTAATTTTGTGCTTCCTTCCATCCAAATCGAAGATCAAATCGAAGATCCAAGAGCTTAGATTGAAGATCTATAACCATCGAAGAGAGATTTCATCGTTTGAAGCGGAATTTTGGCAGATCAAGCTAAATCCTTCGCTGTCCAGATCTAAAGTGTGTTGCTTTTGAGTTGTTTAGGTGATTCGGTGAGTGGTGGTTATCTCTCACAGGGATCCAAAGGATTACTACATGTTAACCTATGCAAGTTCATTCATCAAGTTGTAGAGATATTGCTCATGATTCATGCTTGTTAGATTTAGACTCTTTATTTACAAGATTGCCATTATTGTTATAATTGTTTATTAGATCATGTTTGAATGCTTAATTACTTGGATTAATGATTGACTTGGTTGATTGTTATAAATTAGTTGATTGATGATTTGATTTGGACAAGTTGGTTGAAGATGATTCAAAAGCTAAGGGAAAGGCTCTTGAATAAGAAAAACTGCTCGTGGCATATGACGCGGATGATAAAGCTCATATGGATAGGTTTGATGATGATGTTGAGATGGGGCTTTGCTATGATGAGATGAAGCGAGGCATAATGTGAGATAGCCTTGGTTTAATCCAGACGGGATCATTCCAAGCATGTTGTTAACTCGATGAAATGGTTCGAGTTGGAGGATAATGGTTGGCTCGAGAAGGGATTGAGCTAGTATGAGAATAGTCGTCGAGGAGGATGACTAGAAGGCTAAGATTTCATCGTTGTTGAAGGTTCTAGCAGGCTCAAAGCAAGAGTACGCTGGGTAGATTCGATAGTCCCAAAAGACTACAGTTGGTAGTCGAGTACTCTGGGCAGATTCGATAGTCCTAGGCACGGGCTGCGACGACATGCAAAGTTCTGTCTAGAACCGGGGTTACCGTTAGCCCTTGACGGACGGCTGAAAGAATGTGTCGGTCATTCAATTAACGGTGGTATCGAAGCAATGATAACAGTGATAGCCAGAGTCATGGATGTTTGGTTGTATCGTCATTCGGTCTCAAGAGCAATATTTTCTGGGTGCTTATCGGATCTTGGTTTAGGCCTTGGGGGTTTGTACTTGGAAAACATCGACCTTGACTCGAGTGATAATTGCTTTACTTTAAATGTTTGCTTTGCTCTGTTTACTTCTGATTAGTGTGTCTGGGGGCTATCACTGTAGAAAGAGGTGGAGTGGGAGGGTTGGGTTCCTATTCCTTTTACCTTTATGCTTTTTTGGTATGTTGTTAGTTAATTTACCGCTCACTAAGACTGTTGTCTGACTCAAGGTTTTATGTTCAACTCTTATAACCTTGGGCTGTTCATCCATTTTGGGATGGGCAGACTAGGTAGCAGGTGACAGGTGCTGATCTTAGTTTCCAACGATGCTGATGACGAAGACGAGCTGGAGGCTTGCATATTATTTTCTTATTATATGTACTGGATGTTCCGCTGCTTGTATATTCTCCGAGTGATATGTAGTGAGGCTGGATGTATTGACTATTCAGATTTTTGTATCAAACTACTATGAGGCTTATTTGATGCGATTCTGTTCTGTGTAGCTTCACTATGAATATTTTTCTCTATTGTATTTTATCCATGCGCTGTGAGTAATACGATAGATTCTGCTGTTTTAACTTACCCCTGACGATCATCCATGGCTGCCTGGCACACTTTTCAGCGCACTATCTCTATGTTTAGTGCAGGAGTCATGGGCGGTCGTCACATTTGGTATCAGAGCAATTGGTTAATCGATTTTACCCAACGCTCGCTGACGTAACTACGTATGAGAGGCGTAATTGTATTTTGATGGATGAATACTATATATAATATAGTAGCTTAGAAGGATTTGAGTCCTTTATGCAGTTGTTTCTCAAGGTGTGCTGATCATTTCTTTTATAGATATTGAGAATGAGTCGAAGAGGGAGACCAGCTGCTAGGGAAGGCCGTGCTGCTGAGGGGGCTGTTGATTATGCAGCTATGTTCGAGGCTATGATGACTTCGATCATAAGAAGGATGCCAGCTCCGGGGCCAGCAGTTGATGTTGGAATTCAAGTTCAAGCTCTAAGACCGGTGGATTTTGCTAAGCTGTGTAAAGACTATACTGCTCTTGGAGGGAAGATTTTCTTGGGAACATAGTCAACCATTGAAGTCCAGAGATGGATAGATGCTTGTAGAAGAATCTTTGGTGATTTGGGAATCGAGGATGCAACTAGAAGGAAGCTCGCATCAAGACAGCTTCAAGGGAGAGCTTCTGACTGGTGGAACTCTATCACCATTGATACTTCGGAGGAAGAAATTACTTGGGAGCAATTCCAAGCCAGATTTGAAGCTAAGTTCATTTCTACAACTCAAAAATCTGTTCTGTTTAAGAAGTTTGTAGAGCTCAAGCAAGATGGAAGACCAGTTCTTGAGTATGTTTCTGAGTTTGAAGCTTTGTCCAAGTATGCCCGGTCATATATTGAATCTCCATATCAGAAAAACGAGAAGTTTGTGACAGGCTTGGACATTTATCTTGGGAAGCAGTTGGTGGATCATCTGGATGATTCATTTGAGAAGCTTGTGGAGAAAGCTCTCAGGCACGAAAATCTGTTTCCTAAAGAAGGATCTGTTGTTGCTGTGACCAAGGAAGAGTCTAAACCACAGCAGTGTGGAAACAAGAAGAGGAAGCAGCAACAACAAAAGGGTAAGGATGGCCAGAAGAAGCCGAAGGGCGAAGTGACCTGCTACAATTGTCAGCAGAAGGGCCATTTCTCCAGAGATTGCAAGAATCCAAAGGTGCCGGTGAAGTGCCACAACTATGACAAGCCGGGGCATATTAAGAAGAATTGTCCAGAACCGCGGAAGGACAAGCAGATTGTGCAAGCTTATGCTTTGGGGGTTGTTCCATCATCTTCAAAAGCTACTACTGTTGAAGAGAAAGGAAAGAGTGTGGTGGTTCAAGGTACTCTTTCCATATGTGGTGTTCCAGTTAGAGTGTTATTCGATACTGGGGCGTCGCATTCTTTTGTTTGTAATGAACTTGTAGGCCGGTTGGGTTTAGAACCAGATATCATTGATAGACCATTGGTTGTGACTAATCCAGTTGGGGGTTCGTCCTGTCTGTGTATGCTATGCCGTGGTTTGGTTGTATCGAGTCATGATTGCTCTTTTGTTTGTGATTGTTTTGTTCTGAACTTTGCGGGGTTCGGAATTATTTTGGGTATGGACTGGCTTAGGAAGTATGCGGCAAAGGTTGATTGTGAAAGGTTGGAGGTGACAGTCGAGAATGTGGAAGGGCGAAAGGTTGTGATACGATGTAAGCATGAGGAAGGCGTCTTCATGAGCTTCATGTATTCGCTGGTTGTTCCACGGGATGGACTGTCATCGGTGCCAATCGCTAATGGATTTGAGGATGTCTTTGATGGGTTACCGCCGCATAGAGAGATCGAGTTTCGTATCGATCTAGTTGAAGGAGCCAGACCTGTTGTGATGCCTCTTTGGCGGATGGCGCCTAGGGAACAGCAGGAGTTGAAGGTGCAGGTTGATGATCTTTTACAGAAAGGATTCATTCGGCGTAGTGTGTCCGAATGGGGTGCACCAGTTGTGTTTGCAACCAAAGCAGATGGATCATTGAGGTTGTGTGTGGATTATCGTGAGCTGAATAAAGTGACTAAGAAGAACAAGTATCCATTGCCAAGAATAGATGACTTGTTCGATCAACTTCACGAAGCTAAGGTGTTTTCTCAGATGGATTTGGCAACGGGATTTCACCAGTTAAGAGTGGCTAAGGATAGTGTGCCGAAGACTGCTTTCAGGACACCATCCGGTTTCTTTGAGTGGCTGGTAATGCCGTTTGGATTGACCAATGCACCAGCATATTTTGTGGATCTTATGAATAGAGTGTTCAAAGATCAGTTGAACAAGTTCGTACTAGTGTTCGTGGATGATATTTTGATTTATTCCAGAACTGAAGAAGAGCACATGACGCACTTGCGTATTGTTTTGGAAATCTTACGGAAACATCAACTGAAGGCTAAGTTTTCGAAGTATCACTTCTGGAAGAGTGAAGTGAGGTTCTTAGGCCATATTATCTCTGGAAATGGAATAGCGGTTGATCCCGCTAAGGTGGCAGCAATCCAGGATTGGGTTAGACCTAAGAATACGTCTGATGTGAGAAGTTTTCTTGGATTAGCAGGATATTATCACCGATTTATCAAAGACTTTTCCAAGATAGCTGCACCATTAACAGGATTGACGAAAAAGAACCAAGTATTCAGATGGGATGCTAAGTGTGAGCAAGCTTTCGGGATCCTGAAAGAGCGACTGACAAGTGCTCCTGTTTTGACTATTCCAAGTGGAAATGATGAGATGGTGGTTTATACCGATGCATGTGGTACTGGACTTGGAGCAGTGCTGATGCAGAAGGGTAAAGTTGTTGTGTATGCAAGTCAACAACTGAAGCCACATGAAAGGAATTATCCGACTCATGATTTGGAGTTGGCAGCAATTGTATTTGCTCTGAAGATGTGGAGACATTACCTATTGGGAGTTCGATTCGAGTTGTTTACAGATCATAAGTCGTTGAAGTATCTTTTTTCCCAAAAGGATTTGAATCTTAGGCAGCAACGATGGCTAGAGTTTTTGGCATCATATGATTTTGGTATAGCCTATACTTCGGGAAAGGGTAACGCAGTGGCAGATGCGTTAAGTCGAAGACATGCAGGATTGGGAGCCATGTTTTTAGAATGGAAGAGTCTCGAGTATTTAGCAGGATTTGACTTCAGGCCCAGATGTGAATTGGAACCTGAGATGTTGGCAAACTTATCGATAAGTCCAACTCTTGTGGAAAGAATTGGCAAGAGCCAAAAGCGAGACGATAAGCTTGTCAGGATTATCCGTGATTTGGAATCTGGATTGGACTCAGAAAAGGATAAAGGATTCGAGGTCGATCGAGAGGGTTGGCTTCGGAAGCAAGGACGACTAGTTGTTCCCGATATAGATGAATTAAGAAATGAAGTTCTGAAGGAAAGTCATCACTCGAAGCTGATAATGCATCCAGGAGGAAATAAGTGTATCGGGATATGAAGAGAACCTATTACTGGGAAGGTATGAAGAAGGATGTTGGAAATTTTATTTCCAAGTGCATGAACTGCCAGTTGGTAAAAGCTGAGAAAAAGAAGCCCAGTGGATTGCTTCAGCCATTAGAAGTTCCTACATGGAAGTGGGAGCAAATATCGATGGATTTTATTGATGGGCTACCTAGAACAAGAACAGGAAATGAAGGGATTTGGGTCATCGTAGATCGTCTGACTAAGAGTGCAAGATTCATTCCTGTTCGATCAACCAGGACTGCATCAAAATTGGCTGAGCTGTATGTTAAGTGGATAGTTCGATTCCATGGTATTTCGAAAAGTATAGTGAGTGATCGAGACCCATTGTTCACTAGTGAATTTTGGAAGAGCTTCCAGGAAGTTTTGGGAACTGAACTGTGTTTGAGTACAGCTTATCACCCCCAAACAGATGGTCAGACCGAGAGAGTCAATCGAGTTTTGGAAGATCTCCTTAGAGCTTGTGTTTTAGATTTCGGAGGATCATGGGAAGATCACCTTCATTTGGTGGAATTTTCGTATAACAACAGTTACCAGTCAAGCATTGGTATGGCACCGTATGAAGCATTGTATGGAAGACCGTGTAACTCTCCGACATGTTGGTTAGAAACAGGAGAAAAGCTGATACTTGGGCCAGAAATGATTCGACAGACTTCGGATTGCATAGAGATCATTCGGCAACGAATGAAGGCAGCCCAAGACCGACAGAAAAGTAATGCCGATAAATGTCGTAAGGATTTGGAATTCGACATAGGTGATATGGTTTTTGTGAAGATTTCTCCCTTAAGAATGTTATTCGATTCGGGAAGAAAGGAAAATTGACTCCGAGATTTGTTGGACCATTCCCGATCATCGAGCGAATTGGAAAGCTCGCCTATAAATTGGAGTTACTAGAAAAGATGGTGGGTGTGCACAATGTTTTTCACATATCATATCTATGGAAGTATGTGCACGACTCGAATACTGTGGTTTCTGCGGATAGCTGTGAAGATTTTGAAGTTGACCTAGTTGATAAGAGACCCCGTAAGCCTCTTGGTGTTGTGGAAACTGACACGAAACAGCTTAGGAGGAAGGTAGTTAGGTTGCTCAAGATACAATGGAGTGATGATGTTAACGACTATACATGGGAGGTGGAAGAGAGGATGAAGGCAGCTCATCCTGAACTCTTCGAGGTATGGCCATAAGGTGTCGTGTCATCTCACGACATTGTAACTTGTTCTAGTTTTGGAATTCTGCATGTTAGGTTAGTAATTGGACGCATGGTTTGTTGATTGTTATGGATGGTAGGCATGCAGAATAGTTTTTGATTGCTCTTGTTTGTTTGGAATTTCGGGGGCGAAATTCCTAAGGGGGAGAGAATGTAACGACCCGTATTTTTACGGATCGAAAGATTGTAGAACTGTTGTCATTAGGTCGTTAGTGTTGTTAAGTTGACCAGAGTTTAAGTCGTCTAGAGTTAGGTCGTGTAGCAGGTTGGGTTATGGAGCGACTTAGTGGCTTAGGTCCAGCGACCTGAGGAAGTTAGTGGTAGCAATTGGCGACTTAAGGAATTGACCGACCTATGAAGGTTAACGACCTAAGGAATGGAGCAACTTAAGGGGTTTAGCGACCTAGGGGTTGAGTGAGTTAACGACCTAAGGAAGTTAGGTCGTGGACGAGTGAAGGATAGGTCGTTGAGACCCTGTGTAAAGTGTTAGGTCGTTGAGTCGCTATGCCGTGTTTAGCTAGGTCATAGACGACCTATGTTAAGTATGCTGGGTGTAGTTAGGTCGTGGGACAACCTAGTTAGGTCACGTAAAGGCTAAGTTGTTAGGTCGCGTGAAGGTGTGTGTTAGGTCGGTACTCCTGTTAGATCGTTAGGTCGGCTATGCGTTAGATCGTTAGGTCATGTAGCGTTAAGTCGCTAAGCCTCTTATGAGTGTTAGGTCGTAGGTCGCGTAAGGGCTTATGAAGTTAAGTCATAGTATTTGCTAACTCGTTAGGTCGTGGATGCACATAGGCTTGGGTCGTTAAGTCGTAGGTCGGGGATAGTTAGGTCGTGAACGACTTAAGGGGGCGGACGACCTAAGGATTTCCAGCCTATAAATACACATCCTTGCCTCACTTTTTGGGATCCGGATTTTGAAGCGACGAAGTGCTGCCATTTTGAGAGCTCAAGAACTACACTTCTTCACTTCTTATCTCTTCTTTAATTTTGTGCTTCCTTCCATCCAAATCGAAGATCAAATCGAAGATCCAAGAGCTTAGATTGAAGATCTACAACCATCGAAGAGAGATTTCATCGTTTGAAGCGGAATTTTGGCGGATCAAGCTAAATCCTTCGCTGTCCAGATCTGAAGTGTGTTGCTTTTGAGGTGTTTAGGTGATTCGGTGAGTGGTGGTTATCTCTCACACGGATCCAAAGGATTACTACATGTTAACCTATGCAAGTTCATTCATCAAGTTGTAGAGATATTGCTCATGATTCATGCTTGTTAGATTTAGACTCTTTATTTACAAGATTGCTATTATTGTTATAATTGTTTATTAGATCATGTTTGAATGCTTGATTACTTGGATTAATGATTGACTTGATTGATTGTTATAAATTAGTTGATTGATGATTTGATTTGGACAAGTTGGTTGAAGATGATTCAAAAGCTAAGGGAAAGGCTCTTGAATAAGAAAAGCTTCTCGTGGCATATGACGCGGATGATAAAGCTCATATGGATAGGTTTGATGATGATGTTGAGATGGGGCTTTGCTATGATGAGATGAAGCGAGGCATGATGTGAGATAGCCTTGGTTTAATCCAGACGGGATCATTCCAAGCATGTTGTTAACTCGATGAAATGGTTCGAGTTGGAGGATAATGGTTGGCTCGAGAGGGGCTTGAGCTAGTATGAGAATAGTCGTCGAGGAGGATGACTAGAAGGCTGAGATTTCATCGTTGTTGAAGGTTCTAGCAGGCTCAAAGCAAGAGTACGCTGGGCAGATTCGATAGTCCCAAAAGACTACAGTTGGTAGTCGAGTACTCTGGGCAGATTCGATAGTCCTAGGCACGGGCTGCGACGACGTGCAGAGTTCTGTCTAGAACCGGGGTTACCGTTAGCCCTTGACAGACGGCTGAAAGAATGTGCCGGCCATTCAATTAACAGTGGTATCGAAGCAATGATAACAGTGATAGCCAGAGTCATGGATGTTTGGTTGTATCGTCATTCGGTCTCAAGAGCAATATTTTTTGGGTGCTTATCTGATCTTGGTTTAGGCCTTGGGGGTTTGTACTTGGAAAACATCGACCTTGACTCGAGTGATAATTGCTTTACTTTAAATGTTTGCTTTGCTCTGTTTACTTCTGATTAGTGTGTCTGGGGGTTATCACTGTAGAAAGAGGTGGAGTGGGAGGGTTGGGTTCCTATTCCTTTTACCTTTATGCTCTTTTGGTATGTTGTTAGTTAATTTACCGCTCACTAAGACTGTTGTCTGACTCAAGGTTTTATGTTCAACTCTTATAACCTTGGGCTGTTCATCCATTTTGGGATGGGCAGACTAGGTAGCAGGTGACAGGTGCTGATCTTAGTTTCCAACGATGCTGATGACGAAGACGAGCTGGAGGCTTGCATATTATTTTCTTATTATATGTACTGGATGTTCCGCTGCTTGTATATTCTCTGAGTGATATGTAGTGAGGCTGGATGTATTGAATATTCAGATTTTTGTATCAAACTACTATGAGGCTTATT
Organism: Allium fistulosum; assembly: GCA_030737815.1. Classification (NCBI taxonomy): domain Eukaryota; kingdom Viridiplantae; phylum Streptophyta; class Magnoliopsida; order Asparagales; family Amaryllidaceae; genus Allium; species Allium fistulosum. The sequence continues at coordinate 1,027,785,482 of CM060902.1, forward strand.
TGATGCGATTCTGTTCTGTGTAGCTTCACTATGAATATTTTTCTCTATTGTATTTTATCCATGCGCTGTGAGTAATACGATAGATTCTGCTATTTTAACTTACCTCTGAAGATCATCCATGGCTGCCTGGCACACTTTTCAGCGCACTATCTCTATGTTTAGTGCAGGAGTCATGGGCGGTCGTCACATTTGGTATCATAGCAATTGGTTAATCGATTTTACCCAACGCTCGCTAACGTAACTACGTATGAGAGACGTAATTGTATTTTGATGGATGAATACTATATATAATATAGTAGCTTAGAAGGATTTGAGTCCTTTATGCAGTTGTTTCTCAAGGTGTGCTGATAATTTCTTTTATAGATATTGAGAATGAGTCGAAGAGGGAGACCAGCTGCTAGGGAAGGCCGTGCTGCTGAGGGGGCTGTTGATTATGCAGCTATGTTCGAGGCTATGATGACTTCGATCATAAGAAGGATGCCAGCTCCGGGGCCAGCAGTTGATGTTGGAATTCAAGTTCAAGTTCCAAGACCGGTGGATTTTGCTAAGCTGTGTAAAGACTATACTGCTCTTGGAGGGAAGATTTTCTTGGGAACAGAGTCAACCATTGAAGTCCAGAGATGGATAGATGCTTGTTAATTGAATAAGTTAAGAGAAAGGAAATGAAAAGTTTCTTTCTCTAAATAAATTTGAAAAGTAAATGTTACACACAAATTAGTATATAAGAGTATATTTGATATACCACAAATTACATACACATTAAATTAAAGTGAAACTTTATTTATGAAGTTAAATACAATATTGATTTTATTTAAAAGAAACTTAGAAAAGCTCCAAACGAATTTAGACTTCATATGCCCATTAAAGATCCAAAATGGTTAAAATTTTGGAAATTCACCCATTTCTTCTGCTGCGGGTTGGCTCGGTTTCTTTAATGCTATCCGAGCCCAATAGCCTATGCGGTCTGAATTAGTCATGTTAGGGTTAACTAATTAAGCTTGCGCACTTAGTACGGTATCTAGAAAGGTGATGTCTAGGATTGGAATTGGGTAATCAAGTACCATGTCCTACTTGGTTACCTGCCTGACCTGAAAGGTGAAGTGAGCCCAAAGGTTGCCCCTGATAGAAAAGGCTCAATTTGAATTGGGCCTTGGACTAATTTTCAAAATAGTTTTGAAAATTGAGACAAGATTTTAAATTTTAAAATTAAAATTTAAAATAAAAACATGTTTATTATAAAAGGTTATAATATAACATAAATTTTCAAAATGTTTGAAAAGATAATGAAAATTTCAAAATGTTTGAAACTGTTTAAATGTTAATTTCTAAATTTAAAATTTATTACTAAGATTAATAAAATAAATTAATTAAATGAGTTAATTAATTAATACTTATATGCATTTGTTATATATGCTGATATATGTTATGTTGTTTTAAAGTGTTAAGATAACATAAGTATACATGTATGTAAGATAAATTTTGAAATTGATATAATTTAATTAAAATTGTTTAATTAAATAAACTAATTAAATATTAATTAATTAAATAAAAAATACGCATATATAAGATACATATACTATAAAGGTTATAATATACACTATAAAGGTTATAATAGATATATCCAATATAAAAGTTGTATTGAAATACTAATTTAAAATTAATTAAGGAGATAATTAATTAAAATTAATTAAATAATATTTAATTAATAAAATGTTATACATAAGATTATTGTATAAGTTAAGTAAAATATAAAAGTTATATAATAATGAAACTTATATAATATGAGCGTATAAACTAAAGGTGGAACATCAGCAAACCTAAATAGATTTAAGGAATAAATACATATGTAAATGTACGCATACTGTGATTTCTGATGTGTCTGACACTTGAATCAGGAGGGTATTTTATAAGAAATATATTGTTCCATAAGTCGATATCACTCAATATAATATACTAAAGATTATGAATCTTCAATATAATGTTGTCCTTTACCATATATATATATATGTATATGTATATATATATATATTAATAAATTACTTGCATACTACTTAGTTTTTAAGCAAACTCAAGCTAGGGATGATATGTGTAGTATTATTAATATATTGAATAGACGAGGTAAGATAACTATATGTATTTGTTGAGCAAACTCAAGGTACATATACTATACTTAGGCCATCGCGATGTGGTAGGTATGAGCGAATAATCTCTTTCGATTTGTTGAGCAAACTCAAGGTCGAAATGAGATTAGGACAAGGAAAAATAGGTTAGGAGTTGTATGTGATACAACCGATAAGGAGTTATCCATCATTTGTAGAGTTATGATTTGTTAAGCAAACTCAAGGTCAGAATACTAAGACATATGAGTCCTAACACCCACTAGTGAAGTCGAAAGACTTCTATGTTTCATCTTAGGGTTTGGAGAAACAAAAAAGACCAGTGGGAGCCTTATTAGAAAAATGAAATGGTTACATTTAACCTTTCTAATATTGTAAGAACATATGCTAAATAATGTTATAATTATTTACAATGTTAAATTTGTGCATTTAATATGATTGATTAATTGTTTATCAATTAACATATACAAACGAACTGAATTGAAAGTTAACAAATGGAAATATAATAACCACTATTAAATTCCTATTGCATGTTAATGTTTCAACACCTATGCAAGTGCATGATTTTCCAACTACTAAATACATTTATGGTTTGGTCACTTATGCATTTATTTGGTCAAGACCATGTATTGCATTCTATGAGTTTCGAACTCTAAAAGCAATACAAGGCTATGAATATTTGATCCATATACAATTGCATATAAATGTTATGGTGAATGGTCAAAGTTTGTAAGGTACAATATTTCGATAAAATTAATTCATCCGAAAAACCATATAAACCTTAGTGCGAGATTGAGTATTCAATCTGATTGATTATAAAAGGGATCATATTGTGTTAATGTAACACAAGACCAAAAACTACAAGATAGATATAAGAACTCAATTGCTAAAATGTCCTTTTGATCAGTTTACGCAAAGTGCAACATATTTGATGTCCTTAAATGTTAAGGATAATCAAATGCGCTTTTGTAAAGAGTTTGTAATGATATTGTAGTATGGTTTTCTTTTGAATAGTTTGACCATTTGAAAGGAAAACGAATGTTTAAGAATAAATTAATTTAAGGTACAGTTGGGATGAAGAAAATGAATAGTCACTTCTGCTTCATAGAGAAACATTGGAAATAGGAATTATAATAATAATTGATACTTAATATTGGAATAAGAAATATGATTTCTATTCCAAAATGTATTTTCATATAGAAAATTGTTTCTATGAAATGTAACCCACTGGGCTTTTGATGCCCACCCTTTACTAAATGGCATGTAACACATCGTTTCACATACTCGCCGATGTCTTGCTTCATGCCTCCCCAATAGTACATCCACTTCATATCCTTATACACCTTTGAACTACCAGAATGTATGAAAAATATAGATCGATGACACTTGTCAAGAACTTCTTTCTTCAAGTTGGCTATGTTGGGAACACATAGCCTTCCTGAAACGACCCAACTTTCTATCACCAGAAAGTCGTATCATCTTGAAGAAAGAAAGGGATAGAAAAGAGAAAAGATAGAGAAGAAAGAAGAACCAACATCAGAATCTCAACAGCGGAACGAATAAATTATATTAATCACATAAATATTACATAGTTTACAACATCAATCAGAGTTACACAGATAATACATCACATACTAGACAGTTATAAACACCTGTCTAGTTAATACAACTCAATACAATACAGAGATACAACACAGAGATACAAACACAGCGGAACACTGTATATATACAACGCTGAAGCCTCCTGCTCCATTGCTCCTCCACAATTCATCAAAGCTAACCTGAATTCCTTAGCTACTCATAAAAATTTGAGTACCCGAGAGTTTAAGAAAAACAGAATAAACTCCAGGTCAGACATGGGCCTGGTGTGACTAACAGGTTAAAGTTGCTTAACTTTGGAAATCCTTTGAAAACAAAAAGTATCACGTAAGACTCCCCACACATAAACATGGGTAAGTTTTTACCTTACGCTAACCAAACTTTGATAGGAAATTCAGTGATATTATAATAGGTCTAGGGTTTTCAAAATAAAATACAGAAATAGCTGGAATGCTTACATCTCACATTCCAACATAGTTGGGCACAACTAACACGTACGGCACTTATTGGAGATTGGATTCCATACAATGGCAGGGCTACTAGGGTACCGCCCGTCATAGTACCTGGCCTAGATCAGCATACCGAGGAGTACGCCCGCTCCTCTGCAACACAAGGCCGGAACCATCCATTACTGGATAATTCCGAATAAAATCACCCCACGGTTGTGATCAGCAACCGCACCACTAAGCCGAAATAAAAAGGGACATCTAGACAGGGATGACCTTACTCTCAAGTGGGGGCTACCCACGAAGCCTTGCTGCACCTCCCCTGTTTTATCCATTCCCGGTTGATAAGGCTTGAGGCTACGATTACCTCATCAGAACATATCACTTAGAATGCTCATCATCCACCTGACGATGTTCTGAAAGCATTCAATCCATACAAGTTCGTTCCGGGTTCGAACGAAACCGAAGGCATTATCTCGTTACACTTATTTTGGAATCTCCCTCAGAGTTAACGACAATAACCCTTGCACTCTGAATCTTCATCTTCACTTGAGATTCACGACCTATCGTTAATTTGGATCGATGTGGTTTTCGGATATCCAAATCTGGAAACCCGATCCCGGTCACATCGAAATCCAAAACGTATCTTTTAAGGCCAAGTTGTTTTAAAGTTAAAACAATTCATTTCATTATCCATATATACACAGATAGATAATTCACAATATCACAGATAGATAATTCACATTATCATCATAAATAGATAATTCATATTATCATCACACTTCAACCATAACATCCATATCACACAGCATTACTTATCTCATATCTGAGATTTCAAACCATTCAAGGAAATCTGTATCATCCATCCATATATAAACAAGGATTAATAATCACACCATTAATAATTAATTCAAAATGAATTAAATTAATTATCTTATCTCTAATTAATTTAAAGTAAATTAATTAATTACTTCATCATTATAAATCTTGCTTACATAACCATTAATTAATTAAAAATCAATTAATTAATCATCCTTGATTAATTACCCTTGATTAATTACCCTTTAATTACATTCAAGTAATTATCCTTTAATTAATTTCATAAATTAATTATCCTTACCCAAATACAGTAATTAACCTTTAATTACTCTATAAATTAACTATAATTAATTACATTAATCCTTAATTAATTATATTAATTAATTACTCAAAAGCACTTATTATGATTAATTAGTTTTAATTAATCAATCCTTACATCATTAATTATATTTATTAATGATCCCTAATTACATTTTTAATTAATTATTCTATTTAAATTAATTACATTAAGTAATTAATCTTTACTTAAACCATAATTATTAATCACTCTTGATTAATCCCATTTAGTAATTAACTACCCTTAATTACTTCATTAATAAATTAATTGCTCCTAAATTAATTATCTTAATTAATCCCTTGATTAATTTCACCAAGTAATTTAATCCAAATTACTTCCATATTCAAATCATCTTCAATTAATTACATCCAGTAATTACCATTAATTACTTCACTACGTAGTTATACTTCATTAATTACATTTAAGTAATTATACTTATCAAATCATCCAATGATTAATTTAAATTAATTAAACTTAATTAATTAACTTAAACAAATCAAATTAAACTCAATTAATTATATTAAGTAATTAATTCCTTAATTACTTCCATTAAGTAATTACTCTTAAACAATTTCACAAATGATTATCTAATTAATTAGTTATTAAAACTAATCACATTTATTAATTATTTAATAATCCTAGTTAATGACCTTCATTAACTATTAAAAATTCTTAATTTCTTTTCTTAAGAAATTTAACTTAGATTAATCAATATTAATTACAAGTTAATTTATCCTTAATAACCAATTAATTAACCACTAATTATTTAATTAATATAAGTTTTAACTGTAACTTAATAAATTTTTAATTACTTGATTAATTAATCTTTAATCATTAATTTAAAATCTAATCTTATTTAATTAATGATCCTAAATTACAAATTAATTATTCCTAATTAATTAACTTAAACCATATTTAATTAATTTATACCCTTAATTACTTAATTAATCAATCCAAATCATTAATTAATTAAATTAATTTATCCATTTAATTACCTAAATAATTTAATGAATCACAATTCATTAAATCTTAATTAACTTTAAAATAAAAACATTTCTTATTAATGATTAAATTATCATTAACAAAGCAATTAAAAACAATTTACTTTTAAATTTACTTTCAAATTTCATCTTAAATTTAAGATTTAAAATGAATACCATTTTAACTTAACAAAGTTTAAAACATAATTTAAAAACCCTTAAAATCTCATGTTAAAGAATACCTATATCTTATAAAAGAAACGTTAAAAGTATTTAAACCAAATTCCTTTAAATTCAAATCATTAAAATTTTACTTTAACATTCAAAGTTGTTGAAACAATTTAAAATTTAAAAACCTTATTTTATTTTAAAAACTAGGATACAAATTAAGTTTGAATCCAGATTAAAACTTTTGATTTAAACTTTGTTTAAATCTTTATTTTCAAATTTTAAATCATTTTAAATTTAACAGACAGGTTTTAAACAAAACCTGTCGCACAAATAAATGACTCGAGCCACCCTCAAATCACTTCGAGTCCAACCCCACAATACTTCGAGCAACTCCCTCCATCGACTCGAGAAAACTTAAATACCCATTCCTGCTCAAACCCAACTCCATCATGAACCAAAATGCACCGTGCACATGCACGGTGGCTGCGGCCACCTCTAGTCATCTTCGCGACCTTCCCTAAGTCGGCGATCATCACTCAGACCATCCAAACACCAATCCCATCGATTCATACTCGAAATCAAAAACGAGTATCAAAGCCCAAAACTGGAACCATCATCGGAAACCTGGAATCACCTCGACCACGAATCTCCGACCACCATCACCTCTGAAACTCCGGCCAAGTCTTCGTCTACGTTCAAGCTACCCTCACCCAAAACCCAGTAGCACTCGATCAACTCTATGTGTCGTGGTTGATTGAACTACCTAACCTGGTCAAACTAGGGTTAAAAACTAGAAAAGACAACCACCACCTCCACCGTGATCTAAACATCTTCCTGACAATTTTCCCTTACTCTCCGATCAACCTACTACCACCAGAAAGAACCCCTTCCTCCCAGACCACAGAGATCACCAGAAAATCCAAATTCCCCCTATTTCATTCAACCCAGAACTACACTCTCATTCCAAAACTAAAAATTATAATTTTAGTTTTAAAAATCATGTTTTTATGTAGGGTTTCAGATCACAAACCTGAAATTATAAATTTGAATGTTTGAAATTTTGACAAAGCTAAAGCATTCCTGTTCTTATGGTTTCCAGAGCAAATCTAAGTTTATTTTAACTTGCATAAAATTTTAAATCCTACTCTATGCTCAAACAAACAAGTTTTGTTTGTAAATTAAATCAGAGCAATGACTAGATAAGGAGCTAGAGAATTTAAATTAAAAACTGGGCTTAAAACATAGACAAAGATGTTCCAGACATTAGCAGACATGCACACATCAATATATTCATATATATATATATATATATACACAGATATTCACTTATAAATATACAAACATACTTATTCACAGATATATAAGCAATATGTTATACTTCTAAATTGTTTAAAGTGATGTTACTCACTGATTTGAGAAGGCAGAACAGAGCACATTTTGAAATAGCTTTGAAAACTGGAAAATGTTTTGAAAGTTGCTAACTGGAACTCTTCATGTTTGTTGATTTGAAAATAAGCTTCAGTTGAAATATATTTTCTGGAATGCTAAGTTTTCTTAATGAACGAGAAGAGATAGGGAAGATATAGAAAAGAGTTTACAGGATTGTTTATTTTTCAGGTACAAAAATGTTCAGAGATTTTTCTTTCCTTGGGGCTGATATGATCTTACTTGGTGTACTAGAGATGTTTAGCATTTAATGCTTGTCTCCTATGTCTACATACTTATCTTTTAATTTAAATTTTGTATATACTTAGATATCATTTTATATCTTTTTATTTGTACATACTCATTTTCCTGTACAAGCATGAATATTTATTTCATTTTGTCTTACAGCCTTGCATCTACCAACAAGTATTTCCAAAATTAACTAAGTGTTCATTTTCTTGCCTTGCATTAGTCTTATGCTTTGTAATATAGATAAGTATCTATATTTAACAAGATGTTAGAATTTACCTACTTTATTTTTAAACTTAAACTATTAAATACTTAGTCTACTATTATTTATTTTTATACTTATGTTTAAATATTTATAAGATTTATTTTACCTTAAACATATTTGGAAGATTTTATTTTAAATTTACAAATCATAGCTTCTTCCAAAATACATATATATATATATAAATAAAGTTGAAATAACAATTTCTATTTATATTAAAATCCATTGTAAAGACATTATATTACTAATATTGTTTAAAATATAACTCATTGTTAAATTAAAATAATTTATAAAAGAATTTATCTCTTTATTAATAAATTACTTATTTTATCAAACTATATTTAAAAAGAACAAAACAGCCTTTCATGTTTAAATTTAAGCTTAGGCTAAAATCATTTTAAACAAATAAACTTTTATCTTGAGTATTTTAAAATCATATGGTTATTTATTTAATATTAAATTAAATCATATTTCCAAATTACCAAAAATATTAAAATTAGAAAACATGCCTTTATTTATTAAATTTAAAACAAAGCTTATCTATTTACAATATATATACAAATATATATACATTATAAATAGAAAACAATTTATTAGCTTTTAAAAGATAAATTATCAGTTAAATATTTATTTAAAAGAAGATTATTAAATCAATTCAAATCTTATTAACAAATATTATCAAATCAATTTAATTTCAACACAGATTATTAAATTGATATTGCCAGAAATTCTGGGATATCACACTTCCACTATTCCTCAAACATCCTTTGTCAAGCTTGAATCTACAAAGATCATCAAAACATCTCTACTCCTTAATCTACTCATTTGATCCTTTAGAACTGGATCATCTCTATGACTAGCTTGAATTTGTTTGAGCAAACTCAGTCGAACCTCGAAACTAGCTAACATAGCTGCCTTCTCACATAACTTTCTAAAACCAAAGATCATATAAAGATAATATCTCCAAATCTTTCCATTTTATCATCATCATGGATAGCACTGCTTGATGCTTCCTACTAAGAGCATCAACCACTTTATTCCCTTTGCCAGGAGTATACTCAATCCCCAAATCATATGCAACAAAAAAATCAAGCCATCGCTGTTGTTGCATATTTAGATGACTTATGGTCTGTATATAAAACAAACATCTCGCCTAATAAATAATGCCACTAAAACTTCAAAGTAAACATTATTGCTGCCAGCTCAAGATCACGAGTGACATATCTTACTTCATTTGGTTTGAGCTATCAAGATACATAGGCTACTACAATGTTACATTACATCAATACAACATCAAGTCCTGTCTTACATGCATTTGTATATACTACCAGATCCTGATTTCCTTTGGGAACTATCAATATTGGAGCATTAGAAAGTAACTCCTTAAACTTTACTATGGCTATTTCACATTTATCTAACATGTGAACTTCACTCATTTGTTCGTAAGACGAATAGGCGGTGCAATTTTTTTGGAGAAGTCTTTAATAAATATCCTATAATATTCTGCTAATCCTAAGAAACTACAAATCTCCATTATTGATTCTGGTCTCTTCCATTTCTAAACAACCTTGACTTTAATTGGAAAAGAGATGCCTTTCTCTAAAACTATATGTCCTAAAAAATTAGCTTAATTTTGCCACAGAAGTGGCACTTTGTAAATTTGGCTTTGAGCTTGGCGAGTTTTTAGAGTATCAAACACCGTCTTCAAATGAACATCATGTTTGTTTGCAACCAAATTGGTCACAAGCACCCAGGAAAAGATTTGTGTAAAGAAATAAATTAAGAGAGTAAAATTAAACTGAGGAATAGGATAATTAGCAGGTTGATCTAAGCAATAATAAAAAACACACAGATTTATAGTGGTTCGGCGTTGTACGCCTACGTCCACTTTGAAGATTCTCTTTATTGATTCACAAAGAATTTGATTACAACAACAAACAATAAGGAATAACTCGATTACAATGTAGACTTAGAAAAACTAGCGGTGTAAAAATCCCTAGATTGATCCATAGTGTTTATAATAATAGATATGACAAGATATTTCGCTAAGACATCGGTAGAAGGCTCTCTAGGTCCATAGGGGCCCATAATATCGATCAGCCATGCTAACTCAAAGATTAGGTCCAGCTAGCCAATCTTTCCAGATAGTCCTTCAACGATTCCCCTGGGCTTGGATTACGCTGAAAAGTGACTTTATGTCTTTAGGACGAGTAGTGTGGATCCGGAATTGCTCCACAAACTTAGTCGCCAGTTCATCAAATCTTGAAATCGATCATGGGGGCAATCTTGTAAACCACATCGTCATGATCCCAGAGAGGTTTATAGGAAAGCATCTACATTTGGTTGCGTCATTGGCTCTGCACTGAGTCCATCAACCGTTCGTATCTCATGATATGCTACCTGGGACGGTTTTTCTAACACTCCGCGCTTTAATGAAAAATAAAATCAATTGAATTAACATAATTGCAAAACAGTGAAAAATATAAATGTTAAATATATGCATTTAAAAAATTAAGAGGTTACATAGATATATGCAACCGATGAGTGTGTGATTAATTGACGCATCAATCAATTAAAAGAGGAATTAATTAAGAGATATAGAGGCATCAATTAGTCAAAGAATATGTCACTTTTATAACATTAATTAATTAAGGAATCTTCTAATAAAGGGAAATGTATGTGGGGAATAAATTAAATGATAACATACATATATTAATTTATAATTGACGCAATCAATTAATTAAAGACATTAGGTAAGCGTCAATTAATAAAAGTGGGAAACTTATATGTCAATTAATTGGGTAATGAATTAGCGGTTTAAATATATACAACTAATAAATGAGTGATTGAGTGACGCATAGGAATTAATTTGAATATCGATTAAAATGGGAAAACGTGTCAATTAATTAATTGGCAATTAGTTGAGCATTTTAAAAAAGGTGTCAATTAATCAAAGAATATGCCATTTTTACAGTAGCTAATAATGTAAATTAATTAGATAGAAGAAAACGCCCGTTATAGGATTATTTGTTTCCAAGTTAAAAAAAATTGGAACGCGTACAAAAATCAGACAAAGTAATTAGGTTTATGATGGAGGTAAATCAATAAGGATAAATTAAAAAGTATAACTTTTATATGCATTCAATTAATAGAGGTATTAATTGACATGTTCAAATAGGAAAGAAATTGTAATGTATAAGAATCAATTAATATTGGATATATATATATATATATATGATCTAATTAATTGGATAATTAATGATATAATCTTATTTAGAAGGAAATGTGGATTAATAGGGTCGTATAACAAAGGAACAAATGAATAACATTGGAGAGTTATACGTTATAAGCTAACGTAAACAAATCAAGTTCAGATGGTGAGGATTGTTTTTAGGGTTAATCAGATGGTTCCTAGTTGTTCACTGCACCTATAAATTGAACGTAACTTAACCCTAGCCCACACTATTTTCTCTGAATCAGCTGCTTTCGTTTACAGCAAACTCCTCTTCTCTTCTCCCTCTTCCTTTCTCCTCTGTTAATCAAATCTTTTCCCAGACTAAAAATAAAATTAAGTAAGGAAATACATACACGCAAATCGGAGAATTGCACAAATAAATCAGGGAATTTACAGCGAATCAAAATGGGAAAAGCGGATAAAAGCGTAGCAAATTAAAAAGGATAGAGATCGAAGCTTAGGACTTTAGGTAAGTAGGTTTAAATTATATATCTTTTATGTTTATGATATATTATCGTTAGATTCCCTTTAATATTTTAATTCAGCATTTATTTCAGTAATTAATTCTGTTGAAAACTGTAAATTGTATAAGAGAGCTTATATTTAATTATTATTTATGTAGAAAAGGAAGATAGTAATCCAATTAAATATGAATAATAATAGGCTTGACAGTTAGAGAAAGGCATAAGCCTAAAAGTAAGAAATTAACAATTATTTACATCTATTTTAAAGTTGAAATTTAGCCTGTAAATGTTAGCTTCTTTTTATTCATTTTTACGTGAATAAAATAGTTAAAGAGAAGAATTCGCAAATATGGACTAAAATAGAAAAATACTAGATTTACAAAAATTAGATGAAAAATAAGAAAAACTGAAATAAAAAGAGAAAAATAGAAATTTACAATAAATTGTGCTAAAATGGGAAAAATAAATCAAAAGAGAAAAATTTAATAACTTGATTGGGAAGTTAGTGATAGATTAGTTGATTGGTTTAGAAAAGAGGATACATTTCCATAGTTTAATATTTAAAGGATAACGATAAACATAATTGCAAGAATAAAAGAAAGAAAAAGGGAATTAGTGTAAAATAAAGACACTACCATATTTTGCACTACCCAAACAGTATGGAAATAATAAAATAAATATCTTGCAGTTATGGATTATTGTTTATAGCATTATTTAGTATTAAAACTTGAAAATGGATTTTTAGCACAGTTTTTGTAACCAACCAAATAGGATAGAACTACTTCCTAGGATATAAGAAAATAAAGTGAAGAATTAAAGGAAGTAGAAGAAATCAAGTTAATTATTAGACAAGACAAGAAGCAATGTAACTAGATCTGCATTTACTGCTCAGATAGAAGAATAAAAGCAAAGCAGTTATTATGATAAGTAAATTTGTTACAGTCGGACGTAGGCCCAAGATAAGATTATCGTATAACATAAGAGAATTAAAGAGAATTCAATGTCATAATAAAGGAATCCGACAGGAATAGAAAAGAGACACTTGTAATTATATTTATAATATATAGATTATAAAGGAATATAGAAGTGACAATTGCAAGTAAAATTATAACATAGGTTATAATCAAACAGAAAAATAGAAAAGGCTTATTTTAAGACTTAGATTAAGTTAATAAGAAAATTGAGCAGAAATAACAGAAGAGGCTTATTTTAAAACTTACACTAAGTTAATAAACAAACATAGAAACATGGCCCATACCAACAGCATTCCCTTTCAGTCAGGAACTGATGGTCTCACAATAGCTAGGTGAGGCTAGGACAAGCTTATGCTGATTAGGGTAAATAAGTAGCCAACAGAACAAGAAAAGTAAACTAAACGCAAAATAAAAGATTAGACTTAGGGTCTAATAAAAGAGTAAGATGCATTTAAAGCAGACCAAAGGATGAAGAGCCTAATGAAGCAGTTCATCATAGATTTTTAGCACATAAGAAGCACGTCAAACTTAGATATTTTGGGCTAGAGGAAGTACAAGACTTCAACGGGACGTGATGGTACTCTAGGATGGCCTACTGGGGTAGGCCTAACGAATCAGTCCCCCGGAGGCAGGTCTGTAGGCGTTCCATCAAGAGAGTATGCCTTGACTGCTTTTGCATAGCAGGACCATTGTAGGCAGTCAATAGGGTTGATGTTTGGAGTAGGATATTCGTATGACACCGAACTCTGTCTTGCGAGTAGGTTTTAGTGGGTAGGACCCAAAAGGATAGTCGCATACGGATATCAGGCTAGCATCAAACGAAGAAGCGAGTTTGGGAAAGACTAGAGTTAAACCAAAAGGCCAATGATTCTTTCACTATCGAGACATTGGATGAGGGGCACAACCAATTGGATGTTTAGATTATTTGCAGTAGGGCATAGCCATTAACTCTTTAAAGGTCTTTCGATTAGTTGAGGGGTGGCTGTGTGGGGCCATAACCACGATGAGAAAAGAGACAAACCAAGTAGAATATCTGTATTGTAGGCCTAACGAAGCAATCCTTTACAGATATAGGAAATCCTCGACTGAGTTCCGTACAAGGTAGAACTTGTTAAGCAGGATTCAGGAAGTAGACAGAATGCTTACGTATATTCCTCAAGGTATGCACTGGGTGGTACATTGTGGATGTTCGAGCATTAGTATAGGTTAGTGCAGACGCAGTTTTACGTTTTCATAGCAGACGATGGAACATCTGTATTGTAGGCCTCACGAAGCTGTCTTTTACAGATGCAGTCACAGAACACTCTAGGAGCAAGACGATGGAGTCCTTTTCGAGGAGGATACGGAAGGTACAATGGGTAGTACCTAGGACCAATGCGGTCATTGGGCATATAGCTACATATATATTAGTTATTAGGCTTTAATCTGCTAGGTAGTAGATGGGTACGATTCACGCATCGAGGCGAGAGTAGTATAAACCCAATAAACCTAATATAACAGAAAATGGAAATAAACCGGTATATGTAGAATTAAACCTAGAAGTGTATAATTTGTCCATTCACTAGAACTTTAGTTCTGACCCCCTCCTCATAACATCCTATAGGTTAGATAGATGGCAAAGACTTTCCAGCTTTGAGACACTGGTTTAGAAAGTGTTATTATATTGCTGAGTATTTACTTACTATTATATTTTAGTCAATTCCGCTGTGAGATATTTATCTAAGCTCTGATATATTTGTCTTTGCCTATTTGCAGGATACCAGAAACCCAACTTGGGCTTCAGTGGGATTGGATTCTAGCATTTTTGCGAAAAATCCAAACCCACTGGAATTCAGTTTGTTAGATTTGGTATCAGAGTCTAGGTTTAAGGTTCCTAAATAAATAGAGAGTGGACGTATTTGTATTTTTGAAAATATAAATATATTATATATACCTAGATCCATAGAAAAACCCACTTTTAAGATAAATGACATATAGGAAGATTTTGAGTAACAATTTTGTACATCTATATTAGGATTGTGGGAATCCAAGAGTTATAGGCCCTAGAATGGCAAAGTATGAGATGTACAATAGATTCAATATAAAAATGGAAGTCCATATGTTAATATCTGGAAATGGATAGTGTAGGATCTAGATTAACCCTAGAGGGGGGGGGGGGTGAATAGGGTTATCGCAAATTTTCTCAAATTAAACGCGGAAGCAAACAACAGATAAATAAATATGTAGTAAAGTAAATCACACACAAAATTTACCCAGCTTCGGCAACCCCTGGCTACTGCTGCATTCCCAGATTTCTATTAGAATTAAACAGTCTCCCGCTTACAAACACTCTGACAGACTCGCAGACACTCGCTCCCGCTTACAAACACTCCTACAGACTTGCACACCCTGCTCCGCCTATAGAGTTTCGCAAACTCGCAACCTCTGCTCCCTACTATAGAGCTTTGCAAACTCGCAGCCCCCTGCTCACTGAACTAATTCTAACTAGACAATCTGACAACACCTAAACCCTAGGTGGTGATTAACTCTGACTGGACTTTGAGAAATACAAACTGAAAAACAAAATACTGTTTTAAACCCGGGGCAAAATTTAGATCGACAATTTAAATATATTTTGCCCTCAATAGACTAGGCCTAAAAATTATATCAATAAAACCTGCCCCGAAAGAGAATTTAAATTAAAAACCCTTAGACCTAATTTAAAAATAACTAAGCCCTTAACCAATTTAAACCCAAATTAAAAAATAGACTGGCCGCCTCCTTTTTCTTTAATTTACTCGATCTCCTTTTCTCTGGAAAATAAAAAAGGCGACTTCATGGAATTAGGGTTTTGACTTCTTTGGAGAATTATTGTTGCAACTGAATTATGGCTTCTGCTCGATTCTCTGTTGATCTTGAAACTGGAATTGAGGCGTCGTTGCTCGATGCTTATTTGCCTTGAATCTTGATTTAGGGTTTCACCCTGTTCGTTCCATTGACAAATTTGAAGCTTCGGCTTTGTCGATCTTTGTAGCTCTGGCTTGTGGTTTTCTTTGTGGTGACTCTGGCTTCGGCTTCGCTGTTGCCTTTGGCGATTCTTATTCGAAGCTAAGGCTTCGTCTCTGAAATTGGTACGATTTCTGCTCTGTTGTTTTTTCAATTAGAACTTGATTGCTTGATGTCGATGATGATTGGGTTTGTGTTTTTTTTCTTTCTGCTCTAAATCACCACGCTTCGATGATGATATCGGGTCTTCTATTTATAGAGTCTGATTTGATATACGTGTTCTTCACGTTGCCGATTCTTTCCTGTTTTAATCTTTGGTATTTTTGGAAATTCCTTTCAATACACGGCTTTAATTTTGTATCGTTCGATCTTGTGGCTTTTAAATTAATACAGTCGAACCAGAAACTTTCCTATTATAATTTTTACTTTTTCAACTTTGATTTGAAGATATACAACTTTGACTTGTTCTTTACTTCTGAACTGATTTTTGAACGTTTATGACTTTCATGTCTCTAATCATCTGACTTTTACCACTGCCTTGACATTTTGGTTACTGGTGATCTTTGACTGGTTTTCTGCCCATTCCTTGTTTACTGCTATCATGTTTTCGGTGATGATATTGATATACTCTCTGACCTTCTGACTGTTTCTCTGTGATACTTGTTCTTGATCATCTCTGAGTTCTTCCCTGTTAATCTGTTGTGATAACTGTTGAGTCTGTTTTGTTGTCCAGTGTATTCATGTATGTTGTCATTCTTTATGATCTGATTACTTGTAACTTTTGTAGCTGTGCACTTCATTGTTTGGTTGCATTCATTCTGTTTTTGAGTCACTTTAACCTGTGCATTCATGTACTTGAAGTTACTTGACTTGTTTATTCACTTATGACCAGTTGCATTGTGTAGTTGCCACTGTCTTCACTTGAATTCGTTACCCACTGATGTTGTTTTGATTTTCTGGTTGATTGTTCTATGTAGCTTGTTGTAGTAGTCTGATGACCTGATACTTGTAGCTTATGTACCCTGAGTAGCTCTGGTTACTTGATCATCTTGTTCAACACTGTTTTACTTGAACATTTGCCACTGATCTTTGATGCATACACTATTGAATCAGTGGCCTTGGCCAGTTTCATTTGCACGTTGAACTAACTCATGTAGACAGTTGCTTATGTATCCTGGTTTTGATTGTTGAACTTGTTTGAACTGGTTGTTGACCATGGCCTTGACATTGAATTTCACTGTGTACATGCACAGTTCATTGTTGCAGTGATCATTGAATTTTGTTCGAGGCTATTTGCACTTGTGTTGAATCTGATATTGATTTGACCTTGTGCACTCGAGTTGGCGAGGCAGTGCACACGTGCATACGTGTGTACTGCCGCCACTCGTAATTACCTGTCCCTGATATGAATACTGATATGCACAGATATTACACAATCAAAGATGATGACGTTTAACCCATATATCTGAGACAGCTTTAAAAACAAATTTTATATTTTTGCAAATCAAATTCGTTTCTGTTCAGATTACTGCTGTAGATTGTCAATTATACAGGTACACAGGAGACAAGACAAATACTGGAGTTGGACAATGCAGATGCAGAAGAACAACTGAGTGTATGAGTGATGTAGTGAGGAAATCATTGTAACAATGAAAGTGTATGAGTGAGAGTGAGATATAAATATGAAATCAGTGTACTGTAAACATTGTACTGAATAAAATATTATTTTGAATAAAATACTGTTTTGAATCTGTTAAATTCTGTGTATTAGTATTCGTACTCAAAATGAATATTTAATCCCGTGTGTATAAAATTTGCAAACACATCTAAAATTCTATATATATATTTTGTTATCATCAAACACTAAACACACATCAAACAATCTCCCCCTTTTGATGATGACAAACATATATTAAAGATTTTGAAATTCCAGTAGATGTGTTTAAACATGAGATATTTAGCTCTCCTTACATGTATGCTCCCCCTACAACTGAGACCACTCCCTATTTAGAAGATTTAGAAAATTACAGACGAATAAAAGAACTATAGAAAATAACTAACAACATTTCACAAATTTGGTGTAATATTCCAAAAATACTGATTTTCTTATCAAAATCTCTTTCTTCTCCCCCTTTTGTTATCATCAAAAGACTGACAAAAAATAATGAAACAGTAGGGGAAAACAAATGGAAAAAACAGTGAAAAACCATAATATATCATAACAAGATAACAATTTCCACATTTTAGAGAATGGATCGATGATTTGGTTTTTATAATGAGAAGAGAGATGTTTTATTCTATTTATTATAATTTTAAACAGATTTGACATTTAAGCACAAAAGAAATAAGCACTTACTAACCACGCATAACCATAAGGACTTTTAAATGGGATTAGCAGTTACTCATTAGTTATCAAGCTCCATCCATGCATAACCATAAGGACTTTTAAATGAGAATAGAGTGTTGATAACCTCACATGATCCATCCATGCATAACCATTAGGACTTTTAAATGAGAATGGATGCATGTGAAATATTTTTTTTAAAATTTTTCTTTATTTTCCTTTTTAATTTAAAAAGCAATTTCACTCTTCTCATTTTTCAAAATCATTATGAATGATAGAAAGATGGTAGAAATAGAAATGGTCGTGGAATAAGTTACCAAATTAATCATATTATGAAATTTCATAAACCAAACGTATTTCCACTACTGAATACCATATTCGAATCAATCTTTGAATGATATCCAAAAACAGGTTTGAATTCTAGAAAATGAAGTTGAAAATAAATATTCAAGAATATTTCAACCAAAAATTGAAAAATGATTAGTCAATTTCCATAATCCCCAAATCCAAACGTAATCTGGAAAATCTGTCTTCGGGGAGGGGTTTTGTGAAAATATCAGCAAGTTAATCCTCAGTTGAAATGAATTCAATGCAAATGTCTTTCCTAGCAATGTGATCTTCTAAGAAAATGGTGTCCCACATCAATGTGTTTCGTGCGTGAATGATGAGCAGGATTATTAGACAAGTCTATTGCACTATTACTATCACATTTTAATGGAACTGGTTTAAAAACTAAGCCAAAATCAGAAAGAGTTTGCAAACGTGCACACAAACACACAGAAAACATAATATCGGGTCTAGAAGTAGTAAGATAGAGAAGTGAACTGATTATCCCTCGATAATTCTTCTTTCAAATTAATTAAGTTCAACTTTGCATCTCTCAAATCCAACTTTCATTATTAAGAATCATTTCAACAAAATCAGAAGTAAAGCTAATGTGACAACACAACGCACACAGATTTTTATCAAATGAAGAGTGAGTGTGTATACTTTCCGTAGGATCACAATTAAAATATCATGATTATCTCAAAAGCAATTTGAAGTTTTCACCAGTGAAGTTTCAATAGTTTCAACAGTTTTCTAAGAATACTTTTATAGCACGAGTACTCAATAATCAATCAACATCATAATTTGACTAAACAGATTAAATTCAAGAAAGATGGTTAATCAATTTTTAAGCACAGAGTCAAGTCATATAAGATCATAACTCAAGCAAGTTAGATTCTGTCAACCATCACAATTACTTCGAGTAAAAATCAGAATTAACATCATCAATCATAACTCATAACTGGCTGATTTAATTCAGATTATGGTGCAGATTCTTACCGGTTATCTATCGTTTGAAAATAAATACAACTACCTGTTTTACCTGTACGATAATCTTTCGTTGTTTGCTCATAGTGAATCTGCCACCTTTATACTAGGCTAAGGAACGTTGATTTGTCGCCCGTTGTGTATCTGGAACAGCCAGAATCCAGATAACACTAATGTTGTTCCTTAGCCTGCCACCACACCTACACGGTTAAAGATTTATGTGACCTATATGTTTTTATAGGTCCATGGTTGTTAGTGGCAGAATAATTGTCAATAAACAATCCCTTTAGAACCCAAACTTGTTTTGTCTTTTCATTTTTGTTCCAATAGACATGAAATTTGTTTGTAGAATTTTTAGGAACCCAAACTTTTATAAATTTCGTGTTCTTGTTCCTATGACTACAATTTTCAACATGATGTCCAATTATTTCACATTTTACACATCTAGCAAAGACACTCCTTCCTTTAGCACTATCCTCAACTTGTGTTTTTCCAAAGCCTAGTCCTTTTCTATTGTTAGCAAACAATTGATTTCCTAACAACATATTGAATGATTTTTCTCCTCTAGAAAAGTTATTCAGTGATTTCTCAAGATCTTGGACTTTGGTTTTCAGTGTGGAGTTTTCAGACACAAGTGAGGTGCATCTATTTATAAAATCCTTTTTCCTAGTCTCAATAGTTTCCTTTAGATTCAAATTTTCTTTTTCAAGATCCTCAAAATTATTCTTCAATTTTGATAATTCTGAATCTAAAGCTTTACAGTTTTTACATTCTAGTTTTTGAATTTTTTCAAGTTCAATTTCTAACCTAAAATTTTCATGAACAAGTTTTTTTCTATCAGATTTCAGTTTTTCATTTTTAGAATCAAGAGCTTCAACTGGTTTAGTGAGATCGATGCAGAAATAAGCAAGGTCTTTATAAGAAAAGTTTTTTACCTCATTATATACCTCTGGGCTTACTTCTGAATCTGATTCTGCCTCTGAATCTGATCTAGCCGTAAGACACAGGTTAGCCTCCTCTGAGCTATCACTCGAAGCTTCCTCTCCTTCCTCATCATCCCAAGTCGCTGCGAATGCCTTCTTCTTCTTTTTCTTTCCTTTGTTGATTTTGAGAAGTGGACAATTTTGTTTGTAGTGACCAGGCTTTTTGCAGTTATAGCAGATTAATTCATTTTTAGAGTTGTCAGAATCTTTAGATCTATTACCACTGGTTTTCTTCTTTCGTGGCTTGAATTTTGACCATCTTCTAAAATTATTGACAGCCGTTGCAAGTCCTTCAATTGGATCCTCTTCTTCATTATCGCTCTCTTCTCTGCTCTTTAAGGCAATAGTCTTCTTCTTCGATTCGGAATTGATGCGTTCCTCCTTTGCTTTTAACTCAAGCTCATACGTCATCAGATTTCCGATCAAATCTTCCATGCTCAGTTTGCTCAAATCTTTCGATTCTTGTATTGCCGTGACTTTTGCCTCAAAGTTCATCGGTAGGATTCGTAGTATCTTCCTTATTAGCTCTACCTTAGAGAATTCTTTTCCAAGCGCTCTAGCATTGTATTCCAAGGTTGAGAAGCGTCCAAACATGTCTTTAACACTCTCGCCTTTGTCCATCACAAAATTCTCGTATTCATTGCTGAACAGAGCTAGACGAGACTCCTTGACTTGAGAAGTTCCTTCGTGTGTCACTTCCAAAGTATGCCAGATTTCCTGTGCAGTTTTACAATGAGAAATTCTATTAAATTCATTTTTATCAAGAGCGCAGATCAGAGCATTCATGGCCTTAGCATTGGTAGTTTTTAATTTCTTATCATTAGCATCCCACCTATCCTTTGGTTTAGGAATCTCAGTATCACCTACAGTTATAGTGGGAGTTTTATAGCCAGATTCAATAATATCCCAAACATCATAATCAACAGAACTAAGATAGATACACATCCTAACTTTCCAGTAAGCATAATCATTACCATTAAACATCGGTGGCCTAGCAATAGATTGCCCCTCAGAAAAAGAATTATTTGATAGATTCATGACTCTAGAGTTAAAGAAAAAATACCAGGCTCTGATACCACTTGTAGGATCTAGATTAACCCTAGAGGGGGGTGAATAGGGTTATCGCAAATTTTCTCAAATTAAACGCGGAAGAAAACAACAGATAAATAAATATGCAGTAAAGTAAATCACACACAAAATTTACCCAGCTTCGGCAACCCCTGCCTACTGCTGCATTCCCAGATTTCTATTAGAATTAAACAGTCTCCCGCTTACAAACACTCTGACAGACTCGCAGACACTCGCTCCCGCTCACAAACACTCCTACAGACTTGCACACCCTGCTCCGCCTATAGAGTTTCGCAAACTCGCAACCTCTGCTCCCGCCTATAGAGCTTTGCAAACTCGCAGCCCCCTGCTCACTGAACTAATTCTAACTAGACAATCTGACAACACCTAAACCCTAGGTGGTGATTAACTCTGACTGGACTTTGAGAAATACAAACTGAAAAACAAAATACTGTTTTAAACCCGGGGCAAAATTTAGATCGACAATTTAAATCTATTTTGCCCTCAATAGACTAGGCCTATAAATTATATCAATAAAACCTGCCCCGAAAGAGAATTTAAATTAAAAACCCTTAGACCTAATTTAAAAATAACTAAGCCCTTAACCAATTTAAACCCTAATTAAAAAATAAACTGGCCGCCTCCTTTTTCTTTAATTTACTCGATCTCCTTTTCTCTAGAAAATAAAAAAGGCGACTTCATGGAATTAGGGTTTTGACTTCTATGGCGAATTATTGTTGCAACTGAATTATGGCTTCTGCTCGATTCTCTGTTGATCTTGAAACTGGAATTGAGGCGTCGTTGCTCGATGCTTATTTGCCTTGAATCTTGATATAGGGTTTCACCCTGTTCGTTCCACTGACAAATTTGAAGCTTCGGCTTTGTCGATCTTTGTAGCTCTGGCTTGTGGTTTTCTTTGTGGTGACTCTGGCTTCGCTGTTGCCTTTGGCGATTCTTATTCGAAGCTAAGGCTTCGTCTCTGAAATTGGTACGATTTCTGCTCTATTGTTTTTTCAATTAGAACTTGATTGCTTGATGTCGATGATGATTGGGTTTGTGTTTTTTTTTCTTTCTGCTCTAAATCACCATGCTTCGATGATGATATCGGGTCTTCCATTTATAGAGTCTGATTTGATATACGTGTTCTTCACGTTGCCGATACTTTCCTGTTTTAATCTTTGGTATTTTTGGAAATTCCTTTCAATACACGGCTTTAATTTTGTATCGTTCGATCTTGTGGCTTTTAAATTAATACAGTCGAACCAGAAACTTTCCTATTATAATTTTTACTTTTTCAACTTTGATTTGAAGATATACGACTTTGACTTGTTCTTTACTTCTGAACTGATTTTCGAACGTTTATGACTTTCATGTCTCTGATCATCTGACTTTTACCACTGCCTTGACATTTTGGTTACTAGTGATCTTTGACTGGTTTTCTGCCCATTCCTTGTTTACTGCTATCATGTTTTCGGTGATGATATTGATATACTCTCTGACCTTCTGACTGTTTCTCTGTGATACTTGTTCTTGATCATCTCTGAGTTCTTCCCTGTTAATCTGTTGTGATAACTGTTGAGTCTGTTTTGTTGTCCAGTGTATTCATGTATGTTGTCATTCTTTATGATCTAATTACTTGTAACTTTTGTAGCTGTGCACTTCATTGTTTGGTTGCATTCATTCTGTTTTTGAGTCACTTTAACCTGTGCATTCATGTACTTGAAGTTACTTGAACTTGTTTGTTCACTTATGACCAGTTGCATTGTGTAGTTGCCACTATCTTCACTTGAATTCGTTACCCACTGATGTTGTTTTGATTTTCTGGTTGATTGTTCTATGTAGCTTGTTGTAGTAGTCTGATGACCTGATACTTGTAGCTTATGTACCCTGAGTAGCTCTGGTTACTTGATCATCTTGTTCAACACTGTTTTACTTGAACATTTGCCACTGATCTTTGATGCATACACTATTGAATCAGTGGCCTTGGCCAGTTTCATTTGCACGTTGAACTAACTCATGTAGACAGTTGCTTATGTATCCTGGTTTTGATTGTTGAACTTGTTTGAACTGGTCGTTGACCATGGCCTTGACATTGAATTTCACTGTGTACATGCACAGTTCATTGTTGCAGTGATCATTGAATTTTGTTCGAGGCTATTTGCACTTGTGTTGAATCTGATATTGATTTGACCTTGTGCACTCGAGTTGGCGAGGCAGTGCACACGTGCATACGTGTGTACTGTAGCCACTCGTAATTACCTGTCCCTGATATGAATACTGATATGCACAGATATTACACAATCAAAGATGATGACGTTTAACCCATATATCTGAGACAGCTTTAAAAACAAATTTTATATTTTTGCAAATCAAATTCGTTTCTGTTCAGATTACTGCTGTAGATTGTTAATTATACAGGTACATAGGAGACAAGACAAATACTGGAGTTGGACAATGCAGATGCAGAAGAACAACTAAGTGTATGAGTGATGTAGTGAGGAAATCATTGTAACAATGAAAGTGTATGAGTGAGAGTGAGCTATAAATATGAAATTAGTGTACTGTAAACATTGTACTGAATAAAATATTATTTTGAATAAAATACTGTTTTGAATCTGTTAAATTCTGTGTATTAGTATTCGTACTCAAAATGAATATTTAATCCTGTGTGTATAAAATTTGCAAACACATCTAAAATTCTATATATATATTTTGTTATCATCAAACACTAAACACACATCAAACAGATAGTTGTTTCAGATTAGTGGGTGGGGCAGTAGTGCCTTAGAATAAATTGAAGCATAAGAGAGGAAATGGATTAGGAACATATTTAATTGGATTGGGAAGAATGACTTCGTGGGAATATTTGGGAAAGTATAAGGAAGTTAAGAACCCAATTTGAGTCTAGCCCAATAATTAGACTTTTAAGAGTTTGAAAAAAGAGATTTAGAGAGTTTTCAAGTTTTCAACTTAAAAGTTTACAGTTTTAAATATGTACTGGTTTAAACATGGAAAATTGTGTGAAAATAATTTTTGAAAGAAAAAGAGACATTTTTGAGATTTGAAAAATTAGAAAAAAAATATTCTTTCAAAAAAATTGTAGAGCTTGTATTGCTCGCTAGTTTTGGGGTTGCAAAGTAGGAAAGAATTAATATGAAAACCCAGTAAAGATTAAATTTTTGTAGGAAACTAAAAATT
Organism: Allium fistulosum; assembly: GCA_030737815.1. Lineage (NCBI taxonomy): Eukaryota > Viridiplantae > Streptophyta > Magnoliopsida > Asparagales > Amaryllidaceae > Allium > Allium fistulosum. The sequence goes on from CM060902.1 coordinate 1,027,810,452, forward strand.
TTTAGTAAGGAAAATTTAGTAAAACACTATTCTTTTGAAAAAGAAGCAATATAGCTCAAAATTATTTTTGATAAATATTTTGGTGGTTGGACAAAATAAGTCGTTAAAATTTTGGAAATAGAGTAGATGTTTGGAGGAAGTTTAGTAATTGACATCTAATAGTATGTAACCGCACTAGTGTAGTAAGAACTAAAATAAATTAAATAGGGATAAGAATCATTATAGATAGAATATAAATTTGACATGCTTTAGTTCATTAGAATGAAGGAGTAATGGTATTGGTTTCTATGAATCAGCCACATTATAAATGAAGACATTTTGTTGAAATAATAAGGAAAGTAAACATAGCGAAAGAGATGTACAAAATATGGAAAACACTGTATTTTGTACTGTCTATTTCAACACAAAAATAAAACAAAAACTCCTTGTTATTTCACACAAAATGCACATCCTCCTTTTTAGTATTCATATAAAATTTTAGCGTTGACAGCTTCTCTTAGGAGAAATAGTTCCAATGCATTAAAGTGTGAAATCTCTAGGTAGAAAGTGCAGTAATAAGAGACCGTATTGTTGGGTAATAATAGTTATACTATAGAGAATATAATTAGAGAGGCTAAGCAAGGGAAAATAAATGTTTTCCCTTGTTATGCGCAATTAATTACGTGTCTTTAGAAAACCCACCTTGAACGAAGAGTGTGAGCTGTTATGAAGATAATAGAGGAATAGTTGTTCTTATCTACTCCAGTTTTTATGATTTGAAATTATGAAAGAAAAATTATTCTGAAATAATGAAGTGACATTTTTTTAGAAATGGTTTGGTGAAAAACAACTTTTAATGGGGAAAAACTTAGAATTATTACATATTCCCCGCAAGATTTAAGGGGATGGCCTAAAGTCAAAAACAAAAAAATAAGAAAATAAAAGAAGAGAGTGTAACTAAAAGAAAAATAACAAATTTAAAGAAAGCAACCAAAGACGACAACTAAAAGAAATGAGAACTGTAAAAAAAATATTGAAAAGAAAATTTTCTTATGTAAACTTTGCTTGGGAAAGAAAATAGGGATTTTTGTAGAATAATGGCATAAGTCCCAAGTGCAGAGAAAAAGGTGCACAAAAGTAAAATGGGAAATGTGAGGTTTTCCGGTTTCCACCTTCTTTATAACATAAGAAATCGAATTTGAAAAATTAGAATTTTCTAAAATTCGAAAATTAAAAGTTGTGTGGTAGGTTTGGATGAAAAATTTATTGAACTATGCTCTTATTCAGTAGGAGTGTGGGAAAAATTGGATGAAAAATGTTTTGAGTTTTCAAAAGATTGCATTCATATAGAAATTGCAAGTATATTTAGGATGTGAGCATCACGTTTTAAAAGGAATTTCTAAAAGAAAAAGCATTCCTATAGGAGGTACCGCTTAGAAATTCTTGAACATGCATATATTTTATGATGTATTGCACTTTGCACTATGCATGGATTGTCGAAAAATTGGTTGTACACTAAATGGTTGTTAGTGTAGAATGGATGCACGAAGGCTTGCATGATTGAACCCTTATCAAATTTCGGGGATGAAATTTCCTAAGGGGGGAGAATGTAACACCCTGCGCTTTAATGACAAATAAAATCAATTGAATCAACATAATTGCAAAACAGTGAAAATTATAAATGTCAAATATATGCATTAAAAAAATTAAGAGGTTACATAGATATATGCAACCAATGAGTGTGATTAATTGACGCATCAATCAATTAAAAGGGGAATTAATTAAGAGACATAGAGACGTCAATTAGTAAGAGAATATGTCACTTTTGTAACATTTATTAATTAAGGGATCTTCTAATAAAGGGAAATGTATGTGGGGAATAAATTAAATGATAACATACATATATTAATTAGTAATTGACGTAATCAATTAATTGAGAAATTAATTAAAGACATTAGGTAAGCATCAATTAATAAAAGAGGAAAACTTATATGTCAATTAATTGGGTAATGAATTGGCGGTTTAAATATGTACAACTAATAAATGTGTTATTAAGTGACGCATATGAATTAATTTGAATATCGATTAAAATGGGAAACGTGTCAATTAATTGGCAATTAGTTAGGCGTTTTAAAAAAGGGTGTCAATTAATCAAAGAATATGCCATTTTTACAATAGAAAATAAGCTAAATTAATTAGCTAGAAAAAAACGCCAGTTATAGGATTATTTGTTTCCAAGTTAAAAAAAGATTGGAACACGTACAAAAATCAAGCAAAGTAATTAGGTTTATGATGATGGTAAATCAATAAGGATAAATTAAAAAGTATAACTTTTATATGCATTCAATTGATAGAGGTATTAATTGACGTGTTCAAATAGGTAAGAAATTATAATGTATAAGAATCAATTAATATTGGATATATATATATATATATATATCATCTAATTAATTGGATAATTAATGAGAGAATCTTATTTAGAAGGAAACATGGATTAATAGGGTCCTATAACAAAGGAACAAATGAATAACATTGGAGAGTTATGCGTTATAAGCTAACGTAAACAAATCAAGTTCTGATGGTGAGGATTGTTTTTAGGGTTAATCGGATGGTTCCTAGTTGTTCACTGCACCTATAAATTGAACGTAACTTAACCCTAGCCCACACTATTTTCTCTGAATCAACTGCTGTCATTTACAGCAAACTCCTCTTCTCTTCTCCCTCTTCCTTTTTCCTCTGTTAATCAAATCTTTCTCCAAACTAAAAATAAAATTAAGCAAGGAAATACATACAAGCAAATCGGAGAATTTCACAAACATATCAGGGAATTTACAGCGAATCAAAAAAGGAAAAAAGCGGAGAAAAGAATAGCAAATTAAAAGGGATAGAGATTGAAGCTTAAGACTTTGGGTAAGTGGGTTTAAATTATATATCTTTTACGTTTATGATATATTATCGTTAGATTCCCTTTAATATTTTAGTTCAGCATTTATTTTAGATATTAGTTCTGTTGAAAACTGTAAATTGTATAAGAGAGCTTATATTTAATTATTATTTATATAGAAAAGGAAGATAGCAATCCAATTAAATATGAGTAATATTAGGCTTGACGGTTAGAGAAAGGCATAAGCATAAAAGTAAGAAATTTACATCTATTTTAAAGTTGAAATTTAGCCTGTAAATGTTAGCTTCTTTTTATTCCTTTTTACGCGAATAAAATAGTTAAAGAGACGAATTCGCAAATATGGACTAAAATAGAAAAACACTAGATTTACAGAAATTAGATGTAAAATAAGAAAAACTGAAATAAAAAGAGAAAAATAGAAATTTACAGTAAATTGTGGTAAAATGGGAAAAATAAATAAAAAGGGGAAATTTTAATAACTTGATTAGGAAGTTAGTGATAGATTAGTTGATTGGTTTAGAAAAGAGGATACATTTCCATAGTTTAATATTTAAAGGATAATGATAAACATAATTGCAAGAATAAAAGAAAGAAAAAGGGAATTAGTGTAAAATAGAGACACTACTATATTTTGCACTACCCAAACAGTAAAGAAATAATAAAAGAAATATCTTGCAGTTACAGATTATTGTTTATAGTATTATTTAGTATTAAAACTTGAAAATGGATTTTTAGCACAGTTTTTGTAACCAACCAAATAGGATAGAAATACTTCCTTGGATATAAGAAAATAAAGTGAAGAACTAAAGGAAGTAAAGAAGAAATCAAGTTAATTATTAGACAAGACAAGAAGCAATGTAACTAGATCCGCATTTACTGCGCAGATAGTAGAATAAAAGCAATGCAGTTATTATGATAAGTAAATTTGTGACAGTCGGACGTAGGCCCAAGACAAGATTGTCGTATAACATAAGAGAATTAAAGAGAATTCAATGTCATAATAAAAGGAAACAGACTAGAATAGAAAAGAGACACTTGTAATTATATTTATAATATATAGATTATGAAAGAATATAGAAGTGACAATTGCAAGTAAAATTATAACATAGGTTATAATCATACAGAAAGAACAGAAAAAGCTCAATTTTAGACTTCGATTAAGTTAATAAGCAAATAGAGCAGAAATAACAAAAGAGGCTTATTTTAAAACTTACACTAAGTTAATAAGCAAACATAGAAACAGGGCCCATACCAATAGCATTCCCTTTCAGCCAGGAACTGATGGTCTCACAATATCTAGGTGAGGCTGGGACAAGCTTATGCTGATTAAGGTAAATAAGTAGCCAACTGAATAAGAAAAGTAAACTAAACTAAACGCAAAATAAAAGATTAGACTTAGATTCTAATAAAAGAGTAGGATGCGTTTGAAGCAACCCAAAGGATGAAGAGCCTAACGAAGCAGTTCATCACAGATTTTTAGCACAGAAGAAGCACGCCCAACTTAGATATTTTGGGCTAGAGGAAGTACGAGACTTCAACAGGACGTGAGGGTACTCTAAGATGACCCTCTAGGGTAGGCCTAAAGAAGCAGTCCCCCGGCGGTAGGTCTGTAGGTGTTCCATCAAGAGAGTATGCCCTGACTGCTTTTGCATGGCAGGACCATTGTAGGAAGTCAAAAGGGTTGATGTTTGGAGTAGGATATTCGTATGACACCGTACTCTAACTTACGAGTATATTTTAGTGGGTAGGACCCAAAAGTATAGTCACATGCGGATATCAGGCCAACATCAAACCAAGAAGCGAGTTCAGGAAAGACTTAGATATTGGATGAGGGGCATAGCCAATTAGATGTTTAGATTGTTTGTAGTAGGACACAACCACTTAGCTCTTAAAGGGCTTTCGATTAGTTGAGGGGTGGCTGCAGGGGCCATAGCCACGATGAGAAAAGAGACAAACCAAGTAGAATATCTGTATTATAGGCCTAACGAAGCAGTCCTTTATAGATATAGAAAATCCTCGACTGAGTTTCGTACATGGTAGAACTTGTTAAGCGGGATTCAGGGAGTAGACAGAACGATTACGTATAGTCCTTAAGGTATGCACCGGGTGGTACATTGTAGATGTCTGAGCATTAGTATAGGCTAGTGCAGACACAGTTTTACGTTTTCATAGCCGACGACGGAACATCTGTATTGTAGGCCTCACGAAACTGTCTTTTACAGATGTAGTCACAAAACGCTCTAGGAGCAAGACGATGGAGTCCTTTTCGAGGAGGATACAGAAGTACTATGGGTAGTACCTAGGACCGCTGCGGTCATTGGGCATATAGCTACATATATATTAGTTGTTAGGTTTTAATCTACTAGGGAGTAGATGAGTATGATTCACGCATGGAGGCGAGAGTAGTATAAACCAAATAAACCCAATATAATAGAAAATGGAAATTAAACGGTATATGTAGAATTAAGCCTAGAAGTGTATAATTTGTCCATACACCAGAACTTTAGTTCTGACCCCCTCCTCATAACATCCTACAGGTTAGGTAGATGGCAGATATTTTCCAGCTTTGATACACTGGTTTAGAAATTGTTATTATATTGGTGAGTATTTACTTACTATTATATTTTAGTCAGTTCCGCTGTGAGATATTTATCTGAGCTCTGATATATTTATCTTTTCCTATTTCCAGGATACTAGAAACCCACGTCGGGCTTCAGTGGACTTGGATTCTAGCATTTTTGGAAAAATTCGGACCCACTGGAATTCGGGTTGTTACAGTTTTTCCCTCATAGGCAGGCATCGTAGGCATGTTGAACCTTCTTGGGTACTCCGCATGTAAAATGTTTTCAGTGAATGGGGTATGGCTCCTTGATATTCCTCAATCATCATTTGTCAAACCCTGGTTTTCCCTCACTAGCTGTCCGACCATCGCCGATAAGTCCAGTGCTTGGATGGGTGGTGCCAAGTGGTGGTCGTGCTCCTTACGTGAATGGTCCGATCGATGTCTACCGGCCATTTCACGCCTCCTTGGTTTATCATCCTCTTGATGTGCAACCTTAGCATTCACCTTGTCGTTATTCCGGAAGGGTAATTGGTCAGCATTCAAACTGACACCTACATCTAAGGCTTCGAAAACAGCTCCAGACTGATTCCCCAAGTGCTGGGGAACCCCTCCTCTGGAGGAGGGATCAGTACCGGTCCATATGGAGGGACCGACACTGATCCGTCTTGGCAGACCATGTCGGTCTGCCAAGCGATGCTCCGACGTCCCTGCTTTCTCTCCTTCGACCTTGCGACACCTATGCATGTGATGTTCATCTAATGAGGTTGAACTCTCCGACGTCGAGTAAGAAGCAAGGTCCCTTCTGGTGCTCTGACGCTGCTGTCGAGCAATCTGGTTCATTAGGTTAGCATTAGTTTGGATCTGCTCATTCAACTGCCTATGGCTCTCCATTAACTCTCTCATCAAGTTGTTGAATTCAACTCTAGTTATAGAATCAGTGGGGTTATGGACTTCAGCAGGCTCCACAATCAAGTTTTTAGACTGGTTGCTTGGAGCTCCTTATTGAATGCTGGCAGTTTCATTTGCATCAACATTCTGCGAAGTTGATCTGATATGCCTCACCATTGTGGATTTATTTGCTTGGGTTCAAGTAAATTGGAGTAGTATCCGCAAGCTTTTAAAGATGAATCTGGATCTCCTTCGGGGGATTTTCTCAATCCAGTAGCAGCAAAGGGGATCCTAATGGCCTGAGAATCAGGTTCTCGGTGAAAACACCAAAATGTTTGCAACCAAATTGGTCACAAGCACCTAGAAAAAGATATATGTAAAGAAATAAATGAAGAGAGTAAAATTAAACTGAGGGATATGATAATTAGCTGGTAGATCAAAGCAATAATCAAGAACACACAGATTTATAGTGGTTCGGCGTTGTATGCCTACGTCCACTTTGAAGATTCTCTTTATTGATTCATAAAGAGTTTGATTACAATGGCAAACAATAAGAAAGAACTCGATTACAATGTAGACTCAAATAACTGGCGGTGTAAAGATCCCTAGAATGATCCACTGTCTCTATATTTATAGGGAGAGATGACAAGATATTGCGCTAAGACTTCGGTAGAAGGCTCTCTGGTCCATAGGGGCCCATAATATCGATCGGCCACACTAACTCGAAGATTAGGATCGCTCGGCCTAATGTTGGCCGATCCTTATTCTTGGGTCTAATTGTTGTGCGATCTTCATGAAGAGTCCTACATGCCACTTGAGATTTCTCTTAAAAGATGGATTCAGTCTAACTTGTATATCAAGAGAAATAGATCTATTTTGGTTGAAGTTGAGTCGTACACTGAATTACGCCGATCATTATGATGGATCGATATGAACGATCGGGCAATAACGATCGGCCATCCTCAAACCATAACTCTGTGATATGCTATTACTATGATGGATCGGCAATAATGATCGATCAATAACGATTGGTCATCCTCAAGTCTCCATCTCGCGATACGTTTGCGCTATGATGGGTCGGCAAGAACGATCGGTCAAAACGTTCGACTATCCTCAAACTTGCAATTTTTGATATGCGATCATTTTTGTATGCTTCCCTCTTTAGTTTATTGATGCTCTAAAAGTTTGAAATGTGTTGGCCTCATAGATTTCAAGATATTGATCATTCTCCGATGATTTGAACTATTTTATGGATCGTTTTAGATCGATCCATATAAACTCTTCAATTGTCTATGACTCGAGCATACGAACTCAGTTTGATTTGAAATATAACTTCACGGGGCCATACCAGTTACTCCATGCTGACTGCACATTGATTTGGAGAAATGGTCCAAATTTGCTCGGCCATCATCTCTAATACTATACGTGATTGGTTCCCAAGGCTATCAACTACTTGTTCTTTTCCAAGTCGATGATATCACGGCCTTGCCAAAATATAGGATAACAATGTTCTTATTCTAATTTTGAATAGATGAGAATATCTTTGATAAAAACTAATTTTTTTTTATCCAAATAACTTCTAAACACTTGATTCATTAAGTTAACAGAATATGCTAGAGCATTTATCAACCCCAATGGCATTTCTAGCCACTCATAAGAACTATATCTATTTTGGAATGCTGTGAGTGGAATGTTATCCTCCTCAACTTGAAGTTGATGAAAACCCCTAGCAAGGTCAAGTTGTGAAAGTTTTTTCCCCACTTAACTGATCAAATTGATAATCTATCCTCTGGAGTGAACATCTATTCTTGATCATAAGATTGTTCAGCTTCCTGTAATTTATACAAAGATGAAGAGCTTCATTGACCTTTCTAACAAACAATGCTGATGGACCCCAAGGAGAACTGCTCGTTCTAATAAAATTCTTCTACTCAAGACCTTCTATCTAGAATCACAAGGTTTATCCTGAACTCAACTGCTTGACAAGGAGGTAAACCAATAACCGCCACATAGATATTTAAAAAATCTCAAACAACTGGAATCTACCTAATTTCATCTGCTTTTAGATTCAAAGGAAAACAATGAATAACTTGATCTGGCATTTGATCGTTCAAGAGAAATGAGAACTCGTTCTAAGTGATCAAGATGCTGAAAATTAATTACTCTCTCAATACACAATAATCGAGCCTAATGATGCTCAAGCTAGTCCATTTCGAAGATAATACCATAATCCAAAGAATCCACAACAAACAAATCACACAAGAAAGAATACCCAAATAAACATATCACAACATCATTACACTTCATTCCCTGAGTAGCACACCCACCAATTGGATTAGTTACTCTAAGAGATGTAATAAGAAAAGAACCATTCAATTTCAAATTTTCTACTAATTCTCTTGATATAAAAAATTGTAATGCGCCTGTATCAAAAAGAATTCTAATATATAATCCATACCATAAAATAGTACCTTCTAAAACCGAGGCTTGCTTTCCCTTATTCGGCATGAAAGAACTATGATCTTTTATAGAAAACATTCTACCCTGAGTCTACTTTTTAGGCTTTGTGCACTGCTTGGAAATGTGGCCAATCTCATTATAGTTGTAGCACTTCATTACTTGTCCTTGTCTTGAGTTTCTACATTCATTAGCACAATGACCCTTCCTTCCACGTGCATAACATTCCACTTAGGACTTGTCCCGTGATTTCTTTCGATCAGGCTAGTTTGGCTGGAAAGTTTGCTTATTTTTCTTAAACTTCCAGTTTTTCTTAGGAAAGAATGGTCTTTTCTTCTGTTCTTGAAATCGCTGGTTCATCTGGCTTTCTATAATTGATTCTCACTCTTGAACTTTTTCGAATCTTAATGCTATATCCATTATTTCTTTAAACGGGAATCTAAATTGGGTAAGCAACTTATCCCTATATTCATTCTTCAGTCCCAGAATGAATTTTTCATTCTTTTCTAGTGGAGTTCTAATAAGTGTTGCTCAATAAATGGAGAGTGCATTGAATTCATTTATGTTGACCGGATCATTCGTCATGAGTATAGAAAGCCCGACCAAACCTCGGAATGTGATCACGCCGGCGAGGATACTACCACACCGACGCTAGGCTTACTTTTTGGATGAGTCGATCCCGGAGGGAAGGCTCGCCATTGGTAGAGGGCACGAACCCGGCTGTAACATCCCCCACTTGGAGGCCCAAAACTAACGGCTACGGATGCCGTAGTCATCCATAGATGTTCATCCTCGACGACCAAATTTGATAATGTTAAATACATTGATATAACAGAAACACATGGATATGGAAAAAAATTTAAAATCAACAAACAACTTTCTCATTCCATCTCAAAGCATTTCAAATTCATTACAAAATCCCAATACATGAACCACGTTTAGAGAAAATATATTTATTACAAAATACGCCAAGAGCGACATATGAAGATGCCCCCTTGGATGATTAGAGTATATATAGGCAATTAAACAACTTTGCCTTACAATAACAACACGGCATAATCAAAATAGAAAAGAACTCTAAATAGCTATCATGCCTCCCGCACGTCTTCGGAAGCTTATTCGTCTAAAGAGGCACTTGAAAACCTCAACTCTCAAACTACTCAAAATCAATTGAGCACCCGAGAGTTTAAGGGGAAAACATAAACTTCGAGTTAGACATAAAGCCCGGTATGAATAATAATCTACCATCTCAAACCATTTAGATATCTAGTGAGACCACACCGCTTAGCAGAATGGGTTTTTCACTCACTAGTATCTTTCAAAACTTTTATAAAACCATATACTGTGCTCCTGCATCCGCAATGGTTAAAACATAGTAATTCAAAATATTGTGATGATATGCATACAAGTTGAAACATTCTGGATTTCCCATCCTCTGTTTAATTGACTACCTATCATATTTATAGTTTCTAGGGTCACAATTAACCTATTAGTTTTCATAGGTTGACTAATAACCTGTTTAAATTTATGGATTCCCTGTCCAGTTTCATAGTTTTCATGGGATCACTAAGAACTTATTGGCCTCTGCCAATAACATCATTGTTTCATGGGTTCTCCCTGAACCTATTGGTAACTCCAATAACTTCCTTCTAATCCTAGTTTTCATGAATTGACTAGGAACCTATTGACTTTTGTCAATAACTTAATCCGGATATAGTTTTCATGGGTTCACTACAAACCTATTGACCGTTGCCAATAACTAAATCTAATCATATTTTTCATGGGATCACTATGAGCCTATTGGTAACTCCAATAACTTCGTGGACATAGTTTTCATGGGTTTATTATGAACCTGTCTATCTGACAACTTCTTTAATCAATGTTTAGGCATCCTATATCCTGGTCTTCCTGACCTCCTGGATGCAATTCTACTCATTCACGAGTTAATTAAATTTATATTTACTACTAGGTAAACCAACTGGTTATTCTGCCCTTTTTCCCTAAAATGCAATTATAGGGCCATTATAGTGTGAATATATACATATATATATATACATATATATATATATATATATATATATATATGAAGAAGCAAACATAATAACATAATAATACCAACTCCTATGGGTTTAACATCCTTGAAATCATTTTCACATAAAACATGGTTAATCGCTTGAACCTATTATTTTATCATGGAAAAGCTTCTTCAAAACTTCATACTTAAAACCATTTCAAAACTCTTTTATCTTAGCCATGGGTTTTCCTTTAAAATGAGATTGGGTTATTTGTTTTGAAAACTAAGGCATTTGAAACCTTTAAACCTTTACTTTCGAAACTATTGGAAACTTCCATTCGAAAGCATTAAAATCTTCTTTCAAAACACTAGGCACCTGCCTTTCGAGACACTTTAAAACCTTTCTTTTGAAACCTTTCGAATGTATTAAAGTGAAACCATTTAACCATAGAGCTTAGCTTTGAAACCATTTGAAAGTACCCCTTTTAAAACCATTAAAAGTACCTCTTTCGAAACCATTGGTTTTATCTGCAAAATATCTTTTGGGTTAAAGTGAATATAAACGAAAGTATCTCTTTCAAAACCATTCTTTATCTTATAAAAATGTTTGGGGAAAAACTTGATGGCATCAGAACCATTCTTTCGGAAGCTTAAACCATATAAGTAAAATGTTTGAAGGTTAGCTTCGAAACCTCTTTCAAAACCATTGCCTTCGAAACCATTAACCCCTTTCAGAAGCTTTAAGAAGTGTCCCATATTTACAAAAAATGGCTACCTTTCGAAATCATTGATATCTTCAATTCCTCTAAAAGGTATAAGGTCGACAGAAGGGTTTCGGCTAGGTCGGAACTACCCCTTTTTAAATCATTAGATTGGAAACTAAGTAACTCATTCGAAAGCTATACTTTAAACGATAAGGGGGCAACCCTCTTCGAAAGAATTTTAGCAAACCCTTTCGAAAGCATGTATTTCAACTCCTTCGAAAGCTTTTATTAAAACAAGGCAGGCGCTTTTCTTTTGAAAGTAAAACAAAAGTTTCGACCCCTATCGAAAGCAATGGTTTCGACACCATACCTTACGCCCTTTTTTCAATCTACTATGTACCAACGTTAATACCTTATGTATTGGTTTCGGCTTCGTGGGTTTCGACATGATTGAAGGTGGAAGCTATGAGTCGAAAGGTGCTTCTGAAAGAGGTGGAACTCACTTTTCTAGGTAAAAATGATTTAATGCCAATTAAAGCAAACACTTTCTAACTAACCTGCTTACTTTTAAACATGTGATTAGTTGCCTCTACTTCACAAATTATTTTCCAAATAAAACTGCCGCATAATTTCAGATCTAAACCCAGATTAATTTAACAAATAAGCTCTTCCATTAAGCAAAACAATTAAATCATTTAGGTCCTCCTTTCAAAATAATTTAATTCTCATAGCAATTCACTTAGGAAATATACCCAAAAATCACATAAATTCACTTTTACATGATATCTAACATATCTAAATTTCATATCCAAATTCTCAATATAATTTCTAAAATAAATTTCTAAACCCAATTAACCAAATTTTCCTTTAAAATTCATAATAAATTCTCCATAACTTGGAAAATTATGAAAATTAAAACCCAACTCCAAAATCATGTTTTACATAACATATAATTCCTCATGGAATAGAAAATCATTATAAATGGTTTTACCTTTAAAATCATATTAAATCATATTTAAACAATTTTTGTTTAAATCAAACATGTTACAATCCAGGCATATCATCATCCAAATCATCATCAAAATGGATTTAATCTTAAATCCGAAAAAAACGATCATAAAAACAAAATAGAGATGATATAGATTATTATTCACCTTGATTAGGATAAGGAGATTGGATTGAGATTAATTTCCCCTAGCTTGAATTCTAAGCTTTACTTGAATTTTCTTCTTCTTCTTTTCTCCAAGTAATGGCTGGCTATTCTTCTCTTTTGTTTACATTTTTATGAAAAATAAAAATGAACGTGAATGGATGGTAAAGCCGTGGATATAAAAGGGTTATGGTAATAAGGTGCGGCTATTTCCTAATATTCCCTTATGTAAATTAATTAGCCTAGAAGCCATTCTTTAGCCCATTTAAATAATTAAGCACGACCTTTAATTATTTATTCAAATCTCAATCCCCTTATCACTCTAATGTTTACATTATTCTATTTAATTTATATAATTAAATCTCCTGAATAATGTTATTAAAAATTAGAGGTGTTACAGGCTCCCTTCCTTAAAGAATTTCGTCCTTGAAATTTAGTAAGGACTAAGTACTAAACATAGCAATCATCTGTAACCACTCCTAACAACCATACTAGGCTACCTGACTAGAAACTATCTATATAAAGCTAATATAGACATACCCTCAAAGCAGATCAGGATAAGTATTTCTAATCCTATCTTTTGTCTTCCAAGTACAGTCCTTCTCATTGTCGCTTCACTGAACTTTCACCAACTTGACTATCTTGTTCTTCAACCTTTTCTCATCTCTCACTACAACCCGAACTGGTTGTCTAAAAAAAGTCAAATTAGGTTCTACTATCAAATCTTCTAACCCTATTGGAGGAATAGTAGTCTCAAGATCATGCACATACTTGCGAAGATGAGACGCATGAAATAAATTATGGACACCTGCCATACTCCTCGGTAACTCTACTCTGTATACGAGCCTTCCAATCCTCTCTATAATCTGGAATGGATCAACATATCTCGATGACAGTTTCACTAACTTTCCAAATCATACCACACCCTTCATCAGTGATACCTTAATGAAAACCTTATCTTCAACTGAGAATTCTAGGTCATTACGCCTCTTATCTGCATAACTTTTCTATTTGGACTAAGCTTCCTTTATCCTTTCTCGGATCAACTCAATCTTCTCTATCGCCTCTCTAACTAGATCGAGACCTAAGACTAATCTGTCTCCAGTCTCCAACCAACATGCTGGTGATGTGCATGGCCTTCCATACATAGCTTCAAAAGGCGTCATTCCTATACTAGTCTGATAACTATTATTATAGGAAAACTCAACCAAATGTATGTGATCTTCCCAAAATCCATCAAAATCTAATACACTAGCTCTCAATAAATCCTCGAGTACCTTATTGACTCTCTCTGTCTACCCATTCGTCTGAGGGTGATATGCAGTACTCATCTTAAGCTTGGTACCTAATACCTTCTGTATACTTTTTTAGAATTCACTAGTGAACAAAGCATCTCTGTCACTGACTATACTACTTGGAATACCATCTAGTCTAATTATGTTCTTCATGAACAACTTAGCTAAAACAAGTACTGTCCTAGTTGACTTAACTGGAATAAAATGGGCACTCTTGGTCGACCTATCCACTATGACCTATATACCTTCTTTTCCTCTATCAGACCTTGGAAACCCATCTATAAACTCTATGGATATCGAATCCCATTTCCAAACTGGAATCTCCAAAGGTTGAAGCAATCCTGTAACCACTCGGATTTTTCGTTATTCGATTTTGAATATTTTTAAATGTTGAATTAGAATTATAGATTGATTTTGAATATGAAAATTTTGGTTTATTTATAAAAATAAATTAAGAATTCAAATATAGCAATTTATTGGATAATTTAATTATTGAAGTTATAGATGAATATTGGTTTAATCTATGTATCTTGAGTTTAAGCCCGATAAAAATTATTTAAAGGCTTGTAAAATTTATATTGATAATAATGAAGATAACAAAAGTTTTAAAATTGAATTTAAAAGTGATATGTTTAATTTTAAAAATAGCTTTTCGAGACACAGTCTTGGAATTCGACGAAAATAGTTCCATTGGATCCGTAATAATGTATTATTATCCTATTTCAAATTTCGTAGTGTTTTGAGCTACCGTTTGATCGTACGGGATATAAACGCCTTGAAATTAATATCGAAATTTAATATAATAATTGGGTCCAAAAAGCTATCTTCCCCATACGATCGAATTAGGACTCGAAACCTATTCCATTGCATTCGGAATAGGGGTATAACATTATGAATGCCTAGCGGCACGCCTTGACAAGGGTTCGAGATTTTGAGTTGAGTAAATTGAGGCGTTTTAAAATTTAAATAGTATATTATATGATGACTTGACCTATATTTCCACATCAGCCTTTTCTTTCCCTTCAGGTCACTGTAGACACCCCCACACGCTAACATCACATCTCCACTTTTATAAATCATGAACGTTCCTTCCTCTCCTCAGCTTAAAAATTCAAGAATTTGTTCGTTCAAATTAAAAAAAAGGGAATGGCCGCTGTAAAAATCACGATTTCCCCTGCATGTTCCTTTTCAGTTCGAAGCTGGGCAAAAATAAGACAAACGAGATTGAAAACCGCTTCTTCCTTCAACCTTTTCCCTTTCTCTTCCTTCGCAATCGAGATAAAAAAAATCGCACGCGAATCGAAACTCGTGGTGTGACAGAAGGCTTCGTCGACGACAGAGTGGGAAGGCATGTCAATCGAGCAGCTGGCGTGTGGAGTCAAAGTCGCGTATAGGCAAGTCGAGGTTGGCGGTAGACTTGGAGGGGGCTCGAATGGCGAGTGCGACTAGGGTTCGAGCAAGTTGAGGGATTTCGATGAGGGGGGTCCCGCTTGTCTTCCAGGTTGGGAGATGGAGTTCGGTTCCTAGAAAGTGTCGTGAAGACAAGCTTGGGGGGTTTACTGGATGGTGGCCGGAGGAATGGAGAGTGATGGTGGCGGCCGTGCTGTTTGGATTGCTGCTTGGAAGCATGAGCGAGTCGCGGCTGCAACTTGGAGATCGTCCCGACCGTAAGGCAATGTTGGTTTGATCACGAGTTGGAGATAGCATTGATGGATGCTTGTGAGCGAGCTTTGTTTGCAGCTTTGGTTATCCGTTGCGACGATGGAGAAGTAGATGTGCGGCCTGATTTCTTAGAGCATGGGATTAAGGTTTATTTTATTTTATTCTGAAATTAATTGAAAATTTATTTTATTAATGAATCAAAATCCTATAGATATTATGATCTTTTACATACGAGGTCTGAGAATTATTAAACAAATCGTGTGTGGTTCGTGGCTGTGAAATCCTTGCGATAGAATTGGTTGAATTTTCCGGAGTAAGTTGGAATATTAGATAATTCAGAATCTGAATGTTCGGTAGATTTAAAAATCAAGGTGAGAATCCCTCACTCATTTGGATTACCACCTTTAAATTTAAATTTATAAATTTAAATTAATTGATGCTTGATTTAATTGATATATTTAAAATTATCTGTTGATTAACTACATATATAGTAGTATATATTAGTATTGGAGTGATATTCCTGCACATTATAGCGGATGATACCCTATGCACCTCGCATAATAGCGGATGACCCTATATACTGCGATATCCCCCTCAAAGTGGGATTGGTATTTTTATTGTTATCTAACATCTGTGGATGGAGGGAAATAACTGGTTCCTTAAAAATATTTAGTGTTTTTATATACAAAAATATTTTATGTGAATGGATAATCTGCCGGATTTTTTGTGTGATGAAAATTTTAAATTTTAAAATGGCATGGAAATTAATTTTGGGTATATTAAATACCATAAATATTATTTTAAATTTTTAAGGAATTAAAAATAGTTTTTTAAGTTAAAAATATATACATCGAAAATTTGGTATTTTAAAGAGACTGAATTGATTAGGCAAAAATAGGTTTTTGATCATACAAAAAATATGCAGTAAAACATTTTAAATAGAGATTTAAAAATAAATTTTAAATAGAGATTTAAAAATAAATTTTAAAAACGGATTTTTGAGATTGGATATTAAAAATGATATTCGGGAAATATATATAAAGAAGTTGAAATCGATATTAAAAATAGATTGGCACAAATAAATGGAATTTATAAGAAAATTGAATTTATAAAAATGGAATTTTATAAAGAAGACTATTTTAGCGAAACTCGAAGGAGTTATAGAAAATTTATAAATGTAGTTCATAAATGAAGGGAAGTGATATTGGATGATAATTTGGGAATATAAATTTACGGGAAGAATTTATATTGGAATATGGGAAATAAGATGAGAAAGATAGTAGATACTATTTTTTTTAAAGTGAAATGGTTAAGGAGATCGGAAGGGAAGTAATGTGATGGAATCGAGAAGATTTATGAATTGAAATTTGGTTATTGAGATTTTAAAATTTTATTTTATCGATAAGTTACATTTTTATTTTAAAAGGAAGGTTTTTATTTATTAAACTATATAAATTTCATGGTTAGTTGGTATGGAAATATTTCGGATGTGAATTTTTTAAAATACTTGATATCTATTTTAATAAAAATCCTAAATGTTTAAACCTGCTTTGAAAAGTAATGTTATAGGAAAGTGTTTTCAATATTTTAAATAATTATTTAAATATATCTTAAAAACAAATTATTATTATTATCCTTAAATAGTTATTTTTATTTTCATATGTATGTATATAAATTTTGAAAATGTTTTAAATTCATTTATAAACCCTCTTAAAAGCCATAAAAATTGGGTTATTCAGTAAATATGATTTATAAGAAAATTCTTAAATAGAATTGGAAAGAAAAGTAAGAAATTTCCGAAGAGGTTAAATAAGAGTGAACTTCGAAGAATGAAATAGAATTCATTAAAGAAGTACAAAGGAAATTGAGTTTATAAGCAAGTAAAATTGGCTTTGGAATTATTAAGGAATTAGTTAAAGAATTTCGGAATTTATAGAATTTGTTATAAACTAGTCATGGAGTTTACAAATAAAATTGTAAATGGTTGAGAAAAGGGAATAGGAAGTAAAATGAATACTTTCTAAGTTTAAATTTAAAAGGAAATGGAGAAAAATATTCTAAGTGTTGAAAAAGAGTGGAAATTTCTGTTGGAGATATAAGAATTTGAAACTGTTCTCTAATGTTGAAGAACCGAAGGTAATATCTTATAAAGATATTTTGAAATAAATTTTGGGGAATTTATAATAAGGCCTGATGATTGTTTTGGATGTCTATTGATAGTTAAATAACTGACTGTCAATTTTGGCCAATTTCGTTAATCGTTTCGAAGAGACCGAGATCAGATTTGCTTCATTACAACATGATATGGGGTTTTCGCTTCGTGTTTGGTGGCGAGCAGGAGACTCTTACCCCTACATGTCCCTGAGTGGTTGGTTGTAGTCGAGAGGCTGGTCGTAAAAGCAAATTCGAGGTACCAGTGTATGCCACGGCGGAAAGTGGCCGCTGACGGGATGGTTGAAAAGCCTACCGTCCGTTACATTTGGTATCAGAGCGATGTTAAGCGAGAACCTTGGCTCTGGTAGGGATTACTCATTAGAGATAGAGTCATTAGTACTCTAGAATGAGTTTGAGCGTATTAATAGATATGAGCGCGTGTTTGTTAGTGAATATAAATTATTTTATATTGTGTTGACTTATCGGTTGAGTGTTTATAAATTCTGGTCGGCACAGTCTGGACAACTGTATCGATAAAGATTTCTAAACTCTTAGACTAGGCAAACCGAAACAATATTGTTTTGAAATGGGGTAAATGAAATAATTTTACCCAAAGATATATTTGATATAAAAGAAATAATTTTCTGAAATAATTATTTATATTTGGAGTGTTGGAATGATAATATTATAATAAAATAAGATTATAAAATTTAAAAATGGTTTATATAACCAAATGGAAATTTGTATAAGTATAAATTATACAAATGGATTATAATAAAAAAATTGAATTTAAACCGGAATCTGAAAATTTAAATCCCGGAAAGTTTGAAAAAACTATTTTTTTCAAAGTGGTGTGGAAAAATATAATAAGAGTATTATTGATGAATATTTTCAAAAGGAAATTGTTTTAAATGGATTTTGAAAGAGAAATAGCACTGAACTATCTTCAGTCGCTGGAAAATAATCCTGGTGATGACTGCACAGCATTATCAGTATTCATTTTCGAGTTTCTAGGTGACGAATTGCTACCATAATTGATTTGTTTAGATTTGTTGGGCAAACCGGTTTATTTTGGAAATTCCAAAGGGAATTTGTTTTGGATAAAAACCAGATTTGGTTTAAAATGTAAAAAGTGTGATTTCGGGATATTTGAGATTTCAAAATGATTTCGAAAAATGCTAGGTGTTTGAATTCTGGAATCCTTATTTAAATAATTTAGAGATCATCGGAAAATAAGTTATAAACTTATAAATTGAAAATGATTCTAAATAAGGAAGGTATAGAAATTGGATTTCGGAATTAAATTTTAACTTGAGAAAGTAAAATAAATGAAATTAAACTTAAGCGAAGTGACTGGAATATATAATGGAATTGAATGAACCAAAAATAAAATGGTTTGGAGTGAAATTAATTTAAGTATAAATAACTTGAATATGGTTTTTAAATGTTGGTTAAAATGAATTGGAATTTAAATAAAAAGTGAATCGGATTTGAGTTATATTAATTAAAATAGGTAAATGTGAATTATAAAGTGACTATATAACTATCAGTTATAAAAATTCGAATTGAGTTAGTAATAATATCGAATTGAAGTAAATATAAATTTTGAATTGTTTAATATTATAAAAACCATATGGCATAAATCTTGAATGAAATAAAATTTGAGTGAAAATCTGAAATCGTGAATAAATAAATTGGAATAACTTATAAAAATTGAGAAAAAATTGAATAAAAATATATTTAGGCTATAAATAAATGTATAGTCTCGAGTAAAAGTAAAATGGGAGTATACTTGAGTATATAATTTATGGAAATATTAAAAAAATAGTCGTGTGACTTATAAAATTGAAAATTGGAATAGATAAGCCAAAATAAAAGGAGTTTGATATTTTGGAAATGAAATAAAACCCAAACTTGGATTATAAAGTAAATTTGAACTCAGGTAAATTGGTTGAAGTGATTTTGGAATGAAAATCAGATATTGAATTATAAAGTGGAAATGAACTAATTAGATAATTAATTAGTTAATTGGATATAAAATGGATATTAACTAGGTAGAATAAATTTGGATTGTGAGTTAAAAGGGGAATTTGGAAATGAAAACTTGAGTAATAAATAAAATTTGAATTATTTATAAACTGATTAAATATATGTTGAATGTAACCAAATAAAATAGTTCGAAATGGTGATAACTCCGGTTGTAAATAAGTTCAATTGAAGTGTAAGTAAATTGAATATGGCTTTGGGATATTATTGAAAAGAATTCGAAAATGATTTTGAATATGGAATTAAAAATTGTAGTGGATTACATGAAGTGAATGAGTTAATTAAATTAATTAGTAAAATGAAATGAAATGTGATTGAATGAGGATCAATCTAAAAATGGAAATGGAATTCGGTTGCAAGCATAATAAACTCAAGTTATAGAGTGGGAATAAATTGAAATAAATAAATTAACCTGAGTTAATAATTTTGATTGGAGCTTGACTCAAAAAATTGTGAATGTTTATTTTATTAAATGGATAGCGCCGAATTTGTATAGAATAATGGTTGTTCGACGCAAACGAAAGTAAATAAAAATTCTATGAATGAATATAATGTGAATAAAATTGATTTTTAATCAGTTTGGGATAAATATAAATTTGTTGGGTGTAAATATGAAGCGAATGCAAGTTAAGTTGGATATAAATCATTTCAAATTGGATAAATGAATATGTGAATGGATTGAAAGTAGTTAGACTAGTATTAGGACCTTGTGGTTGCTTATAAATACTTGTTTAACATGCTTGGTCATGCGAAATATGTGTTTTGACTATTTAAATAAATGAAACGTTGTTTGATTTTCATATTTTAGTACTTACGTGTTTAAATCGAGTAAGTATAGGTAACCGGAGGCTGTCGGACTAGATTTTGGTTGCGTATTTGCATATGAAGTAAGTGCTTGCTAAATAATGCTTAAAAATGCTAAATAAGGTACGTTTTCGTATTAAATACTGCAAAAAATATAAATATTGATATATATTTTTGTTTTCCGAATGTGTCGGTCGATGTATATATATTTATATCTCTTGTCATATTGCAAAAGGTCCTTCGTACAAAAGAGACTCTGCCAAAAAAATTCGGAAATTTAGGGTGTTAGAAAATTTTTGGAAATTTTTTTTTATTAAAGACGAAATTGATTTCAAATTGTAATTGAAATAAGAGATTTTGGAATTACAATTGAAAACAAATTGTTTGGTTGAAGTGAAAGGGTTAGAAAGTGAATATCGGGTTTTCACTAAGTGGTTTTGGAAAAGTTAAAGGGGTTTAGGGCATTCTTTCTGCCTTAGCAATTTCGGGGACGAAATTCTTTTAAGGGAGAAGGAATGTAACGACCTGGATTTTTTCGTTATTCGATTTTGAATATTTTTAAATATTGAATTTGAATTATAGATTAATTTTGAATATGAAAATTTTGGCTTATTTATAAAAATAAATTCAGAATTTAAATATAGAAATTTATTTGATAATTTAATTATTGACGTTATAATTGAATATTGGTTTAATCTTCGTATATTGAGTTTAAGCCCGATAAAAATTATTTAAAGGCTTGTAAAATTTATATTGATAATAATGAAGAAAACAAAAGTTTTAAAATTGAATTTAAAAGTGATATGTTCAATTTTAAAAATAGCTTGTTTAAATTGACATTTAAAAATAGCCTTTCGAGGCACAGTCTTGGAATTCGACGAAACCAGTTCCATTGGATCTGTAATAATGTATTATTGTCGGATTAGAAATTTTGCAGTATATGAAGCTACCTTTTGATCGTACGGGATATCAACGCGTTGAAATTAATATCAAAATTTAATATAATAATTGGGTCCAAAAAGCTATCTTCTCCATACGATCGAACTGGGACTCGAAACCTTTTCCATTGCGTTCGGAATAGGGGTAAAACGTTATAAACGCCTAGCGGCATGCCTTGATAGGGGTTCGAGATTTTGAGTTGAGTAAATCGATTTAAATAGTATATTATATGTTGACTTTATCTATATTTTCACATCAGCCTTTTCTTTCCCTTCAGGTCACTGTAGACACCCACCCACACGCTAACATCACATCTCCACTTTTATAAATCACGAACGTTCATTCCCATCCTCAATTTAAAAATTCAAGAATTTGTTCGTTCAAATTTAAAAAAAAGGGAATGGCCGCTGTTTAAATCGCTATTTCCCCAGCCTGTTCCTTTTCAGTTCGAAGTTGGGCAAAAATAAGACAAAAGAGATCGAAAACCGCTTCTTCCTTCAACCTTTTCCCTTTCTCTTCCTTCGCAGTCGAGATTCAAAAAAAAAATCGCACGCGAATCGAAACTCGCGGTGTGACAGAAGGCTTCGTCAACGACATAGTGGGAAGGCATGTCAATCGAGCAGCTGGCGTGTGGAGTCAAAGTCGCGTACATGCAAGTCGAGGTTGGCGGCAGACTTGGAGGGGGCTCGAATGGCGAGTGCGACTAGGGTTCGAGCAAGTTGAGGGATTTCGATGAGGGGGGTCCCGCTTGTCTTCCAGGTTAGGAGATGGAGTTCGGTTTCTAGAAGTAGTCGCGAAGACAAGTTTGGGGGGTTTATTGGATGGTGGCCGGAGGAATGGAGAGTGATGGTGGCGGTCGTGCTGTTTGGATTGCTTCCTGGAAGCACGAGCGACTCGCGGCTGCGACTTGGAGATCGTCCCGACCGTTAGGCAATGTTGGTTTGATCATGAGTTGGAGATAGCATTGATGGATGCTTATGAGCGAGCTTTGTTTGCAGCTTTGGTTATCCGCTGCGACGATGGAGAAGTAGGCGTGCGACCTGATTTCTGCAACGACCCGTATTTTCACGGATCGAAACATCGTAAAATAGTTGACCTTTGGTTGCATTTCTATTAAGTTTCAGATTTTGGCAGAATTTTGTTTAAGTCCTAAGTCGTAGCCGACTTATGAGTTCTGGACGAGTTAGTGATGAGTCTGGGCGAGTTAAGGACTTAAGGGGTAAGTCGGCGACGACCTAAGGAAGATGGGGGAGTGGGTTGAGTCGGTAGACAGGTTGGAACGACTTAAGGATAGAGTTAGGTCGTAGTGACCGACTTAAAGACAAAGTAGACGACTTAAGGTTTTGACCGAGTTAAGAATTAGGTCGTATTGTCTTAAGTCGTATGGCGGTTTAGGTCGTGGGTTAGTTGGAGCGACCTATAGAATTATGCAACCTAAGTTTTTGTTAAGTGTTAGGTCGGCTGGGAAAGTTAGCGACCTAGTGGAGTTAGCGACCTAGTGGTTCCGGGTTAGCGACTTAGTAATTAAGTTGTTAGGTCGGTTGGGACGACCTATAGAAGTTAGCGACCTATAGGAGTTAGCGACCTATAGAGTTGAGCGAATTAAGAGGGTTAGCGAGTTGGTGTAGTTAGGTCGGCAACGACCTAAGTAGTAGTGAGCGACTTAAGGAGTTAAGTCGTAAGTCTGGGTAGAGTTAGGTCGCATCCCAGTTGTTCGCGACTTATGTTAGGTCGCGTGGAAGCTTAAGGAATTAGGTCGTAACCTGTTAAGTCGTAGGTCGCTGGGTTTTGGCTTGGTGTTAGGTCGTAGCCTGTGTGTTAAGTCGCGAGCGACCTAGGAGTTAAGTTGTATCTCGTTGAGACCTGGTGCGTTAAGTCGCGTGAGGGCTTATCAGTTAGGTCGTAGGTCGTAAGGTTTGGATAGGTCGAGAGTTTTAGGTCGGAGGCTCTGATAGGTCGGAGGCTCTGTTAAGTCGTGGGGGTTTTTAGGTCGGCAAAGCTTTAGGTCGTAGGTCGGCATAGTGTTAAGTCGGCAGCGACTTAAGAAGGCAGCCGAGTTAAGGATTTCAGCTATAAATAGGAGGGCTTTGTTCCATTTTT
This sequence comes from Allium fistulosum, assembly GCA_030737815.1. Classification (NCBI taxonomy): domain Eukaryota; kingdom Viridiplantae; phylum Streptophyta; class Magnoliopsida; order Asparagales; family Amaryllidaceae; genus Allium; species Allium fistulosum. Next base: position 1,027,834,112 of record CM060902.1, read on the forward strand.
GGGATCCGGATTTCGAAGCGACGAAGTGCTGCAATTTTGAGAGCTCGACTTCTACACTTCTTCACTTCTTTTCTCCACTCTAATCTAGTGCTTCCTTTCATCCAAATCGAAGATCAAGATTGAAGATTCAAGAGCTTAGATTGAGGATCTTCATCTTTTCAAGAGAGATTTCTTCGTTTAAAGTGGATTCGTGATAGATCAAGCTTGATCCTTCGCTGTCCAGATCTGAAACGTATTGATTTGAGTTTGTTTTGGTGATTTGGTGAGTGGTGATTATCTCTCACACGGATCCAAAGGAGTATATCGGATTGTTGGCTCGATTTGGTGTTAAAATAGTGATTTCCATGCATTTTCTTCATCCTAAGTGTAGATCCATATAGATCTATTGTTCATGATGATGTTACATCCATTTTATCATATGTTAACCTATACAAGTTCATTCATCAAGTTTGTAGGGATATAATTCATGTTTTCATGCTTATTGGACTTTCAACTCTTTAATTACGAAAATGCCATTATTGTGATAATTGTTTATTTAGATCTTGTTTGAATGCTTGATTGTTTGGATTAATGTTTGATTTGATTGGTTGTTATGAATTAGATGATTGATGGTTTGATTTAGACCGAAGACGATTCAAAAGCTAAGGGAAAGGCTCTTGAATTGGGAAAGCTGCTCATGGCATATGTAGCGGGATGATGAAGCTCTTATGCATAGATTTGATGATGTGATGTTAAGATGAGGCTTTGCGAGGATGTGATGAAGTGAGGCAATCATGTGATGAAGACTTGGTCTAATCCAGACGGGATCATTCCAAGCATGTTGATAACTCGGTGATATGATTCGAGTTGAGGATAATGAATGGATATGAGAATAGTCGTTGAGGAGGATGACTAGGAGGCTTGGATAGCATCGTTGTTGAAGGTTCTAGCATGCTCTAAGCAAGAGTACGTTTGGGCAGATTCGATGGTCCCAACGGCCAACTGTTGATGGTCGAGTACTCTGGGCAGATTCGATAGTCCTAGGCACGGGCTGCGACGACGTGTGGGAGTTATGTCTAGAACCGGGGTTTCCATTAGCCCTTGACGGACGGCTGAAAGAATGTGCCGGTCATTCAATTAACGGTGATATCGAAGCAATGTTAACAGTGATAGCCAGAGTCATGGATGTTTGGTTGTATCGTCATTCGGACTCAAGAGCGGTATTTTCTAGGTGCTTATCTGATTTAGGCCTTGGTACTTGGAAAACATCGCCCTTGACTCGAATGATTATTACTTTACTTTAAATTGTATGCTTTGCTGTGTTGCTTCTGCTTAGTGTGTGTCTGGGGGCTATCACTGTAGAAAGAGGTGGAGTGGGAGGGTTGTATTCTTATTCCTTTTCCCTTTATGCTCTTTTGGTATGTTGTTAGTTAATTTACTGCTCACTAAGACTGTTGTCTGACTCAAGGCTTTATGTTTTAATTCTTATTGCCTTGGGCTGTTCGTCCATTTTTGGGACGGGCAGACTAGGTAGCAGGTGACAGGTGCTGTTCTCTTCTCACGATGCTGATGTCGAAGACGAGATGGAGGGTTGCATATTATCTTCTTATTATATGTACTGGATGTTCCGCTGTTTTGTATTCTCTGAGTGTTATGTAGTGAGGCTTGATGTATTGGCTATTTGGATGCTTTATTCAACTATTATGGAGTTTTATATGATGTCATTTTGTTCTGTAAAGCTTCACTACACATATGTTCTATTGTATTTTGGTCCATGCGCTGTGAGTAATACGATAGATTCTGTTGTTTTAATCTACCCTGGCAATCGTCCATGGTCGCCTGGCACACTTTACAGCGCACTATCTCTAGATTCGGTGCAGGGGTCATGGGCGGTCGTCACATTTGGTATCAGAGCATTGGTTAATCGATTTTACCCAACGCTCGCTGTCGTAACTACGTATGAGAGACGTAATTGTATTTTGATGGATGAATACTATATATAATATAGTAGTTTAGTTGAGTTTGAGTCCTTTATGCAGTTGTTTCTCTAGATGTTCTAATCATTCCTTTTTATAGATATTGAGAATGAGTCGAAGAGGGAGACCAGCTGCTAGGGAAGGCCGTGCTACTGAGGGGACTGCTGATTATGCAGCTATGTTCGAAGCTATGATGACTTCGATCATGAGAAGGATAATAGTTCCGGGGGCAGCAGTAGATGTTGGAGTTCAAGTCCAAACTCCGAAACCAGTGGATTTTGCTAAGTTGTGCAAGGATTATACTGCTCTTGGAGGGAAGGTTTTCTTGGGAACAGAATCAACTATCGAAGTCCAGAGGTGGATAGATGCTTATAGAAGGATCTTTGGTGATTTGGGAATTGATGATGCAATTAAGAGGAAGTTGGCATCAAGGCAGCTTCAAGGGAGAGCCTCTGATTGGTGGAACTCTATTACCATCAATACTGCGGAGGAAGAGATTACTTGGGAGCAATTCCAAGCTAGATTTGAAGCTAAGTTCATTTCTACAGCTCAGAAGTCTGTTCTGTTCAAGAGGTTTGTGGAGCTCAAGCAAGGTGGAAGATCAGTTCTGGAGTATGTTTCTGAGTTCGAAGCTTTGTCCAAGTATGCCCGGTCGTATATTGAGTCTGCTTATCAGAAGAATGAGAAGTTTGTGACAGGCTTGGACAGTTATCTTGGGAGACAGTTGGTGGATCATTTGGACGATTCATTTGAGAAGCTTGTGGAGAAAGCTCTTAGGCATGAGAGTCTGTTTCCTAAGGAAGGACCTGTTGTTGCTATTACCAGGGGACAGTCTAAACCACAGCAGGGTGGAAACCAGAAGAGGAAGCAGCAGCAGCAGAAGGGTAAGGATGGCCAAAAGAAGCCGAAAGGCGAGGTGACTTGCTACAATTGTCAGCAGAAGGGCCATTTCTCTAAGGATTGTAAGAATCCGAAGGTGCCAATGAAGTGTCACAACTGTGACAAGCCAGGGCATTTCAGGAAGAATTGTCCAGAACCGAGGAGGGACAAGCAGATTGTGCAAGCTTATGCTTTGGGAGCTGTTCCGTCATCTTCGAAAGCTCCTACCGCTGAAGAGAAAGGGAAGAGTGTGGTTGTTCAAGGTACTCTTTTCCTATGTGGTGTTCCAGTTAGAGTTCTGTTTGATACTGGAGCGTCGCATTCATTTGTTTGTAATGAACTTGTAGGCCGATTAGGTTTGGAACCGGATATTGTTGGTAGGCCATTGATTGTGACTAATCCAGTTGGGGGTTCGTCTTGTTTGTGTATGTTATGCCGTGGTCTAGTTGTATCGAGTCATGGTTGCTCTTTTGTTTATGATTGCTTTGTTCTGAACTTTGCGGGGTTCGGGATTATTTTGGGTATGGACTGGCTTAGGATGTATGTGGCTAAGGTTGATTGCGAGAGGTTGGAAGTGACAGTCGAGAATGTGGAGGGGCGAAAGGTGGTGATACGATGTAAGCATGAGGAAGGCGTCTTCATGAGCTTCATGTATTCGCTGGTTGTTCCACGGGATGGACTGTCATCGGTGCCAATCGCTAATGGATTCGAGGATGTCTTTGACGAAGTCAAAGGGTTGCCGCCGCATAGAGAGATCGAGTTTCGTATAGATCTAGTGGAAGGAGCCAGACCTGTTGTGATGCCTCTTAGGCGGATGGCGCCTAGGGAACAGCATGAGTTGAAGGTGCAAGTTGATGACCTTTTACAGAAAGGATTCATTCGGCGTAGTGTGTCCGAGTGGGGTGCACCAGTTGTGTTCGCAACCAAGGCAGATGGGTCATTGAGATTGTGTGTGGATTATCGTGAGCTGAATAAGGTGACTAAGAAGAACAAGTATCCATTGCCGAGAATAGATGACTTGTTTGATCAGCTTCACGAGGCTAAGGTGTTTTCTCAGATGGATTTGGCAACGGGATTTCACCAGTTGAGAGTAGCTAAGGATAGTGTGCCGAAGACTGCTTTTCGGACACCATCTGGTTTCTTTGAGTGGCTGGTAATGCCGTTTGGATTGACTAACGCGCCAGCATATTTTGTGGATCTTATGAATAGAGTGTTCAGAGATCAGTTGAACAAGTTCGTACTTGTGTTCGTGGATGATATTCTGATTTATTCCAGAACGGAAGAGGAGCACAAGACGCACTTGCGTATTGTTTTGGAAATCTTGCGGAAACATCAGCTGAAGGCTAAGTTTTCGAAGTGTCACTTCTGGAAGAGTGAAGTGAGGTTCTTAGGCCATGTGATTTCTGGAAATGGGATAGCGGTTGATCCCGCTAAGGTGGCAGCAATCCAGGATTGGGTTAGACCTAAGAATGCATCTGATGTGAGAAGTTTTCTTGGATTAGCAGGATATTATCGACGGTTTATCAAAGACTTCTCCAAGATAGCTGCACCGTTAACAGGATTGACGAAGAAGAACCAAGTGTTCAGTTGGGATGCTAAGTGTGAGCAAGCTTTCGGAATCCTGAAAGAGAGATTGACGAGTGCTCCTGTTTTGACTATTCCTAGTGGGAATGATGAGATGGTGGTTTACACCGACGCATGTGGTACTGGACTTGGAGCAGTGCTGATGCAGAAGGATAAAGTTGTTGCGTATGCCAGTCGACAACTGAAGCCGCATGAAAGGAATTACCCGACTCATGATTTGGAGTTAGCGGTGATTGTATTTGCTCTGAAGATGTGGAGACATTATCTGCTAGGAGTTCGATTCGAGTTGTTTACGGATCATAAGTCATTGAAGTATCGTTTCTCCCAAAAGGATTTGAATCTCCGGCAGCAACGTTGGCTAGAGTTTTTAGCATCATATGATTTTGGTATAGCTTATACTCCGGGAAAAGGTAACGCAGTGGCAGATGCGTTAAGTCGAAGACATGCAGGATTAGGAGCCATGTTTTCAGAATGGAAGAATCTCGAGTATTTAGCTGGATTTGACTTCAGACCTAGATGCGAATTGGAACCTGAGATGTTAGCAAACTTATCGATAAGACCTTCTCTGGTGGAAAAGATTGGCGAGAGCCAAAAGCGAGACGATAAGCTTGTCAAGATTATCCGTGATTTGGAATCTGGATTAGAACCAGAAAAGGATAAAGGATTCGAGGTCGATCGAGAGGGTTGGCTTCGGAAGCAAGGATGACTGGTTGTTCCCGATATAGATGAATTGAGGAGTGAAGTTCTGAAGGAAAGTCATCACTCGAAGTTGACAATTCATCCAGGTAGAAATAAGATGTATCGGGATATGAAGAGAACCTACTACTGGGAAGGTATGAAGAAGGATGTTGGAAATTTTATTTCCAAGTGCATGAACTGCCAGTTGGTAAAAGCCGAACAGAAGAAGCCAAGTGGATTACTTCAGCCATTAGAAGTTCCTACATGGAAGTGGGAGCAAGTGTCGATGGATTTTATTGATGGACTACCTAGAACAAGAACGGGAAACGAAGGTATTTGGGTCATTATAGATCGTTTGACTAAGAGTGCGAGATTCATTCCTGTTCGATCGACTAGGACTGCATCAAAGTTGGCTGAGTTGTATGTTAAGTGGATAGTTCGATTCCATGGTATTCCGAAGAGTATAGTAAGCGATCGAGACCCATTGTTCACTAGTGGATTTTGGAAGATCTTCCAGGAAGTTTTGGGAACCGAGTTGTGTTTGAGTACAGCTTATCACCCTCAAACAGATGGTCAGACCGAGAGAGTCAACCGAGTTTTGGAAGATCTTCTTAGAGCATGTGTTTTGGACTTCGGAGGATCATGGGAAGATCACCTTCATTTGGTGGAGTTTGCATACAACAACAGTTACCAGTGTAGTATTGGTATGGCACCGTATGAGGCATTGTATGGAAGACCGTGTAACTCTCCGACATGTTGGTTAGAAACTGGAGAAAAGCTGATACTTGGGCCCGAGATGATTCGGCAGACTTCAGATTGTATAGAGATCATTCGGCAACGAATGAAAGCAGCCCAAGACCGCCAGAAGAGTTATGCTGATAAGCGTCGGAAGGATTTGGAATTTGATGCTGGTGATATGGTTTTTGTGAAGATTTCTCCACTAAAGAATGTTATCCGATTCGGGAAGAAAGGAAAATTGACTCCGAGATTTGTTGGACCATTCCCGATCATCGAGCGAATTGGAAAACTCGCCTATAGACTGGAATTACCGGAGAAGATGTCGAGTGTGCACAATGTTTTCCATGTATCGTATCTACGGAAGTATGTGCACGACTCGAATACGATGGTCCCTACTGATAGCTGTGAAGATTTCGAAGTTGATCTAGTCGATAGAAGACCTCGTAAGCCGCTTCGTGTTGTTGAAACCGACACGAAACAGCTTAGGAGGAAGGTAGTTAAGTTGCTCAAGATACAATGGAGTGATGATGATAACGACTGTACGTGGGAGGTGGAAGAGAGGATGAAGGCAGCTCATCCTGAACTCTTCAAGGTATGGCCCTAAGGTGTCGTGTCATCTCACGATATTGTAACTTGCTCCGGTTTTAGAATTCTGCATGCTAAGCTAGAATTGGATGCATGGTTTGTTGATTGCTATGATTGGTAGGCGTGCAGAATAGTCTTTGATTGCTTAGTTTGTTTGGAATTTCGGGGGCGAAATTCCTAAGGGGGAGAGAATGTAACGACCCGTATTTTCACGGATCGAAACATCGTAAAAGAGTTGACCTTTGGTTGCATTTCTATTAAGTTTCAGATTTTGGCAGAATTTTTTTTAAGTCCTAAGTCGTAGCCGACTTATGAGTTCTGGACGAGTTAGTGATGAGTCTGGGCGAGTTAAGGACTTAAGGGGTAAGTCGGCGACGACCTAAGGAAGATGGGGGAGTGGGTTGAGTCGGTAGACAGGTTGGAACGACTTAAGGATAGAGTTAGGTCGTAGTGACCGACTTAAAGATAAAGTAGACGACTTAAGGTTTTGACCGAGTTAAGAAATAGGTCGTATTGTCTTAAGTCGTATGGCGGTTTAGGTCGTGGGTTAGTTGGAGCGACCTATAGAATTATGCAACCTAAGTTTTTGTTAAGTGTTAGGTCGGCTGGGAAAGTTAGCGACCTAGTGGAGTTAGTGACCTAGTGGTTCCGGGTTAGCGACTTAGTAATTAAGTTGTTAGGTCGGTTGGGACGACCTATAGAAGTTAGCGACCTATAGGAGTTAGCGACCTATAGAGTTGAGCGACTTAAGAGGGTTAGCGAGTTGGTGTAGTTAGGTCGGCAATGACCTAAGTAGTAGTGAGCGACTTAAGGAGTTAAGTCGTAAGTCTGGGTAGAGTTAGGTCGCATCCCAGTTGTTCGCGACTTATGTTAGGTCGCGTGGAAGCTTAAGGAATTAGGTCGTAACCTGTTAAGTCGTAGGTCGCTGGGTTTTGGCTTGGTGTTAGGTCGTAGCCTGTGTGTTAAGTCGCGAGCGACCTAGGAGTTAAGTTGTATCTCGTTGAGACCTGGTGCGTTAAGTCGCGTGAGGGCTTATCAGTTAGTTCGTAGGTCGTAAGGTTTGGATAGGTCGAGAGTTTTAGGTCGGAGGCTCTGATAGGTTGGAGGCTCTGTTAAGTCGTGGGGGTTTTTAGGTCGGCAAAGCTTTAGGTCGTAGGTCGGCATAGTGTTAAGTCGGCAGCGACTTAAGAAGGCAGCCGAGTTAAGGATTTCAGCTATAAATAGGAGGGCTTTGTTCCATTTTTGGGATCCGGATTTCGAAGCGACGAAGTGCTGCCATTTTGAGAGCTCGACTTCTACACTTCTTCACTTCTTTTCTCCACTCTAATCTAGTGCTTCCTTTCATCCAAATCGAAGATCAAGATTGAAGATTTAAGAGCTTAGATTGAGGATCTTCATCTTTTCAAGAGAGATTTCTTCGTTTAAAGTGGATTCGTGATAGATCAAGCTTGATCCTTCGCTGTCCAGATCTGAAACGTATTGATTTGAGTTTGTTTTGGTGATTTGGTGAGTGGTGATTATCTCTCACACGGATCCAAAGGAGTATATCGGATTGTTGGCTCGATTTGGTGTTAAAATAGTGATTTCCATGCATTTTCTTCATCCTAAGTGTAGATCCATATAGATCTATTGTTCATGATGATGTTACATCCATTTTATCATATGTTAACCTATACAAGTTCATTCATCAAGTTTGTAGGGATATAATTCATGTTTTCATGCTTATTGGACTTTCAACTCTTTAATTACGAAAATGCCATTATTGTGATAATTGTCTATTTAGATCTTGTTTGAATGCTTGATTGTTTGGATTAATGTTTGATTTGATTGGTTGTTATGAATTAGATGATTGATGGTTTGATTTAGACCGAAGACGATTCAAAAGCTAAGGGAAAGGCTCTTGAATTGGGAAAGCTGCTCCTGGCATATGTAGCGGGATGATGAAGCACTTATGCATAGATTTGATGATGTGATGTTAAGATGAGGCTTTGCGAGGATGTGATGAAGCGAGGCAATCATGTGATGAAGACTTGGTCTAATCCAGACGGGATCATTCCAAGCATGTTGATAACTCGGTGATATGATTCGAGTTGAGGATAATGAATGGATATGAGAATAGTCGTTGAGGAGGATGACTAGGAGGCTTGGATAGCATCGTTGTTGAAGGTTCTAGCATGCTCTAAGCAAGAGTACGTTTGGGCAGATTCGATAGTCCCAACGGCCAACTGTTGATGGTCGAGTACTCTGGGCAGATTCGATAGTCCTAGGCACGGGCTGCGACGACGTGCGGGAGTTATGTCTAGAACTGGGGTTTCCATTAGCCCTTGACGGACGGCTGAAAGAATGTGCCGGTCATTCAATTAACGGTGATATCGAAGCAATGATAACAGTGATAGCCAGAGTCATGGATGTTTGGTTGTATCGTCATTCGGACTCAAGAGCGGTATTTTCTGGGTGCTTATCTGATTTAGGCCTTGGTACTTGGAAAACATCGCCCTTGACTCGAATGATTATTACTTTACTTTAAATTGTATGCTCTGCTGTGTTGCTTCTGCTTAGTGTGTGTCTGGGGGCTATCACTGTAGAAAGAGGTGGAGTGGGAGGGTTGTATTCCTATTCCTTTTCCCTTTATGCTCTTTTGGTATGTTGTTAGTTAATTTACTGCTCACTAAGACTGTTGTCTGACTCAAGGCTTTATGTTTTAATTCTTATTGCCTTGGGCTGTTCGTCCATTTTTGGGACGTGCAGACTAGGTAGCAGGTGACAGGTGCTGTTCTCTTCTCACGATGCTGATGTCGAAGACGAGCTGGAGGGTTGTATATTATCTTCTTATTATATGTACTGGATGTTCCGCTGTTTTGTATTCTCTGAGTGTTATGTAGTGAGGCTTGATGTATTGGCTATTTGGATGCTTGTATTCAACTATTATGGAGTTTTATATGATGTCATTTTGTTATGTAAAGCTTCACTATACATATGTTCTATTGTATTTTGGTCAATGCGCTGTGAGTAATACGATAGATTCTGTTGTTTTAATCTACCCTGACAATCGTCCATGGTCGCCTGGCACACTTTACAGCGCACTATCTCTAGATTCGGTGCAGGGGTCATGGGCGGTCGTCACAATTTCTTAGAGCATGGGATTAAGGTTTATTTTATTTTATTCTGAAAGTAATTGAAAATTTATTTTATTAATGAATCAAAATCCTATAGATATTATAATCTTTTACATACGAGGTCTGAGAATCATTAAACAAATCGTGTGTGGTTCGTGGCTGTGAAATCCTTGCGATAGAATTGGTTGAATTTTCCGGAGTAAGTTGGAATATTAGATTATTCAGAATCTGAATGTTCGGCAGATTTAAAAATCAAGGTGAGAATCCCTCACTCATTTGGATTACCACCTTTAAATTTAAATTTTTAAATTTAAATTAATTGATGCTTGATTTAATTGATATATTTAAAATTATCTGTTGGGTGACTACATATATAGTAGTATATATTAGTATTGGAGTGATATTCCTGCACATTATAGCGGATGAGACCCTATGCACCCCGCATAATAGCGGATGACCCTATATACTGCGATATCCCCCTCGAAGTGGGATTGGTATTTTTATTGTTATCTAACATCTGTGGATGGAGGGTAACAACTGGATTCCTTAAAAATATTTAGTGTTTTTATATACAAAAATATCTGATGTGAATGGATAATCTGCCGGATTTTTTGTGTGATGAAAATTTTAAATTTTAAAATGGCATGGAAATTAATTTTGGTTATGTTAAATACCATAAATATTATTTTAAATTTTTAAGGAATTAAAAAGAGATTTTTAAGTTAAAAATATATACATCGAAAATTTGGTATTTTAAAGAGACTGAATTGATTAGGCAAAAATAGGTTTTCGATCATACAAAAAATATGCAGTAAAACATTTTAAATAGAGATTTAAAAATAAATTTTAAATAGAGATTTAAAAATAAATTTTAAAAAGGGATTTTTGAGATTGGATATTAAAAACGATATTCGGGATATATATATAAAGAAGTTGAAATCGATATTAAAAATAGATTGGCAAAAATAAATGGAATTTATAAGAAAATTGAATTTATAAAAATGGAATTTTATAAAGAAGACTATTTTAGCGAAACTCGAAGGAGTTATAGAAAATTTATAAATGTAGTTCATAAATGAAGGGAAGTGATATTGGATGATAATTTGGGAATATAAATTTACGGGAAGAATTTATATTGGAATATGGGAAATAAGATGAGAAAGATAGTAGATACTATTTTTTTTAAAGTGAAATGGTTAAGGAAACCGGAAGGGAAGTAATGTGATGGAATCGAGAAGATTTATGAATTGAAATTTGGTTATTGAGATTTTAAAATTTTATTTTATCGATAAGTTACATTTTTATTTTAAAAGGAAGGTTTTTATTTATTAAACTACATAAATTTCAAGGTTAGTTGGTATGGAAATATTTCAGAAGTGAATTTTTTAAAATACTTGATATCTATTTTAATAAAAATCCTAAATGTTTAAACCTGCTTTGAAAATTAATGTTATAGGAAAGTGTTTTCAATATTTTAAATAATTATTTAAATATGTCTTAAAAACAAATTATTATTATTATCCTTAAATAGTTATTTTTATTTTCATATGTATGTATATAAATTTTGAAAATGTTTTAAATTTATTTATAAACCCTCTCAAAAGCATGAAAATTGGGTTATTCAGTAAATATGATTTATAAGAAAATTCTTAAATAGAATTGGAAAGAAAAGTAAGAAATTTCCGAAGAGGTTAAATAAGAGTGAACTTCGAAGAATGAAATAGAATTCATTAAAGAAGTACAAAGGAAATTGAGTTTATAAGCAAGTAAAATTGGCTTTGGAATTATTAAGGAATTAGTTAAAGAATTTCAGAATTTATAGAATTTGTTATAAACTAGTTAAGGAGTTTACAAATAAAATTGTAAATGGTTGAGAAAAGGGAATAGGAAGTAAAATGAATACTTTCTAAGTTTAAATTTAAAAGGAAATGGAGAAAAATATTCTAAGTGTTGAAAAAGAGTGGAAATTTCTGTTGGAGATATAAGAATTTGAAACTGTTCTCAAATGTTGAAGAACCGAAGGTAATATCTTATAAAGATATTTTGAAATAAATTTTGGGGAATTTATAATAAGGCCTGATGATTGTTTTGGATGTCTATTGATAGTTAAATAACCGACTGTCAATTTTGGCCAATTTCGTTAATCGTTTCGAAGAGACCAAGATCGGATTTGCTTCATTACAACATGATAGGGGGTTCTCGCTTCGTGTTTGGTGGCGAGCAGGAGACTCTTACACCTACATGTCCCTGAGTGGTTGGTTGTAGTCGAGAGGCTGGTCGTAAAAGCAAATTCGAGGTACCAGTGTATGCCACGGCGGAAAGTGGCCGCTGATGGGATGGTTGTCTTCCAGGTTGGGAGATGGAGTTCGGTTTCTATAAAGTGTCACGAAGACAAGCTTGGGGGGTTTACTGGATGGTGGCCGGAGGAATGGAGAGTGATGGTGGCGGCCGTGCTGTTTGGATTGCTGCCTGGAAGCACGAGCGAGTCGCGTCTGCAACTTGGAGATCGTCCCGACCGTAAGGCAATGTTGGTTTGGTCACGAGTTGGAGATAACATTGATGGATGCTTATGAGCGAGCTTTGTTTGCAGCTTTGGTTATCCGCTGCGACGATGGAGAAGTAGACGTGCAGCCTGATTTCTTAGAGCATAGGATTAAGGTTTATTTTATTTTATTTCGAAATTAATTGAAAATTTATTTTATTAATGAATCAAAATCCTATAGATATTATAATCTTTTACATACGAGGTCTGAGAATCATTAAACAAATCGTGTGTGGTTCGTGGCCGTGAAATCCTTACGATAGAATTGGTTGAATTTTCCGGAGAAAGTTGGAATATTAGATAATTCAGAATCTGAATGTTCGGCAGATTTAAAAATCAAGGTGAGAATCCCTCACTCATTTGGATTACCACCTTTAAATTTAAATTTTTAAATTTAAATTAATTGATGCTTGATTTAATTGATATATTTAAAATTATCTATTGGATGACTATATATATAGTAGTATATATTAGTATTGGAGTGATATTCCTGCACATTATAGCGGATGAGACCCTATGCACCCCGCATAATAGCGGATGACCCTATATACTGCGATATCCCCCTCGAAGTGGGATTGGTATTTTTATTGTTATCTAACATCTGTGGATGGAGGGAAACAACTGGATTCCTTAAAAATATTTAGTGTTTTTATATACAAAAATATCTAATGTGAATGGATAATCTGCCGAATTTTTTGTGTGATGAAAATTTTAAATTTTAAAATGGCATGGAAATTAATTTTGGGTATATTAAATACCATAAATATTATTTTAAATTTTTAAGGAATTAAAAAGAGATTTTTAAGTTAAAAATATATACATCGAAAATTTGGTATTTTAAAGAGACTGAATTGATTAGGCAAAAAATAGGTTTTTGATCATACAAAAAATATGCAGTAAAACATTTTAAATAGAGATTCAAAAATAAATTTTAAATAGAGATTTAAAAATAAATTTTAAAAAGGGATTTTTGAGATTGGAAATTAAAAATTATATTCGGAAAATATATGTAAAGAAGTTGAAATCGATATTAAAAATAGATTGGAAAAAATAAATGGAATTTATAAGAAAATTGAATTTATAAAAATGGAATTTTATAAAGAAGACTATTTTAGTGAAACTCGAAGGAGTTATAGAAAATTTATAAACGTAGTTCATAAATGAAGGGAAGTGATATCGGATGATAAGTTGGGAATATAAATTTACGGGAAGAATTTATATTGGAATATGGGAAATAGGATGAGAAAGATAGTAGATACTATTTTTTTAAAGTGAAAAGGTTAAGGAGACTGAAAGGGAAGTAATGTGATGGAATCGAGAAGATTTATGAATTGAAATTTGGTTATTGAGATTTTAAAATTTTATTTTATCGATAAGTTACATTTTTATTTTAAAAGGAAGGTTTTTATTTATTAAACTATATAAATTTCAAAGTTAGTTGGTATGGAAATATTTCAGAAGTGAATTTTTTAAAATACTTGATATCTATTTTAATAAAAATCCTAAATGTTTAAATCTGCTTTGAAAAGTGATGTTATAGGAATGTGTTTTCAATATTTTAAATAATTATTTGAATGTCTTAAAAAAATTATTATTATTTTCCTTAAATACTTATTTTTATTTACATATGTATGTATATAAAGTTTTGAAAATGTTTTAAATTTATTTATAAACCTTCTCGAAAGCCTGAAAATGGTGTTATTCAGTAAATATGATTTATAAGAAAATTCTTAAATAGAATTGGAAAGAAAAGTAAGAAATTTCCGAAGAGGTTAAATAAGAGTGAACTTAGAAGAATGAAATAGAATTCATTAAAGAAGTACAAAGGAAATTGAGTTTATAAGCAAGTAAAATTGGCTTTGGAATTATTAAGGAATTAGTTAAAGAATTTCGGAATTTATAGAATTTGTTATAAACTAGTCAAGGAGTTTACAAATAAAATTGTAAATGGTTGAGAAAAGGGAATAGGAAGTAAAATAAATACTTTCTAAGTGTAAATTTAAAAGGAAATGGAGAAAAATATTCTAAGTGTTGAAAAAGAGTGGAAATTTCTGTTGGAGATATAAGAATTTGAAACTGTTTTCAAATGTTGAAGAACTGAAGGTAATATCTTATAAAGATATTTTGGAATAAATTTTGGGGAATTTATAATAAGGCCTGATGATTGTTTTTGGATGTCTATTAATAGTTAAATAACCGATTGTCAATTTTGGCCAATTTCGTTAATCGTTTCGAAGAGACCGGGATCAGATTTAATTATCCAAAAACCACTTCTATCTGGTTTGAACGTTACGAATGAATACATTGAAGATGATGAAGACGGTGATTCGGTTTGTCCAGACCCAGGGCAACTTGTATGGACGAATGCTATCAGAACATCATCATTAGAGGACGATGAGCATTCTAAGAGAAATCGTTCCTTGGAAGGTAACGCTTAGCCTCGAGCCTCATCAACAGGGAATGACTAAAACATGGGAGATGCAGCAATGCTAAGTAGGTCGCACCCAAGTAGGGTATGTTATCACCTTTCTAGATGTCCTCGGAAACCCTATCTATCTTATATATGGGTACACATGAAAGAAGAAGCGCTTGATGATAAGGGTGGGAACACCCGGGGTGATAACATATTCGGTCTATCCAGGTTAGGGGTAGGCCGGTCTTGTGTAGCAGGGGATCCCGGCGTGGTCCTCGGTACATGGTTCTAGAGGTGTACTATGACGAGCGGTACCCCAATGGCTCAGTCATTCATTGGAATCCATTCTCCAATACGAGCTTACAGTTTTGTTTGTAGAGCCTAGTATGCTAGAATTTAATTAATGTAACAATTTCAGCTATTTGACTAAGTATTTGTATTTAGACACTATTATAATATCACTGGATTTTCTATAAAGAGTTTTGGTTATCGTAAGGGAAAAACCCGTCGTGTTTATTTGTGACGTGGTCTTACGAGATACCTTTGTTTTTCAAAGGATTTTGAAAAGTTAATAATTCAAATTGAGTGTGTTTCTCACGCTGGTTTTTCAGACTGACTCGGGTGTTATTTTATTATAATGCTCGGGTAGACCGAGTATTATAGATTCAAGTTAAAATGCAAGTGAGCTCAAGAGACGAGCTGGAGGAGTTGAGAAGTTTATCACGTACTTGGTTATTTCTGCTATGTGAGTTATGGATATCAGGACGAGTTATTAAACTGTCTGAATTGATGTATTTAATTGTTATACTCTGATAATGGTATGTAGATTAACAATACAGTTCTTGTATTTAAAATATGTTGTTATATATATTATATTTTGTTCCGCTGCGATTGTAAGATTCTGTGTTGTTATGTTTCTTTCTTCTACCTTTTTCTTCTTCACCCCTAATGAACTGGTATTTCCGGCACTCGACTGCTCGACATTTTATGCAGTGGACGTATTGATGTTGATTTTCGAGGGTCAAAAATCCCCGTTCGTTACAAATCTACTCAGCTTATGATGTTTGGCTTTCACTTATTGACAGTTTGCACACTGCCTAACCCACAAGTCAACATCCCTCTTCATGCCTTCCCAATAGAAGCTCTTCTTCATATCTTGATACATCTTGGTCCCTCCAGGATGAATCGTTAACTTGGACCGATGACATTCTCCAAGAACTTCTTTCCTCAAGTCCTCAACATTTGGAACACACAACCGTCCCTTCTTTCTCAACCATCCCTTCTGGTCAAGACTAAAATCTTTCATATCATTCATCTTGGTTCCAACCTCAAGCCTTCTAATCCACTCGGCTAACACTGGATCCTCTTTCTGCTTAGAAGCATTTCTCTCGATCAACACTAGTTGATCTTCCAAATAGGACAACATAGCGGTACTCTGACTCGAACTAGCAGTCAATCTTAATTGCACACCACAAGTAGTCAAAGCTTCTAAATCTTTCCATTTTGCCAACATAGCTAACACCACATTCTGATGTCTTCTACTAAGAGCGTTCGCTACCTATTTCCTTTCCCAAGAGTATACTCTATACCAAAATCATAAGCAGCCAAAAACTCCAGCCACCTCTGCTATCTCATATTCAACTCCTTCTGAGAGAATAAGTACCTTAAAGACTTATGATTTGTGTATAGCTCTAATCTCTCCCCTAAGAGATAATGCCTCCAAATCTTCAATGCAAAAATCACCGCAGCCAACTTTAAATCACGAGTAGTATATCTCACTTCATGCGGTCTAAGCTGTCGTGAAGAATAGGCAATCACTTTACCCTTCAGTATTAACACGGCTCCTAATCCAGTTCCGCACGAATCGGTATACACCACCAACCCTTGGTTCCTCTGGAACTACTAACACATGTGCATTGGTCAACAAATGCTTTAACTTAAGGAATTCTTCCTCACATTTATTGGACCAGACAAACTTCACATCCTTCCTGGTTAGCTTAGTCAAAGGTGCTGCTATCCATAGGAAATCCTTGATGAATCTCTAGTAATAGCCAACAAGTACAATAAAACTTCTAATCTCAATCACCGTCTCTAGTCTCTTCCAATTATTAACAGCTTCGATGTTATCTGGATCGACCGACAACCCCTTCCCTGAAACCACGTGACCAAGAAACTTAACCTCTTTCTTCCAAAAAGGACACTTTGAAAACTTCGCCTTCAGCTGATGCTGCCTTAGTGTTTCAAGCACCACTCTAAGATGATATTCATGCACCCTTTAATCCTTAGAGTATACTAAAATGTCATCTATGAACACTAACACGAACCTATCCAAGTACTCTCGAAAGAATCAGTTCATCAAATCCACGAAGAAAGCATGTGCATTCGTTAACCTGAATGGCATTACTAACCACTCATACGAACCATACCTAGTCCAAAATGCTATCAAAGGAGTACTGTCCTCTACCACACTTAACTGATTGAAACCTATCGCCAAATCAACCTAGGAAAACACTCTAGCTCCACACAACTGATCAAATAGATAATTAATTCTCAGCAAAGGATACTTATTATTAATTGTCCTCTCGTTAAACTTACAATAGTTGATACACATCCTCAATGATCCATCTAGTTTCTTCACGAACACCGTGGCTGCTCCAAGCCGAACTGCTTGGTCTAATAAAATTCCTTCCTTCTAAATGCACTAGCTGCACCTTCAATTCCTTCATCTCAGTCGGTGTCATCATTCTAGGTGGTCTACTTACAGGTTCAGCTCCTGGCACAAGATCTATCCGAAACTCAACAGCTCATTTCGGTGGTAGTCCCAGAACTGGCTCAAAGACATCTGCAAACTCCCTTGCTACTTAAACCTGAATTAACTCTTCTCCCACTTCTATAGCACATAACAAAGCACAACTACTCCCGTTAGAATTATCCACTGAGAATATGATTCGTTTATGACTATCAGGGTGTCTTAGTGATAATTCCCCATCCTGGCAAAATATCCTAGCCTCGTACTAACTCAACCAATTCATATCCAAAATGATTCTGAAACCTACGTTATCGAAAACATACAAACTGCATGCAAACTTATGACCTAACAAGTCTAGTTCTAACTATTCACATTTCATCCCTAGAGTTGCATACCCTCCTATTGGATTTGAAACCTTTAAGGAAGTAACAAGGTATGTGGGTTCTAAGCATAATCTATCAACCAAATTCTGAGATATAAATAAATTTGATGCACCGGTATCAAATAGTATCCTAACCGGTATACTCTAAATCAAAAGCATACCTTCCATCACAGGCTTTCCTTTTTCAGCTGTAGTTGGCCTAGCAGATGATGATCCAACAGTAAAAACCTTTCCATTATCCGCCCTAACTGGTTTTGGACACTGATTCTTATAATGCGCAACTTGGTCATAGTTGAAGCACTTGACATTCTTATTTTC
Organism: Allium fistulosum; assembly: GCA_030737815.1. Lineage (NCBI taxonomy): Eukaryota > Viridiplantae > Streptophyta > Magnoliopsida > Asparagales > Amaryllidaceae > Allium > Allium fistulosum. Next base: position 1,027,852,051 of record CM060902.1, read on the forward strand.
TACAGCTTTCTTCCCCTTGCCTGACCGACACTCATGAGCATAATGACCCTTCTTGTCACACTTGAAGCAAACCAAATCAGCCTTTGCCTTCTTTGCTACCTCCCCATTTTAGGTTGCCTTCTTTTTAAAGAACTTCCTCTTCTTTGCTTGAGGACCCTGGGTTTCAACCGGCTTTTCTCTAGTACAAATAGCAAGCATCTCTTCATTTCAGATTGTCATCTCCGCAACTACATTACAAGGATCACGGATGTGTCAGGGTTGCCCTAGCATGCTCAGGTCTCAATCCTTGAATCAACCTCTCATTCCTCCCAATGACGATATCTATAGTAGCATACCCATATCGAAACAACTGATCAAACTTAGTAGCACATTCAATTACCGACATCTCTACCTGCACCAAATCCATAAAATTTCTCATCAACGCTGACTTAGCAACTTTAGATAAAAACCTCTGTTCAAATCTCCTCCTAAATTCTGCCTATGACAATTCTTCCTCCGGAACTCTGGCAGTAACACTATTCCACCAATGAAGTGCTGCTCCTTGCAACTGCCTAGAGGCCAGCCACCTCTTCTGCTCATCATCTAAACCCAAATCAACAAAGATTCTTTCGCAATGCAACAACCAATTCTCAACTTCGATAGCGTCCTCTGTTCCCATGAACGGCTTTCCACCAAGACTGGTGCAGTCTCTGCTCAGCTTAGCATAATTATTCACTAGTGGAGCCACATGATTAGCTCCTCCAATATTTCCAGCAACTCCAGCAGTAGCTCCAACTTGCATCAGATTGACGCAAAACTGATGCATCATCCCCACATCTACTGCTGGATTTCCAGCACCCACATTGCCATTAGCATTTTGGTTAGCATTAGCCTGTCGACCTTGGTTCCTCCTGGTATTAGGTCGAACATTTCCATTGGTTATGGTGCTTCCTCCACCGAGATTTCCTCTTCCGTTTCCTACCTACATATCTTCTTTCACATAAATCTGCATACGAGTCTTGGTAAGATACAGAAAAATGGTCTAAGAGAGAGGGAAATACGCACTTATATATATATATATATATCAAATGCAAGTATGTTACTATAGCGTTAACCCAAACCCTGATTTTATTTTTCGATTCATTGGATTATGTTTTTGAAAAATCTTTTAGTTTTAATTTTTTTTGAAGTTTCATAAATATATGCTCTGATACCAACTTGTAACATCCCCCACTTGGAGACCCAAAACTAACGGCTACGGATGCTGCAGTCATCCATAGTTCTTAATCCTCGGCGATCAAATACTATAATGTTAGATACATTGATATAACAGAAACACATAGATATGGAAAAAATTTAAAATCAACAAACAACTTTCTCATTCCATCTCAAAGCATTTCAAATTCATTACATAATCCCAATACGAGAATCACGTTTAAAGAAAATATATTTATTACAACATACGCCAAGAGCGAAATATGAAGATGCCTCCATGGATGATCAGAGTATATATAGGCAATTAAACAACTTTGCCTTTACAACAACAAAATGGAATCAAAAAAGAAAGGAACTCTAAATAGCTATCATGCCTACTCGTCTTTGGAAACTTATTCATCTAAAGAGATACCTGAAACCTCAACACTCAAACTACTCAAAATCAATTGAGCACCCGAGAGTTTAAGGGGAAAACGTAAACTTCGAGTTAGACATAAAGCTTGGTATGAATAATAATCTACCATCTCAAACCATTTAGATATCTAGTGAGACCACGCCACTTAGCGGAATGGGTTTTCTCCTCACTAGTATCTTTCAAAACTTTTATAAAATCATATACTATGCTCCTGCATCCACAATGGTTAAAACATAGCAATTCAAAATATTGTGATGATGTGCATACAAGTTGAAACATTCTGGATTTCCCATCCTCTGTTTAATTGACTACCTATCATATTTATAGTTTTTAGGGTCACTATTAACCTATTAGTTTTCATGGGCTGACTAATAACCTGTTCAAATTTATGGACTCCTTGTCCTATTTCATAGTTTTCATCGGATCACTAAGAACCTATTGGCCCCTGCCAATAACATCATTGTTTCATGGGTTCTCCCTGAACCTACTAGTAACTCCAACAACTTCCCTTTTATCCTAGTTTTCTTGAGTTGACTAGGAACCTATTGACTTCTGTCAATAACTTAATCCGGATATAGTTTTCGTGGGTTCATTACAAACATATTGGCCCCTGCCGATAACTCAATCTAATCATATTTTCCATGGGATCACTATGAACCTATAGGTAACTCCAATAACTTCCTAAACATAGTTTTCATGGGTTTACTATGAACCTGTCTATCTGACAACTTCTTTAATCAATGTTTAGGCATCCTATATTCTGGTCTTCCTGATCTCCTTGATGCAATTCTACTCATTCAGAAATTAATTAAATTTATATTCACTACTGGGTCAACCTAATTGGTTATTCTGTCATTTTTCCTCAAAATGCAGTTATGGGTCCATTATAATGTGAATATATATATATATATATATATATATTTGTAGAAGAAAACATAATAACATAATAATACCAACACCTATGGGTTTAACATCCTTGAAATCATTTTCACATAAAACATGGTTAATCCCTTTAACCTATTATTTTATCAAGGAAAAGCTTCTTCAAAACTTCATACTTAAAACCATTTCAAAACTCTTTTATCTTAGCCATGGGTTTTCCTTTAAAATGAGATTTGGTTATTTTTTTTGAAAACTAAGGCATTCGAAACCTTTTAACCTTTACTTTCGAAACCATTGGAAACTTCCTTTCGAAAGCATTAAAATCTTCTTTTCAAAACTCTAGGCACCTACCTTTCAAAACACTTTAAAACCTTTCTTTCGAAACCTTTCGAATGTATTAAAGTGAAACCATTCAACTATATAAGCTTAGCTTTGAAACCATTTGAAAGTACCCCTTTCGAAACCATTGAAATTACCCCTTTCAAAACCATTGGGTTTATCTTTAAAATATCTTTTGGGTCAAAGTGAATATAAACGAAAGTATCTCTTTCAAAACCATTCTTTATCATATAAAAATATTTGGAGAAAAACTTGATGGCGTCGGAACCATCCTTTCAAAAGCTTAAACCATATAAGTAAAACATTAGAAGGTTAGCTTCGAAATCTCTTTTGAAACCATTGCCTTCGAAACCATTAACCCTTTTGAAAGCTTTAGGAAGTGACCTATATTTACAAAACAAAGGCTACCTTTCAAAAGTATTGATATCTTCAATTCCTTTGAAAAGCATTGATATTTGCGTAAGCTATAATTCGGGCTTCAAAATTCCAGCAAGCACAGATTCCATCGTCATTTCTCAAACTTCTCCTCTTCTTCTCGAAATCCATCCCAATCTCCAATCCAACCCAACTATTTTCTCAAATCATAACTCTCATATTTGCACTAGCTATAAATAAACAGCTTGCACAAATATGGATTGTGTAAGCTATATACATAAAGCTTGCGCAAATACGGAATGCGCAAGCTTTATTTTTCTTTTTAAAAAATATATAGCTTGCGCAATCCATATTTGCGCAAGCTATATGGAAACGAGGTCTACTTTTGTAATTGGTTTTTCTCCGAGCCTATTTGCGAAATTAGTTTTTAGGCCAAGCCTCGTTTGAAAATTTTTCCATTAAATCCTATGATATTTATTAGTTTACATTTTGTAATTGCAATAAACTTTGATTGGGTTACCAATAATTTCATGTGTTTTGCGCGGAATTATTCTAAAACTTAGTAGATATTGGGTTCATTGTTTGCTAGAAAGCTTATATTAAAAGGTTGAGTTAACTAGAGTTGGATAGAGTTATCTGAGGCCACTTGTTAATCCATGATTTACAAAAGTAGTTTGAATTTACAGTAATAGTATACTAATAAATGCATTTTGTTTGACGATTGTTTGTTCTAGGATATGTATTATTCAGGTTTTGTTTGTTCTAGGATTAATTTTTTTGGGATTTGTACAAATAATTCAAATGGTCTTTGAAAAGTAGAGTACTTTACTTTTGCCTTAATGTCTAAAAACTGTTTGTTAACCCTGTTATAAAACCAAAAATTCATATTTGTTTATAGAGGCATTTAGTATATATAATTCTTTCGAATGCATGCATTGTGTTCAAAAGGAAATTCTTATTTTTGTGCTTTGCGTTGGACCATATTAGTCTTTTATATTCATAGCAGAGAATTGCAATTTTAAATATATTGATGAAAGGGTAAAAAGGTATCGACTCTTAATACAAACTATATTGTATGTATAGTTAAGTGGTAGTGATTCTTATATAAATAGACCCCTATGAATCTACATATCATTTCTTCTTCTAAACATTAACTCTGCATGATGGAGCCCGGCATGTACTTTAATGTTGAAGCAAAAAAACTGACATGTTCTTGCATTGTGGATTTTATAACAAATAGTAAATGAAAATAAATAACTGATATAAACTCTACCAATAGTTGCATTATCCTGTACTCATTTTTGGGTTTTTTGTGTTTATTATTAGATCCACATTTTACTCATCACATGTCTCTTACTCATATTGTAAGCTGTAACTTGACTAATCTAGCGTATATTTTTAGTGTTATTTAAAATGGTACTTATTGTTAGAATTCTCAAAAATAGTGAATGAGATATATCCCACATCACCAAAAATAAGTCCATTTTCTTGTTTATATAGTGTACACTCAATCCCTATATTGGCCTTTAGGGTCAGGTAATTTTGTGCGAGGGGGAGGACCTATATGGCCATGGACTAACACGCGCGCGCCGCCGCCCGCCCGTCCGACCGACAGAACCGGGTCGGGTCGGGTGCGGATGTGGGTCCAATAAGATTGGGCCGTGTCATATATTTTTGCTACCTAAAAAATGGACTGATTTTAAAACAGAAGTGTGTTTAAATAGATACGGATTTTCCAACGGTTGTGACCGTTGCAAACTGATGAAGAGACGCGATTTTTCAGATGACCGTTACAACGAACAGCAACAGTTCTGAACCGTTGCAAACGAACGGACACGGCTGTTGCAAACAGCAACAGTTTTTGGCGTTGGAAATGAAAGGAAGTGCCTGTTGCGAACAGTAACACTTTTTGGCGTTGCAAATGAAGGGATACTTCTTTTCTCAACGGGTGTAGCCATTGGGAATTCGACTATAAATAAGGAGGAAACCTGATCACTTTCCTCACTTAATTTTAAAACCGAGTTATCTCTTCTTTATCTTCATTTCTTAAAATCATAATCAGTCCTATCACACAGAAGATCATACACATCACGATCTCGATCAGCTTATGTCTGTTGTATCTTGGGAGACTTTAAATAAAGTCTTAAGGAAATTGTTACGACAAGCCTCAGATGAAATTTCCTTGTAATACCCCAAAATTTTGTGAAAAATCATTTTTGTAAAATGATTTAATTTTTGAAATATTTAGATTTAAATATGATGAAATTTCTGGAATAAATAGTGTGCAAGAATATGTGTGCACGTGCACACTGAAATGGCACAAGGAAGAACTCCAGATTTCTTGAATTTAAAACAAGAATTGAAAAACAATACAAACATGATTTTGCAACATGGATATTTGATTTCTGGAATTATATGGATCATCTTAGAAAATAAGAAAAATAAGTTTTACTTTAAATCAGTAAACAGATTTTAATTAAAACCCAGAAAAGAAAATTATACATATGTATAAGGATTTGTAAACTTGTATACATGTAGGTGCATATGTTTCTGAAGTTAAAAGAGGAATTAAAATAAGCCTAGATAAGATATGTATACAAATATACATTTTTAAACACTGAAAAGTACATATATGAAAGCAAGTGAAACCCTAACATTAAAATGACATGAAATGTGATACAAGTCAATATGCTTGTGTAGGCAAAAATAGCAAAGAGGATTTTCAGAAATAATTAAAATATGAAATAGGATAGTCACACTTTTAACATGACTAGGTGAGTGGCCATTTTCTGAAAAGTAAAAGAAAGAAAATGCAGCCTTTAAATTGGTTAATATGGCCGGGGTATTATGAATGAAAAATGCATGATGCTAGCCAGGACAGAAATGGAATTCTGTTTCAACAAAACCCTAGAGGAAAAATGTATATAAATAGACAGAAGAATTGTCTTTACCCCGGGCTGCACAAAAATAAGAAAAGAAGAGAAAAAAATATATATATTGGAAGGAAGGAGAAAACACTCAAACAAGAATTTTCTGGATTAATAAGAAGAAACATTTAGGTGAGTAATCTCACTGAGTTCATGGCATTAAGACCTGAGTTGAGGCAGCCACTTTTTATATTGCCATTATGTATTTCTGGTTTTGATGTATATGATTTCATCAATGCTTTTTGGATGTTTTATTTTAAATCTGATATGATTTAATATTGGATGATTTTGATGATCATTGATTGGTTGAGACATTTGTCTTTGGATGAGTATCATACTGTTTTATTTATACTCATAAATGTTAAAGTTTAGGATCTTAAAAATTATATAGAGAATACTCTCAACTGTTATAGATCTATGGCATGGAAACTTTATAAAAAAAATGATTGGAGCTGCATTATACTTGGTATAAGTGCTGAGGCTTGAAAAGAAAAATGTTAAGGGTGCAATAGAAATTTTCTAAGTGCTGAGCCCTTAATCAAATCAAAAAAAAAGAAACCCACAAGCTAAAATTATGATTGAACCAGATCTTGAATCTGAATCAATCATAAAGGCTTGCAGATCAATATAACATGCCATGCCTTTTTTTTTACAGTTGAAAATATTCTTATGTTTTACTAAGATCAAGACATATTGACCCCATTTAAGAAATAACTGTCTGCTTATTTCTGAGGAGAATTATGCTAGGAAAGATTATGGATGTTTCCATGTTTGCAGTGATATGTTCACTTAGCATATTTGATGATAGGATTTAAGACAATACACTAGTAAATAAACTAGGGAAGGGAAGGCCAAGAAGACTGCTGGAATGCTTGTCATATTTGAAGTATGCAAGTTGGCACATGGTTTGTTTAAGCCCTGAGATCTTTGTGCAATGATGTGAATTAGTTCATTGCAATGTGTCCCAGTGATTCCTAAATAGCAGATGAGGCAGGGATTTAAATTGAATATTACAACCTGTAAATGAAGGAATAGGAATATGGATATTTCTTAGGTTGAATGGTATGGAACCAAGATGATTCCAGTGAATGCAATTGTTGCAATAGATAATTATGTTTGCATGATTAAGTATGCAAGTGTTAGAATGATAAATGAATATATCATACCTGAATCAACTTAGTTATACTATGTTAAAGTAACTGATTGCAGAAATTAGCTTAAATAACAAGTTAGTACCCTTATATTCTCTATTGCTTAATATCATGAATAAATTGATGTTACTCATACCAGATCATAGATCTGACCCTTGTTTGCTCATGGCATATGGGGTGTCTCATTTTAAAATGAGGCAGCCATTTATGCTCTTTCAGGTAACCCAGGCACTAAGTAAAAATGAAGTAGTGGCTATTGTGGAGGAGTGAATGAACATGCTAGCTAGTTTCAATAAGAGCTTAAATTGATTATATCTGCATGTATTCAGGAAAAATTTTATGTTACTAAGATTTCTAGTCATGTATTGAATATTTTATGGTTAGTGATCATGTTGCCCTTATGTTCTGTAAAGTGTCAGATTAAATTGTTGGTCTGTTGAAATTGTTGTGTGTTAAGGTTTGATTTGTTTTTGAAGTAGAGTCTGAAATATAAACAAAAAAAAATATGCTCAAGTATGTTCATATAAATAAAAAAAAATCTGGAAGAAATATACAATTATGTGATAGCATAAATTATATATGTATTAGCCAATCTTGTGACATAACAGAGCACTGAGTTTTAGAACAAAATCTGGATTTAGCAAGAAGTAAACTTAAAAGGATTTTATTATCTTTTACTGAAATGCTTTGTAAATAAGTTTGAATTCATTTCTGAACTGTATTGAGAAGAGTAAAATGTTTTCTTAAAGCTTTAGACAGAATGCAATGAAAGATATCTCCATTACTTTGAACTAGTGTGGCAGATACAGGATTCATGAGTTATCCAGCTTCAAATAAATGAAGTATTGGTTGATCATGATAGATTGTATTCTCAAAATAAAAATGCATTTCAAAGTTTCCCAGTTTTCGGGAAAATAAGCAGAGATATTGACATGCACATGTATGTCTGTGTACATGTTGATATTTGAGCAAAAATATAATAATAATTCCTAGAACAGCTATAGGAATGGGATTCAAAAATAGTAAAGTAAGAAGAATTGTTTTGTATGATAGGTTATAGGCAAACATTATATATATATATGTACAAAGATAAGTAGGTATCAGATTTCAAACTATATAAAAAAAAAACAAAAATTGTGTTTGAACCGACCTGCATAGTACTCGAACTCGTGACCTCTTGTGTATAAGTTAGGCGCGTTTCCATTACGCCTAGATGTTGCTTGTGTTCACTTAGGATCCACTTTCTTTTATACTGAATTTGATACTACCCAGACTTTAACTCAATCATCTATATTAATAAGCTTGTTTACTACTGATTATTACTTGATCATTTCTTAATCCTAATGATAGACTAAAGTACATGTTTCTAGTGGATTTTATGGGCAAAAATCTGAATACAATAATGTATCTGAATTGCTAAAACTCTAAATCAAACAGAATGTTCTTATACAAAAAAAAATAAAGTATATACTCTGAACTTAAACAAGAAGAACACATACATCTTCATATGTATGTGTATGTTAATAGATATACACTGATATATTTATATTGGTAAGTTATTTTGATCCTGGATATATTTTGTTTATTGGAAAAAGAAAATGACCTTGGAAAATATATTTGTAATGAATGATATATCTATATATCATCTCTTAGCAAAAAAAAAAATCCTTATGAAATTAGGGTGGAAATGGGAGGGTCATTTCAGTTGGTATCAGAGCACCTGGTTGCATTGATTGTTAAGTAATATAGAAATGTATTATGTCTGTTTGTTTTGGATGAAATAATTTAGATAAGAAAATAGAAATTATAGAAGTACTCATAATATACTAATACCATTTACCCAGAATTTAGTTACCAGACCATGGTAGGAAGAGGATCTCATCACAATACAGGACCCAGTGCACCTCAAATGCTTGATATGCAAGAATTTGTGAGGGTTTTAAGAGATGAAATTGGGCATAGGCCTGAGAACCCACATGAAGAGCTTTCAAAACTACTGAAGACTTATTCCAATTTGGGAGGCAAGAGTTTTGAAGGAACTGAGAGTGTGATGGAAATTCAAGCATGGTTGAGAACACTTGATAGGATTTTCAATGACATGTAGTTGGATGACCAAAGGAAGAGGCAAGTAGCTTCTAGACAACTGAAAGGGGTAGCTTTAAGCTGGTGGGAGGTGATCATAGCTGGAAGAAATGAAAATGAAATCACTTGGAATCAGTTCAAGGAGATGTTGGAGGCAAGATTTGTACCAGCATCAGCCAAGACCATTTTGCTTGAAGAATTTATCAAACTTAGGCAGGGAACTTTGAATGTCACTGAATACACTCAAAAGTTTGAGGGGCTATCCAATTATGGAGCAATGCTAGTGGCAGATGAAGCATCCAAAAATGATAGGTATATAAAAGGACTGAACCCAGGACTTAGCAGAGCTATGCTACCATATGCAGATAGAACATTTGATCAAGTAATTGATCTGGCCTTGAAACTGGAACAACATGACAAAGAAAGAGAGAAATATAGGAATTTTAAGAGCAACAACAAGAAGGATAAGGGAAGATATCACCCTTATGATAAAAAGAAGGAGGAGGCAGACAACAGAAAGAGTAAAGATACAAAAGCCAATGATACTAAGAAGAAATTGGTTTGCCATCATTGTGGAAAAGAAGGACACATCAAACCAAGGTGCCCAGAGTTAAAAGGAGGAGCCTTCAAATGCTACCTATGTGGGAAAGAGGGGCATATGAAGAGGAACTGTCCTGAGAATAAACAGCAAGGGAAATTGGCAACTTTGGAAGGAAAAGGCAAATCTGCAGTGAAAATTGATGCTGAAAATCATGGCCAAGTGGAAGGTACATTACTCATTTGTGCCATACCCATACCAGTAGTATATGATACTGGAGCAACACACTCTTTGATTTCCTATGAATTAGTTAAAGTGTTAAAATTAAACTGCATATTGGTTGAAACCCCATTGCTTGTACAAAGTCCCCTAGGGAGTTCTAGTGTTTTGAACATGAATTGTGTGGATGTAGAGTTAAACATAGGAGGAAATATTTTTATTTCCAATTTATATGTTTTAAATTACCCAAATATAGGAGTTATATTGGGGGTAGATTGGTTAAGGCAATTTAAAGCCATAATTAATTTAGACTCATCCACCATATCATTGCAAAATTCTAGAGGCCAGAGAATCACAGTTCTATGTGAAATAGCTAAGGAAGGGAAATTGTATCATTTAGTTGACTTAGAAAAAGATCTGAGTGAACTAACCATTGAAGAAATTCCCATAGTTAATGAATACTTGGATGTGTTTGGGGAAGTTAAGGGTGTTCCACACCACAGACCAGTTGAGTTCCAAATTAATCTCATTCCAGGAGCAAGCCCAATAATCAAGAAACCTTATAGAATGGGGCCAAGTGAACTGAAAGAATTGAAAAATCAGTTGGAAGAATTAGAAGGCAAGGGATTTATAAGGCCAAGCAATTCCTGCTGGGGTTCTCCAGTAGTGTTTGTAAGAAAACATGATGGTACCTTGAGAATGTGCATAGATTACAGGGAACTAAATAAAGTAACCATCAAGAATAAATACCCATTGCCTAGAATAGATGATCTCTTTGACCAACTCAGTGAAGCTAAAATATTTTCTAGATTAGACTTAGCATCAGGATTCCATCAAATGAAGGTTGAAGACTCAAGTGTTAAGTATACTGCATTTAACACAAGATATGGCTTATATGAATTTTTGGTTATGCCATTTGGTTTGACAAATGCTCCTTCATATTTTGTTGATTTGATGAATAGAATATTTAGAGATTATTTAGACAAGTTTGTACTGATTTTTATTGATGACATTTTGATTTATTCTAAGACAGTGGAAGAGCATAAAAATCATTTGCATTTAGTTTTGTCAAGACTAAGGGAAAATGATTTAAAGGCAAAATTTTCAAAATGTGCATTTTGGAAAGAAGAAGTGCATTTTCTTGGGCATGTTATCTCTGCCAAAGGAATATCAGTAAACCCTAATAAAGTAGTGGCAATCCAAGCATGGAAAAGGCCTAGCACCATCAGTGAGATTAGATCATTTATGGGGATGGCAGGATATTATAGGAGATTTATAAAAGATTTCTCAAAAATATCATCACCACTTACCAATTTAACTAGAAAGAACCAAGCCTTTGTATGGACAGAAAAATGTGAGCAAGCTTTTATCAAGATAAAAGAAGCTCTGATTAATGCACCAGTATTGAGAGTGCCAGAAGGAAATGAAAATTTGGTTGTGTACACTGATGCAAGTGGCTCTGGGTTAGGGGCTGTGTTGATGCAGCAAGACCAGGTGGTAGCCTATGCATCTAGGCAATTAAAGCCACATGAAACCAGATATGCAACCCATGATCTTGAACTGGCAGCAGTTGTGTATGCTTTGAAACTTTGGAGACATTATTTGTTAGGTGCCAAATTCATTTTGTACACTGATCATAAGGCACTGAAATATTTATTCTCACAAAAAGATTTGAACATGAGGCAACATAGATGGGTAGAGTTCCTAGCTGCCTATGATCTAGATATACTGTATACACCAGGCAAGGCAAATAAAGTTGCAGATGCCTTGAGTAGACAACATGCCAAAGTAGCCATGTTGATGATGGAAGAGTTTAGGGATTTGTCTATACTTACTGATTTGGAAATTGAGGAAAACAGTGAGGAACAAATGATGCCTATTGAAGAAGGTGAAGGTAAAGGAAAATTAAGTATGATATCTCTGCAATCAGATTTACTTCTTAAGATTGGGAAAATGCAGGAACAAGACCTAAACATGGTGGAAAAGAAAATGCTCATATCAAAAGGGGAGGAAGTAATAAATTATCAAATTGATAAAAATGGTTATTTAAGGAATAAAAATAGGATATGTGTTCCAGAAAATACAGAATTGAAGGAGGAAATATTAAATGAGTACCATAGGAGTAAGTACTCCATACACCCAGGTAGCACCAAGATGTATCAAAATTTGAAAAGAAATCTTTGGTGGAAGGGGATGAAGTCAGATGTGGCCAGATATGTTGCAAGGTGCATGACTTGCCAACAAGTCAAGGCAGAGACACAAAGGCCATCAGGACTGTTGCAACCCCTTAGTATACCACAGTGGAAGTGGGAGTATATATCTATGGATTTCATAGATGGTCTTCCTAGATCTAAGAAAGGAAACACAAGTATATGGGTAATAGTGGATAGGCTAACTAAGGTAGCACATTTTATCCCAGTTAAAACAGAAAGAAATGCTCCAAAATTGGCTCAAATATTCATGAAAGAGGTAGTAAGGTTGCATGGCATACCCAAAACCATTGTGAGTGATAGGGATACCATCTTCACCTCAAGGTTTTGGAAAAGTTTTCAAGAGGCTATGGGGAGTGAATTGTGCTTAAGCACTGCCTACCATCCACAATCAGATGGTCAAACTGAGGTGGTGAACAAAGTCTTAGAGGATTTGTTGAGAGCATGTACATTGGACTTTGGAGGCAACTGGGAAGACCACCTCCATCTAGCTGAATTCACATACAATAACAGTTACCAAAGCACCATAGGGATGGCACCATTTGAAGCCTTATATGGCAAGCCATGTTTATCACCTATATGCTGGGTAGAGACTGGAGAAAGGGCTGTTCTTGGACCTGAATATGTTAAAGAAACTACAGAGAAAATTGGGTTAATAAGAAAAAGAATAGCAGCAGCTCAAGATAGGCAAAAGAAATTTGCAGATAGGAAGAGAAAGCAAGTGGAATATGCAGTGGGAGACTTTGTTTTCATCAAGATTTCACCTATGAAGAAAGTCATGAGATTTGGCAAGCAAGGTAAGCTTACACCAAGGTATGTTGGACCCTATAAAATTCTGGAAAGAATTGGTTCATTGGCTTACAAATTAGAACTACCAGAGGAAATGAAAGCAATGCATAATGTTTTTCATGTGTCCCAACTTAGAAGATGGGTACATGATAAAGAAGACATTTTGGAAGAGCCTACCAGAATTCAAATAAATCCTGACTTGGTTTATGAAAAAGAACCAGTGGGGATTATAGCCAAGGAAGAAAAGAAATTAAGGAGCAAAACTTTGAAACTAGTTAAGATCCAGTGGAGTAGTGATCCTAATGACTGCACATGGGAGTTAGAGGATAAGATTAGAATGGATTATCCTAAGCTTTTTGCAAATTAAAAGGTAATTTTTTTTCTGGAAAAATTATTTGTTATGCATGGTTGATATGGTTGAATTTGTTTGCTTATGCATATGTTTGATAAGTTTTCAGAAAAGAAAAAGATGCTTGTTATAAATGTTAGAAAAATTGTGAGGACACAATTCCTAAAAGGAGGGGTGAATGTAATACCCCAAAATTTTGTGAAAAATCATTTTTGTAAAATGATTTAATTTTTGAAATATTTAGATTTAAATATGATGAAATTTCTGGAATAAATAGTGTGCAAGAATATGTGTGCACGTGCACACTGAAATGGCACAAGGAAGAACTCCAGATTTCTTGAATTTAAAACAAGAATTGAAAAACAATACAAACATGATTTTGCAACATGGATATTTGATTTCTGGAATTATATGGATCATCTTAGAAAATAAGAAAAATAAGTTTTACTTTAAATCAGTAAACAGATTTTAATTAAAACCCAGAAAAGAAAATTATACATATGTATAAGGATTTGTAAACTTGTATACATGTAGGTGCATATGTTTCTGAAGTTAAAAGAGGAATTAAAATAAGCCTAGATAAGATATGTATACAAATATACATTTTTAAACACTGAAAAGTACATATATGAAAGCAAGTGAAACCCTAACATTAAAATGACATGAAATGTGATACAAGTCAATATGCTTGTGTAGGCAAAAATAGCAAAGAGGATTTTCAGAAATAATTAAAATATGAAATAGGATAGTCACACTTTTAACATGACTAGGTGAGTGGCCATTTTCTGAAAAGTAAAAGAAAGAAAATGCAGCCTTTAAATTGGTTAATATGGCCGGGGTATTATGAATGAAAAATGCATGATGCTAGCCAGGACAGAAATGGAATTCTGTTTCAACAAAACCCTAGAGGAAAAATGTATATAAATAGACAGAAGAATTGTCTTTACCCCGGGCTGCACAAAAATAAGAAAAGAAGAGAAAAAAAATATATATATTGGAAGGAAGGAGAAAACACTCAAACAAGAATTTTCTGGATTAATAAGAAGAAACATTTAGGTGAGTAATCTCACTGAGTTCATGGCATTAAGACCTGAGTTGAGGCAGCCACTTTTTATATTGCCATTATGTATTTCTGGTTTTGATGTATATGATTTCATCAATGCTTTTTGGATGTTTTATTTTAAATCTGATATGATTTAATATTGGATGATTTTGATGATCATTGATTGGTTGAGACATTTGTCTTTGGATGAGTATCATACTGTTTTATTTATACTCATAAATGTTAAAGTTTAGGATCTTAAAAATTATATAGAGAATACTCTCAACTGTTATAGATCTATGGCATGGAAACTTTATAAAAAAAATGATTGGAGCTGCATTATACTTGGTATAAGTGCTGAGGCTTGAAAAGAAAAATGTTAAGGGTGCAATAGAAATTTTCTAAGTGCTGAGCCCTTAATCAAATCAAAAAAAAAAAAGAAACCCACAAGCTAAAATTATGATTGAACCAGATCTTGAATCTGAATCAATCATAAAGGCTTGCAGATCAATATAACATGCCATGCCTTTTTTTTTACAGTTGAAAATATTCTTATGTTTTACTAAGATCAAGACATATTGACCCCATTTAAGAAATAACTGTCTGCTTATTTCTGAGGAGAATTATGCTAGGAAAGATTATGGATGTTTCCATGTTTGCAGTGATATGTTCACTTAGCATATTTGATGATAGGATTTAAGACAATACACTAGTAAATAAACTAGGGAAGGGAAGGCCAAGAAGACTGCTGGAATGCTTGTCATATTTGAAGTATGCAAGTTGGCACATGGTTTGTTTAAGCCCTGAGATCTTTGTGCAATGATGTGAATTAGTTCATTGCAATGTGTCCCAGTGATTCCTAAATAGCAGATGAGGCAGGGATTTAAATTGAATATTACAACCTGTAAATGAAGGAATAGGAATATGGATATTTCTTAGGTTGAATGGTATGGAACCAAGATGATTCCAGTGAATGCAATTGTTGCAATAGATAATTATGTTTGCATGATTAAGTATGCAAGTGTTAGAATGATAAATGAATATATCATACCTGAATCAACTTAGTTATACTATGTTAAAGTAACTGATTGCAGAAATTAGCTTAAATAACAAGTTAGTACCCTTATATTCTCTATTGCTTAATATCATGAATAAATTGATGTTACTCATACCAGATCATAGATCTGACCCTTGTTTGCTCATGGCATATGGGGTGTCTCATTTTAAAATGAGGCAGCCATTTATGCTCTTTCAGGTAACCCAGGCACTAAGTAAAAATGAAGTAGTGGCTATTGTGGAGGAGTGAATGAACATGCTAGCTAGTTTCAATAAGAGCTTAAATTGATTATATCTGCATGTATTCAGGAAAAATTTTATGTTACTAAGATTTCTAGTCATGTATTGAATATTTTATGGTTAGTGATCATGTTGCCCTTATGTTCTGTAAAGTGTCAGATTAAATTGTTGGTCTGTTGAAATTGTTGTGTGTTAAGGTTTGATTTGTTTTTGAAGTAGAGTCTGAAATATAAACAAAAAAAATATGCTCAAGTATGTTCATATAAATAAAAAAAAAATCTGGAAGAAATATACAATTATGTGATAGCATAAA
The DNA here is from genome assembly GCA_030737815.1 of Allium fistulosum. Taxonomy (NCBI): domain Eukaryota; kingdom Viridiplantae; phylum Streptophyta; class Magnoliopsida; order Asparagales; family Amaryllidaceae; genus Allium; species Allium fistulosum. The sequence goes on from CM060902.1 coordinate 1,027,868,172, forward strand.
TTATATATGTATTAGCCAATCTTGTGACATAACAGAGCACTGAGTTTTAGAACAAAATCTGGATTTAGCAAGAAGTAAACTTAAAAGGATTTTATTATCTTTTACTGAAATGCTTTGTAAATAAGTTTGAATTCATTTCTGAACTGTATTGAGAAGAGTAAAATGTTTTCTTAAAGCTTTAGACAGAATGCAATGAAAGATATCTCCATTACTTTGAACTAGTGTGGCAGATACAGGATTCATGAGTTATCCAGCTTCAAATAAATGAAGTATTGGTTGATCATGATAGATTGTATTCTCAAAATAAAAATGCATTTCAAAGTTTCCCAGTTTTCGGGAAAATAAGCAGAGATATTGACATGCACATGTATGTCTGTGTACATGTTGATATTTGAGCAAAAATATAATAATAATTCCTAGAACAGCTATAGGAATGGGATTCAAAAATAGTAAAGTAAGAAGAATTGTTTTGTATGATAGGTTATAGGCAAACATTATATATATATATGTACAAAGATAAGTAGGTATCAGATTTCAAACTATATAAAAAAAAACAAAAATTGTGTTTGAACCGACCTGCATAGTACTCGAACTCGTGACCTCTTGTGTATAAGTTAGGCGCGTTTCCATTACGCCTAGATGTTGCTTGTGTTCACTTAGGATCCACTTTCTTTTATACTGAATTTGATACTACCCAGACTTTAACTCAATCATCTATATTAATAAGCTTGTTTACTACTGATTATTACTTGATCATTTCTTAATCCTAATGATAGACTAAAGTACATGTTTCTAGTGGATTTTATGGCCAAAAATCTGAATACAATAATGTATCTGAATTGCTAAAACTCTAAATCAAACAGAATGTTCTTGTACAAAAAAAAATAAAGTATATACTCTGAACTTAAACAAGAAGAACACATACATCTTCATATGTATGTGTATGTTAATAGATATACACTGATATATTTATATTGGTAAGTTATTTTGATCCTGGATATATTTTGTTTATTGGAAAAAGAAAATGACCTTGGAAAATATATTTGTAATGAATGATATATCTATATATCATCTCTTAGCAAAAAAAAAAAATCCTTATGAAATTAGGGTGGAAATGGGAGGGTCATTTCATTCCTTCTTCAATCGGTTAGATTTCTAGTTTATATATATATATATATCATTTTCGTTTCTACGTTGTACTATTTCTTTAAATAGTATAACGTTTGATTTATTGCTATAGTTATTATTACTATAGTTGTTAGTTTGTTGTTGTAATTAATTACAACATATTTATTGTTATAAATAGCTAATACAGAATTCCAAAGTAGTGGAAATCTGATTTGTAAACTTATGAGACGAGTTTATTATTGATTAGTCTTTGTTTTAATATACTAGACGTATAACATCTTAAGACTTTCCTGTTTTCACTAAAACAGAGATGGCAACAGTTGAACTATCAACAAAGGCTACTACTCACAACAAGCCTGATCCGTTCAAAGGAGATGGTGATGACTTCATAACATGGAAAAATCAAATGTTGTTTTATCTCACCATGCTAGGGCTGCAGAAGTGCATCGAGGAGGATGAACCAAAGCCTAAAGACGGACAAACTAGAGAAAACGATGCAGTAGTTTTTCTCGGAATTGACTCATGGAAGCATTCAGACTTCCTGTGCCGAAACTACATTCTGAATTGTCTGGATAAAGTACTATATAAAGTATATCAACTACAACAGACAGCAAAATCCTTATGGACTGCACTTGCACATAAATACAAAACGCAGAATGTCAGTTTGAAGAAGTTCATCGTAGGTAAGTTTATGGAATACAAAATGGTTGACTCCAAATCCGTAACTAGTCAAGTGCAAGAACTCCAACTCATAATTCATGAACTTGAAGCAGAAGGACATAAAGTTGGAGAATCCTTCCTTGTTGAAGCGATAACAGGGAAATTACCACCATCCTGGAAAGACTACCGCAATTATCTGAAACATAAGAAAAAAGAGATTTCCTTAGAAGATCTTATTGTCAGAATAAAAATTGAGACTGATAACCGCGGAGTGACAAAACAAAGTGAAGAGGCATTTGTGGTAGAAGAGTCAAAGAACAAAGGGCATTTCATGAAAAACAAGAAGAAGAAATTCCCATAGAAGAGAAAAGCGCCTGAAAACAAACCCAAAGACAACAAACGAACAAAGAAGTTTAATGGCGAGTGTTTGGTTTGTGGAAAAGCAGGACACGCCGCTAGAGATTGAAGACACAAGAATGAACGCAACTCAGAGGCAAATATGGTGGATAACATGGAAGTAGACGAGTCTAATTTTTCGGCAGTTATATCTGAATGCAATTTGGTTTAGAACCCTAACCAATGGTGGGTGGACACAGGCGCTACTCGTCATGTTTGCTCTGACAAATCCATGTTTTCTACATACCAGAAATTCGATCAGGAAGAAAAACTCTACATGGGTAATTCTGCAGTTTCCATGATCGAAGGCAGTGAAACAGTAATCCTCAAGTTTACTTCTGGAAAAACTGTCAAGTTGAATGACGTGCTCCACGTTCCAGACATACGCAAGAATCTCATCTCTGGTCCAGTGCTATCAAAGAAAGGATTCAAAATGGTCTTCGAGTCAGACAAGATGGTTCTGTCCAAAGCTGGAATGTATATAGGAAGGGGATATTTATGCGATGGCCTATTTAAGGAAAATGTAGCCGTTGTCGGCAATAAAACTATGTATTCTGATTATGCTATTAATAAAATTGAAGTTTCTTATTTGCTTGAGCACGAAATTTTACTATGGCATGATAGATTAGGACACATAAATTTCCGAAAAATGAAAAAACTATCAAACTTGGGATTAATTCCGAAATTCCAAGTAGATAAAAACTACAAATGTGAGACATGCATAGAAGCAAAAATGGTCAAAAAACCATTTCATACAGTTGATAGAAGCACCGAACCACTAGGTTTGGTTCATACTGATTTATGTGATTTCAAATCATTACCTACAAGAGGTGGGAAAAGGTACTTTATTACCTTTATTGATGATTATACACGATATTTCTATGTATATCTTTTAAATAGAAAGGATGAAGCAATTACATCGTTTATGAAGTACAAAGCTGAGGTAGAAAATCAGTTAAATAAAAAGATTAAGATATTGAAATCTGATCGAGGTGGAGAATATGAATCACCATTTGAACAATTCTGTGCCGAAAATGGTATAATTCATCAAACAACAGCACCATATTCACCACAACAAAATGGTATAGCCGAGAGAAAGAATAGAACATTAAAAGATATGATTATTGCGATGCTCTTAACTTCTGGCCTACCGACGAACTTGTGGGGGGAAGCCTTAAATATGTCTAATCACATATTAAACAAGGTTCCTCACAATAAAACAGGAACAATTCCATATGAGTTATGGAAAGGACATATACCAAGTTTTAGATACCTCAAAGTGTGGGGGTGCTTGGCAAAAGTTCCAGTTCCGCCTCCCAAGAAAGTCAAACTTGGACCAAAACAGTAGATTGTTACTATTTAGGGCCAGTCCAAAATAATAGTGCCTACAGATTTTTGGTATTCAAGTCTGATATAACTGATATTCATGTAAATACAATCATGGAATCAAGAGATGCCTCATTCTTTGAAGATGTGTTTCCACACAAAAGAAATGAAGGAAATAATGTCCCCAAAAGGACAAGAGAAGAATTGAGTAAATCACATGAAGATGACACTCATCGTGAAACTGAGAAAGTTGAACCAAGAAGAAGCGTAAGGGAAAGAACTTCCAAGACATTTGGTTTGGAATTTTTAACATATATGTTAGAACACGAACCTCAAACGTACAAGGAAGCAATGTCATCTTCTGAATCCTCATGTTGGAAAGAAGCAATCCAAAGTGAAATTGATTCAATTCTGAGTAATAAAACTTGGGAAATAGTTGATCTTCCACCTGGAATAAAACCAATTGGTTGTAAATGGATCTTCAAAAAGAAGATGAAACCAGATGGCTCCATCGACAAATACAAAGCAAGATTGGTAGCCAAAGGATATCATCAAAAAGAAGGTGTAGACTTCTTCGATACCTATTCACCAGTAACACGAATAACCTCTATAAGAATGTTAATAGCAATTGCATCCATCTATAATCTACAGATTCATCAAATGGATGTAAAGACGGCATTCTTAAATGGAAATCTCGATGAGGAGATTTACATGGAGCAACCTAAGGGTTTTATATCCAAAGGGAATGAAAACAAAGTATGTAGATTAGTCAAATCATTATACGGACTAAAATAATCTCCAAAACAATGACACGCAAAATTTGATAGTGTCATGATGAAAAATGGTTTTCGTATAAATGAATGTGATAAATGTGTTTATTACAAACAAATTGGACAATCATACGTGATGATTTGTTTATACGTAGACGATATGCTAATCTTCGGTCCAAATACTAAGGTAATAGAGACCACTAAGCAGATGTTAATTAACAATTTCGATATGAAAGACTTAAGAGTTGCAGATGTTATTTTGGGAATCAAAATAATAAGAACACCTAATAAATTGAATTATCTCAGTCACATTATGTAGAAAAAGTGATTGAAAAATTTCAAAATTTTGGAATTAAAGGAGTACGAGCGCTGTATAATCCACCGGAAGTACTGCATAAAAACACTAATGAGAGTGTAATGCAACTAAAATACTCTCGTGTAATAGGATGTCTCATGTATCTCATGAATTGCACAAGACCAGATATAGCTTATGCAGTAAGTCGATTAAGCAAGTATACAAGCAATCCAGTGAAGGAACACTGGAAAGCACTAATGAGAGTGCTTGGATATTTAAAAAATACCACAAACTATTCCTTACATTAAGGAAAATATCTTGCCATCTTAGAAGTATATAGTGATGCAAACTGGATTGCTGATTCAGAGGAATCAAAATCAACGAGTGGTTACGTCTTAAGCTTAGCAGGGGCAGCAGTGTCATGGAAATCTACTAAACAAACATGCATAGCTCGATCCACTATGGAATCAGAGTTCATCGCTTTAGATAAAGCAAGCGAATAAGCAGAATGGCTTTGTCACTTTTTAGAAGATATTCCATTTTGGCCTAAACCTGTACCGGCCATATGCATACACTGTGATAACCAAGCAGCATTAAGCAGAGTGCAAAACTTTGTGTATAATGGAAAGTCATGACACATTCGTCGACGCCATAACACAGTTAGGCAGTTACTCTCAAATGGAACTATTTTCATAGATTATGTGCGAACAAATGATAACCTAGCAGATCCATTTACTAAAGGTTTATCAAGAGAGAAAATTAACTGCGCACCGAGGGGAATGGGTTTAAAAGCCTAAACCAACAAGAGTTATCTTATACGGAAACCTATCCTAGCGACTGGAGATCCCACAGACTAGGATCAATAGGCAAACCAGTTCTGAATAACTCAAGATGTAATGCATTTGTTTGGACTTAGTCCTACTCCATTCCTATGGTGCACAATATAAATGCATGCCTATAGAAGTATTAAATGGATAAAACTATGTTTTTTAATGATGACCATATCTTGAAAATAACAAGTGGGATATATGTAGGATACTCTTAATGGTTGTGATCACCTATGTTAGTGTGAGCTGGGTTGGCTCTATGAGAATATTAAAGGCTTTTATTCTCTATAGACACTCGTAGAACCAAAAATTGTTCAGGACCAAAATGAACACAACCAAGAGATTGGATGTGAAGGGAAATAATGCTTTGTAAATCTTATTGTCTGGTTATACAATAACGGCTGACGGTTCAAGATGAAATAATTCACCGATTAGCCAAGTATATCCGATAAATTTTAACTAAAGAAAGTTCAAAGTAAAATATCTACTTATCCTCGATATAGCATTATTTTCATATGAACTGTGTGATATTACACTTTGTGTGGGGGAGACATATATCGTCATTCATGTGGGGGATTGTTAGAATTCTCAAAAATAGGGAATGAGATATATCCCACATCGCCAAAAATAAGTCCATTTTCTTGTTTATATAGTGTACTCTCAATCCCTATATTGGCCCGTAGGGTCAAGTAATTTTGTGCGAGGGGGAGGACCTATATGGCCATGGACTAACACGCGCGCGCGCGCCGCCGTCCAACCGAACCGGGCCGGGTGCGGGTGCAATAAGATTGGGCTGTGTCATATATTTTTGCTACCTAAAAAGTGGACTGATTTTAAAATAGAAGTGTGTTTAAATAGATACGGATTTTTCAACGGTTGTGACCGTTGCAAACTGATGAAGAGACGTGATTTTTTCAGATGACCGTTATAACGAACAGCAACAGTTCTGAACTATTGCAAACGAACAACAACAGTTCTGAACTGTTGCAAACGAACGGACGCGGCTGTTGCAAACAACAACAGTTTTTGGCGTTGCAAATGAAAGGAAGTGCATGTTGCGAACAGTAACACTTTTTGGCGTTGCAAATGAAGGGATGCTACTTTTCTCAACGGGTGTAGCCATTGGGAATTCGGCTATAAATAAGGAGGAAACCTGATCACTTTCCTCACTTAATTTTAAAACCGAGTTATCTCTTCTTTATCTTCATTTCTTAAAATCATAATCAGTCCTATCACACAGAAGATCATACACATCACGATCTCGAGCAGCTTATGTCTGTTGTATCTTGGGAGGCTTTAAATAAAGTCTTAAGGAAATTGTTACGACAAACCTCAGACGAAATTTCCTTCTTCAACCGGTTAGATTTCTAGTTTATATATATATATATATATAATTTTCGTTTCTACGTTGTACTATTTCTTTAAATAGTACAACGTTTGATTTATCGCTATAGTTATTATTACTATAGTTGTTAGTTTGTTGTTGTAATTAATTACAACATATTTATTGTTATAAATAGCTAATACAAAATTCCAAAGTAGTGGAAATCTGATTTGTAAACTTGTGAGACGAGTTTATTATTGATTAGTCTCTGTTTTGGTATACTAGACGTATAACACTTGCTTCTGTGATCCTTCTTTTCTATTGGTATAATGCAAATACATAATGGAGAAAAAAAAACTTATAATCCTCTGATCTTGTCTCAGTTTAAGATTCAGTTCAACATGAGTATGTGATCCTAGTTTTGACTGAAATACAACAACTGGCTTTTTATGATTAGGAATATTAAGTTTAGTTTTAACTTTTAAGTGTTACAGTAACACTTGAGGAAGCTGCAAAATTGTTGATAGTGATCATCCTGTATCTGCTCAAACTAACAATATTACAACCAAAATACATATTATATATTCAGAGTGCCTATTGTGCATCAAATGCTTTGCATAAAGGGTATCATATTATGTTTACATCTATTAACTATTGCTTTACTTAGGTATGAAGAATGGCAAGTTCCCAGTAGCTTGGACGTGTAAATATAGGCAAACGTTTTACGATTGAAAGAATTACTTGCACTCAATACCTTTATATCTTCCTTTTGTTGCTTCTGGTTACTTGATATTGTTGTCGTTAATGCGTTTGCATATGATAGCTATGTGGTTAAAATTTTGAAGTTTCAACAAAACACAAAATTTAAAGTGTACTTAAATATAGAAATCTTTGATTTCATTTATGAATAGTTTATTTTAATGGTTTTGTACATATGTTGCTTAATGAGTTAGGTATGTGGGAATATGTACATGGAAAATAATAAGCTGGCTAAACAAATAATTACCATATCAATATCTCAGTTCATGCAACTTGCTGGTCTTGCTGTCATGGGGTCTTGCTTTCAACTGATGCACCTGTGAACTGTCCGAACAATGCCGTCTTGGGGTATCTTAAGCTGTGACAGTATATGTACCTATTAATTTTCATTTTCTTGATTGTAATTCAGTCTATGGACTATGTACTGCTTCTTTGTAGTGTATGTTACTATGTACTGCTGCTGAACTATGGATTCATGTATTATATTTGCTGACTGTGTTGCACTTTAATCTATTCATGTATCATATTTGACAAACTGTATTTGCTGAAATTACTATCTAGATCTGATTTACAATATTGACTGTGCTTGGTATAAATGTTATACTTTAGTTTCTGAGTTTGTATACATCTGTTTGTTTTTAATGGACGGTTGGTCCAACCGCAGTGCTGAAGGCCTGATTATAAATGCAGCAGCAATTAAATAGAATAAAAGCTTAACGGCCTCACTGCGACGAATTTTCTGCTTTATAATATTGACGTTGCACCATTGCGACTGATTTTCTACTTTAGGATCGTTGGCGTTGCAATGGCGTCACTAAATTTAGTGATGTCATTGCGACGCTATTTTTCTGAAATAAACATGCGTCGTTGTGGTGTTGCTAAGCGTTGCCATATTAACGTCAATTTTGTGACGTCTTAGCGACGTCAAACAATTTAGTAACGTTCATTTTTCTATCGACGCTTTTGACGTCATTTTGGCGTTGCTAAAAAATTTAGCGACATCAAAGCGCATCAGAAAATCGTAAATTTCTAATAGTGTCCAGTTGGTGAAATAATCATTGGTATACTGGTAAACTATTGACTGGTAATGGTAAATTTACCAGTAAATAAAACATTAAAATTTTATTGTTTTAAAATTTTGATAACGATAGAGAAAGTAAATATTTATTTTTTATTCTAACTCCATCAATATTTATATCAACATTTTGACTTATTGACATAGAAAGTTTTTCTAATTCATCAAAAATTATGTAAAGTAATATGAAATAATAACATTGCAAACATTAGCATGTTTGCAAACCTAATAAAGAAAAACCAAACATTATCATAAATAATGATGCGAACAACTTCTTAAAATATGATACTACCTTTAAAAGTATACGTAGTTATGATTAATTTAAATATTGAAAAAACCAGTTAATATTACTAGTAAATTTATCGTTACCATTGGTTTTGACACTTCTATACTGCTATATTTATCGTTAATAATGTTAAATTTACTGTTACTATATCTATAACACTAATATACTTGAGGTAACTCAATATTGCTTACCAATACGTTGATATTGGTTCCATAATAGTAAATTTTATATTATCACAACAGCCCTAGAAAATAGTAATTTTTTGGTCAATTACGTGTAAGAGTTTTGTGATGGTTATCAGAGTTTTGATTGATTTACATGTATTATTGTAACGACCCGTAAATTTTAACTGTTTTAATAACGTAATTAGTTGAAATTTTGTGAAATTTAAAACGATAAAATTTTGAAATAAAAATTTGATATTGGAATGCGTCTAATTAATCATAGCAACTGGTAAATTTTCATCAGATAATTTGGAAGTTTATTTTCTAGTGTAATTTTATTTCAATTTATAATAGTTAAAATTGGTGATAATAAAATGTTTTCCAAACATGAATATTTTTACATTGAAAAATTCTAATTCATCTTCTGACTAAGACGTCATTTTTTGTTTTTCCAAATTCGGACTTCTTTAGCTCCGTCGATCTTATTTTTTCTGCGTTTTACTGCATTTTCCGCTAGTAGAAAATTCAAATTTTTATAATTCAATCATACCACTGAAATCTGTATACCATTTTGATCGTCTCGTCGTGCTGATCTCCGTAGTATATCCATTTGTGTATTTCGGAGTACGGTACGCGGTGAAATCCATAGGAATGGATGACAATATAGGTATCCATTTTGGGGCTTTTAATATTCTGGGACCATTCAATTTTCAAATGGCTGAAATTGAACCGTCATTTGATATTAATATTCTCGAAATCAACGTTTGGTGCCTTTACATTTTCCCATTCGTTTTCATAAAATATTTCCGTTCAATATATTCTCCTGTGCTCAACCATTCCTTTCTTTCCTCTATTTTTCGTTCGGCATGAAATTTTTTAAAGCAAAATTTACTTACTCTCTGAAACAAAGCTTCTCATATTGCCTTCTTCCCATGATGGCCACGCAACCATCCAGCTCGCCTCCTCCAACATTTGTCACGCGAGCCAATGACCCGCCACCCCACTCTCTTCTAGCCGAAGCTCCTCAAACCCGCATCCGTCCAACCCCTCACCACCGAAAGCTTCACCACCTTCAGCCGCCAAACACCACGACCTAGATCCGCCTTCACTTGCCACAGTCCAACCATCACCTCCGCCCGCATTCCCCTCTCTCCACCCTGCTTCGCCGAGCATAGCCACACCACCCGCTGCCCCTCCTTCCTATCAAAAGTTCACGGCCACGGCTGTAGCCGACTTTATCTCCACTCTAGCTCTTCCTTTTAAGTTATTTTGTGTATGTTTTTATACTATGTAAAGATATATATTTGTTGTATATAGTACACTGTTGTGGGAAATTTGTAGTTTACATATATATAGGTTATAAGAGATGTAAATATAAGTTTTTGTTGATATATGATGTTTATAATCTAAGTTTACCACTGTTACAAAGTTAATACGTATTATATATATAGTCTGGTAATTGGTATATATTATGTTCTTATATGTATATGTTGGTTAGAACTCGTTGTTGTTTATATGTATAAGTTAGAACCTACTGGTCTTGTTGTTTATATGAACTATACATATAGTTATAGTTTTAATATGTTAGTTTTATATTTTAGTGGTTATTATAATATGTTAGTAAAGTATATTATACGAAATATATATAAATATACTTGGATTTGTAATAAGTGTAGTTTATACGAGTTGTACTTTGTGGCAGTCTGTATATAATTGACTTGAATCTTATGTTACATTCTGTGGTTATAAGTATAAGTCATATCATGTTGTATAAGCCTATATAAACTTATGTATCAGTTATATTTTTGTGACAGTGATAACGTTATGTTTAGATTTTAAATTTCTCAATGTACTGTCTAAGTTATATATATATTATTTTAAAAATATGAATTAAAAACTATATCAATTATTAGCAATATATGAGATAGTTTATAATATATGCAGGTTTTGTCAGTTATAATATAATGTTGGTTTGTAATATGCTTAGCAGTATGTTCGGTTAGATATGAAAGTTTATATCTGTTTTATAAAATATTAGTTATATTATTTATAGTTAGGTGTACTGTATATTATATTTTATTTCTGTACATTTATAGTATAATTTAAATATAGTCTAGTTTACATATATAATGGATATATGTTGATTTATACAGAACGTGTGGTCAATAGTTTATTCAAAACTTTTTTTCTTTTTTTTAAACGTATGTATATAATTTTAATGAGTTTCAAAATTAATATTGGTTAAGAAAATAATATATTAGAATAATATATATATTTTTGTTTCGGTCTACATCAAGCTGTTCTGATCTATTTTCATCGATCTCTATTTATCAGCCTGTTCGTTTTATTCGTGCCGATCTTGTTCGTTTTGGAAATTCGTTCTTGGATTCGTAACCATTTCAAATCTCTCCAGCCTCGAAAGGAGAGCAATCACTCACGATTAATGTTCTTTCATTTATTAAATTTGATTTCAATTGAAACGACAATTGAAATATATTGCTGTTAGTTAATTACACTGTTATATATGTTATTACCTGTATCAGTTCACTTGTGACATCTGACACCATTATCTGTATTTATACAATGATAATCCAGTTTGGTTAATAAATGATTGACTGTTGATGTTGACATTGGACGTTAAATTTTAAATGTTGTAAGTGATAAATAATTTGAAATTGAAATTGACGTAGGATAGTTAGATTTGATATATGTGATAAATTTGATTTGATGACATTTGCATAATATGACCTCTTTAAATGTTTAAATAAATTGACATATAGAAATATGGTAAATTACACCATGAACCATTAAAATGCATGTTGTTTAAATCGATGTAGTAAGAAATTGAATAATAGATATCAAGTGAAGAACCGTATAAATATTAGTATAATAATCTTTAATCTACATGAAATGATAGCGTAGATTCTAGAAATAATTATATTAATTTACACAAATAACAATGTGAATTAATACGATTATTTCGGGATTATTTGAATTAATCATTGGATTGTTGTTATTGCTTGTTTATTTACTTTGACACCATCCCAATTATCACACTACAAGTTCCCTTTGCTATGCTTTGATTTTTGAATTGAAATGGAATCGGGTTGAAATGATAAGTACCCAAAATAAAAACTTTGACTTAGGATAGAGAATTAAATAAAACCCGATTGGTCAATAATTTGATTTAAAAATAAAATAAAGATTTTTATTTGAATAAATGATAAGTTTTTGAAATGAAGTTGGAATTTGAAATTTTAATGAAGGAAATGTTAATATTTAATAATCTGAATCAAAATAGTAACATAGTAGTTGATGAAAGAACGTTGTTCTGAATTTAATTAATAATTGAGTGTTGAAATTGTAAATAATTAAGTTTTGAAATTATTTAATAATTAAATAAAATTGAATTATTTAATAATTAAATAAAATTCAATGCTTTAATAAGTGAAATTGAACTTCTTGAATAAGTGAAATTAAGTTTCTTTATTAATTGAGTTTTGAAATTTGTAACTAAGTAAATGAATAAGTGGAATTGAATTTCTTTAACAAGAAATAAAATGGGATTTATTGAATCAATGTAAGACTTGTAGTTAAAGAACTTGATTTGACGAATTTAATTTAATTCAATTTGAAGTTTTGATATAATGAAGTTGAACTTAAGTAATTGATTAAATGAATTGGAAATTAAATAGAAATTGTTTGAATGACAAATTTATTTAACGAATGTTGAATGAAATCGATCAATGAATTTAAATTGATTTGAATGTTAAATTAAATTAATTTAAATGTTTTCGAAATGAAACTTATATACGAACTTGAATCAATATTTGAATTGTTTTAAATAAAAATTGAAATTAAATTATAAGATTTTGAAATGGTAATTTGGATGTTTTGAAACGTAAATTTTGGAAATTGGTTTAGAAAGACAAATGAAATGTCGGTTTACAAATTCTAATTAAAATTGAATTTAGTTTGGTTTTGAAATATATTAAATGACTGATCGGTGTTATAAATTACGAAAGTTATTAAAGAGACCGGAATCGGTTAGGGACATACTCACTGTCTAAACCGAAACCACTTTAATAACTATGCGCGGAGTGTGATCCAGAATGAAGTGGTTGGAATGACGTACGTGATGACTGAAGAAAGAGAACGATAATGGATGACCTTGACACTTGTGTCAAATTGGAAATGACTAAAACAGGAGTCGTGCCGGGCCAAATAGGGTTAGCTACCTCGAGCGAACACACTTCTTCGAAAACTACTCATTACTTGTTATCGATTGGTGCACCCTCGAAATTTTGGGAGTGTTGTTTCGCGGTGTTGCGATCGTTGCGGCGATGCGTTCTCACCAGTCCGGATCAGGCAAACGGTAGTTTCACTACCTTGGGTATTGCCTTATGTGCCTTTTCATACTGGTATCCCTATATACGCGACCACTATGATTTGTTTTGTGTTATACCTATGGAGTACTCCCTGATATCCCACTAGTTTACGGTGGAGTTTACAGTGTTGTATAGCCTATAACGCTTATATAAAATGTGTTAAAGGGGATAATGGTAACGCCTTAACACTATTTTGATACTTTATATTACTGATAGACATTATCTACTTATCGTACACTACTACATAGCAGATAGTTTAACGGATCCTTAAGAATGGTTATTCCAAACATCCTTTGAGTTACTTGTATTTCAGTTGCTATTTCACTTGAGTTGGATTTATTGATATAAGAATGTTAATCCTGACTCGAGTGTTTTGTGTTTTGCTTTACGCTCGGGTCAGACTGAGTGTACCAGTATTCGAGATTCACATTTGGAGTTGGAGCTTCGCTTGGAGATCCAGCTATCTATCCAGCTTTCAAATATCCAGTCGATTCCAGTGATTGTATTCTGATTCCTGTATGTGACTATTGTATTCGAGACTTCTGCTGTAACTTATTTAACTCTGATATGTATATAGTAGCTTCATGAACTACTATCTTCTGTTTCTGCTGCATTTATTACTCTGTGTCTGTGATCTGTGATTATTTATTACTGTATATGTTCAGTTTTTCCAAATTTTAAATTAAAAATTCGGTATTTTGAATTATTCAAGTCCGACATGTGCGGATGCAATAGTCCAAAATAGCGGGTCAATACAATTTTTAATACAATAATTTATGGAAGGTAACTTAGTTTTCTCATCACACTCTCCTAATGCCAAGCAGAGTTATAAATGTTGGGGTGTCTTGCATTGTATGTGGGTAATGGACGTACATTGAAAAGAAGAATAGTCCCACATCGTAAAAAATAATGGAGGTGGAGTGGTATATAAATGAATTTGGTTGCACGTAAAAAGGGAACCAACCGTGTATGTAATGGTAAATTATACCATTACTGTTACCAAAACAACCATAAATATTTCTATGGTAAGGTATTATGATAATAACATTAATTGTTTTTTTTACTACTACTATTTTTGAACAGCAAAAAGTAAGTGCTACCTCTGATTTAGTTACTGATTACTGATCAAATTTTTTATCGACACAGTGAAGAATATGCCCTAGCTTAATGTATGCCACAATTGTTCATATCTGGTATTACAAAGAAAAGAAGAAGTTAAAAATTGAGGGCTTTTTTGGTTTCATTTTGTATTTTGTGTTTTACATTTTCAACTTTTATCACAAAATATGAGTATAATGGAAGAAAATTTTAAAATTTTAGACCATTACGATGACGATGGAAGAACAACGGAGGGTATGGATGGACGCCAGAGGGATAGATTGTTTTTGATTCTTTTATTATTTCTCAAACCATGAAAAACAAAATAAATTTGTTTTTCATTTTATATGATAGCGTCATTTTGAAAATTGATTGTTTTTCAAAAATACATACGTCGTGTGCGAGTTTTTTGGACGAAAACATAAAGCTAAAAATAAAAAGCCAAACGGAGTCAAAAATAGTGGATCTACAAATTTCTTTTTATAATGTGTACTAGTGCTAATATTTCATTCATAACTGAAGTATGTACAATACTATTCAAGTTTCTACCATTTTACAGCATAACATAGCTGTTAGATCACAGCATGACGTAGTTTTTTAGATCATAATATTATTATTTCATTCATAAGGGGTACTGGTACTAAACAGACATTGCCAACCTCATAACTTTCTCAAACAATAGGACTTTGTTACATAGCCTATCAATATGCTACTACTGTGTACTAGTAATAAAATAGAAAACATGCATATGTTTGACTTGATTGCCTGCTACTTGTGCCTATATGTAATGATATAACACATAATTATTAAAATTATTATAACAAAATCCAAAATTTTGGCATGTTTGTTTTTCAGGTTTTCTGACAAAAATTCTCCTAATTTTCTGCATATTCGGATAAAATTTACAATTTTTTTTAAAATGAAAGAAATCTAAGAAACGCAAACGCAAGAAAGAAGAAACCAATAACTCCATAGACAAACCAAAATCAACATACATAATCATTGAATAAACAATGCAAATCAACAAGAACCAACATCACCGAATCCTCTTAAATAAAATACCAGATTCTTTATCGAGTAAATAAACACAGATAACCAACTCAAAGAAGAAGCTAAGAAAGCCATCCATTACCCTTAACCGGCTATGTAGTATTACGCTACACACCCGTCTCTCTCAAAAAAAAAGCCATCCATTACCAGTTCCATTCCTTATTTGCAACATCCATGTAACCTTGCTACCCCGATCCAAGAGTACAACTAAATACTAACATAATAAAATCGATCAAAACGCAACTAAAATCTACAAGATTATCTCCACGCACAGGATAGTTCCTAAAAGTTCTGGTACCTAAAGCTAGGTGTGGATTAGGCCTGTCAAACGGGTTGGGTAGGGTCAAAATGGGTTGGGTTGAGTTTGACCCAACCCATTTATGACACATTCTTTTTTACCCATTTATAACCCAACTCATTTATGACCCAACCCACTTAATAAGAGGGTTACCTATTTAACCCATTTAAAGATTTAAACTTAATTTGACTAATAAAAAACAAATAAATATAAAATAATTCTAATTTTTATGTTTCGAGTTCCGATAAAAATTTAAAATTATAATTTTCATCAAAATTCAAATACGGGGATGCGATAGCTTATTATTTTCTAAGTAACTGTCAGTTCCCTTTGAGAACTACAGTGTGCGTTCACCCAATGAAGTATCTGAGTGTTCCATACTGTCCATAATTTAGGTGGAAGTTAATCGATCGAAGTCCCGCCTGATTCTGAGTTAGAACAAAGGAGCTATTGCAGTCTGAATAAAAAAAATAGTGGCTTCTGCACTAGGCGGAGTTCAAATATGTGGATGTAGTAGCCTGTTATTTTCTAAGTACAACTGTCAGTCCCCTTGGAGAACTACAGTGTGCGTTCACACGATGAAGTATCCGAGTGTTCCACATTGTCTGTAATTTAGGTGGGAGTTAATCGGTCGAAATCCCGCCTGATTCCAAGTTAGAACGAAGGAGTTATTGCAGTCCGAACAAAAAAAATAGCGGCTTCTGCACTAGGCGGAGTTCAAATATGGGGACGTGGTAGCCTAAGTACAACTGCCAGTCCCCTTGAAGAACCACAGTGTGTGTTCACACGATGAAGTATCCGAGTGTTCCACACTGTCCGTAATTTAGGTGGGAGTTAATCGGTCGAAATCCCGCCTGATTCCGAGTTAGTACGAAGGAGTTATTACAGTCTGAACAAAAAAAATAGCGGCTTCTGTACTAGGCGGAGTTCAAATATGAGGATGCGGTAGCCTATTATTTTCTAAGTACAACTGTCAGTATCTATGAAAAACTACAATGTATGTTCAAAATTCTTATTTTTCAAATTTATATTATAATTTAATGTTTTTTAATAAATGGGTAAATGGGTTACCCATTTACAACCCTTTTAAAAATGGGTCAACCCAACCCATAACTCATTTAATTATATTCATAAATGGGTTGACCCAACCCATTTATAAGTAGGTTAAATGGGTTGGGTTAATGGGTTGGGTCATATTTCGACAGGTCTAGTGTGGATCAAGGCTCTATTACAAGTACTAATTATATTAGTAACATTATAGCCATTGATTGAGGATTCGGCTGGAACCACGAGATTCCGACCATCTCGTATCGGTTCCGGCCATGACCGGGATGGGATTAGGTCAAAATCCTGTCTCGGTCAAACTGCGATAAAAAAATCAACTGCGAAAATGTTAAAAAGCAACATCCGAAAAAGAATTGCGTAAAATCCAGAGTTGAAAAGGCAAAACAAACATCCCGTGCTTCAACAGTGAAAAGCAAAAAAAATTGCTTATAAATAATCCACCGATTCGAGCAAATGTAAATTAATTACCACTTGTGCTTCAGGCTTCAACAATCCTCTCAATTCGAGCAAAAAAAATCCATCGATTCGCCCAATTCGCGCACTGTTCGGCTTCAATTCGCGGCACTGAAGCTAGCAGGAGGAGCTCGGCTTCAATTCTTCCAGTTAGCTTGCTTTCGATCGGATCGAAGGTTAATTTTTCTGCCCTAGCTTGCTTTCGCCTTTTTTTTTAAAATTGCGTCTGTGTTTGTGTTTGGTCGTGAAGTGGAAGAAGTGGAAAGATTTATTTCTTGTTTTAAATTGCGTCTGTGCTCGGCCTTTGTTTTTTTTTAACGCGTCTCCTTTGTTCGAAAGTAAATAAAGGGCTTTGTTTTATTTCTTGGGCCTTTATTCGAAAGCATTGTTTTTTTTTTCTTTTTTAAACATAAACGGTAAATATAGGCATTGTTTTCATTTTTTGAAGCCTTGCATTTTTCCTACTATATGTTGAACATTGTTTTATATTGAATATGAAAATGGCCTTGAATATGTTGAACCGACTTAAATAAGTTGACTGACCTGAATATGTTGTACTGACCTGAATATTGGACTTGAATATGCTGATTTGAATATGGACTTGAATGTTGAACTTGAATATGTTGGACTGGAATATGGACTTGAACATTGGACTGGAATACTGGACTTGAAATGTTGAACTTGCACAATGAATTCTGATGACTTCGATGAATGTTATTTATGCATTTGTATTTTATTTCTAATTTGATTTGAAATATTAAATTGCTTAGCATTGACTTTGGAATGTTGTATCGTTTATTTTTTTAAGCCTTGCCTTTTTCCTACTATATGTTGAACATGTGCATTGTTTGATATTGCATATGCAAACGGCCTTGAATATGTTGAACCGACTTAAATAAGTCGACTGACCTGAATATTGGACTTGAATATGCTGATTTGAATATGGACTTGAATGTTGAACTTGAATAAGTTGGACTGGAATATGGACTTGAACATTGGACTGGAATATTGGACTTGAAATGTAGAACTTGAACAATGAATTCTGACGACTTCGATGAATGTTATTTATGCATTTGTATTTTATTTTTGATTTGATTTGGAATATTGTATCGTTTATTTATAATCGCAGGTACGTTATGGCAAATCCAAATCCAAATGTAAGATCACAGCATGACGTAGTTTTTTAGATCATAATATTATTATTTCATTCATAATGGGTACTGGTACTAAACAGACATTGCCAACCTCATAACTTTCTCAAACAATAGGACTTTGTTACATAGCCTATCAATATGCTACTACTGTGTACTAGTAATAAAATAGAAAACATGCATACGTTTGACTTGATTGCCTGCTACTTGTGCCTATATGTAATGATATAACACATAATTATTAAAATTATTATAACAAAATCCAAAATTTTGGCATGTTTGTTTTTCAGGTTTTCTTGCAAACCCTAGATAATGTAGGGTTTGAGGGGGCGAAATAAAGGATACACAGATAATCGAAGTAGCATAGAAGAGAATAGCATCAAGCAAACCCGGCCCATCATCACACAGAGCTTCCGCAAATACAAAGAGAACAGAGGCAGATACAAGCCCATTTATATTAGGCCCATTGTCTTCTATTTAAATATAGAACTTTGTATCACTTTGTATAAGAATTTCGTAACTGAAAATCTGTGCTTATTATTCATACAAAACAGATAGCTCTGAAAATTTACTCTGATATCAATTCAATAAAATCAATTTTCAGAATCATTCAATTCTTTATCTTGGTATCAGAGCGATTACATCTATACAAGGTTAACGCCTTGCCTTTGGTCTCTCAGATTTGACATCATCACAGAGATCAGGCTGCGCACCTGATATCATCAGAGAATCAAGATTCTCATCATTTGATTGTAAAAGTTCGGACATACCTGGGTCTGTATCAAGATCCTTATCATTCTTTACATCTATTTCCGATCTATGCCACGCCAAGAAGTAACTGTCAGAGTTGCTTCATCACTCAGTTATCTTCAGGCTGCATCAGAGATTCTGTATTTTTAACCCCCGTAGTTTTCTTGTTTCAAGATCATCTCACTACAGATTCAAGAAACTAGTCTGTCTCTCACAAATCCGTTTCAATGGCTGAAGAAGAGTCATCACCCTCATCTACAGCAAGAAACATGGAATCAACCACTCAAAGATCTGCAACACAAGATCTGATTAAGGCATTGGTCAAACCACAAAGTCAAATTATCAACGTACAGTTGGATGAATCAAATTTTTTACTCTGGAAATTTCAGATTGAAACAGCAATTAAAGGCTATGGTATGGAGGACTATGTTCATGGAACATTAATCACACCACCTAGGTACGTAACAGATAAAGATGGAAAACTGATAAGCAACCAAGATTTCATATCACATCAAAGACAAGATAGTCTAGTAAGTTCTTGGTTACTTTCTACGATTAGTTCTAATCTCTTACCACAATTAATTGGATGTAAATCTGCAAATGAAATTTGGTCTACAATTGAGCAAGTATTCAATACTCAATCAGCAGCAAAAGTCATGTTCTATAAAAGACAATTGCAAAGTTTAAGGAAAGACACCCTACCAATGAGAGATGATCTGTCTAAAATTAAAATGCTATGTGATCAACTGGCCTCATCAGGGCACAAAATCTCTGATTATGAACAAATACTGTCAATTCTAAATGGCCTAGATGAGGAGTATGAAGTAGTTGTAGTAGTGATTTCTTCTAAAGAAACAATTCCCACAATTCAGTATGTCCATGCTACTCTTCTTGCCCATGAAGGCAGAATAGAGCAAAAGAAATCCACTGGGTTAGATTTCACTGCCAACTTTATTAGTAACAGTAAGAACATGAATCAAGGAAAGAACTACAACACCAGAAATCAATTTAACAGTCAAAGAGGTGGTCAGACAAACAGAGTCAGAGGTAGAGGTGGCAGGCAAAACAACAACAATAGAATCAGATGTCAGATATGTGAGAAATATGGCCACATAGCAAGCAAATGCTATTTCAGATATGATAGCAATTATGTACCACAGCAACAAAGCAATGCAAAGAACTATCAACCAAACGCTAACATGGTCAACACTCAACCAAATCAGAGAGGTCATTCAGAAAACACAGATTGTGACTCAGCAAAATTGGAAGACATACATGATGAATGCTAGTACCCAGATTCAGGAGCTACAAATCATGTAACAAATGACCTGAACAATCTAAACTTGGGAAGCAAAGAGTACAAAGGTACACATACTATGCACATGGGAGATGGTAAATGTAACGACCACGACTTTCTCTCCACAGAAAGTCGTATCGCTAATAAGAAAGAAAGGGTAGAAAATAGAAAAGAAGAGAAGAAAGAAAGAAACAACAACAACGATTTCACAGCGGAACGAATAAATTATATTAATAACATAAACTATTACATAGTATACAACACTTTACAGAGTTACACAGCATACACATCACTTACTAGACAGTTATAAACATCTGTCTAGACATTACAACTCAATACACTACAGAGATACAGACACAGCGGAACTACTATATATATCTACAACGCTGAAGCCTCCTGCTCCATTGCTCCTCCACAATTCGTCAAAGCTAAACCTGAATCCCTTGGCTACTCGTAAAAATTTGAGTACCCAAGAGTTTATAAAACAGAAATAAACAACTTGGGTCAGACATGGGTCTGGTGTGAGTAACAGGTTAAACTTGCTTAACTTCAAAACCTTTAGAAAGAAAAGGTATCACGTAAGACTTCCCACACATAAACATGGGTAAGTTTTTACCTTACGCTAACCAAAACATTTGATAGGAAATTCGATTGTATTATAATAGGGTCTAGGGTTTTCAAGTAAATAAGAAATAGCTGAAATGCTTACATCTCACATTCCAACATAGTTGGGCACAACTAATACGTACGGCACTTATTGGAGTTTGGATTCCATACAATGGCAGGGCTACCGGGGTACCGCCCGTCACAGTACGTGGCCTAGATCACCGTACCGAGGATCACTCCCAATCCCCTGCAACACAAGGCCGGAACATCCCTTACTGGATAATTCCCGCACAAGATACCTCACGGTTGGGATCAGCAACCGCACCACTAAGACGAAATAAGAAGGGACTTCTAGACAGAGGTAATCTTGTCCTACTTGGGTGCTACCCACTAACCTTGCTGCACCTCCCCTGTTTTAGCCATTCCCGGTTTGTGAGGCTTGAGGCTACGATTACCTTTAAAAAGAACACATCTATCTTAGAATGCTCATCGTCCACCTGACGATGTTCTGAAAGCATTCAATCCATACAAGTTCGTTCCGGGTTCGAACGAAACCGAAGGCATTATCTCGTTACACTCATTTTGGCATCACCCTCAGAGTTAACGACAATAACCCTTGCACTCTGAATCTTCATCTTTACTTGATTCACGACCTATCGTTAATTTGGATCGATGTGGTATTCGGGTCTCCAGACCTGGAAATCCGGTATACGGAAACCCGATCCCGGTCTCATCGAAATTCAAAGCGTATCTTTTAAGGCCAAGTTGTTTTAAAGTTAAAACAATTCAATTCAATTATCTTTATACACATAGAAAGATAATTCACAACATCACAATAGATAATCAACATTATCGATATAACAGATAATCCATATTATCATCACAATTCAACTAACATCCATATCACACAGCATATATCTCATCAGAGATATCAATCAAATGCAAAGCATTCAGTATTATCATCCATCCATAGGTAATGATTTATATCATCTCTAATTAATTTAAAGTGAATTAAATTAATTACTTCATTCTATAAATCCTGCTTACTTAACCATTAATTAATTACAATTTAATTAATTATCCTTTAATAATTCATTTCAATTAATCATCTTTGATTAATTACCTTTTAATTACATTCAAGTAATTTATTCTCAATTAATTACTTAAATTAATTATCCTTAACCACTTATAGTAATTAACCTTTAATTACTTCATTAATTAATTAACTAAAATTAATTAACTTAATCAACTATAATTAATTACATTAATCCGTAATTAATTACATTGATTAATTACTTCATTTATTAATTATTACTTAATTAACCAATCTTAATTACATCATTAATTATTTTAATTAATGATCCTTAATTACAACTTAATTATTAAATACTTAATTAAATTAATTTCATTAAGTAATTAACCTTTATTTAAACAACATTTATTAATCACTCTTGATTAATCTCATCTAGTAATTACTCCCCTTAATTACTTTCATTAACTAAATTAATTACTCCTTAATTAATTCCTTAATTAATCCCTTGATTAATTATTCAAAGTAATTAACTCAAATTACTTCTAATTATAAAATCATTTATTCAACTAATTACTTCCAGTAATTATCTTATTATTTACTTCCTTAAATAATCTTACCTTAATAATTACATTAAGTAATTATTATCAAATCATCTCTTGATTATTCTAAATTAATTAAACTTAATTAATAAATTTAACTAAATCAAATTAACTCAATTAATTACAAATGAGTAATTAATTTCTTAATTACTTTTATTAAGTAATTACATTTAAACAAATTCATAAATGATTATTCTTAAATTAATTCAACTAATTAATTATCAAAATTAATCCTATTAATTCATTATTTAATAACTCATAGTAAATGACCTCATTATTATTTAATTACTTTCCTTAAGTAATTAACTTATATTAATTATTATTAATTTCAAATTAATAAATCTAAATAACCAATTTATTAATCTCTAATTACTTAATTAATTAAGTGTTAACCATAACTTAATTAATATTTAATTACTCTATTTATTAACTCTTAATCATTAATTAATACTCTAATTTATAATCCTCAATTATAAATTAATCATTCCTAAAATTTTTTTATCTTAATCATAAATAAATTAGTTTAATCCTTTAATTATTTACTTAATTAATCCAAATGATTAATAAATCAAACAAATTAATTATCCATTAAATCTCCTAATTAATTTATTGAATACAAATCTTTAATTTCTTTAAGATAAAACATTTTCTTATCCATGGTTACATTATCATTCACAAATACATTTGAAAACATCCATTTTCAAATTTACTTTTAAATTTCATTTTAAATTCTAGATTTAAAATGAATACCAATTTATCTTTAACAAAGTTTAAACCAATTTTTAAAAAAAACCTTTATATGTTAAAGAATTCCTATATCTTATAAAAGAACTTAAAGAATTTAAATCAATTTACTTTTAAATTCTAACCATTTAATATATATTTAAACAATTAAAGTTATTAAACAATTTAATTTAAAAACTTTCTTTTATTTCAAATCTGAGATACAGATTTAAATTTGATTCCAGATTAAATTTAGATTTAAAAATCTGTTTAAATATTTCTTTAGAAATTTAACTTCAGTTTAAAACTTAAACTGACAGGTTTTAAAACCTGGCAACATCTACTGTACTCGAGCCTACCCTAGATTACTTCGAGTCGCAACCCAGAATCACGTGAGTTTCCCCGAGTCAACTACCTTATACCCCGAGACCCTACTCGAGAAAACAAACAAACAATTCCTAAAGCAACAATGGTGCACCGATCACCACGTGCACCTGCACCAGCGCCTGACCCTCCTCCGATCAACGACGATCCCATCGCCAAGTCACCCAACATCATTACGAGCACCCACGATCAACAGAACTTCATCTCCTTCCTCGATTCAAAATCGAGTACCCAGGGTGAACTGAAACCCAAACCCATCACCAGAAAATCCCAAATCACTCGCCTCTGATCGATGATAAACCCTACAACTCCGGCCATGGGTTGTTAACCCGCTACGCCTCCTTCACCCAGAATTTCTTCAAGCTCGATGTACAGAGGAAGTAGAATTGACCAATTTTCCAGACTCAACCAAACTAGGTTTAGAACCTAAATTTATCTCGCCGCTGTCGCCACGACCATCAGACACCTCACCACCCATTATTTTCCAACACTCCGATCACCAACCTTGCTTCTGACAAAACCCTGAGACCTCCTTACCCAAAGATCGCCAGAAATTGGCCCAAACCCAATTTCCAGAAAATTCCCAAATTCATATCCAATTCAAATCTAAAAATCATAATTTTCATTTTAAAAATCTTGTTTACCCAGACCAATTCAGGTTATGTATTTGAATCAGAGAATTGTAATAATAGATTTTAACATATATATAAATTTTTACTGTAAATTTTAATTTCCAGTTACTATATATATACATAAACATGTTTAAACTATTTTTAAATTCAAGTTCAAGTTTAAACAAACTAAATTTGTTTTGGAACTAAGGTCTAACAGAGATCAAAGGAGAAGATTTTGAACTTAGATAAAAATTTAAACCTGAACTAAGAACAGAGATATTCAAGAACAACAGTCATGCATGCTTTCAATCAGATACATATACATATGCAACACATTCATATACACAGCTAATACATATATATACATACACATGCAAACATAAAACATCTCAGAAATCTAACAAACAATAGCTCATTATTACTTAAGATTTTAAAAATGATTGTTACTCACCTAATTAAAGAAGACAGAGCCTTCATTTTTCTGAAAACAGCCTTTGCTTTGATTAAATTTGAAAACTTGAGTTGCTTCCTTATTTTTGATTTAAGCTTGCATGCCTTTGAATTTGCTTTTAATTCCAGTTTTTGCTTGCCTCTGTTTTGAAGAATACATGCAGACTTTGATTTGAAGAGAACTTGCAGGCTTTTGATATTGAAAAATGAATTTAGTTCAGGTATTCTTTTGGAAAATGAATATGCAGCCTTGAAACAGAACAGGCTTTTGATTTTTGGTTTGAGGAAAGTGAATTTCAGATTTGAAGAAATGATACAGGTTTTGATTTCAATTTGGTTTATGGAGATATGGATTACAGATTTTGTTTCAGATTGAAGAAAATGGTTTCCAGGTTTTGATTTGCATTCTTTGTTTTTGAGAAGAGTTTGTTTAGATTTTGGTTTTGAGCTGAAGTTTTCTTTGTTTAGAAAGGAGATTAGAAAAGGAAAAAGAAAATGCAAGATGATTGTTTATATAAACTGAAATTATCTAAAAATAAAAATAAAATTAAATGACACTTGTCATTAGCCCTTACCCACAATTTAACACTTGTTTAAATGAGGTCTTAGGAAAATAACATGTGTCTTTTTTTATTAATGAGTATATATTTGAAATGTTAATAAAGATTTTTCACTTAATTAATAATTCTTATGTAAATGTATATATGTAATTTAAAACTATATAGTTATTTATTAAATATCTTTGGAAAGCTTAATATTAATTTAAATCATAATTTCCAAATTACCAATATATATTAGAAATTTGAAAACATAATTTTATTTGTTAAATTCAAACCAACTTATCTATTTACAATATATAAAATTATATCTATACATTATAAATAGAAATCATTCTATTAACTTTTAAAAGATAGAATTCACTAATTAAATACTTATTTAATTAGATTATTAAATTAAATTCAAATTTTATTATCAAAGATCATCAATATCAATTTAATTATTTAACAGATTATTAAATTGATATTGTTAAAATTTCCGGGATATTACATTCCTCCCCCCTTAAAATAATTTCGTCCCCGAAATTTAAACAAAGGTAATTTAATAATCTTATTAAAGATTTAAATTCAAAACACAAGCATCTACTATCATCCATATGCTAGCAACCATAGCAACCAAATCATTCAATCAAACAATGCAACTATCTAGACTAAATTCTAGATAAAATTCCTCGAGTTTCCCCAAGTATATATATATATATATACCGGGATACTCGCTCTACAAACAATCTAAACAATCAATACTACTAAACTATAAAGCTCCTACTCATCTATATCTATAGAACTAAACAGAATATCAGACTACAGACGAGTCTGACTCAACTACCAAACTTCCAGAACTGCTGATTCTACAACCAGAGATAGATCAAATACGTACTCCCTCAGAGATACGTAAAACTCAATGAATTCCAGTTATCCAAACTGACAATTCAACCAAGTAGACCAATTACCTATCCAAATCAAAACAAGGAAGAGATCCACAACTTTACTCCTCAAACAATAGAAGACTGAACTAACTTCTCCTATCCAGGAAACAAGACAGATGCACTCCCAAACTGCTTCTGCTGCACAACTCTGATCTGAGGTAGATAAGAATGTTGATGAGCACAACTGGATAACTCATCCCAGAAAATATGGTTCACTGATCCATAAAGAAAACTCAGATACTCTATCAAATCCTGAGCTGCTTCACCAAACTCTATCTCTAGGAAACATCCTTCCACTAGACTGAACCACCGGTATCACTCCTGGAATCCAGTCGATAAGAAAACTCAACCTTCAGATGCGGACAAACTTCTGACTTCTCTGAAGACATCCAGAAAAATTCTGACAACCCAAGAGAACACTCAGATAATCGCAAGTCACTTTTGCGATCAACCCATCCTAATTCCAAACAGACTGTTCTCTTTACACAATCCGAACAGCTCATACTTAACTATCCAATCCATCGAAGAAATGGATTTACTCTTACTGCTTCTGAACTTCATCTTCAGAAAAACTGCTCATCCAGAAAACTTCCTGCCAATGCACAGAATACTCTGAGCTGCACTGCTGACACTGATGTCAAGGTCTTCCTACTCCAAAGATCTTCGAGAAACTCGAACTTCAAACCAAAGCAGAAACTTCATGCTGAGCTCAACCACAACACCGAAGCATTCACATTTCCTTAATCCTGTTCCAAAGAAAACATCTTCGGGAACATCCATCGTCACTGTATCTCATCATACAGCTACTATTACCTGAGGTATCAAGGTACCATCACTCACTTCTGTTCAACCGACAGATCCAACTTTACTCATCCACACTTCAAAGATAAACTCCGAACCTTTAAAAGGTTTCCTTCAGAGATCGATGAAATCCTTCACCATAGCAAAGCTTACTCGAGACGGTATTGGGTTTACAGTCTCGACAAATACACTTCCAACCTCAACATTTAAACTCCAACCATTGGTAGTCGTGTTTCACACACCACTACCCCATCTACCTTTATAACTTATATTGGAAAACCCGAACAGGTAACCCAACAAATAGGTAGAAATATATATATATTTAAAATGATACTTTTTATATAGAAATTATTTCTGGGTAAAATTATTTCATTTACCTCTTTAAAACAATATTGTGTCAAATTGTTCTATACAAGTGTTTAGAGATCCCTATCAATGTTGTGGCGTCCCACACATCGACCAGAATCCATAAACTACTCAATAAACCAATCAACACAATATAAAACAATTTTATATTCACTAACAAATACGCGCTCATATCTATTAATACTCTCAAAATTCCCACCAGAGCCAAGGTTGTCGCCAGCCTAAGCTCTGATACCACTGTAACGACCACGACTTTCTCTCCACAGAAAGTCGTATCGCTAATAAGAAAGAAAGGGTAGAAAATAGAAAAGAAGAGAAGAAAGAAAGAAACAACAACAACGATTTCACAGCGGAACGAATAAATTATATTAATAACATAAACTATTACATAGTATACAACACTTTACAGAGTTACACAGCATACACATCACTTACTAGACAGTTATAAACATCTGTCTAGACATTACAACTCAATACACTACAGAGATACAGACACAGCGGAACTACTATATATATCTACAACGCTGAAGCCTCCTGCTCCATTGCTCCTCCACAATTCGTCAAAGCTAAACCTGAATCCCTTGGCTACTCGTAAAAATTTGAGTACCCAAGAGTTTATAAAACAGAAATAAACAACTTGGGTCAGACATGGGTCTGGTGTGAGTAACAGGTTAAACTTGCTTAACTTCAAAACCTTTAGAAAGAAAAGGTATCACGTAAGACTTCCCACACATAAACATGGGTAAGTTTTTACCTTACGCTAACCAAAACATTTGATAGGAAATTCGATTGTATTATAATAGGGTCTAGGGTTTTCAAGTAAATAAGAAATAGCTGAAATGCTTACATCTCACATTCCAACATAGTTGGGCACAACTAATACGTACGGCACTTATTGGAGTTTGGATTCCATACAATGGCAGGGCTACCGGGGTACCGCCCGTCACAGTACGTGGCCTAGATCACCGTACCG
Source organism: Allium fistulosum (assembly GCA_030737815.1). Lineage (NCBI taxonomy): Eukaryota > Viridiplantae > Streptophyta > Magnoliopsida > Asparagales > Amaryllidaceae > Allium > Allium fistulosum. The sequence goes on from CM060902.1 coordinate 1,027,896,764, forward strand.
AGGATCACTCCCAATCCCCTGCAACACAAGGCCGGAACATCCCTTACTGGATAATTCCCGCACAAGATACCTCACGGTTGGGATCAGCAACCGCACCACTAAGACGAAATAAGAAGGGACTTCTAGACAGAGGTAATCTTGTCCTACTTGGGTGCTACCCACTAACCTTGCTGCACCTCCCCTGTTTTAGCCATTCCCGGTTTGTGAGGCTTGAGGCTACGATTACCTTTAAAAAGAACACATCTATCTTAGAATGCTCATCGTCCACCTGACGATGTTCTGAAAGCATTCAATCCATACAAGTTCGTTCCGGGTTCGAACGAAACCGAAGGCATTATCTCGTTACACTCATTTTGGCATCACCCTCAGAGTTAACGACAATAACCCTTGCACTCTGAATCTTCATCTTTACTTGATTCACGACCTATCGTTAATTTGGATCGATGTGGTATTCGGGTCTCCAGACCTGGAAATCCGGTATACGGAAACCCGATCCCGGTCTCATCGAAATTCAAAGCGTATCTTTTAAGGCCAAGTTGTTTTAAAGTTAAAACAATTCAATTCAATTATCTTTATACACATAGAAAGATAATTCACAACATCACAATAGATAATCAACATTATCGATATAACAGATAATCCATATTATCATCACAATTCAACTAACATCCATATCACACAGCATATATCTCATCAGAGATATCAATCAAATGCAAAGCATTCAGTATTATCATCCATCCATAGGTAATGATTTATATCATCTCTAATTAATTTAAAGTGAATTAAATTAATTACTTCATTCTATAAATCCTACTTACTTAACCATTAATTAATTACAATTTAATTAATTATCCTTTAATAATTCATTTCAATTAATCATCTTTGATTAATTACCTTTTAATTACATTCAAGTAATTTATTCTCAATTAATTACTTAAATTAATTATCCTTAACCACTTATAGTAATTAACCTTTAATTACTTCATTAATTAATTAACTAAAATTAATTAACTTAATCAACTATAATTAATTACATTAATCCGTAATTAATTACATTGATTAATTACTTCATTTATTAATTATTACTTAATTAACCAATCTTAATTACATCATTAATTATTTTAATTAATGATCCTTAATTACAACTTAATTATTAAATACTTAATTAAATTAATTTCATTAAGTAATTAACCTTTATTTAAACAACATTTATTAATCACTCTTGATTAATCTCATCTAGTAATTACTCCCCTTAATTACTTTCATTAACTAAATTAATTACTCCTTAATTAATTCCTTAATTAATCCCTTGATTAATTATTCAAAGTAATTAACTCAAATTACTTCTAATTATAAAATCATTTATTCAACTAATTACTTCCAGTAATTATCTTATTATTTACTTCCTTAAATAATCTTACCTTAATAATTACATTAAGTAATTATTATCAAATCATCTCTTGATTATTCTAAATTAATTAAACTTAATTAATTAATTTAACTAAATCAAATTAACTCAATTAATTACAAATGAGTAATTAATTTCTTAATTACTTTTATTAAGTAATTACATTTAAACAAATTCATAAATGATTATTCTTAAATTAATTCAACTAATTAATTATCAAAATTAATCCTATTAATTCATTATTTAATAACCCATAGTAAATGACCTCATTATTATTTAATTACTTTCCTTAAGTAATTAACTTATATTAATTATTATTAATTTCAAATTAATAAATCTAAATAACCAATTTATTAATCTCTAATTACTTAATTAATTAAGTGTTAACCATAACTTAATTAATATTTAATTACTCTATTTATTAACTCTTAATCATTAATTAATACTCTAATTTATAATCCTCAATTATAAATTAATCATTCCTAAAATTTTTTTATCTTAATCATAAATAAATTAGTTTAATCCTTTAATTATTTACTTAATTAATCCAAATGATTAATAAATCAAACAAATTAATTATCCATTAAATCTCCTAATTAATTTATTGAATACAAATCTTTAATTTCTTTAAGATAAAACATTTTCTTATCCATGGTTACATTATCATTCACAAATACATTTGAAAACATCCATTTTCAAATTTACTTTTAAATTTCATTTTAAATTCTAGATTTAAAATGAATACCAATTTATCTTTAACAAAGTTTAAACCAATTTTTAAAAAAAACCTTTATATGTTAAAGAATTCCTATATCTTATAAAAGAACTTAAAGAATTTAAATCAATTTACTTTTAAATTCTAACCATTTAATATATATTTAAACAATTAAAGTTATTAAACAATTTAATTTAAAAACTTTCTTTTATTTCAAATCTGAGATACAGATTTAAATTTGATTCCAGATTAAATTTAGATTTAAAAATCTGTTTAAATATTTCTTTAGAAATTTAACTTCAGTTTAAAACTTAAACTGACAGGTTTTAAAACCTGGCAACATCTACTGTACTCGAGCCTACCCTAGATTACTTCGAGTCGCAACCCAGAATCACGCGAGTTTCCCCGAGTCAACTACCTTATACCCCGAGACCCTACTCGAGAAAACAAACAAACAATTCCTAAAGCAACAATGGTGCACCGATCACCACGTGCACCTGCACCAGCGCCTGACCCTCCTCCGATCAACGACGATCCCATCGCCAAGTCACCCAACATCATTACGAGCACCCACGATCAACAGAACTTCATCTCCTTCCTTGATTCAAAATCGAGTACCCAGGGTGAACTGAAACCCAAACCCATCACCAGAAAATCCCAAATCACTCGCCTCTGATCGATGATAAACCCTACAACTCCGGCCATGGGTTGTTAACCCGCTACGCCTCCTTCACCCAGAATTTCTTCAAGCTCGATGTACAGAGGAAGTAGAATTGACCAATTTTCCAAACTCAACCAAACTAGGTTTAGAACCTAAATTTATCTCGCCGCTGTCGCCACGACCATCAGACACCTCACCACCCATTATTTTCCAACACTCCGATCACCAACCTTGCTTCTGACAAAACCCTGAGACCCTATTACCCAAAGATCGCCAGAAATTGGCCCAAACCCAATTTCCAGAAAATTCCCAAATTCATATCCAATTCAAATCTAAAAATCATAATTTTCATTTTAAAAATCTTGTTTACCCAGACCAATTCAGGTTATGTATTTGAATCAGAGAATTGTAATAATAGATTTTAACATATATATAAATTTTTACTGTAAATTTTAATTTCCAGTTACTATATATATACATAAACATGTTTAAACTATTTTTAAATTCAAGTTCAAGTTTAAACAAACTAAATTTGTTTTGGAACTAAGGTCTAACAGAGATCAAAGGAGAAGATTTTGAACTTAGATAAAAATTTAAACCTGAACTAAGAACAGAGATATTCAAGAACAACAGTCATGCATGCTTTCAATCAGATACATATACATATGCAACACATTCATATACACAGCTAATACATATATATACATACACATGCAAACATAAAACATCTCAGAAATCTAACAAACAATAGCTCATTATTACTTAAGATTTTAAAAATGATTGTTACTCACCTAATTAAAGAAGACAGAGCCTTCATTTTTCTGAAAACAGCCTTTGCTTTGATTAAATTTGAAAACTTGAGTTGCTTCCTTATTTTTGATTTAAGCTTGCATGCCTTTGAATTTGCTTTTAATTCCAGTTTTTGCTTGCCTCTGTTTTGAAGAATACATGCAGACTTTGATTTGAAGAGAACTTGCAGGCTTTTGATGTTGAAAAATGAATTTAGTTCAGGTATTCTTTTGGAAAATGAATATGCAGCCTTGAAACAGAACAGGCTTTTGATTTTTGGTTTGAGGAAAGTGAATTTCAGATTTGAAAAAATGATACAGGTTTTGATTTCAATTTGGTTTATGGAGATATGGATTACAGATTTTGTTTCAGATTGAAGAAAATGGTTTCCAGGTTTTGATTTGCATTCTTTGTTTTTGAGAAGAGTTTGTTTAGATTTTGGTTTTGAGCTGAAGTTTTCTTTGTTTAGAAAGGAGATTAGAAAAGGAAAAAGAAAATGCAAGATGATTGTTTATATAAACTGAAATTATCTAAAAATAAAAATAAAATTAAATGACACTTGTCATTAGCCCTTACCCACAATTTAACACTTGTTTAAATGAGGTCTTAGGAAAATAACATGTGTCTTTTTTTATTAACGAGTATATATTTGAAATGTTAATAAAGATTTTTCACTTAATTAATAATTCTTATGTAAATGTATATATGTAATTTAAAACTATATAGTTATTTATTAAATATCTTTGGAAAGCTTAATATTAATTTAAATCATAATTTCCAAATTACCAATATATATTAGAAATTTGAAAACATAATTTTATTTGTTAAATTCAAACCAACTTATCTATTTACAATATATAAAATTATATCTATACATTATAAATAGAAATCATTCTATTAACTTTTAAAAGATAGAATTCACTAATTAAATACTTATTTAATTAGATTATTAAATTAAATTCAAATTTTATTATCAAAGATCATCAATATCAATTTAATTATTTAACAGATTATTAAATTGATATTGTTAAAATTTCCGGGATATTACAGTAAATCCATTAGTATTACACACACTGGAAATTCAAGTTTTATTGGCAAGAAACAACTTTATCTCAATAATCTCTTAAGAGTCCCATTGATAAGAAAAAATTTACTAAGTGTATCCCAGTTTGCAAAAGATAATAATGTGTTCTTTGAATTTTATCCACAGTATTGTCTAGTTAAAGATATTCTAACAAAGGAAATTTTACTGCAGGGTAGAGAATTTAGAGGATTGTACAAATTTGATGTAGCTAAATCAATAAATTCTGGACTTATGGGAAAAAGCTGTAATGTTTTCGAAATCAAATGTAAAGATGACTGTAAGACTTTTGATATGTGGCATTATAAACTAGGACACCCAAATGTAAACATTGTTAAACATGTGTTGATCAAAAATGCAATTTCTTTTGAAAAATCTCTTTACCATATGTATGTACACACTGTCAACTGGGAAAAAGCCACAAACTTGCATTTCCAGACTCACAAACTGAATATAGTAAACCCCTAGAACTAATTGCCATAGATTTATGGGGGCCAGCACCCATCAACACCGACTATGGGTACAAATACTATGTTTCATTTGTTGATGCTTATTCTAGATATGTATGGATTTACTTTCTGAAATCAAAATCTGAAACTTACAAGGTAGTGCAACAATTCATAGTTCAAGTTGAAAATCAACTAGGTTGCAATGTAAAAATCATACAAACAGATGGTGGAACAGAGTTTCACCCTCTAAAAGAATTTTTCTCAAAAAAGGGAATAGTTCATAGAACAACCTGTCCATACACATCTGAGCAAAATGGTCTAGTTGAGAGAAAACATAGACAAATAGTTGAGACTGGTCTTACTCTACTTGCTCAAGCATCACTACCATTAAAATTTTGGCCTGATGCTTTCTCTACAACTGTGTACTTAATCAACAGACTGCCTACTAAGGCCATAGATTTCAAAAGTCCCATAGAAAAGCTACAGGGAATTAAACCAGATTATCAAGCTTTGAAAATTTTTGGTTGTCTATGTTTTCCCTATCTAAGACCCTACAACAAACATAAGTTAAGTTTCAGATCATCACCATGTACATTTCTGGGGTATGCCACAAACAAAAAGGGGTATAAATGTCTAAATAACAAAGGAAAAATCTTTATATCAAGACATGTTGTGTTCAATGAAAATGTATTTCCCTATAGAAAAACAGATGTGAAAACATCACAAAAAATTTACAATCCAAGAGTATCAATACCTGAACTACCAGAATACTCAGAGATTGATAACCAATCTCATACAAGAACAAGACAGAATACTCAATTCACTACCCAGTTGAAGGTAGTAATGGCTCACAACACACAATGATCAGAGATGAACCAGGTCATGAGCAGTTAGAATCTGAAGTTCAATTTCAGGATGCACAGCATGATTCTGGTATCCAATCAGGCAGTCATCAATCATTAGATGATTCACAATCATCTAATGACAATGAAGCCACAGTTGAAAGCAGTAATCAACAACCTGCAACAACTGGTCATCACATGATAACAAGGGCTAAAAGTGGAATTTTCAAGCCAAAGACTTATAATGTTGTCATTGAAATCAAAGAACCAGGTACTTATTTCGAAGCAATGCAAGACGAAAAATGGAAAATTGAAATGCAGGAAGAATATAATGCACTGATTAGAAATAAGACCTGGACTTTGGTCCCTCTGCCATCCAACAAAAACATTGTTGGATGTAAATGGACATACAAAATTAAGAAGAATCTTGATGGTTCAATCTCTAAGTATAAGGCAAGACTTGTAGCAAAAGGTTATTCACAACAAAATGGTTTTGATTTTAATGAAACTTTTTCACCTGTTGTGAAACCTTCTACTATCAGAATAGTTCTTACTATTGCCTTAAGTAGAGACTGGACCATCAAGCAACTTGATGTAAATAATGCCTTTTTGAATGGTACTTTGCAGGAAGAAGTATATATGGAGCAACCACAAGGCTTCAAACAAAGAGGCAATGAAAAACTTGTGTGCAAGCTAAACAAAGCAATTTATGGACTCAAGCAAGCACCCAGAGTTTGGTTTGACAAACTGAAGTCAACACTAATCAGTCTTGGCTATTCATCAACTAAATCTAACAATTCCTTATTTACAAAATTCAGTAAACTTGAAGTTACATATGTATTAATATATGTTGATGATTTTATTATTACAGGCAACAGTGATGCAGAAATCAACAAGCTTACTGAATATCTTAACAAGGAATTCTCAATCAAAGATCTGGGGTGCATAAATTATTTTCTAGGAATTGAAGTCAAAAGAATGTCTAACTTAATGATTCAACTAAGCCAAGAGAAATATATCTCAGAGATTCTTGTCAAAGCAAAAATGGATAAGGCAAATGCACTATCTACACCCATGGCAAGCAACCTACATTTATCCAGAAATAGAGGGGAAGCAATACAAAACAACAGACATTACAGAAGCATTGTTGGAGCATTGCAATATGCAACAATCACAAGACCAGAAATTACTTTCAGTGTAAATAAAGTTAGTCAATTTATGCAAAACCCACTGGATGAGCATTGGAAAGCAGTAAAAAGAATTCTAAGATAGTTAAAGAGCACAATGAAACATGGATTGATTTTAGAATCATGCAAAAACTTGAACATTAACGGTTATGCAGATGCAGATTGGGCCACAGATCCAGATGATAGAAGATCTACAACAGGATACTGTATATTTTTAGGCACAAATCCTATATCATGGTGTTCAAAGAAGCAACCAACTGTATCTAGATCTAGCACTGAAGCAGAGTACAGAAGTGTGGCAAATGCCACTACAGAGTTAATCTGGATAAATTTACTTTTGAGTGAACTTAAAGTCAAAACTAACAGTAAGCCTACAATTTGGTGTGATAACCTTAGCACAGTTCTACTCAGTGCAAACCCAGTCTTACACAACATAACTAAGCATATGAAGATTGATCTTTACTTTGTTAGAGAACAAGTTACCAGCAATAAATTAAATGTAAGCCATATATCTGCATCTTACCAAATTGCAGACATTTTGACAAAGCCATTATCCAAGAAGAATTTTCTTCTATTTAAGCAGAAGCTCAGGGTTCGTACTATCAATAATGAACATCAGCTGTAAAGCCAAAATCTAAGCCAAAGATTGAAACTTTACTTCCTGTTATTCAAGTAGAAAGTAAAGATCAATATTATAAGCATCATCCTCAGAGCTAAATCTCAAAGCCCATCAGAACAAAACCTCGAACAACAAATATTATAAATTTGGAGTCAGTATCTTAAGACAAACTCAACAATTAAGGATTGGAAGAGAAGACTCACCAGATCTGACAAACACTCGAAGATTTCTCAGACTTAAGCCACATGCTCATCTCTATCTAAGCTCGAACAAGGAATTTCATCAAAATTAGTCGTCATCTGAAGATACATCTCTAGATAATCACGAGAATAGAAGTTTTGACAACTTATCTGTAATTACTCTGAGAACCCATGTTCGATGTCTCGAAAATTCACCACTCATCAAATAAAGGATACGCAGAGCATCATAGCAACATAAAAGAGAACAGAGGCAGATACAAGTGGAGCACTGCCATTATTCATGAAGAATTTTTCTCAAGAAACTGAGTCGGTGGCGCCATTATTTTTCTCTCTTGCAAACCCTAGATAATGTAGGGTTTGAGGGGGCGAAATAAAGGATACACAGATAATCGAAGTAACATAGAAGAGAATAGCATCAAGCAAACCCGGCCCATCATCACACAGAGCTTCCGCAAATACAAAGAGAACAGAGGCAGATACAAGCCCATTTATATTAGGCCCAATGTCTTCTATTTAAATATAGAACTTTGTATCACTTTGTATAAGAATTCTGTAACTGAAAATCTGTGCTTATTATTCATACAAAACAGATAGCTCTGAAAATTTACTCTGATACCAATTCAATAAATCAGTTTTCAAAATCATTCAATTCTATATCTGTAAGAAATATTAATCATTAAATTTCAAAACAAATAAATTTATTACCATGAATTTTAGCATTTGGATCATATTAATATTCTATAAATGAAAATTCATAACATAAAGTTAATAAATATAAAGATAAAAAGATTTACCCTCGTGTGCAAAATTATGATTTCTAAATTTAGTATTGATGTTCTAATATTTCCAATTTTTTTTAATGAAAGCGGATATTGAAAATTATAAATTTGTGTGATTTCTAAAAGTTGTTATTTTTAAATTTAGAAACTACGAATTGAAGAGATAGATGATGAATTAATGCTCAATTTCCTCTCGTCCAGCGTCAACTGTCTACTTTTACCATGCAATGGTTTTGTTGGCGTTTACTATGAATTTTTATATCTTGGTTTTAATTGTTTCTTTTTTTTCTATTTTGATGTCCTAGCGTGAAATGAATCCAAAATCATAACTTTAATGGCTTTGAGCCTTTACCCAAGGGCCACCCTTGTCCATGCCATACGCTAGAGAATATATAAAACAGCTCTGTTGTTTTATATTTGTTAAAAGAACTACTAGAACCACTAGTTAAGATAGCTTCTCCATAGCTTATCCACATCGAAATTCGAAACAGAAACATACCCAGCAAAAATTCCAAGTATAATGTAAAGGATGATCATATTTGTTAAAAGAACTCCTCCATAGCTTGGTGAGTTGAATAATCCCAAGAGTGCAAACATCAGAGTTGCAACAAACATTCCTGCAATTTGAATTCCATTTCCAACCATTACACACAAATCTTCTAACATCCTGAGTCACTGAACACAATATCATTGTTCATAAGTGGTTGATTCACTGCACACTTTGATTCAAGCATGAATATTGCAGAAATGATGAAAGAGATTGTTACCGAGGCCATTACTATCGAGGTGATTGTTACATTAATGCAGTGCTCTTGCTTTCCTTTTCCTGAGTATGCTTCTGACCTCTCCTGCCATGTTAAGTTACTTGGTCTGAATTCAACTTCATACGCTAATGTTATGATTTCATTCACCTCTATTCCTTGGCGTTCGATTCTAGGCAGTAAACAAGAAGTTGGTCTTTCTATGCTATCATATTTGTTGAGTTTGGACATGGCAGTAGAGTTTCTCTTTATACAGTCTACATGGACTGACTTCAAATCCTACTATCTCATAACTCGAGTTTCCTTTTCCCTTTGTTTCATCCAGAGAAACCGTGAACTTGAGATGGTTCATGATGTAATATGTACATAGAAAGGAAACCCATGGTAGGCAATCGGAAATCCTGTATGCTGGATTTGGATCTCTTCTTGCCCAAGGGATCTCAAGGTAGGTAAGTCCCTGATAATCATGTTCGAATGAAGGAATTTATTTGTTCTTTTACGCAGTACCTCAACTGTTTCTTTGTTTAACTTGCTTGTGGTGCAGAGGTAGAAAGATGCATTCACATTGACATGGAGTCGATAAGGGGAAGTTTGACTCTTTTGACCCATCAAGAGTTGACCTATGTTTCTAGGATTGTGGTTGATTACAGCACTGAGTTTGCAGAATGGAAGTTTGTAATAGTTGAAAGCAAAACGAGTGTCCATGGATGTCAGAAAGTAGACTTTTGCACAGATCTTTTCATTTTTGGAGTAATGCTGTTATGCTGATGTTGAAACTTCAGATTGCAGGAGTATGTAATCGTTAGCAGTATTAGAGTCAAAAAACCGCTGATTGCCATCTTACCTGAAAGCAGATAAAAATTGCATTTTTAGTCTAGCACATTAAAAATAACAATGTAACTAAATCCATGGTAGGCAAACTATATTTCAGGCGATAAAAAATATAAAGCAAATGAGAGGGTTTTGTTAATATTATGTTGAGTTTCGGCATTCCCGCGCACCTACGCATTGTAACAAATAGAATCCCCAATGTTACGTGCCACCAATCCCATAAATATACCACGATTATTCCGAATATTCTGCGATGTGAGACTTTTAACCCGCTCAATCCACGCACCCACTCCATTTACAATAGGAGCCACACCTAACATATTACAGGAGCATTGACAATCTTAGATCTTAGGAATGAGCTGGACTGAAACTTCTTTTAACATTAAACGGTTGACTAAGCTATGATGTAAGAACACCACAAATTTAAAATTTCACACAGAAGGGGAATTCTATAATTACGTTGAAGAATTACAAGCTATTTTTAACAATCAACAAGATTCAGATTCTTTGTGTGAGGATATTTATTCTCAATAACACTTAATGTACTAACACCAAAAGTATTCATTTGAAAACTATTTACAAAAATTGATCATTTCATGCAAAAAGTGACACAATGAGAAGATGCAGTTTGAAATCACAAAACAAATAAAACACTGACGTAATATGAATAACGTCGGTTCCTTTTTGGTACAAAATACTAAGTAGTTTATAAAATTTTATATAGCTTTTATGAATTATTTGAACCTAAAGTGAGAAAAAAAAATCGCATAAAGAACAACAAAAAATGACTACAGATGTCTCAACAGTAAATCACTTTTGTATTACATAGTATCAAAACAGTAAAACAGAGTTCTATTTTCGAAAAACTGATCTACCATTTTGTTGCCTATGGTAAAATATACTGTATAAAGGATACAGAAATTACAAGTTTATGTTGCAAAAGTGCAATTGCCTTCACTCTCCTAAAACTTTTCATGTTACTATCTAACTATAATAATAAGCATACCTCTATGCCATCAAGTATCAAGCTAGTTGCACAGAAATTTCCTGAAGAAACTGATCGAGCCAGCATAACTCAAGAGAGAATTTTTTTACTGCTGAAAACTCCATTCCCAGAAAGAAGGCGAGACAGAAAACCTTCATCTCCATCACCATCTTTCTTCTTCTCACCGCTGTTTAAATTGCTTATCAAAGACCAATAAGTCTCAAAATTAGGAGAATATCCAACTTTTTGCATTTCATTCATCAGTTCTGAAGCACTATTTGTATCATTCTGTGCATGATAGCTGTTGATCACACAATTGTACATATCAGCACTTGGGATACAACCTACACGAACCATTGTTCTCAATACCATACTAGCATCTTCAGTTCTATTCACTTCACACAAACCAAAAACAAGTGTATTACACGAATCCAGACTTGGATGAAGAGATTTTTGTAGCATTTCAGCATGAAAATCTAGAGCTTGGTCAAATAGTTTGCAAATGCCGAGTCCTTTGATGACTAAATTGTAGCTAGTCTCATTAGGATTGTGGCCTTTCTTCAACATTAAATTTAATAGACGAATAGCCCTCTTTATGCATCCATGCATGCAAAACTTTTTTATTAGAAGGTCGAAGTTTACATTTTCGGCTATCAAGTTATTTTTTTCAATTTGGTCTAAAAAAAATTCCGCCTTCAAGATTCCATAATGAAGCATAATTGCATTTGTAAGTTTAGATATAATTACTGAATTGAATTTCCAGTGATTACTTTCAATTACCTTACTCAGATCTAGTGCCTTGTACACTTCTCCATTATCACATAAATAACACATTACTGCTCTGAGAGAACGACCATTCGGTTTCATGCCTTTTGTTATCATGGTATTTAAAAGTTTTACTGGTCTTGAAGTATTACTCCGTTTATAATATCCATGTATAAGAATGTTATAAGTATCTTGATCAAGAACCAATTTTCCTTCAGTAATCATTTTCTTCAAAGTTGAATCAACAAGCAAGCCATTTCCTGACTGAAACAGATAAAATATCAGAATATTATGGAAAATGAGCAGGTCTGGTTTGCATTTTTCACGTATCAACTTTGTTACGCCCAAGGCTTTATGCAATTGACCATGAGAACAAAATTGATGTACCAAACTTCGATATCCAATTATAGAGAGGTCGATCTCATTTCTTAACATGAAACCGAGTGTTTCAAGTACTTTTGTTGATGAATTAACATGACAGAATCCTTTGATCAGTTCATTGAGAACATTTTGATTCGGTGAAGTTTCATTTCTAAGCATTTCATGTAATTGAATTCTTGCTTCATTCATATATCCTAGCTTGCACAATCCATTGATAAGAATGTTGTACATGGAAGAAGTTTCAGATTGTGCATTCAACATATTTCGCTTTAAACTCAGCGCCTTCTGAATTCCACCAAAATTAATTACATATGGCAATATAACATTAACTATGCTAACACTGAACGTCATTTTTTCCTCCAGTAATTTATCAATGATTTCAAAAGCACTCCTAAATCTTCGCTCCTTTATGAACCCTTCAATAAGGTTACTATATGATTCACTGCTTATAGAATGACCTCGAAAAATCATTCTCTCTACAAATGCATAAGCAGTGTCAATGAAACCTACACCACATAGCTTTTTAGTAATAGCTTCACTAATAAAAGCAATCGAGTCAGAGTTTGGGTACATTTCTACCATACACTCAAAAAGCTTTACCACATCCTTGATCATGTTTTTCTTCATAAAAACTTGTTCATCTTTGCAAATTCTGAGTAAAAGAGCAGTGTAAGTCTCACAATCAGTTAGCATTTGTTTCTCCAATAGCTTGTTAAGCATCAACCTTGCATACTTAATAACCCCATTCTCGCTTAAATATCTTGTTACTAAATTTAATGTCTCGGAACTAATGCAATCCAGTAAATGTGCATTTTCGGTCATAAAGGTTATGAACATACTTAGATTCGATGAGGATTTGCATAGTACTTCAACCATTTTAGTATATGCGGACAAACTAATGTTCTTCTCCCATTGGCAAGCTTCTCCCTTTATAGATAAAGCTTTTTTTACATCACCTTTACAACATTCCTCTAGTATCAACGAATCAAAATCAGGACTAAACCCATTATCCATAACTTGTTCTAGTAACCTGTCATACTCCTCAATATTGGTGTCCAAATATAATCCATTACCTAAAGCATCGAAGAACTCAGCTTTAGCGGATCCTAAATTATTGTCTCTTTTTACTTTCACATTTAAGTGGTCAATGCCTATAATTTGAAATACCTTCGTTAAGGTGTCTTCAGTAGGAGATATAGAAGCAACACCTCGATTAAACATTTCACCAAAGATTTCCTTGGCTTCATCGAATTTTCTGTACTTGCAATATCCGGCCATTAAACTTTTATATGTCGAAAGGTTTGGTATCAAGCCCGCATCAACCATCTCATCATGAACATTTCTTGCTGAACTATACATACCCTCTTTGAATAAACCACTAATGATAGCATTATAAGCATCGACTTCAACTTCTATTTTTCTAGATGAACTTTCAGATAAGTAACTCAATGCATTTTTCAGTTTTCTTTGTCTACAACTATGAGAAATGAGAATGTTAACAGTGATAGAGTCCATCTTAAATCCTATAGCCTCAAGGGCTTCGACAAATAACCATGCATTTTCAGCGCCTAAATTCATACATAAAGATGATATAATTTTGTTGCAAATGGGATTTTCTGGGATGTGATTCCATTCTTTCATGAAATAAAACAAATCTTCATAATCTCTCTTTTTACCATATGCCTCCACAACCTTGGAGAGAGAGTCGGAACTAATTTTGACGCCACAACCCTTCAAAATTTTAATTAAATTGATAGCTTCAAGAGTTTTTCCAGCTTTGCTCAACTGTCCAACAACAAATTCTATAAAATGGTTTTCAGAATATGACCATAATCCATCATCTATCATATCTTTATAAACTCTCACAACTAACTCGTCTTTCTCCTTTTTAATTAAAAGATTAAGAAGAGCTATGTAACACGAACCCGAATATGCTACATTCATGTATTTTCCTCGATGGTATAATGAAAGTGCTTTATCCAATTGTGAATCCTTGGCATATCCTTCGATAATCTCACTGCACATCAAACCATCTATACAAAAAAGTTCCCTTGTTTCTCCAGACAAAAGCAAAGATTCTGCTTCACTGAACATTCGAGCCCTGATTAGCATTCTAGTCATAATATCAAGAGCTTTCGGTAAATGCTGAAATTCGCCGCATTGGTTGCTAGCCCATCTAAACAAATTCCATAAAAAGGTAACTTTCTTCATGTCCTCGACATCAGGTCCGAAACCCACTAATATTTTGAAAAAATCAATGGGATTCAATGCATGAACTCTCCAAAAAGGGCGAGTTGTTTCAGGTGATAAATGGCCATATTCCCTCAGAATTTCATGCAAAGTTAAGTTATTTTCTGCAAAAGTTTCAACTTCGTTGTTCCAGAGGTGAGAACACTTGGAAATTACAGATTCACCCAAGGAAAGATTTGGTTTTGATGAACCAAATTCATGCGTGTTGCTTGCTATAATATTTGTACAACAAAAATATTTAATTTTGATTGCACGGAAAGCATTTGATGTTATTTGTGAACGGAAATATGCAGAGTTGAGGCAAACCTGGACTGAGCGATGAAATGAGAGAGAAGAAAATAGTCGAGAAAATCGAGCGTGGGAGAAGAAACTATGTGATTTCCGCATTTGTTGTGAGAATCAGGAAAAATAGTTATAAGAAAAAAAGAGAAACAGAGGAAGACTAATTATACAAAGAACAGTCCTTGCACAAATTTCTTTTGTGGGGGCACGGTTAAAATGCTACTTAATGCCGCTATTTTTTATCAAAATTTAAATAAACGTCAGTTTTTTATATATACTTAACGCCAATTTTTAGTTTTTTCAGTTCAATCTAAAACAGTCGTGTTTCTTTCCTACCATTCTTCACGGTATAGTTATTCAATGTCATTATTATTCGTTCATTAATGGTTTTTTACTGTCGTACGATGATTGCATTTTTGGTAAAACAAAATAACGTATACTAATAATAAACATATACTCATATTTTGTATGGTAACAAATAGTTATGAGAGCCATTAGAGATTTTTTTTTTGAGAAAAATGTGTGATCCTCTACGAATAGAGGAGAGCACATATGAGAATGTAAATATCACAAACATAAGGTGCTGTCAATATGCCTGACAGATAACAAAAACAAAATACATATATCAAAACTCAGGTACACCTAAGATGAGTTCTGGTAAGGCCACCACCCATCGCACTCCAATATCGAGCTCCGGCATGACCACCGTCCGATATTGAGGTGTTAGAAATACCTAAAAAAACTAAAAAAAACAAAACTACTGGATGACGACACAAACTAATGAGGAAGCTCCAAACATCTGAATCAGAAGGGGTGAAAAAGCATCTGCTCTGAAGTGGATCTACTGAAAAGAGAGACCGCTCTGAAAGCTCTGATCAAGAGGAAGAAGTGCCAATAATAGATCCTCCTGAAAAAAGTACTCCATAATGAAGATAGCAGTATCCTATATCTGAGGAGATAATTGCTAGAAGTCCTGGACGAAGAAACTCTGCTCTGATGACCTCTCTGCAATCTGATATCCATCTATGTGAATACATGTGAACCTGCAAAATGAACCTGATATCCTATCTCCCAAACCTGTATCTAAAACACGACTGTAACGACCCTGAAATTTCAAAAATTCAAATTTAAAATATTTAATGAATTTTAAATATTTGAATGATGAATTGATTCGAATTTCAACTTTTCAAAATAAATTTTGCGATTAAATTTTAGGATTTAATATACTGAAAATTTAATAATAAATTGAATCGGGATTCATAAATAATGTAAAGGAGTTTGTCAATCGATTAAAATTCTTTTATAAATTTTGTTAAGTGTTAAGAGTTAAACGGGCTTTAAATTTCAATGTTGGCCCACGTTTGATATAGGTGCCGTGATTAAGTATACCCGTTTCCCCTCATTTTTTTCTCATTCAAAACCCTAGTTCTAAAAATAACGAAAGAAAAAAAATGGCGACGACGATTTCCTCTTTGCAACCGAATTAGGGCTTCGTTCCCTTTGTTCCCGTGAGCGCTCGGCTTTGCTTGTTCGTGCTTGGCTTCGGCTTCTTCTTCGCTTGCTCGTTGAGGCTTTCGAGATTAGGGTTTTCAAAAACTTAGGGCTTCGGCGATTTCTCGATTCTCTGGCGACTTGGACTTTGGCTTCGACTGCTCCAAAACATCGTGGCTAAGGTGAGTGTTCTCGACACTCACATCCAATTCGACTTCCATTCTTCGCTCGCGACCGCTTCATCAAAAGGTGAGTGTTCACCACTCACATCTATTTCATACGAAAGTCTGGATTTCGTTTATCTGAGTTCAATCCCCTCCATTGCGTTCGTATCTATAATTGTTTAAAATATAAACTGATTCGTGTGGGCTATTGATTTATATATATATTTGAGATTGTTATCTGTCTTTTTCAATTCATGTGGGTTTGAACTGCGACTTGGTTCTCGTACTTGATTCTATGACACCATGGTTTTGAATTTGAGTGTTCGATGCCTATCTTATGTTATTCGATTTTTGTTAGTATTGATGAACTTTGACTTGGTTTTGGAAATTCTCGGCTTTGAAATGGTTTTGAATTATCAGCTTGAAATCTGAGATGTATTTGATTTCCACTGCACTTGACTTGGTTTTTAAAAGAAGAAAAAAAGAAACGCGGCTTTGATTTTGTGATGATTTTCTCTTTTGGCTCGACTCCAGTTAGCTTGACCATTTCCGTTCATCCTTGTAGCATGAATTCAGTAATTTGATTTACCATGAAATGGTGATAAATTTGTTCATCTGAGTTGTCACTGTCTCGCCCTCTGTTCTTTGCTTGCACATTGATTCATTTGCCTAGTTGGTTCAGTCTGTTGGTCGAGTTGCCTATATGTGCTTATTTTTGAGCATGTTACATTTGCCTCTGATTGTTATGGCATTCATGTATAAGCTGTAGATTGATTATGTTCATATTGTTACCATAATTTGACTTCAACCTGATAACACTTCACCTGTCCAGTCATCGCTATTTGGTTTGCATATTTGGTCGTCTGCATTTTTAATGTTCTTATTTCGTGAACTTTGGTCTGCTAATCATGTTCCCACTCGATTACTTGTGGTAGTTCGACTTGCTCGACTTCATATGTCTGGCTTTGGTCATTGTTGTAGCTGTGGCATATATGTGCTTTTGATTGCACTGTCCCTATGAGTTCATTAGTTCATGTTGCCCACCTCTGGCTTGTTGTCTGAACTGTATACATTTGCTTGACTCGTATTGTAGTCTGCACCTCTGCCTTGATTTTGTGATTCCTTACTTGTTGTCCCTGTACTCTTTTGGTATTCGCTTAAAGGGTGCTGCACCACTGTCTGTATTTCGTTGCAGTCCTTTTTCAGTCACAGCCTAACTTGTTCTTGTACCATTTTTGTGTTTCGTCAAAATTTTGATGAGTTCTTTTGAGTTGCATTGGATCATGGTAGTAACTGAGCTTGGCCCCAGTTTTGTTTATGAACCTTTAAATTACCCTGCATTGCATTGTAGTTAGTGTGGCATTTCTTTATATATATATATATATATACATTCATGTGTGTATATATGTGACTGGTTGTCACACTACTTCCATACGGTTGCACTTAGACTCGAGCATAATTGACGTGGTTCCTTGGTTTTGAATCTGTTCATTCATGGCTTTAAGCAGACCCAGGCAGGTCTGACTTTTCTTCGATTTTAAATTGACATGGCTTCAGCCTTGATTGATACTGCATTTCTTGGTTTCTGACTTCACTCTCTCTGGTTTCATGCTGATGTACTGGAATCAGATACTTTTCAAAGTCGCCCTGTCCAGTTTCATTTGAACATAGTTATATTTGCACATTTTGATTTTGTAGAGGCTGGTGCAACTGTCTTGAGTTGTTGCAATGTTCATATATGATTATTTATAACCATTTTATTTTTTTATTGTGAGCATTTCTAACATGTACACAGGTGCACTTATATGTGTCTGCATTAGATTTTTGTATTTGGTTTCAGTTGTAAGTACATTTTGTAAATTCCACTTGACTTGGTGGAGTAAATATTTGTTATCACACAAATCGGGTCTGCATATAGGAAGTGTTCATCTCTGATGGCACTGCCCAGTGTTGTTTGAGACTAATTACCTCGAGACAGTATCACTTGTGTACTGTCAGGTCCTTATTGCAATTGCATTTGGTCATATGTTAGAAACAGATACATTGTATTATCATTTGCATTTGGTTCTGAGGTTATACTTCATTGTGCATTAGTCCACTTGAAGTTGTTGCCCTGCACATCGTTCACTTTTATCTAGTATTGCATGAAAATGCTATCACTGTCCTTGTGGTTTCAGACCTGCACATACCTGTGCCATTTCTTTTCTTACCTTTGATTCATTTTGCCATGTGTAGTTGTTATGTACATTTACTTGTGTACATATCTCATATTTACTTTGGTTGGAGCTTCATACTGCTGCCACTTAGTGCACTGTAAATTCTTGGTTGTATGGTCTCACTTGCATGGCTCTGGTCCTATGCCATTGCATATAACTGCATGTTGTATTTGTACCCTTTTATTGTAAGTATTCAAGTACATTTAGGAGAGATGTACTTGTCTCTGTCGATCTCCATGTTGAACTGCTGCACTTCCCGACCAGTTGCAGTGAAATCTTCATATAGATATTTTTAGAGCTTGCACCGATAAGTTTTACAGTGCATACATGTTATATCTTTGTTTATGCCACTCTTTTGGTTTGTATTTCACTACCATTATTGTGTGGCGAGGCAGTGCACATGTATGTGCGTGTGTACTGCAGACACCCAGAATCGACAGTTTTGAATTGATATTTCTTTGCGTCGTGATGCATTGATCTTTTATGCCGTATTGGCGAGGCCGTACACGCGTGCGTGTACGGCAGCCAATTGAATTTTCGATGGTTTTTAAAGTGACAATTTCAATTGTTTTGAATTGATTTAGTCGATTTGATAAATTGTTTATTTATCTCTGTTGATGTTTTAAATATGCTGAATTATTGTTTAACACTGTTTAGTGTTAAAATTTTCGTTATCCGATTTCTTTGTTCAAAGAGTCGGATAGACGAGAATTATTGTGACTGTCGTCTATTTAAATTATTATTGTCTCTATGCACTCATAAACTGGTTTGAATTAGACTGACCTGTGTATTATTTTCTTTTGAATATAATACTCGGGTCAGACCGAGTATTTTACAGCTTGAAGATTTTCGAGCAGCGAAGTTAGAGAGAGAGAGTAAAGAATCACTTTAGTTTTCAGAAGAAAATGGTATTTTAAGATATTCCGCTGTATCAGTATTAAAATTGTATAAACTCTGATGTATTCAAAAAGATTTATAGTAATGAAATAAAGATTCATTTGTTTTAATTCATTGTTATTATTCTGTGTTTCCGTGGCTGATTCTGTTTAAACCTTATAAACTAAATAACAATTCGTCTTTTTGAACGTTTCAAGTTGGTTTAATTACCGACTGGAAGCGGTCAGAAGGGGGAATGTTACAGAGTGGTATCAGAGCTTTGGTTTACACAAAGCTTAGTTTATGACGTTTAATATGAATAGTTACTAGAAACACTTTAAAAAGAGAATGTTTTTCAAATCTAAAGAAGAATAAAATTGTTTTTGAAAATGAAGATTTTTAACTTAAGAAAAGTTAAATTGAATTGAATTAGTATTAATAAACATATGATTTGAAATTTAACTAAAGGAAAGTTAAATAAATTGAACTGGATTAGATAAATTATTGAAATGGAAATTTAAACTTAAAAGATAAGTGATTATATAATATGAATTGGGAAGTTTAAATTAATAAGTTGTATAACTTATAAAATGAGAAAATTTAAGTAAAACCAGTTGTTAAAACGGTTAAATAGTTTTTGTTAAGTAAAACAAAATCTGAATTTTTGATAGTGATATGAATTTGACTTTAGAAAAAGTTAAATAAAATGACTTTAGAAATGAAACATAGCTTAAGTAATGATGAATGAGGTTGAATTTGATATCAAAATGAATTAATAAAGTGAAGTAAGAAATATGAAATTGAGTTATATAAAGGAAAATTCAACTTTAATTGTAAAAGTGAATTAGTGAATAAAACATAAAATAGGAATGTTGTCAAGAATTGATTGTATGGAAAATTCATTAAGTATTAATGAAATTGAATTAATAGAAATTTGAAAGCTATGAAAATTGAATTCAAATTGAAAGATACGTAAATTTAAATAGAATCAAATTTGATTTGAATTGAAAACAGACTAACTTGAATATAAATTAGTGACAGTAAACTAATTGAATATGAATGAATGTTAGTAAAATCCAATGTGAATAAATCAAATGTGATTTAATTGAAAATCAATTCGATGAATGATTTACTAAAGAACTAGTTGATTATTTTGGAAATAGAAAATTGATAAATTTATATAATAGTTTAAAAATTGAAAATTTTGAATTATTATAAACGGTTTGAATAGAAGATTTGAAAAGGTTGATATTATATTGGAATTATAAAATGAGTTTGTTTAAGTGTTAAAAATGAAATATAAGTGTATTTCATAAGTGAAATTATAAAATGAATCGATGTCGTAAAATAAAAGAATTTATAAGTAATTTACTTATAAATGAAATTTCTGATATATAACTGAGTTATAGAAGAAATGGTTAATGAAGTAAATTTCTATAAATTGAAGTCTTTATAAATAGGAATGAAATTTATAAACGTTGTTTATAAATCTGAAATGACTTATTTTGATAAGTAAATTCTTATAGCTTGTTAAAAGATGTATATTCACAATTTTGGACCGTGAATATATCATTGAATAAAATGGACATGTTTTGGGAAAGTGATATTTTAAAACGAAGTTAATTGTTTTAAAAGATGTTTTTAAAGACATTGAATATCGAAACCATAGATTTCAACATTCATTGTTGAAATAGACGTTTTCGAATATAAGGAAATGATGGACTATAACACTGTTGTTATAGTAAATGATTTCCGAAAGGAAATGTTTTGTATAGTATTGGGATTTATACATCTATCTAAATTTCGAATCCCTATACTAGTGATTTTGAGTTGTCGTAACGATGTTTTATGTAACATTCGTTTTAACTCAAATAAATGTGTGAAAGAGAATGATTTCCTTAAAGATGAAATATATGCTTAATTTGATTTAAGTATATCGAATATTTTCAAATGTTGAAAATAAATGGATTTGTGAACTACTTATTTTTAAATAAGTATGGAAATGTTTTTCCAAATATGAAATGTTGTGAATATATTCCGTAAGGAATAAATGATTTGAAATTCATTTTTGAATTCGAAGTTGAAAAGTTAAATGAGAAATTTGAACAATTTGTTCAATTTGAAATTTTTCAAAAAGATTGAATCGTTAAGTTAAAATTGAGTTTAACTTCGACATCAAAGACAATATAAGTTGAGCTTTGAATTTCAGATGATGATTTAGATTGTATGTCTAACATTGTGAATTGATGACATAGCAATTGATCTCTATTAAATATATATCTGTTGGTGGCGGAGAATTTATTCTCTTAGCTTAACACCCTTCTCTGAGACGTACGAGCTCAGAGGTTATATATCGGTAGACATCAATTCTGTGTTGAGAATTGACGATGTAGCGTGTAATTCAAATCGAATGTGAAAGTCGATAATAAATGGAATTATGAATATGAATTAGGTTTGAGATAACCTTAAATTTCCAAATCGACTTAGAGGAAAATTTTGAAATCCTCTATTTTGTTATGAATATGGAATATGTAAGTTTTTAGAACTTATATATATGATTATGGTAAATTTGAAAACCGTTAGTTTAGAAAGTCATTGTTATGGAAATCTTATGTATGTTTACATAGATATTATATGTACGAAATGTGAAATGAAGTACTACATATATATGATATTATGTTTTCTAAACTGAGGATATGGAAAAGTACCTTCCATTTGATATTGGAGAAGGTATTGGAACTCGTGAAGAGTGTCCATTTGAAATTCGTAGCTACGTAGAATTTTCCATAAGTTGGAATGTCCATTTGGACTAGAATCCCTCGTGATGGGATCATGTTGATTATGATGTATGTTAGCGTAATTTGAGGGGCGAGATGCCTACAGTTACAAGCGATTCCACTGGGATAGTGGCGCAACCGCCGAGTAAACTGCAATCTAAGCGCCAAAGCGAAATTCGAGGGGCGAGATGCCTACGGTTACAAGCGATTCTACTGGGATAGTAGCGTAACCGCCGTGTGGACCGCGATCTATGGCAACAACCATGGCAAAATTCAAGAGAGATGTGAAATCTACGGTTACAAGCGATTCTACCGGGATAGTAGCGTAACCGCCGGGTAAACTGTGATCCATGGGGGAACGTGCTTTCCATATCCATTTTTAAAAGAATTTTTAAAGTATTTTCACTGGAAATTGAAGCAAGTATGTTTAGTACTTGGAGATTTTTAGACCTGCGCCTGGCCAGCGTATGTCTAATGTCTGTGAGAACGAAGATGGACTTGTTAAATTTCGAGTTAGCAAGTATTTTCAAACTGTAAATAGCAAATCAATAGTTTGAAATTAAAAATTTCATAATTCCTACCTAATAAACTAAGGAAGAAGATCTTTGAAATGTTTTGAAAGTCCACAGCTTTGGAAGAGATATATTATATAAATCTCTAACATGACGGATTTTAAGTTTGAATCTGAGTTGTAAGTCGAAATTTAGTAAAAGACTTTTGGGTTTTGATTTTAGAAAATTAATGAACAAAAGGGAAGATAAACAAAACTAGTGAGATTAAACAAACGGAATGAATCATATATTCATTTATTTGTAATAAGCTTTAAGCTTAGTAAAAATTGAGAAGGGTATAAATATTGATGGAATTTTAACAACCTTTCCTTTTCGTGGACGAAAAGTTTTTAAGGAGGGGAGTTTGTAAAGACCCTGAAATTTCAAAAATTCAAATTTAAAATATTTAATGAATTTTAAATATTTGAATGATGAATTGATTCGAATTTCAACTTTTCAGAATAAATTTTGCGATTAAATTTTAGGATTTAATCTACTGAAAATTTAATAATAAATTGAATCGGGATTCATAAATAATGTAAAGGAGTTTGTCAATCGATTAAAATTCTTTTATAAATTTTGTTAAGTGTTAAGAGTTAAACGGGCTTTAAATTTCAATGTTGGCCCACGTTTGATATTGGTGCCGTGATTAAGTATACCCGTTTCCCCTCATTTTTTTCTCATTCAAAACCCTAGTTCTAAAAATAACGAAAGAAAAAAAATGGCGGCGACGATTTCCTCTTTGCAACCGAATTAGGGCTTCGTTCCCTTTGTTCCCGTGAGCGCTCGGCTTTGCTTGTTCGTGCTTGGCTTCGGCTTCTTCTTCGCTTGCTCGTTGAGGCTTTCGAGATTAGGGTTTTCAAAAACTTAGGGCTTCGGCGATTTCTCGATTCTCTGGCGACTTGGACTTTGGCTTCGACTGCTCCAAAACATCGTGGCTAAGGTGAGTGTTCACGACACTCACATCCAATTCGACTTCCGTTCTTCGCTCGCGACCGCTTCATCAAAAGGTGAGTGTTCACCACTCACATCTATTTCATACGAAAGTCTGGATTTCGTTTATCTGAGTTCAATCCCCTCCATTGCGTTCGTATCTATAATTGTTTAAAATATAAACTGATTCGTGTGGGCTATTGATTTATATATATATTTGAGATTGTTATCTGTCTTTTTCAATTCATGTGGGTTTGAACTGCGACTTGGTTCGCGTACTTGATTCTGCGACACCATGGTTTCGAATTTGAGTGTTCGATGCCTATCTTATGTTATTCGATTTTTGTTAGTATTGATGAACTTTGACTTGGTTTTGGAAATTCTCGGCTTTGAAATGGTTTTGAATTATCAGCTTAAAATCTGAGATGTATTTGATTTCCACTGCACTTGACTTGGTTTTTAAAAGAAGAAAAAAAGAAACGCGGCTTTGATTTTGTGATGATTTTCTCTTTTGGCTCGACTCCAGTTAGCTTGACCATTTCCGTTCATCCTTGTAGCATGAATTCAGTAATTTGATTTTCCATGAAATGGTGATAAATTTGTTCATCTAAGTTGTCACTATCTCGCCCTCTGTTCTTTGCTTGCACATTGATTCATTTGCCTAGTTGGTTCAGTCTGTTGGTCGAGTTGCCTATATGTGCTTATTTTTTAGCATGTTACATTTGCCTCTGATTGTTATGGCATTCAGGTATAAGCTGTAGATTGATTGTGTTCATATTGTTACCATAATTTGACTTCAACCTAATAACACTTCACCTGTCCAGTCATCGCTATTTGGTTTGCATATTTGGTCGTCTGCATTTTTAATGTTCTTATTTCGTGAACTTTGGTCTGCTGATCATGTTCCCACTCGATTACTTGTGGTAGTTCGACTTGCTCGACTTCATATGTCTGGCTTTGGTCATTGTTGTAGCTGCGGCATATATGTGCTTTTGATTGCACTGTCCCTATGAGTTCATTAGTTCATGTTGCCCACCTCTGGCTTGTTGTCTGAACTGTATACATTTGCTTGACTCGTATTGTAGTCTGCACCTCTGCCTTGATTTTGTGATTCCTTACTTGTTGTCCCTGTACTCTTTGGTATTCGCTTAAAGGGTGCTGCACCACTGTCTGTATTTCGTTGCAGTCCTTTTCAGTCACAGCCTAACTTGTTCTTGTACCATTTTTGTGTTTCGTCAAAATTTTGATGAGTTCTTTTGAGTTGCATTGGATCATGGTAGTAACTGAGCTTGGCCCCAGTTTTGTTTATGAACCTTTAAATTACCCTGCATTGCATTGTAGTTAGTGTGGCATTTCTTTATATATATATATATATACATTCATGTGTGTATATATGTGACTGGTTGTCACACTACTTCCATACGGTTGCACTTAGACTCGAGCATACTTGACGTGGTTCCTTGGTTTTGAATCTGTTCATTCATGGCTTTAAGCAGACCCAGGCAGGTCTGACTTTTCTTCGATTTTAAATTGACATGGCTTCAGCCTTGATTGATACTGCATTTCTTGGTTTCTGACTTCACTCTCTCTGGTTTCATGTTGATGTACTGGAATCAGATACTTTTCAAAGTCGCCCTGTCCAATTTCATTTGAACATAGTTATATTTGCACATTTTGATTTTGTAGAGGCTGGTGCAACTGTCTTGAGTTGTTGCAATGTTCATATATGATTATTTATAACCATTTTATTTTTTTATTGTGAGCATTTCTAACATGTACACAGGTGCACTTATATGTGTCTGCATTAGATTTTTGTATTTGGTTTCAGTTGTAAGTACATTTTGTAAATTCCACTTGACTTGGTGGAGTAAATATTTGTTATCACACAAATCGGGTCTGCATATAGGAAGTGTTCATCTCTGATGGCACTGCCCAGTGTTGTTTGAGACTAATTACCTCGAGACAGTATCACCTGTGTACTGTCAGGTCCTTATTGCAATTGCATTTGGTCATATGTTAGAAACAGATACATTGTATTATCATTTGCATTTGGTTCTGAGGTTATACTTCATTGTGCATTAGTCCACTTGAAGTTGTTGCCCTGCACATCGTTCACTTTTATCTAGTATTGCATGAAAATGCTATCACTGTCCTTGTGGTTTCAGACCTGCACATACCTGTGCCATTTCTTTTCTTACCTTTGATTCATTTTGCCATGTGTAGTTGTTATGTACATTTACTTGTGTACATATCTCATATTTACTTTGGTTGGAGCTTCATACTGCTGCCACTTAGTGCACTGTAAATTCTTGGTTGTATGGTCTCACTTGCATGGCTCTGGTCCTATGCCATTGTATATAACTGCATGTTGTATTTGTACCCTTTTGTTGTAAGTATTCAAGTACATTTAGGAGAGATGTACTTGTCTCTGTCGATCGCCATGTTGAACTGCTGCACTTCCCGACCAGTTGCAGTGAAATCTTCATATAGATATTTTTAGAGCTTGCACCGATAAGTTTTACAGTGCATACATGTTATATCTTTGTTTATGCCACTCTTTTGGTTTGTATTTCACTACCATTATTGTGTGGCGAGGCAGTGCACATGTATGTGCGTGTGTACTGCAGACACCCAGAATCGACAGTTTTGAATTGATATTTCTTTGCGTCGTGATGCATTGATCTTTTATGCCGTATTGGCGAGGCCGTACACGCGTGCGTGTACGGCAGCCAATTGAATTTTCGATGGTTTTTAAAGTGACAATTTCAATTATTTTGAATTGATTTAGTCGATTTGATAAATTGTTTATGTATCTCTGTTGATGTTTTAAATATGCTGAATTATTGTTTAACACTGTTTAGTGTTAAAATTTTCGTTATCCGATTTCTTTGTTCAAAGAGTCGGATAGACGAGAATTATTGTGACTGTCGTCTATTTAAATTATTATTGTCTCTATGCACTCATAAACTGGTTTGAATTAGACTGACCTGTGTATTATTTTCTTTTGAATATAATACTCGGGTCAGACCGAGTATTTTACAGCTTGAAGATTTTCGAGCAGCGAAGTTAGAGAGAGAGAGTAAAGAATCACTTTAGTTTTCAGAAGAAAATGGTATTTTAAGATATTCCGCTGTATCAGTATTAAAATTGTATAAACTCTGATGTATTCAAAAAGATTTATAGTAATGAAATAAAGATTCATTTGTTTTAATTCATTGTTATTATTCTGTGTTTCCGTGGCTGATTCTGTTTAAACCTTATAAACTAAATAACAATTCGTCTTTTTGAACGTTTCAAGTTGGTTTAATTACCGACTGGAAGCGGTCAGAAGGGGGAATGTTACAGAGTGGTATCAGAGCTTTGGTTTACACAAAGCTTAGTTTATGACGTTTAATATGAATAGTTACTAGAAACACTTTAAAAAGAGAATGTTTTTCAAATCTAAAGAAGTATAAAATTGTTTTTGAAAATGAAGATTTTTAACTTAAGAAAAGTTAAATTGAATTGAATTAGTATTAATAAACATATGATTTGAAATTTAACTAAAGGAAAGTTAAATAAATTGAACTGGATTAGATAAATTATTGAAATGGAAATTTAAACTTAAAAGATGAAATGACCCTCCTATTTCCACCCTAATTTCATAAGGATTTTTTTTTTTTGCTATGAGATGATATATTGATATATCATTCATTACAAACATATTTTCCAAGGTCATTTTCTTTTTCCAATAAACAAAATATATCCAGGATCAAAATAACTTACCAATATAAATATATCAGTGTATATCTAATAACATACACATACATATGAAGATGTATGTGTTCTTCTTGTCTAAATTCAGAGTATATACTTTATTTTTTTTTGTACAAGAACATTCTGTTTAGTTTAGATTTTCAGCAATTCAGATAAATTATTGTATTCAGATTTTTGGCCATAAAATCCACTAAAAATATGTACCTTAGTCTGTCATTAGGATTTAGAAATGATCAAGTAACAATCAGTGGTAAACAAGCTTTTAATATAGATGATTATGTTAAAGTCTGGATAATATCAAATTCAGTATAAAAGAAAGTGGATCCCAAGTGAACACAAGCAACATCTAGGCGTAATGGAAATGCGCCTAACTTATACATGAAAGGTCACGAGTTCGAGTGCTATGCTGGTCGGTTCAAACACAATTTTTGGTTTTCTTCTTTTTTTTTTCTGAAAGGTTTGAAATCTGATACCTACCTATCTTTGTACATATATATCTAATGTTTGCCTATAACCTAACATACAAAACAATTCTTCTTACTTTACTATTTTTGTATCCCATTCCTACAACTGATCTAGGAATTATAATCATATTTTTGCTCAAATATCAACATGTACACAGATATACATGTACATGTCAATATCTCTGCTTATTTTCCAGAAAACTGAGTGAAACAATTGCTAAATGTACTATGCTTTGAAATGCATCTGTATTTTCAAGATACAGCCTATCATGATCAACCAATACTTCATTTAGTTGAGGCTGGTTAACCCATGAGTCCTGTATATGCTACTTACTAGTTCAAAAATGATGGAGATACCTTTCATTTCATTCTATCTGAAGCTTTTAGAAAAACATTTTACTTTTCCTAATTCAATTCAGAAATGAATTCAGATTTATTTACAAAGCATTACAGTAAAAAGAAAATAAAATCCTTTTAAGTTTACTTCTTGCTAAATCCAGATTTTGTTCTAAAACTCAGTGCTCTGTTATATCTCAAGATTAACTATTACATAATATAAATTTTACAAAACAGTAGCTCATTTACATGTGCATATTTCTCTTCCAAACATCCATATCAATAATTAAAATCATTTCCTTGTTTCCCACTCAGATTTTTCCTTTGAGATTTTAAACCTTAGTGCATAACAATATATTTAACATGATACAACTAGTTCATCTAACCATAATAGAATTCATTACATAACTGGAAATCTTAGCAACATAAAATTTTTCCTGAATACATGCAGATATAATCGATTTAAACTCTTATTGAAACTAGCTAGCATGTTCATTCACTCCTCCATAAAAGCCATAACTTCATTTTTACTTAGTGCCTGGGTTACCTGAAAGAACATAAGTGGCTGCCTCATTTTAAAATGAGACACCCCATATGCCATGAGCAAACAAGGGTCAGATCTATGATCTGGTATGAGTAACATCAATTCATTCATGATATTAAGCAATAGAGAATATAAGGGTACTAACTTGTTATTTAAGCAAATTTCTGCAATCAATTATTTTAACATAGTATAATTATGTTGATTCAGGTATGATATATTCATTTATCATTCTTTCACTTGCATACATAATCATGCAAACATAATTATCTATTTGCAACAATTTCACTTACTGGAATCATCTTGGTTCCATACCATTCAACCTAAGAAACATCCACATTCCTATTTCTTCATTTACAGGTTGTAATATTCAATTTAAATTCCTGCCTCATCTGCTATTAAGGAATCACTGGGACACATTGCAATGAACTAATTCACATCATTGCACAAAGATCTCAGGGCTTAAACAAACCATGTGCCAACTTGCATACTTCAAATATGACAAGCATTCCAGCAGCTTTCTTGGCCTACCCTTCCCTAGTTTATTTACTAGTGTATTGTCTTAAATCCTAACATCAAATATGCTAAGTGAACATGTCACTGCAAACATGGAAACATCCATAATCTTTTCTAGCATAATTCTCCTCAGAAACAAGCAGGCAGTTATTTCCTAAATGGGGTCAATATGTCTAGATCTTGGTAAAATATAAGAACATTTTCAACTGTAAAAGAGGCATAGCATGTTATATTGATCTGCAAGCCTTTATGATTGATTCAGATTCAAGATCTGGTTCAATCATAATTTTAGCTTGTGGGTTTCTTTTTTTTTTCTTGATTTGATTAAGGGCTCAGCACTTAGAAAATTTCTATTGCACCCTTATCATTTTTCTTTTCAAGCCTCAGCACCTATACCAAGTATAATGCAGCTCAAATTACTTTATAAAATTTCCATGCCATAGATCTATAACAGTTGAGAGTATTCTCCATATAATTTTTTTTTTAAGATCCTAAACTTTTATATTTATGAGTATAAATAAAACAGTATGATACTCATCCCAAGACAAATGTCTCAACCAATCAAAGATCATCAAAATCATCCATATTAGATCATATCAAATTTAAACTAAGACATCCAAAAAGCATTGATGAAATCACATACATCAAAACCAGAAATACATAAATGGCAATATAAAAAGTGGCTGCCTCATCTCAGGTCTTAATGCCATGAACTCAGTGAGATTACTCACCTAAATGTTTCTTCTTATTAATCCAGAAAATTCTTGTTTGAGTGTTTTCTCCTTCCTTCCAATATTTTCTTCTTCTTTTTTTTTCCTTTTCTTATTTTTGTGCAGCCCGGGGTAAAGACAATTCTACTGTCTATTTATATACATTTTTTCCTCTAGGGTTTTGTTGAAACAGAATTCCATTTCTGTCCTGGCTAGCATCATGCATTTTTCATTCATAATGCCCCGGCCATATTAACCAATTTAAAGGCTGCATTTTCTTTCTTTTACTTTTCAGAAAATGGCCACTCACTTAGTCATGTTAAAAGTGTGACTATTTTATTTTATTTTTCAATTATCCCTGAGAATTCTCCTTTGCTATTTTTGCCTATACAAGCTTATTAACTTGTATCACATTTCATGTCATTTTAATGTTATAGTTTTACTTGCTTATATATACTTTTCAGTACTTAAAATATATATATATATATATACACATATCTTATTTAGGCTTATTTAATTTCTCTTTAATTTCAGAAGCATATGCACCTATATGTATACAGGTTAATATACATAATTTTCTCTTCTGGGTTTTAAATAAAATTTGTTTACTGATTTAAAGTAAAGCCTACTTTTTCTTATTTTCTAAGTTGATCCATATAATTCCAGAAATCAAATATCCCTGTTGCCAAAAATCATGTTTGTATTATTTTTCAATTCTTGTTTTAAATCCAAGAAATCTGGAGTTCTTCCTTGTGCCATTTCAGTGTGCACGTGCACACATATACTTGCACACTATTTATTCCAGAAATTTCACCATATTTAAATCTAAATATTTCAAAATTAAATCATTTTTCAAAAATGATTTTTCACAAAATTTTGGGGTATTACATTCACCCCTCCTTTTAGGAATTGTGTCCTCACAATTTTCCTAACATTTATAGTGAGCATCTTTTCTTTTCTGAAAACTTATCAAACATATGCATAAGCAAACAAATTCAACCATATCAACCATGCATAACAAAATTTTCCAGAAGAGAAGAAAAAAAGAAAAACAAAATTATTACCTTTTAATTTGCAAAAAGCTTAGGATAATCCATTCTAATCTTATCCTCTAACTCCCATGTGCAGTCATTAGGATCACTACTCCACTGGATCTTAACTAGTTTCAAGGTTTTGCTCCTTAATTTCTTTTCTTCCTTGGCTACAATCCCCACTGGTTCTTTTTCATAAACCAAGTCAGGATTTATTTGAATTTTGGTAGGCTCTTCCAAAATGTCTTCCTTATCATGTACCCATTTTCTAAGTTGGGACACATGAAAAACATTATGCATTTCTTTCATCTCCTCTGGTAGTTCTAATTTGTAAGCCAATGAACCAATTCTTTCCAGAATTTTATAGGGTCCAACATACCTTGGTGTAAGCTTACCTTGCTTGCCAAATCTCATGACTTTCTTCATAGGTGAAATCTTGATGAAAACAAAGTCTCCCACTTCATATTCCACTTGCTTTCTCTTCCTATCTGCAAATTTCTTTTGCCTATCTTGAGCTGCTGCTATTCTTTTTCTTATTAACCCAATTCTCTCTGTAGTTTCTTTAACATATTCAGGTCCAAGAACAGCCCTTTCTCCAGTCTCTACCCAGCATGTAGGTGATAAACATGGCTTGCCATATAAGGCTTCAAATGGTGCCATCCCTATGGTGCTTTGGTAACTGTTATTGTATGTGAATTCAGCTAGATGGAGGTGGTCTTCCCAGTTGCCTCCAAAGTCCAGTGTACATGCTCTCAACAAATCCTCTAAGACTTTGTTCACCACCTCAGTTTGACCATCTGATTGTGGATGGTAGGCAGTGCTTAAGCACAATTCACTCCCCATAGCCTCTTGAAAACTTTTCCAAAACCTTGAGGTGAAGATGGTATCCCTATCACTCACAATGGTTTTGGGTATGCCATGCAACCTTACTACCTCTTTCATGAATATTTGAGCCAATTTTGGAGCATTTCTTTCTGCTCTAACTGGGATAAAATGTGCTACCTTAGTTAGCCTATCCACAATTACCCATATACTTGTGTTTCCCTTCTTAGATCTAGGCAGACCATCTATGAAATCCATAGATATGTCCTCCCACTTCCACTGTGGTATACTAAGGGGTTGCAATAGTCCTGATGGCCTTTGTGTCTCTGCCTTGACTTATTGGCAAGTCATGCACCTTGCAACATATCTGGCCACATCTGACTTCATCCCCTTCCACCAAAGATTTCTTTTCAAATTTTGATACATCTTGGTGCTACCTGGGTGTATGGAGTACTTACTCCTATGGTACTCATTTAATATTTCCTCTTTCAATTCTATATTTTCTGGAACACATATCCTGTTTTTATTCCTCAAATACCCATTTTTATCAACTTGATAATTTATTACTTCCTCCCCTTTTGATATGAGCATTTTCTTTTCCACCATGTTTAGGTCTTGTTCCTGCATTTGCCCAATCTTAAGAAGTAAATCTGATTGCAGAGATATCATACTTAATTTCCCTTTACCTTCACCTTCTTCAATGGGCATCATTTGTTCCTCACTACTTTCCTCAATTTCCAAATCAGTAAGTATAGACAAATCCCTAAACTCTTCCATCATCAACATGGCTACTTTGGCATGTTGTCTACTCAAGGCATCTGCAACTTTATTTGCCTTGTCTGGTGTATACAGTATGTCTAGATCATAGGCAGCTAGGAATTCTACCCATCTATGTTGCCTCATGTTCAAATCTTTTTGTGAGAATAAATATTTCAGTGCCTTATGATCAGTGTACAAAATGAATTTGGCACCTAACAAATAATGTCTCCAAAGTTTCAAAGCATACACAACTGCTGCTAGTTCAAGATCATGGGTTGCATACCTGGTTTCATGTGGCTTTAATTGCCTAGATGCATAGGCTACCACCTAGTCTTGCTGCATCAACACAGTCCCTAACCCAGAGCCACTTGCATCAGTGTACACAACCAAATTTTCATTTCCTTCTGGCACTCTCAATACTGGTGCATTTATCAGAGCTTCCTTTATTTTGATAAAAGCTTGCTCACATTTTTCTGTCCATACAAAGGCTTGGTTCTTTCTAGTTAAATTGGTAAGTGGTGATGATATTTTTGAGAAATCTTTTATGAATCTCCTATAATATCCTGCCATCCCCATAAATGATCTAATCTCACTGATGGTGCTAGGCCTTTTCCATACTTGGATTGCCACTACCTTGTTAGGGTTTACTGATATTCCTTTGGCAGAGATGACATGCCCAAGGAAATGCACTTCTTCTTTCCAAAATGCACATTTTGAAAATTTTGCCTTTAAATCATTTTCCCTTAGCCTTGACAAAACTAAATGCAAATGATTTTTATGCTCTTCCACTGTCTTGGAATAAATCAAAATGTCATCAATAAAAATCAGTACAAATTTGTCTAGATAATCTCTAAATATTCTATTCATCAAATCAACAAAATATGAAGGAGCATTTGTCAAACCAAATGGCATAACCAAAAATTCATATAAGCCATATCTTGTGTTAAATGAAGTGTACTTAACACTTGAGTCTTCAACCTTCATTTGATGGAATCCTGATGCTAAGTCTAGCCTAGAAAATATTTTAGCTTCACTGAGTTGGTCAAAGAGATCATCTATTCTAGGCAATGGGTATTTATTCTTGATGGTTACTTTATTTAGCTCCCTGTAATCTATGCACATTCTCAAGGTACCATCATGTTTTCTTACAAACACTACTGGAGAACCCCAGCAGGAATTGCTTGGCCTTATAAATCCCTTGCCTTCTAATTCTTCCAACTGATTTTTCAATTCTTTCAGTTCACTTGGCCCCATTCTATAAGGTTTCTTAATTATTGGACTTGCTCCTGGAATGAGATTAATTTGGAACTCAACTGGTCTGTGGTGTGGAACACCCTTAACTTCCCCAAACACATCCAAGTATTCATTAACTATGGGAATTTGTTCAATGGTTAGTTCACTCAGATCTTTTTCTAAGTCAACTAAATGATATAGTTTTCCTTCCTTAGCTTTGACATCTCCAGTGCTTTTGTTACTAGCCTCTTCTTTCTTCTTATCATAAGGGTGATACCTCCCCTTACCTTTCTTGTTATTATTGCTCTTAAAATTTCTGAACTTCTCCCTTTCCTTGTCATGCTGCTCCAACCTCAAAGCTAAGTCTATCACATGATCAAAAGTCTTGTCTGCATATGGTAACATAGCTCTGCTAAGTCCTGGGTTTAGACCTTTTATGTACCTATCATTTTTAGATGCTTCATCTGCCACAAGCATTGCTCCATATGTGGAAAGTCCCTCAAACTTTTGAGTGTATTCTGTGACAGTCATGGTTCCTTGTCTAAGCCTAATGAATTCTTCCAGCAAGGTAGTCTTTGCTGATGCTGGTACAAACCTTGCCTCCAACATCTCTTTGAATTGATTCCAAGTGATTTCATTCTCATTCCTTCCTGCAATGATTACTTCCCACCAGCCTAAAGCTACTCCTTTTAGCTGTCTTGAAGCCACTTGCCTCTTTCTTTGATCATCAAGTTGCATGTCATTGAAAATTCTTTCCAATGTTCTCAACCATGTTTGAATTTCCATGATACTCTCTGTCCCTTCAAAGCTTTTGCCTCCTAAATGAGTATATGTCTTAAGCAGTTTTGAGAGTTCTTCATAGGGATTTTCTTGCCTTTGTCCTGCCCCATCCCTAAATGCTCTCACCAAGTCTTGCAGATTGACCATTGGTGGTGCATGGGAAGATCCTGCTCCCTGATTTGGTGGTCTCCCTACCATAGTTTGCTAATAATAATTTACATAGCTGGTTAGTTTGATATTTAGTTCCTTTTAATTTTATTTCTATCTAAGAACTTGATCCTTACTTCTACTATGTTGAATAACATAGCTCTGATACCAACTGAAATGACCCTCCTATTTCCACCCTAATTTCATAAGGATTTTTTTTTTTTTGCTATGAGATGATATATTGATATATCATTCATTACAAACATATTTTCCAAGGTCATTTTCTTTTTCCAATAAACAAAATATATCCAGGATCAAAATAACTTACCAATATAAATATATCAGTGTATATCTAATAACATACACATACATATGAAGATGTATGTGTTCTTCTTGTCTAAATTCAGAGTATATACTTTATTTTTTTTTGTACAAGAACATTCTGTTTAGTTTAGATTTTCAGCAATTCAGATAAATTATTGTATTCAGATTTTTGGCCATAAAATCCACTAAAAATATGTACCTTAGTCTGTCATTAGGATTTAGAAATGATCAAGTAACAATCAGTGGTAAACAAGCTTTTAATATAGATGATTATGTTAAAGTCTGGATAATATCAAATTCAGTATAAAAGAAAGTGGATCCCAAGTGAACACAAGCAACATCTAGGCGTAATGGAAACGCGCCTAACTTATACATGAAAGGTCACGAGTTCGAGTGCTATGCTGGTCGGTTCAAACACAATTTTTGGTTTTCTTCTTTTTTTTTTCTGAAAGGTTTGAAATCTGATACCTACCTATCTTTGTACATATATATCTAATGTTTGCCTATAACCTAACATACAAAACAATTCTTCTTACTTTACTATTTTTGTATCCCATTCCTACAACTGATCTAGGAATTATAATCATATTTTTGCTCAAATATCAACATGTACACAGATATACATGTACATGTCAATATCTCTGCTTATTTTCCAGAAAACTGAGTGAAACAATTGCTAAATGTACTATGCTTTGAAATGCATCTGTATTTTCAAGATACAGCCTATCATGATCAACCAATACTTCATTTAGTTGAGGCTGGTTAACCCATGAGTCCTGTATATGCTACTTACTAGTTCAAAAATGATGGAGATACCTTTCATTTCATTCTATCTGAAGCTTTTAGAAAAACATTTTACTTTTCCTAATTCAATTCAGAAATGAATTCAGATTTATTTACAAAGCATTACAGTAAAAAGAAAATAAAA
Organism: Allium fistulosum; assembly: GCA_030737815.1. Classification (NCBI taxonomy): domain Eukaryota; kingdom Viridiplantae; phylum Streptophyta; class Magnoliopsida; order Asparagales; family Amaryllidaceae; genus Allium; species Allium fistulosum. The sequence goes on from CM060902.1 coordinate 1,027,933,104, forward strand.
TCCTTTTAAGTTTACTTCTTGCTAAATCCAGATTTTGTTCTAAAACTCAGTGCTCTGTTATATCTCAAGATTAACTATTACATAATATAAATTTTACAAAACAGTAGCTCATTTACATGTGCATATTTCTCTTCCAAACATCCATATCAATAATTAAAATCATTTCCTTGTTTCCCACTCAGATTTTTCCTTTGAGATTTTAAACCTTAGTGCATAACAATATATTTAACATGATACAACTAGTTCATCTAACCATAATAGAATTCATTACATAACTGGAAATCTTAGCAACATAAAATTTTTCCTGAATACATGCAGATATAATCGATTTAAACTCTTATTGAAACTAGCTAGCATGTTCATTCACTCCTCCATAAAAGCCATAACTTCATTTTTACTTAGTGCCTGGGTTACCTGAAAGAACATAAGTGGCTGCCTCATTTTAAAATGAGACACCCCATATGCCATGAGCAAACAAGGGTCAGATCTATGATCTGGTATGAGTAACATCAATTCATTCATGATATTAAGCAATAGAGAATATAAGGGTACTAACTTGTTATTTAAGCAAATTTCTGCAATCAATTATTTTAACATAGTATAATTATGTTGATTCAGGTATGATATATTCATTTATCATTCTTTCACTTGCATACATAATCATGCAAACATAATTATCTATTTGCAACAATTTCACTTACTGGAATCATCTTGGTTCCATACCATTCAACCTAAGAAACATCCACATTCCTATTTCTTCATTTACAGGTTGTAATATTCAATTTAAATTCCTGCCTCATCTGCTATTAAGGAATCACTGGGACACATTGCAATGAACTAATTCACATCATTGCACAAAGATCTCAGGGCTTAAACAAACCATGTGCCAACTTGCATACTTCAAATATGACAAGCATTCCAGCAGCTTTCTTGGCCTACCCTTCCCTAGTTTATTTACTAGTGTATTGTCTTAAATCCTAACATCAAATATGCTAAGTGAACATGTCACTGCAAACATGGAAACATCCATAATCTTTTCTAGTATAATTCTCCTCAGAAACAAGCAGGCAGTTATTTCCTAAATGGGGTCAATATGTCTAGATCTTGGTAAAATATAAGAACATTTTCAACTGTAAAAGAGGCATAGCATGTTATATTGATCTGCAAGCCTTTATGATTGATTCAGATTCAAGATCTGGTTCAATCATAATTTTAGCTTGTGGGTTTCTTTTTTTTTTCTTGATTTGATTAAGGGCTCAGCACTTAGAAAATTTCTATTGCACCCTTATCATTTTTCTTTTCAAGCCTCAGCACCTATACCAAGTATAATGCAGCTCAAATTACTTTATAAAATTTCCATGCCATAGATCTATAACAGTTGAGAGTATTCTCCATATAATTTTTTTTTTAAGATCCTAAACTTTTATATTTATGAGTATAAATAAAACAGTATGATACTCATCCCAAGACAAATGTCTCAACCAATCAAAGATCATCAAAATCATCCATATTAGATCATATCAAATTTAAACTAAGACATCCAAAAAGCATTGATGAAATCACATACATCAAAACCAGAAATACATAAATGGCAATATAAAAAGTGGCTGCCTCATCTCAGGTCTTAATGCCATGAACTCAGTGAGATTACTCACCTAAATGTTTCTTCTTATTAATCCAGAAAATTCTTGTTTGAGTGTTTTCTCCTTCCTTCCAATATTTTCTTCTTCTTTTTTTTTCCTTTTCTTATTTTTGTGCAGCCCGGGGTAAAGACAATTCTACTGTCTATTTATATACATGTTTTCCTCTAGGGTTTTGTTGAAACAGAATTCCATTTCTGTCCTGGCTAGCATCATGCATTTTTCATTCATAATGCCCCGGCCATATTAACCAATTTAAAGGCTGCATTTTCTTTCTTTTACTTTTCAGAAAATGGCCACTCACTTAGTCATGTTAAAAGTGTGACTATTTTATTTTATTTTTCAATTATCCCTGAGAATTCTCCTTTGCTATTTTTGCCTATACAAGCTTATTAACTTGTATCACATTTCATGTCATTTTAATGTTATAGTTTTACTTGCTTATATATACTTTTCAGTACTTAAAATATATATATATATATATACACATATCTTATTTAGGCTTATTTAATTTCTCTTTAATTTCAGAAGCATATGCACCTATATGTATACAGGTTAATATACATAATTTTCTCTTCTGGGTTTTAAATAAAATTTGTTTACTGATTTAAAGTAAAGCCTACTTTTTCTTATTTTCTAAGTTGATCCATATAATTCCAGAAATCAAATATCCCTGTTGCCAAAAATCATGTTTGTATTATTTTTCAATTCTTGTTTTAAATCCAAGAAATCTGGAGTTCTTCCTTGTGCCATTTCAGTGTGCACGTGCACACATATACTTGCACACTATTTATTCCAGAAATTTCACCATATTTAAATCTAAATATTTCAAAATTAAATCATTTTTCAAAAATGATTTTTCACAAAATTTTGGGGTATTACAAAAGATAAGTGATTATATAATATGAATTGGGAAGTTTAAATTAATAAGTTGTATAACTTATAAAATGAGAAAATTTAAGTAAAACCAGTTGTTAAAACGGTTAAATAGTTTTTGTTAAGTAAAACAAAATCTGAATTTTTGATAGTGATATGAATTTGACTTTAGAAAAAGTTAAATAAGATGACTTTAGAAATGAAACATAGCTTAAGTAATGATGAATGAGGTTGAATTTGATATCAAAATGAATTAATAAAGTGAAGTAAGAAATATGAAATTGAGTTATATAAAGGAAAATTCAACTTTAATTGTAAAAGTGAATTAGTGAATAAAACATAAAATAGGAATGTTGTCAAGAATTGATTGTATGGAAAATTCATTAAGTATTAATGAAATTGAATTAATAGAAATTTGAAAGCTATGAAAATTGAATTCAAATTGAAAGATACGTAAATTTAAATAGAATCAAATTTGATTTGAATTGAAAACAGACTAACTTGAATATAAATTAGTGACAGTAAACTAATTGAATATGAATGAATGTTAGTAAAATCCAATGTGAATAAATCAAATGTGATTTAATTGAAAATCAATTCGATGAATGATTTACTAAAGAACTAGTTGATTATTTTGGAAATAGAAAATTGATAAATTTATACAATAGTTTAAAAATTGAAAATTTTGAATTATTATAAACGGTTTGAATAGAAGATTTGAAAAGGTTGATATTATATTGGAATTATAAAATGAGTTTGTTTAAGTGTTAAAAATGAAATATAAGTGTATTTCATAAGTGAAATTATAAAATGAATCGATGTCGTAAAATAAAAGAATTTATAAGTAATTTACTTATAAATTAAATTTCTGATATAAAACTGAGTTATAGAAGAAATGGTTAATGAAGTAAATTTCTATAAATTGAAGTCTTTATAAATAGGAATGAAATTTATAAACGTTGTTTATAAATCTGAAATGACTTATTTTGATAAGTAAATTCTTATAGCTTGTTAAAAGATGTATATTCACAATTTTGGACCGTGAATATATCATTGAATAAAATGGACATGTTTTGGGAAAGTGATATTTTAAAACGAACTTAATTGTTTTAAAAGATGTTTTTAAAGACATTGAATATCGAAACCATAGATTTCAACATTCATTGTTGAAATAGACGTTTTCGAATATAAGGAAATGATGGACTATAACACTTTGTTATAGTAATTGATTTCCGAAAGGAAATGTTTTGTATAGTATTGGGATTTATACATCTATCTAAATTTCGAATCCCTATACTAGTGATTTTGAGTTGTCGTAACGATGTTTTACGTAACATTCGTTTTAACTCAAATAAATGTGTGAAAGAGAATGATTTCCTTAAAGATGAAATATATGCTTAATTTGATTTAAGTATATCGAATATTTTCAAATGTTGAAAATAAATGGATTTGTGAACTACTTATTTTTAAATAAGTATGGAAATGTTTTTCCAAATATGAAATGTTGTGAATATGTTCCGTAAGGAATAAATGATTTGAAATTCATTTTTGAAGTCGAAGTTGAAAAGTTAAATGAGAAATTTGAACAATTTGGTCAATTTGAAATTTTTCAAAAAGATTGAATCGTTAAGTTAAAATTGAGTTTAACTTCGACATCAAAGACAATATAAGTTGAGCTTTGAATTTCAGATGATGATTTAGATTGTATGTCTAACATTGTGAATTGATGACATAGGAATTGATCTCTATTAAATATATATCTGTTGGTGGCGGAGAATTTATTCTCTTAGCTTAACACCCTTCTCTGAGACGTACGAGCTCAGAGGTTATATATCGGTAGACATCAATTCTGTGTTGAGAATTGACGATGTAGCGTGTAATTCAAATCGAATGTGAAAGTCGATAATAAATGGAATTATGAATATGAATTTGGTTTGAGATAACCTTAAATTTCCAAATCGACTTAGAGGAAAATTTTGAAATCCTCTATTTTGTTATGAATATGGAATATGTAAGTTTTTAGAACTTATATATATGAATACGGTAAATTTGAAAACCGTTAGTTTTGAAAGTCATTGTTATGGAAATCTTATGTATGTTTACATAGATATTATATGTACGAAATGTGAAATGAAGTACTACATATATATGATATTATGTTTTCTAAACTTAGGATATGGAAAAGTACCTTCCATTTATTATTGGAGAAGGTATTGGAACTCGTAAAGAGTGTCCATTTGAAATTCGTAGCTACGTAGAATTTTCCATAAGTTGGAATGTCCATTTGGACTAGAATCCCTCGTGATGGGATCATGTTGATTATGATGTATGTTAGCGTAATTTGAGGGGCGAGATGCCTACAGTTACAAGCGATTCCACTGGGATAGTGGCGCAACCGCCGAGTAAACTGCAATCTAAGCGCCAAAGCGAAATTCGAGGGGCGAGATGCCTACGGTTACAAACGATTCTACTGGGGTAGTAGCGTAACCGCCGTGTGGATCGCGATCTATGGCAACAACCATTAATAACAAATATATAATTAAACCCGGGACCCCACCGGTCAACCGCTCAAAAGGGTGCGGTCGACCGGTCGAACCATTTCAGTTATGGTTTGAACCTCGGTCAATGGTCTAGATTTAACAATTTCAATCTAACGGATACGACTGATTCGAGAGCCTATAAATACAGGTCTAACCCTCTCTTCTCTTTACTTATTTTATGATCAAGGGAAGTGAAGCTCTACTATTTCCTCTTCTCCACCATTCCTCCTAACTTAAAAATAATTTGTATTTATAAAAATTGGAAAGAAGAGCAGAAAATAAATAGAAGAAGAGAAGGAGCAGATCAGCGTTCCGCAATAAAAAGGTAAATTTGAATATTATAAATCTATATTCCCCTTTTTCCTAAATCTCTTCTCAGATCTGTAATTTTAGTGGTATACACACACACACACACACTTTTATATATATTTCTTGAGATTAAAAAGGAAATGGAGTTGATTCAAGGAATCAGATTCAGATTTGGGGATTTGGAAAACTTTTAAAGATGAGTGAGAAATTATGTGATTTACTTATAACATTGAAATTTATTTAGTTGGAATTTTATTTGATGTTTATTCCTAAATAAAGATTAAGAGTTGTAGGCTTGAATTAAGTACATAAAAAATCGCTTACATATTCTATAAATGAATAGGAATGTTGTTTACACGCAGATCTGAAAATCAATCCCCATGTTATTAAAAGTTGAATATGGATAAATGTAGAATTTGTTCTAGATCTACAATTGGGTTGTAGAAATATTAGTATAATTTAGATTTTTTTGATTCTATTAGAACGTGAATTTTGTATTTTAATTTACTGGAAGTGTTTTATGTTTAACCTCCATGAATTTGTCTAATATCTTAATCTCATAGAAAAGGTGCAACATATTTGATAAGGAATATACATCCAAAGAAGAAAGAGATGTGTAAAGCATGGACTTCCTTTCCGTAATTTACACTGTCTATTTCAATAAAGAGGAAATAAATAATTTCTTGTAAATCCAAATAAAGCAAGTCTTATAATTTAGGTTAATTTATGGAAGATTATAACGAAAAGCCTTTTGGAAGGATAATTCTAACAGATTAAAATATAAAATGAAATATTCTAGTTAAGGATTAATAATTGGAAACATAATAATAAATTCATAAACATTTACAATCGCGCTAAAACATTCAAAATAAAAATATAATTAATACAATGTACCATGCGTTAATGTTCGCATTAAATGTAAATTGAATGTTTTAATGAATCTTGTATTTAATGGTAAGATTAGGAAAAAAAGGATAGAAGGATTATAACTCCAAAAATGAATAGGTAATAAATGTGTAATAAATTGGGAGTTATAAGAAATTAAATAGGTTATAAATGGAGGAAATGAGAGTGATTAATGAAATTGGTAGGATAATTATGGAAGGGGCAAGGAAGAAATAATGGTAAGATTTGAACAAATGTCTTTAGGAAACGTCCGTTAAGATAATAATCATTTAATATGAACAAAAGGGACATTTATAGAGACAATCAATAAAATATGCTAAGTGGTAATTAAATATCATAAGGTAGGATAATTGTAGATAGTATATGAAAGTATAGTGGATCGTATATTATCTAGCTTATGTATAATATGCAAGTGTATGAGCTAATGCTATAATAGACAATAAATAGTAAAGTATAAGAAACATGCAAACCAGAGTTTTTAAATATGTTCGGACCTCCGTCCTAAGTCTAGTCCGAAGCTCCCCATCGGTATTTACTAACCAAAAACCCTCACTTCACCCAAAGGAACAGGCTTAATACAAAAGTATTTTGTTGACAATTGTGTGTTCTAAATAACATGGATATTGACTGTACAATACAATTCTTCCTATACTCTCCTTTGGGTGATATTGTTTATGTCCACTTTGTTAGGAAGCAATATAACCAAAATATAAATTCTGGTTATTTGAATGATTAAGAAAATTGAATCGGTGAAAGCACAGAAGTAAGAATATAGAATAAGAGTATAGAAATCAAGGTTAGTATTAGCCTCAATCATTTAGTGCAATTTATAAGATTCAAGAGTTGTTTCTCGAAGAGAAGCAACCATTACCTTTCAAAGAGTTGCAATGTTTGAGTAAATTTAGTGTATTGAAAAAATTCAGAAGGAAGCAACCTTTCATAAAAATAGCCGTTATGTTTTAGAAATAACGTCACAGACGTCTATGGAAAATCACAGACATCTGTCATTATATGGATTAATTTTCCTGTGTAATGTCATAGACGTCTGTAGTTTTTTATAGACGTTTGTGAATTCAGTTTTCTTAACATAAGTTTTCTTTTAATTTGAAAACGTGAATTTTGTGTTTTGTGAATCACTCAAGGAGATTTTACATATTTTATCTAAGACTAAATACGACCTTACCAGTAAAAGTCTCTCTTTGCTTGTCTTCTAGCCATGATCTTGTTGCGTGTACCTGCATATTGATGATTTTTATATTGCATATGTGTGTTTGTGTAGTTGTTTTCATCGAAACTAAGAATGGAGGTTCTAACATTCTTGTAACGACCCGCTATTTTGGACCATTCGCATCCGCACATGTCGAACTTGAATGATTCAAAATACCGAATTGTTAATTTATATTTGGCAAAACTGAGCATATACAGTAAATAAATAATCACAGATCATAGACACATAGTAATAAATGCAGCGGAAACAAAAGATAGTAGTTCATGAAGCTACTATATACATATCAGAGTTAAATAAGGTACAACTGATGTCTCGAATACAATAGTCAAATATAATATCAGAATACATCACTGGAATCAACTGATCTGAAAGCTGGATAGATAGCTGGATCTCCAAGCGAAGCTCCAACTCCAAAGGTGAGTCTCGAATACTGGTACTGTAACGACCCTGAATTTTGAACAAATTAAATTGTAAATATTTAATTAATTTTAAATATTTGAACGATGATTTAATTTGAATCCCCGATATAACCTTGAATTTGGTGATTTAATTTTAATATTTAATCTATATAGTGTTGAATAAAAATTTAAATCTTCAATTTAAAGATGAAGAAAAATATTTCAAAAGCTTGTAAAATTTATATTGATAATACTGAAAACAATAGAAGCTTCAGAAATTGATTTGGAAACAATTTGTTCAGCTTTGAAAATTATATCGTTTGAATCGATATTTAAAAATAGCGTTCCGAGGCACAGTCTCGGAATTCGACGAAACCAGTTCCATTGGGTCCGTAATATTGAATTATTACCGGATTTCAAATTTCGTATTTATCGGAGTTATTTTGTGACCACACGGTGAGTAAACGCGTTGAGATTTTAAAGCAAATTCAATTTAAAATTTAAATTTAAAATGGGTAACATCTGCACGTTCGTCCCTTTTATCACGCACTTGAATCACGCCTGAAAACATGCCCCATTGTTTCAGCCGAGCATCACGAAAAATAGCGTGCAAACCATACTCATTCGTTTTTAAATTCCCCTCCCTCTTCATAAAATCAAACGAAATCTTCGTTCAACAAAATCGTTAATGGCCGATCTCCCCTTCAATTCTCAGATAAACAAATCCTTGCTCCAGTAAAATAAAAACAGATCCCCCCTTTTTTTAAAACCTTATTCACGAAATCGTTCAAAACAATGGCCGCGAGTCCATTTCGAAATCCCCTCTCTTTCAAATCCAATCACGAAAGTAAAACCCTTTTTCTCGTTCGACTTCAAAATCAATAGTCGCGACTGCGACTTAGGGACGAACTCGAGTTCGCGACAGTCAGAGGATGGTGGTTCGATCAATTCGTGGGCAGGCGCGCGTTGTCAGAGGATGGTGACGGCGATTCGCGATGAGGGGGATGACTATAGGGGAGACGTGGAAATCGAGATCGAGGCATCGCGATGAAAAGGAGATTGGCGGTAGGGAGTTCGCGAGGTCGTGAAGTGAATCGCGTTTGCCTGGAAGCGGCATCGCAGCTAACGGCGTGGGGATTATCGAGGACAGAGGAGGGGTCCTTGGCGGTGATACTGGGGAAGCGTCGACGTCGCGGGGATGATGTCGCGATAAGGGTTGGAGGTATGTCGATTTGTAGTTGTTCGGTAAGGTAATCATATTTCGTTTAAATCTTGAGATATATATATAAATGTTAAAGTTGTTTACCGTAAAAGAAAATTATATATATATATATATATTATAGTATATAATTTGCAGTAAGGAAAATTTTTATTTTTGGTTTATTTACAGAAAGTAGAGTATAAAAGTATTGTAAATTGATTTGTCTAAAACTATTTAGATTACTAGAGAGAAATTATATAAAGGGGATTTATTTTTTTATATATAAAAAAAAAATTTGAGTTAAATAAATTTATTAAAAGAAATGGGTTTGAAATAAAATCATTGAATAATTAAAATTACCAAACGAAAATTTATTATTCGATTGATTCGAATATTAATAAAATTTTATAATGTTTATTCAAGGTCTTAAATAGAGAAATCAAAGCAGAAATGGAAATTGGATTGCAAATAAAAGCTAAGGTGAGATTTTTCTCACTCGAATGAAAAGTTGATTTTTACTGTTATTGATTTTATTGATTGCTATTTAGATGTGATATTAGATATAGTAGGATATATCTATATATATAGCAATATATACATATTGGCATATGTATATATTGGATTGATGATTTCCCGCCTCGTATAGCGGATGAGACCCTATTGCGCCGTTAATAAGCGGATTATTTTTATAAAACCCATATACCGCGATATTCCACCTCGAAGTGGAATTGGTATTGTGCTAACGTCTGTGGATGCAGGGAAACAGGTTGGAGGGATCCAACTGGATTCCTCACCAGTATTTATTTATTTACAGATATTGATGTATATTCTGTTATCATATGTTGATATATGATGTTTGATGTTGTGATTGACTAATTGATGCTGTTGCATCATCGGATTCAGTTTTGAAGTTTTAAAAATAACGACTTTTAATTTAAAAGGATTTTTAAAGTGATCTTTGAAATTATACGTTTTAGTAAATTTTTGAAGTGATTTATTTTAAATAAATAAACGTTCAAATGTTAAAGTTATAAAAGTTAAGGTCTTTGTGAAATATAACCGAAAAGTGATTTTTGGAATAAATAGTTGATTGATTTATAAAATGGTTTAAATTGAGATTTTTAAAGTATTATAAACGGTTTACTTAAAAGGTTTATAAAATTGACATTTTATAAATTGAGATATTGGAATTATAAAACGAGTTTTTATAAGTGTTAAAAATGAAGTGATAATAAAAAAAATCATATGTGAACGAGATTTATAGATTTATAAATTGCGAAGTATAAATTGGATAGAAGCTGTAGAATAGAAGATTTATAAGTAATTTGCTTATAAATTAGATTTTTGCACTTAGATGAGATTTGAACAGAATTTGCTAATAAAATGATTTTATAAGTTGAAATTGTTATGAAGTATAAATGTGATTTATAAACGTTGTTTATAAATCCAAAATCACTTATTTTGATAAGTAATTTTAGAAGTTAATAAAAGGAGAATTTTATTAAATTGAAGTTGTTAGAAAATAGAAATAGAATTTATAAACGTTGTTTTATAAATTCGAAATCAATTGGATTTGATAAATTAAATATAGAAGGTTGTTAAAGGAGATATATTCGCGATTTTGGATAGCGAATTATTATTGAAATAAAATATGTAGAAATGACTGAAATTTGGTTAAGTGAATTATATTCACGATTTTGGACAGTGAATATATTGTTAAGTAAAATGGATTTATTTTTGAAGAAGTGATATTAAAAATGAAGTTAAACATTTTAAAGATGTTTTAAAATGTGTTATGAATCGAAAGCATAGATCTCAACAGTTCTTGTTAAAATAGACGTTTTCGAGAAATAAGGAAATGATGGACTATAACACTGTTGTTATAGTAAATGATTTTCGAAAGAAAATGTTTTATGTAGTATTGGGATTTATATATACCTATCTTAAAATCCGAATCCCTATACTAGTGATTTCGAGTCGTCGTAACGATGTTTTACGCAACATTCGTTTTGACTCAAATAGATGTTGTTAAAATAAATGATTTCCTTAAAGAATGAATATATACTTAATATTGATTTAAGTATATAGAATATTTTCCAAATGTTGAAAATAAATGATTTGTGAAACACTTATTATTAAATAAGTAGGGAAATGCATTCCCAAAATGAAATGAAACGTTTTTGAGATTTTATCTTCTTAAAGATAAAATGAAATTGAATATTTGAAATCGATTTGAGAATCGTATATCAGTAGATATTTTGAAAATATAAATTCACTATGGAATTTATAAAGGAAAGGGAAACTGTTTAGAAAAAAAATAAACGTTGTTTTATTTTTGAAGTGTGGAAATTTTATATCTAGTAAAGATATTTTTGAAGATGAAATAATTTGGAAAATTATTGGAATCTGATGATGTTGCGCATCTTTATTGATAGTTAAATAACCGACTATCAATAATTACCTTGAATGGTATTTGTTGTGAATTGGATGAATTTGAATGCCACACTTATTTTTGAGAAAACGCTCACTATTCGGGTTAGCCGGGAAAGGACCATGGGGTCGTATAACCCATTCCGAATATGTGATACGTCGTTATGAATTGCATTCGAAGACCGGTGTTGAAGACCGGATATTTTTGAAAACGGAAGGATTACCGTCGAGTTACTCTACATCAGCTGATCTCCGGTTTAGAGGTTTTATCACCCTTAGTGACGGGAAGTCCGGACGTGATTAGAAATTTATCCGGATATGCAAGGGCTTCGTGAGAAGTGCCTTCGGTTCTGTTCGATCTCGGAACAGACTTGCATGGATTGTGTGTCTGACGTTACAATTTGAGATATAAAGCTGATTTCTTTCAAATACATTTCTGTTGGTGGCGGAGAATTTATTCTCTTAGCTTAACACCCTTCTCTGAGACGTACGAGCCCAGAGGTTATGTAGTTGAAATTTATCAGCGATATACTCCCAATTTGGTAACGTGGCATACTGAGTGTTGCTGTGAAATGATCAGTGTTTGATCATTTGTGATATGATCATTTGTTTGATCTTATATCTTTGTGATCATAGGTTGATCATTTTGTTTGACCCGAAGCATGGCTTTGTAGAAAGCGTAGCTTTGTGGACGAGACTTCGTCGAGCCTCACACCCCGGAAATGGTCAAAACAGGAAGGATGCAGCAAGGTTCTAGGGAGTAGCGCCCCTTAGTGTATGTCATTCCTTCTGGATAGAGGTGGTATCATGGTATGGAGCCCAGATACTTAACCTATGTGGTTGCTGCATTTTTACTATGTGGTTTGTTGGAAATCGGGGATCCTCGGGAAGATCGGTTACGATCGGGGGATGGCATACGCGTGTCAGTAGTTACCTATTTTTGCAGAGGTAACCCGGCCTTGTGTTGGCAGAGATCTAACCGTAACGTTAGGTTCTCGGGTCGTCTATTCCAGGGACGTACCCATCGTGGATAGGAAGTTCCTTAGCCTGACCATTTATTGGAAATCCAAACTCCAATACGCACCTTGTACGGTATTAGTTGTAGAACCTGCCATTTACGTACGGTGGTCACCACTGTTTAGATGGTATCTATAGTAGGCATACGATACTGGTCGTATGTTGGCTAAGATTAATATTATCCTTTCGAAAAGTTTTCTACACTATGCACTAATAATAATATCAAAAAGGATTTGATTTTGCGTAGTAAGCATCTTTGACTATCATAAGAAGAAATCTCCTCCAATTCTGTGTTTGCATTGTGTGTGTGGTGGGAGGTCTTATGGTAGTTTCATTTTCCAAAAGCATTGCGAATCTATTTTAAAATAATTCCTTGTTTGTTTTAAACTTAAACTGTTTTACGATCTCACACCAGTCACCATGACTGACTCGGAGTTTATTGTTTCCCTTCTAAACTCTGGGTGCCCACCAATTTCCACACGGGCAGTCTAGAGTTATGTTATCAGGATATTCTGGATATTCTGGAGCTTTGGAGATAAGCTGGATGGCGAGACGTATCATCCGTATTTGTTATTTATTCCGCTGTGTATTCTGTATGAGGACAAGTTTATATAACTGTCCATTGTTGTATAGTGACTCTGTTTGATGTATGTATAAAATGATATAGTTCTTTATTTAAAAATTATTCATTTATCTATTATATATTGTTCCGCTGAGAATGTGAGATTCTGATATTGTTTTATGTTTCTGCTGTTGTATCTGATGTTGTTTCTTCTTCCTCTGTTGTTCTTCTCTTCTTCTTCTACTCTTTTCTTCTTCTTCTACCTTTTTCTTCTTTTTAAAACCATAACTTTTTGGGTTTCCGACATTCGATGGCTCGGCAGTCGATAAAGTGAGTATCGATGTCGAATTTCGAAAGTCGAAAATTTCGGGATGTGACAGGTACACTCAGTCTGACCCGAGCGTAAAGCAAAACACAAAACACTCGAGTCAGGATTAACATTCTTATATCAATAAATCCAACTCAAGTGAAATAGCAACTGAAATACAAGTAACTCAAAGGATGTTTGGAATAATCATCCTTTAAGGATCCGTTAAACTATCTACTATGTAATAGTGTACGATAAGTAGATAATGCCTATCAGTAATATAAAATATCAAAATAGTGTTAAGGCATTACCATTATCCCCCTTAACACATTTTATATAAGCGTTATAGTCTATACAGCATTGTAAACTCCACCGTAAACTAGTGGGATATCAGGGAGTACTCCATAGGTATAACACAAAACAAATCGTAGTGGTCGCGTATATAGGGATATAAGTATGACAAGGCACATGAGGCAATACCCAAGGTAGTGAAACTACCGTTTGCCTGATCCGGACTGGTGAAAACGCATCGCCACAGCGATCGCAACACCGCGAAACAACACTCCCAAAATCAAGGGTGCACCGATCGATAACAAGTAATGATTAGTTTTCGAAGAAGTGTGTTCGCTCGAGGTAGCTAACCCCCATTTGGCCCGGCATGGCTCCTGTTTTAGTCATTTCCAATTTGACACAAGTGTCAAGGCTATCCATTATCGTACTCTTTCTTCAGTCATCATGTTCATCATTCCAAACACTTCATTCTGGATCATACTCCGCGTATAGTTATTAAAGTGGTTTTCGGTTTAGACAGTGAGTATGTCCCTAACCGATTCCGGTCTCTTTAATGACTTTCGTAATTTATAACATCGATTGGTCATTTAATATATTTCAAAACCAAACAAAATTCAATTTCAATTAAAATTTGCAAATCAACATTTCATTTGTCTTTCTAAAACAATTCCCATAATTTACTTTCAAAACTTCCAAATTACCATTTCAAAATCTTATAATTCAAATTAAATATTTGATTTAAAACAATTCAAGTATTCATTTAAATTCGTATATAAGTTTCATTCCGAAATCTTTTAAATTAACATCCAAATCAATTTAAATTCATTGATCGACTTCATTCAATATTCATTAAGTAAATTTGTCATTCAAAATAATTTCTATTTAATTTCCAATTCATTAAATCAATTACTTAAGTTCAACTTCAATATATCAAAACTTCAAATTGAATTAAATTAGATTCGTCAAATCAACTCTTTAAATTGCAAGCCTTACATTCATTTCAATAAATTACATTTTTATTTCTTGTTAAAGAAAATTCAATTTCACTTATTTATTTACTTAGTTACAATTTCAAAGCTCAGTTAATAAAGAAACTAAATTTCACTTATTCAAGAAGTTCAATTTCACTTATTAAAGAATTTAATTTTATTTAATTATTAAATAATTCAATCATATTTAATTATTAAATAATTTCAAAAACTTAATTATTAAATAATTGCAAACTTAATAATTAAATTTAAAACAACATTCTTTCATCAACTACTATTTTAATAATTTGTTTTGGATTATTACAAATTAACATTTCCTTTCATAAAAATTCAAATTTCAACTATATTTCAAAACCTTATTATTTATTCAAATACAATCTTTATTTTATTTTTAAATCAAATTATTGACCAATCGGGTTTTTATTTAATTCTCTATCCTAGGTCAAAGTTCAATTTGGGTATTTATTATTTCAACCCGATTCCATTTCAATTCAAAAATCAAAGCATAACAAAGGAAACTTGCAGTGTGATAACTGGGATGGTGTCAAAGTAAATAAATAAGCAATAACAACAATCAATAACAATCCAATAGTTAATTCAAATAATCCCGAAATAATCATATTAATTCATATTGTTGTTTGTGCAAATTAATATAATTATTTCTAGAGTCTACACTATCATTTCATGTAGATTAAAGATTATTACATTAATATTTAAACGGTTCTTCACTTGATATCAATTATTCAATTCCATACTACATAAATTTTCCAACATACATTAAATGGTTCAAGGTGTATTTAACCAAATTTCTACGTGTCAACTAGTTTAACATTTAAAGGGGGTCATATTATACAAAATTTAACTAATCAAATTCAACATATAGATTCAATTTAAATGGTTAACTATCATATATCAATTCAATTGCATATTATTTATCACTTTAACATTAACAATTTAACGTCCAATATAAACATCAACAATCAATCAATTATCAACCAAACTGTATTATCATCGCATAAATGACAGATAATGGTGTCAGATGTCATAGGTGAACAGATACAGGTAATAGCATATACAACAGGGTAAATAACTAATAGCAGCATATTTCAATTTGTCATTTCAATTGAAATCAAATTTAATAAATAAAAGAACGTTAATCGTGAGTGATTGCTCACCTTTCGAGGCTAGATAGACTTGACAAAGAAATGAGCTATGAATTCCAAAGCAACGCTAGATGGACACGATTCAACGAACAACTGATGGATAGAAATGGACGAAATCAAATCAGAACGGAATCGATGAGGATAAATGGGTAAGCAAACTTATATAACCATGTATAACTATATATAAAAATCATATTTTATATTCACATATATATTAAATTATATATATATATTTCAAAATCATAGGTTAAACTAAAACTCATACATAGATATAGACTAATATATATTATTTTTAAACAATATCCAAATTTATTTCAAAACAACAATACCATATTCTACTCAAAATTATATTTTCACAACATCATTCTACAAACTGCAGCTAACATTTTTAAGAACTAAATATATATACATAAACTATTAAAACTGGGACATTAACCTAAAATAATATATATAAACAAACACATACTTTAAAATATAATGCATGCGAAATCATGCTGTAACCGACATATGCAACTTATATTCATAACAAATATATATGTATACTCATACTGTACGAAGAACATATGCAGACCCTATATATTATAAGTTAAAATCCATATATATCTAAATCAAAGTCTCTATGTATATTTAAAGTCAAACTAGTTTATACTTATATATAAACTAATTTATATAAACATGCATTAAAGCTATTATTTGCAGAAAAGAACAAATATACAGTTCAGATTATACACGTTGTAACCCACAAAATGAAGATGCATATATACGGTCCCACATAATATATACATACACACTTTTCAACAAAAGAAGGCTGTAGCCATATATAACTCGTATGCTTAAATATATGAATATATTTTTATAATATGCGAACCCAAAGAAAACTAACTGTATAACATGTGGATAAACATACGTATATGCCTTTAAACCATTATAACTTGCACCTACTAACAGCAACCATCATATAAAAGTAGACAACTAATGCATAAATTTAATATTGTTAAAATGTGTACTGTAAACTCATATACAGTTTAACGTAAAATATATTGTAAAGCTTCAAACATATTATAGATACATTATAACTTACAGATTTTATAAAAGCAAGACATATATACTAACAGTATAAACAAACTTTTATATATTTTACAAGTTAATCTCTACAGAACGAGAAGAACCGAAGGAAACAACAACAGGTTTCAAAGCACAGGGATGAGCAGGAAGTAATAAAGAAAATAAAATAAGAGCACCGAATCTAGGAAATGCCTACCAGCAGCTTTAAAAAAAAATAGATATAAGCTTGGTTCGGCTGCTCTATGGAGTTTGGATTCTTGACATGGGTACTCGGCCAGCAAGGTGGACGTGCAGGACGCTAGCAATGGCCGGGAAGCCAAGGTGGCAGACCGGGTTGGAGTGGGAGCTCGGATCTCGGCGATGGGAAGATGGTAATGGGTTCGGGGAAGTTGTGGCCGAAGTCCGGGAGGGTGGATGGTCATGGAGCGGGCTGCTTGATGGTGGCACGTGTGTTTCGGTGGTTGGCTTAGATGGGGTGGTTGGGTTGAAAAGATGATGGATCGGCGAGTGGAAGGTGGTAGTGGCAGCTACTTTAAATAAATAGAGCTTTATATTATGCTGGTGTGTTTCAAAACGAAATTTTTCTCTATATTTTTCTTTCAGAATGAAGAGAGTAGGAGGAAGAAATAGATCTGGGAGGAAGGGAAAAGGTGGGGAAAAAGAACAGTAGATATATATATAAAAAAAATTCCAAGCCTAAATGAAAGCACGAGAACCAAACTCATATAATAAATGGAACCAGATTTAGCTTGAGGGTTGGGAAAGTGTGATGTGCACGTGAATTAATGAATCAATAAAAGCAAAGAGCTGTTCCAAATTCAACCGTTGGAAATGTGAATGGACACGGAGAACAATAGGTTAGAAAACGGTTACAAAAATATCACAAACGGTACCGATATCAAGTCGTTTACCGATTTTTCCACTGCGTATCGGACACCGAAACGCGCCATCGAATATACCGCAGAGATCAGCATGACGGGACGATCAAAACGGTATATAGATATCAGTTGTACGATTTCAATTATAAAATTTCGAATTTTCCACTAGCGGAAAAATGTAGCAAAAATGCAGAAAAATAAGATCGACGGAGCTAAAGAAGTACGAATTTGGAAAAATGAAAAATGATGTCATGCTCAGAAGACGATTTAGAATTTTTCTATGTAAAATATTTAGGTTTCGAAAACATTTTATTTTCATTACATTTTAACTGATTTAAACCGAAATGACGTGACTGAAATTTACTTTCATATTTTCTGACGAAACTTTACAATTTCCTATGTTTAAATAGACGCATTTTAAATATCGAATTTTCGTTGCGAAATCTTCATTGTTTATTTTTATTTAACGAAAATTTCATTTAACGCAAAACACACGTTTCTTACGTTAAAATTATTATTTTGGTTTCTGTTATTGGTTACAACTATTTCATATTATTACATTACGTTTTTAATATGTATTACATTATCGGTCTTATCGAAATTGGTCGTCTACGAATTTTGTTTTGGATTTATAACTTATATACAAAGAGATTTCCATTTAATAAATCATAAAATTTTATTTCTATCAGATTTTAATTAAAATTTTATTTTATTTAGTATTTTTAAAATGTTAAAAATACGGGTCATTACAATCTCCCCCACTCAAAACTTTTCGTCCTCGAAAAGGAAGGAGGTAGAAGAATAGAAACAACCAGAAGAAAATAGACTCGAATTACAAAACAAAACAAATAATTTAAACCATATAAATTTCAATTTTAATTAATTTATATTCAGCAATTGACTTTAATGACTTGGTTTATTTTCAATTTATCATTGTTTGTTACAAATTTTATTTCAACAACAATTTATTTTATCAATCCATTTATTATTCAACTAACCTAGTATTCTATTTATCACTATTAATCATTTTATATTTAAACTTTAAGTGTATAACAATTATTATAAGCACTCAAATTTTCTTTATTAAGGCATTTTATATTGTATCCTATCCAATTACATAGTTAATTTTTTGAGCAATTTAGGTAAGTTATATTGAATGAAATCGAGTGTTATATAAGTGAATTTCTAATTCAATTCTCTCGAGTTTAAATATTAATTCAAAATTTTGGTTTCATTTATAATTGAAATCATCTTTTACATAAATTTAAGAATTAGATTTCCGATTCACTTCAAACCATTTAGAGATAATTATGTATATACTATATATATCAAATCAACTTAAATTTAAAATACTACAACTATATATATATAAATCAAATCATACTTAAGAAATTTAAATCGATTTAATTTCCAAAACAAAACTGTAGTAAAGCTACGAATTGGTCTCTCCACTTCGAAACTCGAAAATGAACGTTGATGATGCGGCCGCCATCACCGAAATTATTTTCCAGCGACAAAGAGAAGAGCACTGATTTCAACATTTTAAAATTCTTTGAAAACGGTTCCTATTTGAAAATACTTTAAATAATATACATTAAAATTCTTTGGAAACAAATTATAGTCAAAATACCTTTAAATAATGTGCATTTTAAACCTTTAAAACCATAGTTCGAAATCATTGAAAATTAAATTCTCCAATTCTTAATTTAATTTCATTTCAAATTCTAAATCAGTTTATAAACCAAGTTTATAAATTCATTTATCGAACAATAGATGAAAATCAAATATTATCATTTCAAACAACGAATTAATTTACCTCTTCCTTTTCTTTTTCTTTTTATTCCAGAAAATTTTACTTATATATTTATAATATAATCATACAAAATTATTTCATTTACCAAATTTGAAAACAATATTGTGTCAGTTTGCTCTGCTCAAGTGTTTTGGAAATCCTATCGATAGCGTTGATCGGACGAATCGATCGAAAACCCAAATCACATCAACAACTCAAACAACACAATATATAAAACCTTTTTAACATTAATTTACAAATACACTTCCTCGCTCAACGATACAATAATGGATTTCAAAGCAAGGATAGAGATTCAAATTTGATAGACTCAATTCAAGGAGAATTCTGTTTCGAAGATAAGTTCGAAACAGAAGAAAGGATGATTAAATAACGAAATAAGAAGATGGATAAGTTTATATAAATCGCGGGCAACCTTAACCGGGTCGACCGTGACTTCAAAAATAAGATCGATGCAGAATTTCGAGGCAAATCTACATTCGATCTCAAGAAATAGAATTCAGGTATAGCAGGAATAGATAACATCGTAAACCGATGATACAGAAATCTCCGGTAAATCAATGCCTATTGTAAAGGAGTTTCACCCCTTTACAAATCATTCGAAGTTTGGCGAGACCGCCGATTCATTATAAGGGTCATTCGAAGTGGAGTTATGTGATGCTCCAGAATTGAAAGAAGACGAATAGTGAGGGACACGAATGAAATTTTTTATTTTTTTTTGAAACCGCAGGGAACGTTCCAAAATTCAAAGGAATCGAGTCAAAAGGAAGAGATTCAAACTCGAATGAAGTGATTCTGTAAATACATTTACCCTATATGCTGAGTTTTGCCTAGAGCTACCAAAGCTCTGATACCAACTGTAACGACCCGCTATTTAGGACCATTCGCATCCGCACATGTCGAACTTGAATGATTCAAAATACCGAATTGTTAATTTATATTTGGCAAAACTGAGCATATACAGTAAATAAATAATCACAGATCACAGACATAGAGTAATAAATGCAGCGGAAACAAAAGATAGTAGTTCATGAAGCTACTATATACATATCAGAGTTAAATAAGGTACAACCGATGTCTCGAATACAATAGTCAAATACAATATCAGAATACATCACTGGAATCAACTGATCTGAAAGCTGGATAGATAGCTGGATCTCCAAGCGAAGCTCCAACTCCAAAGGCGAGTCTCGAATACTGGTACACTCAGTCTGACCCGAGCGTAAAGCAAAACACAAAACACTCGAGTCAGGATTAACATTCTTATATCAATAAATCCAACTCAAGTGAAATAGCAACTGAAATACAAGTAACTCAAAGGATGTTTGGAATAACCATCCTTTAAGGATCCGTTAAACTATCTACTATGTAATAGTGTACGATAAGTAGATAATGCCTATCAGTAATATAAAATATCAAAATAGTGTTAAGGCGTTACCATTATCCCCCTTAACACATTTTATATAAGCGTTATAGTCTATACAGCACTATAAACTCCACCGTAAACTAGTGGGATATCAGGGAGTACTCCATAGGTATAACACAAAACAAATCGTAGTGGTCGCGTATATAGGGATACAAGTATGACAAGGCACATGAGGCAATACCCAAGGTAGTGAAACTACCGTTTGCCTGATCCAGACTGGTGAAAACGCATCGCCGCAGCGATCGCAACACCGCGAAACAACACTCCCAAAATCAAGGGTGAACCAATCGACAACAAGTAATGAGTAGTTTTCGAAGAAGTGTGTTCGCTCGAGGTAGCTAACCCCCATTTGGCCCGGCACGGCTCCTGTTTTAGTCATTTCCAATTTGACATAAGTGTCAAGGCTATCCATTATCGTTCTCTTTCTTCAGTCATCACGTACATCATTCCAACCACTTCATTCGGGATCATACTCCGCGTATAGTTATTAAAGTGGTTTTCGGTTTAGACAGTGAGTATGTCCCTAACCGATTCCGGTCTCTTTAATAACTTTCGTAATTTATAACATCGATTGGTCATTTAATATATTTCAAAACCAAACAAAATTCAATTTCAATTAAAATTTGCAGATCAACATTTCATTTGTCTTTCTAAAACAATTCCCATAATTTACTTTCAAAACTTCCAAATTACCATTTCAAAATCTTATAATTCAAATTAAATATTTGATTTAAAACAATTCAAGTATTCATTTAAATTCGTATATAAGTTTCATTCCGAAATCTTTTAAATTAACATCCAAATCAATTTAAATTCATTGATCGACTTCATTCAATATTCATTAAGTAAATTTGTCATTCAAAATAATTTCTATTTAATTTCCAATTCATTAAATCAATTACTTAAGTTCAACTTCCATATATCAAAACTTCAAATTGAATTAAATTAGATTCGTCAACTCAACTCTTTAAATTACAAGCCTTACATTCATTTCAATAAATCACATTTTTATTTCTTGTTAAAGAAAATTCAATTCCACTTATTTATTTACTTAGTTACAATTTCAAAGCTCAGTTAATAAAGAAACTAAATTTCACTTATTCAAAAAGTTCAATTTCACTTATTAAAGAATTTTATTTTATTTAATTATTAAATAATTCAATCATATTTAATTATTAAATAATTTCAAAAACTTAATTATTAAATAATTGCAAACTTAATAATTAAATTTAAAACAACATTCTTTCATCAACTACTATGTTAATAATTTGTTTCAGATTATTACAAATTAACATTTCCTTTCATAAAAATTCAAATTTCAACTATATTTCAAAACCTTATTATTTATTCAAATACAATCTTTATTTTATTTTTAAATCAAATTATTGACCAATCGGGTTTTTATTTAATTCTCTATCCTAGGTCAAAGTTCAATTTGGGTATTTATCATTTCAACCCGATTCCATTTCAATTCAAAAATCAAAGCATAACAAAGGGAACTTGCAGTGTGATAACTGGGATGGTGTCAAAGTAAATAAATAAGCAATAACAACAATCAATAACAATCCAATAGTTAATTCAAATAATCCCGAAATAATCGTATTAATTCACATTGTTGTTTGTGCAAATTAATATAATTATTTCTAGAATCTACACTATCATTTCATGTAGATTAAAGATTATTACATTAATATTTAAACGGTTCTTCACTTGATATCAATTATTCAATTCCATACTACATAAATTTTCCAACATACATTAAATGGTTCAAGGTATATTTAACCAAATTTCTACGTGTCAACTAGTTTAACATTTAAAGGGGGTCATATTATACAAAATTTAACTAATCAAATTCAACATATAGATTCAATTTAAATGGTTAACTATCATATATCAATTCAATTGCATATTATTTATCACTTTAACATTAACAATTTAACGTCCAATATAAACATCAACAATCAATCAATTATCAACCAAACTGTATTATCATCGCATAAATGACAGATAATGGTGTCAGATGTCATAGGTGAACAGATACAGGTAATAGCATATACAACAGGGTAAATAACTAATAGCAGCATATTTCAATTTGTCATTTCAATTGAAATCAAATTTAATAAATAAAAGAACGTTAATCGTGAGTGATTGCTCACCTTTCGAGGCTAGATAGACTTGACAAAGAAATGAGCTATGAATTCCAAAGCAACGCTAGATGGACACGATTCGACGAACAACTGATGGATAGAAATGGATGAAATCAAATCAGAACGGAATCGATGAGGATAAATGGGTAAGCAAACTTATATAACCATGTATAACTATATATAAAAATCATATTTTATATTCACATATATATTAAATTATATATATATAAATTTCAAAATCATAGGTTAAACTAAAACTCATACATAGATATAGACTAATATATATTATTTTTTAAAAATATCCAAATTTATTTCAAAACAACAATACCATATTCTACTCAAAATTATATTTTCACAACATCATTCTACAAACTACCGCTAACATTTTTAAGAACTAAATATATACATAAACTATTAAAACTGGGACATTAACCTAAAACAATATATATAAACAAACACATACTTTAAAATATAATGCATGCGAAATCATGCTGTAACCGACATATGCAACTTATATTCAAAACAAATATATATGTATACTCATACTGTACAAAGAACATATGCAGACCCTATATATTATAAGTTAAAATCCATATATATCTAAATCAAAGTCTCTATGTATATTTAAAGTCAAACTAGTGTATACTTATATATAAACTAATTTATATAAACATGCATTAAAGCCCGTATTTGCAGAAAAGAACAAATATACAGTCCAGATTATACACGTTGTAACCCACAAAATGAAGATGCATATATACGGTCCCACATACTATATACATACACACTTTTCAACAAAAGAAGGCTGTAGCCATATATAACTCATATGCTTAAATATATGAATATATTTTTGTAATATGCGAACCCAAAGAAAACTAACTGTATAACATGTGGATAAACATACGTATATGCCTTTAAACCATTATAACCTGCACCTACTAACAACAACCATCATATAAAAGTAGACAACTAATGCATAAATTTAATATTGTTAAAATGTGAAATGACCCTCCTAATTTCACCCTAATTTCATAAGGATTTTTTTTTAGAGATGATATATAGATATATCATTCATTACAAATATATTTTCCAAGGTCATTTTCTTTCTCCCATAAACAATATATCCAGGATCAAATTAACTTACCAATATAAATATATCAGTGTATATCTAATAACATACACATACATATGAAGATGTATGTGTTCTTCTTGTTTAAATTCAGAGTATATACTTTATTTTTGTACAAGAACATTCTGTTTGATTTAGATTTTTAGCAATTCAGATTAATTATTGTATCCTGATTTTTGGCCATAAAATCCACTGGAAACATGTACTATAGTCTGTCATTATAATTAGGAAATGATCAAGTAATAATCAGTGGTAAACAAGCTTTTAATATAGATGGTTGTGTTAAAGTCTGGATGGTATCAAACTCAGGTTAAAAGAAAGTGGATCCTAAGTGAACACAAGCAACATCTAGGCGTAATGGAAACGCGCCTAACTTATACACAAGAGGTCACGAGTTCGAGTACTATGCTGGTCGGTTCAAACACAATTTTTGGTTTTTTTTTCTCCTGTATGGTTTGAAATCTGATATATACCTATATCTGCACATATATATTTAATTTTTGCCTATAATCTAACATACAAAACAATAATTCTTACTTTATTATTTTTGAAATCCATTCCTACAACTGTTCTAGGAATTTATGTTTATATTTTTGCCCAAATATCAACATGTACATAGATATACATGTACATGTCAAAATCTTTGCTCAGTTTCCAGAAAACTGAGTGAAACAATTGCTAACTGTACTAAACTTTTGAAATGCATTTTTATTTTCAAAATACAATCTGCCATGATCAACCAATACTTCATTTATTTGAAGCTGGTTAACTCATGAATCCTGTATCTGCTACACACTAGTTCAAAACTATGGAGATACCATTCATTGCATTCTGTCTGAAGCTTTTAAAACCTTTTACTTTTCTCAATACAATTCAGAAGTGAATTCAAACTTATATACAAAGCATTTCAGTAAAAGGAAAACTAGAAATTCTTATAAGTTTATTTCTAGCTAAATCCAGATTTTGTTCTAAAACTCAGTGCTTTGATTTGTCTCAAGATTAGCTAATACCTATATAAATTATGCAAAACAGTAGCTCACATAATTGTATATTTCTTACCAGATTTTTATAGCTGATACTTGAGCATATTTTTCTTGTTTATGTTTCAGACCCTACTTTAAAAACAAATCAAACCTTAACACACAACAATTTCAACAGACCAACAAATTTAATCTGACACTTTACAGAATATAAGGGCAACTTGATCACTAACCATAAAATATTCAATACATGATTGGAAATCTTAGAAACATAAAATTTTTCCTGAATACATGCAGATATAATCAATTTAAGCTCTTATTGAAACTAGCTAGCATGTTCATTCACTCCTCCATAATAGCCATAACTTCATTTTTACTTAGTGCCTGGGTTACCTGAAAGAACATAAGTGGCTGCCTCATTTTAAAATGAGACACCCCATATGCCATGAGCAAACAAGGGTCAGATCTATGATCTGGTATGAGTAACATCAATGCATACATGATATTAAGCAATAGAGAATATAAGAGCACCAATTAGTTATTTAAGCAAATTCCTGCAATCAATTACTTTAACATAGTATAATTAAGTAGATTCAGGTATGATATATTCATTTATCATTCTTACACTTGCATACATAATCATGCAAACATAGTTATCTATTTGCAACAATTTGCATTTACTGGATCCATCTTGGTTCCATACCATTCAACCTAAGAAATATCCATATTCCCATTTCTTCATTTACAGGTTGTATTATTCAATTTAAATCCCTGCCTCATCTGCTATTAAGGAATCACTGGGACACATTGCAACGAACTAATTCACATCATTGCACAAAGATCTCAGGGCTTAAACAAACCATGTGCCAACTTGCATACTTCAAATATGACAAGCATTCCAGCAGCCTTCTTGGCCTTCCATTCCCTAGTTTATTTACTAGTGTGTTGTCTTAAATCCTATCATCAAATATGCTAAGTGAACATGTCACTGCAAACATGGAGACATCCATAAATTTTTTCCTAGCATAATTCTCCTCAGAAATAAGCAGACAGTTATTTCCTAAATGGGGTCAATATGTCTTGATCTTAGTAAAATATAAGAACATTTTCAACTGTAAAAAGAGGCATGGCATGTTATATTGATCTGCAAGCCTTTATGATTGATTCAGATTCAAGATCTGGTTCAATCATAATTTTAGCTTGTGGGTTTCTTTTTTTTTTTTTGATTTGATTAAGGGCTCAGCACTTACAAAATTTCTATTGCACCCTTAACATTTTTCTTCTCAAGCCTCAGCACTTATACCAAGTATAATGCAGCTCCCAATATTTTGTAAAGTTTCCATGCCATAGATCTATAACAGTTGAGAGTATTCTCTATATAATTTTTAAGATCCTAAACTTTAATATTTATGAGTAAAAATAAAACAGTATGATACACATCCAAAGACAAATGTCTCAACCAATTAAAGATCATCAAAATCATCCATATTAAATCATATCAGATTTAAAATAAGACATCCAAAAAGCATTGATGAAATCATATACATCAAAACCAGAAGTATATATAAATGGCAATAAAAAGTAGCTGCCTCATCTCAGGTCTTAATGCCATGAACTCAGTGAGGTTACTCACCTAAATGTTTCTTCTTATTAATCCAGAAAATTCTTGTTTGAGTGTTTTCTCCTTCCTTCCAATATTTTTTTTTCTTCTTTTCTTATTTTTGTGCAGCCCGGGGTAAAGACAATTCTACTGCCTATTTATATGCATTTTTCCTCTAGGGTTTTGTTGAAACAGAATTCCATTTCTGTCCTGGCTAGCATCATGCATTTTTCATTCATAATACCCCGGCCATATTAACCAATTTAAAGGCTGCATTTTCTTTCTTTTACTTTACAGAAAATGGCCACTCACCTAGTCATGTTAAAAGTGTGACTATCCTATTTTATATTTTAATTATTTCTGAAAATCCCCTTTGCTATTTTTGCCTACACAAGCATATTGACTTGTATCACATTTCATGTCATTTTAATGTTATGGTTTCACTTGCTTATATATATGTACTTTTCAGTATAAAAAAAATGTATATTTGTATACATATCTTATCTAGGCTTATTTTAATTCCTCTTTTAAATTCAGAAACATATGCACCTATATGTATACAAGTTTACAAATCCTTATAACATATACATATGTATAATTTTCTTTTCTTGGTTTTAATTAAAATATGTTTACTGATTTAAAGTAAAACTTACTTTTCTTATTTTCTAAGATGATCCATATAATTCCAGAAATCAAATATCCATGTTGCAAAATCATGTTTGTATTGCTTTTTTTTTTAATTCTTGTTTTAAATCCAAGAAATCTGGAGTTCTTCCTTGTGCCATTTCAGTGTGCACGTGCACACATATACTTGCACACTATTTATTCCAGAGATTTCACCATATTTAAATCTAGATATTTCAAAAATTAAATCATTTTACAAAAATGATTTTTCACAAAATTTTAGGGTATTACATTCACCCCTCCTTTTAGGAATTGTGTCCTCACAATTTTTCTAACATTTATAGTAAGCATCTTTTTCTTTTCTGAAAACTTATCAAACATATGCATAAGCAAACAAATTCAACCATATCAACCATGCATAACAAAATTTTCCAGAAAAAAAAAATTACCTTTTAATTTGCAAAAAGCTTAGGATAATCCATTCTAATCTTATCCTCTAACTCCCATGTGCAGTCATTAGGATCACTACTCCACTGGATCTTAACTAGTTTCAAAGTTTTGCTTCTTAATTTCTTTTCTTCCTTGGCTACAATCCCCACTGGTTCTTTTTCATAAACCAAGTCAGGGTTTATTTGAATTTTGGTAGGCTCTTCCAAAATGTCTTCTTTATCATGTACCCATCTTCTAAGTTGGGACACATGAAAAACATTATGCATTGCTTTCATTTCCTCTGGTAGTTCTAATTTGTAAGCCAATGAACCAATTCTTTCCAGAATTTTATAGGGTCCAACATACCTTGGTGTAAGCTTACCTTGCTTGCCAAATCTCATGACTTTCTTCATAGGTGAAATCTTGATGAAAACAAAGTCTCCCACTGCATATTCCACTTGCTTTCTCTTCCTATCTGCAAATTTCTTTTGCCTATCTTGAGCTGCTGCTATTCTTTTTCTTATTAACCCAATTTTCTCTGTAGTTTCTTTAACATATTCAGGTCCAAGAACAGCCCTTTCTCCAGTCTCTACCCAGCATATAGGTGATAAACATGGCTTGCCATATAAGGCTTCAAATGGTGCCATCCCTATGGTGCTTTGGTAACTGTTATTGTATGTGAATTCAGCTAGATGGAGGTGGTCTTCCCAGTTGCCTCCAAAGTCCAGTGTACATGCTCTCAACAAATCCTCTAAGACTTTGTTCACCACCTCAGTTTGACCATTTGATTGTGGATGGTAGGCAGTGCTTAAGCACAATTCACTCCCCATAGCCTCTTGAAAACTTTTCCAAAACCTTGAGGTGAAGATGGTATCCCTATCACTCACAATGGTTTTGGGTATGCCATGCAACCTTACTACCTCTCTCATGAATATTTGAGCCAATTTTGGAGCATTTCTTTCTGTTTTAACTGGGATAAAATGTGCTACCTTAGTTAGCCTATCCACTATTACCCATATACTTGTGTTTCCCTTCTTAGATCTAGGCAGACCATCTATGAAATCCATAGATATATCCTCCCACTTCCACTGTGGTATGCTAAGGGGTTGCAATAGTCCTGATGGCCTTTGTGTCTCTGCCTTGACTTGTTGGCAAGTCATGCACCTTGCAACATATCTGGCCACATCTGACTTCATCCCCTTCCACCAAAGATTTCTTTTCAAATTTTGATACATCTTGGTGCTACCTGGGTGTATGGAGTATTTACTCCTATGGTACTCATTTAATATTTCCTCCTTCAATTCTATATTTTCTGGAACACATATCCTATTTTTATTCCTTAAATAACCATTTTTATCAATTTGATAATTTATTACTTCCTCCCCTTTTGATATGAGCATTTTCTTTTCCACCATGTTTAGGTCTTGTTCCTGCATTTTCCCAATCTTAAGAAGTAAATCTAATTGCAGAGATATCATACTTAATTTTTCCTTTACCTTCACCTTCTTCAATGGGCATCATTTGTTCCTCACTGTTTTCCTCAATTTCCAAATCAGTAAGTATAGACAAATCCCTAAACTCTTCCATCATCAACATGGCTACCTTGGCATGTTGTCTACTCAAGGCATCTGCAACTTTATTTGCCTTGCCTGGTGTATACAGTATATCTAGATCATAGGCAGCTAGGAACTCTACCCATCTATGTTGCCTCATGTTCAAATCTTTTTGTGAGAATAAATATTTCAGTGCCTTATGATCAGTGTACAAAATGAATTTGGCACCTAACAAATAATGTCTCCAAAGTTTCAAAGCATACACAACTGCTGCTAGTTCAAGATCATGGGTTGCATATCTGGTTTCATGTGGCTTTAATTGCCTAGATGCATAGGCTACCACCTGGTCTTGCTGCATCAACACAGCCCCTAACCCAGAGCCACTTGCATCAGTGTACACAATCAAATTTTCATTTCCTTCTGGCACTCTCAATACTGGTGCATTAATCAGGGCTTCTTTTATTTTGATAAAAGCTTGCTCACATTTTTCTGTCCATACAAAGGCTTGGTTCTTTCTAGTTAAATTGGTAAGTGGTGATGATATTTTTGAGAAATCTTTTATAAATCTCCTATAATATCCTGCCATCCCCATAAATGATCTAATCTCACTGATGGTGCTAGGCCTTTTCCATGCTTGGATTGCCACTACTTTATTAGGGTTTACTGATATTCCTTTGGCAGAGATAACATGCCCAAGAAAATGCACTTCTTCTTTCCAAAATGCACATTTTGAAAATTTTGCCTTTAAATCATTTTCCCTTAGCCTTGACAAAACTAAATGCAAATGATTTTTATGCTCTTCCACTGTCTTGGAATAAATCAAAATGTCATCAATAAAAATCAGTACAAACTTGTCTAAATAATCTCTAAATATTCTATTCATCAAATCAACAAAATATGAAGGAGCATTTGTCAAACCAAATGGCATAACCAAAAATTCATATAAGCCATATCTTGTGTTAAATGCAGTATACTTAACACTTGAGTCTTCAACCTTCATTTGATGGAATCCTGATGCTAAGTCTAGCCTAGAAAATATTTTAGCTTCACTGAGTTGGTCAAAGAGATCATCTATTCTAGGCAATGGGTATTTATTCTTGATGGTTACTTTATTTAGTTCCCTGTAATCTATGCACATTCTCAAGGTACCATCATGTTTTCTTACAAACACTACTGGAGAACCCCAGCAGGAATTGCTTGGCCTTATAAATCCCTTGCCTTCTAATTCTTCCAACTGATTTTTCAATTCTTTCAGTTCACTTGGCCCCATTCTATAAGGTTTCTTGATTATTGGACTTGCTCCTGGAATGAGATTAATTTGGAACTCAACTGGTCTGTGGTGTGGAACACCCTTAACTTCCCCAAACACATCCAAGTATTTATTAACTATGGGAATTTCTTCAATAGTTAGTTCACTCAGATCTTTTTCTAAGTCAACTAAATGATACAATTTCCCTTCCTTAGCTATTTCACATAGAACTGTGATTCTCTGGCCTCTAGAATTTTGCAATGATATGGTGGATGAGTCTAAATTAATTATGGCTTTAAATTGCCTTAACCAATCTACCCCCAATATAACTCCTATATTTGGGTAATTTAAAACATATAAATTGGAAATAAAAATATTTCCTCCTATGTTTAACTCCACATCCACACAGTTCATGTTCAAAACACTAGAACTCCCTAGGGGACTTTGCACAAGCAATGGGGTTTCAACCAATATGCAGTTTAATTTTAACACTTTAACTAATTCATAGGAAATCAAAGAGTGTGTTGCTCCAGTATCATATACTACTGGTATGGGTATGGCACAAATGAGTAATGTACCTTCCACTTGGCCATGATTTTCAGCATCAATTTTCACTGCAGATTTGCCTTTACCTTCCAAAGTTGCCAATTTCCCTTGCTGTTTATTCTCAGGACAGTTCCTCTTCATATGCCCCTCTTTCCCACATAGGTAGCATTTGAAGGCTCCTCCTTTTAACTCTGGGCACCTTGGTTTGATGTGTCCTTCTTTTCCACAATGATGGCAAACCAATTTCTTCTTAGTATCATTGGCTTTTGTGTCTTTACTCTTCCTGTTGTCTGCCTCCTCCTTCTTTTTATCATAAGGGTGATATCTTCCCTTATCCTTCTTGTTGTTGCTCTTAAAATTCCTATATTTCTCTCTTTCTTTGTCATGTTGTTCCAGTTTCAAAGCCAGATCAATTACTTGATCAAATGTTCTATCTGCATATGGTAGCATAGCTCTGCTAAGTCCTGGGTTCAGTCCTTTTATATACCTATCATTTTTGGATGCTTCATCTGCCACTAGCATTGCTCCATAATTGGATAGCCCCTCAAACTTTTGAGTGTATTCAGTGACATTCAAAGTTCCCTGCCTAAGTTTGATAAATTCTTCAAGCAAAATGGTCTTGGCTGATGCTGGTACAAATCTTGCCTCCAACATCTCCTTGAACTGATTCCAAGTGATTTCATTTTCATTTCTTCCAGCTATGATCACCTCCCACCAGCTTAAAGCTACCCCTTTCAGTTGTCTAGAAGCTACTTGCCTCTTCCTTTGGTCATCCAACTGCATGTCATTGAAAATCCTATCAAGTGTTCTCAACCATGCTTGAATTTCCATCACACTCTCAGTTCCTTCAAAACTCTTGCCTCCCAAATTGGAATAAGTCTTCAGTAGTTTTGAAAGCTCTTCATGTGAATTCTCAGGCCTATGCCCAATTCCATCTCTTAAAACCCTCACAAATTCTTGCATATCAAGCATTTGAGGTGCACTGGGTCCTGCATTGTGATGAGATCCTCTTCCTACCATGGTCTGCTAACTAAATTCTGGGCAAATGGTATTAGTATATTATGAGTACTTCTATAATTTCTATTTTCTTATCTAAATTATTTCATCCAAAACAAACAGACATAATACATTTCTATAATACTTAACAATCAATGCAACCAAGTGCTCTGATACCAACTGAAATGACCCTCCTAATTTCACCCTAATTTCATAAGGATTTTTTTTTAGAGATGATATATAGATATATCATTCATTACAAATATATTTTCCAAGGTCATTTTCTTTCTCCCATAAACAATATATCCAGGATCAAATTAACTTACCAATATAAATATATCAGTGTATATCTAATAACATACACATACATATGAAGATGTATGTGTTCTTCTTGTTTAAATTCAGAGTATATACTTTATTTTTGTACAAGAACATTCTGTTTGATTTAGATTTTTAGCAATTCAGATTAATTATTGTATCCTGATTTTTGGCCATAAAATCCACTGGAAACATGTACTATAGTCTGTCATTATAATTAGGAAATGATCAAGTAATAATCAGTGGTAAACAAGCTTTTAATATAGATGGTTGTGTTAAAGTCTGGATGGTATTAAACTCAGGTTAAAAGAAAGTGGATCCTAAGTGAACACAAGCAACATCTAGGCGTAATGGAAACGCGCCTAACTTATACACAAGAGGTCACGAGTTCGAGTACTATGCTGGTCGGTTCAAACACAATTTTTGGTTTTTTTTTTCTCCTGTATGGTTTGAAATCTGATATATACCTATATCTGCACATATATATTTAATTTTTGCCTATAATCTAACATACAAAACAATAATTCTTACTTTATTATTTTTGAAATCCATTCCTACAACTGTTCTAGGAATTTATGTTTATATTTTTGCCCAAATATCAACATGTACACAGATATACATGTACATGTCAAAATCTTTGCTCAGTTTCCAGAAAACTGAGTGAAACAATTGCTAACTGTACTAAACTTTTGAAATGCATTTTTATTTTCAAAATACAATCTGCCATGATCAACCAATACTTCATTTATTTGAAGCTGGTTAACTCATGAATCCTGTATCTGCTACACACTAGTTCAAAACTATGGAGATACCATTCATTGCATTCTGTCTGAAGCTTTTAAAACCTTTTACTTTTCTCAATACAATTCAGAAGTGAATTCAAACTTATATACAAAGCATTTGAGTAAAAGGAAAAGTAGAAATTCTTATAAGTTTACTTCTAGCTAAATCCAGATTTTGTTCTAAAACTCAGTGCTTTGATTTGTCTCAAGATTAGCTAATACCTATATAAATTATGCAAAACAGTAGCTCACATAATTGTATATTTCTTACCAGATTTTTATAGCTGATACTTGAGCATATTTTTCTTGTTTATGTTTCAGACCCTACTTTAAAAACAAATCAAACCTTAACACACAACAATTTCAACAGACCAACAAATTTAATCTGACACTTTACAGAATATAAGGGCAACTTGATCACTAACCATAAAATATTCAATACATGACTGGAAATCTTAGAAACATAAAATTTTTCCTGAATACATGCATATATAATCAATTTAAGCTCTTATTGAAACTAGCTAGCATGTTCATTCACTCCTCCATAATAGCCATAACTTCATTTTTACTTAGTGCCTGGGTTACCTGAAAGAACATAAGTGGCTGCCTCATTTTAAAATGAGACACCCCATATGCCATGAGCAAACAAGGGTCAGATCTATGATCTGGTATGAGTAACATCAATGCATACATGATATTAAGCAATAGAGAATATAAGAGCACCAATTAGTTATTTAAGCAAATTCCTGCAATCAATTACTTTAACATAGTATAATTAAGTAGATTCAGGTATGATATATTCATTTATCATTCTTACACTTGCATACATAATCATGCAAACATAGTTATCTATTTGCAACAATTTGCATTTACTGGATCCATCTTGGTTCCATACCATTCAACCTAAGAAATATCCATATTCCCATTTCTTCATTTACAGGTTGTATTATTCAATTTAAATCCCTGCCTCATCTGCTATTAAGGAATCACTAGGACACATTGCAATGAACTAATTCACATCATTGCACAAAGATCTCAGGGCTTAAACAAACCATGTGCCAACTTGCATACTTCAAATATGACAAGCATTCCAGCAGCCTTCTTGGCCTTCCCTTCCCTAGTTTATTTACTAGTGTGTTGTCTTAAATCCTATCATCAAATATGCTAAGTGAACATGTCACTGCAAACATGGAGACATCCATAAATTTTTTCCTAGCATAATTCTCCTCAGAAATAAGCAAACAGTTATTTCCTAAATGGGGTCAATATGTCTTGATCTTAGTAAAATATAAGAACATTTTCAACTGTAAAAAGAGGCATGGCATGTTATATTGATCTGCAAGCCTTTATGATTGATTCAGATTCAAGATCTGGTTCAATCATAATTTTAGCTTGTGGGTTTCTTTTTTTTTTGATTTGATTAAGGGCTCAGCACTTAGAAAATTTCTATTGCACCCTTAACATTTTTCTTCTCAAGCCTCAGCACTTATACCAAGTATAATGCAGCTCCCAATATTTTGTAAAGTTTCCATGCCATAGATCTATAACAGTTGAGAGTATTCTCTATATAATTTTTAAGATCCTAAACTTTAATATTTATGAGTAAAAATAAAACAGTATGATACACATCCAAAGACAAATGTCTCAACCAATCAAAGATCATCAAAATCATCCATATTAAATCATATCAGATTTAAAATAAGACATCCAAAAAGCATTGATGAAATCATATACATCAAAACCAGAAGTATATATAAATGGCAATAAAAAGTAGCTGCCTCATCTCAGGTCTTAATGCCATGAACTCAGTGAGGTTACTCACCTAAATGTTTCTTCTTATTAATCCAGAAAATTCTTGTTTGAGTGTTTTCTCCTTCCTTCCAATATTTTTTTTTTCTTCTTTTCTTATTTTTGTGCAGCCCGGGGTAAAGACAATTCTACTGCCTATTTATATGCATTTTTCCTCTAGGGTTTTGTTGAAACAGAATTCCATTTCTGTCCTGGCTAGCATCATGCATTTTTCATTCATAATACCCCGACCATATTAACCAATTTAAAGGCTGCATTTTCTTTCTTTTACTTTACAGAAAATGGCCACTCACCTAGTCATGTTAAAAGTGT
This sequence comes from Allium fistulosum, assembly GCA_030737815.1. NCBI lineage: Eukaryota > Viridiplantae > Streptophyta > Magnoliopsida > Asparagales > Amaryllidaceae > Allium > Allium fistulosum. The sequence continues at coordinate 1,027,968,614 of CM060902.1, forward strand.
GACTATCCTATTTTATATTTTAATTATTTCTGAAAATCCCCTTTGCTATTTTTGCCTACACAAGCATATTGACTTGTATCACATTTCATGTCATTTTAATGTTATGGTTTCACTTGCTTATATATATGTACTTTTCAGTATAAAAAAATGTATATTTGTATACATATCTTATCTAGGCTTATTTTAATTCCTCTTTTAAATTCAGAAACATATGCACCTATATGTATACAAGTTTACAAATCCTTATAACATATACATATGTATAATTTTCTTTTCTAGGTTTTAATTAAAATCTGTTTACTGATTTAAAGTAAAACTTACTTTTCTTATTTTCTAAGATGATCCATATAATTCCAGAAATCAAATATCCATGTTGCAAAATCATGTTTGTATTGCTTTTTTTTTTTTAATTCTTGTTTTAAATCCAAGAAATCTGGAGTTCTTCCTTGTGCCATTTCAGTGTGCACGTGCACACATATACTTGCACACTATTTATTCCAGAGATTTCACCATATTTAAATCTAGATATTTCAAAAATTAAATCATTTTACAAAAATGATTTTTCACAAAATTTTGGGGTATTACAAAATGTGTACTGTAAACTCATATACAGTTTAACGTAAAATATATTATAAAGCTTCAAACATATTATAGATACATTATAACTTACAGATTTTATAAAAGCAAGACATATATACTAACAGTATAAACAAACTTTTATATATTTTACAAGTTAATCTCTACAGAACGAGAAGAACCGAAGGAAACAACAACAGGTTTCAAAGCACAGGGACGAGCAGGAAGTAATAAAGAAAATAAAATAAGAGCACTGAATCTAGGAAATGCCTACCAGTAGCTTTTAAAAATAATAGATATAAGCTTGGTTCGGCTGCTCTATGGAGTTTGGATTCTTGACATGGGTACTCGGCCAGCAAGGTGGACGTGCAGGACGCTAGCATTGGCCGGGAAGCCAAGGTGGCAGACCGGGTTGGAGTGGGATCTCGGATCTCGGCGATGGGAAGATGGTAATGGGTTCGGGGAAGTTGTGGCCGAAGTCCGGGAGGGTGGATGGTCATGGAGCGGGCTGCTTGATGGTGGCACGTGTGTTTCGGTGGTTGGCTTAGATGGGGTGGTTGGGTTGAAAAGATGATGGATCGGCGAGTGGAAGGTGGTAGTGGCAGCTACTTTAAATAAATAGAGCTTTATATTATGCTGGTGTGTTTCAAAACGAAATTTTTCTCTATATTTTTCTTTCAAAATGAAGAGAGTAGGAGAAAGAAATAGATCTGGGAGGAAGGGAGAAAGGTGGGGAAAAAGAACAGTAGATATATATATAAAAATATTTCCAAGCCTAAATGAAAGCACGAGAACCAAACTCAAATAATAAATGGAACCAGATTTAGCTTGAGGGTTGGGAAAGTGTGATGTGCACGAGAATTAATGAATCAATAAAAGCAAAGAGCCGTTCCAAATTCAACCATTGGAAATGTGAACGGACACGGAGAACAATAGGTTAGAAAACGGTTACAAAAATATCACGAACGGTACCGATATCAAGTCGTTTACCGATTTTTCCACTGCGTATCGAACACCGAAACGCGCCATCGAATATACCGCAGAGATCAGCATGACGGGACGATCAAAACGGTATATAGATATCAGTGGTACGATTTGAATTATAAAATTTTGAATTTTCCACTAGCGGAAAAATGTAGAAAAATAAGATCGACGGAGCTAAAGAAGTCCGAATTTGGAAAAACAAAAAATGACGTCATGCTCAGAAGACGATTTAGAATTTTTCTATGTAAAATATTTAGGTTTCGAATACATTTTATTTTCATTATATTTTAACTGATTTAAACCGAAATGACGTAACTAAAATTTACTTTCATATTTTCTGACGAAACTTTACAATTTCCTATGTTTAAATAGACGCATTTTAAATATCGAATTTTCGTTGCGAAATCTTTATTGTTTATTTTTATTTAACGAAAATTTCATTTAACGCAAAACGCACGTTTCTTATGTTAAAATTATTATTTTGGTTTCTGTTATTGGTTACAACTATTTCATATTATTACATTATGTTTTTAATATGTATTACATTATCGGTCTTATCGAAATTGGTCGTCTACGAATTTTGTTTTGGATTTATAACTTATATACAAAGAGATTTCCATTTAATAAATAGTAAAATTTTATTTCTATCGGATTTTTAATTAAAATTTTATTTAATTTAGTATTTTTAAAACGTTAAAAATACGGGTCATTACAATTCTTCCCTTTTTGATGACAACAACTATACAATCACTTAATGATGTACAATTATATTTTTACTCCCCCCAAGTATGTGACCTCCCCTATATATATGCATATCTTTTTCTCCCTCTTTGACATTATCAAAAAAACATTTATAGATATACGAAATAGACACAGAAATCACATCACATTTACACAAACACATAAACCACAAACGTGATAACATTGACAAATAAGGTGAAACAAATAAGAGTTTTGGAAAAAATGGCTTACTGAGAAGAATAAGAAAAAACCCTCATAGTTCTAATAGTAGTCCCAATATGATGATGGGTCTGGTTGAAAATCTTCAGGCCAATGATGTTGATTGGTGTACTCCACATTTTCTTGAATAGTCAATCCTTACATCGCTATATAATCCTGCTGAGATGTAGGTTGGTCGGCATCCAGATATGGTCATGGACTTCCATCATTTTCTTCTTCTTCATCATCCTTTGAAACCCTAATTTTTTTTCCTATATTTGTGTATGATGGTTGAGGAAGGGAATGTTGAGAATGGTAGAGTGATGTTTGTTAATGAGGAGGAGGTGTTGGGGATGGTGATGAAGATGAAGATATAGACCTACCTCGAACTTTTCTCATAATTTTTTCTAATCCAGAAATGACTTTTTCTATAATATTTTTAACCTTAGTCATACGAGTCGAAAAAGATCGTTCTAGTCCAATCATTTTCTTCTCCAGTTTCTTTTGACTTTTGGTAATGATCCCTGATTCTGTAAAATTACATCGCGGCCCGATTCATTGTGACTAAGGGAAGTTCAAGCTTCTAAGATATTAGGATCCGAATGGTATTCCAGAGGAGAATGAGGTGCAGAAGGTTGAGAAGAAGATACGGGCCTTTTTTCTTGTCGATGTTGGTTTCAGAGTTTCTATTGTTCAAATGGAATAATGGAAAAAGGAAATGTTGGGAGTTGCATTAAGGACACAAATCTCTTCCCACTATACTTGACTAGTATTTCTTCGTATTGTGACATATATGAAGGCACGTTTAAATCTGTTAATATTCTCATTATGTACGGATCATAGAGAATAGTCCTTTTGTGTTGACTCCAAAAACTTTTTATTTGATCATGTATGAACTTTGCCAAATTAACAGGAAGTTGGGCATATATAGCATATAATGCTTTATGCTCATTTTCATGAATTTGCTCATGACTATCTAATCTAGGAATAATGGTATTAATTATCATTCTAGTTAGTAGATGAGCTCTTGGTCGAAGTTAGATTGACCTCCATTGGGGCATTTCATCTTCCCAAAGTTGATGAGTTACTTCGTTTCTAGGTAACACACTATAGTCGGGAATTTCTTCCAAGCCTATACCTTCGTATGAACATTCTAGGATTCGTCCTAAGGTAAATACATCAATTTTTATAAATTTTCCATATACACTCGTCCATAACCATCCATTATCATTTTCGGGTTTCCAAATCTTTTCACTACAAAGATTTAAGTAGAAGAGATAAATTGCTAAAGGATCTATTATTACCCTATTTGATTCAATGTCAATAAGATTTCTGCAACCTGCATTGGTAGTCTGTAGGATCGATTTCACCCTAGAGAGGGAGTGAATAGGGTGATACTATCAGTTAGCACTGATCACAGTAGAATAATAGTAGCACAGATAATGGCAGAATATAACAAACAGAAAATAGAACACACATATTTACCCAGCTTCGGCAAAACCCTGCCTACGTGCTGCCCCCAAGGTTTCTACTAGAAATTAAGTAGTCAGACGCTTACACACGTAAACTCGCGACACCCGCTATCGACTAACCTAACTCTACGCTCAAAACCCTGCCACAACTCAACCACTGAGTTGCGAATTCTCGAACTACACCACCGTAGTTCGTCCCCTAGTCACATGACTAGAATTTACAAAAATTTAAAAACAAAATACAAATTAAAAACAATTATAAAAACACAAAACCCTAATTTCTATTTTAGCCCAAATTAATACAAAAGGAAACCGACCCAACAAGATTGAGTAATAAAAAATCCCCTTATCCTTTTATTTTATGTATATCCTTGGGCCGTATCCTCTGCCTTGTTTTCTTTCGCTCGAGAATAATTGTTTCTCTGTCAAAGATTAGGGCTTTGTGATAACTGAGGTGCTGCTTGAAATTGATGTTCGAATTGAATTTCTCTCTGGTTTCTTCGTGTAATGAATCGATGGCTATGATTTGCTCAGTTCTTTTGCGCTTGCGATTGCTCCCAATATTGAGTTCGAATCAATGAATCCGGTATGTAAATTATGTCGTTTAAATGCACCGTTGGTTTGCCTTGATTTGAACTAGATTCGAGTTGTTGATTTATTGTTCTCTGTTTTTCTCGAACTCGAATGAATTTCCACGCCAATAATGATTGGGTTTAAATAGGATTCTAATTCCTATATTCTCGTTCGTATTGAATCATTTGAATTTTTCAATTAATTTAGCTCGGCCATTTGACTTTGCATGAATGCTGTGATTTGTACTGACTGTTCAAATTAGTATAATTTGAGTTTACTTGAATATCACAGCTCGATTCTAACTTGTGTTTGATCCCTTGGCTACCACGGCTTGATTTTGAACTGTTCGATTCCGTTCTTTATTCCCTTTGCATTCGGCCACTTTGATTTGAAACTATAAAACCTGCTTGTCATTTTTAAAACCGCTGTTCTTTTCCAGTCATTGAAATTTGTGCTTGTGATTACTGGTTTCATGTGAATTGATCATGTCTACTTATTTGATTTGTTATCACCTGACTTTGATTTGTGTTCATGTACGTTTATATTCACTAGCATAGCTTTGCCTTTGCTTCGGGTTGCACTTGCTCTTGCACTATTCACTTCGAGTCTGGGTTGCTCTGACCAGTTTATTTCATTCATGTTGTTGCTCCATTGTTTTGTCTGGTAGTTGTAGTACATTTGTATATATGATATTGTGATGAGTTGCATTGAGCTCTGTCCACTATTGTACATGTAGTGTCTTCATGTTGTATTGCATTTGAACTCATGTATGGTTTGCATTGGATTGATGTGCACTGACTTGAGTTGTTGCTTTAGGTTGCTTATGTGCACTGATGCATTGTATTTGCATTTGCCTTTGAGCTTGGGCAGTTTAGTTTCATTGTAGTGTTGTACTGAACTGATATACTAGCTTGAGTTGGTCTTCGAGTTACACTACAGCTACAGCTTTTTCTCTTGTGCATGTTCACCGCTGTTGCACTGATTTTGTACATATGGTATTTGAGTCTGCACTTCAGTAGAATGCATTACATTGTTCATATGTATATTAGTGCTCTGGTGCCATATGAATTTGAATCTGTACTTGTATTCAATTGGCTTGCTCACTGGTCTTCACTGTTGAGGCTGCTGCCATTGATATTTGAGTCTTTATTGGATAGTTGTTGTGCACTTGGTTTGTACTTATGAATGTGCAGTTTGGTCGACACTTGTATTTTGTTGCACTGTGTGGTGAGTTTGATGCATGTCTGAAGTCTTGTATCAATTTATGGTGCACTTTGTTGTTTGAATCTGGCCAATGGTTCATGTTGTAGCTTGACTTGATTGCTTATTTCTCTGACCAGTCTGGGTTCAAGTGTACATTCAAATTTTTTGGTCGAGGATGTGTTGTATGTATCTTGACCCATAGTTTTGTATTACACATGATTTGAATCTAGCTTAAAGCTCAGGTTTGACCTTGTGCTCAATATCGTGACTTAATATTTATTTCACTTGAGTTGAACCTGGCTTTTGATTGGGTTTGACCTTGTGCTTACCTGTCCTTGTAATTTTATCAAGTGTATATCGGTGTGTACGGCCTTGTGGCATGTACAGTGATATACTGTGCATGTCGCAAGTTGTTCATGTATGATGAATTCAAAATAAATGATGACGAACAACCCAAATGACTGAGGCAAATAATATTTTCAAAAATCATTTTATTTTACATTGCAAAAATATTTCTTTTTCAATTTTACCGCGTCAGCATGTATTTTTGCAGATTGCTCAGATGCTTTCAATCTGAAATAGAGTTGAAGATCAAATATGAGTGAACGAGTGATATGTAGTGAGGTGAAAACGTAAATGAAAAATTGTGATGTAATCAAAATTGTATTGTAATTTAAATTGTGCATATAAAGTGAGAGCTCAAATTTGTACTATTCAAAATTGTAATAAATATTTCTTTGAATATAATATCAATTTAAATTCTGTATTATTTATTTTATTTAGCAAATATTTATTTAATTATGTGAAAATAAAATAGTACAATAACAAATACATTTAAATGAATATATATATATATATTTATTACCATCAAACAAAAATCATATACTAGCATATTCAACATAGTCAAGCTATAGATCATATTATATATTGGCATGAATGTTATAGAATGGACCTGTATGAAATCCTTTGTTGGTTAAAGCTTGGAATCGATTGATGGCAATTTCCTCATTTCTTAGCCAATTTGTGATTTGAACTTCATTCGCAATTTGAGTAGCTCCAGAAGAAGATTGGGCATGTTTTGAACTTTTTGAGATGGGTTTTTTGGGAGCCATTGAAGAAAATTTAGGGATTTTGAAGTTTGAGGGTTTTAGATTTGGAATAGAATGAGTGGAGGCTGGTAAAAAATGAAAGGATGGGGGTAAAATCGTTTATATAGAGGCAGGTAGAAAAATAGGTCGAGCACAGCCATAGATATTTATGGATTTACACAGATGTCTGTAGTTTCAAGATTATGAAACCCGAATTCCTTCATAGACGTCTGTGATTTTTTACAGATGTCTATTAGTGTAGGAATAAAATACCCAAATATTGCCAGAGACGTCTATGGTTACAGGAAAAATATTTCCTGAACCTTGCCACAGACGTCTGAGCTCTGTCTGTATGTGATTGTGCCTAATTTTTGAATATTCGTTATGATACAATCACTTGTTTTATATATAAATGACCATGATACAAAGTTTCAAGGTAAATATTTTTTTAAAAATTATTTAAATAATTATAATCGGAGAGATAGGAGAGATGTTTTATTTATCTTCGTCCGAGTTTGATTTTTTTCTTCTTGTAAATTGCAAGAGATCGATTCATATTTATTGGTACCAACTTGTAGTATCATATGCACCCTCTATCTTGGTATTTTCAACAAACGGACGGAGTGGAGACCAAAATGAGTGAGATGGAGCATGTGGTGCTTGCTCTTGATTAGACGGACCTTCTCTCCATACATTTCGGGTAGTAATAATGTGCGGCCTAACTGGTGTTTTTATTAGTCGAGGTGTTTTTTTTGTGGACAATCCATAGTTGGAGAGTGGCCACAAATAGCCAGTATGCATCTTTCCAAGAAATTTAGATGGCGTCCTTGTCATTTTACTTTCTCTTTGTACTCCTATTACCTCTTGCTGATAGTGGAAGATTTCGTTAATTTTATTTTCCAAAGATGATGAATCAAGATTAATGGATCTTTTTTACTTTCTTTCCTTTTGGTGAATATCCAGTGTGATAGACATTTTTAGACAAAGATTTATTCGATGGAGGAGTCGTAGTTTTTGGAGAGACATGTACATTTTTTGATGACAGTGAGCTGAAGTCTAAAGCAGAGTATGTTGAATCATGATTTGAAGACATTTTGAATTCACAATATAGATGGTGGAACTTAGAAAATATTTAAATATGAAGTAGTTTGATATTTATAACTAGCAACCTTTGTTTCTTAAATATTCCTTGAGTTTATTAAATCTAGTTATACAATATTTGTGATGAAAATCATTATGACCACTAAAAACATTAAACAGAATTTTGTTTTTATAAAAATTAGTGGTTAGAAAGTTCAAAGTTTAATTTTAGCATAACTAACAAACAGAAGTGTTTTATGTTTGTATCCGTAGTATATTAGAGGTTTTGCTATGGATTATATAGTTTTAATTTACTAATTCATTATATGAGAAAATTCCTAAATCTCGTCTTAGTTTGATAAACGTTATTTCGCATAATGGTTTTGTAATTATATCGGCTATTTGATTTTTGGTATTTACAAATTCAAGAGTGATTATTTGTTTTTCAACATTATCTCTCAAAAAATAATGACGAATATTGATATGTTTTGTTCGTGAGCTATTAATTAGATTTTTAGATAGGTTTATAACTTGTATTATCGCAATATATTGGAGATTTGTCTATTATTTTTCCATAGTCTTTAAGTGTTTGCTGCATATATATTACTTGAGCGCAAGCTAAGGCGGCATAAATAAATTCGGCTTCACACGTCGAAAGAGAAACGCAATTTTGCTTTTTACTAAACCACGAAACTAAGGATTGACCAATAAAGTGACATGTGCCACTTGTATTCTATCTATCTGATTTGCATCATCCAAAATCCACATCACTGTAAGATACGAGTTCAAACGAACTTTCTTTAGGATAAAATAGACTACAATCTTTAGTGTTGGTTAAATATCGTAAAATCTGTTTGACCACCCGATAATTTGATTTCTCAGGTTGTGCTTGAAACCTTGCACATAAACAAACACTCATCATAATATCTGGTCTACTAACTTCTAAGTATAGTAAAGTTCCTATCATGCTTCGATATAGTTTTTGATTGAAATCTTTTCCATCTTCATCTTTGTCTAGATGAATAGTAGTACTCATTGGAGTGGGCTTGCTTGATGTATTATCCATTCCAAAACGTTTTAGTAATTCTTTACAATATTTTTCTTGATTTACAAAGATTCCATTATTTAATTGTTTTATTTGTAATCCAAAAAAGAAATTTAATTCACACATATAAGACATTTCAAATTCATTTGTCATTATTTTAAAAAATTCACTACATAAATTTTTGTTAGTAGATTCAAATATAATTTCATCAACATAAAGTTGAATAATTAATATATCCTTCTGTTCTCTTTTAATAAATAATGGTGTATCTATTTTACCAATTTGAAAACCGAAATTTATTAAATGTGATTTTAATCGATCATACCAAGTGCGAGGTGCTTGTTTTAAACCATATAATGCCTTTCTAAGTTTAAAAACATGATATGAATATTTTTCATGAACAAATAGTGGTGGTTGTTCAACATAAACATTTTCTTTTATAAAACTGTTTAAGAAAGCACTTTTAACATCCATTTAAAATAGCTTAAAATTATGATGACACGCAAAAGCAAGTAATATTCTTATTTCTTCAAGACGTGCCACAGGTGCAAAAGTTTCTTCATAATCAATTCCTTCTTCTTGACTATATCCCTGTGCCATTAATCTTGCTTTATTACGTACAATATTTCCATTTTCGTCTGCTTTGTTTTTAAATACCAATTTTGTTCCTATTACCGACTGATCGTTTGGCCTTGGTACTAGTTCTCAAACATTATTTCGTTCAAATTGATTAAGTTCTTCTTGCATTGTTAAAATCCAGAAATCATCATTTGATGCTTCCTTGTAATTTTTTAGTTCAAAATTAGATATAAATGCTACATTACTCGTTTGATTTATTTGACTTCAAGTCGACCTTTTGTTATCTAAATTTCCAATTATGTTATCAACATGATGATCTTTTAAAATACGGGGTGGTGATTTCAGAACATTGTTATTTTTATTATCATTATTTTTTTCAAATATAATATCAATAGCTTAATTTCGACTGGTGCCAAAAAAAATTCATCATCTTTATTCATTTTATTCTTAAATTCTTCATCAAACGAGACATGAAGACTTTCCTCTATAACATTTATGCGTTTGTTAAAAATTCTGCATGCTTTACTTCGATCGGAATAACCAAAAAAATTCTTTCATCGGCTTTTGGATCGAATTTACCAAGATTATATTTTGTATTTAAACTAAATCATTTTGATCCAAATATTCAAAAGTTTGATACTTTCGATTTCTTTTTGAAAAGCATTTCATAACATGTATTTTTAGTCATATGTCCAAGAGTTACACGATTTAATACATAACATGCAGTAGCAACTGCTTCGGCCCAAAAATTCTTTAATAAAACACTGCCACTTAGAAGCTTTCGAGCACATTCTTGCAAGATGCGATTTTTTCTTTCAACTACTCTGTTTTATTGTTGTAACAATCCGCATATTTTACAATTATATATTTAAATGTCTTATTTAAATATAACATCGTTTGTTGAATTTAAAAGTCCAAAACGTGACTTTTTGTAAACGGTCGAATCCGGACTCAAGACCACTTTCATTAAGTCCAAAATGGCGTTTGCGACCTTTTTGAGTATAAACATAGATATATTTGGAGTTCAGTAGAATTTTGCTATTTTTCTATTGGCTTTGGGTTTGGGTTTCAGCCCACCAACTCATCTAATACCCTAACTCTTCCAACTCCTCTTCATTCATTCTATTATTTCCTAACACTCTCAAGATAAAGGAAAATGGGGGAAAGAAGAGGAAATCAAAATTCCTAAGCCCTATTTTACTAGGAAATTCAAGATTCAAGCTCTAAAATCAAAGAGAAGCTTAGGTAAGCATCCTCTTCATCTTCTCCATCTCAATCTCTCTTCAATTTTCAGAAATACCTATAACTTAACTTAGGAAAAACTTCACCTTTGATAATAGATTGAAGATTCTAGAGGTGTATTGAAGAGGAATTGATCTTGCCTTGTTTTAGAGCTTCTCATTCATTGTTTTTGGGTTTTAAAGGCGAGTTCTTTAACTCGCATCTATATCTATATCTTTCATTGTTGTTAGGTATGAATTCCTAACATCTATTTCATATTCATTTTCTTTGATTTGAATTGATTTGGTTAATTTTCCAAATTTTGTTGTTTTGAAGTCAAAATCTTTAAAAGTACTATCTTGGATGTTTGGACATGTTATTTGGGGTGTATCGAAGAGTCTATAAGACTGGGTTGTCGCTTGGCAGAATTCCCTAGCCTCCATCGCTCGATCGACCGCCTCCGGTTTGGATTTTTTCCCTTTTGGAGCTAGGTTGATTTTTGCCTAGCAGGAAAATCCAGACGTCTGGAAGGAAATCCAGACATCTGGTTAAAAAATCCAGACGTTTGGAAGGGGTCCCTGGAAAAGAAAAAAGGTAGAGACAAAATCCAGACGTCTGGAAGGGACCAGTTTTAACTATTTTGGCTGTTTTTGAGTGGATTTCCAATTTTTATCGATTTTTGTTGATCCGGTTAGTTGTTGTCAATTATTACCGACTTTGATGACTTCATTTATGGATTTTTGGGAATATCCATTTGATTGGGATTTGATATCGATTTTTATGGTTGGAATTCACGTCGTCGAATGTGGATTTTTGGTGATAGATTGTTTTTACAATCATTTCTGTGATTTGTCACTTTTAAATACAAAGGTTTCTAAACTAGTAGTAAATACTCAAACTCTTTCACAAAACTGATTTCAATGTTACTTTTAATACAAAGTTCGTTTTTAAAACCATTTTCCAATCTATTAGTATATACAAACCTTTACCTCATTCGTATGAGAAATCTAATTAAACGACTTAGCAAAACAAGTGGTATGAATTGCTTGCGTTTACTTCATCGGTTAATTCTAGGACTTGTTCGATTGAAATCTCGTGACAATTTTCGAGTGGAAATCTACAATCTGTTCGTAAATATTTAAGTTAAGCTAGTGGTTATGTGACATGAAGCCTAACTCATTTATTTACTAGCTTAGTGTAATTTACACTTATTTTCGAGTGGAAGTCTACAATTTGTTCATAAATATTTAAGGTAAGCTAGTGGTTATGGGACATGAAGCCTAACTCATTTATTTACTAGCTTAATGTAATTTACATTTATTGATCAATGATGATCATTTTGAGATTCAAACTAGCGATGTGCGATGTCTCTTTGTTTGCGTGGGGACTAAACCTCGTTTGTGGAGCTTCGGCTCAAATTGGTGGGGTAGCGACCCATGGTCTTTGGGTCGTTTTAGGAGCTTCGGCTCAAATTGGTGGGGTAGCGACCCATGGTCTTCGGGCCGTTTGTGGAGCCTCGGCTCAAACTTGATGGTTAGCGACCTTGGAATAGCATTCCGTTTGTGATGCACGTGTTGGTGAGTTTTCATGCTCCCGTTTGTGATAGGCCTCTCCCCCTTTGTGTTTTTCTGGATTTCTAATTGTTGATTTCTAGAATTTGTGTTTCACCAATTTTTGCGATTGACATTGATATGTTTTGTCAATATTTGGGGCTTGGTGAATAAGCAAAAGAATGTGATATTCTTTTTGGGATATTTGACGAGATTTGAGAAATTGTATGATTTGATTTTTATTGTTATCGAATGTATACTTGTCACAGTATGACATTATTGTTATCATACATTTTTATGGTATCTCTTAACCATTCTCATCTCATATGATATTTATAGCTAGACTATCCGTTTATTATTTTTCTTCTTAAATAATACTCGGGTCAGACCGAGGCGTTACAGGTGCTTCCACTTGACTTCTTAGCAGGGGCTAACTTCTGACTTTTGGCTAACTACTTTAGCTTAGTAGTTTTTTTTATACATTTGAGATAGAGACTCCTTGATGTATACTTATTCTTTTGTGATATTGTGGATCTTCTATGACCACTATTTTGATGTACACTTCTATGTGTTATATTCATATCTGTTTCCGCCTTAGTGATATGAATATCTGTGACTGGTTTGTGTTATGCTTATTTCTATATTTATTTCCGAAGCCCACATAGCCACTGTGTAGTAGCTTTGAGTTTGTATTTGATATGTCGGATTTCCTCTTGAAATGAAATGCATGTTATACTATCTGACATATCGGTACTCGCACAAAGCAATTACACAGATGGTCGCTCCTCAACAGCCTTATTCTTCATGCTAGTCGACGGCATTACCCCGTAGTGTCCTTTGTTAGTGTGAGTATAGAGGTGGGGCGTCACAGCTTGGTATCAGAGGCAAACTTCGGAACAATGTAGAATAATCTATCAAGGATCATTGTCCTAAGTCTCTCTTAGGAATCTTGCCTTAGGATTTAATCCGAGTCTTTGGACCCGTTCTATCCTATTTTCTTTTATGATGCCTTGTTTATCAATCTAGTTTATTTGAATTCATTCTGAGAATAACCTTTTTCCTCTTCTTTCTTTCTTTCTTAAAGAAGAGAAATGGTTAGACCTGGCAGTCCTAGCACTGTTCATTCTAGTGGTCCTTCTCTGGATGGCGTATTCATGTCTGCCTAACAACTTTTGAATCCTGTAAAGAATCAAAGGTTTATCTATGCTTTGAATAAGAACCCTAAAAAGGTTTTACCTCTGAAATTAGAAGTGCCTTTTGACCAGTTTGTAGATATCACTCTTCGCCTTGAAGAGGCCGATAAAGGAAGTGATGGTGATATTGGGGTTCCAAGAAGAGGCATATTAAGTTCAAAAGCACTGATCCCAACAAGAAAGTGAAGCAAGAAACTTCGGTAGCAAAGACTCCAATCCCTAGTCGTGGAGTATGCTACAATTGTAGTTTTAAGAACCATTATGCAAATAAATGTCCGAAGCCCCTTACTTGTCGCTATTGCAAAAGTTCGGGTCATCCTAAATCTTCATGTCCCAAGCTTCAAAGCAAAAATGAGGGAAAGATAAATGTTGTGCAAGCCCCTAGTAACGCTTCTCTTGGTCAAGGTATTTCACATTCTATCCTTGATGGCATTATTATGTTTCATGATCATCCTATTCGAGTTCTTTTTGATACGGGTGCATCCCATTCTTTTATATCAAAAGAACTTGTTGATACTTTTTCTTTGAATGTTATTGGCTTGATGACTTCACTGAGAATTGCGAATCTGGTTGGTGGATCTGCAACACTCAGTTTACTTTGTAAAGATGTCGAGATTATTTTATGTAATTGTGCTTTCTGATCCGATTTGCATGTTATGTGCTACTTAGGCTTCGGAATTGATTTTTGGGAAAGGATTGGCTTAATCGTTATGAAGCCCACATCCTATGTCCCAAGAGGACTATCCATCTTCGACATCCTCGATCTGTTAAGCAGATTTATATTTTTCTTAATGATTTTGATTCCAATTTGGTGGCATTATTTTATTCTCTAGACCCACATGATGAGGAAGATGTTATTTCCCTCACTCAAGTAGTTTGTGAATTTTCCGGTATTTTTGAGCTTGTCTTAGGATTACCATGGTGCTAAGGTCTTTTCAGCTCGACCTTGCCACCGACTTTCATCAGCTGCGAGTTACAGAGGATAGCTTTCCCCTTACCGCATTCTGCACTCGTTATGATTCTTATGAGTGGATCGTTATGTCATTCGGTTTGATGAACCTTCCACCTTATTTCATCCATCTTATGAATCGAGTATTCTGCGAATATTTCGATCAGTCCGTCCTTGTATTCATTGATTATGGGTGAAAACAGCAATTTAAAATTGCAAATCTTTCTAATAAGATATGTTTATATGTATAATTGGATTTTGTTCTTAAAACGAGCAAAGAATATTCATAAATTTTTTAAGAGATGTTTATCATATAGAAGATGATTTTGTGTTGTATTGCCCATTGAGTGCTTTAAGAATTCTGGTCGATGCACCTGATCAACGTTATCAATAGGAATCTCCTAAACGCTATGATGAGACAGTCAGACACAATAAATTGACTTGTAATAAGTAAAATTTTCTAAAAAGATGATTAGATAAAGTTAATTATAATTTAAATGTCTTAGCTTTTTGGGAAAGAGGATCATGAAATAAATGATTTAGCATAGAAGCCGCTTTTTAGAAATTAAAAGAACTCCTTTCCGATGCTCATATTCTTGGGATTCCCAAAGGGAACCAAGATTTATTGTTTATACCGATGCTAGTCGTGTTGGTTTGGGAGCCATTCTCATGCAAAGGGAACGTGTTATCGCTTATTCTTCTAGGCAATTAAAGCCTGCCGAGACTAGATATGCCACTCATGATTTAGAGCTCGCAACTATTGTTTTCGCCTTTAGAATTTGGCATCATTATCTTTTGGGAAAGAAATTTGTTCTCTACACCAATCATAAATCTTTGAAGTATTTGTTCTCTCAAAAGGAACTTAATTTGCGTCAACAAAGTTGGCTCGAATTCCTTGCATCTTATGATCTTGATATTCTCTATACTCCCGGAAAGGGAAATCGTGTTGCCGATGCCCTTAGTCGTAAGCAACAAGCGATTGTTTTCATGATGATATCCGAATTGAATGATCTCGAGACTTTGTCCACTTGTGAGATTCGAGATCGTGAATCTGATTCATGTTCATCTCTTGTTTTATAGAGCCTTGAGGCTCATCCTTCTCTTTTAGACCGCATCTTTGAAGCTCAAAAGCAAGATCCCAAATTGGCTCTTCTTAGCCAAAGTTGTAGGGATCAAAATAAAGTTGATGGTTTGAAAGACTTTGATATTGATGCTCATGGAGGTATTTGAAAGTTTGGTAGACTTATTGTGCCAAACATTTGTGATCTTCGTAAAGATATTTTAGAAGATTCTCATCGTTCTAAATTTACCATTCATCCCGGAAGTAGTAAAATGTATGCGGACATGAAACGACTTTATTATTGGGATGGAATGAAATCTGATATTGCTAACTTTATTAAGCATTGCATGACTTGCCAACTCATAAAGGTCGAACATCAAAGGCCCGATGGGTTATTGCAACCTTTGGACATTCCAATTTGGAAGTGGGATCAAATTTCCATGGACTTTATTGACGGTCCTCCCCGTTCTCGTTCGGGTCATGATAGTTTATGGGTGATTGTAGATAGAATTACAAAATCCGCCCATTTTCTTCCCGTTCGGTCCAATCGGACCATACTTCTTTTGGCCAAACTCTATGTTAAAGAAATTGTTAAATTGCATGGAGTTCCTACTTCTATTGTTAGCGATCGTGATCCATTATTTACTAGTGGATTTTGGAAGGGTCTTCAAAAAGCTTTGGGAACGAAGCTTAATTTTAGCACCGCTTATCATCCTCAGTCCGATGGACAAACAGAGCGGGTGAATCAAACTCTTAAAGATCTCCTTCGTGCATGTGTTCTTGATTTTGGTGGAAGTCGGGAAGATCATATTTCACTTGTTGAGTTTTCCTATAATAATATCTTCCAATCTAGTATTGGTATGGCACCTTTCAAGGCACTCTACGGAAGGACATGTCGATCTCCTTCGTGTTGGTTTGAAGCCGACGAGAAGCTGGTTTTAGGTCCAGATTTTATTCATGATGCCACAAAAAAGATTGATCTTATTCGTCATAGGATGAAAGAAGCTCAAAGTAGACAAAAATCCTATGCCGATAACCGAAGAAGGAAATTAGAATTTTCTATGGGAGATTTGGTATTCATTCGTGTTTCACCTATGAAGGGTGTTGTGCATTTCAGTCGATCGGGAAAGTTAGCACCTCGATATATTGGCCCATTTCCCATCACCGAACGCATTGGTTCCGTGGCTTATCTCCTTTTATTCCCGGCTCAATTTTCTGATATTCATGACGTTTTTCACGTTTCTCAACTACGGAAATGCCTTAGAGATTCTGAATCTATTCTTGAGCCCGGTGTTATTGAAGAAATTGAGGTTTCACCTAATTTGACTTATGAGCAACATCCTATTCACGTCATTGCTACGGAGGTTAAACGCCTTCGTAATAAAGATGTTCCGCTTGTGAAAGTTCAATGTTCCTCAAATCCTAAGGATTGCTCTTGGGAATCCAAAGAATTCATCGAGCGAACACATCCGGACTTACTCTCTCGTGCTCTTTAAGGTGAATTTCTTACTTCAAAATTTTCTTTTGTGTTGTTATGCCTTAGAGTGGTTGTTACTCTTTATTTTCTTCTTAAGGATTGCGTGGACGCAATTTCTTTAAGGAGTGGAGTCTGTAACAACCCGCATATTTTACGATTATATATTTAAATGTCTTATTTAAATATAACATCGTTTGTTGAATTTAAAAGTCCAAAACGTGACTTTTTGTAAATGGTCGAATCCGAGCTCGAGACCTCTTTCATTGAGTCCAAAATGGCGTTTGCGACCTTTTTAAGTATAAACATCGATATGTTTGGAGTTGAGTAGAACTTTTCTATTTTTCTATTGGGCTTTGGGTTTGGGTTTCAACCCACCAACTCATCTAATACCCTAACTCCTCCAACTCCTCTTCATTCATTCTATTATTTCCTAACACTCTGAAGCTAAAGGAAAATGGGGGAAAGAAGAGGAAATCAAAATTCCTAAGCCCTAGTTTACTAGGAAATTCAAGATTCAAGCTCTAAAATCAAAGAAAAGCTTAGGTAAGCATCATCTTCATCTTCCCCATCTCAATCTCTCTTCAATTTTCAGAATTTCCTATAACTTAACTTAGGAAAAACTTCACCTTTGATAATAGATTGAAGATTCTAGAGGTGTATTGAAGAGGAATTGATCTTGCCTTGTTTTAGAGCTTCTCATTCATTGTTTTTGAGTTTTAAAGGTGAGTTCTTTAACTCACATCTATGTCTATAGCTTTCATTGTTGTTAGGTATGAATTCCAAACATCTATTTCATATTCATTTGCTTTGATTTGAATTGATTTGGTTAATTTTCCAAATTTTGGTGTTTTGAAGTCAAAATCTTTTAAAATCCTATCTTGGATGTTTGGACATGTTGTTTGAGGTGTATCGAAGAGCCTATAAGGCTGTGTTGTCGCTTGGCATAATTCCCTAGCCTCCATCGCTCGATCGATCGCCTTCGGTTTGATTTTTTCCCTTTTGGGGCTAGGCTGATATTTTCCTAGCAGGAAAATCCAAACGTTTGGAAGGAAATCCAGACATCTGGTTGAAAAATCCAGACGTCTGGAAGTGGTCCCTGGAAAAAGAAAAAAGGCAGAGACAAAATCCATATGTTTGGAAGAAAATCCAGATGCAACAACCCGCATATTTTACGACTATATATTTAAATATTTTATTTAAATATAGCATCGTTAGTCGGATTAAAGTCTGAAATGCTACTTTTTGTAAACAGTCGAATTAGGACTCGAGATCACTTCCATTGAGTCCAAAACGGCGTTTGCGACCTTTTTCAGTATAAACACAGATATGTTTGAAGTTGATTAGAATTTTGATATTTTCATTTAGGGCTTTGGGTTTGGGTTTCAGCCCAATAACCTAATAAGAGAACCCAACATAATACCCTAACTCCACCCCCTCTCCTCTTCATTCATTTCATTTCCTAACACTCTCAAGCTAAAGTAAAAATGGGGGAAAGAAAGGGAAATCAAAATTCCTAAACCCTAGATTACTAGGAAATTCAAGATTCTAGCTCCAAAATCAAAGAGAAGCTTAGGTAAGCATCATCTTCTTCTTCTCCATCTCAATCTCTCTCCAATTTCAGAAATTTCCTATAACCTAACTTAGGAAATATTTGCTTATGATCTTAGATTGGAGCTTCTAGAGTTGAAGTTGAAGAGTAGTTGATCTTTCCTTTGTTTTTGAGCTTCTCATTCGTTGTTTTTGGGTTTAAAGGTGAGTTTTTGAACTCACATCTACGTCTATAACTTTCATTGTTGTTAGGTATGAATTACTAACATTCATTCATGTTCAATTGCTTTTGATTTGAATTGATTTGGTGAATTTTCCAATTTTTTGTTTTGAAGTCCAATTTTATGAAAATCCTACTATGGACGTTTGGACATGATATTTGGGGTGTATCAAAGAGCCTATAAGGCTGGGTTGTCGCTTGACATAAATCCCTAGTCTTCGTTGCTCGTCCGATTGCTCCCGAATCGTTTTGGCCATCATGGCATAGGCAAAATATTGCCCAGACCAGGTGACCAGACGTCTGGTTATCAAGTCCAGACGTCTGGTTATAGACTTGGAGAAAAAAAAGACAGAGACTTGGACCAGACGTCTGGTCCAAACCTACCAGACGTTTGGTTAGTTTTCAGACGTCTGGTTAGGGTTCAGACGTCTGGTTGGTTTTTGGAATATTTCCAGAACCCAAATCTAGACATCTAGATGAACCCCCCGACGTCTGGAACTACTAATTTTGCCTATTTTGGGCTGTTTTTGAGTGGATTTCCAATTTTAATCGATTTTTGTTGATCCAGATAGTTGTTATCACTTATTATCGACTTTGATGACTTCTTTCTTTGGATTTTTGGGAATATCCATTTGATGGATTTGATATCGATTTCTATGGTTTTGATTCACGTCGTCGAATGTGAATTTTTGGTTGATCGATTGTTTCTACAATCGTTTTCTATGATTTGTCACTTTTAAAAATACAAAGGTTTCTATACAAGTAGTAAATATTCAAACGCTTTCACAAAGATGATTTCAATACCATTTTTAATACAATACTCATTTTTAAATCTGTTTTCCAATCTATTAGTATATACAAACCTTTACCTCATTCGTACGAGAAATCCAATTAAACGACTTAGCAAAACAAGTGGTATGAAATGCTTGCGTTTACTTCGTCAGTTAATTCTTAGACTTGTTCGATTGAACTCTTGTGACAATTTTCAAGTGGAAATCTACAATTTGTTCGTAAATATTTAAGTTAAGCCAGTGATTGTGGGACATGAAGCTAAACTCATTTATTTACTAGCTTAGTGTAATCTACACTTTTCATTGATCAATGGTGATCATTTTATGGTTTAGACTAGCGATATGCGATGTCTCTTTGTCCACGTGGGGGACTGTACCTCGTTTATGGAGCTTCGTCTCAATTTTAATAGGCTAGCGACCTATGGTTTTTATGGAGTTTGGTTCATCGGGCGTACCGTTGTTGTACTACGTTGTTGTTCCAGCTTATCAGGTTCATCGGGCGTAACGCTGTACTACGTCGTTGTTCCAGATTATTTGAGTTTCAGGTTCATCGGGTGTAACGCTGTACTACGTCGTTGTTCCGGTTTATTAGAGTTTCAGCTTCCTCAGGCATTTCGTTGTACTACGTCGTGGCACCGGCTCTATGGTTAGCGACCATGGGATAGCGACCCGTTTGTGATACACGTGTTGGTGAGGTTTCATGCTCCCGTTTGTGATAGGCCTTCCCCTTTTTGTGATTTTTGGATTTTTAGTTGATGATTTCTAGAATTTGTGTTTCACCGATTTTTGCGATTGGCATTGATATGTTTTGTCAATATTTGTGTTTTGGTGAATAATTTAAAGAATATGACATTCTTTTTGGAGTTTGAGTAGATTTGAGATATTGTATGATTTTTATTGTTATTGAATGTATACTTGTCACAGTATGGCATTATTGTTATCATACGTTTTTGTCAAATCTCTTATCCTATCTCATTTTATATGATATTTATAGCTAGACTGATCCATTTATTATTTTTCTTCTTAAATAATACTCGGGTCAGACCGAGGTATTTCAAGTGCTTCTACTTGACTTCTTATCAGGGACCATCATCTGATTTTTGGCTAACTACGTTAGATTAGTAGATTTTGCTTTTATACATTCGAGATAGAGACTCCTTGATGTATACTTATTCTTTTGTCTAGCACTTGTACCTACTCTTTTATGATGTAGTGGATCTTGTATGACCACTACTTTGATGTACACTTCTATGTGTTATATTCATATCTGTTTTCGCCTTTGTGATATGAATATCTGTGACTGAATTGTGTTATGCTTATTTCTATATTTGTTTTCGAAGGCCATATAGCCACTGTGTGGTAGCTTTGAGTTTGTATTTGATATGTCAGATTTCCTCTTGAAATGAAATGCATGTCATACTATCTGACATATCCGTACTCGCACAAAGCAATTACACAGACGGTCGCTCCTTAACAACCTTATTCTTCGCGCTAGTCGACGACATTACCTCGTAGTGTCCTTGGCTAGTATGAGTATAGAGGTGGGGCATCACACCAGACGTCTGGAAGGAAATCCAAACGTCTGGTTGAAAAATTCAGACGTCTGGAAGGGACCAGTTTTGCCTATTTTGGCTGTTTTTGAGTGGATTTCCAATTTTTATCGATTTTTGTTGATCCGGTTAGTTGTTATTAATTATTATTGACTTTGATGACTTCATTTATGGATTATTGGGAAATCCATTTGATTGGGGTTTGATATCGATTTTTATGGTTGGAATTCATGTCGTCGAATGTGTATTTTTGGTGATAGATTGTTTTTACAATCATTTCTGTGATTTGTCACTTTTAAATACAAAGGTTTCTAAACTAGCAGTAAATACTCAAACTCTTTCACAAAACCGATTTCAACGTTACTTTTAATACAAAGTTCGTTTTTAAAACCATTTTCCAATCTATTAGTATATACAAACCTTTACCTCATTCGTATGAGAAATCTAATTAAACGACTTAGCAAAACAAGTGGTATGAAACGCTTGCGTTTACTTCGTCAGTTAATTCTAGGACTTGTTCGATTGAAATCTCATGACAATTTTCGAGTGGAAATCTACAATCTGTTCGTAAATATTTAAGTTAAGCTAGTGTTTATGGGACATGAAGCCTAACTCATTTATTTACTAGCTTAGTGTAATTTACACTTATTTTCGAGTGGAAGTCTACAATTTGTTCGTAAATATTTAAGGTAAACTAGTGGTTATGGGACATGAAGCCTAACTCATTTATTTACTAGCTTAATGTAATTTACACTTATTGATCAATGATGATCATTTTGAGATCCAGACTAGTGATGTGCGATGTCACTTTGTTTGCGTGGGGACTAAACCCCGTTTGTGGTGCTTCGGCTCAAATTGGTGGGGTAGCGACCCATGGTCTTCGGGCCGTTTGAGGAGCTTCGGCTCAAATTGGTGGGGTAGCGACCCATGGTCTTCGGGCCGTTTGTGGAGCCTCGGCTCAAACTTGATGGTTAGCGACCTTGGAATAGCATTCCGTTTGTGATGCACGTGTTGGTGAGTTTTCATGCTACCGTTTGTGTTAGGCCTCTCCCCCTTTGTATTTTTCTGGATTTGATTTCTAGAATTTGTGTTTCACCAATTTTTGCGATTGACATTGATATGTTTTGTCAATATTTGGGGCTTGGTGAATAAGCAAAAGAATGTGATATTCTTTTTGGGATATTTGACGAGATTTGAGATATTGTATGATTTTATTTTTATTATTATCGAATGTATACTTGTCACAGTATGGCATTATTGTTATCATACATTTTTGTGGTATCTCTTAACCTTTCTCATATCATATGATATTTATAGCTAGACTGATCCGTTTATTATTTTTCTTCTTAAATAATACTCGGGTCAGACCGAGGTATTACAGGTGCTTCCACTTGACTTCTTAGCAGGGGCTAGCTTCTGACTTTTGGCTAACTACTTTAGCTTAGTAATTTTTGCTTTTATACATTTGAGATAGAGACTCCTTGATGTATACTTATTCTTTTGTGATATTGTGGATCTTCTATGAACACTATTTTGATGTACACTTCTATGTGTTATATTCATATCTGTTTCCGCCTTAGTGATATGAATATCTGTAACTGGTTTGTATTATGCTTATTTCTATATTTGTTTCCGAAGCCCACATAGCCACTGTGTAGTAGCTTTGAGTTTGTATTTGATATGTCGGATTTCCTCTTGAAATGAAATGCATGTTATACTATCTGACATATCGGTACTCGCACAAAGCAATTACACAGATGGTCGCTCCTCAACAGCCTTATTCTTCATGCTAGTCGACGGCATTACCCCGTAGTGTCCTTGGCTAGTGTGAGTATAGAGGCGGGGTGTCACAGTTGTGGTGTTCGTGGAAATGGAAAATTATGGCTAAGTCCTTTTTTATTACAAAAATTTGTAAATAGTTCATTTTCAAATTCTCCACCGTGATCACTTCTTATATTTTTGATTCTTAAATCCATTAGAGTCTTGATTTGTTTAGCAAATTTTTTAAACATTTCAAATATTTAAAAAAAAAATAGTGTCCAAGTATATCTTGAAAAATTGTCTAAGTATATCTTGAAAAATCATCTACAATTACAAAAACATATTTATTAGGATTTATCGAACGTACTTGAGTTGGACCAAATAAGTCCAAACGAAGTAATTCAAGAGGTTGTTTAGTAGAGATTTCCTTTTTAGACTTAAACGAGCTTTTCTTAATTTTCCAAGTTGACATGTATCACATAGATTTTTAACTTTGAAATTTATTTTTGGTAATCCTCTTACCAAATTGTTTTTAACTAATTTGTTTATATATTTGAAATTTATGTGACAAAATCTTTTATGCCATATCCATGGATCATCATGATTTGCGACTAAGTATAAATCATTATGATGATTAATATTCATGTTTGGAACATAAATAGTTCGATTTCTTGTTCCTTCAAAAATTAATATTTTATTTTGATCAAAGATATTGCATTTTTTTCTTTTCAAAATCGATTCTACATCCCTTATTACATAATTGACTTATACTTAGTAAATTATGTTTTAAGTTTTTAACTAATAGTACATTTGAAATAATGGGAGAAGTATATATACCAAAATTGATGATGTTTCCAATCCCAATAACATGTCCTTTGGAATTATCTCCAAAGGTCATCATGCCATCGTCCATTTAAGTGATGTTTGATAACATGTGTGCATTTCCCGTCAAATGTTTGGAGCATCCGCTATCGAGTATCCATTTCTCCTTATTTTTAATTTTGTTTTGGGTACTTGTAAAATTATAAAAGTCTTAATTGGTATCCACTTCCTCCGTTAGGGTCCTATGTGTCAGTAGAAGAAGATAGCCATACTCATGAGGGTTTGGGACCTTTAGAGATGTAATTTTCATTATGAACTATATCTTTTAAATATACATCTATGTGTTTTTGTCTAATCAATTTGTTATTTGTTTTAGGAATCCATATTTTAATCATTTTTGATCCCTTATTTTCACAT
The DNA here is from genome assembly GCA_030737815.1 of Allium fistulosum. Taxonomy (NCBI): domain Eukaryota; kingdom Viridiplantae; phylum Streptophyta; class Magnoliopsida; order Asparagales; family Amaryllidaceae; genus Allium; species Allium fistulosum. The sequence goes on from CM060902.1 coordinate 1,027,992,712, forward strand.
TTAGATTTTATTTTTCTAAAATTAGTATATAATGTACTATACTTCTTTGATCCTTAATTATCATTAGAAACCAAATTATTTCTTGATAGTTTATGATTTTTTCTGTTAAATCCTAATCCCTTCCTATTTCCTGATGGTTTTGAAATTTTTATCAAATTTTTCCAAACTTTGCTTTCCTTTATTAAATTTTGAAATATTGTTAGTAATTTTATCTAATTTATTTCTGAGACCAGAAATTTCTATATTAGCCAATTCTAAATTTTATTTCAATTCACACTTTTCTTTTTCAAGTTTATTATTCTCTAATCTATTATTCTCTATATCATGTGTTAGAGTAGCATTTTGAGATGATAATTTTTTATATATTTTTATGCTAATTCTAATTCTTCTTCTAAAATATTTTCTCATCTTTTGACAATACAATTTCCAATTCAGCTCTATTTAATGTTCCTATATTTTCTTTATTTACATTTTTTAATTCTCTATACTTGTCATCTAATTCTATACTAATTTCAAGAATTTCATCATATGTTAATTCAGGACGTACCTCATCTGTGCTAGCCATGAAGCAAACATTTGTTTGTTCTGAATCAGTGTCGCTATCAGATGAAGAGGAAGACTCAAAGTGATCCCAAGTTACTTGAAATGCTATTCTCTTTTTCTTGAAATTTTCAAACTTGTTTTTCTTTTTATCATTGTTGAATAGTAGGCAGTCCTTCTACATATGGCCAAATTTATCACACCCAAAACATTTCATTGGTTTTAATTTGAGGAGTTTGTGTTGCTGTTGTTTTGAAATTTTGTCATCCTTTTGAACTTCTTGTAATTTTTGGTGATGAAAACAATCTCATCTTCTTCCAAGTCGGAGTTATCATTATTTTCCTGAAATGCGATGTTTTTCTTTTCTTGATTTTGTTCTTTTCTTGCCTGTAAATTAGCTTAATACGACATCAGATTTTTTATTAACTCTTCGACTTTGAGCTGGAAAAGATCGTTAGCTTCTTCGATGGCTAATACTTTTCTTTCCCATTCGTTTGTCAGAGAGTTCAAAATTTGTGTGACTAAATCAAAATTAGTGAATTTAACTCCTAGTGCCATAAGATCATGTTGTTTAGCTTGAAATCTAGCATACATGTCAATAACTGATGCATTTGTTTTCGTTTTAAAAGATAAAAATTGATTTTGTAGAATATAAATTTTTGTTTGCTTAACTTTGTTTATGCCTTCATGGATAATTTGTAATGTACGCCATATATCATAAGTAGTAGTAAAAAGCATGACTCGTGAAAATTCATTTTTACCAAGTGAGAAAAATTGAACATTCATAGCTTTTGCATTATTGGTTGCTAAATTCTTTTATGCGTCAGTCCAAGTATCTATATCAGTAGTGAGTGCCTCATATCTAGTTTGTGTAGTTTTCTAAATTTCTAGACCATTAGCTTCTATAAAAATTCTCATACATGTTGACCAGTAAGCATATTTGATCCAGTGAATAATAAAGGACGTGCAGTTGATTGTCCTTCTTGAAATGTACTTGCCATATTAACAAAAATTCAATTACGTGTTATGGTAAAAATGAAAAATCCTTGCTCTGATACGAAATGAAAGTCTATTGGATCGTATATTATCTAACTTGTGTATAATATGCAAGTGTATGAGCTAAAGGTATAGTAGAAAATAATAGTAAAGTATAAAAAGTGTGCAAACCAGAGTTTTTATACTGGTTCAGACCTTCCATCCTACGTCCAGTCCTGAAGCTCCCCTTTGGTATTTACTAACAAAAACCCTCACTTCACCCAGAGTAACAGACTTAATGCAAAAGTATTTTGTTGATAATTATATGTTCTGAATAACATGGATATTGACTGTACAATACAGTTCTTCCTATAATCTCCTTTAAGTGATATTGTTTATGTGCACTTTGATTTTTAGGAAGCAATATAACCAAAATATAAATTATGGCTATTTGAATGATTGAGAAAATTGAATTAGTGAAAGCACAGAAGTAAGAATATAAAATAAGAGTATAGAAATCAAGGTTAGTATTAGCCTCAATCATTTAGTGCTATTTAGAAGATTCAAGAGTTATTTCTCGAAGAGAAGCAACCATTACCTTTCAAAGAGTTGCAATATTTGAGTAAATTCAGTATATTGAAAAAAATCAAAAGGAGGCAACCTTCCATAAAAATAGACATTATGTTTTAGAATTAACGTCACAGACGTCTGTGGAAAATCACAGACGTCTGCCATTGCAGGGATTAATTTTCCCGTGTAATGTCAAAGACGTCTGTGGTTTTTCACATACATCTGTGAATTTAGTTTTCTTAAGATAAGTTTTCTTTTAATTTGAAAACGTGAATTTTGTGTTTTGTGAATCACTCAAGTAGATTTTACATACTTTATCTACGACTAAATACGACCGTACTAGTAAAAGTCTCTCCTTGCTTGTCTTCTAGCCATAATCTTGTTGCGTGTACCTGCATATTAATGATGTTTATATTGCATATATGTGTTTGTATAGTTGTTATCATCGAAAATAAGAATGAAGGTTCTAACATATCAGGGAGGAGTCCGCCTTAGAGTAGGTATTAAATGATGGGGACCTGCCTAAAATGTAGGTATTAAATGACCAAAGTCTGCCTATTTCTTATAGAGAAGGTATTAAGTGGCTTGGGTACTATTTCTCACATGGCTATGACATTATTAATGATAAACGTGGTAATTATATATTATAAAGCCGTATATAGAAGTCTTCGGTCTCTCTAGGACCGACAGACCAATGTTGACGATGTGAAGGGCTCGCTTCATATTTGAGAAGTTTTAAGTGGCCGAGGTTTTGAGTAACGTATGCACAATAGGCATATGTCAATATTATATACCTTAGAGAAGGTTAAGTAGACATATCATAGGCACATATGAAATTAAACGGATTAACCATAAATAATAAGACATAACATTTAAATGGAAACCTATCAGTATAAGTTTATGGTATGAATAAAGCGTGCAATTTTCTAATCACCAGAACGTTGTTCTGACCTCCTTCTCATTACAACCCACGGGATAAATTTAGAGGAACAAGTTACCGAAGTAAGACAAAATGGTTGATGGAGAAGTCTTCTTATTCATGCTCGGTACTGACAAGGCGATTGGATGTCCAAGGAATACCGTTAATTCTGAGGTAGTGGCCTTGCTCGGTATTTATATCCTATTATATTTTCTATTCCGCTGTGAGTTTAATTGATCAATCTCCGATACACTTATGTTTACTACAAGTTACCAAACCAACGATCTATACTCTAACGGACTTGGATTTCGATTTTGTCAAAATTCGAGCCCACTAAGATAAAAATTGTTATAGGAAGTACCAGGCTTGAACATTCCACTTTGCTTCTACCATTATCTTCAAGCTGGTCACTATTAACGAAGGGGCATCCGTAGTTGGAGTACTAGATGATAATGTTGTTATTGTACTAGGGCCTAATTTTCCAAAGTTGTGTAAGGATTTTCTGATTATGGGTAGTAAATCGTATAAGGGTGCATAAAATTTTATGGAGACACAAGCTTGGTTACATACATATGATAGGATCTTTAGTATTCTGAATTTGATTGATGATATGAAAAGGCGGATTGCTTCTTGGCATCTCCAAGGAGAGGCAATGAGCTAGTGGAACTGGTTATAGAAGTAGTTAATGAAAATGAAATCTCCTAGATTAATTTTAAGAAAACGTTTGAGATGAAATTTTTATTTGGGTACGAAAAGGAGATGAAGCTCGAGAATTTTATAAATCTCAAACAAGGAAATTATACTGTGAAAGAATATATAAATAGTTTTAATGAATTAGCGAAGTTTGATTTTAATTGGTAGTCATGACACCCAAGAAGGCGATGAAGTTTGCGAAAGAGTTGAGTTTGCCACTTAGGGAGTTAACATTTTGTCGAATTCCTATGGGAGCGACGTTTGAGAGTTTAGTTAAGGTGGCACTACCAAATACCACTATGTTGGCTAAAGGGCAATCGATGAAGAATTTTAATCCAAGCAAGCATAAGGATTTTGGAGGTTCGAGCGGACAAGGTGGTAAGCAAGGCAAGAGATGTGAAAGGTGCAATATGCGAGGGAATGAGTTGAAGGATTGCAGGGTTAAATTTTCGAAAATAAAATGTTATGACTGCAATCAAATGGGTCATGCGAAGAAGGAATGTTCTACTTTATGGAAGTTGATTTAAAGGTGCGTTATATATATGGTATTATCCTATCTTTATATATATAGCATATGATACATTATTACGTGTAATAGATTTGCGTTCGAAATTCCAAGGGAGAAATTCTTTTTAAGGGGGAGAATGCAATAAATACCTTATAGAATTTAGATGTTAATTTAATAATAAGGGAAAATAGTAATTTTACAAGCTTTAGAATTAGGCGAAAAGACTTATACCACAGCATAAAGCTCCTTTTTATGGTCGGATTGATATATTGGTTTGTCCAGATTGGAGTCCATATGAAGGAGTTACGCGAGTTTTAAGTTGAAGGTTTTGAATTGTTTAAACGGACTTAAGCCCGTTAGGCTGAAGCGATGGTTCAAAAATTTATATAACAGGCTGATGAAGAAGATTTGAATTCACATACATTTTAGTTTTCTAACTTCTCCTTCCTTCATCTCTCATCTCTCTCTACCATTTCTTTTCCTCTTTCAAAATCTAAAAGAAAACCCATAGATTTATATATCAAATCGAGGAGCGCGCCAAGGGCTTCGTGAAGATACCATTCGTTTATGGATTCGAGAATCTTAAAAGGACTGCATATTTGGACAGCTAAGGAATCAAAGACTAAATGATGGATTATAGGGCTTGGAAGCGCAATCCAGTGAGTGGAAGCCATTACCGATGATATATTGGTTGCACCAGAATAGTTTATGTTGTATGATTACTATCTAGGTTAATTAGAAATATAAGTTAAGAAATTAATACTGAAATAATCACAGAGATTAATGATGCTTATAATAATTGAATTGGGTTTAGATTTCATTTATATTGTCTATGTAACTGAAATTGAATATAATGTTTAAAGTACGACAATTAAGGTATTAAAATGAATATATAGATGATATATGATATATGAAAGGTTGGAATGGTAGAATATGATGTTAAGTGAAATATGACTTGTTAAAATAGTAAATAATGAAGCGTTAACTGAATTTGGGAAGAAAGATTGAAACCTCGAAATGCTCTGTCAGGAAATCGTTTTGGCCATCAGCGGATTGGTGCATGTAGACCAGTGCGCTGATGCACCTTTTACTGGCCAAGTTGAACATGGACCAAGGTTGGAACAATTTTACTCCAGCAAGGCATATACAAAATAGTTATTAAATAATGTGTTGGTTCTTTAACGACATTTAAGAGTGTTTAACATATAGGTACGTACTCCATTGATTATGTGTTGCAACGAGTAGTTAAATCTTGTGTAAAGGAGTCAGGCCGTGTTTGCCTATCTTTTACGTTAATGTGCATTAGACTACATTTATCTAACTCATACTTATATTTACGTTTATGGGAATTGTCTACGTTTAACTATATCCTGGGATTAGTCTCGGTCTAACTAACTCTTATGTATATCATTGGGTTGGTTTTTTTAACTAACTCTCTCATTTATCGTTCGGTTAGTCTGTGTTTAACTTACTCTATTTCGTTTTCTTTACTATGCATTGAAAAGTTAGTCTATGTTTAACCAACTCTAGTATATGTTAAAAATTAATAAGTATATAATAGTGGTCATCATATTATATTTATTATGATGGACTAACTTTGTGGATGCAGATGAGATAGGTTGATGTAAGGAAGTATTGGTACTCATATGATGTCTATGAAATCGTGAATCAGTATATACTTGGTAATATTTTTACTCACCAGACATGTGCCTAACCCCTTTGTAATGACCCGTATTTTTAATGATTGGATATTTAAATAATAAATCGTTAATTAATCGACGATCTCAAAAAATGTGATTTTTTGCATGTAATCAAATCCGGACTCGAGACCACTTCCGTTGACTTCGTATCGATGTTGCGAATCAAAATGAATATAAGGATCGCTATATTTGAAGGTCAGATGATTCGATGGCCGAAACGGTCTCAAAAAACGCTAAATTATTATCCTAAAGTGCAGTCTCGGATAGCGTCGAAATTTATACCATCGGGACCAAAAAAATGAGGTGATGTATGTAGACGAGTTTCATGACAATCGGGCGCGTCGTTTGATCGAACGAGCTTAAAACGTGTATCGTTTTATTTGAGAAATTAAATAAAATGAATATAATATTAATACAGGAAAATCAGCTGAAGGAAAAACATAGCTTTGTTTTTGGAATGAAGGACGCTACAATTATTTTACGTTTAAGGATGCAAGCTTTATACTTTCGCCTGAAGGAAATTATTTACAAAAAATTTAGATCGTTCTCAAATCTCGTTCTCAAATCACTAGTACAGGCGGCGACATCATAAGAACAGGTGATGCGGCATCACAAGAACAGGTGGCAGCGGCGCAAGCACAAGCAAAGGCGAACCTCGTTCAGGCGAAGGCGGAGCCCGTTCATGTGAAGGCGATGGACTATAGTGGTGGCAACTACTTTGAAAGCCTGCAATGACTTAGGCGTTGACTTCAACGGTCGAGTTCAGATGAGCGGCGGTGGAGGTTAAGGTTGCTGGTGGTGCCGAAGGTAATGATAGCGATTAAGTGTGTTGAAATGAACTAAGATAAAAAATGTTGTATAAACTTATCATTATAATTCTATATGTTTAATGCATAATTGAACATTATATTCTGTATTGTTGTTGTTATAGTTTATGCATTTGTAATAGCATGATTGAATGTTCCTGAATTTCAAGAAGCAGGAGTAAGTTTTGTTTTAATAATCTACACAAGGTGCGATTTTGATTAGATAAAATTACTCATATGTTTCACAAGATGATAAAATATGCATAAAACATAATGCATCAGTTGCTTGTTTACTTGTTTATTGAATTCTTTATTTGGAATATTACATATATCATTAATAAAATGCTAGTGTACTTCATGACTAAAATGATACATGTAAACATTCTAGTGGACTTTGTAATTAAAATGATACATGTAAACTATCATTACATATATCATTAATAAAATGCTAGTGTACTTCATGACTAAAATGATACATGTAAACTAGCATATATCATTCTAGTTAAATAATATATCTCGAGTATAGATTGGTTTCACACGTACTCGATTAGGCTGGGCATTCGGTTAGCTTTTACATCCATATGTACCCGATTAGGCTAGGCATTCGGTTAGCTTTTACATCCATACGTACCCGATTAGGCTTGGCATCCGGTTAGCTTTTACATTTGATGGTACTCTCGGTTAAACAATATATCTTTAGTATAGATTGGTTTCATATGTACCCAATTAGGCTTGACATCTAGTTAGCTTTTGCATCCATATGTACTCGATTAGGTTTGACATCCGGTTAGCTTTTGCATCCATACGTACCCGATTAGGCTTGACATCCGGTTAGCTTTTGCATTTGATGGTACGCTCGGTTAAACAATATATCTCGGGTATAGATTGGTTCCATATATACCTGATTAGGCTTGGCATCCGGTTAGCTGTTGCATCCATACATATGCTCGGTTAAACAATATAGCTCGGGCATAGATTGGTTTCAATGTACCCGATTAGGCTTGGCATCTGGTTAACTTTTGCATCAATACATACCCGATTAGGCTTGGCATACAGTTAGCTTTTGCATCCGTACGTACCCGATTAGGCTTGGCATCCGGTTAGTTTTTTCATGCATACGTACCCGATTAGACTTGGCATTCGGTTTGCTTTTGCATTTGATGGTATGCTCGGTTAAACAATATATCCTGGGTATAGATTGGTGCCATATATACTCGATTAGGCTTGGCATCCGGTTAGCTTTTGTATCCATACGTATCCGATTAGGCTTGGCATTCGGTTAGCTTTTACATTTATACGTACCCGATTAGGCTTTGAATCCGGTTAGCTTTTGCATCCATACATACCTGATTAGGGTTGGCATTCAGTTAGCTTTTACATTAGATGGTACACTCGGTTAAACAATATATCTCGGGTATAGATTGGTTTCATATGTATCCGGTTAGGCTTGGCATCCGGTTAGCTTTTACATTCGATGGTACATTCGGTTAAACAATATATCTTGGGTATAGATTGGTTCCATATGTACCCGATTAGGCTTGGCATCCAGTTAGCTTTTGCATCCATCTGTACCCGACTATGCTTGGCATCCGGTTAGCTCTTAAATCCGTACATACCCGATTAGGCTCGGCATCTGGTTAGATTTTGCATTCATATATACCTTATTAGGTTTGGCATCTGGTTTTCTTTTGCATTCTTATATACCCGATTAGGTTTGGCATCAGGTTGGATTTTTCATTCATACATACTCGATCAGATTTGACGTCTATGTAGCTTTTTCATTCGATGGTATGCTCGGTTAAACAATATATCTCGATGATCGAATCCATGACTGAGTCCGTGATCAATCCCTTGACTGAGTCCATGATTGAGCCCATGACCTAGCCCGTGACCGAGCCTTTGATCAAGCCCATGACCGAGCCCATGACATGGTAATGGACTTTGTACTTAAAATGCTACATTAAAATATCATTTTGAATATTTTACGCATGATAGTGAACTTCATAACTATAATGCTACATTAAACTATCATTTTGCATATCCTAAACATGCTTGTGGACTTTGTAATTGAAATGCTACATTAAAATATCATTTTGCATATTCTAAACATGATAGTGGACTTCATAACTCAAATGCTATGTTAAACTATCATTTTGCATACCTTAAATATGCTAGTGGATTTTGTAATTAAAATGATATATTAAATCTCATTTTGCATATTTAATCATGATATTGGAATACATAACTATAATGCTACATTAAACTATCATTTTGCATATTGTAAACATGATATTTGACTTCATAACTAAAATGCTATGTTAAATTATCATTTTGTATAACTTAAACATGCCATTGGACTTGTGATTAAAATGCTGCATTAAATCTCATTTTGGATATTGTAACTTTGATACTGGACTTCATAACTAAAATGCTATACCAAACTATCATTTTGCATATTTTAAACATGATGGTGGACTTCATAACTCAAATGCTACAATAAACGATTATTTTGCACATCATAAACATGGTAGCGGACTTTGTGATTGAAATGTTGCATTAAATCCCATTTTGCATATTGTAATGATGATATTGACTTCATAACTAAAATGCTATATTAAATTATCATTTTCCTATTTTAATCATGATAGTGAACTTCATAACTCAAATGCTACATTAAACTATCATTTTGCATATCATAAACATGGTAGTGGACTTTGTGTTTTACATTAAAAAATACATATGCTATATGCAATTATCATTTTTCATATTCTATTCGTGGTAGTTCTCTATAGGAATATTTGTTTTATTTTGTATATTCTATTCATGTTAGTTCACTTTAAATATACTTATGCTAAATTCAAGTATCATTTTGCATATTTTTTCATCCTTGTTCAATTGAAATATACTTATGCTATATCCAAATATCATTTTCATAGTCAGATAATGGGGTTAGAACCTCTAGTTTATGTTTTGGTGATAATAGCTATACAGTCATATATATATATACACATTTTATTAAGATTATAAGTATATGCTACAAAGGGACACCATGCTCGAAGATATTGAGACTCAAAGGGAAACAAAGAACTATCGACCATACTATAGTTAGTAAGGTTATTCTACTGTCAAAGAGTCTTAGATAAAATATTGTTAAGGTCTCCTTGAGTATATATGCATACACAATCACATACTATTTCATATGCACTAAAATTAGGTTGAGATCCTGTTTTTACTACTCACAGACTTCTGAAGTAAAACCACAGATGTCTATGACAATCCTCGAGTAATTATTTCCTGAAGTCATTGACGTCTGAGGTTTTACCACAGACATCTGTCGTATGAAAAACTGCAAATTTTGAACAGAAACTTCTGTTGAGACAAAAGGAAATTACCCCTCATCGAAAGATTGCAGCCATTAAAGTGAATAGAACTTTTCTAATAGTAACAACTCTTCATCTGCATCCTTTTGAATCTATAAATACTACTTTGATTGAGATGTAGAAATTAACAAAACTTGAATTAATTGAATCTTTTCTCTCTTGATTTCTTGTCACTATCTTGTGCATACGTTGCTTACATACTCTCAATCTATTATAACCAAAATGTAATTTTGGTTAAACCACTTCCTATAACTCAAAGCATTCACATTCACATACTCAAAGGAGATCATAGGAAGATTTGTACTATCAGTCAAAAACCATGTTATTTGGAAGACAAGATTGTCAAAGATATACTTTTGTATTAGCCTATTCCTACGGGCGAAGCGAGGGTCAGTTGGTTAAAGGAAATACCGAAGGGGAGCTTTGGGATTGGACATAGGACGGGAGGTTCGAACCAGTATAAAATATCTGGTGTGATTGTTTCTATTATTTATCTTACATTCAATTATTATACTCTACTTATCATAGTTAGTAACACACACACACACAGATATATATATATATATATATATATATAAGTTGCATTTTTTATAAAGATTCTATAGACTTTTAATTGGTATCAAAGTAAGGTCATTTCAATCTACAATAACACATAATTGAAATTATTGAAATGGCAAGTACATTTCAAGAAAGGTCAATCAAATGCTCGTCCTCCACTATTTACTAGTTCGAATTATGCTTATTGGTCAACACACATATGCATTTTTATGGAATCAAATGGGTTAGAAATAAGGCTAGCAACTCAAAACAAATATGAAGCACCTGACACCGATATTGGCACATGGACCGATGCACAAAAAGCAGAGGCATCTAACAATGCAAAGCTATGAATGTATTATTTTGTTTACTTGACAAAAATGAGTTTTCACTGTCATGCTCTGCAAGACTGCATATGATATATGGCGCACTTTACAAGTCACACATGAAGGCACAAATAAAGTCAAGCAAAATAAAATTTTGATTTTACAAAACCAATTCTCATCTTTCAAAATGAAAACAAATGAATATAATATTGATATGTATGCAAGATTTCAAACCATTCAACACGATCTCATGACACTTGGCGTCAAATTCACAGATTTTGATTTAGTCACAAGAATTTTAAAATCTTTGACAAATGACCAGGAAAGAAAAAATTTAGCCATCGAAGAAGCTAATGATCCTTTTCAACTTAAAGTCGAAGAGCTAATAAGAAATTTGATGTCATACGAAGCTAACTTGTAGGCTAGAAAGGATCAAAATCATGAAAAGAAAAACATAGCATTCCAAGCAAGTAACGAAGGCTCAGACTTAGACAAAGAGGAGATTGACTTTATTGCCAAAAATTACAATAAATTCAAGAAGTTCAAGAAAACGACCAAATTCCAAAATGGCGACAAACTAAACTCTTCAAATCAAACATCGATTAAATGCTGTGAATGTGAGAAATTTGGCTACATGAAGAAGGACTGCCCACAGCTCAATAATGATAAAAAGAAAAGCAAATTCGAGAAATTCAAGAAAAAGAAAAGAGCTTTTCAAGTAACATGAGATGATTCAGATTCGTCTTCTTCTTTAGATAATGATAGTGAAAGCGACTCGGAACAGTCAAATGTGTGTTTTATGGCTAACACTGATGTGGTACGTCCTGAAATTACTTATGATTAATTAATGGAAATAAGTATTGAATTAGACGATAAATATAGAGAACCAAAAAAAATTAAATAAGGAATATGTAGGAAAGTTAACTACATCAGAATTAGAAATCAGATTATTAAAAGATGAAAAAATTAGCTTAGAAGAAGAATTAGAAATTGTTCAGAAGAAGTATGCAACACTATTATCTCAAAATGACAAGTTATTAAATGATTTAGAAAATAATAAGTTAGAAAAAGTTAATCTGGAAAAAGATAAACTAGAATTACAAGCAAATTTAGATTCTAGAAACCTTAAAGTTTGTGATCTTAAAAGTAAATTAGAAAAATAACAAATAATGTGGCAAAATTCAATAAAGGAAAACAAAATTTAAAAAACTAGATTACAGTATCTAAACCATCTGGAAATCGAAATGGATTAGGTTTTAAAAACAAACAAAGGCCAAAGCAATGTAGCACATTATACACAAAATTTAAAAAGCCAAAGTTAAAAACTAAGTTTAAGAATTCACATACAAATATGGTCAAGATATGGATTCCAAAAAGAAACAATAAACTAATTAGACAAAAATATATTGATGAATATTTACAAAAAGTTGTATATAACAAAAATTACATTTCTAAAGGAACCAAATCCTCATGGATATGGCTACCTACATCCACTAACATGTATGACCCTAATCAAAGAAGGGGGGTACCAATTAAATTTTTCTTATTTTGCAGGTACCCAAAATTAAAATAAAAAATAAAGAGAAATGGATACTCGATAGTGGTTGTTCTAAGCACATGACTGGAAATGCTAATATGTAATCAAATATAACATATATCGATGGTAGCACCGTAACGTTTGGAGATAGCTCAAAAGGATTTGTCATCGGCATTAGTGAAGTCATCAATATTGGTATTTCTAATTCTCCTATAATTACTAATGTTTTATTGGTAGAAAATTTAAAACTTAACTTATTAAGTATAAGTAAATTATGTGATAAAGGATTTAAAATTGAATTCGAGAAAAATAAATGTAATCTTTTTTATCAAAATAAAATTTTAATCTTTGAAGGATTTAGAAATCGAAACATATATGTCTTAAACATGAATGTAAAAAATAATACAAATTTATGCTTAGCTGCGAATCATGATGACCCTTGGTTATGGCATAAATGTTTTTGTCATATAAATTTTAAGAGTATCAACAAACTAGCTAAAAATGAATTAATAAGCGGATTACCTAAAATCAACTATAAGGTTAAAAACCTATGTGACGCATTTCAATTTGGTAAATTAAAGAAAAGCTCCTTTAAATCTAAAAAGGAGATTTGCACAAAGCTACCTCTCAAATTACTCCATCTAGATTTATTCGGACCAATTCAGGCACGTTCAATAAATCATAATAAATACGTTTTTATAAATATTGATGATTTTTCAAGATATACTTAGACATTATTTTTAAAACATAAAAGTGACACTTTTGAAATGTTTAAATTTTTTGCTAAATGAATAAAAAAATTAATGAATTTAAAAATTAAAAATATGCGAATTGATCACGGATGTGAATTTGAAAATGAACTATTTACCAACTTTTGGAACAAAATGGGAATTAGTCATAATTTTTCATTTTCTCAAACACCACAACAAAATGGTGTTGTAGAAAGGAAAAATCGAACTTTACAAGAATGTGCACAAACTCTACTAAATAGTAGTAACTTACCAAATTTATTTTGGGCCGAAGCCGTTGCTACTGCTTGTTATGTGTTAAATCGTGTAACACTTAAACCAATGACTAAAAACACATGCTACGAGATATTTTTTAACAAGAAACCAAAAGTATCATATTTTCGTATATTTGGGTCAAAATGCTTCATATTAAACTCTAAAGGTAATCTAGGAAATTTGATTCTAAAGCTGATGAAGGAATTTTTGTTGGCTATTCAGATCAAAGAAAGCATATAGAATCTTTAATAAACGAACAAATATTATAGAAGAAAGTTTTCATGTCTCATTTGACAAAAATTTTAACGAAAATAAAATATGACGATGATGAAGAATTAATAAATAAAACTAATATACCTATACATGCAAATAATAATAATAATGTCAATAACAATAATGATAATATGATAATATCATCACCTAGAATATTAAGAGACATCCTATAATATTATTGGAGAATTAAATACAAGAGTATCAACTAGAAAACAGTTAAATCAAATGAGTCATGTAGCATTTATATCAAATTTTGAACCAAAAATTATAAAGAAGCTTTAAAAAATGTTTTTGGATTATTGCAATGCAAGAAGAACTTAATCAATTTGGAAGAAATGATGTTTGGGAACATATACCAAGACCAAACGATCAATCTGTAATTGGAACGAAATGGGTTTTAAAATAAAGCAGATAAAAATGGAAATATTGTACGATATAAAGCAAGATTAGTAGCTCAAGGATATAATCAAGAAGAAGGAATTGATTATGGCAAAACATTTTCTCCTGTAGCTCACACTGTAAGAAAACTTGTTATTAGTTGCTTTAACTAGCAGTGTTTCATACTTAAGTGCTGCTACTGGTAATACAGAAGAACAAAATTAAGTAAAGAAACGCGTCTGCTGACTATTCCCGTTAATAAATGAAAAAATTTCTTTGGCCGCACATTTTTTCTTTTCTCTCGCTTATTACTTGACCAATTTTATTAAGCTTCTAAAGGAAGGAAAAACTTGATATTTTCCTTTTGGATTTGAAACTTTTCAACGATAAAATAAAAACCCTAAGTCATAGTCTAACCTGAAGATGGAGAATGCAGCTTGGAGGATCACAACACTGGCTAGAACAGCTTCGGACTCTGGTGGGGCTTCCGAAAGGGCTTGGAAGGGATTGCTATTTGATGGTTGGCCAAGTTTACTACGGTTGGAGCTTCTACATTTACTATGCTTGGAGTTTTTGATGGCAACCTAATGGGGGGATGGCCAATGTGAGGGGGAAGAACTTGTAGTCCTCTCAGGTAATTTTTGCTTCTCCACTGCTGTTGGACATCAGTTTCGTCCATGCTTGTGTTTTAATTCTCTTAGTACTCTACAAATTATATTAGTATCACACTTCTACCAATTTATTTAAATCAGATTTTTGTTTAGCCATTCTCAATTCTTCCAGCTTAATAATCCTCATGTTTGCTTTCTGATTTTTTATTTTATATTAGTTTCAATTTATGGTGTGTTTCAAATATAAATGGTTAAAAACATAGGGAAGTGGCCATAATGGATTTTTCATTCACGTTGCCCATTCATTTGATTGAAAAACATCGTCTGCATATTTTCTTATTGCACCAACATTGAATCGTTATATTGATTTGCAAAGTATCTCACATCACTGCTGTAACTATAGTACGATTATAATCAATCAATTTAATTAATATGAGTATCATAATTTAATAATGGTGATTGTTTTCTATCCATTGAGAAATATAAGCAATTGGTAGATTAATGCAAATTTCAAGGTTTCCTGCAATATAGCCTTCAAATTGATGCTTCTTAGCATAAATGTTTCTTATTCTCGTTATTAGGGAAGTGTTTCCAAGATACCCTTGAAGGATACCATTACGAACGTTTTAACTTTTATACATGAACCTTTTGTTGTGATATTAATGTGCTCTCATTTTGTTAGTTTGTAGTATATACAAAGTCTCTTGCTAAGTGCACTAACTAATATCTTTAACATGCAATGATATATTGAAATGTCATTGTACCTGGACAATGATGGCAGCTTAAAATAGTGATAAATCAAAATGAGCCGAAAGCCATCTTTCTTTAATCCCTTATTAACTATTTGTAAACCTTTGTTATCAAAATTATATATGCACAAGTAACACATCTCATGCTTTATTGTGATTTTAGAAAGGAAGTTAGATAACAAGGGAGACTGATTAAATTTGAACCTTTTTTCAAGTATACATAAATAAATGTTGATGTCGTCCAAATATATTTTTATTACATGTTGCGGATCAAATATATAAAACTTCCATATAAACTTTTTTAGAATATACAATTAAATAACCATGAGGCGGACTAATAACTAACCCTCTTTTTGCTAGAAAATACAAGGTTTAGATTTTGTAATGTCATATTTTTTAGTATCACTGTTCATATCCTAATGTGAAAAATCTTCTATTTATCGCTCATGCATGAAGCTAATTCTCTTAATATCCCTTTCTAAGTCTGAGCTAATTGACAAAAATCGAGTAGCTCTGTTATAGAAGACTATCAAGCAACTTTGAGTGAAATCTATGTTGTAAACTCAAGGCCATTAGTTATACCAACTATTTTTTACTTGGTTCCGTTAAAGAATGAATTGCTATGTGAGAATAAGTTTTGTTTTGTATTTACTTTCAGAATAAACCCTTTATTTACACCTATGTGGAATGTGTGCTTTTTGACTATTTATGCATAGTTCACTTCAAAATCCAAAAAGAATCAAAGAGGGTTGGAGCTAATATACTTTTCATTTTAGCTTTTCTACCTATATGTTTTAAAATAATGATATAGGAAGTTGTTGGTCTATACATGCTTTAATTTTTCTCATTTTCATACGATATGATATTTCTTACTATTTGTACCTGACCTCAGGGTTACATGGACATATTAACGTGGTTACAACCATAACTCTACACAGTGAGGTTTAGGAAGTTTGGAACCTTTGGTCAGGCATTGTGATACCAGGTCAAAACGCAAGGTGTTGGCCTATGATTGGAACAAGTACGATGAGTACATGATAGTAATGAATGTGGCGGAAAAAAGGTGAGGATATGTAGCATAAGGGCGGGAAGAGAAACCATAGCATAGTCGATGGACACATACACAGCCAGGGAAGTCAAGTTTTTATTACACAAGAAGAATTTGGTGGGTACTTTCAACTATCATAAGGGTTGTAGGACAAAACTAGCTATGATTGAGGTTGTTTATGCTGAAGTCATAGTGCTTAACCATTGGTGAGTATACCAACCTCATACTTTTGCTGTATTTGATGTTTTCATAAATTGCCTGCATGAAACTTTTATGTAATTTGCCTATAACACTTTTTAAATATATTTTTTGATTTTAGTACCGAAATATGAGTTATGTTTTATTATGGAATATGAAAAATGAAACAACTCATATAGGTTTAGCATTGATGAAAGTATGAATACGATTTAGCTCAAGATTAAGGCATTAGGTATCAGTATGGAGCATGTAGGTGACTTGATTATTTTATGCTGCCGGTACCTTCCAATTTGTAGCTTTTTAACATAAATGCTCTTTAATAGGTACATCCTCTTCAGTTGTAATTTTCTTCAACTTACATGTAACTTGCACCCAGTTTTTAGTGATAAACATATGTAGTGGAAATAGGCATCCTTTGAACACTCAAACCAGTGGGATCCACAACATATCATGGGTTTTGCCCAAGTCTGTAACGATCCAGAATTTTAGTCATTTGAGATTAGGGTATTTGATTAATTTTAAATATTGAAAATTTAATTTTATAGATATAATAACTCGAATTTCAAAAAAATAGTGATTTATTGGATAATTTAAATTGTTAAATTTAATAATTGAAATTGATTAAATAATGGAATCTTGAGTTTTAAGCTTGATAAAAATAATTTCAAATCTGATTTAAATTCTATTTAAATAAAATGAAAATAGGCAAACTTCTAAATTTGATTCAAAAGTGATTTAACTGATATCGAAAATAACTCGTTTTAATTACGAATAAAAACAGCCTTTCGGAGCACAGTCTCGAAATTCGACGAAACCAGTTCCATTGGATCCGTAATAGTATATTATTATTGGATTTCAAATTTCGTAGCGTTTGGAGTTACCGTTTGGTCATACAGGGTAGAAGTGCATTGAAAATTAATATCAAAAAAATAATATTATAATTTGGTTCAAAAAGCTATCTTCTCCATATGATTGAATTAGATCTCGAAACTTGTTCCATTGCGTTTCGAATAGGGGTATAACATTAGGAACGCCAGGCGGCACGTTTCATTTGGAGTTCGAAAATTTCGGGCGTTAGTAACTAGATATTTTCTAAATATAATAATGCATTATTTCCTTCTGTCAACGTTTCGTACAATCCGCCTCCAATTCGTCTCCCTCGTACCCTACATCTTTTCCCCTTTACTTCATTGCAGCATCGCATAAAAAATGGAAAGGAAGGAAATGAAATCTCGATCTACAAATTAAAAAAAGGAGATCAAACGAAGGTTGCAAGGTGACCTGGGAAGAAGTCATTCGAGCGAGACAGTCGCGCCGCTCGTGCGGAGGCTCATCATGGCGTGGATCTGCATTCATAGGCGTGACATTCAAGGCGATTTTGCCAACAGCAGACGGCGTTAGGCGAAGGCGTGGTGGGTCGGACCACTAGCGACGGCAAGAGCAAGGTAGGGGCTTCGACTAGATGTGATGGGTGGTCGGAGAGGCCACTACGGCGGTGCGATGATCGATGAAGTCTGGGATGTGGGGTTTCTGTAATGATCCCGGATTTTTAATAAGTTTAAATTAATAATTAATTTAATTTTTGAATAAAAATTGTGAAATTTATTGGTAAATTGAAGCGAGTTTCCCCGAGCAACTAATAAATTCTATGTTAAATCATTTAAAATTTAAATATCATATATATATATGTATATATGTGAATATATATGTATATGGGCATATATGAGTAAATTTGAAATTATATATATATATATATATATATATTTGATTTGAATTTAAATCGTAAATAAATGGTTCAAAATAAAAATACAAATTAGATAAGATAAAATTTAATAATGAAGTAACACTTAAATAAAATCTAACAACAAATTAAAATAGAACTTTATTTATATTGTAAAGCAACAAGAAAGGAAAATAAAATAGAAGCACACTTATATTACAAAGTGATAAAACAAATACATATTCAAATAAGAAAACAAAATATATATGAAGTATAAAAGCTTGCATAGGAAGCCAACAACATCTTCATATTAGTACAGCCGAAGAAAAAATTTATGATTTGTACAAAAGTAATTAATGCAAACCACCACATTTTATCATTTCAGCCACCAAAAAGAAATCTGCATAGCCCCCAAGCAAGAAAAATCTCTGCGTATAATTGTACTAGAGGGAAAAAATATATCATATTGTACAAAAACCTATTATCACCAATAAAACTCATTTTCTATATATCAACTTCTTCATTTCATTTTCGTTCCATTCCAGCTGAGAAAACTAAAGTATATCATTTAAACTTAAACAAAATACAACCTAAACAACAACCCAGATCAATCAGAGAATAAAAAAAAAGATTTCAACTTGCAAATTTTCACAAGCCAGTGTCAAAAAAAGCTCTGTTTTCTTCTGGAAACACGGCGAGTAACATCACTTTGTTTAAGTATATGAAATCTGAATACATGCAATAAGTATCTGAAGTAATGTGTGATAATTATTGTATGGTTTTAAATATGAATTGTGTTTATATATATATGAACTGAATGGATGTGCACTGAATGTTGTTCTGCTCTGGTTGCTCAGGTTTAAAATTCGATAAAAAAAATCAAGTTCTTTTCTCTGATCTTCTTTAGATCTAGATGTATAAACAAAATTTGTTTGTCATAACATGAAATCAAATTTAAAATAATTTTAAGCTAAATCTGGAGCTAGTTTTAGCAAAGAGAAAGAAGAACAGAAGGATTCAAATCATATTGAAAATTTGACTTAAATGATTTCTGGATTCAAGTATATAAACTGAATTGTTATCGAAAATGATGATTTTTAAAATTATAATGATTTTTAGACTTGTAAATCGAGAAAAATGGCATGTTAAACGGAAAGTGAGTTTTGAGCATTCTCTGGTGATCGACGTAACTAGGGTGGTCGGGGTTCATGTCAGAGGTGGCTCGTGGGTCGAGGATGATCAGAAAAATACTCAATGATTTTTTATTTCATCGTTAAAGGTTGACGAGATCGATCTAGGGTTTTAGTGTGGTTTTTGGTCGTGTGGAATGTCGAGGTGATCTCGACGACGTTGTAGCATCGGGATCAATCGCGAGCGCTGGGAAAGTTGTGTGGGTCAATAACGATGCTGTGGTCGGAGGGGCGTGGATTCCGGTCGTCTTGATCGTCATGGCGAACCATTTTTAGTCGAGGTGGTTTGAGTCTGTGTCATTCGCTTTGCTCGATTTGATTTGGTGGTGAGATCCTCGGATCTGGGTGGTCTGAAGGGTAGTGGGGATCATCGGCGATGTGACGAGGCCGGTGAAGATGGTTGGAGTTCAGGCGATCATGCGTGCATGTGCACGGTGATCATTGGTATATCCGGTGGAAGTTGATTTGGGAGAGAAGCTTTTGTCTCGGGTTGGTTTAGGGGATAGTCTCGTGTAGGACTCGAAGGAAGATAATGTCGTGAAACTCAAGATTGGGCTCGAGTAAATTGAAGGTTTGGCTCGGGTAAACGAGAGTTTTGTTCAGGATTGTTTAAACCGGGTTTTAAACTTTAAAATTTTAAAATAAATCAGTTTTAAGAATTTAATATATCAAGTTTTAAGACTGTTTTCTTAAATCAAATACTTTTATATGTAATATATGTTTTCATATAACATTTGATTTAAGAAGCTATGGGATTTGTTTAATTTAAATTTGTAAATTAATTTAAACTAAATTTTAGGAATGTAACCATGTGTTAATTAAAGGATAAATTTTTTAAAATTTATATGTGAATGATAATTAAGAAATTAATAAGATAAATGGATTATCTTAAAGTTGATTAAGGTTTTGATGATTAATGATTTAATTAATAAAGTAATTAAAAGATTAATTACTTAATGTAATTAATTAGGGGTTTATTAATTTAAGGAAATTAATTACTTGAAGATAATTACTTAATTAAAAGTAATTAATTGATTAAAATTGATTAGTTAAATGATTAGAGTATAATTGCTCAATGTAATTAATTTGTGATTAGAGATAATCATTTATGTAATTAATTAAGAGTTAATTAATGATTTATTAAAGGATAATTTATTAAATGTTTTGGTAATTAATTGATTATTAATTTACCATAACTAGCAAAAAATTTATACGTAGAAATTTATCTGACTTTAAATTAATCAGATAATTAAATTGATCCTACTCATGGATGTTTGGATTATATTAGTTATTGAATTGTTTGATATCCCTGATTTGTGATGCTTGTGATATATCCTGACTTGTGTTGTGATCTGTAATGTAATTTTATTATCTGCAATATATATATCTGTGATCTGTGAATAAGAATGAGCGTTATAGTTATACCGCTTATCAACTATATTTCTGTGTTCTGATATGTGATGATTGAATGATGTTGCACTATTGTGTGAAACCCCTGGACCACACTCTTACACACACAAATATGGATTTCACGAGGAAATCAGTTAAGTCACAGATGATTTAAATTTAATATTTTTGAAATTGAAATTTTAAATTTCAATTGATTTTGGAAATGGATTTGGGTTAAATGTTAAAGCTTTTGAAAAGGATTTTTTAAGATAAAAGTTATTTTTGGAAAATTTGGTAAAGTTTTCCAATTTAAATAATTTAATTTGAATTTGAATTTGAATTCAAAATTTGGAATTGAATTCCATGATTGGAAATTATGGTTAAAGATGTTATAAATGTGTTTATATGAATTTAAACCATTTTAAAAGTATGGTTTTGAGAATTTGAATTTAACCCAAGGACTTTAACTCGTATAAATGAATCAGATTTTCCAAAATGAAAACTATTTGTTTTCAAATAATAGAAGCTTTCATATAAGGAATGAAATTCCAATTTGTGTTAAAAGAATTTCAAGTTTGAATTGAAAAATGGTTTTCCAAGTTATGAGTGAATTCTTTTTGAAAGCTATAAGTTAAATCTTGATTTAAAGATTTAATGAGTTAATCCAATTGAAATGGAAATCGATTTGGAAATCTATGAATAGATCTTTGTGAAACTGGGTGAACTTTGTGAGATGAATCTTTTTGTAAAAAGATTAAAATGGTGATTTGTTTAAACCATTCAAAAGGAAATTTTTGGATAATAAGTCGTGACTTAATTGAAATCCCATTATCCATATGTTTTTAAATATTACGCTCACTATTCGGTTTAGCCGGGAGAGGACTTTGTGTCATATAACCCATTCCGAATAAGTGATACGTCGTATATGGATAGCAATTGAAGACCGGTGTTGAAGATCAGGTATTTGTGAAAACGATAGGATAACCTATTGATTGTCTCTGCACTGGGTAGCCCCCGGTATAGAGATTCCCTAAGTGATGGGAAGTCTGATCGGGATTGTGAATACCCGGATTGCAAGGGCTTCTTTGGAAGTGCCTTCGGTTCTGTTCGAACCCGGAACAGACTTGTATGGTTGTATGTCTGACATTACACTTTGAGATATAAAGCTGATTTCTTTCAAATACATTTCTATTGGTGGCGGAGAATTTATTCTCTTAGCTTAACACCCTTCTCTGAGACGTACGAGCTCAGAGGTTATGTAGTTGAAGTTATCAGTAATATACTCCCAATTTGGTAATGTGGCATGCTAAGTGTTGCTGTGTGTTGCTGATCATTTGCTGATCATTTGTTGATCAAAGCATGACTTTGTGAAAAAGCGTAGCTTTGTGGACGAGACCTCATCGAACCTCACAGACCGAAAATGGTCGAAACAGGAAAGATGCGGCAAGGTTATGAGGGTTGCTCCCTTTAGGGTATGTCATTTCCTTCTGGAAAAAGGTGATATTATGGTATGGAGCCCTGATATTTACCTATGTGGTTGCTCCAATCTCATTTACTGTGTGATTGTTGATGTGTGATCGAGGGCCCTCGGATAAAGGTCCCAAAGGACTGGGGGTGGCATATTCGTGTAGTAGTTACCTAGGGTAAGAGGTAACCCGGCCTTGTGTTGGTAGAGAGCTAGTTAGTTCTCGGGGCGTCCCTCCAGAGGCGTTCCCAAGTGGCATAGGAAGTTCCTTAGTCTGACCATTTGTTGGAAAATCCAAAGAAACAATACGAACCTTGTACGGTTTTAGTTGTATAACCTGCTATGGAATGTGGCGGTAACCTGCTATTGAACATAGTAGCTATAGTAGGCATACAATAATGGTTGTATGCTGGCTAAGATTAATATTATACTTTCGAAAGGTTTTCCTACACTATGCACTAGTAATAATATCAAAAGAGTTTTGTTTTGCGTAGTAAGCATGTTTGACTATCATAAGAAGAAATCTCCTCCAATTCTGCGTTTGCATTGTGTGTGTGGCGGGAGGTCTTATGGTAGTTTCATTTTCCAAAAAGCATTGCGGATTTCAATGTTTAAAATTCTTTTGTTGTTTGTTTAAAGATAAACTGTTTTTGTTACTCACACTAGTTCCATGACTGACTCGGAGTTTATTGTTCCCTTCCTAAACTCTGGGTGGCCACAATTTCCCACACGGGCAGTCTAGAGTTCGGTTTTTTAGATAGTCAGGTTTAGTAGATTATCTGGAGCTAGTTAACTTCATCAGAGTTGATGACTGACATTGCTTATCTTGGTGCAACGTGATGGTGGTTCGAGCTGATGTTCGAGTTGTTGGATTCATTCTCTTTTGAAGATCATTTGGAGTTATCACTTCTGTTTTCCGCTGTATCATTGTTTGTCTCTAATATTGTTGTATCATATTCATATCATTGTTGTATATCATTCTGGATATTGTATTCATTTGAGTTGTATATGATATTATCCGTTTCTTTCTTCCGCTGTGTTGTGATACTTAATGGTGTTATAAGCTCCGGGAAGCCAGATTCGGCGTTTGAATCTATGGCATTTGAGTACAAGTGAAGTACGGGTGCCGATTTTCGAAGGCCGAGTTTCAGGACTCTTACATTTGGTATCAGAGCTAAGGGTTAAACTTTAGCTATGGAGTATATCACAACATGTAACTCATTAAAGATAGGGTGATGTATACCCTAGAATGAGTATCCCTAAGATATCCGTCTGTATGCCTCAGTAAATTCTCTTGCTATCCACTGATAGCAAGTATGAGCGCAAGAAGAGGATGAGATAGGGGACAGGGGAATACGACTATAAGTGTCCAATACCCTGTAACAACAAGGAAACAATCTTTTCTCTATCAACCTCTTTTGTTCAGCATCTCTTCTCTATTCTTTGATAGTCCCTGGTAGATTCAGGAAGAAGATTTGATATATTTGTATGGGACATAAACTCCAAATAGGTCAGAATTATTTGTTTGGATGAATTGTTTGCTTTGGTTGCTATGGTTGATAGATATACTTTAGTTATCAAACTAAAAGTTTTGGAATTGTATCTATATATCTATCTATTTTTTGGGTCCCAGTATATTCTACGAATGGTTAGTTATCCCTTCGGACTAACCAATGCCACTGCATATTTCGTAGATCTGGATAACCCGAGTATCTTGTGGAAGACATTAAAAAGATTCGTTCTTGTATCTATTAGTGATATTCTGATTTGGTAAGCCAAATGCAGAATAGATGTTCAGTTTGATTTGATGAAATAATTTTCATCTATCTTTGTGTCTCCCTGGAAAATTTTGGGGACGGAATTCTTTTAAGGGGGAAGGTTGTAACGGTCCCGGATTTTTAAAAAGTTTAAATTAATAATTAATTTAATTTTTGAATAAAAATTGTGAAATTTATTGGTAAATTGAAGCGAGTTTCCCCGAGCAACTAATAAATTCTATGTTAAATCATTTAAAATTTAAATATTGTATATATATGTATATATGTGAATATATATGTATATGGGCATATATGAGTAAATTTGAAATTATATATATATATATATATATATATATATATATATATATTTGATTTGAATTTAAATAGTAAATAAATGGTTCAAAATAAAAATACAAATTAGATAAGATAAAATTTAATAATGAAGTAACACTTAAATAAAATCTAACAACAAATTAAAATAGAACTTTATTTATATTGTATAGGAACAAGAAAGGAAAATAAAATAGAAGCACACTTATATTACAAAGTGATAAAACAAATACATATTCAAATAAGAAAACAAAATATATATGAAGTATAAAAGCTTGCATAGGAAGCCAATAACATCTTCATATTTGTACAACCGAAGAAAAAATTTATGATTTGTACAAAGGTAATTAATGCAAGCCACCACATTTTATCATTTCAGCCACCAAAGAAATCAGCATAGCCCCCAAGCAAGAAAATTCTCTGCGTATAATTGTACTAGAGGGAAAAAATATATCATATTGTACAAAAACCTATTAGCACCTGTAAAACTCATTTTCTATATATCAACTTCTTCATTTCATTTTCGTTCCATTCCAGCTGAGAAAACTAAAGTATATCATTTAAACTTAAAGAAAATACAACCTAAACACAACCCATATCAATCAGAGAATAAAAAAAAAGATTTTAACTTGCAAATTTTCACAAGCCAGTGTCGAAGAAAGCTCTGTTTTCTTCTGGAAACATGGCGAGTAACATCACTTTGTTTAAGTATATGAAATCTGAATACATGCAAATCTGAAGTAATATGTGATAATTATTGTATGGTTTTAAATATGAACTGTGTATATATATATGAACTGAATGGATGTGCACTGAATGTGGTTCTGCTCTGGTTGCTCAGGTTTAAAATTTGATCAAAAAAATCAAGTTCTTTTCTCTGATCTTCTTTAGATCTAGATGTATAAACAAAATTTGTTTGTCATAACATGAAATCAAATTTAAAATAATTTTAAGCTAAATCTGGAGCTAGTTTTAGCAAAGAGAAAGAAGAACAGAAGGATTCTAATCATATTGAAAATTTGACTTAAATGATTTCTGGATTCAAGTATATAAACTGAATTGTTATCGAAAATGATGATTTTTAAAATTATAATCATGATTTTTAGACTTGTAAATCGAGAAAAATGGCATGTTAAACGGAAAGTGAGTTTTGAGCATTCTCTGGCGATCGACGTAACTAGGGTGGTCGGGGTTCATGTCAGAGGTGGCTCGTGGGTCGAGGATGATCGGAAAAATACTCAATGATTTTTTATTTCATCGTGAAGGGTTGACGAGATCGATCTAGGGTTTTAGTGTGGTTTTTGGTCGTGTGGAATGTCGAGGTGATCTCGACGACGTTGTCGCATCGGGCTCAATCGCGAGCACTGGGAAAGTTGCGTTGGTCAATGCCGATGCTGTGGTCGGAGGGGCGTGGATTCCGGTCGTCTTGATCGTCGTGGCGAACCATTTTTAGTCGAGGTGATTTGGGTCTATGTCGTTCGCTTTGCTCGATTTGATTTGGTGGTGAGATCCTCAGATCTGGGTGGTCTGAAGGGTAGTGGGGATCATCGGCGATGTGACGAGGCCGGTGAAGATGGTCGGAGTTCAGGCGATCATGCGTGCATGTGCACGGTGATCATTGATATATCTGATGGAAGTTGATTTGGGAGAGAAGCTTTTGTCTCGGGTTGGTTTAGGGGATAGTCTCGTGTTGGACTCGAAGGAAGATAATGTCGTGAAACTCGAGATTGGGCTCGAGTAAATTGAAGGTTTGGCTCGGGTAAACGAGAGTTTTGTTCAGGATTGTTTAAACCGGATTTTAAACTTTAAAATTTTAAAATAAATCAGTTTTAAGAATTTAATATATCAAGTTTTAAGACTGTTTTCTTAAATCAAATACTTTTATATGTAATATATGTTTTCATATAACATTTGATTTAAGAAGCTATGGGATTTGTTTAATTTAAATTTGTAAATTAATTTAAACTAAATTTTAGGAATGTAACCATGTGTTAATTAAAGGATAAAATGTTTAAAATTTATATGTGAATGATAATTAAGAAATTAATAAGATAAATGGATTATCTTAAAGTTGATTAAGGTTTTGATGATTAATGATTTAATTAATAAAGTAATTAAAAGATTAATTACTTAGTGTAATTAATTAGGGGTTTATTAATTTAAGGAAATTAATTACTTGAAGATAATTACTTAATTAAAAGTAATTAATTGATTAAAATTGATTAGTTAAATGATTAGAGTATAACTGCTCAATGTAATTAATTTGTGATTAGAGATAATCATTTAAGTAATTAATTAAGAGTTAATTAATGATTTATTAAAGGATAATTTATTAAATGTTTTGGTAATTAATTGATTATTAATTTACCATAACTAGCAAAAAAATTATATGTAGAAATTTATCTGACTTTAAATTAATCAGATAATTAAATTGATCCTACTCATGGATGTTTGGATTATATTAGTTATTGAATTGTTTGATATCCCTGATTTGTGATGCTTGTGATATATCCTGACTTGTGTTGTGACCTGTAATGTTATTTTATTATCTGCAATATATATATCTGTGATCTGTGAATAAGGATGAGCGTTATAGTTATACCGCTTATCAACTATATTTCTGTGTTCTGATATGTGATGATTGAATGATGTTGAACTATTGTGTGAAACCCCTGGACCACACTCTTACACACACAAATATGGATTTCACGAGGAAATTGGTTAAGTCATAGATGATTTAAATTTAATATTTTTGAAATTGAAATTTTAAATTTCAATTGATTTTGGAAATGGATTTGGGTTAAATGTTAAAGCTTTTGAAAAGGAGTTTTTAAGATAAAAGTTATTTTTGGAAAATTTGGTAAAGTTTTCCAATTTAAATAATTTAATTTGAATTTGAATTCAAAATTTGGAATTGAATTCCATGATTGGAAATTATGGTTAAAGATGTTATAAATGTGTTTATATGAATTTAAACCATTTTAAAAGTATGGTTTTGAGAATTTGAATTTAACCTAAGGACTTTATCTCGTATAAATGAATCAGATTTTCCGTAATGAAAACTATTTGTTTTCAAATAATAGAAGCTTTCATATAAGGAATGAAATTCCAATTTGTGTTAAAAGAATTTCAAGTTTGAATTGAAAAATGGTTTTCCAAGTTATGAGTGAGTTCTTTTTGAAAGCTATAAGTTAAATCTTGATTTAAAGATTTAATGAGTTAATCCAATTGAAATGGAAATTGATTTGGAAATCTAAGAATAGATCTTTGTGAAACTGGGTGAACTTTGTGAGATGAATATTTTTGTAAAAAGATTAAAATGATGATTTGTTTAAACCATTCGAAAGGAAAGTTTTGGATAATATGTCGTGAGTTAATTGAAATCCCATTATCCATATGTTTTTAAATATTACGCTCACTATTCGGTTTAGCCGGGAGAGGACTTTGTGTCATATAACCCATTCCGAATGAGTGATACGTCGTATATGGATAGCAATTGAAGACCGGTGTTGAAGACCGGGTATTTGTGAAAATGATAGGATAACCTATCGATTGTCTTTACACTGAGTAGCGCCTAGTATAGAGATTCCCTAAGTGATGGGAAGTCCGATCGGGATTGTGAATACCCGGATTGCAAGGGCTTCTTTGGAAGTGCCTTCGGTTCTGTTCGATCCCGGAACAGACTTGTATGGTTGTATGTCTGACATTACACTTTGAGATATAAAGCCGATTTCTTTCAAATACATTTCTGTTGGTGGCGGAGAATTTATTCTCTTAGCTTAACACCCTTCTCTGAGACGTACGAGCTCAGAGGTTATGTAGTTGAAGTTATCGGTGATATACTCCCAATTTGGTAATGTAGCATGCTAAGTGTTGCTGTTTGTTGCTGATCATTTGTTGATCAAAGCATGGCTTTGTAAAAAATCGTAGCTTTGTGGACGAGACCTCATCGAACCTCACAGACCAGAAATGGTCGAAACAGGAAAGATGCGGAAAGGTTATGAGGGTCACTCCCTTTAGGGTATGTCATATCCTTCTGGAAAAAGGTGATATTATGGTATGGAGCTCTGATATTTACTTATGTGGTTGCTCCAATCTCATTTACTGTGTGATTGTTGCTTTGTGATCGAGGGCCCTCGGATAAAGGTTCCAAAGGACCGAGGGGTGGCATATTCGTGTAGTAGTTACCTAGTGTAATAGGTAACCTGGCCTTGTGTTGGCAGAGAGCTAGTTAGTTCTCGGGGCATCCCTCCAGAGGCGTTCCCATGTGGCATAGGAAGTTCCTTAGCCTGACCATTTGTTGGAAAATCCAAAGAAACAATACGAACCTTGTACGGTTTTAATTGTATAACCTGCTATGGAATGTGGCGGTAACCTGCTATTAAACATAGTAGCTATAGTAGGCATACAATAATGGTTGTATGCTGGCTAAGATTAATATTATACTTTCGAAAGGTTTTCCTACACTATGCGCTAGTAATAATATCAAAAGAGTTTTGTTTTGCGTAGTAAGCATGTTTGACTATCATAAGAAGAAATCTCCTCCAATTCTGCGTTTGCATTGTGTGTGTGGCGGGAGGTCTTATGGTAGTTTCATTTTCCAAAAAGCATTGCGGATTGCAATGTTTAAAATTCTTTTGTTGTTTGTTTAAAGATAAACTGTTTTTGTTACTCACACCAGTCCCATGACTGACTCGGAGTTTATTGTTCCCTTCCTAAACTCTAGGTGCCCACAATTTCCCATACGGGTAGTCTAGAGTTCGGTTTTTCAGATAGTCAGGTTTAATAGATTATCTGGAGCTAGTTAACTTCACCAGAGTTGATGACTGACGTTGCTTATCTTGGTGCAACGTGATGGTGGTTCGAGCTGATGTTGGAGTTGTTGGATTCATTCTCTTTTGAAGATCATTTGGAGTTATCACTTCTGTTTTCCACTGTATCATTGTTTGTCTCTAATATTGTTGTATCATATTCATATCATTATTGTATATCATTCTGGATATTGTATTCATTTGAGTTGTATATGATATTATCCGTTTCTTTCTTCCGATGTGTTGTGATATTTAATGGTGTTATAAGCTCCGGGAAGCCAGATTCGGCGTTTGAATCTACGACATTTGAGTACAAGTGAAGTACGGGTGCCGATTTTCGAAGGTCGAGTTTCAGGACTCTTACAGTTTCTCAAATCGTGTTGCCTGGGGATGTTATTGCAGGGTGATTAGGGTTTAAACTGAGGTTAAGTATTGTTAATGACTTATAGTTAAATTAAAATAATTATATTTTTTATTTGTGAAACTTATAAATGCAACTACTTGTTCATACGAGATCCAAATCGAGCGCGACGAGTCGCATTGCGATCGCATTGACGAGTGCTACTCAACAAAATTGGTTTGGAGTTTTTCAGAGTCAGTTGGAATTTTAGATTAAATTGAACGTTGTTCGATTTAATTCAAAATCTGGATGCTTGGCAAATTAAAAATCAAGGTGAGTAAATCTCGCGCATTTTGGATAACTGGTTTTAATTTATAATGTTAAAATTTAATTATTGGTTGATTGGATGAATTTATAAATTATTATCAGTTGGATGTTATATTATGTATGGTAGTATATATATATATATTAGTAGTTGGGTATATTCCCACCGATTGGAGCGGATGAGACACTACGTGCCCCACATAATAGCGGATGACCCTTTTATTGCGATATCCTACCTCGAAGCGGGATTATTATTTTATGTTATCTAACATCTGTGGTTGCAGGGAAACAGGTTGGAGGGATCCAACTAAATTCCTCAAATATATTGATTTTTTTCATATATAGTGATATATGATGTGATTGAATAATCTGTTATGGATTGTTGTGTGATTTGATTTATTGGATGCTATAGTAGCACTGGCCTTAATTTTGGTATTTTAAAAACCATAAATATTATTTTTGAATTTGAAGGAATTAAAAGGAGATTTTGGATATAAAAATATTTATATCGAAATTTGGAATTTTTTAGGAATTTGATTTGGATAAAACAATGATTTGATTTTGGATTTGTACTCAACTATTCGTAAAATGTTTTAAATAGAGATTTTAAA
This sequence comes from Allium fistulosum, assembly GCA_030737815.1. Taxonomy (NCBI): domain Eukaryota; kingdom Viridiplantae; phylum Streptophyta; class Magnoliopsida; order Asparagales; family Amaryllidaceae; genus Allium; species Allium fistulosum. Next base: position 1,028,023,401 of record CM060902.1, read on the forward strand.
ATAATTTATACAAGGGATTTTTAACAATGGATTTTTAAATGATATTTCTGAAAATATGGATAAGTAGTTGAAATCAATATTTAAAATAGATTTGAAAAATAAATGGGATTTATAAAGTGATAGATTTAAAAATGAAGTTTATAAATGAGAATGTTTTACAAACAAGTTAAACCCGAATGAGTTTATAAATTTATAAACGATGTTTATAAATAAAGTGAAATTATTTTCATTCAATAAATTGGAAATATAAATTCGTAGTGAGAATCTATAATGCGATATAGAAGTCGGTTTACAGAGAAATAGTGGATTATATTTTTGAATTTGGAAATAGTTATGAAATTGGAGACGCCAGTCGATTTGTGATAAATCGAGAGAGACTTATAAATGCTAAAATGGTTATATTGGATTTTAAAAATAGATTTTTATCGAGAAGTTAAGTTTGTTTTTAGAAAGGGATTTTTATTTATTAAACTATGTAGTTTAAAAACTGTTTAGTATTGAAAATATTTTGGAAAAGTTGGCTAGTCAAATATTGGATATTAGTTGAAATGAATTACAATTTTTATAATAAGCTTGGTAAATCGATTTGTATTATTTATAAAGGAATTGGAAATTGGTATCGTTGTTTGTTTAAAAGTGTTTGGATATTTTAAATGATTACTTAAACGTGTTTTAAAAATAAACTATTTTTCTTTAAAAAAATTACTTATTATTTTTTATATGGAATTTAAAGGCAAGTGATGGGGATGTGTTTATAAATACTCTCGAGATTTGTAAACCAAGTTATTTAATGGAGGTGGTTTTGTAAGAGAAATTTTATAATGGAATTCTGGAAACTTAAGAAATTTCCAAAATGTTTTAGATACGGGAACTTCGAAAATGAATCAGAATTCATAAAAAAAATTATAAATTATTGGTTAGGTTTATAAAAGAGTATAATTGGTTTTGGAAATTGTAAAAAGGAATTTATAAATAATTTCATAAATTTACGAGATAAGTTATGAAATATTTCCTAAGTTTGATATTAAAATGGTTTTGGAGAATATGTTTATACATATTTTCCTAAGTATTGAAAAGACGGTTTTGGAAATATTTTAAGTGTGAAATGAATGGTATAGAAATATTTTTTTCTAAGTGTTATAAAGTGAATTCGAAAATATTTCTAAGTGTTGATATGGTTTGAAATTATCCTGTTATGGACTTAAGTATGTGAAATTGTTTTCATATGTTGGAATACTGGAAGTGATTTGAATATATATCCTTGTTAAGATATTTGAAATAAATATTTGAAAGATTTAATAAAATTTGGGCCTAGTGACTGTTTATGTGTGTAATTTGATAGTTAAATAACCAACTATCAAATCTGGCCAATTTCGTTAATCATTTCGAAGAGACCGGGATCAGATTTAAATATCCGAAAACCACTTTGATCTGATTTGTGCGTTACGAATTATTATATCTCAAAGAAAATGAAGATGGTGATCTTGAAGGAGATTCGGTTTGTTCAGACCCAGAACAACTTATATGGATGAATGCTATCATTACATCATTGCTCGTAAGGTAGTGTTAGCATTACAAGAATGAATGTTATTCTTAACGTAATATGTCGCCTCAAGCCTCATCAACCGAAATGACTAAAACAAGGGAGATGTAGCAAGATTATGTGGGTCGCTCCCATTAGGGTATGATCATCACTCATCTAGAGTGGACATTTATCATCACTTTCATTTGTACGCGTTTCAGGGCCCATGAGTGGTGATCATATTCGGTACTATCCAGTAAGAGATAGGCCGGTCTTGTGTTGGCAGGGATTGATAGGTTCGGTCTCGGTACACTTTTCTAGAGGTATACTGTGGTGGGCGGTACCCCAGTAGCCCAATCATTGTATGGAATCCAATATCCACTACGAGCCTGTACGGTTTTAGTTGTATACCAAATATGCTGAAATGTGAGATGCAAGCATTTAAGCTATTTTATAGTTTATTTTATATAGACACTGTTATAATATCAAAAGATTGATATAAAATGTTTTGGTTATCGTAAGGTAAAAACCCGTCGTATTTATGAGTGGCGTGGTCTTACGAGATACCTTTGTTTTTAAAGGATTTTGATAATAGTAATAATTCAAATTGAGTGTGTTTTTCTCACGTTGGTTTTCCAAACTAACTCGAGTATTATTTTCTTATAATGCTCGGGTCAAAACGAGTATTACAGATTCAGGTTAGGATGCTATGGAGCATAGGAGACGTGTTGGAGGATTCTCAGGCGTATTCCAGATACTTGATTATATTCCGCTGTATGTGTAGACTGTATATTCAGTACTTGTGTGGAAAAGTTATTATAACTGTCCAGATTGCTATGTTGACTGTTGTACTCTGATGATTGTATGTATATTACAGTTACAGTTTCTTTGTATAAAGATTTGTTATTAAATATTATATTTTGTTGCGCTGCGATTGTGAGATTTTGTATTGTTGTTTCTGTTTTTCTTCTATCTCTTCTTCTTCACCCATAATGATCCGTATTTCCAACACTCGATTGCCCGACATGCTATATAGTGAACGTATGGATGTTGATTTTCGAGGGTCGAAAATCCCGGGTCGCTGCACTTGGTATCAGAGCTGAAGGTTAAGAGAGAACCTTGGCTTTGGTGGGGATTACTCACTAGAGATAGGGTCAGTAGAACCCTAGAATGAGTCTGAGTGTATTATAGCTATGAGCACGTATTTGTTAGTGAATATAACTTGTTTTATATTATGTTGACTTATCGGTTGAGTGTTTATGAATTCTAGTCGGTACGGTCTGGACAACGGTATCGATAGGGGTTTCTAAACTCTGAACAAGTTAAATCAGCATAGTATTGTTTTAAAGTAGGTAAATGAAATAATTTTACCCAAATTATATTTTGATATGAAAGAAATAATTTTCTAAAATTATTATAGTATATTGATGTGTTTCGTTGTTATTATTAAAATCCAAACAGGATTATAAAATTGAAATGGTTATATATAACCAAATAGAAATTGTATAAGAATGATTTATACTAATGAGTTAAACTAAAAATGGATTCAAAACAAAAAATTTGGAGATTTAAAATCCTGGAAGGTTTGGAAAATATTTTCTGAAGTGCTGTAAAAATAATAATGATATTATTTTGAAAATATTTGTGGAATAAAAATTGTTTTAAATGAATTTTGGAAGTGATAAAGCACTGAACTCACTTCAGTCGTTGGAAAATAATTCTGATGATGTCCACGACATCATCGGTGTTCATTTTCGAGTTTCTAAGTGACTGATTGCTACCGTAGTAATTTGATATGAGGATTTTCATTTGGAAACAAAGGTTGTTTTGGAAATTCCGAAGGGGATTTGTTTTGGATAAAAACCAGGTTTGGTTTAAATTTAAAAAAAGTGTGATTTGGTATACAAAGTGATATATATATATATATATATATATAATTTCAAAATGATTTGAAATAAAACCAGGTGTTTGAATTCTGGAATCCTTATTTAAATGTTCTAGAAAAATATCAGGAAATAAGTTTTTGAACTTATAAGTTGAGAATGATATTAGTAAGGAAAGAAGTGTGAAAAATGGAATTTTGGAATTGAACTTTAACTTAAGTAAGTTAAAATGAATTGTATGAATTAAAATTTAACTTAAGCTAAGTTAAATAAAATTTGATTGGATTAGAAATGATATCGAATGGAATTGAATATAAAAATTTGAGTTGTAAAATGATTATATAACTATAAGTTATAAATTTTGAATGGAATCAACTCAAGTACAGAATTGATGAAAATGTGAAAATTAAGTTGTGTAACTTGTAAATTAGAAAAGTAGAATAGAAAAATCGAAATAGAGATGGTTTTATATTTTTGTAAAGAAATGGAAATCCAAATTTGTATTATAAAATGAAGTTGAACTCAAGTCGACCCAATAGAAGTGATTTTTGAAATAAAAATCAGATTTTGAAATATAAATAAAGGTGAACTAATTAGATAAATTAATTAGTTAATTGAATATAGAAAAGGAACTTAACTTGGTTGAGTAAAATGGATTATGGATTGAATTTGAATGTGGAACTTGAGTTATAAATGGAATTCGATTTAAATGTAAGCGAATTAGGTATATTTCGAAATGTTGTCGAATAAAATAGAAATGGATTGAAATGGTGATGACTTAAGTTATAAATGAATTCAATTTAAGTGTAAATTGAATATGGTTGGGAATATTGTTGATAAGAATGAAATTCAACTTAAGTAACTAATTTATGAGATGATTCATACATAAATTGGCATGGATTGGTTTGTTGTTGAATATAAAATTGAGAAAATAAGATTTTGTGAATAAATTGAATGTGGATTAATAAAAAGTTGATAAATTGATTTGGAATCAATTTAATATAGCTATAAATTGGAATGGTTATTTTATTAAATGAATATCACCAAATAGCATGGATTGAACTGTCATTCGACATAAACAGAAGTAACAATTTTTTTTGCAAACAGATGGAAAGTGAATAAATTGGTTTAGAATCCATTTGAAATGGATATGAATATATTATGTGTAAACAGGAATTGGATGCAAGTAAATTTTGTTGTGAAGCATTCGAATTGAATGAAATGGTATATAAATCGACTGATAGTAACTAAATTAATGTTGGAACTCTATAATTGCTTTAAAATACATGTGGAACATGTTGGTTTATGCAAATATTGTGTTTAACTAGGGAAATGCTTGAAATGTTGCTAAATTTCATATTTTTGAGACTTACGTGTTTAAATTGAGTAAGTACAGGTATAAGAAGACCATTTGGCTATATTTTAGGTTGCGTGATTGCATATAAATTGAGCGAGCTCGCTTAATAACGCAAAATAAGGTACGCTTACGAATTTAGCACGCGAAAAATAAAAATATTGATATATATTGCAATTTCCGGCCATGAGAGCCAATGTATATCTTTTTATCATATTTGTCATATTGTAAAAGGCTCCCCGTACAAGGGAGACTCTGCCAAATTTTTTTGGAAATTTAGGGTGTTAGAAAATTTTTGGAAATTTTTAGGAAAATTTTTGTTAACCAAAATTTGATTTCGAATTATAATTGAAATAAAGGGTTTTGATTTAGGAATGGAATTAAAAGATTTAGGAAAGTAAAATATCGAAGTTTAACTAAGTGAGTTTTGAAAAGTTAATGGGTTTGGAGCATTTTCCTACCTTGGCAAATTTCGAGGATGAAATTCTTTTAAGAGTGAGGAATGTAACGACCCAGGATTTTAGTCCAATTCGAAACCCCATGCTTCGACTTCATGCCTTCCGCCTTAGTCCAATTCGCTATGTACCAAGATTGATACCAGGCGCATTAGTTTCGACTGAGAAAAGGCGGAAGTAAGGCATTGGAAGGAGGGTGCCGAAAGTGGTGAAACATGTAAAAAGCATGTTTAAACTAATTTTTAGCTTTTTAAAGTAATATTTTCAACTACCCTGCCTTGTTTGTCAAAATATTATTTGTTGCTAATTTCTTTTCTAAATGTACAGCCAAAATTTCAGAAATAACAATTTTAATTATTTAAAAAACAACCCTTCTCCTTTTATAAATATATAAAACATTTAAGTCCCATACCTTAAATAATTTCATATATCTATTAAAACACTTAGGAAAAATTTATAAAAATTCCTATTATATGTTTTCTAACATATATAAATTTCAGACCCAAAACATATATAATTTAGCCGTAAATTATTTTAAACCCAAATATCCATTTTCCTTACTAGAAAATTAATATAAAATCCACATTATTTCAGAAAATTATGAAAATTGAAAGCCATCTCTAAATTACCATTTCTGATCTAAATCTAAAATCGCAAGGCATTTGGATGTCATTTTAGCAATTAAAACATGTCAAATAACTTTGCAAAATAATTCGAATTTCAACCTAAAACCGAAAGCAATTAGAAAACATGAGATTTAGTCATTATTCACCTTAGCTTTGAGATTAAGGATTTGAGATTTGAGAAAGGATTAAGTTAATTTTCTTTTTCCGTTAGCTTATCTTCCTCTTGCTTTTGTCTAATGGTGACCGGCCTCTAGCTTATGTTTTTGTTTTGTGAATGTATAAAATGAATGTGAGAATGATGGGGTTAAAGGTTTAGGGTATAAGGATATGCCTTATTCTTATATTGCCCTTGTCAACTTACCCTAACATTTAATTTCATTTTAATTCTTTAGTTCATTTGTATACATAGCTTGGCTATAGTTTGTTAATCACAAATCTCAATCCCCTAATCAATACATTATTTAATTTAATTTAATTAATTAAATCTCCTAAATAATGTTATTAAAAATTAGGGTTACATATTTGGTGGTTGATATGCCTTCATTAGTATTTCGTACCTTGGGAAGGGGTAAGTGTGTAATCGTGCGTGCAATGCAAGGTCAGATTAGAATTGCTAATCCTAATGGACATAATAATTAAATGGAAACCAATCAGTATAAGTTTATGTTATGGAAAGTTTATATTTCCAATCACTAGAATGTTGTTCTTACCTCCTCCTCGTTACAACCCACATGATAGAATTTAGAGGAACATGTCACTGGAGTTGGATGTGCTTTATTATTGGAGAAGTCTTCTTTCTCTCATACTCGATGCTGATGTGACAATCTACATCTAAGGAATAACATTAATTCCAAGGTAGTAGTCATAGTCAGTATTCTTATCCTATTATTGTTTCCGCTATGAGTTTAGATTTCTATCAATCTCTGATAATGCTCATGCTTATTTGTAGGTATCAAATCCAACGATCTGTGCTTTGATGAACTTGGGTTTCGATTTTTGTCGAAATTTAGGCCCATTAAGGTGCGGGTTGTTATACGTTCACACGTCACTTAGCAGGTGGTGTAGCATTTTGACTAAATTTATCGCTTACCTAGTTTCGGTAAAATCTAATGTCACTTTATTAAGTGTTACCTAGTTGTGACATTTATTTACACTAATTCTCTTCATCAAAACTATATCACTGTGGACTTATGAAATTTGGTAATGGTTAAAATTCCAATAGCGTCCATTTTTAACTCTATAGTACAAACGCAGAGTCCTTGATTCAATAATAACAATTATTATTAACTGAAATGCTATGACAAGAGACTTTGACTTTGAGTTGACTTGAGTTGATTGTGATACTAAACCCATATAACCATGGAGACGAATCTTCTCTTGAATAGTGCTTCACTTTCAATACTACCACTCGACCCAACTATAGTCACTTGAGGGAACATCGTGACATAATTTGACAATAATCAAAGCGGAGCTTTCACATTAAAGGTCCACTGTATTCTCAAGTGGAGAGAACTATGTAAATCAGTTACATTGATATTTCTGTTTGAACTTAGTTATATTAACTAACAAAAAACTATCGAGTGAATCGTTCCACAGTTATCCAATAATACCCCTAGGTGACTCCAACAACCATAAGTAATACACTATCCAACATTTGGAAAGCGTTACGTACTCTAATCTCAACTGATACATCGATATCCAGTCTTGATGCATCTTGACTAGGAATATTTAAAATAGTATATTTATATTTATTGTGATAAATTACTAATGGTCACAACACATTGTAACTACTATCACAAAATATGCCATTTATGGATTTTCTATTAAATATACTTTTAACTAAATTAATTAATTAATATAACACATTATATCAAGTATATAATAGAAAGAAAACACCTTTATTTCGAATAAGATTGGTCAACGAGTTAGATATATGTAACAAATTACATAATTTCCCCTAGGGCTTACCCCCAACTCTATTAACCTCCCACTTGGACTTGGGATCAATTATGGAATTTTATTCCAACTGCTCCAATTGGTTTCCTCAAAACTAATTTGTTCAGTCCCTTAGTGAACGAGTATGCTATTATGTTTCAATTATCTACTAAGTCAATCAACTCCCTCCAATGTTGATAAACTAACTTTATCATGTGGAATGATTCAGAATATGGCTCTCAACTTCCTGTGAAATCTAAGTTCTGATATGAACTATATAGTGACACTGTTATCATATAACAATTTTGTGGGATCCTCAACATTTGGAATCACCCTTGGTTTAGTTAAAAATTTGTGCATATATATGTATATACATTTATTTATTATTGCACTGTTCAAGATGATGTACTTAGCCTTTTCTATTGAATCAGCTATAGTCTTTCACTTAGAATATTTCCAACTAAAAGATTCTTAACTTGAATTTATTATTGACATATCATACTCAATATCACTTATGAAACTTTGAATCTGAACACTTCTTCATAAGGAGATCATTGTTTCTGCAAACAACTCTCTAGTATTTCATAAATACATGAGAACACTCTAAACTCTCATTCAGTGCTATCAATTTGGATATAATATGATACATGAACAAATCATCATATCGTTGACAACATAACATGTATGATAATTCCTACTGTCATGCATAAGAAATCCATCTTACATATTTCCTATTAAACATTTTAGTAGGGTGTCCTTGTATATCATTTGGGACATTACCTATATCTTTTATACTTACTATAAAAGACATCACTAAAAATCCAACGTCGAGTATTAAAACAATTAAGGTTGATTTTAATATAAATACATTGTTAAAATCAACAATGTGTTGTTTACTTATAGTTTAGAAGTATTAATGTACCTTTTAACGTTCTTTCTTATTAGCACACACTTTCTCTGCATTTTGATTGATAATCAAACTATTTGATATTTCTATCAAAATACTTGTTTAATTTTGATGATTTTTGAATGATAAAGGATCATATCTAAACACTCACAAACCCAAATATCGCTCCCACTGACTTCGACACATTTTGATTGTTATGTGCAAATAGTCTATTCTAAATCATTATTTAGAATTTTCCATTTCAGCACATACGTGCATGATCACAAAGTGTTACAAAGCGATAACTTTGTGAGTAAATCTGAAATAACTTGATCATGTTGAATGATGAATCTATTAAGCTAATTTCAACGTTTGAAATTTATGAGAGTATTCTTATCAACATTGCTCATTTAATTCCAACTGCATTAGTCTTGCTCATAAAGACACAATTGCGGCCGATGGATCACATCTCTTTGGTTACGACTACCAAAGTCATATTTTGACAATGTACATGGAAATTTTTGGATCTTCGCATCATACCATTTATAAAGACAATTCTCTTAATGGTTTAATTAAACAGCCAAGGATTATATATTTTCAACACTGATAAGAAACTCATAGTTTCTCTTCAATACGCGAGACTACTCATTAGACAGTCTAATGTGATGTGTTCATTTAGGTAAGTTAACTTAATTTCATCTCATGTAATCAGTTTTATCTTTGTATCGTATCCAATTCCATTTTACTACCAATAATTTCTCAAAGAAATTCCTTCACTGTGAAGTTAGTATATCTTGAAACAACAATTGTTTCTCAATGCAATGGAACATGTATTCTTCAACACTTTTTAGATTGCCTTTTATTTAAAATGATTTAGTTTTAGTTTACAAAACTTATGTTCAAACCATGAATATGTCATCCAATGAAAATCCTTTCCAAATTCCTTTTTGGGGGGGGGGGTTCATACAAGATCCCTCAGGAGTAATTATTACGTGCAGACTTTCGACTCACATAACTTGCCAACTCCTTGACCTATGATATGTTAGGGTTTCTTATAAACCCTTATCTTATATGATTTTGTAAACTATTATTTAGATAAAATAATATTAATCTTTTGTACTACTCTTAAGTACATGACCTTGTAGAAAGCAATTAACTCAACTTCCTTCATAATTAATCATACTTTGTCTAACAAAGTTCGATTACTCCTTATATAACATGAAGGTGTGACTTTTGAGAATGATTCTTTATTCATTTTCAGGTACATTCAAAACTCTTTCCAATATACTCACCCATTCGATCAAATCAGACCATTTCTATCCCACGTTATTTTATTTACTTCTATTTTATATTCTATGAGCTTATCATAGACTTATGCATGTGTATCAAATACACATACGTTTGTGATAACTCATCGGTGAATATGATGAATTTGTGGAATCGTTTTGGTATTAATAGACTTATGATTGTATACATTTATATGTATCAATCCGAAGAGTTCGTCAACTCTTATGACGCTCCCACTAAATGGGTTCATAGCCCATAATTTGATATATAATTAACCAGTATCATATGATTCATAATCACATAATAAAAAATTATTTCTCAAAACTACGGCTTAGTCTATAATTCCAAGATAATTGTAAATGACTTTAGATACTTCAGTATTTTCCGATGCATCACTTTTATTATGAAAACAAATACTATATTATAGTTTTATTTCATTATGAATATTCATAATATTCACATTGAAATATAAATATATTTATTTTAGAATTGCCACTGGTAAATAGTCATTATTTTATAAATAATGTTCAGTATGTTTTACAACAACAATTTTCGTAATTTGATGCAATCAACCAGTGCTATATGGCATGCTCCCCACTATTTCCACTATTGCTATAATAGCATACTAAATTCGGAGGTCCATCATTCACTTAACATAGATTATTTATTTCATATATACTATAACAAGTTTACAGTGGAGAGTTCTTTGATCATATATCTTGACCTCAAAGAAATAAATCTCATAGAAAACAAGTTTCAATATGAAAATACATCTCGAAATAGAAATCATATTTTTTTATTCCAATATTAAGTGTCATTATTATAATTACAATTCTCATTTCCAATGTTTCTTTATGAAGCAGAAGTGACTATTCACTTTCTTTATTCAGTTGTACCTTAAATTACATCTATTCTTGTACATTCATTTTTCTTTTCAAATGGTCGAACCATTCAAAAGAATTCTCTAACTACAACATCACAACAAACTCTTTACAAAAGTGCACTCGGTCATCCTTAATATTTAAAAACATTAAATATGTTGCACTTTGCTTAAACTGATCAGACCGACATTTCAGTGATCGAGTTCTTAGATCAATATTGTAGTTTTGGTCTTGTATTACTTTTAACACAATGTGATCTTTATCGTAATCAATCAAATTGAATACTCGATCTTGGACTATGATTTATTTTCCTATTTCGGATGAACTAATTTCATCGAAGTATTGTACATTACTGTTCCCCATATAAAAATTCTATGCAATAGTATATGGACCAAATATTCATAGTCTTGTATCGCTTTTAGAGTTCGAAACACATATAATGCAATACATGGTCTTGACCAAATAAACGAGTAAGTGACCAAATTACGAATGTATTTAGTAGTTGTAAAATTAGGCGCTTGCATGGGTATTAAAACATTAACATGCAAGAAGCATTTATTAGTAAGTATATGTTATATTTCTACTTATTAATCTTCAATTCAGTTCGTTAGTATATCTTAATTGATAAACGTTTTATCAATCATATTAAGTACACAAATTCGTCAATGTAGACTACTATAACATTAGTAGCATATGTTCTTACAATATTAGAAAGGTTAAATGTTATCATTTTATTTTTATAATAAGGCTCCCACTAGTCTATTATGTTTCACCAAACCCTAAGTCAAAACATAGAAGTTTTTAGACTTCACTAGTGTTAGGACTTGTATGCCTTGGAATGCTGACCTTGAGGAAAGCTCAAAAAATTATAACCCTACATATGATGGATAATTCCTTATCGGTTGTACCACATACAACTCCTAACCTATGGTGCCTTGTCCTAATCCTGTCTTTACCTTGAGCAAAGCTCAACAAGTAAAGTGAATTATTTACTCGGATTTCTCATTTTGCGACGGCCTAAGTATAATGCACATACCTTGAGGAAAAGCTCAACAAATATGTGCAGTTACTCGTCTATTCAATATATTACTAGTACTACATATAACATCCCAAGTTTGAGGAAAGCTTAACAACTAAAGAGTACGCAAGTGATCTATTAATATATAAACGATAGATGACTATATTAAAGATTCATAATATTCAATATATTATATCGAGTGATATCAGCTTATGGAATAATGTATTTCTTATGGAAATACCATAATAATTCAGTTGAACGCATCGAAAATCATGGTATACGTATATTTACGTATGTATTTATTCCTTAAGTCTATTTAGGTTTTCTTAATGTTCTACCATTGATTTATAAATTCATATTATATAAGTTTTATTATTGTATAACATTTATATTTCATATTACTTAGATAATAGTCTTATATATAATATTATATTAATTAAATATTATTTAATTAATTAACATTTTAATTAATTTTATATTAGTATAAAATTTGCATTCATTAATTATTATATACTATACTTCTATAATATGACACATATATTAAATACATCTGTATATTATTTAATTAATTAACTTTTTAATTTATTTATTTAATTAAAATATTGGAATTAAATTATATTAATTTAAAAATTCAATTCATATACAAACATGCATATATTAATTATTTAATTAACTTAATTAATTATTTTATTTTATTAACCTCATTAATAAATTTTATCAATTTCGAAATTAATGTATATAATATTCAAACATTTTGAAGATTTTATTACATAATGTTTATAATATGTTTATATTTTATTTTAAATTTATAATCTTATAGTTTTAATTTTCAAAACAATTTATTAATCTATATTATAATATTTTTCTTATTTTAAATTTAACTTTTAAATTTAAAAATTTTATTTTTAATTTAACTTTTAAATTTAAAAATTTTATTTTTAATTTCAATTTTTTTTGAAAACTAGTCCAAGGTCCAATTCAAATTGGGAATCTACTATTAGGGGCAACCTTTTGGGCTCACATATTTGCTCGGGTCAGACCAGTAGGCAGGTGTAGTAGAGTAATTAGTTACCCAAACCTAATCAACACTATCTTTTTTGGACACCTTACTAATTGGGTTGTGAGCTTAATTGGTTATCCTTAACATGACTAATTAGACTGCATAGGCTATTAGGCTTGATACCATTGTTGGATTTGGGCTAGCCTATAACGGAAGTTGTGGGTGAATTTCAATTTTTTTTACCCTATGGATTTTTATTGGGCTTATGAAGTCTAATTTATTTAGAACATTTCTAAATAAAATCATATATTTGATTTAAATTCGTATATCGTCGATAGAAATTATTTAATTTATTTTCAATCTATATATAAGCATACATATGTATCATATACATATGTGTATGTGTGCGCATGCGTAACATGATATTCCATGCAAGGTATAACATGCTCGTATATCGATGCTAGGATTTACGCCTCAACGGACATGTTAGCTCATCCTATACATATTTTATGTTATCCAAATATGTGTATATATTTATACTTATTATATATAAAAACCCAAGTGTGTGTGTATATATGTATATTATGAGAAAATATTATAAATATATATAATTAAAATATTATAGTGTTAAATATTAAATAAACACATATATAAGCAAAATATAAGTTTAGTTTTTAATTTTTTTAAATTTGTATACATATATTTATATGTATTTATGTATTAAAGTAACATAATTTCATATATATATATATTATGTATATATAAAAATATAAATATAATAATTAATGTAAATATAAGGTATAATAGTTTATAAAGATACATATAAATTATAAAATTTAAAAAGTATATTTTTTTCATTCTAGATCAAATACACAGTAGCCCTAAATTTAATTATATTAATATATATATATATATTATGAATTAATTAATTAACAATAAATAAATGATTTAAAGTATTTAAATAATGAATATTTTGAATTTCAAAATTTTAGAAAATTAAGAATGATATTTGATTGCTTATACAAAAGTTTCAAAATTTTCTAATTTAAAATTTTATTTTTTATTAATTAAATAATTTTGGTCGAATTTAAAAATGATTTTTTAAAAATAAAAAAATGGATTTCCAAGAGAAAGAAAGAAAAAGAAGAAAAAGAAAACATGCATACAGAGGAAGCATGCACACAAGACACAAAACAAACAAAACACACAGAGAAAACAATGCGGCACAAAGAGCAAACATGCACAGAGCAAATAGAGAACAAGCACACAAAAAACACAAAGGCACAAGGCTATGTCCAGTGATCGATATGATGAGTAGAGAAGCTATGCAAGCTACCCCACAACACATAAGCAATTGCACTCACCAGCTTATTCCAAAATAACACTCAAGATAAGCTCTTACCATGAAAACATCGTTTGTTCCTCTCTTCCCAAACCCCATACATATATTTCTTAACAAAAAAACAATATCCCATTGTTTCTCCCTCCACTTGCTTGCCTTTTGAAGAATATGCCAGTCAGAAATTGTGAAACCAGAGATGCTATTCACACCAAGCTTTTGCATCAGAGTGATCCACATACACTTAAGATAATCACACTCAAAAAGAGGTGATCAACATGTTCAGGAGCCATGTTACAAAAAACACACAAAGGGTTAACAGCCATACCAAAAGAAACAAGCTTGTCTCTAGTCATAAAAGCATCATTGATTGTCTTCCATAACATTAAATTATCCTTACATGGCGAGTGAGATGTCCAAACTACTTTACACCATGGTGATATAGGCATTGCTTTAGTCCTATGGAGGAGCTTATATACCACACCAATTCTATGAGGACTGCCATTCCAACCGAGGGCATCACTTTCATTGATTTAAACAGGCAGGTGAGCTAAATTGTTTCACAGGGCACTGACCACCTGGTTACTGGAAAGGGGAGCATGCAGCCTACCATAATAAACATAATCCACTGCTCTGGCATTGAGACCAATCATGGATTGTTGTATTTCCTGATGAGACAACTGCCTAGACAAAACAAGGCCATAATCAACCCAAGGATCACTCCACAAGCTGATCTGACTAGAAGTGGACAATGAATATTTAATGTGTGGCAGAAGAACCCCCCTAAGACCAAGTATATTTCGCCAAATCCAACTGCTTCCCTACGGGACTTCCATAGGCCATAAGTCCTTATTATGAATCTGATGCCTCCATATCCATTCTACCCATAGGCTATCCTTCCTCGACAAGATTGCATTGACATGAGTACTAACAGTAGTTTTGTTCCAGGCATGCAAATTGATGATGCCAAGGCCACCTTTATTAAGAGGTCCTAAAGTTTGGAAAAAGATATAGGAAACAACTTCCTAGCATAAATTGTTCCTGACCAAAAAAATATAATCAATGCACCCCTGATCATACACAGCAGCTTAGTGGGTAGGATAAAAGTCCTAGCCCAGTAGACCGTCATTGAAAAGCACACCGACTTAATTAGCACAAGCCTACCAGCCTGAGATAGCATTTTGGTTGGCCAAGCAGACAAGTTGCTGGTTATCTTATCATACAATGGCAAACAATCAGCCTTGGTTACCCTAGCAGTACACAGACGCAACCCGAAATATTTCATATCTGAAGACATAGGCTGAAGGCCCGACATTGTTTCAAATGCAATCCTTGCAGTGGGAGTTAGACCAGATACGAGGATGTGAGATTTAGAAGTGTTCAATTTGAGACCAGTTGCTATGTAAAATTCGTTCAATGTTTCAATAATACAAGATATAGACTGCTCATGTGGCTTTGTGAATATCATAATATCATCTATAAAGAAAAGGGAAGAGATATTAAGGTCCTTGCATTTGGGATGATATTGGATCCTCTTATCTACAAATTTACTCCTTAACATGCTAGTAAGAGCCTCCATAACAATTATGAAATTATAAGAAGAAATCGGGTCACCCTGACGCAGACCCTGTTTTCCTTTGAAGTAGCCAGAGGTTATGCCATTGTAATTGAGGGAGTATGAAGGAGTTGACATACAAGAACACAACCAGGCAACATAAATCTTGGGAAAGCCTATCAAAGACATGATACGAACAATTGAAGTCCATTGAATACTATCATAAACCTTGCTTATATTAAGCTTCAACATGGCTCTTGGAGAAACCTGGCTTCTACCATACCTTTTGATTAGCTTATGAGCCATCATGACATTATCTAGTATGTTATTATTAGGAATGAAAGCAGACTGATTTTTGGAAGTGACTGAAGGAAGAACCAACACCAGTCTCGAAGCTAGGATTTTGGAGATACATTTGTATATAATGTTACAGCAAGAAATTGGTCTAAAGGAGGAAGCATTTATTGGAGGTCTGACCTTGGGGATTAAGACAAGGTTAGTAGCATTAACTTCACCCAATGTTTTGAATTTTGAGAAAAAATATGGACAGCAGCATAAAAAACTTCACAAACCAAACTCCAACTACTTTTGAAGAAAACAACATTAAAACCATCTGGACCACCACAAGATTTAGAATTCTTTGAAAATAGAGCCTTTTTAATTTCCTCATCAGTAACTCGACCAACAAGTATAGTACACAAAGAGTGGTTCAATAGATGCATGCTCAGATGGTTAAGAATATCAAGTTCAGGCTCAAAGTTAGCAGCATTACCAAGGTGATCAGAGTAGTATGCAAGCAAGTATGGGTCAATTTCCTCCTTAGAAGTAAGCAAGTTCCTAGCATCATCCCACAAAGTTGTGATCTGCTCCCTCACACGCTTGTCTTTGATGGAAGCACGAAAGAAGGCCGTATTCTTATCACCCTCATTGGTCCACTTCTGATGATATTACCGCCTTCTCATGCTAGCCTCTTCGTCAAGGGCATCAGAAAGTTGATGAAAAAGATCAGACTCATGTTTGACCAAATCTGGGTTGGAAGTGTTAGTTTCCAAGAGCACTTGAGTCTTCAGCAGTTGGGCTTTAAGATATTTTGAAGGAATAGAGCCATCACCATATTTTCCATAGCCCACTTCCTAAGAGCATTTTTATCCATCTTCATTTTCCTGCATGGAATATACATAGGATTTCCATAAAAAATAGTTGACCAAGCATTAGATATAATATTATGATATTCTGGGTCAGAAACCCAAGCATTATAAAATTTGAAAGCTCTTTTTCCTTTACTTGATTGAAGACCAAGAGAAATAAGTAAGGGAGAGTGGTCAGATAGAATGGGGTGAGGTAAAAAGATGTTAAGGAAGTCCAAATGGAAAATGCTTTATTGTTGCAGAAGGAGTGATCAATATTCGTGAATGTCCTGCACCCAGATCGACTTCTGTTGTTCTAAGAGAAGGGAACAACAGTTCTAACAATAGGAAGGAGATTATAGTCAAAAACAGAAGTGTTAAGGGGAACAATGTCTCTAGGCATAATTGGGAGGCCCCCAACTTGTCCTGCAAGGAGAAACAACAGTTGAAATCACCTAGCACTAGCCAAGGGTGAGAGTCTGGACGTAGAGAAGGCAGAATGTTAAGTATGTTTTACCTTGAGGCAACAACATTATTTGCATAGATAAATGTGAGATAGAAGGACAACTGCAAAGGCAGGAAAATTGCATGGAGATAAATAAGTTGAGAGCTGGAAAGGATTGTGGTAAGAAAGAACAATTTGGGATCATGAACTATCAGAATTCTACCATAAGGTGCCTCAACCAAATTGTGGATCAACTTCCAGTTTGGATTGATATAATTGGCAGCCTTAATGGTTAAAAGGAGAGAAAGTTTGGTTTCCAAAATCGCAAAAATTGAAATACTATGGTCATGAATTAAAGATTTAACTTGATCAAGCTTTACTGGGTTGTGAGCACCCCTGACATTCCAGGAAGCAATTTGATGTGACATGAATTAAACTATAGCGATTAATGGGACACTCCTACTGTACTTCTTGTTGAAGGAGGATCAGTTCTCACTGAATTAATCTTAGCTAGCAAGTTTGATGCCCTTTAAGACATGGGACTAGTAGAGGGCATAATGGGAACGGAAAATAGAGGAGGGGATGACCATCCAGGAATGGTCCCCACAAAAGTATATGGAGAAGGACAGCATGGATTGGAGGTGGCTGAGAGGAGGAAGAAGAGGGGATGAGATTGTGATCAACAGTAGACAAAGAAGAACAAATCTGCTAAACATGCTTTTCTAAATCTAGTAGAAAAGTTTGCTCAGATGACAATGATTCATTGGAGTTACGTAACACTTTTACATGAGGAGTACATCAGTTGGAGGGAGATTGGACAGAAGTAGTGTTATTCATATTGACACTCCCAGCTATGCATGTATCAGTGATATGCACGACATCATGCACACAATTCTCAGCAGTAACATCTGGGATTTTTCTAATTTGAGTTTCAACCAACATAGAAGAAGTATGAACAAATTCTCCCTCCTCAATGTCATTACTGGTATCATTTGTATGATCATCCTCTTCTCCATCAAGCTGTAGTGCTGCAAATGGATTGGGATGTAAGGCGTCTCCGGGCATACCAGCAATTTGAGCTGAAACGAATTCATGAACTTTAGGATTTTCAGGTTGTTTAGAGAAACTACACTTACTTCGGGCAAAGTAGGATCCTTTGCTGGGTCGACTTCGGGAACTACACCTACCACACAAGAAGGGTCAACAGATTGCAACATTCCTTTACTTTGTTTACTCCCATTGACATTAACCACCCTTTTTCATGCCTTCGTATATCTTTCCTTTCCGACTGGCAGTCTTTTCCACACTTTTTTCTTTGTAATATCCATTTCAACCACAGCTACTCGATTAGAATCAGTACTCTTAATAACAGAGATGGTTTTATTTCCAACTACCTTAGCATTTCCAACCTCCCCCGATTCAGAATTGCATTTCACCGCCATACAACCTTCCAGAACATGTCCAAACTCTTTGCACTCACCACATATTTGTGGTTTCCATAGGTATTCAACCTTTACAACTTGCTCCGAGCCATCTAACAATCTCACTGGGAATGCTTCGGGAAATTCAAATTGAGAAGAAACCTCAACCATGCACTTCGCATATCCAATTCTTTCAAGTTTTTCAGTAAATTCATCCATACAAGGAATTTTCCCAGTCGAGTTGCTAACCAATTGATACCCAAGTGCGACCAACGGTACAAAGGAATGTTTGAAAGCTTCAGCCAAACAAGCACTGACTTGATAGTGCTAATACTATTGCCAATCGCTGGATCCCATGGTTTGATGATGAACAACTTGTTCCTCATAACAGTAGGGTATGCCTAGATAATCTTCCTTCTATCCTCCTTAGAGGAAAAATTGAAGAGGAACAAATGACCATCAGACTTCACATCAATTGTTCCTTTCAGTTTCCATACCTTCTTAAGATAATTCAACACTACCAAATACGGCAATGGCTTGTCAAGGAAAAAACCAACAAGATGTTGCTCCCATACAACATTACCTGCTTGAACAACCTCAGCATGAGGAACAATAGCTTCACCCTCATAAACCAGAGGAATGTCGACCGGAACATACTTGCCAGCATTGCATGGCCTTACCTTAAAGAAAGAAGACCAAGGCAAAGGAGAAGAGGCACTGAGAGTTGAAGGTAGAACGGAGGAGGAAGGAGGAGGACCAGAAAAAAAACACAGGCACAGAGGAGACAAGGAAGAGAGGTTAACAACAGGAAGCGAGGAAGAAACAGACAAATGAGGTGGAGGAGGGTCGGGAGGGGTAGGGATGGTGGATGCCGGAGGCATGGAGTACGGTTGGTACGGAGGGATGGGAGGGGTAGGAAGAAGCGGGAAATTTGAATCAGAGAAGGGTGACGAGGCCGTGAAAGGAAAAAAGACCTTTTATATTAATTTATTAATTCATATAATGATTAAATAACAATAAATAATATTAAATAATTATCAAAAAATTATTTTCGGTCATTAAAAATCATAATCAATGTAAAGATATAACTAAAAAATACTTAATTAGTTTTTTATGTGAAATAATTATATAGTTTAATACAAATCATGTAAACAAATTAATTAACTTATTAATATATATAAATTAATTAATAAAATATAACAATTTTAGCTACATGTATCGAATCCTTAATGAAAAAAATTGTTTTTATTTTGTTTTATAAACATATACACATAACTAATCAATATGTGACAACATTAATACCTATAGGAATCTCACCTTACTAACAATACAATAATCACTATATATATATATATATATGTATGTATGTATGTATGTAACTGAACACTTACCTAAAATTAGTACCCTTAAGTCCACCTTGTAATGATGAGTTCTCCTCTTTCGAAAACTTCTCGATTTTACAAATTGCTAGTCCTGAATTGCATACCCTTTTGCTATCAAATAGCTGTTAATTTGAATTGATTTGATTTGAGTTTTGTTAGGGCTTTTGGAAGGTGTAGTTCGGCTAAGATCAAGGAGATAGGAGGCATCAAAGAGCCTTTTTTGAAGTTAGGTTTAGGATTTCTATTATAATGGTTGAATCAAAGAGAAAAGTGGATCACATCACATACCTTTTCTCACTAAATCTCTACCATCCATCACAAACCATTTTGCCCTATTTTGGCCATTCCCTGTATCTAATGTTTGCTGTCGAAATGTTTCCTCCAACTTAATGGGCTAATAGCCCAAGTAAATATATTTAATTAAATCCAGTTTAATTTTTTATCGATATCTCATATCAATGATATATTTATAACTATTATTAATATATATACAACAATATATATTCCTCAAATCAAATTCAAAATTTATAATTAATATTTTGTAAATATTAATTAATTTAATTAATTTATAACAATTATAAACTAATTAAATTGTTTGGTCTAAAGAGAAGTCATCATTTCGGTTGTGTGACTGCAGGTGTAAATTTGGTTAGCGATTAACATTGAATTATTCGAATGTTAACGTTCACACGTCACTTAGTAGGTGGTGTTACATTTTAACCAAATTTATCGCTTACTTAGTTTTGGTAAAATCAAATTTTACTTCATTAAGCGTTACCCGGTTGTGACATTTATTTACACCAATTCTCTTCATCAAAATTATATCACTTTGGATTTACGGAATTTGGTAATAGTCAAAATTCCAATATCATCCACATTCAACTCTATATTCCAAGTACAAATTCCTTGGTTCGATAATAACAATTATTATTAATCGAAATTCTCTAATCAAAGACTTTGACTTTGATTTGACTTGAGTTGACCATGATACTAACCCCATATAACCGAGGAGACGAATCATCTCTTGAATAGTGCTTCACTTCCAATACTTCCACTCAACTCAACTATAGTCACTCGATGGAACGTCGTGCCTTGATTTAACTATAATAAAGGCGGAGCTTCATATTGAAGTTCCACGGTATTCTCAACTCGAGAGAACTGTGTAAATCAGTCACATCGATATTTTCTATTTGACCCTAGTTATATTAACCAACAGAAAACTATCTAGTAAATCATTCTGTAGTTATCCAATAACTATCAATATGTAACCTCTTGGTGCCCCCTAACAGCCATTGGTAATACACTGTCCAATATTTGATGAGCGTTATCTACTCTAATCTTAACAGATATATCGGTATCCAGTCTTGATGCATCTTGACTAGGAACATTTAAAATGGTATATTTATATTTATTCTGATATATTATTCACGGTTATAACACCTTGTAACTACTATCACAAAACATACCATTTATGGATTTTCTATTAAATATACCTTTAATTAAATTAATTAATTAACATAACACATTATATCAAGTATATAATAGAAAAAACACCTTTATTTCAAACAAGATTGGTCAACGAATTAGATATATGTAACAAATTATATAACCGCCCCTAAGGCATACTCCTAACTCTATCATGATATTCTTAAGGAAATTGGGAGTCCTCGTATTATTTAAGAATACGGGCTCGTCTAGTGAATTCCACCATTGTATTTTAGAAGTTAAAGGGAGAGGAACGAGCTTGTTTACAACATTACCCAGTTCCTCACCCTTCAAAGCTATGAATTTATGACAATTAACCTTATTGTAAAACTATTTTTTGAAATATGACTCTTATGTAATAAAAATGTATACATTACTACTTCATAATGTTTCTTAATGAGTTATTTGTTTGCATTTTGTGATACGACCCTTATTCCCTTCTCACAAATGCTTTGATAGGGTTGAATGACAAAACACGAAAACTTTATCGTCTATTTCTTTTGCATTGGTTTTTTTATAAGGCTTTGAAGCAAGATTGCTCTCACTTCATCCATTTCCCTTGGAAGGGTGCTTTGGCCAGGCCCAACGATAGGACCAAAGGTTTAATTGACCATCGCTCTTTGGATGGGTGCTTCGGCCAGGCCTTATAGTAGGATCGAAGGCTTCTCATCCATTCCCCTTAGATGGGTGCTTTGGCTAAGCCCAACGGCGGGACCAAAGGCTTGATTGACCACCACTCTTTGGATAGTTGCTTCGACCAGACCATACGGTAGGACCAAAAGCTTCTCATCCATCTCCCTTGGATAGGTTCTTTGGTTGGACCTTACTATAGGATCAAAGGCTTATTTGACCATTTCTCTTTGGATGGGTACTTCGATTAGGCCTTGTGGTAGGAAAAAAGGCTTCTCATTCTCATCCATTTTCCCTTGGATGGGTGCTTTAGTCAGGCCCGATGGAGGGACCAAAGACTTAATTGATCATCATTCATTGGACGAGTCCTTCAACCAGGACTTGTGGCGAGACCAAAGACTTCTCGTCTATTTCTCTTGGATGGATGATTTAGCCAGGCCTGGGACAGAGCCAAAGGCTTAATTGACCATTGCTCTTTAGATAAGTGCTTTGGCCAGGCCTTGCGACGGGACCAAAGGCTTTTATCTGGTTTCTATTCCATTTAATTTTTTTCCTTCTTGAAAACATGGCTCCAAGCATTAGTTTCATCTTTTAGAATGTACATCCATCATTATTTGAAACTTTGTTTGCCCTTTCTCTAGTTTGTTGAAAGCTTGCATCCAAAAAACTCCCGCAATTCCTCTTTTCTCACATAATATTCTATGGTTCCCCATAAAGCCCTATAATAATTAGTATGGTGACCAATTGTTCTATGATAATGGCAGTATTCACCCGTTCATGCTTTTATTCACTTCTTATGGTTTTCTTAGAAGTATAATAGTTCAGTTAAAGAATATACTCTTTCTTAAGAAATGTGAATAAGAGTAACCATTTTGCTCCTTGGCCCTTTTGGTATGTGACTTCCTTACTCGCTTCGGAACCTCTTTTGTGGATTCATAACCTATCCTTGGTTTTAATCAAATTTCATTTTCATTATTTGAAAACCTCCTTCTTTCCTTTTAAGAGTTGAGTTTACAATGTCTTTCCATTTCTGAGCATATTTGTTGAAGTCATGGTTTAGTTCTATTTCAAAAATTATCCCTCAAGCTTGAAACTGAATACTTGTCTTGCTTAAGAAAATAAGCCATCCTTTAACTTGGTATCTCTTCTATGTCCTTGGATTGATCTCTTTTTATTTAGTTCATTTTCCAAGGAAAAATTGATTTTTCTCTTATATGGAATGGAATTAAGCTCCATTTTATTGGGATATACTGGGCAACTCTTTTCATTTCTTCTAAAGTTTAAAGGGCTAGATTTCTTATATTTAATTCTTGATCTTTGCTAAATTGTAGGGCATGCTATGGATAGGTTGAAGTGTTCAAGTGGGTTTCAGAGGATCCTTGCTAAGATTTACCTACCATGTTCAAGTTTTGAATGAAGCTAGATATGATTCTATATTCAAAGTTCTTGGTTTTTCCCCGAGTTCAACTTTCAATGAAAGAATCACTAAATGTTAGGTAAAAATCTTGTCCAATCCTACGTGCTTGGAGATTAAAGGAAGGCAGGTTGTCGAGTTCAGTATACAAGTCAAAGGATGCAAGTATAAGTCATAAATCCATAATCAAGCATATGCAAGTCATAGGTCCATACGGGATCAAGTGCAAATCACAATTTCATACGAAGCTAATTATGCAAAGGAAAATTCATTCAAGTCCTTAGCAATAATGTTCCAATTTTGATTTGGCCTAGCGACCATTATAATATCAATCTCAAGCTTTTTATTGTACATTGAAGAAATATTAAATTAGGTAGAAAAACAACTAGGAATCAACCCCTTTCTGGTAGGGGGTACATGCCTATTTATAGAAAACTTCAGCCTTTAAATTCATGACACATTTTATTTGAGAAAATTAAAGGTTATGATTTGCTGATGCAGCACATGCTCAATATGACATGTGGCACTACCCTTATGACGACATGGCATAGTTAACTCAATAGGAAAACATCACATGGCTGTTAGGATGTTGATTTTTAGGTATATTCTTCAAAGTGTGATCGCTTCGGATTGTCAACTTTTGATAGCTCGCTTTGTCAATACATGATAGCCTTTAAGTACCTTCCCTCGATAGCTCATTTCATTAATATGCGATACCCTTGAAGTATCATCCCTTGATAGCTCATTCCATCAATATGTGATAGCTTCAGAGTATCATCCCTCTATAGCCCACTCCATCAATATGTGATAGCCTTAGTTTATCAACTTTCGATAGCTCATTCCATTGATTTGCGATAGCCTTAAAGTATCATCTTTTGATAGCTCATTCCATCAATATGCGACAGCTTTGAATCACCAACTTACTACAGCTCTTCTCTTTATTTTATCATGCGCTTTGCTTGTGTCAACTTATTATAGCTTTAGTTATCAAACTGCAATAGCCTTATCCAGTTCATCCCTCGATAGCTTTACTGGTCTTCTACTTGTGATAATTCCTAATATCACCATATGATGGCTTACCACATCACCTTGCAATAGCTTCAACTTGCAATGACTTTACTTAGTATCATTATGTGATGGATTTCCTGGATCTCAACTTATGATGGCTTTATTTACTATCAACCTGTAATAACTTTATCTTCCATCAACCTACAATAGCCTTCTTTTAACTTGCGATAACTAGTTGGTTTGAATGTAACATTTGATAATACTCAAATATAGTTAATTATTGAAAAAATTAAATAATTTATAGTCAAGGACCACTAGCTTAAGTGACAAGTGGGATGTGCTTAAGAGATTCAGATTCTACAAAAAGAAGGCTATTTACTGATGCCAAAAAGGCATTAGCAAAGAATATGTCAAAAAAGAATTTCGATGCCTTAAAGATGCCTCTTGTGATGCCATTACCAACACCAAACAAACAACATGGCCGATGCCTCTTTTCCGATTCCATTTCTAATAGAGTTAGGGGTATGCCCTAGGAGAAATTCTGTAATTTATTATGGATTATTAAGTCTATAATCAATTCTCGTTCATAATAAAAGGTGTTTTCTTTCTGTTATATGCTTGTTATAATATGTTATGATTAATTAATTATTTAATTTAAGTATATTTAACTGAAAATCCAGAAATGGTGTGTTTGTGATAGTAAGTACAAATAGTTGTAATCATGAGTATTTTATTAATAAACACGTCATATTAAATATTATTAGTCAAGATGTATCAAAACTGGATTCAATACATCAATTGAGACTATAGTACGTAATGCTCTCCAAATGTTGGGCAGAGTAGTACTCATGACTGTTGGGGCATGTAGAGGTTACATGCTGATAGTTATTGGATAACCATGGAATGACTCACTAGATAGTTTTCTGTTAGTTAATATAACTAAGGTCAAACAGAAAATATCGATGTGACAATATTACACAATTCTATTGACTTGAGAATATTTTTGATCTTCAATATGAAAGCTCAGCTTTGATTATAGTCAAATCATGGCACAATGACCATAGAATGACTATAGTTTGGTCAAGTGGAAGTATTGGAAGTGGAATGCTATTCAAGAGAGGATTTATCTCCTCAGTTATATGAGGTTAATATCACGGTCAATTGAAGTCAACTCAAAATCAAATCACTGGCCAGAGTAGTTCGATTAATAATAATTGTTATTATTGAACCAAGGACTTTGTATTTGGACTACAAAGTAGAATATATATGATATTGGAAATTTGACCGTTACCAAATTTCATAAGTCTTACTGTGATATAGTTTTGATGAAGAGAATTGGTATAAATAATTGTCAGTATCATGTAATGCTTAATTAAAGTAAACTTAGATTTTTACCAAAGTCATGTTAGCGATAAATTTGGCTATTATGTCCCAATACCCTCTAAGTGACATGTGAACATTATTATTCGAATTGTTCGATATTAATCACTAACCAAATTTACACCTAAGAGTCACACGACTGAAACGTTGAATACTCTTGTTACCACCAGATTTAATTATATTATAATTGTTAAAAATTAACTAAATTAATTAATATTTATGAAATATTAGTTACAAAATTTTATTTAAAGTGTGTTGATCAATATTAAATAATATATATATATATATATAATAGTTATAAATACACTTATCGATATACGATATCGATACACATTTATGTTGGATTTAACTATGTTAATTATTGGTCGGGCTTGAAGCATCTTTGAGACCCATAGAGGGCATGTTGTAGCCGACTATATTTAGCTTAAGGGATGTCGACCATGTGATGGCTAAGAGAGGATAGGATTTTGAATTAAAGAGAGGAGAATGGGTAAGAGAAAAGAGAGGATCTAGATCCTTATTTTACTCCTTAGGATCTTGATCTTCTTTATTTAAAGCTCTCTAATCCTTACTTTCTAATTTTACTTTTGGCTCTCCTCTCTACCTGCCAAGGCTGGCCACTCCTTTTCTCCATCCTCAAAATTTTCAAGCTTAAAATGTTTAATCAAATAATATACAAGCTTCGATGGTAGCTGCATTCAAGACGGTAGCACTTTCTGGTTTCAAGACTTGATTAATAGGATGACCAGATTCAATGTTTCAAGGTGCACTGTCTAGGCATTAAGCAGAGGTATATTCATATTTATAATTATGTATAATGTGTATAATGATTATCATGCCATATATGCATATATTAATGGTGTCACCATAGGATAGATCATATATGTATATGTATTAGTTTGAAAAAAATTATGTATGCATAATACAATTGCTCCATGGCCATGCAAATAATTTTGAATTTTGTGTTATTAAATTGACTTTGATGTAAAGAATTAACATAATACTATATATGTGTGTGTATAATGTATGCATTTTATTTTATTAATTTTATATATGTATATATAGTATTAGGATATAAAATTATATATATATGTTAAAATCCACATATATATATCCTTTGATTCACAATTAGATTTATATATTTATGTAAAATAAATACATGTGAAATCAAATAATAATTTTGTAAAATATGTAGTATAATATCTAATTATTTAAAATTGGTTTCGAATTTTTAAATTATTTTTTTAATTTAATTATTTCTATATGAAAATAAGTAAATAAAAAAATAAACGATTAAAAAAATAAAATATGCAAGGTTAAAAGCTATTTTATACGTGTATATTTAAATACTTTATTAGTACTTTATTTTATATATTTATATATTTTATTTATGTTATATATATATAACAATTAAAGTATTATTTAATATATATGAAAGATGTATATATATGTCACTTTATAGTTTTCAAAATATTTCATGTATATATATTTAAATTAATTTATTGTATTAAATTTGGAATTATTTTAATCGCATATAAATATTTAAAATTAATTTACTTTATTATAATAATGTTAATTTAATATATACATACATATATATAAATAATATATTATTATATAAAATTTTACATTTACAGTTGTTATAGATATATATATATATATGTTGACAACATTATGTATACAAAGAAGCTAACATGTTCGTTGTAGTGTAAATCCCAACATCTATACATAGGCATGTCAAACCATATACAGCTTACTATGTTGTACGTGCATGTACACTCATATGTGTATATGATACACATATCATATAATTTAATGGAAACTTAATGAACCATTGTTTATAAAATTAAATAAAATATTGATTTTATTTAAAACAAATTTAGATAAGATCTAAATAAACGTAGACCTTATAGGCCCAATAAGATCCAAATGGAAGATTTATTTTTGAATTTTACCAAGATATTCCATTGTGGGCTGACCAAGTCCCAACAGTTTTGAACACCGTGTTGACCACATTTTAAGTTATAAAAGTCGAAATTACCGACGCCTTTTTAGCGACGCCCAATCAAAGTGCAAAAATCATATTTTCTAACGTTTTACAAACGCCCTTCCGACGCCTTTGCTGAAACAAATTTAATGCATTTCTACTACATTTCTCACCTTAATCATATATTTATATATATATGTATGTATGTATGTATGTATGTATGTATGTATGTATATCATAGGTCCACATATATTAAATACCGTAAACAAATAACATATATCCCATATTGCATCCAATTATCATATATCATATATCACATCCAAACTAAACAATACCATCACAATACAAACCAAATATCCAAGCAATCCATAAGCAAATATCCAAACAACACCAAAAGTACCAGGCTAAATATTCAAAGAACTCCAACAATACTACGCTAAATATCCAAATAAACCAAATATACATAAGAAATCACCATCACCATCTCCAGGAAACCAAATATACATTTGCAAATACATACTTACATGAACCCTGCCTGTTATCCGGGTTTCTAACCCAGCAGAATCCAAAGGAAGTCAGAATAGCTTCATCAAATTAGAATAGCTCAATAGCCAACCAAAAAGACTAGTGCAACTAACCAAGAAAGATCAGAGGGATGGAAAGTGAGAATACGCAAAGGTGATGGATCGCTAGCGATCCATAATGTTGGCTCGTAGCTTCAGGAATCCACTTGCATCATGGTCCAATGGGCATTCTAAGGACAATGGCTAAGTTTGATGGAATTTAGAGCTAGTTAAATCGAGAAGCAAACATTCGTCTAGTTCAATCAGCAGTCTAATGCAACCAGTGTGTGGATCGACATCAAAACAAGGCAACATGCTACGAAATCACATGGAAAACACTAACACGAGATAATATACACGATCCAAAAGACAAAGTTTAGAAATCTACTAAGTACATGGACCGCTAGCGATCCATGCTCTATGAATCGCTGGCGATCCATACCTTTTTTCCAAATTGCCATAAACTTCAAAGGAGAGGATGGTGGGAAGCATCTCAAGCGAATGGATTGCCAGTAAGCCAAAAGTTATGGATCGCTCGTGATCCATCAAATTAGCTCGGTTCTCAATGAAACTTATAGTACACATTCACACAGTCATTTGCAAGCATCTAGCAAGAAGACCTAGCCCAATAACTCTCCAACCCTTATAAATACAATTCTACCTGCAACATAAATAGGATCTTCTAGACTGGCTTATTCTTCACTCTTCTCCTCCCACACAATAGTCATATAGGGGTTCACTGTGATTCTCCAGTGAACCTTTGTACTTGTGACTTGATCTAACTTAGAAGATTCAATCATATTGTAATCCAATTCAATTTGTAATAGCAGCCAGTTAATAGAAAGTTATAAAGTGGACATAGGCTTCATTAACAGCCAAACCACTATAAAAATCTTCTTGTCCTTTTATTATTTTTGCTTCTTTTAGATTTATTCTCTATATTATTGCTTTGTAAGAACAGGGCTGGTGCTTTCACACTCAATCCAGGCTGTTGATCCATTTTTTTGGGTAAACATTTTGGTGCTTTCACTAAGAAATCCAACTCAGGCTTAGAACTAGCTATCTACTTTGGATCAGATAGGTTCAAAAGTTAGATCCTTAATCTCTGTTCAAAAGATCCGCTGTTAAAAATTAATGGCTTCGGGAAGAAAAAGAACTGCTTCTAGAAGATCCATAAGGGCAGTAATAGCCGAAGAAGAGATGAATCATCAACAAATTGAAGCAAATGGCGCCAACACAGGAGATCAGGGGCCAGGATCCTCCAATCAACGCGAAGTCATTACAAGAGATGAATTGAATAAAATGGTTGATGAAATCAATCGGAAAATGGAAAGCAGTCAGAGAGCTCTTATGGATCAGCTTAATGCCCTTTGACCTTACAATCACATCCTGCTCTAAAAACTATGGCAGAACCCGCGGGTGCCATAAAACAAGAAAATTCTTCCGTTTTTGGTCTAAACAGAAGAAATGGAAAGCAACCGCAAAGAGGAGTGATTGCCAAAACCGTGGGAATCAACGTAGAAGGAAACACAAGTACTTCACTGACCGCAAGGCAACCAGCTATGAACTTGAACCAAGGAGCGAAGACCCCACAAGAGGACATAGCCATGGACCTCTCCGACCCAGAAGATGGAGAGCAATTTAACGACATCAAGTTGGAAGGAAATGCCAATGCATTTGATAATGCCAGGAATGTCCAAAATACCCTAATCAGACCAACTGCAAGCCAACGGGATCTCGAGAGAGTGGCTCTTTCGAAGATATGAGAACCTAGGCTTTAGCCCACTCACCAAGATTATTGGCAAAGCCAAACACTCGGTGTAGTGACTGACAGCCGACCCCTGGACTACCGAACATCAGAGGCATTTAACGTGGATATGGTCAAGCGACTAATGGATGAGAATAAGAATAGAAGAGATGATGAGTGGGGATCCGCTCCAAGTCGGACTCCTTCACCGAAGAGATCTTCAATGAGCGGTACCCAGAAAAGTTCGCTATGCTAACTATTCCATCCTATGACAGAACAATAGACCCAAAACCCCATATGTACAAGTACAGTTGGTACATGGATGGAGTGAATGCTTCAGACACTGTCGATGTAGATGTTTCCTGATTTTTCTAGAAGGAATTGCTTCCATATGGTTCACTAGGCTTCCACCAAGATCCATCTCCACTTTCGACCAACTGGCAATAAGATTCCTTGATCAGTTTAGACTTCACACAGCGCAGCCTAAAGATGTGATGTCCTTGTCCGGCCTATTCTAGGGATGAAATGAATCTTTGAAGTCTTTCATGACTCGATTCAATACCGCAGCGACATAGGTAAGCAATCCGAACAAGGATATAGTTTCATGGCTTTGGTCCGTGCCATATGCCCTGAAACTGAGTTCGAAAAATGGATCAAAATGAAACAACCTACCACTGGGAAGGACGTCAACCGTAAGGCAGGTCAATACTTAAGATTGGAAGAGGTGCATGAGTTAGAAAGGAAGTCTACTAGCTTGCAACCGATGAACAGTGGGCAGAGTGACATAGCAATGAACCAGAACATAAACGCCTCTGGGACCACCGAAGGAAGTACAAGGAAAGATGGAAACCAAAAAGGGAAAATCAAAATTTCGATAAACGAAATGGTAACAATAAATGACTTAAAGGCTTCAGGATCGAGGATTAAACCCCGCTCAATGATACTCCAGAAAACATCTATCTAGCAACACAGGGGACAAAGGAGTATAAAAAAAACCCCTAAGAAGGAAGCAACTGAACGAGGAAGTTCTATCGCTTCCACGAGACGCATAGTCACACCATAAACGAGTGTCGTCATCCAAAGAACTTGGTTGAAGAGCTGACTTGGGAAAACAAGCTTCAGCAATACGTGAGAAAATCGCAAAATCCTGACTAACCCGTGGCTCCCCAAGCTCCTAGGGATCAAAAAAACCAAGCCAGAACCAGCAAAGAGGGATCCAAGAAAACTGACCAGAGACTCATCATTGGAAATATATCTGGAGGACCACATCCCGCACAGAGAAGTTGGAGAGAAATGGAGCGGTCTGCGAGTTCATTAAAGCACGCTCCGAAGGATTCATGCCTTGCAATCAAAGATGGAGCTCCAGCCAATGAGCAAAAAACTTTGAATGATGATATAGTATTCCGAAATCGGGATACCGAAGGGATCGAAGCTCCAACTCTCGATCCCATGGTAGTGACAGTAGGGATGACAGTAGGGATCGGGCCCGCTTTGGTCCGATGAGTATTGGTTGACAGTTGCAGTTCTGTGACTTTTCAAACGTAACTTTGACCGGATGAAGATCAATATAAAAGATGTATCTACATGCCGAACAAAAATCCAAGGATTCACTGGTGAACCTAAACAACCCGTTGGGACGATTGACTTGCTAGTAGAACTTGGGGAGGGCGACCAAAGAGTTACCCTCATCCATACTTTTGTAATTATAGATGAAACTTCCACATACAATGCCTTCTTGGGACGACCCGCGCTGGCGGATTTCAGAATCGCTTGGTCCAGTGGTGCCTTACCGTGAAATTCCCAATGGCAAACGGAACCAGGTTGGTCAAAGAAGATCAATGTGCCACCAGAGAATATTACATTGCAGAAATGTGCGAATCCAAAAGAAAAGAAAAAGGAAAAAATGTGGGGAGAACTCTCCACATTCGCGAACCTGCCGAATAGCAACTATAGAGCCACCCCTGGCTTGGGGACCATAGCCGATTCGACAAGGCTTTGGACCCTAGGAAGAAGAGTTTGGGGGAGGATCGGGCAACATCGACAGAATTGATGGTGTTTGTTCCTGTTGATATGGATGATCCAACACGGGTCTTAAAAATTGGATCGCACCTTGGAAACAAGATGCGATTAGAACTCACCAAATTTCTTCGTGCCAACTTGGATTTGTTCGCTTGGACACATTCCGATATGTGTGGGTTATTGCCCGAGATTGCATGTCGCACGCTCAACATTGACCCCAGGTTTACACCGGTAAAGCAAAAGAGGCACAACCTGGGCCCCGAGCGGTCCACGACATTGAGAGAAGAAGTAGACAAACTGATGGCCAAAGGTTTTATTCATTATGGGACTTACCCTGAATGGGTATCTAACCCGATTTTGGTCAAGAAGTCCAACGGGAAATGGCAAACTTGCATCGACTACTCAGACATAAACAAAGCCTGCTCGAAGGATAGTTTTCCACTGTCCAGAATTGACCAGCTTGTGGATGGAACAGCTGGGCATGAACTACTATCATTTATGAACGCATACTCGAGCTACAATCAAATCTTGATGCACAAGCCTGACCAGGAAAACACCAGCTTCACCACCGACCTAAAATTATACGGCTATAGGGTAATGCCATTCGGTCTAAAGAACGCAGGGGCAAGCTAACATAGATTAGTAAACAACATGTTTGTGAAGATGGTGGACGGAGAGGACTTGTTCATCTACTTAGCAGTCTCACCTCACGCGTTGAGCGCTACTCTTGTGGGTAAAGAAACTAGGATTCGACGACCCATATGCTACATTAGCAAGTGGTTCACTGGAGCCGAGAAAATTATCCAAAATTAGAAAAGCTAGCGTATTGCTCCTTGATCACGTCTAGGAAGTTACGACCGTATATCCATGTGCACCCGATTAAAGTATTGACTGATCAACCTTTAAAGCAAGTATTGTACTGACCCAAAACTTACGAGCGACTCCTCAAATGGAATTGAGCCAATATGATATCACTTACCATCCAAGAAGGGAAATCAATGGACAAGCGCTGGTAAATTTCATCGTCGAGTTTAGCATACGGGATGATGAGGAAGAAATACCATCAGAAATTGAAACATGATGGAAACTCTTCATCGATGACGCGTTTAACAACCTCTGCTTGGGGGCAGGGGTGGTTCTTAAAACCCCAAAGGATGAGCCATTTTCTATGCCTTACGTTTGGAATTCCCTGTGACAATAACGAGACGGAATACGAAGCGTTGATAGCAGGACTAAAAGTTGTGAAGGAACTCAGAATAAATTCCGTTCACATCTACATCAACTCTCAACTAGTCGTTTGCCAGGTAAAAGGTGAATATCAAGCTCGAGGGGAGAACCTTGTCCCATATGTATCTTAAAGTATAAGAGTTGCTGAACGACATCGAACACTACATCGTAACTCACATCCCGAGGGAGCAAAACATGAAGGCTGATTACTTAGCCAAACTGGCTAGCTCCGGAGAAGGTCAATCATTGGGACTAGTCCCGGTTGAGACCCTGACCGCTCTACGTATAAGCGAAATGGATATCAACTGGATTTTTGAAAGCACCGTCAAACCAAAAACGTGGATGACACCAATTAAAGACTATTTGCTTACAGGAACCCTTCTCACAGATAGAAACCAACGAAAAAGGCTTCTCCGGAAGGCACCAGGATTCCTAATACAGGATGGGATACTCAACCTAAGGTGGTTCTCTACCCTCTTGCTCAGATGTGTAACCAACGTCGAAGCTCGGCAGATCCCAATGGAAGTCCACGAAGGCGACTGTGGAGACCATACTGGGAGGCAAACCCTTGCAAAGAAAATCCTCCGGTACAGATATTTATGGCCAACGGTAAATCGCAATGCAGCAGATTACGCCAAACAGTGTGATCGATGCCAAAGATTCAGCAAGATTAAAAGAACCCCCTCAATAGAGCTAACGCAGATGGTCAGCCCATGGCCGTTCGCAATATGGGGAACTGACCTAATTGGCGTATTCTCGGTAGCTAGAGGAGAGGCTAAATATGCCATAGTTTCCATTGACTATTTCACTAAATAGGCCGAAGCGGAACCGCTGGCCACCATTACCACAAAGAAAGTTATTAATTTTATTACTAAAAACATCATTTGCAGGTTTGGTGTGCCACATAAAATCATCACTAATAATGGGACCCAAGTCGAATGCACCGAGTTCAAATACTTTTGCAAACGCTTTCGAATCCAGAAAAGCTTTTCCGCAGTCGCTCATCCGCAAGCAAACAGACAAGTGGAAGCAATAAACAAGATCGTCAAGTCCACTATCAAAAAGAAGCTGACTAAAGCTAAATCAAATTGGGTTGATGAACTTCCACTCGCACTATGGGCATATAGAACAACACACAAAGCAGCAACCGTGCATACCTTGTTTGCTTTGGCATATGGTTTAGAAGCAATGATCCTCGTAGAACTAGAAGTCCCCTCCCATCGAAGACAGAATTTCAATGAAAGGCAAAACGAGCAGCTCCTACTCGAGTCGCTTGATATGATTGATGAAAAGAAGGAAGAAGCCGAACTGAGGACTGCTGCTCACCAAAAAAGGGTTGCATAGTACTTCAACTCCAGAGTTCGCAACCAAACCTTCAAAGTGGGAGACCTCGTCCTTAAAAGAGTCTATCCCGTACCGGGAGCCTTCGGACCAAACTAGGAAGGACCATATGTGATCAATCAAAAGCTAGGGGACGGAACTTTCAAACTGACAATCGTGGATGAAATCCAAATTCCTCGAGCATGGAACAACGAATCGCTGTGTCCTTACTTTATCTGAAACTATCTTTTGTACTTTCTATTTTTCAGCAAATAAGCTGCCCCGAAACGCTGAGGGCATTGTAAATTGGCAGAATTTTCCCAACCTTTCTTAATAAAAATTGCTTTGATTTCTGAACTAAAAAAACTGCGTTCATAAAAGTAACATGTTGGGTCGACGGGGCCAAATCGGTTCAAAGCCATTTAATCGCTGCTTGAGATAGTGGAATCATGCTCAAGTATGCCCCACTTATCCGCCGGGTCGACGGAAATAAATCAACTCAAACTATTAGATCAAAGGAACCCGATCCCCGCCTTCTAAGAATCGGTGTTGCTCCGGCAGCACCGGGAAGGCTCAAATCAAAACCGCGCATCCCAAAGTCACACACTACCTTTTGGAGCCATGGAATCACGCTCTTAAAGCATAAACTCCTCATGTTGCCCAAAGATTAGCAACGTCGAGAAGTTCTGAAACCGCTCTAGGTCGATGGGTCGTATCGGTCCCAAAAGCCCCGCATCCCATAAGCCAGCACACTTCTAAAAGCCGCACATACTTTTAAGTACTGGCATTGCCCTGGCAATACTGGGAAAACTCACCCATTATAGGAATAACAAGAATCAACCTATTCCTATTATCGGGAGCAACGGGCATGAATCCAACAAAATCAGACTGCTACAAATTGGTAGAAAATTCCAGTTGTTGACCGACAATAAATCTATAATTAAGTCGTTCAAATTATAACTTCCCAAGGATAGGAACCATAAAGCAAGTCCGGTGATAAAAAAGACAATAATATACAAACACTTGGATCAACTGGTCGTTTGTCAGGTGTTCGTAGTAAACAGCCCCGTGAACTAGGGGGCACACGCCGATACTCAAATAGAAATACTCAAAAACAAAACAATTCACAGTTCTGTTACTCCAAATAAAGAATTTTGGCAGTAATCACAGGACTAGATAAAATAGAATAGCAGCAAATGAAATTGACATAAGTGCATGAAACACAAATAAGTAGACAAGTAAAATTATGATCAAATGTCAGCATTGTATTA
Source organism: Allium fistulosum (assembly GCA_030737815.1). Classification (NCBI taxonomy): domain Eukaryota; kingdom Viridiplantae; phylum Streptophyta; class Magnoliopsida; order Asparagales; family Amaryllidaceae; genus Allium; species Allium fistulosum. Next base: position 1,028,059,568 of record CM060902.1, read on the forward strand.
CTTATAATGTTTTGTGTACAAAGTCAAAATGTGGGAGCCGTACCTACACAATATCGGTCAATAAAAGAAAAATACATATGCTACAACAAAAGCACTAAGTGCAGACTCTGCACTTGAACAAAACAAAACAAAATGTCTCGAAAATCAGCTCCACTGCCATCCGGACATCTCAACGCCTCTTTCCGCTGCTCCCCTTTCCGCCTTTAGTTGGAAGTTTTTGCTTATATTCAAGATCCCGGCCAGGGATTGCGTCGCTGCCGGTGATATCAACTATCTCCTCGGTGCTGGCATCTCCTCCCTCTCTCCAACTTTCTCAAAGGACTCCCCTTTTATCTTGCACTTCCAAGATTTGCAGGGGCTCTTTGAGGATTTTATCGCTTCAACCTTTTCTTTCTTAACGGCGACCAGTTGCTGTTCAAATTTACGTGGGTACTCAGTTTGGATCTCCTGCTTTTGAGCTTCGGGTATAGTAAGGTCTCCCTCCAATGATATAGAAGGGTCATCCAAGCCATGCAATGCAGCGATCTTCTCATACTCCGGCCCCGGCTGCGAACCAGACATAGATGAAACAGTCGGAGCAGTTGTAGAGACAAGCATCGAGGTGGTTGAAATAGCGACAGGTCCGGGCATCAAACAAACTGGTGGATCAACAGGTAAGGAGGACGGACCTATAAGATTAAAAATGAAAGCGTTAAGTTTGACTTGTTCTTGCGGCGTGAGCTGGAAATTCTCAAACTCAGGAGAAATAAGAAGGCTACCTGCATCAAAGGAGTGGCCAAGAATATCGATCTCATATTCACCACCTTCTCCTTCTTTTGATGGTTGCACAATCTACGGAGAAGCTTCGGGCCTAGAACTCACCAATTGATCAGGAGGCTATCTTGACGATTCGCCAGGTCCAGAAACAAGGGGCTCCACAACATTTTGGCAGTTGTAGTCATGGCCACATCGACAACTTCATGTTCCTTTTCAATTCATAGGATCTCTCAGTCCTCTATCAGTGCTTTCCTTGACTCCTCGTTAAGGTAGGCATCCTCTAGTTCCCACTCAATGTAGACATCCCCGCTATCTCGGAAACGGGTCAGAATTTCCTCCCAAATCACAGCAAGAGTGTGTGGAAACTTGGGGCCCAAATAACTGAGACTCCTCTGATGCAACGGGGAGTTGATGTAAAAGTTTAAGATGGTATCGTCCATCTTCTCCATTTTCCTCTCAAAGGTGTACTGTAGCTCCAAATAATCCACCATAACGGTGGCCTTTTCAACTTTAACATGAGTTTTGTCGACGCTAAGCTACGCAACTCTTTCTTGGAGTAGGACAATCGTCTGGGCTTGATCAGAGATGGTCTTATCATGGGACATCACAATCCCTTCATACTCCGCGATTGTTTTATAATGCCCTTCAACAATCTTGTCGTGATCAACAATAGTCTTCTTCTGGGCTTCAATAATCATGTTGCGAGCTTCGAGCTCCTCTTTTAACTTGACTTCGTCCACATGGGCCTTCTTAATTTCATCTCGGAAGACGATCTCTATTTTCACATGGGCCTCTTTCAACAAGTCGACGTTATTCTTACTCTCTCAGAGCATTGCGTCCCTTTCTCATACCAGTCGTTCAATTCTGGCATCGTGTTCCGTCAACGCCTTCTCGAAGTCATCCTTCTCCGATTCAAAGGAGATGATCTCTCGGTAATTATTGCGGTACGTATCAGCTAGCTGCTTGCATAGTTTTTCCCATCCCTTGGCTTGCTCTAAATCACTTTGGATCGCTTGAAGGTGGGGCATTTAGGAATCTTTTTGGACTAAATAAAGGTCGCGGTCAAACTTAACTCCTTTTAAAAACCACACGAGGAGCGCTGCTTCAAGTCTAGGAGGACCAGATGGAAGAATGTAAGTCGATCTCCGATGAGGGTGCGAAGAACTAGAGGCGAACGCCACATGGGACGATGGAACTTGAGATGAAGATGGAGCTTGAATGGAGGAAACCGAGATTTCAAGACCGATGGAAGCTGGGGCCGGGGCAAAGGCCTGTTGCGTAGAAGGATGAGAACTGCGATCAACCTTTCACTTCTTAGACGGTTCCTCACACTCATTAAGGGTTTTTCTATTCTCATAGACACATTTGTACATCCAACCCCATTTCCTCTCATTGTGACGACGAGCTTCAGCCTCCAAGTCCTTTTGCTTTCTCCATTCCTCCTCAGTCTCGCGACGCTGATGATAGCTTGTGGATCATTTCGACCAATGTTGTAAATCGAAAAATTCCTCAAGGTCGTTATAAACGCCATGTCCTCTCATGGTACCTGACATAAATAATAAATAAAGAGCTTTAGTAATAAAAAAATAGGCTTGAATAATGTGTGTGTAAGTGAATGTGACCCTAGTGAAACGGGTAATGTGTCTCGGGGGGCCTAAAATGACATGACAAACCAGATCGGGCAGCCATTACGGTAGAAATCAGACTGATTTTAGGCACAACATAGCCCGAGGCAGGAGACGTCTCTTCAAATTCGAAACCTCCCATATAAGTTCATCAATATCCACGTAGACGTTGCTCAAATCCTCGAAGTCTACGCCGGCATCTTTAATCGGGAAATCCTGATGTCGCACGACTATTGGTGGAGCATCTTTATTGCGAATCTCTCGGTGAGGGGAATCCGGAAGAACGGGACTCAACCCGGAGTCTCGTCACAAAATTCAAAGTCTCCGTCACCAGAACCTGCATCAAAATGATCATCACTAGAGGAGGAATCATAGCTACTGCTACTTTCAACTTTACCCTCCTCTTTTTTTGTTGCCACTGCAGCCTTGCCTTCTTGTTGCTTGAACTCTTCTTGCTCTTCCTATGGAATCAGCGATATTTTGACCGGACAACTGGCTTCAGTCATGGCGTCTCTTCTTTCATGAGTCTCTTTAGCTGACTCGCCAGACAATCCCTCATTTTCTTAAAAACTCCCTCTTCAGAACCATGTGATGAAGAAGTGGAGCGCGTTCGTATTATGGAGCAGGAAGGAGACAGAACTTCAACCTCTACGGCAGATCTCCCTAGATGCAACAGTCCATACCGGAGCAAATTTTCGTCTGCTAGCAGAAATCTACCAATTTCTCCTCGGTATCTACAACCTTCAAAGTATGGAAAATTTGGTTAAGCGATAAGTCTTGATTTGGCTTCGGAATAACTGTAGGAAGCATTTGACTTGTTATAAACTCCATAGCGACATTTCAAAATTCAATGAGTAAAGAAGAGAACTTACCCCCCGTTGTCCAAAGGAAATTGAACCCTTCGGGACATCTAACGAAGAAGTACTGATTCTTGAATTGGGACAAAAGTTGCAGCACGATCTTGCGATTCCTTTGGGCCTCAATGACGACAAGGGATGGACACTCGTCTCTCCTCTTAAACGAGAGGAAATATCCCAACTCGTCGAAACTCGAAGCACGGTTAAATGTCCGCATAAACAGAACGTGCATGAAAGTCAAGATTGCATACCCATTAGGATGAATTTAGAACGGGGCAATTCCCAAGTTCGAAAGAGTTTCTCTCAAGAAGTCATTGAAGGAAGGCACTGCTCCGTTTAGGCACATATATCGATGACAAGTAGTGTATCCCGAAGGCGACATATGGGAGAATTCATTCTTCTCCGGCAGGCGCACGTCATCCTCCGAAATTCCATATTGTAAGCAAATGTTATGCAAAACCTTGGTGGAGATTACGTAGGAAGCTCTCTCCGGTAGGTTAAGAAGAACTCTGAAATTCGGCGGAGTCCGGTCCATAACCGGACCAACTGAGACTAGCTGACCGTATTCAGGCCGCGAAGCGGAAGAGGAAGGGGCAACATACGATGGTTCGACTTCTGAAAGCGCTGGACTTCCTCTACTGGACTTATGGTGAGAAGAAAGATACTTCATTCTATACAACAGGACTTGCATCCGAAGCGGTCAGTTAATTATATCTTTAACCCTTACAACACTTGAATTCCGAAAGAATATCGATTCACGCCGACACGTCGGATTTCAAGTATATACCGAGGCAAGTGTAATGTATTATCTATGTGAGGTGAGCTCGGTGTCCTGAATACTACAAATGCTCTATCTCGTGTAGATAGTTCGCTCATAGTAGAGAATGATAAGGGCTTTTCGTATGATTTTTTGAAATTACTCCTTCTACACTCATCCGTTATCGGTCAATGATCGATAATGGATCCATTGTCTGAAGCTTCACGGAAAGCTCTTCCCATTATAGGTACACCGAGCGTGCAAGAAACAAGACCAGTCCGAATTCTCCGAAAGGCGACAACAACATAAGCTACTTGTGAGATGCTATCCTAAGCCGTTATCCCCCTCCAGAAGGGTTAAAACCAATTCACAATGCGTCGTGTTGTATCGGCAATGTAACTTAGCACAAGTCAATTTTGATTCTATGGATGAAGACAACGAAACATGTTAGGCACCGGGGTAAGGCCCGAGTGTCGTTCCGTGTAGAACTCAAGACTCGATTTACTATCTTCTTCTATAAAATCGCAATCAACTCTTATTTTCTACTATAATCATCACCAATACAACCCCATCGTCAAATTTCTAAACAAACGTCAGAATCAGCATTACCCACCTCGAATCAAGAGTCAAAAGGCAAAGATGGTCGGAGCTTTTGACCCAACGATCCAGGTAAGAAGGGTTGGTGGCGATCCAAGAAACGAGATGATGGAGTTAGGGTTTGGTTGGTGCGATCCAGAAGGAGCTAGGGTTGAAATCAAAGCAATAGGAAGCCTTCGGTCAATCAACAATGAGAAAATTTGGAGATACATGATCGGTGATGGTGGTGAAGTGGATGGATTTAAGGATCGTTCGGGAATTAGGTCGAGTCGCAAAAGGTAAGCTCGGGTCGCAAGAAGAAGATAGGAATGAAGGATGGATCGGCTCGAGACAGTTAAATAGAAGGTTGCACGAGAAAAAACGCCTAAGTCATTGAATCGCTAGCGACCCATCGGCTATGGATCGCTAGCAATCCATCAAATCACGTTCGATCAATCTCAAATTTAGCTAGCATGATCCACGTGCTGCTTAGAGGCATTCTAAAAGTTATGGGGTAAAACTTGGTTTGTTATAACAAGCAATGACAATTCAGGTCAAAACTTAATGAGCAACTGAATAGCCAAAGTCAAATTCGTGTGGCCCTAACACTGTTGCTTGGACCTCGCCAAGCAGAAACTGGAAAGCAATTACTTCCATATCATGCTTTGTTTTCAACGAAGGCATACTCTGAGAGGCAAATCTTATCCGGGTTTTTAACCCAGCAGAATCCAAAGGAAATTGGAACAGCTTCGTCAAGTCAGAATAGCTCAAGAGCCAACCAAAAAGACTAGAGCAACTAACCAAGAAAGATCAGAGGGAAGGAAAGCAAGAATATGCAAAGTTGATGGATCGCTAGCGATCCATCATCTATGGATCGCTAGTGACCCATAATGTTGGCTCGTAGCTTCATGAATCCACTTGCATCATGGTCCAATAGGTATTCTAAGGACAATGGGCTAAGTTTGATGGAATTCAGAGCTAGTTAAATCGAAAAGCAAGCATTCGTCTAGTTCAATCAGCAGTCTAATGCAACCAGTGTGTGGATCGACATCAAAATAAGGCAACATGCTACGAAATTACATGGAAAACACCAACATGAGATAATAGACGTGATCCAAAAGACAAAGTTCAGAAATTCACTAAGTACATGGATCGCTAGCGATCCATGCTTTATGGATACCTTTTTGCCAAATTGCCAGAAACTTAAAAAAGAGGATGGTGGGAAGCATCTCAAACGAATGGATCGCCAGCAAGCCAAAAGCTATGGATCGCTAGCGGTCCATAGCCTATCAATCGCTAGCGATCCATTAAATTAGCTTGGTTTGCAATGAAACTTACAATACACCTTCATACGGTCATTTGCAAGCATCTGGCAAGAAGGCCTAGCCCAATAACTCTCCAACCCCTATAAATACGATTCTACCTGCAAAATAAACGGGATCTTCTAGACTGGCTATTGGAATTCTTCAGAGATTATTCTTCACTCTTCTTCTCCTACACAATAGTCATGTAGAGGTTCACTGTGATTCTCCAGTGAACCTTTGTACTTATGACTTGATCTAACCTAGAAGATTCAATCATATTATATTCCGATTTAAGTTGTAACAACAGGCAGTTAATATAAAGTTATAAAGTGGACGTAGGCTTCATTAACAACCGAACCACTATAAAAATCTTCTTGTCTTTTTACTATTTCTGCTCTTTTCACATTTATTCTCTATATTATTGCTTTGTAAGAACTGGGCTGGTGCTTTCACACTTAATTCAGAGTGTTAATCCAACTTTTGGGTTAACACTACCCAATATATCCATCACCGCCACCACTCCTAGAATAAATTTTATCATTTGGAAAGCATCGCAAAAACTCATCTGTAAGCAATTCGAGTTGCTTATGTAGCTTACCGACATGTAAATTCAACTGTTTTCCTTCTTCTTCTACACCAGTGTTAAACGTAGAAGCTCTATCTAATGGTGATCTCTACATTTTAACCAAATTTGTTTGTTAATAATAAGTAATTTTCTATTTCGACTATAGTATTTATTGAAACCAAATTTTCAAATTTGCGTTAACCATATATTTTTTTATTTTTTAAAAACTCCATAATATTGAGGACCTCTATGAGGAATGGCGAACCGACCAATTCCAAGCGAGGATTAAGTTGTGCATGTCCACTTCAACTCATGGCACCAATAACCCCTATGATACTATTTTTTACGAGAAATATGTGCAAGGCAGTGCTTGAGTCTGGGTCTGTTACCAAACCTAGGCGCTACTTTTCCATTGCTTCATACCTGCAGACTTTGTTTAATTATACATATATGTGTGTGTGCGTGCGCGCGCATGTGTGCGTGTCTGTGTGTAATTTATCGAGTGTTTAACTTTTACAAACATAATCTTGTTTTATTCATTGAAACAAAATTTATAATTTAACTCAATTATATATACATTTTTTAATTTATTAAGTGATTTAACTTATATATTTGTTTAATTTATTGTGTGATTTAACTTATACATTTGTTTAATTTATTGCCTTATAAAAAAATATTTTAACTCGAATAGACCCTTGTTTAATTTATTGAAATAAATTTATAATTTAACTTAGTTATATATATATATATAATATGTATATGTATGTATGTATATAGATATTTAATTTATTGAATGATTTAACTTTTACAGGCACACTCTTATTTAATTATTGGAACAAAATTTATAAGTTAACTCAATTATACAAGCATTTGTCTAATTTATCGAGTGATTTAACTTATATACTTGTTTAATTTATTGTGTATTAAAAAAAGTCTATATTTTAGCTCGAATAAACTCCTGTTTAATTTATTTACCATTGTTTTAACATTGTAGGGTGGTGATTATACTAAGAATTCATAGAAATTACATACATAAATATAGACCTACACATATATGTGGTTCTTGAGATTTAAAACCAATGTATATATACATATAGTATACTATACGTATATATGTATATTGTTTTGTATACATATATACTTAATATCATATATATAACAAATGTTTAAGCTATTACGTACCCAAAAACTATTATCGTACTTAGGCTTACCATCCGCCCTTGTTGCAGTAGCTCTAGTGAGCGTGTGCATTATATCTTTGTCCACTTCTCAAGTTTTCTCCATGAGGAACAAGAAGGAAGTGCCATCGAAGATTCATTAACCTTAAGTCTTGAAACATTGATTTACATAACATAAATATTATTGCGGTTATAACTTGTCCAATACTAGGAAAAATCCAACAAATAACGAATCTGATTAATATCGATATTCGTTTTATTTAAAAAATGAATATCTATATAACAATCATATATGATACTTGTTAGACGAGGTTAAATTAAACATCTACGGGGTTTCACAAATACCATCATATCAAATGACAATGAATTATTAAACAATTTATATCAATATACGAAGCTAATCAAATATGAATATACACTTACACCAATGACAATGTTTTATAACAATTTATATCAATGACAATGAATATAACTAAAGAAGCTAATCAAATCATAGTATTGCACAGGAAATGAATTGGAATAATAAATCATACCGACGGAGCCTTGAGCAGCGACTAGGAGGAGAGATTTGCTGCTTGGGCTTGCGGCGATCGACAAGGTGGCAGTTTGGGCTCTCTGCGGTTGACGATGTAGGGATATGGGTCTTGGGCTTACGGTCTGTACTTTGCAACAGCGTCGAGGTGGAGGGCTTGGCCGATAAGGAGGAGTGAGGACTTTATGATGGTCGAAGTAGTGGGAGAAAGAGGGTTTTGCATCAAGGTGGAGGGCTTGGTTGACGAGAAGGTGGTGGGGGCTTGTAGCTGTCAAACTCGAGGAAGGAGGAGGTGAGGGCTTGCGGTGGTTGACGTCGAGGGAGCCGAGAATCATTTTTCTTTCTTTGTAGTTTGGAAAGTGGGGAAGGGGAAGACATCAACTAGGGTATTATCATTAGGGCCGATGCATCACCGACGCCATTATTTAAGTGTCAACAAGACATCAATAATGTTGTGTAGATAATGGTTTACGTACGACTTACCAACACCACACCGACGTCTTAAGTAATAGCGTCGGTGTGGCTTTTTGGTAATGTCAAGTAAGTAAATAGTAACTATTCTAATAGTAAGGAGGTCATGCGTTCAAACCTCTTTAGACATCAAAATGAGTTCTTTGCTTGAATTAATTGCCTATCTTGTTATAAAAAATATCAAATAACCTAAAATATCGAGTATCCAAATCTAATACTACAAATTATTTAAAATTATGAGATAAGTTATATATATGTGTGTGTATCGATTATTATTATATATAAACAAACAATATAAAATTAATGATAGTTATTTTATAAATAAATATATTAATATATATTATGATATTACTAATTATTATTCTTAGAAAAATCAATACGATATACACTTTTTAAATTTTGAAAATAATATTTAATATAAAAAATGAATAATATATGATTATGAAATAGAATAGAATAAAATAATGTAATGATATATGTCAAATTCTCGACATCATTGCTAAGAATAATTTTCATTGGCGTTGGAAAATTGAAGGTCTAAAGAAGTTGTAGGGAATCGTCGATGCCTTCCATATGATCCTTCTCTAGAATAAACCATCGAATAAACAATAGGTGAAGGGATGACGTTGGTATTTCCCTACACTTTGGTGACTCAATGGTGATATTCTAAAGATTCCCGATGTCACATCGGCAAGTGACGATGGAATTCAATGTGCCTTTAGTAGTGTACATGTTGGTCGTTTATGTGACCATGGATTGACGAGGGTTGTGAACTTGGTTTGATTGCTCAAACTCAAGGTGCAACACTAAAGTCATGTTTATAAACTACAAATTTTGTTTTATATTAAAGGTGCGTTCTTTGCGAAGTAAAAAGGGCTTCAGAAAAGAGTATTTTGAAGGTGGCATGAATGAGGAAAGTTATTGTGTTTTTGTGCTGCGAACAAGACTACGAAAGAGGCAACAGAAGAGGAATGTGAACGGACCAAACCGTCCAGTTTTCTAAAAATAAAACAAAGTGTCGGCCGTGGCTTTGGATGCGGACTTCACATTTTTCTTGCACTCCATCAACTGATCAAAATGGTCACTCTCCGTTCAGAACATTGAAAATCTGGCGCATTAAATATTTAAAGTGGACGGTTTGATGTGTGCGAACACACCCTAAATACAAACCATGGGTGAGTAACTGTAAATTTGGCTAACTTTCAATTAATTAGAGTGAAGTAGGCTAGTAATACAGTGTGATTAGAGTGAAACGACAGTAATATCCAGCAGTTGGTTGTGCAAAAAATTACTTAATATGCAACTGAAAATGAACCAACTTATTAACCTCCAATGCACTCACTATACACTAGTGAAAAATATCTCGATACTTTTTATAGGAATTATTACCGAGTCATATCAACGTAAATTGCCAATCCATTTTGAAATATCGATCGGAGATTTACGAGGAGTTATTACCGAGTCTGCAACTTATCCCTCGACCTCTATATATATACTCGTTAATTCATAGAAACTAATTCGCTACTTTTATAAACTAAAAAAATGGCTTCATGGAAACTAAAAAATGTTGCAATTTTATTTGTTTTAGTTGTTCAATGTGTGCTTCATATTTCAGAAGCTACAGAGATTACTTTTGATGGCCGTGCCATCAAAATCAACGGGGAGAGAAAAGTAATCATCTCAGGCTCCATCCACTATCCCAGGAGTACTCCTAAGGTAAAAATAACATAAATATAAAACATTATTTATTGTATCATTACTATCTTACTGTAATTTTTGAGATCAATGTACATATACATATTGGAAATGTATTTGTTTGTTATTCAGATGTGGCCTGATCTAATAGCAAAGGCAAAGGAAGGTGGACTTGATGCCATTGAAACTTACGTGTTTTGGAATGCACATGAACCTACAAGAGGAAATGTAACTGTTATTTCATCCTTATGTTTAATAATATAGGTTGAAACTATATATGGGCTGACGAATTTGTACTAAAACTTTGTATCTGTGATTTTTTAGTATGACTTTAAAGGAAATTTGGATCTCGTTAGATTTATTAAGGAAATCCATAATGCTGGTCTGTACTCTATTTTGCGGATTGGTCCTTATGTTTGTGCTGAATGGAACCTCGGGTGAGTAAATATTATTTGTATTTAGTTTTTTTTTTTAAATTTTTTTTTAACAATTATAAGTTTTAATATATTTTTTTGTTTTTCTTTTGTAGTGGTCTTCCAGCATGGTTGAGAAAAATTCCTGGAATGGAATTTAGGACAGACAATCAACCTTTTAAGGTGCATTATAAAATACATGATTTTAGTTTTTAGTATGAAATCATATATTCTTTGGGTAACCGTTTTAAAAGTACAATGTTTTAATTTTGTAGGATGAAATGCAAAAGTTTACTACGAAAATAGTGGACATGATGAAAAAGGAAAAACTGCTTGCACCTCAAGGAGGACCAATCATTCTCACTCAGGTATATTGTCTTTGTTTTTATGAGTTTTTAAACTTTTTATTTCTATTGTTGAAAAAGAATTCTTTTTTTATTTTAAAAAGTATCTGAAAATTAAAAAAAAATTGATATTTCAATAAAGCATTCTAACTTCCAAAAGAATGAATCAAAAATTAAAAAATGGAACTTTTATTAAATTATAGTGAAATTCAAAGATTTCCAAAAGGAATTTACATGTTTTTATAAAATAAAGAAATAGAAAAAAAAGAATCAAAATTTTGCAATAAAAATCAAAAATCTACAAAAATTCAGATTGTTTGAAAAAGTTGAATAATTTTTGAAAAATTTGAAAACATACAAAAATTTGAAAATTAATTTCAAATTTAACTTGCTGTTCCTGAGGCTAATTTTTTTTGCAACTTCTTCCCTCTACCTATTTTCCTGTTCTACTATCTATACAAATACATAAAATATTTTAAAATTCAAATAATTCTTTCACAATATTCTTAATTTTTAGATATAAAATAGAAATCAAATATCAGTATAGACTGTGAATTAATTATTCCCACCCTTTTCCTAAAAAAAAAAAAAGTCCAAAATAAAACTGAGATATACAGAATTTCTTGATAAAAATCCAGTATTCATAAAAAAATGAGTATTTCAAAAAAAGAATAAACAAAACAAAAATATTTATGAATACTCAAAAATAATTCAGAAATTTTCATTAAAATAATTCGCAATATCTATGCAAAAATCAACTTCTTTTAATGAAATTCAATGGTGACTTTGAATACTGCATTCCCGTAGTAGTGGTGGTTGATTAACTGTTTAATTTTATTATAAATGCAGATTGAGAATGAGTATGGAAATATTATGGATGGTTATGGAGAGGCTGGAAAAAGATATATTAACTGGTCAGCAAAAATGGCGTTGGCACTGAACGTGAGCGTCCCGTGGATCATGTGTCAACAGTCTGATGCACCCCAACCAATGGTACACCATTCATAACTATTGATATTACATGTTCAGACATTTGAGAAGTAAATCTTAAGTAAAGTTGATCGATAATTACATATAGTTTTCTAAAATAATAAACTAAAATCAATGCAGATAAACACATGCAATGGATTCTACTGCCATGATTTCACTCCCAACAATCCAAACAGTCCTAAGATTTGGACTGAGAACTGGACTGGCTGGTATTTATTCTTTCCTAATTTCTTCTGAATATAAAATATGTACATACATGGATCATCAATGGTATAACAGTAATTTTTGATTAATAATTTAGGTTCAAAGCTTGGGACTTGCCAGACCCACACAGGCCTACAGAAGATGTAGCTTATGCAGTTGCTCGTTTCTTCTTGAACAGTGGAACAGTACAAAACTACTACATGGTGACTCTAAATTATATTAATGATATTTAATATTGTTTGATTATCTAAGATAAAACTTTACGGTCTATGTTCTTGTATTTAGTATCACGGAGGAACAAATTTTGGGCGAACAACAGGAGGGCCATATATCACGACGTCATATGATTATGACGCACCTCTCGACGAATATGGTATACTTATATTATGCATTTTTGTTCTCACCTAGTATTCTACTGATATGGTTGTATCAATATTGTTGTAGGTAACAAAAGAGAACCTAAATGGGGTCATCTCAAGAACCTTCATGCAGCGATTAAACAGATGGAGAAGGCCCTTGTAAATGGAGATAAAAACCTCACACTACTTGCTAACAATACATCGGTAATTAAATGATATATTTTTGTACGTACATTTTTCTTATTTTTAGTTGGTGTATTTATGTACTATTGATATTTGTATGATCAGGTTACAAAATACAGAGTCCAAAATGGAACATCAGCATGTTTCCTGCACAACAAGGACAATGCTAGTGATACATGGATGGATTTTGAAGGAAACAGATTCTTTTTGCCAGCATGGTCAATAAGTATCCTTCCTGACTGTAAGAAAGAAGTATTCAACACTGCTAAAATCACAACTCAAACTTCAGTGATGATAAAGAAACCAAGTAGCTTTGCCTCAGAGAGCCAAATTCGCGGAGCGAAATCAAATCACACAAACACTAAAACCACGCTTTCCTGGAAATGGAAACCTGAGATTTTCGTGAATCAAGTACATGGAAAAAGACCGGATTTCACTAACAATACCCTTTTGGAACAAGTTCCAGTTAGTGCAGATGTTAGTGATTATTTATGGTACATCACAAGGTATATAACTTCATATGGATATCCATCCTTTCATTCATTTCAATGTTTTCGTTTGTTCGTAGGAGATTATTATGTTTAAAATGTACTGTTTTGTAGCGTTAACGTTAGCACAGCTGGTAACATGACTCTTCGAGTTAACACAACTGGACATGGTCTTCATGCTTTCGTTAACGGAGTTAGTGTTGGTAAGTTTTTTTCCATATGTAACATCTTCAATTTAGAATCAATATTACAGGTTGTATCCAATTCATGTTGATTAACATGTCAACTGCTTTATCTATTCTAGGACATCAATATTCAGCGGATGGTCCATTTAAGTTTACATTCGAACGTCCAGTGACTGTTAAAGCTGGATCAAATGACATAGCTTTGCTTAGTAGCACTGTGGGCTTGAAGGTTAGTGTTGAGATATAGTTTTATCTGCATCAATTTATTTGTTATTTATTATCCTAAGAATTCAATGTATCTATGTGTTTATGTTTTGTGCATAGAATTATGGGGCAAGGTATGAGAAAACACCTACTGGAATAATTGATGGTCCAGTACAATTACTTGGGCAGAATGCTTCCGGAAATTCGAACTCTTCTGCAAATTCAAGCGCTTCTGGAAATGTAGCATATGATTTATCACACGATACATGGAAATACATGATTGGACTGGATGGTGAGAAGGTGAACATTCACCTTGAGAGTTTCAGTGAAGGCCATAAATGGGTTAAATCTAGATTACTGCTTCCGATAAACAGGCCATTCACTTGGTATAAGGTACATTACAGACATATCAACCAGACATACACAGAAAGTTGTTATTAAGGGCACAATCCATCTAATGTTTTGCTTTTGTAATACACAATAGGCATCATTTAAAGCTCCACTAGGAACAGATCCAGTGGTTGTGGATTTACTGGGAATGGGCAAAGGAGAAGCCTGGGTAAACGGAAAGAGTATTGGACGATACTGGCCTTCTTACATTGCAAAGAAAGACGGGTGTACAAAATACGACTATAGAGGAGAATTCACTTCTGATCGTTCTTACAAAACTGGATGTGGGGAACCCTCACAAAGATGGTAAATTTTCATTTATCTTCAATATGTACCTTTTGTTTTCGTACATTTTCAAGCACGGCTAAGTCTAATAAAACAGGTATCATGTTCCACGAGAATTTTTAAATACTGACAAGCCCAACACATTGACATTATTCGAAGAAATCGGAGGGAATACAACTGCAGTAAACTTTCAAACAGTAACAGTTGGTGTGGTTTGCGGCACAGTATCGGAGCATGAAACATTATCATTGACATGTCCTGGGAGAAGAATAACAAAAATTGAATTTGCTAGTTTTGGAAATCCTGAGGGCACATGCCAAAGCTTCAAGAAAGGCTCTTGTGAATCTCCTCTATCTCTACATAAGATTCAGCAGGTACAGTGATGACTGCCAGTTTAGCTTATATTTCTATTACAGTCTTTAATTTTGTTTCTTTTGTTCAACAATTCTTTGTATATCTACAGGAATGTGTTGGCTCGGAATCATGCGAAATCAAAGCAGATGTAGATTCCCTTGGCACAACTTCTAATGTTTGCAGTGGAAATACTGCTAGGAAACTATCAGTCCAAGCAGTTTGCAGCTAGTTCTCTTTATTTTAATAATTACTCTTTTGTAAAGTTTTTTCAGACTAGTGCTTTTTTAATGTTTTCTCTTTTGGTTAATAATACTATTAGATTGTTTGGCTGATCTAAGAACTATTATGCAGAAAAACAAATTTTAATTTGTTTAATATCAATGTCAAGTTTGATGTATTTATCCTTTCTTTCATATGTGTTTCATACACTTATTTATCGTATTTAGCTAAGATAAGATTTGTGCTTCACTGTTCCATTTACTCTTTCAATCTACTGCCAATCCAAAAATGGTAAAGGTGGAAGTTTGGAAAAGAGGAGGAACAAGACTCGCACTTTATGTCATACTTGTGCGAACTCGTGCTACGCTCCCGGGTTGCAATTATATGTATCGTGTAATAAAATTTTATTAAAAAACACTCAATAATGTAGTCATTTATTTGGAGTAATTTTAGAGATTTGAAAGTGAGAGTAAATCACTTCACGAAAGCATCTATAAATCAGTGTCATCTGATATGCACATCAAAATTTTGGATTTTGACAACGATCTAAACATACAACAAAAATCTTTAAAAGCGATGTCAAGTAGAAGACTTCGCTTACATGACAAAATGGAATTAAAATGTTTTGATATAAGTGGCATTTTATAAAGAAAGGTATGCAAGTTGAGAAATAAAATTGACCTAAAAACAACATTCAGTCGCTTACGTATGTTACTCATCATAAAAAAGATATCAAAATCGACTTGAAAATCTGCATACTTTGAATTACGTTTTGGATTGAATAAGCTTTAGCAAATACTATACAACGGTTGACTCAATTTAGTTCACTGATAAATAACTTGAATTTTAAAAAGTTGTAGATCAAAATTCTTGTCAAAAGTAATTTCCATATAGTACTTTTAATACTTTTGGACCTATCAATAACAATAGCAATTTTCATCTTTTTTTTTTCATTTTTCCACTTCTGGCTAAGAGTCGACTCAACTTGCATGGGCATCTTCACAATTAGAATAACCCTAATTGATCATCAGTTCCTAAATCCCCAAAGTCACAATATTAGATAATATCGTATATAATATATATAAATGAGCATGTCAACAATGTAGGATAATATCATATATAATATATATGTAACCGACCAATATATAAAAAAAACATTTAACACATTATAAATCAATTAAATATATGTTGGATAAGATAACCAAGTTAGACGCAAATTACTTGTCCAAAGTAATAACTTAAAAACTCTATAAAAAATGGACTAATATGGCTTTCTTTTCTTTTGAAATCTCATCAAAATATCTAACAAAATCATTTTTCTTTTCCCACTTTTTAAGATCATAAGCTATCACGTCTTAAAAATTCACTAATTTTAACGCGTTAGAATAGACTATCATGCCTTAAAAATTTATTTATTTTTCGCACATTAAAATATAGAATGTCGCATCTTGAAAATTTATTTATGTTTGCTCGTTAAAATATGGATGATTATTCGTTAAAAATTTACTCAGTTATCGCACGTAAAAAATAAAGGTTGTTGGATGTTTTAATCAATAGTCGCGCACGGCAATAATCTCATAGTAAACGTATAAAAATAGAGGTCACCATGTATAAAATAGGCCGAACTCTTCTCGTGAAATTTCTTCACGTGCATTTGCTGAAACTTTGCATGCATTCACTTAAACCAACATACGTGCTACACAGTTAATTATTTTTGCATTTGTGATTGAGAAATCTTTCGTGTGCCACATGATTAACTCCATGAAATATTGTGTACATGGAGTGCTATCCCTTTTTTTAACTTGCTGAAGCATATATTATATAGCCTTGTATTTGGTTTTGCGGCCACGTCCTTGTATATTTCATACTATTCAAACATTATGCTATCAACTCACTTCCCTACTTGTCCACTTGCAGCACCTCTTCTCTTCATATATTTTATGAGCCATACTATATTTTATATAATATGAAACGTACATCTTGCTTTTATGCATGAGTAACATACCCCTTCTCTTCATTGTATCGTATTCAATGAGTAATTTTTCAAATTCTACAGTAAATTTATATATTTTGTACATTAGGTTATAAATGTATGTTATTTTATATATTTTTCTCTCAATGGTTGTGGAATTTAAAATTCTCATTCCGCTGCACAAATTCCCCTTGCTTTTGTGTGTATTATATTGACCATGGTGCAAACTTTCTAATCAAAATCAATATAAAAGCACTCCTTTGCTAATAGGGTGCTACAAGGTTAGGCTTTAAAGTTAAGATACCAAAATATCTATGTCAGAAAATAACAACCAACTAAAATTATATCGTTAAGAGCTGTAGTGAAAAATTGGTGATCGATAACAATTCAACACCACGGTGCGCTGCGGAAGCGATTTCAAATCAAGATCTAGTATTGTCTATTTGAATACCAATGCAATTTAAAATATCAATTATGAGAACACAATCAACAATACGAAAAACAAGAGACACAGAAGATTTAACGTGGTTCGAATATGAAGATCCTACGTCCACGGAGACCCAATAACCCTTTTATTATTATCACCAGAGATTACAAGCCAATACAATGATTAGAGAGATACAATAGGTGGAGACTCCCTCTAATCAATTACTCAATTGAAGAGATTAATAATAGAGCATTCAAAATAGAAAACCCCCAATTTGATTTCGTTAGGGTTTCTATTAATTACAATTATTGGAAATCTGATTAAAACCTAATCTCTTAATTTGGAAGATGATTAGGAGACAATATATAGGTGACCTACATAATCTAGATCATCCATCCACGTCAAAAGAATCTGCACCATCAGTTTAGAAAACCAAGCTCCGGAATTTACAAAATTGCCCTTCAGAATTCGGAACTAGAAGTATAGCTTTCGTCGCCTCAGACGTCTGACCAGGAAGGGTCAGACGTCTGCAGAATATTTCGGGAAACATTCTAAAACAGGGTCAGACGTCTGACCTGGGTGGGTCAGACGTCTGCAGGAAGTTTCAGGTTACAGTATGCAGGAAACTCCACCTCTTCTGACAACTCTTCTTCCTCCAATCAACTCCAATGCTCTCCAATGCATAGCTCTACCGAATCTTCACATCAAACACATATATGAATCGCATAAATTCAACACTCCACCTCGATTCAATATATGTATGTCTCATCAACAAAGTATCATAGGGTTTATTGGATCTCACGCCCAATGGCGCCTAAGCAGCTGGAATCAAATGGATCAAGTTTGAGCAATGCTCAAACTTCTCCTTGGGAAGTGGCTTCGTCATCATATCTGAGGGGTTATCTGAAGTATTCACTTTCAACAACTTGATCTTACTCCGTTCTTCCTCCAGCATAAGGAAGAAACCTCTAACATCAATGTGCTTCGTTCGTGAACTATAAGCCTGATTATGAACAAGATGAATTGCACTCCGACTGTCTAAAAATAGCTCCACGGTCTTCTGCACCATAAAAAGATCATCCAACAACTGAAGTAAATACGAACCCTCCTTAGTTGCTTCAACAATCGATATCAATTCTGCTTCGGTAGTTGACAGAGCTACAATAGATTGCAGCTTTGATCTCCATGAAATCGATCCTATGCCAAGTGTAAAAATATAGCCCGACACTAACTTCCGTGCATCTCTATCCCCAGCATAATCTGAATCACAGTATCCTCTAAGTGAGATGTCGCCATCCACTCCACCATATAACAAGCCAACAGATGAAGTGCCTCTAAGATACCTAAGTATCCACTTTACTGCTTGCCAATATTCCTTGCCTGGGTTAGACATATATCGACTTACAACACCCACTGCGTGGGCTAAATCTGGTCTAGTGCATACCATGGCATACATAAGACTACCAATAGCACTGGAATAAGGTATGCCAGTCATATACCTTTTATCTTCTTCCGATGTGGGAGATTGGTCTTTTGACAATTTAAAATGAGAGCCTAATGGAGTACCAACCGGTTTGGCTTTCTCCATTCCAAATCGAGTGAGGACCTTCTCGATGTATTGTGCCTGAGTGAGTCTCAACTCTCTCCGCTTTCTATCTCTACAAATCTCCATACCCAATATTCTTTGTGCTTTTCCCAAATCCTTCATATCAAACTCCTTGCTAAGTTCAGTTTTCAACTCCATAATTCTTACCATACTCCGAGATGCAATTAACATATGATCAACATATAACAATAGATATATTAAATCATTATCACATCTCTTGAAATAAACACACTGGTCTTTAAAGCTTCTAGAATATCCTTGTGAAAGCATAAACTTATCAAATCTCTTATACCATAGTCTAGGTGACTGTTTTAGTCCATATAGAGATTTGTTAAGTTTACAAACATAGTCAGGCCTGCTACTATCAATGAACCCCTCCGGTTGCCGTAAATAAATTTCTTCATCCAGATCACCATGCAAGAATGCGGTTTTGTCATCTAGTTGCTCCAACTCCTTATCATAATGAGCCACTAATGCCAATAGAATGCGAATGGAGGTATGCTTAACAACTGGAGCAAAAATGTCATGATACTCAACTCCCTTTTTCTGAACATACCCCTTTGCTACTAACCTTGCTTTATATCTGAAATTTCCATCGCCGCCGTCTTTTACTCTATAGATCCACTTACAACCAATAGCTCTCTTGTTGGTGGGAAGAGGCACCAAATCCCAAGTATGATTTTTCTGCAAAGATTCAATCTCCTCTTCCATAACAACTAACCAACTGGAACTGTCAACTGAAGCAATAGCGTCTCTATAATCTCTGGGTTCGTCATGGACAACATTCAAAGCATATGTTGCCATGTCATCAAAATCAATGTCTTCGATGCTCAATCCAACAAAATCATTAAGCCAATTAGGCTTCTTCTTCTGTCTAACAGGTCTGATCTCTGAACTAGTTCCACCTTGAGTCTGATCCTCTGTACTAATCTCTGTACTTTCCTCATCAACCACGGTGTCATCGGAAACACCTTCAGAACTTCTATGAAAAGGAACAGTAGATGACTTACTTTGTGTTTGGTATTCTTCATTTGTCCTCTCATTGTCATCTGATGAGGAAGGCTGCACCTTCAACATATCCTTCTCATCAAAAGTCACATGCCTGCTGGTAACAATCTTCCTGCTAATAGGACACCACAATCTATATCCCTTCACTCCTCTTCTATAACCTAGAAAGATACACTTGCGAGCTCTAGGTTCCAGCTTCCCTCTGCTCTTATGTACGTAAGCTGGACAACCAAACACTTTGAGGAATGAATAGCTAACAGGCTCTCCTTTCCATACTTCTTCTGGGATCTTCGTATCTATGGCGGTAGAAGGTGTGCGGTTGATGAGGAAAGCCGCCATAGATAAAGCTTCTGCCCAAAATCCCTTTTTCAACTTTGTAGTCAATCTGAGGCAACGAGTTCTCTCCAATAATGTCTGATTCATTCTTTCAGCAACTCCATTGGACTGAGGGTCGCCAGGTGTGGTGTAATGCCTCTTGATACCTTCAGACTCACAATAATCGATGAATTCCCATGATACAAATTCACCGCCGTTATCTAAAGCAACTGCGCCGAGGAATAAAAAAGAAGAACAGAGAACTTTCAATTTCTTTCCTGACTGCTTCTCAACTGTAGATTTCCACTTTCGAAACCTGTCAAAAGTTTCACTCTTCGACTGTAGAAAATATACCCAAACTTTACGAGAGAAATCATCTATAAATGAAACGAAATACCTGGCTCCACCTAAGGAGGGGCAAGGGGAAGGTCCCCAAACATCTGTGTGAACATACTCTAAGACAGCCTTTGCCTTATGCTCTCCAGTACCAAAAGAAATCTTTGTCTGCTTCCCAAGAACACACTCTTCACAAAAGCCAAGCTTTGAATGATGAACACCATCAATCAAACCTCGCTTTCTCAACTCATCCGTGATGCGCTCACCAATGTGACCCATCCGTAAATGCCATAATCTGGAAGAATCCGAATCAACAGAAGTAACAGATGCTGATTCGCCAACTACAGTAGTGCCGTTCAAAAGATAAAGATTTCCTGCCCTTACTCCTTTCATAACTATCATAGAACCCTTTGATATTTTCATCTTCTCTCCTTCAACTACAATCTTCAAACCAAGCCTACTCAGAGCCCCAATAGATATCAAACTTCTTCTCAAATCAGGTACATGTCTAACATCTGTAATAGTACGAATAACACCGTCAAACATTCTAACCTTCACACTACCAACACCAATCATACGGCAAGAAGCATCATTGCCCATCAGAACTTCTCCTCCATCAATCTCACGGTAAGTGGAGAAACAGTTCCTATCAGGTGTCATATGATAGGATGCGCCAGAATCGATCAGCCATAGGTTGCTCTTCCCAGAAGAGCCAGAAGCTGTAAACACATCGGTATCACTCTCTGTATCTGACTTCTCAACGGTAGATGCTGAAGCTTGCTTTGGGTCTCTTCTTCTACCTTCAAGCTTGGGACAAGTTGCTACAAAGTGCCCTGGCCTTTTACAATAATTGAAAGTCAATTTATTAGGCCTCCTAGATTGAGACCTTGATTTATTTCGACCTCCACCATATTTTGACTTGCTTTGGCTTCTTCCTCTCTGAACAGATAAGCCCATCGTATCACTGTCTAAACTAGTGCTTGCTAATCTATCCCTCAACACTTCATTATGAAGTCCAGCTTTAATATCAGATAGGCTAATTTTACTACGACCATAAATCATAGAATTAACAAAAGCAGTGTACTCCTTAGGCAAGGAACATAAAAGGATTACCGCTTGAGCCTCATCTGTAATTTCAACTTCTGCTGCCTTCAAATTCATTACTAAGGTGGTTAGGGCATCCACATGCCCCATGAGATCAGCTCCAGGCTTCATTTTGTACGAATAGAGTTGTTATTGCAGAATTATTCTGTTAGTGAGAGACTTGTCCTGATATGCATCAGATAATGCATCCCATAATTCCTTTGCTGTTTTCTTTTGAGAAAATTCTCTAAGAACCTCATCTGAAAGACTTAGCCGGATGGTAGTTAGGGCTTCATCTTCCATCTCTTCTAAAGTTTCACTATCTAACTCTTTCAGCTTCTCAGGCGCAGAAATTATCTTAAAAGTCTTCTCCTTCTTTAATACGGCCTCCATCTTCATCTTCCAAGTTCCAAAGTCTCCCTTTCCATCAAAACGAGTAAGTCCATAATTGACCCCAGATTTACCAATAGATTTACTTGAAGTAGCCATTAATATCCAAACGGAACAATAACACCAGCTCTGATACCAAACTGTAGTGAAAAATTGGTGATTGATAACAATTCAACACCACGGTGCGCTGCGGAAGCGATTTCAAATCAAGACCTAGTATTGTCTATTTGAATACCAATGCAACTTAAAATATCAATTATGAGAACACAATCAACAATATGAAAAACAAGAGACAAAGAAGATTTAACGTGGTTCGGATATGAAGATCCTACGTCCACGGAGACCCAATAACCCTTTTATTATTATCACCAGAGATTACAAGCCAATACAATGATTAGAGAGATACAATAGGTGGAGACTCTCTCTAATCAATTACTCAATTGAAGAGATTAATAATAGAGCACTCAAAATAGAAAACCCCCAATTTGATTTCGTTAGGGTTTCTATTAATTACAATTACTGGAAATCTGATTAAAACGTAATCTCTTAATTTGTAAGATGATTAGGAGACAATATATAGGTGACCTACATAATCTAGATCATCCATCCACGTCAAAAGAATCTGCACCATCAGTTTAGAAAACCAAGCTCCGGAATTTACAAAATTGCCCTTCAGAATTCGGAACTGGAAGTATAGCTTTCGTCGCCTCAGACGTCTGACCAGGAAGGGTCAGACGTCTGCAGAATGTTTCGGGAAACATTCTGAAACAGGGTCAGACGTCTGACCTGGGTGGGTCAGACGTCTGCAGGAAGTTTCAGGTTATAGTATGCAGGAAACTCCACCTCTTCTGACAACTCTTCTTCCTCCAATCAACTCCAATGCTCTCCAATGCATAGCTCTACCGAATCTTCACATCAAACACATATATGAATCGCATAAATTCAACAAGAGCAAGTATTTGTTGAGGGAAATCCCTTCACATGATCAGTCTAAGAGAATAAAAAACAAATGCAGTAGAAAACAGCTGGATCGTGATTGTAGTGAGACGATACAAACGGAGATAAACACCAGAACAAACAGTCACAGACCTATGCAATGCGGAAAAATAAATAACACCAGTATTTATAGTGGTTCCACTACCGCGAGGCAGTGTACGTCCACTTCGGGAGATGAGATTTTATTAATCACTGAAAGATTAGAGTTATAAGATTGATTTACTTTTGGAGGCTATACATAAGAAGAATTTACAATACAGACAAAATTCTGCAGAGTTTCGGCTCTCTAGGATAGCTGCCATTATTGTCCAGAAGCTCCGCTATTCATAGAATACAGATATGAGGAGGGGTAGCTGCTATATAGCAGCCCTGGGTTTTGGTTCGGCATGCATCTGGTCCGGCACAATTTGTTTCGACCAAGTGCACTTCAAATCTAGACCGGCATCTCCCCTATTAGAGCGGCATGCTCAAATACCGAACGAAAATTTTCGTTCGGCATGCCCAAATGCCGCTCCATAATCACCGGACGAAACAAATCGTTCAGCACTTCCACTTTACCGAACGAAAACTTGCTCCAGCTTCTTTTTTCCACTTTACCGAACGAGACTGCTCCTTCACAGAATGAGAAATTTGGTTTGGCATTATTTCCACCGAATGAAAAATGCCGCTCCATTTTAACTCGTTCGGCAAAAAAATTTCACTTCTTCAAACTTCCCCCTTTCTCCAAATCAGCTTCCAAGCATCTCCCGAACGAGCTTTTCTACGTTGCTTCTTCTTCTTCGTCGATGATCAGCTAGGGTTTCACTCGATTTGGGAATCACATGTATCAATTTCTAACAGTTTTTTGCGGTTCGTGTTGTAAATGAGTGAAATCTCTAGGTTTTATTCTCTAATTTTACATTCAGTTATGTTCCTCACTGTGCCTCAAAGGTTTACTAAACTGCAATGGAGTGCTGATGAAAGTATTGAAACAATTTTGAAAGTTGCATAGACGATCTTGCTGATAAATACAGCATACTCACCAAATTCTACTTCAGTTTAGATTTTTTATCATTAAAAGAAAAAGAAATATTTGAGATATAATATTGTTGCTACTTGATAATATTTTTATTAGTACTTGATAAAGGGTTGTTGGTCCCATATCTTTGTGACTCAAATATGCTCAAACAATGAAAGCTCGATTTATTTGCAAAAAAGTCCACATTGATTCCATGCTTGGATCTTTACATAAATTTATTAAATTCATATTATTTGGGTACATATAAAGATACAATTTAGGACCAGGTGAATTCATCCCCTTCTACACTAGTACAAAACAGATCAGTTGCTTCGCCTCATTTGTGTCGGTTGTCCATAAAACCGACACAAATAGTGTAATTTGTGTCGGTTGTTTATTAACAACCGAAACTATTGACTTATGGGGTAAGAAAAAAATGTTAAAAATGTAATTTGCATCTGTTGTTCTTAAGAAACCGACACAATTGAAGGGAAGCAATAGATTTACTCGTGTCGATTGTTTGAACAACCGACACAATTAAATACAATAGCATCGGTTGTTAAAAAACCGACACCATAGGCACACAACTTTCCCCCCAAATCTATTTCAGCCGCCCCCATCTTTTCCCGCGAACCCTAAATTTTAGAGGGAAAATACGTCTCTTCGCGTCTATCGTTGCTGTCTTCATCCGATCATTAGTTCCCACAGTGTCCCAAATTTTAATTACCTAGCCCTAGTTCCCAATACTAAATTCCAATATTCCTTCGCTCCATTCGCTCTTCGATTTCTCCACCCTAACTCGAATACTTCCATGATTGTTCAACGTAATTAGCCGATAGCCTAATTCCTATTCGATGTCGTCAAAAATTCCTATTTGTTGAAGTTTTTGGTTTTGAAAGTAGTATTAACAGATACTTAGAAGAACAAATCCATATAAATCTGTAATTTTGTATCTACTGATTATCTTAGGTAACCTAGTTCAGTACACAACTGTTTGTGTCTATCACTAACTGAGCATGATATGAACTTCTGTTTCTCCATTATGTTTTTATTTAAGGAATAGCTCATGTGGAATAACTTTCCGATGACGTTAATTATGATTCTCCAACGCATTATTATCGTATTTAGATTAACTGCTTAGCTTATGCTTTTAGGTCATGAAGGGTTATCGGAAAACAAACATGATGACTTAATTCATGAGTACTTAGAAATATCTTTAGGACATTGCAGCTATTGATTTTGGGATGAAGTTGCTTGGATGATGTCTTAGTAGATTCAAACAAGGATCAGGTTTGCAATTACCTATTTTAGTTTATTTACCCCTTCGTATTAGAAATATAACAACCAAGGCACAATATAAACTCAATTATGCTCGTCTTTTATTTAGCTTGTATCTTCTTGATATTTTTAATGTCGAACCAATTATGAGCTTAAATCATTTTTATTTGAGATAGCGAAATTTACCAATTTTGGTTACTGACCATCTAGGTGTGAATCTGTTTTATAATGGTGTTTGCATAGTCGCATTTGTAGAGGAATTACTTTTAGTTGTATAAATAGGATGCCTCCATTATATAATTGTGTGAATGTAGGTGTATGTGTGTGTATGCTTGCTTGTATGTATGCACAATAAAAGTTGAATTTGTTTGTTATTGACAAAATTTGCTGATAACATTGCTGGTAGAATCAACATTTTTGGACTTGGCAAACATAAGTGTATTTTTAATGTACTATATAATTGTTCTTAGGTTGCCTGTTTTGTATTTGGGTAGTAATGTTAAATCCAGTTTATTGTACGTATCAGATCATTGTCTAATTTAACTAATGCCTTCATCCTGAACAAAGTTATTAAATACCAAGGTGTACATACACGCACACTTTACCTCTAACTGATCATGTATATTCAGAAAATTTTGTTTGATTGTTATTAACGTATTGGTTCTTTAATTTAAAAAAGAAAAGAAAAGGAACAGCACTGAGAACAAACCTGTTTACTGATTAGTACTAGCTCTAAGATACTGTAATTGTGATGTTAACTATGTACTGCTGTACTTCTGAACTTCTTTTCACAGAGTATGTATAAATCTACATAGTAGAGGTGATGGAGTCTCTGTACTATGTCAGTTAGTAACACTGCCGAACCAATGTTTTTTGAATATAAAATGAGAAGTCACGTTCGCCAAGAGCACATATGATCTTGTGGAAGCACCATATGAAGATTGGTTGGTTCATCTCCTTTGTCTTTTCTGTGCTCTTTGCCAAGCGTACAGAGAGCTAGAAAAACGATGAATAGATCCTTCTCTTGGTTAGGTGGAACATCTTGTGAAGCAAAGGCAACAAACCATAATGGATCCTCCCATTAAGCAATTCAACAACAACGACGATCTCTCGGATATCTTGGACAAGTATCTCAAACTAGTCCAATACAATATTTTCTTTAGTCCCGTTTGCTGTTTCTTTATCGTTGTTTGGAAGTATTAAGTGATTGGTTTTCGTGAAAGTAGATAAAAATTTCGTGAACAACACTTTTCTAGTGCTCTTTTGGCAGCTATAGCTGCTCGGCACGGGTTTTGTCTGTGGTTCGTCACCGTTGGTATGCTCAGCATTGATATTGTGATGTTTAATTCAAAGGATCACTCATTATCTCATTCATAGTAATTGCTCATGTATTAGATTTAATTGCGGGTTAACTCTATTTCTACCTTTGACACATGAATGATTAGTGTGTATGAGTCAGCAAAAGTTTTAAGAATTGGCGTATGAGTACCGAAATAGTATTTGAATGGATTTTACCGTGCTTTCCACAATTCAAGAGACCTCTAATTTATCCGTTTAATCACCCCATTATCATATTTGCCAATGACATCTGGATTTTCTACAAACTATATCTGTTTAATCACCCCATTATCAAATTTGCCTTTTAACCCTTGGAATTTATATTGTATTATTTTAAAAAGTTAACTTTTACAGGCTTCGATGCTTGAAATCTACAATGAAACAATACGTGATCTATTAGCACCAAGTCGATCGAGTAACTATGATTCTGCTTCTCAGAACAAACAGCATACCATCAAACACGATCCAAATGGCAACACATGTGTAACTGATCTTACCATTGTAGATGTGTGTAGCATTAAGGAAGTTTCTTTTCTTCTTCGTCAAGCAGCACAAAGCAGTTAACATTTTATTGTATTTATCGCCTTCAAGTTAAGAATTTATGTTTGACCAAACATGCCTGTGGCAACTTCTTCATCCACTCCTTTAATTAAGCATGCCTTGATTGATCCTTATCATCCATTGGCCTAATGCTTAATGTACCAGAATGTGTAATCAGAAGTCAAAATCAAAAAAGAAAAGCTAGTGCATTTTTAGTCTTGTACATTAAATGTAACATCATTTCCTTAATATTATATTATACCAATGTTTCATCCTCAATTTTACATTAAATGTCATTTTTTATTATCAAACATGCCTGAGATTCGTCTTTATCTCCCATTTTCCTTTGTAATATTGCCATGGAAATGTTGTTGCACTTTAGTCTTGTACATTTAACGTAAATATGATTACTGAACACCAATCCACCAGAATGCAATCAAAATCTATGTATATAGATGTTTTAAAATACATCTTTTCCACCACCAGGTCTGTTGGCAAAACACAAATGAATGAACAATCATCTAGAAGTCACTTTGTCTTCACTTTGCGCATATCTGGAGTTAATGAGGTATTATTTCTTAGTCTTAAACGTGCTTGTTACAAGTTTAATTTCATTGATTTCTAGATGTCATTCATGACAATAGAATTTCTGTATATAGAACACGGAACAACAAGTACAGGGGGTGTTAAACCTTATAGATCTTGGTGGAAGTGAACGAATTGGTAAAAGTGGTGCAGTTGGTGAACGTTTAAAGGAAACTCAGGTAAATTTAATTTGAGGGTATGTTCACATGTGACAAACAGATGAATTTGGTTTACTTGTATTTTTAATTAATTAGTAAACAAATGAATTTTGAACACTCGCTCTAATTTTGAATCAGTTCATAGTAACGTTCGTTTATAAAAAATTAAAATTCAATTTCATACTTTTTTTATAATTTTAAACGGTAATAAAATATTTTTTTTGCTTCAGATATAACTTGTGTCGGTTGTTACTTCAAAGGGAACCGATACAACTGCATATCAATTGTGTCGGTTGAAAAAACAAACATAACCGACACAAATATCAATCATTTGTGTCGGTCGTCAATAAGGAACCGACATAAAACAAGCAACAGTTGTGTCGGTTTTTCTTAAAGGACCGACACAATAAACCGCGGTTTGCTTCACTATACAAGCTGATTTGTGTCGGTCCTATTAGAAAGACCGACACAACTGTTCATAGTTTTGTGTCGGTTCTCTATTACCAACCGACACAAATAATTGATATTTGTGTCGGTTGTACAACCGACACAACAGAAAAATGTCTTTTGTGTCGTCTTCATTTGAGTCGGTTGTAAAACCGACACAACAGGGGTTACACAACCGACACAAATGACCAGTTTTGTACTAGTGCTAATAAATAAGTACATGAGTTATATTGTACATAATAAGATAAGAATGATAATAAATATGCACCAACTTACACAGAAGAGTATAAAAAAACATAAATAGTATTATACATAGAATATTATACTTTAAAATTGAAGAATGGAATACCACAGTGACTTGCAGCTCGTGAATGTTGTAGTATCTTGAATTATATATTTTGTAAGTGTTGATACGGGATTCCAACTGGAGACCACTCAAATCAAAATCCCACAAGCACAGCGGAAGACGGGATCATGGTAAGAAGTGTAAAAACAACCAATCAATAACTCAATTCCAATCTCAACCAATCCAAAACAATCACAATCTCAAACAAGCAATTCAGAAATCAAAGCAATAACGGAAAATAAATCACACAGCGATTTATAGTGGTTCCACTAATGTTGTGTTAGTGTACATCCACTTTAAGAGAGAGCTTTTATTAATATTGATGAGAAGAGTACAAGAGATTGATTACAATGATCAAAAATCTAATTAGAAATTGATTTGTGGAGAAGAGAATTGAAGAAAATTAGGTTTTGATAAACCCTAATTTGTGGAGGCTAATCTCTTGCAGTCGCTTTTTGCGCACGCACAGATCTGGAACCTGTTATATAGAGAATAGAAACCCTAGACAATGTTCCGAAATTGCCCCTGCAGATACCACAAATTTTCACGCCAAGTATGTACGTAAAAACAGGCGGTAGTCGCCTCAGACGTCTGACCAAAATGGTCAGACGTCTGACCTAAGCTTCTGGGAAAAAAATACGCTTCAGCTCAGACGTCTAACCATTTGGTCAGACGTCTGACAGAAAGCTCCAGAAGCATTTCTGCCCAGACTCAGACGTCTGACCCTTTTGGTCAGACGTCTGAGCTGAGTCAACTCAGCCCACTTCGCCTTTTCCCTTATAACTTCCACCTCCAAACTCCGATTTGCGAACCATTTTCTCCATTACGAAGCTACTTCCGACCTCTATAATTTTATATATAGTTTCGCCAAAATTTAACACTCCACCTCGACACTATATCTATCTCCAATTCCAAAGGTACCATACCATCAACGACAACTGATAGCACCAACTATCACTTCTTCTACCTTCAAGCAAACATGAATGCTTTCCCAATGAGCTCCGACAAAGCCACCGCCCATTGCACTCCACCAACGAGCTCAGGCAAAGCCCCCGCCCGCTAATGAAATGTTGAAAACATCCAAATCCTAAGCTATCTCACCAAAGACTAGCACTTACCAAGAAGATAGAACCTTAATCTCTTACCGATACTCTTCCTCGTCTACCACCAAGCTCCTCCCTTAACCGTGCCATGCACCCCGTGGCACCTTGCACTTCTCCAAGCAAATCAAGTTCGAGCAATACTCGAACTTCCTAACCGGCAATGCCTTAGTGAACATGTCCGCCGCGTTATCCTTTGTGTGTACTTTCCGAAGATATATTTACTTATCCTCATCCATGGCTACTAGAAATGACTCTCTCACCTCAATATGCTTAGTCCGTGAGCTAAATGCCAAATTCTCTACCAAGTGAATAGCACTCTGACTATCACATCGAACATCAATACTATCATGCTCGATCCCAAGTCACACAACAATCGCTTCAAATAGAGTGCCTCTT
This sequence comes from Allium fistulosum, assembly GCA_030737815.1. NCBI lineage: Eukaryota > Viridiplantae > Streptophyta > Magnoliopsida > Asparagales > Amaryllidaceae > Allium > Allium fistulosum. Next base: position 1,028,089,823 of record CM060902.1, read on the forward strand.
TTGCCGCCTCTACCGTGGCTATCAACTCCGCCTCCGTAGTGGATAAAGCAACTACGGTTTGCAATCTTGATCTCCAACTTAAGGCTGTACCCTCAAGTGTGAAGACATATCCAGAAGTTGATTTTCTTCGATCCTTATCAACGGCGTAGTCCGAATCACAATAACCAACCAACTTGCAATCCATCACCTTACTACCACCAAAAACAAGACCATGAGATGATGTGCCTCTAAGGTATCTCAATATAAGCTTCACAACTTCCCAATGCGATTTCCCCGGATTAGCCATGTATCGACTAACCATCCCGACGGCATTTGCAATATCGGGCCTTGTACAAACCATAGCGTACATTAGACTTCCAACCGCACTAGCATATGGCACCTTTGCCATATAAGCCTTGTCTTCCTCCAAGATAGGTGATCGTTTACTCGAAAGCTTCATATGAAAAGATAAAGGTGTATTTGACGCCTTTGCATTCTCCATCCTAAACCGGCAAAGCACTTTCTCAATGTATTCCTTTTGAGTTAGTTTCAACTCAAAATGCTTTCGATCCCTTATAATTTCCATGCCCAATATCCTTCTTGCTTCTCCAAGATCCTTCATTTCGAACTCCGATTTCAAACTCAGTTTTAGCCTGTTGATTTCATACTTATCCTTAGAAGCAATGAGCATGTTGTCCACATACAAGAGTAAATACACCCAACAATCATTCCTCAACTTCTTGAAATAAACACAAGCATCTTTAATGCTTCTATCAAAACCATTTTCAAGCATAAAATGATCAAACCTCTTGTACCATTGTCTAGGTGATTGCTTTAATCCATATAGTGATTTCTTCAACTTGCAAACCAAATTTGACTTACCATCCACAACAAAACCATCCAGTTGCTCCATGTAGATGTCTTCATCCAAGTCACCATGCAAGAAGGCGGTTTTCACATCAAGTTGCTCCAACTCCAAGTCGTGAATAGCAACTATAGCAAGTAATATTCGGATAGAAGTATGGTGCACAATCGGTGCGAATATCTCATCATACTCCTTCCCCTTCCTTTGTGCAAACCCCTTAGTCACTAGCCTAGCTTTGTATCTCCCATCGTCCTTCACCTTGTATATCCATTTGCACCCAATAACACGGTTTCCTTTAGGAAGTGGAACCAAATCCCAAGTTTGATTCTTCAACAATGATTACATCTCTTCCTCCATGGCACAAATCCATTTCGAGCTATCACTCAACTTCATGACGTCTTCAAGGTCCATCAGCTCATCTTGGACTACATGAAGAGCATAGTCCAAATTATCACAAAAGCTAAGATAGTTCCAATCACCATATCTTTCGAATGGTTTTATAGTACGACGTCCAACCCGAGTAGCAATACCATCACCCAAACTCCCTTCAGCTCCACCTTGAACCGAAGCTTCTCTAGAATCATGTACATCACTAATACTACTAGAGGCACCTTGTGGACTATGTGATGTAACATCAACCGCTACCTCCTCGCAAGCATCTCCAACCACTCTACTATCTCTACTCCTTGGACAAAATGTGGAAATAACTTCCTTCTCCTTTGATTCACCATGAACCAAATCCGGAACATCTGATGAGCTCACATTCTCCTTGAACATCGCCGACTCATCAAAAGTAACATGATGAGAATTCACTGCCTTCTTCATTTCCGGATTCCAAATCCGATAGCCTTTTACTCCATCCGTATAGCCAAGCAAAATCCCCTTGAAAGCTCTAGGTTCAAGCTTATCATTTCCAGGATCATGCACATAAACCAGACTACCAAACAAACGAACATAACTTAAGTCAATGCTCTTTCCCTTCCACACTTCCTCCGGAATTTTGTTACCAATAGCTGAGCACGGAATTTGATTAATAATATGCACTGCGGTTGACAAAGCTTAAGCCCAAAATCCCTTTGCCAAACCCGATGTCAATCTCAAGCATCGAGCTTTTTCAAGTAGAGTACGATTCATCCTTTCCGCAACACCATTCGACTGCGGATCTCCAGGTGTAGTAAAATGCCTCTGAATACCATGATGCTTGCAAAACTCCAAAAAATCTCCGGAAATATACTCTCCGCCATAGTCGGACCTTAGAACCTTCAAAGACTTGCCACTCTCATTCTCAACAAGAGCCTTCCACGCTTTGAACTTTGCAAATGCCTCCGACTTGGCCTTCATTACATACACCCAAAATTTCCGAGAAAAGTCATCTATAAAGGAAATATAATAGCGAGCTCCACCTAAAGAGGCTACAGGTGCCGGTCCCCAAACATCCGTGTGAACATACTCAAGAACCCTTCTCGAATCATGCATTCCCTCACCGAATGAAACTTTAGTTTGCTTCCCCATGACGCATTCTTCGCAAAACTCTAACTTGTTGAAACTTTCTCCATCGATCATCTCCCTCTTCCGAAGAACGTCCAAACTCCTCTCCGAGACATGACCTAACCTCAAATGCCACAACTAGTCGCATCCAAGCCACGAGAACTATCAACTCCTATACAAGTTTCACCTTCTACAGTCACTCCTTGAAGCAAATAAATACCATGAGTCCTAGCACCCTTCATCACCACAAGCGCTCCCTTTGAAACCCGCAAGCTATCACTCTCAATAGTGATCTTACAACCTAAAGAATCCAGCTGCCCCAAAGAGATAAGAGACTTCCAAAGTCCCGGAACATAGCGTACATTAGTAAGAGTACGAACCACTCCGTCAAACATTCGAATTTGCACGGAACCAATGCCTTTCGACTTACAAATAGCACCATTTCCCATAACAATTGAATTTCCTTCTTTTTCTATGTAAGAAGAAAAACAATTCCTATTTGGCGTCATATGATAAGACACCCCCGAATTGAGCACCCAATCGCTACCCGAAACATCCGATGCTACCGCTGACAAAACATCTACATCTCCCTCACTAACTCCACTCTCCATCGCTACTGATGAAGATGCTATTTCCTTCTTTGCCTTCTCCTTTTTCGGACACTCATTCTTCCAATGACCGGGCTTCTTGCAAATATAACACATGCCTTTTCTTTCCTTCGACTTTCCTCTCCAACCGGGGTTTCTTGATTTAGAACGCCCCCGATTCTCCTTCTTCACATACCTCTCCTTCTCCACAAACAAACCATGACCACTATTAGCACCACTACCTCCATCACCTAACTCCTTCATTTGATCCCGCAACTTCTCGCTAAGAAGACCCGTCTTAACATCATCAAGAGTCAATGTATCCCAACTATAGATCAAACTGTTTGAGAAACCTGTATAGCGGTCTGGCAATGAACACAACAATATCATCGCCTTTTGCTCTTCCTCAATCTTCAAATCTACCGCCTTCATCTTCATCAGCAAATCATCAAAAGTATTCAAGTGCGCCTTTAGCGAAGTACCTTCCTTCATCTTATAGGTGAAGAACGTTCACAATAAGATCAAACGATTTGTCAGTGACTTCTTCATATATAACTCCTCCAACTTGTCCCAAATACCCTTAGCGGCTGTCTCACCACTAATTTCAAAGATAGCATTCTCTCCCATAGCAAGTTGAAGTGTAGTGAATGCCCACTCTTCCATCTCCTCTCTCTCTCAACATTCGAGATGTCCACTGGCAACAAATGTGTGTCAAACACTACCCGATGGACCCGATTCCTCCTTAGAACCGCTTTCATCTTCCATTGCCATTTTTCAAAATCATTATCGCCATTCCACTTGTCTATAACCAATTGTGATCCTGAAGCTGCGTACAAACCACGTACATAAGGAGCTACACCACTTGGAGTACCCATTGAGGAACTACTTGAGTTAATACTTGACTCAGGCATTTCTACGACCACCTACCAACACCAATGCTCTGATACCAAATATTGAGACGGGATTCCAACTAGAGACCACTCAAATCGAAATCCCACAAGCACAACGGAAGACGGGATCGTGGTAAAAAGTGTAAAAACAACCAATCAATAACTCAATTCCAATCTCAACCAATCCAAAACAATCACAATCTCAAACAAGTAATTTAGAAATCAAAGCATAACGAAAAATAAATCACACAGCGATTTATAGTGGTTCCACTAACGTTGTGTTAGTGTACATCCACTTTAAGAGAGAGCTTTTATTAATATTGATGAGAAGAGTACAAGAGATTGACTACAATGATCAAAAATCTAATTAGAAATTGATTTGTGGAGAAGAGAATTGAAGAAAATTAGGTTTTGATAAACCCTAATTTGTGGAGGCTAATCTCTTGCAGTCGCTTTTTGCACACGCACAGATCTGGAACCTGAAGCTAGCTTATATAGGAGAATAGAAACCCTAGGCAATGTTCCGAAATTGCCCCTACATATATCACAAATCTTCACGCCAAGTCCGTACGTAAAAACAGGCGGTAGTCGCCTCAGACGTCTGACCAAAATGGTCAGACATCTGACCTAAGCTTCTGGGAAAAAATACGCTTTAGCTTAGACGTTTGACCATTTGGTCAGACGTCTGACAGAAAGCTCTGGAAGCATTTCTGCCCAGACTTAGACGTCTGACCCTTTTGGTCAGACGTCTGAGCTGAGTCAACTCAGCCCACTTCGCCTTTTCCCTTATAACTTCCACCTCCGAACTCCGATTTGCGAACCATTTTCTCCATTACGAAGCTATTTTCGACCTCCATAATTTTCCATATAGTGTCGCCAAAATTTAACAGCAAGCAATCTCATGTTTGAACACGTAATCAGTTGACCATAGTTTGCAAATTATCACGTCCTACCGAATCCCCTTAATATGAACATCTCAAAATTCCAGCGATCTTAGACTAACCTCTGAAGGTTAAGTGGCTTCAACTAAAAAAAATCTGTATTGACTAAAAACCAATTTTTTATTGATTGGTCAAGTTGCATTTGGAGTTATAACCGTTTTGTTCCATTATCTTCTATTTTTGTAGATCTTCTCATTCTATCTTCCATATTCTTAAATATGATGACCAAAATATTTCCTCGGCCATAAATATATTCCATATGTGAGCAACGACCTAGTTAAGTACAACAGTTGGTTGACTTACTTCTTAGATAAAATATATACATAGAATGATGCCAAGTACTCAAGTAAATTAATGTACCTATCCAATCCAATTGATAAAGAGAACCATATCAACTCAATCTATGTACGATTTATTTCTTAGTATGTATTATAGTTGCAATATAGTAACATTTATTGATGTAGTAATAGCAGAATACTACAACATACCTGCATAATGGTGCCAACAGATATATCATCCCTGCTCCTAACAGTTGGAAATAAACAACATCTTACCATATTATTTGAATTTCAATTAAACAACACTTTTTCATGGATAGCCATGAAACTATATGTGCATAAAAAATAACATTTCTAATACTTTGGTTAATTTAAAGTCGTATGTCACCTAATGTTTTAGTGCATGATACTCTAGCTTGGTAAGGACTTTATGGATGTGGCAATGAGTGTAATTACATAATATATGTACAAATTGGATAAAAAAATAGAAAGGTTAAAATTTATAGCTCATAATATATTCTATCACTTACATATATATAGAATAAGTTTTTGTTACTTAAAATAGAAAATAAAAGGCAGTCACCTACTACTTGCCCTGAATAATAATCACAGCATGAATTGTCTATAGATAACTTTTAGCTACTGATTGGATCTCTTACATTAATCAAGGTTTCATTACATCAACTAAATACACATTTATGTTCTGAAATGAATCATGAACCGTGCAAAAAAAATATGTGGTGCATAACTGTAATTTCTAATTTTCAATGTAGCTTCTTTAGTTTACTATGATGCAAATGTGAATTTTGCAAGTTTCCAAATCTTAACAAAATTAACAAAGTAACAAAAATAGTAACTTCAATTTTATTGCACTATATCATCATGCGCTCATATTTTACGGTCACATTATTTTAATTTTTTTCAACTTTCGCATGAATAATCATGTTGTTTCTTTACTGTATTAATATCAGTGCTATTCAACTCAGCTAAATAAGGTTGCAACCAAATGTTCCCTTGTGAACCAAAAGAACAAAACAAAAATGATACTTCAGTTTAATAAGTTTTTCATTTGTATTATATCTCATTTCAATATGAACATAATAATTTCTAAACATGGTTCAGTAGTGCTATAGTTGACACACAAACTAATATATCATAGTATAAGGTAACAGTTACTAATTAACATCTTAAACATATTACAAACCAGTTAGAACATCAACAAATGGTTTGTGGTGTTGGTAGTTTGCAATTGTGTTTATATACTAAAAGAGTTGTAACCTAAAAGGCTAAAATGCAACTTTTGGTCAAACAGGACAAATGGACTCGTTTTGTTTTAATTTATGAGTAAACCAAAAGCATAAATACATTTTATTATACTTATTTATAGCATGAATGACGTTTTTCTAAAAAAACACATACATTTATTAGAATGAAAAATTGAGGCGGGGTTTGAAATTTAAATGAAAACACTCTAAACGTTGAAAAGAAAAAGAAACAACAAATGAAAAGATTCAAAAAAATGACTCAATTGAAGAATATGTGATCAACTGGACATACTAAAAGTACTTTCAAAAAATAAAAAGAGGGATTAAAATAGAGATATAAAAAAGACAATTGAATTGGAAACCACTTATTTAAAATTTTACTTATGTTTGGATGTCCCATATGGGATGGTGGTTTGCCTTCAGATTGTTTATCAAGAGATGGTGGGATCAAATTCACACATAGCTAAACGGATATTATGCCTTACTCAAACTTTAATCATATTCTTAATTAATGTTTGACATTTCTCCAAAAGAGCAAAATGAACACAATTCAAAGATGACGTTCACCCTTACCATGTCACCATGATCATGCTAACCTAACGATAAAATACGTTTCAACTCAAACTCTAAACGGTAAGAAAAGAGACGATGGTTAAACATAGTATCTTTTAGTTTATTTTAATGCTATGATTTTGACAACCTGTGGTGTGCATACCCACTTCAAGTTTAAGGCATGTAACATATAGTAGCCTACATCTAACACAAAACTTGTTTGGCTATTAACAAATCGGGTGAGCATAACTATATATCATATAGCTATAGGGATAATCCACATATCCAATCACAGTATACCTGAACAACAATATTTATTCGGTTATAATAAATGTATACATAGTATTAAAAAATATAGCTAAAATCTTTAAAAATTACTTACACAAACATCTACTAACAATTTTGGATACTGTATGAATATGAATTTTAATATCATAATATATACATTGGTAAAAAAGATCTGTATTTCTTAGACGTATATTGCAATTTGAATGAATGAACAAAACAGTGAAGTAAAAAGTGCAACAAATTATTCATAGTATATATGAATTAAGGTATATATGTTACAACCTATTGATTTTTAGATTAGTAAATAAAGAAGTATAAATTACGTATTACAATGTTAATTATATAAAATAGAACCATTTTATTTGAATGAATAAATTGTTCCCACAAAGAATACTTTTGAAAATAGGACGATAATTAATCGCATGAGTATTTCAAAAGTTAAAATGATCAATATTGCAAAATTCTAAACGTTGTAATAATTATGTAAGAGAAATAGAATCCAAAAGTACAAATACACACAACTTGACAAATTTTTTGCTAGGTCCAAAAATAAACTGAAATAACCATTCTACCATTACAAAATTTTAAAACTTTGAAAGTACATTAAAAAAGCACGGTTCAAAGAATAGCAAATAAGAAGTAGAAATTAAAGACATAAGATTAGATTGAATATGAAACTAATTTAGGCTAGATTTATGATTTAAAATCCTGAGTTAAAAAGGATGGAATAAAAAAATATTGAGTCCAAAAGATGATACGTGCAAGATTAGAATCAAAAGTTCACAAATTAGAATTTTCCAAATAGGAAGCAAATTGAAAATGAAGCGTATCTGGAAACAATGAAATAATTCAACAGTTAAATATCTATTTAAAATTTTTAAACCAACCAAATATGAAAAACTAAAGATGTTTAGAAAGTAAATTTCAGATTATTCCCAATTTCCTCCAAGAATATTGAAAACAGATAACAAAGTGAATAAACTGTCCGGACAAAAAGAGATTAAAGAATTTATCTCAGTTTAAGACAGCACAACAGATATGAGTTCTACACTCCACGCATGAAGTGTTTAAAGAAATTATCTACCATAATCTCCAAAATGTTAAACAAAAGTCAATAACATGGTACAAATTATTCCCATAAGATTTAACTTGATTAATGGCTACATAAATATGTTTGAAATAAACTATAAACTACGTCATGTTCACACTATGCATATAATTTCTTGATCCTTTGATTATCATATATGTTAACCATTAGCTGCAGTTTAAAATTCACATGCTTTATAATAAATTGTTGGATATATTAGTCAGTAACCAATAATGAAATCGTAGAAAGAAATATATGATTTGGTAAAAAAAATAATGAAGGATAACATCAAATGATGAAGCAAACAAATAAATTTACCTTAAAGCCAAAAGTATACATTTCCACAAATTTGGGTGCTAAACAAAATTTATCTACGTTTAAAACCTTTCTATGCTTGCGTACTAAAACATAATGTAAGCAAGCATTCAGGCAGATGAAACTTGTTAAAGCCAAAATTCCATAAAAGATAAAACCAAAGTCTCATATTTTACTAATCTAATTCACAAAATAAAGATAATATCAATAGATTAAGTGGTGATAGATATAACCCTAATCTTAAATTTATCTTTTTTCGAAAGTAATACTTAAAGACCATAATTCATATTAGATATTAAAAAACCTAAAAAAGTTCAATGCACATTCTAATCATTTATTTTTTCTTGTTTGAACTTTGATACTTGATCACCACATATGCTCAATGTTCAATAGTAGATTATATAGTTTAATGAAAAACAACAATAGTCCGAAGAGTAAATAAGAAACCTATCACTAAATTAATTGTAACGACCAGGCATTTTTCAACCTCCGAAAATCGACACTAATATGTTCACTGTATAGAGTGCCGAGAAATCGAGTGCCCAAAATACCAGGTTGTTAGGGCTAAAGAAGAAAAAAGAGAGAAGAAGAAACAAAAATAACATAGAATCTTACAATCGCAGCGGAACAAAATATAATATACCATAACATCTTTATACAAAAGAATCTGTATCAGTTAATATACATACAGGTTATCAGAGTACAATCACCAATATAAAAATCTGGACAGTTATAATAACTTGTCCTTAACTGCTGAATATACAACCTACAATACACAGCGGAATATACGTGCAATACGTCTCTGCCATCCAGCTCGTCTCCTGCGCTCCGAGCGCCTTATCTTGAAAACTGTAATACTCGGTCTGACCCGAACATTACAATAATGTAACACCCGAGTCAGGCTGGAAACCGGCATGAGTAAACACACTTAATTGAAACACTTAAGTTATCAAAATCTTCGAAAAACCAAGGTAACTCATACAACCCGATGAGTTTTACCTAATTATACCCAAAACACTTTCCTACAAATCCATCGATATTTTTAACAATGTTTAAGTATAATTACTTGCTTAAAGTGGTCGAATTTATTAAATTTATTCAATTCCAGCATATTAGACTCTATAGTCAAAATTGTAGGGGTTCGTTGTTATTATCAAATCGAAGTGGTTCCGGATAACACTAAAATCCGATTTCGGTCTCTTCGAATCTAAGCGATAAATTTAAAAGGCTAAATTGTTTAAAATAATAATTTATATTTAGGGTGACAATATTCACATATAGAAATTTATAACAGATGTTTACCTTCAATAAACGTATCATCACTTTGTTCTAACTATTTTAACTCGTTTGACCACTTGATGGCCCAGACAAGAATAATTGAAATAAATATCCATTAGGATTAAGCCAAGATATAGATTGTTACTAATTTAACGATCAATAACCAATATCAAAACAATTCACACATCATGATTTAATTAGCTTTAATTAACCAAATCCCTTTATATTTTTATCCAAATTAATTACAAATTAAAGAAATTATAAGACAATTTATTTTTAGTTAATCAAAATTAAACACTCTATTTAACATCTAATTTGTTAATTTACATAATTTTTAAGTCAAATAATAATAATATAATTAATTAATTACCCATTTTAATTATAAAATATCATTAAACTCTAAATTACGGAAAAATCCATAATATTAATTTATAACATCGGGTAATAGGATTAAGATGCAAATATATTCATGTTGGTTTGGATTTAAATGACAATCGATTTTAGAGTTTTAAAATTTAAGTTATCGTATAAATATATATAAGTTCCATTCTCCCTCTTTTCCTTTTCTTTTTCTTCCTCTTTTTTTTTTCTTTCTTTTCCTTTTTCCTTTTTCCTTTTCTTTTTTTTTCCTTTTCCTTTTTCCTTTTCTTTTTCCTTTTCTTTTTTTCTTCCTTCAGCCTATTCCCACCCGGCCCATTCTCTTCCTCCCCTTCTCTTCTATTCCTTCCAGTTTCTTTCTATTTTCTTTATTTTTCTCTGCTCCAACAAATGTGCACATACATGTGCACGTGCATGACACTCTCGGCCACGACCACTCGCCGACGACCATCCCTTCCAGTCGCCCTCGACCCCACTTCCACGGCCATCACCTGGAAATGCGACAAAACCCCATCGTTCGAATTTCGAACGTTCGTCCAGAAACTGGAACAACAACCCCCATACCAGAATCGCCTCGCCATGCAACCTCCATCCACGGCCCCTTACCGAACTTCACCACGAGCTCCGTCGTCACCTTCTTTATAGTTTCTCCCTGATGCGCAACCCCATCTTCCTCCCCCTTCATCGCGATTTGCCTAAAACAGGAACCAACCTCAACCAAACCCAAAACCCTACTTCGACGTTGCCTCACCCAACCACGCGCCTAAAAATTTCCGTGCCATTTTTCCCTGGTGGCCTATCAATCCAACATCCTTCACACCAACCGCCTCGCCTCGAAACCCATCACTTCACCGTAATTCGATGAAAAACCCAACCCCGTTCATCTCCCCTTTTCTACCTCCATACGCCATTAAAAAATCCTCAAACAAGTTCTAAAAATCCTATTTTTCCACCCTGAACACGATCGTATAACCTGTTGATGTAATTACGATGGCCGAAATTTGACCAAACCATCCCACTCTCTGTTACATGGAGTTCTCTCCCTCTTGGCTAGATAAAATCGAATGAAACAATTTTTAAAATGTTCTTTACTCAAAAACACAACTTTTGTTTTGATATCATGCCTCGAAACTTAGTAGATGAGGAGTTACCGATTTTTGAAGTTAATGTTTTAACTAATTTTTCTTTCCCGAACAAGGAACAGAGAGTTTTACAAGCTTTGGGTAATTTAACAGTATACACGTACCTATATATAATTATAATACAACACATACTAGATACATACATCCATGATCTATCCATAGCTCATTTATACACACACAGATATATATATATATATATATATATTCATAAGTGAAGTCCTGTAAATAAAATACAGGTTTTTTATACTCACTGTTTTAAAAGATAAACACCCTACTGCTTTCTTCTTGCTCTTCTATCTTGATTCCTTTTGTTGTTTAATGGCAGTACTTATATTTATGTGTGTGTGTGTGTGTATATATTATTTGTTTGTGAGGATGTTAAACGTGAAGGCAAACAAGGCAGTGTAATTATAATATAGCAATGGGGTGTGCTGTGCAAGCCTAGGGGCATACCCCTGTATAGGCTTTCATTTCATAAAATTTTTATTTTATTTTTCTATTTTCTTTTGAGTGATTTGATTTCTGAGCTGATGAAATCTTTTTATATACCGATTTGATTTCATAAGATGATTAGCCATTTTATGTGCTTGAAATGAAGTTTGCCATCATGATGTTTCCTTATATATATACTTCATATATATATATATGTAGATAGATTTGTTTTTACCATATGTAAATGCATTTGACAATATACCAACATGCTAAGTTAGATACCTTTTTTTGTAAAATTTATTTCATATACACTGTTTTGTTATTTTTTTCTTTTTTTCTAAATACATACATATACTTATATGTATTTACTTTTATATATTTACATGTTTTATTATTTTCAAATTTATCCACACACATATATTTTGACAAAAATATATACATATAGATATGTATACCCATACAATGTACATATTTATTTTACTTCCTATTTTACATATATATATATATATATTACCTTTATAATAAATACATCAATTCATATATATTGTTGTCACCACATACACATATATTTACATTTTCACTATTTAATATAAATATATACACACACACATTTGCATATATTTGTCATCATACATACATACATACATACATACATATATATATATATATATATATATATATATATATATATATTCACATTATTCCCTATTCAAATATGCATTACTTCATATGGGCATATATACACATATACATATATATACACATATATACTTATATATATATCAAACATCATAAAGCTTATATATATTTATATATACTTATATGGATATTCCATCTTAAATTTTAAATGGTGGAGTTTATATATATTACTATAAAATTTATCATATCCAGAAATTTTATTTTAGATTTGAATATAGTTTTTAATCAATATATAGATTCAGATATTTTAAATATCGGAAAACTCATCTATTCGACTTATAAAAATTAATATTTCAATAATCAAAATCAGTTAATTATTCTAATAACTGGTGACTTAAAATCCAGGTCGTTACATTCCTCCCCCTTAGAACTTTTCGTCCTCGAAAAGAAACGAAGCGAGAATTTGAATTTTGATGTATATTATTTAAATAAATCATTTTTAAACATTTAACTCCTTACTCTTATATTATACCTTTTAAAAATACATACACTTTAAATTACATAATATTACCAACTAGTTTTATAAAAAAAAATTTCATAACTCGATGTCTAAACAGGTCCATCCTTGTTCTTATAGAAATTTAGTCATACGTTGATCATGCGTAGGACGACAAATCTATAAGTACTTAGTAGACCCATTTTCAACACCTAGTAAAAATACTTGAAAAAAAAATCTTTTCAAAATGCTATGGAAAGTATCACCCCCTTCCCTACCATGGATCGCAGTTAACCCGATGATTGCATTGCCATCCCGGCGAAATCATAAGAAAACCGTAGGCATCCGCACCTCTCGACTTACGCCATGGGAACACCATAGATCGCAGCTACAACAAGGTTGCGTTGCTATCACAGCAAAACCGTAAGTAGTCTGTAGGCAATCACTGCCCCTTGAATTATGCTATCAAACGAAACTATACCACATAGATCGCAGGCTACACAAAGGTTGTATCTGTACCGGTGAACCCAATGTAGACTGTAGGCACTCGCTGCCACCCGAATTACGCTATGGGACCAAACCACATAGATCGCAATCTATCGATGTTACGTCGCTCTCCCAACGAAATCAAACGTAGATTGTAGGAAATCACTGCCACCCGACTTTCGCTATGAAACTGCAATAGATCGCAGTTACACAAAGGTTACGTTGCCATCACAGCAAAACCCAATGTAACTATAGGCATCTGCACCACTCGACTTACGCTACCCAACAAATGATCACTAGGAACTCATTGAGTTTTGTCTGGACGTCCTCTAGGATCCTAATTCTCATTGAACCCACTTTGTGGATTCCTAGGCAGAACCACCCAGTGGATCTCCTTTTCTAAGTTTTGACTTTCATTGGGGTGCCTTTCCATACTTTTGTCTCAAAACATATCATACTATATACATATATAGTACCTTTCAAATCATACTCTTTATACATATCACATATAAACTTTATCCATACAAAATCGATATCTTCAAAATCGATAGGTTTCAAAATTTGGTTTACCCAATTTTCCAAAATTGACTATTTGCCTAAAATCAAAAGCCTTTAAAATCAATGGGTTCCAAAACTATTTCAGTTTCATTCTCATATACATATAAGATCATTCTTTCCAACTCGAATAATTTTTGTCTCAATAATTTCTGAGTCCACCTTATACATATATAAACTCTATTTAGTACTTTCAAATATCTTTCAAAGATTCATTTCTTTCTGGTTATAAATTCAATAAGGGGAGTTTGAATATATAATTAACATCATTAATGCCAAATCAAATTTCCAAGTTCGATTTCTTTTCAAAGTTATTTGTCACATTCCTTACCTCTTATAGAGTAAGTTTTCAGTTATAGTAACTATTAAATCTTTATTTTTAAATCATCTTATTTACTCAAAATATACAATTTCACTTCAAAAATCATTTTTGCCTTGATATCTCGATTTCGGTCCCAATTCAGAATTGCTTCAAATTTCCATTTGGGCTATAACTTCAATTTATCCCAATTCGTATTTAAATCCATGATTTAAATATAAACAATTTCCACTTTGACCAGTTTGAATTTAGAAAATAGCTTGAATAGTTGTAAAATAGTTAAATAGTTAATATAAGATAGTTTGAGTTTTAAAAATGGTTTATATAGTAAAATAGCTTGGAAAATCAAAATAATCTGAATATTTAAAAAGATAGTTTTTAACAGTTTATCTTAAAGTAATTTATTTGAAAATAGTTCCAAAGTCAAACTAATTCTATTCTCAATCTCCCAATTCAAATCAATTTCAATTCCCACATTAGTAATTAAATAATTATAAATTTTCATTTAAATCAATATAAAAGTGAAAATATTTCACAACATCGATAGACTACAACACTAGTGAGCTCAAACATTACATCCATTTATCCATAAAAGGTTTTACAAAAGGTCATAAATCTAGATGCCTTAACAACTACCTAGGGGTTTAGAAAAGTACAGAGCCCTAGCATCCTTCATAAAACTTCCTTAAGGACTTCCTACCAACTTGCCAAACCCGTCCATGCAATCCATAGCAGAGTGTCCCCACTTATTGCATTTGCCACAAGAATTTTACACCCCCATCTTCCTGGATAATTTTCACACCTCCCGCGGGGCGTTCCACAACCTTCTCTTTCTTCCGTCTCTTGGGACAATCCCTAGCGATGTGCCCCGTCATTTTACAATGGTAGAAAATGGTTGATCCGTCAACTGGTACCATGGGTTTACGCTTCAACTTCCTCGCTTTAGGGAAATGGTTTAGAAAATGTCCTTTCTTTTGACACTTAAAGCATAAAATATCGGAGCGAAACCGTTTGACTTCTTCATTCTTTTCCTTTCTTGGTTTACTGCACTTAGCTGCGTAATGTCCCTTACTGTGACATCTATAACATATGACCTTATCATAAGAACCAGGTCCAGCCCTTTCCCTAACCCGTTTCTCATGTTCCATTATTGCTTCTTCCCGTGCCTTACGTGCAGCTGCTCTCCGCTCCCTACGCCTTGCCTTCCATTCTTCTCCTTTTGCGATGTCTTATCACTTGGACTAGATTCTAGTAGGACTTCCTAACCTATAATTTAAACCTCGATTAGTCGAATTTTAGCTTTATTCTTATTTCCAAATATACTTCTATTTGTTCTCGGTCATTTTTATAATTTAATCCACTAATTGGATAATGTGGTTCATTTTAATTTCCAGAATTCGAAACCCGTTTTATTTCAAAAATCATTTTGAAATCATTTATACATACTTAACTTCTTTTGCAACTCTTATCAAATTTATACCTTTTCTTTTACAATTTCACCTATTTAATTTACATAAGTTAAATTTTAATTCCATCCTGAAATCCTTAATTCCAGGTTATAAATTCAAAACTTATCTAACTTGGCCTGAGTTAAATCCCAATTCGTTCAATCCATTTAAACCTACACAATTTAAGTTTTACATTCCAAATCCAATTCTTTTTAATATCACTTCCCACTTATACGTTCAAGAACTTACTTTTCTGTGGGTTATACTTCTCATTTCAAGGGGGATTCCAGAATTCAAACACCAGTATTTATTTCTAATCAACTTTGAAATCATATATATATATATACACATTCCATTTATATACCAAATCACCTTTTTTAAAATTTTTAAACCAACCTTGGTTTCTATCCAAAACGAATTCCTTCGGAATTTTCAAAACAACTCTTTTTAAAACAAAAATTTCATATCAAAAATATTCTTATAATATTACCTATTATTTCCTTAAACACTTTGGAACACATTTCAAAATTTTCGGGACTTAGATTCAAGACCCCACAATTTAGATCTATTTTAATTTATAAGTCATATTTATAAATTAAGCTTATATAATTCCTTTCCTTAAAACATTTCACACTCTTTTATCATTGTTTATTCTGTAATAATCATCCTTTATTAAGACACAACAACCAATTTACGATAACAATCAATATTATCATATCTAGAAACCAAACATACTTTATATTCCATAGTAATTTCTCTGGAAGATTATTTTTATATATAAAATATAATCAGGGTAAACTTATTTCTTTTCAAAACACTATGAAAAACTCTTACGAAATTTCAAGGATTTAAATTCTAGTTTAAGTCTATTTCTAGCTCAACTTATTTGCATAATTTATCCTTATCAAATTTCTATTTGGTTATATACATATTTAACCACTTAAATCTTATAATCTTATTTGATTATAATAATTACAACTAATCACCTTAATATACTATAATAATTCAGAAATACTATTTCTTTTTATGAAAATTATTTTAAAATCTTTTTTAAAATCATTCTATAAGAAAATAACAAGTACGCCCTCATATAATACACTCAACTCATTCTAGGGTACTACTGACCCTATCTCTAATGAGTAATCCCCACCAGAGCCAAGGTTCTCACTTAACCTTCAGCTCCGATACCACGTGTAATGACCGGGCGTTTTTCGACCCCTGAAAATCGACACTAATACGTTCACTGTATAGAGTGCCAAGAAATCAAGTGCCGGAAATACCAGGCTGTTAGGGTTAAAGAAGAAAAAAGATAGAAGAAGAAACAGAAATAACAACAACACAGAATGTCACAATCGCAGCGGAACAAAATATAATATTCCATAACAGCTTTATACAAAAGAATCTATATTAGTTAATATACATACAGGTTATCAGAGTATAATCACAAATATAAAAATCTGGACAGTTATAATAACTTGTCCCTAATTGTTGAATATACAGCCTACAATGCACAACGGAATATACGTGTAATACGTCTCTGCCATCCAGCTCGTCTCCTGAACTTCGAGCGCCCTATCCTGAAAACTGTAATACTCGGTTTGACCCGAGCATTACAATAAAGTAACACCCGAGTCAGGCTGGAAACCGACGTGAGTAAACACACTTAATTGAAACACTTAAGTTATCAAAATCTCCGAAAAACCAAGGTAACTCGTACAACTCGATGAGTTTTACCTAATTATACCCAAAACACTTCCCTAGAAATCCATCGATATTTTTAACAATGTTTAAGTACAATTACTTGCTTAAAGTGGTCGAATTTATTTAATTTATTCAATTCCAGCATATTATACTTTATAGTCAAAATTGTAGGGATTCATAGTTATTATCAAATCGAAGTGGTTCCGGATAACACTGATATCCGATCCCGGTCTCTTCGAATCTAAGCGATAAATTTAAAAGGCTAAATTGTTTAAAATAACAATTTATATTTAGGGCAACAATATTCACATATGGAAATTTATAATAGATGCTTACCTTCAATAAACGTATCATCACTTTGTTCTAACTATTTTAACTCGTCTGACCATTTGACGGCCCAGACAAGAATAATTGAAATAAATATCCATTAGGATTAAGCCAAGATATAGATTGTTACTAATTTAATGATCAATAACCAATATCAAAACAATTCACACATCATGATTTAATTAGCTTTAATTAACCGAATCCCTTTATATTTTTATCCAAAATAATTACAAATTAAAGAAATTATAAGACAATTTATTTTTAGTTAATCAAAATTAAACACTCTATTTAACATCTAATTTGTTAATTTACATAATTTTTAAGTCAAATAATAATAATATAATTAATTAATTACCCATTTTAATTATAAAATATCATTAAACTCTAAATTACGGAAAAATCCATAATACTAATTTATAACATCGGGTAATAGGGTTAAGATGGAAAAATATTCATGTTTGTTTGGATTTAAATGATAATAGATTTGAGAGTTTTAAAATTTAAGTTATCGTATAAATATATATAAGTTCCATTCTCCCTCTTTTCCTTTTCTTTTTCTTCCTCTTCTTTTTTTCTTTCTTTTCCTTTTTCCTTTTCTTTTTTTTCCTTTTCCTCTTTCCTTTCCTTTTTCCATTTCTTTTTCCTTTTCTTTTTTTCTCCCTTTCTTTTCTTCCTTCGGCCCATTCCCACCCGGCCCATTCTCTTCCTCCCCTTCTCTTCTATTCCTTCCAGTTTCTTTCTACTTTACTTTTTTTTTCTCTGCTCCAACAACCGTACACATTCATGTGCACGTGCACGACACTCCCGGCCGCGACCACTCACCGACGACCATCCCTTTTAGTCGCCCTCAACCCCACGTCCACGCCCATCACCTGGAAACGCGACAAAACCCCACCGTTCGAATTTCGAACATTCGTCCAGAAAGTGGAACAACAACCCCCATACCAGAATCGCCTCGCCATGCCACCTCCGTCCACGGCCCCCTACCGAACTTCACCACGAGCTCCGTCGTCAACTTCTCTATAGTTTCCCCCTGATGCGCAACCCCATTTTCCTCCCACTTCGTCGCCATTTGCCTAAAAATGGAACCAACCTCAACCAAACCCAAAACTCTACTTCGATGATGCCTCGCCCAACCACGCGCCTAAAAATTTCCATGCCATTTTTCCTTGGTGGCCCATCAATCCAGCATCCTTTACGCCAACTGCCTCGCCTCGAAACCCATCACTTCGCTGGAATTCAATTAAAAACCCAACCCCGTTCATCCCCCTTTTCTACCTCCATATGCCATTAAAAATATGCAAACAAGTTCTAAAAGTCTTATTTTTCCACCCCGAACACAATCATATAACCTATTGATGGAATTAGGATGGCCGAAATTTGACCAAAACCAACCCACTCTCTGTTACATGGAGTTCTCTCCCACTTGGCTAGATAAAATTGAATGAAACAATTTTTAAAATGTTCTTTACTCAAAAACACACAACTTTTGTTTTGATATCATGCCTCAAAACTTAGTATATGAGGAGTTACCGATTTTTGAAGTTAATGTTTTAACTAATTTTTCTTTCCCAAACAAGGAACAGAGAGTTTTAAATGCTTTGGGTAATTTAACAGTATACAGGTACATATATATATATAATTATAATACATCACATACTAGATACATACATCCATGATCTATCCATAGCTCAGTTACACACACACACACACACACACACACACACACACATATATATTCATAAGTGAAGTCCTGTAATTAAAATACAGGTTCGTTATACTCACTGTTTTAAAAGATGAACACCCTACTGCTTTCTTCTTCCTCTTCTATCTTGATTCCTTTTGTTGTTTAATGGAAGTACTTATATTTATGTGTGTATATATATATATAATTTGTTTGTGAGGATGTTAAACGTGAAGGCAAACAAGGCAGTGTAATTATAATATAGCAATGGGGTGTGCTGTGCAAGCCTAGGGACATATCGTTGTACAGGCTTTCATTTCATAAAAAAATTATTTTATTTTTCTATTTTCTTTCGAGTGATTTGATTTCTGAGCTGATGAGATCTTTTTATATACCGATTTGATTTCATAAGATGATTAGCCATTTTATGTGCTTGAAATGAAGTTTGACATCATGATGTTTCCTTGTATATATATATACTTCATATATATATATACACATGTAGATAGATTTGTTTTTACCATATGTAAATGCATTTGACTATATACCAACATGTATTAACATGCTAAGTTAGATACCTTTTTTGTAAAATTTATTTCATATACACTGTTTTATTATTTTTTCTTTTTTTCTAAATACATATATATACTTATATGTATTACTTACATATATTTACATGTTTTATTATTTTCAAATTTATCCACACACATATATTTTGACAAAAATATATACATATAGATATGTATATCCATACAATGTACATATTTATTTTACTTCCTATCTTACATCTATATATATATATATTACCTTTATAACACATACATCAATTCATATATATTGTTGTCACCACATACACATATATTTACATTTTCACTATTTAATATAAATATATATATACACACACATTTGCTTATATTTGTCATCATACATACATACATACATACATACATACATACATGTATATACATATATATTTTCACATTATTCCCTATTCAAATATACATTACTTCATATGGACATATATATACATATATGTATACATATATACTTATATATATATATATATATCAAACATCATAAAGCTTATATATATTTATATATACTTATATGGATATTCCACCTTAAATTTTAAATGGTGGAGTTTATATATATTACTATAAAATTTATCGTATCCAGAAATTTTATTTTAGATTTGAATATAGTTTATTCAGATATTTTAAATATCAGAAAACTCATCTATTCGAATTATAAAAATTAATATTTCAATAATCAAAATTAGTTAATTATTCTAATAATAGGTGACTGAAAATCCGGGTCGTTACATTAATTATAATGCACCCCTTACTTTGCTATGAACTCATCACCAAGATGTAGCTGTTTGAAGGTTCCGCCGGCCGAAAATCTGCACAATCATTCAACATTATACTAGTTTCAATATAAGAAAAGGTTATTTTAGCTAATAGAGCAACATATCTTTAACGTATTTTGTAGGATCAAAACCTACACAATAATGAGCAAACATATATGCTACCTATTCAAACACAGCTACATACTTTAAACATTTTGTACATATTTTATATGATAAATCAAAAGTTAGGAATGAAGAAAGATGTAGAAGGTTATTTACGCAGTATTTACATATTTTGTTCCTAAACCCTAATCCAAACATAATTCATTATCTCACTATAGACTTGATATAAATACGTATAGGGCTGTGTAGATTACAAACTAACATTATAATTTAGGGCCGTATAGATTATAAACTAACATTATAATTTTTGTATTGATTTTTACTATTATATAAACACTTGGCATTAAAAATAAATACGAAAAATAATAGCAACAAAGTGTATAAAATATTTATTTCCAAGAGAATATAATGCCCGCTATAAAAGGTAAAAGTTATAAACTGACGGTGGAGATTAATTAAAACATACACAGTACAATTGATATAAAGTAGTAAAATCTTTGCTTATTTGGTGAAATCCAAACATCAAAATTACGATGATTGCCTTAAATGATTTAGATAACATAGGAATATCATATGTTAGCGTTTTTCATGGCCTATTCAATTTCGTTATTGGTTACCAAAATACCCTCTGCGGTAACTATTAATACTATAATCAAAAGAGATGGTACTATGCATTATAGTTGCAACAAAGTGCGTTGGTCTAATGGTAAACAAATCTGATATCACATACATATTATTAAAGGATTAGTACACACAAATTTTGACTACAAACAAATGATATGTTTGTGTGAAAATCCTCTAGAAAGGACAAAATGAATTCAAATAAAATTACCGATTAATTATAAAGCCAGAAAATATTGGAAGTTCAAATTGTTAAAGTAAAACGATAAAATTATTCTAAAAAGGAGAAATTGAATAATTAAAATTATGTGAGCATCTAAATATAGTCATTAAACAATTAAATCGGCTGTAAAATAAAAGTCGAACAACCGAAAAGGTACCTAAATGTGAAAAAAAGTTAAGGAAAGCAAAAGCAAGGAGCGACGAGGAAGCCAAAAGGCCCAAAGCTGACATCGATAATGTGCCACAAAGCTGAAATTGAATTCGACCAACTGGGACGAACATGATGTTGACGAAGGCACTGCTGGAATGGCAAGGTTTTGGGAATTCTTCTTAATGGCGATAGACTTTCCAGTTCCAAATCCTAGATGGTTTATCTCCATTGATTCAATGAAAAGAGAGTAAACTGGCTTAGGCTAAAATTATACTGATTTATTTTGCCAGTATCAAAGGTGAGATAATTGCGGTAGAGAGGAATACGGTTTTAGGTCTTGAGAAAGAACATTTAGGGTTTGGACACTAACGGAGGAAGAGGAAAGTCACAGAGGAAAAGAAAAACAATATATGTCCGCAACTGTTGAGTTTAAAATTTGTTTAAGATAGCTTTTGTGCTCTTGAAACTTGACTCAATAATAATAGTATAGTATAGATATCTTAATTTTGATATTCCTCTTTGCTGGGTTCAGTTTTCTATGCTACTTAGGATGGTGCGTTTACATGAATACAATTTTGTTCACACTTATTTTGAAGTGTGAACAAAACACTTTCCTCCTATTGGAGGAATTTGGTGGGTCACATATGGGACCTCCCTAAATTCCTCCCATAGAAGCCGAGTGTTTTGTTCACACTTTGAAAAAAGTGTGAACAAAATCACTCTCCGTTTACATAAGCCACCACTGATATATATAAGCAGACTCTTGTTCTATTCTACACTTCTTTTTCCCCAAATTTTAATTTTATTTAAAACTTCACCAAACCATCTCCTTTTCAAAATTTATGTATTAGCATGTTGTCCTGAATTTTAACATTGATTTTTCATCGTTTTTGTAAGGCTCCGTTGACTCAAAGGTTGCGAGAAAACCGATGCTTTTGTAATAATTGTTTTAAACATTCCAAATAAAAATAAACTTAGATTTCAAATTATTTATTTAGAAAAGAGCTTTTGAAATATTTATTACTTTGGTAACTTATTTTAAAAATTAATAGAAAACGTTAAGTGCATTTTTAGAAGTTGCACTCCTACCATGAAATTTTCATTAACCACTTTTTTGTAGGTGTTGAGTATACAACAATCCTACATGCAACACAAATACATGGAGAAATCCCATGTGGGATTTCTCCACTTGCAAATAACAATTGCAGCGGATTTTTTATATCCGTTATGCATTGCAGTAAATTTCAGTAGTAAGAATTCATAATAATAGAATTTTGCAGGTTAAATCTATATTTTATTTTATGTGCTTCGCTTTTGATATACATTAAAAGAAATTTTTTTGAATAGAACCTCCAAAAAAGCTTATTGCAAATTTAAGACTCATACAAAGCCAATTGCAGAAAGTCTCATTTTATATAGCTTTCGCATTTATGGAATGTTCAAGTTATATATATTTTTAAAATAAATAAATAAAAAC
Organism: Allium fistulosum; assembly: GCA_030737815.1. Lineage (NCBI taxonomy): Eukaryota > Viridiplantae > Streptophyta > Magnoliopsida > Asparagales > Amaryllidaceae > Allium > Allium fistulosum. Next base: position 1,028,113,185 of record CM060902.1, read on the forward strand.
CATTGCTATATATAGTTTTTGTTGACTGTTTGTTTCAGTCTCGAAAGTGTATTTGCACATTCTAAAAATGCATAAATACAAATATATAGTTTGCGCGTTTATGGAATACACAAACTATATTTTAAAAAAATTATATAACTTTGCAAATTCCATAAATGCTCCAACTAATTTTTTTTAGAAATAGCTTACGCATTTCATAAATGCACAATTTTTATAAAAGGATGTATATTTTTGTAATTAGTTTTGTATGAGGTCTAAGATTGCAAAAAGTTTTTTTTGCAGATCCTTTTCAAAAATTTATCCTAAAATAAATCATACCCCACACATCACGTGTGATAGTTTCGTTATTTGATTTATTGATTAATATATAGCTTGCTGATACAACTTTAGGTACTATTGGAGCATTAAATGTATTGTATATAATTAAATGAAAATTCTATTAGAACACAGACTACCGACGTAAAATCTAACTCAAGAGATCTTAACTATTAGATTCTCCTCTAATTTCCACCTCTTATGTAAATACAAAAAGTAAAAAATTCAATGGTCAAATACTTGTGTCAAATTTTGTATTTTATTTTGTATCTTAATAACCGGTCCCATAATTAAATATTCACTTAAATTGTATTTAATTTACATTAATTCCCATTCATCATCATTTATACTCATCAAACTATAATTAAGAGGGACACTATGCTCACTCGCTGAAAAAGCAGGTGACATCATACTTGCGTAATGATTGGATTGAATAATAGTTTTATTTATATTTTATACTTTAAGTAGGGCCCATATATATTAGCATGACCAATAAGGAAGCAAGTGTTTGTATAGTCACGCTTCAAGAGATTGAGACTAGCAAAACTGTATAATCAAGGTCTAGAATCAAAATTATGAATAACATTAGATATAATCATCTACAATTAAATTTAAATTATTGTTAATCAAAATAATGTGAATTCAACATTATTTATTTTGACATTAATCATATGTTAGTTTCAGTTTATCAAGTCATGTAACTTGTGTATAAATAAATGTGTTAACCAAATGGAAAGTAAGCCGTTGTTACAAACATTTTCTTCTTCTGTTAATCTTAGTATTGTATATAGGGCCATAGTCCTTTTTTCATCTCATGATTATTTTCTTTCTTCCTCTCTTTAATTACTCAAAACTTTTTACTAATCAAAATCATTGCTCTCTTATATAAAATTAAAGCACTTCTCTCTCTTCAACAAAATCCAAAAAAAATAAGAGGATAAAACTTCAATAAATCATAATGGTTCATTTAGATCGTTATTAAACTTGTGATGTTCAAAGACACCCTATTAGAAGATGTCCAATTGTAACGACCCAGAAATTTTAATGGTTTTTAATAACGTAATTAACTGAATTTTTCTTGAAAATTTAACAATGAAAATTTGATATTTGGTATGTTTCTATTTAAACATAGCAAATGACAAATTTTCATTTGTAAATATGGAAGTAAGTTCTGTTGTGTAATTTTCAATTTCAATTTTAAATCAGTTAATTTGATGAAAATAAAATAGTTTCGAAACTTGAATATTTTTATATAATAAAAATATAAATCATTCTCTGAGTGAGACGTCATATTTCATTTTGTCAAATTTAGACTGCTATAGCTCCGTTTATCTTATTTTTGACGGTTTAGCAGCATTTTGGCAGCGAATATCGACTTTTGATAGGATGATCGTATCGCTCATATATGTGTACCATTCTGTTCATCTCCTCGTGTTGATCTCTGCAGTATATTTATTCCTGTATTTCGACGTCCGGTACATGGCGAAATCCGCATAACAGATGACCGTAACGATAACCGTTTTGAGCCTTTCGGTTTCCTTTGTCCATTCTTTTTCCACCGTATAAACCAAATAGCCGCTTGCGATAAATAATCTCGGAATTCAAGGTATTTGACTTTTCCTATTCTTACGTTTCAATATATATTCATTCCATATTCTTCTTTCTGTACGTTTTTCTGTGCTTGAGAACAAAATTTATAATAATATAAAAACTTTATACTACCCGTAGCCATTCTTCTTCTTATTCTGGTTGCTCTTTCTTTTCTTTTTTTTGTTTTTCTTGTCTCATTCAATCATCTCTCGACCTCAGCTACCCACCCCACACCCAAGCACCATGTCCACTACCTTCTACCACCAACTTTTCCCCACATCTATCGGCCACCTCCCTTCCCCTTGTACTGCCGAACAACTTAGCCCACTAGCGCCGCCTCCATAGTAACTGCCGCAACTACCTCCCTTTGGCCGAACTGACCACCTTCCTCCTCCATTTTTGCAACCGCCTGTAGCCAAGCCTCCAACCAAGCAACCAGCAACACCCTCCACGGTTCTCCTCCACATCTCCAACATGACAGTCCTCCTCAACCCGATCCAAACCCATAAACTTCCACATCCCCTCGTCTTCTCCAGAACTCCACCCTTCTGCCAATGAACCCACCATCTAAATCACCGACAAAGCAATAGCCGATCTGTAACCCACTCTAGTCAATAACCAATGCAACCTCACGCAACCTTCACACACCCTCCACTCATCACCACCGCAACACACGAGCCACTTCACCCGACCAAATCACACAAACTCTACTGCCTCTATCATTTTCCCTATCCTTGTCCCTATCACGGCCTCACATCCTTGCCATTTGCCCAACCCCTTCGTGCCAGCGCCCAAGACCGGCCAACCATCGCTTGCTCCACTTTTTCCAATCACCTGCTCCTTTTTCTCTACTAAACGCCACTGCAAGCATAGCCGATCACAGCCCTCTCCTCTCCAGTAAACTTCTCCGACAAGATCCGACGGCACACCACAGAAGCCACCCCAGTTCGCAAGCCTCTGACCTATCCTAGCTTCCCCTCACTGTTAGTCCCATGTGTCCTCCGCCTTAGTCTCTATGCTACATAACTCAAAGCTGCACTAGGTTTGGAAGGGCAGCTCACTGCTTATAATCATAATGGTGGTCCATGCTACCGATGCCTTTTCCCGACACCTCCACCTACATCAGTTATGTACTTCAAAAGAAAATGAAGTAAAGGTATATATATATCATGTTATAAAGGGTTATTCAAAGCTTGATTTAATATATGAAAGGTTATATATATTTGTTTTATTGAGTATATTATATTCAAAGTTTTATATAATATTCAAGGCTTACATACATATGCATATGTGTATATACATGGAAAGTTTTGGAAGGTAATATATTTGTTTTATTAATTATTGATTTTTAAATTATATATATAATTTTTTTATTTTATATATATGTTTTAAAGATTGAATGTTGATTTTAAATATAATATGATGATAGTTTGATTTTAATATGTGTTTGCCTATATATGTGTTTTATGATATATCATATATACATAGATATCTTGGTTTTAATATATATATATATATATATTGATTTTATTTAATGTGTTTTAAGAAATGATTTTAGAAGAAAATTTATATATATATATATATATATATACTATGAAGATTTTTTTATATATGTGTTCTAACTGAATATTGGTTTTTTAAGAGAATATGATATATATTTATTCTCCATTGAATTCTAGATCTTGCTTGTCACTATTCCACTTGTTGATTCTGTGTTTGTATCCGTGTGTGTGTGTCCATATCACCTTCTCGTTATTTCTCTAGTCTCGAAAGGTGAGCAATCACTCACCATTAACATTCTTATATTTAGTAAATTTAATTCACATAAACTGGCAATTGAAATATGCTGTTAAGTTTGAATTGTTAAGTTATTTAAATTGTTAAATATGATATGTCATTATCTACAATTGTTTACCTATGACATATGACACCATGACCCATTGTATGTATTATATTTAAATTTGTCACTGATGATATATGCCTATTGTTGATACGTTATATATTATCTTATTTGTTCTCACTCTACAAGTTCCCTGTTAGTTTAGAAATTCCCTATGGGTTGAAATGATACATACCCGAACGATCTTGTAGATTAGGAGAAAATCGTTATGGGTTGAAATGATAAACCCAAGCGATTTTCATTGAATTTGAAATTTTGGGATTGTGGCTTGAAATGATATATACCCATAAATGTTAAATTTAAATTGCAGATTGAAATGATAAATATTTGTATCACTTGACCATAGGGTAGAATATTGTATACGGACAACGTTGGTCTATTTTTGAAAATGATTTCCATGGTTTTGGAAGGAATATATATAAGTTTTATTAAATATTGATTTTAAAATATGATATAAAGATTTTTATTTTAATATATTGTTAGCGCCAAAATTGGTCACTAACCCCCAAATCCAGATGAAAGCACCAAATAGCAATCACAGCTCAGAGATAGAATGTATGTAGAGAGTAATAATGTGAAGAACAGTTAAAACTGAAATGAAAGCAGTAAAGAACAACAGATTTTATAGTGGTTCGGCTAACTCCGGCCTACGTCCACTCCAGAAGTTTGCTTTTTATTGTTGTAATAATCGATTACAGTTACAAAATGGCAGAGTTGCCTTAGCCTTAGAAAAGAGAAAGTAAGAGAGCAGAAAGAAGATCCCCTTTTACTGTGCCCCTGCCTCTCTATTTATAGACAAAGATGGGTTGGACTTCCCTGGTGGGCCTGGCAGCCGAGTACCTCAGCCCAAATGGAGTGGTCTCCATATGCCGAACCATAGATGTCGAACGCTGAATGCCGAACAAGGTGTGAATGCCGAACGATCTCCTCATGCCGAACGTTGGGAGGTGCGAGGTACCGTGATATGGAGGTGCGAGGTATGGAGGTGCGAGGTGCAGAGGTATCGAGGTGCGAGGTACCGAGACATGGAGGTGCGAGGTATGGAGGTGCGAGGTGCAGAGGTATCGAGGTGCAAGGTACCGGGGTATGGAGGTGCGAGGTGCAATGCCGAGCGAGGTGAGGTATGCCGAATGAGGTGAGGTATGCTGAACGATCCATCCAATGCCGAACGAGATTTATGCCGAGTGCTCCATCCAATGCCGAACGATACTTAATGCCGAACCTCCGTCATGCCGAACCATGTCTGATGCCGAACATTTTCTAATGCCGAGCGCCCATCATGCCGAACGATCTCTAATGCCGAGCGCCTCTAAATGCCGAGCGCTCCTGGATGCCGAGCGCTACTGAATGCCGAGTGCTCCTGGAATGCCGAACGATCCCTCTATGTCGAACGACGATATCTCTATGCCGAACAACCTCCAATGCCGAACCATCCCAATGCCGAGCGACATCTGCCGAACTGCCTAGGCCGAGCCATGTAATTTATCCACTCCTTTTCCCAACGACATATTCAAGTGAACTTCATCATTTTAAACCGAACCCATCATACTTTAGTCTCGATAGTTGAGAAGTTGTTTAAGTTAAATCCGTCTGTCCGCGGCCTTGCCAAAAGGCGGGTTAACATATATGTGAAAATTTAGATTTTAAAATTATATATTTGGAAATTTTTAAATTTATAAGTTAAGTTTTGAATAATGTAAATTTAAAGATGTTACTTATTATTTTAAATATATATAAAATAAGATTTAATATGAAATATATTTAATAATAAGATTTAATTTAATTAATATATATATATATATATATTATGTTTAAGTATTTATTTAAAATTTTATTTTAAAAATAGATTTTGTAATAAATTTAATAAATTAAGGTTGGGAAGATAAATTGAAATTGATTTGAAATTGTATTTGTTTAAGAATTGTATTTAAATTAAAAAAAATTGATTTGAAACTTATTGAATTTGAGATTTTAAAGATATGATTTTATAACTTGATTTTGATTAAAGGTGATTAAATGAATATTTTCAAATTTAAATAAATTGAAATTGAATATTTTGTTTGATTTAAATGTGTAATGGAATTTGAGTTGAATTTTGAAATATAAATGAAATTTATCGAATTGAGTTATTGTAAATGTTTGAAGATTTAAACTTTGAAGCCTATTGAATTTGAAATGGTAGTTCAAACCTGGATTTGAAATTGATATAAATTAAAATGGTCTATTGAGAATTTGAATTGAATCTTTAACCCTTTTAAGTTGAAATTGTTGAACTGCGATTGATTTAAATTGAAATTTTGAATTATAGTTGATTTGAAATTGGAGGAAACTATTTTATTATATAAAGTATTTTTAATATATATATAAACTATTTTTAATATATAAACTATTTTAAGCTATAACCTATTTTTAAATATAAACTATTTTTAGTTTATAACTATCTAAATATATATATATAAATTATTTTCAATGTTTAAACTATGTAAGTTGGAACTGTTATGATTTAGATTTAAATAGATTTGAATGCGAATACTTTAATATGATTTCGAAAGTGATATGATTTCGAATGTGATATGATTTTGAAATTAGTATGATATTTTGATATAAAGTATGAACTGTTTAAAATGATTATAAAAACGATTTTTAAAATAACCACGGTGTAAAATAAGATTTTTGTTGTTAAAGAGACCGGGATCAGATATTGTCATACTCTCTACCAATACCGAAACCACTTTAACAACTATGTACATGGTGGAGATTCTAGAACGAAGTAGGATGGTTTGGCAACGATTCTGTATGAGTTATTAACGCAGCCCTGACTCCCACAAGTAAGATTGATGTGGCTAAAACAGAAGCTATACCTGGGCTAAAGTGAGGTCATACCTCCGATCGGGCATATTTCTTCAATACCATTCTATTACTTTGTAATTTGATTGGGTGCACCTTTGATTTTAGGAGTGTGTCTTAAGGTGGGCGGTAGTAGCTGCTATACGTTACCACCAGCCCGGTTATGTAAAACGGTAGAATCCTACCCTAGGCATTGCCTCGCGTGCCTTGTCACATGCCTTATCGTGCCTTCTACGAGTTTGTTTTGTGTCATACCTATAGAGTATTCCCTGATAACCCACCGGTTTGGTAGAGTTTACAGTACTGCATAGACTACGACATTTATATAAAATGTGTTAAGGGGGACATGGGTAACGCCTTAACGCTATATTAATAGTTTATCTTACTGTAGACATTATGTATGTAGCGTATTGTACTATGTATGTAGATAGTTTAACAGATCCTTAGAGGATGGGTATCCCAAACATCCTTTAAGTTATTTGTATTTCAGTTGACATTTCACTTGAGTTGAATTTACTGAGATGTTAATCCTGATTCGAGTGTTTTGTGTTTTACTTTATGCTCGGGTCAGACTAAGTGTCACATCATTTAAGATTCACCTTTGGAGCTTGGAGCTTTGCTTGAAGATCTGTCTTATATCTATTCAGCCTTCTATTATTTCCAGTTGCTTATGATCAGTCTTGTCGGTTACTTTTGTATTCAAGACTACACTGTACTTGAGATTTCTGTTGTATTTTGTTTTGACTCTGTTTATATAGTAGCTTCATAAACTACTATTTATCCATTCTGCTGCTTATTGTTGTAAAACCCTATGTCTGTGATTGATTTATTTACTGTATATGCTAAGTTTTGCCAAATATAAATTAACAATCTGTTGTTTTGAGAAATTCAAATCTGACATGAGTGAATGATTGTCGATTTGAACGGTTCACAATACTAGGTCGTTACAGTTGGTATTAGATCTCTGATTTAGGCAAAACTTAGCATATGGGGTAAATTCAATTATAGAATCATCTTCGTTCAAGCTTGAAATTCTTCGTTAGGATCCTCTTGAATTTGGATTTCTTTTGGATTTTGGAACTCTCCCTTTTGTTCTGAAATCCATTCATGGCTTTCCTATTCGTGTTCTTTTGGTACTGGAGCATCCCATAGCTCCATTCATGTCAATCTCTGTAATGAATTTGAGCACATCTAGCCACCTCAGTTTGCAACTTCATCCTTTTCTATGGCTAATTCCATCGGTGATCCCGCCTACCAAAGTGTGATTTGTAAAGGGGTGAAATTTATTTACAACCGGCGTCGATTCACCAGAGATTTCTACGTCCTCGGTTCTGATGCTGTTATTTCTTGCAAAGCTCGAACCATTTCTTAGTAGATGACCAGGGTAATTCTCTTATAACCGAATGTTGAATGCCTCGGGATTGTGCAGGCAGTTTCATCTTTCCACTTGATTCTTAGCCCAGTAATCTTGACTCCACCCTAATAGTCAGGGATTATCCTGATGTTTTAGTGGAGTCACACTCTCCCATCTAAGCGGGAAATTTTAATTCCGCATTGATTTTATTCTTGGAGCTCGACCTGTTGTCCTTTCTCCTGGACGAATGGTTTCTATTAATGGTTAGTCATCCCCTATGAATTAACCAATGCTCTTGCCTTCTTCGTCGATCTCATGAATCGTGTTTTCTGCAATGATTCGCAACCAGTTTGTCCTGATTTTCGTGGATGATATCTCGTTTCTCTAAGTCTCAGTTCACCCGGTTAAGGTATCTGCGATTAATATAAGTCGATCTATCCCTCCTATTTGGAAATTTAATTATCCTATCCCACTTTTTGAACCTATCAATTTTGTTAGAATTCTCTTTGACTAGGGTCCCTCTAAATTTGAATCTCTATCCTTGTTTTGAAATCCATTCTTGTATCATCCTATGAGTGAATGTATTTGTAATTAATATAAAAATGTTTTATATTGTGTTGTTTTGGTTGTTAAGTTTGAATTTTGGGTTTCGATCAATTCGTTTGGCCAACGCTATCGATAGGAATTCCAAAACACTTGAACAGAGCGAACTGGCATAATATTGTTTTTAAAATTGGTAAATAAAATAATTTTATGTATGAGTATATATATATATATATATATATATATATAATTTTCTGAAATTAGATAGTTAAATGAATTGGTTGTTAGAAATGATAATACTAGATTATCATTTATTTTTTGTTAACATCCCTAAACCATTAACAATTATTGTATGTTACAAGGAGTTGAAATTATAAACCCGATTTATAAATCTGAATTGCAGAGGAAATGAATGTAAATTAAGGATTTGAGAATTAAATTTATGGTGCTTTCCAATTTCTGGTTTTCAAAGTTTTGAAAATATTATTTGAAAGTATTTGAATAGAAATTGTTTCCAAAGAATTTTAAAAGGGGTCAATCAGTACTCTCCTCTATTGTCGTTGGAAAATAATTTTGGTGATGACTGCAGCATCATCGACATTCATTTTCAAGTCTCAGAGTGGAGAGACCACTTGGTACCTTTGTTACACTTTTGTTTTGGAAAATGAATTTGATTTAAAATTTCTTGTGTATAATTTGATTTATAATATATATATATATATATATTTATTTCAAATTAGTTTGAAGTGAAACCGGAAATTTAACTCTTAAGTTTTATATTAAGTGAAGGTTTTAACTATTGAAATGAAGTAAATTTTTTTTTTGAATAATTGGATTTTCTAAGATGAGAAATAGAATTAAACAACTTAAAACAGTTGAAATAGGATAAAATTTATTTGTATAATACTCAATTGCATTCTAGAACATATATAACTTGCCTGAAATATTCAAAAGTTAAAATGTTCATGTGAATATGTAATTGAATAATATACAATATAAGATATTCAAAAATGAAATTTACATGATTTTAAATTAATTGTTGTAGTTTGTATTTTGAACCTATTTTCCTTTCTATTGCTTCATTTTCCTACCTCATTCCTTTTCGGAAATGAAAAGTTTTGAGTGGGGGAAAATGTAACGACCCGGAAATTTTAATGGTTTTTAATAACGTAATTAACTGAATTTTTCTTGAAAATTTAACAATTAAATTTGACAATGAAAATTTGATATTTGGTATGCGTCTATTTAAATATAGCAAATGACAGATTTTCATTTGTAAATATGGAAGTTAGTTCTGTTGTGTAATTTTCAATTTCAATTTTAAATCAGTTAATTTGATGAAAATAAAATATTTTTGAAACCTGGATATTTTTATATAATAAAAATGTAAATCATTCTCTGAGTGAGACATCATATTTCATTTCACCAAATTTGGACTGCTATAGCTCCGTTAATCTTATTTTCGACGGTTTAGCAGCATTTTGGCAGCGAATATCGACTTTTGATAGGATGATCGTATCGCTCATATCTATGTACCATTCTGTTCGTCTCGTCGAGCTGATCTTTGCATTATATTTATTCCAATATTTTGGCGTCCGCTACGCGGCGAAATCCGCAAAACGAATGACCGTAACGATAACCATTTTGAGGCTTTCGGTTTCCTTTGTCAATTCTTTTTCCACCGTATAAACCAAATAGCCACTTGCCATAAATAATCTCGGAATTCAAGGTATTTGACTTTTCTGATTCTTACATTTCAATATATATTTTCTGTTCATTCCACATTCTTCTTTCTGTTCGTTTTTCTGTGCTTGAGAACAAAATTTATAATAATATAAAAACTTTATATTACATGTAGCCATTCTTCTTCTTATTCTAGTTGCCCTTTCTTTTCTTTTTTTTTTGTTTTGCACATCTCATTCAATCATCTCTCGACCTCAGCTACCCACCCTACACCCTAGCACCATGTCCACCACCTTCTACCACCAACTTTTCCCCACATCTATCGACCACCTCCCTTCCCCTTGTACTGTCGAAAAACTTAGCCCACTAGCGCCGCCTCCATAGTAACAGCCACAACTACATCCCTCTGGCCGAACTGACCGCCTTCCTCCTCCATTTTTGCAACTGCCTATAGCCAAGCCTCCAACCGAGCAACCAGCACCACCCTCCACGGTTCTCCTCCACATCTCCGACCAGACAGCCCTCCTCAACTCGATCCAAACCCATAACCAACCATGTCCCCTTGTCTTCTCCAGAACTCCACCCTTACGCCCATGAACCCACCATCTCGAGTACCCACAAAGCAATAGCCGATCTGTAACCCACTCCAGTCAATAACCAATGCAACCTCACGCACCCTCCACTCATCACCACCGCTACACACATGCCACTTCACCCGACCAAATCACACAAACTCCACTGCCTCTACCATTCTCCACATCCTCGTCCCTATCACCGGCCTCACATCCTTGCCGTTTGCCCAACCCCTTCGTGCCAGAGCCTAAGATCGGCCAACCACCGCTTGCTCCACTTTTTCCGATCACCTGCTCCTTTTTCTCTACTAAACGCCACTGCAAGCATAGCCGATCATAGCCCTCCCCTCTCCAGCAAACTTCTCCGACAAGATCCGACAACACACCACCGAAGCCACCCCAGTTCGTAAGCCTCTGACCTAGTCTAGCTTCCCCTTACTGTCGTTCCCACTTGTCCTCCGCCTTAGTCTCCATGCTACACAACCCAAAGCTACACTAGGTTTGGAAGGGTAGCTCACTGTTTATAATCATAATGGTGGTCCATGCTACCGATGCCTTTTCCCGACACCTCCACCTACATCAGTTCTGTACTTCAAAAGAAAAAGGAGTAAAGGTATATATATCATGTTATAAAGGGTTATTCAAAGCTTGATTTAATTTATGAAAGGTTATATATATTTGTTTTATTGAATATATTATATTCAAAGCTTTATATAATATTCAAGGCTTATATACATAAGCGTACATGTATATATATGGAAATGTTTGGAAGGTAATATATTTGTTTTATTAAATATTAATTTTTAAATTGTGTATATATAAATATTTTATTTTACATATGTGTTTTAAAGATTGAATGTCGATTTTAAATATAATATGATGATATTTGATTTTAATATGTGTTTGCCTATATATATATATATGTGTTTTATGATACATCATATATACATAGATATCTTGATTTTAATATATATATATATATATTGATTTTATTTAATGTGTTTCAAGAAATGATTTTAGAAGAATATATATATATATATACATATATACTATGAAGATTTTTTTGTATATGTGTTCTAACTGAATATTGGTTTTTTTAAGAGAATATGATATATATTTGTTCTCCATTGAATTCTATATCTTGCTTGTCACTGTTCCACTTGTCGATTCCATGTCCGTATCCATGTGTGTGTCCATGTCACCTTCTCGTTATTTCTCTAGCCTCGAAAAGTGAGCAATCACTCACGATTAACATTCTTATATTTAGTAAATTTAATTCACATAAAATGGCGATTGAAAATTGCTGTTAAGTTTGAATTGTTAAGTTATTTAAATTGCTAAATATGATATTCCATTATCTGCAATTGTTTACCTATGACATATGGCACCATGACCTGTTATATATATTATTTTTAAATTTATTACTGATGATATATGCTTGTTGTTGATACATTATATTATTATCATATTTGTTCTCACTCTACAAGTTCCATGTTAGTTTAGAAATTCCCTATGGGTTGAAATGATACATACCCAAACGATCTTGTAGATTATGGGAAAATTGTTATGGGTTGAGATGATAAACCCAAGTGATTTTCATTGAATTTGAAATTTTGGGATTGCGGGTTGAAATGATATATACCCGTAAATGTTAAATTTAAATTGCGGATTGAAATGATAAATATCTGTATCACTTGACCATAGGGTAGAAAATTATATACGGACACCGTTGGTCAATTTTTGAAAATGATTTCTAAGGTTTTGAAAGAAATATATATATATATATATGAGTTTTATTAAATATTGATTTTAAAATATAATATAAAGATTTTTACTTTAATATATATGAAAGTTTAGATTTTAAAATTATATATTTGGAAATTTTTAAATTTATAAGTTAAGTTTCGAATAATGTAAATTTTAAGATTTTACTAATAATTTTATTATTTTAAATATATATAAAATAAGATTTAATATGAAATATATTTAATAATAAGATTTAATTTAATTAATATATATATTATGTTTAAGTATTTATTTAAAATTTTATTTTAAAAATATATTTCGTAATAAATTTAATAAATTAAGGTTGGGAAGATAAATTGAAATTGATTTGAAATTGTATTTGTTTAAGAATTGTATTTAAATAAATAAAAAATTGATTTGAAACTTATTGAATTTGAGATTTTAAAGATATGATTTTATAACTTGATTTTGATTAAAGATGATTAAATGAATATTTTCAAATTTAAATAAATTGAAATTGAATATTTTGTTTGATTTAAATGTGTTATGGAATTTGAGTTGAATTTTGAAATATAAATGAAATTTATCGAATTGAGTTATTGTAAATGTTTGAAGATTTAAACTTTGAAGCCTATTGAATTTGAAATGGTAGTTCAAACCTGGATTTGAAATTGGTATAAATTAAAATGGTCTATATTGAGAATTTGAATTGAATCTTTAACCCTTTAAGTTGAAATTGTTGAACTACGATTGATTTAAATTGAATTTTTGAATTATAGTTGATTTGTGAAATTGGAGGAAACTATTTTATTATATAAAGTATTTTTAATATATAAACTATTTTTAATATATAAACTATTTTAAGCTATAACCTATTTTTAATTTATAACTATTTCAAAATAGATATAAAAACTATTTTCAATGTTTAAACTATGTAAGTTGGAACTGTTATGATTTAGATTTAAATGGATTTGAATGCGAATACTTTAAAATGATTTCGAAAGTGATATGACTTTGAATGTGATATGATTTTGAAATAAGTATGATATTTTGATATGAAGTATGAACTGTTTAAAATGATTATAAAAACAGTTTTTAAATTGACCACGGTGTGAAATAAGCCTTTGGTTGTTAAAGAGACCGGGATTGGATATTGACATACTCTCTGCCAATACCGAGACCACTTTAACAACTGTGTACGTGGTGGAGATTCCAGAATGAAGTAGGATGGTTTGGCGATGATTCTGTATGAGGTATTAATGCAGCCCTGACTCCCGTGAGTCATGTAACGACTCGGGTTTTTCGTTGTTCGATTTTGAATATTTAAATGGTTTTAAATATTGAATTTTAATTATATATTGATTTTGAATATGAAAATTTGGTTTTTATTTATAAAATAAAATCCAGAATTAAATATAGCGATTTATTGGATAATTTAATTATCGAATTTTATAATTGAATATTGGTTAAATTATTGTATCTTGAGTTTTAAGCTCGATAAAAATAATTTAAAGGCTTGTAAAATTTATATTAATAATATTGAAGATAATAAAAGTTTTAAAATTGAATTTAAAAGTGGTCTGTTCAATTTTAAAAATAGTTGTTCAAATTGACATTTAAAATAGCCATTTGGGGCACAGTCTTGGAATTCGACGAAACCAGTTCTATTAGATCTATAATATTGTATTATTATCGGATTTCAATTTTCATAACTTTTGGAGTTATCGTTTGGTCATACAGGATATAAACGCGTTGAAATTAATATTAAAATTCAATATAATAATTGGGTCCAAAAAGCTATCTTCTCCATACGATCGAATTAGGACTCGAAACCTTTTCCATTGTGTTCGAGATAGGGTTATAACATTATAAACACCTAGTGGCATGACTCGATAGGGATTCGAGATTTAAGGATACGAAATCAAGACGGTTTGAAAATTTAAAATATATATATATATAAACTAGTCAAAAGCCTGTCTTATCTTCTGCAACTTGACTGTGACCTAACCTATTCAAGCACATATAAAATCACGTCATTCACTTTTTGCTCCATTAGTTCAAAATGACGTACTCTTTTCCCTTCATTCTTCTTTTCAAAATCAAAATCTAGATCGTATAAAAAAAATTAAACGAAATCGCAGTCTGCAGTCTTCCCTCCCCTTTCAAAACATTTTCAATCGAATTATATATATAAAAAAAGAGAAATCGCAAAAGAGATCACGGCCTGGGGAAAAACAGCTCGCGCGCAAATGGTCACGACCTCGAGGTGGCTGCGCGATGAAGTTTTGATGGGGCGTTTTGTCAGGGTAGCGGCGGCCTTGGGCGATGGAGTGGTCGAACGGCGATGGTGGGTGGCTCGCACGCGAGTGGTTTGGGGGCTTCGATTCCTATCACGTGGGTTTTCAAAGCGGCAATATTCTCAAGGAGGAAACGAACGAGAGAAGTAATAGCTCCTTGTCTAGTGATTCGAGCTCGGTGGCGATGCAGTGTTCATTTAGGGTTGTTGTCGATATGAGTTTGGGCTATTGGTTTGGGCATGACTGTCCACGTGCGTGATTCCAATGGGAGATCGTCGTGGGTAAGGCAGCGGGATCCAGGAGCGACGAGCTAGAGGTCAGGAGGTGTGGAGGAGTCTGCGGCAGTGGCGATGGAGGTGGAGTGTGATGCGGTATGGATGGGAGGTCTGCCTTGGCTCGATGTGAGGAGTGGTAGGGTCAGTGAGTCGATGGCGGTGATGGGTGGCGACGATGAGATTAGAAGGTGTTGTTTTGGTAATGCAGGTGCTCGATTCCTGTTCGTGTTTAGAAGAAGGTAAATTGTTTTAATTTGGTGATTAGTTATTAAAATCATGTTATTAGCAAATTGAATTTAAAATTTAAATTCGTTAACTTATAAAAATCTATAACCCTTTTATACGAGGTTTAAAATCATGAAGAACAAGTCGGGTTTGGATTGGATTGCAAAATAAAAAAATCAAGGTGAGAAAATCCTCACTCTTTTGGATTACCAATTTAACTTTAAATAGTTAAAATTTATTATCGGTTGCTCGATTGGGTTCATAAATTATTATTTGTTGAATGAAATATATATATATAGTAGTATATATATTAGTAGTTGGATTGATATTCCCGCATTTTTAGCAAATGAGACCCTATGCGCCCCGCATAATAGCGGATGACCCTATATACCGCGATATCCCCCTCGAAGTGGGATTGATATTATTTTATGTTGTATTAACATCTGTGGATGCAGGAAAACAGGTTGGAGGGATCCAACTGGATTCCTCTAATATGTCGTTTATTTTTCATATATAGTGATATATGGATTGTGTTGAATAATCTAGTATAGATTTTTGCAGTGATTGAAATTGTATTTGATGCTATTGGAGCACTGGTCTGAATTTTAATATTTGAAATACCATAAATATTTTTTTTAGGGATTTAAGGGAATTTTTGATATAAAAAATATTTATATTGGAAATTGAATTATTTTTAAGAAAAATTGAATTGGGAATATAAATTTTGGATTGTACGTAACCATTCGTGACTGGGTTTCAAATAGAGACTTTAAAAATTAATTATATAAAGGAGTTTGAAAAAAATTGTATTCTGAAATATGAAAAGGAGTTAAAATCAATGTTAAAAATAGATTGGAAGTATAAATGGAATTTATAAGAAATGAATTTATATAATGGAATTTTATAAATAAGATTTGTTTTATAAACAAGAAAAACTTAAAGGAGTTTATAATTTATAAACGATGTTTATAAATAAAGAAAATGATGATTAGTTGATAATTTGGAAATATAGATTTACGATGTGAATTTATATCGAGTTATGGAAATCGTTGGGAAAGAAATAGTGGAATCTATTTTTGAATATGAGAATGGTGATAAAATTGAGATATAATCGATGTGATACGAATCAAGAAGGAGTTATAAACTGAATTTGGAAATATTGGATTTTTAAAATAGATTTTTATTGAGAAGTTAAAAGTTTGCAAAAATAGGATTTTTAATTACTATGCTATATTATTTAAACTATTATTTAGATTAGAATATTTCGAGAGATTGGTTATTTTAATATTAAACATTTATTAAAATAAATTCTAATTTATAAATCAACTTTGTAAATTAATTAGTTATTTAAAGGTGATTTGGAAATGAGTTATCGATGTTATTTAAAAATTTTTGATATTTTAAATTTTACTTAAACATATTTTTTAAAAATAAATAAACTATTATCTTTTAAAAATACCTATTTTATATAAATAGTTTTTTTTAAAAGATTGAAATTTATTTATAAATCCTCTTGAGTTTTTGAACGAAGTTATTTAATGGATAGGATTTTATAAAGGGAAAATCTTATAATAAAAATTTTGGAACTTAAGGGAGGTTCCGAGATATCAGAAATAAAAAATTAGGGTTTGAATCTGAAGTCATAGAGAAGTATAAATAGATAGAAGAGATTATAAGTAGATATAATCAATTTTGAAAAGGAAAAAAAGGAATAAATGTAAATTCCGAAGACTTATTAGATAAGTCGCGAAATATTCTCTAAAGTATTGATATTTGAAGTGATTTTGGAAAATAAGCTTATAATATTTTCCTAAGTATAGAAAATGGAAATTTGGGAGTATTCTAAGTGTTGAGATGTTATGTAACGACCCGTATTTTTACGGATCGACAAGTTCGTCAAAATCTGGAAAATTTAGCATCATTAAGTCATTTCAGATTTTGGGCATGATTTTTTCTAAGTCTTAGGTCGTGACATTTTAGGTCGTGACATTTTTAGGTCGTGACATTTTAGGTCGTGACATTTTAGGTCGTGACATTTTAGGTCGTGACATTTTAGGTCGTGACACTTTAGGTCGTGACACTTTAGGTCGTGACACTTTAGGTCGTGACACTTTAGGTCGTGACACTTTAGGTCGTGACATTTTAGGTCGTGACATTTTAGGTCGTGACATTTTAGGTCGTGACATTTTTAGGTCGTGACATTTTAGGTCGTGACATTTTAGGTCGTGACATTTTAGGTCGTGACATTTTAGGTCGTGACATTTTAGGTCGTGATATTTTAGGTCGTGACATTTTAGGTCGTGACATTTTAGGTCGTGACATTTTAGGTCGTGACATTTTTAGGTCGTGACATTTTAGGTCGTGACATTTTAGGTTTCCAGCCTATAAATACACGTCCATTTCCTCACTTTTTGGGATTCGAATTTTGAAGCGACGAAGTCCTGCCATTTTGAGAGCTCGAGTGCTGCACTTCTTCACTTCTTTTCTCCACTCTAATCTTGTGATTCCTTCCATCCAAATCGAAGATCAAGATCGAAGATCCAAGAGTTAAAGTTGAAGATCTACATTCTTCGAAGAGAGATTTCATCGTTTGAAGTGGGATTTTGGTAGATCGAGTTAGATCCTTCATTGTCCAGATCTGAAGTGTGTTGATTTAGGGTTGTTTAGGTGATTTGGTGAGTGGTGATTATCTCTCACACGGATCCAAAGGAGTAGATCGGATTGTTGGCTTGATTTGGTGTTAAAATAGTGATTTCTATGCATTTTTGTAAACCTAAGTGTAGATCCATGTAGATCCATTGTTCATGATGATTTGACAACCATTTTTGTGCATGATTAACCTATGCAAGTTTATTCATCAAGTTGTAGAGATAATTCTCATGTTTTCATGCTTGTTAGACTTTCAACTCTTTAATTACGAAATTGTCATTATTGTTATAATTGTCCATTTTGCTTATAATTGAATGCTTGATTTCTTGGATTGATGTTTGACATGATTGATTACTGTGAATTAGATAATTGTTGATTGGTTTTAGACAAGATGGTCGAAGATGATTCAAAAGCTAAGAGAAAGGCTCTTGAAATGGGAAAGCTGCTCATGGCATATGTAGCGGGATGATGAAGCTCTTATGCATAGATTTGATGATGAAATGTTGAGATGAGGCTTTGCGAGGATGTGATGAAGCGAGGCATCATGTGATGAAGACTTGGTTTAATCCAGACGGGATCATCCCAAACATGTTGATAACTCGGTGAAATGGTTCGAGTTGAGGATAATGGATGGTTATGGAAATAGTCGTCGAGGAGGATGACTAGGAGGCTTGGGTCTCATCGTGGTTGAAGGTTCTAGCATGCTCAAAGCGAGAGTACGTTTGGGCAGATTCGATAGTCCCAACGGCTAACTGTTGATGGTCGAGTACTCTGGGCAGATTCGATAGTCCTAGGCACGGGTCACGATGACGTGCGGGAGTTATGTCTAGAACCGGGGTTTCCCTTAGCCCTTGACGGACGGCTGAAAGAATGTGCCGGTCATTCAATTAACGGTGATACCGAAGCAGTGATAGCCAGAGTCATGGATGTTTGGATGTATCGTCATTCGGACTCAAGAGCGGTATTTTCTGGGTGCTTATCTGATTTAGGCCTTGGTGCTTGGAAAACATCATCCTTGACTCGAATGATTATTACTTTACTTTAAATTGTATGCTCTACTATGTTGCTTTTGCTTAGTGTGTGTCTGGGGGCTATCACTGTAGAAAGAGGTGGAGTGGGAGGGTTGTATTCCTATTCCTTTTTTTTCCTTTATGCTCTTTTGGTATGTTGTTAGTTAATTTACTGCTCACTAAGACTGTTGTCTGACTCAAGGCTTTATGTTTTAATTCTTATTGCCTTGGGCTGTTCGTCCATTTTGGGACGGGCAGACTAGGTAGCAGGTGACAGGTGCTGTTCTTGCTTCACACGTTGCTGATATCGAAGACGAGCTGGAGGGTTGCATATTATCTTTTTACTATATGTACTGGATGTTCCGCTGCTTTGTATTCTCTGAGTGATATGTAGTGAGGCTTGATGTATTGACTGTTCAGATACTTGTATTCAACTATTATGAAGTTTTATATGATGACATTTTATTCTGTAAAGCTTCCCTATATATATGTTCTATTGTATTTTGTCCATGCGCTGTGAGTAATACGATAGATCCTGTTGTTTTAATTTACCCTGGCAATCGTCCATGGTCGCCTGGCAAACTTTACAGCGCACTATCTCTAGATTCGGTGCAGGGGTCATGGGTGGTCGTCACATTTGGTATCAGAGCATTGGTTAATCGATTTTACCCAACGCTCGCTGACATAACTACGTATGATAGACGTAATTGTAATTTTGATGGATGACTACTACATATAATATAGTAGATTAGTAGAGCTTGAGTCCTTTGTGCAGTTGTTCTCCAAGATGTTCTGATCATTCTCTTTTTATAGATACTGAGAATGAGTCGAAGAGGGAGACCAGCTGCTAGGGAAGGCCGTGCTGCTGAAGGAACTACTGATTATGCAGCTATGTTCGAAGCTATGATGACTTCGATCATGAGAAGGATACCAGTTCCGGGGACAGCAGTTGATGTTGGAGTTTAAGTCCAAACTCCAAAGCCGGTGGATTTTGCTAAGCTGAGTAAGGACTACACTGCTCTTGGAGGGAAGGTTTTCTTGGGAACAGAATCAACTATCGAGGTCCAAAGATGGATAGATGCTTCTAGAAGGATCTTTGGTGATTTGGGAATTGATGATGCAACTAAGAGGAAGTTGGCATCAAGGCAGCTTCAAGGGAGAGCTTCTGATTGGTGGAACTCTATTACCATCAATACTGCGGAGGAAGAGATTACTTGGGAGCAATTCCAAGCTAGATTTGAAGCTAAGTTCATTTCTACAGCTCAGAAGTCTGTTCTATTCAAGAAGTTTGTGGAGCTCAAGCAAGGTGGAAGATCTGTTCTTGAGTATGTTTCTGAGTTCGAAGCTCTGTCCAAGTATGCCCGATCATATATTGAATCTGCTTATCAGAAGAATGAGAAGTTTGTGACAGGCTTGGACAGTTATCTTGGGAGACAGTTGGTGGATCATTTGGACGATTCATTTGAGAAGCTTGTGGAGAAAGCTCTCAGGCATGAGAGTCTGTTTCCTAAGGAAGGATCTGTTGTTGCTGTGACCAAGGGAGAGTCTAAACCACAGCAGGGTGGAAACCAGAAGAGGAAGCAGCAACAGCAGAAGGGTAAGGATGGCCAGAAGAAGCCGAAAGGCGAGGTGACTTGCTACAATTGTCAGCAGAAGGGCCATTTCTCTAAGGATTGTAAGAATCCGAAGGCACCGATGAAGTGTCACAACTGTGACAAGCCAGGGCATTTCAGGAAGAATTGTCCGGAACCGAGGAGGGACAAGCAGATTGTGCAAGCTTATGCTTTGGGAGCTGTTCCGTCATCTTCAAAAGCTCCTACTGCGAAAGAGAAGGGGAAGAGTGTTGTGGTCCAAGGTACTCTTTTCCTATGTGGTGTTCCAGTTAGAGTTCCGTTTGATACTGGAGCGTCGCATTCGTTTGTTTGTAGTGAACTTGTAGACCGGTTAGGTTTGGAACCGGATATTGTTGATAGGCCATTGGTTGTGACTAATCCAGTTGGGGGTTCGTCTTGTTTGTGTATGATATGCCGTGGTCTAGTTGTATCGAGTCATGGTTGCTCTTTTGTTTGTGATTGCTTTGTTCTGAACTTTGCGGGGTTCGGAATTATTTTGGGTATGGACCGGCTTAGAAAGTATGTGGCAAAGGTTGATTGTGAGAGATTGGAGGTGACAGTCGAGAATGTGGAAGGGCGAAAGATTGGGATACGATGTAAGCATGAAGAAGGCGTCTTCATGAGCTTCATGTATTCGCTGGTTGTTCCACGGGATGGACTGTCATCGTTGCCAATCGTTAATGGATTCGAGGATGTCTTTGACGAAGTCAAAGGGTTACCGCCGCATAGAGAGATCGAGTTTCGTATAGATCTAGTTGAAGGAGCCATACCTATTGTGATGCCTCTTAGGCGGATGGCGCCTAGGGAACAGCAAGAGTTGAGGGTGCAAGTTGATGATCTTTTACAGAAAGGATTCATTCGGCGTAGTGTGTCCGAATGGGGTGCAACAGTTGTGTTTGTAACCAAAGCGGATGGATCGCTGAGGTTGTGTGTGGATTATCGTGAGCTGAATAAGGTGACTAAGAAGAACAAGTATCCATTGCCGAGAATAGATGACTTGTTTGATCAGCTTCACGAAGCTAAGGTGTTTTCTCAGATGGATTTGGCAACGGGATTCCACTAGTTGAGAGTTGCTAGGGATAGTGTGCCGAAGACTGCTTTCAGGACACCATCTGGATTCTTTGAGTGGCTGGTAATGCTGTTTGGATTGACTAACGCGCCAGCATATTTTGTGGATCTTATGAATAGAGTGTTCAGAGATCAGTTGAACAAGTTCGTGCTTGTGTTCGTGGATGATATTCTGATTTACTCCAGAACTGAAGAAGAGCACAAGACACACTTGCGTATTGTTTTGGAAATCTTGCGGAAACATCAGCTGAAGGCTAAGTTTTCGAAGTGTCACTTCTGGAAGAGCGAAGTGAGGTTCTTAGGCCATGTTATTTCTGGAAATGGAATAGCGGTTGATCCCGCTAAGGTGGCAGCAATCCAGGATTGGGTTAGACCTAAGAATGCATCCGATGTGAGAAGTTTTCTTGGATTAGTAGGATATTATCGACGGTTTATCAAAGACTTCTCCAAGGTGGCTGCACCGTTAACAGGATTGACGAAGAAGAACCAAGTGTTCAAGTGGGAAGATAAGTGTGAGCAAGCTTTCAGAATCCTGAAAGAGCAATTGACAAGTGCTCCTGTTTTGACTATTCCAAGTGGGAATGATGAGATGGTGGTTTACACCGACGCATGTGGTACTGGACTTGGAGCAGTGCTGATGCAGAGGGATAAAGTTGTTGCGTATGCAAGTCGACAACTGAAGCCGCATGAAAGGAATTACCCGACTCATGATTTGGAGTTAGCGGCGATTGTTTTTGCTCTGAAGATGTGGAGACATTATCTATTGGGAGTTCGATTCGAGTTGTTTACAGATCATAAGTCGTTGAAGTATCTTTTCTCCCAAAAGGATTTGAATCTTCGGCAGCAGCGATGGCTAGAGTTTTTAGCATCATATGATTTTGGTATAGCTTATACTTCGGGAAAAGGTAATGCAGTGGCTGATGCGTTAAGTCGAAGACATGCAGAATTGGGAGCCATGTTTTCAGAATGGAAGAGTCTCGAGTATTTAGCTGGATTTGACTTCATGCCTAGATGCGAATTGGAACCTGAGATGTTGGCAAACTTATCAATAAGACCGACTCTTGTGGAAAGGATTGGCGAGAGTCAAAAGCGAGATGATAAGATTGTCAAGATTATCCGTGATTTGGAATCTGGATTGGATCCAGAAAAGGATAAAGGATTCGAGGTCGATCAAGAGGGTTGGCTTCGAAAGCTAGGACGACTAGTTGTTCCCGATATAGATGGATTGAGAGATGAAGTTCTAAAGGAAAGTCATCACTCGAAGTTGACGATTCATCCAGGTGGAAATAAGATGTATCGGGATATGAAGAGAACCTACTACTGGGAAGGTATGAAGAAAGATGTTGGAAATTTTATTTTCAAATGCATGAACTGCCAGTTGGTAAAAGCCGAACAGAAGAAGCCAAGTGGATTGCTTCAACCATTAGAAGTTCCTACATGGAAGTGGGAGCAGGTATCGATGGATTTTATCGATGGATTGCCTAGAACCAGAACGGGAAATGAAGGGATTTGGGTCATTGTAGATCGTCTGACTAAGAGTGCAAGATTCATTCCTGTTCGATCGACTAGGACTGCATCAAAGTTGGCTGAGTTGTATGTTAAGTGGATAGTTCGATTCCATGGTATTCCGAAGAGTATAGTGAGCGATCGAGACCCATTGTTCACTAGTGGATTTTGGAAGAGCTTCCAGGAAGTTTTGGGAACCGAGTTGTATTTGAGTACAGCTTATCATCCTCAAACAGATGGTCAGACCGAGAGAGTCAACCGAGTTTTGGAAGATCTTCTTAGAGCTTGTGTTTTGGATTTCGGAGGATCATGGGAAGATCACCTTCATTTAGTGGAGTTTTCGTATAACAACAGTTACCAGTCAAGCATTGGTATGACACCATATGAGGCATTGTATGGAAGACCGTGTAACTCTCTGACATGTTGGTTAGAGACCGGAGAAAAGTTAATACTTGGGCCAGAAATGATTCGACAGACTTCGGATTGTATAGAGATCATTCGGCAACGAATGAAGGCAGCCCAAGATCGTCAGAAAAGTTATGCTGATAAGCGTCGTAAAGATTTGGAATTTGACATAGGTGATATGGTTTTTGTGAAGATTTCTCCTCTGAAGAATGTTATTAGATTCGGGAAGAAAGGAAAATTGACTCCGAGATTTGTTGGACCATTCCCGATCATCGAGCGAATTGGAAAGCTCGCCTACAGGTTGGAATTACCGGAGAAGATGTCGGGTGTGCACAATGTTTTCCATGTATCGTATCTACGGAAGTATGTGCACGACTCGAGTACGGTGGTTTCTGCTGATAGCTATGAAGATTTCGAAGTTGATCCAGTTGATAGAAGACCTCGTAAGCCGCTTCGTGTTGTGGAAACCGACACGAAACAGCTTAGGAGGAAGGTAGTTAAGTTGCTCAAGATACAATGGAGTGATGATGTTAACGACTGTACGTGGGAGGTGGAAGAGAGGATGAAGGCTGCTCATCCTGAACTCTTCGAGGTATGGCCCTAAGGTGTCGGGTCATCTCACAATATTGTAACTTGCTCTAGTTTTAGAATTCTGCATGCTAAGCTAGAATTGGATGCATGGTTTGTTGATTGCTATGGATGGTAGGCGTACAGAATAGTCTTTGATTGCTTTGACTGCTTGGAATTTCGGGGACGAAATTCCTAAGGGGGAGAGAATGTAACGACCCGTATTTTTACGGATCGACAAGTTCGTCAAAATCTGGAAAATTTAGCATCATTAAGTCATTTCAGATTTTGGGCATGATTTTTTCTAAGTCTTAGGTCGTGACATTTTAGGTCGTGACATTTTAGGTCGTGACATTTTAGGTCGTGACATTTTAGGTCGTGACATTTTAGGTCGTGACATTTTTAGGTCGTGACATTTTTAGGTCGTGACATTTTAGGTCGTGACATTTTAGGTCGTGACATTTTAGGTCGTGACATTTTAGGTCGTGACATTTTAGGTCGTGACATTTTAGGTCGTGACATTTTTAGGTCGTGACATTTTTAGGTCGTGACATTTTAGGTCGTGACATTTTAGGTCGTGACATTTTAGGTCGTGACATTTTAGGTCGTGACATTTTAGGTCGTGACATTTTAGGTCGTGACATTTTAGGTCGTGACATTTTAGGTCGTGACATTTTTAGGTCGTGACATTTTAGGTCGTGACATTTTAGGTCGTGACATTTTAGGTCGTGACATTTTAGGTCGTGACATTTTAGGTCGTGACATTTTTAGGTCGTGACATTTTAGGTCGTGACATTTTAGGTTTCCAGCCTATAAATACATGTCCATTTCCTCACTTTTTGGGATTCGAATTTTGAAGCGACGAAGTCCTGCCATTTTGAGAGCTCGAGTGCTGCACTTCTTCACTTCTTTTCTCCACTCTAATCTTGTGATTCCTTCCATCCAAATCGAAGATCAAGATCGAAGATCCAAGAGTTAAAGTTGAAGATCTACATTCTTCGAAGAGAGATTTCATCGTTTGAAGTGGGATTTTGGTAGATCGAGTTAGATCCTTCGTTGTCCAGATCTGAAGTGTGTTGATTTAGGGTTGTTTAGGTGATTTGGTGAGTGGTGATTATCTCTCACACGGATCCAAAGGAGTAGATCGGATTGTTGGCTTGATTTGGTGTTAAAATAGTGATTTCTATGCATTTTTGTAAACCTAAGTGTAGATCCATGTAGATCCATTGTTCATGATGATTTGACAACCATTTTTGTGCATGATTAACCTATGCAAGTTTATTCATCAAGTTGTAGAGATAATTCTCATGTTTTCATGCTTGTTAGACTTTCAACTCTTTAATTACGAAATTGCCATTATTGTTATAATTGTCCATTTTGCTTATAATTGAATGCTTGATTTCTTGGATTGATGTCTGACATGATTGATTACTGTGAATTAGATAATTGTTGATTGGTTTTAGACAAGATGGTCGAAGATGATTCAAAATCTAAGAGAAAGGCTCTTGAAATGGGAAAGCTGCTCATGGCATATGTAGCAGGATGATGAAGCTCTTATGCATAGATTTGATGATGAAATGTTGAGATGAGGCTTTGCGAGGATGTGATGAAGCGAGGCATCATGTGATGAAGACTTGGTTTAATCCAAACGGGATCATCCCAAACATGTTGATAACTCGGTGAAATGGTTCGAGTTGAGGATAATGGATGGTTATGGAAATAGTCGTCGAGGAGGATGACTAGGAGGCTTGGGTCTCATCGTGGTTGAAGCTTCTAGCATGCTCAAAGCGAGAGTACGTTTGGGCAGATTCGATAGTCCCAACGGCTAACTGTTGATGGTCGAGTACTCTGGGCAGATTCGATAGTCCTAGGCACGGGTCACGATGACGTGCGAGAGTTATGTCTAAAACCGGGGTTTCCCTTAGCCCTTGACGGACGGCTGAAAGAATGTGCCGGTCATTCAATTAACGGTGATACCGAAGCAGTGATAACGGTGATAGCCAGAGTCATGGATGTTTGGATGTATCGTCATTCGGACTCAAGAGCGGTATTTTCTGGGTGCTTATCTGATTTAGGCCTTGGTGCTTGGAAAACATCGTCCTTGACTCGAATGATTATTACTTTACTTTAAATTGTATGCTCTGCTATGTTGCTTCTGCTTAGTGTGTGTCTGGGGGCTATCACTGTAGAAAGAGGTGGAGTGGGAGGGTTGTATTCCTATTCCTTTTTTTTCCTTTATGCTCTTTTGGTATGTTGTTAGTTAATTTACTGCTCACTAAGACTGTTGTCTGACTCAAGGCTTTATGTTTTAATTCTTATTGCCTTGGGCTGTTCGTCCATTTTGGGACGGGCAGACTAGGTAGCAGGTGACAAGTGCTGTTCTTGCTTCCCACGTTGCTGATATCGAAGACGAGCTGGAGGGTTGCATATTATCTTTTTACTATATGTACTGGATGTTCCGCTGCTTTGTATTCTCTGAGTGATATGTAGTGAGGCTTGATGTATTGACTGTTCAGATACTTGTATTCAACTATTATGAAGTTTTATATGATGACATTTTATTATGTAAAGCTTCCCTATATATATGTTCTATTGTATTTTGTCCATGCGCTGTGAGTAATACGATAGATCCTGTTGTTTTAATTTACCCTGGCAATCGTCCATGGTCGCCTGGCACACTTTACAACGCACTATCTCTAGATTCGGTGCAGGGGTCATGGGTGGTCGTCACATTTGGTATCAGAGCATTGGTTAATCGATTTTACCCAACGCTCGCTGACATAACTACGTATGAGAGACGTAATTGTAATTTTGATGGATGACTACTACATATAATATAGTAGATTAGTAGAGCTTGAGTCCTTTGTGTAGTTGTTCTCAAAGATGTTCTGATCATTCTCTTTTTATAGATACTGAGAATGAGTCGAAGAGGGAGACCAGCTGCTAGGGAAGGCCGTGCTGCTGAAGGAACTACTGATTACGCAGCTATGTTCGAAGCTATGATGACTTCGATCATGAGAAGGATACCAGTTCCGGGGACAGCAGTTGATGTTGGAGTTCAAGTCCAAACTCCAAAGCCGGTGGATTTTGCTAAGCTGAGTAAGGACTACACTGCTCTTGGAGGGAAGGTTTTCTTGGGAATAGAATCAACTATCGAGGTCCAAAGATGGATAGATGCTTGTAGAAGGATCTTTGGTGATTTGGGAATTGATGATGCAACTAAGAGGAAGTTGGCATCAAGGCAGCTTCAAGGGAGAGCTTCTGATTGGTGGAACTCTATTACCATCAATACTGCGGAGGAAGAGATTACTTGGGAGCAATTCCAAGCTAGATTTGAAGCTAAGTTCATTTCTACAGCTCAGAAGTCTGTTCTATTCAAGAAGTTTGTGGAGCTGAAGCAAGGTGGAAGATCTGTTCTTGAGTATGTTTCTGAGTTCGAAGCTCGGTCCAAGTATGCCCGATCATATATTGAATCTGCTTATCAGAAGAATGAGAAGTTTGTGACAGGCTTGGACAGTTATCTTGGGAGACAGTTGGTGGATCATTTGGACGATTCATTTGAGAAGCTTGTGGAGAAAGCTCTCAGGCATGAGAGTCTGTTTCCTAAGGAAGGATCTGTTGTTGCTGTGACCAAGGGAGAGTCTAAACCACAGCAGGGTGGAAACCAGAAGAGGAAGCAGCAGCAACAGAAGGGTAAGGATGGCCAGAAGAAGACGAAAGGCGAGGTGACTTGCTACAATTGTCAGCAGAAGGGCCATTTCTCTAAGGATTGTAAGAATCCGAAGGCACCGATGAAGTGTCACAACTGTGACAAGCCAGGGCATTTCAGGAAGAATTGTCCGGAACCGAGGAGGGACAAGCAGATTGTGCAAGCTTATGCTTTGGGAGCTGTTCCGTCATCTTCAAAAGCTCCTACTGCGAAAGAGAAGGGGAAGAGTGTTGTGGTCCAAGGTACTCTTTTATTATGTGGTGTTCCAGTTAGAGTTCTGTTTGATACTGGAGCGTCGCATTCGTTTGTTTGTAGTGAACTTGTAGACCGGTTGGGTTTGGAACCGGATATTGTTGATAGGCCATTGGTTGTGACTAATCCAGTTGGGGGTTCGTCTTGTTTGTGTATGATATGCCGTGGTCTAGTTGTATCGAGTCATGGTTGCTCTTTTGTTTGTGATTGCTTTGTTCTGAACTTTGCGGGGTTCGGAATTATTTTGGGTATGGACTGGCTTAGAAAGTATGTGGCAAAGGTTGATTGTGAGAGATTGGAGGTGACAGTCGAGAATGTGGAAGGGCGAAAGATTGGGATACGATGTAAGCATGAAGAAGGCGTCTTCATGAGCTTCATGTATTCGCTGGTTGTTCCACGGGATGGACTGTCATCGTTGCCAATCGTTAATGGATTCGAGGATGTCTTTGACGAAGTCAAAGGGTTACCGCCGCATAGAGAGATCGAGTTTCGTATAGATCTAGTTGAAGGAGCCAGACCTATTGTGATGCCTCTTAGGCGGATGGCGCCTAGGGAACAGCAAGAGTTGAGGGTGCAAGTTGATGATCTTTTACAGAAAGGATTCATTCGGCGTAGTGTTTCCGAATGGGGTGCACCAGTTGTGTTTGTAACCAAAGCGGATGGATCGCTGAGGTTGTGTGTGGATTATCGTGAGCTGAATAAGGTGACTAAGAAGAACAAGTATCCATTGCCGAGAATAGATGACTTGTTTGATCAGCTTCACGAAGCTAAGGTGTTTTCTCAGATGGATTTGGCAACGGGATTCCACTAGTTGAGAGTTGCTAGGGATAGTGTGCCGAAGACTGCTTTCAGGACACCATCTGGATTGTTTGAGTGGCTGGTAATGCCGTTTGGATTGACTAACGCGCCAGCATATTTTGTGGATCTTATGAATAGAGTGTTCAGAGATCAGTTGAACAAGTTCGTGCTTGTGTTCGTGGATGATATTCTGATTTACTCCAGAACTGAAGAAGAGCACAAGACACACTTGCGTATTGTTTTGGAAATCTTGCGGAAACATCAGCTGAAGGCTAAGTTTTCGAAGTGTCACTTCTGGAAGAGCGAAGTGAGGTTCTTAGGCCATGTTATTTCTGGAAATGGAATAGCTGTTGATCCCGCTAAGGTGGCAGCAATCCAGGATTGGGTTAGACCTAAGAATGCATCCGATGTGAGAAGTTTTCTTGGATTAGCAGGATATTATCGATGGTTTATCAAAGACTTCTCCAAGGTGGCTGCACCGTTAACAGGATTGACGAAGAAGAACCAAGTGTTCAAGTGGGAAGATAAGTGTGAGCAAGCTTTCAGAATCCTGAAAGAGCAATTGACAAGTGCTCCTGTTTTGACTATTCCAAGTGGGAATGATGAGATGGTGGTTTACACCGACGCATGTGGTACTGGACTTGGAGCAGTGCTGATGCAGAGGGATAAAGTTGTTGCGTATGCAAGTCGACAACTGAAGCCGCATGAAAGGAATTACCCGACTCATGATTTGGAGTTAGCGGCGATTGTTTTTGCTCTGAAGATGTGGAGACATTATCTATTGGGAGTTCGATTCGAGTTGTTTACAGATCATAAGTCGTTGAAGTATCTTTTCTCCCAAAAGGATTTGAATCTTCGGCAGCAGCGATGGCTAGAGTTTTTAGCATCATATGATTTTGGTATAGCTTATACTTCGGGAAAAGGTAATGCAGTGGCTGATGCGTTAAGTCGAAGACATGCAGAATTGGGAGCCATGTTTTCAGAATGGAAGAGTCTCGAGTATTTAGCTGGATTTGACTTCATGCCTAGATGCGAATTGGAACCTGAGATGTTGGCAAACTTATCAATAAGACCGACTCTTGTGGAAAGGATTGGTGAGAGTCAAAAGCGAGATGATAAGATTGTCAAGATTATCCGTGATTTGGAATCAGGATTGGATCCAGAAAAGGATAAAGGATTCGAGGTCGATCGAGAGGGTTGGCTTCGAAAGCTAGGACGACTAGTTGTTCCCGATATAGATGGATTGAGAGATGAAGTTCTAAAGGAAAGTCATCACTCGAAGTTGACGATTCATCCAGGTGGAAATAAGATGTATCGGGATATGAAGAGAACCTACTACTGGGAAGGTATGAAGAAAGATGTTGGAAATTTTATTTCCAAATGCATGAACTGCCAGTTGGTAAAAGCCGAACAGAAGAAGCCAAGTGGATTGCTTCAACCATTAGAAGTTCCTACATGGAAGTGGGAGCAGGTATCGATGGATTTTATCGATGGATTGCCTAGAACCAGAACGGGAAATGAAGGGATTTGGGTCATTGTAGATCGTCTGACTAAGAGTGCAAGATTCATTCCTGTTCGATCGACTAGGACTGCATCAAAGTTGGTTGAGTTGTATGTTAAGTGGATAGTTCGATTCCATGGTATTCCGAAGAGTATAGTGAGCGATCGAGACCCATTGTTCACTAGTGGATTTTGGAAGAGCTTCCAGGAAGTTTTGGGAACCGAGTTGTATTTGAGTACAGCTTATCATCCTCAAACAGATGGTCAGACCGAGAGAGTCAACCGAGTTTTGGAAGATCTTCTTAGAGCTTGTGTTTTGGATTTCGGAGGATCATGGGAAGATCACCTTCATTTAGTGGAGTTTTCGTATAACAACAGTTACCAGTCAAGCATTGGTATGGCACCATATGAGGCATTGTATGGAAGACCGTGTAACTCTCCGACATGTTGGTTAGAGACCGGAGAAAAGTTAATACTTGGGCCAGAAATGATTCGACAGACTTCGGATTGTATAGAGATCATTCGGCAACGAATGAAGGCAGCCCAAGATCGTCAGAAAAGTTATGCTGATAAGCGTCGTAAAGATTTGGAATTTGACATAGGTGATATGGTTTTTGTGAAGATTTCTCCTCTGAAGAATGTTATTAGATTCGGGAAGAAAGGAAAATTGACTCCGAGATTTGTTGGACCATTCCCGATCATCGAGCGAATTGGAAAGCTCGCCTACAGGTTGTAATTACCGGAGAAGATGTCGGGTGTGCACAATGTTTTCCATGTATCGTATCTACGGAAGTATGTGCACGACTCGAGTACGGTGGTTTCTGCTGATAGCTGTGAAGATTTCGAAGTTGATCCAGTTGATAGAAGACCTCGTAAGCCGCTTCGTGTTGTGGAAACCGACACGAAACAGCTTAGGAGGAAGGTAGTTAAGTTGCTCAAGATACAATGGAGTGATGATGTTAACGACTGTACGTGGGAGGTGGAAGAGAGGATGAAGGCAGTTCATCCTGAACTCTTCGAGGTATGGCCCTAAGGTGTCGGGTCATCTCACAATATTGTAACTTGCTCTAGTTTTAGAATTCTGCATGCTAAGCTAGAATTGGATGCATGGTTTGTTGATTGCTATGGATGGTAGGCGTACAGAATAGTCTTTGATTGCTTTGATTGCTTGGAATTTCGGGGACGAAATTCCTAAGGGGGAGAGAATGTAACGACCCGTATTTTTACGGATCGACAAGTTCGTCAAAATCTGGAAAATTTAGCATCATTAAGTCATTTCAGATTTTGGGCATGATTTTTTCTAAGTCTTAGGTCGTGACATTTTAGGTCGTGACATTTTAGGTCGTGACATTTTTAGGTCGTGACATTTTTAGGTCGTGACATTTTAGGTCGTGACATTTTAGGTCGTGACATTTTAGGTCGTGACATTTTAGGTCGTGACATTTTTAGGTCGTGACATTTTAGGTCGTGACATTTTAGGTCGTGACATTTTAGGTCGTGACATTTTAGGTCGTGACATTTTAGGTCGTGACATTTTTAGGTCGTGACATTTTAGGTCGTGACATTTTAGGTCGTGACATTTTAGGTCGTGACATTTTTAGGTCGTGATATTTTAGGTCGTGACATTTTAGGTCGTGACATTTTAGGTCGTGACATTTTAGGTCGTGACATTTTTAGGTCGTGACATTTTAGGTCGTGACATTTTAGGTTTCCAGCCTATAAATACACGTCCATTTCCTCACTTTTTGGGATTCGAATTTTGAAGCGACGAAGTCCTGCCATTTTGAGAGCTCGAGTGCTGCACTTCTTCACTTCTTTTCTCCACTCTAATTTTGTGATTCCTTCCATCCAAATCGAAGATCAAGATCGAAGATCCAAGAGTTAAAGTTGAAGATCTACATTCTTCGAAGAGAGATTTCATCGTTTGAAGTGGGATTTTGGTAGATCGAGTTAGATCCTTCGTTGTCCAGATCTGAAGTGTGTTGATTTAGGGTTGTTTAGGTGATTTGGTGAGTGGTGATTATCTCTCACGCGGATCCAAAGGAGTAGATCGGATTGTTGGCTTGATTTGGTGTTAAAATAGTGATTTCTATGCATTTTTGTAAACCTAAGTGTAGATCCATGTAGATCCATTGTTCATGATGATTTGACAACCATTTTTGTGCATGATTAACCTATGCAAGTTTATTCATCAAGTTGTAGAGATAATTCTCATGTTTTCATGCTTGTTAGACTTTCAACTCTTTAATTACGAAATTGCCATTATTGTTATAATTGTCCATTTTGCTTATAATTGAATGCTTGATTTCTTGGATTGATGTTTGACATGATTGATTACTGTGAATTAGATAATTGTTGATTGGTTTTAGACAAGATGGTCGAAGATGATTCAAAAGCTAAGAGAAAGGCTCTTGAAATGGGAAAGCTGCTCATGGCATATGTAGCGGGATGATGAAGCTCTTATGCATAGATTTGATGATGAAATGTTGAGATGAGGCTTTGCGAGGATGTGATGAAGCGAGGCATCATGTGATGAAGACTTGGTTTAATCCAGACGGGATCATCCCAAACATGTTGATAACGGTGAAATGGTTCGAGTTGAGGATAATGGATGGTTATGGAAATAGTCGTCGAGGAGGATGACTAGGAGGCTTGGGTCTCATCGTGGTTGAAGCTTCTAGCATGCTCAAAGCGAGAGTACGTTTGGGCAGATTCGATAGTCCCAACGGCTAACTGTTGATGGTCGAGTACTCTGGGCAGATTCGATAGTCCTAGGCACGGGTCACGATGACGTGCGGGAGTTATGTCTAGAACCGGGGTTTCCCTTAACCCTTGACGGACGGCTGAAAGAATGTGCCGGTCATTCAATTAACGGTGATACCGAAGCAGTGATAACGGTGATAGCCAAAGTCATGGATGTTTGGATGTATCGTCATTCGGACTCAAGAGCGGTATTTTCTGGGTGCTTATCTGATTTAGGCCTTGGTGCTTGGAAAACATCGTCCTTGACTCGAATGATTATTACTTTACTTTAAATTGTATGCTCTGCTATGTTGCTTCTGCTTAGTGTGTGTCTGGGGGCTATCACTGTAGAAAGAGGTGGAGTGGGAGGGTTGTATTCCTATTCCTTTTTTTTCCTTTATGCTCTTTTGGTATGTTGTTAGTTAATTTACTGCTCACTAAGACTGTTGTCTGACTCAAGGCTTTATGTTTTAATTCTTATTGCCTTGGGCTGTTCGTCCATTTTGGGACGGGCAGACTAGGTAGCAGGTGACAGGTGCTGTTCTTGCTTCCCACGTTGCTGATATCGAAGACGAGCTGGAGGGTTGCATATTATCTTTTTACTATATGTACTGGATGTTCCGCTGCTTTGTATTCTCTGAGTGATATGTAGTGAGGCTTGATGTATTGACTGTTCAGATACTTGTATTCAACTATTATGAAGTTTTATATGATGACATTTTATTCTGTAAAGCTTCCCTATATATATGTTCTATTGTATTTTGTCCATGCGCTGTGAGTAATACGATAGATCCTGTTGTTTTAATTTACCCTGGCAATCGTCCATGGTCGCCTGGCACACTTTACAGCGCACTATCTCTAGATTCGGTGCAGGGGTCGTGGGTGGTCGTCACATTTGGTATCAGAGCATTGGTTAATCGATTTTACCCAACGCTCGCTGACATAACTACGTTTGAGAGACGTAATTGTAATTTTGATGGATGACTACTACATATAATATAGTAGATTAGTAGAGCTTGAGTCCTTTGTGCAGTTGTTCTCCAAGATGTTCTGATCATTCTCTTTTTATAGATACTGAGAATGAGTCGAAGAGGGAGACCAGCTGCTAGGGAAGGACGTGCTGCTGAAGGAACTACTGATTATGCAGCTATGTTCGAAGCTATGATGACTTCGATCATGAGAAGGATACCAGTTCCGGGGACAGCAGTTGATGTTGGAGTTCAAGTCCAAACTCCAAAGCCGGTGGATTTTGCTAAGCTGAGTAAGGACTACACTTCTCTTGGAGGGAAGGTTTTCTTGGGAACAGAATCAACTATCGAGGTCCAAAGATGGATAGATGCTTGTAGAAGGATCTTTGGTGATTTGGGAATTGATGATGCAACTAAGAGGAAGTTGGCATCAAGGCAGCTTCAAGGGAGAGCTTCTGATTGGTGGAACTCTATTACCATCAATACTGCGGAGGAAGAGATTACTTGGGAGCAATTCCAAGCTAGATTTGAAGCTAAGTTCATTTCTACAGCTCAGAAGTCTGTTCTATTCAAGAAGTTTGTGGAGCTGAAGCAAGGTGGAAGATCTGTTCTTGAGTATGTTTCTGAGTTCGAAGCTCTGTCCAAGTATGCCCGATCATATATTGAATCTGCTTATCAGAAGAATGAGAAGTTTGTGACAGGCTTGGACAGTTATCTTGGGAGACAGTTGGTGGATCATTTGGACGATTCATTTGAGAAGCTTGTGGAGAAAGCTCTCAGGTATGAGAGTCTGTTTCCTAAGGAAGGATCTGTTGTTGCTGTGACCAAGGGAGAGTCTAAACCACAGCAGGGTGGAAACCAGAAGAGGAAGCAGCAGCAACAGAAGGGTAAGGATGGCCAGAAGAAGCCGAAAGGCGAGGTGACTTGCTACAATTGTCAGCAGAAGGGCCATTTCTCTAAGGATTGTAAGAATCCGAAGGCACCGATGAAGTGTCACAACTGTGACAAGCCAGGGCATTTCAGGAAGAATTGTCCGGAACCGAGGAGGGACAAGCAGATTGTGCAAGCTTATGCTTTGGGAGCTGTTCCGTCATCTTCAAAAGCTCCTACTGCGAAAGAGAAGGGGAAGAGTGTCGTGGTCCAAGGTACTCTTTTCCTATGTGGTGTTCCAGTTAGAGTTCTGTTTGATACTGGAGCGTCGCATTCGTTTGTTTGTAGTGAACTTGTAGACCGGTTGGGTGGAACCGGATATTGTTGATAGGCCATTGGTTGTGACTAATCCAGTTGGGGGTTCGTCTTGTTTGTGTATGATATGTCGTGGTCTAGTTGTATCGAGTCATGGTTGCTCTTTTGTTTGTGATTGCTTTGTTCTGAACTTTGCGGGGTTCGGAATTATTTTGGGTATGGACTGGCTTAGAAAGTATGTGGCAAAGGTTGATTGTGAGAGATTGGAGGTGACAGTCGAGAATGTGGAAGGGCGAAAGATTGGGATACGATGTAAGCATGAAGAAGGCGTCTTTATGAGCTTCATGTATTCGCTGGTTGTTCCACGGGATGGACTGTCATCGTTGCCAATCGTTAATGGATTCGAGGATGTCTTTGACGAAGTCAAAGGGTTACCGCCGCATAGAGAGATCGAGTTTCGTATAGATCTAGTTGAAGGAGCCAGACCTGTTGTGATGCCTCTTAGGCGGATGGCGCCTAGGGAACAGCAAGAGTTGAGGGTGCAAGTTGATGATCTTTTACAGAAAGGATTCATTCGGCGTAGTGTGTCCGAATGGGGTGCACCAGTTGTGTTTGTAACCAAAGCGGATGGATCGCTGAGGTTGTGTGTGGATTATCGTGAGCTGAATAAGGTGACTAAGAAGAACAAGTATCCATTGCCGAGAATAGATGACTTGTTTGATCAGCTTCACGAAGCTAAGGTGTTTTCTCAGATGGATTTGGCAACGGGATTCCACTAGTTGAGAGTTGCTAGGGATAGTGTGCCGAAGACTGCTTTCAGGACACCATCTGGATTGTTTGAGTGGCTGGTAATGCCGTTTGGATTGACTAACGCGCCAGCATATTTTGTGGATCTTATGAATAGAGTGTTCAGAGATCAGTTGAACAAGTTCGTGCTTGTGTTCGTGGATGATATTCTGATTTACTCCAGAACTGAAGAAGAGCACAAGACACACTTGCGTATTGTTTTGGAAATCTTGCGGAAACATCAACTGAAGGCTAAGTTTTCGAAGTGTCACTTCTGGAAGAGCGAAGTGAGGTTCTTAGGCCATGTTATTTCTGGAAATGGAATAGCGGTTGATCCCGCTAAGGTGGCAGCAATCCAGGATTGGGTTAGACCTAAGAATGCATCCGATGTGAGAAGTTTTCTTGGATTAGCAGGATATTATCGATGGTTTATCAAAGACTTCTCCAAGGTGGCTGCACCGTTAACAGGATTGACGAAGAAGAACCAAGTGTTCAAGTGGGAAGATAAGTGTGAGCAAGCTTTCAGAATCCTGAAAGAGCAATTGACAAGTGCTCCTGTTTTGACTATTCCAAGTGGGAATGATGAGATGGTGGTTTACACCGACGCATGTGGTACTGGACTTGGAGCAGTGCTGATGCAGAGGGATAAAGTTGTTGCGTATGCAAGTCGACAACTGAAGCCGCATGAAAGGAATTACCCGACTCATGATTTGGAGTTAGCGGCGATTGTTTTTGCTCTGAAGATGTGGAGACATTATCTATTGGGAGTTCGATTCGAGTTGTTTACAGATCATAAGTCGTTGAAGTATCTTTTCTCCCAAAAGGATTTGAATCTTCGGCAGCAGCGATGGCTAGAGTTTTTAGCATCATATGATTTTGGTATAGCTTATACTTCGGGAAAAGGTAATGCAGTGGCTGATGCGTTAAGTCGAAGACATGCAGAATTGGGAGCCATGTTTTCAGAATGGAAGAGTCTCGAGTATTTAGCTGGATTTGACTTCATGCCTAGATGCGAATTGGAACCTGAGATGTTGGCAAACTTATCAATAAGACCGACTCTTGTGGAAAGGATTGGCGAGAGTCAAAAGCGAGATGATAAGATTGTCAAGATTATCCGTGATTTGGAATCTGGATTGGATCTAGAAAAGGATAAAGGTTTGAGGTCGATCGAGAGGGTGGGCTTCGAAAGCTAGGACGACTAGTTGTTCCCGATATAGATGGATTGAGAGATGAAGTTCTAAAGGAAAGTCATCACTCGAAGTTGACGATTCATCCAGGTGGAAATAAGATGTATCGGGATATGAAGAGAACCTACTACTGGGAAGGTATGAAGAAAGATGTTGGAAATTTTATTTCCAAATGCATGAACTGCCAGTTGGTAAAAGCCGAACAGAAGAAGCCAAGTGGATTGCTTCAACCATTAGAAGTTCCTACATGGAAGTGGGAGCAGGTATCGATGGATTTTATCGATGGATTGCCTAGAACCAGAACGGGAAATGAAGGGATTTGGGTCATTGTAGATCGTCTGACTAAGAGTGCAAGATTCATTCCTGTTCGATCGACTAGGACTGCATCAAAGTTGGCTGAGTTGTATGTTAAGTGGATAGTTCGATTCCATGGTATTCCGAAGAGTATAGTGAGCGATCGAGACCCATTGTTCACTAGTGGATTTTGGAAGAGCTTCCAGGAAGTTTTGGGAACCGAGTTGTATTTGAGTACAGCTTATCATCCTCAAACAGATGGTCAGATCGAGAGAGTCAACCGAGTTTTGGAAGATCTTCTTAGAGCTTGTGTTTTGGATTTCGGAGGATCATGGGAAGATCACCTTCATTTAGTGGAGTTTTCGTATAACAACAGTTACCAGTCAAGCATTGGTATGGCACCATATGAGGCATTGTATGGAAGACCGTGTAACTCTCCGACATGTTGGTTAGAGACCGGAGAAAAGTTAATACTTGGGCCAGAAATGATTCGACAGACATCGGATTGTATAGAGATCATTCGGCAACGAATGAAGGCAGCCCAAGATCGTCAGAAAAGTTATGCTGATAAGCGTCGTAAAGATTTGGAATTTGACATAGGTGATATGGTTTTTGTGAAGATTTCTCCTCTGAAGAATGTTATTAGATTCGGGAAGAAAGGAAAATTGACTCCGAGATTTGTTGGACCATTCCCGATCATCGAGCGAATTGGAAAGCTCGCCTACAGGTTGTAATTACCGGAGAAGATGTCGGGTGTGCACAATGTTTTCCATGTATCGTATCTACGGAAGTATGTGCACGACTTGAGTACGGTGGTTTCTGCTGATAGCTGTGAAGATTTCGAAGTTGATCCAGTTGATAGAAGACCTCGTAAGCCGCTTCGTGTTGTGGAAACCGACACGAAACAGCTTAGGAGGAAGGTAGTTAAGTTCCTCAAGATACAATGGAGTGATGATGTTAACGACTGTACGTGGGAGGTGGAAGAGAGGATGAAGGCAGCTCATCCTGAACTCTTCGAGGTATGGCCCTAAGGTGTCGGGTCATCTCACAATATTGTAACTTGCTCTAGTTTTAGAATTCTGCATGCTAAGCTAGAATTGGATGCATGGTTTGTTGATTGCTATGGATGGTAGGCGTACAGAATAGTCTTTGATTGCTTTGATTGCTTGGAATTTCGGGGACGGAATTCCTAAGGGGGAGAGAATGTAATGACCCGTATTTTTACGGATCGACAAGTTCGTCAAAATCTGGAAAATTTAGCATCATTAAGTCATTTCAGATTTTGGGCATGATTTTTTCTAAGTCTTAGGTCGTGACATTTTAGGTCGTGACATTTTAGGTCGTGACATTTTAGGTCGTGACATTTTAGGTCGTGACATTTTTAGGTCGTGACATTTTTAGGTCGTGACATTTTAGGTCGTGACATTTTAGGTCGTGACATTTTAGGTCGTGACATTTTTAGGTCGTGACATTTTAGGTCGTGACATTTTAGGTCGTGACATTTTAGGTCATGACATTTTAGGTCGTGACATTTTAGGTCGTGACATTTTAGGTCGTGACATTTTAGGTCGTGACATTTTAGGTCGTGACATTTTTAGGTCGTGACATTTTAGGTCGTGACATTTTAGGTCGTGACATTTTAGGTCGTGACATTTTAGGTCGTGACATTTTAGGTCGTGACATTTTTAGGTCGTGACATTTTAGGTCGTGACATTTTAGGTTTCCAGCCTATAAATACACGTCCATTTCCTCACTTTTTGGGATTCGAATTTTGAAGCGACGAAGTCCTGCCATTTTGAGAGCTCGAGTGCTGCACTTCTTCACTTCTTTTCTCCACTCTAATCTTGTGATTCCTTCCATCCAAATCGAAGATCAAGATCGAAGATCCAAGAGTTAAAGTTGAAGATCTACATTCTTCGAAGAGAGATTTCATCGTTTGAAGTGGGATTTTGGTAGATCGAGTTAGATCCTTCGTTGTCCAGATCTGAAGTGTGTTGATTTAGGGTTGTTTAGGTGATTTGGTGAGTGGTGATTATCTCTCACACGGATCCAAAGGAGTAGATCGGATTGTTGGCTTGATTTGGTGTTAAAATAGTGATTTCTATGCATTTTTGTAAACCTAAGTGTAGATCCATGTAGATCCATTGTTCATGATGATTTGACAACCATTTTTGTGCATGATTAACCTATGCAAGTTTATTCATCAAGTTGTAGAGATAATTCTCATGTTTTCATGCTTGTTAGACTTTCAACTCTTTAATTACGAAATTGCCATTATTGTTATAATTGTCCATTTTGCTTATAATTGAATGCTTGATTTCTTGGATTGATGTTTGACATGATTGATTACTGTGAATTAGATAATTGTTGATTGGTTTTAGACAAGATGGTCGAAGATGATTCAAAAGCTAAGAGAAAGGCTCTTGAAATGGGAAAGCTGCTCATGGCATATGTAGCGGGATGATGAAGCTCTTATGCATAGATTTGATGATGAAATGTTGAGATGAGGCTTTGCGAGGATGTGATGAAGCGAGGCATCATGTGATGAAGACTTGGTTTAATCCAGACGGGATCATCCCAAACATGTTGATAACGGTGAAATGGTTCGAGTTGAGGATAATGGATGGTTATGGAAATAGTCGTCGAGGAGGATGACTAGGAGGCTTGGGTCTCATCGTGGTTGAAGG
Source organism: Allium fistulosum (assembly GCA_030737815.1). NCBI lineage: Eukaryota > Viridiplantae > Streptophyta > Magnoliopsida > Asparagales > Amaryllidaceae > Allium > Allium fistulosum. The sequence goes on from CM060902.1 coordinate 1,028,153,458, forward strand.
TTCTAGCATGCTCAAAGCGAGAGTACGTTTGGGCAGATTCGATAGTCCCAACGGCTAACTGTTGATGGTCGAGTACTCTGGGCAGATTCGATAGTCCTAGGCACGGGTCACGATGACGTGCGGGAGTTATGTCTAGAACCGGGGTTTCCCTTAGCCCTTGACGGACGGCTGAAAGAATGTGCCGGTCATTCAATTAACGGTGATACCGAAGCAGTGATAACGGTGATAGCCAGAGTCATGGATGTTTGGATGTATCGTCATTCGGACTCAAGAGCGGTATTTTCTGGGTACTTATCTGATTTAGGCCTTGGTGCTTGGAAAACATCGTCCTTGACTCGAATGATTATTACTTTACTTTAAATTGTATGCTCTGCTATGTTGCTTCTGCTTAGTGTGTGTCTGGGGGCTATCACTGTAGAAAGAGGTGGAGTGGGAGGGTTGTATTCCTATTCCTTTTTTTTCCTTTATGCTCTTTTAGTATGTTGTTAGTTAATTTACTGCTCACTAAGACTTTTGTCTGACTCAAGGCTTTATGTTTTAATTCTTATTGCCTTGGGCTGTTCGTCCATTTTGGGACGGGCAGACTAGGTAGCAGGTGACAGGTGCTGTTCTTGCTTCTCACGTTGCTGATATCGAAGACGAGCTGGAGGGTTGCATATTATCTTTTTACTATATGTACTGGATGTTCCGCTGCTTTGTATTCTCTGAGTGATATATAGTGAGGCTTGATGTATTGACTGTTCAGATACTTGTATTCAACTATTATGAAGTTTTATATGATGACATTTTATTCTGTAAAGCTTCCCTATATATATGTTCTATTGTATTTTGTCCATGCGCTGTGAGTAATACGATAGATCCTGTTGTTTTAATTTACCCTGGCAATCATCCATGGTCGCCTGGCACACTTTACAGCGCACTATCTCTAGATTCGGTGTAGGGGTCATGGGCGGTCGTCACATGTTGGGAAGTATCCTGTTACGGATTTAAGTATTTGAAAGTTGTTTTCAAATGTTGGAAGGAATTGATATATCTTTTAAAGATATTTTGGAAATAAATATTTTGGGAAAATTTATAAAAAGGCATAGTGACTACTTATGGATGTTTTATCGATAGTTAAATAACCGACTATCAATATTGGCCAATTTCGTTAATCGTTTCGAAGAGACCGGGATCAGATTTAATTATCCGAAAACTACTTCGATCCGGTTTGAATGTAACGAATGAATATCGTGAAGATGATAAAGACGATGATTCGGTTAGTCCAGACCCAAGACAACTCTTATGGAAAAATGCTATCAGAACATCGTTATTGGAGGAAGATGAGCATTCTAAGTAAAAATTTCTCTTAAAAGGTAACGTTTAGCCTCGAACCTCATCAACCGGGAATGACTAAAACAGGGGAGATGCGGCAAGGCTAAGTGGGTCGCACCCAATTAGGGTATGTTATCACTTTTCTAGATGTCCTTGGAACCCTACTTATCTTAGATATGGACGATACCTCGGTGGCCCAGTCATTCGAATCCATTCTCCAATACGAGCTTACGATTTTGTTTGTAGAGCGTAGTATGCTGGAATTTAATTAATGTAACAATTTCAGCTATTTGAATAAGTATTTTTATTTAAACACTATTGTAATATCACTGGATTTTCTATAAAATGTTTTGGTTATCGTAAGAGAAAAACCCGTCGTGTTTATCGTAACGGATCACGGATGAGCTAGATATACGATTTTGAAGCTAACACACAATTTATAATTCATTAAACATTAATTTAAAAGGTTTCTCACCTTGCCCAATGGGCTGAAGCCCAACACGCGAGCTACCCAAATGCTACAGATCTTCTTCTTCCCTCCTCCTATTCTTTTTTTATTTACTACCATTAATGTGCACTGCGTGCACTTGCACACGAGCCTCGGCCTCCAAAACAACCATCTGACTTCACCTACCTGTCCCACTTCGCGCTCTCATCACAATGGCACCATCGTCGTTTCCTCCGGCCTCCCCATGCTCAGACCGAAAAAAACTCCTGTAGCTGCCAAAGAAAGTCGCAACAAATTTTTTTTTCGATCCCCTCCAAATCATCACCAATCCAAGCCCCTTCCTCCATGATCACAGCGGCATGCTCTAATTCGTGACTCGACGTCCAAAACTCCAATAAAACCCAATCCTAGAAATCAACGAACGTCGTTCATCGATGCGGAATCGTGGCGAAACCTCCACAAAAATACTACGACAACATACGAACCCAGCGGCTCTTACGACATTGATCAATTCTCAGCAGATTGTGAGAATTAAAATTTTGAACTTTCATGAGCATTTTTCCACCTTCCTTCTTTATTTTGATTTCTTCCTCTATACTCGATGAAATCGAGTGAAACCATTTTCTAAAAATAGTCGTTGCGATAATGGACAACTTTCATGTTGAATAATTTCGTTGAAAGTGGGTAGATTTTGAAATGATGAGTTTTGAACGAGATGTACTAATGGAAAGCTTACTGTAAACAATGGTAGAGGAGCCAAGATTCCAGAAATATATATTTCAATATTTTTTAGGGAATACACTTTGAGCATTTGAATTTTTAAGTTTTTGAAATCTCCTTTTTCTTTATTTTCCTGGATGAGCACGACATTTATATTTGGAAAGGTACAGTTAGGCGCGGCTGATATAGGTTAGGTTGGCTGAGATGGTATGTTTTGTGGTTGATATGAAATAAAGATAATATATATATATATATATATATATATAATTCCAAAATATCTAGATATTTATTTCGAACCCCGATCGAGGTGTGCCGCCTAGCGTTCCTAATGTTATACCCCTATTTCGAACACAATGGGATAAGTCTCGAGCCCCAAATCGAGCGTATGTAGAAGATATCATTTTGAACCCAATTATTATATTAAATTTTCGATATTAATTTCAACGTGTTTCTATCCGTGTGATCAAACGGTATGTCTAATCGCTATGAAATTTTGATGGCGTATTATAATTCATTATTACGGACCCAATGACATAAGTTTCGTCGAAATCTGAGACCGTGCCCCGGAAGGCTATTTTCACTCGTTAATTAAAACAAGTAAATTTTCAAAATTAGTTAAATCACTTTTAAAACCAATTTAAAAGTTTTATTAACTTTATACTTTTTAATAGAAGTTTAATAAGCCTTCAAATAATTTTTATCCAAATAAAATCCAAGATTTCAATTATTTAAATGATTCCTATTATTTAAATTTTAATAATTAATTTATCTAATAAATCATTCTATTTGAAATCAAAGTTATTTTACCTATAAAATTAAATTTTCAATATTTTGAATTAATTAAATATCCCAAAGTCAAATAACTAAATCCTGGATCGTTACATTTTCTAAATTTATTACGTACCTTTTTGCATTTGATTTACATTTTGGTAAGTAATTTATTATCTCTCTGCGAACGCAGGTGCACAAGAATCAAATAGCAATCTCTTGCATACCTGTATTTACATAATCTAAAAGAAAAATTAGGCTGGCAAAGGCAATGTGATGTAACTTTACATGCAAAACTAGTCTGATATAAACCTACATGCAATCAACACCCATATCTCAATCATATGCAACAAAATACAGACAATATTCTGTAATAGATGGTATGCATCCAATTATTTCAAATGACAATTTAGAGCTATATACCCGGGTTTTTCAATTCAAAAATTTATTTTCGAATTTCTCAGATGAAAATAATCAAAGCTCAAAATCAAAATGACATGGAGGGGATCCCTCCAAATAAATGATGTTGAAGCTCTAGATTCAAAACAACATGGAGCGTCCAGTGGTATTCCGGTTCCTCCAAAAAAACATCAACTAGAGTGAACAAATATCATTCCTTTCCTAGCATCTTCAAAAATCTCCTTTTCAAAGTCACCGGAATTTAGGTCTTAATAACAACAATTCAAAATCCCTTGTTTATAAATTTAAACTTTATAAACAATAGTATACAAAATCACACAGTCAATCTATTCAATTCAATCAAATCAAATCAATCAAATTCCATGAAGGAATAAATTAACACTTATAGTCAATCAAATACTATAAGGGAAAACTTATTATTTAACATTGTTTCAAATGTCAAATGATTAACAAACAAATTTTTAGCCTAGTTTCAAAACTTTCTTTATTGTCCAAAAATATAGGTAATTATCTAAGCGTACCCCATTTGTTATTGCTTAGAAGATTATCCAAACTAACTCGGACAAAATGGAAAGTTATACACTATATTTTATTAGTTTCTTAATTATATTAATTTCTAATTCACTTATAATTTCACTTAGTATTTTATTTAATACAAAAATTATTTATGAGTTATCTCATAATTTCTCACCCAAGTTTTAAAACACCTTATAAAGTTATTTCTTTATAAAACATCAAACCATAACATATTCCCTTTATTTTCTTATATAATATTCTTTTATATCCTGAGAGTACATATAAATTTTATTTTTAACCTTTTCAAAGATCCAGATGGAGATCAACTAATTTTATGATTTCTTAAAGCCGAGTCAACCTATTAACCTTTTTAACATATAGTGTTAAAACGAATAATATTTATGGGTTGACCCAATCAACAAGTAGTTCATAGTACTTAGGTGTTTTAAACAATTATACGACTTCAATAAAAACAATGTTTATCAAAACCTTCTTATTTCATTTAACCCAATTTAGCTGTTTCTAATTTATCCCTTACTTATCTAAGGGAAAAATCCTATTTATCAAATAAATCCCTTATTACTAACACCTTTTTTTTGGAAAACTATTCCCGTTAAGGGGAACTTAAAAATTAGATACCCGATTTTAAATTTTCAAAACTCATCTTCGAAAGCACACTACATATATTTTTATATATAATAGCTCCAACAATTTATTTATCAAAACATTACTTTGGGTTTATTTGAATTTTGAACTCATTTCGCTCGCACAATAATAAAGAGAATAATTTACTAAGTACTCCACAACGTTCGCCTAAGAAAACATCTGATCATCACTTAGAAGATTATTCAGATTACCACAAAAGCAATCGAAACAATTTTCTCCTAATTATTCCAAAGAAAATGCATTCCTTTAAAATTTTACTTCCCATAATAATTTCATTTTCAATTACTTTCAAAAGTACTGCTAGTTCATTTCACAAAAAATTCCTTTGAAATTATTTTCAAAAATTTTGGGATTTTGATTCAAAAATTCTTTGTAAACATAACTCTCAAACTAAATTTATATAAAATTTCCTTTATATAAATATCATTTCATATTATAATAATTCTTCTTTACTAAAATCAAATTTTCTCAAATGTTTATTATCTAAATGTTTTATCTTGCCATTTAGACTATGTTTACATCTTTTTATAAGGTTCGGTTCTTAACCCATCTTATTTAAAAGGTGAAATTTCAAGCTAACACATTTTTTTCTTTTTCGAACACCTTTATAGTTAATTTGTGAAAATTAATTCACAAAGGGTTCGTTTTAAATCAAAACTATAAATGCTCCTAGATAAACCAAGCACCACTCAGCAATCAACAAATAACAGTTAATGCTTCTTATTAAATTAAGCATAATTGAACAAACAATAGTGATAATAAATAAATATTATCTTTGACTTCTTAATCTTTCTGATGCTGATTTTGGTAGGATTTTAATCCTCTATGATCCTACCACTTTCTCCCTATCCTCTATCCTTTCTTCTAGGCAATTCATTCACACTAAAGTCTTCTGTCAACAAACTTTAACTTCATTCTACATTACTTTTATTTATGCAGAAAACTCCTTTGCTTCAAGGCAAATTCTCTTTGACTTCTTACCTTATCTTAGACAAGAATCTCATCCATGGTTGGTCATGGGTAATTTTAATAGTTGTCTTAAGCTTGATGATAAGTATTATGGTCAGCCCTTATTCCCCAAGCACATCCTTCCTTTAAACATTGCCATCACTGATTCAGGTCTCCTCAAAATTCAAATTTCTGGTGCAAGATTTTCCTGGATTAATAGAAGCAGGAGTGGAGTTAGAACATTCACCACTATTGATCATGCCTTCTGCAACTTAAAATCTCTCTCCTTTTGGCCTAATCTTTCTATCAATCTTCCTCATCCAATCCTCTCTGATCACTCCCCATTGATTCTTTCATTTGGTCCCTCCATGAAAAAAGAAAAAAAGAAGTTTCAAATTTTTTAATGATTGGACTCACTCCTTTGAATTCAAACCAATTGTAGGTAGTGCATGGTCATCACATTGTTATGGTAACCTTATGTTTATACTTTGCAGGAAGCTCAAACTTGTTAAAAATCTTTTGAGAACTTGGGCAGCTGAATTGCATGGGGATGGTACAAAACAGTCAACACTATTGAAGATCTGGTATAAACAAGCTCAAGAATTTATGATGAATAACCCACATGACCCCATAGCTACCGAGGAGGAAGGAAAGCTCTGCACATTACTTAACAAAGCTCTTGATATTGAAAGTGGAATGAAACAACAGCAGTTGCACTGTAAGTGGTTACACTATGGTGATCGTAACACTGACTATTTTCATTCTTCAATCAAAATTAAGCAAGCTAAAGAAAATATACGTATGATATGTACACTTGATGGTTCCCTAGCCTCCTCTCCTGAGCAAATTGATGCAGCTTTTCTTAATTATTTTGAGGATTTATTTGGTAACTCCTCTGACTTCAATCCGGACCTAGATATGTTTGACGAAATTCCTCTTCTAACTATTACTAGTGTGCAGTCTTCAATGCTTGTTGAAAAGGTTACTGATGAAGAAATTAAACATACTCTTTTTGCCATAAATAGAAAATCGAGTGTCGGTCCCGATGGTTTTCATGTTCTTTTCTTCATCACATGCTGGGACATAGTACAATTTGATTTCTACAAGGCAGTGCATAACTTTTTTAATAAATGCTCTCTTCTAACTGAAGTTAATTCTACAAACATTGTCTTAATCCCAAAATCACCTGATGTTGGTACTGTATCTTCGTTCAGACCTATATCATGTTGTAATGTGGTGTACAAATGTATTTCCAAACTCATTGCCTCAAGATTAATGCGAGTCCTCCCTCAAATAATATCTCAGAATCAAGTTGCTTTCCTACCTAACAGAAGTATATTTGACAACATTCTTCTTGCCCAAGAGCCTCTGTGTGGGTATGGGAGATCAAATGCAACTCCATCAGCAATGTTAAAGCTTGATCTCACGAAAGCATATGACTCGATACACTGGTCCTCTATAGTATGTATTATGGCTTTAATGAAATTTCCTAAGCCTTTTGTAGGATGGGTATATGAATGTATATCAACTCCTAGCTACTCTATTGTTCTAAATGGACGACCTGTTGGGTATTTCAAGAGTAGGCAAGGGATTAGGCAGGGTGACCCCATCTCATCTTATTTATTTCTTCTAGTGATGGAGGTCCTCACCAGATACATGAATATCAAGTACTATACTGGTCAGATTAGATACCACCCTAAGTGTAAGCTTACAAATGTTACAACTCTTATATTCGCTGATGACATAATGATTTTCACTAAGCCACATCTTTCTTCAATTCAGTGTGTTATTAGTTCATTGAGCAATTTCTATAAAATGACTGGTTTTCTGCTTAATTATTCCAAATCCAGTATTGCTTTTGCTGGTATTTCAACACAACTTTCCTCTTCTCTGCTGCAAATTTCTAGGCTTCAACTTATGGACTCAAATATGACATATCTAGGCCTACCTCTTTTAACTTCAAGATTAAAACTCTCTGATTGTCTACCTTTGTACACCAAAATTGTTTTATTATTAGACAGGTGGGCAAACAGATTTTTAACTCAGATAGGAAGGCTAGTTCTTATCGAATCAGTTTTCTTTTCTATGGTAGTTTATTGGTCCAAAGCTTTTCTCTTGCCTGCTAAACTTTTGAAACTGATTAGAGGTGCCATGTTAAGATTGTTTTGGATTAGAACCATATATAACATGAAACCTCTGCCTTGCTCATTCAGTCTTATTGAGAAAGATAGAAATTCTGGAGGACTAGGAGTTATAAACATCATGAAATGGAATGTTGCTGCTCTCAGTACACATTTTAATTCAATAATTGCCAGGAAGAACAGTAGGTGGCTTGATTGGGTTTGGGCCCATAGAATAGGAAGGAAAAGCTTGTGGAGTGTGCAAGTGCCACAAACTTGTAGTTGGACTTGGAGAAAGTTGCTTGGCTTGCGCAACACCTTACTTCCCATGATAGTACACAAGATGGCTACCACATCTGAAGTGAACTTTTGGTTTAGTCCTTGGGTAGCCTTTGGTGTGATATTGCACTACCTATTCAACTATCAATAAGTAATTCAGTCTGGAGTTGCCAGTTCTACTAAGGTAGTTGATCTTATTTGTCAAGGCAACTTACAGTTACCGTACTCCTCCAACCAATTTATTAGGTCTATTTGGAATGAATTATAAAGTAATAATTACCCTGCAGTTGAGGTTGATGCTATACAATGAAGAGCCAAACCCCATTCTGTCTCTCATGTGTACAAACACCTGATTCTTTCTGGAAGTATGCAGGCATTTAAGTGGAACAAAATCATTTGGACTTCTGATTCTGTGCCTAAAGAAAATTTAATGCTTTGGAAGGTTGTTCAAAATGCCTTGTTAACTAAAAGTAAGATGGTGGATATGGTTCTTAATCTTGGTATTTCTTGCTTTTTCTATTCTAACTATCCAGAGACCACCCACCATTTTTTTTGAATGCAACTTTAATCTGATTCTATTTAAACAAATGATGCAGCTTGCTGATAGTGCTTTACTGTCAACACTAAGCCCTATTGATATGGACATGATATACAAAGCTACAAGGTGGAGAACCATGAAAGCTAGACTTCTTTCTATTTACCTATAGAAGTATTTGATCATTGTGTGGTCTGAACAAAATATGATCTGTTTTGAAAAGAAGAGGAGGAATGGGGATGTATTATGGAAGGCTCTAAAGCATGAAATTTATGAAGCATTGAAGAGACTGCCAGTTTTCACTACTGCTTCGAGTTATGCTTGGAGGTAGCTTGTGGTCTGCTTCAGATTTTGTCTATGTTCTTTTTTCTTTTCCTACTTTGTATTCTAAGTGTGCTTGTTTTTTAAAGGTTTTTTTGCCTTGTGTGTAATTGTAGCTTGTATTTGTTACAAGCTATTTTATTTTATTGTTTTTGTTGCAATAAAATCAGGTAGGGGCCCTGTTAACCCCACTAGCCTTTGCTAAAAATAAATAAATATTATCACTTTTAAACCAACACACTATATAACTATATAGATTTTTGAAAATTATTCCTTTATATATATATAAAATATAATCCTAGGCAAAATATTTAATTTGCCAAATTTTCAAAAAATTTAATACCATGTTCGTTGGCCTTGGTCAAGTGTTTAGAAATCCCTATCGATACCATGGTGTCCCATGTCTCGACCAGAATTCATAAAAAATCAATAGACCAATTAACATAATATGTTTTTATAACAGTAACAAATACGCTCTCGTATATATAATACTCTCAAACTCCTTCTAGAGTGTCACTTACCCTATCTCTAATGAGCCAAACCCTACCAAAACCAAGGTTCCCGCTTAACCTAACACTCTGATACCAAATGTAACGACCCGCCTTTTTGACCATCAAAAGTCAACACCAAACACTACCACTTTGTTCCAATGTCGCGCATCCAATCAACAAAAGGGCAGATTGTTAGGGTAAATAAAAAGAAAAGAACAGAGAATAGAGAAACACAGAATCTCACAACGTAATCGATAACATATAATATAACAAAGACAGTAGAAACTGTCTCTTCAAAAAATACAAAGTATATCAAAGTTAAAACAAACCTTATCAACTGGACAGTTATAAAATCCCGACCTTACAAAATACTATATAATATAGCAGAAAATAAAATACTACGATAGATGAATCTTCAACTCCCCTCCATGATTTCCATAACACCAAAGGCAACCTGGGAAAATACTTGGTCTAACCCGAGCATTATAAATAAATAACACCCGGATCAGTCTGGAAATACCAGCGTGAGATAACTCGAATAAGGGGAAACATATTTAAAAATTCTGTGAGACCACGCCGCCAAATGCAGAATGGGTTTTTACCTCACAAGAATAACATCCATATAGGTAAGAGAAGAAATGAATATCAGGAAACAAAACCAAATATGATTGAGCATAAATAATATCAACCAGACTTGAAAGAATGGAAATAAACCGAGTAAAATCCAAACCGAGCAGAGTGGATAGAACAAGGGAAAACAGTCCAACTTGATAGAATGGACTAACTAAGGTAACGGTCCAAACTCGATAGAACGGGCTAAATAAAGTAACAGTCCAAATTCGATAGAATGGGCTAAATAAAGTAATAGTCCAAACTCGATAGAATGGGCTAAATAAACACTTAAATGCCGTAATGAGGAGTTGGCTCTACTCATGGCAATTTAAAGCTAAAACAGATTCAGGGATACGAATCAAACAAGGAAAGGAAATTTTCCAACAAATGACAAGGAAGGTGCACCCCTTTAAAGTATACCTCTAGTAATATACTTCTATGAAGCTCATTTACTCTGTGACACTTCTCGGACAATACTATGTCGGACTCCACCAGACCTTACCGAGTATCCGAATATTTCCATATCTAAGTGCACAACCGAATCCAAACTAGATGAGATGTGAAAATACCATAATGGGAGCAACCCCACATAGCTTGGCTTCCTCTCTATCGCTTTTGGTTTAGTCATTTTCGACAAAGGATAGCAACACTCAATAGAGCAATAAATCATCTTAGAATGGCGATATTAAGTAGGTGAAGTAACCGATAGCTGAGAGACCAACTATCGAGAATATAAAATGATCATATATGGAAATTAAGTCTTGTATACTTATCACCACTCATTGAATTTCAAACGTATGCTTTTTCTTGGTTAACAATAATACTGGGCAAGTCAAGGTAGTGTTACCTCAAAGTCATATTTAACGGTTGTTCTTAACTTTTGAAATAGCGACAAGTTTATTTCTTCAATGTCTAGTGCTAATTATACAAATAAACCGTTTCCATATAAGTGATTCGCTTTACGGAAATAATTTATTTCCATAAATGAATCAAACTTTTACTTTTAAAAATGAACTGAACTTGTGCTTGATTTCCATATTGGTAAAACACTTTTAGTTCCTGATTGTTAAAACGTTTAGAGGATAATTTTCCCAAGTGCGCGACCCCGAAGGCTTAAACCAACATCAGACCGAACACCCAGAAGGTTATCCAATTTAATATCCCAATAACTGAGTTCCAATTCCTTTTATAACTTTAAAAATAATATTAATTATCTTGAAAGATAATTAATCATATTAAAAATCTCTTTAAATAAATAATTCATTATCTATAGTAAAATAGATAATTATTTCCAAACATTTTTATAACATTGGTAAATTAACCTTGGAATCTTTATTAAATCAGTTTATTAAATTTAAATCAATTTATTAAAGCAATTGATTATATTAGTTAATTTACTTCAATCACCTTTATTAAATCGATAAATTAAAAAGATTTATTAAACTCAAATAATCATTACTTAAATGAATAATTAATCTCTCAAACATCATTAATTAAAATGATAAGTAATTTTAAATTCCATTAATTTAAACAATTAGTGAAGTTAAAATAATCTTAAATTAATGGGATTAATTATATTCAAAGACCATTAGCTAAAACCATTAATTAAAACATCATTTGTTAAAATGATTTATTTAATTATAAAACATCATTAATTAAGCCGATTTAACTAAATTCTAAAAATCATTAGTTAAAACAATTAATTAAATTTAAAAAAAATCATTAATTAAAATGGTTAATTAAATTCAAACATCATTATTTAAAATGATTAATTACTTCTAAATATCATTTATAAAAATGATTATTAATTTTAATTATCATTAATTGAAATAATTAATTTAATCCCATCATCATTTATTAAAATAATTAATTAAGTTCAATAAATTAATTGAACCCCATTATCTTTAATTAAAATAATTAATTAAACTCAAATACTCATTAGTTAAAACGATTAATTAAGTATAAAACATCATTAGCAAAAATGGTTAATTAAATCTAAATATGAACCAATTTTTAATCATCATTTATTAAATTGGTCAATTAATCTCAAATTAGTTAAGTTAAAAGATTAATTAATTTACATTATCATTAATCAAAATGATTAATAAATTTTCAATATTCTTTTAAGCACAAACACAATCTCAAGTTCATACGATAGGGTTTTAGGGATGAAATTTAATAAATGACGGTATAGCGAAAATTGCTATAACGACATTTAAAATATTAAATGGAATATCAGAAATTAATCTTAATTAACCATCAATATTACAACATAATGATGTAAAGAAATAATTTATAGTTGAGAAACCCCCTTTGGGTCTCCCTATAGATTTTCCCTACAAAACAATGGTTATCGATAATATATAGATAATCATATGGGTTAAATTAACATGTCAGCCATTTTCCAAATGGAAATTCAACCAAACAAGCAATCAAACAATCAATAAACATTTATAACATCATTAATATGATATAATAAAATTTAATATGAGTTAAACTCACATTGATTCTCGTTTTCAGCGAAACATTTCGATTTGAGTTAAAGCTGAACGAGCATTCGTTATTAGCATAAATTCCAACAAGCTCCAACTTTCTCCAATCCAATTCTATAACATAGTATTCATCATTACGAACCTGACGCGACTGACTGCGTTAGATTTGGACCTAGAACAAAAAATATTAATTATACAAGATTTATGAATTAATTAAATAATTAAATCCTTAATTAATATAATTACCTTAAATCCTATCTCTTCCCCCACACTAATCCTCTTCTGCCTGAAATATGAAATGCACGTTGGTGCATGAAAATGTCGTGCATGCACGCCTCCAATCACCCACCTCAGACAAAGAAAACAACATTCGATCACTCCGACAGACCCTCCATCGCAATCTCCACCTTCCAGAACCCAAACCTTGAAGCTCGAATGCCAGAAGACTAACGTGGCCTGCTTGGCTGCTACAGGAGATTGACGCGATCATCAATAGTGAACCAAGCTTCCTTATTCCTCTATGGCAGACGCGCCTCGTCATGAAAAAGCTGAATCCAAACTCGCATCCTCCAAATACGCCCTAAATTGAAGGCTGGGTCGAACCTTAGATCGGAAGTGGCAAAGTCGGGCTTCGAAAAACTAAATCTCACCCATCAAAACATATCTCGACTTGTACAGCTAGCTTAGACATGAACAAAGGAGCAAGCTTTATGTTTTTTTGATTTTTCTTTGATTCGTTCTAATTTTTCAAAGAATCGGCCATTCAATGTTAACTGGGAGATACAGTGGAAGATAAAAATGAACGTAGCAAGGAGAAATAGGGAAAGCGATCTATGTGTGGAGTTATTTGTAAAAATAAAGTAAAATAAAATAAAAACAAAATTATTATGTTCACCCTTTCCATGACAAAAATTTTCTCGAGCCGTCGAAATGTCCATGACTTCAAATCGTTATTTAAAAATTGAATTTTGATTTGATTTTTACAATGATTTTTAAATTAATTATTTACGGTACCATGCTGTGCAATATTTCGTTTGACTACGAACTACGAGTAACCGAAATAAAAATATAATCGTGCACTAATATGCGACACGATCATAAATCAACAATGAATTACACAGATTGTTTTATTTTGTGAAATTTCCCAAATATCATCGTTTGCCGATAAATCGTCAAACGAATAATTTCAATATTTTCCCAAATTAAAAATTAGGGAAAAGTCATATAAATTAAATTAAAAATACGTTATTAAAAATTAAGTCGTTTTTTTACAATTTGATTTTTCTTATTATTTATTATATTCGAACCATTTGTAATTGTAAATTAATTTGCCAAATGATTCACCATTATTATTTATTAATTTAAATGGAGTTAAATAAAATTAGTAAACCATTTAATTAATATTTAATTCATATTTAGTTCACCATTCAAATATTTAATTCTCAATTCAAACATTTAAACGGTCACTATTATTGAATTCCAGGTATTAAATTCCAAAATCCAATTATTTAAATATTTAAAATTAATCAAACATTCAAAATCAAATGACCAGAACTCTAGATTGTTATAGTTTGCGATATGAATTTCTTGATAAGAAAATGTCGGCATCAGAACTAAATATTAGCAATAGCAGCAACAACCCCAGTAAGAAGGAATTCAATCCAAAGGCGAAAAGGCAACAAGGAGGAAAGAAGAAAAAGAATTTGACGGGTACCAGGTGTGGAAATTGTCAAAAGAAAGGACATATTATGGAAGATTGTAGGAATGAGAAGAGGCAACGAGAAAAGGTACTCTGTTCTAATTGCCATCAACAAGGGCATATGATGATGGGTTATCCATTTATGGAGATTGTCCAATCAGCTAAGACCTATGCAATGGAAGAAGAACCATTAACTTCGGAAGAGACAAGGGAAAGAGGAGGTTTGGAGGGTGTTACTTGTGTTGAAGGCATTATGGTTAAAGTATTATTTGATACTGGGGCTTCCCGCAATTTTATTTCCAAAGTATTTGTGGGAAAATTGAAGCTTACCACAAAAATAGTAGATACCCCCATCTATGTGTTAAATCCCATAGGTGGTACCACAAAGCTTTGTATGATTTGTGAAAAGGTCCAAGTTACCTACCTTTCTCATTGTTTTTCATGTGACATATTTGTCCTCGATTTTATTGGATTTGAAGTATTGCCCGGTATGGATTGGTTATCCAAAAATAAAGCTGTCCTTGATTGCGTGAAAAGAACGGTATCTTTATGGACCAGCTTTGGGAAATTTATAGAAGTATCCTGCAACAAGCCCATCCCAGTAAGGGATAGTTTCCAGTGTGCCCTTGATTCTCCCTAAGAAAATTTGGAGACCATACCGATTGCTAAGAAGTTTCCGGATGTTTTTGAAGAGGTAAAAAGTTTGCCCCACAGCGAGAAATTGAGTTTTGTATTGATTTGATTCCTGATGCAAGACCTGTTGTTCACCAAATGCGAAGAATGGCTCCAAGAGAGATGGATGAATTGAGGGAACAAATAGATGGGTTGTTAAAAAAGGGATTGATGTGACCAAGTTGCTCAAATTAGGGAGCGGTAGTAGTCTTCGTTGCCAAGTCTGATGGTTCCATAAGGCTCAGTGTAGACTATCGAGACCTGAACATGCAAACAATTAAGAACAAGTATATTCTACCTCGAATAGATGACTTGTTTGATCAACTTCATGGTGCTCGGGTATTCTCAAAAGTGGATATAGCCTCAGGATTCCATCAACTTAGAATAGCAGAAGACTGCATACATTTAACCGCATTCAAAGGTCCAAATTTCTTCTATGAGTGGTTATGATGCAATTTGGGCTAACTATTGCGCCCGCTTATTTTTTTTGACCTATGAAATTCAGAGATGTGCTAAATAAATTCGTGTTAGTCTTTGTGATGATATTCTTATATATTCGAAGACTGAAGAAGAACATGAGAGGCATCTAGAGACTGTATTGGATATATTAAGAAGGAATATGCTCAAAGCCAAATTCTCGAAGTGCCATTTCTGGGAGAAAGAAATTAGATTCCTAGGGCATGTAGTATCAGGAGGAGTTTTAGTTGATCGAGGAAAAGTTGTAGCAGTCTAAGATTGGAAGACACCCTAAACTCTAAAAGATCTCCGTAGCTTTTTAGGATTAGCAAGATATTACCGGAGGTTTGTCCATGATTTCTCAAAAATTTCCTCCCATCTTACAAAGTTAAGAAAGAAGAATGTTAAATTTGAATGGACGTCGAAATGTGAAGAAACATTTAATTTGTTGAAGAAAAGATTGACTAGTGCTTCAGTCTTAGCTATTGGTGATAGAAGTGGTGGTTTAACTGTATATACTGATGCTTGTGGAGAAGGTGTAGGCGCAGTTTTAATGCACCATGGAAAGTAATCGATTATGCAAGCTGACAACTAAAGACTCATGAGAAGAACTATGCAACACATGACTTAGAGCTATTAGCCGTTGTGTTTGCATTAAGAATATGGAGACATTATCTACTAGGTGAAAAATTTGAGCTCTTCATAGATCACAAATCTTTGAAGTATCTTTTCACCCAGAAGGACTTGAACATGAGACATCAACGTTGGCTAGAATTTCTCGCATCATACGACCTTGATATCTTATGCACACCTGGGAAGGCCAACATAGTAGCAGATGCATTGAGTAGAAAGCATGTCGTTATAGCTTACCTTGTAGTTACCCTGACTCTTTTGGAAAGAATAGCCAGTAAACAAAGAGAAGATAGACAAGTTGAAAATTTCATTAAGGTAACTAAAGAAGGAAGAAATTCAAGCTTTGAATTTGATAGCCACAGAGTTTTACGATTGAATGGGCGAATTTGTGTTCCAGATGTGGAAAACCTTAGACAAGAGGTATTAGCTGAATGTCACAAATCCAAATTTAGCATTCATCTAGGAATTAACAAAATGTACAAAGATATGAAGTGCACATTTTGGTGGAAAAGCATGAAAAGGGACATATCTATTTATGCTAGCCGTTGTTCGAATTTCCATTAAGTAAAAAGTGACCAACAAAAGATTACAGGGTTACTTCAACCTTTGGAGATTCCTGCTTGGAAGTGGGATCAAATATCCATGGATTTCATTGATGGCGTACCTCGAACAAGAAAAGGAAATGAAGGCATTTGGGTTATCATAGATCGATTAACCAAGAGTGCACACTTCATTCCAGTGAAGCCAACAAGAACTACTGCAAGCCTTGTAGAGAGAGATATATATATATATATATGTATGTATGTATGTATGAAGGAGATTGTCCAATTGCATGGAGTTCCAAGCAGTATAGTAAGCAATCGAGATTCGAACTTTACTAGTCAGTTTTGGGAAGCATCACAGACAGCTTTGGGATCGAAGCTGAGTATAAGCACTGCATATCACCCCTAAACTGATGGATAGACAGAAAGAGTCAATCGCATTTCGGAAGATCTTTTAATAGCATGTATTCTAAACTTTGGAGACTCGTGGGAAAATCATTTGCATTTAGTAGAGTTCTCCTACAACAACAACTATCAAGCTAGTATCGGCATGGCACCATATGAAGCTTTGTATGGCTGTCCTTGTAAATCGCCAGCCTGTTGGATAGAAACCAGAGATTGGTTAGTATGGCCCAGATATGATACATGAAGCTTCAGGAAAAGTTGATATGATTAGAAAGAAGCTAAAAGAAGCCCAAAGCAGACATAAGGGTTATGCAGGTCAAAGGCGTAGAAATCTAGAATTCTCAGTTGGAGATTTAGTCTTATTGAAAGTCTCTCCAATGAGAGGAGTAGTAATGTTTGGAAGAGTAGGGAAGTTAGCAGCTCGATATATTGGACCTTTTCCCATTCTCGATCGAATCGGCCCACTAGCTTATCGAGTACAATTGCCTGAAAGATTGTATGGTGTACACAATGTTTTCCACGTATCACATTTACAGAAGCATATATATGATCCAGAACAAATCATAGAAACAGCTGCTTAAGAAGACTTAGAGATAGATCCCAATTTAGCAGTTATTAGACGACCTATTCGAATTGTTGATCAAGATGAGAAACGATTAAGGAGGGAGGTCGTACGATTAGTCGAAGTCCAATGGAGTGGAGATGCAGATGATTACATATGGGGAACAGAGGAAAGAATGAAGAAAGCATATCCCGAGTTTAGGATCGATGTACAGACTTTATCTATCGATTGAGTGTACTCACCGCCTGTGGTGTAGTCACTTATTTTATATATTCCACCTTATCGAATATTTATTTCCTTTCGAGCTATTTTCTTCTTATCTAATTTTGAGGATGAAATTTCTTTTAAGTAGGGGAGAATGTAACGATCCAGAATTTAACCACCTCAAAATATAATATTTAAAGTGATTTTTAATATAAAATATATAAGGTTTTAAGATTTAAAGAATATTAGATAGGATTTGGAAATAGAAATATACATAGAGATAGTAACATTTGCTTATATTAACAAAACTGACAAAATCATGATTTCAGAAAAGTAAGTTTCAATGGTTAAATAAATTATTTTAATTTATTTATGAGTGTTTATATTTTTAGATAGAATTATACAAATTTACTTTTAAATTTGGTTTACCTAAATAAATAGTTTAACTAAAACGTCAAAATATGACCGTAAAACACTTTGTCAAAAATCAACGTTTTGTCAATTAAAAGTTGTCGCAATGTCATCGCACCTTTATGTATACATTCTTATAAACATTTTAACATATAAAGAGTGATTTGCAATTAACTATACATGATTACTTTTTGAAAACACACTTAGAAATTTCTAGAAAGTAATTAGCAAAAGTAAACTAAAACGACAAAACATGTCATTTCAAAAAAGTAAACAAATCATTATATTCTTTACTTATCTCTTAAGTGAAATTGATATAAAGTGGTGATTTGAAACATGATGTTAAGTATTGAAAAATTTATTTGCTTAAAATTTTAGCAAAGGGTATTTTAGTCTTTTCACAAAATATTATTTTACAATTCCAAATTTTTTCTATAAATACGCACACACTTTCTCACTTTTTTCACATCTTCTTCTTCATTTTCTAAGCTATTTCTTACTTCCTTTAATGGCTTCTTTCCATAATTAAATAATGCCAAAATATTCCTAAAAATAAAACAAAGAAAAATATCAACAAAACTCCGCCCAAACCACCTCAAAACTCCTTCATTTCTCTTCCTCTACCCACGACTTTAACCACCACCACCCACGGCTTCAACCACCACCACCCATGGCCAAGCCCTCCTACCCCTCCACTCAAGGCCGTGAGCAACATCCCCTCCCCTAGTCCGAGTTGAGCCACTTCAAGTCCAAGCGTTCAAAGATTCGTATGCGAAAAACATCGAGTAGCGGAGCTATAGCCGATTTTCTGTTCGAATAACCAAACAAAGTGAGAACTTCTAAAACTATTATACTATATTTTGGATGATGGTATGATTTTGCAAATGGAATCGCTACCTCAGGCCTCATCAATCGGGAATGGCTAAAGCAGGGTAGATGCACAGAGCTCTATAAGTCGCACCCATTAGGAGATGGTCATCACCCTTCTAGATTACTCTTTATATGTCGAGTATGTGCTGTATGCTTTGGGATCCAATTAAAGGTCGATAACGACCGAGGTGATGTCATATTCAGTACTATCTAGCGAAGGGGTAGGTCGGTTCTGTGTTGGTATAGGCGTTCAGTATTTGGACCCTAGGTGTATCCCTCTAGAGGTATACTGTACGGAAGGTAGTCCTTCACTTTGCCATTGTATGGAATCCATTCTCCGAACGAGCCTTGTAAGAGTTTTGTTTGTAGAGCCTAGTATGCTGGAATTAATAAGTTTATTTTCAAATGTTTTCAAAGATATGTCATTAAAATAATATCAAGTATTTTGATGTAAAATATTTTGGTTATCATAAGGTAAAATCCCGTTCCATGTTTATGTGCTGCGTGGTCTTATAAGATACCTCTTTTGTTTTCAAAATGCGTATTTTGAGTTTCTCACACCAGTTCCATGACTGACCCGGAGTTTATTTTCTTTTCCCTTAAACTCTGGGTGCCCTAATTTTCCCCAAGCAGCCAAGTAGTTAGGAAAGCTTGGAGCATTTTGGAATGGAACATGGAGCATGGAGAATTTTGGGTCTTTCAAAAAAGTTATCTATATTCCGCTGTATCTGTATTATGTATCTACTAGCAATTGTAAGGATAGACCAACATAACTATCCTAGCTGGGTTAGTACATGCTTTAACTCTGATACATTACTTGAGGTGATTGTATGTAATATTCCATATGTAAAATTATAAGTGTTTTAATGTGATGTGAGATTCTGTTTGTTCTATCTTTTATCTTTATTTCTTTTTACCCCTAACAATTGGGTTTCCGGCACTTGAAATTACGGCACGTGAATATCGAGGATATATTAGTGTCGATTTTCGAGGGTCAAAAAAATCTCGTTCGTCACAGAGGGCGTATTTGTTAGTGCTATAAAAAGGTTTAATATTGTGTTGTTTGAGTTGTTGAGTGGCTTAAGAAATCTGGTCGATGCGTCTGCCCAACGTTATCGATAGGGATTTCCTAAACACTAGAACAAGTTCAATTGACATAGTATTTCTTTGAAATTGGGTAAATGAAATAAATTTACCTAGAATGTATTTTATATACGAAAAAGAATAATTTTCACAAATAGTGTAGTATAGTTGGTTGGGGTGTTAGGAGATAATAATATGTTATTATCATTATCATTTAGGGTTTGTTTAGTCATGCTCTTTTAGTTGAGCATTGGCTATTGTTAGTATGTTCCCATTTTAAGATATGGGTTGGGTAGATAAGGATTGGGAAAAAATTGGAGACGAACACCTTGTGAATTAAGTTTCACAGTTTGACTATAGGGCGTTCGATGTTAATGTTTATGTAGAATTTGATTTAAAAGTTAGAATATTTTGGGATAAATATTTAAAATGGTTAATAGAAGTGGTTTATAAAATGGGTTTATAAAAATGTATCATTTAAGTTGGAAGAATTTAGGTTGAAAACTTGATAACTGAAATCCCGGTGCTTTTGGAAAAATGATTTTCAAGGTTTTAGGAAAATAGTAATAATAATATTTGAAACCAATTTGGTTTAAGTATAAAATTTTGGGAATAAAAGTGTAAGTAAGAAGTGTTATCTTTGGATTGATATAGGGAACAAGTCTTGATTGTTTTTTGATGATCGGAATAATCTGCTAAGTGACGATCGGATGTTGGCCTAGGCGAACGTGGTAATGCACTTAGTAATTATTCTCTTTATCACTGTACGATCGAAACAAGTTCAACCCGAACAAACCCAAAGTGAGTTGGTGATAAATGTTGTTGGAAAATGTAAAGTATTGTTTCAAAAATGAGAATTTGGAAATAAAAGTAATATTTTTAAGTTAATTAGTTCGAGTGGCTTGAAAATGACTTAAAATTGGGAAAGGGACGTGTTCAGATGGTAAACACTTTTCTTGAGTATTACTCTTCTTTGTAAGGGAATGTATAATATTGTTTGGTAGTACCCAGTCTCTTAGTATCATTTTGGAGTTACTCGGGCTATATCTATATATTTGTATGATTTAAAGTATAGAGTTCCATTTAAAAAGTTTTTGAAATTAAAAGCCAGGTATTTGGATCTTGAATTTCCTTAGGGAAGTAAATGAAAAATGAAATAGTGGAATCAAATAGAGGTATATACTCTTAGGCTGTAGTGGAGTATTATCCAAGTTGAACTAGTGTAGTTTATGAAATGTTTTCATAAATGATTTAGTGGAAATTGAATTGGTATTAGGGAGAACTAATTAGTAAGTGTGTCGGGTGGACGTAGATCATTTCTCCTTTTCATATAGTTTTGATCCAAGATTCGAATACATGACTTTGAAGTGTTTGCACCGTTCCAAATAAGGATCTATTGGTCGACTTTTGACGGTGAGCACTTGATGAGGTTTCTTGGTGTGAGACCAAAGTTTTCTATCATAGTTACAACTATGTAAGGAGAATAGAGGTTCCAAATCAAGGAGCCTGATAGGAGTCTGCACTAGAGAATCGGGTGAACGATACTAATTTGACAGGAAAGTTATGTATTCGAGTTGAGATCGAATCAGATTTTGCATAAAAATGATCTATGTACATCATAAGAGCTGATGTATAGTGTTAAGTATTTCCTGGAATAGGTCAAGGTGTAATTTCAAGGATGAAATTCTTTTAAGAGGGGAAGAATGTAACGACCTGGAATTTCACTGCTTTGATTAGTGAATATTTATTTAATTTTAAATATTCAATATATAGATTTATAATGAAAATAAATAAACTCATTTTCATTAATTAATCATGATGGTAAAATTGTTTTCAAAATTTGTTTAACAAATTAAATAGTTCTTAGAAAAACAGAAAGTGTGATCGAAGAACGTTTTCCAAAATTTCGACCTTTCGACATCGGAAGTTGTCGAGAATGTTGTTCGTCTTTGTGCACTATATGTACATATATATAAGAGTTAATTAACTAGATAATATATACTTAAGGATAGATTATCTTATGTTAATTTTGTTTAGCAAGTGATGTGACAATTCATAAATTTAAAAATAATAATCTTATATATATAAATATATATTTGTTTCCTGGTGATTTGACCAGGCAACTGAGTACTCGGCATTGGCAAGTACTCGGCATCCAGGAGTACTCGGCATCCAGTAGTACTCGACATCCAGGAGTACTCGGCGTCCAGGAGTACTCGGCGTCCAGGAGTACTCGGCTCTCAGGACTACTCGGCATTCAGTAGCACTCGGCGTCCAGGAGTACTCGGCATCCAGAACTACTAGGCATTCAGTAGCACTCGGCGTCTGTAAGCGCTCGACATCGAAAGACATTCGGCATGGATGTATTATTCGGCCAAAGGCATCGTTCGGCCAGGGACATTGTTCGGCCATAAGCATTGTTCGGCTAAAGCATCGTTCGGCTAAGGACATTGTTCGGCCAGAAGCATTGTTCGGCTAAAGCTATCGTTCGGCCAGCACCAACGTTCGGCCAGAGACAACGTTCGGTCAAGCGCTTCGTTCGGCCGGAGGCACGTTCGGCTTCGACTGATATTCGTCCTACTCTTCCCATGCAGCAAGCGTATCGTTCGGCATAGAGAGGGTGGTTCGGCATCCAAGTGTTCAGCCTATTTGGTTCGACATACGGCGACCACTATATTTGGGCCAAGATGTTCGGCTGCCGTGCCCACCTGGGAAGTCCAACCCATCTTTGTCTATAAATAGAGGGGCAGGGGCACAGTGAAAAGGGACCTTTTTTCGGGAACACTGGGGAGACTCTGCCATTTTTCAGACTCATCTTCTTTACTTAGCAACTCCATTCAAGCATTTGATCTACGAATTGTATTTATAATCAATCATTAAGAAGATCGATAAAGTTTAACCTCAAAGTGGACGTAGGCAATTACGCTGAACCACTATAAATCTGGTGTTCTTACTTTCTGCATTTGAATTAGCATATTCTTCTTTGTTTAATTTATCTTCATCATTTATATCTCTTCACAATCTTTCTCAACGAGGTTAGTGACCAATTTTGGTGCTAACACTTTGGTGCTTTCGCTGAGAGTTGAATTCTCAGACCTCAAGGATCTGCTTTGAAGCTACTGGATTGAACAAATCCCCCAAAGAAGATCCGACTCATTGATGGGACATCCGTTGATTCTACTCAGAGTTCATACCAATAACTCTACAATGGCAAGACCACGTACCAGGTCAGATTCTCATAATGCGGATGCCCATGAGACTGCTAGCGTGCAACAAGCAGGACCTAGCAATCAGCCAGCGATTCCGGGTGTAGGAATTGCCGCCCAGGACCAGACTCCAGTTGGCAGTTGTCACCAGAATAGAGTTCAACAACTTGATGAGAGAACTCAGGGAAAGCAGGAGACAACAAGGAGAGCAGATGCAAGCTAATGCCAACCTGATGGCACAACTCACTCAACAGCAGCAACAAAATGCTGGAGGCAATCCCGCTCCTTATTCCTCATCCGACAGCTCAACTTCCTCTGATGAACCTCCCAGGTGTAGACGCCGTAAGACTGAAGCTGCGCGGGCAGGTGCTGCTATTCAAACAGTTGGAGACCGTGACCAAGCAGGAGCTGGAAACTTCGGAACCGGAGTGCGGGTGGAGGCTGGAGACCTAGACCATCAAAACGCTAACGATGTCGAACCTCAAAAGGCACGTTTGGCAGACCGCCAGGAGAGGAGGCATCAGCATGGCCAGTCACGTAGAACATACTCTAACCTTCCACCTTCCATACAAACACCAGATCTGATAGCCATGGTCAGGCAATTGATGAAAGAAAATCATGGCTTATCGAATGACGATTGGGGAGTATCAAGAAGTCATACTCCATTCACAGATATTGTGCTGCAGGCGGCGTACCCCAGAAAGTTTAGTATGCCAACTATCCCTGCGTATGAGGGAAAGACTGACCCTAGACAACATGTCATGAGGTACGAGTGGATGATGGATTCAGCTAGAGCAAATGATGCAACCAAGTGTTGATGCTTTCTGATTACTCTATCTAGGATCGCTACTATGTGGTTCACCCGACTTCCTCCGCGGTCCGTATCCAATTTCGAGGAGTTGGCAAAGAAGTTTATTGAGCAGTTCAGAATACACACTACTCGTCCAAAGGACGTAATGTCTTTGTCAAGTGTAATCCAAAGTCCTGGGGAGTCATTGAAGGAATATTTACAAAGATTCCATGTTGCGGCAACTGAAGTCAGTAATCTCAATGATCATGCAATTCTAATGGCTGTAATGGAGGTGTGGATCCGGATTCTGAATTTGGAGACTGGTTGGCAGGAAAACCTCCGACTACGCTAGAACGTTTTTACTCAAAGGCACACCAGTTCATAGGGAGAGAGGAAGCTAGGTGGGTAAGGCGAGATAAGGCACCAGGACCTGTCTAAGAGTCCGTGAAAAGCAACATTGTTGTGAAGCAGTCCGGAGACAATTCAGGAAAGGTCCAAGTCAATGTCCAGAACAAGCCTGGGCAGCCTAAGGAGTCCGGAGGAAGAAATCAAGGGAAGAAGAGAGAAGCGGGGAAGTGGAAGCCGAGAATTCCGAGCTACAACGAGTATACCCCGCTGAATGCTTCTCTTGAGAATATTTACCTCTCAACCTGCAATACCTTTCAGTACAGAAAGCCACGTCCAAAAGAGTCAACCGAGGAACAGAAACGGACTGGAAAATACTGCCGCTTCCATGAGACCTACGGGCACAATACGGAAGAGTGCAGACACCTACACGATGCCATAGAGAAGTTGATCAGGCAGAAGAAGTTGCAGGAATTTGTGAAGGATCCTCAGGAAGGAGGACAGGGAACATCCAACCCAGGTCATGCTCCAGTTCCGCGTCATCCCGATGAACCTGCCCGGACTGTGGGCAGATTAGTCATAAACACGATCATCGGCGGGCCTCACCCCGCGGATAAGAACTGGCAGGATATGGAGCGGTACGCTAGTGCCCTGAAGCATGCAAATTTCGAATGTTGTTCGAACACGGAGGATGGGACCCTTGCTAAGCAGCTGCGCGTGATGACAGACGATATAGTGTTCAGAAACAGAGATGCTGACCAAGTGGAGGCTCCAACCATCGACCCGATGGTCATATCTGCGACGATCGGACCGGCTTATGTGAAAAGAATTCTGATTGATTGTGGAAGTTCTGTCAACATCATCTTCAAAAAGGCTTATGACCAGATGAAAATGGAGACAAAGGACTTGAAACCATCCAAAGCCCGTATACACGGCTTTAATGGCGCAGCGACCGATGCAGTGGGGTATGTCGAGTTACCAGTTGAACTGGGACAAGGCGAACGTCGGAGGGTGCGAATCCTACCCTTCGTAGTTTTGGATGTGGATTCTCCGTATAATGTTTTCTTGGGCCGACCGGCCCTGGCTGAGTTTAGGGCGGCATTAGCCCCGTGGTGCTTAACTTTGAAGTTCCCAACTGACAAAGGAGTAGGTGTTGTTCGTGGCGACCAAGCAGTTGGTCGTTCCTGTTATGTGGCTGAGCTCCGAGAGGCCCATTGGAGGGAGAAAGGAAAGGTTGCGGACAATCCTGTCCGCATCCTTAATAATGATAATTGACAAGTAGTGCCCGAGCCCTGGCTCGGGCATAATTCTCGGATCTTCAGAGACATAGATCCGAGAGACGACGATGAGAAACCTAGGGAAGAAAAGGCAACGCCGACTGAATTAACAGTTGACATTTCAGTCAGCCGAGATGACCCATCGCGAGTATTGAAGATCGGATCACAACTCGGCCCCGCAATGACTGAAGACCTTAGTGATTTCCTCCGAGCAAATCTTGATGTTTTCGCCTGGGTGCATTCTGATATGCGCGGGATTTCTCCCGCCATTACGAGTCATATGTTGAACATAGACCCAAAATACGTCCCAGTTAAACAAAAGAGGAGAGGAATGGACCCAGAGAAGTCCGCTGCTCTCAGAAAGTTAGTGGACAAACTCAAAGCCAATGGGTTCGTCTGCGATGCCCTCTACCCTGAATGGGTATCAAACCCTATGCTGGTAAAAAAGGCAAATGGGAAATGGAGAACTTGTGTAGACTATTCCGATTTGAACAAGGCATGCCCCAAGGACAGTTTTCCGTTGCCTAGGATTGATCAATTGGTTGACTCCACGGCAGGACACAAGCTATTATCATTCATGGATGCATACTCGGGCTACAATCAAATTCCGATGCATATTCCGGACCAAGAACACACCAGTTTCGTCACAGACGTTGGGCTATATTGCTATGTAGTAATGCCCTTCGGATTGAAAAATGCAGGAGCGACTTATCAGCCTTTAGTGAATCGAATGTTCAAAGACCAGCTTGGTAGAACGATGGAAGTCTATGTGGATGACATGCTCTTGAAGTCACGACAGTCAAACGACCACATTCGAGACTTGGCAGAGATGTTCGATATACTCAGATATTATGGGATGAAGATCAACCCTCTAAAGTGCTCCTTCGGCGTTGTGTCAGGGAAGTTTTTGGGATTCATTGTCAATGCTAGGGGAATTGAAGCTAACCCAAAAAAGATTCAAGCTATTCGAGACGTGCAAGTGCCCAGGACTATAAAACAGAGATTGAATGGAAAAGTAGCTGCGCTGAGTAGATTCATATCCAGGGCCACGGACAAGTGCATCCCTTTTTTGATATAATAAAGAAAGGGAAGAGGAATTTCGAGTGGACATCCGATTGTGAGGAAGCATTCCGGGATCTGGTGAGGCATCTGGAGAGTCCACCAGTGCTGCCAAAACCAGTAGACCATGAGATGTTGTACGTGTACTTGGCCGTATCCCCACATGCTATAAGTACGGCTTTGGTCCGCGAGGAGGACCGAATCCAAAAGCCGGTGTATTACGTTAGCAAGCGTTTAACGGGGGCAGAAAGGAATTACCCTAAAATCGAGAAATTGGCCTATTGCTTGGTGATTGCATCACGTAAGCTGCGCCCATACTTTCAAGCACACTCAATCAGTGTTTATACCGATCAACCCCTACGGCAGGTACTGCAACGACCAGAAACTTCTGGAAGATTGTTAAAATGGAACATCGAGTTGAGCCAGTTCGATATCGCCTACTTGCCGCGAAGAACCATACAAGGGCAAGCATTAGCAGATTTCATCGCTGAGTTTACCATACCCGACGAACCAAATAATCGCAATGTCATTCCCTCTGTTCGATGGAAATTGTACACCGATGGGGCATCAAACGACCGTTGCTCCGGCGCTGGCGTAGTTCTTGTAACTCCGGAAAATCGATCGGTTTGTTACGCTCTGAAGCTCGATTTCCCGGCTACAAATAACGAAGAAGAATATGAAGCACTGATTGCTGGCTTAAAACTCATTGGAGAACTTGGGGTAAAATCAGTTGAAATCTTTTGTGACTCACAGTTGGTGGTCTACCAAGTGCGAGGAGATTATCAAGCAAAGGGACAGAAGCTTGCTCCGTACCTTGTTCTGGTTCAAGAGCTGCTGTCAAATCTTGAGCGTTATGACATTTCGCACGTCCCGAGTGAACAGAACAAAGAATCCGACTCATTGGCGAAATTCGCAAGCACTGGCGATGCTTAGCAAATGGGATTGTTTCCCGTAGAGGCCTCGCGTGCCCCAAGCATAGACGTAATGAAAGTTGATTCTGTGTTGGAAACAGGAATCGAGAGGGAATCGTGGATAACCCCGTTCAAACATTACCTAACAACCGGGGTTTTACCAGAAAAAAGGAGCGAAAGACGGCAGGTAATTCGAAAGGCCGCGCGATATGTGATGCAGGATGGACTAATGTATCGAAAGGGGTTCTCGGTCCCCTTATTACGATGCATCGCACATGATGAGACAAAACGGGTCTTGAAGGAGGTACACGAAGGAGAACGGTGACCATACTGGGGGGCAAACGCTAGCGAAAAAGATCCTCCGCTATGGATATTACTGGCTGACCGTAAATCGGGACGCTGCAGACTACGCAAGGAAATGTGACAAGTGTCAAAGATATGCGAAAATCCCGAGGACTCCATCAACAGAACTCACACAAATGGTTTGTCCCTGGCCATTTACAATCTGGGGAATCGACATAATCGGCTCTTTGCCTATATCCAAAGGTGGTGCGAAATACGCGATAGTTGCAGTCGACTATTTCACAAAATGGGCTGAGGCAGAACCTTTGGCCACAATCACCTCTAAGAAGGTCATTAACTTCGTTGTACGAAACATTATATGCCGCTTTGGCCTCCCTCGCACCATCATTATGGACAACGGGATGCAATTTGAAAGCAGAGAGTTCAAAGAGTTCTGTCTAAAGTATGGCATCGAGAAGAAGTTCGCCGCCGTTGCACACCCAAAAGCTGACGGACAAGTCGAGGCCATTAACAAAATAATCAAGTCCATACTGAAGAAGCGTTTGGAGAAGGTCGGAGGCAAGTGGGTAGATGAACTCCCGACAACATTATGGGCTTATAGAACTACCCATAAGTCCGCGACCGGCCACACTCCATTCGCCTTGACATATGGCTCGGAAGCCGTTATACTCGTGGAACTTGAAGTTCCATCGCACCGAGTGACATACTATGATCCCAAGGCGAATCAGGACCTCTTGTTGGAATCGCTGGACTGCATCGATGAAAAACGTGAAGAGGCCGAATTAAGGGCGGCAACGCATAGGCACCGAGTCAAGCGTTACTACGACGGCAGAGTCCGCCCAAGGATTTTTGATGTGGGTGATCTCGTTTTGAAACGAGTTTTCCCGGTACCGTCATGTATGAATTCCAACTGGGAAGGTCCGTACGTCATTGAACGGAAGCTTAGAGATGGAACATTCAAGCTAGCGACCGTTGATGGCATGACACTCCCCCGAGCATGGAACAGTGAACATTAGCGACATTATTACATTTAGCATGTTTCTTCCCTGCTTTAGGCACAGTTATTTTCCTGTATGTTTTCGTTCAGTCGTAGCTTAGTTTCCTTTCAGCAATGTAATCAGGCAGTTTAGTTGTTTTTCATTAATAAAGGCTTGAAGCCGTATTTTTCATGAATTACTAACGTTTCTATATCTCATAATCGGGTGATGAATTACTAGAGCTACATTATTCTGTATGATGTGCAAACTCGTATAAACAATTTCAATCTCCGAGTCCCTAGAGTGCGGACCGAAGTACTCTAAGTCCCCGGAGCGCGGACTAGAGTATAAAAAATTTCAATCTCCGAGTCCCCAGAGTGCGGACCGGAGTACTCTAAGTCCCCAGAGCGCGGACTAGAGTATAAACGATTTCAATCTCCGAGTCCCCAGAGTGCGGACCGGAGTACTCTAAGTCCCCAGAGCGCGGACTAGAGTATAAACGATTTCAATCCTTAGCTATATGTATGTTATATATATGTTGGATCTTGGCATGTTTGAAATGTGATGATAAGTGCTAATGTATGGGTTAGTGTTAGCTCTCGAATGGATGCGTTATTGCAAAGTTAGTAATTGTATATATATTGGTATATGTATACAATTTGTTGTATGAATGTGATGTGTGAATATAATTGATGATGAACTTGACTATAGTCATGATGGGTTCAAAACAAAGTCGAAACTTTGTATGTAGTCATGACGGATTTGAGGTTGAGTTTGAAATCAAACTCGTTTCAAGGGTTTAAAGTTTAGATTTTGGTTAAAGTTTGCGTAATCTGTTTTAAAGTGTGAAAATTTACTAAGGTCTACTTCAATCATGAAATAGTATGGTTTTAGAAAAGTGGCTTCTCTTAAAGGTGGGTTAGAGCAAACCGCACTCATAGCGGCAGTTCGGTTTAACGCTAACCAAGTTGCATTAGTAACTTAATTAGCACTTAATCAAGTTCACTAAGTTATCGAGAATGTTGTTCGTCTTTGTGCACTATATGTACATATATATAAGAGTTAATTAGCTAAATAATAATATACTTAAGGATAGATTATCTTATGTTAATTCTTTTAGCAAGTGATGTGACAATTCATAAATTTAAAAATAATAATCTTATATATATAAATATATATTTCTCTCTTGTCACATCTTAGATTTGTAATCATTAACCATAATTATCTCTTATCACATCTTAGTTAATTAATAATTAAACACACACATATATAAAGAGAGTGATGTGACAATTCATAAATTTAAAAATAACAAACTTATATATATATATATATAATTATCTCTTGTCACATCTTAGGGTTATCATCATTAATCATCATTACTTAGGTGATATGAGTAGAGAGGGGAGGGAATGTGACATATGAGAGGAAGAAGAGAGTGATGTGACTTGACAAAATGATGAGGTGTGTAATCTTGCTTATAAATAGCCCATGTGTTTCTCCATTTTTCCTCCTCTTTCCACCAACCTTTTCTTCCTCATTTGAACTCAAATGGAGTTTTTCTCTTTTTGAAACCGTGTCAAATTTTAATGGCTACAACATTCTGATTGACCACTTTTTCAAATTTCTATCAGCTATGTCAAAACACCAATTCTTTACAGAGCAATTTTGAGTTCAGAATTTAAATTCCAAAAATGATCCATCTTCTTTGGACCATAACTTCTTCAAATCAAATAGAAAATGAGAGATACATTTTTTGAAATGATAGCAAAATGAAATTCCAGTAACTTTCTCTTTGTGTACTTTTCGAAATTCCATGAGTAGGTAGCCCAAAAATCTGCAAAATGACGCATATTATTGAAAATTCGATGTTTATCCAAAGTTGCTCCACCTTACCAAAACAAGTCTCGCTTCCTCTTCCCTTCAAGTTCGAGCCTACCTAGTGCATTTAGGGTTCAAGGCTCCATCTTGTTGCTAAGGAATGGAAGTGCTATGTCATACTCTAATTTAGCGAGAGTTTGGATAGCTTTTGGTGAGTAAGTTCCTAATCTTTTGGAAAGAAATTTTCTTTATATGTTGTGTTGATCCTTAGCTATATGTATGTTATATATATGTTGGATCTTGGCATGTTTGAAATGTGATGATAAGTGCTAATGTATGGGTTAGTGTTAGCACTAGAATGGGTGTGTTATTTTAAAGTTAGTAATTGTATATATATTGGTATATGTATACAATTTGTTGTATGAATGTGATGTGTGAATATAAAGGGTTGATGATGAACTTGACTATAGTCACGATGGGTTGAAAACAAAATAGAAACTTTGTATGTAGTCATTACGGATTTGAGGTCGGATTTGAAATCAAACTCGTTTCAAGAGTTTAAAGTTTAGATTTTGGTTAAAGATTGTGTTATTGGTTTTAAAGTGTGAAAATTTACTAAGGTATGTTTCAATCATGAAATAGTATGGTTTTAGAAAAGTGGCTTCGCTTAAAGGTGGGTTAGACCAAACTGCACTCATAACGGCAGTCGTTATGGATGCAATTCGGCGAAGGTTTGAATTTCTATTTCAAACGTGTTTTATTTTGAAATTAGTTTACAAAGTTTTTCAAACTTAATTAGTAATATTAAAAAGTAATTAAGTTGTAATATAGTTATTTAATTAATTAATTAGTTAATTAAAAGGTAATTAGCACTTAATTGGTAGTTAAGAAGGTGATTAAAGGTTAATCATCACTTAAGTTAAGTTGATGACTGTTAATTAATAAAAGTTTTTAATTAATGTTTTATATGGTCAAGAAGTAATTAAGTGATTAATTATTATTTAATTAAGATTGATGGTTAATTGATTATTAAGTAATTAATGGATTATTTAATTAATATTTAATTAGGGTTTAACTTTTAAACAATTTGGTTTAATGCTAACCAAGTTGCATTAGTAAGTTAATTAACACTTAATCAAGTTCATTAAGCTTAATTAGAATTTAATCATAACTTAAGCTTGATTAATAAGGATTAAATAAGGTTTAATTGGGGTTTAAGATGATTAAATCTATTTAAATCCTTTCAAAGGTGATTTTAAAACTGAACCGAATGTGTTTTAAATCAATCTCTTTTTTAAAGTGAACTGATTCCAAAGCCGAGGATCTCCTGTCTGGACCTTAAGTAACCCTATATGATTAGGAAGACTAAATGACATTTGTTAGCAGAACAAAACACCATTCTGCTATAGTGTAAGTAATTTGATTTTATGGACATGTGTTAGCAGAATAAATCCCCGTTCTACTATGAATTGATTGAATTGTTTGGACATATGTTTAGCATGATAGATCACCCTCCTGCTATTATGTTATTTGCACATGTATATGATAGTTAGTTCATATTGACATGTTATTCCCAGATTTGGATATGAGTTGTATTTACATACATATTGCTTATGTAAATAACTGTTAAGTGAATTGGAATTGAAATTGAATGGTAACTTAAATTAGTACCATTGGGATTGCTAAGCCACCTTTTGAATTTATAAAGTATGTTTTTGAATTAAATTCAATTATTAAATAAATTTAGAGTTTAAAGTTTATAAATGATTTCCAAGCTGTGCTATTATGTTGTAAAGTTATTTATAAGTAATAACTTGTTTACAAAGGGATTTTACTCAAGGTTTACTTAAAGTGTATAACATAAGATAATTTGTAAATGATATTTTATAAAGGCAATTTTATAAAGGTTTTATAAAGAAGTTTCATAAAGTGTTTTGAATTAGAAAGAGATTTATAAATCATTTTAGAGATTTCAAAAGAAGTTTAAATCTAGTTTGGAAATTTAGAAAGAGGTTTGGAATGTGAAGTAAATGGGTTTAATTGTAGGTGATGTTTTTGAAAGGGAATTGTTGGCCATTTAATATGGAATTTTGAAGAGGGAATTTGCAAAATCTTTTTGTAATAATGTGAATTGTTTCCAAGTTTAAAGGGAACGTTAAGGGTTTGGGAAAAGTGTTTTGAAAGATCTTTTGATCAGGTTTTATAAAGTGATTTTATTATTTAACGATTATTTGATAAAGGCTTAGAGGATTCCATATGGAATTGAATCAATGTTCAATCGTTTTGTTTAATTTGATAGTTAAATTACTAACTATCAAATATGGACCAAAACGTAACTTTGGAAATATCTAGGAGAAACATGAGACTTATATGGTATAGTTACCGTTGAAGGTGCTATACTGTACGTATAAACTTGTTTTTTCTTCTAGGACGAATGATATGGAAATCCTTCCACAAATGGTTAGGTGGTGAACTCCGCTCTTGTCATTTGTCTGTTTATTTCCTAAAGAACTAGGATTGAGTTTACAGGAAAATATCGAAAGTTGTTTCGAAGAGACCAGGATCGGATATGTTATCCGACAACCACTTCGATCCAACTCAACCGTTTCGGAATGATGACATCTTGAAGCATGGGATCGAAGATGGAGCCATTGAAGTACAAGGGCTGGTTGATACTAATCCTGATGGTGATTTCAAAATGGATGTAATAGAAGTGTGCCTTCGATTTGTCCTTATCTGTATGGATGAATGTTGGCACTGCATTATTGCCGGGAGGGTAGTCTTAACATTCCAAGAGGGACTGCTATTCAGAAAGGTAAAACGTAGCCTCAAGCCTTATCAACCGGGAATGACTAAACCATGAGAGATGCAGCAAGGCAATGTGGGTCGCACCCATTAGGGTATGTTGTCACCCTTCTAGATACGATACATCTACATATTTATGGATTGGTTGTGCATGAGATTTCGATGGAAAGGGTTGCAAAGCGACCGGGGTGATGACATATTCGGTACTATCCAGTAAGGGGTAGGCCGGTCTTGTGTTGGTAGGGATTGATAGGTTCGATCTCGGTACATTTTCTGGATGTGTACTGTGATGGGCGGTACCCCAGTAGCCTAGTATTAGTTGGAATCCATTCTCCAATATGAGCTTTATAGTTTTAGTTGTATACTAAATATGTTGGGACGTGAGATGCAAACATTCCAGCTATTTTAATAATTAACTTTGAACCCTTAGACATTATTATAATATCACCAAATTTCTATAAAAGTGTTTTGGTTATCGTAAGGTGAAAACCCGTCCATGTTTACGTGCGGTGCGGTCTTACGAGA
Source organism: Allium fistulosum (assembly GCA_030737815.1). NCBI lineage: Eukaryota > Viridiplantae > Streptophyta > Magnoliopsida > Asparagales > Amaryllidaceae > Allium > Allium fistulosum. The sequence continues at coordinate 1,028,187,661 of CM060902.1, forward strand.
TACCTTTGATTTCAAATGAGTTTTTTACTTAATAATTCAGTTGCTTTGAGTTTACTCACACCAGACCAATGTCTGACCCGGAATTTTATTTTCTTTCCTTAAAACTCTTGGCTGCTCAATTTTTTATGAGCAGCCAAGTAGTTTAGGTTTCTACGGATGCATTTTGGAGGAGCGTGGAGCAGGAGGCTTCATCGATAGATAGTTATCATCTTGTTTCCGCTATATATTATGTACTCTATATATGTATAAGGACAAGCAGTTATAACTATCCTAAGTTAGAAATTGTATTAGTATGACTCTGATGTATCATTTTGTAAATGACTTTATAAATATTATGTTGATTAATATATGTTATTCCGTTGCATTGTGAGATTCCATGTTTGTTCCTATTTCTTTATCTTCTATCTCTTTTCTTTCCTCTAACAATCTGTCTTTCTGGCACTTAGTTGTTCGGCTTGTTAATACCGTAGATGTATTAGTCTCGATTTCTGGTGTTTGGAATAAAGGCTCATTACAGGCGAGGTCCTCGGTGTTATTTTTATCTAAAGATGCATTGTGATGGGCGGTACCCCAGTAGCGTAGTCATTGTATAGAATCCATTCTCCAGTAAGCGCCATACGAACTTTGTTGTGCCCAACTATGCTGAAATGTGAGATGCAAGCATTTCAGCTATATTCATATTTTACTTTGACCCCTAGATAATATTATAATGTCATGGGATTTTCTATAGAAAATGTTTTGGTTATCGTAAGGTAAAAACCCGTCCGTATTTATGTGCGGCATGGTCTTACGAGATATCTTTATTTTGAAAAGAGTTCGATAACTTAAAAAATCCAACTTGCTGTGTTTTTTCATGCTAGTTTACCAGACTTACTCGGGTGTTATTCTATTATAATGCTTGGGTCAGACCGAGCATTTTACAGGTTGCTTTAGATGCATTGGAGCTCAAGAGACGAGTTGGAGGTCTTCAAGTCGTATTCACGTATATGTTTATTTTCCGCTGCTTTGTTGTTGAAATCGTCAGCATTTGAGAGGACAGGTTGTTATAACTGTCCGAGCTAATGATTGTGGTTTGTTGTTGTACTCTAATTGATTTATGTATATTACAGTTTCTCTTTGTAAAGATCATTGGTATTATATTATATTATATTATATATATTGTTCCGCTGCGAGTGTGAGATTCTGTGTTGTTTCAGTTCCCTTTTCTTTCTTCTTCTCTTCTCTTCTTTCATTCCCCTAACTATCCGTCTTTCTGTTCAATTTGGGTTGGGCATGTGTGGTTTATTGTCAACTTGAATTGTGCGGATATGCGGGTCATCACAAGAGAATTCATCTCCTCGGCTATATATGGTTAGTATCATGGTCGACTGTAGTCAACTTAAAATTAAGTCTATGGCTAGAGCAATATGATTAATAATAATTGTTATTATTGAACCAAGGATTTTGTGTTTGGAATTACAAAGTTGAATGTGGATGATTTTGGAGTTTTGACGAAAACCAAATTCCACAAGTCCTAAAGTGATATAATTTTAACGAAGAGAATTGGTGTAAATTATTGCTACTAAAAGTACTACTTAAGTGATTATGAAATTCGATTTTACTGAAAAGACCTGTAAGCAATGAATTCGGCCAACTTGCCACATCCACTAGCTAAGGTGACGTGTGAACATTGATATTTAAATTGTTCAATATTAATCACTGACTGTGATTTCTCCGAAAATCACATGATTTAATTAATTTGTAAAATGTTATAAATTAGTTAAATTAATTAATATTTATAAAATATTAATTATTGTTAATTTATTTGATGTCTCGAATGTTGTTGGTAATTATTTAAATGCATGTATAAAAGTTATATTTCGATATACGATATCAGTATAATTTTAAACATGGTTTAATTAATAAAATAATTACATAAAAGTTTTTTACTTGGAAACTTTTCACATTAAGATTGCTAGGATCATCCATATAATGATGAATGGAGGGAACCAATTAGCTGAATTGAATGAAACTTAAAATGAATTAAAGAAAGAAGTATTAGTAAGGAGAATGCGAAAGGTTCCTTTAATTCTATTAAAACAAAATCTCCTCATTTGATTTCTTTACCATGACTTTTCTTCCTCTTCTTATTCATTCGTGGCCGAAATTTCTTCCAAAAAACCTCAATACAAATTCAATTAATATCAAACTAAATTAAAGAAAGGTGGTTCATTCTTCCCTTGCAACTTGCAAGGTGGGATGCTGATTTATTTGAAATCTAGGGAGAAACTAAAAATCAAGGTGTGATGATGAGCAAGGTTTATTACGTAAGTTCATAATTTATTTATGACGTTTAAACTAAAGTTTTCACATTTATGTATATTGTAGCCACTTATTAAAATTAGTTTTAAAATTATTCTATGTATTGTGATTGATTGTGAGTTCTATTTTTGTATGGTTTTGAATGTTGGTAGTTTAACTGGATTTGAAATAACTAATTGTTATGGAATTGATTTGTTTATTTTTATATATAATTGGTTAATAATTTGTCTAACCAAATAATTTATATTTTATTTCATTTGAGATCTGAAACAAATCCTATTGTTTGTAATCCTATTATGTTTCGTTGTAAATCTTCTTTGTTTTGGTAAATTACTCTTGTTGTCACCCTTATTTCTTTTAATCATGGATCAAATTTTAGTAGATCGAGTCATGAAATTATGTGTGTGTGTATCACATGTTTATATATATATATCTTTGTATGTATATATATGTTTGTATGTATGTATGTATGTATAAATTAATCAACTCTTCTTCATACCTTGAAATTGTAAACTAGTTTAAACCAAAATTTTACTCTATTGATTTATTTTAGATTAATCCAATTTCATGTTACAAAATTAAATTTAAGTTCATTACATATATGTATGTACCTAAATATAAAGTTATGTTTTGGATCTAATTATATCATTAGGGTCAATAAATTAAAATTTAAAACTTTTAATTTTCTTTATGTTAATTATATGTCTTTTAAAATTTAGATATAATATAAACTTATTCTATTTTTAAATCATTTATATATTTTTTGTAATTAAGTGTGAAATTCCATATGGTATTAAATTAATCGTTTAATTGGTGGTTGTAGAAGAAAAGTAAAGTAGAATTACACTACATGATTATTTCCTTTTTAACTTAAATTTGATTAGATTTAATTTGAAGATAAATTACCTTTCCATCTTCACTCTTCTAATTTAATGTTATAATAATTGTCTAATTTATATGAATTACTTTCATACCTTTTTATATATGTAAATATAATGTACAAGCGGCAACAAAGATGAGCTATATGTATATATGTCTAAACTATATATATATATGGTATTAACAAAAAGTATGAAAACCATATTTATTGCAGTATACTCAAACATATTTATATACTCAGGCATTTATATTCCTGATATGCATGTGAGAATCACTACAAGAAAAAATATTTTTGGTGGTGCACATAAAAGGCTACCAAAACTTACAGCAGCGTTTTAATGAACGTCGCGATAAAACCCGCAAAGTTGCATTTATTTCAAGGCCACTATAAATCCTTTTATTGCAGGGTTTCTTAAGCGCAACCATAAACCTTTTTTTAGCATTTTAAAAATGCCACCAAAATGCTTTTTGGCGCTACTAATATAGTTTCCAACTTTACTCCTGCTTTACGATTGAGTTTACTCAACACCACTATATGTATTTCTGTAGCGTTTTTGAAATGCTACTAAAGGTTGTTGATTATTTTGCAGCATTTTTTATGCTATTATTCCCTGTTGGTGGTCTATTTTGTTTCTACTATATCAATCAACAATCACTCACATAATCATCATATTCAAACAATCAAAAAAACATATTAACCATATAATCAAATAAGATATCCATAACCATTCCGATACAATAGGTTTCCGATAAAATGACCAAACTCACATGCAATAACTATTCGTACATAAATTTACACACCTAGTACTAACAAAATGTTATACCTATCCAGTGCTAACAAGACGCTTGATTATCCATAGTTCTTTGTTGCATTCACAAGTGAAAGCTAGCAGCATAAAAGTCCAACCTTGCTCTCTCCGAAAGTCTAATGCCTGCACAAGTGAAAGCACAACATATAGTCAAACAATTATGTTAATTCATAGGACTTCAAATTTGATATCAAACATCTACAACATTGTATAAATATACCATACTATAAATAATGTCATATAAATAATCAAATTTATAAACAAAATGAAATAAATAGAGTCCAATCTTACAGTTATATATAAAACTTTGTTAAATAATTATATTATTATTATTTATAAAATTTAGTTAACTTAAACTTAGTTAATTTTATAAAACTTGTTTAATTTTAACAAAACTTACTTAATTTATTATTATTATTATTATAAACTTGTTATTTTTAAAACTTAGTTAATTCATCATTATTATTTATAAAACTTTGTTAAATTTGTTATATTATTTATATGTTAACTTAAACTTAGTTAATTTTAACAAAACTTAGTTAATTTTTTTTAATTTGGTTAACTTAGTTAATTCGTTGTTGTTATTGTTATTATTAAAACTCGCTTAACTTAATTAAATTATTATTACTATAAACTTAATTTTTATAAGCTTAGTTAATTCCTCATCATCATGATCATCATTATTATTTATAAAACTTTATTAAATTAGTTATATTATTATTATTTATAAAATTTAGTTAGCTTAAACTTAGTTAATTGTATAAAACTTGTTTAATTTTAACAAAACTTGGTTAATTTTTATTAACTTGGTTAACTTAGTTAATTTATTGTTGTTGTTGTTGTTATTCACAAAACTCATTTAACCTAGTTATATTATTATTATTATTTATAAAACTCGGTTAACTTAGTTATATTACTATTATAAATGTTTGAACAACAATAGATAACAATATAAATGATGAGTGTTTGAATATCTATATTATAATACAAGCACCGAAATTATAAATAAAAAGGACATTCCTTGAAAGAAAAGGGACACATGCAAATTTCCACAAAAAAGGGATAGTATTATTCTATCAGACTTCATCTAATACTCACCCACATCTGGACAGGCTGATGCAAATTAATCTCAGCAAGATATTCCATATCAGGGTCCAATTTAGACCACAACATTGGTGAATCCATGCTACAACATAAATTGGTCGCCAATATTCAGTTTAGGTGAAAAAGATGCATAAAACATATATAGCACAAAAACTTACATTACTGCACGCGCATATCTAAATTTGCAAACGTGTGCTAAGGGGACCTTATGAGATATTCTGATAGAGAAGCATTGGTAGAAGAGTCTTGACTGACCCACAAGGTGGCACTTGGCCAAAATTTTGAAGAAAATATATGTTATGTTATTGATGATCAATAATAAAGCATCAATGATAAAAATATTTTGCCTTGTTTACCATGTTCCACTCAATCTTAAGCTTGTCTTGTATTAATCTATCAAATCTTTCAATCTTTTATCATATCCTATAATTTAAGCGAGCTACGGAAGAATAGCTATAAACTATAGCAGCGGCACTACTGCCATTTCAGTTTTTAAGTCATAAACTCTAATTTGGAAGACTTCACAAAAAAAATTGAATCTTATATTAAAATGTTAGGAATTGAATGGTTTTATACTAGAAATATTCTAAACTGTCATATGTCTGTCAATACATATTCAAGAGGGAAATATCACCTGTAGAGGTCCTCCAGTTGCAAGACCAAATGAGCTTTTGTTAAATCGTATCAGAATCTATCCAAAACAGTTTGTGTACTATTCTCAAACACCAAACCATAGAAAATTTTCCCATCTCTCCTTAAAAGCTATCCATTGATCTGCAGACCTTGACCAGCCGATGCTTGTAGTAACATAGGAAATGGAGGCCTGCATTGACACACATCAAATTTCAATATTGTATCTCTAAAATCAGTGAAGCTTTTCAAGTAATGTTGTTCTCTAGGATATGTTGCTTTTTGGTATCAATATCAACTATACCAGTCAATGGCTTAAAGGTAATGTTGTTTTCAATATTCTCCAAGATTGATTACATACTCTTGTATGTTAAAGGAAATCAAGAATGACATACTTGTGTATATTCAAAGCATAGCATGTCACCGAGGTGCATTGACTCTTCTGATATACAGGAAAGTGAATATATCATGACTGCATAAGTGACATATACCAAAATTTATGGTGCATACATGAACTTACTTATACAATAGGTTACAATTTTATATAATGACTGAAATGAAAAATCACTAATTACTCTTGAGCTCCATTTGGATTGAGACATTTAGTATACAGTGGGAGTAAAAGGGATTAACTGGATATATCAGTTTACAATGGCTATATGTAAACATTTTAGCTAGAAAGCCTGAAATGGTTTTTATACAACTGCTTAACAAATGCCTATATGGTGTATAACAACATACAACAAATAAATGGATGATTATATAGATATTTGAATATCTATATAAAAAGGCTAAGCTAGAGAACATGGATAATGCATCTCTTGAATGGTGATAGTGCTATATAAACAATTAATCAGCTAAAATCACAAAGAAACTAACCTGATATTGTTACGTGCCATACTTGTCATAGGTACAACTCATTAAGGCATTAACAGATCCATGTTGTGGCATTAAACCATTCATTGTTCACAATAATGAATATTACTTCTTTATCAAAACAAATCCTAACTCCAGTTGCTCCTAAACCATTGCTTTCAAACACTACAATAGTACCATTATCAAACCTCGACTGAGTCCCTCTACTTCGACTCTGCTTGCCAAAGTCATATCAAACAACAATAGTAATCATTAATGTTTTATGCTAATATCAGAGGTTAGATATTGCATCTGACACACCAACACATGCCTAAACAATAGTACACACAACACATAGCTATGTATAAAAATGCACATAGCTCCCATATGAACACACATATGCTGTAACACACGCACATACTAAACACATATACATGCTCAAAACACACAAGTAAACACATATATTTGAAGAACCAACCGGATTCAAGTTTTGTTTTGTGGTTATATGTGAAGACCCGTCTGCTCGACTCTCGAAAATCGACACTAATACATCCACAGTATTCACGTGTGGTAAATCCAAGTGCCAGGGAGGTAGATTTTCAGGGGTAAAGTAAAGTAAAAGATAGAAATACAAATTCTCACATTACGTTAAAATAGATAGATAGTACATACAACCACCCTTACTAGGGTACATCAGAGTTTTTATATGAACTAACCCAGCTAGGAACAGTTATAACTGCCCGCTCCCATAATTTGCTGGTACAAATTAAACATAGACACGGTGGAAAAATATAAAAAAAATAGATAGACATCCACATCGGGTGCTCCAACTCCATGCTCCAAAAACCTCTTCCAACATGCTCTTCCCAAAATACTCCAAATAGAATCCGGACTACTAGGCTGCCCAGAAATAGAAGGCATCCAAAGTTTCAAAGGAAAACAATATAAACTCCAGATCAGTCATGGGACTGGTGTGAGAACTCAAAATATGTTGTTTGAAAACAAAAAGGTATCTCATAAGACCACGGCGCACATAAACATGGAACAGGTTTTTACCTTATGATAACCAAGACATTCTTACATAAAAATATTTGGTATTATTTTTAATGACATTCTTTGAAAACATTTGCAAGTAAATTTATTAATCTTAGCCAAAATTGTTATATTATTAAATTCTAACATACCATCTTGTAATATAAGGCTTTCTACATCTAAAATCGTACGGGCTCTTATTGGAGAATGGGTTTCCATACAAATGACCAGGTGAAGGGACTACCTTCCGGCAGTACATCGCTAGAGGAAAGTACCGAGGTCAACAAAACATCCGCACCTCTACCAACACAAGACCGGTCTACCTTTCTAACTATATAGTACCGAATATGACGTCACCCCGATCGTTACTGACCTATCCGAGATGTCTCTTAGCATACACCACAATAATTTAAACCCAAACATCATAGCAGATAGAAATATATCTAGAAAGGGATGATCATACCCTAATGGTTGCAAACTACATAGCCTTGCTGCATCTACCCTGTTTCGGCCATTTCCTGGTGTGAGGCTCGAGATAACGATTACCTTTCATATAGCACATCATCTTTCTTTGAATGCCGGCTGCCATTTCATGGTCACACAACTGATTTCTACAAACGTATAACTCCTGAGCTCATACATCTCAGGAAAGGGTGTTAAGCTAAGAGAATTTGTGTTCTCTGCAACCAAACAGATGACACGTTCGTAGAGATCACTTATGTAACTAGAAATGCAATGTCAAACATTCGTCCATATAAGTTGTCCAGGAATAGGACAAACCGAAGGCACTCTCCTGCCACATCCTATCGGGAATTCACTATAGGATTAGTAGCGATTAGTCCTTACATTGGATATTTCATAACGAAGAGACTACTGCTACTATATGTATATTAGGAGTTTATCAACAAATGATCAACAAGTAGTCCTTCATTACAAAAATCCCAAATATCATATCCATTTCTTCACTTCGAATACGTAAATTGGTTTGAAGTGCTCTTCAGACAGGAATCATCCAGATTCGACCCCGGTTCCTTCGAAAACAATCATCGATAAAAAGATGTTCTTATGAATTGGGAATCATTCTTTAATTGATTTAGTTCTTTTTTTCAAAAAAAATCCCTTTTGGTGATATATATTTCTTAAACATTCTTTCCAGTATATACGAAATCATTAAACCTCTCGTACATTGATTTTGACTTCTTAAAACCTTTTACACTTAACTCATTTCTGACATTTCGACCTTATCTATCCCTTGCCCAAGGAAGAGGCCAGGTGAGCCAAGGCACTGGTTGCTCCTGAACATCACCTTAGTTTAAGCACCTCACATCCGGATCTCACGAATAGAAAAATCCAGTCTACTCGTCGGCTTTTAGAACCAAGATTAAACCACTTAATTTGTAATAGCTTTTCTTTAAATCGTTTATTTAAACTCTCTTAAATAAGCTAGAAAACGTCAAATCATTGTTAAAATACTTAATTTTTCCTTTGAAAACATTTATAAAAGATTTGGAAAAGAATTGTTAAGTTTGAAGCTATATTTCAAAAGTTATAGTAAAGTGCCACGGAAAAGTGCTGTGGAAAGCACTTTTATAAGCTATATTAATCAAAACAACTTTTTATTATTTGAAATTCATTTTTATAGCTCAAATCACTTTTAACACATTTTAAAACATTTATAAAATTTATTCCACATTTTTAAACGAAATTTAAACATCATTTCCAAAGAAATCCAGTTTTGGATTCCGAACTGCAAAACCGTGATTTTTCAAAAACTTGTTTTACTCATATTTTAAAATATGCTTATCAAAATCTCGATTTTCTTTCTTTGTTGGAAAACTGTGGATATAATAGTTCGGAAAATTCTTATCTCGAATAATTTCGAGCTATATTCCATCTTTTACACTCATTTGACTTTTACGGCGCGAAATCGCGAACTACCGTTACGCCACGCGCCTATTTTTGAATAAATTTTCAATTCTCATTCAAACTTCACCAAAACCTTTTACATGTGTGTAAAATATTTCAAAATCATTTTAAACCTTTTTTAAAGAGATTTAACCTTCCACATACACCAATTCATTAATATAGAGGAAAGTGATTTCCTTTGTGCTTATCGACGTGTATTTCCATGACTTGCATATATATATATTCAACATTCATATGAAAACATCCAAACTTGGTGATTAAAGCATAATAAACATCCATTTGCAAGCATCATATCATTATCAAAATATAATATAATAGTTTAGGAGTTCTCACCTTGAGTTTTAAACGATTATTTAAGAATTCATTATAGCTCCGCTACTCGGTTTTCGAAGCTCACTATTCTTCGAATTTTAGCTCATAGATGCCTCGACCAAGGCTTGAGATGACTTGGGGTGCACGGCCTAGGGTGGAGCAAAGAAGTGCTTGGCCTAATGATGAAGTGGGGTGGAGATTTGAAGAACAAAGGGAAAAGGTGGAGTTTTGAGATTGTTTTGAGGTGTTTAAGTATATATAACTATTGTTAACGCTAAAAATTGAACGCGAACACCCCGGTGTGTGTAGTAATGTTGTGAAAGCACCACCCGTAATACGGGAACAAGAAATAAGCAGTAAAACAGCTGAAAACAGTAAAAGACAGCGATTTTATAGTGGTTCGACCTAAGATCAAGCCTACGTCCACTTTGAATTCCTTTATTGCTGATTTTGGTTACAAGTTGTTACAATGCACTTCAAAATACGATACACTTTGATCACAAAAACACTCTAGACTAGTAGCTCAAACTTCGATGATGAAACTCGTTGAATCCGTGTCGGATGTGCAAGATTTCTTTCGAAGCTTGTTGTAATGTCTTGAATGTTTGGAGTTCTTCAAGTGTTGTATGAGTTAAGAATTCTGCAGGGTAATGGCGCTTCAGGGAATGATCGGCCCAAAAAGTCTTTTCATTGTTGGAGTTAGGGGGGTATTTATAGGGTTGATTCTGGGCGGAATTCGTTTACACAAGTGCTAGGTCGTCAATGACCTAAGGTAAGCCGTAGGTCGTAAGTTGGCGACGACATAAGGGATCACTTGTATTAGTTGTTCTTGAACTTGACTTGAACGAGCTATTAGGTCGTAAGTCGGCAACGACCTAGGGGATGCAACCTGGGTCATCTCGATTGCATTTGGTTTCTTCTGAACGAGTTAATAGGTCGCGTGCGACTTAGTATAAGTCGTAGGTCGGCAGCGACCTAGGAGATGCGGCATGGAACATAACTTCACTTTGCTTTAGCTCGTTAAGTCGTTCATCCACTTAGGTCGTTAGCTCCTTAGGTCGGTAGGTCATAAGTCCTTTTAACTCCTTAGGTCGCTAACTCCTTTCAGTAGTTAGGTCGTTTCTTAAGTCGGTAACTGCCTTAAGTCGTATGCTTCTTGAGTCGTTAGGTCGTGGTTCCTTTAGGTCGTTAACCCGCTTAAGTCGTCTCATTCCCTTAAGTCGTAGGTCATCCAGATCTGAAGTCGTTAACTCGCTGAAGACATTAAGCCGCTTCATTTCTTAAGTCGTAACTGCCTTAGGTCGTCAAGTCCTTTACCGTTAGCTTTTTTAAGTCGTTTGACAAAACGGGGTTAACATTTGCCCCTCGAAGTACACGCCTAAGTCGTAGGTCGTGTGCTTCGATTTCTCTAACTCGTGCTTTGAAGAGTCGTTAGATCGCGGACGACCTATGAGAAAATAATATCGTGTGTGCCGATTCGAGTTCCACTGTCCTGGTGTATAAAAGGCTTAGGTCGCTTCTTCTTCATCCACTTGCTTCCGTGTTTACTTCCACCATTAACAAATTCTCAAGCTTCCCAAAGATGATTTAAAACAGCCAGTTGCCGATCATCCTCATTTTCTTATCACGTAAGTGGATTCGCTTGTTATCCATTCCTCGATTATCATTGATTTATGAACTCCGTTTTCCCATTTCTGACCTACCTCCTTACGCCATGTTTTATCTCGGATCTCGTTACATCGATTGTTGACGGACTTGAGATGGTTCGATGTAGCTTTAGACGATTTGAGAGAAGGCGATGGGTTACAGTGCTTCAGGTCAACTGATTCATGGTTTGTGATGGAATGAAAGTGCATTGGATTTGTGGTGATTTCGGGGTGATTTAATGGCATGGGAAGATGAGGGCTTTTGTTGATGGAGAGGCTAACGGGTTAACGGGTTAGGAGTTAGGCGAACTGATGCATCGGGGAAAAACGAACGACCTAAGGCCCTGGCAATTTAAACAAGAACCATGAGACTTAACTCTCAACAACATAGGTGCTAAGTCGTGAACGACCTAAAGTAGGTCGTAGGTCGGCAGCGACTTAGGACTTAAAGAATCAATGACTTAGAGAATCAATGAATCTATGACTTAACCTTAATATGCCTCACGACTTGAGACCTTTTCTCCTTACTATGCCTCACGACTTAAAGAATCAATGACTTAGAGAACCAACGATTTAACTTAACTCGTCCCACATTCTTTAGGTCGTGGACGAGTTAGCACATTGAACGGCCTAAATTTTGAATTGTCTGAACTTTGAACTGTCTGGACTTTTCTACAGATCACTTTAACTTGTAAGCTAACAACCTGTTAAACATAAAATTTGCAGAAAACTAGGAAGAATATACTGCCATTGACTGCCCACATCAAATGACAGATTAGTCGATAAAGAAAAATCAACTTAAATGAACTGCGTGAACGAAATGCTGTAAACTAACCAATTCAAGTGAAGTATTAAAGCAAAACTATAATAGTTAACTGAAGCTGATTTGTTTGCATTAACACTGCACTTGAATTTTAGATTAAGAAGTCCTGAAATCTAGCAATCGACCAATTGTCAACTAGTTTAATTCCAGTTATGTTTGCTTTCTATTTTAATTAGTTCTGCACAACACTTCACACTTTTTTAGGAAACGTGCACCTTCACATTTGAATATCCAGTTGCTTGTGTAGAATGACTTCTTAGCAAGAAGATGTAGTGGTTCAAACCGGAGAGGCCGCCGTTAGTCAATCCTCCAGAAAGAGTCTCAACTACTTTGTCATACAAAGTTTTCCGGCAATTGTGTACCCAGTTTGGTATCGCTGATGCAGATGCCATTCTTCCTGAAAAAAGCAGCACCGCTGATGTGGCACCCCTGGCTTTGTCACAGTTAACCGGCAAATGTGCCTGAATGGGGCTATTCCCCCTTTCAATGGCTTTCTCCAGAATCTTCTTCGTCGACTAGCCATCTCCCCTTTCCAGCTACACCCTAACGGCTACGCCATTCTGATGGGATTGTGTGTGCTATTTAGGAGGACACTTGACCGTTTTCCAAGCTTCGATGAGATTTGTTACTTATGCTCTTTCACCAGAAATAAAGATCATCCTTCCATCACTGTCGTGCGAAGCGCTAGAAACCGCAAACTAATCATTGGCCTTTCGGATAGTGTTCACGGGTTTCTAAGTCAATTATTCTTCGTCCACTGTCCTCCGGGGTTTTACGCCGTTTGGAGAGAAGGAAGTAAGATTATTCATCTTTACTTCTTCTATTCTTTGAGTTTTCCGAAATCCAAAATGTCAAGTGCTAACTTCATCTTTACTTTTCAGAGCTTCCTCCCCCTTCCAGGGATCCCAGCCACAAGTCAACTTTCGAAAGGCTTATGGTTGTGCCAGTTGAGGAGAGAAGCATTAAATTTTTGTTAAAAGATGAATTTCTGCACCAGTTTGAACTTCTTCACCCTTCTCGCTCTACTCAGCCTCACGAAGTTCCTGATTCTCCAAGAAAGGCGTCTGATGCCCCAGCTTTTATCGAAGAACCTATACCGCAAGAACCCACCACTGAGGTTTCACTGGTGAAGTGTTCTGCCTCTATTGACGTTGCAGGTTCGTCGAGCAAGCTAACACTTTCCCCAGTCATCGAAGAAGAAGAGACTTCTCAGCATTCCGGAAAGGCGGCTGATGTGGGAATCGAAAGGGAAAGTGCCATCGGGCATAATGGCGATGATATCTTTGAAGGGTTGAGTGATTTAATGATAACTTCACAGGAGCTATTCAAAGATGACACTTCAAAAGCTATTTCTCCTGTTGTCGAGGCGACTTCCTCTTTTCAACAAATTACAACGCCTGTTACACAAGTCGTCCAAAGAGTGGTTTGTAGTCTAACGCGCGTAGTTTGCATGCCACACACACTTAGGCTGCTTAGCACTTTCATTCACTTAACTTTTCTACTTTGAAGATTTCTAAGACTTGACTTTTCTTCAATTTCAGGTTCTCCGATGGGGCGAAGCGGTTCATGCTACGATAAATTCTAGCACCATGGAAGCCGCGACACTTATGATTTTAGGCGCTATCTCCCTGCCCCGAAGGAAACAGATGAAGAAAGAGCTATTAGGAAGGCTCAAGAAAGGCGGGATTATGAACATTAATATAGGAGGAGGGATGAGCGATACGACTCTTCTCATAGAGGCGATGATTCCCATAAGTGAAAGTCTTATGGTGATAAAGGGAAGAGTCACCTTACTGGAGATCCAAGCAAGCGGGTCAAACCTAGTGACGCGTCTGCAATTTCTGAAAAGTATGATGCTCCTACCTCTGCAGAAATTCCATCTGGTTCTCCAGCTCTCAAGAAGTCTGACATCCAAACAATTATCAACAGGCCTCAATATCAAGTCGGGGACGGTCCTCCTACACTTCAAAGCCGATTCCCAAATTGGTGCTTAAAAGGAGTTCGCTTTGACTTAGACTTGGTTCCCATTGATAAGCAGACCATGCTTAGGAATCTTGATGCTGTTAAGCTTGATATCGAGAGGATATCCGGATGGGAGAAACTTGTTGATGAGCTTCAAAGAGTTAACCATATGAATCTTGAAGCCATGCTGACAATGGAGAATGACAAGACAGAATGGGATAAAATCTATAAGCAGCATGATGCAGAGATGGCGAGCATTGCTGACGACAATGCGAGACTTGAGTCTGAGGTTAAAAAACTCAAGGAAGATCTCGCCGCTTCTTCCGCTTCGCACTCTCAAAAAGAAGAAGTGTTTCAAAAATAAGTGCGGGATGCGCATGCTGCTCAAAGGGATGCTGAGATGAAACTTGCGGCTGAGCAACATGTTACTGAAGAATATCGCAAAAATACTGCTCAGCTGTGGGAAACAGTTAACTCCCAGAACATGGAGATCGAATTGTTAAAGGCTCGACTTTCTAAAGTTGAGAAAGAGCGTGATGAGGCTGTTGCTGGTCAAGTTGCAGCCGTCGCCGAAAAAGAAGCGGCTGAGCAGTCGCATGAGGCAACGAAGGCCAAAGTCAGCTCTACCTTATTTGACTTTTATATTCATAGCGTTTTGGGGCGCGGAAGTCTCTCGTTTTTGGTGCCGGATTATGAAGTCAATTTGGCTGAAGTATGGGAGGCGATAATCGATATGCTTGGTGGTGCTGGCTATGACGAGGCAGAGCTTGAGGCACGTTATTTTGACGATGAAACTCGTGCCGCTCTTGCTAGAGGAAAGGAGCAACTTGCTAAAGCACGAGCCGAATCAATGGGAGAAGAACATCCAAAGGAAGAAGCGCCTTTAACTTCCCCCGTCCATGCTTCGATTTGGGCCGACGCAAACATTATAGGCTTCAGTTCCCATTCTCCGCCTCCTGCTAAGATCATGACTGAGATTACAACTACACAAGGCGGAGACGAGGACGAAGAAAGCACCGAAGCACAAGCTTATGAGATCGTCACTAGAAAGCCAACCTCTCTAGGTAACTTCAAAGTTCAACCGGGTCAAGCGGATTACTTGTTCGCTTCAACTGACTTTGATGAATTTCTCGCCTATTACTTAAGTTATGATGATCCAATATCTTCTCTTTTTTCGGAGAATACTGATTTTAACTTCTTTTCTTCTGTAGTGGAGGCGCCGAGCGCTGCACACACTTCCCCTCTTCCAGCTGTTCCTCCTCCAACCCTTCAAGTCACTCCTGCTTCCCAGCCGGGTTTGCAGGAAGAGCAAATAGAAGCCCTTCAAGGCTTGGAGGATCCACTCGCTTCGCAAGAGCAGAAGGCGGAAGATCTTGAGGACAGTGAGAAGACTCCGGAGCAGTCTCTTGATGATAACACGAAACTTTCTGCGCTGCTTACTCCGGGAAGTGAGTCTTCTTCGAAGAGGAAAGGGAAGCGCGCCATAAGGAAGAAGAAGAAAAGCACTTCAGCTGGAGAAGATAAAGTAGAAGACGATCCAGCTACACCTTCTTCTCCTTCCTCTCCGACCCGTCCACGCCGGATTCCGAAACTAGTCATCAAACCGGGCAAGGGTACTAAAGGTGGCGGGAAGAAGGAGTGATAAGCTGGACCCTACTTTCCTTATTTTGCTTTTTGCTTGTGTCGACCGGAGATTGTGCGGGTACCGGTCCCTGCTTTTTTGAGATCTGCACATGTAAAGACTTTTCACAGTATTGAATAAAATAATTCTTTTACTTGTACGAATTATTGTGTATGTAAGAATGTATTTATTTCTCATTTTAGTGTAGAATAAGCGATTCTTTTTACTTGTACAAACTTTTGGTCTGTGTTTGAGAATGCATTTATTCCACATCTTTTCTGCGTGATATTGTAATGAGCTTGTGGTATGTCGCTTGAATACTACTTTTATTGATGTAGTTGTATTGTATGATATTGCCCATATACCACAAGTGCATTGCAATATCTTTTTGCTTTGACAAGACTTGTACTCTTATTTTAGAAAATAATTTTTCCGTTTTTGAGGAAATATTATTTTGCTTTCAATAAAGTATGCCTTGTATCGGAGAAGTTTTCTCTTCTCATCTTTTTCTTTCTTTTAGAACACTTCATCTTTTGAGGATGATCACTTTTATTTGTTTGAGAAGTGGATTCTCCTACGCAGTGAAGCGAGCTTCTGAAGAATGTTTTGACATTTCAACTCTGGTGAAGTGGGTCTCCGAAGAGATATTTTTGCACTTCAACTTTGGTGAAACGTGCCTCTGAAGAGGTCTTTTTGGCATTTCTGAGGAGTAGCATTTGGACTCTGAAGAGTAGCATTATGCTTTGTGGAGTAGCGTTGTGCCCCCGGAGAGGTCTTTGTGCTTCCGGAGAAGTCTTGTTTTTGGGCTTCCGAAGAAGTCTTGTGCCTCCGGAGAGGTCTTGTGCCTCCGGAGAGGTCTTGTGTGCCTTGGGGAAGGTCTTCTGTCTCCGAAGAGGGCAGTGTGTGCCTTTGGTGAAGGCTTGTGCCTCCAAAGAGGGCTTGTGGTGCCTCGGGAGAGGTCTTGTGCCTCCGGAGAGGTCTTGTGCCTCCGAAGAGGTCTTTTGTTGATTAGCTTGCCCATGTCTCTTCGTTGTTTGCTCATTAGCGGTCCCCTGTTATCGATTCTGAGCTCATGTTCCCTTCTTTTGTGAGTAGTTTGCTTCATCTGAAGAAGTGAACTTCACTATTAAGTGATTCCACGGGGCAGGCGCGAGTTATCTAATCAGATGTCTGTTTGTATAGACAATCGTAACTAGTTAACAAGCGTCTGGTTCTTTTTCTTTTGAAAAGTGCCCCTTTGGTGGGATTATCAACCTTTTGTGTGAAGTTCATCTTATGTTGGATTTAAATTTGGAACTTTTTTGTGGCTTGAAATTCATTTATCGAGTGATTTACAAGGCTCACTTGTCCTTGTGATGGGTAAGCTTTGTTTTAATGACCTGCAATATTAAATCAATATTTTAGCAATACATTTAGAGTATTTATACATCGAAATGAAACAGGCATTTTTTAATAATAAAGAACACAGGATTTATAGTGGTTCGGCCAAGAATTGGGCCTACATCCACTTTATAGCTCTTTTATTGATCATTACTGATTTTACAATGGTTTACAATAAAATTGATACATCCATAATCATTTTACAATTTTAATCAAAGCTCTTTAAGTAAAATATGGGCGCAAATGATTGCTGTTCCAGGCTCTCGGGATTGGATCTCCTTCGACAGTTGTGAGTTTGAAGGTGCCATCAAGAAGTTTATTGCCTATGACATATGGTCCTTCCCAATTTGGTCCAAACACTCCAGTTGCTGTCACGATCCTTTTCAGGACTAAGTCCCCGATTTCAAAGCTTCATTGACGGACTTTAGAATTGAAGTGCCTTGCAATCCTTTGCTGATGGGCCGCAACTCTGAGTCTAGCTTCTTCCCTTCTTTCATCAAGAAAGTCAAGTGCTTCGAGTTGCAACTTTTTGTTTTCAGATTGGTTGAAATGAATTCTCCTGTGTGAAGGGACTTCTAGTTCTACTGGAATCATTGCTCCTGATCCGTATGCCAATGAGAATGGAGTGTACCCAGTCACAGTTTTATGGGTTGTTCTATATGCCCATAGTGCTAGTGGTAGTTTATCAACCCATCCACCTTTTGCTTTTTCAAGCTTCTTTTTGATGGTTGACTTGATAATTTTGTTTACCGCTTCCACTTGCCCGTTTGCCTGCGGATGAGCCACTGCTGAGAAGCTTTTTTGGATTTTGAATCGCTTCCAGAAGTCCTGGAACTCTTCACTTTCAAATTGAGTACCATTGTTTGTGATTATCTTTTGCGGCACATCATACCTACAAATGATATTTTTAGTCACAAAATTTATCATCTTTTTAGAGGTAATAGTAGCCAAAGGTTCTACTTCAGCCCACTTAGTGAAATAATCAACAGCAACAATAGCATATTTGATTCCCGACTTAGCAATTGGTAAAGGTTCGATTAGATCTATCCCCCAAATGGCGAATGGCCATGGACTGACCATCTGTGTTAGTTCGGTGGAAGGTGCTCTTGGGATTTTTGGAAATCTCTGGCATTTGTCGCATTTTCGAGAGTAGATAGCAGCATCTCGATTAATATCTGGCCAAAAATACCCATATCGGAGAACTTTCTTGGCAAGAGTTTGGCCGCCTGAATGGTCTCCACATTCTCCTCCATGTACCTCTGCTAAAATTGTCTTGGCTTCTTCCTTGGTTACACATCGGAGTAATGGCATTGAGAATCCCCGTCTGTATAACCAACTGTCTTGAATTACATATCTCGACGTTTTTCTTAACAGCTTTCGGCGTTCTTTAGTATTTTCCGGCAGGGAACGTTGAGTAGATACTCTTTGATCGGGGTCATCCATGACTCTTGCTCTTGAGATACAGCCATGATCCAGTCGATATCCATTTCATCAGTGCTTGGAGCTGACAAGACCTCCACAGGAACCGATCCCAATAACTGAGCTTCTCCGGAACTTGAATACTTTGCGAGAGAATCCGCCTTCATGTTTTCCTCTCGAGGTATGTGGCTTATCGAATAATGATCGAAATCGTCAAGAAGCTCACAAGCCTATGACAAGTAAGCAGGTAGATTTCCTCCTTTAGCTTGAAACTCCTTCTTGACTTGGCATACAATAAGCTGAGAATCACTGAAGATCTGTAATGCTTTGATGTTTAGTTCTTTTGCAATTTTTAATCCAGCAATTAGAGCTTCATATTCTGCTTCATTATTTGTAGAAGGAAATTCCAGTCTTAATGCGTAACACAATGATCGCCCTTCGGGGGTTTCAAGCACAACCCCAGCTCCGGAACAGTAATCGTTTCTTGAGCCATCAACATATAACTTCCATTTGGTTGGGATGTCAACTGTAATTTCTTCCTTACTGTCACCCTTATCTGTGTATTCTGCGATGAAATTTGCTAGAACTTGTCCGTTGATCGCTCTTCGGGGATGATAAGTGATATCATATTGGCTAAGTTCAATATTCCACTTCAGAAAACGACCCGAAGTTTCAGGGCGAAATAGGACTTGCTTTAGGGGTTGATCAGTGAGAACTTTGATAGGATGAGCTTGAAAATACGGCCTCAACTTTTTGGAAGCAATCAGTAAACAATAGACGAGCTTTTCTAACTTTGAATAATTCATTTCTGCCCCAGTGAGTCTTTTGCTGATATAGTAGACTGGGCGCTGAACTTTTGCATCCTCCCGCACCAGTGCTGCACTCAGGGCATGAGATGAAACTGCCAAGTATATGAAAACGTCTTCGCCGTTGTTGGGCTTAGAAAGTATTGGAGGCGCTTCCATGTGATGGATTAATTCATCGAAAGCTTTCTGGCATTCAGGTGTCCATTCGAAGTTTTTCTTCCCTTTCTTTAAAGCGCCAAAGAAAGGGATGCATTTATCAGTGGCTTTGGAAATGAACCGACTTAAAGCAGCAACTTTCCCATTGAGGCTCTGCAAGTCCTTCTTTGTCCTAGGGGCTTTGACTTCTCTTAGAGCAATAATTTGAGTAGGATTAGCTTCAATGCCCCTAGCGCTTACGATAAATCCAAAGAATTTCTCGGACTCTAACCCGAATGAACATTTCAAAGGGTTGAGCTTCATTCCATATTTTCGGAGAATTGCGAACATTTCCGCTAAGTGATCCATATGGTCAATTGCTTTCTTTGATTTTACCAACATATCATCGACATAGACTTCCATAGTTTTCCCAAGCTGCGATTTGAACATTGCATTGACAAGCCTTTGATATGTTCCCCCTGCATTTTTCAATCTGAAGGGCATGACTTTGTAGCAGTAAAGACCAACATCTGTGACGAAGCTCGTATCCTCCTGCTCTGACTCATGGATCATAATCTGGTTATACCCGGAATAAGCATCCATAAAAGACAACAATTTGTGGCCGGTTGTTCCATCTACCAATTGATCAATCCTTGGCAACGGGAAGCAATCTTTGGGACAAGGTTTGTTTAAGTCTGAGAAATCGATGCATACCCTCCATTTTCCATTTGCTTTTTTAACCAGTACCGGATTTGAAACCCAATTTGGATAAGTGGACTCTTTGATGAAACCATTCTCCATGAGTCGATCTACTTCTTCCTTTAGGGCTGCTGACCTTTCTGGACCTTGGGTTCTCCTCTTCTATTTCACAGGCGTGAATTTCAGATCAATATTCAGAGTATTTACACCAATCTCTGGAGATATCCCACACATATCGGCGTGACTCCAAGCGAATACGTCCAGATTTGCTTTTAGAAATGATATCAACATATTCTGGACTGCCATATTGAGTTGCGAACCCACATTTAGCACCTTGTTTGGGTCTTTAAGATCAACAGGTATTGGTACCGTTACTTCCATTGGCACCACTCTATTCTCCCCTGCACTGGCCTTTCTGGGGTCCATTTCTCTTCTTGCACCACTATGCTCGCCAGTGCAGGGGCCACCCTGTACTTGCTACAAGGTTGGGCTTTTGATGCGGGGCGGAGCTGCCGCACCTTTTCCCATCTCTCTCTTCCTGGCCTCTCGAAGCTCTATAAGATAACATTCCCGTCCAGCATTTTGATCGCCTTTAATGACACCAACACCATTATCTGTAGGAAACTTCATAGTTAAGCACCACGGGGCGAGAATGGCTTTGAATGCAGCTAAAGTTGGCCGGCCTAGGAAGGCATTGTAGGCAGAAAATCCATCGACAATTACAAAAGTCTGTTTCCGAACTACCTTTTTCTATCCTTCTCCAAGTTCCACAAACAAGTCAACAGTTCCAATCGGCTGATGTGGTTCTCCAGTGAAGCCAACAATCTTCTGCGATGAAGCCTGAACGTCAGTCATTGGGATCTTCATCTGATCAAATGTCTTCTTGAAGAGTATATTGCAAGAGGCGCCGCAATCAATAAGTACTCGTGTTACAATAGCTGGCCCAATTCCTGTAGAAATGACCAAGGGATCTATGGTTAGAGCTTCAATACCCATAGAATCCTTGGCTTTGAACACAACATCATCATTAGAAGTTTTCTGTTGTTTCAGGGGTACAGCGTCTTCTAAAACAAAATCATCTTCTTCTGCCGGGGTATATTTCAAAGCACGAGCATATCGTTCCATCTCACCCCAGCTTCTGCCCGCTGGGTGTGGGCCTCCTGTAATCACATTGATAACAGGCCTTTCAGATTCATGTGCGGTAGTGCCCTTACCCGGGCCAGATGGAAGAGTAAGGGGTTGCTGCCCCTGAGTAGATGAAGTTGGGTCATTCCTGTTCTTCTTAACATACTGTTGCAGCTTGTTTTCCCTTAACAATTCTTCAATTAAGCTCTTCAAGTGACGACATTCGTTGGTATCATGACCGGGTTGGTTATGAAATCAGCAGAATTTCCCATTTCGCATAGCACTCTTTCCAGGTTTTATCTCAGCTGGTTTAGGATACTCCACAGCATCTTTGGTGGCAAAGAAGATATTCTCCGGAGTGTCGGTTAAAGGAGTGAAATCTGAGGGTTTAAAGAAGCGAGGTTTCTTTATATCCTTTTGTTTCTTTCCGTCATGATTTTCCCTCTTCTGACCTCCAGAATCTTTCTTAACCGAAGCAGCAATGTTATTCTCCACTCTTGTTGCCACCACTCTCATTGGTGCCGGAAGACTTTCCAAGCGTATGAACTTGTCAAGACCCAAATTATTGAGATAAAAATAATTTTAAAATGAGAATATTTAAGAAAAGAAAATATAGTCTGACAATAATAATATTAGGAGTAAGTGAAATGAATAAATAAGAGGATAGAGATTTTTTTTTCAATAAAATATAATGGGAAGAAAATGATCAAATATGAGTGAGATTTTATGTACAGATATCTCCTGTATATATATATACACATATATATAAATATATATGTATTAGATGTGAGTAGCCAAAGAAGTATAAAATGATAAAGTCCTTTTGATAACTAAATTGCATGAAAACCAGTTTAGTACTATTGTGCATAAATACCTTCTTAAAAATAAATCAGGAAATAAATGGTTTGAAATAATATAAGAGAACCACTCAGGCCTAACAAGGTATACAATGTATCTGAGTCATACAAAGATGATGTGTAGATGGATCATGCAAATAGCATGTGCACAGAAAAGCAGAGAAGCAACTGCTTTTACTAGAAATAGAAATCAAGAGAAAATGGCACATTTAGCCATAACAACACACACATAATTCTCTGAGTAATGTGAGGATAAAATGGGTTTTTCCTTTAGTAAAACCCTAGCAAAATGATTTAAATCAAGTGGGAAGCAGAGGTTTTCTCTGAGGGAAAACAGAAACACACTAAAAAAAATAGAAAGGAGAGCTCACCCTGTTTTCAAGCTTTGGCATTCTCGGGGAAGAGAGGAGGAAGGTGAGTGATTAATCACTTATGATCTGTAAGGCATTAAGACCCATGATTAAGGGCAGCCAAGTTATTTTATATAAACATTACATTATGTTTTTCTGTTTGATTCTATTCTCTGGATGAAAATATGTTGATCATGGATGGTATTCTGGTTGAGTTTTTGGATGAGGTTTTAATCTGTTTTGACTTATTGTGATGGTTTCAGTTTTTGTTTTCAAATATAGACAATCAAACAAGTACACTAATCACAGGAATAGATTTTATATATGCTAGTTTTGATATGAAAAATGAATCAAATATTTTACTATGGAATAGGGTATCAATGAAAGAAAAGAATTAGGCAGTGTGAATATTGAGATTTATGCTTATGTCTAGTCTATATTAAAAATGATATGAACAATGCAATATTACAAATATGTGCTGATTTGTTCAGATCATAAACCAATAAGTTTTTATGGGTTTTTCTCAAAACCCATTCCCTATGCTCACAGTAAAAGAATAAATATAGTTTTGCAAATGACTTCTTCATATTTGTGTAAGCAATGGAAAATTTCTAGAAATAAAAATATAAGTAGGTTTTAGAAAAATGTGATTAAAGCAAAAATGACTTTGAAATAAGGTGTGCAATTTTACATGAATGCTTTGTATGTCTGGATATGATCTTTGGGTGATTTTAATAATTCTTGACCTATATAAGGAAGGAAAGAATACGAGTATCTCTGGAATCAAAAGAAAAATTCCCCAGAAAGAAATAAATAAGCATGGTCTCTAAATTATAAAATAATTTAGGAGTAGTGCCTTGATCTACTCATCAGCAGGTGGTTGATGGGTATGTGCATGACTTGTTTAAGTCCCGTAGGCCTCTGTGTAAAGGGTTAACAGAACTGAGCCCCTTTGCAATGCACACATGGTGTTCAATGGCAAGAGTTCAGACCAAACAAAATGAAAAGATGAGAAGGAGAAATTATGCTATGGAATTTAGAAAGTTAATCCATAGGAGTTTTGTACTTGTACAACTGAATGAAGTGAATGGATGAATGCTTGGATGTATGTTTGTAGATAAAACTTAAAAATACCGAGAAATTATGCTATGGAATTCAGGGAGTTAATCCATAGGAGTTTTGTACTTGTACAACTGAATGAAGTAAGTGGATGAATGCTTGGGTGTATGTTTATAGATAAACTTAAATATACACATTCTCAGATTTTAATTGGGATTTGAATAGCATTTAATAGAAAAGTTCTCTATACAGCCTTAAGAATTTACAAGATATTTTGCATACTTGATTTCACTCACACCAGAATTTATTTCTGACCCTATTTGTTGCCTTTGCAATACTTGGGGTGTCTCATTTTATTGGGGCAGTTCAAAGTTTTGCTGCAGGGAAAGATGCATGAATTGCTTGCTTGCTTGCATGGATATTTGGAGATCTTGAGGAATTTAAAGTGTTTAAGAGAAGTAGCAGTATCTTTGTAATAATTAAGTTAGGCAAACTCTAATATGTTCTAAGTATTTTCATGAGTGTCTTTTGCTTTGATATCTGGAAAACAGTATGTAAGAAGAAAAAGAAACTTAAATGTTATATGTGTTTGTGAGCTGTGGACTTAAGTAACAGGTTCTGAAATAGTTTTAGTAGATAATGCTGAAGGAGAAGATGCCATTTAATCTGATATGTGAACATGTTTTTCTAGACAGTCTTGAGGCACTTCAGTTATGAAATTAAAACTGATACTAAGTAGGAGAGATCTGATACTATAAAACTGATACTAAGTAGGAGAGATCTGATACTATAAAACTGATACTAAGTAGGAGAAATCTGATACTATAAAACTGATACTAGGTAGGAAATTTCTGATACTATAACTACTGACCTAATACTAGGTTGGGAAAATCTGATACTATAGCTTCAAAACTGATACTAAGTGGTAAGACACCAGATTCAACACTTTTCTAGCTCCAGATATAAGAAGTTGTGTGATTTATAAAGTAGATCACAACACCATCACTCATGTGATGACTATTTGCTCAGTTAACCAGGAAATATGCATTTTGTCTGTCATGATTGGTTTGTGCTTGTTGTGTCTAAACCTTGATCACATGTGTTGTTTTTCTCTGCTTAGACTTCAACCTAGTTTATCACCTCAGTATTCATATGATAAGTACCAAATCACAAAAGAATTCCGGAATTTAAAAGTATGGCTTGTAAACCAAGAAACCAATTAATTTGAGAAGTAAGCAAGAAAATTATAAGTGGCAAAATTCGAATTTAATATTAATCAAGCTTGAGATCAAAAAGGGGAATGTAAAAATAGAAATGGCTATGTGACACCAATTCTCTGAAAAATGAGAAATATTGTGTGATTGAATTTTCCTTGTTAATTTTTAATACTCTGATAAGCAAGGAAACATTTATATATCTTCATATATATAAATGACTTGAATTGACTTATATACTAATATTTTTATATTGGTAAGAATTTGGATCTTGGGGGAAATGAAATTAAAGAAGTGATCACTTGGTTTGGAAAAAAAAATCTCAACAGTAAATCACTGAAAAATAACAATCCAAAAGAAGTGGGTCACTTCAGTTGGTATCAGAGCTATGTTATTAAAACATAGCATAAATATATTATCCAATTTTCTTGTATGGATAAAATTCTACAAAAAAAAAATATAAAAATATAGTAATGATAGAAATAAACATCCACAGTAGAAATAAATTTCAGAAAATAATTAATTTAGAAATATGACTGACTAGCTATGCAATTGAATAGTGAATCATGGTAGGAAGACCACCAAGTCATGGAGCAGGACCCTCCAATACAACACCAATGGTTAACTTGCAAGATTTGGTGAGGGCATTTAGAGAAGGAGCAGTGCAGAGGGAAGAGAATCCTCATGAGGAACTAGCTAAGTTATTGAAGACATTTTCAAATTTAGGAGGCAAGGATTTTGAAGGCATTGAGGGAGTTATGGGAGTGCAGACATGGTTGAGAACTTTGGAAAGGATATTTGCAGATATGCAAATTAATGACCAAAGGAAGAGGCAGATAGTTTCTAGGAGACTCAAAGGAGCAGCATTAGATTGGTGGGAGGTGATCATCACAGGAAGGCCAGAAAATGAGATAACATGGGATCAATTCAAGGAAATGCTTGAAGCAAGGTTTGTTCCAGCAACAGCTAAGGCAACATTGCTAGAAGAATTCATAAGGCTGAGGCAAGGACCAATGAGTGTGACTGAATACACTCAAAAATTTGAGAGTTTGTCCAAGTATGGAACTATGCTCATAGGAGATGAAGAATCAAAGAATTCAAGATTTATCCAAGGATTAAATGCAGGTCTGAGTAGAGCAATGTTACCATACAAGGATAAAACATTTGATCAAGTTATAGACCTTGCTCTTTCTTTTGAACAACATGACAATGCAAGGGAAAAATTTAGGAGCATGAGGGCTAATAATCAAAAGAAGGGGGAAAATAGAGCACATCCCTATGACAAAAAGAATATGGATAAGAAAATGGAGGGAGCAGCCACTGGGGAAGCTAAGAAGAAGGTTACTTGTTATAATTGTGGCAAAGAAGGACACTTGAGTAATAGGTGTCAAGCAGCCAAGAAGGCATTGTTTAGCTGCTATAACTATGGGAAGGAAGGCCATATTAAAAGAAACTGCCCAGAGTTCAAAAAGGGAGCAAAGGTAGGAGCACTTGAGGGCAAAGCAAAAGCAACTGCAGTGGGGAGTTCTGGACAATTGGAAGGTATACTTCTAATTAAAGATCACCCCATCTCAGTTATATATGACACTGGAGCAACACATTCACTAATATCCCAAGACATAGTGAATAAATTAACTCTCACATGCTATTTAGTTGATAATCCCTTGTTTATTCAGAGCCCACTAGGTAATTCTTGCATGCTAGGGATTAAATGTTTGGGAGTAGAGTTAAACATAGGTGGAGATATGTTTAGTTCTGATTTGTTTGTGCTAAAACATCCTGGAATAGGAATTATTCTAGGAGTAGATTGGTTAAGAAAATACAAACCAATTTTAAACTTAGAAAATCTTACTATTTCTCTGAAAACAGAAAATGGTAAAAATATTATAGTTATGAGTGAAATTGCTAAAATCAATTACTGTAACCACATATGTAGCATGACTGAGAAAGAATTAACACTGGAGGACATAAAAATTATAAATGAATACCCAGATGTCTTTAGTGAAGTCATAGGTGTTCCAAAAAATAGGCAAGTAGAATTTCAAATAAGGCTAATCCCAGGAGCCAGCCCAATCATCAAGAAGCCAACTAGAATGGGTCCTAAAGAACTTGTGGAATTGAAACATCAGTTGGAAGAACTAGAGCAGAAAGGCTTCATAAGGCCTAGTAGTTCAAACTGGGGTTCTCCAATTGTATTTGTAAAGAAGCAAGATGGTACTTTGAGAATGTGCATTGATTATAGGGAATTAAACAAAGTCACCATTAAAAACAAATATCCACTTCCTAGAATTGATGATCTATTCGATCAATTAAATGGTGCAAAGGTCTTTTCAAGGCTAGATTTAGCCTCTGGGTTTCATCAGGTGAAGGTGGAGGAAGAGAGTATTAAGTATACTGCCTTCAACACAAGGTATGGATTATATGAATTTTTGGTGATGCCTTTTGGATTGACAAATGCACCATCATATTTTGTAGATTTAATGAATAGAACATTTAGAGATTTTCTAGACAAATTTGTGGTTGTCTTTATTGATGACATATTAGTGTATTCTAAATCAGAAGAAGATCATGCAAAGCACTTGCATCTGGTTTTGTCTAGACTGAGGGCACATGATTTAAAGGCCAAATTCTCTAAATGTACATTTTGGCAGAAGGAAGTAAAATTTTTGGGGCACATGGTATCACAACAAGGGGTTAGTGTAGACCCAAATAAGGTGATGGCAGTGCAATCTTGGAGTAGACCCAAATCAGTAACTGAGGTGAGGTCATTTTTGGGAATGGCAGGCTATTATAGGAGATTTATAAAAGATTTTGCAAGGATAGCTATCCCATTGACCAAGTTAACTAAAAAGGAGCAACCATATGTGTGGACAGAGAAGTGTGAACAAGCTTTTATATCACTAAAGAAGGCACTGGTAGAAGCTCCAGTTTTACAAGTGCCAGAGGGTAATGAAGAATTAGTAGTTTACACAGATGCTAGTGGATCTGGATTGGGGGCAGTGCTTATGCAACATGGTAGAGTCATAGCTTATGCATCAAGGCAACTCAAGCCAAATGAAACTAGGTATGCTACACATGACTTAGAACTAGCTGCTGTGGTGTATGCATTGAAGCTTTGGAGACATTATTTATTGGGTGCTAAGTTTGAATTGTTTACTGATCACAAGCCACTTAAATATTTGTTTTCCCAAAAAGACTTGAACATGAGGCAACATAGGTGGGTAGAATTCCTAGCTGCCTATGATCTTGATATATTGTATACCCCTGGAAAAGCTAATAAAGTAGCAGATGCATTAAGTAGACATCAAGCTAAATTGGCAAGCTTAATGATGGCAGAGTTCAAGGATTTGACAATTCTTAGTGAGGTGGAAGTGAAAGAAGAAGCTAGTGTATCAGATAAGACACACAGTAAGATGATTGAATATGGTAAATTAAGCCTCTTATCCTTAAAATCAACACTGGCTGATAAAATAGGACAAATGCAAAATCAAGATATAAATTTGAAGGAGAAAAAGAACATGATATCCCAAGGCATGACAGTGGAGAACTATGAGGTAGATGGTAAAGGATACTTAAGGAAAAAGGGGAAACTCTGCATACCAAATGTAGAGGAACTAAAGCAAGAAGTTATGGATGAGCATCACAAAACAAAGTATACTATCCATCCAGGTGGTACAAAAATGTACCATGATCTCAAGAGAAACTATTGGTGGCCAGGAATGAAAGGAGCAGTAGCAAAATATGTGGCAAATTGCTTGACATGCCAACAAGTAAAGGCAGACTATCAAAGACCCTCAGGCCTATTGCAACCTTTGGAAGTGCCTACATGGAAATGGGAGAGTATATCAATGGATTTTGTGGATGGTTTGCCAAGAACAAGGAGGGGAAATGATAGTATTTGGGTAGTGGTTGATAGACTCACAAAAACAGCACACTTCATCCCAATAAGTTCAAACAGAAATGCTCACAAGCTAGCTCAATTGTTTGTGAAGGAGATAGTGAGATTGCATGGCATCCCCAAGACTATCATTAGTGATAGAGATACTTTGTTTACTTCAAGGTTTTGGAGTAGCTTTCAAGAAGCTATGGGGACAGAATTAAGCCTAAGCACATCCTACCACCCACAAACAGATGGGCAAACTGAGATTGTTAATAAAGTTTTAGAGGATTTGCTGAGAGCATGCATACTTGATTTTGGAGGCAACTGGGAAGATCATATTTATTTAGCTGAATTTGCTTATAATAATAGCTACCAGTCCACCATAGGAATGGCTCCATTTGAGGCTTTGTATGGAAAGCTTTGTTTATCTCCTGCATGTTGGATGGAGGCTGGTGAAAGGGTGTTGCTTGGACCAGACCATGTAAAAGAAACTTCTGCAAGAATTGAATTAGTAAGGCAAAGAATGAGAGTAGCTCAAGAGAGACAGAAAGCTTATGCAGATAAAAAGAGAAGGCCAGTAGAATTTGAGGTGGGAGACTATGTGTTTCTCAAAGTTTCACCAATGAGGAAAATATTGAGATTTGGAAAAGCAGGGAAACTGTCACCAAGGTATGTAGGACCATATGAAATTGTTCAAAGAATAGGGACTTTAGCTTATAGGTTTAAGTTACCAGAGGAATTGAGCAAAATACATGATGTATTTCATGTATCCCAATTGAGAAAATGGGTGCATGATAAAGAGTCCATTCTTGAATCTCCTACACATGTCGAAATTCAAGAAAATCTGGTTTATAAAAAGGAACCAGTAGGCATTGTGGCTAGAGAAGAAAAGAAACTGAGAAATAAAATAATTAAACTAGTTAAAATCCAATGGAGTTTGGATGGGAATGATTGCACTTGGGAGGCTGAAGAGAGGATAAAGGATAAATATCCTAATCTGTTTTCTACTTAAAGGTATGTTTAAAATTATGATGAGACCTTAAAATTATTTATTTATGTTTGATTGATTTGGAATGAATGAGTTTCTGAAATTTCATTCAATTGAAATTATGCTTTGTATACATTTGGATGGAAATGTATGAGAGAATAATTGTGGGACACAATTCCTTTTAGGAGGAGAGTATGTGAAGACCCAAATTATTGAGATAAAAATAATTTTAAAATGAGAATATTTAAGAAAAGAAAATATAGTCTGACAATAATAATATTAGGAGTAAGTGAAATGAATAAATAAGAGGATAGAGATTTTTTTTCAATAAAATATAATGGGAAGAAAATGATCAAATATGAGTGAGATTTTATGTACAGATATCTCCTGTATATATATATACACATATATATAAATATATATGTATTAGATGTGAGTAGCCAAAGAAGTATAAAATGATAAAGTCCTTTTGATAACTAAATTGCATGAAAACCAGTTTAGTACTATTGTGCATAAATACCTTCTTAAAAATAAATCAGGAAATAAATGGTTTGAAATAATATAAGAGAACCACTCAGGCCTAACAAGGTATACAATGTATCTGAGTCATACAAAGATGATGTGTAGATGGATCATGCAAATAGCATGTGCACAGAAAAGCAGAGAAGCAACTGCTTTTACTAGAAATAGAAATCAAGAGAAAATGGCACATTTAGCCATAACAACACACACATAATTCTCTGAGTAATGTGAGGATAAAATGGGTTTTTCCTTTAGTAAAACCCTAGCAAAATGATTTAAATCAAGTGGGAAGCAGAGGTTTTCTCTGAGGGAAAACAGAAACACACTAAAAAAAAATAGAAAGGAGAGCTCACCTTGTTTTCAAGCTTTGGCATTCTCGGGGAAGAGAGGAGGAAGGTGAGTGATTAATCACTTATGATCTGTAAGGCATTAAGACCCATGATTAAGGGCAGCCAAGTTATTTTATATAAACATTACATTATGTTTTTCTGTTTGATTCTATTCTCTGGATGAAAATATGTTGATCATGGATGGTATTCTGGTTGAGTTTTTGGATGAGGTTTTAATCTGTTTTGACTTGTTGTGATGGTTTCAGTTTTTGTTTTCAAATATAGATAATCAAACAAGTACACTAATCACAGGAATAGATTTTATATATGCTAGTTTTGATATGAAAAATGAATCAAATATTTTACTATGGAATAGGGTATCAATGAAAGAAAAGAATTAGGCAGTGTGAATATTGAGATTTATGCTTATGTCTAGTCTATATTAAAAATGATATGAACAATGCAATATTACAAATATGTGCTGATTTGTTCAGATCATAAACCAATAAGTTTTTATGGGTTTTTCTCAAAAACCATTCCCTATGCTCACAGTAAAAGAATAAATATAGTTTTGCAAATGACTTCTTCATATTTGTGTAAGCAATGGAAAATTTCTAGAAATAAAAATATAAGTAGGTTTTAGAAAAATGTGATTAAAGCAAAAATGACTTTGAAATAAGGTGTGCAATTTTACATGAATGCTTTGTATGTCTGGATATGATCTTTGGGTGATTTTAATAATTCTTGACCTATATAAGGAAGGAAAGAATACGAGTATCTCTGGAATCAAAAGAAAAATTCCCCAGAAAGAAATAAATAAGCATGGTCTCTAAATTATAAAATAATTTAGGAGTAGTGCCTTGATCTACTCATCAGCAGGTGGTTGATGGGTATGTGCATGACTTGTTTAAGTCCCGTAGGCCTCTGTGTAAAGGGTTAACAGAACTGAGCCCCTTTGCAATGCACACATGGTGTTCAATGGCAAGAGTTCAGACCAAACAAAATGAAAAGATGAGAAGGAGAAATTATGCTATGGAATTTAGAAAGTTAATCCATAGGAGTTTTGTACTTGTACAACTGAATGAAGTGAATGGATGAATGCTTGGATGTATGTTTGTAGATAAAACTTAAAAATACCGAGAAATTATGCTATGGAATTCAGGGAGTTAATCCATAGGAGTTTTGTACTTGTACAACTGAATGAAGTAAGTGGATGAATGCTTGGGTGTATGTTTATAGATAAACTTAAATATACACATTCTCATATTTTAATTGGGATTTGAATAGCATTTAATAGAAAAGTTCTCTATACAGCCTTAAGAATTTACAAGATATTTTGCATACTTGATTTCACTCACACCAGAATTTATTTCTGACCCTATTTGTTGCCTTTGCAATACTTGGGGTGTCTCATTTTATTGGGGCAGTTCAAAGTTTTGCTGCAGGGAAAGATGCATGAATTGCTTGCTTGCTTGCATGGATATTTGGAGATCTTGAGGAATTTAAAGTGTTTAAGAGAAGTAGCAGTATCTTTGTAATAATTAAGTTAGGCAAACTCTAATATGTTCTAAGTATTTTCATGAGTGTCTTTTGCTTTGATATCTGGAAAACAGTATGTAAGAAGAAAAAGAAACTTAAATGTTATATGTGTTTGTGAGCTGTGGACTTAAGTAACAGGTTCTGAAATAGTTTTAGTAGATAATGCTGAAGGAGAAGATGCCATTTAATCTGATATGTGAACATGTTTTTCTAGACAGTCTTGAGGCACTTCAATTATGAAATTAAAACTGATACTAAGTAGGAGAGATCTGATACTATAAAACTGATACTAAGTAGGAGAGATCTGATACTATAAAACTGATACTAAGTAGGAGAAATCTGATACTATAAAACTGATACTAGGTAGGAAATTTCTGATACTATAACTACTGACCTAATACTAGGTTGGGAAAATCTGATACTATAGCTTCAAAACTGATACTAAGTGGTAAGACACCAGATTCAACACTTTTCTAGCTCCAGATATAAGAAGTTGTGTGATTTATAAAGTAGATCACAACACCATCACTCATGTGATGACTATTTGCTCAGTTAACCAGGAAATATGCATTTTGTCTGTCATGATTGGTTTGTGCTTGTTGTGTCTAAACCTTGATCACATGTGTTGTTTTTCTCTGCTTAGACTTCAACCTAGTTTATCACCTCAGTATTCATATGATAAGTACCAAATCACAAAAGAATTCCGAAATTTAAAAGTATGGCTTGTAAACCAAGAAACCAATTAATTTGAGAAGTAAGCAGGAAAATTATAAGTGGCAAAATTCGAATTTAATATTAATCAAGCTTGTGATCAAAAAGGGGAATGTAAAAATAGAAATGGCTATGTGACACCAATTCTCTGAAAAATGAGAAATATTGTGTGATTGAATTTTCCTTGTTAATTTTTAATACTCTGATAAGCAAGGAAACATTTATATATCTTCATATATATAAATGACTTGAATTGACTTATATACTAATATTTTTATATTGGTAAGAATTTGGATCTTGGGGGAAATGAAATTAAAGAAGTGATCACTTGGTTTGGAAAAAAAAATCTCAACAGTAAATCACTGAAAAATAACAATCCAAAAGAAGTGGGTCACTTCAGTTGGTATCAGAGCTATGTTATTAAAACATAGCATAAATATATTATCCAATTTTCTTGTATGGATAAAATTCTACAAAAAAAAAATATAAAAATATAGTAATGATAGAAATAAACATCCACAGTAGAAATAAATTTCAGAAAATAATTAATTTAGAAATATGACTGACTAGCTATGCAATTGAATAGTGAATCATGGTAGGAAGACCACCAAGTCATGGAGCAGGACCCTCCAATACAACACCAATGGTTAACTTGCAAGATTTGGTGAGGGCATTTAGAGAAGGAGCAGTGCAGAGGGAAGAGAATCCTCATGAGGAACTAGCTAAGTTATTGAAGACATTTTCAAATTTAGGAGGCAAGGATTTTGAAGGCATTGAGGGAGTTATGGGAGTGCAGACATGGTTGAGAACTTTGGAAAGGATATTTGCAGATATGCAAATTAATGACCAAAGGAAGAGGCAGATAGCTTCTAGGAGACTCAAAGGAGCAGCATTAGATTGGTGGGAGGTGATCATCACAGGAAGGCCAGAAAATGAGATAACATGGGATCAATTCAAGGAAATGCTTGAAGCAAGATTTGTTCCAGCAACAGCTAAGGCAACATTGCTAGAAGAATTCATAAGGCTGAGGCAAGGACCAATGAGTGTGACTGAATACACTCAAAAATTTGAGAGTTTGTCCAAGTATGGAACTATGCTCATAGGAGATGAAGAATCAAAGAATTCAAGATTTATCCAAGGATTAAATGCAGGTCTGAGTAGAGCAATGTTACCATACAAGGATAAAACATTTGATCAAGTTATAGACCTTGCTCTTTCTTTTGAACAACATGACAATGCAAGGGAAAAATTTAGGAGCATGAGGGCTAATAATCAAAAGAAGGGGAAAAATAGAGCACATCCCTATGACAAAAAGAATATGGATAAGAAAATGGAGGGAGCAGCCACTGGGGAAGCTAAGAAGAAGGTTACTTGTTATAATTGTGGCAAAGAAGGACACTTGAGTAATAGGTGTCAAGCAGCCAAGAAGGCATTGTTTAGCTGCTATAACTATGGGAAGGAAGGCCATATTAAAAGAAACTGCCCAGAGTTCAAAAAGGGAGCAAAGGTAGGAGCACTTGAGGGCAAAGCAAAAGCAACTGCAGTGGGGAGTTCTGGACAATTGGAAGGTATACTTCTAATTAAAGATCACCCCATCTCAGTTATATATGACACTGGAGCAACACATTCACTAATATCCCAAGACATAGTGAATAAATTAACTCTCACATGCTATTTAGTTGATAATCCCTTGTTTATTCAGAGCCCACTAGGTAATTCTTGCATGCTAGGGATTAAATGTTTGGGAGTAGAGTTAAACATAGGTGGAGATATGTTTAGTTCTGATTTGTTTGTGCTAAAACATCCTGGAATAGGAATTATTCTAGGAGTAGATTGGTTAAGAAAATACAAAGCAATTTTAAACTTAGAAAATCTTACTATTTCTCTGAAAACAGAAAATGGTAAAAATATTATAGTTATGAGTGAAATTGCTAAAATCAATTACTGTAACCACATATGTAGCATGACTGAGAAAGAATTAACACTGGAGGACATAAAAATTATAAATGAATACCCAGATGTCTTTGGTGAAGTCATAGGTGTTCCAGAAAATAGGCAAGTAGAATTTCAAATAAGGCTAATCCCAGGAGCCAGCCCAATCATCAAGAAGCCAACTAGAATGGGTCCTAAAGAACTTGTGGAATTGAAACATCAGTTGGAAGAACTAGAGCAGAAAGGCTTCATAAGGCCTAGTAGTTCAAACTGGGGTTCTCCAATTGTATTTGTAAAGAAGCAAGATGGTACTTTGAGAATGTGCATTGATTATAGGGAATTAAACAAAGTCACCATTAAAAACAAATATCCACTTCCTAGAATTGATGATCTATTCGATCAATTAAATGGTGCAAAGGTCTTTTCAAGGCTAGATTTAGCCTCTGGGTTTCATCAGGTGAAGGTGGAGGAAGAGAGTATTAAGTATACTGCCTTCAACACAAGGTATGGATTATATGAATTTTTGGTGATGCCTTTTGGATTGACAAATGCACCATCATATTTTGTAGATTTAATGAATAGAACATTTAGAGATTTTCTAGACAAATTTGTGGTTGTCTTTATTGATGACATATTAGTGTATTCTAAATCAGAAGAAGATCATGCAAAGCACTTGCATCTGGTTTTGTCTAGACTGAGGGCACATGATTTAAAGGCCAAATTCTCTAAATGTACATTTTGGCAGAAGGAAGTAAAATTTTTGGGGCACATGGTATCACAACAAGGGGTTAGTGTAGACCCAAATAAGGTGATGGCAGTGCAATCTTGGAGTAGACCCAAATCAGTAACTGAGGTGAGGTCATTTTTGGGAATGGCAGGCTATTATAGGAGATTTATAAAAGATTTTGCAAGGATAGCTATCCCATTGACCAAGTTAACTAAAAAGGAGCAACCATATGTGTGGACAGAGAAGTGTGAACAAGCTTTTATATCACTAAAGAAGGCACTGGTAGAAGCTCCAGTTTTACAAGTGCCAGAGGGTAATGAAGAATTAGTAGTTTACACAGATGCTAGTGGATCTGGATTGGGGGCAGTGCTTATGCAACATGGTAGAGTCATAGCTTATGCATCAAGGCAACTCAAGCCAAATGAAACTAGGTATGCTACACATGACTTAGAACTAGCTGCTGTGGTGTATGCATTGAAGCTTTGGAGACATTATTTATTGGGTGCTAAGTTTGAATTGTTTACTGATCACAAGCCACTTAAATATTTGTTTTCCCAAAAAGACTTGAACATGAGGCAACATAGGTGGGTAGAATTCCTAGCTGCCTATGATCTTGATATATTGTATACCCCTGGAAAAGCTAATAAAGTAGCAGATGCATTAAGTAGACATCAAGCTAAATTGGCAAGCTTAATGATGGCAGAGTTCAAGGATTTGACAATTCTTAGTGAGGTGGAAGTGAAAGAAGAAGCTAGTGTATCAGATAAGACACACAGTAAGATGATTGAATATGGTAAATTAAGCCTCTTATCCTTAAAATCAACACTGGTTGATAAAATAGGACAAATGCAAAATCAAGATATAAATTTGAAGGAGAAAAAGAACATGATATCCCAAGGCATGACAGTGGAGAACTATGAGGTAGATGGTAAAGGATACTTAAGGAAAAAGGGGAAACTCTGCATACCAAATGTAGAGGAACTAAAGCAAGAAGTTATGGATGAGCATCACAAAACAAAGTATACTATCCATCCAGGTGGTACAAAAATGTACCATGATCTCAAGAGAAACTATTGGTGGCCAGGAATGAAAGGAGCAGTAGCAAAATATGTGGCAAATTGCTTGACATGCCAACAAGTAAAGGAAGACTATCAAAGACCCTCAGGCCTATTGCAACCTTTGGAAGTGCCTACTTGGAAATGGGAGAGTATATCAATGGATTTTGTGGATGGTTTGCCAAGAACAAGGAGGGGAAATGATAGTATCTGGGTAGTGGTTGATAGACTCACAAAAACAACACACTTCATCCCAATAAGTTCAAACAGAAATGCTCACAAGCTAGCTCAATTGTTTGTGAAGGAGATAGTGAGATTGCATGGCATCCCCAAGACTATCATTAGTGATAGAGATACTTTGTTTACTTCAAGGTTTTGGAGTAGCTTTCAAGAAGCTATGGGGACAGAATTAAGCCTAAGCACATCCTACCACCCACAAACAGATGGGCAAACTGAGATTGTTAATAAAGTTTTAGAGGATTTGCTGAGAGCATGCATTCTTGATTTTGGAGGCAACTGGGAAGATCATATTTATTTAGCTGAATTTGCTTATAATAATAGCTACCAGTCCACCATAGGAATGGCTCCATTTGAGGCTTTGTATGGAAAGCCTTGTTTATCTCCTGCATATTGGATGGAGGCTGGTGAAAGGGTGTTGCTTGGACCAGACCATGTAAAAGAAACTTCTGCAAGAATTGAATTAGTAAGGCAAAGAATGAGAGTAGCTCAAGAGAGACAGAAAGCTTATGCAGATAAAAAGAGAAGGCCAGTAGAATTTGAGGTGGGAGACTATGTGTTTCTCAAAGTTTCACCAATGAGGAAAATATTGAGATTTGGAAAAGCAGGGAAACTGTCACCAAGGTATGTAGGACCATATGAAATTGTTCAAAGAATAGGGACTTTAGCTTATAGGTTTAAGTTACCAGAGGAATTGAGCAAAATACATGATGTATTTCATGTATCCCAATTGAGAAAATGGGTGCATGATAAAGAGTCCATTCTTGAATCTCCTACACATGTCGAAATTCAAGAAAATCTGGTTTATAAAAAGGAACCAGTAGGCATTGTGGCTAGAGAAGAAAAGAAACTGAGAAATAAAATAATTAAACTAGTTAAAATCCAATGGAGTTTGGATGGGAATGATTGCACTTGGGAGGCTGAAGAGAGGATAAAGGATAAATATCCTAATCTGTTTTCTACTTAAAGGTATGTTTAAAATTATGATGAGACCTTAAAATTATTTATTTATGTTTGATTGATTTGGAATGAATGATTTTCTGAAATTTCATTCAATTGAAATTATGCTTTGTATACATTTGGATGGAAATGTATGAGAGAATAATTGTGGGACACAATTCCTTTTAGGAGGAGAGTATGTGAAGACCCAAATTATTGAGATAAAAATAATTTTAAAATGAGAATATTTAAGAAAAGAAAATATAGTCTGACAATAATAATATTAGGAGTAAGTGAAATGAATAAATAAGAGGATAGAGATTTTTTTTCAATAAAATATAATGGGAAGAAAATGATCAAATATGAGTGAGATTTTATGTACAGATATCTCCTGTATATATATATACACATATATATAAATATATATGTATTAGATGTGAGTAGCCAAAGAAGTATAAAATGATAAAGTCCTTTTGATAACTAAATTGCATGAAAACCAGTTTAGTACTATTGTGCATAAATACCTTCTTAAAAATAAATCAGGAAATAAATGGTTTGAAATAATATAAGAGAACCACTCAGGCCTAACAAGGTATACAATGTATCTGAGTCATACAAAGATGATGTGTAGATGGATCATGCAAATAGCATGTGCACAGAAAAGCAGAGAAGCAACTGCTTTTACTAGAAATAGAAATCAAGAGAAAATGGCACATTTAGCCCTAACAACACACACATAATTCTCTGAGTAATGTGAGGATAAAATGGGTTTTTCCTTTAGTAAAACCCTAGCAAAATGATTTAAATCAAGTGGGAAGCAGAGGTTTTCTCTGAGGGAAAACATAAACACACTAAAAAAAATAGAAAGGAGAGCTCACCTTGTTTTCAAGCTTTGGCATTCTCGGGGAAGAGAGGAGGAAGGTGAGTGATTAATCACTTATGATCTGTAAGGCATTAAGACCCATGATTAAGGGCAGCTAAGTTATTTTATATAAACATTACATTATGTTTTTCTGTTTGATTCTATTCTCTGGATGAAAATATGTTGATCATGGATGGTATTCTGGTTGAGTTTTTGGATGAGGTTTTAATCTGTTTTGACTTGTTGTGATGGTTTCAGTTTTTGTTTTCAAATATAGATAATCAAACAAGTACACTAATCACAGGAATAGATTTTATATATGCTAGTTTTGATATGAAAAATGAATCAAATATTTTACTATGGAATAGGGTATCAATGAAAGAAAAGAATTAGGCAGTGTGAATATTGAGATTTATGCTTATGTCTAGTCTATATTAAAAATGATATGAACAATGCAATATTACAAATATGTGCTGATTTGTTCAGATCATAAACCAATAAGTTTTTATGGGTTTTTCTCAAAAACCATTCCCTATGCTCACAGTAAAAGAATAAATATAGTTTTGCAAATGACTTCTTCATATTTGTGTAAGCAATGGAAAATTTCTAGAAATAAAAATATAAGTAGGTTTTAGAAAAATGTGATTAAAGCAAAAATGACTTTGAAATAAGGTGTGCAATTTTACATGAATGCTTTGTATGTCTGGATATGATCTTTGGGTGATTTTAATAATTCTTGACCTATATAAGGAAGGAAAGAATACGAGTATCTCTGGAATCAAAAGAAAAATTCCCCAGAAAGAAATAAATAAGCATGGTCTCTAAATTATAAAATAATTTAGGAGTAGTGCCTTGATCTACTCATCAGCAGGTGGTTGATGGGTATGTGCATGACTTGTTTAAGTCCCGTAGGCCTCTGTGTAAAGGGTTAACAGAACTGAGCCCCTTTGCAATGCACACATGGTGTTCAATGGCAAGAGTTCAGACCAAACAAAATGAAAAGATGAGAAGGAGAAATTATGCTATGGAATTTAGAAAGTTAATCCATAGGAGTTTTGTACTTGTACAACTGAA
This sequence comes from Allium fistulosum, assembly GCA_030737815.1. NCBI lineage: Eukaryota > Viridiplantae > Streptophyta > Magnoliopsida > Asparagales > Amaryllidaceae > Allium > Allium fistulosum. The sequence continues at coordinate 1,028,227,400 of CM060902.1, forward strand.
TGAAGTGAATGGATGAATGCTTGGATGTATGTTTGTAGATAAAACTTAAAAATACCGAGAAATTATGCTATGGAATTCAGGGAGTTAATCCATAGGAGTTTTGTACTTGTACAACTGAATGAAGTAAGTGGATGAATGCTTGGGTGTATGTTTATAGATAAACTTAAATATACACATTCTCAGATTTTAATTGGGATTTGAATAGCATTTAATAGAAAAGTTCTCTATACAGCCTTAAGAATTTACAAGATATTTTGCATACTTGATTTCACTCACACCAGAATTTATTTCTGACCCTATTTGTTGCCTTTGCAATACTTGGGGTGTCTCATTTTATTGGGGCAGTTCAAAGTTTTGCTGCAGGGAAAGATGCATGAATTGCTTGCTTGCTTGCATGGATATTTGGAGATCTTGAGGAATTTAAAGTGTTTAAGAGAAGTAGCAGTATCTTTGTAATAATTAAGTTAGGCAAACTCTAATATGTTCTAAGTATTTTCATGAGTGTCTTTTGCTTTGATATCTGGAAAACAGTATGTAAGAAGAAAAAGAAACTTAAATGTTATATGTGTTTGTGAGCTGTGGACTTAAGTAACAGGTTCTGAAATAGTTTTAGTAGATAATGCTGAAGGAGAAGATGCCATTTAATCTGATATGTGAACATGTTTTTCTAGACAGTCTTGAGGCACTTCAGTTATGAAATTAAAACTGATACTAAGTAGGAGAGATCTGATACTATAAAACTGATACTAAGTAGGAGAGATCTGATACTATAAAACTGATACTAAGTAGGAGAAATCTGATACTATAAAACTGATACTAGGTAGGAAATTTCTGATACTATAACTACTGACCTAATACTAGGTTGGGAAAATCTGATACTATAGCTTCAAAACTGATACTAAGTGGTAAGACACCAGATTCAACACTTTTCTAGCTCCAGATATAAGAAGTTGTGTGATTTATAAAGTAGATCACAACACCATCACTCATGTGATGACTATTTGCTTAGTTAACCAAGAAATATGCATTTTGTCTGTCATGATTGGTTTGTGCTTGTTGTGTCTAAACCTTGATCACATGTGTTGTTTTTCTCTGCTTAGACTTCAACCTAGTTTATCACCTCAATATTCATATGATAAGTACCAAATCACAAAAGAATTCCGGAATTTAAAAGTATGGCTTGTAAACCAAGAAACCAATTAATTTGAGAAGTAAGCAAGAAAATTATAAGTGGCAAAATTCGAATTTAATATTAATCAAGCTTGAGATCAAAAAGGGGAATGTAAAAATAGAAATGGCTATGTGACACCAATTCTCTGAAAAATGAGAAATATTGTGTGATTGAATTTTCCTTGTTAATTTTTAATACTCTGATAAGCAAGGAAACATTTATATATCTTCATATATATAAATGACTTGAATTGACTTATATACTAATATTTTTATATTGGTAAGAATTTGGATCTTGGGGGAAATGAAATTAAAGAAGTGATCACTTGGTTTGGAAAAAAAAATCACAACAGTAAATCACTGAAAAATAACAATCCAAAAGAAGTGGGTCACTTCAGAACTCATCAGCTTTCTTATAAAATTTCTCGAGTGAATTTGGCTCCTTCATTTTCAGCCATTTTCCAAATTCGCTTGACTTGTCGATAGCCCGCATCAGATAAGTCAAAATCATTCGCGGCTCCGCATTGTCGACTTCCGCCAGAGGTATGTTGAAACGGTTCAAAAAGGATTTAATCGACTCTCTCGGATTCTGCTCAAGACTAGACAATGACATTATGTCTTTTGCCTTTGAAGCGTACAGCCTGAATTACTCTTTAAACTTCCGGGTTAAGCCGGAAAATTGGTCTACCGATCGAACAGGAAGCTTGGTAAACCAAAGAAGTGCCACTCCTTCCAAGTATACCGGGAAATAACGGCACTTAATCTCATCAGTCGCTCTGGCGCCGGTCATGTGCTAGTCATATTTGTACAAGAATTGATTCGGGTCACTTGTCCCCCGATAAGCAGGAATGGTAGGGGGAATAAATTTTCTGGGAAACTCAGCCTTTAGAATCCTCTCAGTAAATGAGTTTTACTCGGGGCAAATCCCCATTCGTTCTCATCTTCATTTCTCTGCATGCTTTCTTTCATTATTTGCCGAATCATGCCGGAGAGATATTCCTCATTGTTTAATGACTTGGCGGAGTAGACTTCGGCCATTTTCTCGGAAGTTTGTCCGGGCAAATGTTCGTGGAAAACTGGCGATGGCCTGGATCCTTCAGCTTGGAGAGGTGCCCCTTCAGCGGCACCTGATTCCCTTTGAGGAATATTTCTTCCTTCGGAGTTTTGAAGAGCATCAGCAATGTTTTCTTCATTATTTACCGGCCTTTGACTAGCCCCGAGCAAGGCACTTAACTTCTCCATCATTAGAGTATTCTGAGTTTCAATTTGCTGATACAACCCGGTCACTGCAGCATCTAACTCTTCTCGCGTCACTCCAACGCTTGGAGAAAGAGAAGTAGCAGTGTTATCGTGAGCATCTTCAGATCTGATAGACTTGCGTTTTCTCCCAGGAGCCATTATATCCAGTAGACTTCTGGTCTTGAAAGAAACATTTTCAACGAACTTTTGTGAAGCAATGGTGAATGTATCCATGAGTTGGGTTCTCAGTGAAAGCACCAAAATGTTAACGCTAAAAATTGAACGCTAACACCCCGGTGTGTGTAGTAATGTTGTGAAAGCACCACCCGTGATACGGGAACAAGAAATAAGCAGTAAAACAGCTGAAAACAGTAAAAGACAGCGATTTTATAGTGGTTCGGCCTAAGATCAAGCCTACGTCCACTTTGAATTCCTTTATTGCTGATTTTGGTTACAAGTTGTTACAATGCACTTCAAAATACGATACACTTTGATCACAAAAACATCTAGACTAGTAGCTCAAACTTCGATGATGAAACACGTTGAATCCGTGTCGGATGTGCAAGATTTCTTTCGAAGCTTGTTGTAATGTCTTGAATGTTTGGAGTTCTTCAAGTGTTGTATGAGTTAAGAATTCTGCAGGGTAATGGCGCTTTAGAGAATGATCGGCCCAAAAAGTCTTTTCATTGTTGGAGTTAGGGGGGTATTTATAGGGTTGATTCTGGGCGGAATTCGTTTACACAAGTGCTAGGTCGTCAACGACCTAAGGTAAGCCGTAGGTCGTAAGTTGGCGACGACATAAGGGATCACTTGTATTAGTTGTTCTTGAACTTGACTTGAACGAGCTATTAGGTCGTAAGTCGGCAACGACCTAGGGGATGCAACCTGGGTCATCTCGATTGCATTTGGTTTCTTCTGAACGAGTGAATAGGTCGCGTGCGACTTAGTATAAGTCGTAGGTCGGCAGCGGCCTACGAGATGCGGCATGGAACATAACTTCACTTTGCTTTAGCTCGTTAAGTCGTTCATCCACTTAGGTCATTAGCTCCTTAGGTCGGTAGGTCATAAGTCCTTTTAACTCCTTAGGTCGCTAACTCCTTTCAGTAGTTAGGTCGTTAGACTTCTTAAGTCGGTCCACATCTTAAGTCGGTAACTGCCTTAAGTCGTATGCTTCTTGAGTCGTTAGGTCATGGTTCCTTTAGGTCGTTAACCCGCTTAAGTCGTCTCATTCCCTTAAGTCGTAGGTCGTCCAGATCTGAAGTCGTTAACTCGCTGAAGACATTAAGCCGCTTCATTTCTTAAGTCGTTAACTGCCTTAGGTCGTCAAGTCCTTTTCCGTTAGCTTTTTTAAGTCGTTTGACAAAACGGGGTTAACAACTATATATTATAATTCAAATTCTTTTTGAAATAAATTTTGACATTATTTCTCTTAGGATGGAAGCCATTAAAGTGGAAGACAAATCTTATAAAATATGAAGAAGAAGATGAATGAAAATGAAGAGAAGAGGGTAGGGTATTTATAGGAAACGAAGAGTGTAAAAGAATCCATGCATACATCATCATCCTTATCACCATTTCAAGGCTTCACCAACACACCTACTTCCTTCCAAGGCACTACAAAAGCCTCCCCCCATGTGCCCATCACTTCCATCTTCTCATGTATGCATATGTTGGCTTATATATGCTTAAGGAGTAAGAAATCTTAAAATATATTATATGTTTTATATTATACTTTTATACTTAATTATTTTGGTATATATATGTTTATGTGCATGTTTCATGTATGCATATGTACATGTATATGTGTATGTAAAATATTCTTATAACGTTGCACCACTTCTACATGTTGTATCATTACAAATCCCGATTTCGATTTTCGCTCATATTCTCTCTTTTAAATTAATATGCATATTTTCGTAAACAAATTTTGAAATTAAATTTCTTATCATTACTAACTAATCAAATGACCATATTTTATTTATAAAATCATATAAATTATTATAAATAATTAATTATAATGACCCATATTTTTTATAATTAAAAATATTAAATTTAATAAGATTTTGGGATTTAATATTGTCAGAAATTAAAGTATATGATTTGTTAATGAAAAAAGGTTTAGAATATAACTTGATCTTAAGTGAATTCTAAAAATGACAAGTTCAATGAGGTAAGGATGGTAACACAATTAGAATATGATTTAATGTTATTGATTTGAATATAATCAATAACTTTTTGAATGTAAATTTCATCGATTGTAAATAATAAAATGTTAATAAAGAATAAAATGGTTGTTTATTCCTAATTGGAATATAAATGTAAAGTTTAATTTGGATATGATTGTGGAGTTTAATAAGGAATAAAAGAAATAGTATATTAAAGGAGAAATCATATGTCATTTAGTTGAAATTCGTTTTAATATAGAATATGAAATCAATTATTTGGTAAGTAAATTTATAATCCTTGTTTGTAAACAATAAATTTATAGATATATGAATTACTAAGTTGTAACAATTTTTTTATTTCTCATCTCGTTATTTAATCCGTTTTGAAATTAATTTGGTAATCAATGGAATTTAATGTAATTGAAATATTTCAGTAATATGAGAAAGGACGTAACTATAGAGTAATGAGTGAAATAAATGTAAACTTATGTTTAATAACACATAAGATATTGTTTAATTTAATATAAAGAACATTTAAAAAAAAGAATGTGTTGAAAACTAAATTGTAATGAACTAGAATTTTATTACGGTTATAATTAAATGTTGGAATTAATTTAGTATATAGATATTGGGTTTAACATGGAAAATTGGATTTCAAAGGAAAACAATTGGATTAATTATCTTCCATGTATTAGGATATGTTTTGAGATTTAATTATTGTAATCAATAGTAATTAAATCTTTCCATTAATAAGAAATAGAAGTAAATGGTAATTAATTGGTGATATGTGCAACTTACATTTTGGGTTAAAAATATAATGAGAATTTCAATGAGAAATATTACGTTCAAATTGTGAGTACTCAAATTTGTTACAAATATAATGATAATAGGAAATAAATTGATAAAGAAACGACGTGGTTGCAAGACGTATTATTTCTGTAACTCTTTAATGAGATAATCTTTAAATATAAGTTGGTTTTAAAGGGGGAGGTGTTAATTGTAAACTAATGTGTAATAAAAAGAAATATGTTTCAATAAAAATAAAAGAAAAAGATTGATTTAAATAAAAGAATATTTTATCAAATAAAGTGAATGTTTCATTTGTGAATATAAATTTAATTTCATTAAAACAAAGAATTGAATTTTGTTGTATGTTTCTAGTTGGAATATTTGATTTATTTAAATATTCAAACTTGATTTGAATTTAATTTATAAAAAAACTACAATAATAAAATGGTAAGAAAACAACTTGAAGGTTTGGTTATGATTTGATTTGGAATAGTTAGCATATTTACATAGGAATTTTATTTCGTTCCAAATTTGAATTTGGAGTCTCAGTTCTTTTTTTATTGTGTGTGGTGGTGGTCCCCATTACATTAATGGGAGTGTTTAATTTTATTTACTATGTACTAAGTGTATATATATGTATATGTGTATATATATATGTATATGTATATGTATAAATTTGAGCTATTAGGGTTAATAAAATATGTTAAAATGAATGTTTTTTTATTTGAGTATATTAGAGTTGTGGTTTCCATGTACGGTCTACCTTCTCAAATTTAAATCGTCGCTTTCATTTATTTTATTTTATTGTTATTACTTTCTTTTATTAAATACATGTCTCTTTTGGTTTTCCAGTAAGTTTTATTTATTTACACATGAGCCTTGCCTTTACATGTTTCCTGTGTGTTAATGAAATTAATTGAGGTAGCGCATGTTTTGAAATTTTATACCAAAAGATTTGCTTGCCATGTAAACATGTCTTATCAAATTCCAACGTGTGTCTTTCATATTTTGTTAATTACCTGCATGTCAATCTCTTTTCATTTTGCAAATTTACATCTTCTTGTATCCTTCCCTTTCATATTCCAATTTCCAAACGTGATTTACCCTTATTCTGCAACAACCCTGGTTTTGGTGATTACCTGTAAATATTAAATTATAATGGTGATTAGTTATAATTTAATATTGAGAAATAAAAATAAATTGGAGATTTCAATTGGAGTTTGGAAATAAAATATGGAAATAAAGTTTTTAAAACTTTATCTTGGATGTTTGTGAGAAGAATAAGTGAAATATGATTTTTATTTAGTGAAAATGCAATAATTCTAGTAATTACTGTCAAGTGTTTCTTTTATTAATTTATAAATGAAGCATTTGATTTTAAAATGTGTTTATTATAAATAAAAAGGTGAAATTTGATTTAAAAATAAGTTTTGGTTATAAAAATGATGGAAAATGGTTTGTTGTATTTTATTACAGAAGAAAATATTTTTTGTGTAAATTTTAGAGTTAAAAATGGTGTTTTATGTAAATATTGGTGTAAATTGGTTATTTATTTAAAATAAGAGTTTTTAATAATGAAAAATATTTTTATAACTTATATAATATTTTTATTTGTTGTAAAATGTTTTATTAAACATAGAAATGTGTTTGTATAAATTTATTGTGAAGAAACTTTGAGAAAATATGATGTTTTGATTAATTACATAGGTGTATTTATGTTTTCAAATGATAATTTGTTTACTTAGGCTAGTTATTTAGTTTGGGTCCAAGCCCACTTAACAAAACAAACCAGAAATTGAGAAAAAGTTTCTCTTCTCAAGTTTAGTACGTATATTTCCTCCTCTTACAGTAAAAACCAGAAAACCAAGAGAAAATAAAGTAGCTTTCTTCATTTTCAAATCTAAAGCCAAATCTCCTTTTTTCTTCAATTAATTTGCTGTTGTTTTCAAACTAAAGAGATTTTCTACAGGTAATCGCTTCCAAAACAAAACCATTTCATCAAAATTCTAATTTTTAATTTGGGGTTGTCTGTAATGTTCTTTCTTCTTCTTGCATGTGCCTGTTTTGAGTTTTTATAGGCCTTTGAAGCAAAATCTAGCACCAAGCTCTCATCTTTCAGCAGCAAATCCGAGTTTAATCTTTAACAATTGCAAGGTGAGTTAATAAACTCAAATTTCTAGCTGAAGCAAAGCTTCAAATGCCAAAAATCTGTGCAAAAATAGCTTATGTATACTGTTTTTCTGTTGATGTTTTGTTTCTGTGAAAAACAGTTTTTGGTTGCTTCTTTGTATGACCATATCTTCTTATTCCTATGTCGAAATTCATTGATTCTTTTTTATTTGAAATTTAAAGTTTTCTACTATGTGCATACCAATTTTCAATTCAATCTGAGGTCATTTGGTCCTCTGTTTCACGCCTGTAAGTTGAATCCGAGATGGTTTTCAGGCCTGTACACATTCCCATTTTGAGCTGCTGCAAACATCGCCTGAGTCCATGTTTGAGACAGCATATCATTTTCATTTCCTATCAGAATTCATTGATTTTTTTATTATTTGAAAGTTAAATTTTTCTACTATGTGCATATAGATTTTCAGTTCAATCAAAGGACATTTGATTATCTGTTTCATGCCTGTAAATTGAACCCGAGATTGTTTTCAGGCCTGGGCACATTTCCGTTTTCTGAGTTGCTGTGAACATGGCCTGAGTTCATGTTTGGGACAACGTATCTTTTTCATTTCCTGTCGGAATTCATTAATTCTTTTTTATTTGAAATTTAAAGTTTTTTGCTATGTTCTTACCAATTTTCAGTTTAATCTTAGGTCGTTTGGTCACCTATTTCATGCTGGTAAGTTGAACCCGAGAGGGTTTTCAGACCTGGGCAGAATTCAACATGGCCAGAGTCTATGTTTGAAATTTCATATCTTTATCATTTCATGTCGGAATCGAGTGAATCTTTTTCCAGTTCATAGACAAATTGTTCAACTTTGTGTGTATCAAATTTCAGACCATTCCAAGGTAATTCAGCCATTCGAATTATGTATGAAAGTTGAACCCGGAGAAGATTTCAGACCTGGGTATTGTTTTTGCCTGTGCACTTTTTTTGTTCTGCCTTGTTTTCCCGTCCGTTTTCCGACTTCTGCATTTTGTTTTTTGTGATATTTCTGAACTGGTTTGAAGGCCATGAAGCCTATCAATAGGCGAGCCAGAATTTTTGTGAATTTGTGATTCAAAATGAATCGATTTTGAGATGTTTTCGAATGTCGGTTTTGGTGTTTTTCGATGATTTTTCTTTGATTTCGAGCACGAGTTTTTCTAAATAATTTTGAAATGATTTTTAAAATAAATTGGCTTTTTAAATAATTATTATATAATATTTTTAAATTATTTTCAAGCTATAAAAACTATATATTCTCTATAATAAGGGAATTTCAAAGATTGCTTTCTAAAAACGTATTCGAAAAATTGTTTTAAAAGCTTGTTTTCTCAAACAAATTATTTTCTACATAAAATACATGTTTTTGCACTATTCGAGCGAATGAGAAGGAGAATTAAATGATTGGGTAAAACACGTGGTATGAGACATGTGCGTTTATCTTTTCGGTTAATTCCTGACTTGTCCGTTTGAACGTTTTGACCTTCGAGTCGTATTTGCCGATGAGATGAGGTAAATATTTTTATTGATTTCTAGTGTGGCATTGGCTAGCAGTTAGTCAACCGATTAGTGAGAATGTGTGGTATGGGACACACGTTAACACTTTTCGGGTTCCTATCTGGGAGTTTGTGACACATTCTCGAGTTACTAGTACTGGACCTTCGGGTAATTTGTCCTTCGGGATGTTTGTCTAAGAGACGTATTTGTCCATTGAGACATATTTATCCTTCGGGATGTTTGTCTAAGAGACGTATTTGTCCTTCGGGATGTTGTCCTTCGGGACGTTTTTCTAAGAGACATTGCGCCTTATTTTGAGAGAACATACATGGCGGGCTTCGGCCATAACACGTGCTATATCTTTGAGATGATTTAATTGATTTCTTTGTGATTTTCCAAGTGTATCGCCTTTTTACATTATTGGCCATTCTAGCCGTTTTGGGACATTATATATGGCGATTACATCTTTGGAAATTTGAACTCCTTATCGAGTTCTATATTTGAGATTTGGGTTTGCCAATACTAGGCGTTTATTTTTATATTTGCGATTTGCCATTCTATGGCGTTTATTTGGGTTCTATACTCTCCTTTTTGGAGAAATATGATATTGCCATTTTTGGCATATTTTGTGTTTTGATACTTCTCTTTTATGAGAATAAATTTGAGATTGCCATTTATGGCGAGTTTGAGTTTTGAGATTTCTCCTATTTGGGAGTATGGTTCATCGGAACCATTATTGTTATTTTGGGTTTATGCCGAGGATATAAGCATGCTTATGCTTAGTTGCTTTTGTATTTGAGTTTATCTCTTTCAAGGCTATATAGATGCTTAGTGATACTACTTCACTTGAAGTAATGACATGTACTTACTTAAGCTATTATTTCTTCTCATTTAAGAAGAATCATCGCCCTTTACTTTATGCTACATATTATCACTTACCTTACTAAACTAATTGTTTTAGCTAGATTGACCCATGTATTTTATACTCGGGTCAGACCGAGTTGTTTCAGGTTAGATACCTGCTTTTGGACTTAGCTTTGCTTTGATACTTCCGCTTGGATATCAGCTTATCCTTTTTTGTGTAGTTCATAGCCTTTTGTTGACTCTGATATGTATATTGTTTTGACTCGTTGTATATAGTGTGGTCTTCGAATAACTTATGATGTATCATTTTGTATTGTATTGGGATGTATCAATGTATATGTATATATTTGTTATTTGCTGTTCTGCGATGTGTTGTGCATTCTGTTGTTGTATGTTGTTCTGATAGATCTGTTAGCCACTATAGTTTGTATTAAGCATTTATTGGATATGTCGATCCACTTAAGAAAGAAATTTTTTTTAGAGCATTAATCAACGTATTTAATAGATGTTTAAGACAAAGCTATAGATGGTCGCTCCTAACCAGCCCTATTCTCCGCATTAGCAGACAATAGTGCCGAGTAATACTCTTTGTTAATGTAGGTCTCGGGGTGGGGCGTCACATATTCATTTCCCATTTCATAAATCTCTTCTTTCCATTTTCAAAGCGTGCTTCCATTATTTCTTTTGCCTGAAGTTTTCTTTCTCTTCTAAAAAAACAAACAAATGCGAGCAACTTATTTTCATGAAGAAAATCTTTTCCATTTGTTGGCAAAACCATTTCCTAAAGCCTCATTCCCCCATGCGTGAGCCATCGTGTCATTTTTTCGTTGATTCTCCAGGCTTTAGAAACATAAGCAGGCTTCAAAAATTCTTAACGTGAGTAACTAATTTGTTTTAATTTATTATTAAAATGTGTGTACATGTTTTTATATTTCATTTTCATAATATTCTTATAACTTGAATATCTTCCACATATGAACTCCGATTGATGCGCGGTTTCTTTCGTTGGACTCGTATTGAAATTCCAAATAACATAACTAGTTTGGTTGAATTTGGAGACTGTTGAGATTTTGAGCTTTTATTGGATTTTTAAATGGGATGTAAATCAAAGGTGAGTGATTAAACTCACTCACGCAATAATAAAATTTCCATTGCAAGTTAAATAAAATTTATGATGTGATATATAAATTTTTAATTGCTATTTGTTGATTTAAACTGGCATTTGAATTGATATTGGATCTGAATTGACATTAAATTGAATTGACATTTAATTTTATATTGAAATTTTATTGCTAGTTAAACCCCCGGCATTGATAACTATAAATGTTGTGATATATTGGTTGATTTGGATGTTGTTTTAAATGGATGCTTATTGATTGATATGTTGGATGTATAATTGTTTATTTATTTTAATATGTCCTTGTATCACCTTATATATTATTGATATCATTTAAATGGTCATTTGAATCATTTTAAAATTGGATACTTATGACAATTTAATTATGGGTTGAAATGATATACAATTGAATTTGTAAAAAAATGATCACTTGTACATAGGGTAGAAAATCGTATACGGATAGTAGATTGGATTAAATTGAATCTGGATTTATAAGAATTTAATTATTTATAATTCAAGCTTTGAAAAGTTGAAATTGAAACTGCTTAAATGAAATTGTTTAAAGGATTTAACTTGGAATTAAAGCTGAAATTGAGATACAATGTAAATTTATCAGAATTGAATCATTTGAAAGGCCTAAGTTTTAATTTTAAACTTTGGATTTATTTCAATTAAAGTGATTTAGATTGGTATTCGAATTTTGATTAGAAGATAGAAAACCCCGTAAACATGTCTGAACCTATTATACTCATATTTTATGCGATATTGATTTGACTTACATAGGAATTTTTAGTTCTGACTCGAGTGTATTGTTTTTTTCATTATGCTCAGGTCAGCCTGAGTATTTCAGTGTTTGAAGACGTTATACTTTGAAGACGAAGTTGAAGGTTGGTGATCGTATTTATTATAATTTTTTCGATACATTATTTGGTATGCTCATTTATTATACTCTGATTGATGTTGTAAAAATGTGTAATCAAATGTATATTGTAAAACAGCTTCATGAACTTTTTATTTTATTATTATATTTTGTCATTCTGCTGTGTGATTCTGTGTATTGCTTTCCTTCTTTTCTCTTAGTTTCTTTTTTAAACCCCATTGATAATCTACCCTTTTGAATGGTTTTAGTTAGACATGTGTGGTTTATTGTCGACTTAAATCATCCAAAAAGGCGGGTCGTCACATTATTAAAAAAAATTGTTATATCGATAAAGCTAAATGATCATTTATTTAAAGTGATATATTTACGGGTAGTTACAGACTCCCCTCCTTAAAAGAATTTCGTCCTTGAAATTAAGATAAGAAAATAGCTCAAAAGTAAATATATTCGATATAATGAATATATACAAAAATATGAATAAGTGACTACACCAAAGGTAGTGAGTACACTACAACGACATGATTTATACAGTTCATTCTTCCATCCTAAATTCGGGATATGCCTTATTCATTATATCCTCCGCTTCCCAAGTTCAATCCTCACCATCTCCACCCCATTGAACTTTGACTAACCTTACTACCTTCCTCCTTAATCGTTTCTCATCATGATCAACGATTCAAAAAGGTCGTCTAATAACTGCCAAATTCGTTCCACCTCCAAGTCTTTCTAAGCAGCTATTTGTATGATTTGCTCTGGGTCATGCACACGTTTCTTTAAATGAGATACATGAAAAACATTGTGCACTCCTGCCAACCTTTCTGGTAATTGCACTTGATAAGCTGATGGGTTGATTCGTTCAAGAATGGAAAATGGTCTAACATATCAAGGTGCTAATTTCCCAGCTCTTCCAAATCTCACCACTCCTCTTATCGGAGAGACTTTCAGAAAGACTAAATCTCCAACTATGAATTCTAGATTTCTACGCCTTTGGTCTGCATAACTTTTATGTCTGCTCTGGGCTTCCTTTAGTTTTTTTCTAATCATATCGACCTTCTTCGAAGCTTCTCATATCATATCAGGACCAAGTACTAACCGATTTTCGATTTCGATCCAACATGCTGGTGACCTACACGGAGGACCATATAGAGCTTCATACGGTGTCATGCCGATACTAGCTTGATAACTGTTGTTATAAGAGAACTCTACTAAATGCAAATTATTTTCCCATGAGCTTCCAAAGTCTAGAATACATGCTCTTAGAAGATCTCCCAAAATGCGGTTCACTCTCACTATCTGTCCATCAGTTTGGGGGTGATAGGCAGTGCTTATATTCAGCCTTGTTCCTAAATCTGTCTGTAATGCTTCCCAAAACTGACTAGCAAAGATTGGATCCCGATCGCTTACTATACTGCTTGGAACTATGCAATCATACAATTTCCTTCATATATATATATATATATATATATATCTGCAAGGCTTGCAGCGGTCCTTGTTGATTTTACTGGAATGAAGTGTGCACTTTTAGTTAATCGGTCTATGATAACCCATATTCCTTCGTTCCCTTTCCTCGTTCGAGGTAAGCCATCAATGAAATCCATTGATATTTGATCCCGCTTCCAAGTTGGAATCTCCAGAGGTTGAAGTAATCCTGCAATTTTCTGTTGGTCTTGACTTGTTGACAATTTGCGCATCTGCTAACATAAATGGATATGTCCCTTTTCATGCTTTTCCACCAAAATGTGTGCTTCATATCTTTGTACATTTTGTTGATTCTCGGATGAATGTTAAGTTTGGTTATGTGACATTCAGCTAATAACTCTTGCCTAAGATTTTCCACATCCGGAACACAAATTCACCCATTCAACTGCAATACTCCACTTTTATCTACCTCAAAGCTTGAATTCTTCCCTTGGCATACATTCTTATAAATTTTCCTTAAAAACCCATCTTCCTTTTGTTTACTGGAAATTCTTTCGATAAGAGTTGGAGTTAATACCAAATAAGAAATAACATCATACTTTCTACTCAACGCATATGCTACTACGTTGGCTTTCCTGGGTGCGTATAAAATATCTAGATAATAAGATGTTAGAAATTCCAACCAACGTTGCTGCCTCATGATTAAATCTTTTTGAGTGAGAAGATACTTTAAATATTTATGATCCGTAAAGAGCTCAAACTTTTCACCTACTTAAAAGAGGAAATTTTATTTACTAAGGTCAATTCAAAGTTTTAATTGAAACAAACTATGAAAACTTCTTACCTAAGCCTCTATATTTTTAATGCGAACACCATGGCTAATAATTCTATTTCATGCGTTGCATAATTCTTCTCATGAGTCTTTAGTTTTCTACTTGCATAAGAAATCACCTTCCCTTCCTTCATCAGAACTGCACTAACTCCTTCTCCACAAGCATCTGTATAAATGGTTATCCACTATTTCCATTTATAATTGCTAGAACTGAAGCGGTTGTTAGCCTCTTTTTGAGTTCCTGGAATGCTGCTTCACATTTAGGAGTCCAGATAAATTTAGCATCTTTCATGGTCAACTTCGTTAGGTGGTAGGCAATCTTTGATTAGTCTTGATGAATCTTCTATAATCTGCCAGACCTAAGAAGCTACAAATCTCTTTACGAGTTTGTGGCTGCTTCGAATTTAGAACAGCTGCAACCTTTATAGGATCTACTGAAATCCCATCCCTTGACACTATATATCCAAGGAATCTTACCTCCTTTTCCCAAAAATGGCATTTTGAGAATTTGGCTTTAAGCGCGTTATTTCTTAATATCTCTAACACAATTTCTAGATGCCTTTCATGTTCTTCTTCTATCTTAGAATAGATAAGGATATCATCGATGAAGACTAACACGAATTTATTGAGTACATCTCTAAATACTTTATTCATAAGGTCTACAAGATAAGCGGGCACATTGGTTAGCCCAAAAGGCATAACCAACCACTTGAAGAAAGTGTCTGGACCTTTAAATGCAGTTAGATGGATGCATTCTTCTACAATTCTCAACTGATGGAATACTGTAGCTAGATCCATTTTCGAGAATACCTAAGCACCATGTATGTAACGACCTGCTATTTTGGACTATTCGCATCCGCACATGTCGGACTTGAATAATTCAAAATAACGAATTGTTAATTTAAATTTGGCAAAACTGAGGATATACTGTAAATAAATAGAACACAGATCACAGACACAGAGTAATAAATGCAGCGGAAACAAAAGATAGTAGTTCATGAAGCTACTATATACATATTAGAGTTAAATAAGGTACAACAGATGTCTCGAATACAATAGTCAAATACAATATCATAATACAATCACTGGAATCAACTGGATATCTGAAAGCTGGATAGATAGCTGGATCTCCAAGCAAAGCTCCAACTCCAAAGGTGAGTCTCGAATACTGGTGCACTCAGTCTGACCAGAGCGTAAAGAAAAACACAAAACACTCGAGTCAGGATTAACATTCTTATATCAATCAATCCAACTCAAGTGAAATAGCAACTAAAATACAAGTAACTCAAAGGATGTTTGGAATAACCATCCTTTAAGGATCCGTTAAACTATCTCCTATGTAGTAGTGTACGATAAGTAGATAATGCCTATCAGTAATATAAAATATCAAAATAGTGTTAAGGCGTTGCCATTATCCCCCTTAACACATTTTATATAAGCATTATAGTCTATACAGCACTGTAAACTCCACCGTAAACTAGTGGGATATCAGGGAGTACTCCATAGGTATAACACAAAACAAATCGTAGTGGTCGCGTATATAGGGATACAAGTATGACAAGGCACATGAGGCAATACCCAAGGTAGTGAAACTACCGTTTGCCTGATCCGGACTGGTGAGAACGCATCGCCGCAGCGATCGCAACACCGCGAAACAACACTCCCAAAATTTCGAGGGTGCACCAATCGATAACAAGTAATGAGTAGTTTTCGAAGAAGTGTGTTCGCTAGAGGCAGCTAACCCCATTTGGCCCGGCACGGCTCCTGTTTTAGTCATTTCCAATTTGACACAAGTGTCAAGGCTATCCATTATTGTTCTCTTTCTTCAGTCATCACGTACATCATTCCAACCACTTCATTCTAGATCATACTCCGCGTATAGTTATTAAAGTGGTTTTCGGTTTAGACAGTGAGTATGTCCCTAACCGATTCCGGTCTCTTTAATAACTTTCGTAATTATTACACCGATTGGTCGTTTAATAAATTTCAAAACCAAATCAAATACAATTTCAATCAGAGTTTGTAAACCAACATTTCATTTGTCTTTCTACATCAATTTCCAAAATTTACGTTTCAAAATTTCCAAATTACCATTTCAAAACTTATAATACAATTTCTATTTAAAACAATTCAAATATTGATTCAAGTTCGTAGATAAGTTTCATTCCGAAATCATTAATTTAATTTAACATTCAAATCAATTTAACTTCATTGATCGATTTCATTAAATTTTCGTTAAGTTAATCTATCATTCAAGCAAATTCTATTTAATTTCCAATTCATTAAATCAATTACTTAAGTTCAACTTCATTATATCAATACTTACAGATTAAATTAATTAGATTCGTCAAATCAAATTCTTCAATTACAAGTCTTACATTAATTTCAATAAATCACATTTTATTTCTTATTAGAGAAATTCAATTTCACTTATAAATTTACTTAGTTACAATTTCAAAATTCAATAAAGAAACTTAATTTCACTTATTCAAGAAGTTCAATCTCACTTATTATATATTTAATTATTAAATAATTCAATCTTATTTAATCATTAAATAATTTCAAAACTTAATTATTAAATAATTTCAAACTCAATTATTAAATAATTCCAACTTAATTATTAATTAAATTCAAAACAATATTCTTTCATCAATTACTTTGTTAATATTTTGTTTCATGTTATTAAATATTAACTTTTTCCTTTCATAAAATCCAAATTCCAATTTGATTTAAAAACCATATTTTTATTTCAAATAAAACCTTTATTTTATTTTTAAACCAAATTATTGACCAATCGGTTTATTTAATTCTCTATCCTAAGTCAATTTTTATTTGGGTATTTATCATTTCAACCCGATTCCATTTCAATTCAAAAATCAAAGCATAACAAAGGGAACTTGCAGTGTGATAACTGGGATGGTGTCAAAGTAAATAAACAAGCAACAACAACAATCAATAACAATCCAATAATTAATTCAAATAATCCCGAAATAATCGTATTAATTTACATTGTTGTTTGTGAAAATTAATATAATTATTTCTAGAATTACACTATAATTTCATGTAGATTAAAGATTATTACACTAATATTTTGTGCGGTTCTTCACTCTATATCTATTATTCAATTTCATTCCACAACAATTCATACAACATAAATTCAAATGGTTCAAGGGTAATTAACTATTTTTCTACGTGTCAATAAATTAAACACTTAAAAGGTCTTATTATACAAATTTGTCTAATGGAATTTAACATATTTATCAATTTCAAGTTGCTAACTATGCTACGTCAATTTCAAATTCAAATTATTTCTCACTTCATACATTAACAATTTAACGTCCAATGTCAACATCAAACAATCAATCATTTAACAAACAAACTTGATTATCATCGTATAAGCAACAGATAATGGTGTCAGATGTCACAGGTGAACTGATACAGGTAAAAACATATATATAACAGTGTAGATAACTAACAGCAGCATATTTCAATTGTCGTTTCAATTGAAATCAAATTTAATAAATAAAAGAACATTAATCGTGAGTGATTGCTCACCTTTCGAGGCTAGAGAAATTTGACAAGGAATGAGCTACGAATTCCAAAACAAAGCAAAATGGGCGCGAATTTGATGAGCAAAGCTGATAGCAGGGATCGATGAACAAAACGAATTAGTTTCAAAATATAGACATTATTATTATTATATATATATATATTCAATATTTTAGTTCAAGACAAATACACTAAAAATAATATAAAATTTAAAAAAAAATCGATATTTAATACATAGTAAGATTATATAGGTAAGCTACAAAGTCACAATATATATTACATTTTAAAATCATATAGTTGTTATATATATAAATTTAACGAACACTATTAATAACAATATATAGATGTTGTAATCATTCATATTGCACTTCATAAAATAGACTAACATCCTTTTTATATAGATACATTAAACAATAGTAGTATGTCTAGTCATGATTACAACAGACCATAGCTAATGTATATATTCCAACATTCACATACATTATTTATATATTTTATAGACAGTTTTATATATGGACGAACTTATATAACATGTTACAAAACAATCATATATAACCTTAGGTGGTATAAATAACAAAAAACAGATTTATATATAGCGTTAATAAAACACATATGAGGTAACGGCAAAAATATATACATATAATCTGTTGGATGAATTTTCATAACCGAACCGGTACCACCAGATCAACCACCAAACGAAGCCACGCCGATCTACTCGCCTCCCACTACCGGACCAACTCCACCAAAGCTCCACTGCCGAACCAGCTCCACAACCGGACCAACTCCACCAAAGCTCCACTACCGAACCAGCTCCACAACCGGACCAGCTCCACCAACTCCACAACCGAACCAGCTCCACCAACTCCACAGCCGGACCAGCTCCACAACCGGACCAGCTCCACCAACTCCACAACCGGACCAGCTCCACCAAAACTCCACAACCGGACCAGCTCCACTGCCGAACCAAGACCTCATCTCCACCCATCTACTACCGAACCAAGACGATGCCGAACCAAATTTGCCAGGCCAGATTGTATCAGCCCGGGCCCATCAACAGCTGTATACATCCAAGACCCCTACCCCCAGCCTCACTCTATAAATAGAGGGGCATGGGTACAACAATGGGGGGCAAGTTTGAGAGCTCAAGCACGGAGAGAACTTTCAAACAACTTTATTTTACTTGTAATAGAGCTTTGTACTTGTAATCAAAACAAGAGAAGAGAAATAACATATAAAGTGGACGTAGGCACATTCTGACTGAACCACTATAAATCTGCGTGTCTTTTTACAGTTTAGCCCCTGCTTTTCATATATTTGCATAAATCACTCAAATCACTAAGAACAACATAAGATCTACTAAATCATACAACTTTGAGGTGTTTGTCCATTTTTTGTGCAAACATTTTTGGTGCTTTCACTGAGAACTAGAAGCTCGAAGCTTCAGCTTCATCCACTTAACGAGTTTTCCTAACAGCATCGTCCGCCACTTGGAAAACATGCCTCCCAAATAGAGAAAAGATGTTAACAAAGGAAAAAACATCGCATCCAGCAGTCTTCCAGATCTAGCTGTCACGAATCAAGTAAATCGTCCTCCTCCAGCAACAGTAACAAATGAAGGACATGCTAACCCAACCACTCCTGCCACAGAATAGCCTACAGCAATTACTAGGGCAGATTTGGACAGAGTTGTGGTTGAAGTAACTAACCGCTTCACGTCCCAACAGGAAGCCTTGGTGGACCATCTCATGTCACGCTTAAGGGACGCTGAAGAATCCAACCGCAACACTGAAACATGGGGCGAGTCCCAGTCTGGAGGATCTCAGAGACAACAAAGATCTTCCTTCTTCGAAGGAGCTAACGGTAGAAGTAGCCATGGTAGGAGCCGAGACCGAGCACAGCCCGAAGTTAGGCCTGAGGAAACGTTTGGTACCGAACCCAACGGGGGAGGTACCGGACGGAGGTCAACTGTAGCTGAGCCTGTCATACTGCCTAACCACGGAATCGCCGGTGAACGGGGCCGAGCTAGAGTCCAGCCCGAAGTTGGACCCGAGGAAGTGCTTAGATCAGAACCCAGCAGGGGGAGATCAAGGCAAGGGCCAACTGCAGCCGACCCTAGCATGCTCCCAGAAGATCAAAGGAAGCCGCTGGAGAATATGAGGAACGATAGACGATACCATCCCTATAGGTCATCTGGACGGAATCAATCCCATAGAACAGAACCAAACTCGTTTCTATCTGCTCCAAATTCTGATGAAAGGATGGCGCGCTTATTCAGAGAGTGCGTCCAACGGGAGCAAAGAGATCGAGGGATAGGCGCTAGGGTACCCAGCCCTTTCGCCCGCAACATTGAAATTGCTATCACCCCCCGAGAATGGAAGATGCCAACAATGGAACCTTACAAGGGAACCTCCGACCCCATCGTACACTTACAAAGATACACACAGCACGTGCTCATGAGTGGAGCAACAGAAGGAGTACTGTGCAAATGCTTTCTACTATTCTTAGCAGATCTCGCTACCTCCTGGTTCTGTCATCTACCCCAGGGATCCATCAGCTCGTGGGAAATGTTGAAAGAAAAGTTTATCAGTCAGTTCCGCATCCATGTGGAACAACCTAAGGACGCTTATTCCTTATCCAGTGTCAAACAGAAACCTGGAGAAAAACTGCAGCAATACCTAACCCGATTCAATGCCGCAGCAGCCGCAGTCCAAGATGCCGATGAGAAGCTTATCCTAATGGCCCTCTGTAGTGGTGTGCATCCGGACACTAAATTTGCTAGAAGGTTGACGAAAGAAAAACCAGCTACTTTACCCGATTTCTTCCATGAAGCCGGGAAATACATGAGGCTTGAGGATGCTGCCGTTGAGGGGCAGTCAGGACAGCAAAATAAGGCAACTCACAGCAACGCCCCCGCTGTGGCAAGGGACGTTCGAAGAAATGATTCCAGAGACAATGCTGGGGGCAAGAAGGGAGAAAAGCGCCTATATCGGCCTGGACCGAGATTCGACACTTACACTCCTTTGAACGAGACCGTCGAAAATATCTTCCTTGCCACCCAAGGCGAAGTTAGATACAAACGCCCACCATACAAGAAGGAATCAGATAACGCACAGAAATATGGAAAGTTCTGCCGCTTCCACGAATCTCACGGGCATGATACCAATGAATGCCATCATCTACGAGATCTGATTGAGGAACACATCAGAAGGAAGAAACTGGAACGTTATGTAAAAAGTCAGGACAGGACTCCAGCTCCTGCCAATGAAAACCCAAGGCTACCCTCACCGGACACCGGCAGAGGAAACCGCAACGCTAGCATCTCTAGTCAAGAGAAAATAGTAGTCCATACCATCTCGGGCGGACCACACATCGCGGACAGAAGCTAGAAAGAGATGGAAAGGTATGGAAAATCGCTTAGAGACAATAAAGACTGTGTCAATCCGGTTATAGAAGAGCGCCACCCGAAGCGGAAAGAAAGTAATGACATCACATTCGGTAAGCGTGACCTAGAAGGAAGGCAATACCCTCACATGGATCCCATGGTCATCTCTGCCCGACTCGGTCCTGCCGAAGATTACCGAATCCTGGTAGACACTGGAAGCTCAGTAAACATCCTGTTCAAACACGCATTCGACAAAATGAAGCTATCAATGAAGGATGTATCTCCCTGCGATAAACCACTACACGGCTTCACTGGAGATGCGAAGATGCCCCTCGGGCAACTGGACCTCTTTGTTGAGATTGGAAGCCATCCCCGCTCCGCTGTACGGAAACAGACTTTTGTGCTAATAGAAAACCATTCGGCCTACAACGCCTTCTTAGGAAGGCCATCCTTGTCTGACTTCCAAATTGTCCTAGCCCCATGGTGCCTAAAGATGAAATTCCAACAGACAATGGAGTAGGGGAAGTGGAAGGAGACTAGGACGTTGCTCGAGACTGCTATGTGACTGAACTTCGCAACAACCACAGGAAGGATAAAGGGAAGGGTGTAGAGATTGCCCTCTGCACAAAAAGTCTAGAAGCATAACAACTAAAGAAAGCCCCTCCTCTTCGATATACCAGCGACCCTTTCAATGAATTAGACCCTAGGGACAAAGAGGATGAGGCCACCGCCGAGCCTGCAGAGGCTATGGAGTTTATATCTGTAGACAAGCACGACTCAAGTAGACTATTGAAAATTGGGTCCCAACTAAAAGCCGAATTGAAGGAACAACTCATCGATTTTCTCCGCCACAACTTGGATGTATTCGCATGGTCACACGCTGACATGACCGGAATCTCCCCCGACATAGCCTACCACGTATTAAAAATTGATCCTACCAAGGCGCCTGTAAAACAAAGAAAGAGAAGTATGGGGGCAGAGCGATCAGCAGCCCTCGATGAAGAAGTAAAGAATCTACTCGCCAATGACTTCATACGAGAAGCTATCTACCCGGAATGGATCGCCAACCCGGTGCTGGTAAAGAAGGCTAATGAGAAGTGGCGAACCTGCATTGACTTTTCCAACCTAAACGACGCCTGCCCAAAGGATTGCTTCCCACTTCCCAGAATCGACCAACTTGTAGACAGCACAGCCGGGCACGAGCTCCTATCTTTTATGGATGCATACTCAGGATATAACCAAATTCCTATGCATGCTCCCGACCAAGACCACACTAGTTTCATCACTGACCGGGGTTTATAATGCTATAAGGTAATGCCTTTCGGACTTAAAAATGCAGGAGCCACCTACCAGCGCCTCAT
The DNA here is from genome assembly GCA_030737815.1 of Allium fistulosum. Taxonomy (NCBI): domain Eukaryota; kingdom Viridiplantae; phylum Streptophyta; class Magnoliopsida; order Asparagales; family Amaryllidaceae; genus Allium; species Allium fistulosum. The sequence continues at coordinate 1,028,249,816 of CM060902.1, forward strand.
CAACAAGATGTTTGCAGGGCTAATAGGACAGACTATGGAAGTATATGTGGATGACATGCTGGTGAAGTCAAGGAAAGCCAAAGATCACGTAAACCACCTAGGCGAAATGTTTCAAGTACTCCGCCAGTATGGAATGAAGTTGAATCCTCTAAAATGCTCCTTCGGAGTGTCATCAGGGAAGTTCTTAGGATTCATCGTTCATGCCAAGAGGATTGAAGCGAACCCTGAGCAAGTCCGAGCGCTAAGGGATATCAAGATACCTTCCACCCGAAAGGAAATGCAAAGCCTAAATGGAAAAGTGGCCGCCCTAAGCCGATTCATCTCCAAGGCAACGGACAAGTGCGTCCCCTTTTTCGAAGCTCTAAAGAAAGACAAAGGAAAGTTCGAATGGACTGACGAATGCTTAACCGCTTTCCTTAACCTAATCGAACACCTCCAGAAACCACCGGTACTCTCGACTCCAAGCGAAGGCGAAGAATTATACCTATACCTTGCTGTGTCATCTCACGCCCTAAGCGCTGCCTTGGTAGGGGAAGACAACCGCACGCAACGGCCAATTTACTTCGTCAGCAAAAGGTTTACTGGGGCAGAAGTCAGATATCCTAAACTTGAGAAGCTAGCATACTGTTTACTAATCACATCACGGAAACTGCGTCACTACTTCCAGTCCCATTCCATCAAAGTTCTGACCGATCAACCACTGAGGCAGGTACTCCATCGTCCCGACACTTCTGGGCGACTACTTAAATGGTGCATTGAACTAAGTCAGTATGATATCACCTATCACCCTCGCACCTCCATCAAGGGACAAGCCATGGCTGATTTCATTGCAGAATTCACTACCAACAAAGATAAGGAGCAATTGGAAATAGCAGAAGATATCAAGTGGAATCTCTTTGTGGATGGTGCATCGAACGAACAAGGCTCGGGGGCAGGTGTGGTAATAATCACTCCCAGGGGAAACAAACTGCACTATGCTATAAGGTTGGAGTTCGCTGCCACCAACAACGATGCAGAGTATGAAGCAGTGATAGCCGGACTAGAAATTGCCATAGAAATCGGAGCCAATTCTTTGTGTCTTCACAGCGATTCTCAACTTATTGTTAATCAAATACTAGGAGAATTCCAAGCTCGAGAAGAACGACTCATAGCATATTTAAAGAAGACCAAGTTACTTCTCAGCCGATTGGACCACTACTTAGTCAAACACATCCCTCGGAAAGAGAACCAAGAGGCCGACGAATTGGCGAAGCAAGCAAGTGTGAGAGACATCACCATCCTCGGGGCAGTAACCATCTCAAAGCAACTGGCCCTAAGTTTTGAGCAAGTGAATCTGATAGCTGCAACCAAGGAAGCAACTTGGATGACTCCCATCCGAGACTACCTACAAAGTGGCATACTACCCAATGGGCGTAACGAAGTCAGGAAAATCTTGAGGAAAGCATCCCGCTACACAATACAAGAAGACATCCTCTATCGGCGCGGATTCTCTAACCCATTATTAAGGTGTGTCGCTGGGAGGGAAGCCAAGGAAATCTTATCCAACATCCATCAGGGAAGCTGCGGAGATCACACCGGAGGGCAAACATTAGCAAAAAAGATACTCCGATATGGATATTTCTGGCCCACCTTAAGCAAGGACGCCTTAGATTTCGTCAAAAAGTGTGACAGATGCCAGAAGTTTGCTAAGATTCCGCGGCTACCAACCACTGAGATTGCTCAAATGACCAACCCTTGGCCCTTCGCAATATGTGGAATTGACTTAATCGGCGAGCTACCAATGGGCCGAGGCGGGGCCAAATATGCTATAGTGGCAGTCGACTATTTCACCAAATGGGTGGAAGCGGAACCTCTGAATAAAGTATCTTCAGCAAAAGTTATTAACTTCTTGATCAAAAATATTCTGTGCAGGTACGGAGTCCCACTCAAAATCATATCAGACAATGGACTTCAGTTTGACAGCGAGGAATTTGCCAACTAGTGCCAAGAGCACGGAATTCACAAGAGCTTTTCATCCGTAGCGTACCCCCAAGCAAACAGACAAGTTGAAGCCGTCAACAAAATTCTGAAAACTCTAATAAAAAAGAAGCTCGAAAAGTCAAAGGGCGCTTGGGTGGATGAACTCCCTACGGTACTATGGGCCTATCGCACATCTTTCAGAACATCAGCGGGACACACTCCTTTCTCTTTGGCATACGGATCGGAGGCTATGCTCCCAGTTGAAACCATTGTGCCTTCCCACCGTAGAATCCACTATAACCCAGAAGAGAACGAAGAACTCCTTCACATGTCTTTGGATCTAATTAAGGAGAGAAGAAATGATGCCGTCCTTAAAACAGCAGCCCACAAACAAAAAGTGACGGCACAATACAACTCCAAAGTCAAGCATCGTACCTTACAAGAAGGGGATCTTGTCCTCAAGCGAATCTTCCCTCGTCCTGGAGCACTAGACCCAATCTGGGATGGACCATTTGTAATTCATAAAGATCTCCACAACGGAGCCTATATTTTGTCAACAGTGGACAGAGAGGTGTTCCAGAGGGCATGGAACATCCAACACCTCCGTCGATACTTTTCTTAACTTGTATTGCCCATATGAAGTGAATTAACAAAGAGAATCAGTGGACGTAGGCATTTTCGTGCCGAACCACTTTAAAAAACCTTGTCTCTTTTTTAACTTGTTCCTTTGTATCTTGGCTGCTTGTTAACTTTATCCTTTTCTGTTGAACAAAATCCTGAGCATATAGCATTTCTATTCAAAGCACTTCACAACGCAACTTCACCTGGACAAGACCTAAACAGATACTATGCGAATCTATGCCCTCGCCAATGAGACACTTTTGTCCGGCATCCCTCTGCTGCGGGTTAACTCATTGTTCGCGACGGCCCTCAAAGCCAACTGTAATGAGCCGATTATAAGCCACCGTGAAGGCCGACTATAGCCGAGGCAGCTCATTACGGCGTTAGGCTTGCCGGCAACTGTGAACCGACTATAAGCCCCAACATAAGGTGTGGCCAGCCAGGGGCAGTTCACAGTTGACGATCGGCACCCACGCTAGCCGGCCATAGTAAATCGAATAATACCCACGATTGCGGGCCATAATGGCCCGGGTAGTTACTGTGTGCGATCTCGGCTCCGATGTGTCTTAAGTGCGGTTGTGGTAAAAAGAATTAACTCCCCGCGGAGGCGTAAGATGGGTGACAAATGTCTCCAAGACCCACAGCTAGGGAAAGTGACTACAAAACCCGTTTGCCACGAACTTAAGCACATCGAAGGCCTTCCGTGATTGGAAGTTTTATTTTTTCACATATTTCAATTTTACTTAAGAAACTTCCCTCCTATCCTCTATAACAATCCCTAAAGTACAGGATACAGAGTAGGAGATACTCGCCAATGGGTGTAGGGAATCACAATTTGATGGCAGGGCATTCAACTGCGTTCCATGCTCGGTCATACGAGATATTCAAAACTGCCATCTACAATTAGAACATGGAAGGCGGTATTTTCTTCTTTTGTGTACAAATACATGACTATAATTTGTTCACACCACACGCTAACATTGCAAGTCATGAAATTATGTTTTAAACAAAAACCTGACATCAAACACAATTTAGTTACAAGAATATACATAACTATATTTCTCATACGACATGTCAAAATAGCAATAAACATTCAGAAGACGACAAAATCAGCTTAAGTCAAAGAATTACACGTCAAGAATAGAGCTATTTATTACAAGTAGCAAAATATTACAACCTAAAAGTTACTTTACTATTTTAAGACTAACATATACAACCCTGTCAAATCCACAAAAAGAGTTTTTCCAGGTATAATCAAGGGGCCGGCTGCATTGGAGTTTTATCCTTGTCCTGTTGCCCACCTGTCCAGACAGAGAAGGGATTCATTAGTGAGGAGCAACCAAGTTAATGGGGAAACTAAAAAGGAAGACTTACCAGCACCTGCTTCTTGGCCATCCTGGTCGTCATCCTCTACTTGCACACCTGCCTCCTCAGCAGCAAGCAACCGCATACCCTCCTTCACCGCCACCTTCTCCTCCTTGGAAAACTGGGCAGTGACCACATCCATGCTGAAGGCCACACCAACATCTTTATCCGCATCAGCCTTAGCCTCCTCCAGAGCCCGAAGATAGATCTTAGCCATGACCCTAGGATAATCATCCATCCAAGATAGATTGCCCTGCTTCCAGGTTCGGAAGTACATGTCCTGAAGCATTTCGTCCATCATCCCCTCATTCTCCTCAAACTACCTCATCCGGGCCTCGGAAGCCGACAACCTTTCAACGGCGGCATCTCTCTCCGATCGGTATCTCGAGCAATCAGCCAGAAGGGATTTCCGCATTGCCTCCATCTCCTCCCTCAACTTGGCTTGAGCAAGCTCTGCAGCCTCAAGTTTCCCGGATAACTCCTCTATCTGCTCAAGATCCGCTTTCCGAACCTCGTCCACCATGGCAATAGCCATGTCGATCCGTTCCTTGCAAGTAGCTTCCATTTTCCGCAGTTCGGCCCGGCTGGCCTCTTCCATGGTTTTCTTTAGTCGTCCAGAAGCAGCCTCATGCTGAGAAATCTGAATGGCCTGATCAGCAAGCTGTTTGGCCTGATCCGAAACCACCAATCGTAGTCGGATGTTGGCACTCCCAATCTCCTCTCCAGCCTTAACCAGCCGGGCATGATGCCCCATCAGCTTCCTAGTCTCCTCCACCACCCGATCAATATTAGCCTTGGCCTCGTCTCCCATGGTAATTATCCGAGTAGTAAGTAAATCGAGATCTAAGGACTTAGCCTCATCGAGCACCCGTACCATGGGATTGCGGGGAAGAAGGTGCTCACCGGTAACTTCGTCAAAGGTAATATCATGGGAACTTGGATCCAGGTCAGGATGACCCGCAAATGGATTCCGAGCCAAGTCAGGGCGATCAATCTGAGTGACGGTAGGATTTTCAGACGGGTGCGGAGAGAGTACGAATTCAGTATCCTCCTCCGTGATATCATGAAGAGGCTGAACTGGGGGTTGAGGACCAAGTGAAGACTCGGATAAGGGATGGCTCCTCTTTCTCTTTTGAATGCCCTCGTCAATAACCCCGAGAAGAGGACGGTAGCCGACTACATCCCCGGAACGGTGGGCCGAAGGCTTCGGCTTGGCGGAAGCTTTGGAGAGCTTGTACTGTTCAAGCCTGTGCCGAAGATCTGAGGCCTTGGCCGTTTTACCTGCTCCTGATATGAAGAAAAAATGTCACAATCTTACATTGATCCATAATTCGAGAAAACACGGTAAATTAAAAAAAAATAAAAGAAGAAAGAAAACACATCTGTGGTTGTACAAACCCGGGGGAGGAGTAGGATACTGCAATAAGTCCTGGATTTCATTCCAGGACGGGAGCGGGTCATAAAATATTCCTAAGTCCCTATCATAAATGGAGTCCGCAGGAGTCAAAAGTTCACCTTGAGTCGTCGGAGCCACCTTGGCTGGAATAGTCTAAGGAGGCTCGCTTGCACCAGTCCCAGCCTTGTCAGCTTTCCCGGATTTCTCTATCGAAGCTGGTTCCCCGTCCAGTCCCTCAAAAGCTTGGTGGAATGCATCATCCGTCCACTCCTGAATCTCGCCTGCTTGCCCAGGAAGCAAGGCCCCGATGCCATCACCACCATCGCCACCTTCACGGTCACCTCCACCCTCACCTCTCTCCTCCTCTACGTCTTCCTCCCCCTGGGTAAGTGGACAATTGCTGGGGGAAGGACCGTCCGACTTCTTAAGTTTCTTACCTCCGACGGCTGGAGGTTTTGTGAAAGGTTTCCTCTTGCCACTCTCTACCGTGACACTTCCCTTAGCCTGAGCAGCCGCCCTCTCCTCCGCCGTTTCCCTCAGCTTGACTACTGACTGCTGTGGAAGGATCAAGTTATACTCCAGAAGGGTCGCGTTTCTGATCAGGTAGGCACTGATCTATCTCTCCTGGGGATAGCTTCTATCTCAGCCGTCGTCTGAACCAGGCGATCAGTCTCCACAACCGCAAAGCCACCTGTCGCTAGCAAAAATGAAAACGTATGAGAAGAAGCATCGCAATCAGAATGGAAATTATAAATAAAGCATCGACTTACATCCAGAAGTAAAACGCCGAATAGAAACAGAGTCGTCCCTGACAAAGAACCACTCCTTCTTGAACATGCTGAACTTAGAATACAGGTCCAAGACCGGCTTGAAGGTTACAACTGACTCCAAGCTGATATATGGGGACCCCTTCTTATAGCCCCTCAGATTATATAAGTACCGGATCTCCCGGTTGGAAGGAGCACGCCCATGCTTCCTCTGGAAGATGACGAAGAGGCTCACCAGTATAGCATAGTAGTTGGGTTGAAGCTGGAATGGGGCCACCTTTAGATATGTAAGGAAGCTGGCTACCCAAGCATTAAGAGGCGGAATGGCACCACACATGCAGTGGTATCTGCTGTAAGCAAAGTACCCTTCGGGAGGGTCATACGGCATAACTTCTCTCCCTGGCAACAGCATGCGCATTCTATCGATTCCAAAAGAACGGGAGATGACATCAAGCTGCTCTTCCTTAAAGGAGCTGGGAAAGCAATCGGGCGGGGAGTTCAGAAGCTCCTGAGGGCCGTACCCGTCCACTAGTGATCTCGAGGCAGGTCCGTGACGTTCTGGTCCTGACTGAGCAGGGGGCACTGCGGAAGATTCTCCTTCGCCCTGGGATTTCTTTTTATCTGATCGAGTTTCTGCTTTTCGAGACATTTATCTGCAAACACAAAGAAGTGCGTCGTTAGAATAAAAGAAGTAAACAAGCGAGTGTGTGCAGTCTGGAATTTCGCTCATAGTTCAAGTCTACAAGGTCATTCGGCACCCAGAGTACAAGGTCATTCGGCATTCCCAATACTACAAGGTCATTCGGCAGTCCCGATACGACAAGGTCATTCGGTATTCCCAATACTACAAGGTCATTCGGCATTCCCGATACGAAAAGGTCATTCAGCATTCCCAATACTACAAGGTCATTCGGCGTTCCTAATACTACGAGTTCATTCGGCACTCCCAGTATCAGAACTCATTCCACACTCAAGTACTTATGGTGCAGATTCATTCGGTAATTGAAAATATGAGTACCATTCGGTAACTACCTGATTCGGTAGTCGAGGATGATCCGGCAATAACTTTGATTCGGCAGACAAGAAGTTCAATTTGGCAAACGGTAAGGGATGGTAGTGACACAAGTCCCATACTTATAGGGGGAGGTTGTTTGACCGGACCAGACGATTCGGTTCTCAGGCCGAATGAGTTCGACAAGCTAAAACAAAGCACAGCATATGTTAAACATATGCCCTGCTTTGGGGGGCAAATGTTGGATGAATTTTCATAACCGAACCGGTACCACCGAATCAACCACCAAACGAAGCCACGCCGATGTACTCGCCTCCCACTACCGGACCAACTCCACCAAAGCTCCACTACCGAACCAGCTCCACAACCGGACCAACTCCACCAAAGCTCCACTACCGAACCAGCTCCACAACCGGACCAGCTCCACCAACTCCACAACCGAACCAGCTCCACAACCGGACCAGCTCCACCAACTCCACAGCCGGACCAGCTCCACAACCGGACCAGCTCCACCAACTCCACAGCCGGACCAGCTCCACAACCGGACCAGCTCCACCAACTCCACAACCGGACCAGCTCCACAACCGGACCAGCTCCACCAAAACTCCACAACCGGACCAGCTCCACTACCGAACCAAGACCTCATCTCCACCCATCTACTACCGAACCAAGACGATGCCGAACCAAATTTGCCAGGCCAGATTGTATCAGCCCGGGCCCATCAACAGCTGTATACATCCAAGACACCTACCCCCAGCCTCACTCTATAAATAGAGGGGCAGGGGTACAACAATGGGGGACAAGTTTGAGAGCTCAAGCACGGAGAGAACTTTCAAACAACTTTCTTTTACTTGTATCAGAGCTTTGTACTTGTAATCAAAACAAGAGAAGAGAAATAACATATAAAGTGGACGTAGGCACATTCTGGCTGAACCACTATAAATCTGCGTGTCTTTTTACAGTTTAGCCCCTGCTTTTCATATATTTGCATAAATCACTCAAATCACTAAGAACAACATAAGATCTACTAAATCATACAACTTTGAGGTGTTTGTCCATTTTTTGTGCAAACATAATCTTATAACTATCAAATTATAACTTACGGTAACTAAACATAAGTATATATATAAACAACTCTAATTTTTTTTAAGTGTTGAAAATATATATGTCCTACTTCTTTTATATAGCATATAACAGAGAAAAACGAAAATATAGACACCCAATATAAACTGGCATGTTATAACTAACATATTATATACTTTAAAGTTTACTAGCTAATCCAAATATACAATTTGAACCCAAACCAACACCAGATAATAATATATAGCTTCTGACTTAATGTATATATAACAACATCTGTTTTACTGTCATACGAAGTCAAATATCATATAGACACTATTATAAAATATATTTTAAAGGTCCAACAGTCTTTTATACATATAACCAATTATATACTATTAGCTATTATACTTTCATACTTAGTGATACCTCAAATCAAACACATATCCACCAAAATATACACCGTAAAGAATAGATTTAATCAACATTATAAACATAATAAAATCAAATATTTTTATAAATATACCTTATTACTACATATATATCCATACCTTAATGCATATTCAAACAAAAGAAGTTCGGCCATCAAGGAGGAGGTGGAGCAGAGTTTGCTGTCGGAGGCTTTCATGGCTGCAAGGGTCGGCAGTGGGGTCGGTGATGGAGGAAAACTGCTCCGGCGACAAAGGCTGGGTGGTGCGGCTGCACATGAGGGGAAGATGGAGGTGTGAAAGGTGGATGAGGCTGAAATGGTGGAGCTCAGTAGGCGGAGGCTGGACACAGAGGGGCAGAGCTTGGACACTGACGTGGAGGGGGTGAATGTTTAGGCGAGGCTGGGTTTGGTCGGCAGCAGTTGCCATGGCGGAGGAAGTCCGGAGGAGGGAAAGTGATGCTCGGCTTCGTGTAGCAAGCTAGGAAAAATGGAATGTTGCAGGTGGAAGAATTTGGAATCAAGTTTTAAGATGCAAATATTATTTCGTTCAAAATGAACAGTAGCTGGAAATTTTTTGAAACCAATTAAAACCAAAGGGCATGAGTATTGGAAATAGAGAAAGGCGTGCACGATAATTCAGAAAATATTTATTGCAAGTAGCTGATGGTTGTTGGGTTGATACGGTGGAAATTGAATGGTCAAAAGAAATTTGAAATGTTTGAAACCGTACCGATACTGCAAATAGTTTCATCGATCCCGCAGCGAACCAAACTTCAAAACCCAGAAATGAATATACTGCGGAGATCAGTACGATGAGACGATCAAAATGGTATATAGATATCAGTGGTACGATTGAATTATATAAATTCGAATTTTCTACTAGCGGAAAATGCTGCAAAAACGCAGAAAAATAAGATCGACGGAGCTAAAGAAGTCCGAATTTGGAAAAACGAAAAATGACGTCTTAGTCAGAAGATGAATTAGAATTTTTCTATGTAAAAATATTCAGGTTTGGAAAACATTTTATTATCATCAATTTTAACTGATATAAATTGGAATAAAATTACACTAGAAAATAAACTTCCAAATTATCTGATGAAAATTTACCAGTTGTTATGATTAATTAGACGCATTTCAAATATTAAATTTTTATTTCAAAATTTTATCGTTTAAAATTTTACAAAATTCCAACTAATTACGTTATTAAAACAGTTAAAATTTATGGGTCGTTACAATGTAACTGATCAAACAAGTCATCTATTCGAAGTAGAGGATACTAGTTCTTAATTGTTTGTTTATTCAGATCTCGGTAATCTACGCACAACCTTAGAGATCCATCCGTCTTGGCAACAAAAACTATTACCGATCCACAACTTGAACGACTCGGTCTTATCAACCCTTTCTTTGATAGCTCTTGAGTTTGGTTATTTAACTCCTCCTTCTCCTTCGGAGCCATCCTTCGGTCATGTTGTTTAATTGGTTTTGCATAAGAAATCAAATTAATACGAAATTCGGTTTCCCGATGTGGGGGTAAACTCTTTACTTCTTCAAAGACATCTGGAAATTCTTTAACAATAGGTATTGTTTCTAATCCTTTCTGGGATGAGTCTAATGCATATAGGAAACTTCCCCTCCTTGGACTAGGATCTTCACAAGATATTTCTATAAACTTCCCTAACTTTGTTTCTACTAAAACCATTCTTTTCACACAATCTAGAATAGCTTCGTGTTTAGTCAACCAATCCATACCGAGAAAAATTTCAAATCCAATAAAATCTAAGACAAATAAGTCAAAAGGAAATTGATGGGAAGAGTGGGAAATTTGGACTTTTTCACAATTCATACAAAGGTTAGTGGTACCACCTATAGGATTCGTCATGCAAATAGGGGTATCAACTATCTTAGGTTCAAGTTTTAATTCTTCTACGATTTCCTTAGCAATAAAACTATGAGAAGCTCCTATATCAAGCAACACTCGAACTAAAACATCTTTTATAAAAATATTACCTTCCAAAACTCCCTTGCCCTTCACATCCTGAGAGGTTGAAGGCTCATCCTTTATTGCGTAGACTCTGGCCTGCTCTCCCTTCCTCATAATCGGACAATCCTTGATCATGTTCCCTGGTTGGTGACAATTATAGCAGAGGCTATTCTGAACCATAGGAGAGGTGGAATCCTGGACATTGGGACTTCTACAATTCTTTGCAATATGGCCCTTCCTCTTGCAATTGTTATAAGTATAATCCTTGAAGTGATTTCCTTGAGATCCTTCCCCGGGTTTCCCTAGCCACGACCTTTTCCCACTGTTATTGAACTTCCTCTTTTTCCAGTTGTTGTTGTTGTACATGGTGGTGGTGGTCTGAGCTACTACCGGCTCCTTCTTGTCCACTGTTCCACAACATAATCCCATATCCAGCAAATCTATAAACGACCCCTTAACATGGACAGTCATCCAGCTCTGGTACTTCTCGTTCATCCCAGAAATAAACTTCTCGTTTTTCTTTAAAGGCGTGTCAATTAGACCTATCTCAAAACAAGATAATTCATTGAACCTATTTACATACTCCTCAACAATCATTTCCTCCTACTTCAGATCCATAAAGCTTTTATAAAGATGAGATTTTTAGGATGTCGGCATGTACTGCTCCTCCAAAACCTCCTTATACCTTTCCCAAGTGAAATTTTCCTTCGAATCATTTAGGGTAATGGACTCCCACCAAGCCAGAGCCCCTTCCTGAAGTTGCCACGAGGCCAAGAACCTCTTTTGCTCATTACTGATGTTCAATGCTTTAAAGATCCTCTTGCATGATTTAATCCAAGAATGTACTTCAATGATAACCTCTGTACTCTTGAATGGTTTTCCCCCTAAGGTGGTATAATTCTTGCATAGGGTGGCATAATTAACCTGCGGTTGTACGAGAGCTATTTTTTCTACAGCAGTAGTTGGAGCTCGACTGTTGGTTGTTGTGGTGTTGCTATTTCTCCTACTTCGTTCTCTACAAGTACTCATGTCTTACAACCTTAATTTAGTAAGATAACTTTAGAATACAAAGATGAAATTATCTTAGGGAATGTGTATTAAGCATAGCATAACTTGAGTTTATTTAGATAAGGATTCTACATGCGCACTCTTAAATATTAAACTCATTCTAGGGTATTGCTAACCCTATCTCTAATGAGTCACACCCCACCAAAGCCAAGGTTCTCGCTTAACCTTCACCTCTGATATCAAATGTGAAGACCCATCTCATCGACTCTCGAAAATCAACACTAATACATCCATGGTATTCACGTGCCGTAAATCCAAGTGTCGGAGAGGCAGATTTTCAAGGGCAAAGTAAAGTAAAAGATAGAAAGATAAATTCTCACATTACGTTAAAATAGATAGATAGCACATACAACCACCCTTACTAGGGTACATTAGAGTTTTTATGTGAACTAACCTAGCCAGGAACAGTTATAACTGCCCGCTCCAACAATTTGCTGGTACAAATTAAACTTAGATACATTGGAAAAATAAAATAAATAGATAGACATCTACATCGGGTGCTCCAGCTCCATGCTCCAAAAACCTCTTCCAGCATGCTCTTCCCAAAATACTCCAAATAGAATCCTAACTACTTGGCTGCCCTGAAAAATAACGCACCCAAAGTTTAAAGGGAAAACAATATAAACTTCAGGTCAGTTATTGGACTGGTGTGAGAAATCAAAATACGTTGTTTGAAAAAAAAGGTATCTCAGAAGACCACGCCGCACATAAACATGGAACGGATTTTTACCTTATGATAATCAAAACATTCTTACATAAGAATGCTTGATATTATTTTTAATAACATTCTTTGAAAACATTTGCAAGTAAATTTATTAATCTTAGCCGAAATTGTTACATTATTAAATTCCAACATACCACCTTATAATACAAGGCTTTCTACATCTAAAATCGTATGGGATCTTATTGGAGAATGGGTTTCCATACAAATGACCAGGTGAAGGGACTACCTATTGGCAGTACATCTCTAGAGGAATGTACCAAGGTCAATAGAATATCTGCACCTCTACCAACACAAGACCGGCCTACTTTCTCACTAGATAGTACCGAATATGTCATCACACCGGTCATTACCGACCTATCCGAGACGTTTCTTAGCACACACCACAATAATTTAAACTCGAACGTCATAGCGGGTGGAAATATATCTAGAAAGGGATGATCATATTCAAATGGTTGCGAACCACATAGCCTTGCTGCATCTACCCTGTTTCGGACATTTTCGGGTGTGAGGCCCGAGGTAATGATTACCTTTTATATAGCACATCATCTTTCTTTGAATGCCACACTGCCATTTCATGGCCACACAACTGATTTCTACAAAAGTATAACTCCTAAGTTCATACGTCTCAGGAAAGGGTGTTAAGCTAAGTGAAGTTGCCTTCTCCGCCACCAAACAAATGATACGTTCATAGAGATCACTTATGTAACTAGAAATGCAACATCATACATTCGTCCATACAAGTTGTCCAGGAACAGGACAAACCAAAGGCACTCTCCGACCACATCCTGTCGGGAATTCACCCTAGGATTAGTAGCGATTAGTCCTTGCATTGGATATCTCATAACGAAGAGACTACTGCTACTATATGTATATTGGGAGTTTATCACCAAATGATCAACAAGCAGTCCTTTATTACGAAAATCCCAAATATCATATCCATGTCTTCACTTCGAATACGTAAATTGGTTCGAAGTGGTCTTCGGATAGTAATCATCCAGATTTGACCCCGGTTCCTTCCAAAATAATCATCGATAAAAAGATGTTCTTGTGAATAGGAATCATTCTTTAATGATTTAGTTCTTTTTATCAAAAAAAATCTCTTTTGGAGATATATATATTTCTAAACATTCTTTATGATATATATTGAATCATTAAACCTCTCTTATCACTGCTTTTGATTTCTTAAAACCTTTTTACACTTAATTCGTTTTCGACATTTCGACCTTATCTATCCCTTGCCCAGGGAAGAGGCCAGGTGAGCCAGTGCACTAGTTGCTCCTGAACATCTCCTTAGTTTAAACACCTCACATTTAGATCTCACGAATAGAAAATTCTAGTCTACTCGTTGGCTTTTAGAGCCAAGATTAAACCACTTAATTTGTAATAGCTTTTCTTTAAATCGTTTATCTAAACTCTCTTAAATAAGCTAGAAAATATCCAATAATTGTTAAAACACTTAATTTTTCCTTTGAAAACATTTATAAAAGATTTGGAAAAGAATTGCTAAGTTTAAAGCTATATTTCAAAAGTTATAGAAAAGTTCTACGGAAAGCGCTTTTATAAGCTATATTAATCAAAACGACTTTTTATTATTTAACACAAATCACTTTTGACACATTTTAAAACATTTATATGATTTATTCCATATTTTTAAACAAATTTAAAACATCATTTTCAAAGTTTTGGATTCCGAACTACAAAACCGCGATTTTTCCAAAACTTGTTTTACTCATATTTCAAAATCTACCTATCAAAATCTCAATTTTCTTTCTTCGTTGGAAAACTATGGATATGATAATTTGAAAATTCTTATCTCGAAGAATTCCGAGCTATATTCCATCTTTTTCATTGGTTTGACTTTTAAGGCGCGAAATCGCGAACTGCCGTTACGCCACGCGCCTATTTTTGACTAAATTTTCAATTCTCATTCAAACTTTACCAAAACACTTTTAAATGTATGTATAACATTTCAAACTAATTTTAAACCTTTTTTTAGAGAGATTTAACCTTCCATATACACCAATTCATTAATATAGTGGAAAGTGATTTCCTTTGTGCTTATCGACGTGTATTTCCGTGACTTGCATATATATTCAACATTCATATGAAAACATCCAAACTTGATGAACAAAGCATAATAAACATCCATTTTCAAGCATCATATCATCATCAAATTATAATATAATAGTTTAGGAGTTCTCACCTTGAATTTTAATATATTAATTAAGAATTCGCTGTAGCTTCGCTACTCTGTTTTCGAAGCTCACTATTCTTTGGATTTTAGCTCCTAGATGCCTCGACCAAGACTTGAGATGGCTTTGGGTGCACGACCTAGGGTGGAGAAAAGAAGTGCTCGGCCTAATAATGAAGTGGGGAGGAGATTTGTATAACAAAGGAAAAAGGTGGAGTTTCGGGATTGTTTTGAGATGTTTAAGTATATATAATTATATATTATAATTTAAATTCTTTTTGAAATAAATTTTGACACTGTTTCTCATAGGATGGAAGCCATTTAAGTGGAAGACAAAGCTTAGAAAATGTGAAGAAGAAGATGAATGAAAATGAAGAGAAGAGGGTAGGGAATTTATAGGAAAAGAAGAGTGTAAAAGTATCCGTGCATACATCATCATCGTCATTACCATTTCAAGGCTTCACCGACACACCTCCCCCTTCCAAGGCATGGCAAAAGCCTCCCCCCATGTATCCATCACTTCCACCTTCTCATGTATGCATATGTTGACTTATATATGCTTAAGGAGTAAGAAATCTTAAAATATATTTTATAGTTTGTATTATACTTTTATACTTAATTATTTTGGTATATATATGTTAATGTGCATGTTTTATGTATGCATATGTACATGTATATGTGTATGTAACATATTCTTACAATGTTGCACCACTTCTACACGTATCGTTACAAATCCTGATTCGGATTTTCGGTCTTATTTTCTCTTTTAAATTAATATGCATATTTTCATAAACAAATTTTGAAATTAAATTTCTTATCATTACTAACTAATCAAAATGATCATATTTTATTTATAAAATCATATAAATTATTATAAATAATTATTAACAAAATTTTTGTTATATCGATAAAGCTAAACGATCATTTATTTAAAGTGATATATTTACGGGTCGTTACATTATACGAGTTGTTGATTTTAGTCAAAAAATACAAATGAAATTTCCTTCTTATACTATACAGCTGCAAACAAGATATCGTTAAGTTGAATGTCTTGGTATAAGCAACAAACTTGGTAATGCCTTTATTCATTCGTCATCGTTTATGAATCCAATAAATATTCAAAAATAAATGTCAAATTAGCAAAACAATTATCTAAAACCACAATATCAATATTTCCTTGTCACTTGTCATTGTGTTAGCTTAGACATTGTAATAGAGAAATAACTATATACAGCAAGATGATTGGATATGAGGTTATCTTAGCACGATTGTAAGGATGAAGCGTATTATATTTGATAAGTAGCCAGCTAGGTAAATATGAGGTGTTTAGACTGATTTATTGTAAAAGCCAATATGTATGTCCCCACCTGGCATGCCTTGGTTGCATTTATACCTAAAGCTCGCACGATGTTATGTTCAACAATTCTTTTATAACCAATATGTATTACAAAACTCACAATCTGAATGAAATGGAGTACATGTATAACCTGGAATGTCCGACGATAAGCAAAGTGATCCTTCAAGAGCTAATATTGAATCAGGTCCGTCTCCTTCGATGTCACCCTTACGATTTCACTTCCTTGCTTCAGTTTTTCAGCCCGTGTTCGCATGATGTCATCAACCATTTCTGTGTATTTACATAGAGCTTTTTACTATTGTATTGATATTAAAATGTAGGATTCTAGGTTCAAATTATATTCCCCTTGAAATAAATTTGGAAGATAAATTGTGGCTAAGAGTTAATGACATAGATGACATGCCAAAAGCAATCAAGGTTGGGGATGCTACAATAAGTTTTGCTATTTGAACAAATAAATCTAAACGAAGTGTTAAGGAAAAATATATTTATAAGAAATTGTCATGTACAATCATGATACATCAATAATTATGAGTTAAACCCAATCGGGGTAATATACTAATGATTAATAATAGATGTAAATTAACCAAGAAGTACCTGCATATAGTCTTTATAAGTAACCAAGTATATGGATGACCTTGAAAGCATGAGAATGGATTCGAAACTAAAGCTGAAATTCTTTATGAAATATGACAGTGGATATAGTTCTAGAATAAGACTTACCATCCAATCATAATCGTTGAACAATTTCTCTGTACCTAACCAAAACTTCTACAAATCCAATGCATGGTTTTGTCCCGGTAGAAAGCAAAGACATCCCGATCCTTATCATTGGTGCTTGCGTATAATATAACACATTGTTAATGAATTAAACAAAGCAATCAAATAGTATGAATAATTACAGCACTACCAAACTACAAGCAATAAAATAGAATTAAATTTAGTTTCTTGACATTGATAGAAGAATGAAACTGAGAAGAATATTGTAGTGGTATGATTTGGTATGATTTGTTATTATCCAGCATTACTGTTTGCTTATTTACTCTGCCAAACATACACACAAATTATTTTGTATATGCAATGTTTTACTTTATAATTTAATCAATATACACAATCTTATTATCCTAACATAGATATATACAAAATTTTACTTGCACATACTCACGTCATTACTTCGCTTGGATTCAAAATTGAGAAAGAACGCACCAATTCCATTTTTCCAATATTAGTCACAAAATGAAAGAGATACAGGCTGAACATTACAATGAAATAACTGCAACAATCAACTCAAAAATATAATCAGCTCATGTAAAAATTAAAAAATCAAAAAAAATATCACACTATTCAGATAGTTTCAAATCTTATGGAGGTACTGCAATTTATACAACCATGGGGCTTTCTAAAACTGATACATGTGAATTCAAAGCTTTATACCATGCCTTTACCAAATCATAAATGTATTAATAATTGCAGTGATGCTTGTCCTAGATTTCATATGACTGTGATAGCTCAGTTGGCCTTGATTGACTATCTTTGTTGGAGACTCCGATAAAAACCTCAATTATCACTTGCTTTCTTGATGTTCGAAATTTGATGAACCTTAATTTCAAAGATCAGCCGCTAAGTCTGTCAACTGAGTTTAATGGAAGGATAGGGAAACGAAAAGGGAAATAACGATTTCTTTGCGATGAATGGAGAGAGAGAAAATTTTCTACATACCATGGAATTGGGAATTGGGATTTAGGAGTAAAGAGGCGGAAATTTTCTAAGTACTGAGGAACAATGAGGCAGTAAATTTTGGGTTACGATTATTAGGTTAGGCGGAAATTATTTTGGTGAAGGCAGGAATAGGTAAATATTTTTTTTGTTAAGTTTATAGTATAGTATGAAATAGTATTAGTTGCATTTAGATTGAAAAGCCATGAATTATTACTACTATAAATGGTTTTTCTTGTAGTGAATGTAACATGTATATGTAAGTGTACATATGCACACAGCAGATGTAAATCCCAATATCTAAATGTACACACATAGAGATATACACACACACACACATGTTTATGTTAGCTCATTTATGTTATTATATGTTTAAATGTATATTGATGCATTTCCAATAAAACATGCAATTGATATGTTAACATGTTTAATTAACAAATATACATAATGAAATTAAATAAAATATGATTTTATTTAAAACTAGATTTGATCTAGTATAACCCCTTTAGACTTCATAGGTCTAATAGATCCAAGATATAAAAAAATTGAAATATATCTATTTTACCCACTTCAGACTAGCCCGGTTCCTTCGCACTTTACACGTGTGTGTATTTGATACACATATACATTATATGTCGCACATGCATATATGTGTGTCTATATATAATCAGATCTTTACATAAATTTAATGAAGTAAAATAAAAAATTATTTATATTTGATCTAGATTAATTTAGAGCCCAGTTTCTTCAATAATACTTTCAAAATGTTGGTCGGTGTATTACTTATGGTTGTTGGGGGCACCATAGGGTTACATACTTATATTTACTGGATAACTATAAAATGAATCAGCGGAGAGTTTTTGGTTGGGTGATAATAACTAAGTCAAGTATGAAATCTTAGTATGACCATGTTACACATTTCTCTCGACTTGATACTTTTATGGACTTCGACATGGATACTCCACTTTGATTATAGTTAAATCATGGCATGGATACCATCTAATGACTATTGTTGAGTTTGAGTTTAAGCATATGAAATGAAGCACTATTCAATAGAGAATTCATCTACTCAGTTGTATGAGGTTAGTATTAATAGAGTTAGGGGTATGCCCTAGGGGCAATTATGTAATTTGTTACATATATCTAACTCGATACTAATCTTGTTCGAAATAAAATACGTTTTCTTTCTATTATATACATGTTATATTATGATATAAATAATTAAGTAATTAATTGAAGTATACTTTATAGAAAATTCATAAATGGTATGTTTTATGATAGTAGTTACAAAGTGTTGTAACCATGAGTAATTTATCACAATGCAATTAAACATACCATTTTAAATATTTCCAGTCAAGGTGTGTCGAGACTGGATATTGATACATTCGTTGAGACTAGAGTACATATTTCTCTCTAAATGTTCGGTGGTGTATTGCTCATGACATGCTAAGGGCGCTAAGGGGTTATGTACTAATAATTATTAGATAACTATGTAATGACTCACTTGATAGTATTTTGTTGGGTAATATAGTTAAGGTCAAACAAATATTGATGCGATAAAATTACACGGTTCTCTTGATTTGAGAATATTATTGATCTTCAATGTGGAAACTCTACTTTGATTAAAGTTAAATTGTGGTATACGTCCATCGGATGACTATAGTTGGATCGAGTGGAAGCATTGGAAGTGAGATACTATTTAAAAGAGAATTTATCTTCTTAGTTATATGAGGTTAGTACCACAGTCAATACTAAAATCAACTCAAAGTCAAACTCTAGTCAGAGCAGTACGGTTAATTATTATTATTATTATTAAACCAAAGAATTTTTGTTTGGACTATTGAGTTGAATATGGATGGTATTGGAATTTTGAACATTACCAAATTTCATATGTCCTAATGTGATAAAGTTTTGATGAAGACAATTAGTGAAAATAATTGTCACTACCGGTTAATACTTAATAAAGTAAAATTGGATTTAAACCATGCTAAGTAAGCGATAAATTTGGTTATAATGTCATACCACTTGTTAAGTGATGTGTGAACATTAATATTCGAATTGTTCGATGTTAATTTCTGATCAAATTTACAACAAAGAGTCGCACAACCGAAACGTTGACTACTTCTTTTACCACCTGATTTAATTAATTTGTATTGTTATAAAATAATTAATATTTATGAAATATTAATTATAAAATTTTATTTGATATGTTGAACAATATTAAATAGCGTGTTTATAATAGTTATAAATATACCGGTTGATATACGATATCGACACACGTTTAAATTAGATTTAAATGCAGCAATTATTGTTCGAGCTTGGATTGGTCTTGAGGCCCATAATGGGCATGGTATTTTCAGCTATGATAGGAGCATGAGGGGTCAGCCATATGATGGTAGAGAGGGAAGCAATTTTAAATTCAAAAGAGAAAGAAATTTTAAGAGAAACAAGTAGACCTTGACCCACATTTCGCTCCCTAGTCTCTCTCTTATATAATCCCTCTAATCCTAACTTTGCATACACTTTTTCGCTCTTCCTTTACTGCTCATATCAGGCCATCGCCACTCTATATCAATTCCTAAAATCCAAGCACTAAATCATATCAATTTGCCTAGATTCGATCGTTGGTCGTAAAGTAGTCAAAAGATAACAACTTCAGAATTGGAATCAAATTCAAGGAGTCTATTTCCTCATTTTAATGTATGAACTGTATAGGCTTTGGTGAAAGGTACTTTTATGGTTTGTTATTATATGCCAATATTTATATACTTATTATGTCGTATGTTGCTTAATCAGAAATATCACGAATCAGTATATTGGTGGATAATCACATGCCGATGGTTGTGTATATAAGTGGATATATAAATATTAAAAGAAAAAAAATTATGTATGTATGTTTGCTGGTCACGGCTCAAAAAAATGATTAAAATAATATTTTTAAATGGTCTCAATGAGTTAAATCTAAACACAGAAGATTAAATAATATAATAAATATATTTTAAATTATGTAAAAATATTATTCGTACCAGATATACTTTCGGCCTTAAAATAAAATATATATTTTTTCATAGTTAAATGTATTTTATGTATTTTAGTTATTAAATTTATTAAAAATTGGTTAAATAAGTAAAATATATGTATACCCATTTATAAATAATATAAAATTCTATAAAATTATTATATAATATAAAATATATAATCTTGTTTTGAAAATGATTTTTATTAATTTATTAAGTAAATTCTGCACGTTTTTAATTAATTATAAGTATTAAATAATAAAACATTTTGTGACGACCGACCATTTTGGCTCTCGAAAATCAACACTAATACGTCCTCGGTATTCACATGCCGCAAATTCAAGTGCCAAAAAGATGGATCGATCAAGGGTAAAAAGAAAAATGCAGAAAAAATTCTTACATAATTGGAATAACATATATTATTTCAACATATAATCATTATAGTGGAAATTTTAAATACATACATCGGAGTCTATCCTAATCTCAATCTGGATAGTTATAAATCTCTATCCCTATTAGTGCTAAATAAAAACAGTAAACAAATGCAATGGAAATGGAAATGGGCAACTATCTACAGAGGAAACTCTAGTTCCGGCTCCAAGCTCCTCCAAAATATTCCAAGTTAGACCTGAACTACTTGGCTGCTCAGAAAATAGGGCACCTAGAGTTTAAGGGGAAAAGAAAATAAAATCTAGATCAGTCATGGGACTGATGTGAGAAAACTCAAAACACATGTATTTTTGAAAACAAAGGGTATCTCTTAAGACCACGCCGCACATAAACACGGACGGGTTTTTACCTTATGATAACCAAACCATTTGCTAGCAAAATCAGAGATATTATTTTTAATGACATTCTTTGAAAACTCTTTCAAATGAATATATATAATCTTAGCGAAACTGTTACATTTATTAAATTCCAACATAATAGGTTTACAACTAAAACCGTAAAGACACATATTAGAGAATGGATTCCATACAATGACAAGGTAAGGGAGTACCTTCCAACAATACATCTCTAGAGGGATGCATTAGAGGCTCCAACCTCTACCAACATAGAATCAACCTACCTTTACTATAGATAGTACTGAATACGCCATCACCTCGGTCATTCCCAACCTATCCATGGCCACAGCATACACAACAAACCCGAAATATAGAGGGTAATCTAGAAAGGTAATGACTATATCCTAATGGGAGCGACACACTTAGCCCTACTGCATCTACCCTATTTTTGCCATTTTCGATGTGTGAGGCTTAAGGTAACGTCTTACCTTTCACCGAACAAATCCCACTTTGAATGCCACATTGCCATTTCCAACAACACACTAATTGATTTCCATAAAAGTACAACCTCTGAGTTCAAATGTCTTAGAGAAGGGTGTTAAGTGTAAGAGGGGTTACCCCCTACACCACCAAACAGATGTACATTTATAGAAATCAATGTACATGGTCTTAGAAATGCAATGATAGACACTCGTCCATACAAGTTATCCAGGCACAGGACAAATCAAAGGCGCTCTCCTACTACATCCTGTTTGGGAATCACCCCTAGGATTAGTAACGAGTAGTCCTTGCATTGAAGATTTCAAATTGAAGGAACCACTTCCACCATGTACCCCAGAGGTTAGTGATAAGCAGCCCTACCTTATGAAGATCTCCATCTTTAAAATCATTGTCTTCAACATGTTTTCACTTTCGAACGTATATTGGTTCAGAGTGGTTTTCGGATAGGAATCACCCAAATCCGACATTAATTTCTCCGAACCAATTATCGATAAAAATG
Source organism: Allium fistulosum (assembly GCA_030737815.1). Classification (NCBI taxonomy): domain Eukaryota; kingdom Viridiplantae; phylum Streptophyta; class Magnoliopsida; order Asparagales; family Amaryllidaceae; genus Allium; species Allium fistulosum. Next base: position 1,028,272,264 of record CM060902.1, read on the forward strand.
TTAAGTATATAGGTGATTATTATTCAATTAATCAATATCTTTTATCCAAGTAAAATATCTCTTTAGAGATATACATCTTTAAAACATATTCTGTTTCAATATATATGGGATAATTAAACCTCTTTTATCAAATCCTTTGGTTAATTAAAACCCCTTTTTAACTTTGGAAATACCAAAACATTTCATCTTTAATTACTTAAGGAAAATTATAATTTAAATATTAAAGAAGATTTCACGTTTCCAAAACATATCTTTAATGGGTCAAAAACAATGTTATTTAAGACCTCGTTTATTGTAAACTCAAACCAGTTAGTATTGAGCAAAAGGGATCAATGAATTTTAGACTGATTATACCCAATACTAATTTTCATATTTGACCTGTACTATTCATCGAATAATGGTGAAATCACCCTTTAAATTCATACGGATAGTACGAGTTCCCTCCTCAAAATTTAATACGGAGTTTAACTAGAATGTTTTCTTTAACAACCAAAATCCTATTTTAAATCTTGTTTAACTTTGGAAAGTTCCAAAACTCTTCTATCTTAGGAAGATGTGGTCTGAATAAATCAAATTTACTATCCTCTCCATCGGGCCAGTCCGGATAGCTAGAGCAGAACCCAGACACTAGTTGTCCAACCTCGGGTCTAGAGACTATCTCTTTGTCACCCATAAGGTGATCAAGTTATTTGATCAACTCTAAACTCTTCAAAATACTTGATTTATTATTTTTACAACATTTGCAAAAGATTTTGGAAGAAAATCTCAAGTTTAAATCTTAATTTCGAAAGTTACAAAAAAAAAGTGCTACGAATAGTGTTTTTAAAAGCTTCTTTGATCGAAACATTAACTTCATTAAATATGTCCATTTTATAACTCAAATCCCTTTTAAAATAATTTAATATATTTATGGAATTTATTTCATATTTTTAAAGATTTAAAAATACCCATTTTAAAGATTTTTCCATTTTGGATTTCGAACTACCAAAGCGCGACATTTTAGAAAACTTGGTTTGGACATATCTCTAACTTTACTAAATGAAATCTTGATTTTTTTTAAATTATATTCATTATGGTCCGGAAAATTCTTCTGCAAAGAATTCTGACTCATATTCCATTCTACACGTCCGTTTAACTTTTCAAGTCATGAAATCGCGAACTGTTAAAACGTGACGGTTTATTTTTACTCCATTTTCCAAAATTTTCCAGACTTTGCCAAAATGAGTTTAAATGTTTATATACCATTTATAAAATATTTTAAACTATTTTAAAGAGGTTTAACAATGCCATATATACCATTTTATTTTACAAAGGAAAGTGATTTCTTAGTGTAAATTCGGCGTGTATTATATCGTGTATCATTTCCACATCAAAGAAACATATCATTAACATCCAAAACATAGTGATCAAACATAGATAACATCCATATCAAACATATCATATCATCATATAATTTATTAATTTAATAGTAAGTTTCTCACCTTCATTGGTTTCTAGATAAAAATTGACTATAGCTTCGCTATCAACATTCAATTAATCAAACACTCCCACTATCACTTCCTTTACACACGACCATCACCTCCTCCCCTGTCCTTGCTCACGGCCTAGCCTCCCCCTCTACCTTATCTCAAGGCCCACGGGAGGTTCTCCCCATAACTCCATCATTCTTTGATGGTTTAGAAGCTAAGGAATGTTTCCCAAATGATATGAGAGCTTTGTCAAATTTTGGTGGAGATTGGATATGGTTTGCATAATTTTCTAGAAAGTTAGAGAGGGGATAAGAAAGTGAAGACATGGATTTAAGTTTGAGAAGTGGTGAAGAAATGAAGAAGCCTTGCCCTCTTATTTATAGCCTTAGGAATTTAGTGGAAAAGTTTACAAAAACCCGTCTTCTTCTATGCATGAGAACATGCACGCCATACCCTTACACACACCTTACCTCTTATACACCATACCTCCTTAAATCACTCCTTGATTTAAGGGTCTTTGTATCCCTTTTTTTATTTTCTTTAGGAAAATATCTAGATACTTGTAAATAAATATCATGGTATTTTGTTTAATTTACCATTAGTAAATATGAGATGTAAATGGTAATTCTTATGTGTATTTATGTGTTCACGGATGTGTGTATATGTATATGTGCGTATGTATGTCACATATAACATATAACGTTGCACAACTTCCTCTTGTGAAACCGTTACAATTTTGAAATCTGATTTTCAGTTATATTTTTACTTCTCTGTTAAACTATATATATTTGTAAACAAATCTTGAAAATATATTTCTTATTATTTAGAATAATTAAAACATGCTCGTTTGAATTATATAACCATATAAATCAATATTAATCAAGTCTTTACAAAAAGTGCTGTCGTATCGACAAAGCGTTATCAATTTTCTTATATCTTCAAATCAAGTATACAATTCTACAAAATTATTATAAATGATTTATTATCACTATATAACTAATTAAAATGAATTATTATCATTTTAAAATAATTATTTGATCATTTAAACTTAATTTAAAATTTCAGAAAATATATAAAATTGATGACATCCCTGATGATGTCATAAATATATGTTATTTCAAAAAATAAAATAAATAATTTTTATTTCATATTCTTGCTTAAATGGATAAATAAGTGTATGTATCCAGTTCCATGCATGCTAATAATGAGAAAATCTCAATTTTCTCAAAAACTTATTTTCGTCCTTTTTCCGATGAAACCCCCCAAATATCCATATTTGTTAATGTACCTTTAAAATAAGTTTACCATCATTATGTATGGTTCAAAATATTATAATTTGTGTTATAAAATCTTGTGTTTTAATATTTCAAATATAAATATAATTTATCAAAGTGATAAATTTACAGGTCGTTACATATTTAAAACCAAAAAGAAAATTAAAATAATTTAATTTATTTATCTGGTCGAAAGTAGTAGCAAAATATACATCTATTTATAAGTTATACTGCTAGTTATACCTCATGGAAAAAAAGATTTTTTAGTGGAATGCGCCATTCCATTTCTTCTAGGGAGAAGTTCCATTAAAGCAAGTAAATATAACATGGTTACAGAAGTTTATTTATCACATATATGTTTCAAGGGGCATAATGACATAGTCATCGAGGTTCAGATTTATATGTATTATGTATTTCAATTAATTTAAAAATATATATTAATACTTTCAGTTCGGATTTCATATTATAAATATTCTAAAATTATTTTACAAACTTATATTTAAAATAATTTTAGAATTTAATTATACATCTCTGTATGTGTGTATGTGTTTCAATAAATGCTTTATGTAAAAGATTTACAATGAATATTTTATGACAGTTATATAAATATATTTTTACATATATACACGTACACACACAATATTCTGATGCACATATATAAATATATATACATTTAGGCAATCCATTTGTACATACGATGGACTAACAGGTCTGTTGCGGTGTAAATCCCAACATCCATACATGGGCATGCAAACCATGTACATATTATCCTATCGCACGTGCATGCAATACATATGTGTATATGATACACATATACAAAATATGATACAAATTATATAAAATAGAAACTATATTTATAAATTTAAATAAAATATCAATTTTATTTAATTGAATATTTAGAAAAGTTTTAAATGAATTTAGAGTACATAGGCCCATTAAAGATCCAAATATGTATAAGAAATTGAAATTTACCCAACTACTCCATTATAGGCCAGTATAGTTTTAACAACGATATCAGAACCAAATAGCCTACGTGGTCTAAGTTAGCAATATTAAGGCTGACTTATTAAAGCCTACCCATATAGTAAGGTGCCTAGAAAAGTAGTATCTAAGGTTGAGTTTGGATAATCAAGTACTCTACCTATCTAGCTACTAACCTGGCCCTAAAGAATGAGGTAAGCCTGAAAGGTTATTCCTAATAGAAAAGGCCCAATTTGAATTAGACCTTAGGCTAATTTTAAAATTATTTTGAAATTAATATAAAAAATTTAGATTTAAAAGTTCAATTTAAAATTAAAAAAATATTATAAATGTTATAATATATATTTTCAAATTATTTTAAAAATTAAAATAAATTTTTTAAATTTAAAAGTTAAATTTAAAATAAAACATAGATTATAAAAGTTATAATATATTTTCTAAAAATGTTTGAAAATGCTATAAAATTAATTTCGGAAATATTATTTATTAATGAGATTAATAAATAAATGAATTAATTAAATAAGTTAATTAATTAAATATATATACATGTATAATATATATAATGATATATGTTATGTCGTCTTGAATTATTTAAGACAATATGAGTATATATGTGTATAAAAGATTTGTTAAAATTTATAAAATATAATTCGAATTGTTTAATTAATAATTTAATTAAAAGTTAATTAATAAATTAAAATACACATACATACATACATACATATAAGATATATGTGTATTACTATAAAGGTTATAATATATATGTTCAATATATTATGTATAATTGAATAATATAATAATTAATTAAAGTGTTAATTAATTAAATTAATTAAATAAGACTTAATTAATAAATGTTATACATAAGACTATTATATAAGTTAATTAAATTATAAAGCTATATAATAATTAAAACTTATATAATACGAATGTATAAATTAAAGGTAGAACGATAAGAAACCCAATTAGACTTAAGGAATAAATACATACGTATAGTACGTATACCATGATTTATGATGTGTTCGACACTTGAATCATGAGGATATTTCATAAGAATTACATTATTCCCCAAGTCTATATAACTTAATTAAATATATTGAAGATTAGAAATCTTAATTATAAGTGTTGTCCTCTATCATTTATATATTAATAAATTGCTTGCATACTCTCTGGTTGTCGAGCAAACTCAAGCTAGAGGTGTTATGTGTAGTGTTATTAATATATTGACTAGACAAGGTAAGATAACAATATGTACCTATTAAGCAAACTCAAGGTAAATATACTATGCTTAGGCCATCACGAAATGGTAGGCACGAGTGAATAATCTCTTTCGATTTGTTGAGCAAACTCAAGGTCAAAATGAGATTAGGACAGGGAACCATAAATTAGGAGTTATATATAATACAACTGATAAAGAGTTATCCATTATTTATGGGGTTATGACTCGTTGAGCAAATTCAAAGTCGAAATCCTAAGAAAAATGAGTCCTAACACCCACTAGTGAAGTTGAAAAACTTCTATGTTTTGTCTTAGGTTTGGAGAAACATAAAGACTAGTGGGAGCCTTATTAGGAAATGAAATGGTAACATTTAACCTTTCTAATATTGTAAGAACATTAGCTATATAAAGTTATAATAATCTACATTGGTAATTTTATGCAATCAATATAGTTGATAAAATGTTTATCAATTAAAATATACAAATGAACCGAATTAATATTGACAAATAGAAATATAAAATATACTTACCAATAAATTTTTGTATGTTGACCCATGCAAGCGCTTGATTATACAACAACTAAATACGTTTGTAACTTGGTCACTTATGAGTTTACTTGCCTAAGATTGTGTATTCTTTTCAATGAGTATCAAACTCAGAAAGCGATACAAGAATATGAATATTTGATCCATATACGATCACATATAAAATGCTATATGGTGAACGGTTAGAATTTATAATGTACGAAACCTCGATAAAATTAGTTCATTGAAATAAGCAAGTAAACCATAGTATGAGATTGCATATTTATTCAATATGATTGATTACAATAATATTCTTGTTGTGTTAAATGTAACGTCGGAGCAAAGGGTACAGATAGAACTAAAAATTTGATCACGAAAATGTCAATTTGATCAGTTTACGTAAAGTGCAATATATTTCATATCCATAAATGGTAAGGATGATCAAATGCCCTTTTGTAAAGAGTTCACTACGATACCATAATAAGATTTCCTTTGGAATGGTTCGACCATCTGGAAAGAAAATTGAATGTATAGGAGTGGATGTAACCTAAAGCACGGTTGGAAAGAAGAGAGTGAATGGTCACTTCCGCTTCATAATGCAAGATTGGAAATAAGAATTAGAAAATAATAGTTGATGCTTAACATTGGAAAGAGAAATATGATATCTATTCCAAATAAATTTGCACATAGAAAATTGTTTTCTATGATATTTTTTTCTTTGAATTTAAGACACTTGATCTGAAAATTCTTGACTATAAACCAGTTACACTAAATGAAATAAATAGGCTATATTAAGTGGTTAAATGGAGTTTCATAATTCATATGCTATTATAGTAATGATCGAAATAGTGGGAGCATGTCATATAACACTTATTAATCGCGTCAAGTTACAAAAATTATTTCCATAAAGCATACCAAATATTATTTATGACATGATAAATGTTTTGGTATTGACTGAAAAATAGACATAGTTTTATTTCTATATGAGTATTATGAATATTCGTTATAAAATAAAACTATAGTTCTGGTATTTGTGATGCATTGGAAAATATAGAAGTATCTAAATTTATTTGCAATTATGGACTAAACCACAATTTTAAGAAATAATTTGTAATTATATGATTATGAATCATATGGAACTAGTAAATATATCTCAAACTTCAGGGCAAAGCACTCATTCAGTGCGAGCATCATAAGAGTTGGTGAACTCTACAAATTGATACATATAGATGTATACAATCGAAGGTTTATTAATTCTAAAATAGTTCCACGTATTTCGTTGTATTTGTGAGTTATCACAAACGTGAACATGTGTATTTAATACACATGTAGTATGTTTATGATAAGCTCATAGAATATAAGACAAAAGTAATAAAATAACATGCAATAGAAAATAACATTGATTCGATTTTACCGAATAGGTGAGTATATTGGAAAGAGTTCCAAATGTACCTAAAAATGAATAAAGGTTCGATCTCAAAAGTCACTCGTAACAACCCTATTTTATATGCCATAAATAAAATTAAAATAGAAATATTCAATTCGATACTTGATAATTATTATTTTAAAAAGAAATTCTTACTTATTTCATGTCTAGTTAATAAAAGATTTTTTTAAATAAATTGAACTGAATTAATAAATTCTTTCTGGACAAAACATTGAAATTGAATAAAATATTTTTATATAGTAAATAATTTTAAAATGATCGAAATAGTTGAAAATATATTAACTTTACATTAATACAATGAATAATTAAATAAAATAAATAGGTATTGAAATGAATGAAATTAGGTAATTAACGAAATATACTTTGTAAAATGATATGTAAATTAATTTATATGGATTGAAATTTATTTACAAATAAAAGGGATTATTTAAAGAAAAGGGAAAAAAGAAAGAAAAAAAATGAGAAATGAGTTAGTTAAAACTAGAGCCCAGAATTCAAGCCCAAGCCGAATTACAAAACTCATCCTCCTTTGTTACTAAGCCCGACCTGGTTAACAAAATTAAACTCATTCCCATCATTTCCTTATCCCCAAATCCAAAATTTTCAAATAATGAAAAAAAACCGCAAGGTCATGCATGAAAGGCAGAGGAGCCATCAATGACGATGCCGTAACGAGGGAGGAATGATTGCACGAGAGGCTTGGCTACGACACATGGCTTTGGAGATAAAGATGTAGGGTCATGCAAGGTTGAGCATGAAGCTAGTGTGGAGGAGTTCAAGCAGGCGATCTTAGATGGTGGTATGGCATGGTGTTTTAGGGTAGTGTCATTACCGTTGGTTGATGGGTGGTGCTGACTTACGGCGATAGGCATTCAAGCAAGGAGTGATGAATATGATGGCTGTGATGTAAACTTCTAGTGGTTGATGGCACATCTGATGTAATGATAGCAGTTGGTGGCTGTGAAGGAGGGATTGACGATGTCGACGGCAGCTGGAGCAAGGAGGTTATGGCATCATTTGTGTTTGGGGCTGAAGTCATTAAGATCTTGCTTGGGAACTGGTGAGTTTCTAAACTCATATCTATGTCTATTTCTTAGTATATGTTTGATAATTATCCCGCTTATTGATTGAATTGCTTGGTTGAAATGTTTGTTTAGGATATTGGATTGATCATTGTGATATTAGATTTGATTTTGGATTTAATGGTGAAATTTTGTGTATGCTGGATTGTAAAAATGCAAAGGAGATGTTGTCCGATTCCATTTTGATTTGGGAAGTTCACTATATGTTATATGTGCGTTGTATGGATGGTCAGAATTCAATATAATTAAATTTGGGCCATGATAAAATTTATATTGATGATTGGTTGATGATTTTGAAGAATTTCGCTCCGTGATTTATATTTTTGATATTCTATTAATTTTCTTGTTTAGAAATATTTTGAATAGCTTCGGAAAATTATTTATGGTATTTTAAAAATTAGATTGAAATATATTTATAAATAAATAAAAGTGGTTGGAAAATAAAATAATTTATTGGAAATTGTTTTGAATATAAAAGTTCTTTTGAAAATGAAAATAGAGATTTTCAGTAGTATTGGAGTGTAAGGAATTTTTATAAGTACAAATGAAGCGTTTTAATAACATTTCCGAAAGGGGGTTTCTTTTGTATAGAGTATGTTTAATAGAGAGGATTTAAGAGTATTTTTAAAGAGGTTTTTAAGTATACGATTTATTTTGTAGATAAGTCAAATTGTTAAATATTTAAATGGATTATGAGAGTTTTGAATTATAAACCTCTTTTATATATGGTTTAATTTGAAATTGCTTTATTGGAAATTTATGTGAAAATCTACATGATGAGAATTTTGAGTAAATGGTCTAGCAATACCAAGCGGTATGGGATGTTTGGTAATAATTTTTTTATTACTCCCTTGACTCCTTATACTGAATATTTGATTCCTATTATGTTTTAATTCTATATAATAAGGATGTTGAATAAACGAATAGTAATATCGAGTGGAATAGGATGCTCAGTATTGTTTTTTCGATTATTCTATTGACTCGTATTATAGAATAATTGTTGATTTGATGAGTGTAGTTTACTAGCTATTAGTAAACGTTCGAGTAATACTGGGTGGTAAGGGACGCTCAAGTAATACTTGTTTGATTTTTATTTGTGAGTAGACGCCACTTATATTTTGGGATGGTTTAGGAATTTGTTATACATCTAAAGCTGACTCCCTAAAGCTTAGTAGTCGAGAGTTCTATTACTCTCCAAGGGCTACAGGTTGGAGTTAATCTGGAACTTACATATTCATCCTCGTATGACCGACTAGCCAGGTGATATTATTATTTACTATTAAGGCTAGTAGTTGAGGAATTATTATGATGTGATGCTCTCATTGGGACTTTTGGAGTTAAGAGTACTTATTATTACTCTCGTTAGGACTCATATTGTCAAGAGTATTTGTTTAACCCTCTAAGAGCTAACTAGATGAGTATCATTATCTACTCTTACGGCTAGTGGTCGATGATTTGTTATGTTGAGATGCTCTCATCAGGACCTGTAGTTGAAAGCAATTGTCGTCACTCTCATCAAGACTCCTAGAGTCAAGACTACTAGTTCATACTCTTATTAGGATTTATTAAGTTATCGGTATTGTTGGAAATCTATGTCATAAGGTTCACGCCACTATAAAGAGCGCCTGATTAAGACCCATCAAATAGGCTAGTATCCATCCTAGTGGGCCTGATTGTAGGGTCATGTAACACCTCGTAAAATGAACCATAAATAAGTAAATAAAGTAAATTGAATTAAATATGATAAAGTTTGAATATAGAAATTTTATAAAAGTTAGAATTTGACCATGAAAGTTATTCCATTGCGTTCGTGGCGAAATTCTAATCTATTTCCATATATAATATGCTGAAAAAGGAGCTCAAGCAAAGAAGTTATGAGCATTTGAAGTTCTCAGATTAAAATTAATATAGTTTGAATTCAAATTCAAATGAGAAATAAAATTTAGGGTTTAAATTTCAAAAATTAGCTTGGGGGCTAAGAAAACATTTAATTAATGTTTAACGTTAAAAAGTTAATCAGAGAATAAAATAACCTTGCAACGGAAATAAGTAAACATTCCCCTAAATAAGAGGAGCGGTCGACCTATATAGGTCAACTAGTTGACTGTAGCAATCAACCTCTTGCCCAAAGGCGATCGACCGCGTGCAACAGAAGTTGCCAGTGGCGGCTAGGGCTTGAAGTTATGTTTTATTCGGTTGTATGCTTTAGATTTACCCATTTCCTGCCTACTTCCATCCTATGGTTCTAGGGTGTTTCAGCTCCTATAAATAGAACCCTATCCTCTCCACTTTTATTCATATTATTTTGGAGAATATGACGAAACTCTACCAATGTTATCTCTCTAATAAGATTCAGAAACTCCGTAGAGAATTTGGGTAAGAACTCAACTGATTTCCTTCTTCTTCCTTCAATCTTTTATTATCCTATTCTTCTCTAATTATTCTAAATCTAATGAATATATAAACCTCTTCCCTATTCTGTGTATGTGTGTATATCAAAACAAAGAGATTCCGGAAGATACCGGAAGGCTACAAATCCGTTTGAGTGAAGCTAAGGCTAATCTGTAAGTGGAAACCTTTGTATTTCTTTTCAGCAATTGTTTAGTGTATTTCTTTTTGGATTTGAATATGCCTTAGGGATTTTGGGATTTCAAAAATGTTATAGATAAAATCCTTCAAAATTCATTTTTATTTCAATATGTCAATTCTATGTTGAGATTCCCAGACGGGATTTGTTTCATTTATGCAATTTTTGATAATTTCATAGTCTATTTAACTTCTCCTTCTTCTTTAGGTTAAATTGTGATCCTTCAATAAAATAAAAGGTTTAGATTACGAATTCTATTCATAGTTTACACCACTTAGTCTTATCCATTTCTTTGTAAAAAGAGGAGTTGAATAGAATATGTGGTTTAGATTGCTATTCTTATTGTTTAGGATATTCCATTGAATTGGTGTAATAAATTGAGTTTCTATCTTATTTACAAGTCTGTTATTACAGTTTTGGTTATGAATATTTATGCTCTGTTTTGGACAGTAGAATCTCATGAAATCTTAGGAATTTAAAGAAAAAGGACTTGTAATAATAATTGGTTAGGGAATTGACATTTAGCGCTAGTTTAGAGCGTAAAATCCATGCTTTTAGAACTTATTAGGCATGAATATTTACTTATCTCTATTTACGTAATTAACATATAATTATTACGTATATGGCGTAGTTAATTAGGAATTTATTTACATTTATTTCCCCCATTATGAAGGTAATCGGTTTCGAGGCGAAAATAAGAGGAAACTCTTATATAGCATAATTATTATTTTAAAGCGTAATAAGGAAGATTCCTTATAAGGCCTTATTTATAAAATGGTGAGATAAGTATATGTGTGTGTTTGTGTGTGTGTGTGTGTACAGAGTAATTGATTTGTGGCTAAGTAATAGGGATGCGAGGTCAATAGAGTTACATGATGGAAGTCTGCCCTTCACTTTGAGGCTACCAACAGTTGTGTACACTTTTATTGATGTGAGATATCCTTATGATAAATATTTGTAATGACATGAGGTTAGTTCCAAATTCTATTGGGGAAATCTACCCAGCTAATCTGCCTACCAGTTCCTACGAATAGTGGACTAGTATAAGACGTCATTATGAGTATGGGTCATGAGACGAAGAGCCTGCTTTGGGGTTTTGAGGTATTAAATGGTTGGACCTGCCTTTTTTCCCTAGATGAAGTATTAAATAGCTAAGGGGACACGTTATGTGGTATCTCTATAGAGACCCACTTCTGAATATAGGTCTTACATGACCAGAGTCTGCTTATTTTCCACTTTGAAGTATTAAGTGGCCAATGAGATTCCATATGATGTTAGCTAGATAGTACCATTGAGGAGCACGCTTCTGGAAATAGGTCTTAAATGATGGGGTCTGCCTTAATTAAGGTCTTAAATGATCAGAGTCTGCCTATTTTTCATTTCAAAGTATTAAGTGGATTGGGTACCGTCTCTTACATTATTAGCTATTTATGACGTATGATTGGGATATGAGATTTTAGAAACCTGCTTCTAGAATGGAAGGTATTAAGTGGTTGGACTCGCCTCCTTTCCTTATAAAGAAGTATTAAATGACTTTAATGGTTTTATGTTCGTAGACATATTCTTATTTTGAAATATACTTCCCAAGTACTGAAAAGGTAAGACTCGAGGTTTTTATTCACCAGACACTTGTTTTGACTCTCTCTTCATTACAACATGGGTTAAGGACGGAGTGATAGCGATGATTATGCTTAGAGATGGAGAAGCTGGCTAGTGGTAGTATTTATTATTATTTGCTTTATGTGTACCTGTGGGTTTAGACAATTGTTGTAACGGATATTATGTTACGGTTTTTATGGGATTTTTTGTTATGACATTTTTATGATTTTGAAATAAATGGGTACACTTTACTATTATATTTTGTTTCATCCGTTGTGATTTCTGAAAGTTTAGTTATGGCTCTACAATGTTATTTCTTTTTACTATAAACAACTTGCCTTAGAATGGATCTAAGTTTCGATGGGCTTTTTCTGGGTCGAAATGTAGGCCTGTTCCGGGGTAGGTTGTTACATTTGGCATCACAGCCTAGGTTACCTGATGAACAGTGAAAAACTATACTTATGAGAGATGAGAGATGTATTCAGTATTTTGAAAAAAGTTTCAAAAAGAATTTTCAAAAATATTCTTACTATATATGTATGTATGTATGTATGTATGTATGTATGTATACACACACACCCCCTCTCTTGCTGAACAGACGCCCGTACACTAGGCAAACTTTTCTTTTCTTTCAGCATGTAAATACTATCTTAGGAAATAGTCGCTAAAGGTTTAACCTACAGATAGTTGATATGGCTAATAATCAATCTTCTTCCGAACAAGGGAACCCTACCCGCGGAAGACCACCCATTCGTGGAATGCTTGAATGGTTTAAACAATATCTTAGGACTGTCGAGCAGATTCATGATGGTTTATAAACTGCTTGTGCCAAGGAGCGATGACAGATGATGGTTGTGTTGTAAACTGCTTGTGACTGATGGCGGAAGTGAAGTAGTGAGAGCAGTTGGTGGCTGCGAAGGAGAGATTGACGATATCGACGACAGCTAGAGCAAGGAGGTTCCGACATCGTTTGTGTTTGGGACTGAAGTCGATAAGATCTTACTCATAAATCGATGAGTATTTAAACTCACATCAATACCTATTCCATAGTATATGTTAGATAATTATCCCACTAATTGATTGAATTACTTGGTTGAAATGTTTGTTTGTGATATTGGATTGTTTTTTGTCATATTCAATGGGATTTTGGATTTGATAGTGAAATATTGTGTATGTTGGATCGTCAAAATGCAAAGGAGACGCCGTCCAATTGCATTTTAATTTGGGTAGTTCATTTATATGGTGTGTGCGCATTGTACGGATGGTCGGAATTCAATGTTATACGACTCGGACCATACGATAATACTTATATTGATGATTGTTTGATGATTTTAAAGAATTTCGCTTCATGATTGATATTTTGGATATTCTATTGGTTTTATTATTTCAAAAGATTTTGAATATCTTCAAAAAATTATATATAGTGTTTAAGAATTAGATTGAAGTATAGTTATAAATAAATAAAAGTGGTTGGAAAATAAAACAACTTACCGGAAATTATTTTATATATAAAAGTTCTGTTGAAAATGAAAATATAGAATTTTCAATAGTATAGAGGATTTTCAATGGTATTGAATATAAGAAATTTTATCAAGTATAAATGAAAGGTTTTAATAATATTTCCAAAAGGGGATTTCTTTTGTAAAGTGTATATTTAATAGTAAAAAATTTAAGAGTATTTTAAAAGGGGATTTTAAGTATACGATCTATTTTGAAGATAAGTCGAATTGTGAAATATTTAAATCGATTTTGAGTGTTTTGAATTATAAACCCCTTTTATATATGGTTTGATTTGAAATTGACTTATTAGATATTTTTATGAAATTCTATATGATGACAATTTTGAGAAAATGACCTGGCAATAACAAGCGGTATGGGATATTTTGTAATATTTTTTCCGATTACTCTCTTAACTCGTCAAATAAAATACTTGATTTCTATTGTGTTTTAACTCTATATAATGAGGATGTTGAATAAACGGATCAGTAATACAAGATGGTATGGAATGCTTGGTAATACTTTTATGGTTATTCTATTGACTCATATTATAAAATAATTATTAATATGATGAGTGTAGTTTACTTGCTATTAATAAACGTTAGAGCAATACTGGATCATATGGGATGCTCAAGTAATACTTATTCGATTATTATCGGTGAGTAGACGCCATATATATTTTGGAGATGGGTTAAGAACTTATGACATCTTTTAGAGGTGACTCCTTAGAGCTTGGTAGTCGAGAGTTCTATTATTCTCCAAGAGCTACAAGTAGAGTTTAAGCTGCAATTTACATATTCATCCTCTTAGGACTAACTAGCCGAGTGATATTATTATTTACTCTTAAGGCTAGTAGTCGAGGAATTATTATGTTGTGATGCTCTTATTAGGGCTTTGGAGTTGACTGTACTTATTATTACTCTTGTTAGGACTCATCTTGTCGAGAGTATTCATTGCACCCTCTAAGGATTAATTAGTGGAGTATCATTATCTACTCTTAGGGCTAGTAGTCAGGGATTTGTTATGCTGAGATGCTCTCATCGGGACCTAAATAGTTGAGAGCAGTTGTTGTCACTCTCATCGGGACTCCTAGAGTCGAGAGTACTAGTTAATACTCTCATTGGGACTTATTGAGTCGAGGGTATTATTGGGAATCTACATCATAGGGTTCACATCATTATGAAGAGTGCGTGATTAGGACCTACCATATAGGCTAGTATCTATCCTAGTAGTATTTATTATAGGGGCATGCCCCGGACCTATGATGTCACCTAATTGAGTTTGTAGGCTAGAGTTTGATGAGTTTGATTGTGTCACCCATTTTATGTACAGTGTGATTCTTACTTACTTATATGTATTCCTTGGGTGATTACCAAGATGTGTGGCATGGTATATTATTGTGATGTTATGATGGATTTACGTTGTGTTTTATCCGTACTTTACCTTTTATTACCATTCTTGTTGTTATGTTCACACCTTGGATTTAGATATTGTCCGACCCATTTATTATTTATATAATACTCGGGTCAGTCTGAGATTTTTTAGGTACAAGGACATTAGCCACTTTGGATCTGGGTTTTAGAATAGACTATATATATATATATTGCATCGTGTTTTGAGAAGCTGACAATGTATATTTTCCTTTGGATGTCTTCTTGTATTTGTTTTTGATGAGATGACTGTGAGTTGTGTATTTTGAACTTGACTTGGTATATATTATCGTAGTAAGACAGACAATATAGTTTGTTATGTATTATATTTTTCTGCTGCGATTTGTGACTCTGTGTTCATCTGTATATTATTCTCTCCTAGAAAACCGACGTGTTTATTACTCTATGTTGATATCAAATACGTATGGATGTATTATATGAGATTTTTAATGCGTACCGGTGTTAGCCCAAGGGAATATTCATGTATGGTCGCTCCTAACAAGCCTCATTCTTCGTATTACTAGACAGGATTACCTAGTAATTCTCTTTGGTAAATGGGTATAGAGGTGGGGTGTTACATCACTCCTCTTTATGTTAC
This sequence comes from Allium fistulosum, assembly GCA_030737815.1. Taxonomy (NCBI): domain Eukaryota; kingdom Viridiplantae; phylum Streptophyta; class Magnoliopsida; order Asparagales; family Amaryllidaceae; genus Allium; species Allium fistulosum. Next base: position 1,028,287,967 of record CM060902.1, read on the forward strand.
ATAATGATGTATCAATAAGGAGTAATCGAACTTTGTTAAACAAGTTATGATTAATGGTGAGTGAAGTTGAGTTAACTTTTTTCTATAAGGTCGTATACTTAAGAGTAATACACAAGGTTAAAATTAATTTTATCTAAAGAGTAGTTAACAAAATCATACAAAATAAGGGTTTATAAGAAACCCCAACATATAGCTAAGGAGTTGGTAGGTTGTGCGAATCAAAAGACTATTCATAATAATTGTACATGAGGGATCTTGTATGAATCGCCCTAAAAGAATTTTAGGAACGATTGTCATTGGATGACTTATTTATGTTTTGAACATAAGTTTTGTAAATTAAAACCAGATCAGTTTTATATATAAGTCACTTCATAAAGTGTTTATGAATACCTATTCCATTGCACTGAGAAACAATTGTTGTTTTCAGAAATACCAACATCTTAGTAAAAGAATTTCATTTAGAAATTATTGGTAGTAAAATGGATTTGGGTATGATCCAAGGATAAAACTAACTACTAGTGATGAAATGATATGAAACAAACCTAAATGAACAAAACACATTAGAATCTCTAATAAATATTCTTGCATATTGAAGAGAAACTATGATTTTCTTATCAATTCGAGAAAGATAATTCAAGTTTGTCAATTAAACCATTAAAAGTATTGACTTTGCCATATGGTGTGATGCATAAAGCCGAAAGGATTCCAAGTACGTTATTAAAATATGATTTTGATAGTTGTACCCAAAGAGATATGATCCATTGGCCATGAATGTGTCTTCAAGAGAAAGACTAATGCAATTGGAATATAATGAGCAACGTCGATAATAATAACATCATAAATTTCAATTGTTGAAACTAGCGAAATAGATTCGTTATTCAATGTGCTTAAGTTCAATTGGATTTACTCATAAAATATCGCCTGGTGTGACTTTGTGTTTGGTACATATGTGTTAAAATGGAAAATTCTAAATAATGATTTAGAATAGACTATTTTTGCACAACAACCAAAGTGTCTTGAAGTCAGCGGGAGCGATATTTAGTTTGTTTGTTTTCAAGATATAATATTAGATATAATATGAAAGTATCATTCTATAAGCATCAAAATTAGTAAGAATTTTGACAAAAATGTCAAATTCTTTGGATTTTAGTCAAAATGCAGAGGAAGTGTGTGTCTATAAGAAAGAATAAAGGTACTAAAATATTTCTAAAAAGATAAACAATACACTAGTGGTTGTTAACAATGTAATTATGTTAAAATCAGTAATAGTTTTGTGTTCAATACTTGATATTAGATTTTTAAATTACATCTTTTATATTAAGTAAAAAGGACGTTGGGAATGTCCCAAACGATGCGCAAAAACACCATTAAAATGTTTAATAAGGAACGTGTAAGATGGATTCCTTATGCTTTAGCAATAAGGATTATGGTATATATTGTATTGTCTACAATATCATAATTTGCTTACGTATTTGATACATGAAGAAAATATCAAACCCAAATTAAAATCACTAAATGGCAGTTTGGATTATTCTCAAGTATTTACATAATACTAAAGAATTGTTTATAAAAACAACTAACTCCTTACGAAGGAGTGTATGAACTTAAACTTCATGAGTGATATTGAGTACAATACGTCAACATTAAGTTCATGTTCAACCTTAATTAAGAAGCTTTAAGTTGTAAATTTTCCAAATGAAATGTTGTGGTTGATTCAATGAAAAGGAAAAAGTACATTGCCTTGAATAAGGTCACGCTAAAAACAATATATAAATATAAATGCATAAATTTATAACTTTGCTAGAGGTGATTTCAAAGTATTAAGAATACTACATGATTATTATATGATTACAATGTAATTATAATAGCTTGCTAGAATTCAAGAAAAACACTCCTACTAGTTCCACTTGATAAAGGTATTTTATTAACATCGGAGATAGTTGATTGAAGAAGTAGATAATTAAAACAACATAGCAGATCCATCCACGATGGGTCTAACTCAATCAGTTCTCATCAAACTAATTGAACGAATGTGATAGAGATTTCATAATTATCCCCAAAGGAAAGTGGGAGATTGATAGAGTTAGGGGTATACCTTAAGGGCAGCTATGTCATTAATTACATATATCTAACTCGATAACCAATCTTGTTCGAAATAAAAGGTGTTTTCTTTCTATTATATACTTGTTATATTATATTACAAATAATTAAGTAATTAATTAAAGTATATTTAATATAAAATTCATGAATGACATGTTTCGTGATAGCAGTTACAAAGTGTTGTAACCATGAGTAATTTACCATATTGAAATTAAACATATTCTTTTAAATATTCCCATTCAAGATGTATCGAGACTGGATATCGATACATCCATTGAGACTAGAGTACGTAAAACTCTGCAAATGTTGGGCAGTGTATTACTTATGACTGTTAGGGGCACCAAGGGTGTAATGACCCGTATTATACATATTGGAGGATCGTAGAATATAAGTATATTTTTATATGAGGTCGTACGATTCCATGAATTTGGAAAATGACTACTAAACCATTTTCCATCCTTAGAATTTTTATCGAATTATTTCAATCCTAAAAATCTTATATGGCCTATAGTTTTTGATAAGAGCTGAATTGGCAATAAAACCATTTACAATAGATCGGGATGATGGTTTCTCTTTCCGAAGAGTTGTCGAAATAGCAAAATAGAATTACCGTTCAGAAGATATGGCTGTTTGAAGTTTTGGTTGATTTTAAACAGCTTAATGGGTAATTAGCAAGTTAATGGTAAGACCCAAAGCCCATTTATGGATTTGATGAGGTTAGGGCTGATGGGACTTCTCTCCATCACTTCACTCTTCCAAAAATAAAGAGAATCCCCTATTAACCATCTTCTTAGCCAAAAAGCTATCCAAATCCTTACTTTAATTAGCCAAAACCCGTTATCAAAAAGAGATTAGCAAGATTAGCATCTTGAATTGAAGATTAGCTGCTGGAGATCATCTTGGAGCTGCTGTTCATTCTTGGAATTCAAGCTCATTTGCATTATTTAGGATTGCTTTGGATTAAGGTGAGTGGTTTTAAGCCTTTACTCACTAATTAGCCATTATTAGATGATTAATTATGTTTTTAAATGATTTTCAAATTGTAAAATATGTTTTAAACTCTTTTTAACTACAAATGTAAATTTCAAATGATTTGGAAAAGTTTTATAAGTATTAATGTTCTTATGAACCTCCTTTGTTCTTATGAAAACTAACCTTATATTTAGGATTCACATTGACATGTTTGGCTGTATGCTTGTTAGTTTAGAATGTATGTGATGATTCCTTGTATGTGTGATGCTTGTTTGGTTGAAAATGTTGGTTGAATGGTGATTTAGTTTTAGGAACATGTTAGAGATTGGTATGGATTGATCAATAGGAGTCCAAACTAGGTGCGATCGATGTGGGATAACAATGAAGGGCCCATAAGAATATATTCTATGTTTCAAGTCGCTTGGAGTTCATATGTTAAAGATATTGATGGATCAGTGGGGGCTTTGGGAGTTATGGATCAGTATACATTTGCTTTGAGGCATGCTTGGGTTATTGGATGGATCGTTCGAGTTTTAAAGCACTTGCTTTGAGTTGCGAACGATAAGGATGGTTCGCTTAAATATATGGGAAAAAGGTCAAGTGATGGATCAGTAGATGTTTGCTTCGAGACGTTCTTCGAGCCAAGGAAAGGATTGCTTCGAGCTACAAATGGTCGCTTGGAGGTGTGGGCTAGTAAAGTGTAGGAAGTTGTATTTTGGCTATCACTGGGATCAGTACCCATGGATCGGTACCAACCCATGGGCATCATTCGATATAGATATGCGATCGATGGAGGATGGCTAATGGACGAAGCATGACTTAGTGGTGTGAAGTGTGGGATTGGGAAAGGCATGGATCAGTGGTGGTGGTTTGGGGTAGAGGAAAGTGTTGCTTTAAGCAATTTGGATGGTTCCTTTGAGACGTGATAGGGTTTGACTCGAGTTTTAGATGTGTAGTTTCCTAAGCTTCTGGCTAGCCAAATATGGCTAGGTATGGGGATCGATAACAAACCATAGGGTTCGATGGAAATTTCCGACGATGACGATGCATGATTTGATGATGGTGATTCCATAATGGGAAGGGATGGCTTTGGTGATAGATAGTTGTACCTTGACATGCAGAATTAAGGACTATGAGTCGTATTAAGGGAACTATTGGATGATAGCTACAGGATGTAAGATGGTATTCTACGATTGATGACGACTTTAGAGAATTGTCGCTACCACGGTGACTTCATGATGGAAATCGTATTATCAGTTCTAGGATGAGTTCTGCTATAGATGACATGGGAAAAAGGATCGTTGATACTCGAAGGTTCAGAGAATACTCGTAAAACAAAGATAGTATGAGGTACCTATTCAAAACAAGACGGTTCCTGATCTCCATGACGAACGATCTGATCTCTATGACGGGCGATCTTTACCTTGGATCTTCCATCACGGGAGATCTAGTTCCAAGGTCTACTGAGTGGCATGGATTCGAGTACTGAGGAACCGATACATTGAGTAGTCTTTGACCATGATGGGTCGTTCGAGTTATCACATATCCAACATACCGAATAAGTGAATGTGAGGATAGATGATGGATGTTATGCTTGCTTGATTGCTTATCACCCTAGATATGTCACATGAGACCGATATTATTGATGTAGATATCTAGGCATCCCTTAGTATTTTGATGTATAGTACACCCATAATGACTGACACATAGTAGCGTATATTTTATATATGTGCTAACTCTGTGGATGCAGGAACAGGCCAGGTATGATCTTTTGTACCATTTGTTCTATCTTAGTGGTATATTAGCATTTAGAAATTTATTACCGCTAACATCAGACTGTTGTCTGACCCGAGGTTTTATGTTTTGCTTCCTATTACAGTGGGTACTCTTAAATGAGTAGATTATGGGTATCAGGGTCTAGTGAGCACGTGGAGCTAGACAGGTGGCGAGCAGAAGGCTATACTCTTGTATTACTACACTTACTTATTTGTTATTCCGCTGCACAGCACTATGGAGCTTGCTAGTGCCTTTATTACTTAGAGATAGTTATTTATGAGTTATTAATTGATGTATAACACCACTACCTATGATGTATACTATATGGATTTGTGCACTCTGATTTTGTGATTCACTCAGTTATTTACTATCTCGCCTATTTTATGTCTGAGATGTTTATTATTATATTTTGTTCAATGTGTCGTGGGATATACGACATGTTCTGTGACTATTTTACTTACTTTAAAACCCTTGACGGCCATCCTGCATTGACCAGGAACCGCTATAGCCCACTATACATGTATTGGGATGCATTGAGTGCCGATGGGGAGGGGCGGTCGTCACATTTGCTATCAGAGCTTAAGTTGCATTGTTTAAGCTAAGGGATATCAAGATCCAGTAAAGATAAGGTAGGGGTTCTCACCCTAGACTGGATCGAGAGTGTGTACTTGTTATATATTTTGGTTTTCAAAGCTATATAGTAGCATATAGTATATAAGTTGCACTGCACACATGAGTACTGCTTAAGTGGGATTCCTTATAAAGCGACTGATCATCCATATTACAGATTGAAGGATGAGTCGTCAAACAAGGAATGTCGCTAGGAACTCCGTCTCTAGAGTCGAAGAAGGAGCTGGCTCGGGAGATGCTAGTCCCAATTTGCAGACTATGTTCAATACCATGATGCGGAACATGCTGCAAAATGCTCAAGTATCCGCTCTGAATGTTGCTTCTGATGGTGGTGCTCCAGTGCAAGCACCCAAAGCCGATTTTGCTAAGCTAAAGAAGGACTTTGCTAGTCTTGGTGGAAAACCACTCCAAGGAACTGAGTCGACGATGGAAGTGTGGGATTGGCTTGATACCTGCGAGAGGATCTTCGATGAATTAGAGCTGAATGATGTTATGAAGAGGCAATTGGCTTCCCGACAGCATCAGAGGTAGGCCATGAATTGGTGGAATTCTTTGAAGGGTGCTACTCCCGAGGACCAATTCATATGAGACTAGTTCAAAGCTAGATTCAAAGAGAAGTTTATACCAGCATCTTAAAAGTCAATCTTGTTCTGCAAGTTTGCAGATCTGAAGCAAGGAGATATGACTGTCTCCGAGTACCGTGTTGAGTTCGACGCCCTATCGAAATATGGGATGTCCTTCATCAATACTCCATTAAAGAGGAACAGAAGTTCATCATCAGCATGAATGACTACTTAGGAGAGAAGCTCGTGAGCCACATTAATGAGACTTTCAAGATGATAGTGGAGAAGGCTCTGAGGCATGACAGTCTTTATCCGCGGCTGAGGAGTATTATTCCTAAAGACAAGCCAAAGTCGCAATAGGACGAAGGAGGCAAGAAGAAGTGGAACATTAAAAGGAAGTCGTTTTAGAACAAAGGTGGCCAATAGAAGAGCAAGCCCACTCTGACTTGCTACAGCTGCTTAGAGAAGGGCCACTAAAGTAGAGATTTCAAAGCTGAAGAGAAGAAATGCTACAACTACAACAAGCTTGGTCATATTCAGAAGGATTGTCCATATCCATTGAAATGGAAGCTAATGGCGAAAGCATATGCTATCAATGTCGTTCTGACTTCGTCAAATGCTCCATCGGCAAAAGAGAAGGGGAAAGGCATCGTTATTCAAGGTACGTTTTCCATATATGATGCTCATGTATGATTTTATTTGATACCAGGGCTACATATTCCTTCATATCTAGTGACCTAGTAGATAGATTTGGATTGAGATCATAAATTATTGACCGACCTTTGATTGTGATGTACCCAGTTGGAGGCTCCACTAGCCTGTGTATGGTTTGTCGTGGTTTGATCTCATTGATTCATGGATGTTTTTTTATTGTGATTACTTTGCTTTGGGTTTTGTTGGGTTTGGTGTTATTCCGAGGATGAACTGTCTTCATAGATACAGAGTGATGGTGGTTTAAGAGAAGTCATTGGTGACATTAGGGATAAATGATGGGCGGACAGTATTGTTAGGTTGCCTACTAGACAATGAAGTGATGATCAGCTTTTATATTCGCTTAATATCCCACACGATGAGTTCTCATCAGTGCCTATTGTTAGGAAATATCAGAACGTATTGGAGGAGGTGACCAGACTTCCGCCACATAGAGAAACTTAGTTCCATATTGATTTAGTGTAAGATACCAAACCACTAGTGATGTCGCTAAGGAGGATGGTACCTAGAGAGTAGAGAGAGCTCGAGGTGTAAGCGAATGACCTATTGCGACAAGGGTTCATTCGCAAAAGTATATTTGAGTGGGGAGCACTTATAGAATTTTCCATGAAGGCAGATGGTTCCCTTAGATTATGTGTTGATTACCATGAGCTGAATAAAGTGACAAAGAAGAACTAGTATCCACTTCCACGTATTGATGACTTGTTCGATCAACAACATGGTGCTAGAGTATTTTCTCGATTGGATCTTGTGACAAGATTTCACCAACTAAGAGTAGTGAATGAGAGTGTGCTGATTACAGCACTTCGTACGCCATCCAGATTTTATGAGTGGCTGGTTATACCATTCGGGCTAACTAATGCACCGACATACTCGTTGATCTTATGAACCGTGTCTTCAAGGGTCAACTAAATAAGTTCTTGGTTGTGTTCATCAATGATATTCTTGTCTACTCACGGACAGAGGAAGAATAGAGACACATTTGAGGATCATGCTTGAAGTGTTGAGAAAGCACCAACTGAAAGCAAACTTTTTAAAGTGTTACTTCTGGAGAAGTGAAGTGAGATTCTTAGGTTACGTTGTTTCTGAGTAGGGCATTTTGGTGGATCCTGCAAAAGTCACAGAGTCCAAGATTTGACTAGACCCAAAAATGATATAGACGTGAGACGTTTCTTGGGGTTAGATGGACATTATAGACTATTCATTCAAGACTTCTCCAAAGTAGTCGTACCGTCGAGTCACTTGATGAAAAAGAATCAGACTTTTATTTGGAATGCAAGATGTAAGCAGGTATTTGTGAGTCTGATGGAAGTTGACGAGTGCACCAGTATTGAACATTCCAAGCAGGAATGAAGAGATGACGGTATACATTGATGCTTGTAGTACCAGATTAAATGGGATATTGATGTGGAGGGTAAAAGTTGTTGCATATGCTAATCGAAAACTAAAGCCACATGAGAAGAGATACCTGACCCATTATTTAGAGTTAGCAGTGATTGTGTTCGCAATGAAGATTTGGAGGCACTATCTTTTAGGAGAAAGGTTCCAGCTTTTCACCGACCATAAATAATTGAAGTACCTATATTCACAGAAGGATCTTAATCTTTATCAGCAGCGATGGTTAGAGTTCCTAGCTTCCTATGACTTTGATATTGCATATACACCAGGGAAAGGTAATGCAGTTTTCGATGTATTTGATAGGAGACATGCTAGTTTGGGAGCTATGTTCCTAGAGTGGTCATAGTTAGAGTATATTGCTAGTTATGTTTTCCAACCGAGATGTGAGATAGAGCTATAGATATTGGCGAGCTTGACTATTAAGCCTACTCTGATTGAGCGGATTGGTACTAGCAAGAGGCACGATGCCAGATTAGTTGAGATCATTGCAAAGATTGAAACTAGAGCAGAATCTGAAGAGATGAGACGATATGCACTTGACCCAGAAGGTTGGCTCTGTAAGGATGGGAGATTGTTTGTTACTGATGCGATAGGTTGAGGGATAAGGTGCAACGATTGTGCCATCATTGGAGAATGACAATCCATCCCGGTGGTAATAAGATGTACCGTGCTAAGAGGAAGACTTTCTATTGGAAAGGGATGAATAAATACATTGGAACATTTATCACAAAATGCATGAACTGTCAGTTAGTTAAGGCAGAGCATAAGAAGCCTGGTGTATTGATGCAACCACCAAAAGTTCCCGAGTGGAAATGGGAACAAGTATTTATGGATTTCGTAGATGGACTGCTAAGGTCTCGGGTAGGGTACAACAACATTTCGGTTACAGTTGATCGATCGATCAAGAGCGCCAAATTTATACCTGTCAAGTCAACTAAAATGGCAGCCAAACTAGTCGAACTGTTTATGAAGTGGATAGTACGATTTCATGGTATGTTGTAGAGCATTGTGAGTGATTGAGACCTTTTGTTCACTAATGGGTTTTGGTAGAGCTTATAAGATGCGTTAGAGATGGAGTTGCACCTCAGCACAACTTATCGCCCTCAAACTGACGACCAAACTGAAAGAGTGAATCATATGTTAAAGGATTTCTTGTATGCATATATACTCGGCTTTGGAGGCTCGTGGGATGATCACTTACATCTCATTGAATTTGCTACAACAATAGTTATTAGTCCAACATCGATATGGCACCATTTGAGGCATCATATGGTCGACCGTGCAACGCTCTCTCATGTTGGTGTGAAGCGGGCGAGAAACTGATACTGGGCCAAATATGATTAGAGAGACCTCGAAGAAGATTGAGATCATCCGACAATGGATGAAAGCTGCTCAAGACATATAGAAGGGCTAAGCTGATAAGAGATGTAGAGATCTAGAGTTCTCTGTCAATGATATTGTATTTGTCAAGATCTCTCCATTGAAGAATGTAATTTAGTTGGTAATAAAGGGAGGTTAACAGCGAGATTTTTGGGTCCTTTTCCAATACTAGAGCAGATTCAGAACCTTTCTTACAGAGTCAAATTTCCTCAAAGAATAGCAGGAGTGCACAATGTATTCCATGTTGCTCACTTACAAAAATTTATGCATGACTCGGGCGTAACTATCGCACCGGATCAACTAGATGATTTCGAGATTGAACCAGAGGATTCGAGACCTGGTAGGCCTATTCGTATTGTCGGACATGATATGAAGCCGATTAGGAGGAAGATAGTGAAGTTGGTGAAGGTTCAGTGGAGCAAAAGCGAAGGCGATTGCATTTGGAAGACATAAGAGAGCGCGAGGACAGCTTATTCAGATCTTTTACTTGGTGAGACTGTCTATTTATCACTTTCACTAATGATGTCATGAAGTATACACCGTAGTATAGTGTCCTACATGCTAGGATAGATTTGGGTGTTTCCTTTTCCATTTGGTATTATGTATGCATGTTTAATGTGTAATAGTTGCCTATGCTTGTATATAATTATTAGGCATGCAGAATGACCTTGTTGATTTTTGTTTGGGATTTCGGGGGCGAAATCCCTAAAGGGGAAGAATTTAACGAAAGGTATTCTATGCATCAGAGGATTGTAGAATATTAATATTATTTTTATATGACATCTTACGATTTTGTGGTTTTGGGAAATAACTACTAGAGCCATTTTCCATCCTTCAAATTTTTATCGGATGATTTAGATCCTAAAAATATTATATGGCCTATAAATTTTGATAGAAGATGAATTGAGGTCTGAAACCACGTCCAATAGATCGGGATGATGGTTTCTCTTTCCGTAGAGTGGTCATAATAGGAAAAAAGACTTACCGTTAGGGAGATATGGTTATTTGAAGCTTCACTTGATTTTAGACAACTTAATGTGTAATTAGCATGTTAATGGTAAGCCCCAAAGCCCATTTCGGGATTAGCATGAGGTTAGCGATGATGAGACTTCTATCCATCACTTCACTCTTCCCAAAAATAGAGAGAATACCCCCATTAACCATCTTCTTGGCCAAAAAGTTACCCATATCCTACTTTAATTAGCCAAAATGCGTCATTAGAAGGAGATTAGCGAGTTTAGTACCTTGGATTGAATATTGTCTGCTGGAGATCATCTTGGAGCTGGTGTTCATTCTTGGAGTTAGAGCTCTTTTGGATTGCTTTGGATTTAGATGAGTGGTTTTAAGCTACTACTCACTAATCAGCCATTATTAAATGATAAATGATTTTTGAATGATTTTCAAACCCTAAAATATGTTTTAAACTCTTTATAACTACATATGTAAATTTCAAAGAATTGGAAAAGTTTTATAAAGATTAGTATTCTTATGGATCTCCTTCATTCTTATGGATACTACCCTAAGATTTAGGATTCACATTGACATGTTTGGTTGTATGCTTGTTAGTGCAGATTATCCGTGATGCTTGCTTGTATGTGTGATGCTTGTTCGGTTAAAAATCTTGATCGAATGGCTATTTAGTTTTAGGAACATGTTAGGGATCATTATGGATCGATCAGTAGGAGTCCAAACTTGGTGCGATCAATGTGGGTAACAAGGAAGGCCCCATAAGACTACGTTCCATGTTTCAAGTCATTTGGAGTTCGTATGCTCAATATATTGATGGATCGATGGCGACTTGAGGAGTTATGGATCGGTATACATTTTCTTTGAGGCGTGCTTGGCTTATTGGATAGATCGCTTTAGGTTTTAAAGCACTTGCTTTAAGTCAAAATCGATAAGGATGGTTCGCTTGAAGATATGGGAAAAATGTCAAGTAATGGATCATTAGATGTTTGCTTCGAGACATTCTTTGAGCCAAAGAAAGGAATGCTTCGAGTTACAAACGGTTGCTTAGAGGTATGGGATAGTGAAGTGGAGGAAGCTGGATTTTGGCTAAGCCATGGATATGTACCAATCCATGGACATTGTTAAATATGGACGTGCGATCGATGGAGGATGGATAAGGGACAAAGCATGACTTAGTGGTGTGAAGTGTGGGATCGGTGTAGGCATGGATTGGTGGAGATGGTTTGGGGTAGAGGAAAGTGTTTCTTCGAGCTATTTGGATGGTTGCTTCGAGCTTTTACATAATGCTTTGAGACATGATGGGGTTTGACTTGAATTGTAACGCCCCACCTTTTATACCCAGATTAGCAAAGAGTATTACGAAGTAATACCGTCTGCTAACCTAGAGAATAAAGGCTAGATAGGAGCGACCGTCGAGAAAATTACTTCGGGCTAACACCGATACATCTCATATACCTCAAAATATCTGAATCAACGACAAACGACGTATACCGTATCGGCACAAAGCAATAACCACAAAGGCTCGGTGTAGTCATAACTACATACAATATAATAATATCACAGATACATTCACAGATCACAGCAGAAGGATCAAATATAATAATATATAAGGGAGTCTACAAATATAAACTAGCCTCACAAATAATAAATATATACATATATCACAGGTTGAATATACATGTCTAATAAATCATCTCATAAACACCACATAGACATATGTCCATATCCTAATAATATAGTAATAGACCCTACCTCCATGCTAGCTCAACAATGTGACGACCCACATTTCGGAAGGTTTAAATCGACAATAATCCACACATGTCCAACTCAAACAATCTGAAACACAGATAATCAATGGGGTTAATTAAGAAAAATAAGAAAAGAAGAAAACAAATATAGAATCTTGCAGCGGAATGAAAAAATATAATAATCAAATAAACAGTTCATGAAGCTGTTTATACTATACATTTGATTAAAATTTTACAACATCTATCAGAATTATAAATACAACAGAACAATAGAATACAACAATGCAGCAGAACAACATGATTCAAGGGAATAATACTAGTAATAATATACCAATCTTCATCTTCGTCCTCCAGAAAATAATCTTCAATGCGCTGAAAACTAAAGGCTGACCCAAATGTAATGAAAAGACAAAAACTCGAGTCGGGACTAAAATATTCTTATGTGAGTCAAATCAATATCACATATAACATGAGTGTAATAGCGTCAGAGATTTTTACGGGGTTTTACATCTCTTATCCAGTGTATAACGTGCGTGCAATAACTCAAGAGATGTTACGAGATTTTCCATCTCTTAAGGATCCGTCAAAATATTTATATATAATAGAATACGCTATATATGTAATGTCTAATCAGTAAAATAAATATTTTTCTTAGTGTTAAAGCTTTACATTAACCCCCCTTAATGCGTTTTTAAGCATTGTTGTACAATTTGCATATAACACTCTAGTAGCACATCGGGGGATAAGGATGCGTCGTGATACGACAGCATTAAACCAAAATCGTAGTGGTCTCGTGTAAGAATAAGAGTATGACAAGGCACGTGAGGAAATGCCCAAGGTATGATACTACCAGTTCGGGTCGTAAGGCTGGTGGTAACGCGTCGTAGCCACGACCGCCCACCGCGTCCATCCATCCCATATCGAGTTAGAGGGAGGTCATCCCAAATCAAGATGGACCAATCGAAACCAACATCAAAAGTAATAGTATGGACCAAGTCCAAGAAGAAAATCGAAGAACGGATGTCCGCTAGGGGTAGCTGCCCACTTGGCCCTGTCAAGCCGTCCTGTTTTAGTCATTTCAAATTGGCACAAGTGCCGGGGTCTATCCATCATCGTTCTCTTTCTTCAAATCCAGCAACATACACCAAATCCAACCACTTTATTCTAGAGTCTCCTCTACGTACACAGTTGTTAAAGTGGTTCCAATATTGACAGAGAGTACGCCAATAAGAGGCCCCGGTCTCTTTAACAACCAAACGTCGTTTTACACACCGGTTGGTACTTTTACATTTCGAAAATGATTCATACTTGATATCAAAATATCATATTCACTTTAAAACATCATTTCATCTAAAAGTATCATATTTACTCAAAATATGCCTATTTCACTTAAAATCATTTCATTCAAATTTCTAAATTTTACTTTTCAAATTCCAATTTTGGGTTATAACTTCATTTTAACCCAATTCGCATTTAAATCCATGATTTAAATATAAACAATTCCCACTTTGACCAGTTTGAATTTTTAGAAAATAGTTTGAATAGTTTTAAATAGTTTAAAAGTTAAATAGTTTAAATATTTTAGATAATAAAATAGATCATATATTAAATGATTTGAAAATTTAAATAATTTGGAAATTTAGAAAGATGAATTTTAAAACAGTTTGTAAGAAAATAGTTTATAGTGAAAATAATTTCAAATTCAAAACTGTTTCTTCCCATTTCCAAAAATATGGACTTAAGTCCAAATTCCAATCAAACTAATTCAATTCCAATTATTCCAATTCAAATCATATTCAATCTTAAATTAATTCAAATCAATTCAATTTTGATTTCAAATTAATTTCAATTTCAATTTCAATTCGAATTAATTTCGATTTTAATTCGAATTAACTTCAATTTTGAAACGTTCATTTTAACTTCAAATTCGATTCAACGATTCAATTCAATGGTTTAAATTTCAATTCAATTTTTATTTTTAAACCATTTCAATTTATATCAATTTCGAGTTCGATTTCAGAATACCGATTTAAATCACTTAAATCAAATTAAACTTCAATATTCAATTTAAGGTTCAAATCATTTAAAATAATTCAATTTTGAGCTCAAATTTGAAATATCACTTTAAATCCCTTTTCCCAAGACAAATCTCGAAGTTCGAATAAAATTCGATCTTTAAAATAAATTTGATTTCCATAATTCAAATCATATATCGATGATAACTTCAAATTCCAAATCACATTTTTTAAACACTTCTGTTACAATTTTAATTTCAACATTTCAAGCTCGAGTTCGAAAATAAACCAATTCCCATATTTCAATTCAATTTTATTTTAATAAAACAAAATCATTTGAATAAATTCAATCCAAGAATTTAAATCATTTAATCTAACCAATCCATTGTACGTACATAATTTTCTATCCTATGGCCAAGTGAATAGTTATTTCAATTTTAATCGCAGGGATGGATATATATCATTTCAATAAAAATCAAAGTGTCATAGGTATATATCATTTCAACCTATTTCTTCAATTTATTCAAAATAATTCAAATAACAGTTGTCAAATAATATACAAGATGATAACGGGATATATATAAATAAATAAACATCCAATCATCCAAAATATCAACCAATAGGCATCCATCACAATCAACATTCAAGACATCCAATAAATCACAACGGTTAACTAATTATCAACAATCGGGAATTTAACTAGCAGTTTAATTCCAATTTCAATTTAACTGTTAATTCAAGATTTCTATCATATAAATTTCTATGTTGATTTCCATGTTAGTTAAATTACCAAACAACAACCAATAAAATTAAATCACTTCATGATTTCAATTTCACTAACATAAAAATATTTTAGTCTTTGTGAACAGTTTAAAACACTCACCTTTATTTGAAACTGAAAATTTTTCAACTTCAAATAAATTCCAATTGAATTCCATGTCGTAGACGACATTGATACGAATCCAATGCAACTCGTTTCACTCGAATCCTACCTCGTACGATAGAATTATACAATAATTAGCAAAATGATTATAGTTAAAATAAAATTAACTTAATAATTAACTAAAAACAAAACCTTTTGTTAAATTTAGTCTGAGTATTTAGTTGGATTCTTTCTGGACTCTGCTGCTCCATACAAAGTTGCTCGTGGCACTTTTAAACGAATTTGGAATCTGTGAGGTAGTCTTCAGGTACAACATTTCAATTCTATGTTTTATTTCAAATTTGGAAATATGCAAGATAAATTGAGAGCTCTAGAGTCCATCCCATTAGTAATTGATGAGAAACCATTTACTGTCACTCCATGGAGTCTTGGTATTGACAAAGCGAGAGAGGAAATCTTATATATTCCTGTTTAGGCAACCTTCACACACATCCCATCTGTCCTTCAACCTTTGATAGGTATAAACTGGCTAGCTAGTCTTATTAGAGATCTAAAATATTTTGATACTAATACTAAAGGCTATAAAAGCTTAACATATGCTAGAGCGTTGATTGAGATTATCCCATCTCGAGCTTTGCCTTGAAAGCTTAAAGTAAGACTAGATGTAGGTAATGAAGTGGAAGTTGATGTTCGGTATAAATGCAAACCTAAAATTTGTGTATCATGTCATTCGTTTGGGCATTCGTTGGATTCGTGCTCGATCGTACCCTTGTCATCCCCTCCTACTAGGGTTCCCTTTCCTAAACCAATTTTACAATGGTGCCTAAAGCTCGCGTTCCCTCTTCTTTGGATTCTCCGCCAATCTGAATTCCTCCTGAAATTCCTAAAGTGAAAGCTACTCCTATTGAAACTGTGATTGAAGATGATTCTTCCTCTGATGATGTTGGTATTTACTGGGACGATGTTGAGTAGGTATGGATTCACGCTAAAACAGAAATGAGGTATAATCCAAATTTAAATCAATCCTCTTTGTATGTTGGTGAAGGAGGTGAGAGTAGGGCACTTTATTACCAGGTTGTGGGGGAAGGGATTTCTTTTTCATCTTCCAGTTCTGAAGGTTATCATAATTTGCTATATCTTTTTTGGATGCAACTTTGGACAAGAATTATATGTATTCTTCGCTTTCAAGGTCTTTTATTCCTTTGCTTGCCTTGGTATTTTCTGATGTTCTTGGCCCTGCCTCTATTGGCAATGTTAGTTTGGATCGGGAGGACTTATAGTCCCGTCATTAGCAGTTTAGACAAGTCAATCTAACTGCTGTATTTTATTGCATTAAATCTTAGCTGTTTCGGAGCATGTTCCGAACACATGTTCTCAATTATGTGGGTAATAATAGTGGATGGCACACTTTAAATGCCGGCTTAGCTTTGCTAAAAAAACCTTTCCTTATTTGTTCCACAGGTCCACGCTCGCGCATCTCTTCCCATGCAAAACCGCGATTCTCTTCGATGCTTTATTTTCTTTATTTGATCGCCGAATCGCCAGAGCACCAGTCACACTGCCAACGCCTCCGTAGCCGCGCCGCCAACCTCCAACAAGCCACCATTGACCACAACCACCCAAAGCTGACGTGAACTTCGGAGCGAGATTATGGCGAATAAGAGGTGATTCGCCTCGATCCAACCGCACATCGTGTAGAGCTCGTCATGCTCTACACTTTTCCTTTTGGAGTCGTGCGAATTCGTTGAGTGGATTGTGAGAAATCGGGGAGAGAAGGGAAGTAAATTTCGGCCATTAATCGCGTATAAGAGGAAACGACTGTGTTTTCTCGATTAGGGTTTGATTCGTGAAAAAATACCAATACGACCTTATATAAATTTCCGACCCGATTCACCCATAAATTTTTCGAACTTCAAACGAAGCATGCCGTTTGGCGTTCTATATGTAATACCCCCATTCCGAACACAATGGAACTAGTCTCAGGAGCCAATTCCATTATTTTCAGAAGATAGCTTTTCAAAATCAAATTTTTTAATTAAATTCCTTTAATTAATTTCTACGCGTTTCAAGCTCGCACGGCCAAACGATAAGTCTGATCGCTACGAAACTTGAAATCTTATAATAATTTATTATTACGAATTCGATGAAACTAGTTTCGTCGAAATCCGACATAGTACCCAAAAAGGCTATTTTTACTCGTTAATTAAAACAAGAAATTTCCAAAATCAATTTATTCACTTTTAAATTCAATTTCAAAAGTTAACAATCTTCATTATTGTTTAAATAAAATATAAATCAACTTTTGAAGTCATTTTCATTCACATTAAATTCAAGATTCAATTATTTAAAAAAATTCCAATATTAAATTTAAACAATTTAATTATCCAATAAATCGCTATATTTGAAATATAAGTTATTTACCTTATAGAATTTAACTTTTAAAATGAATTCAAAAATAAAACAACCACTTCTAATTTATAGTAATTCAACATTTATTATTCATTCCCAGCTATTGATTATAAACACATTCAATACATAGAATTTCATTTCAATACTTGTTATTGCCTAAATCTTCGAAATTAGTTATTTCAAAATTTTACTCAAGTTCATAGTAAACAAATTACATAAATAAAACATTAAATTTTTATTTCTAACCATTTTTATTCAATAATCATATTAAATTCAATAATTTAAAATAATTAAAATACGAGTCGTTACAATCTCCCCCACTCAAAACTTTTCGTCCTCGAAAAGGGGTTATGTAAGGAATTTAACATTTGATAGATTTTACTCAAAATAAATAACTTATAAAACATTAAAATCTTATTAGAAAACCATTACCATGCTTCCACTATGGCACTCTAATATCAACTTTATGGAAATTACAACTTATTTATAAAAACAAGTTATAAAATTTTAAAACCTCAAATTTTTTCTAACACCTGGATTTACAAAAAATTCGTTAACGTCTCCTTTGCGCGGCTCGATCGTAAAAATTTAAGATATATAACTAAATATACAACCAAATATACATCTCATCTCAATGATGAGGCATCTCGTAGGGAAAAAATTTAAAAATACGGTATGTAATCCGAGGTATGTACCTTATTATTATTAATATGAGTGAGTTCACTCATACTAAAGCTAGCAAAAGAAAATCAAACAACATAACGTCCAAACGGTCTTCGTATGTATCTACCTCAACTCAAATTTGAAATATTACTCACTTATAAAAAGATATAGAAACATGTATGAGTTTAATAGAACTATACAACATGAATTTTGAATCCAAATCATAAGCATTAACACTAATACACAACATAACCATCATATGCAATCAAAAGCAGTAATAACAATGGTTTGCAACAAAAGAAACCATTCAACAATTAATATTCGTCTATTTTATTCACATTCATATGATTTTACATTCAATTTATTTAGTTTCAATTATTTCACTTTGTGTTCAACACATTTCATATCAATTCATTTCTGGGCCATTTTATAAACCATTTCATTTAACCTTATTTAAGTTAGATTTTATTTCATGACCACTTAGTATATTCTCTTTAATACTAATATCATTTATAAACCATTTCATAAAACTATTTAAGTTTATTATAAACATTTTATAAAACGCGACTCATGTTTATTACTACTTCATAACTTAAGTTCATTTTAATTCATTGATTCACTTCATTAGTTCATTTCATTAATTCATATTATTAACTTTACTTAAGGAATTTTATTTTATAACTCAAATTCATATTAATAATTTTTCTTTTTACCACAATCAATTCCATTTAACTTTTCTTAAGTTAACTTTCATCTTATAATTCATTTTATTAACTTATTTCATTGATTCATTCCATTCAACTTGACTTAAGTAAAATTTCGTTTCATAATTTAAGCTTAAAGTATTTCTTACCACTTATACTTAAGTGTATCAACATTTCTTTATTTAACATTCACTTATTTCATATCTCAATTAGTTAACCATCAATTTATTAAAACTCATTCCATTTGTATTCAATTTATTTATATCCAATTTAAATCAAGTTCAATTACTCACATAAATTTTACTTGCACCCATTTATTCTCATTCAATTTCTTTCACTCCCAAATTGCTTTTCATTTTATAATTCAAGTTCGTATTCATTCCATTAATTCATTTTATAGCTTAAGTGGAATTAATTCACTTTAATAATTCATCTAGTTCCATTCAAATCCAATCCAATTTATTTAATCTTTATTAAGTTAAACTTATTTCATTTAATCCATTACTCAGTTTATTTAACTTTATTTAAGTTAAAATTTTCTTTTATTTGCTTAACCGAAATGCCCAACCGTTTTTAAAATTCGGTCTTACTTTCCTATTCAAATTCATAAGTTATAAACTTATTTCTTATCTATACTATTTTCAATTTATAAGTTCAAACTATTTTAATATATCTATCAAATCATACTTGGAATATGTTTTCACAATAAACTTGTTTTAACTAGAAATAAATTTCTTTTGGTAGCAATTCTCACTCAGAAATTCGAAAATGAATACTGGCGATGCTGTAGTCATCCCCAGAATTACTTCCTAGCGACTAAAGCAAGTTCAATGCTTTTATTTCTTTCAAATTCTTTTCAAAATATATTTCTAGTCAAAACACTTTCAAATAATATTATTATTAATTTTGAAGGCTTTGAAACAATTTTGAAAGCAACATGATTTAAATTCTAAAATTCTCAGCTTTTAAATCCTTTCTATTTATAAGCTATATTATAAATATACTTATACAATTCCATTACCTTATTATGAAAACATTTCGTTAATTCACATCTTGTTATTGTAAACAATTTTTATTGTAATTAGATTTCAATTCAATCTAATTTTCGAACTCTTCGTGAAATAGAGTTCACAAAGTATTCGTTTTTAGTTTAATACAAACAATAATGGATGATAACTAAATATTATCATCTCCTAATAAAAACATTCATTAATAATCATTGTTATCCGAGTTTTTAACCCAACAGAATCCAACAGAAAACAGGACAACCTTGTATAGACCGGATGGTTCGGGACTTATCCAGAAAAACTAAGCAAAGGACAAGCTGTACAAATAAGGCAACGACTAGGATCAGTGAGGCCAAGAGGTCCGCATTCCTTTAAATAAATCAGTACCTGAACATAAACAACTAGCGAATTGCCATCAAAATGTAAGAGCAACGATAAAAGGCTATGGAAACATCTCTAATTCCAGACTCCAAAAAATCCTAAGTGCTTAGATCGTCAAAGAACCATGCTTCTCCCCGAGCCTTCAAACAAACCAGCTGTGGAACACTACAAAAGTGGCAAGACATTGGCCCGCAAAACGAACCAAGTCTATGGGTCGTTGGCGACCCATAGGCCATGGGTCGCCAACGAACCATTGTTTTGACTCGTTTTGCAAGCCAAATTCCCCCTAGGTCACCTGTTACCTACCTTCAAGCTGATGAAGATAGGCCTAGCCCAGAATCTCTCTGATCTCTATAAATACCATCCCACCTACAACATAAACAAGATCTTCTCCGGACTGGTTGCTGAAGCTCTGTTGGAACTATTCTTCACTCTCTATCTCCCTCACATCCAAAGGAATTCACTGTGATTCTCCAGTAGATTCCAGCTCTGGGGATTCAATCTAGCCAGGAAACAATCAAAGCCTTGTAATCAAACAACTCTTGTAACAGCAATAAGTCTATAGTAAAGCTATAAAGTAGACGTAGGCTTCATTTACAGCCAAACCACTATAAAAATTCTCTGTCTTCTTTCTTTTACTGTTCTTTTTCTTTACCTATGATTTGTGATATTGCTCTATCAGAGCAGGGCTGGGCTTTCAAACTCAAACCAGGGAGTTGGTCCATATTTTGGGTTAACATTTTGGTGCTTTCACTGAGAACCTAAGTCAGGATCCAGATCTAGCTGTCTACTTTGGATCCCATAGGTTCAGAAGTTAGATCCCCAATCTCTGCTTGAAGAACTTGTTGTTTTAGGACCAATGGCTCCAGGAAGAAGAAGAACTGCCTTTGGAAGATCCATAGGGGAAGTAATAGCTGGACAAGAAGTTAGTCTCCAATAAGCTGAAGAAAATGGTGCTAACTTAGAAAACCAGGCACCAGTATCCACCAGTCAGCATGAAGTCATCACCAAGGACGAGCTAAATAAGATGGCTGAGGAGATCAATCAAAAAATGGAAATAGTCAAAAGACTCCGATGGAGAAGCTCAACGCTCTGTTGACCCTACAATCAAACCTCGCTCCAAGGACTGTGCCTGAACCAGTGGCTGTTGTGGAACAAGAGAATTCCTTCGTTTCCGGCCTGCATAGAAGGAACAGAAAGCAGCCACAAAGAAGGGTAACAACAAGATGCAACATGGAGGAGAATGAGAAAACCTCACTCGATGCAAGGCGAACGATCTTGAATTTGAATCAAGGGGCCAAAACACCGCAGGAAGATATAACTGTCAATCTCTCCGATTCGAAAGATGGAGAGCAAGGTAATCAGATGGAAGAAACTGTCAATGCGTTCGATGATGCTAGAAACATCCAAACTGACCCAGTTAAGCCAACTATAAGCCAACGTGTGAGTGGCTCTCCCGGAGACATGAGAGCCTCAGCTTCAGCCATGTGCTAAGACCGTTTGCAGAACCAAACACTCAGTGCGGTGACTGATTTCCACCCTCAGGGCTACCGGACATCAGAGGCATACATAGTAGACATGGTCAGACGGTTGATGGACGAGAGTAAGGACCGAAAGGACGATGAATGGGGATCTTCCCTGAGTCGGACCCCCTTTACCGGTGAGATCTTGAATGTAGGATACCCAGACCAATTCACTATGCCAACTATCCCCTCCTACGATGGAACAAAAGACCCAAAACCCCATTTA
The DNA here is from genome assembly GCA_030737815.1 of Allium fistulosum. Lineage (NCBI taxonomy): Eukaryota > Viridiplantae > Streptophyta > Magnoliopsida > Asparagales > Amaryllidaceae > Allium > Allium fistulosum. Next base: position 1,028,310,025 of record CM060902.1, read on the forward strand.
CAAGTATACCTAGTACGTGGACAGAGCCAATGCTCCAGAGGCCGTCCGCTGTCGATGTTTCCCAATTTTTCTAGAAGGAGTCGCGTTTGTGTGGTTCATCAGACTCCCCCAAGTTCCATTTCTACTTTTGAGCAACTTGCAACGAAATTCCTTGACCAGTTCAGGCTTCATACCGCACAACTGAAGGACGTTATGCCCCTATGGTCCAAGGGCGCAACGAGTCATTTAAATCATTCATAAGCAGGTTTAACACCGAGGTAACAAAAGTAAGCAACCCCAATGAGAATATGGTTTTTATGGCGTTAGTCTGCACTATTCACCCAGAAACGTAATTCGGGAAATGGATTAAGATGAAGCGACCTACCAACAGGAAAGACTTCAATCGTAAAGCAAGCCAGTATTTGAGATCAAGAAGCATAGGAATTGGAAAGAAAGTCTACCGGTACACAATAGACGGACGTTGGACAAAGTGACATGGTGGAAAATCAAAACACACGCGGTCCTGGAAGTACTCAAGGAGTTGTGGAAAAGAATGGGAATAAGAAGAGAAGAAACCAGAACTCCGATAAAAGAAATAATGGTGGCAACAAAAAAATTTTAAAGTTTAGATAGGAGGACTATACCCCCCTAAATGACACTCCGGAGAATATTTATCTCGCAATATAGGAAATAGAAAAGTATAAGAAACCTTTTAGATAGGAGGAAACGGAATAGCAAAAGCGCTCAGGGAAATTCTACTGCTTCCACGAGACGCACGGGCACAATACAAACAAATGCCGCCACCTTAAGGACCTCATCGAAAGGTTAATCCGGGACAACAAACTTCAACAGTATGTGAAGAAGCCACAAAAAACCCAATCAACCTATGGTCCCTCAATCTCCTAGAGAGCAAAGAAATCAAGTTGGAACTAGTGAAGAAGGGTCAAAATGAACTGACTGGAGGATTATTATCGGGACAATATCTGGGGGACCACATCCTGTGCAAAGAAGTTGGGGAGAGATGGAACGATATGCGAGTTCATTAAAGCATGCTCCAAAGGAATTGTATTTAGTAGTAGATGATGAAACTCCGGCCAAGCAGCAAAAGGTTCTAAGCGATGACATAGTGTTCCGTAATCGGGACATCGAAGGGATTGAAGCTCCAACTCTCACCCAATGGTGGTGACAGTAGGAATCGATCCCACTGTAGTACAACGAGTGTCGGTTGATAGTGGCAGTTCCGTTAACATACTTTTCAAACGAACTTTTGACCAAATGAAAATTGGCATGAAAAGCGTATCCGCTGCCAGACTAAGATTCAGGGGTTTACCGAAGAACCCAAACAACGGGTGGGAACAATTGACCTACCTGTGGAGCTTGGAGAGGGTGAGCGACGAGTCACCCTAATTTATACTTTTGTGATCGTGGATGAAAAGTCAACATACAATGCATCCTTGGGACGGCCCGCATTAGCCGACTTCAGAATAGCATTGGCCCAATGGTGCCTTACAATGAAGTTCCCTACCCAGCACAGAATCGAAACTGTGAATGGAGACCAAAGCGTTGCCCGGGAATGCTACATCGCAGAGTTGCATGTGTCAAGAAGAAAGGAAAAGGAAAGGATGTGAGGAAGGCCCTCCACATCCATGAGCCCTTCGAATAGCAACTACAGAGCCGCCCCTGGCTTGGGGACCATAGCCGATGCTTCAAGGCTTTGGACCCTAGGAAGAAGAGCTCAGGGGAGGATCGGGCAGCACCGACAGAGTTGACGGTGTCTGTCCCAGTCTGTATGGATGACCCAACCCGGGTCCTAAAAATTAGGTTGCACCTTGGAAACAAGATGCAATCAGGACTAACCAAATTCTTCCGTGCCAACTTGGACATATTTGCTTGGACACACTCTAATATGTATGGGTTATCACCCGAGATTTCCTGTCATGCCCTTAATATTGACTCCAAATTAACCCCCGTTAAGCAAAAAAGGCGCAGCCTGGGCCCGGAATGGTCCAAGGCAATGAGAGAAGAAGTTGATAAACTAATGGATAACGACTTCATTCGAGATGCGACCTACCCCGAATGGGTATCGAACCTAATTCTAGTCAAGAAGTCCAATGGAAAATGGTGAACCTGCATTGATTTCTCGTACCTCAACAAAGCCTATCCGAAGGATAGCTTCATGCTCTCGAGGATTGATCAACTGGTGGATGGAACAGCGGGACATGAGCTGTTGTCATTTATGGATGCGTACTCGGGCTATAACCAGATCCTGATGCATGAACTGGACCGAGAGAATACCAGCTTAATCATCGATTTGGGACTGTACTGCTATAGAGTAATGCCATCCGGTTTGAAAAATGCATGGGCAACGTACCAACGGCTAGTGAATACTATGTTCAAATGCTAGATTGGGAAGACTATGGATGTTTATGTGGACGATATATCAGTCAAATCCCGAGTGCTGCTAACCAACTAGATAATCTCAAAAAAATGTTCGGAATACTCCACAAATACAGAATGAAGCTTAGCCTGCTTAAATGTCACTTTGGAGTAGCCTATGGGAAATTCCTGGGATTCATAATAAGTGCCCAGGGCATCGAAGCAAATCCAGAGAAACTAATAGTGTTACGGGAAGTCCAAGCCCCTAAAAATAAGAGATAACTTCAAAGCTTGAATGGAAAGGTCGCAAAACTGAGTCGGTTCATCTCTAAAGCTACAGACAAGTGCATACCGTTCTTCGACGCACTAAAGAAAGAAAGGAAAAACTTTGAATCGAGCGAAGCTTGCCAGAAAGCTTTCGAGGAACTGCTATGACACATGGAAGCTCCCTCGATTTTATCAAATCGGTGGATGGAGAAGACATATTTATCTATTTAGCGGTTTACCTACACGCACTGAGCGCGGCTCTAGTGCGGGAAGAAGCAAGAATCCAGCGACCTATGTACTACATTAGCAAACGACTCACTGGAGCTGAGAAGAATTACCCAAAGATGGAAAAGCTAGCGTATTGCCTTTTGATCGCATCCCAGAAATTACGACCGTACTTCCAGGCTCATCCGATTAAAGTATTGACTAACCAGCCCCTGAAGCAAGTTTTATATCGGCTAGAAACTTCCGGATGACTACTAAAGTGGAATATAGAGTTGAGCAAGTACGACATCACATACCATCCAAGGAAAGCGACCAATGGGCAAGCGTTGGCCGACTTCATTGCTGAATTTACCATAAGGGACGAGGAGGAGGAAATTCAGCCGGAAGTAGGCACGCAATGGAAGCTCTTCGTCGATAGTGCATCAAACAACCTCTGTTCGGGAGCTGGGGTAGTGCTTAAAACCCCAGAGGGGAGAGCCATTAGCTATGCTTTGCGCTTGAAATTCCCAGCAACAAATAACGAAGTAGAGTATGAAGCCTTGATCGCTGGACTAAAGGTTGTAAAGGACCTCGGGATAAAATTTATTCAAATATACAGCGACCCCCAACTGGTCGTCTGTCAAGTGAAAGGGGAATACCAAGCACGTGGAGAAAATCTCGCCCCGCAATTTTCCAAAGTACAAGAGCTTTAAGTGATATCGAGCACTACACCATAACTCACATCCCACGAGAGAAAAACGCCAAAGTCGACTATTTGGCCAAGCTAGTAAGCACCGGAGAAGCCTAGTCATTGGGATTGGTTTCGGTTGAAATGCTAACCAACCCAAGCATAGACGGAACGGACGTGGACTGGATTCTAGAGACCACCGTCGAGCCAGATACATGGATGACACCGATAAAGGACTATCTACTTGTAGGAACCCTACCAACTGACCAAAATCAACGGAAGAAGCTCCTCCGCAAGGCACCAAGGTTCATGATACATGATGGGATACTCTATCGAAGGGAATTCTCGACCCCTCTTCTTAGGTGTGTGACTGATGATGAAGCATGACAAATCCTGAAGGAAGTACATGAAGGCGAATGCGGAGACCACACTGCAGGGCAGACGCTGGTAAAGAAAGTCCTTCGATACAGGTACTTTTGGCCAACAATAAATCACGATGCCGCAGATCACGCCAGAAGATGTGATCGATGTCAAATATTCAGCAAAATTAAGAGAACTCCTTCAACAGAACTGACACAAATGGTCAGTCCATGGCCATTTGCAATATGGTGGATCGATTGATTGGTGTCCTTCCAATAGCTAGGAGGAGCCAAATATGCTATAGTTGTTGTAGATTATTTCACAAAATGGGTCGAAGCGGAACCTTTGGCCTCCATAACCACAAAGAAAGTTATTAACTTTGTCACCAAAAACATTATTTGCAGGTTTGGTGTGCCGCAAAAAATCATCACTGACAGTGGTACCCAATTCGAAAATGCCGAGTTCAAATACTACTATAGGCGCTTCCGAATTGAAAAAAGCTTTTCCCCAGTGGCTCATCCGCAAGCAAACGAGCAAGTGGAAGCAATAAATAAGATTATGAAATCCACCATCAAAAAGCGATTAACAAAAGCAAAAGGAAATTGAGTTGACGAACTTCCACTCGCACTATGGGCATACAGGACAACACACAAAGCAGCAACTGTCCACACTCCGTTTGCATTAGCATATGGTTTAGAAGCAATGATTTCTATTGAATTAGAAGTCCACTCGCATCGAAGGTAGAATTTTAATCAAGCACAAAACGAACAACTCTTACTCGAATCGCTAGACATGGTTATTGAAAAAAGAGAAGAAGCAGAGTTCAGAACGGCTGCCCACCAAAAAAGGGTTGCATGGTACTTCAACTCCAAAGTTCATAGTCAGACCTTCGTAGTTGGAGATCTTATGCTCAAGCGAGTTTACCCTGTACCGGGAGCTTTCAGACCAAACTGGGAAGGACCGTATGTTGTTTATCAAAAGCTCAGCGTCGGGACTTTAAAGCTGACGACCGTCGACGAGGTCGTAGTTCCCAGAGCCTAGAATAACTAATCTCTCCACCGTTATTTCATCTAAAAACTATTTTTTGTATTTTCTATTTTTCAGCAAATAAGCCATCCCGGAAATGCCGGTGGCATTGTAAATAGGCAAAGAATCTGCCATGTTTTCCTTAATAATGTTTGCTTCTTGAACCAACCAGACTGTGTTCATAATTATTACCCGTCGAGTTGACGGAAGCAAATCGCCTCACACCGTTGGATCAGCGGAATTCGATCCTTACTTCTCGAAAAATAAAAATCAGTGGTGCCCCGAAAACCCCGGGAGGTATATTAAAAAACGACTTTCCTCGCGTTGCCCGGAGATAGGCAATGCCGAGGACCACCTAAAAAACTAAGTCCTCCGCGTTGCCCGGAGATAGGCCACGCCGAGGGGCACCAAACTGAAACTCCTCTCATTGTCCGGAGATAGGCAACACCGAGGAGCATCAAAAAGTAACTCCTCCGTGTTGCACGGAGATAGGCAGCGCCGGGGAGCAATTTAAAAAACTAACTCCTCGTGTCGCCCGAAGAAAGGTAACGCCAAGGAGCATCGAAAGTCGTGCATCTCGTAAGCCATGCACCCAAATTTAAATTCCTCACGTTGCCCGGAGATAGGCAAAGCCGAGGAACATCGAAAAAGTACTCCTCATGTTGCTCGGAGATAGGCGATGCCGAGGAATGTCGGAAACAAACTCCACGCGTTGCTCGGAGATAGGCAATGCCGAGGAACATCCAAAGCCGCGCATTCCGTAAGCCACACACTCAAATTTAAACTTCTCGCATTGCCCGAAGATGGGCAATGCCGAGGAACATCAAAAGACGCGCATCTCATAAGCCACGCACTTAAACTGAAACTCCTCGCGTTGCCTGGAGATAGGCAACGCCGCGAAACATCGAAAACAAACTCCTCGCGTTGCCCGGAGATAGGCAACGCGGATGAAGATCTAAAATCAACTTCTCACGTTTCCTGGAGATAGACAACGCTGAAAAGCATCCAAACTCACACTCCCTACTACATAAATAGGGCGCTAAATCCCAAAATAGTAGCCCTCGCATGACCCGAAGATGGGCAGTACCGTGGAGAGTGAGAAACCTCATGCATTTAGTCAGGAATAATTGGTGCTAGAAGGAAGGAACTCAATGATTGACAATGCATATCCATGCATAAAGTGCATACTTACCTGAATGCTGCCAGAAACTAAGAATACATGTTAAGGTCGCAAAACTTCCAAAGAAAGATCAGGTCATGACTTAGCTAGATTTTCAAGAGAGGTCATCAAAAACCTAGGCTACCGGATACTGAAAAATTGTTTGAAGTAAACAACCTTGTGAACTGGGGGGAATATACCTGTACCGAGACAGAATCACGCGAATGCAATAAGTTCACAGTTTTGTCACTCCAAACAATAATAAGCCCACAAGTTCTAACTCAAAGTTTTATGAACTTCCAAACAAAAATTTTCCAAGTTTTATGAACCTCCAAACAAAATTCTAAACAAAAATTCCTCAGTGTTAGAAACTTTTTTTAAAAAGTTTTGTGAATTTCTAAACAAAATTTCTCTAAGTGTTGTTAATCTTTAAGTGCTGTCACTTCAAATGAAGGACTTTGGCTATAATCACAGAACTAGTAAAGCATGAAATGAAACAAGCACAAGTACACAGAACATATATGAATAGACAAAGAAAAGTACAGTCAAAATATCATTGTATTTCTTATGATTTTCTGTACACAGGATCAAAATGTAGGGGCCGTACCCACACCACAATGGCCAACAAAGAGAAACTACAGACTCTGCAGTAAGGATGCAAAGTGCAAACTCTACACTTGAAAAAATAACTCAAAAAGAAGCAAAAACAAGTCAAAAACAAGTCAGTCTTCTTGCAAGCTATTGGCCAAAATCAAGTCCGTCCTCAGGCCAGCCACTCAACGCTTCTTGCCACCGCTTCCCTTTCCACCTCTGGTTGGTAGTTTATGCTTCTTTTCAAGAGAGGTGTCGCTACCAGTAATGTCAACATGCACTTCGGTGGCAATCTCCTCCTCCTCCTCCGAATGTTTTTTAGAAGAGCTTCCCTTTGCTTTGCGTTTTCTTGACTTCTGGAAGCCCTTCAAAGCTTTGACTGCCTCCACCTTTTCCTTCTTGATGGCAACCAAATCATGTTGAGTCTTCTGCAGCTGCTCCGTCTTAGTCTCGTTATCCTTAGCCTCTTCTGCAGTTATATCACCTTCAAATGACGCTAAAGGGTCGTTCAAGCCATGGAGCGCCGCTATTTTCTCGGCCTCTGGTCCCAGTTGTTAATTAGACGTGGATGTGGGAACTAGAGCAGGAACGGATATAATCTCAAAGGATGTGAAAATGGCAGCAGGCGCAAGCACCGAAGTAGTTGGTGTGTCAAAAGGACAAGTGGATGGACCTAGAAGATCAAAAAGGAAAGCATTAAACTCCACTTGCTCCTGTGGCGTAAGATGGAGACTCCCGAATTCGGGAGAAGCATGTACGTTACCTGCACCAAGCGAAGAATCATGAATAGCGACTTCGAACTCATCGTCATCGCCTTCTTTTGAGGGCTCCACCACATGAGGAATAATATCAACTTTTGAACTCATCGGCTGGCCATAGAGCTATTCCGACTGTCCGTCCACACCAAAGGTAGAAGGTTTGGTAAGTGTGTCGGTGGTGGTCATCAAGGCAGCATTGGCGGCCTCCCTCTCTCGTTCAACTTGGAGAATCTCCTAGCCATCAACTAGCGTTGTCTTGGATTCATCATTGAGATAGGCATCTCGTAGCTCTTGATCGGAGTAATTGTCGCCGCTGTCAGCAAAACGAGATAAGATTTCCACCCAAACGAGGGCGAGAGTGCGTGAAAACTTCGGGCCAAGATAGCTGAGACTTCCTTGATGCAATAGAGAGTTGTCGCAGAAGTTCAGAATTGTCGCATCCAACTTCTCCATCTTCCTTTCGAAGGCATGTTGGAGGTCCAAGTAGTCTATTGTCATCGCAGCCTTCTCAACTTCAACGGCAGTTTTGTCGGCACTAAGCTGCACGACCTAAGCCTGTAGGTTAGCAATGGTCTCAACTTGGTCGGCGATCATCTTGTTGTGCCCTTTAACAATTAAATCATGGTCGGCGATGGTTTTCCTTTGAGCTTCAATGATAGCATTGCAAGCGGTCACTTGTTCTTTCAATTTAGTCTCATCCGCATGAGTCTTTTTTAATTTCGTCTCTCCAGACAATCTCGACCTTCTCATGCACGTCCTTCAACTCCTTCATCAGGCTGGCGGTTCTCCTACTTTCCCGAAGCGTTGTCTCCTTCTCCAACTGTTTAATTTTAGCGTCCCGATCGGCCAACGCCTTTTCAAAATCACCTTTTTTGTTTTCAAAGGAGAGGATCTCTTGGTAATTATTTATGTTAGTGTCCACCAGCTGCTTGTAGAGCTTCTCCCATTTCTCGGTCTGCTCTATGTCATTTTGTATAGCTTGGAGATGCGGCACGAAGGAATCCCTGCGAATGGGATGAAGGTCCATGTCAAACTTAACCCCTCTTAAAAACCAACCCGGAAGCGCCGCCTCAAGCTTAGGGGGGCCCGAAGGAAGAGTGTAGGCCAGCCTCCAGTTCGGATGAGATTCACCAGGGGTAGCAGTACTAATGGAAGAAGATGAAATATGAGTTAGGGGAAAAATCGTGGCAGAAGTGACAGGAATTTCTTGGCCCATGGAAGTGTGTTTCGAAGCAAGCTCTGAAGGATGGCAGCGATAGACGAACTTTGATTTTTTTTGATGGCTCAATTCTTTTCTCATGAGATCTTCTTTTCTCATACCCACCTCTGGGTGAACGAGCTTGATCTCTCTCTTCCTAGCGGCGGGTTTCAGCTTCAAGCTCCTTCCTCCGCCTGTATTCTTCCTCCATCTCTCGAACTTAATGGCGGCTGGAGGGGCGCTTGGGGTACCGTTGGGAATTAGTATAATCTTCAAATTCGTCGTAAAAGCCTCGTCCCCTCATCATACTTGGAATGAGACACACATAAGAGGCTTCAGAAGCATGATATAAACTGAGCAAATATATAAGGAGATGGAAATAAGTGTAATCCTAGTGCAACGTGTTGTGTGTCCCTAATAGGGGCCTAAGATGTCATCACAAACCTGAACAAACGGTTGTCGTAGGTGGGATCAGACTGATTTTGACTGTTATATGCAGGATCGAGCTAACTATTGGTGCAATATCGTCGGAACAGGAAGGCATTGTGTCAAATTTAAAGTCCCCTTTCATGAGCACATCGAAGTCGGCAAAACATCACTGAAATCTTCGAACCCCGCATGACATCCTTACTCGAGCAATCGTGATGTCTTCTAGTTTCCACGGCTTTGCCTTTACCACTTGCATCGAAAGGAGGTGGGCTCAGGAGATCGGGACTCATTCCCGGAGTCTCATCGCAATACTCAGAGTTCACCTTCAGATTCCGACGAGAAGTAATCACTAGACTCGTCGCTACTACTCTCGAACTCTCCTTCTTCTTTTTCTGAGTCTATCACAGCTTTGCCTTCTCTATGCTTGAACTCGTCTTCTGCTTCCTCTGGGATCGGAGCCATTCTAACTGAACCACTTAGTCTAGTTGCAATAGCGTCTTCCATCTTACGGGCCTCACCGGGTGATCCTCTGGACGGGCTACCTCTCTCTTGATCTTCCTCGGAAACGTGGGATAAAGAAGCGGATCTTGTGAGAACCCTGGATCGGCCAAGAGAGGGAGTTTCAATCTGAACGGCGGATCTACCCAGAGCTAACAGTCCGTACATCGGCCAGTAGAACTTTAAGCACCTCTCTTCAGCGTCAATAGCCTTTAAAGTTTGGCAAACTTCATCAAGCGTCACATCTCTATTCGGCCTTGGGATAACTGCAAGAGAAGTATATTTAGTTAGAAACTCCAATATAATGCCTCGGAGCTCGATGAATGGAAAAGAGAAGCTTACCCCCCGTCGTTCATCGACGGTTGAACCCCTCGGGGCATCTAACGAAAAAGTACTACATTTTGAATTGTGATAAGTTGCTTTGCAATCGTAAGACGATCTTTCGATTCCTTCGGGCCTCAATTATAATCAAAGAGGGATAGTCGTCTCCCCTCTTGAATGCTAGAAAATACCACAACTCATAGAAACTTGGGATGCGGTTGAACGTCCATATGAAAAGGACTTGCAAGCAAGTAAGGATGGCGTAACCATTTAGATGAAGCTGGAATGGGGCGATTCCCAAGTTTGAGAGCGTCTCACGTAGAAAATCATTGAAGGGAGGCAGGGCACCGTTCAGACACGTGTATTTATGGCAAGCAGTGTACCCCGGTGGGGGCATACGAGCGAATTCGTCTTTCGCCGGCAGACGCGCGTCCTCTTTGGGAATTTCGTGCTGTGTACATATGTTGTGAAGAACCTTGGCAAAAACCACTGACGAGGCTCTTTCAGGTGGATTAAGCAGGACTCAAAAGTTGGGGGGCATGCGGTCCACGGTGGGCCCGACTACAACTAATTGACCATACTGAGCTTATAGGTCGATGATGACTCAGCTTCGGAGAACACTGGGCTTCGCCCGCTTGACTTACTACGTGTAGATGGCTGCTTCATTCCATATAGCATAACTCGCATCCGAAAACGGTCCGGTAAATCTACCCTAAATTCATAAGTTTCCCCAATCACAGTTGAATTCCGAATAAACATTAACTTGTAATCGACACGTCAGACTTCGAGTGCGAACTAGGGCAAGTGTGTAAGTGTAGTGTGCTATCTATATGGGATAAACTCATTGCTCAGTACACTGCAAATGCTCTATCCCGTGTAGATAGTTCGCTCGCCGTGGAAGAAGAAAAGAACTTTCCATGTTAGTCCATTTTTTTCTACTTCTTGTGCACTTACTCGTTATCGATCAATGATCGATAACGGATCCGTTGTACGAAGCAACACAAAAAACTCTTCCCATTACAAGAGCACCAAATGCAGAATAACCAAGCAGGATAAGCCCAAGTACTCTGGAAAAATCGGGATGGACAAGTAATATGTCGTACGATAATGCCTACAAAACTGGACACAAGTCGATTTTGGTTTAACGGACGAAGATAGCAAAATGCATCAAGTGTTGGGCCACAGCCCAAATGTCGTTTCCGGAAGAAACTCAAGACCCGATTGGTTACCTCGACCCGTTAAACCATAATCGACTCGGACTTCTCGTAATCGACATAGCAAATTGAACACTAGTCTTTAAATCATTGTACCAACATAACAATTAGCAAATCAACCAAGCAAACCCACCTCAAACTAATTGAAGGAACAAGAAGAATCAAGAATCAAACTCAGCTAGCTCTGGGCTAGATCGTTGGCAAACTGATGATAGGTCGGCTACAACCCAACATCAGGCTAGGGCTTGATTGCAATGAGCTAGAGCTTGGCTAGGGTTTCATGAAAAAGGCCTGAAGGAATCAATGGCAAATGGATTCGAACAAAGTAATGGATCAGATCGAGTGAATGAGTGGGTCGCTTGGAGTTGAATCGCTAGAGAATTGAATCGTTGTAGGTTAGATCGTGTGAAGATGCAAAGTCGGCTCGAGTCAAAGTGAAGGAGCTATGGTCGATTTGAGTACATAAGTAGGGAAGGAGAAAAGGCCAAAAATTTTGCTAAGTAATCGGGTCGCCCTCGACCCGAACTAGCTTTATAGTAAAAAAATCTCATGCAGATAGGTCCCTAGCGACCATCTCACATGGATCGCTAGCGACCCACTAAAAAAATGAAATGATGATGATAAAGAATGCATACATACATTTAAAGGAAAAGAAGAAAGAAAGCTTCATTTATTCATCTCAAACTCGATCGATTACAACTGTTCGTCATTCCAAAGCACGCGGGGAACTATGGGTAGAAATGTGATCGGTTTTGGTAAGCAAGAGCAATCAGAACTAAAGAAAGACGACCAAGAACGTGAAGGTTGCGTATTTGTAAAGCTCTAATGAAATCATTCGAAAATCAACAAATGGATGTTGAAAGCGATAATTTCAAGAGCACACCTTGTTTACAACGAAGATATACTCTAGGGGGCAAATGTTATCCGGGTTTTTAACCCAGTAGAATCCAACAGAAAGCAGGACAACCTTGTGTAGACCGGATGGTTTGGGACTTAACCATAAAATCTAAGACAAGGTCCAAGCTGTACGAATAAGGCAACAACTGGGATCAACGAGGCCGAGAGGTCCGTATTTCTCTAAACCAATCAGTAGCTGAACATAAACAGCTAGCGAATTGCAATCAAAATGTAAGAGCAACGATAAAAGGCTATGGAAACATCTCCAATTCCAGACTGCAGAAAAATCCTAAGTGCTTAAATCATCAGAGACCCATGCTTCCCCTGAGCCTTCAAACAAACCAGATGTGGAACACTACAAAAGAGGCGAGACATTGGCCCGCAAAATGAACCAAGTCTATGAGTCGCCGGCGACCCATATGCTATGGGTCGCCAACGACCAATGGTTTTGACTCGTTTTGCGAGCAAACGTCCCCCTAGGTCGCATGTTACCTACCTGCGAGCTGATAAAGACAAGCTTGGCCCAGAAGCTCTCCGATCTCTATAAATACCATCCCACCTGCAACATAAACAGGATCTTCTCTAGACTGGTTGTTGAAGCTCTGCTGGAATTATTCTTCACTCTCTATCTCCCTCACGGCAATCCCCAAAGGAATTCACTGTGATTCTCCAGTGGATTCCAGCTCTGGGGATTCAATCTAGCTAGGAAACAATCAAAGCCTTGTAATCAAACAACTCTTGTAACAACAATCAGTCTATAGTAAAGCTATAAAGTGGACGTAGGTTTCATTAACAGCCGAACCACTATAAAAATTCTTTGTCTTCTTTCTTTTACTGTTCTTTTTCTTGTGATCTATGATATTGCTCAGTCAGAACAGGGCTGGTGCTTTCAAACTCAAACCAGGGCGTTGGTCCATTTTTTGGGTCAACAATCATAAAGGTTTATGAAAATCATCATTTTCTGTATAAAATATAATTTAGGTAAAATTATTTTATTTACCCTATTTTAAAACAATATTATGTCGACTTGCCTCGGTTAAGTGTTTAGAAACCCCTATCGATAACATGGTGTAATAGGCACCGACCAGAATTCATAAACAACTCAATGGATAAGAAAACACAATATAAAACATTTTATAACACTAACAAGTACGCGCTCTCATATATATACACACTCAAATAAACTAATTCTAGGGTATTACTACCCTATCTCTAATGAGTCAAACCCCACAAAGCTAAGGTTATCGCTAAACCAGAGCTCCGATACCAACTGTGACGACCCGCATTTCGGAAGGTTTAAACGACAATAATCCACACATGTCCAACTCAAACAATCCGAAACATAGATAATCAATGGGGTTAATTAAGAAAAATAAGAAAAGAATAAAACAAATACAGAATCTTGCAGCGGAATGACAAAATATAATAATCAAATAAATAGTTCATGAAGCTGTTTATACTATAAATTTGATTAAAATTTTACAACATCTATCAGATTTATATATACAACGGAACAATAGAATACAATAGTGTAGCAGAACAACATGATGCAAGGGAATAATACTAGTAATAATATACCAATCTTCATCTTCGTCCTCCACAAAATAATCTTCAGTGCGCTGAAAACTCAAGGCAGACCCGAGCGTAATGAAAAGACAAAACAATCAAGTTAGGATAGTGAGTCAAATCAATATCACATATAACATGAGTGTAATAGCATCAGAGATATTTACGGGGTTTTACATCTCCTATCCAGTGTATAACGTGCGTGCAATAAGTCAAGAGATGTTACAGGATTTTCCATCTCTTAAGGATCCGTCAAAATATTTATATATAGTAAAATACACTATATATGTAATGTCTAATCAGTAAAATAAATATTTTTCTTAGCATTAAGGCTTTACATTAATCCTCCTTAACAAGTTTTTAAGCATTGTCGTACATTTTGCATATAACACCCTAATATCACGTCGGGGGGTAGGGATGCGCCTTGATATGATAACACTAAACCAAAATCGTAGTGGTCTCGTATAAGGATAAGAGTATGACGAAGCACGTAAGGCAATGCCCAAGGTAGGATACTACCAGTTCGGGTCGCAGGGCTGGTGGTAACGCATCGTGGGCACGACCGCCCACCGCGTCCATCCATCCCATATCGAGTCAAAGAGAGGTCATCCCAAATCAAGGTGCATTAATCAACACCAACATCAAAAGTAATAGTATGGATCAAGTCTAAGAAGAAAATCGAAGAACGGATGTCCGCTAGGGGAAGCTAGCCCACTTGGCCCTGTCAAGCCTAGTCATTTTAAATTGGCACAAGTGCTGGGGTCTATTCATCATCGTTCCCTTTCTTCAAATCCAGCAACGTACACTAAATCCAACCACTTCATTCTTGAGTCTCCTCCGCATACACAGTTGTTAAAGCGGTTCCAATATTGACAAAGAGTATTCCAATAAGAGGCCCCGGTCTCTTTAACAACCAAACGTCGTTTTGCACACCGGTTGGTACTTTTACATTTCGAAAATGATTCATACTTGATATCAAAATATCATATTCACTTCAAAATATCATTTCATTTCGAAATATCGGATTTACTCAAAATATGTCAATTTTACTTGAAATCATTTCATTCAAATTTCTCAATTTTACTTCCAAAATCGTTTCAAATTCCAATTTAGGTTATAAATTCATTTTAACCCAACTCGCGTTTAAAACCATGATTTAAATATAAACAATTCCCACTTTGACCAGTTTGAATTTTTAGAAAAATAGTTTGAATAGTTTAAAATAGTTTACATAGTTTAGATATTAAAATAGATTATATACTAAATGATTTGAAAATTCAAATAATTTGGAAATTTAAAAAGATGAATTTTAAAACAGTTTATAGGAAAATAGTTTATGATGAAAATAATTTCAAATTCAAAACTGTTTCTTCCCATTTCCAAAAATCTGGACTCAGGTCCAAATTCCAATCAAACTGATTCAATTCCAATTATTCCAATTCAACTCATCTTCAATCTTAAATTAATTCAAATCGATTCAATTTTGATTTCAAATTAATTCCAATTTCCATTTCAATTCAAATTAATTTCAATTTCGATGTCAATTCGAATTAACTTCAATTTCGGAACGTTCATTTTAACTTCAAAATCGATTCAACGATTCAATTCAGTGGTTTAAATTTTAATTCAATTTTTGTTTCTAAACCAATTCAATTTATATCAATTTCGAGTTCGATTTTAGAATACCGATTTAAATCACTTAAACCAAATTAAACTTCAATATTCAATTTAAGGTTCAAATCTTCTAAAATAATTCAATTTCGAGCTCAAATTTGAAATATCACTTTAAATCCCTTTTCCTAAGACAAATCTCGATGTTCTAATAAAATTCAATCTTTAAAATAAATTTGATTTCCATAATTCAAATCATATATCGATGATAACTTCAAATTCCAAATCACATTCTTTAAACACTTCTGTTACAATTTTAATTTCAACAATTCAAGATCGAGTTCGAAATTAAATCAATTCCCATATTTCAATTCAATTTTATTTTAATAAAACAAAATCATTTGAATAAATTCAATCCAAGAATTTAACGTCATTTAATTTAACCAATCCGATGTCCGTATATAATTTTCTATCATATGGCCAAGTGAATAGTTATTTCAATTTTAATCGCAGGGATGGATATATATCATTTCAATCCTAATCAAAGTGTCATAGGTATATATCATTTCAACCTATTTCTTTAATTTATCCGAAATAATTCAAATAACAGTTTTATATACTATCAAATAATATACAAGGTGATAACAGGATATATATAAATAAATAAACATCCAATCATCCAAAATATCAACCAATAGGCATCCATCACAATCAACATTCAAAACAGCCAATAAATCACAACAATTAACTAATTATCAATAATTGAAAATTTAACTAGCAGTTTAATCACAATTTCAGTTTAACTGTTAATTCAAGATTTCTAACATATAAATTTCTATGTTGATTTCCATGTCAATTAAATTACCAAACAATAATCAATAAAATTAAATCACTTCATTATTTCAGTTTAACTAACATAAAAATATTTTAGTGTTCGTGAGCGGTTTAAAACAGTCACCTTTATTTGAAACTGAAATTTTTTTAGCTTTAAATAAATTCTAGTTCAATTCCATGTCGTAGACGACTTCGATATGAATACAATGCAACTCGTTTCACTCGAATCCGACCTCGTACGAGAAAGTTATATGATAATTAGCATAACGATTATAATTAAAATAAAATTAATTTAATAATTAACTAATAATAAAACCTTTCCTTATTCTTTCCTTCGGCCCGCGCTCGCGTATCTCTTCCCAGGCAAAATCGTGATTCTCTTCGTCGCTTCATATATATATATATATATATATATATATATATAATTTATTTGATCGTCGAATCACCATAGCACCAGCCGCGCCGCCAACCTCCAGCAAGCCGCCGCCAACCACAGCCACCCAAAAACCCAAAACTAACGCGAACTATGGAGTGAGATCTTGGCGAATACGAGGCGATTCGCCTCGATCCAATCGCACATCGTATAGAGCTCGTCGTGCTCTACACATTTCCTTTTGGAGTCGTGCGAATTCATTGAGTGGATTGAGAGAAATCGAGGAGAGAAGGGAAGTAAATTTCGGCCATTAATCGCGTATAAGAGGAAATGCCTGCGTTTTCTCGATTAGGTTTTGATTAGCGAAAAAATGAAACGATACAACCTTATATAAATTTCCGACCCGATTCACCCATAAATTTTCCGAACTCCAAACGAAGCATGCCGCTTGGCGTTCTATATGTTATACCCCCATTACGAGCACATTGGAACTAGGCTCGAAAGCCAATTCGATCATTTTCAGAAGATAGCTTTTCAAAATCAAATTATTTTAATTAAATTCCTTTAATTAATTTCTACGTGTTTCAAGCTCGCAAGGACAAACGATAAGTCTGATTGCTATGAAACTTGAAATCATATATTAATTCACTATTACGGATCCAACAAAACTTGTTTCATCGAAATCTGAGATATTGCCCAAAATGACTATTTTTACTCTTTAATTAAAACAAGAAATTTCCAAAATCAATTTATTCACTTTTAAATTCAGTTTTAAAAGTTAACAATATTCATTCTTGTTTAAATAAAATTTAAACCAACTTTTGAAGTCTTTTTCATTCACATTAAATTCAGGATTTAATTATTTAAACAATTTCAAATATTCAATTTAAATAATTTAATTATCCAATAAATCGCTATATTTGAAAATAAGCTATTTAACTTATAAAATTTAACTTTAAAATGAATTCAAAAATAAAACAACCACTTCCAATTTACAGTAATTCAACATTTATTATTCAATCACAGTTATTGATTATAAACACATTCAATACATATAATTTCATTTCAATACTTGTTATTGCCTAAATCTTTAAAATTGGTTATTTCAAAATTTTATTCAAGTTCATATTAAACATATTACATAAATAAAATATTAAATTTTTATTTCTAATCATTTTTATTCAATAATTTAAAATAGTTAAAAATACGGTCGTTACAAACATCCAAAACCATGCCCTGTAATCTGAAGGTCTCGGCCTGACCTGAGTATCATATAGAAAATATAATAAACGGGTCAAAATATAACTAATTCAAATGGTGTAAGTCATGATAATATATGAAATATAACATGTATAATTAATATCTATAACATACATATATGCTAAAACAATCGCACACAGCGTAAATAATGATATCACCATGTCATAAATCCACATCAAGCCTCTCATGGGCTATCATCTCAAAATATGGTGATAAAATAAGAAATACGCCGACAGAAATCATCAATATAGTATATAAACATGAATCACCACACCATAAGGTCATATCAAGTCTCACAAGGACTACCATCTCAAATGTGGTGAATATCATATCAAAAGATGTCAATAAAATCATCTAAAAGGCATATAACACAAATCACCAGTCACAAAATCAAATCAAGTCACACAGGGAACTATCATCTCAAATATTGTGATAATTAATTTCAAAACCATTGAAGCTATGAATAACCAATAAAACAGAATCAAAGTGCTTCGATGAACAAATCAGGAATGGTTACTCAAACACTAAACAAAAGTCACAACCTCGGGTCCCGGAGAAGTCATGACAGTGATAGAATCCCATCTCAGTCTAGAGTACAGAAGCACAAGGCCTCAAACCTTGAGGTCTACTATGTAGCTTTAGAGTTCTTGCCTGCAACACAAGGCAACCTACTCGGGTGTTTGCCCGCAAAGTAAGGTAACCCACTCGTTCAATACTATCAGTCCCGCAACATAAGGATCAACTCGACCGATGGGTATGTAGTCCCGCAACACAAGGAACACATCTCATGTAAGTCTAAATACCCTACAACACAAGGGTAACTCACCTCACAATCATGTAAACAAATCCCGCAACACAAGTATTTGCCCCATCACTAGAATACTAGATACCGATATCAAATTGGCGAAGAAGTGAGGAATATCCACTCAAGGCATTATCGACTACGTAACATCGAGTACCTCGATTAAACATAACTCAGAAATGTATATCACTTCCATACAGTAACTAAGTAAATATCACCTAAACCGAAAGTACAGTTTAGTGATATTCAAATATTTACTATATGTCAATAATTCCAACTCGTTTTTCTATTTGATGAATCATGAAAATAACCGGTGAAGAATTAACGAATGTCCCATACCATCCACAGTTCTAGTCCGTTTATAAACAATCCTCATCTCATAAAAAAATCAAAAAAATCATGAAATTAGATTTAAATAAAAGAAAGAGATTATAAAATCAATTTTATTTTTCTTTAAAAATAAAGGTAATTGTTTTACTTTAAAAGAGTATAAAATAATACTTTATAAATCATTTTTAGAAAATTTAAAATAAAAGAACTTCTAGAACAGTTTTATTTATTTAAGAAATTAGAATAAATCTTGTTTCGATTCCAAAATGATATTTTAAAATCTAACAATTTGAAAATTTGGAGAATAATAAGGTAAAAAAATTCCTTCTCTTTTGAAATAATTTTAAAACACTTTAAATAATAATATTTAATGTTTCCAAAATTTGAAAACATTACAAAATGCCCAAATCAATCCAACCAGGCAGAATAGTCGAAAAATATAGAAAACAGCTAAATAGCCTTTGTTTGAACCAATACTAGTTCAGACACGGGCATCGATCGATGATTAAAACCACGATTTATGGGATGCAACACAGGCTATAAGGGAATCACATGCAATTGACAAAGCACCCCAACCAATCACAATTATATGGAATCAATCAATAATGTACTAATCAAAAATTACTAACAAATTTCATTTCCCTATAATGGAATTTCCTAAAACCAAATTTTCCACATTACTAAATAATTTTCTACACAAAGAGAAGTTTAATTGGCTGTCATAGGTGCAAAAAATTAGTTCATATCTGCACTAGAGCAAAAATGTCAATATGCAAGTTTAACGCTCGAAGTTCCATTTTTGCTTTAATTTCATAGATCCTTGATTTTTCCCGAAATGCAGTACAAGTGCAGTCACAGAATAACCATCCAAATAGTGCAATGAATAAACAATAGATAAAAATAATGGGAATTGATTGGGAATAATTCCATTTTGAAATTCCAAATATGCAACACAAACCACTCCAATAATTGACTGCACTCCAAACACATCCACAACACGCAGTGACTGTTTAATATATAATAGTTATAGAAGTGTGAGTGTAATTTCTCACTTGACTCTCCCGAATAATCCATAATTGGTTACTCCTCAAAATCATCTCTAATGTGAAACCATAAATTTCCTAGCTTCCAAATCAACTCAAATTCTTCGCCGTGATGTAGAGGATTATGAAGTCCATCGGCACCAACAACGCCTCAATTGGAGCTCGTATGGACAAGATATTAAAATTAGTACTTTGTGGGATTAATTGGATTTAATTAATTAATAAATAAAAATTAGTCACCTTAATTATAAAATAATCCCTCCTATTCCCAATTCCCAGGCGACGTGAATTTGAAAACAAAAGAACCCAACCTCCTCTCTTCAATCCACCTCTGTACGACGCCGCCAAAGGCGGATTCCAATTGTCGTTCCCCCTCTCAAGACCGCCCACCTCTACACGAGCCCTTGGCCACTCAAAATATCTTCGTCCATGCCTTAAGTTTCCAAACCTATCCCATCACAGTACCCCCGAATGCATGGAAAATCCGGCCACCATGCAAGCGCCTCGATGATCCAACCGTTAATTGTATTCAACGTACCAAGCTCTACAACTTTGCGTTAGAAGTCGAGGGCTGATTTTGCATAGATTGGTGCTGAGGTGTATGGTGCATTGGATTGAAGGGCATGATTTCATTCAGCTAATAGGGTAATAGAATAATGGAGAAGATGTTAGCTCCTATACACACTATTTCATATTATAATATAATAATCACTTCATGTTTTAATCTTCTTCGGGCCGTCAGAACATCGGACTAAGACGATTCTTGAAGCATATGACTCCATGTATTTTCCTCTTTCCAACACTATAAAATACATCATATTCCGAGACTGCTCCCCGATGATTATTTTCATGCTTTTTGAACCAACGCACAAATTCTGAAAATCTACAACTCCAAACGAGATATGATCACCGACATTTCTAGCCAAATACTACCATTCCAAACTCATAGGAATAAGTTTCAGAACCTATTTCCATTATTACAAAGCATTTAACTTCCTGGTCGCTCGATTTTACAATTCGAATTTGACCCTGCAGTTAGAAATCCGCCAGTCGGAATATGTCAATAATTATAGATTTCTTCATCGCTTAGACCATCCGACTCAATGGGTGTGGTTTTGAGTCCTAAAAAGTCTATCTGCAAAATCTAAATTATCCAACTCATCGACAAAATCACCAAATAATAATTTAAATTTCCAAAAATTAATTACTCAGGGTGATTAAAAATATGGATTGTTACAGACTCCCCATTTAAAAAGATTTTGTCCTCGAAATCTTAAGGGTTGACCACAACCCAAACAGAACTCACCCTAACATCTTTGATGATATAGAAATAATCCTTAACCATATACTGCAACAGCACTTATGACTTATCTAACTGGCTACCTTAAATTCTTCCCAGAAACAAACTTACTCACACGTGCACATGACTGTTCTCATAGCATACTTCCCTAACTCGAGTTATAGCTAATCGAAACAATCAATTGGCAATTTCATTTCCAACTCCACCAATAACTACCACAACAAACAACATCTTCATTAACCCTACAGGTCACTTCGGGCTATGCCAAACGCCTAAATAATGCACTCATCTTCCAAAGATAAGAGTATGGAAGATATGGTGCACACTTGCTAGTTGAGAGATAGGTTAACTTGATATGCGACATCACCGATTCCCTCGACTATCGGTTACGTCTAATAGTATTAATATTGATCTTACTCTCAACTTTGGCCTAATTTCACGTAAAATTTCAATAGCACTTCCTTTGTGCGGTTCATTTTGAAGAAACTAAAACTCGTCCTACGACACCAAAGGAAGAAAGAAAAAATTCCCAAAAGTGGCGTTCCCAATTATGGGGTATAAAATCATCGATCGACCCAATTCTACACTACAACATACCTCTTTGGCATTTTTTATTTGGCAAGTAGCTCACTACCTTAGCATGAATGCAGAAGCACAAACAATCAAGATGGCGGCATTTTGCTTCCCTGCACCTGTTTTGACCTCACACAAACCAAAAGAGGTCAAACTGACAAAAAGAGAAAATCAAAGCTATTTCTTCTCTAATTACCACCACATAGGCAAACAATAACAATATGAGTCATAACATTCATTGAGCAGAATATGCATGCAATCAAACGACAAAATGTAACTGAAATAGAAAATCATAAGCAAAGAAATAAGAGAGCAACCCTATATGCAAAGCTAGCCCGTTATTTTAATCTACATGTACTCAAAAGCAATTAAAGCAACAAGTCAAAAAAATACCCAAGACTATTCGATAATTGGGCCTAGCCTCTGTGATAGGCATCTTCTACCCGTCGTATCGAATTCAAAAAATTTCTAAGTGTCGGAAATTCCGGAAATTTTTGATAGAGTCTTCTATGTATGGAAGACGTTTTAGAATATCACAACACAATATATATACACACACACACACACACACATCCACGAAGGAGCATCCCGATCATGGGGAAAAACAACCAACAAAGAAAAAATAATGCCATAAAAATTAATACATACCTCTTTATACCAAAAAGGCATGCAACATGCTAATTCAAGCATAGCATTCTTGCTCACTACCACCTATACTTATGCCATTCACAATATATGAAGTTTTATATAAAAATAACTACGGTATACTATACATCCATCACACAATCACATATGTTCATGAAATCCAAATGCAACAACTAAAATCAAAGTTTCTCCAATAGACATGCTTCATCCTAGTTTTGTAAAAAGTGGATTTTCATCCTTTAAACTTCAATATTGTCAACAAATGAAAATTGAAGATGATAAAATTAGCTTTAATCCAAAAAAAGAATTGCCTAATTCTGTAACAACCCGTAAATTTTCGATAATTAAAATAGTTAATTTAATAAGATTTCATGGTCTAATGTTGGAAGAATTAAAATTTTGTAATTTATTTATGATAATAATAACTAGAATGAATTATGACAATATTTTCTAAGTTAATTATTGATAAATTGTATGAAATTCCCATAAATTGAAATGAGTTAAATATTATAACTTAGCTATAATGGAAATATAAGAAAACAAATGTAAATATTAGGTTAACTAATGAAATAAGATGTAGTCATCGGTAATGGAATCAAATTGGTATTGTATAGGTAATTGTGACACTTGTTTGTAAATAATAAACTTATAAGTGTGATTAAAAGTAAATGGTGATAATTATTATAGGTTACTTGTTTATCTGTCAGTCGGATTGAATTTGGAAACCAATTGCAATTGAAATGAAATTTTATATATATTAACTAGGTGTATAAATAATAACTGAAGTTGAATAATAATTGTGAATTATTTAGAAATAAAATTTTAATAGATTGATTTCGAAGATTTGAGTAGTAATAAGTATTGAAATATAAATGCTACTTAGTAAATGTCTTTACAATCAATAGTTGGATTCGATAATAATGCTGAGTTCATTAGATGTAAATAGAGTAATTGATTGATAAGTACAATTCAATTAAAAATCCAATATTGGAATTTGTTGAATATGGATCAATTAAATTGTTTAAATTTGATATTGGAAATAAATTGAATAATTGAATAGATTGAATAACGGGAATTGAATAACTGTATAACGGAAATAATTGTTCCATAATTTGAATTCGTTTTAAAGTTAAATTTTATAAGTTCATTTTCAATTATTTCAAGATAATGAATTTCGGATAATCAAAATTGTTAAAAATTTAAATTTGCAAATATTTGAATAATTGAATTTTGAATATAATATGATTGAAGATGATATCGAAAATTGATATAAAATTTTATTTAAACAATAATGAATTTGTTAACATTTAAAATTGGATTCGTAAGAAATTCTGAAAATTTTGAAAAGTCGTCGATTTAATCGACGAGTAAAAATAGCCTTCCGAGGCACAGTCTCGGAATTCGATGAAACCAGTTTCATTGGATCCGTAATAGTTTATTATTATCGGATTTCAAATTTCGGAGCAATCGGAGTTGCCATTTGACCGTGGCAGCTGAAAACGTTTAGAAATTCATTTAATCGGTTTAATTTAAAATCGATCGTTTATTTCTATAACTCGCACAGACGATCAAATTGGCTTCCGAAACACGTTCCATTGTGTTCGGAAGGCGGGTAAAACCTTACGGACGCCTGTCGGCACATCTAATTTGGAGTTCGTTCGAAAATCTTGTTAAATTTGTAAATAATATTAAATAATATATATATACGTGTATATATACGCGTTCTCTACCGAAACCCTAGTCGTTCATCTCGTGGCCGCCAGTGTAAAATTCAATGGCCGAGAAGCATTGTTATTCCTCCTTGACTATCTCCTTATCCACTTAGTTTCGCGACTCGGCATCAACAGGGAAGTCGAAGAGCACGCCGAGCTCTTGCTATCCACCGGTGGAGATCACCGTTGGTGATCAAAGTTGACGGCAGTTTGGCGAGGAAGGCTGCGACTTCGAGCACGAATTCCGAGATCATGGGGCAACCGAGTTCAACCACGTTCCAGGCGGTGGTGCCACGCGTGAAGGGCTTCGACTTGAAGCCGGCTGATCGACGTCAAGGCGAAGATGGTGGTCGCGGCTTGGAGGGATTCCTTGCGTGATTGGGTTCGTGCATTCCTGTAATCGCGTTTGGGAAGAAGGAGCTTGTGGCCAGATTTCTTCATCTCCAGATCGAACGGCCAGATTTCGATTTAGGTTTAAAATATAAAAAGAAAATTGTTTATTTAAATTGTATTCGAACTTTAACAAGTCGTATCTCCTTCATTCGTTATCAGAATCAAACGAAACCGGCGACGCCGGAATCGCAGAGACGAGAGCTACGCTGCAGTGCAGATCCGGGACTGTTTCGAACTCGTTAAATTTTTGGTTAAATCGAACGCGCTCGATTTAATTAGAAATCTGAACGATTGGCAACATAAACTCAAGGTGAGTGTTTTATAACGCTCACAACGTACTAGAATATTTTGATGTTGTTAAAATTAATATTGTGAAGTGATATGATTTTTATTAGTCGTTGTTAATAAAATTTAACTGTCATCTAAATTGTCATCGAATTTAATGTTAGAAATTGAAATCGACAGTCAAATTAGAATTGAAATTTAATCGTAATTAAATTTCCGAACATTTATAACTATGAAACTTTTGTGAATTATATTGTCTATTTGGATGATTGGTTGCGATGGATGCTATTGATTGATGTTTGAATGTTTGGATGTTTATTGTTGTATATATCCTGTCATCACCCTGTGCATTATTTATAGTTGTAAAATTTAATCATGGTGAATAAATTGAGAAATAGGGTGAAATGATACATACCTATGACACTATTATTTGAATTGAAGTGATATATATCTATTCCTGAAATTTAATTGAAATAACTGATCACTTGGCCATAGGATAGAAAATTATATATGGGCACCGGATTGGTTAAATTAAATGATTTTTAAATTCTTTGATTTGGAATTACTTTAAATGGTTTGATTTAAAGGAAAAAAAATCTATTTTATAGAAATTGAATTTATCGCGAATTTGAGGTTGAGATGTTGAAATAAATTTTTGTTAAACAAATTGGTTAATAATTGAAGTTAAGACTTTGAAATTAAAATTGTGATATGATTGAATTTTCGTAAATTGATTCGATTTTAAAGGATTCAATTTTTATTCGGATTTTGAATATTAGTAAGTAAAAGTGTGATAAAGACAACATTTTGAAATTTGAGGAAATTGGATTTGGGATAGAATTGAATTAATTTGAAATCGAAATCGATTAAACTGAAATTGAGATTTGAATCGACTGAATGGAATTTGAATTTGATTCAGAATTGGTAAGTTGGAAATTAAAATGGTTGACTTTGAAGCTATTTCAAATTTGGTTTTCTGAAGTTATTCTGCTATATAAGCTATTTTAAATACTTAAACTATTTTTGTTAAACTATTTTAACCTATATTAACTATATTAAAATTTTCAACCTATCTTAAACTATGTTAACTTATTTTAATCTATTTTTTTTATCTACTTAACCCAATTTAATTTATTTAAAGTAATTTATCTATTTTAATTTATTTTAATCATATTTAATTTATTTTAAAGCTATTTAACCTATTAACTTATTTTAAATCTATTTTTAAATCTATTTAACTATATTAAATTAATTTAAACTATATTGAAATCTATCTTTAATATTTAGAGTATTTTCAATTATTTAAGCTACCTTAAACTATTCAAAAATATTTTTCCAAAATTTCCAGATGGTCAATAAGGTGAAATGCTTATATTTAAATCTTGGATTTAAGTACGAATTGGGCTAAATGAAGTTACAACCTAAATTGAAATGTGAAATGATTTTTAAATTGAAATGAGATATTGGGGCGAAATGATTTTTTGAAATGAAATCGTATATTTTGCGTAAATACGATGAATTTGAAATGGATTTGATTTTTTGAAGCGAACTTGATATTTTGATATCAATTATGAATTGATTTTGAAAATGTAAAAGGAACCATCCGGTGTGTAATAAGCGTTCGGTTGTTAAAGAGACCGGGATCGGATATGGGCATACTCTCTGTCGATACCGAAAACCACTTTAACAACTGTGTACGTGGTGGAGATTCCAGAAATGAAGTAGGATGGTTTGGCGACGATTCTATATGGTATGACGTGACCCTGACTCCCGTGAGTCAGCTTTGATGTGACTAAAATCAGGAGCTATACCGGGCCAATGTGAGGTCATTCCTCTTATCGGGCATATTTCTTCGTTACCATTATATTGCTTTTGTGATTCGATTTGGTGGCCACCCCTCGATTGTTTGGGAGTGTGTCCGAGGTGGGCGGTAGTAGCTGCTATGCGTCACCACCAGTCCGGGAGTGCAATTGGTATATCTACCCTGGCATTTCCTCGTGTGCCGTGTTCACATGCCCTAGCGCGCCTTCTACGAATTTGTTTTGTACCGTACCTATGTGGTGTCCTCTGTGTAAACCTCTCGGAGGAGCGTACAGCATTGTATAGACTACGGGAATATATATAAAAATGTGTTAAAGGGGATATGGGTAACGCCTTAACGCTATTTTAATACTTTTACTTTACTGTAGACATATTATAATAGCGTATTGTACTATATAGTAGATAGTTTAACGGATCCTTAAGAGATGGAAAATCCCGTAACATCTCTTGAGTTATTGCACGCACGTCGACACTGGATAGGAGATGTCAAACCCCGTAAACATCTCTGACGTCGTTACACTCATCTTTATTTACGATTGATTTAACTTACATAAGGATATTTTAGTCCTGACTCGAGTGTTTTGTCTTTTCATTACGCTCGGGTCAGTCCTGAGTTTTTCAGCTTATTGAAGACCTATTCTGGAGGACGAAGACGAAGATTTGGTATACTATTACTATTAATATCCATGCATCATGCTGTCTGCTGCATTATTTTATTTGTTCTGTTGTATATGTATAACTCTGATAAATGTTGTATAAATGATAATCAAAAGTATATTAAACAGCTTCATGAACTGTTTATTTGATTATTATATTTTATCTTTCCGCTGCGAGATTCTGTGATTGTTCCTTGTTTCCTTTCTCTTCTTTTCTTATTTACCCCATTAACAATCCTCCCTTTTGAATGGTTTGAGTAGACAAGAGTGTTTGATTTTCAATTTAAACTGTCCAAAAAGGTGGGTCGTTACAGTTGGTATCAGAGCTTTGGCTTAGCGATAACCTTAGCTTTGTGGGGTCAGACTCTTTATAAATAGGGTAGTAATACCCTATGATGAGTCGTTGAGTGTATATATATGAGAGAGCGTATTTGGTAGTGGTATAAAATTGTTTTATACTGTGTTGGTTGATTTGTTGAGTGGCATATGGATTCTGGTCAATACGAGTAATTAACGTCATTGATAGGGATCTCTAAACACTTGAACAGAACAATTCGACATAGTATTGTTTTGAAATTGGGTAAATGAAATAATTTTGCCCCAATTATATTTTGTATATAAAGAAATAATTTTTAGAAATTATTATGATACATCCAGTTTGTTTGGTTGTTAGAAATGATAATATGTATGGTTACCGTAAATTGGATATTGTGTTTTAATAAATATGGTTTATTACAAAATAAACAATGATAAAACAACTTGTGGAATGTTTTAAGAAGGTAAAAATTTTGTAAGAATAATTTATAAATGTGACTTATAAATCAAGATAGATTTAAATTGTGAAATATTGAATTTAAGACCCGGGGATTTTGAAAATGGTTTTCAAAACTTTGAAGAAAATATGTAGTGATGTTAGTTGAAAAATATTTATGGGAAATATTTTGAAAGGAGTTTTTTATATAAATTCAGTACTCCTCTCTTATGTCGCTGGGAAATAATTTCGGTGATGACTGAGCAGCATCATCGACGTTCATTTTCGAGTCTCAAAGTGAGGGGACTTCTACAAAGCTTTGCTTTGCTTCGAAATTGTTTTGAAAAAAAAATGCATTTTGGTTTAAAACTCCGAAAGTATGATTTGATATATATATATAAGATATAAATGATTTTATCTTTATTTCAAATTGATTTGAAATGAACCGGGCATTTAAATTTCTAAGTTCTGTTAATTAATATTTTTCAAATTTTCTGTGTGAAATGTGAATAATCAGAACTTATATAATAAGAGAAAAAAAACTCTAAGCTAAATGTTTTGAGAAACTTTAGAGTTGAAGTTGTAACTCTTGAAATTGAAAAGTAAAGAAAATTTAAATGAATTAAAATTTTGAACATTCTAATTAAGTAAAATAAATCCTATAAATTTGTAATATATCAAATTGCATTCTAATAACATATAATATGACTTACCAAATGTTTAAAGGTTAAAATGATGTTTAGGGATGTAATGAGATATTATACAAGTAAGCAAAACCTAAAAATAATTGAAATATACAAGTAAGCAAAACTTAAAAGTGATTAAAATGTATATAAATGGAAATTTGATTGTGATAAGAATGTTATATACTTAAGTAAAATGTGAAATGATGAATGGCTAAATGGAATAAGTAAGTGAACTTAAGAAAACAGACAAATGAATCGAAATAATATCCTTGTAAATTTGTTACGGAATTGAATATAAATTTGCAAAGAAATTGTGAAATTGAAATTTGTAGTTTTTAAGGTAATTATAAACTTGGATAAAGTCAACTTCTTATGTATGACTTTTATAGAATAATTATAAACTAAGTGATGATTAATAAAATGTTCCACAAATAAATCATTATTAACTGAAATTATGAAAATGAAGTAAAAATTAACAAATGAATTTGATATAGCTAAGAATCAATTGAAGAATGAAATTGAATTTAATTAAATTACATGGAATGGTTAAAATGAACTTAACGAAGCAAATTGTATGAAATGATACATAAGAAATGATAGTATAAAAGAACATGCTATGTAAAGAAGGGATATACTAAGTAATTAAGGGATATGAATAATGCACTAAGAATAATAAATTGTAAATGAAATGAAGATAAGTAAATTAATTGAATATAGATGAATTGTATAGGAATATATTGGAAGGTAATACGTAAGTTGTACGTATATTGTTTTATTCGCATAACAATTTGACCCGAACTCGAGCACAGAATTTCGAGATAATTTATACCGATCCAAGTTAGGATTTTTCACTCGATTCTCGACGGCGAACCGTGGATATAGATTTTTGATTTGATTCTGGAATTCTCTATCATAGTATATGGCTATGCAAGGAGAATAACAGTTTCCGATCAAGGAACCAAATCTGAGTCCGCACTAGAGAGTCGTGTGAACGATACTAGTTTGGAAGTGAAATTTTGTGATCGAATGAATGATAAGATTTGATATTGCGTACGGATGATATATGTACTTCGTACAGGTTTAAGTAAAACTAATATTGAAAATTTAAAATGCAAATTTTAAATTGATTTTAAATTATATGATTTGATATCATTGAGAAATAAGATGCAGGTATTTCAAATCAAGGAAATTTGGATTGCCCGACAAAAAGGTATGTGTTTATTTTGTCATTGGATTTGATGGTTTTGGGATGGAGCCACTTGGCTTTTGTTTTCTTTTATTGGTTTGGGGCCCGTAGAGGCGTTTTGTAGTTGTGCCGATCGAGCCGCGCAAAGGAGACGCTGCCGAAATTTTCCGTAAATCCGGGTGTTAGAAATTTTCAGGTTTTAAATTTTTATAACTCGTTTGGATAACCAACTTGAAATTTCGTAAGCTTATCGGAGTAGCATAGTGGAAGTGTAGTAACGACTTTATAAATGAAATTTCTTTGTTTTGTAAATGGATAATTCTGAATAGGAATTATCAAATGTTGAATTATTTAATTAGTTTCCTTTTCCCTTCTTTTTCCTTTTCGAGGACGAAAAGTTTTGAGTAGGGGAGAGTGTAACAACCCGTAAATTTTCGATAATTAAAATAGTTAATTTAATAAGATTTCATGGTCTAATGTTGGAAGAATTAAAATTTTGTAATTTATTTATGATAATAATAACTAGAATGAATTATGACAATATTTTCTAAGTTAATTATTGATAAATTGTATGAAATTCCCATAAATTGAAATGAGTTAAATATTATAACTTAGCTATAATGGAAATATAAGAAAACAAATGTAAATATTAGGTTAACTAATGAAATAAGATGTAGTCATCGGTAATGGAATCAAATTGGTATTGTATAGGTAATTGTGACACTTGTTTGTAAATAATAAACTTATAAGTGTGATTAAAAGTAAATGGTGATAATTATTATAGGTTACTTGTTTATTTGTCAGTCGGATTGAATTTGGAAACCAATTGCAATTGAAATGAAATTTTATATATATTAACTAGGTGTATAAATAATAACTGAAGTTGAATAATAATTGTGAATTATTTAGAAATAAAATTTTAATAGATTGATTTCGAAGATTTGAGTAGTAATAAGTATTGAAATATAAATGCTACTTAGTAAATGTCTTTACAATATATAGTTGGATTCGATAATAATGCTGAGTTCATTAGATGTAAATAGAGTAATTGATTGATAAGTACAATTCAATTAAAAATCCAATATTGGAATTTGTTGAATATGGATCAATTAAATTGTTTAAATTTGATATTGGAAATAAATTGAATAATTGAATAGATTGAATAACGGGAATTGAATAACTGTATAACGGAAATAATTGTTCCATAATTTGAATTCGTTTTAAAGTTAAATTTTATAAGTTCATTTTCAATTATTTCAAGATAATGAATTTTGGATAATCAAAATTGTTAAAAATTTAAATTTGCAAATATTTGAATAATTGAATTTTGAATATAATATGATTGAAGATGATATCGAAAATTGATATAAAATTTTATTTAAACAACAATGAATTTGTTAACATTTAAAATTGGATTCGTAAGAAATTCTGAAAATTTTGAAAAGTCGTCGATTTAATCGACGAGTAAAAATAGCCTTCCGAGGCACAGTCTCGGAATTCGACGAAACCAGTTCCATTGGATCCGTAATAGTTTATTATTATCGGATTTCAAATTTCGGAGCAATCGGAGTTGCCATTTGACCGTGGCAGCTGAAAACGTTTAGAAATTCATTTAATCGGTTTAATTTAAAATCGATCGTTTATTTCTATAACTCGCACAGACGATCAAATTGGCTTCCAAAACACGTTCCATTGTGTTCGGAAGGCGGGTAAAACCTTACGGACGCCTGTCGGCACGTCTAATTTGGAGTTCGTTCGAAAATCTTGTTAAATTTGTAAATAATATTAAATAATATATATATACGTGTATTTATACGCGTTCTCTACCGAAACCCTAGTCGTTCATCTCGTGGCCGCCAGTGTAAAATTCAATGGCCGAGAAGCATTGTTATTCCTCCTTGACTATCTCCTTATCCACTTAGTTTCGCGACTCGGCATCAACAGGGAAGTCGAAGAGCACGCCGAGCTCTTGCTATCCACCGGTGGAGATCACCGTTGGTGATCAAAGTTGACGGCAGTTTGGCGAGGAAGGCTGCGACTTCGAGCACGAATTCCGAGATCATGGGGCAACCGAGTTCAACCACGTTCCAGGCGGTGGTGCCACGCGTGAAGGGCTTCGACTTGAAGCCGGCTGATCGACGTCAAGGCGAAGATGGTGGTCGCGGCTTGGAGGGATTCCTTGCGTGATTGGGTTCGTGCATTCCTGTAATCGCGTTTGGGAAGAAGGAGCTTGTGGCCAGATTTCTTCATCTCCAGATCGAACGGCCAGATTTCGATTTAGGTTTAAAATATAAAATATAAAAAGAAAATTGTTTATTAAAATTGTATTCGAACTTTAACAAGTCGTATCTCCTTCATTCGTTATCAGAATCAAACGAAAACGGCGACGCCGGAATCGCAGAGACGAGAGCTACGCTGCAGTGCAGATCCGGGACTGTTTCGAACTCGTTAAATTTTTGGTTAAATCGAACGTGCTCGATTTAATTAGAAATCTGAACGATTGGCAACGTAAACTCAAGGTGAGTGTTTTATAACGCTCACAACGTACTAGAATATTTTGATGTTGTTAAAATTAATATTGTGAAGTGATATGATTTTTATTAGTCGTTGTTAATAAAATTTAACTGTCATCTAAATTGTCATCGAATTTAATGTTAGAAATTGAAATCGACAGTCAAATTAGAATTGAAATTTAATCGTAATTAAATTTCCGAACATTTATAACTATGAAACTTTTGTGAATTATATTGTCTATTTGGATGATTGGTTGCGATGGATGCTATTGATTGATGTTTGAATGTTTGGATGTTTATTGTTGTATATATCCTGTCATCACCCTGTGCATTATTTATAGTTGTAAAATTTAATCATGGTGAATAAATTGAGAAATAGGGTGAAATGATACATACCTATGACACTATTATTTGAATTGAAGTGATATATATCTATTCCTGAAATTTAATTGAAATAACTGATCACTTGGCCATAGGATAGAAAATTATATATGGGCACCGGATTGGTTAAATTAAATGATTTTTAAATTCTTTGATTTGGAATTACTTTAAATGGTTTGATTTAAAGGAAAAAAAATCTATTTTATAGAAATTGAATTTATCGCGAATTTGAGGTTGAGATGTTGAAATAAATTTTTGTTAAACAAATTGGTTAATAATTGAAGTTAAGACTTTGAAATTAAAATTGTGATATGATTGAATTTTCGTAAATTGATTCGATTTTAAAGGATTCAATTTTTATTCGGATTTTGAATATTAGTAAGTAAAAGTGTGATAAAGACAACATTTTGAAATTTGAGGAAATTGGATTTGGGATAGAATTGAATTAATTTGAAATCGAAATCGATTAAACTGAAATTGAGATTTGAATCGACTGAATGGAATTTGAATTGGATTCAGAATTGGTAAGTTGGAAATTAAAATGGTGGACTTTGAAGCTATTTCAAATTTGGTTTTCTGAAGTTATTCTGCTATATAAGCTATTTTAACTACTTAAACTATTTTTGTTAAACTATTTTAACCTATATTAACTATATTAAAATTTTCAACCTATCTTAAACTATGTTAACTTATTTTAATCTATTTTTTTTATCTACTTAACCCAATTTAATTTATTTAAAGTAATTTATCTATTTTAATTTATTTTAATCATATTTAATTTATTTTAAAGCTATTTAACCTATTAACTTATTTTAAATCTATTTTTAAATCTATTTAACTATATTAAATTAATTTAAACTATTTTGAAATCTATCTTTAATATTTAGAGTATTTTAAATATTTTCAATTATTTAAGCTACCTTAAACTATTCAAAAATATTTTTCCAAAATTTCCAGATGGTCAATAAGGTGAAATGCTTATATTTAAATCTTGGATTTAAGTACGAATTGGGCTAAATGAAGTTACAACCTAAATTGAAATGTGAAATGATTTTTAAATTGAAATGAGATATTGGGGCGAAATGATTTTTTGAAATGAAATCGTATATTTTGCGTAAATACGATGAATTTGAAATGGATTTGATTTTTTGAAGCGAACTTGATATTTTGATATCAATTATGAATTGATTTGGAAAATGTAAAAGGAACCATCCGGTGTGTAATAAGCGTTCGGTTGTTAAAGAGACCGGGATCGGATATGGGCATACTCTCTGTCGATACCGAAAACCACTTTAACAACTGTGTACGTGGTGGAGATTCCAGAAATGAAGTAGGATGGTTTGGCGACGATTCTATATGGTATGACGTGACCCTGACTCCCGTGAGTCAGCTTTGATGTGACTAAAATCAGGAGCTATACCGGGCCAATGTGAGGTCATTCCTCTTATCGGGCATATTTCTTCGATACCATTATATTGCTTTTGTGATTCGATTTGGTGGCCACCCCTCGATTGTTTGGGAGTGTGTCCGAGGTGGGCGGTAGTAGCTGCTATGCGTCACCACCAGTCCGGGAGTGCAATTGGTATATCTACCCTGGCATTTCCTCGTGTGCCGTGTTCACATGCCCTAGCGCGCCTTCTACGAATTTGTTTTGTACCGTACCTATGTGGTGTCCTCTGTGTAAACCTCTCGGAGGAGCGTACGGCATTGTATAGACTACGGGAATATATATAAAAATGTGTTAAGGGGGATATGGGTAACGCCTTAACGCTATTTTAATACTTTTACTTTACTGTAGACATATTATAATAGCGTATTGTACTATATAGTAGATAGTTTAACGGATCCTTAAGAGATGGAAAATCCCGTAACATCTCTTGAGTTATTGCACGCACGTCGACACTGGATAGGAGATGTCAAACCCCGTAAACATCTCTGACGCCGTTACACTCATCTTTATTTACGATTGATTTAACTTACATAAGGATATTTTAGTCCTGACTCGAGTGTTTTGTCTTTTCATTACGCTCGGGTCAGTCCTGAGTTTTTCAGCTTATTGAAGACCTATTCTGGAGGACGAAGACGAAGATTTGGTACTATTACTATTAATATCCATGCATCATGCTGTCTGCTGCATTATTTTATTTGTTCTGTTGTATATGTATAACTCTGATAAATGTTGTATAAATGATAATCAAAAGTATATTAAACAGCTTCATGAACTGTTTATTTGATTATTATATTTTATCTTTCCGCTGCGAGATTCTGTGATTGTTCCTTGTTTCCTTTCTCTTCTTTTCTTATTTACCCCATTAACAATCCTCCCTTTTGAATGGTTTGAGTAGACAAGAGTGTTTGATTTTCAATTTAAACTGTCCAAAAAGGCGGGTCGTTACAAATTCTAACTTACCGATCAATAGATATACCCAAAAAAAATTCATATTCGGAATAAAAAGCTTCATCGAAAATAAGAAAATTTTCTAACTGCTATTATGTGTGTGTGTGTATTAGAAAAACTTACTTAAAACAAACAATAATCATATATGTACACATATGTTGAAATCAAATATACTTGAAAGTTTGTCTTTTTCAAGACTTATACTTAACACACTTGGGATCTTTTCATATACTTAAAGCCACACATATATTTAAAAGCATAAATGCATATTTAAATAAGTCTAAAATATATAAGAACTTAGTACAATTAAAATCTATAAACTTTCCAAAGATCTTTCATGTATCAGGAACCACATGTATTTTTTTCAAAAGTTCATACTTATAGATCTGCTTTTGAAAACTTTGATTGTTTTGAAACTTATAGTGCCCAAAAGATTTTCACAATCACTTGAAAACTGAAACTGGCTTCCTTTCAAAAAGTATCTGTAATATCCCGGAAATTTTGACAATATCAATTTAATAATCTGTTTAATAATTAAATTGATATGGATAATCTTTGATGATAAGATTTGAATTTAATTTAATAATCTGATTAAATAAGTATTTATTTGTAATTTTATCTTTTAAAAAGTTAATAAGATATTTTCTATTTGAATATATATATTTATTTATATATATTGTAAATAGAAGCTTTGGTAAATTGGAAATATATATTTAATTTAATCTGGACTTTTCAAAGATATTTAAATAAGTAATTTTATAGTTTTAAAATACTTTAAGAAAATATTTAATTGGTTTAAGATATTTTTACTTAAGCTTAAAAATAAATAAGATTTAACAAAAAGGTTTGTTTTATTTCTTTTAAATATTACTTGATAATATAATCTCTTATATAAATTGTTTAAATTATAAAATATGTTATTTTCAAAATAATAAGTATAATGTA
The DNA here is from genome assembly GCA_030737815.1 of Allium fistulosum. Taxonomy (NCBI): domain Eukaryota; kingdom Viridiplantae; phylum Streptophyta; class Magnoliopsida; order Asparagales; family Amaryllidaceae; genus Allium; species Allium fistulosum. The sequence goes on from CM060902.1 coordinate 1,028,346,054, forward strand.
TTATTTCTATGAATGGATTTTTAAAGGCTATGGAATTGCTATTTTTAAATTGAATAAGTAGTTATATATGTATATATATATATAACTTAATTTTAAATTGAATCTTAGGATTTAATTTAATTTGAATTTAAATTTAAAGTTTTGAAATTCAAAAGAATAATTATTTAAATTATTTTGGATTTTAGAATATTTGTATAAGCTTTTATTTATAAATATAATTAGTTTTTGTTTCTCTTTAAAAAGTAATTTATATATAGATAAGTATTTAATAAATAAGAAAAGACTTTTATATACTTTTAAACTAAATAAAAATAAGATAAATTACTTAAAAGACATGTGTTATTTTCTAAAGCCCTTATTTTAACAAGTGTAAGTAAATGATGAACTCAAATGACAAGTGTCTTATTTATTTTTCATTTTCTTTTATTTTTATAAAATCATAAATTTACTTATATATATACATTTGCATTTCTTTATTTCATTCTTTCTATTTTCTTTTCAAAACAAGAGAAACCCCAAACTTCTTTCTCTAGTACAAATCTGAAAAATCAGATCAGTAACCAAAACTCAAAACAATTCTCTAAACAAATCTGAGATTAAAATCAGTAATCAAATGCTTCAAACCAAATCAAAGAAACCAGTCTGCAATTTTCTAATTCAAGGGAAATCAAATCCCTGTAACCAAGTTGCAATCTGAAATCAAAACCCTGATGCATTCTTTTCAAATCTGCATCATCTTCAAAAAGCCTGTCTTCATTTTCAATTTGGAAACAACTCAAAGCCAGCCTGCAATTCTTTTCAACATCAAAGTCTGTCTGCCTTCATTTTTCTTCAACCTGGAAACATGCATGTAGTTTAAATCAGTAAAGCTTCAACAACTAAAGTTAAAAATCAAATTCAAGAAGCATTCAAGTTAAAGTCTTCAAGAGATAAAAACTGCCTCTGTTTCATCTTTGTTTAAGGTGAGTAACAGTTTTTATTTAAAACTAACTTAAGTAAATATAGTTGCTTGATTTCTTCCTGTGATAATCATGTTTGAAGTGAATAAATGTGATGTAATTCTCTGTATTATGTTTGGTTTCGAATGCATGTTGGGTTTTGGTATGTTCTTGCCTGTTATAGAATGCCAGTTTTAAATACTGATCAAAATCAATGATTTCATGTTAAGTTCTGAAAGAAAGATGATTGCATGTGAATGTTTATAGGTAGTTCTGCATATATATGAATTGATGTATGAATATACAAGTAAAAAAATTTCCTGTATGTATATATATGGATGTATGGTGTGCATGTATGACAATATACTCTGTTATTATTTTTGTTTGCCCAGGCTCAGAATTCTATTTGAAATTCCTTACCACTTGATTTAGTTTTTATTAGGACTTAATTTACAAACAAGAATTGTTTGATTTATCATATACTAATGTTTAAAAATTTTAGTTAAGACAAATTTAAAGTCTGAGTGTCTCTGTAACCAAAAACAACAAATGCATGTATATAAAAGTGATAGCTCAAACCTTGTAATTCATAAATCCAGGATTATAAATTGGATAACTAAACTATAACATGATTTTTAGCATTGAAATCATAATTTTTAGTTTATTAATGAAGGTGCAGTTCTGGTTTAAGCTAAATATGAGTTTTAAGTAGTATCTGATGATCACAGTGGTCTGCGAAGTTACGATCGTCACTGGTGGTAGAGGGATGATCAGTGATGATGGGAAAAATGTCAGGAAGATGTTCTAGGCATTGTAGAAGTGGCGGTGATCAGAATTGGGTTGTAGCCCTAGTTTTTGTGATGATAGGAAATTGGGTTCCCACGACGTCTAGGATGGATCGAGTTCAACTGAACCTTGGGAAATGGTAGCTATGACGTGGACGAAGTCGTCGCTGGAGTCGCTGGCGTTCTGGTGATCAGAAATGGGAGGACGAGGGATTGTTGACAGGGTTTGGGAGTAGTCTGTGTTCCAGTTTTGATGCTCAAGTCTCGATTTCGATTTCGCGAATTGATCGAAGATTGGATGGTCGTGTTCTGGTAGGTGGATGATCGCCGACTTGTGGGGATACTCGGTGATGGTCGGAGGCGACTGCATCTCCGGTGCACGTGCACGCGATCGTGGATATGTCTGGGTGGGTCTGGGTTTTTTAACAGGGAATGATACTCGAGTTTTTCTCGAGTTTTGTTTCGAGGGATGATCGAAGTTTTTGGGGTGCGACTCGAAGTAAATTTAGATGGTCTCGAGTATAATTGATGTTGCCAGTTTTTATTAAAAAACCGTCTGTTTAAATTTTAATCTGAACTTAAATTTGTAAAGCAATATTAAAACAGAAGTTAAATCAAAACATTAATATTTGGAGTAAGGTTTAGTTTTAAATTTTAGATTGAGAAATAAATAAGTTTTATAAATTTAAATATGAAGTTGTTTAGACCCTTTTAAAACTTCTTTATTGAATGAGTATTTCTTTAACTTGTAAATAAAAGAGTTTTAGAAATGGTGTTTTTAACGTGGTTAAAGATAATTTGTTTTCATTTTAAATCTTTAAATTTAAAATGAAATTTTGAAGGTAAAATTTAAAGTAAATAGTTTTAAAATACTTTGTAAATGATAACTTGATTTTCAATAAGAACAAAGTTTATCTTAAAGTAATTAAAGATTTGTGTTCATTAAATTAATTAGGAAATTTAATGGATAATTAAATTGTTTGATTAATTAATCATTTGGATTAATTAAATAAATAATTAAAGGTTTAAACTAATTTATTTATGATTAAGATAAATTAATTAGGAATGATTAATTTATAATTGAGGATTATAAATTAGAGTATTAATTAATGATTAAGAATTAATTAATAAAGTAATTAAATATTAATTAAGTTATGGTTAACACTTAATTAATTAAATAATTAAAGGTTAATTAAATTGGTTATTAAGATTTATTAATTTGAAATTAATAATAATTAATCTAAGTTAATTACTTAAGAAAAGTAATTAAAGAGTTGTTAATAGTTAATGAAGGTCATTAACTATGGATTATTAAATAATTAATTATGTGGTTAATTTTAATAATTAATTAGATTAATTAATTTAAAGATAATCAATTATAGAATTTGTTTTAAATGAATTACTAAATGAAAGTAATTAAGAAATTAATTACTCATTGTAATTAATTAAGTTAATTGATTTAGTTTAAGTTAATTAATTAAGTTTAATTAATTTAGGATAATCAATGGATGATTTGATAAATAATTACTAAATTGTAATTATTAAGGTATATTATTTAGGGAAGCAAATAATATATAATTACTGGAAGTAATTAATTGAAGGATGATGTAATTTGAGTTTAATTACTTTGGAAAATTAATCAAGGGATTAATTAAAAGAAATTAATTAAGGAATAATTAATTTAGTTAATAAAAGTAATTAAGGGTAATTAATTACTGATTGAAGATTAATCAAGGGTGATTAATAAATGTTGTTTAATTAAAGGTTAATTACTTAATGTAATTAATTTAATTTTAGTAATTAATAATCAATTTGTAATTAAGGATCATTAATTAATATAATTAATGATGTAATTAAGATTGATTAATTAAGTAATAATTAATAATTGAAGTGATTAATTAATGTAATTAATTAAGGATTAATGTAATTAATTATAGTTGATTAATTTAATTATATTATAGTTAATTAATTAATGAAGTAATTAAAGGTTAATTACTATAAGTGGTTAAGGATAATTAATTTAAGTAATTAATTAAAGATAAATTACCTGAATGGAATTAAAGGGTAATTAAAGGATAATTAATTAATTTGTAATTAATTAATGATTAAGTAAGCAGGATTTATAGAATGAAGTAATTAATTTAATTCATTTTAAATTAATTAGAAATGGTATAAATCATTACTTAAGAATGGATGATAATATTGAATGCTTTGCATTGATTGATATCTCTGATGAGATATATGCTGTGTGATATGGATGTTTAGTTGAATTGTGATGATAATATGGATTATCTGATAATGTTGATTATCTATTGTGAATTATCCTTCTATGTGTATAAAGATAATTGAATTGAATTGTTTTAACCTTTAAAACAACTTGGCCTTAAAAGATACGCTTTGGATTTCGATGAGACCGGGATCGGGTTTCCGTATACCGGATTTCCAGGTCTGGAGACCCGAATACCACATCGATCCAAATTAACGATAGGTCGTAAATCAAGTGAAGATGAAGATTCAGAGTGCAAGGGTTATTGTCGTTAACTCTGAGGGTGATTCCAAAACGAGTGTAACGAGATAATGCCTTCGGTTTCGTTCAAACCCGGAACGAACTTGTATGGATTGAATGCTTTCAGCACATCGTCAGGCGGACAATGAGCATTCTAAGTGATATGTTCTGATTAAAGGTAATCGTGACCTCAAGCCTCACAAACCGGGAATGGCTAAAACAGGGGAGGTGCAGCAAGGTTAGTGGGTAGCACCCAAGTAGGACAAGGTTACCTCTGTCTAGATGTCCCTTTCTATTTTCGACTTAGTGGTGCGGTTGCTGATCCCAACCGTGAGGTATCTTGTGCGGGAATTATCCAGTAAGGGATGTTCCGGCCTTGTGTTGCAGGGGATTGGGAGTGATCCTCGGTACGGTGATCTAGGCCACGTACTGTGACGGGCGGTACCCCGGTAGCCCTGCCATTGTATGGAATCCAATTTCCAATAAGTGATAACGGACTAGATTGTATAACCCACTTTGTTGGCTAGTATGCTGGAATTTAATAATGTAACAATTTCAGCTATTTCATATTTATTTGAAAACCCTAGACCCTATTATAATACAATCGAATTTCCTATCAAATTTTTTGGTTAGCGTAAGGTAAAAACTTACCCATGTTTATTTGTGGGGAGTCTTACGTGATACCTTTTCTTTCAAAAGGTTTTGAAGTTAAACAAGTTTAACCTGTTACTCACACCAGACCCATGTCTGACCCAAGTTGTTTATTTCTGTTTTATAAACTCTTGGGTACTCAAATTTTTACGAGTAGCCAAGGGATTCAGGTTAGCCTTGACGAATTGTGGAGGAGCAATGGAGCAGGAGGCTTCAGCGTTGTAGATAGATAGTAGTTTCCGCTGTGTTGATCTTGTTTAGATCTTTGTTTTGTATTGAGATGTAATAACTAGACAGATGTTTATAACTGTCTAGTATATGATGTGTAATCTGTGTAACTCTGATAAGTGTTGTATATGATACTATGTAATAGTTATGTGATATATTATATTTTATTCCGTTTCCGCTGTGAGTATTTGTGTTTGTTTCTTTTCTCTTCTTCTCTTTTCTACTTCTCACCCCTTTCTTTCTTACTGTCGATGCGATTTTCCGGGAGTGGAAAGCCGGGTCGTCACAGTATCACTTACTTAAAAACTTACGTGCAACTTAAAAAAAATTTAGAGACTTATACACTCAAAAACATGTATCTTTGAAACCGGTATACAATGAAAACTTGTAATTTGGAGCTTATAAGTATAGTCACAATTGGCATATACATAAACCCATATGTTTTAGGTTTTAGTCGCTTCAAAACCAAATATGTATGAAATTAACATGTTTATTTGCTTCCAAAATCTTGACAAACTCCAAATTGTATACTTCTAAAATCCACATATGCATATACATTCTAAATATGTAAATAACACCAATATACTCAAGAATTTGCACATTTCAAAGCCATTTAGAATTTAAACATCTTAAAGCTTCTATTTTCATAAAGTTATTCATATATCTGGAACCTGGAATCTCACACATATTTATACATAGGACCCCATCTTTCCAAATTTCAGACATATATATAAGATCACATATATTTTATAGCTCTCTATATATAAACTAATAATAAACCTAAACACATGAAGTTACCTTAAATCGAAACCACTTATATATTTATTTGTATATACATATTTTTCCAAACATCATTTAAAGTAAAACATATATATATATCCTAATTTATTAATTGTTATGTCAAAGTGTCTCGCTCTAATGTTTAGAAATCCATATCGATAAGGTTGGCCAGACGCATAGACCAGAATCCATCAACATTTTTCGAACAAATCAACACAACGAAATCTCAAAAATCCTTCTAAAATAAAATAATTTCCCAACTATTACTAAATAATAGATGAAACTTTCTATTATTTTTAAAATCATAATTCTTGCTTGTTCAAAAATATTTTCTTTTCAAAAACTTCAAATATACATAGTTTATAATATTCGCAACCAAGCACAAATTACATACAACACCAATCAAACAAGCAACAAGCAAGAAATGTAAATTTTAAGCATTATATTTTTAAAATATAGGGTATATATAGAAAAATACTGTTACTACTCTATTTTATTTCCAACCAAGTACACAACAACAAAATAGACAATCGCCTTCAGCAAAAACTATTCTCTAGCCTCCGCTGCACCACTCTGATAACCTAAGGATCACAAAAGACAACTCGCTTCTTCACAATATAAAGTCACAAAGTCTATTCTATTGTGAGATTTCGATTAGGGTCTTATACACCTCCATTAAACGACAACTTCACAAATCACATCACACAAGAAAGAATTCCACACACCAATACGAACACTACTAGTCAATCAACTCTTTATCTCACAACTTCCTTCTTACCTTCCATTTAAACAAGGATAACACATGGAGGGGAAAAAATACTATATATAAGATAATATAAAATACGCATCGGATAATCACCCTAGTTATCATCTTTATTTCTATCCTTAATAGACAATATAATAAAACTATCTACCTTACACACCTTAAGGATAGGGAATTCTAAGGCTTACTAGGTCAAGGTTTGCGAAAAATCATAATCTACATTGTTCTGACAAGCTCTAATACCAAGTTGTAACGCCCTACCTTTTATACCTAGATTAACAAAGAGTATTACAAAGTAATATCGTCTGCTAACTCGAAGAATAAAGGCTGGATAGGAGCGATCATCGTGAAAATTAGTTCGGGCTAACACCGATACATCTCATATACCTCAAAGTATCTGAATCAACGATGAATGATGTATATGGTATCGACACAAAGCAATAATCATGAAGGCTCAGTGTAGTCAGAAAAATATACAATATAATAATATCATAGATACATTCACAGATCACAGCGGAAGGATCATATAATAATATACAAGTGAGTCTACAAATATAAACTAGCCTCACAAATAATATATATATATATATATACATAAATCATAGTTGGAATATACATATCCAATAAATCATCTCATAAACACCACATAGATATATATCCAAATCCCAATAATATAATAATAGACCCTACTTCCGTGCTAGCTCAACATCTAAAACCATGCCCTGTAATATGAAGGTCTCGGCTTGACCCGAGTATTATATAGAAAATATAATAAACGGGTCAAATTATAATTAATTCAAATGGTGTAAGTCATGATAATATATGAAATATAACATGTATAATTAACATCTATAACATACATATATGCTGAAACAATCGCACACAGCGCAAATAATGATATCACCATGTCATAAATCCACATCAAGCCTCTCATGGGCTATCATCTCAAAATATGGTGATAAAATAAGAAATATGCCAACAGAAATCATCAATATAGTATATAAACATGAATCACCACACCATAAGGTCATATCAAGTCTTATAAGGACTACCATCTCAAATGTGATGAATATCATATCAAAAGATGTCAATAAAATCATCTAAAAGGCATATGACACAAATCACCATGTCACAAAGTCAAACAAGTCACACAGGGGACTATCATCTCAAATATGGTGATAATTCATATCAAAACAATCGAAACTATAAATAGCTAATAAAACAGAATCAAAGTGCTTCGATGAACAAATTGGGAATGGTTACCCGAACACTAAACAAAAGTCACAACGTCGGGTCCCAGAGAAGTCATGATAGTGACAGAATCCCATCTCGGTCCAGAGTAAAAAAGAGCAAGGCCTTAATCCCTGAGGTCTACTACGTAGCTTTAGAGTGCTTGCCTACAACACAAGGCAACCCACTCGAGTGTTTGCCCATAACATAAGCTAACCCACTCGTTCAATACTGTCAGCTCCGCAACACGTGGATCAACTCAACCGATGGGTATGCAGCCCCGCGTCACAAGGACCACATCTCATGTAACTCTGAATAGCCTACAACGCAAAAGTAACTCACCTCACAATCATGTAAACAAATCTTGCAACACAATGATTTTCCCCATCACTAGAAAATACTAAATACCGATATCAAATCGGCGAAGAAGTAAGGAATATCCACTAAAGGCATTATCAACTACACAACATCGATTACCTCGAATAAACATAACTCAGAAGTGTACATCATTTCCATATAGTAACTAAATAAATATCATCCAAATCGAACGTACAATTCAGTGGTATTCAAATTTTGACTATATGTTAATAATTTCCACTCGGTTTTCTATTCGACGAGTCATGAAAATAACTGGAGAAGAATTAACGAACGTCCCATACCATCTGTAATTCTAGTCCGTTTATAAACAATCCTCATCTCATAGAATAAAATCATAAAAAAAATCATGAAATCAGATTTAAATAAAAGAAATGGATTATAAAATCAATTTTATTTATCTTTAAAAATAAAGGTAATTATTTTACTTTAAAAGAGTGTAAAATGATACTTTATAAATCAGTTTTATAACATTTAACATAAAATAAGTTTTAGAATAGTATTTAAGAAATTAAAATAAATCTTGTTTTCAGAAAGGTTCCAAATGATATTTTAAAATCTAACAATTTGTAAATTTGGAGAATAATAAGGTAACCAAATTCCTTCTCTTTTGGAATCATTTTTAAACTCTTTAAATAATAATATTTAATATTTCCAAAATTTGAAAACATTATGAAATGCCCCAAATCAATCCAAATAGGCAGAACAGTCGAAAAATACAAAAAATGACTAAATAGCCTTTGCCTGAACCAATACTGGTTCAGACAGGCACCGATCGATGACCGAAACCACGAGTTATAGGATGCAACACAGGCTACAGAGTAATCACAGGCAATGGATAAAGCACCCCAACCAATCACAATCATATGGATTCAATCAATAATGTACTTATCAATAATTACTAAATGAATTCCACTTCCCTGTAATTGAATTTCCCAAAACTGAATTTTCTGAATTACTAAATAATTTTCTATACAAAGAGAAGTTTAATAGGGTGTCATACATGCAATAAATTAGTTCATATCTATATTGGAGCAAAAATGTCAATTTACAAGTTTTACGCTCGAAATTCCATTTTTTCTTTAATTTCATAGATCCCTAATTTTTCCCCAACTGCAGTACAACTACAGCCACACAATAACCATAAAAATAGTGCAATGAATCAACAATAGATAAAAATAAATAAAACAAGGATCGATTGAGAATAATTCCATTCTAAAATTCTCAATATGGAACATGAAACACTCAAATAATTCATTGCACTTCAAATACACCCACAACACACAGTGACTGTTCAATATAGAATAGTTGTAGAAGTGCGTGAGTAATTTCTCACCTAACTCTCCCGAATAATCCATAATTGATTGCTCCTCAAAATCATCTCTAATCTGAAACCATAAACTTCCTAGCTTCCAAATCAACTCAAAGTCTTTCGCTGTGACGTAAAGGATTACGATACAAGTCCATCGGCACCGACCGCGCCTCAATTGGAGCTCGTATGGAGGAGATATTCAAATTAGAACTTTATGGGATTAATTGGTATAATTAATAAATAAATAAATAACTAATCACCTTAATTAAAAATTAATCCCACCTATTCCCAATTCCCAGGCGACGTGAATTGGAAAACAAAAGAACCCAACCTCCTCTCTTCAATCCACCTCCGTACGACACCACCAAGGGCAGATTTCGACCGTCGTTCCCCTTCTCAAGACTGCCCACCTCCACACGAGCCCTTGGCCACCTAAAACATCCCCATCTATGCCTTAAGTCACCAAACCTAGCCAATTATAGTAGCTCCGAACGCATGGAAAATTCGACCACCATGGCAAGTGCCTCGATGATCCAACCGTTGATTGTATTCAACGTACCGAGCTCTACACCTTTCAGTTAGAAGTCGAAGGCTGATTTTGCATAGATTGGCGCCAAGGTGTTTGGTGCATTAGATTAAAGGGCATGTAGAATGGAGAAGATTTTAGCTCGTATACACACTATTTCATATTATAATATAATAATCACTTCATGTTTTAATCTTCTTCGGACCGTCAGAACATCGGATTGAGATGATTCTCGAAGCATGTGACTCCACATATTTTTGTCTTTCCAATGCTATAAATACATCACATTCTGAGACTGCTCCTCGAACGATTATTTTCATGCTTTTTGAACCAACACACAAACTCCAAAAATCTACAACTTCAAACGAGATGTGATCACTGGCCTTTCTAGACAAATACTACCATTCCAAACTCACTGGAACAAGTTCTAGAACCTAATTCCATTATTATAGAGCGGTTAACTTTCTGGTTGCTCGATTTTACAATTCATACTCGACTCTGCATTTAGAAATCTACCAGTCAAAATATATCAATGATTACAGTTTTCTTCATCGCTCAGACAATCCGGACTCAACGAGTGTGATCTCCAGTCCTAAAAAGTCTGTCTGCAAAATCTAAATTATCGAACTCATCGATAAAATTACCAATTAATAATTTAAATCTCCAAAAATTAATTATTCGGGGTGGTTAAAAATACGGGTTGTTACACGAATTTTGGGTGTGTAGTTGCTTATGCTCATAACAAGCCAAATACGTAATAAAATATGGCTAAGTATGGGGATCGATGTTGAATCATAGGGTTCGGTAGCGATTTTCGACGATGACGATGCTTGATTCCATGTTGATGATTCGACGATGGAGAGAGATGGCTTTGATGATGGATGGCTATACTTTGAGATGTAGAGTTGAGGACTGTGTGTCATATTGAGATAACTGTTGGATGATGGCTAGGGACGTATGATGGTATTCTACGATTGATGATGACTGTAGAGAATCGTCTCTACCATGGTAACTTCATGACAGAAGTCATATTATCAGTTCCAAGATGAGCTCTTCTATAGATGACGTGTGCAATGGGATTATTGATGCTCGAAGGTTCGAAGAGTACTCGTAAAATATGGGTAGTATGAGGTACCAATTCGGACCATGCCGAGTCCTGATCTTTATGACGGACGATCATTGCCTTGGATCAGCCATGACGAGTGATCTAGTTTCCTGGCCTACTAAGTGTCATGGATTTGAGTACCGAGGAATCGAGATGTTGAGTTGTCTTTAACCATGATGGTTCATTCAAGTTATCATGTATCCAACACACCGAGTGAGTGAATGTGAGAATGGATGGTGGATGTTGTGCTCTCTTGATTGTTTATCACCCTACGAATGTCACATGAGATTGATATTATTGATGTAGATATCTAAGCACCCCTAAGTACTTTGATGTATTGTACACGTATGATGACTATGATGTAAAGTAGTGTATATTTTTTGTATGTGCTAACTCTTTGGATGCATGGACGAGTCAGGTTGATCATTTATACCATTTGTCCTATCTTAGTGGCATATTAATATTTAGAGATTTACCGCTGCTCACAGCAGACTGTTATCTGACCTGGGGTTCTATCCTTTCCTTCATGTTACTCTGGGTACACTTAAATGAATAGATTAGGGATATCAGGTCTGGTGAGCACATGGAGCTGAACAAGTGGCGAGCAGGAGACTATACTCTTGTATTACCACACACACTTATTTGCTATTCCACTGCACAACATTGTGGAGCTTGCTTGTGCTTTATTACATAGAGGTAGTTATTTATGAGTTATTATTTGATGTATAACTCTACTTCCTATGCACAATACTGTGTGGATCTGTGCACTTTGATTATGTGATTCATTCAGTTATTTACTGTCTCGCCCGTTCTATATCTGAGATGTTTACTATTATATTTTATTCGATGCGTTGTGAGATATATGGCAGTTCTATGAATATTTTACTTACTTTACAACCCTTTATGGTCGTCCTGCATCGACTGGGCACTGCTACAGCACACTGTACAGATATTGGGATACATTGAGTGCCTGTAGTGTAGGGCGATCGTTACAAAGGGGTTACATACTGATAGTTATTGGCTAATATGGAATTACTCGCTCGATAGTTTTCTATTGTTTAATATAACTAAGGTCAGATAAAAAATATCGATGTGACAATCTTGCGTAGTTCTTTTTACTTGAGAATATTGTTGTTCTTTAATATGGAAACTCCCTTTGATTATAGTTAAATCATGGCACGACATTCATTAAACGACAATAGTTGGGTCGAGTGGAAGCATTTGAAGCGAAAATTCATCTCCTCGGTTATATGAGGTTCGTATCACGGTTAATTGAAGTCAACTCTCAAATTCTCTAGCCAGAGTAGTTCGATTGATAAAAAAAATTATTATTGAACAATGGACTTCGTGTTTGGACTATAGAGTTAAATATTGACGATATTGTAATTTTGACCATTACCAAATTCAATAAGTCCTATTGTGATATAGATTTGACGAAGAGAATTGATGTAAATAATTATCACTACCAAGTAATACTTAATAAATTATTATTGGATTTTATTGATGCTAAGTAAGTGATAAATTTGGTCATAATATCACACCATATGCTAAGTGACATGTGAACGTTAATATTCGAATTGTTCATTATTAATTGCTAACCAAATTTACACCTAAGTGTCACACAACCGAAACGTTGAATGCTTCTTCTACCACCCGATTCGATTAATTTGTAATCATTATGAATTAATATTCATGAATATTAACTATAAAATTTTATTTGAAGCGTTGAACGATATTAAATAGTATGTTTATAATAGTTATAAATATACTGATGGATATACGATATCGATACACGTTTAAATTGGATTTAAATGTAGCAAGTATTATTAGGGCTTGGATTAGTCTTGAGGCCCATAAGGGGGATGATATTTTTGATAATGACAGGAGCATAACGTGTCGGCCATATGTTGGAAGAGAGGGAAGGAATTTTGAATTCAAAAGAGAAAGAAATGGTAAGAGAAATAAGTGGATCTTGATCCACATTTCACTCCTTAGTCTCTCTCTTATACAATCCCTCTAACCCTCATTTTGTTGAGACTTGGTTTTGATTCATGACATGAAGCTATCACTACGACATATAGATTTGACGACTGTTATGACAAAAAGAAACAAGGAGACGAGTCTTTAAAAACTAGTGCATCAACTATGGTATTTTGTTTGTTTTTAAGTCATAGGTCAATATTTTTAAAATCTCTCCTCGATTACGTCTACATTAGCTTATATATTTAATCATAATATTTATTGAATATTCTATACATATATAAGCATACATTTAATTATAAAAGTTTTTTAAAGTTATAGAAATTAATATATCTATGTAAATTGTGCAAACTGCACAAAATTAACTAGGTCCATCGACTGACCTTCTGAACCAGTCGACTGACACTGGGATTTTTGTGAAGCATGCACAGTTACATAAGTATACGAATTTAAATTTAAATATTATTTTGAATATTCAGTCGACTGACTCAGAGGCTCATTGACTGAATTTCTATAACAGCCATTTCTTGGAAAGACTTTTTGTGAAGAGTTGCGAACCTCTAACGAAAAGATTCGGATGCAAGACTTCAATCGAAACTCTTCACCAATAGTAGCTGCTTTCTAAACTTTATAAATACATACTTCAACTTCATTTCAAATAAAAAAAATCACAATCTAATTCTCTTATCTTTGCTCTTCTATCTATTTGCAATACACTTTCAAAATATTCTACATTAAAGCAATACTAGACCTTTCTATTCTTCATATACTTCAAATATATAAATTTATACTCAAGGAGAAGATTATAGGAAGGGTGTACTACAAGTGACAAATTCATGTTATTAAGAACACACAAAGTCAAAAGTATTTTTGTATTTTTTGAAGTCCTATTCTGCTGCTCAGGCATGTGAAGTCCTCTTCGGCTGCTGAGGCAAAATCTTGTTCTGCTGCTCAGGTCCTTGTTCGGCTGCTCAAGGGTTGTATAGACCTGTTCCTCCGGGTTAAGTGAGGGTTATTGTTTTAGTGAAATTCCAGAAGGAGTTTGGGACTGAACGTAGGACGGTGCTCCGAACCAGTATAAAAATCTCTGGTGTCATTTTTTACTATACTGCTTTTATATTCCGCACTATTTACCGTATAGCTATCATCACTACACTCTGTATTATCATATATCCATATTACACGATCCATAGCACACTTTCTCATTTTGCATGTAGTTTTCACACAATTTCTTACTGCTTATATCAAGCTGCCACCACCCTGTATCAACCAAAAAATACAAGCACTAATTCGCATCAATTCGCTTCAATTCGATCATCAGTGGTATGGCAATTCGAAAGCCAGCAACTTCGGAATTGGAATTGAATTCAAGGAGACTTTCTTCATTTCAACGTCCGAATTTCAGTCTTTGGTGAAAGATACTTTTCTGGTTTTTTATTATATACCAATATTTATATACTTATTGTAATATATTTACTTAGTTAGAAATATCATGAATCAATGTATCGATGGATTGTCGCATGCCGATAGTTGTGTGTGTATGTATGTGTGTGTGTATTGAAATGAAATTTTTTATGTATGTTTACGGCATGCGACTTAAAAGTATTTTTGATTAAAATAACATTATTAAATGATTTTAATGAGTTAAATTTAAACACAAAAGAGTAAATCATATAGTAAATATATTTTAAATTAAGTGAAATAAATTGTTCATACCAGAAATACTTTTGGCACTAAAATAAAATAAAATCCCCATATATATTATATATTTTAATTATTTACTTGATTAAAAATTGGTTGAATAAATAAAATATATGTACACACATTTCTAAATAATATAAAATTCTATCTAAATATTATATGATATAAAATATACATTTCGGTTTCAAAAATGAATTTTTTAAACTTTTTTTAATAAATTACATATGTTTTTAATTAATTATATGTATTTAATTAATAAAACATTAAAACCGAAAAGAAAACTAAAAAACTTTAATCTTTTTATCTAGCGGAAAGCAACAACAAAATATACATTTGTTTGAAATTTTTTATATATACATATATTTTATAGCTAGTTATATGTTACATGTATTTAGATTAATTAAAAAATATAAACATGTAAATAATTTCAGTTCGAATTTTATATTATAAATATTCTAAAATTATTTTACAAACTAATATTTAAAATAAATTTATAATTTAATTATACATATGTATATGTATATATATTTACATAAATGCTATTTGTAAATGGTTTACAACCAACATTTTATAATTATAATATAATTACACATTTACATATACGTGTACACACACATATAGACAAACCATTTATATATACGATGGGAAAACATGTCATTTGCGGTGTAAATCCCAGCATCTATGCATGGGCATGTCAAACCATGTACACACTATCATATTGCACGTGCATGCATACACATATGTGTACATGATACACATATATAAAATATAATATGAATTATATAAAATAAAAACCATATTTATAAATTTAAATAAAATATTAATTTTATTCAATGGAAAACTTAGAGAATTTCTAAATGAATTTTGACTATATAAGCCCATTAAAGATCCAAATAGGTAAAAAAAATTAAAATTTTACCAAATTACTCCGCTGCGGGCTGGCCCAATTCTAACAAGTATTAGGTCAACTATAGTTAACTCAAAGTTAAAATGTCTTGCCGGAATAAAAAATTGATAATAAATGTTATTATTGAACCAAAGATTTTGTAAATGGACTGAACAGTTGAATATGGATATTATTTGGGGTTTTGATCGATACTAAACTTCATACATCTAAAAGTGACATACTGTTCACAAAGACAATGTACGTACATTATATCATCACTTAAAGGTATGCTTAAGGATATCTAATCTTTCTTTTATCGAAAAGATCTATAAATGATGAATTTGGCCAAACTGTCACACCATTAGCTAAGGTAACATGTAAACGTTAGTATTTGAATTGTTCAAGTTTAATCGCTGATTGAATTCATATATGTGAGTCATACAACCACATATATAAATTCTCCAAAATAACACATGATTTAATTAGTTTATAAAGTATTGTAAATTAATTAAATTAATTAATAAATATTAATTATTAGTATATTTGATGTTTGGAGTGTTTCTAATAAATGGGGTGACTCCTAGAAATTTTTGGATTCTAGTAGTAACTGTTCGGATGTATATATAACGTTATATGTGCACGTATTGATATATATATATATATAAAGAGGCTATAAATAGAAATAATTGCTATATTGGCTAAAAGGTATATTGACCCACGATTTGTCATGGTATTGAAAGATTGCGGAATAGGGATCTTAAGGCTAAATTAACACTAGAGGGGGGTTAATAGTGTTTTCTAATTTATATGAATCTTTTTGAAATATTTTGAAATTATTCCTAGAACAATGATATTAACAATTATAGGAACAATCACAGAATCAAAACACAGATAAATAGTAAATGCAGTAAGAGTAAAAGGAAAGAATACGGCAGGATTTTATACTGGTTCGAAGTTACCCTACATCCAGCCCCGTACAATTCCTTGTACGAATTTCTTTTCAACTAGTAAATGCATATACAATCTCGATATCAAGGCTACGAGACACACCCTCGAGAATCCTGGCCTCTAGGTAGAGCCGCTTGATTTTTGGGCTACAAGCACACCCACTAGATTTATGGGCTACTAAGCACATCCAATTGATTTCACGGGCTAAAATCACACCCACATGATTTAATCTGATAGAGATTTACAAACTCAGAACTTCAATCTTGATTACAAATGATCCTATAATCCTTAAATAGCACTTAGATCTTGATTGGAGTGAGAGAGGTGATATAAATCGGAAAGTAAATGATAAAGAATCAAATTAATGGTGATTGAGTTTGATTCTGGTTGAAATTCGGCAGAGTATGGTTATATTTTTGTTTAGAAAATGAAAGAGAAGGAGGGGAGAAGAACAACGAAAAGTGATTGAAAAATTCATTGGGAAGACAGGTATTTATGGAGTAATAACGGCCATGTCCATTCGTGAAGAGATACGACGAATAGACACTTCTTTTGAAATTTGATTTTTGAAACACACGGCTAGTATGTTGACATATAGGGTTAGAGTATGTTGACATACTCTTTTTAACTTTGAAAAACATTTTAAAATATTATTTTGAAACTGTAATGCTTTGTGAAATAATTTTTGTACTTTGTAAATATGTTTAAATATAATATATATACGTTATAATCAGAATAAAACTTAAGTAAAACTATATGATAATAATTTTGAAAAATAAAATAATATAAATCAAAATTGAATAAAAACAATAACTTGGTAAAATATTAAAAACTAAAATGATAAGTATAAGAAATTAAACACTATTTGAAAGTTGTTTTGAAAAGAATATTTAAAAACTTATTTAAAAATAGAGACAGGGAGAGATGAGAGAGGGATCAAGTGCTATCAGAATTTTAACGAACATTCTAGACTCTATAACTTATCTGGAATATCTTGGAATCTTGTACTCTTGAATACTCACGAGTCTTCGTTCTTGAGTCTCTATATCAACATCTTTAACTTTCCAATTTTTACTTGATACTGTACAGTCTTCTTATATCAACACATGTTTAATATCCTGCACTATATACTATATATATCTAGATAAAACATTAGTATTTATAATTTATATGATTTATTAAAGTTGTTGTCACAAAACCAAATCCTTAGGTACTAACAATCTCCCCCTTTTTGATGATGACAACTTTGTATATAAAATATAATATAACTCCCCCTTAATCTATGCCTAATAAAAAACTCTCCCTTAATCATGCATAGTATTTTATATATTTCTCCCCATTTGTCATCAATCAAAAATAACTAACTATAAATATAATTCTAACTTTAACTCTTAATATTAATTCTAGCTCCCCCTAACTAAAACATTATATGATATAAACACATATATAAGTAATAAGTAATATTATCATGAAATGCAAAATGACAGAAATGATATATAAGAAACATCATTCAATATTTTAACCAATTCAAGCATACATAATGCAACACACAAAGTAATATTTCAAATTCAATCAAATTCAAAACCTATCAAATCAAACCAAACAAACCAAAAAAAATTAATTCAAGTATTATATACGATCAAACTTATTAAAACTAGACATTTCTTCGGACTTCGGCCCATTCATCAGTGCCAAAAATTGGATCCGGTTTAATAGCCTCCTAATCTTCATCATCTTTGTTGATGGTGCATTTTGGATTAACATTGGTTCCTCTTTGTTCAAAGCTGAAATTATCCATCGAATTGCATTGAAGTGCCTTTCTTGCTCCTTGAACATCTGCATTTGACTTAATTCTAAGTGTCTCTGGTTCCGTAGGATAAAAGAGAGAATGTTTTTGAAGGATTCAAGCATTCGTTCGAGGTTTTCAGTTAATTTTTGAATAGAAGAAGGCATTATTTATGATTTGGAGTTTTGGAAAGTAAACGAAGAAGAAAGAGAATTAGTAGAAATGATTTTTTGATTTAAATGTGTATTATAAGGATAGAGATCCGTCGGAATTGAATAGACACTTGTTGTCTATTCATTTTCAAAATTAATTTTTTTTTGAAAACGAGCCATTGTATGTCGACATACATACTCATGGTATGTCGACATATATGTAGATTGTTGTAAAGTTGCTTTGTTTTGGTATTTTGATACATTTAGCTTATACTATTACACTAGTTATGCTTTCCAGAGATGGTAAGAAGTGTATAACAGTAAGGAAAGAAGGATTTGATTACTACTTAGATAAGGATTACATAGCTCGTAAAGAAAAGAAAGATACATAACACCACATGAAACTCAAATTTAAACAACCAAGTACAATCATACTTAAACATAACTAAAACAAACTAGAAAGATGTGGATGAAGAGATTCCAAGCTTGCGTTTCACCTTTCCAAAGAACTTATCTGTTTTGTTAGAAATGGTGTTTAACTTATTACTCATTGAACATTTGAGAATCCTTTCATTTCAACAATCTTCTTTTGATTGTTGAGAATGTCTTGATTGGTTGAACGAGGTGGAAAGTCAATGCTTTCTAAAGAGTTTTCCTCCTCCTCCTATTCTTCTTCTTCGATATCCATTTCTCCCCTTCTTCTTCTTCCTCCTCCTTTTGTATTTCTTCCTCCTCTTCATGTGCTAACCTTTCTTCTTTCTCCGCAAGTGTTCCATATGGCTTGAAAATTGGTGGAATTTTCATAAGAGCTATATTTTCTTGATTAAACACTTTACGAGAGACAAATTCCTCTCCTTTAAAATCAATGTTAAAGTAGTTAAAGATTCTGGTAAGGTAAATACCATGAAATAGTGTGTTTTCATGGGTGGAAAGATTTTTGGGATAAGATTCATCCAAAATAGCTTGAGCCTAATTTATATCATATTGACCATAAATGGCAAAGATTGCTTTACAAACTTTTAAGGTAGGACTATTGGAATTTCCCAAATGAGGACTGATAGTATGTTGCAAAATAAGATTAAGAATTCTAGCTTTTGGATGAAAAGTTCGATTTTTAAACTCAAAATTATCACCTCCTTCGAAAATATTATGAAAAGCTTCACGATTATGCTCATCAATTTTGAAATCAGAAAGGTCCATTTTGGTGGATTTGCATCCAAGAATAGTACCAAAAAGTTCATAATTCAAAACAATTGAAGTTCCTTCAACACTACTCCATAATTCTCCTTCTCCACGTTCATAAAATTTCTCTTGTGAATTTGCATAAAACATTTTGACCAAGTGTGGATAGCAAACAAAATTGTTTTGAGAAGCATCAATTAAACCGAGAATTCGATTTTGAGAACAAAGAGTATCAATTTCATAAGTAGAAAAATCATTAAAAATTGCAAACTTTCCTGTAGAAACTTTACCATAATTCATATAGCTAATATAGGCTTCCATAGCTTCTTGATCTTGAAATAGAAAGTTTTAGATGGTTTTGGAAAGTCTCACAGATGTCAGAGTGCTTGAGGATGCCATTGATGAATGATTTGAAGAGATAAGAGAGTTGATAAAAGTTTGAATTTTTGAAATGAAAGGTATAAAAATAGTTAAAAACAATTTTAAATATATTTTATACTATTATTATATTATTTTAATATACAAAAATATAATAATATAAAAATATAAAAATCACAGATTATTCATACAATATTATTATTAATCTATAGGATATTCCTAACAATCAAAAATTCAAATGATATAAAGCTTTTAATATATTGAATACGTACCTTTTTCTGATCCTATTTTACTAATTATATCTGAATTATGTATTGCTGTGAAGCACATGTTGGCTATTTCCATATCTGATTCATTTTCACTTAATGATGTGTTTGAGTCATCTAGTGTTGTAGTATAGGCTCTACTCCGTTATTTAGATGAATCAGTGTTTGGTGTGGTTTACAATTTCTTAGGATGCGGGCGGTCTCGTTTTAAGTGACCAGGTTCATCGTAGTTATAACATCTGATGCCATTTCCGCTTTCACTTCCATTTCTAGGATTTTTATTGTCATTTCTTTTAAAATTATCCATCTTCCTATATTTCAGGAATTTTCTAAAGTTCCTTATCATGGAAGCAATTTCTTCATCATTATCACTATCTGAATCCATATTATCCATCATTGCATTGAATGCAGTGGATTTCATCTCTATTGTTTTGCTTTCTCTTCTTTCCTACATTTGTGCCTCAAATGACATTAAATTGCCAATTAACTCTTCAGTCTTTAATGTGCTAATATCATTAGCCTCTTCAATTGCAAGAGTGTTTTGGTCCCATTTAGGAGTAAGTGAATTGAGGATTTTTCTAACTTGATCCTCTTCAGAGAAATTTTTATCCAATGCAATAAGTGAGTGTACGATATCTTGAAATCTACTATACATATCAGATATGGACTCATTTTAAATAGTTGAAACTGGTTTGTTAACAAGGAAATCTTAGTTTGTTTCACTTTACTTGTGCCTTCATATGTTACTTGCAAAGTTCTCCAACTTTCAAATGCAAACTTGCATATTGATACTCTATTAATTCATTTCTATCTAGTGAACAAAACCATATATTCATGGCTTTAGAGTTGCTTTGTGCAACCGCCTTCTGTTCAGCAGTCCATTGTGCAAAATTTGTCTCGGGTTCAGTGTACTCAGTTTGTGTGATATTCCAAGTATCTAATCCAATTGATCATAAATAAATTTTCATTCTACATGACCAATATGTGTAGTTACTACTATTAAAAAGTGGTGGTCTGATAGTAGATTGTCCTTTGACAAATGAATTACTAACAAGTGTATTAACAATGTTACTAACAATGCTATTACCAGTGTTGGTAGCCATTTAAACTTTTCAAAAACTAGCTTATGAAAACTTTGAAAACCAACGCTTCAATATCAAATGTAAGATTGTGGAATAGGGACCTTGAGGCTAAATTAACACTAGAGGGGGGATGAATAGTGTTTTCTAATTTATATGAATCTTTTTGAAATCTTTTGAAATTATACTTAGAATAATGAGATTAACAATCATAGAATCAAAAATCAAATAAACAGTAAATGTGGTAAGAGTAAAAGAAAAGAACACACTAGAATTATATACTGGTTTGGAGTTACCCTACATCCAGTCCAGTATAGTTCCTTATACAGATTTCTTTTCAACTAGTAAATTCAAATACAATTTCTATTTCAAGGCTACGAGACACACCCTCCAGAATCCCGGCCTCTAGGGTAGAGCTGCTAGATTTTTGGGCTATAAGCACACCCACTAGATTTATGGGCTACTATGCACAACCAATTGATTTCATGGGCTACAATCACACCTACAAGAATATCGATTTAATTTGATAGAGATTTGAAACTCAAAACTTCAATCTTGATTACAAATGATCCTATAATCCTTGAATAGCACTTACATCTTTATTGGAGCGAGAGAGGTGATAGAAATGAGAAAACAAATGATAGAGAATAAAACTAATGGTGATTGAGTTTGATTCTGGTTGAAATTCAGCAGAGTATGGTTATATTTTTGTTTAGAAAATGAAAGAGAAGAAGGAGGAGAAAAGAACAATGAAAAGTGATTGAAAAATTCATCGGGAAAACAAGTATTTATAGAGGAATAACGGTCATGTCCATTCGTGAAGAGATATGATGAATAAACACTTCTTTTGAAATTTGATTTTTGAAACTCATGGCTAGTATGTCGACATATTGGGTTAGAGTATGTCGACATATTCTTTGTAATTTTGGAAAACATTTTAAAATATCATTTTGAAAATGTATTGCTTTGTGAAATAATTTTATACTTTGTAAATATGTTTAAATATAATATAAATACATTATAATCATAATAAAACTTAAGTAAAGCTATATAATAGGCATTTTGAAAAATAAACTAATTTAAATCAATTTTAATAAAAACAATAACATGGTAAAATTTTAAAAACTAGAATGATAATGATAAGAAATTGAAAACTATTTGAAAGTTGTTTTGAAAAGAATATTTAAAAAATTATTTAAAAATAGAGAGAGAGAGAGAAGAGATGAGAGAGAGATCAAGTGCTATGATAATTTTAACAAATATTCTAGACTCTATGACTTATCTGGAATATCTTGGAACCTTGAACTCTTGAATACTCATGAGTCTTCATTCTTGAGTCTCTATATCAACATCTTAACTCTTCAATCTTTAATTGACACTGTACAGTTTTCTTATATCAACACCTATTTAGTATCCTGCACACTATATATATCTTGATAAAACATTAGTATTTATATTTTATATGGTTTCTTAAAGTTGTTGTCATCAAAACCAAGTCCTTAGGTACTAACAATCTCCCCTTTTTTTATGATGACAACTTTGTATATAAAATATAATATAACTCCCCCTTAATCTATGCTAATATACAAAACTCCTCTTTAATTTATTCCTAGTATTTTATATATTTCTCCCCCTTTGTCATCAATCAAAAATAACTAACTATAACTATAATTCTAACTTTAACTCTTAATATTAATTCCAACTCCCCCTAACTAAAACATTATATGATATAAACGCATATAGAAGTAATAAGTAATATAATCATGAAATGCAAAATGATAGAAATGATATACAAGAAATATCATTCAATATTTTAATCATTTCAAGCATACATAATGTCACACACAAAGTAATATTTCAAATTCAACCAAATTCAAAACCAATCAAATTAAACCAAACAAAATTAATTCAAGTATTATATACAATCAATCCTATTAAAACTAGACATTTCTTGGGACTTCAACTCATCCATTAATGCCAAAAATTGGATCCACTTTAATAGCCTCCCAATCTTCATTATCTTTATTGATGGTGCATTCTGGACTAGCGGTTTGTTCCTCTTTGTTCATAGCCGAAATCAACCATCGAATTAGATCGAAATGACTTTCTTGCCCCTTGATCATCTACATTTGACTTCATTCTAAATGTCTCTGGTTTCGTAGGATAAAAGAGAGAATATTTTTGAAGGATTCAAGCATTTGTTCGAGGTTTTTGGTTAATTTTTGAATAAAAAGAAGCCACTATTTATGATTTGGATTTAGGAAAGTAAAGGAAGAAGAAAGAGAATGAGTAGTAATGATTTTCTGGTTTAAATATGAATTTATAAGGGCAAAAATTTTATGGAATTAAATAGACACTTGCTGTCTATTCATTTGTCAAAAAAAAATTGAAAATGAGCCGTTGTATGTCGACATACATACTCATGGTATGTCGACATATATGCAGAAAGTTGTAAAGTTGCTTTATTTTGGTATTTTGGTATATTTAGCTTATACTATTATACTAGTTATGCTTTCCAGAGATGGTAACAAGTGTATAACAGTAAGGAAACAAGGATTTCATTACTATTTATACAAGGATTACAATAGTTCACAAAGAAAAGAAAGATACAAAAAACAACATCAAACTCAAAATTAAACAACCAAGTACAATCATATTTAAACATGACTAAAACAAACTAGAAAGATGTGGATGAAGAGGATGATGAAGAGCTTCCAAGCTTGCGTTTCACATTTCCAGCATTCCAAAGAACATATCCATTTTGTTGGAAATGGTGTTTAACTTCTTACTTATGGAACGTTTTAGAATCCTTTGATTTCAACAATCTTCATTTGATTGTTGAGAATGTCTTGATTGATTGAACGAGGTGAAAAGTGAACGCTTTCTAAACACTTTAAGAGATGAATTCCTCTCCTTTAAAATCAACGATTTTGAAATCAGAAAGGTCCATTCCGGTGGATTTGCATCCAAGAATAGTACCCAAAAGTTCATAATTCAAAACAATTAAAGTTCCTTTAACACTATTCCATACTTCTCCTTCTCCACCTTCATAAAATTTCCATTTCAAATTTGCATAAAACATTTTGACCAAGTGTGGATAGAAAACCAAATTATTTTGAGAAGAATCAATTAAACCGAGAATTCCATTTTGAGAACAAAGAGTATCAGTTTCATAAGTAGAAAAATCATTAAAAATTGCAAACTTTCTCGTCGAAACTTTATAATAATTCATATAGCTAATATAGGCTTTCATAGCTTCTTGATCTTGAAAGAGAAAGTATGATGGTTTTGGAAAGTCTCACGGATGTTGGAGTGCTTAAAGGTGCCATTGATGAATGATTTGAGGAGATAAGAGAGTTGATAAAAGTTTGAAATTTTGAAATGAAAGGTGAATTGAACGGTTAAAGATAGAGGTAATAAGTAGAGAATCAAATGATATTTTCTCTGGTCAAGAGACACCTTTTCAGAACATTGGGTAGGTGAGAAGGAGGAGGGAAAATTCAAAATTTTAAATTCAAATTCAAATTCTGGACAAGTATGTCGACATATACTATAGGGGTACATCGACATATCTATTAAATTTTTCAAAATTGAATTTTTTAACTATATCCTACTTTATTTATATACAACTATCTATAACTATATTATTATTATTTACATAAAAAATATATAAAAATAGTATTAAATATATTTTATATTACTATTATATTATTTTATTATACAAAAATATATTAATATAAAAATATAAAAATCACACATTATTCAACCAATATTATTATTAATCTATAGGATATTCCTAACAATCAAACAATCAAAAATTCAAATGATATAAAGCTTTTAATATATTAAATGCGTACCTTTTTCTTCTCCTATTTACCAATTATAATTGAATTCTATATTGTGTGAAGCACATGTTGGCTATTTCCGTATCTGATTCATTTTCACTTAATGATGTGTCTGAATTATCTAGTGTTGTAGTATAGGCTCTTCTCTGTTTTCTAGATGAATCAGTGTTTGGTGTGGTTTTCAGTTTCTCGGGATGTGGGATGTCTCATTTTAAGTGACCAAGTTCATCGCAGTTATAACATCTGATGCCATTTCCGCTTTCACCTCCATTTTTAGGATTTTTGTTGTCATTTCTTTTAAAATTATTTATCTTCCTATATTTCAAGAATTTTCTGAAGTTCCTTGTTATGAAAGCAATTCCTTTGTCATTATCACTATCTGAATCCAGATTATCCGTTGTTTCGAACGACAAGATCTTCTGGTAACAATCTATTTTATTTTAAATCTACATACTTATATCCCATACACCAGTGTATAAAATATTACCATGCATATGTATAATTTAATTTAATGACTTAGAAATTAAAATATTATTCATTTGAATTAATTTTAAAATTATAACAAATCGAAATTGCAAATGAGTGAAATAATATATACATGCAACATTAACTATTGACCATTTGAAAATATTATTTTATATAAATTTACTTTTGAAAGTTGGATGTAATTTAAATATAAACATAATTTTATTTAAATCAAATATAGTTTTTGGATGGATTGATATATATAGTATAAATTTTTTGGTTTGGCTTTATGAAAAAATTAACTTGCTCATGGTTCTTAAAAAAATTAGGTCGAAAACATTTCAATTACTAGTTAATTAACATATATTATTTATTATATACAAATTTATATTTAAATTATATGTATTTATTTATTTTATTATTGGCAGAAATTAATATTACTATATATGTTAGGTATGTTTCAGCCGGATCAACACCACCGGACCAGGTCCTGCTTCATCGAACTCCCACCAACGCATATCCCACTCGCGACCGAACCAAGCCTACCGGTCCATTCGTCTCAATGCCGAACCAAGCCTCACCGGTCCAACACCTCAAAGCCGAACTAAGCCTACCGGTCCATTTGTCTCAATGCCGAACCAATCCTTACCGGACCAAGCCTCACCGGACCAACATGCATCCCATCTCAATGCCGAACCAAGCCTACCGATCCATACTCCCACCGGACCAACAACTCACTACTCAAGCTCCTACCGGACCATACCCCAAACCGGACCAAGATTCTACCACATAGCACCGGATCACCTACAACCGGTCCACTCTGTACTCCAACCATCTCCGAACCAAGCGATGCCGAACCAAGACGTACCAGGCCAGATCATGTCAGCCCAGGCCCATCAGCAACTGTACACATCCTAGACCCCTACCCCCAGCCTCACTCTATAAATAGAGGGGCAGGGGTACGACAATGGGGACAAGTTTTGAGAGCTCAAGCACGGAAGGAGCTTTCAAACAACTTTCTTTTACTTGTATCAAAGCTTTGTACTTGTAATCATAACAAGAGAAGAGAAATAACATATAAAGTGGATGTAGGCACATTCTGGCTGAACCACTATAAATTTGCGTGTCTTTTTACAGTTTAGCCCCTGCTTTTCATATATTTGCATAAATCACTCAAATCGCTAAGAACAACATAAGATCTACTAAATCATACAACTTTGAGGTGTTTGTCCATTTTTTGTGCACACATTTTTGGTGCTTTCACTGAGAACTAGAAGCTCGAAGCTTCAGCTTCATCCGCTTAACAAGTTTTCCTAACAGCATCGTCCGCCACTTGGAAAACATGCCTCCCAAATAGAGAAAAGATGTTAACAAAGGAAAAAACATCGCATCCAGCAGTCTTCCAGATCCAGCTGTCACGAATCAAGTAAATCGTCCTCCTCCAGCAACAGTAACAAATGAAGAACAGGCTAACCCAACTACTCCTGCCACAGAACAGCCTGCAGCAATTACTAGAGCAGATCTGGACAGAGTTGTGGTTGAAGTAACTAACCGCTTCACGTCCCAGCAGGAAGCCTTGGTGGACCATCTCATGTCACGCTTAAGGGGCGCTGAAGAATCCAACCGCAACACTGAATCATGGGGCGAGTCCCAGTCTGGAGGATCTCAGAGACAACAAAGATCTTCCTTCTTCGAAGGAGCTAACGGCAGAAGTAGCCGTGGCAGGAGCCGAGACCGAGCACAGCCCAAAGTTAGGCCTGAGGAAACGTTTGGTACCGAACCCAACGGGGAAGGTACCGGGCGAAGGTCAACTGTAGCTGAGCCTGTCATGCTGCCTAACCACAGAAACGCCAGTGAACGTGGCCGAGCTAGAGTCCAGCCCGAAGTTGGACCCGAGGAAGTGCTTAGATCAGAACCCAACAGGGGGAGATCAAGGCAAGGGCCAACTGTAGCTGACCCAAGCGTGCTCCCAGAAGATCAAAGGCAGCCACTGGAAAATATGAGGAATGATAGACGATACCATCCCTACAGGTCATCTGGACGGAATCAATCCCACAGAACAGAACCAAACTCATTTCTATCTGCTCCAAGTTCTGATGAAAGGATGGCACGCTTATTCAGAGAGTGTGTCCAACGGGAGCAAAGAGATCGAGGGATAGGCGCTAGGGTAACCAGCCCTTTTGCCCGCAATATCGAAATTGCTATCACCCCCCGAGAATGGAAGATGCCAACAATGGAACCCTACAAAGGAACCTCCGATCCCATTGTACACTTACATAGGTACACGCAGCATATGCTCATGAGTGGAGCGACAGAGGGAGTACTGTGCAAATGCTTTCCGCTCTTCTTAGCAGATCTTGCTACCTCCTGGTTCTGTCATCTACCCCAAGGATCCATCAGCTCGTGGGAAATGTTGAAAGAAAATTTTATCAGTCAGTTCCGCATTCATGTGGAGCAACCTAAGGACGCTTATTCCTTATCCAGCGTCAAACAGAAACCTGGAGAAAAGCTGCAGCAATACCTAACCAGATTCAACGCCGCAGCAGCCGTAGTCCAAGATGCCGATGAGAAGCTTATCCTAATGGCCCTCTGTAGTGGTGTGCATCCGGACACTAAATTTGCTAGAAGGTTGACAAAAGAAAAACCAGCTACTTTACCCGATTTCTTCCATGAAGCCGGGAAATACATGAGGCTTGAGGATGCTGCCGTTGAGGGGCAGTCAGGACAGCAAAATAAGACAACCCATGGCAACGCCCCTGCTGTGGCAAGGGACGTTCGAAGAAATGATTCCAGAGACAATGCTGGGGGCAAGAAGGGAGAAAAGCGCCTATATCGGCCAGGACCAAGATTCGACACTTACACCCCTTTGAACGAGACCGTCGAAAATATCTTCCTTGCCACCCAAGGCGAAGTTAGATACAAACGCCCACCATACAAGAAAGAATCAGATAACGCACAGAATTCTGGAAAATTCTGCCGCTTCCACGAATCTCACGGGCATGATACCAACGAATGCCATCATCTTCGAGATCTGATTGAGGAACACATCAGAAGAAAGAAACTGGAACGTTATGTAAAAGGTCAGGACATGACCCCAGCTCCTGCCAATGAAAACCCAAGGCTACCCTCACCGGGGGCCGATAGAGGAAACTGCAACGCTAGCAGCTCTAGCCAAGAAAAGATAGTGGTCCATACCATCTCAGGAGGGCCACACATCGCAGACAGAAGCTGGAAAGAGATGGAAAGATACGAAAAGTCGCTTAGAGACAATAAAGACTATGTCAATTCGGTTATAGAAGAGCGCCACCCGAAGCAGAAAGAAAGTAATGACATCACGTTCGGTAAGCGTGACCTAGAAGGAAGGCAGTACCCTCACATGGATCCCATGGTCATCTCTGCCCGACTTGGTCCCGCCGAAGTATACCGAATCCTGGTAGACACTGGAAGCTCGGTAAACATCCTGTTCAAACACGCATTCGACAAAATGAAGCTATCAATGAAGGATGTATCCCCCTGCGATAAACCACTACACGGCTTCACCGGAGATGCGAAGATGCCCCTCGGGCATTTGGACCTTTTTGTTGAAATTGGAAGCCATCCCCGCTCTGCTGTATGGAAACAAACGTTTGTGCTAATAGAAAACCAGTCGGCCTACAACGCCTTCTTAGGAAGGCCATCCTTGTCTGACTTCCAAATTATCTTAGCCCCATGGTGCCTAAAGATGAAATTCCCAACAGACAATGGAGTAGGGGAAGTGGAAGGAGACCAGGACGTTGCTCGAGACTGCTATGTAACTGAACTTCGCAACAACCACAGGAAGGATAAAGGGAAGGGTGTAGAGATTGCCCTCTGCACAAAAAGCCTAGAAGCATAGCAACTAAAGAAAGTCCCTCCTCTTCGATATACCAGCGACCCTTTCAATGAATTAGACCCTAGGGACAAAGAGGAGGAAGCCACCGCCGAGCCTGCAGAGGCTATGGAGTTTATATCTGTAGACAAGCACGACTCAAGTAGACTATTGAAAATTGGGTCCCAACTAAAAGCCGAATTGAAGGAACAGCTCATCGATTTTCTCCGCCACAACTTGGATGTATTCGCTTGGTCACACGCTGACATGACCGGAATCTCCCCCGACATAGCATGCCACGCATTAAACATTGATCCTACCAAGGTGCCTGTAAAACAAAGAAAGAGAAGTATGGGGGCAGAGCGATCAGCAGCCCTCGATGAAGAGGTAAAAAACCTACTCGCCAATGACTTCATACGAGAAGCTATCTACCCGGAATGGATCGCCAACCCGGTGCTGGTAAAAAAGGCTAATGGGAAGTGGCGAACCTGCATTGACTTTTCCAACCTAAACGACGCCTGCCCAAAGGATTGCTTCCCACTTCCCAGAATCGACCAACTTGTAGACAGCACAGCCGGGCACGAACTCCTATCTTTTATGGATGCATACTCAGGATATAACCAAATTCCTATGCATGCTCTCGACCAAGACCACACTAGTTTCATCACCGATCGAGGTTTATACTGCTATAAGGTAATGTCTTTCGGACTTAAAAATGCAGGAGCCACCTACCAGCGCCTCGTCAACAAGATATTTGCGGGGCTAATAGGACAAACTATGGAAGTATATGTGGATGACATGCTGGTAAAGTCAAGGAAAGCCAAAGATCACGTAAGCCACCTAGGAAAGATGTTTCAAGTACTTCGACAATATGGAATGAAGTTGAATCCACTAAAATGCTCCTTCAGAGTGTCATCAGGAAAGTTCTTAGGATTCATCGTTCATGCCAGAGGGATAGAAGCAAACCCTGAACAAGTCCGAGCGCTAAGGGATATCAAGATACATTCCACTCGGAAGGAAATGCAAAGTTTGAACGGAAAAGTGGCCGCTCTAAGCCGATTCATCTCCAAGGCGACGAACAAGTGCGTCCCCTTTTTTGAAGCCCTAAAGAAAGACAAGGGAAAGTTCGAATGGACTGGCGAATGCCTGACCGCTTTCCTTCACTTAATCGAACACCTCCAGAAACCACCGATACTCTCAACTCCAAGCGAAGGAGAAGAATTATACCTATACCTCGCTGTGTCATCTCACGCCCTAAGCGCTGCCTTGGTAAGGGAAGACAACCGCACGCAACGGCCAGTTTACTTCGTCAGCAAAAGGTTTACTGGGGCAGAAGTTAGATATCCTAAACTTGAGAAGTTAGCATAGTGTTTACTAATCACTTCACGAAAACTACATCACTACTTCCAATCCCATTCCATCAAAGTTCTGACCGATCAACCACTGAGGCAGGTACTCCATCGTCTCGACACTTCCGGGCGATTACTTAAATGGTGCATTGAGCTGAGTCAATATGATATCACCTATCACCCTCGCACCGCCATCAAGGGACAAGACATGGCTGATTTCATTGCAGAATTCACTACCAACGAGGATAAGGAGCAATTGGAAATAACAGAAGATATCAAGTGGAATCTCTTTGTGGACGGTGCATCTAACGAACAAGGCTCAGGGGCAGGTGTGGTAATAATCACTCCCAGGGGAAATAAACTGCACTATGCTATAAGGTTGGAGTTCGCTGCCACCAACAACGATGCAGAATATGAAGCAGTGATAGCTGGACTAGAAATTGCCATAGAAATCGGAGCCAATTCTTTGTGTCTTCACAGCGATTCTCAACTTATTGTTAATCAAATACTAGGAGAATTCCAAGCTCGAGAAGAACGACTCATAGCATATCTAAAGAAGACCAAGTTACTTCTCAGCCGATTGGACCACTACTTAGTCAAACACATCCCTCGGGTGGAGAACCGAGAGGCCGACGAATTAGCAAAGCAAGCAAGTGTGAGAGACATCACCATCTTCGAGGCAGTAACCATCTCAAAGCAACTGGCCCCAAGTTTTGAGCAAGTGAATCTAATAGCTGCAACCGAAGAAGCAACTTGGATGACTCCCATCCGAGACTACCTACAAAGTGGCACTCTACCCAACGGGCGTAACGAAGTCAAGAAAATCTTGAGGAAAGCATCCCGCTACACAATACAAGAAGACATCCTCTATCGGCGCGGATTCTCTAACCCGTTATTAAGGTGTGTCACTGGGAGAGAAGCCAAGGAAATCTTATCCAACATCCATCAGGGGAGCTGCGGAGATCACACCGGAGGGCAAACATTAGCAAAAAAGATACTCCGATACGGATATTTCTGGCCCACCTTAAGCAAGGACGCCTTAGATTTTGTCAAAAAGTGTGACAGATGCCAAAAATTTGCTAAGATTCCGCGGCTACCAACGACTGAGATTACTCAAATGACCAGCCCTTGGCCCTTCGCAATATGGGGAATTGACTTAATCGGCGAGCTACCAATGGGCCGAGGCGGGGCAAAATATGCTATAGTAGCAGTCGACTATTTCACCAAATGGGTGGAAGCGGAACCTCTGAATAAAGTATCTTCAGCAAAAGTTATTAACTTCTTGATCAAAAATGTTCTGTGCAGGTACGGAGTCCCACTCAAAATCATATCAGACAATGGACTTCAGTTTGACAGCGAGGAATTCGCCAACTGGTGCCGAGAGCACGGAATTCATAAAAGCTTCTCATCCGTAGCATATCCCCAGGCAAACGGACAAGTCGAAGCAGTCAACAAAATTCTGAAAACTCTGATCAAAAAGAAGCTCGAAAAGTCAAAGGGCGCTTGGGTGGATGAACTCCCTACGGCACTGTGGGCCTACCGCACATCTTTCAGAACATCAACGGGGCACACTCCTTTCTCTTTGGCATACGGATCAGAGGCTATGCTTCCAGTTGAAACCATTGTGCCTTCCCACCGTAGGATCCACTATAACCCGGAAGAGAATGAAGAGCTCCTCCACATGTCTTTGGATCTAGTTGAGGAGAGAAGAAATGATGCAGTCCTTAAAACAGCAGCCCACAAGCAAAAAGTGGCAGCGCAATACAACTCCAAAGTCAAGCATCGTACCTTACAAGAAGGGGATCTTGTCCTCAATCGAATCTTCCCTCGCCCCGGAGCACTAGACCCCGTCTTGGATGGACCATATGTAATTCATAAAGATCTCCACAATGGAGCTTATATTTTGTCAACAGTGGACGGAGAGGTGTTCCAGAGGGCATGGAACATCCAGCACCTCCGTCGATACTTTTCTTAACTTGTACTGCCCATATGAAGTGAATTAACAAAGAGAATCAGTGGACGTAGGCCTTTTCATGCCGAACCACTTTAAAAAACTTTGTCTCTTTTTTAACTTGTTCCTTTATATCTTGGCTACTTGTTAACTTTATCCTTTTCTGTTGAACAAAATCCTATGCGTATAGCATTTCCACTCAAAGCATTCCACGGTGCAACTTCACCTGGGCAAAACCTAACAGGTACTATACGAATCTATGCCCTTGCCAATGAGACACTTTTGCTCCAACATCCCTCTGCTGCGGGTTAACTCATTGCTCGCGACGGCCCTTAAAGCCAACTGTAATGAGCCGATTATAAGCCACCGAGAAGGCCGACTATAGCCGAGGCAGCTCATTACGGCGTTAGGCTCGCCGGCAACTGTGAACCGACTATAAGCCCCAACATAAGGTGTGGCCAGCCAGGGGCAGTTCACAGTTGACGATCGGCACCCACGCTAGCCGGCCACAGTAAATCGAATAATACCCATGATTACGGGCCATAATGGCCCGGGTAGTTACTGTGCGCGATCTCGGCTCCGATGTGTCTTAAGTGCGGCTGTGGTAAAAAAGAATTAACTCCCCGCGGAGGCGTAAGATGGGTGACAAATGTCTCCAAGACCCACAGCTAGGGAAAGTGACTACAAAACCCATTTGCCACGAACTTAAGCACATCGATGGCCTTCCGTGATTGGAAGTTTTACTTTTTCACATATTTCAATTTTACTTAAAAAGCTTTTCTCCTATCCTCTATAACGGTCCCTAAAGTACAGGATGCAGAGTAGGAGATACTAGCCAATGGGTGTAGGGACTCACGTTTGGATGGCAGGGCACTCGACTGCATTCCATGCTCGGTCATACAAGATATTCAAAACTGCCATCTACGATTAAAACATGAAGGGCGGTATTTTCTTCTTTTGTGTACAAATACATGACTATAATTTGTTCACACCACACGCTAATATTACAAGTCATGAAATTATGTTTTAAAACCAGAACCTGACATCAAACACTATTTAATTACAAGAATATGCATAGCTATATTTCCCGTACGACATGTCAAAATAGCAACAAACATTCGGAAGACAACAAAATCAGCTTAAGTTAAAGAATTACACGTCAAAAATAAGGCTATTTATTACAAGTGGCAAAATATTACAACCTAAGAGTCACTTTACTGTTTTAAGATTAACATATACAACCCTGTCAAGTCCACAAAAAGAGTTTTTTCCAGGTCTAATCAAGGGGCCGGTTGCTTTGAAGTTTTATCCTTGTCCTGTTGACCACCTGTCCAGTCAAAGAAAGGATTCATTAGTGATAAGCAACCAGGTTAATGGGGAGACTAAGAAAGGAAGACTTACCAGCACCTTCTTCTTGGCCATCCTGGTCATCATCCTCAACTTGCACACCTGCCTCCTCAGCAGCAAGCAACCGCATACCCTCCTTCACCGCCATCTTCTCCTCCTTGGCAAACTGGGAAGTAACCACATCCATGCTGAAAGCCACACCACCATCTCTATCCGCATCAGCCTTAGCCTCCTCCAGAGCCCGAAGATAGATCTTGGCCATGACCCTAGGATAATCATCCATCCAGGATAGGTTGCCCTGCTTCCAGGTTCGGAAGTACATGTCCTGGAGCATTTCGTCCATCATCCCCTCATTCTCCTCAAACTCCCTCATCCGGGCCTCGGAAGCCGATAACCTTTCGACGGCGGCATCTCTCTCCAACCGGTGTCTCGAGCAATCAGCCTGAAGGGACCTCCGCATCACCTCCATCTCCTCCTTCAGCCTAACTTGAGCAAGCTCTGCGGCTTCAAGCTTCCCCGACATCTCCTCTACCCGCTCAAGATCCGCCCTCCGAACCTCATCCACTGTCGAGATGGCCATATTTATCTGCTCCTTACAGACAGCCTCCATCTTCCGCAGCTCCGCCTTACTAGCCTCCTCCATAGCCTTCCTCAGCCGCCCGGAGGCAGCCTCATGCTGGGAAATCTGAATAGCTTGATCAGCAAGCTGTTTCGCCTGGTCCGAAACCATCAACCGTAATCGGATGTTGGCACTCCCAATTTCCTCTCCAGCCTTAACCAGCCGGGCATGATGCCCCATCAGCTTCCTAGTCTCCTCCGCCACCCGATCAATATTAGCCTTGGCCTCGTCTCCGATGGTAACTATCCGAGTAGTAAGTAGATCAAGATCTAAAGACTTAGCCTCATCGAGCACCCGTACCATGGGATTGCGGGGAAGAAGGTGCTCGCCAGTAACCTCGTCAAAAGTAACATCATGGGAACTTGGATCCAGATCAGGATGACCCGCGAATGGATTACGAGCCAAGTCAGGACGATCAATCTGAATAACGGTCGGGTTTCCAGACAGGTGCGGAGAGAGTGCGAACTCAGTACCCTCCTCTGTGATATCATGAATGGGTTGAATTGGGGGCTGGGGACCGAGTGAAGGTTCGGATAAGGGATGACTCCTCTTTCTCTTCTGAATACCCTCTTTAATAACCCAGAGGAGAGGACGGTAGTCGACTACATCCCCGGAACGGTGAGTCGGAGTCTTCGGCTTGGCGGAAGCTTTGGAGAGCTTGTACTGTTCAAGCCTGTGTCGAAGATCTGAGGCCTTGGCCGTTTTACCTGCTCCTGATATGAAGAAAAAGTGTCACAAGCATACATTGATCTATAATTCGGGAAAACATGGCAAATTAAAAGATAAAAAGAAAGGAAACACATCTGTGGTTGTACAAACCCCGGGGAGGATTAGGATACTGCAATAAGTCCTGGATTTCATTCCAGGACTGGAGCGGGTCATAAAATATTCCTAAGTCCCTATCATAAACGGAGCCCGCAGGAATCAAAAGTTCACCTTGAGTCGTCGGAGCCACCTTGGCTGGAATAGTCTGAGGAGGCTCGCTTGCGCCAGTTCCAGCCTTGTCAGCTTTCCCAGTTTTCCCTACCAAAGCCGGATCTTCGTCCAGCCCCTCGAAAGCCTGGTGGAACGCATCGTCCGTCCACTCCTGAATCTCGCCCGCTTGCCCAGGAAGCAAGGCCCCGATGCCATCGCCACCTTTATCACCTTCCCGACCATCTCCACCCTCACCTCTTTCCTCCTCTATGTCTTCCTCCTCCTGGGTAAGTGGACAATTGCTGGGGGAGGGACCGTCCGACTTCTTGAGTTTCTTACCTCCGACGGCTGGAGGTTTTGTGAAAGGTTTCCTCTTGCTACTCTCTACCGTAACACCTCCCTTAGTCTGAGCAGCCACCCTCTCCTCCGCCGTTTCCCTCAGCTTGACTACTGACTGTTGTGGAAGGATTAAGTTATACTCCAGGAGGGTCGCATTTCTGATCAGGAAGGCAGATGATCTATACTTCTCGAGAATAGCTTCTATCTCAGCCGCCGTCTGAACCAGGCGGTCAGTCTCCACAATCGCAAAGCCACCTGTCGCTAGCAAAAAATGAGAAAGTATGAGAAGAAGCATCGCAATCGGAATGGAAATTATAAAGTAAAAGCATCAACTTACATCCAGAAGTAAAGCGCCGAATTGAAACGGAGTCGTCCCTGACAAAGAACCACTCCTTCTTGAACATGCTGAATTTAGAATATAAGTCCAAGACCGGCTTGAAGGTCACAGCTGACTCCAAGCTAATGTATGGGGACCCCTTCTTATAACCCCTCAGATTATATAGATACCGGATCTCCCGGTTGGAAGGAGCACGACCATACTTCCTCTAGAAAATGATGAAGAGGCTCACCAATATAGCATAGGAGTTGGGTTGAAGCTGGAAGGGGGCCACCTTTAGATATGTGAGGAAGTTGGCTATCCAAGCGTTAAGAGGAGGAATGGCACCACACATGCAGTGGTATCTGCTATAGGCGAAGTACCCTTCAGGAGGATCGTACGGCATAACTTCTCTCCCTGGCAACAGCAAGTGCGCCCTATCAATTACAAAAGATCGGGAAATGATATCAAGCTGCTCCTCCTTGAGGGAGCTAGGAAAGCAATCGGGCGGGGAGTTCAGAAGCTCCTGAGGGCCGTACCCGTCCACTAGTGATCTCGGGGTAGATCCATGACATTCCGGACCTGGCTGAATAGGGGGCACTGAGGAAGTTTCTCCTTCGCCCTGGGACTTCTTTTTATCCGAGCGGGTTTCTGCTTTTCGAGACATTTATCTACAACACCGGAAAAGCATATTGTTAAAACAAAGGATGTAAACAAGTAAGTATATAATATGGAATTTCACTCATAAAATCAAAATGCTCAAACTCCCGTTGTCATTCGGTAAAGTAAGTGCAAAATTCTCAAGGTCATTCGGTAGTTTCTCATGTCCATTCGGCATTTAAAGTCATCGGTTCCATCCGGTACTTGCCCATTCGGCACTTTCAAAAATCCATTCGGCATTCTCATCTCCAAAAACCACAGCCCATTCGGCATTTTCGAAAGGCTCATTCGGTAGTATAAAACTTAATAGTCATTCGGCGAGGAAAGAAGGCCTCACCTGATCCGGCAAAACTAGCCTAATTCGGCACTATAAATGATTCGGTGTTGAGAATTTGGCTCGGCACTTTTCGATCGGTAAAGAAACAACAAGGGTACGGAGCCCCTACTTATAGAGGAAAGGAAAGATAGCCGGACCACCGGTTCGTTTCTGAGACCGGATGGGATTGTCTAGGATAGACAGCCAAAAACAAAGCACGCCATATGCATGCACATGCCCTACTTTGGGGGGCAAGTGCTGGGTATGTTTCAGCCGGATCAACACCAGCGGACCAGGTCCTGCTTCATCGAACTCCCACCAACGCATATCCCACTCGCGACCGAACCAAGCCTACCGGTCCATTCGTCTCAATGCCGAACCAAGCCTCACCGGTCCAACACCTCAAAGCCGAACCAAGCCTACCGGTCCATTCGTCTCAATGCCGAACCAATCCTTACCGGACCAAGCCTCACCGGACCAACATGCATCCCATCTCAATGCCGAACCAAGCCTACCGATCCATACTCCCACCGGACCAACAACTCACTACTCAAGCTCCTACCGGACCATACCCCAAACCGGACCAAGATTCTACCACATAGCACCGGATCACCTACAACCGGTCCACTCTATACTCCAACCATCTCCGAACAAAGCGATGCCGAACCAAGACGTACCAGGCCAGATCATGTCAGCCCAGGCCCATCAGCAACTGTACACACCCTAGACCCCTACCCCCAGCCTCACTCTATAAATAGAGGGGCAGGGGTACGACAATGGGGACAAGTTTTGAGAGCTCAAGCACGGAAGGAGCTTTCAAACAACTTTCTTTTACTTGTATCAAAGCTTTGTACTTGTAATCATAATAAGAGAAGAGAAATAACATATAAAGTGGATGTAGGCACATTCTGGCTGAACCACTATAAATTTGCGTGTCTTTTTACAGTTTAGCCCCTGCTTTTCATATATTTGCATAAATCACTCAAATCGCTAAGAACAACATAAGATCTACTAAATCATACAACTTTGAGGTGTTTGTCCATTTTTTGTGCAAACAATATATATTTCAAAATTAACATATTTGAATTAGTAATCACTTTAGATATTTACTTTTAATGTTTTGAATTTTAAAATACTTTGAAATTGTCATGTTTAATTGAATATAATATTTTGAATTACTCAAAATTATTTTTTATTACTCAAAATTATTTTGAATTAAGAAAATTTCAAATACTAAATTTAGATTCAAATTAATATCCATTTTACATAGTCCTGTAAATGTTTTTAATAAACTTAATTTAATTATGCATATGGAATTATTTTGAACATATCAACAATATATATATATATATGGTTATGGGTAATTTCGCCTACAAGGTTGTAGTTCAGTTGAGGACAACATAAGGCAAGGTAGGAAGTCGAGAGAATAAGGGGGGAATACGCTCTCCTTCCCTCTGTTCGGATCCCCAAGTACCAAACAGATTTTTTTGTTCGGTACCCTGAGCATCAAACAGGATTTCTTGTTTGATGCTTGGAGGTCTACCGAACAAAGAGGTTGTGGACCCACCAAACCATGGGCGTACATCAGACCAAACCTTTTTCTTACCAAGTCTCATAGCCGGACAAAACCTAGGGGAGGCCTACCAAACCAAGGAGGGCCGAACAAAGAGAGCATATGGACTTGGCCAACAACTTATCCCCATCCATCTAAGCCGAACTAACATCCTCCAAACTGATTTCCTAGCCGTACCGAGCGGTGTACATATGGAAAGAAGTCTGCATCTATTGGGAAGCTATTAACTACATTTGGCATATTTAGGAATATTCCTTTTATGCGAGATACGCATGGAAACATCATAATTGTCCGGATTAATGATATCACCTCTAGCATTTATCATTAAAAAGGGGACTTTTTAGCATCAATAAGACTCCGAGCTACAAAACTAATTGCGTGGTGCATCTAGATCACCATCTTCTATTATAAATCATTGTATTATTTATCAAATACTAGTAACATCAAAAATATAAGAAAAAAAGAATAAAAACAAACGGTGGACGTAGGCCCATTATGGCTGAACCATTATAAACTCTGGTGTTCTTTACTTTTTTCTACTTGTCATTCTTCATTTAGTTAACTATGAAAATTTATTGGAGGTGTTTTCCCCTTTTTTGTGCAAATATTTTTGGTGCTTTCACTGAGAACAAAATCTATTCTCAACATTCCTCCCAAATCTGAGAATAAAGTAGGTGCTACCAGCAAGGGTGCCAACCCCGACACGGTAGAACAGAATAACCATTCTTCTAGTACTCCAGCTTCGGATGCCATCACTAAGGGTGACTTAGACAGAGTTGTGGCGGATCTTGATACTCATCTCGTAATCCAACAACACACTATTGTGCACCCAATCATGACGTGCTTGGGGA
Source organism: Allium fistulosum (assembly GCA_030737815.1). Taxonomy (NCBI): domain Eukaryota; kingdom Viridiplantae; phylum Streptophyta; class Magnoliopsida; order Asparagales; family Amaryllidaceae; genus Allium; species Allium fistulosum. Next base: position 1,028,386,004 of record CM060902.1, read on the forward strand.
AGGCGTAGCCAACGCACACAGCACTGAAACCAGAGGGAGAGTCTAGTCCTGGTGGTCCAAGAGACTAAGGAGATCACACTCTAGTATTGAATCAAATCAGGAGAATCAAGGAGATGGACGAGAAAATACAAAGGAAACAGGTCGAGAAGAGGTTCAGCTGCACACCTCACTCGAGGACCGCTTCGGTGCCAAGCCGAGCAAGGGAGGTAATGAACCAGGGGCAGCCGCTGCTGAACCTCTCTGATCTACGCAGTGCTCTCCAGTCATGGCAAAGGAAGCCACTGATGGAAGGTGAGCTCATCGCCGCAAGCAATCCAGATGCAGGGAACAAAGCCAGGGTCATAGAACGAACTATCTTATGAGGCATGAAAGAAGCCTCTCATCCCGGCATAGGAGGTCAACCCAGCTCCACTCATCCCCTGAATCGAAAGACCGTATGGCGCAACTTTCAGGGGAATGTGTCCACCGTGATAAAATCAAGTACGGAATTGGTGCAAGTGTAGGTGGCCTATTCTCTATATAAATAGAGATTGTCCAGAACACAAGAGCTTTAAGTTGCCTACCATGGATCCTTACCAAGGCATGACTGATGTTATAGTGCACCTACAGTGATATACATAACATATGCTAATGAGCATGGTAACGGAAGAAGTTATGTGCAAGTGTTTCCCCCTTTTCTTATCGGATTTGGCAACTATGTGGTTCTGTTGTCTCCCCCACGGCATGATCCACTCATGGAAAATGTTAAAGGAAAAGTTCATCAGCTAATTTCGAGTTCATATGGGACAACCCAAGGACTCGTATTCTTTGTCAAATGTGAAACAATGGGAGGACGAGACTTTGCGGCAATACCTAATCCATTTAAACGCTACGGCTGCCAATGTCCAGAATGCTAATGAACATTTAACTCTTATGGCCTTATGCCGTGGTGTTCACCCGGACACAAATATGGCTTGGAGATTGACTAAGGAGAAGTCGGTTACTCTTCAGGACTTCTTTTATGAAGCTGCAAAGTACATTCGATTGGATGAAGCTGGGGAGGGGTGGCAGACTGCAACAACTGCCAAACCGTCGGAAGCTTCTAATAGTGTGAATGCCATGGTCAAGAACGATGAAGGCAATAGCGTAAAGAAAACAAAAAACAATAAACCTGGTGATTCCGATGGGAAGAAAACAGATCGAAGGAGATTCAGGCCTAGCATGAGATTTGACAACTATACGGACCTGAATGCTACTATAAAAAACATATACTTTGCCATCAAGCAAAGCTTAAGTACAACAAGCCTGCTTCGAAGAAAGAAATAGAAGTAGAAAGAAATTCTGGAAAGTACTGCCAGTTCCATGAGTCCCATGGACATAACATCAATGAATGTCGCCATCTACGGAACCAAATCGAGGAACACACCAGGAAGAAGAAACTGGAGTGGTATATCAGAGCATAGAGGAACTTTTCGCTCTCGAGAAGCAAGCCTCGAAGCAGCCTCCATTGGGAAGTGGAGGTGAAGGATCAAGTGCCAACCATAGAAAAGATGGGAGGCTAGTAATTAATACTATAACGGGAAACCTCATGTGGCAGGCAGGAGCTGGGGTGAGATGGAGCGATATGTGAAGTCTTTGAAAAATGGAGATGCATACGTATGCATAATAGGTGAGGAACAAAGAGTTAAGACTCCCTGATGGGAGTAAGAGGTGATAGCTTGTATAAACAATGACTTGCGAGTAAAGCAGTACTTGCATACGAATCCAATGGTAATTATGGCCATGCTTGGCCCATTAGAAGTACATAGAATTTTGATAGATAACGGAAGTTCATTAAACATTCTGTTCAAAGATGCATTTGACAAGATGGGATTGTCGATGAAAGATGTTATTCCCTGCAACCAATGACTACATGGTTTCGCAGGAGAAGGCACCGTCCCCTAGGGTGTTTGGATTTTTTTTGTTGAGATAGGAACCCATCTCCGATCAGCCATGCGAGAGAAAACATTCACACTGGTGGATGGATTCTCAGCTTACAAGACCTTTCTAGGATGACAAGCCTTATTTGATTTCATGCAATAGTGGCCATGTGGTGTTTTACGATGAATTTCCTGACAGCCAATGGGATAGGAGTGGTGGAAGGAAATCAAGACACCGCCAGGGAAAGTTATATTGCGGAGCTTTAGGGGAACATGTGGAAAGAGAAAGGAAAGGGCATAGAATTTGCCTTCTATGCCAAAAACTCCTTCGCATAGCAATTAAAGGAGAGCCACTCACTCAAGTTTACTAGTGATCCTCACAACAAGCTTAACCGGAGAGATAGAGGAGAAGGGGCCACAACCGAGCCCGGAGAGGCTTTAGAGTTTGTGGAAGTCGATGATAGTGACCCTATGTAACCTATGAAGATCAGATCCAGTCTGGAGCGAGATCTAATTCAGCTTACTGGTTTTCTATGGGACAACCAGGACCTGTTCACCTGGTCCCATGTAGATATGCACGAGATGTCACCCTTAATTGCTTGTCACTCCCTGAACATCGACCTAAGGAAAAATTTTGTAAAGTAAAAGAAAAGGAGTATAGGCCCAGAACGATTGGCGACATTGAATGAAGAAGTAAAAACCTTACTGGAAAATGGCTTCATTCAAGAATCATTGTATCCATAATAAATAAAAAAATATGGTCCTTGTTAAAAAGTCCAGTGGAAAATGGTAAACTCGTATATATTTCTCTAACTTGAATGACACATGTTCTAAAGACAGCTTTCTGCTCCCGAGGATTGATCAGTTAGTAGGTGGGATTGTTGGGCATAAGCTTCTGTCATTTATGGATGCTTACTCCAGGTATAACTACATTGCAATGCATGTCCTTGACCAGAAGCACAACGGTATTATCACCGACCTTGGGGCTCTACTCCTAGAAAGTTATGTCACTTGGGCTTAAAAATGCGGGAGTGACATACCAATGTCTGGGGAACAAGATGTTCATTAAACAAATTGGCAAAAATCTGGAGGTATAAAGGTTATTTGGAATGGGTTTTATGACTTAATGTCCTCTCTCGGCTTAACCGAATAATGAGCGCTTATTTTAAAAACAAGTGGATACAATCAATTCTAAATTAAGTCACAACAAATTTCCACTTTTGATCTTTTAAACAAAAGATCCACTTTTTAAGATTCGATGTGGTTTTCGGATAACCATTTAGAATCCGACCCCCGGTCGCATCGAAATTCAAATGCCGTCTTCAAGGCCAATATTGATAGTCGGTTATTTAACTATCATACAACATCCACAAACAACCATCAGATTTAAATAATTTCCCAAATTATTTATTTTCAAAATATCTTCGCAAGATATAAATTTTCTACACTTCAACCCTTTTGAAAAACAGTTTTCAAATCACTTTCCTCTCGCGGAATAAATTTCCAAACATTGTTTATCTCCAATGAGAAATTTGCCAAGACTAAATGCTTTAGATTTTGAAATAATTTAAATCGCTTTATCTAAAAATATATATGCTTTAAAATAATTAGAATAAAAACTATTTAGAACACTTTATTTAAAATACCAGTTATGAAATTTAATAATAATTTTTCATGTAAAACTTAAGCCAAAACAAATTTAAAAATAAAGGTTATTGAATTCTATACAAGTTTTCCAAATAAAAACTTTAGCCAAACTATATTTCAAATAAAATTACTTTATAAAATATAAATATTAATAATTATATTTTTAAATCATAATACCATTTAGCCTTTTAAAATTATTACTACTATAACTAATTTAATAAAATATTTACCTCTAAAATTCTAAACCACTTAAATAAATAATTTCTCAAAACATTCTTTTAAAACAACTTTAAACTTTTAATTTATACTTAAAAGCTCCTTTGAAAACGTACTTGGCTTTTCAGGGAAATACGCTTTTCTCTCACACCTTTAAAAATAAACCAATATTTATTTTTAAAACAAATTACCCATTCCATTATAAATTCCCACCGTGAATTTATATTTCCAAAAATCCACTGATATATATTATTTCTCTTTATAAACCTAGTTTATAAATTTCATGGTCTCATCTTCCTATTAAAACATAGTTTCAAACATTTAATTAGTTTTCAAATCGATTTCCCAAAACTTACTCCATTTTTAAAATAAATTCCTTTATTTCTCCCAAACCATTTTAGAATCCGAATTTTAAATAAATTCTTCAACTTTTGAACAATACTGCTTAAGTTCTCAAAATCCATTTATTTTTATTTATTAAAAAATCCTTTTTCCCCCCTACTTGAATGTATTCAATAGGATTTCAAAAATCCACTTTTATCCTTTCCCAAATTCCTTCTTTTAATTTATACTATTTTCTAAAAATTATTTTACTTCCAACAAATCCAATTCTTATATTTCTGGTATTTTAAAATACCAGAATATATTCAGCTAAACCATAGCCTCCACTAATTTCAATTACCAATATAATCAATCATAGATTATCAATAAATCATATCACAGCATATGAAATAAATTCAAACATTTGAGGAATCTAGTTGGATCCCTCTAACCTGTTTCCCTGCATCCACAGATGTTAGCACAATATAAAATACCAATTCCACTTCGAGGTGGAATATCGCGGTATATGGGTTCATATCTTATCATCCGCTATTATAAGGCGCATAGGGTCTCATCCGCTATTTAATGCGGGAAATCAATCACTCCAATATATATATATATATATATATACTATATATATAATATACCACATCCAAATCATCCAAACTGATATTAAATTGTCAATCCAATCAACAACTAATAATTTAAATTTAACTATTTAAATTAAACCGGATAATCCGATTGAGTGAGAAGTTCTCACCTTTGCTTTTGTTTTGCAATCCATTCCCATTTCAGTTTGTTTTCACGATCTTTTGACCTTGTATAAACAATTATATGGTTTTGTTAACATTTGAAATTATCAAATAGTCTATTTCCATCTATAAATTTAATTTAAACTAATTCCTTCTTTTAACAAAATATTTTCTTTTTCTGTTTTAAACTGGAGCTTGCATGTGGATATATACATTTTATCTTCTATTATTTTTAAATCTGCGTATATAAAATCAAATATGAATTTTAAAATCGAAATAGACTATACCTTACTACTACTGCCCACAGTAATTCGCGATACGAGCCAACATCACCGCGACAAGTCGAGGCCATCAATACCAGATCTCAAATCAAGGGCCGAGTTCACCCAATCGCTAGCCCTAGCCTCGGCCTCACACGACATCGACTCGCAAGCTCATGAACGCGACCCATCCTCCATCCTCGTTCGTGCCGCCGAACACTCCACCCACTGCGATCATTACCATGCGACGCCGCGACTTCCCTTACCCTTCCTTACGCGACTCGGCTAACGCGACTTCCCTTACACTACAACAAAAATACCTTTTTGCAACTGTCAAAAACAGTTGTAATAGGTCTATTACAACGGGCGGCCGCCAGTCTTAATATCAAGAGTTGTAATAGAGTTGGAGATTTTTACAACTGTCACCGACAGTTGCAGGAGCAGTTGTAAAAAACTTTTTACAACTGCTTTTGATAGTTGTGGTAAACTCTATCGTAACTGTTGCATTGACAGTTGTTATGGGTCTCTTTTGCAACTGCTTTTGGCAGTTGTAATAGATTCATTTACCTTTTACAACTTCTTTTGGTAGTTGTAATAGATTCATTTACAACTGTTATTGATAGTTGCAATAAATCTTTTTACAACTGCTACCAATAATTGCAATTCATCTTCCGACAACTGCCATTAACCATAAATTTCACAACATTATAATTAAAACCTATATTTCACTAATAATAACCACAATCGTTAACATTATTTGAAACAACACGAACCATTCACATTTAATAAAAACTAAAACAATTCAATTTTACACCATTATTGAATTCATAATTCTATTACAAAACATAACTAAATCCATAACATACGTCAATATAAATACAGATACATATTAATCAAAAGAGATAAATTCCCCGTGCCAAGCAACAATCCTCCCAACCGCTTATCCAAACGTATGAAGTAGGCCTATATGGAATAGCTTAAGAATCCACCACCAAATCAACCCAAGCCTTCCAAGCGACATACAGACAATCAACTTTGAAGGAGAAACGACAAAGTGACTGGATCAGCCATAGTGAATGCTGCAAACTCTACTATGTAAGGAGATATATTATGATCAAACCATTTTGGATTTCTTGAATTGAAACATGTCCAAAATGATCTGTTTGATAAGAACCATCAAGCATGGAATCTGTGTTAGATACGACATTGTATAGTGCTTAATAGTTATGGGAAGTGGATGAAGATTTTGATCAGTATAGTACTGCAGAATCATTACATTTTGAAAATTCTAATATGTTTTCTAAAATCGGTTCATCCATTACAGAAACACATATAAGTTATTATCAGGAAAAGAGGGTGACAAGCAACAGCTGCAGTGGTTTTACAATGTGTGTCAAGGACTCTGTCGGGTAATAATAGCTAAAATTATTTCCATTTTTTCTCCTCATTGAAATCTTCTAAAATTTGTGATTATTTCTAAACACAAACCAAAAATTTTTAACTTTTTTCCTTGTGATATTTTGTTCATAAAAACTGCAAATATTTATCGTTTTCATTTTTGCAAAGACTTGAAGACAAAATTGCAGTTTTTTCTGCAAAAATATGCATTTTTTCCTCTACCTTTGGTCTATTATTGCAATTTTGTTATTTTCATTCATTTGAAATATATGTGAAGAGAAACGAATTGATAAAAATAGTGATATTGCAGGTTGTTGTTTTTTGATGTTTTTTGGAGCCTTATAACTAGATCAACAGTCATTGGTTTCATAAGTAGATTTAAATGTTTTAGATAAAACATTGCTACTATATTATACAAAATTGTAAATGTAAACGTACTGACCCTTTTGAACTGCATGTTTCATAGTCTTTAGGAATTGTACAACAGGTAATATGTCTGCATGATCCAAAATGCTTTTTGTCAGATTCTAGAGTCGGCAATAAGTGGAAAAGATTAAATATATGTGCCAGCAAAATAATTAACTACCATAATAAAGAAAAGAAATGTTACCGAATGCTCGTCTTTGGAATTATTAAGGCCTTTAACAAAAAGTTTTCTAACCCTGACTCTGTCCTCCCATTTGATTAGAGTAATCGTCCCTCCTGCAATATTAAAGCAAAACATTACAGAGGAAGAAACCTTAATAAAAAAATATAAATTTGTATGGAAGTGAGAAGAGTATCATAATGACTGGAGAAAAAAAATCATCAGGAGCACTACAATTTTGTCAAATGTGATTAGATTCAATGCATACCCAGATTGAAGTGTGATTGATGAACACTTCGGATGTACACAATCTAGCCTCACACCTCATCCCATAAGCTCAACACCATTCAAGCTAGTCATTGCCTACAATTGATGGGCATATCATAAGAAGGACCTAAGTTAATTTTAAATAGGTGTGCAATAGCCATTTGAACAACTTACACATGTCAAAACCAACTTGTATAGCTGACATGGCTTCAAAATTGATCGCACAACACACCCATATTACTTTAGAAAGAAAGATTACCTTCTCAGCCTCAACTTCACTGGAGAAATTCAACATAATCAAAACTTTTGAAATTGCCTTGTTGATCTGAAACCATTCGAACACCAACAACTTCCCCGGCCTTATTAAAAAAACTCAGATTTGATAACATGAAAAAAAAATTAACAAGAAAGTGGAGTAAAATAATTAGACAATCAGTGACGATACATGTTTAGAGACCACATACATATCGTCCCTTCAACCATTAAAAGATGAATTTCCAACAAAGAGAGTGTCTAATTTAGGGTATTCGCCTTAGAAAGGAGTAACAGGCTACATTCGCAAAAAAAATGGAGCTCAGCATATCACATTAGTGCGATTATTTTACAAAAACAGAACATGAGTGTATATATAACAGTTTTTTCAAACTGAACCCATTGTTGAAATAAGTTTTTCTTTAAAACCTAATTTGTACGAAAATGTATATATTTTCTAAATGGTCAAAAAGTTGTCGAGAATCACTAGTAATACTTCTAAAGGGTGTATCTGTATTCTGATATATGTATGTATGTATTGTTATCATTATTTTAAAAAAAGTCTGAAAGATTGACATATTATATGTACCGAGTAAACAATGGTGAATAGTCTAGTGTCGAAACCAATAACCCACGGCTCTATACTTCTAGTCATTACAGCAGCAACTGCCCCACTTTGCACTGCACCCAGCGTGCATATTAATGTCGTCAATGTTAGCTCTGCTGGGTATTCTTTTAGTGTACTTGCCTGTTTACACCAATGAATCAATAAACAAAAAGACTTACATGGACATTGTTTGATTTGTCTGAGCAAAAAAGACTTACCTGAACAATGAAGAAGAGAGCCCAACAGAAGCAACTTATGAGGATCATGAAAGTGCTAGCAAGAAAATGGCTATGATCTGTACTTGCAGCTACCTCCTGGTGACTTTTCCCTTTAGACCAAATAAATTTGACTACTGGGCCTTTGTACACAATCATCAGCAGTGCTCCCAGTACTGTTATTATTGTTCCTGCAACTTTGGCTTGCCCACGTATGATCTTTATTTTCACCTTCTCCATTCTGGTTGTTGAATTAAGTTTCAAATTTTAAACCTATAACTCCTTAGAGTTACGAAATTGCTTACAGGGTTTTACCGGAAAATCCTTTACCTAAGTAAGATGGCAAGTATGAAGGTGACTGGGGGAAGTATGTTGTAGAGCGCAGAAGCAAAACTTGCTGATGTTGCATTATTTCCCATGTAGTATAAGTTCTGATCAAGCACTGGTCTGAAATTTGTTTAATATGTGTTATTAGTCACTAAATTTTATTTTATGCATAGAAAGCTATAATTAGAGATGAATTATATTAATATTTTTTACTTACTCTAGTAGTCCCATTAGCATTATTTTGAAGAAGACGCGGAGAGTCATCTTTGGTCGCACTTTTTTGCTGCAATTTATTCAGAGAATTAGCATATATAGTAATATTTTTACATGTATTATTGTTGAATTTTACATGATATGATAAGTATAAATTTAAGAGACAATGCTAGTATATTATTGTTTTCATTATTAAAAAGAACAAATTAGTTTATAGTTTAGTGGAATCTGAGTGTTTCATGATTGACAACTAAAGTAGATAGGATGATATCAAAGATGATAACCATATATTTTATTTGAAGACATAAAGACAAAAAGAAATTCAAAGAATACATATTAAATAACATGAAAAACGATGCTACTTCTTGCACAATAATCAGTGTAAATTTCTTAACTAATAATGCATGCAGAGAAAATTTTGGATCCTATTTCTTGACTTCTAGAGCATCAATTAGCAAGAGCAATGAATGTGCGTTACAACTTACAACACAAATTTATTTCCTAGCAGGGAAAATGAACTAACTATACATGGTTCACTGTGGAAATCATGAAGATGCATGCAACATTGACAGTTCTGTCAGGTGTTATATTACTACTAATGTTTTTTGAATAATTACTATAAAATCCACTGTGCATCTAACGAACAGTAAAGTTAAATAAGTAGGAGGTACGAACTTTTCAAACCACAAAGCAAAAGGAGCAATAACAGCAGCAGCAACAACATTTCTATAAACCATAAGAACGAAATGGTTCATGCCTAGCTTAAGTGACGCAATCGACAATACAGAACATGTCAATCTTTCAGAATGCGCATGTACGAAAATGTATATATTTTCTTACTAGTTTATCTATTTTAAATTTGTAGTTAGGTTTGTATAAATGGTGATATCTTGGATACCTTTCCAGTAAGAAAATACATTACACTAGTTTTAAGCAAACTAAGTCGAAAATTTGATTAATGAATGCAAAACATTTATTATTATGTTTATAAATACTCTGAATTTGGATATTTTTTTGGTGATAAACTAAAAAAGGAAAGAAAAAAATAACCTAACAATTCTTTTGGATAACAAACATGTCATTTACAATAACAATTAAGTAAATACATTGGTGAAAGCTCAAGGAGTGGCAGATGAAAAAGCCGAAGAGTTAAATATTATAATTGACATAATTTTTGTACTACTTATTCATCTTCGTCTTTAAAGAATATATATTATGAACTGGGCACATTTTTTTGAATATGATTATACATACTGTTAAAAGTGGAACGTATATACAATGTGAAAAGACTGGACTCTTCAGGTAGCATTGCTAAACACCAGCAATGGACATCTCAGCAATTGGGACCTCAGCAATGTAGATGAACATGTCATATTTCGAAGAGTGGATATGGACCATATGGTTTCTATATCCATGTTAGGTCATATGTTATACTTTGCTTACCAAACTATGTAAAACAAATGTGACATATATAGTTTATTTGCTGGAATAAAATCTACTGCTAGTGAAACCAAACAAAAACAAATATGAACCAAAAAAATTCATCAAGAAAAACAAATTGAGCAAAAGAAAAGGACCTCTGGAAAAGATGATGATAACGACTTTGAAGAGGATTTTAAAGTATTCATCATCTCAGAAAATCAATCATCATGCACTTTACTTTCTGAATTTCATAATTCCTTTTTTTTATTTCATGCAATCATATTTATGTATAACTAGCGTCTTTAAACAGAAATGCTGCAGACATATTTTTCGTATATTCATTTTTAGTGATTTAAACTTTTAACATAGTTCCCAAATAAATATCAAGTTACAAGTAGATTAAAATGTAAAAGGTAGAAATGTTCAAATGCATGCTTGTGCATGAGAAGTTACATCCATTAAATGGTTTTAGTGCAAAAAATAGCAACGTAATAAATAGCAATACATGAAAAAAAATTTATTTGAACTTGAGCCAACTTCCTTATTCAATACAGGTTTTGAATGAATGAATGAAAATTCCCTTGGGAACATATGTGTTTATTATAACATCAATGAGGAAAATAGAATAATGGGATAGAAAAATGGCTGTTAAACCCGAGTTAGGTTAAAGGCAATAACTTGCCGAATATAAGAAATTGCACATGAGATCTCATGCCATGTTTCTCTGTCACATGACAGGAATATCAAAACCATTAGTGCTCATTATAACATATATATTATGTATCTGAATGACTAGTGCATATAACATGTAGCATGTTATGATTAAGTGTCAAGTGAAACTACAAAGAAAAAAAATACAAATTTGTTTGCTCTTCATCATGATTGAACAATGGCATTAAGAGCTTCACAGTAAGAAACGAGGTATAAGCAAAGAAACCTTTTTGCTAACATATCATTATTAATCCTTTTTAATTTATTTTGGTAACATATCAATAATAAATACAGCGGCACCAAAAAAATTATGACATATAACTTGCAAATGCATTGTAGATTGGCACAGATTTAGCACTTTATTTTCCCTTTTTTATTGGTTTCTTTTCAACAAACCTTTTTGCTTTATTACAAAATTTACGTGAAAGCTTCTTAACCAATTCTAAAATATTTGTAAAAAAATGTCAAAGATGTTCAATACACAAATAAATATATACCATTTCTCCAAAAAGAAACCTTCTATTTCAAAAAATATATATTTTCCTATGAAGAGTCAAAGAATTTCCAATACATTCAAAGTTTAAAAAAAATCCGCGTAAAACAATTCATTTCTTTCTAAAAATTCTATATATTTTTTTCAAAAAAATCCGGTTCTTCCACAGGATTTAGGAATTAAACAATTGAGAAAAAAATAAGATTCTTCAAAGTGAACATCAATAAAGTGAGACGTCATACAATACAGCATTGAATCGATTTCAAGCGTCATCAAATACTTTTTAATTAGCATATTATACTTATTACAAGTACAACATTGAATCGATTTCAAGTTCAACAAAACACTTATTACAAGTACAGTAATTAACAAATGCAGTAATCAAATCAAAGCAAATTCATCAGTAAAAAAATTTCTTTGAAGCGAGTACAACAACGACGAGCAAAAATACCTGCAATTTCATCGACGGCAAAGCAACGACGGCGAGTACAACGGCGACGAGCGGAAAAAGAGGCGAGCAACAACGAGGATGAGGATGACGCAGGTAGAACTGGAGGCGCGCGCAAAGGAGACGAGCAGCTTTGGGTTAGGGTTTGCAAGATTCGACATAAGAGGTCAATGGCAGAGAGAAATCACGATTTTTTTAGGGCTTGGAATAAGAATATTTTGCGGGTCGTTTTTCTTATTTTGGAACGTTTAGCGGGCGAATGAAACATGGGAGGGAAACGTGAATTTTGGCAGTTGTAGAAACCTAATTTAGGGAGACAACTGGCCAAAAGAGTTGTTATAGATAAATAATTACAACTGGCGCAAGCAAGTAGTTGTTACAAACAATATATTACAACTGCTACAAATTTTTTTTGTTGAAAGCGCATTTTTTACAACTGCTAAAAATAAACAGTTGTTATAGAACATCTATTACAACCGTCCATTTGTGCAAGTTGTAAAGGAATTGTTGTAAAATGGTTGTTTTGTTGTAGTGGTGCCGCCGAACACTCCACCCACTGCGATCATTACCATGCGACGCCACGACTTCCCTTACCCTTCCTTACGCGACTCGGCTAACGCGATGCCCTAGATATCTGAAGAAAAGAAAATGCAAGCCATGCTTCTTCGATAGCATTTGTTTGGGAGGAGGGAAAAATTGAGGTGAAAGTGCGATTCGATTTTGGATATGAGGGAGGTTTCAAGTACTTGAACAGGGAGAGGGAGACCTATAAATTTAGTTCGTCCATTACTTTGATTTGCTGATTCAATTTTTAGAGAGAAGGATGCGATTGTTTTCAAAGAGGAGGGGAGTAAATCGAACGATAGATTCATATTTTCTTTTTAAAATTTTAAAGAGAAAGGGAGAACGCGTGTTAATGCAGTAGGACAAGTGTTGAGAATTTCTCTACGTGTTGATAAGCAGAATGAGGGATTGCAACAATTATTATATATATTTAAAATTTCAAATTCAAATTTAAATCATCTCGATTATCGCACTCACAATCTCGATCTCCTATCGAGACGTGCCGCCAGGCATTTATAATGTTAAACCCCTATTTCGAACGCAATGGAAAAGGTTTCGAGTCCAAATTCGATCGTATGGAGAAGATAGCTTTTTGAACCCAATTATTATATTGAATTTTCGATAAAAATCCAGCGCGTTTATATATCGTACGACCTCACGACAACTCCAAACATTATGAAAATTGAAATCCGATAATAATACAATATTACGGATCCAATGGAACTGGTTTCGTCGAATTCCGAGACTGTGTCAAATATCGATTTAAACGATATAAATTCAAAACTGAACAAAACACTTTCAAATTCAATTTTAAAAGTTCTATTACCTTCAATATTATCAATATAAATTTCCTAAGCCTTTAAAATATTTTTAACAAGCATAAAACTGAAGATTCAATATTTTACCCAACTTCAATAATTAAATTTAATAATTTAATTGCCCAATTCATAGTGATATTTGAAATTCAAGTTAAACTATCTTCCAAATATTTAAAATCAATTAAATATTTCAATTTCAAATATCCAGAAATTCCGGGTTATCAAATTCTTCCCCTCTTAAAAGAATTTCGTCCCCCAAAATTACTAGTTAAGAAGAATGGTCCACAACCCGTTTATCATTTTCTCAAAACCAAACAGTTTTAACTTTCCAAAACAATTTTTATTAAAGACACTATCATTTCTTACTAACCTTCCAAACTCTTCCATAGTTTCCAAACAACTTTTTCTTATTCAAACATTAAAATTATAGTTTAAATTCAAATTTTAAATTCTCAAAATTTCTCTAACTCCCTAAATTTCCGAAAAATTTCGCCAGCGTCTCCTTTGCGCTAGCTCGGTACTACTACAAAATGCCTCTACAGACCCCCAGATTTCAAAAGAAAACAAAACGCCAAGTGGCTAGACAGAAAATCATCAAATTCCATACAGAAATTTAAATACATACCTTTTGTCGAGTAATTTAATTTATCTTTTGAAATAAAAAATTCCAATTCCCTTTGCCTTAACACACCTATATATCCTACTTAGCAATAATGTCTAATTACAACATTCAAAATCATTTTGCGCATTTCTTTACAAAAGTTTCAATATCTATTTCATTTAAGTCCGTACGATACACATATATCATCCATACGCAATACCAAATTCGATCGCTCACTCGATCACACAATTTCACTTCCGAACTAGTATCGTTCACCCAACTTCCTAGTGCGGACTCAGATCTGGTTTCTTGATCAGAAAACCGTCATTCTCCTTGCATAGTCGTAAACTATAATAGAGAATTTCCAGAATCAACCAAAAATCAAATCCAGGGTTCGCCGTCGAAAATCGAGTGAAAAATCCTAACTCGGATCGATATAACTATCTCGAAATTCTGTGCTCGAATCTGGATCAAATCGCTATGCGAATAAAATAATACACGTAACATCTTACGTATTATCTCAATTGATTACTTTCTTTTATTCACATTTTTATTTTGGTTTCCATTCAAATAGTAACTTAGAATATTTTCCTAATTCCAGATTTTACTTAAGAATTTCACCATTTATTTCTTAAGTTCAATATAAGTATTTATATACTTCTTATATTTATTTTCACTTCACTACTGAAGTTATATATTCATTTCCATTCAACTTTGCATTTTTCAATTCCATTTGAATTCAGTTTACCCTTCATTTTAAATATTGAATTCTATTCATCTTATCTCAATCCATTTTTAACTAACCATTTTAATTAGTTCCACTTACTAATTTATTCATATCCCAACCACTTTTATTTCCAACCCATTATTATCTTTAGTCCACTCCAATAATTTTCCATTTACTTACAATTTTCAAGATGAATTTCAACATTTAGTTTTCAATTTCATTTACTAGCAATTGTAAATTCATTTATTCATTCAGAAATTTATTTCCACCTTAAATTTTATTTGAGTAATCATTTCACTTAGTCTCCTTAGACTTTTCTTTAAATTCACTTTTACTTAACTATATTTAATTATACTCCAATTCAATTTAAATTTTAAACTTCTATAAGTTTCCCAAATTTAATTGCATTTACTAATTTCTTTTGATTCACCTTAATTAATTAGCTTACCTTCCCACTTATTTGGGTTTTACACTTACTTTTGTTTATCCCTTTTCAAGTTGAATCTTATTCCAACAAATTTCAAATTTTTATAAGTTATCAAACTTATTTATATTCCGTAATATTTTTAATTTCCAAATCCCACTAGATTTTTTTTAAAATCCAATTCAAAAATATTTCCCAAATAATTTCACCATTATTTTTCCAAAACTTTCGAAAACCATTTTCAAATCAAAGGAATTTAATCTTTTGAAATTTCAATCCCAAATCTTTTAATCCGTATCCCAAAAATTACTCTGGCATCTTATTTCAATTTATAAAACTCATTTATAAACTCACACTACAAATTTCATTCTATTAATGAATTTATTTCCTTATCTTTGGTTATTACCTTAATTTCTTATTCAATTACCATAACAACAATGATAATAATTTAATACTATCACTTCCTAACAACTAAGCAACCATATACTATAATAATTTATGGAAAATTATTTCTTTTATATACAAAAATAATTTGGGTAAAATTATTTCATTTACCCTATTTTAAAACAATATTGTGTCGGTTTATCTTGTTTAAGAGTTTAGAAACCCCTATCGATACAGTTGGCCAGACTGCACCGACCAGAATCTATAAACACTCAACCGATAATCCAACACAATATAAAAACAATTTTTATATTCACTAACAAATACGCGCTCATATCTATTAATACTCTCAAACTCATTCTAGAGTACTACTGACTCTATCTATAATGAGTAATCCCCACCTGAGCCAAGGTTATCGCCAACCTAAGCTCTGATACCACTCTGTGACGACCCAATTTTTCGATGCCCGAAAATCGACATCAATACGTCCACTGTATTAAATGCCGAACAATCGAATGCCGGAAAACCGAACCGTTAGGGTTAAAGAAGAAAGAGGTAGAAGAAGAAATAAAAACAATATTAGAATCTCACAATCGCAGCAGAACAATATATAATAGATAATGACTAATCTTTAAAACGAAAGAACTATATCTGTTTATACATTACATCATCAGAGTACAACAGTTTCACAAAAAATCGGACAGTTATAATAACATGTCCCCATAACTGAATACACAGCAGAATAATAATCAAATACGGAAATATGTCTCGCAATCCAGCTCGTCTCCTGAGCTCCACAGCAATCCATCCAGAATCTACTGATAACCTGACTCTAGGCTCCCCGTGTGGAAAATTATGGGCACCCAGAGTTTAGAAAAGGGAACAATAAACTCCAGGTCAGTCATGGGACTGGTGTGAGAACTAAAAACAGTTATTTGTACAAAAAGAAATCCGTTTATGCTTTTGGAAAATGAAACTACCATAAGGCCTCCCGGTACACACATAATGCAATCGCACATTTGGGGGAGATTTCTACTTATAGTAGTCAAACATGCTTGATATGCGAAAATCCTTTTGATATTATTATTAGTGCATAGTGTGGAAAACATTTCGAAAGTATAATATTGATCTTAGCCAGCATACGTACCATTATAGTATGCCTACTATAGCTACCATGTTAGATGGCAGGTTCTATAACTAAAACCGTACAGGGCTTGTATTTATTGTTTGGATTTCCAACAAATGGTCAAGGCTAACGAACTTCCTTTCCGAATGGGTATGCCTTTGGAGGGACGCCACGAGAACCTAACCGGATCTCTGCCAACACAAGGCCGGGTTACCTCTGTAACTAGGTAACTAACTGTCACGAGTATGCCATCCCCCGGTCATAACCAACCTTTACCGAGGCGCCTCGAATTCCAACAACCACATAAGTAAATATCTGGGCTCCATACTAGAATACCACTTTTTATTTTATCCACATAAGTAAATATCTGGGATCCATACCAGAATACCACTTTTTATCCAGAAGGAAATGTACATACCCTGAGGGGCGCGACCCCCATAACCTTGCTGCATCCTTCCTGTTTCAACCATTTCCGGGGTGTGAGGTTTGATGAAGTTCCGTCCCACAAAGCTACGCTTTTCACAAAAGCCATGCTTCAATCAAAAAATGATCAACACTTAGCCTGCCACATTACCAAATTGGGAATATATCACTAGTAACCATCAACTACATAACCTCTGAGCTCGTACGTCTCAAAGAAGGGTGTTAAGCTAAGAGAATAAATTCTCCGCCACCAACATAAATGTATTTGATAGAAATCAGCATTATATCTCAAAGTGTAATGTCAGACATACATCCATACAAGTCCATCCTGGGTCTGAATTGAACCGAAGGCACTTCGAAAGAAGTCCTTTCAAATCCGGATATCTCCTAATCACGTCCGGACTCCCCATCACATAGGGTAATCAAAATCTCTATACCGGAGCAACTCGGTGCAGAGACATTCAACAGGCAATCCTTTCGTTTTCGAAAATACCCGGTCTTCAACCACCGTCTTCAAATGCAATCCCATTTCGTCATATCATTATTTGGAATGGGTTTTATGACTTAATGTCCTCTCCCGACTTAACCGAATAATGAGCGCTTATTTTAAAAACAAGTGGATACATTCAATTCTAAATTAAGTCATAACAAATTTTCACTTTTGATCTTTTAAACAAAAGATCCACCTTTTAAGATTCGATGTGGTTTTCGGATAACCATTTAGAATCCGACCCCCGGTCGCATCGAAATTCAAATGGCGTCTTAAAGGCCAATATTGATAGTCGGTTATTTAACTATCATACAACATTCACAAACAACCATCAGATTTAAATAATTTCCCAAATTATTTATTTTCAAAATATCTTTGCAAGATATAAATTTTCTACCCTTCAACCCTTTTGAAAAACAGTTTTCAAATCACTTTCCTCTCGCGGAATAAATTTCCAAACATTGTTTATCTCCACTGAGAAATTTGCCAAGACTAAATGCTTTAGATTTTGAAATAATTTAAATCACTTTATCTAAATATATATATGCTTTAAAATACTTAGAATAAAAACTATTTAGAACACTTTATTTAAAATACCAGTTATGAAATTTAATAATAATTTTTCATGTAAAACTTAAGCCAAAACAAATTTAAAAATAAAGGTTATTGAATTCTATACAAGTTTTCCAAATAAAAACTTTAGCCAAACTATATTTCAAATAAAACTACTTTATAAAATATAAATATTAATAATTATCTTTTTAAATCATAATACCATTTAGCCTTTTTAAATTATTACTACTATAACTAATTTAATAAAATATTTACCTTTAAAATTCTAAACCACTTAAATAAATAATTTCTCAAAACATTCTTTTAAAACAACTTTAAACTTTTAATTTATACTTAAAAGCCCTTTGAAAACGTACTTGGCTTTTCAGGGAAATACGCTTTTCTCTCACACCTTTAAAAAAACCACTATTTATTTTTAAAACAAATTACCCATTCCATTATAAATTCCCACCGTGAATTTATATTTCCAAAAATCCACTGATATATATTATTTCTCTTTATAAACCCTGTTTATAAATTCCATAGTCTCATCTTCCTTTAAAAACATAGTTTCAAACATTTAATTAGTTTTCAAATCGATTTCCCAAAACTAACTCCATTTTTAAAATAAATTCCTTTATTTCTCCCAAACCATTTTAAAATCCGAATTTTAAATAAATTCTTCAACTTTTAAATAATACTGCTTAAGTTCTCAAAATCCATTTATTATTATTTATTAAAAAATCCTTTTTCCCCCCTACTTGAATTTATTCAATAGAATTTCAAAAATCAAATTTATCCTTTCCCAAATTCCTTCTTTTAATTTATACAATTTTCTAAAAATTATTTTACTTCCAACAATCCAATTCTTATATTTCTGGTATTTTAAAATACCAGAATATATTCGGCTAAACCATAGCCTCCACTAATTTCAATTACCAATATAATCAATCACAGATTATCAATAAATCATATCACAGCATATGAAATAAATTCAATCATTTGAGGAATCCAGTTGGATCCCTCCAACCTGTTTCCCTGCATCCACATATGTTAGCACAATATAAAATTCCAACTCCACTTCGAGGTGGAACATCGCGGTATATGGGTTCATATCATATCATCTGCTATTATGCGGCACATAGGGTATCATCCGCTATATAATGCGGGAAATCAATCACTCCAATATATATATATATATATATACTATATATAATATACCACATCCAAATCATCCAAACTGATATTAAATTATCAATCCAATCAACAACCAATAATTTAAATTTAACTATTTAACTTAGACCGGATAATCCGATTGGGTGAGAAGTTCTCACCTTTGCTTTTGTTTTGCAATCCATTCCCATTTCAGTTTGTTTTCACGACCTTTTGACCTTGTATAAACAATTATATGGTTTTGTTAACATTTGAAATTATCAAACAGTCTATTTTCGTCTATAAATTTAATTTAAACTAATTCCTTCTTTTAACAAAATATTTTCTTTTTCTGTTTGAAACTAGAGCATGCTTGTGGATATATACATTTTATCTTCTATTATTTTTAAATCTGTGTATATAAAATCAAATATGAATATTAAAATCGAAATAGGCTATACCTTACTACTACTACCCACAGCAATTCGCGATACGAGCCAACATCACCGTGACAAGTCGAGGCCATCGATACCAGATCTCAAATCAAGGGCCGAATTCACCCAATCGCTAGCCTTAGCCTCGGCCTCACACGACATCGACTCGCAAGCTCATGAACGCGACCCAGCCTCCATCCTCGTTCGTGCCACCGAACACTCCACCCACTGCGATCATCACCATGCGACGCTGCGACTTCCCTTACCCTTCCTTACGCGACTCGGCTAACGCGATGCCCTAGATATCTAAAGAAAAGAAAATGCGAGCCACGCTTCTTTGATAGCGTTTGTTTGGGAGGAGGAAAAAATTAAGGTGAAAGTGCGATTCGATATTGGATATGAGGGAGGGTTCGAGTACTTGAACAGGGGGAGGGAGACCTATAAATTTAGTTCGGCCATTACTTTGATTTGCTGATTCAATTTTTAGAGAGGAGGATGCGATTATTTTCAAAGGGGAGGAGAGTAAATCGAACGATAGATTCATATTTTCTTTTTAAAATTTTAAAGAGAAAGGGAGAACGCGTGTTAATGCAGTAGGACAAGTGTTGAGAATTTCTCTACGTGTTGAAAGGAAGAATGAGGGCTTGCAACAATTATTATTTAAATTTAAAATTTCAAATTCAAATTTAAATCATCTCGATTATCGCACTCACAATCTCGATCTCCTATCGAGGCATGCCACCGGGCATTTATAATGTTAAACTCCTATTCCAAACGCAATGGAAAAGGTTTCGAGTCCAAATTCGATCGTATGGAGAAGATAGCTTTTTGAACCCAATTATTATATTGAATTTTCGATAAAAATCCAGCGCGTTTATATATCGTACGACCTCACGACAACTCCAAACACTATGAAAATTGAAATTTGAAAATAATATAATATTATGGATCCAATGGAACTAGTTTCGTTGAATTCCGAGACTATGCATCGGAAGGCTATTTTTAAATATCGATTTAAATGATATAAATTTAAAACTGAACAAAACACTTTCAAATTCAATTTTAAACGTTCTATTACCTTTAGTATTATCAATATAAATTTCCTAAGCCTTTAAAATATTTTTAACAAGCATAAAACTGAAGGTTCAATATTTTACCTAACTTCAATAATTAAATTTAATAATTTAATTGCCAAATTCATAGTGATATTTGAAATTCAAGTTAAACTATCTTCCAAATATTTAAAATCAATTAAATATTTCAATTTCAAATATCCAGAAATTCCGGGTCGTCACACCAAACATCACATAGCAATGGTTTTAAGTACAATACAAGGTAAATAATGATGATACAACATGTACTAAGCATTTACTAACAATTATATTAACTTTAACTACCAACTTTACATATAGCTAATCACATGCTTACCAACTTTCAAATGCGACAACTTTTCAAAGCATGAAACAAAAAACAACCAAACCATCACTTCACATATACAACAAGCATTCATAGGCTATTAACATGAACATAGTATAAAATTGGCTTAAGAAGGCATAGTTTTACTCACCGAAAGCTATCCACCTTTGCTAACGTAGAGTATGACCTAGCACTTCCATTCTTAAGTAAAAGATGGAGTCTTGGACCCTTAATACACTAGGTAGGCTCGACCTAGAAAGAAGGAAATGAAACTTGTTTTGATAAGGTGGAATGGCTTTTGATAATCATTGAACTCTCAAAAATAAACTCGATAATAGGTCATTTTCCAACTAGTTTTTCAAATATTTACTCTCGGATTTTTGAAAAGTAGTAAAGAGGAAAGTTTTAGAAAATTCATTTCAATTTCAGAAAAATAATCACTAAATTTCGATTATTTATGAAGAAGATATGGTCAAAATAAGAAGGACCATTTTCGGACTTGAAATTCTGGGTTCGAAAATGCTCTGTAAACAATAGAAATTTTGACATAACTATCCTCGAAATTTGAAGAAGTGAAAAAACTAAAAGTTGTAGCCATTGGTATGAGTAAAAATGGAGGAAGTGGAGTATTCAAATGAAAGAAGGAGATATCCAAAACAAGTTTTTGAAGGTGATTTTAAAGTATAAAGCTATGGTTTTTAATACTTAGAAAATATTTAGGACGCCATTATAGTGCTTATGATGCTAGGAAACATGAATGAGGAAGTTTTGAAATGAAGATGAAATGATAAATGGAAAAGATAAAATGTAAAAAAATGTTTTATATAAAATGAAAAAGCACAATTACCAATCCACCCTTAGTACTTTGCCCTCCACTCCTTGAATGCCACCTCACCATGTCTCATCCCCTTCATGTACCATATGCCACCCTAAGCCTCTCACCTTTCATGTCATAGCCAACATGAAATAATGACTAAGTTGCCAAAATGTCAAATCATGTCTAAACATGTTTCATTTGAAGTGACATTTTCTTTTTCATTAAAGTTTTTATTTTAAATCTTTTATACTTAAGTATGAATACATATATACATACACTAATACCCACATATATACATATGCTAACTTATTTATAAATGTGTATACTTATGCTAAAGAGTACACAACGTTCGCGATAACTTTTAGCCTATGATAAGTCCAAAATTCGGAAAACGAATTCCGGTCACATTTTCGATTTTTATTTGAACTAATTATTTTTATAAACTAAATTTGAAAATATTTTATCTTCAATATCTATTATCTAAGAGTATTTTTAATTTAATTGTAAAACCTATTATTTGAATTTTTAAAATTAATTAAATATTCAAAAATTATTATGGTGAAATTCCTGATTGTTACACTCTTCCCCCCTTTAAAAGAATTTCATCCCCTAATTTACCACAATCCTATCCCAGAAAACAAACTATCCTAGAAATACCTAACACATTCAGATGTAACTATTCTAGCAAAACCTAGTATGATATAAATCTATAAGCAACCAAATTCAGAGAATACCCCGAAATAAAATACTGCTCATACAATCATGTCTAAAGGTAAATTTAGAACTAAATGCCTGGGCTCTTATATTCAAAAAAAATAAAAAAAATTCAAAAAGAAATATATTAAAACCAAAACAAAAAATAACTAGGAGGGGCTCCTCCTAGAAAAACATGTAAAACTCTAGAATCAAAACAACATGGAGCATCCAGTGGTACTCCGGTTCCTCCAAATACAATAACTAGAGTGAACAACTATTATCTCTTTCCCAAAAAAATTTCCAAAAGCACTGGGATTTAAGACCTAATAAACAATAATTCAAAACCCTTGGTTTATAAGTTTTTTCTTGATATTATAAACTATGGTATATAAGGCCACATAATCAATCAGTCAAATTCAATTAAGTCAAATCATTCAAATTCCGTAAAGGAATACACAAACACTACCAATCATTCAAATTCCATAAGGAAAAAAAAATCTAACACTCAACATTATTTAAAATGTCAAAAGGTTAACAACAAACTCCCAACTTAGGTTCAAAACTTTCTTGATTACCCAAAATATTGATAATTATCTAAGCGTACCATTCTTTGCTCATTAACCTTTGGTTATTGCTTAGAAGATTGTCCAAACTTACTCGGACAAAATTGAAAGTTATATTCTAAAATTATTAGTTTCCTGACTACATCAATCTTTCTAAATCACATAAATTTGCATTTAATATTTTGTTGAATAAAAAAATTATGTATCATTTCATAAATTTTCATCTAAGTTTAAAAATATTTTATAAAGTCCTTTCTTTATAAAACACCAGATAATAATTTATTCCACTTTATTTACTTATATAATACCCTTCTAAATCCTAAGAGTGTATACAAAACACAAAATTTATTTTTCTTTTCATATTTTAGGCAAAGATCAAATCAAAATTTGGGCCTTTTAAAACCAAGTCAACCTCTCGATCTTTAACTTGGAGTGTTAAGATCGACAATGTTTATGGGTTGACTCAAAATAACAAATAGTTTACACTACTTAGATACTTAAATAATATCTATGGGTTTGATAAAACAACGTTATCAAAACCTTCATATCAAATCTAACCCATTTAAACCAGTGTTAACTTATCTCTTATCTTATCTAAGGGTAAAAATTCATTTATTAAAACAATCTCTTATCAACAATACTTTTTATTTTAGAAATCATGCTTATATATATAATATATTTGTAGGTAAAATTATTTAATTTATAATTTTAAAACAATATTGTATTGGTAGATCTGTTCAAGTGTTTAGGAATCCCTATTGATAACGCTGATCAAACGCATCGACCAGAATTCATATACACTCAATGGATTTAACTACATAATATAAAAATTTATTATAGCACTAACAATTACGCACTCAGTATATATTTATACTCTCAAACTTATCCAAGGATTTTACTAATCCTATTCTTAAAGAGTTTACCCCCACCAGGGCTTAGGGGTTCGCTAAACCTAAGCTCTGATACTATCTGTGATGACCTACCTTTCTAATACTTGGGAACGACACTTAATACATCCTCGGTATTCATGTGTCGTTGCCTAAGCATCCGAAAGATAAGTTGTCTTGGGGTAAAATAAAGAACAGAAAGAACAGAATAGAAATACCTCATAATGGAATGGTTACATATAATACAAAATGGTATAGTACAAAAGGTTACTCCTTACATGGAGCTATCAGAGTTAAACAAAAGTACTACTTCTAATGGATTTGCATCTATACATTCTGACTTTACATTTTTAAGATATAAAATATACCAACATAATCTTACAGTGGAAATAAATAACTTGATAATAAGGAGCCGCCTGCTCGATCACCATCTTCAAAGAGCTCCTCAGAAAACCTGCTATTCTCGGACTACCCAAAAATAGTTGAGTACCCTTGAGTTTGGGGAAAATAAACAACTCGGGTCAGAAAAGATGTCTGTAATGAGTAAGACTATGATACAAATGGGGTGTATTTAAACAATAACATGTGGGACCACGCCGCTAACGCGTAATGGGTTTTCTCCCACATAAACAACAACCAAACATGACAAAAATGGAAATGAACCATAGGGAGCAAATCCAAACATAGACAATAGTTACAATTAGTATAACATTCAGACTTGAAAGAATGGAAATAGTCTGAATAAAAATCTAAACTGGACGGAATGGATAAAACAAGACAATAGTTCAAACTTGATAGAATGGACTAAACAAGATAACTATCCAAACTCGATAAAATGGACGAAACCAATAATTGAACACCGCGAAGAGTGGTTGACTCTTCCCGTTGTAATAAAGAAAAAAGATTCAAAGGTTCGAATCAAATAAGAAAAGGAAATTTTCCAACATATGACCAGGAGGGTGCTCCCCTCTTACCGAAAGTATACATCTAGAAATATACTTGAGAACTCCGATGGCTCTCGGACACGTCCAAGCCGGACCTCGCCAACGTTTACCGAGAATCCGAGTATTTCAGATCTCAATGTGCAAAAACCGATTCCAATCTAGAGTGGATGTGAAAATACCCTAATGGGAGCAACCCCACATAGCTTGGCTTCCACTCGCTCTTCGGGTTTAGTCATTTCCGATAAAGGATAACAAAGCTCAAGTGAGCAACACATCATCTTAGAATGGCGAAATACAAAGAAGGGTGAGGTAATCGATAGTTGGGAAACCAACTATCGTGGATATAAAATGATCGTGTATGGAAATTAAGTCTTATGTACTTATCACCACTCATCGAATTCCAACTTGTATTGTTTCTTGGTTAACAATAATACCAGACAAGTCAAGGTAGTGTTACCTTAAAGTCATGTCTCATGATTATTCTTAACTTTCGAAATAGCGACTAGTCTACCGCTTCGATGTTTAGTGCTAAGTATACAGATAAATCTTTCCCATATAAGTGAATCGCTTTACAAAAATTAATTCATTTCCATAAAAGAATCAAACCTTTTCTTTTAAAATCCCAAATCTGTGCTTGGCCTCACATTATAAGTATTAGCTTTAAAACACTTTCTTAAAAGAGTTTACTAACTTCAAAACATCAATTTAAAAAGGATTTAATAACTTAAAACATCCTTATTACATTGATTAATTAACTTTAAACTTCATCACACAATTTGATTTTTTAACTTCAAATGTCTTTAAATAATAAAAACGGTAAACCACTTTCAAACTTTATTAATTCAATTAGTTGGTAAAATACAATTAATTAAATTAATAATTAATTAATTATCATTATTTAAATGAATAAAAAAGTCAAAACATCCTTGTTACTTTGATAAATTCACTTTGAAACTTCATAAATTAAGTTGGTTAATTAATTCCAATAACCTTTAATTAAAAAGGGTAAATCACCTTTAAAACGTCATTAATCAATAATTAATATTTTAAATATAATTAATTAAATTAAATAAATAAATAATTCTCATTATTTAAACATGATTTATTAATTATAAACATCAATAAAGGAAAGATTAAATAGAGTTAAAACAAGTTGATAAATATTAAAAATCATTTATTAAAAAGATTTATTAATTCAAAAGCATCATTAGCAAATTGATTAATTAGCTTTAATTCATCATTATTGAATGATTAATTATCCTTAAACATTATTAAATAAAATGATTGATTAAATTTAAACATCAATAAAAAAATGATAAATTAATTTAATAATCATTAAACAAGTGATTAGTTAAATTTAAAACGCATCATTAACTAAGTAATTACTTAACCTTAATCGTTATTAATTAAATAATTAATTAAACAATTAATTAAATAATTAATTAAACAATTAATTAAATTAAATAATCAATATTAAAATGGTTAATTACTTTGAAAAAATTGTTAATCAAAATCTTGCTTAACTTGTAAAACACTTCCAAGCACGAAGATGAAACCAAACGGTTTCGATAAAAGGTGGTTTTCCGAAAGTGCCGATATAGCGACTGTCGCTACACGAGCAGTTCAGCAAACAAACTTATGACCTTAGCCATAAAACCAAACATCACATAGCAATGGTTTAAGTACAATACAATGTAAATAATGATGATACAACATGTAATAAGCATTTACTAACAATTATATTAACTTTAACTACCAACTTTTCATATAGCTAACCACATGCTTACTAACTTTCAAATGCGACAACTTTTCAAAGCATGATACAAACAAACAACCAAACCATCACTTCACATATACAACAAGCATTCATAGGCTATTAACATGAACATTAACATAGTATAAAATTGGTTTAAGAAGGTGTGGTTTTACTCACTGAAAGCTATTCAAACTTCTACTAACATAGGGTATGACCTAGCACTTCCATTCCTAAGTAGAAGATGACGTCTTGAACCCTTAATACACTAGGTAGGCTCGACCTTGAAAGAAGAAGGAAATGTAACTTGTTTTGGTAATAAGGAGTGACTTTGGATAATCATTGAACTCTCAAAAATGAACCCAAAAATAAGTCATTTTCCAACTAGTTTTTCGACTATTTGCTCTCGGGTTTAGAAAAGTAGCAAAGAGGAAAGTTTTATTCAATACATTTCTTTAAGATTTCATAAAAATAATCATTCAATTTTGATTACTTATGAAGAAGATATGGTCAAAAGAAGAAGGACCATTTTCAGACTTGAAATTCTGGGTCTGAAAATGCTCTGTAAACAATTGAAATTTTGACATAACTATCCTCAAAATTTGAAGAAATGATAAAAATAAATGTTGTAGCCACTGGAATTATAAACGGTCTGAAAAAACTAAAATCTTGATTAGTAGTATGTAGGAAGTTATGATCGAATGAAGTATGAGCAAAAATGAAGGAAGTGGAGTATTCAAATGAAAGAAGGAGATATCCAAAACAAGTTTTTGAAAGTGATTTCAAAGTATAAAGCTATGGTTTTTAATACATAGAAAATATTTAGGAAGCCATTATAGTGCTTATGATGGTAGGAAACATGAATGAGGAAGTTTTGAAATGAAGATGAAATGATAAAATGGAAAAGAGAAAATGTAAAAAAAAAGTTTTATATAAATGAAAAAGCATAATTACCAATCTACCCTTAGTACTTTACCCTCACCTCACCATTTCTCCTCCTGTGACGCCCCACCTCTATACCCACGCTAACCAAGAACACTTCGATGTAGTGCTGTCAATTAGCACGGAGAATAAGGCTGTGGAGGAGCGACCATCCATGTAACTTCTTTGTGCGAGCACCGATATGTCAGATATAATAGAATGCATATCTTTTAAGGAGGAAATCCGACATACCGATACAAACACAAAGCTATCACACGGTGGCTATATATAATCTTCGGAAACAAACATAGAAGTAATCATAACATAAATCAGTCACAGACATCCATATCACAAAGGCGGAAGAAGATATGAATAAATATATATAACACATGAAAGTGTACATCAGAGTAGTGGTCAGAAAGATCCACGATAATACAAAAGAATAGCATCACGTGCTATACAAAAGAATAAGTACACTACATAGAGTCTATATCTCAAATGTGTACAACCAAAAGCTACTAATCTAAGTAGTTAGCCAAAAGTCAGAATAATCCTGAAGGGAAGTCAAGCAGAAGCACCTGTAACATCTCGGTCTGACCCGAGTATTATTTATAAGAAAATAATAAACGGATCAGTCTAGCTATAAATATCAGATGATAAGGTATAGGATAAATAATATGGCATGAACATGTAACAACCATGACGGCATACTACTATAAGTATGTAAACGATAATCAACAAAAGATCAATCAATATCACAAGAATCTTCTCAAAGATAAAATAGGGTATCATACCCTAAACTTGTATTCATAACAAGTCAATAACACATAAATTCACCAATGCACAAAAGCTGATATCATATCAATGAAAATCATGAAAATTGGTGAAGCATAAATTCCAGAAATCATCACAAGAAATCCAGAAAAACACATAAAAAGGGGGAGGCCTAACACATGAATGGGAGCATGAAAACTCACCTACGCGTAAAACACATGACGAGAAGCTATCTCATGGAAGCTATCCATTAAATTTTCACACAGGAATGGCCCGAAGACCGTAGGGTGCTACCCTAAATATGTGATGGCGAAACATCACATAAACGGGGTATAGTCTCCCTCGCAGACAAAGAGACATCGCTCAATCGCTAGTCTAAATCACAAAAATGATCGTCATGATCATCAGGAAGTGTCAATCACACCAAGCTAGTAAATATATGAGTTTAGCTTCATGTCCCATAACCACTTGCTTAACTTAAATATTTACGAACGAACTGTAGATCTTCACTAGAAAATTGTCATAAAAAGGGTTCAATCGAACAAGTCCAAGAGCTAACCGACGAAGTGAACGTAAGCGTTTCATACCACTCGTTTTACTAAGTCGTTTAAGTCGATTTCTCATTCGAGTGAAGTAAAGGCTTGTATATACTAGTAGATTGGAAATCAGTTTGAGAAAACGAACTTTTGATATTTAAAATAGTGATGAAATCGCTTTGATGAAAGAGTTTTGATATTTACTACTAGTATTGAAACCTTCATATATCTTTAAAGTGACAAGTCATAAAGCGATTGTTGTAACAATCTATCACAAAAATTCACATTCGAAGACGTGAACAAAATCCAAGGAAATCAGCTTAAAATGCATCAAAGTGGAAGTTCTGTTAAATGCTTTTCAGATAAGATTGCCTACGCAGAGTTGTACGGGGTACGACCTAGTGAAGGAAAGCGGCCTCGAGAAGCCAAACGACCTAAGGGAAAAATGCCATGTGACCTAGCAGAAGAACAGGTCGAACGACCTAAGTGCTAACTCGCGAGCGACCTAACGAAGTGCGCGACCTAACAGTGAGGCGCGACCTAAGGATGTGCGCGACCTATCAGTGAGGCGCGACCTAAGGCCTTACGACCTAAGGGAAACAAGATCTTGCGACCTAACGGAGTTAAGTCCATACGACCTTAGAAGTAAAGGCCTTACGACCTAACAGAGTTACGCGACTTAAGGTGATTCGCGACCTAAGGGTACGCGACCTAACGTGGTTCGCGACCTAAGACTCGCGACTTAAAGTTTGCCTGTGGGATTATAGGTCGGCAACGACCTACGACTTAAGGGCGAACGACCTAACATTTTTCCTGGAGATTATAGGTCGGCAACGACCTATGACTTAACAAAAGTCGAGCAACTTAGTGGTTTGCCTAGGAATTTTAGGTCGGCAACGACCTATAACCTAAAGCTGCTTCGACCTACGACCTATTTCCCTGCGACCTAAGCCAGAACGACCTAAGCACGCAAGCGACCTAAGTCTTAACTCGTGAACGACCTAAGAAAGTGGTGACTTTTCAACGCGCGAGCTAGCAGCCTGGACGACCTAACCAGGGCAGAACGACCTAGGACCAGATTTTGCAAACAGCACTGAAACTTGAGTTTCTCACCAATTCAATCCAAACCAGTTGCAAACATTAATGCTAAAGTGATAGGAAGTCATTTCCAACAACCCAATGACAGTTATAGGCGAGATGTGAGATTAAAAATCCCACCTTTTCCACGAAATTGATGAAGATGAGACTTGAGAGCAAAGCAAGAACACCAACAAGCTTGAATCAATGTTCTTCACGTGAATATGGAGCTGAATCTCGGATTTGAAATAGAATTTGAGTTTGGAGTTTTAATTTCTCTTTCCCACCACCATTTTTGACAAAGCTTGAAGTGTTTGATAAAGTGAGGAAGAGGGTTGGGCTGAATTAAGAAGGTGTAGTCCAAACCAAAGTCAAAGGCGGGAAAAAGTGACGAAATTTCCACTTACTCCAAAGATGTCGAAGTGTATACTCAAAAAGATTGCAAACGTCGTTTTGAACTCAATGGGAGTGGTCTCGAGTCCTAATTTGACCGTATGCAAAAAGTAGCTTTTCGGACTAACATCCGACTAACGATAAAATATTTAAATAAAATATTTAAATATAAAATCGATAGATATGCGGGTTGTTACACCTCCCCATCATGTACCACATGCCACCCTAAGCCTCTCCCCTTTCATGTCATAGCCAACATGAAATAATGACTAAGTTGCCAAAATGTCAAATCATGTTTAAACATGTTTCATTTGATGTGACATTTTCTTTTTCATTAAACGTTTTATTTAAATCTTATATACTTAAGTATGAATACATATATACATACACTAATACCCATATATATACATGTGCCAACTCATTTATAAATGTGTATACTTATGCTAAAGAGTTTACAGCGTTCGCGATAACTTTTAGCCTATGATAAGTCGAAAATTCGAAAAACGAATTCTGGTCACATTTTCGATTTTTATTTGAATTAATTATTTTTGTAAAATAAATTTGAAAACTATTTTATTTTCAATATTTATTATTTAAAAGTATATTTATTTTAATTCTAAAACCTATTATTTGAATATTTAAAATTAATTAAATATTCGGAAATTATTATGGTGAAATTCCGGATCGTTACACTCTTCTCCCCTTAAAAGAATTTCGTCCCCATAATTTACCACAATGCTATCCAAGAAAACAAACTATCCTAGAAATACCTAACACATTCAGATGTAACTTATCCAGGAAAACCTAGTAAGACATAAATCTATATGCAACCAAATTTCAGAGAACACCCCGAAATAAAATACTGCGCATCCAATCATATCAAAAGTAAATTTAGAACTAAATGTCCGGGCACTTATATTAAAAAAAAAATTCAAATTTATTCAAAAAGAAATATAATAAAACCAAAACAAAAAATAACTAGGAGGGGCTCCTCCTAGAAAAACGTGTAAAACTCTAGAATCAAAACAACATAGAGCATCTAGTGGTACTCCGGTTCCTCCAAATACAATAACTAGAGTGAACAATTATTACCTCTTTCCCAAAAAAAATTCCAAAATCACATTTTCGAAAGCATCGGGATTTAAGTCCTAATAAACAATAATTCAAAAACCTTGGTTTATAAATTTTTCCTTGACATTATAAACTATTGTATATAAGACCACATAATCAATCAGTCAAATTCAATTAATTCAAATCAATCAAATTCCGTAAAGGAATACACTAACACTACCAATCATTCAAATTCCATAATGAAAAAAAAATCTAACACTCAACATTATTTAAAATGTCAAAAGATTAACAACAAACTCCTAACTTAGGTTCAAAACTTTCTTGATTACCCAAAATATAGATAATTATCTAAGCGTACCATTCTTTGCTCATTAGCCTTTGGTTATTGCTTAGAAAATTGTCCAAACTTACTCGGACAAAATTGAAAGTTATATTCTAAAATTATTAGTTTCTTGACTACACCAATCTTTCTAAATCACATAAATTTGCATTTAATATTTTGTTGAATAAAAAAATTATGTATTATTTCATAAATTTTCATCTAAGTTTAAAAATATTTTATAAAGTCCTTTCTTTATAAAACACCAGATAATAATTTATTCCACTTTATTTACTTGTATAATACCCTTCTAAATCTTAAGGGTGTATACAAAACACAAAATTTATTTTGCTTTTCATAATTTAGATGAAGATCAAATCAAAATTTGGGTCTTTTAAAACCAAGTCAACCTCTCGACCTCTTTAACTTAGAGTGTTAAGACTGACAATGTTTATGGGTTGAATCAAAATAACAAATAGTTTGCACTACTTAGATACTTAAATAATATCTATGGTTTTGATAAAACAACGTTATCAAAACTTTCATATCAAATCTAATCCATTTAAATCAGTGTTAACTTATCCCTTATCTTAACTAAGGGTAAAAATTCATTTATTAAAACAATCTCTTATCAACAATACTTTTTATTTTGGAAATCATTCTTATATATATATATATAATATTCCTAGTTTAAATTATTTCAGTTACCATTCTAAAACAATATTGTATTGGTAGATATGTTCAAGTGTTTAGGAACCCCTATCGATAACGCTGATCAGACTCATTGACCAAAATTCATATACCACTCAATGGATCAAACAACATAATATAAAACATTTTTATAGCTCTAACAAATACGCACTCAATATATATTTATACTCTCAAACTTATCCTAGGATTTTACTAATCCTATCCTTAGAGAGTTTACCCCACCGGGGATTAGGGGTTCGCTAAACCTAAGCTCTGATACCATCTGTGACGACCCACCTTTCTAATACCTGGGAATGACACTTAATACATCCTTGGTATTCATGTGCCATTGCCCAAGCATCCAAAAGATCAGTTGTCTTGGGGTAAAATAAAGAACAGAAAGAACATAATAGAAATACCTCACAAGTGAGAATTTGGCTTGGCTTCCACTCGCTCTTTGGCTTTAGTCATTTCCGACAAAGGATAACAAAGCTCAAGTGAGCAACACATCATCTTAGAATGACAAAATACAAAAAAGGCTAAGGTAACCGATAGTTGGGAAACCAACTATCGAGGATATAAAATGATCGTGTATGGAAATTAAGTCTTATGTACTTATCACCACTCATCGAATTCCAACTTGTATTGTTTCTTGGTTAACAATAATACCGAACAAGTCAAGATAGTGTTACCTCAAAGTCATGTCTCATGATTATTCTTAATTTTCGAAATAGCAACGAGTCTACTTCTTCGATGTTTAGTGCTAATTATACAAATAAATCGTTTTCATATAAGTGAATCGCTTTACGGAAACTAATTCATTTCCATAAATGAATCAAACCTTTTCTTTTAAAAATCTGAATTCATGCTTCGCCTCACATTACAAGTATTAGCTTTAAAACACTTTGTTAAAAGAGTTTACTAACTTCAAAACATCAATTTAAAAAGGATTTAATAACTTAAAACATCCTTATTAAATTAACTTTAAACTTCATCACACAATTTGATTTTTGAACTTCAAATGTCTTTAAATAATAAAAAGGGTAAACCACTTTCAAATTTTATCAATTAAATTAATTAGTAAAATATAATTAATTAAATTAATAATTAACTAATTATCATTATTTAAATGAATAACAAAGTCAAAACATCCTTGTTACTTTGATAAATTCACTTTGAACTTCATAAATTAAGTTGATTAATTAATTCCAATAACCTTTAATTAAAAGGGGTAAATCACCTTTAAAACATCATTAATTAAATTAAATAATAAATTTAAATATAATTAATTAATTAATTCTCCTTTTTTTAAAATGATTTATTAATTGAAAACATCAATAAAGGAAAGATTAATTGGAGTTAAAACAAGTTGATAAATTTTAAAATCATTTATTAAAAAAGATTTATTAATTTAAAAGCATCATTAACAAATTGATTAATTAGCTTTAATTCATCATTATTGAATGATTAATTATCCTTAAACATCATTAAATAAAATGATTGATTAAATTTAAACATCATTAAATAAAATGAATAATTAATTTAAACAATCATTAAACAAGTAATTAGTTAAATTTAAAATGCATCATTAACTAAGTAATTAGTTAACCTTAATCCTTATTAACTAAGTAATTAATTAAATTAAATAATCAATATTAAAGTGGTTAATTACTTTTGAAAACATTGTTCATAAAAATCTTGTTTAACTTGTAAAACACTTCCAAGCACGAAGATGAAACCAAACGGTTTCAATAAAAGGTGATTTTCCGAAAGTGCCAATATAGCGACTATCGCTATACGGGCAGTTCGGAAAACAAACTTATGACATTAGCCATAAAACCAAACATCACATGGCAATGGTTTAAGTACAATACAAGGCAAATAATGATGATACAACATGTACTAAGCATTTTCTAACAATTATATTAACTTTAACTACCACCTTTTCATATAGCAAACCACATGCTTACTAACTTTCAAATGCGACAACTTTTCAGAGCATGAAATAAACAAACAACCAAACCATTACTTCACATATACAACAAGCATTCATAGGCTATTAACATGAACATTAACATAATATAAAATTGGTTTTAGAAGGCATAGTTTTACTCACCGAAAGTTATTCAAACCTTTGCTAACTTAGGATATGGTCTAGCACTTCCATTCCTAAGTACAAGATGGTGTCTTGGACCCTATTAAACTAGGTAGGCTTGAACTTGAAAGATAAAGAAAATGAAACTAGTTTTGGTAAGGTGGAGTGACTGTGGATAATCATTAAACTCTCAAAAATGAACCCCGAAAATAGGTCATTCGCTAACTAGTTTTTCTACTATTTACTCTGGGATTTTGGAAAACTAGTTAAGAGAAAAGTTTTAGAAAATTCTTTTCTTTATAATTTTATAAAAAGAATCACTCAATTTCGATTAAATATGAGGAAGATATGGTCAAAAGAAGAAGGACCATTTTCGGACTTGAAATTTTGGGTCTGAAAATGCTCTGTAAACAATTGAAATTATGTCATAGCTATCCTCAAAATTTGAAGAACTGATAAAAATAAAAGTTGTAGACTAGAATTATACACGGCTTAAAAAAAATGAAAATCTTTATTTGGAGTAGTATGTGGGATGTTATGGTCAAATGAAGTATGAGTAAAAATGGAGGAAGTGGAGTATTCAAATGAAAGAAGGAGATATCCAATCAAGTTTTTGAAGGTGATTTTAAAGTATAAAGCAATGATTTTTAATACTTAGAAAATAGTTAGGAAGCCATTATAGTGCTTATGATGCTAGGAAACAAGTTTTGAAACGAAGATGAAATGATAAAATGGAAAAGAGAAAATGTAAAAGGAAGTTTTATATAAAATGAAAAAGCACAATTACCAATTTACCCTTAGTACTTTGCACTCCACTACTTGAATGTCACCTCACCATGTCTTCTCCCCCTCATGTACCACATGCCACCCTAAGCCTCTCCCCTTCTTGTCATAGCCAACATGAAATAATGACTAATTTGCCAAAATGTCAAATCATGTCTAAACATGTTTCATTTGATGTGACATTTTCTTTTTCATTAAAATTTTTATTTTAAATCTTATGTACTTAAGTATGAATACGTATATACATACACTAATACACACATATATACATATTCTAACTCATTTGTAAATGTGTATACTTATGCTAAAGAGTTCACAACGTTCACGATAACTTTTAGCCTATGAAAAGTCGAAAATTCGGAAAACGAATTCCGGTTACATTTTCGATTTTTATTTGAACTAGTTATTTTTGTAAACTAAATTTGAAAACTATTTTATCTTCAATATTTATTATTTAAATGTATTTCTATTTTAATTATAAAACCTGTTATTTGAATATTTAAAATTAATTAAATATTCAAAAATTATTATGGTGAAATTCCGGATCGTTACACTGTTCCCCCTTAAAAGAATTTCATCCCCGAATTTTACCACAATCCTATCCCAGAAAATAAACTATCCTAGAAATACCTAATAATTTCAGATGTAACTTATCCAGCAAAAACTAGTCGATATAAATCTATATGCAACCAAATTCAGAGAATACCTTTAAATAAAATACTGCGCATCCAATCATATTAAAAGGTAAATTTAGAACTAAATACACGGGCTCTTACATTCAAAAAAAATTTCCAAATTTCTTCAAAAAGAAATATATTAAAGCTAAAACAAAAAATAACTAGGAGGGGGTCCTCCTAGCAAAACATGTAAAACTCTAGAATCAAAACAACATGGAGCATCCAGTGGTATTCCGGTTCCTCCAAAATCAAAAAACAGAGTGAAAAATTATTATCTCTTTCCCAAAAAAATTTCCAAAATCACATTTTCAAAAGCACCGGGATTTAAGTCCTAATAAACAATAATCCAAAAACCTTGGTTTCTATTTTTTTTCTTTTTTGACATTATAAACTATGGTATATAAGACCACATAATCAATCAATCAAATTCAATTAAGTCAAATCAATCAAATTCCATAAAGGAATACACTAACACTATCAATCATTCAAATTCCATAAGGAAAAAATCTAACGCTCAACATTATTTAAAATGTCCAAAGACTAACAACAAACTCCTAACTTAGGTTCAAAACTTTCTTGATTGCCCAAAATATAGATAATTATCTAAGCGTACCATTCTTTGCTCATTAGCCATTGGTTATTGCTTAGAAGATTATCCAAACTTACTCGGACAAAATTGTAAGTTATATTCTAAAATTATTAGTTTCTTAACTACACCAATCTTTCTAAATCGCATAAATTTGCATTTAATATTTTATTCAATACCAAAATTGTTTATGAATTATTTCATAAATTTTCATCTAGGTTTAAAAATATTTTATAAAGTCCTTTCTTTATAAAACACCAGATAATAACATATTCCACTTTATTTACTTGTATAATACCCTTCTAAACCTTAAGAGTGTATACAAAATACAAAATTTATTTTGCTTTTCATAATTTAGGCGAAGATCAAATCAAAATTTGGGCCTTTTAAAACCAAGTCAACCTCTCGACCTCTTTAACTTGGAGTGTTAAGATGGACAATGTTTATGGGTTGACTCAAAATAACAAATATTTTACACTACTTAGATACTTAAATAATATCTATGGTTTTGATAAAACAACGTTATCAAAACCTTCATACCTAATCTAACCCATTTAAATCAGTGTTAACTTATCCCTTATCTTATCTAACGGTAAAAATTCATTTATTAAAACAATCTCTTATCAATAATACTTTTTATTTTTGAAATCATTCTTATATATATATATATAATATATTCCTAGGTAAAATTATTTAATTTACCATTTTAAAACAATATTGTATTGGTAGATCTTTTCAAGTGTTTAGGAATACCTATCGATAAAGTTGATCAGACTCATCGACCCCAATTCATATACCAATCAATGGATCAAACAACTTAATATAAAACATTTTTATAGCACTAACAAATATGCACTCAATATATATTATACTCTCAAACTTATCCTAGGATTTTACTAATCCTATCCTTAGAGAGTTTACCCCACCGGGGCTTAGGGGTTCGCTAAACCTAAGCTCTGATACCATCTGTGACGACCCACCTTTCTAATACCTGGGAATGACACTTAATACATCCTTGGTATTCAAGTGCCATTGCCCAAGCATCTGAAAGATAAGTTGTCTTGGGGTAAAATAAAAAATAGAAAGAACAGAATTGAAATACCTCACAACGGAATGGTTACATATAATACAAAATGATATAGTAAAAAGGTTACACCTTACATGGAGCTATCGGAGTTAAACAAAAGTACTACATCTAATAGATTTGCAGATGTAAATCCTAAATTTACATTTTTATAATACAAAATATACCAACATAATCATACAGTGGAAATAAATAACTAGATAACTAAGGAGCCGCCTGCTCGATCACCACCTTCAAAGAGCTCCTCAGAAAACCTGCTATTCTCGGACTACCCAAATATAATTGAGTGCCCGAGAGTTTGGGGAAGATAAACAACTCGGGTTAGACAAAATGTCTGGTATGAGTAAACCTATGAAACAAATAGGGTGTATTTAAATAGTAACATGTGAGACCACACCGCTGACGCGGAACGGGTTTTCTTGCACATAAACAACAACCAAACATAACAAAAATGGAAATGAACCATAGGGAACAAATCCAAACATAGATGATGGGTACAATTAGTATAACATTCAGACTTGAAAGAATGGAAATAGTCTGAATAAAAATCCAAACTGGATAGAATGGATAAAACAAGACTATAGTCCAAACTCGATAGAATGGACTAAACAAGATAACTATCCAAACTTGATAGAATGGACGAAACCAATAATTGAACACCGCGGAGTGTGGTTGACTCTTCCCATTGTAATAAAGAAAATAGGTTCAAAGGTTCGAATCAAATAAGAAAAGGAAATTTTCCAACAACTAACTAGGAGGGTGCTCCCCCCTTACCGAAAGTATACGTCTAGAAATATACTTGAGAACTCTGATGGCTCTTAGACACGTCCAAGCCGGACCTCGCCAACGGTTACCAAGAATTCGAGTATTTCACATCTCAATGTATAAAAACTGATTCCAATCAAGAGTGGTTGTGAAAATACCCTAATGGGAGCAACCCCACATAGCTTGGCTTCCACTCGCTCTTTGGCTTTAGTCATTTTCGACAAAGGATAACAAAGCTCAAGTAGCAAAACATCGTCTTAGAATGACAAAATACAAAGAAGGCTAAGGTACCCGATAGTTGGGAAACCAACTATCGAGGATATAAAATGATCGTATATGGAAATTAAGTCTTATGTACTTATCACCACTTATCGAATTCCAACTTGTATTGTTTCTTGGTTAACAATATTACCGGACAAGTCAAGATAGTGTTACCTCAAAGTCATGTCTCACGATTATTCTTAACTTTCGAAATAGCAAAGAGTATACTTCTTCGATGTTTAGTGCGTAGTATACAATTAAATAGTTCCCATATAAGTGAATCGCTTTATGGAAATTAATTCATTTCCATAAATGAATCAACATTTTTCTTTTAAAAACCCGAATTCGTGCTTGGCCTCACATTACAAGTATTAGCCTTAAAACACTTTGTTAAAAGAGTTTACTAACTTCAAAACATCAATTTATAAAGGATTTAATAACTTAAAACATCCTTATTACATTTATTAATTAACTTTAGACTTCATCAGACAATTTGATTTTTGAACTTCAAATGTCTTTAAATAATAAAAAGGGTAAACCACTTTCAAACTTTATTAATTCAATTAATTAGTAAAATATAATTAATTTAATTAATAATTAATTAATAATTAATTAATTAACATTATCTAAATGAATAAAAAGTCAAAACATCCTTGTTACGTTGATAAATTCACTTTGAAACTTCATAAATTAAGTTGATCAATTAATTCCAATAACCTTTAATTAAAAATGTTAAATCGCCTTTAAAATATCATTAATTTGATTAATTAATAAATTTAAATATAATTAATTATATTAAATAAATAATTAATTCTCATTATTTAAAAATGATTTATTAATTATAAACATCAATAAAGTAAAGATTAATTAGAGTTAAAACAAGTTGATAAATTTTAAAACCATTTATTAAAAAGATTTATTAATTTAAAAGCATCATTAGAAAAATGATTAATTAGCTTTAATTCATCATTATTGAATGATTAATTATCCTTAAACATTTTTAAATAAAATGATTGATTAAATTTAAACATCATTAAATAAAATGAATAATTAATTTAAACATTCGTTAAACAAGTAATTTGTTAAATTTAAAACGCATCATTGACAAAGTAATTAGTTAACCTTAATCCTTATTTATTAAGTAATTAATTAAATTAAATAATAAATATTAAAATGGTTAATTACTTTTGAAGACATAGTTAATCAAAATCTTGCTTAACTCGTAAATCACTTCCAAGCATGAAGATGAAACCAAACGGTTTCGATAAAATGTGATTTTCCGAAAATGTCGATATAGCGACTATTGCTATACGGGCAGTTCGATAAACAAACTTATGACATTAGCCATAAAACCAAACATCACATAGTAATAGTTTAAGTACAATACAAGGTAAATAATGATGATACAACATGAACTAAGCATTTACTAACAATTATATTAACTTTAACTACCAACTTTTCATATAGCTAACCACATGCTTACTAACTTTCAAATGCAATAACTTTTCAAAGCATGAAACAAACAAACAACCAAAATATTCACTTCACATATACAACAAGCATTCATAGGCTATTAACATGAACATTAACATAGTATAAAATTGGTTTAAGAAGGCGTAGTTTTACTCACCGAAATCTATCCAAACCTTTGCTAACTTAGGGTATGACCTATCACTTCCATTCCTAAGTAAAAGATGGAGTCTTGGACCCTTAATACACTAGGTAGGCTCAACCTTGAAAGTATAAGGAAATGAAACTTGTTTTGGTAAGGTGGAGTGACTTTGGATAATCATTGAACTCTAAAAAATGAGCCCAAAAATAGGTCATTTTCCAACTAGTTTTTCGACTATGTACTCTCGGATATTGGAAAAGTAGTAAAAAGGAATGTTTTAGAAAATTCTTTTCTTTACAATTTCAAAATAAGAATCACTCAATTTCGATTATATCTGAAGAAGATGTGGTCAAAAGAAGAAGGACCATTTTCGGACTTGAGATTACGGGTCCGAAAATGCTATGTAAACAATTGAAATTTTGATATACCTATCCTTGAAATTTGAAGAAGTGATAAATAAATGTTGTAGCCACTAGAATTATACACGGTCGGAAAAAAAGAAAATATTGAATTGGAGTAGTATGTGGGAAGTTATTGCCGAATGAAGTATGAGTAAAAATGGAGGAAGTGGAGTATTGAAATGAAAGAAGAGATATCCAAAAACAAGTTTTTGAAATTGATTTTAAAGTATAAAGCTATGGTTTTTAATAATTAGAAAATAGTTAGGTAGCCATTATAGTGCTTACGATGCTAGGAACAAGTTTTGAAATGAAGTTGAAATTATAAAATGGAAAAGAGAAAATGTAAAAAGAATTTTTATATAAAATGAAAAAGCACAATTACCAATCTACCCTTAGTACTTTGCACTCCCTCCTTGAATGACACCTCACCATGTCTCCTCCCCCTCATGTACCACATGCCACCCTAAGCCTCTCCACTTTCATGTCATGGCCAACATGAAAATTAATGACTAATTTGCCAAAATGTCAAATCATGTCTAAACATGTTTCATTTGATGTGACAATTTCATTTTCATTAAACTTTTTATTTTAAATATTATATACTTAAGTATGAATACACATATACATACACTAATACACACATATATACATATGCTAACTCATTTGTAAATGTGTATACTTATGCTAAAGAGTTCACAACGTTCGCGATAATTTTAGCCTATGAAAAGTCGAAAATTCGGAAAACGAATTCCGGTCACATTTTCGATTTTTATTTGAACTAACTATTTTTATAAACTAAATTTGAAAACTATTTTTTCTTCAATATTTATTATTTAAAAGTATTTTTATATTAATTATAAAACCTATTATTTGAATATTTAAAATTAATTAAATATTCAAAAATTATTATGGTGAAATTCCGGATTGTTACAGTATGTATTTGATATACACACACAGATATATATATATATATATTATTAAATCTAATCAATCAATTCAAATTAAAGAGAGAAATGAAAGGTTCATCTCCTCATTTAATGTAAATAATGCTCTCAATTAGTTACTTGTTTTAAGGAAAGAAATAAAAGGTTTTCTTCCCTATATATACATTAAGTCTTATTAATGCTCTTAATTAATAACTTATTTTAGGGAAAGAAATGAAAGGTTTCCTTCCCTATATATATTAACTCTTATTAATAAATGTTAGGTGTATTTGATACACTGTACATTTAAAATTATTTTTTTAAACTTCCATTTAACTAATTTAAATAAAATAAATGATTTTATTTAAAAACAAATTTAGAAATGTTCTAATTAAATTAGGCTTTATAGGCTCAACTAAGA
This sequence comes from Allium fistulosum, assembly GCA_030737815.1. Taxonomy (NCBI): domain Eukaryota; kingdom Viridiplantae; phylum Streptophyta; class Magnoliopsida; order Asparagales; family Amaryllidaceae; genus Allium; species Allium fistulosum. Next base: position 1,028,428,197 of record CM060902.1, read on the forward strand.
TCTAATAGGGTAAAAAAAATTAAATTCACTCGTTTCTTCCGCTGAGGGCTGCCTTAGTTCCTTCAATGGTATCGGAGCCGAATAACCTATACAGTCTAAATTACTCATGGGGCTAACTAATTAAGCTTGCCTACTAAGTACGGTGTCTAGAAAGCTAGTGTCTATGATTGGAATTGGGTAATCAAGTACCCTATCCTGCCCGGTTACCAGCCAAGCCTAGAAGGCGAAGTGAGCCCAAAAGTTGCCCCTAATAGAAAATGCCCCATTTGACTTAGACCTTGGGCTAATTTTCAAAATAGTTTTGAAAATTAAGACAAGTTTTTAAATTTAAAAGTTAAATTTAAAATAAAAACAATTTTATTATAAAAGGTTATAATATAACATAAATTTTCAAATTGTTTGAAACTATGAATATTAATTTCAAAATTTAAAATTTATTAATAAGATTAATAAAATAAATTAATTAAATGATAATTTATACTTATATGCATGTATTATATATGTTGATATATGTTATTTTATTTTAAAAGTGTTTAAGATAACGTAAGTATACACGTATTTATGTAAGATAAATTTTGAAATCGATATAATTTGATTAAAATTGTTTAATTAATTAAATTAATTAAAGGTTAATTAATTAAATAATATACACATGTATATGATATATGTGTTATATTATAAAGGTTATAGTACATACTAAATATTAAATATAAATGTTATATTGATATAAAATTAATTAAAATGTTAATCAATTAATATTAATCAAATAAGGTTTAATTAATGTAATGTTATACATAAGACTATTATATAAGTAATATAATATATAAAAGTTATATAATAATAAAACTTATATAATATGAATGTATTAAACTAAATAAGGAATATTAAAGAAACCCTAAATAAAATAAAGGAATAAATAAATATGTATTGTACGTATACCGTGATTTCAGATGTGCATGACACTTGAATCACGAGGGTATTTCATAAGTAATACATTAGTCCATAAGTTAATATCACTTAATATAATAAATTGAAGATTATGAATCTTTAATATTATGTTATCCTCTAACATATATATTAATAAATTACTTGCATACTCCTTAGTTGTTGAGCAAACTCAAGACATGAATGTTATATGTTGTATTATTGATATATTGAATAGATGAGATAAGATAACTATATTTATTTGTTGAGAAAACTCAAGGTACATACACTATACTTAGACCGTCGCGATATGGTAGGTATGAGTGAATAATCTCTTTCGGTTTGTTAGGAAAACTCAAGGTCAAAATGAAATTAGGACAGGAACCATGGGTTAGGAGTTGTATGTGATACAACCGATAAGGAGTTATCCATCGTCTGTGGAGCTGTGACTTGTTGAGCAAACTCAAGGGCAAAATTCCAAGACGGATGAGTCCTAACACCCACTAGTTAAGTCGAAAGACTTCCATGTTTCCCTTAGGGTTTGGTGAAACATAAAAGACTAGTGGGAGCCTTACTAGAAAAATGAAAAGATAACATTTAACCTTTCTAATATTGTGCATTTAATACGATTGATAAAATCTTTATCAATTAAGATATACAAATGAACTGAATTGAAGACTGACAAATATAAATATATCGTATACTTACCAATAATAGATTATTGCATGTTAACATTTCATCACCCATGCAAGTGCCTGATTTTACAACTACTAATACGTTCTTAGTTTAGTCACTTGCACATTTATTTGGTCGAGACCATGTATTGCATTCTATGTGTTTCTAACTCTAAAAGTAATATAAGACTATGGATATCTGATCCATATACAATTACATATAAATGTTATATTGTGAATGGTCAAAATTTGCAATGAACAATATTTTGATGAAATTATTTCATCCGGAAAACCAAACAAACCTTAGTGCAAGATTGAGTAATCAATTTGATTGATTACAAAAGGATCGTATCATGTTAAATGTAACACTAGACCTAAACTACGATATAAATCTAAGAACTCGATCACTGAAATGTCAGTTTGATCAGTTTATGCAAAGTGCAACATATCTGATGTCCTTAAAATTTAAGGATAATTGAATGTGCTTTTGTAAAGAGTTCGTTATGATATTGTAGTAAAGGTTTTCTTTTGAATGGTTTAATCATTTAGAAAGAATAATGAATGTACAAGAGTAGATGTGATTTAAGGTACAGTTTGAATGAAGTGAGCGAATAGTCACTTCTGATTTCTAAAGAAACAACGGAAATGAGAATTGTAATAATAGGATTGATACTTAACATTGGAATAATAAATATGATTTATATTCTGAATTTATTTTCATATAGAAAATTGTTCTCTATGAGATAAACAAATATATATTAATTATTGTATATGAAATAAACAAATATATATTAAGTGAATGATGGAGCTCCAAATTTAGTACGCTATTATAATAATGGTGGAAATAGTGGAAGCATGCCATATAGAACTTATTGATTGCATCAAATTACGAAAAAAAATTTTGTAAAACGTATCAAACATTATTTATGAAATAATGACTATTTTTCGGTATCGACTGAAAATAGACATAGCTATATTTCAGTATGACTATTATGAATGTTCATTATAAAATAAAACTATAATGTGATATTTAATTTCAATAACAAAAGTTATGCATTGGAAAATATAGAAGTATCTGATATTTAAGTTATTTTGGAATTATAGACTAAGACGTAGTTTTGAGAAATAATTTTATTATATGATTATGAATCATATGATACTGGTTAATTCTATCTCAAACAATTAAAGGTTATGCACCCATTCAGTGGGAGCATCATAAGAGTTTATAAACTCTTCGGATTAATACATATAGATGTATGCAATTGTAAGTCTATTAATACCAAAACGCTTTCACGTATTTCGTCATAATCACCGATGAGTCATCAACGACATGGACATGTGTATTTGATAAATATGTAGTTTGTCTATGTAAACTCATAGAATATACAATGGAAGTAAATAATGTAACATGCAATAGGAATGATTCGTTTTGATCGAATCGGTGGGTATATTGGAAAAGGTTCTGAATGTACCTAAAAATGAATAAAGATTCAATCTCAAGAGTCATTCCTCCCTGTAGTACATAATGATGTATTGATAAGGAGTAATCGAACTTTTATGGATAAAGTATGACTAATTGTGAGTGAAGTTGAGTTAATTTCTTTTTATATGGTTATGTACTTAAGAGTGTACACATGGTTAATATTATTTCATCTAAATAATAGTTTACAAAACATACAAGATAAGGGTTTATAAGAAACTCAATCATATCCTAAGTCAAGGAGTTGATAGGACGTGCAAGTCAAAAGTCTACACATAATAACTGTTTGTGAGGGATCTTGTGTGAATCTCCCTAAAAGGAGTTTGGAAAAGTCCGTCATTAGATGACATATTTATATTTTGAACATAAGTTTTGTAAACTAAAAAGTAAATCAGTTTTTTATAAAAGGCAATTAATAAAGTGTTTATGAATACCTATTCTGTTGCACTGAGAAACAATTGTTGTTTCAAGAAATACCAACTTCATTGCGAAGGAATTTATTTGAGAAATTATTGGTATTAAAATGGAATTGGATACGATCCAAAGATAAAATTTATTATGTGGAATGAAATGAAATTAACTTAACGCAAATAAATACATCACATTAGAATGTCTTATAAGTATTCTTGCACAATGAAGAGAAACTATAAGTTTCTTATTAATATCGAGAATAGTTAATCCCAGTTGTCAAATAATCCATTAAGAGTATTAACTCCATGATATGGTATGATGCGCAAATCCAAAGGGATTCCAAGTACATTATCAAAATATGATTTTGGTAGTATCCGAAGGAATGTGATATATCAACCGCGATTGTGCCTTTAAGAGACTACTACAGTTGGAATTTAATTAGCAACGTTTATAAGAATTACCTCATAAATTTCAATTGTTGAAATTAATGTAATAGATTCATTATTCAACATACTCAAGATAATTCGGATTTACTCACAAAATTATCGCTAAGTATGACTTTAAGTCTTGGTATATATGTGTTGAAACAAAGTTCTAAATATAGATTTAAACTAGATTGTTTGCACATAACAATTAAAATGTCTTGAAGTTAGTGGAAGCGATATTGAGTTTGTAGGATTTTGGATATGATTCAAGGAATGATAAAAAGTACCATTTTATAAGCATCAAAATTGAAAAACATTTTGATGAAAATATCAAATAGATTGATTGTCAATCAAAATGTAGAGGAAGTGTGTGCTTATAAGTAAGAAAGTCAAAAGTTATATTGATATTTATAAACTAAAATTAAACAACACATTGGCTATTTTAACTTTGTACTTATGTTAAAGTCAACATTAGTTGTTTTAATGCTCAATTTTGGACTGTAAATGATGTCTTTTAGAGGGAGTATAAAAACTATAGGGAATGTCCCAAAAACCGATATGCAAGGAAATCTTATTAAATTGTTTAATACGGAACATGTGAGATAAGTTCCTTATGCATTGGCAATAGGAATTATCATACATGTTATGTTGTCCATGATATCTTGATTTTTTATGTATTTGATACATGAAGCAAATATCAAATCCAAAATGATATCACTAAATGGTTGTTTGAAGTCTTCTTGTATATTTATGAAATACTAGAGAATTGTTTTATGAAGGAGTGTTCGGACTCAAAGTTCATTAGTGATATTGAGTATAATGTGTCAATAATAAATTCAAGGTAAGAATCTTTAAGTTGGAAATGTTCCAAATTAAAAACCATGGCTAATTCAACGAAAATGGCTAAGTACATTGCCTAGAATAGCTCCGCAATAAAGGCGTGTATATAAATTTATAAGTGTGCAAATTTATAAATAAGGCAATTCAATATGTTGAGAATCTCAAAACATTGTTATATGATAACAATGTTGCGATGTAGTTTGTAACAGAGCTTAGAGCTCATTAGAAGTCGAGAGACATACTCCGAATTGTTTCACATGATAAAATAGTTTATCACCGTCGGAGAAAGTTAATTGACAAAGTATATAATTGACACATAATAGCATACCTGTTCACGGAGGGACTGAAAAAATTGGTTTTGAGAAAATCGATTGAAGAAGTTGGAATAAGGTTCCATAATTGAGTCCAAGTTCAAGTGGGATGTAACGATCCATATTTTTAGCTATTTTAAATTATTAAATTTAATGTAATTATTAAATAAAAATAGTTAAAAATAAAAATTTAATGATTTTGAATGCAAGTGTTGGATATGAACTTGAATAAATTTTGAAATAAACTAATTTCGAAGATTTAGGTAATAACAAGTATTGAAAGGTAATGTTATGTATTGAATGTGTTTACAATCAATAGTTGAATTGAATGATAAATTTTGAATTCATTAGATGTAAATAAAGTAATTGATTGATAACTAAAATTCATTTAAAATTTAATATCGGAATTTGTTGAATATTGAACAATTAAATTGTTTAAATTAATATTGGGAATAATTTGAATAATTGAATTTCGAGTTTAATATGATTGAAAATGATATAGGAAGTTGATGTAAATTTTATTTAAACAACAATGAAGATTGTTAATATTTAAAATTGGATTTAAAAGTGAATAATCAGAAATTGAAAATTTTATATTATAATCGAGACGTTAAAAATAGCCTTCCGGGGCAAATTCTCGGATTTCGAAGAAACTTGTTCCGTTGGGTCCGTAATAGTGTATTACTATTGGATTTCAAATTTCGTAGCGTTTGGAGTTATCGTTTGGTCGTACGGAATAGAAACGCGTTGAATTTAATAAAGGAAATTTAATATTTTAATCGGATCAAAAAAGCTATCTTCTCCATACGATCAAATTAGGCCTCGAAACTTGTTCCATTATGTTCAAAATAGGGGTAAAACATTATAAACGTCAGGCGGCACGCTTCGTTTGGAGTTCCTCCAGAAAAAGTTGAAAATAATAATAAAATAATGTGTGTGTGCTTATAAATACGCTTGTTGTCTCCAAACCCTAGCAAAATAAAACGCAGCCGCCAGTTATAATTTAATGGCCGAAAATCTTCAATCCTTCCTCCTCAAATCTCTCATAATCCATCAATCGATTCGAAAAACTTTCAACAGCAATATTGTAGAGGGCAATGAGATCTTTAAATCCAACGGTTAAGATCGAGAAGGGTGGAGTATGTCAGCCGCAAATCGATGCGGTAGGGCGTACGTTCATGTGCGATTTTCTCAGCCTAGATGCAGTCGAGCTTCATAGTGTTTGGGTGGATGGTGGAGTCGGCAATAGGCTTCAGAGTGATAGTCTCGGATCAAATTCTAGTGGAGCATGGAGGTCGCGTTAATTCGAAGAGCAAGGGTGGTCGTGGGTTTCTTTTGCCTAGAAGCGTTCACGAAGATGGGGAAGAAGATATGCGTGTGGCCCTGATTGGAAGTAGCTGGAAGGAACGGCCAGATCTAGTTTAAGGTTTTTTTTAAAAAAATTATTTATATAAATTGTATTCGATGTTTAAAAATGTGTATCTTCTTCGTACGAGGTTAAAATTGGACGAAACAAGCGACAACAGAATCGTGGCGACGAGCACTCATTCTAGAACTGATTTGGAGTCGTTTGGAGCTAGTTAAAATTTTAGGTTAAATCGAACGTTGTTCGATTTGATTTGAAATTGAAAACTCAAGGTGAGTGTTTTATAATGCTCACAAGTACTAGAATATTTTTATGCTAGTTAAATTCGAAATTATGAAGTGATATGAATTTATTGATCGTTATTTGATAAGTTTAATTGTTATTTGAATTAACTGCTAAAAATTAAAATTGACAGTTAATTTTGAAATTGGAATTGCTAGTAAAATACCCGATTTTGATATTCATGAAATTGTCGTGAATTATATTGTCTGTTTGTATGTTTGATTGCGATGGATGCTATTGGTTGATATTTTGGATGATTTGGATGTTTATTTATTATGATATATTCTATTATCACCCTGTATATTATTTACAGTATATAAACTGTAAATTGAATTATTTCGTATAAATTAAAAAATAGGTTGAAATGATATATACCTATGACATTTATTTTGGATTGAAATGATACATATCCATCCCTGAAATTAAATTGAAATAACTGATCACTTGGCCATAGGATAGAAAATTATATACGGACATCGGATTAGTTAAATTAAATGATTTAAAAATTTTGATTTGAAAGTATAAAAATGATTTGGATTTAAAGAAATAAAAATCGAATTTATAGAAATCAAATTATTTTCAAACTTGAGCTCATATATTGGAATTAAGTTGTGGTAATCGAAATTGTTTAAATAATCGAAGTTGAGATTTTGAAGTTATAATCGAAATAAGATTTGAAATTCGGAAATTGGATTGTTTTTAAAAGATTGGATTTTATTTCGAACTTTGAATATTGCTAAGTAAAAGTGGTATAAAATGATATTTCGAAATTAAGCTCGGAATTGAATTATATTTGAAAATTGGATTTTAAATTGAATATTGAAGGTAAATTTGATTAAGTGTTTTAAATCGATATTTTCGAAATCGAACTTGGAGTTGATGTAAATCGAAATAGTTTAAAATTGAGAATTGAATTGAAATGGTTTCGAATTGGAATTGAAATTGAAATCTAATTATTGGGAAACAAAATTGAAATTAATTTGGATTGAAATCGAAATTGAATCGATCGAATGGAAATTGGAATTGACTTGAATTAGGAAGTTGGAATTGAATCGGTTTGACTTTGAAACTATTTTCAAATAAATTATTTTAGTATAAACTGTTTAAAATCTATATTCTTTAAATATTTAAATTATTTTGGTTTTCCTAATTATTTTACTATGTAAACCATTTTAATATTTAAACTATTTTTATTAAACTATTTTAACCATTTAAACTATTTTTAACTATTTTAACCATTTAAACTATTTTTAACTATTTTAAACATTTACACTATTTTTAACTATTTTAATTATTTAACTATTTTAAAACTATTTAAACTATTTTCTAAAAATTCGAACTGGTCAAAGGGGTGAAATGTTTATAATTAAATCTTGGATTTAAGTGCGAATTGGGTTAAAATGAAGTTATAACCCAAATTGAAGTGTAAAACAATTTTGGAATCGAAATTGAGATATTGAGGCGAAAATGATTTTGAAATGAAATGGTGTATTTTGAGTAAATATGATGATTTCGAAATGGATTTGATTTTGAAGCGAATATGATATTTTGATATCAAGTATGAACTATTTTCGAAATGTATAAGAACCAACCGGTGTGTAAAACGACATTTGGTTGTTAGAGAGACCGGGGCCGGATATGGGCATACCTCTGTCGATACTGGAACCACTTTAACAACTATGTATGCGGAGGAGACTCCAGAACGAAGTGGTTGGATTTGGCGTCGTTTGCTAGATTTGAAGAAAGTGAACGATGATGTATAGACTCCGGCACTTGTGCCAATTTTAAATAACTAAAACATGACGGCTTGACAAGGCCAAGGGGGCTAGCTATCCCAAGAGGACGCATTACTTCGATTGAATATACTATTTTGATTATTATTGGTGATCACCCTTCGAACTATGGGAGTGTTAGACGCGGTGGGCGGTCATAGCTATGATGTGTCACCACCAGCCCTGCGACCCGAATTGGTAGTACCCTACCTTAGGCATTGTCTCACATGCCTTGTCATACTTTTATCCCTATATGAGACCCATACGATTTTGGTTTAGTGGTGTCGTATCACGGCGCATCCCTATCCACCGACCATTTAACTGGTGTTTTATATGCAAACTATACGACAATGCTTAAAAACGCATTAAGGGGGGTTAATGTAAAGCCTTAACGCTAAGAAAAATATTTATTTTATTGATTAGACATTATATATGTAGCGTATTCTACTACATATACATATTTTGATGGATCCTTAGGAGATGGAAAATCCCGTGACATCTCTTGAGTTACTACACGCACGTTATACACAGGATAAAAGATGTGAAATCCCATAAACATCTCTCACGCCATGACACTCATGTTATATGCGATTTCAATTTGACTCACATAGAATATTTTATCCCGACTCGAGTGTTTTTTCTTTTCATTACGCTCGGGTCAGTCCTGAGTTTTTCCAGCTTATTGAAGACTTACTTTGGAGGATGAAGACGAAGATTTGGTATATTATTACTATTATTATCCCTGCATCATGTTGTCTGCTACATTATTTATTTATCCCTGATGTATATATATAACTCTGATGAATGTTGTATAGATTATAATCAAATGTAAAATATAAATAGCTTCATGAACTGTTTATTTGATTATTATATTTTATCGTTCCGCTACGAGATTCTATGTTTGTTTTTTCTTCTTTTCTTGTTTTTCTTGATTAACCCCTAAAGATTCGTATTTCTGTTCAATTTGAGTTGGACACGTGTGATTTATTGTCTACTCAAAGGGAACGAAGATATGGACCTTTACATCTGGTATCAGAGCTTTGGTTTAGCGATAACCTTAGCTTTGTGGGGTTTAACTCATTAGAGATAGGGTCAGTAGTACCCTAGAATGAGTTTGAGTGTATTAATAGATATGAGCACGTATTTGTTAGTCAATATAAAAATTGTTTTATATTGTGTTGGTTGATTTCTTGAGTGGCTTATGGATTCTGGTCAATACGAGTAATTAACATTATTGATAGGGATCTCTAAACACTTGAACAGAACAATTCGACATAGTATTGTTTTGAAATTGGGTAAATGAAATAATTTTACCCTGATTATATTTTATATATAAAGGAATAATTTTCAGAAATTATTAAGGTATATATAGTGTGAATTGGTTGTTAGAAATGATAATATTGATCATTATCGTTTATTATTGGATTAGTCAATGTTATTAAACAATTAGCTATGATATGATTATAAGAAAATGAAACGGTATAAATGTATTTATAAAATATGATTTGTAAGTAAAATGAATAAAAAATTGAGAATTTGAGAAATTTAAGTTCCGGTACTTCTGAAAAAGGTTTTTAAAGTTTGGAAAAATATAGTGATATTAGTTGAAAAATATTTATGGAAAATATTATAAAGGGGATTTTTAAAAGGAATGAATTCAGTACTCCCCTCTTCTGTCGTTGGAAAATAATTTCAGTGATGACTATGCAGCATCATCGACGTTTATTTTCGAGTCTCAAATTGGGGGAGACTTCTAAGAAGCTGTGCTATGAAATTTTTTTGATAAATGGATTTTGGTTTAAACTCCAAAAGTATGATTTGATATATTAAAGGATATCAGTATACATACATATTTCAAAATGATTTAAAATGAACCCGGTGTTTAAAATTTTTAAGTTCTGTTAATTAATAATCTTCGAATTATTTGAATGAAATGAAAATCTGAATAACCAGAACTTATAAAATAAGAAAATTAAGAAGTCTAAGTTAAATGTTTTGAGAAACTTTAGAGTTGAAGTTTGCAACTCTGAAATTGAATGTAAGGAAAATTTAAACAAGTTAAAATAGTGAACATTCTAATTAAGTAAAATGAATCCGATTAATTTGTATAATACCAAATTGCATTCTAATAACATATAATAAGACTTACCAAATGTTAAAAAGTTAAAATAGTGATTTGGATATGTAATGGGATATTATACAAGTAAACAAACTTAAAAGCAATTAAAATGTATATAAATGGAAATTTAGTTGTAATAATAAATGTTATACTTAATTAGTATATTATGAAATGATTAATGACTAAATGGAATAAGTAAGTGGAACTTAAGAAAGTAGACAAGTGAATCAAATAATACCTAATTATAGAATTAAATACAAATTTGCAAAGAAATTGTGAAATTGAATTTGTAACTTTTGAGATAATTATAAACTTAGATAAAGTCACATATAAGAAGTTGGACTTTTATAGAATGATTATAAACTAAAGTAATGATTAATAAAATGTTTCACAAATAAATTTGTTATTAAAGGAAATTATGAAAATGAATGTAAATGAAAAGAATTTTGTGTAACTAAGAATCAATTGGAATAAATATGTAAGTTGTACGTATATTATTTTATTCGCATAAAGATTTGATCCAGATTCGAGCGCAAAATTTCGAGATAATTTATATCGATCCGAGTTAGGATTTTTCACTCGATTCTCGACGGTGAACCCTGGATATGGATTTTTGATTTGATTCTGGAATTCTCTATCATAGTTTATGGCTATGCAAGGAGAATAACGGTTTCTGATCAAGGAACCAAATCTGAGTCCGCACTAGAGAGTCGTGTGAACGATACTAGTTTGGAAGTGAAATTGTGTGACCGAGTGAGCGATCAGATTTGATATTGCGTACGGATGATATATGTACATCATACGAGCTTAAGTAAAGAAAATATTGGAAATTGAAAATTGAAAATTGAAAATATAAAATTATTTTAAATTATATGATTGGATATCATTGGTAATTAAGATGCAGGTATTTAAAATCAAGAAAAATTAGGATTTCCCGACAAAAAATACATGTTTATTTTGTCATTTGATTTGATGGTTTTATGATGGAGCCACTTTGCTTTTGTTTTCTTTTGTTGGTTTGTAGTGGCGTTTTGTAGTTGTTCGGATCGAGCCACGCAAAGGAGGCTCTGCCGAAATTTTCCGTAAATTCAGGTGTTAGAAAATTTTTGAAGTTTTAAAATTTTTATGACTTGTTTTGATAACTAACTTGTAAATTCCATAGGCTGATCGGAGTAGCATAGTAGAACTGTAGTAATGGTTTTATAAATGAGATCTTATTGTTTAATATGTTGATTATTTTGAATAAAATATATCAAATTTTAAATTCTTTACACAACGTCTTTTCGGGGATGAAAAGTTTTAAGTGGAGGAGATTGTAACGACCTGTATTTTTAGTTATTTTAAATTATTAAATTAAATGTAATTATTAAATAAGAATGGTTAAAAATAAAAATTTAATGATTTTGAATGCAAGTATTGGATACGAACTTGAATAAAATTTTGAAATAAACTAATTTCGAAGATTTAAGTAATAACAGGTATTGAAAGGTAATGCTATGCATTGAATGTGTTTACAACCAATAGTTGAATTGAATGATAAATGTTGAATTCATTAGATGTAAATAAAGTAATTGATTGATAACTAAAATTCAATTAAAATTTAATATTGGAATTTGTTGAATATTAAACAATTAAATTGTTTAAATTAATATTGGGAATTATTTGAATAATTGAATTTCGAGTTTAATATGATTCAAATGATATCGGAAGTTGATGTAAATTTTATTTAAACAATAATGAAGATTGTTAATATTTAAAATTAGATTTAAAAGTGAATAACCAGAAATTGGAAATTTTATATTATAATCGAGACATTAAAAATGGCCTTCCGGGGCACAGTCTCGGATTTCGATGAAACCAGTTCCATTGGGTCTGTAATAGTGTATTATTATCGGATTTCAAAGTTTGTAGCGTTTGGAGTTATCGTTTGGTCATACGGAATAGAAACGCGTTGAATTTAATATTAGAAATTTAATATTTTAATTGGATCCAAAAAGCTATCTTCTCCATACGATCGAATTAGGCCCCGAAACTTGTTTCATTGTGTTCGGAATAGGGGTAAAACATTATAAATGCTAGGCAACATGCTTCGTTTGGAGTTCGTCTGGAAAAAGTTGAAAATAATGTGTGTATGCCTATAAATACGCGTGTTGGTCTCCAAACCCTAGCAAAATAAAACGTAGCCGCCAGTTATAATTTAATGGCCGAAAATCTTCAATCCTTCCTCTTCAAATCTCTCACAATCCATCAACCGATTCGAAAAACTTTCAACTGCAATATTGTAGAGGGCAATGAGATCTTTAAATCCAACGATTAAGATCGAGAACAGTGGAGCATGTAAGCGGCAAATCGATGGGGTAAGGCGTACGTTCATGTGCGATTTTCTTAGCCTAGATGCAGTCGAGCTTCATAGTGTTTGGGTGGATGGTGGAGTCGGCAATAGGCTTCGGATTGATAGTCTTTGATCAAATTCTAGTGGAGCTTGGAAGTCGCGTTAATTCGAAGAGCAAGGGCGGACGTGGGTTTCTTTTGCCTGGAAGCGTTCACGAAGATGGGGAAGAAGATATGCCTGCGGCCCAGATTGGAAGTAGCTGGAATGAACGGCCAGATCTAGTTTAAGGTTTTTAAATAAATTATTTATATAAATTGTATGATGTTTAAAAATGTGTATCTTCTTCGTACGAGGTTAAAATTGGACGAAACAAGCGACGACGGAATCGAGGCGACGAGCACTACATTCTAGAACTGATTTGGAGTCATTTGGAGCTAGTTAGAATTTTAGGTTAAATCGAATGTTGTTCGATTTGATTTGAAATTGAAAACTCAAGGTGAGTGTTTTATAACGCTCACAAGTACTAGAATATTTTTATGCTAGTTAAATTCAAAATTATGAAGTGATATGAATTTATTGATCGTTATTTGATAAGTTTAATTGTTATTTGAATTAACTGCTAAAAATTAAAATTGACAGTTAAATTTGAAATTGGAATTGAATTGCCAGTAAAATACCCGATTTTGGTATTCATGAAATTATCGTGAATTATATTGTCTGTTTGTATGTTTGATTGCGATGGATGTTATTGGTTGATATTTTGGATGATTTGGATGTTTATTTATTATGATATATTCTATTATCACCCTGTATATTATTTACAGTATATAAACTGTAAATTGAATTATTTCGAATAAATTAAGAAATAAGTTGGAATTATATATACCAATGACATTTATTTTGGATTGAAATGATACATATCCATCCCTAAAATTAAATTGAAATAACTGATCACTTGGCCATAAGATAGAAAATTATATATGAACATCGGATTAGTTAAATTAAATGATTTTAAATTTTTGATTTGAAAGTATAAAAATGATTTGGATTTAAAGAAATAAAAATCAAATTTATAGAAATCAAATTATTTTCGAACTTGAGCTCAAATCATGGAATTAAGTTATGGTAATCGAAATATTTAAATAATCGAAGTTGAGATTTTGAATTTATAATCGAAATAAGATTTAAAATTTGGAAATTGGATTGTTTTTAAAAGATTGGATTTTGTTTCGAACTTTGAATATTGTTAAGTAAAAGTGGTATAAAATGATATTTCGAAATTGAGCTCGAAATTGAATTATATTTGAAAATTGGATTTTAAATTGAATATTGAAGGTAAATTTGATTAAGTGTTTTAAATCGATATTTTGGAAATCAAACTTGGAATTGATGTAAATCGAAATAGTTTAAAATTGAGAATTGAATTGAAATGGTTTCCAATTGTAATTGAATTGAAATTAATTGGAGTTGAAATCGAAATCGAATTATTGGGAACCGAAGTAGAAATTGATTTGGATTGAAATCGAAATTGAATCGATTGAATGGAAATTGGAATTGACTTGAATTAGGAAGTTGGAATTGAATCGGTTTGACTTTGAAACTATTTTCAAATAAATTACTTTGGTATAAACTGTTTAAAACCTATATTCTTTAAATATTTAAATTATTTTGGTTTTCCAAATTATATTACTATATAAACCATTTTAATATTTAAACTATTTTAACCATTTAAACTATTTTTTACTATTTTAACCATTTAAACTATTTTTAACTATTTTAACCATTTACACTATTTTTAACTATTTTAATTATTTAACTATTTTAAAAGTATTTAAACTATTTTCTAAAATTTTGAACTAGTCAAAGGGGTGAAATGTTTATAATTAAATCTTGGATCTAAGTGTGAATTGGGTTAAAATGAAGTTATAACCAAAATTGAAATGCGAAACAATTTTGGAATCGAAATTGAGATATTGAGGCGAAAATGATTTTGAAATGAAATGGTATATTTTGAGTAAATATGATGATTTCGAAATGGATTTGATTTCGAAGCGAATATGATATTTTGATATCAAGTATGAACTGTTTTTGAAATGTAAAAGTACCAACCGGTGTGTAAAACGACGTTTGGTTGTTAAAGAGACCGGGGCCGGATATGTGCATACTCTCTGTCGATACCGGAACCACTTTAACAACTATGTACGCGTAGGAGACTCCAGAATGAAGTTGTTGGATTTGGCGTCATTTGCTGGATTTGAAGAAATAGAACGATGGTGGATAGACCCTGGCACTTGTACCAATTTGAAATGACTAAAACAGGACGGCTTGACAGGGCCAAGGGGGCTATCTGCCCCAAGCGGACGCATTTCTTCGTTTGAATATTCTATTTTGATTGTTATTGGTGATCACCCTCCGAATTATGGGAGTGTTAGACGCAGTGGGCAGTCATAGCTATGATGCGTCACCACCAGCCCTGCGACCCAAACTGGTAGTATACTTTTATCCCTATACGAGAACCATATGATTTTGGTTTAGTGTTGTCCTATCACGGCGCATCCCTATCCACTGATCGTTTAACTTGTGTTTTATATGCAAACTGTACGATAATGCTTAAAAATGCGTTAAGGGGGATTAATGTAAAGCCTTAACGCTAAGAAAAATATTTATTTTATTGATTAGACATTATATATGTAGCGTATTCTACTACATATAAACATTTTGATGGATCCTTAGGAGATGGAAAATCCCGTAACATCTCTTGAGTTACTACACGCACGTTATACACAGGATAAAAGATGTGAAATCCCATAAACGTCTCTGACGCCATGACACTCATGTTATATGCGATTTCAATTTGACTCACATAGAATATTTTATCCCGACTCGAGTGTTTTGTCTTTTCATTACGCTCGGATCAGTTCTGTGTTTTTCAGCTTATTGAAGACTTACTTTGGAGGACGAAGACGAAGATTTGGTATATTATTACTATTATTATCCCTGCATCATGTTGTCTGCTGCATTATTTATTTATCCCTAATGTATATATATATAAATCTGATGAATGTTGTATAGATTATAATCAAATGTAAAATATAAACAGCTTCATGAACTGTTTATTTGATTATTATATTTTGTCGTTTCATTGCGAGATTCTGTGTTTGTTTCTTCTTCTTTTCTTGTTTTCCTTGATTAACCCCTAAAGATTCATATTTCCGTTCAATTTGAGTTGGACACATGTGATTTATTGTCTACTCAAAGGGAACGAAGATACATGCCTTTACATGGGAGATTGATAGAGTTAGGGGTATGCCCTAGGGGCAATTATGTAATTTGTTACATATATCTAAATCTTTGACCGAACTTGTTCGAAATAAAGGTGTTTTCTTTCTATTATATACTTGACATAATGGGGTTATATTAATTAATTAATTTAATTAAAACGTAATTTATCACAATAAAATTTAATATATCATTTTAAATGTTCTAGTCAAGATGCATCGAGACTGAATATCGATATATCCATTGAGATTAGAGTACTTGACGCTCTAAAAATGTTAGACAGTGTATTACTCATAACTGATGGGGGCACCTAGGGGTTACGTGCTAATAGTTATTGGATAACTATGGAACGACTCATTCGATAGTATTCTGTTGGTTAATATTACTATGGTGTGTGTGGAATGCAGAATATGGATCTTAAGGCTAGAATGAACACTAGAGGAGGTGAATAGTGTTTATAAGAAATTACTAAATCTTTTTGAGTTATTGTTGATTTGTACACAAATGTATGCAATATTCAGACACAGATATAATCACAGAATCAAACACAGATGCAGAAATAAAGTAAATGCTAAATGAAAGAACACACCGGATTTTATACTGGTTCGGAGTTACCCTACATCCAGTCCCACACAACTAAGTACGGATTTCCTTTCAAAAGCAATTCAACAATTACAACCCTCGATTTCAAGGCCACGAGGTACACCCTCCAGAATCACAATCCTTTGGGTAGAGATACTTGATTTCCGGGCAACAAGTTCACCCAATTGATTTCTCAAGGCTACAATCACACCTTTTCTCACTTGATTGATTTCCAAGGCTACAATCACACCTTTTACTCTATTGATTACAAAGAAAGCCTATAACTCTGAATAACACTGAGGATCTTGATGAGATAGTGATAGAGAATCAAACCAGAGATTATCTAGTTAGATTCAATGTTGATTTCGGCAGAGCAATGGTAAGAATATGTATAAAGAAATGTGGAAGAAGAAGAGAAGTGAAAAACCAGAAAATCTATATATAAATTCGTTGAAACTAACCCCTATTTATAGAAGAACAACAGCCATGTATATTCGTTAAAGGTTATGGCGAATAGACACTTCTTATGAAATTCAAATTTTTGAATCTAACTGTCACTATGTCGACATGGGGTACTAGGGCATGTCGACATCCCAAAGCATTTTTTGAAGATTTGATTTTCTTTGAAAATAACCTTTATCGTATATTAAGAACTATTTAAACTTTATAAATATACTTGACTATAGATAAAATACATAGATAAATATAGAGAATAATATATATATAATTTTACTATAACTTTATATTTAAATCTAAGTATAAATATATTATAATTAAAAGATAGTTTAAAACAAACGAAGTTTAAAACAAGAGTTTATTAAAAACAAAAACAAAGAATATTTTAAGGCTAAAACATCTTTTTGAAAATCATTTGAAAAGATAATTTTTAAGGCTAAAACATTTTGAAAAGCAGTTTTGAAAATCATTCTGAAGTAGTTTTGAAAATCATTTTGAAGTAGTTTTGCAAGCTTCTTCCTGCAGAATATCTCATCACATCAGGACTCGAGAACTTGTACAAAACCAGGATGTTCGTGGGTTTGTAAGCCACTTGTCGTAGGTTTGTAAGCTACTTGTCGTGGGTTTGTAAGCCACTAAAAAGGTAGAAATGGGTTCCATCCCAAAAGAAAAATGGAGTGAAGATTTCAGTGCTATTATGAAGTTTTAACATAATTCTAGACTCAATACTTATCTTGAAATCTTGAACTCTTGATAATCTTGATACTCATGAGTCTTCAATCTTGATATCTTGAATCTCTGTACTGTACAGTCTTCATTCTTTGTACCTGCATGGTTAAATCCTGCATATACATATATATCTAAACTATAATGTTAGTATTTATATTTTATAATCTTATTCTAAGGTTGTTGTCATCAAAACCATCATCTCAAGGACTAATAGTCTCCCCATTTTTGATGATACAACCTTTGTTTATAAAATATTACTTCTATCCTAATAACTCCCCTAAATCTAATAACTCCCCTTTAATCTATGCCTAACTACCCTATTTTATATTTCTCCCCCTTTGTCATCAACAAAAACAAACAAACTCTAAACTATATAACTCCCCCTCATTCTTGTACTCAAGTACCAGCATTAATAAACTATATAATAGAGTATATTAAGAAATAACTATACTTATAGACATGATATTCAATCAACGATTATAAATATATCAATGTATATTTATACATTCATCAATCCACACCAAGTGTCAATCAAATCAATCAAAACAAACAATTTCAATCAAAGCAATCAATTCAAACAAAGTAATCAAATTAAATAAAGCAATCAAATTAAACGTTACGAGGAACTTCCACCCATCCTTCTTCTCCAAAAATAGGGTCTGCTTTGATGGCATCCCAATTTTCATTGTCATTTGTGAGAGAGACAGGAGGATGTGCTTCGTTATCATCCTTGTGCAGGGAAGAAATCATCCATCGAATTGCCTCGAAATGCCTTTCTTGCTCCTTGATCATCTGCATTTGACTCAATTCTAAGTGTCGCTGGTTACGAAGAATGAACGAGAGAATATTCTTGAATGAATTAAGAGTTTCTTCAAGATTCTCGGATAAGTTATGAATTGGATTAGCCATTTTTGAAATTGTGAGAAGAATGAGAGATAGAATAGATAAGAAATAATATTCAGTAATGAATTCTGAAAGAAATGGATATATATAGGTGTAGAAATTCGTTTGAAATGAATAGACATATGGTAGTTATTCAAATTTCAAATTCAAAATGAAGTGTCATTTCTGACCAGTACATGTCGACATGGTCATAGAGGGTATGTCGACATGAAGCAGTGAAATTTGATGGTAATTTTGATTTTGTGAATAATTGTGTATATATATATATATTTATATAATATACAAACATTTATTCAAGAGATAAGATAAGCTAGATAACAGAAAAGAAATTCAATCATTGCATAGAAGAGTGATACAATGATTAATCATAAACAACTACATAAACACTCAAATTAAAACAAACTTAAACTAATTCGAGATGATATGAAAATATAGAACTAGTTAGAGGATGATGAAGATGAAGATAATCCAAGTTTCTTGCTGACTTTAGAGAAAAACTTGTTCATCTTGGATGATGTTTTGTCCATCTTCTTACTAACGGATCTTTTAAGAACCCGTTGATTCTCAACAATAATCTTTTGGTTTTTGAGAAGGGTTTTGTTGGTAGGATTGGAGAGATAATCAATACTTTCTAGGGATGTCTCACCTTCTTCTTCTTCTTCTATTTCCATTGCATCCCCTTCTTCTTCTTCTTCCTCTTCCTCTTCCATTTCTTCATGAGCCAAACGCTCTTTTTTTTCGGCAAGACTCTCATAAGGTTGAAAAACATATGGGATTTTCATGAGAGAAATGTTTGAAATATTAAAACTTTTCTTGAAATAAATTCTTCTCCTTTGAAATTTACTCCAAAATAGTTGAAAATCCGAGTAAGGTAAATTCCATGATATAAAGTGTTTTCCCCCATTTCAAAATTTTTAGGACGAAGTTCATCCAAAATAACTTGCGCCCAATTGATATCATAATTTCCGAAAATAGCAAAAAGAGCTTTGCAAACTTTTGAGGTAGGATTGTTAAAATTTCCCGACCTTGGGGTCAAAGTATGTTGTAAAAGAAGGTTAACAATTCTTGCTTTTGGACGAAAGTTTCGGTTTTTAAATTCAAAGTTTTCATCTCCTTCAAAAATATGATGAAATGTCTCACGATCATGTTCATCGATTTGAAAACTAGAAAGATCCATTCCCGTGCTTTTGCAATTGAGAATGGTACCCAAAAGATCACAATGCAAAACAGTTTTAGTACCTTTGACACTACTCCAAATTTCATTATCATTTCCTTCATAAAATTATCGATTGAGATTTGCATAGAAAATTTTAACAAGATTTGGGTTTGAGAAGAATCAACAAGACTAAAAATTTGATTGTTTGCAAAAGAGTATCAATTTCATAAGAAGCAAAATCTTGAAAAATAGCAAATTTTTCGGGATGGACTTTTCCATAATTAGCATAATTGATGTATGCTTTTATGGCCTCTGGATTATTGAGGAGTTGCTCTTTCAAGTTTCTGGAAAGTCTCATGGTGGAGGGGTTGCTTGAAGAAGCCATTAAAGTAGAGAGCAGAGAGCTTGAAGTTTTGAAGAGAGAGTTTGAATTTGAAAATGAAAGTGAAAAGTTGTGATAAAAGATAGTGAATAAATAGATTTTTGAAAGACATGTTCTCTGGTCAAAAGATGCCTTTTTAGAGTATTGAATGAAGTGAAAAGGTGGAGAGAAATTCAACCATTTGAATTCAAATTTTGAATTTCAAATTCTGGTACCTATGTCGACATCAGGGTAGGGACCATGTCTACATATGCCTGTGAATTTGTATGATTTATTTTTCCTAAGTATTCTAATATATATATATACTTATTATTTTAATGTTTATATATATATATATCTGGAATATTATTAGAATTATAGTATATTCCAAAAATATTATTATATTATTAAAAAAATAAAAAATAAATTATAATAAAATTATAATAATAATAAAATAATAATAAATAAATTTAAAATTCAATCAATACACCAATTCAAAATCAATCAATCAAGCAATCAATCATCTAATTCTAAGCATGCAATTTCAATCAATTGTATTGTAAATGTGTACCTTTTTCTGAGTCGGTTTCCTTGAATTCGTGGAAGTCGTGAAACACAAATTTGAATTATCTGTCTTCTGATCATCATCGTTTGAGGACGAGTCTGAGTCATCTAGAGTAGCAGTAAATGCACGCTTCCATTTCTTTACTAAATCATTGTTTATAGGAGGATTCTGCCTATCTGGATATGGACAGTCTCTTTTCATATGGCTTGGTTCATCATAGTTGAAACATTTGACATTGTTTAGCACTGCATTCTGATTTCCAGAATTCTTATAGTTGTTTCTCTTGAGATTATTCATCTTTCTGTATTTCAGGAATTTCCGAAAATTCCTGGTCATAAATGCTGTCTCTTCATCATTATCACTGTTTGAGTCTGATCCGTCGGTTAATGCATTGAATGCCATTGATCTCTTTTCAGATGCTTTGCTTTCTCTTCTCCCGATCATTTGGACTTCAAACAACATTAGATTTCCAATCAATTCTTCTATCTTTAAGGTACTGATGTCATTTGCCTCTTCAATTGCAAGTGTCTTTTGA
This sequence comes from Allium fistulosum, assembly GCA_030737815.1. Taxonomy (NCBI): domain Eukaryota; kingdom Viridiplantae; phylum Streptophyta; class Magnoliopsida; order Asparagales; family Amaryllidaceae; genus Allium; species Allium fistulosum. The sequence continues at coordinate 1,028,449,699 of CM060902.1, forward strand.
TCCCATTCTGGAGTGAGAGAATTTAAAAAAAATCTGACTTGATCTTCTTTCGAAAATTCCTTTCCCAAGGATATTAAAGAATGCACAATATCCTGAAATCGACTATACATATCTGAAATAGAGCCATTAGTATTCATTTTAAATAACTGAAACTGATTTGTGAGCATGGAAATTTTGGTCTGTTTAACTTTGCTTGTTCCTTCGTGAGTCACTTGTAAAGTTTTCCAGATTTCATATGCAGACTTACAAACTGACACTCTATTAAATTCATTTCTATCAAGTGAACAAAACAGAATATTCATTGCTTTAGAATTATTTTGTGCAAAAGCCTTTTGCTCAGTGGTCCACTGTGCAAAGTCAGTTATGGGTTCAGAATATTCATTCTGTGTGATATTCCAAGTGTCTAATCCTACAGATTGTAAATATATTTTCATTCTACATGCCCAATATGCATAGTTACTGCCATTAAAAAGTGGTGGTCTAACAGTAGACTGACCTTCTACAAATGAACTAGTGTTAGAAACAGTACCAGTGTTGGTAGCCATTTAGAAAACTTTTCAAAATTTAGATTATGAAACTTTTGAAAACCTTGCTCTGATACCAAATGTGAGGAATGCGGAATATGGATCTTAAGGCTAGAATGAACACTAGAGGGGGGGTGAATAGTATTTATTAGAAATTACTAAATCGTTTTGAGTTATTGTTGATTTGTACACAAATGTATGCAATATTCAGACACAGATATAATCACAGAATCAAACACAGATGCAGAAATAAAGTAAATGCTAAAGGAAAGAACACACCGGATTTTATACTGGTTCGGAGTTACCTTACATCCAGTCCCGCACAACTAAGTACGGATTTCCTTTCAAAAACAATTCAACAATTACAACCCTCGATTTCAAGGCCACGAGGTACACCCTCCAGAATCACAATCCTCTGGGTAGAGATACTTGATTTCCAGGCAACAAGTTCACCCAATTGATTTCTCAAGGCTACAATCACACCTTTTCTCACTTGATTGATTTCCAAGGCTACAATCACATCTTTTACTCTATTGATTACAGAATAACATTGAGGATCTTGATGAGATAGTGATAGAGAATCAAACCAGAGATTATCTAGTTAGATTCAATGTTGATTTCGGCAGAGCAATGGTAAGAATATGTATAAAGAAATGTGGAGGAAGAAGAGAAGTGAAAACTAGAAAATCTATATATAAATTCGTTGAAACTAACCCCTATTTATAGAAGAACAACAGCCATGTCCATTCGTGAAAGGTTATGGCGAATAGACACTTCTTTTGAAATTCAAATTTTTGAATCTAATTGTCACTATGTCAACATGGGGTACTAGGGCATGTCGACATCCCAAAACATTTTTTGAAGATTTGATTTTCTTTGAAAATAACCTTTATCTTATATTAAGAACTATTTAAACTTTATAAATATACTTGACTATAGATAAAATACATAGATAAATATAGAGAATAATATATATATAATTTTACTATAATTTTATATTTAAATCTAAGTATAAATATATTATAATTAAAAGATAGTTTAAAACAAACGAAGTTTAAAACAAGAGTTTATTAAAAACAAAAACAAAGAATATTTTAAGGCTAAAACATCTTTTTGAAAATAATTTAAAAAGATAATTTTTAAGGCTAAAACATTTTGAAAAGCAGTTTTGAAAATCATTCTGAAGTAGTTTTGAAAATCATTTTGAAGTAGTTTTGCAAGCTTCTTCCTGCAGAATATCTCATCACATCAGGACTCGAGAACTTGTACAAAACCAGGATGTTCGTGGGTTTGTAAGCCACTTGTCGTAGGTTTGTAAGCTACTTGTCGTGGGTTTGTAAGCCACTAAAAATGAAGAAATGGGTTCCATCCCAAAAGAAAAATGGAGTGAAGATTTCAGTGCTATTATGAAGTTTTAACATAATTCTAGACTCAATACTTATCTTGAAATCTTGAACTCTTGATAATCTTGATACTCATGAGTCTTCAATCTTGATACCTTGAATCTCTGTACTGTACAGTCTTCATTCTTTGTACCTGCATGGTTAAATCCTGCATATACATATATATCTAAACTATAATGTTAGTATTTATATTTTATAATCTTATTCTAAGGTTGTTGTCATCAAAACCATCATCTCAAGGACTAACATGGTGTAACGACCCAGTTTTTCAGTCATCTGAATTTATAATATTAAATTGATTTTAAATAATTAAAAGTAAGATTTTATAAGTTAAACGGTTTAAATAAATGAATCTGGAATCTAAAGTGAATGAAAATGATTTGTAATGTTGATTTAAATTCTATTTGAATTAGAATGGAGGTAGTAAACTTTTGAAATTGAATTAAAAGTGAATAAACTGAAACCGGAAATTTTATAATTTGTCGAGTAAAAATAGCCATTCGGGACACTGTCTCTAAATTGGATGAAACCAGTTTCATTTGATCTGTAATGTTATAATATTGTAGGATTTCAAATTTCGTGTTAATTGGACTTACCGTTTGATCGTACGAAGCTGAAATGCCTAGAAATTAATTAAAGTAAATTTAATTAAAATAATTCAATTCGAAAACCTATCTTCTGTATATGATGGAATTGGCCTCCGATATATATTCTATTGTGTTCGGAATAGTGGTAAAACATTATGAACGCCAGGCGGCACGCTTCGTTTGGAGTTTGAAATATTTTCGGATGAATAATGTTTTTTAGTTGTCTATATAAGGACCCTAAACACCAATCCCTAACCCTAATTTCTTCCAGCCGCCCCCTAAAATTGAACGGTCAAAATTGCCTCGACTTCCACCCTCGATCTTTCCAAATCCAAGCCATTTCATGCCACAGCTTCAACACGAAAGAGGAAGATCTCGACGAGCACTACATGATGAACGGTGGTGATCGAGTTTGGTGTGGCGAGGAAGAGGCTATGGCGCCGCGTTCTCTCGATGTTTGGAGGAAAATTCATGGAGGAGGGGGAGGCCGAGCTCGGCGTGGCTCTGGCCATAGGTGCACGGTGGAAGGAGCTTCAATGTGGAGGTGTTCGATTGGTCTCAGGTGGTCGAAGGATGGAGCTGGAGGAGGTCGATTATGGGTTCTCGCGCGTGAATGAAGCCTGGGTCGCGTACATGAGGAAAGGAATGAGGATTAGGGTGAAGTTAATATTTAAACTTTTATTTTAAAGTTAATTAAATTTTTAATTATCGAATGTTTATAAAATTCATATCTTTGTCATACGAGGTCTGATTTGAGTGAAATAAGTTGCGTTGCACTCGTTGCTGAAAATACTACGCGATGGAGTTGGATTGGATCGATTTGGAGCTTTTGAAATTTTGGTTAAAATTAAATGCTCGTTTAATTTTAATTCAAACGAATCGCTACTGCGACGACTGCAACCAAAGTGAGTAAAATTCACTCTCTCTGGCCCGCTTATATTTTTATATAAGTGGGAATGAATTTATTTTATGATGGTTGTTGATTGTTTGGATGTTATGCTATATTATTAATAGTTGGATATATTCCTGCCTATTGGAGCAGATGAGACCCTATACATTCCCATGTATGAGCGGATGACCCTTTGTACATGCGTCTACCTCGAAGCAGACATTGTACATATTTTCTCATATGTATATTTGTTGCAGGTGACAGGTTGGAGGGATCCAACAAGATTCCTCACTATAATTGATGTTTATTTACACGTATTGTTATATATGTTGTATTATGTGATGTTTGATATGATGGATGCCGTGATTTCTATTATTGATGTGAATCCCCTTATTTGGTACTTTTGCAGCATTGGGCCATATTTTTGGAATTTAAAAATAAAAATGATGATTTCAATTTAAAAAGGATTTCAAGGTGATTTTGAAAATATATATGTTTTAATAATTTTTGAATTGTTAAAGAAATGAATTTATTATAGATGAATAAAAAGTTATAATTTTTATGTTATAAAAATTATGGTTTTGAGAAATATACTTAAATAAGATTTTTGAAATATGAAGTTAACAATTTTGTAAAATAAGTTAAATTGAGAATTTTGAACTTATTATAAATAGTTTATATATAAGATTTATAAAATCGATATTTTATAAATAAAAGTAATGGGATTATAAACGAGTTTTATAAGTGTTAAAATGAAAGTTTATAAATGAATTTCTAAATAAAGAAATTTATCAGTAAATATGCTTATAATAGGATTTTGATATATAAATGAGATAAACGGGAAATTGGTTAATAAAGGAATTTTATATATGGAAGTTTTTATAAACTATAAATGGAATTTATAAACATTGTTTTATAAATGTGAAATCAATTTAATTTGATATGCTAAATATGGACTTTTTAAAAGGAAATATATTCACGTTTTTAAAGTGAAAAATCCTTAAAATGAATGTTTTGGAAAGTGATATTTCAAAATGGAGTTAAATGGTTTGAAAATAAAATAAGTTGTGAATTCACTTATCATTAAAATAATTTTATGAAATGTTTTCCAAATATTGAAATGGTTTTGGAATTATATCTTTTTAAAGATAATTTGAAGTAAATAAATTGGAAAGTGAATTGATTTATAAATGATTTAATAAATCAGGCCTAGTGACTATTTAAGTGCTAAATTATATTTTTGGCCATTTTAATTTCTCGACTTGATGTGGAAACTAATTAGTTGTACACTTAGTACGTAGCCATCTCTATAGGCTTGATTATCATTTGGTGTAAAGAATGTTGATTCGAGTAGTGCGGAGTGATTACTCTAATCTACCGAGCTTCCTTCTTGACCGAAGGATAGTAAGTTGAAAGTTGGAAACGTGATAAGTCTACAAGACTTGGTTTCTGTAAGAGGTTGAGTAACGGTTTTGCGTTGTTGGTGCGAAGAGACCAGGATCGGTTTATCCGAAAACCACTTCGGACCAACCTATATGCGACGATTATGTAGGTTTGTTGATGATATTGATATTTAGGATTTTTATAGTGAAGGACTGCTTGTTGATCATTTTGGGTTAAAATCCCAATATACATATAGTTGTAGTAGTCTCTTGGTTATGAAATACCCGATGCAATGACTATTCGCTACTAATCCTAGGGGTGATTCCCGACAGGATGTGGTAGGAAAGTACCTTTGGTTTGTCCTGTTCCTAGATAACTTGTATGGATGGATGTCTTACATTGCATTTCAAAAATTACGTACATTGGTTTTTACAAACACACATCTGTGGTGGCGAAGAAGGCAACTTTTCTTAGCTTAACACCCTCCTTGAGACATACGAGCTCAAGGGTTGTATTTTTGTGGATGGCAATTAGTAGTCAACGAAAATGGCAGTGTGGCATTCAAAGATGATGATAATGTGATACGTGAAAGGTAATCGTAAACTCTTTTGGCCTCACACCCAAGAAATGACTAAAACAGGGTAGAAACAGCAAGGCTAAGTGGGTCGCTTTCATTAGGAGATGTCATCATCCTTCTAGATTTACTCTATACATGTCTAAGTATGTGGTGAATGTATGACCCGGGTACCCGTTAAAGGTTGGTAGTGTTAGCACCAGAATTGGTCACTAACACCCTTGAGAAAAATTGTGTAGAGAGATTAATGAAGAAAGTAAATTAAAACAGAGAATTGTATGCTAAGTTAAATGCAAAGACAAGAACACCAGATTTATAGTGGTTCAACGTAACTGCCTACGTCCACTTTGAAGTTAATCTTTATTGCTTTTACTCAACGATTGATTATAGATACAATCCATACTCAAACCACTTGAATACAATTGCTAAGTAAAAAGAACGAGTCTTGAATGCGGCAAAGTCTCCTCGGTGTTTTCTCAAAATGGTCCCTTTTCACAGTGCCCCTGCCCTCCTATTTATAGACGAAGATGGGTTGGATTTCCCTATTGGGCCTAGGAGCAGGATACCTCGGCCCATGGTGAGTGACTCCTGTACACCAAGCCACAATTGCCGAACCACAAATGCCGAGCGACCCTGTTATGCTTTGTGGGGAGGAATGCCGGTCGAAGCTTCTGCCAAACGATGTTTGAATGCCGGTCGAGGATACTTCGGCCGAACGAGGTAGTGCGCTGCGCTAATTGAACAGGCCGAAGAAGACTGGAATGCCGGGCGAGTTTCATGCCGAACGAGGTTGAATGCTGGTCGAACCTGGAATGCCGAACAAGGTTGAATGCCGAACGAGGTATCTCTGCCGAACGGTACTGGATCCCGAACGAGGCCTCTCTGCCGAACGGTGCTGGATGCCGAATGAGGCCTCTCTGCCGAACGATGTTGGATGCCGAACGATGCTGGACGCCGAACGAGGCCTCTCTGCCGAACGGTGCTGGATGCTGAACGAGTGGAGATGCCAGTCGAACCTCTCGTTACCTGGTCAAATAACCGGGTAACACTTCGCCTCCCAAAGCATATCATGAGAGTCAATCATGGTATGCTTTGAATCAATACATAACTATACTTACTGCTCCTTTATCATTCCTGCTCTTCTTTATGGCTCGGTTTACTCGAGTGCCTGACCATTCGATTGCCAAGTCTGAATGTCGTTCGGCATAATTCCTGCCGAACCACTAACGTACCTTAACCTGGTTCACCGGCCAATGCCTGTACAACTTCCCTCTCTTTCTATATATAAGCACCACACTCCTTCTCCTTCTCCCCTTTACTTTTACCTTATCTCAAGAACTCGCTACCTTCTTTCCAGGTCAAATCTAACAATCCTAGTCCTGATCAGATCCCTAGCCTCGATCATCTTCTAGGTAATAACCTCTCCTTTAAACACTATTTCCAGACTAGGAAACTTAGAGCACGATTCGAGTTCGTGGATCTTCGTCATACCAAGGATAGTTGGAACCGTGGTTCGACCATGCCTTAGAGCTAGTTAGAGAGGAGGAAAGGAGAAGGTGTTTGAGGCTTTTAGGACGTGATTTCTTTTTTGGTTGCTGAACGCGGGAGTTGAGTTGTAGAAGTGTTTCTAAGTCGTGGATCTAGGTAGTTCGGTGAGGTATTGGTAAGTGTGTGAAAAATCGACCAACTATAGGACTAGTGGCCCGGTCGTCTCCATAGGGAAATTGTGTTAAGGAGTCAGGAGTTGAGTGGGTCGGTTAAGACGTGTCGAGGGCCGCTCTGTAGTGAGCGTTGGGAAGGTCGCTCGGCATTGAGATAGCCGAGCGAGGAGAATGTCGTCCGCCATTGAAAGGTCTGTAGTAGGCACAAGTATGGTCTGGCTGAAGAATAGGGGATCGGTTTGGAATGTCGAACGGTGAAGAAAGTGAGTGGGAGAGAGACGTGAGTATGGTTTAGCATGCTGAGCGATGCGGCTCGGTGTAGTTTGAGTGGGTCGGCGTATCTGGCTTAGATGATCGAACCATAGAATGCCGAGCGACGGACTTAGGCCGAGCGGCATTTAGGCCGAACGGCATTTAGGCCGTGTGTCTCGAGTGTCGCTCGGCCTTAAGCTTTGGTGAATAGGTAACAATAGTTGAAATCATTCCAACTTGAACATAACCCACGTCGAATTCACTTACTTCCCACGCCTTAATCACATGACAGAAAAAAAAAGGACAAGGACTTAAGAAAATAAGCATATCGAACTAATCCGGACTGATAACTCTCATGTTTAAAAAAATGAAAACTTGAATCTAATTTGCTTAACAGCTGATAACCTTTCAAATGCAATGAGTGTCAAGTTCAAAATATAAACTGTCTTACGTCAAGCTTTCGTAAATGGTCAGCGATGACGGTCTTCGAAGACGACAACTCAAAACTCACACTTATTTCCTAAATCCAGTCTCTTTTCACTGCTTGGCACTTATATCTGAATGATTGCACTAGTTCACACACCACACGGGGGGGGGGGATATTTATGTTGTTAAGTCTAATGTTAATTGTTTTTCAAGTATAGTTCAAACAGGTGCTTTGTCAGATTCAATCTTTATCAGAGATGTCTAGGAAATCTAGCTCTACTACGATCTCGGATAGACCCGGGCCATCCTCTCGACAAGAAGTTATAGGAACCTTAAACCCGTCTACTACTCCTGCTTAAGACTTACCGAGACCTGCGACGGCGTCTGTCAACTTGGCTCCCGATGCTCTGGAGGCAGCGATTTTCTTAGACGGCCCAATCGATTCCCAGGTCTCAAAGATTAATGAAAGTACACTCCGTCGGATATGCTCTGTCCATGGAATCCCCTTCGATGATGTGTTAGTTCCATCGGGGCATGATCGTCTGCACTTGCCCCTAGTCGGATATACAGCCTACAATGGGTTTATGTGCTGGGTTGGCAGCATATCACCATTCAATTCCTTTCTTCGCAACATGCTACAATATATCGAGATTGCCCCCTCTCAATTACATCCAAATAGCCATGCATTCATATATGGGACTTGCATCCTCTTCATGAGCGTCCTTTTCAGGTTTCCTACTTCCGGCGATATTCGTTATATCTATCGCTTCAAGAGACGGTCGGACATCCCATCTTTCATATTTCTAGAGCCACATAGTAAATGCCAAATCCTGACTAGGGCATGGAGAAAATTTTCCCAGTACAAGCAAGAGTGGTTCTACGTGTGTTGTCCTCTCGGTTTCGCCAGGAGATGGGTAGAAGGAAGTAAGTTCATTTTCTAGATCAACACTTGAACTTGGCGAAATCTGCATCTTTTCTGACTCTTTATCCACTTTTTTAGGTATCAATCCACGTCCTAAAGGCTCCGGGTACTCTGAAGCTGTTGCAACTATCCGGGCCCTCCCCGCAGAAGATCGGGACATCAGGTCTCTCATTTCAAATGAGTCACTTACGAAATTCGAGCTGCTGGCGGAAGGTCGCCGAATAAGTCTTCCCCAAGGCGTCACTCTATCCAGACCTGCTTCGGGCAAAGGAAAAAAGCAGGCTGGGCCTTCAGCATGTAATGCCCCTGACATGCCAGAAGAGGGAGAAATTAGAGAAAGCAAGACGCCCGAAGTACCGGGTGAAAATGTTAGTCCCACTCAGGACCCGATAGTCGAAGTCCATGATATTGAGACATCATCTTCCCCTTCCAAGGGAAAGAAGAAATTGACCTACAAGTTGAGGAGGAAGAAAGTGGGTGGAACTTCTAAAGTTACTCTTATTCCAAAGGAGAGAGAACCTTCCTCCCAACCCTTAGAAAGTTCACTGAAAGGTCTATCGAACCTCACCATCCTTGATGATCTGCTCAATTATGGTTTCGACGACTCAGAGGCGCTTAAGCTTCATTCGCCCGCCAAAGGCAATGCAGGCGCTCAAGCCCATGTCTAGGGAGAAAAAACTCCTATTAGTAAAGATAAAGAAACTGGTCCGTCGGGGGGAACACTAGGACACACAGACACGTGCACTTCACCCTACACTTCAATTTTAGCCATCACCCTGATCTTTTCTAACTTGTCGTTATTCTCATTCTATGCAGGTGACATGGGATGCACCCATGGATTCGATCGTCTTCACGGCTCATCCATTTTTTATCATTCTGGCCGGGATATGGGCACCGGCAAGCGTCGGGACAGAGAGAAGTCTTCGTAGAAGGGGTCTCAATCTGATGTTCCCCATGATCAACACTCTGGTTCATCTAGCACACGGCAGTCTCGGGAACATCGTAAGAAAATGGAACTTTCACCTCCCCCTGTTCCTGCAGCAAACCCGACGATATCGAAGAAGCTGGCCGAGCTTAAAGTTAAATTCCCCAAAATCTGCTTTGATGGTCTGAAGTTCCTTCCAGCGATCCATCACATTCCGGGGCATGTCAAGCAGAGTGCCATCGCTTGCAACAACGACGTTTATGTCCAACATGACGCGTTTGTCCATCTAGTTGAAAAAGTCTCGGAAGTCTCTGTCGAGCGTCAACACAAAATCGATCGCCTGAAGCTTGAAGCCATTTTTGATAAAGACATTATCAAAAATCAGGATGAAGAACTCTCTTCATACAAGTCCCAACTCGAGGCTGCTGAACAAAGCGCTAAAGATACTGTGGAGGCCATCACTCGTCTAGAGATGACTCATAAAAAGGAAATTGACGAAGCGGTCCAACGTTGTGGGGCCCTGGCTTTAGAAAAGGACTCTGTTCAAAAAGAAAGGGATGCACTCACCCTGCAGGTTATAGAGTTGAAAGAGCTACTCTCTAAGGAGAAGGAAGAGAAGATAGCTGCTCAAGAGGAGTCCCAACGATACTGCAACGAGATTGTTGCTACACGACTCTTGAAGGCAAAGCTCGACGATGAGCTTTCTAAGGTCGGGACAGTGAAGGATGAAGCCCGTGAAGAGGGCAAAAGAATATCATCTGCGGAGATTGACTCTCGCCTTGAGGCAGCTACGGAGGCCGGTAGAGAGGAGATCAAGTGCCTGTTCGACCCGTTGATAGCTGAATATAACACCCGTGTTCTCACGCATCGGGACTTGACTTTTCTTGGCAAGGGTACCTCGAATCTCTAGCCAAGGCATGGGAAACTTTGATTAAGATTAGAAAGGTGGAATCGGGTGCCGAGGAGGTTGATGAGGATGCTTTAGTAAAAGAGTTTCTCAGGGGGAACGAGCCTCCAGACTTGTCTGCAGCAATGGCCCTCTTTGGCAAAGGCTCTTCTCCATCAAAGGAGAAAAATGACATAGTTGGTCCGTTTGGAACCGGGCCTTCAGCTCCTCCTCCTACTCAATCGGTTGAACGGCCAGTACTTGATCCATTCGAACAACACGCCGGTTACGATCCGAAAGACCCTGGCCTTGGCATTCACGTGCTATCTCCCATTCTAGAGGGTGTGACTCCTCGGACGGTCGAAAGCCAGCAAGAAACCGGTATATAACTCTTTTTCCTAAAGTTCGAAGATCCGCCGCTTTCGACGAGAGGTTATTGTATTCTAACGCTCGTCCTTTGTGTTTTTATGCAGGCCGCTCCGATCCTGACCCGACTCCAAGGAGCGATGACGCCAAGGAGGAGATGGGGAAAGCGAGCGATGCTACTCAAGCGGGAGTAACCCCCGGTCCTGATGCTCAGGTGATTGGGGCGCTTGACGATGATAAGTCTGAAACTTTGTCCCGCGTCGAAGGGAGTTATGAAATTGAAATTACGGGCGCCTCAGGACACACTTTGAAAGTGAGTATGAAGGAGCAACTTGCGGAAGAGGAAAAGAAGAAGGTTGAGATCAAGGTCGAGTCCCGAGTAGTAGAACTTGACGACCCATTGAACAAGCCTCTAAAAGTCATCCTTCCTGGCAAATCCAAACCAATGGATGTTCCTCCTCCCACTCCTGACACCGCTTCTCTAGCGAGTAAAACGTCCAAGAGAAAGCGTGTGGGGGAGGAGTCGTCTGAGAAAGCAAAGGAGGAAAAGAAACTAAAGAAATCGAAGAAGTAGCCACTACACTCGTTCAACGAGGGTTAGCCTAGATCATGTAATTACTTTTATTTATTTACCTTCGTAGTCAATGTAGACAGACTTTTGACTCCGAGTTTTGGAGGAGTGGTTGTATAACCCCATTTTGGATTAATAAATAAAGTTTAGTTTCTTCGTCTTTCAAATGACTTCTGTTTTTTAGCTTTCTGTATAACTGTGGTCGAAACTCAAGTTCTTGTGAGTCACATAAACCTCCAATCCACTTTCACATTGCTCGGAGATTCTTTGGAACTTTACATCTCTTATTTCACATTTTTGGTACATAGAATATATTTTTTTAATCCGCACTCTGGGGATTTAGAGTACTCCAGTCCACGTTCAGGGGACTTGGAGATTCAAGTCATTTATACTCTAGCCCGCACTCTTGGGACTCATAGTACTCCAGTCCGCGTTCAGGGGACTTGGAGATTCAAGTCATTTATACTCTAGTCCACACTCTTGGGACTCAGAGTACTCCAGTCCGCGTTCAGGGGACTTGGAGATTGAAGTCGTTTATACTCTAGTCCGCACTTTGGGGACTCAGAGTACTCCAGTCCGCGCTCAGGGGACTTTGAGATTTAAGTCGTTTATACTCTAGTCCGCACTCTGGGGACTCAGAGTACTCCAGTCCACGCTCAGGGGACTTTGAGATTTAAGTCGTTTATACTCTAGTCCGCACTCTGGGGACTCAGAGTACTCCAGTCCGCGCTCAGGGGACTTGGAGATTTAAGTCGTTTATACTCTAGTCCGCACTCTGGGGACTCAGAGTGCTCCAGTCCGCGCTCAGGGAACTTGGAGATTTAAGTCGTTTATACTCTAGTCCGCACTCTGGGGACCCGGAGTACTCCAGTCCGCGCTCAGGGGACTTAGAGATTTAAGTCATTTTCACACGTCCGTATGTCGGACAGAATAATGTAACTCCAGTTGTTTGTCATCTGATTATTATGCATAAAAACATTAGTGATGCATGGGAAAGATGGCTTCAAGCCTTTATTAATAAAAACAAACTAAATCGTCCGATTACATGCTTAAAAAGAAATTAAGAATCAATGGAACAAAAACATACAGGAAATAATTACACCTAAAACACGAAAGAAACAAGCTAAATATAATAACGTCGCAAATGTTCACTATTCCACGCTCGGGGGAGTGTCATGCCATCAACGGTCACTAGCTTGAAAGTTCCCTCTCCAAGCTTTCGTTCTACGACATATGGACCTTCCCAGTTGGGATTCAAACATGATGGTACCGGGAAAACTCGTTTCAAAACGAGATCACCCAAGTCAAATATTCTTAGGCGGACTTTTTCGTTATAATATCGTTTGACTCGGTGCCTATATGATGCCGCCCTTAACTCAGCTTCCTCACGTTTTTCATCAACGAAGTCCAGTGATTCCAACAAGAGATCCTGATTCGTCCTAGGATCATAATGTATCACCCAATGTGATGGAACTTCAAGATCCACGGGTATAACAGCCTCTGTGCCGTATGCCAATGCGAATGGAGTGTGGCCCGTCGCGGACTTGTTGGTAGTTCTATAAGCCCATAGCACTGTCGGAAGTTCATCTACCCACTTGCCTCCAGCCTTTTCCAAACGCTTCTTCAATATGGACTTGATTATTTTGTTCACGGCTTCAACTTGTCCATTAGCCTTTGGATGAGCAACTGCGGTGAACATTTCTCAATGTCGTACTTTAAACAGAAATCTTTGAATTCCCTACTTTCAAATGAGTTCCGTTGTCTGTAATGATGGTTCGCGGGAGGCCAAAGCGGTATATAATGTTTTGACAGTGAAATTAATGACCTTCTTGGAGGTGATTGTGGCTAAAGGTTCTGCCTCGGCCCATTTGGTGAAGTAGTCGACCGCAACTATCGCGTATTTTGCACCACCTTTGGATATAGGCAGAGAACCGACTATGTTGATTCCCCAGATTGCAAACGGCCATGGACTAACCATTTGCGTGAGTTCCGTTGGCGGAGCTCTTGGGATTTTCGCGTATCTTTGACACTTGTCACATTTTCTTACATAATCTCAGCATCCCAATTCACAGTTGGCCAATAGTATCCGTAGCGGAGGATCTTTTTTCCTAGTGTCTGCCCCCCAGTATGGTCGCCACATTCTCCTTCGTGAACTTCTTTCAAGACCCGCTTTTTCTCATTATGGGCAATGCACCGTAGTAAGGGGACCGAGAAACCCCTTCGATACATTACTCCTCCTTGCATCACATATCGCGCGGCTTTGTGAATGACATGTCGTCTTTCGCTTCTTCTTTCGGGCGAAGTCCCGTTTAGCAGGTATTGTTTGAATGGGGTTATCCATGACCCCTTCTCAATTTCCATTTCCAACACAAAATCGACCTCCATCACATCTATGCTTGGAGCATGTAAGGTTTCGATGGGAACTAATCCCAATTGGTGTGCATCGCCAGTACTTGCAAATTTGGCCAACGAGTTGGCTTCCTTGTTTTGTTCACGCGGGACATGCGAAATGTCATAATGTTCAAAGTTCGTCAATAGCTCCTGAACCAGAGCGAGGTACGGAGCAAGCTTTTGTCCCCTTGCTTGGTAGTCTCCTCGCACTTGGTATACCACCAGCTGCGAGTCACAAAAGATTTCAACTGATTTTACCCTGAGTTTTCCAACAAGCTTTAAACCAGCAATCAATGCTTCATATTTTGCTTCATTATTCGTAGCCGGGAAATTGAGCTTCAAAGCATAACAAATCGATCGATTTTCTGGAGTCACAAGAACTACACCAGCCCTGGAGCAACGGTCGTTTGATGCCCTATCGGTGTACAATTTCCATCGAATGGGGGAATGACACTGTGACTATCTGGTTTGTTTGATACAGTAAACTCAGCGATGAAATCTGCCAATGCTTGCCCTTATATGGCTCTCTGTGGTAGGTAGGTAATATCGAACTGACTCAACTTGATGTTCCATTTTAACATCCTTCCAGAAGTTTATGGTCGTTGGAGTACCTGCCGCAAGAGCTTATCGGTATAAATACTGACCGAATGTGCCTGAAAGTATGGACGCAGCTTACGTGATGCAATCACCAAGCAATAGGACAATTTCTCAATTTTAGGATAATTCCTTTCTGCCCCCGTTAAACTTTTACTAACGTAATATACCGGCTTTTAAACTCGGTCCTCCTCGTGGACCAGAGCCGCATTTATAGCATGCGGGGATACAGCTAAGTATACGTACAACATTTCGTGGTCTACTGGTTTCGATAGCACAAGAGGACTTTCCAAATGCCTTACCAGAGCTCGGAACACTTCCTCATAGTTGGATGTCCATTCGAAATTCCTCTTTCCCTTCTTTATTATATCGAAGAAGGGAATACACTTGTCTGTGGCTCTGGATATGAATCGACTCAGTGCAGCCACCTTTCCATTCAAGCTTTGTACCTGTTTTATGGTTCTGGGCACTTGTATGTCTCGAATAGCTTGAATCTTTTCCATGTTAGCTTTGATTCCCCGGGCATTAACAATGAATCCCAAAACCTTCCCTGACGCAACGCCGAAGGAACACTTCAGAGGGTTGATCTTCATCCCATAATATCTGAGTATGCCAAACATCTCTGCTAAGTCTCGAATGTGGTCGTTTGACTGTCGTGACTTCACGAGCATGTCATCAACATAGACTTCCATTGTTCTACCAATCTGATCTTTAAACATTCGATTCACCAAACGCTGATAGGTCGCTCCCGCGTTTTTCAATCCAAAAGGCATCACTACGTAGCAATATAGCCCAACGTCTGTGAAACTAGTGTGTTCCTGGTCCGGAATGTGCATCGGGATCTGATTGTATCCAGAGTACGCATCCATGAACGACAATAACTCGTGTCCTGCAGTGGAGTCAACCAACTGATCAATTCTAGGTTACGGTAAACTGTCCTTAGGACATGCTTTGTTTAAATCAGAATAATCTACGCAAGTTCTCCACTTCCCATTCGCTTTTTTCACTAGCACGGGGTTTGACACCCATTCAGGGTAGAGGGCGTCACGGACAAACCCATTAGCTTTGAGCTTGTCCACCTCCTCTCTGAGAGCAGCGGACCTCTACGGGTCTCCTTTTTTGTTTAACTGGAACGTACCTTGGGTCTATGTTCAACATATGACTCGTAATAGCTGGGGAAATCCCACACTTGTCGGAGTGTGTCCAAGCGAAAACATCGAGATTCGCTCGGAGGAAATCACTAAGGTCCTCGGTCATCGAGAGGCTGAGTTGTGATCCAATCTTCAGTACTCACGATGGATCGTCTCGGCTGACTGAAATGTCAATCGTCAGTTCAGCCGGTGCTGCTTTTTCTTCCCTGGGTTCCTCATCGTCATCTCTCGGATCTATATCTCTGTAGATCCGAGAATTTTTCCCGAGCCGTGGCTTGGGAATTACTTGTCAATTGTCAGTATTCTGAATGTTGACGGAATTTTCTGCAACATTTCCTTTTTCTCTCCGTTGGGCCTCTTGGAGCTCAGCCACATAACATGCACGACTAGTCGCCTGGTCGCCATGAACAACACCTACTCCTTTGTCAGTCGGAAACTTTAAAGTCGGACACCATGGGGCCAATGCTGCCCTAAACTCAGCCAGGGCCGGTCGGCCCAGAAACACATTGTATGGAGAATCTACATCCAAAACTACGAAAGGTAGGATTCACACCCTCCTACGCTCACCTTGTCCCAGTTCAGCTGGAAACTCAACATATCCTACTGCATCAGTCGCTGCGCCATTAAAGCCATGTATACGAGCTTTAGACGGCTTTAAATCCTTCGTCTCCATCTTCATCTAGTCATAAGCCTTCTTGAAATGATATTGACAGAACTTCCACAATCAATCAAAATTCTTTTCACAAAAGCCGGCCCGATTGTCGCAGATATAACCATCGAGTCAATGGTAGAAGCCTCCACTTGGTCAGCGTCTCTGCTCCTGAATACTATATCGTATGTCATCATCCGCTGCTGTTTAGCGGAAGTCCCATCCTCCACGTTGGAACAACACTCAAAATCCGCATGCCTCAAGGAATTAGCATACCGCTCCATTTCTTGCCAGTTCTTATCGGCAGGGTGAGGTCCGCCTATTATCGTGTTTATGACCAGTCTACCCACGGTATGAGCAGGCTCCTCAGGGTGACGTGGAGTTGGTGCGTGATCGGGATTGGACGTTCCCTGTCCACCTTCTTGCGGATTCTTTACAAACTCCTGCAACTTTTTCTGTCTAATCAACTTCTCTATAGCGTCGTGTAGGTGCCTGCATTCTTTAGTATTGTGCCCATAAGTCTCATGAAAGCGGCAATACTTCCCAGTCCGCTTTTGCTCCTCGGTTGACTCCTTTGGGCGCGGCTTTCTGTATTGAAAGGTATTACAGGTTGGTAGGTAAATATTCTCAAGAGATGCATTCAGTGGGGTGTATTCGTTGTAGGTTGGAATTCTCGGCTTCCATTTCCCCGCTTCTCTTTTCTTCCCCTGATTTCTTCCTCCGGATTCCTTAGACTGTCCGGGCTTGTTCTGGACATTGACCTGAACATTCCCGAGTTGTCTCCAGATTGCTTCACAGCGATGTTGCTTTTCATGGTCTCCTGAACGGGCCCCGGTGCCTTATCTCGCCTTATCCACCTGGCTTCCTCTCTTCTTACGAACTGATGAGCCTTTGAGTAAAAACGCTCTAGCGTAGTTGGAGGTTTTCCTGCTAACCAATCTCCAAACTCTGAATCCGGATCCACACCTCGCATCACAGCCATAAGAATTGCGTGATCATTAGGGTTGCTAACCTCCGTAGCCGCAACATGGAATCTCTGTAAATAATCCTTAAACGACTCCCCAGGAGCTTATAGTACACTTGATAGAGACATCACGTCCTTTGGATGAGTAGTATGTATTCTGAACTGTTCTATAAATTTTGTTGCCAACTCATCGAAACTGGATACGGACCGCGGAGGAAGTCGAGTGAACCACATGGTAGCGATTCCAGATAGAGTTATTGGGAAGCATCTACACTTGGTTGCATCATTCACTCTAGCTGAATCCATCATCCATTCGTACCTCATCACATGCTGTCTGGGATCAGTCTTTCCTTTTTAGGCTGGGATAGTTGGCACGCTAAACTTCCTGGGGTACTCAGCCTGTAGACCAGTGTCTGTGAACGGAGTATGACTCCTGGATATCCCCCAATCATCATTTGATAAGCCTTGATTCTCTTTCATCAACTGTCTGATCATAGTTGTCAGGTCTGGGGTTTGTATGGAAGATGGAAGGTTGGAGTCTGTCCTACGGGATTGATCTGGTTGATGCCTCCTCTGTTGGCGATCTGCCAAACATGCATCTTGAGGTTTGGCATCATTGGCGTCTTGGTGAGCTGGGCGTCCACCTTCCACACGCGCTCCGGCTCCTAAGTTTCCCATTCCTGCTTGGTTGCGGTCTCCGAGGTGTAAGTGATCCCTAGTTATTCGATCGGCAGCACTTGCCTGCGTAGTTTCAGTCTTGCGGCGTCTATGCCTGGGAGGTTCATTGGACGAAGTCGAGCTGTCAGATGAAGAGTAAGGAGTTGGACTACCCCTAGCATTCTGATGCTGTTGTTGAGTGAGTTGAGCCATAAGGTTGGCGTTAGCTTGAATCTGTTCTCCAAGTTGTCTCCTGCTTTCCATGAGTTCTCTCATCAAGTCGTTGAACTCTGTTCTGGTGACAACTTCCATTTGGTCCTGGGTGGCAGTCCCTGCACCCAGATTTGCTTGCTGATTGCTAGGTCCTATTTGTTGTATGCTAGCGGTCTCATGGGCGTCCGCATTATAAGAGGCTGATCTGGTACGTGGTCTTCCCATTGTAGAGTTATTGGTAAGAACTCTGAGTAGAATCAGCGGACGTCCTATGAATGACTCGAATCTCCTTCGGGGGATTTATTCAATCCAGTAGCTTCAAAGCAGATCCTTGTGGCCTGAGAATTCGATTTTCAGTGAAAGCACCAAAGTGTTAGCACCAGAATTGGTCACTAACACCCTTGAGAAAGATTGTGTAGAAAGATTAATGAAGAAAGTAAATTAAAACAGAGAATTGTATGCTAAGTTAAATGCAAAGACAAGAACACCAGATTTATAGTGGTTCGGCGTAACTGCCTACGTCCACTTTGAAGTTAATCTTTATTGCTTTTACTCAACGATTGATTACAGATACAATCCGTACTCCAACTACTTGAATACAATTGCTAAGTAAAAAGAATGAGTCTTGAATGCGGTAGAGTCTCCCCAGTGTTTTCTCAAAAAGGTCCCTTTTCACTGCGCCCCTGCCCTCCTATTTATAGACGAAGATGGGTTAGATTTCCCTCTTGGGCCTAGGAGCAGGATACCTCGGCCCATGGTGAGTGACTCCTGTACACCGAGCCACAATTGCCGAACCACAAATGTCGAGCGACCCTGTTATGCTTTGTGGGGAGGAATGCCGGTCGAAGCTTCTGCCGAACGATGTTTGAACGCCGATCAAGGATGCTTCGGCCGAACGAGGCAGTGCGTTGCGCTAATTGAACAGGCCGAAGAAGACTGGAATGCCGGGCGAGGTTCATGCCGAACGAGGTTGAATGCTGGTCGAACCTGGAATGCCGAACAAGGTTGAATGCCGAACGAGGTATCTCTGCCGAACGGTACTGGACGCCGAATGAGGCCTCTCTGCCGAACGGTGCTGGATGCCGAACGAGGCCTCTCTGCCGAACGGTGCTGGACGCCGAACGAGGCCTCTCTGTCGAACGGTGCTGGACGCCGAACGAGGCCTCTCTGCCGAACGGTGCTGGATGTCGAACGAGTGGAGATGCTGGTTGAACCTCTCGTTACCTGGTCAAATAACCGGGTAACAGGTAACGACCGAGGTGATGACATATTCGGTACTATCCAGGAAGGGGTAGGTCGGTCTTGTGCGCCGAATATCTCGACCCTAGGCACATCCCTCTAGAGGTGTACTGAGTACGGAAGGTAGTCCATTAATGCCTAGTCATTTGTATGTGGAATCCAATATCCACTACGTGCCTGCCAATTTGTTTGTAAACCTATTATGCTGGAATTTAATAGTGTAACAATTTCAGCTATGATTAATTATTATTTGTGCAATAGACACTATTATAATATAAGAGAATTTGATATGAAATGTTTTTGTTATCGTAGGGGAAAACCCCATCCGTGTTTATGTGTGGGCATGTCTTACGAGATACCTTGTTTTGATAAAAGAACACTTTTATAAACTTTAAAATAAATTCACTTGAGATGTGTTTTCTCACGCTGGTTTACCAGACTGATTCGGGCGTTCTTCCCTTTCAATGCTCGGGTCAAACTGAGTATATTTACAGGTTCAGAATTGGTGCTTTTGGAGCTTCAGCAGACGAGCTGAAGCTCTTCATGTCGTATACACATATCTATTTTTCCGCTACATTGTTGTTGTAAATTATCAGCATTTGTGAGGACGGGTTGTTATAACTGTCCAAGCCGATATTATTATTTATTTGTGTACTCTGATTGATATGTATATTATAGTTTCTCTTTTGTAAAGATTATTCATTTATATTATATGTTATTCCGTTGCGATGTGAGATTCTGTATTGTTATGGTTCCGTTTCTCTCTTCTTCTTCTCTCTTCTTTCTTTCTTCTCGCCCTCTCTCTTCTTTCCAGTGACTTTTCATCATTCTATGCTTTTTTGGGTCGGACATATGTGGTTTATTGTCGATTCAAAAGGTATGAATTTGCGGGCTGTCATTTATGGTCAAAAAGAAATATGGATATGACTAAATTAGACCGTTCTTTCGACTTGAGAATACCATAAATCTTTAATATGACTGCTCCACTTTGATTACAGTCAAATCATCGCAAAACGTCCATCGAGTGACTATAGTTGGGTCAAGTGGAAGTATTGGAAGTAAAACACTATTCAAGAGAGGATTCGTCTCATCAGTTATATGAGGTTAGTATCACGGTCAACTTAGGTCAACCCAGAGTTAAAATCTCTGGTCAGAGTAGTTTGGTTAATAATAATTGTTATTATTGAACCAAGAACTTTGTGTTTGGACTATGGAGTTGAATGTGGATGATGTTGGAATTTTGACCGTTACCAAATTCGATAAGTCCAAAGTGATATAGTTTTGACGAAGAGAATTGGTGTAAATAATTGTCACAACTGGGTAATGCTTATTAAAGTAAAATGAGATTTTTTTGAAAATGAGTTGGTGATAAATTTGGCGATATTATCACACCACCTGCTAAGTGAAGTGTAAACCTTAACGTTCGAATAGTTCGACGTTAATCGCTGATCGAATTTACGCCCAAGCGTCACACAACTGAAATGATGAATTCTCTTTAGACCAAACGATTTAATTTATATCTATACTATACTATTATTAGTGAGTTTGGTTTCAAGAGCACAGAAGCCCCCTTGAATTTTGGCAACTGAACTGTCTCCCTATTTGTCTTTCTCTACGATGTCTGTATTTTTATCTTTCCCCTTTTCCTCCACCTAAACCTTCTGTTCTCTCCAGCCCTATTCTCCTCCTCCCAATTTCCTCCCCCAAAATCGATCGATTCCCCTTCCTCTTCTCTCCTCTTCCACTTTTCCTTCGATGGGAATCGATAAATTCCCTTTGATTTCTAACTCAGCCATTCCTTTACCCCCTCTTTCTGCCCCCACATTGTCCAGTATTGTACAAACCCTACCTTGCTTTTACCTCCTTTTCGATTCATGTTTATCATCTATGTTGGCTACAGAATACACGATAGACAGTTAGCGACTTCGTACAATCGCTTCGCTATCCCTATTTGAGGTTATTCCTTCGATTTTGTTTAAATATTTTTTTGATCATTTTGTATCGTTAACTGTTTTGTTTTTAGAAACAACCAATTACTTGGATCGTTCATGCTTGGGGGTGTGAATGATTCCAACATATAAGTTTATTTTCGTCACCACTAATTCTTAGAAGTGTAACACTAAAATAGAAATTTAAATTCTTCTATGACACTAAAATTAATTTCCTCCTATCAAAAGCTACAATTTCTTCTATAGAACAAAGTAGGAAATTGGTTTTCTTAATTTTTCAATCGAAGTCAATATTATAAGCAATGAGAGGAAGTTTATTATGAACCTGGAATTATAATATTGGAACAGTTATTAATGAAACCGAGCTTTTTGGATATTAAAATATTGGAATAATTATTAATCAAACCGAAATTTTGGATAAATATGGAAGTAGTTCATTTTCTTGAATGAAAAAGAATAGATACATTTATAGATCGTTTAAAATGATATGTTGGTTGATTAAGCCACTATATTGTGTTATGCAAATTACGCTGTACTTAAGAATGTCATTTCGTAGCATAACCGATCTTCATTATTATGTAAATTACGCTGTACTTAAGAATGTCATTTCGTAGCAGAACTAATCTTCATTATAGTTAGAACAATCTCCTCCTTTCAGTGTGCTTTTATTTAATTATCATTTTGAAATCTTACAATTACTAAATAGTGGACATTTAGTTGGGAACATGGGGACACACAATATGGGAATTGAGGTATCTATATGGTTGCTTATTAAGTGCGTTAGCATGTTGAAACATAATTTATAGTTAAATTGCACCGTGTATCTAAACTTTGTAGAAACATACATTTGGAGTTTAATTTATAACCTATGCACACCTTTAGGATTCCTTCTAGGAGTTGTAGTCCATCGATTGTTCTAATTTCAATATAATTATTTGTTTGTTCTCTTGCAGTTGAAAGAGGAATGATGGTTGTCTTTTTTGATTACTTTTAATTCTTTGAACAATGAAAGTGCAACAGGGAAATGATTTCTTGATACAAATTACCCTAGCCATTTTTCAACAGTCTTTCCTCAATTTTGAATTTATAGGTAATTAACGGTTTCATTTTCCTAATCCTTTAAAATTCATACTTTATACTGATTGTGGTTTCTCTTCTTATTTTTTTGGCCAGATATCATACTTTATGCATCATCCTCTCTTACTGGAGCAGTAGCTTGATTGTGGATTACGGTACAGTTGAAGTTGTAACCATCTATGATTTATTTTTGGTTTTTGCATATGTTCATTTCTATCAAAAGGGAACAATAGATATGTGGCTAATTGGCACAACTGAATATAGTTGGCTTTTATAATCTCAGTTCTTAGGTAGTTTTACATTTTGCTTGGTAGAAAAATTGACGACACTTCATTTTACAAATTGTAAAAGTTTCTACAAAACAATACTAATTTTAAGTGAGTCAAGTCATGGTTTTAATAAGTTATTTTGTTTTATTTTAAATAATTTTCTATTAGAAGATTATTCCTATTATAGTATCTCTCTTTATGTTCTTAATGATGTAAGGATCTAGGATAAAGAGTGATCCATGTAAGAGGCATTTGCAAATATGTTAGCTATATTATATAGTGTGCCATATATTACAAAGTGGAAAAGCATGCAATTTTCAACCATCTCCTAAGGCACTTGCTTCTTACGTTTGTAACCATTTGCACCATGCTGAAAATGAGAATCAACCTACATTAAAATGTTGCACGAGAATGAAATAGCTAAGTTTGAAACATATGATTTCTTAAATGTATTACTAGGCATGTAGTTACATCACAATGCAATAGTTATCATTCATTCACACATACATCTAAATAGCATAAATCAAATCTAATATAATATTAATTTTCTATAGAATGATCCCAAGAAATGGTTTACTCATACTGCTCAGGTACTCTGTTACTGGTAACAACACTATTGTTATGGGTCATTGACATTTGATCTAGCATTAATTGGCTTATACTGTTTACCACAAGTATTGACCTTTTAGAAGAAGCTTCTTATATATCCCATTTATGTCACACACACACACACACACACACACACACATATATATATATATATATATTCCTGCTCTAACATACCTAGGTAGTATTCCAACAAAATTTAAATGAGTGTTGCAACTAAATTAGTTTATATTCAAACAACTAACGTTAAATGATAATTGACCTATTTGGTTTTTTATGTTCTTTTGTTATACGAGTTTCATTAGTCACATAACTCATATATACATCACTATTTGTTGAATTTTAGAGGAGAAGAGAGAATACGATGAACAGTTAATTTTATTGCAAAAAATTTCTTCGATTCTACAAGCTCTTTGTACATGATTATATATAGCTTAATTCTACTAATCGTTGCTTATTTCCTTAATTATAATTCTACTAGCCGTTGCTTATTTTCCAAATTATAATTCTACTAGCCATTGCTTATTTCCTAAATTATAATTGCCTAATTACACCATAATTACGACAAAGTACCAAGTATATCTAACAGCTGCATAATGGATGCTAGCCTTTTATATGTTTACTGTTTTCAGCCTAGATGAAATATTCTGAGGCTATCATTCCTATTTCTCAACACTCCCCGTCAAGTTTGGTTTGTATTTCCCTTTTTATTATTTCACTTTTCCAATACAATAATGATTGTTTGTAAAATATTAACAATTCTACTTGAAGAAAAAAGGTAAATGGTCCATGGATTGGGTATATTGACAAGACAAATGTACTTTTTACTATAACTATTATTTATTTAAATTTGATTGCCTTTAAATTACTAAAACATAACTTTTTAATAAGAGTTGAAGCATGTGGCATGCTACCTATGAAGATATATAAACGAGAATTTTCCCTCATAGTCTTTCCATCATAGCTCTCGAAACTTGCCATGTGATATTTTATTCTTATTCAACAATTAATGGTTTGAAAATAGTGCATTTACCATGCTAATATCAAACAAACGGTCTATAAATATATATCCTTCTTAAATTAATATGTTTTTATAACGAATAACTCATTATTATTTTTTATTTTTTTCGGTTGCAAACATCATAGGCTTTTAAGGGATTGTGTCTAAGTTCGGAACTACTGGAAATATTCTGTAGGTAAGTCTTTCTCATATAGAAAATTTTTCCAATGAGCACTTTTTTGTCGCACACACATCGTAGTTCTGTGTAAAAGATATGAACAAACTATTTGATTAGGCATCTTTTCTTTGAAATATTAGGAAAAATGGTCCTCTGATGTATGTTATAAATTAAATAAATCATGCAAATAGGAGAGCAATAGTGCAGTAATGATCCAACGTTTTTCTTTCATTAACATATTTTATGTGAAATAATTTTTTAAGATATAAAATGAGCAAAGCAGTCCACACACACTCATATAGAATGAAGCTTAACTAAGCATAGTGGGTTATATTTTCTATTCCATGTAATTTCACGCATCGTAATCATTTTTCCTTTTTGAGATAACTAACAATTGTCTCACGCATAACATAAAAATACATATACTTTGATATATTGCTTAGCTAATTTAGTTTAATGATACCATGCTTTATAGATATCACTACTGTAAATATCAAATCTTATTCTTCTTTAAAAGGAATAAGATATTTGGAATATTTTTCTAATTTAAGAGATAGCCTATGTTATCTCTTTTAGTTCGAGGATGTCACGGTGAGTGAGTTTAGCTTTTGAGTTTGATTTTACTTATATCTTTTCCTTATTGGTTAACTATATCTTGATTGTGAATTATCCAAATAAGTTTCCATTAAATTTGAATTCTTATAACTAAAAAGTGTAAGAAGACTAATATGACAAGCTATTATATAAGTATGTCCATAAATCATTTGGGCTTATATGGGTGAGTCCTTTAAATTCAATTACTTTTACATATCAGCACATTTATATGATACATAGCAACTGACTCATCTTAAAGATGAGCATAATGGTTCTTAGGGCATTTAAAATTTAAAATACATTATTATTTGTATCAAACTATAAAACTAAGTATGAATATTATGTAATAAAGAAAAAGAAATGTTTGATTTTTCAAGACTATCAAACTGTCATTGTTAGCTTATATAAATTCAGTATAACATAGTTAAACTCAATCATTTTTAGTAAGTATATTGTGATATATACATGATTTTCTAATTTTAATTTGCATAAGTATTGTATACGACTATACTTCGTCTCCTTACAAAACAAATAAATATAATTTGTCCCAGTGCTTTTAAACTTACAAAAAATAAACATTGCTCCTTATTGCATATTGATGAAACTTTTAACGTTCCAATCATCGCATGACTGAGCTGAGCATTTCTGTATCTTCAATGCATATTTTATTTCCACTTAATGCTATGCATTAAGAGTATTTCTTAGTTTAGCCAGATATTTAATAAATAGTAGGAATTTTCTCTTTGGCCTGCTTTATTTACAACTATCACATTTTCTAAGACTTAAATTTGATTTTAAAAATTATAATTACTTTTTGATACATATTGAAAATTAATACTAATTATGGTCATTATGGTTTTGTATTTTTATTTATCCCTAATTCATGCTTTAGACAACTTAGATATTGCTTAAACAATGCATTTAATGCAAATAAGAACTTTAAGGCGGTCCTCATGCTTTCCTCCTAAGTCTTTCTTTACTTTGATTTTTGGTTATTTGTTGATATCATCTTTATACGTTGATGGTAGATCTGTATTATATATATAGTTGTGTTGGGTAGAAAGAACAATCCAAAATGGCCTCTTGAAAAATCTCCAGTATTGATTTTACCTTTTATAGAAGTGATCAATATATAAGCTAAACATGGCATCCATTCACACAAATAACTAAGCAACTTCTATTAAAACACATGATCCTCTATTATAACTAAAAAGAAACACGATCCTCTATTCCACCATTGGTACAATAACTTCTATAAAATTTTACAAATTTGTTTACATCATGCTAGCTTCATTTATTGGTAAATCATCTTATTGCACTTCTATTACTAGCTTTCCGGTCATTTTATGATTGCATCATTGACAATATATTATAGTCTTACTAAGTTAAACATAAAGGAACATTTTCATTGTTTGTTCTACACGCTTCTATTTTGTTGTGGAATTTACATTTATGTAACATTCCTTAATCTTATATTAAAAGCAATATAGCTAAATTTATTCTTGCCAAAAAAAGAAAGGCATTTTATCCCGTGTTCCATTAATTCTGTCCTATAGCCTTAAAATTTTGAATCTGTACAGGTTGTTTTTAATGCCAATACATGATCGTCCACTAAACCAGAGTAATTTTTTTTTGCTTTCTTGATTGCAGATGTACATAAAAGTAAAAGTTCACTCATGCTTTTACATATTGCTTCTGTTTTTTAGCAAAAAAATTACAACTGTCACTGTTATTTTGTTTTTTGCTGAGTTGTTGAAGTATCCATCACTACTGACATTGTTACTGAGTTTAACAAAATTCAATTGCAGGAACACAATCAATAAGACCAACTGACTATACAGCTTGCATCTGCGGCCAAAGAAAAAGATGAAAAATAATTTCTTCTCGGGCGCTTGGTTGCTTTCTGAAATGAACATGGTCCTACCAACTGCATTATTAGTTTATTACTATTCTGTTTTTGTTAAGCTATAATAATAACACAAATAAATCTTATTTTCGTCTCCAAAGGTCCACCTTCTTTGTTACTTTTTGATTCATTAATGTTTTGACTATTTCTGCTAATTTTGTACGGTTGTGTATAAATATTTTGCATGTGAATTGTTTGTGGGTGACACATTACTTTAATTCTAATACCATACAATTGATTGTCGGTGACACATTACTATAATTCTAATACCATATAATTGTTCTGTCTTTGTTATAAAAGCATTTAAAAGAAAAGGTTTACACAACCAAATATATATCACGTTTTCTATGTTGCATTAAATTATGATTCTATTTAGTGAACGATAAACATTTTAGAGGAAACATTCTTTTATGATATGCCTTTAGTCCTAATTTATAGGACCTATGCTATTTAATGCTTTCATATTTCACTACCGACAAGTCCACTTTGCCGTTTATGTTTTCACTGGCATATATGTTTGAAAACATTCAGTCTTATTACTACGTTATATCAATAACGATTATGTATTAATTTTAAAACTTATATTTGATATTGTAGTAATGTTTTTAATTACTTTGAGTAATATTATATTCTAATTATTTATCAAAATAATTTAATTTTCTAACTACAGCAATTATATTTTTTCCATAACCATGTGCGAAGCACGGGTTTACACTAGTTATCATATTATTACTGAGTTGCATGTCAAGGCGGACAAGCCCCCTTAGTATTTTGTGAACTGAACCGTCACGCTTTATCATTAAAAAATAAAAAATACTGGGTTTCCAAGCGATTCTTCCCAGTTTCTTCCAACATGGTTACCTGAGTACAATCGCGCCTCCCTTTCCTCCTTTTTCCCTCGCCGTCAAAATTGGTTTTCCTTTTCTTCAATCACGCATCTCCCATTCCTCCATTTTTCCAGCTCTAAAAAATAACATACCCTCTCTCATCCTTCCTTTTCCTCGACCTAAAAAATAATGCAGCAGCCGATTTCATCCTTCTCTGCTCTGCCCACCATCGTCGACGCTTACTTTCAACGTCGCCTTGGTAGTTCGAGTTCATCAAGGGGGTGTCTTCCACTTTGCGAGCTCTTCTCCCGATGTAAGCACCTATTCTTATTCTTTTTGGCAATCAATTTTGAATTAGTTAGGTCCCTCTTCTTGGTGGTTCGATGAAGGCCCCTTATGATAGTTCGATTATTAAGTGAGGTTTTTGGCTAGAATTTGATTTCATCTATTATAGTATAGAATTTGAGCTTTTAGTGTTTAAAGGTTCATACAAAAAGGTAATTTATTGAGCATATGGAAAGCTATCGCATGTAGTGCAAAAGTATAAAGTAAATTATTGCCCAACATTTAATGTAGAATCTGGTACATGCTAGAATGAATAAATATTTATTTGGGTTTTCAGTTGATTTTTCATAACGTACCCGGTACCATGTTACTATGGTTGAATCTTGTGCAATGCTGTAAAAATATGATTTAATACTGCCAATATGTTTTCACCAAGGTTTTAAATCTCGGATATCGGGCACGTTTCGTCTCGGCGATTTTAGTGACTCGGTATCGTATCGGGGGAGATTTCGGACGAGATGAGTGCATCTCGGGCGCCAATATCGGATTTACATCTCGGACCTAAAGTTCATCTCGGGACCATATCGGAGTATAACACATCACATAATTTATAGCAAAAAATACATGGTATCGGTTTATCTAACATTTACTGAATTACCGCAACTAATCTCCACTATTCTAACTGAAAAAAATAATGCGGTTATACTTCAACTATATGAAATTGTTCAACAAAAGTTATAAAACATCATCAGTTTTAGCAATTACATATAAGTAGATGAAATGAGACAAATTAACTGAAAAAAGCGGGTTCTATACAATTACATATATGCAGTAAGAATAGCATAATAACAGTATCAGGAACTGATGCAAATAAAAGCAAATGCATATAAGAGATATCAGAAATCGAAGGGTTTCAGGCAATGCAAATCTACTTGTAGAAGATTATGCAGTAAGAATAACAAACTAAATCTACTTGCAAAACTACTCTAAATTATACTGTATATTCGATTTCTGAAAAATTGAATTTCATTAAAATAGAAACAACCCTAATTTACATACATGCAGAGAGTAGAGAGATTGGTCGAAGACGAAGCTGCAGACTGTCAAAAGTGAGATCGAGTAGTCGAAAATTGGAAGCAACTGCGAGCTGTCGGATGTTGGAAGAGGGAGTTCAATTTTTTTTAAAAGAGGGAGTTCGATATTTTGACGAGGAACGTGATCTTTTGAAAAGTTGAATCAGAAAGAAAAGGGCTTTGTTCATTTTTTTTTATGATAGACTGAGATGGGCTATTTTAATAAAAAAACCAATATATCGAGGATATCTCGGAATATCATTTCGCTTCAAATTTCGGCCGATATATGTAAATTTCGGCCGATATAATCGAAAAGAGATATCAACCGATATCTCATGTTTCGTTTCGCCCAAGCCTTCAACCGAGATCTCGGCCGAGATCTCGGCCGAGATGTCCGAGATTTAAAACAGTGGTTTTCACTATACCAAGAAAATTTTCATAACCGAGCTACTTGCGTAATATAAGACAATAGCCAACCATTATAAATAGATATAGTGCTTTTATTGGTGCATTTGAATCTAACAACTTAAAATCTCAGACCCAAAAAAAACTGCTTGCTCCTCTTGCATGTATTTGAGTTTCCTTTTCTTCTATGCCACTTTGCGCATTAGTCATGCTGCATTGAGCATATAGTATCTAAAGTAGTCGCTCTTCTAATTGTAATTTAGTCAAAAAGAAGCCATAGTAAACATGAAATCAAATTCATTCATGGTTACATATAACTGCATATTACGGTTTTAATAATTCTGAATGACTAAAATTGGAACATCGGTATGGTAATTTAAATATGTATCCCATAATTATTTACAGCCCAGCTGAAAAATAACTTTATAACGTAATCTTGGTTACAAGTTCCAGTAAATTCATATCCTTGCTGCCATATACTACGGTTAGCCACTAATTTCTCTCTCCTATCTTCATTTTTTAAATGACTTGACACGGTTATTTTTCGTACTGTTTTATGTATGAGTTATTGCATGTTATGATCTCTAAAAAGTGGATTTTAGCTGATTTACAGGCTTGCTGCCAGGTATCGGATCTAGGAGCACATTTTGTTTCCCAAATCTTAGTTATACAATATCTAATAGTTCACTATTTTTAATAGTGTGTAGATATGGTTGCATTTTCTATTTCCTGTAATCATATACCCAAATTCAGATGATGCTATTTTCTTGGATTATTTTTAGACATGTACTGTTATGCTTGGAATTCATTATGTTTTCATTCTCCTTGAATAGGTTTGAGGTTTTCTTCCAAAGATATTAATGTGTAATTCTTTTTTGGATGTACAGACATTGTTATCGGATGAGTTCTACTTTCACACAAAGTAAGTTGCTACACATAACCGATCTTGAATGGAATGCGGAAGAATATGATCAGTGAAGCTGCAAGGTATGCATTTTTACTTTTTAATGTATAATTGGCATTTTTATTTCCCAAATACGGGAAATATCTGGAATATCACCAGATAAGCTACGTTGTATAAATGCATTCATGTTAGCTAAAAGGTAATAAATACGCCTTAAAAGTTAATTCCGTTAAAATTATGATTACGTTATATAAATGCACTTGAAAACCAATTCATTAAACTACATCGTATAACTGTAGTTTAATCATTCAAATGCAACTATGTCAACATCAGTAGAATAATTGAAATCCACTCAATTATAATTATTGAGTAGAGGACTCGCTTTACAATTCAATTATAAAGCGGGTATCCAGACTAATATTATAATGATTAGTGAAAAAGTGGTGCTATTGCAAAAAAGAAAACATTAGTAAATTGTAAACATAAGATAAATTGTTGAGTATTTTTATTTTTTCCATTGTGCAAATAATTGAGCATAATTGTTATGTCTAGCTTTTCCCATACATTACTATACGAAATAAACTTTTGGTTCTACTGATTTTTAATGGAAATATGAAAACTCTTTTCTACCTTAAATCGCTATATTTTTTTAGACTAAGTCTGTTTTGGTTTGTATTCTGCTGAATTTTATTGAGCATGTTTTTCTTCATATCCTTTTCTTTTCCCTGTTGAGCTTTCCACAAGTTCGTTTACACTTATTTTGGCTGCTCACTGTCTTGGTTGCGCTAAAAAAATTCATGTCTCTATACTCCATGTTTCTAGCCTTTAACTTACTCTGGTGTTTCATTACCCATTGTTGCCTACTGGCCTGTTTCCCTGCTCTAAATTTATATATTGCATGCTACTTCTGGTTACACGCACATGCATTAAAAACTTTGACAAAACTTTAGCTTTTGATCTGTACTAATAACAAATTTATATGGAATAAAGAACAAAATTTGTATGATGACAGAATAACAACCTACTGGTATTTACTCTTTGATAACTGACAAAACATTGTTTACACATCTACATTTCTGACTACTATTGCACACCAAACAGTCATGAAGTTCAGCACCATGGTTCTACAGCTGCAGGGTTTGATGAAGATGGAATTGCTAGCAAACAACTATAGACCATTAACTAAGATGATATGCTTCTTATTTTATAGCCTTTTCTTAACTTTATGTTCTTGCACGTACCAAAATACTATATTAAAGTTTGAAACTGTTAACTGGCTTTGACATTTTTATCTTCCCTTGTGTCTCAAAGGCCATAATTTTTCCAAGTGAATATATTATATTCACTCTACCGCAGGTTATACTTTTTTCCTTGCTTTACTAACTTTTTTTTTCCAACTACCAGTCCCGCTCTGTTCATTTTTGTCAAAGCTACTTATTTGTTTCAATGGTTGTAAGAAGAAGTTACTATTTCTGTAGGATGTTTAATCTTTTTCTAGGTTGTTAGCTTATTCACATTATTGAATATCATACCAAATAATGTATCGATTTACTATGTTTCAATGATTTGAGTTTCAAAGTATCCTATATAGAGAAAATCGTTTTATTTTTATATGATTAACTTTTGATAAAGGCGAATGATTTTTTTTGTAAAGGTTCTTTATTGTAGCCTGATTCTCTAACATTTTTGGTGTTTGCAATTTGATTGAATGTAGATGATGATACATGTAGTAATAATGTGATTGGATAATTGCCATGACTCTGTAAAGATTGAATCTACTTCTCATTGGAATAGGGTGATGTTGTTTTTTTATTAAGAGTGGGGAAATTATAGGTGAAAGTTATATGATTATACTTTTAACTTATGAGTTCAGTTTTGGTATGTTAGTATTTTGTTATTTGAATATGAAAATGGTGATCTACAGTCCACATAGATTGTAGGTGATACGGGTGACATAAACTCTTTATTATTATTATTAAAGACTCGAGAGGTAATTTTTATATTTTAACTTGCAGACAGCATCATCAAAAAGTGGCGCTTACATCAAGACATCCAATGTTGGTTTTGTAAAAGATACATGCTAGGTTAGTTTCAAAACCATTCATTTATTGTATCATGAGCATCTACCAGTGAATGACTGTAAAAATTATATATTGTATATATCATGAATTAGGGGCTGTTGTTATGAAGTATGAAAGATTAAACTCGAAAGAGATTCATTATAGAGAGGCGTGGTTCTATGAGATTAAGAAAATTCTAGCATATATTGAATCCTACATAATTCCACAACAAGGTAGTTTTGCCTTTGGATTCAAGCATGTTGAAATTGACATGGATGAACATAATACGTGGTTATTTGTGTGCAAGGGAATTCGCTTGGACTGTGTGGAAGAGAGAAGTTTTTTTATGTTGTCACTGTGCAATTTGTGATGTTTCAATGTTATATATTATTGTGTTTCAATTGTTATTTCTCAAGGTTCCTTTTCTCGACCTTCTCTACAACTCGACAACATATTAATTTTTGGTATGACTTATGAAATTTACTGATTATTATATCTACAAAGTATTCTTTTCATGTTAAGTTTATATGGCGTTAGATGCCTAATTTAAATTATATTCATTCCGCCACTTTGTAACATCATGAATCATCAATGAAAGTAAACCATATAAGACACCGATAGAGGTAGGATTGCTCTATCATTGTATATATGTACAATGACATGATATTATTATTATTCTTTTTCTATGGTTTATCATTTTCTATATTGAGCTGCATGTTCTCTTTTAAATGTTCAAGGATTTCTAATTTTGACTTGTCTGTTGGCAATCTTTTGCTCTTGATGACTTCTGAAATCCAATCGGAAAGGGAAATTATTATAGATGCTATAAATAAGCTTGAAAGAAATGTATTTACATATTTAATATTTTACGAAAGAGGTCCATCTTGCTCTTTTGGTGTTTCATGATAAAATTTCTTTTCATTATTCTCCTATTCTACTTTTTACGCCACTTATCGATTTATGGTAATGAATCCACTATTTCATCAGTACTGAATAATTAAGTGCATCGAATGGAAATCATAGGCCCATATGAATAGAGCTTACTGAACAATAATATTCCTACTTTCTCATCGACATTTCTGCATCTCGTCTGGCTTCTCAACGAGAGGCTTTGAGTTCTTTTGCTTTGCGTTTTGCCTTTTGGTTGCTCCGTTGTTGGATCTAGGTTTATTGTATGGATTTGGGGGTTTTCGCTTTTACAGGCGATTTTGTGAGGCGATGCCCTCCTTTCGCTGTCGTCGCTGACGCCTTGCTTGCGATTGTTCCTCCTCCTGTGTCGGTCTGTTTCACAAGTGCAAGCTCGGTTGATATTGCTGTTTTTTCATCGGTGGCTTTCTCTTCTCTGGCTCGTCACAAGTATATTTTGGTGGATGGTCTGTTCATGGAGTTGTTGCCTTGCTTTGAGAAGTCTTCCCATTTCTCGTTTAGATCTGAAGCTCTGGCTCTACGGGATCTCCAGATCCAATTCGCGCCCAAATTGATTTTTGGGGCGGCGCTGGACTTGTCGACTTTGTTGTCGACTGATATTGCTTTTGGTTCGGTTGATGTTGGTATCGATTGTGGTCAGTTGGGTTTTTGCCATGAGGTTGAGTTAAAGTCGAGGAAGAAGGGAGAGTTCATCGCTCCTTTTTCTCCTCGCTTGTCTGTTCTGGGCTGTGCGGTTGCTAGTCCTTCTACTGTCGATCTATGCTTTGGTTCGGTTATCGGAGGTTTGGTAGATAAAGATTTGATCACTTTGTCTCCATCCCCGTGCCATCCGATAGTGCCTGTTTCGGTTACGAGTGGGTGTTCACCCTTTACTGTGAGTGGTTCTTCTGGGTGGTCTATGGCTGGTGGCGGGATCTTGTCTGCAGTATCGGTTATGGGAGATTCGGCAGATGAGGTATCGGCTGCCCCTTGTCTTGCCGTTGTTGAGGAGCTTTGTTGGAAGTTATGTCTCTCTTGCTCTCCTTCGTTGTTTGTAGTTATTGCTGGGTTGCCTTGTGACTGTTGGGGGTTTTCCATTGTTGTCGATACTGTTTACTTGAGCCTTGACACACTTAGGTGTGTGCTCCCTGACACTACCGCCTCTCTCGGGTCTGGCAGTGTGTCAGGTCACTGTGGTGATGATCTCACCTTTTCGTCTATCTGTTTGTTTGGTAGTTTTATGACGAGCTTTAGGTCCTCGTCGGCGTTGTTGGCTTTCAGCAGTGTGTTAGTCCAATTTTCGTTGCTAGTCTGGAACGAATCGAGGGTTTCTATCTGTTGGGTTTTGTCTCTGAGTCACTACAACTCCAGTTTTGTGTTGCTAGTGACTTGGTTGCTTTTTCATTCTCCGGTATTTTCAGTACTCTATCGGGGCCATCGATCAGCTCAGTGGGCCTGGAGCGATTGGCGTGGGCGGTATCCTATTTCTTTATCTGTGCGTATAGTGATCGTCTGTGATCACTATACGGACAGCATGGGATACTGTCAGCCTTCGGCGCTCCGTTCTTCTGGTTCCGCTGCTGGGTGCGCCTCGCGAATCTTACCTACGATGCGGGGCTGTACTTTTAGTGACAGTCTCGTTTTGGTAAGATTCCCACAGCAAGATGGGACGCATCTGGATTGCTCCCTTACACTTGACCGGTTTTATTTCTGTCTCCCCCGTGTCGCTCTTCATTTCCGTCATTACCCTGATCTATCCCAGCAGTTAGTTGAGTCGGGGGTATCAGTTTCTGTTATCCCCCCAACCTCTTTCTTCCGCTTTTTACCAGCTACTATCTGCCCCGCTACTGATCGGTTTATGTGGCAGTGTGCAGTTCGCCTGATTCGCCTTCCCTTTTGCTTACGATTTTCTTCTGCTATTTCTGCTCCTTCTGTTCCTTCGAGTCCATCTTCAGCGTACTGCTCAACAGAGTGCTCCCTCCCCTTTTCTTCATGCTCTCTGTCCATTACCATCCCGATGATGAGTAAGGCAGAAATTGCGCTACTGAATGAGCGTCTTGACTGTCTGTCCAGGAACTCTTTTACGGAGGTTGCTGGGGCTACTCGGTCAGCCTCGACCGATAGTGAGGAGTCCTCTGTGGCTTCTTTTGAGCCCGCGGTTTCTTCTGTTCGTCCGTCCCGTCGCAGATTGCGTAGAGTTCCATCTACTCCTCGCACCATCCGTACACGCTCTATAGCGGCGTCCGAGCAGGTCGACAGATCTACTCGATACTCACTGTATCTTGTCTGAGCTCGCTCGGTCATCCTGCTTGTTGTGGTCTGCTTATTCCTTTTTCTGCTTTTTTCGTCATGTCGAACTTTCTCTTCTGGAATGTTCGCGGTATTGGCAACGATGCATCTTTGGCTAGGCTAAAACGCATTGTCCGAAAACATTCGGTGGGTTTGCTTTCTATTCTGGAACCTCTTCTAGATCCGGTAGGCATAAACAGTACCGTTTTATCTTTAGGTTTTAGCGGAGGGTCTGCCAACGTCTCGGGTAAGATTTGGATTTTATGGTCCAAATCCTATTCGGTCCACTCTATTTTTGACTCTACTCAACTCCTCTCAGTAGCCTGCACTTCTTCTTATTTTACTTCACCTTTTCTGTTTTCGGCTGTGTATGCCAAATGTGTTCGTTCGGAGAGGCTAACTCTTTGGACCGACATTTTAGGTCACGGTTCTCTGGGCTTTTCTTCCTCCGTGATTGGCGGCGATTTCAATATCGTCGCATGCCAGGCAGAGAAACGGGGAGGAGCAGCCATCAACCGTCTTGCGATGGCGGATTTTAACTCGTTCATTGTCGGATCTGGTCTCTCAGAGCTCCCGTTCGTGGGATCGGCGTTCACCTGGTCTAATAACCAAGTGGGCCCTAGTCGTATTCTTTCCAAGCTAGACCGGGTTTTCGGCTCGGAGGATTGGTTTCACTTACCTTTCTCCTTCTCGGTTGTTCATCTTCATCGGACCTTCTCTGACCATTCCCCTCTGTTAGTTCGATGCTCTCCTTTCTCGCTGTCAGGGCCCTCTTCTTTTCGCTTCCAAAGTATGTGGAGATCTCACCATACTTTTCATCAAGTGGTAGCTGATTCTTGGTTTGTTCCCATCGTTGGTCCTCCATGTTCTGTTTTCAGTCGCAAGCTGAAGCGCCTCAAGTGCTGTCTTAAGGCTTGGAACACGAACGTTTTCAAGAACATATTCGATCGTGTTCAGTCTGCCGAAGAATCTCTTATCGTTGCTGAATCTTTGGTAGATGAGTCTCCGACATTATCCAACAAGGAGGCGTGGGCTTCTGCTCAATCCTTCTTTGCTTCGGAACTTCGTATTGAGAATGACTTCCTTCGCCAAAAGGCGAGGGTCAAGTGGGTGGTCGACGGCAACGCGAACTCCAAGTTCTTCCACTCTTTTATTCAGAAGAAAAACAACCTTCTTTCCATTCGGGAGATCTTGCGCCCCGATCTATCTTTAGCATCCTCGCCTGAGGAAGTCAAAGATACAATTGTGACTCACTTCCAATCCTTCCTAGGATCGCCATCGGTTGCCGAAACCGACCCTTCTCTTTTAGCTTTCATTCCCAGGTTGGTTCTCTCGCCAGAAAGTGATATCCTTGCGGAATTCCCATCACCTGAGGAAATCCGAGCTAGTGTTTTCGCTCTAAGTAAGGATAGTGCTAGCGGCCCCGACGGGTTCAACGGAACCTTTTACCGTTGCTTTTGGCCAATTATTCAGGCTGACTTCTGTCTTGCTGTCCAGTCTTTTTTCGTCGGTAGTTTCCTCCCCTCTAGCTGGTCTTCCACCAACCTTTTTCTCATCCCTAAGTGCGACCTGCCGCGTGCCTGTGGCGACTTTCGGCCCATCAGCCTTTGCAACTTTTCAAATAAGGTTATTTCCAAGATTTTGGCTAGCCGTTTGGCCCCTTTCCTTGAGCGTATTATCTCTTCGTCTCAAGCGGGTTTTGTTAAAGGGCGCTTAATTTCCGACAATGTGCTGTTGGCTCAGGAACTTATTTCCCAGATTGACAGGAAAGTGCGGGGCTCTAATGTTGTTTTCAAACTGGACATGGCTAAGGCTTACGATCGTATGTCGTGGTTTTTCATCATAAAGGTTTTGAGAACTTTCGGTTTCCCGGAAACCTTCATTGACCTTGTTTGGAGGCTTATCTCCAACTGCTGGTTCTCTGTGCTCATTAATGGTTCGGCTAATGGGTATTTCAAGGCTGGGAGAGGTCTGCGCCAAGGAGACCCGCTCTCGCCGCAGACCTCTCCCAACCTTCTCTTTTTGTGATCGCGGCTGAGGCTTTCATTCGCGGCCTACATACCTTAACGATATATGGTCAGATTCAGCGTTTCGGGATTCCTAGGGGCTGTCCTCTCATTTCATCTCTGTCGTTTGCTGATGACATTGTTATATTCTCTAACGGTAGTCGCTCCTCTATTCGGAGGCTCCTTAGTTTCATTCATCTTTACGAGAGATCCTCTAGTCAGCTCGTTAACGCTTCCAAAAGTTGTTTCGTCCGTGCGAAGGATTGCTCCACTTCTCGATCTTCCTGGATTGAGACAATCTCAGTTTTCAACGAAACCTCGCTTCCATTACCCTACCTGGGTATAGTTCTGTACCGAGGTAGGAAGCTTAACGCTTATTTTGACCCTTTAGCTGACAAGGTGAGGGGTAAGGTCATTCGTTGGAATGCGGCTCTTCTCTCCCAGGCTGGCAGACTTGTTCTCATAAAGTCTGTGCTAGATTCGATGGGAACTCATGTCTTTGCGACTATGACCCCAACCTCCTCTTTCTTTCGGACGTATCGTTCTTTGGTCTCTTCCTTTTTCTGGGGCAACAAGGAAGACGATCGCCGCCAACACTGGATCTCGTGGGACACAGTTTGTCGCCCCAAGAACGAGGGCGGATTGGGGCTGCGCAACCCCAAGGATATTTGCTCTGCTTTCGCTTGCAAACTGTGGTATAGATTTGGTACTAACGACTCTTTATGGTCCTCGTTCCTTCACGCTAAGTACCATAGGCTAGCGGGCTCTAATTATACAGGTACTCCGTCCTATGCTAGCGAAACTTGGAAGCACATACAGTCAGTGAAATCTTTATCTGATTCCCATGGAGGTCTTTTAGGCTGGGACGGTGCTCCGTTTTCCATCCTCAGAGCTTGGACTTCGATTAGAATTCCCTCCCCCATCCGCCCTTTGTTTTCCTTCATCTGGGATTCTCGATCTCCTCCAAAAGTTTCGACCCTTATGTGGCGTATCCTCCATGATGGCCTACCATTAGACAAGAATCTCCAACGAATAGGCATCCCATTAGTTTCCCGTTGCAGTTGCTACGACAGCGGGGAATCGGAATCCTTGAACCATTTATTCTTCGCTGGTTCCACAGCCAGATCTTGCTGGAATTTCTTCGGAAATTTGGTAGGTGTCCGAGGAATTACCAGATCTGTTAACGATCTACCATCATCCTGGTGGTCTGGGAACTCCAGGAAATCTCTTCGTTCGATCATTCATCGCTTGATTCCTTGTCTCCTTTGCTGGCACATTTGGTGTGCTCGGAACAAGGCTATCTTCGACAGTTCTCCTATGGAACCCGTGGCCATTATTCGGCGAGTCAGGAATGACGTATTCCTTGCTTTTCGAGGTCGGCCTTTCAGGGGACGCATGAGCCCCCGTATCCATCATCTTGTGGGTCTTCTGTCTATTACTTGTGCGCTGAGTTCCGCTAGAACTGGCGTTGGTTGAGTGATCCACTCGGGGCGTTGGTATTCTACCGACGGTCTTGACTCTCTCATCCCCCCCCCCCGCTTTTTTTGTTTTGATGTGGTTGCTAGTTTTTCAGGTTCAGGATATGTAGGGAGTTTTCGGCGTTATCTTTGCCTAGGATTGTTTCCATTGGTTGCACTTCAGTTGTCCATTCTTCTTTTCGGCTGTTGGAATTCGGAGCTCATATAGTCTTGCTGTTTGGCTGGTTGGGTTTGTTTGAGGCCGCATGTTATGGATCTCTAGGATTAGCATGTTTTGGCTTGCGGATCTCTATGGGTATTATCTCCCTCTGTTGGTGGGTGGTTTTCTTTATGGTGGACTGGCCTACACCTTTTTGGTGTAGCGGGGTTGATGGTTGAGCGGTTGTTTATTTTTATTTTTGAGCTTTGTCTTATGGTGCTGCTGTCAGCTTAGCTTTTTCCTTTCTTTGGTTTTTTAACTGTTTCTTTTTGTATCGGGTTTGTGGGAGGCATATTTTGTAGGTCTTGCCGTGTTCTGTGAGCCGTTGGAGAAAGGCTTGTTTCTCCTTTTTATAAAATTCTGGTTTAAAAAAAAAGAATCCACTATTTCATTTGCTTCCTTTAAATATTTTGTTGTAGTTTCATGATGGTATCTATAATTTTGGAATAAATGAATCAATATTTATTGTAGGATAATAACTAACTAGCATATCAAAGCCTATGTTTGGTAGTAATAAAAAAATTGAAAAATACTTTGGATGTCACTATTTCATTTTAGCTTTCTAATTTTTTGACACTATGAGAAAAAACAAATCAGACGACGGATATGCTCAGTTGTTTGAATGAATACCTATCTGTCGTCTATTTCTGTGCCGTCTCATTACACATCAGACCATAGATATACCCCGTCGTCTGATATGCACCAACACATCAAAAGGAAAAAACCATATGTTGTTTGATGTCATAGTATCATTTCTAGAATTTTCTATTAGACAACACATTAATATTGACTGATATGCATACCAATTACAATTATATTATATATTTGAAGAATGAAATATATGAATAGCAATTTTATTTAAAAAAATAATTTATTTCAAATTCAAATACAATACAACTTTCACTATACTTACATTTTCAAATACAATACAACTTTCACTATTCTTACATTTTCAAATACAATACAAATTTCACTATCACTGTCATATATACAACTTTTCTCTACACTCTCATATATAACATATTTTTACTAGCACTCACTTACACCCACTCGAGTTTATTTTTGATATTGATCTTCATTTGCTTGCTCCAGCTTGTGTCCAGCCATCTCTTATACCTATCAAATAAACAACACAGTAAAATGGAAAAGGAAACAAACCTAAATTGAAAAAATAAAATAAAATTTGAATATTAATATTGCCTCAGTTTATGGGTTTGTTTTCTCTTCATGTTTTAGATTTGACCAAACAAATATATATGTGCATGGACAACATATGATATGCACAATGTATCACTATGAATATCACAAGGCCAGACATCGATTAAATCTCACGGATTATTGCAAAGGTCAAGCTCGAAAGCTCAACATAGTGCAAATGTGCATAAGGTCAAGCCCAAGCCTCCTCGGGCTCAACTCAGGTGCACATATCATAAACAAGTTTCATCAATTCAACACACACAAGAGCACATAATGAATACAAGGCAAGAAATATCAAAACAGTTTAAGCATAGTGCATATAGGAGCAGCATGAACAAAGCTGAAGTGCACATGTATAAACCAGACAAAAACAAGGAAAATATGGCAATATTTCACACATATATAATACATATGCATGTGTGTGTATGCATGGAAGTAACAAGCAAGAAGACTGCATATAGCAGTAACAACCATCCAAGGTTCATGATATTCAAGTATCAATTTCTGGCCATTCGAGGTTCAGGGAAGGCAAGGATGTATACATTCAAAGTTCAGGGAAAGCAATCAAAGCAAAATACATTTTGGTATCAAAGCATATATACATGTATAAATCTCTGATTGCTTTGATACTTGAATGGCCTGAAATTTATATATATGTATGTATGTATGTATGTATGTATGTATGTATGTATGTATGTATGTATGTATGAACCATTCAAAGAAAAATGCATACATGTATACATGTATAATCCAAAATGCATACAAAAGGATGTATACATGTATCAAAATGCATTCTAGGTTCAGGGAAAGCAATCAAAGAGAAATCCATTCAAGTATCAAAGAAAAATGCATCAAAAATTCAACATATGAACCCATGAACAATTCAAAAGCAGCTCAAAGCAATTCAAAATCATCTCAAAGCACATATGTATATACATATATACATAAACACATGAACAATTCAAAAGCAGCTCAAAGCTATTCAAAATCTGGTTAAGGGATTTTACATGTATATACATATATATAAAACATATGAACACATGAACAATTCAATGCACATGGTCCAAACTCATGGCATAAGACTAGATCATAAATGAATCAGTTCAAGTGCAGAAATGAGTCAGTTCAAGGCACAAGATCGGGCCAGATCATAAATGAACCAGCAAAACAGAATGAAGTGGGATGTAATTGGCACACTAATATACATATATACACATACATCTATACATGTATACATGTATATATGCAACACATGTTCAGAGAATCAACCAACAGCAAGCTTTAAGTAATATACATATATACACATATGTAAATACATGTATATTTATGCATACTCAAAATGGTTCAAGCTCAAGTACAAGTATATGT
Organism: Allium fistulosum; assembly: GCA_030737815.1. NCBI lineage: Eukaryota > Viridiplantae > Streptophyta > Magnoliopsida > Asparagales > Amaryllidaceae > Allium > Allium fistulosum. The sequence goes on from CM060902.1 coordinate 1,028,491,502, forward strand.
GAGAACTGAAACAACATAACACACATACGAGGGTGAAGATATACATACACAAGCACTAGGGTATAATTATACAGACTTTTCACACATACAGAAATGAATTAAGATGTAACAGCACATATACACATATGTATATACATGTATATATGCCACACTGAAATCCCATATATCTCAAAACTGAAATCCTATTACACACATATATATACATATGAACACATGAAAACAAGTATATACATATGAACACATGAACACAAGTATAAACATTCACATAAATTAAAACAAGGCATGACCAACAAGACTCACAACAATAGGCAATGATATGGACCTGCAATTCAACACAAGACTCGAGAAACTGGACACATATACAACAAGTATATACAATAAGACATATCAAATGTTGAACTGCTCTGCCTTGAACAAGGTAGTTCCAGTCAACACTGCCTTGAACAACAAGGTCCAACATAGCAATCCACTAACTTCGACATGAAGTCAAGAGCACATCGTCAGGTGCCATAGTGAAAAACAAGGTCCAACCTAGCAATAAAATTAGCAAATGGAAACCAAAGCAGAAATTCAAGAATCAGAAAACCAAATCAAACAGAAACCAAAATCAAAAATTCAAGAATCAAACCGAATCATATATTCACATATTTAGAAATAAATTCCTATATAAGAAACCCAAATCATCATCGACCAATGCACTTCAGTCAAGTTTTGTTCATTGTCACATAAACACCCAAATCATCACAGGCAAATCAAGTCGAGATCAATACAAAATCAAATGGGAGCAGAAATCGAAAGGCAAATCAAGTCGAGATCAATACAAAATCAAATGGGAGCAGAAATCGAAAGGCAAATCAAGTCGAGATCAATACAAAATCAAAAGGGGCTTAAAACTCAACATATATACGAAAATATAGGAAATTAGTTCTTATATAAATAACCCAATTCATCATTGGCAGGATAATCAGATTCGAGAACAATATAGATCGAAAGGGGAAAAATCATACCAAAATCAATCGATGAACAATCGACAAGGAGTCGCAACCATCAATAGCCATAATCGAAGAACACTCGATAAGGAATGAAGCACGCAACCATCAATTTGCACAAAGACGAGAAGATGAGAAGGAGACGACTTCAATTTCATAAAACCCTAAGTTAACGACGAGAAGAAGATGGCGATTTTCTCCTGAATAAAAATAAAAGGGGGAACGAAATAATAAAGGGAGGATCAAAATAATAAAGGGGGGAATAGAAAAAAATAGTGGCCACGAAATAATTAAGAGGAAAAAGTTGGAGCCAAAAATAAAATTTTGATAACTTAAAACAGATGACATATAAAATGTTGTCTGAATAACAAGCTTGTACATAGGGATTTCACGGGCCATTTAGACAACAGATGAAAAATTATGTGGCTCTTCAGACAACAAATGGTTTTGCCATGTGTTGTGTGAAAAAGTGGGATAACAGAAAATCTACCTTATGTCGTGTGATCACTGTTATCTGATTCACTTTGTGGCATAGTGTGGTCTAGCTCAATTTCCTTTAACAAAAAAATCTTTAGTGTTATTACGTTGTACGAATGTGGAATTAATGACAATTTGGTTAGTAAGGCAACTAGAGAGAAACAAAAATATTAATTTGATTTTGTGAGTATATCTACTTATTATTCGGATATAAATAAGTTGAATTTTATATTTAATGATTCAATGTATTTCTTTCATGTAAGATTTTATTCTCCATACTATCTATTAATTGTGCAAACCAAGCTTATTTATGGATAGTAATATTTAATAAAACATTTGAAGATTACATTTGTCGATGTTGATTAGAAATCTTCCTTATTTAGTCATTTATATTTCTACTAGCAAAGCTAATTAGGGTTACAATGTATAAACAAAATATATATTCATGATATAAATAAGGTATAAGTGCAGTTATTCAAATATAAAATAAACTGCTATATTTAGCCCAACTTACCAACATAGTGCATGTATAGTTAAAGGTTATTAATAAAGTTCATATAAACATACATTTGTCTTATAACAAGGACATTATAAACTATATATACAAATTTTAAAAATAGTTTACATATTTGTATGGTTATTTCACTATTTTAGAAGTGAACTTGAAAAATCTTATGGAGAATATAACTCTGACAATTAGTTAACTCGCATACTACATCGATAATGTAGTGGGATCGAAGAGTTGAAAGGTTATCAGCACCATGTCTTATAAATATAGGAGAGGGGAGACTATAATTTACTATCAACTTCCATATATGTGTACATAATTTTTCGTAGACATAAACAGTTACACAAGTAAATTAATTCTTTTCCTATATGTTTGTTCACTTTCTTATAATCATGGTGAAACTGTAGTGCTAAATTTCATCATTCATTATTTAAAGACTTAACTTCATATTATCATTTGCCAATGACCACTAAGACAAAATGTTTTGATTACACATTCTTCTTGGTTGTGTGTGTTGTGCGGAAATTTCAATTGATTTGCACTAACTCCAAAACTGCAGCGGAATACTAAACTGCAAAAATAATCAAAACAAGGATCTAGCTTGTCGATTAATTATCAACCACCAATTCAATGAAAAATAATCACCAAAGAAAGAGAAATAGAAGAATAGAGAACACAGAGATTTAACGTGGTTCGGCTAGATTGCCTACGTCCACGGACCCAACAACTATTCTTTATTTCACTGAAGAAAGAGAGTACAAAAAAAAGAGATTACAAAATTATAGGTAGTAGTGGAGAGGCTAACCTATAATTACAAATTGAATAATCAATTTATCCAAAGACTTGTTTACGCTCAAAACCCCTAATTGGTTGACTGTAGAAATTAGGGTTTACTGAAGAAGATGATAATGGTGGATGCTCTCTCACAGTCACACAAATATGAAGATGAACTTCCTTCATTTAAATAGGCATGAAAATGAAGGATGCTTGGGGATGAAGAAAATTAATTTCCAGATTATGTTTGAAACCTTTCCGAATATCCATGATTTGATTTCTATGTAAATGGATAATGGTGATCTTGGTTTCCATAATTTTCCTTTCTTGAATCAATCTCCATCAGCAATCTTTTCTTTCTTCATATAACAAATTATTTGACTAATTAATTGGTTAGCAATTAATTAGTTTCCTTTCTCTAAAAGATATCACATATCCTTCCTCTTTATCTTTCCATATATAGCCTAATTAATTGATTGATTGAATCAATTAATTATTTTCTTGTCTTCTTTTGGAAAATATTTGAATCACATAAATTCAACACTCCACCTTGATTCAAATATAACAATCTCTCTGCATCACCACATCTCGACAAATTGTTGTGTCTACGTCAACAAGCTCAATGTGAACTATTTTGGACAATATTGCCCAAACAAAGCTTCCAAATCTTTCCCAAGCATAAGAAAGATAGTATGCACATCAGCAAACATAATGCATACGAAAAAGTACCAAAATTCTTCAACATATCCGACATAGGAGATGAAACTGTAGATACAAATCTTTGAGAGACCAATGGAGATTTAACAGCGCACTTCACCTTCTCCATTTCAAATTGAGTGAGGACATACTCAACATTATCTACTCCAATCTCCTCGACAAGAATTTTGCTAGACTTTCCTAAGTCAACATCAGCAGACTCATCAACAAGCTCCACAACATTCAAAGCATAAGATGGAGAATCATCGCTACAAATATGCTTACAAATAGGGCCAACTGAACCGAAAGGCCTTTCCAGCAAGTGAGCTCCACCTAGAGTCTGAACCTCTGTATTCTTCTCATCAACCATGGTATCATCGGAAATACCAATATCTCTCCGAATATGGAAACAATCTGATGACTCCAAATGTGTTTGGCAATTTTCTGTCCTCCCAATGTCATCACTTGATAGAGGCTCCACCTTCAACAAAGACCTCTCATCAAATATCGCATGCCTGCTAGTCACAATTCTCTTAGTTGTTTTACACCACAACCGATACCTCTTCACTCCTTCTCTATAGCCTAACAAAATGTGCTTGCTTTCTCTAGGCTTCGACTTATCATGTCTCTCATCTTCTAAATAAGCTGAACAACCAAACACTTTAAGGAATGAATAATCAACAGGCTCTCCTTTCCATGTCTCTTCTGGGATCTTCATATCTATGGCAATAGAAGGTGTGTGGTTGATGAGAAATACTGCCATAGATATCGCTTCTGCCCAAAATCCCTCTTTTAGACCAGCAGTCGTTCTCAAGCTCATAGCTCTCTCCCACAATATCCGACACATGCTCTCCGCCACTCCATAACAATGTGGCTCAACAGAAATAGAAAAATCTCTAATTACATGCTCGAACGCACAATAGTTAGTGAATTCTTGTGACATAAATTCACTACTATTTCCAACTTTGAGAACCTTCAAACGCTTCCTCGACTGCTTCTCTACCAAGGTCTTCCACTTACAAAATTGGGTAAATATTTCATCTTTGGCCTTTAAGAAATAGACCCAGACCTCACATGAGAAATCATCCACAAATAAGACGAAGTAACTGGCTCCACCAAAAGATGCAACTGGGGTGGGTCCCCACACATAAGAATGAACATACTCTAGAAACTCTATATCTCTAGGTCTTCCAACATCAAATGTGACATGCTTCTTATTTCCAAAAGAACAATCTCCACAAGAGCTAGGCTTCAACTGACAAACATCATCAATCAACCCACGCTTCTTTAGTACTTCAAGACTCTCCTCATCAACATGACCTAAACGAAGATGCCATAACTGAGTAGAATCTAGAATACTAGAATCAGTAGAAACTACCGACTCTTCTAAGACTGTCTCTCCATGAAGCACATAAATATCATTCACTCGCACCCCTTTCATCACCACCAAGGAACCCTTCGCCACTCTCAAATTCTCTCCATCTATTATTATCCTCATACCAAGTCTACTCAAAGCTCCAACTGATAACAAACTTCTACGCAGCATCGAAACATGTCTAACATCTGTGATAGTCCTAATAACACCATCATGCATCCTAAACCTCACACTTCCAACGCCCACAACATGACAAGATATATCATTCCCCATATGAACTGCTCCACCATCAATCTTCTTGTAACTGACAAAACAGCTCCTATCTGGCGTCATATGACAAGAGGCTCCAGAATCAATCACCCAACTATTATGCTCTAAAGGTGAAATACTGGCTGAAAATAATGATGTATTACTATCACTTCTATCTACATCTGATCTAACTTCTGGCAAAACTGAAGCTTTCTTCTTCTTCTCTCTCTTCTTTCTAAGAGCTGGACAATCCCGTATGAAATGTCCCTTCTTCTTACAATAATAGCAAGCACCCCTTCTAGGACCCTTGAAGTGGGACCTATGCATATCTCTACCTCCAAGGTGCTTTTGGCTTTTATCTCTTCCTCTAAACCAATGAAGTTGTTGCTGAAGAACACCATCATTAGTCTTCACCTTCCATGTCCTAAAAACTCCTTTTCTAACAAATTTGGTGATGCCATAATTTTTCATACCACTACCGAAAGAATTTTCCATTGATAACTAACCTAGAACAAGACAGCTAGCTCTGATACCAAACTGTTGTGCGGAAATTTCAATTGATTTGCACTAACTCCAAAACTGCAACGGAATACTAAAGTGAAAAACTAATCAAAACAAGGATCTAGCTTGTCGATTAATTATCAACCACCAATTCAATGAAAAATAATCACCAAAGAAAGAGAAATAGAAGAATATAGAACACAGAGATTTAACGTGGTTCGGCTAGATTGCCTACGTCCACGGACCCAACAACTATTCTTTATTTCACTGAAGAAAGAGAGTACAAAAAAAAGAGATTACAAAATTATAGGTAGTAGTGGAGAGGCTAACCTATAATTACAAATTGAATAATCAATTTATCCAAAGACTTGTTTACGCTCAAAACCCCCATTTGGTTGACTGTAGAAATTAGGGTTTACTGAAGAAGAGGATAATGGTGGATGCTCTCTCACACTCACACAAATATGAAGATGAACTTCCTTCATTTAAATAGGCATGAAAATGAAGGATGCTTGGGGATGAAGAAAATTAATTTCCAGATTATGTTTGAAACCTTTCCGAATATCCATGATTTGATTTCTATGTAAATGGATAATGGTGATATTGGTTTCCATAATTTTCCTTTCTTGAATCAATCTCCATCAGCAATCTTTTCTTTCTTCATATAACAAATTATTTGACTAATTAATTGGTTAGCAATTAATTAGTTTCCTTTCTCTAAAAGATATCATATATCCTTCCTCTTTATCTTTCCATATATAGCCTAATTAATTGATTGATTGAACCAATTAGTTATTTTCTTGTCTTCTTTTGGAAAATATTTGAATCACATAAATTCAACAGTGTGCGGGATGGGCAAGAGAAGGAAGGTGGGAGAAACAATTACTGCATAACTTATCAACTGATTTAAGTATAAATGGTGAGTAACTTTATTCTGCATTTTCTGATAGAAATTTCTTTAATTAAAAATAATAAATAAAACATTTGGCTATGTATGCTACTTAATATGGTGAATACCTATCGAGACCTTACTATAGTTACGAGACATTTCACAAAAGCAACTTCCATTCATTAAACAAAAAACACCTTTTTACAGGGGTTCAACATATCACGTTCATGTATTAGTTGGATAGTGTGAGCGAAGAGAGGCTAATCTAATGCGCTTAACCATTTATTACAAAGTGTTCTTAATATTTTAATTTATATTATGATGATGATATCTTAATACGGTTTCAATTTAAATAAAAAAAGTTTTTGGGCATTGCTACCATTTTATTTTAGCTTTCTAATTTTTTGATAAGCTTAATCTCCTTAAGAACATAATCTTTACTGATATTAAGTCTTATAAATGTGAAATTTATGACAATTTGGTTCGTAAGGCTATTAGAGAGAAACAAAAATCTTCATTTAATTTTGTGAGTATATTTGCTTATTATTTGGATATAAACAAGTTGAATTTGTTATTTAGTGATTTGATATATTTCCAAATTAGATAATTCAGTCAGCCTCAACACGAAGGTTTTTTTTTGAAATGGTACTTAGATACAACATGTCATTGGGACAACAAACCACAAATCATGTGTCAATAAATGTTCGAATCACGCTACGCAAGTTTCGAACTTGTGACCTCTCGCACCAAACATGAAGGTTATACCATGCTGGTTTTTTCAAATATTACAAGAGATAAAGGAAACAGGTTTCATTTATCGCATACATATAATTTTCTTAACTAATTTATATTTAATTTACATTTTGCTACTCATATTTCATACGTATTTGATGATTTTATGATTAAGAACTCAATCCAACATTTTAAAGTTATAGAAATAATTGTGGCTATCATTATTGCCCAAAGGGCAAGAATAACATCTCCTATGCTCTTTTATCTGAGCATTTATCCTCCATCTTCCTTAAAATATCTTAAAACTTCAAAATTTAACTAACATGGCCATGTAAAATAAGTAAGCGAGCAAATTAAATTCTAGAATTCACGGTTTAGATTTCATCAGGTTTTCTCAAGGCAACTTCTAAATATGATATCTACTTTACTATTAAATTTAAGCACATGTAGGTAAATCCTACCTATTCTACGATAATTCAATTTAAATGCTGAGTCAATTTTAGGTAACTTATAGTTGTATGATGGCTAAAATGAATTGCATGGTATAATATTCAGTTATATGAATGGATAACTTTACCGTTATATTCAATCAATCTCTACTTTAAGTTTCCTACTGTTATGATAAGTGGATAATTTAATTGTTTGATTATATTTTCAAATATTACAAGAGATAAAGGAAACAAGGTTTCATTTATAGCATACATATAATTTGCTTAACTAATTTATATTCAATTTACGTTTTGTCACTCATATTTTAGACGTATTAGATGATTTTATGATTAAGAACTCAATCCAATGTTTTAAAGTTACAGAAATAATTGTGACTGCCATTATTGCTCGAAAGGCAAGAATAACAACTGTTATGCTCTTTTATCCGAGCATTTTATCCTCCATCTTCCTTAAAATATCTTAAAACTTTAAAATTTAACTAACAATGGCCATGTTAAAATAAGTAAGCGAGCAAATTGAATTCTAGAATCCACGGTTTAGATTTCATTAGTTTTTCTCAAGGCAACTTCTAAATATGATATCTACTATACTATTAAATTTAAGCACATGTAGGTAAATCCTACCTATTCTACGATAATTCAATTTAAATGCTGAGTCAATTTTAGGTAACTTATAATTGTATGATGGCTAAAATGAATTGCATGGTATAATATTCAGTTATATGAATGGATAACTTTACCGTTATATTTAATCAATCTCTACTTTAAGTTTCCTACTGTTATGATAAGTGGATAATTTAATTGTTTGATTATATTTTCAAATATTACAAGAGATAAAGGAAACAAGGTTTCATTTTTATCAAGGAACGACTGCCAAGTCCCTAGAATTGGAAGATGACGAAAGAAAAGTCCCTCCTAAAAAGGTTATGAAAATTTGGTCCCTATTTTTAGTTGTTGACTAATTTATGCTACTTTTGCCCCTGATTTCAATGCTGGGTCGATTTTCTAGAAGGGGAGAATTTGGTAAAAATTAATAAAATAGGGACCTAATTTATATGAGTTTATTAGCAAGGACTTTTTGTACATGGGCTTTGAGAATAGGGACCTTTGGTCCAAAACCCCTTCATTTATAGCATACATATAATTTGCTTAACTAATTTATATTTAATTTACGTTTTGTCACTCATATTTCAGATGTATTAGATGATTTTCTTATTAAGAACTCAATCCAACGTTTTAAAGTTATAGAAATAATTGTGACTGCCGTTATTGCTCGAAGGGAAAGAATAAAATCTATTATGCTCTTTTATCTGAGCAAAAACTTTAAAATTTAACTAACAGTGGCCATGTTAAAATAATTAAGCGAGCAAATTAAATTACAAAATTCACGGTTTAGATTTCATCAGTTTTTCTCAAGGCAACTTCTAAATATGATATCTACTTTACTATTAAATTTAAGCACATGTAGGTAAATCCTACCTATTCTACGATAATTCAATTTAAATGCTGAGTCAATTTTAGGTAACTTATAGTTGTATGATGGCTAAAATGAATTGCATGGTTTGTTTAAGGTTCCTACTGTTATGATAAGTAGATAATTTAATTGTTTGATTATGTGAATGGATAACTTTACTTTTAAATCCAATCAATCTCTACTTTAAGGTTCCTACTGTTATGATAAGTAGATAATTTAATTGTTTGATTATATTTTGTATGATTTGTTTAATTTAGCAACTAAAATTAATTTGTATTTTTATTGGATCTCAATGTTCGGCTAACTGGTTTAAAATCGAAGTTTATTAAAATCTACATCGACAAAAATCAATATGCTCTGCTTTATAAATTTGAAAAACATACAGAAATTCAAATTCTCACTTAACCGGCTATACATATGCATGCATTTATATTATTGTTATTATTTTTGTTTTAATATTATTTGTATACATTCATGCAAATAATTTAAGTGTTGAAGTTTCTATGATAACATTCTGAAATAATACCAATGAGTGTTATGAAAGCAATATGCAGTGCCAATAACAAAAATATTATGCTTATACTCATTATGTGTAGTGCCATATCATTAAATTAGTTGATTTTGAATATTGATTATTGTTGCCTCTCAAAATAGCGGAGAGGTTTAATTTCATCGAATTAAAGATGATCAACATTGATTGATAATGGCATAAGGTGAAGTTTGATGTATCTTGAGTAGAGGCTATTGGGTAGGTATTTGTACCATGAAGATTCCTATGGGCTATGGTAAGAAAATGATATAAAGTTTGAATTTTATGCCTACAATGGTAGACTATTAATAGTTATCATGTTTTTTGGGGAGATTAGTAAATTAGTGGTCGATGTTTATTTTTTTTAGCTTTGCTTGGATGACAAGGGGAATGGAGTTGCGGGGAGTATGGGATATGCAGTGAAAGTTTTTATCAATGGGAAGGGAAAAAAGTGGAGTAGATGGTCCTTGCACCAGCCGGTTGTTTTATTCTCCAATTGATTTAGCATTAGCAATTTTTTTTCTTCTGCATCCATCTATGTTAACTAATTTATTATACTAGACTTCGTGTGTTTACTTGATTGGATGTCATTTGACCAGCGATTATGTTTTGTAATAATCTATTTAGATATTAAAATAAAAAAATGAGGGTGAGGTTAATAAAATAAACATCAATAATTTCATCTCAATTTTTTTATGGTGTCTAAATAGTACAAATTAATTATTGCCGACCTTTTCAATGTTTGGCCCCTTCAAACATTGTATTTTGTAAATTTTTAATCAGAGTAGGGAGTATGATAGTTTCATCAAGAAAAACAAAGCTATTTCATTATAAATGCATCAATACTTGCCAAACATGGTTTATAATGTGAAACTGATTTCAAAAATTCCGATATACCATGTGATTGGATAGGAATTTTTAAATAGAATTAGATCAAAATAAGAGGGGATTTCACTATTTCTTAAACAAATTATTGATATCAATTTATGTATATATTTTTTTCTCATAATGAATTCTACATTTTTTATTTAATTAGGAATTTTATTTTCTAATTATTTTTGAATTTTTTGTTGTAGGAGCTATCGTTACTAAAAGGAAGACATCTCACAAAGAGCTAGCTTGCTGATTTCAAAACAGTGCATTTTTTCCAAAGTTTCCAATTATTTTGATTTCTTATTATTGATCTATAATTGCTTAAGTGCTTAAAGAGAGTAAGATTATATCATATTTTTGAATTAATGTGCACTTTGTCCAAAGTTTTCCCTTCTTTTTGTCCAAAGTATGTTAATGCAATTTTACAATCAGAATCCACTTGCATGTTTCTTTTGGTGATATATTACCCAGTTTGAGAGGATAAATTTATTTGCATGATTATCAGTATGTAAATTGTTTTGATAACATTGTATAGATGAGTAGTATTGATGTCAATATGGAATATTTATGAATTATATACATTATATAGATGAATAGTATTGACATCAATTCTAAGGAGTTGTCGGCCATTCCTTGATATATGTAAATTATATAAAATGCTACTTACAATTTTATTAATCCCACTTGAAAGTGTAATGTCTAAGTGTTCTAAAATAGTTTTTGAGATAGGTTGTGTTCAAAAATAACTTGCTTATAACATCTACTGTTTTGTTCTACGATATTAAATAGTGTTGCTAAAATAAATTTTAGATGAACCATACAGGAAAATGATTTCTCGGATAATTGGAAAACTAACTAATATAATCCCCAACGTGTTATGTTTATGATTAACTAAAAAAATTATACGTAGCAAAATAAACGGTGAGACAAAATCCATGTGCACTGAGAGTTTGGACCATTTTCAAACATCAAATGTCTCATGTAATGTATAATTTGTATGTTTATTTCTGTCTTTATGTCAAGCATAAAAATATTGAAATACCAATATAATTGCATTAACTACAGTGAACAAAATGAATGTAATCTTAAGTAGTATTTCTTTACATCATTTACCAAAATGGATTGGAATAAAATGTTGAAGTTAGTCATCATCTTAGTAGTATTCCTCTAATAATATAATTAAAAATTTGATGATAATTACAAAAAACGTTGGCAACTTTTAGACTAAGCCATGTGCGTAGCACGGGTTCACACTAGTTAGTTTATAATTGTTATAAACTAGTTAAATAAATTAATATTTATGAAATGTTAATTATTTAATTGAGTGTGATTTGGGAAATAAAATTGTTGCATATATTTATAAAGTTATGAATATATTGATCGATATGAGATATCGATGACAAAATAGGTTAAATATGATTGTACAAATTTAATTTGGGTTAAATGGGCTCACAACCCATGAGATCTGCATAGGATAGGCATTGGTTTGAGAGAGGTTGGAGGCAGCTACACCATAGGATTAGAGTTTGGAGATGTGTGGCTAAGGTCTAGAGAGAAACTTACATAATTTGCTTTCTTATCCTAAGCATATAAATACTAATCTCAAAACTCTAATCTAATGCTAATTCATTTTTTTGAGCCGCCACTTTCTTCTTCTTCCTCATTTTAATGGCAGCAACTATCCTCTAAAACAATCCCAAAAAATTCTCAAATCTAATTCAAATTAAAAATACTAATTTGTAGTAAAAGGTCTCCAATCCCAGATTAGCAACCTGACGGACTGAGAATTATTCTAAGAAGTGAAATCATTGTTCAATGTGGAATCAAAGGCTTCATTAAGAGGTGAACTTTTATTTATTATTATTGTTTTGATATCAAATTTATCATATAAAAGTTGATTTACATCCAAATCAACTATTTGTATTCATATCTGTTTATTATTTAGATTATGTGAGATTTTTGTGGGTACATGTGTTTGTTACAATTGGATTGCTTATGTGATTTTTGTAATATTTTATTTATTGATTTATTGTTAAATTAGATTTTTGAAAAAAATAGAATTTTTTAATTTTGGTATATATATCCACATATATAGATCCAGACTGAATGCATAGAGATCTATAAATTGTTAATATGTATAATTGTATATATGTTTATATATCATATACGTTTGATCCTAAAATTTTCTAATGATGATTTATACTCATTATGAATCATAAAATATAAAAATATTTTATTAAATAGGTAAATACATATTTTAGTATTACTTAATGATTTTGTGAGTTGCTAATTATGTATAAAATAATTAAAGGTTCAAAATTTAAATTATATATTTTTTAAATTTGTTGCACTATACATGAAGCTTAGTGTAAAAATTTACGATTTTTAAAACTTAATCTAATAATTTTACAAATTAATTTACTTTCGATCTGTAATCCATTATTTAATTAAAAATAAAATTTCAATTAAGAAAATTCTAGAAATTTTTATTAAGTCTGAACTATGTCCCAGGTACCTTTAGGATTTTTATAGCTTAATTTAATAATTTTTATAATTAATTTATTTTTGGTATGCAATCAGTTATTTAATTAAAAATATAATTTCAATTGAAAAATTCTTAAAGTTTTACTAAGCCTAAATTGAATCTCAAGTACAGTCATAAAAAGTTTTAGAATTTTTCAACTTGATTTCATATTTTTAAGAAATAATTTGATTTTGGGCTGTTACCAATTATTTAATGATAAATATTATTTTAATCGATAAAATTCCATAACTTATTTTTTAAGCCCAAAATTTGTTTTCCAATATTTAAAATTATAAATCATGTAATATTTTCATATAATTATTTTTCATTAATTTATTATGGCTTAAACTATTTTATTTAATAATAAATATATATATATATATATATATTTTTATGTACACACACACACACACACACACACATATATATATATATATATGTATATTCATTTATATATATTAATATCTTGTTTTACCATATTGTACAAGCACACATTTGGATAAATTACCGTACACATACAATGAGCTAATGTGTCTGTTGCAATGTAAATCCTAACATCTATATACGAGCACATTATATCTTTCACGGATTATTATGTTACACATGTGCGCGCTCACACACAAATATATATATATATATATATGTGTGTGTGTGTGTGTGTGTGTGTCTATGTGTGTATGTATGTATTTTTTTTGGCAAGGCATGTGTGTATGTATGTATTTAATACATACATATGTAAATTAAATCTAATCAATCAACTCAAATTAAAGAGAAAAATGAAAGGTTCATCTCTTCATTTAATGTAATTAATGCTCTCAATTAATAACTTTATTTGCAGACAGAAATGAAAGGTTTCCTTTCCTATATATACATTAAATATTTTAATGCTCTCAATTAATCATTTATTTTAGGGAAAGAAATGAAAGGTTTCCTTCCCTATATATATTAACTCTCACTAATAAATGTTAGGTGTATTTGATAGACTATGCATTTAAAATTAAATTTATTTAAACTTCCCTTTAACTAGTTTAAATAAAATAAACGATTTTATTTAAAAACAAATTTAGAATTGTTCTAAGTAAATTAGGCTTTATAAGCTCAACTAAGATCCAATATGGTAAAAAAAATTGAAATTCACTCATTTCTTCCGTTGTGGGCTGGCCTTATTCCTTCACACACATACATACATACATACATTTATATATATGACAATATATAATGTATACATCCATATATAGCTAAACAATATATATAATACTAATAATATGTGTAAACAAACTGTATACATATATCTTAGTATATCTACACATATGTATATACTTGGATATTTTTATTCCTTTGATATATATATGAAATTATCATAAGTGTGTGTGTAAACATGTAAGTATTATATATGAAGGAAATCATAAGAGTGTTTTGCCCCATCAATGGGGACTAGGGTTTTAAGCCGCTTTTCCTTTTCCTTACCTCCTTCACCCTTTTTACTTGTCTCTCTTTCTTCCTACACAAACAAATCGTCACTTCTTTTTCCCAAACCCAGCTTCCTCTATTGCTAAAGAACCCCTCCTTATTCCTATGTCTCCCATCCGCCTCATACTTTACGTTAACCCACCCTCGATTTCGTGCTTCCCACCTGCCTTTGCTTTGATCTAAATCGCTGGTCTTTGTATCCCCTTACGCCTATACAGAACTTCTGATACCTTTTGGGTTTCACTGACTTGGATGTGAAGCGGCCACCGTGTACTTCTTTCCAATTTGAGAACGAGAGGGTTACCGACTACTCGGTTGGTTCTTCCATTTTTTGGCTTTTTGTTTAGGCATGTGATTTTATATGTATTGGTTATCCACCGTTTTTATTCTCTTTGTGTAGACGATTTACTTTCTTCTACTTAGTTATGGTTGTTCGAGGCTAATCCACTTTTGGCCATGGTTCTTTTTATATCTTTCTTTTGTTTATGCTATTGTTTCCTTTATTTACATAGTTTTATTATACTTTCTATGCTGAAATGTTATATGATGGTACATCAAAGTTTTTGTTACTCTTAGTGGCATTTTGGAATCTTTGTTCCTTCTTTTCTCGTTTCTGGAATAATTTTTGATGGTATAGTGTACGTTTTGGTATTGTTTTCTACTTTGGTAATGAGAGATTCGTCGAAGTTCTACTGCTTCCTCAATGAATATGATGGTTTCTGATTCTGGTCTTAGTGGTGTAAGTTGTGCACAAGTTGCCTTTGACTATGTAATTTTGATAGAAGCATTTGCTTCTAATGAAGGAAATCTGGATGTTTTTTGGTATCTACAGTGTTTGCTATCTCAAATGCTTTGTTCTGCCCTTATCGTGCTTGCTATGAAATCTGGTTGTTTATGAAGTGTTAAATACCAAAATATGGCACTAACACCCATGGATTAAGGGGAGAATAAAGAATAAAAGTGATGAAAAATAAACGAGAATGAGCAAAAACAGAACAAAACACGTTTATAGTGGTTCGGCCAATTGCTGCCTACGTCTACATGAGAAGGTTATTGATGATATAGCTGTTTTACAAATGATGTTCTTATGGTTCGGTACCAGTTCGCAGGCAATTGTAAGAGATTATGAAAAATTGCAAGAGAGCCAAAAGATCCCCGAAATGATGCCCCTCCATGTCTATTTATAGCTATAGGTATGCAGGAAATGCTCCACCACGTTCTCCTCTACGATCTCCATGATCCAAAAGCAGTTTACCTTGAGAAAATGTGGCCTTGTTAGCAACAGCTATGAATCGGTACCAATCCTTAGGCATGAATCAGTATCGATCCATAAGATCTTCATATGGATCCTTCTAGCCACTTTGGGATGAAGTGATATATTGTTAGCTTTGTGATTCCAAACTTGTTTGTATTTCTATGAGCTTGTTTCTAAATCAATCCAATGGATCGGTGGGAGGAGTAAATTTGTTGATTTATGGTGCTTGAGTCGTTTGATAGCAAACAATGGAAAACCGATCTATGGAACTTGGAATAGACTTCTGGTATCAAGACTAAGTAATAGAAGGAAAATGGAGTGGTTCTGAGGAGATCCTATGGATTGGTACCGATCCATAGCCATGGATCTGTACCGATCCATCAAATTGATGGATCGAGACTTGGAACTTTTAGAATGGTCATGTTTTTGCCTCGTGACCTTGTTTGTACTTAGATTCTAAACTTTACGGCTATCTCTCCGGGTCTTCTATCTTGGTAGCTTTCAAGTTCTATTCATCAAGTTAGTCTAGATACTGCCTGGTCAAAAGGTTGGATAACACTTGCCCCCAAAGTGCATCTTGTTGCAAACACGATGTTCTTTGAATCGAGATAGGTCGGGATTGCGATATCGAGATAATAAAGTGTTGTGTCTATAGCCATTTATTACGATGCTCCGCTAACTTTTGGAACGATAAAATTGGAGCGTGCTTTTATGATTTGTCATTCCGAGCTTGATAATTTTGAACTGATTCCTTTTCTGGATCTTTTAGGTTTGAATCTACTTTTTTCAATTCCAATTATTAAATGTCGAGCATGCACACGCACAAGTGCTTTGATTTTTCATCGTGCCTTGGTTTCATGTACACGCATTCCTTTTAAACATCAAATACACATGCATACACACATATTTCATATATATATATATATATATATGTACATACACACACATACATATTTAATTATCGATCAATCGGTACCCATTCATGAGGATGGATCGGTACCGGTCCATGGCCTTAGAATGAGGCGAATTTGTTGCCTGAAAGTATGGGTTTGTGGCATATATACTTGAACCATTTTTTTCTTCTTCCATACTTTGCATTGCTACCTGAATTCGAGCTTTCATCCACCATTAACAATTCCTTGTTGCAAAAATCGAACAGCCATAATTAGTTTTGAATCACCACCATCAGCCGTTGCAGCTATCGAATTTCGACCATCATTGCGCCTTGCCTAATCACGATCGTACTCGATCTATCACTCATACTTGAACCAGAGATCCATAACCGCACGCTTGAACCAAATCACGATCCAAACTATAATGACCCGTGTTTTACATATTAAAGGATCGTAAAATATTTTTATTTTATTCGTATGAGGTCGTATGACTCTAAGATTTTGGGAAGTGACTCTTAGGGACATTTTTCACGTCTGTGATTTTTTCCAAATTTCTATATGACCATTTTGACCATTAAAATCTTGTTTAGACTATAACTTTTAATAGAAATCGAATTAGAGCCTTAAACCACTTCCATTGCTTCAAGATGATAGTTTTCTATTCTGTAGAGTAGTCATAATAGAAAAATGAACGTTGTTTGAAAGTTATGTCAGTTTCAAGTTTTGGTTGCTGTTGGCCAATTTTAGTGGATAATTAACTAAGTCCGTACTTAGGCCTACTAACCCACTTTGAATTTTTCTAATAGAAGGCTGTAGGAACTAACCTAAGTCATTTTCTTCTTCCCTAAAATAGATATAAACCTTCTATAGCTCTAATTTCATCAATAATCACACATTTTCCTTGCTAATTTTATCCAAATCATTGATTAGAGATGAGATTAACATATAGAAGCTAGAAATTATCATTTCTATTGATTTTGGTTCTACTTTTTTGATGTCTACTTTATATTTAAGGAGGAAAATTGGTATTTTAGATATTTGATGAGTGGTTCTTGACCTTTCACTCATCTATACTCATTTACATAGTTAAAATGATTGTTTTAAAGATGTTTATTGGATCTAAAATGGTTTTTTAAGTTTAAGTACTTACCCATATATGCTTATGACTAGAAATTGGAGATGTTGAAATGATTTTAGAAATGGGGTTTGCAAACTATTAACACTTATTCAATTGCTAATGTAACTTCCATCATTTATATGCAGAAGTTCATGTAAAACATAGATTTAGAACAAAACTAGTTTGATTATCATAACTTCATGTATTGATTGTATGAATGGATGTATATGCATGTTATTTCATGATTGTATGTTGTGATTGGATGTTGTCTACTAGTGTTTTGGAGGTTAGGTAGATAGGTTGAGAAATCAGGCAAATCAGAAGCAAAACTGGTCGGAATTGGATGAAGCTTGGAAGGCAGAACCTGGAGCATTGGTGGAGCTCACAGTTCAAACCACAAGCTCCAATTTGCAAAGTACAAAATTTGGTGCTGACTTCTCAAGTCGGTACCGAGTTTTGTAGCTTGCTCTAAGTCGGCAACGGCTTGTGGATATGGAAGGTGCTAGCTAGTAGAGGTCTTCTATAAAGTTGGATTAGAGATTGGCTAAATATGGAAGGAAACATCGACTTGTTTCTTAGAGATGTAATATGGTGCTTTGGAGATGATGACGACTTGATTTGGAGAAAAGAAGTTCGTACCAAAACATCTGGGCATGGAGTACTAGGAGCAAGTATGGGGATGAGAAAGAATGGCCATTAGTTGGTCAAGTAGGAAGTCGGTACCGAGTTCTCACCCTGGTCCAATGGGGACCGAATTTCTGGAGTATGTTTCTGGAGTTCTAGAGGTCATGTTGGAGGTGTTGGCTTTCTCATATGATGATTGATAGCAGCACAACAACATGATGAAAGTTAGAGTCTTTGGATAGTAACTCGATGACGAATGCAGTTAGGTTTCGAAGATAACGGCTCAATAAAGAAAGGAGTCATGGAGTGGGGAATGTAGAATGGTTCCTTAAGAATAACGTCTCAATGAAGAAAGGAGTCGTTAAGTGGAGAAGTGAAGAATAGTTTCTCCAAGATAATGGAAGTTAAATAGAGCAAAAGAAGGGCTTGGATATGCGTACTAAGGGACCGTTGATAACCAAAGTGTTTTCTTTTGTACTCAAAGCAGGGGTATCTTAAGGGTGCTCATAGGTAGTGAAGAATGGCTACCCTGGATCGGAAGAATGGATCAGTGTACCTAGGACCGGAAGAATGGGTCTAGTACCAGCTTTAGGCTAAAGAGAGTACAATTGAAAATCAGGATTTCCATTGGTCCCTTACAAAAGAATGGTCATACGAGTTATCATATATCCAGAGTACACCGAGTGACAGTTAGTATTATTTGATGGATGATATGTCTGTTATGGTTGCTTCACTAGACACCTGTCACTCTAGGGTTGTTATTGGAGATAGTAGTGGAGATAAGGATACCTAAACACCCTTTCTCACACTTGGTTTTGTTACACTTATGATATGTAGAGTAGCATATTATGTCATTATGTGTTCACTCTTTGGCTACAGGGACAGATCAGGTATGATTCATATGCCTTTGTTCCTTACTATATAAACTTGCATAGTATTTTGAGATTCATTTATTTCTCATGCTAGATTGTTTTCCGGCTCGAGGTTTTATACTTTGCTTCTTTTTATCTCGAATGCTCTTAAATGAGTATACTAGATAGCAGGTCAAGGTGCAACATAGTAGTTATGCAGAGGACGGGTTGGATGGAAGTATCTCGTAATATATATGGATTTCTATACTTATTCCGTTGTGCAATACTGTGGAGCCTTGGCAGTGTTCACTTATTACTAGTAGTATGAGACAGTTATTTGAGTTTATTTATGTTGCATAAACTCTATTTCATGATGTATAACTCTGTGTATCTATACTCTGATATTTGGATCACTTGGTTATTACTGTCTCTCCTGCTTTATATCTATGATATTATATTTTATTCCATGCACTATGAGATATACTACACGTTCTGTGATGTTTTGTTTCAGTTTTAAACCTTGATAGTCCCTCTACATCGATCGACACGATAGTAGCACAATATCTTATGTATATTGGGTGCTGGCGGTGTAGGACGGTCATCGCATTTGGTATCATTGATTAGGTTGTGTTGCTTTACCTAAGGGTTACCGCGGTTCAGTAGAGTTAGGAAAGGAGTACTCACCCTAGACTGAATCAAGCGTGTGTATGTGTATACATACGAGAGTGTGTACTTGTTATATATTTTGATTTTCAAAACTATATAGTAGCAGCCCTAGTTGTACACTCCCTTTTGTCCCGCCCTTGTTGATTCTGGACTTCGTTCGTGAAGGAACCGGACTTTTGACGGGCCAGCCGTTTTTAATGCGCCACTTTACCTTGGAAGGAAAATGAGCTTTGCTCTTCTGGGAGCTGGGCGCTCCCGTGGTGCACGAGAAGGAAAAAAGGATACTCTTTTGTTGCATCTGGCACAAGATGAAAAAGAGAGAGCTCCATCTATCCGCTGTTCATTGATCAATGGAGCTCTTGGCATTGCTTTGTTTTTCTCTCCTTTCCTATCAGTGAAGTCTGATTGTTCAAAATTTCTTAGTTTGTACCGAACCACTTGTAGAATCAAATCATGTTCCACAAGATCCTATATAAGTTATACATCCTCCTCGCATTTATGCCGGAGACATCGCCAGTGCTATAGGTTTGGCTTATGTAAATCAAAAATGTTGAATGGGATTGTGGCACTCCATTAATGGCCAATGCGGAAGTATGCCGAGAATGGGATGCTGCTTCGCTCTGCTGGATGCGTCGGATCCCATCATATAAGAAACTCGCTCTCTACCCGATCGTTCAAACATTTTCTGAGCGGGGCGCCTGCTCTATTGTTGCATGGCAATAGAAGACTGCATTAATATATTGGATCGCTCGCTCCTTCTTTCGAGCCAAGGCTCCTTGATGTCTTCGGGTGCCTCTACCCAATCTCTATGCCATATTGATGCCGAGAAGAAAGACTAGGCTGCTTCATAGGCTACTGCTTTCTTTGCACTTTTATACACCTGGGAAGCGGAAATGAAATTGTAGGGTGAGGGGGAAGCTCAAGGAAGGCTTTGCTTGCTCAATTCGCTCGTTTAGTAGACAGCGAGGGCGTAGGCCATAGGGGATCAAAGGCGACCCCAATCAATTGGGGGAGGTGAACATCTTCCTTAGCTGTACATAAAGGAAGCAAGCGAGGTACGAGGATAGGGTGGAATTGACCCCAGTATGCCAATCCAAGTCAAAAGACCGAGTCTTCGAGTATGTCAAGATTCCTTCCATACCGAGTGGTAAGGCCCTAGATATTACTTGGGTCGATGAGAACTACTACTAACAAGCTTACGCAGCGGAGTTGTATATAGAATATAAGTCACATGCATATATGAGTACCAATGGCATAGTTTTCTTGAGAGACAGATCATTCTTGTTATAGATCGAGATGAGCTAACAAACAAGAAACACCATTAGAAACTCCCTCTCAGGAGTTGAGCAAGGAGCGAGTTTGGGTGTAGCTAATCCTAACTTGCAATCTATGTTTAATACGATGATGGCAAACATGCTTCAGAATGCGCAAGCGACCGCTCTGAATGCTACTGTTGGTTGTGGTGCTTAAATGCAAGCACCGAGGGTTGATTTTTCCTGGCTATGAAAAGATTATTCTACTTTGGGTGCTAAGCCATTCCTTAGAATAGAGTCTATCTTCGAAGTGCAGGACTGGTTGGACACCTATGAGTGTATTTTTGGTGATATGGAGATTGATGATGCCATCAAAATTGGCCTCTAGACAACTTCAAGGGCGGGCCATGAACTGGTGGAATGCTATCACTGCTGCTATACCCGAGAATCAGTTCACTTGGGATCAGTTCAAGGCTAGGTTTGAGGAGAAGTTTGTTTCGGCTGCACAGAAGTCAGCACTATTCAGGAGATTCGGTGATTTAAAGCAGGGAGATATATTTGTTACTGAATGCATTGCTGGGTTTGATGCTTTGTCGAAATATAGAATGTCTTTTATTGACACTCCATTAAGGAAGAACAAGTATTTTATTATGGCTTTGGATGACTATTTAGGGGAGAAGTTCGTGAGTCATATTGATGAGCCATTTAAGAGACTCGTCGAGAAAGCCCTTTGTCAAGAGAGTTTATACCCTAAGTCCAAATCACTATTGTTGTTAAGGAAGAGCTAAAATCGCAAAAGAGCAGAGGAGGCAAGAAGAAATGGTTTGGAAAGAGGAAGCAGTCTCCGGGAAAGAAGGAGAAGGATGCTCAAAAGAAGGGTAAATGGGATCCCGTTTGTTATGGTTGTGGAGAAAAGGGTAACATGATCAAAGACTGCAAAGTCAATGGGAAGAGGAAGTGTTACAACTGTGGCAAGCTTAGGCATATACCGAAGCATTGTCTGGAACCACTGTAGCAGAAACAAGTTGTGAAGGCATATGCTTTAGATGTTGTTCTGACTTCATCGAATGCTCCCTCGGCGAAAGAGAAGAAGAAGGACGTTGTCTTTCAATGTATACTTTCCCTTTATGATGTTCTTATACATGTTTTATTTGATATCGTGGCTTCACATTCCTTTATATCTAATAACCTAGTAGATAGGCTAGAACTAAAACCCAAAATAATGGACCAAGCATTGATTGTGACGAACCCTGTTGGAGGCTTCACCAGGCTGTGTATGGTTTGTTATGGTTTGATCTTATCGAGTCATCGATGCCATTTTGTTTGTGACTTTTTTGTTCTGAATTTCATTGGGTTTAGGAGTATCTTAGCAACGGACTAGCTAAGAAAGTATGCATCAGTAGTAGATTGTGAGAAGCTGTTGGTGACAATTGGGGTTGTGGAAGCGTGGACAGTAGTGATTGGCTGACACCAAAGGATGGGGTTATAGTTTGCTTTTTATATTCGCTTAAGATTCCATAAGATGGGTTATCATATATGCCTATCGTTAGAGAGTATTTGAACATATTTGAGGAGGCGACTGGATTACCACCACATAGAGAGATCGAGTTTCGTATCGACTTGACGAGGGATGCTAGACCTATAGTTATGCCATTGAGGCATACAACGCCTAAAGTGTAGAAGGGGTTAGAGGTGCAAGTGAATGATCTGTATAAAAAAGGATTCATTCGTAGAAGTATATTTGAGTGAGGTGCACCTGTAGTATTCACCACTAAGGTGGATGGCTCTCTTAGATTATGTGTCGATTACCATGAGCTGAATAAAGTGACAAGGAAGAACAAATATCCACTTCCACGTATTGATGACTTGTTCGATCAGCTCCATGGTGCGAAGGTGTTCTCCTAATTGGATTTGGCAATGGGATTCCACCAGTAGAGAGTATCAAAGGAGAGTTTAACGATCACCGCGTTTTGTACACTTTCTAATTTCTATGAGTGATTGGTTATGCCCTTTGGGTTAACCAATGCTCCAGCATACTTTGTTGATCTCATGAACCGCATCTTCAAGGATTAGCTCAACAAGTTCGTACTTGTGTTCACGGATGACATACTGATCTATTCTATGACAAAGGAGGAACACAAGGCGCACTTAAGGATTGTGCTCAAAGTGTTGAGGAAGCATAAGTTGAAAGAAAAGTTTTCAAAGTGTCACTTTTGGAGATGGGAAGTGAGATTCTTAGGTCACGTCATCTCTGAGCAGGGTATCGTAGTAGACCCTGCCAAGGTGGTGGCAGTTAAGGTTTAGAGCTGACTGTAACATCCCCTATCTGGAAGCACGAAGCTAAGTGCTACAGATGCTGCAGTCATCCATAGTATTAACTTTTGGTGACCAGATACGGTAATGTTAATGGTATCCATAATATTAGAAGTACATGAATATGAAACAAAATCATAGATTTCTAAAACAGCTTTTCTCATTACATTTCACAAAACATGTTTCATATCCATTTACATAATCCCATAATCATTTCCCAGGTAAAGATCAAACATAATTATTACAAAATACGCCAAGAGCGACATATGAAGATGCCCCATTGGATTACCAGAGTACTATATAGACATAATTGTCTTAAATACAACACAGCGGAATAAAACGGAACAAAACAGCAACTCCTAAATAGCTATCTGTCAGTCACCTGCTTGTCTCCGGAAGCTTTATTTGCCAACCTACTAAAACCTGAAATGCCTCAACCCTCAGCTTACTCAAATCAATTTTGAGCACCCGAGAGTTTAAGGGGAAAAACATAAACTTCGAGTCAGACATAAAGCCTGCTGTGAATAATACTATACATCTCGGTTATTTGATATTAAGTGAGACCATGCCGCTTAGCGGAACGTGTTTCCCCTCACTAATATCCTTTTAAAACATATATTTTGCAAACCTTTATCTTGCAACCAAAATTGGTTAAAACTATAAAGCATTGTTATGTAAACATACATATCAGGAAACAAATGAACTATCTGTCCGAACACTATAGTTTTGTTTGGCTAATTGTTAACCTTTGGCTGACTCGGGCCTACCAGATACTATAAACAAAATAATCTAACACCTATTAGACACTCCTCTTCCGGACGGTCTGTTCCTAACTTAACATCATCTAGGGTCACCTGATCCAAATGGTTTTGTGGGCTCACCAATAACCTATCTGTGTACAAATATATATTCCTTCTGTGTGTAATCATAATTTTAGTCTTACCTATGACAAAGCCCTACATAATGGAATTTTGGACTAAATTAGCTGGGGCTAATAGCTAATATATAAGGCGCGACCCTATACCATTTCCATCTGGTATTCTAATATCTGAGTCATTTTACTTAGGGTAATCTTCCTAAAATTTTCCTTGAAAACCTTTTCATCTCAAATTGATTTAAAACCTTTAAACCAAACTTAAACAAGGAAAATATATGCTTTATGCTTTACTCAAAATCACATTGCCATTTTATATATACTTTACTCAAACCTTTGTTGACGAATACATTTAAACCATTGAAAGTACCCCTTTCGAATCCATTGAAAGTACCCCTTTCGTAACCAAGTAAAACCCTTCTTTCACCAAGGCCGAAAGGCCAAAACATTCCTTTCAAAACCATTCATATAAACCTTTCGAAACCTTTGAAAAATCTTTCCTTCGAAAGATATGAAACCTTGGACATCCTATCTGTTAGCACCAAAATTGGTCACTAACACCCTTGAATAGAATTGTGTAGATAGATTAATGGAGAAAGTAAATTAAAACATAGAAGTAACATGGTTGAATGCTAAAATAATAATAGAAACGAGAACACCAGATTTATAGTGGTTCGGCGTAATTGCCTACGTCCACTTTGAAAATAATCTTTATTACTTTTACAATCACTTGAATATAAATACAATCCATAAACAAACAACTTGAATACAAGTTTGAGCAAAAAAGAAGTGAGTACAGAAAATGGCAGAGTTTCCTTGGATTTCTCCCAAAAAAGGTCCATTTAACTAGACCCCTGCCCCTCTATTTATAGACGAAGATAGGTTGGTTCCCCTGTGTAGGCCTATGACCAAGACAGCTCAGCCCACAAGTGATGTTTCAGGTCGACCGATCCACGTACACCGACCCTCCACTACCGAACGGTGATTGCCGAACCACTTTGGCTGAGCTTGAGTTTCCTCGCAGGTGACTCGAAGCAACTTCTCAAGTAACTCGAAGCAAGTGGTGGTGTGACTCGAAGCAATGAAATGCCGGTTGCATCACTCTGTCATAGACCAAACAACTCGCCAACTTCCTTAGGGTGCACCGACCCAGGTATGCCGAACCATGGTGATCGATCCCAAGACGCTGACCTACTTACGCCGACCCACCTAAACCGATCCACCATGGCTGATACCCTTAGGTGACCCACCTAGGCCAACCCAACATTGCTGAACCATTCCAACCAAACTACTTTGGCCGACCCACTTCTACTTCATCTACCTTAACCGATCCATCAAGACCGACCCAACATGGCCGATCCACTCATGCTCAACTATCCTGACCGAGCCACTAATGCCAAACCATTCGCGCCGAACCACATTTATTGGTCGAACCATATATGAATATGTCGAACCATTCAAGTTGCATCGATCCTTATATTTACAATCTTTTCTTGGCTCGAGTCCAGTCTAGATCTAACCATAGCCTCTACAACTATCGCCTTGTAGCCGGGCCAAGTTGTCGGGTAACATTTGCCCCCCCCCAAAGTGCGTTGTGTGAATCAACATGACGCTCTTTGAATCAGTGTGTATTCCTTATTTCCAGAAGCTAGTCCATTCTAAATGATAGCTGACTGTCGCTTTTTCATCGGCCTTCGAAGAAGTTTTGTGTCGTTTGATCGTATTAGTTCAGCTTCATAGAAATCCTTGAAATCCTATTTTAATTTTTCAAAAGCTAGAGATTTGCAACCTTCCGAAGGCTGAATCGCAGTGGGTTTTCTAAACCCACGCTTCTCCACTTATCCGGTAGTATCTATCTCCTCTCCAGACTATCGTCCTCGATCATCATTATATGTGTATACATTCTTATGTATACATTATATTTTATTATCTATATTCTTATCATTTTATTATCATTTTCTATGTTTATTTTATTTATTATTATGTATATATATTTATTATTTATTTTTAAGAAACAAAAGGTGCATCGGCACACCAATACCGACCTACATGGTCGGTTCACCTGGCAGCGAATGGCATTTTTCTTCACCGATCGACTACAACGCGTTGACCGGTTCCACAAGGTAATGCATGTTCGTCTCCCCATCCCCATATATAAACTCATGGCTTCGTTCTTTTTCTTCCACTTCTACTTTATCTTTACAAACCTACTGACTTCCTTCCCTTCAAACTTCGCTTACTACTCAAGTCTCCCTTCCTCCTCCCGAATCCTGTATGCTTACGTCACACTGAACCGCTTCTCCACTTCGTTTCAACATCCTCCAAGCGTGCTGCACCCATCTTCCTCGATTCCAAACCCCAAGAATCACTCACCCCAACTCCGCATTAACGTGTAGGTAAGAACTTATACTTCACTTAGCGCTTGTTACATCATACCTCGTCGAATCCGAACTATGCCTGAATCGCATAAGCGTATGAATCTTTGTGATGAGTGAGAGAGGAGAAAAAGGGGTTGCGAGTGAATGCATAGGGCAAAGATAACAGAGGGATTTTGACATAAGTCTTATTGGGAAGGATATCGGTTGTTTCTTAGTAGAGAAGTGGGTCGGTATTTTGTGAGATGTTGTGGGTCGGTATGTTCCAATAGTAGCTGCTTGGTAGAGGGGATTATAAGGTTGGATCGGTATTCTGAGCGAGGGAGTCATTCGGTATTGAGAGAGAGTGTGGGTCGGTGTCTTGTGTGATGGTGTGGGTCGGCAGGAATCAAGAAGAGTGGTTCGATATAGGTTTAGAGAGGTTGTTCAGTGATTAGAGAGAGAGAGGAGAGTGAGTGGATTGGTTGTTTTGAGGGAGTGAGTGGATCAGTTGTTTGAGTGAGTGAGTGAGTGGATCGGTTGTTTTGATCTAGAGAGGCGGTCGGTAGTCCGTAGGAGAGTGGGTCGGTAATCTAATTTTTAAAGGATGATCGGTGTAGATAGTTTGTTGTTTGGATCGGCATGGAGTGGTGGGGTCGGCATTGGCAATCAGGACCATTTTAACTTGAACACGGCATACATCAGGATCATACTTCCTATGCTTAAGCATAAAACAATGGACAATGACAAGAACCAAAGCATATGAACTCATGGATTTAATTCGGACTAACAATTCCATAGTTCAAGTAATTCTAAACACTAACCTAACTCAACAAAAGCAAATAACAGCCCTCAATATATGATGCCAAAGTCCGATTCCGAGACCTCTACTTTCGAACATAGGACAAGCTATCGGAGACGGTCAACAATGACGGTCTTCGAAGATGATAGTTTAAATCTCAATCACGCTTTACTAGTCTTTAGAACTTTAATTCTTTTATACTCATGCTTGAATGGTTGCACTAGTCCACACACCACACGGGGGGAATATCTTGTTGTTATTTTATGATGTCGATCATCTTTCAAGTACAGCTTAAACAGGTATCTATTCACATCAATCGCTTTTCGGAGATGTCCAAGAAGTCAAGCTCCACCACTGTTTCTGACAAGCCCGGACCAAGTTCACGGCAAGAGGTAATGGGGACGTCAAGTTCATCATTCACCCCCATTCCCGACATTCCAGTTCTCCCTGCTGAGGTTACCTGTCCGACCTCTGATGCCGTAGATGGAGCTATCATTTTAGATAGCCCCGTTGATTCACAGGCCTCTAAAATCGGCAAAGCCGCTCTCCGTCGATTGTGCTCTACCCATGGAATCCCTTCTGACGATGTCCTAGTTCCGTCAGCTCAATATCGGCCCCACTTGCCCCCAACTGGCTACACTGCATGCAACAAGTTCATGTGTTGGGCCGGAAGCGTGCCACCCTTCAATTCATTTATCCGTGTAGTATTATAGTATGTAGGGATTGCTCCAGCACAACTACACCCTAATAGCCATGCATTTATTCACGGTACATACATTCTCTTCGTGAGCTTCCTCACACCGGAGATACTCCCAGTCCCGATGCTTAAGTGATCGGGGCGCTAGATGAGGATAAACCTGAAGATCCCTCACCTATAGAAGAACACGACGATGTCGAAATCACAGGTGCTTCCGAGAATACTTCCCAGCTTAGCATAAAGGAGCAACTCATGAAGGAGGAGAAAGAGAGAATCAAAGTTAAGACAGAATCTAAGGTGGTGGAACTCGACGATCCCCTAAATAGGCCATTGAAGGTCATTCTCCTCGGTGGGACCACACCTTTGGAAGTTCCCCTCCTTCCTTGGATACCACGTTGCTTGGAAGCAAGGGGTCCAGGAGAAAACACTCAGCTGAGGAGACTTCGGAGAAGTCGAAGAAGGAAAGAAAGCCGAAGAAGTAGTAGTTGTCCTGTCATGCCTCGCTTAGCTTAAATAAGTCAAAATCATGTATTCATTTCCCTTTCCTTTTCTTTTTATTTTGTCACTAGTTGTTGTTGATAGACTTGGTCTTCGAACTTTCGGAGAAGTTGTAAGGAAATTTTTTTGAGAAGTAAATAAAATCTTGTTTCTTTGCATTCATAGATTCTCATCGCTTAGCTTATAATTTAATCTGTAGATGAAATTCGAAGTCTTGCGGGTCATTTAAACTCCAGTCCGCTTTCCAAGGACTTAGAGATTTTTGAATCATTTATACTCTAGTCCGCGCTCTAAGGACTCAGAGTATTCTAGTCCGCACTCTTGGGACTTAAAGGTTTTTGAATCATTTATACTCTAGTCCGTGCTCTGGGGACTCAGAGTACTCTAGTCCTCACTCTGGGGACATAGAGATTTTGAGTCGTTTATACTCTAGTCCGCACTCTGGGGACTCAGAGTACTCTAGTCCGTACTCTAGAGACTCAGAGTACTCTAGTCCGCTTCAGGGACTTAGAGATTTTTGAATCGTTTATACTCTAGCTCACGCACTAGAGACTTAGAGTACTCCAGTCCGCTTCAGGGACTTAGAGATTTTGGAATATATAGCTGGTCAACTTTTAGTTTTGTGTGTGCGTTCATACGCCATACAGATTAATGCAAATTAATTTTGCCATGAAATTATAAAAAACGGAACACAAACAGTTCATAGAAAAACAGCTTCAGAGCTTTATTGATTGTAGAAAATAGGGACAAACTGAATTGCCTTATTACATGTCGGAAACAGAGAACAACAAAAGAAACATATACTGGAAACAATTTCTACTAAAATGCAAAAGAAATAAACTAGGTATAATAACAGCGCAAATGCTTGCTATTCCATGCTCTGGGGAGTGTCACACCATCAACAATCGCTAGCTTGAAGGTTTCTTCTCCAAGCTTCCATTCGATGAAGTAGGGACCTTCCCATGTGGGATTCATACGTGACGGGACTGGAAAAACTTGCTTCAAAACAAGGTCGCCCACATCGAAAGCTCTTGGTCGAACTTTTTCATTATAATATCGGGCGACTCGATGTCAATATGCGGCCGCCCTTAAATCAGCTTCTTCACGCTTCTCGTCGACAAAGTCTAATGAATCAAGTAAAAGATCTTGGTTCGTTCTAGGATCATAATGAGTCACCCGGTGAGAAGGAACTTCATGTTCCACGGGTATAATAGCTTCAGTGTCGAATGCCAAGGCGAAAGGAGTGTGGCCAAACACGGACTTATGGGTGGTTCTGTAGGCCCAGAGTGTTGTTGGAAGCTCATCCACCCACTTTCCTCTAGCCTTCTCCAAACGTTTTTTCAAGATGGACTTATTATCTTAGTTACGGCTTCAACTTTCCCATTCGCTTTAGGGTGAGCGACTGCTGCAAACCTTTTCTCAATGCAACATTTTTGACAGAACTCTTTGAATTCTCTACTCTCAAATTGAGTTCCATTGTCAATAATGATAGTTCATGGGAGACCAAAGCGGCATATAATGTTTCACACAACAAAATTAACGACCTTTTTGGTGGTGATCGTAGCTAATGGCTCCACTTCTACCCATTTGGTGAAGTAATCGACCACGACAATTGCGTATTTCGCACCACCTTTGGAGATTGGCAAGGAGCCGATTATATTGATTTCCCATATTGCAAATGGCCATGGTGTAACCATTTGCGTGAGTTCTGTCGGCGGCGCTCTCAAGATCTTTGCGTACTTTTGACATTTTTCGCATCTCCTTACATAGTCCGCGGCGTCCCGATTCACGGTCGACCAATAGTATCCATAGCGGAGTATCTTTTTGGCTAGTGTCTGCCCCCCAGTATGGTCGCTACATTCTCCTTCATGGACTTATCTTAAAACCCGCTTTATCTCGTCGTGAGCGGTGCACCTAAGCAAGGGAATGGAGAATCCCTTCTGATTCATCATTCCATCCTACATTTTATACCGTGAGGCCTTGTGAACGACTTGTCATCTCTCGTTCTTTCCTCGGGCAAGGTTTCATGTAGCAAGTATTCTTTGAATGGGGTCATCCAGGACACCCTTTCAGCTTTCGCCTCCGCCACAAAATCTACCTCCATCTCATTTATACTCGGGGCATGTAAAGTTTCAACGGGAACCAAGCCTATCTGTTGTGCATCACCAGTGCTTGAAAATTTTGCGAAGGAATCGACTTCCCCATTTTGTTCACGTGGAATATGCGAAATATCATAGTATTTGAGGTCTACCAACAATTCTTGAACCTGAGTGAGGTCTGGGGCAAGCCTTTGTCCCTTTGCCTGATAGTCTCCCCGTACTTGGTACACCACCAACTGTGAGTCACAAAAGATTTCAATCGATTTCACTCCAAGTTCTTTAGTAAGCTTTAGTCCAGCGATTAACGCTTTATACTCGGCTTCGTTGTTCGCAGCGGGGAAATTAAGTTTCAAAGCATAACAAATCGATCGGTTCTCGGGAGTTACAAGAATAACACCAGCTCCAGAACAATGGTCGTTGGATGCCCCCTCGGTATATAACTTACATCGAACAGCGGGAATCACATCACTTCCACTTGGCTCGTCTGAGATAGTGAACTCTGCAATGAAATCTACTAGCGCTTGTCCCTGGATAGCCCTCCGTGGAAGGTAGGTGATGTCGAACTGACTTAGCTCGATGTTCCATTTGAGTACCCTTCCAAAAGTCTCCGGTCATTGGAGCACCTACCGCAAAGGTTGATCGGTATAGATACTGATCGGATGTGCCTGGAAATACGGGTGGAGCTTGCGTGATGCGATCACCAAACAGTAAGCTAGCTTCTCAATCTTGGGATAATTTCTCTCTGCCCCCGTTAAACGCTTACTAACATAGTACACTAGCTTTTGGATTCGGTCCTCCTTACGAATCAAAGCTGCACTGATGGCATGCTGGGATACGGCCAAGTAAACATACAACTCCTCATGGTCTACTGGCTTTGATAGAACAGGGGGCCTCTCCAAGTGACTCGTCAGAGCTTGGAAAGCGTCCTCACAATCCGACGCCCATTCAAAATTTCTTTTCCCTTTCCTTATCACATCAAAGAAAGGAATACACTTGTCGGTTGCTCTGGATATAAATCGACTCAGCGCAGCGACATTCCCATTCAGGCTTTGTACTTGCTTTATATTCTAGGTGCTCGTACATCTCGAATAGCTTGAATCTTTTCTGGGTTCTCTTCGATTCCTCGCGCGTTGACGATGAAACCCAAAACTTCCCCGACGCAACGCCAAAGGAACATTTCAATGGATTGATTTTCATTCCATAAACTGAGTATATCAAACATCTCTGTTAAGTCTCGAATGTGGTCATTTGACTGTCGTGACTTCGCGAGCATATCATCCACATAGACTTCCATCGTTCTACCAATCTGGTCTTTAAACATCTGATTCACCAAACGTTGATAAGTTGCCCCTGCGTTCTTCAACCTGAAAGGCATTACTACATAATATTACAATCCAACGTCTGTGACAAAACTGGTATGCTCCTGATCCGAAATGTGCATCAGGATTTGATTGTATCCCGAATACGCATCTGTAAATGACAGTAACTCGTGTCCTGCTGTCGAGTCGACCAGCTGATCAATTCTGGGCAGTGGAAAACTATCCTTGGGCATGCCTTGTTCAAGTCCAAGTAATCAACACAGGTCCTCCATTTCCCGTTTGCCTTCCTCACCAGTACGGGATTAGATATCCATTCAGGATAGAGGGCATCACGGATGAACCCATTGGCTTTGAGTTTATCCACCTCCTCCTTGAGAGCAGCGGATGTAACGCCCCACTCTGAGACCCACTGTAACAAAGTATTACGGGAGTAATACTGTCTGTTAAAGCGGAGAATAGAGTATAGTGGAAGCGACCATTTGTAATCAAGCTATAATTATCTACTGAATACGTCGAAAGGATGGTATCTATATATTTTTTTCAAGTGGTTCGACATATTCGGTAAATACTTATAACGAAATTACAAATGGCTAAAGATCTATCAGGACAAAGCATAATAATAAATGATAAAACATCACAGAACAGAATCACATAACATATATAAAATCCCAGAACAATACATCGTCAATACAGATCCAAATATCATAAGTGGGTACAAAGCCACTACTCACACATGTGAGTCAAAAATATGTACATATCAAAGTCTGAATAATAACAGAGTAGCGGAATAGTGGACAAATAAAAGCGCTATCTATCAGCATAGCAGATAATGTCCAAGCGGAAGCACATAAGCTAAGTCCAGAGACCTAACCTAAAACAACTCGGTCTGACCCGAGCGAAAACACTCGGGTCAGGCTAGCTAAACAATCAGTAATAACTGAGATATATAATAATGCGGTACATAAATAAAACAGTACTTATCCAAAGAGAAGTATATTATGAACCACATGAATATAATGACGATCCCTAATCATCAATAAACAATAAAAATCTCCAAAGAGAAATCAACACCAAAGTGTAGAATAAAATCGCCTCATATCATTGGCGTAGCCAAAGCTATAAAAAGATGCCCATAGGCAATAATCCCAAGAGTGACCAGAGTCTGTAATCAATGCCCAAGCAAAGATCGATGCTCCAAAGAGCAATGGGAATATACTGAAAAGTCAATGAAATCAAACACTGAAAAGCAGTGTCCAGAGACACTGTGAATCCATAAGGTAATCGCACTTACATCGTATGGTTCCATAGAACCAACACCGAATGGCGGTACTCGAATGGATATAAAAAAATCATCAAATAATACCAATATTGCACGTGCACCGACCAGAGTCGTTGTTAAGTACTGTAGAGTTGTGATCGATCACTCGCACAGATGCGGAACGCGCGAGACGGCAAGATCCTTCCCAGAAGGATAAAGGCCCAGAGGTGCATGCCGAAAAATAAACTACTCCATAGAGCAGGTGTCCAGAGACGGTTGCCCAGAGGCGTGGTGACCCCGAGGTCCAGTACTGGCCGCCCAGAGGCTAATGTGTCACTAACTTCTTGGAGAGGAACCCGTAAAGTGTTAACAATGAGTCCCATACCCCACGTTCGCACTAAACGGTTTCCTAACCAATAGCAAGCTCACACTCCAAACAATAAAAAGTCCACCTCGTATCATCGGTAAACTAGACCCAAAGGTCAAAACGATCAATCGAATAGGTCGGGGATTAACCGGAAAGGAAATACACACGGTTCCATAGGCCGGAGATTTCCTAACCGTTTAAGCACCTTTCCACTTCGCTCGACGTGCTAAAAAGTGAGTGTGAGATTTTTATTATAGAAAATAATGGTGCGAAACGGATTTATAATTGATTTTGAAATCACTTTAAAACGGCTTTTGAAAACTCTCCTCTTATGGAGTAATTAATTTAATAATTAAAAATAATATTATATAATAATTTCTAAAGCCATTTAGGAGTGAAAAATCTTTTGAAAATGATTCATAAAACCCGTGTACGAAATCTAGAGACAAATCTCAAAGAAATCAATAAAACCAGAAAATCACTGAAAAATATTCTAAGTGTTTGTAAACATTCAAAACAGCTGCGAACCCAAGTTCGGCAATTTATTTGGACCAGCAAGCTTTGTCCAAATGTCATAAAAATTTGCAGGAATGTAGTCCAACATCCCTACTTTAAGATGCAAAAAGAATTTCTCGATTCCGAGTTGAGACGAAGTGGCAGCGACGTCTCAAAGTTGGACCCAGAACAAGATTCACACTGTTTACCAACAGCGACCAGAGTTCAACTTCGACACGAAATTCGAAGTACCAAACGAACTCCGATGTTGCTCAAATTTTCCAGAGATGGAGTTCGAAACTCCACCTATCCAACGAGACCAAAAACGTCGAATTCCAACTTCGTATGTGATCGTGGCGGCATCGCGAAGTTGAGGTAAAAAGTCTGAAACAAGATTGATTTTTTTTTTCCTATCGGGCTGCACCCACGGTGCAGCCCTGGTCCAGCCCCAGCCCGCCTGGGCTGGGGAACAGACCCAGCCTGGGCGGGCTGGGTGCTTCAAGGCCCCAGCCCGCCTGGGCTGGGGACCAGACCCAGCCCGAGCGGGCTGGGTTCCACAAGGCCCCAGCCCGCCTGGACTGGGGACCTGACCCAGCCCAGGCGGGCTGGGTCCTCCAAGGCCCCATCCCGCCTGGGCTGGGGACCTGACCCAGCCCGGGCGGGCTGGGTCCTTACCCAGCCGGGCGGGCTGGGTGGGGGGGATGTGTGCCAGCCCACTAGGGGCTGGCCTGCTATAACTGTGCCTGGGTGCAACCCAGGCCTGTTTGGGCCCTCAGATTAAGTTTTTCAGCCCGTTTTCAGGCTATTCAATTCCAGCCAGCAGTTTTTTTGATTTTTAGTGATTTAGGAGTGTTTTTTTCAAGTTTTGGCATCAAATTTTCACCAAAATTAACTAGCAATTATCACTAATAAGTATAACTAGCAATAATCACTAATAGATAGTAATTACCAATATTAAAACTAGCATTAATTACTAATCAATATTAATTACCTTAATGAAGCAACTGATCAAATAGTTAGAGTGCAACAATCAAAGCAAGCCAAACTCTTCCAAAGCAAAAGATCAAGCCACTTCAAGGACCCAAAATCAACAAAAAAACAATAATTACAACAAGATGGAAGAGATAAAAAGAGGATTAAGGAGGATTAGATAATAAGAGAGAGATTGTCTTACCTTTTTTTTTCTCTAAAATTAAGCTAATCAAATTATGAAGAGAGGGAGAAGGAGCTTCTAAATGGAGGCCATTATTTTGTTTAGATCTAGGTTTTAGGAATTTATGAAGAGGAGGAGGGTTAGGGTTATGGGTTTAAGATATTATATAGGAGGGGGTTAGGCTAATGGGTTATGGTAAGGGGGTTTTAAACTCATTAGGACTTAGTTTATTTTCTAAGTTATCATGTGAACAAAATCCTAATAAGCATCCTAGTTTTAATTAAAACCATGTAATTATCTCATTTGGCCTATTAACCCATAATCACTTTTTATTTAAAAATTCCTCATTTCAACCCAAAATATTTTAATTTGCAAACCAATAGTAAATTTAAATTCCCAAAATTTTGTTTAGCTTCCTTTTCAACTTAAAATCATAATTTTAATTTATTATTCGGTAATGCAACCTCAGGGTTGTTACAGACTCCCCCCCTTAAGAAAATTGCGTCCCCGCAATTCCTTAAATATAGAAGTCGTCTATAACATCTAATCCACAAAAGGAATACAGAAGATAAAATATAGATGCTCACCCGTGCCTGAAGATTAAATAAAACCAGGATAAGTATGCTCGATAAATTCTCTGGTCTTCCAAGTGTAGTCCTTAGGATTAGACGACCATTGAATCTTCACAAGCGGAACCTCTTTGTTTCGAAGACGTTTGATCTCCGAATCAAGCACACGAAGAGGTTGCTGCTCTATAGATAGATCGGGTGAGATCTCCAAATCAGGCACGATATGAGGCTCGATAATAGAATCAGGATCGCGCACACACTTGCGAAGTTGAGAGACATGGAACACATCATGTATTCCAGAGAAATGAGCAGGTAGAGCCACACGATAAGCCACGGGGCCGATGCGTTCCG
Organism: Allium fistulosum; assembly: GCA_030737815.1. Classification (NCBI taxonomy): domain Eukaryota; kingdom Viridiplantae; phylum Streptophyta; class Magnoliopsida; order Asparagales; family Amaryllidaceae; genus Allium; species Allium fistulosum. Next base: position 1,028,527,819 of record CM060902.1, read on the forward strand.
TAATAGGAAATGATCCGACATAACGAGGAGCCCACTTCCCTGTAGAGTTGAAACGCACAACCCCCTTCATGGAAGATATCCGAATAAAGACATGATCACCAATGGAGAACTCAAGAGGCTTCCTACGGCTGTCCGCGTAGGATTTCTGGCGGTCCTGTGCCTCTTTCATTCTCTAACGGATAAAAATAATCTTTTTAGAAGATTCCCGAACCGAATCTGGACCAAGAAGGTGCTTCTCACCAGATTCTAACCAACAATCAGGAGAATGACATGGCCTTCCGTAAAGAGCCTCGAAAGGAGCCATGCTGATACTAGACTGAAAGCTGTTGTTGTAGGAGAACTCTACAAGCGGTAAGTGATCCTCCCAACTACCTCCGAAATCCAGAATACAACAGTGCAAAAGATCCTCTAAAACACGATTCACCCTCTCCGTCTGTTCGTCGATCTGAGGATGATAAGCAGCCGAGAGATTCAGCTTTGAGCCCAAAGCTGACTGTAGGCACTTCCTGAAATGACTAGTAAAGATAGTGTCTCGATCACAGACGATAGAGTTAGGAATGCCATGAAGTCGAACGACTTCCTTCACATATAGCTTGGCAAGCTGAGGAGCAGTCTGAGTGGACTTGATAGGAATGAAATGAGCTGATTTGATCAAGCGATCGACGATGACCCAAAATAGAAGTATGGTCTGACCTCGATCGAGGCAGACCGTCAATAAAATCCATGGATATCTGATCCCATTTCCACAATGGAATCTCTAGCGGCTGAAGAAGACCAGATGGACGCTGATGTTCGGCCTTGATCTGTGGACAAGTCATGCAACCGCTCACATAACTTGCAACATCTTTCTTCAACCCTTCCCAATAATATACCCGACACATATCGGCATACATCTTGCTCGAACCGGGATGGATGGTGTACTTAGTGCGATGACACTCGTCCAGAATGTCATGCCTAAGTGATAAATCAGATGGTATCAAAATACGGTTCTTTCTGCGAAGACACCGATGAGAATCGATAGAATAATCCAATAATGTCTCATTACTGGATCCCGACTCAAAGAGATGAATATATCTCAACAAGTCTGGATCCTGCCGCTGAGCATGGGCAATGCGATCCAATAGAATAGATCGAGCTTCCAAGCTGAATAACAAGATCCGAGAATCAGAAGACGGAGCTCGATTTCGAATATCACACATAGAAAGAGTCTCAAGAATATCGTTGATGAAAACCAAAACGAATCTATCGATGTATTCCCGGAATACTCGATTCATGAGACCGACGAAGAAAGCCGGAGCGTTCGTTAAGCCGAATGGCATGACCAACCACTCAAAAGAACCATAACGAGTGCGAAATGCTGTAAGAGGAATGCTGTCTTCGGCGACTCGTAGCTGATGGAATCTGGTGGCAAGGTCGAGCTGAGAGAAGACCTTCGCACCGCTCAACTGATCAAACATATCGTCTATCCATGGCAATAGATAACGATTTCTGATGGTCAACTCATTAAGCTTGCGATAGTCAATGCAAAGCCTAAGAGAGCCATCGGGCTTCTTAACGAAGACCACAGCAGCACCCCATGGCGAAGAACTGGACCAAATGAACTGCTTCGCCTTAAGCTCTACTAACTGCTTCCTGAGTTCCTCATTCTCTTTAGTAGACATCCTCGTGGGAGGACGCCCAACTGGGTGGGAGTCTGGAATGAGATTGATGCGGAACTCAATTGCCCGCTTTGGCGGCAGGCCTGATACTGGCTCGAATACGTCGGGAAATCCCGAACAACAGGAATACGAGATAAGTTCAAATCCTCATCTCGTGAATCGAGAGAAAATAGGCAACATCAGAAAGCCCAACATCTTGAAGAACAATAGCTAACAGAGAGGACGAGTCAGGGTGATGAATGAATAATATCCGCTCCGAACAAATAATTTTGGCGTCGTGCTGAACGAGCCAATCCATGCCAAGAATCATACCAAATCCCAAATACTCCATAGCGTGGAGATTTGCACGGAAAGAAAAGCCACCAAGATCAATATCTATATTCTCACAGAGCAAGCTAAGGGTCGTGGATCCACCAATGGGATTCACAATCCTTAGTGAAGAAACCAAACAAGTAACATCCAAAGATAAAGTATTAACTAGTTCCTTTGATACGAATGAGTGAGAGGCACCCGTATCAAAGAGAACTCTACAAGATCTACCATGAAATAAAATAGAGCCTTCAAGAACGGAAGGATGTGTACCTCGAGGTTGAGATGAAGATGCAAGTTAAGCACGATTCAAAGATAGATAATTAATTAAGGAATACTACGGAATATAACGGATTCCTATACATATTCCTAACTTATCTATCAATAACATAAGGAAGGGATTTGATTTAATTTGGATCTAATTAAGATGTATTGTACTAAGTGTATCTGTTCTGTGTTTATTATGCTTATTCCTGAAACTTGGCTCTGATACCAAGCTGTAACGCCCCACTCTGAGACCCACTGTAACAAAGAGTATTACGGGAGTAATACTCTCTGTTAAAGCGGAGAATAGAGTATAGTGGAAGCGACCATTTGTAATCAAGCTATAATTATCTACTGAATATGTCGAAAGGATGGTATATATTTTTTTTTCAAGTGGTTCGACATATTCGGTAAATACTTATAACGAAATTACAAATGGCTAAAGATCTATCAGGACAAAGCATAATAATAAATGATAAAACATCACAGAACAAAATCACATAACAGATATAAAATCCCAGAACAATACATCGTCAATACAGATCCAAATATCATAAGTGGGTACAAAGCCACTACTCACACATGTGAGTCAAAAATATGTACATATCAAAGTCTGAATAATAACAGAGTAGCGGAATAGTGGACAAATAAAAGCGCTATCTATCAGCATAGCAGATAATGTCCAAGCGGAAGCACATAAGCTAAGTCCAGAGACCTAACCTAAAACAACTCGGTCTGACCCGAGCGAAAACACTCGGGTCAGGCTAGCTAAACAATCAGTAATAACTGAGATATATAATAATGCGGTACATAAATAAAACAGTACTTATCCAAAGAGAAGTATATTATGAACCACATGAATATAATGACGATCCCTAATCATCAATAAACAATAAAAATCTCCAAAGAGAAATCAACACCAAAGTGTAGAATAAAATCGCCTCATATCATTGGCGTAGCCAAAGCTATAAAAAGATGCCCATAGGCAATAATCCCAAGAGTGACCAGAGTCTGTAATCAATGCCCAAGCAAAGATCGATGCTCCAAAGAGCAATGGGAATATACTGAAAAGTCAATGAAATCAAACACTGAAAAGCAGTGTCCAGAGACACTGTGAATCCACAAGGTAATCGCACTTACATCGTATGGTTCCATAGAACCAACACCGAATGGTGGTACTCGAATGGATATAAAAAAATCATCAAATAATACCAATATTGCACGTGCACCGACTAGAGTCGTTGTTGCCAAGTACTGTAGAGTTGTGATCAATCACTCGCACAGATGCGGAACGTGCGAGACGGCAAGATCCTTCCCAGAAGGATAAAGGCCCAGAGGTGCATGCCGAAAAATAAACTGCTCCATAGAGCAGGTGTCCAGAGACGGTTGCCCAGAGGCGTGGTGACCCAGAGGTCCAGTACTGGCCGCCCAAAGGCTAATGTGTCACTAACTTCTTGGAGAGGAACCCGTAAAGTGTTAACAATGAGTCCCATACCCCACGTTCGCACTAAACGGTTTCCTAACCAATAGCAAGCTCACACTCCAAACAATAAAAAGTCCACCTCGTATCATCGGTAAACTAGACCCAAAGGTCAAAACGATCAATCGAATAGGTCGGGGATTAACCGGAAAGGAAATACACACGGTTCCATAGGCCGGAGATTTCCTAAGCGTTTAAGCACCTTTCCACTTTGCTCGACGTGCTAAAAAGTGAGTGTGAGATTTTTATTATAGAAAATAATGGTGCGAAATGGATTTATAATTGATTTTGAAATCACTTTAAAACGGCTTTTGAAAACTCTCCTCTTATGGAGTAATTAATTTAATAATTAAAAATAATATTATATAATAATTTCTAAAGCCATTTAGGAGTGAAAAATCTTTTGAAAATGATTCATAAAACCCGTGTACGAAATCTAGAGACAAATCTCAAAGAAATCAATAAAACCAGAAAATCACTGAAAAATATTCTAAGTGTTTGTAAACATTCAAAACAGCTGCGAACCCAAGTTCGGCAATTTATTTGGACCAGCAAGCTTTGTCCAAATGTCATAACAATTTGCAGGCATGTAGTCCAACATCCCTACTTTAAGATGCAAAAATAATTTCTGGATTCCGAGTTGAGACGAAGTGGCAGCGACGTCTCAAAGTTGGACCTAGAACAAGATTCACACTGTTTACCAACAGCGACCAGAGTTCAACTTCGACACGAAATTCAAAGTACCAAACGAACTCCGATGTTGCTCAAATTTTCCAGAGATGGAGTTCGAAACTCCACCTTTCCAACGAGACCAAAAACGTCGAATTCCAACTTCGTATATGATCGTGGCGGCATCGCGAAGTTGAGGTAAAAAGTCTGAAACAAGATTGATTTTTTTTTTCCTCTCGGGCTGCACCCACGGTGCAGCCCTGGTCCAGCCCCAGCCCGCCTGGGCTGGGGAACAGACCCAGCCCGGGCGGGCTGGGTGCTTCAAGGCCCCAGCCCGCTTGGGCTGGGGACCAGACCCAGCCCGGGGGGGCTGGGTTCCACAAGGCCCTGGCCCGCCTGGACTGGGGACCTGACCCAGCCCGGGCGGGCTGGGTCCTCCAAGGCCCCAGCCCGCCTGGGCTGGGGACCTGACCAAGCCCGGGCGAGCTGGGTCCTTACCCAGCCCGGGCGGGCTGGGTCCTCCAAGGCCCCAGCCCGCCTGGGTTGGGGACCTGACCCAGCCCGGCGGGTTGGGTCCTTACCCAGCCCGGGTGGGCTGGGTGGGGGGATGTGTGCCAGCCCACTAGGGGCTGGCCTGCTATAACTGTGCCTGGGTGCAACCCAGGCCTGTTTGGGCCCTCAGATTCAGTTTTTCAGCCCGTTTTCAGGCTATTCAATTCCAGCCAGCAGTTTTTTTTTATTTTTAGTGATTTAGGAGTGTTTTTTCCAAGTTTTGGCATCAAATTTTCACCAAAATTAACTAGCAATTATCACTAATAAGTATAACTAGCAATAATCACTAATAGATAGTAATTACCAATATTACAACTAGCATTAATTACTAATCAATAGTAATTACCTTAATGAAGCAAATGATCAAATAGTTAGAGTGCAACAATCAAAGCAAGCCAAACTCTTCCAAAGCAAAAGATCAAGCCACTTCAAGGACCCAAAATCAACAAAAAAACAATAATTACAACAAGATGGAAGAGATAAAAAGAGGATTAAGGAGGATTAGATAATAAGAGAGAGATTGTCTTAACTTTTTTTTTCTCTAAAATTAAGCTAATCAAATTATGAAGAGAGGGAGAAGGAGCTTCTAAATGGAGGCCATTATTTTGTTTAGATCTAGGTTTTAGGAATTTATGAAGAGGAGGAGGGTTAGGGTTATGGGTTTAAGATATTATATAGGAGGGGGTTAGGCTAATGGGTTATGGTAAGGGGGTTTTAAACTCATTAGGACTTAGTTTATTTTCTAAGTTATCATGTGAACAAAATCCTAATAAGCATCCTAGTTTTAATTAAAACCATGTAATTATCTCATTTGGCCTATTAACCCATAATCACTTTTTATTTAAAAATTCCTCATTTCAACCCAAAATATTTTAATTTGCAAACCAATAGTAAATTTAAATTCCCAAAATTTTGTTTAGCTTTCTTTTCAACTTAAAATCATAATTTTAATTTATTATTCGGTAATGCAACCTCAGGGTTGTTACAGCGGACCTCTCCGGGTCCATGCCTCTCCTCTTTTGTTTCACTGGCACATACTTCGGGTCAATGTTCAACATATGACTTGCGATGGCGGGACAAATCCCACACATATCAGAATGGGTCCAGGCGAAAACATTGAGGTTCGCTCAGAGAAAGTCAGTAAGATCCCCCATCATCGAGGGGTTGAGCTGTGATCCAATCTTAAGCACCCGTAATGGGTCATCATGGCTGACTGGAATGTCAATCGTCAGTTCACCCGGTGCCGCCTTGGCCTCCTTGGGTTCTTCATCGTCATCTCTCGGATCTATGTCTCTATAGATCTGACTGTATTGCCCAAGCCAAGGCTCAGGACTATTTGTCAATTTTCAGCAACATGGATGCAGATGGGCTTGTTCACACCCTTTCCCTTCTCTCTTTGCTGGGCCTTTCTCAGCTCAGCCACATAACAAGCACGACCGGTCGCTTGATCGCCATGCACTACACCAACTCCACTGTCCGTTGGAAATTTCAAGGTCAAACACCACGGGGCCAAAGCTGCCCTAAACTCCGCCAGGGCCGGTCGGCCCAGAAAAACATTATATGTGGAATCAACATCCAAAACAATGAATGGTTGGATCTGTACCCTCCCGCGTTCACCTTCTCCTAGTTCAACTGGAAATTCGACAAAACCTACTACATCAGTAGCTGCCCTATTAAAGCCGTGAATGCGAGCTTTAGATGGTTTCAGATCCTTCGCCTCCATCTTCATTTGGTCATACGCCTTCTTGAAGATAATATTAACAGAACTCCCACAATCAATTAGTATTTTTCTTACAAGCGCCAGTTCGATCGTAGCTGAGATAACCATCGGGTCACTGGTAGGTGCCTCCACCTGATCGGTATCCCTACTCCTGAATACTATGTCATCGGTCATCATTCGCTGCTGTTTCGCTGGAGCCCCATCTTCTATGTTCGAGCAGCATTCAACCTGCATGCTTCAAGGAACTAGCATAGCGTGTTTATGACCAGCCTTCCTCCGATCCGAGTGGGCTCCTCAGGTCGGCGTGAAGCTTGCCCGTGATTGGGGTCAGATGACCCATGTCCACCTTCCTGCGAATTATTAACAAAATGTTGTAACTTCTTCTGGCAAATAAACTTTTATATAGCATCGTGGAATTGTCTGCGCTCTTCAGTATTGTGCCTATAGGTCTCGTGAAACCGACAATACTTTCCAGTCTGCTTTTATTCCTCAGTCGATTCCTTTAGGCGTGGCTTTCGATATTGGAATGTATTATAGGTTGATAGATAAATATTCTCCAAAGATGTATTCAGAGGCATATATTCACTATAAGTTGGGATTCTCGGTTTCCACTTTTCTGCTTCCCTCTTTTGTCCGGAATTTCCTCCTCCAAATCCTTTGGACTGCTCTGGCTTATTTTGAACATTGACTTGGACCTTACCGGAGTTTTCGCCAGATTGCTTTACCGTAATGTTGCTTTGCACCGCTTCCTTACTGGATCCTGGCGCACTGCTTCGCCTTGACCACCTGGCCTCTTCCTTTCTCATGAATTGGTTCACCTTTGAATAAAAGCGTTCTAGGGTAGTCGGTGGTTTGCCTGCCTCCCAGTCACCAAACTCAGACTCTGGATCCACTCCCCACATGACGACCATAAGGATAGTGTGGTCATTTGGATTACTAACTTTGGTAGCGGCCACGTGGAATCTCTATAAATAGTCCTTCAATGACTCACCAGGAGCTTAAATCACACTGGATAGTGGCATCACGTCTTTTGGGCGAGTAGCATGGATTCTAAACTGCTCCACGAACTTCGTCATTAACTCATCAAACCTGGAGATCGATCGCGGGGGAAGCCTGGTGAACCACATGGCAGCGATTCCGAATAGGGTTATTGGGAAGCATCTGCATTTGGTTGCATCATTTGCCCCAGCCGAATCCATCATCCACTCGTATCTCATTATGTGCAGTCGGGGGTCGGTCTTCCATTCATAGGCTGGAATAGTAGGCATGCTAAATTTCCGGGGTTACTCAGCTTGTAGGATGTTATCTATAAACGGAGTATGTATCCTCGATATGCCTCAATCATCATTGGTTAAGCCCTGATTCTTCCTCATCAATTGCCAGATCATAGCCGATAAATCCGGAGTATAGATGGGAGGTGGAAAGTTGGTATCCGTCCTGCGCGATTGCTTCGGCTGGTGCCTCCTCGGTAGGTGATCACCTAAGTGTACATCCTGAGGACCCACTTCATTACGACCCTGGCGAGGTGGTTGACTAGCTCTCGAGCGTGCTCTAGATCCTAAGTTTCTCACTCTAGGTTGGGTGCGGCTCCTTAGGTGCAGTTGAGGGGCCATGGTAACAACTAAGGAATTTGGATCATTTCTGTTGGTTTGTTCTTGGGGACTCGTCACCAATTGCTCTGTTGCACCAGTTTGTGCCATTTCAATCCTACAGCGTCTACGCTTGGGGTGCTTATCTGACGAAGCGGAACTATCGAATGATGAGTAGGAAGCTGGGCTTCCTCCAGCGTTCTGATGCTGCTGCTGAGCGATATCGGTCATCTGGTTGACGTTTGTTTGAATCTGGTCATTAAGCTGTCTCCTGCTTTCCACGAGCTCCCTCATCAACTCATTGAACTCTGCCTTGGTGACAGCTTCTGCTTGGTTTGGGATGATGGCGGGTTCTGCACCGGCATTAGTTTGTCGATTGCTAGGTCCTACTTTCTGGACGCTAGCGGTCTCATTAGCATCGGAGTTGTGGGAGGCGGATCTGGTACGTTGTCTTGTCATCTTAGAGTTGTCCGTAGGAACTCTGAGTAGAATTTATGAACTCTTGAGAATGAACTTAGATCTCCTTCGAGGGATTTCCTCAATCCAGTAGCAACAAAGTAGATCCTAATAGCCCAAGAATGAACGCTCTCAGTGAAAGCACCAAAATGTTAGCACCAAAATTGATCACTAATACCCTTGAATAGAATTGTGTAGAGAGATTAATGAAGAAAGTAAATTAAAATAGAGAAGTAACACGATTGAATGCAATCACTTTGAATATAATCTTTATTACTTTTTTAATCACTTTAACACAGATACAATCCGTAAACAAACAACTTGAATACAAGTTTGAACAAAAAAGAAGAGAGTATAGAAAATGGCAGAGTTTCCCTGGAGTTCTCCCAAAAATGGTCCCTTTAACTGAACCCCTTCCCCTCTATTTATAGACGAAGATAGAGTGGTTCCCCTGTGCAGGCCCATGACTAAGACAGCTCGGCCCATAAGTGATGGTTCAGGTCGATCGATCTAGGTACACTGACCCTCCACTACCGAACGGTGATTGCCGAACTACTTTGGCTGAGCTTGGGTTTCCTCGCAGGTGACTCGAAGCAACTTCTCAAGTAACTCGAAGCAAGTGGTGGTGTGACTCGAAGCAAAGAAATGTCGGTCGCATCACTCTGTCATAGACCAAACAACTCGACAACTTCCTTAGAGTGCACCGACCCAGGTATGTCGAACCGTGGTGATTGATCCCAAGACGCCGACTTACTTACGCCGACCCACCTAAACCGATCCACCATGGTCGATCCCCTTAGGCAGACCCACCTAGGCCAACCCAACATTGTCGAACCACTCCAACCTAACTACTTTGGCCGAACCACTTCTACTTCATCTACCTTGACCGATCCACCAAGACCGACCCAACATAGCCGATATACTCCTGCTCAACTATCCTAATCGAGCCACTAATGCCAAACTATTCACGTCGAACCATATTTATAGGCAAAATCACTCAAGTTGCATCGATCCTTATATTTACAATATTTTCTTGGCTCGAGTCCAGTCTAGATCTAACCATAGCCTCTGCAACTATCGCCTTGTAGCCGGGCCAAGTTGTCGGGTAACACTATCTTTAAACATTTAAACTTTGCCTTTCGAAAACATTGGAAAACCTTTCATTTCAAACCTTTCGATACCATTGGGGAACCACCCCTTTGAAACCATTCTTTAAAACCTTTCGAAAGCAATAAAACATCAAACCTTTCTAAAGCCTTTGGGTTCAAGTAAAACATGTGGAAACACCTTTCAAAACCATTAAAAATTAACTCCATCGAAACTATTTGGGTTATACCTAAACAGAGCAAAAGGGTCATAAAAAATTTAAGTCGAAAGCACTCTTTCAAAAGCATTTCCTAAGCAAAGAAGTGATGGTGTCAAAACCAACCTTCTGAAAGCATTGGAGAAGCGGCTAATTTTTAAAAGCAAAGTATACCATCCGAAGCCATTGGCGTCGAAAGGTAGAAAAGTGACAGCTAAGGGCTTCGACCCCGACGAAAGCATTTACTTAAAACAAGAGGCACAACCCATTCGAAACCATTCCTTTAAAACATTTGACTTAGCCGAAAGCCAACCAAGTCGAAAGATATACTATCAAAAGCAAAGCAGACGCGTTTTAATTTAAAAGCAAAGACATGCTTCGACCCCTTCGGAATATTTGGTATCGACCTGGTGCCTTCTTCCTTAGTCCAATTCACTCTATACCAAGTTATTGATACTATGTGCATTGGTTTCGATGGTGGAAGCGGCAGTACTTGGTCGGAACCCCTGTGCCGAAAGTGGCAAAAACATGCTGAAAGCATGTAAAAACTGATTTTACTTTAAAAAGAGTTCCTTTTCAACTAACTTGCCTTGTTTGTCAAAATATTATTGGTTGCTAATTTTCTTTTCTAAAAGTGCTGCCAATATTTCAGAAATAAACTATTTTATTTATTTATAAGATACCACTTCTCCTTTTATAAATATATAAAACATTTAAGTCTCATACCTTAAATAATTTTATTTATTCATTAAAACACTTAGGAAAATTCTATAAAAATTCCAAAAAATCATTTTTAATATGTTCTCTAACATATATTAATTCCAAACCCAAAATATTAATTATTTAGCCGTAAATAATTTAAAACCCAAATAATCATTTTCTGCACCAGAAAATTAATATAAAATCCACATTAATCTAGAAAATTATGAAAATTGAAACCCATCTCTAAAATATCATTTCTAATTTATATCTAAAATCTCAAGGCATTTAGATGTCATTAAATGGGGTTTTCACATTAAAACATATTATAAAACCTATATGATTAAGCATAAATCATCAACAAGCCTATATATAATTAGTCATTCAAAACATGGCATAATCATGCAAAATACTTCGGATTCCTCTTAAAACCGAAAAAATTAGAAAAATGAGATGTAGTCATTATTCACCTTAGCTTTTGAGATTAAGAATTTGAGATTTGAATGGATTTAAGTTGATTAAGCTTCCCTTTGATTCTCTTATCTTCCTCTAGTTGCTTCTAACTGTGGCCGGCCTCTTAGTTTTATTTTTGATAATGAAAAGAACGTATGAATAAATTCCTAAGGGTTTAGGGTATAAGAATATTCTTATTCCAACTTTGCCCTTGTCTATTCCCTTTGTCTATTTTATTTCATGTTATCTCGTTTTGATTTACTCATTAACAAACCATGGCTACTCCTATTAATCACTGATCTCAATCCCCTAATCATCACATTACATTATTTTATTTTATTCAGCTAATTAAATATCCTAAATAATGTTACTAAAAAATATGGGGTGTTACAATCTCCCCTCCATAAAGAATTTCGTCCCCGACACTACGATAAGGTACTCAACAAATCAAACACAAAGGTAAAACATACCATCAAACAAATCAGGATAAGCGTCTCTAATCCTGCTCTCAGTCTCCCAAGTACAGTCTCCCTCATCGTCGCTCCACTAGACTTTCACTAATCTGACTGTCTTTTTCCTTAGTCTTTTTTCATCTCTCGCGACTATATGAATTGGCTTTCTAACTATAGTCAAGTCTGGTTCTACTACTAAGTCCTCTAACATGGTAGGTGCTATAGTTGTAACGACCCTGAATTTTGAACAAATTAAATTGAGAATATTTAATTTGTTTTAAATATTTGAACGATAATTTAATTTGAATCCCCAATATAACTTTGAATTTGGCGATTTAATATTAAAATTTTAATCTACTAATAGTCGAATAAAAATTTGAGTCTTCAATTTTAGGTTGAAGAAAAATATTTCGAAAGCTTTTAAATTCGTATTGATATTACTTAAGATAATAGAAGCTTCAGAATCGAATTTGATAATGATTTGATCAGTGTTGAAAATTTATCGTTCGTATCGATATTTAAAAATAGCCGTCCGAGGCGCAGTCTCGGAATTCGACGAAACCAGTTCCATTGGGTCCGTAATAGTTTGTTATTACCGGATTTCAAATTTCGTATCGATCAGAGTTGTAATGAGAGCACACGATAGATGAACGCGTTGAAATTAAATTGAATTAAATTTAAAATTTTAAATATTTAACTTGGTCAATATCACACGCACATTATCTTCCCCAAATCGCGCCTAAAAATCACGATACAAAATCGTGCAAGCACGACTATTCTCTGCAACAATCACGTTCTCGTGTCCCCTTCGTTTCCTTTTATTACGCGAGCAATTCAGAAGATAATTCTTTATCTCGTTCATTCTACAATTCAAAACAATGGCTGAAGCCTGCTCAATCAAATTCGAAAAGAAATCGAAATTCTCCTAGTTAAACTCGTATTCAAAGCTCGAGCCTATCTTCCTCAATTCATTATCGAAACAAAATCACGAAATAGCCTCGTCCTTTCTTTCTCAAAACAAATCGACAGTCTCAAACAAAACAAAAGAAAATCAAACGGGGGGTGACCGAGCTAATAAATCGAACGCAAATCGAAAAGCTTGGATCGTTTTTTTCGAGCGTCGCGTGGGGGATGCTAGCGTGGGACAGAGGTTGAACTCGAATTCGAGCAATGTCTGAAGGGGGATCTATCGATCGAAACTTGGCGGCAGCAAAATTACGAGCTCGCGAGCAATGGAGGGTATCGCGACTAATCGAAGTGGCGGCTTCACGAGTTCGTCGACGGTGGTGATAGCGTCGAGTCGCGATCCATTTGTGGCGATTCGCGAGGTGGTCACGGGCCTGGGTTCGAGAGTCAGTAAGGTATTGTTTTACTTTGTATAAAAAATAAAATTATTATAGCTATCCCAGTATTTGATTTTTTTCAGTAAGACATTGTAACTAATAAAAAAAAATTTATATGCAGTTTTTCAAATATATATATATATATATATATATATATATTCAGATGCATGAAAAAGAAAATATAATACAGTAAAGTATTAATTTATTCAGTTTTGAATTGGTAAATGTATATATATATATATATATATACAGACTGGGAATTTGGTTTGTAGGCAAAGAAAATAATAATAGGAATTCTGAAATGTTTGAAAGTTAAATTAGAAGTTTGGTTTATAAAATCCATATAGACCATTTTTATAAATATATATGATTCCGAATGAAGAAAATAATAACTTGTTAAATTTATTTTAGTTATCAAGAAAATTATTTAAAAGGAAAGTTAGTTTGAATTTGAAATGTTGGTTAAATAAATTTATTTATAAAGAAATTGGTTTAAATAAATTAACAGATGATAATTTATTGTCAATTGACTCAAATATTAATAAACCGTATAAATGTTTTTACAAGGTCTAGAACTGTGGAGAAAACAGTCTGAAATGGAATTGGGATTGCAAAATAAAACGCAAAGGTGAGATTTTCTCACTCGAATGGAAAATTTAATTTTGCAGTTATTGATTGATTTGATTGCTATTTGGATGTGATATTAGATATAGTAGGATATATATATATATAGCAATATATACATATTGGCATATGTATATATTGGATTGATTGATTTCCCGCATTGTATAGCGGATGAGACCCTATTGCGCCGTTAGTAAGCGGATGATATTTATAAAAACCCATATACCGCGATATTCCACCTCGAAGTGGAATTGGTATTGTGCTAACATCTGTGGATGCAGGGAAACAGGTTGGAGGGATCCAACTGGATTCCTCACCAGTATTTATTTGATTACAGATATTGTGATATTTGTTGAGTTTCATATTGATATATGATATTGGATGTCGTGATTGACTAATTGGTGCGTTGCATCATCGGATCCAATTTTTGAAGTTTAAAAATGACGATGTTGATTTTAAAAGAGATTTTTGAAGTAATCTTTGAAAATATACGTTTTATTAAATTTTTGAAGTGATTTATTTTAAATAAATAAACGTTCAAATTTTAAAGTTATAAAAGTGAAGATTTTTGTGAATTATAACCGTAAGGTGATTTTTGAAATAAATAGTTAAAGAAATTTATAAAATGGTTTGAATTGAGATTTTTGAATTTTTGTAAACGGTTTATTTAAAAGATTTAAAAACTTGATATTTATAAATTTAAAATATTGGAATTATAAAACGAGTTTTATAAGTGTTAAAAATGAAATATCAATGGAATTCGTAAGTGAACGAGATTTATAGATTTATAAATTATGAAGTTAAAAATGAATGAAATTGTAGAATAAAAGATTTATAAGTAATTTACTTATAAATTAGATTTTTGCACTTAGATGGGATATGAATAGAATTTGCTAATAAAAAGATTTTATAAGTTAAAATCGTTATAAAGTATAAATGTGATTTATAAACGTTGTTTATAAATCCGAAATCACTTATTTTGATAAGTGAATTATAGAAGTTAATAAAAAGAAATTTATAAATCAAAGTTGTTATGAAATATAAAGGTGAATTTATAAACATTGTTTTATAAATTCGAAAATCAATCAAATTTGATGAATTTAATATAGAAGGTTATTAAGGGAATTTTATCCACGATTTTGGATAGTGGATAATTCTTGAAATAAATGTGTAGAAAAGATTGAAATGTGGTTAGTGAAGTATATATTCACGATTTTGGACAGTGAATATATTTTAAGTAAAATGGATATTATTTTGGGAAGTGATATTGAAATAGAATGAAAAACGATTTAAAGACATTTTAAAATGTATAAAATATCGAATACATAGATTTCAACATTCATTGTTGAAATAGACGATTTCGAGGAAATAAGGAAATGGTAGACTATAACACTGTTGTTATAGTAAATGATTTCCAAAAGGAAATATTTTTATCTAGTATTGGGATTTATATATCTATCTTAATTCCAAATCCCTATACTAGTGATTTTGAGTTGTCGTAACGATGTTTTATGTAACATTCGTTTTGACTCAAATAGACTTCCTTAAAGAATGAAATATATACTTAATTTTGATTTTAAGTATATTGAATATTTTCTAATGTTGAAAATAAATAGATTTGTGAAATACTTATTTTTAAATAAGTATGGAAATGTTTTCCAATATGAAATGAAATGTTTTGAGAATTTATCTTCTTAGAGATAAATTGAAAATGAATATTTGAAATCGATTTGAAAATCGTATATCAGTAGATATTTGAAAAATATAAATTCACTATGGAATTTATAAAAGAAATGGAAATTCGTTTTAAAAATAAACGTTGATTTATTTTTGAAGTGTGGAAATTATATATCTAGTAGAGATATTTTGGAAGATAAAATAATTTGGAAAATTATTTGGAATCTGATGATGTTGCGCATCTTTATTGATAGTTAAATAACCGACTATCAATAATTACCTTGAATGGGTATTTGTTGTGAATTGGATGAATTTGAATGCCACACTTATTTTTGAATAAGCGCTCACTATTCGGGTTAGCCGGGAAAGGACCATGGGGTCGTATAACCCATTCTGAATATGTGATACGTCGTTATGAATTGCATTTGATGACCGGTGTTGAAGACCGGATATTTTTGAAAACGGAAGGATTACCGTCGAGTTACTCTACATCGGCTGATCTCCGATTTAGAGGTTTTATCACCCTTAGTGACGGGAAGTCCGGACTTGATTAGAAAATTATCCGGATATGCAAGGGCTTCGTGAGAAGTGCCTTCGGTTCTGTTCGATCCCGGAACAGACTTGTATGGATTGTATGTCTGACGTTACAAATTGAGATATAAAGCTGATTTCTTTCAAATACATTTCTGTTGGTGGCGGAGAATTTGTTCTCTTTGCTTAACACCCTTCTCTGAGACGTACGAGCTCAGAGGTTATGTAGTTGAAATTTATCAGCAATATACTCCCAATTTGGTAATGTGGCATGCTGAGTGTTGCTGTGAAATGATCGCCGTTTGATCATTTGTGATAGGATCATTTGTTTGATCATTTATCTTTGTGATCAATTCTTTGATCATTTGTTTGACCCGAAGCATGGCTTTGTGACAAAGCGTAGCTTTGTGGACGAGACTTCGTCGAGCCTCACACCCCGGAAATGGTCAAAATAGGAAGGATGCGGTAAGGTTCTAGGGAGTAGCGCCCCTTGGTGTATGTCATTCCTTCTGGATAGAGGTGGTATCATGGTATGGAGCCCAGATACTTAACCTATGTTGATACTGCTTATTATGTGGTTGTTGCGAATCGAGGATCCTCGGGAAGATCGGTTACGATCGGGGGATGGCATACGCGTGTCAGTAGTTACCTATTTTTGCAGGGGTAACCCGGCCTTGTGTTGGCAGAGATCCGGTTAGGTTCTCGGGACGTTATTCCAGAGGCGTTTCCATGTGGCAATGGGAAGTTCCTTGGCCTGACCATTTGTTGGAAATCCAAAGAAACAATACGAGCCTTGTACGGTTTTAGTTGTATTGCCTGCTATGGAATGTTGCGGTAACCTGCTATTGAACATAGTAGCTATAGTAGGCATAAGTGCGGAATGCCTATGCTGGCTAAGATTTATATTATACTTTCAAAAAGTTTTCTACACTATGCACTAATAATAATATCAAAAATGATTTGATTTTGCGTATCAAGCATCTTTGACTATCATAAGGAGAAATCTCCTCCGATTCTGCGTTTGCATTGTGTGTGTGTGCGGGAGGCCTTATGGTAGTTTCATTTTCCAAAAGCATTGCGAATCTGTTTTATTTTCTTTGTGAAAAATAACTGTTTTACGATCTCACACCAGTCACCATGACTGACTCGGAGTTTATTGTTTCCCTTCTAAACTCTGGGTGCCCACCAATTTCCACACGGGCAGCCTAGAGTTATGTTATCAGGATATTCTGGATATTTTGGAGCTTTGGAAGCAAGCTGGATGGCGTAACGTATCATCCGTACTTGTTTATATATTTCGCTGTGTATTCTATATGAGGACAAGTTTATATAACTGTCCATTGTTGTATTGAGTTGTATATTGACTCTGATTGATGTATGTATAAACTGATATAGTTCTTTGTTTTAAAAGACTAGTGATTATCTATTATATGTTGTTCCGCTGCGATATGTGAGATTCTGATATTGTTTCTGTTATGATGTTGTTCTATTGTTCTTCTTTCTTTTTCTTCTATCTTTTCTTCTACCTCTTCTTTTAAACATTAAAGTTCGCGTTTCCGCCATCCGATTGGTCGACAGTTGCTACAGTGGACATAGCAGTGTCGGGTTTTCGGAAGACGGATTTGCAGGTCTTTACAGGTGCTTTACAGGTGGTATCAGAGCATATGGTTAAGCGACAACCCTGCTCTGTTGGGTGTTACTCATTAGAGATAGAGTCAGTAGTACTCTAGAATGAGTTGAGTGTAATAATAGATATGAACGCGTATTTGTTATTGAATATAAAATTGTTTTGTATTGTGTTGACTTATCGGTTGACTATTTATAGATTCTGGTCGGTGCAGGGTGGCCAACTGTAATCGATAGGGGTTTCTAAACTCTTAAACAAGATAAACTGACACAGTATTGTTTTAAAATAGGGTGAATGGAATAATTTTACCCAAAACTATTTTTGTATAGAAAAGAAATCATTTTCTATGAATTATCATAGTATATGGATGTTTGGTTGTTAGGAAGTAATACCATTGAATTATTATCATTGTTATATTGAAATGGAATAAGAAATTAAAATAATAACCAAAGATTTGAAAATAAATTCATTTGACAAATGAAATTTATAAATGTGAATTGAAGATAAGGAAATACATTCATATAAGAATAAAAGTGAATATAAATTGTGAATGGATTTATAATTTGAAATGGAATTCCAGATAGATAATTGAAAATAAAATTCATTAATAGGATGAAATTAGTAATGTGAATGTATAAATGATTTTATAAATCAAAATGTAAATAAGTCGAAGACTTATAAAATATTCGATAATTTGATTGGGATAAGATTCAAATTGAAAATAAATGAATTTGTGAATGAATAAATAAATTTGCAATTGCAAGTGCAAGAAAATGAAATTGAATGTTAAAATTCATTTTGAATTTGTAAGTAAAAAGTAAATAAAACTGAAATTGAATTTGATTTGTGAAGTATTAAACTAAAATTAGTAAGTGAAGCTAATTGAATATTGACCAAATAAATAAGGTTTGGAACGAATTAAATTCAATAATTATAAATGAAAGTAAATTGAATTCGAATTGGAAATCCAGTTTAAATGTAAGTAGATTTAACCGAAGTGGTAAATTGAAAATAAATATAATGTGTATATGGAATATTTATATTGAACCTAAGAAATGAAGAGTGAAATTCTTAAGTAAAATTTGATATTGAAATTATTCTAAGTTGATGATTGAATAAAAAATAAAACTGGAATTGAAACTGAATGTTGAAAACAAATTTGAATAAAGTGAATTAGAATTTGTAATGAATTAGTAACTAAAACTAATTTAAAATAGTGCAGTTATGAATGAAAGATAATTGATAAATTCAATATTCGGAAGATTAATAGAATCCAAATTGAATTGAAATGGTAAATTGAATTCAAATGAAAATAGATATAAACTTCAATAGTGAAGTAAAGATGATATAAAAAGCATATATTGAAAATTTTGTAATGGAATTTGCAAAATGGTTTGAATGTTGTAACTAGATATTATGGCTAGTAGGATATACAGGTGTATAAAGGAATTGGAAATTTTGATTTCAAAGATAAAATTGAATTGCTCGACAAAAGGTAAGTATTTAAATTTCGATATGAGATTTGATAATTTTCTTGTCTAGCCGCTTGGCTTTTTCTTTTCTTTCTGAAATCTGAGAGTCCGTAAGGACGTTTTGTAGTCGCGCCGTGTTAGCCGCGCAAAGGAGACGCTGGCAAAAATTTTTGAAAATTTCGGGTGTTAGAAAATTTTTTGAGAAAAAAATTTGAATTTAAATTTAAATTTGAATTTTGAAGTAAACAATGTTGTTTGGAACTTATTTCTGAAGTGGAAAATTTAGTTGAATTAATAACGAATCTTTAGTAGAAAGATTTGTTTTGACAAATTGATAAAACTATTTGGATTGTGAAAAATAGTAGACGAGTTAAGGACCTTTTTTTTCCTAACTTGTAATTTCGGGATGAAATTCTTTTAAGGGGGGAAGATTGTAACGACCCTGAATTTTGAACAAATTAAATTGAGAATATTTAATTTGTTTTAAATATTTGAACGATAATTTAATTTGAATCCCCAATATAACTTTGAATTTGGCGATTTAATATTAAAAATTTAATCTACTGATAGTCGAACAAAAATTTGAGTCTTCAATTTTAGGTTGAAGAAAAATATTTTGAAAGCTTTTAAAATTCGTATTGATATTACTGAAGATAATAGAAGCTTCAGAATCGAATTTGATAACGATTTGATCCGTTTTGAAAATTTATCGTTCGTATCGATATTTAAAAATAGCCGTCCGAGGCGCAGTCTCGGAATTCGACGAAACCAGTTCCATTGGGTCCGTAATAGTTTGTTATTACCGGATTTCAAATTTCGTATCGATCAGAGTTGTTATGTGAGCACACGATAGATGAACGCGTTGAAATTAAATTGAATTAAATTTAAAAATTTAAATATTTAACTTGGTCAATATCACACGCACATTATCTTCCCTTAATCGCGCCTAAAAATCGCGATACAAAATCGTGCAAGCACGACTATTCTCTGCAACAATCATGTTCTCGTGTCCCCTTCGTTTCCTTTTATTACGCGAGCAATTCAGAAGATAATTCTTTATCTCATTCATTCTACAATTCAAAACAATGGCCGAAGCCTGCTCAATCAAATTCGAAAAGAAATCGAAATTCTCCTAGTTAAACTCGTACTCAAAGCTCGAGCCTATCTTCCTCAATTCATTATCGAAACAAAATCACGAAATAGCCTCATCCTTTCTTTCTCAAAACAAATCGACAGTCTCAAACAAAACAAAAGAAAATCAAACGAGGGGTGACCGAGCTAATAAATCGAACGCAAATCGAAAAGCTTGGATCGTTTGTTTCGAGCATCGCGTGGGGGATGCTAGCGTGGGACAGAGGTTGAACTCGAATTCGAGCATTGTCTGAAGGGGGATCTGTCGATCGAAACTCGATGGCAGCAAAATTACGAGCTCGAGCTCGCAAGCAATGGAGGGTATCGCGACTAATCGAAGTGGCGGCTTCACGAGTTCGTCAACGGTGGTGATAGCGTCGAGTCGCGATCCATTTGTGGCGATTCGCGAGGTGGTCACGGGCCTGGGTTCGAGAGTCAGTAAGGTATTGTCTTACTTTGTATAAAAAATAAAATTATTATAGCTATCCCAGTATTTGATTTTTTTCAGTAAGACATTGTAACTAATAAAAAAAATTTATATGCAGTTTTTCAAATTTATATATATATATATATATATTCAGATGCATGAAAAAGAAAATATAATACAGTAAAGTATTAATTTATTCAGTTTTGAATTGGTAAATGTATATATATATACAGATTGGGAATTTGGTTTATAGGCAAAGAAAATAATAATAGGAATTCTGAAATGTTTGAAAGTTTAATTAGAAGTTTGGTTTATAAAATCCATATAGACCATTTTTATAAATATATATGATTCCGAATGAAGAAAATAATAACTTGTTAAATTTATTTTAGTTATCAAGAAAATTATTTAAAAGGAAAGTTAGTTTGAATTTGAAATGTTGGTTAAATAAATTTATTTATAAAGAAATTGGTTTAAAATAAATCATTCGATAAAATTAAATTATTGGTTTAAATAAATTAACAGATGATAATTTATTGTCAATTGACTCAAATATTAATAAACCGTATAAATGTTTTTACAAGGTCTAGAACTGTGGAGAAAACAGTCTGAAATGGAATTGGGATTGCAAAATAAAAAGCAAAGGTGAGATTTTCTCACTTGAATGGAAAATTTAATTTTGCAGTTATTGATTGATTTGATTGCTATTTGGATGTGATATTAGATATAGTAGGATATATCTATATATATATAGCAATATATACATATTGGCATATGTATATATTGGATTGATTGATTTCCCGCATTGTATAGCGGATGAGACCCTATTGCGCCGTTAGTAAGCGGATGATATTTATAAAAACCCATATACCGCGATATTCCACCTCGAAGTGGAATTGGTATTGTGCTAACATCTGTGGATGCAGGGAAACAGGTTGGAGGGATCCAACTGGATTCCTTACCAGTATTTATTTGATTACAGATATTGTGATATTTGTTGAGTTTCATATTGATATATGATATTGGATGTCGTGATTGACTAATTGGTGCGTTGCATCATCGGATCCAATTTTTGAAGTTTAAAAATGACGATGTTGATTTTAAAAGAGATTTTTGAAGTGATCTTTGAAAATATATGTTTTATTAAATTTTTGAAGTGATTTATTTTAAATAAATAAACGTTCAAATTTTAAAGTTATAAAAGTTAAGATTTTTGTGAATTATAACCGTAAGGTGATTTTTGAAATAAATAGTTAAAGAAATTTATAAAATGGTTTGAATTGAGATTTTTGAATTTTTGTAAACGGTTTATTTAAAAGATTTAAAAACTTGATATTTATAAATTTAAAATATTGGAATTATAAAACGAGTTTTATAAGTGTTAAAAATGAAATATCAATGGAATTCGTAAGTGAACGAGATTTATAGATTTATAAATTGTGAAGTTAAAAATGAATGAAATTGTAGAATAAAAGATTTATAAGTAATTTACTTATAAATTAGATTTTTGCACTTAGATGGGATATGAATAGAATTTGCTAATAAAAAGATTTTATAAGTTAAAATCGTTATAAAGTATAAATGTGATTTATAAACGTTGTTTATAAATCCGAAATCACTTATTTTGATAAGTGAATTATAGAAGTTAATAAAAAGAAATTTATAAATCAAAGTTGTTATGAAATATAAAGGTGAATTTATAAACATTGTTTTATAAATTCGAAAATGAATCAAATTTGATGAATTTAATATAGAAGGTTATTAAGGGAATTTTATTCACGATTTTGGATAGTGGATAATTCTTGAAATAAATGTGTAGAAAAGATTGAAATGTGGTTAGTGAAGTATATTCACGATTTTGGACAGTGAATATATTTTTAAGTAAAATGGATATTATTTTGGGAAGTGATATTGAAATAGAATGAAAAACGATTTAAAGACATTTTAAAATGTATAAATATCGAATACATAGATTTCAACATTCATTGTTGAAATAGACGTTTTCGAGGAAATAAGGAAATGGTAGACTATAACACTATTGTTATAGTAAATGATTTCCGAAAGGAAATATTTTTATCTAGTATTGGAATTTATATATCTATCTTAATTCTGAATCCCTATACTAGTGATTTTGAGTTGTCGTAACGATGTTTTACGTAACATTCGTTTTGCTCAAATAGACTTCCTTAAAGAATGAAATATATACTTAATTTTGATTTTAAGTATATTGAATATTTTCTAATGTTGAAAATAAATAGATTTGTGAAATACTTATTTTTAAATAAGTATGGAAATGTTTTCCAATATGAAATGAAACGTTTTGAGAATTTATCTTCTTAGAGATAAATTGAAAATGAATATTTGAAATCGATTTGAAAATCGTATATCATTAGATATTTGAAAAATATAAATTCACTATGGAATTTATAAAAGAAATGGAAATTCGTTTTAAAAATAAACGTTGATTTATTTTTGAAGTGTGGAAATTATATATCTAGTAGAGATATTTTGGAAGATAAAATAATTTGGAAAATAATTTGGAATCTGATGATGTTGCGCATCTATATTGATAGTTAAATAACCGACTATCAATAATTACCTTGAATGGGTATTTGTTGTGAATTGGATGAATTTGAATGCCACACTTATTTTTGAATAAGCGCTCACTATTCGGGTTAGCCGGGAAAGGACCATGGGGTCGTATAACCCATTCCGAATATGTGATACGTCGTTATGAATTGCATTTGATGACCGGTGTTGAAGACCGGATATTTTTGAAAACGGAAGGATTACCGTCGAGTTACTCTACATCGGCTGATCTCCGATTTAGAGGTTTTATCACCCTTAGTGACGGGAAGTCCGGACGTGATTAGAAAATTATCCGAATATGCAAGGGCTTCGTGAGAAGTGCCTTCAGTTCTGTTCGATCCCGGAACAGACTTGTATGGATTGTATGTCTGACGTTACAAATTGATATATAAAGCTGATTTCTTTCAAATACATTTCTGTTGGTGGCGGAGAATTTATTCTCTTAGCTTAACACCCTTCTCTGAGACGTACGAGCTCAGAGTTTATGTAGTTGAAATTTATCAGCAATATACTCCCAATTTGGTAACGTGGCATGCTGAGTGTTGCTGTGAAATGATCGTCGTTTGATCATTTGTGATAGGATCATTTGTTTGATCATTTATCTTTGTGATCAATTCTTTGATCATTTGTTTGACCCGAAGCATGGCTTTGTGACAAAGCATAGCTTTGTGGACGAGACTTCGTCGAGCCTCACACCCCGAAAATGGTCAAAACAGGAAGGATGCGGCAATGTTCTAGGGCGTAGCGCCCCTTAGTGTATGTCATTCCTTCTGGATAGAGGTGGTATCATGGTATGGAGCCCAGATACTTAACCTATGTTGATACTGCTTATTATGTGGTTGTTGCGAATCGAGGATCCTCGGGAAGATCGGTTACGATCGGGGGATGGCATACGCGTGTCAGTAGTTACCTATTTTTGCAGAGGTAACCCGGCCTTGTGTTGGCAGAGATCCAGTTAGGTTCTCGGGACGTCATTCCATAGGCGTTTCCATGTGGCAATGGGAAGTTCCTTGGCCTGACCATTTGTTGGAAATCCAAAGAAACAATACGAGCCTTGTACGGTTTTAGTTGTATTACCTGCTATGGAATGTGGCGGTAACCTGCTATTGAACATAGTAGCTATAGTAGGCATAAGTGCGGAATGCCTATGCTGGCTAAGATTTATATTATACTTTCGAAAAGTTTTCTACACTATGCACTAATAATAATATCAAAAATGATTTGATTTTGCGTATCAAACATCTTTGACTATCATAAGGAGAAATCTCCTCCGATTCTGCGTTTGCATTGTGTGTGTGTGCGGGAGGCCTTATGGTAGTTTCATTTTCCAAAAGCATTGCGAATCTGTTTTATTTTCTTTGTGAAAAATAACTGTTTTACGATCTCACACCAGTCACCATGACTGACTCGGAGTTTATTGTTTCCCTTCTAAACTCTGGGTGCCCACCAATTTCCACACGGGCAGCCTAGAGTTATGTTATCAGGATATTCTGGAGCTTTGGAAGCAAGCTGGATGGCGTAACGTATCATCCGTACTTGTTTATTTATTCCGCTGTGTATTCTGTATGAGGACAAGTTTATATAACTGTCCATTGTTGTATTGAGTTGTATATTGACTCTGATTGATGTATGTACAAACTGATATAGTTCTTTGTTTTAAAAGACTAGTGATTATCTATTATATGTTGTTCCGCTGCGATATGTGAGATTCTGATATTGTTTCTGTTCTGATGTTGTTCTGTTGTTCTTCTTTCTTTTTCTTCTATCTTTTCTTCTACCTCTTCTTTTAAACATTAAAGTTCGCGTTTCCGCCATCCGATTGGTCGACAGTTGCTATAGTGGACGTAGCAGTGTCGGGTTTTCGGAAGACGGATTTGCGGGTCTTTACAATAGTAATCTCTGGGTCTCTAACACTCTTCCTTAGATGAGAAACATGAAATGCATTGTGAACTCCAGCCAAACTGCTCGTTAACTCTACTCTATATGCGATCTTCCCAATCCTTTCTATAATAGGAAATGGTCCTATGAATCTCGGTGCCAACTTCCCTGATTTCCCGAATCTAATCACACCCATCATCGGTGATACCTTAATAAAAACATGATCTCAAATAGAGAACTCCAAGCCTTTCCGCCTTCTGTCTACATAACTTTTATGCCTAGACTGAGCTTACTTCAACCTAGCTCGAATCAACTCAATCTTGTCTGCAGCTTCTCTAACCAAATCTGGACCAAGAACCAACTTATCCCCGGTCTCTAACCAACAAACTGGTGATTTGCATGACCTTCCATACAAAGCTTCAAACGGTGCCATCCCTATATCAGTTTGATGTTATATGAAAACTCGACTAAGTGTAGATGAACTTCCCATGATCCTCCAAAATCTAACACACAAGCTCTTAACAAATCCTCCAAGACTTTGTTAACTCTTTCTGTTTGCCCATCGGTCTGTGGATGATAAGTGGTACTCATCTTGAGCTTGGTTCCTAAAATCTCCTGTAGACTTTTCCAAAACTCACTAGTGAACATGGAATCTCTATCACTTACTATACTACTAGGAATTCCATGAAGTCTAACTATATTCTTGATTAATAACTTCGCTAAAACAGGTGCCGTCCTGGTTGACTTATCTAGAATGAAATGGGCACTCTTGGTTAGTCTATCCACTATGACCCATATAGTTTTGTTTCCTCTATTAGATCTCGGCAACCCGTCTATAAAATCCATAGAAATAGAATCCCATTTCCATATCGGAATATCTAATGGTTGTAGCAACCTACTTGGCTTCTGATGTTCGGCTTTTACCGGTTGACAGTTCAGACACTGCTTCACCCATAAGCCAACATCCCTCTTAATTCCTTCCCAGAAGAAACTTCTCTTCATATCCCGATACATCTTAGTTCCTCCTGGATGAATAGTGAACTTCGAACAATGGCATTCTTCCAAAACTTCCTTCCTTATATCTCCTACATTCGAAACACATAACCTGCCTTTCTTTCTCAACCATCCATTGTAGTCAAGACTAAAATCCTTTAAGTCATCGCTCTCTATTCCCTCCTTTAACTTTCGGATCCATTCTACCAACACTGGATCCTCCTCCTATCTAGAACCTTTCAATCATTACTGGTTGAACTTCCAAATAAGATAACATAGCAGTTCCTTCACTAGATCCAGCCTCAGATCTCCATTGAACTCTACAAGTCGACAATGCTTCCAAAATTTTCCATTTTGCTATCATTGCCAACACTGCATTCTAATGCTTCCTACTAAGTGTGTCTGCAATTTTTTTACCTTTCCCTGGTGTGTACTCAATACTAAATTCATAAGTGGCTAAAAACTCTAACCACCTCTGTTGTCTCATGTTCAGCTCCTTCTGAGAGAATAAGTACTTCAACGACTTATGATCCATATAAAGCTCAAACCTATCTCCAAAAAGGTAATGTCTCCACACCTTCAAAACAAAAATCACTACAGCTAACTCCAAATCATGCGTTGGATATCTAACCTCATGTGGTCTAAGCTGTCGAGAAGCATAAGCAATCACTTTACCTCTCTGCATCAACACAGCTCCTAATCCAGTTCCACACGCATTTGTATAAACTACCAAATCTTGATTCCCCCTTAGAACAACTAATACTGGTGCATGGGTCAATAAGTGTTTCAAGCTCTGGAATGCTTCCTCACACTTATTGGTCCACACAAACTTCACATCCTTTCGCATTAGCTTGGTCATCGGTGCCGCTATCCGCGAAAAATCCTTAATAAACCTCCGATAATATCCAGCCAATCCAAGAAAACTCCTAATCTCAGTCATCATCCATGGCCTCTTCCAATTATTAACAGCTTCGATCTTATCTGGATGGACTGGCAACCCCTTCTCTGAAACCACGTGACCAAGGAACTTCACTTCCTTCTTCCAAAAATGACATATCGAAAACTTTGCCTTCAGTTGATTCTGCCTCAGCGTCTCAAGCATAATTCTAAGATGAACTTCATGTACCCTTTCATCCTTAGAGTATATCAAAATATTATCTATAAAAACCAACACAAACCTATCCAAGTGCTCTCGGAAAACTCGGTTCATCAAATCTACAAAGAATGTCGGCGCATTGTTTGAACGGCATCACTAACCAATTGTACGATCCATATCTAGTTCTAAACGCTGTCAAAGGAATACTATCCTCTGCTACTCTAAGATGATGAAAACCTGTTGCCAAATCCAACTGAGAAAATACCTTGGCTCCACTCAACTGATCCAACAAATCGTCAATTCTAGGCAACGGATATCGATTCTTTATCGTCTGCTCATTCAACTTACGATAATCAATACATAACCTCAACGATCCTTCCGGATTCTTGGCAAATACTATGGCTGCTCCCCAAGGTGAACTACTCGGTCTGATAAAATTCTTGCCTTCCAATTCTACCGACTGCACCTTCAGCTCCCTCATCTCTGTAGGTGCCATCCTACTTGGCGGTATACTCACCGGCTCTGCTCCAGGCACCAAATCTATTCGAAACTCAATGGCTCGTTTCGATGGCAATCCTACTACAGGCTCAAAAACATCCATGAATTCTCTAACCATGAAAACGTGATTCAGCTCATCTTCCAACTCCACTACACCCAGTAAAGCATTCACCTCACAATTAGGGCTTTCTACGGTATAAACTATTTGATCACTACAGTCAGGGTGTTTAAGCGATATCTTCCTATTATAGCAAAATATCCTGGCATCTTACTTACTTAACCAGTCCATACCCAATATAATTCCGAACCCTACAAAGTCAAACACATGCAAACTACAAACAAAGGTATGACCTAGCAAATCAAACTCTAGGTGGTCACACTTCATCCCAAGTGTCGCATACCCTCCTATCAGATTTGCAACCCTTAAGGAAGTAACTAAGTATGTGGGTTCTAGGTTAAGCTTATCTATCAAACAACGAGATATAAAAGAGTGTGATGCACCAGTATCAAACAAAACGCTAACAGACATACCATGAATCTGAAGCATACCTCACAACACTACATTTCCTTTCTTTTGCGCTGTTGGTCCTGATGTAGCAGGCTCCAATGCATACACCTTGCCCCTTCCATCCTTAGTGAGCTCTTTGCATTGATTATTATAGTGGCCAATCCGATTGCAGTTAAAACATCTAATATTCTTCTTCCCGATCACTTCCTTCGCCTTTCCAGTATGACACTCATTCGCATAATGCCCCTTCTTGTCGCACTTGAAGCGCACAACCTCAGGCTTCCCCTTCTTTGCTGCTCCACCTTTCTTAGCACCCTTCCTATGAAAGAACTTCCTTTTCTGGCCTTGCCCAACCTAGACCTCCTTCGCCTTACTCTTCTCTAGACAAGAAAGCATCTCCTCGTGTCTCAAAGCCATCTCTACAACCACAACACAAGGGTCTCTGATATGAGATAATGTAGCCCTCACCAACTCAGGCTTCAATCCTCTTATGAACTTCTCATTCCTCTTCAAAATAGTATCCATAATAGCATATCCATACCTAGCCAACTCCTCAAATCTTCTAGCATACTCCAAAACAGACATCTCCCCCGCTTCAACTCAGCAAACTTCCTGAGTAAAGCAGACTGCGCCATCACAGACATGAACCTCTCCCGAAACCTTCTCCTAATCTCAGCCCATGTCATCTCCTCTTCATTTACTCCAGCCGTCACACTATTCCACCAAAATAAAGCTGCTCCCTGAAGCTGTCTCGAAGCAAGCCTCCTCTTCTGCTCAACATTGAGCCCCATGTCTGTAAATATCCACTCACAATGCAGCAACCAGTTCTCCACTTCTATAGCATCCTCAGTTCCAATAAAGGGCTTCCCCCGAGCCTAGCATAATCTCTGCTGAAGATAGCATAATGGTTGGCCACCGGAGCTTCCTGAACTCCTACTCTAGCATTTCCTCCAACCATTCCAACAACAACACCCGCCTGCATCATATTCACGAAAAACTGATACATAGCTCCCATATCCACTTGTGGGACTCCAACACCAACATTCCCTGCTTGCGCCTGACCTTGGTTTCTCTTGGTATTCGGTCTGGCATTTCCATTTGTGGTGATGCTTTCTCAAAGATTCACTATTCCACTTCTAGCGCCCATATCTGTATTCAAGCCTCGTGAGATACAGAAGGATAGCCTAAGAGAGATAGGAAACTAAATATATAGTGTATACTTATATATAGCAAATACAAGTACGTTACTATAGCATTATCCCTTACCCCGATCTTACTCTAATTCCTAAGGATTATGTTTTCAAAAATCATTTTTTTTTCATAAACCTATGCTCTGATACCAAGTTGAACATCCCCTATCTGGAAGACCGAGCTAAGCGCTACAGATGCTGCAATCATCCATAGTATTAACTTACGGTGACCAGATACGGTAATGTTAATGGTATCCATAATATTAGAAGCACATGAATATGAAATAAAATCACAGATTTCTAAAAAAGCTTTTCTCATTACATTTCACAAAACATGTTTCATATTCATTTACATAATCCCATAATCGTTTCCCAGGTAAAGATCAAACATAATTATTACAAAATACGCCAAGGGTGACATATGAAGATGCACTCTTGGATGACCAGGGTACTATATAAACATAACGGTCTTAAATACAACACAGCGGAATAAAACAAAACAAAACAGCAACTCCTAAATAGCTATCCGTCAGCCACATGCTCATCTTCGGAAGCTTTATTCGCGAACCTACTAAAACCTAAAAAGCCTCAACCCTCGGCCTACTCAAATCAATTTTGAGCAC
This sequence comes from Allium fistulosum, assembly GCA_030737815.1. Classification (NCBI taxonomy): domain Eukaryota; kingdom Viridiplantae; phylum Streptophyta; class Magnoliopsida; order Asparagales; family Amaryllidaceae; genus Allium; species Allium fistulosum. The sequence goes on from CM060902.1 coordinate 1,028,557,630, forward strand.
TCGAGAGTTTAAGGGGAAAACATAAACTTTGAGTCAGACATAAAGCCTGGTCTGAATAATACTATACATCTTGGTTATTTGATATTAAGTGAGACCACGCCGCTTTGCGGAACAGATTTTCCCTCACTAATATCCTTTTAAAAAATATTTTTTGCAAACCTTTATCCTGCAACCAAAATTGGTTAAAACTGTAAAGCATTACTATGTAAACATACATATCATGTAACAAATGAACTATTTGTCCGAACACTATAATTTTGTTTGGCTAACTATTAACCTTTGGCTGACTCGGGCCTACCGGACACTATAAACAAAATAATTAAGTAACTGTTAGACACTCCTCTTCTGGATGGTCTGTCCCTCACTTAACATCTTCCAGGGTCACCTGATCCAAATGGTTTTGCGGGCTCATCAATAACCTATCTGTATACAAATATATATATTCCCTTCTGTGTGTAATCATAATTTTAGTCTTACCTGTGACAAAGCCCTACACACTGGAATTTTGGATTAAATTAGCTTGGGCTAATAGCTAATGTATAGGGAGCGACCCTATACCAGTCCCATCTGGTATTCAAATATCTAAGTCATTTTACTTAGGGTAATCTTCCCAAAATTTTCCTTGAAAACCTTTTCATCTCAAATTTATTTAAAACCTTTAAACCAAACTTAAACAAGGAAAATATATACTTTATGCCTTACTCAAAATCACATTGCCATGTTATATATACTTTACTCAAACCTTTGTTGATGAAAACATTTAAACCTTTGAAAGTACCCCTTTCGAATCCATTGAAAGTACCCCTTTCAAAACCAAGTAAAACCCTTTTTTCACCTAGGCCAAAAGGCCAAAACATTCCTTTCAAAATCATTCTTATAAACCTTTCGAAACCTTTGAAAAACATTTCCTTCGAAAGCAATAAAACCTTGGACATCCTATCTTTAAACATTTAAAATTTGCATTTCGAAAACATTGGAAAACCTTTCCTTTCAAACCTTTCGAAACCATTGGGGAACCACCCTTTCAAAACCATTATTTAAAACCTTTCAAAAGCAACAAAACGTCAAAACTTTTGAAAGCCTTTGGGTTCAAGTAAAACATGTGGAAACACATTTCGAAACCATTAAAAATTAACTCCTTCGAAACCATTTGGATTCTACCTTAAACCGAGCAAAAGGGTCATAAAACATTTAAGTTGAAAGCACTCTTTCAAAAGCATTTCCTAAGCAAAGAAGTGATGGTGTCGAAACCAACCTTCCAAAAGCATTGGAGAAGCGGCTAAGTTTTGAAAGCAAAGTATACCTTCTGAAACCATTGGCGTCGAAAGATAGAAAAGCGACAGCTAAGGGCTTCAACCCCGACGAAAGAATTTACTTAAAACAAGAGGCGCAACCCATTCAAAACCATTCCTTTAAAACATTTGACTTAGCCGAAAGCTAACCAAGTCGAAAACTATAATGTTGAAAGCAAAGTAGGTGCATTTTTCATTTAAAAGCAAAGACACGCTTCGACCCTTTCGGAACCTTGGGTCTCGACCTAGTGCCTTACGCCTTAGTCCAATTCACTCTGTAACAAGTTATTGATACCATGTGCATTGGTTTCGATGGTGGAGGCGGTAGTACTTGGCTGGAACCCCTGTGCCGAAAGTGGCGAAACAAGCTAAAAGCATGTAAAAATTGATTTTTACTTTAAAAAGAGTTCCTTTTAAACTAACCTGCCTTGTTTGTTAAAATATTATTGCTTGCTAATTTTCTTTTCTAAAAGTGCTGCCAATATTTCAAAAATAAACAATTTTATTTATTTATAAGATACCCTTTCTCCTTTTATAAATATATAAAACATTTAAGTCCCATACTTTAAATAATTTTATATATTCATCAAAACACTTAGGAAAATTCTACAAAAATTCCAGAAAATCATTTTTAATATGTTCTCTAACATATATTAATTCTAGGCCCAAAATATTAATTATTTACCCGTAAATAATTTAAATCCCAAATAATCATTTTCTACACCAGAAAATTAATATAAAATCCACATTAATCCAGAAAATTATGAAAATTGAAACCTATCTCAAAAATATCATTTCTAATTTATATGTAAAATCGCAAGGCATTTGGATGTCATTAAATGGGGTTTTCACATTAAACATATCATAAAACCTATGTGATTAAGCATAAATCATTAACAAGCATATATATACAATTAATCATTCAAAACATGGCATAATCATGCAAAATACTTCAGATTCCTCTTAAAACCAAAAACAATTAGAAAAATGAGATGTAGTCATTATTCACCTTAGCTTTTGAGATTAAGGAATTGAGATTTGAATGGATTTAAGTTTATTAAGCTTCCCCTTGATTCTCTTATCTTCCTCTAGTTGCTTCTAATGGTAGCCGACCTCTTAGTTTAATATTTGATAATGAAATGAATGTATGAATGAATTCTTAAGGGTTTAGGGTATAAGAATATTCTTATTCCAACTTTTCCTTTATCTATTCCCTTTGCTTATTTTATTTCATGTTATCTCATTTTGATCTACTCATTAACATGGCATGGCTACCCCTATTAATTACAAATCTCAATCCCCTAATCATCACATCACATTATTTTATTTTATTTAGCTAATTTAATATCCTAAATAATATTACTAAAAAATATGGGGTGTTACACCGACCCAAGAATGCTACTGATGTGACGTATTTCTTAGGACTGACGGGATATTATTGATGCTTTATAAAGAACTTCTCGAAGGTAGCTGCGCCGTTAACCAATTTGACAAATAAAAATCAAACTTTTACTTAGGATGTGAGATGTCAGTAGCCATTTGTGAGTCTGAAGGAGAGGTTGACGAGCGCACCTACATTGACCATTCCAAGCGAGAATGAAGAGCTGACAGTATACATAGACGCTTGTAGTACTGAATTGGATGTAGTATTGATGTAGAAGGGAAACGTTGTTGCCTATGCTAGTTGACAGCTAAAGCCATATGAGAGGAAGTATCCAACTCATGATTTATAGTTGGCGAAGATGGTATTTGCTTTGAATATTTGGAGGCATTACTTATTAGGGGAGATGTTCAAGCTGTTCACGGACCACAAATCCTTGAAGTATTTTTTTTCTCAGAAGGATCTCAACCTTTGACAGCAGCGATGGTTGGAATTCTTAGCCACTTATGACTTTGGCATTTACTATACACCCAGTAAAGGGAATGCAGTCGCTGATGCACTGAGTAGTAAACATGCCAGTTTAGGAGCGATGTTCCTAGAGTGGAAAAGGTTGGGGTATATTGTTGGTTATGACTTCAGACCTCATTGCGAGTTAGAACCACAGATGTTGACAAGCTTGACCATCAGGCCTACTCTTATAGAGCGGATTGGTACTAGTCAGAGAAGTTACACCAGATTAGCCGAGGTCATTTCCAAGATTGAAGCGGGGGTAGAGTCTGAAGATATGATACGGTACGGACTCGACCGAGACTGTTGGCTTCGTAAGAATGGGAGATTGGTTATTCTCGATGTTGACGAATTAAGAGATGAGGTTCTCAGAGAGTGCCACCATTCCAAGTTGACCGTACATCCTGACGGTAATAAGATGTATCGTGATACGCAACAGACCTATTATTAGGAAGGGATGAAGAAGGATGTCGGGACATTCATATCGAAGTGTATGAATTGCTAGTTGCTAAAGGAAGAACAAAATAAATTGAGTGATCTTTTGCAACCACTTGAAGTTCTCGAGTGAAAGTGGGTGTAGATATCGATGGATTTTATAGATGGACTGCTAAGGACTCGACCTGAATATGACAATATCTGGGTCATAGTAGATCGTTTGACTAAGAGCGCTAGATTTATACACATCAAGTCAAGTAGAGTGACAGCCAAACTGGCCAAGTTGTATGTGGAATGGATTGTACGATTTCAAGTTATGCCAAAGAGCATTGTGTCCAATCGGGACCCATTATTCACTACAGGGTTTTGGAAGAGCTTACAGGAGGAGTTAGGTAAAGCTTATCACTCTCAAACTGATGGCTAAACGAAGAGAGTGAATCATATCTTAGAAGATCTCTGGCGAGCTTACATTCTTGATTTCGGAGGCTCATGGGATGACCACTTGTATTTAGTAGAGTTCGCATACAATAACAGTTATCAGTCTAGTACTGGTATGGCACCATATGAAGCATTATATGGCCGATCGTGTAATGTCCCTTAATGTTGGTGGAAAGCAGGCAAGAAACTGATACTTGGGCCGGATATGGTTAGAGAGACCTTAGAAAAGATAGAGATCATTTGACAATGAACGAAAGCTGAATAGGATAGACATAAGAGTCATGCTGATAAAAGGCATAGAGATTTAGAATTCTCCATCAGAGATATGGTATTCGTGAAGATTTCTCCTTTGAAGAATGTTATTCGGTTCGGTAGTAGAGGAAAGTTGGCACCGATATTTGTTGGTCCTTTTTCGATATTAGAGAAGATTAGGAACCTTGCTTATAGAGCTGACTTACCTCAAAGAATGGTGGGTATGAACAACGCCTTCCACGTCTTCTATTTGCGAAAATTTATGCACAACCCATAACTATCGCACCAAATCAGCTTGATGATATCGAGATTAAATCAGAAGCTTCGAGAGCCCTTAGACCAATTTGTATTATCGGATGCGATACAAAATCGCTTAGGGGGAAGACGATGGAGTTGGTGAAAGTTCAGTGGAGCGAAAGTGAAGACGGTTTCACATAGGAAACCAGAGAGAGTATGAGGGCCACACGTCCGGATCTCTACACATGGTAAGGCATATTGGTTATCGCATTTTACTTTCACTTTCGACATCGTACAGTATAGTTTAGTATCCCGCATGTAGGATAGGTTTACCTATATTATTGATTGCATCATTGCATGTTTGACATGTTTGATGATGTGCATGATTGTTAGGAATGCGGGGTAACTATGATTGATTTTCTGTGTTTGTTTAGAAATTTCGGGGGTGAAATTCCTAAGGGGGAAGAGTGTAATGACCATATATCGGAGGATCGTAAAATATTTTTATTTTATTCGTATTAGGTTGTATGACTCCGATATTTTGGGAAGTTCCTCTTAGGGACATTTTTCACATCTGTGATTTTTCCAAAGTTTTTATGTGACCATTTTGACCCTAAAAATCCTTTTAGGACTATAACTTTTGATAGAGTCGACTAAGGGTCTCAAACTAATTTCATTGCTCCAGGATGATGGTTTCCCATTTCGTAGAGTGTCATAACAGAAAAACGGACGTGATGTTTGAAAGTTATGGCAGTTTCAAGTTTTAGCTGCCGTTGGCCAGTTTTAGTGGGTAATTAACTAAGCCCGTGCTTGGGTCCACTAACCCACTTCGAATATTGTGCTAATAGGAGGCTGTAGGAACTGACCTAAGTCATTTCCTTCTTTTCCAAAATAGATCTAAACCTTCATTAGCACTAATTTCATCAAAAATCACACATTTTCCTTACTAATCTTATCCAAACCATTTATTGGAGAGGAGATTAACATATAAAAGCTAGAAATTATCATTTCTATTGATTTGGGTTCTCCTTGCTTGTTGTCTACTTTAGATTTAAGGAGGAAAATTGGTATTTTAGGTGTTTGGTGAGTGGTTCTTGACCTCTCACTCATCTATATACTTTTTTATATAGTTAAAATGATTGTTTTAAACATATTCTTGGATCTGAAATGGTTTTCTAACTTTAACCACTTACCCACATATGCTTAAGACCAAAAATTGGAGATTTTGAAATGATTTAGAAATGGGTTTTGCAAACTATTAACACCTATTCACTTTCTAATGTAACTTCCATCCTTTATATGCATATGGTCATGTAAAACTTAGATTTAGAACAAAACTAGCTTGATTATCATATCTTCATGTATTGACTGTATGAATGGATGTATATGCATGTTATTTCGTGATTGTATGTTGTGATTTGATGTTGTTTGCCAGTGTTTTGGATGTTAGGTAGATAGGTTGAGAAATCGGGCAAATCGGAGGTAGAACAGGTCGGAATTGGATGAGACTTGGAAGGCGGAACCTAGAGCATAGGTGGAGCTCACAGTTTAAACTACAAGCTCCAAATCAAAAAGTACAGAAGTCGGTGCTGACTTTTCAAGTCGGTACTGAGTTCTGTACCTTGCACCAAGTCCGTAGCGGCTTGGGGAGGTGGAAGGTGATAGCTAGTAGAGGTCGTCTATGAAGTTGGATAAGAGATTGGCTAAGTATAGAAGGCGACACCGACTTGTTTCTAGGAGATGTAATATGGTGATTTAGAGATGATGACGAGTTGATTTGGAGCAAAGAAGTCGATACCAAAACATCTGGGCATGGAGTACAAGGAGCAAGCAAGGGGATGAGATAGAACATGGCCATTAGTTGGCCAAGTAGGGAAGTCGTTACTAAGTTCATGAATTCGGGATTGAGTTTTCACCCTTGGTCCAATGAGGAGCAAATTTTTGGAGTATGGTTTTGGAGTTCTAAAGGTTGTGCTGGAGGTGTTGGCTTGTTTATATTATGATTGACAGCAGTACAACAACATGATGAAAGTTAGAGTCTTCGGATAGTAACTCCATGACGAATGGAGTTAGGTTTCGAAGATAACGGCTCGATGAAGAAAGTATCGTGGAGTAAGAATGTAGAATGGTTCCTCAAGAATAACATCTCGATGAAGAAAGGAGTCGTTAAGTGAAGGAATAAAGAATGGTTCCTCCAAGATAATGGAAGTTAAATGGAGCAAAAAAGGGCTCGGATACGCGTACTAAGGAATCGTTGATACTCATGATGTTTTCTTTTATACTCAAAGCAGCGGTATCATGAGGACACTCGTGGGTAATGATGGCTGCCCCAGATTGAAAGAATGGATCGGTGTACCTTGGACCAGATGAATGGGTCTAGCACCAGCTTTAGGCTAAATAGAGTAGAATCGAAAACCAGGATTTCCATTAGTCCCTGGCAGAAGAATGGTCATATGAGTTATCATATATCCAGAGTACACTGAGTGACATTTAGTATTGTTTGATGGATGCTATGTCTGTTATGGTTGCTTCACTAGACACATATCACTCTAGGGTTATAATCGGATATAAGTAGTGGAGATAGGGATGCCTACACACCGTTTATCACACTTGATTGTGTTAAACCTTTATGATATGTAGAGTAGCGTATTATGTCATTATGTGCTAACTCTTTGGTTACAAGGACCGGTCGGGTATAATTCATATACTTTTGTTCCTTACTATATAGACTTGTATAATATTTTGAGATTCATTTACTGCTTTCACCAGAATGTTGTCTGACTCGAGGTTTTATGCTTTGCTTCTTATTATCTCGGGTGCTCATAAATGAATAGACTAGATAGCAGGTCTAGGTGCGATGGAGTAGTTGTGCAGAGGATGAGCTGGACGGAACTATCTTGTATTATATATGGATTTCTATGCTTATTCTGTTGTGTAACACTGTGGAGCATTGGTAGTGTTCACTAAGTATTAGTAGTATAGGACAGTAATTTGAGTTTATTTCTGTTGTATAAACTCAATTTCATGATGTATAACTCTGTGTATATGTACTCTGATATTTGGATCACTTAGTTATTACTATCACTCCTGTTTTATATATGTGATATTATATTTTATTCCATGCGCTGTAAGATATACTACAGGTTCCTTGATGGTTGCTCTACATCGATCGGCATGACAACAATGCACTATCTTATGTATATTGAGTGCCGATGGTGTAGGGCAGTCATCACACAAACCTTGAATTGGTTGCCTTCTTGAACTTTGACATCTATAGGTAGGCGATGATGGAGGTGGATACTGGCGAACTTCATATCGATGGTAGTGCCTTGGATCGAGGAACGAAGTGGAAATGAGACAAAAAACCCACCAAGGGTATGGATCAGTACTGATCCTACCCTTAGGGATTTTTGGTCTTCAAACTCTCTTGTGAGAGTTACATTGTCAATCAATGTTTAAATTTTATAGAATACTATTCACCAAATTTTTAAACATTTCCAAGACATGGTCAATAACGTAAAGGTCTGTTGGGATGGTCAGCGATGACGGTCACTTTGGATGAATTCCAAACTTCTAAATAAAATCCTGCATAATATCGAAACTCAGCGCTGCAAGACACTGCACATCACTACACTAGGCTTTCACTCTAGCATGGGGCATGATTTTTAATCAATTTGATACTAATTATATGTTGAGTTTCGATAGCTATGGCTCATAAACGTTCCAAGCGTCTCTCCACTCAAGCTACAGGTCCATCAATGTCTAGGTATGCTGAATCTGACATCGACCCAAGCTTGACTCCAAATCCATCTGGCCAACAAAAATCCAACACAACATGTTCATCAAACGGAAAATCTTTAAGTAGGACAACCTATTTTGGAAGTTCCAGTAGAGCCTGTAGAAGGCCCAGATGTTGAACCTATCCCAGATACTCTTGACGATGTTGTTATATTAGATAATCCAACCGACTCCGTCGCCTTAAAAATCAAAGAAGGTCGCTTAGAGAATTTATGAGAAGCACGGAATCCCATTTGAGGACTTGTTGGTTTCGGCGCCCCACAAAAGAACACACCATCCGCCAGATGGGTATACGGCATGTAATAGGTACATGCGCTTGGTAGGAGGCGTCCCACCATTTAATCAGTTTATCCAACAAGTCCTACATTTTATGCGACTAGCTCCAGCTCAGCTTTATCCAAATAGCTATGCATTCCTTCATAGTCCGTTCATTGGATTTTCTTGCCATTTCGATCGGGTCCCCTGTAATCAAGAGATCCGATATTTACTCAGCTTTAAGCATTGTAAGGGAAATCCTTCCCTCATCTTCTTAGACCGTCCAGGGTTTGCCGGATCATAGTTGGTGCTTGGAATAAATTGAGCTACTTCAAGGAGGAATTCTTATTCGTTCGTTGTCCTCCTGGATTTGCACAGTGATGGTTATCTCATCGTAAGTTCTGCTTCTATTCTTTTCGTATAAGCTCAGTTTCATAGTTTTTCCATCACTAAACGTCTTTTTCGTTCTAAGAAGATGTACCGTGCAAGCCTGGAAATGCGAATTTGGTAGAAACTGTCTGACAACTTCATTAGATTCTAGAGGAAGAGAGAGAAGCCAGGATGCTTCTAAGCGATGAAATCTTGCAATCTTACAACCTGTTAAACCCCGGTTGTACTATTGGTCTTGCTCCAGAAGCTTCTTATGGTAATAAGGATGATTCCTTGTCCGGAAATAACGGGACCACTTGCCAGCGCCCCCAATCCAAAGTCCAGTGGTCAAGACTGGCGATGTGCAAGAGTACATCGAAGAAGGTGAAATCAGAGGTGGCGACGAAGGAGAAAGAGTAGGCCATGCGGGTACTGACATAAGCCACGATGAAGCCAACTACCTCTCCAAAAAGAAGCCTTAAGGTTAAAATTGGCAAAAAGAAGACTCTACTTCTGACTTTGCCAATCATAACTGCATTTGAATCTCTCGTATCGGTTTCAGAGGATCCTTTTTCTAGCCTTGGGACAATTCCGGATGTAATCGATTCCTTTGGCCTCACCAATATGACTATTGAGGATGCTGGGTTTGTTTACAAGAAGATGTGCCTTCTACCAAATCATGGGAGATTGCCCCTATCAACAAAATTCAAATCCACGGTCCAGCACGGGGGAGGGGTCACTAGGACACTTGGATGCACCCATGCATGCACCATACTCTGCAAAACTTATGTCATGCTTATGTCCTGTCAAGCTGATCTATCTTCATTTTGTTTGTGTGTTTTCATGGAACGATGGGATATCAACCAAGGTACAGACCAAATGCATGACCCCACAAGCTCAGTTATGATTTCGATTCTAACTGGCATTCAAGCCGAGATCGTAGGAGCAGAGAGAAAGACTATAGGCCACATGACTCATCATCTAGGAATCAATCTAGATCTAGGTCACCCCCATCTAGGGGTTCGGGAAAACACTCTACTTGCCACAGCACCCAACACTTCTCATACTTCTCAGCACTCTCATCGTCCATCGAAATCCATGACTTTCGATACCTCTTGACACAAATTTGATAAAGCACGTACGGAGAAGCCTATTGAATAGCCAGTCATCGAAAAAGAATAACCGATCGCCTCAAACCCTAGGATAACTAAATTGCAACGCTGCTTTTCGGAGATTAATTTCAAAGGCATCATGTTTATTCCAAATCTAAAAGACATTCCTTCATATGTCAAGGATCGAATGGTATCGTATGTTGGTGACGTATACGATCAGTACTTCATCTGGAGAAGATTGGCTGAGTAGATCGACGAATACGTCGAGCATTTGGAAACTAAGATTGTCGGACTTCAATTGACAACAAATCAGAATAATGAGATTATCGCTCATCTTGATGTAGAAGTCATCGAGCTAAAGAAGGAAAGGGAGGAAGCTAATCAAGAAGTAAAAAACTTAACCACGATGATTGATCAAGAAAGAAAAGATCATTTGAACCAAGTTGAATCGGCTCATTATCAAAACTTTGAGCTAACTGAAGAAGTGAAAGGCCCGAAGGAACAGCTTGAAGAAAAGAAGGGGAAAGATAAGGTCCACCAAATAGCTCAAGAATATTGTGAAGAAACCATTGAGGCTCATAAGCAGAGAGACGGCGCATTGGAAAAGGCTAAGAAGGTGGATGAGTTGGTGGCAGCTGCAAAGAGGCGAATTAAAGATAGTTTCGATCTGCTCATCACCAACTACAATGCCAACGTCCTTAAGTTCCAAGACTTTGTGTGGCTTGGCAAAGCTTATCCCTAGGCTCTAGTGATGGCATGGGAGAAGATTATGCGAGAAGAGCATGAACACTCAAAATGGGTTGAAGTGGACTTGGTGGACCTAGAGAAAGAGATTCTAAGTCTAGATGAAATCGAGGCATTCAGAGCAGGTGAACTTGTTTTACACCTAAAGTTGCTACCACAATTCAAAAAGATCAGGCTGAGGGTTCTGGCACTACTCCTTAGGATATTGATACTATTCTCACCTCTGGGCCCCTATTGCCTCTATTATTCCTTTAGATTCTGAGTACAATCCAAATGTGCTGCAACTCTACAAAACAAGCATGTTATCACCTATTCATGAGGGGAACTCAGATGGTACGCCTACCTACATTAAGCCTCAATCTAGAGGAGGTATATCGTTGACCTCACCCATATTTGAGAGAGCCCACATGACATCGGCTTATGTTGCTAATCTCTTATTTCATCTTTCACAAATTTTAGGTCAGCCTGCGATTTATATTCTTCCGAAGGAAAGCTCCCAACCCAGATAACAAGTGATAATGACCGATTCAACGATTGTGACTATTTTAAGGATGACTCCTAGATTTTAGTTGGCAACACTATGAGCCCTGGTGCGTAGATGATTCATGCTTTGTAAGAAGATGGGCTTGGTGATCTCCAGGGTACGTGAGCTGATGATGACGTCCAGATCACCAGATCAATTGGTCCTGCTCAAGGGTTTTCAATGAGCGAACTTCTTAAACAACAGCTCCAATCCGCTGCTGAAATTAAGCAAGAGTCGATCGACTTCTTTCCTCCTCCTTTGTCAATAGCTTTGCCTATTGAGACCATTTTCACTTCAATCATGCTGTCTATGACCATGAGCACTCAAATAATGTCTGTGTTGCGTTACTTAGCTCACCTTCGAAGGGCAATGGAAGTGGAGGAAGAGTAAGGAAGAAACCGAAGGAGTTCAGTGAGCCATCTTCTGCAGAGAAGAAAGAGATAAAGAAGATGACCAAGAAATGATCATCCATCTTCTATGTGCTTTTGGTTGTATAGTATTAGGAAACAACTTTTATTTTTAGGCCGGTTTTATGTGGGTTCGGCCTTCGCTTTTGTTTTCAGTCTAGTTGTCAATAACATTTTACTTTTCTTCCAAGTTTTATTTTGGTTGTGAATAATAAAGACTTTTTATTTTGTTCATCTTGTGTAATTCATTTAAGTGTTCAAGAAATGCGCTTAACATTCAATGTATTTGTAGTCCACTCCTCATTATCTTCATTGGATTGAGTTACTAGTCTATTCCATCATTTGCAAGTAAAGAATGATCGCCGGAACGTTTGTTCACATATGACCTTGTTCGAATTTGGAACTTGATCAAACTCCACTTGGTTAGAAATTAACTTAAACATCCATTTCAAGGATGTTTTGAGTGTGATCATGCCTATCTCTAGGCATCAATTGAGGTCATTCATCTTTGGATGTCTCTCCGGACATCCTTCCATGGAATACATGCCTAGACCATGCCAAACTCTAGGCATCGGTTGGAGTTAACCACTTAATAATAGTGGTTTAATTATCCTTTTCCAAGACGTTTGTCATCGAACATGCCTAACTGTAGGCGTTGATTGATGTATGTATGATCCTGCTTATCTCCGAGCGTAGATCTTTCATCATGCCTGCTCCAGGCAAGGAGTGGATGCTCTGCCAAACTCTGGGCATGAGCAGTAGAGGCGAACTATCTCGTTCATCCATTGGATGTTTATAACCCCGCCCTTAAGTCGTGGGTCACAGGAGTTGTTTGGCATCTCTCTGGATGCCAAGTGTGGTTGAGCTTCGTGGGTCCAATCATGGACTGTGGAAGATTAGTTGGCAACTATCTCCGAGTACCTACATATCTGCATTTTGCACATGAAAGTTACTTTAAGTATATGTCATTGATCCCTGTGTAAAGTCAAGCTTAGACAGATTCATAAGCTTTGGAAGTCATTTCTTTTACAAATACTAGAAATGATAGATTATGTCTGGTAACATGGCATGGATTAGATATGTACAAATTTACATTCAAGTGAAATAGCGTCGCAATTGTTCGGTATTCCACATCCATGGGAGTGAGATCCCATCCACTATTGCCAGCTTGAATGTGCCTTTTCCCTGCTTCTGCTCAATTGCATATAGACCTTCCCGTGTCAGGCCCAAGCTCTCAGGGCCAGGGAAGATTCGTTTGAGAACGAGATCGCCAATTTCAATGGTCCGGGTCCTGACTTTAGTACTGTAGTACCGGGCAACTCGATTCTGATACGCGACTGCTCTCAAGTCAACTTCATCATGCATCTCATCGATCATATCGAGAGATTCCAGCAGGAGTTCCTCATTCGTTCGTGGATTATAGTGAGTCACTCGATGAGAAGGTATTATAAGTTCAACCGAGATCATAGCCTCTGATCCATAAGCTAGGGAGAATAGAGAGTGGCCAATCACTGACTTATGGGTCATTCGATAAGCCTAAAGTGCCAATGGAAGTTCATCGACTTACTTACCCTTAGCCTTCTCCAATCTCTTCATGAGAATGGACTTAATGCTTTTGTTAACTGCTTCGACCTGTCCATTTACCTAAGGGTGTGACATCGCAGCAAACCTCTTCTCGATACAGTGCCTGCAGCAGAAATCTTTGAATTCGGTACTATCGAATTGGTTCCCGTTATCAAAAATGATCGTTTGTGGAACACCAAAATGACAGATGATGTTTCTAACCATAAAGTTGATTACTTTCTTTGTAGTGATCATGGCTAATAGCTCTGCCTTAGCCCATTTAGTGAAGTAATCAACCGCGATGATGGCGTACTTTGCACCACCCTTAGATATTTGCAACACACTAATGATATTGATTCCCCAAAAGGAAAATGGCCAAGGATTAACTATTTGGGTAATCTCTATTGGCGGGGCTCTTGGTGTCTTGGAAAATCTCTAGCATTTGTCACACTTTCTGTTGTAACCAGTTGCATCCCGATTGATAGTTATCTAGCAATACTTGTAACGAAGGATCTTTTTCACCAGGTTTGCCCCCAGGTGTGGTTGCCACATGCCCCTTTATGAACTTCTCTCATGACTTGCTTGGCCTCACTGTCAGCGGCACATCCTATCATAGGAACTGCGAATCCATTCCTGTAAAGTACTCCTCCTTGCATGATGAATCTTGCAGCTTTATGAAGGAGTTGACGTCGTTCATTCTTCCTGTCTGAAAGGATTCCTCTCTATAGATAGTTTTTTATCGAAGTCATCCATGTCTTCTTCTCAAATTCGACCTCCAGGGTCCAATCGACATCCTTTTGGTCGATGTTCGAAGCCGACAAAACTGCCACCGAAATCAAGCCCATGAGCTACGCATCTCTGGAACTGGCCAAATTAGCTAGCTGGTTAGTCCATGCATTTTCATCTTTGGGAATATGTGTTATCATGTAATATTCAATACCACTAAGCAATTCAAGGGCTCGGTTCAAATAAGGAGCTAGTTTTGCTCCTTTCATTTGAAAACTCTTTCCGCACTTGACATACCACCAGCTGTTCATTCGTCGAGAGTGGGGAAACTATCCTTGAGGCATGCGTTATTCAAGTAAGAATAATCGACACATGTTCTCCACCCCCCATTCAACTTTTTCACCAAAACCAGATTTGACACCCACTCCGAGTACAGAGCGACGCGGATGAAGCCATTATCTTTCAACCTCTCCACTTCTTCTTTAACTGTAGTGGATCTGTCGGACGTAGGTTGCAACATTTCTATTTCATAGGAATGTGGTTCGAATTAATATTCAGTGTATGGATCGTTATCTCCGGCAATATTCCACACATGTCTGAGTAAGTTCAGGTGAGCACATCTAGATTTTCCTAGAGAAAACCAACTGTTAACGAACAAATTTTCTAACCCCAAATGTGTAGTAAAATAGTGTAAATTAAAAGAGAGGCCTTGATGAGGCTTGTCGAAGTCATCAAAGTGAAGTATGCATTCATGGCAAGTCTTAGTTTAGTCATAAAGCCAAAGCCATATGTCTCATTGGATATGATCAAAGTCAAAGTCGAAGTCAAGTCCACGGTCAAAGGTCAAAGGTCAAAGTCACATATGCTATGTAAATCCAAGGTCAAAGTCGAGTCGAATATGCTCCGCAAGTTCGAATTTAGGGTCTATATGTTGTGCAAGTTATAAATCCACGTGAATCAATTTTCGAAGTCGAATAATCATTCAAGTCACAAGTTTGAATCAATCTAATATGGTATGCTACCTGTGCAGTTAAGCACTCGGTAGATTCAATGCGGTGGAGGTGCAAAAAGTCATAGTAGGGATAAAGCGAGGATATAGCGGGATATAGCGGATGACTCTAAAATAGCATACCAAACTCGTACTTAATTTTTTACAAATATATATATGGTAATTAAATGAAAAATTAACATTCAATTGAATTATAATTAATACACAAATAATTTTAAATAAAAACATGTGCGAATATACTGTAAATAAGCATAAAACTATGATATAACATAATTGAATTTAGTAGAATATTAGAGTATATTAATTTCTGAAAATATATTAAAAATTCAATTAAATAAATTAAATTTTCATAATTTTTATAATGTATAAATGTCATTTTTCAATTCATTTCTTTTAAAGAAGATATAGCGGAAATAGCATAATATAGCGGGAATAACGGGATATAGCAGAAATAGCGAGGCTTAAAGCGGAAAGGCTATATTTGGGGCTATATGGAAAAATCATAGCGGTAGAAATCCGCTATGAGATAGAGCGGGGTTATAGCGGGTTAATAGCGGGGCATTAACTGCACAGTATGCTACATAATTATTTGATTTCCAATTTCTTATGTGCACAAGGCTCAAACGATACAATAGGCTTTAAAAGTCTCCAAATCAATTTAGGGTTTACAAAGTTGAAAAGGTAAGAAATAAGATAAGAGAATTCGTCCCTCCAATTGGCACCCTTAGGTCCATATTTATAAGGTTGAGCGGCTCCACTCCGCCTGTTGTGTCTTTAGCAGGCTTGACTTTAGCATGCATTGCTTCGACAACATCTACCTGGCACCATCTTCATGGTTGAATGACATATGTAAGAGGCGGTATCGGTTGAAAGCAATGATGAACATCGATGACGAGCATCATTAATATAGAAGGGTACTGGTATAAGGCAGTTTCTCTTTGTATGTCATCAGCGTCATTGATGGTTGGTGCTTTTCATGGGTCATCAATAGTGTCGTATATAGATGAGAGACGGTGTTGACTAATGTCGATGATCCTCGGTGCTATTTTGGAATGACATCATCGAAGTGCTATAAAGTGCGATGCTGCTTTGAATGCCGTGTTGATAGCCTTTAGGGTTATTGTCGATGAGCCTGCTTTGCTCATGTTAAGTGAGTGGTGGCGCTATTAATACATTGACGGTGGTATGTCTTCGATAATAATGACGATGTGGACAAAGTGCGGCTCATTGTCACGAAAGACGGTGTCAATAGAACTCTACATCAATGAAATGCATTGTAGTCACTTCGACACTGATCATGAAAGGCGATGTCATTTCTACATCCCTCTTCATATATCTTCGGAATCAATAAGAGGTAGCATTGGTTAAGCACGAAGTGGCATTAATGATGTGCAACGTCTTCGGCTCTTTAGATTACTTGTCTTTGAGATTATTGATGGTGATAACATTCTGCATTGGCATCGTCACTTTTGTTTTGGCACTTGATTACCGTTGTGATCAATAGCATCGAACTCCTTCGACGATGATTATAGTAGTAACATTTGCCCCCCTCCCTCGGTGTAGAGGAGCCATTGGGTTTTCAAGCCAATAATCTCAGGTCATTCCTTTCCCGCCTTTTGGTCTTCTTATGTTGATCTAAACCGTCCATCTAAAATTAATCCAATGATTTTCGCACGCCTGTCTCCTTTTATAAATGCTTGAGCTTCTCTTCCTTTCCTCTTTTACCTACTATCTCAAAAACTCGAACAAAGATTCAAATTCTCATGATTAGCCCAAATCCAAGTTTTTTTAATAGCAACTTTTCTAAACCCAGGTACGGCTTTCGCTTAATCATCTCTCAAGTTAATTTACATGAATTTTATGTTGAAATCGCAACTAGGTTTTAGCTCAGATTTTATTACTTTTTGAAATTGGCAATTGAGTTCAATCATTGAGATCTAATAACTCAAGTTTATTGTCAATTGCGGTTATTAGTCTCCTCTACTGTTGAATTGGCTGCTTAGTGCATTGATTTGGGAATTTGGGTATTTCCTGTTTTATGGTTAAACGGGTAGCATATTAAATTCGGACCTATTATTGCTTAGACTTGTTTTGGTTTTGTTGCTCATGATACCATTAATAAGCTTGAAGTGGAGTGGTTGTTTTAGTAGTTGCTAATCCATTGGTGTAATGTTTTTGTGTCACATAAATAGACTTTGATTCTATGCGATGTTGATATGAAAATTAATATGTCATAGGTTTATTAACGATAAGATGACTTCGTCTTTCATCTTTTCAAAATTGACCTTCATCGACATTGTTGTGATTCTCGAAGTCGATTAGAACTCTTATTATTTTATTTGCCAAAAGGTTTGCATATCGTGAAGGTAAGAGTGAATTGAATGAGATAATAATAAGCTTAGTACTAACAAATTTTTTACTTCCTCGACAACACTGAATTTTAATTTTGACAAGAAGAGATAATCCCTATCTATCGTGATAGTCATCACTAGTAGGGGTCTTAGTGTTTTACTAATACCAATGGAGTCAAAATCACTTCCCATCTCATCGACTAAGTCGAAGTGCGGCTACCTTTAGTTGAGAACTTAGAGGTCATCGTCAATATTTGTTGTGATCAGATGCGCTGTTATTGAACTCGAGGTTAATCAAGGTCAAAGTCGCTCGTCTTCGATGTTTTCTCATAAATATGATTTGATAACAACAACCATATTGTTTTTCTTTATTTTTCCATAATCATTTTTGACATTGCAAACGAAGCTCTATACGTCATCAACACCTTCGACACCATTACTTTTAACATGTCAACTTGTTTAACCAATTTCCATGTTTCCTACTCACATTGCCGCTATTCGCTAATCGTCTGTATCCTCATTACCTCATCGTCGACAATGGTTGTGGGGTTTATTAGTGTTTTGTAATGCAAATTGTTCATTGTAATTAACGTGAGTTTATTGATGTTGCATATTTATCCTTAACTATCTCTTATATATCTTCTCTATGGTTTTCTCTTATTGAAATTTAAGTTTACTAATAAACTTGGCATTTGTCATTTAAGGGTTGTTATCTTGTGATTAACATGTTCCTTATCACTTTGGCGGTAGGCAGATTTCTTAAACAATAATTTTGGACTTAGCATGTACTAAATTATTATATAATATGAATCATTGTAATTTCTTAAGTTTGGAAAAATACCACCTGGCAGAAAAATGAAGAGTCATCAATCTAGCAAGAAGTACGTCAAGAAAGCTAGCAAAGGGCCTAAGGCTTCACCTTCAACTGGCAAGAAGGGAGATGTTATTACAAATCCATCGTACATCATATCTCAGGCTGAGGTTGACTCCATTCTTGAACAATTCGAGATCACTGGGGTTGAGGCCATCCCTGCTGGTCATATGGACAATATTTATAACCCACCATATGGGTACTTCGCTTCCACTCCTATTCATATCTAGCACATAGGCGATCTTCCTTTTCTGGGCTTCCTCTTAAGATACCTGGAGCACTTGAATATATCACCGATCCTGTTCTTACCTAACGCTTATACATACCTGACTTGCCTAGAGGTCCTAGCTTGGGAAGCTAGACTCCCATCTCTTAGTGCTGACATTCTTCACTGCATAACTGGTCCTGCTAAGGTGGGTGAACAACCAGGCCATCAATAGTACCAAATTCATCCCCCCAAAAAGGTTGATCTCTGAGAGCGTTAATAAAGTGAGAGTATGGGAGACTCAATTTTTCTTTATCAAATGTTTATCTAATATCAGAGGGACATTTTCTGCCGCTAGTAAATCTCTTATCCTTAGTTATCCCTGTTTGATTATTATTCTCTACTGATGGGTGTTCTTTTTTAGATCCTGTCCAAGAGTCTAAAATCCACAGAGCGAAAGACCGTAGACTCCCTAATACAGCTAGTTGAGAATAGGAGAAATAGACTCATGGTGCTTACTCCATCGAAGCTCCTCCAATATTCTATCATCTTAGACCAGCATAAGATCTTGGGAGAGCCACTAATGGTTAAACATAATTCTAGTGGAAAAAGCTCATTAGTGATGGGAAAATCAGCAGTCTTCATCTCTAACTCTCTAATTTAGCTGGATTCTATTGGTAAGTTTTAATGTGGTTAGAAACGGAATTCCCGATACTATTGGTTTACTGACTCTTCCTTTTTCTCTAGGCTCATCTTCCCTTGATGTTGTTCCTATGGAAACAAGGGTTAAAGATAGTGATGACAACAATAATGATGATGGGGGAGGCGATAGAATGGGTCTTTCTGGAAAACTAAATGACAAGGATGGAGCAGGTGAAGCTTACCCAGACTCGGCTATCCAGGATGCAGGAGCCACTGATGTGCTTGATTCTTCAAAGAAAGATTCTTCCAAGGGAGGCAATGCTCTCCAAGGTCAGAAATCCACAGAAAAAGGGAAAACTTCCTTGCCTCTAATTCTATCTTCTCAGATATAGATTTTTATTTGAACATCTTAAGTTATCAAGTAACTATTAGTTAATACATTGATTACTTTAGTTAAGGAGAAAATCAAAATATTATTACGACGTTATGCTCAAGAAGAAACAAACAAATATAGATCACCTAAACAGAGAATTGGATAAACAAATGAAGGACTATAATAAATTGTCTTAAATACCAAAAGCTTATCGAGAATGCATTGAGACTAAGATTTTTCCAAGAGAGAGAAGTCGCTTCTTAGATGCAAAAAGCCCGGCATCACCAGGAAATAACAATGAAAGAGAATTCTAAACTGATGATCCTCTTTTGAATGCTAATTGATGGTAGAAACTCCTTGGTGGAGTTTCTGTACAAAGCTTATTGTAGGGTTAACTATTTCGATTTCTCATACTTAAGTGATGACTGTGGAGGTTTGCTCGGATGCTTTTATTGCAGATATTTGGGCGAGTATGGATCCGACTCCCACCCGAGAGTGTGTTGGAACCTTCCCAGAGTGGCCTCCATCCCACTTTCTTCTCGCTCTCTTCACCCCGAAAAACTTAAGTACAATAGGAAGAGATTTATTTCTGAAATGTATAAGAATTGATCTTGTATGAACCTGAATGTTTGTAATATGTAACTTGGTCTGCTTATGGATTTTATCCCTTTAGTTTCCTTACCCTTTGTCTGATTTCAATATGTTGTACAAATTAAAGATATCTTAAGTAGTCTAGTCTTTAGGGATCTCTTGAGTAAATTTGTTAATCTAATAAAAGATTTTAAGGAAACATCTTCGATTCTTAAAACATCGCAATTGGCAGGACATTGCTTCCTTGTAGATTTACAAGAAGTCTACATGCATTACCCTCATCTCTACTTTGACTTTCTAGGTGGTGAAATGGATAAGTTACCCAGTGAAATCTGATCTTATCACACCAAAATAATATGTGCTCGTGATAGTCCTCCAGTTGGGGAATGAGATTATCGTCGGTTCCCTCCTATTTATACCCTGAAAGGAATTAAGGCTTCTTTTGATTATATACTTACATTGTCTGCTAGATCAATTGAAAAGGCAAAAACCACAGTCTCGAAACATTGAGTGTTGATTAGATGTTTTTGAAATAGAATTGCAATGCAACCTTAATTTTTGTTTTATTTTTAAACTCTACTTATTATCAATAGAAAAGTTTGTTTCTCATACATTAATTCTTTTATCCCCTATTCTTAATAGGAGACTCAGATAGTGCATACATCTGATTCTATAGATGCTTCAGGAGTTATTGAGATTAAGGATAGGTTGCTTGCCTATGTAGAAGAGAAACGATCTTCCCAAGATGATTCAACTTTGCGATCCCCAAGTAATCCTGAGGCGCAGAGTGGCATAGGAACTACTTCATGTTAAAATCAACATTTAGGACTTGCAAAGAAATGATTGCTCGCATAGAGGAGTAGCTTAAAGAAAAAGAAAATGAGCTTCAGGCATTGAAAAAGAGAACTGACATGGTTCAAGAATCCAGTTTTTCAATTGAAGCTGACATTGAGATAGCTAATCTACACCAAAGAATAAGTGATCTTGAAATAGATCTAATAAAGAACCAATGTTATATTGCCCATCATTAGAGTTTATTGCAAGTGAAGGTGAATTCAGCCTTCCTATCCCTACTCCTGATAGAATGACCAGATCTCAGTCTTTGGCGAGTTGGGAATTCCCAAATTTAGTAAACCCTCCTTCGAACTTAGGTGATGAAACTATCTCAAGGTAGGGTAGAAAGGTTAAATTTGAATGTATCCAACACTTTAGAAAGAAATGGGATAACGGAGTATCTCAACACATTAGTTATTATGAAATCAAAGTTCAGAAACCTGAGTGTGAGAAATATGATCTTAACCATAAGATTGAAGAGTTAAAGAGTATGGTTCGTACTTTTCTGCCCTTAAATAGATTTACTTTTCTACCTGATTTTTGTACCTGCGACTTTGTACATAATGCATTAGGTTGTGAATAAATTTGTATTGAATGAATATTACCTCAAATTATAGGTATGCAGTTGTGAATTGAATTTTGATTTTACTCTAAAATTGCTTGACGATTAATATTTCACTTTTCCATATTTGAACCTTTTTATATGTAAGCCAACCAAAAATTCTATTTATTGAGCTTCTTAGAACTTGATATAAATAACTCATAGCTTGCTTAGTAATGGAGATTCTCGTTAAATGAATTGGAATTGTAAGTGGACTTAAAGAGATCATGCCATAAGAAAACCCCTGGCAGGAGTAATAGAAGACCATAAATTCAAATCTAGTAATAATAGATGACAAAAAAAATCTCAATTTGGCAATAATAATTAAAGACCAGAAATCCAAATCTGGAGTGATAATAGGAGACCAGAAACCTTTATCTGGCAATTGAATGTTGCGTTTGTTAGGGAGCATAAATAGTTCATGTTTGATGGACCTCCGTCTAGAAGATTTGATTGATTTGAAGCACTACATGGCTTGGATTTTGATAAATCTTCCTCTTAGAAGATTGATCGATTGAGAGAACTACTTTGGCTTGGATTTTGATAGATCTTCCTCTTAGAAGATTGATTGATTGGGAGAACTACTTTGGCTCGGACCCCTTATTACCGTCTTAGGTGATGATTTAGGTCGGTTGTTTGGTGCATTTAATTAGCTATCTTAAGCAGGACCAAAGACTTACCCGACCTTCCTCTAATAGGTGCTTTAGTAAGGCGTCTGATGATTGTACTGAAGGCTTGTTCGGTGCTTTGGACATGCCAAAGGATTACCTTTCTCCCTCTAGAAGGCACTCCAACCAGGCCGCATAGGCATGGGTTGAAGGCTTGCAGAAACTTTAGACATGTCTGTTTTCAGATGGACCCAAAAAATTACTCTGGCCTCCCTTTAGGAGGCGCCTTAACCAGGTCTTTGATGATGGGGTTAAGGGCTTACACTCCAGCCAGGCCATGTAGGTGGGACCGAAGGCTTAGTCGGTGCTTTGGTCAGGCCCTTTCGGATGGGACCGAAGGCTTACTCCATCCACCCTCTAGGAGGTGTTTTGTCTAGGCCCTGTTAGCTAGAGACAAAGGTTTTACCCCCTTACTACTATCTTAGGTAGTGTTATCCCGCCTTTTGACCAGGCAGTATACAAACAAACCAGACTTCGAAGTTATCGAGGCAAGAGATGTGGAGAGATGACTACGAAGCCCAAAAACCAAAGTACAACTAGGATCGAAGCATAGATACCAAACCACCACAAAAATGCCAAAACCCAAACTTCCATGTGGGGTCGGTACCAACCGATCCCTAGGGGTCGGTACTGACCCATAAAAGCTCCACCATTGGAGCCGATCTTCTGCCTATGATCCCTCCTCGATGGTATAACCCTATTTTCAATGTTGTTTTGTTGATTTAATGTAATTCTCTATCAATCCCCACGAACTCTTGAATCTGCAACTCTGTTCTTCTACAACTCCATTAGTTGGACTCTGAAACAAGCTATTATTGAAGCAAATAACTATGGAATCACGAAGCTAACCACAAGACAAGCCGAAGAGAAGAGTTCAAGGTGACTAGATTGGCCATCTTAGGGGTCAGTACCGACCCCTATCCTTGGAGTCATATCGACCTATAGTTACTTGATGATGTGGTGTCCTATTTTTATGAGAACTGGTCTATAGCAAGGAGAATGGCTTAGAGATCTTCGATGCGAGATTTTTGGCCCCCTATCTCTATAAATACAAGGGTAGGACTCATTTTTCAAGATCTTTTGGCTCTAGTTCTACTCTACTCTATATTCTTGTGATTTTGGATATCTAAGTGCCGGAGTTGTACCGACCCCTAAGAACTTCTACCTCTAGGTCAGAATATAAGCAATAAAATTGTTAAGTGGACGTAGGTTAGAGTTTTCCGAACCATTACAAATTTCTATATGTTCATTTCCTATTCGTTTTAATTTGTTTTCATTTAATTTCTTCACCATTATTTCTTTACTTATTTTCCTTGGGTGTTTGTGCCATATTTGGTTCAAACATTTTGGTGCTTTCACTGAGAAGCACTTGAACTTACTGATGACTTAGGAAGATTCAGAATGGCTAGACAATCAATTAGAAAGACTGTTGTTGGAGGAACTCAACCAGGGGCTGGCCAAGAGGCGTCGTCATGAGCAAACCCCTCATCGATCTACATAAAAAGGGATGAGATGGAAACTATGATGAACAGATTGCAAGAAAGGATAATAGCTCACCAGGAAAAGATGATGGAGAACCTCTTTAGGAGGATGGGATATATGGGAACAACTGGAGTTGTATAAAATTAGAATCAAGGACCAAAAGCCAGAGCATAGGTAGCTGGAGTTGGAGTGACACGACCAAGAGCAAACCCCAATCCAAACGTACGGGTCGGTACCGACCCATCCTAGGGGTCGGTATCGATCACCAAGGCTTGGGGGCATGGGTCGTCCTGACCTTAGGAAGAATGACGTACAATTTGGAGATGAAGCAGAGCGTTTGAATGCAGATCAGAACGCAGAAGCACAACCAGAGGAGTATGTACTAGAATTCCCTACAGAGTCAGAGGGCAGGCTAGGAATGTTAACCTTAGAATCCCTTTGAATGCCGATTGCAGACTAGATGAGATGGTAAGGCAAGTTATGAGGGGTGGATTGCCTAATCAGAACATAGAAGATGTGAACATGAGTCCATTCACTCCAAATATTCGATTTGCTAGGAATTCGCCTAATTTCAATTTACTCGGGCTGGAAATGTATGACCGAAAGATTTATTTGATGAGGCACATCTAGCACATGGAGGTCTTGGGTGCGTCTAAAGAGGTTACGGGATGGTGTTTCCCTTTATATTTGATAGGTTTGGCGGCATTATGGTTTAGGCGGCTGGAGAGTGGTTCCATTAACATGTGGGCTGAGTTAGTAAATAGATTTGTGAAGCAATTCTGGGTCCATATCTCACATTCCAAGAATGTAATGACGTTAGCAAGTATGAAGTAGAGGCCTGAAGAGACCCTTAGGAGTTTTCTAATAAGGTTCAATGTGGCGGCAGTAGCAGTTGATAAGCCAGACCCTTCGATGGTTTTGATGATGGTAGTTTCAGGAATAGCCATAAAGATGGATTATAAGGTGGCTTTGGAACAGGATCCTCCAAGGGATCTCGTAGAATTTTGTCACAAGGCTAAAAGGTTTCCACGTCAGAAGAAAGCTGAAGCCGATGAGGAAGAGGTTGATGCTTTGGATGGCAGAGGATAGCGCAAAGCAGGATCAATCAAGGATAAAGGAAAAATAAAGACGTAGCATTGATGGATCAAAGCGATAGAGGAGGGAATCGAAAATCTTTTCTTATGTGGACTTAAATGAAACCTTGAAGCAGATTTATCTAATACTAGGAGAAAGATCTATCGAAAGCCAACGAGAAGAGAGCCCACGGAGCATGAAAGGGCATCTAGAAAATACTGCCTATTCCATGGACTGGATGGGCATACACAAATGAGTGCAGGCACCTACAGGATCTAATCGAGGAACAGGTCAAAGATAATCGATTACAACAGTATATAAGGAATCAAACTGCAGTGATGGGCAAGAGCAGCCATCAACCGCGGTGAATGGAAATGGCCCTGGATCAAGGTCAAGGATAGTCATCTCTTGATTGGGATGGAAAGGAATCGGGTTTGGTTCTTGCATTCTATTTCCCCTTTTCTATAAACCATGCAATAATATAGTCTAAACAAGTACTGCTGTATGAGATCTCGAACGGTTCGTAGGCATGCTCTGGGCTGGATGCTAGACTGCATTGTCCGATGAGGCAGTTACCTTGATGTTACATTTTATGTTGTTTTTGATATTTGAATTTATTATTGAAATCCACATTGAATGTGATGACCAATATTAATCACTTTACGGTCTCATTTGGAGAGATGTGGCCGGTGTGCAAGGTGCAAGTCCCTTCGTCGAAGAGCGAGCAGATGAACTTGTACGATATTAATCGCTATAAAGTCCCATCCAGAGGGATAGGACCAGAGTGCAAGAAGTAAGTCCCCTCACTGAAGCTTGAGCAATTGGATGGGCTTACTTGTCATTGAGTCCCCTTGCCGGAGAGCGAGTGGATTGGGCTCAACAAGGTTTCAGAGAGACCATGGACTTTGATTGTGTTAAGTCCTGACCAGAGAGTCGGGACTAAAGAGTAGGAGGTAGGTCACTTTGCTAGAGAACGACTGGTGGGCTTACTTATCGTTGAGTCCCATTTTCGAAGAGCGAGCGGATTGAGCTCAGCAAGGGTCCGTAGATATCATGGATTTGATTACCAGCCCCGAATGACCATCGATTTGATTAACAGTCCGAAGAGACTATGGATTTGATTATCGGCCTCGAATGGCCCTAAGTTCAATTAATGGTCTGGAGCGATCGAAGATTTACCTATTGGTCCTGAACAGCCCTGGATTGACTAAAGATTCGGAGAGATCATACACTAAACTAAATATGAAATGATCCGGAGAGATCAAACCTTAAAACATATATTGATTTTAATAAAAGGATTTGAATGCCTTGAAATTAAAACAAAACATAAAATCCCGAATGAACACGGGACGAATCTGATATGTAATAACTCTGAATGAAATCAGGACGATAATGATGCAAATCCCGAATGAACATGGGATGGTTTTGAGATGTGATGTGATGACTCTAAATGAAATCGGAATTGTGATAATGTATAGACAACACCTAGGTGGAGTGTAGGGTCTTAGGCTATGATAGGTCTGGAATGACCCATAATTGACAAGAGATTCCATAGGAATGGACAATTTACCAAGATTGAAGTAGCCAGAGCTCAACTATTTAAGATTGACATCGCATTTGTTCTTGAACAAAGCACGCCTTTCGTTTCCAAGGCGTGCTTTCAAGGGCAAGTGTTATCCCGCCTTTTAATAAGGCAGTATACGGACGAACCCGATGAACCAGACTTCGAAGTTCTCGAGGCAAAAAGCCCGGAGAGATGACCACGAAGCCCAAAAACCAAAGTACAACCAGAATCACAACACACATACCAAATCACCACAAAAAGCCAAAACCCAAACTTGCCAAGTGTGGGGTCAGTACTGACACATCCCTAGGGGTAGGTACTGACCTATAAAAGCTCCACCATTGGAGCCGACCTTTTGCTTATGATCCCTCCTCAATGCTATAACCCTATTTCCAATGTTGTTTTTTTAATTTAATGCAATTCACTATCAATCCAATGAACTCTTGAATCTGTAACTCTATTCTTCTACAACTCCATCAAATGGACTCCAAAACAAGCTATTATTGATGCAAACACCTATGGAATCACAAAGCTAACCACAAGACGAGCCTAAGCGAAGAGTTCAAGATGACTAGATTGGCCATCTTAGGGTTCAATACCAACCCCTATCCTTGGAGTCGTACCAACCCCTAGTTACTTGATGATGTGGCATTCTATTTTCATAGAGAACCGGTCTATAGCAAGGAGAACAGCTCGAAGATCTTTTGTGCGCGATTTTAAGCTCCCTTCCTCTATAAATAGAGGGGTAGGGCTCATTTTTTAGGATCTTTTGGCTCTAGTTCTATTCTACTCTATATTCTTATAATTCTGGAATCCTAAGTGATGGAGTTGTACCGACTCCTAAGAACTTCCGCCTCTAGATCAGAATATAAGCAATAAAATCATTAAATGGATGTGGGTCGGAGTTTGCCGAACCACTATAAATTTCTAGGTGTTCATTTCCTACTCATTTTAATTTATTTTCATTTAATTTCTTCACCTTTATTTCTCTACTTACTTTCCATGGGTGTTTGTGTCATTTTTGGTTCAAATAGGTAATGATTTAGGCTTTTCCATTTTTTAGAGGAGTCTTACTCCCTGATCATGTAGATTCACTTGTTTTGTTCAGAAAATCTATCTTTATTGATGATTGACTTAACATCTTTGTACAAATTCGTTCAACCTTCCTTACCCTAAGAAATTATTGATCATGCCCTCCAAGCTTCGGCGTTGATTTGTGCCATGTCCATTAACTTGATGATAATAGTAATATAGTCCTCCAAGATTCCTTTCATTCTTTGGATGTTTCTTCTGTGACGGCCAATAGTCAAGTTCATCTTTCATTAAGAAGTAAATGTTCTCATAGAATGTGGTAAGGGAATAGTTTTTGAAAAGTCGAGATGTTTTTAGGAGTGATCTTCTCGGATAGCATTTCACTCTTTTGTTTGTGATGGGTTCCTTAGCCTCCACAACAAGTTTTCTTTTTAACGAATCCCGAGTTTCATTCTATTCATGGGAGTGGCCAAGAATACTTTCCCACCTTCCAGTGCATCGTTCGAAGTCCTTTGTCATTTTTTTTCAAAAATGGTTCCTCTAACTTGAAGTTAAATTTCCCTTCTTATTCTTGAGAAGACGTCATCTCTCTTACATTGTCTTCCTAGAGCAAAAAATAGGGATGGCCTTAGATGAAATGGATTCAAGCTCCATTTATCTAGGTTATAAGACGCTGCTTCTCTTCTCTTATTTTCATTATATGCAGTGTCTCAATTCGTAGCATCTGTTCCTCGGGAAGCCTGGGATCATTAAGGACTTGATAAGTGGCCCTATTTGTTCTTGGTTCAAATGACCCTTGTTCGGATATCTTAACACGATTATTTGGCATGGTGTTAAGGCTTAAGGCTGGTTAGCTTGAAATGCAATATGCTTGGTTTGGAAAGTTCTTTATGCCCTAAATATGTAGGTTAGGGTAGTTTAATGCAGGCTGATGTGGTTTCATTTGCGATTTTAACGAAGTCGGAGGTTCGTGCCCTCCTTTTAGCGCCAAAATGTTAATTTTCTAACACCAAATGTGTAGTAAAACAATGTATTCAAAGAGAGGCCTTGTTGAGGCTTGTTAAAGTCATCGAAGTGAAATATGGATTCATGTCAAGTCTTAGTTTAGTCATCAAAGTCAAAACCATATGTCTCATCGAATAAGATCGAAGTCGAAGTCAAGTCCAAGGTTGAAGTCACATATGCTATGTAAATCCAAGGTCAAAGTCGAGTCGAGTATGCTATCCAAGTTCGAATTCAAGGTCAATATGCTATGTAAGTTACAAATCCACATGAATCAATGTTCGAAGTCGAATAATCATTCAAGCCACAAGTTTGAATCAATCTAATATGCAATGTTATGCAATTGTTTGATTTACGATTTCTTATATGTAGAAGGCTCAAATGATATAATAGGCTCTAAAAATCTCCAAATCAATTTAGGGTCTAAAAAGTTGAAAAGGTAAAAAATGAGATGAGAGAATTCATCACTCCAAATGGTACCCCTAGATCTATATTTATAGGGGTGAGCGGCTCCACTCCGCCTGTTATGTCTTTGGCAAGCTTGAATTTGGCATACATGGCTTCGACATCATCTACCTAGCATCATCTTCGCAGTTGAATGACATATGTAAGAGGTGGCGTCGGTTGAAAACAATGTTGAACATCGATGACGAGCAGCATCAATATAGCAGGGTATTGGTATAAGGCAATTTACTTTGTATGGCTTCAGTGTCATTGATGGTTGGTGCTTTTCATGGGTCATTAATAGTGTCGTATACAGATTAAAGGTAGTGTTTCTTAATGCTAATGATCCTCGGTGCTATTGTGGAACGACATCTTCGAAGTGCTATAAAGTGTGGCGCTGCTTTGAATGCAGTGTAGATAGCCTTCAGGCTTATTGTCGATGAGCCTGCTTTGGTCATGTTAAGTGAGTGGTGGGGCTACTAGTACATTGATGGTGATGCAGCTCCTTGTCATGAAAGGCATTTTCAATAGAACTCTACATCAATGAAATGTGTTGTAGTCACTTTCTCACTCATTGATGGCTTACGAGGTGACTTGTATTTGACCTCTTCACTTCCTTGGTTATACGCGACATTATATGTATATTGTTATTGATAAAGTGTGGTATCCTACTTCTTTGACGTTGATCATGAAAGGCGGTGTTATTTCTAAATCTCTCTTCGTATATCTTCAGGATTGATAAGAGGTAGCATTAGTTAAGCATGAAGTGGCGTTGATGATGTGCGACGTCTTCGGCTCTTTAGATTTCTTGTCTTCGAGGTTATTAATGCTGATAACATTCTTTATTAGCATAATCACTATTGTCTTGACATTTACTTACCCATGTGATCAAATAGCACATCGAACTCCTTCGACGATGATTATAGTAGTAACAATAACCAACTCTTTCATCCCCCTCGTGCCAAGCTGCGATCTGATCTTTAGGACCTATGTAGGATCATCTTGACTGACCAGGATGTCGATCTTCATTGGCTGGTGCAGCCCTTCCATCCTCCAGCTCTTTCCTCGAATCCATATCTTTATGAAACCGACTGTGTTGCCTAAGCCAAGGCTCGGGCAGTGGTTACTATGCATCTCGACTCTTGATGCAGAGAGTCCCCTCCATACCATTTCCTTTTTCACTTCACCTCACCTCTTTCAACTCAGCGACATAACACTCGCGGCCAAGCCCGTGATCTCCTTGAACATCTCCCACACCATTCTCGGTCGGGAATTTCATTGTTAAGCACCATGGAGCGATGGCTGCTCTAAACTCAACAATGGTCGTTCAGCCTAAAAAAGCATTGTAGGAAAAGTAAATATCCAACACAAAAGGGCATGACCCGCACTCTCTTGCGATCACCCTCCCTAAATACTACCGGTAGATCAATGCACCCTACTGGCTCAATAGCTGTCTCGTTAAATATCTGAATTTGAGATTTACACGGCTTTAAGTCCTTTTCCTTTAGAAGCATCTGGTAATAGGCTCTCTTGAACAGAATTTACATGGCTTTAAGTCCTTTTCCTTTAGAAGCATCTGGTCATAGGCTCTCTTGAACAGAATGTTGATCGAACTCCCACATTCAACTAAAACCTTCCTCACAACAGAAGGACCGATCATGGCTGAAATAACAAGCAAATCAATAGTTGGGGCCTCTACCCCATTAGCATCTCAATTACGAAAAACAATATCATCTATCACGCTCCTGAGCCGCTTTGCTGGAGCACCATCTTCGACGGCAAAACAGCTTTCACCCACTACATGCTTTAAAGCACCAACGTACTGCTCCATCTCGTTCCAACTCTTCTTAGTTGAATGCAGTCCACCGATTATGCTATTGATTACAAGACGTTTCTCAAGCCACCTGGCTCATCAACACCAGGCATGGCTTGCCCCTGTTGGGGGTTTAAAGTTTCTTACCCACCATCCAGCGGGGCTTATTCTCCTTTTCAGTCGACTCCTTAGGAGCCAACTTTTTATACTGCTCTTTACCTTAAGTAGCAAAGTATATGTTTTCAATCGAGTTGTTCACTGGAGTGTAATTGTCAAACTTCAAGATTCTCAGACATCTCCTTGAATCCGACTTCTTGTCTTGAGCTCCACTATTGTTCTTGCCTTGTCCTTCACTTCGGTTCTCCACATTAACATCAATACTTCTAGAACTCCCTCCACACCGATTCAAACAAACATTACTCTATATCACTTCAGTCGAATGATCGACATCAGCCCACCCGGTAATAGTACTTGCCTCCTTTAAGCGCGAGAACTAATACGCCTTTCAATAGAATATATCCAGTATTAGTTGGGTTTTATCTTCAATCACCTCTTGAAATTGGTCTCAGGATGAATCCCCCTAATCAGTGCCATCAACACAATATCCTCTTGAGCATTGCTAACTTCCATCGTTCTAGTGTGAAATATGTGTAAGAAATCCTTCAAAGACTCTCCTGCTCCCTGGAAGAGGTTGGAAAGGGACATAATGTCCTTCGAACGGGTCGTGTGCATACAGAATTGTTCAATGAACTTTCATGCTAATTACTCGAAAGATGATATGGATTCCGGTGGCAGCCGGGTGAACCACATCGTTTCCACTCCCTTCAAAAAAAATCAGGAAACAACGACATCGTACAACATCGAAAGCTCTGGCAGAATCCATGTGCCAGTTGTACTTCATCAGGTGCTGCCTTAGATCTGTCTTCTCCTTATATAATGGCATCATCGGCATCACAAACCTCCTTGGGTATTCCTCGCGCAGGATATCTTCCGTCAACGGATTCCGGCTTAGGGAGAAACCTCACTCATTGTTAGTCCGATACTTACTCTCAATTATAAGTCTCCCAGTCATTTTAGTTAAATCCGGCTCAGGTGGATCTGCTGAACAACGGTAAACATAATCCACCTTGAGTGGTTGGCTCAACAAATGCTCTCAGCTACTCTCATGATACTTGGGTTTCCCTGTGTAACATCCCTTATTTAGAGGCCCAAAACTAACCGCTATAAATGCTACAGTCATATATAGTCATTATTTTTCAGTGACCAAATGCGGTAATGTTAGATACCTTAATATACCAGAAACGCATGGATATGAAAATTTTAAACTCAATTTTAAACAAATTTCTCATTCCATTTCAAATCGCATTACAGATTCGTTACATAATCCCAATTCATAACCTATGTTCAGAGAAATGTAATTATAACAAATTACACCAAGAGCAATATAGAAGATGCCCCCAAGTTGATCAGAGTCTAAATATACGCACTAAGTAACTTTACCATTACATCCAATTACACAACGGAATAAAACAAAAAGAACTCCTAATAGCTAGCTTGCCTCCTGCACGTCTCCGGAAGTTTATTCGTCTAAAGGAGAACCTGAAAACCTAAACTCTCAAACTACTCAAAATCAAATGAGCACCCTAGAGTTTAAGGGGAAAACATAAACTTCGAGTTAGGCAAAAAGTTTGGTGTGAATAATAACCTACCATCTCGAACCATATAGACATCTAGTGAGACCACGCTGCTTAGTGGAAAGGGTTTTCCCCTCGCTAGTATCTTAACCAAATTTATAATAACCATATACTGTGTACCTGCACCCACAATGGTTAAGACATAACATAATAAAATGTATCATGACTATATGCAAACATGCAATATGCTCTGGATTTCCCATACCCACTCACCTGACTATCTGTCTCAAATTATAGTTTCTAGGGTCACTATTAACCTATTAGTTTTCATGGGCAAACTAATAATCTGTTCCAAGCTTATGGACTATTTGTTCGGTTTCATAGTTTTTATGGGATCACTAAGAACCTATTGGTGTCTACCAATAACATCATCCAATCATAGTTTTCATTGGGTCACTATGAACTTATTGGATTCTCTAATAACATCTCTCATGTCATAATTTTCATAGGCTGACTATGAACCTATTGATCTCTATAAATAACCTATTCCGGACAAAGTTTTCATAGGATCACTAAGAACCTATTGGCCCCTACCAATAACAATCTCCATAACATAGTTTTTATG
Source organism: Allium fistulosum (assembly GCA_030737815.1). Classification (NCBI taxonomy): domain Eukaryota; kingdom Viridiplantae; phylum Streptophyta; class Magnoliopsida; order Asparagales; family Amaryllidaceae; genus Allium; species Allium fistulosum. Next base: position 1,028,590,484 of record CM060902.1, read on the forward strand.
GGCTTACTAAGAACCTGTCTAAATCAATAATCTTTTGATTAGTCTTGGGCATCCTATATTTTGGTCGGTCTGACCTCGTGGATGAATTTCTACTCATACAGGAGTTAATTCAATGTATATTCACTAATTGGGTACCTAAACTGTTATTCTGCCCTTTACACCCAAAAATGCAATTATGGGTTATAATGAAGTGAATATGATTACACAAGCATACATGATAACTGATCAAATAACACAACAACATAAACATTCATGGTTTAATTCCTTGTAATCGTTTTCTAATGAAATATGGTTAATACTCTTAACCCACTATCTTTAGCAAGGAAAGCTTCCTCTAAAATTTCAAAGTTAAATGCCATTTCAAAACTCTTTTACATCGCCATGTGTTTAATTTGAAAATGAGATTGGGTTCTCTAATTTGAAAACAAAGGCTCTCGACTATATCCTTTGGATCATTGTGACATCATGAGTTACCCTCCATCACTCTCCCTTTCGACATCATAGAGCAAACAAGCCCTCTGTCACTCTCCCTTTTGACATCATAGAGCAACCAAGCCCTCTGCCTCCTTCCATTTAACTAATGGGTTCGAAACAAGCAGCTATGCCCCTTTCGCCACTCTACTCTAGCGGCAGGACCTTTTGAAATCATTTCTTAAGCAATGCGGAAGCCCCTTCCCCTACTTCTTTGAAGCCTTACGGAAAGAACCTGACGACACCATTGATTGGGTGCGGCACAATCCTTCCATCTCTATAATTAAACATGTATGCAGAAGGACCCTTTCAACACTATCAACTAGTGTTGAAGGTACCTTCCGTAATAGTTGGACTTACTCAAGTATAAAGGTATAGAAGGTATGATGTCGACACCATTGATTGGTGTGGCATACCCCTTCCATCTTCATTGATTAGCATACTTGCGGAGCATATAAGAGTAGAGGGAACCCCTTCGAATCTATCTACTAGTCTGGAAGGACCCTTCCACCTTCATTCTAGTATATGTTAACTACAACGACTCTTCTATCCCCTTAGTGTTCAAAGAAAATCGACATTTTATGCTTTCGAAGGTATCAATTGCTTTTGAAGACTTCAATGATTTCGAAGGTATCAATGCTTTCGAAGGCATCAATGCTTTCGAAGCCAAGTGGCATTGCTATAATTATTATAAGAACTTATTTTTAACTAAGTAAAGCAATTTCTTTTTACCTAACCCCTTATGTTGTAAATTTTCTATTAGATAACAAAACATTTTTAAAATTCTTTTCAGAATTTTCTACCACCTGTGATACCAATGCTCCAATATTTAATTAAAATTATTAACTAACCCCTTGTATTTACTTAATCATTAACTACTAATCTTTCTAATTAAATCCCGAAATATCCATTTCTTTCACTCAAAAATTCATAATAAATTATCAATAGCTTGGAATATTATGAAAATTTATAACCATCTCCAAAATTATGTTTTACATAACATATTCAAAAATCATGGCAGTTGGAAATCATTTTGCACGATTTTAGCCTTAAAACTGAACTACATTATTCCACAAAATCCTAGTTTAAATTATAACATGGAATTTAAATCAAAACTTATCATCATACATCCAATCATACGGTTTTAAACCTCAAACTTGAATTTAAACATTCAAGATGATTTATATGAGATTTTTTAGATCATTATTCACCTTGTTTGGGTAAGGAACTTGAGATTTGTTCTATACTTTAATCTTCCTAGCTTGAATCTTAGCCTCTTTTTGATTTTTGAGCTCCTCTTCTCTCAGCATTATGGCCGGCCTTGTTTATCTTTTGTTTTTGTTTTTGTTTTATTAGAATGTAAATAAGAATGAGAATGTGGTAAGGGTTTTAGGGATTATGGGTTCAACCATTCCCATATTGCCATTACCTTATTCTCTTGCGTATTTAACTTATAAACCATTCTTATAGATTCATTTAGTTACGTCATGACCTTAATCAGTTTTCAAATCTCAATTCCCTTATCGCTCTAGTCTCTACATTATTCTATTTAATTTATCTAATTAAATCTCCTGAATAATGATATTTAAAATTAAGGGTGTTATAGGTTTCCTTCTTTAAAGAATTTCTTCCTTGAAATTCAGCAAGGACCAAATACTAAGCATAGTAATCATTTATAACATCTCCTAACTACCATACTAGCCTACCTGACTAGCGAACAGTCTATATATATAACAGATATAGAACATACCCTTATAATAGATGAGGATAAGTATCTCTAATCCTGCCTTCTGTCTCCCAAGTATAGTCCTTCTCGTTGTTGCTCCACTGAACTTTCACCAACTTGATTGTCTTGTTATTTAACCTCTTCTCGTCTCTTGCTACAACCCAAACTGGTTGCCTAATAAAAGTCAAATCTGGTTCTACTATTAAGTCTTCCAATGCAGTCGGAGAGATAGTAGTCTCTGGATCATGCACATACCAACGAAGGTGAGACACATGAAACACATCATGGACACCCGCAATCCAACATCCCTCTTCATACCTACCCAGTAGAAACTCCTCTTCATATCCTAATACATCTTGGTCCCCCCAGGATGAATCGTAAACTTCGATCGATGACATTCCCTAAGAACTCCTCTCCTTAGGTCCTCAACATTCAAAACACACAACCGTCCCTTCTTTCTCAACCATCCCCTCTGGTCAAGACTAAAATCCTTTAGATCGTCAATCTTCGATTCAACCTCAAGCCTTCTAATCTTTTCGGTCAACCATGGATCCTCTTTCAGCTTAGAAGTAATCCTTTCGATTAGAACTAGTTGGACTTCCAAGCAGGATAACATGGTAGTGCTCTGACTAGATCTAGTCGTCGATCTTAAATGCACACTACAACTAATCAAAGCCTCCAGGTCCTTCCACTATGCTAATATAGTTAACACCACATTCTGATGTTTTCTGATAAGAGCATCCGCTGCTTTATTTCCTTTCTTAGGCGTATGCTCTATACCAAAATCATATGCTGCTAAAAACTCCAACCACCTCTGTTGTCTCATATTTAACTCCTTCTAAGAGAATAAGTACCTTAAGGACTTATGTATAACTCAAATCTCTCCTCTAAGAGAAAATGTCTCCATACTTTCAATGCAAAGATCACCGTTGCCAATTCTAGCTCATGAGTAGGATATCTCACTTCATGCGGTCTAAGCTATCACGAAGCGTAGGCAATAACTTTACCTTTCTGCATCAATACAATTCCCAATCCGGTTCCACATGCATCTATGTACACCACTAATCCCTGATTCCCATTTGGAACTACTAACACAGGCACGTTGGCCAACAAGTGCTTTTGACTTAAGGAATGCTTCCTCATATTTGTTAGACTAGATAAACTTTACGTCCTTCCTAGTCAGCTTAGTCAAAGGTGCTGCTATCCGCGAGAAATCCTTAATAAACCTGCGATAGTAACTAGCAAGCCCAAGAAAACTTCTGATCTCATTCACTATCTCTGGTCTCTTCTAGTTGTTAACAGCTTCAATCTTATCCAGATCAACTGACAAACCTTTCTCTAAAACACGCGACCAAGAAACTTAACTTCTTTCTTCTAAAAATGACACTTTGAACACTTCGCTTTCAGTTGATGCTACATTAGCATCTCAAGCACCACTCTAAGATGAACTTCATGCTCTCTTTCACCCTTATAGTATATTAAGATGTCATCTATGAATACTAATATGAACTTATCCAAGTGCTTTTGAAAAACTCGGTTCATATAATCCATGAAGAAAGCTGGTGCATTCATTAACCCAAATGGCATCCTAACCACTCGTACGAACCATACCTAGTCCAAAACACCATCAGTGGAGTACTATCGTCTTCCATTCTTAGCTGATGGAAACCTGTCGCCAAATCCAATTGGAAAAATACTTTGGCTCCATTCAACCGATCAAATAAATCATCGATTCTCGACAAAGGTACGTATTCTTGATCGTTTTCTCGTTCAACTTACGATAATCTATACACATCCTTAACGACCCATCTGGTTTCTTCACAAACACTGCGGTTACTCCCCAAGGTGAACTGCTTGGTCTAGTGAAATTCTTTCCTTCTAAATCCACTAGTTGCACCTTCAATTCCTTCATCTCGGCAGGTGTCATCCTCCTAGGTGGTCTACTTACAGGTTCTGATCCATCCACAAGATCTATCTGAAACTCAACGGCTCGCTTCGATGGTAGTCCTGTGACTGGCTCAAAAACATCTGCAAACTCTTTTGCTACCAACACCTGATTTAATTCTTCTTCCACTTCCATTGCATTCAGCAAAGCACAAGCACTTGAGTCTGACTTCTCCACCGAGTATATAATTCGGTTATGACTATTAGGGTGTCTTAGTGATATTTCCCTAACTTAGCCAAATATCCTTGCATCATACCCATCTAACCAGTCCATACCCAAAATGATCCTGAAGCCTACGAAATCAAAAAATACAAACTGCATGCAAACTTATGACCTAAGAAATCAAGTTCTAACTGGTCACATCTCAACCCCAGAGTTGCATACCCTCCTATCGGATTCGCAACCCTTAAGGAAGTAACAAGGTATGAGGGTTCTAAACATAACTTATCTACAAACACTAAAATATAAATAAATGCGATGCATCGGTATCAAATAGTACCCCAACTGGTATACAACGAATCAAAAGCGTACCTTCCATCACAGTCTGTCCCTTCTTAGAAGTGGTTGGTCTAGAAGATGACGGTGCCAGGGCAAAAACTTTTCCCTTGTCTACTCTAACCAGTTCTGGACACAGATTCTTGTAATGCCCGATCTGGTCACAGTTGAAGCACTTCACTCCTTTCTTATCTACAACCTTCTTCCCTTTTCCAGTTCGAAATTCATGAGAAAAATGTCCTTTCTTGTCACACTTATAGCAAACTACATCAGCCTTCCCTTTCGTGGTAGCTCCTCCTTTCTGAGCTTCTTTCTTCTTAAATAATTTCCTCTTCTCGCCATGAGAATCCTTAAGTTTTAACCTGCTTATTTTCCCCAAAAGTAGAAAGCATCTCTTCATTCTGGATTGCCATCTCCACTACAACTGTACTTGGATCACGAAGATGCGGCATAGTCACCCTAGCAATCTCAGGCTTTAACCCTCTAATAAACTTCTCATTTCTTTTGATGATGGTGTCAATGGTAGCATACCTATATCTGGACAACTCATCAAACTTCGTAGCATGCTCAACCATCGACATCTCACCTTGCACTAAGTCCATGAACTTTCTTAGCAATACTGATCTAGCAAATTCAAACAAGAAACTCTCTTCGAGTCTTCTTCGAAACTCTGCCCAAGTCAACTCTTTCTTGGGAACTCCTACGGTAATGCCATTCCACCAATAAAGTGCTGCTCCTGCAACTGTTTAGAAGCAAGTCTTCTCTTCTGCTCATCATCTAACCCCAAGTTGGTAAAAATACTTTCATAGTGCAATAACCAATTTTCTACTTCAACAGCATCCTCTGTTCCCAAAAATGGCTTCCCACTAAGACTGGTGTAATCTCTGCTCAGCTTGGCATACTGCCGATGCCATTTTGATGCCTACTAGACTACTTTTCAATTGTAAAACTAGATTTTTGGATGACATGGAGACGCCTTGTCAATGCTTTGTTGAAACATATTTGTTTCATTTCTGCTACATTTCTCACCTCAATTACACATTCAAATATATACAATATATCACTTCCCATATCACAAATTCATATATCGTATATCACATACCACCAAATTCAAATAACAACCATATTAACCAACATCGTAAAATCATAAATATAATAAACCATACAAACACAAATTTCAAGAGCCATACAAATGATCTTACAACCATACAAAAACAAATTCATACAAACATAAATGATCTTACAAGAAAAGCACTTACATTGGCATGAAGAAGAGAGATAATATTGTCCATCATCCTATCCTTTAGCGACATAAGTCATCTCCTGCATAGGATCACCATTCAAAATTATATCCCACTCACTCCTCAAGCTCCCATTCCTGAGAAACTCAAACACCCGCACTGGTTGCATGACATGAAAGTTGGTAATATTGATAAAATGAAGCGCATGAAGAATTATGTGGTAATGTTGTTATAACTAGTAGTGGTGGTTGGGGTAGTACTAATGGTCGTACTATTACCACTGGTGGCGACAACCACCACCACTGACAGTCAATAACTCTATTGTTAATAGCATCCCCTCCAGCACTATCACAACCAACCACCGCCGATTATAACAACACTACCATGCAAGACCAAAAGCCTCCTCTATTAATACTACCACGTCGCCATGTTGTGCAACAGAGGCGATGACCGAAGACATGCACGGTAGTGCTGTTACAACTGCTGATGGTGCATGGGGAAGTGCTGGTGGCGACACTGCTACCACTAGTGGCGATAACCACCATCAATTATGGTCAACGACTCCAGTGTTAATAGCATCCCCCTAACACTTCACCAATCCACCATCACCAGTTATAACTGCACAACTACACATGTCCAGTCACCACCGTTGTGGCTTTAGACCATCTTTATTTTTCACTGTCTAATACATTGATAGTTTTTTTATGATGATGGCCATCGCTCCTTTTTTGTGGATTATATCAATCTTCCGATCATATCCATATTATCATCAAATGGATATAATTTAAATATTGTTAGAATCTACAAAAAAGAGCAGCATCCATCATTAAAAAAACTATCATTCTATTATATGGTGAAGTACCATCTAAACCTTCAAGTGTAAGAACTTCAAGTGCAATAGAATCATTCCTACATGTAAGCAAAATTTACATTATCTTCCACACGATAGTAATATTAATTCAAATAACATTACAATTTTGTTATTAATATAAATACAATATATTAATTAATATATTATTTGAAATACCAATAATTTCTATAACTTGTCCATACAATAGTATTATATATTTTTGCGTTTACAATTGTTTTGTTAATAAAATATTTGTCTACATCATGTATAATCAAAACAAATATCGATTTCTTTTCTCAAATTAATTATTTTCAGTATGATAACAAGGTGCATAAATCACTAGTACTATAATTCATATATAATTTGTTTATTCAATAATTAATGTATTAATTATAAGTTAATTAACTTCTAAATTCTACGAGTGTATGTGTTAAACAATGCTATAAGTGCTAGGCTTGAAGTGAAGAGCTTGAATAAATGGCAGATGAATTCTACTTATAACCATCTTTTTCCTGGTTATTAAAATCCATAAATAATTTTTTTTGGTAAAATATAAATAACATACTTTCAAAAACTTTAAAAAAAACTTATTTTATGAAACTAGGTGGGGATAATATATACCTAAGGATCTGAAGCTAGTCGGGTTGGAGATGTTTGCGTAGATTTAAAGCTCAGAGTCGCGACTGGATCTAAATCCTGGAGTCATCGCGGTAAAGTGGAGTCGCAGTTGCTGCAGATCCAACTCTAATCTGTATATCCAAAAAATAAAAGGATGCACTTACTGCAGCAACAAAATAAGAACTGAACTATTACCTATAATGTTAGCTATATATGAGACCCTTGATAACCACTCATTAACATTCAAAATCATGGCATTTGGCAATCATTTTGCATGACTTCAGCCTTAAAACTGAACTACATTATTCCACAAAATCCTTGTTTAAATTATGACATGGCATTTAAATTAAAACTTATCATCATTCATCCAATCATACGGTTTAAAACCTCAAACCCAAATTTAAACATTCCAGATGATTTATATGAGATGGTTTAGATCATTATTCACCTTTTTTGGATTAGGTACTTGAGATTTGTTCTACACTTTAATCTTCCTAGCTTGAATCTAAGCCTCTAATTGATTTTTGAGCTCTTCTTCTCCTAGAGTTATGGCCAACCTTGTTTTTCTTTTGTTTATGTTTTTGTTTTGTAAGAATGTAAATAAGAATGAGAATGCGGTAAGGATTTTTAGGGGTTATAGGGTTCGGCTATTCCCATATTGCCATTGCCTTATAATTTTAAGTATTTAACTTATAAACCATTCTTATAGATTCATTTAGTTACGGCCGACCTTTATCAGTTTTCAAATCTCGGTTCCCTTATCACTCTGGTCTCTACATTATTCTATTTAATTTATCTAATTAAATCTCCTGAATAACGCTATTTAAAATTAGGGGTATTACACCCTGACTCCCGGAGAACCGATCGTTTATCAATTCCATACATATAATCTCTTCGTGGTAGATCCACAGCAGCCGCCTAATCTCCAACATTCCGGTCATCTATATCATGTCCAGAAGTCAAACCAGCACCATCACTCGGGCGTTGACCACTCATGCTCATGTTTGATGGTTCGGTACCGACCCCTCTTGATGGATTGGTACCAATCCATAAGCCTTAGCCATGGCACGGTCCCGCCTTTTGTTTCGACTTCCCGGTGTCCTTCCTGAGCATCTTCCGCTTTTTGTTCCTCTGCCTCTGCTCCGAGGATGACGAACTATCAGATTTCGAACCAAGAAGGTGTTTTATCCCTTCTGCTTCTCCTATGGTCTTTTGTCAATTGACTCAACAAATCCAGGCTCTAGTTTATTTGCGGATTCAGTTCATTACGGCTTTCTTAGAGCTTCTCTTCCATTTGCTTCATCATACGGTCCATCTCAACCCTAGTTATCACATCTCTTAGGTTATAACCTTCGTTAATAGTTGGCTATGCAAACTCCTCAACCAGCATTCTCAACATTCTCAGCAGCACATGAAGTGATGGGGTCGATCCCTTCTAGGAGCCATGGTAGAAAGAACTTGTGTAGATTTTCTAAAAATCTGAGTCGTTAAAAATTCTGAAAATAGAGAAAACTAGATATATCTCTTGGATTTAGGAAATCCAATAAAAGATGATGGATCCAAACAGATCGAGAATCGGTTCTCGGTGAAAGCACAAAAAGGTTAGTACTAAAATGTAGCACAAACACCTAAAAATTAAGTAGATAATAAAAGTGATGAAAAGTAAATGAATATGAGAAAAAATAGAACAACACACGTTTATAGTGGTTTGGCCAATCGTTGCCTACATCCACTTGAGAAATTAATTGATGATATAGCTATTTTACAAATGTTGTTCTTATGGTTCGGTACCACTCCATAGGCAATTAGAAGAGATTATGTAAAAATTGCAAGAGATCCAAAAGATCCTTGAAATAACGCCCCTTCATGTTTATTTATAGTGTAGGTTGGTGGGAAATGCTCCACCACGTTCTCCTCCACGATCCCTATGATCTAGAAACAGTTTATCTTGAGAGAACATGGACTTGTCAGCAATCGCTATGGATCGGTACCGATCCATAAGATCTTCTTATGGATCCTTCTACCACTTTGGGATGAAGTGATATATCGTTGGCTTTATGATTCCAAACTTGTTTGTGTATCTATGAGCTTGTTTCTAAATCAATCTAATGGATTGGTGGGAGGAGTAAACTTGTTGATTTTTGGTGCTTGAGTCGTTTGATAGCAAACAATGGGTGACCGATCTATGGAGCTTGGAATAGACTTCTAGCATCAAGGTTAAGTAATAGGAGGAAAATTGAGTGGTTCTGAGGAGATTTTATGGATCGGTACCGATCCATAGCCATGGATCGATCCATTAGATTGATGGATCGAGTCTTGGAACTTTTAGAATGGTCTTTTATGCCTCGAACCTTGGTTGTACTTAGTTTCTGGACTTTACGGCTGTCTTTCCGGGTCTTCTATCTTGGTAGCTTTCAAGTTCTATTTGTCAAGTCAATCTAGATACTGCCTGGTCAAAAGGCTGGATAACATAAAAGAAATCATGCTTGCAAGGAAATATGCTGCTTTCCTATATGTTTGTTCTACCTTATTTTTCAAGTATTTGTATCATGTCATAGTATTATTTTGTAAAATCTGAGCCATGTCCATTACAAAAAGAAGATGATTTAGCAAAGCCAAAACTACATTGGTGGGGCATGGTATAAGACTTACTGACGCAATGCCGACACCATAAGGGGCATTGGTGGAAAATGTGTTAGTGTTTTATTTCAATGTCTAGAAGACGCTTCTCATGATGTTGTTATTGATGCCCTATAGATGATATTCATCGATCCTTGCCGACACCATACTGCCGATGCCATTTTGATGCCTACTCGACTACTTTTCAATAGTAAAAACTGGATTTTTGGATGCCATGCAGACTGCTTGTCGATGCCTTTGTTGAAACATATTTGCAGCATTTCCTCTACATTTCCCACCTCAATAACACATTCAAATATATACAATATATCATTTCCCATATCACAAATTCATATATCGTATATCACATACCACCAAATTCAAATACCAAACCACATTAACCAACATCGTAAAATCATAAATATACTAAACCATACAAACACAAATGTCAAGAGCCATACCAATGATCTTACAAGCATACAAAAACAAATTCATACAAACATAAATGATCTTACAAGAAAACCGCTTACATTGGCATGAAGAAGAGAGACAATATTGTCCATCATCCTATCCTTTAGCGACATAAGTCATCTCCTACATAAGACCACCGTTCAAAATTATAGCCCACTCACTCCCTAAGCTCCCATTCCTAAGAAACTCAAACACCCACACTGATTGCATGACATGAAAGTTTGGTAATTTTGATAAAATGAAGCGCAAGAAGACTTATGTGGTAGTGTTGTTATAACTGGCAGTGGTGGTTGGGGTAGTACTAGTGGCAGTAGTATTACCACTGGTGGCGACAACCACTACCACTGACTGTCAATAACTCTAGTGTTAATAACATCCCTTCCAGTACTATCTCAACCAACCACCGCCGATTATAACAACACTACCGTGCAAGCCCAAAAACCTCCTCTATTAATACTACCACGTCGCCATGTTGTGCAATAGAGGCGATAACCGAAGACATACGTGGTAGTGCTGTTACAACTGCTGATGGTGCATGGGGAAGTGCTGGTGGCGACATTGCTACCACCAGTGGTGATAACCACCATCAATTATGGTCAACGACTCCAGTGTTAATAGCATCCCCCTAACACTTCACCAAGCACAACTACACATGTCCAGTCACCACCGTTGTGGCTTTAGACCATCTTTATTTTTCACCGTCTAATACAATAATAGTTTTTTATGATGATGGTCATCGCTCCTTTTTTGCGGATTCTATCATTCTTCCGATCATATCCATATTATCATCAAATGGATATAATTGAAATATTGTTAGAATCTACAAAAAAGGAGCAACATCCATCATTAAAAAAACTATCATTCTATTATATGGTGAAGTACCATCTAAACCTTCAAGTGTAACAACATCAAGTGCAATAGAATCATTCCTACATGTAAGCAAAATTTACATTATCTTCCACAAGATAGTAATATTAATTCAAATAACATTACAATTTTGTTATTAATATAAATACAATATATTAATTAATATATTATTTATACTACCAATAATTTCTATAACTTGTCCATATAATAGTATTATATATTTTTGCGTTTACAATTGTTTTGTTAATAAAAGATTTGTCTAAATCATGTATAATCAAAACAAATATTGATTTCTTTTCTCAAATTAATTATTTTCAGTATGAAAACAAGGTACATAAATCACTAGTACTATAATTCATATATAATTCGTTTATTCAAAAATTCATGTATTAGTTATAAGTTAATTAACTTCTAAGTTCTGAGAGTGCATGTGTTAAACAATGTTATAAGTGCTAGGCTTGAAGTGAAGAGCTTGAATAAATGGCAGATGAATTCTACTTATAACCATCTTTTTCCTGGTTATTAAACTCCATAAATAATTTTTATTTTGGTAAAATATAAATAACATACTTTCAAAAACTTCAAAACAATCTTATTTTATGAAATTGGGCGGGGATAATATACACCTAAGGATCTGAAGCAAGTCGGGTTAGAGATGTTTGCGTAGATTTAAAGCTCGGAGTCGCGACCAGGTCTGAATCCTAGAGTCATCACGGTAAAGTGTAGTTGCAGTTGCTGCAGATCCAACTCTAATCTGTATATCCAAAAAAATAGAAGGATGTAGTTTCTGTAGCAACAAAATAAGAACTGAACTATTATCTATAATGTTAGCTATATATGAGACCCTTGATCACCACTCATGAACATACTCTTAGTTTCTGTTAGCTTATATACTCTATATTTCTAATATCTAATATACTTTCAGTATTTAATAGCCTACATATTCTCTATTAAAATTTATTTCAAACATCTAATATACTTTTGATATTTAATAGCCAACAAATTCAATTTCTAACATTATATAAACTCCATTTGTTTTATCAATCCATCACTAACAGTATATCGAAACATATTAATATATATAACTCAGTCATACTCAAATTAAACATCTATAGAGTTTCATTGATAATAACCTATCAATGACAATGAATTATCAAACAATTTAAAAACAATACCAACGATATCTCAAATCATATATGAATTATCATAATAATGAATTTATATCAACGATCATATACCAATGAATTCAAACCAACAAATCTATATCATATATGAACCTAATCAAATCCAAGCATTGTATAAAAATGAATAAGAATGATAATTTATACCGACAAAGGGTATAGCTTGCGACGGTTTGGAGGCTTGGGGGATGCTTGGAAGATGGTGGCCAGATGGATGGTAGTTGAGAGCCTTGTAGATGTGGTGACTTGGAGTAAGCACTGTGATTAGAAGCTTGGGAGGCGGTGGCTTGTTGACGAGGTGTTATGCTTATAGGTGGTGGTTTGGGGAGGGGTTTGGCTTGCAATAGGTTAGGGAAGGAAGAGGCGCTGGGCTAGTGAAAGGAGGCGACATTGAGCTTGGGGAGGGTTGGCTTGCGGCACCGCGGAGGAAGGAGGAGGTGATAGGAGGTAAGGTTTTTTTCATTCAAAAGTGGATGGAGGAGAGAACATCAGCTGGGTTAATATGGTTCGGGGCAATGCCTTATCGACGGCATGCTAACTCCGTCGTATATGCATCGGCAAGGCACTGGTAAATTTACGTAGGTAGACACTTCTCAATGTTTTGCCAACACCCCACCAATGCAATATTTTCTGTGTTGAAATGGAGTCGGTAATAGCGAGTAGGTAGACAATGCATTTTCTAGCAGTGGTCATAGTGCATAAGTTATGTTATTGCTTATGAGGTTAGGTAATGTACTTGAGTAAAGTCGCTTGTTATTGTGAATGTTAGGTGCTATTGTGAGTTGTTGAGCGATTGTATGTCTTATATTGCACTTTTGGCGTATGTGCTGAAGTTGGTTAGTTCTAGAGGAGTCTTTGCCTCACACTTTTAATAATTTTATAAAAGTGGTATGCCCATTATAAAACCGACTTGCATGTGCAAAATAAAAACACTTTATTTTACTCGCCAAAAGTATAATATATATGTGATGATCACCCAACTTCGGCACCCAAAACACAAAAGAGAGTACGCTGTTCCCGTGCCCGGCCGATGTAGGACGATTTACAATAGTGAAAAGAAAACACCAAACACAAAACCTGCAAAACATCTCACAGGGCATATATAAATTGTAATAACAGCTCAAATGTAAAGCAGGCGAGACAGTGATTTAATCAATTGAACCATAAATAAGGACATTAGAGCACAACTGGTTCATAGACTGTACAAGAAGTAAAATAAAGAGTTTATACATCTCGCATCTCCTAAATGAACTCTAGTACTGTCTCTAATAATACAAGCATTGTCATAGTTACATGGTACCGCACGGTGGAATCCAATATCAACAAAACAATGGAATAAAAGAATATACCAACCAACTACCTATCACATAACATGCATCCACTTTCCATTTCCTCTTCTGCTCCTGCCTACAACTTCAAACTTGTACAAATACATGGAATAAAAAGGAAAAAGGTTTCAACTATTTTTGGACTGTGCCAATTTCTATACACCCCAGCCTAACTCAAGGGATTCGATAGCTATTGCATAGAAAATGACTGCCTACGTACTCCTTTATGGGGATCAAGCCCACATAGTTCTTATTCCTGCTCTTCTCATGCATCCACATAATCGTTAACACATAACAACCATACCATCCATGTAACCATTTGCAATCATCACAGCCAATGCAACTAATGCAACCATTGCAATCATCACAGCCAGTGCAATCAATAAATTTCAACCATCGCAACCAATGCAATCAATGCAAGAAGGAAACACTACTTTTATGCAACCACCAAATCACTAAAGGCACTCACCTACCATGTCAGTAACACATCATTCACAACAACCAACTACACTACATAGTAATAATAGTATATAGGGTATTGCTTATGAACAATCATACCTGACATGTCCCTGCATCTAAAGAGTTAGTGCATAAACACAATATATGCTAAACTATTATCACAAGACAAAAATATGGGATATAGGGGTACCGCACAATACATCAAGCACATGGCATCCTTCACGTAGCCTCACATCTCTCACCCAAGTGCGTTAGGTATATGATAATTCATGTGGCACTACTGCAACCGAAATCACTTTCCAGGCGTTTCCATAATGGAACTTAATCGTTATTACATTTTTGATGTCTCCATAGTAGGACACAATCGCCAATCCCACTCGCAAGTCAGTATCGTTAACTTGCCGGTATGGATAGTCGGCGAATCTCATCATTTAGTCGTCATTCTCAGAATGCCTTTACACACCCTTCGTAAGTCATAGAGCCACCGTGCCAAAGTCCTGAAGCCATCCTGTCGTTGACGTTGAAGCATCACACTACTGCTTCACTAGTCTATACATGAAGTCCAAGGCCACCTAGAGTCATCCAGGAGTCATCTATCTTACTCCCCATCGACTCATCAAAGACCCCACTTTGCCTCATAGTTCGTCTGTACCATGCTCGAAGTCTATAGCTAAGTTCCATGCTTCACCCCTGCCAGTCCATCCTATGGCTGAACCAAGCAAGATGCAAGCCAACGTACGCCTAGCCATGTCACCTCCCATGGCCCGGCTTCCACCACCGAACTGAATTATATGCTTGGTCGCCGCTCCGCATAGCCACCGAACAAGTCACCACGACTGGCCACCAAACCAAGCTCCATCATCTAACTGATCACCGTGACCAGCTATTAAACAAAGCTCCACCACCGAACAACCAATCTTGTTCGACCACTAAGCCAACACCTAACGGACCGATTTTCGTGCTCGGCCACCGATCCACCACCCCACCGAACCGAACCCCAATGCCAAACTACCAACAACCGAACCGAACATCCTGCTCAGCCACCAACTCAACCTCTCTACTGAACCGACTTCCTTGCTCGGCCACCGCACCATTCTACCACCGAACCAATGCCTAGCCGAACCAAAGCCTAGCCAAACCAACGCCTAACCAAACCAACGCCCAGCCGAACCAAAGCTTAACTAATGGAGGTTGAGACTTTAATGGGAAATGGTGGAAAAAGAATGATTTATGAGGTATGGCTCACCTATTTATAGGCAAAACCCCAAGCACCCTCATGAACTGACAACTGCCGAACCAAGGCAACTCCTCTTCAAACTCCGAACATGCCTTGCACTGACCAGAGTCAAATCTTCAAAGGCCATATCTCCTAGCTAGATAATCCAAATCGCTATTATGACCACTCTCTGGAAAGAAAAACCATCATATATTTCCAATGGAAGTGGTCCTGGGTGCTAATTTGGCTCATATCCAATGCTATAGCCAAAAACAAAGACTTCCGAAGGTAAAATCGTCCAGAAAAATTCTAAAAATAGGAAATGTCACTAATAGGCATTTCCCAAAGATATAGAGTCATAAGACCACAAATGAATTAAATAATAATATTTTACGATTCTTCGATACGTAAAATACAGATCGTTACACTCTTCCCTCCTTTAGGAATTTTGCCCCTAAAATACCAACTCAAATAAGGCAAAGTCAAACATATCTACCCTACATGCCCATCATCCATTAGCAATACACTCAAGTCTTGCCTTCCATAGGAACGCTACTCCTAAGCCGGTACATATCCTTAATACCACCTATACAACTCCAAAGTGCGTCATGTGCTCCCTTCCTGCTAGAAGACAAGAATATCACCCATGAACACCAGTACAAGCCCACTAAACTCCCAACACTCCACTCTGTCTCCAAAAGTCATTTGCTCACTATACAAATACTGTAAGCACTACTCACCTGGATATACGCCTACAAAGGACCCTCTTCTTCCACGGGTCTTACACTTTCTTCTCTAGTCCTTCTCGCTCTACGAGTACCACCTCCTCGAAGATAGGACTCTGGTCCTAGGTCGATATAGAACTCAATCCCTTTACATCTCAGTAGTCTCACTAGCTCCAGATGTTTCCCTTACCATAGGAAATAATGATGAATCCCCTTGTAGCTTCTCGAGAGAACACACTAAGCTATAGTCCAGCCCCAGCCTCTGCTCTCCACCAGTCCCAATGGTCATTCTCAGCTCCTCTTCACTCACCATATTTTTGTATCCCTTTGACCACTCCATCCCAAATGATATCAAACTCAACGACCCTAAACAAAGCGACCACCAACAAAAAACATCTGCAAATCAAAACTCTAAGTCTCAATGAACCACGTTTAAGTCTATCGAACTATCACCAAGTTCGAAACAACTATAGGTTCGTCTACAGGGTCAGGATACAACCCTAATCCGCTCACTAAGTCATTGGATGAAAGGGTCTAACATATCGATATCAAATAAAACACATAGGCATAGCATAAATGCAAAGCATACCTCAGATAATGATGCCCTTACCCTTCTCCTTCGATGATGGAGCACTCGACGAAGCTTGAACGGCATTCAAAGTGTAAGAAGACACAACCTGCTTATTCCTCCGCAATTCCAGACAATTTATCCTTATGTTCCCAGTCCTATCACAGTTGAATCACTTCTTTTGGTCCTCTCTTTCCCGAGCTTGCCGCTTGTTCTATGCCATTGTTGTTTCACTTCTTCCTACCTCCCCTGCTCACCTGTGGCTTTGGCCTTCCTTTAGAAATAAGAATCTCAGCTTTTGGTTTCGGGTATAGACTCTCATGCTCCAAAGCTTCTACATGACCCTCCCAAAGGTCTCGTCAATATGGCCATTCATCCAAGTAAAGAGCTCAGCGTAAGCAGTCCTCATGCTCTCCACGGACTCCCAAGCTAGCATGCTTCCTACCCAAAGCAATAGGGTGTCATCCTCATACTAAACACCTCTTGCCACCACTAAGGAGGATTAGATCATCATCAGGTCTTGCATCAACCCTTCTCGCTACCACCAAGGCGAATTAGATCATGACTAAGGTCTCACATGACCATAGCCATTACGAAGCTTTCGTATCATCACCAAGATGCTACTCTATGCTGACCATTACCAAGGTCATGCTCCACTCGATCATCCTCGAAGCCTCGCTTTATCATGACCTTCTCCACGTCCCCGAAGTCTAACTTTGATATAACCATTTCTAGAGTCTCACCTCATCATGATCATTCTCGGAGTCTCACCCCATTATAACTTTCTCAAAGTCTTTCAGATACATGACAACTCACTTTACA
This sequence comes from Allium fistulosum, assembly GCA_030737815.1. Taxonomy (NCBI): domain Eukaryota; kingdom Viridiplantae; phylum Streptophyta; class Magnoliopsida; order Asparagales; family Amaryllidaceae; genus Allium; species Allium fistulosum. Next base: position 1,028,608,086 of record CM060902.1, read on the forward strand.
ACTTCTCAAGCCGACGGCATCTCATGCCATCCGATGTTCTTTCGAATACCTATCTCATAAGTGCTGCCCTCTCAGGATAAACCAGACCATCTCATGGTCCACGGTACATAGGTGAGTGTCCTCACATACCTCTGCCCCTAGGAACAACCATCCTATCCAGAGTTATCAGTAATCCCTTCAGCATCCGACTCGATCCAAAACATCTCATCCTCTTCTACATCACTTTACCTTGTCAAATGTGCTTTCCCAGACTATTTTAGTCTAATCCCCCACTTTTTACTTAAAGTGCCTAGTCAAAAGCCTCGCGTTGTTGACAAGGCCCCGAAGCCATCTTAGGTCATCCCAGGTGGATATGAGTTGTTTATTGCACTCACCATCACTTGTGTGCATTGGGTAAAAGATAACTCGTATGGCACAATCGCAAACCAAAGACCTAATCGTATTCCCAGCTTCATTGGTGCTCGAATCCATGCCACTTCGAAAGGCTAGGAACCAGGCTCACAATCGCTAGGAACCAGGCTCGCAATCGTAAAAGCCCAGGGTAATCTACAATCACAACATAATCACAAATCTAGGTGGGAGCTACCTAAATACCCCTTCCTTATGAGTACACTATAAGCCTTCGAGTTATCAATGATCCCTTTACACACATCTCATAATGGAACTCAATCACTGTTCCATCACGGTTATCTCCACAGCATGACACAATCGTAAATCCCACTCGCAAGTCACTATCATTAACTTGCCCTTGTGGATCACCGCTACAACTCCCATCATAAAATCATCATCTCCCACTTAAGTTCTTCAGATATATAATAATTCTCTCAAATTCTCAACTCATTGCCCACACAGATGGCTAGGGACTGGATACACGTAAACGTCCAAAATAGGGGTACACACAGACTACCTTGTCCCACTAATGAGCATCACAACCATCGAGTTATCCATGAATCACTTAGCACTCATACCGATAGTAAAACTGTCTCATAGATGCTCACTCTTACTCGTAGAGATGGCTAAGAACTGGACACATGCAAACTACCCTATCCTACTCACGAGCATCACAGCCTCATGTTCTACCCTTCGAGCTATCGCGTAGAACTCATCCTTTTGTACATCTCCAGATGCTATAGCCACTCACAACGTCGAGTCGTCGAAGTCATTGTACTTCATCGGTTGCCATCCCAAAGTCACCAAGAGCTTGCCTGGGGTTATCCATGCTTACCCCGAACCAACTCCTAAGACTACCAAACAACCGCAAGCCTTACCCTAAAGTCTGTGTTCGGCATGAAAATGTGCTCCCACCGAACAGAATTTCCTATTCGGCTCCACTAAACATCGTACCAACAACCACCAGACATGATTTCCTGTCTAGCCCTTCTCTAGCCTAGCTAAGCTCTTACTCAACATAATTTCCTATTCAGTCCTTCATTGTTGAGCCAAGCTCCTTCTCTTGCTAAAGCCACCCACCGGACCATACCATGTTGCTCCAAGCTTTGCTGAACAAAAACCTATAGCTCCTTCAACACATCAACATTGTGTCGATTAAATCGCTACACCTATCACTTCGATCCCCATGTATCACCTATGCAACGATATGACTCTAAACACTATGGAGCCTATCCATCAAAGTCCAATCCTATGGTTCCTTCACTAGTTTGCTCCGATGGGCATTTTCAAACATGTAAGCATATAAGCAAACACCATGCCTACAAAAAAAATACTCAAACATGCAAACATGTGATAAGAACGCTCTCTCGTTTTATATTTTTAACCTAACCAAAAGTGTAAATTATCCTACGTTAAATGGTTAAGTCTACCCAAGGCTTAGAGAGTCGCTACACTTAAGCTCTGGTATCAAATGTGATGACCTCCCTACACTTCCGGCACCCAAAACACATAAGAGAGTGTGCTATTCCAATGCCTTGTCAATGTAGGACGATTGCGAAGGGTGAAAAGAATGAAACCAAACACAAAACCTGTAGAACATCTCACGGTGCAAATATAAATTATAATATAACAGCTTGGATGTAAAACAAATAAGACAGCGATATAATCAACTTAACCATAAATAAGGACATCAGAGCACAACTATTTCATAGACTATACAAGAACAAAAATAAAGATTTTATACATCTCGCATCTCCTAAATGAACTCTAATATTGTCTCTAATAATACAAGTACCATTATAGGTGCATGGTACCGATCGGTGGAATCCAACATCAGAAGAAAAAAAGGAATAAAAGAACATACCAACCATCTACCCACGACATAGCCTGCATCCACATACCAATTCCTCTTTTACTCATGCCTGTAACCTCACACCTGTACTGTACAAACACATGGAACAAAAAGGAAAAAGGTTTCAACTACTTTTGGACTACGCTAATTTCTATACACCCCAGCGCAACCCAGGGGATCTCGTGGCTATTGCATAGAAAAAGACTACATATGTACCCCTTAGGGGGATTAAGCCCACATTGTTCTTATTCACTACATACAAATAGTCATTAGCACATAACAACCATACCATCCATGCAACCATTTGCAATCATCACAGCCAATGCAACCATTGCAATCATCACAGCCAATGCAATCAATATAACTATTACAACCATTGCAACCAATGCAATCAATGCAAACAAGAAACACTACTTCTATGCAACCACCAAATCACCAAAGGTACTCACCCACCATGTCAGTAACACAGCATTCACAACAACCAAACTACACATTGCGTAGTACATAGGGTATTGGGTATGAACAATCATACCTGACTTGTCCCTACATCCAAAGAGTTAGTGCATAAACACAATATATGCTAAACTACTATCTCAAGATGAAAATATGGGATATAGGGGTACCGCACAACACATCAAGAACATGGTATCCTTCACACTGCCTTGCATCTCTCACCCAAGTGTGTTAGGAACATGATAATTCATGTGGCACTACTCCAAACCATGGACTCAACCAAAATCCCTTTTCAAGTGTTCCATAATGGAACTCGATCGTTATTCCATTCCAGCTATCTCCACAGTAGGACACAATCGTAAATCCCTCTCGCAAGTCACTATCATTAACTTTCTCTTGTGGATAGCCGGCGAATCCCATCATTGAGTCGTCATCCTCAGATTGCCTCTAGACATCCTTCGTAAGTCATGGAGCCATCGTACCAGAGTCCCAAAGCCATCCCATCGTTGACGTCGAAGCATCACACCACTGCTTCACTAGTCTCTACACGAAGTCCGAGGCCATCTCAAATAATCCTGAAGTCATCCATCCTTACTCCCCATTAACTCATCAATGACCCCACTTTGCCTCGTAGTTCGTCTGTACCATGCCCGAAGTCTATAGCTAAGCTCTGTGCTCCACCCTTGCCAGTCCATCCTATGGCTAAACCAAACAAGATGTAAGCCAACATATGCCTAGCCAAGTCACCTCCCACGGTACGGTTTCCACCATCGAACCAAATTCTGTGCTTGTCGCTGCTCTGCCTTGTCACCGAACAGATCACCACGACTGGCCACCAAACCAAGCTCCACTACCAAACAAATCACTATGACTGACCACCGAACATAGATCCACCATCGAACGGCCAATCTTATTTGGCCACCAAGCCAACACTCACCGAACCGATCATCGTGCTCGGCCACCGATCCACCACCCAACCGAATAGAACCCTAATGCCAAACCACCAACCATAGAACCAAATATCCTGCTCGACCACTATTCTAACCCCTCTACCGAATCGATTTCCTTGCTCGACCACCGCACCATTCCACTGCCGAACCATTGCCTAGCCGAGCTAATGCCTAGCTGAACCAATGCCTAGCCGAACCAATCAATGTCGAACCAAGCTTCACTAATGGAGGTTGAGACTTGAATGGGAAGTAGTAGAAAAGAGAATGATTTTGGAGGGATAAATCACCTATTTATAGGCAAAACCCCACGCACCCCCTTCCACCCACACCTAACTGACTACTGCCGAACTAAGGCAACTCGTTTCCAAACTCCGAACATGCCTTGCACTTACCAGAGTCAATTCTTCAAACGGTCGTATCTCCTAGCTAGATAATCCAAATCACTATTATGACCACTCTATGGAAAGGAAAACTATTATATTTTTCCAATGGAAGTGTTCTCGAGTGCTAATTCGGCTCTTATCCAATGTTATAGCTAAAACAAGATTTCTAGGGGTAAAATCATCCCAAAAAATTCTAAAAATAGGAAATGTCACTAATAGGCATTTCCTAAAGCTATAGAATCATACGACTTTAAATGAAATAAAATAATAATATTTTATGATCATCCGATACGTAAAATATGGGTCGTTACAAATATATGTATATACAATTGATATAAATCCTAGTATCTATATGTGTGTACACACACATGCTTGTAGTTATCATGCCATTGTATTATTTTTGGAATATATACATTATATCCAAAATATACATCATATATATAAATATATAAACATTTTAAATGAAATATGATATTATTATAAAACGTCGATTGGATCTAATGCTTATTAATAGTTTATGTAGGACCATAAAGATATATATAGGGTTTTCTTAATAAAATTTACCTGTTTCTTCAGCTGCTAAACAGGGCAGATCCAATAAACCAATTATGTATAGTGTACTTGGTTAATTTAGCAAATTGTTATATGAGTTCTTTGTAAGTAAAAAATAATCTACCAAACTCATATACAATTCGTTTTGCGAATGTTCCATGATTAACCGAATAAAGGTTAAAACATACACACACACACATATATATATATATACACATATATATATATAAGTATCGAATTTAAGTAATGTATGTATTAATAATTTGTTATCTTGTTTGAAAAAGAATAAATGATGGTCCTTTTACATGTGGAAGCGACAACAAGATGATAAAAAGGAGATGAAGTAAATCTAATAAAAATGAAGAATGCAGGTGAAATTTGATATACTTTGTAATAAACCTAATTCTTGGGTTTAGTTCAATTGTACATAAATTTAAGACTAACACATACGTCTCACAGAACATATTCCAGGTCTGGGTATGGGAAGCAAGTTAGGAATTACAAGAGACGTGGTCGAATAATTTCTGAGCTGTATTGATTAAGAATAGAGTGGGAATCTGGTAAGTTAAGTTGCACGGTGATCTTCTTGATCCGGGTATTACGAGTATTGATGATTGGACCTTTTTGTATTTTAACGTTATGCTTTATGATTTTATCTTGCAGCATACCGAGAAAAATGTGTCATGTTATCATTATTGAAGGATTCACAATCAGTTGTGGGAATCTTCATGAAGCAGGCTATATTAGGGGTCTGTGATAAGAGATCGTTGAAGCTAGGGTAAATTTTCCGATTCCAAAGGTGTCATGTGGTATTAAAACTTTCATGGTTGCCAAATTGTACTCTCGTAACAATGTTTATTTAGTAACCCTTTGGAAAATGTTTGAAAATCAGATTTGGGTGCTAACTATATACATCTGCTTTTCTTATTCTCTCACCTATCTCTTTCCCCTCCCACTAATATTTTGTAAAATACTTCTTTTATCATTATACATACAACCTCATTTTCTTATTTTTCTTCAGAAAACAAGCATTTATATTTTTCATATCTTTATAAATATAACTGTAAACAACAATCATGAGCTCATATATTATCAGTTCTAATTGTTTTTTCTATTAATAGCTATAGTTCAAAATTCGATTAGAAAATCATGGTTAATTTAATAATCTTCGAACCTTAGTATACTACAATTTTAAATGATTTCATTTGAAATCTCAAGTGATAAAAATTAAAGATATGACAATAATGATTTGTAAAGAAACAAATGTTCAAGTTGATAAACAAAATCAGTTTGAGATTCCCTGTAAAGTCCACAAAATATAAATTACTAGTATGAAGCCTCTGCCGGTGGCTTGGGAGCCAATTTCGTTTATATTTAACTGTTGGAAATTCACATTGCGAACATATGAATTTTGGATGATATAAAAATTGGTAAATAGAGCTAGGAGGCGTGTAAATATCTTATGTGTTTGGAAGACCACATGGATAGGGAAAAAGGTGAAGGAGGTGGAGAACACAGGCCTCAAGCAATGGTACATGGGAAAATAACGTAACAAGAATGGGGTAGGCATCTTAATTGACAAGAACCTTAAAAACAAAGTTGTCGACGTTAGAAGACAAAGGGATAGGATCATCCTAGTCAAGCCGATGTCATGGTTAGAGATGTGCCTAGTAGAGAAACTTTTCTTAGGAGGATATTTCAACGGCCGCGTTGGTACAACTAGTGGGGGTTTGAGAGAGTGTGTGGTGGTTTTAGATATGGCGATAGGAACCAAGAAGGAGAAAAAATAATGAATTTCGCTATTGCTTATGACCTCATGATAGCTAATGCCTTCTTTAGAAAGATACAATCGCATTTAGTTACTTTCAGTAGTGGCCAACACACTAGCCAGATTGACTTTGTCCTTACTGGAAGAGATGACAAACGAGTTTGTCTAGATTGCAAAGTCATACCTGGAGAATGTGTCGTCTCACAATATTAGCTTTTGATATTTAAGTTTCATCTTCGAATATGGGTTCGAGGGGATAAAGGAGCCAAGATTAGTTGAATGAAATAGTGGTAGCTCAAAGGAGACACCTCACGGGTTGTGACACCCCATCTCTATACTCACACTAGCCAAGGACACTATGGGGTAATGTCATCGACTAGCACGAAGAATAAGGCTGTTGAGGAGCGACCATCGGTGTAATTGCTTTGTGCGAGTACCGATATGTCAGATAGAATGTCATGCATTTCATTTAAAGAGGAAATTTGACATATCAAATACAAACTCAAAGCTACTACACAGTGGCTATGTGGCCTTCGGAAAAAGATAAAAAATAAGCATAACATAAATCAGTCACAGATATTCATATCACTAAGGCGGAAACAGATACGAATATAACACATAGAAGTGAACATCAAGTAGTGGTCATACAAGATCCACTACATCACAAAAGAATAGGTACAGGTGCTAGACAAAAGAATATGTATACATCAAGGAGTCTCTATCTCGAATGTATAAAAACAAAAACTACTAAACTAAAGTAGGTAGCCAAAAGTCAGAAGCTAATCCCTGCTAAGAAGTCAAGTGGAAGCACCTGAAACTCTTCAGTCTAACCGAGTATTATTTAAGAAGAAAAATAATAAACAGATCAGTCTAGCTATAAATATCTGACAAGATGAGATATGATAAGAGATATGAAAAAAAATATGATAACAATAATGTCATACTGCGACGAGTATATATTTGATAACAATGAAAATCATACAATATCTCAAATCTCCTCAAATATCCAAAAAGAATATCATATTCTTTAGCTTATCCACCAAATCTCAAATATTGACAAAATATATCAATGCAAATCACAAAAATTGGTGAAACACGAATTTTAGAAATTAATAATTAGAAATCCAGAAAACACAAAGGGGGAGGCCTATCATAAACGGAAGCATGAAAACTCACCAACACGTGTATCATAAACGAGACGTTATCCCATGGGTCGCTATCCCATAAAATGAGTCGAACATCGACGCACCTAAAAAGATACGCCCCATGCACAGCCGAACATCGATGCACCTAAAAAGATATGCCCCTTATATCTGAAATAACATTTGTTTGCCATATGCCCAAGTTTTTCACAAATCTGGCATTTAACTCTATTATTGTATCCACTCCTTCCTCTACCTCTGCCTCTTTGAACATTGCCTCCTCTCTGATTTTGATTTTCTTGCCTGGGTTGATTTGATGTATTTTTCTGATTTCTGTTCCTTGATGCAACTGCATAATTGACATTATATTCTTCTTGCATTGATTTCCTTTGTTGAATTCTTCCCTCATGAGCCAATAGAGCTGTGTGGACGAATTCAATATCAGGCAGAGTTGGTTGTGTTGCTATGTATGTTACTAAAGATTCATAGTCTTGATCCAATCCATTGGTTATCACTAGAATCTGCTCACTGATGGATACATTATGACCAACCCCTTTTAATTTGTCACATAGATTTTTGATTTTGGCAAGATATTCTCTCATTGGCACATCGTTTTTCTTGGCATTTTGTAATTCTCTTCTATATTGCATAACCTTTGCTGCTGATTGTGAACTGAAAATGCGTTCGATTGCTGACCATATCTCATAAGAGCTGTTGCATCCAACCATTTGTGACAGTAAGCTTTGACTAATTGAGGATAGTAGCCATGATGACAAGAGATTGTCCTGTTTTTGGTAATGTTTGTAATTTGGATTGCTAACAGTTTTCCCTTCTTTGTCAGTAATCATGATTGTTGGTATGGTCTTGGTTCCAGAAACATAGTCATGTAAGTCGTATCCTTTTAAAGCTATTTCGATTTGATATTTCCATAAGATATAGTTGTCTTCATCTAATGGTGTTGTGATAACTTGACTTTTAGGTTTGATCAAGATCAGATCTGAGTTTGGGGAGTTCTTGGACTGGTTGCTTGAAGTGGCTGATGTTACTTCTTCTTCATCAACTGCCATGGTGATTCAATGATCTTGAAATGCCGGTTTCTTGGTGAAGAAGAATAGTTGGCTAGAATATTGGCGTGGCTATCTGAGAATAGCAGCCAAGAAACAAGAAAAAGATGGAAATTCAGAATGCTTGTGATAGGTGTATATTACTGTTTCATTAAGATACAGTAATATACATGAACAGCAGTGAAGGATCTTGCAACCAGAGGAGAAAAGTGAAGAGAATGCTGATTTCTCCTTTTCGAATGGCAAGAAACGTATATGGAACAGATGTAATAGATCTTGATGTGATCTAAAACGAGATACGCCTTCTCGATGATGATATTACTCTGAGAGGATCCAATCACAACTCAAATTTTTGAAATCTTTGAATTTTTTTGATTGTGATTTTTGAATTTTAACGTTTGGCTTTAGTAGCTCTGATACCATAAAAGAAGAAATGATACTTTTATTGATAATACTCGAATACAATAATGAAATACAGAGCAAGTATATTTAAATACAAGGTAGATGGGCCTAATATTCAGGCCCGTGTAGAACTGGTAATCTTAATTTAATAGCAGAACGTGATCTCGGCCGTTGATGTTGATCTGTGGTTGTTATGCAATGCTGGGTGAAGGTGCGGATAGATAAGTGTGCTTTCTGTTGTTTTGTCGAGACCATTGTATTGTTTGTATCATTATATCCTCTTCCTTACTTCTATTAACGTAAAAATGATGAACAAAGTTTAGTTTATATACTTTTGTTTCTTAAGTATAGTATTATCAAACTTTTGTACTACATGCTGGAAAGAATGATAGAACTTACGATGTGCTATTTATTTTATTATCCGATGCAGTAAAAACTCTTTGTTCCTGGTTATGGTTTTCAAGTAATTCATCTACACACTGATTCCTAAGAGTTAAATTGTCAACGAGAGGCATTGGGCTATAAGATGCATGCCTCAATAGTAGAGTAGATGTATGATCACTATTTACAGTATGGTTATCCCTTTATGAGTTATTATGTTGACTATTAAGTTTCTCTTCATTTATAGGCATTCTTTCCTTCTTTTTTTCTACGCAACCTTTGAGTAGCTGATCGATTTGATATAGCACTCACGCGATCATTAGTACCGAACCTACTACATCATGAGGGCATATCTGAGGGTGTGTATGTTACGTATGTATAACTAAATTTTACATTGATATTATTATTTTTATAGAATGAAAGGGGTGAAATATACTTAGATATAGTTTGTTTGTTGGTTTGTGGTAGGATTTTTTTTCCTTGGTACAATCTATTAGTAGTTTGTGACTATGCTCTAACTGTTTACTGGTCACTGGCGCACTATTGCTGGAAGATGAAAAATCAACCTTGTGTTTACCGATGTATATAACTGAAGCCATCTTAAGTTTTCTCATCCTTTCCCTCTACTTACAAAATGTTTATGCAATTGAACGACTTGACAGCACATTGCTTTTATCATTGCTGGTCTATGGAAAAAAAGCAGAATAGAATAAGGATAACATATTGTAAGTGAATATTTTGTTGATATTTAGTTTATTAAATATGAGAGTATTATAGAAAATGGCAGAGAAGGGTATACACTTACCAGTTATTACCATTAATCATTGTCTTTTTGCTAGATTTCAATCGATCATCCATTGGGGCGATGTCATGTGAAGATTGTAGAACTGAATCTTGTTGATCGCTAATGGTACTTGAAGATGCATGTATTGTTGGTTTGGTATATCTTACATGTCTCTATGTGATGAAGAATTTTCAAGCCAATTTTTTCCCTTTTTAATATTTCATTTGGATTTCGGAAAGCAATAGAAGATTGTGAGTAATTTTGTTTAAGTGGTAGCGAATTCCATGTAAATCAACGGTAAATGTATTTATATAAATAATTTATAAGTATAATCGTTAATGGATGGTAGAGTAATACCACTTCTCTTTGATATAATAGCCAACTGGATGGAATATTAGCATTACGGAAGAAAGACTTGGTAGTTATATTCACTTTATGCAGAGCAGTTAGTTATAGGAAGATAGTGGTGTACTCCACAATTATCATTTCCATGCATGAGTTCAATTATTAAGATTAGGTGAATAAAATTATTTATTTATTGTGTGCACAAAAAAATAGAGTTTTTAAATCAGCAAAAAAATAATAAACTATAATAGTAATTGTTGGCACCAATTTTATGAGAGAAAGAGGCTTTTTTATAGTAACATTTAATGCAAATACTTCATCTTGTTATCATTTAAAAGTTAAACTTTTTATACATGTGGTGCACAAATTGTTATGTGTATAAGCCGCAAAATTTTGGTAGTGGATACCAATTTGAAATTTGTTATTATTTTCTTTAGTCAACTTACTGTGTGCTCAATCTGATTTGTTTAATCAATACATTACTCTTCATTTTATTTTGAAATATAAATGTAAAGGAAGGAACGGAGTACTAATTAAAAAATTATAAATCACTGATCTTTTTTTTTTTTAAAGTAAAAGGCCCAAGGCCTGTTTGATTAATAAAACAAACGAATACAAAACCCACACCCGAAACAAGAATACACCCGAAACAATCACACCCTAAAAAACAACTCCACCACAACAAATCCTAGCCGCAAAGTAAATGAGAGAAACAGAAAAAAAAATGGCGACCAACGCAAACCACCAGCCACCCCTAAACACCTCACGGGGGTTTTCGAACTTTATCCTGAGCTTTAATGTCCTCTTTAGCTAACCCCGGTTGAAGCTCATCACTGAAATTAGAGGAATTAATCTTCCTCTTCCTATTTTTGATGCTATTCTCCAGATCCTTGCTATAATCGTCAGAGAGATGGTGATTGGGAAAGTGCGAGGCTTTGTCCTTTCCATTATCGTTGTTATTCTTCAGATCATCTGTAGAATAGCGGCGACTTGGAAGATTAAAGCCGATTTGAGTAGTATCTTTAGTGATCTTGCTACTCTCACCCTTGCTCCAGCAAGATATGTGATAAACTTTATCATTTAACAAACTTTTGTAAAAAAAGATCTCGCTTTTATTGTCACTGACGTTGATATTGATGTGCTCTCCCTTGTACAGCAACTTGATCTCCTTGGGAACGCTGCTGGAAGCGCGGTAGCTCCTTCGAGCTGAAACAGGTAAACACCCAGCATTATTGTTCATAATATGATAGGAGTAAGAGTTATTATTAATTATATTATGATCACTTCCCTTGCAGTTATATGAAATGTTATTAGCTCTGGAATGGCCGCCTCCAGTTAGATAGCTCCGGGAGTGGCTGTTAGAATTATTGGGAGCATAAAATTGACAGTGATTGTGTCTTCTTTGAGAAATATCAGTAGAATGTTTCCCCCTAAGTAAAAAATCTTCTACTCCTGTTTCATATATGTCCAGATTGCTTTTCTCTTGATGCTTCATATTATTCCTGCTAAGAATTTGAAAGTCAGTGTATATGTTGTTCCAGAGCTGGTTACTATTCCTTTCAGTGTTATTATGAAATCTAAGATTTCTTTCTCTCCAAATATGGTAGATAACCGTTGTAAGCATGATAGATGCTAATTTGAAGTCTTTAGATTTTGGATTGTATCTGCTTTGGATATATCGAATACTCTCTTCTATATTTTGAATGGATTGATGTTGATAAAATCTTAACAAATTTTTTGCATTGAACCAAACATGCCTAGAGTAGATACAATCAAAAAAGAGATGATCAGTATTTTCAACACCATTATTACATAGCAGACATCTATTATCTGCATTTTTAGACCATTTGGCACATCTTTCTTTTGTGGGAAGTCTGTTGAGAATGGCAAAGTAGGTACAGTGAGCCATTTTGGGACAATTTGATTTACACCAAATAACTCTATGCCAACTGACTTCAGAAATCACGGATCTTTTGAGACAAAGTTAATGATGTAAAGAGATTAATCTTTTCACAGACAACAATATTGGTATGTACATATATTCAAATATGTTATATACAAAAAAGGATAAATGGTTCAAAGGTAAATATAACTAAACAGAAATCAAATATTCAAACTTTGTATAAGATACAATTAAATTCATTGATTACATGGTCAATAAATAAAAGTACACTATGGCTGATTTAAAAGGAAACATAATTAAAAATGGCATAATTCATATTTTCCAAAAGTAGCTACATAGATCATAGATTTGTAGGCAGCTGGTAGTACTTGATGTTATCAAAGTAATAACATTTTCTTGACCACTCACAAAAATGCGTAGTTGTCAAGTATAACCACTTGACGCCAGTAATCTGCTTTAACCATAAGTTGCAGTTGAAGGAGACAAAGGCTAATCAATATGAATGTTATATCAGCGTGTATAATGTTTTACTAAAGATGAATCCCAAAACTTCATACAGATAGGTATTTTAATGGTCATTTTGTCATTGTGGTATTTCCCATATTCTCCTTATAGTCCAATACAGCAAGATCCTACAACTGTATGTTACATTAGTAAAGCAATATTAGCGACAATAGTTTTCAATATTACTATCTTTTACATAAGTAGTTGTTTAACATACTTTATCTCGAGCAAAAGTATGGTGAGTGGATAAGGTTGAGATCTTCATTTCCATTTATTGTCATGGATAGATTTGTACGTTCCTTGAAATTTGAATATATGATATTAGTTTTGATTAGGGCTGTCAACAAAACAACCAACTTATTTACCAAACCCAATTACCAAACAATAAATGGGTTGGGTCATACCCATTAACCTGGATGGGTCTATTGAGTAAACTCAATTAACCCAAAAAATAAATGGGCCTAAACTATGAAATTTACCAGTTTCTGATTTAACCCTCTTAACCAGTGACAATTACTCAATCCTTCTCATTGAATTTTTAGGGTTTCTTTCCATAGATCTGCTGTTCATTCAAAACTTCTACTTTTGCTGGTTGAAGCTTTCTCCTTCACTTTGCCAGCTCTAATCGATACTTATTGATGATTTATCAGTTAATTTTAGGTTTGTAATATTTTCAGGTATCGGTTCTAATTCTTTTAGTTTTTCAATTCATTTATCAAACGAAACTTCAGACTTAATTTCCTCAATATTTTAAATTTATTATCTTTAGATCTTACTATGATGTTAAATCTGAGTTCTTTTCCTCTATGATGAGGTTCAAAGCAGATGGGCGGTCTGAATTTATGCCATGTAGATAGTCTACAAAATGTTAATTCAAATCTAAGAGGGTACTAGTGTTTTCAAATTGTTTACCTGTATGTTTTGAGTCAGGAATCGAAATGTCTGTTTCAAGTAATTTTGCATTGTTTATCGCCTTCTTAGCCTATATTATATGTTGTACTAAGGAGATATAAAGATATGAAAATAATCACATGATCGGCTTGCCAACGCTTTCCATAAAGGTTTAAGTTGCTTAGTGTCAAACAGACTCATCCACATCCTAAATTTAGTTTTCATTTGAAATATGTTATTACAATTCTGGTAAATGATGAGTATAACTCTTATCCTACACACTGAAATATTATGTCTAGGGCTGTTATGGTAACGGTAAATTTACCATTACCATACCATTATCAGCGAATCGGTTACCAGTTTCGGGCGAAATCGGTATACCAGTTTAATCGGTATGGTAACGGTAAATTTACCATTTTCTACGGTAAATCATCGGTAACATTTTTTCAATACCAGCGGTAACGGTAATTTTACCAGTCAATTTATAATACATGCATATTCATGTAACATGTTTTATTATAGGCATTTAGAACTAAGCAAATGATTAAATTTAGTTTATTAACCAGGTGAAATAATGTTAAATACACTTTACTTCTTTCTCATTTATGTTTTTTATTAAGTGACACTATAAATTGTATAATGAAGCACTGTCATGGTATGAATACGTGTTATGTTACTAACCTTTTTTAGACAAACGGTAATTTACCATTACCAGTGTAACGGTTACCAGATTATCGGTATACCAGTCTTCGGTATACCAGCCTATCGGTAATGGTAACGGTAAGCAATTTTCGCTTACTAGTAAAAGTGGTACGGTAACGGTATTTTTGAAATGGTAACGGTAACCATTACCATAACAGCCCTAATTATGTCCAATGCCTTCATTTTTATACTATATTCTTTATCAGAAGATTCCAATTGTTGAGTGTTATTTCTACAGCAAAATGCTTAATGTACACGACAATCCAAACTTTGGCTTTAATATAACTTTGAAGTATAACTTCATAATGTTTTTTAATATAATATGTTTAGCCTTTTTGTCCGTAATAATGTATTTTAGTAAATAAGCTCTCTTCAAGCAGCTATAGTCATGCTTATCAAATTTGTGGTAGAACCTTTTACATATAACACCCGATTAATTAATTAAATTTCTTATTTTGTAGGATTAGAGCTGCTACATGTACAATAATATACTATACAGTGCTGGGTTTGCTTGGCTTAATAAATATATGCATTTGATCCAAGCAGTAATCAGTACTGAAAGGTACCATATACTTTAGCATTGTTCCACAATTTAAAATTCTAATTGTATAAGTGTGTAATGTGTGTATAAATTATATATATGTGTGCGCGCGCGCACAATAGTTTCTCACTTCGTGGTCTTAATCTTGTTCTATTTTTTATTAACTTTGATTGACATACATATTTTAGAACTATTTTAGTCATGCATAGGGCCAATGAGATGAAACCATCATTTTTTAAAAAGTTCATGGTAGTACTTAATAATAATTTGTCTTGTTTTCTAATAGCCTTGTAGATGTAAAGTTTCAGAGCAAAGTGTTTCTAATAGCCTTACACATGATTGAGTTTGAATGGCTAGTATTTACATAATCAGTTTCTAAATATACAAAACTAATTCATTAGATCATGGCAGGTCAATATTCATTTCTAAAAGTTTTGCTTTTTCTTGATTTGGTGACATGAACAACATTCATTTCTAAAGATTTGAACAATTTTAATGTTTTATAAAAACATTATGCAGTAGTCTTGTTTGCAACTTCAGCACGACTCTTCGTTTTACTACTAGTGCTAGTAATTCAGCTGTTATTGCTAATAACTAGTGTGTAACCCGTGAGTTGCACACGGTAATGTTGTCAAAAATTGTATTTATATTTTAATTATGGATAAAATATATTTTATTATGCAATATATGATAAATATAATGTGATATATTAACCATAAATTAAAATGATATGTGACGTTCAGACATAAGGTTGAGGGTTCAATCCTCGCTAACAACATATCTCTGTAAAAATTAATGTTCTAACTAAAAAATTTATAAATTAAAATTGTTAATATTGTATAGATAAATAATTTATGTTTTTTCTTGATGACATAAATAATTTATGTTATGTGATTTATATTTTTGGAAAATTCCTTTTTAACATAAAGTATAGACACAAAAATGGAACATAAAATATATTGACCATTAGACCTCCCTCTGAATTTCACCTCCCATGTAAAGACAAAATGTTCAAATGGTCAAATACTTATTGTGTCTAGTTTTGTGTTTTATTTTGTGTCTCAATCCCTATATTTTATATATACGAGTGAATACGTAACTTTACTATTTTGTTAATACGGTTGTTGTATACATATATATATATATATTAAATTGTCATCTTTTTTAAAGGATTTATAAATGGATTGATGAACATTAAATAATTGAATTTAGTTAAATAATTTGAATTAACGATCAACATAACTAATTAAATATAAGGAGTTTAATGTAAAAAAGTTGATGAAAATTGAGAAGAGCTCTGTGCATATTTGTAATTGAGAAGGCATCAGTTTTATGATTAACTTATCTACATGTGAACTTTTACGCGTTATCTAGTTCTTATTTTTATACAATTTTATCCTTATAATTAACCATATATTTCATATTGTTGTAGGAGGATCATGCTTACAAAGTTGATAATTGAAAAATAATGTTATTTAGCATTTAGTCAAGTGATGAGTTGGGTATGGTTTGATAACATGTTGAAAGCGAAAATTATTATATAATTTAATATCGATGTAATTTGCACGTACACATCGTATGTTGTAAAATATAAATTTATCTTTTAAAGGTTGTTCAAAATGAAATTATGTTATGTAGTGCACGATAATTTATTTGAGATAAATGAATTAGAAATTAAAAGAATTACTATTATTTATGTATATGTTTTATGTTATATGATTTAAATATCTTTATATATCTACATATAGAAGAAATAATTTTAACATTTTTTCACATATATATGAATATTGTATATCTTGAAATTATTATATTTTTATGATTTATTAGATGGATTAATGAACATTATTTAATCATTTGTATTTAAATAGTTTAAATTTAAGATTACACAATTGGTTAAATATATGGACTTGAATGTAAAATATTAAAAGATAATTAAGAAGTGTTTCCACGTAATTGTAAAAAACAATTAGGTATTTGAAGTTAATTGAATTTTACAATGCAATGTATGATAAATTCATTTATTAAATAAATTATAAAATAATTTTATTATTGTCATTAATGTATGGACTTGAATGTAAAATATTAGAAGATAATTAAGACCAGTTTCTACATAATTGTAAAAAAATTAAAATTTAAGTATTGAAGTTAATAAAATTTTATGGTGTAATGTATAATAAATTTATTTATTAAATAAATTATAAAAAAATTATTATTGTCATTAATGTATATAATTTAAGTTATGTGATTTATATATATTTGCATAAATGATTTTTTTAACCAATTTGTCGATGCGCCTGCAGTACACATATTGAAACTTTCATCTTTTAGATTTATTAATAAATATTAGTTGAATAAATTTATCAATTATTTTAAATTTTGAATTATGTAATTAATTTAAATGTGTGGACTTTAATGTATTGAGAGAACCGTGAATGATTTGTAAATAATTGTAGAATTTTAAAAATAGTAGACATTTGAATGTATATAGTGTAAAAAGCTTAGTAGAATAATTGTAAATTGGTAAATTATAAAATTTTGAAAATAAAATATCCGGAAGATTATTTA
This sequence comes from Allium fistulosum, assembly GCA_030737815.1. Classification (NCBI taxonomy): domain Eukaryota; kingdom Viridiplantae; phylum Streptophyta; class Magnoliopsida; order Asparagales; family Amaryllidaceae; genus Allium; species Allium fistulosum. The sequence goes on from CM060902.1 coordinate 1,028,625,658, forward strand.
TTTAATAGATTATTTATTTTTTTCATAAACATATTTAGTAATTACATATTGACGTTATCCTTGAAGATAGCTCTTTCTATTGAGTGGGTTGTAATTCAATCCATTCACATTACCTTTCCAATCTGCCTGATTTTATCTATGGTAGTAAAATTATTTTAAGGTAAATGTATACTTCAAGCTTTTTGGTAAAATGACCTTTCATTTTTGTTATCTGGTATATTTTGTAATTCTACAGTTGTATATTTTGCTTGTTCTAGGTAAGTAATCAGTGACATAATTGAAGTTATATATTTATGCAGGTGCACCTACTGAAGAAACCAATGTTGGATGACAGAAAATCTAGTTCACAGGCTGTAGCTTTTGAAGAACTGAAATTGTGGAACGATGTTGTAGCTTTTGAAAAACTGAAATTTAATGTCTTATTTGCTGTAGCTATTGATTAAACGCTAAAAATACTGATTAAATGATGATTAAACCCTACAAACTGATGTTTGTTTTAATATTGATTACTATGTTAGATTAATGCTGTTGTTGCCAGTTTTATGCATTTGTCTCTCTATGTTTAACAGTTTTTTATTCAATAGAGGGTTTAATAGGCTGGGTCGGGATTACTCATTTAATTAGCGTGTTGAGATGGGTTGGCCCATAAATGGGCCTAATGGGTTAGGTTTGTTTTAAATAGGTTGGGCTAATTTTCAACCAAATCATTTACACCCAACCCAACCCATGATGGCCCTAGTGTTGATGAGTCATTTTGGGATATAAACATGACATTTTGACATCATACATACCTTATTGTTTAATAAGATAAGATTAACCCTAGGCCTGTTAACGGATACTTTCGGATGCGGATAGTGCCACATCCGCATCCGAAATGATTTTCGAATATCGGATATCCGCATCTGCGGATACGGATGGATATCGGATAATTATCCTATCCGCTAACGACCGTTAAATTAAGAAATATAAATATAAATTTTAAGTTTAACATACATTTTTTTCAATCCAATTGATCATAAAAGTGTTCAATATAAACAAATATGGCGATAATGAATAGTTTTGAGCGGTTAATAAGCATTAAATGTATATAATATAAACTATTAACTTGATAAAACAACAAATAAATATATTTCATTATACTAAAATACACACAATTTGTACTACAATATTGACAAATACCGGACGGATAATTTTCGGATGTGGATGTCTTCGTATTCGTATCCGCATTTGTTTTTTCGGATATCGGATATTATCCGCTTTTCGGATACGGATGCGGACGGATTTCGGATTTTTCGGGTATCCATTGACAGCCCTAGTTAACCCTCAGGCTTATTTAGGAGAGCAACTGTTTCTTCCACAATTCCATCTCTATACACCAAAGGTTGCATCGAATTATTAGGTTGTTGAATATTTTTGCAACGGGATGTTGTATGTTATTTTCATTCATCATAGTTCTTATCAGTGAAAGTGTCTAACGTTTAGTTAAAATAGAAATAATTAAATTTTTGGTGATATAATATTTCATATTTAAGTAGATTATGGAGATATTTGAGTTTAGATGGAATCGTGACTCAAATACATTACCTCATTTGTAGATTTTGGGGAGTGATTAATTGCCTCTTTTATTGAATTAAATAAGGCAACAAATTATCTACACATGAAAGATTTATGGAAGTATTCGATAGCTTCCCAAACAAGATATTTTGTCAAGACTACCATAAATAGGTATGCATAAGGTTCATTAGATATGTGGGAAAAAGTTTATTTTTCTGAGGTTTTAGGGATTGAGATATCTTCTCAATTTTTAGGCTTTCTCTTATAATCTTTTGGTGAATTAATAAATGTTTTTTTAGAGGAATCTATTTATCATTATTTTTCTTCATTTCTTATCTTTTCTACAATCTAATTGTGTAGGGATCCTAGGGAAAACCATAACATTTGGTATTAGAGTCTACTACAAAAATTTTTGAAGAGAGTTTGGTTATGGAGAAGACAAGTGTGGAAAAACGTAATTGAAGAAATTAAGGGTTATGGAAGGCAAAGATGGTGGATTTTCTATACCTCAGTGATCTTCACCAACCATTGGAGAATAAAGGGGAAAAACCTAGTAGTGTATCTGAAGCAAAGTGGGAGACCTTGGATAGGAAGGCTACGGCGGCTATTCATTGTTTCTAGAGAATACGGTGTTTCATATTATTACTAATGAAACATCTGTTTTTGGAATTTGAAAGAAATTGTAAGGAATATATGCAAAGAACTCCGCAATAAAAAAAGGTGCTTCTTATGAGAAAATTGGTGCATCTGAAGCTTGAGGATGGTAGGTCAATAAGAGAGTATCTCGATGATTTTCAGGCAATTTTAAACCAATTGGCGGCCGTGAATTACAAGGTGGATGATGAGACACAAGCCTTGATGCTGATGAGTTCATTACCAGAGAGTTGGGAAATGCTTGTAGTTGCATTATACAACTCAAATTCAAATGGAGTTCTTCCAGTGGGGTTGGTGGTTAGGTTTGCTTAATGAGGAGATGCGGAGGATGAACCTAATGGAATGAAAGGATAAGGAGGAAAGGGAAAGTGGAAATCTGATTGAAGATGTCAATCTTGTTAGAAGTGGTAGTAATCCAAACATGGAAAGTCGATCAAATAGATTGAACTGTTAGATTTGGTGATACAATATCCATGCTAAATAAGATTTGGAAGATATTGTGAATTTCAATGATATAATATTTCTAGTTGCAGAAGCTTTGGAACATATTTGAGATAATTACTCAAATATATTGTCTCTTTTATAGCATTAAAGAGGGCAATAAATTACCTACATGAGAAGAAGAATTATTTTGGGAGATTGAAGTAATTAATTGATTTCCTAATTAGCTGATTAAAGATGGAATCTTACCGGGCGAATGTAAATTGGTGGAAACCAGAAAATCAAATGGATAAATGTTTCCCATACGAATAAGGGAATTGATGAGGCATTGATTTATGACCATAAATCAATTTCTTCCACTCCAAATAATTATCTCTATATAAAGGCAGAGATTAGCATGAGTAAAGTAATATTCTTAGCCTCCAATATCAATCTTGTAAAATTCTCTTTTCTTAGAAATAATAAAATCTCCTCTCCTTGAAGTGGATGTACATTATCTCGTGATAGTGGAACCGCTATAAATCCATGTGTGAGCTCTCTATTTACTTTCTTCTATGATTTGATATTTTATTCTCTTGTTTTTGTTTGTTTTATTGCATGACAACATGATCTTATTTCTTCTGCATTTATTTGGGTTGATTTATAATTATTTGTGTGAACTCTACCCCAATAGTTTGGTGTCAGAGAATTAAAGGTTGTTGTTGAAGTCTGGGGCTAGAAGGTGATCGATAAGATGGTAGGATCTGGAGATGGAAGTCAGGTTAGACCTACCTAGGAGTATGCACCCTACACTATGGGTTCATATGCAGCATCTGGTTCGCATCTGGCTATAGAGAAGTGGAATGAGATAATGATTTTGAGAAGTGGCAGTGGAAGATGAAGGCGGTGTTGAGAAGAAATCATGTTCATCGGGTTGTGTTTGATGCAGAATTATTGCCTGTAGGTATCTCAGAATTGGAAAGGAAGAAGATGGAAAAATAGGCCTTCACTACCCTCCAATTAGCCATGGGTGAGAGAACGTCATCCTAGAGATTAGTGGTGAAACTACTGCTAGAGGCTTATGAAAGAAATTGGAGGACCTCTACATAAAGAAGTCGCTCACGAATAGGCTAATTTTGCTGAAGGCTTTCTTCACTTATAAGATGTTGGAAGGTACATCGTTGAAAGCACATCTTAACTTCTTCGCTGATGAAGATGAAAGTTGTTGGTTTAAATGTGGACGAGGAGCAAAAGGCAATGGTGGTATTGTGCTCTCTTTCAGAGCGATACACAATATTCGCTAACAATTTGATCTATGGCTAAAGCACGCTGACATTAGAAGATGTGAAGACGGGAGTCCTGAGTAAAGAGAGGAGAGATCAAATAAAGCTTATGAGCGAAAGTGGAGAAGCTAATAATAGTCAAGGACTGTTCGTGGAGAGAGGAAGAAAGTAGAATACTTTCAGATGGCGTTTTAAGTCAAGAAAGCCCAAAAGTGGTTAGAGAGGCAAGTTTAGAGACTACAGGTGTCATCGTTATAAGAAGCATGACCACTCGAAGAAAAATTGTCCAGATTTGAGGAAGAGAAATGAAGTAGACTTCATCTATTGTGGTGGAGAAGGTTGTTTCTTATGATGTGCCAACTACATCTGTTTTCGATGTATCAGACCATTGGGTGCTGGATTCAGGGACATCTTTCCACATGATGCTTAGGAAGGAGTATTTCTATTCTTATGAAGATAAGGAGGGAAGTGCTATATTGATAGGGAACGATGCTACTTGCAAGTCATTAGGAGAAGGATTCATGCGTATTCGCATGCATGATGGTGTGGGGCGCACTATCAATCGAGTCCGCTATGTTCCAGATTTAAGAAATCTCTTATGTCTTCGGATCAGCTAGCATCTTTGGGTTGTAGGATTATGATAGAGTCGAATAGCTTGAAGGTGACACGCGGTGATCTTGTATTGATGAAAGGAGTAATGGTCTGAAATCTTTATTTACTAAAAGGATCTACAGTTCTTGGAGAGTCGTGTATTGGAGTTGATAGTTCATGAACTTTGGATGCTACTAGACTTTGGCATCTCAAATCGGGTCATGTTTTAAAGAAGAGCTTGGAGTTGCTTCGTAGAAGGAAGATGATCAAGGGTGAAAGCTTCAACCATTTAGAATTATGTCAGTTGTGTGTATTGGGGAAACAGACGAAGGTTTCTTATGGTGTTGGTAGACATGAGTCCAAAGGAGTACTATAGTATGTTTATACGGATGTTTGGGGACTAGTAGCTACAGCTTCTATTGGAGGAGCTAAGTATTTTATCTCTTTTGTCGATGATTACTCTCTAAAGGTTTGGGTGTTCATGATGAAAGCTAAGTCGGATGCGTTTGAGAAGTTCAAAACTTGGAAGGCACTGGTAGAGAATGAAGTCGGAAGGAAGTTGAAGTGCTGAGATTCGACAATGATGGTGAGTCTGTTTCTAAGGAGTTCATAAATTTCTATAAGCAGCATGGAATTCAAAGAAACTTCACTACACCTAGAGATCCGCAATCAAATGGAGTCACTGAAAGGATGAATTTGACTCTACTGGAGAAAGCCCATTATTTGAGATTGACGACAAATTTATCTAGAGGCTTTTTAGCTGAAGATTTTAGACTACATCATATATTATCAATCGAATTTCATGCTCAGTCATCGATGGGAAGATTCTAGAGGAAAGGTGGAAAGGTACATCTATACATATCAGTTATTTTCGTAAATTTGGTAGCCCTGTGTATGTTTACCATACAGAAAATGACAAGTTGGAGGCTAGAGCCTATAAAGACGTATTTTTGGGCTATATAAAAGGCATCAAAGGGTATCGCATTTGGAACCCTGTCGATGGAAGGTAGCTCACTCTAGACACATCACATTTGATGAGTCCGCTATGTTCAAGCTGAAGGGGAATCCACTTAGTTCAGTAGATTCAGAAGCTGAAAGGTATAAGGAGATGGAAACTATTCCCACATACCAGCCTAGTAGTAGAGTCAGGCTGTAAAAGAAGATACTGTAATTGCAGTCGTTGAAACATTACTTGATGGTCCATAAAATTCCACTAGTAATGATGGTGATGGTCGTGAAGCTAAAGATGATTCAGCTCAAGGTGGAGTTGATAGAAGCTTAGGCGAAGTTACACCTATTCGGGCTAGTTCTAAAGTTAGAAGGCCGCCAAATAGGTATGAAGACTGGAATTATGCAAATCTTAGCCTTGATGATCAGTTTGACTATGCACTGCATATAGTGTAAGATGAGACTTTCGACCTTGAAGAAGCTATGAGTTTGAGTGCCAGCTCAAAATGGATGCATGCTATAGAGGAGGAGATGGATTCATTAAAGAAGAATCGGACTTGGGAATTAATACCAACCCCTCAAGAAAGCCGAGCCATAGGATGCAAGTGAGTATATAAGGTGAAGGACGATGGTTGATACAAGGCTAGACCTATTGCAAAATTCGAGCATTGCTCGAACTTGATTCGCTTGCTGAAGTGATAGGCGCCACTTGGTGGCACAGGGTAAGAGTGATAGTTGGTAGATGGAGATGTTTGTTTTGGAGATTGATAGTCCTATATGGAGAAGGTGCTTTCAACACTTTGTTGGCAGATGATGGCCTTGCCGAAATTCGTTTACAAAGTGCAATGGGTGATGATCATGTTGAAACTCATTGAGGAAGTATCTGTGGTGTCTTGTCCAAGAGTTGCTTGGAGTAAGAGATGTATGTGGAGTTGGTAGGCTTGCGAGAAAATATAGTATCAAAGTGGAGATTGTTAGATTTGGTGATACAATATATTCATACTAAATAAGATTTGGAAGATATTGTTGATTTCAGTGATGCAATATTTCCAATTATAGAAGATTTGAAAGATATTTAAGATAATTACTCAAATGTATTGCCTCTTTTATAGCATTAAAGACGACAATAAATTATCTACATGAGAATAAGAATTATTTTGGAAGATTGAAGTAATTAATTCTGTAATTAGCTAATTAAAAAGGAACCGTATCTGGCATATGTAAATTGGGGGAAACTGGAATATCAAATGGATAAATGTTTTCCATATGAAGAGGAGAATTGATGAGGCATTGATTTATGACCATAAATCAATTACTTCAACTCCAAGTAATAATCTCTATATAAAGGCAGAGATTAGCATGAGTAGAATAATCATCTCAAGTTGTATTTTATATTCTTCTTCTTAGCATCCATTATCAATCTTGTAAAATTCTCTTTTCTTAGAAATAATAAAATCTTCTCTTAGCAAAGTGGATGTACACGATCTTATGATAGTAGAACCACTATAAACCTGCATGTGAACTCTCTAGTTACTTTCTTCTATGATTTGCTATTTTATTCTCTTATTTATGTTTATTTTATCACATTACAACACAATCTTATTGCTTCTGCATTTATTTGGGTTGATTTATAGTCATTTGTGTGAATCTACTCCAATACGAATATAGAAAAGGATCTCATCTACTATTACTATGAATAACTCGGTTATCGGTTGAGATTTTGCAAAAAGCTTATAAAGGACAAAGAAATGATGAAAGCATTAGAGAAAGACAAAGACAAACTTGATGAAGGCAACGATGACGAGGTGAATTTTGGTATTAATAATGACATTTTATATATTGACGAAAGAAAATAAGATGGGTGGGTGCTTGATTCGGTGCATGCTTTCATATATGTCACCAAAAGGAAGAGTTCGTTGATTTTAAGGAGAAAGAGAGTAAGATGGAGTCCATTAGTAGTGAAGATATTAAGGCGAAGGGTATAGGTTTGGTTAGGCTGAAGTTGTATGATGAAAGAGAGTGAAACTCACAGGAGTTAGGCATATCCAAGAAACTAAGAAAAAACTTATTTTAGTGGGACAGTCAGAAGGAAAAGGCTGCAACTTTTGGAATTGAGGTGGAGTTACAAGGGTTTGGAAGGGTAACAAGGAGGTGCTTGGCGCAAAGAGAGGAAGCAACAAAGTATGCAAATTGCTTGGGAAAATAGTGAAGAATTGAGGAACTTCTCAAAATAGTGTGGTAGTGGAAAATTTGTCTGAATTAAGGTGAAGTCAGTAATGGAAAGCCACATAGACTGCATGGAGACCGTTGTGGTATTACAAATAGTTCGGATTTATTGATGATATGCATGTCCAATTGGAGGGTAAGCGTAATTAGGCTGTTTGGAGGTTAGTTAGTTTTTTGGAATGGTGACATTTGTTTCCATGGTAATATTGAAGATTGTTTGAGTTTGAGGTTCTGGGTAGAGCTTGGATGACATAACTGGAATATCGTATCAATGTGGTGATTGTTAGATTGTGGTGATATCATATTCCATATTTAAGTAGATTTTGGGGATATTTGAGTCTAGGTGGAATTATAACTCAAATACATTGCCTCTTTTATAGATTTTGAAGAGCGATTAATTGCCTCTTTTATTGTAGTAAATAAAGCAATGAATTATTTACATGAGAAAGATTTATGGAAGTACTTAATAGCTTTACAAAGAAGATATTTTGTCAAGAGTACAATAAATAGGCATGTGTATGATTCATTAGATGTGTGGAAAAAAGTTTATTTCTAAGGTTTTATGGATTGAGATATCTTTTTAATTAAGCTTTCTCTTGTAATCTTAGGTTTTGTTTGAGGGGATCAATTTCTCATTATAGTTCTTCACTTCTTATTTCTAAATTGCGTATGGATCTAGGAAAAACAACAGCAGAAATGAGTATATGTTAGTAGAACCAACAAGGAAGTTATTTAATTAGTGGGATATTAATGATATTTTTAAAATGCGGCTATAGGAATGTCTATGTGCGTGAAAAATGGATAGACATGGGTAATGGGAATATAATTCGATCTCCAATTAAATGTTTTTTTTTTGAAATGGTACTTAGATACAACATGTCACTGGGATAACATGACACAAATCACATGTCAATATATGTTCGAATCACGCTACGCAAGTTTCGAACTTATGACCTCTCACAACAAAGCCGAATGACTTAACCGCTGGGACAATGGTGCTTGTCTTCAATTAAATGTTTAAGATATTGTCTGGTAACAAATTTAAATATTGAACATCATCGGTTACCATTTTAATTATTTGTTTGCACCAAAAATGGTCAGAAACGCCCAAAAATGGTTTTTGTAGAGAAGTAAATGAAGAAAAGTAAAATCAAAATGAGTAAATGAATAAGTAAGTAACAGAAAATAAGCGGTAAACAAAGAAACATATATTTATAGTGGTTCAGCACTGTGTGCCTACATCCACTCTGAAAATTATACCTTATTACTCTCTTATATATCTGATTACAACAGTAGAACAAAGCTAGCACTTGATTCTAATGGAGTCTAGAGTGACAAGCAGCGTAAAGATCATGAAAGTAAACCAATAGGTATGTATTTATGGGTGAGATGAGGAGATATTTTGCTAAGATTTCGGCATAAGGCTCTCCAGGTCCATAGGGGCCCACCACAACGATCGGTGGTCATAATTCGTTGTTTTGGAACGACCGGTATAAATCATACCGATTGTTATTTTTGCTTTTGATTGTCATGCAATCATTTTTGGGGGGTCCCTCATGCCTGTAGACCTTGCTCCTAAAATATGAAGTAATTCTGAGTTGTATTTTATGAGATATGGATCAATCTTTGTCGTATTTGGATTATCTGCTGAGTTACACTGATCGTTGGGAATGATTGGCGTAAAACGATTGGTATTTCTTGAACCTGAGAGTTTTGACCTGCGTTCGTTTTTGTGGGCTCCACCCTTCAATATATTGATCCTATGAAAGTTTCAAGTGAATTGGCCTTGTGGATTTTGAGATATCGATCGATCTTCACTGATTTGAGCTGTTTTATGGATCGTTCCATATAAATTCTTGTTTTATCCGTAACTCAAGCATATGAACTCCGATCGACTTGAAATTTGGAACGTAGCTTCATGAGGCTATGCATGTCACTCCATACTGATTACACCTCGATTGGGTCCTGGTCCGGATCTGCTCGACCATCGTCCATAGTATCGTATACAACTGATTCTCAAGCTCGTAATCATCCATTTCTAGCCAAGTTGATGATATCATGGCCTTGCCATAAGGCAGGATAACATTGTTGGACGTCACTGAATATAGATTATTGATCAAAAGAGAACATTAAAATTTTATTAAAATTTTGTGTGCACACACACATGTGTTTGTGTGTTTCTATTTCAACTTATTATGTAATTTTTTTTAATTGTAACATGATATTAAAATTGGATTTTTTTTTAGATTGACGAATTATGTATGGATTATTTGATTTCAAAAACGAACTTCCTTAAAGTAGAATGAATATATAGTAATAATTTGACGTGTCTAAATTAGAGACATCCATTTAAATTATTTTTATATAGAGTGTTATAAGCATGTTAAGAGGAAGCATGCATCATGCAGAAATCATTAAAGATAAAACTAACTTTGGTAAGGAAAAAAGCCACAAGAACTGTCCATAAGCAGTTCATTAATAACATAGTTGAATTACTTTGTAAACACAAAATAATATTAATACGTATGCATATAGTCATAAAAATTATGTTTCTAATAAAGGCATATTTTCAATATGACAAATGATCACAAATGGATAAACTACATCAAGAGTACGATGATGACATAGGAGAATAGCTTAATACAATCAATTATTGCAAACGGCTGAATTTGTTATACTAAATTTTGACATTATTTTGGAAAATATTCTTTCACAAACATTGCATAAACCATTTTCTGAAATGTATGCTTGTCAAGTTTGATAGATGACAGCCCGCAAGGTGATCTCAAAGTTAGCTGCATAGTGAATATGAAATGATTAGCAAATATATTATGTGTATTCTATGAAGAAAAGAATGTCAACGATACCATTAAGTTCTTTGTTGGCCAAATGAAGTGTATGCGGGTTAACCTGGTTGTGTTAACCTGGTTATGTTATCTCAAAGAAGCGGGTTTACATAGCAAGCAGGCCCAAGCCCATTTATGTATTTCCTTTGATATATAAAAGCCTGAATAGGCATGTAAAGAATTACGGTGAATGAAATAAAACAAATAAATCTTTTTCTCTTCAATCTCTTTTAGAATTATATCATAAATTCTAACTTGGTATCGGAGCCAGTTTACAAGGCAAAACTGCATCAAATTTCTCGAATAAAAAGGAGAAGAAGAAGAAGATACTAATCTCCATCAGAGAAATCTCATCATCTGGAGATTAGTTACCTATCAGATATATCATCATCATCTAGGTAACATAAGATTTGTCTCCAAAGAATAGTGCCTCGCCTAGAAAACTCTGGCTGCACTGTTCTTTCTAATTGATCAAATCTTAGCTCGAAGAAAGAAATAAAAAATCAGTCAAGAAGTCAAGAAACTCATTAAAAAAGAAAGGAGCCAAGTGCCAAACCACTGGTCTATCAGATAAAGCATCATCATCTAAACCCGGTTGCAACATACCTGGATTCTGCAGAAGCAAGATCTTGATCACTTTATCTGATCTTAGATTTCTTGAGCATTCTCAATTCAAGAAACTTCATCATGGCTGATGACAACTCAAAAACTTCTGATAATTCATTCAACCCACCACAACAATCCACTGTTGTAGCAGAAAATCTCTTGAAAGCCACAATCAGTCCCCAAATACAACTCATTACTGCTCAACTTGAAGAAGATAATTATCTTCCTTGGAAGGTCCAAGTCGAAACTGCAGCAAGAGGATATGGTTTGGAAAGATTCATTCTTGGTACCACTGCTGTTCCTTCCAAATTTATCATTGATTCAGAAAACAAAACTGTAAGTAATGGAGAACATGTAAAGTATCAAAGGCAAGACAGTCTTATATGTTCTTGGTTACTTTCATCAATAAATGTTAAATTACTGCCTCAAGTAATTGGCTGCAGAACTGCTAATGAAATCTGGCTAGCAGTAGAAAGAATTTTCAACACTCAATCTGCAGCAAGGGTAATGCATTACAAAAGACAGTAGCAAAATGTCAGAAAAGAGAATCAAACAATGAGAGATTATCTGGCTAAGGTCAAGAACATATGTGATATGCTTGAAGCTGCAGGACACAAAGTGTCAAACACTGAGCAAGTTTTAACTATCCTAACAGGCCTAAGTGATGAATATGAGTCAGTGGTTGCTGTAATATCCTCTCAAGAAACCCTACCATCTCTTCAGTATGTCAGTTCTATCCTTCTTGCACATGAAGGAAGATTAGACTTCAAGAAACCAATAGACAGTGAAATGTCTATCAACTTTGCCTCAGGAAACAATAAAAACAGGAATCAAAATCACAATAATCAGCAATATCAAAGGGGAAACACTGCTGTAAGAGGAAGAGGCAGGGGGAAATGGAGCAACAACAACAACAAACCAAAATGTCAGATTTGTGAGAAAATTGGTCACACTGCACCTAAGTGTTATTTCAGATTCAATGCCAACTTTGTACCAGGACAAAACTCAAACAATCAAAGAAATGGCAACGGTACTGCAAACATGGCACAAGCTCAGCAAGAAACAAATAAACAAAGTGGTGGCAACATGAATCAATATCAAGATGAAACAGCAAGATCAGAACACATACAAGATGAAGCATGGTACCTAGACTCAGGTGCAACTAACCATTTGACAAATAATCTCAACAACTTAAATCTTGGCAACAAAGAATACAGAGGTAAACAGTTAATATTTATGGGGGATGGCAAACCTATTGGGATCACTCATATTGGTAATGCCTACATCAAAGGTGAAAGGCAATTATATCTTAACAATTTACTAAGAGTACCAAGAATCAAGAAAAATCTTATGAGTGTTTCTCAATTTGCACATGATAATAATGTGTACTTTGAATTTTACCCTAAATACTGTTTAATCAAAGACATACTAACAGGTGAAAAACTCTTGTAGGGTGATGCAGTGAATGGGTTGTAAAGGTTCACTGCAGATAACTGCAGAGCCATTGTTGAGAAAACAAAGCATAGCAATAATTGTGAAGTATCATCTGTTGAAAACAATAACAGTATATTTGATCAGTGGCATTATAAGTTGGGACATCCTAATGCAAATGTTGTAAAACAGGTTTTGAAAGAAATTAAAGTTTCTTTTAGTGATCCTATCTTACCATATGTCTGTACTTACTGTCAAATGGGCAAAAGTCATAAATTACCTTTTGCTAACTCAACTACTGAGTACAAAATGCCACTAGAATTAGTTACAACTGATCTCTGGGGTCCTGCACCCATTAGTTCTGACTATGGCTATAAATATTATATTTCCTTTGTTGATGCTTTTACTAGATATACATGGATATATTTTCTAAAAACTAAGGAAGAAACTTGCAATGCTGTTATACACTTTATTAACCAAGCTGAAAGACAAACTAGTCATAAAGTTAAAATAGTTCAGAGTGATGGTGGTAGTGAATACAAGTCACTTGACAAGTTCTTCCTAAATAGAGGTATAATACATAGAATCACTTGTCCATACACCTCTGAACAAAATGGTCTAGTTGAGAGAAAACACAGACACATAGTAGAAACAGGGATAAACTTACTTGCTCAGGCATCTCTATCTCTAAAGTTCTGGCCTGACTCATTTAGTACTTTAGTATATCTGATTAACAGACTTCCTACTAAAGTACTGAATGAAGTAAGTCCAGTTGAGAAACTTATGGGAATTAAACCCAATTATGATAGCCTAAAAACTTTTGGGTGTCTATGTTTTCCCTATCTAAGACCATATAATAGATACAAATTGGATTTCAGATCTCATCCATGTACATTTCTGGGTTATGCAACCAAACAAAAAGGTTACAAATGCCTGGACAGCTCAGGAAAGATATTTATTAGCAGACATGTAGTATTCAATGAAAGGATATTTACTTTTGCTTCAGCTAATATAAAGACTACTCAGAAAATATATAATCCTGGAACATCTATCTCAAATATACTTGTATATTCTGAGACATGGAATCTCCAAGAAGCAGGTGATTCTGATCCACAACACACTGTGTTACCAGAACCAGGTCATGGAACAGAAGAGCAGCCTGATATACCTGTACAATCACCCACTACATCAAACAATCAAAGACAAGGAATTAGTACTGACAGATCTCAAGAACAAATTCAGGACAACACTGGTGAGATTGATAACTCAGCATCAACTGACATTGAGGTATCAATCAGACCAAGTCATCACATGATTACAAGATCCAAAAGAGGAATATTCAAACCAAAAGTCTATGTAGAAACAATAAATGCTGAAGAACCAGAGTCCTTTGAACAAGCATACAGAGATGAAAACTGGAAGATGGCAATGAATGAAGAATATCAAGCATTAATGAAGAACAAAACATGGAGCCTTGTGCACCCTCCAACAAACAAAAATATAATAGGATGCAAATGGACATACAAACTAAAGAAGAAACCTGATGGAACAGTGTCCAAATACAAGGCAAGGCTAGTTGCCAAGGGATATACTCAACAGTATGGATTTGACTTTAGTGAGACATTCTCACCAGTGGTAAAGCCAACAACTATCAGGGTTGTGCTCACAATTGCCTTAAGCAAAAATTGGGACATAAGACAATTAGATGTCAACAATGCATTCTTAAATGGCATTCTACAAGAAGAAATTTACATGGAGCAACCACAAAGATATAAACAGAATAGTCACCAAGTATGCAAGTTAAACAAGGCTATATATGGCTTGAAACAGGCACCAAGAGTATGGTTCGATAGAGTAAAAGGCACACTAACTTCTCTGGGTTATCAATCTACCAAATCAGATAACTCACTATTTGTGAAAAGTCATAATAATCATATTACTTACATTCTAATATATGTTGATGACATGATTATAACAGGTGATGACACAGCAGAAATTACAAGCATCATACAATATCTTAACAAACAATTTTCTATCAAGGATCTTGGCAAGCTTAATTACTTTCTGGGCATTGAAGTCGATAGAAAAACAGATACAGAGATGCTGCTAAGTCAAACAAACTATATTAAAGAGATACTTATCAAGTCAAAGATGCATGAAGCAAAATCTCAACCTACTCCTATGGTCAGCAATCAACAACTATCCAAAAACAGGGGAGAATCCATATTAAATATCAAACAATACAGAAGTATTATAGGAGCACTACAATACACTACTATTACTAGGCCAGACATATCATTCAGTGTTAACAAGGTTTCTCAATTTATGCAGGAACCACGTGATGAACACTGGAAAGCAGTAAAAAGGATTCTCAGATACCTTAAAGGAACTGCAAATTTTGGATTAAAGTTAAGAGCATGCAATAATCTAAACATCACAGCATATACAGATGCTGACTGGGCTACAAACACTGACGACGGAAAGTCTATAACAGGATACTACATATATATTGGGGACAACCCAGTGTCGTGGTGTTCAAAGAAGCAGACCACTGTTTCACGATCAAGCACGGAAGCAGAGTACAGAAGTGTTGCAAGTGCTACAACAGAGATAATCTGGCTACAATCACTACTAAAGGAACTACAAATCAACACAACAGCCAAACCAATATTATGGTGTGACAACCAAAGCACCGTGTATATGACGGCAAATCCAGTCTTTCACGCACGAACAAAACATATCGAAATCGATTTATATTTTGTTTGTGAACAAGTTCAAAGAGGAAATCTACAAATCAACCACATACCTTCAGCTTACCAGCGTGCAGACACACTTACCAAAGCACTGTCTGCAAGAAATTACCTAAGGTTTCGAGCAGATCTGAAAGTTGAGAGCAAGACAGATCTCGGAAAACTGGTCTCCAGCAAAGAGAAATAAGCATCTCACAAAGTCATAGCTACAGCAAGCAAGCTACTCAAAGACAATACTAAAACCAGATCTGGAGAAGAAGAGCATGTATCGAACACCGAAAGGAGGATCGAAGCTGCTGCGAATTCTAAATTAATAGAAGAACACACAGCAACCTCTATAAGAACTGATGACTGTGAGAATCAAGGGAAGAGGAAATCTCCTTTCATTGCCGCCATGGAAGACATAAAGGAACCCTAACCCTAATATTGGTTTGAGGGGGAGAAATGAAGTGTATGCGGGTTAACCTGGTTGTGTTAACTTGGTTATGTTATCTCAAAGAAGCGGGTTTACATAGCAAGCAGGCCCAAGCCCATTTATGTATTTCCTTTGATATATAAAAGCCTGAATAGGCATGTAAAGAATTACGGTGAATGAAATAAAACAAATCATCTTTTTCTCTTCAATCTCTTTCAGAATTATATCATAAATTCTAACTTGGCCAATTATAAAATTTCATCACCTCATAGTAAGATATTTCATATTGGTCTGTTGCTTTATCCCACACCTACGAAATTTTCAACTTAAAAACAACAGTGGTAAAAAAAGTAGGATAAATAAAGCGGCAAAATAATATTTTGGGTTGCATCGCTCCCAACCATTGTTACTTCATAATTGGGCCATGATTCTTTGTTCTTCCCAAGGTACATATTTTGAAGTAGAATTTGTCCCTACGATATCATGTCATGTACACAGTGAGTAATATGATACA
The DNA here is from genome assembly GCA_030737815.1 of Allium fistulosum. Lineage (NCBI taxonomy): Eukaryota > Viridiplantae > Streptophyta > Magnoliopsida > Asparagales > Amaryllidaceae > Allium > Allium fistulosum. The sequence goes on from CM060902.1 coordinate 1,028,641,896, forward strand.
AAGAATATATAATGCTTAGTATAAACTATGGCATTGCTTCATGGTTTGGCGCAGTTATGTTCGCCCCCAGTTTGTACAGTAACGACACTGTTGTAATAACTTCATCGTCGACCTCCATTCAACTATTTCCAAATAAATTAACTCCTTTGAAAAAAATTGCTGCCATATTGAATTGGACACTTTAGATGATTAAGTTGTTCTGTAAATATTCATGGAACAAAGAGTATAACACAGTTTGTGGAAGAGTAGTTGAATAGTATGAAAGTGAGCGATACATAGTTCCGGTGGATTTATGCAGTGAAGAGTGAGTGGTATATGTAAGTGTACCTCATAGTTGGCCAGTCCAGATAGTTGTGCAATGGTAGAAGAAACTCTGAGAGTAAAAGTAGAGAATAGTGTGAAGATAGAAAAGGAAAGTGAAGGGAAGGAGATGTTATATCTTAGGAAGTAGGTATAGTAGTTTATATAACAAATGCGTCAGTCGATTGGTTATGAGATTGAGTAGTGGGTCACCGGGAGTTCATTTTTTATTTTAATAAGAAGCTAGGGTGTGGTCCAAGTTGGATAATATAATATTTGGGTCATTTGTTATGGAAGTAAATTTTGATACTTAATTCATATTATTTTTTAATGCTTTATGGATGATTTTATTTTTAAAGTTTAAGTGTTTAACGTATGAATAGTGAATTAGCTATTTATGAAGTTAAACAAATATAGTAATATTTTCTACCAAGCATTCTTAGTATTGTAATAATGGTGATAGTGGAAAAAACAACTACACAGACATTCTAGATTCATATGGCAGTATATGTTTAGAGGTTCTTTTCCTGTATGTATAAGGAAAGGAAGACTTTTGTCTACCATTCACCTTACTAAACTATAACATAGAAGTTGTGAACATTTTAGCAAGCAGAAATAACACTAATTTCATATATCAATATAATTAAAGAGAATCAGATGCACATAGTAATAATGACTGTATAGTGAAAGGAAAAAATATAAATTTATTACAGCTCATGTTTACGTGATGGTGATTAATGGAGTAAATTTTGGTAATTCTTTTAAAAAACCATTTACAGAGCGGAAAGTATAAATTTATTAAATATTTTATTCACATAATGGTCTTTTACTTTATTAAGAATAAATAAAGTGAGCATGCATGAAACAATGGTATCAAGAGGAAAAAGATGCAAATATTAAACCGTTATGTACACACTTAAGAAGATCTTTAAGTATGTAAAGGGTAAATTTGGTTTATCTACTCTATTCTCTTGTTCAATAGTCTACCATAATGTTGGTCAGTTTCTAAATTTAAAATAGAGTTAATGAGATAATTATTACTATCACATAAATATAATTAGTGAAGTAATTGTTAGTGACATTAAGGGCCATATTGGCTGAGCTTGCATGAAACAATAGCAGTAAGAGAATAAAGAGACAAGTACAAAATAATTCCAAACACATATGAATATCTTTAAGTCTGAAAAGAGTAAATTTGGCTAATTTATTTTCTATCTTGTTAAACGGCTTCCATAACTTAGGTAATTTTAAAATTCTAAATAGGATTAATGAGGCAATTATTACTACTGTTGAACAGATGCACGGGCAAACATATATACTGTTAATGATATTGATCTCACTTTGACTGGGTATGCATATAATAATGGTAACTAGAGAGAAAAGGAAGCAAACATAAAGGCATTCCACAGACATGAAGAATTTTTATGTATCTACACAGTAAATATCATTAATTTATTTTACCTTACTGTTAATTAATTTTCCATAATTTTGGTCATGTTCAGTTAATCGATTATGAGATTGAGTGGTGGGTTGCTGGAAGTTCGTTTTTTATTTAACAAGTATGGAGGCACGTCCGATGGACGTGCGCAAGAAAAACTTGTGTAAAATTGGTCGGTTGCGAAGAAAACTCTGGCAAAAAATTACCATATTAATTTCTTTTGTTGTCCAACACTCCTCTTTATCCTCACTGTTCATACATAGATTTTTCAAGGCTTCGGGTAAAACTTTCCAGAACTCATTGACAAATTAACATCCATGATGCCTGCTATCTTGCAATATATTATTTGCTAGATAAAGCAGACACTTTTATTTCTTTTCAATCCTATGAAGGACTGTTAAATACTTTTCCCCATGTCTCGTTGACGTGATTTGCTTTGTCACGATAAGCAGTACACCAAAAAGACAGATTCAATTATGAAAAAGAAAATCTAACTTGAGCTAGTAGATTTCATAATATAAATTAAAGTACCACATAACCTAAAGGTTAATTAATCGACATCCCATGAATTCATTTTCCTTGATCAAACTATGCAGCCTGTGGTGTTTTCGCTACAATTGTACCTGGTTACTAAATTGTTTCTCCTAGTGTTTGCCATTGTTTGTCTAAGGCTTCTAAGCATGCATCGAATACTTTTGGGTTCTAATTTTCCCACTTCTGTTTATTGACAATAGGGTTGATGAATAATGTTTTACATCAAAGCGTAGGGCTGCAATTGTTTTAAATTGAAAATAAATGTGGACTATCTAAACTCGAATCAATTCATATCTTGAAAGAGGAAATATGAATAGAAAAACACTTACTGTAGTCAGATTCACATTTTAGAAAACACACATTAATTGATTAGTACATTAGAAAAAAAGGATCTCAACTACTAATTCTACTAAACCCGGTAGTAAAATCAATTTGATAACATAACAGTGCTACACATGTCTAGTAGCCATATAAGGGTAGAACAAAATGGTGAATATCGAAGGAAGAAATAAAACAGATATGAGAAACAATTTTCTAAGGGCAGAACTACAGTATAATAACAGAATTTAAAAGGGGAAAAAAAGTATTAACATATATGCAAGGATAATATTTTTTACACCAAAATCCATGAAGTACATATCCCTTAACATACTTTGTCTCCTTCACATCAGAGCAGAAAAAACCATAACTTTAAGGAAAAGGAAAAAACCTATTGTAGACCAAGAGGGCCCAAAGATCGAGGCCCTTCTTCAATATCCTCCTAGAAACTTTGATCTCCAGATCATCTGATCTAACTGAAAGTTCCATGGAAACCTACTTTGACGCATCACGTCCAAACGACAGTCTCACGAGAACTTTCACATTGCCAATGAAAACTCCAAATAGTAGGCAAGTATGAGATCTTGAATTGCTTGGGACCGTATCAGTTCTCTGACAAACAAACAAATAAAAATTAGTATGAATACTAACCGCATATTTCAACGTGTATAAATTGATCATTATGTTGATGTGCAATGGTTTGTGTGCACTTCAAAATCTTTTTTTGCAAGCACTTCATATCTCAAATTTACTTCTGTACAATGTTTGTTGATATCATCATATGCTGTTTTGGGCATAGCTGGCTTTGGTTAAAGAGACAAATAAAGAAGGGTGTATATTTTTAGTGTAAACAACATTTTTCATTCCTTATTTTATATTTACAAATATCACAACTATTATATAGGCTACAGGATAGGGCAAACTGTCATTTCTAAGTTTTTGCAGCGAGTAGGAAGAAAGAACTTAATCCGACTGACCTCACAAGGTTGCATGCCAAGAATATTAATGACAGCACTAACGGCCACGACCAGTTATCTCTGGTACCAAGTCCATATTCATCAACATGCTCAGTATCAGGGTCCATACCATCCCATGCATTTTTGAAATTGACTCCTACTTTTTGCATGTAATCAGCAGCCATCACTTCAAAATCTTCTAATTGGTATTCCTTTTCCAGACCATCGTCATCTACCTCTCCCGTTGATGGATCCACCTGCGCAAACAAACAACACAGCAAAATTATTTCGTACAACGGTCAAAGAACATCACTAGTACAACAATCAATTAGATATTCACAATCCACTTCTATCATATATTAAATTCTTTTGAAATATAAGGTAGAAAATCTTTCACTGCCTAGAAACATATCTGCAGCAATGGTTGTCATTCTATTCAGTTTTGAGTACAATTCATGGTGAAATAAAAATTCAAACGACTGTAAACAGAAACCTATACCGCTCATACTAATTGTTACCCAACTGTCAAATATTCATACGAAATTTGAAGACATTGTGTTAAATATCATATACAATTAAAGAAGAAAAGAAAGTATGTTCGAAAGGTAGTAGGGTACAACAGTATTTATATTCTGATATGTTATTTTACAAAATTCGAATTTCCGTAGGAGAAAAATATATTGAATAACATGATTTAGAGTTATTTTAATTGACAGCTAATAAAAAATCATCCGAACAAAGATGGAGGTAAAACGATAAATCACCTGAAACCCAAAAAAATCTGCTTACCTAACTTACTACTTGTTGTTCTCTCGTCGATTTATGCCTCAATCCCCAAAACTGAAAATCAAATCAATAAATTAGCATAGGTTGGAGATAAAGCTCTAATTAAGTGTGAAACATCACCGACGTGGAAGAAGAGAGCGGATTCCAGCCATTAAAAGTGCTCGAGCCTTTTCTTCCACTATTGAACTTTAAACACCCGTGGTTAGATATAAAAAACATAGCACTGGACTTGTAGAACAAAGGTGGAGGGTTCATGAAAGGTGGTTGACATAATGGAGGGTTTTTTTAGTGCGGAAGAAAACACGGAGAGGACAACTGACGCACAGTAGGAAAAAAAGGAAAGTGGGGAGAATATGCGGAGTAACTGTTGAAATTTTAGTGGGGGTTGAAACATGGATAGGGGAAATGACACATACGCCCTCTTTATTTAATAAAACTATATAATTCTGTCGAAGTATCTAATTGGGTTAATTTAGGACATTCAAAAAAGCTTCACCATATTGAAGTATTTGCATTATTAGTAGAGAACTTAATCCGACTGACCTCACGGGGCTGCATGCCAAGAATATTAATGACAGCACCAACAGCCACGGCCAAGTTATCTCTGGTACCAAGTCCATATTCATCAGCATGCTCAGTATCAGGGTCCATACCACCCCATGCATTTTTGAAATTGGCTCCTACATTTTGCATGTAATCAGCAGCCATCACTTCAAAATCTTCTAACTGGTATTCCTTTTCCAAACCATCGTCATCTACCTCTCCCGTTGATGGATCCACCTGCACAAACAAACAACACAGCAAAATTATTTCGTACAACAGTCAAAGAACATCATGAGTGCAACAAACAATTAGATATTCACAATCCACTTCTATCATATATTAAATGCTTTTGAAATATAAGGTAGCAAATCTTTCACTGCCTAGAAACATATCTGCAGCAATGGTTGTCATTCTATTCAGTTTTGAGTACAATTCGTGGTGAAATAAAAATTCAAACGACTGTAAATAGAAACCTATACCGTTCATACTAATTGTTACCCAACTGTCAAATATTCATACGAAATTTGAAGACCTTGTGTTAAATATCGTATACAATTAAAGAAGAAAAGAAAGTATGTTCGAAAGGTAGTAGGGTACAATAGTATTTATATTCTGATATGTTATTAAAAAAATTCGAATTTCCGTAGGAGAAAAATATATTGGATAACATGATTTAGAGTTATTTTAATTGACAGCTAACAAAGAATCGTCCGAACAAAGATGCAGGTAAAACGATAAATCACCTGAAACCCAAAAATATTTGCTTACCTAACTTACTGCTTGTTGTTCTCTCATCGATTTATGCCTCAATCCCCAAAACTTGAAATCAAATCAATAAATTAGCATAGGTTGGAGATAAAGCTCTAATTAAGTGTGAAACATCACCGACGTGGAAGAAGAGAGCGGATTCCAGCCATTAAAAGTGCTCAAGCCTTTTTTCCAGTACTGAACTTTAAACACCCGTGGTTAGATATAAAAAGCATAGCACTGGACTTGTAGAACAAAGGTGGAGGGTTTATGAAAGGTGGTTGACATAATGGAGGGTTTTTTTAGTGTGGAAGAAAACATGGAGAGGACAAGTGACGCGAACAGTAGGAAAAAAAGAAAGTGGGGAGAATATGCGGAGTAACTGTTGAAATTTTAGTGGGGGTTGGAACATGGATAGGGGAAATGACACATACGCCCTCTTTGTTTAATAAAACTATATAATTCTGTCGAAGTATCTGATTGGGTTAATTTGGGACATTCAAAAAAGCTTCATCATATTAAAGTATTAGCATTATTAGTTGGGATAAGAAGGGCGGGGTCTAAGTCGGATGATATAATAGTTGGGCCATTTGTTATGGAAGTAAATTTTGATACTTATTTCATCTTATTTTTTAATGCTTTATGGATGATTTTATTATTAAATTTTAACATATGATTAGTGAATTAGCAATTTATGAAGTTGAACAAATATAGTGATATTTTCTACCAAGCATTCTTAGTATTGTAATAATGGTGATAGTGGAAAAAACAATTGCAATGACATTCGAGATTCATATGACAGTATATATTTAGAGGTTATTTTCCTGTATGTATAAAGAAAGGAAGACGTTTGTTTACCATTCACCTTACTTTACTGTAACATATAAGTTGTGAACATTTTTAGCAAGCAGAAATAGCATTGATTTCATATATCAATATAATTAAAGAGAATCAAATGCATATAGTAATAATAACTGCATAGAGAAAGAGAAAAATATAAATATATTACAGTTCATGTTTACATGATGGTCTTTAATACATTAAATTTTGATAATTCGTTTAAATAACCATTTACAAAGTGGAAAAGTATAAATTTATTAAATATTTTATTCACATAATGGTCTTTAACTTAGTAAAGAAAAAACTTAGTGAGCATGCATGAAACAATGGTATTCAGAGTAAAAGGATGCAAGTGTTCACACATTACATATACACATGAAGATTTTTAAGTATGTGAAGGGTAGATTTGGTTTATCTATTCTAATCTCTTATTAAATAGTTTACCACAAAGTTGGTTGGTTTCAAAATTCAAATAGGGTTAATAAGACAATTATTGCTGGCATACGTAAAATATAATTAGCAAAGCAATTGTTAGATACATTGAGGGTCCTCATATTGACCGAGCTTGCAAGAAACAATAGCACTCAGAGAATAAAAAGGCAAGTACAAAATCATTCCAAACACATATGAATACCTTTAAGCCTGGAAAGAGTAAATTTGGCTAATTTATTTCCTATCTTGTTAAATAGCTTCCATAATGTAGATAATTTTAAAATGTTAAACGGGATTAATGAGGCAATTATTACTACTGTTGAACAGATGCATGGGCACACATATATACTGTTAATGATATTGATCTCATATTGAATGGGCATACATAATATCAGGCCCGGCCTGACTGAATTGGTTGCCCCAGGCAAACACAAAGTACTAAGCAGAAGTAAAATTAAAAAAACACCCAAAAATTGACAGAATAGGAAGTGAACCTGAGCTGCTTAGTTCACAAGTGACATAAACAACCACTTGACCATGCTATATTTTAATATTCCTTAGTAATGAAAGCTTATTATTTATTCAAAACCTTAGATTTTTGCCCCCTCATAGGCTTGTTGCCCTAGGCGGCTGCCTTAGCAGCCTTACCCTAGGGTCGGGCCTGCATAATATAATGGTAATTAGAGAGAAAAGGACGCAAGTATAAAAGCATTCCATAGGCATGGCGATCTTTTATGCATTTACCTATTAAATATGGTTAATTTATTTTACTTCAGTGTTAATAAATTTTCACTAATTCTGGTCATGTTCAAAAGAGTGGTATTGAGGCAATTATTGCTGTTGCTAAGGCACATATATAGTAGTAGTAATGAGAAAAAAGGAAACTATAAAATCCTTACGAATTTACACAGTCAACTTTGAAGTTGGTAGGGAGTAATTTTTCAACTTTATTGATCATGTTTCCTCCTACCGCGGAAGGTGAAACAATTTACATTATTTTCTGAAACAAAGAACCTGAATACACATTGTTTATCAAGAAATAGAGAGTAGCAATACACATTGTCTGTAACTATTCCATGACATGGCAATAAAGTCTATCATGTACTTGTCAAATCATTAAATAAATAGATGCACATTATGAGACATACGGAAATAGAAGTAGAAGTAGTGCAAAAATAATTCTTTCATTAAAAGTAGCTGCATACAACAAACAAAAGATAAACTGTGAACAAAGGACAAATGGAACCAAAGAATGAAAAAATAACAGAAATAAAGTTGTCTGGACCAAGGAAATGAAACCGAAGATGGATTTGAATGGAAAAAAACAGCAACCATTAGATCTGTCAACATATCATCAGTATCCAATTTTCTCTGCCCACACAATTTGCAAGTTAAGACATAACAAAGTAGTTAGTATAGTGAAATAAATATGATAATGATTGCACGCTAACATTATATTACCACTGCAACTGCAAATTCATCATCTTAATCATCAAGATTGTAACATGATGAAGGTTGTTTCTGATTTTCAAACTGGATAATCTTTTCACCATCAGCTAACTTTTTTTCTGTACCATCACCTAACCTTTTTTGGGGGAGGATCAAGTACTCCTAGTCTAATAATCTCCTTCAAGTCTATATGTTCTTTGTTTGCCAACAAAGCTGCTTCATCTAGTTCCACCTAAACAATCTTACTTCTTCTTGGTAAGTTAGTTGGTACCTCATCTGCTTTAACTTTCATTGCAACGGAGAAGTCAACATTTTTGCTCTTCGCTTCTCTCTTCAGAGCCATTGCTTTATGCCATTAACGGTAAGGAAATAAAGTAAGTGTGTTCTACAAATTTGAAGGAGTATGAAAGTACACGCTTCATATTGCAACTTCTATTTGAACTGTAAAGTACTTTAAGAAACAAAAACAAATATAGTTAGTAAGTAGTTTACTTCTTCACATATGTATTTACTCAAAAAAATTCATGCGCAAACAAAAGAAAATGAGAAGATGCTACTATAAAAGATTGTAGGATGGAAAAGAAGTGGTAAAAGAAAGATACGAAGATAAAACACTACCCGGGAACAAAAATTATATCGTTTGAATTAATAAAAGGATGAGGTGAAACAATTTGATGCATCATAAATACATCGAGAATGGCTGAAGGAGTAGTGGGTGGGAAGAGATTTGTATGGAAAGTGGAGGGACGTGGGTTAAAGCTGTAAACATGGGAAACAGAGTTATATTAGCAGAGACATGGATAATTTTACTACCATCCAATGTCTATTTAAGCTTAAATCAGATGCGTTGTTTGTGTCTTGTTTGTCTTCCGTTAACCTATTCCTCTAAGTTTGACCTATTTTGTTATATAGATTGTTATGTGTATAAAATATTTCTTGAATACAGGGTAATTAATATTTTTTCTTCTACATCCATGTGCGAATGATGTAGTTGGAGAGTAATTAATTTTCTTAATTCATTGCCACTGCATGGACATGGTCAATATGAGTACTGTAGGTTGAAATATGACATTTTGCACTAATATTTTTGAATGTATTTTTATGTATAACCATGTTTTGTCTTGCAATAAACTTCAAATATGTAAGGTAGTTGAAGCTTATATAGTTTGGTTGAACTGGATAGTTGTCATTTAACAATGACAAATAGATTTGTAGGGTTTATGTTTGATTAAAGTTATAACACCGGCTTATACTAAAATAGAACTAAACCACTCATACTCATAGTGCCTTCAGTATTCTTCATGGACCATCAACAACCAATATAATAGCCTATTACCACATAATAACGGTTATATTAATGGTTATACATCATAGTTTTACAAAGACATAATTATTTTGTATCATGCGAATACATGTAAAAGTTAGATGAAATGCATGACATACCCAAATGTTTGTGATGGAGAGGCATGCATTAGTAGTTTTTGGATTTGAAGGTCATGGATGAGGGTTAGAGTAAAACCTTAGGGTATACTATATTTGTTGTAGTTGTCTCTTCTACCTTTGGGAGGAGGATAGAGATTCGATGGAAGGCAGTGTATCTGGAAAGGGCTACGTAAAGCTGTCCATGAGTGAAAACTAGGATGCGTAATTAGATACCAACATACTTCACAAATTGTCCTAGTGCTTTGTGATGTGCAGGTAAATGTGCATATTTTTACTTCCATATTTAATCTACTTTTATTTAATAAATGAAGATATTAGGATATTTTACATATTTAAACCAAAATTTAAATTATTTTCAAACCATCATTTATTCATCTTCATATTGGGGTAAAATGTTCATTTTTGAGTATGATTAATTTGAGAAAATTTACTTGCAAATTTTAATGTTGTTTTGTAGGAATTTGAATTTAACATAGAAGTGGCTTCATGGAAATATGCATGCACAAGAGTTAGAAGGCAAATGAAGATGGAAATAAATAAATTCATGTAATCATAGAGGACCTCATCTACCCACTTATCATGATCCACTATTAAGAGCTAATGCACATGTTAGTAGGGATTAAAAGCACATGCACACTTAATGGAGGATTAATTACTTGCTAATGATAACTTTGTGGCCACAATTCCTAAGGGGCATTTTGGGTAATCCCCTAAAATATGGATGAGGGTTTTAGGCATGTATAAATACCCCTTATGTTTCATGTAATGAAACTCTTACCACCTTCTCTTTAGTTTAGTTGTAGCATGTAAACATAAACTCTCTTTCTTTAATGGCTTCTTAGCCTTTGCTTATGCTATTTATTTTTATGCAATTTTAATACATGTTCTTTTCTTTGTTGTTTCTTTTATGTTAGTAGTGTAGATCTCTTTTTTTATGCAAGTAGATTAGCTTTTAGTTTATTTCAATTAGCTCTCTTTTTCCTCTTGTTTATGTTTATGTTTATGTTTATGTTGCAATCTACATTTGTTGAAATGATAACAAATATGAGAAGCTAAGCCCCTTCAATTTAGGGGTAATGAAGCTCTCTTAATCATGTAGATTCAACATATTTGCTAATTTGTGATCACTCTTTATGCTTCATGGAATTTTTGATGTAGTAAAATTTTGTTGTTTAACTTTGAATTTGATAGCCTATGATGTTGACACCAAATAGGTTATGTTTAAACAAACATAAACACAAATTATCTCTTCATCTACATATGATTTTGGTAATGAAGTGGATTTTAGAATAAAAATTTGATGGTATATATTACTAATCAATAGTAAATAGATCATGCTTAGAAAAGATTTTATTTTTAATTTCATTATCATTTTCATGAGAGTTAATAAGTGGTTTGGATGGTGTGTTAAAGTTTGATGCTTTATGTTAAGCTAATTAATAGCACAAGTAGATCATACTTATGATAAACACAGCAACTAAATTCACAAATGACCAAAAAGAGAGACCATAATTTCATTATGTTGATTTATGTGATTATGAGAAGGGAATTGCCTCTAAATTGCCTTCTACTCTCATATTTTTATTCACTTTCTTTGTTTAACTAGTTTTTACATTTTTAGCTTAAAACAACTTCAAATCTTGGGTTAATTTGATTGAGTAGGATTAAAAGTCAATTCAATTCCTTACGAATTTACCCGTACTCGTCACGTACTAAAATTGTACGACATGCGCTTGCGGTTAGTTTTATTACAATTTTTAACGGTGGTTTTTCTAAACCGATAGTGAATCCCGCCGTTAATCAACAAGTTTTTGGCGCCGTTGCTGGGGATTTGCAATTTGATTTTATTTCTATTCTTCGAATTATTTTTGTTTGATTTTATTGTGTGTTAATTTTGTATGTTGAGTTTCATTTTAAAAAAAATGTTGTGCGTTTGTATGTAATTTTTGTTATCGTTTTGTTTGTGTGCATCTCTTGTTTTCTAGTTTCCTTTGCATTTGCACTTTTTATGTATAAAAAAAACATACAAAATTTCAAAACAAAAAAATTATTATATTTCACTTCATTTTTCATTTACAACTTTCTTTTTTTATTTTTTTTATTTTACAAAACTGTTACATTGCTCTGACTTCACTATCATCATCATCTCTGTGCACTGCATATATCATCTCTGTGTACAGTGCGCACTATCACATCCCCACCTCTAACATCCATTGTTCTGCCTCTGTCAATCCCCTACAATTGCTGCCATCCGCTTGCACATCCAAACCATCAAGTGCACATACCCTGCTGCATACATACATATTGTCAACAGTCCATTGCCTTCATACATTCACTCCTTGCTGTCCACTATCACTGCCGACTCCTCTGCCAACACCATTTACCCCTTTGCCATGCACAACTGCTCCCCCTTCAACGAGTAGAAAACAACTGCTTACTCTTTAATCAATCACCCAAACGTAACATCAAAGACCCGTAATAATTACCCAAACATCACAACAACTTCATATTACCAAACCCACATCAAAACTGTCACTACATACATGCATACGTCCACGTGAAATTGATTCAAGTCGCCATTTTTTTTCTTTTTTTGTTTTCTAGCTATTTAAACGAGAATAGGGTTGTTTTAGTGTTTAACAAATAAGAGAAAATTTATTCGGCGTTGGGCTTGGTGTGGACTGAAGGTTCAACTTAAAAAACCTTATTTTCTTACCATTTTATTTTTTTTGCGTTTTCAATTTTGGCTTGGGGGTTTTGTTATATAAAAAAAATTATATATATAAAAGAGAAGATGATAATTTTGCAATTAAATCCTTAGATATATATAATTTTCAGGTTGCAGGAAATAAAAAGGAGTTGCTGTGATAAATTATTTCACTTTGCTTGCCAAAAATAAATCGCTTGCTTGCTTAAAAAAATTGCTGCTTTAAAATAAATTGCTAATAATTCTGCACGCTCTAGTATCGTGCTTTCATCTCTTGTTTTTATTTGCTTTGCATTGTTGGTTGCTTGCATTTTTAAAAAAAATTCAAAAACAAAAATTAAATCACATTTGTAGTTGCATTGTTAAAATCACGTTTAATTTCAGTTTTTCATTCATCTCATCTTGTTTTTATTTTCTAAGGGAAACACCCAAATCCACATAAGGTGAGGGATTTCATCACCCCTTCCTCAGCCCATAAATTGTATTTCATCTTAGAACTTGACTAATAATAATGGTTAGACATTTGACTTAAGGGAGTCACGAGCTCACCTAAGGCTTAATTGTATCTTGACAAGTTGTCCTCTTTCGACAATTTATATTCTTGATGTCTAGGCTACGGTACAACAATAATCAGTTATAAATATTATGGTAGTTCGTAAATATTATACTAATTGTTTCTCTGAAGGTACTTAAACCTTCGGTTGCATTGCTACGGTGATTCATGATGCACCGATAACTCATGTCCGTTACCTGGCTAAGAACTATCTTGTTGGATTAAGACAAAGTGTGATTATACAATTTTGGGTTAGGAGCTACTAAGGACAGAAAATTTGTAATTAAGTCCTTGCATTCATTTAGTTGCATTAGTTCATGCATATTTAACAAAAAAAATCATAATCCAAACCTAAAAAAATTTGTACATTTTACTTAACTTGGTTTTTAAATCCTTTCCTTTGAAAGTTTACAATCAAAAATAAAAATCCAAAAAAAATTGAGTTAGTTATTTTTGAAAAAAAACAAAAATCAAAATATATATAATCTTTTCAAAAACAAAAACATATTAAAAAAATTTGAAAATCCAAAAAACAAAACAAAAATCAATCTTCCTTTGAAAAATAAATCCTTCTTGGTAAATATTTTTTTCCTTTATAAAAAATAAACATTTTTGAAAATGTCTGAATTTCCCTACTCGTAAGAATTTTACAATAGTTGTGAAAATCAATATAATCCATATAGTTTCACATCAAACTCTTATGGACATTTTAATAATAATTATTGTACAAACAATTCGAATTTTGCACCACAAAGTTTTCAAAATGATGACCAACCCTCAACTCTCGAAAATAGTATTGAAACGATTTGGTCTTTACTTGAAAAACGAAATCAAATGATAAATAATTTGAGTAATCCGTGCAATAACTCAAGTCAAGGATTTCAAAATAATCAAATTTTGAATTCACTTCAAAATTCAAATGATTTCGATTATAACTCATGCCAATACAACTTTGAACTCAAAAATGAATTTCAAAATCAAAATGGAAATGTGAATCACTATTTTAATGATTTTGGCAAGAGGAATAATCTCGACTATGGTGCAATTGACAATTTTCGTTCTCAACAAGTTCAAATTGAAAATTCCCAAATTAATAATTATAAGTTTGATTTTATTAAGCAAATGGACGAAATTCACAAAGATCGCACGGGTTTGTTGTTTGAAACATACATGAAACAACGTAAGAAACAAAATCAAATCCCAACGTGTGACGAGTTAAGCGATAATCCATCTTTTACCAAAAATGACTATTTTCAAATAAAAATTTTTGAAATTGAAAACGACAATCTTGATGAAGTTGTTGAAAGTGCGATAATTGTTTCGGATTTCAATTCTTTTGAGGGTGAGAAACTCAATTTTAAATTCGATCTTCTTTTTTCTAACCAAAACGAATTTCAAACAACAACTTTATACCTTGAAAACAAAGAAGTTATGAATAATTTAACAAGGGAAGACGAATTTAGTGAACACGTTTTTTTTGGACTTTTCAAAGATGAGTTGTTGAATTCTAAAGGGGTGGATTTAAATCACCATTTTTATTTTGAAATCAATAATTCTGAAGAAGTTTTCAATGATGAGCTTGACTTTCAAATTGGTGAAAATAAACATGAACTTCAACCAATTGTTCTATCTACCCAAAAAATCATCGAAAATAAAACAACTCGTAAGATTTTTAATAAACGACATTCGTTTTTCAAATCAACATTCAACTTTGAAATTTTTTATGGTTTGGTTTCTGTGCTTAAGCTTTGTCTCTCATAATTGACGAGGCAAATGAATTGGTCTTTGAAAGATCGTTTCATTTACTCTTTAACGGTATATTTTTTGATGTTGTGTAAATAATAATCCTTTCATTTTCATGTAAATATAGGTCATATTTTATTTTTATTTTATTTTTCTCCTTTCACTTGGGTTGGCTGTGGGGAGACGGTCAGAATTAAGTGTAGGGGGGTCTCATCTTCATTTTTGATTTTACATGATTTATTTTTTTGCATTTTTTTTCCAAAACTCAAAACTTAAAAAAAATCTTTTTAGCATATTGATTTACTTTAGAAGAAACACTATAGGATAAGTATATGTTTCTGGTTATTAAATTGAAATTTTTGAAAATTTATTTATCTCAACTAAAATAAAAATAAAGTTTGATTACAAGATACTATGGTTTAACTAGTATATAAGAAGGTTCATGGGTGATAATTATGAAGTATATCCTAATTGTAATCTTTGTTTAAAAAAGTGGTTGATTTGAAGTAAAGGCGATAACATTTTAAATCTTCTAAGTTAAGAGTGACATTTTAAATCTTCTAAGTTAAGTGGTACTAAGATGATATTGTAAAACTCTCTCTTCATAAAAAAAACAAAAAAAACAAAAAAAATTGTATATATGTATGTATTTTATTAACACCTACATTCGATAGGTGTACACACTTGTGTGCACACTCGACACGCTCTATATTCTTCTCACGTAAGCCCGAAAGACAGTGCATGGTCGGTATATCTGTGTTAGGTGTATGTATATAAATATTCTTTCATTAATTATTCCTACAATCGATAGGTATACATGCTTGTGTGTACACTCGCCATGCTCTGTATTCCCCTTACGTAAGCCCACAAAGCAGTGCATGGGTGGTATATTTGACCTCAGTTTTCTAAGTTAGGCATATATAAATATTGTTAATATCAATAAAATTTTCAAATAAAGAGAGAGTAAGAAATTGAAATCCAAACACTATTTTGACTTGTTTGATTTGACTTGTTATTCCAAAAAAAATACCGCTTTAAAAAGCATCGAAAATCAATTAAGGATCCATTTCATATTTGCACTATGTTATTAACCGAAACAACTAGCCAAACTAGAGTCTAATTGTGATGATAACTTAATTTTTATTGAAAATTTTGACAAGTAAAAGGTTTTAAATTTCTTGATAATGACCAGAACTTATATTTAAATTATTCGTATCAATTTAAAAGTAAATTCTTCATTTGTAAATATTTTCAAAAAAACTTGCATTCATCTCTTTGTAAATAAATCTTGCATTTAGGAATTATTCATGTTGCATTTGGATTTTGTGGGTAGTATCCGCTGAAAACCCTCGCAAGACAATACTTGTCGTACTAGGAACACCTAGAGGTTTAACGACTTGTTGCATACGCTCAATGCAAAAGTGTTTCCTACGAAAACGGATTTATCTTAGTTTTAGTTTATTTGAGGACGAAATAAAAAGATAAGTGTGGAATTTGATGTGCACGTAAATGTGCATATTTTTACTTCCATATTTAATCTAATTTTATTTAATAAATGACCATTATGGTATTTTACATGTTTAAACCAAAATTTTAATTATTTTCAAATCATCATTTATTCATCTCCATATTGGGGTAAAATGGTCAATTTTGTGTATGATTTAATTTGATAAAATTTACTTACACATTTTAATGTTGTTTTATCGGAATTTGGACTCAACATGGAAGTGGCTTCATGGAAATATGCATGCACAAGAGTTAAAAGGCAAATGAAGATGGAAATAAATGAATTCATGTAATCATGGAGGACCCCACCTATCCACTTATCATGATCCACTATTAAGAGCTAATGCACATGTTAGTAGGGATTAAAAGCACATGCACACTTAATGAAGGATTAATTACTTGCTAATGATTACTTGGTGGCCACAATTTCTAAGGGGCATTTTGGGTAATCCCTTAAAATATGGATAGGGTTTTAGGCATGTATAAATACCCCTTATGTTTCATGTAATGAAGCTCTTACCACCTTCTCTTTAGTTTAGTTGTAGCATATAAACATAAACTCTATTTCTTTAATGGCTTCTTAGCCTTTGCTTATGCTATTTATTTTTATGCAATTTTAATACATGTTCTTTTCTTTGTTGTTTCTTTTATGTTAGTAGTGTAGATCTCTTTCTTTTATGCAAGTAGATTAGCTTTTAGTTTATTTCAGTTAGCTCTCTTTTTCCTCTTGTTTATGTTTATGTTGCAATCTACATTTGTTGAAATGATAACAAATATGAGAAGCTAAACCCCTTCAATTTAGGGGTAATAAAGCTCTCTTAATCATGTAGATTCAACATATTTGCTAATTTGTGACTCTCGTTTTGCTTCGTGGAATTTTTGATGTGGTAAAATTTTGCTGTTTAACTTTGAATTTGATAGCCTATGTTGTTGACACCAAATAGGCTATGCTTAAACAAACATAAACACAAATTACCTCTTCATCTACATATGATTTTGGTAA
The DNA here is from genome assembly GCA_030737815.1 of Allium fistulosum. Lineage (NCBI taxonomy): Eukaryota > Viridiplantae > Streptophyta > Magnoliopsida > Asparagales > Amaryllidaceae > Allium > Allium fistulosum. The sequence goes on from CM060902.1 coordinate 1,028,659,194, forward strand.
TGAAGTGGATTTTAGAATCAAAATTTGATGGTATATATTACTAATCAATGGTAAATAGATCATGCTTAAAACAGATTTTATTTTTAATTTCATTATCATTTTCACGAGAGTTAACAAGTGGTTTGGATGGTGTGTTAAAGTTTGATGGTTTATATTGGGCTAATTAATAGCATAAATAGACCATACTTATGATAAACACATCAACTAAATTCACAAATGTCCAAAAAGAGATACCATAATTTCATTAGGTTGATTTATGTGATCATGAGAAGGGAATTGCCTCTAAATTTCTTTCTACTCTCATATTTTTATTTACTTTCTTCGTTAGCTAGTTTTTACATTTTTAGCTTAAAACAACTTCAAATCTTGGATTAATTTGATTGAGTAGGATTAAAAGTCAATTCAATTCCCTACGGATCGACCCATACTCACCACGTACTAAAATTGTACACCGTGCGCTTGCGGTTATTTTTATTATAATTTTTAATGGCGGTTTTCTAAACCGATAGCGAATCCTGCTGTTAATCAATATTTGTTTATAGTCATTGAATAAGCCAACTTGATAGGAAATTTCATTCTTGACATGTTTATACTTATCCATGAGTGAAAACTGGGATGCGTAAATAGATACCAACATACTTCATAGATTGTCCTTGTGCTTTGTTTATAGTCATTGAGTAAGCCAACTTGGTAAGAAATTGCCTTCTTGACATGTTTATACTTAGTTCCAAACAGTATTTTAGATTATATTATTGGTGTTGCACACTGAACCACTATTAGTCTTGTGCCATTGCAAAGGTCGTCCACAGGAGCGAGGTTTCTTAGTAGAATTATAGGACACCCAACCTTTATTTCAAGTTTGAAGGGGTAAACCATTACATTCTATTGAGTTTAGAAACTCGTTTGGGTAAAGATCATTGTTTGACTTTTCGACCAACTTATCTTCGGCAAGGAAAATATGACCTTCACTTGGACATAGTTACAGACATGAAGAACTTATGGTGTTAACATCTTCATTACGTGTAGACAAAATTATTCATTCGGTAAAAAACAATGGAGGTTTAGGTAATGTCAACCCGCTTTTTGACCAAAGCAGACTTCAACTAGAATTAGAAGTCTCCAAATTTCTTGAGTTCAACCCTTTTATCCTTCTAAGCATGGTTCTGAATTCGTGACTCATCTCGTCATCATTTTAGCCTTCTAATTCCAGTTGAAGTCTACTTTGGTCAAAAAGTGGGTTAACGGGTATCACATTTAGTTCTGGCTAAACTTTAGAAATTAAATCAGTTTGGTTACTGCATCTATTCATCAATGCCAAATCAACTGATAAATGCGGTTAGATCCTATGTGAACATTGAATGAAAAGGGAGAAAGGTATTTCAGTTAAATAAGTCATCACACTATAGTTTGCAATTTTAAATAGCAGTAGAAACTGCGTATAACGATACCCGCTATAAGTAAGTTGAGAATTCAGATCAGACTCTTCAAAATTTAAACGCATGTTCTTCTATAAAGTTAATGCTTCCACGTATTTCCAAAAAGACGAATGTCATAATGTTGCTCCAACAATATCTTCACGTAAATCTCTTGAGATAACATTAAAAATTTGATGAAAGTCTCTCCTACAACCACTGTTATTCCACCTAATGGCTTAGAACTGTCCCGAATATCCTTTAACGAACGATTAACTATTTCGACACAAAATCTATGTTGCATCGGCACTTCGTACTCGATTTTTCTTTGACAAATAATCCAACAGCCGTTGACGTTTTCCCATAAATTTTCATAGACCTCTTTGTGATAAAAAATCTTTTTTATGTAATTTTAAATGTGAAGTAAGTCTTTGTATCTTATCAGTGAAACTAAATACTATTTCGACATAAAATCTATATTGCATCGACACTTCATCCCATATAGTAAGGCTTGTTTTTCTTATAAGTTAAGCAGTCATGGATTGCTTTGTAAATCTACATAGTGAATCTTCTAAAATATTCAGAGGAAGAGAGAATGTTGAATATGCAGTTCCACCTCCATGCAAGAGCAGTGAAGCAATACCAGAGGAAGCTACGGTTATGACACTGTGTCACTTGCTACAATATTTGTCGATAATTGTGTTATATAAATATGTTTCTTCAGTTCAAGCCCCTCCATTTAAGAATAAAATTATACCATAGTCATTCCTTACAGAATAAAATATCTTCATATATGCATAACATTGGTCATTATTGAATGGTCAATATTTTGTTCGGCCTTTGCAGCTTGCCCTGAATATCGTAACTGGGTATGTGCCCATATAAGTCTATTATGGCAAATTACATTCCAATTTTCGGTTGGTAGAGGCATTGGTGGAAAATCTAATAAACTTTTCATAGATTCCTATAGCAATTTATTTTAAAAATGTAGCCCATGGTCTTTGGTTTGATACTCCGATGGGATAGGAATTAAAAAATTTGTTTTGATCGTATGAGGTAGGTCGTCGTAGATGTGCGCAGAGAATCTATGCCATAGAAGATGTGGTTGTAATGGGGAGCAATCTGTAAGGATAATACAGAAAAATCTTCTTAATCGATATCCCGTATTAAAGACTGAGGCCTCTTCCAAACATGTAACTCATTTGTCATCATCTTCTAATATGCTTTTAGTAACATATGCATCTTTAAATGTTTGATGAATTTGACCATTTACTGTTCTCAAATCTTCAAATGATATTGGTCCTTTGGTAATAGTCAATCATAAACGTATATAAAAGTGTTCTTCAGAATTAGGGCTTGCAAAATACATTCGACCAATTACTTTGGATTGTAAACTTCTTAGTGACCATTTGTGTGTAACTTTGTTCCATGTGAAATGCTCAGGAAATTCTTGGTATGTAAATTGTTGTGCTACAGGATGTGTCCCACAGAAGTTGAAAAACTCAATCAAAGTTGATGTTTGGTTTCGGGCCCTTGCCTTTATATCATCGGCAGACTCCCTTAGATTGAAAGTCACCAGATGCATTCCAGGAAGATGTAGCTATGGATGAATAATGTAGGATCCTCCTCATGCATATGATAACCAAAAATGTGCCATGCACCTTCAAGTGATCCAATGTACCTTGAATCAAGATACTGCTTGATTTCATCTTCTTTATCACTTACCATTGTTGTTCAATCATGCATGTTAATTGGGATTTTAACCAAATAGAAATCAACATGAGTTAGTGCATTGAAAGGAGAACAAGATGACTTGAAATTTGGCAAAGACACTCAGAAGGACTAAAGGAAGAGCTTAAGGAAGTATGGAGCCCAAAATAGGCTAAGTCCTTAACTTGGCCCAAGTCAGACCCTTAACTCGGCAGTGACTCTAAATGCCACATCGTGGCATCTTCATACTTTTGCGAAGTGAACCCCTAGTCTTCCTATGCCTCTTCATGAAGTTTGTAAAGTTCTAAAGAGCCCATAATCAAGAATGAAGACGTAACGGTCCAAACGACGGGATAATCCAAGTCGAAGAAGAATGATAATCAAAACCCATTAATAATCTACAAATTACATGGAGGACATCTAAACTAACCAAGGAGTTCAAAACAGGAAGATTTAGCCAAAGATTAGCTAAGGATTAAACTCGGCACCGAGTTAAGGCTTTGACCTGGTACCGAGTTTAGGCATTAACTCGTGTTGTCATGACATTTCTTGTGCTATCTTGAGCCGATCCTTGGACTTCTCTAGAAGCAAGCTTCTGATCCAATATGATTGCTACCTCTATAAATACAAACCATAGTGCAACCAAGAAAGGATCGGGTTTCTGCCATCATATGCGGAAGTTCCGTCTCTTCTTCAACTCTTTCCTCTACACCATAGTCACCAAGATAGCTACTCTAGGAAATTCTAGGACATAGAATCAGTTTAACCCTTGTACTTGTTCTCTCTCAAATCCCTTATAATTTCATTTAAGCTAGATCAAACCAATACTCAAATCTATAAAGTGGACGTAGGCTTAGTTAACAGCCGAACCACTTAAAAATCTCTGTGTCTCATTTACTTTTCTGCAATTTTCTATTATATTTTCTCTGTTCTAATAGGGCTAGTGCTTTCACATCGTACTTCAAGGTGTCGATCAATTTTTTGGGTTAACAGTTTGGTGCTTTCATTGAGAACCAGTGAACCCAGGCTTAGATCTAGCTCTCAACTTTGGATAGGATAGATCTACAAGTTAGATCCACAAATTCATCTTTGGAAAGTTTGAAGTCTTTCTACTGAAGACCAATAGCAAGAAGAAAGAAGAGTGCTTCTAGGAGTTCTGCAGGAGCAACGGTTGGTGGTAATGAAGCAAACCCCCAACAAATCGAAGCGAATAACAATAACAACAAACCGATAGGGATTAATACTGGTAATGCAGCTCCAGGATCCTCTACTCAATAAGAGGTTGTAACCAGAGGAGAGCTAAACCAAATGGTCAACAAACTTAACTACAAAATGGTGGAAAGCCAAAAGGCTCTTATGGACAAGTTTGATGCTTTGCTAGCACTACAGCCGCCAAGTGCTCCAAGAGCTAGGCAAGAAACTGCAGGTACTATGGAATAAGAGAATTCCTATTTTTAAGCTTAAATGGGAGGAATGACAAACCAAAACAGAAAGAGGTTGTTGGTGGAGGTGCAGGGATTATTATAGGGGGGCAATGGAAGTGCTCCTTTTATCGGAAGACAACCTAGTGCTAACCAAAATCTTGGAGTGAACATTCCTCAACTGAACAACGGAATGCTTGTTTCTGACTCTGAAGATGACATGCAACTTGATGGTGATGGATTGGAACTATATGCTGATGTAAACAAGCAAAACACTGGAAATGAAGTCCAAACTGCCACAGTAACGCCGACCGTGTTCCAACGGAACTCTACAGGAGTAGTTCTCCCAGAGAATGGAGAACCTAGGCTTCAGCTGGCAAACCAAAACCATTTGCGGAGTCAAACGCTTGGCACAACCCCTGACAGTTGACCCATAGATTACCGTGTTAGGGAAAACTACATCGCTAACATGGTCAAATAGTTGGTGAAGAAAAGTAGAGGCATGAAGAACAAGGAGTGGGATTCCATGCCAAGCCAAACTCCGTTCATTAAAAATGTTCTAAGAGAAGAATATCCTTGGAAGTTCACCATACCGACAATGTCATCATACAACCGCACAACAGATCCCAGACAATAATATCTTCTTGGAAGGAGTCGCTTCCATGTGGTTTACTATACTTCCACCGAAATCCATTTCACTTTTGATGAACTGGCAAAGAGGTTTTTTGAGCAGTTTAGGCTCCATTCTACACATCCTAAGGATGTGTCCCTATCTAGCCTGTCAGAAGGACCTAAAGAATAATTAAAGGGCTTCTTAAGCCGATGGAAATAGGCTCTTGCAAGAAAATCTTTCTGTGTGCATCTATAAGTCGCACATCGCTTCTTGAACTGATGGAACTGTGCTCTTGCAAGCAAATCTCCTCGCGTGCCTCCCATAGGCCGCACGTTACTTCTGGAGCCAATGGAACCTTGCTCTTTTAAGAAATCTCCTTGTATAGGCACCCATATGCCACACCTCACTGCTTGAACCGATGGAACTGCGTTTACGTATGCTGCACTCCTTTTCTTCTTGGACCAATGGAACTACATCCATGTAAGCATCCATTCATCCGCTCCTTGAATCGATGGAACCCTGTTCAAGTATGCTCCAGTCCTTCACTTCTTGGACCAATAGAACCGTGTTCAAGTAAGCATCCATTCATTCGCTCTTGAACTGATGGAACTGCATTCAAGTACACTCCATTTCTTCGATGCTTGAACTGGTGGAACCGCATTCAAGTACGCTCCATTCATTCACTACTTGACCAATGGAACAGCGTTCAAGTATGCTCCATTCATTTGCTACTTGAACCAATGGAACTGCGTTCAAGTATGCTCTATTCCTTCACTACTTGAACCGATGGAACTATGTTCGAGTATGCTCCATTCCTTCACTGCTTACATGGAACCGCGTTCAAGTACGCTCCATCCATTCGCTGCTTGAACTAATGGAACTATGTTCAAGTATGATCCATTCCTTCGCTGCTTGAACCGTTGGAACCACATTCAAGTATGCTCCATTCATTCGCTCCTTGAACCAATGGAACTGCATTCGAGTACGATCCATTCCTTTGCTGCTTGAACCGGTGGAACTGTGTTCGAGTATGCTCCATTCCTTCGCTACTTAAACCGTTGGAAATATGTTCAAGTACGCTCCATTCCTTCTCTCCTTGAACCGACGGAACCACGCTCAAGTACGCAATATTTTCATATTCTGAAATTCGCACATCGCACCTTGAACCGGTGGAACCCTGTTCTCGCAAGCAATGAACACATGCTCCATACAATAAGAAAGCGCCGGCATTGCCCCAGCAATGCTGGGAAATGGAAAATTATTAGTCAATTGAGAAATTCAGTCGTAATTGTCAAAGACTCGGCATCGTCCGAAGAAAGGGAGCGTCGAGAGAATTCCGTAAAGTTGGGTCGTTTGTGCACAAGTCTCTGGAGATAGAGACAGGAAGTGCAATCATGATCTCGACAGCAAAATTGGAAATGTTAGAATACAATGCTTAGGATCAAGCAATAGAAACACTAGCTCCTAGAAATGATCAAACAGCTATCAAACAACCTAGACCGGGGGCAGCCGAATGGTTGCTCGGATCACATGATCACTTATCGAATGCTCGACCCAGCGTTCGGCATAAACAAGCCTATGGAGTGGGGGCATACGTGCTAGCACTTAGTCAAGATGAGCACCACTGAGCTCAAATGGAAAACAACTGCGAAGTTGGCTAAATCGAGATACACCACAGTTTTTTACACCAAACAGAGTATTTTGGCAATCACAACAGAGCTAAGCAATATAGTATGCTGAATAACCGCGAAATTGGAAGGGAAATTGGTCCGGCCTCCTAGGGACCAATGTTTCTCCAGCAACATCAGGAAATCCAACCCATTATATTGACAAGAGGATCAAACTCCTTAGAGTTCGGCGTCGCCCAAAGATAAGTGATAATAGGAGGAACGTATCCCCGCCCAGATATAGGCGAAGACAGAAGGCATTTCTAGAATCAAATCTTCCATGCACCAGTTTCCGAAGATAGAAGCAAGTGTTTGACTGAGGTTTCAAATCCCAACTTGCAAGAATCCAGTGTAGCCTGAAGCCCGCTAATGTCTGGAGGAAATAAATTGTCTTTCAAGAATCTGATACAGCCAATAAACTTGGGATGTCAGGAAAGAAAACCCTCAATCATCATAGATTCATCATGACTTGGACTTTGGTCACGCTTGGGAATAATAAGCCATGTAGAGATCAATCAGGTACCTCGACTCCTGCTTGCGGAGAACCTGCTATTGTCTGAAGATAGACAACGGCAAGGAGCGAACGCTCGGTCGAGCAGCTAAACCATCGATTCCCAAAGATTGGAACCAATGAATAAGGTGGATATCCGCAACAACGTCAACGGCCTAGCATAGTACATATGGCATGGAACATGCAAGGTTAATTATCATAGATTCAAGATAACCACTACCAAACTCTACCGATCCATGATCAGGATAGGAAGAGTGCAGTCGTACTGGGGGCAATGTAACAACTCGCCCCACAGTATCTAACTTTACATAAGTGCCCGGAGTTTAGCATTTCGAAACAACGGGTTCCGCAAATGGAAGTCAAATTGCAACAAAAGTCGGTCAAAGGAAATACAACCATACACAAGCAAGAATAACCATGGAATTGGTTAAGAAACTGCTCTGTACCACCAAAGGGAGCACTTACAGTTATAAACAAACCAATGTAACAAAAACATCGAGATACTAGGGTCGACGAGAAACACTCATAGTAGTAAACCATCGAGGTTCTAACTTCCAGAGAAAGAAGTTGGTCCTCAACTGAGTTCCTACCCTTGTCTTCAGAAAACTATTGTTGCCCGAAGATAGACGACAAGAGGAACACATAACCATTAAATGGCCAATTGTAACACCCCATATTTTTCGTAACATTATTTAGGATATTTAATTAGTTAAATTAAGTAAAATAATGTCTTGATTAATGGGTTGAGATTTGTGATTAAATTAAGGGGTAGCCGTGCCATATTAATGAATAGATAAATGAAGTAAAATGGACTTAAGTGTTAGGAAATAAGGGAGGGCAAAACAGGAAAATGATTAAACTTGTACCCTAGACCCTTAGGAAAATGAACACACCCTCATTTCATTTTATCACAAACAAAAATAACCACACTAAGGTCGGCCACCATTAGCAAAGGAGAAGAAGAGAAAGCTAAAGTTTTCAAGAGGAATATCAAATTAATTTAATCAAGATCGAATCTCATATCTTTAATCACAAAGCTAAGGTGAATAATAACTACATCTCACTTTTCTATATGTTTTCAGTTTTAAGATGAAACTCGAATTTATCTTGCATGATTTAGCCATGTTTTAGAAGAGCAAAATGTTTATATATACTTGTTGATGATTTATGCATATTTATATTGATTTTTATGATATGTTTGAGATGAAAACCCTATTAAATGACATCCAATTGGCTTGAGAATTTAAATGTAGATCTAAAATAATATTTTAGAGGTGGCTTTCAATTTTCAAAATTTTCTGAATTAATGTGGATTTTATATTTATTTTCTAGTGAAGAAAATGATTTATAGGGTTATAAATTGTTTACGGCAAAATAAATAATTATTTGGGTCTAAAATTTATATATGTTAGAAAAAATGTTGAAGAGGATTTTCTGAAATTTTTATAGAATTTTCCTAAGTGTTTTGATGAATATATAAAATTGTTTAAGGTATGGGACTTAAATGTTTTATATATTTAATTAAGGAGAATTGGCATTTTGCAAAATAAAATCATTGTTTAATTCTAAAAATATTGGTAGCACTTTGAAAAAGGGATTTAGTAACCAATGAAATTTTGACAAACAATAGCAGGTCAGTTAAAAAGTTTCTCTTTTAAGTTAAAAACAAAAATAACATTATTTTAGTGTGTTTCGCTACTTTCGGCATAGGAGGTTCCGACCCAGACCTTTCGCCACCATTGGTTCGAAACCAATGCGCATGGTATCAAGCTACTTGGTACGTAGCGCATTGGATAAATGAGAAGGGTACTTAGTCGAAACGCTAGGTTCCGAAGGGGTTGGAGTAAGCTTTGTTTTAAAAATCAAGGGTAGCGCCTGCTTTGCTTTCGAAAGGTTAGCTCTCGACCCAGTGGGCTTTCGACTGGGTTAAATGTTTTAAAGAAGAGGTTTCGAATGGGTTGCACTCTTATGATTTGAATAATGTTTTCGAAGAGGTCGAAACCCCTAGGTGCTGCCTTTCTACCTTTCGAAGTCAATGGTTTCAAAGGGTACGCTTTGTTTTAAAAATTTACCACTTCTCCAATGCTTTCGAAGGGATGGTTTCAACACCAGCACTTCTTCACTTAGGAATAGGTTTCGAAAGGAAGGCTTTCGACTTAGATGTTTTAAATGACCCTTTTTATTCTAAGTGAAGTATAACCCAAAGGTTTCGAAAGAGTTGGTTTAAATGGTTTCGAAAGGTGTTTTTCCACATGTTTTAAATTGAACTGAAGTGCTTTCGAAAGGTTTGAGTTTGTAAAGGGTTGATGCTTTCGAAAGGTATTTAAAATAGTTTCGAAGGGGTGGTTCCCCAAAGGGTTTCGAAGGAGTCGAAAGGTAGTGTTTCTGATGGTTTCGAAAGGGTTGAAATGGAAGGTTTTTCCAAGGTTTTTAAAGGCAATGTTTTGAAGTGTTTTAAGATATGATGTCTAAGGTTTTAAAGCTTTCGAAAGAAAGGTTTCGAAAGGGTTTTAAGGATGGTTTCGAAAGGGAGGTTTTGGCCTTTCGGCCTAGATAAATAAAAGGTTTTGCTTGGTTTCGAAAGAGAAGATTTCAATGGTTTAGAAGGGGTACTTACAATTGAATCGAAAGGGGTACTTTCAAGTGTTTAATTGTTTTCGTCAACTAAGGTTTGAGTAAAGTGTGTATATATATATAACATGGCAAGGTTATTTTGAGTAAAGCATAGAGTATATGTATTTTCCTTGTGTGAGTTTGATTTAAAGGTCTTAAATCATTTTGAAAAAGGTTTCAAGGAAAATTATGGGAAGGGATCCCTAAGTGAAAATGACTCAGATATTAGAATACCAGATGGGACTGGTATAGGGTCACGCCCTATACATTAGCTATTGGCCCCAGCTAATTTAGTCCAAAATTCCAGTGTGTAGGGCTTTGTCACAGGTAAGACTAAAATTATGATTACACACAGAAGGGAATATATATTTGTATACATATAGGTTATTGATGAGCCCGCATAACCATTAGGATCAGATGACCCTGGGAGATGTTAAGTTAAGGAAAAACCATCCAGAAGAGAAGTATTTAAGGACAGACTGTACAGAAGAGGTGTGTCTAACAGATGTTAGATTATTTTGTTATTTTGTCTGGTAGGCCTGAGTTAGCCAAAGGTTAATAGTCAGCCAAACAAAACTAAAGTGTTTGAACAGATATTACTTTTATTACTTGACATGTAAGTTTACATAATGATGCTTTACAGTATTTAACCAGTTTTGGTTTTAGGAAAAGATTTGCAAAAGATATGTTTTAAAAGAATGTTAGTGAGGGGAAACCCGTTCCGCTAAGCGGTGTGGTCTCACTTAACGTTAATAATCGGGATGTATAGTACTATTCACACCAGGCTTTATGTTTGACTTGAAGTTTATGTTTTTTCCTTAAACTCCCGGGTGCTCAAAATTTATTTGAGTAGGCTGAGGGTTGAGGTTCTTTCAGGTTTTTAGTAGGATGACGAATAAAGCTACCGGAGGCGAGCAGGAGGCTAACGGATTGCTATTAGGAGTTGCAGTTCTTTGTTTTGTGTTTATTTCCTCTATGTATGTATTAAGTCAATTATGACTATATGACTCTGATCATTCAAGGGGGCGTCTACATATGTCGCTCTTGGCGTATTTTGCAATATATTTTATCATTGCCTTGGAAATGCTTTGGGATCATGTAATATGAATATGGAACATGTGTTTGGAAACGTAATGGAAAAATGTTGTTTTGAAATCTATGATTTGTTTCATATTCAAGTGCTTCTGATATTATAGATACCATTAACATAGCCGTATTTAGTCGCCGGAAGTTAATACTATAGATGACTGTATCATCTGTAGCGCTTAGCTTTGGGCCTCTAGATAAGGGATGTTACAACTTGGTATCAGAGTATAGGTTTATGAATAATTTAACAAAAAATGACTTTTGAAAACATAATCCTTAGGAATTAGAGTTAAGATCGGGGTATGGGATAACGCTATAGTAACGTACTTGTATTTGCTATATATAAGTATACACTTTATCTCTAGACTTCTATCTTTGTTAGGCTATTCTTTTGTATCTCACAAGGCTTGAATACAGATATGGATGGAAGAAGTGGCAGAGTTAATCTAGGAGGAGACAGCACCACCACAAATGGAAATGCCTGACCAAATGCTAGAAGAGGTCAAGGTCAGACTCAAGCTGAGAATGTTGGTGTTGGGGTCACACAAGTTGATATGGGAGCCATGTATCAGTTGGTGTTGGGGTTGTTGGAGGAAATGCTGCGGGAGGAGTTAAAGAAGCTCAAGTAGTCAACCAGTATGCTAATTGAAGCAGAGACTATGCTAGGCTTGGGGGAAAGCCGTTTATTGGAACTGAGGATGCTATCAAGGTGGAAAACTGGCTGCTACACCGTGAAAGGATTTTTGCTGACTTAGGGCTCAATGACGAGCAAAAAAGGAGACTTTCTTCAAGACAGCTTCAGGGAGATGCTTTTTTCTGGTGGAATACTGTAACTGCTGGTGTGGATGAAGAGACTATGACGTGGGTAGATTTTAGGAGGAGGTTTCAAGAAAGGTTCATGTCAGTAATAGCGTAGTCTGTGTCGGTTAGAAAGTTTGCTGAGTTGGAATAAGGGGAGATGTTTGTTCTAGAGTATGCTAGAAGGTTTAAAGAGTTAGGCCAGTATGGCTATGCCACTTTTGACACGGTGATGAAAAGGAATGAAAAGTTCATTAGAGATTTGAAGCCAGAATTGGCAAGGGCTACTTTGCCGCACATTAGAGAACCATGTGATGTGATAGTGGAAATGGCATTGAGACATGAGGAGATGTTAGCTTATTTGGAGAAGAAGAAGGAGAAGAAGGTCCAGGTTGGACAGGGCTAGAAGAGAAAGTTTTTCCATAAGAAGAATGCTTAGAAGGGAGAAGCAACGAAGAAAGGAAAGTCTGAGGTGGTCTGCTATAAGTGCGACAAGAAAGGACATTATGCTCATAAGTGTCGTACTGGAAAAGGAAAAGGAAAGGAGGTGATTGGAAAGAAGAACATTAGGTGCTTTAATTGTGATCAGATCGGCCACTACAAGAATCAGTGCAAGGAACCTACAAAGGATGGAAAGGGCCAAGTGTATGCATTGGAGCCCGCGGCTTCTAGGCCAGTAGTGCAGGAGAAGGGGAAGGCTGTGTTTGGAGGTACGCTTCAGATTCACGATATGTCTGTTAGTGTTTTATTTGATATTGGTGCATCGCATTCTTTTATATCTCGATGTTTGGTAGATAAGCTTAACCTAGTATCCTCGTATTTAGTTAATTCTTTAAGAGTTGCAAATCAGATAGGTGGGTATGCGACACTTGGGATGAAGTGTGACCACTTAGAGTTTGACTTGCAAGGTTACACCTTTGTTTACAATTTGCATGTATTTGAATTTTTAGGATTCGAAATTATATTGGGTATGGATTGGTTAAGTGAAAATGATGTTAGGATATTTTGCCAAGAAAGGAAAATATCATTTAGACACCCGGATTGTAGTGATCGGATAGTTTATACCGTAGAAAACCCCAGCTGTGAGGTGAATGCTTTGTTGGGTGTTATGGAGTTAGAAGATGAGTTGAATCGCGTTTTCATAGTTAGAGAATTCGTGGATGTGTTTGAACTTGTAGTTGGACTGCCGCCAAAACGAGCCATTGAGTTTCAGATTGATTTAGTGCCTGGAGCAGAATCGGTGAGTAGGCCGCCAAGCAGGATGACAACTATAGAGATGAAGGAACTGAAGGTGCGGTTGGTGAATTTGGAAGGCAAGAGTTTTATTAGACCGAGTAGTTCACCTTGGGGAGTAGAATTAGTATTTGCTAAGAAGCCGGATGGATCGTTAAGGCTATGTATCGACTATCGTAAGTTGAATGAGAAGATGATAAAGAATCGATATCCATTGTCGAGAATTGACGATTTGTTCGATTAGCTGAGTGGAGCCAAGGTATTCTCTCAGTTAGATTTGGCGACAGGATTTCATCAGCTTAGAGTAGCAGAGGATAGTATGCCGCTGATGGTGTTTAGGACGAGGTATGGATCGTACGAATGGTTAGTTATGCCGTTCGGACTAACTAATGCGCTGGCTTTCTTTGTGGATTTGATGAATCGGATTTTCCGAGAGCACTTGGATAGATTTGTGTTGTTTTTTATAGATGATATTCTGATATACTCTAAGGATGAGAAGGAGCATGAAGTTCATCTTAGAGTTGTGCTTGAGACATTGAGACAGCATCAGTTAAAGGCAAAGTTCTCGAAGTGCCATTTTTAGAAGAAAGAAGTGAAGTTTCTTGGTCACGTGGTTTCAGAGAAAGGATTGTCAGTCGATCCAGAAAAGATCGAAACCCTTAATAATTGGAAGAGACTAGAAATGGTAACTGAGATAAAGAGTTCCCTTGGATTGGTTGGATATTATCGAAGGTTTATAAAGGATTTTTCGCGGATAGCGGCACCGATGACCAAGCTAACGCGAAAGGATGTAAAGTTTGTGTGGACCGATAGGTGTGGGGAAGCATTTCAGAGCTTGAAACGCTTATTGATCCATGCACCGGTGTTGGTGGTTCCAGAGGGGAATCAAGATTTAGTTGTTTATACTAACGCGTGTGGAATATGATTGAGAGCTGTGCTGATGCAGAGAGGTAAAGTGATTTCCTATGCAACTCGAAAGCTCAGACCGCATGAGGTTAGGTATCTGAAGCATGATTTGGAGTTAGCTATAGTAATATTTGCCTTGAAGGTGTGGAGGCATTACCTTTTAGGAGAGAGGTTCGAGCTATACAAATCATAAGTTGTTGAAGTATTTATTCTCTCAGAAGGAGCTGAACATGAGACAACAAAGATGGTTGGAGTTTATTGCTGCTTATGATTTTGGAATTGAGTATATGCCCGGAAAAGGAAATAAGGTTGCAGATGCACTTAGCAGGAAGCATCAGAATGTAGTGTTGGCTATGATAGAAGAATGGAAAGATTTGGGAGCCTTGACAGCTTGTAAAGTACAATATAGATCCGAGGCTGAGTCTAGTAGAGAAAGTGTTATGTTATCTTGTTTAGAAGTTCGACCAGTAACGATTGATAAGATTGCTTCTAAATAGGAGGAGGATCCAGTGTAAGCCAAACGGATCAGGAAGTTAAGGGAAGGAACGGAGAGCGATGACTTTAAGGATTTCAGTCTTGACTAGAACGGGTGGTTGAGAAAGAAAGGTAGATTATGTGTTCCAAATGTGGGAGACATAAGGAAGGAAATTTTGGAGGAATGTCATCGTTCGAAGTTCACTATTCATCCAGGAGGAACGAAGATGTATCAGGATATGAAGAGAATTTTCTTCTGGGAAGGCATGAAGAGGGATGTTGGCTTATGCATGAAACAGTGTTTGAACTGTCAGCAAGTGAAAGTCGAGCATCAGAAGCCAAGTGAGTTGCTTCAGCCATTGGATATTCCAGTATGGAAGTGGGATTCTATCTCTATGGATTTTATTGATGGGTTGCCAAGATCTAGTAAGGAAATGAAAGTATATGGGCCATAGTAGATAGATTGACCAAGAGTGCCCATTTCATCCCAGTTAAGTCAAATAGGACAGTACCTGTATTGGCTAAGTTGTTTATGAAGAATGTAGTAAGACTTCACGGAATTCCTAGTAGCATAGTTAGTGATAGAGATTCCTTATTCACTAGCGAGTTCTGGAGGAGTCTACAAGAAGCTTTGGGAACCAAGCTCAAGATGAGTACCGCTTACCATCTACAGGCAAATGGACAAACGGAAAGGGTTAACAAGATCTTGGAGGACTTGTTACAAGCTTGTGTATTGGATTTCAGAGGATCACGGAAAGACCATCTACACCTAGTCAAGTTTTCATATAACAACAGTTACCAGGCTAGCATTGGGATGGCACCGTTTGAGGCTTTATATGGAAGATCATGTAAATCTCTAGTTTATTGGTTAGAGACCGGAGATAGATTAGTTCTTGGTCCTGATTTGGTAAAAAAAGCAGCATAAAAGATTGAGATAATTAAGGCGAGAATGAAAGAAGCTCAGTCTAGGCAGATAAGTTATGCAGATGGAAGAAGAAAAGATTTAGAGTTCTCTTTTGGAGATCATGTTTTCGTCAAAGTATCGCCGATGAAAGGTGTTATCCGGTTCGGGAAGATGGGGAAGTTAGCACCAAGGTTCGTAGGACCATTTCCTATTTTAGAGAGGATCAGGAAACTCGCATATAGAGTAGAGTTACCGAGTAGTTTGACAGGAGTCCACGATGTTTTTCATGTATATCATCTGAGGAAGTATGTTAGAGATCCAGACACTACTATAACACCGACTGTGTCAGAAGATTTAGTAGTGGAGCCAGACATGACTATAGTTAGGAAGCCTATTCGGATAGTCGAGAGAGATGAGAAGAAGTTAAGGAATAAGACAATCAGACTAGTGAAAGTTCAGTAGAGTGATGATGAGAGAGACTGTACTTGGGAGACCGAGAGCATGATTAGAGATGCTTACCCTGATTTGTTCTGATGGTACGTTTTATCTTTGATTGTTTTAATGTGTTCCTTATCGTAATTTCGAGGACGAAATTCTTTAAGGAGGGGAGATTGTAACACCCAATATTTTTAGTAACATTATTTAGGATATTTAATTAGTTAAATTAAATAAAATAATGTTTTGATTAATGGATTGAGATTTGTGATTAAATTAAGGGGTAGACGTGCCATATTAATGAATAGATAAATAAAGTAAAATGGACTTATGTGTTAGGAATAAGGGAGGGAAAAATAGGAAAATGATTAAACTTGTACCCTAGACCCTTAGGAAAATGAACACACCCTCATTTCATTTTATCACAAATGAAAATAACCACACTAAGGCCGGCCACCATTAGCAAATGAGAAGAAGAGAAAGCTAAAGTTTTCAAGAGGAAAATCAAATCAACTTAATCAAGATCGAATCTCATATCTTTAATCACAAAGCTAAGGTGAATAATGACTACATCTCACTTTTCTATATGTTTTCGGTTTTAAAATGAAACCCGGATTTATCTTGCATGATTTAGCCATGTTTTAGAAGAGCAAAATGTTTATATATACTTGTTGATGATTTATGCATATTTATATTGATTTTTATGATATGTTTGAGATGAAAACCCTATTAAATGACATCCAATTGGCCTGAGAATTTAAATGTAGATCGGAAATAATATTTTAGAGGTGGCTTTCAATTTTCAAAATTTTCCGAATTAATGTGGATTTTATATTTATTTTCTAGTGAAGAAAATGATTTATAGGGTTATAAATTGTTTACGGCAAAATAAATAATTATTTGGGTCTAAAATTTATATATGTTAGAAAACATGTTGAAAAGGATTTTTTGGAATTTCTATAAAAAATTCCTAAGTATTTTGACGAATATATAAAATTGCTTAAGGTATGGGACTTAAATCTTTTATATATTTAATTAAGAAGAAGGGGCATTTTGCAAAATAAAATCATTGTTTAATTCTGAAAATATTGGCGGTACTTTTGAAAAAGGTATCTAGCAACCAATGAAATTTTGAAAAACAATAGCAGGTTAGTTAAAAAGTTAATCTTTTAAGTTAAAAATAAAAATAACATGATTTTAGTGTGTTCCTCCACTTTCGACACAGGGGGTTCCGACCCAGACCTTTCGCCACCAATGGTTTCGAAACCAATGCGCATGGTATCAAGCTACTTGGAACGTAGCGCATTGGATAAAGGCGAAGGGTACTTAGTCGAAACACTAGGTTCCAAAGGGGTTGGAGTATGCTTTGTTTTAAAAATCAAGGATAGCGGCTGCTTTGCTTTCAAAAGGTTAGCTCTCGACTCAGTGGGCTTTCAACTGGCTCAAATGTTTTAAAAGAAGAGGTTTCGAATGGGTTGCCCTCTTATGTTTTAAATAATGATTTTGAAGGGGTCGCAACCCCTAGCTGCCACCTTTCTACCTTTCAAAATCAATGGTTTCGAAGGGTATACTTTGTTTTGAAAATTAACCACTTCTCCAATGCTTTCGAAGGGATGGTTTCGACACCATCACTTCTTCACTTAGGAATAGGTTTCGAAAGGAAGGCTTTCGACTTAGATGTTTTAAATGACCCTTTTTATTCTGATTGAAGTATAACCCAAAGGTTTCGAAAGAGTTGGTTTAAATGGTTTCGAAAGGTGTTTTTCCACATGTTTTAAATTGAACCCAAGTGCTTTCGAAAGGTTTGAGTTTGTAAAGGGTTGATGCTTTCGAAAGGTAATTAAAATAGTTTCGAAGGGGTAGTTCCCCAAAGGGTTTCCAAAATGTCGAAAGGTAGTGTTTTTGATGGTTTCGAAAGGGTTGAAATGGAAGGCTTTTCCAAGGTTTTTAAAGGCGATGTTTTGAAGTATTTTAAGATATGATGTCTAAGGTTTTAAAGCTTTGGAAAGGAAGGTTTTCAAAGGTTTTGAAAGGGTTTTAAGGATGGTTTCGAAAGGGAGGTTTTGGCCTTTCGGCCAAGATAAATAAAAGGTTTTGCTTGGTTTTGAAAGAGATACTTTCAATGGTTTAGAAAGGGGTACTTTCAATTGAATCGAAAGGGGTACTTTCAAATGTTTAAATGTTTTCATCAACTAAGGTATGAGTAAAGTATATATATATATTACATGGCATGGTGATTTTGAGCAAAGCATAGAGTATATGTATTTTCCTTGTGTGATTTGATTTAAAGGTCTTAAATCATTTTGAAAAAGGTTTCAGGGAAAATTATGGGAAGGGATCCCTAAGTGAAAATGACTTGGATATTAGAATACCAGATGGGACTGGTATAGGGTCGCGCCCTATACATTAGCTATTGGCCCCAGCTAATTTAGTTAAAATTTCTAGTTTGTAGGGCTTTGTCACAGTTAAGACTAAAATTATGATTACACACAGAAGGGAATATATATTTGTATTCAGGTAGGTTATTGGTGAATCCACAAAACCATTAGGATTAGGTGACCCTGGGAGATGTTAAGTTAGGGACAGATCATCCAGAAGAGGTGTATCTAACAATGTTAGATTATTTTGTTATTTTGTCTGGTAGACCCAAGTCAGCCAAAGGTTAATGGTCAACCAAACAAAACTAAAGTGTTTGAACAGATAGTTCTTTTATTACCTGACATGTATGTTTACATAATGATGCTTTACAGTATTTAACCACTTTTGGTTGCAGGAAAAGATTTGCAAATGATATGTTTTAAAAGAATGTTAGCTAAGGGAAACCCGTTCCGCTAAGCGACGTGGTCTCACTTAACATTAATAACCAGGATGTATAGTATTATTCACACCAGGCTTTATGTCTGACTCGAAGTTTATATTTTCCTCTTAAACTCTCGGGTGCTCAAAATTGATTTGAGTAGGCTGAGGGTTGAGGTTCTTTCAGGTTTTTAATAGGATGACGAATAAAGCTACCAGAGGTGAGCAGGAGGCTAAAGGATAGCTATTAGGAGTTGCAGTTCTTTGTTTTGTGTTTATTTCCGTTGTGTATGTATTAAGTCAATTATGACTATATGACTCTGATCATCCAAGGGGGCATCTTCATATGTCGCTCTTGACATATTTTGTAATAAGTATATTTCATCATTGCCTGGGAAATATTTTGGGATCATGTAATATGAATATGGAACTTATGTTTGGAAATGTAATGGAACAATGTTGTTTTAAAATCTATGATTTGGTTCATATTCAAGTGCTTCTGATATTATAGATACCATTAACATGGTCGTATTTAGTCACCGGAAGTTAATACTATAGATAACTGTAGCATATGTAGCGCTTAGCTTTGGGCCTCTAGATAGGGGATGTTACACCAATCGAATGGTTCGCCTCTTCATTAAAGGAATCATCCTCTGCTCGGAGATAAGGCAGCACTGAAGAGAAATCCCAAACATCGAGTCGCTCATGTGCTAGTTTCTAGAGATAGAAGCTAGTGCACAACCAAAATTCCAATTTTAACTTAGAAAGAATTTTGATGCAGCCTAGAGATAGGCAGTCTCGAGCAAATTTTGCTTGGAACCAATCAGTTGAGTTACATATTCTTGAAGATAGAAACTGATACATGATCAAAATCTCAACACTAGGCTTGGAAGAATTTACTATGATAAATGATAGTGGTGACACATATTTCCAATACATACATCCAAAATGACATTGGCTGATGATGTCAACTTGGAAGAATACAATTGCAGTCAAGGAAACCTAGTCTCTCAAAAATGTATAAGCTTAGTATTCAGTGAGATCAGCCCTATGGACCGGGGCATATATACTTACACTTGGCCAAAATGAACTCGACCAACCCTAAACAGGAATTGCCATGGAATTGGCTTAACCATGCTACAACACAGTTCTGAACAGAGATATATAATAGAATATATCAAAATGACTGTAAGAGTATTATTTTCATGCGCGGAGTCGCGGTAAATAAATATGGTGCAAAGGAACACAGGAGGTGCAGTAGCAAGAAAAAACAATGCTCAGAATCGAGCAATTAAACCACCAGCCCCCGAAGATAGAGACATGTGCAGACTGGATTTTGGAAATCACAAAGAAATAGGAATCAACATTATCGATGTGCACTCGATGGCGAGGAAAAGAACAAAATATGTTATCCTTGCAATGGACTACCCATGGCGAAGTGGAAGCACTTTCCATGATCACGGTGAAAAAATACAAACGGACAAGTGAAAGCGGTGAACCAAAAGTCCTCGATGCCGAGAGAAATCTCTTGGTACTAAAAGGCTCAGAATCGAGTCATTGATGTTCTAGTTTCCGGAGATAGAAACCTATTGGAATCCGTCGTCGCTTGGAGATTGGAAACGTCAAGAAGGCCTAATCACCATCTTTCATGAATTTTATTGTTCTTGGAAAATGGGAAAATTTAAGGAAGGATAATTGAAATCAAATAATCCATATGCTAGTTTTCGGAGATTGAAACTATGTCTGACCAAACTTTAACAACAGCACTGGCAACCAAGCAGGACATACTCGGTAGAAGATAAGCGAAGAAATTTGTGCAACATTGAAAACAAGAACCACTACAAGAAAAGCTGCCATCAATAGCTTTTCACATCAGCGTTTTTAATCATTGTGCCGTTGTTTGCAATTGATAAAAATCAGTAAACGCCGTGAAAAGGAAAAAGGCGGAAAGAATGAATTGCTTAAGCGGGATATTTTTATTTCGCCCGTAGAATTCTAGTTTTTTTTCCTTCATCAAATTTTTCCTCGCAAAACCCTATTCCTCCTCTCCTTCACGTAAAATCATTTGATGAACGCCTTCAAATCGGGTACCTACTCTTTCTCCATAGACGTACCAAACTGTTTCTCCACTGCACTTATTCCTCCACCACTTCTCTTCCTCTATTGATCAAAGATCGTGCTTCTCCCTTCGTTGACCAACGGTCTCGTTTTTTCTTCCACTGACCTCGTAAGTATTATGGAATCAGTATTATGGATTTATGCCAATGATATTTTTATTTGACTTTATTGGTTTAAAGTGATCATTTTGTGTTAATCGTAATTAGTGATCTGGAATGTAGGGTATTTATGATTGGGTGATTATAATAGCAATAAAAATCAAAAAGGGGATGCCTAATATATATATCTAACTTATAAGTCGTTTACCTGTTTATGACTCATAAATATAGTTCTTCAGAGTAAAGATTATTTTTTTAACTACTAACAGTCGAAATAGGTTTTTTTTCCTTTTTTCGTTTTATATTACATTAATGAATGGGTCAATTTGATTTGATGTACCAATCACTTACTGTTAAAGAAGATACTAATTTCTTGCTTGTTTGATTGAGAGTTTTGCTTTAATTTTGAAATTTGCTCAACTTATTAATTGTTGTCGGTAAGAAATAACAGTTTGTGAAAATATGTGCTTTGTTGAGCTAATTAAGTTCTAGGAAATGTAATCTATCTATTGGTGCAATAATTATAATATTTTCTTATATTTCATATGTATTTTCTTTTTTGTCCGTCCCCTCTGTTGCTTCTTGATTTAAAGAGAAAGATCTGAAAGTTTAGTGGTTTACAAGAATATTTTACATTTGTCATTATCATATATTTTGAAATATAATGATATAGTGTCTATTTGGATATAACTAAACTGTCAAAAATTATTAAGGCGTTGTTAAACCTTTGGTGTATAGATACGTACAAATCTATAATTCTGATATGATGTAAATATTTATATATGTGGTATAAACTACATAGCAAATATATGTATAAACATGTGTCACTGCTTCAAATCACTACATTTGAATATTAGCAGTAGTGGTTAATGTCTAGACATAATGGTCCACCAATTAATTTTGAGTAAAATGGCATCTCTGATTTTTGTACTTTGTGATCTGCATATAACATGAGGTTTCGACAAAAGTAAAAGAACAAACCTTTAAAGCTTAGTAATTTCCAAAATGAAAAATGACAAGCTGCTTATTATTTATTTATTAGAATACAAATTTACTTATAAATTATACATGTTTGCTTGCTTGTTATTGTACTAATTTGCAGTTTCTCTATCTGCATGACAATGAAGCACTAACAGTAAGCATTGCTCTATAATACAACCATAAAATGGAGTATAGGACTATTACAATTTGTATATTTTTATCAAAATACAAATTCAATTCATTAACCTACAATCTATTGAGTTTCAGATGATACAAATCATTTCATTCTTTTATTTATTTGTTCAATAGACTGTTGAAATTAATAGGGGAGTTGGTGGATTGAAGTTAAATCTTGATATTTCACAAACTAAAAGAGGCTTTGATCATGTGACTAAGGAGCTCAAAATGAATGGATGGTCTGCATTGATTATTCATGGTGATAAACAATAATAAAAAAGGGACTGGGTTTTGGCATTGTTCAGAAACGATAATAGTCCAATAACGGCTGCAATTGATGTTGCTGCTCAAGGTCTTGGTATTAATGCCTTGTGTTATTAGTTTTGAATTCCTCTGTAATTTTTAATCTCAAGATTGGTACACTACAAGAAAATATACGTTGTGATTACTCCTTTAGTTGAATGTGCTTCCTCTTTTTTTATCCGTGGACTGTATTCATTTTGATTACTCCTGCTCCTATTACTCATTTTACCAAATAAACCCACTTACTTCACTCAGTCTGCATATATGTGGTAGCTAGTATGACTTGACTTTTTCCACTTTTGGTTTCTATTATACTACATCTACTCATAGTCCCTGACGTTGCTATAGCTGTTCTCCCATGGTCGATCGATCTTTGTTCACTATCAGTGGTTGTTGGCTTGTAATTTGTGGGTTATACAATAGTTTATATACTGTGGTCTATACATATTTTTATGTGTGCCAACTGTTAAATGTAAATTATAATGACAGGACGTACGTAAAGTGGATTAACGATAACTTAAATTCCAAAAAAAGTAGATGATGTGGAAGCTTCTCTACTGGCTGTCTATATTACAGAATCGCTAACAAAGCAGGTAAATACCAAGGCTTTGTTTTTGCCCAGTGATATGATATGATATGATATGGAGGGCTGTGCATTGTGTTAACTGCAGAATAATATTATGCATGATAGATAGCTGTTGTGTGTAACAGATACGGCATTGTGCAATGAACCCCCATGTGCTCAGTTTCTGCACCACATAGTGCTATGTGACAATAATAGTTTTCTTTTTATTACTCAGAATTATATGGAATTGATATAAAATATAAACGGAGTTGCTTTTGTTGGCCTTTCTTGTGTGTTCTTAAATGCTTAATGCTAGCTTGACTATGAAAGTTGTGAATAAACAACGAAGTTTACATTTATGTCACAAAATGTTGGATTTTCACGGGATCAAAATTTGTTAACTTTTTGTCAGCATTAGTGGCTCTTGCTGGAACTGCACTGGTAATTTTATTCTTCAATTACTATTTATTTTCAATTTTTGTTTTTCACTTTTATTTGCTTTGTGGTTTTTTAGCAAGGACAAGGAGATGTAAACTGATCCATGTACTTTGACTAGGCTCAGGTTCTGGGTAAAGATCCTGGACAGTCATCTTTGATTGAGGTGAATTTTCTCTCTCACAAGCAGCAGTTATTTTTATCTACTTGCAGTTTATAATTGAAACTTCTGAAAGTAATATAGTTACTTTTGAATATTGCGCACAACGTAACTTCCTCTACATAAAGCTTTGATATTTCTATATACCATTTGGTATGCAAGTTGAAATTGCAGTGATCAAGGGAGAGTTTACAGTTTGTCATTGAATTCAAATGCAAAAAAATATGGATTGTTTTATATCCAAACCAATTTTATTATGAAATCTATTTCCCTTCAAACTATTGTTATTGTTGAGCATTAGTATTCACACCATAAAAAAACAACGGTTAAAAACATGTTTAAAAACATGTATGTTTTGTTTTATATCCAAACCAATTATATTGTGAAATCTATTTCTTTCAAACTATTGGTATTGTTGAGCATTAGTATTCACACCATAAAAAAACAATGGTTAAAAACATGTCTGTTCTTCATTACAATCGACAATAGAATACCCATTGTAATGAACAACAGACATTCTTTGTATCTTTTTTTAATTTGGAATCAGACATGCAATGCACTACCAATTGAACTAAAGAACAGACATGCTATGCATTCCCAATTGAAGGTGTGAATAATAATGCTCTTGTTGTTTCTCACATTACTGATTTCATTCAGCTACCCCGGTGCTCTAACCTTGTATATTCCCAAATAACTGAAATAGGTACATGATTAATTAGATCATTCAACTGTACTGCTAGTTCCACTTATTTTAAGGTACCTTCAGGTACCATCTGTGAAAAAGGAGGAACAAACAAAAAAAGGTTTGCTGGGTAGAAAACTGATTTTAAGGTAATTTTCTGAAAACAGATTTCAAATATGATATATGAAACATGCCTTGGTTCTATCAGCCCTATAAATCTACAACCTTATAAATCTACACAAGGGAAAGATGAGAAAATAAATAGTAAGTCTAGGTTAATTCTCAGGTATCTGGATTATCTGGCAAGCCTAGAATCATCACCATCCAAGAAACCTTAGGTACTTCCAAGTTGCAATGCAAGCTATAGCTTTGGTCGAATTTTTGGTGTGTGCTGTAAAGTTTTGCGATAGATTAATTACCAACAAATAATTAATTTCTAACATAGGAATTGTCAGGTCTATATGAACATGCAGGAAAGACTAGAAGGTTATTGCTTTCGGTTATTGTTCAGAGAAAGTGCATAATTCTGCACATTTCTGTACATTGGGTAAGTTAGAAAAGGCAAAATAACAAGTAAAATGATCTGCACAAACCATCGTTCCAGTTAATTTAAGATGAATGCTCATTGCTTCTTTCTTTCAGATGGACATTTAGAACCAAAGAATCGTCACAAAGTTTCTCTGTATTTCCTACGAGGAAAAAATAGGAAAACAAAGTGCCCCCTATTTATAGAATGGTACTCTTTACTACGAGTGAAATTTTGAAATTTCCACATTTTTAAGTTTTATATTTTCTGTATAATTAACAACTAAGCCAATGTAATGCATCAAATGAATGCTATGGATTATAAAAGTTGGGCATCTCAAGAATGGCATGTTGGAGTGGTAAGTGCAATTAAAAAAAGCATTTCTTTTACCACTTCAAGCTTTTTTTAATACCTGAATACATTTTTTTTTGCAGCCGACAACATTTCCTTCTTCACACTGCAAAAGTTATACAGAACCATTGTTTGTTGTAATCCAACATCCTCAAGCAACGACAGCTGTAATACAATCAACTCATACTGTTTGACGAGTTTCTAACATAGATAATTTTTCCAGGTATTTTGAACAGGGGCAGCAGTTGGAAATGATGGCAACTTAGGAATTCCAGGTATAGTTGGCAACCCTGTCATTGGCGGCAGTTCATACTTTGGCAACTTGGGCAATTGAGGAAGCTCTGGCTTAGGCAGGGTTTGTACCACAGGCAAGGGAGGCAGTTCTGGCATTGAGGTTGGCACACATGCCTCGGTTCAGTTTTCTTAATTATGATGTAACCATTTTTTTGCTTTACCAAGTGCAGTTTTGGCTAATATGTGCAGTTTTCCTTTGCTATATGGAAGATTGCTAGCAAACGTTGCTAATAAAAGGTATGTTTTTATGCATTTGAATGTGTACGCTATTATGAAGTTTATTTTGTGTTTTTATTTAAATAAATGGAAGAATAAAAACAACTCAAAACAAACAAGTGTAAACAAAACAAATTCAAACTTTTTTTTTAATTTTTTTCAAAAGCAACAAAAAGCAAATGAAAACAAAGATAAATAACTAACTAAATAAATAAAATGAACAAAAACAAAGACAAGGCAAAAAAAACCAAGAAATTTGTCTCACTAAATAAACAAAAAGATGAAATAAAAAAAAATTGAAAACAAACTCAAAGCTTTCAACCCGGCCCCAAATTAACTAATACCACTATGCGACGTTAAAAAAAAAGAATCCTAATTTCAAAAACCACTGTTCTTCCCCGATTGTTTTAAAAAAAAAGTAACTTTCGCAACCAAGTTCTCGTAAATTCCAATACCAAATTCCAAAAATATTGCGATTTGCGATCAAGCGAGGGAGGCGGTGCTCGAGAGTTTTGATTGGGTCGCGGTTTGGTCAAGGTTGAGGTCGCGAGTTTGGAGCGATTGCGTGGTTGCGGGAGATTCGGTTGTTGTTGATTATTTGTAGATAGTCGGAGTTTGGTGGTTCCGATTTGGGGATTTCAGGTCATTAGGCAGAAGGGTTGAGGGTTGATGAAGTGGAGTGACTGGTTGATGTAAATGGGTGGGTTGCTCTGGGTGATTTGGTGGTGTGTTGTATTGGTCGAAGTAAGTGTGGGCAGTAAGTTGGAGGAGGAGATGTAGGTTTGAAATGTAGGCTGTTGATGTCTATGAGTTGATTAGTGAAGAGAAGGCGATGTTGCAACTATATGCTGTGGAGGAGTTGATCAGTGGAAATGTAGAAGTGGTGGCACGGCAGTGAAAGTGGTAAAGTTGCTATTGGATTGACAGAGGCAGTTGATGATTGGATTTGTATTGTTGGTGACAAAGAAAGAGGATTACTGTTGCAGTAATGGGTAATGGGTTGCAGTTGCACAACAGTTGATGGATGAGTGGTGATATGCAGGCCGAGTTAGAGGGATATGCAGAAGTTTGTTAGATGAGGCACTGAACATCTCACATTATGGTGTATAAAGCAAACTATGAAATAAAAATGAAATAAGAGAGAAAAATTAATTTCTAAATTTAGTTTAACGTTAAAA
This sequence comes from Allium fistulosum, assembly GCA_030737815.1. Lineage (NCBI taxonomy): Eukaryota > Viridiplantae > Streptophyta > Magnoliopsida > Asparagales > Amaryllidaceae > Allium > Allium fistulosum. The sequence continues at coordinate 1,028,685,857 of CM060902.1, forward strand.
CATCAAAATCAGTTTCAAATTATGCAGAAACCTTAAAAATAAATCAAATACGTGTGTTTTTATTTTGTTGGGTTTACTTGAGTGAATTTAATAAAGTAAGTAGTGTCAACTTAGTGGCTACACTTCAAAATAGTTATGCGATATTAAGAATCAACCAAGAAAATATACCTTAATTATTTGCAAGAGCTTAGGCTTAATTAATTTGCTCTAATGGATCATTGTTTCCATGCTAACCTAAAACTTAGTGTACGTCACTTTCATACTGCTCAAAAAAGTTTTATATATATATATATCCGATACAACATTTAATGATTTGGCTATACCTATTTACTCAGAAATCATACAACTTAATGACATGGTAATATTTAGTGGGTTGACTAAACAATAACATTTCAAAAAAAGTTCCTAATCACTTTCACTAAAGAAAAAACAGAACTGTGATTATAAGATAATGTCTAGTTCTATATAGGCATTTAGCTTTAGCTAATATTTACTTTAAAGCTTCCACGTTATCCATCACATATTTAGCCAGTGCTAGTTTAGCAAGTAGGTTATGGCCATCCAAACTCAACTAGGTAGAGTATTATCCAATGTTTTTTCTTTTAAGGATCAAACCAAAGTGGTCTAATACATTGAACTCATTATATACAGTATCAAAATAGTATCGTGAGTTCTGTTGATTTGATATACTTCTCTGAATATATGTTAGGTCTGCAACCTCTTTGAAATATTACTTAAAAGTTTAACGGTAATATAGATCAATGTGATGATGGAACTCTTATATAAATAACATTCAGTGGAGAAAACTCTATTGCAAAATTAGGTTAGAAACATCACCCATAGAATTTTAGAGGTAGTAATGATGTTACTGTTGGATTCATTCTTTGGTCAAGATATCCTTTCTTATACTAGTGCATGTACACATGACATATTTTCAATAAATAGTTTGAAATTTCTGATTGAGGCATAATGCCAAGTTGGTCCATTTTTTAGATGTTTTCTTACTGTGTTTGATTCTATGATCGATGCATAATGCATCAGTTTTGAATCATTTATTTATAGTGACTTAATGACGTTGTCACGATATCGTTTTGCAATTTCCATGGAGTTTTTATTAATTATTTTGATTTAGAGCATATAAAAGGCAACTTAACTCCAGTATACAAATGTGAACCAATCATTAATCATTTACTTTATGCAGATGATATCCTAGTTTTTGCAATAGCAAGCTTAGAAAATGCATGGTCATCAAGAACATCAGGCAGAATCCGAACCAACGTACTAGTTTAGTTATGAATAAGGAAAAATAAAAATTATATTTCAACAAGGGAGTAATTATAAAGCAGACTATCTTAGAAGAAATTCGTACTCAAATAGATAGTCTGCATGTTACTTATCTGGGTACTCCCTTAAGCAGTTGTACTCTACGAAGATCTGAGTTAAATAAGTTTATTGATAAATAAAAAGAGAGATTGGGGTGGTGTGGTAGGCTGCTAACAATGAGTGGAACTGATAAAAACAGTTTTCATTATAATTTTAGCATATGATCACACAACTATCTTCACAGTAGCAATGTTTTATGTTCATTTTTCATTCAAGTAATGAATGTGATTAGAATCCTTGCCCATACCAATAAGAATGTTTTATGGGGGATGACAACACTAAAGCTTACTGTAATTACTACTCACAGGATGTTGACAAAGCCATGGTTAGTGATAGCTCAACAACAAAAAGTCAAGAAAAAAAGACGGAAGGAGGAATCTTGCCGAATTCAGACTGCCCTGTTGGCAACAATTCAGTAAACCAATGTCTAACTATCTTCGTACTGCCACTTTTCATTTTCAGCCTGTATTTGAACTACTTTTATGCACGTTTTGTCGATGATATTAGATGCAAACTTGCTTTCTAGATATTGTGCATTTGTCTAATTTTGTATGCAGTTGGTTTATAAATTTTATCTCTCTTTACGGGTTTATGTAAACTTTGTTCATGGATATTGTGTTCAACTTATTTTATGGAAGTGATTAATAGTTATGCTTTTATTTTACAATTTTTAGTTTGATTTGTTTATGTTATGTACATTAACTGATTAAAATATAATTAAATGTAGTTTATATTAATGATATGTGTGAATATTACAATGGCACAACATTGCTGTCAATTTTTTGGAAAAAAAATGCATATTCCTACGACAGCGTTTATACATTGCTGTCAATTCTTTGGAAAAAAAATGCATATCCCTACGACAGCGTTTATACATTGCTGTCAATTCATTGGGAAAAAAATGCATATCCCTACGACAGCGTTTATACCTTGCAGTAGAAAACTATTAACAGCGTTTATACCTTGCAGTAGAAAAATTATTAACAGCGTTTAAAAAACGCTGTAGAAAGTGGGTTTTTGACAGCGTTTATATTTTGCAGTTAAAAATTTAGGGTCAACGACCGCATGTCGTTATACAGCGTTTTTAAAAACGCTGTGAAAACTTTTAACAGCGTTTTTCAAACGCTGTGAAAAGTCTTTTTTGTTGTAGTGAACTATTGAACTTTTCCCGATCCAAGACCGGGATTGGGGAAGCTCAACTAGATAGGGGGCAGTCGGATAATTTTCCCCGCATGTTTAACTCACAATAATGCTTGAACTCATTGCAGAAGAACCCTATTAATAGGATTCATCTCACAACAGGAACATATGACCGAGGAGTAAATATTATGGATAATGTTCCCCGGCGATAGGGAGCATGGTAGAGCTTGGACTATGTGCAATGATAGTTAGTCAAATGGGACACGACCAAACACATGCAGGAATAGATACATGGTTGTTTAAATGACGTCCCTATATCCCCAAGAAGAGCACTTTGGCAACTGTACAGGGCTGAATAAAGAAACATAACAAAATTGTTGGGACTCTATCTATCCGCATAAAGTTATGAGACAACGGAGGTCTCTCCCATGTAAGCACAACTAAAAAGAAGGCCGATGGGACAACAAGCTTGGGGGAATCCCTGCTTGCTCCTCCCTCTTCGTCCAAGGCTCTTAAGGATGTGTACTCATTTAGAGGAGGAGGTGAATTTAGAGATAGCTCTACAAGAGCAACTGTGCCTTGCAATTTAGCCATAATCAATCATCCCGGTATAACAGATAAAAAGTTAAGCATAAGCTGTGAAGGATCCATCTTCTAGAGGAGTTGAAGTTACTTCGCCAGACTAAAGAATGGATGACTAGAAAGTCATTCTAAACAATAAAATTCAACGTTCAAAACTGTCAGGTATGTTTTACTTTAAATAATGTTTCTGTATGAACAACGCCTGGAATCCAAGGGAAGTTGACGTACGTTGACCAGTCAGATTTCGAGCATTGACCGGGGCAAGTGCAGTGTGTTATCTATATAGAGTCTAGTGTCCTGAATACCACGAACAGACCATCCTATGTAGATAGATCACTCGTGCTATAAAAACGAGTCACGTCGTACTTTAAGATTATTTTTCTTGGGACTTACCCATTATCGATAAGAAATCGATAACAGAGCCGCTGTTTGAAGCGACGCAGGAAGCATTCCTTTTTAGGTTCACTAGAAGTACATAAATGATAAAAGTGATATGATGGAATCATCCACTATATCCAATTTTGGAATAAATCATCACACTAGAATTCAAGCATCGATGGGAACTTAGCCAAGTTCTCAAAAAGAGATAGTTGAAGATAGAGAGCAAGACTTGGCTCTGAAACGGTGTACATCCGTCCAAGACAAAACTTAGCTTCACCACCAGCCGAGTGCAATCCAAAATTCGACCATCTCCCTTCGAAATTGCCAAGTCCTTAACTCGGACGAGTTAAGAATTAACTCGGTACCGAGTTTACCACTCCAACCCAGGTCGACTCCAACTCACCACAATAGACCTATATACCGACTTAAAACCTTACGTAAATTTCAAAGCAAAGATTGCATCGTCAGTGCATAGAATTGAAATTCAAATCAAATTCAAAACAAATAGCAAATCAGAAGTTAACCGGTTAAAAACAGCATCTCAAATCGGAACCCGACAATCGACTGAAAATCATAAGATAGCAGTTCAAGGTTTATCCTGTACCAGGGCACACTTTGTTTCCAATGAAAGCATACTATGAGGGGCAAATGTTAACTAGGTTTTTAACCAAATCGAAATCAACATGAGTTAATGCATCGAAATGAGAACAGGATGACTTGATATTTGGTAAAGACACTCAGAAGGGCTAAAGGAAGAGCTTAAGGAAGTATGGAGCTCAAAATAGGTTAAGTCCTTAACTCGGTCCGTTAGACCCTTAAATTGGTACCGACTCTAAATGCCACATCATGGCATCTTCATACTTTTTCCAAATGATCCCCTAGTCTTCCTATGCATATTCATAAAGTTTCATAGAGTTTTAGAGAGCCCATCATCAAGAATGAAGACGTGACAGCCCAAACGGCACATTAATCCAAAGGAAATTTACTGTTTTAGGCCTAATTTTGCAAAAAAATAACAAAAATCGCCAACTAACTTAACCAATATTTGGTGAAGGTGATTTTTGAAATTTTGCGTTTGGGCGATTTTTCAAAAATCGCCAACATCGAAAACCCAGTTAGCATTCAACGTGGTCAAAAGGGGCCTATAAGTGTATATACTTTAGAAAGTGGCCTAATCTTGTTATTTTTTTGCAAAAAGTGGCCTTAATGAGCAAAATTTCCTAATCCAAGTCATAGAAGAATGATAATCAAAACCCGTCAATAATCAACCGAATTACATGAAAGACATCTAAACTAAAAAAGGAGTTCAAAATAAGAAGATTTAGCCAAAGATTGGCTAAGGATTAAACTCGGCACCGAGTTAAGGCTTTAACTCGGTACCGAGTCAAGGCATTAACTCGTGTCGTCATGACATTTCTTGTGCCATCTTGGGCCGATCCCTGGTCTTCTCTGGAAGCGAGCTTCTGATCCAATATGATTGCTACCTCTATAAATACAAACCATAGTGCAACCAAGAAAGGATCGAGTTTCTACCATCACTACGCGGAAGCTCTATCTCTTCTTCAACTCTTTTCTCTACACCATAGTCACCAAGGCAGCTACTCTAGGCAATTCTAGGACTTAGAATCAGTCTAACCCCTATACTTGTGACTTCTTCTCTCTCAAATTCCTTGTAATCTCATTCAAGCTAGATTAAACCAATAACCAAAGCTATAAATTAGACATAGGCTTAGTTAACAGCCGAACCACCATAAAAATCTCTATATCTCATTTAATTTTTTGATATTTTCTATTATATTTGCTCTGTTCTAACAGGGCTGGTGCTTTCACATCATGCTCCAGGGTGTTGATCCATTTTTTGGGTTAACAATGCCCCTTATGTGTGTGTGTGTGTGTGTGTATGTTACAACACGTACGCTTGCACATCCTTCTACATTTATGTGAAAGTCATACATTTTTGAAAGAATTGGATTGTATGAAATGACATCTCTATTGTCAACATTCATACCTTTAATGACAAAAGACCTTTTATCATTTCATTTACGGTAAATAGGATATCCATCTTCATTTATTGTCATTGTCTCAGCACAATCACATGAGTAACATTTAGAACATTTTCCATGCATGGAGCTTTGTGTTTCCTTTATAGGGTCCATGTACTATGCACTTTTTTATTATTTCAAATCATAATGGGCATTCCGATTCCTTTGGGAATTCCGTAGAAACCAAATTGTTAACTTGTTCCACCGTTTGCATTTTGTCTGCAGGTCGAAGGAAGAAAAGTGCATGCACAGGTGGCAAGCTGCATTTTTGGAATTCAATAGTGTAAAAATGCAACTACCATACCAATAGCACCTTCTTTGACAATTTCGTACATCAAATTATATCTTTTAAGTTCAAATGCCCAGGCAATAATGTCTGAACGATCACTTGGGTTATTTGCTTTATACTATTTTGAATTTCTGGCCAATTTGGCTTTACAATCATTGTTAAGAATATATCAAGATGCTTGTTGTAACGTATTATAGATAAAGAATCTTGGTATATTTCATATATATGTCGTGGGGTTTTAGTGAAAGTGGATGGTAAGATGAACCTTTTACCAATTTGATCAGTGTCTAACATGTCCAATGTAATATCTGTAATACCATAATAAAGATCCCTTTGAAGTTTTGGTTGGTGAGTCCTGGCCTATTGCAACCTATTTTTCTCAGTACATTCGCAACCGTCTACATTAAATTCTTGTAATAACTTTTGTGCAAGCAAAATTGTTGAATACTCACCTTCTCGTTCAAATATTATGTAACTATATATAGTTGTTGAGTTAATCTTTTAGGTAAAGGGCAATTAAATTTGTAATCCATTTGGTTGGCTAATATCCCAACCGAGATCACCATATGGAAAGAGGAGAACATAGTGAAGCGGAAGATAAGCTGGATGACATTCACTAATCCTTTCCAAATGTTGCGCCCCTCTATGACGTATTACGATATCTCTACGTCCTCTTATTTCAGTTCCATCTCCTGATAAGATAACTGCTAATTTCATCAGCCATTGGAAAATTATACGCATGTTTGTCATTTGTTTTGTTGTATTGGAGACGACATGACAAATCATATCTGGTTTGTGCTGAGTTTATCAAAATATTAAATGATTGAAAGTATAACCTTATGAAATAGTTGTCTCAGAGCAAAACAGTTTGAATTATTTCCAAAACCTATTTCTTTAGTCCTAACTATTGTACCAAAATTTTAATGTTGTATTAGGATTATAGACATATAGTTGTGAATAAATAGGCTCACTCCCATTTTCGGGTTGTAGTGAATCCATCCTATGTCACACTCTATGCATAGTAAATGATATAATGCCAAGTTGGTCTAGAGTTATATTATCCAACCAACATCCAAGGCTTGTGAATGCATTTGAAGCATTATACTCTCGAATATGTTATAGAAATGAAGAAGATTTCAGTCCTTGTTGTCATACAATTGATGAATTTCCAAAGGCGGTTCTGTTAGTGATGATAACCTAACTTTTCCTGATTTGCAACATGTTCGAAAAGTAGGGTTATTTTTTGAACTTCTCTTTAAACACTCATCGATTCAATGGATTGCTTTGCAGTAGGGACATAGTATATTTATGAGTCCTAAATAACAACGTTTAATAGGTTGAGAATTTTAACAACTAATAAGCTGTGCATTTTCCATTGGTTCTTCTTCGTCTTCACTTTCCTCGTCTATACTTCTAGATTAATGTAAAAATGATAAACAAACTTTAGTTTGTATACTTCTGTTTCATAAGTATAATATTATTGAAATTTTGTACTACATGCTAGAAAGAATGATATAACTTACGATGTGTTATTTGTTTCATTATCCGATTTAGTAAAACTCTTTGTTCCTAATTATGGTTTTCAAGTAATTCATCTACACACTGATTCCCAAGAGGTAGGTTGTCCGCGAAAGGCATTAGATTATAAGATGCGTGCCTCAATAGTGGAGTTGTCTGTTTACAATCAACTGGTCATCCCTTTGTGAGTTATTATGTTGACTGTTAAGTTCATCTTCATTTCCTGGCATTCTTTCCTTTTGTCTATGCAACCTTTAGCAGTCGATCGATTCGATATAGCACTCACACGACTATTAGTACCGTATTTATTACATAATGAGGGCATGTACTGATGGTATGTATACTACTTGTGTGCAACTAAATTTTACATTGATAATATTTTTGCATAGAATGAAAGGGTTAAAATATACTTACATGTAGTTTGTTAATTGGTTTGTGGTAGAATTTTTTCCTTTGGTGCTATCTAGTAGTTTGTAACTATGCTCTAAATGTTTATTGATCATTGGCACACTATTTCTAGAAGATGCAAGATCAACCACATGTTTATCGATGTCGATGGGTAAAGCAATTTCAAGTTTCCTCATCCTTTCTCTTTGCCCGCATAATGTTTATGTAACTGAATGACTTGACGGCACATTGCTCTTATCATTGTTGGTCCATGAAAAATATCCAAATTGAGGGAAACATACTTTAAGTGAAAATTTTGTTGATATGTTGGTTATTAAGTATGCGATATTGTAGAAAATAGCATGGTTCAAAATTTCGGTGGAATTCCGGTTATTCCGGAGATTTCGTTCCGGTTCCGCTCATAACCAGAAACGAAATCCGGACAAAATTCCGGTTCCGGTCGAAATTCGGGATTTGCTTATCAAATATTGAAAAAAACTTACAAAAAATTTAAAAAAAAATACAACAAACGTATAATAATTAAAAAAAGAAAATAAATTAGTCGGGACAATAAATAGGTGAAGAAGAAATCATGTAGTGACGCAGCGCATACCTTAAGTCACGAACGACATACCTTAGGTCACTTCCACCTAGGTCGCGAACGAGCAGATCCTTCTGGCGCGAGCAGAATCCCTATGTCGCGAAGCCTTAGGTCGCGAGCAGAATCCCTATGTCGCGAAGCCTTAGGTCGCTCCAGCTTAGGTCGCGAACGAACAGAAGAATCCCTATGTTGTGAAGCCTTAGGTCACTCCAGCCTAGGTCGCGAACGAACAGAATCCTTATGTCGCGAAGCTTAGGTCGTGAACAGAATTTCTTATGTCGCGAGATTTCTTCATTTTGCTAAGTCGCAGCCATTACTTTGCTGCTGAGATCTTAAGTCGTGAGACTACTGTTTTTTAGGTCGCTGTTGCCTGACGACCTAAGTCGCAAATTATCTTATGTCGTGTGGAAGTTAAGTCGCTCCGTCCAGATGTTGAGTCGCCTGATTGTTTGCTGAGTCGTTGTATTTTATTTTTCTTAAGTCGCTGTGTATTGTTGCGTCATTGAATGTTTGTATTTTCTTGAGTCGTTTGTTTGTTTGTTAAGTCGTGTTGTAATTATGTTGAGTCGTGTGGTGTTGTAATTTTCCTATAAATAGGGGTGTATGGTCATTTGTAATAGTAGTTGAATTTTTGAATAAAATCTGTTGAGAGCTTTGTGCCTCCATTAAAATTGGAAGTTGAGTGTGATCTCCTTTCTCCATCTTCGGATATTCAAGTGCGCTCGAATCAACGATTTTGAAGCCGATTCACGGAATCTCGTGCGTGAGATCAACGTCGAAGAATCGTAGATCTTCTAACGCGGTATCGTGCGCGAGATCAACGTCGAAGAATCATAGATCTTCTAATGCGGTATCGTGCGCGATCAACGTGTTGAAGATAGCTAGAATCCGGTATCTCGAGAGATCAACGGATTTGGGAATTTGGTATCATCAATTCATCAATTTATCTTGTTTCATCGATTCGTATTTCCGCAATTCGTGATTAAATCCGGGATAGATTTGACCGCTGGTTCAGATCTACTTCCGTGCTGCATCAATTTGGTATCAAAGCAAGGAGATGAACTTTTCCAAGTTCGTTGGGTGTTCGTGAGACTTCAAACAAGTTGGGAAGTTTTGATTCGAGATTTTTTGGATCGAAGTGAAGTTTGTGTTTGGATTTGTTGAAGATTTGACCATGCCTCCGAGACGTGCTAACCGCTATCAAAATATTGAAGATTTGTATAGAAGACAAGAAACTGAGCAGATGGAGCAGCGTATCAATGAAAAGTTCAATGAGGGTATTGAAAAATTGGAGAAATTGATGATCGACGTGAATCAAAATCAAAGGAGAACGTCACCAGTTTCGAACCAGGGTGGAAACAGGGTTTCGCCATCGGTTTCGGAAGAAAGGAGGATGTCACCCCAGTCTTATCGAGATAGGAGAGAATCATTAGTTTCAATGATGCGAGACCACAATGGGTACCAAAATGCAGAGGGAAGAACTCAACGTGGTTTTGAAAATGAACCATATCGTGATGCTGAAAGACAAGGTAGAAGGAACATGCGTGGTCGTAGGAATGTAGATGGTCAGGATCGATATCGAAATACATCTGATTTTTAGGAAGATGGTGATGGAGGTAGTATTCATTATCGAAATCAAGGCCAAGTGCGAAATCAATATCGGGATTCAGAAAATGATCGTAAATGGGAGTCAGGTATGAGGATGGAAATTCCAGAATTCAAAGGTGGTATGCAAGCAGAAGAATTTCTTGATTGGTTGTCGAATGTTGAAGAAATTTTGGAATTCAAGGATGTGCCTGAGAATCACATAGTCCAATTAATTGCTACAAGACTAAGGGGAAGAGCTATGGCTTGGTGGTAACAAACTAAACTAACTCGGGAGAGAATGGGAAAATCAAAAGTTGTTACTTGGGAGAAGATGAGAAAGATGATGAAAGCGACTTTTTTGCCGTACAATTATCAATCTCTTATGTATCAACGTTTGCAGAATTTGAGACAAGGGACGAAGACAGTGAATGACTATGCAGATGAATTCTATCAATTGATTGCAAGGAATGATATTATGGAAACCGAGGAACAGCTAACGGCTAGATATGTTGGAGGGTTACGAATGCAAATTCAAGACATGGTTAATATGTTTAATCCTATGTCTGTTGCTGAAGCACATCAGAAAGCTCTAACTTGGGAGAAACAAGGGAGACGAGGAAGTGGTGTGTTTACGAGTTCCAACAACCAGAATAAGGGTGCTAGTAGCAGTGCAACTGTTTCCAAGACAGTCAATGAAGGCGCTAAAGCAAAGGTCAATAACAGTATCAAGTGCTATAATTGTCAGGAGTTTGGCCATAAAAGTAATGAATGTACAAAGCCAAAGAAGAGAGCATTAGTTGCAGAGGAATGTGAGTGTGAGGATGTGGAAGCTGAAATTGATTATTCTCATCCACCGAAGTTTGATGAAGATGAAGAAGTTGTGTCAGGAGACGAAGGGTGTAACTTGATGATGAGAAGGTCTTGTTTAACGCCAAAGCATGAGGATGATTCTAGTTGGCTGAGAAGCAATATCTTTCAATATACATGTACCATCTTGGGGAAGGTTTGTCGATTTGTTATTGATGCGGGAAGCTCCGATAACATTATTTCCGAAGAAGCCGTCAAGAAGTTAGGGTTGAAAACTGAAAAACACCCTAGATCTTATAAACTGGCATGGCTAAAGAAAGGTGGAGAAGTGACAGTGGGAAGACAAGCAATTGTTACATTTTCTATTGGGAAGAAGTACAAAGATGAAATATGGTGTGATGTTGTCGATATGGATGTGTGTCATCTACTATTGGGAAGACCATGGCAATATGATAGAGCCGTTCAACATAATGGTCGCACCAACAGCTACAGTTTCATGTTCGAAGGTACTCAAATCACCTTAGTTCCTAAGAAGCGTGAACAAAGTGAAAGCAAGTCAAAGAAGCAAGTGGAACCAACTAGTCTATTATCTTCGAGAGAATTTGTTAAAGAAGTGGAAGATAGTGCTGAATTGTTTATGTTGATTGGGTATGAAACAAGTGAAGATCTTGAAATTCCTACGGAAGTTAGAACGGTGTTAAATGGATTTGAAGATATCTTTCCTACGGAATTACCCAAGGATTTACCGCCACTAAGGGACATACAACATCAAATTGATCTAGTGCCAGGTGTTGTTTTACCGCATAGGCCGCATTATCGTATGAGTCCGAAAGAGCATGAAGAGTTGAGGAGACAGGTTGAGGAGTTGCTTGAGCAAGGGCGTGTTCGAGAGAGTCTCAGTCCTTGTGTTGTACCAGCTCTGTTGGTGCTAAAGAAAGATGGTTCGTGGAGAATGTGTACAGACAGCAGGGCACTCAACAAAATAACTGTCAGATACAGATTTCCTATACCAAGACTTGATGATCTATTGGATCAACTTAGTGGGTCTGTAATCTTTTCTAAGATCGACCTTAAGAGTGGTTATCATCAGATTCACATAAGACCAGGTGATGAATGGAAGACAACATTCAAGACTCGGGAAGGATTATATGAATGGTTGGTCATGCCATTTGGTCTATCTAATGCACCAAGTACATTTATGAGGGTGATGAATCAAATTTTCAGACCTTACATCGGGAAGTTTGTTGTAGTCTACTTTGATGATATCTTGATATATAGTGCTAGCACAGAGGAGCACATTCAACACTTACAAAAGGTGTTAACTATTCTTCATCAAGAACAGTTCTATGCAGCGACGAAGAAATGCGTGTTCATGACGTCGAGTGTTTTATTTCTGGGTTATGTCGTGTCCAAGGAAGGGATACATGTGGACCAGAGTAAAGTAGCTGCAATCAGAAATTGGCCACAGCCCAAAACTATAACAGAAGTCAAAAGTTTCCATGGGTTAGCTTCATTTTATCGAAGATTTATACCGCACTTTAGTAGTGTGATGGCTCCTGTTACTGATTGTATGAAAGGAAAGCAGTTTTTATGGACGAAAGAGGCAGGATCTGCTTTTGAACAGATCAAGGAACTTTTAACATCGGCACCGATTCTAGTGTTGCCAGATTTTCAGTCACTATTTGAGTTACATACAGATGCATCCAAAGTTGGAATTGGAGGAGTGTTGAGTCAGAAGGGTCGTCCAATTGCCTATTTCAGTGAAAAGCTTTCTGGAGCAAAGATGAGATACAGTACTTATGATGTGGAGTTTCATGCTATTGTGCAGGCCGTGAAGCATTGGAGACATTATTTGTTCCACAAAGAATTTGTTTTGTATACGGATCATGAAGCATTGAAACATTTACAAGGGCAAGATAAAATTGCAGTTAGGCATGCATCGTGGATAGCTTATTTGCAGCAATTTACATTCGTCGTAAAGCACAAGTCTGGAGTAACTAATCGCGTCACCGATGCATTGAGTCGGAGGAATAGTTTACTAACAACCATGCGAGTAGAGGTGATGAGTTTTGACTTACTTCCATATTTGTTTACTTCAGATTCATATTTTTCCAAGATCCTAGACAAAGTCAAGCAGGGAAACATGGATGGATATATGTTGGTTGATGGTTTTCTATTCAAAGGAAATCAGTTGTGTATTCCAGATTGCAGTCTGTGAATGAAAATCATCAAAGAATTACATGAAGAAGGACACGTGGGCCGTGACCGTACTATGCAGTTGATCTCAAAGTCTTATTTTTGGCCGTTAGTGAGGAAGGAAGTTGAAAAGTTCGTTCAGAAGTGCCATATTTGTCAAGTTTCAAAGGGGACCGCAACAAATGCAGGTTTATATATGCCATTGCATATACATACTAAACCATGGGTAGATGTTAGTATGGACTTTGTATTGGGATTGCCGAGAACGCAACGTGGCAATGATTCCATCTATGTGGTGGTTGATCGGTTTTCAAAAATGGTACATTTTGTCGCATGCAAGAAGACGGCAGATGCAGTTAATGTCGCACAGTTATATTTCAGAGAGATCTATCGTCTTCATGGGTTGCCTGAATCTATTGTATCGGATAGAGACACTCGTTTTCTGAGTCATTTTTGGATGAGTCTATGGAGAATAATCGGGACAAAGATGAAATTCAGTAGTGCTTATCATTCACAGACGGATGGACAGACAGAAGTTGTGAATGGATCCCTAGGTAATCTATTGAGATGCCTCGTGAATGACAATTTGAAGAGTTGGGATTCCAAGCTGTGTCAAGCTGAGTTTGCACACAACCATGCCGTTAATCGTAGCACAGGGTTCAGTCCATTCCAGGTCGTTTACTCAACAATGCCTAAGGGACCATTAGATTTATCTACAGTACCACAGCAGAAAGGAGTGATCAAACGAGCTAGTGATTATGTGAATGAATTGCAAGAGTGCCACAAGGTTGTGCAGGAACGATTTCTTAAGGAGAATGAGAAATATAAGCAATCCGCGGATATTAAGCGACGAAATGTTGAGTTCAAAGAAGGAGATTTTGTATATGCAGTATTGACTAAGGATCGATTTCCTATTGGTACTTACAACAAACTGGCTGCTAGAAAGATTGGCCCTTTGGAAATCGTAAAGAAGATTAATGAGAATGCTTATCGGTTAAGATTGCCAGATCATATCCATACTGCTGACGTTTTCAATGTCAAACACTTGATTCCATATCATGAGAATAAGCAGGTCGAAGAAGAGGAAAGGGTGAATTCAGGGTTGAATTCTTTTCAACCAGGGGAGGATGATGCAGCGCATACCTTAAGTCGCGAACGACATACCTTAGGTCGCTTCCACCTAGGTCACGAACGAGCAGATCCTTCTGGCGTGAGCAGAATCCCTATGTCGCGAAGCCTTAGGTTGCGAGCAGAATCCTTATGTCGCGAAGCCTTAGGTCGCTCCAGCCTAGGTCGCGAATGAACAGAAGAATCCCTATGTCACGAAGCCTTAGGTCGCTCCAGCCTAGGTCGCGAACGAACAGAATCCTTATGTCGCGAAGCTTAGGTCGCGAACATAATTTCTTATGTCGTGAGATTTCTTCATTTTGCTAAGTCGCGGCCATTACTTTGCTGCTGAGATCATAAGTCGTGAGACTACTGTTTTTTAGGTCGTTGTTGCCTGACGACTTAAGTCGCGAATTATCTTATGTCGTGTGGAAGTTAAGTCGCTCCGTCCAGATGTTGAGTCGCCTGATTGTTTGCTGAGTCGTTGTATTTTATTTTTCTTAAGTCGTTGTGTATTATTGCGTCATTGAATGTTTGTATTTTCTTGAGTCGTTTGTTTGTTTGTTAAGTCGTGTTGTAATTGTGTTGAGTCGTGTGGTGTTGTACTTTTCCTATAAATAGGGGTGTATGGTCATTTGTAATAGTAGTTGAATTTTTGAATAAAATTTGTTGAGAGCTTTGTGCCTCCATTAAAATTGGAAGTTGAGTGTGATCTCCTTTCTCCATCTTCGGATATTCGAGTACGCTCGAATCAACGATTTTGAAGCCGATTCACGGAATCTCGTGCGCGAGATCAACGTCGAAGAATCGTAGATCTTCTAACGCGGTATCGTGCGCGATCAACGTGTTGAAGATAGCTAGAATCCGGTATCTCGAGAGATCAATGGATTTGGGCATTTGGGTATCATTAATTCATCAATTTATCTTGTTTCATCGATTCGTATTTCCGCAATTCGTGATTAGATCCGGGATAGATTTGACCGCTGGTTCAGATCTACTTCTGTGCTGCTGCATCATGTAGTTTCATAAAAAATTGTTGTTATACTTTTGTTAATTTACATGAATCATAATAAAAAATTCTAAATTTTCAAAATTGATCAATGTTTTGAAATCTTAAATGAACAATACAGAATCTTACACAATGGATTTTTAATTAAAGTGCGTATTTTATATGTAATGTAAAAAATGTACTATAAATTTATGATAATATTGGATATTTATTAGCGTATATAACAAATTAAATCAAAAAAAATTACTGAATTTAAAAATCGGAATTAAAGCGGAACTTCCGGAATTTCCGGAACGGAACCGAAAATTTTAAAATTACCAGTGGCCGGAACGGAAACGGAAAACGGAATTTTGAATCTTGTAAAATAGTAGAGAAGAGTATCACTTACCCGTTGTTACCATTGATCATTGTGTTTTCGCTAGATTTCAATCGATCATCCATCGAGGCAGTTTCATGTGAAGATTGTATAATTAAATCTTGTTGATCGATGATGGTGCTTGAAGATGCATGTATTGTTGGTTTGGTATACGCTTGTTGTGAATGATTTGGTGGATAGTCACTTAGTGCATATGTTTGGAAGACACCATTTGTTTCAGTGGATGGTTGGGATGTCTTAGTAATTATCATTTGTGATGATCTCTCTCTTTGTCGTTGAATGCATTGTGCGGTAGAACATTTAGATGGCATGGACACCATATCGGTCTTTTGGATACTAATAATAACGAAACAATGTATGAAAATTAGATTTCTAACTATATAAACATTTATATGACAATAATATTATTGAATACAAAAATACATATTTTCAGCCAAAGTAGTTGGGTTTTTAAGGCAGTAATATAGCATTGTGCATGAACTTGGTATACGACTAAACTTAAATCTGTTTTGTTGACACTCTAAGCATTCATTTAATGTCAATATACATAATATTTTGGCAAATATTCTGCTCCTCGATTCCATCAGTGCTTATTGATAATTTTTCACACGCCTGACATACATTAGTGCAAACAATTCACGTTTGCTTTAAATAGAGAAAAAATAAAATTGGTATGTAACATTCACACGTTTAGCTCAAACCTTACTTCATTTTCTATCGTTGCCTATTGTTATTGAGAAGTTTTTTGACGATGAAGGGAGATTGTCTTCGTCCAGCATTCTATATGAAGAACATACAAATGATATAGCAAACAAATTGATGATTTTGAATTGGTTTCAATTATTGGAGCAAGTAAAAAAAATATTAACAAGTAATTATAGGGTAGAAAAAAATTGTTTATGCCCTTCATGATTTTGGTTTACACCTTGATTCATACCTTTAAAACACAATCTGAAGTCGCAGTTGAAAAGTAGGATGCACGTCCTTAAGAGAATATGGTTTAGAGATATCGTATCAATTCATATGGAAGAGAGCAGCCGCCTTTGATGCTGTGATCTAAGGCTCAGATTGCATCTTATCTACAAATGAGTTGTGGGCTTGTTCTGCAGCCCAAAGCCCATCAATACTGTTATATAATGTAACCACTATTTTAACTATGGTAATTCAATCTCATTATCATCATTTACAAAAACTCTCTCTGTGCAATCATAATCAGATAATAAAGTTTTCTATTTCATACTTTGATACAATTTCTAATAGGGTATCAGAGCAAAGTGCCTAACAGCAGTGAAAGATCCAATAGCAGAGGAAAGATTCATATTCTCCTCTCATCAGATTAAAAATCATCATTTGAGAGGGAGACTCAAGATAATCACATCTGCCTTGCCAGTCTTTTACAAGTTCTGGCTGCACAAGGAGTTATCAGAGTCAAAGAAACAGAAAAAAAAATTCAGAAAAAAACAGAATCAAGAAGCCAAATCATCAAGCAATTAGAATCAAGGAAAGTGCCATCCTGAGAAAAGAGAGATCATCAGATTAATCATCATCACTTGAATCTCTCTTTCTGGTTGCATCTAACCTGAGAGAAACTTTGGTCAGAATCTTGATTCTGCATTCTTCCTTTAAGGATTCACTGTTTCTTGTTTCTTGTTGATCTGTACTTTTTCTAAAAAAAAACTCAAGAATCATCATGGGGGATGAATCAAACTCTTCAGCACCCACCAATGGCAGTGATTTGCAACACACTGCTTCAAATGTTGAGAAACTGGTCAAAACCACTATTAGTCCTCAAAGTCAACTTGTAACAGTTCGTCTCAGTGAGGATAATTATCTTTTGTGGAGACTACATGTTGAAACAGCTCTTCAGGGATATGGTCTTGAAGAATACATTCAAGAAACCATATCAGTCCCACCAATGTTCATCGCTGATCAACAAACCAAAATGATCAGTAATGAAGATTATGTTAATCATCATAGACAAGACAGATTAATATGTTCTTGACTATTATCATCCATAAATACAAATCTCCTTACTCAAGTACTTGGCTTCAAAATAGCATATGAGATATGGTCAACAATAGAAAGGGTGTTTAACTCTCAGTCAGCAGCTAAGGTGTTATTCTATAAAGGCAACTTCACAGTATGAAAAAGGAAAATCTTAGCATGAGAGAATACCTGTTCAAGATTAAGGCAATCTGTGATGCATTAGAGGCTGCAAACCTAAAAGTATCTGATTCAGAACAAATCATGACAATACTCAATGGACTCAGTGATGAATACGAAGCAGTGGTAGCAGTTCTAACATCACAGAGAAATCTGACATTTATTGAAGACGTTCATTCTATTTTACTATCTCATGAGGCAAGAATTGACATCAAGAAACCTCAAGAAAATGACTTATCTGTCAACTTTGCATCTAATCACAAAGGCAAAAGTCAAACCAATAAAGAGGAGAGCAATATAATCAAAGAGGTGGTCCTTCTAACAGATCAAGGGGAAGAGGCAGGTGGAATAATAACAACAGGCCAAAATGCCAAATTTGTGAGAAGATTGGTCATACAGCAGCAAAATGCTATTTCAGGCTAAATCTCAATTATGTGCCTGGACAGGGACAAAATACACAAAGAAATACAAACTACAGTGCAAATATGGTACATCTGCAGCCTGAATCAAACAACCAATCAGAGGTGAAGAGCTCTCAAACTGAAAGTACAAGGCCAAATCACACTCAAGATGAAGATTGGTATCCAGACTCAGGTGCAACTAATCACATCACAAATAACTTGAGCAACTTGAATCTTGGAAGCAAGGAATACAGAGGTACGAATTCTATTCACATGGGTAATGGCAAGTCTATTGCAATTACACACACAGGTAAGTCTTATATCATGGGAAGAAAACAATTATACTTGAATAACTTATTGAGAGTCCCACATATTAAGAAAAACTTACTTAGTGTGTCACAATTTGCAAAAGATAACAGAGTATATTTTGAGTTCTATCCACATAACTGCTTAGTTAGGGACATTCTAAGTAAGGAAGTACTTTTGCAGGGTAAACAGTGTAAAGGGCTGTACAAGTTCAAAGTGGATAATTCAAGAAACTCAGTCATTAAAAGAAAGTGGTGTAATAACTCTGAATTCAAACAGCAAGAAATGAATGAGATATTTGACAAATGGCATTGTAAACTTGGGCATCCAAATGTCAATATTGTCAAGCATGTAATGAATGAAAACAGCATTTCTTTTAATGACATATCATTACCATACATTTGTACCTATTGTCAAATGGGTAAGAGTCATAAATTACCTTTTTCAGATTCTAAAACTTTTTATAGTAAACCTCTTGAATTAGTTACAACTAACTTATGGGGACCTGCCCCAATTCATGCTGATTATGGATATAAGTACTATGTATCTTTTGTGGATGCATTTTCTAGATATGTATGGATATATTTTTTGAAATCAAAGAGTGAAACTCACAATGCAGTTATGCAGTTCATAGCACAAGCAGAAAACCAAACTAACTGCAGAGTCAAAATCATGCAAACAGATGGTGGTACTGAATATCTACCATTAAAGGAGTACTTTCAAAAAAGGAGAATCAATCATAGGACAACTTGCCCATACACTTCAGAGCAAAATGGGCTAGTGGAAAGGAGACACAGGTAGATTGTAGAAACTGGTCTCACTCTCCTAGCACAAGCATCCATGCCAAAGAAATTTTGGCCAGATGCCTTTGCTACAGCAGTCTATCGAATCAACAGACTGCCCATAAAAGTTCTAAAGCTAAAAAGTCCAATAGAAATGTTAACAAACACTAGTCCAGACTATCATAGTCTTAAAGTTTTTGGATGTCTATGTTTCCCATACATTAGACCTTATAATAAGCATAAGCTAGATTTCAGATCATCTCCCTGTACTTTTATTGGTTATGCTAGCAATAAAAAGGGGTATAAATGTCTAGACAATAATGGAAGAATATTCATTTCTAGACATGTAGTATTCAATGAAACAATATTTCCCTTTAGAGAAGCAAACATTAAAGTAAATAGTAAAGTGTATAATGCAAGAGAATCTATACCATCTGTGCCTATTCCATCTATTAAGATAACTCAGGGTCAAGCAAAGCCAATTCAAGACACAATCAATCATGAAGCAGTCTGGTCAGATTCTCAAAGAACAGACTCCAATACTGAACTTGATGCAGCAAATGATCAAACAAGTTCAACAAATATACTTGAGGAAGACTCACAACATAGAACTACAAAACCACTGACTTCACATCAGACTCAAAGCAACTGGCAGAATACAGAGTCAAACATGCAATCAGAAGATGAAAGAGTCACTCAACAGCAAATCACTGACAGAGCAAGTCATCATATGATAACCAGATCTAAGAGTGGGATCTTAAACCAAAAATCTATCATGCTGCCTTAAATGCAGAGGAGCCAACCACATATGATCAAGCCATACAAGATGAAAACTGGAAAAATGCTATGGATGAAGAATATTAAGCATTAATGAAGAACAAGACATGCGTTAAAAATATCATTGGGTGTAAATGGACCTATAAATTAAAGAAGAATGCTGATGGTACAATTTCTAAGTATAAGGCAAGATTAGTAGCTAAGGGCTACTCACAGCAGAGTGGTTTTGATTTCACAGAAACATTCTCACCTGTAGTGAGCCAACTACTATAAGAATTGTTATTGCTATAGCTTTACATAGAAATTGGACCATTAGACAACTTGATGTAAATAATGCCTTTTTAAATGGTATTTTACAGGACCAGGTGTATATGGAACAACCCCAAGGCTTCAAACAGAGTGGAAAGGAAAATCATGTGTGCAAACTACACAAAGCAATTTATGGTTTGAAGCAAGCACCAAGAGTGTGGTTTGAAAAACTAAAGGAAACAATGATCAGACTTGGTTATCATTTAACCAAGTCTGACAGCTCACTATTTACAAAAATTAGCAAAGACATAACAATATTTGTACTAATATACGTTGATGACTTTATTATTACAGGTAACAATGAGCAGGAAATCAACAACTTAATTAAACATCTCAATCAGGAATTTAGCATCAAGGATCTTGGCAATTTAACTTACTTTCTGGGGATAGAAGTCAGGAGATCTACAAATGCAAAAACCCATCTAAGTCAAAAGAAATACATAACAGAGATTCTACACAAATCAAAAATGCATGAAGCCAACCCCATTTCAACACCCATGGTCAGCAACTTACATTTGTCTAAATACAAAGGAGAAGCATTACTTAATGACAGGCAATATAGAAGTATTGTTGGAGCACTTCAATACGCAACTATTACCAGGCCAGACATTTCATATAGTGTGAATAAAGCAAGTCAGTTCATGCAAAACCCAACAGACATCCACTGGAAAGCAGTTAAGAGGATACTAAGATACCTCAAAGGAACACTTAACTATGGGTTAATATTAGAGGCAAGCAAGTCAATTAGCATCAATGGATATGCAGACTCTGACTGGGCTAATGATCCAGATGACAGAAAATCTACAACTGGGTATTGTATATACTTGGGTAATAATCTTGTATCATGGTGCTCTAAAAAAAATCTACTGTATCAAGATCAAGTACTGAAGCGGAATTTAGAAGTGTAGCAAACGCTACAGCAGAGGTCATGTGGATTGAATCACTACTTGGGGAGTTACAAGTCAAAACTAAAAACAAGACAACGATTTGGTATGATAATCAGAGTGTCGTGCATCTAATAGCCAATCCAGTTCCACACTCAAGAACAAAGCATGTAGAACTGGACATCTACTTTGTTCGTGAACAAGTTGCAGAGGAAAACTACATGTAAATCACATACCTTCCACTTACCAAACAGCTGATATTTTGACAAAGCCCCTCTCAAAGAACAACTTCAATCGATTCAGAGAAAGACCGAAGGTTAACAACACTGATGACGATTCACACACCAGAAGCGTATGAACCGCCATGTTGAACTTTGCAAGCAAGCCTCGACTCAACACTGAAGCAGCTTTCAACTCTTCACTTCTCCAGAGAGCAGAAAAATCTCAAAGTCATCAACTTTTATTCTTCGAAAGCCATAATTTTCGAACTCAAGTTAAATCGCTGCTGAATCCCTAATCAATTGCCATCTTCGGATGACAATTGACCAGTACTTCAACTCAATGCCAGATCTATCTCCTTTTCCTCTCGATTTTTTGGTTTAAGAATTTTCAGACACCCGCAAACCCTAGTCGCCGTAGGGTTTGAGGGGGCATAAGAGAATATGGTTTAGAGATATCGTATCAATTCATATGGAAGAGAGCAGCTGCCTTTGATGCTGTGATCTAAGGCTCAGATTGCATCTTATCTACAAATGAGTTGTGGGCTTGTTCTACAGCCCAAAGCCCATCAATACTGTTATATAATGTAACCACTATTGTAACTATGGTAATTCAATCTCATTATCATCATTTACAAAAACTCTCTCTGTACAATCATAATCAGATAATAAAGTTTTCTATTTCATACTTTGATACAATTTCTAATAGTCCTTCAAATTTTGTTTCTTTTAATAACCATATGAAGTAAAGTTTGATGTATCTATTGACTTTTTCAACATGGATGCAAAATGCAATATGTTGTCCTCATCTAATTAATTTATATAAAAATATGCAGAGCATAATACACTATTTATGGACTCTGTGAATGAGTGAATTTTCAGTTAGCATATCAAAGGATGTACCTTTATTCAACTGTAATTCCAGAAATATACTTACAGCAGCGTTCAACTATTTTATGGAAATTCATAGATACAATACTTGGTTGTATGCGATGAAGAACTGTAAGGAATATTTGTTTTCAAAACAAAGTTTTTATATGATGCATGTCTGGAAGGCTATAGTAGATTGTGAGTAATTTTTTTGAAGGGTAAATAATTTCATGTAAATCATACATAAATAGATTTTCATGTGCAACACTTAAGTATGACAATGCTTATATGACAATAATATCAAAGCATTTCACACACATAACATCTTTTAAGTATGTAAAAAGTACATTTAGTTAATTTATTTTACTTTGTTCTTAAATAGTTTTCCATTATTCTAGTTATTTTCAAAATATAAAGTATAGTTAATGAGGCAATTATTACTGACGTTGAGGGTTTACGTATAGTAATAATAATAAGAGGAAAAGGCAAGTATAAAATCATTACAAATTTATACGATCATCTTAAGTTGGTAGAGAGTCTCTTTCCTGGGAGAGAGAAACAAATTCCATTATTTTAATTACTGGCCTTTTTTAACATGGATGGAAACTGGGATGAGTTGTGCTCAATCAGTCATCAAAATAAAAGTATGTAGGGTATGACATACTATTTACTGACTGTATGAATGAGTGAATTTTCATCTAGCATACCAAAGAATGTACCTTTATTCATTTCAAATTCTAGAAGTGTGCGTACAATATCATTTGGCTATTTTATGGAAATTCATGGATATCATACCTGGCTCTCTATGCAGTGAAAAATTTTCAAGCAGTTTTTTTCCTTTTTTTTCTAAATTTGCATTTGATGGATTTCTGGAAAGTAGTAGTAGATTGTGAGTAATTTCGTTTAATATGTAGGAAATTCCATGTAAACCAGTGGTAAATGGATTTACATAAACAATTTATAAGTATAATTGTAATGGATGGTAGAGTAATACCACTTCTCTTTGATATAGTAGTCAACTGGATTGAATATTAGCATTACGGAAGAAGGTGTTGAAATTTTCGGCACCCCCTCGCATCTTCCACTATGCACGCACTTCATTTAGTGTAGAAGAGGCAAGACCGCTAAACAAAGCTCTTTATGGTATCAGCGTCTTGATTGGATATCTCTACAACCCCCTTGAAGCATATATATTTTCATAGCAACATTTATCGTAACAAAAGTAATCCCTTATTGTTACATGCTACAAATCTCATATATCTATATATATATATATATATATATATGTTTATCTTTATTATAATATCTTGCGATGTTGAACTAATCATAATCCAATCTACGCATCCATTCTAATACAATGCAAGTCACACCTAACAGTTCTCCACCTTGGCGAGCATTTTCTCAATTCAACTTGAAGGTATACAAAGTCCTCAAACATTTGGATAAGATCGCTAACACCTCCAGCAGTTTAGATTAGATCGCCACCATCTCTCAGCAGTCGGACCAAGCTGTTTTTACAAAGTGTTGTCTTTTCTGCTGTTGGATCAGGCCGTGTTCTAACATATAACTCCACCTTAATGAGAATCCCGAGCTCAAACCACATATTGAAGCATACTTATGTCAATGCTGCATTATATTAGTCCTCTCGAACCAATTTTTAGCATCCCCTCGCACCTTCTGCTATGCACACACTTCATTTAATGTAGAAGAGGTAAGACCACTAAACAAAGCTCGTTTTGGTGCCAGCGTCATGATTGGATATCCCTACTTCTCCTTAGAGTACATATATTTTCATGGCAATATTTATTGTGACAAAAGGAATCCCTTATTGTTACATGCTACCAATCATATATATATATATGCTCATCTTTTAGAATATCTTGCGATGTGGAACTAATCATAATCCAATCTACGCATCTACTCTAATACAATGCGAGTCATACCTAATAGAAGGACTTAATAGTTACTTTCACTTTATGCAAAGCAGTTAGTTATAGGAAGATAGTGATGCACTCCACAATTATCATTGCCATGCATAAGTTCAATTATTAAGATTGGGTGAATAAACATATTTATTTATTGTGTGCACACAAAAATTAGAGTTTTTAAATCAGCAGAAAAATAATAATTGTAATTGCAATATTGGCACCTACTTTATGAGAGAAAGAGGTTATTTTATAGTAACATTGAATGCATATACTTCACCTTGTTATCATTTAAACTTTTTGTACATATGGTGCACAAACTATTATGTGTATAAGCTGCAAAATTATGGCAGTGGATACCAATTTGAAATTTGGTATATTTTGCTTTAGACAACTTACTGTGCGCTCAATCAGATTTGTTTAATCAATACACTACTCTTTATTTTGTTTTGAAATATAAATGTATAGGGAGGAACATAGTACTAATTAACAAATTTACAAAGCACTGCTCTTTTGAGGCAAAATTAATGTTGTAAAGTGATTAATCTTTTCATAGACAACAACATTGATATGCACTTATATTCATACGTGTCAGATACAAAAAAAGATATATTGTTCAAAGATAAATATAACTAAACAAAAATCAAATATTCAAACTTTGTTTAATCTACAAGTGCATTGATTACATGGTCAATTAAATAAAATTACACCGTGGTTGATTTAAAAGGAAACGTAATTAAAAATGGCATGATTCCTATTTTCCAAAAGAAGTAGCATAGATCCTAGATTTGTAGGTAGCTGGTAGTACTTGCTATTATCAAAAGGATAACCCCTTGACCCCAGTGACCTGCTTTAACCGTAAGCTATAGTTGAAGGAGACAAAGGCTAGTCAATGTGCATGTTATATCGGGGTGTATAATGTTTTACTAAAGTCGAATCTCAAATTTTGTACGAATAGGTGTTTTAATGGCCATTTAGTCATTGTGGTATTTCCCATATTCTCCTTATAGTCCAATATAGCAAGATCCCACAGCTGTAGTTTTCAGCATTACTATCTTACTTAAGTAGTTGTTTAACATACTTTATCTCCAACAGTAGTATGGTGAGCAGATAAGGTTGAGATCTTCATTTCCATTGGTTGTTGTGGATAGATTTGAATGTCCTTGAAATTTGAATATACGATATGAGCCAGTTTGGAATATAACATGAAATTTTGACCTCAAACATACCTGATTGATTAATACGACTACGTTAACCCCATACTTGTTTAGGAGAGCAACTATTTCTTCCACAATTTCATCTCCATCCACCCAAAGTTTGCCTTAAATTATTAGATTATTGAATATTCTTGCAACGGGACATTGTATGCCATTTTCATTCGCCACAGTTCTTCTCAGTTAAAGTTTCCAATGTTTAATTGAAACAGGGAATGAGTATAGGTGAGTAGAACCGGTAAGGAAGTTATTTAAGTAGTGGGATGTCACTGATGTTTTTAAATTGCGGCTACAGGAATGTCCGCGTGCATGAAGAATGGATAAGCATGGGGTTAATTCTATTCATACACCGGTAATTTCTTAACTTACACCCGAAAATCCAATAAACCGATATATACCAAAAATTAATTCACATATGCCAACTCTTTTACAAAACTATCCATATTTTCATCTTCACCATCATCCCGCTTTATAACTTAAAACTCATTTACAATACAAGAAATTCCTTAGACTAAATTACATAAAAAGTTCAATAAAATGAATGTTAATTTTTAACACTAGTATTGTAACCTTTTCTTTTAGAAATTCTTAATTTCAATGAAATCAACTTTAATTTACGCAAAAAAATTATGTACTTTTAAATTAAAGCAATTAGTTGTGAAAATCGTCTTAGTTAATATTTATGTTTCATTAATTTCATCAAAAACGTATAAACTCGATCAAATATTATTAATTTCAATGCTTTAATTTGATGGATTATAAAAAAAAAGACTAAAAACTGGAATTGAGAAGAAGGGTAATTTAGTCAAATATTTTCTTTAAAAAAAATGGTGTATGTTAGGTGATTTATGGTGACGAATAAAATTTGCCTAAACATGGGTACTGGGAATATAATTCAATCTTCGATTAAATGTTTAAAATATTGTTTGGTAACAAATTTAAATATTGGACATCATCGGTTACCGCTTTTATTATTGGACATCATTGAATATAGATTATTGATCAGAAAAGTGAACGTTAAGATTGCGTGCATACACACACATACGTGTATGTGTGTGTATGTTTCTATTTCAACTTATTATGATTTTTTTTATTGTAACATGAATATTAAAATTGGATTTTTGTCCAGGTTGACAACTTGTATGAATTGTTTGATTTCAAACTTCCTTAAAGTGGAATGAATATATATATAGTAATAATGTGACATGGCTAAATTAGAGACATTCATTTAACTTATTTTTCAAGAAAAGAGTCAAAGGTCCATGTTTTTGATGTTGTTATACAAAAAGTCCCTGCAGAAATGAATTTGTAAATTTGGTCCTTATTTTTCAAAAATAAAAAAACGCAAAGTGTCTTGCACTTTTTTGAAAAAAATTGCAAGGTAACTTGCATTTTTCTAATTTTGAAATATTTTTCAAAATTTTCAAAATTTTGAAAAGCGCAAGTTAACTTGCACTTTCTATCAAAAAAGTGCAAATTAGTTTGCGCTTTCTAATTTTGAAATATTTTTTAAAAATTCTAAAAATTTTGAAAAGCGCAAAATAACTTGCGCTTTCTAATTTTGAAACTTTTTTTGAAAATTTTAAAATTTTTGAAAAGCGCAAGGTAACTTGCGTTTTCTATCAGGAAAGTGCAAGCTAGTTTGCGCTTTCTGATTTTGAAAATTTTGAAATTTTAAAAAGCGCAAGGTAACTTGCGTTTTAAAAAAAAACAGGGACTTAATTTACATACTTATTTCTATAAGTACTTTTTTGTAACACCATCAGAAATATGGACATTTCGTGCAAAGCCCCATTATTTTTTCTAGTGTTTTAAGCATTTGAGAGGAAGCATGCATCATACGGAAATCATTAAAGATAAAACTAACTTTGTATAGTAAGAAAAAAAAAACCACGGAACCGTCCATAAACATTTCATTCATAACATAGTTGAATTGCTTTGTGAACATAAAATAATATTAATGTACCCATGCAGCCATAAAAATTATGTTCCTAATAAAGGCATACATTTAATATGACAAATAATTACAAAAGGATAAACTACATCAAGAGTACGATGCTGACATAGGAGACTAGCTTAATACAAACTATTCTTACAAACAGCAGAATTTGTTAAACTAAATTTTGACATTATTTTGGAAAATATTCCTTCACAAACATTACATAACCCATTTTCGGAAACGTAGGCTATGTTTGGTTTACCGTTTTTAGTTTTAAATTTTCGTTCATACAAAAATACGAACAACGCATGTATATTATGAAAAATGGTCATTTTAGAAAACGAATTTAACACATAAAATAGAAAACAACTTTTTTTTATTTTTCGTGTTTTGAGAAAAACGGAAGCACGAGCAACAATTCATCATTCCGTCGTTCCTCCATCCACTTCGTGGTCCCCTCCAATCTTCCGTTTATCCCTTCCGACCTCCCTTCATTCTTCTCATATTTTGTAATTAATGTTGAAAACTCAAAACATAAAATACAAAATAAACCAAACGACCCCGTAGCTTGTCAAGTTTCATATATGACATCTAGGAAGGTGATCATAAAGTTAGCTGCATAATGAATATGAAATGATTAGTAAGTATATTATGTGTATTTTATGAAGAAAAGAATGTACAATGACACCGTTAAGTTCTTTGTTAGCCCGTCATCGATTGTCATCCCCTTATGGTAAGATATTCCATATTGATTTGCTGCTTCATCTCACTCTTAAAAAAAAATCAACTTAAAAACAACAATGGTAAAAAAAAAGTGGGACAAATAAAGTTGCAAAATAATATTTTGGGTTACATCGCTCCCAACCATTGTTACTTCATAATTGGGCCACGATTCTTTATTCTTCCCAACGTACAGATTCCAAAGTAGAATTCATCCCTACAATATCATGGCATGTACACAGTGAATAATATGATACAAAGAATATACAATGCTTAGTATAAACTGCAACATTACTTCGTGGCTACGCACAGTTATGTTTACCTCAAGTTTTCACAGTAACGACACTTCACTACTAGAAAAAGGTCAAATAGCGACGGGGGAGCGACGGCTTCCGACGAGCCGTCGGCGGCCGTCGGAAAATATTAAATTACAGTAGTCAGCCGAGCCTTTCTTTTTCATTTTCCAACCATCTCAACAAATCGAAAAAAACCCCAAATCATCATTTTCGACCTCCAATCGCTGATTTCGTGCTTTTTCCTCCTCCCCGCTGTGAATTCAACATCTATTGCTCTCCAGCTAAGGTATAATCTCTTATTTTCGTGAAAAATTCAGTTTTTACCCTAATTCTAGATTTGCATAAATTGATAAATTAGGGCTAATTGGTGATTGAAATTGTTTCCAATTGTGTTATAATAGTTTCTAGCATTCCATAATATACCTATTTCATCTTTTATCGTGAAATTGTGAAAAACATGTATAATTTGAGGTTGTTCGTGTATATGGAAATCGTTGTGTATGCCTTGGTTGTACCATTATATATGTGTGTAGCGCTGCTATAATTGTATTGTGTTAGTTGGAATAAGATAAAATGAATGCACGAGCTAGGAATATTATATTGTGCATGTATTGACTTATGCAACAAAAAAATGCGTCGAACGAGCCTTAAGTTGATGTAATACGTCGAATAAATCTGTTAAATTAAAATATATTTTTGTAAATGTGAACAGTTAGTAAAACTATATTTTTTCGTAAAATGCGCACATTTAATTAACTAATGTCCCTTAGACAGTTTTTGGCCCCGTCAGACGAGTGTTGTACATGATCGTTATATAAATAGTCGTTTTTTTCAAAAAACGACCATTTATATTCATCTGGTACAATGTTTGTTGGATTTGTCCCTGTATTGGACAAGTTATGAACGCAGTAAACATTTACATTTTGTATACTACTTCATCTCAAACGGTTCATAAAATTTCGGCCTAACTTTTCTTTTTTGTTTCCTGCGTACACGCATTTGTGTACAATGCAGGGAACAAAAGAGAAATGTTGTCGAAATTTTGTTGAATCGTTTGAGACGAAGTAATATACGAAATGTAAATGCTTACTTTGTTTGTAATGGGAAGTAGGATGTCTGACCATGGAAAAAAAAATTATACAATTTTTTATATCGATACGTTAAAAAATAAAATGTGCTATATTTGAAAATATTTTTAAATTTGTGAAGTTGTTCTTTAAATTCAAATATTATACGACCATGAAAATAATCTTTTTCGAATTTGTATTCTTGAAAATAAATATTAAATTTTGAACTTCTCATTTTCTCAAATAGGAAAAATGATTGATTATTTTAAACAAAGGCCAGATTCACATTCGATGGGAAGAATATTCCGGACGAACAAGCTTATCAGGCAGATCTTGAGCAAAATAACGAAATAATAATTATAGACGATCATACAGATTTTGGTCCTTTGATCGATGAATTAAATGTTTTGGTAGAAGCGTTTGACAGTGCAGAGGAAAATATCGTAGAAAACGAGACCGAATCTGAATCAAAAGACGATGATGACTGATATAAATTTGAATCTGATTTTTTTGCAATTGATGTAACTATGTTGAATTCTTGATGTATTATGAAATTGATGTGACTATGAAACCAAATCTGTTTATCATTGTTTACATGTTTTATGTCATTTCCATTTGTCATTTATTTAGCAATTTTAATTAAAAATGCAATGAAGTCTGCTTATCGTCGGAACAGTACACCCATTATGAATCAGGTATAACACACTTCCATTTCTATTTCCATTTCAGTCATTAATTAAGCAATTTATACCGTTGATGTCATTTACATATGAAATATATTTCATTATCATGGTATTATTCTCTTATATAATGATGTGTATATATGTCACAGGTTTATCACAATGTCATATAGAGGTAGGAGCTCTTCACGTTCATTAGGAGGCGATGGCAGTGGCCTATCGCAAGAGTCACAGCGTCCAGCAGTTTCGTTAGTCCCTAGAGCAGAGGGGTAAGAATTAAATTTTCTTCAGCATCTTATTTTTTTATGATATACGTACGTACTTATCTGTATCGTATTTAAAAACAGGGGGTTCGACCTGCTTCCCTCGAAGGTTGTGCTGGATGTCTCTAGAGCTTCTTATCGCAGTAGGATGAGTGCTTGCTGGCCGAAGTGGGATAACATCCCTCCTCACATCATAGAGTGCATATAGCAGGATGTCCTAGTATGTATATTTTTCTGTTTTCCATTTTTAATTCGTTTTTGTCGTTTTTCTACTATTTATCGTTTACAGTGTAATCTTTTTTTTTTACTTTTTATCGTGAAACACAGGCTGAGATGGACATCCAGACAGACGATATGCTGCTGGCACGAGGATACTGGATAAAGAAGATGCGCAAGAACTATAGGAACACGATATCTGAAATTAAGAAATCTGGTAAGAAACCACGGTGGATGGGGGAGAGCGTATGGCAAGCATGGTTGGGATACTGGGAAACGGACGAGGCGAAGGCAAGTATACTAATTTTTTTTGAATTATTAATTTGACGTGATCGAAAAATAATGTATCAAATTTTGAATGTACAGGCAGAGTCGGATAGAAACTCTACAAACAGAAATATAAATCCCGTCACTCATCGTGGAGGGTCGAAGTCATTTCAGCAGTATCGGCAGGAGTTGGTAAATTTACTGAATGATAATTGTAAATAGTTTATGCTATATAATTTTAAATGTATAATAATAGTATGTAAAAATCAACTTCAGGAAGCTGAGGCGCATGGTCCCGTGGGCTATATGGATGTGTTCACTCGTACGCATGCTGTCGAGCATGTAAATCCGGACGGAACTGTTTCGTATACATGGCAGGACGATAAATCCAGCAGAGTGGTTCCGTTTCTTTGTTGGATTGGCTAGTTAAGCGTAAGTTGTTCTGTTTGGTAAAGAGAGAACAGTTTTTCTTTGGAAATTAGGCTGAGTTGATCGCAAAAGTGACTTGCGATAGCTGAGCGTTATCTTGGGTTGTCAAAGATTTTTCTGGATGTCTTCAGGAAGTCAGAGTTTTGTTAGCATCTGGAGATTGAGTTTGGTATCGACTGGATTCCAGAAGTGGTACCGATGGTTCAGCTTAGTAGTAGGATGGTTTTTGGAGGAAGATTTTAGTGAAGCAGCTCAGGTTTTGGAGGAACTTCTGAGTTTATTTTTGGATATGTTGAACCATATTTTTGGAAAGTGTTTTTCCAGTCTTTGCTTGTGTTCGTCATCAGCATTTTCATCTGCTCAGTCAGAGTTGCGCAGTGGAAGCATGGTGGCAGCTGTTTAGAGTGGAAGCAACTGGAAGTTGCAGTGTTTTGGATTAGAAAGTTTCTACAGGAAATTTTTCAAGATCTTAAGACCAGTTTGGCAAGTGCATCTGTTTTATCTCTTCCGAATGTGAGAAGTGAGATCTGTTTCCTGATTTTGGAGTAGAGTGGAGTTCTGTGTTTTGGTTGATCTTGGAAAGATCATTTTGTTGGATTGTTTTGGTTCAGTATTGTTCTAAGGGCATCAGCGAAGGATAAGCTGATCAGGAAGGATGTAGGCGGTCCAGGATCGTCCGAAATTTTGTGGATAAGAATCGGAGATTTGATTTTGGATAAGTGTTTGATCCTCAGGAGTGAATTGTCAGTTTGGATAACTAGGATTCGTTGTTTTCACGTATCTATGAGGGAGTACGTGTGAGATCTATCTCTGGTTGTAGAACCAGCAGTTCAGGGAGTTTTGGTTGTTGAGTCAGACTTGTCTGTAGTCTGATATCCTATCTTGTTTTGTAGACCTAGATGTGTGTAGCTTAGTAGTATTGATTGTTTGGATTTTGTAGAGCGAGTATCCCGGTATTTATACCTAGGAAACTCTAGAAAATTCTATCCAGTATTTTGTCTGGATGGTTAGATTTGTTTGTTTGGATGATAGGTTGCTATGGTTGTTAGCATATGATTGATATATGCTTGTGTTTTAAAATTAAATCTTTAACTAGATTATTAAATTACCTTTGTTTTAAATTTCGGGGACGAAATTCTTTTAAGAGGGGAGGAATGTGATATCCCGGAATTTTGGGCAATATCAATTTAATAATCTGTGTTAAAAATTAAATAATATGATAATAATTGTTAATAAGATTTGAATTGATTTAATAATTTTCTTTTAAATATTTAACTGATAATTTATCTTTTAAAAGCTAATAAATTGTTTTCTATTTATTTATATATATATTTGTATATATTGTAAATAGTCAAGGTCTGTTTTAAATTTTGATAAATAAGGATATGTTTTCAAACTCTAATCTTTTTGGTAATTACAATTTGGAAATTTGATTAAATTTAATATTAAATAAATAACCATTAGCTTTAAAATATACTCAAGGTAAAGTCAAAATTTGTTTAGAATGGTTTTAGCTTAAAGATTTAATAAAAAGGTTTGTTTTGTTTTAAACATAGCTTGATAGTATAAGTAATTTATTAAATAAGAGACTAATCTCTTTTATAAATTATTTTAATTTAATAATGAGCTTTATTTATAATATAATGTCTTTACAAGTAGATTTTTAATATAAATAAAAATTGTTATATATATTTTAGAAGAAATTATGGTTTTAAAATTTAAATAAATCTTCCAAAAAAATAATATATATATAATAAAATATACCTTATAAATATTTAAAATAAGTATAAAATAAAATAATAATAGGTAATTAAATATTTGATAGTTTAAGTTTTAAAATAAAAATAAACACACTTATGTTAGAAATAGAATTAAATACTTAGGTTAAAATTTATAACAAATAACTATAACAACTTTAAATTTAACACTTGGGATATAGTCTTTAGGAACATATATTTGCAGGCAAGTAAAATATTTTATACACTATAGCAATGTATATGTTGCAGGCAGAAAAGCATATCAGTACATACGAAAGAATGGGGTAAGTATGCTAAGCATTAAGTCAAACAAATATAAACATATGCAAGGTTGTACATACAAGAATAAAGAATGGTTGGTGTAAACATGATAAGGAACAAGGCATTTAATGCCATCACCACTAGTACACAAGATATCTCATTTCAGCCTCTTTATAAAAGAAAATCTCTGATCATTTGTACCAGCTAGGATTATTTTTGTGTACAAATACAACTATCAAAGCTCTGCGTACTTGTTCTATTTAGCAAGCTTCTTTTCATCTTCGTTCATTTAAACAAATACAAAACCTGAGAAAAAAAGAAAGAAAAGGAAATAGAAGAAATATACAAACCTAGAAAAACTGAAGTCTAGGGATCAATGCAAAGAATCAACAAGCAAGATTTCAGCAAATTCAAGTTCAACAAATAATTCAACAGGCAAAGGTTTCAAATTCAACTTAATCAAGCAAACTCTACATCAAAAGTCTGTGCAAATCAAATACAATAAATTCCCAGAACAATGATGATCTGTTCTCTGCTTCTTTCAGTTTCTGGTGAGTAAACTTTTAAATTAAAAACTTAAGTAACCTGTGAATTACTGTGTTAATGATTGTTTTACATGTATTTGTATGTGCAAGTCTTTTTGAATTTATGTAAGTGTGCATATCTGTTGATTTTAAACATCTCTGATCTTAGTTCAAGTCTCTGCCTTTAAACTATAAACATGAGACACCTTTAGATTTGATGCATATGACTTATGGTTGAAGTAAACTGGTGATGTATGTTTGAAAGTGTGTTTGTATGATGGTTTTAAAGACTCTGAAAACATGTGAGTATGTCTAGATAATTACTGTGATCATCTCTGTTTTTAAATTTCAAAGATTTAAACTTAGATTTAACTTCAAATTCTTCACACTCTAATTTCCTTTAGGCTTAAGTATTTAAACAAAGTGTGTTGTTTAAAACTAAACTAAGCTTTAAAAATATTTGTAAGAATAATAGATAGAAATAATTATCTGGGAAAAATGAAAACACAAAGGAGTTCGAGATATGTTAAAAATCAAACGTTGGAATTGGTTGATTCAATTATATATCTGGAATTGTTTCTGAAAGATAGGATTTTTAAAATCAAATTTACAATTTTTAATGGAATATTGAATGTGTTACTTGGTGATGTCTGGAATTCGAGTTTTCAAGTTTCTCTGGTGATCTGGTTGATCTGGGGAGTTGTAGTTCTTTCTGGAGGTGGAAGAATGATCGGGGACTTCGGAAAAATTGTCTGATGATGGTATATTCCAGTGGGGAGGTGGTGGTTGTTATTTGAAGTCAGGAACCCTAGTTAAACTAAGCTAGGTAAAATCGATCACCACGGTTCTTATAGTTGATCGAGTTCAACAAGGTCTTGGGTAATGGAAGTAGACGTGTAAAGGAAGTCGAGGCCGGAGGGGTAGACTTTCAGATGGTCAGAGCTGCGAGCACGGCACGTTGTCAGGTTTTAGGCGAGTTCCTGTAGATGGGTTCCAGGCTTAAGTTGAACTCGAATTTCAAATTCGAGTTGAGTTAGAGAAATCTGGTGATCAGGTTAGTGTTTGGGGATGTTCGTCGACGTGGGAAGATCGTCGAACTTGATCGGAATCTATCGAGATCGCTGTGCACGTGCACAGTGTTCGTTGGTGGATGCTGAGAGTATGGGTTTGAGCAGGAATGGTAGTCTCGAGTTTTTCTCGAGTAGATTGGGTTTTGTCTCGAAGCAGTATGGTGTTCGACTCGAAGTGTTTTAGGGTAGACTCGGGTTTTATTTGTTGTTGCCAGTTTTTAAAAACCTGTCAAGCTTTAAGTTTTAAAATTTAAGAGCAGGGTTTTAAACAAAGTTTAAAACCAAAATTTAAGATATGGATTCAAATTTACTTTTGTCTCCTAGTTTTAAATAAATATAAGTTTTATAAAAATAAAATGTTTTAACAACTTTAAATTGTTTAAAGTATATTTTAAAGTGTGTTTTAAATTTTTCTAAGTTAAATTTGTATTTATTTTGAATCAAAATTTGAAATGGAATGTAAAAGTGAATTCAAAAGTAAAATGTTTCAAATGCATTTGTAAATGAGAATTTGATCATTAATAAGAAAATGCTTTATCCTTAAATAAATGAAGGTTTAAGGATTTGTAATTATTAAGTTAATTAAAATGAATAATTAACTAATTTAATTAATTAATGATTTGGATTAATTAATTTAGTAATTAAGAGTTTAAATTAGTTAATTAAGGTTTAAGATAATCAATTTAGGATGAATAAATGAGTAATTAAGGATTAATTAAGTTATATTTTTAATACTTAATTAATTAAATAATTAAGGATTAATTAATGAGTTATTAAAGATAAAATTTAATTGTAATTAATAATAAATCTTAATTAATTACTTTAGAAAAGTAATTAAAGAAGTGTTAATAGTTAATGAAGGTCATTAACTAGGATGATTAAATAATGAATTAATATGATTAATTTTGATAATTAATTAGATTTATTAATTTAAGATAATCAATTGTGAATTATTTAAGTATAATTACTTATGAAAGTAATTAAGAAATTAATTTCTCATTGTAATTAATTAAGTTTAATATGAATTGTTTAAGTTAATTAATTAAGTTTAATTAATTCAAATAACCATTTGATGATGTGATAAGTATAATTACTTAAGGAAGTAGTTAATTGAGGAGGATTAAATTATGAAAGTAATTTGAGTATAATTACCTTGTATAAATTAATTAATGGATTAATTAGAGATAATTAATTATGGAGTAATTAAATTATTAAATGAAGTAATTAAGGGTAGTTAATTACTGAACATAATTAATCAATGGTGATTAACAATTTGGTTTAATTGAAGATAAATTACTAAATGTAATAGATGTAATTAGAGATCATTAATTATTATAATCAATGATGTAATTTAGAATCGATTTATTTGGAAATAATTAATAAATGAAGGAATTCATTAATGTAATTAATTAAGAAGTACTGTAATTAATTTTAGTAATTTAAAGGTGCTTTCTATATTTGGTATAAGGTAATAAATTTGTGAAAAATATTTAAAGGATAATTACTTAAATGTAATTAAAGATAATTAATCAAGGATGATTAATTAAGATGGATAGTAGAGAATGATTAATTAATTGACTTGTAATTAATTAATGGTTATGTAAGCAAGATTTATAATGATGAAGTAATTAATTTAATTTACTTTAAATTAATTAGAGATAAGTAATTAATTTAATTAATTTTAAATTAATCATAAATGGTGTGATTATTAATCCTTGTTTATATATGATGGATGATATTGATTTCCTTGAATGGTTTGAAATCTCAGATATGAGATAAGTAATGCTGTATGATATGGTTGCTTTGGTTGAAGTATATGGATAATGTAGATTATCTATTTATGATGATATTTTGTGAATTACCTATCTGTGATATTGTGAATTATCTATCTCTGTGTATATAGATAATAAAATTGAATTGTTTTAACTTTAAAACAACTTGGACCTAAAAGATGGCGATTTGGATTTCGATGAGACCGGGATCGGGTTTGCTTCATTACAGCATGATAGGGGCTTCTCGCTTCGCGGTTTGGTGGCGAACGGGAGACTCTTACCCCTACATGTCCCTTTGGGGTAGTATAAGGCCCTGGGTTGGTTTGCTAGGTGCTTACAGTCGAGAGGTTGGCCGTAAAAGCAGATTCGAGGTATCACTGTGTGCCACGGTGGGTCTGGGATGGTTGCAAAGCCTACCGCTCGCCGCTACCGATGGTTGAAAAGCCTAGGTTGTTACATTGGTATCAGAGCATAGGTTGAGTGAATAACTAGGCCCTGGAGTGGTGTCTATCTTGAGAGAGCGTACTTGTATTTTGGATATATATATATATATATATATATTTCTACCTATTTTTTGGGTTACCTGTTCGGGTTTTCCAATATATGTTATAAAGGTAGATAGGGTAGTGGTGTGTGTAACACGACTACCAATGGTTGGAGTTTGAATGTTTGAG
Source organism: Allium fistulosum (assembly GCA_030737815.1). Lineage (NCBI taxonomy): Eukaryota > Viridiplantae > Streptophyta > Magnoliopsida > Asparagales > Amaryllidaceae > Allium > Allium fistulosum. Next base: position 1,028,723,046 of record CM060902.1, read on the forward strand.
GTTGGAAGTGTATCTGTCGAGACTGTAGACCTAATACTGTCTTGAGTGAAATTTTGTTGTGGTGTAAGGATTTCACCAATCTCTGAAGGAAATCTGTTAAGGTTTGGAGTTTATCTTTGAAGTGTAAGTTGGATGAGCTAGAGTTTAGATCTGTCGGTTGAACAGAAGAAAGTCATGATATCTTGATACCTCGGGGATTGGTAGCTGTGTGATGAGATACAGTGACTATGTATATCTCCAAAGATGTTTCTTTGGAGCAAGTATAAGGAAGTGTGTCTGCATCGGTGTTGAGGCTGAGTTCAGCAGGGTGTTTGTGTTTGGCTTTGAGGCCTGAGTTTCTCAATGAGCTTTGGATTAGGAATTCCTTGGCACTAGTGTCAGCAGCGCAGCTCAGAGTGTTCTGTGTGTTGGCAATGAAGCTTTCTAGCTTAGCAGTGGAGTTCAGAAGCAGCTGAGTGGTTCCGTTTCTTTGTTGGATTGGCTAGTTAAGCGTAAGCTGTTCTGTTTGGTAAAGAGAGAACAGTTTTTCTTTGGAAATTAGGCTGAGTTGATCGCAAAAGTGACTTGCGATAGCTGAGCCTTATCTTGGGTTGTCAGAGATTTTTCTGGATGTCTTCAGGAAGTCAGAGTTTTGTTAGCATCTGGAGATTGAGTTTGGTATCGACTGGATTCCAGAAGTGGTACCGATGGTTCAGCTTAGTAGTAGGATGGTTTTTAGAGGAAGATTTTAGTGAAGCAGCTCAGGTTTTGGAGGAACTTCTGAGTTTATTTTTGGATCTGTTGAACCATATTTTTGGAAAGTGTTTTTCCAGTCTTTGCTTGTGTTCGTCATCAGCATTTTCATCTGCTCGGTCAGAGTTGCGCAGTGGAAGCATGGTGGCAGCTATTTAGAGTGGAAGCAACTGGAAGTTGCAGTGTTTTGGATTAGAAAGTTTCTACAGGAAATTTTTCAGGATCTTAAGGCCAGTTTGGCAAGTGCATCTGTTTTATCTCTTCCGGATGTGAGAAGTGAGATCTGTTTCCTAATTTTGGAGTAGAGTAGACTTAAGATAAGAAGACTGCGATGGCTATTTGATGTTATTTGGAGAATATGTTGTTTCATATTTTTGCTAATTAAACATCCGCTTATTCAAGTTGGAAGAAATTAAAAGGAATTTATTTAAAGAACTCCGCAACAAATAAGGCTCTTCTTATGAGAAGATTAGTGAATCTAAAACTTAAGGAATGTGAGTTAATTGGAGAGCATCTTAACGATTTTCAAGCAATTGTAAACCAATTGGCTGCTATAAATTACAAGGTGGATGATGAGACACAAGCCTTAATGTCGATGAGTTCATTATCGGAGAGTTGGGAAATGTTTTGGTTGCATTGAACAACTCAAATTCGGATGTAGTTGTTTCAATGAATTTGATGGTTAGTAGCTTACTTAATAAAGAGATGTAGATGATGAACCTCATGGAAGGAAATGATAAGGAGGAAAAGGAAGGTTGATATCCAATTGAAGATGTCCATCTTGTAAGGAGGGGTAATCATCCAAATATGGAAAGACAATCAAATAGATCGAACATGAAAAGGGATTTTATCTGCTATTAGTGTGAAAAAACTGATCATTAGTCGAGATTTTGAATAAGCTTAAAATGGACAAAGAGAGGATGAAGGCATTGGAAGAAGACCAAAATAAACAAAAAGATAATATTGATGGTGATGTGCATTTTGGTGAGGAATTCAATGACAACGTACTATGTGTGAATAAAGGCAATGTTGTCGGCGAAGCCAGATTTACTGGGATTCAAAAAAGGATGATTGGATGCTTTATTTAATTGATTGTTTCCACGTATGCAATCAAAAAGAATCATTTATTGGTTATGAAGAGCAAGATACTAAGGTGGAATCTGTTAATGGTAGAGATTTGGATGTTAAAGGTATAGGTTCAGTTATGTTGAAGATGCATGATGGAAGGGCGGTGAAGCTTACAGGAGTTAGGCATATCCCAGAAATTACAATGAATCTTATTTCAGTAGGACAGTTGGAGGTAAAATGCTTTACCTTTTTGACTCAATGTGGAGTCATAAGGATTTGGAAGGGTAATAGGGAGATGCTGCATGCAAAAGGAGGAAGAAACAATGTATACAGATTGCTTGGGAAAATGGTAGAGAATGGAGGGAATTCTCAAAATAATGTTGGAGAGACAAATTTGTCTGAATCAAGGTGGAGTCAACAACGGAAAGCCGCAAATACCGTATGAAGGCCTTTGTTGTATTACAAACAGTTCTGAGTTATTGATGATATGCATGTTAAACTGGGGGACATCCATACTTATGTGGTTTGGAGGTTTGTAAAGTTTTTTTTAGGATGGGCTTGTATGGAAACATAGTATCATGACGGATATTATTGTAACGACCCGTATTTTTACGGATCGAAACATCGTAAAACAGTTGACATTTGGTCGCATTTGTGATAAGTCGTCCTGAGTTTAAGTCCTAAGTCGTGACCGAGTTAAGGAATTCGGCGAGTTAGGTGATAAGTCGTTTAAAAGTTAAGTCGTGGTAGCTTAGGTCGTAGGGTGTTGGAGCGACCTAAGGTAGTGGACGACCTAAGGGGTAGGTCGGCGACGACCTAAGGAAGCTGGGTTAGCAGTGGGACGACCTACAGAATTTGGCAACCTAAGATTAGTAAGCGACTTAGGAATTTGGGGTGACCCAAGAAAAAGTTAAGTGTTAGGTCGGCTGGGCGAGTTAACGACCTAAGGAATTGACCGACTTAAGACATAGACGACTTAAGGAGTTAACGACCTAAGGGATTGAGCTAGTTAGGAAGTTAGGTCGTTTGAGCGACTTAAGGATTTTAGGTCGTAAGTTGTTATGTCGTGAGGCGATAGGTCGTAGGTCGAAGTTAACTCGGCAAGTGTTAAGTCGAGCATGAGTTTAGGTCGTCTGTATTAAGTCGTAGATGACTTAGGTGTTAGCTGTTAAGTCGTAGAGTTGCTAAATCATTAAGGCGTAACTCTGTTGAGTTGTTAAGTCGGAGACCCTGTTAAGTCGTAGATCGTGGGTTTGAAGATCGGATGGTCTGTTAGGTCGTGTAGTAGCTATGTCGCGTGCTTATGCTAAGTCGTTGGGTCGGTGGATGTTATGTCGCGCAGAGGGTTAGGTCGTGAGTTCTGTAGGTCGTAGGTCGGAGGGTCTTTGTTAAGTCGGCGACGACTTAAGGGGCGGACGACCTAAAAATCTGCCTATAAATACTCGTCTATTTCTTCATTTTTGGGATCCGGATTTCGAAGCGACGAAGTGCTGCCATTTTGAGAGCTCGACTTCTACACTTCTTCACTTCTTTTCCTCCACTCTAATCTAGTGATTCCTTCCATCCATATTGAAGATCAAATCGAAGATCGAAGAGCTTAGATTGAAGATCTACATTCTTCGAAGAGAGATTTCATCGTTTGAAGCGGATTGGTGATAGATCAAGTTAGATCCTTCGCTGTCCAGATCTGAAGTGTGTTGCTTTTGGGTTGTTTAGGTGATTTGGTGAGTGGTGATTATCTCTCACACGGATCCAAAGGAGTATATCGGATCGTTGGCTTGATTTGGTGTTAAAATAGTGATTTCCATGCATTTTCCCAATCATATGTGTAGATCCATATAGATTCATTGTTCATGATGATTTGACATCCATTTTACCACATGTTAACCTATGCAAGTTCATTCATCAAGATTATAGAGATATTGTTCATGTTTTCATGCTTATTGGACTTTCAACTCTTTAATTACGAAATTGCCATTATTGATATAATTGTCTACTTAGATCATATTTGAATGATTGATTGCTTGGATTAATGTTTGACTTGATTGATTGCTATGAATTAGATGATTGATGATTTGATTTAGACCGAAGATGATTCAAAGCTAAAAGAAAGGCTCTTGAATTTGGAAAGCTGCTTGTGGCATACGTAGCGGATGATGAAGCTCTTATGCATAGATTGGATGATGATGTTGAGATGTGGCTTTGTGAGGATGTGATGAAGCGAAGCATGATATGAGATAGTCTTGGTCTAATCCAGACGGGATCATTCCAAGCAGGTTGATAACTCGGTGATATGGTTCGAGTTTGAGGATAATGGATGCTCGAGAGGCGCTTGAGCTAGTATGGAAATAGTCGTCGAGGAGGATGACTAGAAGGCTGAGATCCCATCGTTGTTGAAGGTTCTAGCATGCTCAAAGCAAGAGTACGTTGGGCAGATTCGATAGTCCCTGAAGGCTATGGATTGGTAGTCAAGTACTCTGGGCAGATTCGATAGTCCTAGGCACGGGTCACGATGACGTGCGGGAGTTATGTCTAGAACCGGGGTTTCCATTAGCCCTTGACGGACGGCTGAAAGAATGTGCCGGTCATTCAATTAACGGTGATATCGAAGCAATGATAACAGTGATAGCCAGAGTCATGGATGTTTGGTTGTATCGTCACTCGGTCTCAAGAGCAGTGTTTTCTGGGTGCTTATCTGATCTTGGTTTAGGCCATGGGGGTTTGTACTTGGAAAACATCGCCCTTGACTCGAGTGATAATTACTTTACTTTAAATTGTATGTTCTGTTATGTCTGCTTTTGCTTAGTGTGTGTCTGGGGGCTATCACTGTAGAAAGAGGTTGGAGTGGGAGGGTTGTATTCCTATTCCTTTTCCTTTATGCTCTTTTGGTATGTTGTTAGTTAATTTACTGCTCACTAAGACTGTTGTCTGACTCAAGGCTTTATGTTTTTAATTCTTATTGCCTTGGGCTGTTCGTCCATTTTGGGACGGGCAGACTAGGTAGCAGGTGACAGGTGCTGTTCTTGCTTCTTACGATGTTGATATCGAAGACGAGCTGGAGGGTTGCATATTATCTTCTTATATGTACTGGAGGTTCCGCTATTTGTATATTCTCTTAGAGTTATGTAGTGAGGCTTGATGTATTGACTATTCTGATGATTGTACTCAACTATTATGAAGTTTTATTGATGAGATTCTATTCTGTGAAGCTTCACTATATATATGTTCTATTGTATTTTGTCCATGCGCTGTGAGTAATACGATAGATTCTGTTATTTTAATTTACCCTGGCAATCGCCCATGATCGCCTGGCACACTTTACAGCGCACTATCCCTAGGTTCAGTGTAGGGGTCATGGGCGGTCGTCACAATTATTGAACTTTTTGATACAATATTTCCAAATCAAAGTAGATTTTAAAGATATTGTAAGTCAAGATTAATTGTGACTCAAAAATATTGCCCCATTTATAGATTTTATAGATTTGGGGAGTGTTGTGATTTGTGATACAAAATCATATTTAGAAGAAATAAAAGGAAAAAATTCTTAGACTTGCTCAAATTACTGTTGCATATGTGGATATGCATATCATAATAAAAGAGAAGATTTTTCTCTTTTAAATTAGATGTAACAATTTATTTGCTGCCATATAAATGAGAATTTGAGCACTAAGTAATCTCTTATTATAAATAGGCATATATAGGATTCATTATATGTGTGGAAAAACAGTTATTTTTTTGGATTTTGTGGATTGAGATTTCTTCTTAATTTTTATGCTTTATTTTGCAATCTTTTGGTAAATCGATTAAGGATTTTGGTTGGAGGAATTTGTTTGTCATTGTTTTTTTTCTTCTTTACTTTTTATCTTCTAAAATCTAATTGTGTAGGGATCTTAGGAAGATCCCTAACACAAGAATGACTGAAGGAGCGATGGGTGAGAAGATATTTGTATGGAAATGGAGTAACATAGGTTACAGCTGTAAATATGGGTTGGAGCACTACTATTAACCTAGGAAACGGAGTTATATTAGCAGGGATGTGGATAATTTTACTACCATCCAATGTCTATTTAGGCTTAAATCAAATGCTTTATTTGTGTCTTGTTTGGATTTCGTTAACCTATTTTGCTGTTACAGGCATTTTCGCCCATGAGATTGTAAATCGACAGAAGCCAATAGGAAGTGAGGCAAAGTTCTACTGCCATCTCTTTGGCTCGGTACCCAAGTATTCCACTACCCCCTCTTATGCTCGGTACTCTAGGGTGACGACCACGATTCCTCAATCGGTACCAAAGGGTGCTAATCAGGATTCCTTGGTCGGTACCCAAGGGTGACGATCAAGATATCTAAGATGGTACCCTAGGGTACCGATCAAGATATCTTATCTGATACCTCATGGGAGCCGAACTAAGGAGATTTGCCTGAGTAAGGAAGGTGCCGAGCTACACGAATAAGCACGAACCGAACTACATACACAGCTAACCTACAAAGCTATGAGCCCATCGAACTAAGAGGAGCCGAGTCAAGCAGGAGTGTACCAACATAGCCAATAATTCATCCACATCCATCCAAGCCGAACCAACACCCTCCGAACCAAGTTCTCAACGGGGCCCAACTGTGCAAATATGGAAGGAAATCTGCGTATGTCATGAAATAAATAACTACATTTGGCATATTTAGGAATATTCCGTTTGAGTGAGATATACATTAAAATATCATAATTTGTCGAATTAACCATGCCTTATATTCACTCCTATAAATATCCAAGCATTTGGCATTATCAAAAAACGTTTTGGGATCTACAAGACTCCGAGCTACAGAATCAATTGTATAGAGCATCCAGATCACTATTTTCTATTGTGAATCATTGTACTTCTCATCAATTACTTGTAATATCAAAAGTATAAGGGAAAGGAATAAAAATGAACAGTGGACATAGGCCTGTTATGGCTGAACCACTATAAACCCTGGTGCACTTTACTTTTTATGCTTTTTATTCTTCGTTTAGTCCACTGCGAAAAATTGATTGGAGGTGTTTGCCCATTTTTTGTGAAACATTTTTGGTGCTTTCAAGAAGAGCGGAATCTATCCTCAACATTCCTTCCAAATCTAAGTGCAAGGCAGGCACCACCAGCATGGGTGCCAACCACGACATGGTAGAACATGATAACAATTCTTCTAGTACTCCACCTTTGGATGCCATCACTAGGGTGACTTAGAAAGAGTTGTGGTAGATATTGATACTCTCCTCGCTGCCTAATAGCAAGCTATAATGGGACAACTCATGAGATGCTAGGGGCAGGCGTAGCCAACTGCACACAGCATTGAAACCAGAGGGAGATCTCAGTCTTGGAGGTCCAGAAGACTAAGGAGATCATACCCTAACGGTGATTCCGATTAGGAGAATCAAGGAGCTGGACAAGAAAATGCTGAGGAAACAAGTCAAGCAAGGGCTCAGTCGCATACCGCACCAAGAACCGTTTCGGTGCCGAACCGAACGGGGTAAGTAACAAAACAGGGATGACCACTGCTGAACCTCTACGACCTAAGGCAACTCTCCAATCTTGGCAGAAGAAACCACTAATGGAAGGCGAGCTCATTGCCGTAAATGATCCTCAAGTAGGGAATGAAGCCGGGGTAATGGAACAAGTTATCATAGGAAGTCAACCCAGCCTCGCTCATCCCCTGAACTGGAAGACCTTATGGCACGACTTATTAGGAAATGTATCTACCGCAAGCAGATCGAACGAGGAATTGGTGCAAGAGTTGGCAGTCCGTTTTTTTGTAGAGATAGAGACTTCCCAAAACCCCAAGAGCTTTAAAATGCCTACCATGGATCCTTATCAAGGTCTGATTGATCCTGTAGTGCACCTGCAACTATATATATACACATGACATATTCTCATGAGCGGGGCAACTAAGGAAGTCATATGCAAGTGTTTTCCCCTTTTCTTGTCGGATTTGGAAACTATATGGTTCTGCCATCTTCCCTACGGCACGATCCACTCATAGGAAATGCCGAAGAAAAAGTTCATCAGCTAATTTTGGGTTCACATAGAGCAACCTAAGGACCCGTATGCTTTGTCGGATGTGAAACAAAGGGAGGATGAGACTTTGTGGTAGTACTTGACCCCTTCCAACGCTGCAGCCGCTAGCGTCCAGAATGCTGATGAGTGCTTAACCCTTATAGCCTTACGTAGTGGTGTTCACCTGGACAAATATGGCTCATAGATTAACTAAGGAGAAGTCGGCTGCTCTTCAGGACTTCTTTTATAAAGCTGTAATATACATGCAATTGGAGGAGCTGGGCAGCGTGGTAGACTAAAACAACTACCAAATCGTCAAAAGCTTCTAATAGTGTGAATGTTATGGTTAAGAACGATGAAGGCGGTGGTGTGGAGAAAAAGAAAAACAATAACCCTAGTAATTTCGGTAGGAAGAAAATGGATCAAAAGAGATTCAGGCCTGGCATGAGATTTGACACCTGTACAAACCTGAATGATACTATAGAAAACATCTATTTGTCCATTGAATCAGAGCTTAAATATAATAGGCCTACTCCAAAGAAGGAAACATAAGCTAAAAGAAACTCTGGGAAGTACTTCAGGCTCCATGAATCCCATAGATATAATACCAACGAATGTATCCATTTACGGGACCTAATCGAAGAACACATCAGAAAAAGGAAGCTGGAGTGGCATGTTAAGAACCCAGAGGCACTTCCCGCTCCTGAGAAGCAAGCCCCGAGGGAGCCCCCACCTGGGAATGGAGGTGAAGGATCTAGTGCCACCATGGAAAAGACGAGAGGCTAGTAGTTAATACTATTACAAGGGGACCTCATATGGCAGACATGAGCTAGGGTGAGATAAAGCGATATGCAAAGTCTTTAAAAAATGGGGTGCTTATGTATGCACGATAGGTGAGGAACAAAGAGCAAAGACTCCCCGATCAGAGCATGAGGTGATAGCTTTTGATGACAATGACTTACAAGGAAAGCAGCACTCGCATACGGATCCTATGGTGATTACGACCATGCTTGGCCCCACGGAAGTCCATAGGATTTTGATAGATAATGGAAGTTCAGTGAACATTTTGTTCAAAGGTGCATTCGATAAAATGGGGTTGTCCATGGAAGATGTTACCCCATGCAACCAATGGCTACACGGTTTTATGGGAGAAGGCACCATGCCTTTTGGAAGGTTGGATTTGTTTGTTGAGATAGAAACTCGTCCCCGATCAACTATGCGAAAGCAAAATTTCTTATTGGTAAATGGATTTTTAGCTTATAACTCCTTCCTGGGATGTCTAGACATACCTAATTTTTGTGCAGTAGCAGTCCCGTGGTGTCTGACGATGAAGTTCCCAATGTCCAATGGAATAGGAGTGGTGGAAGGAAACCAAGACATTGCCAAGGAATGTTATGTTGTAGAGCTTTAGGAAAACAAACGGAGAGAGAAAAGGAAGGGCACAGAAGTTGCTTTATGTGCTAAGAACTCCCTCGCATAGCAATTAAAGGAGGGTCCCCTCTCGAGTGTACAAGTGATCCTCATAACGAGCTTGACTCGAGAGAAGGAGGAGAGGGAGCCATAGTTGAGTCTGGGGAAGCTTTGGAGTTTGTGGAAGTTGATGATAGTGATCCTACAAAACTTGTGAAAATTGGATCCGGTCTGAAGCGGGATCTAAAGATACAGCTGATTGATTATCTACAGGACAACCAGACGTATTCGCCTGATCCCATGCAGAATTGTGCAGAATTTCTCCCTCAGTTGCTTTCACATTCTGGACATCGATCCAAGGATAACTCTTATGAAGCAGAAGAAAAGGAGTATGGGCTCGGAACGATTGTTGGCACTGAACGAAGAAGTGAAAACCTTATTGGCAAACGGCTTCATTCGAGAATCATTGTACCCAGAACGGATAGCGACCCCGGTCCCCGTTAAAAAGTCGAATGGAAAATGGATGACCCATGTGGACTTCTCTAACCTGAACGACGCATGCCTTAAAGACTGCTTTTATCTCTCAAGGATTGATAGTTGGTAGATGGAATTGCTGGAAATGAACTTTGTCCTTTATGGATGCATACTCCGGGTATAACCAGATCGCGATGCATGTCCCTGACCAGGAGCACACTAGTTTTATCACCGACTGGGACTCGACTGCTACAAGGTGATGCCGTTTGGACTTAAAATCATGGGGACCACATACCAATGTTTGGTGTACAAGATGCCCGCCGAGTAGATCAGCAAAAACATGGAGATATAAATTGACAATATGTTGGTAAAGTCAAAGAGGGTCGGAGACCACATCTTACACTTGGGCGAAATGTTTCAAATCCTATAGAAGTATGGGTTGAAGCTAAACCCACTAAAATGTTCTTTTGGATTGGCATTTGGAAAGTTCCTGGGCTTCATCATGCATGCAAGAGGGATAGAGGCTATTCCAGAACAGGTCCGGGCACTACAAGACATCAAAATTCCAAAAATTCGGAAGGAGATGAAGAGCTTAAATGGGAAGGTAGCCGCTTTGAGTAGGTTCATATCTAAAGCTACAGATAAGTGCATCCCGTTCTTTGAAGCACTCAAAGAGGAGAAACGCAAGTTCATTTGGACAGATGAATGTTTGGTTGCATTCTTAAATCTATTGGAGCACTTGTAGAAGCCACCGGTCTTGTCTCTACCAGTTGAGGGGGAAGACCTTTGCATCTAATTAGAAGTGTCACATCAGGCTTTGAGCGCAGTTTTGGTCAAGGAAGAAGGCCGGGTACAACATCCGTTGTACTACATAAGCAAGCGTTTCACCAGTTCAGAGTCCAGGTATCCTAAGCTGGAAAAGTTAACATACTGTTTATTGACTACATCTAGGAAACCGAGGCATTACTTCCAGTCGAACCTTATCTGGATGCTTACGGATCAGCCCCTGAGGCAGGTTCTTCACAGGCTGGACACTTCAGGAAGGCTTACCAAGTGGAGCATCGAGTTGAGTCAGTATGAAATAAACTATCACCCACGGACTGTAATCAAGGGTCAAGCAATAGTGGACTTTCTTTCTAAGTTTACCATTCGAGATAATGAAATAGAACCCTAAGAGGAGGAAGCCCTCAAATGGTGATTGTATGTTGATAAAGCATCAAATGATCATGACTCTGGTGCGGGAATAGTATTTCTGACCCTCGAAGGAAGGAAGATGAGTTATGCGAATGGATTGGGATTCAAAGCAACAAATAACGAGGTGGGGTATGAGGCTTTGATAGTCGGACTGGAGTTAGCAAAAGAGCTAGGGATCAGATAGTTGTGTGTTCATAGCGACTCTCAGTTGATGGTGAATCAAGTGCTGGGGGAGTTCCAGGCCAAAGGAGAATGCTTGAAATCTTATTAGGAAAAGGTGAAAAACTTCTTCAATGGGAATGTGGTTGCAGCTGTTGGAGGCGAGGAGACCTAGATGACCCCGTTGGTAAGATACTTGAGTGAAGGGATTCTGCCCGACAGCTGGAATAAAGCTAAGATGATCCTACGAAAGGCACCCTACTTCGTTATTAAGGATGGGTTGCTGTATCGAAGAGGATATTCTAACCCGTTGCTGAGATGCGTTGCCAAGAAAAATGCTGAATATGTATTGGAAGACATACATCAAGGATGTTGTGGAGACCATACATGGGGCAGACATTGGCAAATAAGTCATTACGGTATGGACACTTCTGTCCAACCTTGAATCATGATGTAATGGAGTACCCGAAGAGGTATGGTAAGTACCAGCGGGTCGCTAAGATTCCCAGACTACCCCTAACTATACTAACGCACATGGTCAACCCTTAGCCCTTCATGGTCTGGGGAATAGACCTGATCAGGGAACTTTTGATGGCGTGAGGCGAAGCTAAATATGCTATAGTGACAGTTGACTACTTTACTAAGTGGATGGAAGCAAATCCCCTTACTAATGTATCGACATACAAGGTCATAAACGTCTTAATCAAAAATGTGATATGCAAGTACGGAGTTCGCCTTCGGATTATCTTGGATAGTGGGTTGTAGTTCAACAGTGAGGAGTTCGCTGACTTCTTCCAGCAGCACGGGATAAAGAAGAGATTTTCAACTGTAGCATACACATAAACTAACGGGTAGGTCGAAGCGGTCAATAAGTTTCTAAAAGGGGCATTTCACCAGAAGGACAAACTTTGTAGTCTAATTAGTTTCTAGGACATACATTCAAAAAAATTACTTTCAAGGCCAAAATCAGCAGAATAATTACTTTCAAGGACAAAGTCAGCAGTCCAATTACTTTCAAGGACATAATTTTATAGGTTTTTAGGTCCTAAAAACTAATTATTTTACGTTTTGTCCTTGAAAATAATTATTTCAGTTGTGTGTCATAGAAACTAATTCCACTTGCTAAAGAGGCCCTTGTGGCTAATTTCCACTTTCTAAAAACTCTCATAAAGAAGCGACTGGAGAAAGTGAAGGGAGCATGGGTGGATGAACTTCCTCTAGCATTAAGGGTCTGTCGTACCTCCTTCAAGAAAGCCACAGGCCATACTCCTTTCTCATTGACATACGGGTCGGAAGCGATGTTGCCACTTGAGATGAGGATACCCCCACACTGGAGAATTTACAATGACCCAAACGAGAATGAGAGTTTGTTGAACATGTCCATGGATTTGGTTGATGAAAAACACGAGGAAGCTTCTCTAAAGGCGGAAGCAGACAAGCAAAGGATAACTGCCCAATACAATGCTAAGCTCAAACACCGCCCGCTCGAGAAAAGGGACTTGGTACTTAAACAAATATTCCCCAGACTGGTGAACTGGATCCAGTTTAGGAAGGACCATTTGTCATTCATAAGGATTTAGGAAACAGAGCTTTCATCCTCAGTACCGTAGATGGAGCCGTATTTAAAAAGGCTTGGAACGCACACCACCTACGTCGTTATTTTACTTGAACTTTTGGCATGATCGTTGTATTGAAGCTTTGTAGTTAAACTGGTTATAAAATGGATTCTAATAAAGTTTCCTTTCCTTGAAATTTTGTCTCAATAGATAATTATTAGGAAATGTATCTTATGCTACCAACTGAACAAGTTGGATTAACATAAACACTTCAAGGGAGTATCGCATAGGCAGAAGACCTAACTCCTCAATTCAGGAGCCAAATTCAATCATCGCGCCGTCTCCCCTCCAAACTTCTTTGCCGGCAACTGCGAGCTCATTCAGCCTAGGGTCAGGATAGGGGCCGCCAAATGGGTGCTCGTCGTTGACGATCGGCCCAAACTTCTTTATCGGCAATGGCGATCCCATACAACCCATGGTCAGGACATGACCGCTAAATGAGTGCTCGTTTTTGACAATCAGTCCAAATTTTTGTTGGAATTGGGCCAACTCGTAGTGGAAAATATGGGTGAATTTTAATTTTTTTTACCCTATTAGATCTTTATTAAGCCTATAAAGTCAAATTCATTTAAGACGTTTCTAAATTTAGTTTAAATAAAATCATGTATTTTATTTAAATTTATACATTGTATTTTGAGATTTATTTAATTTGTTTTACTTTATATATAAGCATGCATATGCATAATATGCATATGTGCATGTGTGTGCATATATAACTTGATATCCTATGCAAGGTATAACATGCTCGTATATAGATGTTGGAATTTACATCGCAATGGACACATTAGCTTATTCTATATGTATTGTATTTTGTCCAAATATGTGCATATACTTATAGTTATTTATTTAGATCTTCCTATAATCAACCAATCAATCAATCAACCAACCCACCGATCGATCGATCAACCATTAATTTATATCTTAATTTATGTCCCTTAAATTGATTCATATATAATATGAAAACTATTATATATATATATATATATATCTGTGTGTGTGTGTTTGTGTAATAACCAAATAATAATACATATATTTATATGTTATGAAATTATTAATACATACATACATATTAAAGTAACATGATTATATATACACATGTATACATATATAAATTATAATAAATAAATATAGTAATATTTTCAAACATATTATATCAAAATACATTACAGATCTAAAATTTATTAATAATTTTATTTTATTAATATATATATATGTTATTAATTAATTAATTAATCAAACTATCATAAGTAATTAATATAAAATATTTCAAATTTTATATTTTTTTAAAAACAAGAATGATATTTTATAGCTTGTGAAATTTTTTCAAAATTTTTCGAGTTAAAATAATATTTTTAATAATTAATTACTTTTGAAACAAAAAATAAAATAATTTTTAAAAATATAAAACAATGATTAAAAAATCTAAATTTTTTTTGAAAGCTTCTATGATGATGATTTAATTTTAGAAAACTTAAAAATGGATTGTTAAAACAAAATTTATTTTATATGAGTTTATTTATTAGTTCCTACAATGACTAAATAATAATAATAAATATCTAAAAAAATTTAAAATTTTATTTTCGAATACTAATATTCATAATTAGTGCAAATATACATTTGAAAATTATTATATCAAATAATTATGCAATAGAGACATACACACATTAATACAATTCATACAAGTCAATTAGTTTACATATTCCAATACGCACACACATGTATTGATAAAAAAATATTAATAATTAAAATTACAATAATTTGACAAAGCATTTCAGATTCTTAATTAAAAAATATTTTGAATTTGATAAGATTATGCACATAACCAATCAATATTGTGACAACATCATTACTTATAGAAATCTCACCTAACTAATAATACAGGAAAATATATAAACATGTATAGGAGCAACATACAATTACGCAAAATTATACATCTTATATAAACTAAAAGGTTACCTAAAATTAATGCCCTCAAGTCCACGTTGAATGGTGAATTCTCTTCCTCTCCATTTGACGGACTACTAGTCCTAAATCCACAGACCTTTACTATCAAATAGCTATTGATTTGTATTTGAATTAATTTGAGAATTATTGGGGTTAAGAGGGGTTTTATTTGGTCATTGGAAGGAAGGAGTAGGCGGCTCCAAAATCTATCATTTAGGTTAGTATTAGAGAGGGGTTTTATTTGGTCATTGGAAGGAAGGAGTAGGCGGCTCCAAAATCTATCATTTAGGTTAGTATTAGAGAGGCATTTTATTATGTTTGAGAGAGATAAAGAGGTTCGTACCTTTCCATTTTCTTTCCTAATTTCCTTCATCTATTTTAAACCCTAATTGCCTCCATTTTTGGCCGTACCTATCATATAATTGCAGCCAAAAATCTCTTCTAGATCTATAGAATAAACCCATTTAAGCCCAAACAAATATGGTAATTAAGTCTAATTTAATTTCGTATTAGTATCTCATATTGATCGACATATTTATAACTATTATAGATATATATACACAATATTTGTTTCTCAAATCATATTCTAATTTCATAAATATTAATAATTTATAACAATCATAAACTAATTAAATCATTCGATCTAAAGAGAATTCATCATTTCGATTGTGTGACTCAGGTATAAATTCGGTCAACGGTTAACATTGAACTATTCGAATGTTAACGTTCATACGTCATTTAGCAGGTGGTGTGACATTATGGCCAAATTTATCACTTATTCGATTTTGGTAAAATCCAATTTTAGTGTAATAAGCGTTACCTAGTTGTGACATTTATTTACACCAATTCTCATCGTCAAAACTACATCACTTTGGACTTATGGAATTTAGTAATGGTCAAAATTCCAATATCGTCCACATTCAACTCTATAGTCCAAACACAAAGTCCTTGGTTCAATAATAACAATTATTGTTAACTGAAATGCTCTGGCCAGAGACTTTGACTTTGAGTTGACTTGAATTAACCGTGATACTAACCCCATATAACCGAGGAGACGAATCCTCTCTTGAATAGTGCTTCACTTCCAATACTTCCACTCGACCCAACTATAGTCACTCGATGGAATGCCATGTCATGATTTGACTATAATCAAAGTGGAGCTTTCATATTGAAGATACGCGGCATTCTCAAGTCGAGAGAATTGTGTAAATCAGTCACATCGATATTTTCTATTTGACCTTAGTTATATTAACCAACATAAAACTATCGAGTGAGTTGTTCCAAAGTTATCCAATAACTATCAGTACATAACCCCTAGGTGCCTCCAGCAGTTATGAGTAATACACTGCCCAACATTCGGAGAGCGTTATGTATTCTAGTCTCAATGGATACATCGGTATCCAGTCTCGATGCATCTTGACTAGGAACATTTAATTGGTATATTTGTTTTCATTGTGATAGATTACTCACGATTACAACACTTTGTAACCACTATCACAAAACATACCATTTATGGATTTTTTATTATTAAATATACTTTTAATTAAAGTAATTAATTAATATAACCATATTATATCAAATATATAATAGAAAGAAAACACCTTTATTTCGAATAAGATTGGTCAACGAGTTAGATATACGTAAAAAATTACATAATTTCCCCTAGGGCATACCCCTAACTTTATCAATCTCCCACTTGCACGTGGGGTTAATTATGGAATCTTATTCCAACTTCTGCAATCGGTTTTCTCAAAACCAATTGGGTCAGTCCCTCTATAAACGGGTATGCTATTATGTTTCAATCTACTCTGTCAATCAACTCACTCCGATGGTGATAAACTGTTTTATCTTGTGGAACAATTCATGGTATGTTTCTCGACTTCTAGTGAGCTCTAAGTTTTGTTTCGAACTATATCATGAGATTGTTATCATATAATAATGTTATAAGATTCTCGACATTTGGAATCGGCTCGGTTAGCACTTATATTTTTATATACATTTATTTTATTACGGCGTTGTTCAAGGCGATTCGGCCACGGTCTTTCATTTGTAACATTTCCAACTTAAAGATTCTTAACTTGAATTTATTATAGACATATTATACTCAATATCATTTATGAAGTTTGAGTTCGAACACTCCTTCATAAGGAGTTTTTGTTTCTGTAAACGATTCTCTAGTGTTTCATAAATACACGAGAACACAAAACAACCATTTAGTGATATCAATTTGGATTTGATATTTGTTTCATTTATCAAATACATAAATAAATCATGATATCGTAGACAACATAACGTGTATGATAATTCCTATTGCCAATGCATAAGGAAATCATCTCACATATTATGTATTAAACAATTTAATAAGGTGTCTTTGCATATCGATTTGGGACATTCCAATATCTTTTATACTCGCTGTAAAAGACATCATTTACAATCCAAAATTGAGTATTAAAACAACTAAGGTTGATTTTAACATAAGTACATTGTTAAAATCAATAATGTGTTGTTTACTTATGGTTTAGAAATATCAATGTACATTTTAACGTTCTTTCTTATGAACACACGCTTCCTCTGCATTTTGATTGATAATCAAACTATTTGATATTTCTGCAAGATATTTGTTCAATTTTGATGCCTGTTAAATGGTACTTTCTATCATTTCGTGGATCATATCCAAAGACTCACAAACTCAATATCGCTCCCACTGACTTCGATACATTTTTGGTTATTATGTGTAAACTGTTTATTCTAAATCATTATTTAGAATTTTCTGTTTCAATACATACATACAAAACATAAAGTCATACTAAGTGGTAATTTTATGAATAAATCAAAATTAACTTGAGCATGTTGAATACCGAATCTATTATGCTAATTTCAACAATTGAAATTGCGATATTATTCTCATCAACATTGCTCATTTAATTCCAACTACATTAGTCTTGCTCATAAAGACACAATCACGGCCAATGTATCACATCCTTCGGTTACGACTACCAAAATCATATTTTGTTAACGTATTTGAAATTCTTTCGGGTTTGTATACCATATCATAAAACACTCTTCATGTTTAATTAAAGAACCAAGGATTGTATATTTTCGACATTGATAAGATACTCATAGTTTCTCTTCAATGTGCAAGAATACTTATTAGACACTCTAATTCGATGTGTCTATTTTGGTTAGTTACTTTCATTTCATCTCATCAAATCAGTTCTACCGATGGATCGTATCCAATTCCATTTTACTACTAATAATTCCTCAAAGAAATTACTCCATAATCAAGTTGGTATTTCTTAAAACAACAATTGATTCTCAGTGTAACAGAATATGTATTCATAAATTTTTTATGAATTTCTTTATTTATGAAACCGATTTGGTTTTAGTTTATAAAACTTATGTTCATAACATAAACATATCATCCAATGACAGTCTTTCCCAAAATCCTTTTGGGGAGATTCACACAAGATCCCTCACAAACAATTATTACGTGCAATTTCTAACTCGCACAACCTGCCAACTCCTTGGCCTAAGATGTGTTAGAGTTTATTATAAAACCTTATCTTGTGTGATTTTGTAAACTATTATTTAGATGAAATAATATTAACCTTGTGATACTACTCTTAAGTACATGACCTTGTAGAAAGAAACTAACTCAACCTCACTCATAATTAATCATACATTGTCCAACAAAGTTCGATTACTCCTTATCGATGCATCATTATGTATCACATGGAGGAGTGACTTTTGAGATTGAATCCTTATTCATTTTTAGGTACATTCGAAACTTTTTCCAATATACTCACTCATTCGATCAAATCAAATCATTTCTATTACATGTTATTTTATTTACCTCTGTTATATACTATATGACTTTACTATAGATATACTACATGTGTATCAAGTACACATGTCCATGTCGGTAATAACTCATCATTGAATGTGACGAAGTACATCGAACCATTTTGGTATTAATGTATTTACGATTATATACATCTATATGTATCAATCCGAAGAGTTCATCAACCCTTATGATGCTCTCACTGAGTGGGTGCATAGCCTTTAATTGTTTGAGATATGATTAACCAGTATCATATGATTCATAATTATATAATAAAATTATTTCTCAAAACTACAAATTAGTCTATTATTCCAAATAACTGTAAATAATTTTAGATACTTCTGTATTTTCTAATGCTTCACTTCTATTATGAAAACAAATACCACATTATAGTCTTATTTCATAACGAATATTCATAATCTTCGTATTGAAATATAGCTATATCTATTTTTCAGTCGATACCGAAAAATAGTCATTATTTCGTAAATAATGTTCGGTGCATTTCACGAAAACAATTTTCGTAATTTGATACAAAAATAAGTGCTATATGGCATGGTCCTACTATTTTCGCCGTAACTATAATAGCATACTAAATTTAGAGGTCCATCATTCACTTAATATAGATTTTTTTATTTCATATACTACAACTAGTTTACCATGGAGAGTTCTTTGATCAAATATCTTAAATTAAAAGAAACAAATCTCATAAAAAAACAATTTTCTATTATTACAATTCTCGTTTCCGTTGTTTCTTTATGAAGCAGAAATGACTATCCACTCTCTTCATCCCAACTGTACCTTAAATCATATATACTCTTGTACTTCATAATTCTTTCTAAATGGTCAAACCATTAAAAGAAAACCCTTACTACAATATCATAACGAACTCTTTACAAAAGCGCATTCGATTATCCTTAGCTTTTAAGGACACTAGATATGTTTTTGCTTTAAAAAAACTGACCAAAATGACATTTCAGTGATAGAGTTCTTAGATTTATATTGTAGATTTGGTCCAGTGTTACATTTAACATGATTCGATCCTTTTGTAATCAGTCAAATTGAATACTCGATCTTGCACTATGGTCTATTTAGTTTTTTGGATGAACTAATTTCATCGAAATATTGTACAATACAAACTTTAAACGTTCACTATATAACATTTATATGCGATTGTATATGGATCAAATATCCATAGTCTTGTATTGCTTTTAGAGTTCGAAACTCATAGAATGCAATACATGATCTCGACCAAATAAATGCTTAAGCGACCAAACTATGAATGTATTTAGTAGTTGTGAAATCAGGCACTTACATGGGTGTTGAAATGTTAACATGCAATAATCTTTTTTTGGTAAGCATATGTTTATTTCTATTTGTTAATCTTCAATTCATTTGTATATCTTAATTAATAAACATTTTATCAATCTTATTAAACACACAAATTTATCAATGTAGATTATTATAACATTATATAGCATATGTTCTTACAATATTAGAAAGGTTAAATGTTATCATTTCAGTTTTCTAATAAGGCTTCCACTAGTCTTTTATGTTTTCTCCAAATGCTAAGATGAAATATAGAAGTCTTTCGCCTTCACTAGTGGATGTTAGGACTTATCTGTCTTGGTATTCTGACCTTGAGTTTGCTCAACAAATCATAGCCCCACAAACAATGGATAAATCCTTATCGGTTGTATCACATACAACTCCTAACCCATGTTTCCTTGTCCTAATCTCATATGACCTTGAGTTTGCTCAACAAATTGAAAGAGTTTATTCACTCGTACCTACCATATCGCAACGGCCTAAGTATAGTATATGTACCTTGAGTTTGCTCAATAAATACGTATAGTTATCTTACCTCGTCTATTCATATATTAATAATACTACACATAACATCTCTAGCTTGAGTTTGCTCAAAAACTAAGGAGTATGCAAGTAATTTATTAATATATATATGGTAGAGGACAACGTTATATTGAAGATTCATAATCTTCAATATACATATACATATGCATACATACATACATATATATTGAGTGATATCGACTTCTGGAATAATGTATTTCTTAAAAAATACCTTCGTGATTCAAGTGTCGGACATATCAAAAATCACGATATACGTACAATACGTATGTATTTATTCCTTAAGTCTATTTGGGGTTTCTTTAATGCTCCACATTTAGTTTATACATTCACATTATATAAGTTTTATTATTATATATATTTTATATTTCATATTACTTATATAATAGTCTTATGCATAATATTACATCAATTAAATCTTTTTTAATTAATTTTAATTAATTAACAATTTAATTAATTTTATATCATCTTAATATAACACTTAAATATTTATTACATATTATAACCTTTATAGTACAACACATATATCATATATATGTGTTTATTATTTAATTAATTAATTTAATTTAATTATATTAATATAACATGTATACTTATGTTGTCTAAACACTTTAAAAATAACATAATATATATAATACATGCATATAAGTATTAATTAATTCATTCATTTAATTAATTTATTCTATTAATCTTATTAATAATTTTTAAAATTTTAAATTAATATTTAAATAGTTTCAAACATTTTGAAATTTTCATTACCTTTTCAAACATTTTGAAAATTTATGTTTATATTATAACCTTTTATGATAAACATGTTTTTATTTTAAATTTAACTTTTAAATTTAAAATCTTGTCTTAATTTTCAAAACTTAATTTTCAAAACTACTTTGAAAATTAACCCAAGGCCCAATTCAAATTGGGCCTTTTCCATTAGGAGCAACCTTTGGGCTCACTTTACCTTTTAGGCCGGATTGGTAACCAGGTAGGACAGGGTACTTGATTATCCAATTCCAATCCTAGACATGACCTTTTTAGACACCGTACTAAGTGGGCAAGCTTAATTAGTAGTAACATGACTAATTTAGACCGCATAGGCTATAGGGCTCTAATACTATTGTTGGAATTGTGCCAGCCTACAATGGAATATATGGGTAAATTTCAGTTTTTTCACTCTATTGGATCTTTATTAAGCCTATGAAGTCTAATTTATTTAGAACATTTTTAAAATTAGTTTAAATAAAATCATGTATTTTATTTAAATTTATAAATTATAGTTTAAGATTTATTTAATTTATTTTACTTTATATATAAGCATACATATGCATCATATGCATATGTATATGTGTGTACATGTGTAACATGGTATTCCATGCAAGGTATAATATACATGTATATAGATGTTCGGATTTACATCGTAGTGGACACATTAGCTCATCCTATATGTATTGTATGTTGTCCAAATATGTGCATATTCTTATAGTTATTTATTTATATCTTCCTTTAATCATCAATCAACCAATCAATCAATCAACAAACCAACCAACTAGCCAATTAATCAATCAACTAATAAATCCATCGATCGATCAACCATTAATTTATATCTTAATTTATGTCCCTTAAATTGATTCATATATATTATGAAAACTATTGTAGATATATATATATATATATATGTATGTAATAACCAAATAATTATGCATATATTTATATATTATGAAATTATTAATAGATAATATATATATATATATATATTAAAGTAACATGACTATATGTACACATGTATACATGTATAAATTAAAATAACTATATATAGTAATATTTTTAAACATACTCTATCAAAATACATTATAGATCTAAAAATTATTATTATTTTATTTTATTAATATATATATATATATGTTATTAGTTAATTAATCAAACTAGCATAAGTAATTAATATAAAATAATTATTTATAAAATATTTCAAATTTTATATTTTTCAAAACACAAGAATGATAATTTATAGCTTGTGAAATTTTCTGAGTTTAAATAAAACTTTTAATAATTTATTACTTTTCAACCGAAAAATGAAATAATTTTTAAAAATACAAAACAATGATTAAAAAATCCAATTTTTTTTCAAAAGATTCTATGATGGTGATTTGATTTTAGAAAATTTAAAATTGAATTTTCAAAACATACTTCATTTTATATGAATTTATTAGTTCATACAATGATTAAATAATAGCAATAAATATCTAATAATTTTCAAAATTTTATTTTTAGGTACTAATATTCATAATTAGTGCAGATATACATTTAAAAATTATTAGATCAAATAATTATGCAATAGAGACATACAGACATTAATACAATTCATAAAAGTCAATTAGTTTACATATTCCAACACACACACACACACATGGATAAAATAATTTTAATAATTAAAATTACAATAATTTGGCAAAGCATTTTAAATTCTTAATAAAAAAATTATTTTTAATTTGATAAGCTTATGCACATAACCAATCAATATTGTGACAACATCATTATTTATAGAAATCTCACCCAACTAACGATACAGAAAAATATATAAACATGTATAGGAGCAACATACGATTATGCAAAATTATACATCTTATACGAACTAAAAGGTTACCTAAATTTAATACCCACAAGTCCACATTGAATGGTGAATTCTCTTCCTCTCGATTTAACGGATTGCTAGTCTTAAAAACCGCATACCTTTACTATCAAATAGCTATTGGTTTGTATTTGATTTGATTTGATTTGAGAATTAATGGGGTTAAGAGGGGTTTGGTTCGGCCATTAGAAGGAAGGAGGAGGCGGCTCCAAAATCTATCATTTTGGTTAGGGTTGGAGAGGCATTTTATAATGTTTGAGAGAGATAAAAGATGACCATATCTTTCCTTTTTCTTTCCTAATTTCCTCCATCTATTTTAAACCCTAATTGCCTCCATTTTTGGCCATCCCCATATCATGCAGTCAAAATCTCTTCCAAATCTATGGACTAATACCCCATTAATATGGTAATTAAATCTAATTTAATTTCTTATCAATATCTCATATTGATTTACATATTTATAACTATTATAAATATACATACACAATATTTGTTTCTCAAGTCATATTCAAATTTCATAATTAATATTTCATAAACATAAATTAATTTATGATAATTATAAACTAATTAAAAACAGGTTATTTTCCAAACAGGAAAAAGAGAAAGAGAGAAAAAATGGCGTCTTCTCTAGAATCTTGCTTTCGTAATCATCTGCATACCAGACTATCTTCTTCCCAAAATTGCTCCAATCTGATCGATCGTTCCTCACTTCCCTATTCTTACGCCCAAGCCGTAAAGAATCATCTTCCTTCTCAACCTCAGGATCAATTTATTCGTAATCCAATATCTAATTGGATCGATTCGAGAAAGGGAAAGAAATTCTGTTTCAGATGTGGTGATCTCAATCATGTTGCCAATCTTTGCCGTGACCCTATTTGATGTTTTAATTGCGGTACCTTTGGTCATAAAAGAAATGTTTGTTCTTCGAGATCGACCTCCTTCATTCCTTCGCCTAAGTTTAACCACGGTTTTCTGTTTGTTTTGAATTTCTTGAATCTGAAGGGTCTTTTGCTTGATTATCAATGGTATATGAGTGATATTGGATTCAAATACTTGGAAGAGTTGCTTTATCATTTCAACATAGTTAATGAGCCAAATATAGGAAAAGAATATAGAGATTTATGTGATAACCCAGAAGATTTACTCGGCAATATTGTACCGCGAGTTGCTAATAGGCGTACTTCCTCTTCTTGTCTATCTAAACATGGTTTCCAATTTACTTTAAAAAATTTATATCTTAGGGGAATTCTGATTGATCATCTCTGGTATAAAAAAGAAGAAGGATTAAAGCTTCTGGATGAAATGTTTTATCACTTTGACATTATAAATTCGCCAAATATCGGCTCTGGTTTCCTTGAAGATTTGGATAATGTTAAGAAAGTATTGGGTAATGTCAAGAAAGTAGGAAATTATTTTCCAGAGGACTCTTTACCTGATGCAAACTCTACTTTGAAATCTGTAGAAGACATTTCGAGATTTGATCCTCTTTTATTCGATCCAGTCGTATTGGCTTATTATGTTGTCTCTTCGTCTTTGAGCCCTTTGGATTATGTTGTAGATCAATTTGAAGTTGTCAATCAGTTGGATGTTTTCATTTCTACCAATTGTGTTTTTAAAGCCAGTATTCATGATTCTTTTGAGATACCGTTAACCAATAGATTTGATTGCCTTTCTTCGGGGCTGGACTTGGATGTTTCAGATGTTGATAGGGATCTGGGGATTACCTCTGAACAATCAAGAAATGTATGTATATTGGATTTGAGCAAACAGGGACTAGAATCGCTTGATAGTACTATCTCAGGTGATGCCGAAGCTTTTGTTTTAGAATGTGGTGATGTCTATTCAAAGAAGGTTGTGAATGTGTTGGGTTCTTCTTGTGTTTCTGTGGTGGATTTGGATTCCAATGTTTCTCAATGCTGTTCTATCTTCGAGCCAGTTGTTTCAGATTTGGTAGCTTTATCAGGGGATGCTCGTTTTCTCATTTTTGAAGCCTGTCGTGACTGGACTTTGAATTTTGAAAAGCAGAAGGATGATGAGATATCTGCTGATCTTGAGTCTTGCTATTCTGCTTTTTTTTCTGATTCTTCTTTGGTTCCAGTAGATGATATGCACACGGGTGATGGTGCACATGATACTCAGTGTTCACTTCCTATAGATTTTTTAGAGTTTAACCAAGCAGTTGTCTTTTTTAGTGATGCTTTTGCCGTTGACATGCCTATTCTCATCAATGTTACCGAATTTGTTGAGCTAGATTTTCTGCTATCCTTAGATCACCTAAGTGATGAAGTTGACGCTAAGTTTATACCCTGTTCTTATGCTTCACTTGACGAGTTACATGATATCTCTGCCGATCATGGGGTGAACCACTTTTCTTCCTGTCCAGATCAGAATATTGAGCCTGTTAATGTTGTTTCAGATTCTTTTAAATCTGTCAGTTTGGAGAATATTTTTTGCTCTTTTCCTAACTCTGCTTCCTCGAAGAAAGGAAAGCGTAAGCGGTCTTTAGCTTCTAGCGGTTCAGTTCGTCGAAGTGCTAGAATCCGCAACGGTCAGCCCTCTCCTTTAGGTGAGTTACCTGGATCGAGTGCCATGAGTGGTACTACGAGTCCAG
The DNA here is from genome assembly GCA_030737815.1 of Allium fistulosum. NCBI lineage: Eukaryota > Viridiplantae > Streptophyta > Magnoliopsida > Asparagales > Amaryllidaceae > Allium > Allium fistulosum. The sequence continues at coordinate 1,028,748,607 of CM060902.1, forward strand.
GCTCAGGTATGGCCTCTTTTTTGGGTAGCACGTTTTCTACTTATGCTTTAGGTAGACTTTCTTCTGCTGAGTTCAGTCAGATAGCTCGAGACACATCTTTTATTTTCACTGATATTGAGTTAGATCGGGAGTTTATTAGATGTAGAGAATTAGAGAGGGCTAGTTCAGTTCATTTATGAGGATTTTGAGTTGGAATATTAGAGGTTTGAATGATTTAAACAAATGTGATAAGGTTAGAGTATTTTTTAAGGACTACTCTATAGATATTGCTTTACTCCAAGAAACTAAAATTAACTGTCCTGATGTTCGTTTCTTTAGAAGATTAGGTGGGTATCATTTTAAAAAATGGGTTTTTTTACCTTCTGTTGGCTCTTCTGGGGGATTAATGATAGGTTGGCGTGATTGTTATTTTAAATTACTTCAATGTATTGTCATGCAGCACTCCCTTCATGTTATTCTTATTAATCTTTCTGATAATTCTTTTTTAAATATCTCAAATGTTTATGGGCCTAATTCTAAAATTAATAGGAGAATTTTATGGAATGAGTGTCTAGATTTTAGATCTCACGCCTCGGGTTCTTGGATTTTGAGGGGTGATTTTAATGTTACGCGTTTCATAGGTGAACGTTTTCCCAGAGAAGGAGATTACTCTGCCATGGAGGAATTCGATCAATTTATTGTTAACTCTAATTTGATTGAAATTCCTCTATCTAACAGAGAGTTTACTTGAAGTAACTCTAGAGAGTCTCCTTCCATGGCTCTTCTTGATAGATTTTTTGTTAGTGATGAGATTGAGGACAAATTTCCTATCTGTAGAGTTAACGGCTTACCATATACTTTCTCTGACCATTGTCCTATTATCCTTTATTGCGATCACCATAGAGTTTATATTAAAAATTTTAAATTTGAAAAGATGTGGCTTTTGGAATCTAATTTTGAGAATTTAGTTATTAGTAAATGGAATTCTTTGAGTTTTCATAATTTCAGAAACAAAGATAATTCTGCAAAAGCTTTTGTTTCTAAACTTAGAGATCTTCGGTTTTTTCTTAAAAATGGGAATAAAAATGTTTTTGGCAATTTAAAAATTAAAAAAGATAATATTCTTAATGAAATGCTTAAAATTAACAAAATAGAAGAATCTAGACCTCTTAACCTAGGTGAACGTAATGTTCTTTCTAATTTAAAAGATGAACTTAATTCTATTTTAGAAAGAGAGGAGGTTATGTGGAAGCAGCGATCCAGAATCCAATGGATCAATGAAGGTGATAATAATACCAAATTTTTTCATAATATAGCTAATGGTAGAAAATGTAGTAATACAATTAACTCTATATTTGTTAATAATATAGAGTTAGTGGATCAAATAGATCTTAACAAGGCTTTTACAGACTATTATAAGGATATTTTTTGTTCTAAAATCAAACATAGAATCAATGTTAGATGGATAGATTTGTATCCACCTGATTCTATTATTGATTTATCAAAATTAGATAATCCTTTTACTGAAGAAGAAATTAGAAAAGCAATTAATGACATGCCAAGTGATAAATCCCCGGGACCTGACGGGTTTCATATTTTATTTTATATTACTTTTTGGGACGTTTTAAAATTTGACTTAGTTAATATGTTTAATGATTTTTACAATGGTAATTTGCAATTAGGGAGATTTAACTTCGCAAATGTTATTTTATTACACAAAAAAGTAGGAGCTAATAACTTAAAAGATTTTAGACCTATTTCTTTGATTAACTGTTCTGTTAAAATCATTTCTAAAGTTCTAGCTAATAGACTTAGTATTGGAATGAACGATTTAATTGATTGTTCACAATCGGCTTTTATTAAAGGGAGAAATATTACTGATGGTGTGGATGTGGTTCAAGAATATATTAACTACTGCTGTAAGAGCAACATAACCTGTGCGATTTTAAAACTTGATTTTGCTAAAGCGTTTGATTCTGTTGATTGGGATTTTCTTGTAGATATTTTTCAGGCTAGAGGTTTTGGGCCAAGATGGATTAGTTGGATTTGGACTTTACTTAAAACGGGTAACTCTAGTATTATGGTTAATGGTTTTCTAGGTAATAAAATTCAGTCTAAGAGAGGCTTAAGGCAAGGGGATCCCTTATCCCCTTTGCTGTTTAACTTAGCTGCTGATGTTTTTGCTAAGATTATTAAAAGAGCTGTTGATAATGGTTCACTAGGAAGTGTTGGTAATGATATATCGCGTAATGGTATTTCAGTTTTACAATTTGCGGATGATACCTTACTTTTTTCTTCTCATCTTCCTAGACATATTATTACTCTTAAGTTTATTCTTTATAGTTTTGAGCTTTTATCTGGTTTAAAAATTAATTTTGACAAAAGTTCTGTTCTTGTTTTAAATGATTTTGATAATGTAGAAAACTTAGTTGCTAATACCCTAAATTGCAAAAGTATGAATTTTCCTTTTGAATATCTAGGATTTGTGATTAGACCTACCAAACTCAAGCATGATGATTGGCTTATTATTATTGATAAAATTAAGAATAAGATATCTAATTGGAATGGGAGATTCCTTTCTAGAGCTGGTAGACTTATTTTAATTAACTTGGTTTTATCAGCCTTACCTATCTATTGGATGTCTATGCATCTGTTTCCAGGTTGGGTTATTGATAAAATCGATAAAATTAGAAGAGATTTTTTATGGAGTGGGGATAATATTAATAATAGTATTAAATGTCTAGTTAATTGGGAAATTGTTTGTAAAGCTAAAAATATGGGTGGTTTAGGAGTTATTAATTTACGCAACATGAATTTGTCCCTTTTAGGTAAATGGCTTTGGAAGTTTAAGGATATTAATGATAACGCTATTTGGAAAGAGATCATATCCAAATACCACTATAATGGAAACTTCAATTTACACCAATTTGATCTTTCTTTTTCCCATAAATTTTCTAATTTTTGGAAAAACATTTTAAAATGTTATGATTTCTTTAAATTAGGAACTAAGATGATAGTTCATTCAGGAAATTGTACTTCTTTTTGGCATGACTGTTGGATTTCGGTCTTGCCTCTTAAATGTGATTTTAAGGACTTGTATGATATTTGCAACTTTAAGTATGCTTTAATAAATGATGTTTATTATCCGGAGAATGATCCTCCTTGGAACTTCAGCTTTAACAGAATTTTGATTGGTACTACCCTTAGGCAACTCTCTTTGCTTTATGCCAGATTAAAGCTTTATAATATTGATATTGATAATGACTTTATTAGTTGGGAATGGGATAAGTGTAAGAAATATACTCCAAAATCTTTTTATAGATTTATTAATTTTTCGGGTACTATTAATAACTCTTTTAAATATATGTGGAAATCTAATGCTCCTCCTAAATCCAAAATTCATATGTGGCTAATTCTTCATGGTAAACTTAATACAATTGAATTTTTAAAGAAAAAAAACATTCATAATGATAACAAATGTTATTTTTGCAATATGCATCTTGAGGACACAAATCATATTTATTATGATTGTTTGGACACTAAATACATCCTAATTAATACTCTTAAAATTTTTAACTTTAATATAATAACTAATATTTCAGATTGCGAATTCTATTGGAAAAATTATAGATTCCAATTCAATAAAATTATTAGATTTTTACTTGACACTTTATTTATTATTATTAGTTGGTTTATTTGGTTTGAGAGAAATCAAAGAATCTTTAATAATAATAATAGTCATCTTAACAAATTGATTTTTTCAATTTCTTCATTTTGCTTTAATTGGATTTCTAATCCCAAATATAAATTAGCTAAAAATAACCTTTTCAAACGGTATCTTAACAAGGTTAGTTATAATATTAATTTTTTTAAACATAACAATAACTTTTATTGCTCTAATAATAGTATTATTAATTTTTTCCCAAATTCATATGATAATCTCTCTTTAAATAATAGCTTGCTTATGATTATAGACAAATAAATCTGGTCAGTCTCAATTTTTGTCCTTTTTTCATGTTTTCTGCTCGGTTTTTGTTTTCGGTTTTTTCACTCCTTTAGTTCTTTGTTCTGTTAGACTATTAATAGTATTTATTTACCATTTTTTCCCTAGTCTTATTTCATATACAGGTTTTCGGAGATAGGGTATCAGATTCTTTTCGCAGGTTCCTCTTGTCGTCAGTTTGCTGGTTATCAGATCGTGGAGAGGTCATCACAGCAGAGTTTCTTTATCCAGGACTTATTTCAGATATACCCTCAGATATAGGATACTGCTATCTTCATTCATGTGATCCTCTTTAGAGAAGTTGATTATTCACTTCTTCTGTTTCAGTCATTTGGAGTTTTTATTTAGCCTTTTTTGGTACTTCTAACATCTCAATATCGGGCGGTGGCCATGCCGGAGCTCGATATTGAGGTGAGATGGGTGGTGGCCTTGCCGGAATTCATCTTAGAAGTACCTGTGTTTAGCTATGTGTTTTTTTCCTTGCTACCTGCCAGGCATGTTGGCAGCTCCTTTAGTTCGTGTTATATATATTTCTTCATGTGTGCTCTCCTCTATACGTAGAGGATCACACATTTTTATCAAAAAAAAGGATAATTATAAACTAATTAAATCATTCGGTCTAAAGAGAATTGATCACTTCGGTTGTCTGACTCTTTGGTGTAAATTCAGTCAGCGATTAATATCGAACTATTCGAATATTAACGTTCATACGTCATTTAGCGGGTGGTGTGACATTATGGCTAAATTTTATTGCTTACTCGGTTTTGGTAAAACTCAATTTTAGTTTAATAAGTGTTACCCGGTTGCGACATTTGTTTACACCAATTCTCTTCGTTAAAATTATGTCACTTTGGATTTATGGAATTTGGTAATGGTCAAAATTCCAATATCGTCCACATTCTATAGTCTAGAAACAAAGTCATTGGTTTAATAATAACAATTATTACTAACCGAAATGCTCTGATCAGAGACTTTGACTTTGAGTTGACTTGAGTTGACTGTGATACTAACCCCATATAACCGAGGAGATGAATCCTCTCTTGAATAGTGCTTCACTTCCAATGCTTCCACTCGACCCAACTATAATCAGTTGATAGAACACCATGCCATGATTTGACTATAGTATTCTCAAGTCGAGAGAACTGTGTAAATCAGCCACATCGATATTTTCTATTTGACCTTATTTATATTAACCAACAGAAAACTATCGAGTGAGCCGTTCCATAATTATCCAATAACTATTAGTACGTAATCCATATGTTCCCCCAATAATCATGAGTAATACACTACCCAACATTTGGAGAGCGTTACGTACTCTAGTCTCAACGAATACATCGATATCCAATCTCGATGCATCTTGACTAGGAACATTTAAAATGGTATATTTATTTTCATTGTAATAAATTACTCACGGTTACAACACTTTGTAACTACTATCATAAAACATACCATTTATGGATTTTTTATTAAAATACACTTAATTAATTAATTAATATAACCACATTATATCAAGTATATAATAGAAAGAAAACACCTTTATTTCAAACAAGATTGGTCAACGAGTTAGATATATGTAACAAATTACATAATTGCCCATGGGGTATACCCCTAACTCTATCAACTTCTCTACCGGCAGTAGTGAGCCCATTCAGCCCATGGTCAAAACATGACCACCAAATGGGTGCTCGTCACTGAAGATTGACCCAAACTTCTTTGTCGGCAACGGCGAGCCCGTTCAGCCCATGTTCAGGACATGACCTCCAAATGGGTGTTTGCCATTGACGATTGGCATAAACTACTCAATGGAAGTAGTGGAGGGGCAGGATCTATACTCAAGTAACCACAACCAATGATTGACCTATATCTCCCTTTTGGCAATGGTAAGATGGAGTAACATTACTTAGGCGTTCACTATTGATAAACGGCTTTGAACTAATGGGAGGTCAAGGAGAACCCGACTTATTGGCTAATAGGACATGACAGCCACCTAGTTGGTTCTTCCCAGACCAAAAGATAAGTTCGATGACAATAGATAATCACATGCAAAATGAAGCTATCTAGAGCACATCAAACATTGCATCACATTCAATAAAAGGCAAAACAGAATTCATAGAAGCTATTAGACTGCAGAAACTAATCATATTTGTCATATATACAAGAATTTGCAAAGCAAAAGTCACAAAGAATTAGATAACACTACACACTTGACCTAAACAACACGTCAAAACTGGCCAAGTACGAGTGGGAGTATTTAATACAAAAATGAATCCCGCTTATATAATAAGATGGACACTAACAGGAAAAAAAATACATACAAGGAGCATGCATAGTCATTAATTGGACCTAGACTTTGATGATTCGGACTTGGAAACACCCTTCTTATGGTGATGCTTCGAACCGTTAGGCTCATGTGAGTCCCTGCGCTTACTCTCCTCCTCCTTCTCCTTTTTGGCTACATCAAGCTAGTCATGTTTCTTCTGCATGAGTTTCAATTCCTCCATAGCTTCAAGGTTCACCCTGAGCATGTCCTCAGGGAAGTTAGCTAGAACTTGCTTCTTCATAACCACCTCCCTATCAAACTCCTCAACAGGTTCAGAAGATCTCGTAATCTCAATGTCAACGTCCTTTTGGAGAGCAGCTATCATCTCGTCATGGGCCTTATCGGCTGGGGGATCGATAGGACCTAGGGGCATAGTGACTAAGGAGGGAACATAAGAAGAAACCATTGCATCGAAAGGATGCACCATATGCACATCACCTGTGGTGGAGTGAGGAAGATTACCAGACATGGACTCGCACAAACAAGCCCGAACGTATTGAGCTGTAGCTCTCGGGCTATAAAGAAAAATCCTACCTCCCTTAGGGGACCTGGGGGCATTACCTGGGATCCGAGTATGAGCCAGAGGGGGAGGAACAGCTGAGAACTGGCTTCCATTAGGCGAATCAAATAAACATAGAAAACATTTTAGTGGGTCATCATGCATGGGGGCATAAATCATCGGTTTGAAAGCCTGACCTTGTATAGCCATTCCGAAAGTCGAACCACCATTCTTCTTCTTCTTCGCCTCTTCCTTTCGGGCCTTCTCAGTCTCGTCTAACTTGATATAGCCTAGGCATATGGCCTCCTTCTCCTTCATCGAGAAGCGAGCTTCGCTGGCTTAAGATTGAATGGTGGGCCAACTTGCTCGTTGGCAGTTTTTGCCTTAATGGAGATCATGACCTCCTAGTAATCGTCCATCCATTCCAAGCTCTTTTTAGCGAACATTCTATAATAGATCTCATCCATGAGTTCCTCCACTTGATCCAGCTAGCTATTCAAATCGTCACATTTGGCTTGTAACTTTCTAGCCCTGGAAGCTTCAGTAGCTTTGCCCGTAGTCAAGGCCTTAACTTCGGCTTGGAGAGAAGATCTCTCAGCCCTCCACTCTAGGATTTTCTTTTTTATGTCAACAACACCAAGCTCCACCTTATCAGCCACCACTTGGATTTCTTCCATCCTCTTAGCCAGTTCGTCCTTGATATCCTTATAGTCTTTAAAGAAGCAATGGCCTTGTCCTTATTTTCTTTCTTGGCATTTTTAATGTTGGTGGAGCACTCCTTCTTTACCAGCTCCAAATCTCGAGTGTGAGCGGCTCTAAGCTCCTCGATCTCTTTAGCATGCCTTTTAATCTTGTCGACCTAAGACCGCTTTAGCATCTCCACCACCTTTTTATTATCCAATTCCTTTCCATGTAGCTGCTTCGTTAATTCGAAGATTTTCAAGTTCTATTCAACATTCCTTTTGCTTATCTCTTTGCTCGTCTTAACAGCCTTGGCATGCTATTCAAATAGGGCTTTGACACCATCCAACCCATCAGCAAGAAGATCAATTGACTCGACAAAGGAAAGGGGTGGTGCCTCGGTGAGCAGACGGGCCGGTGGATCCCTAAGCCGGCAGGGCTATTGAAACTCATCAATGCGTTGGTCAGAGGGATCTGTAACGATGGTTGCTCTTGCTAACTTCTTCCTTTTTTCTTCTCTCTTAGGGGCAGAGACTATTGCTCCTCTATTGTATTTCAATCAACTAAATTTCAATTTAAATTAGTTGTATTAGGGGCAGAGACTATTCTTCCTTTTGTCTTCTCTCTTAGGGGCAGAGACTATTACTCCTCTATTGTATTTCAATCAACTATTTCTCTTTTAGGGGCAGAGACAATTTCTCTCTTAGGGGTAAATGATAATTTAAATTACCAAACAGCAATCAATAAAATTCTTATCACGTCATAAATTTCAATCAACTAACATAAGAAGGTTTTATTATTGCGTGAGTGGGTTAAATCACTCACCTTTGATTTTAGCCTATAAACATCCAAACAGAAGCGCAAAATCTCACAGTCTTCATGTAATGACCCAGATTTTCCGCCATTTGATTTTGAATATTTAAATGGTTTTAAATATTGGATTTGGAATATAAATTGATTTTTGAATGTGAAAATTTTGGTTGAAATTTTATAATAAATTTAAATTTCAAATATAATAGTTTATCGTAATACGGAAATGGTGAATAATTGAAATTTGAGTTGAATATGAATCGAAACGATTTATAATGTGAATGTAAATTCTATTTGAATTTTTAATTGATTTAGTAAGTTTTTTAAAATTGAAGTTTCAAGTGATTCATAAATTTTTGAAATCGTCGATTTAATCGACGTGTTAAAATAGCCTTTCGGGGCACAGTCTCGGAATTCGACGAAACTAGTTCCATTGGATCTGTAATAGTATATTATTATCGAATTTCAAATTTCACAGTGTTTGGATTTACGTTTTGTCGTGCGATCTTAAAACGCCTAGAAATATTTTAACTGAATTTAATTTAAATAGTCGATTTAAAAAGCTATCTTTCACATACGATCGAATCAGGTCTCGAAACTTATTCCATTGCGTTCGAAATAGGGGTATAAACTTAGGAACGCCACGCGGCACACCTCAATAGGAGTTCGAGATTTCCCTGTATATAATACGAGATATTTTGAATATATATATATATATATAAATCTAATCAAAGTCAAATCTTAGCCGTCCTAGCCTATATTAGGCCGATCTACATCTGAACGAGCCGCCTCCTTCCCTTTTAAAAACTCATGATGCCTTCTTCATTCAAAATCGAAAACTCGGAGAAAAAAAATCGAACCGAAATCAAATTCAAAAAAAAGAAGATATCAACTCTCTGCTAGATTTAGGGAAGCTCGGCATTGGTCGCGACTACAAGCAGTAGGGTGGTTCTTCGTTCGACTTTAGGGTTCGCGATGGCGGAGTGGACTTTTGGCTTCAATTCCGAAATCGCGTACACGCACGCGTGCGCTTGAGGCGCGCTAAGGGTTAGGGCAAGGCTGGAGTCGTGGTTCGTCCAACTGGAGGTGGCGACGTGATCGTGTGGAGGAGATGCGGCCGTCAGGAGTTGAACGTGCGTATATGGGCTTGGTTTCCTAGAGTTGCGTGTGAACGAGATGCCTAGGTTTCGAGACGAGGAAGGGAGGAGCACGGCAAGGCGAAGCTGGTAGGGTTCGGCGAGCTCAGATGTCGTGGGCGCGGCGGTGAGAGGTAATCAAATTCACTTCTTTCGAACTTGGAATCTTAGGTCGCGGTCATGGTGAGGTTGAACTGGTTCAGGCGGGAGTGATAATCGTAGTAAAAGGCATATTAGAATTAATTTTAATTAAAGTGTAATTAGTTAAGTATAAAATTTTATAACATATAAAATTCATAAATTATTCGTGCAAGGTCGAATCAAGTCATGATAGATTCGTTATCTAGGATACTAAGAAATTGGGATTAATTTGGAGTTGGTTTAATTTACAAGTGAGCATGTGGAAAATTCAAAAATAAGGTGAGTAAATCTCACTCATTTGGATTGCTGGTTTTAATTTAAAATAGTTAAAATTATTTATTGGTTGATTGGATGAATTGATAATAAAATATCAGTTGGATGTTATATTATTTATAGTAGTAGTAATATATATATATATATATATCAGTAGTTGGGTATATTTCCCGCCATTGGAGCGGATGAGACACTATGCCCTATATTACTGCGATATCCCGCCTCAAAGCGGGATTGGTATTTTATGTTATATAACATCTATGGATGCAGGAAAATAGGTTGGAGGGATCCAATTGGATTCCTCAAAAATGTTGATTTAATTTTCATATATAGTAATATACGATGTGTTTGGATAATCTGTTATAGATTACTTTATGATTTGATTTATTGGATGTTATAGTAGCACTGGGCTTAATTTTGGTAATTTAAATACCATAAATGTTATTTTTGAATTTGAAGGAATTAAAAGGAGACTTTGGATATAAAAACATTTATATCAAATTTGGATTATTTTAAAGGAAATCGATTTGGATAAAACAATGATTTGATTTTGGGTATTACTTAACTGTTCGTAAAATGTTTTAAATAGAGATTTTTAAACAATTTATATAAGTGATTTTTAACAATGGAATTTTAAATGATATTTCTGAAAATATGGATAAGGAGTTGAAATCAATATTTAAAATAGATTGAAAAAAATAAATGGAATTTATAAAGTGATATCTTTAAAAATGAAATTTATAAATGAGAATGTTTTTCAAACAAGTGAAACCCAAATAAGTTTATAATTTTATAAACAATGTTTATAAATTAAGTGAAATGATTTTCAATTGATAGATTGAAAATATAAATTCACAGTGAGAATTTACAATGAGATATAGTAATCGGGTTAGAAAGAAATAGTGGATTCTATTTTTGAATTTGGAAATAGTTGTGGAATTGGGGACGTAGGTTGATTTGTGATAAATCATGAGAGATTTATAAATGCTAAAATGGTGGTATTGGATTTTAAAAATAGATTTTTGTCGGGAAATTAAAATTGTTTTAAAAAAGGGATTTTTATTTATTAAATTATATAGTTAAAGCTGGTTTCGTATTGAAATTTTCGGGAAGTGGATTTTTCGAATATCTAATATTAATTTTAAATGGATTCAAATTTTATAATAAGTTTGTAAATCAATGGGTTTTATTTAAAAATAAATTGGAAATGAGTTATCGATGTTTATTTAAAGTGTTTTAATATTTTAAATAATTACTTATACGTGTTTTAAAAATAAATTATTATTCTTTTAAATACTAATTATATATATATATATAGTTTGAAATGATTGTAATTTATTTATGAATTCTCTCGAGATTTGTAAATGAGGTTTTATTTAATGAATGAGATTTTATAAGAGAAATCTTATAATGAAATTTTGGAGACTTAAGAAAATTTCCAAAATGTTAGATACGGGAACTTCGAAAAATGAATCCTAATTCATACAAGAAGTTATAAACTGTTAGTTGAGATTATAAATAAGTATAATCATTTTTATGGAAATTGTAAATGGAATTAATAAAATTCCGAAGGTTTATGAGATAAGTGATGAAAATGTTTCGAATATTGATATTAGAAATGTTTTTGGAAAATGGACTTATAATATTTTACTAAGTGTTGTTTAGGAAGGTTTTGGAAATATTTTAACGACGAAGGATTTATATAGAGATATTTTTATAAGCAATGGATTATAAATCGAATTTGGAAATATTTCACTAAGTGTTGAAGTAAGATATGATTTGAAAATATCCTATTAAGGATATAAGGATTTGAAATTTGTTTCAAACGTTGGAATACTGAAAGGGATTTGAATATATATTTGTGTAAAGATATTTGAATGAATGTTTTGAAAAGATTTATAATATGGCCTAGTGACTGTTTATGTGTGTAATTTGATAGTTAGATAACCGACTATCAAATCTGGCCAATCTCGTTGATCGTTTCGAAGAGATTGGGATAGGATTTAATTATCGGAAAACCACTTCGATCCGATTTGTGCATTACGAATTGTGATATCGTGAAACTAATGAAGACAGTGATTTTGGAGATCCGGTTTGTTCAGACCCATAACAACTTGTATGGATGAATGCTATCATTGCATTGTTGCCTGGAAGGCAGTGTTAGCATTCCAAGTATGAATGCTATTCTAAAGGTAAAACGTAGCCTCAAGCCTCATCAACCGGGAATGACTAAAACAGGGGAGATGCAGCAGGGCTAAGTGGGTCACACCCAAGTAGGGTATGTTATCACCTTTCTAGATACCCTCGGATATATCATATTTTAATTATGGATATGGTTGTGCATGGAAAAGAGAGCGATCGATTGGGGTGGGAACACCCGGGGTGATAACATATTCGGTACTATCCAGGTCAGGGGTAGGCCGGTCCTGTGTTGGCAAGGGATCCAAGCAAGGTCCTCGGTCCATTTTTCTAGAGGTGTACTGTGATGGGTGGTACCCCAGTAGCCCAGTTATTGTATGGAATCCAATATCCACTATGAGCCTTTACGGTTTTGATTGTAGAGCCTAGTATGTTGGAATTTAATTAATGTAACAATTTCGGCTATTTTAATAAGTATTTGTACTTAGACACTATCATAACATCACTGGATTTTTTATAAAAGTGTTTTGGTTATCGTAGGGTAAAAACCCATCGTATTTATGTGTGTCGTGGTCTTACGAGATACCTTTGTTTCAAAGGATTTTGGTAATAGTAATAATTCAAATTGAATGTGTTTTCTCACGCTGGTTTCCAGACTGACTCTTGTTTTATTTTATTATAATGCTCGGGTCAGACCGAGTATTATAGATTCAAGTAAGATTATTATGGAGCTCAGAAGACGAGCTAGAGGAGACTCAGGCGTATCCCACATACTTGATTATATTCCGCTGTGTGTGTAGATCGTATAGTCAGCACTGGTGAGGACAAGTTATAATAACTATCCAGAATTGATGTGATGATTGTTGTACTCTGATGATGATATGTATAAAAACAATTATAGTTCTTTTTGTATAAAGATATGTCATTATCTGTTATATATTGTTCCGCTGGGATTGTGAGATTCTGTATTAGTGTTTTCTGTTTCTTCTTCTATCTTCTTCTTCTTCACCAATAAAGATTCGTATTTCCATTCAATTTGAGTTGGAGATGTGTGATATATTGTCGACTCAAAGGGTACGGAGATGCAGGCCTTTACACTTGGTATCAGAGCTGAAGGTTAAGCGAGAACCTTGGATTCGATGGGGATTACTCATTAGAGATAGGGTCAGTAGAACCCTATAATGAATTTGAGTGTATTAATAGATATGAGCGTGTATTTGTTAGTGAATATAAATTGTTTTATATTGTGTTTATTTATCTGTTGAGTGGTTTATGAATTCTGGTCGAATAGTGGGACGCCACGATATCGATAGGTGTTTCCAAACACTTGAACAAGGTAAACCGACACTGTATTGTTTTGAAGTGGGTAAACGAAATAATTTTACCCAAACTATTTTTGATCTGAAAGAAATAATTTTATAGAAATTATTATAGTATAATTGGTGTGTTTGGTTGTTATTATTATAATCCAAACCAGATTATAAAATTTGAAATGGTTTATATAACCAAATAGAAATTGTATAAATATGATTTATACAAACGAGTTAAACTTAAAATGGATAAAACCAGAATTTAGAGATTAAAATCCTGGAAAGTTTCGAAAATATTTTTTGAAGTGTTGTGAAAATAAAATAGCATTATTTTTGAAGGAATTTTTGAATAAAATTGTTTTAAATGGATTTTGAAAGTGATAAAGCACTAAACTCACTTCAGTCGCTGGAAAATAATCCTGGTGATGACTGCACAACATCATCAATATTCATTTTCGAGTTTCTAAGTGATGGATTGCTACTATTTTTATTTGGCTTCAGAATTGTTCTGGTAAAATCGGGTTTTGATTTAAAAATTACAAAGGTAAGATTTGATATACAGAAAGGAATATATATTTATATGGGATTTCAAAATGATTTGAAATGAAACAGGGTGTTTAAATTCTGGAATATTCATTTGAATGTTCTATGAAAATTGTGAAAAATGAGTTTTTACTTATAACCTGGAATTGTGAATTCAATATGACATTAAAATTTAACTTATGCAAGTTAAACAAATTGAATTTGTAAAAGAAAATTTGTATGGGTTAGACTTTAACTTGAGATAAGTTAAATGAATATTGAATCGAATATATAAATTTGAATTGTAAAATTGATATATAACTATAAGTGATACTTATTGAAGTGGAACTTGAATTAAATAGGTTTGGATTTGTAATTGCGATGACTTAATGAAATGAATACAGACTTGAGTTATGGAAATCAAATGAATGGTGAATCAAATTGGATTTGATTAAAAATGGAGTATAAATTCAAGTATAGAAATTATGAAAATGTGGAAAATAAGTTGTATAATTTACAAATTGGACTTAAGTAAAATTAAATGGAATGGAAATTGATTACAATAAAAAAAATGAACTTAAGTATATAGTCGAAGTGTTTATATGATAACAAATTAACTTAAGCTAATAGAAATATTTGAATGGAAATTTGACTCAAGTAAATTGGAAGCGAACCAATTAGACTAATAAATTAGTGAATTGAATTGGAAATATTGAACGATTAAAGTGAGTATGAACTTAAGTTTTAAAGTTGTAAACAAACTTAAGAAATGGTATAAAATGTTCATAATAAGGCTTAAGAAATAATTTTGATAAAATGATTTCCGAAATAAACTTAACTCAAGTGGAGGAAATTAATGTGAATACAGGATGTGTTAAATGGAATTGGATTTGAAATTAAGAAAAGTAAGTAAGGAAAGTGTAAATTTTGAAATTTAAATTGAATTTTAACTTAAGTTAAATAAAAAAAACTGAATTGAAATTGGAATTATATCGAATTGAATTAAATATATTTTGAAATGTTGTCGAATAAAATAGAAATGGATTGAAATGGTGATGACGTAAGGTATAAGTAAATTCAATTTAAGTGTAAATCAATTGAATATGGCTTTGGGATATTATTTAAATGAATTCGAGTATGAAATTAAGTTTTGAAGTGGAAATAAATATATGTGTTGTATAAAAGGCTACAATAAACCTTAATATATTAATTTTATGAAATGATTCTCAAGTAATATATATAGTGTAAATTGAGATATACCAAGTAAATGGAAATGTGAATCAATCGAAGGTAAATAAATTGAATAACAATCAATTTAAAATGAAATGGAATTTGATTGCAATGGAAATGAACTTAAGTTATATGGTTGAAATGATTGAAAGTAAACGAGTTAACTTAAGTTAATATTTTTGGATGGAAGTTTGGCTCAAATAAATTTATGAAATGGTTCATAAATAAACTGGCATGGATTGGATTGTTGTTGAATTTAAAATTTGAGCGAACAAGATTTTTGTGAATAAATGTTATGTGAACCATTTGGAATTGAATGAAATGGTGTATAAATTGAATTTCAAATGAATAACTAAATGTTGGAACCCTGTATTTGCATGTACCTTCTAAAATACATGATATACCACGAGTGTATATGCACGTCCAGATGGACCTGCATTTAATTACAACGTGCATGCATTTATAGTTGCACATGTGGTAGTAGATTTGACAGTACCATTGCCGGCATAAAATGAACCTGAAGCAATGACCAAGAAGACCGAGACAGTTGAAGAACATTCATAGAACCAATAACTTGAAAACATTCATAGTTTTACATTCGTTTCTTTTATTTTAGTTTATTTTAAACTAATGGAAATGCAAATAATAATTGTATTTTTACATGCATATGCTCTTTTAGATAGTATGGGCAGTGAGCAAAAATTATCTACATACATGAGCGATTAATTGTTTAAGCTCTTAATTTATTTCATAATCAATTATATTAACAACATTGCTACTCTTACTACTTCAGCTGTATCTTCATTTTGAATAGGCAATGAAGTATATTATCTCTATGTTCAAGAAAGAGATGAAAGCAAGGAAGTGGAAAACAGGATATGAAAATGCAAAGTACATCAATGACTTTTTTGGCTTTTTATTGAAATATGCTGATTATTCAGAAGACAAAATTTGCGATTTTTAGCTAGGTTTTCTTTTTGCTGGACATGACACCATTGCTCGTGGAATATGCTTGTTGATATATTATCTTGAAACCTGTCCTAAACCAACACATTTGACACCCCTACCTGATGGCATATGTTGAGCCATTTCGTTATAAAGCTGAACTCATATTGCTTGATATTTTATATGACGATGTGCAGTTCAGTTGGAAAAAACGGAAACAAAAACGATATTGGAGTTGCATTGCAGAGGGCATTTTAAAAGAAAGAAAATTATTGATCTACATGATCCCTTGGTACATATTTATTTGGCCTCCAATCTTCCTGTCGGTATAGAACTTTTTGCAGGCAATCTTCCTGTTCATTTTGGAAGGAATTTTTTTGGCTATAGTGAAACCTCGTATCTAATAGAAACAGTTATACTATAAGAAGAATAATTGTTCAAGTGGAAATTTACGTTTGTTCTGATTGATTTGTTTGATTATCTTTAAGATTTGGATATTCTGTCCTTTTTGGTTTCCAAAGGAACGATTATTGTGCAGAGAACAGTATGCGGCCTTAGAGTATGTTAATACTGCCTCGGAAACCTTATCTGGCCAATCAATACTTACATGCATTAACAAATAAGGACCACAAACATAATTAGTTGACCAAAATAAAAATAAAAAATACAATGATTGCATATTAGGAGTTCCATTATATCGTGGAATAGGCTAAACTGCGCTCATATGTGAATACACGGGTTGGTATCCTCTTCCATGGATGTTTTAGATCATTTGGGTCCAGTCAGCACATGCTATAGGCTTCAGGCTTGTCCATTTCTCTCGCATGTGGCCTCAAGCTATAGCAATAGCACTGTTATAGTTCACCTCTCAACACATACATATCCAATTCTCTCGCTAGGACCATCAGCTGTTCTCGATGCACATCCAATGCCCTGAACAATATATCTCAAGGCCTGGCCTGCTTCATTAGGTATATTAAGTCTACTTGGTCTTATTTAACTACGAGCAGTTCATGAACTTTATTCGACGGCAACTTTATTCAACGTGAGCTATATTCAGTTTGCCTCTCAATGCCTTATCAGCAACTGTACAAACAACGCCCACTGCTTCTCAGTTTTACGCTCCTCGCCTTCCAACAGCTATGCTTTCTGCCTATGCCATAATATCTCTGGCTACAATTTCCTTTCACAGCACTATTTTTGCCAGAGTTTTGTATTTATAATATTTGTTTTCTATACCCTAGTAACTTTTATCTAATCATCACAGTGATGATCTTCGGCTCTTGTAATAGCTTTAAACCAACAAACTATTGTATTTATTCTTTTTAGGTAGTAAAATATGAGTGCTCTCCTCTTTAGAGGACCACTCTTTCATCAAAAAATAATATAGTAGGTACGTTAAAGACACTTCAAAAGAGGGATGTCATTGAATATTCACACACACATTTGTATGAAAGTTCTTACATGAAATTGAAAGAACATGAAAACTTAATTATTTTAGCAAAGATCAATAGAAAATTCAAAATTTTCTGAAACTGTAAAAGAAATGTTAAAACCCAAAAATATTTTTGAAAATATAATTTAAAGAAAATTATAAAAAACTCTAAATAAAAAAACAAAAGTTTAAAATGTGTATTACATGTATTCTAGTGTAAGTTATTTACTGTAGTGTTAATGGATGCTCATAAAAAAGGAATTCAATAGAAGTGCACATCCATAGTTTTCCAATAACGAACATAACAAAAGAGTTCATGAAATATTATCAAACCCCTCATAGTTAAGCATCTCATTGACTTCCTAGTTTCTTGTTTATCATCTATAGAATAAAATGATATAAGACATGGAAAATTAGGAAACTCACAACACACATCTTCTTATAGTTCCACCAAAAATAATGAAAATTAAGAGTCATACATCTGTTCCTAATGTATCATGCATGAGCCAAAAAATCAACTCAAAAACAGACACCGTAAACTCCATTGTCTTAAACAAAGCATTATTGGGTTAGCATATAACCATAAATCATAAACCTTCCAACTCGTGAGGAATACAAAGGGTACATCTGTCTACATCATATTTAGGGAATACAAAGTAGACACATGACTATATTAGTAGCTTTGTTTATTTAATGGAAAGTTAAACCAACTCATGAATGTGTCACACACTTACTATCCATGAAACAAAGAGTCGAGCCTCTTGATCATACAGTTTTGGATTCACCTAAGATATAATAGTATTAAATTCTATGTATAAGAATAATCATTATGAACACAATACATGATTTATCAACATTATTTTGTACCATAACTCCTGCTTCAATTAAAGTAACGAAATCAAAGGTTGGTAACCAAATTTAAGTGTAGCCAGCGTAATTTTTCTAAACTATTGAGTTCTCAAGAGTTCACATAAGCCTTAGCTTTATATACATTTTCAGTGAAAACATATAAAACTAACTACAGAAGTACAAACAAATCAGCAATTAAGTACAAATCAATGCTATATAGAATATTATGATTATTGGAAAAACTATATTAAAATTCCTTTTACATTAAACTATTTTACTACTACTCTAAGAGTAAAAGGAAAAAGGAATCTACTGATGGTATGTCAAACTTATAGTAATAAGACTATTATTTTAAACTTCCGATAATAAGACTATTTTTTTATTGAGACATTTGTTGTCTTGGAAGGAATTTTCCACTACTAACCTCATAAAGAATTAAGCTATAACATCACTGATACGATTGCACGTACTTGATTATGAACTTATTATAAGATTTATATCATGCTTTATTAATGATACCTCATTTTACATATTCACTCGGTTTCTACCATTAACATCATATGCACCTAATTTCCAAATGTGGTTATAAAACAATAAATTCATAATTGCATTTTGTTCTTCCTATATTTTCATTTTATAATTACACTATGTTCCTTAATTGGTCGTTAGAACACCAAACCAAAATGAGTAACAAATACATGCACAGTAAGAATTGCATAGATATATAATTCTATTGTTTAAAATTTACACCATGCACTACGCTAATTTATGATTTAGTATCTGCCAACGAATGGTTGAACAAAAATTAACTATAAGACAAACTATTTTATTTTCTACTCAATTTACGTATGTTTATCCAACTTTGGACCTAAATACTGTATGAATCAAAACATGAAATATGGTAGTTGTATTATTGTCATAATGAGAATAGCTCTATTTGGTTCAAAAATTATATGAGAATAGTTCCATTTGGTTCAAAAAATATAGGAGAATTGCTTTATGACCTACTAAGAGTTTAGATGAATTATGTTTTTAAGCTTCTATGATAGGTAAAAACATGAATGTAGGCACATGTGAAATTTAAGTAAAAATTATTGAAACATGTGTTCAATAATAATCGTGTTCTAACGTTGTATTGTGTGATATGATTATTAAAACATTAAGATGGATAACCTTTAATAATTGTTATGTACTTATTATAGTCGACTCTGTAATATACTTTATGTAATGCTAATGGAGTGCAAATTGTGATTCTTCCACAAAAAATGATATTTATAGCAATCAACTATGAGTTGAATGATTAGCAATAATTAACTAAGATTGAGTTCGCATGAAGATTCACAAAACATGATCACCATTCATTCATAATAACATTAAAAGATTTAGCTTGTATATATTTTTGTAATAATATAATAATTAACACATACAAAGTTATGATGTACCTGGCCATTTACTTATGATCCCTTCAGAAATGTGTTTCCAGTTTCTTATAAGCACACCAAAATCATTGTTCCCTGTGATTTTTTCAAAACCCTTGCATCCTCTTCTAGACAAATAAAGCAGGCCAAATTTTATTTAGCAAGTCGAGGAGCAATGTTAAAATGGTCTCTCATTTCAACTCCTAACCTTTTGTACATTAACTTTTTATACAAAACAAATAGTGCATGTTCATCTTTTAAAACATCTATGTTTAAAACTTGAATACTAGTAATGCAATTAGAACCTTCACCAATGTAGACACATATGTCCGAAAAGGAAAATAAAGTTTTCTATGAATTATTGTTCTCCTAACACCCTCGGATACTTGCAGGCAATGAAAATCATTGAGCAAAGTACATTTATTGCAACTCCCAAATAGTCAGCATAAATTTAAATAACTATTTTACTTTTACATATTATATAATCAAACTAAGCTCAGAATAGACAAATATTTTCCTGTGAGATGATTAGAAAAATACCATACAAAAGACTTCCCGAATTCATCATCCCGTAAAGGCATTGTTACAATAAATATGGCACTATCATTTCAAATTTAAATGAAATAGACTTAACTTATCACTATTGATAATTTAGATCGTAAAATTCTTGTAAGCCTGCTCAGAAAGCATCAGCTTTAAAGCATCGTGCTCGGTAGGGATTCCAAAACACAATAATTGTTTATTAGATAAGAAGTTTTGAAATACATTAGCATATACATATATTTTATGCTATAGTACAGCAGAGTTGCATACAGACTCATCAACAGTATATGAAAAAAAACACCACTTCATAAACTTACAGTAGATGCTTCCTACATCGAATCCAACTCTTCCCTATCTTGTCTAAAGAAATCTTGCAAAGCAAGCATCTTCACAGGCTCACGCTTCAAACTATTCATCGCCTCTACGTAGCAATCGCATACCACCTGAGCACTCATACAGTGGCAGTGAGCTAACTCTTCCGACTAATCCAATCGCTCTCCGTTGATGCTAAGTCAATGGTGAGATCGAGTTTGGGGATGAATGGAATAAAAGATCAATAGGGGGTCGCTGAAAAATCGAGGATCGAATTCGGTGATGTGAGGGTAAGGGAGATCGATGTTGAGGGAGGTTGCATGGACACTACGTCGCTAGCGCGCAAGATCAAATCTCGGTAGTAGATTTGGGATCGATTTCGATGGTAGAGGAGGTGTGGATCCGATCTAGGTTATTAAAAACAGTGTGAGGTGGAGAGAGGGCAGAGGGATGATGAAGGAGTTTTGATTTGGTAACCGAATGCTTCTGATTTAGGGTTTTATAAGAGCTGCCGAAGTATTTAGGGAAATCCAAAAAGACACGGTTGAAGTTAGTTCATGGAATTATCATTATTAGTAGTAAATATGTTGGCATTATGAAATCATGTGTTAAAGTAGTTAAAGGGATGTACGGTTATTAAATTTCATAAATTATGAAACTGATGTGTTTATTTGAGTAAGTACAGGTACATAAGGCTGTTTGGCTTGATTTTGGCATATAAATTAAGCGAACTCGCTTAATAACGCTAAATAAAGTTTGCTTACAAAATTAGCTCGCGAAAAATAAAAATATTGATATATATTGTGTTTTCCGGCCATGAGAGCCGATGTATATCTTTTTATCATTTTTTTCATATTGCAAAAGGCTCTCCGTACAAGGGAGACTTTACCAAAAAAATCGGAAATTTAGGGTGTTAGAAAAATTTTGAAAATTTTTGGAAATTTTTTGTTAACTACAAAGTTGATTTTTGAATTGAAATTGAAATAAAGGATTTTGGTTTAGAAATGGAAACTAAATGTTTTGTATGGAATTAAAGGAATTAGGAAAGGGAAATAGCAAGTTAACTAAGTGGGTTTTTGAAAAGTAATGGGTTTGGATCATTCATCCTACCTTAGCAATTTCGGGGATGAAATTCTTTTAATGGGGGAGGAATGTAATGACCTGGATTATTTGCCGTTTGATTTTGAATATTTAAATGGTTTTAAATATTGGATTTGGAATATAAATTGATTTTTGAATATGAAGATTTTGGTTGAAATTGTATAATAAATTTAAATTTCAAATATAACAATTTATCGTAATACGGAAATGGTGAATAATTGAAATTTGAGTTGAATATGAATCGAAACGATTCTAATGTGAATGTAAATTCTATTTGAATTTTTAATTGAGTTAGTAAGTTTTTTAAAATTGAAGTTTCAAGTGATTTCGTAAATTTTTGAAATCGTCGATTTAATCGACGCGTTAAAATAGTCTTTCAGGGCACAGTCTCAGAATTCGATGAAACTAGTTCTATTGGATCTGTAATAGTGTATTATTATAGGATTTCAAATTTCATAGCATTTGGGTTTACTATTTGGTCATGCGATATGAAAATGCCTAGAAATAATTTAATTTAATTTAATTTAAATAATCGATTTAAAAAGCTATCTTTCACCTACGATTGAATCAGGTCTCGAAACTTGTTCCATTGCGTTCGGAATAGGGTATAACCTTAGGGACACCAACTGGCACACCTCAACAGGAGTTCGAGATTTCCCTGTATATAATATGAGATATTTTGAATATATATATATATATAATCAAAGTAAAATCTTAGCCGTCCTAGCCTATATTGGGCCGACCTACATCTGAACGAGCTGCCTCCTTCCCTTTTAAAACTCACGATGCCTTCTTCGTTCAAAATTGAAAACTCAAAGAAAGAAAAAAGAAAATAATCGAATCGAAATCAAATTCGAAAAAAGAAGAAGATATCAAC
This sequence comes from Allium fistulosum, assembly GCA_030737815.1. Lineage (NCBI taxonomy): Eukaryota > Viridiplantae > Streptophyta > Magnoliopsida > Asparagales > Amaryllidaceae > Allium > Allium fistulosum. Next base: position 1,028,771,130 of record CM060902.1, read on the forward strand.
GCTCTGCTCGATTTGGGGAAGCTCGGCACTGGTCGCGACTACAAGCAGTAGGGTGGTTCTTCGTTCGACTTTAGGGTTCACGATGGCGGAGGGGAGTTTTGGCTTCGATTCCGAAATCGCGTACATACGCACATGCGCTTGAGGCGCGCTGAGGGTTTGGGCAAGGCAGGAGTCATGGTTCGTGCAACTGGAGGTGGCGACGTGATCGCGTGGGGGAGGTACGACCGTCAGGAGTTGCACGCGCGTGTATGGGTTTGGTTTCCCAGAGTTGCGTGCGAACAAGATGCCTAGGCATCGAGGCGAGGAAAGGAGGAGCACGGCAAGGCGAAGCTGGTAGGTTTCGGCGAGCTTAGATGTCGTGGATGCGGCGGTGAGAGGAAATCAAATTCACTTCTTTCGAACCTGGAATCTTAGGTCGCGGCCATAGTGAGGTTGACCTGGTTTAGGCGGGAGTGCTAATCTTAGTAGAAGGTATATTAGAATTAATTTTAATTAAAGTGTAGTTAGTTAAGTATAAAATTTTATAACATATAAAATTCGTAAATTATTCATGCAAGGTCGAATCAAGTCACGACAGATTCGTTATCTAGGATACTAAGAAATTGGGATTAATTTGGAGTTGGTTTAATTTAAAAGTGAGCACATGGCAAATTCAAAAATCAAGGTGAGTAAATCTCACTCATTTGGATTGCTGGTTTTAATTTAAAATAGTTAAAAAAAAATTGGTTGATTGGATGAATTAATAATAATTTATCAGTTGGATGTTATATTATTTATAGTAGTGTATATATATATATATATATATTAGTAGTTGGGTATATTTCCCGCCATTGGAGCGGATGAGACACTATGCGCCCCGCATAATAGCGGATGACCCTATATTACCGCGATATCCCGCCTCGAAGCGGGATTGGTATTTTATATTATATAACATCTATGGATGTAGGAAAATAGGTTAGAGGGATCCAACTGGATTCCTCAAAAATGTTGATTTAATTTTCTTATATAGTGATATATGATGTGTGTGGATAATCTGTTATAGATTACGTTATGATTTGATTTATTGGATGCTATAGTAGCACTGGCCTTGATTTTGGTAATTTAAATACCATAAATATTATTTTTTAATTTGAAGGAATTAAAAGGAGATTTTGGATATAAAAACATTTATATCGAATTTGGACTATTTTAAAGGAAATCGATTTGGATAAAACAATGATTTGATTTTAGGTTGTACTTTAATTGAAATGATGTGTGTTCTCTCTCTTATTAATTGAAATTATTCAATTACATTAATTTCAGTTGATTACAAAGGTGAATTTCAAAATGGACTAAATGAATGTAATGAGAAATAGAATAATTATTTCCTATCTAATAGTAATTTAAACATATGTATACACTATTGGATACAAACAGTAATTATACATTTCTTACCAAATAATAGTTTCTCGTCTCTGTAAATCAATCTGTAAGCTAAAATACATTTCAAACAAATAAACATATGTTTACTCCTTTACTAAACTTATTCATTTTATTCTTTCTTAAATTAACACTTATTCATAATAATTGATTTAAAAGTCTTTTATATTAAATCAACAATTCCTTATGTAATCTATTAACATAAGTTTCCATTTTATTTCACTCAAACTCTACAGTTAACATCTTTCCTTATATTAACCGCAACATTTAATTACATCTAATTTCATTGATTCCTAAATAAATTCCAACATGGATTTAAAAATAAGATGAGAAATGAACAGTTGTTACATTTAAGTAATTTGAACAAGTTATACATTTATTGTTTAAAACAAGGAGTATAAATTTACTTACAAATGTTAAAACCAATTTCAATTAAATAACCTATAATTTCACCATTAATACATCATTTATTTTATTCCTTCTTAACTTACAATTATTTCAATTGATTGAAATTACATTAAAACAGAGTTCAATTTCATTCAATCAACATTATTAAATTATATTCTAATAATTTTTTTCCATTTATAAATCATAAATTTTAATTTCTGACAATATTAATTTCCAAAATCTCATTTAATTTAATATTTTCAACTATAAAAAATACGGGTCGTTACATTTACGAATATTTAATTAATTTTAAATATTCAAATATATAGGTTTTATAATAAAAATAAAACTCTTTTTAATAGTAAATAATGATGGTGAAGTAGTTTTAAAAATTTGTTTACAAAAATATTTAGCTCGAAGAAAAATCGAAAATGTGACCGGAATTCGTTTTTCGAATTTTCGACTTTTCGTCGGATAAAAGTTATCGAAAATGTTTTGAACTCTTTGTATTAATCAAACATACACATTTTTAAATAAGTTAGGCTTGTATAATGTATATATGCATGTATATACACTTAAGTATATAAAGTTCAAAATATAATTAAGAAAAAAAAGATATAATGTCTCATCTGGGGAGACATAATGTATATTAAATACTTAAACATGTTTTAACATGAAGCGTTAGGAGGGAGACAAGGTGGTGAGGTGTAAGAAAATGAGCCAAGGGCAGAGGACAAGGGTAATTAGGTAATTCACCTTCTCTCTTGCTTATAAATAGCCCTTTCCTTCTTCAAATTTTTCCTCATCTTTCTTCTATCATATCTTCCTCATCTGTTAACCAAATGGAGAAAAAAAAATTCAAACCACGTAGAATTCTAGTGGCTATAACTTTCATTTCAACCACTTCAAATTTTGAATATTTTTGGTTCAAAAGTATATTTCTTTCTGACTTATTTTCGGACCTATATTTTCAAGCCCGAAAATAGCACTACTTCTTTTGACCATAACTCCCTCAAAACAAATCCTAATTGAGTGATTCATTTTTTGAAATGATAGAGAAAATAATTTTCGAGAACTTTTCTTTTGACTACTTTTTAAAATTCTGAGAGTAACATGACCAAAAATCGAGGGGAAGATGACTTATTTTCGAGTTGATTTTGTGGTTTTCCAAGCTTTGCAAGTTCAAAAGTATTTCAAGTTTTCAAAAGAGTTTTGCAAAAGTTGAATGAGTAAATTCTTAACTTTTAGGGAAAGAATATTCTTTTATATATATGTTGTGGTTATATATATATATAATGTTGTTGGTTGGATTATTATATGGTTTGGATGTATATATATGTTGCTTATATATGTGAATGCATGTGGTTAAGTTAGTGTGTGCTTCAATGTGAAGTCTAGATTTTTGTGAATGATGTAAAAGTTTGATCTTGTTTGTGTGGATTTGTGTTATGAATAAGTTGTTGTGGAGATAATTATATGGCTGTTTTGCAAAGAAAAGTTAACAAAGTTAACAATTAAGTTAATAATTAGATTTGTTATCGATGAAAAATCCTTTGCGAACAGTACAAGTTTTGGTTTGTAATCAGAATCGATTTTAAAAGTTAGATGCTTAGTTTTAAATTATTTATTTTATGTTTTGAAAAGTTAATAAGCTTTCTAGTATTAAGTTTCCAAAGAGAAAAGCTGAAACATTTGTAAGTATGACACCCATAGCGATAATCGTTATGGATGAAGTTTCGATAAAGGTCTGTTTTTTGAAAATTCAATTTCATACTTTAAAATTATTTCGGAAAGGTTTTATAAACTTAATAAAAATGTTTTAGAAATTTAATTAAGATTTAATAATTAATTATTAATTAATTAAGCTTGATAATTAATAATTAAATAAGTATTAAACAAGGTTCATTAATCTTAATTAAATAAAGATTAGTTACTATTAATTATCCTTTAAAAGTAAGATTAATTTTTAATTAATTATGAATTAAGTATATGATTTATTTTTAATTAATTATTAATCAAATATAAGGTCAATTATTTATTTAATTAATCAAGTGTTTAACTATTTTTAATGATAAATTAATTAAGCTTTTAATTTAAAATAATTATTTATTAAAGGTTTAATTTATTATTTATTAATTAAAAGATTATTCAATTAAATAAATGAGATTAATTAATGGTTAATTAATAATAAAGGTTTTAAATTATTATTTAATAATTAATAAAGGATTAATAAGGGTTTAATTTATAAACAAATTATTTATTAAAGGTTTAAGTATTTATTCATTTATAATTAAATTAAGTTCAAATTTAATAAAGATCGATTATGATTTAATAAAGAGTTTAACTTGTAATAAATCATTTTAAAAGGGAGTTTTAAGTTTTGAATCATTTGTTTCAACAATCAAATTATTTTAAAGGTACTACTTTTCCAAAGATGGTTTTGAACACAAAGGATTCAAATGTCGATACCATTAAGTATACAAACAAATATGAATGAGTTATGTAAATGGTTTAATTTGTGGATATGTGTTAGCAGAATAAATCCCAGTTCTGCTATAAGTTGATTGTTTGATTGTTTGGATATTTGATAGCAGAATAAATGCCTATTCTGCTATAATGTAGTTGTTTATTGTGTGGACATAAGTTTAGCAGAATAAATTCCCATTTTGCTCTAAGTAGTGAATTTTTTGGATATCTATTTAGCAGGACAAATCACCATCCCTCTATTATGTTATTTGGACATGTATTTGTTAGTTGAGTTGTATTGACATGTTATTCTTTGATTTGGGTATGAATTATATTTACATATATGTTGACTTACGTAAATAAATGTTTAGGTGACTTGAAAGTGAAACTGATGTTAAATGGTAACTTAAATTACTACCATTGGGATTGTTAAGCCTCCTTTTGAAATTATAAAGTATGGTTTTGAATTAATTTCAATTCTTTAATCAATTTGGGGTTAAGTTTTATAAATGATTTTTCAAGTTATATTATTATTTTATAAAGGTATTTATAAATAATAACTTGTTTATAAAAATGGTTTTTACTAAGTAAAAGGGCTTATTTAAAGTGATTTAAAAGGATGAGTTGCAAAAGGTATTTTGTAAAGGATTTTTCTTAAAGAAGATTTATCGAAGGAGTTCTAAACGGGGAAATGTTTAATAAATGATTTTAGAGGTTTGTAAAGAGTTTTGTAAATTGGATTGTAGGCTTATAAAAATGTTTTAGAAATTTATTTTGGGAATTTATAAAGGTATTTAAATGTGAAGTGAGCTTTTAAAATGGAACATTTTATAAAGGATAAGTGGATTGGTTTATAGTAAGTAATGGTGAATTTGAAAAGTGATAATTTTACAAATGTTTTGATAATACTTATGCCCCTAAGATAAGTATAAATATTTTCCCAAGTATAAAGGAGATTTAGGGTTTTGGAAATACTGTTGTGTAAAGATCTTTTGATCAAGTTTTATAAAGTGATTTTATTAATTAAAGATTAATTAATAAAGGCTTAGAAGATCCCATATGGAATTAAATAAATGTTTGAATGATTGTTTATTTGATAGTTAAATAACCGACTATCAAACCTGGACCAAAACGTAACTTTGGAAATATCTAGAAGAAACATGTGAGTTATATAGCACAGTCATCCCTAATAATGCTGCAATGTGCGTATAAATCTCGTTTCGTTCTTCTAGGATAAATGATAAGGAAATCCGTCCACTAACATTTAGGAGGTGATCTCTGCTCTTATCTTGTCTGTTTATTTCCTAAAGAACCGGGGTTGAGTTTACCGGAAATTATCGAAAGTTGTTTCGAAGAGACCGGGATCGGATTTGTTATCCGAAAACCACTTCGATCCAACTCAAGCGTTTCAAACTGAAGACATCATGAAGAGTATGGAATCGAAGACGGAGTTTTAAAGTGGAAGAGCTATTTGCTACTAACCCTGAGGGTGATTCCAAAATGAGTGTAGTGGTGGTAGTGCCTTCGGTTTCGTTAAGTCCTAAAACGAACTTGTATGGATGAATGTTGGCACTGCATTGTTTCCTACTGGGCGGTGTTAGCATTCCAAGTGGGAAGTGCTATATAAAGGTAAAATGTAGCCTCAAGTCTCATCAACCGAGAAATGACAAAAATCGGGCATGCAACAAGGCCATGTGGGTCGCTTCCATCCGGATATGGTCATCCAACATTTAGATTGATTACTATCTACTCATGTATGCTTCGGAGCCAAAAGTGGGGTGATCATATTCGTTACTACTAGTCAAGTGGTAGGCCAGTCCTGTGTGGCTGGGTAATAAGATGTCCTTGCCAGACCCCAGTGCATTTTATCTAGAGATGTACAGTCGGAAGGTAGTTCCTTACCTTGTCATGGTATGGAATCCATTCTCCAATACGTGCCTTTACGATTTTAGATGTACCCAACTATGTTGAAATGTGAGATGCAAGCACTTTAGCTATATTCATATTTTACTTGAACCGTTGGACATTATTATAATATCACTGGATTTTCTATAAAAAGTATTTCGGTTATCGTAAGGTAAAAACCCATCCGTGTTTTTGTGCGGCGTGGTCTTACGAGATAACTTTGATTTTAAAAGGGTTTTAAACATAACAATTTAGTTATTTGAGTTTACTCACACCAGACCCATGTCTGACCCGAAGTTTTATTTTATTTTCCTAACACTCTTGGGTGCACAAATTTTTATGGGCAACCAATGTAACAACCCGTCAATCCGTACAATTCAAGCTGATAATAAACCACACATGTCCAACCCAAATAGAACAGAAAGATGGATAGTTAAGGGAAAGAAAGAAAAAAGAAGTAGAGAAGAGAAAGGGAAGAGAAAAGAAACTAAAACAACACAGAATCTCACAATCGCAGCGGAACAAAATATAATATAATATTAATGATCTTTACAAAAAATAAACTGTTATATACATACATCCATCGGAGTAAGACAACTATCACAATTATCAGCCTGAACAGTTATAACATCATGTCCTTGTAATTGCTAATAATTTCAATAACAAAGCAGCTGAAAATAAACATATACGTGTATACGCCTTAAAGACCTCCAACTTGTCTCCTGAGCTCCAATGCATCCAAGCGATCTGTAAATACGCTCAGTCTGACCCGAGCATTATAATAAAATAACACCTGAGTCGGTCTGGAAAACCAGCATGAGAAAACACACCCAACTAGATTTTTAAGATATAAAAACCATTGAAAACAAAAGTATCTTGTAAGTCCATGCCGCACATAAACACGGACGAGTTTTTACCTTACGATAACCAAATCATTTCATACGAAATCCTTTGATATTATAATAGTGTCTAATATACAAGTACTTATTAATCATAGCCGAAATTGTTACATTAATTAAATTCCAACATACTAGGTTCTACAACCAAAACCAAAGGCTCGTATTGGAGAATGAATTCCAACTATGAAAGGGTAAGGGTCTACCCACCGAATCCGTACATCTATAGATAAAATGTACAGGAGGCTACAACATGTTGCACCTCTGCTACTCAAGACCGGGACTACCCCTTCTCGAGTATCATCGAATATGATCACCCTTGGTTTCAATCAACAACCACACAATGGGATCCCGAAGTATACATGAATACCGCTCAAGATTTGGGATGATCATACCCTACTTCGGTACGACCCACTTAGCCCTGCCGCATGTCCATGCTTTATTCATTTTTCGGGTCTGAGGCACGAAGTGGCCATGCTCTTACCATTTCCTCCTAGAAAACCATCTTGGAATGCTAATATTGCCCTCCAAGCAACCAATGCAATACCAGCATTCATCCATACAAGTTCGTTCTGGGACTAAACGAAACGCTTGGGAACTCCGTCTCCAATCCCATCATCTTCAAGATGTCTTCGCTTCGAACACTTGAGATGGATCGAAGTGGTTCTCGGATAACATATCTGATCTCGATCTCTTCGAAACAACATTCGACAATTTCCGGTAAACTCAACCCTGGTTCTTTAGGAAATAAATAGTCAAAGATAAGATCGGATATCACCTCCTAACCGTTAGTGGAAGGATTTCCTTATCATTTGTCCTAGAAGAACGAAACGAGATTTACATCCACAGTACAGCATCATCAAAGATTCCTATGCCACATATCTCACGTGTTCCTTCTAGATATTTCCAAAATTACTTTTGGGTCCAAATTCCGATAGTCGGTTATTTAACTATCAAATGACAAACATTCAATCATGGATTTAATCCCATAGGAAAAACCAACATTTGGTTAAGCACCAAGCAACACTAAGACTCCTTAATTAATCTTTTCATTAATTAAAACTATCTTGTAAATGCTTGTATCAAAATACTTTTACAAAAATATATTCACAAACCCTTCTATTTCAATACTTAGAAAATATCCATATACATATCTTAATGGTATAAGTATATTTTCCAAACACCGAGGAAGATCTCCTTTTTTTTAAATTCTAAAATCATTTATAAACTCCATTATAAATTTCTAAAATCCTTTATAAACCATTTATAAATTATTTTCCAAGTCATTTATCAACCCTTTATAAACCATGCAATTATTTATATATTCTTTTTATAAATCTATAAACTCATTTCTAAAATTCTTTATAAATATCCATCTATTTATAAACCTCTTTATCTTGTAAATAATCTCCCTTAAATTTTCAAACCATTTTATAAGCTCTTCTTATAAAAATCCTAGTCTGTTTGCAAAACTCTATTTATAAATCTCGAAACCATCATAAATAAATAATTATTATTAACTTTTAACCTTTTAAAATTAATAACTAATAATTAAAAACATTATGAATAAAAAAATCGATAATCTTTGCCATACAAATAATAATGATAAGTTACCTAAATATTATTAATAATCATTATTATTATTTTCAAACCATATTAATAATTTAAATAATTAACTTTTCAAAATTATTTAAATATTTATAAACAACTTTAAGAAATATTAACATGAATAACCAACTTTAAAACATAATATATTTCCTTGATAAATATATATTCTTAAATCTTCAACCTAGTCATTTCCATATTTATAAAACTATATTTAAGAATCTCTTTCCATTTTATAAAAACTTGCTTTCATAAAACCCATTTATTTATGAATTCCATTTATAACTTTATTTTTTTTATGAATCTCACTTACTTATAAATCTCATTTAAAACATCAATCACCATCCGTTTTAACGTTACTCCAATATGGATAAATTCCTTTTATAAATCCCTTTCTATTTATAAAAATATCGTTTAACATTTCGAATTTATCCTCGCCTTCAATTTTCAAGTAGAGTCAACTATTTCTGAAATATCATTCTTAATCTTATAATAAATCCACCATTTGGTTTATTCTCCAATTTATTAAACGATAATAGTTCCCTTTAATTTATAAACCCCGTTTATAAATTTATACTTTTACTAACAAAATTCAATTTTACAAATCTTCACTTCATTTGTAAAATATTACTTTTATAAACTATCACACTTACAAAGCCTCAAATTTATAATTAATCTTTCATATATGTACACATATACATATATATCACTTTATACAAAGATGATTAAAAAAATATTAATATCAAAATATCTCTATTTCCTTCAAAAACATATCCCTTTATTTTAAAAGATGGACTTACTTTAAGATTTTAAAAATCTATATTTTGCAGTTTGAAAATCTATATTTAAAATATTTTATAAAACTATCAATTTGTAATATCTAAAATCATACTTTCATTTTAGAAAAATTATTTAAAAACATACAAAATTTCAAAAATCACTTTTAAATCCCTTTTTAAATCAAATCACTATTTTATAGTTTTTTAAAATACTAAAAATGAGGCCCGGTGGTACTAAAGCACTATTTAAGCAAAATCATATCTGTGTCATCAATATGGCATTCAACAAGTCATATATCATTATATATATATATATATATGAAAATAAAATCAATAATGTGAGGAATCCTATTAGATCCCTCCAACCTGTCCCCCTGCATCACACACAGTATATAATCAATAATATAAAAATCAACCGCTTCGAGGCGGGATTTGTATACAAAGGGTCATCCGCTCTTACACGGGAAAGTAATAGATCTCATCCGCTCCAATAGGTAGGAATATATCCAGTCCAACTAATAATAATTAGCAAATTCTCCAAACAGTCAACAACTATCAATAATAAATATCTAACATCCAATAGATAACTTTTATCGACTAAAAATATTTCTGGTTAACCAAAAAGGTGAGATTAACTCACATTGATTTTTAATAGTCGCTAAAATATTCCGTTTTGAGTTAAAATTGAACGGACATTCAATTTTAATCCAAAATTCCAACTAGGTCTGAATCCATTCAATCCAACTCTTTAGCGTAGTACTTGCTGATGCGAACGCAACACAACTCGTCGCGCTCGATTTGGACCTCGTATGAATAAGTTATGGATAAATAAATATTCGCGATAATTAAATTAACTTAACTAAATAAATTAAAAATTAAAACTTTAACCTTTCTCTCTTATCTCCTCATTCACGCACACGTATCGCATTCCAGGTTGCGCTTCGTTTATTTTTTTATTTTTTTATTTTTTTATTTTTTTTAAATGAACGATCGCCGCGACCAACCACGAACGCCGACCGCCCACCCCCTCGCCGTGCCACTACCATAGCCGCCTCGCCTCCCCATGCTCGCGCGCGCGCGAATCTCCAATTTGAACCCAAAGTGCTGCTGCCAACGGTGGCCTCCAGCCGCCGCCTCGCGATGAACGATGATGATCCGACCGTTGAACAAGCTCATATCGTCGTGGTCTACGTTTCTCTGGTTGAAGTCGAAGGCTAATCCGGCTTCTAAAGGCTTCGATCATTGTTAGCCATTTGATTTGGTTAATGGAAATGGTGGCTGAAATTTTATTTTGGGGTTTGGTTGCAAATGAAGGGAGTTGAGGGCTATTTATAGAAAATTTTCGCAGCACTTTTCATCCGCTAAAATTTCGAACTCCAAACGAAGCATGTTGCCTAGCACTCTATACGTTATACCCCTATTCCAAATACAATAAAATATATATCTCGGAAGCCAATTCCATCATATTCAAAAGATGGCTTTCCAAAATCAAATTATTTTAATTAAAATTCTTTTAATTAATTTCTACGCGTTTCAAACTCGCACGACTAAACGATACGTCCTAACGACAGAAATTCGAAGGCATATAACAATTCACTATTACGGATCCGAGTTTCGTCGAAATCTGAGACAGTGCCCTGGAAGGTTATTTTTACACGTTATTTAAAACGAATAATTTCCAAAATCAGTTTAATCACCTTTAAATCCAATTTAAAAGTATACTATCTTCATTCTTGTTCAAATAGAAATTAATTCAACTTTTGAAATCATTTTCATTCATATTAAATTCAAGATTCAATTATTTAAATAATTTCGAATATTAAATTCAATAATTCAATTATCAAATAAATCATTATATTTGAAATCCAAGTTATTTAAATTATAAAAATAACTTTTCAATATTTAAAATAAATTAAATATTCCAAATTCAAATGACTAAAATTCTGGGTCGTTACAATCTTCCCTCTTAAAAAAATTTCATCCACGAAATTGCCAAGTAAGGAAAATGCCCAAATCCATTAACTTTTCAAAACCAATTCCTTGAAATAGATTATACAATTTCTAAGTCTTTAAAATCAATTCTTAGATTTAAACTAATGTCAACTATTCATTGATTCCAAGTTATAACTCAAAATCAAATTTTTAGTTATCAATTTTTTTTCCAAAATTCACAAAAAATTTATAACGCCTTAAATTTTTGGAAAATTTCGCCAGCGTCTCCTTTGCGTGGCTCGATCGTAAAAATTTACAATATATATATATATAATCACAAATATACATCTCATTTTCGAGGATGAGGCATCCCGTAGGGAAAAAATATAAAAGTACGATATGTAATCCGAGATGTGTACCTTATTTTAGTAATTGCAAGCATATACAATCAATATAGCGCGAACGCGAGCTCCAAATGTGAAGCATACGCCATCCGCACCTACTAAACACTCAACAACCAATGAGAACGTGTATATGGAAAGTAATATGTATATGGAAAGTAATATCAATATATAACATAGACTATACAATATCTATATGCAAATGTAGCAAATGCAACAAGAGAAATCATCAAAAAATTAATACTCATCCAATTAATTAAAAATAATATCAGTTTGCATCTTTTAATATCAACATTTAATTTATTAAAGCCCGTATGATGTATATATATTATCCATACGCAAACCATACTTGATCGCTCGCTCGATCACACAATGTCTCTTCTGAACTAGTATCGTTCACACAACCACTTTAAAGCAGACTCAGATCCGGTTCCTTGATTAGAAATTGTCATTCCCCTTGCATAGTCATATACTATGATAGAGAATATCAAAATCAATCAAAAATCTATATCCAGGGTTCGTAGTCAAGAAATTGAGTGAAAAATCCTAACTTGGATCGGTGTAAATCACCTCGAAATCGTATATTCGAATCTGGGACAAACAGTTATGCGAATAAAATAATATACATACAACTTATGTATTTATTTCGATTTACTTCCATTCAATTGATTTAGATTCAATCATTTACATTCACTATATTTACGCTCGATCCATTTACATTCATTGGTTCACATCCAATTATTCACATTACGTTTAACAACATTTCATTCCATATTTAATCCATTTATGGATCATTTCATAAAATCATTTACTTTTAACTATCCTAAGTTAAATCCTTTTTTGTTATCACTTAATATTTTTCTTTCAATACTAATATCCCTTAAGATACATTCCATACAACAATTTGCTTAAGTTTTATTGTAAACATTTTTATATAACACTTCTACTGTTTATTTTCACTTTACAACTTAAGTTCAAATTCAATTTTATTAAACAACATTCCATCCTTATTCAATTAAATATGCAACTCAAATTCATATCCATTTTACTAATTTATTCCATTAGTTCATTTATTAATTCGTTTCAAATCACAATCAATTCCATTTCCAAAAATCATCTTATTTAACTTAAGTTAGATTTAATTACATATCTCCATTTATGATTTTCATTCCTTAACATTCATATTCAACAAATTTAAAATTTGTTTTTAGCTTAATATACTTCAAATCTATAAGTTATACAAACTTATTTATTTAAAATTTCATGAAATTTATTTGACTCAAGTTTATCCACATACTATATTTATAATTCAGGGTTATATGATCACTTTACGACTTAAGTGTATATTCATTTCATTATTTTATCTAGTTCATTTCAAATCCCATTTCAATTCCTTTTAACCCCTTACTTAATATATTTAACTTAACCTAAGCTAAATTTTAGTTTCAAATCTTGATTCCAAATTCTTTGCATATCTATTCTATTTCCAAATTATAAGTTCAAAAACTTATTATCTTATGTTTCTCAAAACATTTATATAGAAATATTCAGGATTTTGACATTCGGTTTTATTTTCAAATTATTTTGAAATCATATCTATAAATAACTCCTTTATATATCAAATTACACCTCTAGAATCTAAAACAAATTTGTTTTATCAAAACAAAACTTCAATGGTAGCAATTGCTCGCTTAGAAACTCAAAAATGAATACCGATGATGCTGCAGTCATCACCAGAATTATTTTCCAGTGACTGAAGCGAGTTCAGTGCTTTCTATTCCCTTTAAATCCTATTTCAAAATATTACTAACAAAAATATTTTCAAAATAATACTATTATTATTTTTCTTAAACTTCCCGAAAAATAATTTCCAAAACCAATGAGATTTGAATTCTCAAACTTCTTATTTTAAATCCAATTTTATTAACAAATCATATTTATAAATATACTTAGGCAATTCCATTTCCTTTCCATTTATAAATCATGTTTATAAATCATATTTATAAAATATCAGTTCTTATGCAATTCATTTCACAAATGTTGATTATTTTAGTTATAATCAATACTCTATAATTCAACTTATAAATTCACTTTCATATATAACTCAATTTACAGATGTTTACCTTTGTTTAGATTAAGGTAACTTTTATTAAAACAACAAACAACAAATAATGATGATAAAATATTATCATTCTCTAACAACCAAATACTCCATACATAACTATAATAATTTTTGAAAATTTTATCTCTTTATATATATAAAATATAATTTTGGTAAAATTATTTCATTCACCAATTCTCAAAGCAATACTTTATCGGTTTGCCTTGTTTAAGCATTTAGAAACCCCTATCGATATCGTGGCGTCCTACATATAGACCAGAATTCATCAGCCACTCAACAGATAAATTAACACAATATAAAACATTTTTATAATCACTAACAAATACACTCTCACATATATACACTCAAATTCATCCTAGGGTCTCGCTTACCCTATCTCCAATGGGTAAATTCCCACCAAAGCCTAGGTGTTCGCTCAACCTAAGCTCTGATAACACGTGTAACGATCTAGGCTTTACCAACCATCAACAGTGGGTACAACCACCGTGGCATACACTGGTACCTCGAATTTGCTTTTACGGCTATCCTTTCAACTCACAACTAACCCTTTACCACTAGAGACATGTAGGAGTAAAAGTCTCCTGCTCGCCACCAAACACAAAGCGAGAACCCCCCATCATGCTGCACAAAGCAAGCAAATCCGATCTCGGTCTCTTCGAAATAACACTCGACAGTTTCCGGTAAACTTAACCCTAGTTCTTTAGGAAATAAACAGTCAAAGTTAATATCGGAGATCACCTCCTAACTGTTAGTGGACGGATTTCCTTATCGTTTGTCCTAGAAGAACGAAACGAGATTTACACGCACAGTACAACGTCATCAGAGATGACTATGCCACATAACTCACATGTTCCTTTTAGATATTTCCAAAGTTACTTTTGGGTCCAAATTCCGATAGTCACTTATTTAACTATCAAATAACAAACATTCAATCAGGGATTTAATCCCATAGGAAAAACCAACATTTGGTTAAGCACCAGAAAAGACTAAGCCTCCTTAATTACTCTTTTCATTAATTAAAACCATTTTGTAAATGCTTGTATCAAAATACTTTTACAAAGATATATTCACAAACCCTTCTATTTTCAATACTTAGAAAATATCCATATACTTATCTCAACGGTATAAGTATATTTACCATACACTGAGGAAGATCTCCCTTTTTATTTAAAATTCTAAAATCATTTATAAACTCCATTATAAATTTCTAAAATCCTTTATAAACCATTTATAAATTATTTTCCAAGTCGTTTATAAACCCTTTATAAACCATGCAATTATGTATATGTTCTTTTTATAAATCTATAAACCCATTTCAAAAATTCGTTATAAATATCCATCTATTTATAAACCTCTTTATCTTGTAAATAATCTCACTTTAAATCTTCAAACCATTTTATAAGCTCTTCTTATAAAAATCCTAAACCGTTTGCAAAACTATATTTATGAATCTCGAAACCATCATAAATAAATAATTATTATTAACTTTTAACCTCTTAAAAATAATAACTAATAAATCAAAATATTATGAATAAAACAATCGTTAACCTTTACCATACAAATAATAATGATAAGTTACCAAAATATCATTAATAATCATTATTATTAATTTAAAACCATATTAATAATTTAAATAATTAACCTTTCAAAATTATTTAAATATTTATAAACAACTTTAAGAAATATTAACATGAATAACCAACTTTAAAACATAATATATTTCCTTGGTAAATATCCATTCTTAAATCTTCAACCCGGTCATTTCTATATTTATAAAACTATATTTAAGAATCTCTTTCCATTTTATAAAAACTTCCTTTCATAAAACCTATTTATTTATGACTTCCATTTATAACTTCATTTTCTTTATGAATCTCGCTTATTCATAAATCTCATTTAAAACATCAATCACCATCCGCTTTAACGTTACTCCCATATGGATAAATTACTTTTATAAATCCCTTTCTATTTATAAAAATATCGTTTAACATTCCAAATTCATCATCGCCTTCAATTTTCAAAATAAAGTCAACTATTTCTAAAATATCATTCTGAATCTTATAATAAATCCACCATTTGGTTTATTCTCCAATTTATTAAACGATGATAGTTCCCTTTAATTTATAAACCCCGTTTATAAATTTATACTTTTACTAACAAAATACGATTTTACAAATCTTCACTTCATTTGTAAATTATCACACTTACAAAGCCTTAAATTTATAATTAATCTTTCAATATGTACACATATACATATATATCACTTTATATAAGATGATTAATAAACATTAATCAAGACATTTCTATTTTCCTTTAAAAACTTGTCCCTTTATTTTAAAAGACGGACATACTTTAAGATCTTAAAAATATATGTTCTGGCGTTCGAAAATCTATATTTAAAATATTTTATAAAAGTATCAATTTATAATATCTAAAATCATACTTTCATTTTAGAAAAATTATTTAAAAACATATAAAATTTCCAAAATCACTTTGAAATCCCTTTTTAAATCAAATCACTATTTTATAGTATTTTAAAATACCAAAAATGAGGCCCGGTGCTACTAAAGCACTATTTAAGCAAAATCGTATCCATGTCATCAATATGGCATTCGACAAGTCATATATCACTATATATATGAAAATAAAATAAAAAATGTGAGGAATCTGTTGGATCCTTCCAACCTGTCCCCCTGCATCACACATAGTATATAATCTATAATATAAAAATCAACCGCTTCGAGGCGGGATTCGTATACAAAGGGTCATCCATCCTTACACGGAAACGTAATAGGTCTCATCCGTTCCAATAGGCGGGAATATATCAAATCCAACTAATAATAATTAGTAAATTATCCAAACAGTCAATAACTATCAATAATAAATATCCACAATCCAATAGATAAATTTTATCGACTAAAAAAATATTTCTGGTTGACCAAAAAGGCGAGATTAACTCACATTGATTTTTAATAGTTGCTAAAATGTTCCATTTTGAATTAAAATTGAACGGACGTTCAATTTTAATCTAAAATTCCAACTAGCTCCGAATCCATCCATTCCAACTACATAGCGTAGTGCTTGCTAATACAAATGCAACGCAACTCGTCGCGCTCGATTTGGACCTCGTATGAACAAGTTATAGATAAATAAATATTCACGATAATTAAATTAACTTAACTAAATAAATTAAAAATTAAAACTTTAACCTTTCTCTCTTATTTCCTCATTCACGCACGCGTATCACATTCCAGGTCGCACTTCGTTTGTTATTTTTTTTATAGAAAACGAACGATCGCCTTGACCAACCACGAACGCCGATCGCCCTTCTCCTCACCGCACCACTGCCACAGCCGCCTCGCCTCCCCATGATCGCATGCGTGCAAATCTCTAGTTTGACCCAAAGTGCTGCTGCGAACAGCGGCCTCCAACCGCCGCCTCGCGACGAACGATGCCGATCCGACCGTTGAACAAGCTCGTATCGTCGTGCTTTATGTTTCCCTAGTTGAATTCAGCCTCTAGAGGCCCCGATCATTGTTAGCCGTTCAATTTGGTTAATGGAAATGGCGGCTGAAATTTTATTTTAGGGTTTGGTTGTAAATAAAGGGAGTTGAGGGCTATTTATAGAAATTTTCGCGGCACTATTCATCCGTTAAAATTTCAACAAAATGAAGCATGACACCTGGCATTCTATACGTTATACCCCTATTCCGAACATAATGAATTATATATTGGAAGCCAGTTCCATCATATTCAGAATATAGCTTTCCAAATCAAATTATTTTAATTAAAATTTTTTTAATTAATTTCTACGCATTTCGAACTCGCACGACTAAACGATACGTCCGATCGCCGCGAAATTCGAAGGCATGTAACAATTCACTATTATGGATCCGATGAAACTGGTTTCGTTGAAATCCGAGACAGTGCCCTAGAAGGCTATTTTTACACGTTATTTAAAATGAATAATTTCCAAAATCAGTTTAATCACCTTTAAATCCAATTTAAAAGTTTACTATCTTCGTTCTTGTTCAAATAGAAATTAATTCAACTTTTGAAATCGTTTTCATTCATTTTAAATTCAAGATTCAATTATTTAAACAATTTCGAATATTAAATTCAACAATTTAATTATCAAATAAATCATTATATTTGAAATTGAAGTTATTTAACTTATAAAAATAACTTTTCAATATTTAAAATAAATCAAATATTCCAAATTCAAATGACTAAAATTCTGGGTCGTTGCAGCCAAGTAGTTCAGGTTTCCCTAGATGCATCTTGGAGGAGCTTGGAGTAGGAGGCTTCATCGATAGCTAGTTATTATCCTGTTTCCACTGTTTATATGTATATAGTATTAGTTAGGTAGGGACAAGCTGTTATAACTGTCATACGATAAAATTTGTATTAGTATGACTCTGATGTATCATTTGGAAATGACTTGTAAAGAATTATGTTGATTAATATATGTTATTCAATTGTGTTGTGAGATTCTGTGATTGTTTAGTTTCTTCTTATCTTCTATTCTTTCTTTTCCATAACGGTCGATCTTTTCGGCACTTGAATACTCGGCATGCAATATAGTGGACGTATTAGTATCGATTTTCAAGGGTCGAAAGGCTCGTTCGTTACACTTCCATTTGAACAACACAATGATGCACTTTCGTGTTGAAATAATTTTGTCGAACGATGTTGACAAAATGTTGGTTGTTTGAATCAATACTTTTGAAATTAAATGATCTTTAAAAAAAATTGCAACATTATGAGTTCTAACATTTCTTTGCACGATTTGACACCTTTGTAGTTGATTATTATTTTGTGATGATTGTCTCTGCTCCTGGTTAGATTGTGGTCTGTCATCTATAATATGTTTTACATCCTTAACAAGTGTAGTTTCTATTTGTTCTCTTTGTATTCTTGGGTTTCTTTCTTGTTGGTAACTATGAGATTCGTTACTTGTAGTATTTATATTTCTTCCTAAAGATGCATTTTGGGATCTTTCTCTTTTATGTCGATACATTTCACAAGGCCGGGCTAGATAATTTTCTCTTTGTTCTTGACTCACAGCTCTCCTTCTCTATCTCTCATACAACACATTTCTCTTTGTTCATCACGTAAAGTATATCTTCTTCTATTTTATCTCCTTTGACTATTCATCTTTGATATACAGCAGGCTGAAAAATAAATATGGTCGTGTTCTTTATTTTTTAGTTAAATACTTTGTTTCACGTAGTAGTTGATGGTACTTATGAAGGTGACGATAATTATAATAGTAAAATTATTAGAATGAAACTGAATTCCAACACAACATAAAGGATAAGCTAATTATACTATTACAAACATTAATATAAGTTAAACTTTATTTGAAAATGGAATACATAAAAATAGAGGCTATGTAGTAATTTCCTTATTAATAGTAACAGTTGCAACACCTAAAAAGTACCATTAATAGATGCCAATTTTTTTTTATTACTGATTATAGTTTATTCGTAGATAATGACTTTTTATTCAATTTTTTTTTCATAACCATCACCATCCATTTTCCTCCATAAATTTTAGGTGCAAAAACATGAAGAGAAAACTGATAAGACAATAAAATTTAATTATATTATTTTTTTTCAAATTTTTTGATTGATATATCACTTACCATTTCAGAAGTTTATCGTCCCAAGAATAATGTGTTGAGAGAGACTTTTAATCGACATTTGTTGGTTCGTGGACATGTGCACCATCCTTCGTTGAAGATGCTTTTGGAGATATATCATCGTTTTGAGTCGACCTTTATTTATAATAGTGTTTACTATTCATTTATTTGGCTGCTAAATTTGTTATATGCTCTACTTATTGTAAGGATGATAATGATTTCTGTTATGGGTATGTATAAAGAACTTTTGTAAACAGAAAACATTATCTAATTTGAATGATATCACTATGTAAATATAAATCTTTTTTAAAAATATTTATAAATAAATTACCTTATTACGGAGGAAGATGTCAAATATGCTCCAGTTGCCTTAAAAAAAATAAGTTGCCCTGTTGAATAGAATATAATGTCATGTTAATTTAGATCTCAAATAAACATGTATAAAAATTTAGAATGGATAATCATCGTTAAATAAATTATATATAAGAATTACTTAAGTTGATTAGAACTGTTAGTTCTTGATGTCTATTTTATTTATGTTCCACTCAGTGCTATATGCATACATTGTATGATTTTTTCTCTAGTAATAAGTCTTGCATTTTTTAAACACATTTTTTTGTGTTGACTGAGTCTTGGAACCAAATTTTATAACATAATATATACAGTGTTATTCAAATTAGCTTCCATCCCGAACTGATCACGTTATATAGTGCAACAAAAAAAACCATAAGTTTTACATATTATATTTACTATGGAGATCTAAGGTACAATGCTCTGACCATTAGATATTTATACTCATTTAGTTTTTGATATTAATTTATGCTACTACGTCTAATTTGACCCATTCATGAGTCGAATAGCATATCCAGAAATTCAGAAATATATTGAAAACAAATGCATATATTTGATAATTTTTACAGCATTTAGTAACGTGATCACAAATTCAGTTTGACAAATAAACATTTTTGAATCTTGATACACTTTCAAATAAGGGTACGTAATCAATATGAAAAAGATTTTAAAAAAATCAGCAATTATTCGAGAAAATATGCACTACTCACTAAAAGGAACGCCAAATTTCAGAAAAAACAAACTACTTCATATTGATCACATAATGTGTCGTTTGAATCAATAAACAATCATTTAATTGAATGCTCGCATTTCACAAATCGGTCACAAATTTACATTCAGTATGCCTCAAAAAACACAATTATACTTAAATATTGTTGCACAAAATTAACTAATACAATACTCTTTCAATTGGGTGTAAGTGCAGTCTTAAGCATGTAGCAGATCTATGATTTACTATTTAATATGAGAATTCAAAATTTATATAGCCTTACTTTGTACAAAGTTATATTAATATACATGCTATATAAACATAATTCAGAAAACAAGCATAATATATTAACGCATACATTTCCTATGTAGAGCGAGCCATATAGCTTATACGTTGAATTTTATTGATATACATATAACTTTGTAAACAATGTATGGATATTATAAAATGTTTGTAAATAGGGACAAAAGATTGCAGTAAAAACATGGATTATAATATTATATCACTACAACAAAAACACTTTTTTACAACTTTCGTTTTACAACCTTTGTACAATAAACGTTGTAAAAAATCCCGTTTTACAACGTTTTCGACAAAAACGTTGTAAAACCCTTCATTTTAACAACGTTTTTTTAGTAAACGTTGTAAAACTTGACTTTTTACAATGTTTTATTCAAAATGGTTGTAAAAACTTTTTTTTACAACTTTTATTCGTAAACGTTGTCGTATTGCTCTTTTAACAACATTTTTAAACATGTTGTAAAAACGTTATTTTTTTTTACAACTAGATATTAACTTACTACAACTTTTTAAAGTAGTTTTACTCATAGATATATGTTAATCTTTTTGAATATTTTTAGTTTTGTTTAAAATATTATGATAATCAATAATTTATAATTAATAACAAATATTTAATACTTACTTAAATAATTTATAAACGGTAATTTATAATTAATAATTTATAATTGAAAACTTATTATAATTAACAACAAACAATTATTAATAAATAATTAATAATTGTTATCTATAATCAATAACTTTATTTTACATTTAATAACTTATTATAGGTAATTATGAATAATTAGTAAATTACAGTTAATAATTTATACTCTAAAATCTCGTTCCTCGGAGTTTTCCGTAACTAATAAAAGAAACATCCAGCACTACAACAAAAGTTGAAAATAGCGGCATAGTGTAATTGTGGAATTTTTCATTGCTAAATTTGCAATGGATTTTCGAGCGATTGACAAAGGATAATTTTAATCTTTTTCTATTTCAAATTATTTTATATTATCAGCGTCCACTTATTATATCCATTACTAAACCATTACATATTGCATTAATTTACTGACAGAAATTTTTGACTTTTCGAAGCTATTTTTCGAATTTTTAATCCTATTTATTTATAATTGGTAAATTATGCTTGTACTAAAAACCATTTTCTACTCTAAAGCCACAAATTCCAAATCGTTCATGCTAATTTGTATGAAAAGCCACCTTTAACTAACGCAACACCTTGTTAGCTCCACACCGCGTATGCCATACGCAACTCTCGACCACTGCACATGCCGTTTGCGACTATCACTATAACATCTCGGTATGGAGTTAAATAAAAATAAACACAATGAAATATATTTTTGGATTTTTGAATTGGGATATCAATAAATAAAATGGATGTTTGGATTTAAAATCGATTTAAATTGTGGGAATATTTCAAAAGGGATAAAGAGCAAAAATATTTGGCAAATGAGATAAAAGAATATTTTGGGAATTTCTACTGACTTTAATTCAATATAATTGATATTTGAGTTTATGTTGAACTAAAAAGGAGAATAGTGATTTAAAATTCGAATTTTAAATTTGAACATTGTTTTATGAATCCAAAAGTAATTTAAAAATTTATTTTAGCGAAACAAATGACATTTTTGAATTTTGAATTATTTTGAGAAATAAACAATTATTTTAAAATTGTTTAAGACCAAAACGAGGTGATTTAACTACGGAAAGATTATTTAAGACAAAGATAAAAGCATGAAATTTTTGTGGCGGCTCTAAATTTAAGAGGTAAAAGAATTTTGAATTGAATTTTAAATTGTGATTTGTTTTGCAATTTGAAGAAGAGAGATTAATTCATTTTGTTATTGGGCCTATATACTCTAAAGCCCTAACCCAAACCCTACTTTCCCATCCTTACCTCATCTTCGTACAGCCTCCTCTCTCGACTTAAATTAGGATCCAAATCCTCTTTCTTCTCCTGCCCTAAATCACTCATGAAAAAAAGCATGCGCATTAAGGAGGCTCACGTGGGGTACGACGACACAGAAACATAGCTAGGGACTCGCGATTTCGATGACATTGCGGCGCATGTCAAGCGCTGACGGCACGTGAGGTGGCACAAGCGAAAGCGTTTAGGCACGTGATTTATGGGCAGAGTCGGCCCTTTGGTAAGGCGGCAAAAGCATTCGCTTTGGGCCTTAAAAAATTATAGTGCATCAGGTCGCGATATCATATTCGCACATACAGTTAATAGAAAAAAATGGCGTAGCAGCCCAAAGAAAAAAATCATAGAGTAGGAGGCAGCAATGAAGCTAAGCACGATGATTGACGCGAATCTACAAATCCAATCTCCAATTGAAGGTTCGAACTCCAAGATTGAAGATTTATCTTCTCCTCCTCGTCGCCTTCGCCTATGCCTCCTCCTCGCCGCCTTCGCCTATGCCTCCTCCTTGCCGCCTTCGCCTATGCGTCCTCCTAGCCATCGCATGCTACCTACCTTAGCTTTCCCCGTCCTGTCGATGTCCTGCTTGCTAGTTGCTGCCATTGACCCGACCTCCTCACCTCTGAATAAAAATCAATGCTCCGATCTTTAATAAAATCTCCGAGCAAGTCCAACGGATCATCAAAGACATGTTTGGAGCGTCAAATTCTCTTGTGAATTTTGGTAAGGTTTATCAAAATTTGGTTTTAGTCTTTGATTTTCCTTTTGTATTTGTCGTCGGTGTAGTGCAAATGCACAAAATGGTTTGGTAATTGATTAAATGCAAACCCAGCTATATATCCGTGGATAATTTTGGACTTAATGCTAATTTTTGTTATTAAATTTGGTTTCTAACTAAATCAATAGACTATCAATTGTAAACTACAGTATGTGAGGGTTATACAGTTAACACTATGTTTGAATTTGTTAAAGAGAGATTTTAGTGAGGTGCTAAAATAATGTAATCTAATCCATTGTATTTATTCATTTGTGTTTTCTATATAGTGTTCCATAATTGGTGTTTTAATGACATGTGTGTGCCAACTTTTATTTGTTAGTTAATATCATAAATTTTCAATTCCTGCTCAATGTAATTGAAGCAAATAGTTTTCATGGTACCATGTATTTTTTTTGTTAGTGAGTGATGTAACATTCAAAGTGAAGAAAATTGTGATGCATAGTACCAATTTGTGCCTGTTGATTTACTTCAATTTGAGACGGTTCAAATGTTGATTTACATTAATGTAACTTATTGTTGCTTATCCAGACAAGTTTCAAGTTGTTGCTGACCAAGGAAAGGAGATGCATTGATGAACTTTGGCCTAAGATGTGGTCATGACATAGTGTACATATAAAGAGATGCAGTTGCTGCCTGTGTAGTTAAATCGCCCTGCCGCTCCATAGCATTTGAGGTGCGAAAAGTTGTAGCGGAGATATATCGGGGATATAACAGGATATAGTGGACGACTTTAAAAAGAGAATAATGAACATTCTATATTAAAAAGAGGAACAAGTATTACTTATTATTTCCCACCAAGCAAAACAAGTTATAATAAAGTAAAGATAAACAAAGTTGACACTTAAAAAGTTAGAACTAGTTATAATAACCAACAGCGTATATCATTGTTACATCAACTTTGAAGTTACCATAAAACTTAAAAGCAAGACATCAAGCAAAATGCTTATTTATAGGAAAGAGGGATATAGCGGGGCAACAAAATCGGGGATATAGCGGATTATTGCCGCAATATTGGGGATAATAGCAGATCTGCTATATTGGGCCGCTTTATTGGAATATCGTTGCCCCAAAAGTCCGCTACGGGATATATCGAGGATATATCGGGGCAATATCGGGGAATTGACTGCACAGGCTGCTGCTCAACTGAATTTTCTGTCCATTGATAGGTAAAGAGTTGGAACAAAGTAGGTAAAATATCCAAAAGAATGGGATGAAAAATGTTTGTGCAGATAAATTAGCTTTTTAATTATAAAATGTAAAACTAAGAATAGTATGAAAATATAAATAAACCCTCTTTGTTTTATTTATTTTCATGCATATTATGATACCACCGCATGAGATTGAATTATATTTGAATATTTCATAATAATATGATACATAACAGAGCTATTGTGTTGTATTTTTTCTGTCTAGATGGTAATATATACTCGACTAATGGAAAAAAAGCTTATGTTCTGGTTTCTAATTCTATAATCGAAAACTTATACAAAACAATGTACAAAATTTTTAGTGCTAAGTTAATATCATCCTAGACAACATTATAATCAATGCCCCGTGTGTGAGGCATATGCCTCATCCTAGTAATTGTTATGAAGACAGGTGTCTATTTTTGTTCATTTTTTCATTATTTAATCACATTAATTTTTGTATACAGGCCTTGGTATATAATTGGCTTTAGGTATAAAAAGTTCTAGGACTGACCATGCTTTTAGGTAGCACAACGGAAGTTGGCGACATGGGAGATATGAGCTGGAGTTAGGTGCGCGCTGGTGGCTAAGGACTGGCGATGCCTAGAGCAACGAGGGGTTGGTAGTTGGAGGGTTTGACATAGGATTGTGGAGGCTCAATAAGCAAGCGACGTCAGCAAATTTTCAAAGTAGAAGTAGCGAGGTGAGTGTATACTTGTTTGATGAATTAATTGATTAAATGATCTGATGTTTATTGTTGTTGGATGCCAGTGGCATTTTGCTCCAGCTCAATGAACCTGTCGAGCAAACCTACGCGACAATTCCCAATAAATACGCTATTTTTATCATACATGAGTTTGTGGAAATTTTTTGTTGTTGCATTGTTTTTCCTATATTGTTTTTGAATTGAATTAAAAAACTATGTTTGATGGGACTGAGAATGAATGAGAGTGAAATAAAGCAAGGATTGAAGAGGGCTTTTAAAGCTACTTGGCCTAAGAAGCTTTGTTATCAGGTTTACTTGATTCTAATTCCAGTGATTTTGATTGTTTGATTTTGAGTTATTGTATCGTTAATTTAGACTATCCAAAACTTACCGAATATCCAGACTTTTTGTTTGTTTGTTGATATTGAGCTTTATGAATAATTCTTGTTAAGAAAAACTTTTGCTTCTCTACTTTGATTAGCAAGCTCCATCTTCTAAGCGTGAATAGTATACATTTGTCAAACTGATAAATTATTCTGTAATTAATTATGGTTAACTTTGTTATTTATTCTTCTTGTTGATTTATTTGCAAAGAAAAGAAAATTTGGCAAAACATTGGACATGAAAGGTTTATTTTGCTCCTCATCCACATCACACATTGTAATATGGTGAATCAATTACCGCGATACAATGAACCAAAGAGAAATATTAAATTATTAAATTATTAAGGATGCCAAATATGTATAGTTGCATGAAATGATGTAGCCATTTACTTGATGGAAGAGTAGTCTTTATAAAACTATGGTAGAATTATTATTTTTGATTTCTATGGAGCGTGCTTTGAATAAAAAAAATTATGTACTTAATAAAATGTAAGTAATAACGAATGGGGATAAAATTTTACTATCAAATAATTTATTTCTTTGTAGGACAATTTGATGAGAGCTTTTATAGAGCATCTTGCCACTCTTTGAGAGACTACTGGCGACGAAACAGTATAGTTTCCTCCGAAGGAAGGAGACAGTGGATGCCATATTCGAATCATTGTGGTACCAAATGCAAAAAATTGTTTTACCCCATCAGGACTTTAGAGGTACAAAATTTCTATTATCCTTTTAACTATGTGCTTCATAAACATTTTTAACATAATAATATAGCCTAACATTTTCCATTAAATTAAGAATTCATATAATTATAAGCAATATCGTTAACAAATACATCTTAGTAACAATTCGATATTCTCAAATTCTAAAGTGAGATATGGTTAACCCTTCATATCCAACTAAAGTTGTGTTAGTATTGTTTAAGAATGTTATTACCTGTCCCATGTTTTTTTGACTTTGTGTACTCACTCGTCCATAAATTCCGGTTGAATAGGTAATGTGATCAAGCTTGTAGTTTGCATGGCAAGGTGATGTGGATGATTGCAGGACAGTTGGGCACCCATGTTGTGTCTGTGCACATACCAGCAATCAGTAAACATAATCATTCTCAATTTGGTTTTAAATAACATGATATTTTTACGACTGTGGTTATATGCATCAAAGAAGAGTAAAATAATACTTTTAACTTTGATTAGGACAATTTGTTACTGAGAAATATACAAAGAGGCGATTCTATGTTCTTTGGTCGTCTATGTGTTAGTATGATGATTAACTTAACATATATAACTTTATTGGATTAACAATATGGGATTTTCTTATAACACGTAGTTTAACTCAACTGGAGTACATGATATATCTGGCACATATAGAAAATAATAAAAGCAAAACATTAGAGCATGATTAATTTTGAATTTATTATTGTTAAATTGTTATAACTCTGTTATATTTGTGTTCCATGATTTCATATTTTTATGTTGAGTTGTGTATGGCATATTGAGTTTAGGATGGTATCCCATGTTTTTTTTTCATCTGTTGATTTCCACTAAAGTAAGTTTTATCTTGATCAAAAAGTAATATGTACAATTTAAATTTGTATATTTCAATTTTATCGTATGGTATTGGTTGAGACATATATTGGAAACTGATTGTTGGTATCCTTATCCTTGATTGGTCATTGTCTTAAAACTTCTTTTTATTCCAACTGTAGGTTTTGAAAGTAATTAAAAGGAGGATTAATGCTGCACCCATTAACTTGCCATGACATGCATTGTTGTTTACTACCTATAATGGTCATTCTGTGAAGTAGTTTTCAGTGTTCTATATCCATTACATGACATCTGGTGGGATTAGCGTCATGGTTATAGTAGTATAATGATTGAAATACGAACATCAAAGTGAAAATGTGTGTTTTTTTCCTCCTTGATTGGTTGGAATAATGATATTTTTACCGTGAATTAATGGATTTCTTGATTTCATGTACCCTTTATATATGTTCAGTTTTTTGGATATTATTGCAAGGGTGGATCACTAAGTTAAACTTCCCATTGGTCTTAATTTGACAATTGGTTCTTGTTCCAATTTTGTTAATGCTGGTGTTACAAACAGTATGGTATTACACATCACCTTCTCATATTCAAATAGTATTTCCCATTGATAAGTTTCTATCATATTGTTCTTTTATGAGACTTAATCTAGTTGTATCCAACTAATTTATCATGCTAATTTTGCTTGCAGTCATATACACCATCGCATCATGGTAGTATTAGTTTCCAAAACAGTCATATACGGTTGCTTGGAACAAGGATTTCATCGTCGTTGTCGATTAGACCGTTGTGCGTTGGTATTGGTATGTTTTGGTCTTTTTATTTGTGTATATGTGGTCCAACATGTGTGTTTGTGTTGGAAACTACGATATTTTGTCTGTGTTGTGTTGAGAGCAATGATTTTTTGTTTGTATGATATTTTTTCTATGTTGGAACATGTGTTAGCTTATTTCGAATGAAGCGGTTTGGAAATGTGTTCCATTTTGTTCGTGTTTTTGATATTTAAGTTACTACTATTTCATGTAATATTATTCTGAGATGTAGCTGGAGCTTGGAATGCATATACAATTTTTAAAAAAATTGCAGTAAATATTTCACAATATTCAAAAAACGTTGTAAATAAACATACCGCAACAGTAATAAAAAGTTGTAAAAAAACTATATTACAACGTTTATAAAATGTTGTGATAAGTTTTTACACAACAATTTGTTGAAGTTGTAAAACGGGTTTTTGATATTTATATTAGTGATTTCCAACGTCAGATAAAAGTTGTAAAAGACTTTATTACAACATCTCAAAAACGTTGTAGCAAAGTTTATTGCAACGTTTTCGTACAACGCCAGAAAAAAATTGTAAATTACTCTGACACTATTACAACTTGACCTAAGACCACGTTTGTAAAAACGTTGCGAAACCCTATTACAATGTCTTTTTGATGTTGTAATAAGGTATTTTTGTTGTAGTGTATGTTATATAGTGTCAAGTAAATACAACAAATAAGTACGGCTTAAATGCATGCATTACATAATGCAACTGTTCATGAAACCATATGCATAAACTACACGTGACTCCAATTAACGGGGACGGTATATATACAAATTCTCGACGACAACATTACTAATTATATAAAACACGCAAGTTACTATAATCGGAAGCATGCAAAGTGAGGGAGTAGCTCGCGTATATAAATTGGAAAGATGAAATTCAAACAAAATAAATATGTCTCGATGGCTACACAGGCAAACAAAAGAGTAGATACATGCAAGCTAACCGCTTAAAGCAAGTTAACCACTTATATATATATATATATATATATACACACACACACACACACACACACGATGCAAAACACGGAAGTGTTGTGTAATGGAAAAAAAGAAAAAAAAGAAAGGAAAGGACATGTTGGCACGTAGGACGTGCCATCAGATTTATATACAATAATTAAATTCATGGCTAACAAAATATTACACATCTTGTTAATATATAATAATATCATAATAATATCATTAAACTTCATAAAATTATGCATCTAGGCTGAATAAAATAACGTGTAAGCTAACTGATGCATCACCTTGTTCATGTTAAAAACCAAGTAAAAAACACAACATACGTTTTCAATGAAATGAAGAACATCTGCATTTTTTTATTCGCTCTTTCAAAATAGCAGATGCAAATGATTTAAAAAGGTACATATTCTATAATACATCAAATTGCAACAAAAATATACATAAAAAAGTGCGAATTACTTTTATAATATAAAACAGAAGTGTAGAAGTTATGCAGTTGCACAGATGATTTTTTTAATATAGAATAAGATTGAAATATAAAAGTGCAAGATAGAGCTATAGTATAAAACACGGTTTTAATGGTATAATTACACTATCTTGAAGCTGTGATACAGGAGATCAACGGTAGTGAGAAGCTCAATAAAGTGTGTATAGAAGGAAACAGTGGTGGTGAAAGATCTGAGTGTATATGACCTGAGAGATGTGGAAACGAAATAGGGGTGAAAAAAGATGTGAATGTGGATAGATGGAGTAAACGGTATTTATATGTTTCGGTAGATATTTCTATAATGCTATATTTATGCTATAAAGGTTTGAATATTTCTAAGTTGAACCAAATCAAGGGTTATGGAAAGTTCTGATATGCATGTATTACATGTATTTTGACCCAATCGCATATCTATGCTGAAGTGTAATTTGAGGCAGTTTTTCATGCGTTCCTCTATGTACTATATGAACCACTTATATATATATATATACATGGATAAAATAATACCTGCGATATATTTCAATGAGACATACTACTCGCGTACATATCTTTTTCCAGGTCCAAAACTACACAGGACTCGGTAAAACGTGCACTAATTTGTTTGAAAATAAGGTTTTATTAGTCTTACCACTTTTGTTGCAAAAGTTTGTCCAAGTCCAACATAATTTGCGAGAAAATTATTTTGTTGCAAACAGTAAATAAAATAAATAATTTTGAAACTTCACGATATACCTATACTGTTATTCCAGATATTAATAAGTAATGTGGATTTTTCTTTAAAAAAGCGAGTCCAGCTCGCTTTGGTTGAGAAAGTGCATTGACGTGTGTAAAGTTGCTTTCTTAAATTGCTGGGCATCCTGGTCATTTCACTCGCATTTTTTCCATTAAAGTTGAAATATGGAAACCCTAGATATTTATCTCAGTTCACATCAATATCAGCCGTAGTAGGACTAAAACCAGTTCAAACACGCACGAGAGCATCAATTAGAAAATTCCAGTCAAAGATCAGGTAAAACTATCTTTTCTTTACCCTTCCCAATTTTCTGTTTGTTTGCATCTTGGAAATGTATTCTTAATTCTAGGTTCTCGTTCGCCAGATCTACGTGTTAAGAATTTCTCTTTTTGCATCAAGGTTTCGTGTTTTAGTCTAGATTTAATCCTTCCTGACGTATTTGAAGGCACGTATTTCTGCTAATATAACGGTTTTCTGATTTTTGATTCATGATCGATTTGTTTGATTATTTATCCAGATACCGTGGTTTGGTTGTAGATCGAGATTAGTGCGTTCTAGCAGTGATTTTATGATCTAATAGTTCCAGGTACTATGATTCGGTTGTAGATAGGGGTTAGTTTGTTCCGCATTTTATTCTATAGCACTGTTAGTTGAATTGGTTCTTTGTACTATATAGCCGCGTGTGAGTTTTTACTTTTTATCCTTGTTAGACACATTGTGTTAATTCCAGTGTAATTTTACCGCCACCGTTTCTTCTTCTTCTTCAAGTTTTCTCTCATTTCCCATGTTTTCTATATACCCATCCTTGACTAATATATACTTGTAATATTCCAAAAGAATTCGACTGGATTGGTTCTTTTATATCCTAAACGTAGTTCTTTATATTTTCAATCTACTTTAGGTATATCCACCTCCTAGTTAAAAAATGTCTGGGCAAAGAAATAGCTATGGAAAGAGGCCTCACTCTAATGGAGACTACAATGACAATGGAGGAGGAAAGAGAAGAAACTCAGGTGAAGATAGAGAACCACGTGCTCCTGGTCCAGAGGATTGTGTATATCGGTACTTATGTAAAGGCAAACAAATTGGCAGTATAATAGGAAAAGGGGGAGAAATTGTGAAACAACTAAGGGCAGATACAAATGCCAAAATCAGAATTGGTGAATCCGTTCCTGGATGTGATGAAAGAGTAATAACTATCTTTAGTACTAGCGAGGAAACCAATTTATATGAAGGTACAAACATGTGTCCAGCTCAAGATGCTCTTTTTAGGGTTCACGAGAAACTTACGTCAGAAGATGAGATGGATGATGGCAGTGATGAAAGTGGCCTTGTGGTTACTGCCCGTCTTCTTGTACCAGGTGACCAGATTGGCTGTCTTATTGGAA
This sequence comes from Allium fistulosum, assembly GCA_030737815.1. Classification (NCBI taxonomy): domain Eukaryota; kingdom Viridiplantae; phylum Streptophyta; class Magnoliopsida; order Asparagales; family Amaryllidaceae; genus Allium; species Allium fistulosum. The sequence continues at coordinate 1,028,802,958 of CM060902.1, forward strand.
AAGGTGGGCAGACTATTCAGGGTATACGTAGTGAGACAGGTTCTCAGATTCGCATTTTGAAGGATCATCTTCCTGTCTGTGCTATGAGTGGCGATGAACTTCTTCAGGTAAGTTGCATTTATATCGTACTGTCCCACAAATCTGATTGAAACTCTTTGGAACTAATCTGATGTTCTGTGTTTGGATTCTGAAAGTTAACCATATGTGTTTAGGCTGAAAGTTGTTATAAACTGTTTTGTAAAACAGTAGTGTCAAATATTTATATTCAACCTGTAGCACAACAATATTGATTTATAGGCTCCACTTACTGATGCTCAACAGCAAAAATTCTCTTAGTACAGCACCCCAAAATAAGTAAATTACTAAGATGGAACCCGTGCTTCGCACATGGGTAATCGATGAATTTGCAGTGCCAGTGTCTAAATTTATTCATTGTTGTATATTGGATTACAGTAAAGTAGGTTGCGGTGTTGTAGCTTAAGTTTAGCAACTCTTAACAGGAGGCAAAGTAGTGCAGAACATATTAATTACATCTAGTAGTCTAGTACATAGTTTCAAATAAAGCATTGACTTATAAATCTAGTACAAACTTTTGAAAGAAGACAAATGTATCCACATGAAATAAACATATGTCTGGTTGGATGGTCCGTAATCTGAGAAATGTGAAATGCTCAGGCTTTCTACTCCCATCTTTCTTTTGATTCTTTACAATGGTATAAGTAAAATGTTTGTCTTCTTAGATATCTTATGAAATAAGCATGTATAAATTGTTGTTATAAATTTATGCATGTTGGATGGCAAAGTAATACATTGTAGCTTGACTTATGCTATACATATGGAACTTCTTTCTAAGATAATGTTAGAAAGTTCGACAACATCAAAACCAAATTTCATAATTTAATAAATAAAATATTATATTTTTTTGAACAAAGTTTGCTTCCTTATTCTTAGAATAGCTTAAATGTTATTTTGGTTGCAGTATTATTTTAGAGCTAATGGACTATTGAAACCAAGGTGCAAGGTTTATGCCGGAACTTCGAGATTCCGATCATTTCGTCTCGGTTTCGACGCAGATCGAGACGAATTACAACCAAAATCTCGGTTTTGGCCCATCAAACCATTTTGTCAAAAAAAAGGAAAGAGAAAGTAGAAAAAAGTAGAAAAAGTAAAATCTTGTAGTGAAACTAAGCTCAAGTCAGAGATGAGGAAATTAATCACTTGAACCTTACGTACCTTTGATTTACTGTGACGATTTCAGTAGAAAGGAGAGAAAGTGAGAAAAATATGGAGTATTTTGATAGAGAGGAGGAGAATAGTGAGAGATGTGGAGTAATTTTCCTTTTAGGAGAGAAGGATTTAAAGAAAAAAGTAAAATAAAACAAGAGGACAGGGCACCGTACGAGGGCAACATGCTATTGCAGAAAAGGATAAACAATTAATGTTTGATTTTCCAAGACGCCTTTTGAGTTGTTAATGGGGATGCTGACACTATTTCTTTTACTGTATGATTTATTTCATCTCATTCACAGCTGGTTATTAATAAAAGCATTGTTTTCTTCGGATATAAACGGTTTAATTTAGCTCATCTATACTAAATTTCAATTGGAAAAAACTATAATTCACTTAGTGTGGTTAACTCAAAAAAACTATTTTTTTTGCAATTTAGTTTAGTTAAGCAACACACTTTAGTCAAAAAATACAAATAAAAACCGGAATTTCCGAAATTGGTCGAAACTTCAAAATTTTCAAATGACCGAAACCGAAACTCGAACCTTGATTGCAACACAAAAAACGTAATATTTAGACATAATTAATCTAAGCTATTAAATCCTCTATTGATTACAATCTAAAACACAAACACAATGAGATTCAATGGTTAAAATATAGTGTTAATTTTTTTTTCCATTTAGTTGCTCCATTATATGTTTACTTCATGCACAAAAGTGAGCATAACTGATATGGGATCGAGTTAAACTAAATAAACACATTTCATGCTACATGTTTCGAAAATTCTCCATTGAGAACATCCTCATGTGAGTTCAGGTGATGAAAAAAATAGTAACCTTTTAGGATGGCTTAATTTGCCAGTTTAACTTTTTTGTATTAAATGGTTTATAAATTATAACCACACATGTAAAAGTGGTGTGTTTTTAAATGCATAATGGTTACGAGGAATTTTTTTACGACTTTGTTACTAAAATAATGAGATTTATTTATTTTCAAATATACCAAATCCCTGTTCATTCTACGTTTAGATCATAGTTATCATGGCGTGCGCATAGGCTCAAAAAAGGCTTAGGCGCACGTTGTGCGGCTTTTTACAGTTTGAGTGCGTCTTTTTGCAGTTTAAGGCGCCTTTTTGCAAAATTCAAATTTTACTTTACGAAATAGTTAAATAAAAAATTTAAAGAGTGAAATGAATTATAAAATATGGTTTAAAATTTAAAATTTAGATAATAAAATATTTAAATAGTTGAATGAATTATAAGTTTGGTTTAAAATTTAATTTGTAGTTGGTAAAATAGTATATCAAACTTGTATAAAAGGCACGCAAAAAGGCCTAAAGCTCAAAAAAGCCCAAGGCTAAGACTTGCGTCTTAGCTACTATGGTTTAGATGGAATAAATATTTGTTTAAATCATCTATTATTCACGGTCAACTCCTACATAAAAGTGGTGTACAAAATTCCAAATTGGAGTGTGGATAATCAACTTCATATGTGATGAGAAAAGAAAAATTATAAAGAACATTAAGAAGAGAGCATTTATCAACTTTGTAGGTACACAGAACATATGCATGTATACATGTATGCGTGTGTGTTTTGAATGCACGTGTGTGTTATTTTTGCTTGTAAAAATTGAGCAGTTCTAGGGGTATATATCATGTTATATTAAATATAAATCTCAATCAATTGTAACACTGACATAAGCTTTGAAGCAAAGTCTAAAACTCATCACATTTATTTGCCTAATCTAATAATAATAATAACATAATGAGAATAATATATCTTATTGTGTGAATATGCTCAAAATATTCATGTTCAACTTCATTCACTTCTCGAACACCTTTAATATTGGAGTACCTTAACAGTATGAATATTAAAATGCTAGTACTAACAGTATTGAAATGACATTAAACATTTTAGAAATAAGGGAATCAAGAAATTTTAAATATAGAAAGAGTGCTGAAGTTTTAATGACTAAATCAAAAGATAAAACAACCTAATGGGATGGAAGAAAATTCTTAAAAGATAAAACATATAGCTAGTGAAGTCACTGAAGCGAAGAATAAAAAGAGTATTTCACTAAGAGTTTGCCTTCACAACCAATACGGTGGAAATCATGCAATATTTTCTTCCATGAAAGATTAAAAATACAACCACTTCAATCTTGGCTGAATATCTCTTTGTGGAGAACAAAAATTGATTCTATATACCTGGAAATAAACTATCAGTTTTGAAACTAAAATGAGTTACTTGTTAACAAAGTGCACTGGGTACCTTTTTACCCAATCAAGAAAGATTTTCCATCTTTCTCAAGTGAACAAAAGCTTCCATGAACAAACTATTTCCGAATAAGACTTCAATGATACATAGCATTCAGCTCTACCTGAACCCACTCAAATTTTGCAAAAACTACCTCCAAACACTAGTCTCCGCAGGCATTAATTCCCGTCCCCATTCAATCCCTAGCGACCCTACCTCTCCCTCTAAGGCAATAATGCCCTTAAATGCCTGCATCATAAAATTAGCTTCTAACACCTTCTCATCTCCCTTGCCCATTGCGTCGTCTGTACGGTTAAACTTATTAAATAAAATAAAATAGTTGTTCCATGCTTCGTAGTCCATCACCATCATCACATTAGATTTATTACTCCATATCACCCTCATCAAATTGTCCGTACTCAGGTTTCACCATTTACTACTTGTAGTCACTGGAGAGTACAACACCACCACTTTCCCTTCTTTCAACTTCGGCTTATCCTCCTTTCTCTCCTCCATGTCCATCACAAGCAGTCTTAAACTCAAATGGTAACCATGATCCCTTAGCAAAGATTAAAGGTGGAACCGAGCACATTCACGTCTTTCGAAGTCGTTTTGGCCACTGGATCATCCGACTCTAAATATAGCGATCCTTATACTCATTTCGATTTGCAAAGTCGATCCAGACTTAACGGATGTGGTCTCGAGTCCCAATTCAATTGTATGCAAAATGTTATATTTTTGGACTTCCAATTAAATAACGATTCAATATTTAAATTAATTATTTAAATATTATATCGTTAAAAATAGAGGTCGTTACATTCTCCCCCCTTAAAAGAATTTCTTCCCCGAGACGAAATTCCGATGAGCGAAAATATAATGGAAGCCGAACAATAAACAAAAGTTAACCACACCAAAAATAATATCACTCATAAACCTGGTCGGGAGTATGGTGCATTATCCTATCTATTTTTATTTACCAAATTAAGGTAGTTTAATTAAAATTCCTAGGTACATTTACTAACCCCAAACGAAAATATACTTAGGCACCCAACCTAAGCTATGATACCAAATACGACGATCCGAATTTTCGGACCAGTCAAAGATCGCCGAAAACCCGTTCGTTAAAAACAAATGATAACTACCAATTTTTAAAACATATCATTATTTGATAAATAGCAAACAATGAACAAGAAAATGTTGTATTATTATTACGGCTGCATCACTATCACTTGTGACTGCCTACATACCTCTATCTAATTGGGTATCCAATTAGATACAAGATCAAACCAACGTAGTTCTCTTACAACAAATAGGACTCAAGGAGCCTATCGTGCACAACCAAATATGCAATTCTCAAACTACATAGCATATAGCATGCAAATTTAGCTTCCAAATCTACCCACTTAAGCTTAATTGTTTAATTCTTTTCAAAAGATAAATTTAGAACTAAATACCCGGGTTTTTCTTTATTCAAAACTATATTTTAAAACTTCTTCGAAAAGGAACATATCAAAACTAGATCCAACATGACTAGGAGGGCGCCCCCCCCTTCGGGCATGGTATAACTCTAAACAAAACAAATGAGGCCTCCAGTGGTATTCTGGTACCTCCTAAAAACAAGAGAGTAAATATACCCGACGAGTCCTAAAATGGGGAAACTCTCAATCATGCTTTGGTTTTAGTCATTCATTGTAATAAATAAAAATATTTAAAAAATCATTTCTCAAATATTTACTGGAACAAATTCCAAACTCTTATATCGAAATAATAATATTTCTTAAATACTTCAAATCATACTATTTTGTTTCGTTTCAAAATCATTTCAAACTCTTTTTAAAATGACTTCAAAACCATCGGGTAATAAAAGATTGTTTTATAAATCTATCTTTATCAAAAATTTCAATCAATTGATATTGCCAAAAATACTAGAGAAACTCAACATCCACGACGCCATGACCTATCTCCACCCTTAACTCCTCCACGACCAAGCCCTAAGTACGGTTGCTTAAGACGAGCACATCCAACCATCACCACATATAAATTGACACATACAAAATCGATGCACACATTCAACACGGTCCCAAAGGATCTAAAATCATTGAATTCTGACGCCTCCAGCTTCGGATCTAATTGATTTAAGAGGTGGCGGCAGGAAAATAAAAGAGGAAGAAAAGAAGAAGTTAGGAAAAGAAAGAACACGCAGGGGGTATTTATAAATTTAGAATTAGGAAGCTTATGGTGTAAGCTAAGAATAATTTTAAATACAATATTATATGGATAAGTATAAAAGTTTAAATATAATAATATATGGATAAGTATAAAGATAGAAAGATTCTACTTTTCTTCTTATAAGTTAAAATATAATTAATTCTCTTTATTAAATCGCTATACGTTTCGGGAGCCCGCACAATCACATAGCACCTCGGGTCGTTATGAAATTCGTCGGCGCACATTACCTCATTATTCTGGTTTGGATGACACTAGTTTTGTTAAAAACCGAAACAACGCTTCGGGATGATAATTTCACGTCTTTCGAAGTCGTTTTGGCCACCGGATTGTCCGACTTCAAATATAGTGATCCTTCTACTCATTTCGATCCGTACTTAACAGTTGTGGTCTTGAGTCCTAATTCGATTGTATGCAAAATATTATATTTTTGGATCTCCAATTCAATAACGATTCAATATTTAAATTGATTATTTAAATATCCTATTGTTAAAAATACTGGTCGTTACATTCTCCGTCCTTAAAAGAATTTCGTCTTCGAAATTCCGTTGAGCACATTCTCCTCCCTTAAAAAAATTTCTTCCCCAAAATTCCATTGAACGAAAAATATAACGAAAGCCGAACAGTTAACAAAAGTTAACCACACCAAAAATAATACTACCCATAACCCCAGTCGAATGTACAGTGCCTTATCCTATCTATTTTTAGTTATCAAATTAAGGTAATTGGATTAAAATTCCTAGGTAGATTTACCAACCCTAGGTGAAAATTTACTTAGGCACCCAACCTAAGTTCTGATACCAAATGCGACGACCTGGATTTTCGGATCAGTCAAAGATCGCCGAAAACCCGTTTGTTAAAAACAAACAATCAAACAATAATATATAAACTAGTTGTCGGTTTTTTTTTCAATCTTCACCACCACTTATTATGCTGCTTCACTAAGCTTTAGAATTCCCATAGGCAATGATGTTCGAATTTCCAGTGGTTACATGAGGATAGTGCACTCGATACCATGATGTATTGAGAGGTCGATCACGTGGATCCCCGTTGCATTTGCCATGTTGTCAATAATGACTTGAATTGAAATTAATTGCATGAATCGCACAAAATAAATAATTTTATGACAGATTAACTTTGGCTTTATAATCTTTTATGCCATCATGAAATTGTATGGTTGAGGCATCACTTACCAGTTTCGTGATCGATTCTTTCTTGATGCTGCTTAAGTAGTAGACAACGCGCTAGAAAGGATTTCCTAAAACGGAAGATAGGCTGTAGTAACAAAGTTGTTTGCTTGTTCGTATTTTATGTTTATACTTTCTTGGTTCCTGCTAGTAGGAAACTTGCAAGTCGGACTTTTTTTATATTTTGACGGAAAGCCAAAATTATGCAATATTCAATGAAGCCTCTTATGCATCCATATCGTGAATTATCACAAAACCAAATATAAAATCTATTGAATTTTCGAAAAAAAAAAGAAACTGAAAATCAGATTTTAATTTGAATGAAATCTAAATTAACTGATAGAGTTCTTACAAAAAATTATACATGTACTTTTGAATCAACTTAAATCCTAAACATTAATACAAAATCTAAGACGTGAAACTAAGTATGGAAATACAGAGTGGATTGTAATTTTAGGTTTTATAACCAAATTTAAGCTATAAAGAAAATTATCCTTAGTTACAACAATCAATTGACTAAAATAGTAGACAGTTAGCCTAAACCTCAAAATATGTAATCGTGCATAATGCATTTATTTTTTTCAAATGAAAATTAAAACCTAATGCATATAAAGTGAGCAACAAACAGAAAGTGCTGATAAAATTTGTGGGTTAAGCAATGGAAATCTCTTAAGTTTTCAGTTATCTCATATTACATGGCTAATTTACTGATTAAGCAAATAAATATCCGTGTATATTTTTGAATAGAATGATAACGATAGATTTCCAGAACCCAAACCAACGTTAGCATACAGAAATATCCATGTTGAGAAGCAGAATTTAAAATTTTGTAAGGAACCATATGAGATAATCATAGTGTCATTTATGTAAAAATAAATAATACCTTTGCATCGATCCAATCTTGAATAGGAGTATGATTCTGTGATATTTGTAAGACGGATAAAATAGTTTATAGGCTGGAGAAGATGCATCCAGACAATAATTGAAGATGTTGAGAATAATTTGAATCGTTATGGGTAGTTATTAGAAAATGGGTAGAGTGGGAGGAGGTAGTTTTTAGCAATGTGAAATAAACAAAGAAATGGAACAGGGATCCATTGTTTCGAAATAAAGAAAAACAGTGATGCCACATAAGCAATCCCTGAAACCTGTTTTTATATTTAAGTAATAGATAGATTTCTTCAGTAATCAGTATGTACTCATAGATGACCAACAAAGGTGTAGATTACCTTTCTTGAATGGTTTAACATATAAGTTACGCAATCATATCAAATACCACATTACTATTTACCATATCATTTTGGTTGTTGTAAGGTTACTGGTGAACAGCCAGTCGTAAAGAAGGCTCTTCTGCAACTTACTAGCCGTTTACATGAGTATCCTTCTCGTTCAAATCACCTACTCACATCCAGTGCACCAACTATATCTGCTAGACAATACGGTGGACCAGCATTAGTAGGGGCTGGCCCACCACTAATTAGTTCATATGGAGGTGGTTACAGAAGTGAAAGAGATCGGTCACCGTACTACCTGGATAGAAGATACGAATCTTCTGCAAAGGAATTCAGTCTGCGCCTATTGTGTCCTACTGCTATCGTCGGAGGGGTTATTGGTAAGGCAGGTTCCGTTATTAGACAAGTAAGGCAAGATTCAGGAGCTAATATTGTTGTGGACAGTTCCTCCACCGAAGATGACTGCATAATTACTATTTCTGCAAATGAGGTACAATAATTCTTACAGTCTACATGAATTCTTTTAATAAAGTTTTTCTAATTTCGCTTCGATATTAGTCATTTTAATCTTACTGTTACCTATCAGACTCTTCAAATACACAGGTGATTTCAGTTGAATAAAAGTGATAAAGTTGTCCCTTGTATATTATATATTCATTATGAGTTGTTTTTTTCTTCTTCAAAGGACCTTAAACTACGTTGTGATTCAAAAATGTTATTCTGGAACGGGAAAGATTTGTCAGAATACTCAGAGACACTCCATCTATTTAGTATTTCACATCAGACAATTGGAGTGTTCTTAATATTGAAAATATTTATGTTTTCGTTCTCCTCTCTCAGCATCTTGAAGATCCCATCTCAAAATGCATAGATGCTGCTGTTCGCTTGCAACCAAAGTGCAGTGAAAGAACTGACAAAGAGGCGGGTGAATTGTATATGACACGACTGCTTGTTCCAACATCTCGAATTGGCTGCCTTATTGGTAAAGCTGGGAGCATAATATCAGAGATGAGGAGGGCCACACGGGCAAATATTCGTATCCTCTCAAAAGAGCATCTTCCCAAAGTAGCTTCCGAAGATGATGAAATGGTTCAGGTAATAAATAAATGCTTGCTCTTGTCATTCATTTGGGTCATTATGGTGTTTAATGTATTTCTTTTTTCAGATTTGTGGTGATCTTGATGTCAGTAAAGAAGCTCTTATAATGGTAGCAACCAGGTTAAAAGCAAATTGCTTTGGAAGAGAAGGCACAATACCTGGAATGCTAACTGCTGCACCGTACCCTCCTTTATTCAGCCGTGATGTGCCGGAATATTCGAGCAGGGATAGGGGAAGGGATAGAGATAGGTATAGTCGGCCACGTAGTCGTGGATATTCTCCTTACTCGGATCGCTATGATATAGATGACGTCCGTCGTTCTGATCGCTACAGCAGTCATGCAGGATCTCTGGTAAGATTTCCAGGACCAGTATTCTAGAAGCATCTTTTTATGTATTTCTATATTTGCTTGCTTCAGTTTTTTTTATAACAATCGCTTACTTTAGTTTTTGATAATATAAGGGGGGGTTACTATGATTAACCATTATCGACTAACAATGAAGTTTTGTTATTTCAAGTTTATGATGTTTGATTTTGTAATTACTATTCATCGTCTAGTATTTTGTTAATCTATTTTAGTTTACATGCACGGCAAAACAAGCTTTATCCCTTTTGCCATACCCTTACACTACACCCCAATACTTTTTTAGAGTTATACAATTCAAAATAAGATTGAATTTTGTAGATATATTCTCTATACCATTCAAAGCCATTTTCACAAAGATTGAGAGGTCATTTTGAATTTTGTATGATTTTGTTCATAAAATTTATGATAATATCAACAGTTGAATTTGACCATCTGATTTGAAATGTATATTTCAAAAACGTTAGTATTATCCGAACCGACCAAAATTTTGTAAAGATGACCTTGAATTGTATAAAAACATATCTATAAAATTTAGTTTCACTTCAAAATGCATGTCTCAAAAAACATTGAGGTGTCGTGTAAAGGGTATAGGATAAGGGTGTAGCTGATGCCTAATTATCTAATACATCTATTTGTCACTATTAATTAGGCATTCTTTTCATTTAATTATCAGTACTTCTATTTTGGAAAATCTTATATATGATCAGGACCATAATAATCTGTTAATTTATAATCTGTTAATTTACCAAATTGAGTGTTAAAAATGCATGACAAAAATAAATGACTAACCTATACATGGAAATCAATTAATTAACTCCATAAACATCGTGAAGTGATGAGATTAGTTACAATCCATAAAACGATTATATGACATGGTCAGAGATAACATATATCAGTTAGTCATCTACATATCCACTGGTGCTAACAAAGTAGCTGATCTGTCAAATTCTCATTTGAGTTGCATTAGTAAACTATGAACTAAATTATCTACTTTCGTATTTATATAGAATCTACCAATTGATACACTGTTAGTCATGCAGGGAAATCTAACTACCAACTGCCCCTAGCTCTGTTTCTCTCATATATATATATATATATATATATATATATATATATATTCGTCAACTGCTTGGCACATTATTTAGCTTTGTTTACCGTTTATATATGTGTGCGCGCGCGCGGGGGCGGGGGCGGGTGGGTGCTTGTGTGTTTGTTCGTCAACGCACATTCTAAGTAGTCGGCGCATTATTTTGTGTAGGGTGGTGGATCATTTGGAGGGGGCTACACTGGTCGTTCTGGAAGTGCTGGGTAAGGACATAATTTTTGTGGTCATTACTTGCATTACCGTCTGAGATGTGCACATATAAGCTCATAAACATAAATGCAACACCTATTTGTAACAGTTCAATATTTATAGAGTTACGAGCCTACCTCTCATTTAGTCATATTTTTCCCCTAATACATACAAGCTTACATCACCAGGTTATCCGATCCAAACCTATCCTATGAAAAGCGCCGTGCTTATTAAAAATCCCAAGGGTTAGGGCTTGGCAGGTTATTACTTCCATTCCCTCTCCTTATCTTCAAATGAATATATAAATCTATAGGCCATGCTATTTTACCCAAATCCAACCTTTTGTTACTCATGCTAATAAACCTATATTCACATTTGCCTTTGCCCTCCTATATCACACAGCAGATTCCTATGAAGCCTGGAGCCAATCCCATCCTTTCTATGTATGAAGCCTCAAGCATAAACCAGAAGACTGAATCACCATTTCCCAAGCGACATTTAGGAGGATCACCAGCTTATACAATCATTAGCTGTTTCCATCTTCCTTGCCATAAACCTTATCAACCTGAATTATGAACTTTTATTCTATTCCTCAGTCTTTGATATTTAAATTTCACCTTTGTGTTTGGAAGTACTTGTATCGTGTGTTGTATTTCAAGATTTTATGTTCTATGTCTCCTTTAACTTATGCGAAGTTTATCTTTGTGATTGCACAGTTTTGGTGCTTATTGAGTTTATTGCTTCTTTTACCTTTTAGAAGTGCTACTCTCTTCGAGGGAAAAAGAAGATACAATCAATGGTAAGTTGAAGATCTTTTGAGCTTTATTCGACTTTGGCCGATGAAGCATAAGCTTATTTATTTATTCTTAAAAAAGGGTCCTTGCTTCATTCTTTGACATATAACTAAGGTAGGTTTTCTGTTGGATACATGCCTTAGATTTGTTGCTTAAGTTTTGGGATGCATTTAATCACTAAACGTGCTTGGGATATGTTAGACGTAAACAAGTTGGAAAGGCCTTTTTTACTCTTCAAGTATAGATCCTAGGGTCAAGACTTGTCCCTTTTTCGTCAATTTTCAGTGTCTCATCTGCATGGAATCGATTCAAAACTATAAAGTAAAAAATGATTTACGGTTTCTAGTATCAAAGCGGAAACTGTACAATCATTTTATATTTTACTTCTATATTTTAAACCCCAAATACCTTAACGGATGTGATATCCCCAAATATGCCTGTTTTAGTAGTCGGAATAGTATTCCTGAACCTTTTTGTGGTGTCTTTGTGGGTTAATTATAAGTAAGACATTTCATTGCATTTTGATTGGTCCTTTTACATCAGCAAAGTCTGATAGTTTATGTTATGCTGTATCATTCTAACACTTGCTATATCAGCCGTGTTTCTGTTTTCTTTCTTTCGTCTCATAGTGCATTATAACTGCAAGTCGGTCAAATTTCCAGCTATTTTTTTTTACCAAGGGCAGTTCACATTTGGATTGTCACTATTGTAGCTGAATGTTGTGTACTAATTATTCTGTATCCAGTTTTAATATTTTGTTAAGTACTAGTGCTGGGTCTGTGGCATGTCATGCATGGGTTTTGTTTGTGAGTACGACTGTTCGAAGATTGGTTAGTTGATTGCTCTGCAACAAGTATCATGATGATTTTCATTGGTGTTTGAGCATGTTGATTATACACGTATGATTTCAGCTAATTGTGGGTTTTGTTGTGCCCGATAAAGTGGCATTATGTTTTGGATTAATATCTAAGTTTCAAAATTATAGACCAAGTAGGAAATTGCAACCTTAATTATAAGTTGAATTTGGGATTTCCTTGTGTGCGTTGTGGTTTTTAAAGCTTGAGTTATTTAGTTGAACGTTGGCATGCATGCCATGCGAGTAGGTAAAGCCAAATCAATGTGGAATGGTCATTTCAAGTTTGTATCTTTTTTACCAGCATCATACAATGAAGTTAATGTTTTATCTTAGAACTTTGTTTTCTTTGTTGATTTGTGTAGAAGTCACATTCCAAACTTATGAGGATGAAAACTCATTGTCAATGAATAAAAATTAAGATCATCTAGAAAGGAGTTAGCATTTCATTTGGATAATTGTAAACCTAAACGATCTATCATTTCTAAAGTTAATTTTACTATTCTAGCTGTTCAATTCTTGAAAGTTGTATTGCATTGACATTTACTCAAGTTGTGGTTGCTGGCTAGTCATGGAAAAGAGAGTTAAAGTAGGTAAGAATAAGATCTCATTTGGCAACTGTTTATCTTAGATTTTCATGAGAAGTTGTTTTATAATTTTGGTTAAATAGTAAAGGTAAAGTGTTTGAATGTAGTTTGAGTTTTAAGTCATAACAAGTCAATGGTAATTATATGAGTGTTCTCAGACAAAGGAATGCCTGTCTTATAAAACAAAAGTTAATGAGTCAAGGACTACCTGGTAAGATATGTTCATGTAAAGCGGTAAGAATATTAGATAGTGTTATTTTGCCAAGCAATTGGTTGAAACAAGCTACTGTACCCACTTGATCAAAATTACTTATAAATCATATCATAAGTTGCAAGTAATAAATAGTGGCTTTTCAATTTTAACCTCCAGATTACTTGTGATATTGAAGGAGTTTCTAAATATCAATGCTTAAACAACTAATAAAATGTTGAATTTGTTAGACGAACCTTTTTACAAGGCAACATTTTTTTTCAGAATCATTTTTGTGCATTTCAAAGTAATTTCCTCATACTTTGTTGTAGCTGGTACTGTTAAAGTAGGTTACTCTCTATAAAAAAACACACAAATTCGGTGGAAAAGCCTTTTATTCATTAACTCCAAGTTGGCTTTATATGAGCCTTTTACAGTTAAACTGGAAAAATAAAAAACACTTTGGAAAACAATAACGGTAAGTTATTCAGAATACTTCAAACTTGATCTACCATATCCTAGAAACTAGAACTTATTAACTGGAACAATAAACTAACTTGATAAAGTCAAGCAGTCGTAATGCTTCAACAATTCCTCCCTTAAACTGAATTGCAATAGCAATCAGTTTACTCACACGACATCTTACATAATTCCAGCATAGCTTTCAGCTTTACAAATACTTCCACCTTTAATGGCTTAGTCATTATGTCTGTAATCTGACACTGTGAACTACAATGTGACAGTTCCACTGTTCTAGCTTTACGAAGATCATGCAGAAAATGGAATCTAACATCTATATGTTTGCTTCTTCCATGCATGACAGGATTTTTTGATAGCTTAATAGTGAAGCTATTATCACAGTAAATTATCACAGTAAATGACAGTAGGCTTACTTTGGTTGCACTCAAGCTTAGCTAGTATTCTTCTCATCCACACACTGACATGCACATGATGTTGCAGTAATGAACTCTGCTTCGGTAGTTGAAAGAGTAACAATAGGCTGCTTCTTTGAGGACCATGCTACAACTCCATTACTCATTAAAAGACGTAGCTTGAAGTGCTTCTTCGATCATCAACGTCTCCTGCGTATCCACTAGCTCATCACTTCCACCTTTCCTGTAACGTACACCAAACTCAGAAGTCCCTTTTACATATCTGAAAATTCTTTTGATGGCTTGCATGTGCAGCTCAGTCGGTTTGTCCATAAACCTACTAACCAGATTCACAACATACATTAAATCAGGCCTTGTTACTGTCAAATACATCAAGCTTCCAATCATTTATTTATACTTTGTGGAATCAATTTGAGCACCTCCTTCATCCTTCATCAACTTGCTTCCAGGAACTATGGGATTTTTAACCGAGTTGTACTCCTCCATGCCAAACCTCTCTAGTACCTCTTGAGCATACTTTCTCTGACATAGAAAAACACCTTCAGCATTCTGCATAATTTCAACTCCAAGAAAATACTTCATTCTTCCTAAATCTGACATATCAAATTCAGATTTCATTAAGGCCTTAAATTCTTCAATCATCACTTCATCACTGTCGGTGAAAATTAAATCTACATATATACTTACAATCATTATTTTACCTTCCCTTCCAAACTTAGTGAACGATGTATACTCGCTTGGACATCTTTCAAATCCTTCTTTGTGAAAGTAGGCTTCAATCCTGCTATACCATGCTCGGGGTGCCTACTTTAATCCATATAGTGTCTTTTTTAACTTGTACACTTTGTTCTCCTCTCCCTTCTTCACAAAACCTTGAGGCTGCTCAACAAACACATCTTCATTAAGCTCTCCATTTAGAAAGGCACTTTTTACATCTAATTGATACATACCATTTTCTTGCTGCAGCTAGAACCAACACAATTCTGATTGTTTCCCACCTTGCTACAGGTGCAAACACTTCAGTATAATCAATGTCATGTTGTTGTGAATACTCCTTGGCCACAAGTCTTGCTTTATACTTGTCAACGTCTCCTTTTTCATTGAATTTTGTTTTGAAGATCCATTTTACTCCTATCTTTCTTGCACCAGCTGGTAGATGAGTTATATCCCAAGCACCATTCTTTTCAATAGCACCGATCTCATTGTTCATGGCTTCTCTCCACTTCAAATTCTTTGATGCTTCTTCAAAAGAACTTGGATCACTAGCTGGTGTATTCAACACCATATTTGCACCTCTTCTTCCTCAGAAATCTCCTCACCTGTAACATAATCTTGCATCCAATATGGTTGTCTTCTAGTCCTCCTTTCATGCGGACTTGAAGAGTCTCTGTCAAATGAATCGGCTGAGTATGAACTAGTTACTTCTTCTACACCAGCCTGCACATTCCCTCCGTTGTCTTCCCCATCATCATTACTTTCATTATTTTCTTCGTCGGTGCCATATTCAAGCACATCATTTTTCTCTTCTTCTACACCTCTACTCCAATTCCACTTCTCACCTTCTTCGAATTCCACATCCCTACTCACACCAATCTTTTTTGTAATGGGATTGTATAGCCTATAAGCCTTTGATTCCTCACTTACACCTAACAACGCACATTTCTCACTCTTGTCGTCGAGCTTGGTTCTTTTTTTATCCGGAACATGAACATGTCCAATACATCCAAAAACTCTAGTGCTCAACGGATGGCTTATTTCCACCCCATGCCTCTTCAGGAGTCATGTCTTTCATAGCTAAGGTTGGACTGCGGTTGAGAACATAAACTGACCAATTAACTGCTTCTGGCCAAAACTCTTTTGGCATTTTCTTCTCCGACAGCATACTCCTTGTTAGGTTCATGATTGTTCTATTTTTCCTCTCAGCAACTCCATTTTGTTGAGGAGTAAACGCTGTAGTGAGTTGCCTTTTGATTCCATTTGAGCTACAAAATTCATTAAACTCACTTGATGTGAATTCTCCCCCTCTATCTGTATGCAAACAACATATATATGCTCCAACTTCTTTTTCAACTAAAATTTTGAACATTTTAAAAACATTAAATATTTCAGACTTCTCACACAGAAAATATATCCAACATTTCCTACTATAATCTTCGATGAAAGTGAGCATATACCTTTTCTTGCTATTTGACTGAGGCTTTATAGGCCCGCATAGGTCTGCATGTACTAGTTGCAAAGCTTTTGTGGCTCTCCAAAGATTCCTTTTTGGAATGGAATCTCAATGATGTTTTCCCATAAGACAACTTGTACATAACCTTTTAGGAGTTTGGAGAGAAGGTAAACCCTTCACCATCTTCTTGTAATGAAGTGTTCTCAGCCCCTTGAAGCTAAGATGCCCAAATCGACAATGCCATAAATGACTTTCATCTTCACTTTGAGTTTGGAAGCAAGATGGCTCTTCACTTGAAGTCATAGATGCAACGACTACAAACATCCTATTTGCTGACATGAAAGATTTCATAATCAAACATCTGCTTGGATGAAACACTTTACACATTCCATTATGGATATGGATGGCTAAACCCTTCTCTTGCAATTGTCCCATGCTCAGCAAATTGTTTTTCAGTTCTGGGATAAAAAACACCTCACTAATCACTTGAGTTATCCTTCCAATCACCAGTCTAATGTTTCCTTTTCCCATAACGGTCATTACTGTATTATTTCCAAGTTTCACATATTGTCTAAAATTTTCATCCAACTCTGAAAAGAAAAGCTTGTTTCCACTCATGTGATTACTACAACCAGAATCTAAAAACCATACCTCTTCTCTTTTTAAGTCATGCTGATCCGCATAAGCCATCAGAAACATTTCCTCATCTTCGTTGAGTTCTGCATAGTTAGTCTCTTTTTCCCAACCAGGGCATTCATATTGAAAATGCCATAGCTTATGACATTTATAACACTCAATCATGGATTTGTTGAGTGGTTGTTTGCCTCGACCTCTTCATCTTCCTCTAAAGCTTCCACGACCTCTGCCTCTTCTTCCAATTCTATCATCCTCCCTTGCTCCAAATCTTTCTCCACCGGTGACCTTCAAGGCATGTTCCTCTTCCTTGTGACCTCTTATTCTTTGCTCATGTACTAGCAAACTGCTCTGGAGTTCATCGATGGACATAGTTGCAAGGTTGTTTGATTCTTCCATCGAACACACAACACAGTCAAATCTTGGTGTCATCGATCTCAAGATCTTCTCCACTATCACGATCTGCTCCATTTTCTCACCATGTGCTTTCATCTTATTAGCAATAGTAAGAGTCCTTGCAAAGTATTCGTCAACGCTCTGATCATCCTTCATACCAAGAACCTCAAATTCTCTTCGTAAAGCCTGTAACTGAGCTCGTTTCACCTTGGTGGATCCTTGGTATTTTTGCTTCATTGAATCCCGTATGCTCTTCGCGGATTCTTTGTTGAGGATTGTTTCCAAGATTGTCTGATCAATGGCTTGGAATAAGTAGTTTTTCACCTTTAAATCTTTCAGTCTTCGATCATCTATCGCCTTCCTCTCTGCCTCAGATAGCTCCACTCCCTCTAGAGCTGATGGTATACCACTTTCAATCGAACTCCAGTACTCTTTGGATCGAATAAAGTTCTCCATCAACATGGCCCAATGATCATAGTGCCATCGAACTTTGGAATAGCAGGTTGAACAAAATTCCCTTCTGTTGTCATGCTTTATTCACTGCACTTGCTTTCTCAACTCACTTCATCTTGTGTTTCACTCATTGTTTCTCTCCTTAAGAATACTGCAGATTCTTCAATCTCTTGATCAGGCCATTGTGTTGGTGCTCTGATATCACTTGTCAAAGTAGGTTACTCTCTACACAAGAAACCATGGTTTTAAATCTCCTATATATCGCCCAAGATCTCCTCCGATATCTCCTTTTCACACATAAACGAGACGAGACATCAAATCTTCTTCGTATCTCCCTCGACACTCATCTCGTCCGAGATATTCAAATCTCACCCGAAATATGGATCAAAATCTCAAACCCGAGATCTCATCCGAAATTCTACTCAATCCAATTATAATTTACCAACTTCTTGAACATGTTCTTTACTTTTTATCTTGATGAGTCATAGCGAAAGGTTTCACTTCATTATTATGTTCAAATAAAAGGATATTATTCAATCATTACCAAATCAATTAAGCTAATCAAACTACTACTCTTCTAAAAATATTCATTTTTCCATGTAAATCAAGTATGTTACCATTTTTAATTTTACTAAGAAAGTTATAACAGTTAAATAAATTTTTGACACATAAGTACATTCGAGATATTCTCGAGATGCATTATAAGACCCGAGATGTCAATCCGAGATGTACACCCGATATGTACTCATCTCGTTCGAGATCTCCCCCGATACGAGATAACTTGTGTAAAAATTCCGAGACGAAACGTGACCGAAATCCGATATTTAAAATCTTGCAAGAAACACACAAATTGGGAGGAAAAACCTTTTATTCATTAAGTCCAAGTTGGCTTTATATGAGCCTTTTACAGTTAAACTGAAAAAATAAAAAACACGTTAGAAAACAACAACGGTAAGTTATTAAGAATACTTCAAACTTGATCTACCAATCCTAGAAACTAGGACTTATTAACTGGAACAACAAACTAACTTGATAAAGTCAAGCAGCCGTAATGCTTCAACAGGTACTTTGTCTGTGTTAGATTTAATGAATGATATTATTTTGAAGGGAAAAAAAAATGTTAGGTCTGCGGTAAAAATGAGGATTGGTAATCTTGCATTGTTTTGTTTGTATTGTTCTTTAACCTTTCCTTCCTTCACATGCTCTATCTCTGCAAATTATCGTTTCACTCTCCCATCTTATCACTCACTTCAATACTCAAAAAATAAACTAAAACACGGGTGTCCAAATTCCCACGCATTGTGCAACACTTGGCAAAATTTTGAACTTTGTCAAGATTTGCTAGAAACGACGGGAGATGATAGACTAATTTCGGATGTGTTGATTTAAAGGACGTTTTGCACTATATGTGGTATTATGCCAGATCCTATTTGCTACATGTGAATTTTACCGAGTTCAAGAGATGGAAATTGCTATTCCTTGTAAAAAAAATGCGTTTAAATCCTTTGTATGCTTAGACAATAAAATGAATATGGCTTTATTTATCAAGTTAGGTATTCCCTGTTCCTTTTATCTTTTAGTGTTCCATAGGAGTTTTGTTTTGTCCTCTAAACCGGGAGCGAAAAATGAAATCAGGACAATTTCTCAGTTTCTATTTCTCTCACATATACACTTACACGCGTGCACACACATATACACTTACACATGTACACACATAACCTTAGATCTTATAGTGTCATACCACTAGCTATTTGAGATAGTGGTCTTGACTTTTCTCCATTTGCGCACGTGTGTATACACACGTACACACACATACATGTGTGTATGTATACACACAAATATACGTTTGCTTGTGTGTGTATATATGCGTGCGCACTACACCTTATTTTTGAGGTGTGGCAAAAACGAGGTGTAGTCGATCACCGCACGCACGCGCGCACTATTTGAGCTAGGATCTGCAGTCCCTTTATTAACATCATTTGTAGCCTCTTAATATCCACAACATGTTTATATTTAAATATTCAGTCCATTTGACAGAAAAGAAAACGACTGAATATTTAAATATACACATGTAGTGGATATTCGGTGGCTACAATGATGGTGCTAAATAAGAAGGGCTGCGCGCGCGCACACATATGGAGGATCCGCAACCCCTCTTATTTAGCACCATCATCCAGTCTCATGATTTCAACAACATGTTTATATTTAAATAATATACTCATGTGATAGAAGAGAGAAATAAATTTCCAAAGTCAAAAGAGCGATCGGGTTGCAAAAATAAAGTTATACCTCGTGAATTTTTTTTAGTGGAATGCACCATTCCATTTCTTTTAGAGAAAGGTTCCATTAAAACAAGTAAATGTGACATGGTTACATAAGTCAACTATTAAATATGAATATGTGATTGAAATCAAGAGGCTATGTGATAGTGCTAAATAAGGGGGGCTGTATGGTATCCTTGTTTGGAAACACCTCAATTGCTCTCTATTTTCAGACATAAGTGTCCGTTTAAATATTGATTTGAGGGGGGGGGGTAGTGGGAAAAGAGAGAAACAAAAATATTAGTGGATATCACAAGATTGTAGAGGTGCTGCATTGTTTGAGGTGCAGTTCAGAACAAAATATGATAAATACAGAACATAACATATACCAAGCTATGACGCCCCACCCCGAGACCCACATTAACAAAGAGTATTACTGGGTAATACTGTCTGCTAATGCGGAGAATATGACTGGTTAGGAGCGACCATCCATAGGTTTGTCTTAAACATTTATTAAATACGTCGATTTACCGCTCTAAATTTTTTTTCTTTCTCAAGTGGATCGACATATTCAATAAATGCCTGTGCAGTTAATGCCCCGCTATTACCCTGCTATAACCCCGCTATATCTTATAGCGGATTTCTACCGCTACGATTTTTCAATATAGCCCCAAATATAGCCTTTCCGGTTTAAGCCCCGCTATTTCCGCTATATCCCATTGTTCCCGCTATATTTTGCTATTTTCGCTATATCTTCTTTAAAACCAATGAATTAAAAATGAAATTTTTACATTATAAAAATTATGAAATCAATTTATTTGATTGAATATTTAATATGTTTTCAGAAATGAAAATACTCTAGTATTCTACTAAATTCAATTATGTTATATAACAGTTTTACGTTTATTTACAGTATATTCGCACATATTTTTATTTAAAATTATTTATGTATTAATTATAATTCAATTTAATGTTAATTTTTCATTTAACTACCATTTATATATTTGTAAAAACATTAAGTACGAGTTTTATATGCTATTTTAGAGTCATCCGCTATATCCTGCTATATCCTCGCTGTATCCCCGCTATGACTTTTTGCACCTCCATCGTATTGAATCTGCCGAGCGCTTTAACTGCACAGATAAATGTTTAATACAAAACTACAGTGGCTAACGGATCTATCAGAACAAAATACAACAACAATATGTACATCACATCATCGAACAGCAGCCAAACATATATATACATATACACAGATACATCTCAGTACAATACAAAATGGTACAACAGAAGTGGTACAAGAACCAAACTATTTACAGCGAGTCAAAACAATAGATTAGAGTCACAAACTACAACAAAACTATAAAAGGGTGGTAAGCAGATATCCAAGACGGAAGCAGCAAGGCAAAGTCCTAAGGCAGGTATCTAACCTGAAACAACTCAGCCTGACCCGAGTATAAACGCTCTTTGTATAACATTTATGCACACATTGAGGTGAATTATAAAATAGAAGGTGAAACAGTAACGAGAGACACAACATGAGGAAATAACGACGAAAACAATGCTTGCTTTTATAAAATAGAAGGTGAAACAGTAACGAGAGACACAACCAGGCCCGGTCCGGGGGAAGCCCACCAAACCCGTGGGCTGGGACACTCCCCTGGTCAAGGGCAATATAAATACATTAACGGTGTATACATAAGAACATATAAAAAAAACTTGTAGCTAAGAACCAATTGATGTTATGTCATGGCGGTTAGTGCTTGGTGTTAGAAATCACTATATTAATGAATGAGATATCGTCCCACATCGTCAAAAACTTGTGCATGTTCATGTTTATACACTACTTTCCTCAAACCCATATTGACCCTTAGGGTCAAATAATTTTGTACGAGGGGGAGGACCTATATGGCCATGAACTAAAACGCGCACGCGCCGCTGTCCGCCAGTACTGAACCGGGCCGGGTGTGGGTCCAATAAGAGCGGAGCGTGTAATATTTTTTGCTGCACAAAAGCGAATAGTTTCTAATTCAAACAAAAGCGACTCTTGGTTGGTTGAATGGACGCGGATTTTCAAACAGATATGGCCGTTGCAAATGAAGAGACGCGACCGTTGCAAACGAAGAGGCGCGATCGTTTTTTACCGTTGCAAACGAAGAGACGCGGCTATTCCCAACGGACATAACCGTTGGGAATTCGCCTATAAAAAGATGAGGAAACCTGATCAGTTTCTAATTCGGTTTTTCTTCTCTTCCTCCTCATTTCTGAAAACTCTATAGAACAAACGGTCCTGCGTATCATATAGAGGATCATACACACCACAATCTCGAGCAGATCACGTCTGTTGTGTTGTCCCGTCTTTCGGCAAGACCGTGACACCAAGAATTTGACTAGAGACCAAGGACAGTCTATCCCGGACATCGATTATACACAGGTACACTATGGATACTGGTAAATTCTGTCCGAGTCTGGATCGAGCTACAATCGATATGGTGCAACAAACAAAGCCATGAAAGCCAACGTTCCAAATTTCAAGTCAATCGGAGTTCGTATGCTCAAGATATGGATCGATCAAAATCAAGAGAAAAACCATCGGTTTCGTATCCATCAGTGTTTACTCCAGTTCGTATCCATGAATGTTTGCTTTATTTCGTATCCATCATGTTCGATCCTCTTCGTATCCATTGGCAGTTGATGTTTCGTATCGATTCCATTCATATGCGCTTCGTATTGATCTCCACCTACCTAGTTTGTATCGATCATCCAACGGATCGATACGAAACTAATACTTCCCATCGGTACGAAGAAGCCCACTGTAATCGATACAAAACCACTAAGTGCCATCAATATGAAGCAATACCCAGGCATCGATGCGAAGTACACCGAATTGTTTGCTCCATCTCTGTATTTCATATTGATTAGACAAATGATAGACACGAAGCAATGGCCACGGATCGATACGAAGAGGATAGCCATACATCGATACGAAGCATGCCACCATCGAATTCAGGCTGTTTCGTATCCATAAAAGAAAATTAAATTCATTTCGTATCGACCTACCCATACAGATTATTCGTATCGATCGATCAGTGATCGATATGAATGATACGTGATGGATCGATACGAACATTTAACTAGATGATTGATACGAAGCAACTTCATGAGAACGATACGAAGAAAAAACGTTCAAGTGGAAGACTCGGTCACTTGGCATGAAAGGTGGATCGATCCCAAGATGTAGTGCCGCGTCATCTGGTCAGCACGTGCAAATAGGGATACGAACAGAGCGATACGAACAAGTATCGAGACGAACTCATTTGCATGTTGAAGATCCAAACTTGCATCGATCATAACTTGAGATCTACAAGTCCAAATGCCACCAAATTTTCACAGGAGCTTGCCTACAACCTCAAGAATGTACCTGATAAATTTCAGCCCCAAAGGACTAATTCTTGATCGATACGAACCCAATTCGTCGCTCCCAGATTAAGTCGAAATCACCTGAACTCGCTCCCATGGGCCTACACACGTGAGAGAAGAAGTCTTCCAAGATCTCGGCGAAATATTTGATGCCTACGCCTATAAATAGTAACTCTGGACATACAGAAAAGGGACTTTTTGGTTTCTCTACGCTGATACTCTGCCGGAATCATCATTAAATTTCAGTTGTACTGCTGTAATCTTTTGTAATCAGCGAGTAAAGTTCAATAAACATCAGTCATTTTATAGTGGACGTAGGCAATTCGCCAAACCACTCTAAATCTGCGTGTTCCTGTGTATTTTCTTATCTGTTTATTGGTGTGTTTTTTAGATCTGCTTCATTTTATATTTATTTTCTTCATTTTATCTCTTCAAACACATCCGAAGAGTGTTGTGCCCAATTTTGGTACAAACACTTTGGTGCTTTCATCGAAAAAACCCAGCTTTTCTCCTGCTCATTGGATATACTGTCGATATTGGATTGTAAGAATCTAAGGAGGAGATCCAGATTTCAAGCCTAGAAGTTCTTCCATCCTATTCAGATTCATACCAAGTCTAGGAGAGAACTTCGCTATCCACCATGGTCAACACTAGGACTATCTCAACAGCTGCAGATTCGAAAGGACGGGATAGGCAAAACCCCGTCCAACTTCCTCCTACAGACCAAAATGCTGTCGGACCTTCGAATCCGCAAGGCCCTGTCACCAGGGAAGAATTCCAACTACTGATGCAAGAGCTGACTCAAATCCGCCAGCAGCTTACCCAGCAGTTCCGCGTCAACGCGGAGTTAACCAATCGGTTGAACCATGAAAGACGAAGAAGATCCAGAAGGGACCAGGCTTCCTACTCATCCACTGAGAGTTCGGCTTCTTATGATTACAATTGCAGATCCACGCGCCCACGGCTAGATGAAAGCTATACACAGGCTACCGGACATCAGCGCACTTTGACTATTGGACAACCGAGAGTTGGTCCGTCAACCAGCCACCAGACCGGACCCTCTTCCCGAGGAGGGACGGTTCCCTATCACACTACCGACAACCGCGCTACTGCCGCTGCTACTGAGTTAGGAGCCGACGCTCAGAACCAAACAGATCTGATCCTTCATCAACGTGATTATACTTCTGAACCTTATGTTCCCGAAGACCTAGAGCCAAGGAGGCGAGGTATGGACCATCGACCGCGCCCGGCCAATCCTTGCATTATGGAACCCGACCACACCTTGGCCCAAACACCCCGACAATGATCCGTCAGATGATCCGTGAAAGTCAGGGCCTCACCAATGACGATCGGGGAATCTCCCGGAGTCATACCCCTTTCACCGACGACATCCTCTACGCTGCACCGCCTCGATTCAGAATGCCAACTCTACCCGTTTACGAAGGGAGCTCTGACCCTAACCAACACATTTTAAAGTATGAATGGTTAATGAATGCCCCGCGTGCTGGTGATGCGGTCAAATGCCGAAGTTTCCCAATCTCCCGATTGGTTCACATCCGAAGTTATTGGCAAATGCTGATTATATTGCGTACTGAACCACTAGGTTTGGTTCACACTGATTTATGTGATTTTAAATCATTACCTACAAGAGGTGGGAAAAAGCACTTTATCACTTTTATTGACGACTGTACACGATATTGCTATGTATATCTTTTAAATAGTAAAGATGAAGCAATTACATCATTTATAAAATATAAGGCCGAAGTAGAAAATCAGTTAAATAAAAAGATTAAGATATTGAGATCTAATCGAGGTGGAGAATATGAATCACCATTTGAAAAATTCTGTGCAGAAAATGGTATAATCCATCAAACAACAGCTCCATATTCACCACAACAAAATGGTATTGCCGAGAGAAAGAATACAACATTAAAAGATATGATTAATGCAATGCTATTGATTTCTGGCCTACCGACGAACTTGTGGGGGGAAGCCTTAAATATGTCTAATCACATATTAAACAAAGTTCCTCACAATAAAACAGGAACAATTCCATATGAGTTATGGAAAGGACACATACCAAGCTTCAAATACCTCAAAGTGCGGGGGTGCTTGGCAAAAGTTCTAGTTCCACCTTCCAAGAAAGTCAAACTTGGATCAAAAACCGTAGACTGTTACTATCTAGGGTCAGCCCAAAATAGTAGTGCCTACAGATTTTTGGTATTCAAGTCTAATATAGCTGATATTAATGTAAATACAATCATAGAGTCGAGAGATGCCTCATTCTTTGAAAATGTGTTTCCGCATAAAAGAAATGAAGGAAATTATGTCCCTAAAAGGACAAGAGAAGAATCAAGCAAGCCACATGAAGATGAAACTCATCGTGAAATTGAGGAAGTTGAATTAAGAAGAAGCGTAAGGGCAATAACATCTAAGACATTTGGTTCAGAATTTCTAACATACATGTTAGAACACGAACCTCAAACGTACAAGGAAGCAATGTCATCTTCTGAATCTTTATGTTGGAAAGAAGCAATCAAAAGTGAAATTGATTCAACTCTAAGTAATAAAACTTGGGAAATAGTTGATCTTCCACCTAGAATAAAACCGATTGGTTGTAAATGGATCTTCAAAAAGAAGATGAAACCAGATGGCTCTATTGACAAATATAAAGCAAGACTTGTAGCCAAAGGATATCGTTAAAAAGAAGGTATAGACTTTTTTGATACTTATTCACCAGTTACACGAATAACCTCTATAAGAATGTTAATAGCAATTGCATCCATATATAATCTAGAGATTCATCAAATGGATGTAAAGACAATATTTTTAAATGGAAATCTTGATGAGGAGATTTACATGGAGCAACCTAAGGGTTTTATTTCCAAAGGAAATGAAAACAAAGTATGTAGATTAGTTAAATCGTTAAAGGTATAAAACAAACTCCAAAACAATGGCATGCGAAATTTGATAGTGTCATGATGAAAAATGGTTTCCGTATAAATAATGTGATAAATGTGTTTATTATAAACAAGTTGGACAATCATACGTGATGATTTGTTTATATGTAGACGATATGCTAATCTTTGGTCCTAATAGTAAGGTAATAGAGACCATAAAGAAAATGTTAGTCAACAATTTCGATACGAAAGATTTAAGAGTTGCAGACGTTATTTTGGGAATCAAAATAATAAAAACTGTAACGACCCGGATTTTTCGACGTTTGATTTGGAATATTTAAATGGTCTTAAATATTGAATTTGAATTTATAGATTGACTTTGAATATGAACGATTTGGGTTTATTTATAAAATAAATTCAGAATTTTAATATAGCGATTTATTGGATAATTTAATTATTGAATTTAATAATTGAATATTGGTTAAATTATTGTGTCTAGAGTTATAAGCTCGATAAAAATAATTTAAAGGCTTGTAAAATTTATATTAATAATAAAGAAGATAATAAAAGTTTTAAAATTGAATTTAAAAGTGACTTGTTCAATTTTAAAAATAGCTTGTTTAAATTGACATTTAAAAATAGCCTTCCGAGGCATAGTCTCGGAATTCAACGAAACCAGCTCCAATTTCGTAGTGTTTGGAGTTATCGTTTGGTCGTACGGGATAGAAACGCGTTGAAATTATATCGAAATCTAATATAATAATTGGGTCCAAAAAGCTATCTTCTCCATACGATCGAATTAGGACTCGGAACATTTTCCATTGTGTTCGAAATAGGGGTATAACATTATAGACGTCTAGCGGCACGCCTCGATAGGAGATCAAAATTTTAAGTTGCTAAAACGGGATATTTTATAATTAAATAAAATTTTATAAAATCACATCAGAGGTCAATCTCCATCAGCGGAAACGTGCTCGAGACGTTTGCCCCGGTTTAAATCAAGTATCTTATCCTTCCTCTTTTCATTCTTTTCACGATTTATTCCCTCCTTCCTTTCAAAAAATAAATCAAATCGTTGAACGGAAAAAAAATGGCGGAACGAAAATTAAAATCGTTCGAATACTAAAAATCGAATGAATCAAAAAAACTAAAATCATTTCGCAAGCAATTTTCATCATCGCGAAATCGGAGGGGAAGCTCGAAGTCGAGGCGGGGGTCTCGATCATCGAAAAAGGGCGAACGAAGCGGGAATGGCTTTGTTGGAGTGAGGCGGGGGGAGGCGCGGCGGCATGGGTCGACGAAGCTAGGGTTTCGCATTGAGGTTGGGTTTGATTTGGAGTGTGGTCGAGGCCGTGGGCAGGCGTGGTCGAGTTGGGAGAAGGTCGCGAGGTGGCGATGGTGGTGGATGGCTCGCGTGGAGGGTGGAGGTCGCGAGGGTGCCGCATGGACTTGGGTGGGCGACCAGAGGTGGTTCTCAGTGATGGAGAAGGCTCTGGTGGGGGGTTTGTCAACTTGTGGTGATGAGTCTCGCAGCGACAGCGGGCGAGTTAAGGGCAGTGGTCGTTAGGGGAAGGTATATTGATTTAGAAAAAATTCTTTTTAAATTTAAGTAATCATCGAATAATTTATTTTAAGTTCGTTAATCCATATAAAATCTATTCGAGGTCCGAATAAATAAAACAAGTCGAGTTGGATTCGTGGATGAGAAATATACGAGCCGAATTAATGTGGAACGATCAACAATTTCGAAAAAAATTAAGATGAGAAATCCTCACTCAATTGGATGCCAAGTTTAATTTTAATTAGTTAAAATTAATTATTGGATGCTTGATTGAAGTTGTTAATAATTATCTACTTAATGATATTATATTATATATATAGTAGTATATATAAATTAGTATTTGGAGTGATATTCCCGTATTGTAGCGGATGAGACCCTATGCGCCCCGCATAATAGCGGATGATCCTATATACCGCGATATCCCCCTTGAAGTGGGATTGGTATTATTTTATGTTGTATTAACATCCGTGGATACAGGGAAACAGGTTGGGGAGATCCAACTGGATTCCTCAAATTTATTGTTTAATTTTCATATATGGTGATATATGATTTGTGTAGAATAATCTATTATAGATTATTATAGTGATTGGAATTATTGGATGCTATTGTAGCACTGGCCTGAATTTTGATAATTTAAATACTATAAATATATTTTTAAAATTTATGGAATTAAAGGGAATTTGATATAAAAATATATATTGAAATTGGAGTTATTTTAAATTGAATTAGAAAAATATATTTGATTTTTGGTACTTAACTATTGTAAATTTTTAAATGGAAAGTTTAAAAATGACTTATATAAAAGAATTTATAAATGGTATCCGAAAATATGAAAAGAAGTTAAAATCAGTGTTAAAAGTAGATTGGAAGTATAAATGGAATTTATAAGAAAGGAACTTATATAATGGAATTTTTATAAATAAGATTTGTTTGATAAACAAGTAAAAATCAAAGGAGTTTATAAATTTATAAACGATGTTTATAAATAAGGAAAATGATGGTCAGTTGATAAATTGGAAATATAGATTTACGATGTGAAATTATATCGAGTTATGGAAATCGTTGGAAAAGAAATAGTGAAATCTATTTTGAATGTAAGAATAGTGATAAAATTGTGATATAATCGATGTGACACAAATCGGGAGGGATTATAATTTGGAATTGGCAATATTGGACTTTTAAAATTAGATTTTTGTCGAGAGATTAAAATTGTTTTAAATGGGATTTAAATTTACTATACTAGGTAACTTAAATTATTATTTATATATTCCGAATAGTTAGTTATTCCAATATTTAATATTATTAAAACAAATTCTAACTTTATAAATCAGCTTTGTAAATTAATTAGTTATTTAAAAATGATTTGAAAATGAGTTATAAATGTTATTAAAGAGTTTTAAATAATGACTTAAACATATTTTAAATAAACTACTATTCTTAAAGAGAATGCTCGTTATATATATATAGTTTGAAATGATTGCAAATTTATTTATAAAATTCTCTCGAGATGTGTAGACAGGTTTTATTTTAAAGGTGAGATTTTATAAGAGAAATCTTGTGGCGCCCCACCTCTATACTCACGCTAGCCAAGAACACTACTGGGTAATGCTGTCAACTAGCGTGAAGAATAAGGCTGTTGAGGAGCGACCATCTGTGCAATTGCCTTGTGCGAGCACCGATATGTCAGATAGTATAACATACATTTCATTTCAAGAGGAAATCCGACATACCGATACAAACTCAAAGCTACTACACAGTGGCTAAGTGGACCTCGGAAATAAATATAGAAATAAACATAACATAAATCAGTCACAGATGTTCATATCTCAAAGGCGGAAACAGATATGAATATAACACATAAAAGTGTACATCAGATAGTGGTCATATAAGATCCACAATATCACAAAAGGATAGATACAAGTGCTAGACAAAAGAATAAGTATACATCATGGAGTCTATATCTCGAATGTATAACAACAAAAACTACAAATGTAATGTAGTTAGACAAAAGTCAGAAGATGATCCCAGATAAGGAGTCAAGCAGAAGCACCTGTAACATCTCGGTCTGACCCGAGTATTATTTAATAAGAAAATAATAAACGGATCAGTCTAGCTATAAATATCAAATAAAGGAATGAGATATAAGCAGAGATATAATAAGAACGTATGATAATAATAATGTCATACGAGAACAAATATGATATAAAACAACAACAAAATCATACACTATCTCCAAAAATCCCAAAGCACCCAAAAAGAATATCATATTCTTTATTTTATTCACCAGACTACAAATATTGACAAACATATCGTTGCCAATCACATAAAGAGGTGAAACACAAATTCTAGAAATCATCAAATAGAAATCCAGAAATCAGGGGAGGCCTATCACAAACGGGAGCATGAAAACTCACCAACACGTGTATCACAAATGGAACGCTATTCCATGGTCGCTAACCATAACTTTTGAGCCGAAGCTCCACAAACGGTCCGAAGACCACGGGTCGCTACCCCGCCAAATTGAACCGAAGTTCCACAAAACGGTGTTTAGTTTCCCTCGCAGACAAATAGACATCGCACATCGCTAGTCTAAATCACAAAATGATCATCATCGATCAATAAAAGTGTGAATTACACTAAGCCAATAAATATAAGAGTTTAGCTTCATGTCCCATAACCACTAGCTTAACTTAAATATTTACGAACAAATTGTAGATTTCCACTCGAAAATTGTTACAGGATTTTCAATCGAACAAGTCCATAAATTAACCGACGAAGTAAACGCAAGCGTTTCATACCACTTGTTTTGCTAAGCCATTTAATTAGATTTTCTCATACGAATGAGGTAAAGGTTTGTATATATTAATAGATTAGAAAACGGTTTTATAAACGAGCTTTGTATTAAAAATAGAGTTGAAATCATTTTAGTAAAAGAGTTTGAATATTTACTACTAGTATAGAAACCTTTGTAATTTAAAGTGACAAATCACAGAAATGATTGTAGAAACAATCAACTATCAAAAATTCACATGCGAAGACGTGAATCGAATCCAGATAAATCGATACCGAATCCATCAAAATGGATAACCACAAAAAAAATCTCGAATAAGAAGTCATCAGAGAAGATAATAAACGACAGCGACAAATCAGAAATCACGAATCGACAAAATTTGGAAATCAAAACAAAATACTCAATTTTGCTAAGGCAATCAGGTCAGTCGACTGAACCAGGTGGTTAGTCGACTGACAGAGGAATGCATATTTTGTATCCCCAGAGTCAGTCGACTGACCCAGATGGTCAGTCGACTGAACCAATGGTTCAGTCGACTGAACCTGCTCCGAAGCAATTTTATGTTCTGGTTCAGTCGACTGAACCTGCTTCAGAAACACATTCAGTCTAGCCCCCTTTGGAGCAAGTTCGATGACACGGTCGGAAGCGACGAACGAGCAACTACGACTGAGAATTTATGCCTAACGACAACCCAGCCTTGTATGACCCCTCCGAAACACTCCACTAACGTGTTCGAACATCAAAGATTGGATTTTTACAAAATTGGATTCCAAAGACCAAAAATTGAACAATTCACCCATTCGATCCAAATCGAAAGCAAATGTACATGAATAAGTGTTAGGAATTCATACCCAACAACAACGATATCTATAGAAATAGATGTGAGTTCAACAACTCACCTTTAAACCCGAAAACGATGAAGGAGAAGCTTGAATGCAAAGGAAGATCAACTTCTCTTCAATTTCAACTCTAGAAGCTTGAATCTAAGCTCAAAAGAAAAACATTTCCTAAGTTAGGTTTAGGAAATTTCTGAAATTAAAGAGAGAATGAGTTGAAGAAGAAGAAGGAGATACTTACCTTAGCTTCTCTTTGAATTTGGAGCAAGAATTTGGTTTTGCAAATGAGAACTAGGGCTTGGAATTTCTAATTCCTATACTCTTCCCTCATTTTCAGTTTTGCTTAAGTGTTTGAGAAAATAGAAATGAAGTGAAGAGGGGAGGAGGCCGAACTAGGTTATAGAGAGAGTTGGGGTGAAACCCAAACCCAAAGCCCAATAGAAAATAGCAAAATTCAACTTACTCCAAATATATCGATGTTTATACTTAAAAAAGTCGCAAACGCCGTTTTGGACTCAATGGAAGTGGTCTCGAGTCCCAATTCGACTGTTTTCAAAAAGTAGCTTTTCGGACCTTAATCCGATTAACGATTTTATATTTAAATAAAATATTTAAATATTCAAAACTTTAAAATATGCAGGTTGTTACAGACTCCCTTCCTTAAAGAAATTGCGTCCTCGTAATCTTTAAGAAATAAATAAGAAGTAACAACAATAAAAGCATATCGACACAAAAAGAAGAAATTTGAAATAAAATGTTCACCTTTAAAGAGAACGAGAGAGTAAGTCTGGATGTATTCGCTCGATGAATTCTCTGGATTCCCAAGAACAATCCTTAGGGTTTGAGGACCATTGAACTTTCACAAGAGGGACATCTTTATTTCGAAGGCGTTTGACTTCCGAAGCAATGATTCGAATAGGATGTTGCTCATAAGTCAGATTAGGCGAGACTTCAATTTCTTCAATAACACCGGGCTCAAGAATAGAATTGGAATCTCGAAGGCATTTCCGTAGTTGAGAGACGTGGAATACGTCATGAATAGCAGAAAACTGAGCCGGTAGTAAAAGACGATAAGCCACAGAACCAACACGTTCGGTGATGGGGAAAGGGCCAATATATCAAGGCGCTAATTTTCCCGATCGACTGAAACGCACGACACCTTTCATAGGTGAAACACGAATAAACACAAAATCTCCCACAGAGAATCCTAATTTTCTTCTTCGATTATCGGCATAGGATTTTTGTCTACTTTGAGCTTCTTTCATCCTATGACGAATAAGGTCAATCTTTTCTGTGGCATCACGAATAAAATCTGGACCTAAAACCAGCTTCTCACCGGCCTCAAGCCAACACGAAGGAGATCGGCATGGCCTTCCATATAGTGCCTCGAAAGGTGTCATACCAATACTAGATTGAAAGCTATTATTATAGGAAAATTCAACAAGAGAAATATGATCTTCCCAACTTCCACCAAAATCAAGAACACATGCACGAAGATCTTCAAGAGTTTGATCACACGCTCGGTTTGTCCATCGGACTGAGGATGATAAGCGGTGCTAAAATTAAGCTTTGTTCCCAAAGCTTTTTGAAGACCTTTCCAGAATCCACTAGTAAACAATGGATCACGATCGCTAACAATTGAAGTTGGAACTCCATGCAATTTAAAATTTTCTTTGACAAAGAGTTTAGCCAAAATAGGTACGGTCCGATTGGACCGAACGGGAATAAAATGGGCGGATTTTGTAAGTCTATCAACAATCACCCATAGACTATCATGACCCGAACGAGAATGGGGAAGACCGTCAATAAAATCCATGGAAATTTGATCCCACTCCCATATTGGAATTTCCAAAGGTTGCAATAACCCACCGGGCCTTTGATGCTCGGCCTTAACAAGTTGGAAAGTCATGCAACGCTTAACAAAGTTAGCAATATCAGATTTCATTCCCTCCCAATAATAAAGTCGCTTCATATCCACGTACATTTTACTACTACCAGGATGGATGGTAAATTTAGAACGATGAGAATCTTCTAAAATATCTTTACGAAGATCAATAATATTTAGCACAATAAGTCTACCAAATTTTCGAATACCGCCACGAGCATCAATATTAAAGTCTTTCAAACCTTCAATATCAATTTTATCCCTACAACTTTGGCCAAGAAGAACCAATTCGGGATCATGCTTTTGAGCTTCAAGAATGCGGTCAAAAAGAGAAGGATGAGCTTCAAGGATACATAAAACAAGAGATGAACATAAATCGGATTCACGATCTCGAATCTCACAAGTGGACAAAGTCTCGAGATCATTCCATTCGGATACCATCATGGAAACAACCGCTTGTTGCTTAAGACTAAGGGCATCGGCAACACGATTTCCTTTTCCGGGAGTATAGAGAATATCAAGATCATAAGATGCAAGGAACTCGAGCCAACATTGTTGACGCAAATTAAGTTCCTTTTGAGAAAATAAATACTTCAATGATTTATGATCGGTGTAGAGAACAAACTTCTCTCCCAAAAGATAATGACGCCAAATTCTAAGGGCGAAAACAATAGCCGCAAGCTCTAAATCATGAGTGGCATATCTAGTCTCGGCAGGCTTTAGTTGTCTAGAAGCATAAGCGATAACACGTTCCCGCTGCATGAGAACGGCTCCCAAACCAACACGACTAGCATCAGTATAAACAATAAAATCTTGGTTCCCATCGGGAACCACAAGAATAGGAGCATCGGAAAGGAGTTCTTTTAATTTTGTGAAATGAAGCTTCACATTTGTCTGACCAAATGTATTTAACTCCCTTCTTAGTCAAATTAGTAAGAGGTACGGAAATCTTAGAAAAATCTTTTATGAACCGATAGTAATAGCCCGCCAATCCGAGAAAGCTACGAATTTCCGTCACACTCTCCGGTCTCTTCCAATTTTGAATCGCTTCAATCTTTGAAGGATCCACGGATATTCCGGATTCAGAAATGATATGTCCCAAAAATTTCACACGAGATTGCCAAAAGTGGCATTTAGAAAATTTTGCTTTTAATTGGTTGCTCCTAAGAGTTTCCAACATAATCCGAAGATGATTTTCATGCTCTTCCTCGGTTTTAGAATAAATAAGAATGTCATCTATAAAGATGAGAACAAATCGATTAAGGAAGTCTTTGAATTCATAAGGTCAACGAAATAAGCTGGAGCATTCGTCAAGCCAAATGGCATAACAAGCCATTCATAAGATCCATAACGAGTACGGAACGATGTCAAAGAAATGCTATCCTCTGCAATACGAAGCTGATGAAAACCGGTTGCTAAGTCTAACTGTGAAAAGACTCTAGCACCAGTAAGCTGATCGAATAAATCATCAATCCGAGGCAAGGGATATTTATTCTTGATGGTGAGATCGTTAAGCTTGCGGTAGTCAACGCAAAGCCTAAGTGTACCATCAAATTTCTTCACAAAAATAGCTGAAGCTCCCCATGGAGAGGAACTAGATTGAATAAATTGCTTCGCTTCCAATTCGGATAATTGTTTGCGCATCTCCTCATTTTCTTTATTGGACATACGATAAGGAGGACGAGTAATAGGTAGAGCTCCAGGGATTAGATTAATTCGGAACTCAATCGCTCGCTTAGGTGGTAATCCTAGAACGGGCTCAAATATGTCGGGAAATTCACAAACAATGTGAATGAGAGAAATAACATCTTCCTCATCATCATTATCGTCGTCATGAGGATTTAGAGAATACAAGGATGCTTTTGAATTGGAATCTGGATCTTTCAGAACAAGAGAAATCTCCTTAACAGATTGAGGATGCCGAAGATATATAGTCCGCTCAGGACATAGAATATGGGCTTCATAACGGTTAAGCCAATCCATTCCCAAAATCATTCTGAAATCAAGATAACGCATAACATGCAAATCGGCACGGAAAGAGTAATCACACAAAATAATTTCGACATCTTTACAAAGTAAACTGAGTGTTGCGGATCCACCGACCAGATTCGCAATTCTCAAAGAAGTCATCAAGCCAATAACATTCAAAGACAAAGCATCAACAAGTTCTTTTGATATAAAAGAGTGAGATTCACCCGTATCAAAAAGAACTCGAATAGGAAAATCATGAAATGCAATAATGCCATCAAGGATAGAATGAGAAATACCTTGACCACGAGAAGTGTTAGCAGAGGCTTGTACAACATTTAGCTTGCCCTCCTTCTTGCCCTGAAGTTTGGGACACAAAGATATGGTATGACCCGAACTCTTGCAATAGCGGCAAGAAAGAGACTTCGGGCACTTGTTTGCATAATGGTCCTTAGAACCATAATTGTAACATTCTCCACGACGAAACGTAGGAGTATTTGCTATCGGTGTTGCTTGCTTTCCCTTCTTATTGGGATTAGGCTTGAATTTAAAAGGTCTCTTCTTGTTGATGTTTGGTTTGACCTCAACATCACTATCTCTACCAGCCTCTTCGAGACAAAGAGCAATATCAACAAGCTGATCTAAAGAAACTTCTAATTTCAGAAGTAATGGCCTTTTGAGGCTCTTGTTCAAGCCATACACAAATCTTTGGTTTTTCTTCAATGGGGTATTAATGTACTCGACCCTATATGTTGAGAGAGATTCGAAAAATGCGACGTAGTCCGTCACAGAAGATTCACCTTGAACAAGGTCTATGAAGCGTCGGGCTAAAGATACTTTCTCAACTTCTGGCACGAATTTCAACTCGAACCTTTCCCGGAATTGCTCCCAAGTAAGGTCCGCTTCAATAATTTCGGAAATCAGAAGCTCATACCAGTCTAATGCTCTTTCTTGGAGCATACTAGAAGCCACTTGGACTCGATGAAGATCAATAAGATTCATGCGAGAAAATATGCGGTCGCATGTTCGAAGCCAAGCCTGGACTTCTATAACGCTCTCAGAACCTTTAAATGGCTTTCCACCCAAATTTGTGTAATCACTGCACAAGCGTGCAAACCCAGATTTAGGATGAGTGGGCTCAGGAATATGTCCGACAGCTTGAGCATTTCTCACAAGATCAAGAAATTGCTGAGCAGACATAAATACTCCATCCTGGGGAGTAGCACTAGATTGACCGGCGTTGGGGCGGCCAGGTCTAACCATTTCTTTTCTTTAAGAAAGAAAGAAAAGAGAAAAAGGTTAATCTCAGAATAAATATCAAACAAATTTGATTGATAAAACAAGGCATCATAATGATTATAGGATAGAACGGTTCGAAGACTCGAATTAAATCCTGTGGCACGATTCCTAAGAAAGGCTTAGGACAATGATCCTTGCTAGATTATCCAATATTGTTTCGAAGTTTGGCTCTGATACCATGCTGTGGCGCCCCACCTCTATACTCACGCTAGCCAAGAACACTACTGGGTAATGCTGTCAACTAGCACGCAGAATAAGGCTGTTGAGGAGCGACCATCTGTGCAATTGCCTTGTGCGAGCACCGATATGTCAGATAGTATAACATACATTTCATTTTAAGAGGAAATCCGACATACCGATACAAACTCAAAGCTACTACACAGTGGCTAAGTGGACCTCGGAAACAAATATAGAAATAAACATAACATAAATCAGTCACAGATGTTCATATCTCAAAGGCGGAAACATATATGAATATAACACATAAAAGTGTACATCAGATAGTGGTCATATAAGATCCACAATATCACAAAAGAATAGATACAAGTGCTAGAAAAAAAATAAGTATACATCATGGAGTCTATATCTCGAATGTATAACAACAAAAACTACAAATGTAATGTAGTTAGACAAAAGTCGGAAGATAATCCCAAATAAGGAGTCAAGCAGAAGCACCTGTAACATCTCGGTCTGACCCGAGTATTATTTAATAAGAAAATAATAAACGGATCAGTCTAGCTATAAATATCAAATAAAGGAATGAGATATAAGCAGAGATATAATAAGAACGTATGATAATAATAATGTCATACGAGAACAAATATGATATAAAACAACAACAAAATCATACACTATCTCCAAAAATCCCAAAGCACCCAAAAAGAATATCATATTCTTTATTTTATTCACCAGATTACAAATATTGACAAACATATCATTGCCAATCACATAAAGAGATGAAACACAAATTCTAGAAATCATCAAATATAAATCCAGAAATCATAAAAGGGGGGGACCTATCACAAACGGGAGCATGAAAACTCACCAACACGTGTGTCACAAATGGAACGCTATTCCATGGTCGCTAACCATAAATTTTGAGCCAAAGCTCCACAAATGGTCCGAAGAGCATGGGTCGCAACCCCGCCAAATTGAACCGAAGTTCCACAAAACGGGGTTTAGTCTTCCTCGTAGACAAATAGACATCGCACATCGCTAGTCTAAATCACAAAATGATCATCATCGATCAATAAAAGTGTGAATTACATTAAGCCAGTAAATATAAGAGTTTAGCTTCATGTCCCATAACCACTAGCTTAACTTAAATATTTACGAACAAATTGTAGATTTCCACTCGAAAATTGTCATAGGATTTTCAATCGAACAAGTCCATAAATTAACCGACGAAGTAAACGCAAGCATTTCATACCACTTGTTTTGTTAAGCCATTTAATTAGATTTTCTCATACGAATGAAGTAAAGGTTTGTATATACTAATAGATTAGAAAACGGTTTTATAAACGAGCTTTGTATTAAAAATAGAGTTGAAATCATTTTAGTAAAAGAGTTTGAATATTTACTACTATTATAGAAACCTTTGTAATTTAAAGTGACAAATCGCAGAAATGATTGTAGAAACAATCAACTATCAAAAATTCACATGCGAAGACGTGAATCGAATCCAGATAAATCGATACCGAATCCATCAAAATGGATAACCACAAAAAAAATCCCAAATAAGAAGTCAGCAGAAAAGATAATAAACGACAACGACAAATCGGAAATCACGAATCGACAAAATTTGGAAATCAAAACAAAATACTCAATTTTGCTAAGGCAATCAGGTCAGTCGACTGAACCAGGTGGTCAGTCGACTGACAGGGATACATATTTTGTATCCCCAGAGTCAGTCGACTGACCCAGATGGTCAGTCGACTGATACAGACCCAGGCAATTTCCTGGGTCTGGTTCAGTCGACTGAACCACTGGTTCAGTCGACTGAACCTGCTCCGAAGCAATTTTATGTTCTGGTTCAGTCGACTGAACCTGCTTCAGAAGCACATTCAGTCTAGCCCCCTTTGGGGCAAGTTCGATGACACGGTCGGAAGCGACGAACGAGCAACTACGACTGAGGATTTATGCCTAACGACAACCCAGTCTTGTATGACCCCTCCGAAACACTCCACTAACGTGTTCGAACATCAAAGATTGGATTTTTACAAAATTGGATTCCAAAGATCAAAAATTGAACAATTCACCCATTCGATCCAAATCGAAAGCAAATGTACATGAATAAGTGTTAGGAATTCATACCCAACAACAACGATATCTATAGAAATAGATGTGAGTTCAACAACTCACCTTTAAACCCGAAAAGGAGAAGGAGAAGCTTGAATGCAAAGGAAGATCAACTTCTCTTCAATTTCAACTCTAGAAGCTTGAATCTAAGCTCAAAAGAAGAACATTTCCTAAGTTAGGTTTAGGAAATTTCTAAAATTAAAGAGAGAATGAGTTGGAGAAGAAGAAGGAGATACTTACCTTAGCTTCTCTTTGAATTTGGAGCAAGAATTTGGTTTTGCAAATGAGAACTAGGGCTTGGAATTTCTAATTCCTATACTCTTCCCCCATTTTCAGTTTTGCTTAAGTGTTTGAGAAAATAGAAATGAAGTGAAGAGGGGAGGGGGTTGAACTAGGATATAGAGAGAGTTGGGGTGAAACCCAAACCCAAAGCCTAATAGAAAATAGCAAAATTCAACTTACTTCAAATATATCGATGTTTATACTTAAAATAGTCGCAAACGCCGTTTTGGACTCAATGGAAGTGGTCTAGAGTCCCAATTCGAATGTTTGCAAAAAAGTAGCTTTTCGGACCTTAATCCGATTAACGATTCTATATTTAAATAAAATATTTAAATATTCAAAACTTTAAAATATGCGGGTTGTTACAACCCTTATAATGGAATTTAGAGATTTGAGAAAATTTCCGATGTTTAGATGCGATAACTTCGAAAAGATTTTGAATTCGTTTAAAGAAGTTAAAAATGGTTGGTTGGGATTATAAATAAGTAAAACCAGTTTGGAAATCGTAAGAAGAATTTATTAAAGAATTCCGAAAACCTATGATATAAGTATGAAATATTTCCAAGTTAAATATTAAAATGATTTTAGGAAATTATTCGTATAAATATTTTCCTAAGTATTGAAAGGGATGGTTTGGAAATATTTTAGTGGAAAATATTTCTAAGTATTGAAATGGTGAAATATCCTGTTATAGATACAAGTATTGAAATTGGTTTTCAAATATAGAACATTGATGAAGAGATTGAATATATATATATATCTCTTGGAA
Organism: Allium fistulosum; assembly: GCA_030737815.1. Lineage (NCBI taxonomy): Eukaryota > Viridiplantae > Streptophyta > Magnoliopsida > Asparagales > Amaryllidaceae > Allium > Allium fistulosum. The sequence goes on from CM060902.1 coordinate 1,028,843,084, forward strand.
AAGATGTTTGGAATAAATATTCTGCGGATTTATAAAATAAGGCCAAGTGTTGTTTTTGGATGTTATTTGATAGTTAAATAACCGACTATCAATATAACCTAATTTCGTTAATCGTTTCGAAGTGACCGGGATCAGATTTAATTATCCGAAAACCACTTCGATCCGGTTTGAACGTAATGAATGAATACCGTGAAGATGATGAAGACGATGATTCGGTTTGTCTAGACCTAGGACAACTTGTATGGACGAATGCTATCAGAACATTGTCATGGTGGACGATGAGCATTCTAAGTAAAATTGTTCTTGAAAGGTAACGCTTAGCCTCAAACCTCATCAACCAGGAATGACTAAAACAGGGGAGATGCAGCAAGGCTAAGTGGGTCGCACCCAAGTAGGGTATGTTATCACTTTTCTAGATGTCCTCAGAACCCTATTTGTCTTAGGTATGGAAATATATGAAAGAAGAAGCGCTCGATAGTAAGGGTGGGAACACCCGGGGTGATAACATATTCGGTATATACTGGTTAGGGGTAGGCCGGTCTTGTGTAGCAGGGGATCCCGACGAGGTCCTCGGTACATTGTTCTAGAGGTGTACTGTGACGGGCGGTACCCCAGTGGAATAGTCATTCGTTGGAATCCATTCTCCAATATGAGCTTACGGTTTTGTTTGTAGAGCCTAGTATGCAGGAATTTAATTAATGTAACAATTTCAGCTATTTGAATAAGTATTTGTACTTAGGCACTATTATAATATTAGATGATTTTTATAAAAATTGTTTTGGTTATCGTAAGAGAAAAACCCGTCGTGTTTATGTGTGACGCGGTCTTACGAGATACCTTTGTTTTCAAAAGATTTTGATAACTCTAATAATTCAAATTGAGTGTGTTTTCTCACGCTGGTTTTTCCAAACTGACTCGGGTGTTATTTTATTATAATGCTCGGGTCAGACCGAGTATTACAGATTCAGGTTAGGACGCTATGGATTGAAAATGGATTTTGAAATGAAATTTTAGTTATAAACAAAATTCGACTTAAATTGTAAATGAATTAAATATAATTGGAAGCGTGATCGAATAAAATGAAATTGGATTGAAATAGAAATGACTTGAGTTACAAACAAATCCAAGTGAGTATACATAAATTGAATATAGCCTTGCATTTCATTTTAAATAAATTCGGGAATGAATTGAGTATGGAATTAAAATTGAAAAGAGGATTGATTGAATGAAAATTAATCCAAAGTGGGAATAGAATTTGTTGCAAAAGGAAATAAACTTAAGTCATATAGTTGTAATAGTTAGAAATAAATAAATTAACTTGAGTTAATATTTTAAATGGGGGGCTTGGCTTAAATAATTTACGAGATGGCTATTTAATATAATAACATGGAATGATTTCGAGGCTAAATAAAATGGATTTGAGTATAGTGCAACTGAATTGATCATGAATGAGTTTGAAATGAAATGGAATTAAAAATAAAATGAGTTGGAATCAAATTAAAATAGTTATAAACTAAATGGCTATTCTATTAAATACATATCGTCAAATTTGCATGGAAATAAATTGTCATTTGACGAAACGGAAGTAAATAAAAATTCATGCGAATAAATGGCAAGTGAATAAATTGATTTTTAATCAATTTGGAATGAATATTAATTTGTTTAGTACGAATGTGAATTGAATGTAAGTAAATTGGGTTGTAAATCATTTCAGATTGAATGAAATAGTATATGGATTGATTGAAAGCAATTGAATTTGTATCCGAACCTTATAATTGCTTATAATACATGTTTAGCGTGATTGGTTATTGAAATTCATGTGTTGTAGTTGTTTAAATAAATGAAATGTTAGTGAATTTCATATATTTGCTACTTACGTGTTTAAAGTGAGTAAGTACAAGTACCTGGAGCTATTTTTCTTGACTTTGATTGCGCGAATTGCAAAATAAATAAACCACTTGCTTAAAAATGCTAAAATAATGTACATTTTCGGATTAAATACTGCGAAATATAAAAATATTGATATATATTTTGTTTTCCGACCGTATGGGTCGATGTTTATATATTTATCTCTCTTGTCATATTGCAAAAGGTCCTCCGTACAAATGGGACGCTGCCAAATTTTTTTGGAAATTTAGGGTGTTAGAAAAAGATTTGAGAATTTTGGAAATTTTTTTTGTTAACGACAAATTGATTTCGAATTGTAATCGAAATAAAGGGTTTTGGAATTAGAATTGAAGACCAATTGTTTTGGGTAAAACTAAAAGGTTAGAAAGTGAAATATCGAGTTTTTACTAAGTGGGTTTTTGGATAAGTTAATGGGTTTGGAGCATTCTTCTGCCTTAGTAATTTCGAGGACGAAATTCTTTTAAGGGGAGAGGAATGTAACGACCCAGATTTTTCGACGTTTGATTTGGAATATTTGAATGGTTTAAATATTGAATTTGAATATATAGATTGACTTTGAATATGAAGATTTGGGTTTATTTATAAAATAAATTCAAAATTTAAATATAGCGATTTATTGGATAATTTAATTATTGAATTTAATAATTGAATATTGGTTAAATTATCGTGTCTTGAGTTTTAAGCTCGATAAAAATAATTTAAAGGCTTGTAAACTTTATATTAATAATAAAGAAGATAATAAAAGTTTTAAAATTGAATTAAAAGTGATATGTTCAATTTTAAATATAGCTGGTTTAAATTGACATTTAAAAATAGCCTTCCGAGGCACAGTCTCGGAATTCGACGAAAACAGTTTCGTTGGATCCATAATATTGTATTATTATCGGATTTCCAATTTCGTAGTGTTTGGAGTTATCGTTTGGTCGTACGGGATAGAAACGTGTTGAAATTATATCGAAATCTAATATAATAATTGGGTCCAAAAAGCTATCTTCTCCATATGATCGAATTAGGACTCGGAACCTTTTCCATTATGTTCGAAATAGGGGTATAACATTATAGACGCCTAGAGGCACGCCTTGATAGTAGATCAAAATTTTAAGTTGCTAAAACGGGATATTCTATAGTTAAATAAAATTTTATAAAATCACATCATAGGTCAATCTCCATCAGCAGAAACGTGCTCGAGACGTTTACCCCGGTTTAAATCAAGTATCTTATCCTTCCTCTTTTCATTCTTTTAGCGATCTATTCCCTCCTTCCTTTCAAAAAAAGAAATCAAATCGTTGAACGAAAAAAAAATAGTGGAACGAAAATTAAAATCGTTCGAATACTAAAAATCGAATGAATCAAAAAAAATAAAATCGTTCCGCAATCAATTTTCATCATCGCGAAATCGCAGGGGAAGCTCGAAGTCGAGGCGGGGGTCTCGATCATCGAAAGGGGGCGAACGAAGCGAGAATGGCTTCGTTGGAGTGAGGTAGGGGGAGGCGCGGCGGCATGGGTCGGCGAAGCTAGGGTTTCGCATTGAGGTTGGGTTCGATTTGGAGTGTGGTCGAGGCCGTGGGTAGGCGTGGTTGAGTTGGGAGAAGGTCGCGAGGTGGCGATGGTGGTGGATGGCTCCGTGGAGGCTGGAGGTCGCGAGGGTGCCGCGTGGACTTAGGTGAGCGACCATGGTGGTTCTCGGTGATGGAGGAGGCTCTGGTGGGGGGTTTGTCAACTCGTGGTGATGAGTCTCGCGGTGACAGCGGGCGAGTTGAGGGCAGTGGTCATTAGGGGAAGGTATATTGATTTAGAAAACATTCTTTTTAAATTTAAGTAATCATCGATTAATTTATTTTAAGTTTGTTAATCCATATAAAATCTATTCTAGGTCCAAATAAATAAAACAAGACGAGTTGGATTCGTGGATGAGAAATATACGAGCTGGAATTAATGTGGAACGATCAACAATTTAGAAAAAATCAAGGTGAGAAATCCTCACTCATTTGGATGCCAAGTTTAATTTTAATTAGTTAAAATTAATTATTGGATGCTTGGTTGAAGTTGTTAATAATTATCTGTTGAATGATATTATATTATATAAATAGTAGTATATATAAATTAGTATTTGGAGTGATATTCCCACACATTGTAGCGGATGAGACCCTATGCGCCCCGCATAATAGCGGATGACCCTATATACCGCGATATCCCCCTTGAAGTGGGATTGGTATTATTTTATGTTGTATTAACATCCGTGGATGCAGGGAAACAGGTTGGAGGGATCCAACTTGATTCCTTAAATTTATTGTTTATTTTTCATATATGGTGATATATGATTTGTGTAGAATAATCTATTATAGATTATTGTAGTGATTGGAATTATTGGATGCTATTGTAGCACTGACCTGAATTTTGATAATTTAAATACTATAAATATATTTTTAAAATTTATGGAATTAAAGGGAATTTGATATATATATATATATATTGAAATTGGAGTCATTTTAAATTGAATTAGAAAAATATATTTGATTTTTGGTACTTAACTATTGTAAATTTTTAAATGGAAATTTAAAAAATGACTTATATAAAAGAATTTATAAATGGTATCCGAAAATATGAAAAGAAGTTAAAATCAGTGTTTAAAATAGATTGGAAGTATTAATGGAATTTATTGAAAGGAACTTATATAATGGAATTTTTATAAATAAGATTTGTTTGATAAACAAGTAAAAATCAAATGAGTTTATAAATTTATAAATGATGTTTATAAATAAGGAATATGATGGCCAGTTGATAAATTGGAAATATAGTTATGATGAGAAATTATATCGAGTTATGGAAATCATTGGAAAAGAAATAGTGGAATCTATTTTGAATGTAAGAATGGTGATAAAATTGCGATATAATCAATGTGACACAAATCGGGAGGGATTATAATTTGGAATTGGCAATATTGGACTTTTAAATTAGATTTTTGTCGAGAGATTAAAATTGTTTTAAATGGGATTTAAATTTACTATACTAGGTAACTTAAATTATTATTTATATATTCCGAATAGTTAGTTATTCCAATATTTAATATTATTAAAACAAATTCTAACTTTATAAATCAGCTTTGTAAATTAATTAGATATTTAAAAATGATTTGAAAATGAGTTATAAATGTTATTAAAGAGTTTTAAATAATAACTTAAACATATTTATATAAACTACTATTCTTAAAGAGAATACTCGTTATATATATATATATATTGAAATGATTGCAAATTTACTTATAAAATTCTCTCGAGATGTGTAGACAGGTTTTATTTTAAAGGTGAGATTTTATAAGAGAACCCTTATAATTGAATTTAGAAATTTAAGAAAATTTCCGACGTTTAGATGCGATAACTTCGGAAAGATTTTGAATTCGTTTAAAGAAGTTAAAAATGGTTGGTTGAGATTATAAATAAGTATAATCGGTTTGGAAATCATAAGAAGAATTTATTAAAAGAATTCTGAAGACCAATGATATAAGTATGAAATATTTCCTAGTTAAAAATTAAAATGTTTTTGGGAAATTGTACGTATGAATATTTTCCTAAGTATTGAAAGGGTGGTTTTGGAAATATTTTAGTGGAAAATATTTCTAAGTATTGAAATGGTGAAATATCCTGTTATAGATACAAGTGTTGAAATTGGTTTTCAAATATAGAATATTGAAGAGACTGAATATGTATATATCTTGGAAAAGATGTTTGGAATAAATATTCTGCGGATTTATAAAATAAGGCCTAGTGTCGCTTTTGGATGTTATTTGATAGTTAAATAACCGACTATCAATATAGGCCAATTTCGTTAATTGTTACGAAGAGACTGGGATTGGATTTAATTATTCGAAAACCACTTCGATCCGGTTTGAACATAACAAATGAATACCGTGAAGATGATGAAGACGGTGATTCAGTTTGTCCAGACCCAGGATGTAACGACCCGATATTTTGGACCATTCGCGTCCATTATAAGTGTATAGGTAGACACTCAGGCCGGAGTTGAATTGCTCAAAATACCGCGTTGTTAATTTAAATTTGGCAAAACTGAACATATACAGTAAATAAATAATCACAGATCACAGACACAGAGTAATAAGTGCAGCGGAAATAAAAAAGATAGTAGTTCATGAAGCTACTATATGAATATATAAAATACATCAGAGTTTACAACAGAAGAGTAATACGATACATCAGAGTTAAACCAGATACAACGGAAGAGTAACCCGATACATCAGATACAAATCAGAATTCATCACTGGAATCGTCGAATATCTGAAAGCTGGATAGATAGCTGGATCTCCAAGCGAAGCTCCAACTCCAAAGGTGAGTCTCGAAAGCTGAACTACTCAGTCTGACCCGAGCGTAAAGCAAAAACACAAGACACTCGAGTCAGGATTAACATTCTTATATTAATAAATCCAACTCAAGTGAAATAGCAATTGAAATACAAGTAACTCAAAGGATGTTTGGAATAACCATCCTTCAAGGATCCGTTAAACTATCTACTAGGTAGTAATGTACGCTAAGTAGATAATGTCTATCAGTAATATAAGAAGATATCAAAATAGCGTTAAGTCATGGCCCATTCCACCCTTAACACATTTTTATTCCCAAAAGCATATACAAGACCGTAGTTTCCCCAAAACCGGAAGTCACCAGAGGGCAATCCATATACTCAAGGTACAAATCAAAATCGTAGTGGTCGCGAATAGGATAATCAGTATGACAAGGTACATGAGGCGATACCAACTAGGATACTAGTAGTTGCCTGATCCGGACTGATGTTGGGCATAGCAGCTACTACCCCAACACCGCGAAACAACACTCCCAAATCGAGGGGTGCACCCAAATCGAATCACAGAAGTAATAGATATGGTATCGAAGAAGTGTGTCCGCTAGAGATGGCGATCCTCAATGGCCCGGCGCGGCTCCTATTTTAGTCATGTCAAGGGTCATCCAAAATCGTTCTCTTTCTTCAGTCAACGCGTTCATCAAAACCATCCACTTCGTTCTGGATCAACACTCCGCGTATAGTTATTAAAGTGGTTTCGGTTCAGATAGAGAGTATATCCATTACCGATCCCGGTCTCTTTAATAACTTTCGTAATTATTACACCGATTGGTCGTTTATATATTTCAAAAACCAAATCAATTTCAATTTCAAATAGAATTCGTAAATCAACATTTCATTTGTCTTTCTAAAACAATTTCCAAATTTTCGTTTCAAAACTTCCAACTTACCATTTCAAAATCTTATAATTCAATTTCAAACTTTATTTAAAAAATTCAAATATTGATTCAAATTCGTATATAAGTTTCATTTCGAAAAACATTTAAATTAATTTAATTTAACATTCAAATCAATTTAAATTCATTTATCGATTTCATTCAATATTCATTAAGTAATTTATCATTCAAAACAATTTCTATTAAACTTCTCATTCATTAAATCAATTACTTAAGTTCAACTTCAGTAAATCGAAACTCACAATTTTGAATTAAATTCAATTCGTCAAATCAATTCTTTCAATTACAAGTCTTACATTAATTCCAAAAATATCACATCTTCATTTCTTGTTAAAGAAATTCCATTTCACTTATTTACTTTCTTAAATAATTTTCCAAAACTCAATTAATAAAGAAAACTCAATTTCAATTATTTACGAAGTAAAATTCACTTATTCCAAAAAATTCAATTTCACTTATTAAAGAATTCAATTCAATTTAATCATTAAATAATTCAATCTCATTTAATTATTTAATAATTCAAACTTATTTATTAAATAATTTCAAAGTTTAATAATTTCAAACTTAATTATAATTTCAAACTTTAATTATTAAATCATTTCAAACTTAATTCAATCATCTCAACATTCTTTCATCAATTACATTTTTAATATTCTGTTTCAGATTATCAAATATTAACATTTTCCTTTCATAAATTCAAATTTCAACTTCGTTTCAAAATCATATTATTTATTCCAATAAAATCTTCGTTTTATTTTATATCAAATTATTGACCAATCGGGTTTTATTTAATTTCCTATCCTAGGTCAAAGTTCAATTTGGGTATTTATCATTTCAACCCGATTCCAATTCAATTCAAAATCAAAGCATAATAAAGGGAACTTGCAGTGTGATAGCTGGGATGGTGTCAAAGTAAATAAACAAGCAATAACAGCAATCAATATCAATCCAATAATCAATTCAAATAATCCCGAAATAACCGTATTAATCCGCATTGTTATTTGTACGAATTAATATAATTATTTCTAGAATCTACACTATCATTTCATGTAGATTAAAGATTATTACATTACGGTTTTCACTTGTCATCTATTCCAATTTCATACATCATCAATTTAACAACATACATTCAGTGGTTCAAAATGTAATTAAACAAATCCTACGTGTCAATAAATTCAACAGTTAAAGGGGTCATATTATACAAATGTCATTTTAATCAAATTTAACATTTAACTAACCTACGTCAAGTTCAATTGCATATTATTTATCATTTTAACATTAACAATTTAACGTCCAATATAAACATCAACAATCAATCGATTTCAGCCAAACTGTATTATCATCACATAAATAATTAACAGATAATGGTGTCAGATGTCACAGGTGAACTGATACAGATAATAGCATATATAACAGTGTAATTAACTAACAGCAGCATATTTCAATTGTCGTTTCAATTGAAATCAAATTTAATAAATAAAAGAACGTTAATCGTGAGTGAGTGCTCACCTTTCGAGGTTAGAAGAATTTGATGACTCGACAAAATACGAATTAGATCACGATCTAGACCGTCTAACAATCCGAGCGACAATCCAAAACAAAGTAAGCTGAAAGCGGATTTTGACGGACAATGCTGAAAGATAGAAATTTATGAAATAAATCAGGACTGGGTCGATGAAGAAAATTGGTATCCGTGAACATATATATAACTAAATATAACTATTTATATAAAGTCGTATTCCGAATTTTCAAACACATATTAATTTAAATTTCATATACACGCTTGTTTAGAATTATAAATGCAGACTTAACTTACATATTACACTTTACATAACTAACATTATATATATATATTATATATATAAATGCAGACAACTAACTTAAGATCATATACGTAACTAAGTGCATATTGTATACATACTACGACACTGTGCTGTAAATAGTATGACATAGCATAAAACTGGACTGTAAACATGCGTCAGATATAAAAGGAATTTTTTTTTATATAATATTTGTATGTTCACTTATAACCCACTAAAGTCAGTCTAATATTTCAAAATAAAGTATAAAAAAAAAATCTCACAAAGTAATTCCATGATGCCTACACTATATAAATACTGTCAGATTAGAAAACTTTATTTCCCAACTGCAAACTACAACTTAATACACGCCATAGGTCTTATGGCATACATCATGTCAGCAACAAAGCCTATACGTCCTTATCTATATAAAAACCACGCACCCAAATCACATACATATATTAGAGGTATTGACTTGAATAAAATCTGACACATATCCTTATATAAATAGCTATCGGAAAATACATACAAACGCATACATATGTAATCAAATTATCAAAGAACAATATATTAAAGAAAGAAGGGAGGCAGTACCCAGGTGGATGAGGAAAGGCGGAGGTGGAGGGTTGACGTGGTATGGCGACACTCGAGTATGCATCGGGCGAGGCATTGGGTTTGAGGAAGGCGACCGTTGTTGCTCGGAAGAGAAGGAGGCGGGCAAGGGTGATGGGCCGCGTACACGCGAGGAGGAGGTGGATGTGTTCGGTGGCGAATGGAAGCTTCCGCGGAGGAGGGGAAGAACAGGTGGTGAGGCGGGTTGAGGCTTCGGCTAGGGAGATCTAATGGTGTGCGTGAGTACGGACGTCGCGATGTTGAGAGAGGACGGAAGTGAGAGGGCAGAGATGAGGAGATGAAGGCGGAGGGAAGAAGGAGTGGCTGCTATGACGTGGTGTTGCAAGGCGAGGCGAGGCGGAGGTATGGTGGCTGGTGTGTTCGGCCGCATGGTGGTGATGAGGTGCATGGGCGTTGGTGGTGGTCAGGTCGTTGTCTGAAGGTTGCTGGAGGTGGTGGCTCGGTTGTTGTCTAAGTGTAAACTGCTATGGGTTTAATGGAGAGGGTAGGAGAAGGTTTGGTGAAGAATGGGAGAGGGTTGCAAAGGAAAGAAGGAGGGGAAGAGGAGAAATATGTAACAGGTAGGAAATGAAAGAAGAATGCAAGTAGAGGTGAGAGAGAGTAGCAGGCTGGGGAAACGTGGTATATATTTATCACAAATCAATGCTATGTGCTGGCTTTGGAATAGAAATGAATAGGCAGTAAAATATAAACCAATTTTTTTGTCAAATGAAGGAATAGCTTGGATTTTATATAATATATTTACATCTGAACCAATAAAGGAAGAGAGCGTACTGAAATTGAAGATGCCAGACAACAATATCTTTGCAGTGGGAAAGTTATAAAGCAAAAGTGAACCGTTCAAAATAAATAAATGCAAACGTATATAATTTTCATATTTCAAAACTGATGGAAATAAAGGCAGACATCAATGCATCGAGAAGATGGAAAGGTAACAGCAGAAAATAAATGCCTACGGTAGTTTGAAATCTGAATGGGCATCAAAAGTGGTACCGCTACGACGAGCTGTTTTATCGCTTCTGTTGCATACCGGACCTCAAAATACGGAAATGAATATATCTTAGAGATCGGCACGACGAGACGGTTAAAACGGTATACAGATATCAGTGGTAAGATCATCCGATAAAAATCGATATTGGTACTAGAATGCTGCTATTTTGCAGAAAATAAGAACGACGGAGCAATAGACGTCCGATTTTGGAAAAATGACGAACTGACATCTTGCTCAGAAGATGGTTTAGAATTTTTCTATGTAAAAATATTTAGGTTTCGAAAACATTTTATTTTCAACGTTTTTTAACTGATTAAATTGAAGTGAAATTACGCGCGAAATAAACTTTCGTATTTTCGGACGAAAATTTACCAGTTGCTATGTTTAACTAGACATATTCCAAATATTAAATTTATATTTCAAAATTTTATCGTTTAAAATTTCACAAAATTTCAACTAGTTACGTTATTAAAACAGTTAAAATTTACGGGTCGTTACACTCTCCCCCACTCAAAACTTTTCGTCCCCGAAAAGGAACGAGGTAGGAGAATAGAAACAACCAGAAAGAAAAACAGATTTGAAATACAAAATAACAATTATTTAAACCATATAAATTCAAATTTAAATTAATTGATATTCAATAATTGATTTAATCCATTTGATTTCACTAAAATAAATCTCACTATTTCTAAATTCATTATCTTATTATCTAATTATCTTAAATTTACAATTTCTAAAACCATAAATTTGAATAGTCTTTTATTTTAATCATATATTTTTCAGCAATTTAAATTCTTCTTTATTCCAAATTATCGTTAAATTTATTCTACTTAATATATCTAATCTCGTATATTTAACCCATATAAATTAATTTAAACCATAAAAGTTTCGATTTAAATTAATTTACATCTATTAATTTCTTTTAAATTCAAGGTATTTGCATATGTTGACCAAATTTCAATCTATTAATTCTTTCAAAGCAAACTTATTAATTCTCTCAAAACAAATTTATTTCATTATTAACTGAGTTTTACTTACTATCCTATCCAACTCTGTTAACATCTTTATAATCAAAATTTGGTGTATAACATTTATTATAAACACTCAAATTTTATTTATAAATTCAATTTATATTATATATTATCCAATTACATATTCAACTTCTGAATGATTTAGGTAAGTTGTATTAGAATGCAGTTGAACAATATACAAATAAAATTTTCCCAATTCAATTATCCAGGTTTAAATATTTATTCCAAAATTTTGTTTTATTTATAATTAAAATCATCCTTTAACAACATTTAAGAATTTGATTTCCGATTAACTTTAACAATTTAGAGATATATATAATATATTTATATCAAATCAAATTAAATTTTAAAATAAGACACCTATATATATGTAAATCAAAATATACCGAAGAAATTCAAATCAAAATATATTTTTTTCTCAAAACAAATCCGTAGCAAAGCTACAGAATGGTTTCTCCACTTCGAAACTCGAAAATGAATGTCGATGATGCGGCCGCCATCACCGAAATTATTTTCCAGCGACAAAGAGAAGAGCACTGATTTCAATATTAAAAATTCTTTGAAAACGGTTTCTATTTGAAAATACGTTCAATAATATATACTTTAAAATTTTAAAAAAACCAAAGTTCGAAATCACCGGAAACTAAATTCTCAAATTTCTGAATTTAATTCATTTCAAATTCCAAATCAATTTATAAACCATAATTATAAATTCATTTAGAATAATAATTGATAATCAAATATTATCATTTTAAACAACCAATTTAATTAACTTATTAAATTTCAGAAAATTTTACTTATATTTTCACAATATAATCAAACAAATTTATTCCATTGGCCAAATTTGAAAACGATATTGTGTCAGTTTGCTCTGTTCAAGTGTTTTGGAAATCCCATCGATAGCGTTGATCAGACGAATCGATCGAAAACCCAAATCAACATCAACAACTCAAACAACACAATATATTTTAAACATTTTAAATATTAATTTACAAATACACTTCCTCGCTCGACTATATAAGAATAGATTTCAAAGCAAAGATAGAGATTCAAATTTGATGGACTCAAATCAAAGAGAATTTTGATTCGAAAAATAAGTTTGAAACAGAAGATAAGATAATTCAATTTCCACAATCGGGAGATGGATGAGTTTATTTAATGCACGGGCAACCTTAACCGAGTCGTCCGTAACTTCAAGAATAAGATCGATGCTGAATTCCGAGGTAAATCAACACTCGATCTCAAGAGATGGAATTCAGGTATAGTAGGAGATAGATAGCATCGTAAAACGAGGATACAGAAATCTCCGGTAAATCGATGCCTATTATAAAGGAGTTTACTCCTTTATGAATCATTCGAAGATTGGCGGGACCGCCGATCTATTATAGATATCATTCAAAATGGAGTTATGGGGTGCTCCAGAATTTGAAAGAAGACGAATAGTGAAGGACACGAATGAATTTCGGAACCGAGGGGAATGTTCCAAAATTCAAAAGAATTTGAGTCAAGGGAAGAGATTTGAAACTCGAATGAGAGTGATTCTGTAAATACATTTACCCTATATGTTGAGTTTTGCCTAGAGCTACCAAAGCTCTGATACCAACTGTAACGACCCGATATTTTGGACCATTCGCGTCCATTATAAGTGTATAGGTAGACACTCAGGCCGGAGTTGAATTGCTCAAAATACCGCGTTGTTAATTTAAATTTGGCAAAACTGAACATATACAGTAAATAAATAATCACAGATCACAGACACAGAGTAATAAGTGCAGCGGAAATAAAAAAGATAGTAGTTCATGAAGCTACTATATGAATATATAAAATACATCAGAGTTTACAACAAAAGAGTAATACGATACATCAGAGTTAAACCAGATACAACGGAAGAGTAACCCGATACATCAGATACAAATCAGAATTCATCACTGGAATCGTCGAATATCTGAAAGCTGGATAGATAGCTGGATCTCCAAGCGAAGCTCCAACTCCAAAGGTGAGTCTCGAAAGCTGAACTACTCAGTCTGACCCGAGCGTAAAGCAAAAACACAAGACACTCGAGTCAGGATTAACATTCTTATATTAATAAATCCAACTCAAGTGAAATAGCAATTGAAATACAAGTAACTCAAAGGATGTTTGGAATAACCATCCTTCAAGGATCCGTTAAACTATCTACTAGGTAGTAATGTACGCTAAGTAGATAATGTCTATCAGTAATATAAGAAGATATCAAAATAGCGTTAAGTCATGGCCCATTCCACCCTTAACACATTTTTATTCCCAAAAGCATATACAAGACCGTAGTTTCCCCAAAACCGGAAGTCACCAGAGGGCAATCCATATACTCAAGGTACAAATCAAAATCGTAGTGGTCGCGAATAGGATAATCAGTATGACAAGGTACATGAGGCGATACCAACTAGGATACTAGTAGTTGCCTGATCCGGACTGATGTTGGGCATAGCAGCTACTACCCCAACACCGCGAAACAACACTCCCAAATCGAGGGGTGCACCCAAATCGAATCACAGAAGTAATAGATATGGTATCGAAGAAGTGTGTCCGCTAGAGATGGCGATCCTCAATGGCCCGGCGCGACTCCTGTTTTAGTCATGTCAAGGGTCATCCAAAATCGTTCTCTTTCTTCAGTCAACGCGTTCATCAAAACCATCCACTTCGTTCTGGATCAACACTCCGCGTATAGTTATTAAAGTGGTTTCGGTTCAGATAGAGAGTATATCCATTACCGATCCCGGTCTCTTTAATAACTTTCGTAATTATTACACCGATTGGTCGTTTATATATTTCAAAAACCAAATCAATTTCAATTTCAAATAGAATTCGTAAATCAACATTTCATTTGTCTTTCTAAAACAATTTCCAAATTTTCGTTTCAAAACTTCCAACTTACCATTTCAAAATCTTATAATTCAATTTCAAACTTTATTTAAAACAATTCAAATATTGATTCAAATTCGTATATAAGTTTCATTTCGAAAAACATTTAAATTAATTTAATTTAACATTCAAATCAATTTAAATTCATTTATCGATTTCATTCAATATTCATTAAGTAATTTATCATTCAAAACAATTTCTATTAAACTTCTCATTCATTAAATCAATTACTTAAGTTCAACTTCAGTAAATCGAAACTCACAATTTTGAATTAAATTCAATTCGTCAAATCAATTCTTTCAATTACAAGTCTTACATTAATTCCAAAAATATCACATCTTCATTTCTTGTTAAAGAAATTCCATTTCACTTATTTACTTTCTTAAATAATTTTCCAAAACTCAATTAATAAAGAAAACTCAATTTCAATTATTTACGAAGTAAAATTCACTTATTCCAAAAAATTCAATTTCACTTATTAAAGAATTCAATTCAATTTAATCATTAAATAATTCAATCTCATTTAATTATTTAATAATTCAAACTTATTTATTAAATAATTTCAAAGTTTAATAATTTCAAACTTAATTATAATTTCAAACTTTAATTATTAAATCATTTCAAACTTAATTCAATCATCTCAACATTCTTTCATCAATTACATTTTTAATATTCTGTTTCAGATTATCAAATATTAACATTTTCCTTTCATAAATTCAAATTTCAACTTCGTTTCAAAACCATATTATTTATTCCAATAAAATCTTCGTTTTATTTTATATCAAATTATTGACCAATCGGGTTTTATTTAATTTCCTATCCTAGGTCAAAGTTCAATTTGGGTATTTATCATTTCAACCCGATTCCAATTCAATTCAAAATCAAAGCATAATAAAGGGAACTTGCAGTGTGATAGCTGGGATGGTGTCAAAGTAAATAAACAAGCAATAACAGCAATCAATATCAATCCAATAATCAATTCAAATAATCCCGAAATAACCGTATTAATCCGCATTGTTATTTGTACGAATTAATATAATTATTTCTAGAATCTACACTATCATTTCATGTAGATTAAAGATTATTACATTACGGTTTTCACTTGTCATATATTCCAATTTCATACATCATCAATTTAACAACATACATTCAGTGGTTCAAAATGTAATTAAACAAATCCTACGTGTCAATAAATTCAACAGTTAAAGGGGTCATATTATACAAATGTCATTTTAATCAAATTTAACATTTAACTAACCTACGTCAAGTTCAATTGCATATTATTTATCATTTTAACATTAACAATTTAACGTCCAATATAAACATCAACAATCAATCGATTTCAGCCAAACTGTATTATCATCACATAAATAATTAACAGATAATGGTGTCAGATGTCACAGGTGAACTGATACAGATAATAGCATATATAACAGTGTAATTAACTAACAGCAGCATATTTCAATTGTCGTTTCAATTGAAATCAAATTTAATAAATAAAAGAACGTTAATCGTGAGTGAGTGCTCACCTTTCGAGGTTAGAAGAATTTGATGACTCGACAAAATACGAATTAGATCACGATCTAGACCGTCTAACAATCCGAGCGACAATCCAAAACAAAGTAAGCTGAAAGCGGATTTTGACGGACAATGCTGAAAGATAGAAATTTATGAAATAAATCAGGGCTGGGTCGATGAAGAAAATTGGTATCCGTGAACATATATATAACTAAATATAACTATTTATATAAAGTCGTATTCCGAATTTTCAAACACATATTAATTTAAATTTCATATACACGCTTGTTTAGAATTATAAATGCAGACTTAACTTACATATTACACTTTACATAACTAACATTATATATATATATTATATATATAAATGCAGACAACTAACTTAAGATCATATACGTAACTAAGTGCATATTGTATACATACTACGACACTGTGCTGTAAATAGTATGACATAGCATAAAACTGGACTGTAAACATGCGTCAGATATAAAAGGAATTTTTTTTATATAATATTTGTATGTTCACTTATAACCCACTGAAGTCAGTCTAATATTTCAAAATAAAGTATAAAAAAAAAATCTCACAAAGTAATTCCATGATGCCTACACTATATAAATACTGTCAGATTAGAAAACTTTATTTCCCAACTGCAAACTACAACTTAATACACGCCATAGGTCTTATGGCATACATCATGTCAGCAACAAAGCCTATACGTCCTTATCTATATAAAAACCACGCACCCAAATCACATACATATATTAGAGGTATTGACTTGAATAAAATCTGACACATATCCTTATATAAATAGCTATCGGAAAATACATACAAACGCATACATATGTAATCAAATTATCAAAGAACAATATATTAAAGAAAGAAGGGAGGCAGTACCCAGGTGGATGAGGAAAGGCGGAGGTGGAGGGTTGACGTGGTATGGCGACACTCGAGTATGCGTCGGGCGAGGCATTGGGTTTGAGGAAGGCGACTGTTGTTGCTCGGAAGAGAAGGAGGCGGGCAAGGGTGATGGGCCGCGTACACGCGAGGAGGAGGTGGATGTGTTCGGTGGCGAATGGAAGCTTCCGCGGAGGAGGGGAAGAACAGGTGGTGAGGCGGGTTGAGGCTTCGGCTAGGGAGATCTAATGGTGTGCGTGAGTACGGACGTCGCGATGTTGAGAGAGGACGGAAGTGAGAGGGCAGAGATGAGGAGATGAAGGCGGAGGGAAGAAGGAGTGGCTGCTATGACGTGGTGTTGCAAGGCGAGGCGAGGCGGAGGTATGGTGGCTGGTGTGTTCGGCCGCATGGTGGTGATGAGGTGCATGGGCGTTGGTGGTGGTCAGGTCGTTGTCTGAAGGTTGCTGGAGGTGGTGGCTCGGTTGTTGTCTAAGTGTAAATTGCTATGGGTTTAATGGAGAGGGTAGGAGAAGGTTTGGTGAAGAATGGGAGAGGGTTGCAAAGGAAAGGAGGAGGGGAAGAGGAGAAATATGTAACAGGTAGGAAATGAAAGAAGAATGCAAGTAGAGGTGAGAGAGAGTAGCAGGCTGGGGAAACGTGGTATATATTTATCACAAATCAATGCTATGTGCTGGCTTTGGAATAGAAATGAATAGGCAGTAAAATATAAACCAATTTTTTTGTCAAATGAAGGAATAGCTTGGATTTTATATAATATATTTACATCTGAACCAATAAAGGAAGAGAGCGTACTGAAATTGAAGATGCCAGACAACAATATCTTTGCAGTGGGAAAGTTATAAAGCAAAAGTGAACCGTTCAAAATAAATAAATGCAAACGTATATAATTTTCATATTTCAAAACTGATGGAAATAAAGGCAGACATCAATGCATCGAGAAGATGGAAAGGTAACAGCAGAAAATAAATGCCTACGGTAGTTTGAAATCTGAATGGGCATCAAAAGTGGTACCGCTACGACGAGCTGTTTTATCGCTTCTGTTGCATACCGGACCTCAAAATACGGAAATGAATATATCTTAGAGATCGGCACGACGAGACGGTTAAAACGGTATACAGATATCAGTGGTAAGATCATTCGATAAAAATCGATATCGGTACTAGAATGCTGCTATTTTACAGAAAATAAGAACGACGGAGCAATAGACGTCCGATTTTGGAAAAATGACGAACTGACATCTTGCTCAGAAGATGGTTTAGAATTTTTCTATGTAAAAATATTTAGGTTTCGAAAACATTTTATTTTCAACGTTTTTTTAACTGATTAAATTGAAGTGAAATTACGCGCGAAATAAACTTTCGTATTTTCGGACGAAAATTTACCAGTTGCTATGTTTAACTAGACATATTCCAAATATTAAATTTATATTTCAAAATTTTATCGTTTAAAATTTCACAAAATTTCAACTAATTACGTTATTAAAACAGTTAAAATTTACGGGTCGTTACACAGGACAACTTGTATGGACGAATGCTATTAGAACATCATCATGAGGGACGATGAGCATTCTAAGTAAAATTGTTCTTGATAGGTAATGCTTAGCCTCGAAGCTCATCAACCGGGAATGACTAAAACAGGGGAGATGCAGCAAGGCTAAGTGGGTCGCACCCAAGTAGGGTATGTTATCACTTTTCTAGATGTCCTCAGAACCCTATTTATCTTAGGTATGGATATATATGAAAGAAGAAGCGCTCGATAGTAAGGGTGGAAACACCCAGGGTGATAACATATTCGGTCTATCCAGGTTAGGGGTAGACCGGTCTTGTGTAGCAGGGGATCCCGGCGAGGTCATCTGTACATTGTTCTAGAGGTGTACTGTGACGGGCGGTACCCTAGTGGCCCAGTCATTCGTTGGAATCCATTCTGCAGTACGAGCTTACGGTTTTGTTTGTAGAGCCTAATATGCTGGAATTTAATTAATGTAAATTTCAGCTATTTGAATAAGTATTTGTACTTAGGCACTATTATAATATCAAATGATTTTTATAAAAATTGTTTTGGTTATCATAAGAGAAAAACCCATCGTGTTTATGTGTGACGCGGTCTTACGAGATACCTTTGTTTTTAGAGGATTTTGATATCTCTAATAATTGAAATTGAGTGTGTTTTCTCACGCTGGTTTTTCCAGATTGACTCGGGTGTTATTTTATTATAATGCTCGGGTCAGACGGAGTATTACAGATTCAGGTTAGGATGCTATGGAACTCAGGAGACGAGCTGGAGGATTTCTATCGTATAACACGTACTTGTCTTCTTCCGCTGTGTGAGAACAAGTTATTATAACTATACATATTGATGTATTGATTGTTGTACTCTGATGATTGTAAGTATATAAACCGTTACAGATTCTTTTGTATAAAAATCTGTTATTATATATTATATTTTGTTCCGCTGCGATTGTGAGATTCTGTGTTCTTGTTTCTATTTTTTTTTCTTCTATCTCATTTTTTCTTTACCCTAAAGATTCATATTTTCGTCCAATTTGAGTTGAGCTGATGTGAAGTATTGTCGGCTCAAAGGAGTACGGATTTACGGGCCTTCACAAAAACACCTAATGGAATTGAACTATCCCAGTCGCATTATGTGGAAACAGCGATTGAAAATTCCAATAATTACGGAATTAATGGAGTAAGAACACCCTTTAATCCATCGAAAGTACTGCATAAAACACTAATGAGAGTGTAATGCAACTGGAATACTCTCGTATAATAGGATGTCTAATGTACCTCATGAATTGCACAAGACCAGATATAGCTTATGCAGTGTGTCGACTGAGCAAGTATACGAGCAACTCAGGGAAGGAACACTGGAAATCACTAATGAGAGTGTTGGGATATTTAAAGAGTACCACGAACTTTTCCCTACATTATGAAAAATATCCTGCCGTCTTAGAAGAATATAGTGATGCAAACTGGATTTATGATTCGGAGGAATCTAAATCAACTAGTGGTTATGTCTTCACCTTAGCAGGAGCAGCAATGTCATGAAAATCTACTAAACAAACGTGCATAGCTCGACCCACTATGGAATCAGAGTTCATCACTTTAGATAAAGCAAGCGAAGAAGCAGAATGACTTCGTCATTTTTTAGAAGATATTCCATTTTGGTCTAAACCTGTACCGGCCATATGCATACACTGTGATAATCATGCTGCGTTAAGAAGAGCGCAAAACTTTGTGTATAATGGAAAGTTCCGACATATTCGTCGACGCCATAACACAGTTAGGCAGTTACTCTCAAATGGAACTATTTCCATTGATTATGTGAGAACTACTGATAACCTTGCGGATCCATTTACTAAAGGTTTATCAAGAGAGAAAATAGACTGCGTATCGAGGGGAATGAGTTTAAAAGCCTAAATCAATAAGAGTTATCTTATACGGAAATCTATCCTAGCGACTGGAGATCCCACGGACTAGGATCAATAGGAAACCAGTTCTGAGTAACTCAAGAAGTAATGCATTTGTTTGGACTTAGTCCTACGCCATTCCTATGGTGCACAATAGAATGCATGTCCACGGAAGTATTAAAAGGTTAAAGCTATGCTTTTTAATGATGACCATATCTTGAAAATAACATGTGGGGTATATGTAGGACACTTTTAATGGTAGCGATCACCTATGTTAGTGTGAGATGGGTCGGCTCTATGAGAATATTAAAAGCTTAAATTCTCTAAAACACTCGCATAACCAAATTTGTTCAGGACCAAAATGAACACAACCAAGAGATTGGATATGAAGGGAAACAATGTTATGTAAAGCTTATTGTCCGGTTATGCACAAATGGCTGACGGTTCAAGATGAAATAATTCATCGATTAGCCAAGTATATCTGATAAGTTTTAACTCGAGAAAGTTCAAAGTGAAATATCTACTTATCCTCGATATAGCATTATTTTCATATGAACTGTGTAATATTACACTTTGTGTGGGAGAGACATATATCGTCATTCATGTGGGGGATTGTTAGAAATCACTATATTAATGAATGAGATATTGTCCCACTTCGTCAAAAACTTGTGCATTTTCATGTTTATATACTACTTCCCTCAAACCCATATTGGCCCTTAGGGTTAGGTAATTTTGTGCGAGGGGAAGGATCTATATGGCCATGAACAAATGCGTGCGCGCCGCCGCCAGCACGTACCGAACCGGGTGGGGCCGGACCGGGTGCGGATCCAATAAGAGCGGACCGTGTAATTTTTTTTGCTGCACAAAAGTGAACAATTTCTATTTCAAACAAAAGCGACTGTTGGTTGCTTGAATGGACGTGGATTTTCAACCAGATATAGCCGTTGCAAATGAAGAGACGCGACCGTTGCAAACGAAGAGGCGCGGCCGTTTTTGACCGTTGCAAATGAAGAGGCGTGATCGTTTTTTACCGTTGCAAACGAAGATACGCGGCTATTACCAACGGACATAACCGTTGGGAATTCGCCTATAAAAAGAGCAGGAAACCTGATCAGTTTCTAACTCAATTTTTCTTCTTTTCCTCCTCGTTTCTGAAAACTCTATAGAACAAACGGTCATGCGTATTACACAGAGGATCATACACACCACAATCTCGAGCAGATCACGTCTGTTGTATCTTAGGAGACTTTGAATAAAGTCTTAAGGAAATTGTTACGACAAGCCTTAGACTAAATTTCTTTCTTCATCCGGTTAGATTTCTTATTTATTTATATATTTATATACATCGTTCTGTAATCTTTCCGTTTCAACGTTGTGCTGTTTCTACGAAGTAGTACAACGCTTGTTTATCGCTATAGTTTAACACAATAATTTGTTTTTGTTATTGCTATAGTTTGTTGTTGTAAATTAATTACAACATAGTTATTGTTCAAAATTACGAATACATAATTTCAAAGTAGTGTAAATCTGATTTGTAAGCTTGTGTGACGAGTTTATAAGTAATTTATCTCTGTTTTTGTATACACGTGAATTAACACTTTGATGTTGCTGCTTGCTGGTCTGGGTTCAAATCTGGTGAGCAGGGCAAAATTATTTTTATTTTTTTCTGCTATTGTGTCCGATATTAAAGCAAGTAAAAATGGGCTGGGGCAGAATTTTTCTTGGCACGGCTATATGGACACATGAGGAAATAACGGCGAAAACAATGCTTGCATTTACTCGAGATATCATTTTTTTTCTTTGGAATTACACCATTCAACAAATCTAACATGGAAAAAATATCAACTGTAACATAAATGTAGAGTTAATCTCAAATGCTGAGATCTTGCCACCTTCCACTCTCCGGCACCTGGGACTCCATTTACTGCGCTTTGATCTGAGTGTTTTGCTGCCATTTCTGCTAACGAGTACAAGGAAGGTAGTTAAAGTAGGTCTCTTTGAAGTTTAAAGTGAGTTTTGAGGACGAACTTCAGTGGTTTGGACTAAAAGAAAATAATCTTTTGAGTTAAAATTAGTTAACGACTAGTATAACTTAAAGAATGTGACAAGCCAAGGGCCAATAGCACTTGTACGACGCAGCTTGAAGCTCCTGTTGCAGTGAAGTGCAATGTATACATGGAGAAAGTCAACTCTTTAGAGAAGAATAAATAGAAAAAGAAAAAAGATGTACAAATCATTGGAGTGCACAGAGCTAAGGACAACATCGTGCATGGTCTTGGACTTGAAAAATATACAACTGTGATAGCTTTGGAACTGCCATCATCCCAATGATCTACTGAATCTCATCATGGTGAGTATTGAAATTCGTCATCGTATTTATAATAGCTTGCTTGTCAGAAAAGCAATCGAAAACACGGTTTCAATTTTCATAACTGTAAGGCTGTATCTTGTTTTGAATGGCTTGCATGTAAGAAAAGCACCTAAAACATGTTGTCAATTCTCATCACCTAAATCAGTATTATTAATAAGTATTTACCTATTGTAACTGGAGATACAATTTCAGCCCATATAGGTTCATTTTGTTAGTCAACCATCCAACCTGCCTCATAAATAAATCATTAGAACCCTTGGACAGTGGGTATAGACCTTAGTTGAACTAGACATGATCGGCATTGACATATGTGCTTATCTAGAGACAAAAAACATAGGCATACAGATAACAATATGAATCTGTCTGACCATCGTATTTATAAAAGGGTTGTTTTGTTGGAAACTAGTTCCCCACTACAACAAAATACCCCTTTTACAACGGACAATGCCCGTTGTAATAGGGTTTCGCAACGGGCCTAGGTCCGTTGTATTATGCGATGTTGTAATAGAGTGGATGAATTTTACAACGGTTATTGCCCGTTGCAATAGAAGTCTTTTACAACGGTTTTTGCCCGTTGCAAAAGGGTCTTTTGCAACTGTTTTTGTCCGTTGTTAAAAAGATTCAAATGAGAAAAAAAATAAAACTACTACAATGCACGTGTAAATTTTAAACTAATTTGAATTGAAACAAAATTATTATACTAATGACAACCATATTTATTCATATTTACTAAAAATAGCAAAAGAAATTTATATTTCAAAATAACAAAAAGATTTATCTATTCACATCATTCATAAAATTTTACATAGTTACAAAACATCGAATACAACCCTAAACTAATATAACACGTAGTACATACAAATAATAACACAAGATTTAAAATTTAGACCGAAAGACATTGAAGCAAACCTTGAACCATAATATTTTAGTTAATCAAAACCCATATAACACCTTTTTTCTTCAAACATTCCTTTGCTTCTACTATGTCCTGCAATACATACAAAGATAATGTAAGTTACATACATACATATATGTGTGTATGCGTGTGTATGTATAAGTATATATACAATGCATCAGGAACTTGGAAAGCAATACTGAAAAAGAGAAGTGAATTGGCAGTGAACATTGAAAGGAAAATAGGAAATGGAGAAAACAATCGCTTGGTTTAACCCATGACTGCAATGTCCATGATCAAGCTGTTAATGTAGAGATAAAGTCTAACCACAGTAGTGGAAGCAACGACAGTGCTTAAACATAGTTGACATTAAGAGCACTGATGTGCACCTATTCCTCTGTAATAATTCAAAAGCAGGTAGTAATCCAAGAATATTAATCCGAGTCATTCATGCTCATCAACGGATCATGAAGAGATTGAGGACAAGGCATTGACCTAAGCCATTCAGATGTCACCCCTAATAGCTATCTAACCATTGCAACACGCATTGCCACAAGGATCGAGGGAGTTTTAGAAGCTCAAACCTATAACAAACCACATTCACATCTTTAGCTTACATAGTTGGAAATCCACAGATCCACTTAGGATAAATTTTAGTGTTAAACCTACATGATTTCCTAGAAAACTTATTATAAAAATAAACTTGTTTTTCACTACATCCGCATTTTGTCTCTATTCACTTCGAAAATGTACTACCATAGATATATTTTTCTTAAAAAAAAGTATTAGTGCACTTTGAAAATACACAACTACAATCATAAGTTATAATTTGTGCTCGTGCACTTTAAAAACGCACAAGCACGGTCAAAAGCACACTACAATCAAAACCAAACTTATTTTTATTATAGGTTTCTAAGAAGTCCTAAAGTTGAAATAAGCTCTTTGTAGGGCTTTAATAAAATTTGTCCATCCCCATAACTTCATAATTGATGTCAACAGGAGCCAAATATGAATATTTGTTTCATATAAACTACAGTTAGTTGATCTCATTTATATATTTTGACAATTATGTATCTAAACAGCCATCCTAATCAACTATACTTAATCACGCACTGCCGAAGTTAAACAAGTAAAACAATCTCCACAGCATAATTACAGGCAGAAAAGCAAAGGAATGATATGATAAGGGCTAACAAAAAGTGAATGATGTTGAAAGTAGTTCTTTTGCAAATGAGAGAGAAACAACAAACATTAAAAGCAATGATACTCATCCTAATACTAGATTACAAAGAATGCAAGCATTAGAATTTCACGTAGAAATAGACAGAATGAAGGTAATTTCGTGTTCAAAGCTGATGGGTCAAAAGGAGTTATTAATAACCTTGCTTGGTCTGAACTTATTAATCAAGTTAAGAACAAGACTAGACGCAGTAAACGAAGTAAGATGAGTTCTCCATGATATTTTACCACATTCCATAAGTGACCACTATCTAGTGTTCATGCAGTTACATAGTGATGGATCAAAGCAGAAAAATATCCCTTTTAAATACAATAATATGTGGTCTAATATTTTTGAATATAAAGATGTGGTGGAAAGTGCTTGGTTAGTTGATAATGCAGGTAACCAACTTTTTAAATTATTGAAAAAAATGAAACAAGTCAAACGATCACTCAAGTAATGGAATAAAGGTAGAATTTCCGTGAATATTGTTATAAATCAACTAAGGAAAATAATAATAGATTATATCAATTGCTGCTAGAAAATCACTCAAATCAAAAGGTGGTGCAAGACTATAAAGATAATCTTTTCCAACTAGAGCGCACCTTGTATAATCATGCCGTTGAAAACCAACAAAAATATAAAACTAACTAGTTGAAAGATGAGGACCAATGCACAAAATTCTTTTATTAAAAAATGTCAGGAAATAGAAATAGGAAGCTTCGAATGGGATACTAAATGAATCTGCCAACTTGTTGCAGATTCAATTACTATCCAGGAAATGACAGTTTCTTATTTATCCCAGTCGACCCATGGATAAGAATGGTTATATAAGTTTTAACAGTATTCACATCTTTTGTGCTTAATTATGATAATAACAAGTTAAAAACACAACATATAAGATGACATACTTTACGATGATGGCAGTAAAGTTACTTAAAAGAGGGGAAGCTGAGCAGCATACAAATCTTAATTGCTAAATCAAATAATTATAAGTGCACGTGCTTATAGTAATGTAACTTTTTGTATATCTCATTTCATTTGTTTATATATTTGTTAATATAGAACGAATTAAGAGAACTTGTTACACAGGAACCAAGCAAATATCAAACTATTATAACAACAAACGAAGGTTTCAAATTAAATATGCTAGCTTGTAAATAACTTTTAAAAAAGTCACAAAAATAACAAGTAAGCAATTTATGCTAGTACAAAGAACAAAACAAGTAAATAAACGAACAATAAACCTGATTATAGACAAGAAAAGAATCTCCAGAGACATGAACTCTCTTACAGCCTTGCTTAAATGTAGTCGTCAAACCAATAACAAGTCCACGTCCTCAAACCAAGAATAAGTACATCTATAATCTATTGCAACCAAAATTACTAATTAAAGCACCTGCGATGCGGCATCAGTTGATCTGAGATGCAACGTCGGATTCGAGGTGATGTTGCACGGTCGGGTTTGAGATGCGCCATCGGATCTGAGGTCGAGGTGGATACGCGGCCGTGTTGGATCTGAGGTCAATACAAAGTGTGGTTGTGTGAGATGTGATGGCGTTGGGGTTTGACATGCATGGAGATGAAGATGTCGGATGGAGGCTGCTAGGGTTTGAGATGCTCAGAAGTTTTGTGTAATTTTTAATTATGGGATTAAATGAATAAACGCAAAGAGAAGATGTGGTTCTGACCGCTTAATTATTTTTACCGACTTTCCAAAGCACCCCGCGTTTCATGTTATAAACAAAACTACCAAAATTAGTGCGTAAACATGTGTTTAACATAGCACAAATTTTTTAATTTTGATTTTTTATATATAATATGTTAGTAACGAGATTAATTGTTAAAACATTCTCTTTGTATTTTATTTTGAAAAGCTTTGTATATAATTACGTACTAATAACTGGAAAGTAAAACTAAGTCTATTAAAATACTGGTTGAATCTCCTATGACGTCTAGAACAATCAAAGATAATGGTAATCAGTTAAGAGTTGTCAAAAATTGGTATTTATTACAATTGGTAAACTATAAATATTGTAAAATATAACTTTACAACTAGCAAAACTATTAATTAAAGAAAAAATTACAACTAATGAAAATAATCGTGAAAATTAATTATTTAATTGTAATTATTAATTAGTAAAAATTAATTATTAAATGTTACTTCATATTTATTTACTATAATTTAATGTTAATAATTAACTGTTAATAATTAATATGTATATATTATTAATTTTTAATATTAATTTTTAATTTTTAGTAGTAATTATTAATCATAAATTATTAATATTTAGTATTAATTATAAATTGTTATATATTTAATATTAATTACTCGATATTATTTACTAATAACTGGAAAGTTAAATTAAGCCTGTTGGAAACTGATTGTATATAATAATTAGCAATTAGTGATTTCTTATTAATAATCATTAATTATTATAAGTTATAAATGATTAATATAATATTATTAAATATTAATAAAAAATATAATATTATTAATGATTAGTAATTAGTAATATAATATTATAATTAGTAATTAGTAACATATGATTAATATAATATTATTAATGATTAATTATTAAATATTAATAAATAATAAATATTAATTTTAAGAAAGCATTGTAATTATTAATTATTGATTGTCGAAAATTGGCAACAGACATTTACTACAACGGGCATTTTATGATCGTTGTAAAATTGGCATCGGTTAAAACGGGTATTTTATAACCGTTGTAAAATTGGCACCTATTACAACGGGCATTTTCAGCCCGTTGTAAAATTGGCACCTATTACAATCGGCATTTTGAGCGTTGTAAAATTGGCACCTCTTACAACGGGAATTTGGTGACCGTTGTAAAATTGGCATCTATTACAACGGGCATCAAAGGACCGTTGTAATAGCGTTCTATTACAACGAGCAGTTATTGCCCGTTGTGAAAGGGCCTTGTATAGGGCATCTATTACAACGGCCCTGAATGGACCGTTGTAATAGCCTTCTATTACAACGGGCAGCCAATGCCCGTTGTAAAAAGGGCGTTGTAATAGGGTATTTTTGTTGTAGTGCAACGGTGGATCAAGATTTGGTAGCTCTAGATCTGTTATGACTATGGTAACCGTCGTTTTTACCTTCAACCATAACCGCTACTATTTTTACCTTCTAACCGTTACTGTAACCGTTTATCTATGATATAATCTTTTTTTAGAACTAGTTTGTTGGTTTATAGAATAAACCATGTATGCACGTGCGCTTGAAAATCACACATAAAAGTTATTTCTCTAACTTGTATTTCTAAATTGCATGCTTTATTATAAAATACAATATAAAAAAACACGTACGGTTTGTAAGTTCAATCGTTGTTACCAAAATATAGAAATTTACCATAATAGATGGTAACCGGATCTGTATGAATAGTTGTGTATGCACTATTAAAAAATAAACAATATACCAACAAAAGTTATCGACGACCTAATGTAGTATCTTCGATAAATGGTCATAATTAAGGAAAAAGTTGTTGGTAAATCGTCGAAATTTTCAACGGCATAACGACGACTACTTGAGAACAAAAAAAAGAATTTCTCTTTCGTCGAAAATTTCGACGACTTATTCGATACTATTTTTATCACCATGTGCCATTGTCTTCATTCCTCCAAATCATCCAAATTAGACCCTACCCATTGCGACCGTGATGCTTTAGGCGATCATCCACTCCACCGCGACTCCGTCTTTGCCCAATTCTGCAATTGCGATGCTTCAAACGATCCTCCAATCTATTCACTACTAGAAAAGGCAATTATTCCGACAGCATCAAGCGACGGCTTTCGACGGGCCGTCGGCGGCCGTCAGAAGCTGTCGGAAGCCGTCGGAAAATCGCAAATTACAGGGCTCAGCCGAGCCTTCTTCTTCCTTATTTCCATGCGAAATTTTTTAACCCAAAATCCCCAAATCTCTTCCCCAAGCTTCCAATCATCAATTTCGAGCTTTTGGATCCTCCCCGGCTGCATAATCAACGTCTATTGCTCTCTAGTTCGTGTATAATCTCTTATTTTCGCCAAAAATCTAATTTTTACCTTAAATCCAGATTTGCATAAGTTGTTAAATTAGGGCTAATTGGTGATTGAAATTATTTCGAATAGTGTTATAATAGTTTCTAGCATTCCATGGTATTCCCATTTCATCTTTTATCGTGAAATTGTGAAAAACGTGTATAATTTGTGGTTGTTCGTGTATATGTAAATCATTGTGTATGCCTTGATTCTACGATTGTATATGTGTGTAGCGCTGCTATCATTGTATTGTGTTAGTTGGAATAAGATAAAATGAATGCACGAGCTAGGAATATTATATTGTGGACGTATTGATTTATGCAACAACAAAAATGCGTCGAACGAGCCTTAAGTTGATGTAATACGTCGAATAAATGTGTTAAATTAAAATATATTTTTGTAAATGTGAACAGTTAGTAAAACTGTATTTTTCGTAAAATGCGCACATCTAATTGATAAATGTCCCTTAGAGAGTTTTTGGCCCCGTCTAATGAGTGTTGTACATGATCGTTGTATAAATAGTCGTTTTTTTTCGAAAAACGACCATTTCTATTCATCTGGTACAATGTTTGTTGGATTTGTCCATGTATTGGACAAGTTATGAACACAGTAAGCATATATGAACTTGTTAGGGACTATCCAAAGATATATGAAACTGGAGAGCAAACAGAAATTGAAGGCAAATCAGTTGTTCATAACTGGTGCAAACAAACTATTTTTTGGAAGTTGTCGTATTGGAAACATCTTCTGCTTCGTCATAATATAGATGTGATGCACAATGAGAAAAAGGTATTTGATAATGTTTTTAACACAATTTTGAATGTGAAAGGGAAGACGAAGGATGATTTGAAATCAAGACGTGATATAGAAGAATTATGCAAACGTCCTGAGCTTCATATGAAACCAAATGACAGTAAAAAACCCAAAGCATGTTACGAATTAGATAATAATCAAGTTAAAGCTGTGTTAAAATGGGTGGAAGGGTTAAGATTTCTGATGGGATATCATCAAATCTTCGTAGATGTGTTGACTTTAAAAATGGTAGATTGAGCGGAATGAAAAGTCACGACTGTCACATAATGATGGAAAATTTATTTCCCGTTATGTTCAAAGAACTACTGCCGTTAAAAGTTTGGAAGATAGTAACGGAGCTTAATATGTTTTACAAAGAGCTTTGTTCGACTACTTTAAAAGTGCAACGTTTACGTAAACTTGAAGTGGATATTCCTATATTGCTTTGCAAATTAGAGAAAATATTTCCGCCAGGTTTTTTTAATGTAATGGAACATTTACCTGTTCATCTCCCATCTGAAGCACGACTTCGAGGTCCTGTCCAATATGGATGGATGTATCCATTTGAGAGGTATGTAATATGTTATCACGTAATTTAATTGCATTTGAAAGATGAAGTTAATATAAATTAATTTTGCATAGATATTTGAATCATTTGAAGAAAAAAGTGAGGCAAAAAGCACGAGTTGAAGGTTCTATACGTAAATCTTACATCGAAGAAGAAGCTTCGTTCTTTTTCTCTCACTATTTCAGTGACCATGTGAATATTTCATTTGAAAGTGTTCCTCGTAATGATGAAGGCGACGAACAAGAGTCCTCTCAAGCAATGTTATCTATTTTTAGACAACATGGTCGGCCTTCTGGAAAATATGTAGAAATATGGCTAGACGATAGAGATCTTCATGTAGCACACACTTATATTCTTCTAAATTGTGCCGAGGTTGCACCGTTTGTTAGGTAATCTGAAATATTAATTTGTGTTTTATTATTTTCTATAATGCATGCGCGTGTATAACCTAATGTAATAATTTGTTTATATATACAGTGTTTATGAACGTGAATATCCGAACGGAGATCTCAATAAAGAATTTTCCGGTTGATTTTCAAATTACGTTTATGAGCCGAGAAATTGTGTTGTTGACGAAGGGTTGAAACATCTTGCGATGGGACCAAAAAGAGTGGTCAAGACATATCCAATATATTTCGTCAATGGATATAAATTTAACACCAAAGAATACGGTGCAGAAAAATTAACAAATAATACTGGTGTATTTGTTAAAGGTAGTGACGATCCAGAAAATCACTTAAATGATTTTAATGGCGTTCTAACACAAATTTTGCAACTGACATATTTCTCACGACCCGCGGAGGAGGTGTTTCTATTTAGATGCAATTGGTTTAGCAATGTTCCAGGTTTTGGAATTAATGTGCACAAGGATTATAATCTTATCGAAATAAAGCATACATCGCACTATCACAAGTATGATCCTTTTGTACTAACCAAACAAGCATTGCAAGTTTATTACGCTCCTTATCCGTCTCTAAAAAGAGATAAATCAGATTTGTCTGTAGTTTTTAAAACAAAGGCCAGATTCACATTCGATGGGAAGAATATTCCGAACGAACAAGCACACCAGTAAAGCACAAGAAGGCACAAGAAGACAAAAGATATGAACGTTATGTTACTTACTAGCTTACTGTTAATTTGTACATGAACTTTAAAAATGAATACCAAATATTTTGGTTATGCAAAATAAATAAGCAAATCAATATGATTTCAGAAGCCTACTACAAATTCATACATGGGTGACAATACTCAGTAAATGAAAACATAGGGTTTATAGAAAATTCAAAGGGTTTATAATTAGTAATTTTGAAAACAAAACTGAAACCTTTTTATTTATATTTTTCCATAAATTATTAAAATACTTAAGTTTCTTATATTTTTCTAGATATCCAATACTTTTTCAGCCTCATTCAGTCTACACTTACATAAGCATGCATAAACTAAATTAAATAACATTATCACATAGCTAATCATTCACATGCATGCACATACACTTACAGAGATCACACAGCTAAATTAAATATTTATTGTAGGCCAGCAGTCAGAGACGGGGTCGGCAGACTAGAGCTCAGATCGATCAAGCAGAGATCGAAGATTTGCGGGCTAGAGTGGCCCAGCTGGAGGAGCAGAACCGTCGACAGGCCATACAGACCACACAGTTGCTAGACCAATGTATCGCCGAGTACATGCAGCAGTATGGTGGCCGCTTCCCTTCCTCTACTGGATCTAGATCTGGAGGAGAGTGATTGATTGCTTGTTTTTTCAGGTATGTTTTTTTAGTTTTGTATGATTTGGTAGACGGTGGAGGTAGTTGTTGATTTTTGTATGATTATGTTTGATACACTTGGTTATGTGGTTGTATGATGATGTGAATGTTGATGATTCTGTGTTATGTTGTGTATGTATGACATGGTAGAACACTTGTTGTTGGGGTTGTTGTGAATGTTGGAATGGTTATGTATATTATGTATTTTATTTTGATGTAATTTGATGTATTTGTGTGTTTGATGAATTTTGTGTAGTTTGGGTTTTGATATTTGGTTGGAATATTGTATACTGGATTCTGCAGTATTGGTGTAATAGTGTTTGGATGGGAAATGTGGATGGAAGGCTATATTGCAGCAGGAATAAAAAAAATACAGCAGATTTCCGACGGTCTTCGACAGCTTTCAGGTAATAGTTTTTTTACGGCTTCCGATAGCCTATAGGCCATTTTTTCAAACGGCTTCCGACAAGTGTCGGAATCCGTCGGAAAAATGTTCGGCGTCCTTTGTCGGAAGCCGTCGGAAACACTACGCCCCGACGCCTTATTTTCCGACGGCCGCCGACGGTTTTCAGCCGTCGGAAAATGCCGTTTTCCTTGTAGTGATTGTGAGTCTGGTATGCCCAAATCTTTGACCGCTCCTCCACAACTCCACTACATTGCGACGACTTCAGTCTTTGGATCCGGTCGCAACTTCGAGCTTCAGATCTGCGCAAACATCTCCAACTCGACTAGCTTTAGATCCGATCTAGCTTTAGATCTTTAGTTATATATTATCTTTACCCAGTTTTATAAACTGAGGTCATTTTAAATTTTTTGAAATTATGTCATTGAAGCTTTTGAAAGTATGTTGCTTTTATTTAACTAAAACAAAATTGTTCATAGAGCTTAATAACCAGGAGAACGATGGTTATAAGTAGAATTCATCTGCCATATATTCATGCTCTTCCCCTTAAGTCTAACACTTGTAGCATTGTTAAACACATACACCCTCTAAAATAATTAATACGTTTATTAATATATATTTCTGAGTTTAAATTTCTTACTAGTTTTAGATGAATGGATATACATGATATGTTCTAGATGATTGTAATAGTAACGATGCATGCATTTTGTTTTCATACTGAAAGTATCTAATTTGAGAAAAGGAATCAATATTTACGTAGATTATACATGATTTAGCCAAATCTTTTATTAACAAAATAATTGTAAATACAAAAATATATAATATTATCGCATGGACAAGTTATAAAAATTAGTGGTATTATAAATAATATATCAATTAATATATTGTATTTATATTAATAATAAAATTAAAAATATTATTCAAATTAATAAGACTATCATGTGAAAAATAGTGTAAATTTTGTTTACGTGTATGAACGATTCCATTACACTTAAAGGCGTTGCACATGAAGGTTTAGACGATTCTTCACCATATAACACAATGATAGTTTTTTTTAATGATGGGTGTTCTTCCCTTTTTTAGATTTTAACAATGTTTTGATCATATCCATATAATAATATGGATATGATCAAAAGATTGATTGAATATGCAAGAAAAGAAGCGACATCCTTCATTTATCGTATGGATATGATCAAAAGATTGATTGAATATGCAAAAAAAGAAGCGACA
Organism: Allium fistulosum; assembly: GCA_030737815.1. Classification (NCBI taxonomy): domain Eukaryota; kingdom Viridiplantae; phylum Streptophyta; class Magnoliopsida; order Asparagales; family Amaryllidaceae; genus Allium; species Allium fistulosum. The sequence continues at coordinate 1,028,876,743 of CM060902.1, forward strand.
TCCATCATTAGAAAAACTATCATTGTATTAGATGGTGAAAAACAAAGACGATCCAAAACTGTATCGGTGGTGACTGGACATGCGTAGTAGTGTTGTTATAACGGTAATGGTGAATTGTGGAAGTGTTGGGGATGTTGTTAACATTGGAGTTGTTGACCATCAGTGATGGTGGTTGTCGCCACTAATTGTAGAAGTATCGCCACCAGCACTTACCCATCCACCACCACTAGTTATAATAGCACTACCACGTATGTCTCCAGTCACCGTCTCGGTTGCACGAAAATAATAATTATAGAGGATGCTCCCGAGCTTGCGTGGTGGTGCCGTTATAATTGAAGGTGGTTGGTTAACATAGTGTTGGAGAGGATCTTGTTACCACAGGAGTTGTTGACTGTCGGCGATGCTGGTTGTCGCCACCAGTGGTAATAGTACCGCCACCAGCACTACTCCAACCATCACCCTCGGTGATAACAACACCACCATGCAAATCTTCAGGAGTCTCATTTTATTATTGTTACCATATCCTCATGCTGTGCTACCGGCTTTAGACTCAGATGAGGACGCATGAGGAAAAGATGGTCGAGTAGAGGAAGCAAGTCGAAGCCTTGTACCAAATATTCAGCCAGCAATTTGAAATGCGTCACTGCCACCGCCATAATCGGACATGATGTATAATGTATATATTTATGATATTGTTTCTTGTACGGACACGTTGTGGTATGAGATGTTATGTATGGACATGGTGTGGTATGGATATGATATTGCATATGACATGTATATATCGTTTTATGGAATTTTTACGGTGTTGTTTTATTTTTTTGTTACTTTTTTGGTTTTTTATATACTTAGATATGATATTGTGTTGGGTTGGTATTATATTTGCCTGACGTTGCCAGATTGGCTTGTTTGTGTAGTTGGTGTAAGGGAGTAGTAGAAATGTTGAAAATTTGGTTTCAGCAAGTCGTTGGAAAATCCAGATTTTACTTTTTGGGTCAGGCGTTTACATACGATCGTCGGCAAGTTGTCGAAAAATTAGTCGTCATGAAGTCGTCGGTATTGTGCTAACGGTTATTGTCGACAGGGCATCGAAGGTTATTTTCCCATGAGGTTTTTTCCAACAATCATTTTGTCGTCGGTAGGTTGTCGGTAAAGGTTACCGACAACTTAATGACGTCGATAAAACACTGTATTTCTAGTAGTGACGGTTGATGGTTCAACCGTAAAAGAAGTGAAAGAAAAAATTAATGAATACAAGTATATGTAGAAATGTATAAAAAAAGGAAGAAATTATATCCAACAACTAAGAAAGTGTTAATCATACATAAAAATAACAAGTACAACTTTTTTTTTTCTTTCGGTTTTTGGAAAAACTTTACAAGGAAAAATGGTCGGCTTCCTAAGTTTTGAAAATGATACAGCGGAAGGACATGAAATATTAAAAGCAAGAACCTATTTTTCTCAACATACTAAACCTTAGTCGATCCAATTTTCACTTAAAGTCATGAAAAGTCGATGTTTTTAAAGGGGAAGAAATAAAAATAGCTTATAGGTAGACCTATCAAATGGGTTGGGCTGGGTCAAAATGGGTTGGGCTGGGCTGGGTCAAAATGGGTTAGGTTGAGTTTGACCCAACCCATTAATGACCCATTCTTTTTGACCAATATATGACCTAACCCATTTATGACCCACCCCATTTAATAAATGGGTTACCCATTTAAAGAATTAAATTTGATTTGACTGATAAAAAACAAATAAACATAAATAATTCTAATTTTATGTTTTGAATTTCGATAAAAATCAAAATTTAAAATTTTAGTTCCAATTCTCATCAAAATTCAAATATGGGGATGTGGTAGTCTGTTATTTTCTAAGTACAACTGTCAGTCTCCATGGAAAACTACAGTGTGCATTAACAATATGAAGTATCGAGTGTTCCATATTGTCCGTAATTTAGGTGGGAGTTAACCGGTCGAAGTCTCGCCTGATTTCAAGTTAGTATGAAGAAATTATTGCAGTTTGAACAAAAAAAATAACGGCTTTTACACCAGGCGGAGTTCAAATATGGGGATGTGGTAGCCTGTTATTTTATGTAACGACCCGTATTTTTACGGATCGAAAAGTTCGTTAAAATCTGGAATTTTCAGCATTTTTAAGTCGTTTCAGATTTTGGGGAGAATTTTGTTAAGTCCTAAGTCGCAACCGACTTAAGGTTGGGACCGACCTAAGGAAGAGGGGTAGTGGTTTAGGTCGTTGGACAGTTTAGGACGACTTATAAGGCTTAGGTCGTAGAAGACTTGAGGAAAAATTGGTGGCCTAAGAGTTTTGGTGGGTTAAGTGTTAGGTCGGCTGGGCGAGTTAACGACCTAGTAGAGTGGACCGACTTAAGGATTTAGACCGACCTAAGTAAGTGACCGACTTAGTAGTAGCGACCTAGTAGTTAGCGAGTTAGGTCGTTAGCGACCTAAGGAAATTAAGTCGTGACCGAGTTAAGTGTTAAGTCGACTGACCGAATTAACGACTTAGGAGTTTGGAGATAGGATGTGAGCGACCTAGGTCTAGCAGTTAAGTTGTAACTCAGTTGAGTCGTGGCCGAGTTAAGGAGACAGAGTGATGAGTCGTTAAGAGTTAAGTCGGCTACTGTGTTAAGTCGGCCAGAGATAGGTCGTAAGTCGTATCACCAGTTAGGTCGCGATTGTGTGTTAAGACGTATCCCCTGATTAAGTCGCGCATTGTTTTAAGCCGTTGGATCTGTTATGTCGCGCAGAGTGAAGTTCTGGTAGGCCGTGAGTGCTAAGTCGTAAGTCGGAGGTAGTTAAGTCGGCAACGACTTATAGGGGGCGGACGACTTAGGGAGATTTCAGCTATAAATAGGAGAGTTTCTCTTCATTTTTGGGATCCGGATTTCGAAGCGACGAAGTGCTGCCATTTTGAGAGCTCGACTTCTACACTTCTTTTCTCCACTCTAATCTAGTGATTCCTTCCATCATCAAATTGAAGATTCGAGAGCTTAGATTGAAGATCTTCATCCTTTGAAGTGAGATTTCTTCGTTTGAAGCGGATTCGTGATAGATCAAGCTTGATCCTTCGCTGTCTAGATCTGAAGCGTATTGATTTGAGGTTGTTTTGGTAATTTGGTGAGTGGTGATTATCTCTCACACGGATCCAAAGGAGTATATCGGATTGTTGGCTCGATTTGGTGTTAAAATAGTGATTTTCATGCATTTTCTTCATCTTAAGTATAGATCCATGTAGATCCATTGTTCATGATGATTTGACAACCATTTTACTAAGTGTTAACCTATGCAAGTTCATTCATCAAGATTGTAGAGATATTTCTCATGATTTCATGCTTGTTAGACTTTCAACTCTTTAATTACGAAATTGCCATTATTGTGATAATTGTCTACTTAGATCATATTTGAATGCTTGATTGTTTGGATTAATGTTTGACTTGGTTGATTGCTATGAATTAGATGATTGATGATTTGATTTAGACCGAAGACGATTCAAAAGCTAAGGGAAAGGCTCTTGAATTGGGAAAGCTGCTTGTGGCATATGTAGCGGGATGATGAAGCTCTTATGCATAGATTTGATGATGTGCTGTTGAGATGAGGCTTTGCGAGGATGTAACGAAGCGAGGCATCATGTGATGAAGACTTGGTCTAATCCGGACGGGATCATTCCAAGCATGTTGATAACTCGGTGAATGGTTCGAGTTGAGGATAATGGATGGATATGAGAATGGTCGTCAAGGAGGATGACTAGGAGGCTTGGGTCCCATCGTTGTTGAGGGTTCTAGCATGCTCTAAGCAAGAGTACGTTTGGGCAGATTCGATAGTCCCAACGACCAACTGTTGATGGTCGAGTACTCTGGGCAGATTCGATAGTCCTAGGCACGGGTCACGATGACGTGCGGGAGTTATGTCTAGAACCGGGGTTACCATTAGCCCTTGACGGACGGCTGAAAGAATGTGCCGGTCATTCAATTAACGGTGATACCGAAGCAATGATAACAGTGATAGCCAGAGTCATGGATGTTTGATTGTATCGTCATTCGGTCTCAAGAGCGGTATTTTCTGGGTGCTTATCTGATCTGGGTTTAGGCCTTGGGGGTTTGTGCTTGGAAAACATCGCCCTTGACTCGAGTGATAATTGCTTTACTTTAAATTGTATGCTCTGCTATGTTCGCTTCTGCTTAGTGTGTGTCTGGGGGCTATCACTGTAGAAAGAGGTTGGAGTGGGAGGGTTGTATTCCTGTTCCTTTTCCTTTATGCTCTTTTGGTATGTTGATTGTTAATTTACTGCTCACTAAGACTGTTGTCTGACTCAAGGCTTTATGTTTTAATTCTTATCGCCTTGGGCTGTTCGTCCATTTTGGGACGGGCAGACTAGGTAGCAGGTGACAGGTGTTGTTCTTGCTTTCCACGATGTTGATATCGAAGACGAGCTGGAGTATTGCATATTGTTTCTTTATTACTATATGTACTGGATGTTCCGCTGCTTTGTAATCTCTGAGTGATGTAGTGAGGCTTGTTGTATTGACTATCCTGATGCTTGTATTCAACTATTATGAAGTTTTATATAATGTCATTTTGTTCTTTAAAGCTTCTCTATACATATGTTCTATTGTATTTTATCCATGCGCTGTGAGTAATACGATAGATTATGATGTTTTAATCTACCTTGGCAATCGTCCATGGTCGCCTGGCACACTTTTCAACGCACTATCTCTAGATTCGGTGCAGGGGTCATGGGCGGTCGTCACATTTGGTATCAGAGCATTGGTTAATCGATTTTACCCAACGCTCGCTGACGTAACTACGTATGAGAGACGTAATTGTATTTTGATGGATGATTACTATACATAATATAGTAGCTTAGTAGAGTTTGAGTCCTTTATGCAGTTGTTTCTCTAGATGTTCTGATCATTCCTTTTTATAGATATTGAGAATGAGTCGAAGAGGGAGACCAGCTGCTAGGGAAGGCCGTGCTACTGAGGGGACTGCTGATTATGCAGCTATGTTCGAAGCTATGATGACTTCGATCATGAGAAGGATACCAGTTCCGGGGGCAGCAGTTGATGTTGGAGTTCAAGTCCAAACTCCAAAACCAGTGGATTTTGCTAAGTTGTGCAAAGATTATACTGCTCTTGGAGGGAAGGTTTTCTTGGGAACAGAATCAACTATTGAGGTCCAGAGGTGGATAGATGCTTGTAGAAGGATCTTTGGTGATTTGGGAATTGAGGATGCGACTAAGAGGAAGTTGGCATCGAGACAGCTTCAAGGGAGAGCCTCTGATTGGTGGAACTCTATTACCATCAATACCCCGGAAGAAGTGATTACTTGGGAGCAATTCCAAGTCAGGTTTGAAGCTAAGTTCATTTCTACAGCTCAGAAGTCTGTTCTGTTCAAGAAGTTTGTGGAGCTCAAGCAAGATGGAAGACCAGTTCTTGAGTATGTTTCTGAGTTCGAAGCTTTGTCCAAGTATGACCGGTCATATATCGAATCTGCATATCAGAAGAATGAGAAGTTTGTGACAGGCTTGGACAGTTATCTTGGGAGGCAGTTGGTGGATCATCTGGATGATTCATTTGAGAAGCTTGTGGAGAAAGCTCTCGGGCATGAGAGTCTGTTTCCTAAGGAAGGATCTGTTGTTGCTGTGACCAGGGAAGAGTCTAAACCCCAACAGGGTGGAAACAAGAAGAGGAAGCAGCAGCAACAGAAGGGTAAGGATGGCCAGAAGAAGCCGAAAGGCGAAGTGACTTGCTACAATTGTCAGCAGAAGGGCCATTTCTCGAAGGATTGTAAGAATCCTAAGGTGCCGATGAAGTGTCACAACTGTGACAAGTCGGGGCATTTCAGGAAGAATTGTCCAGAACCGAGGAGGGACAAGCAGATTGTGCAAGCTTATGCTTTGGGAGCTGTTCCGTCGTCTTCAAAAGCTCCTACCGCTGAAGAGAAAGGAAAGAGTGTGGTGGTTCAAGGTACTCTTTTCCTATGTGGTGTTCCAGTTAGAGTTCTGTTTGATACTGGAGCGTCGCATTCGTTTTTTTGTAGTGAACTTGTAGGCCGGTTGGGTTTGGAACCGGATATTTTTGATAGGCCATTGGTTGTGACTAATCCAGTTGGGGGTTCGTCTTGTTTGTGTATGTTATGCCGTGGTATGATTGTGTCGAGTCATGGTTGCTCTTTTGTTTGTGATTGTTTTGTTCTGAACTTTGCGGGGTTCGGAATTATTTTGGGTATGGACTGGCTTAGGAGGTATGCGGCAAAGGTTGATTGTGAGAGGCTGGAAGTGACAGTCGAGAATGTGGAAGGGCGAAAGATTGTGATACGATGTAAGCATGAAGAAGGCGTCTTCATAAGCTTCATGTTTTCGCTGGTTGTTCCACGGGATGGACTGTCATCGGTGCCAATCGCTAATGGATTCGAGGATGTCTTTGACGAAGTCAAATGGTTGCCGCCGCATAGAGAGATCGAGTTTCGTATAGATCTAGTTGAAGGAGCCAGACCTGTTGTGATGCCTCTTAGGCGGATGGCGCCTAGGGAATAGCAGGAGTTGAGGGTGCAAGTTGATGATCTTTTACAGAAAGGATTCATTCGGCGTAGTGTGTCCGAGTGGGGTGCACCAGTTGTGTTTGCAACCAAGGCAGATGGGTCGTTGAGATTGTGCGTCGATTATCGTGAGCTGAATAAGGTGACTAAGAAGAACAAGTATCCATTGCCGAGAATAGATGACTTGTTTGATCAGCTTCACGAAGCCAAGGTGTTTTCTCAGATGGATTTGGCAACGGGATTTCACCAGTTGAGAGTGGCTAAGGATAGTGTGCCGATGACAGCTTTTAGGACACCATCCGGTTTCTTTGAGTGGCTGGTAATGCCGTTTGGATTGACTAACGCGCCAGCATATTTTGTGGATCTTATGAATAGAGTGTTCAGAGATCAGTTGAACAAGTTTGTAATTGTGTTCGTGGATGATATTCTGATTTATTCCAGAACTGAAGAAGAGCACAAGACACACTTGCGTATTGTTTTGGAAATCTTACGGAAACATCAGCTGAAGGCTAAGTTTTCGAAGTGTCACTTCTGGAAGAGTGAAGTGAGGTTCTTAGGCCATGTGATTTCTGGAAATGGTATAGCGGTTGATCCCGCTAAGGTGGCAGCAATCCAGGATTGGGTCAGACCTAAGAATGCATCAGATGTGAGGAGTTTTCTTGGGTTAGTAGGATATTATCGACGGTTTATCAAAGACTTCTCCAAGGTAGCTGCACCATTAACAGGATTGACAAAGAAGAACCAAGTGTTCAGATGGGAAGCTAAGTGTGAGCAAGCTTTCGGAATCCTGAAAGAGAGATTGACAAGTGCTCCTATTTTGACTATTCCAAGTGGGAATGATGAGATGGTGGTTTACACCGACGCATGTGGTACTGGACTTGGAGCAGTCACTACAACAAAAGTTAGTTTGGACAGCATTCATTCTCAGCGTTCAAACATTGAAAGCTGTAGAAAATGTATTCATAGTATTGTTTTTAGGGTTTAACGCTGACAAAAACATTTTGGTTTGCCGCCTTAACGCGGTCTTCATTTCCCCCTAGGTTAAAAGAAGTTCCGTTTTCCAATTTCTTCGCACAGTATTCCTTTCCCTCTTCCTCAATTTCAATTTCCCCCAAAGTCATTTTGATTTCAATCCATCATCCTCCTCGTGGATTTCTCTATTGCTGGCTAAACTCGGTGGTTTCCCTTTCCTCTTCGATTTCCCTACCCGCGGTTGCTCTAAACTCGGCAGATTCTCTTTCCACTTTGATTTTCCTACTTGCGGTTGCCCTGCATCGGTCGAGAATAGAAAATTTGGTGAGCATTTTTTTACCCTAGTTTTTAGTTCGATTTCAAATCATTGCTTATTATCAGATCTCTGGTAGCCACTGGTAAAATGTTTCTATTTTTGTTGCATAGGAATCAATGATACCTATGTTTTGGGTTTGTAAAGTAGTATTAAACTGATATTTTTTTCATTGTTTTCATTATTTTTGATGTTTTGGTAGTTTTGAATAGCATATATCTTCATATCTCCGTCCCAATAATTATATAGGAATACAAAAACGATAGCTTAAGATAAAACTCACGTGATAACTCCTACTACTAGCCACTGGTATTATTCTTTTCCTTTTAAGTTTTGAAGATGACAATAGTATTTTAATAGTTATTTTGATTTTCAATACTATGACTAAAGTTAAATTGTGAGCAATAACAGTAGATATATATTTCATGGTATGATTACAGTTAAATAGGTTGTCGGATGCAAATATGGCAAGAAGATATTTGTTTTGCTCTGTCTACGCATAAGATGTTTGAGTAATTTACTTTATGGGATTTCTGTGTGAAATGTATAAAGATTTCAAGTGCTGACTATATCAGTTATCTTTAAGTTAAAAGGTACCCAAATCACCTACCTGTTTCATAAATCCTTCACGATATACATTTAGTTCTAGTAGAAATTGTTATCTCTATCCATTTGGAAAACCTTATATTAAAAGCTTAGCGATATATATGGAGACATTAGTGTGTTAGTCATTGGTATAAGTATGTTACATTTGGGGTTTTCATACATCAACCATGAAATGGTCGGTGTTCATTGATGATTATTGGGTGATTGATCCACTCTTATCTATTAAACGAGGACAACTTAGAGTGGTCTTCATGAAAATCCACAAGCTAAAATGTCACATACTTTTCCATTTAAATTTATGTCATATTAAATGAAGTGAGCTTGAGATCAATATTTAATCTCACATTAGACTGGGATATGAGATACATAATTATTTTGAAAAGATAAAGAACTGTGAATTGCAGAAAACAAGAACTGAAGTTTGGAAAGTATTTGAATTATTTTCGAAGATCTTATATTTTTCTTTAAAATCTTTTGAAACATTTTGACTTTTTCTAGAAAAAAGGAAAAATGGTTTGCACTTTACTTAATATTTTACGGTGATGAGATATCAGTTTTGAAACAAAATTGAGAGCTCACTTTTGAAATTTTGAAACAAAACTGAAAGCTCAGTTTTTTTTCAAAACTGAGCATGACCTCAGTTTTGAAACAAAACGGAGACCTCAGTAGCTCAGTTTTGTTTCAAAACAGAGCATGACTAATAAACAAAAGATATTAGGAGATGACTTGGTTAAAATATTTAGTTTTGAATTTCGATATTCATAGATGCAAAGGATTTTGGTATTTCACACATCTACTATATAAAGATTACCCATCTGTTCAACGAAAAAGGAGCAGAAAATGGTTTTGAATCTGTAGCTTGCTTGCATGATTTTATTTGAAGCATGTGTGCATTCTTATACTTGAATCCCTGTCATTTGTCTCGCTGGTTACCCTATTTCTATAATAAAGTAGATTGCATGCTTTAAGTTATATTCTTGTTTGTATATCTTAGTTATAATAAAATTGTAGTCTATCCTATGCCTTCCATTTTCTAATCTGATTAGATAACACTTCCAGTTTCTTTATATACTTAGGTATATAAACATGCCTCGGCCTTGTAATATTTGTATTAACTAGTCAAGCTTTCATTCTATTTATTTGACTACATGAGATATAAGCTACATATATTACTTATATTATTCTTTCTTGTGTTAATTTCTTGGATGCTAATCTTTATACGCTACAGATTTTCATAATTTGAACATTTTTGTTGAAATCTCTGTTTGCTTTATGCTATGTTATTTTCGGAGGATAACTCATTATCTTATTTTGTGAGGAGGATAACAGATGCATGTATTTGTTTTACGTACTAAAAAGTTGCAAGCAAAAGACCTCTGAGTTGGAATCGAATAGCTTATTGGTTTTGCCAAGAATATCTTCTCTATGAAGGGCAGTTGTAGCTAAATGTCTTTGTCGTATTAATCTGCATGTTTAATGGTGGTGTTGTTTGGTAGTGGCTAATTATCAAGTATCAACCGTTTCTGCTTCATTTCAGATTTAAAATATTGAAGTCCTAGTTTTCTTCGTTTCGTCGGGTCAGTATAACATAAACATTATATTTTATCAGATCCACTTTTCTTTTTCTCTCCTCTTGTATCAGCCAAATCTATTAGTTTTTCTTTCAAAAACCACATGCTTAAAAAACAAATTATCCTTCAAGAAAAAAAATTAGACTAAATCATAAACTAACACATACAATAATCAACCACACAATACAATATACATGCTGTTAAATTACAACCACAGCCCATCACTCCATCATACAAACCACAACACACCACACAATAAATTTCTCAGACCTAAAATCACTTCAAACAAGGTAATATTGAAAAATAAAATATGACAAACTTAGAAACACTATTTTCCATCAAACATACGCCACATATATTACTTATATTGTTCTTTCTTGTGTTAATTTCTTTGATGCTAATCTTTATACGCTACAGATTTTCATAGTTTGAACCTTTTTGTTGAAATGCTCAGAATTCTGTTATACCTGCAGAAAATGGTTAAAAGTACGAAGAAAACAACAAACAAGAAGCTTACTCGCTCTCAAAGAAGACTTGTAGAATCAGAGCTAGAGCAGTTGGTTCACATGTTAATGAAATGTCAAGTACGATTTCAAATTATATTTATAAGTGAATAAGTGAGATATTGTTCAGAATATATGAATATACAAAGAGTTGTATATTATTTGCAGGCGGGTTGTATTTGCTTAGCTTTGGGCCTACCCGCAAGCCCATTAACTCATATTTGCTTATATAAATACAAGTATACCGTGTACTCTATAATATTATCAAATATCAGCAATAATACAAGCAATTATCTCTTTCTTTAATATGGTATCAGAGCCATCTAAGATTGCTTAACAACAAATCAATCAATCTTTCTTTAATATGGTTGATTTGCTGATGAACTGGAAGAGTTTGTAGATGGAGCTGGTGGAAGCGAAACTGCTTGTTTCAGTTTGTAAATGGTGTAAGAGTTCAAGCAATTTGCTTGACGGGTATGGTGCGGCTTTGGTTTAGGCTGCCCAATGTCTGTATGCATACAGATTGCAAGAGATCTGTATCAACCTGTCACCTAACCAATCTTCCCTACACTCACTGTGAAGTCATTCTTTATCCTGCCAGTGGTGTAGAGTGTAAGGTACCAATCAATTATTGATGCTAGATATTCGATTCAAGTGTATATGTTTAGGTATGTATTTTAAATTTGGAGATAAGCTTCAAGCACCGGCAATTTTTCCAGTAGAAAATACACAGGCTGCATAAATTTATTGTATTTAGAAGTACAATAAATTAGAATATGAAAATTTGAGTTCAAATGAGAATTAGAATTTTGATAATTTTAAAATTTCAAAAATAAACAACAAATTTTAATTTTTATTATTATTCAAATCTAACTTAAATCGCTTAATGATTTAAGTGATTCGTATATTAAGTGAGTTAATCTATATACTTAAAGAGATAAATAGGATGAATCATAAGTAGGATCAACCGATCTTTTCATAATCCCACCCTACCCGTTTAATTGACAGAATGGGATAATGGGAGTATGTGCTGAATATAGCTCATGTTAGTAACAAGTGTCAAGTTTAACCCAGGAATTGTTGTGTGGTATTCAAGTGTAAACTCTATGTAAACCTGCTGACCTACCGCTGAAATTTCAACGTTTCATAACGCTACCACTGTTACGAGGGAAGACAGTTCAATGCTAATTACAATAACCCACCTACCACTGACCAATCATCTTTTGATTACTTCAGTAGAACCATCAGATTTTACTGAAGATTCTCACTATATAGTAGTAATAATGACCACTGATCATGCGACCAAAGAGATGAATCTGAAACAAATCATAACTGGATTAATGTAAGGGCATATCTAGTGGTTGGTATTCAGCATGTGGAATGAGTTAGGGATCTTGAATAGGGTTTGAACGTCCAGACGTTCATTAAATGAGCGTTTGAGCTCAGACGTCTATTTAACGGACCGCTAAGTGTGATAAATACGAAAGTGTGAAAATCAGAAGACCATTTAATGTGCCTCTGAAGTCAGAAGCCTATTTAATGGGCTTCTGAAGTTAGACGTCCATTTAATATGTGCCGGACTATTTGATTTTCTTATCTAGTTCAGGATTGAATATTTAGCGTTTTGAAAATTCAGTTCTAAACCCACTAATTAATTGACCATGAAACTAAAATGAAATATATGGACCTTGCTTTATCATTTGGATTATATACATTGCATGTCACCTGTAAATCATAATCTTGTGTTAGTTAAATCTATGTAATATCTGAAGCAATATAATTCACAGAATTAGCACAAAATCAACACTATCTACAGCATACAACCAGGCTTTTAAATCTCCCCGAGATGGCCGAGATGAAAAATCCGAGATATCAGCCAAAATCCGAGATTTGGCAGCCTATTTAGTTATAAGTGTTTTAAATATCGCCCGAGATAGCCGAGATATTTTCCCGAGATATTGGCCAAAATCCGAGATTTAAAACACTGCATACAACTATCATAGTTTTTTAAGTTTATGTGTATGTATGGTTATATATTTACCCTTGTACCTTGAACTGTAAGTTGATGAATTTAATATTGAGATTAATGGTACTAGTTAAAATATTGCTGTCTGAATAAATTTATATGTTATAAATCTGTGTATTAAAATTTGAGAAACCATCCAAACGGACAATTTTATGCTGGTGGTTAGAAATCAGTGTTGTCAAATCAGTATTTAATACGATATTAGTCTAATTAATTTGACCGGAATAATCGATTAACAAATATGAGTTACAGGTCATATTAGAATTCAGGATGGTTACAATTAAAAGGTGATTTTGGTTAAATTAAGTATATGTCAAAATCAAACAAAGTTCCAGCTAATGATATGTTAATCTTTAGTGTTAAAATCTATCATCAATTATTGTCTGCGTTCCTTTGCTTTTTCCTAATCCCAAATTGGCTAAACAGTTCTTTCTTGTCTCACATTTCATTGTTTCTTTAAACTAATTTGGATAATTAAAATGCATTGCTTATCAAAATTATATGTGGTTATCATGATAGTTCATCGGATAAAACACTGACATAATTTCTTGTCTCACATTTCATTGTTTCATTGTTTGATTAGTTTTTTCCCGTCCTGTATTGCTTGGCATGCAGCCACAATTTTACCACTGGAAGGGATACTTGTAAATTTGATTGTAGCAGAGAACTAAAGTTTTCCATCTTCTCTCATTAGCTATGCTGTCACGGACAGCAAAGCTATTGTAAACCTTGAAAATTTGAAAATATTAGACGGCAATGAATAGCAATAGAAGAAACTATATAACATTGTCAAGTGTTTGAGTTTAATGAGGCTTAGGCAGAGTTGCGGTAGCATTGCTGGTTACAAAGCAATTTGTTATGGTAAGTTGGATAGCAGACGTAAGTTAAATTTGTTCTAAACCAAATGAAATCAAATGAAACCAAATGAAATCTGTTTCTGTAAGATTATATTCTTGACTTGCATCTGTTCATATTTCACCAAACTGATATCACGTGCCTATCTCATGTTAAATGGTAGTGTCCAAGTTGAAATTAAACTCATCCTCTCTTTATTTGAATGGTTGCATGTATAAATCTGGAGTTGCCAGCTAGGAAAGTCTTTGTTTTGAAGCCCAGAGTTTGCGTTTAGCTGTGACTTACCACCAATCATTTAGACTTATTTATTTCTATCTTCAATTATTGTTAGTTATTTTTACATTATTATATCATACTTGTGAAACACTTAATTGTGTAATATTGTTGGATACTACAATAAAACTCATCTATGTAAATCATACTTAACAATAATGTTGGATACTACAATAAAACTCATCTATGTAATATCTATTAGTGTAAACCGAGAACTGTGATAAAAATATTGATTTGCTTGTAATAATTGTATTGAGATTATCAGATGGGTTTAGATTTTAATTTATGTTTACTCACTGACTTCATCGCAGGTAATTAAAGATGGCGATGGCACATTCTTCTTCCGTAGCAAGTAGCAAGCATATGAAACTTTTTAGATGCACGTTTTGTTGTTGGCATTTGGTGTAGACTTACTTTATTGATATTATATTTTTGTTTAACATATACCTTATCTTTATTTAACAATATTATGATAACTTGGTCAATTGTGTTATTTTTGTTTATGGATATTATTGAAACTTGATTTATAGATGTTTTTTGTATATTAATATTGTTTTAGCTAGTTTATTTAACAGATTATTATTCATTAGAACATGTTATGTATACTGGTTGCTTGATTATACTCAAAATGTAGTTCTGGAATATGCAAATATAGTGGAATGTTAAAGCTGTGAAAATCATATAAATAGAAGACATCATCTATTTTTATGCTGTCAATGAAGAAACAACAGCGTTTAATTCGTGTTGTAATTATCATTAAATAGTTAGTAACAGCGTTTATTAAACGTTGTTGTAAACTGTAGTAAAGCATCATCCAACTGTAAAAACATAACACAGCGCGCATTAAACGCTGTAATAAAAATATTAACAGCCTAAATAAAACGCTGTCAAAAGAATAATTTCCACAGCGTTTAAAATTAAGCTGTTGTAAGTTCTTTTTATACGATAGCTTGTCGTTATACAGCGTTTGTTCTAACGCTGTTGTGTCATATAACAGCGTTTAATAAACGCTGTGGTATCAAATTTTTTACAGCGTTTTCTATTTTGCTGTTAAAACTTTTGCATCTACGACAGCATGTCGTTATACAGCGTTTATAATAACGCTGTCGTATCATATAACAGCGTTTTTGAAACGCTGTCAAAAGCTGTTTTTGGTGTAGTGAGTGCTGATGCAGAAGGATAAGGTTGTTGCGTATGCCAGTCGACAACTGAAGCCGCATGAAAGGAATTACCCGACTCATGATTTGAAGTTAGCGGCGATTGTTTTTGCTTTGAAGATGTGGAGACATTATCTATTGGGAGTTCGATTTGAGTTGTTTACGGATCATAAGTCGTTGAAGTATCTTTTCTCCCAAAAGGATTTGAATCTTCGGCAGCAACGTTGGCTAGAGTTTTTGGCATCATATGATTTTGGTATAGCTTATACTCCGGGAAAAGGTAACGCGGTGGCAGATGCGTTAATTCGAAGACATGCAGGATTGGGAGCCATGTTTTCAGAATGGAAGAATCTCGAGTATTTAGCTGGATTTGACTTCAGGCCTAGATGCGAATTGGAACCTGAGATGTTGGCAAACTTATCGATAAGACCGACTCTTGTGGAAAGAATTGGCGAGAGCTAAAAACGAGACGATAAGCTTGTCAAGATTATCCATGATTTGGAATCTGGATTGGATCCAGAAAAGGATAAAGGATTCGAGGTCGATCGAGAGGGTTGGCTTCGGAAGCAAGGACGACTAGTTGTTCCCGATATAGATGAATTGAGGAGTGAAGTTCTGAAGGAAAGTCATCACTCGAAGCTAACAACTGTCAGTCCCCATGGAGAACTACAGTATGCGTTCACAAAATGAAGTATCTAAGTGTTCCATATTGTCCGTAATTTAGGTGGAAGTTAATCGGTCGAAGTCTCGCTTGATTCCGAGTTAGTATGAAGAAGTTATTATAGTCTGAACAAAAAAAAATAGCGGCTTCTGCACTAGATGGAGTTCAAATATGAGGATACGGTAGCCTGTTATTTTCTAAGTACCACTATCAGTCTCCATGGAAAACTACAATTTGTGTTCAAAATTCTTATTTTCAAAATTTATATTTTCAAATTTTAAGTTTTTAATAAAATGAGTTATCTATTTATAACCCTTTTAAAAATAGGTCAACCCAAATCCATAATCCATTTTATAAAATTCATAAATGGGTTGACCCAATCCATTTATAAGTAGGGTTAATAGGTTGGGTTATATTTTGATAGGTCTGCTTATAGACTAGAGGCATATAGACTTTGAGAGTAAATTCTTTTTAATGTTGTTTTTGAAAATGTTTCGCATTTTTTGTTTTTAATTTTATACATCTATGCAATGGTATATCTTCTGCATTATGATTATATTTTTTTAAGGTGATTTGCGTCTTCTAGTTTTTTTTGTATTTTTCTTTTGTAAAGCGAGCATTTGCATTTTTATGAAATATATGTTTTTTAATTGTTATTATTTTATGTGTATGAAGATTTTGATTTATAGTTATTCAATTCAATATTGAATATTTGATGTTTTGCATGTTATTTTTTAGTTTTGAAAATGTGTAATTGTCATACTTACATAAAATGACCAATACCTTTTTATTTTGTAGGTTTTTGTTGTAAAATGGTGTAATGTAGCGATCTTATCAACTACAATATATCTATTTTTTTCGATCGTTTGCATATATATCTTTTTGAAAGTACAGATTTTCTGCTTTTCTATTTCAAGAAAGTTATTTTGTGCATTTTAAATTTTGGTGGAGTTGATTTGTTCTTCGAGTTTTGCATTTTTCAGATAATTTTACATATTTATTTTTGTTTTGATATAATTTGCACTTTTTTTAAGTGCAAACGTATGATCTTTCAATTTTTTGAGAAAAACATAAATTCAACAAAACTTTTCAGATTTGTGCATATATTGATTCTATGTATTTTATATTCTTTTTAACGTGGATTTGGAAGTGTTTACGAGAAAATATGGAAGTGAGATAGGATTTGATAGAGAAGACGATATCACGGTGCATGTTTTCTGAAAATAGAAACCTCTAGAATACATAATGATATGAGTATTTTTATCTAACTAATAAATAAAATACAACTAGTTCTTCTTCCCAAAATCCCAAAATTTAATGCTATTGTTATGTCTACAGCTAGAACTAGCGGAAACGCAAGTGTAGAAGCCAATATCGTTAGCAAATAGCAATACCTATTTGAATAATATATACTTTAGTTCATCGTAATAAAATCTAACCTGTTAATAAATGTTTTATCCTCACAGTAGAAAAACATATTAATGAAAATGTAAACCTAGCCAACCCGTTGTTGATAATGTGGTTTCTGCAAAGAGTCATCCCAATATTGCCAACCCCCCTTCCCGTTAGTCATCACTTTTCACTAAACTTTCCTGAAATGCTGGGAGTACATCTCCAGAAAGTTTGATACCATTGCAGAGGATGGCGTTACGATTCCACCTTAGGAAGTTATAGAAGTTGGACATGAACTTTGAAGGGATTACATACTGTTTTTTTTCTTTTGGATACCAGCCCACTCGTTCGTGATCATTACAGGCGAGTGATTGACTTAGGTAAAATGAATGTGATCAAAGAATCGACAAACATGATAAGTATAGTGGGCAGAAAATCTTGGTAACTTGTTCAAGCGAAGAAATGACCGAAGGAAGATCGTTGTACTTGTTCATGGAAGAATCATTACAAGTGTTGTGTTTAACACTTTGGGAAGACATGACCTACCTAGCACAAGCGATGATACGGTAAAGAAAGAAAATTAAAATATGAAACCTCCCACAAAGGTCATCACTATGAATCGGATTATTTTCTTAATAATAACCATATCCTTAAACGGTTACGATTTACACCATCGTCTACAATTTTTTGCAAGGTACGGTATGAGAAATCAAACCAAATAAAAAGAGAAGGAAGTCTTATAAGCATTTTAATAAACACATTCACTGCAAATTAACGAAAGCGTTAGAAAATAAGAAAACAAAGATGCAAGATGAAGGATTGACTCATCAATCAATCAGCTAGATCAAAGAAATCTCAAAGATGGCAAGAGCAAGTAGCAAGAATTTCCAAGAAAAATGTCTGAGATGAAAAAAAAGGAGAAAAGAAAAAAGAAGTAAAAAATGATGGAAAATTTTCAGACATAACCTTGTTTTGGTAAACAATAACACAAATAACCTAGTTTTGATTTTATTTACAAACATAGATCTGTTTTCGCCAGCTAGACGAGGGCGAATTTTCGAAATGCGCCTTTGGGCGAATTTTCGAACTGCGCCAACATGCGACTTTCGAAAATTCGCCCAAAGGCGCATTTCGAAAAGTCGCCCTCGAAAATACCCTGCACACATAAACAAGTTATGTTGGTCCATTTAACAATCACATACATATATAATTTCTTATATAACAACTTTCGTAGATATCAGCTTGCAAATCTAACAATTGCGAAGTTCATTTAAGTTCGGCACATAACTAGTTGGTTTGATACATAGAAATTACATTCGTTTAAAATTGAAAACACAAAAGGTATAAATTCGTTACGCAGTCATACATCTGATAATGGAAGTTTAGGTCGCTGCAGTACATCGCTTTTTGTTATGGCCCTGTGATCCACATTTGCTGCACCTGTTTGATTTAGGCGTTTGATGCTCGTCCATAACGTTTTTTATCCTTGTAGATTTAGGTCGTCCAGGTTGTCTTCTTGTAGGTGGAGGCAATATATGTGGACCGGTGTATGGTCTCCAGTATCTCTTATCACGCACGGGATGAAACTCTGCCTGATATGAAGGTTTGTAACTTTGAACAGAGTACCACTCTGATGCGAACTCATGATGTGCTCTGTTAGCACCGTAATCCTGTGCCGAACAAGCCGCCATTATATGTGCACATGGTATTTTTTGCAGTAGAGGGATGTTGCATGTACATGAGCAGTTAGGACCATCAATTAACACTTTAAATTCATCGCCGTAGCAATGAATAACTTGCCATTCTGTTCGACTAAAGCGAACTAGTTTACAACGACGTGCTTCAATAGCTCGATCTGCTATTTTAGCTTCCCATTTTGGAGTCAAACGTGTTGTGATAGCATCCGCCGTCTCTCGTCTCTTACAAAAATATTCAACCGATCGGAAGAAGGTTCGTGCAACCAACGCCTTTATAGGTAATGATCGAGCACCTTTCAGCACACCATTAAAACTTTCAGATGCATTGGTGGTCATAACATGAAAGCGTCCTCCATCGTCTTTGAAAAGGGCCCAATTCTCTTCAAAATTCCCTAAACTTCTTTCAATCCATTCATGAGCCCGTAAATTTGTAGCTTTAATTTCTTCTCTGATTTTGTTGTATTCAACTACTTCTGAAGCACATGCAGCTGAATAAAATAAAGCTGTAAGTCGGTTATCCCTAAAACCCGCTGTTTGAAAATTAGCTTTAAGATATTGTGCACAGAACCTATGTTTGTGTGGTTCTCGCCACTTCTCCTGTAAAGCCTTCAGAATTCCTTTCATCCGATCCGATATGAAAGTAATACGACGATTGCAAACACTGTGAAAATATTCACGCATGCAAGAAAAAAACCAACCCCAGCTATCATATGACTCGGATTCGACAACCGCATAAGCTAATGGAAACAGACAGTCATCCGCATCTACAGCAGTAGCAACAAGCAACGTCCCTTTGTATTTACCATACAAATGTGTCCCGTCAATACATAGCAATGGCCGGCAGTGTAGAAAACCTATAATTCAAGGGCCAAATGACCAAAATGCACGATCAAATACGCCAACTTCATCGTGGGTCACATGTCCAACAGTCCCCGGATTACTTCTCTTTATTTCCTCAAAATATTGAGGCAAAGTCGCATATGATTCGACCCAGTCACCATAAATTCTTTCAATTGTTTTGTTTAATGCTCGCCAAGCTTTCATGTAACTAATTTTGATGAACAATTGGTCGTTGACAAGCACTTGAACTGTACCTGCTGTGATATCCAAATCGGCCTTCACAAATGACATGATTTTTGACACAAGAAAATTAGAAGTGGCTTGCTTGTGGTTGGAATTAACTGTAGGATTGACACAGGTATGTTCGCTAGGCAACTTTCTGATTTTCCACCAACCAGACTGCGATTTCTTTGAGACTATTGCATGTATTCTCCATGGATAGTTAGTGTCAACATTACATATAGCAGTGTATATCATTTTATTCGACTTGACCGGCTTGTACGAAACTCCATGTAGAATTGACCATTCGGTTAATTGGTGTAGCATGTTTTGCTTACTTTCAAATACCATTCCAATAGCAAATCCATTTTGTATGCACGCTGTTGAAAATTTTTCCCCAGCAAATTGCAGGTTAGCAACGACCGATCTTGCCATCATTTGTGCAGTACATAGATCATCATCCAACGGTACTTCCATTTGAGCTTCTTCACCATCACCTTCAGCATCATCTACGCTTGGAAAATCGTAGTTTAACGATTCATTGTTCACCTGCATTCGTTCTACCCAACACGCATCATTATTAGTGGTCGCAACAGCCATACTATCAATTTGAGGAACATGTTCGGTGTCTCCATCTATATTAACATCCATATTAGTGGCAATATTGGAATCATGTGAGTGTTGTGACGGTCCAGCACCACATTCTACAGCAGTATCCTCAAGACTTGTACATCTGTTTACAACTGTATCTTAGTACGAAGCTAGAGTAGATAGGAAACATTACCCAAATAAATTGCTAAACATTCCTTTGACTTATAGCATACATTTGTGATGGAGTAGGATATACCGGTTGCGACAAATGAATATTTTGTTGTTCAGCACAGACATTTTGTAGATGCATTTGTTGTTGGAAACTGAATGTGTTAGAAGAAAGTATTAGGCAATTGTAATTTAAAATGGTACACGCAAAATACCAATGTTAACAACGATACCTTGGATGCATCGTTGGTGGTGTATAGTACGGAACGTGCTGTTCTGGAGTTGGTTGCGACATCATGTAATGCATGAAACCATAGTTTATGGGAGGAGGACCATGACCCCCAGCATGTACATATGGATTACTGTAAGTAGGAGAACCTAAGCTTGCTGTAGGAATATCAGTTTCCAACATTTCTGTAAAATGCCCTAATCCTGTGCTAACGATAGGAGATTGTACATGTTCGTGCAGATTTTCTTTTGCAACTTTCCCAACGTACAAATCAATGGATTTGGTAACCGCAGAATACATAACTTCAACATCCTCATCGTCTGAAAGTGTTATTGCTTTTGAACCAGAATTCGTTGGCCAGTTAATGACCAACTCAATATCAAATTCGATTGGGCTTATTTTTGTCGCTTTGTAAACCGATTCTTTCAACTCAAATAGTGTGCAACATTTGCGTACTCTCCCTGGTTTACAAAAACCGCCGACATACTTCCCGTTTTTCTGTTCGTCGACGATCAGTTCACCGTCGTAGTAGCAAAATGTGGGAATGAGATTTCTAGCCATTCTACAAACAAATAGTTTTTATACGACCAACCAGTTTCTGTCCATTCATATGAAAATATGTTAATGGATCTAACAAAGCTAGGGTTTGTAATTTTCTTATCAATTTTTGTGCAGGGATATAGTGAAGACGTTTGCGTAGACCAGCAACGACTCTATTGCAACAACTAACCGTTTATCGAAAGAAATTGAGGCTTAGTGTTTGGGAATGTAAGCTGAAAGAAAATGGGTTCTTCAGATCTGGAAAAAGTTGGGGTGTGTTATGAGGAGGTGAGTGCTAAAGCTGACTTGATATAAAGAAGTTTTTTAATTGGCGACTTTGCAAAAGTCGCCTTTGTGCGAATTTTCAAAATTCGCCCAAAGGCGAGTTTTGAGAATTCGCCCAAAGGCGACTTTTGAAAAGCCGCCAATTAAAAAAAAGCCTAAAACACATTATAAAACAGATTATTAGTCTGTTGAACTACAGAATACCTCTCAATAAAAAATACAGGACTGACAGACGATTAAAAGCAAGTATATACAAACAACAACCACCGGATACTACTTTACTACCAATACATCAAAACATCCCGTCAATCACGTGGTAACCGGTAGCACCTTGCAAGCATTTCATTGTGAATTGCAATATTCATCCTCTCCAAGCAACTAACTTTAGCTTGCATCTCTAGCGCGTATTGGACCCCCCTTTCTGTCAGTGGAGGATCGAACCATTCAAAAAATTTACAACTACGCACCCCCTGATGCGTCTGTGCATCGATATACGCTTTACAACCGTAAAACCGACGTCCTGCATTTCTCTAACTTTTGAAAACAACAACGTTACATTCAACTCCGCAATAGCAAAGTAATGAACGTCCCATGATGCTAGAACTTGATCTATCAGGGTTTTGTTGAGCAAGTACGGTCATCAATCTGGAATGCATTGATTTTTGTACCGGTTGGGGATTCTCGAGTACGACATTTGCCTGCATAGCACAAACAAGTTCGTTCTCTACTTCTGCATTTGCCTCTGTAGCATCTAGTGTTGGTAGATCTTCCACTTGTGTCTCCGGAACAAAATCGACCTCACCGTCTGCGCCCTTGTTCCGCTCGTAATCGTCATATATTTTCATCATCGTTTGATCATCGATCTCCCATTCCTCCATTTACACCTAGAATAAAAGTTTAAAAAAAGCCCAAATTAGTCAAACTTGCAACCATGTGTTGATTTACTTTCCGATTTGAACAAAATTGAAGAATGGTGTACTATAAATCAACAAGTGTGAGAATAGATGAAAAAAATTGACAAAATACCAACCTTAATGACTTCTGCAAAATATTTTGCACAAATTTGAGTTTTTGGTTCGACCCTAAAACAAAAAGAAATGAAAAAGGAAGAAGGGGCTAACTGGTTAGAACAGCAGCAGGTTTCTGTGGCGAATTTCCAAAATTCGCCAATGGGCGAATTTTCAAAATTCGCCCATTGGCGAATTTTGAAAATTCACCACAGAAACCTGCTGCTGTAAACAGAGCAGCAATTTCAATCCCCGCCTAAACTACGGCGGTTTACACAAACATCACACAACTACACACATTTAACAAAACACAACTACACACATTTAACAAAACACAGCCACACAAGTTTAACAACGTTTTACAAATCCAAAAAACATTAGTTCGTCCATTACAAAACCAAACAACATTAGTTCGTACATTACAAATCCAAACAACATTAGTTCGCATCAAACAACATTTTCTATTTAGTCATGAAGCTCATGAAATTCGCGCGGGCTTCTTCTTTGCCGACGCGTTACCAATGGTCTCGAACTGCTACTACTGCTGCTGCTGCTACTCCGTTCTCTGCGGGCAGTGGAGGACGAAGGTAATGCGGCCATTGGTTGAGATGGACCAGGAACAAATTCTTCGTGTACCGGTGCAGCTTGTGACGAGGTGCCTTGTGACGATGAACCCGCACCTCCTCTAGAACGACGTCGTGTGTACACAAGCGCTGGAGGCGGTGGAGGTGGAGATGGAGCTCTCGGCCTATCAAGTTTATTCCTGCATAACACAACATCTAGAATTCTTTGGATGTTGGTGCACATCCTCCTACCCTCCTCGTCGTTTTGACGTTTGCGAAGATTTTCTGCTTCTTCCCAAGCCCTGCTTATACCGGCTGCCTGTAAAGTTGAATGAAAATTAGCAAAAGACAAAACCATCATAAGTAATTGATATAGTACTTACAACATCAACTTACCACGTTCCTCTCAAGTGGTGCTCTGGGAACGTACGGGCTTCTATACACTGCCTCCACTGGCGCCGTAAGAACATATCGCCGTGTTATGTTTCAGTACCACCGTTTGTACCGCTCTAGCGTGATGGTAGGCTCCCTCTCAATCTGGGTAGCTGTATGACGATCATTCCACAACTGAATGTGGGATCCATACTCCTCTGCATTGTACGTAGAAGTGCAGGGTGGCGCATCATCCGGTATATGCTGTATCATGCCAAACTGTCTCATAACCCTATCGGGTAAGTGAAATGCAGTCTGGGTGTAAGATATGAGTGGCACTCTCGCAGTCCACAAGTATCTAGCAGCTGTACACATGGCTGGAAGCTGTGCTAGCACATCCTACGTGTACGGTGTCCATGTCACCACTTCATCCTCCAGCACATCTAACTCGTTGCGGTAGAACTTCACACTCCGTCTTGGGGTTTGGCGCGTTTTTTTGGTCCTACCCACCTGTTATAAGATGTTAGCAAATGAATATTACACATGAAAATTGCATTGTTTAAGTAATTTTAAAGGATAAAAATATACCGAGACCCAAGCGGCATCGACTGATCGACAACAGCGTTTGTCACTAACAATCTTCCGATCGGAAGATAAGTCCACGACCAAAGCTGCATTTATAAGAAAAAATTACGACCAAAAATGAGACAAATCATGTAAAACAGTAAACTATTGAAGTTTGTTTCAAACCTGTACTAGTGTCAGACATCCACCAACAGATTTATTCTCCAAAAGAGAAAGCCTGGATAACTCCATATATGTATAAGATAACACAGCACTGCCCCAAGAGAACTTACCACACTCCTCTAAATCAGCAATATACGGAAGCCATTTCAGATCTACCCGAGTCTTTGTATGGTCGCACATCAATCGAGAAACAATGATGTGCAAAATAATAGCACGTGCTCGCTGCTGAATCTGAGCCTCTGTAGCATCAGCAGGAATATCGTGCGACAATTGACGTCTATACCACATGACTTCCACGAACTCATTGCCCCTTGTTTGTTCGGGGGGTGGGTCAAGACCGAGTAAATCATGACACAATTGCATATAGTCATATGCCACTTCTCCATAAGCCACTGCATTGCCTTCAATAGGCAAACCTAACAACACAGCTACATCTCCTAATGTAATCGTCATCTCACCAACAGGAAAATGAAAAGTGGAGGTCTTCGGTCGCCATCTGTCTGCCAAAGCAGTGATAAGATAGTGGTCAAGCTGGATGTATCCTAACTTCATTATGTGTAAAAAAAACCGGCCCTCTCAATCTCAGTCAATACTCCTGGATGGTTTGAAGTCACTTTCTTCACCGACGTGGAGTGATCTATAGTTGTATCTGGATCGTCACGCTGATCAAATGATAAATACAATTAAAAGGCAGGAATTATACCACCTGACACAAAATTACATTTTTTTTAAAACCACCTGCATCCATATGTCGTTAGAAGTACGATGCTGTACTTGAAGAAATAATACCCTTCCATCAACGGGTCCGGCCTCCATCTCAACATACTCTACAAAATACAAGTATTAAAAATCATTTCATTTCGATAAAAAATATACACTAACTACAAATTGACAACCTCCTAACCTACAAAGTAGTATGAATGCACGTAAAATCATTGTCGTTCATATAAATTGCTTATAACACTAATCTTAAGTTGCTTTTAAGAACCTTTTTTATTATAGTTTTTATACCCTACTTCTAACTTAGTTCAAAATAGTTGTCACTAAAATGTGTAAAAATACTTGTAATGATAGTGTTGTAAATGCTTTATCAATGGTGATGTTCAAATGATTTACTTTACAAGCACAATTTTTTTCTTTGAACAACAAATTACAAGATAACATTGACATCAAGCCCTAATTTATAAACAACAAATTATGGGTATAGATTCATACCTATTTCTTGTTCTATACCTGATGTGCTTGCCATTGAGTAATTTGGGAAAGAATTTGAATATAAAATGAAGAAATGGAAGTGGAGGAAGGTTTTGAAGGGTTTTGTGTCTTTTGGGTTTAGGTTGGAAGAGTTGGAGAAATGAAGAAATGAAGTTATATGGGGGTGGGGCTGCTGTCTGGTTAAAATGTGTGCAGGGTATTTTCGAGGGCGACTTTTCAAAATGCGCCTTTGGGCGAATTTTCGAAAGTCGCCTGTTGGCGCATTTTGAAAATTCGCCCTCGTCTAGCTGGCGAAAACAGGCCTATATTTGTAAATAAAATCAAAACTAGGTTATTTGTGTTATTGTTTACCAAAACAAGGTTATGTCTGAAAATTTTCCAAAAATGATGTATATAATAGGAGAAAGTTAATATGGACGATAAAGTCTCAAACGGTGAATTAATCACAACCACAGAATTGTAATCATATCAAGTAGTGGTCTTGAAAAATGAATTGTCATATTATGACTTAAAAGAATGTGGATGAAAAGTGGTGCCCAACAGGTGTAATGTGGATCAAATGCGAGGGGTTTGATGGAACGTCCAAAAATTGGGTGTTTTTGGATGAAATACCTAGTCTACCTACTATGCCTACCTACTATCCATTGGCAGACGTTGGCGTAAACATTGGAATACAATTTTGTTCACACTTTTTTTGAAGTGTGAACAAAACACTTTTCTCTTATTGGAGGAATTTGATGGGTCACATATGAGACCCCCTGAATTCCTCCAATAGGAGACCGGTGTTTTGTTCACACTTTAAAAAAAATTCATGTTTATTATTCTTCATACTGCATAAGCTTTAATTTATAGACAAAAACATTCGCAAATAATAGCTACTATGCTAGTTAGGAACACCAGCTTATATATTCCAGCTCTAGGTTTGTATTTAACTAACGCTTCTAGAAATTAATTCCTTAATCATATGTCGGTACTTTCATCAGATAACAATCATATACTCACAACCGTACAATTTGATGATGGCTTTTCATAAATAACTCATAGATCCTATAAGTAACTTGGCACCTATTATGCCTACCTAAAAGCTACAATTGCTCAGAGAACACTAACCACTACATCAGAACTGAGAAAAAAAATTACTAACTTCATATCATCAACTTAACCCAACCTAAATCACGTAATAACATAAATAATCGCATAGAAATATTTCTTTGAAATTTGGCATCGAAGGATAAAATGAGTTTCTCTTACCAAAACTCAAAATTACTAAGGGCATCTGAATAGGAGAAAAATTTTCAATCACTATTCAACTAACTAAAAGAACACAATCCTAAATCCTAATTAGTATACTTTTTGAAACCAAAAATAAAGTTCTTCAGTATTCAAGCATAATAATATTAATATCTAAAATTGTGAGAACCTAGTGGTTTAGATGAAGTAAACTCTGACGGCGTTATGGATGTAGCGATCGATAGCCGAAAAATCATCGCAATTTGAACTGGAGCGATGATACGATAGTTGAAGGAGATCGAAGTGAAGGAGATTGCAGTAGAAATAGAATACGAATTAGATCTGAAGCAGAAACGGATTGTTAGGAGAAATAGTTGGTATCGTTGAGCGTTCGAGAGGAGGAGTGTGGTTGAACAATCTCTGGCACTGGATTAGGGTTTTATTTGGTTTAAGGAGAAACGAAGATGAGTAATAATCGCGGAGAGGAACAGAGAAAATGGAAGGGAAAATGTCAAAGGAGAATACACGATCATGGTCAAGAGGAGAAAATTTGGAGAGGAGAAGCATACGGAAACAAAAAAAGAAACAGCAGCAGTATTATTTAGGCTTCAGAGAAATTGAAATTGGCTAGTGACAGTAAACAAACCTCCCTAATGATCGGTTTGATAAATAGATCAAGTAATGTTGCATAAAGAGAGAGAAAAAACGGGAGAATAAAAAAATAACTTTGAAAAGTGTATACGTACCGTTATAATTGACGGTCTTTTCTTTAAAATATGTACTTGTAATAATAAATAAAAGAATGAATACTCGCCGAATGGATGCTGGATTTCTCAACATTTGAACCATGTACTATTTCTTTTGCACTTATCTTGTTATCTTCCAAATTTAGTTAGTTTTTTTTACACATTTTAACAAATATTTAATTACACCTTCATATGCCTAAAAGCATGCGACGATACGTATACTACAAGTCAAGTTGTAAAATAGAATATCTTACTAACAACTTAAATATATATAAATATACAATGCTTTATAAATGTTACAATAAATATTTTTTACATTATTGAAAAAAGGGTATTGGTATAAAGAAGATTGCAACAACTTATGAAAGGTGTCAAACATAAAACTTTTAAAATATTTGGAAAACATTATCAAACTTAAAATGCTTCAAACAAGTGTAAAGTGTTACGACTTTCTTTTTCATCACAATATCATAGAAATGTTGTTGAAGACTGTGAAATATCTTACAAACAAATTAATTTCAACATTTGCAGAAGAAAAAAAAAGTTGTTTGAACCCTTTTTCTATATCGTTTTAAACAAAAAATCTTGTAAAAGATACACTACTTTATAGTAGTTTCGCTAACTTTTGTAAATGTAGTTTTATAAATGGCCTTTTTCATTTTGAATGAACATGAATGAAAATGAGGCCCGATTAGGGTTTAGTTGCTCTGCTGAGTGGTTAGTGATTCTATAGCGATTAGTGTTTCTATAGCAGTATAGGTGCAAAAAGTTATAGCGGAGATAAAATGAAGATATAGCGAAGGTGCAAAAAGCTTCATTAGATACAAAATCAAATATTTAAACTTATTTTATAATCAGTCTCACATCATTTGTGGAAAAAAGAATATTATTTAATCTTATATAACAAAATCAAAGAATATCATGATTTAAGCAATTAAGATTTGATGACTGCAATAGATTTCTAACTTATATTAGCAGTTTGCCTTAAAATTAGATCTTTACAATAACTTTGTTGATTTGATTTGAAAGAGAATTAGTCAAATTCACATTTTCATATTAATATTGCTAAAATGGGTGTAGCAAAAAATAGCAAGGCTTAAAGCGGGTCTACTGTTCTATAGCACTAAACTAAAAAAAACGCAACGATCGAAAAACACTACATGCTATAGCAGGGATTTTCCGAGTATATAACACATACACCACTCTTGTTAATTAACTATCTTTTCCATTGATCCTAAATTAATTAATTAGCATGAATTAATTAGTTATTCTACGTGTCTCGCTACACTTATTTAATTGACTAACACATAATTTTCCATCCCACCGCATCATCACTCGCTGTATAATATTGTCATAAAATAATAAATATGGTAATAAATAAGTATACGACAATATGATTCGTGGACCATGTTAATGCCAAATATTTTCATTTTATTAAATAGTGTCCTCTTTTATGAACTAATTGCTTTTGGCCTTTCTATTTTTAAACAAATTTCCACTATCTTCAATTCATTGTTGAGAGTATCTTGCTCTTTCACCCTTTTCTCTTAGTTGGTGTGTGATGAATCCTCATCCAAGATGGCTTTTTGATCATAATTTTATCTTTCATTGTCTTCAATTTATTGAAGATATTCTTTAATATGAGTGAGATTTGATCATCATCTTCATTTTTCTGTTCTTTAATTTTTGTTCAAATACGTACATGAATTTTCCTGTTAACTCCATTCCCACGGCTTCTTGATCATCTTAAGAAACATGTTGTGTGTGGCCCGCATCTTTACTACTAATAATGAGAATTCAACAAAATCAATTCAACTGTGACTACCAGAAATGCCCTTTTCATTTTCGCTTCGGTTCGCGTTTTCCTTTCAATCTCTTTGCTTCTTCGTTCTCATTACTAACCCTAATCGCCAGATTCAATGCCAATATACTAAATATGCCATCACCATCTCCACCAAACCTATTCATCGCTAATTGACCAACAATCGACTACAATCACCAAATTGGTTGTTGCCTCTCATCACAACGGCTACAATCCTCAAATTGATCAACAATCTTTTTACTGAATCACCCGCCGCCATTGTTGTCAACATCAATAAATCCAAAAACTGAATGATGCTGCTGATTGACACTGCTGCCATTAACTGAACGCCATTGTCATACCACATCGCCTTTAGGTATGGTGTACTTAGCCTTGATGTCATTAGCATTTCTATTTATGTATATTCCCTATTACCAATCGATGTTCAACTCTGTAACCCGACGCAACTCTGTAACCCGACGCAGGTACTATGTTTGTTGTGTGCGTTGATTTAAGAACTCCCTTCAAACTTATAAGAATTACAAAATATGCATATACACCTGAATTGATGGTTGTCTCTAACTGCATGGTTGGTAATAATTTTAAATATATCAAAATAATTGGTAGTGCATTTTACTAGAACTATAATATTGTTTTCTTTTGAATTAGGAAAAAATGGATATGGCACTTTCAGTGAAGCACTGACATACAAGTTACCTTTTATTTCTATGCGGGAAGAGCCATTAATAAGAAATATGCCTGAGGTGTTTTTTTCATCTGATATTTAGTTTTTACTTTCATTCCTTTGAATTTTACTGTTGTCTAAAAACTTGGACTTGACTTTTCTATCAATAACAGTAATATCAGTGCGAGATGATTGTACAACAAAATTAACCATATACGTCAAAATTTATCTTTGTGAACTTCAAAATGCTGTATGTACAACAAAAGAAGGCTACACCATTATTATGTCTTAATCATGCAAAATTAAGCGCGTACAGTTTTACCCAATGGGCATATTTTAAAACTATTTACTGTTTAAGTAACAACAATTTATGTACTATTATTTTTATTTTCAAACTAATGAAAATCAGAGTAATATGTTATTTTATGAGGGACAATAGGACAGAAAGCTATGTGTTTATCGCTATATGGTTGTGCAAGATGTGACTACTGTACCTTTAATCCGTAGAACAAGCCATAGTGTATTTTTGGCTATATTATGATAGCTAAATTGATGTTTTCTTTGACATAACAGAAGGCATAGAAGAATAGCAAATTATTTGTTTATGGTTATATGTTTGTTTATGTGCAAGTTGTGAATACCATTATTTTGATACTCAAATTAATATAAATTTTCAATTACTAGGCTTGGCTGCAAGTTGTGTAGGGTAGGATCTGTGGTTGAGTATCGGTTGAAAAGGTATTAAAAGGAAATAAGTTTGAGAGGAGTGCAGTGGGTCCAAGTTATTCCAGGTTATGTGTTCCACCTACAACTGCAGTGTTACCTGCATTGGAATACAAGATTTACATCATTCGCCATTAGTTTACTAGATGGATTATCTAGATCTACACTTTTCAATTTATGTAGAGTTAATTAGTTCTTTTGCTGTTCGTTTAAAAATTATGCTTTTTCTCTTCTAATTGTAGATTGTTTATGTCATTTTTTTTGTATGTAACACTAAATTTGGATGCTACTCAAAAGGAATTTTTGTAGTATTTTAAACTCCATGCAATTAATTAATATCTTTTAGAGGTTAATGCTTTGATTTTCTTACATGTCCTTTTTTTGCGATATACAGTCATTGATTTTTTTTGCAAGGTTTGTCATAGTATTGCAAACTTTTAACATACGGTTAGTAGGTATCATGATTTATACTGTTTGTTTAAC
Organism: Allium fistulosum; assembly: GCA_030737815.1. Taxonomy (NCBI): domain Eukaryota; kingdom Viridiplantae; phylum Streptophyta; class Magnoliopsida; order Asparagales; family Amaryllidaceae; genus Allium; species Allium fistulosum. The sequence continues at coordinate 1,028,907,767 of CM060902.1, forward strand.
ATAATACAGTTGTTTGTTAATATAGCAGAAGATTATTAAAGCAACTCAAAAATAAATCAGTTTTTGGTTTGCTATTAGGTGTGTTTTGTCCAGCATATTATGTTGAATTTGGCTTATAAATGTATATTGCATTAGATATATATCTTCTTTAGTTTGCATTTTTCAACTATGTAAAGGTGGATCTTTTGGTTAACATAATTCACTTTTGTGCAATATCAAAGATTCCAAAATGTCGCAAGGGTAAATATTCTATGCGAGACCACAATGTATAAGTTCATAAAATATATGAAGTATAAGTAAGATTTTTAATTCTATTTACAGTAAATAGTCAGGATTTTATGCACGAAATGGTACTATATTTGTTCTATTTGGTGCCAAAATTTGGCTTTTGTGATGCTTGGTACAGTTTGCCCAGTTAAATTTGTTTTCTATTCTCTCGATTTATGATTACATAGAAACCTGATACTACTTTTAGACTATAGAACACTTTATGTCGTTTCTTTTTCCTTTTTGTTCATTTTCAACTAATTAAGTACTTTGTTGGTATACACAGAGTTATCACTTTTTAGGTGTCTTTCTTGCTGTTTTCTTTTCAAAGGTATAACTGTTAAACTAAAGGATGCTATTATATTTTGGATTATGCTAAATCTTCCTCAAATAACACTTCTAGCTTAATGCTCTAAAATAATTACGCATAGGATCACAAATACTCTTATGCATGAAGACAATTGTTGAAATAAGCATTGTCATGGGTTTCATTCTAGAATTTATTTTTTTACCATATCCAAACCAATCATATTTCTTACGACATCCAACTTGATAGTCTGAATTTGAAACGCGCTATGTTGCATTTGATATGTTTCGTATCCACATATACAATGAATAGTTTAAATGTATCCTTACATATGTTGGGGTTCGGTAACTAATCTTAAATCCAAACTAAATGTTAAATGTTAGCTATTGGGTATGGTGGTAATTCAGTTTTGCTATGAATCGTCGGACCATAGAGAAGTTATAGGTTTTGCGTAGGATAATTTGTAACTACGATGAGTTTAAGCTATTTTTCTTTATTCTCTTCTTTTTACTTTTTTTCTTGTAGAAAAAATCGGTGTTTTGTATACATTACTCGATTTCAATTTATTGATACCAAACACTTTTAAGTATTCCTAATAACGGTGTTTCCTTATGCATGTTGGGTATTTATTCTCAATGGATCTAAAATGAAACAAAGGTAACCAACACTTTAAGTATTGCTAATAATAGTATTTCCTTATGCATGTTTAGGTATTTATTCTCAATGGATCTAAAATGATATGAAGGTAACGTTTTTTATATATTTTTTCTTAATGGTCCGAGTAAAAATTTATACAAATGTGTTTTGTGGTCATCTTTATCAACCTTCTTTTCTCACGTTTATATATTTTGGATCTTTAGTAAGTGTTATATTTATTTACAACTATAAGATCAAATTTATTAGAAACATAAAATCAGTTCAAAATACAGTAAGTTTTCACTAATCACCGGTGTATAATATCATGAATGAATTTCAAAGATAGAAAATTAACAGAATTGCAACGTAACTTTTGATTTTTGTGATTGTTTATTTATTCTACAAATAGATTCAATTTTAAATGGGAGATCAACAACTCCTACGAGAAGTATACTGAAGAAACAATTGTTGGAAAGAGTCTCACACATTGCCATTTCATCCAATAGTAGCTTGGGAACATGCTATTTGAGTGAAAGAGAGAGGGAGGAAGGGTATGAGGGTATATATTTTGATGCACCAGTAGGTGTGCATACAATGGTTCTTTATTACATCCTCTTGGTTATTTGAATATATATGGTGTATTGCCAGCTTTACACAAAATTTTGTTTGGAGAATTTTTGTCCCTATTTATGCATATGTTGTAAAAAAGGGAAGCAACCATCAACTGCATACGTGGCTTGCTTCCATATATACTTATGGGTATACGATGTTAAGTTAATGCGTTACTTATTAATTTTATTTATGATTGAGTGTTCTTTTTCTTCAATTTTTTTTGGAATTTAATTTATTGTTATAATTTTAGTTATTCAAATAGATACAATTATTGTACCATATTTACAATTTTGGTTAATTTTGGTAATAATTTTATGGTAGAACGTATTGATATGCGCATAGTTAGGAGAAAATACTGGAAGTAGTTGCACTGTGCATAGGCATTTACTATTTTTGAAATGTTAATAACAATGGGAATCTATTTCTTGCAATCAATAAGATCAGTTTCAACAGGACCTGGAGGTGTGTTTAGATCTGAAAAAGCAACTTCATGTGTGATAAAGCACTACATTGTGGAAGAGGAGTGTGATGAGATACGTGAACAAGAGTGCTATGTACTGTCTGTGGTAGCTCTTACGGTGGCTGGAGTGGTGAACGAAGTTCATTCTATGGTGACATTTGAAATCTACAATGTATCATGAGGTAAATGTTAATTACTAGATTGGTTATTAGACTATTTGCTATACCAGTTCAATTCATAAGAAGTGTTTAAACGAGAGAGATCCTCATAATACCTAACAATTTAGGCATGACAGTTAAGGTATGAGACTTCATTCTTATGTTCTATTAGTTTGTTTCTTCTTCTTTTTTGGAAGTTATTATATCGTGTTAGTTTGTTTTAGGGTAACTATAATATGACACACATATGTCCGCACTTATGTTCATTTTATTTTTCGATATTATTATGGACACATATTCACATAGCTTGCATTCCTTAATTATGAAATGCATGTTCAAGTTTACTACTGCCAAATAAAGAACATCTTCTGCATTGACTGTAAATGAGGCATACGTGTTCCCATTAACTGCCAACAAATAAACTAAAACAATCTAGCATGTCAATTTAATGTATTCTTAAGGAGTTGACTCATGAAATCTATATGTTGACTTTGTAATTTGCACCATGGAAATATTTTCTATTTAAACTTGGTTCTCTTTGTAGACTATGCAAATATCAAAACCTAGCATAGAAGGTTGTGTTTTCATGAACTTTCTCCTTCCATACAGGAATATTCATATTTCATTGTTACATTTATAATTGAATCATATTTAGATTGTAAATTGAATACCCATAACACATCACATTATTTCCATCTTTAACCTCCAAAGGAATTTAATTACAACGATTTTCTACTTATATGTTCAATACTACACTTATTGCCTTTTATGACACGTTAGTAGCAAAAAATTGATATTGCAATTTTTTTTTTTTCAAATATAGCATGTTGTATGCAATTTGTATCACCGTCTAATAAGGTAACGATACTTGAATGAAACGTTCTATACATGTTCATTATGGTACAATTAAACTAAAAGAAGAGAGAGAATATGAAATATCGTTATATTTTATATTTTTTTAAAAATGGGTTGAATCTAATTTCAAATAATACACTGTCCTCTTTTCTAAAAAAATAAGTTAACCAGTTAGTACTGCTAATATCCTCATTAGCTGGATCCTCACTTGATTTATTTTCTTATATTATTTCAAGAAAAGCTATAATATCAATTTGTAAAGATTCCATTATGATAATAAATATATTTTCCTCTACCATCGTGATTTAATTTTTCAAAGACACCCAATGGTGGAGATTTTGACATTTTGAAGAAAACAGGTCATTGCCCAGTTATAATATTTCCAATTTTGAAACCATCTACTGAAAAATAGTAGTTTTGTACAAAATCATATACAAGGCCGAATTCTCATGGATTGCTTCAGTTTTACACATTATTTGCAATTTTTTATTTGTGTTTGTTAATATTACATTTTGAAGTTGCTCTATGCTTGAATTGAATTTTAATATTTAGATGCAGGAAATAGTAACTAAAGTTGATATGATTACATCTCCTGTAACCAAGGCTGCAAACGTCAAGGCTATTTTAGTGAAGGTTGACCACAACTTTTGTGAGTTCCTCGTCATTTCCAGGTTTATTACGGTGATCATTGTCTATATGGCACACATTCGTGCAGCCCTACGTTGTGTGAGCTTGGCTATTCTCCGTTGTTGCTGTTTGCTGTAGAATTGCTTCTTTGGATTAGTATATAGGCTTATAAAATAATATAACAATTAGCATGACAATTTCAGGAATATTTTATATTATACAAGAAATTTGTGATTCTATTTTAAACCTCGATGGTATACTGATCAACAAAAAAGTAGTGAATATTTAATGCTTTTGTATTTATATATGCTATGTTCCATTGGGATGTAACCAATTAAATGATATTTAATTATTTTGTAAATTTAAACAGTTTAGAAGCAGTTGTTGGAGTTGGTGGTGCTGGAAACTTTGTATATGACAACTTTATTTTAAGATGAGGTTGGATATGATTATTTGGTATTATACATGAGTTGGGGACTTCACTTCTTGGTTACTGTTGTTTTTTAAATAAAAATAAAGCTCGCCCAGCCCATGTACTTTGGCATAGAACATGGGCCATGCATGTACCAGAAGTCCTGTCATACATAAAATAATGTCATACATGAAAAATTGCAAACTTCTATACTGCAACGTGATAAGGATATTTGAATTTAAAATTCACTGTCACTACAAGGAAAAAGGCATTATCCGACGGCAGAAAACTGTCGGCGGCCGTCGGAAGCCGTCGGAAAATGCCGTAGGAAAATAAGGCGTCGAGGTGCAGTGTTTTCGACGGCTTCCGACACATTTCGTCATTCGTATTTCCAACGGCTTCCGACGGATTCCGACACTTGTTGGAAACCGTTGGAAGCCGTTGGAAAAATATAACCTGAAAGCTGTCGGAAGCCGTCAGAAATCTGCTGTAATTTTTTTTTATTTCTGCTGCAATATAGCCTTCTATCCACATTTCCCATACAAACACTATTCTGCAGAATCCAATATATAATATTCCAGCCAAATATCAAAAACCAAACTATACACAATTCATCAAACCAAAAAAATACATAAAATTAAGTCAAAACACATAATCATCAACCAACATCCACATAATTATACAACAAAAAGCTAAGTGTATCATAACATAGTACATAAATCAACAACTACCTCCACCATCTACCAAATCATAAAAAACAGAAAAAAAACATACCGACCAAAGCAATCAATCAATCTCCTCCAGAGCCAACAGAGGAAGGGAAGCGGCCACCATACTGCTGCATGTACTCGGCGATACGCTGGTCTAGCAACTGTGTGGTCTCTATGGCTTGCCGACGGTTCTGCTCCTCCAGCTGCGCCACTCTAGCCCGCAAATGTTCGATCTCTGCTAGATCGATCTGAGCTCTAGTCTGCCAACCCCGTCTCTGACTGCTGGCATGTAATAAATATTTAATTTAGCTATGTGATCTCTGTAAGTGTATGTGTAGGTATGTGAATGATTAGCAGTGTGATAATGTTATTTAATTTAGTTTATGCATGTATAATGTATACATTTGAAAATATGTTCTTTTGACCATTTTTAAATTGTGATTCAACCATTTATTAACAAAAATAATAGTACGTTACATTACGAGATATCACTGCTTTTGATCTATTTAACAGTAAATGTGACAAATTTATGCATGTGTACAGCATATATCAGGCAAACTAAATTAAAACTACAAGAAAAGTTGTTTTTTATAACACCAATCGATAACGCATTTTTGGGTAGTGTTATTGTTCGTTTAAATTTGTATTTGGTTTATTGGTTATGTAACGCTTTTAAGCGGGATCCCCAAATTATTTTCGTGGTCGCCACTTCTTTCAATTATTTTTCTCTTTCCTCTTCCTCTTATTTTCTCAAATTCTCACATAAAATCTCCTCCCTTTCCACTGCCCCTCCCTTAACTCCTCGTATCCGTCGCTTGCTACAGATCCCAGCTTGTCTTAAGTTTGTCAACGTCCTCCAACCCCAAACATCAAAAAGTTTGTTAATGTTTTCTACCTCATACATAATAATTTAATATGTAAATTGCAGGCTCGAATTTGGGATTTATGTCAGTTGGAGATTGAATCTTCTCTTGCCAGTCTTGCTCATGGGTGTGCGGTGAACTCAACTTGCTTCTGACCTCACACAGAAAATAAGATTTTAACAACATCTCAAGACAATAGTCGAGTGTGGGTTTCCATTTTTGGAGATTTAGAATCTCCTAGACATACTTACTGCTTGATTATTACTTTTAGTATCTGCTTCTCACGCTACGTTTTTGTCTACTTGACGCAGCTTATGATTTTGGTTGATGACATTGGCGGATTGATTCCTGCTATTAATCACTCTCCGTGGAATGGTGTGACACTTGTTGGTTTTGTCATGCCATTTTTCTTGTTTATAGTTGGTGTGTCACTAACGCTTGCCTACAAGGTACTACTAGGAATAATTATTATTTTATCTTTGATACTCTTATTTTAGGTAGGAAAATGTTTAAATGTTGCTGTATGGACAATATCTTGACCTTACAAGCTTTAGATTTTATGGATATGCAGAGAGGACCTAACAAAATTGATGCCACAAAAAAAGCTTTTCTTCGATCACTCAAATTATTAATTGTTGGTCTACTCCTTCAAGGTATACAAACAACCTGTTACATAATAACAAGTAAATATTTATGAATATGGAGTTCTTAAAGACTAACAAAGTAATGCATTTCCAGGAGGGTACTTTCATTGCGTTAACCATCTAACATACGGTGTTGATCTTTCAACGATTCGATTGATGGGTGTACTGCAGGTAACTATGATTATTAGTGCCTTGTAAAATACATCGATAGTTTGTATATTATCATTTTATGTAATTATGCTAACTAAATAAATTGTAGAGGATCGCAACAAAATATATCGTAGCTGCAGTTTGTGAAATTTCTGAAAACTGATGTCAAATTTTATTCTGGATGGACTCTGCTTATGAAATACAAATTTCAACTGTAATAAATTTTTCTCTGTTATCAGTCATTCATGTTGCCATGAAATGCATTATAGTATCATATACAACTTACTGATTGCATTACTACATTAGGCTGGTGGCCTTTATACTTTCACTGATCTATATGTTGCTATTATTCGGTTTGTATGTCCCTGATTGGGCATATCACGTTCAAGGGAAGGACTCTACACTTCAATATTTCTCCGTAAGCTTCTTTAGCTTTCGTGGTTTTGCTTCTCATTTACTTGAATATTTTGATATCATCCATATGGTAGCCTTTGTATCCACACATACTTTTTATAACCTAACTTTAATTATGGTAACAGTTTAGGATGAGTATTGTGTGAAGTTAGTATTTTACTGTATAATATGTCATAATAATGTCACTATTGGTCACGAGATATGTTGTAAAAATCATTCTATGCTTCGCCTAGGTGCTAGGCTAGCCTTACCGCCCGACCATCTGCCAAACTGCGCCTACGGTGTTTGGATGCTAGTTAGGCATTACTTGAAGCTCGATATTACATATAAGCATCTATGTGCTAGTTCTGGTGGTCTTACCTTCTTGGTTGTTTCTAAACCCATCCAAAACCCCAAAATTTTAATTTGGATCAATTAATACTAAATCAATTACTAAAATATTATCAAACATACATGGGTTACCATAAATTCCTTGCTCCAATTAATCCTCGATTAATCCCTGATCCATACTTACCGCCCAGCTTCCACCTAGCGATTTTTACAACCTTGGTCATGAGATATGTTACACTTTGCTTTCCATGGGAAACCCATGGAATATACAGGTAGTTAGAACTATCAACTGGCATGAGGCACTGTTTTGTATCACTAATTACTATTTTTCAGGTAAAATGTGGTGTTCGTGGTGACACCGGACCTGCTTGCAATGCTGTTGGCATGATTGACCGTAAAATATTGGGAATTCATCATTTGTATAAACGACCTATCTATGCAAGGACAAAGGTAAATCGATATTCACCTGCACATATATCATCACCGCCTTATAAAATTTAAACAGCAGCATGACAACAATTGAAATACTTGATGCAGGAATGCAGCATAAATTCTCCATCAAATGGCCCACTTCCGCACGACGCTCCCTCATACTGTCAAGCCCCCTTTGATCCAGAAGGAATTTTAAGGTTTGGTGATGAATTGTTATTGCGATTTCATATCTTTTATTTCCCTTGTAACTCAAAATACTGCCTTGCAGTTCTGTAATGGCAATTGTTAGTTGTTTGATTGGGTTGCAGTTTGGACATGTCATTGTCCATTTTGAGGTAAATTTTATGAATGGCTGAATTGCAATTTCATACCTTTTTCTTAGAAAGCAATGTTATCCCCCTCTTATATACTCATTTATCTTATAATATTCCTAGGATCATAGAGAGAGGATTGTTCAGTGGATGGTTCCTTCTTTTTCCTTGATGGCCGTAGCCTTTTCTCTCGACTTTTTTGGTATAAAGTACATCTGGTTAGCTTGTGTTTTCAAGCAACAGATTAAAAAGTAACACAGAAACCACACTTTTATTTGTTCTTCATAAGTAATTCTCTTTGTATGTATTCTTCAGGCATGCATGTCAATAAAGCTCTGTACACGTTTAGTTACACATGTCTTACGGCTGTAGTGATTCTACAAGAGACGAGCATGTTGTAAAAGATGATAGTACAGTTAACGAATTTTGGCGGGACAAGTAAGTCTTTTGCCAACATGTACTGCATTGTTGATTTGCCAAATGTATAGATATTATTTGATAATTATTGTAAATTAAATTAACTAAATAAGGGATCACCAAACATTGAGATGGATGAACACACATTTCTGGTTAACAGAGAGAGGGCTGTAGATTACTTAATATTTCATGGGATGCATCATACTGAATGTGTTCTCCCTTGTGTTTAAGAAGTCATAAGCTGCAAAATTAGTAAATTTTAGCTTTAAATTAAAAGATAATGGCATCAGTTAATTTTTACTGAGCTGCGACAAATTCATTAATATTTTCCTTTGAATTTCCTTTACGTATAATTCATTGTTTATCTCCGATATACTATCACGCCATAAGGGTAAACCTTGAACATAGTCCATTTATGTTCTCATTGCAAAAAAATAAATAGCCATTTCAGGAAGTACTACCAATTGGTTATACCTCATCACACATGCTCTACCTCATCTTATATAAATGCTCTACGAACTTATTGGTTCATAATAATAAATGTTTTTTTAACAGTTCTTACGCAATGTATTTTACACGAGATATACGCTCTTTATCATTCTTCTAACGATTTTTGCTGCAATTTTCATTTCTGTAGTTTAATGTGATACCATGTATTCCCTGTTGGGTGCTAACTCCTAAATGACAATGAATATGCTTCATGTCGACAAGATAATTTGTTGATTGGTAGATTATGATATTGGCACATTTTGAATAAATTATAAACCATCTTCTCTTGATCAAATTATTGATACAGTATGAATCTTTGATATGTAAAGTTTGAATTGATGGTGCAAAACACAGGCTGATAGGCTCTCTCTGACAGGTGCAATTCAATGACAAGTATGGTACAACTGAAAGAACATTCGAAGGACTTAGCTGTAAATTCAGCATCATATGTAGGAAAAGGAAAAGTTCCACGAGCTTGATCATCAAGATGGATATCCATGATTCCACTTCGGATTCCTCCTCCTCCTAGTGTTTGTACTGCAACTCCTGATGTGCCTGAAAGTAGTAATTTGCAGGTGGCTCTTTGCCCTACTGATCATGATCAACAAATGAAGCATGACATGTCTTCGATGGTATTATGTTTCTTTTTCAGTGTTATCTAACTATTAGCACCTCTATATTGATGTAATCATGTTGTTTGAGTAAATTAGGCGATAGTAAGTAGATATGAAGTTACGAGTAACTAAGTCGTGCTGGAATACTTCTTAGATGGTTAATTTGGTCTAGTGTTCTTGGGGATGAACGTGTTGATATAGACATAGACTGTCACTTCACCAAATTTTTTGCATTTTGTTGGACCAAATATTTTTGAAGCAATTTCTTTGAATTTTTACGAGTAGATTCCATGTACAGGAAGACTTGTAGAATAGATATCATAATGGCTGATATGCCATGCATTGTGATTTTCACCTGCTTTAAGTAAACAACATCTTTTTTACTAAAACATGTGATCTATACTATTTTTTTACGGACAACTTATCTAGATAGGTAAATAAAACAATTGAGTCATATATTGAAATATCAAGCTGTTGACCACTTTATTTTAAGGTTGATTCACTGTGGCATTATCTTCCTGTATAGGTTGTGGTTTTGCAGATGGTTCACAAGCTTCACGGCTATCGGGTTTCGATTGTTGCGCAGTGGATGGACCATCCTCATGGCTATGGTAAGAAGTTTGTTTTGGGATCCACTTCGGTTTAGAGATGTGTATTTTTTGGCATGTCAAAATCTCTTGCATTGAGAGCATTTTTGAGGGACATTGTCATATGTAATATAAAATACTTTGACTAATCCATTGTACATTCGAACTAGAACTGTTTTTGGCAAACTAGACTATAAATCAATTTGTACCAGAATTTTTGCAAATTTTGTGGTTCGTTTTTCTACTGTAATTTCATCTAGTTTAAGTGGCTTGCCAATACAACTAGCTAATCTTGACAATGCATCAGTTGCCCATAACTCCATGTCAATATTGTGTATTTTTACCCAAATATCAATAGAATCAATAGTTTTGTTATCAAAAGAATTGTCAGGTGTCCATTCATTGACAACAAGTAAATTTCCAAATATGTGTAATTTTTACATAACAATACTCTCTGGAAGTCTGCAATTACATTAAATTAAAGAACGTACCCATTTCTTCAGTATGAATTTGGAAACGGTGCTTTGGTTTCATTACATTGGCAACATAAGATCTGAGTTGAAAGTAATTTAGTTAAAAACCTATTGAGTTGCCAAAACCCAAGTCTACCCTTACATCCAACTAGCTCCATGCGCATTACTACATCTCCTAATGCATAACATAATAGATTTGACGTTTAATATTCTATTAAGGAGCTAGATTGCTTGGTTTCAGTTCACATATTGAAACCGCTATTACCTTTGAAACTTTGTTTGCTTAGTAAGAACATGCTGCAATCATTTTTCTATATATTAATAGGAACACATAGATGCGCAGTGTGCGGTTATTGTCCTTGAATTGAATGCTTAAATTATGATGAAATGAATACATGAATTGAAAAATTATGATGCATTTAATCAATCATAGAATGGTGAAATGAATGGAATTATGTGCTTTTTTTTACTTCTATTGATAATCTTTTTAAATTTTACAGAAAAAGCTACTCTGTGATCCAATCAGAAGATTCTCTACAAGTCAATGTTTTAGGAAGTACTTCAGGCTATTTGACAGCAACTCCCAGCATAAATTGTTGCACAAATTGTGCCATGAGAGGTTGGTTTTGTCTGTTCGAGTAAAGAAATTAGGAGTCTTGGATAGCAATCATTTCATGGCATAGGGTCTGCCATTGAGGCTCGGCTTTGGTTGAGATCATGCGATATCAAGTTTGAAAATTTGCATAAAATAAAACTCACTTTAGGGAAATTGTAAGGAGTGGTTGTGGGTTGGTGAAATCAACCAACTGTTGCAGTGCGAGAAGAGAAATGGCTTGAAAAATTTTAGGGAGTAGTTTGAGAGCCATTTGTTCTCTAGTATGAAAAGTCAGGAGTAGTTTGAGAGCCATTTTATTCTCTAGTATGAAAATTGACTTTATTTCAAAGCTCCAATGAATTTTGATAGGAACCGTAGATGTTTGTCTTGGAGTATACCAATAAGATTCATGCTATATATGTCTATGAAGCTTGAATGAGAAGATCATTTTAGAACTTTGTAAGTAGCTGAGTAGAGCATCACCTTATGTGAAGGATCTTTTGAAAATGTGCTTGACCTTGCTTTATGAATACAGAGATTTTATTAGAGAAGACTAAAAGCAGTGTTGCTCGGGTTAAGGGGAGCGAACATCAGCCAAATCAAAAGGAGCGCTTTCACCCTTATGCGAAAATGCCCAGCATATGCCTAGGGTATAGAAGGACAAATTGAAGATTTGGGTAATGGAGCTTCTACAGTTTTAGTCGAACAATAAGAACCTCCAACGCTCGAGAAGATTAAGTGCTATTGATTTGGGCAAAAGGGATATTTATATCAACAATTGCCCAAACACCATGAGAGCAATGATTGAATTTTTTAAATGTGAGATGACAAGACACTATAAATGAGATTGTGGAAAGATGAGAGATGTAAACAGAGTCCCAAAAGCACTCAAGTGGACAGTGCCGTTTAGGAGAAGGGAGGTGAAGATGGATAAGGAGGATGGGTTGTTAATAAATGTTGAATACCTCAAATCAACTGATAGATCATCATTAACTGTCGGTTAGAGCTGCAAAAGCGAAGGCGGAAGCGTCAACTTGTTAGGCCCACCTTGTTTTGCTGCTCTCTTGTATGATCCATGGAACAATTGAAGGGATGGTACTTGCTTTGTGTCAGGGAATGATGGTGAGAATGTAGATTAGAGAGGGTGTGGGTATGAAGTGGGGTTAATGATGAAGAAGAGAATCAGTCTGTGTGTTAATGAAGATGTTTGCACGGCTTACAGAAAAGAGAAATAGTTTGGCAAAAATAGTTGTATTCAATAGAAACGGAACATATTAAGATATTGTATTTTTTTGTATGCATTATGCTAAATGAAAGTGTGTTTGTATTTACTATTTAGCAATGTCTGGCAAAAATGAATTTGAATTTTGCAATATACTAATGTGCCACCATGCAATAAAATCTTACTTTCTCAATTCGTCTAAATATTTTATAGCGGCAAAATGGTGTTATAAAGATTTCCAATTCCGTTGAGATTTAGCTGTATTATAGCGGCTATAATGAGCTATTGAATAAATATTTTATAGCGGCAAAATGGTGTTATAAAGATTTCCAGTTCTGTTGAGATTTAGCTGTATTATAGCGGCTATAATGAGCTATTGAATTAACGTACCATAGCGGCGAATTTGCGTTATAAAACTAAGCTTAACCATAGCGGCATATTTTGTGTTATAAATATTCAACAGTTTTTTATAACATGTCGATATACAGCGCTTATCAAACCGCTATGGTTGTGATTAATAGCGGCTATATGCCGCTATAAAAGACACTTTTTGTTGTAGTGTAATAACATGTCCTTTTCGTTATTTTTTTTGAAATGACATTCAAGTAACGAATTAATATATTTTGGTAATGCATAATGCTTTCATAACGAAGTGACTCAAAACCAATGTACTGAATTTGAAAACTTATATGATACCCAATATATTATTTACTTACCACTTGATTGCCAAATCCGTATTGTCTGCCTTGCTCCGATGGATCCATAACTGACTCAAAAATAGCATCTTCCTCATCCGTCGTCAGCTGATCTCGACCCGTATCAGCAAGGAGTTTCTGGCGCTGCTCCATAAACTTTTTCTGCATTAACAAAATTAATATCATTATATCTTATTTTATTATATTTTAACAAGTAGAACAATTACTAATACTGCATAAAATGAAATATGCTTACATGGCTCTTGCTGGATTTATCGTCCTACTATGTATATGAAGCTGTTCCGTCTGGATTTACATGCTCGACAGCATGCGTACGAGTAAACACGTCCATATAGCCCACTGGATCATGCGCCTCAGCTTCCTGAAATTGATTTTTACATACAATTATTGTACATTTAAAATTATACAGCACAAACTATTTATAATTTGCATTCAGTAAATTTACCAACTCCCACCGATACTACTGAAATGACTTCGACCCTCCACGATGAGTGATGGAATTTTTATTTCTGTTTGCAAAGTTTCTTTCCGACTCTGCCTGTACATTCAAAATTTGATGCATTATTTATCGATCATGTATTTTTTTGATATTTACTATTAGTCAAATAATTTTAAAAAAATTAGTATACTTGCCTTCGCCTCGTCAGTTTCCCAGTATCCCAACCATGCTTGCCATACGCTCTCCCCCATCCAACGTGGTTTCTTACCTGATTTCTTTATTTCGGATATCGAGTCTCTATAGTTTTTACGCATCTTCTTCATCCAATATTCTCGTTCCGACTGCATATCGTCTGTCTGAATGTCTATCTCAGCTTGTGTTTCACGATAAAAAGCAAAAAGAATATTAAACTGTAAACGATAAACAGTAAAAAAACGACAAAAACGAATTAAAAATGGAAAACAGAAAAATATATTTACTAGAACATCCTGCCAAATACACTCTACTATGTGGGGATGGATGTTATCCCACTTCGGCCAACACGCACTCATCCTACTCCGGTAAGAAGCTCTAGAAACATCCAACACAACCTTCGAGGGAAGTAGGTCGAACTCCCTGTTTTTAAATATGATACAGATAAGTACGTACGTATATAAAAAAAAATAAGATGCTGAATAAAATTTAATTCTTACCCCTCTGCTCTAGGAACTAAAGAAACTATAGGACACTGTGATGCTTGCGTTGGACCACTGCCATCGCCTCCTGAAGATCGGGAAGAGCTCCTACCTCTAGATGACATTACGATAAACTTGTGACATATATACACATCATTTCAAAAGAGAATAATAACATGATAATGAAATATATTTCCATACGTAAATGACATCAATGGTATAAATTCCTAAATTAATGACTGAAATGGAAATAGAAATGGAAGTGTGTTATACCTGATTCATAATGGGTCTCATGTTCCGACGATAAGCAGATTACATTGCATTTTTAATAAAAATTGCTAAATAAATGACAAATGGAAATGACATAAAACATGTAAACAATGGTAACGTACAGATTTGGTTTCATAGTTACATCAATTTCATAATTCATCAAGAATTCAACATAGTTACATTAATTGCAAAAAAATCAGATTCGGATTTTTATCAATCATTCTGATCCAGATTCGGTCTCGTTTTCTACGATATTTTCCTCTGCACTGTCAAACGCTTCTACCAAAACATTTGATTCATCGATCAAAGGACCAAAATCTGTATGATCGTCTGTAATTATTATTTCATTATTTTCCTCAAGATCTGCTTGATAAGCTTGTTCGTCTGGAATATTCTTCCCATCGAATATAAATCTGGCCTTTGTTTTAAAAACTGCAGACCAATCTGCTTTATCTCTTTTTAGAGACGGATAAGAAGCGTAATAAACTTGCAATACTTGTTTGGCTAGTACAAAAGGATCGTACTTGTGATAGTGCGATGTATGCTTTATTTCGATAAGATTATAATTCTTGTGCACATTAATTCCAGAACCTGGAACATTGCTAAACCAATTGCATTTAAATAGAAACACCTCCTCCGCGGGTCGTGAGAAATATGTCAGTTGCAAAATTTGTGTTAGAACGCCATAAAAATTATTTATGTGATTTTCTGGATCGTCACTACCTTTAACAAATACACCAGTATTATTCGTTAATTTTTCTGCACCGTATTCTTTGGTGTTAAATTTATATCCATTGATGAAATATATTGGATATGTCTTGACCACTCTTTTTGGTCCCATCGCAAGATGTTTCAACCCTTCGTCAACAACACAATTTCTCGGCTCATAAACGTAATTTGAAAACCAACCGGAAAATTCTTTACTGAGATCTCAGTTCGGATGTTCACGTTCATAAACATTGTGTAAATAAACAAATTATTACATTAGGTTATACACGCGCATGCATTATAGAAAAGAATACAACACAAATTATTATTTCAGATTACCTAACAAACGGTGCAACCTCGGCACAATTTAGAAGAATATAAGTGTGTGCTACATGAAGATCTCTATCGTCTAGCCATATTTCTACACATTTTCCAGAAGGCCGACCATGTTGTCTAAAAATAAATAACATTGCTTGAGAGGACTCTTGTTCGTCGCCTTCGTCATTACGAGGAACACTTTCAAATGATATATTCACATGGTCACTGAAATAGTGAGAGAAAAAGAACGAAGCTTCTTCTTCGATGTAAGATTTATATATCGAACCTTCAACTCGTGTTTTTTGCCTCACTTTTTTCTTCAGATGATTTAGATATCTATGCAAAATTAATTTACATTAACTTCATCTTTCAAATGCAATTAAATTATGTGATAACATATTACATACCTCTCAAATGGATACATCCATCCATATTGGACAGGATCTCGAAGTCGTGCTTCAGATGGGAGATGAACAGATAAATGTTACATTACATTAAAAAAACCTGGCGGAAATATTTTTTCTAATTTGCAAAGCAATATAGGAATATCTACTTCAAGTTTACGTAAACGTTGCACTTTTAAAGTAGTCGAACAAAGCTCTTTGTAAAACATACTAAGCTCCATTACTACCTTTCAAACTTTTAACGGCAGTAGTTCTTTGAATATAACGGACGGGAAATAAATTTTCCATCATTATGTGATAGTCGTGGCTTTTCATTCCGCTCAATCTACCGTTTTTAAAGTCCACACATCTACGAAGATTTGATGATATCCTATCAGGAAATCTTAACCCTTCCACCCATTTTAACACAACTTTAACTTGATTATTATCTAATTTGTAACATGCTTTGGGTTTTTTACTGTCATTTGGTTTCATATGAAGCTCAGGACGTTTGCATAATTCTTCTATATCGCGTCTTGATTTCAAATCATCCTTCGTCTTCCCTCTCACATTCAAAATTGTGTTAAAAACATTATCAAATACATTTTTCTCATTGTGCATCATGTCTATATTATGACGAAGCAGAAGATGTTTCCAATACGGCAAATCACAAAAAATAGTTTGTTTGCACTAGTTATGAACAATCGATTTGCCTTCAATTTCTGTTTGCACTCCAGTTTCATATATCTTTGGATAGTCCCTAACAAGTTCATATATGTCTTCGCTTGACCATATCGTCGGTGGTTGTCTGATTTCTACTATATTAGCTAAAATGTTTTTCTTCTCCTCTGAAGGGATGATTTACATGGAGAAAATATCGATGACAATCAAACCATGAAATTTTCTTACCATGAGGTGAAGAAAACGCTCGTTTTTCATCCATGCAATATGGACATGTTAGACGACCGACAGTACTCCATCCTGAAAACATTGCATAGGCAGGAAAATCATTTATAGTCCACAACAAAGAAGCAAACATACAAAAAAAATTCTTCTTGGACACATCGTATGTTTCTACTCCTTCGTTCCACAGTATTTTTAACTCCTCAATCAACGGTTGTAAATATACATCGATTCCGTGTGTCGGATCGTCGGGGCCAGGAACAATAACAGTAAGAAACATATATTGCGTTTTCATACACATCCATGAAGGTAAATTATACGGTGTGACGATAATGGGTCAGGATGAATATTTAGAACCAAACTGGGAAAATGGCAAAAAACCATCCGTACATAATCCTAATCTAACATTTCGATTCTCCGCTGCAAAATTTGGATACGTTTTATCGAAATGCTTTCATGCTTCTCCATCGGCCGGATGTGTCAACGTACCCTCTTCCTCCGTTCTCACACTATGTCATCTCATATTAGATGCAGTTATAGAAGATGCATATAATCTTTGAAGCCTTGGAGTGATGGGTAAGTAATGCATACGTTTGTACGGAACTTCATTCCCCTTCTTTTTTCTTGGTTTGTACCTCTTCTGATTACAAATTTTACAATTTCTAAGGTTTGCGTCTTCTTTTCAAAACAACATGCAGCCTTTTAAACATGTATCTATTTTCTGATAAGGTAAACCAAAAGCCGACATAAGTTTTTTAACTTCATAGTGATTTTCACATATTAGATTATCGGGCGGCATATGTCTTTTTGCAGCTTGTACAACAGCCGTAAACCCAGCTTCAGTGATGTTGTATTTTGACTTCATCGCAATGTATTCTGCGATTACTGACAGCTGAGTGCCGCTTTTACAACCATCCCAAATAGGTTTCTTAGCAGCATCTATTAAATCATAAATTTTTTTTGCTTCAATATTTGGTTTTTCAACATTTCCATCATCGTCGTCAACTTCAACCATAAGAAACATTTATCGTGCTACATCTTCGACCATATTTTCTATACGGGTCGTCGTAACTACTTCGTTAACGACACTTTCAGATTCTACAAAAGTATTTGCTACAACTTTTCCATGCCGATCCCAAACATAATACTCGGATACGAAACCGTTTTGGCATAAATGAACTTTCACGATATCTGATAACAAATACTTCAAATGTCTACACCTACTACACGGACAACGAATTTCTGGATCGTTTCCGTTATTACTTAAAGCGAATTCAACAAATGCGTTTATACCATTATAAAACTCTTCTTTTATTGAGCCTCTCAGTCCTTTTCTTTGGTACATCCATCTCCTCCGATCAACAAAATAATCAATCATTTTTCCTATTTGAGAAAATGAGTCACAAGTTCAAAATTTAATATTTATTTTCAAGAATACAAATTCGAAAAAGATTATTTTCATGGTCGTATAATATTTGAATTTAAAGAACTATTTCACAAATTAAAAAATATTTTCAAATATGACACATTTTATTTTTTAACGTATCGATATAAAATTTTGTACAAAAAGATATTTTTTTCTATGGTCAGACATCCTACTTCCCATTACAAACACAGTAAGCATTTACATTTCGTATATTATTTCGTCTCAAACGATTCAACAAAATTTCGGTAGCATTTCCCTTTTGTTCCCTGCATTGTACACAAATGCGTGTACGCAGGAAACAAAAAAGAAAAGTTAGGCCGAAATTTTATGAACCGTTTGAGACGAAGTAGCATACAAAATGTAAATGCTTACTGTGTTCATAACTTGTCCAATACAGAGACAAATCCAACAAACATTGTACCAGATGAATATAAATGGTCGTTTTTTGAAAAAAACGACTATTTATATAACGATCATGTACAACACTCGTCAGATGAGGCCAAAAACTCTCTAATGGACACTAGTTAATTAAATGTGCGCATTTAACGAAAAAATACAGTTTTACTAACTGTTCACATTTACAAAAATATATTTTAATTTAACACATTTATTCGACGTATTACATCAACTTAAGGCTGGTTTAACAATTTTGTCATTTTTCAATACACACAATTATAATTTAGACTCATGCATTTTTTTTTGTTGCATAAGTCAATACGTGCACAATATAATACTCCTAGCTCGTGTATTCATTTTATCTTATTCCAACTAACACAATACAATGATAGCAGTGCTACACACATATACAATCGTAGAATCAAGGCATACACAACGATTTACATATACACGAACAACCACAAATTATACATGTTTTTCACAATTTCACGATAATAGGTATGCCATGGAATGCTAGAAACTATTATAACACTATTGAAAATAATTTCAATCACCAATTAGCCCTAATTTATCAACTTATGCAAATCTAGAAATAGGGTAAAAATTGAATTTTTTCCGAAAATAAGATATTATACCTGAGCTAGAAAGCAAGAGAGGTTGAATTCGTAGCCGAAGAGGATGCAAAAAATACGAAATTAGTGATTGGAGGCTTGGGGAGTGAATTTGAGAATTTGTAATTAGGTTTTGTGTATTATGAAATGAGAAAGAAGAGGCTCGGCTGGAGCATGTATTACGCAATTTTCCGACGGCTTCCGACGGCCGCCGACGGAAGCCGTCGGAAAATGGCCGTTGGAAGCCGTTGCCTCCCTGTCGCTATTTAACCATTTTCTAGTAGTGTGTGGAGAGTATTTGAAATTCTAAAATTATAATAATGAAAAATATAATGTAAAATCTTAAACTTGGGTTTTCTCCTATGCATAGTTGCTATAAAAATACGTTTTTTCTCCAACATACATGTTTTTCTACAAATATATTAAAAACATATTTTTTTTTATATCAAATGTTTGTATTTTTTTTATTTTGTAAGTATTTGAACTAAAATGTGCATATTCAGCAAAAAAACAAAACATTTTTATTAGTTTTATATATTTTACATTTAGCTGAAATGTATGAGGAGAAAATCAAAAAATAGTGCCGCTGAACGTTAATTTTCAGTGATTTCTACAACTTAAGCAAGTTTTAAAATTTAGAAGTGTAATTTACAAGGTTTCAATGAGACGTAAATTTATCATATTTCAAAAATAAACTTTCAAATATAGACGTTTAAAATTTTTACCATCTTACATTAATCATTCTCAATATAACATTACATATGCATCCGTGCAATGCACGGGCTTTCTACTTGTATTTATAATGTATATTTTAGTGCAACAAGTTTTAGAACGATAGAAGCATAAATTGGTGTGATGTAGATGATTAGCAGTCGATTTGAAAGGTTTATCGTATCATCCATTCAGGCATTCAAGCAACCAATAAGTTTGCTCCCAGTCCCCACCCCCTCTCATCTGTTGTCGCAGGTGTAACCAGATCTTTACAAAGGGATGTCGTTGAACAATCAACTTAAGATTCATTACCTAAAACTCTTGAGTTGCAGGTCTATTTACACTATCATCGCATTCCTTGTAATCTTCACTAGCTACAATGTTAAAGTTACCCCATCTAATCCGGTTATCATATCCAAAAACACACATAGGTTCCTCCAAACCTTCTTCTGTCGCTATTGTTGCATTTGTTGCAGTGACAGAAAGAGTTTTAGAAAGTTAACAGATTTCATCGTTATCCATAGAGTACTCTGTATCATCAATCTTGTGCACATATAATTTCTCCTTTTGACCATGTTGGCTATTTTAGCACTTAGACCAATGTTTGATGTACAATTATTTATTAGGACAAATTTTTCATTTAAGCTGCTAAAAAACTTACTGGTAAAATAGGTTTCCTTTTGTATTTTTCTAAAAAAAAGCCTTCCTTCATGGTTCATACATGTGTAATAACATTTTTATGACCAAAAAGATTGGTAGGTCCCAAGAAAGATGAGGAGCATACTTGATATTTGTTCATAAAACCTAGAGCCACTGATGCAGTTTTACATACCTTTGATGATAAGAAAAGATGATGCCATCAGGCTCTAAGTTTATCGTGTAATCACTCTGTTCTTGCAGGTAAAATAAGGATTCTGCATGAACAACTCTACAGAGAACCAGAAAATTAAGGCTATGTTTGGTTTGACATTTTTAGTTTTTGAGTTTTCGTCCATACAAAAATACACTAACACATGTACATTGTCGAAAACGATTAATTTAAAAAACGAAATTAACATACAAAATAAAAAACAACTTTTATTTATTTTTCGTGTTTTGAAAAATAATAGAAGCATGGAAAACAATACATCATTCCGTCGTTCTTCCATTCTCTCCGTCGTCCCTTCGTTTTTCTTCCATTACCTTCGTCATCCCTTCCCTTCTTTCTTATTTGACACACATAATTGAAAACAGAAATTCGTTGATAAACCATACACCACCTAAGCATTCCGTCTAAGAGGAACAAATTTGGACTAGTTCCAAAACTACGGAAGCAAACATGTAATCAACGGAGACTTCCACCGAAAATTACTTTATTTTTGCGAGCGCTCTGGAAAATATATTATTTTCCAAATTAAACAGTATATGTGATGTACAGATAACAATATAAATTTATCACACAATAAAGGCATGTTTGTATCAAACTAAGAATGTTCAGATGAACGCGTCCAATAGCTCAAGAATACATGGGCTCTTTTGTTCTGTGATCAGAACAATATTGTGGTATGTAATATGATTATTAATACCAACTCGAAAGAATCTGAATGTCTTCTACTGAGAACGTTGTGTTGAGATTTATCTGAAGATGTAAACTTCATCATATCCCCTTCTGTATAACAAAAACGACAAATGAATATTTAACCAGCCAAGTAGAATAATTTTTTTTCTACTTTCCTGAATATCGCTAAATTTTGTCAATCCAAGAAAGAAAGAAAGAAAAAGTTAGACGTTGGAACAGTGTATATACACAATCAGCCCAGCACAAATAAGCACTAGATTTCAGAGATGAATACAGTTGCGTATAAAATAAATTAGAAAGGAAACGAAATATGGAGTAATAATTAAATGATACATATTATTTTAGCAGTGGCAGGCAGATACTAACTACATTAAATGACACAACAATTGCAAAGGTTTAAAATTAGAGTAGCAAAACATGGAAAGTATAAGCTTTTATGATACTTTACTAAAGCAAAGAATTAACATATTTTGTTTATAAGAAAACAATTTGAAAAGAAAAAAAGCTAAAGAATAAGGGTACAATTTTTTTTCTCAGGGGGAAAAGTTTAAAAAAGAGGCGATAAAATTGTAAATGAATACATGAAACTCGTGAAAGACAAAGTAATAAAAGTAAATAGAAAAGATGATAAACTATTGCATATTAAAATCATACATAATGACCAAATTCTAAATATTACCGCATACAAAAAATAAGATTTGATAAAATGAAAAGCTTGTGTTTTCTTTATTGATCAATCTCAGAAGAATACAATGTAATGATACAAACTGCTGTATTCTATCTTATTTATACAGGAAAAAGAAAAGAAGATTGGGCCTAAAGGAAGTCCAGCCCATAAGCAAGGATGAGACAAAGGCGGTCCGCATATCTGCATATCTCCACTTTATACCGCAAGTCTTATTACCCTGCCTCAAATAAGGTTAGGGTTTCTCAGCAGCCTTCATACCTTCCCTTCCATTACTCTTATCGTCCCCATTAACGATGCTTAGAAAATCTCTGAATCTAGCGAAGCTTTTATTGGATAAGGCTTTGGTTAGAACATCTGCTTTTTGGAATAAAGATGGCACATGATTAACTTGAAGCTTCCCAGCTTCTGTTCTTTCACGGACGAAGTGAAGGTCAACTTCCATGTGCTTAGTTCTGGAGTGTTGGACTGGGTTCATCGAGAGGGATATGGTGCTCATATTATCGCACCAAACAGTGGGAACTTTGGTCGGTTGAAACCCTAGTTCGGAAATTAAGCTTTCTGTCCACATGATTTCTGCAGTGACGCTGGCTAAAGCCCTATACTCTGCCTCGGCACTCGATCTGGAGATCGTGGGTTGCTTTTTCGTACACCAAGATACGGGGTTGGATCCGAGGTAAACACAGTGTCCTGTGGTAGATTTGCGATCGTCCAAGTCGCTTGCCCAGTCCGCATCACTGTAAGCCTGTATTGTAATTTCTTCACTTGATTTCAGTAGTAGCCCAAAATTGATTGTGCCCCTTAAATATCTCAATATACGTTTAACTGCTTTCCAGTGAGTATCTAAGGGCCTTTGCATGTGTTGACAAACTTTATTAACACTGTAGCATATTTCTGGTCGAGTAATAGTAACGTACTGAAGTGCACCTACGATACTTCTATACTGCTTAACATTATCAATATCCTCACCTATATGTTTTGATAGATGAGAGTTACTTATCATAGGAGTAGCCAGCGGTTTTGCCTTGTCCATGTTTGCCCTGATTAAGATTTCAGATATGTATTGTTTTTGAGATAAAAAGAGACTTGAATCTGGCTTTCTTTGAACATGTATTCCAAGAAATTGGTTGATTTCTCCTAAGTCTTTAATTGCAAAATGTTTATCTAGGAGGCTGACAACCTGATTTATCTCATCCATGTTATCACCAGTGACGAGGATATCATCTACATAAACTAATATGTAGATGATATCTTTCCCTCTTCTTCTGGTATATAAGGAGTTATCAGACTTGGTTGCATTGAACCCCATCTTGCCTAGAGTGACTTTTAATTTCTCATACCACGCTCTTGAGGCCTGTTTTAAACCATATATAGCCTTGTGTAACTTGCATACATGTGTGTTGTGTGTTTGAGAAATGTATCCTATTGGCTGTTCCATGTATACATCCTCCTGAAGTTCACCATTTAAAAAGGCATTATGCACATCTAGCTGCTTGATTCTCCAATGCTTGTGTAATGCAATAGTCATGATTATCCTTATTGTAGCTGGTTTGATGACTGGTGAGAATGTTTTCTTAAAGTCGAAGCCAAATTGTTGTGTGTACCCTTTAGCCACCAGTCTGGCCTTGTACTTAGCAATGCTACCATCAGTGTTTCTCTTTATTTTGTATGTCCATTTGCTTCCCACAATATTTTTGTGCTTTGGTGGAGAGACCAAACTCCATGTTTTATTTTTGATTAAGGCCTCATATTCTTCATTCATAGCCTTTCTCCATTTTTCATCTTTTACTGCTTGGTCATAGTTAGTTGGTTCAATCTCATTGAGAACAGCAGTATATATTTTGGGTTTAAAAATCCCACTTTTAGACCTAGTGACCATTGGGTGTTCAGCTCTTGGTTGTGATAAACCTATGTCTTCATTGTGATTGTCAATGTTTTCATTTGTTGAATGCTCACCATGATCATCAGTTGTTTTTGTTGTTGAGTGATCACTTTCATTGAGATCATGCTCTGTCTGCTGTTCCTGGTCAATCTGAGTACTATGATGAATGTTGTTTAAGTCTGATTTGTCTGAACTGTAACCAGTTTTTGTGCTGGTGATGGATGCTTCTTCATGTTGATGATCACTGCCAACATCTTGAGTGTCCCTTGCCAGTTCAGTTAATTCAGGAATCATTGGTGCATAGATAGTTTTGCTGCTTGTTTGTTGTTTTTCCTTTACTTTGTCTGCAAATGGAAAAACATTTTCATTAAATACAACATGCCTTGAAATATATATTCTCCCATTTTCATCTAAGCATTTGTATCCCTTCTGATTATATGCATAACCTAAGAAGGTACAAGCACTTGATCTCAAGCTTAATTTATGCTTGTTATATGGCCTGAGGTAGGGAAAGCACAGACAACCAAACATTTTCATTTCATTGTAATTAGGTTTAACACTATACAATTTCTCATATGGAGATTGTTTATTTAGTAATCTTGTGGGCATCCTATTTATGAGATACACTGCAGTAGCAAATGCTTCTCTCCAATATCTCATAGGTAGAGAACCCTGGGATAAAAGGGTTAAACCTGTTTCAACTATATGTCTGTGTTTCCTTTCTACCAGGCCATTCTGTTCTGAAGTGTGTGGGCAGGTGGTTCTATGCACTATTCCTTTACTGTCAAAAAATGCTTTTAAAACTTTGAACTCACCACCATCATCAGTTTGCATAATTTTAATCTTGTTACCATGTTGGTTTTCAGCATGACTGACAAAATGTTTAATTGCACTACATGTATCTGACTTATTTTTAAGAAAATATATCCATGTAAATCTAGTACAAGCATCAACTAGTGAGAGATAGTACCTGTCCCCTTGTGTTGATGATAGGGGGGCTGGGCCCCAAAGATCTGCTGCCACTAATTTCAGTGGCTCATGATATACAGTATCTGAATTACTGAAAGTTAATTTGTGACTTTTTCCCTTTTGACAATGTGAGCATATAAAAGGTATAGAAAAATTCTTAAAACTAATATTATTTTCATTCAGAATCTGTTTTACAATATCAATCTTGGGGTGACCAAGTTTACAATGCCATAAGCTAAGAGTATCATTTCTTGTTTCAACATTGAAATTAACTGGATTAGCATAAATTGCCCTATTAGAAGGTTTTCTTGTGCCCATGTTGCTGAACTTGTAAAGACCTCTGTCCAGTCTACCCTGTAGTAACACACTTTTATTTAGTAAGTCCCTAACAAGACAAAATTTTGGGTGAAACTCAAAGTACACATTGTTGTCCTTGGCAAATTGAGAAACACTTATTAAATTCTTTTTGATCCTAGGGACTCTCAATAAGTTATTCAAAAAGAGAGTTCTTCTACCTTTAACACTGCCAGTTCCAACATGTGATATTTTTATGGCTTCACCATCACCCATAAGAACAGAATGCGTACCTTTGTATTTCTTGTTTCCTAAGTTGAGATTCTGAAGGTTGTTAGTAATATGATTTGTTGCACCTGAATCTGGGAACCAATCATCTATGCTTGCATCATCAATCTTGTCTGCATCTTCATTTGTATCATCAGTGTTGATTTTGCCTTGTTGGTTCACTTGAGCCATGTTTGCATTATGTGTCTTTTGACTTGATTGTCCTTGCTGTCCTGAATTGAATTCAGAATTGAATCTGAAGTAGCATTTATTGGCCATGTGTCCTGTTTTCTCACAAATTTGACACTTCACTCTGCTAAAGTTGTTAAATCTTCCTCTGCCTCTGCCTCTTTGAGACTGACCTCCACGTTGACCTTGATGCCCAGGGTTATTAGCATTGTTGGGTGTCTTTGACTGATTCTTGTTTCTTGTATTTACTGCAAAGTTAATATTGACATCACTTTGTATGGACTTTCTTTGCTCTATTCTTCCCTCATGAGCAAGCAGGGCAGCATGTACATACTGCAGGTTTGGTAGGACAGGTTGGGTGGCTATGAATGTAACAAGTGATTCATATTCATCATCTAAGCCACTGGTGAGAGTGAGTATCTGATCACTTTCAGCAACCTTATGTCCCACAGCACTGAGTCTGTCACATAGGTTCTTGATCTTGGTGATATATTCTCTCATGGACATGTCCCCTTTTCTAGCATTTTGAAGTTCTCTTTTGTAATGCATGATTCTGGCCGATGACTGGAAACTGAAAATCTGGTCTATAGTGGACCAGATCTCGTATGATGTATTGCATCCTACGATTTGAGACAAAAGATTGGCACCTATAGATGATATTAACCATGATGCAAGTAAGTTGTCTTGTTTCTGATGTTGAATGTATTCTGGGTTACTGACATGGTTTTTATCCTTGTCTAAAATGATTGCAGGAGGCACAGCTTTTGTCCCTTGTACGAATTCTTGAAGGCCATAACCCTTCAATGCTGTTTCAACTTGATACTTCCACAGGATGTAATTGTCTTCATCAAGAGGAATGGTGATGACGTGGCTCTTGGGTTTAACTAGAGCAGGAATGCTTGTGGCGTCATTGCCTTCTCCTCTAGAAGTCACTGATGCTGATTCATCGCCATTATCTGCCATTTTTGGTCAGGTTCTTGAATCAGGAATGATTCAAAACAGAGGGAATGTGGAGTTTCTTGGAGTGGTAGACAATAATTTGCCACCAAGAAATCAATCGGAATCAAGAAAGTGGTGTTTGTGTATTATATCAATGAAATTGGTATAATACACATACACTGCAGTTAAAAAATGATAAGCCAGAAACTCTGAGGGAAAAAGAAGAGGATTCCTGTTGTTGCCGGTTGGAAATGAAGATATCTCTCTGATCCAAGCCTTGGTGACGCAGGAATTGCAGTGAGCCTTGATGCTCTTGATCAAGAAAGGTATAAAAGACTCCAATGATGATATTTTTCTGAGGAGTCACATAAAAAACCCCTTGAATCTTCAAGGTTGACAAAAGAGATTGAATTGATGAATGAAATGCCTTTCGGCTTGAGAGCTCTGATACCAAAATAAGATTTGATAAAATGAAAAGCTTGTGTTTTCTTTATTGATCAATCTCAGAAGAATACAATGTAATGATACAAACTGCTGTATTCTATCTTATTTATACAGGAAAAAGAAAAGAAGATTGGGCCTAAAGGAAGTCCAGCCCATAAGCAAGGATGAGACAAAGGCGGTCCGCATATCTGCATATCTCCACTTTATACCGCAAGTCTTATTAACAAACACCAAGTAGATTTAGATGAAAACACAACCAGTTTGGGATTTGTTAGATGATATCACACAGTCAATATCATCACTTCAGAAGATTCTTATAGAAGGCTTTGATGGACATGTAGAGTTCGTGGAGGGTTTGGTTTCGAAACACATAATAACGTTGGGGAAATACTCCTAGCCTTCGTTAGAACTTTTTTTCCAAGAAAGAGAATATTTGATAATGCACAAAACTAGATCCTATAGAACCCGAATAAATTATTTTATACATAGAAAAAGATTTAACATCATGTAAATACTGTAGATTAAAACCTGAAGGAAGTGTAACATACAAACACTGCCTTTTAGTATTAGATATTTCCAATATTTAAGAATATGAATGCCAGACGAGTGGAGAAAAGACATAATAGTTCAATACTAAAAAATAAGGGAGACATACAAAATTATGGTAATTGTTGAGGAAGAGCCCAAAATGAAACTATAGGCGATAGTAACAGAACAAAGATAAAAATGAACCAATGATGTTAGATATTCAATTTTTATCTATGCAAGGTAGGTCGACAATGGGACATTTAATAAGACAATTGGTATAACATGATAAGAGTAAACAAAAAAATATATATGAACGATATTTATAGATTTAGAAAACGCATATGATACCAAGATACATAATTTGATGGTCTGCATGTAGAAAGACTAGTTGGTTTTTGGTAAAAGTAGGATTGCACTAAGAATCAATTTTAAGCCCTTACTTATTAGCATTGGTCTTAGATGAAATAAAAGAGAAATTTAAGAGGATATACCATGGTGCAAGATGTTTTTTAGATGATATTGTGCTAATAGATTCCTCAAAGAAAAAGAAAAAAGGTAGAACAGAAATCTGAAAAGTGAAAAATGCATTACAACCAAAAACGTTTGAAACTTAGCAAGACAAACTGACTAGATGACATTCAACTGTAGTAGTAAAAAAATTCAGGAAGTACAGTATGATTTGTCTTCAAAATCTAATGACTAACAAATAGATACATTAAGATATCTAGGATCAACCATACAAGAAAATATGGAGGTAGAGGACATAATGAACCAAATTAACACAAGTTCGATAAAATGGAAAAATATGTGTACATATTCTCACTAAACAAAACCATATACAGTCTTTCAGTGTCTGACTACTAAAATAGGTATGGTTTTCAATAAACAGCATAAAAAATCAAGGAATTTCATTCTAAATAGATTGTTTCAAAAATACAGGAGTGTGATTGTATCTTTAAGCGACATCTTCTCACATAAGTTGAAACTTTGAACAAAATTGCCATTGATATACGTGTATTTATTATGGAAAAAGCCTATTGGAAAACAAATAGAGACAAAATTGGTAACACGAGAGTCTCAACCTTTAGATCATATTATGTTTTTATTTTCGCGTGAAATCTAGTAAATGTCTAGCAGTTGAAATCCACACTAATTATACCTTCATTTGCATCTTAATAGCTGCCCCCATTTATTATATATTGCTTTACCAAGAAGTGAAGGTGCATACCAAACTACAGAAATTTAATGCACTATTCTAGGTACGAATTTCTAAAACAGGAAATTATGCTCAAAGATATGTCCTTCGTTGTTTGGTTAACCCAAAGGCAACCAAATTTTGTTTAACGCAAAGATAACCAAATTTGCAGTTATAATTTAAGTCCAAAATACCTTATTTACTCATTAAATTTCGGAATTCCTAAAATAATCCTTTGTTTTGTATTCCTTGTATGACCATTTTAAAATATTCAATCAACAAATTTCATGTTATCAGGTTATATGAGTCCTCTTCTACAGATCTCTATTTTATGAGTCTCAATATATTTTGATTCTATACATTATTCTACTATTGATGTGAATCTGATTTGAAGTTTTGTTATCTCTATCGCATTTTGATTCTGTGAATAAGCATCAATGCAATTTTATTATGGTTTTCATCTTCACACTGAGATCGTATTCTTTAATAAGCATCAAAGTTATGTCAGGTTTTTGAAAATTATGATTCTGAGATTGTCACAATTCTAATATGTTTCTGAAGATTGATTCTTAGATTCATATCCATTACTGTAGGTATATATTTTTTGTTTTAGTTATAATCTTTATTTCTTTAATTGTCATATTGACAAAATTATTTATCTATTTTCTATTTTTGTTACAGATTATGAGATTTTGATGCTGTGATATTTCTGGAGATTGATTTTTTTGGAAGTCTATGCCTTGTTCAGAGAAAGTATTTTATTATTTTTGTTTTTTTACCTATAATTTGTGTTAGTATATCGTTGTATTGAATAAATATAAAAATGTTTATTTGTTTTCTGTTTATTTAAAGATTCTGAGATTTTGATATTGTTGCAGTTTTGTAAGGCTTTTGAAGATCAAAATCTTATATTCTATAAAGCTATTGTTTTTTTGTGGTGGATTTTGTTATATCTTTTATTATTGAAGAAGTTGAGTCAATTAAAATTTTTGTTGTTAGCTTAGCTATATAGAATATGATTGTTGTTCATGTATATAGTTTCCTGATTGTTATTATCTAGTTTTGTTTTAGTGTTTGTTAATCATATCTGCACAATTTGAAAAGGATTTTTTTTTAAATTATCCTTTTCTTCAGAATTTGAAAAAAAAAAATTTGATATGGAAAGAGTTACAAATTATGGACCAAAGATAATGCATAACAACATTTTTTTATAATTTTTTTGTCCATAAATATTATTTATTTTTGATATTATTATGTTAAATATATTTTGTGTAAATCGAAAAGATAAAAGCTTTTATAATTTTTCTTCAATTTCATTTCATATCTTTTGTAAGCTAGCAGATTAATATAGAAAGCAATATTGATTCAAAATACGATCCCATATAAATAATATTTTACATTGGTATTTCTCTAGCCAATATTTATATTCTGATTTTATCCTTTTATTTTTACTTTTTTCATGATAAAAGATATTATCTTTCTCAAAACATACTCTAGTTAATATCAGTAGAGAAACCTATACAATTAGAAGAGAGAATCAACAATTAATCTGAGATTATATTTAGCAATATTTCATAATGTTGTTTGTAAATATTTATTATCCGTTTTTCCTTTGTTTTATACGAGTACATATGCACGCCCAGGTAGGCCTGCATTTAATCACAATTTGCATGCAGTTTTAGTTGTACATGTGGAAGTAGATTTGGTAGTAGCATCCTCATATTTGAACTCCGCCTAGGTTGAAGCAGCTATATTTTTGTTCAGACTGCAATAACTTCTTCATTCTAACTTGGAATTAGACGAGACTTCAACCGATGAACTCCGATCTAAATTACAGACAATAAGGAACACTCGGATACTTCATCTAGTGAACGTATACTGTAGTTCTCCATGGTGACTAACAGTTGTACCTAGAATATAACGTGTTACATCCCCGTATTTGAACCCCGCCTAGGTAGAAGCCGCTATTTTTTTTGTTCATACTGCAATAACTTCTTCATACTAATTCGGAATCGGGCGAAACTACGACCGATGAACTCCCACCTAAATTACGGACAATATAGAACACTCGGATAATTCAGCTTATGAACGCATACCGTAGTTCTCCATGATGATTAACCGTTGTACTTAGAAAATAACAGGCTATATCCCCACTTCTACGTTCACTGTAGTTCTCCATGGTGACTAATAGTTGTACTTAGAAAATAACAGGCTACATCCTCATATTTGAACTCTGCCTAGGCAAAAGCCACTATTTTTTTCTTCAGACTGCAATAACTTCTTCATACTAATTTGGAATTAGGCAAAACTTCGACCGATGAACTCGCACCTAAATTACGGGCAATAAGGTACACTCGGACACTTCATCTAGTGAACGTATACCGTAGTTCTCCATGATGACTAACAGTTGTACTGGGAAAATAACATACCACATTCCCGTATTTGAACTCCGCCTAGGCAGAAGTCGCTTTTTTTTGTTCATACCGCAATAACTTCTCCATGCTAACTAGGAATCGGGCGAAACTACGACCGATGAACTCCCACCTAAATTACAAACAATATAGAACACTCGAATACTTCAGCTTATGAACGTATGCCGTAGTTCTCCATGTTGATTAACAGTTGTACTTAGAAAATAACAGACTATATCCTTACTTCAACGCTCAATGTAGTTCTCCATGGTGACTAATAGTTGTACTTAGAAAATAACATGCTACATTCTCATATTTGAACTCCGCCTAGGCAGAAGCCGCTATTTTTTTTCAAACTGCAATAACTTCTTCATATTAACTCGGAATCCGACAAAACTTCAACCGATTAACTCCCACCTAAATTACGGACAATATGGTACACTCGGATACTTCATCTTGTGAACGCACATTGTAGTTCTCCATGGTGACTAACAGTTGTACTTTGAAAATAACAGGCTACATCCCTGTATTTGAACTCCACCTAGGCAAAAGCAGCTATTTTTTTGTTCATAATGCAATAACTTCTTCATACTAACTCGGAATCGGACGAAATATCGACCGATGAACTCTCGCCTAAATTATGGACAATATGATACACTCAAATACTTCATTTTGTGTACGCACACTGTAGTTCTCCATAATGGCTAATGGTTGTATTTAGAAAATAACATGTTATATCCCCACTTCAACGCTCACTGTAGTTCTTCATGGTGACTAATAGTTGTATTAGAAAATAATATGTTACATCCTCATATTTGAACTCCACCTAGGCATAAGCCGCTATTTTTTTATTCAGACTGCAATAACTTCTTCATACTAACTCGGAATCAGGCAAAACTTTGACCGATGAACTTCCATCTAAATTAAAGACAACATGGTACACTCGGTTACTTCATCTTGTGAACGCACACTGTAGTTCTCTATGGAGACTGACAGTTTACTTAGAAAATAACATGCTACCACATCCTCATATTTGAACTCCGTCTAGTGAAGAAGCTGCTATTTTTTTTGTTCAGAATGCAATAACTTCTTCATACTAATTCAGAATCCGACGAGTCATCTAAATTATGGACAATATGGAACACTCGAATACTTCATCTTGTGAACGAACACTGTAGTTCTCCGTAGTGACTAACAGTTGTACTTAGAAAATAACAGGCTATATCCCCACTTCAACGCTCACTGTAGTTTTCCATGGCGACTAATAGTCATACTTGGAAAATAACAGTTACATCCTCATATTTGAACTCCGCCTAGGCAGAAGCTGCTATTTTTTTTCTTCGGACTGCAATAACTTCTCCATACTAACTCGGAATTAGACAAAACTTTGACCGATGAACTCCCATCTAAATTACGAACAATATGGTAACACTCGGATACTTCATCTTGTGAACGCACACTGTAGTTCTCCATGAGAACTGATAGTTTACTTAGAAAATAACATGCTACCACATCCCCATATTTGAATTCCACCTAATGCAGAAGCCACTATTTTTTGTTCAGACTGCAATTATTTCTTCATACTAACTCGAAATCTGGCGAGACTTCGACCGATTAACTTCCACCTAAATTACGGACAATATGGAACACTCAGATACTTCATCATGTGAACACACGTTGTAGTTCTCCATGGGGACTAACAGTTTACTTAGAAAATAACATACTACTACATCTCCATATTTGAACTCTACCTACTGCAGAAGCCGCTATTTTTTTTGTTCAGACTGCAATAACTTCTTCATACTAACTCGGAATCAGACAAAACTTCACCTGATGAACTTCCACCTAAATTGCGGACAATATGATACACTTGGATACTTCATCTTGTGACCGCACATTGTAATTCTCCATGAGGACTGACAGTTGTACTTGGAAAATAATATGCTACCACATCTCCATATTTGAATTCCGCCTAGCGCTTTTTTGGTTCAGACTGCAATAACTTCTTCATACTAACTCGGAATTAGGCGATACTTCGACCGATGAACTCCCACCTAAATTATGGACAATATGGTATACTCGGATACTTCTTGTGAACGCACACTGTAGTTCTCCATGGTGACTAATAGTTGTACTTAGAAAATAACAGGCTATATCCTCATTTCACCATTCACTGTAGTTCTCCACGGTGACTAATAGTTGCACCTAGAAAATAACATGCGACATCCTCATATTTGAATTCCGCCTAGGCAGAAGCTGCTATTTTTTTTCTTCGGACTGCAATAACTTCTTCATACTAACTCGAAATCAGGCAAAACTTCAACTGATGAACTCCTACGTAAATTACGGACAATATGGTACACTCGGATACTTCATCTTGTGAACACACATTGTAGTTCTTCATAGGGACTGACAGTTTACTTAGAAAATAACATGCTACCACATCCCCATATTTGAACTCCACCTAGTGCAGAAGGCGCTTTTTTTTGTTCAGAATGCAATAATTCTTCATACTAACTTACTAACTCAGAATTAGGCGATACTACGACCGATGAACTCCCACCTAAATTATAGACAATATGGTATACTCAGATACTTCATCTTGTGAACGCACACTGTAATTCTCCATGGTGACTAACAGTTGTACTTAGAAAATAACATGCTATATCCCCACTTCAACGTTCACTGTAGTTTTCCATGGTGACTAATAGTTGTAATTGAAAAATCACAGACCACATCCTCATATTTGAACTCCGCCTAGGCAGAAGCTGCTATTTTTTTCTTCAGACTGCAATAACTTTTCATACTAACTCGAAATCAGCCAAAACTTCGACCGATGAACTCCCATCTAAATTACGGACAAGATGGTACACTCGGATACTTCATCTTGTGAACACACACTGTAGTTCTCCATGGGGACCGACAGTTTACTTATAAAATAACATGCTACTACATCCTCATATTTGAACTCCGCCTAGTGCAGAAGTTGCTATTTTTTTGTTCAGACTGCAATAACTTCTTCATACTAATTCGGAATCCGACGAGACTTCGACCGATTAACTCACTTAAATTACGGACAATATGCAACACTCTGATACTTCATCTTGTGAACGCACACTAGTTCTCCATGGAGACTGACAGTTGTACTTAGAAAATAACAGGCTAACACATCCCCATATTTGAACTCCGCCTAGTGCAGAAGCCGTTATTTTTTTTATTCAGACTGCAATAACTTCTTTATACTAACTCAGAATCAAGCAAAATTTCGACCGATGAACTCCCACCTAAATTACGGACAATATGTTACACTCGGACACTTCATCTTGTGAACGCATATTGTAGTTCTCCATGATGACTAATAGTTGTACTTAGAAAATTACATACTATATCCTCCATATTTGAATACTATTTCTCTATGAGATGTAAAAGGGTATATTTGGAATTTCAAAAAGACGACGAATAAGTCTATTCAATGAATTCTCCTTATTAGTAGTAAAGATATAATTAGTCGTTATACACAAGCCAAAAAAACAAATGTTTTTCTCTCTGTATGCATTGTAGGGTTAATAACAGCAGTGAATTTAATTGACACTGAACATTGTCTCTCCTGTGAATAATAAACTACACAAATAATATTCCAAATGTTGCTTGTAATTTCTCTCTCTCTTTATTTAACCAATCATATATATTTCAAAAAGATGAAAGCTTTTATCTTTTGTAAATACCTTTTAGTTTATTTAATTATACGAACTTTAACATTTGCATCAAACGGTTTTTATCATAATTTGAGACATTACAAATAATTTTTCATGAACATTTCTCACTTATGTTCACTTATGTTCATTTATTGTTTTCATTTATTAATTATATGATATACAAAATTGAAAAAGACAAAAGTTTCTATCTTTTTGTATAGTTTCAGTAAAAAAGATAATATCCAACGTTAACATTGTTTTAATTCACTACAAATTAGACTAGATGATATAATATATGAACAAGTACGGTAATATTCAAAACATATAATTACTACTAGCACTACATCAATGATCAATGATACTAATATGCTACAGGATCTGATTGAAAAAGCCATTGGCATAGATATAACAATTCTATGTTCCATATTTGTTTTTGATACTACAAAAGACGACAACATGTGAATGCTACTCATACTTAAACAGCTTAGAGCACACAAATTAACTTTAATTGAACAAACATACAAACGATAAATTCTTCTGAATTCTACTTCATTTCATCTTTAATCGAATATAACAAACAATTAACATAAATATATCAACCAGTTGAAAAAG
This sequence comes from Allium fistulosum, assembly GCA_030737815.1. Lineage (NCBI taxonomy): Eukaryota > Viridiplantae > Streptophyta > Magnoliopsida > Asparagales > Amaryllidaceae > Allium > Allium fistulosum. The sequence continues at coordinate 1,028,943,575 of CM060902.1, forward strand.
GGTAATTCTAAAATTTAACTAAAACTAACCTCAAACCATCCGTAAAATAATAAAACATTTTATCTTTTTACATCAATCTACCATTTTAAAAGTAAAACCATGTGAATGAAAAATATGAAAATTATTACCTCTATCTTTTTATGCAAATATACGACGATAAAATATATAAACAATTATTTCAACTTATCAACTATTTTTTGTTATTATTTTACTGTTTAAATCAGTAAACATTTCAATTTGCTGTTTAAATCAATAAACATTTTAATTTTCACAAAACTTCTACGTCGACATCTAACAATCAACAATCAGAAAACATATATCTATATCTTAACACCAGTAACAATAAAATATCCAAATAATTAACCGTAACTAACTTTTTTTTTGGAAAAAGTGGTAAAGGTATTTATTTTTTTTAACTAAAAGAATACTTGTAATAGCAACTTCATTATTCTCTAAAAATGAATCTAATAAGGATAAATGCAACTTCAATCGAGTTTAACCTGTTTTAGAAAGACATGGGTTCAAAAAATCAATGAAATCGAAAATGATTTTTTAATCAGAAATTCTAAATCTATTAAGGGAAGATTGATTGGCTGTTTTTGGAAAAGATCTAGTGATAATTTTCTACTAAATAAACATATAATCTCATAACATTCAATTTACTGGAAATATTGTGTAATAATTTTAGATATGTTGTTCGAATAGAAAGACAAGAGTTTATTTTAGAGGGAAATGGACATCAATGTCATTTTGTTGAAGTTGTCTTTAGAACTTAGTTTTTTGTTTTTTTGTTTTTTTGTTTTTTTTACAGATACTCATATCATATGAGACTTAATTGGAAGCCTTTTTGAATAATGTCATTAAAACCTCCACTAGCAAAACAGAAAGACATATTATGCCCAACTATTTCGGTAATCTCATAATATTCAATTTACTGAAAATATTATAAAATAATTTTAGTTATGTTGCTCGAATAGAAAAACAAGAGTTTATTTAAGAGGGAAATGGACATCAATGTCATTTTGTTGAAGTTATCCTTAGAACTTGAGTTTTTTTTATAGATACTTATATCATATGAGACTTAATTGGAAGCCTACCTGCCTAAATCTCCCTTTCTTAAATAGTTAGGTGTAATCTGCTTTTCTATTTTTGCCAGTGAAGGTTTTAATGATATTATACAAACAATCCAAAAAATGTTGTATTGACTACCAAAGAACCAAAGAACAACATACATACTAACTAGTATGATTCGATGTTATTGGAAGGAATTTATCTTACCCTGCCTTCCCACCATAAGTAGGAGGGTAATTGTAAATAAGGTTGTCCCTCACTTTCTGATCAGGAGGTCGATTTGAAGATCTTCTTGCCTCTCTGAAGATGAAAACATTATGAAAGCTTGGTCATACTAAATCGGAATATATGAAAAATTGCTTTATCGTTCCTATTTAACTCTCTGTGCAACATACAGTGCCTACAAAGGTTCTAAACTAGCTATTTCCTATTGGTGTGTAACCTAGAGTATAGTAAATGGAAGTTCAAGTGTCTAAAAAAATGGTTAATTTTTTTAATAATGCCAGCTTCTGAAGTCATGCTAGTTCGTACATAACTGGTTTTTCTTGAAATACTGCATATTGTGGATCGGGGTTCTATTACAAATTTGACTTTAGAGAGTAGTTACATGGTTTTACAAGTATATAGTAGCACTGTGGATTTCCAACATTTCTTGTGGATCCACCACAAGTTTGAACAAAATATACTTAGAAAGCAAAATACCATACTAAGTTTAAGTGAATGATCAAACTGATCAATAGACAGGTTTATCCTACCATATTGATCGAGAATTGAACTATCTGAAGCTAAAAAAACTATAACAAAGATTTCGTCTTTAGCATGTCTTCTTAAATCTCTCTGAAATTATTTAACTAATACTTAAATATGAAAGAGTTGATATATTAATACCTTAGCACATTTTTTTTAATTCAAATATTTTCTGAAATGAAATATATCAAATAAATAAACCCATTTTCCCAAAAAAAAGTTTGATTTTTACTGAAAAGCCCAAACTTTTTAAAAGGGAACCAAATATTTTAATATATGTTTTTAAAAGTTCAAAAAAACATTAAATCTTTTTTCATTGAAAAAAAATCAAATTTATTCAACTACGCTTTTTCCAAAAAAAATGCATAGAATGATTTAGATATTCAAATTAAAGTTAAGTTTATTCATGAACATTCAAGAAATCGAAAAACGGACAGAAATTTCCTTTTTTTAGAAAATTACAAAAGGTTAATATTTTTAATCAAAAAATTTAAATTTAATGAAAAATCTAATTCAAAACTTTTTTTTTCAATTTCTGAAATTATATTCCTTTGCGTTTTAATGAAATAACTAGATATTAAAAAAAAATATCATTCAATTCTCACCATTGCATGGTAGTACTAGTAACATGACCTATCTAAGGATAAATGTAAATTAGTTGTGTATCAAGAATAATGGAATAATGGATGCTGGTGCTATCCACTTTTACCCTGGAGGGAAAGGAGTTGATGAATTCAAACCTGACTAAATAGTTGGCAACATGTTGAGTTACTTGAATTGCATCTTCACTGTGGGGTATCCATGATGGTCCCCATTCAAATGCGTTTTTCTACATAAACAAGTAAAAATTGAACGCATTAATTATATTTGAAATTCATGTTTGTTAAATCATACAAATGAGATTGATATAGCTCCTGACAAACCAACACTATCAACAGAGAGAGGGAGGGAGGGAGGGAGGGAGGGAGGGCATTCGTGAACTGCTTTAAGCACTTAATTAGTTAAAACGTGATGCACATTTAACTCTTTTTTTTTAACAAGTATGATGTTTCAGTATTAACGTATCGAACCAGTTTCAAATCAATATAGAAGATATAAATCATGTGATTTTTGTAAACAACTTTATTCCATGATCCACTTTGTGTTAAGTGGGATGAGATGGAAAAACTGCCACCTGGCTTAATAGAGATTTATCGTTTAAGTAATGCTTAAGCACTGCTTAAAATTTCAAACCTAAATTGAAGATTGGGTAGACCTAATTTTTTAAGTGGTGCACGTATTATTAACTTTTGTGTATTTTGTCCACGACAGAGCAGCAAGTTTTGTTGAAGCAACAACTGACGGCAATCAGCTATTGCATAACAGAAGCCCCTTTTCTTATGCACAAGTCAACCTGTTTTTTTTTTTCACTTGAATTTCACTGTGACAAGATGCAAATAAGAGCCGCTAAAGCACATTTATGCCAGTTTTCACTTAATGCTATTTATTTATTTTTTATTTTAAAAAAACGCTAAACCATTGATTTTTTGCCTATGCAATCTTTTCATAACATTTTCAAGAGCTTAATTAAGCAAGCATAAAAGCTTTCTGATACACACTGTTCTCAACTTGTTTTTTTTAGCAAATATGTAGTTTCAATTTTTGTATACTAGTGTATGACAAACACGATTTGTGCAAACATGCACGTGATGTAGAGATGCAACAAACCATAAAAATTGATAGAGTGTTTATGTAACTTTGATGACGACTGAAAAAGGAACACCAGTGAATTATATACAATCAGTTCCCTTTACTGATAGTAGAGATGTTTAAGTAATACACAATTTCTATATATAATTGAACGGTACCTCTGGGTGCCACTGGAAGCCTGTCACGGGATATTTAAGCCCTTGTGCGGTAGAAACATAAATCTAATAGAAACAAAATATACCAACCATGGTAACAATATCGTCAAGACAACATAATTAGATAAAGAAGAAAAACAATAACATTTTTTTTACCTGGCCTTCATCATCTGGAGTTGTCGTCACTATTCTGAAAAATCTTGATAACTTATCGTTTTCTAGCAATCTCTTAGGTGATAAGCCAAACTTTACATTCAATAAGAAAATTGTCAATTTACTTCATGTGTTTGTATACAGGACGCTATATATGAAAGATTCTAAAAAAGACAATATTTTGAAGAATAACAAGTAATATGATCCAAAATTATGAAACAAAAGTTCATGTATGACTTAAAAAGATTCATTTTCTTATCAGATTTACTACAAGGAGTAAAGAAAAAAAATCAGGATAAGAATTTAGATGCATGTGAACAATGTTTAAAAAATTGGGTGAAAGGGAAATTTACTCTACATTTCTGATCGTACACAACTAACCATGTGATTTTGCAAGGCAAGACATTCAGTGCTCAACTTGGTTAACAATTCCGGAGGAAATCTGCATAGTCAGATTTAAGTAAGGATCCGCAATCATGTCTACAAAACTGAAATATACTAACAAAACAATTGGACAACACAGTAACAGCTAGAAACTTGTATTGTCCTTAAAATAATCAAGAAATCTCAAAACAAAAGGAATACAAATAAGTAAGTGTGTGTGTATAGGAAAAGCAAAAGAAATCATACCTCTCAAAAACAGATCCTGGAATCTCTGCTATATTTGTGAACTGAAGTATGGATGCTCGATTTTTCGCACTAAATCTCTCGCAAATACCATGGTCCTACACACACACACACACACACACAAAGGAACAAGAGTTGAAGTAACCAAAAAAATTAGAACACTTGTAGTGAACTATTATTATTTTCATATCTTTATCGTTAAATAAATAAACTTTCAAGCCATATTGATATCTGACTATTAGGCAATTCTACATTGTCCGTAAATGAGGGTAGATAACAATATTTCGGTTTGTTCTGATACTTTTCTTTGTGAAGCGGTGGAGTCAAAAAAGCAGGCAATATAAGATTACAATGTTAAATGATAATAGCTCCTAATTTTGATGTCATTTAACCTATTAGTGATGGTCCAATAAATAAGCAGCATTTATATGTATCAACAGTTTCATATCATTGATGGGATAATTATGGAACATGAGAACCAGAAAGTTTAGGATCTTAAGCTTAACAAAAGATACGATGATCTCACAATGATCTCAGCTTATTTTGTAATTGAACAAGATTATCTCTAATAATTGCTACCAGGGTAGTTGTTGATCTTTCTCTTGTATATATATATGCCATCAAATAATATATTAGATAAACCATACACACAAACCAATAAATATTTTTAGAATAAGATTGATACTTTATTGAAGTAAAACACTCATATGACCTCTAGAACCTTAGTCTTAAGCATCATACCGCTTGTCACTTAAGCTAGTGAACCTTAACATACACACAAACCAATATTAACAGCATAATTAGAATCTAATGATACTTGCGTTGCGTGATTCAAACCGCCATACATATATTAACATGTAGTATGTTGTGTACTACCTAAGACATGTAATATTGATATGTACTACCATCTACTTATCCATTTTTTATATATAAAAACTAATGATACTTGTTAAAATGATGTTGAATCAAATCGATAAATGTCATCTGACCGTACATTGTTAATAGAACACTTAACTTTGATAACGATGTAGAAAATAATACTAATTATTAACTTCCAAAAGTTGGTACATAAATAATTTTAAAATAGTCATAGAAGATACAAATACGTCTCAGGAAGCACACGAACTGACCCCCGACTTTTGACAAAATATAGTGTAGTTTAAAGGGACAGCATAAATTGCATAAAATAGGCATTCAGAACAAAATAGTAAAGAAACTGAAGAGATTATGTCATCTAATGCCCCTGATTTGTCGAAAATGAAACTGATGAATAGTAAAGAATCAAAGATAGCCTTCATGTATAAAGATATCATTATAATATCATAATTAAAGATTTAAAAAATTAGGAATAATTGAGGGTGTAATAACTTACCCCTGTGACAAAAATACTTATGAGCTCAAACCCTAAGCAAATGCCATATAAAGGAAAATGTTCTCCAGCATCATTTCTCTCTAAAACTACCTAACACAAGAAAACCAAATGTTATATTCGTTAAACTCAACAATATGTAAGAAAAAAATGTATGAACGTAGGACAGTGGTTCAGTTGTATAATTTACATTCTATTATTATTATTATTTCGCAAACTAAGTTAAAGAATGGGATAGCATCACAAGATTCGCAACATATACAAACCCAATGCTACATGGCAATCTGTTAGATCACAACTAACGATTTTCATGTATATAAAATGGACAGAGACTTCCAGCAGCTAGATGATCAAATTAATTTCAATTACCATGATATAGACCAAGGTAAAATTAGCAGATTGCCACATAGTTGTAAACTGTAATAGTAAATGCTGTGCTGCATTCTCATTCTTTAACTTAGTATGCAAAATAATAATAGAATGTAAATATAAAGTTGAACCACAGTTTAACCAAATTTCCATGTAAAAAGGAAAGCGATTTCAAGCAGCTAGACAAGATCAATAGCACACTTTATTTAGCACCATTTTGTAGCCATATGATATCAGCCACAAGTTTCAATTAAATATTTGTTTTCTATTTCCTGTCATATGGACCAAATATTTAAATATAAACTTGTGGTTGATATCAGAGGCTACAAATGGTGCTAAATAAAGGGTGTTATACACACACACATAGATATATACATATACATACATACATATGTGTGTATGCATGTATGTATATGTGTATATATATATATATGTGTGTGTGTGTGTGTGTGTGTGTGTGAGTGTGTGTTAAATAACTTCAATAATCATGTTCTAATAATTTCAGAATATTTTATTTTGCAAGTCAATATCTTCTCCCTGTAATACAATGTTTCTTCCTATAAGAAAAGTTCCAAGAAAAAAATAGAGGCGAAGCGTGTATATTATACAACTCTGAAAATCGAATGGTGGTTAGTGGTAAAAGTGCATGAACGAAGCATATTCCATAACTAAGGGATAATGACGAATGCAAAATTCAAGGCCGGTCCTGAGTTTAGGGTGCTCTAAGTGATACAAACAGAGCTTGTGATGACTTGATAATGGAGCTTCAAATAATTAATAAAAATAGCTATGGTACTAATAAAAAGAAGAAGAAAAACATCTATACGCGGCTCAGATTCAAATAATGATAAGTTTGAAAGATAAAAGTAAAGATCAAGTGAGAGACTGGTTAATAGAAAATGCAAAAAGAATATTTTTGAATGACAAAGAATGAATAAGGTGATCAAAGTTAGCAAATCAATAACTGTATTAAAAGTACATAAAAACCAACGAAGAAAGAACTATATGAAGTACATGATTAGGAGATCAATTATATGTTGCTGATAAAAAATGGGCCTCATAAAGGGCCTGAAGAGAATGCTTGCCTTGCATATTGCAAGGGCCAGGTTGTGCAAACGCAGATGCGATGACCAGATTTAAGTTCGTACATACTTGAATATATTATAATGGATATGGAGGTGAATACTGCAATCATGAATAACCTTCGAAGGGACTAGCATTTACGGATGTTCAAAGTGCTGCTACTAATTCAGCAACAGGAAAGGGAAAGAAAAAAAAATTCAGATACAAAATCAATATGCAAATTTCACTCAGCCAAAATGGAAGCATGTATAAAAAAACCTGGAATATCTTCCTTGCAGTGTCAAAATACAATCCTTCTTTGGCCCATCCACCAGTAAATAAGACTCCGTTCACCAAATTTAGTTTCTGCACAAAATCAATTATAACTGGTCTCAATTCAATTCACTGCTATTTTAAAAACCCTAGCAATTTCTTAAAAGGTTAATAATTTAATATGGACCAAAGAGATTATAAACACAAAAGTTCTACCAAAAATTTCAAACTTAATATATATGGGTTACTAATGAAACAACAAAAAGTTCTTAACCAATTACATCCTTGATTCATTCCTATCCTTTTCTAATCAAAACCCACAAAAAATGGAATGTAATCATCGGCAACAACGCAACTACCGTACCTAACTTGACCATCTCTACCACATGGTTCAAGCGAAAATGTGAAATTTATTCTCCAATAAGTCTCGATTGAAAATCAAAGTCCTGTCCATCCCAAGGATAGATGATCTTCTTTAACCTCACTTCAACAATGAAACGAGGTGGGAAAAAATTTAGACCAGGTAACATCTTTTAAAGAGAACTATGTTGTTTTGGCAGGATGCAGTCAAAGCGGAGAACTAGAATTTGCCAACCATAAAATAGATAAGAATGAGTCAATGACATACATATTCCACCGATTACCTATTAGTTAAAGTAGTTATAAACTGTCTATATTTTCTTTACAGTGATTTCAGTTCAGACTCTCAGAGAGTACGGCATAATCGTTCAATGATAGTATAAACGGTCTAGATATTATTGCAATAGTCATTTTTTAACATAGCCACAAAAACACAAGTGGAAATTGGGATCTGCCGCTTATTTTCAAACTTAATATCCAAAAAACTCTTCAAAAACAGGTTTCACGAAACACTCATATAATTATTTTCAAGAGAAATGTGCAGTCTATAGCGCAAATATTTGCGGGTAAGACTACAAATATTTGTAGTGCAGACTGTAATTTTTTATAAATAAATATTTGCAGTGCAGAATACCATAATAATCAACACCACACTTTACACCAATACAAAAAATATTAACAATTATATTTTTTTAAATACAAGAAAATAGGTTGAAGGAAATAATTTAAGGTTTTTATGTGAACAAAGGACGCATGTCAAAAATTTTAGACTGAAGGACAAAATAATGCTATATGTACATAGTATTTTCTATAAGGTAATGTTATATGGTTATAACATTTGTTGTGAATATAGTATTTTTGTTGTAAATATAGAGTTATATTAATATAGCATTTCGTTAATGTGTTTCCTTCAGATTAAACTTTTGAGACGGTGTCCTCAGTTCAAAAAGTTTCTCCAACTTTGTCCTTCTAACTGCTTCACTCTTTTAAATACCCATAAATGAATATATATTGTTTTTCTAGATAAATTAAAAGATATATGTGGGTGCGCGCATGCGTGTGTGCGTGCATGCGCCCATGCCAAAGTTCCATCCAGGTTTGTCGTTAAGTTTATAAAATCCGAATGTAAGCACTGTTAAAATTTATAATACACGCTCCAACATTATGGATTTTAATATTTGCTTTGGACACTGGGATGAAGAGCGGAATAAAAGAGAGGTGCAGGAAAAATAAACATACCTTTATAGGTTGTCAGAGACAAAAGAAAGCTAACCTACTATTTTGTTGACTGCGGGATTATTTTTGTTTTGCTAAAATTTTACGCGAGTTATATGCTATTTTCAGAGTTGATCCAAACATAAAATATCAGATTTACTGTTGCGATTAAATTAGGACTAACTGATACATATTTCTAATCATTGTTGTCAAAAATCTTAAAATCCTACGATTTAAATCCCGATTCAGATTGAATCCCACCCTTTACGATTCGATTTACATTCCGATTTAAACTTAGTTAAAAGCATGATCAAAAACACATTCAACTCATACTAGCATATTAAATGTACTTATTTAGATTCACAATTCCCATTATAATGTTTTAAAAAAATGGAATTAAAGAGAAAATTAAGTTATAAGTTTAATTGTTAAAGTTCAAATGTCAAAATCAACTTCAAAGTGCATACAAACCTTAAAATGTGAATATTTTGAATCTACGATTTATGATTTAAATCTTGTTTCGATTTAAAATTTATACTTTGCAATTTACGATTTAAATCCCATTTTGATAACCTTGTTTCTAATATCCAATCTAGTTCATGATCTCTTTTGAATAACATCTATATTAAGATTTTTATTAGTTGCTACCATCAAAGTTCTTCAAGCTTGTAAACAACTTCGGTAACCTCTCAATTCAATAAATCATGGTAATTTTTCCAAAGTTGACATACATAATCTCAGATTCTCACCATTGTAGAAAACTAAAATTTCATCTTATTTATTGAAATTTAATTTTTCTTATTTTTACTGTGTCGGTGACACATCAATTTTGGTTAATCTATTGACATCTTGAATTCTTGATACATTTTAAGCTATTTTTCCACAGTTTCATGGTCTGCATTAATCAAATCCCAACAAATATAAGGATATGTTCTGTAAGCATCAAAAATGGGAGAGGTTGTTTCTAGTGGACATTACATGTAATAATTTAAGTGAAGATAGTCAAGAAACAGAACAATCATTATTCAAGGTCTAGCAATTATAATCATAAGATCTAGAAATTATGATCAAGGTCCAACCCAAACATTAATATGACCAGATGTTACACATAACAATTTAGCTAAAGCAGTCAAGAAACAGTGTTCAAGATCTAGCAATTATAATCATAAGGTCTAGAAATTATGATCAAGGTCCAACCCAAACATTAATATGAACAGATATCAACAAAAACAAAACAAAACAAAAAAGTTAATTCTCGCTCCGCTTGGAATATAGTTTGTTACTACATTCTAATTCGGTTAAAAAAAGATAATAATAATAATAAATAATATCAAGATACTTGTAATAATAAATAATATAACCTAAATAGGGAAATTAATAATACCACAAGGGAAATTAATAATACCACAAGGGCATCTCCAAATTCATCTGAAATATCATGTTTTTTGTATACAAACCTCCAACATTGGATTAGAAGTTGTAATGTTGTAAAAAGTTACAGTCCTGAATACAAATGTGGAACTGAATCTATGATTGGTATGGGTATTCGTTAAACAAGTGCATGTGTTTAAATGCTTGTTACACAACCAACTTAGCTTATGCACCTATCTAACAAGCACATGTGATGAGCACTTTCTAACATACTAGCGAACCAACGACAGCTAATTTCCAACGATTGGCAATGACTAGTCTTTATATACACCTCTCTTCGCTACACCTCATCTACACCCCTTTAATTTTTCAACCTACACATTTCGAAATCAAACGAAAATTTGTAGATATATTCTTACATGATTCAAAATCATCTTCACAAAATTTGACTTAATTTGGGCGATCCTTTAGAATCATGTTTGCAATGGTTAAAATAAGTGTTTTAACGATAGATATTCGACTTAACATTTTGAACATGTTATGAGTTTCAAATTGATCTCATTTTTTTGTGGACGTGATGTTCACAGTGTAGATTGAACATCTCCAAAATTTGATTTGATTTGAAATAGTATAGCATCAAAAACCATAAAGATGCAAAATGAGGTGCTCAGCGAAACAGAGGTGTAGCAGATCCTTATGGTGGGTGTGTGTGTGCATACATACATATAGACACTAATACACACACATATATCATGGTTTTAAATCTCCTATATCTCGTCCAAGATCTTCTTTTCACACTTTGATGAAACGAGACATCAAATCTCCTTCATATCTCCCCCGACACTTATCTCGTCCGAGGTTTTCGAATCTCACTCGAAATATGGATCAAAATCTCAATCCGAGATCTCACCCGAAATTATATATTTTTCTTCTCTTACATAATATTGTTTCATTTTCATATAGATTCAAAAGAAAGTACTCAATCTAATTAATATTTACCAACTCTTTAAACATATTTTTTATCTTGATGTGTCATAACAAAAAACTTCATTTCTTTTTTATGTTCAAATAAGATGATACTGTTCAATCGTTGTCAAATAAATTAAGCTAATAAAGATGCGCATATTTCTTCAAAACATTAATTTCAATACACTTCAGATATGTTACAAATTTTATTTTTACTCTGAAAATCAGAATTAAATAATTCATTAAAACATCAATTTTAGATACATAAGTTACTCCAAAATATTCATGTACTTTAAGATCCGATATGTCAATCTGAGATATACACCCGAGATACACTCATCTCGTCCGAGATCTCCAACGATACAAGATAGCTTGTATGAAAATGCCGAGACGAAACGTGACCGAAATCCGAGATTTAAAACCTTGATGCACACACACATAGACACACACAAAAAAACTTTCATTCATGTTCAAAACATTACACGGCTCTTTCTTCATTCAAATCCCTCTACGAAAATGTAGTATTTATTTAATCCAAATTTTCAACAATCCACTTTATTTTGTTTTGAACACTAATGAGATGGAATTTTCTACGCCTGTGAGACAAGAGTTATATTTCAACGAGGTGTGACAAAATGACAAAGACTGAAATCTATGCTATCTGTAGCATCACTACTCAGATGATACAAACAAATTTGTTACTTCGCACGAAGATATCAGACCTATGGGGTCAACAAAATTTGACACAAAATTTCAGTCAATTTGATATGATCGAGTGACATTACTTTTTCGCTCTTCAAAATTAGGGCATCTTAAGTTAGTTAAAAAACTGTTGTATCTTCAGTTAAATGAAGAAATTTGGTATCTATTTAACAAGAGCAAATTTACTCGAATTTATTAAAAATTTGTACAAACTCTTACAATAACTCAAGCAAACACATAAACAAACATGCAATAACCCATACAAACACAAAATACAAATGACAACATAAGCTAATATGAAATAACTCATCCAAATATATTAGCAGACACTATAAACGTCCACATATGGTCCAGAATATCATTTTGAAATCTATGTCGGGAGTATTCATTATGGAATATTAGTTGTTGATCAATGTAAGCAATCAAATTTCCACTTGTTAATGGTTGGTCCTCTCGAAATACTTCCTGCATAGCACTAACACGGTAACACCATCATAAACAAAACCTTATTTCTCCTTGAGATTTATTCCATCTTATAAAATTATCTTATGCAAAACAACATAAGCAAACATGATTACCAACATTTTTTTCAAGATTGTAGCCTACATGGAGTATTGTCAGTCAAAACATGGATCCAACACACTGAAAGCTCTTCCACTATATCTTACATGGAGTGCTAACACCCAGAAATCTGGATTATATCACACTGAAAGCTCTTTCCACCCCTGTTTGTTCATCTTCTTACATTTGAGTATAATGTTTTCACGACGGTATTCCACTCGAAATATACCTCGTCGTATTTGTGACCTATCATGACATTTGTCAAATTACATCATGGCATTAGTATCCTTTGTTCCTAAAATAATACTAGCAACAATCCATGTTCAAACGAATGTGCTTGTGCTTGCATTGTTATTAGTTGGACTGAATTTTATTTTTCACATTAAACGGCAAAGGAATTCCAGTATTAAATGACCAATCGATAAGAAAGTGAGCACAGACAGAATTGATTTTAAAGCAACTGTTATTAGCACAATTCTTGTTCCTATGCCGCAACACGCAATAGAAGACAGTAAGTTATGCACGACACGCTAAATGGAGCACATGATGCACAACACAACAATGGCGTGTATTATTTATTTTTTATTATTCATTTTAAATATATTTTCTGTTTTATTTACAAACCAAAAAGGCTAAAATTAGCAATTATAATATATATTTACACACACACACAAAACACACATTGCATGTCAGTTTTTTTTTTCTTTTTTGCATGCTATAAAGAAAACAATTTTTTTTATCACTGAATTGTTGTTTTATCATGTATCTTACATGTATGAAGAGGTCAGTTATCATTTCACATAGGATAAATTTTATATTTGAGCCAAAAGAAAAGGTAGGTGCAACAATATACCTCATTCAAAACTTATTAAAGAAATAGGTTTGGTTTGTGAAGACAAAAATTAACTTTAGCACTTTAAAATGAGCATTTTCAAATTTATAATCTTAGGCACTGCAATTTTGCATTTAAACACTTTGAAAGTGCATATGCTCATATTAGGAAAAAAGACAAACTTTAGAAAAAATTTGGCTGAATGACATCGGTTTTTATTTTTAGTTTGAAGGACAAATGCTAGTTAGCATTATATTCAATTTTTACACTATACGACATGCTAATTATAACTAGCATTATATTCAGTTTTACACTATACAAAATACTAGTTGTAATTAACATTATCTTCTAGCCTAAAAAAATTGTCCTTCAGCCTAATTTTTTTTTTTCAAAGTTTGTTTTTGTGTCTATTTTCTTGTTGCTACAATTAATTTTATTTTCTACGCTAATACCTAAACTTTGTGTTTCCTATATTGTGAATGGTTGAATGGACTAATCGTATTGTTTATGGGCTAACTAACAGTTTGTTTGCAAAAAATGTTTATATGAGATGAATACAAATATATTGTTGCTTTGAATAGTTTATTATTTTTTTATTCATACGATGGTACATTGTTTTCTCGTTTAAATACGTTCATATTTAGACATATAGGCATATGATAAAAAAAATTAGTCTTCTATAGTTTGACAAGATCAAAACATACAAAATAATGTGTGTGTAATAAAAACATAAAACGTAAACCGCATTATAAAATAAATGTAACAAAAATAACACAATGTAAATTATATTAGTCTTGTTTCATTAACTTGTAACGCATAATAAGACAAAGTTTTTGAATAAGTATGCAGTTGTTGAAAATGAGTGAGTGATTCGCCACATCATGCGCAAAGATTTCTAAAAGCTTTTATATTTTATGCAGCGTAAATATCACTGACATCAGCGAGATCTTGTAGGTTTCATTTCCAAAAGTAAATATAAGAGTAGTTGGCTAACCAAAGCAAGATTGTTAAATGAAAGTGTTCGACCACACTAAGATAGTTATTAAACCCAAACATACAGAGTTGCATGTCAAATACGCAAATTATGTAAAGAGCGGGTTTAAGAATAATTGTGGGTTAGCTCTATGAGTGCTTTGGAATAGTTTTTCCATTTACAAAGCATAGTCGAGACTTTCTTAGATTTCATGTCTTGCTTTAACGTTGTGCAAAAGTCTAGAGACATCAGCTTGGTCTGAAGAATGTATATGTTTGTTGCCTTAGACCTATGCTGTCAAGGGCGCTGCTGAGCGCCGATTAGACGCTATTTTGCAATTTTAACGCCTCGCCTTTTTATAATAACGCTTTACTGCGCTTTTTGTCTGAGGCGCCGTTTGAGCGCTGAGCTTTTCTTGAAATGCTAGAAAATAGACGTTTTGTGTAACTTTATTTTTTACCTAGCTAAATTAAATACATTTAGAGTAAAATCGTCCGGTTACCTTGTTTGGTTATTAAAGATCTTTGCATTTAAAAAAAATTCAATGTTTGAATCGTTTTTTATATCTTCAAAATATACAAATAATTAGTTAATAAATAATAACAAAATTTCTTTATATTGGAGAATAAAAGCTACTCTTTTATTTCTCACATCTTTGAAATTTGGCTTTACTGATTCCTTAATTTTTTATTTAAATTGTAAGCCTTTTGAATGTTAAGTTAATATAATTTCATAATCAAACATGGAAAACCAACTATAAATTGGATTTATAATATTTACTAATACTGTATGTGAGTCTTTTACGATTATTTGGTTTACAAATATTCAGTTGTTATCATAACACAAACTTTACTAATATAAATTTTGTTGCTTCTATAAATTATAAAAGCACTTGATTCATTTTTGAAGTTACTGACAAAGCATTTACATGTGTGCATAAATATATACATACACACATATATATACATACACACACTATACACACGTGCGATCTCACTGGTAGTAAACTAATATGCAGCGATCTTGTAAGCAACATCAATATAGTTTAATAAATAGTTAGTTGTTTTTTGAAACTATTTAATGCAAATATTATTTGCGCAAAATATATGTGACGAACACCTATTTTCCTCACGGCTCTGCCTGAACTCCGTCTGGACTCTAAATCCAATCTTAGTGCCCAACACTCTGCTCCGCCTCAAACAGCATAGCCTTAGACATCGACAATAGCTAAAGAAAGCCATTCTAATTATTCTAATTTCGTGCTTTCATATACATATACATACATACATACATACATATATATATATATATTCATTAACTGCATCTGCAACTACGCCATATCTTTTGGTGAATGATGAGACCTTGCATATTTGAAGCATTGGTTTTGTACACAAAATAGCCGTTGTGTATTAAATATGTCGTTTTCTTTTGAAAATAAGTCGCCTTCTTATGAAGTTTTGTTTGAAAATATCAAAGTTATAAGTTGAATTTTACAAGAAAATATTCTTGCATTAATCTTTTGTTGTACTTTGAATGCTCGTGATGATGTAGTAGCGACCTTTTGTTGAGCCACTTTGTCAGTTTAGAAGATTCCCACATTATTTGTTTAGCCTTCTACTTCCCGTCGACAAGCCAAAATCAAACTTCTCCATGCTGAAAAAATGTTCTATCAAACACCATCTATCAATACAATTTGTACTGTTGTTGAAGTTGTTTTTTTTAAATGAGGAAATGAAATATAAAAGAGGCATTTTTCATGTGAGTTTTATATCAGTAGTGATTTGTACACTATTAAGGCTAAGAATATGTGTTTGTTAAACAAGTGTTCAACAAGTGCTTATAAAACCGGTGTCTATTTAACAAGCATCTTGTCAACAAATGTCCTGTTAAAGGAATTTGTTCAATAAACGTCAAAATGTAGACATTTGTCAAACAAACATCCATCGTGGCCCACTGATGTGGGATTTGTTGTGAAAAATTTGAATGAGCAACGCGTATTTGATCGGGATTTAGTATTGCCTATTTGAATACTAATACAACTTCAAATCAACTATGAACTCACAAAAGAACAAACAATGGAAAGAAAAAGAAAAGAAGACACAGAAGATTTAATGTGGTTCGAATATAAATATCCAACGTCCACCGAGATCCAACAACCGTTTATTATTTCTTCACATCGAGAGAGAGTACAACATGAGAAGAGCATGAATCACTCAATAAATTTCACTTATCCTAAAAATTACAGAAATATGGATCTTATTGCGAATTTTTTGGTGGAGAGCACCCTTGTTGGTTTGTTGTAATAAAAGATGAACAAATATCTTCATATTTATAGGTGCAAGGATGCAGACTGCTATGAAGATAAGAATGAAATATTTTCGGATTTACTTGATTTGATTTCAACACAAATTTAGCATATTTGTATTTGTTTCCACATATATCCTTATTTGATTGATCCCTCAAATCAATGAATTCTCTTTTGATACTAATTGATTATCTTTACGATTTGTTTTTCATATTTGATTGATTACAGAAATCAATTAATATTCTCTCCCTTATAAATTTGAAATAGATTTAAATCGTCTAAATTTAACATTCCACCTCAATTTAAAAACATTCATCAATCAACAAAATTGATTGTTGGGTCAGCGTTCCATGGCGCTCAAGCAGCTGAAATCAAACCGATCAAGTTTGAGCAATGCTCAAATTTGCCCTTAGGAAGTGACGTTATCATATCTGAAGGATTATCCATAATACTCACCTTCACCCACTTGATCTTGCTTCGTTCTTCCTCAAGCATAAAAAAGAATCATCTGACATTAATGTGCTTCGTTCGAGAACTATAAACTTGATTCTCTACAAGATGAATCGCACTCTGATTGTCTGAATATAGCTCTATTGCCCGCTGTACCATAGAAAGATCATCCAATAGCTGAAGTAAATACAATCTCTACTTAGTCGCTTGCACAATCGATATCAACTCGGCCTCGGTAGTCAATAAGGCTACCATTGACTGCAACTTTGATCCCCACAAAATCGAGTCTGTGCCAAGTGTAAAAACATAACCCGATACCGACTTCCATGTGTCTTTATCCCCAGCATAATCTAAATCACAGTAACCTTCAAGAGAGATGTCGCCACCTACTCCATCATATAACAAGCCAACTGAAGAAGTGCCACGAAGATATCTGAATATCCACTTTGATGTTTGTCAATGCTCTTTGCCTAAGTTAGACATATATCGACTTACAACACGACCTGCATGTGTCAAATCTGGTCTTGTGCACATCATAACATATATGAGACTACCAACAACGCTAGAATAAGATATATCAACTATATACCTCTTGTCTTCATCCGATGTAGGAGATAAGTCTTTCGACAACTTGAATGAGAGCCTAATGGAGTGCCAATCGATTTAGCTTTCTCCATACCAAATCAAGCGAGGACTTTCTCGATATACTGTGTCTGAGTGAGTTTCAACTGTCTCCGCTTTCTATCTTTGAATATCTTCATTCCTAAAATTCTTTGTGCTTTTTCCATATCCTTCATATCAAACTCCTTGTTGAGCTCTGCTTTCAACTCTGTAATTCTGACCATACTCTGAGATGCAATCAATATATCATCAACATACAACAAAAGCTATATCATATCTCCATTACACCTCCTAAAATAAGCACACTGGTCTTTAAAGCTTCTAGAATATCCCTGTGAAAGCATGAACTTATCAAATCTCTTATATCATAATCTAGAAGACAACTTCAGTCCATATAAAGATTTGTTAAGTTTACAAACATAATTTGGCATGCTACTATCAATGAACCCCTCTGGCTGCTTCAAATTGAACATCCTCATCCAGATCGCCATGCAAGAATGCATTTTTGACATATAATTGCTTAAGTTTCATATATAATGAGCAACTAATACCAACATAATACGATGAATGGATGTATGCCTGACAATTGGAACAAAGATATCATGATACCCTACTCCTTTCTTCTGAACATACCTCTTTGCAACTAACATTGCTTTGTATCCGAGATCACCATTGTCGTCGTCCTTCACTCTATATATCTACTTAAATCCAATAGCTCTCTTGTCGGTGGGAAGATGCACCAAATCTCAAGAATGATTTTTCTGCAAAGATTCAATCTCCTCTTCCATAACAACTAACCAGCTGGAATTGTCAACTAATGAAATAGTGTCCCTATAATCTTTGGGCTCATCACGGACAACATTCAATGCATATGTTGTCATGTCATCGAAGCCAATGTCTTCGATGCTCAATCCAATAAAATCTTCAGGCCACTTAGGCTTCCTTCTCTGTCTAACAGACCTAGTCTCTAAATGAGCTCCACTTTGAGTCTGATACTATGTATCAACATCTGTACTGTCCTTATCAACTATGGTGCCATCGGAAACCACATCTGTATCTCTACGAAAAGAATCTGAAGATGACTTGTCTTGTGTTTGGTATTCTAAATCTGTCATCATGCTGTCATCGAATGAGGAAGGCTTCACCTTCAACATACTTTTCTCATCAAAAGTCACATGTCTGCTGATAATGATTTTCTTGCTAATAGGACACCACAACCTATATCCCTTCTCTTCTCTCATATAACCTAAAAAGATACACTTGCAGCTCTAGGTTTCAGTTTTCCTCTGCTCTCATACACATAAGCTGGACATCCAAACATTTTGAGAAACTTTATCTATACAACTTTCTTTATCAACCGCACACCTTCTATTGCTATAGATATGAAGATCCCTAAAGAAGTATAGAAAGGTGTGCGGTTCATAAGGAAAGTTGTCATAGATAAAGTTTCTGTCCAAAATTTAGCAACTTCATTAGACCGAGGGTCGTCAGGTGTGGTGTAATGCCTCTTAATGCTTTCGGACTCATAAATCGATGAGTTCTTGTGAAACAAATTCACCATCGTTATCTGAACGGAGAACTTTCAACTTCTTTCTCGATTGCTTTTCAACCATAGATTTTCACTTTTGAAACCTAGCAAAGGTTTCACTTTTAGACTGTAGAAAGTATACCGATACTTTACGAGAGAAATCATTTATAAATGAAACGAAGTACCCGACTCCACCTAAGGATGAGCAAGGGAAGGGACCTCAAACATCTGTATGAACATACTTCAAGACAGCTTTTATTTTATGCTCACCAGTGCCAAAAGAAATCTTTGTTTTCTTTCGAAGAACACACTCTTCACAAAAGCAAAGCTTTGAATGATGAACGTCATCATCAAACCTCGTTTTCTCAACTCATCCAAACTACGTTTACCAATATGTCTCATCCACAAGTGCCACAATCTGGAAAAATCTGGATCAGCGGAAGTAGCAGAAGTTGATTCATCAACTACAGCAGTGCCCTTCAATAAATAAAGATTTCATGCCCTCACACCTTTCATAACAATCATGGAACCCTTCGATATCTTCATCTTCTCTTTTTTAACTACAATCTTCAATCCAAACATATTCAAAACCCAATAAAATCAAGCTCCTTCTCAAATTAGGTACATGTCTAACATCAGTAATATCACGAATAACACCGTCAAACAATTTGATCTTCACACTACCAACACCAACCATACTGCAAGAAGCATTATTGCAATCGGAACCCCTCTTCCATCAATCTCACAATATATGGAGAAACAATTCCTATCAGGTGTCATATGATAGTATGTGCCAGAATCAATAAGTCATAAATTGTTCTTCTTAGAAGAGCCAGAAGCTGTAAATACATCGGTAACACTCTATGTATATGTGAAGACCCAAATTATTGAGATAAAAATAATTTTAAAATGAGAATATTTAAGAAAAGAAAATATAGTCTGACAATAATAATATTAGGAGTAAGTGAAATGAATAAATAAGAGGATAGAGATTTTTCAATAAAATATAATGGGAAGAAAATGATCAAATATAAGTGAGATTTTATATACAGATATCTCCTGTATATATATATATATACACATATATATAAAGATATATGTATTAGATGTGAGTAGCCAAAGAAGTATAAAATGATAAAGTCCTTTTGATAACTAAATTGCATGAAAACCAGTTTAGTACTATTGTGCATAAATACCTTCTTAAAAATAAATCAGGAAATAAATGGTTTGAAATAATATAAGAGAACCATTCAGGCCTAACAAGGTATACAATGTATCTGAGTCACACAAAGATGATGTGTAGATGGATCATGCAAATAGCATGTGCACAGAAACGCAGAGAAGCAACTGCTTTTACTAGAAATAGAAATCAAGAGAAAATGGCACATTTAGCCATAACAACACACACATAATTCTCTGAGTAATGTAAGGATAAAATGGGTTTTTCCTTTAGTAAAACCCTAGCAAAATGATTTAAATCAAGAGGGAAGCAGAGGTTTTCTCTGGGGGAAAACAGAAACACACTAAAAAAAATAGAAAGGAGAGCTCACCCTGTTTTCAAGCTTAGGCATTCTCGGGGAAGAGAGGAGGAAGGTGAGTGATTAATCACTTATGATCTGTAAGGCATTAAGACCCATGTTAAGGGCAGCCAAGTTATTTTATATAAACATTACATTATGTTTTTCCTATTTGATTTTATTCTCTGGATGAAAATATGTTGATCATGGATGGTATTCTGGTTGAGTTTTTGGATGAGATTTTAATCTGTTTTGACTTGTTGTGATGGTTTCAGTTTTTGTTTTAAAATATAGATAATCAAACAAATACACTAATCACAGAAATAGATTTTATATATGCTAGTTTTGATATGCAAAATGAATCAAATGTTTTACTGTGGGATAGGGTATCAATGAAAGAAAAGAAGTAGGCAGTGTGAATATTGAGATTCATGCTTATGTCTAGTCTATATTAAAAATGATATGAACAATGCAATATTACAAATATGTGCTGATTTGTTCAGATCATAAACCAATAAGTTTTTATGGGTTTTTCTCAAAAACCATTCCCTATGTTCACAGTAAAAGAATAAATATAGTTTTGCAAATGACTTCTTCATATTTGTGTAAGCAATGGAAAATTTCTAGAAATAAAAATATAAGTAGGTTTTAGAAAAATGTGATTAAAGCAAAAATGACTTTGAAATAAGGTGTGCAATTTTACATGAATGCTTTGTATGTCTGGATATGATCTTTGGGTGATTTTAATAATTCTTGACCTATATAAGGAAGGAAAGAATACGAGTATCTCTGGAATCAAAAGAAAAATTCCCCAGAAAGAAATAAATAAGCATGGTCTCTAAATTATAAAATAATTTAGGAGTAGTGCCTTGATCTACTCATCAGCAGGTGGTTGATGGGTATGTGCATGACTTGTTTAAGTCCCGTAGGCCTCTGTGTAAAGGGTTAACAGAACTGAGCCCCTTTGCAATGCACACATGGTGTTCAATGGCAAGAGTTCAGACCAAACAAAATGAAAAGATGAGAAGGAGAAATTATGCTATGGAATTTAGAAAGTTAATCCATAGGAGTTTTGTACTTGTACAACTGAATGAAATGAATGGATGAATGCTTGGATGTATGTTTGTAGATAAAACTTAAAAATACAGAGAAATTATGCTATGGAATTCAGGGAGTTAATCCATAGGAGTTTTGTACTTGTACAACTGAATGAAGTAAGTGGATGAATGCTTGGGTGTATGTTTATAGATAAACTTAAATATACACATTCTCAGATTTTAATTGGGATTTGAATAGCATTTAATAGAAAAGTTCTCTATACAGCCTTAAGAATTTACAAGATATTTTGCATACTTGATTTCACTCACACCAGAATTTATTTCTGACCCTATTTGTTGCCTTTGCAATACTTGGGGTGTCTCATTTTATTGGGGCAGTTCAAAGTTTTGCTGCAGGGAAAGATGCATGAATTGCTTGCTTGCTTGCATGGATATTTGGAGATCTTGAGGAATTTAAAGTGTTTAAGAGAAGTAGCAGTGTCTTTGTAGTAATTAAGTTAGGCAAACTCTAATATGTTCTAAGTACTTTAATGAGTGTCTTTTACTTTGATATCTGGGAAACAGTATGTAAGAAGAAAAAGAAACTTAAATGTTATATGTGTTTGTGAGCTGTGGACTTAAGTAACAAGTTCTGAAATAGTTTTAGTAGATAATGCTGAAGGAGAAGATGCCATTTAATCTGATATGTGAACATGTTTTTCTAGACAGTCTTGAGGCACTTCAGTTATGAAATTAAAACTGATACTAAGTAGGAGAGATCTGATACTATAAAACTGATACTAAGTAGGAGAGATCTGATACTATAAAACTGATACTAAGTAGGAGAGATCTGATACTATAAAACTGATACTAAGTAGGAGAAATCTGATACTATAAAACTGATACTAGGTAGGAAATTTCTGATACTATAACTACTGATCTAATACTAGGTTGGGAAAATCTGATACTATAGCTTCCAAAACTGATACTAAGTGGTAAGACACCAGATTCAACACTTTTCTAGCTCCAGATATAAGAAGTTGTGTGATTTATAAAGTAGATCACAACACCATCACTCATGTGATGACTATCTGCTCAGTTAACCAGGAAATATGCATTTTGTCTGTCATGATTGGTTTGTGCTTGTTGTGTCTAAACCCTGATCACATGTGTTGTTTTTCTCTGCTTAGACTTCAACCTAGTTTATCACCTCAGTATTCATATGATAAGTACCAAATCACAAAAGAATTCCGGAATTTAAAAGTATGGCTTGTAAACCAAGAAACCAATTAATTTGAGAAGTAAGCAAGAAAATTATAAGTGACAATATTTGAATTTAATATTAATCAAGCTTGAGATCAAAAAGGGGAATGTAAAAATAGAAATGGCTATGTGACACCAATTCTCTGAAAAATGAGAAATATTGTGTGATTGAATTTTCCTTGTTAATTTTTAATACTCTGATAAGCAAGGAAACATTTATATATCTTCATATATATAAATGACTTGAATTGACTTATATACTAATATTTTTATATTGGTAAGAATTTGGATCTTGGGGAAAATGAAATTAAAGAAGTGATCACTTGGTTTGGAGAAAAAAAAATCTCAACAGTAAATCACTGAAAAATAACAATCCAAAAGAAGTGGGTCACTTCAGTATATAATTTCTCTATAGTAGATGCTGAAGCTTGCTTTGGATCTTTTCTTCTTCCTTCGAGCTTAAGACATTGAGCTATAAAGTGCCCCGGTTTCTTACAATAATGACAAGTCAATCGTTCAGACCCCCTAGACTGAGACCTTGAATTACTTCGTCATTCACCATTCTTTGACTTGCTTTGGCTTCTACCTCTCTGAACAGATAAATCCTCTGTATCACTGTTCAAACTAGTGCTCGTCAATCTACCTTTTAATACTTCATTATGAAGAACAACCTTTACATCTGATAGACTAATCTTATTGTGACCATATATCATGGAATTAACAAAAGCAGTATACTCCTTAGGCAAGGAGCATAAGAGATCACTGCTTGAGCCTCATTAATAATATCAACATCTGTTGCCTTCAAGTTCATAATCAAAATGGTCAAAGCATCTACATGCTCCATAAAATCGGCTCCAGACTTCATCTTAAACGAATAAAGTTATTGCCGAAGAATAATCCGATTAGTGAGAGACTTGTCTTGATATGAATAAGATAATGCATCTCATAATTCTTTCGCCGTCTTCTTTTGAGAAAATATTTAAGAACTTCATCTGAAAGACTCAACTGAATTGTTGTAAGAGCTTCATCTTACATCTCTTCCCAAAAAGCTGCCTCAATATCTTCAATTTCTCAAGCACAGAAATAATCTTAAAAGTCTTCTCCTTCTTCAACATTGCCTTCATCTTCCAAGTTCCAAAATCTGCCTTTCCATCAAAAAAGGGCATAATTGACACCAGATCTACAAATAGACTTTGCAGAAGTAGCCATTAATACCCAGATGAAGAATAACACTAGCTCTGATACTAAACTGTTGTGAAATTTTTGAATGAGCAGAAGCGTATTTGATCAAATCTAATATTGCCTATTTAAATACTAATGCAACTTAAAATCAACTATAAAATCACACCAGAATAAACAATGAAAAGAAGAAAAAAGCAATGTCTTTGTATTTATAGGTGCAAGAATGAAGACTGCCTTGAAGATTGGAGATAGGATGAAATGTTTTCGGATTTGCTTAATTTGATTTCAACACAAATTTAGAATGTTTGTGTTTGTTTCCACATATATATTCTTATTTGATTGATTTCTCAAATCAATTAATATATCTTTTAATACTGATTGATTATCTTTCCAATTTGTTTCTCATATTTGATTGATTACGAGAATCAATTAATATCTTCTCCCTTATAAATTTGGAATAGATTTAAATTGTCCAAATTTAACGGGATTTGTAGATTGCAAACGATTATGTTATGAATTTTGATATCACGTATCATAATCTGTTGGAAAAGCCTTAATACAAGATTGTTATCCTCAGTTTTACGTAGTGCTAAATATGACATTTTCATGACTATATCAAACTGCCCATACACTCAAATAAATTTCACACAAAATATTAACAATTTGCAAATGAAAAAGAACAAAACCCATGTGCTAAAGACGGTCGGATTAGATTACGAGATCAGTCAACCTAGTTAGATCAGTATATGAATCTATCAGGACTTCTTTCATCTGCCTCTACCCAGTGCAAGTGATTGGACTAAAAAACCAGCTTTCCCTCAAATCCAAGAGCATGTTTGGTAACAACTTATTTCAAACTCCTTAAAAGGTGTTTTAAAGAGTAACTTCTACGTAGTAGTCTTAAATAGTACCTTTGAAATAAAAGTGTTTGGATAATTTGACATTTAAGTTAAAATAAAATAATCTTGATCGTTGACTAGTATGATTTATAATCAATGGATGTATGATAGGCTTCATAATTGCACCATGGTGAATTTTAAAATGCATTTTCTTTGTGAATCGCTTAACAAAGTAAGGCTATTTTAGTCATTTGGGTGATTAAAATTACTCATGGAATTGCAAGTAACAAATAGTTGTTTCTCAGTTTTCTACTTCTAGATTACTTTTGGAAGCTTAAAAGGAATTCTCAAACATACAATTCAAATATAGGTAAGTTTGACTGCTTAAAAGAGTTATAAAACATACTTTGGGTGAGTGAATATGTGAAGGTGGGTGCCTAATTTGGAGCTAGATAGCCAATAAAAAAAATTATAATCAGCGGACCAACCAATGTGAATAAAAATGTCAACTCACTTCTCGGGTAACATTCCAACGATCGGTATGAATCAAAGGAATGACTCTAGCACCAGCCGACTCGACCAGTTTGACATAGGAAGCCGGAATGTTAGTAACACCAGTCCTGTTATCAAGTCTACCTGTCGCTCCATCGCCTGGATGAGTCAGAATCCCGATCACTGGTCTGTAATTCAAGCCCGGAGCAGGAGTCGGACATTTCCCAACGTCAGACTTCACTTCGTCCGATTCAAATTGCAACGGGAAATAATGGTTATTCTTTTCAGTGAAGGGAGACAGGATGTACTGTAACGAGGAGGAAGAGAAAATTAGGAGGGGAAGCAGCAGGAGACCGATCAATTTGACCATGATGAGAAATCCGTCCGTCTCCACTCGCTAAACTACAGAACTACTTATTTTGGATATATTTTTTACAACCTAAGCCTTAGGTACCTGATTTTGATTATGTTGCAGGAAAAGTCCGTATTTTTTAATATACAAATTTAACAGAAAAATAGGCACAGCGAAGAAGTTGCAAAAAAATTTAGTCTCTAAGACAGCAAGTTTGTTTTTTTAGTTTGAATGATACTTTTTAATGTAAACAGAAAATGATAATTATACACTAAAAAATGTCCTTCCGCCTAAAGAGCAAACTTCTTGTCCCTAAAACTAAATTTTTCTACAACTTTTTCCTTGAGCCTAAAATCCCCTAAATTTAATCTCTATTCTTGAAAAATAAAAAACACAATGTGTCTTACACTTTTCTGACAGAAGATACAAGATAACCTGCACTTTTCTGATTTTGGAATTTTTTTTGAAATATTTAAAAAATTTCAAAGTTTTGTAAAGCGCAAGTTAACTTGCACTTTCTATCAGGAAAGCGCAAGCTAGTTTGCGCTTTCTGATTTTGAAAATTTTGAACATTTTGAAAATTTTGAAAAGTGCAAGGTAACTTGCGTTTTCTATCAAGAAAGCGCAAGCTAGTTTGCGCTTTCTGATTTTGAAATATTTTTAAAATTTTTGAAATTTTCAAAAAAAATTAATGTTTAAAAACCGCAAGCTAACTTGCGTTTTTTTATTTAGAAAAACCACGGACCTAATTTACATACTCATTTCTATAGGAACTTTTCTTATAACAACAACAGAAATAGAGACCTTTCGTGCAAGCCTTTTTTTTTCCAGTACCGATTAATGACTACCAACCGCTCGCTTCGAACTTTCTGGATGTGGATGCATCATACATACCCATCAGCTCTTAGAGCATCTCCAACCCATTCATATTGTAATGTTCTAAAATGATGACATGGTATTGGTTATATCACATTGTCAAATACATGCAGAAAAAAAAATGTTAAATGGCAAAAATTATGTTTACTTACTTCAATGGAAACACATTACAAACAACTAAATTTGTTTAACTTTGGTTATGTGGCATGATATCAGTGGTGGTTATTACTTGATATTGTGAAGTAGAATGTCTACCACTAGACATTCTACTTCACAATGTCTAATATAAATCTTGTCACGTCATGTTTTACAATCATTTTAAATTATCATTGGAGACGAAAATTTAAAGAATTATGTCAATCGTCTATGTGCATTAACTTCACATGAGAAATTCATGAGGGTTGGAGATGCTCGTAATAACGTTGACTAAAATTTCATTCTCAATCTTAACGTTGAACAGAGCATGGATCTCAGTGACAAAAAAATATAAAAGACCTAGTCAATTGCAAAGTCTCATTGTGCACATTACAATTCGCACTGCAAAATCAATTACAATTTATAGAAGTCCACAATTTAAAGTGTGAAATCAATTACCCCATTTTTACATTGTAGGCACATAGATTAAATTTGACATTACATGTTTCATACATCGGAGACATTGGATGATGTAGAAGGTTCGAAATGTAAGGATGCGGGATGAATCAGAATTATGAAAAGTGGTTGATCTGCCATAATTTGATATTCACAACCTTCGGCTTCGATATCACTGTTGTGTAACGGCGGTCGGACCAAGCTTCCCATCTCCAACACGTGGCGTACGTATATGAGTTGGCATACACTTTGCCGTAACAAAAGGAATCATCAATGTTACGTGCCTACCAACTCTTATTTATACATCACTTCTCCAAGTTATTTAGCGATGCAGAATTATTCCAATTCAAAACCGTTGTTCCTCCCTTATAACATGCGAAACAACCTTAACATTCTTAGCTTTAGTTATTCGATCTAACAACAACCAATAGATTTATTTCGAATCAAACTTCAAACCTTCATTTTAAACCTTTTAATTTTGTTGTACTTTAAATGAACTTAAAAGAGTTTTAAATATATTTAAATAGTTTCACATGAATAAAAATGCGTGGAAGGATAAGACGAAGCTACGATGGAAATTTGTTTTTCCAAGGCTTAGGATTTCTATCTAATCTCCTGTTTTGAAATAAAAGTAAATAAATATTGTTAAACACTTCAAATACAATTTTATGTTGCTTTCGATTCTCATAAACTGAAACGACTTTGTTATACATTTTTAGTGAGTGAGTTTGTTAAAATGACAAAGTAGGAGAAACAATTTAAGCTAAGGACACCGTCAGAAATGTTTAGTCCGAAGGAAAAATATTAACAAAATATTATATTAATATAGCATTATCTTATATTAATATAGCATTACTATGTAAATTCTGAATTGAATTAGTTCTATGTTTACAATAAGTGTTATATACATATTGCATTACTTTACAACAAATGTTATACGTATAGCATTATTTTGTCCTTCAACATACAAATTTTTACTAGTGTCCTTGTTCAGAAAAAACCTTAAACTATTTCCTCCAATCCATTTTCCTGCATAAAGTAATACCATTAAATCACAAACTACTTTAGAATAACATTTAAAATTCAAACAAAGTCGGGTTATAAAATAAAATATATAAACCCACCACGTGATGTGATCGAGTGAGTAAACATACCACTTATCTTTGTATAAGTGGAGAATATGTCATATGTAAAGTGGAATCCTAATTTCTTACGCAATAGATTCAACCGTCAATGCCTAAGGGGAGGAAGAAACAATTTTAGGTATAGTTTGCTTGTTCAAATTTAGAGTAGAAGTATATAATTAGAAAAAAGACAAATGAAGCCATTTATATGAACTGTATAATTATATTAATGTCTGCAAAAGTAATAAATTGAATGATTTAGAATTGATGTTTGACTATTTTTATTTTTATTTCGAATTAGTGTACTTATTCAAATTTCTTTATGCTAAATATTTTAAAGTTACTTAATTGTTCAATTCATTGATCTTGTGTTATTGCAGTTCCCGGTTTAACAACAACAAACGATCAAAGGTGGACTTTTGTGATGGTGCTTTAGAATTTGTATTAATCTAAAGCAATAAAAAGCATAGCATTAGTAAATGTCAGAAAGAATTAAGTAAATGCTAGGAAAACTAAAATGAATAAGGAAATAGTAAGAGACGTCAAGGTTTGTAGTTGTTCGAAAAAAACTCTTACATTCGTTGTCGGTACTTTTTTCTTTAGAATTATGGATACGAAGAACACAAAATGAGGTTGGAATCAGTTAGTCAAATACTTTAATCTAGAAAAATACACTTTTGTATTTGGTATCTGAATTGCTGTTCGATGATCGCTGGATCCACGCATACTTATGAGAATTTGGGGAAGGAGTAAATTGATGACGTGACACGCCAGACTGAAGCTGAGAACTGAATTGCTTACATTTGACATTCATTCACCGTATACGTTCTTGTAGTTGCAAATTGATGATATGTTATTTGTTGATGCTTATCTCTCTCTAAAAGTTTTGTTTGATGCTGATAAGTGATTTTACTAAAAGGTTGAGATTTTATAGTGATATAGTATTGTTATAGCACGAATCCAGTATGCTCCTTTCTATATTGATCTTTTATTACTATTTAGCTAAGTACCTAAGACTTTTAAGCTTACAGTGCATGTTCCTTTGGACCTCGATTATTACAGTCCATCATTTGTAACACTGTAATCCATGCACTAATGCACTCAGATTACATAAGTATCATGGGTAACAGTTCATTAATGCTAATGTCTAAAACAAAACACAGTGCATATCTATCACAATTTATATATATGTTAAATCTCATGCCGGAAAGAATAATATAATATCAACATTAAAATGTAATAGATTAAATGCATATCATATTAAAAGCACAAAAGATTCAATATCATAATACATCGAGGAAATGGTACGTAGATCTCATGTACAACATATCTAAAAACGAATATAGTCTAAGATGTTAATATCCTGTAACAATTCAGAATTTTATCGCTTTGATTTGTGAATATTTAATTTATTTTAAATATTCCATTAATGGTTTTAATAATTAAATCACTCTCTTTTAATTAATAACTAATGGTAGGAAATTCATTTTTGAATTTTGTTTAAAAAATAGGTAGTTCGATGGACAACTGAAGATGTAACTGAAACCTACTTTCAGGATTTTCAGCTTTTTATCAAACATCAAGTTGTAGAAAGATGTTATACCTTTGCATATACTCTAAAACAACATTTAAAATGACTTTGTAAGTTATGAACACTTTTTTATATGAGAAAATAAATGAATAAAATACTAATTTCTTTTAATAAATATAAATATAATAAATTTAAAATGAAAAGATGAATGTGAAATTTAAAGATTCCTTAAGTATTGAAATTAACAAAGGTACATGAACCATTCAACATATTTTCATGTGGTTGACATTTTGGTGGTTTCTAAGAAGATGTGAGAAAAATGAATTTAAGGGCATTTTGTCTTATATATGCAGTTCCCGTTCATATTCTTCATTTCATCTTCATACCTCTTGATATCATTGTTTTATCTTCTATACTTCTCTTTAATTTATGAAAATCGCATCTTTTTAACTCAAAATTTCATACCTCGCTCAAAGATTTAAACTTGAAGCAATGTAAATTGGTTTTGTTTTAAGTCTCTCCTAAAAAATTCAACACTTGTTTTCATTTTTACTTCACATTTGCTTCTGCTTTCCCTCTCTTTCATTTCTTCTATTTTTATGCCATGGTAAAAAAAGAAAAATAAACCATCTTTCTCCTTCAAGTATCAGTTCCTTCTATTTTATTCACAATTAGCAAAATGTTCCAACATGAAAGTTGTGTGTATTGACCTCTAGTATATTTAAAAAATGATAGCTCGATGTTTTGTTGAGTATTGTGGCAACATATAGCGATCTGGAAATTCGAATACTTTGTCTTCGAATATCGAAATGTTTTGAAATATAATTAAGTGTTATAAATATGATTTTATAACCTTCATTTTATTAATTAATAATGATAAGAAACTTGTTTTGAATTTATTTACAAAAATATTTTTTTCAAAGAAAAATCGATAATACGACCGAAAATCAGTTTATCGGTAAGCATCGTTTCGATCGATATAAGTAGTTCAAACTCTTGTGCACTTGTCTAATGATCAAATAAATATATTAGCAACCAATTAACACACATACCTTTTCATAAAGCTTGGAATGTTCTAGATGTTTCCATATGGATAAGAGATATTATCATGAGAGGTATATAATAGTAATTAGCATAAAGGAGAAGTGATGTAAAAGAGAAGTGATGGGAGTTGAAGCTTCCATGGCATGGTGGGGGGTGAGTGCAAGCTTAAAGAGCACTATTCTTGTGTCCGTATAAGGAGAGGCATACCATGGAATTAGAATCGCAAATCCACAAAGCTTAAAGTAAGAAATCAATGACTTCTTCATCTTCTTGCTTTCTTATGTTCTAAAATGAAATAGTTGCAAATCAACTCCAAATCACTTCAAACTTTGCCACAAGCCTTAGTACAACATTAGAAAATCTTCCACCATATTAGAAGTTGAAGAAGTAAAGCCATGCTCCCTCTATTGGGATAGGCCATGAGCAAGGAGGGGTTTGGGAGGGAAAAAGCAAGGTGGAAAGCAAGGAAAGGAGGAAGCAAAGGTGGTTGCAAGGTTGGGTCTAGGCTTGGGTGCTTGGATCTTTGTTGTTTGAGAGGTTAAAGGTGAGTTAACACCTAACTTTGAATAAAAATACAACACATATATGTTTGTGTTTGATTTTTTTTATTTTGTTTGAATTGTTGTTGACATATGTTAAAACATTGGTTTGGATTCTTACTTTAAAAGTAAATGACATATGTGATCCATGTACATGGACTTGAAAAAACTTGAAATAGACTTGAATAGCTTGTACGACATGTGACAAGGCCTTGGAACAAAGCACACAAGTTATAAATGGACTTTGGGTTAGATCATACTCGGATTTGAAAGTGCACTTATAGCGATAGTCGCTATAGATGAAGTTCTTAATTGCCTTGTTTTTTGTGATTCCTATGGAGCTTTATTGAGAGATACTTAGTGGTTTCTTGAAATATTTGTAATGTTTTATATGCATGTTTGTTGCTGTTAAAAGCTTGAATAGTAAGATGTTAAGTAACATCTTGAAAAGTGGTCGAAGCTTCACTTGTGCAAAACTGTCCAGTTTAGCCTTAATTTTGGACTTTAAAAGGTTTGGAAAGATATTTAAGTTTTAAGTATTTTGTTTCATTCTTTTTATAAGTGTTTACTAACTATTATTAGAGTATTTTAAAAGTAAATTGAGATCTTTATGTGAACTTTTAAAGGAGGGATATTTTGTTAAAATATATAGAAAACATATTCTTTTCAAGTTTTAAGGAAAATTGTAAAGTTGTTATTATCAAGTAATATTTTAGATAAATGATTTAAGACCTATTATAAGTATTTTAAAAGTATATACAAATGTTTTGAAAAAGGTTTAGAATTGCTAAATGACCAAATGGTTAATTATTTGATTGCTTGTTTGAAAAGTAATTAATTATGCTTAACACTTAGAGCCGATAAAGTAAGACTTATCTATTTATGAGAGTTAAGATTGATGTCGATCTAACAGTTCCCCTCTTGATCGAGGAATAGTAAGTTGGAAAATGTCAAAAACATGTTAATCTGTAGATTCCTTCTTGTTTATAGAAATCATTAATACTATACTTAACTCTAAAAGCCAACAAGATAGACTTATCTATCAGTGAGATTCAAGAATGAAGTGTCTAGGCAAGGCTTTGATGCAACCAGTACCCTAACTTACTTGGCTTCACTCTTGGATGAGGAATAGTTGAGTTGGAATGTTGGAAACGAGTTAAGTATACGAATTGTGATTTGTATAAGCAGTTGTTTTGACTAGATAATCGATTAGTCGATTATCGAACTTGACTAAATATGACTTAAGAAGTTATCAAAAGGCTTCATGATTTCATATCAATGAGAACCCCCGGGATGAGCATTGGTAATAAAAAAGCCTCTAGCTTTCACTTACTTTTGAAAGAACTGGAATTCAGTTAGCTGAAAATTCATTGAATTAGTTTTGAAGAGATCGGGATCGGTAAGTGTTTTACTTATCAAATACCACTTCAAAACTAGTATACGAGTTCTATGTTTTGGAAGTGGTTATGAAGTGAAATGCTATAGAGTAGAACTGTCAATCCTAAGGTTAAGTCTAAGGGAGAGACCGGTATTAACATTTCAAACGATGTTATCTTATGAGATTGTCTATCTTGAGGAGTATCCCAAGAGAGAGGACAACGTTAGCATTTGTCGGAAGATTTATGCGGGAACTTTTGTGGAGGTTCGCGATCTATTCTAGATGCTCGAATCCATGTAATGATTCGCGATCTATTCGAGATGTGGGAATCCATTTGGGGATTCGTGTTGTTTGAGTGATGAAGACCCAAGTGAGAGATGCTGAATGTAGCATCTACCTTGGAAATGACTAAACCAGAGATAAGATGCATAGCTAAAGGGAATGTAGCATTTTAGTAATCCTAAGGGTATAGGCGACTCCATTTAATATTACTTACGGACATGCATGCGGTAGCGATGCATTTAGAACCACGATTGTCTGGGCATGGGCCAGTTATGTGTTTCCTATAATACATTCCCTATAGATGTACGTTGCTCGAAAGGATATCTCTGATCCTTATGCAAGAGGTCGGATTCGGCTAAATCCAAGGAGATCTTCATGGAAAATCCATTATGCAAACACGCCTTAGCGGTATTGATTGTATACTTATTATTGTTGTGGTGTTCACACATCAACTAGTTAATATGATTTATGTGCTACACTCTAGACATTATCTATCATATCACTATATGTTAAACTTAATGAATGGTTGGTTTCATTTGAGGGGAAAACCTTTATGGTAATCCATACGGTCTCAAAAAGGTATTATTATATGTCACTCTTATTCCTTGAATTTCTAACATTGGTTTACCAGATTGATTCAGATGTTATTTTCTTATAATGCTCGGGTCAACTAGATTTATCTTTGGACATTTTGGAGCTTATGGAGAAGAGCTGGATGAGTGCCTATTGTAGTATTCTTATTTCCGTTGCACTACTATATTGTATATATCAACATTATGAGGATATGCAGTTATAACTATTCAGGCTGATGATAGTACTTAGATTTTAGTAACTTTGATATTTCTGTATTCAAAGTACCTTTTTGTATTATTCCTTTGATATTATATATTACCGTGTGAGATTCTGATGTTGTTCTTCCTTTCCTGTTTTACTCTTCTTCTTTTTTATTTTACCCTAACTTTCTGTCTTTCCGGCACTTGGGTGCTCGGTACGTGAATACCATGGATGTATTTAATGTCAACATTCGAGGGCCGAAAAGTCAGGTCATTACATCTGGTATCAAACCTCAAGGTTGAGCGAACACCTTAGCTTTGGTTGGGTATGACTCATTAGAGATAGGGGAAGCGACACCCTAGAATGAGTCGAGAGTATTATGCACATGAGAGCATATTTGTAATTTGTAAAACTAGACTTTTAAAATTATTCCTAGGGAATATCTCTTTCTTCCTAATCCTCTCTTTGGAGTAACTCTATCATTTAGTTTTCTAAAGTTGTTCCACTTTGATTAGGTAGTAAGAACTATAGATGCTAGAGCTTCTAATGCTGAGAGAGATGTGGTAGAAGAAGTGGTGCATGTTCTGTAACGACCCCGAATTTTATAAATATTTAAAATGATAATTTATTAATTTTTGAATTAATATTTGTGAAATAAAACGATAAATGGATTGAAGAGATGCGAGTTTCCCCGGATTCAAATATATTCTATATAAATCATTTCAAATTCAAAATATTATATATATGTGTATATATGTATTTGGGCATATACGAGTGAATTTGAAAATAATAAATATATAGGTATATATTTGACTTGAATTTAAATCGTAAATAAATGGTTAATAATAATTTGAAATTATAAATTAAATATAAGATAATAAATATATTAACTAAAATCTAACATGGTAGAATAAAAATAGAAATTGTTTATAGTATAAAGTAGAGTTTTAAATTCAATAAAGAAAAGAAATTCAAATCAATAAACAAAGGACAAACAGGTTCAAGTACAAACAAATAAATGCAAGTATCTTTAGCCACCAAAATGTTTTCATATCAGCCGAAATATAAAGAAGAAAATATGATTCATAAGAATGATTCCCAGCTTCAAATATAGATCTGCATAGGATAAAACAATGTTCGAATATGATATATATACCTGCAAAACTTAAGAGCAATATGAATCAAAGCAAAATGTAAAATGTTATAGCTTGTTAATGAAGTCACAGGCAAGTAAAAGAAAATGAGATATGTATAAAGTATGAAACATAAGCACAATAGCATTAAATGCTCCATATCTTAACAGCATAACAAAGTCATTTCGAGTTGTATACAAATCTCTTTCAGCCACCAAGATATAAAATTTTCTCTGATAAATTGTACAAGTGTGTACACTGCTTTGTATAGGATATTATACCCTGAAACTTGTTTAAACATCACTCTGTAAACTTCTTTCCCTTATCACTTCTCATTTCAATTCGAACTAAACAAGACTAAAAATGAAACTCCATTTGAAAACCCAAACAAGCTTCTACATCATCAAATACAATTAAACATAAGCAACTACAACAAAGTAGAGAAGCAAAATGATTTGAAGATCAAAGTTGAAAACATGTTTCCAGTTCTCAAGTTCAAACTGTCTGCAAAACTAAGTGCTCTGTTCTTCTTCAAAACCACTGTGAGTAACTTTTTATTTAAACTTATAACTTAAGTAAATCTGGTATGCTTCCCTCTGTGATGACATATATCTTATATCTGTATATATGTTGGTGTAAGTCTGGCATATCTGTTCTTCTACACTCTGTTACCTGCTGCTTGTTTTTTTGTAGTTCTGTAAATAAACCTTCTTCTCAAAATCTATCATTTGTTTGAGGGTAAGATGTAAACAATAGTTGATTGTTTAACTATAATCCAAGTATTAAAATTTATTTAAGTTGAATTATTTTGTAAATGACTCTGGAAACTAAAGAACACAGCTCAACTTCAATATGTTTAAAAAATCAAACTTCTGATTTTAAAGATTTAGGAGTATAAATCGAAACATCATACAAAACCATGATTTTTAAGACAAGAATTATAATTTTTAAAACTTTGGTGAAAGAGCAGTTTCAGTTTCACTGTTTTGAGCTTTTTGGGGGTGCCATGGGTTACCTCGTCGACTGGAGGCGTTGTGAGTTGGTCGAGAGGTAGAGGAGTGATGGGTGAAGCTAGGAAAAATGGAGTCGAGGTGGCCAGATCAACGTGGAGACGATGGCGATGATTTTTCGTGTGTAAACCTAGTTTTTGAATGCTGAGATCTTTCGTCTCGTTCGAACTCTAGGGATGATCGAGTCGAACGGGGTTTTAGGTGATGGTGGCTTGGGCGTAGGCGAAGGTCTGGGCGGTGGTGCGGCGCGCTCTGATGGTCGGGGCGTGGAGAACGAGGCGGTAGTTCGATTTGGGGTGGTTGCAGATTTCTGGTTTTGGAAATTAGGTGGAGCTGAAGGTCGTTTTTTCGATCAAAGGCGATTTCTGGCATCAATGATGGGCAACTGAATCGGGGGGTAGAATAGGACTTGGTCGTGGTGCCACAGCGGTTAGTCGGTCTTTGATGAAGATGTGCATGTGCACCATGTGCACGAGAGGATTTCGATGCTGAATGAATTGGCAGCTTTGTTCCAGGTACGGTGATTCGCATGCGTGATGTTCGAGTGGTAATCTTGTTGATCGGAGAAGTATCCACTCCGGTTTTTGTGGCGACAATTTCGAATAGATTGTGGGTTGGTTTCGTCTGGTAGATGAGAAGAGGGGATGAAATTTTGAAGGAGGTAGTTTTTCTTGGATCTGGGCTTCGGCCCGATTGACTGAAAAAAAATTTTTGTGCGGTTAATTTGTTTTGAGTTGTGGGCTTCGGGACCGATGTGTTTTGTTTTAATTTAAGCAAAGTTTTGTTAATAAAGGATTTGATTTTTAAGAGAAACAAAACCAATATCCAATTACTTTTCAAAAGTTGTAACAAACACATTGTTTAAAAAAAAAAATTTGGATTGAGTGAGAAATTAAAGGATAATCAAAATAATAAAGATAAATGGTTTATCTTTTAACTAATTAAAATCTTAAGTAATTAAAGATTTATTAACTATTGAAAATAATTAAAGTTAATTAATTAAAGGGATTAATTAAAGTGATTAATTAATAAATGTAATAAATTAAGGATAATTAATTAATTTAGAATAATTAATTAAGATGGATAATTAAGGTGGATAAATAAATTTCATTAATTAAATGGGATGTAATTAATTGATGTTAATTAACCAGGATTAGGGACAAATCTGATCTAATTAAATCAGATAAATAAATTATCTTACTTAGGGATGTTTTGATTCTATTGAATGACTTGATTGTTTGATATCCCTGATATATGATGCTTTGTGATACATCCTGATTTATGTTGTGATCTGTAGTTTACTTATCTGTGACCTTTATATATATCTATGATCTGTGAATGAACGATAAGCGTTGTTCTTATACCGCTTATCGAATTATATTTCCGTATTCTGATATGTGATGATTCATTGTGTTGCACTATTGTGTTAAACCCTTGGACTACACTTTACACACACAAATATGGATTTCACGTGGAAATCAGTTAAGTCACAGATAATTTAAATCTGATGTTTTTGAAATTGAAATTTTAATTTCAATTGATTTTGGAAATTGGAAATGCGGGTTAAAAGTGAAAAGCTTTTGAAATAGAATTTCAAAGATAAAAGTTATTTTGAATAACTTAATCGAGTTTCAAAAATTTAAATAATTTGATTTAAATTTGAATTCAAGTTTGAAATTGAATTCTATGATTTGAAACTAGGGATTAAAGATGCTGTATAAGTTATATTTGGGTTAAATCATTTTAAAGGTATTGATTTGGGAATTTGAATTTTAATTCAAGGGGTTTTAACTCGTGTAAATATAACTGGATTTTTCTGAAACGAAACTATTTGTTTTCGAATAGTAAAAGCTTTTACATAAGTAATGAACTTCCAAATTGTGTTGAAAGAATTTCAAGTTTGAAATGGAATTGAAATGTTTTGAAAATTATGAAATGAGTCTTTGATTTCAAAGACCGGACGAATTAATCCAACTTGAATTGGAATTGTTTTGAAAACTATGAAATGAGTCTTTGATTTCAAAGACCGAACGAGTTAATCCAATTTGAAATGGAATTGTTTTGAAAGCTATAAGTTAAATCTTAACTTAAAGATTTAACGAGCTAATTCAATTGAAATGGAAATCGATTTGAAAATCTATGAATGAATCTTTGTGAATGGGGTGAACTTTGTGAATTGAATCTTTTTGTTTAAAAGATTAAAAGTGTGGAAATTGTTTAAACCATTGAAGGTTTTTGAAATGAATCTTTTTGTTTAAAAGATTGGAAATGGTAATTTGTTTTAACCATTCGAATGAAAAGTTTTGGGCTTTAAGCTGTGATTTAATTGAAATCCCATATCCATATGATTTTAAATTGCGCTCATTATTCGGTTTAGCCGGGAAAGGACCTTTGTGTCATATAACCCATTCCGAATAGTGATACGACGTATATGGATAGCATTTGAAGACCGGTGGTGAAGACCGGATACTTTCGAAAACGAAAGGATTACCATTGATTGTCTCTGCATCGGCTGATCCCCGGTATAGAGATTTTAGCACCCTTTAGTGATGGGAAGTCCGGACGTGATTAGAAATTATCCGGATTTGCAAGGGCTTCTTTGGAAGTGCCTTCGGTTCTGTTCGAACCCGGAACAGACTTGTATGGATGTGTGTCTGACGTTACACTTTGAGATGTAAAGCTGGTTTCTATCAAATACATTTCTGTTGGTGGCGGAGAATTTATTCTCTTAGCTTAACACCCTTCTCTGAGACGTACGAGCTCAGAGGTTATGTAGTTGATGGTTACTAGTGATACATTCCCAATTTGGTAATGTGGCATACGAAGTGCTGCTGATCATTTGTTGATCGAAGCGTGGCTTTGTGAAAAAGCGTGGCTTTGTGAACGAGACTTCGTCGAGCCTCACAACCCGGTAATGGTCGAAACAGGAATGTTGCGACAAAGGTTTGTAGGGGTAGCGCCCCTAGGGTATGTCATTTCCTTCTGGATAAAGGGTGGTATCATGGTATGGAGCCCAGATACTTAACTCGTGTGGACACGGTAATTTATTACTGTATGATGTTGCTTTGTTGGTTTTCGGGATCCCGGATAAAGGTCGGTAACGACCGGGGGATGACATAGCTCGTGTGTTAGTTACCTAGTTACAGCTTGGTTAAAGCGTGAGGTAGCGTCGGCCTTTTGTTTGCGGAGATCCGGTTAGGATCCGGGGCGTCTTTCCAGAGGCGTTTCTATTTCGGTAAGGAAGTTCCTTAGCCTGATCATTTGTTGGAAATCCAAAGAAACAATACGAACCCTGTACGGTTTTAGTTGTATTACCTGCTATGGAATGTAGCGGTAACCTGCTATTGAACATGGTAGCTATAGTAGGCATACGATGAAATGTTGTATGCTTGCTATTTTATATTATATTTTCGAAATGTTTTTCTACACTATGCACTAGAAATAATATCAAAAGAGTTTTGATTTTGCGTAGTAAGCATGTTTGACTATCATAAGAAAAAATCTCCTCCAATTCTGCGTTTGCATTGTGTGTGTGGTGGGAGGTCTTATGGTAGTTTCATTTTCGAAAAGCATTGCGGATTTCAATGTTTAAAATCCTTTTGTTGTTGTTTAAAGATAAACTGTTTTTGTTGCTCACACCAGTCCCATGACTGATCCGGAGTTTATTGTTCCTTTCCTAAACTCTGGGTGCTCATAATTTTCCACACGAGCAGTCTAGAGTTGGGTTTCTTTTCAGATATTCAGGTTTAGTAGATTATCTGGAGCTAGTTCAGTATTTGGAGTTCATTCATCCGAGTTGCTCATCTTGGAGTTGTGGATTCATTCTTGTCTGAAGATCATTTTGGAGTTATCATTTCTATTGATATTGTTCCGCTGCTGTTGTTATCTTTTCTTTTCCGCTGCTATTTCTTGTATCATATCTCTGATGTATATTGATATCTGTTGTATCATTCTGTTGTACCTGTCATTGTATCAATGTTATGTAATTGATATATTCTTTTTCCGCTGTGTTGTTTACTTAATTGTGTTATAGCTCCGGCGAATCGGATTTGAACGATCGAATCTGCGGCATTCTAGTACAATGTGAAGTACGGATGTTGATTTTCGAGCGGGCAAAACCCGAGTCGTTACATGTTCGACCATGGAAAGACTTTGCTTCGATATGGAAAAAGTTTGAGGTGTTGGTAGAAAGTGGTTCAACCGCACTAAGACTATCATCAAAGTCCAAGATTGGATTAGTTTGTGCAACATGGTATGAAATGATACAATGAATCATATTCAGGGAGTATTCAAGGATATTATAAGTATGGCTTTTCGGTTCGAGGGTTCATCTCTGAAGCCATCTGTATTAGGACGAATCATGAATAAAAAGCATAGGCTTCGGTCGTCAAAGAATAGATCCACTCTTGATTGCTACAAGTGTGGGAAAAAGGACCACTTTTCTAACAAGTGTAGAATGGGAAGGGGAGGACTCATGGTGAGAGCATCGACCAAAGAGGCACAGTCGTCAAAGAATAGATCCACTCTTGATTGGGAAGAAGGACCACTTTTCTAATAAGTGTAGATCGAGAGGGGGAGGACTCATGGTGAGAGCACCTACTGAAGAGGCACCGAAGTTTGATGCACAGTTTTCACCGAGAAGTAGCTACAGATTTCATCAGCATGGTCATTTTGTTAGAGATTGTCCTATGCTTCAGATAGGACAATAGCCTAGAGCTTTTGCACTTGCTTCAACACCTTCCACTTCTGCAGCTGCGAAGGGGAAGCAGATTCTTGAGGGTATACTATCTATTTATAGTTTACCTATTTGTGTTTAGGCTGATATTAGTTCTTCTCATAGTTTAATATCCCATAAACTTGATGATTGCTTAAATCATGCTTGGTAAGTTTAGGAGCATTACTTGTTATTGATTTGTGCTTAACCAGTTTATGAGCAATTTTACCTTTCTACGTCATAGAGTGGGTAAACAGTAGTTGTGGGTATATTGAATGAATACCTTGTGAATTAAGTTTCACGATTTAACTATAGGGCGTTTGATGATAATGTTGGATTAGGAGTTAAAATTTAGTAAAGGTTGTTTGCTAATCAAATGGGAAAGATAGAATATTTTGGAAATAAATATTTGATAAAAGATTTATATAAGAAAGTAATTTTATATAAGTGTGGTTTATAAAATATGATTTATAAATGAAAAAGATTTAAATAGATAATTTGAGAACTTAAATCCTGGTGTTTTTGAAAATCTTTTCAAGATTCTGGAAAAGATAATAATAGTATTATTTGAAAGTAAATATTAGAAATTGGTTTAGGAAATTTAGATCATGAACTTATGTTATTATACGAAGTATTTAATACCACTTTGGAATGATTTTGGTTAAGTACCAAGATAATGGTTTGGATGTACTGAACTCACTTCTGTCATTTGAAAATAATTTCAGTGATGACTGCAGCATCATCGACGTTTATTTTTGGGTTTCTAAGTATGGGATGCTACAAAGTTGTTTTGGTAAAACAGATTTTTATTCAATCTAAAAGTAAGATTTGATATACAAAAGTTATATGTATCTATTATTTCAAAATGGTTTGAAATGAAAATCATTATTTAGTTCTAAAGTTTTCTTGTTAAGTTATTTCATCGATACATATAACCTATGAAGTAGGAAAGTATGATATGCGCATCATAATCTGAGATGTTATCTGTAGTTTTCATTTGTTAAAATGAAATGGAATTTTCTGCGTTTTTGGATTGTTGGGAACTTTCGAGATGTTATAGAATTTGTAGTTAAGCGTCTTTGAAGATATAAAGTTGAGTTTATATAATACTTAAATTTGAAAAAGTGGTAAGTTAAAACAAGTGTTAAATGGTTAAACATACCTTTAAGTAAAACAAATTTGATGTTTTGGTATATACTCTTAGGACGTAATAGAGTATTATACAAGTATGAACTTAAGTTATAAAATGTGAATAAACTTGAAGTTTTGTTTTATGAAATGATTCATAAATGATTTCGGTATTAAATGACATACTATTTGGATAAAATAAATATGATATAAAGAAGTTGGTATAGTTAGGAAACCAATATGATAAATACGTAAGTCGTACTTAGATCATTTTATTTGTATGACTATTCTTGATCCAGTATTCGAGTACATGTTTTCAAGGTGCTTTACACTGGTCCAAACAAGGATTTTTCAATGGAGATGACGAATACTTTGATATGGATCGTGAGACAATCCCAATATTTTCTATCATAGTATACGCCTATACAAGGAGAACGGAGATTTCTAATCAAGAAGCCAAATCGGAGTTCGTACTAGAGTGGTCAAGTGTTCTATACTAGTTTGGATGTGAAATTTATGTGATCGAGCACTCAGATCAGATATTATGTACGAATGATATATGTACATCGTACGGGCTTTAGTACATTTTTATAATGTATGTAGACTTATGAAGAGTTTGGGGAATGACTTTTCGATTTATTATGAGGTAGCATGAATAATCATTTAAATAAGAACCTATGATTGTTGAACGTAAGGTATGCTTAGTAGATTGTTTATCGTCCTTGGGTGATGAGAGGGTTTGTACCTAAACAAACCATGAGCATTGATTTTTAATAATTGTGAATACTATTTGAGTATTTGTGTGCTTATTCCTTCGTTAAGGTTAGAAGTGTCATGGAGCAAGGATGCTCGGGATGGTACAAAGAAGACAGAGGATAGTCTAAAGGAGTTCCATCCAGGGTTTCTTATAGACTACGATTCCTTTTTATCTTAGTATCATATATCTTTTGTAGTGTACTCACTGCTTGAGACGGAGTCGCTTATTATGCATTTCAGTTTGCAATTTAGTTTGTATATAGTTTCAGAAGTACTATATATATGTCTTGTTTCATCTACCTCCTTTTACTATCGTTCTTATTTGAATATCGAGGATGAAATGTTCTAAGTGGGGGAGAATGTAGCGACCAGAATTTGAACACT
Source organism: Allium fistulosum (assembly GCA_030737815.1). Classification (NCBI taxonomy): domain Eukaryota; kingdom Viridiplantae; phylum Streptophyta; class Magnoliopsida; order Asparagales; family Amaryllidaceae; genus Allium; species Allium fistulosum. The sequence continues at coordinate 1,028,986,920 of CM060902.1, forward strand.
TCGCCTTCGAATATTGAAATGTTTTGAAATATAATTAAGTTTTATAAATATGATTTTATAACCTTGTTAGACATCATATTATTAATTAATAATGATAAGGAACTTTAAAAAAATTATTTATAAAATTATATTCTTCGAAGAAAAATCGATAATATAACCAAAAATCGATTTATTGGTAAGCGGCTTTTCAATAGGTATAAGTAGTTCAAACTCTTGTGCAGTTGTCAAATGATCAAATGAACACATTAGAAACTAATTAACAGACACCCCTCTTCATAAAGCTTGGAGTGTTCTAGAAGCTTTCATATGGATAAAAGATATTATCATGAGATGGTATAATGATAATTAGCATAAATGAGAAGTGATGTAAAATAACAATGATGGAAGGTGAAGCTTCCATGGCATGGTGAGGGGGGGTGAGTGCAAGATTAAAGAGCAATATTCTTATGCATATATAAGGAGAGGCATACCATAGAGTTAGGATCACAAATTCACAAAGCTTAAAGTAAGAAATCAATGACTTCATCTTCTAACTCTCTTATGTTCTAAAATGAAATAGTTGCAAATCAACTCCAAATCACTTCAAACTTTGCCACAAGTCTTAGTACAATATCAGAAAACCTTCCACCGTGTTAGAAATTGAAGAAGTAAAGCCGTGCTCTCTCTATTGGGATAGGCGGTGAGCAAGGAGTGGTTTAGGAGAGCAAAAGCAAGGTGGAAGCAAGGAAAGGAGTAAGCAAAGGTGGTTGAAAGGTTGGGTCTAGGCTTGGGTGCTTGGATCTTGGTTGTTTAAAAGGTTAAAGGTGATTTAACACCTCACTTTAAATGAATTGTTGTTGACATATGTTAAAACATTGGTTTGGATTCTTACTTTAAAAGTAAATGACATATATGATCGATGTATATGGACTTGAATGAACTTGGAATGGACTTGAATGGACTTGTATGACATGTGACAAGGCCTTGGAACAAACCACATAGGTTATAGATGGACTTTGGTTTAGATCGGACTTGGATTTGAAAGTGCACTTATAACAATAGTCGTTATAGATGCAGTTGTGAATTGCCTCGTTTTCGGTGATTTCTATGGAACTTTGTAGATATATTCTAAGGGGTTTCTTGCCATACTTGTAATGTTTGATATCTATGTTTGTTGTTGTTAGAATCTTGGATAGTAAAATGTTAAGTAACATCTCAAAAAGTGGCTGAAACTTCACCTGTGCCAAATTGCCCCATTTAGCCTTGATTTTGGACTTTAAAAGGTTTGGTAAGATTTTTAAGTTTAATTATTTTGTTTCATTCTTTTTACAGGTGTTTACTAACTATTATTAGAATATTTTAAAAGTGGTTTGAGATCTTTATGAATTTTTAAGAATTAGTTGTGAATTTTTTAAGAAGGGATATTTTGGTTAAATATATAGAAAATATGTTCTTTTCAAGTTTTATGGAAAATTGTATAATTGTTCTTTTCAAGGAAAATATACACTTGTCGTATAATCTATACAACATTGATCCACCTTAACACATTTTATAGCATGTAGTCTATGCAGGTCCTGTAACACAACCAGTAATATGGGTAGCCAGTGAGTCACCTATAAGTACAATACTAAACCAAAGTCGTAATGAGCTTGTATAAGGATAAATATGACAAGGCAAGGCAATGCCTATGGTAGGATTTTACCAGTTTACCCTTTCTGGTTGGTCGTAACCCATGGCCGACCACGATAGTCAATCCAAACAAAAGGTGCACCCATCGAGTCAAAATCACAATAGTAATACGAGGGATCAACGTCGCTAAAGGTAGCTAACCTCAATGGCCAGACATAGGCTCCTGTTTTAGTCATTTTAATTATGACACAAGTGTCAAGGCTATCTATCATCGTTCTCTTACTTTATTCTAGTAAACGTTCGCCGATTCAACCACTACATTTTGGATATCATCCACCATGTACACGGTTGTCAGTTGTTCCAATATTGATAGAGAGTATGCCAATAAGAGGCCCCGGTCTCTTTAACAACCAAAAGTCATTTTACACACTAGTTGGTTCTTCTTGTGAGGAATGCGGATTACGGATCTTAAGGCTAGGAATAACACTAGAGGGGGGTGAATAGTGCTTTTAAGAGATTACTAAATATTTTTGAGTTTATGTTAATTTGAACACAAATGTATGCAATATTCAGACACAGATATAATCACAGAAACAAACACAGATGCAGAAATAAAGTAAATGCAGTAAAGGAAAGAACGCACCGGATTTTATACTGGTTCGGAGTTACCCTACATCCAGTCCCACACAATCAAGTATGGATTTCCTTTCAAAAGCAATTCAACAATTACAACCCTCGATTTCAAGGCTACAAGGTACACCCTCCAGAATAACAATCCTCTGGGTAGAGATACTTGATTTCCGGGGCAACAAGTTCACCCAATTGATTTCCAAGGCTACAATCACACATTTTCTCGCTTGATTGATTTCCAAGGCTACAATCACACCTTTTCTCGCTAGATTGATTACAAAGAAGCCTATAACTCTGAATAGCACTTGGATCTTGTTGAGATAGAGATAGAGAATCAAACCAGAGATAATCTAGTTAGATTCAATGTTGATTTCGGCAGAGTGATGATAGAATTTTGAATAAGAAAATGTGGAAGAAGAAGAGAAGTGAAAAACCAGAAAAACTGATGTTAAATTCGTTGAAACTAACCCCTATTTATAGAAGAACAACGGTCATGTCCATTCATGAAAGGTTATGGCGAATAGACACTTCTTTTGAAATTCAAATTTTGAATCTAACTGACACTATGTCGACATGGGGTACTAGGGCATGTCGACATCCCAAAGGAAATTTTGAAGTTTTGTTTTTCTTTGAAAATAACCTTTATCTTATATTAAAACTATTTTAAACTTTATAAATATACTTGACTATAGATAAAATACATAGATAAATATAGAGTATAATATATATAAAATTTTACTATAATTTTATATTTAAATCTAAGCATAAAGATAGTTCAAAACAAACGAAGTTTAAAAACACGAGTTTATTAAAAACAAAAAACAGAGAATATTTTAAGGCTATAACATCTTTTTGAAAATCATTTGAAAAGATAATTTTTAAGGCTAAAACATTTTGAAAATCATTCTGAAGTAGTTTTGAAAATCATTTTGAAGTAGTTTTGCAAGCTTCTTCCTGCAGAATATCTCATCATGACAGGACTCGAGAACTTGTACAAAACCAGGATGTCCGTGGGTTTGTAAGCCACTTGTCGTAGGTTTATAAGCTATTTTTCGTGGGTTTGTAAGCCACTAAAAATGTAGAAATGGGTTCCATCCCAAAAGAAAAATGGAGTGAAGGTTTCAGTGCTATTGTGAAGTTTTAACATAATTCTAGACTCAATACTTATCTTGAAATCTTGAATTCTTGATAATTTTGATACTCATGAGTCTTCAATCTTGATATCTTGAATCTCTATACTGTACAGTCTTCATTCTTGGTACCTGCATAGTTAAATCCTGCATATACATACATATCTAAACTATAATGTTAGTATTTATATTTTGTAATCTTATTCTAAGGTTGTTGTCATCAAAACCATCATCTCGAGGACTAACAATCTCCCCCTTTTTGATGATGACAACCTTTGTTTATAAAATATTACTTCTATCCTATTGACTCCCCCTAAATCTAATAACTCCCCCTTAATCTATGCCTAACTACCCTATTTTATATTTCTCCCCCTTTGTCATCAACAAAAACAAACTAACTCCACACTATATAATTCTTAGTCTAATATCCTATATGATGATAGTGTTATCATCAATACTTACTTGTAAACCTAAAACTTAGTCCTAAATTACAAACTCTCCTAACTAAGAATATATATAATAATACTTTTAATAGAACATATATAAGAACACACATTATTTATTAATTGTATATTTGTTTATATTTACATTTTTCGTAGAGATCGTAACAACAAACAACAAATAGAAAAGAAAGAGAAGAAACTAATGTGAGTCTTTGAACATAGGAGATATATGAACCGAACAATTTGGATAGTGGAAACAAAAATTTCCACGTTGTTCGACAAGATTTCCATCTTTGTCAAAGCACACTTCGCCAACGCAAATGACTTTGTCGTTATCTTTCGCATGCTCTTCTTCCATTGGTTCTTCTTCTTCTTCTTCACTTTCCTCTTGTTCCTGATCTCTTGAAGAGTCCTCGTCAATCAAGATTGGGTTAGCATGATTATCCATAAGAAATTTTTGCAAATTCCTAAGGATTTTGCCTTGCCTCTCTTGTTCTTTTGCCATTCGAAGTTGCATCACTTGGATTTCAGTCATTAACTGAAGAGTATCTTTCACAGAATCTTCCATTTTCGTTACACAAGCGAGCGTTGATTGTTGAAACGGACCAGAAGTAGGCGATGGGAACAAAAAAGATGATTTTATGTTTGATTTGGAAGAGGAGTCCATTGATGAATTGATCTCAGAAGATAGAACAGAAAGAGAACAGAGAGAATGAAGAAAATTTCGAAATAGGAGAAATTTATAACCACTTATTTGAATTTTGGTAGGAAAAAAATTTAAAATTAAAAAAAAACGTTATATGTCGACATGGGTCTAGGGGGGATGTCGACATGGTTCTTGAATTTTTACCTATTTAATTTATTTTGAATTAATTTTTAATTATACTTTGTTATTTATATTTTATATTTCAGTTAATGAACAAATACCTAATTCTCTTCTTAATTTAGTAAATGTAGATTCATTTAAGGGTTTTGCTAAGATATCAGTAATTTGATTTTCAGAATTGATATGGTCGAGAGTAATTACTTCTCTACTTATATTATCTCTGAGAAAATGGCGTCTGATATCAATATGTTTAGTTCGAGCATGTTGAGTAGTATTTTTGGATAAATTTATTGCACTAGTATTATCACCATAAATTGGTGATTTTGAGATATTTAAACCAAAATCTTTTAAAGTTTGTTGCATATATATTACTTGAGAACAAGCCAAAGCAGCAGAAATATACTCTACTTCAGTTGTTCATAGAGAAACTGTGTTTTGCTTTTTACTAAACCAGGAAATCAGAGAATGCCCTAAAAAGTGACAAGTTCCACTTGTACTTTTTCGATCTGATTTACAACCAGCATAATCAGCATCACAGTAAAATATTAAATCAAACGAATCATTTTTAGGATAAAATAAACCATAATCAAAGGTGTGTTTAACATATCTTATAATACGTTTTACAGCTTTTAAGTGAGTTTCTTTAGGTTGGGATTGATACCTTGCACAGAGACAGACACTATGCATGATATCAGGTCTACTCACAGTGATATAGAGTAGTGATCCAATCATTCCTCTATTTAATTTTTTATCTACATCTTTCGAGAGATCTTCTTTACTAAGGTACTCATTGGTTGCCATGGGAGTGGGTTTTCCACTCGCAGTAGTCAAACCAAATTTACTAACTAGGTCTTTATCATATTTTTCTTGACTAATAAAGATACCATTATCTAATTGTTTTATTTGTAATACTAAAAAGAAGTTTAATTCACCCATATGACTCATCTCAAACTCTTTTGTCATTATTTCAGAAAATTCTTTATTCATTTCAAAATTAGTTGATCCAAAAATGATATCATCTACGTAAACTTGTACTAGTTGAATATCATTTTTATTTCTTTTAATAAAAAGAGTATTATCTACTTTACCTATTTCAAAATTTGATTGTAACAAGTAAGATCTTAGTCTATCATACCAGGCTCTAGGAGCTTGCTTTAGACCATATAAAGCTTTCTTTAATTTGTAAACATGATTGGAAATTTATCATTTTCAAAAAGTGGTGGTTGTTTAACAAATACTTCTTCTTTTACAAAACCATTTAAAAATGCACTTTTAACATCCATTTGAAATAATTTGAAATTATTATGATTTGCGAAAGCAAGTAGAATCCTAATAGCTTCTAATCTTGCTACGGGGGCAAAGGTTTCATCAAAATCTATTCCTTCTTCTTGACAATAACCTTGAGCGACTAACCGAGCTTTATTTCTAACAACCTCTCCTTGTTCATTCATTTTATTTTTATAAACCCATTTAGTTCCAATTATTGTTTTATTTTATGGTCTACGGACAAGTTCCCAAACATCATTTATAGTAAATTGATTTAATTCTTCTTGCATAGCCAAAATCCATGAATCATCAGTTGATGCTTCTTCTAGATTTTTGGGTTCTATAGTTGATATAAAAGCTACATTACTCATTTGACTTAGTTGGTTTCTAGTTTTAACAACATATTGCATATCTCCAAGCATGGTTTTAAATCTCCTATATATCGCCCGAGATCTCCTCCGAGATCTCCTTTTCACACATAAACGAGACGAGACATCAAATCTCCTCCATATCACCCTCGACACTCATCTCGTCCGAGATATTCAAATCTCACCCGAAATATGGATCAAAATCTCAATTCGAGATCTCACCTGAAATTATACATTTTTCTTGTTTGGCATAATATTTTTATTTTCATATTGATTCAAAAGAAACTACTCATTCCAATTATAATTTACTAACTTCTTGAACATATTCTTTACTTTTTATCTTAATGAGTCATAGCGAAAGGTTTCATTTCTTTATTATGTTCAAATAAAAGGATATTATTCAATCATTACCAAATCAATTAAGCTAATCAAGCTGCTACCCTTCTAAAAATATTCCTTTTTCCTTGTAAATCAAGTATGTTACCTTTTTATTTTTACTAAGAAAGTTATAACCGTTAAATAAATTTTTGACACATCAATTTTAGACACATAAGTACGTCCGAGATATTCCCGAGATGCATTATAAGACCCGAGATGTCAATTCGAGATGTACACCGATATGTACTCATCTCGTCCGAGATCTCCCCCGATACGAGATAACTTGTGTAAAAATTGCGAGACGAAACATGACCGAAATCCGATATTTAAAACCTTGTCTCCAAGTATATTTTCTATAGGGTGATCTTTTAAAAGTTTAATCCATTTATTAGGATGATTTAATTTATTATTAGTTTCAGTTGACTCTTGGTTTTGAGTGATTAAATCCTAATCATCATTTATTTCTTCAAAATTTTTGAAATTTTCATCAAATGAAACATGCATTGTTTCTTCGATGGTATTAGTTCTTAAATTAAATACTCTGTATGCTTTACTTCTATTAGAGTATTCGATAAAAATACCTTTGTCAGATTTAGGATCAAATTTATCTAAGTTATCTTTTGTATTTAAAATAAAACATTTACTTCCAAAAATTCTAAAATAAGATACCTTAGGTTTCTTTGAGTAAATAAGTTCATAAGATGTCTTATCAGTTAAAGGTCTAATTAAAATTATATTTAAAATATAACAGGCGGTAGCAACTACTTCTGCCCAAAAGTACTTTGGTAAATTACTATCAGAAAGCATAGTTCTCGCACTCTCTTGAATCGTCCTATTTTTACGTTCTACTACTCCGTTTTGTTGTGGAGTTCTTGGAAATGAAAAATTGTGAATTATTCCCTTTTCATTGCAGAATTCTTCAAACTTTTCATTTTCAAATTCACCACCGTGATCACTATGGATGGTTATAATTTTTTGAGAAAATTGGTTTTGAACCTTTTTTGAAAAATTCTTAAAACATTCAAAAGTATCACTTTTATGTTTCAAAAATATTGTCCATGTAAATCTAGAATAATCATCTACAATTACAAAAACATATTTACTATGATTTAATGACTGAATTTGAGATGGACCAAATAAATCAAGATGAAGTAATTCAAGGGGTTTTGAAGTTGAAATCATATCTTTTAATTTAAAGGAACTTTTTCTAAGTTTTCCTAGTTGACATGCATCACATAGACTATCTACTTTAAAATTCATTTTAGGGAGGCCTCTTACTAGATCATGTTTTGACAGTCTAGATAAGAGTTTGAAATTCAAATGCCCAAATCTCTTATGCCAAATCCAAGGGTCACTTGCATTTGCTAAAAGACACAAGTTATCATTTGAAATTTTCATACTAAGAATATAAATATTCTTTTTCATAATTCCCTCAAATATTATGGTTGAATTATTATCTTCAATGTGACATTTATCTTTTTCAAATTTAATTTTATATCCTTTATCGCATAGTTGACTTATACTTAGCAGATTATGTTTCAGATTCTTAACTAGCAAAACATTAGTAATAATAGGAGTTTTCAGAGTTACCAACTTTGCCGATGCCAATCACATAACCTTTTGAATTGTCTCCAAAGTTAACCAGTCCTCCGTCTTTGTATATTATATCATTCAGCATATCCGGATTCCCAGTCATGTGTCTAGAACATCCACTATCGAGTATTCTTTTGTTCTTTTTGATCTGCATAGTTTGTTTGTTCTGGATTGATTCCTCAACTCCCATAAAGCATGATTCCTGCACATCAAACAATCTTAGTAGACAACTTGTATTTGAATATTGATTATATGCAGACTCAAGAGACAATGATGATTTGAATATTTCTAAACAAGCATTAATAGATTTCTTAAACATAACCATTAAAATACTTTTTCAAAAATCAGATTATGAAACTTTTGAAAACCTTGCTTTGATACCAAATGTGAGGAATGCAGATTACGGATCTTAAGGCTAGGAATAACACTGGAGGGGGGGTGAATAGTGTTTTTAAGAGAGTACTAAATATTTTTGAGTTTATGTTAATTTGAACACAAATGTATGCAATATTCAGACACAGATATAATCACAGAAACAAACACAGATGTAGAAATAAAGTAAATGCAGTAAAGGAAAGAACACACCGGATTTTATACTGGTTCGGGGTCACCCTACATCCAGTCCCGCACAATCAAGTACGGATTTCCTTTCAAAAGCAATTCAACAATTACAACCCTCGATTTCAAGGCTACGAGGTACACCCTCCGGAATAACAATCCTCTGGGTAGAGATACTTGATTTCCTTGGCAACAAGTTCACCCAATTGATTTCCAAGGCTACAATCACACATTTTCTCGCTTGATTGATTTCCAAGGCTACAATCACACCTTTTCTCGCTAGATTGATTACAAAGAAGCCTATAACTCTGAATAGCACTTGGATCTTGTTGAGACAGAGATAGAGAATCAAACTAGAGATAATCTAGTTAGATTCAATGTTGATTTCGGCAGAGTGATGATAGAATTTTGAATAAGAAAATGTGGAAGAAGAAGAGAAGTGAAAAACCAGAAAAACTGATGTTAAATTCATTGAAACTAACTCCTATTTATAGAAGAACAACAGTCATGTCCATTCGTGAAAGGTTATGGCAAATAGACACTTCTTTTGAAATTAAAATTTTGAATCTAACTGACACTATGTCGATATGGGGTACTAGAGCATGTCGACATCCCAAAGGAAATTTTGAAGTTTTGTTTTTCTTTGAAAATAACCTTTATCTTATATTAAAACTATTTTAAACTTTATAAATATACTTGACTATAGATAAAATACATAGATAAATATAGAGAATAATATATATATAATTTTACTATAATTTTATATTTAAATCTAAGTATAAAGATAGTTCAAAACAAACGAAGTTTAAAAACACGAGTTTATTAAAAACAAAAAACAGAGAATATTTTAAGGCTAAAACATCTTTTTGAAAATCATTTGAAAAGATAATTTTTAAGGCTAAAACATTTTGAAAAACAATTTTGAAAATCATTCTGAAGTAGTTTTGAAAATCATTTTGAAGTAGTTTTGCAAGCTTCTTCCTGCAGAATATCTCATCATGACAGGACTCGAGAACTTGTACAAAACCAGGATGTTCATGGGTTTGTAAGCCACTTGTCGTAGGTTTGTAAGCTACTTGTCGTGGGTTTGTAAGCCACTAAAAAGGTAGAAATAGGTTCCATCCCAAAAGAAAAATGGAGTGAAGATTTTAGTGCTATTGTGAAGTTTTAACATAATTCTAGACTCAATACTTATCTTGAATTCTTGAATTCTTGATAATCTTGATACTCATGAGTCTTCAATCTTGATATCTTGAATCTCTATACTGTGCAGTCTTCATTCTTGGTACATGCATAGTTAAATCCTGCATATACATGCATATCTAAACTATAATGTTAGTATTTATATTTTATAATCTTATTCTAAGGTTGTTGTCATCAAAACCATCATCTCAAGGACTAACACTTCTACATTTCGAAAATGGTTCATATTTGATATCAAAATATCATATTCGCTTCAAAATCAAATCCATTTCAAAATCATCATATTTACTCAAAATATACCATATCATTTTTGCCTTATTATCTCCATTTTGCTTCCAGAATTGTTTCGAATTTCAATTTAGATTATAACTTCATTTTAACTAACATTTCTTAGGTTAATTCTTTTTTTCATATTTTAAATTCGAATCTTCCTTTGTTTGCTTAACCAAAAATATTCAATAGTTTTAAAATTTAACTTTTCTTTCTTGTTCAAATTTATAAGTTATAAACTTATTTCTTATAAATAATAGTTTTAACTCATAAGTTTAAAATTATTTCATATATTAATTAAATCATACTTTGCATATTTTTCTTTCATAATCAAACTTGTTTTTAATCGAAAATAAATTTCTTTTGGTAGCAAATTTCACTCAGAAACTCGAAAATAAATACTGGCGATGCTGCAGTCATCCCCAGAATCACTTAATAATTAGTGAAGTGAATTATTTTCACTTGAGCTAATTCCTTTAGTTCAATTCAAATCCAACTCAACTCATTTAATCTTATTAAGTGAAATTCTATTTCATTTAATCCATTTCTCATTTTATTTCACTCTCTTTTGAATATTTTCTTCTTATCATTCACATTCAACCAAATTTAAAATTTGTTTTTAGCTTAATATTCTCAAATCAATAAATTAGTTTCACTCTCGGATGAGGAATAGTTGAGCTGGAATGTCAAAAATGGGTTAAGCATACGAATCGTGATTTGTATAAGCAATTGTTTTGACTATATAATCAATTAGTCGATCATCGAACTTGACAAAATATGACTTAATAAGTTATCGAAAATCTTCGCGATTTCATATCAATGAGAACCCCCAGGGAGGAGCATTGGTACAAAACGTCTCTAACTTTCGCTTACTTTTGAAAGAACCGAAATTGAGCTAGCTAGAAATTCATCGAATTACTTTTAAAGAGACCGGGATTGGTAAGTGTTTTACATATCGAATACCACTTCAAAACTAGTATACGAGTTCTATGTTTTGGAAGCGGTTGTGAAGTGAAATGTTATAGAGTTGAACTGTCAATCCTAAGGTTAAGTCCGAGGGAGAGGTTAGCCTTAACATTTCAAACGATGCTATCATGTGGGATTGTCTATCTTGAAGAGTATTCCAAGAGAGAGGATAACATTAGCATTCATTGGAAGACTTATGAGGGAACCTATGTGGAGGTTTGAGATATGTTCGAGATGCTCGAATCCATGTAGTGATTCGTGATCTGCTCGAGATATGGGAATCTATTTGGGGATTCATTTTCTTTTAGAGTGATGAAGACTCGAGTAAGAGATGCCGAACGTAGCCCAAAATGACTAAAACCAGAGATAGGATGCATAACTGTCACATACCGAAATTTTCGACTTTCGAAAATTCGACATCGATACTCACTTTATCGACTGCCGAGCAATCGAGTGCCGGAAACTCCAATAGTGAGGGTTTTAAAAAGAAGAAAAAGTAGAAGAAGAAGAAAGCAGAAGGGAGAGAGTAGAAAAAGAAAAGAAGAACAACACATCAGAACAGAAACAGAAAACAATATCAGAATCTCACATATCGCAGCGGAACAATATATAATAGATAACACTAGTCTTTTAAAACAAAGAACTATATCAGTTTATATATATACATCAACCAGAGTCATATACAACAATGGACAGTTATATAACTTGTCCTCATACAGAATACACAGCGGAATAAATACTATCAGATACAAATACTACGTCTCGTCATCCAGCTCATCTCCAAAGCTCCAGAATATCCAGAGTATCCTGATAATCTAACTCTAGACTGCCCGTGTGGAAATTGGTGGGCACCTAGAGTTTAGAAGGGAAACAATAAACTCCGAGTCAGTCATGGTGACTGGTGTGAGATCGTAAAACAGTTTATCTTTAAATTAAACAACAGAAATATTTTTAAAGTCAATTCGCAATGCTTTTGGAAAATGAAACTACCATAAGACCTCCCACCACACACACAATGCAAACGCAGACTTGGAGGAGATTTCTTCTTATGATAGTCAAAGATGCTTACTACGCAAAAAAATCAAATCATTTTGGATATTATTATTAGTGCATAGTGGAAAACATTTCGAAAGTAGAATATAAATCTTAGCCAGCATAGGTACCATTATATTATGCCTGCTATAGCTGCCTCCTGAGGAGACAGGTTATACAATTTAAATCGTAAAGGCTCGTATTGTTTCTTTGGATTTCCAACAAATGGTCAGGCTAAGGAACTTCCTATCCACGATGGGTACGTCCCTGGAATAGACGACCCGAGAACCTAACCGGATCTCTGCCAACACAAGGCCGGGTAACCTCTGCAAAAATAGGTAACTACTGACACGCGTATGCCATCCCCCGATCGTCACCGATCTTCCCGAGGATCCCCGATTTCCAACAAACCACATAGATAATAATAATGCAGTAACCACAGAGGTTAAGTATCTGGGCTCCATACCATGATACCACCTTTATCCAGAAGGAATGACATACACTAAGGGGCGCTACTCCCTAGAACCTTGCCGCATCCTTCCTGTTTCGACCATTTCCGGGGTGTGAGGCTCGATGAAGTCTCGTCCACAAAGCTACGCTTTCTACAAAGCCCTGCTTCGGGTCAAACAAAAATGATCAACCTATGATCACAAAGATATAAGATCAAACAAATGATCATATCGCAAATGATCAAACACTGATCATTTCACAGCAACACTCAGTATGCCACGTTACCAAATTGGGATATATCGCTGATGAATTTCAACTACATAACCTCTGAGCTCGTACGTCTCAGAGAAGGGTGTTAAGCTAAGAGAATAAATTCTCCGCCACCAACAGAAATGTATTTGAAAGAAATCAGCTTTATATCTCAAATTGTAACGTCAGACACACAATCCATACAAGTCTGTTCCGGGATCGAACAGAACCGAAGGCACTTCTCACGAAGCCCTTGCACATCCGGATAAATTTCTAATCACGTCCGGACTTCCCGTCACTAAGGGTGATAAAACCTCTAAATTGGAGATCAGCCGATGTAGAGTAACTCGACGGTAATTCTTCCGTTTTCAAAAATATCCGGTCTTCAAATGCGATTCATAACGACGTATCACATATTCGGAATGGGTTATACGACCCCATGGTCCTTTCCCGGCTAACCCGAATAGTGAGCGTATATTTAAAAATAAGTGTGGCATTCAAATTCATCCAATTCATAACAAATACCTATCTAAAGGTAATTTATTGATAGTCGGTTATTTAACTATCAATAAAGATGCGCAACATCATCAGATTCCAAATAATTTTCCAAATTATTTGTTTTCAAAAAATATCTTTACTAGATATAGAATTTTCCACACTTAACCATTTGAAAACAATTTCAAATCAATTTCCACACTTCAAAAATAAATCAATATTTATTTTTAAACAACTTCGCTTTCTTTTATAAATTCCGTATCGAATTTATACTTTCGAATATCTACTGATATTCGATTTTCAAATCATTTTCAATATTCAATTTCAATTTATCTTTACAAGGATAAATTCTCAAACGTTTCATTTCACTTTGGAAAAGCATTTCCATACTTAATAATAAGTATTTCACAAATCTATTTATTTTCAACATTTGAAAATACTCGATATACTTAAATCAAAATTAAGTATATATTCATTCTTTAAGGAAAATATTCTTTTAACACATTTATTTGAGTCAAAACGAATGTTACGTAAAACATCGTTACGACGACCCAAAAAATCACTAGTATAGGGATTCGGATTTTAAGATAGATATATAAATCCCAATACTACATAAAACATTTCCTTTCGGAAATCATTTACCATAACAACAGTGTTATAGTCCATCATTTCCTTCTATTTCTCGAAAACGTCTATTTCAACAATAAATGTTGAAATCTATGATTTCGATATTCAATATATTTTAAAACATCGTTTAAAACAATTAACTTCATTTCAAATATCACTTTCCCAAAATAATATCCATTTCACTTAATAATATATTCACTGTCCAAAATCGTGAATATACTTTACTAATTACATTTCACTATTTTCTACACGTTTTATTTCAATAATAATTCGCTATCCAAAATCGCGAATATATCTCCCTTAACAACCTTCTATATTTAATTTATCAAATCCAATTGATTTCGAATTTATAAAACAACGTTTATAAATTCTATTTCCATTTTGATAACAAATTCGACTTATAAATCTTCTTTTATTAACTTCTATATTTAACTCATCAAAATAAGTGATTTCGGATTTATAAACAACTTTTATAAATTCCAATTCCATTTATAAAAACTTCAATACCAAATCAATTTCAATATTGATTTCTAAATTTATTTTCACTACTAAAATAAATTCCTTATTTTTCTCAAATTATTCAACATCCTGTTTTTAAATGGATTCTTCAAATTGAAATCATTTTACATTGATTTCCCAAATTATTTCAATTTACCCAATTAAATTTCTAGTTGGATTTTCAACTGATCTCCTTTTAAATAAATTCTTTTTAAAGAAAATAAATTTCTTTATCTCTTTCAATCGATTTAAAAATCCAAATTTAAATTAAATTCTTCAATTTATAATCACTGTTTTATGAAATCCATTTATTTAGCATTTTCACTTTATTCTGGGATTTATTCAATACGATTATAAAAATTTACTTTTTATACTTTAAAAATTCCTTTCTTCAAAATTTCTTCAATTTCAAAAATTGATTCACTTAGAAATTTTCTACTTGAATTTCAAAAATTCAATTTCGTTTATCTTTGGAATCCAATGATGTCAAAACATCCATTCAGCTAAATTTTAGCTTCAAACAATTCCCAGATATCAATATGATTAATAGCATCACTATAATCATTCACAGATTCATATCACAATAGAAATAAATTCAATCAATGTGAGGGGTCCAGTTGGATCCCTCCAACCTGTTTCCCTGCATCCACAGATGTTAGCACAATACCAATTCCGCTCCAGTACGGAATTATCGCGGTATATGGGTTTTATAAAAATCCGCTTACTAACGGCGCAATAGGGTCCCATCCGCTATACGAGGCGGGAAATCATCAATCCAATATATACATATGCCAATATGTATATACTGCTATATATATATATATCCTATTATATCTAATAGCACATTCAAACAAATCAATCAATAACTGCAATTCAATTATAAATCTGAGTGAGAAGATCTCACCTTAGCTTTTATTTTGCCATCCCATTTTCCAATCCCATTTTGTCTTCACAGTATTAAACCTTGTATAGACAATTATGGTTTTTATTAATATCTGAATTAATCAAACAATTGAAATTTCATTTGATAATAATTTTTTTTCTTTCAACTTGTGATTTTATTTCGACTAACAAATTCTTTTTAACAATTTGTCTTAACAAAAATTAAATTCAAAACTAATCTTCCTTTGATAGATTTAATTAACTTCCCCTTTAATTAATATTTATCCAACTAATTATTAAATTTCTTTTTCTTACCGAAAATTACATTTTAACTAATTTCCCCTTTTAACAAATCCTAAAATTTGTTAAACAAGTAAAATCACAGTTTATTTATATTCGAAATAGATCGAACAATGAAATTTTCCATTTTGTAATTTTAAACTAAAAGATTCGTTTTGAACTTATTAAATAGATTTTAGACTAAACTACTTATTTATTTTACTGCATATATATATGATAAATTAAATAAAAACAAAACTGCTGCTTATCTTTTCTTTGCATACATAAAAATTGAGACTGCATTTTTTTTCCTTTTAACATACGTATATTTATTTTTTTAAACTTCATATATATAAAAACTATCACTTCTTTAAACTGTATAAATATTTTTATTTGCTTTAAATCTTCAACTGTTAAACACATTTTTATTTAAACTTTAAATATCTGCAATTTATACCTTCACTGTCGAACTTGCATTTTACAGATTGCCACCGTGAAGTTCACGCCTCCTCGACGAACTCCATCTCGAACCCAAGCTGCCAAAATCGATCGCGAGTGCCCTTCCTTCGCGTGTTTACCTCCCTCATATCCCAAAACCTCAAGAGAACTGCGGAAATCGAGACCCTCGCAGCATCGCCTCCATCGCGCGCGCACTCCAGATCGTCGCCACCTCTGCCTCGACATTGCCATCCACACGCGTTCGCGTGCAATCGATCCATCTCCACGTCGCCTGACAGTCAAATTCACAGCGCTGCTCTCCTCTCGATACACGCGCTTCCAGTCGACCCCAATCCCCTCCGCGAATATTCGTGCCAAGAACCCCAACTCCACGCGGTGCCGTGCCCTCTCCTATTCGCACTCGAGCTCGAGCCAAACGAGCTCCAATCGAACGCGAGATTTAACTTAGAAAAACGAAGGCGGCAATTTCTTTGATTTTTGAACGAAGACGAAAATGTTTTCGTTAGATTTTTTTTTCTTGGCTGTTCGAAATGAAAGGGAGAAGAGATTTAAAAGAATAGGGGGGAATGGGAGAGGGTACGGGAGGAATGGTGGTTATCGTGGGGGTATGGAAGAACGTGAGGAATGAACGTGAGGGGATCTTCTTTTATTTATTATTTTATTTAAAAATTTCAAAATATCCCATATCGTATAACTAAAAATCTCGAACCACAATTCCAGCGTGCGGCCAGGCATCCCTAATGTTTTATCCCCTATTCTGAATGCATTGGAAAAGGTTTCAAGTTCAATTTCGATCGTATGGAGAAGATAGCATTTTAAATCAAGCAAATTTCAATTTAAATTTCAGTACGTTTGCTTGTCGTAAGATCACACGACAACTTCAAATATTACGAAATTTGAAATCCGATAATAATACAATATTCCGGATCCAATGGAACTGGTTTCGTCAAATTCCGAGACTGTGTGAAAATTGACTATTTTTAAATATCGATTCGAACGATTAATTTCAAAACTAAACGAAAAAGTTTGAAATTAGATTCTGAAGCTTCTGTTATCTTCAGTATCATCAATACGAATTTTAAAAGCTTTAGAATTATTTTTCTTCAGCTTTAAAATTGAAGATATAAATTTTTATCCAGTTCAATAGATTAAATTATAAAATTTAATCGCCAAATTCAAAGTTATATCAGGGATTCAAATTAAATCATCGTTCAAATATTTAAAATTAATTAAATATTCTCAATTTAATTCGTTCAAAATTCTGGGTCGTTACAGACTTCCCTCCTTAAAAGAATTTCGTCCTCGAAATTACAAGTTAGGAAAAGTGGTCCTTAACTCGTCTACTACTTTTCAACCTCTAATAGTTTTATCAAATTTTCAAAACAAATCTTTCTACTAAAGATCCGTTATTAATTCAACTAGCTTTTCCAACTCAAATTATAAGTTTCCAAACAGCATTGTTTACTTAATAATTCAAATTTAAGTTTAAATTCAAATTTTAACTTCAAAATTTCTCAAAAATTTTCTAACACTCGAAATTTTCGAAAAATTTCGCCAGCGTCTCCTTTGCGCGGCTAGTACGGCACTACTACAAAACGTCCCTACGGACTCTCAGATTTCAAAAAGAAAAAGAAAAAGCCAAGCGGCTAGAGAAGAAATCAGTAAATCTCATATTTGAAATTCAAATACATACCTTTTTCGAGCAATTCAAATTCACATTTGCAATTCAATTCCAATTCTTTTATAACACCTGTATCCTACTAGCCATATATCTAGTTACAGCATTCAACCTATTTTTCACATTCAATTACAGAATGTCCAATATAAACTACTTCTTATACATTTCTAATTCACTATTGAAGTTATATATTCTTTTCATTCAATTTTACATTTCAAATTCATTTGAATTCAATTTCAATCTAATTTGGATTCAATTCAACTTCTGAATATTGAATTTCATCGATTAACTTTCATTTACAACTGCTTATTTTAGATTAGTTTCAATTACTAATTCATTTCAAATTCTAATCCACTTACAAATTCAAATTTGTTTTCAACATTCAGTTTTAATTCCAGTTTTATTCTTTTGTTCATTCCCAATATTTATTACAATTTACTATTTTGGTTTATAACCACTTATATTTAAACTGGATTTCAAATTGCATATGAATTTTAATTTCTCTTTCATTTATTCATATTTATTCACTTATACTTACATTTATTTAACTCTATATTTTAAGTTAAATTTATTCTATCAAAATTCAAATTGTATAAGTTATTAACTTAATAATATTTCATAAATATTTTTTTATATAGTATTCCAAAGTCTTTTAAATCTTTTCAAAACCATTTTTGAAAATAATTCAAGTCATCCTTTGAATTTTCTAAAACAAAATCCCAATCTTTCCAAACACTTCCATTTAAAACAATCTGGTAGCAATTCCTCTTTTGGAAACCCGAAAATGAACATCAGTGATGCTGCAGTCATTACCGAAGTTATTTTCCAGCGACCGAAAAGAGTTTAGAGCTTTCATCTCTCCAAAATATTTTTCAAACCTTTGAAATTCATTTTCAAATCCAAAAAGATTTAAACTTCCAAATTTCCAGAATTTTCAAATTCTTTTCAAAACTTTTCCAGAAACTTCTCTGGAATTCCGTTTCAAATTACAATTCACATTTGTAATTTACATTCTTAAATTTCATTTGTATATGTGAATTTATTTCTTAACTTTGGAGTTATGATTTCAATTTCTTATTCAATTTCAATGATAATAATTAATATTATCACCTCTAACAACCATGCATCCATATCATAATAATTTACAGAAAATCATTTCTTTTATATACAAAAATAATTTTGGGCAAATTATCTTATTTACCCTATTCAAAACAATACTGTGCCGAATTGTTCTATTCGAGCGTTTAGAAACCCCTTCGATACAGTTTTGCAAGACTGTGCCGACGAAGGTTCATATGCCACTCAATAAACCAATCATCACAATACAAAATAATTTTATATTAACTAACAAATACGCGCTCATATCTATTATTACACTCAACTCATTCTAGAGTACTGCTGACTCTATCTCTAATGAGTAACACCCAACAGAGCAGGGTTGTCGCTTAACCATATGCTCTAATACCACGCTGTCACATACCGAAATTTTCGACTTTCGAAAATTCGACATCGATACTCACTTTATCGACTGCCGAGCAATCGAGTGCCGGAAACTCCAATAGTGAGGGTTTTAAAAAGAAGAAAAAGTAGAAGAAGAAGAAAGCAGAAGGGAGAGAGTAGAAAAAGAAAAGAAGAACAACACATCAGAACAGAAACAGAAAACAATATCAGAATCTCACATATCGCAGCGGAACAATATATAATAGATAACACTAGTCTTTTAAAACAAAGAACTATATCAGTTTATATATATACATCAACCAGAGTCATATACAACAATGGACAGTTATATAACTTGTCCTCATACAGAATACACAGCGGAATAAATACTATCAGATACAAATACTACGTCTCGTCATCCAGCTCATCTCCAAAGCTCCAGAATATCCAGAGTATCCTGATAATCTAACTCTAGACTGCCCGTGTGGAAATTGGTGGGCACCCAGAGTTTAGAAGGGAAACAATAAACTCCGAGTCAGTCATGGTGACTGGTGTGAGATCGTAAAACAGTTTATCTTTAAATTAAACAACAGAAATATTTTTAAAGTCAATTCGCAATGCTTTTGGAAAATGAAACTACCATAAGACCTCCCACCACACACACAATGCAAACGCAGACTTGGAGGAGATTTCTTCTTATGATAGTCAAAGATGCTTACTACGCAAAAAAATCAAATCATTTTGGATATTATTATTAGTGCATAGTGGAAAACATTTCGAAAGTAGAATATAAATCTTAGCCAGCATAGGTACCATTATATTATGCCTGCTATAGCTGCCTCCTGAGGAGACAGGTTATACAATTTAAATCGTAAAGGCTCGTATTGTTTCTTTGGATTTCCAACAAATGGTCAGGCTAAGGAACTTCCTATCCACGATGGGTACGTCCCTGGAATAGACGACCCGAGAACCTAACCGGATCTCTGCCAACACAAGGCCGGGTAACCTCTGCAAAAATAGGTAACTACTGACACGCGTATGCCATCCCCCGATCGTCACCGATCTTCCCGAGGATCCCCGATTTCCAACAAACCACATAGATAATAATAATGCAGTAACCACAGAGGTTAAGTATCTGGGCTCCATACCATGATACCACCTTTATCCAGAAGGAATGACATACACTAAGGGGCGCTACTCCCTAGAACCTTGCCGCATCCTTCCTGTTTCGACCATTTCCGGGGTGTGAGGCTCGATGAAGTCTCGTCCACAAAGCTACGCTTTCTACAAAGCCCTGCTTCGGGTCAAACAAAAATGATCAACCTATGATCACAAAGATATAAGATCAAACAAATGATCATATCGCAAATGATCAAACACTGATCATTTCACAGCAACACTCAGTATGCCACGTTACCAAATTGGGATATATCGCTGATGAATTTCAACTACATAACCTCTGAGCTCGTACGTCTCAGAGAAGGGTGTTAAGCTAAGAGAATAAATTCTCCGCCACCAACAGAAATGTATTTGAAAGAAATCAGCTTTATATCTCAAATTGTAACGTCAGACACACAATCCATACAAGTCTGTTCCGGGATCGAACAGAACCGAAGGCACTTCTCACGAAGCCCTTGCACATCCGGATAAATTTCTAATCACGTCCGGACTTCCCGTCACTAAGGGTGATAAAACCTCTAAATTGGAGATCAGCCGATGTAGAGTAACTCGACGGTAATCCTTCCGTTTTCAAAAATATCCGGTCTTCAAATGCGATTCATAACGACGTATCACATATTCGGAATGGGTTATACGACCCCATGGTCCTTTCCCGGCTAACCCGAATAGTGAGCGTATATTTAAAAATAAGTGTGGCATTCAAATTCATCCAATTCATAACAAATACCTATCTAAAGGTAATTTATTGATAGTCGGTTATTTAACTATCAATAAAGATGCGCAACATCATCAGATTCCAAATAATTTTCCAAATTATTTGTTTTCAAAAAATATCTTTACTAGATATAGAATTTTCCACACTTAACCATTTGAAAACAATTTCAAATCAATTTCCACACTTCAAAAATAAATCAATATTTATTTTTAAACAACTTCGCTTTCTTTTATAAATTCCGTATCGAATTTATACTTTCGAATATCTACTGATATTCGATTTTCAAATCATTTTCAATATTCAATTTCAATTTATCTTTACAAGGATAAATTCTCAAACGTTTCATTTCACTTTGGAAAAGCATTTCCATACTTAATAATAAGTATTTCACAAATCTATTTATTTTCAACATTTGAAAATACTCGATATACTTAAATCAAAATTAAGTATATATTCATTCTTTAAGGAAAATATTCTTTTAACACATTTATTTGAGTCAAAACGAATGTTACGTAAAACATCGTTACGACGACCCAAAAAATCACTAGTATAGGGATTCGGATTTTAAGATAGATATATAAATCCCAATACTACATAAAACATTTCCTTTCGGAAATCATTTACCATAACAACAGTGTTATAGTCCATCATTTCCTTCTATTTCTCGAAAACGTCTATTTCAACAATAAATGTTGAAATCTATGATTTCGATATTCAATATATTTTAAAACATCGTTTAAAACAATTAACTTCATTTCAAATATCACTTTCCCAAAATAATATCCATTTCACTTAATAATATATTCACTGTCCAAAATCGTGAATATACTTTACTAATTACATTTCACTATTTTCTACACGTTTTATTTCAATAATAATTCGCTATCCAAAATCGCGAATATATCTCCCTTAACAACCTTCTATATTTAATTTATCAAATCCAATTGATTTCGAATTTATAAAACAACGTTTATAAATTCTATTTCCATTTTGATAACAAATTCGACTTATAAATCTTCTTTTATTAACTTCTATATTTAACTCATCAAAATAAGTGATTTCGGATTTATAAACAACTTTTATAAATTCCAATTCCATTTATAAAAACTTCAATACCAAATCAATTTCAATATTGATTTCTAAATTTATTTTCACTACTAAAATAAATTCCTTATTTTTCTCAAATTATTCAACATCCTGTTTTTAAATGGATTCTTCAAATTGAAATCATTTTACATTGATTTCCCAAATTATTTCAATTTACCCAATTAAATTTCTAGTTGGATTTTCAACTGATCTCCTTTTAAATAAATTCTTTTTAAAGAAAATAAATTTCTTTATCTCTTTCAATCGATTTAAAAATCCAAATTTAAATTAAATTCTTCAATTTAAAATCACTGTTTTATGAAATCCATTTATTTAGCATTTTCACTTTATTCTGGGATTTATTCAATACGATTATAAAAATTTACTTTTTATACTTTAAAAATTCCTTTCTTCAAAATTTCTTCAATTTCAAAAATTGATTCACTTAGAAATTTTCTACTTGAATTTCAAAAATTCAATTTCGTTTATCTTTGGAATCCAATGATGTCAAAACATCCATTCAGCTAAATTTTAGCTTCAAACAATTCCCAGATATCAATATGATTAATAGCATCACTATAATCATTCACAGATTCATATCACAATAGAAATAAATTCAATCAATGTGAGGGGTCCAGTTGGATCCCTCCAACCTGTTTCCCTGCATCCACAGATGTTAGCACAATACCAATTCCGCTCCAGTACGGAATTATCGTGGTATATGGGTTTTATAAAAATCCGCTTACTAACGGCGCAATAGGGTCTCATCCGCTATACGAGGCGGGAAATCATCAATCCAATATATACATATGCCAATATGTATATACTGCTATATATATATCCTATTATATCTAATAGCACATTCAAACAAATCAATCAATAACTGCAATTCAATTATAAATCTGAGTGAGAAGATCTCACCTTAGCTTTTATTTTGCCATCCCATTTTCCAATCCCATTTTGTCTTCACAGTATTAAACCTTGTATAGACAATTATGGTTTTTATTAATATCTGAATTAATCAAACAATTGAAATTTCATTTGATAATAATTTTTTTTCTTTCAACTTGTGATTTTATTTCGACTAACAAATTCTTTTTAACAATTTGTCTTAACAAAAATTAAATTCAAAACTAATCTTCCTTTGATAGATTTAATTAACTTCCCCTTTAATTAATATTTATCCAACTAATTATTAAATTTCTTTTTCTTACCGAAAATTACATTTTAACTAATTTCCCCTTTTAACAAATCCTAAAATTTGTTAAACAAGTAAAATCACAGTTTATTTATATTCGAAATAGATCGAACAATGAAATTTTCCATTTTGTAATTTTAAACTAAAAGATTCGTTTTGAACTTATTAAATAGATTTTAGACTAAACTACTTATTTATTTTACTGCATATATATATGATAAATTAAATAAAAACAAAACTGCTGCTTATCTTTTCTTTGCATACATAAAAATTGAGACTGCATTTTTTTTTCCTTTTAACATACGTATATTTATTTTTTTAAACTTCATATATATAAAAACTATCACTTCTTTAAACTGTATAAATATTTTTATTTGCTTTAAATCTTCAACTGTTAAACACATTTTTATTTAAACTTTAAATATCTGCAATTTATACCTTCACTGTCGAACTTGCATTTTACAGATTGCCACCGTGAAGTTCACGCCTCCTCGACGAACTCCATCTCGAACCCAAGCTGCCAAAATCGATCGCGAGTGCCCTTCCTTCGCGTGTTCACCTCCCTCATATCCCAAAACCTCAAGAGAACTGCGGAAATCGAGACCCTCGCAGCATCGCCTCCATTGCGCGCGCACTCCAGATCGTCGCCACCTCTGCCTCGACATTGCCATCCACACGCGTTCGCGTGCAATCGATCCATCTCCACGTCGCCTGACAGTCAAATTCACAGCGCTGCTCTCCTCTCGATACACGCGCTTCCAGTCGACCCCAATCCCCTCCGCGAATATTCGTGCCAAGAACCCCAACTCCACGCGGTGCCGTGCCCTCTCCTATTCGCACTCGAGCTCGAGCCAAACGAGCCCCAATCGAACGCGAGATTTAACTTAGAAAAACGAAGGCGGCAATTTCTTTGATTTTTGAACGAAGACGAAAATGTTTTCGTTAGATTTTTTTTTCTTGGCTGTTCGAAATGAAAGGGAGAAGAGATTTAAAAGAATAGGGGGGAATGGGAGAGGGTATGGGAGGAATGGTGGTTATCGTGGGGGTATGGAAGAACGTGAGGAATGAACGTGAGGGGATCTTCTTTTATTTATTATTTTATTTAAAAATTTCAAAATATCCCATATCGTATAACTAAAAATCTCGAACCACAATTCCAGCGTGCGGCCAGGCATCCCTAATGTTTTATCCCCTATTCTGAATGCATTGGAAAAGGTTTCAAGTTCAATTTCGATCGTATGGAGAAGATAGCATTTTAAATCAAGCAAATTTCAATTTAAATTTCAATACGTTTGCTTGTCGTAAGATCACACGACAACTTCAAATATTACGAAATTTGAAATCCGATAATAATACAATATTCCGGATCCATTGGAACTAGTTTCGTCAAATTCCGAGACTGTGTGAAAATTGACTATTTTTAGATATCGATTCGAACGATTAATTTCAAAACTGAACGAAAAAGTTTGAAATTAGATTCTGAAGCTTCTGTTATCTTCAGTATCATCAATACGAATTTTAAAAGCTTTAGAATTATTTTTCTTCAGCTTTAAAATTGAAGATATAAATTTTTATCCAGTTCAATAGATTAAATTATAAAATTTAATCGCCAAATTCAAAGTTATATCAGGGATTCAAATTAAATCATCGTTCAAATATTTAAAATTAATTAAATATTCTCAATTTAATTCGTTCAAAATTCTGGGTCGTTACAATAACAAAATGGAACGTAGCATTTTAGCAATCCCAATAGTGAAGGTGACTCTATCTATTATTACTTACAAACATACATGCGGAAGTGATACATTCGGAACCACGATTGTCTAGGCATGGGCCAGTTATGCATTTCTTATAGTACATTCCCTAGAGATATATGTTGCTTGGAAGGATATCTCTGATCCTTGAGAAAGAGTTCGGATTCGGCTAGATCCAAGGAGATCTTCATGGAAAATCCATTATGCGAACGTGCTTTAGCGGTGTTGATTGTATACCTATTATTATTGTAGCGTTCATACAACATCTATTTGATGTGATTTATGTGCTACACTCTAGACATTATCTATCATATCACTATATGTTAAACTTAACGAATGGTTGGTTTCATTTGAGGGGGAAATCGTTACAATAATCCGTACAGTCTCAAAAAGGTCTTATTATATGTCACTCTTATTTCTTGAGTTTTTCACGCTGGTTTGCAAGACTGATCCAGGTGTTAATTTCTTATAATGCTCATGTTAACCCATGTATGTTTCCAGATTTAGCTTTGGACGTTTTGGAGCTTATGGAGAAGAGCTATAATGACCCAGGATTTTGGTCATTTGAATTTAAAATATTTAATTAATTTGAAATATTGAAAAGTTAATTTTTACAAGTCAAACAACTTAAATTTCAAATATAGGGATTTAATATGAATAAAAATAATTTTGAAAGCTGATTTAAATTCCGTTTAAATAAGAAGAAGATAATAAACTTTTAAATTTGAATTTAAAAGTGATTAGAATGATTTCAATAAAAATTTGTTTTAAGTAACATGTCAAAATAGCCTCCGGGGACACTATCTCGGATTTTGACGAAACCACTACCATTGAACCCATAATAGTTAATTATTTCATGTTAACGAATTTCGTGGCAATCAGACTTATCGTTTAGTCGTGCGAGCTTGAAATACGTAGGAATTAATTTAAAGGAATCTAAATTAATATAATTTTATTTTGAAAATTAACTCCTGTATATGATGGAAATATGCCCCGATACTGCTTCCATTGTGTTTGGAATATGGGTTTAGTATAGAACTCCAAGCGGCACGCCTCGTTTGGAGTTCGAGATTTTGGAGCGTGAATAGTGCTTTGAAAATTTTCTATAAAAGGATCTCAACAGTCTCCATCTTGCAAAACCCTAAAACGAAATACGCAACTGCCATTCATTTTTCTCCATCATCTAATAGCCGTCTTCGATCAGAGCCACCAGAAGCCGTGTAACGACCCGTAAATTTATCACTTCATAAATTTTTGAAATATTCAAATATAGGATTTTTTAACATAAATATAATGGTTTGAATAATAAATAATGTTGGTAATCTTATTTTGAATAAATATTTTCAAAAATATATTTTTTGGAACATATATCGATAAAATAACCAAAAACTTTTTTATCAACAAACAGCTCTTAGACCATCCGACATCGTGCACGGAGCTGGATACATACACTCATTTATGTATATGAGTGAGAATATGTAATAAAATTATTTATTTTATTTTTGAAAATAAAATCTGTAACGACCACGACTTTCTCTCCACAGAAAGTCGCATCGTTAATAAGAAAGAAAGGGGTAGAAAGAGAAAAGAAGAGAAGAAAGAAAGAAACAACAACAACGATCTCACAGCGGAACGAATAAATTATATTAATAACATAAACTATTACATAGTATACAAGAATTTAAAGAGTTACACAGCATATACATCACTTACTAGACAGTTATAAACATCTGTCTAGACATTACAACTCAAATACAAGACAAGACACTATCACAGATATCAACACAGCGGAATAATATATCTACGAACGCCGAAGCCTCCTGCTCCATTGCTCCTCCAGAATATTCGTCAAAGCTAAACCTGAATCCCTTGGCTACTCGTAAAAATTTGAGTACCCAAGAGTTTATAAAACAGAAATAAACACTTGGGTCAGACATGGGTCTGGTGTGAGTAACAGGTTAAACTTGCTTAACTTCAAAACCTTTAGAAAGAAAAGGTATCACGTAAGACTCCCCACAAATAAACATGGGTAAGTTTTTACCTTATGCTAACCAAAACATTTGATAGGAAATCTGATTTTATTATAATAGGGTCTAGGATTTTCAAGTAAAATATAGAAATAGCTGAAATGCTTACATCTCACATTCCAACATAGTTGGGCACAACTAATACGTACGGCACTTATTGGAGTTTGGATTCCATACAATGGCAGGGCTACTGGGGTATCGCCCGTCACAGTACGTGGCCTAGATCACCGTACCGAGGAGTACGCCCGCTCCCCTGCAACACAAAGCCGGAATCATCCCTTACTGGATAATCCCGAACAAGATAATCCCATAGTTGGCGCGACCAACCACACACTAAGCCGAATAAAAGAAAAGGGACCTCTAGACAGGGATCTATCTTGCTCTCAGTGGGTGCTACCCACGAAACCTTGCTGCACCTCCCCTGTTTTAGCCATTCCCGGTTGATGAGGCTTGAGGTCACGATTACCTTTAATCAGAACACATCACTTAGAATGCTCATCGTCCACCTGACAATGTTTTGAAAGCATTCAATCCATACAAGTTCGTTCCGGGTTCGAACGAAACCGAAGGCATTATCTCGTTACACTCGTTTTGGAATCACCCTCAGAGTTAACGACAATAACCCTTGCACTCTGAATCTTCATCTTCACTTGAGATTCACGACCTATCGTTAATTTGGATCGATGTGGTATTCGGGTCTCCAGACCTGGAAATCCGGTATACGGAAACCCGATCCCGGTCTCATCGAAATCCAAAACGTATCTTTTAAGGCCAAGTTGTTTAAAGGTTTAAACAATTCAATTCAATTTAATACTTGAATTCACATAACATTAACATAGATAAATATCACACATTTATCACAGATATATCATAGTATATCATCCAATAGATATCAACCAAATCAGACATTCTACTCAACCATCATTCATAAGCAACCATTTATTAATCTCTATTATAATCAATTTAATCAATTTAAATTAAATTAATTACTTAAGAATTAATTCCTAACCTTGCTTAATCAATCATTAATTAATTACTTATCCATTTAATTAATTAATCATTAAATATTAATCACTCTTGATTAATTATTCATTAATTACATAAAGTAATTATCCTTTAATTAGTTTCACAAATTAATTATTCTTAATCATTAACAGTAATTAACCTTTAATTATTCTCATTAATTACAATAATTAATGATCCTTAATTAATTACTTCCTTTAATTAATTAACTATAATTAACTACATTATTCTTTAATTAATTACATTAATTAATCATGCATTAATTAATTACTTTCATTTATCAACCTTACATAATCATCAACAGTAATTAACTATTCTTAATTACTTTAATTTCTTTTATAAATCCTTTTTGATTAATTAAACCAATTACATACAGTAATTCATTTATCAATTACTTATACTAAGTAATTACACTTATCCAATCTTATTAAGTAATTATACTTAATTACCAAGTGACTATCTTTAATTAATTAACAAATTAATTAACTTAAATAAATCACATTCATTCCTAAATCATAACTGAGTAACTCATCCTTAATTACCCTTTAAACAAATTAATTAATCCTTGATTAATTATTCTTTAACTATTAATTAATAAACCTTAATTATTAATCAATATCCTTTAATACAAAGTAATCAATCCTTAATTACTTTAATTTTAGATAATAATTTCTTAATTATTAATTAAGAAAACTTAATTATTACTTAATAAAACTTTATTAAGTACTTCTTAATTACTAGTTTAATTAACCTTTAATTACTTAATTAATCCTTGTTAATTAAATTAATTAATTAAACTTAAATTCTTAATTAAATTAATTAATTTCAACTTATTGAAAATCTTAATTAAATCTTGAGATAAAACATTATCATTTAAAAACATTTGATCTTAATAATTAACTTACTTAATTAAAATCATTAATTAAGTTTTAAAATAAATAATCATTAATTACTTATCTCTAATTATTAATTAAGCATCCTTAATTACAAGTTAATAAATCACTTGAAAACTTAATTGTTAATTTTACTCATCCTTAACCATTAACTAATTTAATTATAAATCACTCTTTATTATTTCCATTTATTATCAAACTTAAATTAAGTTTTAAGATAAAACATTTCTTTATTTTATTTCCAATTAAGTTTGAAAATAACTTAAAAATTTAACTTAATATAATTAAGTTAAATAAATCATACAACTTTAATTTAGTCAAAACATTTATTACAAAGTAATGAATTTCCAAGACAATTTGTTTTAACTTGATTATTAAAATTTAAAACTTACTTTTATTTTAAATATTAAAAACTGGTTTAATATTATCTTTGGTTTTAACTCATATACTTGAACAAAACAAATACATCTTCCTTTCTTTTTATTTTTCTTTTTTTTATAAGAGAGTTTGATTTATAAAAACTTTGAACTGTTAAAACTGGTTTTTACTTAACTCACAAACAACCCGAAGATAATCCCGTGCCAAAGCTCTTCTTCCCCGAGTAAATTTAAATCTGTTTGCTTTAAAAATTTTAAACTGTTAAACTTAAACAGTTATCACACAAACTCGCGTACAACCCTAAACAACTCCGAGACCAAAAGCCTTCTTCCCCGAGACCCCTTCGAGTAAAACACCCATGAAACCCAAAACTAAACACTGACATCTCCATTTCCCTGTGCACCTTGCACCACCATCGGTGAACTTCCGATCACCGCCAGTCCTTCCCACATATCCACTAACACTCCAGCAACCCATTCCAACCATCACAACATCATCATACGCTTCTATTCAAAATCGAGCCATTTATTTGAACTGGAATTCAACCATTGCCAGAAAAAGAAAACGTCGCCTAATCGATTCTGACCAACGGAGTTTGCACCACTTCATCCACGACTTGCCGATCACCTACGCCACCAAATCCCACAGTCTCGAGCCACTCGATCCATCAGAGACGAAGCTTCGATTACGATTTCGACACAGTACCAAACTAGGTTAAAATTCTAGTTCGACTTACTGCTATCGCCACGGTGAACTATCCACACATCTACCATTTTTCCCTGCAACTTTGATCAACACTCCATCACCAGAAAAGATACTGGCCACTCAAACTTCCTAGATCGACAGAGAAGACCAAAAACCCACTTTCTAAACAATCTTGGATATCTCAATCAATATTATCTTAAAATTTATGATTTAACTCTTAAAAATCATTGTTTGAGACAAGGATTTATATTATAAAAGAAAATCACAAGATTATATAGTTTGAATTTTAACATATAATAAAATTCTTACTGTCATTTTTCTTTTACAGGTGATATTCTAACTTTTCTTGCTTAATTAAAATTTTCAAAACTTAGATTAGAATTAAACAAACAAACCTTGTTTGAATTCTAAAGCCTGACTGTAACGACCCTGAATTTCGAACAAATTAAATTGAGAATATTTAATTAATTTTAAATATTTGAACGATGATTTAATTTGAATCCCCGATATAACTTTGAAAATTTACGATTAAATTATAGAATTTAATCTATTGAAACTGGATAAAAATTTGAATCTCCAATTTAAAGCTGAAGAAAAATATTTCGAAAACTGTTAAAATTCGTATTGATAATACTGGAGATAATAGAAGCTTCAGAACCGAATTTAAAATTGATTTGTTCAGTTTTGAAAATAATCGTTCAAACCGATATTTAAAAATAGTCATTTTTCAAACAGTCTCAGAATTCGACGAAACCAGTTCCATTGAGTCCCTAATATTGAATTATTGTCGAATTTCAATTTTCGTATTGATTGGAGTTATTCTGTGACCGTACGACGAGAAAACGTATTTGAAAACAAATCAAATTCAAATTTAAAATTTAAAATTATCGGTCAACACACCATGTTGTTTTCCTTTAAACACGCACCGTTGTCTCTGCCTAAAATCGCGCAGAAGAACACGAAAGAAATCGTGTAATCCATGCCTCGTTCAGATTTTAAACATCCCTCTCCTCAGTCCTAAATCTCGAACGAAGAGAAATAAAAATGGCCGGTCTCCTCTATCCAAATTCGAAAATCAACGCCTTGATAATAATCATCGCTGCATACTTGGCTATTCTATCAGCCATCACGACTCATCCTTGCCCCTACGCGATTTTTCTACTGCCGATTTGAAGTCCTGCTACAGTCTCTTTTCTGCCACTACTAATTAAATTGCGAGTCGCGAGGCAATATTGTGAGGTAGCTGGCATGGCGGGCTCGAGGTCACGAACGAAGGGGGAGGCAAGGGGCGGCGGCGCGCGAATGGGTTGTGGGTTCGTCGAGGTAAAAATTGGAGGAGTCGATTCGACGATGATGTGGCGTGCGTACGGGGTCGCGACTGGGGCCACGCCGTTCAGATGGAGGTCGCGCGAGTGGTTTCGCATTTGGGCAGAGTCGGCAGGCAAGGCGGTGGCGAGTGCGTGCAGTGAGGTCATGGTCAGGGAGTCGGCGGTAGGCGATCGCCTGGAACCTGTTCGCGATGCGTATGAGGCGACGACAGCGATGGAGCATTGGGAAGCTAGTGGGAAGTCAGGATGGGCTTCGATCGCGAGAGGATGGTGGTCGAGCCTTGAAATGATCAAATACAGTAAGGTATGTATAAAATTTTTTTCAAATCGATTTAGAATTGGAAATTAATCTGTTTGATAAGTTTATAAAAAATTATAGAAGATTTTATATACAGATAAAGTTTCGAAATTTAAAAATAATTTATTAAGGTAATTTATCTGGCCTATTGTTCTTTTAAGAGAAAGTGTATTCAGTAAAATGAATTGTTAATATCAAAGTTATAGTTGATTTAATTTATCTATATGGAAATATATTTGTTCGAAAGAAATAAACAATAAATGAGTAATAATTTATTTCCTGATTTTATATAAGTATAGATAGACAGATAAAAGAAATTTTATATAAGGTTATATAAAGATTGGATTTTTATAAAGTATAGTTTTTTTTTTTTTTTTTTTATGAGGCTAAAAAAATTAATATATATATACGAAAGAAAAATTCTTAAACAGTAAAGTAAATCTTGTTTTTACTGTTAGCAGAAGATAAATTTTTACAATAAGGAGAATTTGTTTAAAAACTAAAATTATTAGTTGAATTTGAAATTTAGTTTCAAATTTAACAATAGTAATTGGTTTAAAACAAAACCATTGGATAATTGAATTTATCAAATGATAATTTATTGTCAATCGATTCAAAAAAATTTATAAATTGTATGAATTATTATACCAGGTTAAAAATCGAGAAAACAAAACTGGAATGGAAATTGGGTTGCAAATAAAAGCTAAGGTGAGATTTTTCTCACTAAAAGTGGAATTTTACAGTTATCATTGATTGACTGATTGCTATGTGGATGTGATATTAGATATTATAGGATATATCTATATATATAGCAGTATATACATATTGGCATATGTATATATTGGATTGATTGATTTCCCGCCTCGTATAGCGGATGAGACCCTATTGCGCCGTTAGTAAGCGGATTTATAAAAACCTATATACCGCGATAATTCCGTACTGGAGCGGAATTGGTATTGTGCTAACATCTTTGGATGCAGGGAAACAGGTTGGAGGGATCCAACTGGACCCCTCACATTGATTGAATTTATTTATACTGTGATATCAATCTGTGAATGGTTATATTGATGTTTTTGACCATGTTGATGTCTGGAAATTGTTTGAATGCTAAGATTTAGCTGAATGGATGTTTTGACATCATTGGATTTCAAAAAAATAAACGAAATTGAATTTTTGGAAATCAGAATAGAAATTTCTAAGTGAATTTAATTTTAGAAATTTAATAAATTCGAAGAAAGAAATTTTTAAGTATAAAAAGTAAATTTTTATAATCTTATCGAATTTATTTCCAAAATAAAGTGAAAATGTTAAATAAATGAATTTCGTATAATAGTGATTTTAAATTGAGGAAATTAATTTAAAAATCTGGATTTCGAAATAGATTGAAAGAAGACAATAGAAATTTATTTTCTTTAAAGGGAATTTATTTAAAAAGAGATAAGTTGGAAATCCAATTAGAAATTTAATTGGTAAATTGAAATAATTTGGGAAATCAATGTAAAATGATCTCAATTTGAAGAATCCATTTAAAAATAGGATATTGAATAATTTGAAAAGAATAAGAATTTATTTTAGTAGTAAAAATAAATTTAGAAATCAATTCGTAATTGATTTGGAGTTAAAGTAGAATTAGAAATTAATTTGGAATCCGATTTTAGATTCAAAAGTGAATACTTGGAAAAATGAATCCAATTGAAATAAGGGAATGTGAATTTAAATGGAAATGATGTTAAAATGATTTATAAAGGGATGAACTTTACAATTGTAAAGTTTTAAAAGAACGATGTTGAAGATAAATGAATTATAAGTATTAACTTATAAGATGGACCGTTAGTATAAAAATTGAGTTATGAATTGAACTAGTTAATAAAGAAGATTTATAAATTGTAGTTTTTATAAATGGAAATAGAATTTATAACCGTGTTTATAAATTCGAAATAGATTGAATTTGATAAATTCAATATGGAAGATTATTAAAGAAGATATATTCACGATTTTGGACAGTGAATATATTATTGAATAAAATGGATTCATTTTTGAAGAAGTAATATTTTAAAAATGAAGTTAAACATTTTAAAGATGTTTTAAAATGTATTATGAATCGAAAGCATAGATTTTCGCAGTTCTTGTTGAAATAGACGTTTTCGAGTAATTTAAGGAAATGGTGGACTATAACACCGTTGTTATAGTAAATGATTTCCGAAAGGAAATGTTTTGATGTAGTATTGGGATTTACATATCTATCTAAATTCTCGAATCCCTATACTAGCGATTTTGGGTCGTCGTAACGATGTTTTACGTAACATTCGTTTTGACCCAAATAAATGTGTTAAAAGAATATTTTCTTAAAGAATGAAATATATACTTAATTTGATTTAAGTATATCGAATATTTTCTAAGTGTTGAAAATAAATGATTTGTGAATTACTTATTTTTAAATAAGTATGGAAATGCTTTTCCCAATGTGAAATGAACTGGTTGAGTTTTTATCTTTTAAAGATAAATTGAAAAGTGAATATTTGAAATTGTTTTTCAAATGGTTAAGTGTGGAAATTTTATATGTAGTAGAGATATTTTTGAAGATAAATAATTTGGGAAAATTATTTGGAATCTGATGATGTTGCGCATCTTTATTGATAGTTAAATAACCGACTATCAATAATTACCTTGAGTAGGTATTTGTTGTGAATTGGATGAATTTGAATGCCACACTTATTTTTGAATAATCGCTCACTATTCGGGTTAGCCGGGAAAGGACCATGGGGTCGTATAACCCATTCCGAATATGTGATACGTCGTTATGAATCGCATTTGAAGACCGGTGTTGAAGACCGGATATTTTTGAAAACGGAAGGATTACCGTCGAGTTACTCTACATCGACTGATCTTCGATTTAGAGGTTTTATCACCCTTAGTGACGGAAAGTCCTGACGTGATTGAAAATTATCCGGAATTGCAAGGGCTTCGTGAGAAGTGCCTTCGGTTCTGTTCGATCCCGGAACAGACTTATATGGATTGTGTGTCTGACGTTACAATTTGAGATATAAAGCTGATTTCTTTCAAATACATTTCTGTTGGTGGCGGAGAATTTATTCTCTTAGCTTAACACCCTTCTCTGAGACGTACGAGCTCAGAGGTTATGTAGTTGAAATTTATCAGCGTTATATCCCAATTTGGTAACGTGGCATACTGAGTGTTGCTGTGAAATGATCAGTGTTTGATCATTTGTGATATGATCATTTGTTTGATCTTATATCTTTGTGATCATAGGTTGATCATTTTGTTTGACCCGAAGCAGGGCTTTGTAGAAAGCGTAGCTTTGTGGACGAGACTTCGTCGAGCCTCACACCCCGGAAATGGTCGAAACAGGACGAATGCAGCAAGGTTCTAGGGAGTAGCGCCCCTTAGTGTATGTCATTCCTTCTGGATAAAGGTGGTATCATGGTATGGAGCCCAGATACTTAACCTCTGTGGTTACTGCATTATTATTATCTATGTGGTTTGTTGCGAATCGGGGATCCTCGGGAAGATCGGTGACGATCGGGGGATGGCATACGCGTGTCAGTAGTTACCTATTTTTGCAGAGGTAACCCGGCCTTGTGTTGGCAGAGATCCGGTTAGGTTCTCGGGTCGTCTATTCCAGGGACGTACCCATCGTGGATAGGAAGTTCCTTAGCCTGACCATTTGTTGGAAATCCAAAGAAACAATACGAGCCTTTACGATTTCAATTGTATAACCTGTCTCCTCAAGAGGCAGCTATAGCAGGCATAATATAATGGTACCTATGCTGGCTAAGATTTATATTATACTTTCGAAATGATTTCTACACTATGCACTAATAATAATATAAAAAAAGAATTTGATTTTTGCGTAGTAAGCATCTTTGACTATCATAAGAAGAAATCTCCTCCAAGTCTGCGTTTGCATTGTGTGTGTGGTGGGAGGTCTTATGGTAGTTTCATTTTCCAAAAGCATTGCGAATTGACTTAAAAAAAAAATTTTGCTGTTGTTTATTCTAAAGATAAACTGTTTTACGATCTCACACCAGTCTTGCTATATTACAGCATGATAGGGGATTCTCGCTTCGCAGTTTGGTGGCGAACGGGAGACTCTTACCCCTACATGTCCCTGAGAGGGATGGGTTGGTTAGGCAGATGCCGTGACAGTCGAGAGGCTGGCCGTAAAAGCAAGTTTGGGGTACCATTGTCAGCCACGGTGGGGCCGGGATGGTTGAAAAGCCTACCGGTTGTGACCGCTTCTTTCAGGATGTGACAAAGTGGTATCAGAGCATATGGTTAAGCGACAACCCTGCTCTGTTGGGTGTTACTCATTAGAGATAGAGTCAGTAGTACTCTAGAATGAGTTGAGTGTAATAATAGATATGAGCGCGTATTTGTTAGTGAATATAAAAAAATGTTTATATTGTGTTTGCTTATCCGTTGAGATGTTTATGAATTTTGGTCGGTATGTGGGACGCCATATTATCGATAGGGGTTTCTAAACACTTAAACGAGGCAAGACGACACAATATTGTTTTAAAATAGGGCGAATGAAATAATTTTGCCCAAAACTATTTTTGTATAGAAACGAATTGATTTTCTATGAATTACTATAGTATATGGTTGCATGGTTGCTAGAAATGATAACATTAAACTATTATCATTGAAACTAAATGAGAAATTGGAATTATAAACTCCAAAGTTAAGAAATAAAATTTATATATGAATGAAATTTGAGAATATAAATTATAAACGTGAATTATAATTTAAAACGGAGTTCCAGAGAAGTTTTTGGAAATGTTTTGAAGGAGTTTGTAAATTTTGGAGATTTGAAAAGTTTAAATTTCTTTTTGATTTGAAAATGAATTTCAAAGGTTTTGAAAAGTATTTTGGAGAGATGAAAGCTCTAAACTCTTTTTGGTCGCTGGAAAATAATCCTGATGATGATGGCCACATCATTAGAATTCATTTTCGGGTTTCCAAAAGAGAAATTGCTGTCAAATTGTTTTAAGTAGGAGTTGTTTGAAAATTTGGGTTTTTGTTTGGAAATTCAAATGGAATTTGAATTGTTTTCAAATGGTTTTGAAAAAGTGGAAACGACTCTGGAATTGAGTATTGAATTATGAAAATAAAATTTTGAATGAATAGATAAATTTACAATTGTGATTTAATGAAACTGAAATTGAAACTGAAAATTAGTAAGTGAGACTAATTAAATGAAGTAAATAAGATTAAAATTTAAATGTTGAAACAAATTTGAATTGTGTGAAATAAAATGAAGCTTTAAGATTAGTTTGAAGCGAATGAAAGATAACTGATAAATTCAATATTTCAGAATTGAAGATAAATTGAATTCAAGTTGAATTGAAATGGTAAAGTAAATTCAAATGGGAAGTTGAAATGTGAAATTAAATTCAAATAAAATTTGAAATGTAAAATTGAAGATAATGGATATAACTTCAATAGTGAACTAAAGATGATACAAGTAGTTTATATTGAAATTTTTGTAATAGAATTTGCAAAATGATTGAATGCTGTAACTAGATATAATGGCTAGTAAGATATACAGGTATAAAGGGATTGGAAAATTTATTTCACAGATAATTTGAATTGCTCGGAAAAAGGTATGTATTTGAATTATAATATGAGTTTTTGCTGATTTCTCTCTAGCCGCTTGGCTTTTTCTTTTTCTTTTTGAAATCTGAGAGTCCGTAGGGACGTTTTGTAGTCGTACCGTATCAGCCGCGCAAAGGAGACGCTGGCGAAATTTTTCGAAAATTTAGAGTGTTAGAAAATTTTTGAGAAAAATTGGAAGTTTAAATTTGAATTTAAACTTAAATTTGAATTGTTAAGAAAACAATGTTGTTTGAAATCTGTAATTGAAGTTGGAAATATAGTTGGAATGATAACGAATCTTTAGTAGAGAGATTTGTTTTGAAAATTTGATAAAACTATTGGAGGTTGAAAAACAGTAGGCGAGTTAAGGACTTTTTTTCCTAACTTGTAATTTCGAGGACGAAATTCTTTTAAGGGGGGAAGTTTGTAACGACCCTGAATTTCGAACAAATTAAATTGAGAATATTTAATTAATTTTAAATATTTGAACGATGATTTAATTTGAATCCCCGATATAACTTTGAAAATTTACGATTAAATTATAGAATTTAATCTATTGAAACTGGATAAAAATTTGAATCTCCAATTTAAAGCTGAAGAAAAATATTTCGAAAACTGTTAAAATTCGTATTGATAATACTGGAGATAATAGAAGCTTCAGAACCGAATTTAAAATTGATTTGTTCAGTTTTGAAAATAATCGTTCAAACCGATATTTAAAAATAGTCATTTTTCAAACAGTCTCAGAATTCGACGAAACCAGTTCCATTGAGTCCCTAATATTGAATTATTGTCGAATTTCAATTTTCGTATTGATTGGAGTTATTCTGTGACCGTACGACGAGAAAACGTATTTGAAAACAAATCAAATTCAAATTTAAAATTTAAAATTATCGGTCAACACACCACGTTGTTTTCCTTTAAACACGCACCGTTGTCTCTGCCTAAAATCGCGCAGAAGAACACGAAAGAAATCGTGTAATCCATGCCTCGTTCAGATTTTAAACATCCCTCTCCTCAGTCCTAAATCTCGAACGAAGAGAAATAAAAATGGCCGGTCTCCTCTATCCAAATTCGAAAATCAACGCCTTGATAATAATCATCGCTGCATACTTGGCTATTCTATCAGCCATCACGACTCATCCTTGCCCCTACGCGATTTTTCTACTGCCGATTTGAAGTCCTGCTACAGTCTCTTTTCTGCCACTACTAATTAAATTGCGAGTCGCGAGGCAATATTGTGAGGTAGCTGGCATGGCGGGCTCGAGGTCACGAACGAAGGGGGAGGCAAGGGGCGGCGGCGCGCGAATGGGTTGTGGGTTCGTCGAGGTAAAAATTGGAGGAGTCGATTCGACGATGATGTGGCGTGCGTACGGGGTCGCGACTGGGGCCACGCCGTTCAGATGGAGGTCGCGCGAGTGGTTTCGCATTTGGGCAGAGTCGGCAGGCAAGGCGGTGGCGAGTGCGTGCAGTGAGGTCATGGTCAGGGAGTCGGCGGTAGGCGATCGCCTGGAACCTGTTCGCGATGCGTATGAGGCGACGACAGCGATGGAGCATTGGGAAGCTAGTGGGAAGTCAGGATGGGCTTCGATCGCGAGAGGATGGTGGTCGAGCCTTGAAATGATCAAATACAGTAAGGTATGTATAAAATTTTTTTCAAATCGATTTAGAATTGGAAATTAATCTGTTTGATAAGTTTATAAAAAATTATAGAAGATTTTATATACAGATAAAGTTTCGAAATTTAAAAATAATTTATTAAGGTAATTTATCTGGCCTATTGTTCTTTTAAGAGAAAGTGTATTCAGTAAAATGAATTGTTAATATCAAAGTTATAGTTGATTTAATTTATCTATATGGAAATATATTTGTTCGAAAGAAATAAACAATAAATGAGTAATAATTTATTTCCTGATTTTATATAAGTATAGATAGACAGATAAAAGAAATTTTATATAAGGTTATATAAAGATTGGATTTTTATAAAGTATAGTTTTTTTTTTTTTTTTTTTTATGAGGCTAAAAAAATTAATATATATATACGAAAGAAAAATTCTTAAACAGTAAAGTAAATCTTGTTTTTACTGTTAGCAGAAGATAAATTTTTACAATAAGGAGAATTTGTTTAAAAACTAAAATTATTAGTTGAATTTGAAATTTAGTTTCAAATTTAACAATAGTAATTGGTTTAAAACAAAACCATTGGATAATTGAATTTATCAAATGATAATTTATTGTCAATCGATTCAAAAAAATTTATAAATTGTATGAATTATTATACCAGGTTAAAAATCGAGAAAACAAAACTGGAATGGAAATTGGGTTGCAAATAAAAGCTAAGGTGAGATTTTTCTCACTAAAAAAAATGAAGTGGAATTTTACAGTTATCATTGATTGACTGATTGCTATGTGGATGTGATATTAGATATTATAGGATATATCTATATATATAGCAGTATATACATATTGGCATATGTATATATTGGATTGATTGATTTCCCGCCTCGTATAGCGGATGAGACCCTATTGCGCCGTTAGTAAGCGGATTTATAAAAACCTATATACCGCGATAATTCCGTACTGGAGCGGAATTGGTATTGTGCTAACATCTTTGGATGCAGGGAAACAGGTTGGAGGGATCCAACTGGACCCCTCACATTGATTGAATTTATTTATACTGTGATATCAATCTGTGAATGGTTATATTGATGTTTTTGACCATGTTGATGTCTGGAAATTGTTTGAATGCTAAGATTTAGCTGAATGGATGTTTTGACATCATTGGATTTCAAAAAAATAAACGAAATTGAATTTTTGGAAATCAGAATAGAAATTTCTAAGTGAATTTAATTTTAGAAATTTAATAAATTCGAAGAAAGAAATTTTTAAGTATAAAAAGTAAATTTTTATAATCTTATCGAATTTATTTCCAAAATAAAGTGAAAATGTTAAATAAATGAATTTCGTATAATAGTGATTTTAAATTGAGGAAATTAATTTAAAAATCTGGATTTCGAAATAGATTGAAAGAAGACAATAGAAATTTATTTTCTTTAAAGGGAATTTATTTAAAAAGAGATAAGTTGGAAATCCAATTAGAAATTTAATTGGTAAATTGAAATAATTTGGGAAATCAATGTAAAATGATCTCAATTTGAAGAATCCATTTAAAAATAGGATATTGAATAATTTGAAAAGAATAAGAATTTATTTTAGTAGTAAAAATAAATTTAGAAATCAATTCGTAATTGATTTGGAGTTAAAGTAGAATTAGAAATTAATTTGGAATCCGATTTTAGATTCAAAAGTGAATACTTGGAAAAATGAATCCAATTGAAATAAGGGAATGTGAATTTAAATGGAAATGATGTTAAAATGATTTATAAAGGGATGAACTTTACAATTGTAAAGTTTTAAAAGAACGATGTTGAAGATAAATGAATTATAAGTATTAACTTATAAGATGGACCGTTAGTATAAAAATTGAGTTATGAATTGAACTAGTTAATAAAGAAGATTTATAAATTGTAGTTTTTATAAATGGAAATAGAATTTATAACCGTGTTTATAAATTCGAAATAGATTGAATTTGATAAATTCAATATGGAAGATTATTAAAGAAGATATATTCAC
Source organism: Allium fistulosum (assembly GCA_030737815.1). Taxonomy (NCBI): domain Eukaryota; kingdom Viridiplantae; phylum Streptophyta; class Magnoliopsida; order Asparagales; family Amaryllidaceae; genus Allium; species Allium fistulosum. The sequence continues at coordinate 1,029,028,081 of CM060902.1, forward strand.
GATTTTGGACAGTGAATATATTATTGAATAAAATGGATTCATTTTTGAAGAAGTAATATTTTAAAAATGAAGTTAAACATTTTAAAGATGTTTTAAAATGTATTATGAATCGAAAGCATAGATTTCCGCAGTTCTTGTTGAAATAGACGTTTTCGAGTAATTTAAGGAAATGGTGGACTATAACACCGTTGTTATAGTAAATGATTTCCGAAAGGAAATGTTTTGATGTAGTATTGGGATTTACATATCTATCTAAATTCTCGAATCCCTATACTAGCGATTTTGGGTCGTCGTAACGATGTTTTACGTAACATTCGTTTTGACCCAAATAAATGTGTTAAAAGAATATTTTCTTAAAGAATGAAATATATACTTAATTTGATTTAAGTATATCGAATATTTTCTAAGTGTTGAAAATAAATGATTTGTGAATTACTTATTTTTAAATAAGTATGGAAATGCTTTTCCCAATGTGAAATGAACTGGTTGAGTTTTTATCTTTTAAAGATAAATTGAAAAGTGAATATTTGAAATTGTTTTTCAAATGGTTAAGTGTGGAAATTTTATATGTAGTAGAGATATTTTTGAAGATAAATAATTTGGGAAAATTATTTGGAATCTGATGATGTTGCGCATCTTTATTGATAGTTAAATAACCGACTATCAATAATTACCTTGAGTAGGTATTTGTTGTGAATTGGATGAATTTGAATGCCACACTTATTTTTGAATAATCGCTCACTATTCGGGTTAGCCGGGAAAGGACCATGGGGTCGTATAACCCATTCCGAATATGTGATACGTCGTTATGAATCGCATTTGAAGACCGGTGTTGAAGACCGGATATTTTTGAAAACGGAAGGATTACCGTCGAGTTACTCTACATCGACTGATCTTCGATTTAGAGGTTTTATCACCCTTAGTGACGGAAAGTCCTGACGTGATTGAAAATTATCCGGAATTGCAAGGGCTTCGTGAGAAGTGCCTTCGGTTCTGTTCGATCCCGGAACAGACTTATATGGATTGTGTGTCTGACGTTACAATTTGAGATATAAAGCTGATTTCTTTCAAATACATTTCTGTTGGTGGCGGAGAATTTATTCTCTTAGCTTAACACCCTTCTCTGAGACGTACGAGCTCAGAGGTTATGTAGTTGAAATTTATCAGCGTTATATCCCAATTTGGTAACGTGGCATACTGAGTGTTGCTGTGAAATGATCAGTGTTTGATCATTTGTGATATGATCATTTGTTTGATCTTATATCTTTGTGATCATAGGTTGATCATTTTGTTTGACCCGAAGCAGGGCTTTGTAGAAAGCATAGCTTTGTGGACGAGACTTCGTCGAGCCTCACACCCCGGAAATGGTCGAAACAGGACGAATGCAGCAAGGTTCTAGGGAGTAGCGCCCCTTAGTGTATGTCATTCCTTCTGGATAAAGGTGGTATCATGGTATGGAGCCTAGATACTTAACCTCTGTGGTTACTGCATTATTATTATCTATGTGGTTTGTTGCGAATCGGGGATCCTCGGGAAGATCGGTGACGATCGGGGGATGGCATACGCGTGTCAGTAGTTACCTATTTTTGCAGAGGTAACCCGGCCTTGTGTTGGCAGAGATCCGGTTAGGTTCTCGGGTCGTCTATTCCAGGGACGTACCCATCGTGGATAGGAAGTTCCTTAGCCTGACCATTTGTTGGAAATCCAAAGAAACAATACGAGCCTTTACGATTTCAATTGTATAACCTGTCTCCTCAGGAGGCAGCTATAGCAGGCATAATATAATGGTACCTATGCTGGCTAAGATTTATATTATACTTTCGAAATGATTTCTACACTATGCACTAATAATAATATAAAAAAAGAATTTGATTTTTGCGTAGTAAGCATCTTTGACTATCATAAGAAGAAATCTCCTCCAAGTCTGCGTTTGCATTGTATGTGTGGTGGGAGGTCTTATGGTAGTTTCATTTTCCAAAAGCATTGCGAATTGACTTAAAAAAAAAATTTTTGCTGTTGTTTATTCTAAAGATAAACTGTTTTACGATCTCACACCAGTCACCATGACTGACTCGGAGTTTATTGTTTCCCTTCTAAACTCTGGGTGCCCACAAATTTCCACACGGGCAGCCTAGAGTTATGTTATCAGGATATTCTGGATATTCTGGAGCTTTGGAGATGAGCTGGATGACGAGACGTAGTATTTGTATCTGATATATTTATTCCGCTGTGTATTCTGTATGAGGACAAGTTTATATAACTGTCCATTGTTGTATTGAGTTGTATAGTGACTCTGATGATTGATGTATGTTATAAAATGATATAGTTCTTTGTTTAAAGATTATTCATTTATCTATTATATATTGTTCCGCTGCGATGTGTAAGATTCTGATATTGTCTCTGTTCTGTATCTGTTGTTGTTTTGTTGTTCTTCTTTCTTTTTCTTCTATCTTCTTCTTCTTCTACTTTTTCTTTTTCTTAAAACCCTCACTATTGGAGTTTCCGGCACTCGATTGCTCGACAGTCGATAAAGTGAGTATCGATGTCGAATTTTCGAAAGTCGAAAATTACAGGATGTGACACTGACAGAGAACAGATGAAAAGATTTTGAAATTTGATCAAAACTTTAAACTCTGAATTATGAACAGAGATATACATATGAAATCAGACATGTACACTTCAAACAGATACATATATTCAGAGATTTACTTATATATATACAGGCAAAGCAATCTTCAACATAGAATTTCACATGCAACAGACATCTATCTACTTAGGCTTTTAAATAAATATTTTACTCACAGATCTTGCTTATCAGAAAAACAGGGCTTTCTATGATTAGAACTATAAAATGAATTATCAAGTTATAAATATGAATTCAAGTCATAAACATAAATTCAATATGGATTCAATCAGACAGGCACACTTCAATAAAATCATATATACTAAATTTCTACACTTATTTACACATATGCAGGCAATCATCACATATTTCACATGCAATCAGAAAATTTCTACTTAACTTTTAAAATTTTAAAAATATAGTTTACTCACCATTTATAGAAGATGAACAGAGCACCATGGTTATTTGAAAACAGCTTTGAAACTTTAAAACTTTAATTCATAAACTTGAATTGCCTGTTACTGAATCTTGCATGCATGCCATTTATCTTGTTTGTTGATAGGTGCTTGCTCTAGATCAGGTTGCTTACTTTCAGATTCGAAAAGAAGAAATTGCAGTCTTGCTTAGATTCCAGATTGAAGAAAATGTGCATGTTTGTTGTTCTCAGATTTACAAATGCAGGTTGAAGAAATGATTATAGATTGTATTTGAGAGGATTTTTGGTTGAGAGGAAAGTAAATTTACTGATTGTTTTGGGAGGAGAATTTTATTCCGTTTTCTTAGCTTTTGGAATGAAGATCAAAAAAAAGAAACAAGGATAAAGAACAATGTTTGTATAGGCTGAAATAATTTTCTTAAAAATAAAAGAAAATAGAAATTTAAAAGATGGACACTTGTCATACATCTTAGTTCATAAATTTACACATATTACTTTGAGTCTTAATATGATAACACTTGTCTTTTATTTAGTTTATATTTATTTTAAATGTAAATAAACCTTTTACTTAATTTATTAGTTACTTACCTATATATATATATAAAGTATTTTAAAGAAAATAAAACCAATTATGTTTATAAGTAAAAGTTTATACATATATTTTAAAATCCAAATATTTAAATACCTATCTTTGAATTTCAAAACTAATTTACATTCAAATTCAAATTATATTTAAAATCCAATTTAAAGTCAATTTATATACATACATATATAACTACACATTTAATTTGAAAATAACAATCTTATTTTATTAAAGTCTATTTATATCTATAAATAAAACAATACACTATTAATGTTGTATTTTAAACTTACCTATATATATATATACTCTTAAATCTTATTTATTAAGCAATATCTCAAAAAAAAGAAAATAAAATAACCTTATTATTAATCTTATTTAAAACCATATAGATATTTTGTTTAAATAACTTTGAAAAGCAAATATTAAAATTTCCAAACTATCAATATATATATATATATTAGAAATTTAAAAACAAGATTTTATTTATTTATTATATTTCAACCCAAAGCTAATCTATTTACAATATATATACTTATATATATATACATTATAAATAGAAATCATTTTATTGGTTTTTAAAAGATACATTCACTCAGTAAATATTTATTTAATCAGATTATTAAACCAATTCAAATTTGTTATCAAAATTTAACAAATCAATTTAATTATTTAAACAGATTATTAAATTGATATTGCCCCAAATTTCCGGGATATTACATTCCTTCCCCCTTAAAATAATTTCGTCCCCGAAATTTAAAACAAAGGTAATTTAATAATCTTTTTAAATCACAAGGATGTATTATCATCCATATGCTAACAATCATATCAACCAATCATCCAAACAAACAATTCTAACTATCCAGCGAAAAATTCTGAATAGAATTTCCTCGAGTTTCCCCAAGTATATATATATCGGGATACTCGCTCTACAAACAATCCAAACAACCAATACTACTAAGCTATAGAGCTTCTACTCTCTAGATCTACAAAACTAAACAGAATATCAGACTACAGACGAGTCTGACTCAACAACCAATTCCTCCAGAACTGCTGGTTCTAAACCAGAGATAGATCAAACACGTATTCCCTCAGAGATACGTAAAATACATATCGAATTCCAGTTATCCAAACTGACAATTCAATCCAGTAGACCAAATTCTTATCCAAAACAGAATATAGAAAAGATCCAATATTTCTCGGAGCTGACTTCCCAGACTTACCCATCTTATAGCTCCCTTTACCAGAGAAAACTTCAACAACAACGAAGTCTCCAACTTCGAATTTCAAATTCCTTCGTCTCTTATCCACAAAATCCTTCAGACGATCTTGGGCTCTCTACAGATCCTTCCTGATCAGCTTAACCTTCGCTGATACTTCTTGAAACAATCAGGACCTAAAATAACTCAACAGAATGATCTCCTCAAGATCTATCCAATCCAAAACAAAACTCTACTCACAAACATCAGAAGATCGAACTAACTTCTCCTATCTGGAAAAGACAAACAGATGTACTCGCCAAATTGCTTTTGCTGCACCACTCTGATCTTGGAGTAGAATGAAAATACTGATGAAGAACACAAGCACAGACTGGACAATACATCCCAGAAAATCTCAGATAACTCAAAAGAATACTCAAACTATCGCAAGTCACTTTTGCGATCCACCCAGCCAAAATCCAAATAAAACTGTTCTCTCTTTACCAATCAGAACAGCTCACACTTGACTATCCAATCCATTGAAGAAATGGATCCACTCTGCTGCTTCTGAACTTCACCTTAGAAAACTGCTCAGCCAGAAAACTTCCTGCCAATACAGAACACTCCGAGCTGCACTGCTGCCACATATGTCAAAGATTTCCTAACCAAATCTTTTCGAGAAACTCGATTCCCAAACAGAATCACCATGGTGAACTCAGCCACAACACCGAAACAGACACACTTCATTAACTTGTTCCAAAGAAAACATCTTCGGGAACATCCATAGTCACTGCATCTCATCACACAGCTACTATTACCTGAGATACCATCACTCGCTTCTGTTCTCCGACAGATCCAACTCTACTCATCCAACTCCTAAGATGAACTCCGAACCTTAACAGGTTTCCTTCAGAGATTGTGAAATCCTTACGCAACTGTAAAGTTCACTCGAGACGGTATTAGGTTTACAGTCTCGACAGATACACTTCCAACCTCAACACTCAGACTCCTAATCTTAGATGATAAATTATTATCATCTCAACCAATCATTACAAATACCATATACATTTAAAATGATTTTTTTTTTATAGAAATTATATCTGGGTAAAATTATTTCATCTACCTTTTTAAAACAATATTGTGTCCGTTGGCCTGGTCCAAGTGTTTAGAGATCCCTATCAATAACGTTAGCTACTCGTATTGACCAGAATCCATATACCACTCAACCGATCAATTAACACAATATAAAACCATTTTATATAACTAACAAATACGCGCTCTCGTATATATATACACTCAGACTCAAACAGGTTGCTACAGATCCTATCTCTAATGAACAACCCTCCCGAACCTAGGTATTCACTCAACCTAGTGTTCTGATATTCACTTAACCAATAGCTTAGGCATTCGCTCAACCTATGCTCTGATACCACTGTAACGACCACGACTTTCTCTCCACAGAAAGTCGCATCGTTAATAAGAAAGAAAGGGGTAGAAAGAGAAAAGAAGAGAAGAAAGAAAGAAACAACAACAACGATCTCACAGCGGAACGAATAAATTATATTAATAACATAAACTATTACATAGTATACAAGAATTTAAAGAGTTACACAGCATATACATCACTTACTAGACAGTTATAAACATCTGTCTAGACATTACAACTCAAATACAAGACAAGACACTATCACAGATATCAACACAGCGGAATAATATATCTACGAACGCCGAAGCCTCCTGCTCCATTGCTACTCCAGAATATTCGTCAAAGCTAAACCTGAATCCCTTGGCTACTCGTAAAAATTTGAGTACCCAAGAGTTTATAAAACAGAAATAAACACTTGGGTCAGACATGGGTCTGGTGTGAGTAACAGGTTAAACTTGCTTAACTTCAAAACCTTTAGAAAGAAAAGGTATCACGTAAGACTCCCCACAAATAAACATGGGTAAGTTTTTACCTTACGCTAACCAAAACATTTGATAGGAAATCTGATTTTATTATAATAGGGTCTAGGATTTTCAAGTAAAATATAGAAATAGCTGAAATGCTTACATCTCACATTCCAACATAGTTGGGCACAACTAATACGTACGGCACTTATTGGAGTTTGGATTCCATACAATGGCAGGGCTACTGGGGTATCGCCCGTCACAGTACGTGGCCTAGATCACCGTACCGAGGAGTACGCCCGCTCCCCTGCAACACAAAGCCGGAATCATCCCTTACTGGATAATCCCGAACAAGATAATCCCGTAGTTGGCGCGACCAACCACACACTAAGCCGAATAAAAGAAAAGGGACCTCTAGACAGGGATCTATCTTGCTCTCAGTGGGTGCTACCCACGAAACCTTGCTGCACCTCCCCTGTTTTAGCCATTCCCGGTTGATGAGGCTTGAGGTCACGATTACCTTTAATCAGAACACATCACTTAGAATGCTCATCGTCCACCTGACGATGTTTTGAAAGCATTCAATCCATACAAGTTCGTTCCGGGTTCGAACGAAACCGAAGGCATTATCTCGTTACACTCGTTTTGGAATCACCCTCAGAGTTAACGACAATAACCCTTGCACTCTGAATCTTCATCTTCACTTGAGATTCACGACCTATCGTTAATTTGGATCGATGTGGTATTCGGGTCTCCAGACCTGGAAATCCGGTATACGGAAACCCGATCCCGGTCTCATCGAAATCCAAAACGTATCTTTTAAGGCCAAGTTGTTTAAAGGTTTAAACAATTCAATTCAATTTAATACTTGAATTCACATAGCATTAACATAGATAAATATCACACATTTATCACAGATATATCATAGTATATCATCCAATAGATATCAACCAAATCAGACATTCTACTCAACCATCATTCATAAGCAACCATTTATTAATCTCTATTATAATCAATTTAATCAATTTAAATTAATTAATTACTTAAGAATTAATTCCTAACCTTGCTTAATCAATCATTAATTAATTACTTATCCATTTAATTAATTAATCATTAAATATTAATCACTCTTGATTAATTATTCATTAATTACATAAAGTAATTATCCTTTAATTAATTTCACAAATTAATTATTCTTAATCATTAACAGTAATTAACCTTTAATTATTCTCATTAATTACAATAATTAATGATCCTTAATTAATTACTTCCTTTAATTAATTAACTATAATTAACTACATTATTCTTTAATTAATTACATTAATTAATCATGCATTAATTAATTACTTTCATTTATCAACCTTACATAATCATCAACAGTAATTAACTATTCTTAATTACTTTAATTTCTTTTATAAATCCTTTTTGATTAATTAAACCAATTACATACAGTAATTCATTTATCAATTACTTATACTAAGTAATTACACTTATCCAATCTTATTAAGTAATTATACTTAATTACCAAGTGACTATCTTTAATTAATTAACAAATTAATTAACTTAAATAAATCACATTCATTCCTAAATCATAACTGAGTAACTCATCCTTAATTACCCTTTAAACAAATTAATTAATCCTTGATTAATTATTCTTTAACTATTAATTAATAAACCTTAATTATTAATCAATATCCTTTAATACAAAGTAATCAATCCTTAATTACTTTAATTTTAGATAATAATTTCTTAATTATTAATTAAGAAAACTTAATTATTACTTAATAAAACTTTATTAAGTACTTCTTAATTACTAGTTTAATTAACCTTTAATTACTTAATTAATCCTTGTTAATTAAATTAATTAATTAAACTTAAATTCTTAATTAAATTAATTAATTTCAACTTATTGAAAATCTTAATTAAATCTTGAGATAAAACATTATCATTTAAAAACATTTGATCTTAATAATTAACTTACTTAATTAAAATCATTAATTAAGTTTTAAAATAAATAATCATTAATTACTTATCTCTAATTATTAATTAAGCATCCTTAATTACAAGTTAATAAATCACTTGAAAACTTAATTGTTAATTTTACTCATCCTTAACCATTAACTAATTTAATTATAAATCACTCTTTATTATTTCCATTTATTATCAAACTTAAATTAAGTTTTAAGATAAAACATTTCTTTATTTTATTTCCAATTAAGTTTGAAAATAACTTAAAAATTTAACTTAATATAATTAAGTTAAATAAATCATACAACTTTAATTTAGTCAAAACATTTATTACAAAGTAATGAATTTCCAAGACAATTTGTTTTAACTTGATTATTAAAATTTAAAACTTACTTTTATTTTAAATATTAAAAACTGGTTTAATATTATCTTTGGTTTTAACTCATATACTTGAACAAAACAAATACATCTTCCTTTCTTTTTTTTTTTTTTTTTTTATAAGAGAGTTTGATTTATAAAAACTTTGAACTGTTAAAACTGGTTTTTACTTAACTCACAAACAACCCGAAGATAATCCCGTGCCAAAGCTCTTCTTCCGCGAGTAAATTTAAATCTGTTTGCTTTAAAAATTTTAAACTGTTAAACTTAAACAGTTATCACACAAACTCGCGTACAACCCTAAACAACTCCGAGACCAAAAGCCTTCTTCCCCGAGACCCCTTCGAGTAAAACACCCATGAAACCCAAAACTAAACACTGACATCTCCATTTCCCTGTGCACCTTGCACCACCATCGGTGAACTTCTGATCACCGCCAGTCCTTCCCACATATCCACTAACACTCCAGCAACCCATTCCAACCATCACAACATCATCATACGCTTCTATTCAAAATCGAGCCATTTATTTGAACTGGAATTCAACCATTGCCAGAAAAAGAAAACGTCGCCTAATCGATTCTGACCAACGGAGTTTGCACCACTTCATCCACGACTTGCCGATCACCTACGCCACCAAATCCCACAGTCTCGAGCCACTCGATCCATCAGAGACGAAGCTTCGATTACGATTTCGACACAGTACCAAACTAGGTTAAAATTCTAGTTCGACTTACTGCTATCGCCACGGTGAACTATCCACACATCTACCATTTTTCCCTGCAACTTTGATCAACACTCCATCACCAGAAAAGATACTGGCCACTCAAACTTCCTAGATCGACAGAGAAGACCAAAAACCCACTTTCTAAACAATCTTGGATATCTCAATCAATATTATCTTAAAATTTATGATTTAACTCTTAAAAATCATTGTTTGAGACAAGGATTTATATTATAAAAGAAAATCACAAGATTATATAGTTTGAATTTTAACATATAATAAAATTCTTACTGTCATTTTTCTTTTACAGGTGATATTCTAACTTTTCTTGCTTAATTAAAATTTTCAAAACTTAGATTAGAATTAAACAAACAAACCTTGTTTGAATTCTAAAGCCTGACAGAGAACAGATGAAAAGATTTTGAAATTTGATCAAAACTTTAAACTCTGAATTATGAACAGAGATATACATATGAAATCAGACATGTACACTTCAAACAGATACATATATTCAGAGATTTACTTATATATATACAGGCAAAGCAATCTTCAACATAGAATTTCACATGCAACAGACATCTATCTACTTAGGCTTTTAAATAAATATTTTACTCACAGATCTTGCTTATCAGAAAAACAGGGCTTTCTATGATTAGAACTATAAAATGAATTATCAAGTTATAAATATGAATTCAAGTCATAAACATAAATTCAATATGGATTCAATCAGACAGGCACACTTCAATAAAATCATATATACTAAATTTCTACACTTATTTACACATATGCAGGCAATCATCACATATTTCACATGCAATCAGAAAATTTCTACTTAACTTTTAAAATTTTAAAAATATAGTTTACTCACCATTTATAGAAGATGAACAGAGCACCATGGTTATTTGAAAACAGCTTTGAAACTTTAAAACTTTAATTCATAAACTTGAATTGCCTGTTATTGAATCTTGCATGCATGCCATTTATCTTGTTTGTTGATAGGTGCTTGCTCTAGATCAGGTTGCTTACTTTCAGATTCGAAAAGAAGAAATTGCAGTCTTGCTTAGATTCCAGATTGAAGAAAATGTGCAGGTTTGTTGTTCTCAGATTTACAAATGCAGGTTGAAGAAATGATTATAGATTGTATTTGAGAGGATTTTTGGTTGAGAGGAAAGTAAATTTACTGATTGTTTTGGGAGGAGAATTTTATTCCGTTTTCTTAGCTTTTGGAATGAAGATCAAAAAAAAGAAACAAGGATAAAGAACAATGTTTGTATAGGCTGAAATAATTTTCTTAAAAATAAAAGAAAATAGAAATTTAAAAGATGGACACTTGTCATACATCTTAGTTCATAAATTTACACATATTACTTTGAGTCTTAATATGATAACACTTGTCTTTTATTTAGTTTATATTTTTTTTAAATGTAAATAAACCTTTTACTTAATTTATTAGTTACTTACCTATATATATATATAAAGTATTTTAAAGAAAATAAAACCAATTATGTTTATAAGTAAAAGTTTATACATATATTTTAAAATCCAAATATTTAAATACCTATCTTTGAATTTCAAAACTAATTTACATTCAAATTCAAATTATATTTAAAATCCAATTTAAAGTCAATTTATATACATACATATATAACTACACATTTAATTTGAAAATAACAATCTTATTTTATTAAAGTCTATTTATATCTATAAATAAAACAATACACTATTAATGTTGTATTTTAAACTTACCTATATATATATACTCTTAAATCTTATTTATTAACCAATATCTCAAAAAAAAGAAAATAAAATAACCTTATTATTAATCTTATTTAAAACCATATAGATATTTTGTTTAAATAACTTTGAAAAGCAAATATTAAAATTTCCAAACTATCAATATATATATATATATATATTAGAAATTTAAAAACAAGATTTTATTTATTTATTATATTTCAACCCAAAGCTAATCTATTTACAATATATATACTTATATATATATACATTATAAATAGAAATCATTTTATTGGTTTTTAAAAGATACATTCACTCAGTAAATATTTATTTAATCAGATTATTAAACCAATTCAAATTTGTTATCAAAATTTAACAAATCAATTTAATTATTTAAACAGATTATTAAATTGATATTGCCCCAAATTTCCGGGATATTACAAAATCTCTTTATGACATCATCAATGATATCACTATCTTAGCATAATGATTTTGAATTTAAATTGAGTTTAAATGATTTAATAATTATTTTAGTTATTAAATAAGCCTTTTTAATTATTATATAATGATAGAAATATTATTATCAAACTTTGTTTATAAATATATGTATGTATGTATGTATTAAATAAGAAGTGAAAGTATGATCGAAATCGAAATCAGAATGCGTAACGATTCAATGTAGAAAAGTTGTGCAACGTTGTGAATCATTTGAAATATACATATGCACACATACATGTACATATGCATGAACACATTTATATGCACATGAACACATATATACATACAAATATACTTATACATACATACATACATATACATACATATATATATATATATATTACAAAATATCCAAGATATTTTCCTAAAACTTAACCCTTAAGCAAATCCAAAGTCAAACTCTTACTCCATAAGTACAAGTACATAGCTACACACATTGGAGAGGGGAGGAGTTCGACCGAGAATGATGAGGGGAGAGGGGAGAGTGGTGGTGGTGAAATGGTGATGTGTTTGTGTAATGACCCAGAAGTTTAGTCATTGAAATTTTGAAATATTTAATTGATTTTAAATATTGAAAAGTTAATTGTATAAGTTAAATAAATTGGATTTCAAATTATAGCCATTGATTTGATAATTAAATGGTTAAATTTAATATTTGGTAGTGTAAAAAAAATTGAACTTTGAATTCAACTTGAATGGAAATGACTTTGGAAGATGCTTATAAATTCTAATTAGGTAAGAGTGAAGATAGTATATTTTTGTATTTGAATTAAAAGAGATTTAGCCGACTTTGGGAAATAGCTCGTTTTAATTAATATGTATAGCCTTCCGGGGCACTGTCTCAGATTTCAACAAAACCAATTCCATTGGATCTGTAATAGTATATTATTATATGATAATGAATTTGTGGCGATTGGACGTATCATTTAAGCGTGCAAGATTGAAACGCGTAGAAATTAATTTTAGAAATTTATATAAATAATTGAGTTTGAAAAGCTATCTTCTATATATGATCGAATTAGACCTTGAGAGTAGTTCCATTGCGTTCAGAATAGGGGTATAACATATCGAATGTCAAGCGGCACGCCTCGTTTAGTGTTCGAAATTTTTGAGCGCTTAGAACGGAATATTATAATAATATATATAGACACACACACACACACTCTTCTTTAATCACCATGCTTGCCCATGCTTTCAACACATTTAAGCCATACCCCTTCCCTCCTTAAAAGTCTCATTCGAAAACCAAAAAGTTTAGTTCGAGCAAAATTTTAATTTCCCTCCTCCCATCCAACGGCTCGTGATCGTCAGAGCCAATCTAAGCCAAATCGGCTCTCGACATCAACTATGAAAGTGCAGAGCTTGATGATAGAAACTCGATCAACGGTTGGATTATCGTAGATCGTCACATGAAGGATGAATTTTAGCTGCAATAGCAGCAGTTTGGGCTCGTTTTTTGGTTCGTTCGGCGACCGATGGCGCATATGGTGGTGCGAGCATGGCCGAGACGGAGGCCGCGGCGTGCGTGTGAACTGTGGATGCGGCGACTAGAATCGATCATGGTTGCATTTTTCCTGGGTGTGTATGAGCGTGAGAGAGAGAGGGAGAGGTATTAGAGTTTATATTTAAATTAAATAAAGTAATTATAATTTAATCGTTGCAATTATTTATAAATTCATAACCTTTTCATATGAGGTCAAAATTGGACGTGACAAGTTACATTGAGATCATATCGACAAAGGCTACACTATGGAATTGGATTGGATGAATTCGAAGCTGGTAGAAATTTTGGGTTAAAATTGAACGCATGTTCATTTTAATTCAAGCTGGAATATTTTGACGAAACTGAAATTAATGTGAGTTAATCTCACCTTTTTGGTTAACCAAAAATATTTTTAGCCGATAAAAATTATTGGTTGGATGTGTGAATATTTTAGTGTTGGTATTTATTGACTGTTTGGATAATTTACTAAATTATATTGTTTAGATATATTCCTGCCCCTGGAGTAGATGAGACCCTTTTACGTTCCCGTGTAAGAGCGGATGACCCTTTGTTTACAAATCCCGCCTCGAAGCGATTGAATTATATTTTATGACTACATACTGTATGTGATGCTGAGGGATAGATTGGAGGGATCCAACGGGATTCCTCACACTATTGATTTATTTTCATATAAATTGGTATATGATATGTTGGATGCTATATTTGATGACATGGATATGATTTTGCTTATTTAGTGCTTTAGTAGCATTGGGCCTAATTTTTGGCATTTTTAAACATATATAAACTAATGATTTGATTTAAAAAGGGATTTCAAAGCGATTTGGGAAATTATATATATTTTAATAATTTTTCTTAAATTAGATAAAGAAGAAATTTGTTTTAAAATAAAAGGGTATGATTTTTGGATATTATAATTTAATAGTTTTATAAAATATTTTAAATAGAGAATTTCGAACTATAAAATAAACATTTTTAAAATCTTAAAATAAGTCCATCTTTTATAACAAAGGGATATGTTTTTAAAAGAAAATAGGAATATTTTGGTATAAATATTTATTTATCGTTTTATATAGAGTGATGTATATATACATGTATATACATATATTAAGATTTATTTATAAATGTGGTGATTTATAAATGTGATAAATTATAAAAGCGATATTTTACAAATCAAGTAAAGATTTGTAAAATCGTATTTTTATTGATGAAAAACATGGATTTATAACGATGTTTATGAATAAAGGAAAACCTTATCATTGAATAATTTGGGAAATAAATCCAATCCTGGATTTATAATGAGATGTGAAATGTTGTCAGAAACATAGTTGATTCTATTTTGGAAATTGAAGGTGAGGGTAAATTTAGCGATGTTAAACGATATTTTATAAATAGAAAGGAATTTGTAAAAGGAATTTATCCATAAGGGGCAACGTTTAAAACAGGTTGAAATTATGTTTTGAATGAGATTTTATGAATAAGTGAGATTTATAAAGGAATAGAGTTATAAATAGAGTTCATAAATAAAGGGATTTTATGAAAGGAAGTTTATAAAATAGATAGAGATTTATGAATCTAGTTTATGAATGTGGGAATGATTATGTTGAAAGTTAAGTATGGATTTTTATCAAAGAAATATATTTAGGTTTTAAAAGTTGTTTATTTATATTAATATTGTTTTAAAGTGGTTTATCAATATTTTAATATTTTGAAAAGTTAATTATTTAAATTATTAATATGGTTTGAAATTAAATATGATTATTTATCAATAAAATTTTGGAATTTAATTATTAGTGTTTATAAAAATGTGAAGATAAATTATTATTATTTTATTTAGGATGTTTTGGAATTTATTAGTTATTATTTTAAAATGTTTTAAAGTTAATATTTATGTATTTGTAATGTTTACTATTATAATAGTGTTTTTAAGTAAATAATTAGAATTTATATTATAAATGTTTACGAGATTTATAAATAGGGTTTTATAAGTAGATGTGGATTATAAGAGGGATCTTATAACATGTTTTGGAAAACGTAAACGAAGATTGGTTAAAAAGATAAAAGAGTTTTATAAATGGTTTTGTATATCTATAAAAGAAATTTTAGAGATGAGTTTATGGATTTATAAAAAGAGTTTTATAAATGGTTTTGTGGATTTATAATGGAGTTTATAAATGATTTTAGAATCGAATAAAAAGGGGGACATCGTCCCAAATGTTAGTGAATATACTTATACCATTGAGATAATTATATGTGTATTTTCCAAAGTATTTAGAAATAGGGATTTGTGGGTATATATACATCCTTGTAAAAAGAATTTTGATTCAAGTACTACAAGGTGAATTTAAATTAATGAAAGATTAATTAAAATGAGGTTATTGGTTGCTTGTATGTGCTTAAACATTGTGGGTTTTCTCCTAGGGAATTAAATCCTTGATTTGAATGTTTGTTATTCGATAGTTAAATAACCAACTATCGAATCTGGACCCAAAATGTAATTTTGGAAATATCTAGGAGAAACACGTGAGTTATATGGCACAGTCATCTCCGATGATGCTGTACTATGCGTATAAACCTTGTTTCGTTCTCCTAGGACAATGATAAAAAAATCCATCCACTAATGGTTAGGAGGTGATCTTCGCTCTTATCTTTGACTAGTTATTTCCTAAAGAACCGAGGTTGAGTTTACCAGAAGCTATCGAATGTTGTTTCGAAGAGACTGGGAACGGGTATGTTATCCGAAAACCACTTCGATCCAACTCAAGCATTTTGAAGTGAAGACATCTTGAAGATGATGGAATTGAAGACAGAGCTCTCAAGTGTTTCATTCAGTCCCAAAACAAACTCATATGGATGAATGCTGGTATTGCATTGTTGTTTGAAGGGCAGTGTTAGCATTCCAAGTGGGAAGTGTCATATAAAAGGTAAACGTAGCGTCAAGCCTCATCAACCGGGATTGAATAAAACAGGGGAGATGCAACAGGGCTAAGTGGGTCGTTCCTAAGTAGGGTATGATCATACCTATCTAAAGTCGATATTATCTCTCATTGATATGCTTCAGAGGGGTGATCATATTTGGTACCATCAGTAAGGGGTAGGCTGGTTCTATGTTGGCAGGGGTTGATAGGTTCGACCTTGGTGTTATTCATCTAGAGTTGCACCGTGTTGGACGGTACCCCAATAGCCATGTCATTGTATGGAATCCATTCTCTAATAAGCACCATACAGACTTAGTTATGCCTAACTATGCTGAAACATGAGATGTAAGCATTTCAGCTATATTCGTATTTTAGTTTGACCCCTAGACATTATTATAATATAAATGGATTTCTATAGAAATTGTTTTTGGTTATCGTAAGGAAAAAACCCGTCCGTGCTTATATGTGACGTGGCCTAACGAGATAATATTGATTTCAAAGGTTTTTTATAAAT
The DNA here is from genome assembly GCA_030737815.1 of Allium fistulosum. Classification (NCBI taxonomy): domain Eukaryota; kingdom Viridiplantae; phylum Streptophyta; class Magnoliopsida; order Asparagales; family Amaryllidaceae; genus Allium; species Allium fistulosum. The sequence goes on from CM060902.1 coordinate 1,029,045,043, forward strand.
TTAATAATCCAAGCTGGGTGTGTTTTCTCACGCTAGTTTTCCAGACTGATTTGGGTGTTATTTTACTATAATGCTCGGGTCGGACCGAACATATTTACAAATTGCTTTGGATGCATTGGAGCTCAGGAAACGAGTTGGAGGTCTTCAAGTCGTATTCACATATATGTTTATTTTTTGCTGCTTTGTTTATTTGTGAGGATAGGTTACTATAACTGTTCAGGCTAATGATTGTGATCTGTTGTTATACTCTGATGGATGTATGCATATAATAGTTTCTCTTTTGTAAAGATTATTGATATTATATTATATATTGTTTCGCTGCGATTGTGAGATTCTGTGTTGTTGATAGTTTTTTCTCTCTTTTTTTTTCCTTCCTTCTTTTCGCTTACAAATTAGGTTTCTGGCATTTGATTGCTTGGCACACAAATACAATAGACGCATTAGTGTCGATTTTCGAGGGTTGAAAATCTCGGTTTGTTACAGTTTGTGTGGAAATATTATAATATTTGCATGCTTACTTTTGCCTATAAATAGCACCCACCTCTCTTCACTTCATTCACACTTCTTCTTCGTAAAATTCCTAAGCTTTTCATCCTCATCTTCTATAAATTAATGGCTTCTTGCCTAAAGAAAGTTATGTCAAAAATTATGGAAAAAATAAAATAAAATTATATAGTAAGTATATATTATCAAAATTCTTCAAAACCAAAGAAAATCCACTCCTTTCCCCCTCTACAACCCAAGACCACACCATCCACCACCACTTGCCAAGCAAGGCTGAGCCCTTCCAAGCCTCCAAGACTAAGGCCGAACCCTTAGGAGCAATTGTGCTAGTAGTCGTGAGCTACAATTTTGAGATAGCGGAGCTATAGTTGTTTTAAAGTTAATTCGATCGAAAAATCAAGTGAGAAACTCTTCCAAATTTATTTTATTAATATGATGATGATGTGATATGATTGCTATGGTTGTTTACTATGTTTGATCATCAAGTTTGAATGCTTATTATATGTTTATTTTGATGTTGAAATGATTCACGTTTAATACAGGTCGATTATAACAAAGGAAATCACTTTCCTTTAATAAATGAAATGGTGTATATGAGATTGTTAAACCCCTTTAAAATGCTTTAAAATGGTTTGTAAATGTTTTATAAATACAAAAATCCAATTTGGTGAAGTTTGGACAAGTTATGATAGTTAAGTAAAAAATAAGCACATCATATAATGTTTGTTCGCGATTTCGCGCCATAGAAAGATAAATCCATTTATATGATGGAATTAGAGTCGGAATTCTTTAGAATAAGAAAATTCTGAACTCTTATAATCATAGTTTTCAAACAAAAGAAAACGATCAAGATTTTATTTATAAATTTTGAAATATAAGCAAAACAAGTTTTCAAAACAGTCGCGGTTTGGCAGTTCGAAAACCAAAGCGATAAATTCTTTAAAATTGATGTTTTTAATTCTTTAAAAATGTGGAATAAATTCTATAAATATTTTAAAAATGTTTAGAAAAATGGATTTCTAAATGATCGAAAAGTTGTTTTGATCAAATATGCATTAAAAGCACTATTCGCAGCACTATTTGCAGCACTTTTAATAGCTTTTGAAATATGGCTTTAAAATCAAGCATTCTTTCACAGATATTTTATAATTTAATTAATTAAGTATTTTAAAGATGATTTGAAGGTTTTATGATTTATTTTAAAAAATTTAAATAAACGATTTTAAGAAAAGCTATCAAAATCAAGTGATTTAATCTTGGATCTAAAAGCCAATGAGTAGACTAGATTTTTCTATTCGTGAGATTCGGATGTGAGGTGCTTAAAATAAGGAGATGTTCAGGAGTAACCAGTGCCTGGGCTCACCTGGCCTCTTTCCTCGGCGAGGAATAGATAAGGTCGAAATGTTGGAAATGAGGCAAGTATAAAAGATCCAAATTTACAAATTTAATTTCATACAACTTGGATTGTGTAAAAATAATCTTCTTATACTTGGTATTAAATTTCGAGGGGAGAACCCGTACTATCCGTGTGAATTTAAAAGGTGATTTCACCATTATTCGACGGATAGTAAAGGTTTAATATGGAAATTGATGTTGAGTAGAATCGGTATAATTTCTATCGACCCTTTTTAACTCAATAATATTTTCCAATATAACTTATAAAGATGTAAGGGCTGCTCGCTACTAATCTTAAGGATGATTCCCAATAGGATGTAGTAGGAGTGTTCCTTCTATTTGTTCTATTCCTGGATAACTTGTATGGACGAATGTCTGACATTACATTTCTAAAATGCACGTGCATTGATTTTTACAAACGTACATCTGTTTGGTGGTGTAGGAAGTAACTATCTTACACTTAACACTCTTCTATGAGATGTATGAGCTCAGATTTTGTACATTTGTGGAAATCAATAGTGTGTGATGGAATTGACAATGTGGCATTAGAAGTAGAATGTGTTATGTGAAAGGTAATCGTTACCTCGGGCCTCATCACCTAGAAATGGCTTAAACATGCAATGCAATAAGGCTATGTGGTACGCAACCATTAGAGTATGGTCATCACCTTTCTAGATTACCCTCTATATGTTGGGTATGTTGTGTATGCTATGAGAGCTCTCTGATAGGTCAAGAACGACCGGCGTGATGTCATATTCAGTTCTATCCGCCACCAGATAGGTTTACGGGTAGGCCGGTCTTGCGAGGTGTAGAAGTTTCAAAGTTGTCGATCCTCAATACATCCCTTTAGAGATGTACTGTATGAAAGGTAGTTCCTTACCTGCCATTGTATGGAAATCCATTCTCCAATAAGTACCTTCGAACTTGATTGTAGAACCTATTATGCTAGAATTTAATCAACGTAATAATTTCGGCTAAGATTATATAAGTTTACTTGAAAAGTTTTTTCAAAAGAATGGCATTAAAAATAATATTACCAGATTTTGCGGACAAATGATTTGGTTATCATAAGGTAAAAACCCGTTCCATGTTTATGTGCGGCGTGATCTTATGAGACACCCTTTGTTTTCAAATATTTGTATTTTGAGTTTATCACACCAGTCCCATGATTGACTCGGAGTTTATTTTCTTTTCCCTTAAACTCTAGGTGCCCTATTTTTCTAGGCAGCCAAGTAGTCAAGTTTAACTTGGAGCATTGTGATGGAGCTTGAAGTCTTAAGCTGAAGATGTTCCTATAGATAGTACTTGTGTGCTAGATTGTATTTTTTGGCTATTTTTGGTTCCTTCATTTAATGTGGGAACTGATTAGTCATGCACTTAGTACGAGGCCAACTAGTAGGCTTGAATATCTTTTGGTGTTAAAAATGATGATTCAAGTATGGTGGAGTGACTATGGTACTCCAATCTATCGAGCTTCCTTCTTGGCCGAAGGATAGCAAGTTTGAGTTGGAAACGTGATTAGTCTACGAGACTTGGCTTCTATATAAGGTTGATGACTTTTATCGATTGTTGGTCCGGAGAACCCAGGATCAGATTTATCCGAAAACCATTTCAGACCAACGCATGCGTTTGAAAGTGGAGATTTGTTGAAGATGATGATTTTTGGAGACGAAGATCTTCATGATGTAGGTACTGCTTGCCACTAGCCCCGCGATTCCATATTATATATATATGGTGGCAGTAGTGCTCTATTATGAAAATATTCGATGCAAGGACTACTCGTTACTAATCCTAGGGTTGACTCCCGACATGATGTAGTAGGATAGTGCCTTCGGTTTGTCCTGTTCCTTGACAATATGTATGGACGAGCATCTGACATTTCATTCCTAAGGTACATGTATATTGATTTTTTTTATAAACATACATATGTTGGTGGTGTAGGAGGTAACCCCTCTTATACTTAACACCCTTCTACATGACGTACGAGCTCAGAGGTTGTACTTTTGTGGAAATCAATCGTGTGTTATTAGAAATGGAAATGTGACATTCAAAGTAGAATATGTTCTGTGAAAGGTAAACATTACCTTAAGCCTCACACCTGAAAATTGCTGAAATAAGGTATGTTGTAAGGCTAAGTGGGTCGGACCCATTAGGGTATGATCATCACCTTTCTAGACTACCCTCTATATTTTGGGTTTTGTTTTGTATGCTGCGGTCATGGATAGGTCAGGAACGACCGGGGTGATGTCATATTTGGTTCTATTTCTAACACCACATGGGTCTTTGGGGTAGGCTGGTCTTGCCAGATGTAGAGGATCATAGTGTTGATCCTCGGTACATTCCTCTAGAAATGTACTATACAGAAGGTAGTCCCTTACCTGTCATTGTATGGAATCCATTCTCCAATACGAGCCTTTACGCTTTTAGCTGTAAAACTATTATAATGGAATTCAATAATTTAATAATTTCAGTTATGATTAGTGTGTATTTGTATCCTAGATACTATTATGATATCAGAAGATTTGATATGAAATGTTTTGGTTATCGTAAGGTAAAAATCTGTCCGTGTTTATGTGCGACATGGTCTTATGAGATACCTTTGTTAAAGGTTTTTATAACCTTTAAAATCCAATTTAGAGGTGTTTTCCCATGCTGATTTACCAGACTGATCTGGGGTTCTACCCTTTTAATGCTCGGGTCAGACCAAGTATATTTACAAATTCATTTTGGATGCTTTGGAGTTTTTGAGGACGAGTTGGAGGTCTTCAAGTTGTACTCACGTATATGTTTACTTTCCGCTGCATTGGTTGTTTAAAATTATCAGCATTTGTGAGGACAAGTTGTTACAACTGTCCAGGCTGACGATTAGTGATTTGTTGTTGTACTCTGATTGATGTATGTATATTACAGTTTCTCTTTTGTAAAGATCATTGATATTATATTATATGTTGTTCCGCTGCGTTGTGAGGTTCTGTGTTGTTTTGTTATCTTTCTCTCTTCTCGCTTCTCTTCTTTCTTCTTTCTTTCCCCTAATTATTCTCCTTTTCGTTCAATTCGAGTTGAACATGTATAGTTTATTGTCAGCTTGAAATGTGCGGAATTGTGGGTCGTTACATTTAGTATCAGAGCTTAGGTTAGTGAATACCTAGGCTGCAACGACCCACCCAGAATTTGACACTTTAAGATACACTATTTAAAGTGATTTTAAATTTAAAATAAGTAAATTTATATGACTGAAATAATATTAGATAGGATTTGTAAAGAGAAGTATACACAAAAATAGTAACATTTGCCTATAACGACAAAAGTGACAAAATGCTGATTTCAGAAAAGTATGTTTTAGTGGTTAAACAAATTATTTTAATTTATTTATGAGTGTTTATATTTTTAAATATCATTATACAAATTTATTTTTAAATTTGGTTTGCATAAATAAATAGTTTAACTAAAACGTCAAAATGTGACTTTAAAACATTTTGTCGAAAAACAACGTTTTGTCGATTAAAAGTTATCGCAACGTCGTCGCACCTTTATTTTGTTATATAGGAACATATATTCAAATAGTATAAGTATTAATTAATTCACTAATCAAGTTTACTTTTACTAAACATACTTAGAAAATTCTAGAATATAATTAAGAAAAAGTAAGCACAAAAAGACAAAAATATCATTTCAAAGCAAAAAGTAAAACATCAAATCAAAGAAATATAATTATTACTTTCTTTACTTAATACTTAAGTGAAAATGACATAAAGTAATGATTTGAAATGTGATGTTAAGTGTTGAAAAAAATAAGATTACTTTATAAGTAAGTAAGGGTATTTTGGTCTTTTTACAAAATATTATTTTAATTCAAAAACTTTTCTATAAATAAGACCACCATCCTTCCACTTTCTTTCACACTATTTCTACCTTCTTCCTCCTCCTTGAAGCTCTCTTTGATGGCTTCTTATTTTCTTCCATTTCCTTACTAACTTTTTCAAAACCATATCAAATAAAGTCCAAACACCACCAAACTTTGCCAAAGACCTTAGAATACAATTAGAACATTGTTTAGCATCTAAGAAGTGAAAAAATAATGGAGGAAGAGGAATAATAGGAGGAGGCCGAACTTATGGAAGGAGGAAAGCAAGTCGTGAAGCTCCGGAGCGAGAAAAAGAGAAGGAAGTGCCGCCGATTTCATTCCAAGGAACTAGGAGCAAATTCAAGGTGCCACGGAAGCTCTGCCGAATTTTCCGAAGTTGGTTAAAGTTGAAAACAATAGTGAAGTGTTGGAAAATGAATGTTGGTAGAAAGTTAATCTTTTGGTTAAAGGTGAGTACTCTTATTTATCCATAAATTATTTCAAGTATAATGATTTGAAAGTTTAAATATGTTGAATGATTAAATGTTTGATAACTTGGTTGCAAATTGGTTGATTATGTGATTGTTTATGTGGATGATAACTTGGTTTGATAAATGAAAAAAGAAATGATTAGTAATTAACCATAGTTAATTAAATGAGAATTAAATTCATACAAATATGTGTATGGAAGTTATTTAGCCTCTTAATGATTTTAAATGAGTTAAAATAGTTTAAAGTGTGGTTTAAAACAAATTTGAAGTATTTCAGACAAGTTCCGAAGCAATTCACAAAATTGGTCAACATCGAGCTCGTCGCGTAGCGGCAGTTCGTAAATTTCGACCCGTAACTTCAAATTATTGTAGAAAATGATTTATGAGTCGGATATCTTCGAAATAAAAATTCTTTGGTCCACAATGATAATAGTTTTCTAATGAAGAAAGAAAATCAAGATTTCATCTAGTAGATTTTGAAATATGTCCAAAACAATTTTCTAAAAACATCGTGGTTTTGCAGTTCGGAATCCAAAAAGGGATTTCTTTAAAAATGATATATTTAATGTTTTAAATATATGAAATAAATTTGATAAATATATTAAAATGGTTTAAAATAGATTTGGAATGGAAAATATGAATTTTCAAATATTAATAAGTTGTTTAAATCAAATAAGCTTATATAGCACTTTCCGCAGCACTTTTACGCTGCGAATTCTATAACCTTTTGAATATGAGTTTAAACTTAACAATTCTTTCCTAAATATTTTGTGAATGATTTTAAAAGAATAATTAAGTAATTTAAAGATGATTTGGAAGTTTTAATAAGAGTTTAAATAAATGGTTAAGAGGAATTGTTTATACCACTTAAACAAAAAAGTGAAGAATATTGAATGTAATAACCAACTGAGTATGCAGAAACGACTAGTACATTTATCCCGCCTGTGAGATCTAGGAAGATAAAACAAGGTGTTTAACTAAGGTTAGGGATGGAGCAACCAGTGCCCTGAACTTACCCGGCCTATGTTTTCTCTTTTTAGGCGAGGGGTGTAATAGATCGAAAGGAAAGCCCGGATGCTCTAAAAGATCATAGTTAAGCTTTTCCAAGGTAAAAGAAAAGAAATGGATTCTTTGAATGTTAATTAACCACGTAACATCTTTTATCGATGATTGGTACGAAGGAACCGTGATCGGATTTGGGTGATTCCTATTCGAAAAACCGAGATCGGATTTGGGTGATTCCTGTCCGAAAACCCCTTCAAACTAATTTTCGACATAAAACATATTGAAGACAAATATCAGTGAAGATGAAGATATTCATGATGTAGGATTACTTGTCATTAGTCCCTGGAGGTGAAACTTGCCATTAGCCCCTGGAGGTGAAATTTACCATATTTAAGATGGCAGTAGTGCTTTGTTATGAAAATCTTCGATTGCAAGAATATGATTTGAAGTTAAGAAAGAAATCTTTGATAACGATTTAATGAATGATTTGGGAATATTTTCCCTAAGTTAGAAGTTATATTTTATAAGAAATCTTTTGATTAAGATTAAAAGAATGTTTTGGAAAGGTTTTCCTAAGTAAAAGAGAAAATGATTTGGAATTATTCCAAGGTTTAAGAAAGGTTTAAATAACCCAAACGATTTGATAAATGAGGCTTAATGATTTCATACACTCTTGAAAAGAAAATGGAATAAATTGAAAGAGTATATCTAAGCAAGATATTTTATTTAAATAAAAGATGAAGTAATTGATTGATGATTGATATCCACAAATGAACTAAACATCTTTTTATCGATAATTGGTTTCGAAGGAACCAGAGTCGGATTTGGGTAATCCCTATCCGAAAACCACTTTGAATCAATGTATACGTTCGAAGAATGAAGATATTTGAAGATGGAGATATTGAGACGAATAATAACGAGGGACTACTTGTTGATTAATTAGGGATAAACTCCCAATTCACTATATTGTAGCAGTGGTTTCTTTGTTATGAAAAGCCTCAAAACCACAAGGGCTTCTTGCCTAGTAATGGCCGAGGAAAGTTCCTTCGGTTTCGTTCAGTCCCAGTACGAACTTGTATGGACGAATGTCCGACGTTGCATTTCTGAGATACAACGTTTGACTTTTACAAATGTACATCTGCTTGGTGACGGAGAAGGCAACTTCTCTTAGCTTAACACCCTTCTCAAAGACATACGAGCTCAGAGGTTGTATACTTGTGGGAGTCAAATAGTAATCAAAGGAATGGCAGTGTGGCATTCAAAGTGAAAGAAGATGTGTTATGTGAAAAGGTAATCGTAGCCTCAAGCCTCATCAAACCAGAAATGACCGAAATAGGATTAGATGCGGCAAGGCTAAGTGGGTCATTCCCAATTAGGGTATGATCATCCCCATCTAGATATATTTCTTCCCGCTATGACATTCGGGATGTAAATTAATGTGGTGTGTGGAAAACGAGCGCTCGGTTAAAGGTCGGTAACGACCGAGGGATGACATATTCGGTACTATCTAGTTAAAGAGGTAGGTCGGTCTTGTGTTGGTAGAGGGCAGATGTTCTGTACCTCGGGACATCCATCTAGAGGTGTACCCATTTCGGAAGGTAGATCCTTCACCTGGTCATTTGTATGGAAATCCATTCTCCAATAAGAACCTACGGTTTTGTTTGTAGAGCCTAGTATGCTGGAATTTATTAATGGTAACAATTTCAGCTAAGATTAATAAGTTTATTTGTAAATGTTTCCAAAGAGATGTCATTAGAAATAATATCAAATGTTTTGATATAAAAGTGTTTTAGTTATCATAAGGTAAAAACATGTCCGTGTTTATGTGTGGTCGTGGTCTTATGAGATACTCTTGTTTTAAAAGATTTTATCCAAAGGCTGATATATGACACTGCTATTTATTATTCAGTTTTTCTCACGCTGGTTTATCAAGCCTGATCCGGGTATTTTTAATACTCGGGTCAGATCCAAGTAGTTTCAGGTTGAGTTGAAGACGGTTGGAGTTTCCAGAGGAGAGCTGGAGATCTTTATCATCGTATGACGTACTCTATTATCCGCTACATATATTGTATTTGTTTTGTTGTTTGTTAGCATTTGTAAGGGCAGGTGTTATAACTGTCCAGGCTGAATCTAGGTTAGACTCTGATATTGTATTTAAAATTTTCCGCTGTAAAGATTATTATTGAAAGAATATATGTTATTCCATTCGTGTGAGATTCTGTTTTATCTTTATTTTCTTTCTACCCTTAATGATCCACTTATTCGTGCAATTTGAGTTGGACATGTGTGGATACTTGTCGATTCAAAGGGTACGAAAAAACGAGCCACTACATAGGCTTTGGTGGGGTACTCATTATAGATAGGGTCAGTAGCACCCAAAAATGAGTTTGAGTGTATATATATGAGCGCACATTTGTTAGTGATATAAAAAATGTTTTATATTGTGTTGATTGATCTGTTGAGTGGCTTACAGATTCTGGTCAATACGAGTAATTAACGTTATTGATAGGGATCTCTAAACACTTGAACATAGAAATTCGACATAGTATTATTTTGAAATTCGGTAAATGAAATAATTTTACCTTGATTATATTTTATATATAAAGGAATAATTTTTCAGAAATTATTATAGTTATATATGGTATGTTGGTTGGATTTTGTAACAACCCGAATTCCAATGGTCCGGATTTTTCGCAAAAATGCTAAAACTAAGCCCACTAAAGCCCGAGTTGGGTATCTGGTATCCTGCAAATAGTCGAAGACAAATATATCAGAGCTCAATAATTTATCTTACAGCGGGATTGACTAAAATATAATAGTAAGTAAATACTCACCCAAATAATAACACTTTCTAAGCAAGTGTCATAAAGCTGAGAAGTCTCTGCCATCTACCTAACCTATAGGATGTTATGAGGAGGGGGTCAGAACAAAAGTTCTGGTGAATGAATAAATTATATACTTCTAGGCTTAATTCTACATATATCGTTTTATTTCCATTTACTCTTATATTAGGTTCATTAGGTTACAATACTCTCGCCTCTGTTCGTGAACCGTGCCCATCTACTTCATAGTAGATTAATACCTAATAACTAAGATATACATATATGTAGCTATATGCCCAATGACTATATTGGTCCTAGGTACCACCCATGGTAACTTCCGTATCCTCCTCGAAAATGGCTCCATCGTCTTGCTTCGAGAGCGTTCCGTAACTACATTTGTAAAGGACTGCTTCGTAAGGTCTACAATACAGATGCTCCATCATCTTGCTCCGTAGCTATATTTGTAAAGGACTGCTTCGTAAGGCCTACAATACAGATACTCCATCGTCTTGCTCCACGAGCATTCCGTAGCTACAGCTGTAAAGGACTGCTTCTTAAGGCCTACAATACAGATGCTCCACTACTTACTATGAAAACGTAAATCGCATCCGTACTAGTCTATATTAGTGCTTGGACATCCACAATGTACCATCCAGTGCGTACATTGAGGACAACGTAATCATCCGTCTACTATCTGAATCCCGCCAACAAGGTCTACCTTGTACGGAATTCAGTCAGGGATTTTCTATATCTGTAAAGGACTGCTTTGTTAGGCCTACAATACAAATATTCTAGTTGGTCTGTCTCTTTTTCATCGTGGCTATAGCCCCATGCGGCCACCCTTCAACTAACCGAAAGACTTCTAAAGTGTTAAGTGGCCGTGCCCTACTGCAAACAATCTAACATCCAAATGGCGGTGCCCCTCATCCAATGTCTCGATAGTGAAAGAATCATTGGCATGTTGGTTTAACTCTAGTCTTTATCGAAATCGCTCTTGGTCTTAATGCTGGCCGACATCTGCATGCGACTATCCTTAAACTTACTTGCAAGTACTAGACATACGAATACCCTACTCCGAAAACCAAGCCCTTCTGACTGCCTATAAAGGTCTGCTTCGTTAGGCCTACAATGCAAATGCAGTCAAGGCATACTCTCTTGATGGAACACCTACAGACCTACCTCCGGGGGTGCAGCTTCGTTAGGCCTACCCAAAGGGCCATCCTAGAGTATCCTTACGTCCCGTTGAAGTCTCGTACTTCCTTGAAGCCCAAAAATACTATGTTGGACGTGCTTCTCCATTTCTGAAATCTGTGATGAACTGCTTCGTTAGACGCTTCATCCTTGAGGTTCCCCAAACGCATCTCAATTCTTTTATTAGACCCTAAGTCTAATCTTTTAATTTGTGTTTAGTTTACTTTCTTATTCTGTTGGCTACTTATTTACCCTAATTAGCATATTCTTGCCCTCGTCTCACCTCTATCTATTATGAGATTTCCATTTATTTAATAGGGAATGCAATTGGTATGAGCCACATTCATTATCTTACTTATTTAACTTAATATAAATCTTAAGTTCATTAAAATAAGCCCCTTTATCATTCCTACTTTATTTGGTTATTGTTAATATAAATTATTTAAATAAGCTTCTACCATTACTATTGCTCATTAATTTATTCAAAGTCTCAAAATAAGCTTTTCCGTTCTTATTACTTAATTATAACCCATGTTATAATTCTACCTGTAATTGTCATTTTCTCTTCTTTTATAGTCCGTACATAATTCCAGCATTTCTTTTCTGTTCTAATCTGCCTTATTTTATTATGATATAGAATATTCTTTTATTCTCTTATATTGTATAATTCACTTATCATAATAATTATATTCTTAAATAGTCTGTATAGTGAATGCAGACCTAGGTTCATTATCATTTACAGCTTCAAGTTCTTATCTAATAATTTACTTGATTAATGTCATACTTTGCTTTATTATCTTCTATTCTAGGAAGTAATTCTATTTTATTTGGTTGGTTATGAAAACTATATTTAAAAATACATTTCCATATTTTAATATTAAATAATACTATAAACAATAATCCGCAACTGCTAGATATTTCTTTTACTATTTTGAAATAGCGTAAAAACCAGTTGTTTCTCTATTTTACACTAATTCTCTTTTTCTTTCTTTCATTCTAGCAATTACGTTCATTGTTGTCTTTTAAATATTAAATTATAGAAATGTATCCTATTTTCTAAACCAACCAATTAACCTTTTAGTTACTCCCAAATCCAGTTATTAGATTAATTAACTTTTCTCATTTTAACATAATTTATTACGGTAATTCCATTCCTCAAACTTTTATTACTTTACATCTTATTTCCTTCATTTTAGTATTCTTAATTATTTAATCCATATTCACGTTTAATCTATTCTAATCCATACGCAAAGAAAGAGGAGAAAATAGAAGAAGAATGACGCTTGCATAGAAATCCAAAACGTAGAAACAGGTGTAAATAAATATTAATACTGCAAATAAACTGTAAATTCCTTATAGTTCAGCATAGCTTAATTAATAGGATTAATTATTGAATAAAATTATCTAAATGGTAATTTAACGATAATATATCTTAAACTTAAAAGATATAAATAAATCCACTCACCTGATGTCCTTAGCTTTGCCTGTGCTCAGCTTGGCTCCATGGCCCTTCTGGATCCCCCTCCAAGGTGCATAATATTTTAATTTAGAGGATCTTCTCCCTAAAAGTATTTTCTTTCTAGGGTCCAGCCTTTTAACCAAGGACCCAAAGAAATATTTTCTATTTAGGGTTCAGCCTTAGGCCAAGAACCCATTGGGAGAAAATCTAATTGTGAGAAAAGAGCTAAACATAGGGTTCTATTTATAGGGGAGCTTGGGGATCTCAGACCGTTGGGTTCTTGGACTGAACCTGGAGCCACCACATCACAGGGTCGTTCGGAGCCATAGGATCGATGAATGTATGGCTCAGATCGCGTTTAAAACCAAAAATACGTCATTGTACGTACGTGGACGAGGCTTTGTCCAGGCCGTATGCGGGTCGACCGTCCATAGCCACCGGTCGACCGCGCAGTCGACCTTGGGGCTATTTGGGTCGACCTTCTGGTCAGCCCATAAACATGTGTGTGTGTGTGTGTATTTCGTTTTCTTTCCCGCTTTTGTTTCGTTTGTAACTTCTTCATATTGGCTCGATTTTGACAAGTTATATATGGAAACTGATCAAAAAATTGCCCCGAACGCAATGGTATAAGTTCCAAAGCCATATTCTAAAAATTCAAAAATTATTTATTTTCATTGCTTATCGTCATTCGTTAAATTCTAACTATATAAAAATGCGAGGTGTTACGGATTTAAGGTATAATGTTAATAAAAGTTGTTTATTATAATCTAAACAAAGACAAACATTTGTAAAACGAGTTATAAAAGGAGTTATGTATAAATGTGAAATATAAGGTATTGATTATAATTAAAATAATCCACATTTGTGAAATGATATTATACAAGAAGTGAAACTATATAAGTATGATTTATAAAAAAAAAGAAATGAAATTGTATAAGTGTATTTATAAATATTGGGTTATAAATATAAATGGATTTAAAACAAGAAATTGAGAACTTAAATCCTGGTGATTTTGAAAATTGTTTTTCAGAGATTTTGGAAGAACTAATAATAGTTTTATTTTGAAAATATTTTTCATTAGAAATATTTTAAAATGGAATTTAAAAGAGATAAAAAAGCATCGAACACGCTTCTGTCGCTGGAAAATGATTCGTGTCATGTGCAGCTTCATCGGTGTTCATTTTCGAATTTCGTTGTGATGGATTGCTACCATAGTGATTTGCTATAAAAGTTTGTTTTGGCAAACAAAGATTATTTTAGATTTCAAAAGTATGATTTGATATACAAAGGAGTTATGTATATATTATGATTTCAATGTGTTTTGAAAAAACCAGGTGTTTGAATTCTGAAAATTTTCATTTAAGTGTTTTGTAACGACCCGGATTTTTGGTCGTTTGGTTTTGAACATTTAATTTATTTTTAAATGTTGAATTTGAAATATTAATTGATTTTGAATATGGAGATTTTGGTTGAATTTGTGAAATGGTTTAAAATTTCAAATATAGCGATTTAATGGATTTGGTGAATACTAAATTTAATATTTGAAATTGGGTAAATATGTGAATCTGGAGTTAAATGTGAATGGAATGATTTCTAAAGTTGATTTAAATTCTATTTGAATTATAATTGAGTTGGTAAGTTTTTAAAATTGGAATTTCAAGTAATTTCGTTGATTTTGAAAATCGCTTGATTTAATCGACACGTTAAGATAGCCTTCCGGGGAACAATCTCGGAATTCGACGAAACCGATTCCATTGGATCCGTAATAGTGTATTATTTGGATTTCAAATTTCGTAGCAATCAGATTTATCGTTTGCTCGTGAGAGTTGAAAATGCATAGAAATTAATTTAAGGAATTTAATTTTAAATCAATCGCTTAAAGCCGTGACTCCCGCATACTTTGGAATTGGCCTTCGAAACATGTTCCATTGAGTTGGAATAGGGGTAAAACATTATAAACGCCAACGGCATGTAACGACCCAGATTTTTTGCTGTTAGATTCTGAATATTTAAATGGTTTAAATAGTGGATTTGGAATTATAATTTAGTTAGTATGATTTTAAAACTGGAATTTCAAGCGATTTCTAAATTTTTGAAAATCGTCAATTTAATCGACTCGTTAAAATACCGATTCGGGGCATAGTCTCGGAATTCGACGAAACCAGTTCCATTGGATCCGTAATAGTGTATTATTATCGAATTTCAAATTTTGTAAAGTTTGGATTACCGTTTGGTCGTACGGGATAGAAACGCCTAGAAATAATTTAATGGAATTTAATTTAAATAGATGATTCAAAAAGCTATCTTCCACATACAATCGAATTGGAGCACGAGGCTTATTCCATTGGGTTTGAAATAGCGGTATAACATTAGGAACGCTAGGCAGCACGCCTCGATAGGGGATCGAATAAAATCTCTAGATATTTTGGAAATTTAAAAAATATATATATCGTGTCATTATCACTTCAGCCCACCAAACCTTACCCTCAGCCGACCTAGTCCTCAGCCACCCTAACCTGTCTTCGGCACGCCTCGATAGGGGATTGGAGTTCGCACTAGAGAAGTCGAGTGAGCGATACTAGTTCGAAAGTAAAATTGTGTGAACGAGAGAGTGATCAGATTTGATATTATGTACGGATGGGTTATGGACATCATAATATACTTGTTCTCATTTGTTGCTAAGTGCGTAGTAGGTACCGACAATGTATGCTTCGCATTTGGAGCACACTTTCATATTATATTAATTATATATGCTTCCTAATATTAAGAAAAGGTAACATCTCGGATTACGTATCGTATTTTTATGTTTTCCCTACGGGATGCCTCATCCTTGAGATGAGATGTTTATTATATATGTATTGAAATTTTTTTCGATCGAACCACGCAAAGGAGACGTTGGGGAAATTTTCCGTAAATTTAAGGCGTTAGAATTTTATGAGAATTTTTAGAAATTTTGATAACTAAAATTTGATTTTTTGTGTTATAACTTGGAATGATATTAGTTAGTATCGGTGGATGAATTTAAAGACTTAGAAAATTTTATAATCTATTTCAGCTAATTGATTTTGGAAAGTTAAAATGGGTTTTGTGGCATTTTTCTTATCTTGGAAATTTTAAGGACGAAATTATTTTAGGGAGGGAAGTTTGTAACGACCCCTTATTTTGGTCATTTGAATTTGAAATATTTAATTATTTTAAATATTGAAAGTTAATTCTATTAGTCAAATAGCTTAAATTTCAAATATAGTGTAACAACCCGCATATTTTACGATTGTATATTTAAATATTTTATTTAAATATACAATCGTTAATCGGGTTAAAGTCCGAAAAGCTACTTTTTTTAAACAGTCGAATTGGGACTCGAGACCACTTCCATTGAGTCCAAAATGGTGTTTACAAATTTTTTGAGTATAAACATCGATATGTTTGGAGTTGAGTGAATTTTGATACTTTTCACTTAGGGCTTTGGGCTTGGGTTTGAGTTTCAGCCCACTAACCCAACTCATCTTATATCCTAACTCCACCCCCTCTCCTCTTCATACACTATCATTTCCTAACACTTCAAGCTTTAGAAAAATGGTGGAAGAGAAACGGAATTAGAAATTCCTAAGCCCTAGATTCATTTGCAAACTCAAGTTCTAGCTCCAAAATCTAAGAGAAGCTTAGGTAAGCATCCTCTTCATCTTCTCCATCTCATTTCCTCTTCAATTTCAGAAATTTCCTAAACCCTAACTTAGGAAATGTTTTCTTTTTGAGCTTAGATTGAAGCTTCTTGGGTTAAAATTGAAGAGTGATTGTATTTGCCTTGCTCTATAGCTTCTCTCTTGTGTTTTTTGGTTTAAAGGTGAGTTCTTTAACTCACATCTACGTCTATAGCTATCATTGTTGTTAGGTATGAATTCCTAACATTTGTGCATATTCATTTGCTTTTGATTTGAATTGATTTGGTGAATTTTCCAAATTTTGGTGTTTTGGTCCAATCTTACGAAAATGATGTTTGGACATTGATGTTCTGGGTGTATCGAAGAGCTTATAAGGCCGGGTTGTCGCTTGGCGTAAATTCTTAGTCGCTATTGCTCGTTCGATCGCTCCCGATACGTTTTGGCCACTTTGGCCTAGGCAAATTGTTGCCCAGACTAGGTGACCAAACGTCTGGTGACCAAGTCCAGACGTCTGGTTTGGACCTGGAGCAAAATATATGCACGTAGATTAATAGAAAAGGGCAGTGACTAATTTCAGACGTCTGAATTAAAGTTTCAGACGTTTGAAAGGGGGTCAGACGTCTGATTTGAGACTTCAGACGTCTGGTTGGTTTTCTGGAATATTTCCAGAAACCAAATCCAGACATCTGGATTAACACCTCAGACGTCTGGAATTGCCTAGTTTTGCCTATTTGCCTATCTTTGATTGAATTTCCATTGTTTATCGATTTTAGTTCTCCGATTAGTTGTTATCACTTTTATCGACCTTGATGACTTCTTTTTTGGGATCTTTGGGAATATCCATTTTGATGGATTTGGTATCGATTTCTTTGGATTTAATTCACGTCTTCGTATGTGAATCTTTGATAATTGATTGTTTCTACAATCATTTTTGTGATTTGTCACTTCTAAATACAAAGGTTTCTATACTAGTAGTAAATACTCAAACTCTTTCATCAAAACGATTTCGACACTATTTTAAATATAAAGCTTGTTTACAAAACCGTTTTCCAATCTATTAGTATATACAAACCTTTACCTCATTCGTATGAGAAATCTAATTAAACGGTTTAGTAAAACAAAGTGGTATGAAACGCTTGCGTTTACTTAATCGTTAATTCTTGGACTTGTTCGATTGAACTCTTATGACAATTTTCGAGTGGAAATCTACAATTTGTTCGTAAATATTTAAGTTAAGCCAGTGGTTATGGGACATGAAGCTAAACTCTTATATTTACTTGCTTAGTGTGATTCACACTTCTTATTGATCAATGGTGATCATTTTGTGGTTTAGACTAGCAATGTGCGATGTCTCTTTGTCCACGTGGGGAATTGTACCTCGTTTTATTGAGTTTCGTCTCATTCTTTTATGGGCTAGCGACCCATGTTCTTTTATGGTGTTTGGTTCATCGGATGTACCGTTATTGTACTACATCGATGTCCCGGCTTTTTGGTTCATCGGACATACCGTTATTGTACTGCGTCATTGCTCCGAAATTATGGTTAGCGACCATGGAATAGCGTTCCATTTGTGATACACGTGTTAGTGAGTTTTCATGCTCCCGTTGTGATAGGCCTCCCCCTTTGTGATTTCTGGATTTCTGGTTGATGATTTCTAGAATTTGTGTTTCACCTCTTTTTGTGACTGGCAATGGTATGTTTGTTAGTATTTGGGGTTTGGTGAATAAAATAAAGAATATGACATTATTTTTGGTGCTTTGAGATTCTTGAGATATTGTATGACTTTGTTGTTATTAAATGTATAATTGTCACAGTATGGCATTATGGTTATCATACGTAATTGTTATATATCTTACCCTATCTCATTTTATCTGATATTTATAGCTAGATTGATCCGTTTATTATTTTCTTATTAAATTATACTTGGGTCAGACTGAGATGTTACAGGTGCTTCTGCTTGACCCCTCATCTGGGACTATTATCTGACTTTTGGCTAACTACTTAGCATAGTAGTTTTTGTTTTTATACATTGGAGATATAGACTCCTTGATGTATAATTATTCTATTGTCCAGCACTTGTACTTATTCTTTTGTGATGTAGTGGATCTAGTTTGACCACTACTTTGATGTACACTTTTATGTGATATATTCATATCTGATTCCGCCTTTGTGATATGAATGTCTGTGACTGATTTGTGTTATGTTTATTTCTATATTTGTTTCCAAAGGCCTCATAGCCACTGTGTGGTAGCTTTGAGTTCGTATTTGATATGTCAGATTTCCTCTTAAAATGAAATGTAAGTTATATTATCTGACATATCGGTACTCGCACAAAGAAATTACACAGATGGTCGCTCCTCAACAACCTTATTCTTCATGCTAGTCGATGACATTACCCCGTAGTGTCCTTGGCTAGTGTGAGTATAGAGGTGGGGCGTCACATATAGGGATTTAATTTGAGTAAAAATGATTTTGAAAGCTGATTTAAATTCTGTTTAAATAAGAATGAAGATAGTAAACTTTTAAATTTGAATTTAAAAGTGATTAGAATGGTTTTAATAACAATTCATTTTAATTAACATGTGAAAATAGCCTTCCGGGGCACTCTCTCGGATTTTGACGAAACCGGCTTATTGGATCCATAATAGTGAATTATTGTATTTTAATGAATTTTGTAGACGTATCGTTTAGTCGTATGAGCTTGAAATTCCTAGGAATTAATATAATTTGATTTTGAAAATTAACTTTTATGTATGATGGAATTAGACCTCGATACTAGTTCCATTGTGTTCAGAATATGGGTATTTAGTATAGAACGCCAGGCATCACACCTCATTTGGAGTTCGAGATTTTGGAGCATGAATGGTGCTTTGAAAATTTTCTATAAAAGGACCTTAACATTCTCCATTTCGCAAAACCTAAAATGAAGTATGCAGCCGCCATTCATTTTTCTCCATCATCCAACGACCGTCTTCGATCAGAGCCACCAGAAGCCATATTGGCCTTCAACCTCAACTAGATGTCCGCAAGGGTGTGTTGAAGGCGATGGACGGTTAGATTGGTTTGTGATTGAGAAAGGCAATGCAGATTGACGTTCGACGTTCGTCGTTTTTGGGTTTTCAAGGCGGAGGGCGATGTTTTAGGAGGCGACTCTGGTGGTTATGGAGTCGGCGAGGTCATAGCGCTCGACTGGAACAGTGCGGCAGCAGCGCGAGATTCATGGTGGCTGTGGCGTGCAAGAAATTGCGGCGATGTTCATGAGTTTGAAAAGTGCGGCCTGGAGATAAACAAGGGTAATTAACAAATTTAAACTTAATTAATTTACTTAATTATAATTTAATTATCTCTAAGCTCTAACGTCCATATCTTGTCCATATGAGATTGGATTTGGACGTGGTCAGTGGTGTTACGCTTGTTACAACGAATACTACGTTATGGAATTAGATTGGATAGATTTGGAGCTAGTAGTTAAAATCAAACGCCCATTCAATTTTAATTTAAACCGAAATGCTTTTGCAATAGCTAGAATTTTGGTGAGTTAAACTTACCTCTTTGGACCTAATTATATTTATATAAGTGCAGATATTTTTATTGATGCTCGTTTATTGCTTGTTTGGATGATTTACTGTTTTATCAGTTGGTTTGGATTTATTCCCGCCCTTGGAGCGGATGACCTTTTATATATACCCACCTAATTACGAACGACCCTTATTATATGATTATATACTATATATGATGTAAGGGGACAGGTTGGAGGGATCCAACATGATTCCACACCACTATTGATTTTACTTTCCATATATATTGTGATATATGACTGTTAATTTTACTTTTCATATATATTGTGATATATGATTTGATGGATGCCATATTTAATGACATGGACATGAATTTTCTTAAATAGTGCTATAGTAGCACTTGGTCTTATTTTTAGTATTTCGAAATACTATAAAGTGAAGGTTTTGATTTAAAAAGGATTTATAAAGTGAACGTTTTGATTTTAAAAGGACTTTTAAAGTGATTTTGCTTTAACATATGTTTTTAATAATTATTCTTGAATTATTAAAGGAAGGACTTTATTTTAAATAAAATAAAAAGTATGATTCTAGTATTATAAACGGATAGTTTTGTGAAATTTGTTAAATAGAGATTTTTGAACTGTGTTATAAAGGTTTCAAAAACTTAATAAATAAGTCCATCTTTTATTTTAAACGAAATACAGTTTTAAAGAAGATAGAAATAGTTTGAACAAATATTTTTGAAATGGTTTATATAAAAGATTTATAAAAGTAACGTTTTATAAATAAAGTAATTGATTTATAAACGGAGTTTTATAAACCTTAAAAATGAATTTGTAATCGACATTTTTTAAATAGATTTATAAATAGGATTATATATATAAACAAGATTTATAAAGGAATAGATTTAAAAATAGAATTTTATAAATATAGAGATTTTATGAAGAGAAGTTTTATAAAATAGAATGGAGATTTATAAACATAGTTTTATAAATATGGAAATGATTTATGTTAGGATTTGACTATGGATTTTTATAAAGGAAATACATTCACGTTTTAAAAGTTAAAATAATCTTTTAAAGGAATCTTTTGAATGTAATATTTTTCAATGGAGTTAAATGGTTTATACAACGACCCACCATTTCGGACGGTTTAAATTGACAATAAACCACACATGTCAAACTCAAACTAATCAAAAGGGAGGATTGTTATGGGGTAAATAAGAAAAGAAGAGAAAGAATGAAAAACAAAACACAGACTCTCACAACGGAATGACAAAATATAATAATCAAATAAGTAGTTCATGAAGCTGTTTTACAATAACATTTGATTACACTTTTACAAGCACATCAGAGTTATACATACAGCAGGAATAAATAAATAATGCAGCGGAACAACATGATGCAGTGGAATAAATATAGTAAATAGTAATAATATACTAAATCTTCGTCTTCGTCCTCTAGAAATAGATTCTTTAACGCTTAAATGCTCAGGCAGACCCGAGCATAATGAAAGGACAAAACACTCGAGTCAGAACTAAAAGATCTTATGTAAGTTAAATCAATAGTAAATAAATATGAGTGTAACAGCTTCAGAGATGTTTACAGGATTTTACATCTTCTATCTGGTGTCTAACGTGCGTGCGATAACTTAAGAGATGTTCGGGATTCCATCTCCTAAGGATTCGTTAAACTATCTACATATATAATACAATACATTATTATAATATATCTACAGTAAAGTATTAAAATAGCATTTAGGCGTTACCCATATCCCCTTTAACACATTTTTATATAATTCCCTAGCCTATACAGATACTGTAAGATCCACCAAACCAGTGGGATACTCAGGGAGCACTCCATATGTATGGTACAAACCAAACTCGTAGTGGGCATGATAAGGCATATGACAAGGCACGCGAGGCAATGCCAAGGTAGGATTCTACCGTTTGCACTCCCGAACTAGTGGTAACGCATAGCAGCTACTTCCGCCCACCTCATAACACACTCCCAAAATCAAATCGAGGGGTGGCCACCAAATCAATCACAAAGTAATAATATGGTATCAAAGAAATGTATCCGATCGGAGGAGCGACCCCACTTGGCCCAGTATAGCTCCTGTTTTAGTCATATCAAGCTGACCCGAGGGGGTTAGGTCTGCGTTCATACCTCATATAGTAGCGTTGGCCAAACCATGCTACTTCATTCTGGATTCTCCACCATGTGCACAGTTGTTAAAGTGGTTTTCAGTACTGGCAGAGTGTATAACAATACCCAATCTCGGTCTCTTTAACAACCAAACGATTATTTCACACCGGTTAGTTCTTTTACATTTCCAAAACCGATTCACAATTGATATCAAAATATCATATTTACTTCAAAATCATATCACTTTCGAAATCATAGCACTTTCGAAATCATATTTACTTTGGAAATCAGTATTCACTTTAAATCATATTCATTTCAAAATCAAACCATATAGGTTAAATCCTCATATCAAAATATTGCCTTTAAATCAATTAAATCCAAATCATAAAAGTTCCAACTTTAACAGTTGAATATTGAAAGTAGTATATATATTGGAATAGTTATACATTAAAAATAGTTTATATTTTAAAATAAGTTATAGATTAAAATAGTTTATATATAAGAAATAGTTTATAATAGTTTAAAATAGTTTAATAGTTTAAGGATTTTAAAATAGTTAAAATAGTTTAATATAAAATGGTTTGATTATTGGAAATGGTTATATAGTAAATAGTTTAAAAATCTAAATAATTTGAATTTTAAAATAATAGAATTTAAGACAGTTTGTATTAAAATAATTAATTTGAAAATAATATCAAATCAAAATGTTTCTTTCATTTCAACAAATCTGGACCATATCTAGATTTCAAATCAACAAAACTCAAATTTAATATTTCAATTCAAATTCTCATTAAAACCATTTCAACTTATATCGATTTCAAATCCATGTTTGAACTACAAATTTAAAGCACTTCAAATTTGATAGATTTCAAAGTTTAAATATTCAAACGTTTTCAATAACTCAATTTCGATAAATTTCATTTATATTTCAAAATTCAACTTTAAAATTTCAATTTAAATTCCTTAAACAATTCATTTAAACAAATTTCAATTTCAACATTTTAAAGCTTGAAACTTGAAAATAATTCAGTTTATATAAATCAAACTTTATTTCATAATATCATTTAACTGGATTCAAAAATTAAGGATTTAAAATCATTTAATTTAACCAATTTGGTGTCCGTGTATAATTTTGTACCCAATGGTCAAGTGATACGGATATATATCATTTCAACCTGCAATAAATTTTAAATTTACGGGTATATATCATTTCAACCCGTAATCCCAAGAAAAATTCAAAAATCCGTAAAATCGCTCGAGTTTATCATTTCAACCCATAACGATTTTTCCC
The DNA here is from genome assembly GCA_030737815.1 of Allium fistulosum. Taxonomy (NCBI): domain Eukaryota; kingdom Viridiplantae; phylum Streptophyta; class Magnoliopsida; order Asparagales; family Amaryllidaceae; genus Allium; species Allium fistulosum. The sequence goes on from CM060902.1 coordinate 1,029,068,372, forward strand.
TAATCTGTAAGATCGTTCGGATATGTATCATTTCAACCCATAGTGACTTTCTAACGATAACTAAGGGAACTTGCAGTGTGATAACAATATATAAAATAAACATAACATCCGGTCATCCAATATCAATAATTAAACATCCATCACAATCATCATTCAATCAGCCAATAAATCACAACAATTAACTGGTTATCATTTTCGGGTATTCAATTAACAATTTAAATTCAATATTGAATTAAATACAATTAAATTCAATGTAAATCCAAATTAAACTCGAATCACAATTTAAATATACCAAACATCAATCAATTTCTAATCACATCATAAATTTAATTTAACTAACGTAAGATAATTTAGTAGTTGTGAGTGAGTTAAACACTCACCTTTGATTTATCGACGATTTGAAATCCAATTTAGGCCCAAAAATTAAACAATCTCAGAATGCTGCCAAATAAGTTCCATAATGTCCAAAATTTTGATACGATCACAATGGAGAAAACCACGTGTGAATCCGAGCTCGTATGCAAAAGATATAATGGTTAGAACAATTGGAAATTAAATTAAAATTAAAAACAAAGCATATAGAGTTGCCACGACATCACCTCAAATCGTGAACGAAACCCTCACGCTGCTCGACATCATTCTCGACCATAACCCTACCCAACCGCCACTATACTTCGAATTTTTGCCGCCGCTAGGTCCATCAGTGACCAGATCAGATAACTCCATTGTCTTCCTCACGCCGAGCCGCTTCTCTCATGGCCGTGCGCGAATTCATGGCCTATTACGGCAAACGAAGATCACCCTAAGGACCCGCTCGACCCCCTCTTCCCAACGTCGCCTCCCGATCGTCAAACGGTCGACGATCCACCGTTGGATCGTAAACCCTAGAAATGGACGGCCTAGGTTCTTCGTCGTTTTCTGGTCAAACCATGCATCAAATCGAAAAAAGAATTGCTACAGTAGATTGCGCTCGTCGAGGGCTTTCCAATGATATATAATATGATAGAGTTTGAATTTTTGAAATTGAATTGGGTTTAGGGTTTCTGCCATCTAAAGGAAGGAACATATAAGAAGTTGATGTACGTACATAATAAATTGAAAGGCTGCTAGGGTTTGAGAAACAAAATCTATTTATATGGACCATGATAGATAAGAATGAATGAACAGATCGTATTGGTCGAAACAATTACACAAACCCGAAAAGCCCGTTCCGCTTCCGAAACGAAAGAGGGTCATCCAATATATTAAAATATAGGTTTTAGATATTTTTAAACTCAATGGGACTAGTTTCAAACCCAAATTCCATTTTATACAGAAGTTAGCTTTTAAAATCAGTTTATTTTAAATTGAATTCAATAAATTGATTTCTACGCGTTTCGAGCTCGCACGATCAAACGACAAGTCTGATCGCTATGAAACTTGAAATCCTATAATAATTCACTGTTATGGATTCGATGAAACTAGTTTCGTCAAAATCCAAGACAATTGCAAAATGGCTAATTTCACGTTAATTAAATAAATTATTATTAACTTGGTTTAGTCACTTTTAAATTCATATTTAAAAGTTAACAATTTTTATCATTTTTGATTATATATAAATTTATAATCCATTAAAATAAAATTTCCATGTCAAATTCAAGAGTTAACATTACATAAATGTCAACGTCCAATTACACTGAAATAAAGCCTAATTAATAAATAAAAAATTCAATTAAATTCTTTAATTTTGATTTACAGTCTTTAATTAAATCAACTATAACTTTATGAATATAATTAACATTAGTTTACACTTCATTACATTCACATTTTACAGTTATCATCTTATAACTCATATTAACTACAATATTTAATTACATTAATTTCTATTAATTTACAATTAATTTCAAATGGATTAAATGTTAAGCTGATGACAAATCAATTGTTATACATTAATAACTCACTTTTACCCATTTATGGTTTACAAACAAGGATTTCAAATTTACGTACAAATAATTGATTTCACATTCTATACTAAAACCAATTAAATAAAATAACATAAAATTTTACCATAAATAAAATATTAAATTTATTCCTTACTTACAATTATACCCAAATTAACTTTACAATTGTTTCAATTTATTGACGTTACACTAAAATAGTTGTCAATAACATTCAAACAACATTATCAAACCAAATTCTAATTATTTTCCTCATTAATAAATCATAAATTTTAATTTCTCACACTATTAAATTGAAAAATCTTAATTAATTTAATATTTTAATTATCAAAAATTACGGGTCGTTACAGTTTTAAAAGGTAATTTAAAATGTACCAAGGGATGAAGACATCGATTTCAACATTTATTGTTGTGATAGCTGTTTTCGAGAAAGAAAGGAAGGCATAGACTATAACACTGTTGTTATAGTAAGTGATTTTCAAAAGGAAGTGTTTTATATAGTATGAGAGATTTATATAAATATAAATAGTCAAATCCCTAATAATTCTGTTTTGGGTTATCGTAACGATGTTTTATGCAACAATCATTTTGACCCAATAAAGCGTATTTTGGAAAATGAAGTATTCCTCAAAAGATATGTAAATATACTTACTATGGGTTTAACTATATGGAGATATTTTCTAAGTGTTGAAAATGAAATGGTTTGTGAATATACTTATACCGTTGAGATAAGTAAGTGGAACTGTTTTCCAGATATCAAAAGATTGAAATGGATTTGAGAATGTATCCTTTTAATGATATTTTGAGATAAATATTTGGAAAGTGATTTAATTAATATAAGATTAGTTAAATAGGCCTAGTGACTGCTTGTGTTCTCGATTGTATTTTTAGTCATTTTTGGTTCCTTGATTTGATGTGGAAACTGATTAGTCATACATTTAGTACGAGGCAAACTGAGTGGGTTTGATTATCGTTTGGTTTTAAGCATGATGATTCGAGTAGGGCAAAGTGACTATGGTACTCCAATCTACAGAGCTTCCTTCTTGGCCGAAGGATAGCAAGTTCAGCATTGGAAATGTGATAAGTCTATGAGACTTGGTTTCTATATGAGGTTGATGGCCTTTTATCGATTGTTGGTCCGTAGAGACCGGGATCAGATTTATCTGAAAACCACTTCGGATCATCATATGCATTCGAAAGTGCAGATTTGTTGAAGATGATGATTTTTGAAGATGGAGATCTTCATGATGTTGGGCTACTTGCCACTAGCCCTGCGATTCCATATTATATATATATGGTGCCTGTAGTGCTCTGTTATGAAAATTTTTGATGCAAGGACTACTCGCTACTAATCCTGTCTTGGAGCTTCCGAAGACATGCTGGAGGTCTTCAAGTCGTATTCATGTATATGTTTATTTTTCACCACGTTAGTTGTTTAAAATTATCAGCATTTGTAAGGACATGTTGTTATAACTGTCCAGGTTTATGATTAACGATTTGTTGTTATACTCTTATTGATGTATGTATATTACAGTTTCTCTTTTGTAAAGATCATTGGTATTATATTATATGATGTTCCACTGCATTGTGAGATTCTATGTTGTTCGGTTTTCTTTCTCTCTTCTCTCTTCTCTTCTTTCTTCTTTCTTTCCCTTTACTATTCATATTTTCGTTCAATTTGAGTTGGACTTGTGTGGTTTATTATTAGCTTGAAATTTGCGGAATTACGGGTCATTATAAGAGCTGGATGAGTGCCTACCATAGTATTCTTATTTCCGCTGCACTACTGTATTGTATATATCAACACTGTTAGGACATGTAGTTATAATTATCCAGGATGATGATAATACTTAGGTTTTAGTAACTCTGATATTTTAGTATCTAGAGTTCCCCTTTGTACCATTCCTTTGATATTATATATTACCGTTTAGTTATGAGATTCTGATGTTGTGTTCTTCCTTTCCTGTTCTATTCTTCTTCTTTTTTTATTTTACCCTAACCTTTTGTCTTTCCAACACTTAGGCGCTGCAAACGAATACCATGGATGTATTTATTATCGACATTTGAGAGTCAAAAAGTAAAATCATTACACGACAAATGCTCGAAATCAGTGGTGGTCGAGAGATGGAGAAAATCCGACAAGCACATAATGGAGATTTGAGCGTAGTGCTGTGTTCGTATCATGGAATGGAGATTTTTAGAGGTGATCGTAATATTTTTAGTGGTATAAATCGATGTGGGGAAGGAGATGATCGTTTTTCGATCATCTGGGAAACTCTAGCAAGGTGGTGATCTAAGGAAGGTGTGAAGGTGTCTTCAGCAGCATTAGGGGATAGCGGTGATGTTGGAAGTGGTCACAACTTCTCTGGTTATCGGAGTTGATGGAAATAGCTCGAGTTAGGGTTTTGGCGTATTGGGTTTTCGGTTCCACTTTTTAGCTTGATGGCGGCATGTGAAGGCATCGAGTGTGACGTGGGCTAGGTCGAAGGTGCGCCTGGGTGTGGCGGTGGCACTAGCATAGGCGGTGGTGGTTGTAAGTGGCCACGACGATGGAGAAGGATGTGTGATCGTGGATTGGTCGAGGGAGTTCGATAGCCTGGCATGCATTTTATTTTGGAAGAAATGCTCGAATTCCACTGGAAGGTGCTGGAGCAGGTGTTGAGGGTGGCAGTCAATGGAGGTCGATGAGAGAAGTTCGCGGATGGTCTTGGTTCAGTGATTGGGTGTATGGTTGGTAGTGTCATGTGCACAGACGTGCACATTTTCGTACACATTACATGAATCAGATTGGAGATTTTTTTTACGGGAGATGGAGAAGGGATGCAAGCCAGGTAGGCTAGGATATTGGGCTGGCTTTTGGGTGTTGGGTAAGAATAAACTATACTTTAGTTGTTTAATTTATATTAAACCGAGTATGTTAGATTTAAAAAGCTATAACTTGCTCATTTTAAATTTGTTTAACCAGCGGATTTTTGCGTTGGACTTGTATTAATGAATGCAACGTTATGGTATAACTAGTTGATAGTTTTGATGAAGTACAAATTTATGATAAAATAATAGTGACTGAATATAATTACGTTATTTTAAAAAATAACGTCGTTAAATTAACTATACTTCATTGGTGTTAACTATTTGGCCAAATAAAACACCGTTCTTTTAAATTAATTTACTTCGATTATTTTGAACATTTATTAGCAGAATAAATCCTGTTTTGCTATAATTAACTTAATAGATTGTTTTGGACATCTGTTTTGCAAAATAAAACATCGTTCCGCTATAATTAACTGAATAGATTATTTATGACATCTGTTTAGCAGAATAAATCCCCGTTCTGCTAATATATTAATTTGGACATTTATTCATACAATAGTTAATTAATATGTCGATAATATTGAATAAGTGATGGATTAGATGATGATCGTAAATTGTTGATTTGTTTACATATTTGCTTGCTTATGTAAATACCAGTGATATGACTTGGAAAGTTAAATTAAAATAAATTGTAGCTTAACTAAATACCATTGTGGGCTGGGCCTCTTTTTGAATTTGAGAAGTTATGGATTTAAATTAACTTTCATTTTTATAACAATTTGAGGTTAAGTGTTTATTTAATTATAAATGATTTAAAATATAGAGATTAATGATGTTTTAAAGTAAGTTAATTATTTATTTTATTAAAGACATTTTAAGACAATTAATTATTCTATTAAAGATATTTAATTAATTATATTATTAATGTTGTTTAAAGATATATAATTATATTATTAATGTGGTTTAAAGATATTTAATTATATTGTTAATGTTTTTAAAGTTATTAATTATTTTATAATTGTTGTTTTAAGTTAATCAATTGGTTTAATTATGGTTTAAGCTAAGTACTTATTTTTGTTAACGATGTTTTAAGTTATTAATTATTTTATTAATAATGTTAAAGTTAATTAATTATTTTATAAATGATGTTTTAAAGTTAATTAATTATTTTATAAATGATGTTTCAAAGGTAATTAATTAATTTAATAAAGGGTTTTATAAAACAAAATTGTTTTGCAAAAGGAATATTTGAATAAAAGGGATTTATTAAAGGAGTTTATAAATTTGAAAAGAGATCTTGGAAATTTTAAAAGAGTATTTATGGATGTTAAAGTGGAATTTAAAGAGACTATAATACTCTAATTATTGTAAAATATTCTGGAAAGTGGGAAAAGAAGTTTGGTATATAATGCTTTGTTTTAAATGAATAGTATATGGAAATTCAATAGTCCAATACTTAGTACTAAAAGCCGATGAGTAGACTGATCCTTTATCTGTGAGATCTAGAACCAGAGTTTCTAGGTGAGGGATATGGTAAGTCGAAAATATCGAAAACATGTCAAGTAAAGGAGTTTTATAAATAGATTTTTAGAGGAGATTAATAAAAGGAGATATATAAATAATTTTAGATATTTATAAAATAAGCTTTATAAATAAAATTAGAGATTTATAAAAGGATTTGTAAATATGGTATGGGTTGATAAAATGGAATTCTATAAAAGGAATATGATTTGATTTTGATAAATAATTCTTCTTAATTATGGTGGTATCTAAAGCATTCTTTCCATACCTAATCCCAAAAGAAAAGTGGTTTGGGTTTAGAGTAAGTAATGTTTTAAATGAAATTTGTTTTTGGGACATTTAAGAATTAATTCTGAAAAGAGAAAATCTTCCTTAAGTTTTGTTAATATACTTATATCGTTGAGACAAATATATGAATGTTTTTCCAAGTATTGAAAGGAGTATAAGGGGTTTGCAAAATATATCTATTATGAAGGTATTTTGAATCAAATAATTAAAAAGAGGTTTAATTAATGAAAGACTATTTAGAATAAGCTTAGTAGATCCCATATGGAATTTAAATCTATGTGATTGTTTGTTTATTTGACAGTTATATAACCAACTATAAAATCTTGGCCAAAATATAACTCTGGAAATATCACGGAGAAGCACGGGGGTTATATGACATGGTTATCTTCGATGAGGCTATACTATGCGTATAAATCTCGTTTTGTACTCCTAGGACAAATGATAAGGAAATCTATTAGCTTAAATGATTAGGAGGCGATCTCCGCTCTTATTTATTTTCTGATTATTTCCAAAAGAACCGGAGTTGAGTTACCAGAACTATCGATTTGGTTTTGGAGCGACTAGTGAGTATGGGAGTGTACTTATATGAGATAATCGAAACTGTAACCACTTTAAAACCATATGCATGTTCTACGCTTTGGAGGAGGTTCGAGATGACGGAATCAAAGATGGCGTCCTTTGAAGTGCAAGGGCCACTTGCTTCTAATCCTGAGGGTGGTTCCAAAAAGGATGTCGTAATAGCGCCTTCGTTTGTTCATATCCTGAACAACTTGTATTGATGTATGCTGGCATTGCATTGTACCTGGAGGGCAGTGTTAGCATTCCAAATGGGATTTGCTAAGAGAGGAAAAAGGTAATCATGACATCATAAGCCTTACAATCAGGTAATGACTAAAACAGGTGATATGCGACAGAGATATGTGATTCGCTACCATTAGAAGCATCATTCCTTGATCTGGATTCGATATTTATGGTTTTTGTTATGCTTGCGCACGGGAAGAGTAGGGTCAAGTGCAAATGTTTTGTAGCCTTGGTGCCCGGGAATGATATAATCCGATATGACATGTTAGGAAGGTGGAATGGGCACGCTGGGGATGAAAACTGTACCACCAGGAGATATCATTCTGAGCGGAGCTGGACCGGGCGCTGCCATCCTACCTCCAGAACTGCCACCATGAGCCACTGCTTCCATTTCAGCATCGATTTGTGCGAACATCTCCTCTTCAGTAACCGCTCGAGCCTCGCTGGGGGCATCAGTAGTTGGCATTGAAGAACTTGTAGCAGGAGCGCCTCCACCCATAACAAATGGCAAGTCGGCAAGAGGATCGCCATGATGGCAAAATAGTTCTTCCATCAGCTGCTCATCAAACACAAGCGTGCTTCCCTGCATATCGTCAAGGGAGGCAGTTGTAGTTATAGTGATCGCTTCGGTAACACTAGCTTCCTGCGTATGATATGATTCATGAGTAACAGGAGGCCCGGCAGGTGCAGCATCGATCATTGGACAAAGAATAAGAGAACTGTCAGAATTTAATTCAAATAAAGATTTCGACTTAAGGCAGATGTGCGGAATGTTCATGATACCTTCCTCAGTTTGACTTGTAGGCGGCGGAACGACTTCAGTAACTTGCACTGTAGCCGAAGACATCTACGGCTGATCCGGATTGTAGGCAAGAATAGCTTGTGGATCGACCACAGATGAAGATTCGGGCTGGGTTGATGCTGGAACTTCAAGACCCGCCTCATGATGGTTAACCCCTAAACCTCTCCTATTTCGAAGTGCTGGGCGCCGAGTCTTTTCTTTTCATGCAGAATCATTGACTCATGAAGAATCTTCCTTTCGTCTTCATTCAGAATGCGATTCTTGAGTTCAAATTCATCCACAGACTCACCCAGATGCGCCTCCTTCTCTTCTTTAACTAATCGGCCCCAGGCGTTGTAGAGATGCGCCGGATAATCATCATGCCAGGCTAGACCCCTGTGCCTCAGCACGTTAGCGTTGTAAACAACGAGAAGATCTTTGATATCAGCCTCTAGCCTGGACTCGGTCGATTTCACTTTCTCCTCAACCTCAGTCTCCACCACGTGGACTTTAGCCATGGCCGCATCCCTCTCACCCCGGAGCAAGACAGCCTGCTCGCATGCCTCCTGGGCCGCGTTGTTCGCATCATCTTTCTCCTTGGCCATGTCGGCGAATTTAGCCTTGAGCTCATTGAGTTCCTTGGCCACCACATCCCGCTCGGCGGTGACTGTAGTATTCCGGTGGTCCATCTCCTCCACCAAGGCAACGTGTGTCTGCCTCAACCTCTCCATCGCCACGATCGCTTCGTCAGCCTTTTTGGTGGCCTCAATTTCAGATATCCGAGAAGGCTCGGCCTCGATGTTGAGCACCTGAATGATTCGGTCCTTTTTGGCGAGCTCGGACTCCATTTTCTCAAGCGCTTTGGCTCGCTCAAAGGCCACCTTGGAAGCTTTCTCTGCAGCCTTTACCCACTCTCTATACTGGGTGTAGATGTCATGAATGTAATCATGCATCGTGTTTTCCACTCCAGATGGGATTCTCTTTAAGTGAGGTGGAAAGACGTAGCCATCGAAGCATATGTTCGGAAACTCCTTCCTCATTTGAGCCAATTTAAAGGCCCCTTCTCCTGTGGGCTCAGTTGGAACCTGCTCTGCAATTATGGAGGCCATGGTTTCGACTCTCTGGAGATGAGTCTCGGATCTAGAAGTGTGAGAAGATGGCCTGTGACGTGGAGGTCCTGGCGGATGTGGAACAAAAACAGGAGGTGGAGACGGAAGTCTAAGGGGAGGAGAGCGAGATCTAGATCGGTGTTTGTATTCTCTGTCCCTGTCCCGCTCATACCTCTCTTGATTAGAGTACCCGCGATCGCGGTCTCTATCCGAGTCTCTCCTATAGGAATCATAATAAGTAGAAGAAGACTTTCGGACCGAGCGAAGATTCCCTAGCATCGATCCTTTCCAAGACATAGTACCTGAAAATGAGAGATGAAGCAAAAGTTAGTGATTTCTTAGGTTGGGCGATTTACAGTTATGAATCATGTAGTGCAGTGAAGTGTATGCATGTGCAACCCCCCGACCAACCGGAAATGTCGGTCGCACTCATAGCAAGCGACCCGCTCAGTTCAAGAGCATTATCAAGCTCCTCCATCCCGGTGTCGTGTTGAAATGACACATAATCCGGAATCGGAATATCAGTAAGCCCTTCAAAAGGATTCTCTACTTGCGGGGGAGGAGCCTCCGAAATTCAAATCCCCGGGACGGGCAAGGACATAACCATGGATTTTAATCTCACGGATTTAGAACGCTTGTGAGCAACTGCCTTGCCTTTTCTCCTTCCGCCTGAATCCTGGACATCGGAAGAAGGCCCAGCTTGGAGTTCGTTATGAGCGGGCGTTCTCTCCGGATCAACTTCTTCAGCTATTACGACTCCCGGCGCCTTGCGCTTCACCCGCTTCTTTGAGACTGCTCTAAGTGTCCCTTCCAGCCGTATGCTTTGCTTACGTTCAATCAGTCTGACGATTCTCAAGTTTCTATCGGTTAGAACCAAGTCAATGTGCCTCTCTTCACCCGTAACCGTTTGGAGGATCCGAACTAGCTCTCTGAAGTATCCACCGTCAGGTCGGGAGATTGCGGCTGTGAAAGAAGAGAAGTATGTCAGATTTGAGGTCGGTTATAATTATCTCGATAATTCAAGAGAAAGATTGCAATGCTTACGTCTATCCAACCATCGCCTAGCGAATCCAAGGGGGCACCGAACGTAGAACCATTCAGTTTTAAAGTAACTCAGCCTTCCCCAAGACCCAGTTACTATTTGACAGTTCCTAACCGCTTCCAAGAAGGTGAAAGAAGGGCTGTCTCCATGACTCTTAATGTTAAATAGAAATCTAATCTCGATCGGCTTTGGAGGTCGAAAGAGAATCTCCGTAAACAGAATGAAGGTGCTATTCAACAAAGCGTACCCGTTGGGGTGTAGCTGGGATGGAGCTATTCCAAGGAATGATAACATCTCCCTTATATATTGATTGAACAGAGGAAGTGTCCCCGCTGTGCAAGCGTAATGGTTGAAAGTAGTAAACCCCTTCGGGGGAGCATGTGGCATGTCATTTGGCCCAGGCAGTAATCGTCAAGCGACAAGCCGTGCCTTAAAAAAATCCGTCCCAGCATATCTTCGGAGATGCCGGACGACACAGAATCTTGTGGACGACAAATGAACCGGGCGCCTGGAAGCTCGTTCGGAGCTGGATTTATAACTTCGACTTCAATGATCGGTATCTCGATGGTTGAAGGAATTGAACTCGGGAGTTCCTGCTGCTGTGAACTTGAAGGTTCCATGACTAACTAGCTTATGAAAAATCATTGTTAAACAGACAATAACGCTCGTGCATCCCCCAGTGTAAAGTGTGTAAGTGTGTTGTGCAGTGCAGTGCAGTGCTGCATATCACTTGACAAGTTCTACGGATTTAAAGAGAGCATGTGAACGATAAGACTTCAAAATTCAGTCGGAATGACCGTCATCGCTGACCGTCACAACCACGCCATCCAATTATTAGCGATTGATCCGAGTTAGAGTTTGTTAAAGTTTTGTTAAGTTACAATTCCATCGACGAGCTTCGATAGGCAGTTAAATATGCAGGGTAATAGTTAAGTCCAGATATGCGAGAATGAAGCTCATCGAAAATCATGTTATCAGTTATTCAAGGTTTCGAATCCATCAGGATCCGGGTTCGTATCAATCGTCAGGAATTCGCTTCAAATCGATCGTTAGTGTTTAATTTCGTATCGATCAAGGTCAGAGGCTTCGAATCGATCGTGGACGGTTGGGTTCAAATCAGCCAGAGGAGCCCCGGCTTCGTATCGATCACATACGCTCGATGCATATCGTATCGATACGAAGCAGTATTCTTCGAATCGATCTGAAGTCAAGGACTTCGACTCGATCACATTCACTTGATACATTTCGTATCGATCGAAGGAGTATTCTTCGAATCGATCTGAAGCCAAGGACTTCGACTCGATCACTGGCTTAGTTCTCGCATCAAATTTTGGAGATAAAATTTCGTATTGATCGTACAAGACGAGCCCACACAACAATCATTGCAGATCGACACAAAAGGAAGATCAAGCCATCCCCTTCCATACTCGTTCTTCCCCAGATCGATTCGAACTCCATTTTTCTCCTCTTTCGACCTCGCACGAAATCTACTTCCCAAACAATGTTTGGACATGAATTCGAATGGAATGGCATGAGAATTTGAGTCTCATCTTTTTGGGACTAAGGTTGTTCGATTGATTATCTTATTCTCGATAACTGGTTCGAGGGATTAAAGGTTCTGATTCGATTCGAAGGCAAAAAGCAGTTTCTTCTCTTAGTCTATGGAGCGATACGAAAGCGAAGACAAAGTAAAAAGTAAAAAAGTGAAAAACGACTAAGTCCACAGTATTTATATGGACTCGAGCATGAAGGCAAAAAACGATTCGCATCCTAGTAGATTCGACCGGTTGCAAAACATTACCACGGGATCGATTCGAACAAGCCATTCGAATCCATCAACCCTCAGACGACTTCTATTTCGTATCGATCGTGGGGCTTTTGTTCGTATCCATTGAGCATTACGCTATTCGAATCCGTCAACATGAGCCTTTATCGAAGCGAGTTTTTTTTTGGGGGGAGGGGAAGGAGCCCGCTCACTGACTCGGCCCAGGCGAGGGAGGTGGTGGGCCTACCCATCCCAACCTGGGGTATGCTGGGATTCGCGAAGAGCAGTACCTTATGATGTTCATGACCAATCGGATCCTGACGTACCAGTTGCCAACGAAGGATTTTCTGAGTCACCACAAATCCATCGATATGAAACCACTGTTCCTATCGATCATCTTCGACTCCATCTCCTGTGCAGCGATACGAACGATCAGTGCGAACCCATCGATACAAATTCGTGTCCAATGACACCAGACCCATCGATTCGAAATACACAACAGGGGCTGTTCTGAAGGCATTGAACACTATAGATACGAACAGCCGCTTCGTATCCATCGAACCCCACATCCATCGATTCGAAATGCTCATTTCGTATCCATTAATGCAATGGAAATCAATGCAAAGACAATATTTCAACCCTTCACATTGATTCAGGAGAGGATCGTTACGAAGGAACATTCAAAAACAACCATCGAGTGTTGTTACAACGAATTTCACATCGGTTCAGGAGAGGATCGAAACAGAATTCAATATAAGATAAACTGACAATGACTCGTGAACGTCAGCGAGAGTCAGATTAGCATATATGCATATATGTCGGACTAATCTTCAATATTCCAGATTTACAGGAATTAGAAACTCATTTGATAACGATTACAACAACAAATGTCTAATCACTAGCATACATCAATCAGTTGCAACAATACAGGGTACAACAGTTGACAGTCAATAGTTTACATTATCGAGAAAATTAGTCAAAGATTACAAATTTCATCTAAAAGACGATAACTATTCAGAATGAAGATTGCAGCATTTCAAAGCACATCATGTTTCCACAAGACGTACTTTGGGGGGCAAATGTTATCCCGCCTTTTGGCAAGGCCGTGACACTAAGGACTTGACTAGAAACCAATGACGGTTCGTCTTAGAGATCGGTTATACACCAGCTCACTATGGATATCAACGAATTTTGTCCGAGTCTGGATTGTGCTAAAATTGATATGACACGACAAGCGAGGCTATGAGAGCCAATGTTCCAAATTTCAAGTCAATCCGACTTCGTATGCTTAAGTTACGATCGGTGCAAGATTGGATGAAAACTAGCCTCTATTCGAATTGATCGAGTTCGAATCCATCAGGGAAGCTTACTTCGACTCGATCGGCTCCGCATCGATCACCAGGGTCTACTTCGACTCGATCGGCTCCGCATCGATCACCAAAGCCTACTTCAAATCCATCAAGGGACAACACACTTCGGGTCAGACCGAGATCTTACAGGTGCTTCTGCTTGACCCCTCATCTGGGACTATTATCTGACTTTTGGCTAACTACTTAGCATAGTAATTTTTGTTTTTATACATTCGAGATATAGACTCCTTGATGTATAATTATTCTTTTGTCCAGCACTTGTACTTATTCTTTTGTGATGTAGTGGATCTAGTTTGACCACTACTTTGATGTACACTTTTATGTGATATATTCATATCTGATTCCGCCTTTGTGATATGAATGTCTGTGACTGATTTGTGTTATGTTTATTTCTATATTTGTTTCCAAAGGCCTCATAGCCACTATGTGGTAGCTTTGAGTTTGTATTTGATATGTCGGATTTCCTCTTGAAACGAAATGTAAGTTATATTTTCTGACATATCGGTACTCGCACAAAGCAATTACACAGATGGTCGCTCCTCAACAACATTATTCTTCACGCTAGTCGACGACATTACCCCGTAGTGTCCTTGGCTAGTGTGAGTATAGAGGTGGGGCGTCACATATAGGGATTTAATGTAAGTAAAAATGATTTCGAAAGCTGATTTAAATTTGGTTTAAATAAGAATGAAGATAGTAAACTTTTAAATTTGAATTTAAAAGTGATTAGAATGGTTTTAATAACAATTCATTTTAATTAACATGTGAAAATAGCCTTCCGAGGCACTCTCTCGGATTTTGACGAAACCAGCTTATTGGATCCATAATAGTGAATTATTGTATTTTAATGAATTTTGTAGACGTATCGTTTAGTCGTATGAGCTTGAAATTCCTAGGAATTAATATAATTTGATTTTGAAAATTAACTTCTATGTATGATGGAATTAGACCTCGATACTAGTTCCATTGTGTTCAGAATATGGGTATTTAGTATAGAACGCCAGGCATCACACCTCATTTGGAGTTCGAGATTTTGGAGCATGAATGGTGCTTTGAAAATTTTCTATAAAAGGACCTCAACATTCTCCATTTCGCAAAACCTAAAATGAAGTATGCAGTCGCCATTCATTTTTCTCCATCATCCAACGACCGTCTTGGATCAGAGCCACCAAAAGCCATATTGGCCTTCAACCACAACTAGATGTCCGCAAGGGTGTGTTGAAGGCGATGGACGGTTAGATTGGTTTGTGATCGAGAAAGGCAATGCAGATTGACGTTCGACGTTCGTCGTTTTTGGATTTTCAAGGCGGAGGGCGATGTTTTAGGAGGCGACTCTGGTAGTTATGGAGTCGGCGAGGTCATAGCGCTCGACTGGAACAGTGCGGCAGCAGCGCGAGATTCATGGTGGCTGTGGCGTGCAAGAAATTGCGGCGATGTTCATGAGTTTGAAAAGTGCGTCCTGGAGATAAACAAGGGTAATTAACAAATTTAAACTTAATTAATTTACTTAATTATAATTTAATTATCTCTAAGCTCTAACGTCCATATCTTGTCCATACGAGATCGGATTTGGACGTGGTCAGTCGTGTTACGCTCGTTACAACGAATACTACGTTATGCAATTAGATTGGATGGATTTGGAGCTAGTAGTTAAAATCAAACTCCCATTCAATTTTAATTTAAACCGAAATGCTTTTGCAATAGCTAGAATTTTGGTGAGTTAAACTTACCTCTTTGGACCTAATTATATTTGTATAAGTGCAGATATTTTTATTGATGCTCGTTTGTTGCTTGTTTGGATGATTTACTGTTTTATCAGTTGGTTTGGATTTATTCCCGCCCTTGGAGCGAATGACCTTTTATATATACCCACCTAATTACGAACGACCCTGTATTATATGATTATATACTATATATGATGTAAGGGGACAGGTTGGAGGGATCCAACATGATTCCACACCACTGTTGATTTTACTTTCCATATATATTGTGATATATGACTGTTAATTTTACTTTTCATATATATTGTGATATATGATTTGATGGATGCCATATTTAATGACATGGACATGAATTTTCTTAAATAGTGCTATAGTAGCACTTGGTCTTATTTTTAGTATTTCGAAATACTATAAAGTGAAGGTTTTGATTTAAAAAGGATTTATAAAGTGAACGTTTTGATTTTAAAAGGACTTTTAAAGTGATTTTGATTTAACATATGTTTTTAATAATTATTCTTGAATTATTAAAGGAAGGGGTTTATTTTAAATAAAATAAAAAGTATGATTCTAGTATTATAAACTGATAGTTATGTGAAATTTGTTAAATAAAGATTTTTGAACTATGTTATAAAGGTTTCAAAAACTTAATAAATAAGTCCATCTTTTATTTTAAATGAAATACAGTTTTAAAGAAGATAGAAATAGTTTGAACAAATATTTTTGAAATGGTTTATATAAAAGATTTATAAAAGTAACGTTATATAAATAAAGTAATTGATTTATAAATGGAGTTTTATAAACATTAAAAATGAATTTGTAATCGACCTTTTGTAAATAGATTTATAAATAGGATTATATATATAAACAAGATTTATAAAGGAATAGATTTAAAAATAGAATTTTATAAATATAGAGATTTTATGAAGAGAAGTTTTATAAAATAGAATGGAGATTTATAAACATAGTTTTATAAATATGGAAATGATTTATGTTAGGATTTGACTATGGATTTTTATAAAGGAAATACATTCACGTTTTAAAAGTTAAAATAATCTTTTAAAGGAATCTTTTGAATGTAATATTTTTCCATGGAGTTAAATGGTTTATACAACGACCCACCATTTCGGACGGTTTAAATTGACAATAAACCACACATGTCAAACTCAAACTAATCAAAAGGGAGGATTGTTATGAGGTAAATAAGAAAAGAAGAGAAAGAATGAAAAACAAAACACAGACTCTCACAACGGAATGACAAAATATAATAATCAAATAAGTAGTTCATGAAGCTGTTTTACAATAACATTTGATTACACTTTTACAAGCACATCAGAGTTATACATACAACAGGAATAAATAAATAATGCAGCGGAACAACATGATGCAGTGGAATAAATATAGTAAATAGTAATAATATACTAAATCTTCGTCTTCGTCCTCTAGAAATAAATTCTTTAACGCTTAAATGCTCAGGCAGACCCGAGCATAATGAAAGGACAAAAAACTCGAGTCAGAACTAAAAGATCTTATGTAAGTTAAATCAACAGTAAATAAATATGAGTGTAACAGCTTCAGAGATGTTTACGGGATTTTACATCTCCTATCTGGTGTCTAACGTGCGTGCGATAACTTAAGAGATGTTCGGGATTCCATCTTCTAAGGATTCGTTAAACTATCTACATATATAATACAATACATTATTATAATATATCTACAGTAAAGTATTAAAATAGCATTAAGGCGTTACCCATATCCCCTTTAACACATTTTTATATAATTCCCTAGCCTATACAGATACTGTAAGATCCACCAAACCGGTGGGATACTCAGGGAGCACTCCATAGGTATGGTACAAACCAAACTCGTAGTGGGCATGATAAGGCATATGACAAAGCACGCGAGGCAATGCCAAGGTAGGATTCTACCGTTTGCACTCCCGGACTAGTGGTAACGCATAGCAGCTACTTCCGCACACCTTATAACACACTCCCAAAATCAAATCGAGGGGTGGCCACCAAATCAATCACAAAGTAATAATATGGCATCGAAGAAATGTATCTGATCGGAGGAGCGACCCCACTTGGCCCGGTATAGCTCTTGTTTTAGTCATATCAAGCTGACCCGAGGGGGTTAGGTCTGCGTTCATACCTCATATAGTAGCGTTGGCCAAACCATGCTACTTCATTCTGGATTCTCCACCATGTGCACAGTTGTTAAAGTGGTTTTCGATACTGGCAGAGTGTATAACAATACCCAATCTCGGTCTCTTTAACAACCAAACGATTATTTCACACCGGTTGGTTCTTTTACATTTCCAAAACCGATTCACAATTGATATCAAAGTATCATATTTACGTCAAAATCATATCACTTTCGAAATCATATTTACTTTCAAAGTCATATCACTTTCGAAATCATATTTACTTTGGAAATCAGTATTCACTTTAAATCATATTCATTTCAAAATCAAACCATATAGGTTAAATCCTTATATCAAAATATTGCCTTTAAATCAATTAAATCCAAATCATAAAAGTTCCAACTTTAACAGTTGAATATTGAAAGTAGTATATATATTGGAATAGTTATACATTAAAAATAGTTTATATTTTAAAATAAGTTATAGATTAAAATAGTTTATATATAAGAAATAGTTTATAATAGTTTAAAATAGTTTAATAGTTTAAGGATTTTAAAATAGTTAAAATAGTTTAATATAAAATGGTTTGATTATTGGAAATGGTTATATATTAAATAGTTTAAAAATCTAAATAATTTGAATTTTAAAATAATAGAATTTTAGACAGTTTGTATTAAAATAATTAATTTGAAAATAATATCAAATCAAAATGTTTCTTTCATTTCAACAAATCTGGACCATATCTAGATTTCAAATCAACAAAACTCAAATTTAATCTTTCAATTCAAATTCTCATTAAAACCATTTCAACTTATATCGATTTCAAATCCATGTTTGAACTACAAATTTAAAGCACTTCAAATTTGATAGATTTCAAAGTTTAAATATTCAAACGTTTTCAATAATTAAATTTTGATAAATTTCATTTATATTTCAAATTTCAACTTTAAAATTTCAATTTAAATTCCTTAAACAATTCATTTAAACAATTTTCAATTTCAACATTTTAAAGCTTGAAATTTGAAAATAATTCAGTTTATATAAATCAAACTTTATTTCATAATATCATTTAACTGGATTCAAAAATTAAGGATTTAAAATCATTTAATTTAACCAATCCGGTGTCCGTATATAATTTTGTACCCAATGGTCAAGTGATACAGATATATATCATTTCAACCTGCAATAAATTTTAAATTTACGGGTATATATCATTTCAACCCGTAATCCTCAGAAAAATTCAAAAATCCGTAAAATCGCTCGAGTTTATCATTTCAACCCATAACGATTTTTCCCTAATCTGTAAGATCGTTCGGGTATGTATCATTTCAACCCATAGTGACTTTCTAACGATAACTAAGGGAACTTGCAGTGTGATAACAATATATAAAATAAACATAACATCCGGTCATCCAATATCAATAATTAAACATCCATCACAATCGTCATTCAATCAGCCAATAAATCATAACAATTAACCGATTATCATTTTCGGGTATTCAATTAACAATTTAAATTCAATAATGAATTAAATACAATTAAATTCAATGTAAATCCAAATTAAACTCGAATCACAATTTAAATATACCAAACATCAATCAATCAATTTCTAATCACATCATAAATTTAATTTAACTAACGTAAGATAATTTAGTAGTTGTGAGTGAGTTAAACACTCACCTTTGATTTATCGACGATTTGAAATCCAATTTAGGCCCAAAAATTAAACAATCTCAGAATGCTGCCAAATAAGTTCCATAATGTCCAAAATTTTGATACGATCACAATGGAGAAAACCACGTGTGAATCCGAGCTCGTATGCAAAAGATATGATGGTTAGAACAATTGGAAATTAAATTAAAATTAAAAACAAAGCATATAGAGTTGCCACGACATCACCTCAAATCGTGAACGAAACCCTCACGCTGCTCGACATCGTTCTCGACCACAACCCTACCCAGCCGCCACTATACTTCGAATTTTTGCCGCCGCTAGGTCCATCAGTGACCAGATCAGATAACTTCATTGTCTTACTCATGCCGAGCCGCTTCTCTCATGTCCGAGCGCGAATTCATGGCCTATTACGGCAAACGAAGATCACCCTAAGGACCCGCTCGACCCCTTCTTCCCAACGTCGCCTCCCGATCGTCAAACGGTCGACGATCCACCGTTGGATCATAAACCCTAGAAATGGACGGCCTAGGTTCTTCGTCGTTTTCTGGTCAAACGATGCATCAAATCGAAAAAAGAATTGCTGCAGTAGATTGCGCTCGTCGAGGGCTTTCCAATGATATATAATATGATAGAGTTTGGAGAGTTTGAATTTTTGAAATTGAATTGGGTTTAGGGTTTCTGCCATCTAAAGGAAGGAACATATAAGAAGTTGATGTACGTACATAATAAACTGAAAGGCTGATAGGGTTTGAGAAACAAAATCTATTTATATGGACCAGGATAGATAAGAATGAATGAACAAATCGTATTGGTCGAAACAATTACACAAACCCGAAATGCCCGTTCCGCTTCCGAAACGAAAGTGGGTCATCCAATATATTAAAATATAGGTTTTCGATATTTTTAAACTCAATGGGAGTAGTTTCAAACCCAAATTCCATTTTATACAGAAGTTAGCTTTTAAAATCAGTTTATTTTAAATTGAATTCAATAAATTGATTTCTACGCGTTTCGAGCTCGCACGATCAAACGACAAGTCTAATCGCTACGAAACTTGAAATCCTACAATAATTCACTGTTATGGATTCGATGAAACTAGTTTCGTCAAAATCCAAGACAGTTGCAAAATGGCTAATTTCACGTTAATTAAATAAATTATTATTAACTTGGTTTAGTCACTTTTAAATTCATATTTAAAAGTTAACAATTTTTATCATTTTTGATTATATATAAATTTATAATCCATTAAAATAAAATTTCCATGTCAAATTCAAGAGTTAACATTACATAAATGTCAACGTCCAATTACACTGAAATAAAGCCTAATTAATAAATAAAAAATTCAATTAAATTCTTTAATTTTGATTTACACTCTTTAATTAAATCAACTATAACTTTATGAATATAATTAATATTAGTTTACATTTCATTACATTCACATTTTACAGTTATCATCTTATAACTCATATTAACTACAATATTTGATTACATTAATTTTTATTAATTTACAATTAATTTCAAATGGATTAAATGTTAAGCTGATGACAAATCAATTGTTATACATTAATAACTCACTTTTACCCATTTATGGTTTACAAACAAGGATTTCAAATTTACGTACAAATAATTGATTTCACATTCTATACTAAAACCAATTAAATAAAATAACATAAAATTTTACCATAAATAAAATATTAAATTTATTCCTTACTTACAATTATACCCAAATTAACTTTACAATTGTTTCAATTTATTGACGTTACACTAAAATAGTTGTCAATAACATTCAAACAACATTATCAAACCAAATTCTAATTATTTTCCTCATTAATAAATCATAAATTTTAATTTCTCACACTATTAAATTGAAAAATCTTAATTAATTTAATATTTTAATTATCAAAAATTACGGGTCGTTACAATTTTAAAAGGTAATTTAAAATGTACCAAGGGATGAAGACATCGATTTCAACATTTATTGTTGTGATAGCTGTTTTCGAGAAAGCAGGGAAGGCATAGACTATAACACTGTTGTTATAGTAAGTGATTTTCGAAAGGAAGTGTTTTATATAGTATGAGAGATTTATATTAATATAAATAGTCAAATCCCTAATAATACTGTTTTGGGTTATCGTAACGATGTTTTATGCAACAATCATTTTGACCCAATAAAGCGTATTTTGGAAAATGAAGTATTCCTCAAAAGATATGTAAATATACTTACTATGGGTTTAACTATATGGAGATATTTTCTAAGTGTTGAAAATAAAATGGTTTGTGAATATACTTATACCGTTGAGATAAGTAAGTGGAACTGTTTTCCAGATATCAAAAGATTGAAATGGATTTGAGAATGTATCCTTTTAATGATATTTTGAGATAAATATTTGGAAAGTGATTTAATTAATATAAGATTAGTTAAATAGGCCTAGTGACTGCTTGTGTTCTCGATTGTATTTTTAGTCATTTTTGGTTCCTTGATTTGATGTGGAAACTGATTAGTCATACATTTAGTACGAGGCAAACTGAGTGGGTTTGATTATCGTTTGGTTTTAAGCATGATGATTCGAGTAGGGCAAAGTGACTATGGTACTCCAATCTACAGGCTTCCTTCTTGGCCGAAGGATAGCAAGTTCAGCGTTGGAAATGTGATAAGTCTATGAGACTTGGTTTCTATATGAGGTTGATGGCCTTTTATCGATTGTTGGTCCGTAGAGACCGGGATCAGATTTATCTGAAAACCACTTCGGATAATCATATGCATTCGAAAGTGCAGATTTGTTGAAGATGATGATTTTTGAAGATGGAGATCTTCATGATGTTGGGCTACTTGCCACTAGCCCTGCGATTCCATATTATATATATATGGTGCCTGTAGTGCTCTGTTATGAATTTTTTTAATGCAAGGACTACTCGCTACTAATCCTGTCTTGGAGCTTCCGAAGATATGCTGGAGGTCTTCAAGTCGTATTCATGTATATTTTTATTTTTCACCACGTTAGTTGTTTAAAATTATCAGCATTTGTAAGGACATGTTGTTATAACTGTCCAGGTTTATGATTAGCGATTTGTTGTTATACTCTTATTGATGTATGTATATTATAGTTTCTCTTTTGTAAAGATCATTGGTATTATATTATATGATGTTCCACTGCATTGTAAGATTCTATGTTGTTTGGTTTTCTTTCTCTCTTCTCTTCTTTCTTCTTTCTTTCCCCTTACTATTCATATTTTCGTTCAATTTGAGTTGGACTTGTGTGGTTTATTATTAGCTTGAAATTTGCGGAATTACGGGTCATTATAAGAGCTGGATGAGTGCCTACCATAGTATTCTTATTTCCGCTGCACTACTATATTATATATATCAACATTGTTAGGACATGTAGTTATAACTATCCAGGATGATGATAATACTTAGGTTTTAGTAACTCTGATATTTTAGTATATAGAGTTCGCCTTTGTACCGTTCCTTTGATATTATATATTACCGTTTAGTTATGAGATTCTGATATTGTGTTCTTCCTTTCCTGTTCTATTCTTCTTCTTTTTTTATTTTACCCTAACTTTCTGTCTTTCCAACACTTGGGCGCTGCAAACGAATACCATGGATGTATTTATTATCGACATTTGAGAGTCAAAAAGTCAAATCATTACACGACAAATGCTCGAAATCAGTGGTGGTCGAGAGATGGAGAAAATCCGACGAGCACATAATGGAGATTAGAGCGTAGTGCTGTGTTCGTATCATGGAATGGAGATTTTTAGAGGTGATCGTAATATTTTTAGTGGTATAAATCGATGTGGGGAAGGAGATGATCATTTTTCGATCATCTGGGAAACTCTAGCAAGGTGGTGATCTAAGGAAGGTGCGAAGGTGTCTTCAGCAGCATTAGGGGATGGCAGTGATGTTGGAAGTGGTCACAACTTCTTTGGTGGTCGGAGTTGATGGAAATAGCTCGAGTTAGGGTTTTGGCGTATTGGGTTTTGGGTTCCACTTTTTAGCTTGATGGCGGCATGTGAAGGCATCGAGTGTGACGTGGGCTAGGTCGAAGGTGCGCCTGGGTGTGGCGGTGGTGGTTGTAAGTGGCCACGACGATGGAGAAGGATGTGTGATTGTGGATTGGTCGAGGGAGTTTGATAGCCTGGCATGCATTTTATTTTGGAAGAAATGGTCAAATTCCACTGGAAGGTGTTGGAGCAGGTGTTGAGAGTGGCAGTCAATGGAGGTCGATGAGAGAAGTTCGCGGATGGCCTTGGTTCAATGATTGGGTGTATGGTTGGTAGTGTCATGTGCACAGACGTGCACGTTTTCGTACACATTACAGGAATCAGATTGGAGAATTTTTTTACGGGAGATGGAGAAGGGAGGCAAGCCAGGTAGGCTAGGATATTGGGCTGGCTTTTGGTTGTTGGGTGAGAATAAACTATACTTTAGTTGTTTAATTTATATTAAACCGAGTATGTTAGATTTAAAAAGCTATAACTTGCTCATTTTAAATTTGTTTAACCAACGGATTTTTGCGTTAGACTTGTATTAATGAATGCAACGTTATGGTATAACTAGTTGATAGTTTTGATGAAGTACAAATTTATGATAAAATAATAGTGACTGAATATAATTACGTTATTTTAAAAAATAACGTCGTTAAATTAATTATACTTCATTGGTGTTAACTATTTGGCCAAATAAAACACCGTTCTTTTAAATTAATTTACTTCGATTATTTTGAACATTTATTAGCAGAATAAATACTATTTTGCTATATTTAACTGAATAGATTGTTTTGGACATCTGTTTTGCAAAATAAAACATCGTTCCGCTATAATTAATTGAATAGATTATTTATGACATCTGTTTAGCAGAATAAATCCCCGTTCTGCTAATATATTAATTTGGACATTTATTCATACAATAGTTAATTAATATGTCGATAATATTGAATAAGTGATGGATTAGATGATGATTGTAAATTGTTGATTTGTTTACATATATGCTTGCTTATGTAAATACCAGTGATATGACTTGGAAAGTTAAATTAAAATAAATGGTAGCTTGACTAAATACCATTGTGGGCTGGGCCTCTTTTTGAATTTGAGAAGTATGGATTTAAATTAACTTTCATTTTTATAACAATTTGAGGTTAAGTGTTTATTTAATTATAAATGATTTAAAATATAGAGATTAACGATGTTTTAAAGTAAGTTAATTATTTATTTTATTAAAGACATTTTAAGACAATTAATTATTCTATTAAAGATATTTAATTATATTATTAATGTTGTTTAAAGATATATAATTATATTATTAATGTGGTTTAAAGATATTTATGTAACGACCCGGAAATTTCGAACCCGAAATTTCCAGATAGTTAGAAGAAAAAGAAAAGAGATAGAAGAAAGAAACAGAAGAAGAAGATCAGAAACATCAACATCTCACATTCGCAGCGGATAAAATATAATACTAAATGATAACAGTTTTACAAAACAATATTATATCTGTCGATTACATTTTAATACATCAGAGTTACATATTTATACAGACACTGGATATACACAATTATCAAGTCTCAGATATACAATAATATAACACAGTAGAAACACTCCATACGTTCCTGCCGTCCAGCTCGACTCCTGAGCTCCAGAACGTCCTTACCTGAAAATCTGTAATACTCGGTCTGACCCGAGCATTACATCAAAGTAACACCCGGGTCAGGCTGGAAACCAGCGTGAGTAAACTCATCTAACAAGAAATTCCAATCCATAGAACTTATTTAAAACCCGGGGTAACTCGTACATTATTACAAGTAAACAACTTATATAGTCATCACTTATTTTCACAAAACAATACCTAAGTATCCTACTTAGTTTAAATGGTCCATATTATCCCAATCCAGCCTATTGATTTCACATATCAATCTATAAAGAATTTTAGAAGATTTCTAATCGAAGTGGTTTCGGGTATTAACTAATACCCGACTCCTGTCTCTTCGAATCCAATGTCATCTTAACCCAAGTTATTCAAATGAAATACAATTCAAACTTTAAATATAGGGTGTCTCTATTTTAATCCAAATATATTGTATCACATAGCATTCCATATCACATACCAGAGATATCAACTAATTTATGCATACAATATCATTCAATCATTCATAGCAAGATTAATCAACCATACCATCTATAATTAATTTAATTAACCACAAATGAATTAAATTAATTACTTCAATTATTTTTAAACCTTGCTTATTAATTACAACCCAATTAATTTATCATCCAAAAATTTCTATTTTAATTAATCATCCTTGATTAATTATTTTTAAATTACATTAAGTAATTAAACCTTAATTATAGATTTATTATTCTCAACCATTCTCAATAATTAACTAAATTACTTTCATAAATTAATAAATGATATTCTAACTATTTCATTAATTAATTACTCTTTTAATTAATTTCTTTAGCAAATAATTAATCACATTATTAATTAATCTTAACTCTCTAATTAATTAATTACTCTCTTAATTAATTAACTTCAAATCAATTATATTAATTAATTCTTTAATTAATAACATCAAGTGGTTAACCCTTAATCACTTCCATTTTATTACTTCCATAAGTAATTTCTCTTTTCTTAATTACATTAGTAATTATCCATTAATTACTTGACTAAGAAATTTTATTCAATTAATCAATAAGTGATTTATCTTTAATTAATTAGACTAATTAATTAACCTAAAATTAATTTAATAAATCAATTAACCATCACTTAATCTCTAATTAATTTATTTCTTAATTACATTCATTTCCACTAATTACTTCATTTAGTATTTATCCTTAATTAAATTCAACCTTCAAAGATAGACTTTTCATTTAAATTACATATTAATTTCTATCATTAAACTTCATTTAGACCATTTAGAAATAATTATATGTTTGAATAAAAGTTTACTTTTAAACAAAACAATTTAAACCCTTAATTTCTTTAATACACTTAAATCTTTAAAAATCCTTTTTAAACATGGTTTAATTTAAATTAAACGAATATTCATCTTTGAACTTGATTATCATATCCTTCAAAACTTATTTACTTAATTTTATTTTAAACTTGTTAAACATTCATTTCTGAAAACAAAATTATTTACTTAACTTTTAAAAATTGAAAACATTTAGAAAAAAAAAACATGCTCTCAGATTAAAACCCAGAACAACCCGAGTAGACTCCACAAAAACACTAGCCTTCCTCGAGTCTTTCCCCACGCATGTCTGCTTCGAGTCGCACACGCGTATGCTTCGGCAACAACTCAAGACACTCTCGTCTTCTCCCAACATAAAACTTCCATATGCACAGATCGGTCACCGTGCATGTGCACAGTTCAACTACGCCGCAGCTACCTCCAACGTCTTGCCCCACCTGTCGACGTTCAACCTCGCGATCAAATTCGACCCTCAATCATTCGCCACGAAGTAAAAGTCAAAATCGAGCTTCCCAGTCGAAAAACTGGAAACCTATCATCATCAGAAAACCCTCGAACCACCATCGTCGATCACCGAACCTTCCCAAACTCCGGTCATGGACTCACTAGCCTTCACGCCATCTATTCCCAGAAGCACTTGCAGTTCGATTCACCAATGAAGCCACGGTGACAAATTTTCTGGCCTCGACAGAACTAGCGTTTTAAACCCAATTGAACTATTTCCGACTCCACGGCGATCTTCCCATCTCCCTATCATTTTTCCCAGCTTCAACGATCACCAAACTAGCTCCAGCCAAAACTTCGACCTCCAGAATCACCCTAGTCACCAGAACTTCGTCGAAAACCAAAATCTGGTCATCCTCAAAATGCAAACTTAATTCCAAACTAAAACTCATGAATTTAGTTTTAAAAATCGAGTTTTCCAGAGTTGATTCAAGTTGCATGCTTGAATCTACAAATTAAATTGTTTAATTTTTATTAATTTTTTTAAAACTCTTACTGGTTTTTACTGATTCCAGGAGAGATTTAAACATATATTACTTACTTATTTTTAAAACTAACATTTCATCTTCACAACTTATTTTTGTTTAGAATTTAAAGTCTAATACCACATAGATAAAGAGTTTATTGGAAATTTTGTTTTGTTTTTAACTCTACAGTCTGAAAACAGGGAAGATCAGATTAAATCAACATGCACAGACCAGATACACACACATATATATCCAGAGATTCATACATATATACACACATGCAAACATAATTTACATCCATTCATCAATGATTATCACATGCAGATCAAGATACAGACAGATTTAAGATGTTAAAGGATAGTCTACTCACCTGTTATGATGTTGAACAGAGAACAAATTCCCAGTTATAAAGAACAAAGAAGCAGGCTCAACTTTGATCTGGAAATAATTGATCTGAAACTTCCTATGATTTGAATTACTTGATTGTTGATGTAATACTGGGTTGGTCTTAGTTATTGCATGCTTTAATTCAGGTTGAAGATGAATATAGATGAAGTTGTGGCATTTGCTTTAGAACAGGGTTTTAAGTTTTTGATCTGAGGTTTGCTTTTTAGGATTCGATTTTGTTTTCTTTGCTTTAGAAATTTAATAGATAAAAGAAAATGTGAGATAGATAGGAAGATGTTTATTTAACTTAATTTTCTCATTTACTAATTATTTTGAAAATAAAAGGAGGTTAAAGACACTTGTCATTCTCCCTATCTATTTTGTTAACACATATGCTTAGATAACATTATTAGTTTACACTTGTAATACTATATGCAAGAATATATATTTTTAAATGTTAATAAGGGTTTTTAAAATAAATTCCTAATAACAAAATACATCTTTTAATTTATATAAATGAAATCCTTTAAAAGAAAATAGAATAAAACAAACTATATTTCTACAAAAATCATATATACATATTTTTAAATTCAAAATATATTTAAGATATATATATATATCTACCCTTTGAATTTTAAATTCAAATTCAAATACAATTTAAAATCAAATTGAAATTAACTCACACAAATATATTTACTTAAACAAACACAAATTCAATTTGTTTGAATAAAATAATTTTTTCTATTTATCTACTTATCTCTATGTGTATATAAACCATCATTATTATTATTCTTGTTTGAAAACAACAAATTTACCAATTTTAAATAATTTATAAAGGAAATTATCACATTTTAAATTGCTTGAAGTTCTGGGATATCACATTCCTTCCCCCTTAGAATCTTTTCGTCCTCGAAAAGGAACGAAGCAAGAATTTTAATTTCAATGTTGATTATAGTTAAATTATTCCTTAGACATCTTAATTCTTAACTCTTTTTGTAAAAAAAAAATTTCAAAATATTTAAAAATCTATATAATTTTATCAAAATAGTTTTTATAAAAATAATTTTTTTTTATAACTCGATGTCTCAACCAGTCCATCCTTGTTCTCACAGAAATTCAGTCATACGTTGATCAGACGTAAGACTGAAAATCTATCAGTACTTGTAAACCCGTTTTCAACACCTAGTGAAAATATTTGGAAAATAATTTTATTGAAAATATGGAAAACATTTTTGAAAATAGAGGAAACATCTTTGGTGAGAATGCTCTGGAAATCATCACTCCCATCCATGGTCACAGTTACATCACGGGTTACGTTGCCATCGCAGCAAAAGTCCATGTAACTGATAACAGCATGGAACCCACAACAGATCGCAGTTACATCCAGGGTTACGTTGCCATCACAGCAAAAGTCCATGTAACTGTTGGCTCTCAGCGGCACACACGATTTCGCTGTCAAAATGAAACTTCTCCCACATAGGTCGCAGTCTACCGATATAAAATCAAACGCAGACTGTTGGCTCTCAGCGGCACAAACGACTTTCGCTATGTTACCATAGTGTCACAGTCTACCGATATAAAATCAAACGTAGACAGTTGGCTCTCAACGGCACACATGACTTTCGCTATGGTCTGCAGTAGATCGCAGTGACATCGAGTTAAACTGTCGTCACAGCATAACCCAAATGCCTCTGTGGGCACCAGCCCCTCGACTTTCGCTACAAAAATAATCCTCAGGAACTAGTTTATTCCGGACTCCTCACAGGATCAACTTTAGAATCCCCCCTTGGGGTTCAAGGCAGTACCACCCAGTGGCACTCCTGAGAAGTTCATTTCAAGGAAGCGCCTTTTTTCCCAGAGCTATTTTCAAAACACTTTGTACTATACACTTATAGTATCTTCAAATCATATCCTTTATGATTTATCAAAATCTCATTTACTCAAAATCGATTACCAAAATCGATAATTCTCAAACTAGGCTTTCCAAATTCCCAAAATTGATTTTCCCAAAAATCAAAAGCCATTTCCAAATTCATAGGTTTCCAAAATCTTTTTCAAAATCATTCTCATAAGATCCTTTATATATATAGATATAGATATATATAACTTTGAAAATCTTTGGATCACCTCAACTTGTATAAAACCTCTTTTATACTTCAAATACTTCCAAAATCCCTTTTTATTCTGGCTAGATTCAATAAGGGAAGTTTATCATATTACAAAATACAACTTTATTTATTGCCAAATCAAATATTCAAGTTTGACTTCTTTATAAAGTTATTTACCATTTACTTATCTCCATAAAGTAAATTTCAACCAAAGAAATACCCAATTCCATAATATTTCACATAATATACCTTTCATTTTCGAAAACCATTTCAAATTTCTTATCCTCAAATTTTAAATGCCAATTTCATTCAAACCCGTACGATGTACACATATCATCCGTACGCTATATCAATCTGATCGCTCAATCGATCACACAATTTCATTTCCGAACTAGTATTGTCCACCCGGCTTCCTAGTGCGGACTCAGATCTGGTTTCCTGATCAGAAACCGTCATTCTCCTTGCATAGTCACAACTATGATAGAGAATATCCAGAACCAATCAACAATCCATATCCAGGTTCGCCGTCGAAAATCGAGCGAAAAATCCTAACTCGGATCGATAATACTATCTCGAAATTCTGTGTTCGAATCTGGATCAAATCACTATGCAAATAGAATAATATACGTATATCCTACGTATTTATCTTTATTGGTTATTAGCCAAATCAATTCTCTTTTCTATTCACATTCCTTTAATTTTATTCTCTTATTCTCAATTGCTTCCATTTCCTATTTGAGTTATTACTTCAATTATAAACAGTTTGAACTTTGACCAATTTAAATTTAAAAATAGCTTGGAAAAGTTTAAAATAGATAAGTAGTTGAAAAAAAAAATAAAATAAAAATTACTTGTTTGTAAAATAGCTGTAAAATAGTTAAGTAGGTATAAAATAGTTAGATAATTGCAAAATAGTTTTTAAAATAGTGATTAGATATAAGTAACTGAAAAATAGTAATTAGTTTATAAGACAGTTTCAAAATAGTTAAATAGTTCCAAAATAATTGTAAAATAAGTATAAGATAGTTTGGGGTTTAAGAAGAAAGATTGTATAGTAAATAGTTTGGAAAAATATATTTGTATTAAAAACAATTTATTTTGAAAATAATCCAGAGCCAAACTGTTTAATTTCCCATCAATTCAATTTAAATTTCCACTTCCATTTAAATTGACTCAATACTTCAATTTCCATTGAATTTGATTCAATCCCAATTCAAGTTGAATTAATCTTAATTCCTTTCCAAATTCAAATCAAATTCCATTTGATTTTAAACATATTCATTTTAATTACAATTTCAAATTATTCAAACTAATTTCAAATTGAATCCACTTCAATTTCAAATCATTTCAATTCCTATATGAATTAATCCCAATTCCATTTGAATTTGAACTCATTCAATCTTCAATTTTATTTCAAATTAATCCAATTCAAATTTTCCATTTGAATTTTAAACTTATCCATCTTAAATCACAATTCCCATTTATTCAAATCAATTTCAGTTTGAACTAATTCAATTTAATTCTAAATTTTAAACTATCTCGAATTATATAAATTCGAGTTAAATTTTTAAATGTTGATTTAATCCCTTAAGTCAATTTAACCCTTTACTTTTAAATCAAATCAACCTTTATTTTTAATTTGACAACTTAAATCTTTAAACCATTTAATTCTGAATCCAAATTCCAAAATTCCATTTTAAAATTATCTTTACTTAACTTATTACAAAGTTCAAATAAGAATTCAAAAACAATTTAATCTTCAGATTCTAATTTATTATCCATTTTCAATTTCCAAATCTCAAACCTATTTTGAGATCACTCATAACTCCCATTTAAATTAACCATTTAACTACCCAAGTTAAATTTAAATTTCATCTTGAAATTTCTAATTCAAGTTATTTATTCAAACTTATTTAACTTCCTCCAAGTTAAATTTACTTAATCCGGTCAATTTTTCACAATTTGAATTCCCATTCAAATTTTAAACTTCAGATTAATAGTCTTTCCCCTTTTAAGTTTAAAAAACTTACTTTACTTTGGGTTTCACATCACATTCCAATTTAAAATTTCAACACTAAGTGTTTATTTCAAATCATCATTAGTATTATGTATATTCCTCATATATACATTTTCTTTACACACTAAGTTATACTTTAAATTTTTAAACCACCTTTGGTTTTAATTCAAAACAAACTTCTTTAAAACAATTTTCAAGTTTTCTGGATTTAGATTTAAAACTTCACAATTTTAAATTATCTTCAATTCCAATTTATAAGTTATACTCACTTAAATGTTTACTTCCCTAAACATTTCATTTTGCTAAATCATTAACAACATTCATTATTAAACACAATTACCATTTATGATAATAACCAAGATTATCATATCTGGAAACCAATTCATTATTATCTTTATTCTTGATAACATTTCTACAAATTCAAGATTTTAATTTTAGTTTGAATTCATTTCAAACTTATCTTCATTCAATTTTAATTTGGCTTTATTTCTATTACCACTTAATTTAATTCCAACATTTTAACAACCAATTACCTTAATATTTATTAGAAAGAAATATCATTTTATATATCAAAATATATTCTTATATAAAATCATTTAAAATCCTTATATTAGAAAATAACAATTACGCTCTCATATATATATATACACTCAACTCGTTCTAGGGTACCATTGACCCTATCCTTAACGAGTAATCCCAACAGAGCCAAGGTTCTCGCTTAACCTTTTGCTCTGATACCAACTGTAACGACCCGGAAATTTCGAACCCGAAATTTCCAGATAGTTAGAAGAAAAAGAAAAGAGATAGAAGAAAGAAACAGAAGAAGAAGATCAGAAACATCAACATCTCACATTCGCAGCGGATAAAATATAATACTAAATGATAACAGTTTTACAAAACAATATTATATCTGTCGATTACATTTTAATACATCAGAGTTACATATTTATACAGACACTGGATATACACAATTATCAAGTCTCAGATATACAATAATATAACACAGTAGAAACACTCCATACGTTCCTGCCGTCCAGCTCGACTCCTGAGCTCCAGAACGTCCTTACCTGAAAATCTGTAATACTCGGTCTGACCCGAGCATTACATCAAAGTAACACCCGGGTCAGGCTGGAAACCAGCGTGAGTAAACTCATCTAACAAGAAATTCCAATCCATAGAACTTATTTAAAACCCGGGGTAACTCGTACATTATTACAAGTAAACAACTTATATAGTCATCACTTATTTTCACAAAACAATACCTAAGTATCCTACTTAGTTTAAATGGTCCATATTATCCCAATCCAGCCTATTGATTTCACATATCAATCTATAAAGAATTTTAGAAGATTTCTAATCGAAGTGGTTTCGGGTATTAACTAATACCCGACTCCTGTCTCTTCGAATCCAATGTCATCTTAACCCAAGTTATTCAAATGAAATACAATTCAAACTTTAAATATAGGGTGTCTCTATTTTAATCCAAATATATTGTATCACATAGCATTCCATATCACATACCAGAGATATCAACTAATTTATGCATACAATATCATTCAATCATTCATAGCAAGATTAATCAACCATACCATCTATAATTAATTTAATTAACCACAAATGAATTAAATTAATTACTTCAATTATTTTTAAACCTTGCTTATTAATTACAACCCAATTAATTTATCATCCCAAAATTTCTATTTTAATTAATCATCCTTGATTAATTATTTTTAAATTACATTAAGTAATTAAACCTTAATTATAGATTTATTATTCTCAACCATTCTCAATAATTAACTAAATTACTTTCATAAATTAATAAATGATATTCTAATTATTTCATTAATTAATTACTCTTTTAATTAATTTCTTTAGCAAATAATTAATCACATTATTAATTAATCTTAACTCTCTAATTAATTAATTACTCTCTTAATTAATTAACTTCAAATCAATTATATTAATTAATTCTTTAATTAATAACATCAAGTGGTTAACCCTTAATCACTTCCATTTTATTACTTCCATAAGTAATTTCTCTTTTCTTAATTACATTAGTAATTATCCATTAATTACTTGACTAAGAAATTTTATTCAATTAATCAATAAGTGATTTATCTTTAATTAATTAGACTAATTAATTAACCTAAAATTAATTTAATAAATCAATTAACCATCACTTAATCTCTAATTAATTTATTTCTTAATTACATTCATTTCCACTAATTACTTCATTTAGTATTTATCCTTAATTAAATTCAACCTTCAAAGATAGACTTTTCATTTAAATTACATATTAATTTCTATCATTAAACTTCATTTAGACCATTTAGAAATAATTATATGTTTGAATAAAAGTTTACTTTTAAACAAAACAATTTAAACCCTTAATTTCTTTAATACACTTAAATCTTTAAAAATCCTTTTTAAACATGGTTTAATTTAAATTAAACGAATATTCATCTTTGAACTTGATTATCATATCCTTCAAAACTTATTTACTTAATTTTATTTTAAACTTGTTAAACATTCATTTCTGAAAACAAAATTATTTACTTAACTTTTAAAAATTGAAAACATTTAGAAAAAAAAAACATGCTCTCAGATTAAAACCCAGAACAACCCGAGTAGACTCCACAAAAACACTAGCCTTCCTCGAGTCTTTCCCCACGCATGTCTGCTTCGAGTCGCACACGCGTATGCTTCGGCAACAACTCAAGACACTCTCGTCTTCTCCCAACATAAAACTTCCATATGCACAGATCGGTCATCGTGCATGTGCACAGTTCAACTACGCCGCAGCTACCTCCAACGTCTTGCCCCATAGGTCGACGTTCAACCTCGCGATCAAATTCGACCCTCAATCATTCGCCACGAAGTAAAAGTCAAAATCGAGCTTCCCAGTCGAAAAACTGGAAACCTATCATCATCAGAAAACCCTCGAACCACCATCGTCGATCACCGAACCTTCTCAAACTCCGGTCATGGACTCACTAGCCTTCACGCCATCTATTCCCAGAAGCACTTGCAGTTCGATTCACCAATGAAGCCACGGTGACAAATTTTCTGGCCTCGACAGAACTAGCGTTTTAAACCCAATTGAACTATTTCCGACTCCACGGCGATCTTCCCATCTCCCTATCATTTTTCCCAGCTTCAACGATCACCAAACTAGCTCCAGCCAAAACTTCGACCTCCAGAATCACCCCAGTCACCAGAACTTCGTCGAAAACCAAAATCTGGTCATCCTCAAAATGCAAACTTAATTCCAAACTAAAACTCATGAATTTAGTTTTAAAAATCGAGTTTTCCAGAGTTGATTCAAGTTGCATGCTTGAATCTACAAATTAAATTGTTTAATTTTTATTAATTTTTTTAAAACTCTTACTGGTTTTTACTGATTCCAGGAGAGATTTAAACATATATTACTTACTTATTTTTAAAACTAACATTTCATTTTCACAACTTATTTTTGTTTAGAATTTAAAGTCTAATACCACATAGATAAAGAGTTTATTGGAAATTTTGTTTTGTTTTTAACTCTACAGTCTGAAAACAGGGAAGATCAGATTAAATCAACATGCACAGACCAGATACACACACATATATATCCAGAGATTCATACATATATACACACATGCAAACATAATTTACATCCATTCATCAATGATTATCACATGCAGATCAAGATACAGACAGATTTAAGATGTTAAAGGATAGTCTACTCACCTGTTATGATGTTGAACAGAGAACAAATTCCCAGTTATAAAGAACAAAGAAGCAGGCTCAACTTTGATCTGGAAATAATTGATCTGAAACTTCCTATGATTTGAATTACTTGATTGTTGATGTAATACTGGGTTGGTCTTAGTTATTGCATGCTTTAATTCAGGTTGAAGATGAATATAGATGAAGTTGTGGCATTTGCTTTAGAACAGGGTTTTAAGTTTTTGATCTGAGGTTTGCTTTTTAGGATTCGATTTTGTTTTCTTTGCTTTAGAAATTTAATAGATAAAAGAAAATGTGAGATAGATAGGAAGATGTTTATTTAACTTAATTTTCTCATTTACTAATTATTTTGAAAATAAAAGGAGGTTAAAGACACTTGTCATTCTCCCTATCTATTTTGTTAACACATATGCTTAGATAACATTATTAGTTTACACTTGTAATACTATATGCAAGAATATATATTTTTAAATGTTAATAAGGGTTTTTAAAATAAATTCCTAATAACAAAATACATCTTTTAATTTATATAAATGAAATCCTTTAAAAGAAAATAGAATAAAACAAACTATATTTCTACAAAAATCATATATACATATTTTTAAATTCAAAATATATTTAAGATATATATATATATATATATATCTACCCTTTGAATTTTAAATTCAAATTCAAATACAATTTAAAATCAAATTGAAATTAACTCACACAAATATATTTACTTAAACAAACACAAATTCAATTTGTTTGAATAAAATAATTTTTTCTATTTATCTACTTATCTCTATGTGTATATAAACCATCATTATTATTATTCTTGTTTGAAAACAACAAATTTACCAATTTTAAATAATTTATAAAGGAAATTATCACATTTTAAATTGCTTGAAGTTCTGGGATATCACAATTTAATTATATTGTTAATGTTTTTAAAGTTATTAATTATTTTATAATTGTTGTTTTAAGTTAATCAATTGGTTTAATTATGGTTTAAGCTAAGTACTTATTTTTGTTAATGATGTTTTAAGTTATTAATTATTTTATTAATAATGTTAAAGTTAATTAATTATTTTATAAATGATGTTTTAAAGTTAATTAATTATTTTATAAATGATGTTTCAAAGGTAATTAATTAATTTAATAAAGGGTATTATAAAACAAAATTGTTTTGCAAAAGGAATATTTGAATAAAAGGGATTTATTAAAGGAGTTTATAAATTTGAAAAGAGATCTTGGAAATTTTAAAAGAGTATTTAAGGATGTTAAAGTGGAATTTAAAGAGACTATAATACTCTAATTATTGTAAAATATTCTGGAAAGTGGGAAAAGAAGTTTGGTATATAATGCTTTGTTTTAAATGAATAGTATATGGAAATTCAATAGTCCAATACTTAGTACTAAAAGCCGATGAGTAGACTAATCCTTTATTTGTGAGATCTAGAACCAGAGTTTCTAGGTGAGGGATATGGTAATTCGAAAATATCGAAAACATGTCAAGTAAAGGAGTTTTATAAATAGATTTTTAGAGGAGATTAATAAAAGGAGCTGTATAAATAATTTTAGATATTTATAAAATAAGCTTTATAAATAAAATTAGAGATTTATAAAAGGATTTGTAAATATGGTATGGGTTGATAAAACGGAATTCTATAAAAGGAATATGATTTGATTTTGATAAATAATTCTTCTTAATTATGGTGGTATGTAAAGCATTCTTTCCATACCTAATCCCAAAAGAAAAGTGGTTTGGGTTTAGAGTAAGTAATGTTTTAAATGAAATTTGTTTTTGGGACATTTAAGAATTAATTTTGAAAAGAGAAAATCTTCCTTAAGTTTTGTTAATATACTTATATCGTTGAGACAAATATATGAATGTTTTTCCAAGTATTGAAAGGAGTATAAGGGGTTTGCAAAATATATCTATTATGAAGGTATTTTGAATCAAATAATTAAAAAGAGGTTTAATTAATGAAAGATTATTTAGAATAAGCTTAGTAGATCCCATATGGAATTTAAATCTATGTGATTGTTTGTTTATTTGACAGTTATATAACCAACTATAAAATCTTGGCCAAAATATAACTCTGGAAATATCACGAAGAAGCACGGGGGTTATATGACATGGTTATCTTCGATGAGGCTATACTATGCGTATAAATATCGTTTTGTACTCCTAGGGCAAATGATAAGGAAATCTATTAGCTTAAATGATTAGGAGGCGATCTCCGCTCTTATTTATTGTCTGATTATTTCCAAAAGAACCGGAGTTGAGTTTACCAGAACTATCGATTTGGTTTTGGAGCGACCAGTGAGTATGGGAGTGTACTTATATGAGATAATCGAAACTGTAACCACTTCAAAACCATATGCATGTTCTACGCTTTGGAGGAGGTTCGAGATGACGGAATCAAAGATGGCGTCCTTTGAAGTACAAGGGCCACTTGCTGCTAATCCTGAGGGTGGTTCCAAAAAGGATGTCATAATAGCGCCTTCGTTTGTTCATATCCTGAACAACTTGTATTGATGTATGCTGGCATTGCATTGTACCTGGAGGGCAGTGTTAGCATTCCAAATGGGATTTGCTAAGAGAGGAAAAAGGTAATCATGACATCATAAGCCTTACAATCAGGTAATGACTAAAACAGGTGATATGCGATAGAGATATGTGATTCGCTACCATTAGAAGCATCATTCCTTGATCTGGATTCGATATTTATGGTTTTTGTTATGCTTGCGCATGGGAAGAGTAGGGTCAAGTGCAAATGTTTTGTAGCCTTGGTGCCCGGGAATGATATAATCTGATATGACATGTTAGGAAGGTGGAATGGGCACGCTGGGGATGAAAACTGTACCGCCAGGAGATATCATTCTGAGCGGAGCTGGACCGGGCGCCGCCATCCCACCTCTAGAACTGCCACCATGAGCCGCTGCTTCCATTTCAGCGTCGATTTGTGCGAACATCTCCTCTTTAGTAACCGCTCGAGCCTCGCTGGGGGCATCAGTAGTTGGCATTGAAGAACTTGTAGCAGGAGCGCCTCCACCCATGACGGCAAAATAGTTCTTCCATCAGCTGCTCATCAAACACAAGCGTGCTTCCCTGCATATCGTCAAGGGAGGCAGTTGTAGTTACAGTGATCGCTTCGGTAACAGTAGCCTCCTGCGTATGATATGATTCATGAGTAACAGGAGGCCCGGCAGGTGCAGCATCGATCATTGGACAAAGAATAAGAGAACTGTCAGAATTTAATTCAAATAAAGATTTCGACTTAAGGCAGATGTGCGGAATGTTCATGATACCTTCCTCAGTTTGACTTGTAGGCGGCGGAACGGCTTCAGTAACTTGCACTGTAGCCGGAGACATCTACGGCTGATCCAGATTGTAGGTAGGAATAGCTTGGGGATCGACCGCAGACGAGGATTCGGGCTGGGTTGATGCTGGAACTTTAAGACTCGCCTCATGATGGTTAACCCCTGAACCACTTCTATTTCGAAGTGCTGGGCGCCGAGTCTTTCCTTTTCATGCAGAATCATTGACTCGTGAAGAATCTTCCTTTCGTCTTCATTCAGAATGCGATTCTTGAGTTCAAATTCATCCACAGACTCACCTAGATGCGCCTCCTTCTTTTCTTTAACTAATCGGCCCCAGGCGTTGTAGAGATGCGCCGGATAATCATCGAGCCAGGCTAGACCCCGGTGCCTCAGCACGTTAGCATTGTAAACAATGAGAAGATCTTCGATATCAGCCTCTAGCCTGGACTCGGCCGATTTCACTTTCTCCTCAACCTCAGTCTCCACCACGCGGACTTTAGCCATGGCCGCATCCCTCTCACCCCGGAGCAAGACAGCCAGCTCGCACGCCTCCTAGGCCGCGTTGTTCGCATCATCTTTCTCCTTGGCCATGTCGGCGAATTTAGCCTTGAGCTCATTGAGTTCCTTGACCACCGCATCCCGCTTGGCGGTGACTGTAGTATTCCGGTGGCCCATCTCCTCCACCAAGGCAACGTGTGTCTGCCTCAACCTCTCCATCGCCACGATCGCTTCGTCAGCCTTTTTGGTGGCCTCAATTTCAGATATCCGAGAAGGCTCGGCCTCGGTGTTGAGCACCTGAATGATTCGGTCCTTTTTGGCGAGCTCGGACTCAATTTTCTCAAGTGCTTTGGCTCGCTCAAAGGCCACCTTAGAAGCTTTCTCTGCAGCCTTTACCCACTCTCTATACTGGGTGTAGATGTCATGAATGTAATCATGCATCGTGTTTTCCACTCCAGATGGGATTCTCTTTAAGTGAGGTGGAAAGACGTAGCCATCGAAGCATATATTCGGAAACTCCTTCCTCATTTGAGCCAATTTAAAGGCCCCTTCTCCTGTGGGCTCAGTTGGGACCTGCTCTGCAATTGTGGAGGCCGTGGTTTCGACTCTCTGGAGATGAGTCTCGGATCTAGAAGTGTGAGAAGATGGCCTGTGACGTGGAGTTCCTGGCGGATGTGGAACAAGAACAGGAGGTGGAGACGGAAGTCTAAGGGGAGGAGAGCGAGATCTAGATCGGTGTTTGTATTCTCTGTCCCTGTCCCGCTCATACCTCTCTTGATTAGAGTACCCGCGATCGCGGTCTCTATCCGAGTCTCTCCTATAGGAATCATAATAAGTAGAAGAAGACTTTCAGACCGAGCGAAGATTCCCTAGCATCGATCCTTTCCAAGACATAGTACCTGAAAATGAGAGATGAAGCAAAAGTTAGTGATTTCTTAGGTTGGGCGATTTACAGTTATGAATCATGTAGTGCAGTGAAGTGTATGCATGTGCAATCCCCCGACCAACCGAAAATGTCGGCCGCACTCATAGCAAGCGACCCGCTCAGTTCAAGAGCATTATCAAGCTCCTCCATCCCGGTGTCGTGTTAAAACGACACATAATCCGGAATCGGAATATCAGTAAGCCCTTCAAAAGGATTCTCTACTTGTGGGGGAGGAGCCTCCGAAATTCTAATCCCCGGGACGGGCAAGGACATAACCATGGATTTTAATATCATGGATTTAGAACGCTTGTGAGCAACTGCCTTGCCTTTTCTCCTTCCGCCTGAATCCTGGAAATCGGAAGAAGGCCCAGCTTGGAGTTCGTTATGAGCGGGCGTTCTCTCCGGATCAACTTCTTCAGCTATTACGACTCCCGGCGCCTTGCGCTTCACCCGCTTCTTCGAGACTGCTCTAAGTGTCCCTTCCAGCCGTATGCTTTGCTTACGTTCAATCAGTCTGACGATTCTCAAGTTTCTATCGGTTAGAACCAAGTCAATGTGCCTCTCTTCACCCGGAACCGTTTTGAGGATCCGAACTAGCTCTCTGAAGTATCCACCGTCAGGTCGGGAGATTGCGGTTGTGAAAGAAGAGAAGTATGTCAGTTTTGAGGTCGGTTATAATTATCTCGATAATTCAAGAGAAAGATTGCAAAGCTTACGTCTATCCAACCATCGCCTAGCGAATCCAAGGGGGCACCGAACGTAGAACCATTCAGTTTTAAAGTAACTCAGCCTTCCCCAGGACCCAGTTTCTATTTGACAGTTCCTAACCGCTTCCAAGAAGGTGAAAGAAGGGCTGTCTCCACGACTCTTAATGTTAAATAGATATCTAATCTCGATCGGCTTTGGAGGTCGAAAGAGAATCTCCATAAACAGAATGAAGGTGCTATTCAACAAAGCGTACCCGTTGGGGTGTAGCTGGGATGGAGCTATTCCAAGGAATGATAACATCTCCCT
This sequence comes from Allium fistulosum, assembly GCA_030737815.1. NCBI lineage: Eukaryota > Viridiplantae > Streptophyta > Magnoliopsida > Asparagales > Amaryllidaceae > Allium > Allium fistulosum. The sequence continues at coordinate 1,029,109,264 of CM060902.1, forward strand.
TATATATTGATTGAACAGAGGAAGTGTCCCCGCTGTGCAAGCGTGATGGTTGAAAGCAGTAAACCCCTTCGGGGGAGCATGTGGCATGTCATTTGGCCCAGGTAGTAACATGTCGTCAAGCGACAAGCCGTGCCTTAAAAAAATCCGTCCCAGCATATTTTCGGAGATGCCGGACGACACAGAATCTTGTGGACGACAAATGAATCGGGCGCCTGGAAGCTCGTCCGGAGCTGGATTTATAACTTCGACTTCAATGATCGGTATCTCGATGGTTGAAGGAATTGAACTCGGGAGTTCCTACCGCTGTGAACTTGAAGGTTCCATGACTAACTAGCTTATGAAAAATCATTGTTAAACAGACAATAACGCTCGTGCATCCCCCCAGTGTAAAGTGTGTAAGTTTGTTGTGCAGTGCAGTGTTGCATATCACTTGACAAGTTCTATGGATTTAAAGAGAGCATGTGAACGATAAGACTTCAAAATTCAGTCGGAATGACCGTCATCGCTGACCGTCACAACCACGCCATCCAATTATTAGCGATTGATCCGAGTCAGAGTTTGTTAAAGTTTTGTTAAGTTACAATTCCATCGACGAGCTTCGATAGGCAGTTAAATATGCAGGGTAATAGTTAAGTCCAGATATGCGAGAATGAAGCTCATCGGAATTCATGTTATCAGTTATTCAGGGTTTCGAATCCATCAGGATACGGATTCATATCAATCATCAGGAATTCGCTTTGAATCGATCGTCAGTGTTTAATTTCGTATCGATCAAGGTCAGAGGCTTCGAATCGATCGTGGATGGTTGGGTTCAAATCAGCCAGAGGAGCCCCGGCTTCATATCGATCACATACGCTCGATGCATATCGTATCGATGCGAAGGAGTATTCTTCGAATCGATCTGAAGTCAAGGACTTCGACTCGATCACATTCACTTGATACATTTCGTATCGATCGAAGGAGTATTCTTCGAATTGATCTGAAGCCAAGGACTTCGAATCGATCACTGGCTTAGTTCTCGCATCAAATTTTGGAGATAAAATTTCGTATCGATCGTACAAGACGAGCCCACGCAACAATCATTGCAGATCGGCACAAAAAGAAGATCAAGCCATCCCCTTCCATACTCGTTCTTCCCTAGATCGATTCAAACTCCATTTTTCTCCTCTTTCGACCTCGCACGAAATCTACTTCCCAAACAACGTTTGGACATGAATTCGAATGGAATGGCATGAGAATTTGAGTCTCATCTTTTTGGGACTAAGGTTGTTCGATTGATTATCTTATTCTCGATAACTGGTTTGAGGGATTAAAGGTTCTGATTCGATTCGAAGGCAAAAAGCAGTTTCTTCTCTTAGTTTATGGAGCGATACGAAAGCGAAGACAAAGTAAAAAGTAAAAAAGTGAAAAATGACTAAGTCCACAGTATTTATATGGACTCGAGCATCAAGGCAAAAAACGATTCACATCCCAGTTGATTCGACCGGTTGCAAAACATCACCACGGGATCGATTCGAACAAGCCATTCGAATCCATCAACCCTCAGATGACTGCTATTTCGAATCGATCATGGGGCTTTTGTTCGTATCCATTGAGCATTATGCTATTCGAATCCGTCAACATGAGCCTTTATCGAAGCGAGTTTTTTTTAGGGGGGGGAGGAGCCCGATAGGGTCCCCTCACTGACTCGGCCCAGGCGAGGGAGGTGGTGGGCCTACCCATCCCAACCTGGGGTATGCTGGGATTCGCGAAGAGCAGCACCTTACGATGTTCATGACCAATCGGATCCTGACGTACCAGTTGCCAACGAAAGCTTTTATGAGTCACCCCAAATCCATCGATACGAAACCACTATTCGTATTGATCATCTTCGACTCCATCTCCTGTGCAGCGATACGAACGATCAGTTCGAACCCATCGATACGAATTCGTGTCCAATGACACCAGACCCATCGATTCGAAATACACAACAGGGGCTGTTCTGAAGGCATTGAACTCTATAGATACGAACAACCGCTTCGTATCCATCAAACCCCACATCCATCGATTCGAAATGCTCATTTCGTATCCATTAATGCAATGGAAGTCGATGCAAAGACAATATTTCAACCCTTTACATCGATTCAGGAGAGGATCATTACGAAGGAACATTCAAAAACAACCATCGAGCGTTGTTACAACGAATTTCACATCGGTTCAGGAGAGGATCGAAACGGAATTCAATATAAGATAAACTGACAATGACTCGTGAACGTCAGCGAGAGTCAGATTAGCATATATGCATATATGTCAGACTAATCTTTAATATTCCAGATTTACAGGAATTGGAAACTCATTTGATAACGATTACAACAACAAATGGCTAATCACTAGCATACAGCAATCAATTGCAACAATATAGGGTACAACAAGTTGACAGTCAATAGTTTACATTATCGAGAAAATTAGTCAAAGATTACAACTTTCATCGAAAAGACGATAACTATTCAGAATGAAGATTGCAGCATTTTAAAGCACATCATGTTTCCACAAGACGTACTTTCGGGGGAAAATGTTATCCCGCCTTTTGGCAAGGCCGTGACACTAAGGACTTGACTAGAAACCAACGACGGTTCATCTTAGAGATCGGTTATACACCGGCTCACTATGGATATCGACGAATTTTGTCTGAGTCTGGATTGAGCTAAAATTGATATGACACGACAAGCGAGGCTATGAGAGCCAATGTTCCAAATTTCAAGTCAATCCGACTTCGTATGCTCAAGTTACGATCGATGCAAGATTGGATGAAAACTAGCCTCTATTCGAATCGATCGAGTTCGAATCCATCAAGGAAGCTTACTTCGACTCGATCGGCTCCGCATCGATCACCAGGGTCTACTTCGACTCGATCAGCTCCGCATCGATCACCATAGCCTACTTCAAATCCATCTAGGGACAGCGCACTTCATATCGATCAGCCAGAGTCTACTTTGCATCGACCTTGTTCGTATCCATCAGCAAGCATTTGCTCGAATCGATCAGGATGTGCCATTTCGTATCCATCGAGAGAGTATGCTTGTTCGTATCGATCTACTCAGCTCCACCATCAAATAAGATCCACTTCACACGGCAGTTGTCTAGTTCGTATCCATCCTGGGAGGCCTTGTTCGAATCCATCAAGGCTCCTTAGTTCGTATCCATCAAGTAGTCGTTACTTCGTATCCATCACATCTTCATTTGTTCGTATCCATCAAGTTGGAGCAACTTCATCGATGCAAACAAGCCAACCTCCATCGATTCGACCTACACTACCTTTATCGATACGAACAGGACGTGACCATCGATACGAACTGAGAAGCCTTCATCGATGCGAACTGTGCATCTTTATCGATACGAACAAGGAAGCACCATCGATACGAATAAGGCGAAGTTCAAGGACAACTCATTCAACTTGACATTGAAAGCGGAGTGGTCCAGAGATTCAAGCGCCACGTCACCTCACAGTCACACAGAGCTATCGATTCGAACAAGACCGAGTCGATGTGATCGAGTCGAACCAAACAGCCTACCGGAAGCCTCCATTTCGTATCGATCATATCTCCTAATCTACAAGTCCAAATGCTATGAAATTTTCACAGGAGCTTGCATGCATGTTGAAGAATTTCCACGCCAAGTTTCGACTCCATCGGACACAATTTTGATCGATACGAAATCTGTTCGTATCGATCTCGGATCGGACCGAAACTTCACGGGCTTGGGCGCATGGGCCTAGTCACGTGCCAGAGGGAGTCTCCCGAGATCTGAGCGAAATATCAGCCTCCTACACCTATAAATAGAGCCCTAGGGCATACAGAAAAGGAATCTTCTTCTTCTTTGAATTCTCCAACGCCCAGACTCTGCCGGATCCAGTTCTAAACTCCATTGCTGCTGCTACAAACGAATTTCACTGCTGTAAATCATTATTATCTGCTGTAACCCGCTGAAATCAATTGTAATCATCGAAAGAAACATCAATAAAGCAATCAACTTCATAGTGGACGTAGGCAACACGCCGAACCACTCTAAATTCTTGTGTTTCTGTGCGCTCTTATTACTTTCATTATCTGTTTTGGAGTTTTTGTTAGATAATCCTCTTTTTTCCATTTAATTTCTTCATTTTATCTCTTCCAAAACTTCTGAAGAGTGTTGTGCCCAATTTTGGTACAAACAGTGGTGTCGTGGATCTGCCTTCGACTGGGCAGCAAAAGGATCGGTTTCACATCGATTGGGAGGATCGGGCTAGCTCGTGGTTGCTGGGGCTGGTCGTGGGAGGCAGGCACAATGCTTGGGGGCGAACGGCGGTGGCGCCTGGGGAGGAACGCGCGCGACTGTGTATGAGTTTTAAAAAAAACGAAAGGAGGGACACGTGCGTATATACCTGGGAAGAAGGAGGGTTAAACGGGTAAAGGATTAAATTATTTTTAATTAAGTTAATTTAACAATTAATTATCTCGTTATGGAAATTAATTCATATCTTGCTCATACGAGGTCCGTTTCGCACGAAACAAGCGGTTTTGGTTTCGAAATGTCAAATACTACATTCTAGAGTTGGATTGGAGTAGATTTGAGCTAATGAAAATTTTGATTGAAATTAAATGCTTGTTTAATTTTAATTCAAACCAGAATGCGATTGCGACGACTGCAACCAAAGTGAGTATATCTCACTCACTTAGATGACTAGTTTTATTTTAAAGTGTTAAAAATTATTTATTGGTTGATTGGATAAATTGATAAATTTTTATTATCATTTGGATGTGATATTAGATACATTAGTATATATATTAGTAGTTGGGTATATTTCCCACCGATTGGAGCGGATGAGACACTATGCGTCCCGCATAATAGCGGATGACCCTATATTACGATGATATCCCGCCTCGAAGCGGGAGAAAGAGCCGAAAACGAGGTGGGCTGATAGATCTACCTAAAAGGTTTCAAATGAGGATTTCGTTTTGACTTCTCAATGGTATTTTATGTTATATAACATCTATGGATGCTGAGAAACAGGTTGGAGGGATCCAACTAGATTCCTCAAATATATTGATTGTTTTTCATATATAGTGATTTATGATGTAATTGAATAATTTGTTATGAATCGTTGTGTGATTTGATTGATTGGATGCTATAGTAGCATTGGCCTTTATTTTGGTATTATAAATACCATAAATAATATTTTTGATTTTTAAAAAGGAATTTCAAAAGTGATTTTGGAAATGGATTATTTATATTGAATTTTGGGATTTTTTAGAGGAAATGGTTTTGAATAGAATTAATGATTGGATTTTGGATTTTTACTTAACTATTCCCAAAAGAGTTCGAAATAGAGCTTTTAAAATAATTGATAAAGAATTTGTATAATGAATTTTAAGAAGTATTTCTCAAAACTATGGCAAAGAAGTTGATATCGAAATTTTAAACGAATTTGAGAAACAATTGGAATTTATTGGAAAATAGATTTGTAAATGGGATTTTAAATAGAAACTAATTTATAAATGGAGTTGTTAATATAAATATGTTATAGATTGGGAATGAGTTTATAAAATTTATAAACGATGTTTATAAATAAAGTGTAATGATTATCATTTGATAAATTGGAAATGTAAATTCACCGGGTGAATTTAAAATGAGATATGGGAAATCGGATTAGAACGGAATAGTGAATCTTGTTTTGTAATTTGGAAATAGTTGTGAAGTTGATAATGAAAATCGATTTGTGATAAATCGAGAGAGAGATATAAATGTAAAATGGTTATGTTAAATTTTATAGAGAAGTTAAGTTTGGTTTTAAATAGGGATTTTTATTTATTAAACTATGCAGTTTAAAACTATTTTAATATTGGAATATTTTGGGAAGTTGGTTATACAAATATTTTATACTAGTTGATAAATTCTAATTGTTATAATAAGCTGTGTGAATCGATTTTACTTATAGATGAAATGGAAATTAGATATTATTGTTACTAAAAAGTGTTTTGATATTTTAAATAATTATTTAAAACTTGTTTTGAAAATAAATTACTATTCTTTAAAAATACTTATTTTATATATATGGAGTTTTGGGAAGTGATTGAAATTTATTTATAAATCCTCTTGAGATTTGTAAATCGGGTTTTATTTAATGGGTATGATTTATAAGAGAAAATCTTATAACAGAATTTTGAAAACTTGAGAAAATTTCCAAAATGTTTAGATATGAGAACTTCAAAAATGAATCTGAATTCATAAAAGAAGCTATAAATTGTTAATGGGGATTTTAAATAAGTATAACCGGTTTTGGAAATTGTAAAAGGAATTTATTTATAATTTCGAAAATTTAGGAGATAAGTTATGAAATATTTCCTATGATTAGAAATGATTTCGGAAAATAAACTTATAATATTTTCCAAAGCATGGAAATGAAAGGTTTTGAAAATATTTTAACAATGAAATGATTTATCTAGAAATGTTTTCTAAGTAATGAATTATAAATTGAATTCGGAAATATTTCTAAGGTTGTTATGGTTTGAAAATATCCCGTTAAGGATATAAGGATTTGAAATTGTTTTTAAATGTTGGAATGCTGAAAGAGAATTGGATATATATCTTTGTAAAGATATTTTGAAATGAATGTTTTGAAGACTAATAAAATATGGGTCTAGTGACTGTTTATGTGTGTAATTTGATAGTTAAATAACCGACTATCAAATATGGCCAAATTCGTTGATCGTTTTGAAGAGACCGGGATCAGATTTAATTATCCAAAAACCACTTCGATCTGATTTGTGCGGTACGAATTATGATATCTCAAAGATAATGGAGGAGGTGATCTTGAAGGAGATTTGATTTGTTCAGACCCAGAACAACTTGTATGGATGAATGCTATCATTGCATCGTTGCTTGGAAAGAAGTGTTAGCATTCCAAGTATGAATGCTATTCTTAAGGTAATACGTAGCCTCAAGCCTCATCAACCGGGAATGACTAAAATAGGGAAGATGCAGCAGGGCTAAGTGGGTCGCACCTAAGTAGGGTATGTTATCACTTTTCTAGAAACCCTTAGATATATTGTAATTATGTATATGGTTGTGCATGGAAAAGAGAGCGTTCGATAAGGCGGGAACACCCGGGGTGATGACATATTTGGTACTATCCAGCAAGGGGTAGGCCGGTCCTGTGTTTGCAGGGATCGTTAGGTACGATCTCGGTACATTTTTCTAGAGGTGTACTGTGATGGGCGGTACTCCAGTGCTCAGTCTTTGTATGGAATCCTTTCTCCAATAAGCGCTGTACGGTTTTAGTTGTATACCAAATATGCTGAAATGTGAGATGCAAGCATTTCAGCTATTTTATAGTTTACTTTCCATAGACACTATTATAATATCAAATGATTTTTATATAAAAGATTTTGGTTATCGTAAGGTAAAAACCCATCATATTTTTGTATGGCGTGGTCTTACGAGATAACTTTGTTTTTAAAGGATTTTGATAATAGTAATAATTTAAATCGAGTGTGTTTTCTGATGCTGATTTTCCAGACTGACTAGGGTGTGATTTGATTATAATGCTCGGGTCAGACCGAGTATTACAGATCCAGGTTAGGATGTTATGGAGCTCAGGAGACGAGCTGGAGGATTTCAGGCATATTACACGTACTTGGTTAGCTGTGTGTGTTATGCTGTATATTCAGTACACGTGAGGACAAGTTATTATAACTGTCCAGATTGATTGTTGACTATTGTACTATGATGATTGTATGTATATTACAGTTATAGTTTCTTTGTATAAAGTTTTGTTATTATATATATTATATTTTGTTCTGATGCGATTGTGAGATTCTGTATTGTTGTTTCTGTTTCTTCTTTTATCTCTTCTTCTTCTTTACCCCTAGCAATCGGTATTTCTGGCACTTGGATATTCGGCATGCTATACAATGAACGTATTTATGTCGATTTTCGAAGGTCGAAAATCCTGGTTTGCTACACGCAATTGTGGTCATTTAATTTTCAATGTCTAACTTATTTTAATTATTAAAATATTGGTTTAAAAGATTTAAAACTTGAATTAAATTTTAGAGATTGTTTAAAATCTTTGAATTATTAATAAATATTTGAATAGTGATTTAAATATCGGGATTTTTCATTGAATATTTATTTAATGGACTTATTTAACTCCTTTTAAATTATTAAATGTAATCAGTGAATTCCCTTGTAAATTTATTAGGAGTAATAAATGGCTGGAAATAAATTATCAGAAAATCAGCTATTAGTATAACGACTCGATTTTTAGTGTCGTATTTTTAATTTAATTTATTTGATTTTTTCCCATAATTTTTAGGTTGGAAAATACTGATATTATTCGTTTGACAATTTATCGCCAAACAATAGTGTTTTTGTGATTTTACAAAACTCAATAAGTAGTGTATATTATTATTGTTTTGGGGTCGTCTAGCTATTCTGAGTACGACCATATTTTTGTTTTATCAATCAGAGTTCATACGTAAATAAAGATCGATACAGAGAAATGCTAAAAATTTTGAATTAAAACAACTCAAGACCCATTTGCACTCGCAACACACCTTCTTATTTCATGGTTTGCCTCCATCTTTCTAATATCTAAAAAATTGCAAATCTTGGTGTAAGTACTGTCTGTCATTGTGTGCACATCTTGGTGGCTAATGCAACATCCCGTATTGGAGGCCAAAAGCTAAGCGCCTATGGATGTTGTAATCATCCATAGTATTAACTTCTGGTGATGAAATATGGTAATGTTAATGGTATCCATAATATCAGAAACACTTGAATATGAACAAAATCACAAATTGCCAAAAACACTAATTTTAGTGATTACATTTTAAACAAATCATATCCAAGTTACAAAAATCCCAATGTATTCCCAGGAAATGATCAAATATAATTACAACAATACGCCAAGAGCGACATATGAAGATGCCCCCTTGGATGATCAAAGCAATATTCCTAAATTTAAAGAAGAATTCCTAAATTTAGCTATCCGTCAGCCACCTGCTCGTCTTCGGAAGCATATTCACCAAAATCTGCTAAAACCTAAACCCTCAGCGTACTCAAATCAATTTTGAGCACCCGAGAGTTTAAGGGGAAACAAAAACTACTAGTCGGAATAAAGCCTAGTATGAATAATTCTGTTACATCTCTGTTTACTGCTATATAGCGAGACCACGCCGCTTAGTAGAACGGGTTTCCCCTCACCAATAATTTTTTTCAAAACATATATTTTGCAAATCCTTTTTTGCAACCAAACTAGTTAATCAACTGATGATAATAATAATAATAATAATATAGCAAGATCCACTATGCTAAAACAGGAAATAAATGGACTATCTGTCCTAAATCTGAGCTAACTACTGCTTTTTGGACTAACTGTCCTAAATCTGATTATACCAAAATGGCAATATCCTTTATGCTATATAATGGACTATATATCCATAAAACAGGTTAAAAAGGGTGGACCAACTGTCCTTAAGAAGTAGCAAGGTCCTTTATGCTAACAAATGAACTAACTGTTCATATCTGGGCTAACTGTCCTTATTTGGACTAACTGTCCTCTAGGCTGACTGCCCTCAAAATGGACAGACTGTCCAAATTTAAATGAGCCGACTACCCGAATTTTCTTTGGGTTAACTACCCTTTTAAATTTTCCCTGAAAACCTTTTCAAAATGATTTAGTCCGTCAAATCATATATATACAAGGAAATTATATCTTTAACTTTACTCTAAGCTATTTTGCCATGTTATATATACTTTACTCAAAATAATGTTGATGATATTCAATAAGGATTACCTATCCTTTTAAAATAAGTTAAAGTCCATTATAACTTAAAACACTTAGGCTATCTGCTTAATCATATTATTCGAATCCTTTGTTTAAAACATTTAAACAACATTTCGAAAACAATGAAGGTAACCCCTTCAAAACCATTAATAAAACCTTTCGAAGTCATTGAAGGTAACTCCTTCAAACTAATAAAAAGCCTTTCTTTTATAAGCTTTAAAACATATAACATCCACCTTTAAAACCCTTTAGCCTTTGCCTTCGAAAAACATTGAAAAACCATACCTTTCGACCTTGTCGGAATCCTGGGGAACCACCCCTAAGAAATCATTGATAAAACCTTTCAAAATTATTAGGTTCAATTTAAAACAAGGGGAAAACTTTCGAAACCCTTCGAAGTTGACTACTTCAAAAGCTTTAATAAAACATTTCGATTTAAAACAATTGGATTATGCCTTCAAATTGAGAAAAAGGATTAGAAAAACATTGGAGTCGAAAGCAACTACTTCGAAACTTTTTAAAAGTAACCCTTTTAAAAACTTTTCATAAACAATGAAGTGATGGTGTTGGAACCAACCCTTCGAAAGCAATGGAGAGGCGACAAGTTTTAGAAAACAAAAGGTTCCCTTCGAAAGCAACTGAATTGAAAGGTAGTAAGCGACAACTATGATATTGTCGACTTACTCGAAAGGTTTCATACCTTTTGAATTTGTTGAATGCTTTACCTTTCGACCTTGTCGAAAGGTTTCAATTAAAACAAGAAACAACCCAATCAAAACCTTTTCTTTAAAACATTTGACATTGTCGAAAGCTCTTTGTCGAAAGCTAGCAGGCGTATTTTCTTTAGAATCAAAACAAAGTTTCATCTCTTTCAAAAGCTCTAACCTTTCGACCCTAAACCTTTCGGCTTTTTTCAATTCACATCGTACCATCTTCTTGATACAATGTGCATTGATTATTGACCTAGTCGGAAGGTTTGGAATAGAGGTGGAACTTCATGCCGAAAGAGTTGAAATAGTGAAAATCGTATTTATTCGTACTTTAAAATAGTTCTTTTGTACCCAACCTGCCTTATTTGTCTAAATCTGATTGGTTGCTAGATTTTTTTATATTCAAAAATGCTGTCAACTTTCCTTATTTGGAAATTTAAACAATTTTGGAAAAGCCCATTTCTCCTTTATAATTATATAAAACATTTAAGTCTCATATCTTAAATAATTTTATATAACTATTAAATCATTTAAGAAAATTCTGGAAAAATTCTAGAAAATAAATTAATATGTTCTTTTCAACATATAATTTTTTTGGACCCAAACAATAATTATTTTTCCTGTAAATAATTTTATAATCCAAAATACCATTTGCTTCCTTAGAAAATTCCTAATAATTCCATAGAAATTTAGAAAAATCAGAAAATTGAAACCCATCTCTAAAATATCATTTTAGATCACCATAAAAATTCGCAAGGCTAACGGATGTCATTTAATAGGGTTTTCATCTTAAAACATGTCATAAAAATATATATGAACATTCATAAATCATCAACATGTATATATAATAATTTTATCATTCAAAAACATGGCAAATCTTTGTAAAATCATTTGGATTTAATCTTAAATCAAAACCATAAAAATTTGGAGATATAAACATTATTCACCTTTGCTTTAGAGATTAAGGAGCTTGAGATTTGAATGAGTTTTGATTTGAATTTGCTTTTCCCTAAGCTTTTCCTTAGTTTCCTCTTCTTCTTTCCTTGTTAATGGTGGCCTGCCTTGATTTTGAAAATTGTGAAATGGAATGAATGTGTACATAATACATGGCCTAAGGAAGGAGATATAGGAATGGCCTCTTTTCCATAATACCCCTCCTCTCGTTCATTTTAAAGCCTTCTTTTAATTTATTTGTTTAAAAAGGCACGGCTACCTTAATTAAAATCAAATCTCAATCTCCTAATCAACACATTATTTTATTTAGTTTAACTAACTAAATCTTTTAAATAATGTTATCAAAAATCTGGGGTGTTACAACTAAAGAGAAATATAAACAAAGTCCTCAAAACATGTTCCCTGCTTCACATTTTCACTCCACATTTGGTTGTCTACTTTCGTTTTCGTTCCAAACTTTACAATAAACAAAACCATTTATTCCTCCATTCTCGAATTACTCAAACCAGATATCCCTGGGCCTTATTTCTCAAATCAACGATCTAAGTGAGAAAACAACTGCGTTAAATGGAGTAGGCCGAGACCCAGAACGACGAGGCAAGATGCGCGACCCAGATATTTGAGTGTGGATCTGGAGCTCGCGTGGGAGTTGGTGTTGGTTTGCATGATAGAAGGAGATTAATCTTGAGCTCATAGTAGTTGTATGAGGTGCGATGAGGTGGTTTGCGGCCTGGAGGCTGAGGAAGTAGCGGGATTTATGGGAGTTGGTGCTTTGGAGGTGTGTATGTGCGGTTATGCTCTCTCTTCCAACTGAGTTTTATTCGCGGCATAAGGATTCGACGGTTTGCATAATAGTTAGGGTTTGGATTTTTGCTTGAGCTAGGTATCTCTAGGCGAATTGGAGTGTGTATTTGAGTTTGTGAAGGGGAGAAGCTTTGTTTAGCTAAGTTCGATGAGGTGTGGCTCTATGGGGTAGAACGCGTCACTTAGTACGGATGCAAGGGAGCTCCATGTCACGGTGCAGAAGTGGGGGCCGAGCTGGATCTAATGGTGTATGGGGTGGAGAGTTTTCAAAAGGAAGTGGGACGTAGTCAACGGATTTGGATTTGGTCGATGGACGGAGGAGATATTAATGGTGTAAGTTGCTTTCTTTTGGATATCTCTATACATGCTTATACAGGCTAGGTGGGAAGCAGGATTTGAGTTGGAGAAGATGATGTGGTGGAGGGTAATTATAATTTAAAATGTAATTCATTGAATAAATAAATTATTTAATTTCAATAACTTATAAAATTCATATCTTGTCCATAAGAGGTCCAATTGATACGCCGTCAGTCATGTTGGAATCGTGTCGCTGTCCTCTATGCGATGGAGTTGAATTAGTTGCTTTTGGAACTAGCTGAATCTGGAGCTATAGTCGAACGTTGTTCAACTATAGACCAAACTGAACGCAAAAGCGACATCTAGAATAATGGTGAGTTAAACTCACCTTTTTTTTATCTAGCAGTATAATATTATGTAGATTTAATTTATTTATATCTGCTTGAATTGATTGGATTTGCTGGTTGATTGAATTTGGTCTAGGATCCTGGTATAACATCTTGAAATGCCATTAGATTGGTTGAATTTGATCTAGGATCGCGATATAGCATCTTGAAATGCTATTAGATTGTTTGAGTTTTAAATTTGTATTCAAACTTGTTTTAAGTAATGGATCATATATGAGGTGATAAATTGATATTGATTTTGATTAATATAATTACGTTGTTTAAAATTATAACGTAGTTAATGTAAGTATACATCTTGGTGTTATCTATTTAGGCAAATAGACATCGGTTAACAAATGAAAGAGTTTATCATTGAATGATAGGACAAATCCTCGTTCTGCTATTATATTAATTTGGACATATATTTAAGTGTCAATTGATCGTTTATTATGGATTGGTTTACATATATGCTTAATTATGTAAAAGATGCCAATTTGACTTGAGAAGTTAAATAGAAGGTAATGGTAGCTTGTTAAGTACCATTGAGATAGCCGAGCCTTTTCTAGATTCAGAAATTTTAGATTTGATTAACTTCCAATTTTATAAACTGGAAGAAAAATGTTTTAATTATTGCTGTATATATACAAGGAGATTTATTAATAATTAATTACAAATATTGGTAAAGATTATTTTTGTAAGTTAATTACTATATATTCTATAGTGTTTTAAAATAAATTATTTTATTAATGTTTTTGAAGATAATTATTATTTTATTATTAGTTATTTAAAACTAGACGATTATTTCAGTAGAAATATTGTTGAAGATAATTAATTTTATTTTATTTATCTATTGGAAATGTTTTAAAAGTTTTAAGAGTTTATTTATTATATTATTAAAAATGTTTCAGTTATATTTCTTTTATATTATTTAAAATGATTATAGCTAAGTTTATGATATTTTAGTTTTATTTATAAAAAAATAGTAATAATAATAAATTATTATAAATGGATTTCTTTTATAAAATGGATTTATGTAAAGGAGTTTATAAACCTGGAAAGGGGATTGAAATTGGAAAAGAAGTTAGTTTCTAAATGATTGTGGAAAAGAGGATTTTAAATGGTTAGCAATTAAAAGAGGAATTTTATATAAATGGGTTAGGAGATTACAAAAGAGTACTTTTGTAAATAAAACTTGGAGATTTATAAGAAAATCTATAAATAGATTTTGGAAATTTATAAAAAAGATAATTTAAAATAAAAAGAAAAGGTAGTTAAAGAAAGAGAGGGTATTTTGGAATATTATATCTTTGTTTAACGGATAGTTGTGTTTAATCGTTTTAAATATGATCTTGAAATAAGTAAATCTTTCTAAGTGATTGGTTAAGATACTTATACCATTTTGTAAGTATATGGGAAAGGTTCTTCAAGTTTCGAAATGAATGATTTGAAAATATACTCATACCGTTAAGATAAGTATATGGTTTGAATATCGAAAATATTGTGTTTGGTGAATATACTTATTATGTTGAGATAAGTATACGGAAGTGATTTCCAAGTATTTGAAAAGTTATTTTAATTAATGAATGTGAGGCTCAGTGGGTTCCATGGGAAATGATATCTACGATTGGAATGTTTGTTTGTTTGATGGTTAAATAGCCGACTATCGAATTTTGACCAAAAGTAACTTTGGAAATATCAAGGAGAAACACGTGAGTTATATGGCACAGTCATCTCCGATGATGCTGTATTGTGCATATAAATCTCATTTCGTTCTTCTACTTCAATGATAAGAAAATCCGTCCACCAACGGTTAGGAGGTGGACTCCGATCTTATCTTTGACTCTTTATTTCCTAACGAACCGGGGTTGAGTTTGCCGAAAATTATCGAACGTTGTTTCGAAGAGACCGGGATCAGATATCTTATACGAGAGCCACTTCGATCCAACAAATGCATTTCAAAATGAAGACGTCTTGAAGGGCATGGAATTGAAGATAGAGATGTGAAGTGCAAGGGCTAATCGCTACTAATCTTGAGGGTGATTCCAAAATGAATGTAGTAGGAATAGTGCCTTCAGTTTCGTTCAGTCCCAGAACGGACTTGTATGGATGAATGCTATCAGCGCATCGTCATTGGAGGGCAATGAGCATTCTAAGTGTAAATGTTCTTGAAAGTTAATCGTAGCCTCAAGCCTCATCAATCGAAAATGAATAAAACATGGGAGATGCAGTAGGGCTAAGTGGGTTGCTCCCAAGTAGGGTATGATCATCTCTATTTAGAGTCGCTATTATCTCTCATTTGTATGCTTTAGGGCCCATTAACGGAGGGGTGAACATATTCGGTACTATCCCGTAAGGGGTAGGCCGGTCCTATGTTGGCAGGGGATCCAGGCAAGGTCCTCGGTGTTATTTTATCTAGATATGCACCGTGAGGGGCGGTACCCCAGTAGTCCATTCATTGTATGGAATCCATTCTCCAACAAGCGCCGTACGGACTTAGTTGTGCCCAACTATGCGGAAACGTGAGATGCAAGCATTTCAGCTATATTCATATTTTACTTTGGCTAGACACTACTATAATATAAATGGATTATCTATAGAAAATGTTTTGGTTATCGTAAGGTAAAAACTAATTCGTGTTTATGTGCGATGTGGTCTTACAAGATACCTTCGATTCCAAAGATTTTTATATAACTTTAAAATCTAGTTGGGTGTGTTTTCTCACGTTGGTTTTCCAGACTGACTCGGGTGTTATTTTATTATAATGCTCGGGTCAGACCGAGTATATTTAGATATTGCTTTAGATGCATTAGAGCTCAGGAGATGAATTAGAGGTCTTCAAATCGTATTCTCGGATATGTTTGTTTTCCACTATTCTTTTATTGAAATTATCATCAATTGTGAGGATGGGTTGTTATAACTGTCCTGGCTGATAATTTGTGATTGTTGTTGTACTCTGATGGTTGTATGTATATAACGATTCTCTTTTGTAAAAATCATTGATATTATATTATATGTTATTCCGTTGCGATTGTGAGATTTTGTGTTGTTTTTAGTTTCTTTTCTCTTCTTCTTCTTCTCTTCTTCTTCTTCTTTCTTCCCCATAACTATCCATCTTTCTGTTCGATTTGGTTGGACATGTGTGGTTTATTGTCAGCTTGAATGATATGGAAAAGCGGGTCGTTACATGTTTGATACGTGTAATTTTTTTATATGAGACAAGCACCATTGTCCAAGTGGTTAAGTGATTCGGCTTTGGTGCGAGAGGTCACAAGTTCGAAACTTGCCTAGCGTGATTCGAATGTTTATTGACATGTGATATGTTGTCCCAGTGACATGTTGTATATAAAGTACCATTTCAAATATATATATATATATATATATATCAATTCTAGTTGAGCTCCCTTTGTAGATGCTCCCCTTACACATGTACTCCTCCGCATAACTCTCCCTTTATATGCAAGCTTCATGACTTAGTGAAAAATTCAAAAATGCCAAAGACAAGTAAGAATTAAATCGGAGGGATGAAAATAACATTTCAGATATTGTCAAATTTCTTGGTACCATCAAATCTTAACCTCTCTCCTCCTTTTATCTTCATCAAAAGTATGAGTTAACATCAATAAAATTAAAAGGAAACAAACAGTTATAAATCAATAGTAAAATGATCAAAATTATATATTTCAAGTTTGACATCAGATATAAATTATCGCTAGCTATTATTGATTAAAAATCATATCCCAAATATAGAAAATGGATAACATGTTTAAAGCAAATTTGTTAGTTCTATAACCCATGGTTCAATTAACAAAAAACATAACCATTTTTTTCCAAATAAAGTATTTGTGTGAGGATAATTTTATTCTTAACTCATTATAAATGAGATCAAGATACTCATAACCATACATTGCCATGAGGTATCTTAGGTAGGGGAAAAAGCATTGCTTAAAGAATTAATATACACCAACGCTAAAGAATTTCCAGCATAGGTCGAACACCCTTAGGTAATTAACTCATGTCCATACTGCATCCAATTATCATACGTAGGCCTTTAATAGTTATTTTCATATTATTTTTTTAAATATTACACGTGTTTTACTTTTCAATGGAGCATGTACATTAATTGTCCTCGATACACACTTTTTGCCAATCAAACTTTACCACATTTCAGTTTATTTTAATCTTACCTACACATGCATAAGATCAAAAATATAGATCAATAGAATGTGGTAAATAAGGAGATGTTATGGGATATGTAGAAATACAAAATAAAATGCTAGTAACTTATGCTTAACCTTAGTTGTAATATATAATATTAATATTCTATTCAAGGGCACAACAGTCCATCTCCAATCAACTATGTAATTATTATTTATGGATTTGATAAGCACAAAAAAGTTCAAACCAATCATAACAACATTTTCCAAAATGAAAAAATTTCGAGGCATCATTAGAATACATCTTTCTTTTAAAATCTCATCTTTGATGCTTTTGAAAAAGGGGAAAAGGTTAAAACAAATTAAATAAAAGAAAAACTGAAATAAATTACCAAACAAACAAGGAAATTCTTTTTTTCTTAGAAAAAAAGCAAAGGAGAATAGACACTGAAACAAAATATCAAGCTAAAATAGAAAAAAAGAAGGGTAGAAATAGAAACTAAAACAAACACTCAAATAAGCATCAATCGTACTAGTCTACATTCGTAATCCCTAAATCTAAATGTAATCATGAAAATCTTTCTTCTAAATGGGGTTTTGTAAAGATGTCAGCAAGCTGAAAACCAATAGTGATGAACTCAATGCAAATATCCTCTTTTGAAATATGATATCAAATAAAGTGATGTCTTATGTCTATATGTTTTGTATGAGAGTGGTGAATAGGGTTGTTTGATAGGTCATTTGCACTTTTACTATCACATCTTAAGGGTGCACATTGAAGTATTAAGCCAAAGTGAATTTTTTTTGGTATTATTCACAAAATTTGAGCACAACAACTTTATAAGGAAATATATTATGCTTTAGTAGTAGATAATGCAACACTGTTTTTTTTAAAACATAACCATGAAACTAATGAGTGGTCTAATAAGAAACATGTTTCATTAGTGCTTTTTATTGTGACGCCCCACCTCTATGCTCACAACAACAAAGAGTATTAAAATAAATACTGTCTGTTATTACGAAGAATAAGGCTGGATAGGAGCGGCCATCCGTAGTTGGGCCTTACACTAGTATTGGTTACCTCGATAGGAGAGGTCTGTATTTTTATTTTTCATCTCTTATTTATTTACTCCCATCGACATACCCAATTCCAGTATAAAACGAACTACGATGGTTCATAATAGTTTAGGACAATATATATAATAATAACACAGATACAAAAAGATGCGGAACACAGATAACAAAAGTCTCATATATATATATAACTAATGCCATTTACAATACATTTGACACAATACATATGATACAACTACAACTGTCGACTCTGGAAGTTATATATACAAGTACATTATCAACAAATATACATGAATACATATCAACCTAAATCAATACACTGACTACTACAAAAAGACGAAGACCCCTTCAAAAGATATGAAAAGACTTCATAGCTCAAGCAGCAACCCAAAGCAGAATATCTACAACCTGAAATAACTCGGGTCTAACCCGAGTATTAAATTCAAAAGAAAATAATACACGAGTCAGTCTAATTCAAACTCAGTTATTAATGCACAGAAGCAGTAATAATAAAGAACAAATAGACGACAGTCACAGAAATCTCGTATATCCAACTCCTCGATAAGAGAATCGGATAACAGCAGATATAACACTAAACAGTGTTAAACAACAAATCAGCAAGTTCAAACCATCAACAAGATAAATAAAAACATTATCAATGAAGATAATCTAGAAAACAACAGAATTGTCTAAACGACAATTAACACAAATCCAATTATTAAATAATAATTAGAAACTCAGAATCTAATTATCAAATAGATAATTAGAAAATCTCAAAATGATCAATCAAATGAAATTTCTGTGTGGCTGCAGTACACGCACGCGTGCACTTCCTCGCCACTACAGTAAGTCAAAACTGCAAAGGTCAAGTCACGACTGGCATGACTCAAAACAATTGCAAATAAAAGCAAACCAGTATGCAACTGCCTCGATGAATCGAAAGCAAATGGCTCCAACATAATTCAAAATAAAAAGGGACATGCACAAGAATGCACACATCAATGCTACATATGAACCAAGTTCATATATACAACAAACCCAAAGTCAACAGAGTGGAAATAAAATAATGTCAACGACTGTAATGCTACAACACTATAAATGATCAAGCATCGGGTCAAAAGCAATGTCGAAGTCATAGCAATTTCAAGCAAAGAATCGAACAAGTCCAAACATCAAAGCCGAGGCCAGCAAATAAAAATACATACAGTCTCAAATTGTGACACCAGAACCAGTTTTCTTTTAAAACATTCTCAACATTACCGCGTAACCAAAGCAATGGTAATGGCCGAAGATAATACAAAAGAATTGCCAAAAACCAACTTAACCAAATCAGATAAAATAATTCCACAATGCACTAGATATCCAGGATGCAAGTAAACAATGGAGTGATACAAGTGACTCAGGGACACGTAAACAAATGTACACATAAATGGACAAATAACACTTCAGACTACATAATAATACCAACAAGTAGACTAATATGGCAACATAGCAAGCACCTGAATGCACTGTGCAACTACAACGAAGTGATACAACAATGACTGATACAACTGACAGTGCAAGTTAATGACATGAGCATGCTACGAATCATATCAGTAGACATACATAAACAATGAATCCAACAATGCAACAAGCCACAAGGGTCAGACTAATGATCCATGTACTCGAGCTCAAGACGGTACAACCCAATGCAAACTGCAAATACATGGGGGATGTGACGATGAAGACTACAAGTCAAGTGCCAGTGAACCATATATAAGAAATGCAAAATTGACACATGCAAATACTACACGCTAGACAGCATGTCAGAGAAGCAAGTGATACACCAGAGTACACGTGAACTACATGCCTCGAAGAACAGGCAATAAAGGAGGCAAACAAGTGATATACACCTGAGTGCTACAGTGGATAATGCAAGTGCAGACAAGCCCAATACAATTACACTCGGCAATGTACAAATGCCAGAGCAATATCTTCACCAAAAAGAGTGGTTTTAAAATGCCGAAACTATGCAACAACAGGTAGAAGTCAAATGGCAAATTCAAACCAATAAACACAGAGATGGCATCTGTACATAAGGGACATGCAATGCAAAACAATGTATCAAAACTCAAGCGGACCAGATATGCAACTCACAACAACATGGACAAAGGGGGTACATAGCTACATGAAGTCCAATTGTAAATGAACATCAAAATGCCAACTTAAACACACATATGAATAGTGTCCAGATCCATATAACAATACAAAACTATCAAGTATACTGTAACCCCAAATCGCATGAAGTCACGGAACAGCAAGCAAAAATCGAACAAGTCGAGTATACTACATGGATGAATATCAAATACCCGAAGTCAATTTTCAAAGCCCATAAAAATTCAAATTTAAAATCAACTATGCCATTGCCGAAGTCATGTATGCTACAGAATTTTTTTTTGGAATTACCTAGAGAACCAAGCTTCGCTTGTAAACTCTAAGAAATTACTAAAGTAACAATGTTTGAAATCAATGCACATAACTGGCCAGATTCGAGCACAAAGCATAATCGAAGTCAACAGAAATTATCATCAAATAC
Source organism: Allium fistulosum (assembly GCA_030737815.1). NCBI lineage: Eukaryota > Viridiplantae > Streptophyta > Magnoliopsida > Asparagales > Amaryllidaceae > Allium > Allium fistulosum. The sequence continues at coordinate 1,029,130,023 of CM060902.1, forward strand.
AATCAAACCGTGACATCAAAGGAATTAAAACCAAAGCCGTGGAAATCAAGTTGTCAAACAAGTTCAAAATCAATGTCATGGAAACCAAGTGACCAAGGAACGGTAAGACAAAGAATTCAAACATGAAAGTCATGAACTTGAACAACCCAAAAATCAGTGAAGAATTTGAATTAGATGTGAGTATCTTACTCACCTGTGCTCGGTCAAGAATTTTAAGTCAAACTCGATCAAGAAGAGGAGCCACGAACATTTGAATAAATTTCGACAGAGCGGCGCCTTCGAAAAATCGAGAGCCCTAATTTCCGCTTTTAAAAAGAAGACGAGGCCGCCATTCTTTTCTTTCGTTTAGATAAGGGTTTTTAGAACGAAAATGAATTAAGGGTCGGGTTTGCCAATGAAAATAAAAATAAGAGGAATGGGTGAAAATAATTTTCACGGCAACAAAGAAAAGACGTGGGCCAATTAAATTTTTAAGCCCGCATAATACCCTAACAAATATTTAAACGGATTATCAAAAGAATTACCACTGATCTAAACTCACAAAAGCAATTAGCCAACTGATTAAAATTCCAATAATAATTAACAACCAATATAATCGTCATTTTACGATAATTAATTGTTATAAGACTCCGGGTTGTTACAGACTCCCCTTCTTATAAAAATTGCGTCCCCGCAATTTTCATAATTAAAGTTGTCAATAACAATTATTTTTCTAACATAAACTGGTTAAGCTAGAAAATAAAAGTCGGGAATACAAACGCCAAAGAAATCTTTTATTTTCATAAAAGAAATTTACAAATTCTCAACAAAATCTAATTATCCAACAGATAATCAGAAACCAGCAAAACTGAATAAATACAATTATCAGCAAAGATAATGAGAAAACACAAATCGCAAATCGCAAAACTGCAAATATCTAGTTATCCAACAAATAACTAGAAAACACGAACTTCATAATCAGCAAACTCTACTATCAATAGAGATAGATAGGAAACAATGATTCAATAAAATCAGCATACTCTAGAATCAATTAGAGACTAGAAAATCTCATAATCCGCAAAACTAGAAAATGTCCGATTATCAAAAACGATAATCAGAAAACACAACTATCTAATTAACAAAACGACAATCAGAAATCTCAAATCTCAAATATCTAATTATCAATAACGATAATCAGAAATCTCAAATCAACAAATATCTAATTATCAAAAACGATAATCAGAAATCTCAAATCAACAAATATCTAATTATCAAAAACGATAATCAGAAATCTCAAATCAACAAATATCCAATTATCAAAAACGATAATCAGAAATCTCAAATCAACGAATATCTAATTATCAAAAACGATATTCAGAAATCTCAAATCAACGAATATCTAGTTCTCGGAAAAATAATCAGAAATCTCAAATCAACAAATATCTAATTATCAAAAACGATAATCAGAAATCTCAAATCAACAAATATCTAATTATCAAAAACGATAATCAGAAATCTCAAATCAACGAATATCTAATTATCAAAAACGATAATCAGAAATCTCAAATCAACAAATATCTAATTATCAAAAACGATAATCAGAAATCTCAAATCAACAAATATCTAATTATCAAAAACGATAATCAGAAATCTCAAATCAACGAATATCTAATTATCAAAAACGATAATCAGAAATCTCAAATCAACAAATATCTAATTATCAAAAACGATAATCAGAAATCTCAAATCAACAAATATCTAATTATCAAAAACGATAATCAGAAATCTCAAATCAACAAATATCTAATTATCAAAAACGATAATCAGAAATCTCAAATCAACGAATATCTAATTATCAAAAACGATAATCAGAAATCTCAAATCAACGAATATCTAATTATCAAAAACGATAATCAGAAATCTCAAATCAACGAATATCTAATTATCAAAAACGATAATCAGAAACAACAAATATCTGATTACCAAAAACGATAATCAGAAACAACAAATATCCGATTATCAAAAACGATAATAAAAAATCTCAAATGTTTAATTATCGATACGATAATTAAATCTTATAACATCAGATATCTAATTACCTGCAGATAATTAGAAACAACAAATATCTAGAAATCAATTAAGATACTCTAGAAAATCAACATAAAAGGTTGGATCGATCCCATCAGATGGCGAGTTTTTAGTTCGCCGCACGTGCATCAACAAATGGCCGAAGCCTATCAAGTACTCAACATAATTTTGGCGCCCAACAAATGACCCGAAGGTCTAGTACTGGTATTTGACCCGAAGGTCCATCAGAGTGGCCCGAAAGCCCAACAAATGACCCGAAGGTCCAACATAGTGGCTCGAAAGCACACAAAATCATCAAAATCATCAAACAACAAATGTTTCAATTACTGAGTCCGGAATTAACCGAAATAGCAAACGCACATGTCCCATACCACGTGTTTTACTAAATCGTTCGATTCTCTTCATCGTTTCCTTGAAAGTGCAGAATTGTGTATTGTGTAAAAATACATTACATTCTCAAATGGACAAGTCCGGAATTAAGCGAATCAGTAAAAGAAAGGGGTCATAGTCCTCGATTTTGCTGAAACGTTTAAATCGCTTCCTCATACTTTTGAAAGCGCAAACTGTAAAATTCCTGAAAACAATTTTATTTATTTTATAAAAATAACAATTCACATTCTCAACAGGACAAGTCCGGAGTTAAGCGAATCAGTAAAAGAAAGGGGTCATAGTCCTCGATTTTGCTGAATCGTTTAAGTCGCTTCCTCATTCCTTTGAAAACATAAACTGTTAAAAAAATTATAAAACAATTTTCATTTTAAAACGATTTTCCAATCACGTGATTAAAGCGACGACATCAGTAGCAATTTCAAAAAGAAAATTGGACTTCTCAAAACACCGTAAAAACGGATCTCAAAATCAGCATTGCGGAATAACCGCTTGAAAATCCACTTTTAAAATTTGACGGTTACTGAAGCCAAAGCGATAGTAATTTTTAAACATCAAAATCTCATCAAAATAATTCACATAAAAATGTAACACCAGTGAATTTTCATTCATTAAAATTGTCATCAAAACACCGTGCTTCAAAAATTTAGCATCGATGCAAAAATCCCGTTATAAAAATAACGGCAATAAAATACGTTTAAACCAAACATCGGTTCAACGTTAAATTAATGCAGTAACGTGCAACTCAAATTTGTACGTACTACAAAATGAACAGAGAAATCATTCGAATGTATCTTCGATGAAGATAATTCAAAACAGCAAAAATCTAATCAATATATGATTAGCATAAAGGAAACCAGCAAAAATCTCAACAAAATCACATAACTGCTATCGCTTCGAATCCTCAAATCGGATTCGAAATTTTCAAAGAAACAAAATAAACCCAGCTATGTAAACAACAAATGAAATTTATTTCAATTTCATATTTTTATTTTTAAATAAAAAAGATTATCAGCTGTATTCAGCGAAGACAGTCTCACTATTTCTGCTGCGCCCTCTGATAACAGAACACAAATTAATCAAATCATCAGAACACAATTTCATTTTTATTTTTAAATAAATATATTTAAAAATTTCATCATAATTTCAAAACTTTAGTTTTGACTCAAAGCACAAATAAAACATCGACCAATAGTTGTAACACATGTTCCATCTAAGTTATGTTTTATATTATGTCCATAAACCCCAAGCTCTGATACCAACTGTGATGCCCCACCTCTATGCTCCCAACAACAAAGAGTATTAAAAGAAATATTGTCTGTTATTACGAAGAATAAGGCTGGATAGGAGCGGCCATCCGTAGTTGGGCCTTACACTAGTATTGGTTACCTCGATAGGAGTGGTCTGTATTTTTATTTTTCATCTCTTATTTATTTACTCCCATCGACATACCCAATTCCAGTATAAAACGAACTACGATGGTTCATAATAGTTTAGGACAATATATATAATAATAAAACAGATACAAAAAGATGCGGAACACAGATAACAAAAGTATCATATATATATAACTGATGTCAGTTACAATACATTTGACACAATACATATGATACAACTACAATTGTCGACTCTGGAAGTTATATATACAAGTACATTATCGACTAATATACATGAATACATATCAACCTAAATCAGTACACTGACTACTACAAAAAGACGAAGACCACTTCAAAAGATATGAAAAGACTTCATAGCTCAAGCAGCAACCCAAAGCAGAATATCTACAACCTGAAATAACTCGGGTCTGACCCGAGTATTAAATTCAAAAGAAAATAATACACGGGTCAGTCTAATTCAAACTCAGTTATTAATGCACAAAAGTAGTAATAATAAAGAACAAATAAACGATAGTCACAGAAATCTCGTATATCCAACTCCTCGATAAGAGAATCGGATAACAGCAGATATAACACTAAACAGTGTTAAACAACAAATCAGCAAGTTCAAACCATCAACAAGATAAATAAAAAGATTATCAATGAAGATAATCTAGAAAACAACAGAATTGTCTAAACGACAATTAACACAAATCCAATTATTAAATAATAATTAGAAACTCAGAATCTAATTATCAAATAGATAATTAGAAAATCTCAAAATGATCAATCAAATGAAATTTCTGTGTGGCTGTAGTACACGCACGCGTGCACTGCCTCGCCACTACAGTAAGTCAAAACTGCAAAGGTCAAGTCACGACTGGCATGACTCAACACAATTGCAAATAAAAGCAAACCAGTATGCAACTACCTCGATGAATCGAAAGCAAATGGCTCTAACATAATTCAAAATGAAAAGGGACATGCACAAGAATGCACACATCAATGCTACATATGAACCAAGTTCATATATACAACAAACCCAAAGTAAACAGAGTGGAAATAAAACAATGTCAACGACTGCAATGCTACGACACTATAAATGATCAAGCATCGGGTCAAAAGCAATGTCGAAGTCACAGCAATTTCAAGCAAAGAATCGAACAAGTCCAAACATCGAAGCCGAGGCTAGCAAATAAAAATACATACAGTCTCAAAGAGTGACGCCAGAACCAGTTTTCTTTTAAAACATTCTTAACATTACCGCGTAACCAAAGCAATGGTAATGGCCGAAGATAATACAAAAGAATTGCCAAAAACCAACTTAAACAAATCAGATAAAACAATTCCACAATGCACTAGATATCCAGGATACAAGTAAACAATGGAGTGATACAAGTGACTCAGGGACACGTAAACAAATGTACACATAAATGAACAAATAGCACTTCAGACTACATAATAATACCAGCAAGTAGACAAATATGGCAACATAGCAAGCACCTGAATGCACTGTGCAACTACAACCAAGTGATACAACAATGACTGATACAACTGACAGTGCAAGTTAATGACATGAGCATGCTACGAATCATATCAGTAGACATACATAAACAATGAATCCAACAATGCAACAAGCCACAAGGGTCAGACTAATGATCCATGTACTCGAGCTCAAGACGGTACAACCCAATGCAAACTGCAAATACATGGGGGATGTGACGATGAAGACTACAAGTCAAGTGCCAGTGAACCATATATAAGAAATGCAAAATTGACACATGCAAATACTACACGCTAGACAGCATGTCAGAGAAGCAAGTGATACACCAGAGTACACGTGAACTACATGCCTCGAAGAACAGGCAATAAAGGAGGCAAACAAGTGATATACACCTGAGTGCTACAGTGGATAATGCAAGTGCAGACAAGCCCAATACAATTACACTCGGCAATGTACAAATGCCGGAGCAATATCTTCACCAAAAAGAGTGGTTTTAAAATGCCGAAACTATGCAACAACAGGTAGAAGTCAAATGGCAAATTCAAACCAATAAACACAGAGATGGCATCTGTACATAAGGGACATGCAATGCAAAACAATGTATCAAAACTCAAGCGGACCAGATATGCAACTCACAACAACATGGATAAAGGGGGTACATAGCTACATGAAGTCCAATTGTAAATGAACATCAAAATGCCAACTTAAACACACACATATGAACAGTGTCCAGATCCATATAACAATACAAAACTGTCAAGTATACTGTAACCCTAAATCGCATGAAGTCACGGAACAGCAAGCAAAAATCGAACAAGTCGAGTATACTACATGGATGAATATCAAATACCCTAAGTCAATTTTCAAAGCCCATAAAAAGTCAAATTTAAAATCAACTATGCCATTGCCGAAGTCATGTATGCTACAGAAATTACTAAAGTAACAATGTTTGAAATCAATGCACATAACTGGCCAGATTCGAGCACAAAGCATAATCGAAGTCAACAGAAATTATCATCAAATACAATCAAACCGTGACATCAAAGGAATTAAAACCAAAGCCGTGGAAATCAAGTTGTCAAACAAGTTCAAAATCAATAACGTGGAAACCAAGTGACCAGGGAACGGTAAGACAAAGAATTCAAACACGAAAGTCACGAACTTGAACAACCCAGAAATCAGTGAAGAATTTGAATTAGATGTGAGTATCTTACTCACCTGTGCTCGGTCAAGAATTTTAAGTCGAACTCGATCAAGAAGAGGAGCCACGAACATTTGAATAAATTTCGACAGAGCGGCGCCTTCGAAAAATCGAGAGCCCTAATTTCCGCTTTCAAAAAGAAGACGAGGCCGCCATTCTTCTCTTTCGTTTAGATTAGGGTTTTTAGAATGAAAATGAATTAAGGGTCGGGTTTGCCAATGAAAATAAAAATAAGAGGAATGGGTGAAAATAATTTTCACGGCAACAAAGAAAAGACGTGGGCCAATTAAATTTTTAAGCCCGCATAATACCCTAACAAATATTTAAACGGATTATCAAAAGAATTACCACTGATCTAAACTCACAAAAGCAATTAGCCAACTGATTAAAATTCCAATAATAATTAACAACCAATATAATCGTCATTTTACGATAATTAATTGTTATAAGACTCCAGGTTGTTACATTTATCTATAAGAAGATTGACATAATTATCATTAAAATTACCAATCAAATCAAAATGATCACATGAGGGACCATAATCCAAATTTTTGTATGTGAAATACATTTCAAAATTCTTTTTGAGGTTTTTAAATAGGATTCTTTTGGATTAGCTTTGTAATGTGCATAAAGATAGACAGAAAACATGATACTGGGTGTAGAAGCGGTAAGATAAAGAAGAGAATTAATTCTACCTCAAAATTCCTTTTGATCAACTACGGTACCTTTTTTCTCTTTGTCAAGCTTAGTTGAAGTGCTCATGGTCATTCTAAGTTGCTTCGCATTCTCAATTCCAAATATCATTTACGGTAAGTGATAAGTGATCATATCCTCGAATCCTAAATATATCCTCCAATTGCATTAGAATTTCTATAAAAATAAGGTCCATAATGAAAATAAAACAAAAAACACTATAATCCAATAAAAATGTTAAGTGATTATATCCTTGAATCAACTGAATCTATCCTAACCACGAGCATATCTAAAGCTGCAAAAAAAGAATACAAAAAATGTACGATTAGTACATATATACGTATATAAATATATTTATATACATATGTATGCAATAATAATAAAACAAACAATATAATGAATAAGCTAGTTAAGTACTAAAAGCTATAATTTAAATCCAATTACGATAAATAGTAATCTGGATATGTCCTACACAAACTTTAAGCTGACTTATGGACAAATACGTTAATGAATACAATCAAATACTAGGAAGTAAAATTATGTGTAACAACCCATATTTTAAACAAATATTTTAAATTAAATTTATTTGAAAACTTTGATTTTAAATTATCTTAAATTGAAATATTAGAATTTGCCAATGTAATTTTGGATTTTGTTTATAATTTATTTTCCCAATATAATAAAATAATGATTTTATGAAAATCTTATATTTTGGTCTACTTTGGTCAAACTTTGACTTCCAGTTGAAATTTTTAAATTTGAATTTTAAATTTCTAATCGTTTTTTTAAACTGTATTTAATCCTGATATTCGTTCTGCTTTTCGTTTCGTCAAATTCTATTTTATACTTTTTAAATTGAATGAAATTTAGCGTTTTACATGCAATTATTTTTAGTATCTCATTGTTATTTTCTATTTCATTTCTATGGTCTATATTTTTCATTTTTATTTTTTTTCTTTTCTCTACTTTCTATTTTTCTTTTATTTGATTTTTGGCTTGAAAATTCAAAAGACTTAAGTTACTTGTGTTTAATTGAAGCCTCTTCATTCTCTAGCCTTTTCATTTTATAGCCATCCACTTCTTTAGCCGTACAACTCCTCCCCACATCATTTTTTGACGTTCATAACACTTTTGTTTCCCATCTCTTCTCATTTCATTTCCTCAAAACAAACTTTACAGTAAATCCTTCCTCCTTTTTCTCTTTTCCTTTTCTCATTTCCTCCTATTCTAGTTCGGCCTCCACCATCACCATGCCTTGGCCGACCTCATCTCCACCCCAAGCACCACCATATGATCGGCCTCCATCCACCATCACCATCCCAGTCAGGCCGTGACCACCTTGATCCAAACAATCACCACATCCCCTTATTTGAAACCCTAGCCCAGCACCTATGTGATCATCACCACCTTCTTCTTGTTTGCCTCGGCCTCTGTAACAACCCGCATATTTATTGATTTTATATTTAAATATTTTATTTATATATTTTATCGTTAGTCGAATGTTAGTCCGAAACGCTACTTTTTGCATACGGTCAAATTAGGACTCGAGACCACTCCCATTGAGTTCAAAACGACGTTTTCGATCTTTTTGAGTGTAAACTTCGATATGTTTGCAGTAAGTGGAATTTTCGTCACTTTTTCCCGCCTTTGACTTGAGTTGGAATGCACCTTCTAACTCAGCCCCAACCCACCTCCTTTTCCTCACTTTATCAAACACTTCAAGCTTCATCAAAAATGGTGGTGGGAAAGGGAAATTAAAACTCCAAACTCAAGTTCAATTGCAATTCCAACATTCGACTCCAAATTCAAGAAGAAGATAGTGGATTCAAGCTTTGGATTGCTTCTACTTGCTTTCAATCTCCATCTTCATCCATTATAGTGAAAAGGTGAGATTTTTAATCTCACATCTTGCCTATAACTATCATTGGACTGTTGGGAATGATTCCCTATCGTGTTAGCATCTTAATTTGCTTTTGGTTTGGATTGAATGGGTGAAAAACTCCAATTTTCAGCATTGTTGGCAAACCCTGGTCCTTAGGTCGCACTGCCTCGTAGACTGGCCCTGCGGATTTTCGTTCGTACTTAGGTCGTTCGAAATTAGGTCGCTAGGTCGTAGGTCGCTGGGCCATAGGTCGCTCTGGCGTGGAGAAGACTCTGCCTGCTTCTAGCTGCTCTGGACTTAGGTCGTTCGAACCTACTAGGTCGTAGGTCGCTCGCCTGGAGTTAGGTCGTTCGAACCTGCTAGGTCGTAGGTCGCTCGCGTGTTATGCCTTAGGTCGTAGGTCGCTCGCGAGTTTAACTATAGGTCGTTTGGCCTTTATGAAGATAGGTCCCTCGCGTGTTGAAACTTAGGTCGCACGACTTCGTTAGGTTGCAACCTTCCTTAGGTCGCTCGACCCCTCCACACTAGGTCGCTCAGCTTGCTGGAGTCGTAGGTCATTGGACCTTAAGTCACTCGACCCTGCTAAGTCTTTAGGTCGCGTACCCCTTTAGGGTGTTAAGTTGCTCGGCTTCGATAAGTCGTAGGTCGCTCGTGAGTTAAGCGTTAGGTCGTTCGACCTGCTTACCTTTTAGGTCGCTTAGCTCTATTCCTTTTAGGTCGTAAGACCTTGTCCCTTAGGTCGCTCGTCTCTGTGTCTAGATAGGTCGCATACCCAGTTAGGTCGCGTACCTCGTTAGGTCGCGAACCCCCCTTTTTGGTCGCGTATTCCTTTAGGTCGTATGATCTTGTTTATGTTAGGTCGCCTGGCCCCCAACTTTAGGTCGTTAGACCTACTTCTGTTAAGTCGCTCGACCATAACCCCCTAAGTCGTAGGTCGTCTCCGACCTAACCCTTAGGTCGCTCAACCTGTAGGTCGTTCCAATCGCTCTTTAAGCTTGGTCTTGTTAGGTCGCTTGGATATTTCTACTTGATGGTTTTGGAGCTGATTCCCTTGGATTTTTCTCACGTCTTCGAATGTGAAATTTATGTGATTCGATTTGTTTCAACAATCGTTTTGTGACTTGTCACTCTACAGATATGAAGGTTTTCAATACTAGTAGTAGATATCAAAACTCTTTCATCAAAGCGATTTCAACACTATTTTACTACAAAGCTCTTTCTTTTCAAACTATTTTCTAATCTACTAGTATATACAAGCCTTTTACTTCACTCAGATGAGAAATCGAATTAAACGACTTAGTAAAACGAGTGGTATGAAATGCTTGCGTTCACTTCGTCGGTTAGCTCTTGGACTTGTTCGATTGAACCCTTTTTGTGACAATTTCCTAGTGAAGATTTACAGCTTGTTCGTAAATATTTAAGTTAAGCAAGTGGTTATGGGACATGAAGCTAAACTCATATATTTACTAGCTTGGTGTGATTGACACTTCCTAATGATCATGACGATCATTTTTGTGATTTAAACTAGCGATTGAGCGATGTCTCTTTGTCTACGAGGGAGACTAGACCCCGCTTTTGTGATGTTTCGCCATCACATATATGGGGTAGCACCCCATGGTCTTCGGGCCATTTCTTTGTGGAAATTTAATGGATAGCTTCCATGAGATAGCTTCTCGTTTATGTGTTTCACGCGTTGGTGAGTTTGCATACTCCCGTTCATGTGTTAGGCCTCCCCCTTTTATGTGTTTTTATGGATTTCTGGTGATGATTTCTGGAATTTGTGCTTCACCAATTTTCATGATTTTCATTGATATGATATCAGTTTTGTGCATTGGTGAATTTATGTGTTATTGACTTGTTAGGAATACAAGTTTAGGGTATGATACCCTATTTTATCTTTGAGAAGATTCTTGTGATATTGATTGATCTTTTGTTGATTATCATTTCCATACTTATAGTAGTATGCCATTATGGTTGTTACATGTTCATGCCATATTATTTTTCCTATACCTTATCATCTGATATTTATAGCTAGACTGATCCGTTAATTATTTTCTTATAAATAATACTCGGGTCAGACCGAGATGTTACAGGTGCTTTTGCTTGACTTCTCTTCAGGATTATTCTGACTTTTGGCTAACTATATAGATTAGTAGATTTTGGATGTACACATTTTACATATAGACTTTATGTTGTGTACTTATTCTTTTGTATAGCACGTGATGGTATTCTTTTGTATTATCGTGGATCTTTTTGACCACTACTCTGATGTACACTTTCATGTGTTATATATATATTCATATCTTCTTCCACCTTTGTGATATGGATGTCTGTGACTGATTTATGTTATGTTTATTTCTATGTTTGTTTCCGAAGATTATCTATAGCCACTATGTGATAGCTTTGGGTTTGTTTCGGTATGTCGGACTTCCTCCTTAAATGAAGTTCATTCTATTCTATCTGACATATCGGAGCTCGCTCAAAGAAGTTACATGGATGGTCGCTCCTCAACAGCCTTATTCTCCATGCTAGTTGACAACATTATATCGTAGTGTTCTTGGCTAGCGTGGGTATAGAGGTGGGGCGTCACAGCTTGGTATCAGAGCCAAACTTCGGAACAATGTAGAATAACTTAACAAGGATCATCGTCCTAAGTCCACCTTAGGAGTTGTGTCTTAGGATTTAGTTCGAGTCTTCGAACCGATTCATCCTGTTTTCTTTATGATTCCTTGTTTCATCTATCAAGATTGCTTGATGATTCATTTGGTGAATAACTTTTCTTCTTTTCTCTTCCTTAAAGAAGAGAATGTCTAGACCAGGTCGTCCCAGAGCTGGACCATCTACTGTTACTCCCCAGGATGGAGTTTTTATGACCGCTCAACAGCTTCTTGATTTAGTAAAGAATGCTCAGGCAGCCGGTCGTAATCAGGAGCCTACTCATCCTAAGTCTGGATTTGCACGTTTGTGCAATGATTATACCAACTTAGGTGGGAAACCATTCAAAGGTTCTGAAACTATTATCGAGGTCCAGGCTTGGTTAAGAACATGCGATAGAATCTTTTCTCGCATGAATCTTGTTGATCTTCACCATGTTCAGGTGGCCTCCAGTATTCTCCAAGAAAGAGCACTGGATTGGTACGAACTACTTATTTCTGAGATTAATGAAGCGGATCTCACCTGGGAGCAATTCCGGGAACTCTTCGAATTAAAATTCGTACCAGAAGCAGAGAAAGTGACATTGGCTGGATTGCTTCTACTTGCTTTCAATCTCCATCTTCATCCATTATAGTGAAAAGGTGAGATTTTTAATCTCACATCTTGCCTATAACTATCATTGGACTGTTGGGAATGATTCCCTATCGTGTTAGCATCTTAGTTTGCTTTTGGTTTGGATTGAATGGGTGAAAAACTCCAATTTTCAGCATTGTTGGCAAACCCTGGTCCTTAGGTCGCACTGCCTCGTAGACTAGCCCTGCAGATTTTCGTTCGTACTTAGGTCGTTCGAAATTAGGTCGCTAGGTCGTAGGTCACTGGGCCATAGGTCGCTCTGGCGTGGAGAAGACTCTGCCTGCTTCTAGCTGCTCTGGACTTAGGTCGTTCGAACCTACTAGGTCGTAGGTCGCTCGCCTGGAGTTAGGTCGTTCGAACCTGCTAGGTCGTAGGTCGCTCGCGTGTTATGCCTTAGGTTGTAGGTCGCTCGCGAGTTTAACTATAGGTCGTTTGGCCTTTATGAAGATAGGTCCCTCGCGTGTTGAAACTTAGGTCGCACGACTTCGTTAGGTTGCAACCTTCCTTAGGTCACTCGACCCCTCCACACTAGGTCGCTCAGCTTGCTGGAGTCGTAGGTCGTTGGACCTTAAGTCGCTCGACCCTGCTAAGTCTTTAGGTCGCGTACCCCTTTAGGGTGTTAAGTCGCTCGGCTTCGATAAGTCGTAGGTCGCTTGCGAGTTAAGCGTTAGGTCGTTCGACCTGCTTACCTTTTAGGTCGCTTAGCTCTATTCCTTTTAGGTCGTAAGACCTTATCCCTTAGGTCGCTCGTCTTTGTGTCTAGATAGGTCACGTACCCAGTTAGGTCGCGTACCTCGTTAGGTCGCGAACCCCCCTTTTTGGTCGCGTATTCCTTTAGGTCGTATGATCTTGTTTATGTTAGGTCGCCTGGCCCCCAACTTTAGGTCGTTAGACCTACTTCTGTTAGGTCGCTCGACCACAACCCCCTAAGTCGTAGGTCATCTCCAACCTAACACTTAGGTCGCTCAACCTGTAGGTCGTTCCAATCGCTCTTTAAGCTTGGTCTTGTTAGGTCGCTTGGATATTTCTACTTGATAGTTTTGGAGCTGATTCCCTTGGATTTTTCTCCCGTCTTCGAATGTGAAATTTATGTGATTCGATTTGTTTCAACAATCGTTTTGTGACTTGTCACTCTACATATATGAAGGTTTTCAATACTAGTAGTAGATATCAAAACTCTTTCATCAAAGCGATTTCAACACTATTTTACTACAAAGCTCTTTCTTTTCAAACCGTTTTCTAATCTACTAGTATATACAAGCCTTTACTTCACTCAAATGAGAAATCGAATTAAACGACTTAGTAAAACGAGTGGTATGAAACGCTTGCGTTCACTTCGTCGGTTAGCTCTTGGACTTGTTCGATTGAACCCTTTTTGTGACAATTTCCTAGTGAAGATTTACAGCTTGTTCATAAATATTTAAGTTAAGCAAGTGGTTATGGGACATGAAGCTAAACTCATATATTTACTAGCTTGGTGTGATTGACACTTCCTAATGATCATGACGATCATTTTTGTGATTTAGACTAGCGATTGAGCGATGTCTCTTTGTCTACGAGGGAGACTAGACCCCGCTTTTGTGACGTTTCGCCATCACATATATGGGGTAGCACCCCATGGTCTTCGGGCCATTTCTGTGTGGAAATTTAATGGATAGCTTCCATGAGATAGCTTCTCGTTTATGTGTTTCACTCGTTGGTGAATTTGCATACTCCCGTTCATGTGTTAGGCCTCCCCCTTTTATGTGTTTTTATGGATTTCTGGTGATGATTTCTGGAATTTGTGCTTCACCAATTTTCATGATTTTCATTGATATGATATCAGTTTTGTGCATTGGTGAATTTATGTGTTATTGACTTGTTAGGAATACAAGTTTAGGGCATGATACCCTATTTTATCTTTGAGAAGATTCTTGTGATATTGATTGATCTTTTGTTGATTATCATTTGCATACTTATAGTAGTATGCCGTTATGGTTGTTACATGTTCATGCCATATTATTTTTCCTATACCTTATCATCTGATATTTATAGCTAGAATGATCCGTTTATTATTTTCTTATAAATAATACTCGGGTCAGACCGAGATGTTACAGGTGCTTTTGCTTGACTTCTCTTCAGGATTATTCTGACTTTTGGCTAACTATATAGATTAGTAGATTTTGGATGTACACATTTTACATATAGACTTTATGTTGTGTACTTATTCTTTTGTATAGCACGTGATGCTATTCTTTTGTATTATCATGGATCATTTTGACCACTACTCTGATGTACACTTTCATGTGTTATATATATATTCATATCTTCTTCCGCCTTTGTGATATGGATGTCTGTGACTGATTTATGTTACGTTTATTTCTATGTTTGTTTCCGAAGATTATCTATAGCCACTATGTGATAGCTTTGGGTTTGTTTCGGTATGTCGGACTTCCTCCTTAAACGAAGTTCATTCTATTCTATCTGACATATCGGAGCTCGCTCAAAGAAGTTACATGGATGGTCGCTCCTCAACAGCCTTATTCTCCGTGCTAGTTGACAGCATTACATCGTAGTGTTCTTAGCTAGCGTGGGTATAGAGGTGGGGCGTCACAGCTTGGTATCAGAGCCAAACTTCGGAACAATGTAGAATAACTTAACAAGGATCATCGTCCTAAGTCCACCTTAGGAGTTGTGTCTCAGGATTTAGTTCGAGTCTTCGAACCGATTCATCCTGTTTTCTTTATGATTCCTTGTTTCATCTATCAAGATTGCTTGATGATTCATTTGGTGAATAACTTTTCTTCTTTTCTCTTCCTTAAAGAAGAGAATGTCTAGACCAGGTCGTCCCAGAGCTGGACCATCTACTGTTACTCCCCAGGATGGAGTTTTTATGATCGCTCAACAGCTTCTTGATTTAGTAAAGAATGCTCAGGCAGCCGGTCGTAATCAGGAGCCTACTCATCCTAAGTCTGGATTTGCACGTTTGTGCAATGATTATACCAACTTAGGTGGGAAACCATTCAAAGGTTCTGAAACTATTATCGAGGTCCAGGCTTGGTTAAGAACATGCGATAAAATCTTTTCTCGCATGAATCTTGTTGATCTTCACCGTGTTCAGGTGGCCTCCAGTATGCTCCAAGACAGAGCACTGGATTGGTACGAACTACTTATTTCTGAGATTAATGAAGCGGATCTCACCTGGGAGCAATTCCGGGAATGCTTCGAATTAAAATTCTTACCAGAAGCAGAGAAAGTGACATTGGCTGGATTGCTTCTACTTGCTTTCAATCTCCATCTTCATCCATTATAGTGAAAAGGTGAGATTTTTAATCTCACATCTTGCCTATAACTATCATTGGACTGTTGGGAATGATTCCCTTTGTTGTTAGCATCTTAGTTTGCTTTTGGTTTGGATTGAATGGGTGAAAAACTCCAATTTTCAGCATTGTTGGCAAACCCTGGTCCTTAGGTCGCACTGCCTCGTAGACTAGCCCTGTAGATTTTCGTTCGTACTTAGGTCGTTCGAAATTAGGTCGCTAGGTCGTAGGTCGCTGGGCCATAGGTCGCTCTGGCGTGGAGAAGACTCTGCCTGCTTCTAGCTGCTCTAGACTTAGGTCGTTCGAACCTACTAGGTCGTAGGTCGCTCGCCTGGAGTTAGGTCGTTCGAACCTGCTAGGTCGTAGGTCGCTCACGTGTTATGCCTTAGGTCGTAGGTCGCTCGCGAGTTTAACTATAGGTCGTTTGGCCTTTATGAAGATAGGTCCCTCGCGTGCTGAAACTTAGGTCGCACGACTTCGTTAGGTTGCAACCTTCCTTAGGTCGCTCGACCCCTCCACACTAGGTCGCTCAGCTTGCTGGAGTCGTAGGCCGTTGGACCTTAAGTCGCTCGACCCTGCTAAGTCTTTAGGTCGCGTACCCCTTTAGGGTGTTAAGTCGCTCGGCTTCGATAAGTCGTAGGTCGCTCGCGAGTTAAGCGTTAGGTCGTTCGACTTGCTTACCTTTTAGGTCGCTTAGCTCTATTCCTTTTAGGTCGTAAGACCTTATCCCTTAGGTAGCTCGTCTCTGTGTCTAGATAGGTCGCGTACCCAGTTAGGTCGCGTACCTCGTTAGGTCGCGAACCCCCCTTTAGGTCGTATGATCTTGTTTATGTTAAGTCGCCTGGCCCCCAACTTTAGGTCGTTAGACCTACTTCTGTTAGGTCGCTCGACCACAACCCCCTAAGTCGTAGGTCATCTCCGACCTAACCCTTAGGTCGCTCAACCTGTAGGTCGTTCCAATCGCACTTTAAGCTTGGTCTTGTTAGGTCGCTTGGATATTTCTACTTGATGGTTTTGGAGCTGATTCCCTTGGATTTTTCTCACGTCTTCGAATGTGAAATTTATGTGATTCGATTTGTTTCAAAAATCGTTTTGTGACTTGTCACTCTACAGATACGAAGGTTTTCAATACTAGTAGTAGATATCAAAACTCTTTCATCAAAGCGATTTCAACACTATTTTACTACAAAGCTCTTTCTTTTCAAACCGTTTTCTAATCTACTAGTATATACAAGCCTTTACTTCACTCAGATGAGAAATCAAATTAAACGACTTAGTAAAACGAGTGGTATGAAATGCTTGCGTTCACTTCGTCGGTTAGCTCTTGGACTTGTTCGATTGAACCCTTTTTGTGACAATTTCCTAGTGAAGATTTACAGCTTGTTCGTAAATATTTAAGTTAAGCAAGTGGTTATGGGACATGAAGCTAAACTCATATATTTACTAGCTTGGTGTGATTGACACTTCCTAATGATCATGACGATCATTTTTGTGATTTAGACTAGCGATTGAGCGATGTCTCTTTGTCTACGAGGGAGACTAGACCCCGCTTTTGTGATGTTTCGCCATCACATATATGGGGTAGCACCCCATGGTCTTCGGGCCATTTCTGTGTAGAAATTTAATGGATAGCTTCCATGAGATAGCTTCTCGTTTATGTGTTTCATGCGTTGGTGAGTTTGCATACTCCCGTTCATGTGTTAGGCCTCCCCCTTTTATGTGTTTTTATGGATTTCTGGTGATGATTTCTGGAATTTGTGCTTCACCAATTTTCATGATTTTCATTGATATGATATCAGTTTTGTGCATTGGTGAATTTATGTGTTATTGACTTGTTAGGAATACAAGTTTAGGGTATGATACCCTATTTTATCTTTGAGAAGATTCTTGTGATATTGATTGATCTTTTGTTGATTATCATTTGCATACTTATAGTAGTATGCCGTTATGGTTGTTACATGTTCATGCCATATTATTTTTCCTATACCTTATCATCTGATATTTATAGCTAGACTGATCCGTTTATTATTTTCTTATAAATAATACTCTGGTCAGACCGAGATGTTACAGGTGCTTTTGCTTGACTTCTCTTCAGGATTATTCTGACTTTTGGCTAACTATATAGATTAGTAGATTTTGGATGTACACATTTTACATATAGACTTTATGTTGTGTACTTATTCTTTTGTATAGCACGTGATGCTATTATTTTGTATTATCGTGGATCTTTTTGACCACTACTCTGATGTACACTTTCATGTGTTATATATATATTCATATCTTCTTCCGCCTTTGTGATATGGATGTCTGTGACTGATTTATGTTACGTTTATTTCTATGTTTGTTTCCGAAGATTATCTATAGCCATTATGTGATAGCTTTGGGTTTGTTTCGGTATGTCGGACTTCCTCCTTAAACGAAGTTCATTCTATTCTATCTGACATATCGAAGCTCGCTCAAAGAAGTTACATGGATGGTCGCTCCTCAATAGCCTTATTCTCCGTGCTAGTTGACAGCATTACATCGTAGTGTTCTTGGCTAGCGTGGGTATAGAGATGGGGCATCACAGCTTGGTATCAGAGCCAAACTTCGGAACAATGTAGAATAACTTAACAAGGATCATCGTCCTAAGTCCACCTTAGGAGTTGTGTCTCAGGATTTAGTTCGAGTCTTCGAACCGATTCATCCTGTTTTCTTTATGATTCCTTGTTTCATCTATCAAGATTGCTTGATGATTCATTTGGTGAATAACTTTTCTTCTTTTCTCTTCCTTAAAGAAGAGAATGTCTAGACCAGGTCATCCCAGAGCTGGACCATCTACTGTTACTCCCCAGGATGGAGTTTTTATGACCGCTCAATAGCTTCTTGATTTAGTAAAGAATGCTCAGGCAGCCGGTCGTAATCAGGAGCCTACTCATCCTAAGTCTGGATTTGCACGTTTGTGCAATGATTATACCAACTTAGGTGGGAAACCATTCAAAGGTTCTGAAACTATTATCGATGTCCAGGCTTGGTTAAGAACATGCGATAGAATCTTTTCTCGCATGAATCTTGTTGATCTTCACCGTGTTCAGGTGGCCTCCAGTATGCTCCAAGAAAGAGCACTGGATTGGTACGAACTACTTATTTCTGAGATTAATGAAGTGGATCTCACCTGGGAGCAATTCCGGGAACGCTTCGAATTAAAATTCATACCAGAAGCAGAGAAAGTGACATTGGCTCGACATTTTATAGACCTTGTTCAAGGTAAATCCTCTGTGACAGATTATGTCGCATCCTTCGAGTCACTGTCCAAATATGGGGTTGAATACATCAACACCCCGTTGAAGAAGAATCAAAGATTCGTCTATGGCTTAAACAAAAATCTCAAGAAGCCATTACTTCTAAAGTTAGAAGTTCCTTTCGACCAACTTATTGATATCGCTCTTCGTCTTGAAGAGGCTGATAAGGACAGTGATGTTGAAGTGGTGGCTTCCAAACCAAACTTCAACAACAAGAAGAGGCCAAACAAATTCAAAGGTCCTTATCCCAACAAAAAGTGTAAGCAAGCAACTCCTGCTGCAAAGGCATTTTCCCCCAGTGATAAGAAATGTTTCAACTGTGGTGCTAAGGGCCATTTTTCGAACAAGTGTTCAAAGCCCCGCTCTTGCCGCTATTGTAAAAGTCCAGATCATTTTATGCATCAATGCCTTAAGCTTTAAGATAAGGAGGGAAAGTTAAACGTTGCTCAAGCCCCTGGCAACACATCTCACGGTCAAGGTATGTCTCATTCTGTCCTTGATGGCATTATTATATTTCATGATCAACCTATTAGAGTTCTCTTTGATACGGGTGCATCCCATTCTTTTATATCAAAGGAACTTGTCGATACTTTTTCTTTAAGTGTTGTTGCTTTAATGACTTCTTTAAGAATTGCGAATCCGGTTGGTGGATCTGCAACTCTTAGCTTACTTTGTAAAGACGTGGAGATTATTTTGTGCGATTTTTCTTTCCTAGCTGATTTGCATGTCATGCGTTACTTAGGCTTTGGAATGATTTTGGGTATGGATTGGCTTACTCGTTATGAAGCTCATATCCTATGTCCTGAGCGGACTATTTATCTCCGTCATCCGCAATCTGTTAACCAGATTTCTATTATTCTTAAAGATTCGGATTCCGCTTTGATTGCATCTTTATATTCTTTAAATCCTCGTGATAATGACAATGATGTCGAGGAAGATGTCATTTCTCTTATTCGCGTCGTTCGTGAATTTCCCGACATCTTTGAGCCCGTTTTAGGTCTACCACCTAAGCGAGCAATTGAGTTCAAAATTAATCTTATACCTGGAGCTCAACCTATTACCTGTCCTCCTTATCGCATGTCCAATAAGGAGAATGAAGAGATGCGCAAACAATTATCCCAGTTAGAGACGAAGCAACTTATTCGCTCTAGTTCCTCGCCTTGGGGAGCTTCAGCTATTTTCGTAAGTAAGTCCGATGGTACACTAAGGCTTTGCATCGACTACCGCAAGCTTAATGATCTTACTATTAAGAATAAATATCCTTTACCTCGGATTGATGATCTGTTTGATCAACTTAGTGGTGCTAGAGTCTTTTCACAATTGGACTTAGCTACCGATTTCCATCAGCTTCATATTGCAGAGGATAGTATTCCTTTGACTTCTTTCCGTACTCGATATGGATCTTATGAGTGGCTAGTTATGCCATTCGGTTTAACGAATGCTCCGGATTATTTCGTTGACCTTATGAACCGAGTTTTCAAAGATTTCCTCGATCGGTTTGTTCTCATCTTTATTGATGATATTCTTGTGTATTCTAAAACCGAGGAGGAACATGAAAAGCATCTTCGAATTGTATTGGAAACTCTTAGGAGCAATCAACTAAAAGCAAAATTTTCTAAATGCCACTTTTGGCAATCTAGTGTGAAGTTTCTCGGTCATATTATTTCCGAATCTGGAATATCAGTGGATCCTTCAAAGATTGAAGCAATTCAAAATTGGAAGAGACTGGAGAGCGTGACTGAAATCCGTAGCTTTCTCGGATTGGCTGGTTATTACCGCCGTTTCATAAAAGACTTTTCTAAGTTTGCCGTGCCTCTTACTGGCTTAACAAAGAAAGTTGTTAAGTTCATTTGGTCGGACAAATGTGAAACTTCATTTCAGAAATTAAAAGAACTCCTTTCTGGTGCTCCTATTCTTGTTATTCCCGAAGGGAATCAAGATTTTGTCGTTTATACCGATGCTAGTCGTGTTGGTTTGGGTGCCGTTCTTATGCAGAAAGAACATGTTATTGCTTATGCTTCTAGGCAGTTGAAGCCGGCTGAGACTAGATATGCCACACATGATTTAGAACTCGCGGCTATCGTTTTCGCCCTTCGAATTTAGCGACACTATCTTTTAGGGGAGAAATTTATACTTTATACTGATCATAAGTCTTTGAAATATTTATTTTCTCAAAAGGAACTTAATTTGCGTCAACAGCGTTGGCTCGAGTTCCTTGCCTCTTATGATCTTGATATCCTTTATACTCCCGGAAAGGGAAATCGAGTTGCTGATGCACTTAGTCGCAAACAACAAGCGGTTGTTTCAATGATGATATCTGAATGGAGGGATCTCGTGGTTTTATCCACTTGTGAAATTCGAGATCGGGTCTCCGATTTATGTTCATCTCTAGTTTTATGCAGTCTTGAGCCTCGTCCTTCTCTTTTAGACCGCATTCTTGAAGCTCAACAGCTAGATCCTGAATTGGCTTTGCTTGGCCAAAATCTTAAGGATAAAACAAATATTGAAGGTTTGAAAGACTTCGATATTGACTTTCGTGGCGGCATTCGGAAATTTGGTAGACTGATCGTACCAAATATAAGTGATCTTCGTAGAGATATTCTAGAAGATTCTCATCGTTCCAAGTATTCTATTCATCCCGGTAGCAGTAAAATGTACGCAGATATGAAGCGACTTTATTACTGAGAGGGAATGAAATCTGATATCGCTAACTTTGTTAAGTGTTGCATGACTTGCCAACTTGTCAAGGCCGAACATCAAAGGCCCGGTGGGTTATTGCAACCATTGGAAATTCTAGTTTGGAAGTGGGATCAAATTTCCATGGATTTTATAGATGGCCTTCCCTGTTCTCATTCGGGTCATAATAGCTTATGGGTGATTGTTGATAGACTTACTAAATCTGCCCATTTTATTCCCGTTCGGTCAAACCGAACCGTTCCTCTTATGGCCAAACTCTTTATCAAAGAAATTGTAAACTGCATGGAGTTCCTTCTTCCATTGTTAGTGATCGTGATCCATTGTTTACCAGTGGATTTTGGAAGAGTCTTCAAAAAGCTTTGGGAACGAAGCTTAATTTTAGCACCGCTTATCACCCCCAGTCCGATGGACAAACTGAGCGTGTGAATCAAACTCTTGAAGATCTTCTTCGTGCTTGTGTGCTTGACTTTGGTGGAAGTTGGGAAGATCATATTTCACTTGTCGAATTTTCCTATAATAACAGCTTCCAATCTAGTATTGGTATGACACCCTTCGAGGCACTCTACGGAAGGCCATGCCGATCCCCTTCTTGTTGGCTTGAGGCCGGTGAGAAGATGGTTTTAGGTCTAGATTTTATTCGGGATTCCACAGAGAAGATTGATCTTATTCGACATAGGATGAAAGAAGCCCAGAGTAGACAAAAATCCTATGCCGATAATCAAAGAAGAAAATTAGAATTTTCTGTGGGAGATCTTGTATTTATTCATGTTTCACCTATGAAGGGTGTTGTACGCTTCAATCGATCAGGAAAGTTAGCACCTCGGTATATTGGGCCATTTCCTATCACTGAACGTATTGGTTCCATGGCTTATCGCCTTTTATTACCGGCTCAGTTTTCTGCCGTGCATGACGTGTTTCACGTTTCTAAATTACGGAAGTGCCTTCGGGATTCCGATTCTATTCTTGAGCCCGGTGTTGTGGAAGAGATTGAAGTTTCACCTAATTTAACTTATGAGCAGCATCCTATTCGAATAATTGCTTCAGAGATCAAACGTCTTCGAAATAAAGATGTTCCGCTTGTTAAAATTCAATGGTCCTCAAATCCTAAGGATTGCTCTTGGGAAACTAGAGAATTCATTGAGCGAACACATCCGGACTTACTTTCTCATGTTCTTTGAGGTAAACTTCTTATTTCAAACCTCTTTTATGTTAATATGCTTTTATGGTTGTTACTTCTTATTTCCATTTTATATTGCGAGGACGCAATTTCTTTAAGGAGGGGAGTCTGTAACAACCCGCATATTTATTGATTTATATTTAAATATTTTATTTAAATATTTTATCATTAGTCGGATGTTAGTCTGAAACGCTACTTTTTGCATACGGTCAAATTAGGAATCGAGACCACCCCCATTGAGTTCAAAATGACGTTTGTGATCTTTTTGAGTGTAAACTTCAATATGTTTGGAGTAAGTGGAATTTTTGTCACTTTTTCCCGCCTTTGACTTGAGTTCGACTGCACCATCTAACTCAGCCCCAACCCACCTCCTCTTCCTCACTTTATCAAACACTTCAAGCTTCATCAAAAATGGTGGTGGGAAAGGGAAATTAAAACTCCAAACTCAAGTTCAATTGCAATTCCAACATTCGACTCCAAATTCAAGAAGAAGATAGTGGATTCAAGCTTTGGATTACTTCTACTTGCTTTCAATCTCCATCTTCATCCATTATAGTGAAAAGGTGAGATTTTTAATCTCACATCTTGCCTATAACTATCATTGGACTGTTGGGAATGATTCCCTATTGTGTTAGCATCTTAGTTTGCTTTTGGTTTGGATTGAATGGGTGAAAACTCCAATTTTCAGCATTGTTGGCAAACCCTGGTCCTTAGGTCGCACTACCTCGTAGACTAGCCCTGCAGATTGTCGTTCATACTTAGGTCGCTAGGTCGCTGGGCCATAGGTCGCTCTAGCGTGGAGAAGACTCTGCCTGCTTCTAGCTGCTCTGGACTTAGGTCGTTCGAACCTGCTAGGTCGTAGGTCGCTCGCCTGGAGTTAGGTCATTCGAACCTGCTAGGTCGTAGGTCGCTCGCATGTAATGCCTTAGGTCGTAGGTCGCTCGCGAGTTTAACTATAGGTCGTTTGGCCTTTATGAAGATAGGTCGCACGCGTGTTGAAACTTAGGTCGCATGACTTCGTTAGGTCGCAACCTTCCTTAGGTCGCTCGACCCCTCCACACTAGGTCGCTCAGCTTGCTGGAGTCGTAGGTCGTTGGACCTTAAGTCGCTTGACCCTACTAAGTCTTTAGGTCGCGTACCCCTTTAGGGTGTTAAGTCGCTCGGCTTCGTTAAGTCGTAGGTCGCTCGCGAGTTAAGCGTTAGGTCGTTCGACCTGCTTACCTTTTAGGTCGCTTAGCTATATTCCTTTTAGGCCGTAAGACCTTATCCCTTAGGTCGCTTGTCTCTGTGTCTAGATAGGTCGCGTACCCAGTTAGGTCGCATACCTCGTTAGGTCACGAACCCCCCTTTTTGGTCGCGTATTCCTTTAGGTCCTATGATCTTGTTTATGTTAGGTCGCCTGGCCCCCCAACTTTAGGTCGTTAGACCTACTTCTGTTAGGTCGCTCGACCACAACCCCCTAAGTCGTAGGTCGTCTCCGACCTAACCCTTAGGTCGCTCAACCTGTAGGTCGTTCCAATCGCTCTTTAAGCTTGGTCTTGTTAGTTCGCTTGGATATTTCTACTTAATGGTTTTGGAGCTGATTCCCTTAGATTTTTCTCATGTCTTCGAATGTGAAATTTATGTGATTCGATTTGTTTCAACAATCGTTTTGTGACTTGTCACTCTACAGATATGAAGGTTTTCAATACTAGTAGTAGATATCAAAACTCTTTCATCAAAGCGATTTCAACACTATTTTACTACAAAGCTCTTTCTTTTCAAACCGTTTTCTAATCTACTAGTATATACAAGCCTTTACTTCACTCAGATGAGAAATCGAATTAAACGACTTAGTAAAACGAGTGGTATGAAACGCTTGCGTTCACTTCGTCGGTTAGCTCTTGGACTTGTTCGATCGAACCCTTTTTGTGACAATTCCTAGTGAAGATTTACAGCTTGTTCGTAAATATTTAAGTTAAGCAAGTGGTTATGGGACATGAAGCTAAACTCATATATTTACTAGCTTGGTGTGATTGACACTTCCTAATGATCATGACGATCATTTTTGTGATTTATACTAGCGATTGAGCGATGTCTCTTTGTCTGCGAGGGAGACTAGACCCCGCTTTTGTGATGTTTCGCCATCACATATATGGGGTAGCACTCCATGGTCTTCGGGCCATTTCTGTGTGGAAATTTAATGGATAGCTTCCATGAGATAGCTTCTCGTTTATGTGTTTCACGCGTTGGTGAGTTTGCATACTCCCGTTCATGTGTTAGGCCTCCCCCTATTATGTGTTTTTCTAGATTTCTGGTGATGATTTCTGGAATTTGTGCTCCACCAATTTTTATGATTTTCATTGGTATGATATCAGTTTTGTGCATTGGTGAATTTATGTGTTATTGACTTGTTACGAATACAAGTTTAGGGTATGATACCCTATTTTATCTTTGAGAAGATTCTTGTGATATTGATTGATCTTTTGTTGATTATCATTTGCATACTTATAGTAGTATGCCGTTATGGTTGTTACATGTTCATGCCATATTGTTTTTCCTATACCTTATCATCTGATATTTATAGCTAGACTGATCCGTTTATTATTTTCTTATAAATAATACTCGGGTCAGACCGAGATGTTACAGGTGCTTCTGCTTGACTTCTCTTCAGGATTATTCTGACTTTTGGCTAACTACATAGATTAGTAGTTTTTGGATGTACACATTTTACATATAGACTTTATGTTGTGTACTTATTCTTTTGTATAGCACGTGATGCTATTCTTTTTTATTATCGTGGATCTTTTTGACCACTACTCTGATGTACACTTTCATGTGTTATATATATATTCATATCTTCTTCCGCCTTTGTGATATGGATGTCTGTGACTGATTTATGTTACGTTTATTTCTATGTTTGTTTTCGAAGATTATCTATAGCCACTATGTGATAGCTTTGGGTTTGTTTCGGTATGTCGGACTTCCTCCTTAAATGAAGTTCATTCTATTCTATCTGACATATCGGAGCTCGCTCAAAGAAGTTACATGGATGGTCGCTCCTCAACAGCCTTATTCTCCGTGCTAGTTGACAGCATTACATCGTAGTGTTCTTGGCTAGCGTGGGTATAGAGGTGGGGCATCACAGCCTCCACCACAAACTCCACCTCCCTTGCCTTGCTTTGCCACGACCAGACCCATCTCTAGGCCGTGACCAGACCTGATCTGAACCATGAACCTAGACCGAGCCCATTTGCCTAGGGCCGAACACAATTAGCCATTGACCTTTCACTTGCCTTGCCTCCTTGCATTCCAACCCCTACCTTTTCATATTCCAATGCTTTGCCTTCCATTTTCTAACCATGGCCGTGCATATATGCTTCATAACCATGATGGTCGAGCATGCTTTCATGATGGTCAAGCCCATTTGCTTAGTGGCTGAGCCACCTACCTTGGTAGTGTCCACTTTGTTTCTTTTTGATTCATATTTTCACATTGTTTTGATGTATTGTTATGTGTTGAATCATATTCTTATATATGTTTTGTAATTGTTTGTTACAAGATTTGGATTTTGGCTCTTCATCCACTCAAATCTATTCATGCTTTGTCGTGCTTTTCAGAGTTTTAGTTGTGTGTCTTAAATTGTTATCTCCAGCTTTAAAAAGGTGAGTTTATCACTCTCGACAAATCGTACTTATATAAATCTGAAACAATGCCACTTGAATTGTAGTAGTTGATATGCTATGTTATATGCTCACATCTGCCTGTTATCTGACATTATAAGATGATATAACCTGTTTATATACCTGTTACATCACCTGACATCATATGATATGCTATACTGTTTATTTATTTTCCATTTCTCACACTGCAAGTTCCCTTTCACTATGGGTTGAAATGATACATACCCGAACGGACTTTAGAATAGGAAAAAATCCTTATAAGCTGAAATGATAGGCTCAAGCGATTTTTATCTATTTTGTTTTGACTTGGGATTGTGGGTTTGAAATGATACATATCCGTATCACTTGACCTAGGCTAGGAAATATTATACAGACTCGTGGTTTATTTTAAATAATAGTTTTATGAAATTTTAAGTATTTTAAAATATTAAATATATGTAATTTTGAACTTAAGTTTGATATAATAGTTTTCTGAAATTTTAAGTATTTTGAAATATTAAATATATGTTATTTTGAACTTAAGTTTGATATAATGGTTTTCTAAAACTTTAAGTAATTTGGAATACTAAATATATGTGATTTTGAACTTAAGTTTGATATCATAGTTTTCTGAAAGTTTTTAAGTATTTGGAATTTAAATTATTTGAGATTTTATCTTAAATTGGATTTAAATGATTTAAATAAATTTTATAGTGATTTTATGTAAGTTAAAGCAAATTAATGATTGAAAATGTAAATTTTGATTTGACTTAATAATTGAAAATTTAGTGTTAAATGGAATTTTAAGCTTAACTTAGTGATAAGAATATTTTATTTATGAAATGGGTATTTTAAATAAAGTATTAAGTTATTTGTTAAAATAAAAGTTAGGTAAATTAATGTATTTTGACTTGATAAATGAATTATAATTTAAATTGGATATTTGTTAAATATTATTTTATTAAAAATTATAAGTTAAATAATATCCAAATAAATAATTTTGAAAAGTGAAATAAGTTTGATAAGTTAAAAAAAATGATAAAAGTTGAACATATATTATTTTAAAGTGTTATAATTAACTTATAACAGAAATTGTAGCGTTTCAGAAATGTTGTGATTTTAATGTACTGTTTTCCAATCTACCACTATAGCTACTGTAATACTTTATAAGTGCTGCTGTTTCTGAAATTGAACTGTTTTGAAATAATAATATAGCTACTGTAATACTTTATAAGTGCTGATGTTCCTGAAATTGAACTGTTTTGAAATAATATAGCTACTGTAATACTTTATAAGTGCTGCTGTTTCTGAAATTGAACTTTTTCTGAAATAATAATATAGCTACTGTAACACTTTATAAGTGCCGCTGTTTCTGAAATTTCAATGTTTTTGAAATTGTTATAATTGAATGAATGAACTTCGAAATGCTACAATTAATTGATTTCAAAGTATATTGACTTCATATTTAATGGTTCAAATGAATATTTTATGATTTCAAAGTGTTATGAAATTTCAAGGTTTGATTTTCAAGGCGTTTTGATTTTTAAGACTTATGATTTTGAAAGCATTATAACTTTGGAAAGTGATATGATTCTTGAAATGGATATAATTGAAGAGAAAATGGTATTGTTATGATATGGTTTAAATGAATATGTTTTGATTTGAAACATAAACAATTTTAGAATTTATAACCACGGGTTATAATAACGATTGGTTGTTAAAGAGACTGGGATCGGATATTGACATACTCTTTGTCGATACCGAAAACCACTCAAACAACCATGTACGCGGTGGAGATTCCAGAATGAAGTAGGATGGTGGCGACGATCCTATTGAGGTATATACATGGACCCGACTCCCATGAGTTGGCATAAGGTGGCTAAAACAGGAGCGATTGAAGGGCCAATGAGGTAGCTCCTTTAATCGGACACATTCCATCGTATTCCATTCTATTACTTTGTGATTGATTTGATGGCCATCCTTGATTTTTGATTTGGGAGTGTGTTTCGAGGTTGGCGGTAGTGGCTGTTATGCATTACCACCAGCCCGGATGCGTAATTGGTATATCTACCCTGGCATTGCCTAGTTGTGCCGTGTCACCTACCCTAGCGAGCCTTGTACGAGTTTTGTTTTGTGCCGTAGCCCGTGGAGTATTTAGGGTAGCCTCCCCATCTGGAGGTATGCTGATACTAGATAGACTACTGGGACTATTTATGTGTTAAGGTGGAAAACGTAAAGCCTTAACGCTATTTTAAAGTAAGTTTATTTTACTATTAGACATTATTATAATAGCATATATTACTACATAGTAGATAGTTTAACGGATCCTTAAAGGATGGGCGATCCCAATCATCCTTTAAGTTACTTGTGCATTTCTATTACAGTTCACTTGAGTTGGTTTATATTGTATTAGTATGTATGTCCTGACTCGAGTGTTTTGTGTTTTGCTTTACGCTCGGGTCAGACTGAGTTGTTCCAGTATTCAAGACTCACCTTTGGAGCTGGAGTTCCACTTGGATCCATCTATTGATTCTGCTTCCAGTCATTCAGTTGATTCCAGTGATGTATTCAAATCTTGTATTTGACTATTGTATTGAGACATCTTTGTATTCATAAATCCTGCTTTATCTTGTTTAACTCTGTTATATACATAGTAGCTTCATGAACTATTCTTTTGTTTCCGCTGCATTATTGTTATATTACTCTGTGTCTGTGATTCTGTGATTATTTATTTACTGTATATATTAAGTTTTGCCAAATTTTATTTACAATCTATTGTTTTTAATTATTCAAGTCCGACATGTGTGGATTTATTGTCGATTTGAATGGTCCAAAATAGTGGGTCGTTACATTTGGTATCAGAGCTCTAGTTTTAGGCAAAACTCAGCATATAGAGTAGATGTAATTACAGAATCACTTTCGTTCGAGCTTGAATTCCTTCTTCTTCGATCTAGTTTCCTTTGAATTTTGGAATGTTCCCTCGATTTTCTTCTGGATTTTGGGTATCCCGTAGCTCCTATATATGATTTGTAAGGAAGTGAAACTCCTTACAATAGGCATTGATTCAACAGAGATTTCTGTATCCCCGGTTTACAATGCTGCCATCTTTTGTTGTTCTCAAATTCTATCTTTGGCGATCGGATGTCGATTTGCCTCTGAATTCTACCTCGATCTTATTTTGAAGTCATGGCTGACCGATTAAGGTTGCCCGCGATTTATATAAGTCTAACCATTCTCTTCTAAATCTATTTATCTATCTATCGAGCTTATCTTCTAGTTGAATTATGTTGGTTGGATCCCTCTATATTTGAATCTCTATCCTTGATTCGAAATCTATCCTTGAATCATCTGGTGAGGAGTGTATTTTGTATTTTGTTATTAATATTAAAATGTTTTATATATTGTGTTGTTTGAGTTGTTGATGTTGGTTTGTATTTTCGATCGATTCGTCCGATCAACGCTATCAATAGGATTTCCAAAGCACTTGAACAGAGCAAACTGATGCGATATTGTTTTCCAAATTTGATAAATGAAATTAATTTGTATGATTATATTTTAAATATATAAGTAGAATTTTTGGAATTTAATAAGTTAATTAAATTGGTTGTTTAAAATGTTATTGGATTTTCTGGTTTTAAAGTTTTAAAAGGTATACTATTTAAAGTATTCGTTTCAGAGAATTATAAAATGTTGAAATCAGTACTCTCTTCGTTTGTCGCTGGAAAATAATTCCGGTGATGACTGCAGCATCATCGACATTCATTTTCGAGTTTCGAAGTGGAGAGGCTATTCTATGGCTTTGCTACACTTTTGGTCGAAGATAATATTTTAAATTTCTTTAGTATGATTTGATTTATATATATTTAGGTATATTATTTTAAATTTAATTTTATTTGCTATATATAGTAAATATATTTATCTTTAAATGGTTTGAAGTGAATCGGAAATTTAATTCTTAAATATATGTTAAAGGATGATTTTAATTATTGATAAATCCAAAAATTTTGAATAAGTATTTAAACATGAATAATTGAATTGGAAAATTTTATTGTATAATCCTCTATTGCATTCTAATATAACTTACCTTAATTATTCAAAAGTTAACTATGTAACTGAATATTATACAATATAAAATGTTGTTAAAGGAATTTTTAAATAAATTTGAGTGGTTATTATTAGTGTGATCGAAAGGGGCACTATGCTAATTGTTTCCCTGCTTTAGTTAGTACTGGTATTCTTCCTTCTACTCCTGCTCCTAGTGATACCTAAGGTACTCTTCGGGGCACCTTTCCTTTATTTTCAGTATCCCGTTCATGTTTCATTTGATTCTGGAGCTTTCCATAGTTTTATCAATTAATCTTTGTGATAAGTTTGAACATCTGCTTTCTCCTGAGAATGTTCCTGAACTTTTGTGTGTTTCTAATCCTGTTGGGTTCCGCAAACCTTAGTAGGATTTGTAGAAGGGTGAAACTCTTCTATTCTGGCCATCGTTTTTTGTAACTCTTTGGTTATTCTATGCTGTATGCCAAGGGTTTTTTAACTGGCAGCTTTATTTATTCTTTTGGTTCTTCTCCTTGTGATCTTTACTCAACTCCTATGGTCAAACTCTATCCCGATGAATTTGGTGAAGTCACTGCTTTACCACCTAAGCGGGAAATCGAATTTCATATCGATCTTATTCTTGGAACTCGACCTGTAATTCTTCCTCCCAGAAGAAGGGCACTCCGTGAGAGGGTTGAGTCGAGGAAGAAAATTGAGGACTTGTTCTCCAAGGGTCTGATCGGACCTAGCCATTCTGAATGGGGAACAGTGGTGGTTTTCATCACCAAGTCCGATGGTTCTTTAAGGATGTATGCGATTATAGGGAGCTGAACAAGCTCACTATGAAAAGAAGATGTCCTATGGTTGATCAGCTCTATGGAGCTATTGTATTCTATCAGCTTGATCTTGCCTCAGTTTTCACCAGCTCAGAGTTTCTGAGGAAAGTATTCCCAAGACTGCTTCCATACTGAGAATGGTTTCTATGAAGGGTTAGTCATGCTTTTTGGTTTGACTAATGCTCCTGTTTTCTTTTTGATCTTGTCTTTGTTTTGATATTCTAGTATTCTCTGGTCTGAGGAAGAGCATGAATCTCATTTGAGCTTTGTTCTGGAGACTCTTAGGAGTCATCAGTTGAAAGCTAAATTCTTGAAATGCCATTTCTGGAAGGATGAAGTCCAATTTCTTGGGCATATTGTTTCTGGTAATGGAGTTTCTGTTGATCCAGTTAAGATCGCTGCGATCGATGTAAGTCTTCTTTTCCTTCTCTTTTCTCTTTATCATTCAATCACTCTATCTTTTCCGTTGTCCTGATATTTCTCCCTATTCTGTACAGGATTGGGAAACTCCTAGGACTTCAATTGATATTCGTAGTTTTCTGGGCCTCGCCGATTATTATCGGAGATTCATTGAGAATTTTGCTCGGATGGCTGCACTTTTCCTTGCTTTGACTCGTAAGAATGTTAGGTTTTACGAGAGTATTTGGGTTATTGTGGATAGACTGACCAAGTTCGCTCCTTTCATTCCGGTCAAGTCTACTCGATCTGTTTCCAGTCTGGCTGAGATCTATTTGAGAGTGATTGTTTATCTTCATGGGGTTCCTATCAGTATTGTTTGTGATAGAGATCCCATATTCATCAGTCAGTTTTGGAGAGTCTTTCTAGAATCTTTGGATACTCACTTGAATCTGAACACTGCTTACCATCCACAGATTAAAGGTCAAACAGAAAAAGTGAATCAGATTCTGGAGGATCTTCTTTGTTCTTGTGTTCTTGATTTTTGGAGGATCTTGGAAAGACCATCTCCATCTCGTCGAATTTACCTATGACAACAATTATCAGGTATAATTTCAATCTTCTATTTATCTTGTCTTAATCCTCTATCTACTTTCTTTACCTTTTGTATCCAGGCTAGTATTGCAATGTCTCCATTTGTTGTTCTTTACGGACGACCTTGCAGATTTCCATCTTGCTAGATTGAATCCGGTAATCGTTTGGTTCGTTGGCCCTTTTCGCATCTTAGAGAGGATTGATTCTTTAGCTTATCACCTGGATTTGCCCAAGAAGTTTTATGGAGTGCATATTGTATTTCATTATTTCTCATCTTCGTCAGTATCTTCATGATCCATCTCTTATTGTTTCGCCTTCTGCTCTCAAGAGTTTGGATATTGAATCAAACCTTACTGTCGAGAGGAAGCCTCTTCGTATTGTCGATTGAGGTACGAAGCATCTGAGAAGGAAATCTGTCATCATGGTCATAGTGCATTTTTGTACTGATGATCAGAATTGTACCTGGGAGACGGAGGAGAGCATACGTGCTTCGAATCCGGAATTGTTTGTTTCAGGTATTATTCTTCGTCCTATCTATCTTTCTTTGTTCTTCCGTGTCTCATTCCTTTTCAAGGACGAAAAGTTTTGAGTGGGGGAGAGTGTAACAACCCATATTTTAACAAATATTTTAAATTAAATTTATTTGAAAACTTTGATTTTAAATCATCTTAAATTGAAATATTGGAATTCGCTAATGTAACTTTGGATTTTGTTTATAATTTATTTTCCCAATATAATAAAATAATGATTTTCTGAAAATCTTATATTTTGGTCAACTTTGGTCAAATTTTGACTTCCAGTTGAAATTTTTAAATTTGAATTTTAAATTTCAAATCTTTTTCTTTTATACTGTATTTAATCATGATATTCGTTCTGCTTTTCGTTTCGTCAAATTCTGTTTTATACTTTTTAAATTGAATGAAATTTAGCATTTTACACGCAATTAATTTCAGTATCTCATTGTTAGTTTCTATTTCATTTCTATGGTCTATATTTTTCATTTTTTTTTTTTCATTTCTCTACTTTCTATTTTTCTTTTATTTGATTTTTGGCTTGAAAATTCAAAAGACTTAAGTTACTTGTGTTTAATTGAAGCCTCTTCATTCCATAGCCTTTTCATTTTATAGCCATCCACTTCTTTAGCCGTACAAATCCTCCCCACATCCTTTTTCACGTTCATAATACTTTTGTTTCTCATCTCTTATCATTTCATTTTCTCAAAACAAACTTTACAATAAATCCTTCCTCCTTTTTCTCTTTTCCTTTTCTCTTTCCCTCCTATTCTAGTTCGGCCTCCACCATCACCATGCCTTGGCCGACCTCATCTCCACCCCAAGCACCACCATATGACCGGCCTCCATCCACCATCACCATCCCAGTCAGGCCGTGATTACCTTGATCCAAACAATCACCACATCCCCTTGCTTGAAACCCTAGCCGAGCACCTATGTGATCATCACCACCTTCTTCTTGTTTGCCTCGGCCTCCACCACAAACTCCACCTCCCTTGCCTTGCTTTGCCACGACCAGACCCATCTCTAGGCCGTGACCAGACCAGACCTGAACCATGAACCCAGACCGAGCCCATTTGCCTAGGGCCGTACCCAATTAGCCCTTGACCTTTCACTTGCCTAGCCTCCGTGCATTCCAACCCCTACCTTTTCATATTCCAATGCTTTGCCTTCCATTTTCTAACCATGGCCGTGCATATATGCTTCATAACCATGATGACCGAGCGTGCTTTGATGATGGTCAAGCTCATTTGCTTAGTGGCCGAGCCACCTACCTTGGTAGAGTCCACTTTGTTTCATTTTGATTCATATTTTCACATTGTTTTGATGTATTGCTATGTGTTGAATCATATTCTTATATATGGTTTGTATTTGTTTGTTACAAGATTTGGATTTTGGCTCTTCATCCATCTAAATATATTCGTGCTTTGTCGTGCTTTTCGGAGTTTTAGTTGTGTGTCTTAAATTGTTATCTCCAGCTTTAAAAAGGTGAGTTTATCACTCTCGACAAATTGTACTTATATAAATGTGAAACAATGCCACTTGAATTGTAGTAGTTGATATGCTATGTTATATGCTCACAACTGCCTGTTACCTGACATTATACGATGATATAACCTGTTTATATACCTGTTACATCACCTGACATCATATGATATGCTATACTATTTATTTATTTTTCGTTTCTCACACTGCAAGTTCCCTTTCACTATGGGTTGAAATGATACATACTCGAACGGACTTTAGAATAGGGAAAATTTGTTATGAGCTGAAATGATAGGCTCAAGCGATTTTTATCTATTTTGTTTTGACTTGGGATTGCGGGTTTGAAATGATAGAACCCGGATTTTTCGTTTTAAATTACGGATTGAAATGATACATATTCGTATCACTTGACCTAGGCTAGAAAATATTATACAGACCCACGGTTTATTTTAAATAATAGTTTTTTGAAATTTAAGTATTTTGAAATATTAAATATATGTGATTTTAAACTTAAGTTTGATATAATAGTTTTCTGAAATTTTAAGTATTTTGAAATATTAAATATATGTGATTTTGAACTTAAGTTTGATATATTGGTTTTCTGAAACTTTAAGTAATTTGGAATACTAAATATATGTGATTTTGAACTTAAGTTTGATATCATAGTTTTCTGAAAGTTTTTAAGTATTTGGAATTTAAATTATCTGAGATTTTAACTTAAATTGGATTTAAATGATTTAAATAAATTTCATTGTGATTTTATGTAAGTTAAAGCAAATTGATGATTGAAAATGTAAATTTTGATTTGACTTAATAATTGAAAATTTAGTGTTAAATGGAATTTTAAGCTTAACTTAGTGATAAGAATATTTTATTTATGAAATGAGTATTTTAAATAAAGCATTAAGTTATTTGTTAAAATAAAAGTTAGGTAAATTAATGTATTTTGACTTGATAAATGAATTATAATTTAAATTGGATATTTGTTAAATGTTATTTTATTAAAATTTATAAGTTAAGTAATATCCAAATAAATAATTTTGAAAAGTGAAATAAGTTTGATAAGTTAAAAAATGATAAACGTTGAAGATATATTGTTTTAAAGTGTTATAATTAACTTATAATAGAAATTGTAGCATTTCAGAAATGCTGTGATTTTAATGTACTGTTTTCCAATCTACCACTATAGCTACTGTAATACTTTGTAAGTGCTGCTGTTTCGGAAATTGAACTGTTTTGAAATAATATAGCTACTGTAATACTTTACAAGTGCTATTGTTTCTGAAATTGAACTGTTTTGAAATAATAATATAGCTACTGTAGTACTTTATAAGTGCTCTTGTTTCTGAAATTGAACTGTTTCTGAAACAAAAATATAGCTACTGTAACACTTTATAAGTGCCATTGTTTCTGAAGTTTCAATGTTTTTGAAATTGTTATAATTGAATGAATGAACTTAGAAATGCTACAATTTTGGAAATTGAATAATTGATTTGAAAGTATATTGACTTCATATTTAATGGTTCAAATGAATATTTTATGATTTCAAAGTGTTATGAAATTTCAAGGTTTGATTTTGTAACGACCCGTAAAATTTTCAATAATTTAATTTGTTAGGTTAATAAGTTTTGGGTGATTTAATATAGAAAAAAAACTTTATCTATTAATAAATGAACAATGGTAATTAGAACTAATTAGTAAGAATTGAAATGAAGTCCCAATGATGAAATAATGTAAATTAGTTATAAATTTGAATGTAAGAAACAAGTGTGAATGTTGAATCATTAATGAAATAATATGTGATAAATAGAAATTGAAGTAGATCAGTGTTAATTGAGTTATTGTAACATTTGATTTGTAAATAATAATGGATTCATTAATGTGGATTAAAGTATTAGTAATGGGTGTGAGTTACTATTTAATTGGCTTATTAATTTAGTTATAACAGTTATATTTGAGTATAAATTTAAATATAAGTAAATAAGGGTAAGTGGTGTATAAATAAATAAATTTGTATAGTTGATAGTAATTGAATGAATTCAATATCAGGTAAGTAATTATGATAATTAGTTGAATATATGATAAACTTAAGTGTAAATTAAAAGGTAGTGATAACAGCTATTATAAGTTGCATATTTAGTCTATAAAATAATTAGAAAATCTTTAATGTCATTAATGAGAATTTATGCAGTAACAGGAGGTGTGAATGTATAAAATAAATAGAAACATAAATTTATTATAAAGTAATAAATTGGTAAAAGGAATGGAACCAAAGTAAATTAATTAATTGGTTTTAAATCTTTATTGATGTGTACAATTGACAAGATTTCACATTTAGAAATGTAACATTTTATACAAATTTAAGAAAATATATATATGTTTCTTTTTCGCGTAACTCCTGCCTTTCCCGTTTCTTAACATCCATTTCCACTTTCTTGCCATCCAAACTCCTCATATCCATGCATATCAAATTGAAAATCATGTACAAATCTTCCTAAAAATCTCACCTCTTCATATGCCTCTTCTGATTGAAAGATATTACATTAGTTATTTTATTAAATAGGAAATAAATCCCCTCATTCACTAGCCTCTTTATTGCTTGCCTTTATTTGCTTGGCCTATTTATTTCCTACCATAGCCGTTCATAACCTATTCCTCATTCCT
This sequence comes from Allium fistulosum, assembly GCA_030737815.1. Lineage (NCBI taxonomy): Eukaryota > Viridiplantae > Streptophyta > Magnoliopsida > Asparagales > Amaryllidaceae > Allium > Allium fistulosum. The sequence continues at coordinate 1,029,167,044 of CM060902.1, forward strand.
AGCCGTGAATTACTCTTATCAAATCACGTACAAGATTATTTCCCCTTCACTCCTTTCTCATTTTATTTCAAGAAAATAATATACAAGATCCATGGCTTCCTCTTCTTCTTTTTTTCTATTCTTTTTTTTTCCTTTTCTCTTTGTTTTCTCCATGTCTTGCTCGGCCTCTACCATGCCTTAGCCGACCACTACACCATCTCCACCACCACGTCAACCATCATCACCCATCTTCACCTTCCTCTTCCTTGGTTTGCTCGGCCACAACACCATTCAACACCTCCTACATGCCTTGTGACTACCATAGACGCACCACCTATTATGTTGTCTTGACCAGATCTAGGCATGGACGAGCCATGATGTGCCATAGGCCAAACCAAAACAAGCCAAAACCTTCCACGTGCCTTTGCCTCTTTACCTTCCTAGTGTTGTAACCTCCTTCTCTTCAAATTCCAAGCCATAGCCGTACATAGCTTGCTTGTTCCCATCTTGGCCGAGCCTACATGACCCAAAGAACATCTTGGCTGAGCATGCTATGATGTGGTCAAGCCCACTTGACCATGGCCTAGCCACTTGATTGATTTAAAGCAAGGTTTTATGTCACTTTGATTCATTCTTTCCATTATTGTTTTAATCTATAAATCTTTGTGTTGAATTATATTCTTATAAGTGTTGTATTTGGGTGTATACAAGATTGGACCTTGACTGTTCATCCACTTAAATTCTTATTCGTGCTTTGTCGTGCTTTTCAGAGTTTCAGTTGTATATCTTGGATTGCTATCTTTAGCTTTAAAGGTGAGTTTATCACTCTCGACATACGTATTTTTATAATTATGAAACAATGGCATGTGAATTATAGAAAATTTATATGTTATGTTAATATGTTCATATATGCCTATGATATGATTATATGATGTTAAATGTTGTATATATATTTGTTACATCATCTGATATGATTATATGTTCTACTGTTAATTTATTTACTGATTCTCACACTACAAGTTCCCTATCACTATGGGTTGAAATGATACATACCCGAATAGACATTAGAATAAGGAAAAATCATTGTGAGTTGAAATGATAGGCTTGAGTGAATTTTATTGTATTTTTATTATATTTTATTTGACTTGGGAATACGGGTTTGAAATGATAGAACTCGGATTTTTCTTTTTAAATTACGGATTGAAATGATACATATTCGTATCACTTGACCTATGTTGGAAAATATTATACAGACCCATGGTTATATATTTTATAATATTTTCTTTAAAAGTTTTAAGTATTTTAAGTTTTAAGATATATGAAAATTTACTTAAAAATTTGATTCAATGATTTAAATATATGGAATTTTATAAGTCAATAGGTGGTTTGATTTTTAATTGTAAAGTTATATTGGTTTTCTATAAGTTGGAATCTTTATATATCAATAATTAGTTTTAAATTGCTATTAAAGATCTTTATTGATGATAAATAACTTAATAATTAAATTTGATTTAATGTGGAATTTTAAATCTAACCTAGTGATGGTAATAGATTTTATTTTATGGAATAGATATGTTTTGTAAAATAAATAATTATGATTTAAAATGGTAAAATGTATCTTAAATTATGACTTAACTTTATAATGGAAAATTGGGTTTTAATTGGAGATGTGAAGTTTGACTTATGAAAAGAATATTTTATGAAATGGGTGTTTTAAATAAAGTGCTAAGTCATTTGTTAAAATAAAAGTTAAGTAAATTAATGTATTTTGACTTGATAAATGAGTTAAAATTTAATTTGGATATTGGTTAAATAAATTTTATTTTATTTAAATTATAAGTTAGTAATATCTAAATAAATAATCTTGAAAAGTGAAATAAGTTTGATAAGTTAAAAATGATAAAAGTTGAAGATATATTGTTTTTAAATTGTTATAGTAAAAACTTATAATAGTATTTGTAGCATTTCTGAAATGCTATGGGTTTCAGGTAACATTCTATAACTGCTACAGTTGCTGGAAATGAACTGTTTTTGAAATACTAATATATCTACTGCAGCAGTTTATAAGTGCTGCTATTTCTGAAATTAAACTAGGTTTTGAAATATTAAAATACTTACTACAGCACTTTATAAGTGCTGCTGTTTCTGAAACTTATCTGTTTGAAAATAACTAAATATCTAATACTGCACTTTATAAGTGCTGCTGTTTCTGAAATTGAACTGTTTTGAAATTCTAATACCTACTGCAACACTTTATAAGTGCTGCTGTTTTGAAATTGACCATGTTTTTGAAATGTTAATATATTTACCGTAACACTTTATAAGTGCTGCTGTTTTGAAATTGACAATGTTTTTGAAATGTTAATATATTTACCGTAACACTTTATAAGTGCTGTTGTGGCTGAAATTTCAATGAACTTTGAAAATGAATATTATTTTGGAAGACTTTGACATTGAATTTAAATGGTTATGAATATGTTTTGAGGTGAAATATAAACCATTTTTGAAAATTATAAGTTAATACAATGTTTTCGAAATTGGTATAATTGAACTAATGAACTTAAAAATGCTATAACTTTGGTAATGAATATTACTTTTAAGGGTGTTATGGTTTTTTTTTCTAAATATTATTATTTCCAAACGATAACATTTTAAATTGATATGGTTTCAAAGTATTATGGTTTCAAAGTGTTTTGATGATGGAATTGTTATATCTTTTAAAGTACTATGACTTTTGAAAATGAATTTATTTGAAATAGTATTTAATTAAGAATTGTTTTAAATATATTGATTTGCAATTTGAGATTTAAGAATATGGCTTTATAAAGTGGTTTTGGTATAAGATGCTTTAAAAAGGAATATTCCAAGTTTAAATAAATTGAAAGAAATATTCAGTGATTGGAAATTTGGGTTTGTTCAAATGATATTTTGGTTTTGAAGTATAAACTAGTTTGAATATGTTATTTTGGCTTTGAAGTATAAACTACTTTTGAAAGGGATATGATATTTGGTTTTGAAGTATAAATTATTTGGAAATAAATATCCATGGGTTATAATCGATTGGTTGTTATAGAGACCGGGATCAGATATGGGCATACTCACTGTCGATACCGAAAACCACTTTAACAACTGTGTACGCGGTGGAGATTCCAGAATGAAGTAGGATGGTGGCGACGATCCTAAAGGTATATATATACGTGAACCCGACTCCTGTGAGTTGGATTAAGGTGGCTAAAACAGGAGCGATCATCGGGCCAATGAGTTAGCACCTCTGATCGGACACATTTCTTCGATACTATTCTAATACTTTGTGATTGAATTGGTGGCCACCCTTCGATTTTTGATTTGGTGGTGTGTTCCGAGGTGGGCGGTAGTGGCTGCTAGCGTTTCCACCAGCCCGTGTGCGTAATTGGTATATCTACCCTGGCATTGCCTTGTTGTGCCGTGTCACCTACCATATCGAGCTTTACTACGAGTTTGGATTTGTGCCGTAGCCTGTGGAGTATTGAGGGTAGCTCCCGATCTGGGGTACGCTAATACTGGATAGACTACTGGGACTATTATGTGTTAAGGGGGATATGGGTACTCCTTAACTCTATTTAAAAGTAAGTTTATTTTACTATTAGACATTATATAACAGCGAATATTACTACATTGTAAATAGTTTAACGGATCCTTAAAGAATGGGCGATCCCAAGCATTCTTTAAGTTACTTGTGCATTTTATTATAGTTCACTTGAGTTGGTTTACATTGTATAAGTATGTATGTCCTGACTCGAGTGTTTTTTGTTTTTCTTTACGCTCGGGTCAGACTGAGTTGTACTAGTATTCGAGACTCACCTTCGGAGTTGGAGCTTCGCTTGTATCCATCCATTGATTCTGCTTTCAATCATTAAGTTGATTCCCGTGATGTATTCAGATCTTGTATTTGACTATTGTATTGAGACATCTTTGTATTCGTGATTTCTCTTGTATCTTGTTAACTCTGATGTATACATATATAGTAGCTTCATGAACTACTATTTCTTTGCTTCCGCTGCATTACTATATATTCTGTGTCTGTGATCTTGGATTATTTATTTACTATATATTCTAAGTTTTTCCAAATTTATATTTACAATCTATTGTTTTGAATTATTCAAATCCGATATGTGTGGATTTATTGCTAATTTGAATGGTCCAAAATAGTGGGTCGTTACATGTGGTATCAGAGCTTTGGCTCTAGGCAAAGCTTATCATATATGGTAAATTTATTTACAGGATCACTTTAGTTCGAGCTTGAATTCCTTCTTCTTCGTGCCGATTTCTTTTGAATTTTGGAACGTTCCCTGCGGTTCCAAAATCATTTCTTGTCTCTCCCTATTTGTCTTCTTTTGGTTTTGGAGTATCCCATAACTCCACTTCAAATGATATTCATAATAAATTGGCGGTCTCACCAATCTTCGAGTGTTATGTAAAGGGGTGAAACTCCTTTACAAGAAGCATTGATTCACCGAAGATTTCTGCATCCTCGGTTTACAATGCTATCTATCCCTTCTTATCCCGAATTCTATCTCTTGAGATCGGATGTAGGTTTGTCCCAGAACTCTACATCGATCTTATTCTTGAAGTCATTGTCGACCCGACTAAGGTTGCTAGTGATTTATATAAGCTTATTCATTCCCTTATTCTGTTATTTAATCATCTTGTCTTTTGTTTCCAACTTATCTTCAAATCATTCTTGAAGTATATTTGTAAACTAATATTTAAAATGTTTTAATATATATGGTGTTGTTTGAGTTGTTGATGTTGATTTGGGTTTCCCATCGATTCGTCTGATCAACGCTATCAATAGGATCTCCAAAACACTTGAACAGAGCAAACCGACACAATATGGTTTTTAAATTTAGTAAATGAGATAAATTTTGTATAATTATATTTTTTTATATGTATAAATTTTGAAATTTATAGTTAATTGAATTGGATGTTAAGAAATAATAATTGACTTTGTATATATCTTGTAACCATTGACTTTTGTCTCATATATAAATAATTGAACAATAAAATATGGTTATAAATTAATTTGAAAATATAAATGAATTTATAATCAAGAACTTGAGAATTTAAGTTTCCGATGATATCGAACTTTGGTTTTATAGTTTTAAAAGGATACATTATTTAAAGTATTTTTCGAATAGAAATCGTTTCTAAAGAATTTTAAAGTTGTAAATCAGTGCTATTCTCTTTGTCGCTGGAAAATAATTTCGGTAATGACTGCAGCATCATCGACATTCATTTTCGAGTTTCGAAGTGAAGAGACCATTCTGTAGTTTTGCTACAGTTTTGCTTTGGGGAATTAAATTGGTTTGCATTTTTAAAAATTGACTTGATTTATAATATATATATTGATATATGATTTAAAGTTGATTTGATATATATTATGTATATATATTTATTTATCATTAGAATAATTTGAAGTTAACCGGAAATTTTAATTCTTAAATTTTTTCTTAAAGGATGATTTCAATTATAAAATGAGGCCAAAAAAATTTGAATAAATATTTAAGCTTGAATAATTGAATTGGAAAAGTTTTATTTGTATAATACTCAATTGCATTCCAATATAACTTACCTTAATCATCAAGAAGTTAACTATGTAATTGGATAACGTACAATATAAAAGGATTTTATAAATAAAATTTGAGTGGTTATAATAAATGTTATACACTAAAATTTTAGTTATAAAAGATTAATAAAGGTAAACAGAATAAAGTTAAGTGAATAATTTATGATTTAAAATGGTGTTAAAGGAATTTATAAATAAATTGGAGTAGTTATAATAAGTGTAAATATACTTAATATATGTGATTAGATATATTAAGTGGAATAAAATTGAATAATAATTTGGAATAAAGAAGAATTAAATTTATTGCATAAATTATGAGCATAATAAATGATTTATAAATTCATGACTTTGGAAAATTGTTAATTTAAGATAATTGTATGATGAGATAATGAGACTTAAAAATAGTTAAGATTTATTTAAATTAGGTGAAATCAAATGGATGAAATCAATTATTAATTTAAGTTGAAATTTTCATGGTTTAAAATTTATTATCTTATTTTGTTTTCCAATCTCTTTTCTTTCAGATGTTCCTGTTTTCCTGCATCCTAAGCGGGAATTGAATTCCGAATTGATTTTTATTCCTGAAGTTCAACCTATAGTCCTTCCTTCTAGAAGAACTTATCTTTACCCGTCAGTTTTGGAAACTTTTCATAAATCTTTGAGTACTCACCTGAATCTGAGCACTGCTTACCATCCATAGACCGATGGTCAAACGGGAAGAGTGAATCAGGTTCTAGAGGATTTCCTTCGTGCTTGTGTTCTTGAATTTGAAAGATCATCTCCATCTTGTAGAATTCACCTATAACGACAGTTATAACGTTAGTCTTCTTTCATCTTGTCTTAATCCTATCTCATTCTATCTGTTTTGGGTATAAATTAATTTAAATTGAATTGAATTTATATGGTTAAAATAATTGATTTTATTTTGAGTTTCAATTTAGTGTTCTTTCAGGGTGTTTCTATTCTCCTACCTTCTTCCTTTTCGGGGATGAAAAGTTTTGAGTAGGGGAGAGTGTAACGACCCGTAAAAATTTCAATAATTTAATTTGTTAGGTTAATAAGTTTTGGGTGATTTAATATAGAAAAAAAAACTTTATCTATTAATAATTGAACAATGGTAATTAGAACTAATTAGTAAGAATTGAAATGAAGTCCCAATGATGAAATAATGTAAATTAGTTATAAATTTGAATGTAAGAAACAAGTGTGAATGTTGAATCATTAATGAAATAATATGTGATAAATAGAAATTGAAGAAGATCAGTGTTAATTGAGTAATTGTAACATTTGATTTGTAAATAATAATGGATTCATTAATGTGGATTAAAGTATTAGTAGCGGGTGTGAGTTACTATTTAATTGGCCTATTAATTTAGTTATAACAGTTATATTTGAGTATAAGTTTAAATATAAGTAAATAAGGGTAAGTGGTGTATAAATAAATAAATTTGTATAATTGATAGTAATTGAATGAATTCAATATCAGGTAAGTAATTATGATAATTAGTTAAATATATGATAAACTTAAGTGTAAATTAAAGGGTAGTGATAACAGCTAGTATAAGTTGCCTATTTAGTCTATAAAATAATTAGAAAATATTTAATGTCATTAATGAGAAATTATGTAGTAACGGGAGGTGTGAATGTATAAAATAAATAGAAACATAAATTTATTATAAAGTAATATATTGGTAAAAGGAATGGAACTAAAGTAAATCAATTAATTGGTTTTAAATCTTAATTGATGTGTACAATTGACAAGATTTCACATTTAGAAATGTAACATTTTATACAAATTTAAGAAAATATATATATGTTTCTTTTTCGTGTAACTCTTGCCTTTTCCATTTCTTAACATTCATTTTCACTTTCTTGCCATCCAAATTCCTCATAGCTGTGCATATCAAGTTGAAAATCATGTACAAATCTTCCCAAATATCTCACCTCTTCATTTGCCTCTTCAGATTGAAAGATATTACATAAGTTATTTTATTAAATAGGAAATAAATCCCCTTATTCACTAGCCTCTTTATTGCTTGGCTTTATTTGCTTAGACTATTTATTTCCTACTATAGCCGTTCATAACCTATTCCTCATTCCTAGTCGTGAATTACCCTTATCAAATCACGTACAAGATTATTTCCCCTTCTCCTTTCTCATTTTATTTCTAGAAAATAATATACAAGATCCATGGCTTCCTCTTCTTCTTTTTTTCTATTCTTTTTTTCCTTTTATCTTTGTTTTCTCCATGTCTTGCTCGGCCTCTACCATGCCTTAGCCGACCACTACACCATCTCCACCACCACGTTGACCATCATCACCCATCTTCACCTTCCTCTTCCTTGGTTTGCTCAGCCACAACACCATTCAACACCTCCTACATGCCTTGTGACTACCATAGACACACCTATTATGTTGTCTTGACCAGATCTAGGCATGGCCGAGCCATGATGTGCCATAGGCCAAACCAAAACAAGACAAAACCTTCCACGTGCATTTGCCTCTTTACCTTCCTAGTGTTGTAACCTCCTTCTCTTCAAATTCCAAGCCATAGCCGTACATAGCTTGCTTGTTCCCATCTTGGCCGAGCATGCTATGATGTGGTCAAGCCCACTTGACCATGGCCTAGCCACTTGATTGATTTAAAGCAAGGTTTTATGTCACTTTGATTCATTCTTTCCGTTGTTTTAATCTATAAATCCTTTGTTGAATTATATTCTTATAAGTGTTGTATTTGGGTGTATACAAGATTGGACCTTGACTGTTCATCCACTTAAATTCTTATTCGTGCTTTGTTGTGCTTTTCGGAGTTTCAGTTGTATATCTTGAATTGCTATCTTCAGCTTTAAAGGTGAGTTTATCACTCTCGACATACGTACTTTTATAATTGTGAAACAATGGCATGTGAATTGTAGAAAATTTATATGTTATGTTAGTATGTTCATATATGCCTGTGATATGATTATATGATGTTAAATGCTGTATATATATTTGTTACATCATCTGATATGATTATATGTACTACTGTTCATTTATTTACTGATTCTCACACTGTAAGTTCCCTATCACTATGGGTTGAAATGATACATACCCGAATGGACATTAGAATAAGGAAAAATCATCGTGAGCTAAAATGATAGGCTTGAGTGAATTTATTGTATTTTATTATATTTTATTTGACTTGGGATTGCAGGTTTGAAATGATAGAACCCGGATTTTTCTTTTTAAATTACAGAATGAAATGATACATATTCGTATCACTTGACCTAGGTTAGAAAATATTATACAGACCCATGGTTATATATTTTATAATATTTTCTTTAAAAGTTTTAAGATATATGAAAATTTACTTAAAAATTTGATTCAATGATTTAAATATATGGAATTTTATAAGTCAATAGGTGGTTTGATTTTTAATTGTAAAGTTATATTGGTTTTCTATAAGTTAGAATCTTTATATATCAATAATTAGTTTTAAATTGCTATTTAAAGATCTTTATTGATGATAAATAACTTAATAATTAAATTTGATTTAATGTGGAATTTTAAATCTAACATAGTGATGGTAATAGATTTTATTTTATGGAATAGATATGTTTTGTAAAATAAATAATTATGATTTAAAATGGTAAAATGTATCTTAAATTATGACTTAACTTTATAATGGAAAATTGGGTTTTAATCGGAGATGTGAAGTTTGACTTATGAAAAGAATATTTTATGAAATCGGTATTTTAAATAAAGTGCTAAGTCATTTGTTAAAATAAAAGTTAAGTAAATTAATGTATTTTGACTTGATAAATGAATTGAAATTTAATTTGGATATTGGTTAAATAAATGTTATTTTATTTAAATTATAAGTTAAGTAATATCCAAATAAATAATCTTGAAAAGTGAATAAGTTTGATAAGTTAAAAATGATAAAAGTTGAAGATATATTGTTTTTAAATTGTTATAGTAAAAACTTATAATAGTATTTGTAGCATTTCTGAAATGCTATGGGTTTCAGGTAACATTCTATAAGTGCTACCGTTGCTGGAAATGAACTGTTTTTGAAATACTAATATATCTACTGCAGCAGTTTATAAGTGCTGCTGTTTTTGAAATTAAACTAGGTTTTGAAAAACTAAAATACTTATTGCAGCACTTTATAAGTGCTGCTGTTTCTGAAACTAAGCTGTTTGAAAATAACTAAATATCTATTACAACACTTTATATGCGCTGCTGTTTCTGAAATTGAACTGTTTTGAAATTCTAATACCTACTGTAGCACTTTATAAGTGCTGCTGTTTTGAATTTGATAATGTTTTTGAAATGTTAATATATTTACCGTAACACTTTATAAGTGCTGTTGTGGCTAAAATTTCAATGAACTTTGGAAATGAATATTATTTTGGAAGATTTTGACATTGAATTTAAATGGTTTAAATGAATTGTTTTGAGGTGAAATATAAACCATTTTTAAAATTTATAAGTTAATACAATGTTTTTGAAATTGGTATAATTGAACGAATGAACTTAAAAATGCTATAACTTTGGTAATGAATATTACTTTTAAGGGTGTTATGATTTTTTTTCTAAATATTATTATTTCCAAACGATAACATTTTAAATTGATATGGTTTCAAAGTATTATGGTTTCAAAGTGTTTTGATGACGGAATTGTTATAACTTTTAAATTGATAAGGGTGCTATGACTTTTGGAAATGAACTTATTTGAAATAGTATTTAATTAAGAATTGTTTTGAATATATTGATTTACAATTTGAGATTTAAGAATATGGCTTTATAAAGTGGTTTTGGTTTAAGATGCTTTAAAAAGGAATATTCCAAGTTTAAATAAATCGAAAGAAATATTCAGTGATTGTAAATTTGGGTTTGTTCAAATGATATTTTGGTTTTGAAGTATAAATTAGTTTGAATATGATATTTTGGCTTTGAAGTATAAACTACTTTTGAAATGGATATGATATTTGGTTTTGAAGTATAAATTATTTGGAAATAAATATCCATGGGTTATAATAACGATTGGTTGTTAAAGAGACCGGGATCAGATATGGGCATACTCACTGTCGATACCGAAAACCACTTTAACAACTGTGTACGCGGTGGAGATTCCAGAATGAAGTAGGATGGTGGCGACGATCCTAAAGGTATATATATACGTGGACCCGACTCCCGTGAGTTGGCTTAAGGTGGCTAAAACAGGAGCGATCATCGGGCCAATGAGGTAGCACCTCTGATCAGAAACATTTCTTCGATACTATTCTATTACATTGTGATTGATTTGGTGGCCACCCTTCGATTTTTGATTTGGGAGTGTGTTCCGAGGTGGGCGGTAGTGGCTGCTATGCGTTTCCACCAGCCCGTGTGCGTAATTGGTATATCTACCCTAGCATTGCCTTGTTGTGCCGTGTCACCTACAATATCGAGCTTTACTACGAGTTTGGATTTGTGCCGTAGCCTGTGGAGTATTGAGGGTAGCTCCCGATCTGGGGGTATGCTAATACCGGATAGACTACTGGGACTATTATGTGTTAAGGGGGATATGGGTACTCCTTAATGCTATTTAAAAGTAAGTTTATTTTACTGTTAGACATTATATAATAGCGGATATTACTACATAGTAAATAGTTTAACGGCTCCTTAAAGAATGGGCGATCCCAAGCATTCTTTAAGTTACTTGTGCATTTTATTACAGTTCACTTGAGTTGGTTTACATTGTATAAGTATGTATGTCCTTACTTGAGTGTTTTGTGTTTTGCTTTACGCTCGGGTCAGACTGAGTTGTACCAGTATTCGAGACTCACCTTCGGAGTTGGTGCTTCGCTTGGATCCATCCATTGATTCTGCTTTCAGTCATTAAGTTGATTTCCGTGATGTATTCAGATCTTGTATTTGACTATTGTATTGAGACATCTTTGTATTCATGATTTCTGTTGTATCTTGTTAACTCTGATGTATACATATATAGTAGCTTCATGAACCACTATTTCTTTGCTTCTGTTGCATTACTATATACTCTATGTCTGTGATTATTTATTTAGTGTATATTTTGAGTTTTGCCAAATTTATATTTACAATCTATTGTTTTGATTTATTCAAATCCGACATGTGTGGATTTATTGTCGATTTGAATGGTCCAAAATAGTGGGTCGTTATAGATTTCCAAGGCTTTTTGATTTTTAAGACTTATGATTTTGAAAGCATTATAACTTTAGAAAGTGATATGATTCTTAAAATGGATATAATTGAAGAGAAAATGGTATTGTTTTGATATGGTTTAAATTAATATGGTTTGATTTGAAATATAAAACATTTTGGAATTTATAACCATGGATTATAATAACGATTGGTTGTTAAAGAGACCGGGATCAGATATGGACATACTCTCAGTCGATACCGAAAACCACTTAACAATCGTGTACGCGGTGGAGATTCCAGAATGAAGTAGGATGGTGGCGACGATCCTATTGAGGTATATACGTGGACCCGACTCCCGTGAGTTGGCATAAGGTGGCTAAAACAAGAGCGATTGACGGGCCAATGAGGTAGCCCCTCTGATCGGACACATTCCATCGTATACCATTCTATTACTTTGTGATTGATTTGATGGCCATCCTCGATTTTTGATTTGCGAGTGTGTTTCTAGGTGGGCAGTAGTGGCTGCTATGCGTTACCACCTGCTCGGATGCGTAATTGGTATATCTACCCTGGCATTGCCTAGTTGTGCCGTGTCACCTTCCTTAGCGAGCCTTGTACGAGTTTGGTTTTGTGCCGTAGCCTGTGGAGTATTTAGGGTAGCCTCTCGATCTGGAGGTATGCTGATACTGGATAGACTACTGGGACTATTTATGTGTTAAGGTGGAAAATGTAAAGCCTTAACGCCATTTTAAAGTAAGTTTATTTTACTATTAGACATTATTATAATAGCATATATTACTACACAGTAGATAGTTTAACGGATCCTGAAAGGATGGGAGATCCAAAGCATCCTTTAAGTTACTTGTGCATTTCTATTACAGTTCACTTGAGTTGGTTTACATTGTATAAGTATGTATGTCCTGACTCGAGTGTTTTGTGTTTTGCTTTACGCTCGGGTCAGACTAAGTTGTTCCAGTATTCAAGACTCACCTTTGGAGCTGGAGTTCCACTTGGATCCAATTATTGATTCTGCTTCCAGTCATTAAGTTGATTCCAGTGATGTATTCAGATCTTGTATTTGACTATTGTATTGAGACATCTTTGTATTCATAAATCCTTCTTTATCTTGTTTAACTCTATTATATACATAGTAGCTTCATGAACTATTCTTTTGTTTCCGCTGCATTATTGTTATATTACTCTGTGTCTGTGATTCTATGATTATTTATTTACTGTATATATTGAGTTTTGCCAAATTTTATTTACAATCTATTTTTTTGAATTATTCAAGTTCGACATGTGTGGATTTATTGTCGATTTGAATGGTCCAAAATAGTGGGTCGTTACATTATGACTTCAAAACATCATAAATTTTGAGATGAATATTGTGTTCATGATTATAATATTCTAAAATCTAGCTAATTATGTAAATATAAAATAGCATTTGATTCATTGGCATACATGTCAATTTAAAAGGTATTTAAAGTGCTATTGTTATTTCTATTTTTAAATACTACATTTTTCTTAACCATATTACTACAAGATTAACATTATTAAGGTATTCACTGAAACTAATATAATCTTTATTATAACTAGGTTTTGAAATTCAGTTAAAATAAAATAATGCAATTATATATATATATATATTAAATTATCTGTTGGAGTATTTATATTATTTAAAACTCTTTGATTCCTTACACACCATATATACCAACATATCTATTTTATTATATAAGAAAGAGAATATAGAACTCTTAGTATTCTTATCTCTCATTCACCCTTAGACCAAATAGTGCATTCTCCTTTATTTTTGGTATAATTATACTTTTAGACCCCCACATTTTTTTTCAGTATTTCACAAAACTACTATCATTAACATAACAATTAATGTTATCATTATTCCTTTTTTATCCTACCTATTCTATCTATTATTCTATTATATATAAAAGTGAATAAAAGATTTTCCGTATTCTTATTTCTTGTTCAATCTGAAGCCAAATACTTAGCTCTCATCGATTTGAGTAAACAATTTACAATTGCCCCCTCCAACTCTTTTCCAATCACAATTCATGTATCCATTGTATTTATTGCTATTCATTGTTTTGTCTCTTAGAATTCTTCTGCTCTTAATTTATTTTAATAATTAAGAAAACGTATTTCTGATAGTTTCCCTTTCTTTTTCTATAGCTGTAACGACCCCGGATTTTAATTAAATTTAAATTGATAATTAAATTAATTTTTGAATAAAAATTGTGGAAATTAATTTATAAAGTGATGCGAGTTTCCCCGGATTAAAATAAATTCTATGTTAAATCAATTAAAATCTAAAATATGTATATATGTGAATATATAGGTATGTGTGCGTATATGAGTAGATTTGAATTTATATTTATACATATTAAATTTGAGTTTAAAATCTCAAGTAAATGGTTTGAAAATAATATAAAAACATAGACATACAAGATAACGAATATTTAAGTTAGAAATAAGTATAAAAGTTAGAATTATAAATAAATCTACATAAGATAAATTATATTGTTATAAATAAAAGCAAACAACATATTGATGAATTTTGTAAAATAGAAAGTAGTATTACAAAGTATAATTCAAGAAAGAAAATTTGAATATATTTAAGTATGTAGACTTAGAAGAAAATAATGACTGGTAATGCTATCATCTATGTACAAAGCAAGTAAAACAAATGAAAGAAAGTATGCCTATACAATTCAAATAGAATTGTATGTAAACTTAAAAGGGAACATTTGTACTAACTAAGATCATATCAGCCGAAATGAAAGAAGAAAAAAAATTCTAACTATGTTAATTTGTACAAGCCACATCAACTATCTCATATATGTACAGCCGAGTTAAAGTATTGCAAAGCAAGTTGTACATGATAATAAATGCTGGCCTCTTTAGTACACGAGAAAAACATCATCAGCCACCAAACATTTGCATAGTCAAACAATAAAAAGAAAAATATCACTGATCAACTTGTACAAACAAATAATCACCCTATACAAAGGTTAACACCCAGCAGCTTCATTTTCCATATCTCCATCATTTCTTCAATTCATTTTTCGTTCCTTCAAATCTGAGTAGCAATTGAAAGTGAACATCATCTTAAAACACAAACAAATTTAATCAAGACAAATTAGAGGATGGAAAAAGGATTAGCTTGCCAGTTTACAACTTGTTAGCTTTCAACTTGCAAATTTTCAAGCTTCTCTATTCCAAACTTTTACCAGGTGAGCAAACTTTCTACTTTGAATTTGTATGGTTGTTTGTGAGTAAACTTTTGATTTAAAAAGCTTAAATCTGTTCTTCTTCTTTGGAAAACAATGTGAGCAACCTTTTGTTTTAACCTTGAATTTGTTTATATGACTTGATGTTGTGATTGGTATTATAGTAAAGTGAGTAACATATGTTATAAAATTTAAAAGGTTGAATCTGTTGCATATATATATCTGTGAATAAGTAGATTTATATATATATCGGGAACCTCTAAATACATTTGGAAACTGGAAATGCTTTTTACAGGTCATTGTTCTACATGTTCTCTGTTCTAAGATTTCCAGATATCAGACCTTGATTCAAAAATCATTTTCACCTGATTTATTTGATGTTTCGGTTCAGTGTTAAAACAAGAATTGTTTGTTACTGTATGTATTCAAGATTTGAAATTTATTTAAGTCAAAACAACTTGTTTATAACCCTGGGAAGCAAGAAACTGAGCAAAGCTTTAAATTTGTCAAAATGCAACCATTTTTGTTTACCAACTCAGGTATGTAAATGAAATTCTTATACCTAAAAATGATTTTTAAAACAAGAACTAAATTTTTTAGATCAAAAATGTGAGAGTAGTTTTGAGTTGAACGAAGATGGGTTTTCGTCGAAATTCAGGCGATCGAGAGGGGGTTGATGGTCGAGGCTTCGCGAGGGGGTAGGCGAGCCTACGATGAGTCGAGGAAAAATATTTCGATGGTCAATCGATGACCACGGTGGCGGTGGGAGATGTTTAAATTCCGGTGACCTAGTTTTGGGGTGGATAATGTTTTCCACTCGCGCGACGTCGATAGGCGATCAAGTGCCACATGGCTTTGCGAGAAGGTAGAGGGAAGATGGACGAGGCTATGGCCGAAGTTTGGTGGCCTCTGGTGGTCTATAGCGAAGGTAGGAGAAGGTTTTCCGATGAGGGCTTAGTTCCAGTTTCGCACGTGTATGCTCGATTTTGACTCGTTGACGATTTTGAATTTCTAGGTGTTTGCCTGACATGGGATGGTCGGCGGCGACATGCGGAAGGTCTCGGGGGTGGTCAGATCACTGGCGAGCAACGGTGCACGTGCACGCGTGAAGTTTCGTGCACGATTTCAATTTGCGTGTCAGTAATTTGGGTTTGGGAGGAGAACTCGAAGAAATATGTTCGAGTTGATAGTGGATATACTCGGGTTTGTGGGTGATTTGCTAGAAGCAGGGGGAGGCGTGACTCGAAGCATTTTTCTTTGCCCCGGGTAAATTAAAACAGGGTACAGGATTTTTGTAACCTGATGGAAATTTGAATTTAAACCAAATTTAAATAAAATTTAAATTGTGAGTTAGATTTAAACAAAGTTTAAATCTAGTATGTAGTTTAGATTCAAATAAACTTTTGAATCTTAAAGTTTTAAAATGAAGTTTGAATTTTAAATTTAAGTTTAAAATCAAAGTTAAATCAAATTAGTTTGTGAGTAAATAAATTCTTAACTTGTTTAAACTTTTAAAGTATTTGAAAGGTTAAAAAGGAATGTGAATTTAAACGGGATTTTTGACTTGTAAAGAAAGAACTTAGACTAGTTGAATCAAATTTGGAAATCTGGAACTAAATCTAAATTTGATTGAGTTTTGGGATAATTTATTTATTTAATAAAGTAATTAAAGAATAATTAATTCCACTCATGGATGTTTGGATTTCGTTGAATGGTTGATTTGTTTGATATCCCTGATATATAATGCTTTGTGATACATCCTGATTTATGTTGTGATCTGTAATTTACTTATCTGCGATATATATATCTGTGATTTCTGTTTTTGTGATATATTACTATGTGAATATGAAACCCTTGACCCGTAAACGACATTTGAATTTCGATGCGACAGGGAGTCGGATTCCAGTTGGTTATCCGAAACCCACATCGAATTGTAATGATGAATCTTTGTGACTGATAAATTTACTTTATCTATGAATCTGTGAATGAAGATAAGCGTTATGGATTATACCGCTTATCGATATATCTGTGATGATTGATGTTGTGCACTATTGTGTGAAACTCCTGGACTACACCATACGCACACAAATATGGATTTCACGTGGAAATCGGTTAAATCACAGATAAATTAAATTTGATGTTTTTGAAATGGAAATTTTAATTTCAATTGATTTTGAAATTAGAAATTTGGGTTTAAAGTGAAAAGCTTTTGAAATGGAATTTCAAAGATAAAAGTTATTTTGAATAACTTAATCGAGTTTTTGAAATTTAAATAATTTGATTTAAATTTGAATTCAAGTTTGAAATTGAATTCTATGATTTGAAACTAGGGATTAAAGATGCTGTACAGGTTATATATGGGTTAAACCATCTTAAAGGTATTGATTTGGGAATTTGAATTTTATTTCAAGGGTTTTAACTCGTGTAAATATAATTGGACTTTCCCGAAATGAAAACTACTTGTTTTCAAATAATAATAGCTTTCATTTTAAGAAATGAACTTCCAATTTGTGTTGAAAGAATTTCAAGTTTGAAATGGAATTGAAATGTTTTGAAAATTATGAAATGAGTCTTTGATTCAAAGACCGGATGAGTTAATCCAATTTGAAAAATGGAATTGAAATGTTTTGAAAGACTATGAATGAATCTTTGAAAATAAGTTTTGAAAGCTACAAGTTAAATCTTGACTTAAAGATTTAACGAGTTAATTCAATTGAAATGGAAATTGTTTTGAAATCCATAAATGGATCTTTGTGAACGGGGTAAACTTTGTGAATTAAATCTTTTTGTTTAAAAGATTAAAAGTGTGGAAATTGTTTAAACCATTGAAGGTTTTTGAAATGAATCTTTTTGTTTAAAAGATTGGAAATGGTAATTTGTTTTACCATTCGAATGAAAAGTTTTGGGCTTTAAGCTGTGATTTAACTGAGACCCCAGTATCCATATGATTTTTAATTGCGCTGGTTATTCGGTTTAGCCAGGAGAGGACCTTTGTGTCATATATCCCATTCCGAATAGTGATACGACGATATGGATAGCATTTGAAGACCGGTGGTGAAGACCGAGTATTTGCGAGAGCGATAGGATGACCTATCGATTGTCTCTGCATTGAGTAGCTACGGTATAGAGATTTCCTAAGTGATGGGAAGTCCGATCAGGATTGTGAATACCCGGATTTGCAAGGGCTTCTTTGGAAGTGCCTTCGGTTCTGTTTGAACCCGGAACAGACTTCTATGGATGTGTGTCTGATGTTACACTTTGAGATGTAAAGCTGGTTTCTATCAAATACATTTCTGTTGGTGGTGGAGAATTTATTCTCTTAGCTTAACACCCTTCTCTGAGACGTACGAGCTCAGAGGTTATGTAGTTGATGGTTACTAGTGATACATTCCCAATTTGGTAATGTGGCATACGAAGTGCTGTTGATCATTTGTTTTGATCAAAGCGTTGCTTTGTGAAAAAGCGTAGTTTTGTGGACGAGACTTCGTCGAGCCTCACAACCCGGTAATGGTCGAAACAGGAATGTTGCGACAAAGGTTTGTAGGGGTAGCACCCCTAGGGTATGTCATTTCCTTCTGGATAAAAGGTGATATCATGGTATGGAGCCCGGATATTTTACTTATGTGGATGCTGCAAATTTATTATACTTTGTGGTTGTTGCTTTATGATCGAGACGTCTTGGATAAAGGTCGGTGACGACCGGGGGATGATATGACTCGTGTGTTAGTTACCTAGTTACAGCTGTACAGCGTGAGGTAGCGTCGGCCTTTTGTTTGCAGAGATCCGGTTAGGTTCTCGGGGCGTCTTTCCAGAGGCGTTTCTATTTCGGTAAGGAAGTTCCTTAGCCTGATCATTTGTTGGAAATCCAAAGAAACAATACGAACCCTGTACGGTTTTTAGTTGTATAACCTGCCATGGAATGTGGCGGTAACCTATTATTGAACATGGTAGCTATAGTAGGCATACGATGAAATGTTGTATGCTGGCTAAGATTGATATTATACTTTCGAAATATTTTCACACTATGCACTAGTAATAATATCAAAAGAGTTTTGATTTTGCGTAGTAAGCATGTTTGACTATCATAAGGAGAAATCTCCTCCAATTCTGCGATTGCATTGTGTGTGTGGCGGGAGGCCTTATGGTAGTTTCATTTTCGAAAAGCATTGCGGATTTCAATGTTAAACAACCTTTTTTGTTTGCTTAAAGATAAACTATTTTGTTGCTCACACTAGTCCCATGACTGACCCGGAGTTTATTGTTCCCTTCCTAAACTCTGGGTGCCCACTATTTTCCACACGGGCAGTCTAGAGTTGGGTTTCTCAGATATTCAGGTTGAGTAGATTATCTGGAGCTAGTTCAGTTCTTGGAGTTCATGGATTGACGTTGCTTATTTTGGAGCATTCTATTGGAGACATTCTATTTGCTGCTGGTGTTATCTATTTTCTTTCCGCTGCTATTTCTTGTATCATATCTCTGATATTACTGATGTATATTGATATCATTGTTGTATATCATTCTGGATATTGTATTCATTGGAGTTGTATATGATATCATTGTTTTCTTTTTTCCGCTGTGTTGTTATACTTAATGGTGTTATAAGCTCCGGAGAACCAGATTCAGCATTTGAATCTACGGCATTTTGAGTACGAATGGAGTACGGGTGCCGATTTTCGAAGGCCGACTTTTGGGTCTTTACAATAGCTTTATTCTCTCTTTCCATTAATTTGCAAATTCATCTTCCAACCATATCCCCATTTCTGTTTAATTCAATCTTCTAATATGTTTATCAATTTTGTCAGCATTTCTAATTTATATTTTCTCTCTTGATTCTCATAAACTATATTTCTTTCAAATCATTTAAGGAAACCCCTTTTATTTTGTAAGAAACCATTGAATTAGAACCATCTGGATCTGTTATCTAGATGTTTTTATTTTGTAGGAATCCATCATCGACGAAGACGAATCTGGATGTTTTTTATTTGGTAACTGTCTTTTCATCTTTTTCACAGTAGTTTAAAGTTGTTTGTTGATTACTTTCATTTTATTATTTTCAATGTAGTTAAAAGATGTTAATTTTTTTCATTTTTGATGTTGTTTTCTTAGGAATGTCTTTACATTCGATCCCCATGATTTGGTTCTTTCCACCAGATCAATAGGTAAGTTTTCATTTTTAGACTGTTATATTATAGTTTTAATCCTTATTTTGTATAAAGTTTCCAGATTTTTCATAATCTTATATGCTTCAAATCAGGTCTACAATTAACTACTATATATTCTCATTTTTAAACCTTTTTCTAAATTTTTCAATATTTTTGTGTTAATGTTTGGTGATGCATGGTTGTCTCCTGGATTTTATTTACAATTTTTTCTATTATTGTAAAAGCGTTTCATGTTACCTAAAAAGGTATACACATAATTATGAATATCTTAATCATAAAAGTAAACAACAAAATTCATAATAATGACATTTTAGATGTGTTTTAAATATTTTGTTTCTTCTATGTCCGTGATTGTGTCAATATTATCAATTTTAAACCACTCTATGTTGTCATTTTTACACCTTTTCCCAACTTTGTCAATATTTTTATGTTCATATATATCGACGAAGACAAATCGGGATGTTTTTCATTTGGTAACTTTCTTTTCATCTTTTTCACAATAGTTAAAGTTATTTGTTGATTACTTTCATTTTATCATTTTCAAAGTAGTTAAAAGTTGTTGATTTTTTTCATTTTTGAAGTTATTTTCTTAGGAACGTTTTTACATCCGATCCCCATGCTTTGGTTCTTTTCAGCAGATCAATAGGTAAGTTTTATTTTTAGACCGTTATATTATAGTTTTAATCCTTATTTTGTATAAATGTTCCAGATTTTCCATAATCTTATCTGCTTCAGATCAATTCTACAATTAAACTATTGTATGTTCTCATTTTTAAACCTTTTTCCAACTTTATCAATATTTTTGTGTTCATTTTTGGTGATGCATGGTTGTCTATGGATTATATTTACAATTTCTTCTATTATTGTAAAAGTGTCTCATGTTACCTAAAAAGATATACACATAATTATAAGTATCATAATCATAAAAGTAAAACAAAAATTCACAATAATGGCATTTTACGTGTGTTTTAAATATTTTGTTTCTTCTATGTTCGTGATTGTGTCAATATTTCAATTTTAAACCACTCTATGTTGTCATTTTCAAACCTTTTTCTAACTTATTCAATATTTTTGTGTTCATATGTATATATACATATAATTATGAGTATGTTTTAAATAATCACAATAATTTATTTTAAATAATAAATGACATCTTAAATATGTTTTAAATAATTTGTTTCTTCTATGCTTGTGATCGTGCCAATATCATCAATTTGATTGTCTAATGTAAAGTATTTATTTTTAGTGGAAATTAGTCACAAGGGTCTCTTTAGCTAGTGCAATTAGTTTCTAGGACGCACAACTGAAATAATTACTTTTAAGGACAAAATGCAAAATAATTAGTTTCTAAGACCTAAAAACCTATGAAATTATGACCTTAAAAGTAATTGGATTGCTGACTTTGTCCTTAAAAGTAATTATTCTGCTGACTTTGGCCTTGAAACTAATTTTTATGGATGTGTGTCCTAGAAACAAATTGGACTGCAAAGTTTGTCCTTCTAGTGAAATGCCCCTTATTTTTAAATATTGAAGAAGTATTTCATGTAAGTTAAAATGTTATGACCATTATGCATAAGTTGTTTATAAAAAATATGCACATAAAAGGATTGTCCATAACATTAATAGCAGCATAGTACTTACTATCTATCCTCATTTACAATCTTATTACCTTTGTAGCCTTATGTGTTATTATGAAATTTTTATTCATGCTTTTTTTACTCCAACAATACAATTTCTTCTAACAGTAAACTAATTAATTACATTGTGTTCTACACAACCAAACTTATGAATTCAGTGTTTGATTTCTTTATGCATGGTTTCTTTGTTCTCCAATAATGACATCTTAAGTATGTTTTAAATAATTTGTTTTTTCTATGTTTGTAATCGTGACAACATCATCAATTTAGTTATCTAATGTAAAATATTTATTTTTTAATATAAAAGAAGTATTTCATGTTAGTTAAAGTGGTGCGACCATTACGCATAAATTATTTATTAAAAATATGCGCAGAAAAGGATTGTCCACATATTTATAGCAGTAGAGCCCTTACTATCTATCCTCATTTACAATTTTATTACCTTTATAGTCTTATGTGTTATTATGAAATTTTTACTCATGCTTTTTTGTTACCTTAACAATACAATTTCTTTTAACAGTAAACTAATAAGATATATTATGATCTACACAATCAAATTTATTGATTTTGTGTTTGATATCTTTGTGCTCAGTTTCTTTGTTCTCCTAACAAAATAGTATGTCATATCTTTGTTATGGTCATTTAAAACGTTTGGTTGTTTGCCCCATCTACTATATTGTTTGTTTTTAGATCCGTTGTCCTTAGCAATAGTGTATTGCCAAATGCAATCATAGCCATCATTTGTAATTTGAAAGCAATTACCTTGTCACGACCGGGATTTTTTGACCTCCAAAAATCGACATCAATACGTCCACTGCATTACATGCCGAACGATCGAATGCCGGAAATACCAGATCGTTAGGGAAAAGAAGAAAGAGGTAGAAGAAGAAAATAGAAAACAACAGCACATAATCTCACAATCGCAGCGAAACAATATATAATAGATAACAATAGGTCTTTATACAAAAAGAACTATAACTGTTATTTATACATTACATCATCATAGCACAATACATCAATAACACAATAGTGGACAGTTACAATAACTTGTCCTCACAAGTGCTGAATACACAACCTATAGTACACATCAGAATATAAATCAGATATGTGAAATATGTCTTCGCCATTCAGCTCGCCTCCTGAGCTCCATAGCATCCTATCCTGCATCTGTAATACTCGGTCTGACCCAAGCATTATAATAACATAACACTCGAGTTTGTCTGGAAAACCAGCGTGAGAAAACAGACTAAATTTGAATTATCAAAGTTATCAAAATCCCTTGAAAAACAAAGGTATCTCGTAAGAGCACGCCACACATAAACAAGATGGGTTTTTACCTTACGATAACCAAAAAAATTTATACCAAAATCATCTGATATTATAATGGTGTCTAGGTACGAATACTTATTCAAATAGCCGAAATTGTTACATTAATTAAATTCCAGCATACTTGGCTCTACAATCAAAACTGTAAAGGCACATGTTGGAGAATGGATTCCATACGAATGACTAGGCACTAGGTTACCACCTATCACGGTACACGTCTAGAAACAACGTACCAAGGACAGATCCTCTACCACACAAGACTGGTCTAACCCTAACCTGGATAGACCGAATATGCTGTCACCCCACTTGTTCCCACCCTCTCTCCAGCTCCTTCCATATACCGTAGTAATAATATCCATTGTTATCTAGAAAGGTGAAATAGATACCCTAATTGGGTGCGACCCACTTAGCCTTGCTGCAGCTCCCCTGATTTTTAGTCATACCCGGTTGATGAGGCTAGAGACTATGATTACCTTTTTAAGGAATTTTTATTTAGAATGCTCATTGTCCTCCGATGACCATGTTCTGAAAGCATTTTGGGACATCTGATAATTGGATAATTAACTGTTTAATCAATTGAACAGATAAAATTCTAATAATAACAAATATCCGGATATGTAAATGAATTTGGAAATATAATAAAAATTGAATTATAAATATCTGGATAAATATTTTATCTCCTAATATAATTAATTAATATTTGACAAATTATTCTTTTAAAACAAACAATAATGATTGTATATATATATATGGATATAAGAAGATTTTAAATAGAAAATTTGTATATTCAAACAAATTAAATTTGTGTTTATTTAAGTAAAAATATTTGTGTGAGTTAATTTCAGTTTGCATTTTTAATTTGAATTTGAATATATCAAAGGGTAGATATATAAATATATATATATCTTAAATATATTTTGGATTTAATAATATGAATATATATGGTTTTGTATAAATATAGTTTGTTTATTTCTATTTTCTTTAAAAAGGGTTTCCATTTATATAAATTAGAATAGGTATTTAGTTATTAGGAAATTAATTAATAAAAGCTTTATTTATATTTATAAATTTATTTTGCATGTAGTGTTACAAATGTAAGTTAATAATACTATCTAAACACATGTGTTAACAAGATAATTGAGGAGGATGACAAGTGTCATCATTAATTTAAAATTTTCTTTTATTTTTGATAAATTTATTTTAGCTCACATAACACCTATTCTTCATCCTCATATCTTCCTGTATCTTTATTCTAAAATCAGAAACAAAGATAACTTAAACGTTTTTCTCAAAAACTTGTTAATATTCACCTGATAATCAAAAGCCTATAACATAAACCAGAGAACAAAAATCAAGAATTCAAAGAAATCTCTTCACAAATTCAAAATCTGAAACAAGCAAACCTAGGAGCCAAAAAGAAGAAAAAAATCAATGCCAACAACAACAACTTTTTCTAACTGCTTCAACCTGAGATCAATCAAGTAAATCAATTAACAAGCAAGATTCAGGGATCAGACTCAAATTCAAGAATCAGATTCAAATCAACTAAGCAAATACAAAGTTCCAGGAAACAAGTAGCTGCTCTCTGTTTATTATTTCAGGTGAGTAAAACTTATTCTTTAACCTGAGATCTTCTTGAACAATCTGGTTGGCATGTGATCATCCTGAAAGTTATATGCTGATATGGTTATGTGTTATGCCTGTGTTTATATATTATTGTATGCATATATCTAATAACAGGGAATATGGCCTCTGTTATAAAAATTACAAGTTATAACTTAGTTCAAAATTCAATTTCACTTGCTCTGATCATTCTTAGCTAATGATGTAAAAACAAAATATGTTTAAAATTACCATATCTAGATTTTAAAAATATAATTCCAAGTCAACATGAAAGGGTTGTTGTCTGAAAGAAGAAAAAATAGTGTAAATCCAGATTTATCAAATTTTCAGCTTCCATGAATTCCAGAGTGAATTACATCTTTTAAATTCATTTCGAAAATAATGAATTTTAATATGAAGATTATGATTTTTAGTTTGGTAAATCTTGGGAAATTTGTAGTTGATCGAAAATGCTATTTTGAGCAAATTCTGGTGATCGACGCATTTCTGGTAGTCGGGGTTTTTGTAGAAGCTAGTATGGCGATTGGGGATGTAGGGAAAAATGGTTGTTGGATTTTACGATCAACGTGGCGATGGGAAATCGTCGATGTAGGGTTTAGGAGCTTTTTGGGTTGATCGGTTTTTGCAAAGCTATATCGTCGTCGATGTTGCATCGGGACACACCGGACTGGGGGGAAATGGTGCGTGGACAATCGAAGGAGTTGGGATCGGAGTCGCGAGTTTCCTGGTGTCGCGACGTGGCGGAGTGAGGCGCTTTTGGGTTGATCAGTGGTTCCAGTTGCGAGTCGAGATGCTCGATTTTGATCGACGTCGAGGTCTTCAGAGCTGTGTAGTTGGGACGACTCGGGGAAGCATAGGTGATTTGTCGATTGTCAGGGAATTGGCCAGAGGTGGTCGGAACGGCGTGCACCATGCACGCTTGCACGTTCGTTTAGGGGTCGAACGATTGTTTGGGGAAGAAGAGAATTTATCGGGAAGGTCTCGTGATGTTTGCGTTTTGACTCGAAGACGTTGGATGTTCGCGTGGACTCGGGGTAGACTCGAGGAAAAGTGAGGTGGGCTCGGGTAAACAAGAGTTGGCTCGGGTTATTTTAATAAGTTACCAGGTTTTAGTTTGAAGCTTGAATAAGATTTTAATCAAGTTAAAAGTAAAGTGAAGATTAGTTTTAAAAGTTGTAGAAATAAATTAAGATAATGATTTATCTTTGATGAATCAAGGTTAATAAATTAGTGTAAGTAATTAAGGTATAATTACTTAAATTGAAATTAATTAAGGATGATTAATCAATTAAGATTAATTAATGTAAGTAATTAAAGGTAATTAATTACTTAAAGATAATTACTTAATTAAAGGTAATTAATTAATGTTTAAAGTTGATTAATCAAGTGTTTAAAGAATAATTAATTAAATGATATTTAATTTATGAGATTAATTAATTAAGATAATTTATTTGAGGATAATTAATTAAATTAAAGGTTAATTAATTAATGAGGATTATTAAAGGTTAATTAATGAGAATGGTTAAATGATAATTAATTTATGTAATTAATTCGAGGCTAATTACTTAATGTAATTAAAGAACAATTAATCAAAGGAGATTAATTAAGGTGGATAATTATAGATTTGATTAATCAATTGGCTTATAATTAATTAATGTTAAGTAAGCAAAATTTAAGAGTAATTAAAGTAATTAATTTAATTCAATGGTGGTTATTTAAATTAATTAGGAATAGTATGGATGATCAATCTTGCTTATGAATGGTTGAATAATATTGAATGCCTTGGATTATTTGACATACCTGATATGTGATTGTGATGTTCCGTGATATGAGATGTTTTGAACAAATTGTGATAATATAAGTTATCTATCTGTGTTAGAATTGCTTTGTGAATATGTTATCCTGAATTTAAATTAAACATCTTGGCTTAAAAAGATGAGATTGAATTCGAAGAGACCGGGATCGGATATCAGCGATATCCGGAACCACTTCGATTAGTAATCTATAATTCTTTATAGATTTGGTATGTGAAATCAATAGGCCGGTTTAGGATAATATGGACCATTTAAACTAAGTTGGATACTTAGATATTGTTTTGTGAAATAAGTGTTGATTATATGAGTTGTTTACTTGTAGTAAAGTACGAGTTACCCCGGGTTTAAATAAGTTCTATGGATTGAAATTTCATGTTAGATGAGTTTACTCACGCTGGTTTCCAGCCTGACCCGGGTGTTACTTTGATGTAATGCTCGGGTCAGACCGAGTATTACAGATTTCAGGTAAGGACGTTCTGGAGCTCAGGAGGCGAGTTGGATGGCAGGAACGTATGGAGTATATTCCGCTGTGATTTTATAGTTGTCTGAGACATGTTAATTCTAACTGTCTAGTACATTTGTGAATGTTGTAACTCTGATGTATTAAAATGCAATTAACAAATACAGTTTTCTTTGTATAACTGATATTATTATTTGTTATTATATTTAATCCGCTGCGAATGTGAGATGTTGTGTTCTCTGTTCTTCTTTCTTCTTTCTGTTTCTTTCTTCTATCTCTTTCTTTTTCTTCTAACTATCTGGAATTTTCGGGTTCGAAAATTCCGGGTCGTTACAGTTGGTATCAGAGCTGAAGGTTAAGCGAGAACCTTGGCTCTGTTGGGATTACTCATTGAGAATAGGGTCAATAATACCCTAAGATGAGTTGAGTGTATATATATATGAGAGCGTATTTGTTATTTTCTTATATAAAGGTTTTAAAATGGTTTTAAAAATAAATGATTTTTATATAAGTTTATCTTTTGATATATATAGAAATAATTTTCTAATTATTAAATATATTAAAGAAATTGGTTGTTGAATCATTGGAATTAAATAAAATAATAAGAATTAAGTGGTAAACAACCAAATTGAAATTGAATGAAGATAAGTTTGAAATGGACCCAAACTGAATTTAAAACCTTGAATTTGTAGAAGTGTTATCAGAATAAAGATAATAATGAATTGATTTCCAGATATGATAATCTTGGTTACTATCATAAATGGATGTTGTGTTTAATAATAAAATGTTGTTAATGATTAAGTAAAATGAAATGTTTTAAGGAAATAAACTTTTAGGTAGGTATGACATATAAATTGGAATTGAAGATAATTTAAAAATTGTGAAGTTTTAAATCTAAATTCCGAAAACTTGAAATTGTTTTATAGTAATTTGTTTTGAAATTAAAAACCAAGAATGGTTTAAAATTTTAAGTATGACTTGAAGTGTAAAAAATATGTATATATAAGAATATACATTATATTAAAGATGTTTGAAATAAACTCTAAGTATTGAATTTTAAATTTTCCTTGGGATGTGATGTGAAACCCAAAGTGAAGTAAGTTTTTAAACTTAAAGGGGAAAGATTATTAACCTGAAGTTTAAATTTTGAATGGGAATTCAAATTGTGTAAAGTTGACCGGATAAAGTAAATTTAATTTAACTTGGAGGAAGTTAAATAAGTTTGAATGAATAACTTGAATTGGAAATTTCAAGATGAAATTTAAATTTAACTTGGGTAGTTAAATGGTTAATTTAAATGGGAGTTATGAGTGATCTCAAAATGGGTTTGAGATCTGGAAATTTGAAATGGATAATAAATTAGAATCTGAAGATTAAATTGTTTTTGAATTCTTATTTGAACTTTGTAATAAGTTAAGTAAAGATAATTTTAAAATGGGAATTGGGATTAATTCAAACTGGAATTGAAATGAATTAAAATTGGTTCAATTTGAAATTTATTTGAATTAATTTGAAATTGTAATTAAAGTTGAATAGGTTTAAAATTCAAATGGAATTTGAAGTTGAATTAGGAAAGAAATTGAGGATTAATTCAACTTGAATTGAGGTTAAATCAATTTCAATGGAAATTGAAGTTATTTAAATTGCAATTGAATTATTTTAAATGGAAGTGGAAATTTAAATTGAATTAATGGGAAATTAATTGGAAATGGAGATTGGGAAATTAAACAGTTTGGCTCTGGATTATTTTTAAATTGTTTTAATACAAGTATATGTTTCCAAACTATTTACTATACAATCTTTCTTCTTAAACCCCAAACTATCTTATACTTATTTTACAATTATTTTGAAACTATTTAATTATTTCGAAATTATTTAACTATTTTGAAACTGTCTTATAAACTAATAACTATTTTTCAACTACTTATCTATTTTAAACTTTTCCAAGCTATTTTTAAATTTAAATAGGTCAGAGTTCAAACCGTTTGTAATTGAAGTAATAACTCAATTGGAAATGGAAGCAATTGAGAATAAGTGAATGGAATTAAAGGAAATGTGAATAGAAAAGAGAATTGATTTGGCTAATAACCAACAAAGATAAATACGTAGGATATACGTATATTATTCTATTCGCATAGTGATTTGATCCAGATTCGAACACAGAATTTCGAGATAGTATTATCGATCCGAGTTGGGATTTTTCGCTCGATTTTCGACGGCGAACCTGGATATGGGTTTTTGATTGGTTCTGGATATTCTCTATCATAGTTGTGACTATGCAAGGAGAATGACGGTTTCTAATCAAGAAACCAGATCTGAGTCCGCACTAGGAAGTCGGGTGGACGATACTAGTTCGGAAGTGAAATTGTGTGATCGATTGAGCGATCAGATTGATATTGTGTACGGATGATATGTGTACATCGTACGGATTTGAATGAAATTGATATTGAAGATTTGTGGATAAGAACTGTAAAATGGTTTTTGAAAAGAAATATGGTTAATAACTTTATAAAAGAATTATCAAATGTGAATATTTGATTTGGAATAAAATAAAGTTATATATCCTTGTTATATAAGGTAAATCTTCCCTTGTTGAATCTATTGCTAAAAGAAAAGAGTTTTGAAATATTTGAAGTATAAAAGAGGTTTTATACAAAGTTGAAATGATCCAAAAGATTTTAAAAGTTATATATATCTATATCTATATATATAAAGGATCTTATGAGAATGATTTTGGAAAAGGTTTTGGGAACCTATGGATTTCTAAAAAGGCTTTTCGATTTTTGGGAAAATCAATTTTGGATTTTGAAAAGCCTAGTTTGAGAATTATCGATTTTGATAATCGATTTTGTGTAAAGGAGATTTTGATAAATCATAAAGGGTATGATTTGAAGATACTATAAGTATATAGTATAAAATGTTTTGAGTATAGCTCTGGGGAAAAAGGCGCTTCCTTGAAATGAACTTCTCAGGAGTACCACTGGGTGGTACTGCCTTGAGCCCCAAGGGGGGTTTCTAAAGTTGATCCTGTGAGGAGTCCGGACAAAACTAGTTCCTGAGGATTATTTGTGTAGCGAAAGTCGAGGGGCTGGTGCCCACAGAGGCATTTGAGTTATGCTGTGACAACAATTTGACTCAATGTCACTGCGATCTACTGCAGACCATAGTGAAAGTCATGTGTGCCGCTGAGAGCCAACTGTCTACATTTGATTTTATATCGGTAGACTGTGACACTATGGTAACATAGCGAAAGTCGTTTGTGCCGCTGAGAGCCAACAGTCTACGTTTGATTTTATATCGGTAGACTGCGACCTATGTGGGAGAAGTTTCATTTTGACAGCGAAATCGTGTGTGCCGCTGAGAGCCAACAGTTACATGGACTTTTGCTGCGACGGCAACGTAACCCTGGAATGTAACTGCGATCTGTTGTGGGTTCCATGCTGTTATCAGTTACATGGACTTTTGCTGCGATGGCAACGTAACCCGTGATGTAACTGTGACCATGGATGGGAGTGATGATTTCCAGAGCATTCTCACCAAAGATATTTCCTCTATTTTCAAAACTGTTTTCTATATTTTCAATAAATTATTTTTCAAATATTTTCGCTGGGTGTTGAAAACGGGTTTACCAAGTACTTATAGATTTTCAGTCTTACGCCTGATCAACGTATGACCGAATTTCTGTAAGAACGAAGATAGATTTGTTGAAACATCAAGTTATAAAAGCATTTTTACAAAAACTATTTTGATAATATTATATAGATTTTAAAAAGTGTTTTAAAGATGATCAAATAAAATTTATCAGATTATAAGAACTGAATAAATTCTGGCTTCGTTCCTTTTCGAGGACGAAAAGATTTAAAGGGGGGAGGAATGTGATAACCCAGATTTTGGGACATCTGATAATTGGATAATTAACTGTTTAATCAATTGAACAGATAAAATTCTAATAATAACAAATATCCGGATATGTAAATGAATTTGGAAATATAATAAAAATTGAATTATAAATATCTGGATAAATATTTTATCTCCTAATATAATTAATTAATATTTGACAAATTATTCTTTTAAAACAAACAATAATGATTGTATATATATATATGGATATAAGAAGATTTTAAATAGAAAATTTGTATATTCAAACAAATTAAATTTGTGTTTATTTAAGTAAAAATATTTGTGTGAGTTAATTTCAGTTTGCATTTTTAATTTGAATTTGAATATATCAAAGGGTAGATATATAAATATATATATATCTTAAATATATTTTGGATTTAATAATATGAATATATATGGTTTTGTATAAATATAGTTTGTTTATTTCTATTTTCTTTAAAAAGGGTTTCCATTTATATAAATTAGAATAGGTATTTAGTTATTAGGAAATTAATTAATAAAAGCTTTATTTATATTTATAAATTTATTTTGCATGTAGTGTTACAAATGTAAGTTAATAATACTATCTAAACACATGTGTTAACAAGATAATTGAGGAGGATGACAAGTGTCATCATTAATTTAAAATTTTCTTTTATTTTTGATAAATTTATTTTAGCTCACATAACACCTATTCTTCATCCTCATATCTTCCTGTATCTTTATTCTAAAATCAGAAACAAAGATAACTTAAACGTTTTTCTCAAAAACTTGTTAATATTCACCTGATAATCAAAAGCCTATAACATAAACCAGAGAACAAAAATCAAGAATTCAAAGAAATCTCTTCACAAATTCAAAATCTGAAACAAGCAAACCTAGGAGCCAAAAAGAAGAAAAAAATCAATGCCAACAGCAACAACTTTTTCTAACTGCTTCAACCTGAGATCAATCAAGTAAATCAATTAACAAGCAAGATTCAGGGATCAGACTCAAATTCAAGAATCAGATTCAAATCAACTAAGCAAATACAAAGTTCTAGGAAACAAGTAGCTGCTCTCTGTTTATTATTTCAGGTGAGTAAAACTTATTCTTTAACCTGAGATCTTCTTGAACAATCTGGTTGGCATGTGATCATCCTGAAAGTTATATGCTGATATGGTTATGTGTTATGCCTGTGTTTATATATTATTGTATGCATATATCTAATAACAGGGAATATGGCCTCTGTTATAAAAATTACAAGTTATAACTTAGTTCAAAATTCAATTTCACTTGCTCTGATCATTCTTAGCTAATGATGTCAAAACAAAATATGTTTAAAATTACCATATCTAGATTTTAAAAATATAATTCCAAGTTAACATGAAAGGGTTGTTGTTTGAAAGAAGAAAAAATAGTGTAAATCCAGATTTATCAAATTTTCAGCTTCCATGAATTCCAGAGTGAATTACATCTTTTAAATTCATTTCGAAAATAATGAATTTTAATATGAAGATTATGATTTTTAGTTTGGTAAATCTTGGGAAATTTGTAGTTGATCGAAAATGCTATTTTGAGCAAATTCTGGTGATCGACGCATTTCTGGTAGTCGGGGTTTTTGTAGAAGCTAGTATGGCGATTGGGGATGTAGGGAAAAATGGTTGTTGGATTTTACGATCAACGTGGCGATGGGAAATCGTCGATGTAGGGTTTAGGAGCTTTTTGGGTTGATCGGTTTTTGCAAAGCTATATCGTCGTCGATGTTGCATCGGGACACACCGGACTGGGGGGAAATGGTGCGTGGACAATCGAAGGAGTTGGGATCGGAGTCGCGAGTTTCCTGGTGTCGCGACGTGGCGGAGTGAGGCGCTTTTGGGTTGATCAGTGGTTCCAGTTGCGAGTCGAGATGCTCGATTTTGATCGACGTCGAGGTCTTCAGAGCTGTGTAGTTGGGACGACTCGGGGAAGCATAGGTGATTTGTCGATGGTCAGGGAATTGGCCAGAGGTGGTCGGAACGGCGTGCACCATGCACGCTTGCACGTTCGTTTAGGGGTCGAACGATTGTTTGGGGAAGAAGAGAATTTATCGGGAAGGTCTCGTGATGTTTGCGTTTTGACTCGAAGACGTTGGATGTTCGCGTGGACTCGGGGTAGACTCGAGGAAAAGTGAGGTGGGCTCGGGTAAACAAGAGTTGGCTCGGGTTATTTTAATAAGTTACCAGGTTTTAGTTTGAAGCTTGAATAAGATTTTAATCAAGTTAAAAGTAAAGTGAAGATTAGTTTTAAAAGTTGTAGAAATAAATTAAGATAATGATTTATCTTTGATGAATCAAGGTTAATAAATTAGTGTAAGTAATTAAGGTATAATTACTTAAATTGAAATTAATTAAGGATGATTAATCAATTAAGATTAATTAATGTAAGTAATTAAAGGTAATTAATTACTTAAAGATAATTACTTAATTAAAGGTAATTAATTAATGTTTAAAGTTGATTAATCAAGTGTTTAAAGAATAATTAATTAAATGATATTTAATTTATGAGATTAATTAATTAAGATAATTTATTTGAGGATAATTAATTAAATTAAAGGTTAATTAATTAATGAGGATTATTAAAGGTTAATTAATGAGAATGGTTAAATGATAATTAATTTATGTAATTAATTCGAGGCTAATTACTTAATGTAATTAAAGAACAATTAATCAAAGGAGATTAATTAAGGTGGATAATTATAGATTTGATTAATCAATTGGCTTATAATTAATTAATGTTAAGTAAGCAAAATTTAAGAGTAATTAAAGTAATTAATTTAATTCAATGGTGGTTATTTAAATTAATTAGGAATAGTATGGATGATCAATCTTGCTTATGAATGGTTGAATAATATTGAATGCCTTGGATTATTTGACATACCTGATATGTGATTGTGATGTTCCGTGATATGAGATGTTTTGAACAAATTGTGATAATATAAGTTATCTATCTGTGTTAGAATTGCTTTGTGAATATGTTATCCTGAATTTAAATTAAACATCTTGGCTTAAAAAGATGAGATTGAATTCGAAGAGACCGGGATCGGATATCAGCGATATCCGGAACCACTTCGATTAGTAATCTATAATTCTTTATAGATTTGGTATGTGAAATCAATAGGCCGGTTTAGGATAATATGGACCATTTAAACTAAGTTGGATACTTAGATATTGTTTTGTGAAAATAAGTGTTGATTATATGAGTTGTTTACTTGTAGTAAAGTACGAGTTACCCCGGGTTTAAATAAGTTCTATGGATTGAAATTTCATGTTAGATGAGTTTACTCACGCTGGTTTCCAGCCTGACCCGGGTGTTACTTTGATGTAATGCTCGGGTCAGACCGAGTATTACAGATTTCAGGTAAGGACGTTCTGGAGCTCAGGAGGCGAGTTGGATGGCAGGAACGTATGGAGTATATTCTGCTGTGATTTTATAGTTGTCTGAGACATGTTAATTCTAACTGTCTAGTACATTTGTGAATGTTGTAACTCTGATGTATTAAAATGCAATTAACAAATATAGTTTTCTTTGTATAACTGATATTATTATTTGTTATTATATTTAATCCGCTGCGAATGTGAGATGTTGTGTTCTCTGTTCTTCTTTCTTCTTTCTGTTTCTTTCTTCTATCTCTTTCTTTTTCTTCTAACTATCTGGAATTTTCGGGTTCGAAAATTCCGGGTCGTTACAATTCATCCCTACAAGTCTGTTCTGGGTCCAAACAGAACCGAATGCAGTATTCCTACTACATCCATTTTGGAATAATCCCCAGGATTAATAGCGATTAGCCCTTGCACTTCACTACTCCATCTTCGAATCCATGCTCTTGTTTTCACATCGAAAATGTACTCGTTGGATCAAAGTGGTTTTCAGATAACAAATCCGATCCCGGTCTCTTCAAAACAACGTTCGATATTTACGGTAAACTCAACCCTGATTCTTTAGGAAATAAACAGACGAAAAAAAGATCGGAGATCACCTCCTAACCGTTAGTGTACGGATTTCCTTATCAACGTCCTAGAAGAACGAAACGAGTTTATACGTATAGTATAGCACCTCGAACGGTAGTTGTACCATTTAACTCCCGTATTTCTCCTAGATATTCCCAAAGTTATATTTTGGGTCCATATTTGATAGTCAGTTATTTAACTATCAAAAATCAATCATTCAACCAAATATTTCCTTTCCACTGAAAAACACTAAGTCTTCTTTTTAATTTAAATCTCAATCACTTAAATTTCTTTATCCAAAATATATACTTTCTTATCGAATTAAATATATTCACAAACTATTCTTTCAAATATATTTGGAAGCCTTTATAAAAATTTGGAAAGTCTTACTGCGGTATCAAACCATGGATTCACAGCTCAATGGCTACGTCTCTATCCTAGAGAAATTCAAGACTTAAGTGCATGCACTCACTACCTCCGATTTTGCCATGCAGGTATACCATTACTTCCCGAAAACTTTATTTTAAAATATTCAAAATAATATTTATGAAATTCCTATGATAATTTTTCCAAGTAAATTTTAAGCCATTACTCTTTAAATTAAAAGTAATTATAAAATAAAATTAATATAGAATAATCTATCTCTTAAAATAAAAATACTGATTAACTTTTAAATAATAATTAACTTAATATCAACCATTTATAAAACTACTTAATTAATACTTAAATATACTTTAAAAAATTTAATAACTAAATAATTAATTTTCTGAAATATTCTTAAACACCTTTTAATTTTTCTAATAAACACTTAATAATCCTTCTTTCTAAAATAAACTTAACTTCTCTGGAAAAATATATTTTAACTCCAATATAGCCAGTCTAATTTTTTATAATCCCTCTCGATTTGTCTCCAGCTTGATTTACATTCCAATTCCATAAATTCCCTTTTTCACATTTCTAAAAATAAATCTACTATTTATTTTTTTTAAATCGATTTACCCATCTCCTTATAAATCCTCATC
Organism: Allium fistulosum; assembly: GCA_030737815.1. Taxonomy (NCBI): domain Eukaryota; kingdom Viridiplantae; phylum Streptophyta; class Magnoliopsida; order Asparagales; family Amaryllidaceae; genus Allium; species Allium fistulosum. The sequence continues at coordinate 1,029,202,908 of CM060902.1, forward strand.
GTGAATTTTTAATTCAATCTATCCACTAATAATTTAATTTACTTTGTTTATAAACTTCGTTTATAAATTTCACAGTCTCATTTCCCGTTTTAAAACGGTTTCACAACACTTAATCGATTTCTAATTTAAATTCATTTTTTAAATCAATTTCTTAAATAACCCAAATATATTCCAAAACCCACAAATTTCAGATCTCACTTCCTTTTTATGATTTAAAATCTTATTTAAAATCTAGTATAACAATTTATATTCTATTTCCCGATTTCCTTTTATTCTTTCCCAACTATTTTAAATCCCGATTTTTAAAAATAAATCCTTTTATACTTAAACCAAATCGCTTAAGTTCTATTATTTAAATACTTTTATTCAAATATTCCAAAATCTCTATCTTTCCATATTCAAAAATTATCAAGTACAAGTTTAAAAACTATTTATTTTACCCAAAGTTCATTTCTTTAATTTATCCAAATTTCACTATAAATATTTTTACTTCAAATTTTCCTTTTTAATTCCACTCTAAAATTTTAAACATTTATCATTGGTATTTAAAAAAAACCAAAATCTAACCAGTAATTCAATAACATCCAATAAATTCAGATTCCACTAAAATCTATCATTGATTATTTAAACAAGTCATATCATTGAATATGGGAATAATTTCAACATTTTTGTGGAATCCAGTTGGATCCCTTTAACCTGTTTCCCTGCATCCACAGATGTTAATACAATATAAAAATACTAATCCTACTTTGATGGGGATATCGCGGTATATAGGGTCATCCGCTATTATGTGGGGCGCATAGGGTCTCATGCGCTATATATATGCGGGAATATCAATCACTCCAATATATATACTACTATATATAATATCACATTCAACTGATAATATTTATCAAATTCAAACCAACAAACAATAATTAATTTTAACTATTTAAAATTAATTGCAGTATTCCAAATTTGAGTGAGATTAACTTACCTTGATTTTTAGTTTGCTAATCGATCCCAACAAAAATCCTTTTTCACAGCTTCCGCAGCTCCGAACCCACACTTGACTGATTCTGTTCGATCTAAACCTCGTATAAGTAATTTTCGGATTTATATAAATTAGCTTCACTTTTAATTAAAATTTATCAACTTATTACTTAATTCAAATCAATTACCTATTAACGAATTTAATTAACCAATTTATTGAATTAATAAAAATAATTAGCAACCTAATTACCTTATTTCCAATCGTTATTAGATCATAAGTTGTTGAAGTTTAATTTTTATTTTACCAACTAATTAACAAGATTTTAATTGAATGGTAATAAAATTTTTAGAGCTCACATTTAATTTACAACATGAACCAAGGATAAAAATTGCTCACCAAAAATCTAAATGGCCAATGGCCAAGGCCCCGAACTCACAACCAAACCCTCTACAGTTGTCACATCCTCCAATAGCTTGCTATCTCGACCGTGAAAATCGAACCCAGAAATCAAAAAAGGTTTCGACTTCCCTTTGCGAAACACCGAACCCTTCATCTTCACCTCGCCATCGATCACGACATGTCGCCCACACCACCGCCAACCCTCCGGCCCTGTCGCGCCGCCTCCCTCACCCTCAACGCCAATGCATCTCGAGTTCGAAATTCCAAATATCCAAACGCTAAGACCCTAGCCGCGACTGCAATCCAACCCAGCTCAAAAACGAGCTTACGATTCCCCCTTTGTTCTCTTATTTTTTGAAGCCTTTATCTCGATTTCGAATTGTAAATGGAAGACGATATCGGCTGCTACGTTTCTTTTTTTTAGCTCTACTCTGTTGCTTGACTTGATATATAAAAAGAGAGGGAGGGAGGAAACGTGCTTGAAAATGCTTGCGTGTTTGAATGGGTCTAATATAGTGGTTTGAAGGGAGGTGAAAAAGTTCCGATGTGAAGATGGTCAATCAATATAAATATATACATTTATTTATATTTAAATCGTCTCGGTTTCACAACTTAAAATCTCGACCTCCTATCGAGGCATGCCGCTAGGCGTTTATAATGTTATACCCCTATTCTGAGCGCAATGGCAGAGGTTTCGAGTCCTTATTCGATCGTATGGAGAAGATAGCTTTTGGATCAAATTATTATATTGAATTTTTGATATAAATTTTAGCGCGTTTATATTCCGTACGACCAAACAATAACTCCAAATGCTACAAAATTTGAAATCCGATAATAATACACTATTATGGATCCAATGGAACTGGGTTCGTCGAATTCTGAGACTGTGCCCCGAAAAGCTATTTTTAAATGTAAATTTAAACGATATATTTTTAAAATAGAACAAATCACTTTGAAATTAAATTTTAAGACTTTTATTATCTTCATTATTATCAATATAAATTTTATAAGCCTTTAATTTATTTTTAACAAGCTTAAAACTCCAGATTCGATTTTTTACCCAATTTCCAATTATTTAATTGAATAATTAAATTATCTGGAAATTGTTATATTTGAAATTAAAGTTAAAAATTAACCTTCAAATATTTAAAATCAATTAAATATTCCAATTTCAAATATCCAAAATTCTGGGTGGTTACATTCCTTCCCCCTTATAATAATTTCGTCCTCGAAATTGCTAAGTAAGAAGAATGGTCCAAAACCCGTTACTATTTTTCCAAAATTGTCACGTACCGAAATTTTCGACTTTCGAAAATTCGACATCGATACTCACTTTATCGACTGTCGAGAAATCGAACGCCGGAAACTCCAATAGTGAGGGTTTTTAAAAAGAAGAAATAGAAGAAAAGCTAGAAGAAAAAAAGAAGAAGAAGGAAGAAAATAGAGAAGAACAAGAAAGAGAGAAGAACAACATAACAACATCAGAACAGAAAACAATATCAGAATCTCACATATCGCAGCGGAACAACATATAATAGATAAATGAATAATCTTTAAACAAAGAACCATATCATTTTATACATACATCAATCAGAGTCAATAAACAACAATGGACAGTTATATAAACTTGTCCTCATACAGAATACACAGCGGAATAAATACTATCAGATACAAATACTACGTCTCGTCCTCCAGCTTATCTCCAAGCTCCAGAATATCCAGAATATCCTGATAACATAACTCTAGGCTGCCCGTGTGGAAATTGGTGGGCACCCAGAGTTTAGAAGGGAAACAATAAACTCCGAGTCAGTCATGGAGACTGGTGTGAGATCGTAAAACAGTTATTTTTCACAAAGAAAATAAAACAAATTCGCAATGCTTTTGGAAAATGAAACTACCATAAGACCTCCCGCCACACACACAATGCAAACGCAGAATTGGAGGAGATTTCTTCTTATGATAGTCAAAGATGCTTACTACGCAAAATCAAATTCCTTTTGATATTATTATTAGTGCATAGTGTAGAAATCATTTCGAAAGTATAATATAAATCTTAGCCAGCATAGGTACCATTATAGTATGCTTGCTATAGCTGCCATATTAGATGGCAGGTTCTACAACTAAAACCGTACAAGTCACGTATTGGAGTTTGGATTTCCAACAAATGGTCAGGTTAAGGAACTTCCTATCCACGATGGGTACGTCCCTAGAATAGACGACCCGAGAACCTAACCGGATCTCTGCCAACACAAGGCCGGGTTACCTCTGCAAAAATAGGTAACTACTGACACGCGTATGCCATCCCCCGATCGTAACCGATCTTCCCGAGGATCCCCGATTTCCAACAACCACAAAGAAATAAATTTGCAGCAACCACATAGGTTAAGTATTTGGGCTCCATACCATGATACCACCTCTATCCAGAAGGAATGACATACACTAAGGGGCGCTACTCCCTAGAACCTTGCTGCATCCTTCCTGTTTCGACCATTTCCGGGGTGTGAGGCTCGACGAAGTCTCGTCCACAAAGCTACGCTTTCTACAAAGCCATGCTTCGGGTCAAACAAATGATCAACCTATGATCACAAAGATATAAGATCAAACAAATGATCATATCGCAAATGATCAAACACTGATCATTTCACAGCAACACTCAGTATGCCACGTTACCAAATTGGGAGTATATCGCTGATAAATTTCAACTACATAACCTCTGAGCTCGTACGTCTCAGAGAAGGGTGTTAAGCTAAGAGAATAAATTCTCCGCCACCAACAGAAATGTATTTGAAAGAAATCAGCTTTATATCTCAAATTGTAACGTCAGACACACAATCCATACAAGTCTGTTCCGGGATCGAACAGAACCGAAGGCACTTCTCACGAAGCCCTTGCACATCCGGATAATTTTCTAATCACGTCCGGACTTCCCGTCACTAAGGGTGATAAAACCTCTAAATCGGAGATCAACCGATGTAGAGTAACTCGACGGTAATCCTTCCGTTTTCAAAAATATCCGGTCTTCAACACCGGTCTTCGAATGCAATTCATGACGACGTATCACATATTCGGAATGGGTTATACGACCCCATGGTCCTTTCCCGGCTAACCCGAATAGTGAGCGTTTATTTAAAAACAAGTGTGGCATTCAAATTCATCCAATTCACAACAAATACCCATCTAAAGGTAATTATTGATAGTCGGTTATTTAACTATCAATAAAGATGCGCAACATCATCAGATTCCAAATAATTTTCCCAAATTATTTATCTTCAAAAATATCTTTACTAGATATAACATTTCCACACTTCAAAAATAAATCAACGTTTATTTTTCTAAACAGTTTCCCTTTCCTTTATAAATTCCATAGTGAATTTATATTTTCAAAATATCTACTGATATACGATTTTCAAATCGATTTCAAATATTCAATTTCAGTTTATCTTTAAGAAGATAAAATCTCAAAATGTTTCATTTCATCTTGGAAAACATTCCCATACTTATTTAATAATAAGTAATTCCCAAATCTATTTATTTTCAACATTTGAAAATATTCGTTATACTTAAATCAAAATTAAGTATACATTTCATTCTTTAAGGAAATCATTCTCTTAAGCACATTTATTTGAGTCAAAACGAATGTTACGTAAAACATCGTTACGACGACTCAAAATCACTAGTATAGGGATTCGAAATTTAAGATAGATATGTAACGACCCCGAATTTTTAAATATATAAATTTCTAATTAAATGAATTTTTGAATAAAAATAGTAGAATAAATGGTTTTAAAATAAATAAATAATTGAGTTTATAAAATAATATAAGAAAATGAATATGAAGTAAAATAATAATAATAAGTAATATTTAAACTAAAAATAGAAAGTAAACAAATAAAAATATCTTTGTACAATAAACAAAAGGAATAGGAATAAAACAAAGTAAAAATATAAACATCTATGTACAAAGCAAAAGTATGAAACCAAAACCAAATGCAAATACTATCAGCCAACAAAAGATAAGATAAAGTATAGGAACCATCATGTTTTCTCAAACATGTTACAGCCGAAGTATTGCAAAAGTAAGAACAAACTGTACAAGCAAATATAAAACAAATATCTATAACTAAGCTTGCTGAAGAAGACAATATCATGCATACAAGTTGAATAAATATATATATATGAGAAAGAAGACATAAAGGACTAAGCATTTAATGCTAGCCATGTTTTGGTCATTCGAAATGTACATAAAATTGCTTTCAGCCTCCACAAATCTGCCTGGCCAGATAAAAGAAAGGTAAAGAAAGCAAATATCTCTGATATAGATTGTACAAGATAAAATAAAATCATATAATATCACCCAGTATACTTCATGTACACATCAAATTATCATTCCAGTTCATTCCATTCTTAGCTAAGTAAAACTGAGAAATATCATTCAAAACTCAAACAACAATTCAACTTAAAACAACCATCACTGCAAACCTGAGATCGAGTGGAGACTTCCAACTAGCAAACTCAACCAGATTTCAACGTTGTAAATTCAAAAAGGACTTCAACTTCAACCTGATCAAGTTTTGAATCTGGAAAAATCAAAGCTCGAACCAAATCAAAACAACATACTCTGTTATTCTTTCTTCTCTGGAAAACAGGTGAGCAACTCCTTGTTTTTAGAAGCTTAACCTGTTTTGTTTCTTGATATTTGTGAGTAAACTTTTGAATCTGGATTTAGCTGGTTGTTTTAATAATCATGATAAAGTAAAAGTAATGAAATATTGTATGCATACAGATAGGTATGTATATGAGCATGAGTGAACTACGCCTGTCAGAGAACAGACATGTTCTCAGTTTGAACATAACAGGTTTCCAAACATGTTTTGAAATTAAATTCCCTCTCTTCTGATTATTGTTAAACTTCAAACCTTAAATAAAAGCTGTTAGTTTTAATATGGTTCAAATATAAAAAATAGATTTAAGTAAAACAAAGGAAGTTTCTCTTGAAAATTTGAAAATACAGACATCACTTAAATTATGTCAAAATTTCAAACATCATAAATCTTAGTTTCAGGTAGACAATCTTAAACGTCATCGAAGATAATGATTTTTGAAAGGAAAATCATGATTTTTAATGAACTAGGGAACGAGAAAATCGAAGTGGAACAATATTTGGGTTTTTGATGAATTCGAGTGATCTCGTCGTTGAGGGACCTCGGGGTTTCGAGTGAAGGTAGAGGAGAGATCAGTGAAGCTTGGAAAAATAGTGTGATCACATAAAGTTCATCGTGGATGAGGCGGCGATCGTTTAATTTTTTTTAACCTAGTTTTGTAAAGCTAAAATTCTTTGATTCGTTCGACGTCTGTAGGCGATCGAGTTCGATGCGATCTTGGGAGGTGGTAAGTGAGATGTTGACGAAGCGATGATAGGAGTTTCGAGTACTCCGATGATCTCGATGACGAGAGCGATGAGTTTTTCCAGGGTCGATGATGTTCCAGTCTCGATCGAAGCACTCGATCTTGATTTAGGTCGAGACAGGCGGAGCTGGGTGGTCGAATCGAAGGTAGAGGTTGTTGGTGACTTGCCGGAAGGAGCGTCGATGGTCGGAAGCCAGTGGGTGAATGTGCACGTACACGTGCACGAGTTGATATGCTGGGTTCGTTCGTTGATTGGGGAAGAAGCATCTTTCTCGGAGTTGACTCGAGGAGTTTTCGTGGTTGTCTCGAAGCAGACGAGGGACGAGTGTTTCTCGTGTCTTTACTCGGGAAGGTCTTGGTTTTACTTGGGTTATTTTTGTTTGAGCTGTTTGAATTGAAATCGGGAAAGTATTCCAGGTTTAAAATCAAAGAAACGAAACAAGTTTTAAAATTTAGAAGAGATGTTTTAATTGTAAATTAACTTTAAAGTCTAAGTTAAATTATTACAAGATTATTAAATAAGGTTTAAATGAGAATTAAAGTGATTAATAAAGATAAAAGGGTTTATCTTTTAGTTAATTAAGATCTTAAGTTATTAATGATTTATAAATTAATATAAGTAATTAAAGAATAATTACTAAATTAATGATTGATTAAAGTTTAATTAAAGATAAATTTATTTAAAGCAATTGATTTGAAGATAATTAATCAAAGATTAATTTATTTAATGTGAGTAGTTAGGGATAATCACTTATTGAAATTTTATTAAGTAAGTGGTATTTAATCAATTAAGGGTTAAATTTATCAATTAAGGATAATTAATTTTAAGAATAATTTATTAATTATTAATGGTTAGTTAATAAATAATTTAAAGGATAATTACTTATATTGGTTTGTAATTAATTAATGATTAATTAACCCGGATTAGAAATTCATAAGTAATTAATCTAATTTGAATAAATCGGATAATTAACTGACCTTACTTATGAATATTTGGATTTGATTGGATGATTTGAATTGTTTGATATTTCCTGATCTATGATGCTTTGTGATATATTCTGATTTGTGTGTAATCTTTACTGTAGTTTATTTATCTGAAATTTATATATATCTATGATCTGTGAGTAAAAGATAAGCGATATAGTTTATATCGTTTATCAACTATATCTCTGTATTCTGATATGTGATGATTGATGTTGCACTATTGTGTGTAAAACCCCTGGACTACACTTTTACACACAGAAATATGGATTTCACGTGGAAATCGGTTAAGTCACAGATAATTTAAATCTGATGTTTTTTGAAATTTAAATTTTAATTTCAATTGATTTTGAAATTGGAATTTGGGTTTAAAGTGAAAAGCTTTTGAAATGGAATTTCAAAGATAAAAGTTATTTTGAATAACTTAATCGAGTTTTGAAAATTTAAATAATTGGATTTAAATTTGAATTCAAGTTTGAAATTGAATCCTATGATTTGAAACTAGGGATTGAAAATGTTATAAATGTGTTTATATGAAGTTAAACCATTTAAAAAGTTTGGTTTTGAGAATTTGAATTTAACCCAAAGACTTTAACTCGTATGAATGAATCAGATTTTCTGAAATAAAACTGTTGTTTTAAAAGAATAAAAGCTTTCAGATAAGAAATGAAATTCCAGTTTAATTAAAGGAATTTCAATATTGAATTGAAAATGGTTTTCCAAGTTATGAATAAATTGTTTTGAAAAGCTATGAATTGAATCTGTTTATTTTTAACAGATTTAAAATAATGATTGGTTTAAATCATTTGAAATGGGATTGTTTTGAAAGCTATAGGTTAAATCTTGATTTAAAGGTTTAACGAGTTAATCAAACTGAAATGGAGATTAATTTGGAAAATCTGTGAATGAATCTTTTATTTAAAAGATTTAAATGTGGAAATTGTTTAAACCGTTGAAGGTTGTTTAAAATAAATCTTCTTGTTCAAAGATTTGAAAATGGTAATTTGTCTTAAATCAGTTGAAAAGAAAGTTGGGTTTAAGTTGTGACTTAATTGAAATCCCATATCCATATGATTTTAAATTGCGCTCACTATTCGGTTTAGCCGGGAGAGGACCTTTGGGTCGTATAACCCATTCCGAATATGTGATACGTCGTATATGGATAGCATTTGAAGACCGGTGTTGAAGACCGGATATTTTTGAAAACGGAAGGATTACCGTCGAGTTACTCTGCATCGGCTGATCCCCGATATAGAGGTTTTATCACCCTTAGTGACGGGAAGTCCGGACGTGATTGAAAATTATCCGGAATTGCAAGGGCTTCGTGAGAAGTGCCTTCGGTTCTGTTCGAACCCGGAACAGACTTGTATGGATTGTATGTCTGACATTACACTTTGAGATATAAAGCCGATTTCTTTCAAATACATATCTGTTGGTGGCGGAGAATTTATTCTCTTAGCTTAACACCCTTCTCTGAGACGTACGAGCTCAGAGGTTATGTAGTTGAAATTTATCAACGATATATCCCAATTTGGTAATGTGGCATGCTGAGTGTTGCTGAGTGATGATCAGTGTTTGATCATTTGTGATATGATCTTTTGTTTGATCATTTATCTTTGTGATCATAGGTTGATCATCTGTTGACCCAAAGCGTGGCTTTTTGAAAAAAAGTAGCTTTGTGGACGAGACTTCGTCGAGCCTCATAACCCGGTAATGGTCGAAACAGGAATCGTGCGGCAAGGTTTTCAGGGGTAGCTCCCCTAGGGTATGACCATTCCTTCTGGAAAAGGGTAGTATCATGGTATGGAGCCCAGATATTTACTCATGTGGATACACTTATTTATTATGTGTGATGTTGGATTCGAGGAGCCTCGGTTAAAGGTCCCAAAGGACCGGGGGTGGCATATCTGAGGTTTCTTTTATCCCTTGGGAAAAGGGGTTGCCGGCCTTGTTTGGTAGAGAACAGTTGGTTCTCGGAACGTCCCGCCAGAGGCGTTTCTTTCGTGGAATAGGAAGTTCCTTAGCCTGACCATTTGTTGGAAATCCAAACAAAACAATACGAGCCCTGTACGGTTTTAGTTGTATTACCTGCCATGGAATGTGGTGGTAACCTGCTATTGAACATGATAGCTATAGTAGGCATAAGTGCGAAATGTCTATGCTGGCTAAGATTTATATTCTACTTTCGAAATTTTTTCTACACTATGCACTAATAATAATATCAAAAATGATTTGATTTTGCGTAGTAAGCATCTTTGACTATCATAAGAAGAAGTCTCCTCCAATTCTGCGTTTGCATTGTGTGTGTGGTGGGAGGTCTTATGGTAGTTTCATTTTCCAAAAGCATTGCGAATTGACTTTAAAATTCTCTGCTATTTGTTTTTAAAGATAAACTGTTTTTGTTGCTCACACCAGTCCCACGACTGACTCAGAGTTTATTGTTCCCTTCCTAAACTCTGGGTGCTCATAATTTTCCACACGAGCAGTCTAGAGTTGGGTTTCTTTTCAGATATTCAGGTTTAGTAGATTATCTGGAGCTAGTTCATTCATCGGAGTTGCTTATCTTGGAGTTGTGGATTCATTCTTGTCTGAAGATCATTTTGGAGTTATCACTTCTATTGATATTTTTCCGCTGCTGTTGTTATCTTTTCTTTTCCGCTGCTATTTCTTGTATCATATCTCTAATGTATATAGATATTCATTGTATCATCATTGTATCTGGATATTGTATCAGATGTTGTATATCTATATTCTTTTTATTCCGCTGTGATATTTACTTAACTGTGTTATAAGCTCCGGCGACTCGGATTTGAACGCTCGAATCTACGACATTCGAGTACGATGTAAAGTATGGATGTCGATTTTCGAGCGGGCAAAATTCCTTATCGTTACAAGATATGTAAATCCCAATACTATATAAACATTTCCTTTCGGAAATCATTTACTATAACAACAGTGTTATAGTCCATCATTTCCTTATTTTCCGAAACCGTCTATTTCAACAATAAAATGTTGAAATCTATAATTTCGATATTTCTCACATTTTAAAAACATCTTTAAAATGTTTAACTTCATTTTTAATATCACTTCTTCAAAAATAAATCCATTTTATTTAACAATATATTCACTGTCCAAAATCGTGAATATAATTCACTTAACCCAATTTCAATCATCTCTACACATTTTATTTCAATAATAATTCGCTATCTAGAATCGCGAATATATCTCCTTTAATAACCATCTATATTTAATTTATCAAATTCAATTGATTTCGAATTTATAAAACAACATTTATAAATTCTATTCCTACTTTATAACAACTTCGATTTGTAAATCTCCTTTATTAACAAATTTGATCAATATTTCATTTGAAGGCAAAAATCCAATTTATAAGTTAATTTCTTATAAATCTTCTATTCTACAATTTCAGTCATTTTAACTTCATGATTTATACATCTATAAATTTCATTCTTTTTTCCAAATTCGTTTCAATTTGCCAATTAAATTTCTAATTGGACTTCCCACTTATTTCTTTTTAAATAAATTCCTTTTAAAGAAAATAAATTTCTTTATCTCTTTCAATCTATTTAAAAATCCAAATTTAAATTAAATTCTTCAATTTATAATCACTGTTTTATGAAATCCATTTATTTAGCATTTTCACTTTATTCTGGAATTTATTCAATAAGATTATAAAAATCAGCTTTTATACTTTTAAATTCTTTTCTTCGAATTTATTAAATTTCTAAAAATTTATTTACTTAAAAATTTCTATTTTGTTTTCAAAAATTCAATTTCATTTATTTTTGGAATCCAATGATATCAAACATCCATTCAGCTAAATTTTAGCTTTCAAACAATTTCCAGACATCAATATGATTAATAACATCAATATAATCATTCACAGATTCATATCACAGTATAAATAAATTCAATCAATGTGAGGGGTCCAGTTGGATCCCTCCAACCTGTTTCCCTGCATCCAAAGACGTTAGCACAATACCAATTCCACTTCGAGGTGGAATATCGCGGTATATGGGTTTTATAAAATCATCCGCTTACTAACGGCGCAATAGGGTCTCATCCGCTATACGAGGCGGGAAATCAATCAATCCAATATATACATATGCCAATATGTATATATTGCTATATATATATATAGATATATCCTACTATATCTAATATCACATCCAATAGCAATCAATCACTGCAATCCAAATTTAAATCTGAGTGAGAAGATCTCACCTTAGCTTTTCAATTTGCAATCCATTTTACAATCCATTTCCATTTCAGTTTGTTTTCTTCCCAGTTTCAAACCTTGTATAAATTTTTATACAGTTCATTAATATTCGGATAAAATCGAACTATTAAATTCCATTTGATAATTTTGATTCGATTTCCTTTAGATAAATTCCATTTGACTAAGATTTTATTTTAGACTACTGATTTAATTTGATCAAAGAATTTAATTTTAAACTAATGATTTTTCTTTTAGAAAAAAAGTATTTTAGTAACTAAAATAATTCAAATTAGTTACTTTACCAATTTAATCACCAGATCCATTGTTTAAAATAAATAAGTAAATTAAAAATGTATATAAGTATATTTATTTCCTTTTGAAACTACCTATGTATATCTCTATTTAAAAATCTATAGATTTACAAATCTAATTTATATAACTTCCAACATTTAAATCTTTCTATTATATATATAAATGTATATTTTTTTTTGAAACCATATGTAACGACCCCGAATTTTGATTAAGTTTAAATTAATAATTTATTGATTTTTGAATAAAATTTGTGAGATAAATCGATATAAGGTGATGCGAGTTTCCCCGAAATCAAATATAAATGTATTAAATCATTTAAAGTTAAATATGTATATATATATATATATTGGATTTAAAATAAATTCTTAAATAAATGATTTTACATAATTAGTATTAGAGTTAGAGATTGAAATAGAAATGTATACAAGATAAATTTTATAGTTTGTAAAATAGAGAATAAATACATTAACTAAGATTTTAACAACAAAATAAAATCTAGAAATTTATCTATATTTTGAAAATGAACGTATATAGTTTTATAAAATAAAAATCTATGTACAAGCCTCATGAAATAAACAAAATCATCTCTGTACATACAAAAGCATGTAGACTGTTTGAAGTTGTAAACAAAAATGAGAAGTAAGTATGCCAGTGCAAACAAAATCTAAGAATATACGAAAACCAGATGAGAATGATAGTGTGTACAAACAAAACAAAATAAAATATAAGTTTGTACAAGCTAATTTATGTAGCCACACAACTATCTTCATTTGTACAGCCGAGTAAAAATAAGATGCAGGCAAGAAAAGAATGCAAAAGCAATAATATCTATATATAAAAATAAGGTAAGGTTGTAGACATTAAGTACATTAGCATTTAATGCTTCCATACCTAGCAGTAAACAAGTCAATTCGATTTGTTTTGAAGATCATCTCAGCCTCCTAAATAAAGATAATTTATCAACCTGGTAACTTCATTTCTTTATATCGACATCCTTCTCATATCGGCTTCATTCCATTCTAGCTGAGAAACTAAAGTAAATATCATTTAAACTAAAACAACAACTTAGAGCAAATCAGATCAAATTCAACATTTCCAGTTCAACATCATTTCAAGTTCTTCTCTGTTCTTCTTCTTTACCAGGTGAGCAACTTTAATTTTTCTTTTGGACCTCTTTGTTCTTTTATCTGTGAGTAAACTCCTACCTAAACATACTCTATTCTGTTGGTTTATTTATGCTGTGAGTAATATTTGAACCTGTTTTGAATATACCTTTGAATAAGTATGGTTGTATCCATATATGTATATATATGAATTCCCTGTGAATACTGTTGTGTGTAGCATATTTATAATTGCCTTTGTTCTTATTTTCTTCAAACCCAAATATGCAAGCAAATTTATTTCTCTTGATCCAAGAACAGTTAGACTATACAATATAAACGAACATTGTTTGTTTGATCTGGAACCAAAATTTAAAAATTCATTTAAGTTAAAACAACTTATAATTGTCTCTGGAAAAACAAAATAGCAGAGCAATCTCGAAATAAGTCAAATTTTCAATATCATGATTCACGAATTCAGGAATGTGAATCGATTGCTTTAACTAAAAATCTATTTTTGAAACAAAAATCGCAATTTTAAGTGAGGTATGGAAGGAGCAGTTTGGGTTTGACCGGGAAGGGGAAGTTTGGGTTTTTCTGACGATCTGTGTAACTGGAGAGGTCGAGGCTCTTCTGGGTGATGGAAGAGTGATCATAGATGCTAGGAAAAATATTGGGGAGCGGTGCATTTCATCGTGGAAGTTGCAGCAGTAGGATTCTTCTTAGAACCCTAGTTTTAACGAAGCTTGGAAATTTGATCGCCGCGGCCGTCTGAGTTGATCGAGTGTTACGATATTTTGGGGAATGATGGTTGGGTAGTAGATGAAGTCGAGGTCGGAGTGACAGAACGTCTGGTGGTCGAGGTTGGGAGAACGGCGAGAGTTTTCAGGTTGATGGTGGTTCCAGTTTTGTGCCAGGAAGGTCGATTTTGATTTTGAGCTGTTTTGGATGTTTTGAGGATCGAGGATGTGTATGTGGATGATCGCCGATCTGAGGAGGTTGTCGTGGACGATCGGAAGTGGCGGCATCACTGGTGCATGTGCACGCGTGTATGTGGGTGTCAGTAGTTTGATTCGGGGAAGAAATAGTTTCGCCTGGGTTACTCGAGTTTTTATGGTGATGACTCGAAGAGGGGTAGAAGAAGTCTCGAAGCAGTTTTGTTCGTTCGAGTGTGATGGTTCCAGGCTTTTGAGAAAAATAAAGCCTGGCAGTCTGGATTTTTGAATTTAAAAATAAAATTTGAAATAGAATTTAAACCAAGTTTGATTTGAATTTTAAATCTGAATTTAAACTGAGTTTGAATCTTAGGTTTTGAAAATAAATAAATATATAATTTTAAATGATGTAAATAAGTTTAAAAGTAAAGTATACTTTAATAATTTGAAAATTTTAAAAGAAATTTAGTTTAAAATCTGTAAGTGGAATTTAGTGATTGGATTCATTAAATTATTAAGTAAATTAAATAGATTGATAATTTAATTAATAACTGGATTAATTAAGTAATTATGAGTTTTAAACTCGTTAATTAAGTTTTAAGTAAATTAATTAGAAATAATTAAATTGGAGTTAAGATCACTAATTTGAATAAATTAGATTTTTAAACTAATAGTTAAATGTTAATTAATCAAGAAATTAAGGGTTAATTAAGTTACGGTTAAAAAAAAACTTGAATTGATTAAATAATTAGTGGTTAAGTAATATTTGGTTAAGGATTAATTAATTTGAAATTAATAAGGGTTTATCTAAGTTAAATTTCTTAAGAAAAGAAATTCAGGACTGTTAATAGTAATAAAGGTCATTAAATTAAGATTTCATTTATGGAAGTAATTAAAGAATAATTACTTATTGAAATTAATTAGAGATTAATTAATAAATGATTGAAGGATAATTAATTAAAATGGTTCGTAATTTATTAATGTTAATTAACCAGAATTAGTAATTTATTCATAGAATTTAAATCTGATTTAAAACAATCAGACAATTAACTGACCTTACCTATGAATGTTTGGGTTCTGTTGGATGATATGAATTGTTTGATATTCCTGATATGTGATGCTTTGTGATATACTTTGATCTATGTTGTGATCTGTAATTTACTTATCTGTGATGTACATATTGTTATATGAATATGCAAACCTTGACCCATAGAACGACATTTGAACTTCGATGCGACAGGGAGTCGGATTCCAGTTGGATATCCGAAACCCACATCGAATTGTAATAATGAACCTTCGTGATTGATAAATTTATTTTATCTATGAAATTGTAAATGAAGATAAGCGTTATCGATTTTACCGCTTATCGATATATCTATGATGATTGATGTTGTGCACTATTGTGTAAAACCCTGGACTACACCATACACACACAAATATGGATTTCACGTGGAAATCGGTTAAGTCACAGATAATTTAAATTTGATATTTTTGAAATTGAAATTTTAATTTCAATTTATTTTGGAATTGGAAAATCGGGTTTAAAGTGAAAAGCTTTTGAAATGGAATTTCAAAGATAAAAGTTATTTTGAATAACTTAATCGAGTTTTGAAAATTTAAATGATTTGATTTGATTTGAATTCAAGTTTGGAAGTGAATCCTATGATTTGAAACTAGGGATTGAAATTGTTATAAATGTGTTTATCTGAATTTAAACCATTTAAAAGTATAATTTTGAGAATTTGAACTTAACCCAAGGATTTCCACTCGTATGGATGAATCAGACTTTCCGAAATGAAAACTGTTTGTTTTCAAATGATAAAAGCTTTCACATATATAAGAAATGAAATTCCAATATGAAATTCCAATTTAAAGGAATTTCAAGTACGAATTGAAAAATGGTTTTTCCAAGTTATAAATGAATTCTTTTTGGAAAGCTATGAATTAAATCGGTTTATTTTAACAGATTTAGAATGATGATTTGTTTAAACCATTTGAAATGGAATTGTTTTGAAAGCTATAAGTTAAATCTTTGATTTGAAGATTTAACGAGTTAATCGGATTGAAATGGAAATTAATTTGGAAAATCTGTGAATGAATCTTTTGTTTAAAAGATTAAAGTGTGGAAACTGTTTAAACCGTAAAGGTTGAATCTTTTTGTTTAAAGATTTGAAAATGGTGATTTGTTAAACCATTTGAAAAGAAAGATTTTGGGTAATAAGTTGTGACTTAATTGAAATCTCATATCCATATGATTTTCGAATATTTCGCTCACTATTCGGGTTAGCCGGGAAAGGACCTTTGGGTCGTATAACCCATTCCGAATATGTGATACGTCGTATATGGATCGCATTTGCTATATTACAGCATGATAGGGGGTTCTCGCTTCGCGGTTTGGTGGCGAACGGGGGACTCTTACCCCTACATGTCCCTGAGAGGGATGGGTTGGTTAGGCAGATGCCGTGACAGTCGAGAGGCTGGCCGTAAAAGTAAATGCGAGGTGCCAATGTAAGCCACGGTGGGACTGGGATGGTTGCAAAGCCTACCGGTGGCCGCTGTCTGTGTATCGTTACATTTGGTTTACCGTCGAGTTACTCTGCATCGGCTGATCCCCGATATAGAGGTTTTATCACCCTTAGTGACGGGAAGTCCGGACGTGATTGAAAGTTATCCGGAATTGCAAGGGCTTCGTGAGAAGTGCCTTCGGTTCTGTTCGAACCCGGAACAGACTTGTATGGATACATGTCTGACATTACACTTTGAGATATAAAGCCGATTTCTTTCAAATACATCTCTATTGGTGGCGGAGAATTTATTCTCTTAGCTTAACACCCTTCTCTGAGACGTACGAGCTCAGAGGTTATGTAGTTGAAATTTATCAGCGATATATCCCAATTTGGTAATGTGGCATGCTGAGTGTTGCTGTGAAATGATCAGTGTTTGATCATTTGTGATATGATCATTTGTTTGATCTTATATCTTTGTGATCATAGGTTGATCATTTGTTTGACCCGAAGCATGGCTTTGTGAACAAAGCGTAGCTTTGTGGACGAGACTTCGTCGAGCCTCACACCCCGGAAATGGTCGAAACAGGAAGGATGCGGCAAGGTTCTAGGGAGTAGCGCCCCTTAGTGTATGTCATTCCTTCTGGATAAAGGTGGTATCATGGTATGGAGCCCAGATACTTAACCTTTGTGGTTACTGCATTATTTTTTCTATGTGGTTTGTTGGAAATCGGGGATCCTCGGGAAGATCGGTGACGATCGGGGAATGGCATACGCGTGTCAGTAGTTACCTATTTTTGCAGAGGTAACCCGGCCTTGTGTTGGCAGAGATCCGGTTAGGTTCTCGGGTCGTCTATTCCAGGGACGTACCCATCGTGGATAGGAAGTTCCTTAGCCTGACCATTTGTTGGAAATCCAAAGAAACAATACGTGACGTGTACGGTTTTAGTTGTATTACCTGCTATGGAATGTGGCGGTAACCTGCTATTGAACATAGTAGCTATAGTAGGCATACGATACTGGTCGTATGTTGGCTAAGATTAATATTATACTTTCGAAATGTTTTCTACACTATGCACTAATAATAATATCAAAATGATTTGATTTTGCGTAGTAAGCATCTTTGACTATCATAAGAAGAAATCTCCTCCAATTCTGCGTTTGCATTGTGTGTGTGGTGGGAGGTCTTATGGTAGTTTCATTTTCCAAAAGCATTTCGAATTTACTTTAAAATTCTCTGCTATTTATTTTAAAGATAAATAACTGTTTTACGATCTCACACCAGTCACCATGACTGACTCGGAGTTTATTGTTCCTTTCTAAACTCTGGGTGCCCACCAATTTCCACACGGGCAGCCTAGAGTTATATTATCAGGATATTCTGGAGCTTGGAGATAAGCTGGATGGCGAGACGTAGTATTTGTATCTGATAGTATTTATTCCGCTGTGTATTCTGTATGAGGACAAGTTTATATAAATGTCCATTGTTGTATATTGACTCTGATTGATGTATGTATAAAATGATATAGTTCTTTGTTTTAGAGATTATTCATTTATCTATTATATGTTGTTCCGCTGCGATATGTGAGATTCTGATATTGTCTCTGTTCTGTATCTGTTGTTGCTTTGTTGTTCTTCTTCTCTTTTTCTTCTATCTTCTTCTTCTACCTCTTTCTTCTTTCTTAAACCATAACTTTTCGGGTTTCCGGCATTCGATGGCTCAGCAGTCGATAAAGCGAGTATCGATGTTGAATTTTCGAAAGTCGAAAATTTTCGGGATGTCACATTTGGTATCAGAGCTAAGGTTGAACTTTAGCTCAGGAGTGTAACACGTTAAGTAACTCATTAGAGATAGAGTGAAGTAAACTCTAGAATGAGTAATTCTCAGATATCCGTCCGTAAGCCTCAGTAAATTCTCTTACTATCCACTGATAGTGAGTATGAGTGCAAGAAGAGGATGAGATAGAGGACAGGGGGATACCACTATGAAATGGTCAATACTCTGTAACAACAAGGAAGCTATCCTTTTTCTATCAATCTCTTTTGTTCAGCATCTTTTCTCAATTCTTCGATAGTTTCTGGTAGATCCAGATAGAAGATTCGACATATTAAAATGGGACATAAACTCCGGATGGACCAAAATTGTTTGTTTGGATGAATTGTTTGCTTTGATTGCTATGGTTGATAGGTATACTTTAGTTTTAAAACTAAAAATTTTGAAATCGTATCCATATATCTATCTATTCTTTGGGTTCCGGTATTTTCTACGAATGGTTAGTTATCCTTTCGAACTGACCGATGCCCCTGCATATTTCGTAGATCTGGATAACCCGAGTATTTTGTTGATTGTTAAACAGATTCGTTCTTGTATCTGTTATTGATATTCTGATTTGGTAAGCCAAATGCAGAATAAATGTTCAGTTTGAGTTGATGAAATATTTTTCATCTATCTTTTTGTCTCCTTGGTAATTTCGAGGACGAAATTCTTTTAAGGGGGGAAGTCTGTAACGACCCCGAATTTTGATTAAGTTTAAATTAAAAATTTATTGATTTTTGAATAAAATTTGTGAGATAAATCGATATAAGGTGATGCGAGTTTCCCCGAAATCAAATATAAATGTATTAAATCATTTAAAGTTAAATATGTATATATATATATATATTGGATTTAAAATAAATTCTTAAATAAATGATTTTGCATAATTAGTATTAGAGTTAGAGATTGAAATAGAAATGTATACAAGATAAATTTTATAGTTTGTAAAATAGAGAATAAATACATTAACTAAGATTTTAACAACAAAATAAAATCTAGAAATTTATCTATATTTTGAAAATGAACGTATATAGTTTTATAAAATAAAAATCTATGTACAAGCCTCATGAAATAAACAAAATCATCTCTGTACATACAAAAGCATGTAGACTGTTTGAAGTTGTAAACAAAAATGAGAAGTAAGTATGCCAGTGCAAACAAAATCTAAGAATATACGAAAACCAGATGAGAATGATAGTGTGTACAAACAAAACAAAATAAAATATAAGTTTGTACAAGCTAATTTATGTAGCCACACAACTATCTTCATTTGTACAGCCGAGTAAAAATAAGATGCAGGCAAGAAAAGAATGCAAAAGCAATAATATCTATATATAAAAATAAGGTAAGGTTGTAGACATTAAGTACATTAGCATTTAATGCTTCCATACCTACCAGTAAACAAGTCAATTCGATTTGTTTTGAAGATCATCTCAGCCTCCTAAATAAAGATAATTTATCAACCTGGTAACTTCATTTCTTTATATCGACATCCTTCTCATATCGGCTTCATTCCATTCTAGCTGAGAAACTAAAGTAAATATCATTTAAACTAAAACAACAACTTAGAGCAAATCAGATCAAATTCAACATTTCCAGTTCAACATCATTTCAAGTTCTTCTCTGTTCTTCTTCTTTACCAGGTGAGCAACTTTAATTTTTCTTTTGGACCTCTTTGTTCTTTTATCTGTGAGTAAACTCCTACCTAAACATACTCTATTCTGTTGGTTTATTTATGCTGTGAGTAATATTTGAACCTGTTTTGAATATACCTTTGAATAAGTATGGTTGTATCCATATATGTATATATATGAATTCCCTGTGAATACTGTTGTGTGTAGCATATTTATAATTGCCTTTGTTCTTATTTTCTTCAAACCCAAATATGCAAGCAAATTTATTTCTCTTGATCCAAGAACAGTTAGACTATACAATATAAACGAACATTGTTTGTTTGATCTGGAACCAAAATTTAAAAATTCATTTAAGTTAAAACAACTTATAATTGTCTCTGGAAAAACAAAATAGCAGAGCAATCTCGAAATAAGTCAAATTTTCAATATCATGATTCACGAATTCAGGAATGTGAATCGATTGCTTTAACTAAAAATCTATTTTTGAAACAAAAATCGCAATTTTAAGTGAGGTATGGAAGGAGCAGTTTGGGTTTGACCGGGAAGGGGAAGTTTGGGTTTTTCTGACGATCTGTGTAACTGGAGAGGTCGAGGCTCTTCTGGGTGATGGAAGAGTGATCATAGATGCTAGGAAAAATATTGGGGAGCGGTGCATTTCATCGTGGAAGTTGCAGCAGTAGGATTCTTCTTAGAACCCTAGTTTTAACGAAGCTTGGAAATTTGATCGCCGCGGCCGTCTGAGTTGATCGAGTGTTATGATATTTTGGGGAATGATGGTTGGGTAGTAGATGAAGTCGAGGTCGGAGTGACAGAACGTCTGGTGGTCGAGGTTGGGAGAACGGCGAGAGTTTTCAGGTTGATGGTGGTTCCAGTTTTGTGCCAGGAAGGTCGATTTTGATTTTGAGCTGTTTTGGATGTTTTGAGGATCGAGGATGTGTATGTGGATGATCGCCGATCTGAGGAGGTTGTCGTGGACGATCGGAAGTGGCGGCATCACTGGTGCATGTGCACGCGTGTATGTGGGTGTCAGTAGTTTGATTCGGGGAAGAAATAGTTTCGCCTGGGTTACTCGAGTTTTTATGGTGATGACTCGAAGAGGGGTAGAAGAAGTCTCGAAGCAGTTTTGTTCGTTCGAGTGTGATGGTTCCAGGCTTTTGAGAAAAATAAAGCCTGGCAGTCTGGATTTTTGAATTTAAAAATAAAATTTGAAATAGAATTTAAACCAAGTTTGATTTGAATTTTAAATCTGAATTTAAACTGAGTTTGAATCTTAGGTTTTGAAAATAAATAAATATATAATTTTAAATGATGTAAATAAGTTTAAAAGTAAAGTATACTTTAATAATTTGAAAATTTTAAAAGAAATTTAGTTTAAAATCTGTAAGTGGAATTTAGTGATTGGATTCATTAAATTATTAAGTAAATTAAATAGATTGATAATTTAATTAATAACTGGATTAATTAAGTAATTATGAGTTTTAAACTCGTTAATTAAGTTTTAAGTAAATTAATTAGAAATAATTAAATTGGAGTTAAGATCACTAATTTGAATAAATTAGATTTTTAAACTAATAGTTAAATGTTAATTAATCAAGAAATTAAGGGTTAATTAAGTTACGGTTAAAAAAAAAACTTGAATTGATTAAATAATTAGTGGTTAAGTAATATTTGGTTAAGGATTAATTAATTTGAAATTAATAAGGGTTTATCTAAGTTAAATTTCTTAAGAAAAGAAATTCAGGACTGTTAATAGTAATAAAGGTCATTAAATTAAGATTTCATTTATGGAAGTAATTAAAGAATAATTACTTATTGAAATTAATTAGAGATTAATTAATAAATGATTGAAGGATAATTAATTAAAATGGTTCGTAATTTATTAATGTTAATTAACCAGAATTAGTAATTTATTCATAGAATTTAAATCTGATTTAAAACAATCAGACAATTAACTGACCTTACCTATGAATGTTTGGGTTCTGTTGGATGATATGAATTGTTTGATATTCCTGATATGTGATGCTTTGTGATATACTTTGATCTATGTTGTGATCTGTAATTTACTTATCTGTGATGTACATATTGTTATATGAATATGCAAACCTTGACCCATAGAACGACATTTGAACTTCGATGCGACAGGGAGTCGGATTCCAGTTGGATATCCGAAACCCACATCGAATTGTAATAATGAACCTTCGTGATTGATAAATTTATTTTATCTATGAAATTGTAAATGAAGATAAGCGTTATCGATTTTACCGCTTATCGATATATCTGTGATGATTGATGTTGTGCACTATTGTGTAAAACCCTGGACTACACCATACACACACAAATATGGATTTCACGTGGAAATCGGTTAAGTCACAGATAATTTAAATTTGATATTTTTGAAATTGAAATTTTAATTTCAATTTATTTTGGAATTGGAAAATCGGGTTTAAAGTGAAAAGCTTTTGAAATGGAATTTCAAAGATAAAAGTTATTTTGAATAACTTAATCGAGTTTTGAAAATTTAAATGATTTGATTTGATTTGAATTCAAGTTTGGAAGTGAATCCTATGATTTGAAACTAGGGATTGAAATTGTTATAAATGTGTTTATCTGAATTTAAACCATTTAAAAGTATAATTTTGAGAATTTGAACTTAACCCAAGGATTTCCACTCGTATGGATGAATCAGACTTTCCGAAATGAAAACTGTTTGTTTTCAAATGATAAAAGCTTTCACATATATAAGAAATGAAATTCCAATATGAAATTCCAATTTAAAGGAATTTCAAGTACGAATTGAAAAATGGTTTTTCCAAGTTATAAATGAATTCTTTTTGGAAAGCTATGAATTAAATCGGTTTATTTTAACAGATTTAGAATGATGATTTGTTTAAACCATTTGAAATGGAATTGTTTTGAAAGCTATAAGTTAAATCTTTGATTTGAAGATTTAACGAGTTAATCGGATTGAAATGGAAATTAATTTGGAAAATCTGTGAATGAATCTTTTGTTTAAAAGATTAAAGTGTGGAAACTGTTTAAACCGTAAAGGTTGAATCTTTTTGTTTAAAGATTTGAAAATGGTGATTTGTTAAACCATTTGAAAAGAAAGATTTTGGGTAATAAGTTGTGACTTAATTGAAATCTCATATCCATATGATTTTCGAATATTTCGCTCACTATTCGGGTTAGCCGGGAAAGGACCTTTGGGTCGTATAACCCATTCCGAATATGTGATACGTCGTATATGGATCGCATTTGCTATATTACAGCATGATAGGGGGTTCTCGCTTCGCGGTTTGGTGGCGAACGGGGGACTCTTACCCCTACATGTCCCTGAGAGGGATGGGTTGGTTAGGCAGATGCCGTGACAGTCGAGAGGCTGGCCGTAAAAGTAAATGCGAGGTGCCAATGTAAGCCACGGTGGGACTGGGATGGTTGCAAAGCCTACCGGTGGCCGCTGTCTGTGTATCGTTACATTTGGTTTACCGTCGAGTTACTCTGCATCGGTTGATCCCCGATATAGAGGTTTTATCACCCTTAGTGACGGGAAGTCCGGACGTGATTGAAAGTTATCCGGAATTGCAAGGGCTTCGTGAGAAGTGCCTTCGGTTCTGTTCGAACCCGGAACAGACTTGTATGGATACATGTCTGACATTACACTTTGAGATATAAAGCCGATTTCTTTCAAATACATCTCTATTGGTGGCGGAGAATTTATTCTCTTAGCTTAACACCCTTCTCTGAGACGTACGAGCTCAGAGGTTATGTAGTTGAAATTTATCAGCGATATATCCCAATTTGGTAATGTGGCATGCTGAGTGTTGCTGTGAAATGATCAGTGTTTGATCATTTGTGATATGATCATTTGTTTGATCTTATATCTTTGTGATCATAGGTTGATCATTTGTTTGACCCGAAGCATGGCTTTGTGAACAAAGCGTAGCTTTGTGGACGAGACTTCGTCGAGCCTCACACCCCGGAAATGGTCGAAACAGGAAGGATGCGGCAAGGTTCTAGGGAGTAGCGCCCCTTAGTGTATGTCATTCCTTCTGGATAAAGGTGGTATCATGGTATGGAGCCCAGATACTTAACCTCTGTGGTTACTGCATTATTTTTTCTATGTGGTTTGTTGGAAATCGGGGATCCTCGGGAAGATCGGTGACGATCGGGGAATGGCATACGCGTGTCAGTAGTTACCTATTTTTGCAGAGGTAACCCGGCCTTGTGTTGGCAGAGATCCGGTTAGGTTCTCGGGTCGTCTATTCCAGGGACGTACCCATCGTGGATAGGAAGTTCCTTAGCCTGACCATTTGTTGGAAATCCAAAGAAACAATACGTGACGTGTACGGTTTTAGTTGTATTACCTGCTATGGAATGTGGCGGTAACCTACTATTGAACATAGTAGCTATAGTAGGCATACGATACTGGTCGTATGTTGGCTAAGATTAATATTATACTTTCGAAATGTTTTCTACACTATGCACTAATAATAATATCAAAATGATTTGATTTTGCGTAGTAAGCATCTTTGACTATCATAAGAAGAAATCTCCTCCAATTCTGCGTTTGCATTGTATGTGTGGTGGGAGGTCTTATGGTAGTTTCATTTTCCAAAAGCATTTCGAATTTACTTTAAAATTCTCTGCTATTTATTTTAAAGATAAATAACTGTTTTACGATCTCACACCAGTCACCATGACTGACTCGGAGTTTATTGTTCCCTTCTAAACTCTGGGTGCCCACCAATTTCCACACGGGCAGCCTAGAGTTATATTATCAGGATATTCTGGATATTCTGGAGCTTGGAGATAAGCTGGATGGCGAGACGTAGTATTTGTATCTGATAGTATTTATTCCGCTGTGTATTCTGTATGAGGACAAGTTTATATAACTGTCCATTGTTGTATATTGACTCTGATTGATGTATGTATAAAATGATATAGTTCTTTGTTTTAGAGATTATTCATTTATCTATTATATGTTGTTCCGCTGCGATATGTGAGATTCTGATATTGTCTCTGTTCTGTATCTGTTGTTGCTTTGTTGTTCTTCTTCTCTTTTTCTTCTATCTTCTTCTTCTACCTCTTTCTTCTTTCTTAAACCATAACTTTTCGGGTTTCCGGCATTCGATGGCTCAGCAGTCGATAAAGCGAGTATCGATGTTGAATTTTCGAAAGTCGAAAATTTTCGGGATGTTACACCATATATATATATACACTTATAAAGATAAATTATATTAAAAATCAAATCTTCTATAA
Organism: Allium fistulosum; assembly: GCA_030737815.1. NCBI lineage: Eukaryota > Viridiplantae > Streptophyta > Magnoliopsida > Asparagales > Amaryllidaceae > Allium > Allium fistulosum. The sequence continues at coordinate 1,029,228,467 of CM060902.1, forward strand.
ATCCTTTTATTAATTTTCTGTTTACTGTAAACATATAACTTTGTTTTTTTTTCTTTTTCTGCTTCTGAAAATAACAGCAGTAATTTATCCTACTGTATATTAATACATATATATACAAATCAATAAGTTTATGAAAATAACTATTATTATTATTTACCTAACCTATATACATATATAATATACATGTTTTAAACAAAACAAACGTATACCTTTACTGCCTCGAACAATCATCGCACGCGACCACTGAATCCACTCGCCTTGTATGCTGCCCTCGACGTTAAACACTCTTCCAGAAATCGAAGTCGAAATCGACTGTCTGCTCGAAGCCACGCGAGCGCCTCCACTCGATCGAAACCCTCACGCTTAACCCCGTCGATACCTCATCGTTCCATCCCTCACGAACGCGCTGACCACAAAGCCCCTAGCTCGAATTCCCACGGCCAGGCGATTCGCTCGCGACAATCACGGCACGCCGCCACAGTCGAACTCGCGACAAGGTCGCGACCCCTTCGTACGCGCGCAGTCGCCCTCTTTGAACGCGATTTGAGGAAGTCGGCTGCTATCTAAATTTCTGGAACGAACGAGAATTGATTTTCGAATTAGAGGAGGCTGTGGATTTGAAAAGAATAAAACTCGACTAACATTTATTTATTCTATTTTGAACGAGAGAATGTCTTCGGCCATTAATTTGTTACCGAGATTTTGTTTTGATTTTAAAAATCATCTGCTCTCACTCGTACCAGTTAAAAGATGAAGCAGGGGAAAAGAAAAGGAATGGTACGAAGGAGACAAGAGAACGTGAAGCAGAGAGTAGGTCGACGCAAATCAGAGACTAGGGTGGCTGTGGATTTGATTTTACAAAATTTTAAATTAAAATTCAATTTAATTCTTAACGCATTTATGTGTCGTATGCTCACATAACAACTCCAAAAAATACGAAAATTGAAATCCGATAATAATTCAATATTACGGACCCAATGGAACTGGTTTCGTCGGATTCCGAGACGTTTGAAAAATGACTATTTTTAAATATCGGTTCAAACAATTAAATTCAAAACTGAACATAAGAGTTTCAAATTCGATTTTGAAGCTCCTGTTATCTTCAGTAATATCAATATAGATTTTACAATCCTTTGAAATATTTTTCTTCAACTTTAAATTGAATATTCAAATTTTTATTCAACTTCAATCGATTAAATTTTATAATTTAATCACAAATTTCAAAGTTATATCGGGGATTCAAATTAAATCATCATTCAAATATTTAAAATTAATTAAATATTCTCAATTTAATTTGTTCAAAATTCTGGGTCGTTACAGACTTCCCCCCTTAAAAGAATTTCGTCCCGAAATTACAAGTTAGGAAAAATGCCCTTAACTCGTCTATCATTTTTCAATATCTAATAATTTTATCTAATTTTCAAAACAAATCTTTCTACTAAAGGCTCGCTATTAATTCAACAAATTTTCCAACTCTAATTATAAGTTTAAAAACAATCTTGTTTTACTTCTCAATTCAAATTCAAATTTAAATTCAAATTTAAACCTTCAAAATTTTCTTAAAAATTTTCTAACGCCCTAAATTTCCGAAAAATTTCGCCAGCGTCTCCTTTGCGCGGCTAATACGGCACGACTACAAAACGTCCCTACGGACTCTCAGATTTCAAAAAGAAAAAGAAAAAGCCAAGCGGCTAGGCAAGAAATCATCAAAAACTCATATTATAATTCAAATACTTACCTTTTGTCGAGCAATTCAAACTTATCTTTGAAAATCAAATCCAATTCCTTTTATAACACCTGTATGTCCTACTAGCCATAATATCTAGTTACAGGATTCAAACTATTTTGCAAATTTGATTACAAAATTTTCAATATAAACTGCTTATACCCTTTTTAGCTTACTATTGAAGTTACATTCGTTTTTAAACAAAATGAATTCATATTGATTCTAGTTTGTAACCAATTCAAACTGATACAAATTCAATTTATTTTAATTCTACTTCATTTGCAATTGATTCCATTCAATTTATTTGCTTACAAATTCGAAATGAGTTTCAACATTTAATTTCACTTTCATTAAATCACAATTGATTCACTTGTACTTACATTTATTTAACTTCATCTTTAAGTTAAATTTATTCTATCAAAATTCAAATTGTATAAGTTATCAACTTAATAATATTTCATAAATATTTTTATATAGTATTCCAGAGTTTACCAACATTTCAAAGCCATTTTGAAAACAATTCAAATTATCCTTTGAATTTCCAAAACAAACCCAAATTTTTCAAACAACTTCCATTTAAAACAATTTGGCAGCAATTCCTCTTTTGGAAACCCGAAAATGAATTCTAATGATGTGGCCACCATCATCAGGATTATTTTCCAGCGACCTAAAAGAGTTTAGAGCTTTCGCCTCTCCAAAATACTTTTCAAAACCTTCGAAATTTATTTTCAACTCCAAAAATGATTTAAACTTTCCAAATCTCCAAAATTTTCAAATTCTTTTTAAAACATTCCAAAAAAACTTCTCTGGAATTCCGTTTCAAATTATAAGTCACATTTATAATTTATATTCTTAAATTTCATTTGTATGTGAATTTATCTCTTAACTTTGGAGTTATGATTTCAATTTCTTATTCAATTTCAGTGATAATAATTAATATTATCACTTCTAACAACCATGCAACCATATACTATAGTACTTCATAGAAAAACATTTCTTTTCTATACAAAAATAGTTTTGGGCAAAAATTATTTCATTCACCCTATTTTAAAACAATACCATGTCGTCTTGCCTCGTTTAAGTGTTTAGAAATCCCTATCGATAATATGGCATCCCACATACCGACCAAAATTCATAAACATCTCAACGGATAAGCAAACACAATATAAAACATTTTTATATTCACTAACAAATACGCGCTCGTATCTATTATTACACTCAACTCATTCTAGAGTACTACTGACTCTATCTCTAATGAGTAACACCCAACAGAGCAGGGTTGTCGCTTAACCATATGCTCTGATACCACGCTGTCTCGTACCGAAATTTTCGACTTTCGAAAATTCGACATCGATACTCACTTTATCGACTGCCGAGAAATCGAACGCCGGAAACTCCAATAGTGAGGGTTTTTAAAAAGAAGAAATAGAAGAAAAGCTAGAAGAAAAAAAGAAGAAGAAGGAAGAAAATAGAGAAGAACAAGAAAGAGAGAAGAACAACATAACAACATCAGAACAGAAAACAATATCAGAATCTCACATATCGCAGCGGAACAACATATAATAGATAAATGAATAATCTTTAAACAAAGAACTATATCATTTTATACATACATCAATCAGAGTCAATAAACAACAATGGACAGTTATATAAACTTGTCCTCATACAGAATACACATCGGAATAAATACTATCAGATACAAATACTACGTCTCGTCCTCCAGCTTATCTCCAAGCTCCAAAATATCCAGAATATCTTGATAACATAACTCTAGGCTGCCCGTGTGGAAATTGGTGGGCACCCAGAGTTTAGAAGGGAAATAATAAACTCCGAGTCAGTCATGGAGACTGGTGTGAGATCGTAAAACAGTTATTTTTCACAAAGAAAATAAAACAAATTCGCAATGCTTTTGGAAAATGAAACTACCATAAGACCTCCCGCCACACACACAATGCAAACGCAGAATTGGAGGAGATTTCTTCTTATGATAGTCAAAGATGCTTACTACGCAAAATCAAATTCCTTTTGATATTATTATTAGTGCATAGTTGTAACGACCCAGAATTTTTGATAATTAAAATTTGAATATTTAATTAATTTTAAATATTAATAAATGGAATTTAGAAGTCGAATGATTTATTTTTCGAATATTGGATTTAACTGATAATTAAATCGATAAATTAAATAGTGAAATTCCAGAGATAATTGAAAATCGAGTTAAAATGATTGAAAACGATTTGGAAAATTTTATTTAATCATACTGGAGTTATAGAAAGGTTATAGAACTTTTAAAATTGAATTTGGAGTTAATCTATGAAAATGGAATATTTTAATATTTAATTATCGACTGTAAAAATAGCCAATTTTCAAACAGTCTCAGAATTGAATGGAACCAGTTCCATTGGATCCGTAATAGTTTGTTATTATCGGATTTCAATTTTCATAGCAAACGGAGTTGTCGTTTGACCGTGGTAACTCGAAACGCATCGATATCGTTTTAATTTTAAATCGTCGAGTTAAAATAGTCAATTTTCAAAAGGTCTCGGATTTCGACGAAACCAGTTTCATCGGATCCGTAATGTGATATTATTGTAAGATTTCAAATTTCGTAATTTTTGGATTTACCGTTTGTTCGGGGCAAGCCAAAACGCCTCGAAATCGATTTAAATCGGTTTAATTTAAATTGATCGTTTATTGCCATATCTCACACATACAATCGAATTAGCTTCCGAAACCTGTTCCATTGCGTTCGGAACGCGGGATAAACCCCAGAAACGATAGTTACCGCGCGTAAATCATAGTTCGAAAATTTAGAAATGAATAGTGTTTGTCGGTTCTCTATAAAAGCAACCCACCCCCTTCATTTTTGAGAAACCCTAGCTATCTTCTTCGTAGCCGCCACTATCAACATTCACGGCCAGAAAACATTCTCACTTCCCCTCAATTTCTCCTCATCCACTCCTCGATAGACTTCGACTCCAACTACAAAAATGAAGAGGGCAGTGTGATTGACAAGTTCAACGGTGGAGATCGTGATTGGGTCATTGGTTTGGCGGCAAATCTCACGCAAAGGCAGTGCGTTCGAGCTCTAATTCCGAGACGAGAACACGACCGAGTCGAGTGGGTTTCCAGGCGGTGGTAGGGCTCGGCTCTGGCTACAAAATGGCGGCTTTCGATCGTCGTGAAGATCGACGTGGGAGGGTGCGTGAATTGGATGATATGGCGGCAGTGGGTTACGCATGTTCGAACGCGATTTTATCTGGAGCGGGAAGAAGAATGCGTGCGAAGCATGGCCTTTGATCTGGGCAGTGGAAATCGAACGGCTATGATAAAAGGGTGAAAATTTATAAAAGAAATGTTATTTAAATTTTGTAATATAAATTCGTTTGAAGTTTAAAATGTTGTAACTCTATGATACGAGGTCGGATTGAGACGAAACAAAATGCGTTGGAATCGTATCGTCGAATACTATGCGATGCAACTAGATTGGAAGCGATCGGGGTCAGTGAAAATTTTGAGTGAAATTAAACGTTCGTTTAATTTCATTCGAAATAAATCGCTACAAATTGCTATCAGAAAATCACGGTGAGATCTTCTCACTCAAATTGAAAGTGGAATTTTCAGTTATTGTTTGATTGTCTGTTTGGATTGTTGATATTAGATATTTTAGGATATATCTATATATAGCAATATATACATATTGGCATATGTATATATTGGATTGATTGATTTCCCGCCTCGTATAGCGGATGAGACCCTATTGCGCCGTTAGTAAGCGGATTTTTATAAAACCCATATACCGCGATAATTCCGTACTGGAGCGGAATTGGTATTGTGCTAACATCTTTGGATGCAGGGAAACAGGTTGGAGGGATCCAACTGGATTCCTCCACTGTATTTACTTATTTACAGATATTGATATATATTCTGTTATCATATTGATATATGATATTGACTGTTGTGATGGACTAATTGATGCGTTGCATCATCGGATTCAGTTTTGAAATGTAAAAATAACGACTTTTATTTTAAAAGGGTTTTTAAAGTGATTTTTGAAAATATACGTTTTATGGAATTTTTGAATCGATTTATAAACGTAAATTTTTAAAGTTATAAAAGTTATAATTTTTAGTGAAATATAACCGAAGTGTCGTTTTTGAAATAAAAGTCGATTTATTTATAAAATGGTTTAAATAGAGATTTTTGGATTTATTATGAAAGATCTATATATAAGATTTATAAAATTTGATTTTTATAAATCAAAGTGATGAAGTTATAAAGGAGTTTTAAAGACGTTTTAAATGATGTTAAAATGGGTTTTATAAAGGACAGAATAAATGATTTGTGAAGTCCTAAAAGAACGATTTTGTAAATAAACGAATTATAAGTGTTTAACTTATAGAATGGACTTTTGGTAGAAAATTGAGTTATAAATTGAATTGGATAATAAAAGGAATTTATAAGTTGAAGTTGTTATAAAATATAAAATTGTGATTTATAAACGTTGTTTATAAATCCGAAATCACTTATTTTGATAAGTGAATTGTAAAAGTAAATTAAAGGAATTATATCCACGATTTTGGACAGTGGATAAACTTTTAAATAAAATGTGTAGAAATGTTGAATTTGGATAGTGAAGTATATTCACGATTTTGGACAGTGAATATATTATTAAATAAAATGGATATGTTTTGGGGAAAGTGATATTACGAAATGAAGTAATTGTTTTAAAAGATGTTTTAAAACGTGTGAATTATCGAAATCATAGATTTCAACATTTATTGTTGAAATAGACGTTTTTCGAAAAATAAGGAAATGATGGACTATAACACTGTTGTTATAGTAAATGGTTTCCGAAAGGAAATATTTTTGTATGGTCTTGGGATTCATATATCTATCTAAATTCCGAATCCCTATACTAGTGATTTTGAGTCGTCGTAACGATGTTTTACGTAACATTCGTTTTGACTCAAATAAAATGTGTTTAAAGAATGATTTCCTTAAAGAATGAGATATATACTTAATTTTGATTTAAGTATATCGAATATTTTCTAAGTGTTGAAAATAAATAGATTTGTGAAATACTTATTTATAAATAAGTATGGAAATGCTTTTCCAATATGAAATGAACTGTTTTGAGATTTTATCTTTTAAAGATAAAATTAAAATGTGGAAATTGATTTGAAATTGTTTTCAAATGGTTAAGTGTGGAAATAATATATCTAGTAAAGATATTTTTGGAAATTAAATAATTCAGGAAATTATTTGGAATCTGATGATGTTGCGCATCTTTATTGATAGTTAAATAACCGACTATCAATAATTACCTTGAATAGGTATTTGTTGTGAATTGGATGAATTTGAATGCCACACTTATTTTTGAATAAACGCTCACTATTCGGGTTAGCCGGGAAAGGACCATGGGGTCGTATAACCCATTCCGAATATGTGATACGTCGTTATGAATTGCATTTGAAGACCGGTGTTGAAGACCGGATATTTTTGAAAACGGAAGGATTACCGTCGAGTTACTCTACATCGGCTGATCTCCGATTTAGAGGTTTTATCACCCTTAGTGACGGGAAGTCCGGACGTGATTAGAAATTTATCCGGATATACAAGGGCTTCGTGAGAAGTGCCTTCGGTTCTGTTCGATCCCGGAACAGACTTGTATGGATTGTGTGTCTGACGTTACAATTTGAGATATAAAGCTGATTTCTTTCAAATACATTTCTGTTGGTGGTGGAGAATTTATTCTCTTAGCTTAACACCCTTCTCTGAGACGTATGAGCTCAGAGGTTATGTAGTTGAATTTCATCAGCGATATATCCCAATTTGGTAACGTGGCATACTGAGTGTTGCTGTGAAATGATCAGTGTTTGATCATTTGTGATATGATCATTTGTTTGATCTTATATCTTTGTGATCATAGGTTGATCATTTTGTTTGACCCGAAGCAGGGCTTTTTGAGAAAGCGTAGCTTTGTGGACGAGACTTCGTCGAGCCTCACACCCCGGAAATGGTCGAAACAGGAAGGATGCAGCAAGGTTCTAGGGAGTAGCGCCCCTTAGTGTATGTCATTCCTTCTGGATAGAGGTGGTATCATGGTATGGAGCCCAGATACTTAACCTATGTGGTTGCTGCATTATTATCTATGTGGTTTGTTGGAAATCGGGGATCCTCGGGAAGATCGGTTACGATCGGGGGATGGCATACGCGTGTCAGTAGTTACCTATTTTTGCAGAGGTAACCCGGCCTTGTGTTGGCAGAGATCCGGTTAGGTTCTCGGGTCGTCTATTCCAGGGACGTACCCATCGTGGATAGGAAGTTCCTTAGCCTGACCATTTGTTGGAAATCCAAACTCCAATACGAACTTTGTACGGTATTAGTTGTAGAACCTGCCATTTACGTACGGTGGTCACCACTGTTTAGATGGTAGCTATAGTAGGCATACGATACTGGTCGTATGTTGGCTAAGATTAATATTATACTTTCGAAAATGTTTTCTACACTATGCACTAATAATAATATCCAAAATGATTTGATTTTTGCGTAGTAAGCATCTTTGACTATCATAAGAAGAAATCTCCTCCAATTCTGCGTTTGCATTGTGTGTGTGGTGGGAGGTCTTATGGTAGTTTCATTTTCCAAAAGCATTGCGAATTGACTTTAAAATTCTCTGCTGTTTATTTTGAAAGAATAACTGTTTTACGATCTCACACCAGTCACCATGACTGACTCGGAGTTTATTGTTCCCTTCTAAACTCTGGGTGCCCACCAATTTCCACACGGGCAGCCTAGAGTTATGTTATCAGGATATTCTGGAGCTTTGGAGATGAGCTGGATGGCGAGACGTAGTATTTGTATCTGATAGTATTTATTCCGCTATGTATTCTGTATGAGGACAAGTTAGATAACTGTCCATTGTTGTATATTGACTCTGATGATTGATGTATGTATAAAATGATATAGTTCTTTGTTTTAAAGATTATTCATTTATCTATTATATATTGTTCCGCTGCGATGTGTAAGATTCTGATATTGTTTTCTGTTCTGATGTTGTTCTGTTGTTCTTCTTCTTTCTTTCTTCTCTTTTTCTTCTATCTTCTTCTTCTTCTACTTTTTCTTTTTCTTAAAACCCTCACTATTGGAGTTTCCGGCACTCGATTGCTCGGCAGTCGATAAAGTGAGTATCGATGTCGAATTTTCGAAAGTCGAAAATTTCGGTACGTGACAGCGTGGTATCAGAGCATATGGTTAAGCGACAACCCTGCTTTGTTGGGTGTTACTCATTAGAGATAGAGTCAGTAGTACTCTAGAATGAGTTTGAGTGTAATAATAGATACGAGTGCGTATTTGTTAGTGAATATAAAAATTGTTTTATATTGTGATGATTGGTTTGTTGAGTGGTATATGGATTCTGGTCGGTATTGTCCGTACAACTCTATCGATAGGGATCTCTAAACACTTATATAGAACAATTCGGCACAGTATTGTTTTAAATTGGGTAAATGGAATAATTTTACCTTGATTATATTTTGTATATAAAAGAAATGTTTTTCTATAAAGTACTATAGTATATGGTTGCATGGATGTTAGGAAGTAATAATAGTGAATTATCATCACTGAAATTGAATAAGAAATGAATTCATATACAAATGAAATTTAAGAATGTAAATTATAAATGTGACTTATAATTGGAAGTAGAATTCCAGAGAAGTTTTTGGAAATGTTTTGAAAAGAATTTGAAAATTTTGGAGATTTGGAAATTTTAAATCTTTTTGATTTGAAAATGGATTTCAAAGATTTTGAAAAATGTTTTGACGGAATGAAAAGCTCTAAACTCTTTTCGGTCGCTGGAAAATAACTTCGATGATGACCGCGACATCGTTGGTGTTCATTTTCGGGTTTCCAAAAGAGAAATTGCTGCCAAATTGTTTTAAATGGAAGTTGTTTGGAAAAATTGGATTTTTTTTTAAAAAATTCAAAGGATAATTTGAACTGTTTTCAAAAATGGTTTTTGAAATGTTGGTAAACTCTGGAATACTATGTAGAAATATTTATGAAATATTATTAAGTTGATAACTTATACAATTTGAATTGATAGAATAAATTCAATTTAAAGGATGGAGTTAAATTAAAGTAAGTATAAGTGAAATTCAACTTGAAATGTTAAGTGAATTATCAATTGAATAAATAAATCTATTGGATGTTAATCAATCTAATGAAAGTAAATTGATATGGAAGAATGAATGTAAGTGTAAATTCATCAAAGCTAATTGAAAGGTGTTGAACCAAATTGAATGCTAAAATTTATTTTGAAATTGTAAGTAAGTAAGACTGAATTGAATTCAGATTTGTGGAAAACAAAGTGAACTATTAAACTAAAATTAGTAAGTGAAGCTAATTGAATGAAGTGAATAAGATTAAAACTGAATGTTGAAACCAAATTTGAATAAATGAATTAGAATCTGTGATAAATTAGTAAATGAAACGAATTTAAAATGGTGCAGTTATGAATGAAAGATAATCGATAAAATTCAATATTCAGAAGATAAATTGAATCCAAATTGAATTGAATGATAAATTTAACTCAAATGGGAAATTGAAATGTGAAATTGAATTCAAATAGATTTGAAATGTAAGATTGAACGAAATTGAATGCTGTAACTAGATATTATGGCTAGTAGGACATACAGGTGTATAAAGGAATTGGAATTTGATTTCAAAGATAAATTTGAATTGCTCGACAAAAGGTAAGTATTTGAATTTCAATATGAGATTTGATGATTTCTTCTCTAGCCGCTTGGCTTTTTCTTTTCTTTTTGAGATTTGAGAGTCCGTAGGGACGTTTTGTAGTCATGCCGTATTAGCCGCGCAAAGGAGACGCTGGCAAAAATTTTCGGAAATTTAGGGCGTTAGAAAATTTTGAGAAAATTTGAAAGTTTGAAATTTGAATTTAAACTTAAATTTGAATTTTGAAGTTAAACAATGTTGTTTGAAACTTATAATTGAAGTTGGAAAACGAGATTGAATGATAACGAATCTTTAATAGAAAGATTTGTTTTGATGAATTGAAAATTGATAAAACTATTGGATTGTGAAAAATAGTAGACGAGTTAAGGACCTTTTTTCCTAACTTGTAATTTCGAGGACGAAATTCTTTTAAGGGGGGAAGTTTGTAACGACCCAGAATTTTTGATAATTAAAATTTGAATATTTAATTAATTTTAAATATTAATAAATGGAATTTAGAAGTCGAATGATTTATTTTTCGAATATTGGATTTAATTGATAATTAAATCGATAAATTAAATAGTGAAATTCCAGAGATAATTGAAAATCGAGTTAAAATGATTGAAAACGATTTGGAAAATTTTATTTAATCATACTGGAGTTATAGAAAGGTTATAGAACTTTTAAAATTGAATTTGGAGTTAATCTATGAAAATGGAATATTTTAATATTTAATTATCGACTGTAAAAATAGCCAATTTTCAAACAGTCTCAGAATTGAACGGAACCAGTTCCATTGGATCCGTAATAGTTTGTTATTATCGGATTTCAATTTTCATAGCAAACGGAGTTGTCGTTTGACCGTGGTAACTCGAAACGCATCGATATCGTTTTAATTTTAAATCGTCGAGTTAAAATAGTCATTTTTCAAAAGGTCTCGGATTTCGACGAAACCAGTTTCATCGGATCCGTAATGTGATATTATTGTAAGATTTCAAATTTCGTAATTTTTGGATTTACCGTTTGTTCGGGGCAAGCCAAAACGCCTCGAAATCGATTTAAATCGGTTTAATTTAAATTGATCGTTTATTGCCATATCTCACACATACGATCGAATTAGCTTCCGAAACCTATTCCATTGCGTTCGGAACGCGGGATAAACCCCAGAAACGATAGTTACCGCGCGTAAATCGGAGTTCGAAAATTTAGAAATGAATGGTGTTCGTCGGTTCTCTATAAAAGCAACCCACCCCCTTCATTTTTGAGAAACCCTAGCTATCTTCTTCGTAGCCGCCACTATCAACATTCACGGCCAGAAAACATTCTCACTTCCCCTCAATTTTCTCCTCATCCACTCCTCGATAGACTTCGACTCCAACTACAAAAATGAAGAGGGCAGTGTGATTGACAAGTTCAACGGTGGAGATCGTGATTGGGTCAATGGTTTGGCGGCAAATCTCACGCAAAGGCAGTACGTTCGAGCTCTAATTCCGAGATGAGAACACGACCGAGTCGAGTGGGTTTCAAGGCGGTGGTAGGGCTCGGCTCTGGCTACAAAATGGCGGCTTTCGATCGTCGTGAAGATCGACGTGGGAGGGTGCGTGAATTGGATGATATGGCGGCAGTGGGTTACGCATGTTCGAACGCGATTTTATCTGGAGCGGGAAGAAGAATGCGTGCGTAGCATGGCCTTTGATCTGGGCAGTGGAAATCGAACGGCTATGATAAAAGGGTGAAAATTTATAAAAGAAATGTTATTTAAATTTTGTAATATAAATTCGTTTGAAGTTTAAAATGTTGTAACTCTATGATACGAGGTCGGATTGAGACGAAACAAAATGCGTTGGAATCGTATCGTCGAATACTACGCGATGCAACTGGATTGGAAGCGATCGGGGTCAGTGAAAATTTTGAGTGAAATTAAACGTTCGTTTAATTTCATTCGAAATAAATCGCTACAACTTGCTATCAGAAAATCACGGTGAGATCTTCTCACTCAAATTGAAAGTGGAATTTTCAGTTATTGTTTGATTGTCTGTTTGGATTGTTGATATTAGATATTTTAGGATATATCTATATATAGCAATATATACATATTGGCATATGTATATATTGGATTGATTGATTTCCCGCCTCGTATAGCGGATGAGACCCTATTGCGCCGTTAGTAAGCGGATTTTTATAAAACCCATATACCGCGATAATTCCATACTGGAGCGAAATTGGTATTATGCTAACATCTTTGGATGCAGGGAAACAGGTTGGAGGGATCCAACTGGATTCCTCCACTGTATTTACTTATTTACAGATATTGATATATATTCTGTTATCATATTAATATATGATATTGACTGTTGTGATGGACTAATTGATGCGTTGCATCATCGGATTCAGTTTTGAAATGTAAAAATAACGACTTTTATTTTAAAAGGGTTTTTAAAGTGATTTTTGAAAATATACGTTTTATGGAATTTTTGAATCGATTTATAAACGTAAATTTTTAAAGTTATAAAAGTTATAATTTTTAGTGAAATATAACCGAAGTGTCGTTTTTGAAATAAAAGTCGATTTATTTATAAAATGGTTTAAATAGAGATTTTTGGATTTATTATGAAAGCTCAATATATAAGATTTATAAAATTAGATTTTTATAAATCAAAGTGATGAAGTTATAAAGGAGTTTTAAAGACGTTTTAAATGATGTTAAAATGGGTTTTATAAAGGACAGAATAAATGATTTGTGAAGTCCTAAAAGAACGATTTTGTAAATAAACGAATTATAAGTGTTTAACTTATAGAATGGACTTTTGGTAGAAAATTGAGTTATAAATTGAATTGGATAATAAAAGAAATTTATAAGTTGAAGTTGTTATAAAATATAAAATTGTGATTTATAAACGTTGTTTATAAATCCGAAATCACTTATTTTGATAAGTGAATTGTAAAAGTTAATTAAAGGAATTATATCCATGATTTTGGACAGTGGATAAACTTTTAAATAAAATGTGTAGAAATGTTGAATTTGGATAGTGAAGTATATTCACGATTTTGGACAGTGAATATATTATTAAATAAAATGGATATGTTTTGGGGAAAGTGATATTACGAAATGAAGTAATTGTTTTAAAAGATGTTTTAAAACGTGTGAATTATCGAAATCATAGATTTCAACATTTATTGTTGAAATAGACGTTTTTCGAAAAATAAGGAAATGATGGACTATAACACTGTTATAGTAAATGGTTTCCGAAAGGAAATATTTTTGTATGGTATTGGGATTCATATATCTATCTAAATTCCGAATCCCTATACTAGTGATTTTGAGTCGTCGTAACGATGTTTTACGTAACATTCGTTTTGACTCAAATAAAATGTGTTTAAAGAATGATTTCCTTAAAGAATGAGATATATACTTAATTTTGATTTAAGTATATCGAATATTTTCTAAGTGTTGAAAATAAATAGATTTGTGAAATACTTATTTATAAATAAGTATGGAAATGCTTTTCCAATATGAAATGAACTGTTTTGAGATTTTATCTTTTAAAGATAAAATTAAAATGTGGAAATTGATTTGAAATTATTTTCAAATGGTTAAGTGTGGAAATAATATATCTAGTAAAGATATTTTTGGAAATTAAATAATTCGGGAAATTATTTGGAATCTGATGATGTTGCGCATCTTTATTGATAGTTAAATAACCGACTATCAATAATTACCTTGAATAGGTATTTGTTGTGAATTGGATGAATTTTGAATGCCACACTTATTTTTGAATAAACGCTCACTATTCGGGTTAGCCGGGAAAGGACCATGGGGTCGTATAACCCATTCCGAATATGTGATACGTCGTTATGAATTGCATTTGAAGACCGGTGTTGAAGACCAGATATTTTTGAAAACGGAAGGATTACCGTCGAGTTACTCTACATCGGCTGATCTCCGATTTAGAGGTTTTATCACCCTTAGTGACGGGAAGTCCGGACGTGATTAGAAATTTATCCGGATATACAAGGGCTTCGTGAGAAGTGCCTTCGGTTCTGTTCGATCTCGGAACAGACTTGTATGGATTGTGTGTCTGACGTTACAATTTGAGATATAAAGCTGATTTCTTTCAAATACATTTCTGTTGGTGGCGGAGAATTTATTCTCTTAGCTTAACACCCTTCTCTGAGACGTATGAGCTCAGAGGTTATGTAGTTGAATTTCATCAGCGATATATCCCAATTTGGTAACGTGGCATACTGAGTGTTGCTGTGAAATGATCAGTGTTTGATCATTTGTGATATGATCATTTGTTTGATCTTATATCTTTGTGATCATAGGTTGATCATTTTGTTTGACCCGAAGCAGGGCTTTTTGAGAAAGCGTAGCTTTGTGGACGAGACTTCGTCGAGCCTCACACCCCGGAAATGGTCGAAACAGGAAGGATGCAGCAAGGTTCTAGGGAGTAGCGCCCCTTAGTGTATGTCATTCCTTCTGGATAGAGGTGGTATCATGGTATGGAGCCCAGATACTTAACCTATGTGGTTGCTGCATTATTATCTATGTGGTTTGTTGGAAATCGGGGATCCTCGGGAAGATCGGTTACGATCGGGGGATGGCATACGCGTGTCAGTAGTTACCTATTTTTGCAGAGGTAACCCGGCCTTGTGTTGGCAGAGATCCGGTTAGGTTCTCGGGTCGTCTATTCCAGGGACGTACCCATCGTGGATAGGAAGTTCCTTAGCCTGACCATTTGTTGGAAATCCAAACTCCAATACGAACTTTGTACGGTATTAGTTGTAGAACCTGCCATTTACGTACGGTGGTCACCACTGTTTAGATGGTAGCTATAGTAGGCATACGATACTGGTCATATGTTGGCTAAGATTAATATTATACTTTCGAAAATGTTTTCTACACTATGCACTAATAATAATATCCAAAATGATTTGATTTTTGCGTAGTAAGCATCTTTGACTATCATAAGAAGAAATCTCCTCCAATTCTGCGTTTGCATTGTGTGTGTGGTGGGAGGTCTTATGGTAGTTTCATTTTCCAAAAGCATTGCGAATTGACTTTAAAATTCTCTGCTGTTTATTTTGAAAGAATAACTGTTCTACGATCTCACACCAGTCACCATGACTGATTCGGAGTTTATTGTTCCCTTCTAAACTCTGGGTGCCCACCAATTTCCACACGGGCAGCCTAGAGTTATGTTATCAGGATATTCTGGAGCTTTGGAGATGAGCTGGATGGCGAGACGTAGTATTTGTATCTGATAGTATTTATTCCGCTGTGTATTCTGTATGAGGACAAGTTAGATAACTGTCCATTGTTGTATATTGACTCTGATGATTGATGTATGTATAAAATGATATAGTTCTTTGTTTTAAAGATTATTCATTTATCTATTATATATTGTTCCGCTGCGATGTGTAAGATTCTGATATTGTTTTCTGTTCTGATGTTGTTCTGTTGTTCTTCTTCTTTCTTTCTTCTCTTTTTCTTCTATCTTCTTCTTCTTCTACTTTTTCTTTTTCTTAAAACCCTCACTATTGGAGTTTCCGGCACTCGATTGCTCGGCAGTCGATAAAGTGAGTATCGATGTCGAATTTTCGAAAGTCGAAAATTTCGGTACGTGACAATAGTGTAGAAATAATTTCGAAAGTATAATATAAATCTTAGCCAGCATAGGTACCATTATAGTATGCTTGCTATAGCTGCCATATTAGATGGCAGGTTCTACAACTAAAACCGTACAAGTCACGTATTGGAGTTTGGATTTCCAACAAATGGTCAGGCTAAGGAACTTCCTATCCACGATGGGTACGTCCCTGGAATAGACGACCCGAGAACCTAACCGGATCTCTGCCAACACAAGGCCGGGTTACCTCTGCAAAAATAGGTAACTACTGACACGCGTATGCCATCCCCCGATCGTAACCGATCTTCCCGAGGATCCCCGATTTCCAACAACCACAAAGAAATAAATTTGCAGCAACCACATAGGTTAAGTATCTGGGCTCCATACCATGATACCACCTCTATCCAGAAGGAATGACATACACTAAGGGGCGCTACTCTCTAGAACCTTGCTGCATCCTTCCTGTTTCGACCATTTCCGGGGTGTGAGGCTCGACGAAGTCTCGTCCACAAAGCTACGCTTTCTACAAAGCCATGCTTCGGGTCAAACAAATGATCAACCTATGATCACAAAGATATAAGATCAAAAAAATGATCATATCGCAAATGATCAAACACTGATCATTTCACAGCAACACTCAGTATGCCACGTTACCAAATTGGGAGTATATCGCTGATAAATTTCAACTACATAACCTCTGAGCTCGTACGTCTCAGAGAAGGGTGTTAAGCTAAGAGAATAAATTCTCCGCCACCAACAGAAATGTATTTGAAAGAAATCAGCTTTATATCTCAAATTGTAACGTCAGACACACAATCCATACAAGTCTGTTCCGGGATCGAACAGAACCGAAGGCACTTCTCACGAAGCCCTTGCACATCCGGATAATTTTCTAATCACGTCCGGACTTCCCGTCACTAAGGGTGATAAAACCTCTAAATCGGAGATCAGCCGATGTAGAGTAACTCGACGGTAATCCTTCCATTTTCAAAAATATCCGGTCTTCAACACCGGTCTTCGAATGCAATTCATGACGACGTATCACATATTCGGAATGGGTTATACGACCCCATGGTCCTTTCCCGGCTAACCCGAATAGTGAGCGTTTATTTAAAAACAAGTGTGGCATTCAAATTCATCCAATTCACAACAAATACCCATCTAAAGGTAATTATTGATAGTCGGTTATTTAACTATCAATAAAGATGCGCAACATCATCAGATTCCAAATAATTTTTCCAAATAATTTATCTTCAAAAATATCTTTACTAGATATAACATTTCCACACTTCAAAAATAAATCAACGTTTATTTTTCTAAACAGTTTCCCTTTCCTTTATAAATTCCATAGTGAATTTATATTTTCAAAATATCTACTGATATACGATTCTCAAATCGATTTCAAATATTCAATTTCAGTTTATCTTTAAGAAGATAAAATCTCAAAACGTTTCATTTCATCTTGGAAAACATTCCCATACTTATTTAATAATAAGTAATTCCCAAATCTATTTATTTTCAACATTTGAAAATATTCGTTGTACTTAAATCAAAATTAAGTATACATTTCATTCCTTAAGGAAATCATTCTCTTAAGCACATTTATTTGAGTCAAAACGAATGTTACGTAAAACATCGTTACGACGACTCAAAATCACTAGTATAGGGATTCGAAATTTAAGATAGATATGTAAATCCCAATACTATATAAACATTTCCTTTCGGAAATCATTTACTATAACAACAGTGTTATAGTCCATCATTTCCTTATTTTCCGAAACCGTCTATTTCAACAATAAAATGTTGAAATCTATGGTTTCGATATTTCTCACATTTTAAAAACATCTTTAAAATGTTTAACTTCATTTTTAATATCACTTCTTCAAAAATAAATCCATTTTATTTAACAATATATTCACTGTCCAAAATCGTGAATATAATTCACTTAACCCAATTTCAATCATCTCTACACATTTTATTTCAATAATAATTCGCTATCTAGAATCGCGAATATATCTCCTTTAATAACCCTCTATATTTAATTTATCAAATTCAATTGATTTCGAATTTATAAAACAACGTTTATAAATTCTATTCCTACTTTATAACAACTTCGATTTGTAAATCTCCTTTATTAACAAATTTGATCAATATTTCATTTGAAGGCAAAAATCCAATTTATAAGTTAATTTCTTATAAATCTTCTATTCTACAATTTCATTCATTTTAACTTCACGATTTATACATCTATAAATTTCATTCTTTTTTCCAAATTCGTTTCAATTTGCCAATTAAATTTCTAATTGGACTTCCCACTTATTTCTTTTTAAATAAATTCCTTTTAAAGAAAATAAATTTCTTTATCTCTTTCAATCTATTTAAAAATCCAAATTTAAATTAAATTCTTCAATTTATAATCACTGTTTTATGAAATCCATTTATTAACATTTTCACTTTATTCTGGAATTTATTCAATAAGATTATAAAAATAAGCTTTTATACTTTTAAATTCTTTTCTTCGAATTTATTACATTTCTAAAAATTTATTTACTTAAAAATTTCTATTTTGATTTCAAAAATTCAATTTCATTTATTTTTGGAATCCAATGATATCAAACATCCATTCAGCTAAATTTTAGCTTTCAAACAATTTCCAGACATCAATATGATTAATAACATCAATATAATCATTCACAGATTCATATCACAGTATAAATAAATTCAATCAATGTGAGGGGTCCAGTTGGATCCCTCCAACCTGTTTCCCTGCATCCAAAGACGTTAGCACAATACCAATTCCACTTCGAGGTGGAATATCGCGGTATATGGGTTTTATAAAATCATCCGCTTACTAACGGCGCAATAGGGTCTCATCCGCTATACGAGGCAGGAAATCAATCAATCCAATATATACATATGCCAATATGTATATATTGCTATATATATATATATCCTACTATATCTAATATCACATCCAATAGCAATCAATCACTGCAATCCAAATTTAAATCTGAGTGAGAAGATCTCACCTTAGCTTTTCAATTTGCAATCCATTTTCCAATCCATTTCCATTTCAGTTTGTTTTCTTCCCAGTTTCAAACCTTGTATAAATATTTATACAGTTCATTAATATTCGGATAAAATCGAACTATTAAATTCCATTTGATAATTTTGATTCGATTTCCTTTAGATAAATTCCATTTGACTAAGATTTTATTTTAGACTACTGATTTAATGTGATCAAAGAATTTAATTTTAAACTAATGATTTTTCTTTTAGAAAAAAAGTATTTTAGTAACTAAAATAATTCAAATTAGTTACTTTACCAATTTAATCACCAGATCCATTGTTTAAAATAAATAAGTAAATTAAAAATGTATATAAGTATATTTATTTCCTTTTGAAACTACCTATGTATATCTCTATTTAAAAATCTATAGATTTACAAATCTAATTTATATAACTTCCAACATTTAAATCTTTCTGTTATATATATAAATGTATATTTTTTTTTTGAAACCATATATATATACACACTTATAAAGATAAATTATATTAAAAATCAAATCTTCTATAAATCCTTTTATTAATTTTCTGTTTACTGTAAACATATAACTTTGGTTTTTTCTTTTCTTTTTCTGCTTCTGAAAATAACAGCAGTAATTTATCCTACTGTATATTAATACATATATATACAAATCAATAAGTTTATGAAAATAACTGTTATTATTATTTACCTAACCTATATACATATATAATATACATGTTTTAAACAAAACAAACGTATACCTTTACTGCCTCGAACAATCATCGCACGCGACCACTGAATCCACTCGCCTTGTATGCTGCCCTCGACGTTAAACCCTCTTCCAGAAATCGAAGTCGAAATCGACTGTCTGCTCGAAGCCACGCGAGCGCCTCCACTCGATCGAAACCCTCACGCTTAACCCCGTCGATACCTCATCGTTCCATCCCTCGCGAACGCGCTGACCACAAAGCCCCTAGCTCGAATTCCCACGGCCAGGCGATTCGCTCGCGACAATCACGGCACGCCGCCCACAGTCGAACTCGCGACAAGGTCGCGACCCCTTCGTACGCGCGCAGTCGCCCTCTTTGAACGCGATTTGAGGAAGTCGGCTGCTATCTAAATTTCTGGAACGAACGAGAATTGATTTTCGAATTAGAGGAGGCTGTGGATTTGAAAAGAATAAAACTCGACTAACATTTATTTGTTCTATTTTGAACGAGAGAATGTCTTCGGCCATTAATTTGTTACCGAGATTTTGTTTTGATTTTAAAAATCATCTGCTCTCACTCGTACCAGTTAAAAGATGAAGCAGGGGAAAAGAAAAGGAATGGTACGAAGGAGACAAGAGAACGTGAAGCAGAGAGTAGGTCGACGCAAATCAGAGACTAGGGTGGCTGTGGATTTGATTTTACAAAATTTTAAATTAAAATTCAATTTAATTCTTAACGCATTTATGTGTCGTATGCTCACATAACAACTCCAAAAAATACGAAAATTGAAATCCGATAATAATTCAATATTACGGACCCAATGGAACTGGTTTCGTCGGATTCCGAGACTGTTTGAAAAATGACTATTTTTAAATATCGGTTCAAACAATTAAATTCAAAACTGAACAGAAGAGTTTCAAATTCGATTTTGAAGCTCCTGTTATCTTCAGTAATATAAATATAGATTTTACAATCCTTTGAAATATTTTCCTTCAACTTTAAATTGAATATTCAAATTTTTATTCAACTTCAATCGATTAAATTTTATAATTTAATCACAAATTTCAAAGTTATATCGGGGATTCAAATTAAATCATCATTCAAATATTTAAAATTAATTAAATATTCTCAATTTAATTTGTTCAAAATTCTGGGTCGTTACAAAAATCCATCAGTATAAACAACTTCCCGAAAACAATTTTTATTGAAGACACACTATCACTTTTACTAACTTCCCAAACTCATCCATAGATTCCAATCATTCAAATTATAATTTAACCCAAATTTTAAATTATTAAATTTTCTTCAAAATTTTTCTAACTCCTTGAATTTCCGAAAAATTTCACCAGCATCTCCTTTGCGCGGCTAGATCCAAAAAACTACAAAACGCCTCTACGGGCCCAAATCATCAAAAGAAAAAAGCCAAGTGGCTCAATCAGAAAACCATTCTATTTCATACACAATTTAAAGACATACCTTTTTATCGAGTAATCAAATTTTACTTCTGAAATCGAAAACATCAGTTTATCTTTTGCTTTTAAATATCCCGCATCTCACTTACCAATAGTATCCAATCACATAATTCAAAATAATTTCATTTAGCACTTTCAAATTTCAACATTTATTCCACCAAAACCCGTATGATATACATATACCATTCGTATGCAATATCAAATCTGATCGCTCACTCGATCACACAATTTCACTTCCGAACTATATCGTTCACACGACTCTCTAGTGCAGACTCAGATCTGGTTTCTTGATTATAAACTGTTATTCTCCTTGCATAATATACTATGATAGAGAATTTCCAGGATCGATCAAAAATCCATATCCAGGGTTCGCCATTGAATATCGAGTAAAAAATCCCAACTCGGATCGATATAACTATCTCAAAATTCCATGCTCGAACCTGGATCAAATCGTTATGCGAATAAAATAATATACGTACAACTTACGTATTTATTTCCAATTGATTATTAGCTACATCAAATTCTTTTTATTCACATTTATTTTAATTCCCATTCATTTATTCACAATTATCCCTTTTTCACAACTTTTATTTAATCTTCATTCAAATATTAACTTAGTATATTCCCAATGCCAATTTTACTTAAGGGCTTCACCATTTACTCTCTTAAGTCTACTATAGACATTTTATACAAAGCTCTTATGTTTATTTCCGCTTCCTCACTTTGGTTTATATCCATTTCTATTCAAATTAAATTTTCAATTTCATTTGAACTCAATTTACCTTCCATTACTAATTTATTTCAATCAAATTTAGTATTGAATTTTATCAACCTTCTCTCAAACCATATTTAATTAACCAATTTCTTTAATTAGTTCCATTCACTAATTTATTTCATATCTCAATCAAATTTTATTTCCAAACTATTATGTTATTTAGTCCACTCAAACTAATTTTTCAATTTCACTTTATTCCACATAATTCAAATTAAATATCATTCCAACATTCAACTTCAATTTCATTTACTTACAAATTAAATTAATTTGTTCATCCACTAATTTATTTCCAACTTAATAAATTCTATTTCAATAATTATTCCGTTTAGCCTGCTTAGGCTAAATTTCCCAAAATTCACTCTTATTTAACGTAATTCAAGTAAAATTTCACTCCACAAAATCAAATTTCAAAATTTCTTAAGTTATCAAACTTACTAATATTCTATTCACCAATTTCTTCCAATTCACTTCATTTAATTGGTTTGCTTTACTAATTTAATTCATTATCACACTTACTTTTATTTAACTCTCCTTAAGTTAAATTTTATTCTAAACAAATTTCAAATTTTTATAAGTTTTAAACTTATTTTATTCCATAAAACATTTTCGATCAAACTCCAGAGTTTAAAACAATTACTTAATATTTCAAAATCATTTTTGAAATCATATATACCCAAAATCCTTTGGTATATCAAATTATTCCCTTGAATTTCAAATCAAATCAGTTTTACCAAAACAAATTCCAATTCAAACATATAGGCGACAATTTTTCCCTTGGAAACTCGAAAATGAACACCGATGATGTCGCGATCATCATCGGAATTATTTTCCAGCGACCAAAGTGAGTTCAGTGCTTTTATTCCTTTAAAACCATTTTAAATGTTTTCAATTCACAAATCTCAATAGATTTCATTTCCAATTCAAAAACATTTCCAAATAATATCACTTTTATTTTCCAAGACTTTGAAAAATATTTCAAAACCAAAGGGAATTAAATTCTCAAATTTCCAAATTTCCATCTTTTAATTCCTTTATAAATCATTTTTGTAAACCATATCATCTTTAAATATTCCTCTGGAATCCCATTTCATTTCAAATTATAAACCACATTTATAAATTCACATTTACAAACTCCATTTGTTATATGAATTATTTTCTTGCTTTTGGTTTATAATATCAACTTTATTTCAATTACCACCACACAAAGGATAGTGGTTTAATATTATCATTTCCTAACAACCAAGCACACCATATATAACTATGATAATTTTTGAAAAATTATTTCTTTTATATATAAAAATAATTTGGGTAAACTTATATCATTTACCCCATTTCAAAACAATACTACGTCGAGTTGCTCTATTCAAGTGTTTAGAGATCCCTATCAATAACATCAATTACTCGTATTGACCAGAATCTATAAGCCACTCAATAGATCAATCAACACAATATAAAACTATTTTTATATTCACTAACAAATACGCGCTCATATCTATTAATACACTCAACTCATTCTAGGGTGCTACTGACCCTATCTCTAATAAGTAATTCCCACCAGAGCCAAGGTTCTCACTTAACCTTCAGCTCTGATACCAAGTGTCACGACCAAGATTTTTTGACCTACGAAAATCGACATCAATACGTCCATTGTATTACATGCCGAACAATCGAATGCCGGAAATACCAGATCGTTAGGGAAAAGAGGAAAGCGGTAGAAGAAGAAAATAGAAAACAACAACATAGAATCTCACAATCGCAGCGGAACAATATATAATAGATAACAACAGGTCTTTATATAAAAAGAACTATAACTGTTATTTATACATTACATCATCAGAGTACAATACATCAATAACACAATAGTGGATAGTTATAATAACTTGTACTCACAAGTGCTGAATACACAACCTACAGTACACAACGGAATATAAATCAGATACGTGAAATACGTCTTCGCCATCCAGCTCGCCTCCTGAACTCCATAGCATCCTGTCTTGTATTTGTAATACTCGATCTAACCCGAGCATTATAATGAAATAACACCCGAGTCAGTCTGGAAAACCAGTGTGAGAAAGCACACTCAATTTGAATTATTAAAGTTCTCAAAATCCTTTGAAAATCAAAGGTAACTCGTAAGACCACGCCACAAATAAACACGATGGGTTTTTATCTTAGATAACCAAAACATTTCATATCAAATCCTCTGATATTATAATAGTGTCTAAGTACAAATACTTATTCATATAGCTTAAATTGTTACATTAATTAAATTCCAGCATACTAGGCTCTACAATCAAAATCGTAAAGGCACATATTGGAGATTGGAATCCATACGAATGACTAGGCACTGAGGTACCACCTGTCACAGTACACGCCTAGAAACAGCGTACCGAGGACCACGCCGGGATCCCCTGCCACACAAGACCGGTCTAACCCTAACCTAGATAGACCGAATATGCAATCACCCCGGGTGTTCTGTGATAACCCAGATTTTTGGACATCTGGTAGTTGGATAATTAACTAACCTTAACTATTTAAACACTGATTTATAAGTTGAGCAAATAATTCTGATAATAAATATTTATATATGGATAAATATTTATTTGATAATCTCTTGGTATAATTATTTAAATTGGCAAAATCTATCTTTCCAAAATAAAATAAAATATGTATTTGTTTATATATATATAAGTAGATTGTAAATAGAACTTGGGTTTGAAATTCAAAGTAATATCTTGAAAATAAATTTTACAACTAGTATATATATATGGTTATTAATTAGTGAGTAATTAGGTTTTATATCATTTTTCTTTAAAGTTATATAAATATAAGCAAAAAGAAAATGTATTAATGGAAATATAAAAACAAGAATAAAAATATAAATATATGCAAAATACAAGTGTCATATTTAATTTGTTTCTTCATTTTTAAAATAATAAATAAAACATAAGGAAAAATAAAATAAATTGTTTTGACATTTGTAGCTTTTATATAACATGCAAAAGACAAATGGCTTAGTTTCTTTTTAATTGAAATATATGTAAATAATAAGAAGTGAGACACCAGGACTGGTATATTCATTTTCACTTCCTCAATCCATTTTCTTTCTTCACCTTCTTCTAAAACTGAAAAGAAATTAAAATCAAACTAGCAACAACTTCAAATTCTACTTCAACTAGTTTTCAACCTGAGCAAACAAGCAAAGATTTCAACTCAATATATATCAAACAAAGATGCAAGTTTCAGTTTCAAATCAAAATTCCATATCATAAGAGGATGTCTGTTCTCTGTTTTTTTTAACAGGTGAGTAAACATTTATTTTAAAGGAAACTTAATCTGTTATTTTCTGATGCATGTGTAAATTCTTGAGGTAATGTTGCAAATGATGGTTGCATGGATGTAAATTGTTTAAAAGTATAGCTTAATCACTGTGTGTGTGTGTGTGTGTGTATATATATCTGTGTGTGTGTGTGTGCGTGCGTGTGTTCATGTCTATTTGTGAATAAAGCTGGCCTCTGTTTGATTTTAACCAACTTAATCAAGTTCAAAAATTCTTATCTCCTTATACAAACAGTTGTAGCTTATGATCTTTAAAGGAAATCTGATTGTAATAACCAAATTTGATTTTTAAAAATATTATTATGTGAAATTAATAGGTGGATTTGCAGGAAATAAGAAATGTAAGTAAGAATGAATTCAAGTCGAAAATTTGATTTTTAAATTTTCAAGCTTTGATAATATAAACTAATTTGTATTGTAAAATGATGAATTTTGATATTAATATGAAGATTTTTAAGTTCGTAATTACTGAGATACTGCGATTTGAACGAATATCAGGTTTTGGTCAAATTCTGGCGATCGCGAGGGTCGGGGGTATCGAGATTGTGGCCAGAGGAAGGTTGTAGGCCGGGGATCGGGGGAAAAATACTCGGTGAATTTTTATATCGACGAGATGGCTCGTCGACTTCGTTTTAGGGTTTTAAACCCTGTTTGGGTTGATGTTGGATTCGAGGCCAACGCGGCGTCGTCATCGCGACGCACTCGATCGGAGGTGGGGGAATAGGTTGTCGAGGGACTAGCACAGCCCCAGGCGTGAGCACGTGGTTTCAGATGATCTAGGGCGGTGAAGCGCAAAGGTTTTTGGCGATCGTTTTGTTCTAGTTGTGTTCGATTTTGTTCAAATTCGTGGTGGAGGTTGTTTTGGAATTCTAGGTGGTCGGATCGAGGGAGAAGGTCGACGACGACGTGTGGGAGGACGTAGAGTTGGTCGAAGAGAAGCCGATCGATTGTGCATGTGCACATGTGTCCAGTCGTGTATGTTGTCGCGGAGTTGATCAAGGATCGGAGAAGAAGAAGTTTTCTTCGGTTCAAGCCCGGGTTGTTCGCGTGTCTAGTCGAGGGAAGTTGAAGCGGGAAGGATCGGGGGTTTTCTCGGGTTGATGTTCGGGTATTTTTGTTGTTGGCTCGGGGTTTTTCTTTTGTAATTAAACTGGTTTTAAAAGGAAATGAAAGTAAATTTTATAAACCAGTTTTAAAAAAAGCAAAGTAAATGTTTAACAAATTTTAAAAGCATAGAAATGAAAGTTTTCAAAGTAAAATAAATGTTTTCAAAGTTTCAAAGTTAAATATTAAACATGTTTCAAAATATAAAATATAGGTCTAATGTTTTTAAATTGCTTTGATTCAATATAATTATATAATAGGTTAATTATTTTATTCTTAAGTGTATCAAATGGAATTTAATAATGATAATTAAGTAATTAATTAAGATAACGGTTTATCTTAAATTAATTAAGGTCTTGATTAATTAATGGATAATTAATCAATATGATTAATTAATGGATAATTAATTAATGTAAGTAATTAAAGGGCAATTAATTAATATAAGTAATTAAGGGTTAATTAATTAACTTAAGCAATTATAGGATAATTAATTAAGGAAAGCAATTAAAGAATAATTACTTAATGAAATTAATTAAAGGAATTAATTAATATAAGTAATTATGGATAATTAATTAAGGTGGATAATTAAAGGATGTTTAATTAATTAATTAAAATAATAATGAATGGTTTATAAATAATTAATGTTAATTAAACATGATCTAAAAGTAATTAATTCAATTTATTGGTAATTAAATTTAATTAATTAGAAATGATGATAAATTGATCTTGCTTATGGATGATTGAGTTGTATTGAATGATTGGATTAATATCTAGTCTGATAAATTATGATGTACTGCGATATGATATGTTTGGGTTGAACTGTGGATAATGTGGGTTATCTATCGGTGATGAATTGCTGTGTAAAATGACATCCTGTATTTAAAATTGAATTGTATTCACTTAAACAACTTGGATTAAAGATGGTATTGGATTCGAAGAGACCGGGGTCGGGTATCAGCAAATATCTGAAAACACTTCGATTAGTAATCTTCAATAATTCTTTATGGATTTTATTTTAGAATCAAATAGGTTGGAATGGAATAATTTAAGTAACATGACCATTTAAACTAGGTAATAGTTTTAAATATTGTTTAGTAATAAATGATTGACTATAACAAGTTAAGAACTCGTAGTGAGGTACGAGTTACCCCGGGATTTCAATTATGTTTTATAACTTAGTATTTCAAGTTATATGTGTTTACTCACACTGGTTTCCAGCCTGACCCGGGTGCTACTTTACTATAATGCTCGGGTCAGACCAAGTATTACAGATTTTCAGGTTAGGACTTTCTGGAGCTCAAGTGGCGAGCTGGATGACAGGGACGTATGGAGTATATTCCGCTGTGTGTTGGAATTATTTTCTGGGACAGATTATTTTAACTATCCAGTTTATTGTGAATTGTTGTACTCTGATGTATTGAATGTAAATTGACAGATACAGCTTTTCTTTGTATAAATGCTATTATTTGATATTATATTTGATCCGCTACGAATGTGAGATTCTGTGTTTTTGTTTTCTATTTCTTCTTCTACCTCTTTTCTTCTTTACCCTAACAATCTGGAATTTCCGGCGTTCGGATGCTCGGCACTTCTACAGTGAACGTATTAGTGTCGAATTTTCGGGGCCGAAAATTTTGAAAATTTTGGGGTCGTTACATGTTCCCACCCTGTAACGACCCGTATTTTTACGGATCGAAAAGTTCGTAAAAATCTGGAATTCTTAGCATTGTTAGGTCGTTTCAGATTTTTGAGCAGAGATACGTGTAAGTCCTAGGTCGTAAACGACCTAAGACATGTAGTAAGTCGTGTGCGACTTAGGGAGCTTTAGCTCCAACTTACCAGTTGCGTCATCATAGGTCGTTAACGACCTAAGAGATAAGTCATGACCGACTTAAGAGGGATAGGCGACCTAAGGATTCTGGGGTTAGGTCGTAGGGGAGATAGGTCGTGTGACAAGCTTAGGTCGTGGGGCAGACTAGGTAGCAGGTGACATGTGCTGTTCTTGCTTTCCACGGTGTTGATATCGAAGACGAGCTGGAGGGTTGCATATTATCTTCTTATTATATGTACTGGATGTTCCGCTGTTGTATTTTCTCTGAGTGTTATGTAGTGAGGCTTGATGTATTGACTATTCAGATGTTTGTATTCAACTATTATGAAGTTTTATTGATGAGATTCTATTCTGTGAAGCTTCACTATGTATATGTTCTATTGTATTTTGTCCATGCGCTGTGAGTAATACGATAGATTCTGATGTTTTAATTTACCCTGGCTATCGTCCATGGTCGCCTGGCACACTTTATAGCGCATTTTCTCTAGGTTTAGTGCAGGGGTCATGGGCGGTCGTCACACACCCTCTATCGAGCTCCTTCCATATACCGTAGTAATAATATCCGCGGTTATGTAGAAAGGTGATATACATACCCTAATTGGGTGCAACCCACTTAGCCTTGCTGCATCTCCCCTGATTTTCAGTCATTCCCGGTTAATGAGGCTAGAGGTTACGATTACCTTTTTAAGGAATTTTTACTTAGAATGCTCATTGTCCTCCGATGACCATGTTCTAATAGCATTCATCCATACAAGTCCGTTCTGGGTCCGAACAGAACCGATGGCACTATTCCTGCTACATCCATTTTGGAATAATCCCCAAGTTTAGTAGCGACTAGCCCTTGCATTTCACTGCTCCATCTTCGACTCCATCCTCTTTTTTTCACATCAAAAACGTACACGTTGGATCGAAGTGGTTTTGGATAACAAATCCGATCTCGGTCTCTTTGAAACAACATTCGATATTTCCGGTAAACTCAACCCCGGTTCTTTAGAAAATAAACAGATGAAAATAAGATCGGAGATGACCTCCTAACCGTTAGTGGATGGATTTCCTTATCAACGTCCTAGAAGAACGAAACGAGTTTATACGTACGGTATAGCACCTCGAACGGTAGTTGTACCATATAAATCCCGTATTTCTCCTAGATATTCCCAAAGTTATATTTTGGGTCCAAATTTGATAGTCAGTTATTTAACTATCAAAAATCAATCATTCAACCAAATATTTCCTTTCCACTTAAAAACACCAAGTCTTCTTTTTAATTTAAATCTCAATCACTTAAATTTCTTTATCCAAAATATATACTTTCTTATCGAATTAAATATATTCATAAACTATTCTTTTAAAGATATTTGGAAGCCTTTAAAAAAATTTGGAAAGTCTTACTGCGGTATCAAACCATGGATTCACAGCTCAATGGTTACGTCTCTATCCCAAAGAAATTCAAGACTTAACTGCATGCACTCACTACCTCCGATTTCGCCATGCGGGTATACCATTACTTCCAGAAAACTTTATTTTAAAATTTTCAAAATAGTACTTATGAAATTTCTATAATAATTTTTCCAAGTTAATTTTAAGCCATTACTCTTTAAAATAAAAGTTACTATAAAATAATATTAATATAGAATAATCTATCTCTTAAAATAATAATACAGATTAATTTTTAAATAATATTTAGCTTAATATCAACCATTTATAAAACTACTTAATTAATACTTAAATATACTTTAAACAATTTTAACAACTAAATAATTAATTTTCTGAAATATTCTTAACCACTTTTTAATTTTTCTAATAAATACTTAAAAATCCTTCTTTTTAAAATAAACTTAACTTCTCAGAAAAAATATGTTTTAACTCCAATATAGCCAGTCTAATTTTTTATAATCCCTCTCGATTTATTTCCAGCTTGATTTACGTTCCAATTCCATAAATTCCCTTTTTCACATTTATAAAAATAAATCTACTATTTTTTTTAAACCGATTAACCCATCTCCTTATAAATCCTCACCATGAATTTTTAATTCAATTTATCCATTGATAATTTACTTTACTTTATTTATAAACTTCGTTTATAAATTTCACAGTCTCATTTCCTGTTTTAAAACGGTTTCACAACACTTAATTGATTTTAAATCGATTTCTAATTTAAATTCATTTTTTAAATCAATTTCTTAAATAACCCAAATATATTCTAAAACCCACTAATTTCATATCTCACTTCCTTTTTATGATTTAAAATCTTATTTAAAATCTAGTATAACAATTTATATTCTAATTTCAGATTTCCTTTTATTCTTTCCCAAACTATTTTAAATCTCGGTTTTTTTAAATAAATCCTTTTATACTTAAACCAAATCGCTTAAGTTCTATTATTTAAATACTTTTATTCAAATATTCCAAAATCTCTATCTTTCCATATTCAGAAATTATCAAGTACAATTTTAAAATCAAACAATTTATTTTACCCGAAGTTCATTTCTTTAATTTATCCAAATTTCACTATAAATATTTTTACTTTAAATTTTCCTTTTTAATTCCTTTCTAAAATTTTAAACATTTATCATTCGTATTTAAAAAAACCAAAATCTAACCAGTAATTCAATAGCATCCAATAAATTTAGATTCCACTAAAATCTATCATAGATTATTCAAACGAATCATATCACTGAATATGGGAATAATTTCAACATTTTTGAGGAATCCAGTTGGATCCCTCCAACCTGTTTCCCTGCATCCACAAATGTTAATACAATATAAAAATACCAATCCCACTTTGAGGGGGATATCGCGGTATATAGGGTCATCCGCTATTATGCGGGGCGCATAGGGTCTCATGCGCTATATATATGTGGGAATATCAATCACTCCAATATATATATATACTACTATATATACTATCACATTCAACTGATAATATTTATCAAATTTAAACCAACAACCAATAATTAATTTAACTATTTAAAATTAATTGCAGTATTCCAAATTTGAGTGAGATTAACTCACCTTGATTTTTAATTTGCTAATCGATCCCAACAATAATCCTTTTTCACAGCTTCCGCAGCTCCGAACCCACACCTGACTGGTTCTGTTCGATCTAAACCTCGTATAAGTAATTTCTGAATTTATATAAATTAGCAATTTCACTTTTAATTAAAATTTATCAACTAATTACTTAATTCAAATTAATTACCTATTAACGAATTTAAGTAACCAATTTATTGGCTTAATAAAAATAATTAGCAACCTAATTACTTCATATCTAATCGTTATTAAATCATAAATTATTGAAGTTTAAAATTTTTATTTTAACAACTTATTAACAAGATTTTAATTGAATGATAATAAATTTTTCAAAGCTCACATTTAATTTACAACATGAACCAGGGTTAAACATTGCTCACCAAAAATCCAAACGGCCAATGGCCAAGGCCATGAACCCGCAACCAAACCCTCTACAGTCGTCACATCCTCCAACAGCTCGCTATCTCGATCGTGAAAATCGAACCCAGAAATCAAAAATGGTTCCGACTTCCCTTCAATTTGAAACGCCGAACCGTCCATCTTCAGGTCACCATCGAGCACGACATGTCGCCCACACCGCCGCCAACCCTCCGGCCCTGCCGCGTCGCCTCCCTCACCCACATCGACATTGCATCTCAAGTTCGA
The DNA here is from genome assembly GCA_030737815.1 of Allium fistulosum. Taxonomy (NCBI): domain Eukaryota; kingdom Viridiplantae; phylum Streptophyta; class Magnoliopsida; order Asparagales; family Amaryllidaceae; genus Allium; species Allium fistulosum. The sequence goes on from CM060902.1 coordinate 1,029,260,493, forward strand.
AATTCCAAATCTCCAAACGATGAGACCCTAGTTGCGACCGCAATCCAACCCAACTCGAAAACGAGCTCGTGATTCCCCCTTCATTCTCTTTTTTTGAAGCATTTATCTTGATTTCGTATTGTAAATGGAAGACGATATCGGCTGCTACGTTTCTTTTTTTTAGCTATACTCTGTTGCTCAGCTTGATGTATAAAAAGAGAGGGAGGGAGGAAACGTGTTTGGAAATGCTTGCATGTTTGAATGGGTCTAGTACAGTGATTTGAAGGGAGGTGAAAAAGTTCTGATGTGAAGATGGTCAATCAATATAAATATATACATTTATTTAAAATTTAAATCGTCTCGGTTTCGCAACTTAAAATCTCGACCTCTGATCGAGACGTGCCGCTAGGCATTTAAAATGTTATACCCTTATTCCGAGCGCAATGGAAGAGGTTTCGAGTCCTAATTCGATCGTATGGAGAAGATAGCTTTTTGGACCAAATTATTATATCGAATTTTCGATATAAATTTCAGCGCATTTATATTCCGTACGACCAAACGATAACTCCAAATGCTACAAAATTCGAAACCCGATAATAATACACTATTAAGGATCTAATGGAACTGGTTTCGTCGAATTCTGAGACTATGCCGCAGAAGGCTATTTTTAAATATTAATTTAAATGATATATTTTTAAAACTGAACAAATCACTTTGAAATTAAATTTTAAGACTTTTATTATCTTCATTATTATCAATATAAATTTTATAAGCCTTTAAATTATTTTTAACAAGCTTAAAACTCCAGATTCGATATTTTACCCAATTTCCAATTATTTAAATCAATAATTAAATTATCCGAAAATAAGTTAAAAATTAACTTTTAAATATTTAAAATCAATTAAATATTCCAATTTCAGATATCTAAAATTCTGGGTCGTTACATACCTTTTTTCTGTGTTTGCAACATAAACTTTTGTTTGTGTTCCCATATTAAAGGCAGTATTTTTATATTTACCATGGTTTTTTTGCCCATTCAATTTCACTATTTCACTAAACCTTACGCTACTTTACCAATTATGTTCTTAAAATTTAATTCCTTGCTTTAATTAAATAAAGCAAATAATAATCACTATTGTTATGGTATCTTATTTTTGTCTTCCTGACAAATATATCAAAGGTAAAGGAAACAAAAATTTTAGATGCATAATTTTAAATTATCCTATGTTTTCTTCACGCTGTACCAAAAATTTAGTTGATGTTAGTAATATTAACATAAAAAGATAAAAAATTTGACCATTTCATTCAGAAATACTTATATTAATTTCTTAGAACTTCTCTAAATGAATTGTATGATCTGTTCTGCCTTATTACTTTATTTCTTCCAAAATTGAAAGAGCAAATTTTTTGGAAGTATTCGTATTCTAATTAACTATTTTCAAATTATGTACATGTTTTCTATGTAAATATAACCTTTTCCTGCTTTTTTATATTTGGCTATAAATTTGACAACCATATTTCACACCTATAATTGAAAACATAAATTTTGAGTAGTTTCCATTTCATCGGAATTATTTTACTATTTACTACATCTTATTTTACATATTTATTTTCATTTCTTTCTACCTTTTTTGTTGTTTAATGGTACTTTACCAGTCATGGTCTTGGAATTTATTTTTTTGTTCCGAATAAGATGATTTTATTATGAAGAATATATGGAAGGTGTATTCTACTTTGAATTTCTTACGTCTTATATTTACAGGAAGTTATGGTATGTTTCCCTATGGATTCCTAAGGTATTGAGCAAAGATATAACAAGTAAAAAATTTGATGTACTGTTGTTGTCTTTCAGCTAAACTATACATTATTTTTATCTTGGATTGATAAAGTACGAGTAATTATATCTAAGCAGCAAAGCATAAGACTATACAATTAAAATTGTGCTAATAGTTTTTCTACTTTGTTTTATAATCGAATATATGTTGTATATTTTTTTTATAATTTATACTTTATTTACAAACCGTCAATGTATGTTGATTGGAAGTAATTAACTGCTACAAGTTTAATAAAGTTGTCTGCATAGGTTTTTCCACTTACATAGCATATTGGGCATTTTATTTAGCTCTACCTTATCAGTTCATCAAAGTTGCTTACATTTTGTCATTATTATAAAGCAATTTTTCTTTTCTCTTTTCCATTTGCTACAACTAATTCAAAATACCGTTAAGTTATAATTATCAAGGTAAGTAAGAGTAAGGGTTAGATACAAATATTAATGTATAGTACTTCAGGGGTGATTTTATGTTTGGTTGTATGATATATGTTATACCCTGAAAACAATTAAGTTTTGTTATGCTAATCATTATAACTCAAGGGATTTACTTAGATTTCAAGCATTAATTGTATTCATTATTTGGGATTGTGAACTTGAATGCATGATAAGAATCAATTTAATGTATGTTTCAAAAAAAGTGAAACTATGTGTTAGTATCAAAGTTATCCAATTAACTTTTAATATTTTAACTAATACATTAATTCTTCAATCTACTTCGCACATTCTAATCACTAAGCGATGGTCCTATGATTCAATAAAGTTAGTTTAAACTACCATAAGTTCATTTTATTCATCAAATGACTTCGATAAAATGAGTGAGTATATATTAAAGCTTTAGAGCATTATATTTTTGTGTTCATATCATTTTCGGTGGTACGAAAGGTAGGGAAATAAATTTAATGCATTGAGTATATAGTTTATTTTTATATAAAAAAGTAAGGGAAAATAATATTGATTGAAATATATCTGATTAGTTTACTGCTAAAAGAAATTGTATTGTTAGTGTGACGCCCCACCTCTATGCTCATGCTAACCAAGGACACTACGTAGTAATGCCGTCAACTAGCGTGAAGAATAAGGCTGTTGAGGAGCGGCCATCTGTGCAATTGCCTTGTGCGAGCACCGATATGTCAGAAAATATAACATGCATTTCATTTCAAGAGGGAAGCCGACATACCGATACAAACTCAAAGCTATTACACAGTGGCTAAGTGGACATCGGAAACAAATATAGAAATAAACATAACATAAATCAGTCACAGATGTTCATATCACAGAGGCGGAAACAGATATGAATATATAACAACAAAAATTGAAATGTTCACCAAATCAATTCAAACCAAAAGCAATTGAACATGAATATGTGTTAGGAATTCATACCTAACCTTAATGATAGAAATAGACATAAATGTGAGATAAAAATCTCACCTTTTACACAAAAACAAGGAAGAAGTAGCTTGAAAACAAAGGAGAATCAACCACTCTTAAATCTCAACTCAAGGAGCTTGAATCTTAGCTCAAAAGAAGAACATTTCCAAAGTTAGGTTTAGAAAATTTCTGAATTTAAAAAGAGACTGAGTTGGAGAAGAAGATGGAGATAATTACCAATAGTTTCCCTTTGAATTTGGAGCTAAAACTTGGATTTGCTAAAGAAACTAGGGTTTAGGATTTTAATTTCCCATTCCTCTCCCCATTTTCAGTTTTACTTGAGAGTTTAAGGAAATAGAAATGTGGTGAAGAGGAGAGGTGGACTGAACTAGGGCATAGAGAGAGTTGGGGTGAAACCCAAACCCAAAGCCCAATAGAAAATAGCAAAATTCGACTTACTCCAAATATATCAATGTTTATACTTAAAAGAGTCACAAATGCCATTTTGGACTCAATAGAAGTGGTCCCGAGTCCCAATTCGACTGTTTGCAAAAAGTAGCTTTTCAGACCTTAATCCGATTAACGATTCTACATTTAAATAAAAAATTTAAATATCCAAAACTCTAAAATATGCAGGTTGTTACAGACTCCCCTCCTTAAAGAAATTGCGTCCTCGTAATCTTTAAGAAATAAATAAGAAGTAACAACAATAAAAACATATCAACACAAAATGAAGAATTTTGAAAATGAAAAGTTCACCTTAAGGAGCACGAGAGAGCAAGCCCGGATGTATTCGCTTCATGAATTCCCTGGATTCCCAAGAGCAATCCTCAGGATTTGAGGACCATTGAACTTTCACAAGAGGAACATCTTTATTTCGAAGGCGTTTGACCTCCGAAGCAATGATTCGAATAGGATGTTGCTCATAAGTCAATTTAGGCGAAACTTCAATTTTTTCAATAACACCGGGCTCAAGAATAGAATCTGAATCTCGAAGGCATTTCCGTAGTTAAGAGACATGGAATACGTCATGAATAGAAGAAAATTGGGCCGGTAACAAAAGGCGATAACCCATGGAACCAATGCGTTCGGTGATGGGAAACGGGCCAATATATCGAGGTGCTAATTTTCCCGATCGACTGAAACGCACAACACCTTTCATAGGCGAAACACGAATAAACACAAAATCTCCCACAGAAAATTCTAATTTCCTTCTTTGATTATCGGCATAGGATTTTTGTCGACTTTGAGCTTCTTTCATTCTATGTCGAATAAGGTCGATCTTTTCTGTGGCATCACGAATAAAATCTGGACCTAAAACCAGCTTCTCACCAGCTTCAAGGCAACACGAAGGAGATCAGCATGGCCTTCCGTATAGTGCCTCGAAAGGAGCCATACTAGATTGAAAGCTATTATTATAGGAAAATTCAACAAGAGAAATATGATCTTCCCAACTTCCGCCAAAATCAAGAACACATGCACGAAGAAGATCTTCAAGAGTTTGATTCACCCGCTCGGTTTGCCCATCGGACTGAGGATGATAAGCGGTGCTAAAATTAAGCTTTGTTCCCAAAGCTTTTTGAAGGCCACTCCAAAATCCACTAGTAAACAATGGATCCCGATCGCTAACAATAGAAGTTGGAAATCCATGCAATTTAACAATTTCCTTGACAAAAAGTTTAGCAAAAATAGGTACGGTCCGATTGGACCGAACAGGAATAAAATGGGTGGATTTTGTAAGTCTGTCTACTATCACCCATAGGCTATCATGGCCTGATCGAGAACGGGGAAGACCGTCAATAAAGTCCATGGAAATCTGATCCCACTTCCATATTGGAATTTCCAATGGTTGCAATAACCCACCGGGCCTTTGATGTTCGACCTTAACAAGTTGGCAAGTCATGCAACGTTTAACAAAGTTAGCAATATCGGATTTCATTCCCTCCCAATAATAAAGTCGCTTCATATCCGCGTACATTTAACTACTACCGGGATGAATGGAAAATTTAGAACGATGAGAATCTTCTAAAATATCTTTACGAAGATCAATAATATTTGGTACAATTAGTCTACCAAATTTTCGAATACCGCCACGAGCATCAATATTAAAGTCTTTCAACCCTTCAATATCAATTATATTCCTACAACTTTGGCCAAGAAGAACCGATTCGGGATTGTGCTTTTGAGCTACAAGAATGCGGTCAAAAAGAGAAGGATAAGCTTCAAGGCTACACAAAACAAGAGATGAACATAAATTAGATTCACTATCTCGAATCTCACAAGTGGATAAAGTCTCGAGATCATTCCACTCGGATATCATCATAGAAACAACCGCTTGTTGCTTACGACTAAGGGCATCGGCAACAAGATTTCCCTTTCCGGGAGTATAAAGAATATCAAGATCATAAGATGCAAGGAACTCGAGCCAACGTTGTTGACGCAAATTAAGTTCCTTTTGAGAAAATAAATACTTCAAGGATTTATGATCGGTGTAGAGAACAAATTTCTCTCCCAAAAGAAAATGATGCCAAATTCTAAGGGCGAATACGATAGCCGCAAGCTCTAAATCCTGAGTGGCATATCTAGTCTCGGCAGGCTTTAGTTGTCTAGAAGCATAAGCGATAACATGTTCCCTTTGCATGAGAACTGCTCCCAAACCAATACGACTAGCATCGGTATAAACAATAAAATCTTGGTTCCCATCGGGAATCACAAGAATAGGAGCATCGAAAAGGAGTTCTTTTAATTTTTGAAATGAAGCTTCACATTTGTCCGACCAAATGTATTTAATTCCCTTCTTTGTCAAATTAGTAAAAGGTATGGAAATCTTAGAAAAGTCTTTTATGAACCGACGGTAATAGCCCGCCAATCCGAAAAAGCTACGAATTTCCGTCACACTCTTCGGTCTCTTCCAATTTTGAATCACTTCAATCTTTGAAAGATCCACAGAAATTCCGGATTCAGAAATAATATGCCCCAAGAATTTCACACGAGATTGCCAAAAGTGGCATTTAGAAAATTTTGCTTTTAATTGATTGCTCCTAAGAGTTTCCAACAGCATCCGAAGATGATTTTCATGCTCTTCCTCGGTTTTAAAATAAATAAGAATATCATCTATAAAGATGAGAACAAATCGATCGAGGAAGTCTTTGAAAACTCGATTCATAAGGTCGACGAAATACACTGGAGCATTCAGCAAACCAAATGGCATAACAAGCCATTCATAAGATCCATAACGAGTACAGAACGATATCAAAGGAATGCTATCCTCTGCAATACGGAGCTGATGAAAACCAGTTGCTAAGTCTAACTGTGAAAAGAATTTAGCACCACTAAGCTGATCGAATAAGTCATCAATCTGAGGCAAGGGATATTTATTCTTGATGGTGAGATCATTAAGCTTGCGGTAGTCAACGCAAAGCCTAAGTGTACCATCAGATTTCTTCATGAAAATAGCTGAAGCTCCCCATGTAGAGGAACTAGATTGAATAAAGTGCTTTGTTTCCAATTCGGATAATTGTTTGCGCATCTCCTCATTTTCTTTATTGGACATACGATAAGGAGCACGAGTAATAGGTAGAGCTCCAGGGATTAGATTAATTTGGAACTCAATTGATCGCTTAGGTGGTAATCCTAGAACGGGCTCGAATACGTCAGGAAATTAACGAACAATGTGAATGAGAGAAATGACATCTTCCTCATCATCATTATCGTCATCACGAGGATTTAAAGAATATAAAGATGCCGTTAAGTTGGAATCCGAATCTTTAAGAACGAGAGAAAACTGCTTAACAGATTGCGTATGCCGAAGATATATAGTCCGCTCAGGACATAGGATATGGGCTTCATAACGGTTAAGCCAATCCATCCCCAAAATCATTCTGAAACCTAAATAACGCATAACATGCAAATCGGCACGGAAAGAGTAATCACACAAAATAATTTTGACATCTTTACATAATAAACTAAGTGTTGCGGATCCACCAACCGGATTCTCAATTCTCAAAGAAGTCATCAAGCCAATAACATCCAAAGACAAAGCATCAACAAGTTCTTTTGATATAAAAGAGTGAGATACACCCGTATCAAAAAGAACTCTAATAGGAAGATCACGAAATATAATGATGCCATCAAGGATAGAATGAGAAATACCTTGACCACGAGAAGTGTTAGCAGGGGTTTGTACAACATTTAGCTTGCCCTCCTTCTTGCCTTGAAGTTTGGGACACAAAGATATAGTGTGACCCGAGCTCTTGCAATAGCGGCAAGAAATAGACTTCGGGCACTTGTTGGCATAGTGGTCCTTAGAACCACAATTGTAACATTCTCCGCGACGAGGGTTAGGAGTATTTGCTACCAGTGTTGCTTGCTTTCCCTTTTTGTTGGGATTAGGCTTGAATTTAAAAGTTCTCTTCTTGTTGATGTTTGGTTTGACCTCAGCATCGCTATCTTTATCAGCCTCTTCGAGACGAAGAGCAATATCAACAAGCTGATCAAAAGAAACTTCTAATTTCATAAGTAATGGCTTTTTGAGGCTCTTGTTCAAGCCATAAACAAACCTCTGATTTTTCTTCAATGGGGTATTAATATACTCGACCCCATATTTTGATAGAGATTCAAAAGAAGCGACGTAATCCGTCACGGAAGATTCACCTTGAACAAGGTCTATAAAGCGTCGGGCCAAAGATACTTTTTCAGCTTCCGGCACGAATTTCAACTCGAACCTTTCCCGGAATTGCTCCCAAGTAAGGTCCGCTTCAATAATTTCGGAGATCAAAAGCTCGTACCAGTCCAATGCTCTTTCTTGGAGCATACTAGAAGCCACTTGGACTCGGTGAAGATCAATAAGATTCATGCGAGAGAAGATACAGTCGCATGTTCGAAGCCAAGCCTGGACTTCTATAATGCTCTCGGAACCTTTGAATGGCTTTCCATCCAAATTGGTGTAATCACTGCACAAGCATGCAAACCCAGATTTAGGATGAGTGGGCTCAGGAATAGGTCCGAAAGCTTGAGCATTTCTTACAAGATCAAGAAGTTGCTGAGCAGACATAAATACTCCATCCTGGGGAGTAGCACTAGATTGACCGGCGCTGGGACGACCAGTTCTAACTATTTCTCTTCTTTAAGAAAGAAAGAAAAGAGAAAAAGGTTAATCTGAGAATGAATATCAAACAAACTTGATTGATAAAATAAGGCATCACAAAAGAAAATAGGATAGTACGGTTTCAGTGACTCGAATTAAATCCTATGGCACGATTCCTAAGAAAGACTTAGGACAATGATCCTTGCTAGATTATTCTACAATGTTCTGAAGTTTGGCTCTGATACCAAGCTATGACGCCCCACCTCTATGCTCACGCTAGCCAAGGACACTACGGAGTAATGCCGTCAACTAGCGCGAAGAATAAGGCTGTTAAGGAGTGACCATCTGTGCAATTGCCTTGTGCGAGCACCGATATGTCAGAAAATATAACATGCATTTCATTTCAAGAGGGAAGCCGACATACCGATACAAACTCAAAGCTATTACACAGTGGCTAAGTGGACATCGGAAACAAATATAGAAATAAACATAACATAAATCAGTCACAGATGTTCATATCACAGAGGCGGAAACAGATATGAATATATAACACCAAAAAGGTGTACATCAGAGTAGTGGTCAAATAAGATCCACAATATCACCAAAGAATAGATACAAGTGCTAGACAAAAGAATATGTATACATCATAGAGTCTATATCTCGAATGTATAACAACAAAAACTACAAATGTAATGTAGTTAGACAAAAGTCAGAAGATGATCCCAGATAAGGAGTCAAGCAGAAGCACCTGAAATATCTCGGTCAGACCCGAGTATTATTTAATAAGAAAATAATAAACGGATCAGTCTAGCTATAGATATCAGATAAAGGAATGAGATGTAAGCAGAGATATAATAAGAATGTATGATAACAGTAATGTCATACTAGAACAAATATGATATAAAACAACAAAAAAATCATACAATATCTCAAGAATCTCAAATTACCAAAAAGAATGTCATATTCTTTATTTTATTCACCATACCACAAATATTAACAAACATATAATTGCCAATCACATAAAGAGGTGAAACACACAAATTCTAGAAATCATCAAATAGAAATCCAGAAATCAAAAAGGGGGGAAGGCCTATCACAAACGGGGGCATGAAAACTCACCTACACGTGTATCACAAATGGAACGCTATTCCAAGGTCACTAACCATAAAAATTGAGCCGAAGCTCCACAAACGGTCCTAAGACCACGAGTCGCTATCCCGCCAAATTGAACCGAAGTTCCACAGAAACGGGGTTTAGTCTCCCTCGCAGACAAATAGACATCGCACATCGCTAGTCTAAATCACAAAATGATCATCATTGATCAATAAAAAGTGTGAATTACACTAAGCCAATAAATATATGAGTTTAGCTTCATGTCCCATAACCACTAGCTTAACTTAAATATTTACGAACAAATTATAGATTTCCACTCGAAAATTGTCACAAGATTTTCAATCGAACAAGTCCAAAAATTAACCGACGAAGTAAACGCAAGCGTTTCATTCCACTTGTTTTGCTAAGCCGTTTAATTATATTTTCTCATACGAATGAGGTAAACGTTTGTGTATACTAATAGATTGGAAAACGGTTTTGAAAACAAGCTTTATATTTAAAATAGAGTTGAAATCATCTTTGTAAAAGATTTTGAATATTTACTACTAGTATAGAAAACCTTTATATTTTAAAGTGACGAACCATAGAAATGATTGTAGAAACAATTAATCACCAAAATCCACGTTCGAAGACGTGAATCAAATCCAAAGAAATCGATACCGAATCCATTAAAATGGATATACCCAAAAATCCCGAAATAGAAGTCATCAAAATTGATAACAGATGATAACAACAAATGGAGAATCAAGAATCGATTAAAAATTGGAAACTCAAACACAAAAGGCAAAATAGGCAGAAACAGTAGGTTCAGTCGACTGGACCAGGGTGGTCAGTCGATTGACACAAATCCTAGAAACTTTCTGTTTCCAGGCTCGGTCGACTGAGCCAGGGTGGTTGGTCGACTGAATCATGCCTGGAAACTTTCCGTTTCCAGCCTCGGTCGACTGACCAGGGTGGTCGGTCGACTGAATCATGCCTGGAAACTTTCTGTTTCCAGGCTCGGTCGACTGACCAGGGTGGTTGGTCGACTGAATCATGCCTGGAAACTTTCTGTTTCCAGGCTCGGTCGACTGACCAGGGTGGTCGGTCGACTGATACCAGAAATTCCAGTATTCTCAGCCTAGCCCCCAAGGGGCAAAATCCCAAACAATTGGCGAACGGACGAACGATGGGCGCTAGGGGTTTACACCAATTGGCAACCCAGCCCTATAGGCTCTTCGATACGCCAACAAAAACACGTTCACAAATCAAAATAAGGATTTTCAAAGTTTTGACTTCAGAACACCAAAAATTGAAATGTTCACCAAATCAATTCAAACCAAAAGCAATTGAACATGAATATGTGTTAGGAATTCATATCTAACCTTAATGATAGAAATAGACATAGATGTGAGATAAAAATCTCACCTTTTACACAAAAACAAGGAAGAAGAAGCTTGAAAACAAAGGAGAATCAACCACTCTTCAATCTCAACTCAAGGAGCTTGAATCTTAGCTCAAAAGAAGAACATTTCCAAAGTTAGGTTTAGAAAATTTCTGAATTTAAAGAGAGATTGAGTTGGAGAAGAAGATGGAGATAATTACCAATAGTTTCCCTTTGAATTTGGAGCTAAAACTTGGATTTGCTAAAGAAACTAGGGTTTAGGATTTTAATTTCCCATTCCTCTCCCCATTTTCAGTTTTACTTGAGAGTTTAAGGAAATAGAAATGTGGTGAAGAGGAGAGGTGGACTGAACTAGGGTATAGAGAGAGTTGGGGTGAAACCCAAACCCAAAGCCCAATAGAAAATAGCAAAATTCGACTTACTCCAAATATATCAATGTTTATACTTAAAAGAGTCGCAAACGCCATTTTGGACTCAATGGAAGTGGTCCCGAGTCACAATTCGACTGTTTGCAAAAAGTAGCTTTTTGGACCTTAATCCAATTAACGATTCTACATTTAAATAAAAAAATTAAATATCCAAAACTTTAAAATATGCGGGTGTTTACAGTTAGGGTAACAAAAAAACATGAATAAAAATTTCATAATAACACATAAGACTATAAAGGTAATAAAAATTGTAAATGAGGATAGATAGTAAGGGCTTTACTGCTATAAATATATGGACAGTCCTTTTATGTGCATATATTTTTAATAAACAACTTATGCATACTGGTCAAACCACTTTAACTAACATGAAATACTTCTTCTATATTCAAAAATAAATATTTTACATTAGACAATCAAATTGATGATGTTCGAACGATCACAAACATAGAAAAAACAAATTATTTAAAACATATTTAAGATGTCATTATTGGAGAACAAAGAAACCGTGCACAAAGAAATCAAAAACAAAATTCATAAATTTGATTGTGTAGAACACAACATACTCAATTAGTTTTTGTCAGAAGAAATTGTATTGTTGAAGTAAAAAAAGCATGAATAAAAATTTTATAATAACACATAAGACTACAAAGGTAATAAAATTATAAATGAGGATAGATAGTATGGGCTCTACAACTATAATCGTGTAGACAATCCTTTTATGTGTATATACAAAAAAATTGACCATTTCATTCAGAAATACTTATATTAAATTCTTAGAACTTGTAACGACCCGGATTTTTGGTCGTTAATTTTGAACAATTAATTCATTTTAAATGTTGAGTTTTGGAATGTGAATGGGATTTCATTACGAAGTTTATCGATCAAAAATAGTGTAATGAAAACTTAAGTTCCAGATATAGTGATTTAATTAATCAATTTAATTTTTGAGTTAATAATTAAAAATCGCTTAAATAATTGAATTGGAGTTGAATATGAAATCGAAATGATTTCTGATATTTATATAAATTATTTTTGAATTAGAATTGAGTAAAAAAGTTTTTAAAACTAAAATTTCAAGCGATTTCGGAATTTTCGAAAACCCTCGATTTAATCGACATGTTAAAATAGCGATCCGAGGCATAGTCTCTGATTTCGACGAAACCAGTTCCATTGGATCAGTAATAGTGTATTATTATCGGATTTCAAATTTCGTAGCGTTTGGAGTTATCGTTTGGTCGTACGGGATATAAACGCGTTGAAATTAATATCGAAATCTAATATAATAATTGAGTCCAAAAAGCTATCTTCTCCATACGATCGAATTAGGACTCGAAACCTTTTCCATTGCGTTCGGAATAAGGGTATAACATTGTAAATGCCTAGTGGCATGCCTCAATAGGAGTTCTAGATTTTAGGTTGCAAAGATCAAGACGTTTTGAAATTTAAATTATTTTATCAATTAGTCAGACTTCCTTTCAGCTGGTATTTATCCTTTCACTGTACTATCTTCCTCTCCTACATGCCAATTTCTTATCAGTCCATCTGTCCTCTTTGTTTTAAATCACGTATATCTTATCCTTTATTCCCTTATCCTTTTTCACGAATTCAAACCAAAAAAAATATGGCCGAGCAAAATGAAGAAATTTTATTCGCGTATTCCCTTTTACTTCTTGTTCGAAAATCATATGCGCTCGAGCCTTCCTCCTCCCAGTTATTCGATCCTCCTCGCTGTAAATCGAAAACAAAATCGATTTCATACAAAAATGGCCGAACTCAATTCGAACAAAAGAAAATAAAATAGAAGAGGGACGCGATTGCAACGCATGGACCTAGGAGGGGGCGACGGAGCAATGGCGGAACTGGGGGCGTCGAACTCAGGCGGTGGCGCGCATGTCTCGGGTTGAAGTCGCGATCGAAGTCGCGCGTTGATTTGCCGTGATGTGGGGCGGCATCGAAGTTGAAGAAGGGCCGCGGTCGGCTGAAGGAAGCGGCGATGCAATGTAGGTAGTGGAATCGCGATGGCGTGTAGCGGTGGAGACGCACTCGCGTGCGATTAGAGGAAGGGTTTCCTGAGGCGAGGTCGATGTCAAGGTGGGCTTGGCTGCAACAGTAGTGTTCGACGAAGCAGCGTCGTGGAGATGGAAGTCTAGGAAGGTGGCGCGACATCTCGGGGCAATGCTATCAGAGGCGATGGCGATTTTTCTAGGGAGATGACTTCGGTGTAGGAAGGAGGAACAGTAAGTGTCGCGATGGTTTTGTGCATGCTGGAAGCGTAATTGGTTGGAAGGTAAATTTTAATTATGTTGTTTTAAAAGAAAATAGTGGAATTTAATTTTATTAAATTGAATTTAAGTTATAAATGAAATAACTATGTCACATAAGGTTGAAATCACCTAAACAAGTTGGGTTAATTCGTATATGGATATTTACACAAAAAGATTGGTTTGGCGATCAGAAAAAAAAAGAAAGAAAGAAAAAGTGAGTAAATCTCACTCTGTTGGACTACTGGTTTTAATTTAAAATAGTTAGAATTAACTATTGAATGCTGGTTGAATTTTATAAATTATTATTTGTTGGATGTTATGTATATATAGTAATATATATACTAGTATTTGGAGTGATATTCCCGCACATTATAGTGGATGAGACCTTATGCGCCCCGCATAATAGCGGATGACCCTATATACCGTGATATCTCCCTCGAAGTTGGATTGGTATTTTTAATGTTGATTAACATCTATGGATGTAGGGAAACAGGTTGGAGGGATCTAACTGGATTCCTCAAAAATGTTGATTAATTTTCACATATAGTGATATATGATTAGTGTGAATAATCTGTTATAGATTATTGCTATGATATTGAATTATTAAATGTGAAAAATAGCACGGACCTTAAATATGGTATTTTAAATACCGTAAATAGTTATTTTTGAAATATAAGGAATTAAAAAGGAGATTTTGAATATAAAAATATTAATAGAGAAATTTGGATTATTTTAAAGGGAATTAAGTGGAATGAAAAAAATAATAATTTGATTAGGGTTATACTTAACTATTCGTAAATTTGTTTAAATAGAGATTTTTAAATAAAATTATATAAAGGAATTTGAAATGATACTTTGAAAGTATGGGAAGGAGTTGGGATCGATATCAAAAATAGATTTGAAATTAGAATGGGTTTTATTAAGGAAGGGATGTATAAAATGAAATTTTATAAATAAAATTGGTTTTATAAATAAGTGAAGCTCAAAGGAGTTTACAAATTTATAAATGAGGTTTATAAATAAGGGACAATGATATTAGTGGATAAGTTGGAATATAAGTTTACGATGTGAATTTATATCAAGTTATGGGAATCGTTTTGGTAAAGAAATAGTGGAATCTACTTTTGAATGAGAGAAAAATGGTAAATTGAGATATAAACAATGTGATACGAATCTAGATGGATTTATAAACTAAATTTGGCAATATTGGATTTTTAAAAATAGATTTTTGTCGAGAAATTAAAATTTTGTAAAAATGAGATTTTTAATTACTATGCTATATAATTTAAACTATTATTTAAATTAGAATATTCCTAAAGGCTAATTATTATAATACTTAACATTTATTGAAACAAATTCTAATTTTATTAATCAGCTTTGTAAATTAATTAGTTATTTGGAAAAGAGTTATCGATGTTATTTAAAATGTTTTGATATTATAAATTTACTTAAACATATTTTAAAAATAAACTATTATCATTTCAAAATACTTGTTATATATATATAGTTTATAAAAGATTGAAAGTTATTTAAAAATCCTCTCGAGATTGCGAACGAAGTTATTTAATGGATAGGATTTTATAAAGGGAAAATCTTATAATAAAATTCTTGGAACTTAAGGAAGGTTCTGAAATATTAGGAATAAGAACTTTGGGTTGAATCTGAAGTCATAGAGAAGTTATAAATAGATAGAAGAGATTATAAGCGGATATAATCAATTTTGAAAAGGGTAGGGGAATTAATGTAAACTTCGGAGACTTATGAAATAAGTTATGAAAATATACTCTAAAGGGTTGATATTGGAAATGATTTTGGAAAATAAGGCTTATAATATTTCCCTAAGTATAAAAATGGAAATTTTGGAATATCTCTAAGTGTTGAGATGATTTGGAAATATCCTGTCATAGATTTAAGTATTTGAAACTGTTTTCAAATATTGGAATGTGGAAAGGAATTTGGATATATATCTTAGTAAAGATATTTTGAATAAAGCTTTGAAGAGTTATAAAATAAGGCCAAGTGCTTTCTTATGGATGTTTTATTGATAGTTAAATAACCGACAATCAATGTTGGCCAATTTCGTTAATCGTTTCAAAGAGAACGGGATCGGATTTTATTATCCGAAAACCACTTCGATCCGGTTTGAACGTAACGAATGAATACCATGAAGATGATGAAGACGATGATTCGGTTTGTCCAGACCCTTGACAACTTGTATGGACGAATGCTATCAGAACATCGTCATTGGAGAACGATGAGCATTCTAACTAAAATTGTTCTTGAAAGGTAATGCTTTGCCTCAAACCTCATCAACCGGGAACAACTAAAACAGGGGAGATGTAGTAAGGCTAAGTGGGTCGCACCCAAGTAGGGTATGTTATCACTTTTTAGATGTCCTCGGAAACCTTTATATTATGGATATGGTTATGCATGAAAGAAGGAGCGCTCGATAGTAAGGGTGGGAACACCCGGGGTGATAACAGATTCGGTCTATCCACGTTAGGGGTAGGCCGGTCTTGTATAGCAGGGGATCCAGGCGATGGTCCTCAATACATTGTTCTAGAGGTGTACTGTGATGGGCGGTACCCCAGTGGCATAGTCATTCGTTGGAATCCATTCTCCAATATGAGCTTACGGTTTTGTTTGTAGAGCCTAGTATGCTGGAATTTAATTAATGTAAAAATTTCAGCTATTTGAATAAGTATTTGTATTTAGACACTATTATAATATCACTGGATTTTCTATAAAATGTTTTGGTTATCGTAAGGGAAAAACCCGTCGTGTTTATGTGTGACGCGGTCTTATGAGATACCTTTGTTTTTCAAATGATTTTGATAACTCTAACAATTCAAATTGAGTGTGTTTTCTCACGCTGGTTTTCCAGACTGACTCGGATGTTATCTTATTATAATGCTCGGGTCAGACCGAGTGTTACAGTTTCAGGATATGGTGCTATGGAGGTCAGGAGACGAGCTGGATGATAGGGGCATGTTTTCGTACTTGGCTTATATTTCCGCTGTATTAGGAAAAGTTATTATAACTATCCAGATTGATGTATTGATTATTGTACTCTGATTATTGTAAGTGTAAAACAGTTACAGATTCTTTTGTATAAAAATCTGCTATTATATATTATATTTTGTTCGCTGTGACTGTGAGATTCTATGTTGTTGTTTCTGTTTATTTCTTCTATCTCTTTCTTCTTCTTTACCCTAGTTATTCGCTCTGTCGTACAATTTGGGTTGAACAAGGGTGAATTATTATCAACTCAAAGGGTATGGAACTACGGGTCGCTACATTTGGTATCAAAGTTGAAGGTTAAGTGAGAACCTTGGCTCTGGTGGGGATCACTCATTAGAGATAGAGTAAGTAGTACTCTAGAATGAGTTGAGTGTAATAATAGATATGAGCATGTATTTGTTAGTGAATATAAATGGTTTTATATTGTGTTGATCTATTTGTTGAGTGGTATATAAATTCTGGTCGAATAGTGGGACGCCACTTAAATCGATAATAGTTTCTAAACACTTGAATAGAGCAATTCGACACAGTATGGTTTTGAAGTGGGTAAATGAAATAATTTCACCCAAACTATATTTTGGTATAAAAGAGAATAATTTTCTGAAAATTATTATAATGGTGTGTTTGGTTGTTATTATATATATATAACCAAAATAAGACTTTAAAACTTGGAATGGTTATAAAAACCAAATTAGATTGTATAAGTAAATTATACAAATGAGTTAAGAACTAAAAATGGATTCAAACCCGAAATTTGGAAAATTTAAATCCCGGAGATTTTTAGAAGTGTTTTCCAAAGTGTTTGAAGATAAATAATAGTATTATTATTTTGGAGATATTTTGAATAGAAAAATAGTTTTAAATGGATTTTGGAAGTGATATAGCACTGAACTCACTTCAGTCGCTGGAAAAAAATCTTGGTGATGACTACAGCATCATCTGTATTCATTTTCGAGTTTCTAAGTGATGGATTGCTACCATAGTGAATTGATATGGAGATTTTGGTAAAAACAAGGGTTGTTTTGAAAATTCCGAAAAAGAATTGTTAGGGATAAAATCAGGTTGATTTTAAAATTCGAAGGAAGTGGTTTGTTAGACCAAAATGAATATATATATATATATATTTGATTTCAAAGTGATTTGAAATATATACCAGGTTTTTAAAGAGGGGGTGATTTCAATAAGAAAGGAAAGTATGGAAATTGAGTTTTGAGAGATAAATTTTAACTTAAGTAAGTTAAAATAGAATTGTAAGAATTGAATTTAACTTAGGGAAAGTTAAATAAATTTATTGGGAATTGAGATAATAAATTTCTATATGAATATAAATAAGGAAGTGAAAAAAATTAGAAATTGGAATTGTACCCTTACTTGTTTTAAATTGAATGGATTGGAGTGAGATTAATTTGAGTATGAATAACTCGAGTTTGGTTTTGAAATGTTGGTTAAAAGGAATTAGAATGTAAATAAAAAGGTGAGTTTGATTTGAATCATATGGAATTGAATTGAATTAAATTATGGAAATGTGAATTATAAAGTAACTCTATAAATATTAGTTATAAAATAGGGTCGGATTAGTAATAATATTGAATTTAAGTAAATATAAATTTTGAGTTGTGAAATAATTATATAACCATATGGATAAAATTTTGAATGAAATAAAAATTCAAGTGAAGAATTGGAATTGTGAAATAATAAATTGAAATGGCTTATAAAAATTGAAATTATTGGAATAAAAGTATATTTAAGCTATAAATGAATGTATAATCTCGAGCTAAAAATAAAATATGAATATATTCGAGTATAAAATTGAAGGAAATGTGGAAAATAAGTTGTGTGACTTATAAAATTGAAAAGTGAAACAGAAAACCCAAAATAAAAATGGTTGATATTTTGGTAAAGGAAATTGAATCCAAACTTGAATTATAAAAAGGAATTTGAACTCGATAAAATTAAATGAAGTGATTTTTGAAGTAAAATTCAGATATTGAGATATATATTGGAAGTGAACTAATTAGATGAATTAATTAGTGAATTGAATATGGGAATGGAATTTAACTTGGTTGAATAAAAATCGGATTATGGGTTAAAAGTGGATATTGGAAATGGAACTTGAGTTATAAATAGAATCCGATTTAAATTGTAAGCGAATTTAATATAGTTGGGAATATCGTCGAATAAAATAGAATTAGATTGAAATAGCAATGACTTAAGTTACAAATAAATCCAATTTGAGTATGAATAAATTGAATATAGCCTTGAATATCATTGAAATGAATTCGAGAATGAATTTGAATATGGAATTGAAATTGAAGTGGAATAAATGAAGGAACTAATTAAATTAATTAAGTAAATGAAATGGGATTTGATTGTATAAGAATCAAATTAAATTGAAAAGGAATTTATTTGCAAATGGAAATGAACTTAAGTTGTTTGATTGGAATGATTGAAGTAAATAAATTAACTTGAGTTAATATTTAATGGAAGCTTGGCTGAAATAAATTTATGAAATGGCTATATAATAAATTAGCATGGAATGATTTCAAGCTAAGTAAGTTGGATTTGAATGTAGTGTGGATATGAATGGGATTCAACTGAATTGATCGTGAATGAATTTGAAATGGAATAGAATTGAATATGAATTGATTTGGAATCAATTAAAAATAGCTATAAACTGAAATGGTTATTTTATTAAATGAATAGCGCGGAATTTGCATAGAAAAAAATTGTTGTTCGACGCAGATGAAAGTAAATAAAATTCTATGAACAAATAGAATGTGAAGAAATTGATTTTTAATCAATTTGGAATGGATATGAGTTGCTTGGTATAAAAATAAAATGAATGCATGAAAAGTGAGTTGTAAATGGTATATGGATTGTTGAATGTAATTAAATTAGTATCGAGACCCTGTAATAGCTTATAAAGATATGTTAGCATGCATTGCTTATGACACTACAAGAAAAAGCTCAAAAACCGGCAGGGCAGGGCGACGGCTCCCGACGGCTTATTTCCGACGGTTTCCGACGGGCCGTCGGCGGCCGTCGGAAGCCGTCGGAAATTCGCGAATATTATGCTCCAGCCGAGCCTGCTTCTTCTTCACTTTCATACGAAAATTCTAGGTTAATTTCCCCCAATTCTCTTCCCCAACCCTCCAATCAGCAATTTCGAGATTTCAGGTTCTTCCAGGCTGTGCAATTAACTTCTACTGCTCTTTAGAACAGGTATAATCTCTTGTTTTAGCCAAAATTTCAGTTTTTATCCTAATTCAAGATTTGCATAATTTGATAAATTAGGGGTAATTGTTGATTGAAAATGTTTACAATAGTGTTATAATAGTTTCTAGCATTCCATGGTATTCCTATTTCATCTGATATCGTGAAATTGCGAAAAACATGTATAATTTATATTGATTATATATGTGTGTAGCACTGTTATCATTGTATTGTGTTAGTTTATGCAACAAAAAAATACGTCGAACGAGCCTTTAGTTGATGCGTAATACGTTGAATAAATGTGTTAAATTAATATATATTTTTGTAAATGTGAACATTGAGTAAAACTGTATATTTTTGCAAAATGCGCGCATGTAACTGACAAATGTCACTTAGAGAGTTTTTGGCCCCGTCTGACGAGTGTTGTACATGATCGTTGTATAAATAGTCGTTCTTTTCGAAAAACGACCATTTATATTCATCTGGTACAATGTTTGTCGGATTTGTCCCTGTATTGGACAAGTTATGAACACAGTAAGCATTTACATTTTGTATACTACTTCGTCTCAAACGGTTCATAAAATTTCGGCCTAACTTTTCTTTTTTGTTTCCTGCGTACACGCATTTGTGTACAATGCAGGGAACAAAAGGGAAATGCTGCCGAAATTTTGTTGAATCGTTTGAGACGAAGTAATATACGAAATGTAAATGCTTACTGTGTTTGTAATGGGAAGTAGGATGCCTGACCAATGAAAAAAAAAATTATATATATTTTTAAATCGTTACGTTAAAAAATAAAATGTGCCCTATTTGAAAATATTTTTAAATTTGTGAAGCTGTTCTTTAAATTCAAAATATTATACGACCATGAAAATAATCTTTTTCGAATTTGTATTCTTCAAAATAAATATTAAAGTTTGAACTTCTCATTTTGTCAAATAGGAAAAATGATTGATTATTTTGTTGATCGGAGGAGATGGATGTACCAAAGAAAAGGACTGAGGGGCTCAATAAAAGAAGATTTTTATAATGGTATAAACGTGTTTGTTGAATTCGCTTTAAGTAATAACGGAAACGATCCCGAAATTCGTTGTCCGTGTAGTAGGTGTAGACATTTGAAGTATTTTTTACCAGATGTTGTGAAAGTTCATTTATATTCATGTTTTAACTATTTAAATAAGTGAAATGTTGATGAATTTCATATTTTGTTACTTACCTGGCTTAAATTGAGTAAGTACCGGTACTCGGAGGCTAGCGGGCTAAAATTTTGGGTTACGTAATTGCTTTCGAAGTAAATGCTGGCTTAATAATGCTTAAAAACGCTAAAATAAGGTACGTTTTTGGATTAAATACTGCAAAATATAAATATTGATATATATATATATATTTCGTTTTCCGACCGTGTGGGTCGATGTATATATATTTATCTCTCTTGTCATATTGAAAAAGATTCCCCGTACGAAGGTGACTCTGCCAAAAATTTTCAAAAATTTAGGGTGTTAGAATTTTTTTTGAAAATCTTCGGAAATTTTTTGTTAACGACGATTTGTTTTGAATTGTAATTGAAATAAAGGGTTTTGGAATTAGAATTGAAAACTAATTGTTTTGATTGGAACAAAAGGATTACGAAAAGTGAATGTTGATTTTAACTAAGTGGATTTTGTTAAGTATTGGGTTTGGAGCATTTTCCTACCTTAGCAATTTCGGGGACGAAATTCTTTTAAGGGGGGAGGAATATAACGACCCAGATTTTTGATCGTTAATTTTGAAAATTTATTCATTTTAAATGTTGAGTTTTGGAATGTGAACGGGTTTCAATATGAAGTTGATCGATCAAAAATAATGTAATAAAAAATTAAGTTCCTGATATAGTGATTTAATTAATAAATCTAATTTTTGAGTTAATAATTAAAAATCGCTTAAATAATTGAATTGGAGTTGAATATGAAATCGAAACAATTTTTGATATTTATATAAATTCTATTTGAACTAGAATTGAATAAATAAGTTTTTAAAACTAAACTTTCAAGCGATTTCAGAATTATCGGAAACCCTCGATTTAATCAACACGTTAAAATAGCGATCCGGGGCACAGTCTTGGATTTCAACGAAACTAGTTCCATTAGATCAGTAATAGTGTATTATTATACGGTTTCAAATTTTGTAGCGTTTGGAGTTATCTTTGGTCGTACGGGATATAAACGCATTGAAATTAATATCGAAATCTAATATAATAATTGAGTCCAAAAAGCTATCTTCTCCATACAGTCGAATTAGGACTCGAAACCTTTTCCATTGCGTTCGGAATAGGGGTATAACATTATAAACGCCTAGCGGCATGCCTTGATAGGAGTTCGAGATTTTAGGTTGCAAAGATCGAGACGTTTTGAAATTTAAATTATTTTATCAATTGGTCAGACTTCCTTTCAGCTGGTATTTATCCTTTCACTGTACTATCTTCCTCTCCTGCACACCACCGTCTTATCAGTCCATCTGTCCCTTTTTTTTTAATTCATGCATATCTTATCCTTTTTCATGAATTCGAAAAAAAATATGGCCGAGTAAAATGAAGAAATTTTATTTGCGTATTCCCTTTTACTTCCTGTTCGAAAATCATATGCACTCGAGCCTTCCTCCTCTTAGTTATTTGATCCTCCATGCTGTAAATCAAAAAAAAATCGATCTTCATACAAAAATGGCCGAACTCAATTCGAACGAAATAAAAAAAATAGGAGAGGGACAAGACGATAACGCGTGCACATAGGAGGGGCCGATGGAGCAATGGCGGAACTGGGGGCGTCGAACTCAGGCGGTGGCACGCGTGTCTCGGGTTGAAGTCACGATCGAATTCGTGTGTTGATTTGCCGTGATGTGGGGCGGCATCAAAGTTGAAGAAGGGCTATGGTCGCCTGAAGGAAGCGGCGACGCAATGGAGGCGGTGGAATCGCGATGGCGTGTAGCGGTGGTGACGCACTCGCGTGCGATCGGAGGAGGGGTTTCGTGAGGCGAGGTCGATGTCGAGGTTGGCTTGGCTACAGCAGTATTGTTCGGCGAAGCGGCGGCAGGGAGATGGAAGTCTGGGAAGGTGGCGCAACAACTCGGGATAGTGCTATCAGAGGCGGTGGTGATGTTTCTAGGGAGGTGACTTCGGCGTAGGAAGGAGGAGTAGTAAGTGTCGCGATGGTTTTGCGCATGCCTAGAAGCGTGATTGGTAGGAAGGTAAATTTCAATTATGTTGCTTTAAAAGAAAATAGTGGAATTTAATTTTATTAAATTGAAGTTAACTTATAAATTCAATAACTATGTCACATAAGGTTGAAATCACCTAAACAAGTCGGGTTGATTCGTATCTGGATATCTATGCAAAAAGATTGGTTTGGCGATCGAAAAAAAACAAAAGAAAAAAAGTGAGTAAATCTCACTCAGTTGGACTGCTGATTTTAATTTAAAATAGTTAGAACTAACTATTGAATGCTGGTTGAATTTTATAAATTATTATCTATTGGATGTTATATATATATAGTAATATATATACTAGTATTTGGATTAATATTCCCGCACATTATAGCGGATGAGACCCTATGTGCCCTGCATGATAGCGGATGACCACATATACCGCGATATCCCCCTCGAAGTAGGACTGGTATTTTTATTGTTGATTAACATCTGTGGATGCAGGGAAATAGGTTAGCGGGATCCAACTGGATTCCTCAAAAATGTTGATTAATTTTCACATATAGTGATATATGATAAGTGTGAATAATCTGTTATAGATTATTGCTATGATATTTAATTATCAAATGTGAAAAATAGCACGGACCTTAAATTTGGTATTTTAAATACCATAAATAGTTATTTTTGAAATGTAAGAAACTAAAAAGGAGATTTTGAATATAAAAATATTTATAAGGAAATTTGGATTATTTTAAAGGGAATTAAGTGGAATGAAATATATATATATATATATATAATTTGATTTGGGTTATACTTAACTATTCATAAATTTGTTTAAATAGAGATTTTAAATAAAATTATATAAAGGAATTTGAAATGATACTTTGAAAGTATGGGAAGGAGTTGGGATCGATATTAAAAATAGATTTGAAATTAGAATGGGATTTATTAAGGAAGGGATGTATAAAATGAAATTTTATAAATAAAATTGGTTTTATAAATAAGTGAAGCTCAAAGGAGTATATAAATTTATAAACGAGGTTTATAAATAAGTGAAAATGATATCAGTGGATAAGTTGGAATATAAGTTTACAATGTGAATTTATATCGAGTTATGGGAATCATTCTTGTAAAGAAATAGTGGAATCTATTTTTGAATGAGAGAAAAATGGTAAAGTTGAGATATAAACAATGTGATACGAATTGAGAGGGATTTATAAACTAAATTTGGCAATATTGGATTTTTAAAAATAGATTTTTGTCGAGAAATTAAAATTTTGTAAAAATGGGACTTTTAATTACTATGCTATATAATTAAACTATTATTTAGATTAGAATATTCCTAAAGGCTAGTTATTATAATATTTCAAATTTATTGAAACAAATTCTAATTTTATTAATCTGCTTTGTAAATTAATTAGTTATTTGGAAAAAAGTTATCGATGTTATTTAAAATGTTTTGATATTATAAATTTACTAAAACATATTTTAAAAACTAACTATTATCCTTCCAAAATACTTATTGTAACACCCCTTCAAAATGGGAATAATAGTCCCACATCGTGGAAAAACACTATGAAGTGGGTAATTATATACCAAAGCCTTCACCTCATAACAACATCGAAGCCTTTTGAGGAACAAAACCCCACAACTTGGCTTGGCCCATGAGGCGGAGGTGACTAAGTTGGGGACAATATCTGCGTTAAGTGAGGTGCGGGTTGTTACATTGGTATCAGAGCCAAACCCAGCCGGAATTGTGGTTTGTACGTTTTGCGGCCACGACGCCTGGGTGGTGTTGTGTTCATGAGCCAATGAGGATGTTGGGCTCTAAAGGAGGGGAGATTGTAACACCCCTTCAAAATGTGAATAATAGTCCCACATCGTGGAAAAACACTATGAAGTGGGTGCTTATATACCAAAGCCTTCACCTCATAACAACGTCGAGGCCTTTTGAGGAACAAAACCCCACACCTTGGCTTTGCTAATGAGGCGGAGGTGACTAAGTTAGGGACAATATTTGTGTTAAGTGAGGTGCGGGCTATTACACTTTATTTTTTATATATAGTTTTTAAAAGATTGAAATTTATTTATAAATCCTCTCGAGATTACGAACGAAGTTATTGAACGGATAGGATTTTATAAAAGGAAAATCTTATAATAAAATTCTTGGAACTTAAGGAAGGTTCTGAAATATTGGGAATAAGAAATTCGGGTTGAATCTGAAGTCATAGAGAAGTTATAAATAGATAGAAGAGATTATAAGTGGATATAATCAATTTTGAAAAGGGAAGGGGAATTAATGTAAACTTCGGAGACTTATGAAATAAGTTATGAAAATATCCTCTGAAGAGTTTATATTGGAAATGATTTTGGAAAATAAGGCTTATTGTGACGCCCCACTCTAGACCCATATTAACAAAGAGAATTACGAGGTAATACCATCTGCTAATGCGGATAATAGAGCTGGATAGGAGCGACCATCTATATCATTGTCTTAACTATCTACTGAATACGTCGATAAGTGCTATCTATTTTTTTATATTCTTAAGTGGATCGACGTATCCAATAAATATTTAATACAAAACTATAATGGCTAACGGATCTATGAGAACAAAACATAACAACTCAAATGTAAATAACATCACAGAATAGCAGAAATACATACATATGCATAAGTACAGATACAATCACTAGTACAATCCAAAATGATACATCAAAGTGGTATGACGACCACAACCCAAACATGGGTCAAAAGAATATACATCAGAGTGCCAACAAAAAGGACTACACAAAAAGCTATAACAAAAAGAGCAAACAGAATAGTCCATGCGGAAGCAGAATAGGCTAAGTCCAAATGTACCTAACCTAAAACACCTCGGTCTGACCCGAGTATAAAATACACGGGTCAGTCTAACTAAAACATATCAGTTAGAGTGAGACAAGTTGATGATATGAGTACCGACAAGATAATAATGCTTCTCAAATGAGAAGTAAACAAAGAGAGTCTATATGGATATCATAAAAGAGAATACATCTCATAGTAATAATAAAATCTCTAAAAGAGATAACTCAAGATCCAATTAACTCAAACAACAAGCCTTATATCATTGGCAACTCAAAATATACAAAGGATATAAATATCCCAAATCAAGCCAAAAAGGCAAACACAAATGCCAATGAAGGCATCACAAGTTTCCACAAGGTAATCGCTATATATCGAGTGGTTCAAAGGACCGACTCCGAAATGCGATACTCTAGAAAAATATAAATATCAATGAAACAAAAGATGTACGTGCTTAGTACTGTATAAACAAGGATCTATAAGCTCGAAGGCGACAAACCCAAGTATCTCTCGAGCGGTGACGAAGGACCAACTCCAAAAGCGATACTATAGGGCAACAAACCCGAAGGCAACAAACTCGGCACAAACTCGAAGGCAATAAACCCGAAGGCACAAACCCGAAGGCAACAAACCGTAGTGGCGAAGGTCCGGAGGCCTAGTACTGGACGCCACTAACTGGCAATATGTGTCACAAGCTCTCGGAAAGGAACCCGAAAAGTGTTAACGTGTGTCCCATACCACCCGTTCGCACTAAACGGTTTACTAACCGCTAGAAAATTTCACACTCAAAGCAGTAAAAGGTTCACCTCATATCATCGGTAAACTAGACCCGTAGGCTAAAATGATCAAACGAATTGATAAGGAATTAATTGAAAAGATGAACGCACGTTTTCATAGTACGCGTTTTATCCAATCATTTAATTCTCCTCCCTCTTCACTCGAAGTGCAAAATTGTGTGTTTTATATAGAAATTAAGTTGCTTCGAAATCGCTTTAGAAATTGCCTTTGAAATTCTCTTATTATAGAGTATATAACTTTTATACTTAAAAAAATAATATATAATAATAATTTCAAAAGCCCATTTATTTGAAAAACATTTTTAAAACACATTATAAATCCCATGTATGAAATCCAGAAAAGAAATATCAAGAGAACATCGAAATAACGGAAATTACACTTATGTATTATCCGTTTAAAACAAGCTGCGACTCAATATTCGAAAGCAGGTTTGAATAAGTTAGCAGTGTCAAAATGACTTGAAATTCTGCAGGAATGTATTTCAACATTCTTACTTCAATTTTCAAAAAGAATCATTCAAATCCGATTTGAAACGAAGAATCTGCGTCGTTTCCAAAATTGGACTAAAACAAGGTTAAATCACTGAATTCCAGCATGCTGCGGGTTCAAGTTTGACAGCAGATATATATAAGTTAACATGGTCAGAATGACCTCAAATTGGTAGAAATAAAGATCAACATTTCTAATTTAAACTTCAAAAAGAATCACCAAGTTACGATAAGAGACGAAGAAACTGCGACGTCTCAAAGTCGGACTCATGCCAGGAAGTGAATACATAGAAAAAACAAAGGCCAGCGGCTTGTTTAGCCAGTTCGCTCCTATTCAACCCAAAATTTGAGAAAGCATGAAACATGAAAGTTATAGAGAATATTATAAGATTTCCAGAACATCGAAAATTATAGAATTCTGATAAGAAATGAAAACGTTATGACCAAAAGAATTTTCAGATCTGAAGTTCACTACGGTTGTCATTTTAGTCTCGGGACAGTGACACTAGAATGAACTTTTGACCATGTAAACTTCAAAATTTAACAAAACCCAAAACACAAAAGTTATATTAGACAATCTATGCTTTCCATAACATCAAGAATCGTCAAATTTGTACATCAAACGAGAAAGATATGCTCAAATTACAAGGAACATTTAGCATAGAAAATTAAGGTTTTACAATGACAGGGCATCAAGTTTATATCAGATTTTGCTACCCACTATGCTCAGTGTTTACGAAAGTTTTTAACATGAAAGTTGTCACACTCTTTTTATGCTTTCCGGAATATTAAAAATCATCTAAATCCGACAAGAAATGAGAAAGATATGCCTAAAACAATTTCTGTGTTTCAAAGCTAAGTTTAAAACACAGGACATAAAGGTTACATCTTCTTCAAACCCAAATTACTCTTAGTAAACTGCTTAATCACAAAAAGCAATGAACATAAAAGTTGTTTTTTATAAAAAATACCTACCAACTTAAAAAAACCTCACTCAATTTTGATCTACCATTTAAAAGTTATGGTGATTTTAATATCAGGTTTCAACAGAAATATTGCACAGAGCAGAGCTGTGTACACCAGTTTCAAACTCAATTTCGACCCTCTAAACCATATAATTTCTTAAAGTGATTAAATGAGAAATTGTATCTAATAGAAAGTTCTTTCAACTGCAAAAATATTGAGCTAATTTGCATAAAATTGCACTAAGATATTGCTGTTTTACTACAGCAATATTTTCACAAATAATTTTCAGCAAACTACAACCAAACAATCATTCAAATTCAAGCAACCAATTCATAAGCAATTAGAAAGCAATTCAATCAAAAAACAATCCTATTCAATTCAAATATCAACTAAAAATTATTCCCATAGATTAAAGGTAGTAGTATGAGTGATTAACTCACTTTTTACTCCAATTTGACAAAGATGCAATGCCTAGATCAACATATGTGCACTCCTCTTCTTCCACAATTCCTATGCTATACATGCAACAAGAATCACCCAAAAGCCCTCTCATCCAAAAATTTCAGAAATTTGCAATCAAATAAAACTGAAATTAAATGCTAGCTTCGGATAGAGAAGAGGATTTAAAGACTTACCCATATCTTCTTTTACTTTCTAGATTTTTTTCTTGTGATTTTCCAAGGAGCTAGGTTTATGAGTTTCTTAGTTTTGAAAAACCTAGTTTTTACTTTGAACCTAGTTAAAATGAATGTACCATTCATTTTCCAGTACAAAGGAGAGAGGAATTCTCCTTTATTTTCACAAATGGGCTAAAATTTATTAAGCCCAAACTCAAGTTTTAATACAAAGAATTAAAACTCTATGTCACCTCTTTACTTAGTCTAATAAAAAGATTAGATCATTTTTATTTTTTTCGATTATTTTATCCTTTTTTCCTAATTAACCACTATTTTAATTAAAATCACATTTTAATTTATTAACAGGTAATCACAAAACCGTGGGTTGTTACAGACTTCCCCCTTAAGAAAATTGCGTTCCCGCAATTTCTATAATGGAAGTTATCTATAACATCTATTTCATCACAACAAGATTCAAATCAAAAGATAGGATCATACATATTCACCCTCAATAGAGGATGAAAGGATCAGGACAAGTTTGCTCGGCAAATCCTATGGTTTCCCAAGTACAATACTTAGGGTTGGCGGACCATAGAATTTCATAAGCGGAACATTCTTATTTCAAAGGTGTTTAATCTTCGAAACAACTACACGAATAGAAATCGACACAATACATAAGTTGGTGAGACTTGTGATCATGCAACATAAGAGAATTAACAATTGAGATTAAATCTCGAAGATACAATGAAATTGGGTTACCTGGAGCATATCATGAATACCCAAAACTGAACAAAAAACGATGCATGAAAGCAATCGAACCAAGGCGTTCAGTAATAGTAGATGGTCCTATATAACTAGGAGCCAACTTTCCGAATATACTGAAACTCACTTAACTCCTTTAAAGGAGTAACACAAATAAGCACAATCATAAAAAGAGGATTCAACAAAAGATAGGTGGTATTTCAAGCTACCACCATAACACATGACTGCATGAATGCAAGTCATCACAAGAATCGCACTAAGGCAAGACACACAAGAACGGAGTACAAGAAATTTTCTCAAAAACTTATTATAAGAGTTTTCACTCAAATCCATTTTCTTTTATACACAAATCTCAAACTTCAATACTTGATAATTTTTAAAGTCTCTTACTTAAAATTTCAATTCAATCATCTTTACTTTAAATTTAAAGTAAATTAAATTAGAGTTATTCCATACTCTAATTCTAAAAATAAATATACTACAATAAGTAATATATATATATATATATATATATATATATTTACTAAATTTATCAAATTTTAAACCATTTTACTTTATGATTTAAAAGGACACTTACTAGACCCTTCATCGATGGCTCTAAATATTCACTAATTAAATTTTCTCAAAAAATTTTCAAGTGTTTAATTTTTTGAAAAATTCGACAGAGTCTCCTTTGCATGGAGAGCCCTTTACAATTTCATAAATATGAATTATAGATATACATCGACCAAAAGGTCGGAACACTATATATATATATATATATATATATATATATATATATATAATTCTTAACACATAAACACTTAGCAATTCATACCTTTCATTTTAGCGTTTAAAATGCGAGCATGCTTACTTTTATACTTACTATTTTGCTAATTAATCATTCAAATATCCTCTTGCACCTGCACTTAACTTATTGAAACATATTAGCATGCACTTTTAAACATATGAAGCATTAAAATCATAGTTTAAATAAGACAACAACTCCAAACTTCAAAATTTTCAAATTCAGGCCTTCTACAAAGACTCAGGCTTTTGACATAGTAAAACTCATAATCTGAAAATACTCATAAAATAAAAGTTATTCTACTCAGTCTAAGCTTTCCAGCGATATAAAGATCATCAAAATCGGATTTACATTTTGAAAGTTATGCCCAATTTACTTTCAGCTTCTTAGAAATTATAAAAGAGGACAGAGATGTCCATCAGTTTTCAAACTCATTTTTGTATAACCAAACTGCAAAATTTTCGAAAATGATACAAAGATGATTTCTAGCTTACTGAAAGCACTCTCTTTTGCAAAAAGAATGGATTCATTTGGATTTGTAAATCACAAATTATCGCTGTTTTAAAACATCACTTTTCAATCAAAATTTTTCGACACAAGACCTTTTATTGTCAAAATTTTCAAACCATTATTAAATCCAAACTACATAATTTTAGATCAAAAATAGTTTCTCTAAAACATTTATTACATGATCCTTTTCTCCGGAAAGCCAAGACATCTAGAATTACACTATAATACATACAACAAACTTTCAAAATGGTTTACAAAGAAAACTTTTTCCCAATTAACAAACAAGTCTTTTAAAAGAAGACTCATATTTTAATTAAGATAAGTACTTTCTTATATTAGTAAGAAATAATTATCTATCCAAACTAGACTTTAGAATTACATATTGATTTTTTTTAATTGCTTTCACAATTAAAAATCTTATCTTGTTGCTTTATTTATTATTATTTCTAGCTTTTCACAAAAATTTGCATTTTATAATAAATGAATCTTATATATTCAATTTTCTCTTAATCCACAAAGCTAAACATTTATTTTATTATCGCTAAGAACTAGCCAAGGTTGATACTTAATTCGAATTTGTTTTCAATTGAACTTCACAAATACATAATTAACAAGTTTTTAACACTATTTAAATTCATAACCAAACTTACTCTAATGGTTTTGCTCCTTATTAAATTTCATGCTAATTTAAAAGCAACAAATTAGCATTTTCTTAAATTTTCCCAAAGGCATACTTTTTTTTCACTTGTTATCAATCAAATGATTAAATGTTTAAACTAATCTTCATAACTATCCTTTTACTTTTTACTAAACCTCATTCCAATCAATATTTTAGTTTCCTAAACAATTCATTTTCTTAATTTGAATACTTTGTTTTATTAATCACTATCACATAATAGTTTCATCCAATTAAGGTATTTCCTTAATTAAAATTATTTTCCATATAAATAAATTACCATAAGGTAATATTTTCCAAAAATACTTTACCCAAAAGCTTACTTAAGCATTTTAAATTTTCCATGTATGTAAACTTTCACAAACATGTAATATAACCAATAATGAATACAATTTATTTAAATGAAACCATATTCAAATTTTCCAATTATCAATTTATAAAATGATAACATCTAACTAATACATTTATAGTGAATGACATTATTAAGGACTGCAAAGTTGACCAAGAACAACATTGCCTCTCCATTGCCCTCTATGTCACAATATTTTCATAAATCCTTAAGTATATATAAAATACTTATCTCAAATGGCAATTTAGAATTTTCAAAATCTTTGCAATATCTATATATTTTTGCAATCAACATCCATACTAGTAAATATTATTTATTGCCATTTCAAAAGCATGTATCACATCGCCCCGTAAGCGTTTAGGAATTCCTATCGATAACGCTGATTAGACGCATCGACCAGAATTCTTAAAATACTTATTAGCCAATTGACACAGGAAATTATAAGACCTGTTTTGATTTCTTAAGGGATCTTAAACTTGGTTGTAACAATGTTTATTTTCAAAACATAAAACATTTTCTAATTATACAACGAGGGAATTAGGCACAAGGACAAACTTTGAAAAAAATTTAGGCTGAAGGACACAAAGTTTCATTTTTGGGCTGAAGGACAAACTTTAAAAGAAAATTAGGCTGAAGGACGATGCTAAATATAGTTAGCATTTTGTACAGTGCAGACATTGTACAAAATGCTAATTATAACTAGCATTATATCCAGTTTTACATTGTACAAAATGCTAGTTGTATTTAGCATTGTCCTTCAGCCTAATTATCTTTCAAAGTTTGTCCTTCAGCCTAAAATTGAAACTTGTTGTCCTTCAGCCAAAATTTTTATGAAAATTTGTCCTTGTGCCTATTTTCCACTTATACAACCATACTATCAATTCATAAAACAATCAAGTTATATACATAAGTATATCTGTTGTTAGAAAGATTTTCCATTCACATGGATGCTTTCTTCCCCAAAAATTCTTTTTGTAATTTTACTTCTTTAAAATGCATCCATGAAATTCTTAAACATTAATTTTTTTTTCATTTTAACCTTTGGTTAAATACCACTTATGAATTAAATTTCATTTTCAAAATTTAATCTTTCTAATAATTCTTGCGGTAGCTACAACTTGAAGACACCACAAGTTCTTATCATTTGCAATGAGTAGGTTTCTAACTCTCAATTATATCACCTACTCAATATTATTTTAACAATCACTATGCTAACACACATTCATGCAATTATCAACAAAACAAGCATTTATTAAAAACAAAGCATTAAATGTGCTCAGCGAAAACGATCACACCATTTTCGCTGTGCAACTCTAATCACTAAGGACCAAAACAAATAATTTAAATCTAAGCCATCTGAGATCTAACTTCTACTATTTTAAAAATAGTGATATTTAAAACCCTTATAATGTTTTCAAACTTATTATCCATTCTAAGAAAATGAAAAGACTAAAGGCACGATTGAGGAATACGATAGTGGGAAACTATGTTATCACTTGTATTATACTTGGATGTACTGCAATATGTGTTTCTGTTCTGTGTTTATCATATTTTGTTATGAGATCAGCTCTGATAACAAGCTGTGATGCCCCACTCAGAGACCCATATTAATAAAGAGTATTACGAGGTAATACCGTCTGCTAATGCGGAGAATAGAGCTGGATAGGAGTAACCCTCTATAGCATTGTCTTAACTATCTACTGAATACGTCGATAAGTGATATCTATTTTTTTTTATTCTCAAGTGGATCGACGTATCCAATAAATATTTAATACAAAACTATAATGGCTAACGGATATATCAGAACAAAACATAACAATTCAAATGTAAATAACATCACAGAATAGCAGAAATGCATACATATGCATAAGTACAGATACAATCACTAGTACAATCCAAAACGATACATCAAAGTGGTATGACGACCACAACCCAAACATGGGTCAAAAGAATATACATCAGAGTGCCAAAAAAAGGACTCACAAAAAGCTATAACAAAAAGAGCTAGCAGAATAGTCCATGCGGAAGCAGAATAGGCTATGTCCAAATGTACCTAACATGAAACACCTCGGTCTGACCCGAGTATAAAATACACGGGTCAGTCTAACTAAAACATATCAGTTAGAGTGAGACAAGTTGATGATATGAGTACAGACAAGATAACAATGCTTCTCAAATGAGAAGTAAGCAAAGAGAGTCTATATGGATATCATAAAAGAGAATACATCTCATAGTAACAATAAAATCTCTAAAAGAGATAACTCAAGATCCAATAAACTCAAATAACAAGCCTCATATCATTGGCAACTCAAAATATACAAAGGATATAAATATCCCAAATCAAGCCAAAAAGGCAAACACAAATGCCAATGAAGGCATCACAAGTTTCCACAAGGTAATCGCTATGTATCGAGTGGTTCAAAGGACCGTCTTCGAAAGGCGATACTCTAGGGAAATATAAATATCAATGAAACAAAAGATGCACGTGCTCAGTACTGTATAAACAAGGATCCACAGGCCCGAAGGCAACAAACCAAAGTATCTCTCGAGAGGTGACAAAGGACCAACTCCAAAAGCGATACTATAGGCAACAAACCAGAAGGCAACAAACCGGAAGGCAACAAACCAGAAGGCACAAACTCGAAGGTAATAAACCCGAAGGAACAAACCCGAAGGCAACAAACCGTAGTGGGGATGGTCCGCAGGCCCGGTACTGGACGCCACTAACTGGCAGTATGTGTCACAAACTCTCGGAAAGGAACCCGAAAAGTGTTAACGTGTATCCCATACCACCCGTTCGCACTAAACGGTTCACTAACCACTAGAAAATTTCACACTCAAAGCAGTAAAAGGTTCACCTCATATCATCGGTAAACTAGATCTGTAGGCCAAAACGATCAAACGAATAGATTAGGAATTAACTGAAAAGATGAACGCACGTGTTCATAGTACGCGTTTTATCCAATCATTTAATTCTCCTTCCTCTTCGCTCGAAGTGCAAAATTGTGTGTTTTATATAGAAATTAAGTTGAAGAAAACTAGTTTTAGGAATGCTTCGAAATCGCTTTAGAAATTGCCTTTGAAATTCTCTTATTATAGAGTATATAATTTTTATACTTAAAAAAAAATAATATATAATAATAATTTCAAAAGCCCATTTATTTGAAAAACATTTTTAAAACACATTATAAACCCCATGTATGAAATCCAAAAAGAAATATCAAGAGAACATCGAAATAACGGAAATTACACTATGTATTATCCGTTTAAAACAAGCTGCGACTCAATATTCGAAAGCAGGTTTGAATGAGTTAACAGTGTCAAAATGACTTGAAATTCTGCAGGAATGTATTTCAACATTCCTACTTCAATTTTCAAAAATAATCATTCAAATCCGATTTGAAACAAAGAATCTGCGTCGTTTCCAAAATTGGACTAAAACAAGGTTAAATCGCTGAATTCCAGCATGCTGCGGGTTCAAGTTTGACAGCAGATATATACAAGTTAACATGGTCAGAATGACCTAAAAATTGGTAGAAATAAAGTTCAACATTTTTAATTTAAACTTCAAAAAGAACCGCCGAGTTAAGATAAGAGACGAAGAAACTGCGACGTCTCAAAGTCGGACTCATGCCAGGAAGTGAATACATAGGAAAAACAAAGGCCATCGGCTTGTTTAGCCAGTTCGCTCCTATTCAACCCAAAATTTGAGAAAGAATGAAACATGAAAGTTATAGAGGATATTATAAGATTTCCAGAACTTCAAAACTTATAAAATTCCGATAAGAAATGAAAACGTTATGACCAAAAGAATTTTCAGATCTGAAGTTCACTACGGCTGTCATTTTAGTCTCGGGACAGTGAACTAGAATGAACTTTTGAACATGTAAACTTCAAAATTTAACAAAACCCAAAACACAAAAGTTATAGTAGACAATCTATGCTTTCTAGATCATTAAAAATCGTCAAATTTGGACATCAAACGAGAAAGATATGATCAAATTACCAGGAACATTTAGCACAAAAAATTACAGTTTTATAGTGACAGGGAAGCAAGTTTACATCAGGTTTTTCGACCCACTATACTCAGTGTTTACGAAAGTGTTTAACATGAAAGTTGTCACACTCTTTTTAAGCTTTACGAAACATTAAAAATCATCTAAATCCGACAAGTAATGAGAAAGATATGCCTAAAAAAATTTCTGTGTTTCAAAGCTAAGTTTAAAACACAGGACATAAAGATTACATATTCTTCAAACCCAAATTACTCTTAGTAAACTGCTTAATCACAAAAAACAATAAACATATAAGTTGTTTCTTATAAAAATACCTACCAACTGAAAAAAACCTTACTCAATTTTGATCTACTATTTAAAAGTTATGGTGTTTAATATCAGGTTTCAACAAAAATATTGCATAGAGCAGAGTTGTGTATATCAGTTTCAAACTCAATTTCGACCCTCTAAACAATAGAATTTCTTAAAGTGCTTAAAAGAGAACTTGTATCTAATATTTATTTCAACTGAAAAAATATTGAGCTAATTTGAATAAATTTGCACTAAGATATTGTTGTTTTACTACAGCTATATTTTTACAAAGAATTTTCAGCAAACTACAACCAAACAATCATTCAAATTCAAGCAACCAATTCACAATCAATTTGAAAGCAATTCAATCAACAAACCATCTAATTCAATTCGAATATCAACTAAAAATTATTCTCATAGATTAAAGGTAGTAGTATGAGGGATTAACTCACTTTTTACTCCAATTTGACAAAGATGCAATGCCTAGATCAACATATGTGCACTTCTCTTCTTCTACAACTCCTATGCTATACATGCCACAAGAATCACCCAAAAGCCCTCTCATCCAAAAATTTCAGAAATTATAAATCAAATAAAACTGAAATTAAATGCTAGATTCGGATAGAGAAGAGGATTTAGAGACTTACCCATATCTTCTTTTACTTTCTAGATTTTTTCTTAATTTCTAGTGATTTTCCAAGGAGCTAGGTTTATGAGTTTCTTAGTTTAGAAAAACCAAGTTTTTACTTTGTGCCTAGTTAAAATGAATGTACCATTCATTTTCCAATAAAAAGGAGATAAGAATTCTCCTTTATTTTCACAAATGGGCTAAAATTTATTAAGCCAAACTCACGTTTTAATACAAAGAATTAAAACTCTATGTCACCTCTTTACTTAGTTTAATAAAAAGATTAGATCATTTTTATTTTTTTCGATTAGTTTATCCTCTTTTCCTAATTAACCACTAGTTTAATTAAAATCACATTTTAATTTATTAACAGGTAATCACAAAACCGCAGGTTGTTACACTTATAATATTTCCCTAAGTATAAAAATGAAAATTTTGGAATATCTCTAAGTGTTGAGATGATTTGGAAATATCCTGTCATGGATTTAAGTATTTTAAACTGTTTTCAAATATTGAAATATGGAAAGGAATTTGGATATATATCTTAGTAAAGATATTTTGAATAAAAATTTGAAGAATTATAAAATAAGGCCTATTGTCTGCTTATGTATGTTTTATTGATAGTTAAATAACCGACTATCAATGTTGGCCAATTTTGTTAATCGTTTCGAAGAAACCGCGATCGGATTTAATTATCCGGAAACCACTTCGATCCGGTTTGAACGTAATGAATGAATACCGTGAAGATGATGAAGGCGGTGATTCGGTTTGGCCAGACCCAGGACAACTTGTATGGACGAATGCTATCAGAACATCGTCATTCGAGGATGATAAGCATTCTAAGTAAAATTGTTCTTGAAAGGTAACGCTTAGCCTCGAACCACATCAATCGGGAAGGACTAAAACAGGAGAGATGCAGCAATGCTAAGTGAGTCGCACCCAAGTAGGGTATGTTATCACTTTTTAGGTGTCATCAGAAACCTTTGTATTATGGATATGGTTGTGCATGAAAGAAGGAGTGCTCGATAGTAAGGGTAGGAACACCCCGGATGATAACATATTCGGTCTATCTAGTTTGGGAGTAGGCCGGCCTTGTGTAGTAGTGGATCCCGGCGATGGTCCTCGGTACATTGTTATAGAGGTGTACTGTGATGGGCTGAAATGACCCGTAGTTCCGTACCCTTTAAAATCGACACTATTCTTCAAACATCGATTCAAAGTGAATGGAAATACGAACCATTTGGGTTAAAGAAGAAATAGGTTGAAGAAGAAACCAAAAAAAACAACAGAATCTAACCATCGCATCGGAATTAAATATAATAGATAATAACAGAGCTTTACAGAAAGAAATTTTATGTGTTTACATATATACATAATCAGAATACAACATCAGAGTTCAATACAATCAACATCACAATTTCAGGACAGTTATAATAACCCGTCCTCACAAATCTGATTATACAACTTATGATACACAGCGGAATATTTAAAACAACTACGTAAGTACGTATCGACATCCAGCTCATCTCCTAAGCTCCACAACATCATAACCTGTATCCTATAATACTCGGTCTGACCCGAGCATTATAACAAAATAACACCCGAGTCAGTCTGGAAAACCAGCATGAGAAAAACACACTGAATTGGATTATTAAATTTTTCCAAACCCTTTGAAATCAAAAGCATCTCGTAAGACCACGCCACAAATAAACATGTCGGGTTTTTACCTTACGATAGCCAAAACAGTTTTTATCAAATTCGTTTGATATTATAATAGTGTCTATAGAAAGTAAAATAGAATCTAGCTGAAATGCTTGCATCTCACGTTTCAGCAATAGTTGGGCACAATCAAAACCGTACATGCGCTTATTGAAGATTGGATTCCATACAATGACTAGGCACTGGGGTACCACCTGTCACAGTACCTGGTCTAGATCAGCGTACTGAGGACCACGCCCGATCCCCTGCAACACAAGACCGGAACCATCCCTTACTGGATAATTCCGAGTAAAATCACCCCACGGTTGGCGTGACCAACCGCCACACAACCAAAATAAAAAGGGACATCTAGACAGGGATGACCTTACTCTCAAGTGGGGGCTACCCACGAAGCCTTGCTTCATATCCCCTGATTTTCAGTCATTCCCGGTTGATGAGGCTTGAGGCTAAGCGTTACCTTTTTAGAACATATCCCTTAGAATGCCCATCATCCACCTGATGATGTTCCAAAAACATTCATCCTTACAAGTCTGTTCCGGGTTCGAATGGAACCGAAGGCACTACTCCTACTACATCCATTTTGGAATCACCCTCAGGATTAGTAGCGATTAGCCCTTGCACTTCACTGTACCATCTTCGATTCAAACTCGTTCCCCACGAAACGTACAAACCGGATCGAAGTGGTTTTCGAGAAATTAATCTCGATCCTGGTCTCTTCGAAACGATCAGCGCATTGGCCAATATTGATAGTCAGTTATTTAACCATCAATTAACATTCACAACCATCCATCAAACATAAATAATTTTCCAAATTATTTATAAATCTCAAAATATCTTCGCAAGATATATTTCCACTTTTCAACCCTTTTGAAAAATAGTTTCAATCCATCTTTTCTCACGGCATAAAATTTCCCAAATATTTATTTCCACTGGAATGTCCAAGTACAAACACTTTAGATTTTTAAAATAATTTAAAAACACTTTATTATAAAATACACTTTAAAACATTTAAATTAAAACTACTTTAATACATTATCCAGAAATATTTACTTTAAGAATATTTAAAATAAATCTACTTTAAACATATAAAACTAAATTTTTATCCTTTTAAAACTAAATTTCAAGTCACCTTTAAATAATTACTATTATAATAAAATTTGAGAAATACTTGCTTCAATCTTTAAACATTTAATAATAAATTTTCTAAAACATGCTTTTTAAAACAACATTAAAATTTTTAACTTATATTTTAAAATTTTGCTTTGAAAATGAACTTGGCTATCCAAGGAAATACACTTCTCTTTCACATCTTTAAAAATAAATCACTATTTATTTTTAACCAAATTTACCATTCCTTTAATAAATTCCCACCGTGAATTTTATTCTTTCAAATATCCACTGATATATTTCTCTTACTTTTATAAACCCAGTTTATAAATTCCAGGGTGTCACTTCCCTTTAAAAATCCCGGTTTTAAACCCTTAAATCAATTCTCAAATTGATTACCAATTTATTTCACTTTTAAATAAATTCCCTTACTCCATTTATTTCGAAATTCATTAACTTCGGATTTATTCCTTAATTATAATTCAAAATCTTTTAACTGAAATTGCTAACTTCATATTTTTTCCCAAATTCTCTTTTTATTCTTCCCAATATATTCAAACCTTGAATTTTAAAATTGTAACAGCCCTAGATTTTTGTATATATTTTATTCGACTTTATTATATTTTGAAAACTATTTTAAACTCGTTTTATTTCAAACATTTCATTTTTAAAAATAAATGTTGATTATTATGTGAATTTTAATTTCAAACCGGTATAAATTGTTTATGTTCCTGTAAAAATAGATTTGTGGTCAAACTGGTCAAACTTTGACTTTTAAACTTCAAATTTAAATATTTAAATTTCTCAAATTTTATCTTTTATTATGAAAATAGATTTAGTAACTTGAACACTGCTTTTCATTTCGTTGAATACGGAGTTAAATTGTAAAAGTTATGTACATTTCAATTTGGAGTGCAATTTGATTTATTCAGCAATTTTGTTTATTTTAAATTATATAAATTATATTTTCTTTGTCATATTTTATTTTAATATGTGTTAATATTTTATTTTATGTATATTTTTGTCTTTTAATATTTTTAATGTGATAATAAAAAAATTCCAAAATTTATTCCATTTATTTTTTATTTTTAAAGGCTAGTTTCCATTTTTCTGCTATTTTCTTCATTAAAATTATATTTAATTAAAATTTATTTATTTATTTTTGTGAATTCACTTTATTTTGTGTTCTTATTTTTATTTTTAAATATTTTTCAAGTACATAAAAATTCTCCAAAGTTCATTGCATTTATTTTCATATTTTCAAGACTAGTTTGCAAATTTTGCTGTTTTTATTAATTAAATTATATATAATTAATATTTATCTATTTATTTTTGTTTATTTGCTAAATTTTCGTGTTTTTATCTGAATTTATATGCATTTTTCATTTATTTAAAATTGCAAAAAGAATTATGGAAATTTGAAAGGTTTGTGACCCTTTAGTTGCTTAAGTCTCTTGGTTTTCCCACCTTTTCATTTCTAAACTCTTGCATTCATTGATAGCCGACCCTATCTCATTCTTTCAGCTGCATTCTTATTCATTTTGCACGTATAGAAACACTTCTCACCTCAAAAATTTCGGTCTCCATCTGAACAAAGAAAATTTGGTAAACTTTCATATTCTTTTTCCATTTTTTTCTACTTGTTGTTTGATTTTTGCACTTGCCTTCTACCTTCCATGGTTCAGCCCTTGATCCTCCACCACCATAGCCGCCTCCACCATCACCACATCAGGTCACCATCTCCTCCAGCCCACTAACCAAGCCATGCCGTGGTCATCTATGACTAGATCCACCAAAGTTTATGCAAACACTCCACTTGTTCAACCTAGCCGAGTACCAATCTTGTTCCACCACTCAAACCATCACCTTGGCCGCCACTTGCACCACCATCTCCAGCAAATTCCTGACCTAACACCACTGCCATGTCATCCTACTGACCCCACCAGACCTGGCCATGACCACTTGCCTTTGGTCGTGGCTTGTTTTGCCTTGAAACCATTGTTTT
This sequence comes from Allium fistulosum, assembly GCA_030737815.1. NCBI lineage: Eukaryota > Viridiplantae > Streptophyta > Magnoliopsida > Asparagales > Amaryllidaceae > Allium > Allium fistulosum. The sequence goes on from CM060902.1 coordinate 1,029,301,918, forward strand.
GTTGCCTTGTAGTGTAGTGTCATGCTCATACCTTTGCACATATCTCTCTACTCCTTTATATCCAGGCAATGGCCGACCTATGAACCCAAAACCAGATCCAAATACACCACTTAGCCATACATTTCAGACCTGTAGCTGAACCATAGGTGGTTGAAAGAAGTGCAATAGCTTTGGATTTGTTTTATGCAGTCATTTCTAAAAATGTTTTATTGAAATTTTGGGTTGAAAACTTATGATGTTTGTATGGTTTTGTGTAAATGTTATCAAGGCCATTAGCTTTGGCTCTCCACTCTCAACTCATTTCTGTGTTGTCGTGCCTTCGTTGTGTCAGTATTGTTTGCTTGTAGCTATCTCCAGCTCTGAACAGGTGAGTTATTCTCACCAGACAATATGTACATATATAACTAGTGAATTGACCCCTCTTGAATCTGTAAAATGCATTATCATGTTAATCCTGCTATGTTATGATTTTATGATGTTCACCCATGCTTAAAAACCTATTATATTATATGTTACTGTTATATTATGCTATTCTATTATTTTTATCAGTTTATCACACTGCAAGTTCCCTTTAGATTAGAATCACTATGGGTTGAAATGATACATATACCCGAACGGACTTTAGAATAGGAGAAAATCGTTATGGGCTGAAATGATAGGCCTGAATGATTTTCAATTATTTTCATTTACTTGGGATTGCGGGTTTGAAATGATCAAACCCGGGTATCTTTGTAAATTACGGGTTGAAATGATAAATTACCCGTATCACTTTACCTAGGTTAGAAAATGAAATACACACCCGTTGTTAAAATATGTTTTTATAAATTTTTTTTAAAATATTTTAGAAATGTAAATATTATAATATTTTGATTTAAACTAAATAAAAATGATTTTTGTAACGTATTATTGATTTTTTGAAAATTTATAAGTGAAATAAATTAATGGTAAAATTAGAAAATTTGAAATGTAAGTTATTTTGGGAAATTTTAATTTGGTGATAATTGGAATTTAAATTAAATATGAAATGTGATAAATTCATGATAATTTGGATTAAAGTGAATTTAAATTATTTTTATATTATATTAATGATTTTGAATAAAGTTAAAATGTGAAATGAATGAATATTTAAGTTGAAATTTTGAAATATAACTAAAATTGGAAATTTGTGAATTTGGCTTAAAAGTGAATTTTAAGTTAAGTAAATAAAAATGGAATTAAGTTATATTTGGAAATTTAAACTTAACTTTTAAGCTAAAAATTTAATTTTTAAATGTTTGAATTTAATAAGTGAATTATTATTAAATATTGATTTTTGAATGGAAATTTAACTTTATAAAATCATGAATTTAAGAAAAATAAATGATGATTATAAAAGTGAATTTATATGATTTTATAAGTTAAAAATGATTTAAATAAAAATATAATTGTTTGTGAAATTATATTGAATATTTGTAGTTAATTAACTGCATTCCTGAAATGCTATTAATTCAAATGTAAATGATAATACAGCATTTGTAAATGCTGTAGTTGATAATAATGAACTAAAAAGCTAATTTGGATTAAAGGTTATTATAGCATTTCTGTAAGTGCTATAATTGTTGAATTTAACTAAGTTTTCTTTAAAACTAATTGTTAACCCGCCTTTTTACAAGGCCGTGGACATGCGGGTTTAACTTAATCGACTGCACGTTCGTCGAGGCTGGTGTACGACGGATTCAGTCGACTAGATGGATGGATGACACAACGTGCTTGGGAGATGGAAATATGATTGGATAAAGATGGATCAACTATAATTTGGGTCTAGGAAACATGGTTCGGCATGGTGGAGGTTTGACACAAATAGTTCGTCTGGCATTCACGTTCTAATAGCATTCAAGAGTACTCGGCATACATAGAGCGTCTGACATACATGAGTGGTTCGGAATTCCAGGAGCACTCGACATTCAGTAGCGCTCGGCATCCAGGAGCGCTCGGCATTTAGAGGCGCTCGGCATTACAGATCGTTCGGCATGATGGGCGCTCGGCATTAGAAACTGTTCGGCATCAGACATGGTTCGGCATGATGGAGGTTCGGCATTAAGGATCATTCGGCATTGGATGGAGCGCTCGGCATAAATCTCGTTCGGCATTGGATAGAGCGCTCGGCATAAACCTCGTTCGGCATTGGATGGATCATTCGGCATCAGGGAGCGTTCGGCATTGGATGGGTCGTTCGGCATACCTCACCTCGCTCGGCATTGCACCTCGCACCTCCATACCTTGATACCTCGCACTTCCCCACGTTCGGCATACCAACTGCTCAGGATCAGTCAGCATAAGGAAGTAGGGTTCGGCTATGACCTTGATGGGCCCAAACTACACAGGAGGCCCAATAACCTGGTTTTGCCTATAAATACAGCATGTGGGTCTCCAGATGTAGGGGCTTCTTCTTCTTATTTCTGCTCTCTTACTTTCTCTTTTCTAAGGCTAAGGCTACTCTGCCACTTTTGTAACTGTAATCAATTATTACAGCAATAAAAAGAAAACTTCTAAGTGGACGTAGGCCGGAGTTAGCCGAACCACTATAAAATCTATTGTTTTTTACTGCTTTCTTCTGAATTTTTACTGTTCTTCACATTATTACTCTCTACATACACACTATCTCTGAGGTGTGACTGACATTTGGTGCTTTCATCTGGATTTGGGTGTTATTGACCAATTTTGGCACTAACACTTTGGTGCTTTCACTGACAACTGAACTCAGGAACTTTGGAGTTAGGAACTTGGAGCTTAGAAAGCAATGGCTAGACCACCAACAAGGAAGCAAGCCGCGGAAAGAAGAAATCAGGAAGGAAGTCAAGCGACCTCTTCTGGAGTTGGAGAGGATCATGCATCTATCTACATAACTCGGGACGAGATGCAGGTGATGATGAATTCTATGCAGGAGCAGATGATGAAACGATAAGAGGTGATGATGCAGGCTCTTCTTAGGCAATTTGGACAACCAGGAACTACAGGTGCTCAAGATCGTGGAACTGGACCAGAGGAACTCAACCAGCGGACAGATGGAGTGATTAAGCAGGGGGCAGCTCCCCATCAACAAACTGTTAACAATCTACATGGACCTAGACTCGGGGGCACACCACCAGGTAATGCTAGACCAGTTCATGGAGGGATACCAGATGATGCTACGCGGCCTAACGTCGATAGGAATACAGGAGTACGTGAGGAGGAATATGTGCCAGAATTTCCTCGGGGACTTAGGGGGCAGTCTGGAAACATGGATAGGGGGCAACCCTTGGTTGGAAACACTGGATTGGCTGACATTATCAGGCAGACTATTCATGGAGGTCTGACAAACAGGGATTCAGAGGGAGTTAACAAAAGTCCGTTTACCCGGAACATTAGGACAGCTAGGAATCCGTCCGATTTCAAACTACCCGCTCTGAAAGTATACAACGGGAAGACGGATCCCACCGACCACCTGATGAGGTACACTAGGCATATGGAAGTGCTGGGGGCAGCGGAGGAGGTTATGGCCCGATGTTTCGTAATTGACTGATATTGCTGCTATGTGGTTTAGACAGCTAGACGATGGATCCATTGGAACATGGACGGAACTGGTGGACAAGTTCTTAAGTTAGTTTCGAGTTCACATAAAAAGGCCAAAGAACGTGATGACGCTAACATCAGTCAAACAGGGGGTGGATGAGTCGATCAGGACATTCTTAACTCAATTTAATGCAATAGTTGCTTCGGTGGATCGGCCGGATCCATGAATGGTTCTGATGGCTGCGGTATCAGGAGTCGGAGATAATTCGGAGTTCAAAGTATCATTGATACGGGACCCACCGTTGGATCTTGGGGAATTCTTTCATGAAGCTGAGAGATTTCTTAGACAAGAGGATGCATGTTTGGACATGAGGTCCAAGGAAGTAAACATGATTAAGGATGGAGGACTACCCGACGAAAGCTCGGGTGGGGGCAAGGATAAAGGGAAAAGGAAGCGCTGGGGAGAACCAAAGTTCTCCACTTACACAGGATTGAACGCAACGCTGGAGCGGATATTCTTGGATACTCGGGATCGCCTTCCATATTGAAGGCCGGTAAGGAGGAAGCCCTCCGAACGAGAAAGGGCGTCAGGAAGGCACTGTCTTTTTCATGACCTGGACGGGCATGATACTAACACCTGCCGGCATTTGAAGGACATAATCGAGGAGCATATAAGGAATGGTCAGTTGCGACAATATGTCAGAACTCGGATTGCGGCGGTGGAACAGGAGCAGCCATCGCCTACCTTGAACGGCGAGGGCATGAGGCCCAGGAATGATGACCGATTGGTCATCAACTAATCTTGATGGTTTGGAATAAGTAACAAACTCCGGGCGAACGGTCAAATCACTTACTCATGTACGGGGTCGGAGATAACCCTCAGGCATGCTTTGAGATGATGGCTTATCGAGACGCCCTGGTTTGTGAAATCTGTTTTTTCCTTTGACTTGGACATTTGCTTTTTTTTGGTTTGGTTTTGGAGTTTGGTTTGAACTCCCTGTTTTGCTCGTTTTCTGGTTTGAATTCGGTTTTGGATGTTTGTTTTTTGGTTTCGATTTTTGATATGGATTTCTGGTTTTTTGGTTTGAATCTAGGTCTTAGATTCGGTTTTGACTGACTTTTATCTGGTTTTTGGCTAAAAGGCCGTCGAGTATGGACTATGCTCGGCAAGGGTCCGGAGAGACCAGGACTCGGCCTAGGATTTAGGCACTCATATCACCTATCGGTTATTATACTAGGTTGTCGAGTATGGACTATGCTCGGCAAGGGTCCGGAGAGACCAGGACTCGGCCTAGGACTTAGGCCACCATATTATCGGTTACAATTTCAGGTCGTCGAGTATGGACAATGCTCGGCAAGGGTCCGGAGCTATCAGGATTCGGCTTAGGAGTTAAGCCATGCATTACTCAACATTCAGGGACACTGGAGTATGGTCGTCAGGTGTGGATTGTGCTTGACAAGAACCTGGAGAGGTTACGGATATGAATATTGGCTATGGACGGCAGAGGATTTGGATATTGACCCGGAGAGGTCCTAAAGTCGGTTATTGGTTATTGGATATGGATGAAACATGGAATTTGGATATCGGATTTGAGGCTATTCAAAACACACCTTCCAATAGCAAGGCATGTTTTGGGGGGCAAGTGTTAACCCGCCTTTTTACAAGGCCGTGGACAGGCGGGTTTAACTTAATCGACTGCACGTTCGTCGAGGCTGGTGTACGACGGATTCAGTCGATTGGATGGATGGATGACGCAACGTGCTTGGGAGATGGAAATATGATTGGATAAAGATGGATCAACTATAATTTGGGTCTAGGAAACATGGTTCGGCATTAAACATGGTTCGGCATGGTGGAGGTTCGGCACAAATAGTTCGTCTGGCCTTCACGTTCGAATAGCATTCAAGAGTACTCGGCATACATAGAGCATCCGACATACATGAGTGGTTCGGCATTCCAGGAGCACTCGGCATTCAGTAGCGCTCGGCATCCAGGAGCGCTCGGCATTTAGAGGTGCTCGGCATTAGAGATCGTTCGGCATGATGGGCGCTCGACATTAGAAACTGTTCGGCATCAGACATGGTTCGGCATGATGGAGGTTCGGCAATAAGGATCGTTCGACATTGGATGGAGCGCTCGACATAAATCTCGTTCGGCATTGGATGGAGCGCTCGGCATAAATCTCGTTCGGCATTGGATGGATCGTTCGGCATCAGGGAGCGTTCGGCATTGGATGGGTCGTTCGGCATACCTCACCTCGCTCGGCATTGCACCTTGCACCTCCATACCTCGATACCTCGCACCTCCCCACGTTCGGCATACCAACTGCTCAGGATCGGTCGGCATAAGGAAGTAGGGTTCAGCTATGACCTTGATGGGCCCAAACTACTCAGGAGGCCCAACAACCTGGTTTTGCCTATAAATACAGCATGTAGGTCTCCTGATGTGGGGGGTTCTTCTTCTTCTTTCTGCTCTCTTACTTTCTCTTTTCTAAGGCTAAGGCTACTCTGCCACTTTTGTAACTGTAATAAATTATTACAGCAATAAAAAGAAAACTTCTAAGTGGACGTAGGCCGGAGTTAGCCGAACCACTATAAAATCTGTTGTTCTTTACTGCATTCTTCCGAATTTTTACTGTTCTTCACATTATTACTCTCTACACACACACTATCTCTGAGCTGTGATTGACATTTGGTGCTTTCATCTGGATTTGGGTGTTATTGACCAATTTTGGCACTAACACTAATGTAACCCTATTGCAGCATTTTTTTAATGCTGTCTTTTGTTAAATTGAACCGTTTTGAATATATCTTTCCGTAGCATTTTTTAAATGCTGTGAAAAGTGAATTTTCACTATTTTGATAAATTTAAGTGAATAAATGAATTTAGAAAAAGATTAAAATTTTGGAAATTTAATAATTTAGTTATTAAATATAATAACTTCATTTTTATGATTTAAAATGAAGTAATTTGTGTAACGACCCGGAAATTTTGTACCCGAAAATTCCATATAGTTAGAAGAAAAAGAAAAGAGATAGAAGAAAGAAACAGAACAAGACACAGATTCTCACATTCGCAGCGGATCAAAATACAATATCAAATAATAATATCAGTTATACAAAGAAAACTGTATTTGTTAATTACATTTTTATACATCAGAGTTACAACATTCACAAATATACTAGACAGTTAGAATTAACATGTCTCAGATAAACAATAGTAATATGCTCAGCGGAATACACTCCATACGTTCCTGCCATCCAGCTCGCCTCCTGAGCTCCAGAACGTCCTTACCTGGAAATCTGTAATACTCGGTCTGACCCGGGCATTACATCAAAGTAACACCCGGGTCAGGCTGGAAACCAGCGTGAGTAAACCCATATAACTTGAAATACTAAGTTCAAACCATAAAAGAAAAGCCCGGGGTAACTCATACTTCACTACGAGTTTATTGCTTGTTATGCTCAATACTTACTCCACATATCGATCTATAAAGAATCGAAGTGGTTTCGGGTATTAACTAATACCCGACTCCTGTCTCTTCGAATTCTATGTCATCTTAATCCAAGTTATTCAAATGAAATACAATTCAAACTTTAAATACAGGGTGTCACCTTTACACAGTAATTTATCATCGATAGATACCCACATTATCACAGTTTAAAACAAACATATCATATCGCATAGCATCACAAATCACATATCAGAGATATCAACTAATCTAAGGCATACACTATCATTCAATCATTCATAAGCAAGATAAATTAGTCACACCATTTCTAATTAATTTAATTAAATTAAATTTATCACTTTAGTCACTTTTAATCATGCTTACAAACCATTAATTAATAATCCCTTAATTATCCTCTTTAATTACATTAAGTAATTAGCCTTAAATTAATATCACAAATTAATTTACCTTCACCCATTCACATTAATTACCTTTATCCTTAATTAATTACTCTAAATTAATTAACCTATAATCACTTACATTGATTAATTATCCTTTAATTAATCACATTCATTAACTAACTAACCCTTAAATTCTTTAATTAATCAATCCTTTAATTAATTATACTAAGTAATTAATTCTTAATTACTTCCTTTGAGTAATTTACCTTTAATTACTTTCATCAAGTAATTATTTTATTAATTAACCTCTAATTATCAATTAATTAATCTTATTTCTTAATTAATTAATTCTTAATTAACAATTAATTAATCCTTAATTAACTAAATCCTTATAAATTAATAAACCTTATATTTATTAATTAAATTAGTTAATTATACTTAAATTAAATTAATCATTAATCATTAAAACCTTAATTATTCTTCCATTAATTAATTATCATTACAAATTAATTACCTTCAACAAATTAGTTAAACTTTAATCATTACTTGATTAACCTTTAATTAGGTAATTATTATTAAATTACAAATTTATAATCCTTTAAATAAACTAATTATCCTTAATTAAATCACATTAATAAATTAACCTTAATTTAGCTTAAGATAACCCACTTATCTTAATCACTTATTTAATCACATCGTCAATTTTTATTTGAAAACACTTAAGAATATTTTGAATAATCATTCCAATATAATTATTCGAAACCCAAAACAATTTTAAAATATTTTTAATTTAAAAATCAAAACTTTGAAAACTTGTTAACAAATTTTACCTTTTTCTTTAAACCTTTAAAAGAAAAATATTAAAACACTTATTAGTTAAAGCAATGGGTTAAGAAAATAGTTTAATTGAAAACTTGATTTGTTTTTAAAATTTTAAAACTGCAATTCACTCTTAAACACCCAGACCCGAGTCATTTCTTGATTTTCCCAAGCCTAACTTCGAGTAACCCACATCTTTTCTCTTCCCCGAGTTACTTCACGAAATCCTTCGAGTTCGACTCGATGAAAACTCGTCTTCCTCAATCAAACAGATACACGCCTATACGCGTGCACACGTACACCTGCTCCGATCACCGGACCACCTTCCACCCTCGCTGAGGCATTCCGCAAGTCGATGATCGCCACTCCATCCTCTCCGACTTCACAGAACAATGAATCCATCAGCAATCAAAAACGAACCCTTCAACCAAAAACTGGAACCAACCCATACGTCACAACTCCTCACCAACGACGAACTGGACCACCAGAATTCCTGCCACCATGTCCAGAGCAGCCCTACTTCACCACGCCACTATCCTTACCCTCGCCATCGAACTCGAAGCATCAACGACGACCCAGAAACCTCGACCATCAACATGATCAAAACCACCCCACAAACCCTACATTGACTCCGATGAGCCGCCACAATTATCAGGAAATTCTTCGCTCATTTTTCTGATGATTATCAGCCTTTAAACTATCTTCGACCATGGTTTCGCCAACAGTCACCATGTGGATCGACGAAAATCGACGATAAACCCAAATTTGTTCAACCCATATTATATCAACAAATTCCAAACTAAAAATCAAGATATGTTTATCTAAATTCAACATTTCCAAACACGAACTTGCTTACACATTCAAATCATGATTTACAGATAACCCAATTTTTGACTTGCTTTTAGTTTTCTCTGTAATTTATTATTTTTGAAGTAAATTACTTGATATAAATTCTTGAAACAAATTTTAAAAAATGATATTACATCATTTCAGACATTTTATTTTCAGAGATCAAAGCTTGAATTGATTTAGGTAGAATGATATGATTTTTTTTTCTTTCTTGACACTGTAAAACATAGAGACCAGACAATATCATATACAAAATAATTCAAGCTATATTCAAATTATAAACATCCATGCAAACCAGATGTACAACATTGTATATCATGCTACTACCACATTCATCACACAGATTAACACATGAACATATTCAAAACTGTTTTTAAAAGAATGTTTACTCATTGTTAAACAGAGGAACCTGAGATGATTAAATTGGAAGCTGCTTAATCTTTTGAAACTTGAAACTAAAATTGATCTGAGTTGTTGAATCTTAGCTTGAATTTGCTTAGCTTGCTTTTTGACTCGAATTTGTTAAGCTTCTAGGATTACTTTTGTTCAGATTTTGGAATTATGGAGTGGTTACTTTGAATTTTCTTAATTTCTATTTACTGGTTTTATAGTTGTTAACAGCCCTTTTTTTTCCAGATTTGTATGATGAAGGTAGGAAAAAGGAGTGAAGAGATGAAATGTATGTTAATATAAGCTTAATTAGGATTTATTATTAAAAAGAAAAGAAGATAAAAATAAATGGGTGACACTTGTTTATTTCATGATAAAATCAAGCTAACACTTGTAAAATCCCATGCTAAGATGATTACACTTGCCTAATTTCTTATTATGATGCTTACACATGTAATTTGCATGTATTAAATGTTTTTATATGATCTTTATATTATATATCAATTTGTTTTTATATTTATAAATGAATATGTTTTTAAATATATACATATTTTAAATATTCTAATTCATGTGTAATTTAAAAGAAAGAGTATTAATTCTTTATTTAAATCTTTTCTTATGTTTTTATATTTATTTTCACTTTAAATAGCTCTGGAAAATTATTATATTTGCAAATCCATTTATATACATCCAGATATTTTCGAGATTTTTTTTTATTTGTTTAACATACAAACCAGTGTTTTAAATAATCTTAATCCTGTTAATTACCAATCGACAGATGTCCAAAAATCCGGGTTATCACAAATTTGTTTCGAAATATAAACTATTTTGAAATATGATATTTTGATATTTTGAAATGGATTTTTGAAGGATATTGAGTTTTGAAATGATATTTTATTTCGAAGTATAAAATACCATTTTGAAATTTTAACCACGGGATGTATTTAATTTATAGTTTAACTGATCCTTAAAGGATGGGCGATCCCAAGCATCCTTTGAGTTATTGTGCATTTCTACTACAGTTCACTTGAGTTGGTTTACATTATATAAGTATATATTGTCCTGACTCGAGTGTTTTGTGTTTTACTTTACGCTCGGGTCAGCCTGAGTATTTACAGCTTAGCTTTGGATTTCTTTTCTGGAGCTAGGAATCGCTGGAGATTCTACTTGTCTAGTTATCTTTTCCCTTTCAGTTTCAGTTGTTCTATTTCAGCTCTGGTATTTATAAACTTCTATGTATTTGAGATTTCTATTATATATGTTTTTTTAGACTGGTATTATGTATTTTGTTTGAGATTTTGTTATAGTAGCTTCGTGAACTACTATGGTATTTTAATTTCCGCTGTGAGTTATTCTAATATTCTGTGTCAGTGATTCTGTATTTGATTTTATTTGCTCCAAATTTTATTACAATCTGTTATTTTTAATTTTTCAAGTTAGACATGTGTGGATTATTGTCGATTTGAATGGTCCAAAATAGTGGGTCGTTACATTTGGTATCAGAGCCAGGTTTTAGGCAAACCTTAGCCTGCGGAGCAAAAACTCATTAGAGATAGGGTAAAAATACCCTAGAATGAGTGAAATAAATCTCAGAATCATTTCTTTGTGAGAGGACGTATTTTCGAAGTACAAATTGATTTTCAAATGATTTTAAAGAATTTTCAAAGATTATTTTGATATAAATTTTCTTGCTTTGAAGTAAAAATTTTCTAAACTTCATTCCTTTCGTATCCACCTTGTTAGTAATTTCTTTGATTAGGATCCTCTTAAATTTTGATCTTCTATCTTGTTTGATCCGAATTCTTTGTTGGTAGGAAGCTATTTGGGTATGACAAAATCGAAAGAGTAGAAAGCACCTCGTAGAGCACGAAGAGCCCTGGCCCGTAAGGAACGGGAGGAAGTAATCGAGAAGTGGGAAAAGCTGTGGAAGGAAAGGGCAGGACCTGGTCCTTATGACCATGTCGTGTGTTATCGGTGTTATGAGAAGGGACACTATGCAGCCATGTGTAGGAAGAGTGATAGGGAGAAATGGAGGGGAGGCAAGCGTCTTCGGTCCAAGATTTTCTGTTTAAAATGCCGGGAGAGGGGACACTTTCCCAATCGCTGCCAGAAGGTGAAGAAAGTGAAACCTGCACCCACTACATCAGTCGACCAATAAACCATTTGCTATCACTGTAAGACACATGGGCATATAGCCAGAAATTGTTCTATAATGAAGTACGAAAAGAAGGTTGCGTACCCGCAGTTCGTTAAGGAAGATGGGAGTGTAGTGCACTTATGTAAGAAGTGTAGAAGTTGGGGGCACATTGAGGGGGAGTGTTCTGGACCTGTTGAAGCACCACCCTGAAGAATTGATAGTGATGCTTTGTTTATATAGGAGTGATAATCCGTGGATCTGTTTGTTATCAGTTGGTTGTTAGGTTGCTTTGCATGAACTCTGTGTATCTTTTGCTTAGTTGAAGTTGTCAAACTAGAGATATTTATGCTCTTGTTTTCGTATGATATGAATTTGAGTCTTTTCCAAATTTTGAATGGGAAGTCTTTTGTATTAATATAGGTTTTGTATCTCTAATCTTGGTTTGGATTCTTATCGATTAGGACTCCTTTTGAACATTGGAATGCTCCCACTTGTTCTGTAATCCATTCCTGTCTCCCCTATTTATATTCCTTTGATTTTGGAGCATTCCGTAACTCCACTTTGAATGACCTTTATAGGGTGGCGATTCCGCCAATCTTTGAATGATTTGTAAAAGAGTGAAACTCCCTTATAATTGGCATTGATTCACCGGAGATTTCTGTATCCTCGGTTTACAATGTTTTCTATCTTCTGCTATATTTAGATTCTATCTCTGGCGATCGAAGGTCGATTTGCCTTAGATTTTCACATCGATTATATTCCTGAAGTCACGGTTGACCCTGTTAAGGTCGCTCTCGATCTATATGGGCTTATCCATCTTATATTTGGTAATTTAATTATCTTATCTTCGTTTGAGCTTATCTTTGAGTCAAAATTCTATTTGATTAGAGTTCCTCTAAATTTGAATCGCTGTTTGTTTTAAAATCCACCCTTGAATCATCCCTTGGAAAGTTTGTGGTTGATTGTCTTTTGAAAATTGTGTATTCATCGTAGTTTTTATTTTGATAAGGATGACCATATTTTTGTATAAAGATGAAATGTTTTTGATAAGGATTATATACCTTTTAAAAAAATGAGAATTTGAAGTTTTGAAAGGATTTGAAATTGTGAAAATTTTATAAGAAATGGTTTCATATAAAATGATTTATAACTGAAGGTTTTGAATCTGAAGTTAAGTGATTGAACTCCGGCATTTTTGAACTGGTTTTAAGATTTTGAAAAAATAAATAATATGATTTGAAATTATTTTTCCAAATAAGTAATGTTTCAATGATTTTAATGGGTTTTAATGATTTCGAAGGAATTTCAAAGAAGTTTTCAAATTAAATGGAAGTCCAGAACTCACTTGTGTCGCTGGAAAATAATTTCGGTGATGAGTGCACGCATCATCGACATTGATTTTTGAGTTTCTGAGTCAGGGAGAGACCACTTCAGTAGCTTTGCTATGCGATTGATTTGTGAAACCAATTTTTGATTTCAAATTTCAAAGTGTGATGTGATATTCGAAAGATATATGTATATATATTTGAACAATTTGAAATGAGCCGGTGTTCAGTCCTTGAGTTTTGGACCTGATTTGATATAACCCTATCTTTTGGAATTGATTTACTGATTTGTTGGTGATTTCCAACTCTTGGATTGAAATATGGTTTCTTCGACTATTTTGAAGGTTCGAGCACTTCCAAATCAAGGTTAACTTTTCAAAAGCTAAGAAATTTTGAAGTATAAAGTATATAAGTTTGGTATGTATGTTTAAAGTATGTAGTAATATGATTTAAATAAGTTGAAACTATTTTGTTATGTAAATGAATAAGGCTATTTTGAATTTTTTTCTAATATGAAATTTAGATTTGAAATGTTTTGAGAAGAATTTAGTCTTCACAATATTTTGAATAAAATTTAGTTAAATGTTTTAACTGGGTAACATCTTTATAAAACTATATATTGAACAAGTTGGAATAGGTACATAAGTTGTACGTATGTTGTTTTATTCGCATAATTAAATTGATCCAAGTTTGAGTACACAAGTTCGAGGTGAATTACACCATTTAGTGTTAGGATTTTTCAATTGATTCTTGATGGCGAAAATTTGATATGGATTTTGGGCTTGATTCTAGAATTCTCTATCATAGTATATGGCTATGCAAGGAGACTAATGGTTTCTAGTCGAGAAATCATATTGAAATCCGCATTAGGGAAGTCGAATGGACAATACTAGCTCGAAAGCGAACTTGTGTGATCGAGCGAGCGATCGAATGTGACCTTGCGAAATGATGACATATGTACATCTTATATTCTAATATCATTGATATACTTGACGCTGAAATTGGAAGTTGGTTGGTTGGATATCTTTGTAATATAATTGGAATTCTTTCTTTTATGAAAAACTACTATCAATTTAAAACCATTTTTTTTTCAAAACTATTTTTCTTCTATTCTTCTCAAACAAACTATTTTATTCTATTTTACATACAAGCTATTTTACAAACCATTTTATTTACAAAACTATTCTACAAACTATTTTTCTTTTTTTATACAAAACTATTCTAAATTAAAAACCTTTTAGTAAGCAAAGATGTTCAATCACATATAGCTCTTCATGCAGCGAAATTGATTTTTGAAAGATTTTGATCCTTATATAAGATGGACTTTATGTAAATATAAGATGATGTTGAAAACCATTGATTTTGGAAATAAATTGTTTGACTTAAATTATATTGATTTGGAAATTTGGATTTATTTTCTAAATTTATTATTTTGGAAACTTTGGAACTGAAGATATTTAATTTGAGAAGAAATAATTTTGGTGGAATTGTATATGATTTTGAAACTGAACTAATATTGAAACAAAATTGATATTTGAGAACCTTATGTTACTAAATACTTAATTTGGGAGTTATCAAACTTATATAAAATTTGGTTTGTATAAGTATGATGTTGATTCGAAAACTATGGATTTGAAAAGGTACTCAATTTGAAAAGTGAAATCTTATATAATTGAAGTCTATATAAGTGTGATTGATATACTATTGATTTTGGAAAGTATTTGATTTGAAAATGAAATCTTATATATAATGGACTTTATATAAGTATGATATTTGAAAGTGATTTGAAAAGGTACTATATGATACATATTTTCGAAGTAAAGATATGGAAAGTGCCTTCTGCTTGATATCCACTTTGTGGCCACATTGTGGATTCATTCTATTGATATTTCTCTGATTTTTGGTTTTTTGGATATGATACTCGAGTTTCCATCGAATTCCATGGCAATCTCCATGGTCTTACGAGCGCGACTTCATAGCGTAATCGCAAGGTTGGGGGGTGGCCTACGGGTACAGATGTTTCCTGGGAGATCCAGGCGTAACCATTGTGTATCTGCGATCTATTGAGTCGCTTGGTAGCGTAATCAGCAGGGGCTGCGAGAGCCAAGGGTACGGATGTTTCCTGGGAGATCCAGGCGTAACCATTGTGTATCTGCAGTACTACCAGTCTTTATGGCGTAATCGCAAGGTTGGGGGCGGCCTAAGGGTACGGATGTTTCTTGGGGGATCCAGGCGAAACCATTGTGTATCCGCGATTCATGATCGACATGTTTTTTTTTGGATCGTACTTTCCATATCTGTTTTTAAAAGTTTTCCAGTATTTTCACTGGGTGTTGAAACAAGTCTACTAAGTCCTAGAGAATTCTATCTTTGTGCCTGATCAACGCACTGCCAGAGTCTGCAGGAACAAGGATAAACTTGTTAAGACATCGAGTTATAAAAGTATTTTGATAAAATATTATATAAATGATACTTTGATCAGTTATTTCCTTTTTAAAGGATTTTAAAGTGTTTTAAATATTTACCTCTTTAACCAACAATTTTAATTAATGGTTCATCCTTCTCTTTCAACCTGCTTTCCCTCCTAGCTACATTTCTTCCCTACCTTCTTTCGGGATGTCTTCCAACCTATTGTTCTTTCTAGTTATTTCTCCGCTCCCTTCCTTTTCGAGGACGAAAAGATTTGAGTGGGGGAGAGTGTAACAGCCCTAGAATTTTGTATATATTTTATTTGACTTTATTATATTTTGAAAACTATTTTAAACTTGTTTTATTTCAAACATTTCATTTTTAAAAATAAATGTTGATTATTATGTGAATTTTAATTTCAAACTGGTATAAATTGTTTATGTTCCTGTAAAAATGGATTTGTGGTCAAACTGGTCAAACTTTGACTTTTAAACTTTAAATTTAAATATTTAAATTTCTCAAATTTTATCTTTTATTATGAAAATAGATTTAGTAACTTGAACACTGCTTTTCGTTTCGTTGAAAACGGAGTTAAATTGTAAAAGTTATGTACATTTCAATTTGGAGTGCAATTTGATTTATTTAGCAATTTTGTTTATTTTAAATTATATAAATTATATTTTCTTAGTCATATTTTATTTTAATATGTGTTAATATGTTATTTTATGTATATGTTTGTCTTTTAATATTTTTAATGTGATAATAAAAAATTTCCAAAATTTATTGCATTTATTTTTTATTTTTAAAGGCTAGTTTCCATTTTTCTGCTATTTTCTTCATTAAAATTATATTTAATTAAAATTTATTTATTTATTTTTGTGAATTCACTTTATTTTGTGTTCTTATTTTTGTTTTTAAATATTTTTCAAGTACATAAAAATTCTCCAAAGTTCATTGCATTTATTTTCATATTTTTAAGACTAGTTTGCAAATTTTGCTGTTTTTATTAATTAAATTATATATAATTAATATTTATCTATTTATTTTTGTTTATTTGCTAAATTTTCGTGGTTTTATCTGAATTTACATGCATTTTTCAGTTATTTAAAATTGCAAAAAGAATTATGGAAATTTGAAAGGTTTGTGACCCTTTAGTTGCTTAAGTCTCTTGGTTTTCCCACCTTTTCATTTCTAAACTCTTGCATTCATTGATAGCCGACCCTATCTCATTCTTTCAGCTGCATTCTTATTCATTTTGCACGTATAGAAACACTTCTCACCTCAAAAATTTCGGTCTCCATCTGAACAAAGAAAATTTGGTAAACTTTCATATTCTTTTTCCATTTTTTTCTACTTGTTGTTTGATTTTTGCACTTGCCTTCTACCTTCCATGGTTCAGCCCTTGCTCATCCACCACCATAGCCGCCTCCACCATCACCACATCAGGTCACCATCTCCTCCAGCACACTGACCAAGCCATGCCGTAGTCATCTATGACTAGATCCACCAAAGTTTATGCAAACACTCCACTTGTTCAACCTAGCCGAGTACCAATCTTGTTCCACCACTCAAACCATCACCTTGGCCGCCACTTACACCACCATCTCCAGCAAATTCCTTACCTGACACCACTGCCATGTAATCCTACTGACCCCACCAGACCTGGCCGTGACCACTTGCCTTTGGTCGTGGCTTGTTTTGCCTTGAAACCATTGTTTTGTTGCCTTGTAGTGTAGTGTCATGCTCATACCTTTGCACATATCTCTCTACTCCTTTATATCCAGGCAATGGCCGACCTATGAACCCAAAACCAGATCCAAATACATCCGTTAGCCGTACATTTCAGACCTGTAGCTGAACCATAGGTGGTTGAAAGAAGTGCAATAGCTTTGGATTTATTTTATGCAGTCATTTCTAACAATGTTTTATTGAAATTTTGGGTTGAAAACTTATGCTGTTTGTATGGTTTTGTGTAAATGTTATCAAGGCCATTAGCTTTGGCTCTCCACTCTCAACTCATTTCTGTGTTGTCGTGCCTTCGTTGTGTCAGTAGTGTTTTCTTGGTAGCTATCTCCAGCTCTGAACAGGTGAGTTATTCTCACCAGACAATATGTACATATATAACTAGTGAATTGACCCCTCTTGAATCTGTAAAATGCATTATCATGTTACACCTGCTATGTTATGATTTTATGATGTTCTATTATTTTTATCAGTTTATCACACTACAAGTTCCCTTTAGATTAGAATCACTATGGGTTGAAATGATACATACCCGAACGGACTTTAGAATAGGAGAAAATCGTTATGGGCTGAAATGATAGGCCTGAATGATTTTAAATTATTTTCATTTACTTGGGATTGCGGGTTTGAAATGATCAAACCCGGGTATCTTTGTAAATTACGGGTTGAAATGATAAATTACCCGTATCACTTTACCTAGGTTAGAAAATGAAATACAGACCCGTTGTTAAAATATGTTTTTATAATTTTTTTATAAATATTTTAGAAATGTAAATATTATAATATTTTGATTTAAACTAAATAAAAATGATTTTTGTAAAGCATTATTGATTTTCTGAAAATTTATAAGTGAAATAAATTAATGGTAAAATTAGAAAATTTGAAATGTAAGTTATTTTGGAAAATTTTAATTTGGTGATAATTGGAATTTAAATTAAATATGAAATGTGATGAATTCATGATAATTTGGATTAAAGTGAATTTAAATGATTTTTATATTATATTAATGATTTTGAATAAAGTTAAAATGTGAAATGAATGAATATTTAAGTTGAAATTTTGAAATATAACTAAAATTGGAAATTTGTGAATTTGGATTAAAAGTGAATTTTAAGTTAAGTAAATAAAAATGGAATTAAGTTATATTTGGAAATTTAAACTTAACTTTTAAGCTAAAAATTTAATTTTTAAATGTTGGAATTTAATAAGTGAATTAGTATTAAATATTGATTTTTGAATGGAAATTTAACTTTATAAAATCATGAATTTAAGAAAAATTAAATGATGATTATAAAAGTGAATTTATATGATTTTATAAGTTAAAAATGATTTAAATAAAAATATAATTGTTTGTGAAATTATATTGAATATTTGTAGTTAATTAACTGCATTCCTGAAATGCTATTAATTCAAATGTAAATGATAATACATCATTTGTAAATGCTGTAGTTGATAATAATGAACTAAAAAGCTAATTTGGATTAAAGGTTATTATAGCATTTCTGTAAGTGCTATAATTGTTGAATTTAACTAAGTTTTCTTTAAAACTAATATAACCCTATTACAGCATTTTTTTAATACTGTCTTTTGTTAAATTGAACCGTTTTGAATATAACTTTCCGTAGCATTTTTTAAATGCTGCGAAAAGTGAATTTTCACTGTTTTGATAAATTTAAGTGAATAAATGAATTTAGAAAAAGATTAAAATTTTGGAAATTTAATAATTTAATTATTAAATATAATAACTTCATTTTTATGATTTAAAATGAAGTAATTTGTTTTGAAATATAAACTATTTTGAAATATGATATTTTGATATTTTGAAATGGATTTTTGAAGGATATTGAATTTTGAAATGATATTTGATTTCGAAGTATAAAATACCATTTTGAAATTTTAACCACGGGATGTATTTAATTTATAGTTTAACTGATCCATAAAGGATGGGCGATCCCAAGCATCCTTTGAGTTATTGTGCATTTCTACTACAGTTCACTTGAGTTGGTTTACATTATATAAGTATATATTGTCCTGACTCAAGTGTTTTGTGTTTTACTTTACGCTCGGGTCAGCCTAAGTATTTACAGCTTAGCTTTGGATTTCTTTTCTGGAGCTAGGAATCGCTTGAGATTCTGCTTGTCTAGTTATCTTTTCCCTTTCAGTTTCAGTTGTTCTATTTCAGCTCTAGTATTTATAAACTTCTATGTATTTGAGATTTCTATTGTATATGTTTTTTTAGACTGATATTATGTATTTTTTTTGAGATTTTGTTATAGTAGCTTCATGAACTACTATGGTATTTTAATTTCCGCTGCGAGTTATTCTGATATTCTGTGTCTATGATTCTGTATTTGATTTTATTTGCTCCAAATTTTATTACAATCTGTTATTTTGAATTTTTCAAGTCAGACATGTGTGGATTATTGTCGATTTGAATGGTCCAAAATAGTGGGTCGTTACAAAAATAAATTCTTCATTCCTTTGAATAAGAACACTTGAGTTTAAAAATTCATTCATTTCCACTTATTCAAAAACCTCATTCCGCATACTTGGAATTTTTCTATTTGAATTTAAAAACAACTTTTATCCTTTTCCAATTCATTCCTTTAATTTATCCAAATTCTCAATAATTATTTTCTTAAAAATTCTCTCTTTTATTATCTTTTCAAAATATAACCTATATATTTTTGATAACTCGGTATCCCCAAATATTCCCAATCAAACATAGCATTCAATATTTCCTATCACCAATATAATCTATCACAGATTATCACATAAAGAATATCACAGAATATTTAACAATCTAAATAATTTTAAGGAATCCAGTTGGATCCCTCCAACCTGTTTCCCTGCATCCACAGATGTTAGCACAATACCAATTCCACTACGAGGTGGAATAACGCGGTATATGGGTTTATATAATATCATTCGCTATTATGCGGCGCATTAGGTCTCATACGCTATATAATGCGGGAAATCAATCACTCCAATATATATATATATACATACATACTATATATATAATATCACATCCAATTAATTCAATCATTCAACCAATTATTTAAATTTAACTATTTAAATTTAAATAAACCCAGATGAGTGAGATTAACTCACCTTTATTTTTGTGTTTGCAATCCAATCCAAATCTCGACTTGTTTTCCTTACGATTTCAGACTGTATAACATTAGATGATTTTATTAATATTCGAACCAATCGAACAATTAATTTCTATTAAATAGATTTGATTAAATAATCATTAAATTTTAAACTAATTCCTTTAGTAACTTATCTTTAGTAACTAAAATAGCTAAATAAGTTAATTTAACAATTTATTCCCCCAATCCATTGTTTTTTTTTAAAACAAACAAGCAAATTAAAATACGTAAGTGTATATTTATTTTACCTTGACATCTTATATATACTTATAAGGAATAATTTATATAGATAAAAATCTAACTTTACATAACTTTAAACACATCTAAAATCCATATATATATATATTCCAAACCTTACCTTTTATATATATTCTATTTTACTTTTATATTGAAATCAAGATATGCATGTGTATTTATGCATCTTTCAGCAATTTGAAACTCTGCCTTTTCTTCACAGTAAACTTTTCTTCCAAGATATATATTATTCTTTATATATATACTACACATGTGAATTTACTAAATAAATTTTAAATTGGAAAAATATGTAGAGTGCTAAATACCCTACTGTAATATATTTTTCTGCTTATAAAATCACCATAATAAATTTAATTTTTCCTGAATCTATATATATATATATTAAATTTACATCAAAAGAAAAGAGATCGAATACCTCACCGAGCAGACGCTACCTCTAGCTACTCTGCCTTCAACGCGAGCACGAACGTGTGCGACCACTTCGGCTTGCAAGCGCCTCCAGCCTACTGCCAGCCTCGAGCCATGTTGCCATCGCGACCGCATTGTATCGATAATACGCCTCGCGAATCCAACTACTCGATCGAAACCCTAGCCCAGAATCATTCGCCAGCGAACCCCACACCAACCTCGCCGAACTTCACGATCTCGAGTCGTCGCCCCCTCTTACTGCTCTAGATAACGACTCGAAGTCGTATGAACTCGAATTGAAGGGGATGGAAGAGAGAAGCAAGTGTTTATTTTCGTGAACTTGAGGAGGGAAGGAAGCTTGCAAATTTAGGCTTGTCACAGGGTTTCGATTCGATTTTGGAAAATGAGGAGCGCGGCCATGATTTCGAATAGAGATGAAGAATAAGTTTTAGGGATTTCAATTTGAATTCTGTATTGAACCGCGATTTTTAACAGCGGCCATAAATTTCAAACTGTAGTTTTGAACGAGAAAAAGGGTTTTTGAAATTCCTATTCGAATGAATTCTGAAAGGAGGATAGAGAAGCGATTTGTTCGGCCATTTTATTTTCAATTTAACTTTTTGAACGAACTGATTTCCTTCACAGCTGATTTTAAAAAGAAAAGGGGAGATAAGGATGAGATGGTTGCATGCTAAAATGAACAAGCTACAGTATTTTGAAGTGAAGGGGAAAAAACACTGATGTGAAGTTATTTCAACTGATGGTTGACCGGTCAAATAATATTATATTTAAATTTGAATTTTAAATCGCCTTGAATTACGCAACTCAAAATCTAGACTTCCTATCGAGGCGTGCCGCCAGGCGTTCATAATGTTATACCCCTATTCCGAATGCAACGGAAAAGGTTTCGAGTCCTAATTCGATCGTATGGAGAAGATAGCTTTTTGAACTCAGTTATTATATTCAATTTCCGATATAAATTTCAGCGCGTTTATCTATCGTACGATCACACTACAACTCCAAACGCTCCGAAATTTGAAATCCGATAATAATACATTATTACGGATCCAATGGAACTGGTTTCATCGAATTCCGAGACTGTGCCTCGGAAGGCTATTTTTAAATATCGATTTAAACGATATAGTTTTAAAACTTAACAAAACACTTCCAAATTCAGTTTCAACACTTTTACTATCTTCAGTACTATCAATATAAATTTTCTAAGCCTTTAAAATATTTTTAACAAGCTTAAAATTTCAGATTCAACCATTTACCCATTTTCCAATTATTTAATTCAATATTTAATTATCCAATAAATAGAGATATTTGAAATTTAAGTTAAAATTTACCTTTTAAATATTTAAAATCAATTAAATATTCCCATTTCAAATATCCAAAATTCCAGGTTGTCACATGGGCGGTACCCCAGTGGCCCAGTTATTCATTGAAATCTATTCTCCAATACGAGCTTACGGTTTTGTTTGTAGAGCCTAGTATGCTGGAATTTAATTAATGTAACAATTTCAGCTATTTGAATAAGTATTTGTATTTAGACATTATTATAATATCACTGGATTTTCTATAAAATGTTTTGGTTATCGTAAGGTAAAAACCCATCGTGTTTATGTGTGAGGCGGCCTTACGAGATACCATTGTTTTTCAAAGGATTTTGATAACTCTAATAATTCAAATTGAGTGTGTTTTCTCACACAGGTTTTCCAGATTGACTCGGGTGTTTTCTTATTATAATGCTCGGGTCAGACCGAGTATTACAGTTTCAGGATAGGGTGCTATGGAGGTCAGGAGACGAGCTGGATGATAGAGGCGTATTTTTGTACTTAGCTTATATTTCCGTCGTATGAGGACAAGTTATTATAACTGTCCAGATTGATGTATTGATTATTGTACTCTGATGATTGTAAGTATAAAACATTTACAGATTCTTTTGTATAAAAATCTGTTATTATATATTATATTTTGTTCGCTACGATTGTGAGATTCTATGTTGTTGTTTCTGTTTATTTCTTCTATCTCTTTGTTCTTCTTTACCCTAGTTATTCGCTCTTTCATACAATTTTGGGTTGAACAAGGGTGAATTATTATCAACTCAAAGGGTACGGAACTGCGGGTCGCTACAGAACTTCTCTATATAAATTGTATGATCTGCTCTACCTTATTACGTCATTTCTTCCCAAAATTGAAAGAGCAATTTTTTTTGGAAGTAATCATGTTCTAATCAACTATTTTCAAATTAAGTCCATGTTTTCTTTGTAAATACAACCTTTTCCTGCTCTTTTTTGTACCAGGCTATAAATTTGACAACCATATTTCACACCTATAACTCAAAACATAAATTTTGAGTAGTTTCCATTTCATTGGAATTATTTTACTGTTTACTGCAACTTATTCTGCATATTTATTTTCATTGTTTTCTGCCTTTTTTATCGTTTAACGATACTTTACCAGTCATGATCTTTGAATTTATTTTTTGTTCCCAATAAGATGATTTTATTATGAAGAATATGTGGAAGATGTATCCTACTTTGAATTTCTTACTTCTTATATTTACTAGAAGTTATGGTATATTGCCCTTTGGATTCCTAAGGTATTGAGCAAAGATATAACAAGTAAAAAATTTAACGTACTGTTGTTGTCTTTCATCTAAACTATACATTATTTTTTTCTTAGATTGCTAAAGGACGAGTAATTATATTTTAGCAGCAAAGCACAAGACTATATAATTAAAATTGTGCTAATAGTTTTTCTACTTTGTTTTATAATCAAATATATGTTGTAATTTTTTTATAATTTAAATTTTATTTACAAACAGTCAATGTATGTTGATTGGAAGTAATTAACTGCTACAAGTTTAACAAAGTTGCCTGCAAATTTTTTTCCACTTACGTAGTATATCAGGCAGTTTATTTAGTTTTACCTTATCAGTTCATCAAAGTTCCGTACATTCTGTCGTTATTATGAAGTAATTTTTCTTTTATCTTTTTTCATTTGCTACAACTGATTCAAAATATCATTAAGTTATAGTTATCATGGTAAGTAAGAGTAAGGATTAGATATAAATATTATTGTATGGCACTTCATGGGTGAATTTATGTTTGGTTGTGTAGTATACATTACAACCTGAAAACAATGAAGTTTTGTTATGCTAATCATTATAACGCAAGGGATTTATTTAGATTTCAAGCATTAATTATGTTCATTATTTGAGATTGTGAACTTGAATGCATGATCAAAATCAATTTAATGTTATGTTTCAAAAAAAGTGAAACTATGTGTTAGTATCTAAGTTATCTAATTAACTTTGAATATTTTAACTAATACATTAATTTTCATCTTCAATCTACTTTGCACATTCTAATCACTAAGCGATGATCTTATGATTCAATGAAGTTTGTTTAAACTACCATAAGTTCATTTCAATCTTCAAATGACTTTGACAAAATGAGTGAGTATATATTAAAGCTTTAGAGTATTATATTTTTATGTTTCTGTCATTTTCGGTAGTACGAAAGGTTGGGAAATAAATTTAATGCATTGAGTATATAATTTATTCTCTATATAAAAAAGTAAGGGAAAAGAAAATTGATTGAAATTTTAAAAAAGTTTACTAAGAAATGAATTGAAATAAATGATCATGTTAACCGTCATTCAAAAAATATTTCTATATTTATAGAAATAAATATTCGATGGTAACAATAGATAAATATTGTTGCCACATGTATGCTTATTTTTTCTCAACTTTGACTTTTAAAAATCTACTTGATTTAGACTTTCTCAACAAGGGTCATCTTTTGCACATTGATTTGCTTTTCATATTTTAATTAATATGGAGCTTGTGGACTTTACCAAATTGTGTAACATTGTCACTGTTCTATAATAACAAGCTTAACATTATGGCAAACAGATGAACATTCAATCCATTAGGGTTTAGCCACGAGGACATGAAAGGATGACAACCTCTATTAATATATGCTACTTGGTCAATGATTCTACACTTTTATCCAAACACTAATTTTTCTTCTCCATTTTTTTATGTGTATCAAACCAAACAATCCTTTTGCTAATCTGTTGGAATGCTATAAACATTTTCTTTTATAGATTTAATTTAGGCTATCTTGACTTCTTTGTTTAGCACAATTTGATATTCATGTATTTGAAAGATTTAGATAACACCCTTTCATTCGTCTTTCAAACATAATATATTTCATTTGATGTAATTTATTTTTGACGCTAATATATTTGTCACAAAGTAGTACTTCCATGATTGGAAATATTATGTCATATATTTTATTTTATTTTCTATTGCCCGCCTAGCTACTATGCTTTCAAATGAGTTTGCTGACCAACAGTACAATTTTTTATTTAGGTGCTAAAAAATGCATTGCCATATATCCTGTAACAACCCGCATATCTATCGATTTTATATTTAAATATTTTATTTAAATATTTTATCGTTAGTCGGATGTTAGTCCGAAAAGCTACTTTTTGCATACGGTCAAATTAGGACTCGAGACCACTTCCATTGAGTTCAAAATGACGTTTGCGATCTTTTTAAGTGTAAACTTCGATATGTTTGGAGATAGTGAACTTTTCGGCACTTTTTCCCGCCTTTGACTTTGGTTTGGACTGCACCCCTTTAGTTCAGCCCAACCCTCTTTCTCATTTGTTCAAACACTTCAAGCTTTGTAAAAAATGGTGGTGGGAAAGAGAAATTAAAACTCCCAACTCAAATTCTATTGCAAATCCGAGATTCAACATCAAATTCAAGTAGAAGATTGTGGATTCAAGCTTTGGATTGCTTCTCCTTGCTTTCAATCTTCATCTTCATCAATTTCGTGAAAAGGTGAGATTTTTGATCTCACATCTTGCCTATGATTGTCATTGGACTGTTGGGAATGATTCCCTATCACTCTAGCATCAACATTTGCATTTGGTTTGGATTGGATTGGTGAAAAACTTCAATTTTCAGTGTTTTGGTGATTTTTCTGGCCTTAAGTCGTTTCTGGCCATCGCTAAGTCGTCCACGAGTTAAGTCTAAGTCGTAAGTCGTTCGCGAGTTAAGGGCTTAAGTCGCGCGCGTTGAAAAGTCACCGCCTTTGTATTTCTGTTCGCCTGTGCTAAGTCGTTCACGAGTTAAGCCATAGGTCGTCCACGAGTTAACCCCTTAAGTCGTCCACGAGTTAACATCTTAGGTCGTCCCCGAGTTAAGACTTAAGTCGTTGCCTTCTGCTATCTCGTCCTGGCTTAGGTCGTACTGAGATAAGTCGTTAGGTCGTATAGACCTTAGCTCGTAGCTCGTATTTGAGCTTAAGTTGTTAAGTCGTATCGACTTTAAGTCGTTGGGTCGTACACCCTCTTAAGTCGTAAGTCGTTCGCGAGATAAGCAAGTACTAAGTCGTTCGCGAGTTAAAACCTTAAGTCGTAGGTCGCCTCCGACCTAATGTTTCCCCTGCTATTTCACTAGGTCGCTTGACCTTAAGTCGTAGGTCGTCTCCGACCTATGCCCCACTAAGTCGCATCCCACTTAGGTCGCAGGACTTTGTTAAGTCGTAGGTCGTCTCCGACCTTGTCCTTAGCCTTGTTAGGTCGCGTGAACTCTTAGGTCGTATGACCTACTTTTCCTTAGGTCGCTGGACCAGCTTGCCTTCACTAAGTCGTACCGTGACGGGGCATTCATCAGAACTTCCACTTTGATGCATTTTGAGCTGATTTCCTTGGATTTTATTCACGTCTCCGAATGTGAATTTTTGTGATAGATTGTTCCAACAATCATTTTATGACTTGTCACTTTAAAGATATAAAGGTTTTAATACTAGTAGTAAATATCTAAACTCTTTCATCAAATCGATTTCAACACTATTTTTAATATCAAAAGTTCGTTTTCTCAAACCGATTTCCAATCTACTAATATATAAGCCTTTACTTCACTCGAACGAGAAATCGACTTAAACGACTTAGTAAAACGAGTGGTATGAAACGCTTGCGTTCACTTCGTCGGTTAGCTCTTGGACTTGTTCGATTGAACCCTTTTTGTGACAATTTCCTAGTGAAGATCTACAGTTTGTTCGTAAATATTTAAGTTAAGCAAGTGGTTATGGGACATGAAGCTAAACTCATATATTTACTAGCTTAGTGTGATTGACACTTCCTTATGATCATGACGATCATTCTTGTGATTTAGACTAGCGATTGAGCGATGTCTCTTCGTCCGTGTGTTCGGACTTGCCTTCGGGCCATCCGTGTGTTCGGAAAATAAAATGGATAGCTTCCACGAGATAGCTTCTCGTCCGTGTGTTCGGACTTCCCCCTTTTAGTGATTTCTGGATTTCGTGTGTTGATTTCTGGGATTTGTTCTGGATTTCGTGTGTTGATTTCTGGATTTAGTGCTTCACCAACTTTTGTGGTTTTCACTGATATGATATCAGTTTTGTGTATTGGTGAATTTGTGTGTCATTACCCTTTTTATGTGTTTGGATCTCCGAGAAGATTCTTGTGACATTGATTAATCCCTTGTTGATTATCATTTACATACTTATAGTAGTATGCCATCATGGTTATTATATGTGTATGCCATACCCCTTATCCTATATCATGTCATCTGATATTTATAGTTAGACTGATCCGTTTATTATTTTCTTATAAATAATACTCGGGTCAGACCGAGATGTTACAGGTGCTTCTGCTTGACTTCTCTTCTGGATTACTCTGACTTTTGGCTAACTACTTAGATTAGTAGTTTTTGGTTGTACACATTTGAGATATAGACTCTATGTTGTGTATCTATTCTTTTGTATAGCACGTGATGCTATTCTTTTGTATTATAGTGGATCTTTCCGACCACTAATCTGATGTACACTTTCATGTGTTATATGTTTATTCATATCTTCTTCCGCCTTTGTGATATGGATGTCTGTGACTGATTTATGTTATGATTATTTCTATGTTTGTTTCCGAAGATTATATATAGCCACCGTGTGATAGCTTTGTGTTTGTATCGGTATGTCGGATTTCCTCCTTAAAAGATATGCATTCTATTCCATCTGACGTATCGATGCTCGCACAAAGAAGTTACATGGATGGTCGCTCCTCCACAGCCTTATTCTCCGTGCTAATTGACAGCACTACATCGTAGTGTTCTTGGTTAGCGTGGGTATAGAGGTGGGGCGTCACATATCCTCCTTATTTTGGAAGCACGTTGGACTGTGCGTCAGAATTGTTTGTGCATGAACCATCGTGAACCATTCCATGCAACATTTTTTTAAGACAACTCAAAAATTTGTAGTGAACCACTTGGACCAATTGATCTATCAGCACATGATAGCTTAAGAGTACAAGTGCTACATATGTATCACATTGACATATATCCCTTTGTGACATATAGACTATGTTGTTCTAATTGTTTCTGTTTGATAATAGGGTGGATAGTACATTAGATTATTTTTCTAATCTGCCTATTGAATCGAAACCTACATTGTGCATGACATTTTATTGTCCGACATTTAACAGTTGTCTATAAAAAAATTTCACATTACTCTGGTTTGAATATGGTTTACAAATATGGTATTACCAATAACATACTACTGTATTTTCAAAGCTTTACATCCAATACTATGTACATAACACGGGTTCACACTCGTTGCAGTAAAAATAGCATCTATTACTAATCTATAAAATCCATTATACTGAAATCGAAGACTATTCCATTCACAATTAATTTCATTATTAGTTATATTAAAGTAAAAAGTATTAAGCTGATTTATAAAAATATACTTAGTGACACGATATTCAAAATATAAATGCTATATATTTTCTGTTTCCATATTACAAAAAAACATTTGTTATCAAAAGCTATATTTTTCTTTTTTTAATAATTCTATTGTATTTAATTTCCATGTATTTAATTTCCATGTATAATTAACCACATATGTATTTTAACTTTGGGTGTTATATTACCTTTCCAAATATACCTATATATACTCGACTTTGTAGCTAAAATATTAAGAAATTTCTAAAAAGAGTGCATTGTATAAATTTTATTATGATCCCAATGCCATGTTTTAATGTCATTTCTATTATCAGTGTTATATAATTCTAATTTTGCACAAAGTAAGGAAAACTAAGATAATGTATTTCCAGCTAAATTATGATTAAAACTAAATTCCCATGGAAAATTTTAATTTGGTCTATATATTTCTAAAATATACTCATTTTTAAAATTACAAATTTCATAAAGTTCATTAAATTCTATTATAAGGATAATTACCGATATCCAACTATCATGCCAAAAAAAGGTATCATTCCCCAAATGTACCATATTATTAATTATTACTTTATAAACATCATAATTTTTTATTATAGATTTCCAAAATTGAGGAATGTTATTTATATTATTAGTAGAATATGTTGTATATTATATGTACCATTATACCATTGATTTGATATTATTTCTTTCAAAATTAAATTCTCATTATTATCAATGAATTTCCAAATCTATTTACCTAATAAAGATGAGTAAGTATGCACATCCATATGGACCTGCAACTAATCACTTGGGTTATGTGAATTGCTTGTGCATAAGCAATGTTGTTACTTTTTTGCTTCACCAGAAGAAATAAAAGGTGAAAACTCTTATCATCATGAATAGCAGTGCGTTAGAGCATAGTAATACTACATAATAACATTTGAACTACTATAAAAATATCAAGTAACTTAAAAAAACAATAGAAAATTGAATCAAAATTGAATTCAAATAGCATCAATACAATATGAAAACAGTTATAAAAAGCACTATATTATAGTTTTTTCCATCCCTACTTTCATTCGCTTTAGTAATACGTTGCCATGTGAAGTTTTTTTTCCTGAACAAAGTAATGCAAAGCAATATGTGTGTATTTTAACTCAATGATTTTTGCCAATCAAGTAAAAGAAAATTATGCATGAACTATAGTTTTTGAGGTCTATTTAAAAACGTTTTCTGTAAAGATGTGTGCAAAATGTTTTTTGCAAGTGTGCAAATACTTAAACATGCAAACCCCGTGAATCAAATCCTCTAGTAGGCCCTTTCTTACACCTCCAGTTAGCGCATTTGCAGTTTCAAAAGCAGCCATGGGAGCTGTAGCTGATCTTGTATTTCCTCGGGATAGTCGATGTCTCTAGCATGTTGCATGTTAGTGAGTGGCAGAAATAAGATTGCATTATTTATCAATATCTAATTATAGTATTTTTTGGCAATAATACATCCAAAATTTTGGGTAATTCTCTCTTGTTTTTCGTTTAGTATGATCATAATAATTGTAATGTTTATTAAATGTTCTATTCATGAGTTGAATATCACATAATCATACAAATATTTAAGGAGAAGTCATTCTGTAGGCATACTAATGTCATGATGTATATCATTTTCTATAGATCTAACTTATATACAGGTTTTCTATACATCTAATATAAAAAATAGACATAAAAACAACATCAAAACAACAACCGCATCAGCATAAACAAATAATAGCATTGGACAACTTCAAAAGGTATATGACTAATAACAAAACATTATGAAACCAGTTACAAAACTAACTACGAACAACAACAGATGCAAAGCATCAGACTTCAAATACAATACATGAATAACAACATGACAAGTTACCTTTTTAAGAAATAAAATAAAAATATGCAGTCCTTGGGCTCTTTTACTGGACCAGTAATGCATCAAAGAGAAACATTCTTTTGGTTAATGTGACGACCCACCTCCTCGACCCTCAGAAATTGACACTAATACATCCTTAGTATACACATGCCGTAAATCCAAGTGCCGGAGAGGAAGATTATCATGGGGTAAAGAAATAAAGATAGAAGATGGACAATAATAGAATCTCACAATGTATTCAATACATAATTATACATATGAGTAGTACATGCAATTGCTCCAAATTATTCCATCAATGTTACGACGGGTACTAACCCAGCTAGGATAGTTATAACGACCTATCCTTACAGTGCTGGTAGATACTAATACATAATACAAACACAGCAAAAAGTGATAGATGACTTCAACAAAAGACCCAAAATGCTTCATGCTCCATTCCAAAATGCTCCAAGCTTACCTAACCAGTTGGCTGCCCAGGAAAATAGGGCACCCAAAGTTTAAGGGGAAAAGAAATAAACTTCGGTTCAGTCATGGGACTGGTGTGAGAAACTCAAAATACGATGTTTGAAAACAAAAGGTACCTCATAAGACCACGCCGCACATAAACACGGAACGAGTTTTTTTCTTATGATAACCAAAATATTTGCTACACAGAATAGGTGGATATTATTTTTAATGACATTCTTTTGAAAACACTTTTCAGTTAAGTATACATAATCTTAGCCGAAATTGTTACATTATGAAATTCCAGCATACTAGGCTTTACAATCAAATCCGAAGGCACTTATTGGAGAATGGATTTCCATACAATGACAAGGTAAGGGACTATCTTCCGACAGTACATCTCTAGAAAAATGCACCTGAGGCTCCAACCTCTACCAATACAGAACCGACCTACCTTTACCATAGGTAGTACCGAATATGTCATCACCCCGGTCGTTCCCGACCTACCCAAGAGCTCTCTTTGCATACACCACATTAATTTAAAACCTGACACATAGCGGGAATAAATATATCTAGAAAGGTGATGACTATATCCTAATGGGAGCGACCCACTTACTTCTGCCACATCTACCTTGTTTTAGTCATCCGGGTGATGAGGCTCGAGGTAACGATTACCTTACTCATAGCACATTCAACTTTGAATGCCACATTGCCATTCCATAATCACAGAACTGATTTCTACAAACGTATAACTCCTGAGCTTGTATGTCTCAGAAAAGGGTGTTAAGCTAAGAGAAGTTGTCTTCTCTACCACCAATCAGATGATACATTTATAGAAATCAACCAATGTGATTACAATTGCAACGTCAGACATCCGTCCATGCAAGTTGTTCAGGAACAGGACAAATTGAAGGCACTCTCCTACCACATCCAGTCGGGAGTTACTCCTAGGATTAGAAGTGATTAGTCCTTGCATTGGGTATTTCATAACGAAGAGACTACTACTACTATATGTATATTGGGAGTTTATCCCCAAATGACCAATAAGTAGTCCTTCATTACGGAAATTCTTAATATCAGACCCATGCCTTCACTTCGAATACGTAAATTGGTTCGAATTGGTCTTCGGATAGGAATTACCCAAATCCGACCCCGGTTCCTCCGAACCAACCATCGATTAAAAAGATGTTAAGTTCATATGTGATTATCAATCATCATTCAATTTAATTCATATTTCTATTCATTCATAGATATATCTTAGAGATATATTCATTGAAATATTTCTTTATCTTTCTTAAAGTATATGGAATCATCAAGCCTCATTTATCAAATCCTTTTTGTTAATTTAAACCATTTTAAATCATGGAATAATTCCAAAACCTTTCATATTTTACTTAGAAAAACATTTCCAATTCATTTCATTTAAATCTTAACAAAGATTTCCTAATTCAAAACTCATAATTTTAATTCGGTTAAAAGCATGTTATCTAGGATGTTAATCCAAAACCAGTAAATGTTAAGTGATTAGAATCTATAGAAATCATCTAATTCTACTCAATATCAATTCCTGTATTCAACAAATACTATGGGCGAAATAACGGTGAAAGCACCCTTTATATTCCACGAATAGTATGAGTTCCCTCTTCGGGCTTTAACACCGATTATAAGAAGATTATCTCCATAAAATTCAAGTTATTTATATTTGGATATTATATCCTTTAACTTTGGAAAAGTTTGATCCGAGTAAATCAAATTTACTATCCTATCCGTCAGACTAGTCCGGATAGCCAGGGAGAGCAGGAAACTGCTTTTCCAAACTCAAGCCTAGACACTACCTCTTTGACACCCATAAGGCGGTCAAGTAATTTGATCGACTCTAAATCATTTAATATTTAACCATTCTATAAATCCTTCAAATCATATTTAAAATACTTTATTAATCATTTGAAAACATTTACAAAAGATTAGGAAAAGAATGGTTGCGTTTAAAACTACATTTCAAAAGTTATAGAAAAGTGTTGCGGAAAAGTGCTGCGGAAAGTGCTTTTTTAAAGCTATATTGATCAAAACGACTTTTTTGTCATTTGGAAACTCATTTTTTATCACTTTTAAAATATTTTAAAATATTTTTAGAATTTATTTCATATTTTTAAACAATTTTAAAGAGGTTTAACATTCCATATACACTAATTCATTAAATAAAGGAAAGTGATTTCCTTTGTGCTTATCGACGTGTATTTCCGTGACTTGCATATATATTCAACATTCATATTAAACAACCATCATTAATAATCATAATCAAACATATATAACATCCAATAGCATATAATATGATACTTTAGGAGTTTACTCACCTAGGGTTTAAACGACTAACTAAAAATTGGCTATAGCTTTGCTAACTCGAACTTTTAGCTCACGATCACTTGGATTATTGCTTCTAGATGGCTCGGCCTATGGATGAGAGGATGGAGGTGATGCAAGCCATTAAAGTAGAGGTGAAGAAGAAGAAGAAGTTGGAATGAGATGTGTGAATTTGTGAAGCCTTAGGGTCTTATTTATAGCCTTTGGAAAATGTGGCAAATTACTAAATTACCCTTAGATATTATCAAAATATCTCTTACACCACATCACTTCAACATCAAATCCTTATCACCATACTCAAGTGCATGCATTAATGAGATGTAATGTGATAAGACATATTAGAAAAATATCTTAAGATGGAATGACATGCGTTAATGGTGGATTTGATGTTTGCTTTCCATGTTTTAATGGTGATTAGATGTTACCTTTTTCACTTACTTTTTGTAAAAATATCTTAGATATTTTCTTTAGCTTTGATTTGACTAATTGTGATACACATATGTGTGTGCATGTACAAACAATGTTGCAACAACTTAAAACAATTTCCATTTGTCAAACCGTTGAGATTTCGGGATCCAATTTCCGGTCATATTTTCAGTTTTTAATCAAATTATTTATTTATGTAAACAAAACTTGAAAATAAATTTCTTATCATCTTTAACTAATTAAAACAATTTCATTTAACTTATAAAGCTATATTTAAAATTAATTAAATATTTCATTTTCAAAGTGATAAAATTGCAGGTCGTTACATACTTCCCCTCTTAAAAGAATTTCGTCCTCGAAATTAAGGATAAGAACAAGATAACTCAAAGACAAATATATATATAACGAAGTGATACACATGTATAAGATATAGCAAGTGACATCACCATAAGGTGGTGAGTACACCATACACATGCAACTATGTATCCATTCTAAACTCAGGGTACGCTTTATGCATTCTTTCCTCTATCTCCCATGTGCAGTCTGCTACGTCACCATTCCATTGGACTTTAACCAATCTTACAACCTTCCTCCTTAATCGCTTCTCATCGTGATCTACAATTCGCATTGGTCGCCTGATAACCGCCAAATTAGGTTCAACTTCTAAATCTTCTTGGGCAGTTGTTTCTATAATTTGCTCTAGATCATGCACATATTTTCGTAGGTGGGATAGTTGAAAACATTGTGTACACCAGATAACCTTTCATGCAGTTCCACACGATAAGCTAATGGGCCAATCCTTTTGAGAATAGGAAAAGGTACAATAAATCGAGGTGCTAACTTCCCTGCCTGACCAAATCTTACCACTCATCTCATTGGAGAAACTTTTAGGAATACATAATCTCCAACCAAGAAGTCTAAATTTCTTCGCCTTTGATCAACATAGCTCTTCTTCCTACTCTGGGCTTCTTTCATTTTTTTTTCTAATTATGTCAACCTTTTCTGAAGCTTCTCTAATCATGTCAGGACCTAGTACTAATCAATCTCCAGTCTCGATCCAACATGCTGGAGATCTACACGGACGACCATACAAAGCTTCATATGGGGCCATGCCAATACTAGCCTGATAACTATTATTGTAAGAGAATTCTATCAGATGATGGTATCTTTCCCATGAACCTCCGAAATCTAAGATGTAAGCTCTTAGAAGATCCTCCAACGCTCGATTTACTCTCTTAGTTTGTCCATTGGTCCGGGCGTGATATGTGGTGCTTATGTTTAGCTTAGTTCCTAAAGTTGTTTACAATGCGTCCCAGAACTTACTGGTAAAGGTAGGGTCTCGATCATTGACTATACTACTGGGGACACCATGCAATCGAACTACTTCCCTCACGTATATTTCTGCCAGACTTGCAGCAGTTCTCGTTGGTTTTACTGGGATAAAATGTGCGCTCTTGGTTAATCGATCTATGATAACCCAAATGCCTTCATTTCGCTTTCTTGATCGGGGTAAGCCATCAATGAAATCCATCGATATTTGGTCCCATTTCCAAGTCGGAATTTTAAGAGGTTGGAGTAATCCAGCAGTCTTTTGCTGATCACTTTTGATCCGTTGACAATTTGCACATCTGCTAATATCGATAGAGATATCCCTCTTC
The DNA here is from genome assembly GCA_030737815.1 of Allium fistulosum. Taxonomy (NCBI): domain Eukaryota; kingdom Viridiplantae; phylum Streptophyta; class Magnoliopsida; order Asparagales; family Amaryllidaceae; genus Allium; species Allium fistulosum. The sequence continues at coordinate 1,029,337,339 of CM060902.1, forward strand.
ATGCCATCCCACTAAAAAGTTCTCTTCATATCTCGATACATTTTAGTAACTCCGGGATGTACAGAAAGTCGAGAATTTTGACATTCTGTTAAAACTTCTTGCCTTATCCCATCGACATTGGGAACACATATCCTTCCATTCATTCTTAAGATTCTCTCCTCATCTACTTTGAATCCTATCCATCTTCCTGGTATTATATTCTCCTCTACTTCCCTGGCTATTCTTGAAATGATTGGATCCTTGAGCTGACTCTCTTTTATACGATTAATCAAGGTTGGATGTACCATTAAATAAGCTATAATGGCATGCCTTCTGCTTAGCGCATCCGCCACTACATTGGCTTCCTAGGTGTGTATAAGATATCAAGATCATATGATGAGAGAATTTCTAACCAACGTTGTTGTTTCATATTTAAGTCCTTCTGAGTGAAATGATACTTTAAAGATTTGTGATCCGTGAAGAGCTCGAACTTTTCACCCAGTAGATAATGCCTCCATATTTTTAATGCGAACACAACGGCTAATAATTCTAAGTCCTGTGTTGCATAATTCTTCTCATGATTCTTTAGTTGTCTTCTTGCCTAAGTGATGACCTTTCCATGCTGCATTAGAACATCACCTACTCCTTCCCCACAAGCATCAGTATATACAGCTAAACCGCTGCCTTCATCAGCAATAGCTAGGACTGGAGCGGTAGTTAACCTTCTCTTGAGTTCTTTGAATGCTTCTTCACATTTTGGTGTCCATTCAAATTTAACATCCTTCATAGTCAATTTTGTTAGATAGGAGGAAACTTTGGAGAAGTCTTGAATGAATCTCCGGTAATATCCTGCCAATCCTAAGAAGCTGCGGATGTCCTTCGAGGTTTGTGGTTGGTTCAAATCTTGTATAGCTAAAATCTTTTCTGGATCTACTGAGATCCCTTCTCCTGACACAATATGCCCAAGAAATCTTACTTCTCCCAAAAGTGACATTTCGAGAATTTAGCTTTAAGTACATTTCTCCGCAATATTTCCAAAACAATCTTCAAATGCCTTTCATGTTCTTCCTCAGTTTTGGAATAGATAAGAATATCATCAATAAAAACCAACACGAATTTGTTTAGCACATATTTGAATACTCTATTCATAAGGTCTACAAAATAGGCGGGTGCATTAGTCAACCCAAAAAGCATAACTAACCATTCGTAAAAGCAATCCGGACCCCTAAATGCCGTTAATGGAATGCCATCCTTAGTTATTCTTAATTGATGGAATCCTGTGGCTAAATCCATTTGTGAGAATACTCGAGCACCATGAAGTTGATCAAATAAGTCATCTATGTGGGGTAGAGGATACTTGTTTTTAATCGTTTGCTTATTTTGGTCTCGATAGTCTACACAAAGCCTTAGGGAGCCGTCAGACTTAGCTACAAAAAACTACCGCTGCACCCTAACTTGAGCGACTAGGTCTAATTAGTCCTTTGTTAACAAATCATCAGTTTGGTTTGCCAACTCAACCTTTTCTTTCGGGGACATCCTTCGAATAGGGTGAACAACGGGTCTCTTACCAGGAATTAAGTCAATTCGGAACTCAATTTCCCGATGCGGGGGCAAACTTTTAACTTCCTCAAACAGATCCTGAAATTCCTTGACAAGTGGTATTGTCTCCAAATCTTTTTTGAGATGAGTCTAGTGCATAAATGAAACTATCCCTTATCGGACTAGGTTCTTCACAAGATATTTCTATAAACTTCCCGAAGCTAGTCCACAAAGTTACCGTCCTTTTAACACAATCAAGGACAGCTTTATTCTTGGATAACCAATCCATACTGAGAAAAACTTCAAACCCAATAAAGTCAAGAACAAATAGGTCGCATGAATTTTTTTAGGAGAGGTGAGTAACTCGGACGTGTTCACAAATCATACAAAGATTAATTGTACCGCCTATGGGATTTGACACGCAAATAGGGGTATCTACTATTTTTGCGATCATTTTTAATCTATCAACCAATCCTTTAGCAATAAAACTATGGGAAGCCCCAGTATGAAATAATACTTTAACTAAATCATCATTGACATAAATATTACCTTCAAGAAGTCCCTTGCCTTTTACATCTGTAGAGGTTAAAGGCTCGTCTTTGATAGCATAGATCTTAACCTGCTCTCCTTTCTTCATTAACGGGCACTTGTTCTTCCAATGGCCGGGTTGATGGCAGTTATGGCAGAGGCTATTCTGCACCATAGGAGAGATGGTTCCTTGTTGTTTCCTTTGAACATTGGGACTCTTGCAGTAATTTGAATAATGTCTTTTCTTTCCAAAATTAAAACATTCAACATCTATAAAACGGTTTTCCTGAGATCCTCCTCAAGACTTTCCTTGCCATGACTTCCTTTCATTGTTATTGAACTTCCTCTTGTTGTTGTTGTTGTTGTTTTGGTTTGTGACTGGATTCCTCTTATCCAAAGCTTCATAACGGAAACCAATATCTATTAAATCCAAAAAGGTTCCTTTAACATGGGCGGTCATCCTATCCTGATACTACTCCTTCATCCAAGAAATGAACATCTCATTTTTCTTTAGAGGCGTGTCTATCAATCCAGGCCCAAAGCGAGACAATTCATTGAATTTGTGCAAATACTCTTCCACAAACATCGCTTCTTGTTTTAGATCCATGAAACTTCTATAGAGGCGGGATTTGCCAGTTGCGGGCATGTATTGCTCTTCAAAAACTTCTTTAAATCTTGCCCAAGATAAATTATCTTTAGATTCATTAAGAGTAACGGACTCCCACCAAGCTAGAGCCCCATCCTTCAATTGCCAGAAGGCCAAGAACCTCTTTCGATTATCATCAATGTCTAATCCTTTAAATATTTTTTCATAGGATCTTAGCCAGGCTTGACTTTAATAATAGATTCTGTGCCTTCGAATGGCTTTCCTCCCAAGCAGGTATAATCTTTGCAAAGAGTGGCAAAGTTAACTTGAGGTGGCACGGGAATTACCGCTTCCTCCATTACTGTAGCATTTGATCGACCGTTAGTGGTCGTAGTGTTGCTACCTCCACTTTGTCCTCTTCTATTACTCATCTCCTACTATCTACATATAGTAAGGGAACAACTTTAAAAATGTAGACGAAATTATTTTAGGGAATTGGTATAAACTCGAATAAACTTATTCGGATAAAAATTTCAAATATGCGCTCTCTTAGATTAAAATCATTCTAGGGTAATACTAACCCTATCCCTAATGAGTTGACCCCAACTAGGCTTAGGTATTCACTCAACCATAAGCTCTGATACCAAATGTGACGACCCACCTCCTCGATCCTCAGAAATTGACACTAATACATCCTCTATATTCACATGCCGTAAATCCAAGTGCCGGAGAGGTAGATTATCGTGGGGTAAAAAATTAAAGATAGAAGATGGACAATAATAGAATCTCACAACGTATTCAACACATAATTATACATATGAGTAGTACATGTAATTACTCCAAATTATTCCATCAAAGTTACGACGGGTCCTAACCCAGCTAGGATAGTTATAAAGACCTATCCTTATAGTGCTGGTAGATACTAATACATAATAAGAACACATCGAAAAGTGATAGATGACTTCAACAAAATACCCAAAATGCTCCATGCCTCATGCTCCATGCTCCATGCTCCATTCCAAAATGCTCCAAGCTTACCTAACTAGTTGGCTGCCCAGGAAAATAGGGCACCTAGAGTTTAAGGGGAAAAGAAATAAACTTAGGGTTAGTCATGGGACTGGTGTGAAAAACTCAAAATACGATGTTTGAAAACAAAAGGTATCTCATAAGACCACGCCGCACATAAACACGGAACGGGTTTTTTCCTTATGATAACCAAAATATTTGCTACGCAGAATAGGTGGATATTATTTTTAATGACATTCTTTTGAAAACACTTTTCAAGTAAGTATACATAATCTTAACCGAAATTGTTACATTATTAAATTCCAGCATACTAGGCTCTACAATCAAATCCGAAGGCATTTATTGGAGAACGGATTTCCATATAATGACAAGGTAAGGGACTACCTTCTGATAGTACATCTCTAGAAAAATGCACCCGAGGCTCCAACCTCTACCAACACAGAACAAGCCTACCTTTACCATAGATAGTACCGAATATGTCACCACCCCGGTCATTCCCGACCTACCCGAGAGCTCTCTTTGCACACCACATTAATTTAAAACCTGACATCATATCGGGAATAAATATATCTAGAAAGGTGATGACTATATCCTAATGGGAGCGACCCACTTAGCTCTACCGCATCTACCCTGTTTTACTCATTTTCGGATGATGAGGCTCGAGGTAACTATTACCTTACTCATAGCACATTCCACTTTGAATGCCACATTGCAAATCCATAATCACAAAACTGATTTCTACAAACGTATAACTCCTGAGCATGTATGTCTCAGAAAAGGGTGTTAAGCTAAGAGAAGTTGCCTTCTCCGCCACCAATCAGATGATACGTTTATAAAAAAACAACCAATGTAATCACAATTGCAACATCATACATCCGTCCATGCAAGTTGTCCAGGAACAGGACAAACCGAAGGCACTCTCCTACCACATCCTATCTGGAGTTACTCCGAGGATTAGTAGCGATTAGTCCATGCATTGGATATTTCATAACGAAGAGACTACTGCTACTATATGTATATTGGGAGTTTATCCCCAAATGATCAACAAGCAGTCCTTCATTACGAAAATCCTTAATATCATATCCATGTCTTCACTTCGAATACGTAAATTGGTTCGAAGTGGTCTTCGGATAGGAATTACCCAAATCCGACCCCGGTTCTTCCGAACCAATCACCGATTAAAAGGATGTTAAGTTCATATGTGATTATCAATCATCATTCAGTTTAATTCATATTTCTATTCATTCATAGATATATCTTAGAGATATATTCATTGAAATATTTCTTTATCTTTCTTAAATTGTATGGAATCATCAAGCCTCATTTATCAAATCCTTTTGGTTAATTTAAACCATTTTAAATCGTGGAATAATTCCAACCCTTTCATATTTTACTTAGAAAAATATTTCTAATTCATTTCATTTAAACCTTAACAAAGATTTCCTAATTCAAAACTCATAATTTTAATTCGGTTAAAAGCATGGTATCTAGGATGTTAACCCAAAACCAGTAAATGTTAAGTGAACGGAATCTATAGAAATCATCTAATTCTACTCAATATCAATTCCCGTATTCAACAAATATTATGGGCGGAATAACGGTGAAAGCACCATTTAAATTCTACGAATAGTATGAGTTCCCTCTTCGGGCTTTAACACCGAGTACAAGAAGATTATCTCCATACAATTCAAGTTATTTATATTTGGAGAATTATATCCTTTAACTTTGGAAAATTTTGATCCGAGTAAATCAAATTTACTATCCCATCCATTGGGCCAGTCCGGATAGCCAGGGAGAGCAGGAAACTGCTTTTCCAAACTCAAGCCTAGACACTACCTCTTTGACACCCATAAGGCGGTCAAGTAATTTGATCGACTCTAAATCATTTAATATTTAACCATTCTATAAATCCTTCAAATCATATTTAAAATACTTTATTAATCATTTGAAAACATTTACAAAAGATTAGGAAAAGAATGGTTGCGTTTAAAACTACATTTCAAAAGTTATAGAAAAGTGTTGCGGAAAAGTGCTGCGGAAAAGTGCTTTTTTAAAGCTATATTGATCAAAACGACTTTTTTTGTCATTTGGAAACTCATTTTTTATCACTTTTAAAACATTTTAAAATATTTTTAGAATTAATTTCATATTTTTAAACAATTTTAAAGAGGTTTAACATTCCATATACTCTAATTCATTAAATAAAGGAAAGTGATTTCCTTTGTGCTTATCGACGTGTATTTCCGTGACTTGCATATATATTCAACATTCATATTAAAAACCCATCATTAATAATCATAATCAAACATATATAACATCCAATAGCATATAATATGATACTTTAGGAGTTTACTCACCTAGGGTTTAAACGACCAACTAAAAATTGGCTATAGCTTTGCTAACTCGAACTTTTAGCTCACGATCACTTGGATTATTGCTTCTAGATGGCTCGGCCTATGGATGAGAGGATGGAGGTGATGGAAGCCGTTAAATTAGAGGTGAAGAAGAAGAAGATGGAATGAGATGTGTGAATTTGTGAAGCCTTAGGGTCTTATTTATAGCCTCAGGATATATTATCAAAATATCTCTTACACCACATCACTTCAACATCAAATCCTTGTCACCATACTCAATGCATTCATTAATGAGATGTAATGTGATAAGACATATTGCAAAAATATCTTAAGATGGAATAACATGCACTAATGGTGGATTTGATGTAGCTTTTCATGTTTTAATGGTGATTAGATGTTACCTTTTTGACTTACTTTTTGTAAAAATATCTTAGATATTTTCTTTAGCTTTGATTTGACTAATTGTGATACACAAATGTGTGTGTATGTGTATGTGTATGCATGTACAAACAATGTTGCAACAACTTAAAACAATTTTCATTTGTCAAACCGTTGAGATTTCGGGATCCAATTTCCGGTCATATTTTCAATTTTTAATCAAACTATTTATTTATGTAAACAAAACTTGAAAATAAATTTCTTATCATCTTTAACTAATTAAAACAATTTCATTTAACTTATAAAGCTATATTTAAAATTAATTAAATATTCTGTTTTCAAAGTGATAAAATTACGGGTCGTTACAGTTAACATATCTAAATTGAGGTCAAATTAGTAGAATACCATCGAGAAATCTTGCTATAAAATCCTCCAGTATGAACAAAGTTATCTGCACGAGAGAGGAGTTCAACAACTAAGTTGATTCCTATGATGAACAACAGAGTCAATAATGTTGAAAACTTCACTTATAGAGAGTGAATGTTAAATATTAGTTACAATAGCTAAATATTTCAAAAAAATGGCTATATTATGTTTAACACCATTAAGGGAAAACCTGGGAAATAAAAGCTAGTATCCTAGCAATGAAAATAAGACAAACTGAATAATATTAGCTAGTCCAGTTTTATGGAAGTTCTGAAAGCATGGAACCAAGTATAGATTTACTTTACATAATTAATCATTTAAACGCAGTTAAATGAATACTATAAACTTGAATATTTATATTATCCAAATAAACCCAGATGTAAACCATGCACTAATCTCAAGTCGGACTCAATATTCATGCTTTATTCAATACTCCATCTCCTTAAAGTCGTCATCATCAAGATCCTCAAACAAAGACTACTTATATAGGAGATGAAACCTAAATAATACTTTCACTTCCTTATAAAGGAAAGCCATAGAATGAATGCAACATGGTTGTAAGAGAATAAATATAAAAATTAATATCAAGATATGTGCAACATTGTTTTTAATGTGCACATTGTACCACATCATGAGCATTTTTCCCCATAAGGTATTGGGTATTGGATATCGAAACTACATAGGCATAATAATTTTCCATAAATAATAATTATTAGGTACTGGTTATTGGGTATAGTACTATCACATCCATCTATAGCATCAATTTTAGCTATGCATCTAATCACTATTATTTTATGCCAAAGTCATTTAAATAACAAATTTAAATGTGGTGATCACTTGAAAAATATTTACCTTATTTTTTGGATAAACATTTGTTTCACCGATAGAAGTTTTAAGGAATGAGCTACTTTATGCAGAAATATTAGGCAAAATGCAGTAGTCTTCAAATAGCATAGAGTTTCCAGACATACACGAATAAAGGTGCATCAGATTTCATTTTGGCATTGGAGGAGGAATCTCTATCTGCTTTTCATATTTTGATTCTTTTATGTTGGGGTAAAAATCCCTCAAGATCACCTTAGGAACAAAAAGCCCCACCTTGTGGAAAAACAAATAGAACCAAATTGAGAGTGAGGCAAAACAAACAACAGATAATCACCGGCTAAAAGCTATCACAGATCAAGCAAAAAAAGAAAATAAAACACGTGATTTATAGTGGTTCCACTACAGCGAGGAAGTGTACATCCACTTGGGGAGAGGAGATTTTATTACTTTCTAATAGAAGAAAATTTTACAAGATTGATAATGAAGAAGAAGGATAAGAAATACAACCGAGGGAGATAATTCTACTCGTGCTAAATTTCGCCTTTATATAGAGATTATTACTTGGGGTTGAAGTAATTGATTTATGCTCATAAATCAATGCCTCATTAATTCTCCTATTCATATAGGAAACGTTTATCCATTTGATTTTCCAGTTTTACCTAATTTACACGGGCCTCATAAAATTCCTTCTTTAATCAGCTAATTAGGAAACTAATTGATTACCTCAATCTTCTAAAATAATTCTTCTTCTCACGTGGGTAATTTATTACTCTCTTTAATGCTATAAAAGAGGCAATAAATATTTGAGTAATTATCTCAAATATCTTCCAAATCTTCTGCAATTGGAAATATTGTATCACTAAAATCAACAATATCTTCCAAATCTTCTCCAATTGGAAATATTGTGTTACCAAATCTTACAATCTCCACCTTGATACTGTATTTCCCTGCAAGCCTATCAACTCCACCTATATCCTCTTACTCCAAGTAGGACCTATCAATCTCCATAATGAAAACAAACGTCTCCACCACCATCTTAACTCCCCCTTACCCCATGCTACCATGTGGCACCTAGCCTTTGGATAAGCGATTGTAGTTCGAGCAATGCCCAAACTCTGCAGCATGTAAAGATTTATGCATATCCTTGTTTTCGCTTTTGATCTCTGATGGCCAACTTCAGATGATCCCTTCTTCCGCTTATCAAGCACATTCTCTTGACAAGACTCACCTTGTTGAAGTTTTCCTTTTTGATCCTGTTTTGTCTATGCAGAAACTCAAAGTCCTTTCTTGTATACCTAGCTTTGACATCTTCTCCACAAGAACTATAGGATCCAACTCTAGACCCTCCAAGTATAGTGTTTCCTTTCATGAGATACAAATTCTGGAATATATCTCCCTTTATCGCTACAAGTGCACCCTTAGAAACCCTCAGACTCTCCTTCGCCATAGTAACCTTGCATCCTCTCGATGACAACTGTCCAAGAGATATCATCGACTTTCGAAAACCTAGAATATAACGGACACCTGTTGAGGTGCGTATCACCCCGTTAAACATGTGAAACTGCACAGTACCTACGCTCATGACTCTACAGCCAGCATCATTTCCCATAAGAATCTCCTTTCCCCTTTTTCTTTCAAAAGAACTGAAATAATTCTTATTAGGCGTCAAATGGAAAGACGCTCCCGTATCTTGCACATAATGGTCTGATACATCCGATACTACCACCATTAACAAGTCATTGGATACAAATTCCTCCATCGCGGTCAATGAACTTCCATCTTTAGTCTTCCTCTTCAAGTATGGACAATTTCATTTTCAATGGCTTGATTTCTTACAATGGTGACACTTTCCATCCTTAGACTTTCCTCTATAGTTATCACTGGGCTTTCTAGAGTTGGAACGCCACCTAGAATTCTAATTCGTCTTCACCTCTCTCAGCAAATAGGCCTTGACTACTATTTCCTCCTCTACCTTCACCCATCTCCTTCATCCGATCCCTCAAGTCCTCAGATAGAAGACCCGACTTCACATCTACAACGGTCAAAGTATCTCCCACAAAGATAAGGCAGTTAGAAAAACCTATGTAATGCTCTGAAGGGAACCCAAGAGCATCATAGCCATATGCTCTTCATATAGCTTCAAATCCATAGTCTTCATCTTCATCACTAGATCATCGAAGAAATCTAGATGCTCTTTGATAGAAGTAGCATCTTCCATCCTCGTGGTGAAAATTGTCTTCAACAAAATCGGAAGATTAATCAAAGATTTCTTCAGATAGAGATTTCCAGCTTGGTCCAAATTCCCTTGCAGTACTTTCCCCACTAATTTCAGAAATAACATATTCTCCCATAGCTAATTGCAACGTTGTAAACGCCCATTTTTCCATCTCCTTCTTTTCTATGGCTGAAATTTCAACTGTCAACTCCTCAAGAGCAAACACCATAGGATGAACTTGGTTTCTCATCAGAACAACTTTCATTCTCCATTGCCACTTCTTGAAGTCTTTATCACCGTTCCACTTCTCTATTGCTAAACTAGATCCTGATGCAATATAGGTCCCTCAAACATAGGGTCTTGGTACAACCTCAGGAGTCTCATCATCTCCTGCCATAATGCCTAACACCCTTTCTCATTCAACCTTATCGCTCTGATATCAGACTGTTGGGGAAAATCCCTCAAGATCGCCTTAGGAAGAAAAAATCCAACCTTGCGGAGAAACAAATAGGACCAGATTGGTAGTGAGGCATAACAAACAACAGATAGTCATCAGCTAAAAGCGGTCAAAAATCAAGCAATAAAAGGAAATAACACACGTGATTTATAGTGGTTCCACTACCGCGAAGAAGTGCACATGCACTTGGGGAGAGGAGATTTTATTAGTTTCTAAGAGGAGAAAATTTTACAAGATTGATAATGGAGAAGAAGAATAAGAAATACAACTGAGAGAGGTAATTCTACTCATGCAAATCTCTGCCTTTATATAGAGGTTATTACTTAGGGTTGAAGTAATTGATTTATGGTCATAAATCAATGCCTATTTAATTCTCCTTTTTATACAAAAAACGTTTATTCATTCGATTTTCCAGTTTCCTCTAAAATTTACATATTCCTGATAAGATTACTTCTTTAATCAACCAATTAGGGAATTAATTGATTACCTAAATCTCCTAAAATAATTATTCTTCTCACATAGGTAATTATTACTCTCTTTAATGCTATAAAAGAGGCAATATATATTTCAATAATGATCTCAAATATCTTCCAAATCTTTCGTAATTGGATATATTATATCACTGAAAACAACAATATCTTCCAAATCTTCTGCAACTGGAAATATTGTATCACCAAATCTTACATTTTGCAGCCTATTTAGATAAAATGAATAATGAAAATTATTGTGTCATATAATCTATGGTTAGATATTTGGTAAGTGAGAAGCTATACCTTGAAGAATATTTTTTATCATGGAACCTGATCTACACCACAGTCTTTATTCCTTTGAGTTCTGCATGAAAATCTAACAATTATGAACAATGACAAAAACACTTTTTAAGAATATGCGGAGGTCTACCTTCTATTCAGAGCCATGGCCATCTATAACGTTGGAGGGCTTTAATGAATTTTTTATGCTCTTCTTCCTTCCACCATTCTCTTTGTCTTGAAATTTTATATGGCTTTCTGGACTTAAAAGAGAGGGGGAGAAGTAAAAGAACTTGCATAAATTATAGAAATTAAACTAACTTGCATATTGTTTTAGAATTTTGGTAGTGCACCTTAATGGTTTGTTCATCTCCTGACATATGTTGATCCTTACTCTAGTTTGCATCTAATATTGTGCATTTTTGTGCCACAGTAGCGAAAATTGACTAAGAAGTTTCTTCTATCATTATTATTGTAAACAAAATTCTCTTTAGTAACCCGACTTATTAATAGTACAAATGTGATTCAAATCGAATGCAGTACTGGACATTATTTGCTAAGTGAATGTCTCTAAACATAGTTTTAGCAGTAGATCAATAACAACTAAGTAAATGTGGTTAAATTTTATGGCTATAACAAAATGTTACAAATTTTGTTCAACAATCACCCTTATTTAATTATTTCACATCTTTAACTCGGTTATGTTTCAAACACCTAATATTTTAGTTTATGTAAAACTAAAATATTTCAATATCACCAATATTGATGAATCTTTCAAGAAATAAAACTAAACTTGGCATCTAAAATTATTCTTTCAGTCAAAAAGCTAAACATTAAATTCAGTATAAGAAAATTTAAAATAAGAAATAAAATATTCCATATTTATATGTGTGTGGTAAAAAAACAAAAATGAAGTCTATATAGCCATGTTAAAGTTTCCATGTACAAATAAGGTAGATATAAACTTAATATTTAAATAGTCAACTAATATAAAGTAAAACATAAATATAATGTCTTTGATATGGTGTCCACATATCCACATTGTCATGAACATTCATTCATCGCTTATTTTAATAAAATAATATAATAAACATGCAATGAGTGGATGAGATATATTGGGAATCCAATACTGAGAGTCAAAAGTGTATGATCTCTCATCATCCTTGGTTAAATAGAGCCTATGCACGGTTGAAGTGTTTTGTGCATAAATGAGTAGTAGATTCAGAAACTGAAGTGAATTCATTTGATTTTTGAATAATTTCAAAGAATTTGATTTGATTATTTTCCTTTCATATGGTTTAACAGATACTGTGATGACCCACCTTTCTGATCCCTAGGATGACGCTTAATACTTCCATGGTATTCATCTCCCATTGCCCAAGCGTCCTATAACAACCCGGAATTTCACTACATTGATTTATGGATATCTAATTAATTTTAAATATTCAATATATAAGTTTTATAATGAAAAATAAATCTCTTTTAAATAATAATTAATGATGGTAAAATATTTTTTCAAATTTATTTACAAAAATATTAAGTTCGAAGAAAGATCGAATGTGTGACCGGAATTCGTTTTTCGAATTTTTGACTTTTCTTCGGCTTAAAGTTTATCGAAAACGTTATGAAATCTTTAGCATAAGTATGAAATTTCTACTTAAGTCAACATATATATATATATATCTGTGTCTGTGTGTGTTAGTGTATGTATATATGTATTTACACCTAAGTATACCAAGTTTAAAATAAAAATGAAAAATGTCACATCATATGGGACATTAAGTACAAAAGGGTACAACTAACATGTTTAAACATGTCTTAGACATGTTGGCATGGAAATGAGAGGGGTGAGACAAGAAGGGGGCATAAGTTTCATGGATGGAGGAAGGCAAAGTGAGGTGGAGCAAGGGGAGTGGACGGCATGGTACAAGGTTAGTTAGGTAATTTCGCTTATTCATTTTATATATAAACCTTTTTCCATTTTTCTATTCCATTTTACATATTCTGTAACAACCCTGTATTTTGCATCAATTGATTATCGTAATTAAACGATTAATTGATTGTTAATTTCTGTTGAATATTTTAAATCAGCTGAAATTCTTTTGAAAATTGATAAAGTGTATTTGAGCTTTGCAAATTTGAATCTCGGACATCCATTTTGATGTCGTATTGTTTGAAGTATAACCGATCCCTCTTTTCATTTGCATTCGTTCGAAAACCCTATAACCACTTAAGTGTTCAACTCGTCCCCTTTGGTTTTTCTCTGGCCCGATCCCTTTTTCTTTTTGAGATAATGGCGACGTTCTTGAACTAGGGCTTCGTCTTCTTTCTGGCGACTCTGGAATTATGAGCTTCGGCTCCTCGATTCTCTGTTTCTCTGGCGAATTGAGACTTCTACTCCTCTTCGCTTGAGTCTGGAATTAGGGCTTTGCCTTCTCTGGCGATTCTGGATTTCTGAGCTTCGGCTTCTTGAATCTCTGTTGCTTCGCGATGATTGATTTGCTTGCTCGTCGAAAAATGGTGAGTAAACCGATACTCACATCTAATTCAATTCCTCACTGCGTGTTTTGGGTTTGAATCCCCTGGTCTTTGTTCGTGTATATGTTTGAGATGGTTGGGGTTTTAATTCTGTGATTTCGTTCATTTTCAATTGTTCGAGTGTCGATTCATTTTGTTTTGGGGCCAATTGAAGTGAATTAGTCGTGCCCGATTATTGTGAGATTTTCGTTTTCATGGCTAATCACTGTTTCGAGTTGAGTTTGACGATAGTGATTTTGTCTCTGTGATTTTAGCTGTTGCTTGGATCTTCGTTCGTACATGTATATTTGAATTCGACACTTATATATATATTTTAATTGAATTGTTCATTTTCGAATTCGACACTTACTTTGTTCATCTCGGCATTGTTCGATTTTGTTAGTCGATGATGATTTTGGGTCTCTTTATATATGCGTCTGATTTGATTTCTTGATCCCCACGATGTTTATACTTTCCGATTTTAGACTTTCATATTTTGGGAAATTTCTTTTGATTCACGGCTTCGATTATTGAACGTTCGATCTTTTTTATTTTTAAACAGTCGTTCCTATTTATTTCTGATACTTTCCTAATTTATAAAACTTGACTGTTTTCCATATTTTTAATAATTGATTCTCTGTTTTTTTCTTTGATCACCTAATTTTTGAATCTGATCATCTCGACTTTGTTCTGTGATATTCTTTGCATACTTGCTTCCTGTTGGCATTTGCTTTGCTTTTTGCATTCGACATTTCCATGCTCTTCACTGTGTGTACTGCTATCATGTTTCCACTGTATATACTTTGTAGCTCTGTTTCTTTGTAGTCTCCATGTATATGACTTGTTTCAGTTACACTTCATTGAGTCTTCACTGCACTTGAATGTATATGTCTGTACTGCATTTGTTGATTCATCATTGTTGCCAGGTCTTGTCTGGTTCATCATTGTATAGCTTGGTATCGGAGCCTGGGGTTTAGGACAATTATAAAACATAACTTGGATGGAACATGTGTTACAACTATTTGTCGATTGTTTTATCCCTCATCTTTACATATGATCATCTTTGATTGTTAGGTATGAATTCCTAACGCTTATTCATATGCATTTGATTTTGATTTCGTGAAAGTATTTTGGCTTCTGCCTCCGTTTTCTTTGCGAACTCTAGTTGGGTTTTTGATGATGAGGATTTTGTTCTTGTGTTTTCGACTTTGAATTGATTTAGCCGATGTTGATTTTGTTCGAATTTGGACAATTAAAGCAATTTTGACCTCTGGACTTTGTTCCACTTTTGTGCTATGCTATGGGTGTCATTGTGTACCTGTTACACTATGATGAAAAATAGCTTGACCGGTTGCAAATTGAGTGATTTTGATTTTTCATTCATATCTAGTTTGAGTCTCAACGATTTTGAACTTGATATTTTGTGTTTTCCTCGGCTTGATTTCCATTCGACTTCGGTCACTTTGTTTTTGAGAAGTTGCTAATTTCTTGATTTCCAAGACTCTGACTTAGTTTGCCGTTGAATTCTTTGATGTTGATTTGTTTTGTACTCGACTGTGGCCATTAATTGTTGACTTCGGCATCGACTTGATTCTTATTTTTGTTGAAGTCATTTATGCATTTATGCTCGTTTTGCTTTGTTTTTCCAATTGATAATCGATTCCTCTTTTCCAATTAGTTGTTATCACCTTTGTCGACTTTGATAACTTCTATTTCTGGAATTTTTGGGTATTTCTACTTTGATGAATTTGGAATCGAATTCTTTGGATTTTATTCACGTCTTCGAATGTGAATTTTAGTGAATTGATTTGGTTTCCAAATTTAATCGATTCTTGATCATTTCCCCGATTTGTTGCTATCATTTATTAAGCAACTTTAATGACATTTTCTTTAGGATTTTTGTGAACATACTTTTTGATGGAATCAGTATAGATTCCTTTGGAATCTATTCACATCTTCGTATGTGAATTCTTGTGATTGATTGTTGCTACAATCATTTTTGTGATTTGTCACTTTGAAAATATAAAGGTTTTCTATACTAGTAGTAAATATTAAAACCCTTTTCTCCAAACGATTTCAAAACTATTTTTTTACAAAGCTCTTTTCCTAAACCATTTTCTAATCTATTAGTATATACAAGCCTTTATTTCACTCGTATGAGAAATTGAATTAAACGGCTTAGTAAAACAAGTGGTATGAAATGCTTGCGTTTACTTCGTCGGTTAACTCCAGGACTTGTTCAATTGAACCTTTTGTGACAACTTTCTAGTGAAGATCTACAGTTTGTTCGTAAATATTTGAGTTAAGCAAGTGGTTATGGGACATGAAGCTTAACTCTTATATTCACTAACTTAGTGTAATTGACACTTCTCGATGATCATGACGATCATTTTTGTGATTTAGACTAGCAATTGTGTGATGTCTTTTTGTCTGCGAGGGAGACTAGACCCCTCTTTTGTGATGTTTCGCCATCACATATGTGGGGTAGCGCCCCACGGTCTTCGGGCCATTCCTGTGTGAAAATTTAATGGATAGCTTCCATGAGATAGCTTCTCATTCCTGTGTGATACGCGTCGGTGAGCTTTCATGCTCCCATTTTGTGATAGGCCTTCCCCTTTTTATGATTTAGACTAGCGATTGAGCGATGTCTCTTTGTCTGCGAGGGAGACTAAACCCCGTTTTTGTGATGTTTCGCCATCACATAGGTGGGGTAGCGCCCTACGGTCTTCGGGCCATTCCTGTGTGAAAATTTAATGGATAGCTTCCATGAGATAGCTTCTCGTTCCTATGTGATACGCATAGGTGAGTTTTCATGCTCCCATTCATGTGTTAGGCCTCCCCCTCTTTGTGATTTCTGGATTTCGTGTGTCGATTCTAGAATTTTTGTGATTTCTGGATTTCGTGTGTAGATTTCTAGAATTTGTGTTTTCTGGATTTCTTGAGATGATTTCTAGAATTTGTGCTTCACCAATTTTCGCGATTTCTATTGATAAGTTTTATCAATTTTTGTGCATTGGTGAATTTGTGTGTCATTGACTTGTTATGAATACAAGTTTAGGGTATGGTATCCCTTTCTATCTTTGAGAAGATTCTTGTGACATTTTTTTTATGAATGAAAATTCATTGGCATTATATTTTGATGCCAGTTATTTTGATGAGATTTTGACGTGTTAACTTCAGTAACCGTCAATTTTAAAATGGATTTACAAGCGGATCTCCCGCAATGCTGATTTTGTTGTCCGTTTTTACGGTATTTTGAGAAGTGCAATTTCCTTATCAAAATTGCTACTGATATTGCTAATTTAATCATGTGTTTTCAAAATTCTTTATTTTAAAAAGTTGTTTCAAAATATAAATTTAAATTGTTCTCAAAAATTTTATAGTTTGCATTTTCAAAAGAATGAGGAAGTGATTTAAATGTTTCAGCAAAATCGAGGACTATGACCCCTTTCTTTTACTGATTCGCTTAATTCCGGACTTGTCCGTTTGAGAATGTGAAATGTTATTTTTAAAAATACACAATTTTGCACTTTCAAGGAACGATGAAGAGAATTAAACGATTTAGTAAAACTCGTGGTTATGGGACATGTGTATTTGCTATTTCGGTTGATTCCGGACTCGTTAGTTGAATATTTGTGATTTCTAATTATCGTTTTTGATAATCGGATATTTGTGATTTCTGATTATCGTTTTTGATAACCAGATATTTTTGAGATTTAATTATCGTTTGTGATAATTAAATATTTGTGATTTCTGATTATCGTTTTTGATAATCAGATATTAGTGAGATTTGATTATCGTTTGTGATAATTAAATATTTGTGATTTCTGATTATCATTTTTGATAATCAGATATTTGTGAGATTTGATTATCATTTGTGATAATTAAATATTTGTGATTTCTGATTATCGTTTTTGATAATCAGATATTTGTGAGATTTGATTATCATTTGTGATAATTGAATATTTGTGATTTCTGATTATCGTTTTTGATAATCAGACATTTGTGAGATATAATTATCGTTTGAGATAATTAAATATTTGTGATTTGAGATTTGATTATCTTTTGTGATAATTAAATATTTGTGATATCCTGGAATTTATTGGCAATATCAATTTAATAATCTGTTTAAATAATTAAATTGATCCGATAATCTTTGATAATAAAATTTCAATTGATTTAATAATCTAATTAAATAAATATTTAATTAGTGAATTTTATCTTTTGAAAACCAATAAAATGATTTCTATTTATAATGTATATATTTGTGTGTATATATTATAAATAGATAAGCTTTGGTTTGAAATTTAATAAATAAATAAGATCTTGTTTTTAAATTTCTAATATACATTTTTATAGTTTGGAAATTATGATTTATTTAATATTAAGCTTTTCAAAGCTATTTAAACAAATAACTATATGGTTTTAAATAAGATTAATAATAAGATTGATTTTATTTTATTTTTAAATATTGCTTAATAATATGATTTAAGAGTGTGTGTATATATATATATATAAGTCTAAAATACAATTTACATATGATATGTTAATTCATTTAGTAATAGTTGTAATTTGTAATCTCTTTTATAAATTATTTAAAATTTACAATTTGTTATTTTCAAACAATATTATTAATATATTGTTTTATATATGGATAAATAGATTTTAAAGAAATTGAATGTGTTGTTATAAATTGTTTTGGATTTTAAAATATATGTATAAACTTTTATTTATATATATAATTGATTTTATTTTCTTTAAAAGTTATTTATAAATAGATAAGCATTTAAATAAATAAAGAAAAGGCTTTTTATTTACATTTAAAATAAATACTAATTAATTAAAGAGACATGTGTAAATTTATGAACAAAGATATATGACAAGTGTTGAATTCTAAAACAAGTGGCATTTTTAGATTAATTTTTCTTTTATTTTTTTTTTATGATTTTCAGCCTAAATACATATACTTCTCTCTATCTATCTCTTTGGCAAATTCAAAAGCAAAGAAAATTTAGTAATCTCAGATCTAAACTGAAATAGAAAAGAAACTTCAGCCTGTAAACAAAATTCTCATAAACATATCTGAAATCAAAATCCTCCTCTCAAAAACAATCAGTAATCAAACAAATTCTCAAAACAAAAATATGTATCTCAATCCTCCTCTAAAAAACCAGAAAAATCAACTAAAACCTGTAATACATTTCCAAATCAAAGTTTAAGCCTGCAATTTCTTATTCAAATCTGGAAGCATGTCAAACAAGTCACCTCTGCATGCAAGTTTCTTTAGCAAGCAATCAAGTTTAAAGTTTTAAATCGAAGAAGCAAAAAGGCAACACAAAGTTTTAAAAATGACAAAAGCTTTTCAAATAATCTGGAAGCTCTGTTCATCATTTTCTGGTGAGTAACATCACTATCTAAATGTTTAAGTATATAATTATGTTGTAAGTTTTACCTCTGAATTCAAGTATGTTTGTGAATGCATTTTTAAGTACATCTCTGTGCATGACTATATATAAATGATTCCAGTTTCAAAAATAAGAACATCTCTGTCATTTAGTTTCTGTCATCATCTTATTATCCAGAAAACAAAACCACAGAAATTTACCAGTTTAAACATTTTGTGATGATCTGATGCATGCTATAAATTCTTGAATCTATGATGTAATATGCCTGTATGTTGTTTAAAGTATGAATTGTGTGTATATGGTGATATTTTTGTATGCATGTCTGATATCAACCCTGTATGGTTACAGAGCTTAAATTATAAATCAAATCCCAATATCTCATTTTCAAATCTCTGATAGGCGTAGGAATTCAAAAGAGATTTGTTTGTTAAACATGAATGAAGTTTAAAATAAAATAAAATTTAGTGATATAGGTTTGAAATTTATCTGGAATAAGAAATACAGTAAAAAAACTTTGAAAACTATAAAATTCAAATATCATAATTTTATTCACTGATATAATTTGGATACTCATTACAAATCATGATTTTTAAAAGTAAAATCACAATCTTTAATCAAGTGATTGGTGAGATATTTCGAGATGAACAGAATATGGGTTTCTGTTGATTTCTAGCGATCAATGTAATTTGGAAGGTCGTGGTCACTAGGGGAGGAAGTGGAATGATCAGGGACTATGGCAAAAATGTCAGGAAGATATTCAAGGCACGGTGGTGGCAGCGATGTTCGTTTTAAGTCTGTAGACCTAGTTTTGGTGATGGTCAGGAAATGATTAACCATGGCGTCTCTGGTGAATCGAGTGACACCGGTCACTGGGGAATGATATCTGAGGTGTTGCCGAAGCTTTGGCTGGAAGCGCAAGCATTCTGGTGATCGGAGGAGCAAGAACGAAGTGGTTTCAAGTTTCGCTTTTGTTCCAGGTTTGGTCGTGATGCTCGATTTCGAATTCGAGTTAATGTCGAGGTTCTGGTGAACAAGTTTGGGTACGAAGATGATCGTCGACATGTTGGAATGGTCGTGGATGGCCGGAGTTAATCAGTTTCATTGTGCATGTGCACAGTAATGATTTGTATCCTGGTGATGTTGGTTTTGACAGAGAGTGGTACTCGAGTTAAACGCGTGAGTGACTCGAAGCATATAGGATTTTATCTCGGGGTTTCAAAGGATAGGCTCGGTAAACTTTTGTTTCAAGTTTTAACCTGGCAGTGTTTTAAATTAAAAATGAAATTTAAAATAAAGAGTAGGATTTAAAACAAAGTTTTAAATCAAAATTTAAGTATGAATTCAAATCTAAATTGTATTCTAGATTTTAGATAAATAAAGCTTATAAAATTTATAAGTTTTAACAAATTTAAGATATTTAAAGTATAATTTAAAAAGGGTTTGAATTTAAATAAATTGGTTTAAAATCCTTAATGTTAAGTGTTTCTTTAACCTTTGGTTTTAAAAAGGAAATTGTAAATTTGATTTAAATTTGGTTAAAGTTAAATTTGAAATTTATTTTAAATCTTTAAATTGAAATGAAATAAAAGAAAGATTTAAAACTAAAAGATTTCAAAGCCTTTTGTAAATGATAATTAAAGTAGTTATAAATGTTAATACTTTAATTTAGAGATTTAATGATATAGGAGTCATTAAATTAATAAGGTAATTAAAGGGTAATTTAATTAATTAATGATTTAGTAATAATTAATTAAATAATTAGGATTATAAGTTAATTAATTAAGGGGTAATTAATTTGAAATTAAGGATCATTTATTTAGATAAGTATAGATTTTTAATAAATGATTAGAAATTTATTAATCAAGTGATTAAAGATTAATTAAGCAATTAATTTAGTAATTAGAAATTAATTAACTGATAATTAAGAATTTATTAAGTTGTAATTAATAAATAGTTGATTTAAAGCTAAATTACTTAAAAAGTAATAAAAGAATTGTTAATAATTAATGAGAGATCATTAATTAGGAATTATTAAATAATTGATTAATGTGATTAATTTTTAATAATCAATTAGATTTATTAATTAATAAGAAATTGGTTAAGTATAATTACTTAAATGTAATTAATGAAGTGTAATTATTTAGGAAAATAATTTAAAGGTAATTAGTGGATGTAATTAATTAAAGGAGATTTAATAATGAAGTAATTTGAGTTTAATTACTTTTGTATAATTAATCAAGGGATTAATAAAAAGATAATTAATTAAGGAGTAATTAATTTATGAAATGAGTAATTAAGGGTAGTTAATTACTAAATGAGATTAATCAAAGGTGATTAATAAATGTGACTAATTAAAGATTAATTATTAAATGTAATTAATTTAAGTAGGATAATTAATTAAGAGTAATTAGGATCATTAATTAATGATGTAATTAAGGGTTGATTAATTAAACTAATTAATCAATAATAAGTGATTAAAGTAATTAATTAATTAATTGTAATTAATTAAGGATTAATGTAATTTAAGTATAGTTAATTAATTAATGAAGTAATTAAAGATTAATTACTGTAATGGTTTAAGATAATTAATTTGTGAAATTAATTAAGGATTAATTACTTAAAGTAATTAAAGGATAATTAATTAGGAATGATTAATTAAGATGGATACTTAGAGTATGATAAATTAATTGGTTTAATTAATAATTAAGTAAGCAGGATTTATAGAATGAAGTAATTAATTTAATTCACTTTAAATTAATTAGAGATGATATAAATCATTACTTAGGAATGGATGAATAATATTGAATGCTTTGCATTGTTTGATATCTCTAATGAGATATGTGCTGATATGTGATATGGATGTTTTGGTTGAATTGTAACGATAATGTGAATTATCTATTTGTGATGATAATATGGATTATCTATTGTGAATTATCTATCTCTGTGTATATAGATAAAGAATTGAATTGTTTTAACTTTAAAACAACTTGGCCTTAAAAGATACGTTTTGGATTTCGATGAGACCGGGATCGGGTTTCTAGATTTGGATATCCGAATACCACATCGATCCAAATTAACGATAGGTCGTGAATATCAAGTGAAGATGAAGATTTAGAGTGCAAGGGTTATTGTCGTTAACTCTGAGGGTGATTCCAAAACGAGTGTAACGAGATAATGCCTTCGGTTTCGTTCAAACCCGGAACGAACTTGTATGGATTGAATGCTTTCAGAACATCGTCAGGTGGACGATGAGTATTCTAAGTGATGTGTTCTGATTAAAGGTAATCGTAGCCTCAAGCCTCATCAATCGGGAATGGCTAAAACAGGTGAGGTGCAGCAAGGCTTCGTGGGTAGCACCCACTGAGAGTAAGGTCATCCCTGTCTAGAGAGTTCCTTTATTTTGGCTTAGTGGTGCAGTTGGCGACGGCCATCTGTGGGGTGATTTTATTCGGAATTATCCAGTAAGGGATGGTTCCGGCTTTGTGTTGCAGGGGATTGGGAGTAATCCTCGGTACGGTGATCTAGGCCCCGTACTGTGATGGGCGGTACCCCGGTAGCCCTGCCATTGTATGGAATTCAATCTCCAATAAGTGTCGTACGTATTAGTTGTGCCCAACTATGTTGGAATGTGAGATGTAAGCATTCCAGCTATTTCTGTATTTTACTTGAAAACCCTACACCCTATTATAATATAACTGGATTTCCTATCAAATGTTTTGGTTATCGTAAGGTAAAAACTTTCCGTGTTTATGTGCGGGGAGTCTTACGAGATAACTTTTCTTTCCAAATGGTTTTCGAAGTTAAGCAACTTTAACCAGTTACTCACACCAGACCCATGTCTGACCCAAGTGTTTATTTCTGTTTTATAAACTCTTGGGTACTCAAATTTTTACGAGTAGCCAAGGGATTCAGGTTAGCTTTGACGAGTATTGTGGAGGAGCAATGGAGCAGGAGGCTTCAACGTTGTAGATATATATAGTAGTTCCGCTGTGTTGATCTATGTGATAGTGTCTTGTATTGTATTGAGTTGTAATGTCTAGACAGATGTTTATAACTGTCTAGTATGTGATGTATATGTTGTGTAAACTCTGGTAAGTGTTGTATACTATGTAATAGTTTATGTTATTAATATAATTTATTCGTTCCGCTGTTGAGATTCTGATGTTGTTTCTTTCTCTCTTCTCTTCTTTTCTCTTTTCTATCTCTTTCTTTCTTATTGACGATGCGTCATTCTGGTCGACGAAAGTCGGGTCGTCACAGGTGGTATCAGAGCGATAGGTTGAGTGAATACCTAGGCTTTGGAAGTGGTGTCTATCTTGAGAACGCGTATTTGTAATTTTTATATAACTATATATATATATATATATATATATATATATATATATTTCTACCTATTTGTTGGGTTACCTGCTCGGGTTTTCCAATATGAGTTATAAAGGTAGATAGGGTGGTGGTGTGTGTAACACGACTACCAATGGTCCGAATTTGAATGTTTGAGGTTGGAAGTGTATCTGATGAGACTGTAGACCAAATACCGTCTCGAGTGAACTTTGCAGTGATGTAAGGATTTCATCGATCTCTGAAAAAACTTGTTAAGATTCGGAGTCCATCTTTGAAGTTGGATGAGTAGAGTTGGATCTATCGGTTAGGCAGAAGCGAGTGATGGTATCTTGATAACTTCTGGAAGAAGTAGCTGTGTGATGAGACGCAATGACTATGGATGTCTGCGAAGATGTTTTCTTTGGAACAAGTTTAAGGAAGAGTGTCTGCTTCGGTGTTGTGGCTGAGTTCAGCATGGTGTTTCTGTTTAGTTTGAGGTCTGAGTTTCTCAAAGAACTTTGGATAAGGAAGTCTTTGGCATCTGTGGCTGCAGTACAGCTCGGAGTGTTCTGTGTGTTGGCAGGAAGTTTTCTGGCTGAGCAGTTTTCTGAAGGTGAAGTTCAGAAGCAGTAGAGTAGATCCGTTTCTTCGATGGATTGGATAGTTAAGTATAAGTTGTTCTGATTGGTAAAAAGAGAACAATTTCTTTGGAATTAGAATGGGTTGATCGCAAAAGTGACTTGCGATAGTTTGAGTATTCTCTTGGGTTATCCGAGATTTTCTGGGATGTGTTGTCCAGTCTGTGCTTGTGTTCTTCATCAGCATTTTCATTCTACTCCAGATTAGAGTGGTGCAGCGGAAGCAGTTTGGGAGTGCATATGCTTTTCTTTTCCAGATAGGAGAATTAAGTTCTGTCTTCTATTGTTTGAGGAGTAGAGTTTGTTTTTGGTTTTGGTTGATCTTGAGGAAATCATTGTGTTGGGTTGTTTTTGGTCTAGTTTGTTTCTAGAGACATCAGCAAAGGATGAGCTGATCAGGAAGGATGTAGGCAGCCCAGGATCGTCCTAAGAATTTTGTGGATAAGAGACGGAGGAATTTGGATTTTTATAGTCGGAGATTTGATTTTGGATAAGAGCTTGGTCTGCAAGGTTGAATGGTCAGTTTGGATAACTAGGATTCGATGTGTTTCATGTATCTCTGAGGGAGTACGTGTTTGATCTATCTCTGGTTTAGAAACCAGCAGTTCAGGGAGGTTTGGTTGTTGAGTCAGACTCGTCTGTAGTCTGATATCCTGTTTAGTTTTGTAGATCTAGATGAGTTGGAACTCTATAGCTTAGTAGTATTGATTGTTTGGATTCTGTAGAGCGAGTATCCCGATATTTATATTTGGGAAACTCTAGGAAATTCTATTCAGAATTTTGTCTGGATAGTTAAAATTGTTTGATTGGGTGAATTGGTTGCTATGGTTGTTAGCATATGGATGATAACATATGCTTGTGATTTAAATAGATTATTAAATTACCTTTGTTTTAAATTTCGGGGACGAAATTATTTTAAGGGGGGAGGAATGTGATATCCCAGAATTTATGGGTAATATCAATTTAATAATCTGTTTAAATAATTAAATTGATCTGATAATCTTTGATAATAAAATTTGAATTGATTTAATAATCTAATTAAATAAATATTTAATTAGTGAATTTTATCTTTTAAAAACCAATAAAATGATTTCTATTTATAATGTATATATTTGTGTGTATATATTATAAATAGATAAGCTTTGGTTTGAAATTTAATAAATAAATAAGATCTTGTTTTTAAATTTCTAATATACATTTTTATAGTTTGGAAATTATGATTTATTTAATATTAAGCTTTTTAAAGCTATTTAGACAAATAACTATATGGTTTTAAATAAGATTAATAATAAGATTTATTTTATTTTATTTTTAAATATTGCTTAATAAATATGATTTAAGAGTATATATATATAAGTTTAAAATACAATTACATATGATATGTTAATTCATTTAGTAATAGTAGTAATTTGTAATCTCTTTTATAAATTATTTAAAATTTACAATTTGTTATTTTCAAACAATATTATTAATATATTGTTTTATATATGGATAAATAGATTTTAAAGAAATTGAATGTGTTGTTATAAATTGTTTTGGATTTTAAAATATATGTATAAACTTTTATTTATATATATAATTGATTTTATTTTCTTTAAAAGTTATTTATAAATAGATAAGCATTTAAATAAATAAAGAAAAGGCTTTTTATTTACATTTAAAATAAATACTAATTAATTAAAGAGACATGTGTAAATTTATGAACAAAGATATATGACAAGTGTTGAATTCTAAAACAAGTGGCATTTTTAGATTAATTTTTCTTTTATTTTTTTTTGATGATTTTCAGCCTAAATACATATACTTCTCTCTATCTATCTCTTTGGCAAATTCAAAAGCAAAGAAAATTTAGTAATCTCAGATCTAAACTGAAATAGAAAAGAAACTTCAGCCTGTAAATAAAATTCTCATAAACATATCTGAAATCAAAATCCTCCTCTCAAAAACAATCAGTAATCAAACAAATTCTCAAAACAAAAATATGTATCTCAATCCTCCTCTAAAAAACCAGAAAAATCAACTAAAACATGTAATACATTTCCAAATCAAAGTTTAAGCCTACAATTTCTTATTCAAATCTAGAAGCATGTCAAACAAGTCACCTCTGCATGCAAGTTTCTTTAGCAAGCAATCAAGTTTAAAGTTTTAAATCGAAGAAGCAAAAAGGCAACACAAAGTTTTAAAAATGACAAAAGCTTTTCAAATAATCTGGAAGCTCTGTTCATCATTTTCTGGTGAGTAACATCACTATCTAAATGTTTAAGTATATAATTATGTTGTAAGTTTTACCTCTAAATTCAAGTATGTTTGTAAATGCATTTTTAAGTACATCTTTGTGCATGACTATATATATATGATTCCAATTTCAAAAATAAGAACATCTCTGTCATTTAGTTTCTGTCATCATCTTATTATCCAGAAAACAAAACCACAGAAATTTACAAGTTTAAACATTTTGTGATGATCTGATGCATGCTATAAATTATTGAATCTATGATGTAATATGCCTGTATGTTGTTTAAAGTATGAATAATGTGTATATGGTGATATTTTTGTATGCATGTCTGATATCAACCCTGTATGGTTATAGAGCTTAAATTATAAATCAAATCCCAATATCTCATTTTCAAATCTCTAATAGGCGTAGGAATTCAAAAGAGATTTGTTTGTTAAACATGAATGAAGTTTAAAAAAAATTTAGTGATATAGGTTTGAAATTTATCTGGAATATAAGAAATACAGTAAAAAACTTTGAAAACTACAAAATTCAAATATCATAATTGTTAGATTCACTGATATAATTTGGATACCCATTACAAATCATGATTTTTAAAAGTAAAATCACAATCTTTAATCAAGTGATTGGTGAGATATTTCGAGATGAACAGAATATGGGTTTCTGTTGATTTCTAGTGATCGATGTAATCTGGAAGGTCGTGGTCACTAGGGGAGGAAGTGGAATGATCAGGGACTATGGCAAAAATGTCAGGAAGATATTCAAGGCACGGTGGTGGCAGCGATGTTCGTTTTAAGTCTGTAGACCTAGTTTTGGTGATGGTCAGGAAATGATTAACCATGGTGTCTCTGGTGAATCGAGTGACACCGGTCACTGGGGAATGATATCTGAGGTGTTGACGAAGCTTTGGCTGGAAGCGCAAGCATTCTGGTGATCGGAGGAGCAAGAACGAAGTGGTTTCAAGTTTCGCTTTTGTTCCAGGTTTGGTCGTGATGCTCGATTTCGAATTCGAGTTAATGTCGAGGTTCTGGTGAACAAGTTTGGGTACGAAGATGATCGTCGACATGTTGGAATGGTCGTGGATGGCCGGAGTTAATCAGTTTCATTGTGCATGTGCACGGTAATGATTTGTATCCTGGTGATGTTGGTTTTGACAGAGAGTGGTACTCGAGTTAAACGCGTGAGTGACTCGAAACATATAGGATTTTATCTCGGGGTTTCAAAGGATAGGCACGGTAAACTTTTGGTTTCAAGTTTTAACCTGGCAGTGTTTTAAATTAAAAATGAAATTTAAAATAAAGAGTAGGATTTAAAACAAAGTTTTAAATCAAAATTTAAGTATGAATTCAAATCTAAATTGTATTCTAGATTTGAGATAAATAAAGCTTATTAAATTTATAAGTTTTAACAAATTTAAGATATTTAAAGTATAATTTAAAAAGGGTTTGAATTTAAATAAATTGGTTTAAAATCGTTAATGTTAAGTGTTTCTTTAACCTTTGGTTTTAAAAAGGAAATTGTAAATTTGATTTAAATTTGGTTAAATTTAAATTTGAAATTTATTTTAAATCTTTAAATTGAAATGAAATAAAAGAAAGATTTAAAAGTAAAAGATTTCAAAGCCTTTTGTAAATGATAATTAAAGTAGTTATAAATGTTAATACTTTAATTTAGAGATTTAATGATATAGGAGTCATTAAATTAATAAGGTAATTAAAGGGTAATTTAATTAATTAATGATTTAGTGTTAATTAATTAAATAATTAGGATTATAAGTTAATTAATTAAGGGGTAATTAATTTGAAATTAAGGATCATTTATTTAGATAAGTATAGATTTTTAATAAATGATTAGAAATTTATTAATCAAGTGATTAAAGATTAATTAAGAAATTAATTTAGTAATTAGAAATTAATTAATTGATAATTAAGAATTTATTAAGTTGTAATTAATAAATAGTTGATTTAAAGCTAAATTACTTAAAAAAAAGTAATAAAAGAATTGTTAATAATTAATGAGAGATCATTAATTAGGAATTATTAAATAATTGATTAATGTGATTAATTTTTAATAATCAATTAGATTTATTAATTAACAAGAAATTGGTTAAGTATAATTACTTAAATGTAATTAATGAAGTGTAATTATTTAGGAAAATAATTTAAAGGTAATTACTGGATGTATTTAATTAAAGGAGATTTAATAATGAAGTAATTTGAGTTTAATTACTTTTGTATAATTAATCAAGGGATTAATTAAAAGATACTTAATTAAGGAGTAATTAATTTATGAAATGAGTAATTAAGGATAGTTAATTACTAAATGAGATTAATCAAAGGTGATTAATAAATGTGACTAATTAAAGATTAATTATTAAATGTAATTAATTTAAGTAGGATAATTAATTAAGAGTAATTAGGATCATTAATTAATGATGTAATTAAGGGTTGATTAATTAAACTAATTAATCAATAATATGTGATTAAAGTAATTAATTAATTGTAATTAATTAAGGATTAATGTAATTAAGTATAGTTAATTAATTAATGAAGTAATTAAAGATCAATTATTGTAATGGTTTAAGATAATTAATTTGTGAAATTAATTAAGGATTAATTACTTAAAGTAATTAAAGGATAATTAATCAGGAATGATTAATTAAGATGGATACTTAGAGTATGATTAATTAATTGGTTTAATTAATAATTAAGTAAGCAGGATTTATAGAATGAAGTAATTAATTTAATTCACTTTAAATTAATTAGAGATGATATAAATCATTACTTAGGAATGGATGAATAATATTGAATGCTTTGCATTGTTTGATATTTCTGATGAGATATGTGCTGATATGTGATATGGATGTTTTGGTTGAATTGTAACGATAATGTGAATTATCTGTTTGTGATGATAATATGGATTATCTATTGTGAATTATCTATCTCTGTGTATATAGATAAAGAATTGAATTGTTTTAACTTTAAAACAACTTGGCCTCAAAAGATACGTTTTGGATTTCGATGAGACCGGGATCGGGTTTCTAGATTTGGATATCCGAATACCACATCGATCCAAATTAACGATAGGTCATGAATATCAAGTGAAGATGAAGATTCAAAGTGCAAGGGTTATTGTCATTAACTCTGAGGGTGATTCCAAAACGAGTGTAACGAGATAATGCCTTCGGTTTCGTTCGAACCCGGAACGAACTTGTATGGATTGAATGCTTTCAGAACATCGTCAGGTGGACGATGAGTATTCTAAGTGATGTGTTTTGATTAAAGGTAATCGTAGCCTCAAGCCTCATCAATCGGGAATGGCTAAAACAGGGGAGGTGCAGCAAGGCTTCGTGGGTAGCACCCACTGAGAGTAAGGTCATCTCTGTCTAGAGAGTTCCTTTATTTAGGCTTAGTGGTGCAGTTGGCGACGGCCATCTGTGGGGTGATTTTATTCGGAATTATCCAGTAAGGGATGGTTCCGGCTTTGTGTTGCAGGGGATTGGGAGTAATCCTTGGTACGGTGATCTAGGCCTCGTACTGTGATGGGCGGTACCCCGGTAGCCCTGCCATTGTATGGAATTCAATCTCCAATAAGTGTCATACGTATTAGTTGTGCCCAACTATGTTGGAACGTGAGATGTAAGCATTCCAGCTATTTCTGTATTTTACTTGAAAACCCTAGACCCTATTATAATATAACTGGATTTCCTATCAAATGTTTTGGTTATCGTAAGGTAAAAACTTTCCATGTTTATGTGCGGGGAGTCTTACGAGATAACTTTTCTTTCCAAATGGTTTTCGAAGTTAAGCAACTTTAACCAGTTACTCACACCAGACCCATGTCTGACCCAAGTGTTTATTTCTGTTTTATAAACTCTTGGGTACTCAAATTTTTATGAGTAGCCAAGGGATTCAGGTTAGCTTTGACGAGTATTGTGGAGGAGCAATGGAGCAGGAGGCTTCATCGTTGTAGATATATATAGTAGTTCCGCTGTGTTGATCTCTGTGATAGTGTCTTTTATTGTATTGAGTTGTAATGTCTAGACAAATGTTTATAACTGTCTAGTATGTGATGTATATGTTGTGTAAACTCTGATAAGTGTTGTATACTGTGTAATAGTTTATGTTATTAATATAATTTATTCGTTCCGCTGTTGAGATTCTGATGTTGTTTCTTTCTCTCTTCTCTTCTTTTCTCTTTTCTATCTCTTTCTTTCTTATTGACGATGCGTCATTCTGGTCGACGAAAGTCGGGTCGTCACAATATTCATTAATTGTGATTTCTGATTATCGTTTCAGATAATCAGATATTTGTGGGATTTTTGATTGTCGCTTGTGATAATTAGATATTTGAGATTTGATTACCGTTTGTGGGAGTTAAATATTTGCCGATTTGAAATTTTGATTACCGTTTGTGGTGACTTTGAGATTTCCTAGTCTCTAATTGATTCTAGAGTATGCTGATTTTATTGAATTACTATCTCCTATCTATTTTGTTGATAGTTAGAGTTCTTTGATGTTTGAATTCTCTACCTTTATTTTTCTAGCTTAACCAGTTTATGTTAGAAAATTTATTGTTAATGACGACCTTAATTATGAAATTACGGGGACGCAATTTCTATAAGGAGGGGAGTCTGTAACAACCCTGTATTTTGCATCAATTGATTATCGTAATTAAACGATTAATTGATTGTTAATTTCTGTTGAATATTTTAAATCAGCTGAAATTCTTTTGAAAATTGATTAAGTGTATTTGAGCTTTGCAAATTTGAATCTCGGCCATCCATTTTGATGCCGTATTGTTTGAAGTATAACTGATCCCTCTTTTCATTTGCATTCGTTCGAAAACCCTATAACCACTTAAGTGTTCAACTCGTCCCCTTTGGTTTTTCTCTGGCCCGATCCCTTTTTCTTTTTGAGATAATGGCGACGTTCTTGAACTAGGGCTTCGTCTTCTTTCTGGCGACTCTGGAATTATGAGCTTCGGCTCCTCGATTCTCTATTTCTCTGGCGAATTGAGACTTCTGCTCCTCTTCACTTGAGTCTGGAATTAGGGCTTTGCCTTCTCTGGCGATTCTGGATTTCTGAGCTTCGGCTTCTTGAATCTCTGTTGCTTCGCGATGATTGATTTGCTTGCTCGTCGAAAAATGGTGAGTAAACCGATACTCACATCTAATTCAATTCCTCACTGCGTGTTTTGGGTTTGAATCCCCTGGTCTTTGTTCGTGTATATGTTTGAGATGGTTGGGGTTTTAATTCTGTGATTTTGTTCGTTTTCAATTGTTCGAGTGTCGATTCATTTTGTTTTGGGGCCAATTGAAGTGAATTAGTCGTGCCCGATTATTGTGAGATGTTCGTTTTCATGGATAATCACTGTTTCGAGTTGAGTTTGACGATAGTGATTTTGTCTCTGTGATTTTAGCTGTTGCTTGGATCTTCGTTCGTACATGTATATTTGAATTCGACACTTATATATATATATATATATTTTAATTGACTTGTTCATTTTCGAATTCGACACTTACTTTGTTCATCTCGGCATTGTTCGATTTTGTTCGTTGATGATGATTTTTGGCATTTGGGTCGTGATGTTGTTATGAGATGATTTTGGGCTTCGATTTGTTTACCATTCGATCTTTGGCATTAGCTATTTTTAAACTTGAAATTTTTGTTACTTGTTCACTTCTGCTTTGACTTCGAACTTGTCTTCTGGTCTTTGATGCATTGTTTCGAGGCTACACACGCGTTGACCTCTGGTTTTGCATGATGATTTTACACTACGGCCACTACTGCTACACACACCTGTATACCTTTTCCTTTTTGACATGTCCATGTTGCTTTGTCTTTTCCATTGGGCCTGTATATTTGGTCACCAGATCGTGTGCACTGATTTGAGTCTGCACTTGCACTGTCTCTGACCTTTTGGCACTTCTGTTGCATTTCATTCTGCTATTGGTTGGTCAACACTTGCTGTTGTAGTTTTCACTGCAACCTTAGTTTGAATATCGAGTTGTGCTTACATGTGTTTGCTTATTCCTGTTTCTTTGAATTTTCTGTGCTTCTGACTTGACGTTTTGATAGCATTTTGGCATTTTTTTCGACTTGATATAGTCTGCACTGTTTTGCGTTGCATGACCATATGCATTTGGCATTGCTTGATTGTGTGGTCGGGTATCACTCCATGTTACTTTGACTACATTATCTTCGTATTTAAAAACTATTGCTACCTAGTCGTCTTTATGCACATGTTGCAGCTTGTTTTTATTATCAAGTACTGCTTTGATTTGTATTTGT
This sequence comes from Allium fistulosum, assembly GCA_030737815.1. NCBI lineage: Eukaryota > Viridiplantae > Streptophyta > Magnoliopsida > Asparagales > Amaryllidaceae > Allium > Allium fistulosum. The sequence goes on from CM060902.1 coordinate 1,029,369,810, forward strand.
ATTGAAGTCACATGACTTCGACAACTTTGGGCACTTGATTATGTGCGGCCTTGACTTAGTTATTTGTTCGAGACAGCTGCATTAATCTATACTCTATTTGAGTGGAGCATTTAGACCTGTTCAAGTTCCATTTGATTTCTGTACAATCCGTGTTTAGTACATGTGGTGTTTGATTCATTTGAGCTTGCACTTGTACTATTCTGTTTGCCATATTTTTGGTGTTTTCACCATCATCCTGCTGTCTTCATGTTGTACCACCGCCTTTGTGCACTTGGACATTCATTGTTGCCCAGACCCTTTTCTTGGTTTTGTTGTTATCTTTGGTTTGGCTTCGCAGTTGTGTTGAGTCTTGGTAACAGTGACTTGACCTTTGCATTTTGTAAATATTTTGACCTCCGTAGTATTGATGTGCTGTTAATAATTGGAGTTGTGATGACATCTTAGACTGTTGTGGCGAGGCAGTACACGCGTGTGTGTACTGCAGCTACGCAGAATTAACGTTTTAATGTGGCGAGGCAGTGCACGCGTGCGTGTACTGCAACCACACAATATTGATTTTTTATTGATATTCCAATTGCTGGATTTGTTTTGTGTTGCCAATCCAATAATTTTGAAATCGTCTTTTGCTTGGATTAATTTGATGATTTTGTTGTAATTTCCGTTTTGGCAATTCTGATGTTTTCTAATTTATCTTTTTTGATAATCTCTTCATTTATCTTTGTTGATATTCTGAATCTGATGATATGTTGTATAACACTATTACGTGTTATATTCACCGATATCCTATTTCCTTGTTAAAGGATCGGATAGGTGAATTTATTTTGACTGTCGTCTTATTGTTATTTAATTATTATTGTTTCCGTGCATTAATGACTGAGTTTGAATTAGACTGACCCATGTATTATTTTATTTTGAATTTAATACTCGGGTCAGACCCGAGTTATTTCAGGTTGTAGATTTCCTGCTTTGGGTTGCTGTTTGAGCTACGAAGACTTTTCATATCTCTTGAAGTGGTCTGTGTCTTGTTGTAGTAGTCAGTGTGTCTCTTTAGGGTTGATATGTATTCATGTACATTAGTTGATAATGTATTTGTATATATAACTTCCAGAGTCGACAGTTGTAGTTGTATCATATGTATTGTGTCAATTGTATTGTAACTGACATCAGTTATTTATATATGAGACTTTTTGTTCTATCTGTGTTATTTTTATATTTATTGTCCTGAACTATTATAGCCACTGTGTAGTAGTTTTGAGTTTGTATCGGTGTGTCGGATTTCCTCCTTAAATAAAAATGCATGTTATACTATCTGACATATCGGTGCTCACACAAAGCAATTACACGAATGGTCGCTCCTCAACAGCCTTATTCTCCGTGCTAGTTGACAACATTACACCGTAATGTTCTTGGCTAGTGTGGGTATAGAGGTGGGGCGTCACATATTCATTTTTCCAAAATTTCCTAAGTCTTCTTCTTTTCCAAGCCTCTAAAAATTGTTGATTTCGTCCATGTTATTTCAAAAACATAAAAAATTTGATCTCCATTTCCAAAAACCTATTGAAACCTTGTTTTAAATCACTTGTTTTAAGCTCCACTTTCTTCATTTTTACCCCCAATTCACCCGACCAGAACTTCTTGTAAAAAGCTCCGAATCAATATTTTCTTTTTTTCAAACCATGTATAATTCCAACTGTTACAACTTTTGTTTGTATTACTTCTTCCATTTTTTAGCATAGCTAGGTCAAAAACCCATTACTTTCCAGAGTATTTTTGGACTCAGAAATTCAAGTTCGAAAATAGCTTCTCTTATATCGGCCATATCTTCCTAAAAAATTACTAAAATTGAGTGTTTCTTTTTTTTCAAATTTTAGAGGAAATAATTTACAAAAACTTTCCTTTTGACCACTTTACCAAAATCTAGGTGTAACGTGTCCAAAAAGCCAAGGAGAGGATGACCTTTTTGAGTTGATTTTTAGTGGTTTCCAAGTTTTACCAGTTTAAAGTTTATTTCAAGTTTTTAAAAAGATTTGGTGAGAGAACCCTCTAATATTTGGAAGTATTTTAACTTTATATTTTATTATGTTTGTTATGGAGTATTTTGGTTGTCTGGTTGGATTATCATGTTGTTCGATAAATTCATGTTGCTTGAATGTAATTAAATGTCCATAAATCAAAGTAGCGAAATTTCGAGTAGTTACATGTCCAAATGATAAGTTGTCTTAGGGTAAAATAAAGAACATAACAAGACAGAATAGATAAACCTCATATCAGAATGGTTACATATAATATAAAATGATATAGTACAAAAGGTAACTCCTTATAAGGAGTTATTAGAGTTATAAAAAACAGACTGCATCAAATAGATTGATAGCTATACATTCTAACTTTTCATTTTTAAGATACAAAATACACCTAGATAAACAAATAATGGAAATAAATATAAGGAGACTCTTGCTCTTCCATCGTCTTCAAAGGGCTCCAAAGAAAAACCTGCTAGTCTCAGACTACTCTATAACGAGCCGGATTTTGGTCGTTCGATTTTGAATATTTAAGTGGTCTTAAATATTGAATTTGGAATATAAATTGATTTTTAGATATGAAGATTCTAATTGAAAAACTTCGAAATGAATTTAAGATTCCAGATATAGCGATTTAATTAATAAATTTAATTGTTGAGTTAATAATTGAAAATCGTTTAAATAATTGAATTGGAGTTGAATATGAAACGGAAACGATTTCTCATGTCGATATAGATTATATTTGAATTAGGAATTAGTTAGTAAGATTTTTAAACTGAAATTTTGAGCGATTTCGTAACTTTTTGAAATCGTCCATTTAATCGACGCGTTTAAATAGCGATATGGGGCACAGTCTCGGAATTCGATTAAACCAGTTCCATTGGATCCGTAATAATGTATTATTATTGGATTTCAAATCTCATAGCATTTGGAGTTATCGTTTGGTCGTACGGGATATACACGCGTTGAAATTAATATCGAAAACTCTATATTATAATTGGGTCCAAAAAGCTATCTTCTCCATACGATCGAATTTGAACTCGAAACCTTTTCCATTGTGTTCGGAATAGGGGTATAACATTATGAATGCCTAGCGGCACACATCGATAGGGCTTCAAGATTTTAAGTTATGAAATTGAGACGGTTTGAAAATTTTATAGGATACACACACACACACACACACATATATATATATATATATATTTATTAGACTTACCTTTTGTTCACATCAGCTGTCTTTTGTGCTCACCTCAGAACATTGTAGCCTCTCCCTTACATGCCAACATCACATTCCCTCCTCTTTATAATTCACGTGACATTTCCTTTCTTTTCTCAGAACTTTCAAACGAAAATAAACCGATTCGTTCTTTAAAAAAGAGAGAATCTCATTCTCAAAGAAATAAAAATAAAAAGAGGGAAATTAGTTCGAAATCAAAATTAAATCGCAAAGGAAAGAAAGAGATAGATCGAGATCGTCTTGAACTTGCGGGAAACTGGCGTTCGAGGATCTCGCTCGCATTGGGTCAGGTCGGAGTCACAAATCGATCGAGGCTAGGGCAAGGGTGCGGGGTCATTTCATTTGCTTGGCGAAGTCGTGTGGATTGGGGACGAGGTCACGACCAAGAGCTCGAGCGATTGAAGCGATCACAAGGCAATAGGAAGCAGAGCGTGAGCACGAGGCGACGCATGGGATGGTTGGAACGAGGTAGTCACGGTCGTCTTCGTCGCGCCTAGGCATATGGGGAAGGGCAGTCACATGGTGTCGGGGCGGCACGGTTCTATGGTGGCTCGACTGTAGTGCTCGGCGCTAGTGCAGTGGTGTTCAGGCTTTCGATTTGGGCATCGTGATTGTGGCTGCAGATGCTAGAAGGGAGCGAGCGTGGAAGATGGTAATTTGTCCGGTAATTTAATTTAAAGCATTTTAATTTGTGGTAATCATAGTTTAACTTATCGAAAAAAATTTCGATTAGTAAGTAATTAGTTTAAATAATAAATTAGTTGATTAATTTTAATTAGAAGTGAAATCGTTAATTTATATAAATTCGAATTTCTTATACGAGGTTTAAATCGAGAGAAATCAGCCATGATGGTTTTATAGCAGCGAAATAGAAAATCTGGAACTGGTTTGAGATTTTTCAAAATGAGCTGGAATTTTAGAAAATTTTAAAATCCGGATGTTCGGCAAGATTAAATCAAGGTGAGAAATTCTAACTCATTTGGATTTCCAAACTTTAAATTTAAATGGTTAAATTTAATTATTGGATACTTGATTGAATTGATGACTTATATTTATCTGCTGGATGTTATATATATATCGTAGTATATATATTAGTATTTGGAGTGATATTCCCGCATATGATAGTGGATGAGACCCTATGATCCCCGCATAATAGCGGATGACCCTATATACTACGATATCCCTCTCAAAGTGGGATAGGTATTATTTTATGTTGTATTAACATCGGTGGATGCATGGAAACAGGTTGGAGGGATCCAACTGGATTCCTCAAATATGTTGTTTATTTTTCATATATAGTGATATATGATTTGTGTAGAATAATATATTGTAGATTATTGTAGTGATTGGAACTATTGGATGCTATTGTAGTACTAGCCTGAATTTTGATAATTTAAATACTATAAATATATTATAAAATTTATGGAATTAAAGGGAATTTGATATAAAAAATATATATATTGGAATTGGAGTTATTTTAAAGAAATTGAGTTAGAAAATATATTTGATTTTTGGGTATATTTAACTATTGCAAATTATTAATTGGGGATTTTAAAAATAAATTTTATAAAAGAATTTATAAATGATATTCGGAAAATATAAAAAGGAGTTGAAGTTGATATTAAAAATAGATTGGAAATTATAAATGAGATTATAAAGAAATGGATTTATAAAATGGAATTTTATAAGTAAGATCTTTTTTATGGACAAGAGAAATTTAAAGGAGTTATAAAATTTATAAACGATGCTTATAAATAATGGAAATCGATATCAGGATGATAAATTAGGAATATAAAATTTATAAGGTGAATTTATATCGGAATATGGAAATAGGGTGAGGAAAATAGTGGATACTATTTTTTTTTTGAAAGTGAAAATGGTTAAGGAAATCAGAATGGAAGCGATGTGATGGAAATCGAGAGGAATTTATAAGTTGAATTGGTTATTGAGATTTTAAAAATATATTTTAAAATTTCAAGAAGTGAGTTTGTTTAAAAGGGAAAATTTTATTATTTTAAAACTACAGTATTTTAAACTAGTCGAGAATGAAGTATTTCGGTAAGTAGATTTTCCAAATGTTAAGTATTTATTTAATAAATTCTAACTTTTTTACTTCAGCTTTGGAAATTTATTTGTTATAAAAAAAATGAGTTATAGATGTTATAAAAGTGTTTTTAATATTTTAAATAATAACTTAAACATATTTTAAATAAATTAATATTCTTTAAAGAAAATACACGTTATATATATATATAGTTTGAAATGATTGCAAATTTGTTTATAAATTCTCTCGAGATGTGTAGACGGAGTTTATTAAAGGATGATATTTTATAAGAGAAATTTTATAATGGAATGTTAGAGACTTAAGAAAATTTTCGATGTCTAGATGCGATTACTTTGGGAAGATTTTGGAATTCATTAAAAGGAGTTGTAAAGGGACATTTGGAGATATAGGCAAGTGTATTCGACTTTGGAAATATTAAGGGATCTACAAATAAAATTTGTAAAGGGTTTGAGAAATAGGAAAAATAAATAGACTATTTCCTAAATGTTAGAGATAAAAAGATCTTACGAATTATGCTTAGAAATATTCCAAAGTATTGGACGGGAGAAATTTAAAAATATCCAACTTCGAAATTTTAAATATAGAAAAATATTTTCAAAGGGATGAATTATAATTGGAAACGAGAAGAAATATTCTAAGTATTGAAAGGAGGATTTTGGAAATATTTTTAGTGGAAAAATGATTTGAAATAGAAATATTTCCTAAGTGTAGAAAATGGAAAATTTGGGAATATTTCCAAGTGTTGAGATGTTTGGAAGTATCCTGTTCCGGATTTAAGTATTTGAAAATTGTTTCAAATGTTGGAAGGAATGGGTATTTCTTTTAAGGATATTTTGAAAATAAATATTTTGGGAAAATGTATAATAAGGCCTAGTGACTGCTTATGGATATTTTATTGATAGTCAAATAACCAACTATCAATATTGGCCAATATCGTTGATCGTTTCGAAGAGACCGGGATCGGATTTAATTATCCAAAAACCACTTTGATCCGGTTTGAATGCAACAAATGAATACCGTGAAGATGATGAAGATGGTGATTCGGTTTGTCCAGTCCCAGGACAACTTGTATGGACGAATGCTATCAGAACATCGCCATTGTAGGACGATGAGCGTTCTAAGTAAAAATTGTTCTTGAAAGGTAACACTTAGCCTCGAACCTCATCAATCGGGAATGACTAAAATAGGGGAGATGCAGCAAGGCTAAGTGGGTCGCACCCAAGTAGGGTATGTTATCACTTTTCAAGATATCCTCGGAAACCTATATATTATGGATATGGTTGTGCATGAAAGAAGGAGCGCTCGATAGTAAGGGTGGGAACACCCGGAGTGATAACATATTTGGTCCATCCAGGTTAGGGAAAGGCCGGTCTTGTCAGTAGGGGATTCCAGCGTGGTCATCGGCACATTGTTCTAGAGGTGTACTGTGATGGGCGGTACCACAGTGGCCCAATCATTCGTTGGAATCCATTCTCCAATACGAGCTTACGGTTTTGTTTGTAGAGCCTAGTATGCTGGAATTTAATTAATGTAACAATTTCAGCTATTTGAATAAGTATTTGTACTTAGACACCATTATAATATTAGATGAATTTGATAAAATTTGTTTTGGTTATCGTAAGGGAAAAACCCATCATGTTTATGTGTGACGCAGTCTTACGAGATACCTTTTCTTTCAAAGGATTTGATAACTCTAATAATTTAATTTGAGTGTGTTTTCTCACGCTGGTTTTCCAGACAGACTCGTGTGTTATTTTATTATAATGCTCGGGTCAGACTTACAGTTTCAAGTTAGAAAGCATGGAGCTCAGGAGGCGAGCTGGAGGAGTTCGAACGTATATCCGTACTTGGTTTATATTTTTCGCTGTGTGAGGACAAGTTATTAAACTGTCTAGATTGGTTGTTGTATATTGTACTCTGATTGTAAGTATATAAACAGTTACAGATTCTTTTGTATAAAAATCAATTATTATATATTATATTTTGTTCCACAGTGATTGTGAGATTCTGTTGTTGTTTTTCTATTTTTCTTCTATCTTTTTTCTTCTTCTTTACCCAAGTTATTCGCTCTTTCGTACACTTTGGGTTGAGTGAGGAAGAATTATTATCAACTCAAGGGGTACGGAACCGCGGGTCGCTATAACTCAAATATAATTGAGTACCCGAGAGTTTAGAAAAAATAAAAAACTCATGTTAGAAAAAATGTATTGTATGAGTAAAACTATAAAACAAATGGGGTGTATTAAAATAATAACATGTGGAACCATGCTGCTAACGAAGAACGGATTTTCTCCCACATAAGCAATAACCAAACATAACAAAAATGTAAATGAAAAATAGGGAACATATCCAAACATAGATGATGGGCATAATTAGTATAACATTTAGGCTTGAAAGAATGGAAATAGTTCGAATAAAATCCAAACTGGATAGAATGGATAAAACAAGGCAACAGTCCACACTCGATGGAATGGACTAAACAAGATAACAGACCAAACTCGATTGAATGGACAAAATAAATAATTGAACATTGCGAAGAGTGGTTGACTCTTCCCATTGTAAATAAAGAAAACAGATTTAAAGGTTCAAATCAAAGAAGGAAAATCTCCAACAATGACTAGGAAGGTGCTCCCCCTTACCGAAAGTATACCTCTAGAATATATACTTGAGAACTCTTATGGCTCTCGGACACGTCCAAGCTAGACTCGGTCAACGGTTACCAAGTATCCAATTAATTCACATTTTGGTGCACAAATATCCATACCAATTCTAGAGTAGGTGTGATAATACACTAATGGGAGCAACCCCACAAAGCTTGGCTTCTACTCGCTTTTTAGGTTTAGTCATTTCCCAAAAAGGATAACAAAGCTCAAATGAGCAACACATCGTTTTAGAATGACGTAAGGTAACCAATAGTTGAGAAACCAACCATCGAGGATATAAAACGATTGTTTATGGAAATTAAGTCTTGTATACTTATCATCACTCATCAAATTCCAACATGTACTATTTCTGGGTTAACAATAGTACCGGACATGTCAAGGTAGTGTTACCTCAAAGTCATGTCTCACGGTTATTCTTAACTTTCGAAATAGCGACAAGTCTACTTCTTCGACGTTTAAGGCTAAGTATACAAATAAATCGTTCCCATATAAGTGAATCTCTTTACGAAATTTAATTCATTTCCATAAACGAATCAAAAAATTTCTTTTAAAAACATGAATTCGTGCTTGGCCTCACATTACAAGTGTTAGCTTTAAAACACTTTGTTAAAAGAATTTACTAACTTCAAAACATCAATTTAAAAAGGATTTAATAACTTAAAACATCCTTATTACATTGATTAATTAACTTTAAACTACATTACACAATTTGATTTTTGAACTTCAAATGTCTTTAAATAATAAAAAGGGTAAACCACTTTTAAACCTTATTAATTCAATTAATTAGTAATTTATTATCATTATTTAAAATAAATAACAGAGTCAAAACATCCTTGTTACTTTGATAAATTCACTTTGAAACATCATAAATTAAGTTGATAATTAACTCTAATCCTTTAATTAAAAAGGGTAAATCACCTTTAAAACATCATTAATTCAATTAACTAATAAATTAAATATAATTTAATTAAATAATTATTTAATTCTCATTATTTAAAAATTATTTATTAATAATAAACATCAATAAATTAAAGATTAATTAGAGTTAAAAACAAGTTGATAAATTTTAAAAATCATTTATTAAAAAGATTTATTAATTTAAAAGCATAGTTAGCAAATTGATTAATTAACTTTAATCCATCATTATTAAATGATTAATTATCCTTAAACATCATTAAATAAAATGATTAATTAAATTTAAACATCATTAAATAAAATTATTAATTAATTTAAACATACATTAACCATGTAATTGGTTAAATTTAAAACACATCATTAACTAAGAAATTAGTTAATCTTAATCCATATTAATTAAGTAGTTAATTAATTAAGTGATTAATTAATTAAATAATCATTATTAAATTAATTAATTATTATTATCATTTTTGAAAACATCACTAATCAAAAACTTTCTCAACTTGTAAAATAATTCCTAGCACGAGAATGAATCCACACGGTTTCGATAAAAGGTGATTTTTCAAAAGTGCCGATATAACGACTATCATTATACGGGCAGTTTGGGAAACAAACTTATGACATTAACCAAACAACCAAGCATCACATAGCAATGATTTACGCATAATACAAGGTAAATAATGATGGTACAACATCTAATAAGTATATATTAACAATTATATTAACTTTAACTACCAACTTTTCATATAGCTAACCACATGCTTACTAACTTTCAAATTCGACAATTTTTCAAAGCATGAAACAAATAAACAACCAAATTATCACTTCACATATGCAACAAGCATTCATAGGCTATTAGCATGAACATTAACATAGTATAAACTTTGTAACGTCCTAATATTTTCAACCATTCGCATCCGCACATGTCGGACTTGAATTGCTCAAAATATCGCGTTGTAAATAAAAATTTGGCAAACTCATCATATACAGTAAATAAATAATCACAGATCACACCAAATGTAACGATACGGATTTTGCCCGCTCGAAAATCGACATCCATACTTTACATCGTACTCGAATGCCATAGATTCGACCGTTCAAATCCGAGTCCCCGGAGCTTATAACACAATTAAGTATAACAACACAGCGGAAGAAAGAAATAGATGATATCATATACAACTCCAATGAATACAATATCCAGTATGATATACAACAATGATATCAATATGATACAACAATATCAGAGGTAAAAAAAATGATACAGTGGAAATAACAACAAATGGAAGAGATCTCCAAATGATCAATCGGAGAATGACTCCAATAACTCCAACATCAGCTCGAACCACAAAGAGAAGCAAGTGCAGTCCTGAACTCCAAGAACTGAACCAGCTCTAGATAATCTACTAAACCTGAATATCTGAAAAACCCAACTCTAGACTGCCCGTGTGGAAAATGGTGAGCACCCAGAGTTTAGGAAGGGAACAATAAACTCCGGGTCAGTCGTGGGACTGGTATAAGCAAACAAAAACAGTTTATCTTTAATACAAGCAACAAAGGCTTTTAAACATTGAAACCCGCAATGCTTTTGGAAAATGAAACTACCATAAGGCCTCCCGCCACACACACAATGCAATCGCAGAATTAGAGGAGATTTCTCCTTATGATAGTCAAACATGCTTACTACGCAAACAAAACTTCTTTGATATTATTACTAGTGATACATTCCCAATTTGGTAAGTTGTTTGGTTTCAATAAATTTTATATTAGTTAATTAATTAAATTAATCCCCAAGTGATTTAAAATGCAATTCAATGATGTAATTAAGTAGGTAATTAAGACAAGTATATTGAACTTAAATTAATTAAGGGATACTTAATCTGCAATTAAGATTTATAAATTGGGTTTGAGGGTAATTAAAGGATGGATTAACCGATTGGAATTAATTTGATAATTAATTAAAGGTAATCTCTTGGTGATTAATTAAATATAAATACTTAATGAGATTAATAAGTACAATTTGTTAGTGAAGTAATGCATAATTACGGGATGTAATAAATTAAAAAGGGATTACTTAATGGGAGGTAATTAAAGGGAAATTACTTAGTAGAAGTAATTAAGGATAAATCACTTGGTGTGATTAATCAAAAGGATTAATAATTAAGTAAGGGATTAATTTCTTAAGTAGGTAAGTACAGAGGGGTAATTACTATTTAAGAGAATTGGGATTGATTAAGTGATGCAGTTAATTAAGTTTAATTAATTAACTAAGAATAAACATTTATGGAGTTTGGTTAAGTATAATTGCTTAATGAAAGTAATTAGATAATGATGATAATCTTAATGTAATTAAAGAATAATTAATCAAGGAGGATTAACTAAGATGAATAATTATGGGATGGTGAATCAATTGGGTTGTAATTAATTAATAAGCGGGACTTAAAGGTTGATTCAGTTCAATTGTGGCTAATTAGATTTATTCTAGATGGTGTGATTGTTTTATCTTGCTTATATATGATTAAATGATGATTGAATGCCTGAATTGATTGATACCCTTGATACGAATGGTTCATGATATGATGTGTTGGGTGGGCAATGATAATGTGGTTATATATAAATGATGGATTGCTGAGTAAAGGTGACATCTTTTATTTAAAATTGAATTGCCTTTCACTTGAATAGCATGTGTTAAGATGAACTGAATTCGAAGAGGAAGGACTGGTGCATCTTCAGGCATGGTGACGGGGTTACTGGTGGTCATCGGCGGCGGAACGAGGTGGAAATGTGTGTTATTGATGGATGCTGTTTTAAATAATCTGGATGTTTATTTACTTTGGCTTATTCCGATATCATCCTTTTATTATAAATAATCCATGAAACTGTGAATTGGATTATTCTAATTAAATTTAGAAGTGGATTGAGGTAATATACATCCATTGCAGAAATTTAATGGAATCACTTTGAACATTAAGATTTGAATGTTTAAAATGAACATGTAAACTGAAATGGTTAAGGATTGGTTCCAAGATTGAATTTGGGTAATAAATTGAATTTCAAAGATTAAATTGTTTAAAAATGGGTTTGAATTATTATTTGAACCTAGGAATAAGTTGATTAAAATGGAATTTTGAAATTTGAACTCAGAATAAAATGGTTAGGCTGCTAAATTAAAAGTAAAGGTAAATTTGATTTATGGGATTAAATCAACATTTGAAATAATAACTCGAATTTGTATAATTCGAGATGGTTTAAAGTGAAATGAAATTGAAAGTTAATTGGAAATTGGCAATTGATTGGAAATGGAGATTGGGAAGTTGTACAGTTTGACTCTGAGACTATTTTCAAATAAATTGTTTTATTATAAACTAATTTCTTAAGCTATTTACTATACAACCTTTCTTTTTAAAACCCAAACTATTTTATATTTATCTTACAATTATTTTGGGAACTAATTACTATTTATATCTGTTTTACAAGCTAATCACTATTTTATAACTACTTTATAACTAATTACTATTTTACAACTATTTTGCAATTATTTTACTATTTTTAATTATCTTACAATTACTTAACTATTTTACAGTTGGTATCAGAGCTGAAAGGTTAAGCGAGAACCTTGGCTCTGTGGGCCCATAACCCACAATGTGACATCCCGGAATTTCGAGGGATTTAAAATGCGATAATCTCCTAATTAAATTATTTAAAATTGATTAAATTGTTATTTTCAAATATAAATAACCGATAAGTTAATAATGTGATGTTTTAAAATATGGTTATAAATTGATTTTAATAAGAATAATTAGACACAAATTTAATTTGTGTTATTTTATAAATAAATTTAAATAGTCCTATTACTTCTAATTTAATAAGTATTATTTAAATGTGTATATTTTTGTGTGTAGTTTAGAAGAAAATTTTAATTTGAGGATTTAGAATAGAAGTGTTTCAATTTAATTATAATAAAATAAATCTTAAACTTAAATAAAGCTCTACTTTTCACTTTTGATCTATATATATAATTTAGTGTAATTTTGGTAATGATGTTTAAATTGAATTAAATCTTGTCAATATTAAATATAAATATAAAGCAAATATATGGTCTTAAGTGTAAGTATGAATATATAAACTTATAAACATATTTAACATAAGTAAAAATAAAATAAATAAATATAAATAAAATGTTTGGTAAGTTAAGTTTAAAATAGAAAAATATACACTAGTTTAATACATTAAGTTTATCAATAGAAATAAATAAATAGTCATGTAAAAATAGGATTAAATTCACAAGCTAACATAATAAAGATAAACATAACAACTTTATTAAAGCTTAAGTAAGTCTAGAGATATCTATATACTATCAACATGTATATATGCAAGAAATAAGTCAAAGTAAAATGCACCAACTATAACCATATCTATATGCAAATAGCAAGTCTAAAACTAAATAAAGTAAAGTAGCATAAGTACCACACAAATTGTAATAAGAAGATTTAAGTCAAGGTAGGAAAAATATTTGTACTATAGCCACATCTAGATTCGCAGGCAAAAAGGAAGTAAAAATACATACAAGATTACAAAGTAAAGAAATATTTGTATTATAGCAATGAAGCTTTGCAGGCAAGGAAAGAAGCAAAATAACATAAGTACTATACGAATTGAAATATAAAGAGGATAAGTATGACATGGTTAATTAATGCTTGTACAATGGTATCATTTCAGCCCCATGTAAAAGAAAAGATCTCTGATCAAATCTTGTACAAATACAACTATCAGCACACTTGTTTTCTATATATATATCTTCTTTTCATTTCGTTCATTTAAACAATGCAAAGAAAAAACAACAATCCCTGTAACCATTTCAAAAGCCTGTAGCATCTTCAAGTTTGCAAATCTGAAATCAAGCAAGGTATTTCAGTTTTTTTTAAGAAAATAAAGCATCTTTCAAAAGAAATCTCAGAATCTGTTCTAGTTGCAAAGTTTCAAGTTTTAAGGCTTTCCAAGTTTTCAGTTTTTAAGAAGACCAAGGTCTCTGGAAATCAAAGCTTTTCAAGTTTCCAATTTTTAAATGCTTTCAGTTTTAAGTTGATTACAAGACATTTTCTCTTGAAAACAAAACAACAAAGGATGCAAAGCTTCAAAGCTATTCAGATTTTAAGAAATCAAGTCTCTGCCTTTTTCTATATCAGGTGAGTAAACATTTTTACTAAAAATTTAAATAAGTTAATGGTTGTTTCTTGTGAAATCTTTGTGTGATGATGTCCTGCATGTGTATAAATAAGTGTAAAATCTGTAAGTATGAATGTATTTATGTGTGCATGTCTGATTGAAAATGTGTTCTCCTCTGTCTATATTACAGAGATTAAATTTAGCCCAAATTCTAATTTCTCCTCCTCTGATCTCTGTTAGGCTAAATTTTTCAATCAAATTAAGTTTGTTTTGAACTTGAACTTGGATCTAAAATATAGTTTTAAAAATGTTTATATAGATATAGTATCTGGAAATTAAGATTTACAGTAAAAAAATATATATAAACATGTTAAAATCAATGGTAACAATTCTTTGATTCAAGTGTATAACTTGAATCAGCTTGGGTAAATATTATTTTTAAGATGTAAATTATAATTTTTAGATTAGAATTGAGTGTGCATTTCGGGATTGTCTGGAAATTGGTTTTTGGGTGATTTCTGGTGATCAACACGGTAGTGAACTTCGAGGTCGTGGCAGTAGCTGTTGGAATGGTTGTCGAATTCGAGAAAAATACTGGTTTAAATTCTAGATGCCTGTGGTGGCAGTTGTTGATCGAACTAGGGTTTTAGTCTGGTTTGAAAGCGAGGTCGGAAATTGGGATCGTGGTGCGTCGTGAGTATATCGGACTGGCTCGGAGGAGGTGGGATTGATGCATTGAGGTGTTGCGCATTTTCAGGTGAGGTCGCGTGATTTTCTGATGGCGAGGTCAGCGGCGTCGAGGAAATTTCTAATGGTGATGTAAGTCTAAGAAGTGGTCGAGTGGCCAAATTCTATTCTCTGACGTAATTGCCTGAGCTGGGTGGTCAAGGGAGTGGGGTTGGTTGTCGATGATGTGCGAGTGGGATCAACGATGATCAGAGGCCGATCACCTGGCCATGCACGTGCACGTGTGCATCCGAGTATCTGGGTAGTTTTAGTTTGGGGAAGACGAAGTTTCTGTTGCTCGAGTTTTTGTGGAGTTCGACTCATGAGTGCCTCGGGGGTTTTGGGGTTTAACTCGAGTTCGTACTCGAGAAATTTGGAGGGGTTAGGCTACAGTATTTAAAACTGTAAAAAAATTTAACTTTAAAAAAAAAGGTAAGAAGGGAAGACTCGGGTTTAAACCTGAGTGGCATTCGGGTGTGACCCGAAGTAGCCTTAGTCTAGATTTTATAAAAGCTTTTAAAAATAAGATTTTGAAATTTTTAAAAAAAACAAACAAATTTTTTTAAAACTCTATATCGTTACTTTATAAATGTTATGAAGGTGAATTTTAAGATAAAAGGTTTTGAAATGTGAATGGTAATTAAGATGGTGTTTATCTTAAGTTAAAGAAGCTTTATTTTCTTGAAGTTAATTAGGTTAATTAGGAAATTAAATATAATTAATTAATTTGATTAATTAAGGATAAAAGGTTAATTAAGTGATTAATTTAAGAATAATTAATTAATTTAATTAATTAATGATTATGATCGATTAACTAATAATTAGAGATTAATGAATTGGAAATTTATTAATTAAGAAATTAAAGGTTGATTTATTTGTAATTAAGAAGTACTTAGTTGTAATTAAGTTTTATTGATTAATAATTTGGTTTTATTAATTTAATTAGTTAAGAATAAAGGTTAATTAAGTTAAGAATAATTAATCTATAGAGATTAATTAAGGGTAAATTTGTTATTAAGTCTTATTAATTGATAATTAAGGTTTATTAATTAATAATTAAAAGAATAATTAATCTGTAATTAAAGATTAATAAATTTGTTTAAAGGCAATTAAGAAATGAATTATCAATTGCAATGAATCAAATAAATGTGATTGATTCAAGTTAATTAATTGTTAGTTAATTAAAGGTAATAATTTGATAGTTAATTAAGTATAAATACTTAATGGAATTGAATAATATAATTACTTAGCAAAGTAATTAATGTATAATTACAGGATGTAATTAATTAAAAGGGATTACTTAATGGAAGTAATTGAAGTAGAATTACTTAGGAGAAGTAATTAAAGGTTTATTACTTAGTGTAATAAATCAAAAGATTTATTTAATTAATTAAGAAGTTAATTAATTAAGATAAGTAATGTCAAGATGGAAATTCCTGTATATGATTTAGGTTGATAAATGGAAGTGAAAAATTAAAGTAAATTAATTAATGTAATTAATTAAGGATTAATGTAATTCATTATAGTTAATTAATTAATGGAAGTAATTTATTAAGGATCATTAATTAACGTAATTAATGAAGTAATTAATAGTTAATTACTGTGAATGGTTAAGGATAATTAATTTGTGGAATTAATTAAAGTTGTAATTACTTGAATGTAATTAAAAGTTAGTTAATCAAAGATGATTAATTAAGATGGAAATTAGAGAATGATTCATTAATTGATTTGTAATTAATTAATGATTAAATAAGCAGGATTTATAGAATGAAGTAATTAATTTAATTTATTTTAAATTAATTAGAAATGAGATAATTAATTTAATTCGTTTTAAATTAATTATAAATGGTGTGATTATTTATCCTTGCTTATGTATGGATGGATGATATTGTTTGTCCTGAATGGTTTGAAATCTCAGATATGAGATAAGTAATGCAGTGTGATATGGATTATCTATTTATGATGGTAGTGTAGATTATCTATCTGTGATATTGTGAATTATCTATCTGTGTGTATATGGATAATGAATTGAATTGTTTTAACTTTAAAACAACTTGGACCTAAAAGATGGCGATTTGGATTTGATGAGACCGGGATCGGGTTTCCAGATTTGGATATCCGAAAACCACATCGATCCGAATTAACGATAGGTCGTGAATCTCCAGTGAAGGTGAAGATTTTGAGTGCAAGGATTATTGTCGTTAACTCTGAGGGTGATTCCAAAATGAGTGTAACGAGATAATGCCTTCGGTTTCGTTCGAATCCGGAACGAACTTGTATGGATTTAATGCTTTCAGCACATCGTTAGGTGGACGATGAGCATTCTAAGTGATGAGTTCTGATAAAGGTAATCGTGACCTCAAGCCTCATCAACCGGGAATGGCTAAAACAGCGGAGGTGCAGCAAGGCTTCGTGGGTAGCCCCCACTTGAGAGTAAGGTCATCCCCGTCTAGATGTCCCTTTTATTTCGGCTTAGTGGTGAGGTTGCTGATCACAACCGTGGGGTGATTTTATTTGGAATTATCCAGTAAGGGATGGTTCCGGCCTTGTGTTGCAGGGGACTTAGGGTGGGTCCTCGGTACACTGATCTAGGCCAGGTACTGTGACGGGCGGTACCCCAGTAGCCCTGCCATTGTATGGAATCCAATCTCCAATAAGCGCCGTACGTTTTGATTGTGCCCAACTATGTTGGAATGTGAGATGTAAGCATTTCAGCTATTTCTGTTTTTTACTTGAAAACCCTAGACACTATTATAATATAACTGGATTTCCTATCAAATGTTTTGGTTAGCGTAAGGTAAAAACTTTTCCATGTTTATGTGTGGGAAGTCTTACGTGATACCTTTTGTTTTCAAAGGATTTTCAAAGTTAAGCAACTTTAACCGTTTACTCATACCAGACCCATGTTTGACCCGGAGTTTATTTTTGTTTTTCCTAAACTCTCGGGTACCCAAATTTTTACTGGTAGCCAAGGGATTCAGGTTAGCTTTGACGAATTATGGAGGAGCAATGGAGCAGGAGGCTTCAGCGTATAGATATATTTTGGTTCCGCTGTGTTAGTGTTTATTTGTATTTCCGCTGTGTTGTATCTCTGTGATGTTTTGAGTTGTATTAACTAGACAGGTGTTTATAACTGTCTAGTATGTGTTGTATTATCTGTGTAGCTCTGATGTATATGTTACTATGTAATCTCTTATGTGATATATTATATTTCATTCGTTCCGCTGTTGAGATTCTGATGTTGTTTAGTTCTTTCTTCTCTATCTTTTCTATTTCTCACCCCTTTCTTTCTTAAAAATGATGCGTCTTTCTGATGGTAGAAGGGCGGGTCGTTTCACTTGGTATCAGAGCGATAGGTTGAGCGAATACCTAAGCTCTGGAGTGGTATCTTTCTTGAGAGAGCGTACTTGTAATTTATATATATATATATATATATATATATATATATATATATATATCTGTTGGGTTACCTGTTCGGGTTTTCCAATATAAGTTATAAAGGTAGATAGGGTAGTGGTGTGTGTAACACGGCTACCAATGATTGGATTTTGTTGTGGTTGGAAGTGTATATGACGAGACTGTAGACCTAATACCGTCTCGAGTGAGCTTTGTTTGATGTAAGGATTTGATTGATCTCTGAAGGAAACTTGTTAAGGATTCGGATTTCATCATCGAAGTGCAAGTTTGATCGCGCTCGTGTGAGCGGATTTTTGAGAGTTTGGATCTATCGGTTTGACAGAAGTAAGTCATGATATCTTGATATCTCAGGATGTAGTAGCTGTGGGATGAGACACAGTGACTATGGATGTTTTCGAAGATGTTTTCTTTGGAAGAAGCTTAAGGAAGTGTGTCTGCTTCGGTGTTGTGGCTGTGTTCAGCAGGGTGTTTCTGTTTGGGTTGTGGTCCGAGTTCTCAAAGAGCTTTGGATAGGAAGTCTTTGGGCATCTGGTCAGCATGTAGCTCGGAGTGATCTATGTGCCGTCAAGGAAGTTTTCTGGCTTGGTAGATTTTCTTGAGGTAATTTCAGAAGCAGCAGAGTGGTTCTGTTCTTCTATGGATTGGCTTCATAAATGTAAGTTGTTCTGTTTGGTAAAGAGAGAGCAGTTTTTCTCTTGAAATTGGTCGGATTGATCACAAAAGTGACTTGCGATAATCGGAGTGTTCTCTTGTTCTGTCAGAGATTTTTCTGGATGTTTTCAGGAAGTTAGAGTTTTGTCAGCATCTGGAGATTGAGTTTGGTATCGACTGGATTCCAGAAGTGGTACCAATGGTTTCTTAGGAGATTTGGTGGAGCATTTGTGTTTTCTCTTTTGTGTTTAGTTTCGAGTTTCTTCCAGCTAAGGGTAGTTGAAGACAGTACCCTTGACTGAGGACTCATCTGTTTCTTTGAGCAGTTCATTCCGTTTGTGGTGGATCTGTTGAATTGTGTGTCCAGGAGGTGTTCGTTAAGATTTTGTTCGAATTCATCGACATTCTTATCTACTTCAGATCAGAGCTGTGCAGCGGAAGCATGGTGGCAGTTGTTCTAGAGTGGAAGAAACCGGAAGTTGCAGTGTTTTGAGATTAAAGAATTTCTACCGGGGATTTTTCTGGATTTGAGGCCAAATTGGTAGTGCATTTGTTTTGTCTTTTTCGGATAGGAGAAGTAAGTTGTAATCTACTGATGCTGGTGGAGTAGAGTTGTTTTCTGGATTTTGGGTAAATCTGGAGAGGATCTTTGGTTGAGTTATTCTGATCCAGTTTGGTTGTTGAAGCATCAGCGAAGATTGAGTTGGTCAGGAAAGGATGTAGGCAGTCCAGGATCGTCAAAGGAGTTTTGTGGATAAGAGACGGAAGAAGTTGGAATTCGAAGTTGGAGACTTCGATGTTGTTAAGATTTTCTTCGGTTAAAGGAGCAATAAGATTGGGTAAGACTGTGAGGTTAGCTTCGGAGTATATTGGATCTTCCTATATTCTTTGTAAGGATAAGTGTTTGGATTACAGTAGTGAATTGCCAGTTTGGAGAACTGGGATTCGTTGTGTTTCACGTATCTCTGAGGGAATACGTGTAAGATTCTATATCTGGTTTTAGAACCAGCAGTTTAGGGAGTTTTGGTTGTTGAATCAGACTTGTCCGTAGTCTGATATCCTGTCTTGTTCTATAGATCTAGTTGAGTAGGAGCTAAGTAGCTCGGTAGTGTAGCTAGTTGGATTCAGTAGAGCGAGTATTCCAGTATCTGTACCGGGGAAACTCGGGAAATTTTTAGGAACCTTATCCGGATCTATGTCCGAATAGCTACTATTGTTTGTTTGATTGAAATTGTTTGTTTGGTTGTGTATGGCTGATATGTATGCTGAATTGGATGAAAATAAAATAAAACTTTGGATTATCTTTTGTTTAAAATTTCGAGGACGAAATTTTTTTAAGGGGGGAGGAATGTGACATCCCGGAATTTCGAGGGATTTAAAATGCGATAATCTCGTAATTAAATTATTTAAAATTGATTAAATTGTTATTTTCAAATATAAATAACCGATAAGTTAATAATGTGATGTTTTAAAATATGGATATAAATTGATTTTAATAAGAATAATTAGACACAAATTTAATTTGTGTTATTTTATAAATAAATTTAAATAGTCCTATTACTTCTAATTTAATAAGTATTATTTAAATGTGTATAATTTTGTGTGTAGTTTAGAAGAAAATTTTAATTTGAGGATTTAGAATAAAAGTGTTTCAATTTAATTACAATAAAATAAATCTTAAACTTAAATAAAGCTCTACTTTTCACTTTTGATCTATATATATAATTTAGTGTAATTTTGGTAATAATGTTTAAATTGAATTAAATCTTGTCAATATTAAATATAAATATAAAGCAAATATATTGTCTTAAGTGTAAGTATGAATATATAAACTTATAAACATATTTAACATAAGTAAAAATAAAATAAATAAATATAAATAAAATGTTTGGTAAGTTAAGTTTAAAATAGAAAAATATACACTAGTTTAATACATTAAGTTTATCAATAGAAATAAATAAATAGTCATGTAAAAATAGGATTAAATTCACAAGCTAACATAATAAAGATAAACATAACAACTTTATTTAAGCTTAAGTAAGTCTAGAGATATCTATATACTATCAACATGTATATATGCAAGAAATAAGTCAAAGTAAAATGCACCAACTATAACCATATCTATATGCAAATAGCAAGTCTAAAACTAAATAAAGTAAAGTAGCATAAGTACCACACGAATTGTAATAAGAAGATTTAAGTCAAGGTAGGAAAAATATTTGTACTATAGCCACATCTAGATTCGCAGGCAAAAAGGAAGTAAAAATACATAGAAGATTACAAAGTAAAGTAAAGAAATATTTGTATTATAGCAATGAAGCTTTGCAGGCAAGGAAAGAAGCAAAATAACATAAGTACTATACGAATTGAAATATAAAGAGGATAAGTATGACATGGTTAATTAATGCTTGTACAATGGTATCATTTCAGCCCCATGTAAAAGAAAAGATCTCTGATCAAATCTTGTACAAATACAACTATCAGCACACTTGTTTTCTATATATCTATCTTCTTTTCATTTCGTTCATTTAAACAATGCAAAGAAAAAACAACAATCCCTGTAACCATTTCAAAAGCCTGTAGCATCTTCAAGTTTGTAAATCTAAAATCAAGCAAGGCATTTCAGTTTTTTTTAAGAAAATAAAGCATCTTTCAAAAGAAATCTCTGAATCCGTTCCAGTTGCAAAGTTTCAAGTTTTAAGGCTTTCCAAGTTTTCAGTTTTTAAGAAGACCAAGGTCTTTGGAAATCAAAGCTTTTCAAGTTTCCAGTTTTTAAAAGCTTTCAGTTTTAAGTTGCTTGCAAGACATTTTCTCTGGAAAACAAAACAACAAAGGATGCAAAGCTTCAAAGCTATTCAGATTTTAAGAAATCAAGACTCTGCCTTTTTCTATATCAGGTGAGTAAACATTTTTATTAAAAATTTAAATAAGTTAATGGTTGTTTCTTGTGAAATCTTTGTGTGATGATGTCCTGCATGTGTATAAATAAGTGTAAAATCCGTAAGTATGAATGTATTTATGTGTGCATCTCTGATTGAATATGTGTTCTCCTCTGTCTATATTACAGAGATTAAATTTAGCTCAAATTCTAATTTCTCCTCCTCTGATCTCTGTTAGGCTGTAGTTTTCAATCAAATTAAGTTTGTTTTAAACTTGAACTTGGATCTAAAATATAGTTTTAAAAATGTTTATATAGATATAGTATCTGGAAATTAAGATTTACAGTAAAAAAATATATAAACATGTTAAAATCAATGGTAACAATTCTTTGATTCAAGTGTATAACTTGAATCAGCTTGGGTAAATATGATTTTTAAGATGTAAATTATGATTTTTAGATTAGAATTGAGTGTGCATTTCGG
Source organism: Allium fistulosum (assembly GCA_030737815.1). Taxonomy (NCBI): domain Eukaryota; kingdom Viridiplantae; phylum Streptophyta; class Magnoliopsida; order Asparagales; family Amaryllidaceae; genus Allium; species Allium fistulosum. The sequence goes on from CM060902.1 coordinate 1,029,392,027, forward strand.
GATTGTCTGGAAATTGGTTTTTGGGAGATTTCTGGTGATCAACACGGTAGTGAACCTCGAGATCGTGGCAGTAGCTGCTGGAATGGTTGTCGAATTCGAGAAAAATACCGGTTTAAATTCTAGATGCCTGTGGTGGCAGTTGTTGATCGAACTAGGGTTTTAGTCTGGTTTGAAAGCGAGGTCGGAAATTGGGATCGTGGTGCGTCGTGAGGATATCGAACTGGCACGGAGGAGGTGGGATTGATGCATTGAGGTGTTGCGCATTTTCAGGTGAGGTCGCGTGATTTTCTAATGGCGAGGTCAGCGGCGTCGATGGAATTTCTGATGGTGATGTAAGTCTAAGAAGTGGTCGAGTGGCCAAATTCTATTCTCTGATGTAATTGCCTGAGCTGGGTGGTCAAGGGAGTTGGGTTGGTTGTCGATGATGTGCGAGTGGGATCAACGATGATCAGAGGCCGATCACCTGGTCGTGCACGTGCACGTGTGCATCCGAGTATCTGGGTAGTTTTAGTTTGGGGAAGACGAATTTCCTGTTGCTCGAGTTTTTGTGGAGTTCGACTCGTGAGTGCCTCGGGGGTTTTGGGGGGATTTTGGGGTTTAACCCGAGTTCGTACTCGAGAAATTTGGAGGGGTTAAGCTATAGTTTTTAAAACTGTAAAAAAATTTAACTTTAAAAAAAATGGTAAGAAGGGAAGACTCGGGTTTAAACCTGAGTGGCATTCGGGTGTGACCCGAAGTAGCCTTAGTCCTGATTTTATAAAAGCTTTTAAAAATAAGATTTTGAAATTTAAAAAAAAACAAATTTTGTTAAAACTCTATATCGTTACTTTATAAATGTTATGAAGGTGAATTTTAAGATAAAAGGTTTTGAAATGTGAATGGTAATTAAGATGGTGTTTATCTTAAGTTAAAGAAGCTTTATTTTCTTGAAGTTAATTAGGTTAATTAGGAAATTAAATATAATTAATTAATTTGATTAATTAAGGATAAAAGGTTAATTAAGTGATTAATTTAAGAATAATTAATTAATTTAATTAATTAATGATTATGATCGATTAACTAATAATTAGAGATTAATGAATTGGAAATTTATTAATTAAGAAATTAAAGGTTGATTTATTTGTAATTAAGAAGTACTTAGTTGTAATTAAGTTTTATTGATTAATAATTTGGTTTTATTAATTTAATTAGTTGATAATAAAGGTTAATTAAGTTAAGAATAATTAATCTATAGAGATTAATTAAGGGTAAATTTGTTATTAAGTCTTATTAATTGATAATTAAGGTTTATTAATTAATAATTAAAAGAATAATTAATCTGTAATTAAAGATTAATAAATTTGTTTAAAGGCAATTAAGAAATGAATTATCAATTGTAATGCATCAAATGAATGTGATTGATTCAAGTTAATTAATTGTTAGTTAATTAAAGGTAATAATTTGATGGTTAATTAAGTATAAATACTTAATGGAATTGAATAATATAATTACTTAGCAAAGTAATTAATGTATAATTACAGGATGTAATTAATTAAAAGGGATTTCTTAATGGCAGTAATTAAAGAAGAATTACTTAGGAGAAGTAATTAATGGTTTATTACTTAGTGTAATAAATCAAAAGATTTATTTAATTAATTAAGAAGTTAATTAATTAAGATAAGTAATGTCAAGATGGAAATTCCTGTATATGATTTAGGTTGATAAATGGAAGTGAAAAATTAAAGTTTATTAATTAATGTAATTAATTAAGGATTAATGTAATTAATTATAGTTAATTAATTAATGGAAGTAATTTATTAAGGATCATTAATTAACGTAATTAATGAAGTAATTAATAGTTAATTACTGTGAATGGTTAAGGATAATTAATTTGTGGAATTAATTAAAGTTGTAATTACTTGAATGTAATTAAAAGTTAGTTAATCAAAGATGATTAATTAAGATGGAAATTAGAGAATGATTCATTAATTGATTTGTAATTAATTAATGATTAAATAAGCAGGATTTATAGAATGAAGTAATTAATTTAATTTATTTTAAATTAATTAGAAATGAGATAATTAATTTAATTCGTTTTAAATTAATTATAAATGGTGTGATTATTTATCCTTGCTTATGTATGGATGGATGATATTGTTTGTCCTGAATGGTTTGAAATCTCAGATATGAGATAAGTAATGCAGTGTGATATGGATTATCTATTTATGATGGTAGTGTAGATTATCTATCTGTGATATTGTGAATTATCTATCTGTGTGTATATGGATAATGAATTGAATTGTTTTAACTTTAAAACAACTTGGACCTAAAAGATGGCGATTTGGATTTGATGAGACCGGGATCGGGTTTCCAGATTTGGATATCCGAAAACCACATCGATCCGAATTAACGATAAGTCGTGAATCTCCAGTGAAGGTGAAGATTCAGAGTGCAAGGTTTATTGTCGTTAACTCTAAGGGTGATTCTAAAATCAGTGTAACGAGATAATGCCTTCGGTTTCATTCGAACCCGGAACGAACTTGGATGGATTGAATGCTTTCAGCACATCGTCAGGTGGACGATGAGCATTCTAAGTGATGAGTTCTGATAAAGGTAATCGTGACCTCAAGCCTCATCAACCGGGAATGGCTAAAACAGGGGAGGTGCAGCAAGGCTTCGTGGGTAGCCCCCACTTGAGAGTAAGGTCATCCCTGTCTAGATGTCCCTTTTATTTCGGCTTAGTGGTGAGGTTGCTGATCACAAACGTGGGGTGATTTTATTTGGAATTATCCAGTAAGGGATGGTTCCGGCCTTGTGTTGCAGGGGACTTAGTGTGGGTCCTCGGTACGCTGATCTAGGCCAGGTACTGTGACGGGCGGTACCCCAGTAGCCCTGCCATTGTATGGAATCCAATCTCCAATAAGCGCCGTACGTTTTGATTGTGCCCAACTATGTTGGAATGTGAGATGTAAGCATTTCAGCTATTTCTGTATTTTACTTGAAAACCCTAGACACTATTATAATATAACTGGATTTCCTATCAAATGTTTTGGTTAGCGTAAGGTAAAAACTTTTCCATGTTTATGTGTGGGAAGTCTTACGTGATACCTTTTGTTTTCAAAGGATTTTCAAAGTTAAGCAACTTTAACCGTTTACTCATACCAGACCCATGTCTGACCCGGAGTTTATTTCTGTTTTTCCTAAACTCTCGGGTACCCAAATTTTTACGGGTAGCCAAGGGATTCAGGTTAGCTTTGACGAATTATGGAGGAGCAATGGAGTTGGAGGCTTCAGCGTATAGATATATTTTGGTTCCGCTGTGTTTGTGTTTATCTGTATTTCCGCTGTGTTGTATCTTTGTGATGTTTTGAGTTGTATTAACTAGACAGGTGTTTATAACTGTCTAGTATGTGTTTTATTATCTGTGTAGCTCTGATGTATATGTTACTATGTAATCTCTTATGTGATATATTATATTTCATTCGTTCCGCTGTTGAGATTCTGATGTTGTTTAGTTCTTTCTTCTCTATCTTTTCTATTTCTCACCCCTTTCTTTCTTAAAAATGATGCGTCTTTCTGGTGGTAGAAGGGCGGGTCGTTTCAATTGGTATCAGAGCGATAGGTTGAGCGAATACCTAAGTTTTGGAGTGGTATCTTTCTTGAGAGAGCGTACTTGTAATTTTTATCTATCTATATATATATATATATATATATTTCTATCTATCTGTTGGGTTACCTGTTCGGGTTTTCCAATATAAGTTATAAAGGTAGATAGGGTACTAGTGTGTGTAACACGGCTACCAATGATTGGATTTTGTTGTGGTTGGAAGTGTATATGACGAGACTGTAGACCTAATACCGTCTCGAGTGAGCTTTGTTTGATGTAAGGATTTTATTGATCTCTGAAGGAAACTTGTTAAGGATTCGGATTTCATCATTGAAGTGCAAGTTTGATCGCGCTCGTGTGAGCGGATTTTTGAGAGTTTGGATCTATCGGTTGGACAAAAGTAAGTTATGATATCTTGATATCTCAGGATGTAGTAGCTGTGGGATGAGACACAGTGACTATGGATGTTTTCGAAGATGTTTTCTTTGGAACAAGTTTTAGGAAGTGTGTCTGCTTCGGTGTTGTGGCTGTGTTCAGCAGGGTGTTTATGTTTGGGTTGTGGTCCGAGTTCTCGAAGAGCTTTGGATAGGAAGTCTTTGGGCATCTGGTCAGCATGTAGCTCGGAGTGATCTATGTGCCGTCAAGGAAGTTTTCTGGCTTGGAAGATTTTCTTGAGGTAATTTCAGAAGCAGCAGAGTGATTCTGTTCTTCTATGGATTGGCTTCATAAATGTAAGCTGTTCTGTTTGGTAAAGAGAGAGCAGTTTTTCTCTGGAAATTGGCCGGATTGATCGCAAAAGTGACTTGCGATAATCGGAGTGTTCTCTTGTTCTGTCAGAGATTTTTTTGGATGTTTTCAGGAAGTTAGAGTTTGGTCAGCATCTGGAGATTGAGTTTGGTATCGACTGGATTCTAGAAGTGGTACCGATGGTTTCTTAGGAGATTTGGTGGAGCATTTGTGTTTTCTCTTCTGTGTTTAGTTTCGAGTTTCTTCCAGCTAAGGGTAGCTGAAGACAGTACCCTTGACTGAGGACTCATTTGTTTCTTTGAGCAATTCATTCCGTTTGTGGTGGATCTGTTGAATTGTGTGTCCAGGAGGTGTTGGTTAAGATTTTGTTCGAATTCATCGACATTCTTATCTACTTCAGATCAGAGTTGTGCAGCGGAAGCATGGTGGTAGTTGTTCTAGAGTGGAAGCAACCGGAAGTTGCAGTGTTTTGAGATTAAAGAATTTCTACAGGGGATTTTTCTGGATTTGAGGCCAAATTGGTAGTGCATTTGTTTTGTCTTTTCCGGATAGGAGAAGTAAGTTGTAATCTACTGATGCTGGTGGAGTAGAGTTGTTTTCTGGATTTTGGGTAAATCTGGAGAGGATCTTTGGTTGAGTTATTCTGATCCATTTTGGTTGTTGAAGCATCAGCGAAGATTGAGTTGGTCAGGAAAGGATGTAGGCGGTCCAGGATCGTCAAAGGAGTTTTGTGGATAAGAGACGGAAGAAGTTGGAATTCGAAGTTGGAGACTTCGATGTTGTTAAGATTTTCTTCGGTTAAAGGAGCAATAAGATTGGGTAAGACTATGAGGTTAGCTCCGGAGTATATTGGATCTTCCTATATTCTTTGTAAGGATAAGTGTTTGGATTACAGTAGTGAATTGCCAGTTTGGAGAACTGGGATTCGTTGTGTTTCACGTATCTCTGATGGAATACGTGTAAGATTCTATATCTGGTTTTAGAACCAGCAGTTTAGGGAGTTTTGGTTGTTGAGTCAGACTTGTCCGTAGTCTGATATCCTGTCTTGTTCTATAGATCTAGTTGAGTAGGAGCTAAGTAGCTCAGTAGTGTAGCTAGTTGGATTCAGTAGAGCGAGTATTCCAGTATCTGTACCGGGGAAACTCGGGAAATTTTTAGGAAGCTTATCCGGATCTATGTCCGAATAGCTAGTATTGTTTGTTTGATTGAAATTGTTTGTTTGGTTGTGTATGGCTGATATGTATGCTGAATTGGATGAAAATAAAATAAAACTTTGGATTATCTTTTGTTTTAAATTTCGAGGACGAAATTCTTTTAAGGTGGGAGGAATGTGACATCCCGGAATTTCGAGGGATTTAAAATGCGATAATCTCCTAATTAAATTATTTAAAATTGATTAAATTGTTATTTTCAAATATAAATAACCGATAAGTTAATAATGTGATGTTTTAAAATATGGTTATAAATTGATTTTAATAAGAATAATTAGACACAAATTTAATTTGTGTTATTTTATAAATAAATTTAAATAGTCCTATTACTTCTAATTTAATAAGTATTATTTAAATGTGTATATTTTTGTGTGTAGTTTAGAAGAAAATTTTAATTTGAGGATTTAGAATAAAAGTGTTTCAATTTAATTACAATAAAATAAATCTTAAACTTAAATAAAGCTCTACTTTTCACTTTTGATCTATATATATAATTTAGTGTAATTTTGGTAATAATGTTTAAATTGAATTAAATCTTGTCAATATTAAATATAAATATAAAGCAAATATATTGTCTTAAGTGTAAGTATGAATATATAAACTTATAAACATATTTAACATAAGTAAAAATAAAATAAATAAAATGTTTGGTAAGTTAAGTTTAAAATAGAAAAATATACACTAGTTTAATACATTAAGTTTATCAATAGAAATAAAAAAAAAAAGTTTATCAATAGAAATAAATAAATAGCCATGTAAAAATAGGATTAAATTCACAAGCTAACATAATAAAGATAAACATAACAACTTTATTAAAGCTTAAGTAAGTCTAGAGATATCTATATACTATCAACATGTATATATGCAAGAAATAAGTCAAAGTAAAATGCACCAACTATAACCATATCTATATGCAAATAGCAAGTCTAAAACTAAATAAAGTAAAGTAGCATAAGTACCACACGAATTGTAATAAGAATATTTAAGTCAAGGTAGGAAAAATATTTGTACTATAGCCACATCTAGATTCGTAGGCAAAAAGGAAGTAAAAATACATACAAGATTACAAAGTAAAGAAATATTTGTATTATAGCAATGAAGCTTTGCAGGCAAGGAAAGAAGCAAAATAACATAAGTACTATACGAATTGAAATATAAAGAGGATAAGTATGACATGGTTAATTAATGCTTGTACAATGGTATCATTTCAGCCCCATGTAAAAGAAAAGATCTCTGATCAAATCTTGTACAAATACAACTATCAGCACACTTGTTTTCTATATATCTATCTTCTTTTCATTTCGTTCATTTAAACAATGCAAAGAAAAAACAACAATCCCTGTAACCATTTCAAAAGCCTGTAGCATCTTCAAGTTTGCTCTGAAATCAAGCAAGGCATTTTAGTTTTTTTTAAGAAAATAAAGCATCTTTGAAAAGAAATCTCTGAATCCGTTCCAGTTGCAAAGTTTCAAGTTTTAAGGCTTTCCAAGTTTTCAGTTTTTAAGAAGACCAAGGTCTCTGGAAATCAAAGCTTTTCAAGTTTCCAGTTTTTAAAAGCTTTCAGTTTTAAGTTGCTTGCAAGACATTTTCTCTGGAAAACAAAACAACAAAGGATGCAAAGCTTCAAAGCTATTCAGATTTTAAGAAATCAAGTCTCTGCCTTTTTCTATATCAGGTGAGTAAACATTTTTATTAAAAATTTAAATAAGTTAATGGTTGTTTCTTGTGAAATCTTTGTGTGATGATGTCCTGCATGTGTATAAATAAGTGTAAAATCCGTAAGTATGAATGTATTTATGTGTGCATGTCTGATTGAATATGTGTTCTCCTCTGTCTATATTATAGAGATTAAATTTAGCTCAAATTCTAATTTCTCCTCCTCTGATCTCTGTTAGGCTAAATTTTTCAATCAAATTAAGTTTGTTTTGAACTTGAACTTGGATCTAAAATATAGTTTTAAAAATGTTTATATAGATATAGTATCTGGAAATTAAGATTTACAGTAAAAAAAATATATAAACATGTTAAAATCAACGGTAACAATTCTTTGATTCAAGTGTATAACTTGAATCAGCTTGGGTAAATATGATTTTTAAGATGTAAATTATGATTTTTAGATTAGAATTGAGTGTGCATTTCGGGATTGTCTGGAAATTGGTTTTTGGGAGATTTCTGGTGATCAACACGGTAGTGAACCTCGAGATCGTGGCAGTAGCTGCTGGAATGGTTGTCGAATTCGAGAAAAATACTGGTTTAAATTCTAGATGCCTGTGGTGGCAGTTGTTGATCGAACTAGGGTTTTAGTTTGGTTTGAAAGCGAGGTCGGAAATTGGGATCGTGGTGCGTCGTGAGGATATCGGACTGGCACGGAGGAGGTGGGATTGATGCATTGAGGTGTTGCGCATTTTCAGGTGAGGTCGCGTGATTTTTTGATGGCGAGGTCAACGGCGTCGAGGGAATTTCTGATGGTGATGTAAGTCTAAGAAGTGGTCGAGTGGCCAAATTCTATTCTCTGACGTAATTGCCTGAGCTGGGTGGTCAAGGGAGTTGGGTTGGTTGTCGATGATGTGCGAGTGGGATCAACGATGATCAGAGGCCGATCACCTGGTCGTGCACGTGCACGTGTGCATCCGAGTATCTGGGTAGTTTTAGTTTGGGGAAGATGAATTTCCTGTTGCTCGAGTTTTTGTGGAGTTCGACTCGTTAGTGCCTCGGGGGTTTTGGGGTTTAACTCGAGTTCGTACTCGAGAAATTTGGACGGGTTAGGCTACAGTTTTTAAAACTGTAAAAAAATTTAACTTTAAAAAAAATGGTAAGAAGGGAAGACTCGAGTTTAAACCTGAGTGGCATTCGGGTGTGACCCGAAGTAGCCTTAGTCCAGATTTTATAAAAGCTTTTAAAAATAAGATTTTGAAATTTAAATTTTTTTTTTTGTTAAAACTCTATATCGTTACTTCATAAATGTTATGAAGGTGAATTTTAAGATAAAAGGTTTTGAAATGTGAATGGTAATTAAGATGGTGTTTATCTTAAGTTAAAGAAGCTTTATTTTCTTGAAGTTAATTAGGTTAATTAGGAAATTAAATATAATTAATTAATTTGATTAATTAAGGATAAAAGGTTAATTAAGTGATTAATTTAAGAATAATTAATTAATTTAATTAATTAATGATTATGATCGATTAACTAATAATTAGAGATTAATGAATTGGAAATTTATTAATTAAGAAATTAAAGGTTGATTTATTTGTAATTAAGAAGTACTTAGTTGTAATTAAGTTTTATTGATTAATAATTTGGTTTTATTAATTTAATTAGTTGATAATAAAGGTTAATTAAGTTAAGAATAATTAATCTATAGAGATTAATTAAGGGTAAATTTGTTATTAAGTCTTATTAATTGATAATTAAGGTTTATTAATTAATAATTAAAAGAATAATTAATCTGTAATTAAAGATTAATAAATTTGTTTAAAGGCAATTAATGAATTATCAATTGTAATGAATCAAATGAATGTGATTGATTCAAGTTAATTAATTATTAGTTAATTAAAGGTAATAATTTGATGGTTAATTAAGTATAAATACTTAATGGAATTGAATAATATAATTACTTAGCAAAGTAATTAATGTATAATTACAGGATGTAATTAATTAAAAGGGATTTCTTAATGGATGTAATTAAAGTAGAATTACTTAGGAGAAGTAATTAAAGGTTTATTACTTAGTGTAATAAATCAAAAGATTTATTTAATTAATTAAGAAGTTAATTAATTAAGATAAGTAATGTCAAGATGGAAATTCCTGTATATGATTTAGGTTGATAAATGGAAGTGAAAAATTAAAGTTTATTAATTAATGTAATTAATTAAGGATTAATGTAATTAATTATAGTTAATTAATTAATGGAAGTAATTTATTAAGGATCATTAATTAACGTAATTGATGAAGTAATTAATAGTTAATTACTGTGAATGGTTAAGGATAATTAATTTGTGGAATTAATTAAAGTTGTAATTACTTGAATGTAATTAAAAGTTAGTTAATCAAAGATGATTAATTAAGATGGAAATTAGAGAATGATTCATTAATTGATTTGTAATTAATTAATGATTAAATAAGCAGGATTTATAGAATGAAGTAATTAATTTAATTTATTTTAAATTAATTAGAAATGAGATAATTAATTTAATTCGTTTTAAATTAATTATAAATGGTGTGATTATTTATCCTTGCTTATGTATGGATGGATGATATTGTTTGTCCTGAATGGTTTGAAATCTCAGATATGAGATAAGTAATGCAGTGTGATATGGATTATCTATTTATGATGGTAGTGTAGATTATCTATCTGTGATATTGTGAATTATCTATCTGTGTGTATATGGATAATGAATTGAATTGTTTTAACTTTAAAACAACTTGGACCTAAAAGATGGCGATTTGGATTTAATGAGACCGGGATCGGATTTCCAGATTTGGATATCCGAAAACCACATCGATCCGAATTAACGATAGGTTGTGAATCTCCAGTGAAGGTGAAGATTTAGAGTGCAAGGGTTATTGTCGTTAACTCTGAGGGTGATTCCAAAATGAGTGTAACGAGATAATGCCTTCGGTTTCGTTCGAACCCGGAATGAACTTGTATGGATTGAATGCTTTCAGCACATCATCAGGTGGACGATGAGCATTCTAAGTGATGAGTTCTGATAAAGGTAATCGTGACCTCAAGCCTCATCAACCGGGAATGGTTAAAACAGGGGAGGTGCATCAAGGCTTCGTGGGTAGCCCCCACTTGAGAGTAAGGTCATCCCTGTCTAGAAGTCCCTTTTATTTCGGCTAAGTGGTGAGGTTGCTGATCACAACCGTGGGGAGATTTTATTTGTAATTATCCAGTAAGGGATGATTCCGACCTTGTGTTGCAAGGGACTTAGGGTGGGTCCTCGGTACGCTGATCTAGGCCAGGTACTGTGACGGGCGGTACCCCAGTAGCCCTGCCATTGTATGGAATCCAATCTCCAATAAGCGCCGTACGTTTTGATTGTGCCCAACTATGTTGGAATGTGAGATGTAAGCATTTCAGCTATTTCTATATTTTACTTGAAAACCCTAGACACTATTATAATATAACTGGATTTCCTATCAAATGTTTTGGTTAGCGTAAGGTAAAAACTTTTCCATGTTTATGTGTGGGAAGTCTTACGTGATACCTTTTTTTTCAAAGGATTTTCAAAGTTAAGCAACTTTAACCGTTTACTCATACCAGACCGATGTCTGACCCGGAGTTTATTTCTGTTTTTCCTAAACTCTCGGGTACCCAAATTTTTACGGGTAGCCAAGGGATTCAGGTTAGCTTTGACGAATTATGGAGGAGCAATGGAGCAGGAGGCTTCAGCGTATAGATATATTTTGGTTCCCCTGTGTTAGTGTTTATCTATATTTCCGCTGTGTTGTATCTCTATGATGTTTTGAGTTGTATTAACTAGACATGTGTTTATAACTGTCTAGTATGTGTTGTATTATCTGTGTAGCTCTGATGTATATGTTACTATGTAATCTCTTATGTGATATATTATATTTCATTCGTTCCGCTGTTGAGATTCTGATGTTGTTTAGTTCTTTCTTCTCTATCTTTTCTATTTCTCACCCCTTTCTTTCTTAAAAATGATGCGTCTTTCTGGTGGTAGAAGGGCAGGTCGTTTCAGACACAGAGGAATATAATGCAGCGGAAATAAATGAGATAGTAGTTCATTAAGCTACTATATAAATACATCAGAGTTAATTAAGATACATTAGGAATACCAAGATACAATAGGAAGGGCAGGTCGTTTCAGACACAGAGGAATATAATGCAGCGGAAATAAATGAGATAGTAGTTCATGAAGCTACTATATAAATACATCAGAGTTAATTAAGATACATTAGGAATACCAAGATACAATAGGTGTAACAATATGATAATTAGGTACAACTCAGAATACAACTAGAATCAACTAGATAACAAGGTGAATAGATATTTGGTTCTTCAAGCAAAACTCCAGCTCCAAAGGTGAGTCTCTAATGTTGTATCACTCAGTCTAACCCGATCGTAAAGCAAAACAAAAAACACTCGAGTCAGGACATACATACTTATACAATGTAAACCAACTCAAGTGAACTGTAATGAAGATATAGGTAACTTAAAGAATGCTTGGGATCGCCCATTCTTTAAGGATCCGTTAAACTATCTACTATGTAGTAATATTCGCTATTATAATAATGTTTAATATAAAATAAACATACTTTTAAATAGCGTTAAGGCTTTACATTTTCTACCTTAACACGTAATAGTCCCAGTAGTCTATCGAATATTAGCATACTCCCAAAATGGGGGCTACCCTCGATACTTCACAGGCTACGAGAGAAATCACAAATCGTAGTAAAGCTCGATATGGTAGGTGACACGGCACACATGGCAATGCCAGGGTAGATATACCAATTACGCACACGGACTGAAGGAACGCATAGCAGCCACTACCGCTCCACCTCGAACAACACTCCCAAATCAAGGGTGGCCACTAAAAATCACAAAGTAATAGAATGGTATCGAAGAAGTGCGTCCGATAAGAGGTGCTACCTCACTGGTCCGAGATCGCTCCTGTTTTAGCCACCTTATGCCAACTCATGGGAGTTGGGTCCACGTATATACCTTAGGATCGTCGCCACCATCCTACTTCATTCTGGAAACTCCACCGCGTACACAGTTGTCAAAGTGGTTTTCGGTATCGACAGAGAGTTTGTCCATATCCGATCCCGGTCTCTTTAACAACCAATCGTTAATATAACCCGTGGTTATAATTTAAAAACAGTTTATACTTCAAGATAGAATATCATTCAAATCCAAATCTTTATCAAAATAAATATCAAATCATTTCCAAACCATTTAATATATCAAAATATCATATCTTTCCAAAACTTCATTTCAAATCATTTCAATATATCAAAATATCATATCTTTTCAAAACTTCATTTCAAATCATTTCAATATATCAAAATATCTTATCTTTCCAAAGCTTCATTTCAAATCATTTTAATATATCAAAATATCTTATCTTTCCAAAGCTTCATTTCAAATCATTTTAATATATCAAAATATCTTATCTTTCCAAAGCTTCATTTCAAATCATTTTAATATATCAAAATATCTTATCTTTCCAAAGCTTCATTTCAAATCATTTTAATATATCAAAATATCTTATCTTAAACACCCCTCTAAATTCAAAGATAACATTCATTCATTTTTCAATTCAAACCACCTTTTAATTGATTCATATTTCAATTAAATTACTTCATTTAAACCATTTAAAAGTGTAATTATTATTCTTTCAATTCAAGTATTCAATTTCCAAAGTTTCAAACCATTCTGAGTTCGTTTACTAAGTCAAAAACCATAATTATTAAAATTTCAGCCTTTTCATAGCATTTAAAAAAACTGTTATAAGTTATATTTGAAACTTTTAATTCAACAAAGACAGCATTTAAAACTGCTGTTAAAACTCAGTTTTAGTTAAATTTTAGTTCAAAACAGCAAAGACAGCATTTCTAAAAATGTCGCGATAGCTCAGATTTCAAAACAAAGGTTTTATATGATTTCAGAAAAGACTGTAGACCACTACAGCATTTCCAGAAAATGCTGTAATAGACCTGAGTTCATTTTAGCCTATAAGTTCAACTACAGCAACTACAACATTACAGAAATGCTATAATAGCCCTTTCTACCTAGTTTTAGTTCAATTCAGAAAATCATAGCATTTTTGAATGCTATTAAAAGTGAATTCCAGATTTTAGTGTATTTCCAGTAAATAAATAACTTCATTTTAAACTCTTTAAACATTTTAAAAATCATAATTTAACATTAAAAATGTTCATTAACATATCATTAAACATATTGATTTTTATAAAACCAATTTCTTATAAATAAATCCAAATTTCAATAATTCCACTTATTAGTTCAAGTGTATAATTTCCTTTTCTTCACTTTCAACAAATAAACTTAACACTTCAAATTTAAATTACCATTTCACAAATTTAACTAAATTTCCAATTTTATTTAATTAATTTAAACCTTTAATTAAAACCAAATTTACATTTCCCAATCAAGTTATATTTTAAAATTACAATTTAAACATTCATTTATTTAACCACTTAAATTCATAGAAAAATCAATAATACTTTAATAAATCACTTAAATTCAAATTTAAATCAAATTATCACATTTACCATTTTCCAAATATAATTAAAGTTCCATTTTTACTCATATAAGTTAAATATCATTTTTAACCAAAATTCCAAATTCCAAACTTAAGTTATATTTCAATAATCCAATTTAACCATTCATTAATTACAATTTTAACTCATAGAAAAATCATAATTTCTTTATTTTAAAACATTTCAAAATCTATTTAAATCAAATTTCATAAATTTATATTTTAAAATACTTAAAAATATCCAAAACACTTTATAAAATAACCACGGGCCTGTATATAGTTTTCTAACCTAGGTCAAGTGATACGGATATGTATCATTTCAATCCGCAGTTTAAAAATAAAAATCCAGGTTCTATCATTTCAAACCCGCAATCCCAAGTTAAATAAAATAAATAAAAATCGTTCAGGCCTATCATTTCAGCCCATAACGATTTTTCCCTATTCTAAAGTCCGTTCAGGTATGTATCATTTCAACCCATAGTGAATCTAATCTACAGGGAACTTGCAGTGTGATAAACAGATATAAATGAACAGAATAGCATCATATAACAGTAACAGATAAGATGACAGGTAAATTAACAATTTAACATCATATATAAATGATCACAGGCAGTTATAACATCACATAATAGTTCTACACATTCAAATGGTGTCAACTCACATTTGTATAAGTATAAATGTCTAGTGAGATTTACTCACCTTTTTAAAGCTGAAGACAACAATTCAAACACAAAGATCAAACTCCGGAAAACACAAGAGGCACGACAAAGCATGATCCAAACTTGAGTGATAGGAGAGCTAAGATTTCAACTTATGTACACAAACAAATACAAAATACATAAGTATATTTAATACAAAAGATTAGATGAAATAAACAATGAAAATGATTGAGATAAGATGGCATAACCTTGCTCTATCTTATGCAAGTGGTGATGGAGGTGGTGATGGGGTTAGCAATAGGAGGTAGAGGCCGAGCCTATTCATGAAGGAAACAAAGAAAGAAAAAGAAGAAAGAAAAAAAAAGAGGAAGAAGAAGCCATGGATATTTAGATCTATAATTTTTTTTTCTCTTAGGAAATAAAATGAGAATGAGATGTGAGATGAGAATATTTGTATGTGATTTGTAAGAGTAATAAGCGGCTAGGGTTATGGAAAAAACGTCTACGAGAATAAATGGTAAGAAAATAATAAAGGGGATTTAATTCCTATTTAATAAAAGAAACGTATGCAAAGATCTTTAAATCAGAAGAGTCAAACGAGGAAGGAAATGTTGGGAAATATTTTGTGCGAAATTTGATGGGAGTAATACATGGCTAAGCAAATGGTAAACGGCTAAATCAATAAAGAGGTAAGGCAATTTAAGGTAGTGAGTTTTAATGGTTTGGGAAATAAAAAGGCAACAAATAACTTGATGTATTTATTAATTTTTTTCCTTTGTTTGCATGCAACGAAAATAGGAGTTTGAGGAACAATACATACGTGAATTATGAGAAGAATTTCATGGTTAATGAATGTGGGAAGTAATTGGCTATGCAAATGGAAAGGCAAGGGAAAAGAAAAAGGCAACAAATAAACAACAAGTAACCTATATCTCTTACAATTTCTAAGCTATTATTAAAAAGAAAACCAATCAAAAATCAAATGAATATATTCAAAGTTTATACAAAAAATATATAAAAGTTAGGGAAATAAACATAGGAAAAGAAAAAATAAATAAATAAAATATAGAAATCATTTAAATCCAAACCCAAATCAATATATCATTTATTCCTAAATGCAAATGAAAAAGACAGTGTTTAAACAATGAAACGTATGCCTCTTAAATTTCTCCAAGCCATATATTTGCATACATTTCTTTCTAGAAATGAAATGTGAAGTAAACGTGTACGTGAATTATGAAGTGGTGTGGATGGCAAGAAAAGATTTGAACGACTAAAGAGGAGTAAATGATAGGAAAACAAAAAGGCTAGGAAATAAAAGGCAACAAATAAGGAGAAAGAAACCCACATATATATACACATATATATAAAATTCTTAAATGCAATTGAAAAGAGGATATTTTGAGATGTTTGTACGTGATTAATAAGAGCAATTCACGGCTATAAATGATGAATGGCTAGGGTAAGTAATAAAGAGGGTAGATAAATAAAAGGCAAGCAAAAAAAAAACAAAAATGTAACGCATGTCTCCTTGATTTCTTCCAAGCCATTTATGAAAAAAAATATACACACAAGTAAAATCCAATAAATAAAGTTTAGATAAAAAAATAAAAATAAATAAATAAATAAGAATAACATAGAAAATAAAAATATAGAAATGAACATAGAAAAATAGAAATTGAAATACAGAAAATAACTGCGTGTAAAACGCTGTAATTTATCTAATTTAAAAAGTATAACTCAGAATTTAACGAAACGAAAAGCAAAACAGATATTATAAATATATTCTGCTTCAAAGAAAAAGATTAAAATTTAAGAATTCAAATTTTTTAAAAATTTGAACAGAAAATTCATTTTTTGACCAAAATAAAAAAAATTCAATGATTGTTTATTTATTGCATTTGGAAAATAAATTACAACAAATTCAAAACTGACATAGGAAAAAATCACTTTTAAATGATTTAAAAGTCAAAATTTGAAATAAAAATTTCATTAAAAATGTTCACAAAATTATGGGTTGTTACAAACTTGGTTTAAGAAGGTATAGTTTTACTCACCGAAAGCTATCCAAACCCTCGGTAACTTAGGGTATGACCTAGAACTTCCATTTCTAAGCAAAAGATAGAGCCTTGGACCATTAATGCATTAGGTAGGATTAGTCTTGAAAGAAGAAGGAAGTGAAACTTATTTTGGTAAGGTAGAGTGACTTCGGATAATCATCGAATTCTCAAAAATTAACTCGAAAATAGGTTATTTCCAACTGGTTTTTGGACTATTTATGCTCAGATTCTGAAAAAGTGGTAAAGATGAAAGTTTTAGAAAATTCTTTTTTCTACAATTTAGAGAAAAAGAATCACTTAATTTCAGTTAGTTTTGAAGAAGATATGGTCAAAAGAAGAAGAGCCATTTTCGGACTTGAAATTCTGGGTCCAAAAACATTCTGGAACAATTGATATTTTGACATAGCCGTGCTTGAAATTTGTAAAAGTGATCAACATAAAAGTTGTAGCCATTAGAATTTGACATCGTTAAAGAAAAGAATAAACTCATTTGGACAAGGTATGAGAGAGATCTGATCAATGAGAGCAGAGGAAAATTTAGAGAGATGAAAGGCTATGTATAAGCAAGTGAAAATGTGAATTGCCTAAACATCCTTTGTCCTTTACCCTCCAACACACATGCCATTTCAGCCTCCACCCTGTACTCCCTCATAATGTCAACGAAAACATGTTTGAACATGTTTTGTACTCGAGTCGTCAAAGTGTCAAATCATGTCTCTTAAGGCATCTTTTAGTATATACATGTATATACTTAACTATATATACCTATGTATATACCAATATATACCAACTAAGTTACATTCTTAACCATTTAAATGTTGTTTTGAATATAAATAAGGCTCACAACATTTCAGACAACTTTTATATGATGAAACGTTGAAAATTTGAAAAATATTTCCGGTTACATTTTCTGTTTTTCTTCGAATTAAATATTTTTGTAAACTAATTTTGAAAACTATTTTATCTTCATTATTTATTATTTAAAAGAGTTTTTATTTTAATAATAAAACCTATTATTTGAATATTTAAAATTAATTAAATATTCATGAATTAATGTGGTGAAATTCCGGGCCGTTACACTCTTCCCCCCTTAAAAAAATTTCATCCCCAAAATTTACCACAATCCTATCCCAGAAAATGAACTATCCTAGAAATACCTAACATATTAATCAGATGTAACTTATCCGACAAATACTAGTATGATATAAATCTATATGCAACCAAATTTAAAGAATACCCTGAAATAAAATGTTGTGCATTCAATCATATCAAAAGGTAAATTTAGAACTAAATGCCTGGGCTTTTATTTCCATAAATTTATAATTTTCAAATTTCTTCCAAAAAGAAACGTATTAAAACCTAAACCAAAAATTTATTAGTAGGGGGTCCTCCAAACAGAACATGTAAAACTCTAGAACCAAAACAATAAGGAACATCCAGTGGTATTCTGGTTCCTCCAAATATAACAACTAGACTGAACAATCATTATTTCTTTCCACGAAATTCCAAAATCGCTTTTTTTCTTCCAAAAGCACCGGGATTTAAATCCTCATAAAAAACAATTCAAAAATCTTGGTTTATAGTTTTAACTTTATGAACTACAGTATATATAACTACACGGTCAATCAATCAAATTCAATTAAATAAAATCAACCGAATTCCATAAAGGAATACACTAACACTGTCAATCATTCAAATTCCGTAAGGGAAAATTTTAATAGTCAACATTATTTAAAATGTCGATAGATTAACAACAAACTCCTAACTAGGTCCAAAACTTTCTTGATTGGCCAAAATATTGGTAATTATCTAAGCGTATCATTCTTTTCTCATTAGCCTTTGGTTATTGCTTAGAATATTACCCAAACTTACTCAGACAGAATTGAAAGTTATACTCTTAAAATTATTAGTTTCTTGACTGCACCAATCTTTCTAAATCACATAAATTTGCATTTAATATTTTATTCAATACCAAAATTGTTTATGAATTATTTCATAAATTTTCATCTAAGTTTAAAAATATTTTATAAAGTAATTTCTTTATAAGACACCAAACAATAACTTATTCCACTTTATTTACTTGTATAATACCCTTCCAAATCCTAGGAGTACATAGAAAACACAAAATTTATTTCGTTTTTCACAATTTAGGTGAAGATCAATTCAAAATTTAGGTCTTTTAAAACTGCATCAACCTCATGACCTCTTTAACTTAGAGTGTAAATATGGACTATGTTTATAGGTTCATTCAAGATAACAAATAGTTTACACTACTTACGTGTTTTAAACAAAAGCTATGGTTTTAACAAAACAATGTCTATTAAAACCTTCCTACCTTTTCGCATTATGGTGTTATAGTGAATCATGTTTATGGACTGACCTAATAACACCAATTAATTTACACTACTTTGATACTTAAATAATATTTATGGTGTTATAGTGAATCATGTTAATCTTTTTGAGTTTATCTAACTTTATTAACAATGTATACACTAATTAGACACAGATATGTACACAGAATCAAACACAGATGCAAATATAAAGTAAAAGCAGTAAAGGAAATAACACACCGGATTTTATACTGGTTCGGAGTTACCCTACATCCAGTCCCGTACAACTAAGTACGTATTTCCTCTCAAAAGCAATTCAACAATTACAACCCTCGATTTCAAGGCTACGAGGTATACCCTCCAGAATACCAATCCTCTGGGTAGGGATACTTGATTTACCGGGCAACAAGTTTACCCAATTGATTTCCAGGGCTACAATCACACCTTTTCTCGCTTGATTGATTTACAAGGCTACAATCACACCTTTTCTCGCTAATATATTACAAAGAAACCTATAACTCTGAATAGCACTGAGAACCTTGTAGAGATAGTGATGGAGAATCAAACTAGAAGTAATCGAGTATGATTCGATGTTGATTTCGGCAGAGTAATGGTATGATTTTGTAATAAGAAATGAGGAAGATGAAGAGGAGTGAAAATCAGAAAAATATGATTAAAAATTCATTGAAACTGACCCCTATTTATAGAAAACCAACATCCATGACCATTCGTGAAAAGTTATGGCGAATAGACACTTCTTTTGAAATTTGAATTTGAACTTCAACTATCACTATGTCGACATACTATCTAGGGGCATGTCGACATCCCTCAGCCAAAAATGATATTTTGAATTTCTATAAAAACAATATTTATCTTATATAAAAACCATTTAAAACTTTATAAATATACTTGAATATAGTTGAAATTCATAAGTAAATATAAAGAACAATATATACATAATTTAACTGTAATTTTATATTTAAATCTAAGTATAAATATTAAAAGTTAAATATATTATTTGAAAAGATATTTAAAAAACAGGAGTATTTTGACTTTGAAATTAAAGATGTTTTGAGGCTAAAATTATTTAAAATCAGGATAGAGAGTTTTGAATCTTTTAGAAGGAAAGTTTTGAAATCATTTTGAAAACAAGATAATTTTGTAAAATCATTTGAATTAAAATTAGCGGATACAAAACAATGTCCCACTAGATTTTCGTAGGTTCCATCCTACTTAGGGTTCCATCCCTTTAACGGGCTCGAAGTGGATTCCATTCCACGAATAAATTGGATATTAAGATGCCAGTGCTTTTCTACGAGTTTTAACAAATATTCCTAATAAAACACAGACTTAACCTTGAACTCTTGATAATCTTGATACTCATGAGTCTTCTATCTCTGTATCTTGAATCCCAATACTGTACAGTCTTCATTCTTGATACCTACATGGTTAGATCCTGCAAATACATATATATCTAAACTTGTAATGTTAGTATTTATATTTTATAATCTATTCTAAGGTTGTTGTCATCAAAACCATCATCTCAAGGACTAACAATCTCCCCCTTTTTGATGATGACAACCTTTGTTTATAAAATATTCCTTCTATCCTAATAACTCCCCCTAAAACTAACAACTCCCCCTTAATCTATGCCTAACTACCCTATTTTATACTTCTCCCCCTTTGTCATCAACAAAAATTTACTCCCCCTTACTCTTGGACTTTAGTACCTGCATTGATAAACTGTACAACGGAATATATAATATATGGATTAAGAAATAATGATACATATAAGCATAATAACTTTAACTTAAGACTATATTCATTTTAATGTATATATATACATGTTTCACACAGCAAACTTCAAACCAAATGAAATCAATCCACACAAAGTATCAATCCAAACCAAATCAAATCAAACAAATCAATCAAAGAAAGAAAATTAAACGTTACGAGGAACATCAACTCATCCTTCTTCTCCAAAGATAGGGTCTTGTTTGATGGCATCCCAATTTTCATTATCAACAGATAGAGAAATAGGAGGATGTGCTTCGTTATCGTCTTTGTGCAGGGAGGAGATCATCCATCGAATTGCATCGAAGTGTCTCTCTTGTTCCTTGATCATCTGCATTTGACTTAATTCTAAGTGACGTTGATTACGGAGGATGATAGAGAGAATATTCTTGAATGAATTGAGTGTTTCTTCAAGATTTTCAAATAGATTATGAATAGGATTGGCCATAATTGAATTAGAGAAAGAAATAAAGGATATAGATAATGAAAAATAAATTTCAGTGAAGATTTCTGGAAGACAGAGGTATATATAGGTGTAGAAATTCATTTGAAATGAATAGACATTTGGTAGTTATTCAAATTTCAAATTCAAAATCAATAGTCACTTCTGGCCAGTACATGTGGACATGGTCTAGGGGAGTATGTCGACATACTTCAGTGAAAATTGATGATAATTTTATTTTGTGAATAATGATGTATATATATTTCTATAATA
Organism: Allium fistulosum; assembly: GCA_030737815.1. Lineage (NCBI taxonomy): Eukaryota > Viridiplantae > Streptophyta > Magnoliopsida > Asparagales > Amaryllidaceae > Allium > Allium fistulosum. Next base: position 1,029,413,375 of record CM060902.1, read on the forward strand.
TACTAACATTTATTCTAGATATAAAATAAGCTAGATGACAGGAAGGAAATTCAATTTCATTGCATAATTGGATAATACAATGATTAAACATAAGGTACTACACGAACATTCGAAACAAACTAAGACAAATACAATAAGATACTAAACGATAAAACTAGTTAGAAGATGAAGATGATGAAGATAGTCCAAGTTTCTTTCTGACTTTTGAAAAGAACTTGTTCATCTTCGAAGACATGTTATCCAACTTCTTACCAACGGATCGTTTTAAAATCCGTTGATTCTCCACAATTATCTTTTGGTTTTTAAGAAGGGTTTTGTTGGATGGATTGGAAGGATATTCAATACTTTCTAAGGATGTTTCACCTTCTTCTTCTTCTTCTATTTCCATTTCATCCCTTTCTTCTTCTTCTTCCTCTTCCATTTCTTCATGAGCCAAACGCTCTTCCTTTTCGGTAAGAGTCTCATAAGGTTGAAAAACATATGGGATTTTCATGAGAGAAATGTTTGAGATATTAAAAACTTTTCTAGAGACAAATTCTTCACCTTTGAAATCCACTCCAAAATAGTTAAAAATCCGAGTAAGGTAAATTCCATGATATAAAGTGTTTTCTCCCATTTCAAAATTTTTAGGACGAAGTTCATCCAAAATAACTTGCGCCCAATTGATGTCATAATTTCCAAAAATACCAAAAAGTGCTTTGCACACTTTCGAAGTAGGATTGTTAAAGTTTCCCGATCTTGGGGTTAAAGTATGTTGCAAAAGAAGATTAACAATCCTTGCTATGAGATGAAAGTTTCGGTTTTTAAATTCAAAATTTTCATCTCCTTCAAAAATATGATGAAATGTCTCACGATCATTTTCATCGATTTTAAAACTAGAAAGATACATTCCCGTGTTTTTGCAATTAAGAATGGTACCCAAGAGATCACAATTCAAAACAATTTGAGTCCCTTTGACACTACTCCAAATCTCATTCTCATTTCCATTATAAAAAGCACGGTTTAGATTAGCATAAAAGATTTTGACAAGATTAGGATAGCAAACAAAATAGTTTTGAGAAGAGTCAATAAGACTTAAAACACCATTGTTTGCAAAAAGAGAATCAATTTCATAAGAAGAAAAATCTTGAAAAATAGCAAATTTTCCGGGATGGACTTTGACATAATTAGCATAATTGTGTTTGCTTTAATTGCCTCCGGATCATTGAATAATTGCTCTTTGATTTTTTTGGAAATTCTCATGGTTGAGGGGTTTCTTGAAGAAGCCATTAGAGTAGAGAATAGAGTGCTTGAAGATATGAAGAGAGAGTTTGAATTTGAAAATGAAAGTGAAAAGATATGATAGAAGATAGTGAATAAATAGACTTTCAAAGGACATATTCTCTGGTCAAGAGGTATCTTTTCAGAGAAATAAATGAAGTGAAAAGGTGGAGGGAAATTCAAATATTTGAATTCAAAATTTGAAATTCAAATTCAGGTAGGCATGTCGACATCGTGGTAGGGGCCATGTCGACATGTGCCTGTGAATTTTCATGATATGATTTTCCTAAGATATCTAATATACATATATATAAATATTATTATTAATGTCTATATTTATGAAATATTATTTTACTTATAATATATTTCAGAATGTGTCAAAAATAATAAAATAATACTAAAAATAGAAAATAAATTTTAAAATTCAAACAGCATATCGATTTAAAATCAATCAATCAAACAATCAAGCAACTAATTCTATGCAAGAAATTTCAACCAATTATATTGTAAACGTGTACCTTTTTCTGAATCCATTTCTTTGAATTCGTCGGAGTCGTGAACTGCAGTGAAACACAAATTCAAGTTACCTGTCTTCTGATCATCATCTCTTGAGGACGAGTCTGAGTCATCTAGAGTAGCAGTAAATGCATGCTTCCGTTTCTTTGTTGATTCATTGTTCATAGGAGGATTCTACCTTTCTGGATACGGACAGTTCTTTTTTATATGACCTGGTTCGTCACAATTGAAGCATTTTATAAAGTTTGGTACTGTAGTCTGATTGCCGGAATTCTTAAAGTTGTTTCTCTTGGAACTATTCAATTTTCTGTACTTCAGAAATTTCCTAAAATTTCTGGTCATAAATGATATCTCTTCATCATTGTCACTGTTTGAGTCTGATCCTTCGGTCAATGCATTGAATGCCATTGATTTCTTTTCAGATGATTTGCTTTCTCTTCTCCCAATCATTTGAACTTCAAACGACATTAGATTTCCAATCAATTCTTCTATCTTTAAAGTACTGATGTCATTTGACTCTTCAATTGCAAGTGTCTTTTGATCCCATTCTGGAGTGAGAGAATTCAAAATTTTTCTGACTTGATCTTCTTCCAAAAATTCCTTTCCCAAAGATATTAAAGAATGCACAATATCTTGAAATCGACTATACATATCTGAAATAGACTCATTAGTATTCATTTTAAATAACTGAAACTGATTTGTGAGCATGGAAATTTTGGTCCATTTAACTTTGCTTGTTCCTTCGTGAGTTACTTGCAAAGTTTTCCAGATTTCATATGCAGACTTACAAACTGATACTCTATTAAATTCATTTCTTTCAAGTGAACAAAACAGAATATTCATTGCCTTAGAGTTATTTTGTGCAATAGTCTTTTGCTCAGTGGTCCACTGTGCAAAATTAGTTGTGGGTTCAGAATATCCAGTTTGTGTGATATTCCAAGTATCTAATCCTACAGATTGTAAATATATTCTCATCCTACATGCCCAATATGCATAGTTACTGCCATTAAAAAGTGGTGGTCTAGCAGTAGACTGACCTTCTACAAAAGAACTAGTGTTGGTGGTAATAGCAGTACTAGTGTTAGTAGCCATTTTGAAAACTTTTCAAAAAATAAGATTATGAAACTTTTGAAAACCAATGCTTTGATACCAAATGTAAGAAATGCGGATTAAGGATCTTAAGGCTAGAATTAACACTAGAGGGGGGTGAATAGTGTTTTAAGAAATTTGTTAATCTTTTTGAGTTTATCTAACTTTATTAACAATGTATACACTAAATAGACACAGAGATGAACACAGAATCAAACACAGATGCAAATATAAAGTAAAAGCAGTAAAGGAAAGAACACACCAGATTTTATACTGGTTCGGAGTTACCCTACATCCAGTCCCGTACAACTAAGTACGGATTTCCTTTCAAAAGCAATTCAACAATTACAACCCTCGATTTCAAAGCTTCGAGGTATACCCTCCAGAATACCAATCCTCTGGGTAGGGATACTTGATTTACCGGGCAACAAGTTTACCCAATTGATTTCCAGGGCTACAATCACACCTTTTCTCGCTTGATTGATTTACAAGGCTACAATTACACCTTTTCTCGCTAATATATTACAAAGAAACCTATAACTCTGAATAGCACTGAGAACCTTGTAGAGATAGTGATGGAGAATCAAACTAGAAGTAATCGAGTATGATTCGATGTTGATTTCGACAGAGTAATGGTATGATTTTGTAATAAGAAATGAGGAAGATGAAGAGGAGTGAAAATCAGAAAAATATGATTAAAAATTCGTTGAAACTGACCCCTATTTATAGAAAACCAACAGCCATGACCATTCATGAAAAGTTATGGAGAATAGACACTTCTTTTGAAATTTGAATTTGAACTTCAACTGTCACTATGTCGACATAGTATCTAGGGGCATGTCGACATCCCTCAGCCAAAAATGATATTTTGAATTTCTATAAAAACAATACTTATCTTATATAAAAACTATTTAAAACTTTATAAATATACTTGAATATAGTTGAAATTCATAAGTAAATATAAAGAACAATATATACATAATTTAACTATAATTTTTTATTTAAATATAAGTATAAATATTAAAAGTTAAATATATTATTTGAAAAGATATTTAAAAACAGGAGTATTTTGACTTTGAAATTAAAGATGTTTTGAGGCTAAAATTATTTAAAATCAGGATAGAGAGTTTTGAATCTTTTAGAAGGAAAGTTTTGAAATCATTTTGAAAACAAGATAATTTTGTAAAATCATTTGAATTAAAATTAGCGGATACAAAACAATGTCCCACTAGATTTTCGTAGGTTCCATCCTACTTAGGGTTCCATCCCTTTAACGGGCTCGAAGTGGATTCCATTTCACGAATAAATTGGATATTAAGATGCCAGTGCTTTTCTATGAGTTTTAACAAATATTCCTAATAAAACACAGACTTAACCTTGAACTCTTGATAATCATGAGTCTTCTATCACTGTATCTTGAATCTCTATACTGTATAGTCTTCATTCTTGATACCTGCATGGTTAGATCCTGCAAATACATATATATCTAAACTTGTAATGTTAGTATTTATATTTTATAATCTATTCTAAGGTTGTTGTCATCAAAACCATCATCTCAAGGACTAACACACAGAATCTCACAGTGGAATGCCAAAATATAATAATCAAATAAACAGTTCATGAAGGTTTTTTACAAATAACATTTGATTACACTTTTATAATACAGATCAGAGTTACACATACAACAGAAATAAATAAATAATGCAGCGGAACAACATGATGCAGTGGAATAAATATAATAAATAGTATAATATACTGAATCTTCATCTTTGTCCTCTAGAAAGATAGTCTTAAACACTGAAATGCTCAGGCTGACCCGAGCGTAATGAAATGACAAAATACTCGAGTCAGAACTAAAAGATCTTATGTAATTTAAATCAACAATAAATAAATATGAGTGCAATGGCTTCAGAGATGTTTACAGGGTTTTGCATCTCCTATCCAGTGTCTGACGTGTGTGTAATAACTTAAGAGATATTCGAGATTACCATCTCCTAACGATCCGTTAAACTATTTACTATATAGTAATACATGCTATTATAATATGTCTATCAGTAAAGTGAAGTAATAAAATAGCGTTAAGGCGTTACTCATATCCCCCTTAACACATTTTTATATATTCCTATAGTCTATACAGATATTGTAAGCCCCACCAAACCGGTGGTTTACTCAGTGAGCACTCCATAGGTACTGTACAAACCAAACTCGTAATGGGCGTGATAAGGCATGTGACAAGGCACGCGAGGCAATGCCCAGGGTAGGATACTACCGTTTTGCAGATCTAAACTGGTGGTAACGCATAGGAGCTACTACCGCCCACCTCGGAACACACTCCCAAATCAAATTGGAGGGTGGCCACCAAATCAATCACAAAGTAATAATATGGTATTGAAGAAATGTGTCTGATAGAGGGTGCGACCCCACTTGGCCCGGCGTGGCTCCCTTTTTAGTCACATCAAACTAACCCATGGGGGTCAAGGCTGCGTTGATACCTCATACATAATTGTTAGCCAAACCATCCTACTTCGTTCTGGATTCTCCACCATGTGCACAGTTGTTAAAGTGGTTTTCGGTATTGGCAGAGTGTATGACAATATCTGATCCCGGTCTCTTTAACAACCAAATGCTTTTTTCACACCGGATGGTTCTTTTACATTTCAAACAGTTCATACTTCATATCACAATATCATATTCACTTTAAAAAACATATCACTTTCGAAATCATTATCTACTTCAAATCATATACGTTTTAAAGTCATAACCACTAAAATAGGTTAAACCATCATATTAAAATATTGCCTTTTAAACCGATTAAATCTAAATCATAACAGTTCCAACTCTAACAATTTGAATATTGAAAGTAGTTTATATATTGGAATAGCTATACATTTAAAAAGAGTTTATATGTTTAAAAATAGGTTATAGATTAAAATAGTTTATATATTAGAAATAGTTTATATCTTAAAGTAGGTTATATATTAACAAAGTTTATATATTAGAAATAGTTTATATAATAAAATAGGTTATATATTAAAATAGTTTATATATTAGAAATAGTTTATATACTAAAATAGATTATATATTAAAATAGTTTATATATTAGAAGTAGTTTATAATAGTTTAAAAATAGTTTTTAATAGTTTAAAATAGTTTAAATGGTTTAAGGGTTTTAAAACAGTTAAAATAGTTTAATATAAAATGGTTTGATTATTGGAAATGGTTTATATAGTAAATAGTTTGAAAATCTAAAAAAATCTAAAATTTTAAATGTAATAGATTTTTAAACAGTTTACATTAAAATAATTAATTTGAAAATAATATCCAATCAAACTTTTTCTTTCATTTCAACAAATCTGGACCATATCCAGATTCCAAATCAACAAACTCAATTTTAACCTTTCAATTCAAATTCTCATAAAACATTTTAATTTATATCGATTACAAATCCAAGTTTGAACATACAAATTTAAACCACTTCAAATTCAATAGATTTCAAAGTTTAAATATTCAAACATTTACAATAATTCAGTTTTGATAAATTTCATTTATATTTCAAAATTCAACTTTAAAATTCCAATTTACTTCTTCAAACAATTCATTTAAACCAATTTCAACTTCAACATTAAAGCTTGGATTTTGGAAATAATTTAGTTTATATACATAAAATTCTTCAAAATATCATTTAACTAGATCCAAAAATTAAGGATTTAAAATCATTTAATTTAACCAATCCGCTGTCCGTATATAATTTTCTACCCTATGGTCAAGTGATACGGATATATATCATTTCAATCCGTAAAAAATTTAAATTTATGGGTATATATCATTTCAACTCGCAATCCCGAGTTAAAATTCAAAATCCATAAAATCGCTTGGGTTTATCATTTCAACCAATACCGATTTTCCCTAATCTATAAGATCGTTCGGGTATGTATCATTTCAACCAACAGTGATTTTCCTAACAATAACTAAGGGAACTTGCAATATGATAACAATATATATATATATAACACCCAATCATCTAATATCAACAATTAAATATCCAACACAATCATCATTCAAATCAACCAATAAATAACAACAATTAACTGGTTATGATAAACATGTATTTAACTGGCAATTTAAAATTAAATATTAAATTAAATGGCAATTAAATTCGATAAAATTCAGATTTGACTGGAATGACAATTTAAATATACCAAACAGCAATCAATCAATTCCTAATCACATCATAAATTTAATTTAACTAATATAAGATAATTTAGTAGTTGTGAATGGGTTAAAACACTCACCTTTGATTTTTCGTTGATTTAAAATCTAAATAAAGGGCCAAATTTGAACAGTCTCAGAATTTGACCAAACTAGTCCCATAATGTTCGGAATTTCGATACAAACACAATGGAGAAACCACGCGTGAATCCGAGCTCATATGAAAAAGTTATTAGCGTTAGAACGTTTCCAAAATTTAAATTAAATAATTAATTAACAAAATAGAAAACACGTCACCTGTTCGCTCTGAAACCCTAGCACTATGTCGACTTCAACATCTCGTTCAACCATCATAGCTGCCATCGCATCTTCAAATTTCACCGCCGCCATGCCAACTTCCACCATGATCTGACCCTTGCGCCACCTCCACCACCTCAGGCCGCCCACACTGGCGTCTCGCGCGACCCCACGGCGATCTCAAATCATGTTGTCGCCGCTCTTGTATTTCGCCAATTTCTAGCGATTCCCTCAACCTCTAACACGAACAGCATGGATGCACTCAGCTCGATGACACTACACCAAAACAGGTGATTCCCAACGAGAATAACTGTCGCAAATAGTTTCAGCAACGCTTATTAGCGTCGCTGTAGGGGCGTTGCAATTTATTGCCAACGCTTATAAGCGTTGGCGAGTTTAGTTTCCCAACGCTTATAAGCGTTGGAAGGTTGTAACCGCCAACGCTTATAAACGTTGGTGTATATTATTTAGCAACGCTTATAAACGTTGGCAAATTAACCATCCAACATTGTTTAATTTTCTACGCTGACGCTTATAAGCGTTGGTAAATTTTAATTGCCAATGCTTATAACGCTGAAATATTTTCATTCTCAATATAGTCAATTATTTTAACATTAATAAACAATTAATAACTAACATGATATGCATTATTATACTACATTCAATAGGAACCCAAAATTTACAATATTCATGATCAAATAACAACATATATTTCATAGTCAACTACTTCATAACAATGTCAACTACTTCATAACAAGTACAATACATAATTGTTTGTATGAGAATCTCCTAAATTAGAAGCACCTTCCATTTGTGGAGTCGTAGGACTTGCAACATATTTTTCTTGCAAACTAGGCATAAATTTCATAAAAATTAAAGTAATTGAATTGATGGCATTATTAACTTGATTAGCTACTTGCCTTTCTATCTCTAATTTCCAAATAGACAAATCCACGGCTTGCTTCTTTTCAGTTACAGCTTTTACAGCTCGAGCCATCTTCACTTGTTTTATAGAAGAAGTAGAACTAATTGCTCGACAATAATTTTTCTTCGTGTCGGAACCAAAAACTTCCGCAATTGGGTCATCTTCAAGATCTTCGACTCCACCCTTAGAACTATCATCCAACTTCCTCTTTTTTTCCGCTTCCTCTAGAAGTGCCTGCATTTAATATCACGTTAAATTGAATTTGCAGTTCCTTTATAAAAATTAAATTGAACATTAAATTAAGTTGATAATTAATAATGTAACTGGGCTTAAACTGCGCCCCGGCTCAGTTTCGAAACTGCGCCCGGGCTCAGTTCGAATTTGGAAATATATGAATACGCAATAAATTATCTGCCCCGGCTATATTATTGTTTCCTCTGACTGGAACTAATTGAGAGTGAAGTATAACAAACAAAAAAATCAAAGAAAATGCGAGTAAAATGAATGCAGGAAGCCAGCAACAATTCCCAGAATAAGTTAGAAAAAGCATTTAAACCTAACAAAAGCAAGATAGCCATGAGTACGGTCAAATATAGCATGCAGGCAATAGCAACTTTATCCATTCAAATAACACGCAGTTGATAGACAGTTTTTACCCATTTTGTACCTTATAGACTGCTAACCATCTCATGAGGCCCATTAACAAATAACAAGTGTTATAAAAGAGGGACAGCATTAAAATAGTGACCACAAAAGATTGCACAAACTTAAAGGCATCTCCATATACATAGGCCAATTTCTAAGTTTTTGACTATAAAGATTACACCAGCACATGCATCTCATAATGCAAAAACATAAGAATACATGTAGTAGACATACATATATAAGCTATCAAGGGAAGGGGAAAAAAGCATGTATCACCCTGATTTATTTCTTTAGCGCTGTCTCCCAACTTTTGGTAGAGGTGTGTATATACATATTGTGAGATATCTTTATTTTATGGCTCTCTATATCATAAGTTGTGATTAAATTGAGTTTTCCTATGTAATTAACTTTATTGTTCTTATCTCTTTAGATAAATAAATATGTTACTTTTAATCATATTGATAAACTTACGAGTTATCTGATATTTATAATTTGCGCACTAAATCGTTTGCGGATCAGATCATTTGTGCACTTAATTGTTTGCGGTTCGAAACTCCAAAGAACATGTTCTTTGCTAAGGCATTATTTAAAAGAAATGATTTAATGGTAACTTGCCACTTTTCTGATTGTACAACAAAGATATACCTTATTGTTGTAAGTTTTTTTTATGTTCAGCGCTATAGGTATAAGTATAGTATATAAATAATGGAACCAAGATTTGGTATCTTCTATTTATTATCGGACATAATATCATATTTTCTTTTTCTTCATTGAAGGTTAGCCCTCGTTAAAATCAAATTAAATCTTTAATCAAATAAAAACCCTATTTCAAGAAATTCATAGGTTTTACTGATTGGGTATTATCTTCTACATATAGGCTCCATCACCTCCGTCGTCCCTCCACCGCCGTTATAATTGTCTAATTTTTTTAACATTTCTTATGTTATCTTCGTATTTTGTTATAAATGTTGAAAACGCAAAACACGCAATGAAACCAAACAGGTACTAAGCTTTTTTGAAATATTGCAAGTGTCCATTTTTTTCCCATTTGATTGCACATTAAAAAGTGATATATCTGTCAACTTAAGTCCTTGCAGGGCTGGCCCTGAAGGGGCTATGAGGGATGACCCACTTCAGCCCATTTTGAGTAAACCTGAGGTGTACTTAATGTATAAATTCTTACAAACGCCATGTTTGTGATGAAAACAGAAAAATGATGTACCCAAGAGGTAGAACAGTGATATTTTTGAGATAAAGTCATAGGTTCAAGTCTTGTCAAATTAATTAATTTTTTTATAATAATTTGTGCATTGTCTTTTAAAATAACTTTAGAATTAAGGGATCAACATAAATAATTTAACATCAAACATAACTTTGACGTAGAATATATTGAAGATGTCCAATCATAATTTTAATTTTGATGTAGAATATATTGAAGATGTCCAATTATAATTTTTAACTCAAGACTAGCCCTGAGTTAATGGGTCAGTGGAACCAGCTTGCATGCACATGCACAGGTACTAAACACGTCTAAAAGAAAAACGATGTGGGTCAGTGGAACCGGGTTACATGCACATGCACAAGTACCAAACGCATTTAAAAGAAAAACAATCTCCATGTGATTTATATTGAAATTAATAAACTTAAATTCGAAATGCTTACTTGGTTTTGAGTGGATAATAGGACATTAAGAAGTTCCTTGTTAGCTACCACAGTTAAAGGAGGCATCTGACTCATGATGCCAGGTGTACAACACATGCTGCACAAATTGGAAAAAATAAACATTACTATAAAAAGGAAAATTTCATTCTTGAGTTTAAACAAAAAATGAATCGCCTAATACTTAGTTTGAATGGCTGAAATATTATTGCACGCGTGATGTAGCAGCTCAATGTTTTCTTTTACCTATATAATGAAATCACGTTAGAGAATATCCAGAAACCATGATTTTTGTTTGATAATTTTTGAGTAGGATGACTTAGATCAAAATTTCCACACTAATAAAACACTTCTACGTTATATTTAACAGTTAGTCCTTCAGTAATACGCTATTGTTTTATGATAAAATGAAGAAAAAAAAGGAAAGGATGTAACCGGTGCACGATGCTACTGCTATTTCAAACTGACGATATCAAGTATTAATAAAACAAAGCTACCATGAAATAATATAGGATACTTTATGCATAGTTATTTATCAGGCAATTTGAAAGAACAGTTTGATACAGAATTTATATTAATCGGTATGTTGACAATGCTAATAATTTATATACCTTATATGAAACTAGATTGCTTAAAATCTGATGAAAAATTCAACTATTTTCATCCATCAGTTGTTGTGTAGAAATATCCATAATTGGAACTGCACAGAGAAAAATGAACAGGATGAATTATGCCACAAAATCCTATGCATAACATGCAGCATTTTTGTAGAAATAACAATTTGGTAACTTATCATTTAGTTCAACTTTGTTGTAAACTACGTGAAGTATAAATTTTGTTAGTTGTTTAAATTGTATCCATATATCTTAATGCTACTTGCATTTATCCTTTTACTAAAAAGATATACAAAGCTAGTTGCTTTTCAAGAAAAAATAATTAATATTGGAGAAGAAAAGTGCTTAAGCCATAGAGAGATAAACAATTGAGATGATTCTAATTAACATAAGCTTAAGTGGATTTACTTTGGTTGGGAGACTAAGCCAAATTCACTAAAGGAAAAATGCTTTTACTTAAGAATAAATATGTACTGTAAATGATTATATCCATTGATGAGTTCTTCCAAAACTACAAAACGAGCTGCATAACATTTTTGGACAAATATCGGTGTAGCTAACAATGCTAGCCGCCTTACATGTTCAACCATGTGCAACCAAATTTCTTTATATCCATTAAATTCCATTGTTATTTTGCTAGTTATAAATTTGTAAAACATCTTGGGTATATCGATAGCTTTTTGCTTGTTCGAATAAAAGCAGGGGAACTATTTTTTTTATGAAGGAATTTGTTCAATGATGATTAGAAGAGGCAAAATATTAAGTACAAGTACATGTATAATAATTTGTAATGGTACCTATTCTACCATGTTCTTAATTATTTTGCTTAAACTATGATTATAATTATTTTGTTACTTGCTAGCTCTGACTATTTTTTGAGTATCAACTACAATTTATGATCAGCGCAGCTGTTTTTATTTTAATATAAGTGTAAAAATATAGATACAGTGAAAATTAACTGTTGTTTATTTAGCAAGTACAATCCTCTATTGCATGATTACAGATGATTTTATTAGGGAACTTTTACTACAAGGTTTGTCACCCTAATTCAAGCTCATCAAATTCACACGAGCCATTGTAATTATTCTACATGAATTGTACATGCATCACGAGCTTCAGAGAAAAAGATCTGATGCAATGAACTGATAACAATAAAAGGATAGAGAGTCTAAAGAGTACACTTTAGCCATTTATACGACATCTTAAAATGAATGCAGAAATAAATTTATTTACTCTAAAATCATGAGTAAATTATAATGAGTTGTGAACACAGCTGGACAATCATATGCATTGGATAATAACATTTTAGTCATCAAGTTGCACATTAATAAAGAGGTAAAACTGATGAACTTTACAGAAGGAAATCAATTTGTCTCAAATTGATAAGAAATCAGTTTGTCTCTGCTATTTCTAAATTTGATTGACTTCTCCTACTACTACGTTGATTTAGCATCCAATCTGAGTAAATTCGTACAATCTTAGCAAACTCAAGAAATAAAAAATAGAAAAACCTATTTACTGCTAGTCTGCTGACTTAATCATACAGGAAAAGGTAAAAAAAAGGTAGAATAAGCAAATACGTTTAATTTATATAGATCAAAAATGAAATTCGTTGGAAAAACATAGATTACCTCATCGATTTTACTTAGAGAAGAGACAATTTGCCCTAGCTTTTTCCTCTTTTCTTTCGTTCCAGCCGCCCTTTTCGTTCATTCTAGGACATAAGCTTGAATAGATGGGAATGACACGTGAGGTCGACGCCGATTCCTCGCTTGAAAATGAGGTCGATACGGTCGAACGAGAGAGGCATAAATCGAATCGCCGAAGGAGATTTTTTTTACTTTTGGTGGCCGTGAACGAAAAAGCGTTTAGAAGTTTGGATTAGGGCTACGGATGAGAAAGAGGATGCTAATTTACTTTTTTACCCAAACGACATTCATTAAATTTCAATTTAACCACATCTACCAACGCAAATATGTGTTGGCAATTAAAAAAATTTAAATTTGTATTTTTGGTCACACATTTTTTGCTTAGCAACGCTTATTGTTGTGATTAATCTCCAACGCAAATAAGCGTTGTCAATTGAACAAAATATGTGTTACAAAATGGCTGTTATGGTGTAGTGTGACATCTACAAGCCCATGCCTCCTGATCGTTGCAAGGATGAAGATCCACCGTTAAAATGAAAACCCTAGAAATGGACGACCGAGGTTCATCAATGATGTAACGTCCCGGATTTTCGCGCTCGAAAATCGACATCCATACTTTACATCGTACTCGAATGCCGTAGATTCGACCGTTCAAATCCAAGTCGCCGGAGCTTATAACACAGTTAAGTAAATAACACAGCGGAATAAAAGAATAATACATTGATATACAATATCTGATACAACAGAATGATACAATGAATATCAATATACATCAGAGATATGATACAACAAATAGCAGCGGAAAAGAAAAATAGATAACTAACATCAGCAGCGGAACAAATAACTCTAAGATAGTCTTCAAGAGGGAACTCCCGCAGTAGCTCGAACTCCCGATAACGAGGCACAAAGATAAGCAAGTGCAGTCCATATCCAAAGACTGAACTAGCTCCAGATAATCTACTAAATCTGAATATCTGAAAAACCCAACTCTAGACTGCTCGTGTAGAAAATTATGAGCACCCAGAGTTTAGGAAAGAAACAATAAACTCCGAGTCAGTCGTGGGACTGGTGTGAGCAACAAAAACAGTTTATCTTTAAACACAAATAGCAGAGAATTTAAAGTCAATTCGCAATGCTTTTGGAAAATGAAACTACCATAAGACCTCCCGCCACACACACAATGCAAACGCAGACTTGGAGGAGATTTCTTCTTATGATAGTCAAAGATGCTTACTACGTAGAATCATTTGATTATTATTATTAGTGCATAGTGTAGAAATCATTTCGAAAGTAGAATATAAATCTTAGCCAGCATAGGTACCATTATAGTATGCCCGCTATAGCTACCATATTAAATGGCAGGTTCTACAACTAATACCGTACAAGGTTCGTATTGTTTCTTTGGATTTCCAACAAATGGTCAGGCCAAGGAACTTCCCATTGCCACATGGAAACGCCTCTGGATGGACGTCCCGAGAACCTAACCGGATCTCTGCCAACACAAGGCCGGGTTACCTCTGCAAAAATAGGTAACTACTGACACGAGTATGCCATCTCCCGGTTGTAACAACCTTTAACCGGGGCCCCGAGCAACAAATCACAAAGTAAGATATATATATATACTTGCGACATCCACATAAGTAAGTATCTGGGCTCCATACCATGATACCACTTCTATCCAGAAGGAAATGAACATACACTAAGGGGCGCTACTCCCTATAACCTTGCTGCATCTTTCCTGTTTTGACCATTCCGGGGTGTGAGGTTCGACGAAGTCTCGTCCACAAAGCTACGCTTTTTCAAAAAGCCACGCTTTGGGTCAACAAATGATCAAAGCAATGATCACAAAGATATAAAATCAAACAAATGATCATATCACAAATGATCATCACACAGCAACACTCAGCATGTCACATTACCAAATTGGGAATATATCGTTGATAAATTTCAACTACATAACCTCTGAGCTCGTACGTCTCAGAGAAGGGTGTTAAGCTAAGAGAATAAATTCTCCGCCACCAACAGAAATGTATTTGAAAGAAATCGGCTTTATATCTCAAAGTGTAATGTCAGACATGTATCCATACAAGTCTGTTCCGGGTTCGAACAGAACCGAAGGCACTTCTTACGAAGCCCTTGCAATTCCGGGTATTCACAATCCCGTCCGGACTTCCCATCACAAAGGGTGATAAAATCTCTATACCGGGGACCAGTCGGTGCAGAGACATTCGACGAGTTGTCCTTTCGTTTTCGTAAATATCCGGTCTTCAACACCGGTCTTCAAATGCCATCCATATACGACGTATCATTATTCGGAATGGGTTATATGACACAAATGTCTTTTCCCGGCTAACCCGAATAACGAGCGAAATCTTTAAAACATATGGATATGGGATTTCAATTAAGTCATAACTTAATAATTCAAACCTTTCTTCCAAAATAGTTTAAACCAATCATCATTTCAAATCTTTAAATAAAAAGATTTATTTCACACTGTTCACCTCGTTTTATAAAGATCTATTCTTAGGTTTCAAAACATTTCAATTTCAATTGGATTAACTCGTTAAATCTATAAAACAAAGATTTAACTTATAGCTTTCAAAACAATGTCATTTCGAACGGTTTAAACAGACATCATTTTAAATCTATTAACAATACACAGATTCAATTCATGGCTTTCAAAATAAATTTCATTTCAATTTCAAACTTGAAACTTCTCAACACAAATTGGAAGTTCATTACTTACGTGAAAGCTTTAATTATTTGAAACTTGAAAGAACAGTTTTTATTTTCAGAAAAATCCAATTATATTTACACGAGTTAAAACTTTTGAATTTAAATTCAAATTCCCAAATCAATACTTTTCAAAATAGTTTAACCCATATATAACTGGTATAACATCTTTAATTCCTAATTTCAAATCTAAAGATTCAATTTCAAACTTGAATTCAAATTTAAATCCAATTATTTAAATTTTCAAAAACTCGGTTAAGTTATTTAAAATAACTTTTATCTTTGAAATTCCATTTCGAAAGCTTTTCACTTTAAACCGAAATTTCTAATTTCAAAATCAATTGAAATTAAAATTTCTATTTCAAAAACATCAAATTTAAATTATCTGTGACTTAATCGATTTCCACGTGAAATCCATATTTGTGTGTGTAAAGGTGTAGTCCAGGGGTTTAACACACAATAGTGCAACATCATATAGTCATCATAGATCAGAATACAGAAATATAATTTGATAAGCAGTATATGCTTATCGTTCATTCACAGATCACAGATATATATCACAGATAAGATAATTACAGATCATAGCATAAATCAGGGTATATCACAAAACATTATCCAATTAATTACATCTAGTAATTATTCATCAATTACTTTCCTAAGTAATTATATCTCCCAATTATCAAGTGATAAACCAAATTAATTAAACTTAATTAATTAACTCAAATTAATCAATTTCTCAATTAACTAAAGTGAGAAATTAATTTCTTACTCCCATTAAGTAATTACACTTAAACATTTAAAATGTTGATTATCGAATTAATTAATCAAATCAACTATTTAAATCAATTATATTAATTAATTATAAAATAATTTAATTAATGACCTTCATTAACATTTATTTAATTTCACATCTACCATAATTAACTTACATAAATTCATTTAACTTCAATTTCAAATTTATCAATTCAAACTGTCTACTATCATTCTCATTCATTAAGGGTTAAAGAATTTAAACCCTAATCCTTATTTACTTAGAGGAAAATTCGTTTCCATAATTGATTAGATCCCATTTTCTCTTTGAACTTCCATTTTAAATCCCCAGTTTGAACAAACACAAATTTAAACTTTGTTCATTTTATAAAACTACCCTTTTAAAAACTTAAACTTACAAATTAGAAACAACACTTAGTTATAAAGAGATTTTAACAGTTCCACTTAAGTTAAAATATTTATTTATTTAAATTACTAAATTTATATTTTTTTTCCTTTTTTTTTCTTTTTTCCAAAAATCTGGGATTAACACTAAAACTGACTCAGTTTAACATGATTTAAAATTTTAAACTTAATAATTTAAAAACTGTAAACTGGTCACTGTTTAAAACTGGAAAACAATATAACCCGAGTTTACTTCGTTTTGCTTCGTGAAAAACACAAGATTTCCCGAGCTAAAATGCAACTTACTCGAGTACGTACTCGAGTCGCCTGGGTTCTGTTGAAAACTGAGATCACTATTCTACCCGAGATTCCCAAATCCTACTTCGAAAAAAAATACGAAAACACCCGAGTAATCCATGATCTTCCCCGTGTAAATCCCCGAGTGTTCCCAGACCCAATTTTCACCAGCCTGACAAAACATGGTGCACGTGTACACCCCACAACGACGTCTCCGACCATCACTACATCGATGAGTAAGTCGAGTATCACTTCCAGTTCCGATCCCAACCATCAGCACCACTGCAGTGCCTCTCGAACTCGAATTCGAACAAACGAAGCCTGGAACCAAACTCATGACCAAACACAAAAGCCTGTCATCACCTCGACTTCGCAGCCCCGTCCACCAGAATAGCCTTGCTTCCGGCCGTGGACTCGTCTTCCTCACCTCCACCAACCCCCAAGGTCGCATGGCACTCGATCATTTATATGGGTTGCACTGATAAATTTTTCTGACTACAGAAAACTAGGTTTAAATATTTTGATCCTTCATTACCACTTTCCTACTGTATTAATCCATCACCTACCATTTTTTCCTGAACACCTGATCATCACTTCATCATCAAAGAAAATCACGGCCACTCTGACCTTCTAGATTGACAGTTCCAACCTTAAATGTGATTTCTGGTTAAACCAGAGTTACCCAGTCAATTTCAAACTATAAATTCCAATTTTTAGTTTTAAAATTCGAGTTTTTGTTTATGTTATCGATTTATAATCTTGGATCAAAGAAACTGGAAATCAAATTTCCACTTGCAACTAGTTTGTCCTGTTTGTTTTGTTTCCAGAGACCTCACAGTTTTAATTTATACTAAATAAAATTCCAAACTATACTTATGTTATATACCCATACTTTGTTTTAAACCTTAAGCCTTAACAAGGATTGAACATGAAATCATGGTTTTGATTTGGGTTTAAAACTGGAACTCTAGAACAGGAAGAACACATTAAAAACCCAAACATGTATTCAAGAACCATACATATTACAGAGAATTCCATCACCTTCATCCACTCCAAACATGATTATCACAGAATAATTTAGCAGATATAGTTACTGGAATTAGCTTAAATATAAATGTTACTCACCGTTTTTCCAGAAAAGAAGAAAGAACAGAGCTTTATGTTTGAATAGGCTTGAACTTTAAAAACTGAGAAGTTGTTTGCTGTAATCTTCCTTTATATCATCTTGTTTGTTTTGCTTTGAGTTGAATGATATTCAAATTTGTAGATGATGATGTTTACTTTCCTTTTTCTCTGGTTTGCTCTTGAACGAACGAAAGTGAGGTTTGTGGATGTATATAAAAGAGTTTACATTTTGTACAGGGGATGATGATATTTGTTTATACCATAGGCACGGCTAAAGGTTGCATTTATGACTTGTACATACCCATGCTTTTGCATTAATTGCCTGGTACTTGGTTTCCATGCTTAGCCATGTTTTCGGTTGTACATGTTTTGGGTGGCAACATTTATCACTTTATTTTTGTTTAAGCTTGCTTACATTTTTATTTTACAGGCACTATTCTACTTGCCTTTTTGCTTGAATCGGCTGTAGATGTTATTTTACTTTGTCTTTGTTTTCTTGTTTGTATTTACAAGTTAATTCACACTTGTATCATGTTGTCTTCATTTGCAAGCTTCACACACATATATATTTGTATCCTGTTTTGCTTCCAGGTCTACATGTTTACTTTTTATGTTATAATTTATCTTTTATTTGTTTTGGCTTTGATTACTTGCTTTACAAACTTGTCTTGTTTTATTTCGGCTAAGCAGATGTTGCTTTGTATATATGTCTACTTTGTTTTGTATGTTTACTTAATATATGTTTAAAAATGTGTGGTCTGGTTTGTTGTTATGCTTTTGTTTGTACAAAGATATTTTTATTTTCTTTGCTTTGTTCTTATTTTATTTATTTTGGTTTCACACTTGTTTCATTTGTTTTATTCCTTTACAATGTTATCTTACTTATATATTTATTATCTTATATTTACTTTATAATTTCAAATTATTATTAACCATAAATTTTAATATTTAAATATTATTATCAATTATTTATTTACAATTTAAACTCAAGTCAAATATATATTTATTATTTTCAAATTCACTCTTATATCACGTATAAATGATTTATTCCAGATTGATTTGGGTTCGGGGAAACTCGCTCAAATTTTATAATTAAATTTACAAATTTTTATCCAAAAATTCATTTAATTACTAAATTAAATCCAAAAATTCATTAATTTATTAATTTAAATAAATTTAAAATTCGGGGTCGTTACAAACTTCCCCCCTTAAAAAAATTTCGTCCTCGAAATTCGCAGGCACGAAAGCAAAGACAGAGATAGACATTTTCGATCTCCTATAATTCCTCAAACTTAAGATATGAGTTCCAAATTCAAGTCGAAATATCTCAGAATACATACCAATTCGTCTCTCTTCGGACTTTGGTATCCACAAGAAATTATAATAGAATTTCAAATTTGAATTCATTAAAGTTTAAATCAAAAAGCTGATAAGAACTGATGAAGATACAAAGTAAAGATTTTCGACAATGATTCGTAGAGCCATCATCACACCGAAACTTCTTTCTTATAGCTGATACGAAGCAATTCAAAGAATTTGGAAACGAATCAAAGGAGATTGATAAGAAAATTGTTTCCACTGTTGTAGGGTATTGACCATTTATAGTCGTATTTCCTTGTCCCCTATCTCGTCCTCTTCTTGCACTCATACTCACTATCAGTGGATAGTACGAAAATTTACTGAGACGTTCAGACGGATATCTTAGGGATACACTCATTCTAGAGTTTACTTCACTCTATCTCTAATGAGCTACTTAACGTGTTATACTCCTGAGCTAAAGTTCAACCTTAGCTCTGATACCAAATGTAACGTCCCGGATTTTCGCGCTCGAAAATCGACATCCATACTTTACATCGTACTCGAATGCCGTAGATTCGACCGTTCAAATCCAAGTCGCCGGAGCTTATAACACAGTTAAGTAAATAACACAGCGGAATAAAAGAATAATACATTGATATACAATATCTGATACAACAGAATGATACAATGAATATCAATATACATCAGAGATATGATACAACAAATAGCAGCGGAAAAGAAAAATAGATAACTAACATCAGCAGCGGAACAAATAACTCTAAGATAGTCTTCAAGAGGGAACTCCCGCAGTAGCTCGAACTCCCGATAACGAGGCACAAAGATAAGCAAGTGCAGTCCATATCCAAAGACTGAACTAGCTCCAGATAATCTACTAAATCTGAATATCTGAAAAACCCAACTCTAGACTGCTCGTGTAGAAAATTATAAGCACCCAGAGTTTAGGAAAGAAACAATAAACTCCGAGTCAGTCGTGGGACTGGTGTGAGCAACAAAAACAGTTTATCTTTAAACACAAATAGCAGAGAATTTAAAGTCAATTCGCAATGCTTTTGGAAAATGAAACTACCATAAGACCTCCCGCCACACACACAATGCAAACGCAGACTTGGAGGAGATTTCTTCTTATGATAGTCAAAGATGCTTACTACGTAGAATCATTTGATTATTATTATTAGTGCATAGTGTAGAAATCATTTCGAAAGTAGAATATAAATCTTAGCCAGCATAGGTACCATTATAGTATGCCCGCTATAGCTACCATATTAAATGGCAGGTTCTACAACTAATACCGTACAAGGTTCGTATTGTTTCTTTGGATTTCCAACAAATGGTCAGGCCAAGGAACTTCCCATTGCCACATGGAAACGCCTCTGGATGGACGTCCCGAGAACCTAACCGGATCTCTGCCAACACAAGGCCGGGTTACCTCTGCAAAAATAGGTAACTACTGACACGAGTATGCCATCTCCCGGTTGTAACAACCTTTAACCGGGGCCCCGAGCAACAAATCACAAAGTAAGATATATATATATACTTGCGACATCCACATAAGTAAGTATCTGGGCTCCATACCATGATACCACTTCTATCCAGAAGGAAATGAACATACACTAAGGGGCGCTACTCCCTATAACCTTGCTGCATCTTTCCTGTTTTGACCATTCCGGGGTGTGAGGTTCGACGAAGTCTCGTCCACAAAGCTACGCTTTTTCAAAAAGCCACGCTTTGGGTCAACAAATGATCAAAGCAATGATCACAAAGATATAAAATCAAACAAATGATCATATCACAAATGATCATCACACAGCAACACTCAGCATGTCACATTACCAAATTGGGAATATATCGCTGATAAATTTCAACTACATAACCTCTGAGCTCGTACGTCTCAGAGAAGGGTGTTAAGCTAAGAGAATAAATTCTCCGCCACCAACAGAAATGTATTTGAAAGAAATCGGCTTTATATCTCAAAGTGTAATGTCAGAC
Organism: Allium fistulosum; assembly: GCA_030737815.1. Classification (NCBI taxonomy): domain Eukaryota; kingdom Viridiplantae; phylum Streptophyta; class Magnoliopsida; order Asparagales; family Amaryllidaceae; genus Allium; species Allium fistulosum. The sequence goes on from CM060902.1 coordinate 1,029,434,854, forward strand.
ATGTATCCATACAAGTCTGTTCCGGGTTCGAACAGAACCGAAGGCACTTCTTACGAAGCCCTTGCAATTCCGGGTATTCACAATCCCGTCCGGACTTCCCATCACAAAGGGTGATAAAATCTCTATACCGGGGACCAGTCGGTGCAGAGACATTCGACGAGTTGTCCTTTCGTTTTCGTAAATATCCGGTCTTCAACACCGGTCTTCAAATGCCATCCATATACGACGTATCATTATTCGGAATGGGTTATATGACACAAATGTCTTTTCCCGGCTAACCCGAATAACGAGCGAAATCTTTAAAACATATGGATATGGGATTTCAATTAAGTCACAACTTAATAATTCAAACCTTTCTTCCAAAATAGTTTAAACCAATCATCATTTCAAATCTTTAAATAAAAAGATTTATTTCACACTGTTCACCTCGTTTTATAAAGATCTATTCTTAGGTTTCAAAACATTTCAATTTCAATTGGATTAACTCGTTAAATCTTTAAAACAAAGATTTAACTTATAGCTTTCAAAACAATGTCATTTCGAACGGTTTAAACAGACATCATTTTAAATCTATTAACAATACACAGATTCAATTCATGGCTTTCAAAATAAATTTCATTTCAATTTCAAACTTGAAACTTCTCAACACAAATTGGAAGTTCATTACTTACGTGAAAGCTTTAATTATTTGAAACTTGAAAGAACAGTTTTTATTTTCAGAAAAATCCAATTATATTTACACGAGTTAAAACTTTTGAATTTAAATTCAAATTCCCAAATCAATACTTTTCAAAATAGTTTAACCCATATATAACTGGTATAACATCTTTAATTCCTAATTTCAAATCTAAAGATTCAATTTCAAACTTGAATTCAAATTTAAATCCAATTATTTAAATTTTCAAAAACTCGGTTAAGTTATTTAAAATAACTTTTATCTTTGAAATTCCATTTCAAAAGCTTTTCACTTTAAACCGAAATTTCTAATTTCAAAATCAATTGAAATTAAAATTTCTATTTCAAAAACATCAAATTTAAATTATCTGTGACTTAATCGATTTCCACGTGAAATCCATATTTGTGTGTGTAAAGGTGTAGTCCAGGGGTTTAACACACAATAGTGCAACATCATATAGTCATCATAGATCAGAATACAGAAATATAATTTGATAAGCAGTATATGCTTATCGTTCATTCACAGATCACAGATATATATCACAGATAAGATAATTACAGATCATAGCATAAATCAGGGTATATCACAAAACATTATCCAATTAATTACATCTAGTAATTATTCATCAATTACTTTCCTAAGTAATTATATCTCCCAATTATCAAGTGATAAACCAAATTAATTAAACTTAATTAATTAACTCAAATTAATCAATTTCTCAATTAACTAAAGTGAGAAATTAATTTCTTACTTAATTCCCATTAAGTAATTACACTTAAACATTTAAAATGTTGATTATCGAATTAATTAATCAAATCAACTATTTAAATCAATTATATTAATTAATTATAAAATAATTTAATTAATGACCTTCATTAACATTTATTAATTTCACATCTACCATAATTAACTTACATAAATTCATTTAACTTCAATTTCAAATTTATCAATTCAAACTGTCTACTATCATTCTCATTCATTAAGGGTTAAAGAATTTAAACCCTAATCCTTATTTACTTAGAGGAAAATTCGTTTCCATAATTGATTAGATCCCATTTTCTCTTTGAACTTCCATTTTAAATCCCCAGTTTGAACGAACACAAATTTAAACTTTGTTCATTTTATAAAACTACCCTTTTAAAAACTTAAACTTACAAATTAGAAACAACACTTAGTTATAAAGAGATTTTAACAGTTCCACTTAAGTTAAAATATTTATTTATTTAAATTACTAAATTTATATTTTTTTTCCTTTTTTTTTCTTTTTTCCAAAAATCTGGGATTAACACTAAAACTGACTCAGTTTAACATGATTTAAAATTTTAAACTTAATAATTTAAAAACTGTAAACTGGTCACTGTTTAAAACTGGAAAACAATATAACCCGAGTTTACTTCGTTTTGCTTCGTGAAAAACACAAGATTTCCCGAGCTAAAATGCAACTTACTCGAGTACGTACTCGAGTCGCCTGGGTTCTGTTGAAAACTGAGATCACTATTCTACCCGAGATTCCCAAATCCTACTTCGAAAAAAAATACGAAAACACCCGAGTAATCCATGATCTTCCCCGTGTAAATCCCCGAGTGTTCCCAGACCCAATTTTCACCAGCCTGACAAAACATGGTGCACGTGTACACCCCACAACGACGTCTCCGACCATCACTACATCGACGAGTAAGTCGAGTATCACTTCCAGTTCTGATCCCAACCATCAGCACCACTGCAGTGCCTCTCGAACTCGAATTCGAACAAACGAAGCCTGGAACCAAACTCACGACCAAACACAAAAGCCTGTCATCACCTCGACTTCGCAGCCCCGTCCACCAGAATAGCCTTGCTTCCGGCCGTGGACTCGTCTTCCTCACCTCCACCAACCCCCAAGGTCGCATGGCACTCGATCATTTATATGGGTTGCACTGATAAATTTTTCTGACTACAGAAAACTAGGTTTAAATATTTTGATCCTTCATTACCACTTTCCTACTGTATTAATCCATCACCTACCATTTTTTCCTGAACACCTGATCATCACTTCATCATCAAAGAAAATCACGGCCACTCTGACCTTCTAGATTGACAGTTCCAACCTTAAATGTGATTTCTGGTTAAACCAGAGTTACCCAGTCAATTTCAAACTATAAATTCCAATTTTTAGTTTTAAAATTCGAGTTTTTGTTTATGTTATCGATTTATAATCTTGGATCAAAGAAACTGGAAATCAAATTTCCACTTGCAACTAGTTTGTCCTGTTTGTTTTGTTTCCAGAGACCTCACAGTTTTAATTTATACTAAATAAAATTCCAAACTATACTTATGTTATATACCCATACTTTGTTTTAAACCTTAAGCCTTAACAAGGATTGAACATGAAATCATGGTTTTGATTTGGGTTTAAAACTGGAACTCTAGAACAGGAAGAACACATTAAAAACCCAAACATGTATTCAAGAACCATACATATTACAGAGAATTCCATCACCTTCATCCACTCCAAACATGATTATCACAGAATAATTTAGCAGCTATAGTTACTGGAATTATCTTAAATATAAATGTTACTCACCGTTTTTCCAGAAAAGAAGAAAGAACAGAGCTTTATGTTTGAATAGGCTTGAACTTTAAAAACTGAGAAGTTGTTTGCTGTAATCTTCCTTTATATCATCTTGTTTGTTTTGCTTTGAGTTGAATGATATTCAAATTTGTAGATGATGATGTTTACTTTCCTTTTTCTCTGGTTTGCTCTTGAACGAACGAAAGTGAGGTTTGTGGATGTATATAAAAGAGTTTACATTTTGTACAGGGGATGATGATATTTGTTTATACCATAGGCACGGCTAAAGGTTGCATTTATGACTTGTACATACCCATGCTTTTGCATTAATTGCCTGGTACTTGGTTTCCATGCTTAGCCATGTTTTCGGCTGTACATGTTTTGGGTGGCAACATTTATCACTTTATTTTTGTTTAAGCTTGCTTACATTTTTATTTTACAGGCACTATTCTACTTGCCTTTTTGCTTGAATCGGCTGTAGATGTTATTTTACTTTGTCTTTGTTTTCTTGTTTGTATTTACAAGTTAATTCACACTTGTATCATGTTGTCTTCATTTGCAAGCTTCACACATATATATATTTGTATCCTGTTTTGCTTCGAGGTCTACATGTTTACTTTTTATGTTATAATTTATCTTTTATTTGTTTTGGCTTTGTTTACTTGCTTTACAAACTTGTCTTGTTTTATTTCGGCTAAGCATATGTTGCTTTGTATATATGTCTACTTTGTTTTGTATGTTTACTTAATATATGTTTAAACATGTGTGGTCTGGTTTGTTGTTATGCTTTTGTTTGTACAAAGATATTTTTATTTTCTTTGCTTTGTTCTTATTTTATTTATTTTGGTTTCACACTTGTTTCATTTGTTTTATTCCTTTACAATGTTATCTTACTTATATATTTATTATCTTATATTTACTTTATAATTTCAAATTATTATTAACCATAAATTTTAATATTTAAATATTATTATCAATTATTTATTTACAATTTAAACTCAAGTCAAATATATATTTATTATTTTCAAATTCACTCTTATATCACGTATAAATGATTTATTCCAGATTGATTTGGGTTCGGGGAAACTCGCTTAAATTTTATAATTAAATTTACAAATTTTTATCCAAAAATTCATCTAATTACTAAATTAAATCCAAAAATTCATTAATTTATTAATTTAAATAAATTTAAAATTCGGGGTCGTTACAAATGATTTCTGGTCAAACGAGGCACCAAAACAAAAAAAATTGCTATAGTAGATTGCGCTCGTCTAGTGCTTTCCAACGATATATAGTATAACAAAGTTTTAGGAGTTTGAATTTAGATTTAAATTTGAATTAGATTTAGGGTTTTTAGAATTGAAAATAGATTTCTGCCATTGGAGAGAGGAGATAGGAACAGACATACAGAATTGTACGTCAAGGAAAAAGAAATAAAAGGCTGCTAGGGTTAGAAAAAACTATTTATATAGACAAGGCCCGATAGGAATGAATGAACATATCGAATTGGTTCGAAACGACAATAACGACACGAAAAGCCTGTTGTATTTCTAAAATGAAAGTAGGTCATCCCATATATCAAAATAGATGTTTTCGATATTTTAAAACTCAATGGAACTAGTTTCAAGTCCCAATTCCATTGTATATAGAAGTTAGCTTTTAAAATCAGTTTATTTAAATTGGATTCATTAAATTAATTTCTATGCGTTTCGAACCCACACAATCAAATGACAAGTCCAATCCCTACGAAACTTGAAATCCTACAATAATTCACTGTTACGGATTCGATGAAACTGATATCGTTGAAATCCGAGACAGTAGCCAAATGGCTATTTTACACATTAATTAAATAAATGATAATTAAATTGATTAAATCACTTTTAAATTCAAATTTTATAGCTAACAATTTTTATCATTTCTAATTACACAGAAATTAAATAATCTTTAAAATAAATTTCCCATGTCAAATTCAATATTAAATATTGCACAAATTACAACGTTCAATTTCAATTGCAATAATTTCATTAATTATAATTTAAATTCCAATAAACTCGTTTATTTTGATTTTCATCTTATTATTCAATCAACTATCACCTTATGGATATAATTAACATTGATTTACGTTTTATTACATCAATAGTCTACAATTATCATCTTTTACCATAATAATTGCAATATTTCAATTATATTAAATTTTTATCGATTTCCAAGTTAATTTACCGGATTAAATAGCAAAATAAAAATTGAAGCAATTATTATACATTAATAATTCAAACACATTTCCAACTATATTATTTACAAACGAAAGCTACTAAATTTATATACTAGTTAATTTATTTTCATATTTCGATTAATAACATATAATTACAACATTTAAATCCAACATTCAATTTATCCCTTATTTACAGTTTCTAACCAAAGTAATTTTACAATTATTCCAAATGATTGAGATTACATTCAAATAGCCATCGATTACATTAAATTAACATTATTAAATTTCATTCTAGTTAGTTTTCTCACTAGTAAATCATAAATTTTATTTTTTTCCAATATTAAAATCCAAAATCTTATTAAATTCAATATTTTAATTATCGAAAATTGCGGGTCGTTACATTATTCCACTTTATTTACTTGTATAATACCCTTCTAAATCCTAAGAGTATATAGAAAACACAAAATTTATTTTACTTTTCACAATTTAGGTGAAGATCAAATCAAAATTTGGGCCTTTTAAAATTGCGTCAACCTCTTGACCTCTTTACTTATGTGTAAAGATGGACAATGTTTATGGGTTGACTCAAAATAACAAATAGTTTACACAACTTACATGTTTTAAACAAAAGTTGTGGTTTTAATAAAATAATGTTTATTAAAACCTTCGTACCTTTTCACATTAAGGTGTTATAATGAATCATGTTTATAGACTGACCTAATAACACCGATTAGTTTACACTGCTTAGATACTTGAATAATATCTATGGTTTTGATAAAACAATGTTATCAAAACCTTCTTATCCAACCTGGCCCATTTAAATCAGTTTTAAATTATCTCGTATATTATTTAAGGGTAAAATTCATTTATCAAAACAATCATGTATCAAAAATACGTTTTATTTTTGAAATCAATTCCCTTTTAGGGAACTTAATTTTGAATACCCAGTTTTTAGTTTCAAAACTCATCTCTTAAAGTATACTCCTTACTTATTCTTTATAAATCAACTTCAAATAATTTTTATCTGCTAAAACTCACTTTGGGTTCTTTTGAATTTTAATTTTCTTCAATTTCACAACGATAAAGAGAATAATTTACTAAGTATTCCACAACATTCGCCTAAGCAACATCCGATCGTCACTTAGAATATTATTTAGATTATCAAAAAACTAATGGAAATGTTTTCCTCTGAATTATTAAAAAAATCATTCTACTTAAAATTTCTTTTCCAAAATATTTATACTTCAGAAATATTTCCACATAATACTGCTATTACTTTAAATCTTTAGAAATCATTTTAAACATTTCCGAGATTTAATTTTTTCAAAAACTCATTAAATGTTATTTGGAAAGACAAATTTATAATACTAAGTGTATTGAAACAAGGGTCAAAACAAATGTCATTTTAAACATCGTTTACTAAAATCCCAAACAATTTACACTTAGCTTTATTTATAAACAATTCTATTTAAAAGTTCTCATTTAAAAGCCATCATTTATTAATATAAAACAATTTTTATTATCTCGAAGGATAATAAAATAGTTTAAATACCTTTTATAAATTCCAAACAATGTTACTTGTCCGGGGGGATGATTTATAATATTCTTTTTAAAACCTTAAAACCATATGAATTTTCCAAAGAAAATAAATCAAATTTAAATTATTTTATTAAATTTAAAATAACATCAATTATCCTGAAAGATAATAAATCACATTTTTAATCTTTTTTATAAAACTAATATAATATTAACTATCCTAAAAGATGATTAATCAAATTTACAATTTTTTAATAAACATATCAATTATCTTTAATAAAATAGTTAATTACTTCCAATACACTTTCATCAAATCAATTAATTTATTTTAAACTCACTTATTAAATTAGTTAACCAACTTAAAATATTATTTATCAAACGATTTATTAAATTCAAATAATCTGTAACGACCCGTTATTTTCAACCATTCGCATACGCACAAGTCGGACTTGAATTGTTCAAAATATCAAATTATTAATTTAAATTTGGCAAACTCAGCATATATAGTAAATAAATAAATCAATCACAGAATCACAGACATAGAGTAATATAATAATGCAGCGGAATAGACAAATAGTAGTTCATGAAGCTACTATATAAACAACAGAGTTAGAAATAAAATACAACAGAATATCTCAAATGCAGTGAAGTCTCCAGTACAACAGATGACCTCTCTGAACAAATCAACTGGAAAGCTGAAAGCTGAGTCGATAGTTGGATCTCCAAACGAAGCTCCAAACTCCAAAGGTGAGTCTCAAATGTTGTATTACTCAATCTAACCCGAGCGCAAGCAAAACACAAAACACTCGAGTCAGGATTAACATTCTTATATCAATAAATCCAACTTCGAGTGAAATATCAATTGAAATACAAGTAACTCAGAGGATGTTTGGGATAACCATCCTTTAAGGATCCATGGAACGAAACGTCATTATAACACCGTGGCCATTTCAAAATAATCTATACTTCAAAACCAAAATATCATTTCATTAAATATATATATATTTCCTCAATTTCACAAATTGATTCAAACCAACTCGAGTTTCAACTTAAAATTTAATTCAATCTAGATTAATCCATTTTAATCCAATTCAGTTTCTAAATAACATATTCAAATTATATTGATTTCAAATACAGATCTGAATCACAAAATAAACCATTTAATTCAAATATATTTCAAAGCTTTAATATTCAACATTTAAATTTAACAGTTTCATATAGATCTTGATTTAACCTCATTATTATTTAGCCTTGAAATATTCACTTAATAAATTCAGTATTATTTAAATAACCTTAAATTACATTTAAACTAAATATTCCATCCGATTTATTTAAACTTGAAATATCCATTCAATCACTTTAAATCTAAATTCAAGTTATAAAATTTAATCTTAAATTTCAAATTCAATAGTTCAAATCCACCTAATTAAGTAGAATTCTTAATTACATACAATTTCAATTAATTCATCTTTATCTTCCTTAACTTGTACAAATCCTTAAAAAAATCTATTTAACAATATAATACTTAGACATGTTATATTAATTAAATCAAACTTTATTAAATTAAAGTTTATTATTAAATCTACTTTATATTAAAACTTATTTCTATATAAAATATTTCCAATATTAAATAAAACCATATATGTATTCCCTTTCAAGATCATAGAAATCATTTTAAAATAATTATATATAGACCAATGGTGTTGGCAGGAAGTTTTCTATCATATGGTCAAGTGATACGGATATTTATCATTTCAATCTGTAATTTAAATATATACGGGTAGATATCATTTCGACCCGCAATCCCAAATTCAATTCAAATGAAAATCGCTTGGGTCTATCATTTCAACCCATAACGATTTTCTCATATTCTAAGGTCCGTTCGGGTATGTATCATTTCAACCCATAGTGAATTCTATACTAATAGGGAACTTGTAGAGTGATAACAGATATGATAATAATATAACATGCACATATATCATCAATAACAATATAATATAAACAACAGGATATGGTGTCATATCCCACAGGTGAACAATTATAGATAATAGCATATATATAGCAATGTAAATAACTAACATCAGTATATTTCAATTGTCGTTTCAATTGAAATCAAATTTAATAAATAAAAGAACGTTAATAGTGAGTGATTGCTCACCTTTCGAGGCCAGAGAGTTTTGATAATGAACTGAATTGCGAACCCGAGTAACGCATTCCAAAGCAAGTTAAGGTTGGCATGCATTTGACGGACAAAGCTGATAAATGGGAATCGATGAGAATAAATCAAATATATAAATTTTTCTAAAATCAATTTAAAAAATATATTTAAAATTATATATATATATATATTCAAATCAATATTTAATACCATCACGTAAAATCTTTATATATATTTGACAAACTAAGTTCATATATTTTTACATATAAATTAATGTAAAACAATATATATATATATATATATAAAACCCATCCTATAACATATATTATATATATACACCTCTCAGGATATTACAAAGCATATTTCATATAAATACACACAAAGCTTGTATCACATAATCAGTTTATATATACATCTTACAATTCTTATACAGACATACAATTCAAAATCTATATATATACATAAACATCTATATATATTCTATTGTATTTTTTTACTTATATAAAACTAATATATAACTTTAAATATATACATAATTCTTAAGACTCAAGATATAAACAACTTAGATAACTATAAATTTATAACTTATTCCATAATAATGCTTTCTGTAAGAACATGTATCACAACACTCAGACCAAAACATATGTATATATAAAGTAACTTATATAACCATTATACTAACAGTATAAATAAAGTACTCCAATATATATATATAACTAGTATATAAATGAACTTACATATATTGACCATAATACACACACGTATATATGCAGACTCGACTTTATAAAATATGCAGACTTGACTAAAACATATCATATATGGGATAAGCTAACATATATATAACTTGTATCCAAGACAGAATGTACTGACTTACACAATATATATACACTGTCTTCATATTGACTATTAGATCAACTAAATCCATGTATAAACAGCTTTCATAAACCATACACATACTTCTTTACAATATAATATAATAATATAAAGAAACACTAATATATAGTAACATGAATAAGACATACGTATACAGAAAGAAAACAATATATATATGTCCGCAAGTAGTGGCGTAGTGGTTGAGACACTTGCCTCATGTTAACGAGGTCGCGAGTTCGATACCCGTCTGCCCTACTCCCCTCAAGGCGCGGAGGTGGATTCCCAAAAAACCGAAAACATGGTTGGGAACATCAAACCTCTGTGCTGGGGCTGGCTTAAATCCCTCCTAGGGTTAGCGGACTCACTAGGTAGGGGCTCTTCCCTTCGGGGTTGAGTTTAAATATATATATATATATATATATATAAGAAAACGTATATATATACTAATCAAAAGATAATCATTAATAAAACAAAAGAAATATATTCTGTAAATAACTCAAACTCTCAGTATATAGCAAATATGGTCTAACCGATCATATAAATAACAAATATATTAAATAAACAGAGAACTTATGCCAGCAACAAGCATTTCAACAAATATATATACAAAACTTACATATATATACTAACTGTAATAAAGAGAAATATCACTAGATAAAATATTAGAGATAACTATAGATATTTAATACCGTAACATGTCAGTAGCTTATCACGTGGACAACACAGTAGAACCCATCATATAATATAACTTATATTTATATACATATCTAAATCAATGGTTAATAAAATATACGTACAAGACATATATAGATTTAAGTAAAATAGATGGAAAGTTGAGGCAAGCGTGAGAATTTTCCGAGATAGATATATGCATATCAATACAAATCTACACATATATATTTAAAGGCTTATGTATATATACCTCTACATACATATAAGGACGAGAAGAATAGCCTTCTCGATGGGGAAGGAGAGAATGGGCGGAGCTGCTGCGCGATGAGGCCAAGGGGGAAAGGCGGAGAGGCTGCTTGTGGCGGCGGCAACGCGCGGAGGTGGGAACGACGAGGCTTGGTGGCGCTTCGGCTGAAGCGAAATGGGAGGTTGACGTGGCTTCGATGGAGTCGCTGGCCGTGTTAGGTGGAGATTTTGTTGAGGTTGATGGTTTCGTCTAAGTGGGGTGACAGGCTCAGGAAGAAGGGAAAAATTTCGGTCATACTTATTGGGTTCCTTCGAGCAAACTTTGAAGTATTGATGGGAAGGAGGCTACAGGTTTTAGTTTTCAAAAGAAGAGGAAACTGTTTCCCAAAGTAATCATATACGAACCTAGATTTTATATATTTATTTTGTGTTGTTTTTTTCAGAATGGAGAAAGTAGGAGGGGAGAGGAAGAATTAGATCTGGGAGAAAGAAGAACAAGCTTTCAGAGGACAAAGAAATAAATGTATGAAGCATGAACAGTGGAGCATGAAAAGAATGGACTGATAAATAATAAATTTGAAATGATGGAAATGGCAACGGCTAGCCATTGATTAAGCAAAAGTTATTACAGTAATTTATTATATTGCTTGGGCTGCACGGTTCAAAGTTTGAACGCAAAAGGAAACGAAAGGTCACGGATCCGGTACCGATACGGTTACCAGTTTCGTGGATTCCACTATGTACCAGACTTCAAAACACAGAATTTAATATATCACATATATCAGCACGACGAGACGATTAAAACGGTATACAAATATCGGTAGTACGATCATCCGATCAAAAGTCGATATCAGTATGAAAATGCTGCTATTTCGTCGAAAATAAGATCGACGGAGCAATAACAGTCCAAATTTTGAGAAACGAAATATGACATCTCACTCAGAAGATGATTTAAAAATTTATTGTATAAAATATTCAAGTTTGGAAAATATTTTGTTACCATCAATTTTTAACTGATTGAAATAGAATTACAAAATAAAATTTACTTGCATATTTTCTGATGATAATTTACCATTTGCTATATTAAAATAGACGTATTCCAAATATTAAACTTTTCTTTCTAAATTCAAATATATAAAATTTCACAAAATTCAGTTAATTTCGTTATTAAAACCATTAAAATTTATGGGTCGTTACACTCTCCCCACTCAAAGCTTTTCGTCCTCGAAAAGAAAGAAGGTAGGAGAATAGAAATAAGCAGAAAGAAAAATAGATTGAAAGACCAGGATAAATGATTAATTTAAAACTATATAAATTTTACTTGAAATATATATTCATTTGAAAACTTCATTTGCAATTCAATTATCTTTAATACTTTAATACCATTCAAAACCCATTTGTAAATTTCTTGCTTTCTTTATAAATGCCATATACAACTTTATAAATATATTAAAACTATTTGAAAAAAATAATAATTATTTACCTCATTACTTATATTTACAAAGAAGCTATTGAAAACATTAAATCCATAATTCATAATTTATAAATTTTATCTCAAAATATCTTTCAACATTATTAATAAATCAATAATCATTTACTTTAAATATGTTTTATTTAATTAATAACTTCAAAAATATTAATAATACTAATAATTTACTATTAAACCATGAAGTATATAAATAAACAATATTTAAAAAGGATATAGTCAACAAGGAAAAGAAGGAGGATTTGGAAAACAGAATATAGGTGAATAAATAAAGCTGAGCAAATAAGGTAGATTCAAAAGAATAGTATCGGGCATGAACAATTAATTCAAACCATTAGAATTTCAATTTCAAATATTTATACAAAATTTCTTTGTTGGAAATACTTTTATACTAAATTACCTTTATAACGAAACAAATTTCCTTTCGAAAATACTTTTATAACTCGATGTCTCAACAAGTTTATCCTCGTTCCTGCAGACTCTGGCAGTGCGTTGATCAGGCACAAAGCTAGAATTCTTCAGGTACTTAGAAGACCTGTTTCAACACCCAGTGAAAATACTGGAAAACTTTTAAAAAACTGATATGGAAAGTACAATCCAAACAAAAAAACAAACAAAACCTTTGTCTAACCATGGTTCGTAGATACACAATGGTTACGCCTGGATCCCCAAGGAAACAATCCATATCCGTTAGCTTTCTCAGCCCTGCGAGTTACGCCATGATGACTAGTAGAATGCAGGATACACAATGTGTTTGCACAAAAAATGGACAAACACCTCAAAGTCGTAGGATTTAATTGATTTTACGTTGTTCTTAGTGATTCGGGTGATTTATGCAAATATATGAAAAGCAGGGACTAAACTGTAAAAGACACACAGATTTATAGTGGTTCAGCCAGAATGTGCCTACGTCCACTTTATATATTATTTCTCTTTTCTTGTTTAGATTACAAGTACAAAGCTTTGATACTAGTATCTGAAAGTTGTTTGAAAGTTCTTTTCGTGCTTGAGCTCTCAAACTTGTCCCCCATTATTGTACCCCTGCCCCTCTATTTATAGAGTGAGGTTGTGGGTAGGGGTCTTGGATGTATATAGCTGCTGGTGGGCCTGGGCTGATGCAATCTGGCCTGGTAGCATTGGTTCAGCATTGCTTTTGCTCGGCAGTACTTTGATTCGGCGGTAGGTGGTAGATGCTTTAGTTTGGCATCACTTGGTTCGGCGGCAGATGGTAGATGGTTTGATTCGGCATCACTTGGTTCGGTGGCAGCTGGTAGATGGTTTGGTTCGGCGTCACTTGGTTCGGTGGCAGCTGGTAGATGGTTCGATTCGGCATCACTTGGTTCGGTGGCAGTTGGTAGATGGTTTGGTTCGGTAGTAACATTGGTTCGGTAGATTCGTTGGTCCGGTGGAGACGTTGGCTCGGTGAGGTCATTGATTTAGTGGTGTTGGTCCGCTTTGATTCGGAGGGTGGCTGGTCCGGTTGTTCTGGTGGCTCGTCCTTTGCTTCCTCGTGTTGGCTCGATGATGGTAGAAACGTACCCAACATTTGCCCCCCAAAGTAGGGCATATGTTTAACATATGTCGTTCTTTGTTTCGGTTTGACAACCATATCCGGCCTGAGAATCCAACCGGCTGGTCTGGTTATCCAACCTTCCCCTATCAGTAGGAGACACAGGCCTTCGTCTTTTCTTACCGAACGAGATAGCCGAACCATCTTTTGAACTGTCGAATCAACACGTGCCGAGCCACTCTCAGCTGCCGGACCAGGTTAGTTTACTTCTGCCGAATGACTCCTTAATGTTCTTCATTTTACCGAACGGGTTTGACACCGAATGGTCTCGAGAATTTTTAATACCGAATGAGTTTTGAAGTATAAGGCCGAATGATATCTATGTTTTGAATCGCCGAATGAAACTTGGGCTAGAATTGCCGAATGAGCTTTCATATTTGGAATGCCGAATGAGCTCTTGGTTGGGCCTTACTGAATGAATTCGGGGATTCCGAGTGTTGAATGAACCCTTTACCGGATGGACTTTTATACCTGAATCACCAGTGAAACTCTAGATTACATAGTTTATGTGTCTTAACGATATACTTTCTTGTGTCTGCAGATAAATGTCTCAAAGAGTGGAAACCCGATCAGAGAAAAAGAGATCTTAGGATAGAGAAGAGCCTTCCTCAGTGCCCCCAGCTCAGCCAGGATCTGCCCATCATGGGCCCACCCCGAGATCATTGGTGGATGGATACGGTCCTCAGGAACTTCTTAACTTCCCTCCTGATTGCTTCCCTAGCTCACTCAAGGGCGAGCAACTTGATGTTATATCTCGCTCTTTCGGGATCGACCGAGCGCGCATGTTATTGCCAGATGCGAGAGTGATGCCGTATGATCCTCCCGAAGGATACTTTTCCTACAGCAGATACCATTGCATGTGTGGTGCCATCCCGCCTCTCAACGCCTGGGTAGTCAGCTTTCTCACATATCTAAAGGTAGCTCCATTCCAGCTTCAGCCCAACTCCTATGCCATTCTGGTGAGTCTCTTCGTCATCTTCTAGAGGAGATATTGACGTCCTCCTTCCAACCGGGAGATCCGGTATTTGTACAACTTGAGAGGCTATAAGAAGGGGTCTCCCTACATCAGCTTGGAATCGGCCGTATTCTTTAAGCCGGTCCTGGATTTATACTCCAAGTATAGCATGTTCAAGAAGGAATGGTTTTTTTTCAGGGATGACTCCGTTTCTATTCGGCGCTTCACCTCCGGACGTAAGTCAAAGCTTTATTTTTAATTCCCGTTCTGGTTGCAATGCTCCTTCTTATGTGTTTTTATTTTTTGCTAGCGACAGGTGGTTTTGCGGTCGTGGAGAATGATCGCCTGGTTCAGATGGCAGCAGAAATAGAAGCTATTACTGGAAGAGATAGGTCGGCTGCTTACCTGATCAGGAAGGCTACACTTTTGGAGTACAACTTGATCCTTCCACAGTAGTCTGTGGTCAAGCAGAGGGACACGGATGAAGAGAAGGCTGCCCAAGCTAAAGAAGGGGCCGAGTTGAAGAGCAGTAAAAGGAGGCCCTTTCCGAAACAACCGGTTGCCAGAGGGAAGAAGCTCAAAAAGTCTGACGGTCCCTCTCCCAACACATGTCCAGATATCTCGGAGGAGGGAGACGTGGAGGAGGAGCAAGGCGAAGATGGGGGAGAAGGCGTTGGAGGTGGCGACGGTGTTGGGGCTTTGTCTTCTGGGCAAGTAGGCGAGATGCAAGAGTGGACGAATGACGCTTTCCGCCATGCCTTCGAAGGTTTGGAGGGGATGGAGAAGTCCAAGAAAGCCGATAGAGTTGGGACCGGCGTCAATTTATCTTCCGGGAGCGCCTCTACTGAAGCAACTTCGGCGGTTCAAGGTGAATTTCTCTTTACTCTTTTAATTCTTGAATGATGGCTCAATACATGTTGGTGACACTTGGTTTTCATATCAGGAGCGGGTAAAACGGCCAAGACCTCAGATCTTCGGCACAGGCTTGAACAATACAAGCTTTCCAAAGCTTCCGCCAAGCCTAAGCCTTCTACTAACCGCCCGGGAGACATCGTCGGCTATCGTCCTCTTCTCGGAGTTATCGAAGAAGATATACAGAAGAGGAAGAGGAGTCGATCTTCGTCTGGACCTCTTCTTGGACCCCCGGGCCTACTCCAGCCTATTCACGACATTACAGAGGAGGATACCGAGCTTATGCCCTCCCCCCATCCGTCTGAGAATCCAACCGTCATCCCAATAGATCATCCTGGCTTAGCACGCAATCCGTTTGCGGGTCATCCGGACCTGGACCCGGCATCTCATGACATCTCTTTTGATGAGGTTACTAGTGAGCACCTTCTTCCTCGCAATCCTATGGTAAGGGTGCTTGATGACGCCAAGTCCCTGGACCTTGATTTGCTTACTACTCGGATTGTCGCTATGGGGGACGAAGCTAAGGCAAATATCGACCGGGTTGCTGAGGAGACCAGGAAGTTGATGGGGCATCATGCCCGACTGGTCAAGGTCGGGGAGGAAATTGAGAGTGCCAACATAAGACTGCAGTTAGTGGTTTCCGACCAGGCCAAGCAACTCGCCGATCAGGCCATCCAGATCTCTCAGCACGAGGCCGCCTCCGGACGACTAAAGAAAACTATGGAAGAGGCCAGCCGGGCCGAACTGCGGAAAATGGAGGCTATTTGCAAAGAACGAATTGATATGGCCATTGCCATGGTGGATGAGGTTCGGAAAGCGGATCTTGAGCAAATAGAGGAGTTATCTGGGAAGCTTGAGGCCACAGAGCTTGCTCAAGCCAAGTTGAAGGAGGAGATGGAGGCGATGCGGAAATCCCTTCAGGCTGACTGCTCGAGATACCAATTGGAGAGAGATGCTGTTGTTGTAAGGTTGTCGGCTTCCGAGGCTCGGACGAGGGAGCTTGAGGAGAACGAGGGGATGATGGACGAAATGCTCCAGGATATGTACTTCCGTACTTGGAAGTAGGGCAACCTCTCCTGGATGGATGATTATCCCCGGGTCATGGCTAGGGTTTATCTTCGGGGTTTGGAGGAGGCTAGGGCTGATGCAGATAAGGAGGGTGGTGTGGCCTTCAGGATGGATGTGGTTACCGCCCAGTTTACCAAGGAGGAGAAGGTGGCGGTGAAGGAGGGCATGCGGTTGCTTGCAGCTGAGGAGGCAGGTGTGCAAGTAGAGGATGATGATCACGATGATCAAGGAGAAGATGTTGGTAAGTTTTCCTTTCTAGTCTTTCCGTTAACTTGGTCGCTTATCACTAATGAATTCTTTATCTGATCGGACAGGCGGGCAACATGACAAGGATAAGACTCCGACGCAGCCGGCTCCTTGATTAGACCTGGATATCTTTTTTATAGACTTGACATTGTTGTATATGTTAGTTTCAAAACAGTAACGTAACCCTTAGGTTGTAATTATGCTACTTGTAATAAATAGCTCTATTCTTGACGTGTAATTCTATAACTTAAGCTGATTCTGTTGTCTTTTGAATGTCTTTTTTTAATTTTTAATTTATTTTGACATGTTGTATGAGAAATATAGCTATGCATATTCTTGTAATTAAATTGTGTTTGATGTTAGGTTCTTGTTTAAAACATAATTTCATGACTTGCAATGTTAGCGTGAGGTGTGAATAAATTATAGCCACGTGTTTACTCATGAAAGAAGGAAATACCGCCCTTTATATTTTGCTGGTGAATGGCAGCTTTGAATGTCTTGTGTGACCGAGTACAGAATGCGGTCCAGTATCTTGCCGTGAGTGTCCGCTTCCATTAGCGAATATCTCTTGTTCTGTGTCATGTACTTCAGGGATTGTTACAGAGGATAGGAGAAAAGTTTCTTAAATAAAATTGAAATATGTGAAATAGTAAAACTTCCAATCACGGAAGGCCTTTGATGTGCTTAAGTTCGTGGAAAACGGGCTTTGTAGTCACTTTCCCAAGCTGTGGGTCTTGGAGACATTTGTCACCCATCTTACGCCTCCGCGGGGAGTTAATTCTTTTTTACCACAGCCGTACATAAGACACATCGGAGCCGAGATCGCGCACAGTAACTACCCGGGCCATTATGGTCCATAATCGTGGGTATTATTCGATTTACTATGGCCGGCTAGCGTGGGTGCCGATCGTCAACCGTGAACTGCCTCTGGCTGGCCACACCTTATATTGGGGCTTATAGTCGGTTCATAGTTGCCGGCGAGCCGAACGCCGTAATGAGCTGCCTCGACTATAGTTGGCCTTCTCGGTGGCTTATAATCGGCTCATTACAGTTGGCTTTAAGGGCCGTCGTGAGCAATGAGTTAACCCGCAGCAGAGGGATGCCGGAGCAAAAGTGTCTCATTGGCGAGGGCATAGATTCGCATAGTACTTGTTAGGTCTTGTCCAGGTGAAGTTGCGCGGTAGAGTGCTTTGAATGGAAATGCTATATGCATAGGATTTTGTTCAACAGAAAAGGATAAAGTTAACAAGCAGCCAAGATATAAAGGAACAAGTTAAAAAAGAGACAAGGTTTTTTAAAGTGGTTCAGCACGAAAATGCCTACGTCCACTGATTCTCTTTGTTAATTCACTTCATATGGGCAGTACAAGTTAAGAAAAGTATCGACGGAGGTGTTGGATGTTCCATGCCCTCTGGAACACCTCTCCGTCCACTGTTGACAAAATATAAGCTCCATTGTGGAGATCTTTATGAATTACATATGGTCCATCCCAGATTGGATCTAGTGCTCCGGGGCGAGGGAAGATTCACTTGAGGACAAGATCCCCTTCTTGTAAGGTACGATGCTTGACTTTGGAGTTGTATTGTGCTGCCACTTTTTGCTTGTGGGCTGCTGCTTTAAGGACTGCATCATTTCTTCTCTCCTCAACTAGATCCAAAGACATGTGAAGGAGTTCTTCGTTCTCTTCTGGGTTATAGTGGATCCTACGGTGGGAAGGCACAATGGTTTCAACTGGGAGCATAGCCTCTGATCCGTATGCCAAAGAGAAAGGAGTATGCCCCGTTGATGTTCTGAAGGATGTGCGATAGGCCCACAGTGCCGTAGGGAGTTCATCCACCCAAGCGCCCTTTGACTTTTCGAGTTTCTTTTTTATTAGAGTTTTCAGAATTTTGTTGACGGCTTCGACTTGTCCGTTTGCCTGGGGATACGCTACGGATGAGAAGCTTTTGTGAATTCCATGCTCTCGGCACCAGTTGGCGAATTCCTCGCTGTCAAACTGAAGTCCATTGTCTGATATGATTTTGAATGGGACTCCGTACCTGCATAGAACATTTTTGATCAAGAAGTTAATAACTTTTGCTGAAGATACTTTATTCAGAGGTTCTGCTTCCACCCATTTGGTGAAATAGTCGACTGCCACTATAGCATATTTGGCCCTGCCTCGGCCCATTGGTAGCTCGTCGATTAAGTCAATTCCCCATATTGCGAAGGGCCAAGGGTTGGTCATTTGAGTAATCTCAGTTGTTGGTAGCCGCGGAATCTTAGCAAACTTCTGGCATCTGTCACACTTTTTGACGAAATCTAAGGCGTCCTTGCTTAAGGTGGGCCAGAAATATCCATATCGGAGTATCTTTTTTGCTAATGTTTTCCCTCCAGTGTGATCTCCGCAGCTTCCCTGATGAATGTTGGATAAGATTTCCTTGGCTTCCCTCCCAGCGACACACCTTAATAACGGGTTAGAGAATCCGCGCCGATAGAGGATGTCTTCTTGTATTGTGTAACGGGAAGCTTTCCTCAAGATTTTCTTGACTTCGTTACGCCCGTTGGGTAGTGTGCCGCTTTGTAAGTAGTCTCGGATGGGAGTCATCCAAGTTGCTTCTTCGGTTGCAGCTATCAGATTCACTTGCTCAAAACTTGGGGTCAGTTGCTTTGAGATGGTTACTGCTCCGAAGATGGCACTGTCTCTCACACTTGCTTGCTTTGCCAATTCGTCGGCCTCTTGGTTCTCTTCCCGAGGGATGTGTTTGACTAAGTAGTGGTCCAATCGGCTGAGAAGTAACTTGGTCTTCTTTAAATACGCTATGAGTCGTTCTTCTCGAGCTTGGAATTCTCCTAGTATTTGATTAACAATAAGTTGAGAATCGCTATGAAGACACAAAGAATTGGCTCCGATTTCTAAGGCAAGTTCTAATCCAGCTATCACTGCTTCATATTCTGCATCGTTGTTGGTGGCAGCGAACTCCAACCTTATAGCATAGTGCAGCTTATTTCCCCTGGGAGTGATTATTACCACACCTGCCCCCGAGCCTTGTTCGTTTGATGCACCATCCACAAAGAGATTCCACTTGATGTCTTCTGCTATTTCCAATTGCTCCTTATCTTCGTTGGTAGTGAATTCTGCAATGAAATCAGCCATGGCTTGTCCCTTGATGGCGGTGCGAGGGTGATAGGTGATATCATACTGACTTAGTTCAATGCACCATTTAAGTAGTCGCCCAGAAGTGTCGGGACGATGGAGTACCTGCCTCAGTGGTTGATCGGTCAGAACTTTGATGGAATGGGACTGGAAGTAGTGACGCGGTTTCCGTGATGTGATTAGTAAACAGTATGCTAGCTTCTCAAGTTTAGGATATCTGACTTCTGCCCCCGTAAACCTCTTACTTACGAAGTAAACTGGCCGCTGCGTGCGGTTGTCTTCCCTTACCAAGGCGGCGCTTAGGGCGTGAGATGACACAGCAAGGTATAGGTATAACTCTTTGCCTTCGCTTGGAGTCGAGAGTACCGGTGGTTTCTAGAGGTGTTCGATTAAGTTAAGGAAAGAGGTTAAGCATTCGTCAGTCCATTCGAACTTTCCTTTGTCTTTCTTTAGAGCTTCGAAAAAGGGGACGCACTTGTTCGTTGCTTTGGAGATGAATTGGCTTAGGGCGGCCACTTTTCCATTCAGGCTTTGCATTTCCTTTCGAGTGGAAGGTATCTTGATATCCCTTAGCGCTCGGACTTGTTCAGGGTTTGCTTCAATCCCTCTGGCATGGACGATGAATCCCAAGAACTTTCCTGATGATACTCCGAAGGAGCATTTTAGAGGATTCAACTTCATTCCATACTGGCGAAGTACTTGAAACATCTCGCCTAGGTGGCTTACGTGATCGTCGGCTTTCCTTGACTTTACCAGCATGTCATCCACATATACTTCCATAGTTTGTCCTATTAGCCCGGCAAACATCTTGTTGACGAGGCGTTGGTAGGTGGCTCCTGCATTTTTAAGTCCGAAAGGCATTACCTTATAGCAGTATAAACCCCGGTCAGTGATGAAACTAATGCGGTCTTGATCGGGAGCATGCATTGGAATTTGGTTATATCCTGAGTATGCATCCATAAAAGATAAGAGCTCGTGCCCGGCTGTGCTGTCTACAAGTTGGTCGATTCGGGGAAGTGGGAAGCAATCCTTTGGGCAGGCATCGTTTAGGTTGGAGAAGTCAATGCATGTTCGCCACTTCCCATTAGCCTTCTTTACCAGTACCGGGTTAGCGATCCATTCCGGGTAGATGGCTTCTCGTATGAAGTCATTGGCAAGTAGATTCTTTACTTCTTCATCAAGGGCTGCTGATCGCTCTGCCCCCATACTTCTCTTTCTTTATTTTACGGGTGCCTTGGTAGGATCAATGTTTAGTACGTGGCATGCTACGTCGGGGAAGATTCCGGTCATGTCAACGTGTGACCATGCGAATACATCCAAGTTGTGGCGGAGAAAGTCGATGAGTTGCTCCTTCAACTCTGCTTTTAGTTGGGACCCAATTTTCAATAGTCTACTCGAGTCGTGCTTGTCTATAGATACAAACTCCATAGCCTCTGCAGGCTTGGCGGTGGCCTCCTCCTCTTTGTCCCTGAGGTCTAATTCATTGAAAGGGTCGCTGGTATATCGAAGAGGAGGGGCTTTCTTTAGTTGCTACGCTTCTAGACTTTTCGTGCAGAGGGCAACCTCTACACCCTTCCCATTATCCTTCATGTGGTTGTTGCGAAGTTCAGTCACATAGCAGTCTCGAGCAACCTCTTGGTCTCCTTCTAATTCCCCTACTCCATTGTCCGTTGGAAATTTCATCTTTAGGCACCATGGGGCTAGGACAATTTGGAAGTCAGACAAGGCTGGCCTTCCTAAGAAGGCGTTGTAGGCCGAGTGGTTTTCTATTAGCACAAACGTCTGTTTCCGTACAACGGAGCGGGGATGGCTTCCAATTTCAACAAAGAGGTCTAGTTGCCCAAGGGGCATCTTCGCATCTCCAATGAAACCGTGTAGTGGTTTATTGCAGGGAGATACATCCTTCATTGATAGTTTCATTTTGTCGAATGCATGTTTGAACAGGATATTTACTGAGCTTCCAGTGTCTACTAGAATTCGGTAAACTTCAGCGGGACCGAGCCGGACAGAGATAACCATGGGATCCATGTGAGGGTATTGCCTTCCTTCTAGGTCACGCTTACCGAATGTGATGTCATCACTTTCTTTCCGCTTCGGGTGGCGCTCTTCTATAACCGAATTGACACAGTCTTTATTGTCTCTAAGCATCTTTCCATATCTTTCCATCTCTTTCCAGCTTCTGTCTGCGATGTGCGGTCCTCCTGAGATGGTATGGACCACTATCTTCTCTTGACTAGAGCCGCTAGTGTTACGGTTTCCTCTGCCGATCTCCGGTGAGGGTAGCCTTGGGTTCTCATTGGCAGGAGCTGGAGTCCTGTCCTGACCTTTTACATAGCGTTCCAGTTTCTTCCTTCTGATGTGTTCTTCAATCAAGTCCCGGAGATGATGGCACTCATTGGTATCATGCCCATGAGATTCGTGGAAGCGGCAGAACTTTCCAGACTTCTGCGCGTTATCTGATTCCTTCTTGTATGATGGGCGTTTGTATCTAACTTCGCCTTGGGTGATAAGGAAGATGTTTTCGACGGTTTCGTTCAAAGGAGTGTAAGTGTCGAATCTCGGTCCTGGCCGATATAGGCGCTTTTCTCCCTTCTTGCCCCCATCATTATCTCTGGAATCATTTCTTCGAACGTCCCTTGCCACAGCAGGCGCGTTGCTGTGGGTTGCCTTATTTTGTTGTCCTGACTGCCCCTCAACAGCAGCATCCTCAAGCCTCATATATTTCCCGGCTTCATGGAAGAAATCGGGTAAAGTAGCTGGTTTTTCTTTTGTCAACCTTCTAGCAAATTTAGTGTTTGGATGCACACCACTACAGAGGGCCATTAGGATAAGCTTCTCAACGGCATCTTGGACTGCGGCCGCTGCGGCATTGAATCGGGTTAGGTATTGCTGCAGTTTCTCTCCAGGTTTTTGTTTGATGTTGGATAAGGAATAAGCGTCCTTAGGTTGTTCCACATGAATGCGGAACTGACTGATAACCTTTTCTTTCAACATTTCCCATGAGCTGATGGATCCCTGGGGTAAATGACAGAACCAGGAGGTAGCGAGATCTGCTAAGAATAGTGGAAAGCATTTGCACAGTACTCCCTCTGTTGCTCCACTCATGAGCATATGTTGTGTGTATCTCTGTAAGTGTACAACGGGGTCGGAGGTTCCTTTGTAAGGTTCCATTGTCGTCATCTTCCATTCTCGGGGGGTGATAGCAATTTCGATATTGCGGGCGAAAGGGCTGGTTACCCTAGCGCCTATTCCTCGATCTCTTTGCTCCCGTTGGACGCACTCTCTGAATAAGCGTGCCATCCTTTCATCAGAATTTGGAGCAGATAGAAATGAGTTTGGTTCTGTTCTGTGGGATTGATTCCGTCCAGATGACCTGTAGGCATGGTATCGTCTATCATTCCTCATATTTTCCAGTGGCTGCCTTTGGTCTTCTGGGAGCATGCTAGGGTCAGCTACAGTTGGCCCTTGCCTTGATCTTCCCCTGCTGGGTTCTGATCTAAGCACTTCCTCGGGTCCAACTTCGGGCTGGACTCTAGCTCGGCCCCGTTCACTGGCGTTTCCGTGGTTAGGCAGTATGACAGGCTCAGCTACAGTTGACCTCCGCCCGGTACCTCCCCCGTTGGGTTCGGTTCCAAGCGTTTCCTCAGGCCTTACTTTGGGTTGTGCTCGATCTCGGCTCCTACCATGGCTGCTTCTACCGTTAGCTCCTTCGAAGAAGGAAGATCTTTGTTGTCTTTGAGATCCTCCAGACTGGGACTCACCCCATGATTCGGTGTTGCGTTTGGACTCTTCAGCATCCCTTAAGCGTGACATGAGATGGTCCACCAAGGCTTCCTACTGGGACGTGAAGCGGTTAGTTACTTCAACCACAACCCTGTCCAGATCTGCCCTAGTAATCGCTGCAGGCTGTTCTGCGGCAGGAGTAGTCGGATTAGCCTGTCCTTCATTTGGTACTGCCGCTGGAGGAGAAGGATTTACTTGATCTATGACCGCTGGATCTGGAAGACTACTGGTTGCGATGTTTTTTCCTTTGTTAACATCTTTTTTTTGTTTGGGAGGCATGTTTTCCAAGCAATGGACGATGCTGTTAGGAAGAAGGTTAAGTGGAAGAAGCTGAAGCTTCGAGCTTCTAGTTCTCAGTGAAAGCACCAAAAATGTTTGCACAAAAAATGGACAAACACCTCAAAGTCATAGGATTTAATTGATTTTACGTTGTTCTTAGTGATTCGGGTGATTTATGCAAATATATGAAAAGCAGGGACTAAACTGTAAAAGACACGCAGATTTATAGTGGTTCAGCCAGAATGTGCCTACGTCCACTTTATATATTATTTCTCTTTTCTTGTTTAGATTACAAGTACAAAGCTTTGATACTAGTATCTGAAAGTTGTTTGAAAGTTCTCTCCGTGCTTGAGCTCTCAAACTTGTCCCCCATTGTTGTACCCCTGCCCCTCTATTTATAGAGTGAGGTTGTGGGTAGGGGTCTTGGATGTATATAGCTGCTGGTGGGCCTGGGCTGATGCAATCTAGCCTGGTAGCGTTGGTTCAGCATTGCTTTTGCTCGGCAGTACTTTGATTCGGCGGTAGGTGGTAGATGCTTTAGTTTGGCATCACTTGGTTCGGCGGCAGATGGTAGATGGTTTGATTCGGCACCACTTGGTTTGGTGGCAGCTGGTAGATGGTTTGGTTCGGTGTCACTTGGTTCGGTGGCAGTTGGTAGATGGTTCGATTCGGCATCACTTGGTTCGGTGGCAGCTGGTAGATGGTTTGGTTCGGTAGTAACATTGGTTCGGTAGATTCGTTGGTCCGGTGGAGACGTTGGCTCGGTGAGGTCATTGGTTTAGTGGTGTTGGTCCGCTTTGATTCGGAGGGTGGCTGGTCCGGTTGTTCTGGTGGCTCGTCCCTTGCTTCCTCGTGTTGGCTCGATGATGGTAGAAACGTACCCAACACAATGGTTACGCCTGGATCCCCCAGGAAATAATCCGTACCCCTAGGCCATCTCAGCCATGCGGTTTCGCTACTAATGCGACCTACATAGATGCAGGATACACAATGGTTACGCCTGGATCCCCCAGGAAACAATCCATACCCCTAGGCCATCTCAGCCAGGCAGTTGCGCTATGCAGTCGCGCTCATAAGACCATGGGTAACGCCATGGAATTCGATGGAAACTCGAGTATCATATCCGAAAAACCAAAAATCAGAGAATATCGATAGAATGAATCCACAATGTGGCCACAAAGCGGATATCAAGCAGAAGGCACTTTCCATATCTTTACTTTGAAAATATGTATCATATAGTACCTTTTCAAATCACTTTCAAATATCATACTTATATAAAGTCCATTATATATAAGATTTTATTTCAAATCAAATACCTTTCCAAAATCAAAAGTATATCAAATCACACTTATATAGACTTTAATTATATAAGATTTCACTTTTCAAATTGAGTACCTTTTCAAATCCATAGTTTTCGAATCAACATCATACTTATACAAACCAATTTTTATATAAGTTCGATAACTCCCAAATCAAGTATTTAGTAACACAAGGTTCTCAAATTTCAATTTGTTTCAATATCAGTTCAGTTTCAAAATCATATACAATTCCACCAATTTATTTCTTCTCAATTTAGATATCTTCAGTTTCAAAGTTTCCAAAATAATAAATTTAGAAAATAAATCCACATTTCCAAAATCAATGGTTTTCAACATCATCTTATATTTACATAAGGTCCATCTTATATCAGGGTCAAAAATTTTCGAAGTAAATTACGGTGCATGAAGAGTCATATGGGATTGAACACCTTTGCTTTATAAAAGATTTTTAATTTAGAATAGTTTTGTATACAAATAGTTTGTAAAATAGTTTTGTAAATACAATAGCTTATAAAATAATTTGTATGTAAAATAGAATAAAATAGTTTGTTTAAGAAAAATAAAAATAGTTTTGAAAAATGGTTTAAATTGATAGTAGTTTTGCATAAAAGAAAATTTCCAATTAAATTACAAAGATATTCAACCCAACAACTTTCAATTTCAGCGTCAAAGTATATCAATGATATTAGAACATAAGATGTACATATGTCATCATTTCGCAACATCGCATTCGATCGCTCGCTCGATCACACAAGTTCGCTTTCGAACTAGTATTGTCCATTCGACTTTCCTAATGCGGATTTCGATATGGTTTCTCGACTAGAAACCATCAGTCTCATTGCATAGCCATATACCATGATAGAGAATTCTAGAATCAAGCCCAAAATCCATATCAAATATTCGTCATCAAGAATCGAATGAAAAATCCTAACACGAAATGGTGTAATTCACCTCGAACTTGTATACTCAAACTTGGATCAAATTAATTATGCGAATAAAACAACATACGTACAACTTATGTATCTATTCCAACTTGTTAAATATATAGTTTTATAAAGATGTTACCCAGTTAAAACATTTAACTAAATTTTATTCAAAATATATTGAAGACCAAATTCTTTTCAAAACATTTCAAATCTAAATTTCATATTAGAAAAATTCAAAATAGCCTTATTCATTTACTTAACAAAACAGTTTCAACTTTTTAAATCATATTACTACATACTTTAACATACATACCAAACTTATATACTTTGTACTTTTCAAAATTTCTAAGATTTGAAAAGTTAACCTTGATTTGGAAGTGCTCGAACCTTCAAAATAGTCGAAGAAATCATATTTCAATCCAAGAGTTGGAAATCACCAATAAATCAATACATCAATTCCAAAAGATAGGGTTATATCAATCAAATCCGAAACTCAAGGACTGAACACCGGCTTACTTCAAATCATTTCAAATATATATACATATATCTTTCGAATATCAAATCTTACTTCGGAATTTGAAAACAAAATGGTTTCACAAAATCACTCGCACAGCAAAGCTACTGAAGTGGCCTATCCCTCACTTTGAAACTCAAAAATCAATATCGATGATGCGTGCACTCATCACCGAAATTATTTTCCAGTGACATAAGTGAGTTCTGGACTTTTATTTTCTTGAAAACTTCTTTGAAATTTCTTCGGAATCATTGGAATTCATTTGAATTCATTTGAAACATTTCTTATTCGGAAAATACTTTGAAATCGTATTATCATATATTTTCAAAATCTTAAACCCAATTTTCAAAATACCGGAGTTCAGTTCCTCAAATTTCAAATTCAAAAACCCTTCAGTTATAAATTATTTTTATATAAATCCATTTCTTATATAATCTTCAAAACTTCAAATCCTTTTGAAACTTTTATAAATAGAATAAATATTTCTTATTCATTTTATATATAGGTATATAATCCTTATCGAAAATATTTTCACTTTTATATATAGAATAAAATCATACTTATGAAAATAATAATTTCGGTATATAAAGAATTTCTAAAATACAAATAAACCTGATTTTTCAAAGGATGATTCAAGAATGGATTTCAAAACAAAGATAGCGATTCAAATTAGAGGAACTCTTAATCAAATAGAATTATGATTCGAAGATAAGCTCGAACGAAGATGAGATAATTAAATTTCAAAATAGAAGATGGATATACTTATATAAATCGCGGGCGACTTAACCTGTCAACCGTGATTTCACAACAAGATCGGTATAGAATTCTGAGGCAAATCGACATTTCATCGCCAGAGATAGAATTCGCCACACCACAATAAGAGATAGCAGCATTTGAACCGATGATATAGAAGTCTTCGCTGAATCAATGCTAATTGTAAAGGAGTTTCACCCCTTTACAAAACATTCAAAGATCGGCGGGATCGCCTATTCTTATAAAGATCATTCGAAGTGGAGTTATGCGATACTCCAGAATCAAAAGAATACAAATAGGGAGAGACAAGAATGAATTTTGGAACCACAGGGAACGTTCCAAAGTTCAAAGGAAGTCGAGTCAAAAGGAAGAGATTCAAACTCGAACGAAAGTGATTCTGTAAATAAATTTACCATATATGCCAAGTTTTGCCTAGAGCCAAAGCTCTGATACCAACTGTAACGACCCGTTATTTTCAACCATTCGCATCCGCAAAAGTCGGACCTGAATTGTTCAAAATATCAGATTGTTAATTTAAATTTGGCAAACCCAGCATATACAGTAAATAAATCAATCAATCACAGAATCACAGACACAGAGTAATATAATAATGTAGAAGAATAGATAAATAGTAGTTCATGAAGCTACTATATAAACAACAGAGTTAGAAATAAAATACAACAGAATATCTCAAATGCAGTGAAGTCTCCAGTATAACAGATGACCTCTCTGAACAAATCAACTGGAAAGCTGAAAGCTAAGTCGATAGTTGGATCTCCAAACGAAGCTCCAAACTCCAAAGGCGAGTCTCCAATGTTGTATTACTCTGTCTGACCCGAGCGCAAGCAAAACACAAAACACTCGAGTCAGGATTAACATTCTTATATCAATAAATCCAACTTCGAGTGAAATATCAATTGAAATACAAGTAACTCAGAGGATGTTTGGGATTACCATCCTTTAAGGATCCATGGAATGAAACGTCATTATAACACCGTGGCCATTTCAAAATAATTTATACTTCAAAACCAAAATATCATTTCATTAAATATATATATATTTCCTCAATTTCACAAATTGATTCAAACCAACTCGAGTTTCAACTTAAAATTTAATTCAATCTAGATTTATCCATTTTAATCCAATTCAGTTTGTAAATAACAAATTCAAATTATATTGATTTCAAATACAAATCTGAATCACAAAATAAACCATTTAAATTCAAATATATTTCAAAGCTTTAATATTCAACATTTAAATTTAACAGTTTCATATAGATCTTGATTTAACCTCATTATTATTTAGCCTTGAAATATTCACTTAATAAATTCAATATTATTTAAATAACCTTAAAATTACATTTAAACTAAATATTCCATCCGATTTATTTAAACTTGAAGTATCCATTCAATCACTTTAAATCTAAAGTCAAGTTATAAAATTTAATCTTAAATTTCAAATTCAATAGTTCAAATCCACCTAATTAAGTAGAATTCTTAATTACATACAATTTCAATTAATTCATCTTTATCTTCCTTAACTTGTACAAATCCTTAAAAAAATCTATTTAACAATATAATACTTAGACATATTATATTAATTAAATCAAACTTTATTAAATTAAACTTTATTATTAAATCTACTTTATATTAAAACTTATTTCTATATAAAATATTTCCACTATTAAATAAAACCATATATGTATTCCCTTTCAAGATCATAGAAATCATTTTAAAATAATTATATATAGACCAACGGTGTTGGCAAGAAGTTTTCTATCCTATGGTCAAGTGATACGAATATTTATCATTTCAATCCGTAATATAATTATATACGGGTAGATATCATTTCGACCCGCAATCCCAAATTCAATTCAAATGAAAATCGCTTGGTTCTATCATTTCAACCCATAACGATTTTCTCCTATACTAAGGTCCGTTCGGGTATGTATCTTTTCAACCCATAGTGAATTCTATACTAACAGGGAACTTGCAAAGTGATAACAGATATGATAATAATATAACAGGCACATATATCATCAATAACAATATAATATAAACAACAGGATATGGTGTCATATCCCACAGGTGAACAATTACAGATAATAGCATATATATAGCAATGTAAATAACTAACAGCAGTATATTTCAATTGTCGTTTCAATTGAAATCAAATTTAATAAATAAAAGAACGTTAATTGTGAGTGATTGCTCACCTTTCGAGGCTAGAGAGTTTTGATAATGAACTGAATTGCGAACCCGAGTAACGCATTCCAAAGCAAGTTAAGGTTGGCACGAATTTGACGGACAAAGCTGATAAATGGGAATCGATGAGAATAAATCAAATATATAAATTTTTCTAAAATCAATTTAAAACATATATTTAAAATATATATATATATATATATATATTTATAACCCATCCTATAACATATATTATATATATACACCTCTCAAGATATTACAAAACATATTTCATATAAATACACACAAAGCTTGTATCACATAATCAGTTTATATATACATCTTACAATTCTTATACAGACATACAATTCAAAATCTATATATATACATAAACATCTATATATATTCTACTATATTTTTTTACTTATATAAAACTAATATATAACTTTAAATATATACATAATTCTTAAGACTCAAGATATAAACAACTTAGATAACTATAAATTTATATCTTATTCCATAATAATGCTTTCTGTAAAAACATGTATCACAACACTCAGACCAAAACATAGTGAGTGATTGCTCACCTTTCGAGGCCAGAGAGTTTTGATAATGAACTGAATTGCGAACCCGAGTAACGCATTCCAAAGCAAGTTAAGGTTGGCACGCATTTGACGGACAAAGCTGATAAATGGGAATCGATGAGAATAAATCAAATATATAAATTTTTCTAAAATCAATTTAAAAAATATATTTAAAATTATATATATATATATATATTCAAATCAATATTTAATACCATCACGTAAAATCTTTATATATATTTGACAAACTAAGTTCATATATTTTTACATATAAATTAATGTAAAACAATATATATATATATATAAAACCCATCCTATAACATATATTATATATATACACCTCTCAGGATATTACAAAGCATATTTCATATAAATACACACAAAGCTTGTATCACATAATCAGTTTATATATACATCTTACAATTCTTATACAGACATACAATTCAAAATCTATATATATACATAAACATCTATATATATTCTATTGTATTTTTTTTACTTATATAAAACTAATATATAACTTTAAATATATACATAATTCTTAAGACTCAAGATATAAACAACTTAGATAACTATAAATTTATATCTTATTCCATAATAATGCTTTCTGTAAAAACATGTATCACAACACTCAGACCAAAACATATGTATATATAAAGTAACTTATATAACCATTATACTAACAGTATAAATATAGTACTCCAATATATATATATATATATAACTAGTATATAAATCAACTTACATATATTAACCATAATACACACACGTATATATGCAGACTCGACTTTATAAAATATGCAGACTTGACTAAAACATATCATATATGGGATAAGCTAACATATATATAACTTGCATCCAAGACAAAAAGTACTAACTTACACAATATATATACACTGTCTTCATATTGACTATTAGATCAACTAAATCCATGTATAAACAGCTTTCATAAACCATACACATACTTCTTTACAATGTAATATAATAATATAAAGAAACACTAATATATAGTAACATGAATAAGACATACGTATACAGAATGAAAACAATATATATATATATATATATAAGAAAACGTATATATATATAATAATCAAAAGATAATAATTAATAAAACAAAAGAAATATATTCTGTAAATAACTCAAACTCTCAGTATATAGCAAATATGGTCTAACCGATCATATAGATAACAAATATATTAAATAAACAGAGAACTTATGCCAGCAACAAGCATTTCAACAAATATATATACAAAACTTACATATATATACTAACTGTAATAAAGAGAAATATCACTAGATAAAATATTAGAGATAACTATAGATATTTAATACCGTAACATATCAGTAGCTTATCACGCGGACAACACAGCCGAACCCATCATATAATATAACTTATATTTATATACATATCTAAATCAATGGTTAATAAAATATACGTACAAGACATATATAGTTTTAAGTAAAATAGATGGAAAGTTGAGGCAAGCGTGAGAATTTTCCGAGATAGATATATGCATATCAATACAAATCTACACATATATATTTAAAGGCTTATGTATATATACCTCTACATACATATAAGGAAGAGAAGAATAGCCTTCTCGGTGGGGAAAGAGAGAATGGGCGGAGCTGCTGAGTGACGAGGCCAAGGGAGAAAGGCGGACAGGCTGCTTGTGGCGGCGGCAACGCGCGGAGGTGGGAACAGTGAGGCTTGGTGGCGCTTCGGCTGAAGCGAAATGGGAGGTTGACGTGGCTTCGGTGGAGTCGCTGGCCGTGTTAGGTGGAGAGTTTGTTGAGGTTGATGGTTTCGTCTAAGTGGGGTGACAGGCTCAGGAAGAAGGGAAAAATTTCGGTCATACTTATTGGGTTCCTTCGAGCAAACTTTGAAGTGTTGATGGGAAGGAGGCTACAGGTTTTAGTTTTCAAAAGAAGAGGAAAATGTTTCCCAAAGTAATCATCTACAAACCTAGATTTTATATATTTATTTTGTGTTTTTTTTTTCAGAATGGAGAAAGTAGGAGGGGAGAGGAAGAATTAGATCTGGGAGAAAGAAGAACAAGCTTTAAGAGGACAAAGAAATAAATGTATAAACCATGAACAGTGGAGCATGAAAAGAACGGACCGATAAATAATAAATTTGAAATGATGAAAATGGCAACGGCTGGCCATTTATTAAGCAAAAGTTATTATAGTAATTTATTATATTGCTTGGGCTGCACGGTTCAAAGTTTGAACGAAAAAGGAAACAAAAGGTCACGGATCCGGTATCGATACGGTTACCAGTTTCTTGGATTCCGCTGTGTACTGGACTTCAAAACACAGAATTGAATATCTCACAGAGATCAGCACGACGAGACGATTAAAATGGTATACAGATATCAGTGGTACGATCATCCGATCAAAAGTCGATATCGGTATGAAAATGCTGCTATTTCGTCGAAAATAAGATCGACGGAGCAATAACAGTCCAAAGTTTGAGAAACCAAATATGACATCTCACTCAGAAGATGATTTAAAAATTTATTGTATAAAAATATTCAAGTTTGGAAAATATTTTGTTACCATCAATTTTTAACTGATTGAAATAGAATTACAAAATAAAATTTACTTGCATATTTTCTGATGAAAATTTACCATTTGCTATATTAAAATAGACGTATTCCAAATATTAAACTTTTCTTTCTAAATTCAAATATATAAAATTTCACAAAATTCAGTTAATTTCGTTATTAAAACCATTAAAATAGCCAAGACCGCCACTATCATGCTCTCTCCGCCTCCTTGAACTCCGCCATTTCCCTGACCTCACAGTAGCGCAACCCCTGGCCGAACTCGTCCTCGGCCCATCCGTAGCCTTGCATCCTTGCTCCACTGTCCGATCTATTGCAGCCTTTCTGCAGCGCCTTGCTTCCCCTCAGCCATCCTTCCACCAGCACAACAGACCCTACAGCTCGAACCCAGCTACTACGCGACCATAGCCCTTCCAGTCAGCCCGCCTTTCCATACCTTATAACAGCAGCTCGCCGATCCCTGCCTCCATTCGCTTGTGCCGATCCCCACCTACCAACTCCCAGTCGAGCAGCACCACTTCCCTGATCCGTAACCCGACAGCTGCCTTTACCTCCGTGCTCGACCACTGTTCTTCCCACCTGACAACCCACTGCGAGCAGCACCACTTCCCTGAGTGTAACAGTGTTCTCTTGACTTCCGAACATTATTGAAGTGCCTAGATTGACTTCCGAAGATGGAGCAATGTCTTCCGACCATTTCACTCATTTACCTTCCTGTAATTTGAGGGGTGTGTGTGTGTATATATATATATGTTGCATATATATATATATATATATATATATTGTTTCAATCGATCTCAAGATAGCGTTGATTTGTTTTCATCGATTTCAAATTATTAGTTGCTTTGTGCTGATGTCCGGAATTTGTCGCAGTAGTTTCTAGCTTGTTGTTGTCCTGCTAATTCGTGTCCGTATCTGTGTGTGTATCCACGTCTATTGTTTCGTATTCTCGTTGTTTCTCTAGTCTCGAAAGGTGAGCGATCACTCACGATTAACATTCTTATGTTTAGTAAATTTATAATCACATGAAATGACGATTGAAATGTGTTGTTAAACTTAATTGGTTAGAAATTTAATTGTTAAGTATGATATGTTATTATCTGTAACTGTTTACTTATATTAATTGACATATGACACCATGACCTGTTATATATATTAAATTTAAATTGTTAATGATTATATATGCTTGTAATTGATATTTTATGCAATTATTTTATTGTTCTTACTCTGCAAGTTCCCTGTTAGTTTCGGAATTTCCTATGAGTTGAAATGATACATACCCGAACGATCTTGTAGATAAGGAGAAAATCGTTATGGGTTGAAATGATAAATCCAAGCGTTTTATTGATTTTGAAATTTTGGGATTACGGGTTGAAATTATATATACCCATAAATATTAAATTATTGCGGATTGAAATGATAAATATTCATAACACTTGACCATAAGATAGAAAATTTTATACAGACACCATTGGTCTATTTTTGAAAAATGATTTCCAAAGTTTTGAAAGGAAATATTTGGCTTTTAATAAATATTAATTTTTAAATATAATATAAAGATTTTATTTTAATATATTAAATTATATGTTTGGGAATTTTAAATTTATAAGTTAAGTTTTGAAAAATGTAAATTCCAAGATTTTACTTATGATTTTATTATTTTTAATAAATAAAATAAGAATTAAAATAGATTTAAAAATAAAATTTAATTTAATAGTATTTAATACAATAAAATTTAATTTAACTAATATATAATATATTTTAAAATATTTATTTAAATTTATTTTAATGTTTGTAAATAGATTTTGTATTAACTTTAATAAATAAAAGTGGGAAAGATAAATTGAAATTGATTTGTAATTTAATTTGTTTAAGAATTATATTTGAATCAGAATTGATTTGAAACTTACTGATTTTGTCATTTTGAAAGTATAACTTGATTTTGATTTAAGGAGATTAAATTAATATTTTCAAATTTAAATAAAGTTGAAATTGAATATTTAATATTGATTTAAATTTGCAATATGAGATTTTATTTAAATGTTATTAAAAGTGATTAAGTGAATATTTTCAAATTTAAATTAAATTGAAATTTAATTTTTAAATATAAACGAAATTTATCAAATTGAGTTATTGTAAATTGTTTGAATATTGGAACTTTGAAACCTATTGAATTGGAGGTGGTTTAAATTTGTAGTTCAAGCGTGGATTTGAAATCGATATAAATTAAAAATGGTTTTAATGAGAATTTGAATTGAACCTTTAACCTTTTAATTGAAATTGTTGAACTGAGATTAATTTAAATTGAATTTTGGAACTAAAGTTGATTTAAATTGTTTGGTGAAATTGGAAGAAATAATTCTAATTTGAAACTATTTTCGATATAAACTCTTATAAATAAATAAACTATTTATAATATATAAACTATTTTTCTATCTATAACCTATTTTTAAATATAAACTATTTTTAATGTATAATTATTCCAAGATATAAACTACTTTAAATATTCAAACTATTTAAGTTGGAATTGTTATGCTTTAGGTTTAATGGATTTAAATGCGAATACTTTGATATGATAGTTTAATCTATTTTGCGGTTATGACTTCGAAAATGAATATGATTTTGAAATTGTTATGATTTTGAAATGAATATGATATTTTGATATGAAGTATGAACTGTTTGAAATGAAAATGACCCTAGTGTGAAATAAGCATTTGGTTGTTAAAGAGACCGGGATCGGATATTGTCATACTCTCTGCCAATACCGAAAACCATTTAATAATTATGCATGTGGTGGAGATTCCAGAACGAAGTAGGATAGATTGGCGAACGTCTATATGAGGTATGAACGCAGCCCTGACTCCCTCGAGTCAGCTTGATGTGCCTAAAACAGGAGCTATACCAGGCCAAGTGGGGTCGCTCCCCTTATCGGGCACATTTCTTCGACACCATATCTATTACTTTGTGATCTGATTGGGTGCACCTTTGATTTGGGAGTGTGTCTCGAGGTGGGCGGTAGTAGCTGCTATGCGTTACCATTAATCCGGGAGTGCAAAACAGTAGAATCTAACCTAGGCATTGCCACACGTACCTTGTCACATGCCTTATCGTGCCCACTACGAGTTTGGTTTGTGTCGTACACTATGGAGTGCCCTTTGATAGCCCTCCAGTTTATGGAGGAATTACGATAATGTATAGACTACGACATTTATATAAAATGTGTTAAGGGGGATATGGGTAACGCCTTAATGCTATTTCAATATTTTACTTTACTGTAGACATTATCGATGTAGCATATTGTATTATGTATGTAGATAGTTTAACGGATCCTTAAAGGATGGAATCCCAGCATCCTTTAAGTTATATTGCATTTTACTTGACATTTCACTTGAGTAGATTTACTTGCATAAGAA
Source organism: Allium fistulosum (assembly GCA_030737815.1). NCBI lineage: Eukaryota > Viridiplantae > Streptophyta > Magnoliopsida > Asparagales > Amaryllidaceae > Allium > Allium fistulosum. The sequence goes on from CM060902.1 coordinate 1,029,471,478, forward strand.
TGTTAATCTTCACTCGAGTGTTTTGTGTTTTGCTTTATGCTCGGGTCAGACTGAGTGTCACAACATTTGAGACTCACCTTTGGAGCTTGGAGCTTTGCTTGGAGATCTATCCTTTATCCATTCAGTTTTCCGTTATTTCTGTCGTCTCCAGTTGTTTATGTTCAGACTTGTTAGTTGCTTTTGTATTAGTGACTTCCATGTACTTTGGAAATTTTATTATATTTTGTTTTAGACTCTGATGTTCTATAGTAGCTTCAAGAACTACTAGTTATCTATTCCGCTGCTTATCTTTGTATTACTATGTGTCTGTGGTTCTATGATTGATTTATTTACTGTATATGCTAAGTTTTGCCAAATATAAAATTAACAATCTATTGTTTAGAGCGATTCAAGTCTGACATGTATGGATTATTGTCGATTTGAATAGTTCAAAATAGCGGGTCGTTATAGTTGGTATCAGAGCTCTGGTTTAGGCAAAACTTGGCATATAGAGTAAAAACTCATTAGAGATAGGGTAGTAATACCTTAGAATGAGTGGAATTGATTACAGAATCACCTTCGTTCGAGCTTGAAATTCTTTGTTAGGATCCTCTTTGATTTGGATTTCTTTTGAATTTTGGAACTTTACCTTGGTTCTAAAATCCATCCTTGTCTGTTCATGTTCGTGTTCTTCTTGATATTGGAACATCCCATAGCTTTATTTCTGTTGATCTCTATAATAAATTTGAGCACATTTTGCAACCTCAATTGGCAACTTCATCATTATGTATGACTAATCCCATCAGTGGTCCCACCAACCTTAGTATGATTTGTAAAGGGGTGAAACTCCTCTACAATAGGCATCGATTCAGCAGAGATTTCTATGTCCTCGGTTTTGATGCATTTGATATCTTACTTGGAGGTGATTGGTTAAAGCGTTATGATGTTGTTATCTTTTATAATGCCCAAACCGTTTCTTTAGTAGATGACTAGGGTACTTCTCTTGTGATCGAATGTCGAATGACTCAGGATCATGCAGGCAGTTTTATCTTTTCGCTTGATTCTCAGCCTAGTGACCTTGACTCCACCCTGATAGTCAGGGATTATCTTGATGTTTTGGTGAAGTCGCCCCTCTACCTCCTAAGCAGGAAATTGAATTCCGCATCGATCGTATTCCTGGAGCTCGATCTTTCTACCGGCTTTCACCAGCTTCGCGTAGCCAAGGAGAGCATTCCCAAGACAGCTTTCCAAACTGGAAATTTTTTCTATAAATGGTCAGTCATGCCCTTTGGATTAACCAATGCTCCTGCCTTCTTCGTCGATCTCATGAATCACATTTTCTGCGATGTTGTGACGACCCAGCTTTCCACTCCCGGAAAATCGAATCGCTAATAAGAAAGAAAGGGATAGAAGAAGAAAAGAAAGAAAAGAAGAAAGAACAACAACATCAGAAACTCACAGCGGAACGAATGAAATATAATATATCATATAAAATATTACATAGTATTATATACATCAGAGTTACACAACTTATATAACACCTATTAGACAGTTATAAACATCTGTCTAATTCATACAACTCAAGTATCACAGATACAGACACAACATATACACAGCGGAATCATCATATATCTACACGGTGAAGCCTCCTGCTCCAAATCTCCTCCAGAATTCGTCAAAGCTAACCTGAATCCCTCGACTACTCAATACAATATTGAGTACCCAAGAGTTTAATAAAACAGAAAATAAACACTTGGGTCAGACATGGGTCTGGTGTGAGTAAACGGGTTAAAATTGTTTAACTTCAAAACCTTTTGAAAACAAAGGTATCACGTAAGACTTCCCATACATAAACATGGAAAAGTTTTTACCTTACGCTAACCAAAACATTTGATAGGAAATCCAGTTATATTATAATAGGGTCTAGGGTTTTCAAGTAAAATACAGAAATAGCTGAAATGCTTACATCTCACATTCCAACATAGTTGGGCACAACTAATACGTACGGCACTTATTGGAGTTTGGATTCCATACAATGGCAGGGCTACTGGGGTACCGCCCGTCACAGTACGTGGCCTAGATCACCGTACCGAGGAGTACGCCCGCTCCCCTGCAACACAAAGCCGGAACCATCCCTTACTGGATAATCCCGAACATGACAATCCCGTAGTTGGCGCGACCAACCACACACTAAGCCGAATAAAAGAAAAGGGACCTCTAGACAGGGATCTATCTTGCTCTCAGTGGGTGCTACCCACGAAGCCTTGCTACACCTCCCCTGTTTTAGCCATTCCCGGTTGATGAGGCTTGAGGTTACGATTACCTTTAATCAGAACATATCACTTAGAATGCTCATCGTCCGCCTGACGATGTGCTGAAAGCATTCAATCCATACAAGTTCGTTCCGAGTTCGAACGAAACCGAAGGCATTATCTCGTTACACTCGTTTTGGAATCACCCTCAGAGTTAACGACAATAACCCTTGCACTCTGAATCTTCATCTTCACTTGAGATTCACGACCTATCGTAAATTTGGATCGATGTGGTATTCGGGTCTCCAGACCTGGAATACCGGTATACGGAAACCCGATCCCGGTCTCATCGAAATCCAAAACGTATCTTTTAAGGTCAAGTTGTTTAAAGGTTTAAACAGTTAAACTTATTCAGGATGATATAAACAGATAGATAAATCATATTATCACAATTGATAATTCATATCAACATTCATCTCACAAAGCAGCATATATCATATATATATCAGAGATATTCAAATCATCCAATATCAACCAATCACCCAATATCAAACATCCAGTATTAATCAATTATCTAAACAGAATTGATTAACTCTAATCAATTTAATTAACCTTTAATTAAATTAATTACTATTCTTTAATTACTTGGATTATCATAATCCTGTTCACTATCATTAATTAATTACAACTTAATTAATTAAACATCTTAATGATCTTCCTTAATTAATCTTCCCTGATTAATTATACTTTAATTACATTCAAGTAATTATCCTTAACCATATACAGTAATTAACCTTTAATTACTAACATTAATTACAATAATTAATGAACCTTCATTAATTAATTACTTTCATTAATCAACCTTGATTAATTCATTAATTAAATAATCCTTATTAATTTATTAACCTTTTAATTAAATTAAATAATTAACTTTAAATCAACCACTTCATTGATTAGTCTTAATTAATCATAAACAGTAATTAACAATTTGTAATTACTTATCTTAATTAATTACTTTTAATTAATTATAGTAACCTTTATTAATTAATCTAATTAATTAATCTTTAATTACTTCATTAAGTAATTATTAATCAATTTAATTTAACAAATAATCCCTAATTAATTACTTTATTAATTAATTACTTTTAAATTAATTACACTTAGTAACTAATCTTAAATTAAACATATTTAATTGATCACATTAATTAATTAACTAAATTAATTAAGTAATTAACTTTTAATTACTTACATAAGTAATTATCTTCTAATTACTTCCATTAATAATCTTGATTACTTTCTTAATTAATTACTTAACAAATAATTAATTCCATCATTAAATAATTCTTAATTAATTACTTCATAATTAATTAACTCAAAAACAATTATATTAATTAATTCCTTAATTGATAACATTAAGTGATTACCCGTTAATCACCTCAGCTAATTACTCCCATGAGTAATTTTCCATTAATTACTTCCATAAGTAATTACATCCAATAATTAACCATTAATTACTTCATTAAGTAATTATACTTAATTAATCCATAATTAAGTGATTATTTAAAATTAAATAAACAATTAACTAATTATTTAAAATTAATTAAATAATTAATTGATTAACTTCTTATACTTCAAAATCCTTAATTAATTAAGAAAATCATTTATCTTAATTAATCTTTACTTATTAACAAATCATATAATCGAGAATTCTTAAGTCCATATCAAAATAATTCAACCTTAATCATCATCACAATTTAATTATTTGAATTAATCAAATCTTTAAAGACAAATTTTCTATTTGGTTTTCAAAATTTTAACATTTACCTTATTTGGAAATAATGCATTTAGAAATCAATTTAAAATTTTAAAACAATTTAAACCTCTAACTAAATCTTTCAATCTTTGAAAATTGTTTAATAATTTTAATACATAATCAATTTAAAAGCCACTTATCCTACCTTCACAACTTATCTATTTATATATTATAAAGCTTGTTAATCATACATCCTTGGAACAATTTCTTTCATTACTGACAAACTCGACTTATCTTGATTTAAAAACTTTGAAAACTTGATTCTTTACAAAACTATCTCATACATCATAATACTCGAGATACACTCATCCTTTTCTCGAACCAACACAGTACTTCGCAATCGTTCCCTACTCGAGTCTACCACGCAAAAACTTCGAGCCCGCTTCACTTCTTCCCCGAATCACTCGCGAGGAATTCACGAACATCTCTGCTTCGAGTCGACTAACAAACTTCACGAGACTTCCCCGAGTCGCCTTCGTCTTCTCCAACACGATCGTACCCAAATACGAGCAAACGTGTACGTGCACGTGCACGTCGCTTCCACCCTCCTCCGATCATCTTTTCGATCGTCGACCAATCACACAAGGCCTCGACAACCCTTACACCAACCCAGAATCAAATCTTCATCATCGAAATGAAAACGAGCTTCCTCGTTCAAAATCTGGAACCCATCTGATCGGAAAATCACCAACCACCAACGTCTCCGACCACTAGATCATCTGCCGTCCTACCCAAAGCTACGCCTCACTCTGACGAGCCACTTCACCACCTCGCGATCGAGTCCGGTCCCATATCAACGACGAACGAATCTCGGCAACTTCGATAGAAAAACCCAATGCTAAACCCTAATTTGTTCGAATTCGAACAATTCAACAATTGGAAAATTTTAATTGTATTTTTCCCTTTATCCACAACATTAAAGCAAGCTTCGATTACAAATTTAGCTTCAATCATTTAGTTTATCATCGGCAATTGATCAAATTGCCAAAACCTTCCATTCCCAAATTCCCAGTTGAATATCAACTTAAAAATTCTGAAATTAATGTTAAAATTCGCGATTTCTCATCACGAATCCATTCATACAATACAAACTATAATTCGAGTTTATTAATTTTTGACATGCAACAGTATTTTACTGTATTTTCCTTTTTTTAAAATTATTTGTAAACTAAAAATTTCAGAAACAATTTTTAAAATTACTATCATACATTAATTCACAACTTTTATTCACGTATCAAGTTCAAATAAGGTTTAGATTGGAGGATTTTTGCATATTTCTTTTGAAGAACAACTCCTGTAAATATACAGAGATGAACTTCACAGGTTCATCTATACCCAAACATTCCATAACCTCAATCATGCATACACAACAGTAATCAAGTAAACATGCATTCAATATCATAGCAAATTTAACACATGCATCAACATCCCACTATAGATTTATTAAAAACTGTTTTTAAAATGAAGATTTACTCACCTGTTATAAAGAACAGAGAACAAACAGAGCAGTTTTCCAGGCTTCTAAAATTTGATCTGGAAAATGTTGAATTTGAAATCCTACTGCATGCTTGTAAATATTTGAGTCTTTAACTTGATTGTTGTTGTGATACTTTGCATGCTTGTTTAATGTTGATGATTTAAACTGCTGCTGATCTTCATTTGAAATGCATGTTTGAATTCCAGATTTCTAACTTCATATGTATTGAGAATTTTACAGGGTTTTATTTTTGAGGATTTGTTTTCAGATTTCTGTTTCGATTTGTTTTTAGTTTTAGAGGAAGAAAGAAAATATTTTTACTGAGAAATGAAAACCAGGTTTCTCTATACCATATTACATTAACTAATTTTTAGAGAAAATATAACCTTGCCACTTGTATTTTTTATACATTAGACAAATGTCCAACTTGTTAAATTGGATTATACAAGGCTTCCACATGTTATTACCATATGTTAAGATATTAACACATGTCCTAAGTATTTTAAATAAATTTTTATTTAATTTAAATGTTAATATAAAGCTTTTATACTTAATTTACTAATTAATAAACACTTATCTTAGTATATATGTATATAAATTACTTTAGAGAAAATATTATAAAACCAATTATAATACAAACAAATTCTTATACATGTATTTTTATAACCTTTTAAATTTAAACACTTTAAAGAATACAAAATAAAACTTTATTTAAACTATCATATTTAAAACAAACAATTATCTTATAATTTGAAAACAAATGAATTAATCTTTAACTTTTGAAAAAAAAAAATATTAAATTTAAAACAAAGCTTAAATCACAATATATTCATACTATATATATTATTAATAGATTAAATTAAATTCATAACAATCCAAATTATAACATATACATACATATATATTACAATTTGAAAATTCATCTTTTATTTAAACAAAAGATTCTCTATTCACAATATATATATCAATATATACATTATAAATATAAAACATTTATATAAGTTTTAGAAAGATAAATCTTCTCAATTTAAAATTGTTAGAAAAGATATTGCCAAATTAGTTATTATTAGCTTTTTAAAATGAATAAACTTGTCAATTTATAAAATAAAATCAACAAATCAATTTAATTATTTATAAAGATTATTAAATTGATATTGCCAAATTTCCGGGATATCACATTCCTTCCCCCTTAAAATAATTTCGTCCCCGAAATTTAAAAGCAAAGATAATTTAATAACCCAACAAAATTTTAAATTTTAATCAGCAATCATACATATCAATCATATTCTAACAACCATAGCAAACAATTTAATCAAACAAATTTAACTATCCAGTCAAAAACTGTATAGAATTTACTCGAGTTTCCCCAAGTATATATATATACCGGGAGACTCGTTCTACAGGATCTAAACTAACTATCTATAATAATCTAGAAGTCCTTCCTTTCTAGATCACAAATCTGAACAAGATATCAGACTAACTCAAAACCATCCCAACTATCCTTCTGAACTGCTGATTCCATCATTCGATGAATCATACACATATTCCTCAGAGATATGTGAAATAAAATGAATTCCAGTTATCCGAACTGGCAACTCAATCCTGGGGATCAAAATCTAATCTCCAAAGAACACAGAAAAATCTCATAATACTTCCGGAGCTTACTCTCCAGTCTTACCAAATCTTATATCTCCTTTGATCGGAGAAAAACTTAAACAATATCCAATTTCAACATCAATTTCCAAATTCCATCAATTCTTAACTGCATAACTCCTTTGACGATCCTGAGTCACTTCATTCTTCCTGATCAGCTTAACCCTTGCTGATGCTTCTTGAAACAGATTAGACCAATATCAAACCAATTTCCGGATCCTACTCAACAAAATGGTTTCCCAAAAATCACCGAAATCCAGAACACAATTCTACTCCACAAACATTAGAGAACTATGAACTACTTCTCCTATCTGGAATAGCCAAAACAGTTGCACTTGACAACCTTATCTCCAAATCCTGAAAATTTCTTCACACTTAGAGATACACTTGAATTTCCTATAGAAATTCTCTATTCCAAGAAAATTACAACTCCCGAATGCTTCCGTTCTAGAATAGTTACTACCTTGCTTCCGCTGCACAACTCTGACCTGGAATAGATGAGAATGCCATCGGAGAAACTCGAGCAAACTTGATCATCCACAATTTACCATATCTATAAAATCTTAGTGAACCTTCCCACTGGTCAAAAACATCCCAGTAGAATCCCCTACAGAAAATTAGGGCTGATCAATCCTTCTCCAAAGAATCCTGAGCTACTTCTCCAAATTCTTCTCTAGAAGACATCCTTCTACTAAGCTGAACTTCCGGTAACTCCATGAATCAAGTCGATACGGAATCTCAATCTCCAATAACCCAAAAGAACACTCAATCAATCGCAAGTCTCTTTTGCGATCAACTCGACCTAACTTCCACAGATACTGTTCTCTCTTCACAAATTAGAACAGCTCATACTTAACTATCCAATTCATCGAAGAAATGGATTCACTCAGCTGTTTCTGGATTCCAACTTCAGAAAAACTACTCAGCCAGAAACTTCCTGCTAACACACAGAACACTCCGAGCCGCACTGCTGCCACAAACCAAAGACTTCTTATCCGAAACTCCTCGAGAAACTCGGACCTCAAAGCAAATAGAAACACCCCACTGGACTCAGCCACAACACCGAAACAGACTCACTTCTTCAAACTTGTTCCAGAAGAAACATCTTCAGAAACGTCCATAGCCACCGTGTCTCATCACACAGCTACTACTTCCTGAGGTTACCAAAATACCATCACTCTCTTCAGCTCATCCAATAGATCTACTCTATTCATCCAACTTCAAAGATAAACTCTAAACCATAACTGGTTTCCTTCAGAGATCGGTGAAATCTTTACACCACAACAAAGTTCACTCGAGACAGTATTAGGTCTACAGTCCCGTCAGATATACTTCCAACCTCAACACTCAAATTCTAACTATTGGTAGTCGTGTTACTCACACTACCACCTTATCTACCTTTATAACTTATATTGGAAAACCCGAACAGGTAACCCAACAAATAGGTAGAAATATATATATTTAAAATGATACTTTTTATATAGAAATTATTTCTGGGTAAAATTATTTCATATACCTCTTTAAAACAATATTGTGTCCATTGGCCTGGTTCAAGTGTTTAGAGATCCCTATCAATAACGTTAGCTACTCGTATTGACCAGAATCCATATACCACTCAACCGATCAATTAACACAATATAAAATCATTTTTATATAACTAACAATTACGCGCTCTCAAGATAGACACCACTTCAGAGCCTAGGTATTCACTCAACCTACTGCTCTGATACCAAATGTGACGACCCAGCTTTCCACTCCCGGAAAATCGAATCGCTAATAAGAAAGAAAGGGATAGAAGAAGAAAAGAAAGAAAAGAAGAAAGAACAACAACATCAGAAACTCACAGCGGAACGAATGAAATATAATATATCATATAAAATATTACATAGTATTATATACATCAGAGTTACACAACTTATATAACACCTATTAGACAGTTATAAACATCTGTCTAATTCATACAACTCAAGTATCACAGATACAGACACAACATATACACAGCGGAATCATCATATATCTACACGGTGAAGCCTCCTGCTCCAAATCTCCTCCAGAATTCGTCAAAGCTAACCTGAATCCCTCGACTACTCAATACAATATTGAGTACCCAAGAGTTTAATAAAACAGAAAATAAACACTTGGGTCAGACATGGGTCTGGTGTGAGTAAACGGGTTAAAATTGTTTAACTTCAAAACCTTTTGAAAACAAAGGTATCACGTAAGACTTCCCATACATAAACATGGAAAAGTTTTTACCTTACGCTAACCAAAACATTTGATAGGAAATCCAGTTATATTATAATAGGGTCTAGGGTTTTCAAGTAAAATACAGAAATAGCTGAAATGCTTACATCTCACATTCCAACATAGTTGGGCACAACTAATACGTACGGCACTTATTGGAGTTTGGATTCCATACAATGGCAGGGCTACTGGGGTACCGCCCGTCACAGTACGTGGCCTAGATCACCGTACCGAGGAGTACGCCCGCTCCCCTGCAACACAAAGCCGGAACCATCCCTTACTGGATAATCCCGAACATGACAATCCCGTAGTTGGCGCGACCAACCACACACTAAGCCGAATAAAAGAAAAGGGACCTCTAGACAGGGATCTATCTTGCTCTCAGTGGGTGCTACCCACGAAGCCTTGCTGCACCTCCCCTGTTTTAGCCATTCCCGGTTGATGAGGCTTGAGGTTACGATTACCTTTAATCAGAACATATCACTTAGAATGCTCATCGTCCGCCTGACGATGTGCTGAAAGCATTCAATCCATACAAGTTCGTTCCGGGTTCGAACGAAACCGAAGGCATTATCTCGTTACACTCGTTTTGGAATCACCCTCAGAGTTAACGACAATAACCCTTGCACTCTGAATCTTCATCTTCACTTGAGATTCACGACCTATCGTAAATTTGGATCGATGTGGTATTCGGGTCTCCAGACCTGGAATACCGGTATACGGAAACCCGATCCCGGTCTCATCGAAATCCAAAACGTATCTTTTAAGGTCAAGTTGTTTAAAGGTTTAAACAGTTAAACTTATTCAGGATGATATAAACAGATAGATAAATCATATTATCACAATTGATAATTCATATCAACATTCATCTCACAAAGCAGCATATATCATATATATATCAGAGATATTCAAATCATCCAATATCAACCAATCACCCAATATCAAACATCCAGTATTAATCAATTATCTAAACAGAATTGATTAACTCTAATCAATTTAATTAACCTTTAATTAAATTAATTACTATTCTTTAATTACTTGGATTATCATAATCCTGTTCACTATCATTAATTAATTACAACTTAATTAATTAAACATCTTAATGATCTTCCTTAATTAATCTTCCCTGATTAATTATACTTTAATTACATTCAAGTAATTATCCTTAACCATATACAGTAATTAACCTTTAATTACTAACATTAATTACAATAATTAATGAACCTTCATTAATTAATTACTTTCATTAATCAACCTTGATTAATTCATTAATTAAATAATCCTTATTAATTTATTAACCTTTTAATTAAATTAAATAATTAACTTTAAATCAACCACTTCATTGATTAGTCTTAATTAATCATAAACAGTAATTAACAATTTGTAATTACTTATCTTAATTAATTACTTTTAATTAATTATATTAACCTTTATTAATTAATCTAATTAATTAATCTTTAATTACTTCATTAAGTAATTATTAATCAATTTAATTTAACAAATAATCCCTAATTAATTACTTTATTAATTAATTACTTTTAAATTAATTACACTTAGTAACTAATCTTAAATTAAACATATTTAATTGATCACATTAATTAATTAACTAAATTAATTAAGTAATTAACTTTTAATTACTTACATAAGTAATTATCTTCTAATTACTTCCATTAATAATCTTGATTACTTTCTTAATTAATTACTTAACAAATAATTAATTCCATCATTAAATAATTCTTAATTAATTACTTCATAATTAATTAACTCAAAAACAATTATATTAATTAATTCCTTAATTGATAACATTAAGTGATTACCCGTTAATCACCTCAGCCAATTACTCCCATGAGTAATTTTCCATTAATTACTTCCATAAGTAATTACATCCAATAATTAACCATTAATTACTTCATTAAGTAATTATACTTAATTAATCCATAATTAAGTGATTATTTAAAATTAAATAAACAATTAACTAATTATTTAAAATTAATTAAATAATTAATTGATTAACTTCTTATACTTCAAAATCCTTAATTAATTAAGAAAATCATTTATCTTAATTAATCTTTACTTATTAACAAATCATATAATCGAGAATTCTTAAGTCCATATCAAAATAATTCAACCTTAATCATCATCACAATTTAATTATTTGAATTAATCAAATCTTTAAAGACAAATTTTCTATTTGGTTTTCAAAATTTTAACATTTACCTTATTTGGAAATAATGCATTTAGAAATCAATTTAAAATTTTAAAACAATTTAAACCTCTAACTAAATCTTTCAATCTTTGAAAATTGTTTAATAATTTTAATACATAATCAATTTAAAAGCCACTTATCCTACCTTCACAACTTATCTATTTATATATTATAAAGCTTGTTAATCATACATCCTTGGAACAATTTCTTTCATTACTGACAAACTCGACTTATCTTGATTTAAAAACTTTGAAAACTTGATTCTTTACAAAACTATCTCATACATCATAATACTCGAGATACACTCATCCTTTTCTCGAACCAACACAGTACTTCGCAATCGTTCCCTACTCGAGTCTACCACGCAAAAACTTCGAGCCCGCTTCACTTCTTCCCCGAATCACTCGCGACGAATTCACGAACATCTCTGCTTCGAGTCGACTAACAAACTTCACGAGACTTCCCCGAGTCGCCTTCGTCTTCTCCAACACGATCGTACCCAAATACGAGCAAACGTGTACGTGCACGTGCACGTCGCTTCCACCCTCCTCCGATCATCTTTTCGATCGTCGACCAATCACACAAGGCCTCGACAACCCTTACACCAACCCAGAATCAAATCTTCATCATCGAAATGAAAACGAGCTTCCTCGTTCAAAATCTGGAACCCATCTGATCGGAAAATCACCAACCACCAACGTCTCCGACCACTAGATCATCTGCCGTCCTACCCAAAGCTACGCCTCACTCTGACGAGCCACTTCACCACCTCGCGATCGAGTCCGGTCCCATATCAACGACGAACGAATCTCGGCAACTTCGATAGAAAAACCCAATGCTAAACCCTAATTTGTTCGAATTCGAACAATTCAACAATTGGAAAATTTTAATTGTATTTTTCCCTTTATCCACAACATTAAAGCAAGCTTCGATTACAAATTTAGCTTCAATCATTTAGTTTATCATCGGCAATTGATCAAATTGCCAAAACCTTCCATTCCCAAATTCCCAGTTGAATATCAACTTAAAAATTCTGAAATTAATGTTAAAATTCGCGATTTCTCATCACGAATCCATTCATACAATACAAACTATAATTCGAGTTTATTAATTTTTGACATGCAACAGTATTTTACTGTATTTTCCTTTTTTTTAAAATTATTTGTAAACTAAAAATTTCAGAAACAATTTTTAAAATTACTATCATACATTAATTCACAACTTTTATTCACGTATCAAGTTCAAATAAGGTTTAGATTGGAGGATTTTTGCATATTTCTTTTGAAGAACAACTCCTGTAAATATACAGAGATGAACTTCACAGGTTCATCTATACCCAAACATTCCATAACCTCAATCATGCATACACAACAGTAATCAAGTAAACATGCATTCAATATCATAGCAAATTTAACACATGCATCAACATCCCACTATAGATTTATTAAAAACTGTTTTTAAAATGAAGATTTACTCACCTGTTATAAAGAACAGAGAACAAACAGAGCAGTTTTCCAGGCTTCTAAAATTTGATCTGGAAAATGTTGAATTTGAAATCCTACTGCATGCTTGTAAATATTTGAGTCTTTAACTTGATTGTTGTTGTGATACTTTGCATGCTTGTTTAATGTTGATGATTTAAACTGCTGCTGATCTTCATTTGAAATGCATGTTTGAATTCCAGATTTCTAACTTCATATGTATTGAGAATTTTACAGGGTTTTATTTTTGAGGATTTGTTTTCAGATTTCTGTTTCGATTTGTTTTTAGTTTTAGAGGAAGAAAGAAAATATTTTTACTGAGAAATGAAAACCAGGTTTCTCTATACCATATTACATTAACTAATTTTTAGAGAAAATATAACCTTGCCACTTGTATTTTTTATACATTAGACAAATGTCCAACTTGTTAAATTGGATTATACAAGGCTTCCACATGTTATTACCATATGTTAAGATATTAACACATGTCCTAAGTATTTTAAATAAATTTTTATTTAATTTAAATGTTAATATAAAGCTTTTATACTTAATTTACTAATTAATAAACACTTATCTTAGTATATATGTATATAAATTACTTTAGAGAAAATATTATAAAACCAATTATAATACAAACAAATTCTTATACATGTATTTTTATAACCTTTTAAATTTAAACACTTTAAAGAATACAAAATAAAACTTTATTTAAACTATCATATTTAAAACAAACAATTATCTTATAATTTGAAAACAAATGAATTAATCTTTAACTTTTGAAAAAAAAAAAAATATTAAATTTAAAACAAAGCTTAAATCACAATATATTCATACTATATATATTATTAATAGATTAAATTAAATTCATAACAATCCAAATTATAACATATACATACATATATATTACAATTTGAAAATTCATCTTTTATTTAAACAAAAGATTCTCTATTCACAATATATATATCAATATATACATTATAAATATAAAACATTTATATAAGTTTTAGAAAGATAAATCTTCTCAATTTAAAATTGTTAGAAAAGATATTGCCAAATTAGTTATTATTAGCTTTTTAAAATGAATAAACTTGTCAATTTATAAAATAAAATCAACAAATCAATTTAATTATTTATAAAGATTATTAAATTGATATTGCCAAATTTCCGGGATATCACAGATGTTCTCAACAAGTTTGTCCATTTTCATTGATGATATTCTCATCTTTTCTAAGTCAGAGAAGGAGCATGAATCTCATTTTAACTATGTTCTCTAAACTCTTAGGAGTCATCGGCTGAAAGCCAAATTTTCTAATGCCATTTATGAAGGGATGAATTCCGAATCCTTGGGCACATTGCTTCTGGAAATGGAGTCTCAGTTGACCCGGTTAAGGTCGTCGTGATTAATATAAGTCTATCCATCTTTCCTCTTTTGTAATTTAATTATCTTATCTTCCTTTTGATCTTATGTTCTTAGTTAGAATTCTCTTTGATTATGGTCCCTCTAAATTTGAATCTTTATCCTTGTTCTAAAATCCATTCTTGAATCATCCTGTGAGGGAGTGTATTTGTAATTGATAAAAATATATTTTGTATTGGGTTTTTTTAGTTGTATGAATTTTGGGTTTCGATCGATTCGTCCAGGTAACGCTATCATTAGGAATTCCATAACACTTGAACAAAGCAAACTGACACAATATGTTTTCGAAATCGGTAAATGAAATTTTTTTATGTATGATTATATTTTATATATAAAATTATAATTTCCTGAAATTAGATAGTTAAATGAATTGGTAGTTAGAAATGATAGTACTAGATTATCATTTATTATTTTGTCGACATTTCTAAAACATTAACTATTGTATGTTATAAGGAGATGAATTTTTAAAACATGGTTTAAAATCTGATTTACAAATGAAATTAATTTAAATTAAGTATGACGCCCCACCTCTATACCCACGCTAGCCAAGAACACTACGGAGTAATGCTGTCAACTAGCATGGAGAATAAGGCTGTTGTGGAGCGACCATCCGTGTAATTTCTTTGTGCGAGCATCGAGATGTCAGATAGTATAGCATGCATTTCATTTAAGGAGGAAATCCGACGTATCGATACAAACTCAAAGCTACTACATAGTGGCTATATATAATCTTCGGAAACAAACGTAGAAATAAACATAACACAAATCAGTCACAGACATACATATCACAAAGGCGGAAAAAGATATGAATATATATATATATATATATAACACATGAAAGTGTACATCAGAGTAGTGGTTTGAAAGATCCACGATAATACAAAAGAATAGCAACATGTGCTATACAAAAGAATAAGTATACATCATAGAGTATATATCTCAAATGTATACATCCAAAAACTACTAATCTAAGTAGTTAGCCAAAAGTCAGAGTAATCCCAGAAGAGAAGTCAAGCAGAAGCACCTGTAACATCTCGATCTGACCCGAGTATTATTTCATAAGAAAATAATAAACGGATCAGTCTAGCTATAAATATCAGATGACATGATATAGAATAAAAGATATGGCATAAACATGTAATAACCATAATGGCATACTACTATAAGTATGTAATTAAAAATCAACATGAGATTAATCAATATCACAAGAATCTTCTCAAAGAGAAAATAGGGTATCATACACTAAGCTTGTATTCATAACAAGTCAATGACACACAAATTCACCAATGCAAAAAAATTGATAAAACTTATCAATGGAAATCACGAGAAAAGAAGAAAGAACAACAACACATCAGAGATCTCACAGCGGAACGAGAAATATATTATATCACATAAGATATTACATAGTATCATATACATCAGAGTATACAATTTATACAACACAGAATAGACAGTTATAAACTTCTGTCTACTATACATCACAAGTACAACAGTACAATACAGACTAATACAAACACAGCGGAAACTCTATATATCTACACGCTGAAGCCTCCTGCTCCACAGCTCCTCCAGTATTCGTCAAGACTAACCTGAATCCCCTTGACTACTCATACAAATTTGAGTACCCAAGGTTTAATAAAACAGAAAATAAACACTTGGGTCAGACATGGGTTGGTGAAGCACAAAATTCCAGAAATCAACACAAGAAATCCAGAAATCACAAGAAGGGGGGAGGCCTATCACAAAACGGGAGTATGAAAACTCACCAACACGTGTAACACAAAACGATACGCTATCTCATGGTAGCTAACCATTAATTTTTAAGCCGAAGCTCCACAAGAATGGCCCGAAGACCGTGGGCCGCTACCCGACATATGTGATGTAGAAACATCACACAAACGGGGTTTAGTCTCCCTCGTAGACAAAGAGACATCGCACAATTGCTAGTCTAAATCACAAAAATGATCGTCATGATCATCAAGAAGTGTCAATCACACCAAGCTAGTAAATATATGAGTTTAGCTTCATGTCCCATAACCACTTGCTTAACTTAAATATTTACGAACAAAGTGTAGATCTTCACTAGAAAATTGTCACAAGAGGTTCAATCGAACAAGTCCAAGAATTAACCGACGAAGTAAACGCAAGCGTTTCATACCACTTGTTTTACTAAGTCGTTTAATTAGATTTCTCATCCGAGTGAGGTAAAGGCTTGTATATACTAGTAGATTGGAAAACGTTTTGAGAAAACGAGCTTTATATTTAAAATAGTGTTGAAATCATTTGGAAGAAAGGGTTTTGATATTTACTACTAGTATTAAAACCTTTATATTTTTAAAGTGACAAATCACAAAAATGATTGTAGAAACAATCTATCACAAAAAATTCACATTCGAAGACGTGAACAAAATCCAAGGAAATCAGCTCAAAATGCATCAAAGTGGAAGTAGGTGGTGCGGCCTAGCATGCCGAGCGACCTAACGAAATACAGGTCGAACGACCTAAGTATAAAAGGCGAGCGATTTAAGGGGTCAGGCGACCTAAAGAAAAATATGGTCTAACGACCTAAAGGAAATAGGGTCAAGCGACCTAGTGGGTTGCGACTTAGGGGGTGAGCGACCTTAGCTGAGCGACCTCAAGGAAGCGAGCTAGGCGTGCGACCTAACTGGTGAGAGACCTAGTGGTAAAACAGGTCGAGCGACCTATAGGAAGCGAGCTAGGCGTGCGACCTAGGACGTAACGACCTAACAGGTCTCGAGATGCCTCAATGGTCAAGCGACCTAAATGAACGAACGACCTAAGGTACAAGCGACCTAAGGATGGCGACCTAGTGTGTTGACGAACTAGGCAAGCGACCTAGCGATACTTTAGATCGCCGAGCGACCTAAGGGATAAACGAGCTAAGGGGCGAACGACCTAAGGGATAAACGAGCTATATACAGGCAGAGACTTATCCACGCAAGCGAGGTAACAAGGCAGAACGACCTAAGTGCGGTTTTCTTGCCAAAAACACTAAAAATTGGGGGTTTTTCACCAATTCAATCCAAACCAAATGCAAATGTACATGCTAAAGTGATTGGAATTCATTCCCAACAATCCAAGATAGTCATAGACAAGAATGTGAGATAAAAATCTCACCTTTTCATGAAAATTGATGAAGATGAAGCTTGAAAGCAAAGCAAGAACAATCACAAGCTTGAATCAATGTCTTCTCTTGAATTTGGAGTAGATGTTGGATTAGCAATGAAGACTAAGACTTTGGAGTTTTAATTTCCCATTCCTCTCCCCATTTTTTGATGAAGCTTGAAGTGTTAGGAAATGAAGAAGGAAGTGATGAAGAGGAGATGGGTTGGGACTGAGTTAGTAAGTGGTTCAGCCCAAACCAAAGCCCAAAGCGAAAAAGTAGTGAAATTTCCACTAACTCCAAACATATCGAAGTTTATACTTAAACGATTGCAAACGAAGTTTTGAACTCAATGGAAGTGGTCTCGAGTCCTAATTTGACCGTATGCAAAAAGTAGATTTTCGAACAAAAATCTGACAAACGATAAAATATTTAAATATAAAATCGACAAATATGCGGGTTGTTACAGACTCCTCTCCTTAAAGAAATTGCGTCCTCGCAATATATAAGATGGAAATAAAAAGTAACAACCATAAAAGCATATTAACACAAAACAAATTTGAAATAAGAAGTTCACCTCAAAGAGCATGAGAAAGCAAGTCCGGATGTGTTCGCTCGATGAATTCTCTAGATTTTCAAGAGCAATCCTTAGGATTTGAGGACCATTGAACCTTCACAAGCGGAACATCTTTATTTTGAAGTCGTTTAACCTCTGAAGCAATAATTCGAATAGGATGCTGCTCATAAGTTAAATTCGGCGAAACATCAATTTCTTCCACAACACCGGGCTCAAGAATAGAATCGGAATCTCGAAGGCATTTCCGTAATTGAGAAACGTGAAACACGTCATGCATGGTAGAAAATTGAGCCAGTAATGAAAGGCGATAAGCCATGGAACCAATACGTTCGGTGATAGGAAATGGCCCAATATATCGAGGCGCTAACTTTCCCGATCGACTGAAACGTACTACACCCTTCATAGGTGAAACACGAATAAATACAAGATCTCCCATAGAAAATTCTAATTTCCTTCTTCGATTATCGGCATAGGATTTTTGTCTACTTTGGGCTTCTTTCATCCTATGACGAATAAGTTCAATCTTTTCTGTGGAATCACGAATAAAATCTGGACCTAAAACCAGCTTCTCACCGGCCTCAAGCCAACAAGAAGGGGTTCGGCATGGCCTTCCATAAAGTGCCTCGAAAGGTGCCATACCAATACTAGATTGGAAGCTATTATTATAGGAAAATTCAACAAGAGAAATATGATCCTCCCAACTTCCACCGAAATCAAGCACACAAGAACGAAGAAGATCTTCAAGAGTTTGATTCACACGCTCGGTTTTTCCATCGGACTGAGGGTGATAAGCGGTGCTAAAATTAAGCTTCGTTCCTAAAGCTTTTTGAAGAATCTTCCAGAATCCACTAGTATACAATGGATCACGATCACTAACAATAGAAGTAGGAACTCCATGTAGTTTAACAATTTCTTTGATAAAGAGTTTGGCCAGAAGAGGAACGGTTCGGTTCGACCGAACGGGAATAAAATGGGCGGATTTAGTAAGTCTATCAATGATCACCCATAAGCTATCATGACCCGAACGAGAACGGGGAAGACCATCAATAAAATCCATGGAAATTTGATCCCACTTCCAAATTGGAATTTCCAATGGTTGCAATAACCCACCGGGCCTTTAATGTTCGGCCTTGACAAGTTGGCAAGTCATGCAACACTTAACAAAGTTAGCAATATCAGATTTCATTCTCTCTCAATAATAAAGTCGCTTCATATCCGCGTACATTTTACTACTACCGGGATGAATGGAAAATTTGGAACGATGAGAATCTTCTAGAATGTCTTTACGAATATCTCTAATGTTTGGCACTATAAGTCTACCAAATTTCCGAATGCCGCTACGAGAATCAATATCAAAGTCTTTCAAACCTTCAATATCGGTTTTATCCTTAATATTCTAGCTAAGAAGAGCCAATTCGGGATCTAGCCTTTGAGCTCAAGGATGCGGTCTAACAGAGAGGGACGAGCCTCAAGGCTACATAAAGCAAGAGATGAAAATAAATCAAATACACAATCTCTAATCTCATAAGTGGATAAAACCTCGAGATCATGCCCTTCGGATATCATCATAGAAACAACCGCTTGTTTCTTACGACTAAGAGCATCAGCAACTCGATTTCCCTTTCCGGGAGTATAAAGAATATCAAGATCATAAGAGGCAAGGAATTCTAGCCAACGCTGTTGACGCAAATTAAGTTCCTTTTGAGAAAATAAATATTTCAAAGACTAATGATCAGTATAAAGTATAAATTTCTCTCCCAAAAGATAATGTCGCCAAATTCAAAGGGCGAAAACGATAGCCGCGAGTTCTAAATCATGTGTGGCATATCTAGTCTCAGCCGGCTTCAATTGCCTAGAAGCATAAGCAATAACACGTTCTTTTTGCATAAGAACGGCACCCAAACCAACGTGACTAGCATCGGTATAAACAACAAAATCATGATTCCCTTCGGGAATAACAAGAATAGAAGCATCAGAAAGGAGTTCTTTTAATTTCTGAAAAGAAGTTTCACATTTGTTCGACCAAATGTATTTAACACCTTTCTTTGTTAAGCCGGTAAGAGGCACGACAATTTTAGAAAAGTCCTTTATAAAACGGCGGTAGTAGCCCGCCAATCCAAGGACGCTACGGATTTCCGTCACACTCTCCGGTCTCTTCCAGTTTTGAATCGCTTCAATCTTTGAAGGATCCACGAAAATTCCGGATTCGGAAATAATATGACCGAGAAACTTCACACGAGATTGCTAAAAGTGGCATTTAGAAAATTTTGCTTTTAATCGACTACTCCTAAGAGTTTCCAATACAATCCGAAGATGCTTTTCATGTTCCTCCTCCGTTTTAGAATACACAAGAATATCATCAATAAAGATGAGAACAAACCGATCGAGGAAGTCTTTGAAAACTCGATTCATAAGGTCAACGAAATAAGCCGGAGCATTCGTTAAACCAAATGGCATAACTAGCCATTCATAAGATCCATAACGAGTACGGAACGAAGTCAAAGGAATACTATCCTCTGCAATACGAAGCTGATGAAAACCGGTAGCCAAGTCCAATTGTGAAAAGACTCTAGCACCACTAAGTTGATCAAATAAATCATTAATCCGAGGTAAAGGATATTTATTCTTAATAGTAAGAACATTAAGCTTGCGGTAGTCGACGCAAAGCCTAAGTGTACCATCGGATTTCTTCACGAAAATTGTTGAAGCTCCCCAAGGCGAGGAACTAGAGCGAATAAATTGCTTCGTCTCCAATTCGGATAATTTTTTACGCATCAATTCATTCTCCTTATTGGACATGCGATAAGGAGGACGAGTAATAGGTTGAGCTCCAGGTATGAGATTAATTTTGAACTCAATTGCTCGCTTAGGTGGTAATCCTAAAACGGGCTCAAATATGTCAGAAAATTCACGGACGACATGAATAAGAGAAATGACATCTTCCTCATCATCATTGTCACCATCAAGAGGATTTAGAGAATATAAAGATGCCATCAAAGTGGAATCCGAATCTTTAAGAACAATAGAAATCTGCTTAATAGGTAGTGGATGTCGAAGATAATTAGTCCGCTCAGGACATAGGATATGAGCTTCATAGCGGTTAAGCCAATCCATACCCAAAATCATTCCAAAGCCTAAGTAACGCATGACATGCAATTCGGCTAGGAAAGAAAAATCACACAAAATAATCTCGACATCTTTACAAAGCAAACTGAGTGTTGCGGATCCACCAACGGGATTCGCAATTCTCAGAGAAGTCATTAAAGCGACAACAATTAAAGAAAAGGTATCAACAAGTTCCTTTGATATAAAAGAATGGGATGCACCCGTATCAAAAGGAACTCGAATAGGTTGACCATGAAATATAATAATGCCATCAAGGATTGAATGAGGCATACCTTGACCGCGAGATGTGTTGCCAGGGGCTTGAGCCACATTAAGCTTTCCCTCCTTCTTGCCTTGAAGTCTGGGGCATAAATGTATATAATGATCCTGGATTTTACAATAGCGACAAGAGCGGGGCTTTGAACACTTGTTCGCAAAATGGTCCTTAGAACCACAGTTAAAGCATTGCCCACTACTTGGGGTAGAAGTCTTTGCTGCCGGAGGTGCAGGTTTCCCCTTTTTGTTGGGATAAGGACCTTTGAATTTGTTTGGCCTCTTCTTGTTGTTGAAGTTTGGTTTGGCACCCACCACCTCAACATCACTTTCCCTATCCGCCTCTTCAAGACGAAGAGCGATATCAATGAGTTGGTCAAAGGAAACTTCTAATTTGAGAAGTAATGGCTTCTTGAGATTTTTGTTTAAGCCATAAACGAACCTTTGGTTCTTCTTCAATGGGGTGTTGATGTATTCAACCCCATATTTAGACAATGACTCGAAGGATGCGACATAATCTGCCACAGAGGATTCACCTTTAACAAGGTCTATGAAACGACGAGCCAATGTCACCTTCTCAGCTTCCGGCATGAATTTTAATTCGAAGCGTTCCCGGAATTGCTCCCAGGTGAGATCCGCTTCATTGATTTCAGAAATAAGAAGTTCGTACCAGTCCAATGCTCTTTCTTGGAGCATACTAGAGGCCACCTGAACTCGGTGAAGATCAATAAGGTTCATGCGAGAAAATATTCGGTCGCATGTTCTTAGCCAAGCCTGGACTTCTATAATAGTTTCAGAACCTTTGAATGGCTTCCCACCCAAGTTGGTATAATCGCTGCACAAGCGTGCAAATCCAACTTAGGGTGAGAAGGTTCCTGATTAGGACCAGCTGCCTGAGCGTTCTTTACTAAATCAAGAAGCTGTTGAGCAGTCATAAAAACTCCATCCTAGGGAGCAGCAGTAGGTGGTCCGGCTCTGGGACGACCTGGCCTAGACATTCTCTTCTTTAAGAAAGAGAGAAGAAGAAAAGTTATTCTCCAAATAAATATCAAGCAAATCTTGATAGATAGAACAAGGATACATAAAAGGAAATAGGGTGAATCGGTACGAAGACTCGAATTAAATCCTAAGGCACGACTCCTAAGTTGGACTTAGGACGATGATCCTTGTTAAGTTATTCTACATTGTTCCGAAGTTTGGCTCTGATACCAAGCTATGACACCCCACCTCTATACCCACGCTAGCCAAGAACACTACGGAGTAATGCTGTTAACTAACACGGAGAATAAGTCTGTTGAGGAGCGACCATCCGTGTAATTTCTTTATGCGAGCATCGAGATGTCAGATAGTATAGCATGCATTTCATTTAAGGAGGAAATCCAACGTACCGATACAAACTCAAAGCTACTACACAGTGGCTATATATAATCTTCGGAAACAAACGTAGAAATAAACATAACACAAATCAGTCACAGACATCCATATCAGAAAGGCGGAAAAAGATATGAATATATAACACATGAAAGTGTACATCAGAATAGTGGTCTGAAAGATCCACGATAATACACAAGAATAGCAACATGTGCTATACAAAAGAATAAGTATACATCATAGAGTATATATCTCAAATGTATACATCCAAAAACTACTAATCTAAGTAGTTAGCCAAAAGTCAGAGTAATCCCAGAAGAGAAGTCAAGCAGAAGCACCTGTAACATCTCGGTCTGACCCGAGTATTATTTCATAAGAAAATAATAAACGGATCAGTCTAGCTATAAATATCAGATGACATGATATAGAATAAAAGATATGGCATAAACATGTAATAACCATAATGGCATACTACTATAAGAATGTAATTAAAAATCAACATGAGATTAGTCAATATCACAAGAATCTTCTCAAAGAGAAAATAGGGTATCATACCCTAAGCTTGTATTCATAACAAGTCAATGACACACAAATTTACCAATGCACAAAAATTGATAAAACTTATCAATGGAAATCATGAAAATTGGTGAAGCACAAAATTCCAGAAATCATCAAAAGAAATCCAGAAATCACAAGAAGGGGGAGACCTATCACAAAACAGGAGTATGAAAACTCACCAACACGTGTAAAACAAAACGAGATGCTATCTCATGGTAGCTAACCATTAATTTTTAAGCTGAAGCTCCACAAGAATGCCCTAAAGACCGTGGGGCGCTACCCCACATATGTGATGTAGAAACATCACACAAACGGGGTTTAGTCTCCCTCGTAGACAAAGAGACATCGCACAATTGCTAGTCTAAATCACAAAAATGATCGTCATGATCATCAAGAAGTGTCAATCACACCAAGCTAGTAAATGTATGAGTTTAGCTTCATGTCCCATAACCACTTGCTTAACTTAAATATTTACGAACAAACTGTAGATCTTCACTAGAAAATTGTCACAAGAGGTTCAATCGAACAAGTCCAAGAATTAACCGACGAAGTAAACACAAGCGTTTCATACCACTTGTTTTACTAAGTCATTTAATTAGATTTCTCATCCGAGTGAGGTAATGGCTTGTATATACTAGTAGATTGGAAAACGTTTTGAGAAAACGAGCTTTATATTTAAAATAGTGTTGAAATCATTTGGAAGAAAGGTTTTTGATATTTACTACTAGTATTAAAACCTTTATATTTTTAAAGTGACAAATCACAAAAATGATTGTAGAAACAATCTATCACAAAAAATTCACATTCAAAGACGTGAACAAAATCCAAGGAAATCAGCTCAAAATGCATCAAAGTGGAAGTAGGTGGTGCGACCTAGCATGCCGAGTGACGTAACGAAATACAGGTCGAACGACCTAAGTATAAAAGGCGAGCGGTTTAAGGGGTCAGGCGACCTAAAGAAAAATAATGTCTAACTACCTAAAGGAAATAGGGTCAAGCGATCTAGTGGGTTGCGACTTAGGGGGTGAGCGACCTAAGCTGAGCGACCTCAAGGAAGCGAGCTAGGCGTGCGACCTAACTGGTGAGAGACCTAGTGGTAAAACAAGTCGAGCGACCTATAGGAAGCGAGCTAGGCGTGCGACCTAGGACGTAACGACCTAACAGGTCTCGAGATGCCTCAATGGTCAAGCGACCTAAATGAATGAACGACCTAAGGTACGAACGACCTAAGGATGGCGACCTAGTGTGTTGATGAACTAGGCAAGTGACCTAGCGATACTTTAGATCGCCGAGCAACCTAAGGGATAAACGAGCTAAGGGGCGAACAACCTAAGGGATAAACGAGCTATATGCAGGCAGAGACTTATCCACGCAAGCGAGGTAACAAGGCAGAACGACCTAAGTGCGGTTTTCTTGCCAAAAACACTAAAAATTGGGGTTTTTCACCAATTCAATCCAAACCAAATGCAAATGTACATGTTAAAGTGATAGGAATTCATTCCCAACAATCCAAGATAGTCATAGACAAGAATGTGAGATAAAAATATCACCTTTTCACGAAAATTGATGAAGATGAAGCTTGAAAGCAAAGCAAGAACAATCACAAGCTTGAATCAATGTCTTCTCTTGAATTTGGAGTAGATGTTAGATTAGCAATGAAGACTAAGACTTTGGAGTTTTAATTTCCCATTCCTCTCCCCAATTTTGATGAAGCTTGAAGTGTTAGGAAATGAAGAAGGAAGTGATGAAGAGGAGATGGGTTGGAACTGAGTTAGTAAGTGGTTCAGCCCAATCCAAAGCCCAAAGCGAAAAAGTAGCAAAATTTCCACTAACTCCAAACATATCGAAGTTTATACTTAAAAGATTGCAAACGACGTTTTGAACTCAATGGAAGTGGTCTCGAGTCCTAATTTGACTGTATGCAAAAAGTAGCTTTTCGAACCAAAATCTGACTAACGATAAAATATTTAAATAAAATATTTAAATATAAAATCGACAAATATGCGGGTTGTTACATTAAGGATTTGAGAATTTAATTTCCGGTGCTTTTCAAAATTTGGTTTTCAAAAGTTTTGAAAAAAATATATTATTTGAAAGTATTTTGAATGGAAATTGTTTCAAAAGAATTTTAAAAGAAGTAAGTCAGTACTCTCCTCTTTTGTCACTGGAAAATAATTTCGATGATGACTGCAGCATCATCGAAATTCATTTTCAAGTCTCAAAGTGGGGAGACCACTTAGTAGCTTTGCTACACTTTTGTTTTGGAAAATGGATTTGATTTGAATTTCTTGAGTATGATTTGATGTACAAAATATATATATGTATATATTTATTTCAAAACGATTGAAGTGAAACTGGAAATTTAACTTTTAAGTTTTTGTTAAGTGATGGTTTTCAATTATTGAAATGAACCAATTTTTTTGAATAATTGGAGTATCTAAAATGAGAAATAAAATTGAAACAATTTGAAACAGTTGAACTAGGATAAAATTAATTTGTATAATACTCAATTACATTCTAAAACATATATAACTTACCTGAAATATTCAAAAGTTAAAATGTTAGTGTGAATATGTAATTGAAGTTATACAAGAGAAAACTTAAGTAATAAAATTTGTTCAAACTAAATTTGGCTTAATAAAAATGTTGTAAATAAAAGGTAAATTTGTATAGTGCTCAATTACATTTAGAAACATTAATAAAACTTAACTGGAAAAAAGTTTGAATGTAATGAAAACATGTAATTGAATAATATACAATATAAATGTAAGTAATAAGGTGTCCAAAAATAAAATTTATATGGTTTTGAATTAATTGTTGTATTTGGTAATATGTATTTTGAATCTATCTTTCCTTTCTGTTTGTTTCTATTCTCCTATCTCGTTCCTTTATGGGGATGAAAAGTTTTGAGTGGGGGAGAGTGTAACGATCCAAGAATTTTAACGATTTAAATAACGTAATTAACTAAATTTTTCTTGAAAATAAATAGTTAAATTTTTGCAATGAAAAATTGATATTTGGAATACGTCTATTTAAACGAGCAAGTGTCAGATTTTCATCAGAAAATATGTATGTTTGTTCTATTGTATAATTTCAATTTTTAATTTTAAATCAGTTGAAATTTGATGGAAATAAATTATTTTTGAAATTGGAATATTTTTATATAATAAAATTGTAAATCATTTTCTGAGCGGGACTTTATAATTCAGTTCACCAAATTTGGATTGCTCTAGCTCCGTTTATCTTATTTTCAGCGTTTTAGCAGCAGTTTTGGCGGCGAAATTTGAGTTTTGATAGTTCGGTCGTATTGTTGATATCTATGTACCATTTTGTTTGTCTCGTCGTGCTGATCTCCGTAGTATATTCATTTGTGTATTTCCGCGTCTGGTACGCGGTGGAATCTGTGAAACGATTAGCCGTATCGGTTCCGCATTCGAGGCTTTTTGGTTCTGTGTCCTTTAGTTTGTCTCTGGTAAAGCTAATAGCCACTAGCTTTTATTATTTTCAAAATTTAAGGCGTGACTTTTTGTTTTCCCCACTGGTTCTAATATTATTAATTGGTTCGTACTCCTCTCTTCTCTTCCCATTTTGTTCTGTCTTCTTCAAAAAAAAGTGAAAAGCATATAAACTTTATATATCAGAGAGCATAGCATGTTTCCTTTCGATTTCCACCTTTCTTGGCCGAGCATCCTTCTTCCCAAACCTTCCCTTCTCCAATGTGCCAAGACCATGCACCATCCCCTCCCTCCTCTAGCCGCTGCCAGCACACCATGTAACAACCCGCGGTTTTGCGATTACCTGTTAATAAATTAAAATGTGATTTTAATTAAATTAGGGTTAATAATAATAATTTGGAGTGACAAATTGATTTATAAACTGTTTATTTGAATAAACAATGAATTTGAGCAAAAATCTATTTTTGATGTTTATGGAAATTTTGTTTGAAACAAATAAAAAAATATTGTTCATAAAATTTTAATGGTTTAAAATGTAGAAAATATTTTAATTTATAGTGTAACATAATTTATTTTATGATATGTTCATTTTACAAAATTGTATGTAAAAATTTGGTAGAGTAAAGCTTTTAAAACATAGAAAAATGGTTGAGAAAACTATAAAATTTGGCTAAGTGTTTAACATTGCTTATTGGGTTGGATGTTGGGTCCAAACCTATTATCTCATTTCCGAAATTAGCCTTGTGAATGAACTATACGTTCATTCTTTCTATCCTCCTCATTCTCTTCATCTAACCTAGAAAGCTCTAAAACCCAAATAATGGTTTCTTCCCCAAATCCAAATCTAAGCTCCAAATTAATTAAAAATCAAGGAGAAATAGGTAGCAAATCAAACTCTGCATGTTTCTAGCTTCAATCCAAGACCAAAGCTTCAATCTTTGCTTGGTAAATCTGCTAATTTGCCGCAAATAAATCCTAAGGTGAGTTATAAACTCACACTTCTGACTTAAACAAGCTAGCATGTCGATTATATGTTGTTTCTTTGTTGGTTCCTGAAACAAATTTTCTACGATTGAACCTGAAATGAATTTGGCCATATCTCCCTTGTTTCTTACCCAAATTGGATGATTTTTAATGTTTTGGAAAGTTCATACGTTGTACTAAAAGTTTCATGTTTTGAGATTTATGAAATTTTGGAGTAAAATTGGTCAGAACTGTACTTCTTTATTGCTGTCCTGAGAGTAAAACGACAGCGACAATGAATTTAGATCTGAAAATTGTTTGAGTCGTAAATTTTTCATCCCTTGTTGGAATTCAATGATTTTTGATGTCCTAGAAATCTTAGGAAATTTTCTACAACCTTTCTTTTATTTACTTTACCAAATTTTGATGTTTAAAAGGACAAAATTGGGTTTGAAATAGTGGGTATATTTCAGGCTCTGTATTTTCTAAGTTGAAACTAGAAATTAAATTTGCCATAACTCTTTCGTTACTTATCATAATTCGATGATTTTTGATGTTCTAGAATGCTTAGAATATCCTCTATAATTTTCATTTTTCGTGCTTTCTCAAATTTTGGGTTGAATAGGGGCGAACTGGCTAAACAAGCCACTGGCCTTTGTTTTTCCTATGTATTCACTTCCTGGCATGAGTCCGACTTTGAGATGTCGCAGTTTCTTTGTCTCTTATCGGAACTCAGTGATTCTTTTTGCATTTTAAAGTACAAATGTTGATCTTTATTTCTACAAATTTTTAGGTCATTCCGACCATGTTAACTAGTATATATCTGCTGTTGAACTTGGACTCACAACTTATTTTTATCGGAATTTTATAAGTTTAAACTTCCGATATTTTTTTGTATTTCTTGATGATTCTTTCTGAATTTCGTACACAGGTTTTATAAATGAGTTTTGAAATGTTTTTCAAGTAAATTGGTTTTTGGAATAATTATTATATATTATTTTTAAGAATAAAATTTTAGTATCTCTATAATAAGATAGATTGCAAAAGCGGTTTATAAAGTGATTTTAAATTGTTTTAAAAGCTCGTTTTCTCCAACATATAATTTCTATACAAAATACACATTTTTTCACAGTCGATCGAATGAGAAAGAGAGTTACACTATTGGGTAAAACGCGTAGTATGGGATACGTGTGTTTATCCTTATGGTTAATTCCTGATTTGTCCGTTTGATCGTTTTGGCCTATGGGTCTAGTTTACCGATGATATGAGGTGAACCTTTTACTGCTTTGAGTGTGAACTTTACTAGCGGTTAGTAAACCGTTTAGTGCGAATGGGTGGTATGAGACACACGTTAACACTTTTCGGGTTCCTTTCCAAGAGTTTGTGACACATTTGCCTATTGGTGTGCCAGTATTGGACCTTCGGGTCATTTGCCATTGCGACATATTTGTCTTCGGACGTTTGCCATTGCGGCGTATCTATCTTCGGACGTTTGCCATTGCGGCGTATTTGCCATTGCGGCGTATTTGTCTTTTGACGTTTGCCTTTGGGCAAGGTACCTATTATGTGAAACAGTACTGGGCAAAAATAGCACGTGCAAAACCTTTTTGAGATGATTTTACCCTTGTGTGTCATCATTTTGGAATCGGTCCTTTGAACCATTCGGTGGCGATTACTTCGGGATTTTTGGACACTTGGAAGTTCTTTTGAGATTTTCATTGCCTACACTAGTGTGTTGAGATTTGCCTTTTGGCATATATATATATATATATATTGAGAATGCCTATTGGCGCTATTTATGGGATTTGCCTTTTGGCGTTGTATGAGATTTTTATCCCTTTGTTGACATTTGCCTTATGGCTTATGTCGAGATGGTTTTGCTTATATTTTCCTTGGAGTTGCCGATATGGCGGGTTTGGGAATTACTCTTTTAGGAGTTTACATTATACTATTCCCTAAACCATTCTTATTTGATTTATGATTGCTGATGATATGAGGCGTGCTACATTTTAGCGATTCATGAGATTTTTCATCTCCTTTGTGTTTTGTGCTTATTGAAGCAATAATGTCCTATCACCTAGTGTAACCATATATGCCATACATGATGCGTATCCTCAATATGTCTATGGTTAGCTTTCTTATTGTTTCTTCTTGTTTAGGAAGAACATCACGATGCTTTTATGCTCTATTATTCTTCTATCACTTTTATTGATTTGTTTAGCTAGACTGACCCGTGTATTTTATACTTGGGTCAGATCGAGGTGTTTCAGGTTAGGTACATTTGGACATAGCCTATTTTGCTTCCGCATGGACTTATCTCTTAGCTTCTTTTGTTTATTTTTTTTGTATAGTCCTTTTTGTTGGCACTCTGTTGTAAATACTTTTGACCCATGTTTGGGTTGTGGTCGTCATACCACTTTGATGTATCATTTTGGATTGTACTAGTGATTGTATCTGTACTTATGCATATGTATGCATTTCTGCTGTTCTGTGATGTTATTTACATTTAAGTCGTTATGTTTTGTTCTGATAGATCCATTAGCCATTATAGTTTTGTATTAAATATTTATTGCATATGTCGATCCACTTGAGAAGAAAAAAAAGATAGCACTTATCGACGTATTCAGTAGATAGTTAAGACAAGGCTATAGATGGTCGCTCCTATCCAGCTCTATTCTCCGCATTAACAAACGGTATTACCTCATAATACTATTTGTTAATATGAGTCTCAGAGTGGGGCGTCACACACCATCTCCAGATCTGCCAATGTCAGCCTTCCTCCCCTTGCCCGCACCTCATCTCCAGCCCACCCACAAACGTCACACCACATGCACCGTAAATTGTCACCCTCCTTCCTCCTAGTCACCTTCGTGGCTCACACAACCGAACCCAATCACCTCCCACTCTCTCCCTCCAACTAAACCCATCTTCCTTTCAATGAAACAACAGCCGAGCATTCCTCACTCCCTTCGAACCCAGCGCAGCCTCCGAGCTCAGACCGAGCCTTCCTCCGACCATTTCAACACCCAACCGAGTCCGCTACCATCATGCTCTCTCTGCCTCCTTGAACTCCGCCATTTCCTTGACCATTGTTAATGATTATATATGCTTGTAATTGATATTTTATGCTATTATTTTATTGTTCTCACTCTGCAAGTTCCCTGTTAGTTTAGGAATTCCCTATATGTTGAAAGGATACATACCCGAATGATCTTGTAGATTAGGGGAAAATCGTTATGGGTTGAAATCATAATCCCAAGCGATTTTATTGATTTTGAAATTTTGGGATTACGGGTTGAAATTATATATACCCGTAAATATTAAATTATTGTGGATTGAAATGATAAATATATGTATCATTTGGCCATAGAATGAAAATTTTATATAGACACAGTCAGTCTATTTTCAAAAAATGATTTCCAATGTTTTAGAAGGAAATATATGGGTTTTAATAAATATTGATTATTAAATATAATATAAAGGTTTTATTTTAATGTATTGAATTATATATTTAGGAATTTTAAATTTATAAGTTATGTTTTGAAAAATGTAAATTCTAAGATTTTACTTATGGTTTTATTATTTTTAAATAAATAAAATATAATTAAAATAAATTTAAAAATAAGATTTAATTTAATATTTTTTAATATAATAAAATTTAATAAAAATTTAATTTAACTAATATATAAAATATGTTTTAAAATATTTATTTAAATTTTTTTTAATGTTTTTAAATAGATTTTGTATTAACTATAATAAATAAAAGTCGAAAGATAAATTGAAATTGATTTGTAATTTAATTTGTTTAAGAATTATATTCAAATCAGAATTGATTTGAAACTTACTGATTTTTAGATTTTGAAAGATATGATTTATAACTTGATAACTTGGTTTTGATTTAAGGAGATTAAATGAATATTTTCGAATTTAAATAAAGTTGAAATTGAATATTGATTTAAATTTGTAATTTGAGATTTTATTTAAATGTTATTAAAAGTGATTTAGTGAATATTTTCAAATTTAAATTAAATTAAAATTTAATTTTGAAATATAAATGAAATTTATCGAATTGAGTTATTGTAAATTGTTTGAATATTGAAACTTTGAAACATATTGAATTGGAGGTGGTTTAAATTTGTAGTTCAAACCTGGATTTGAAATCGATATGAATTAAAAATGGTTTTAATTAAAATTTGAATTGAACCTTTAACCTTTTAACTGAAATTGTTGAACTGAGATTGATTTAAATTGAATTTTGGAATTATAGTTGATATGAATTGTTTGGAGAAATTGGAAGAAATAATTCTAATTTGAAACTATTTTCAATATAAACTCTTTTAAATAAATAAGCTATTTATAATATATAAACTATTTGTTCTATCTATAACCTATTTTTAAATATAAACAATTTTTAATGTATAATTATTCCAAGATATAAACTACTTTAAATATTCAACCTGTTCAAGTTGGAACTGTTATGATTTAGATTTAATAGATTTAAATGCGAATACTTTGATATGATAGTTTAATCTATTTTGCGGTTATGATTTTGAAAGTGATATGATTTCGAAAGTGAATATGATTTCGAAGGTGTTATGATTTTGAAATGAGTATGATATTTTGATATGAAGTATGAATTATTTGAAATGAAAATGACCACGGTGTGAAATAAGCGTTTGGTTGTTAAAGAGACCGGGATCGGATATTGTCATACTCTCTGCCAATACCGAAAACTACTTTAATTAACAATTGTGCATATGGTGGAAATTCCAGAACGAAGTAGGATGGTTTGGTGAACGTTTGTTGAGAGGACCCGAAACCGACACCCTCAGAATCTGACAATAAACCACACATGTTCAAACCAGAGTGCACTGATTGCAGATAATCATGAGAGAGAAAAGAGAGGGTGAGAAGAAAGAGGGAAGAAAGAAGAAGAGAAGAGAAGAAAAAGAGAGAAGCATAACCAAAACAATACAGAATCTCACATCGCAACGGAATAACATATAATATAGATCGATAATCTTTACAAAGAGAAACTATGATATACATAAATCAATATCAGTGTACACAACAAATAATCATTAGCTTGGACAGTTATAATAACCTGTCCTCACAAATGCTGATGATTTACAACAGCAACAATCAATAGCAATGTAGCAGAATAATAAATAGATATGTGTATACGACATGAAGATCTCCAGCTCGCCTGTTGAAGCTCCAAAAGCACCAAATCTTAACTTGTAAATATACTCGGTCTGACCCGAGTATTGAAAGGGAAGAACACCCGGATCAGTCTGGTAAACCAGCGTGAGAAAACACACCTCAACTGAATTTATAAAGTTATCAAAACTTTTCCTTTATCAAAATAAAAGGTATCCCGTAAGACCGAGTCGCAAATAAATACCGACAAGGTTTTTACCTTACAGTAACCAAAACATCTCATATCAAATCCTCTTATATTATAGTAGTGTCTATTGCACACAAATAATATTAAAATAGCTGAAATTGTTACATATTAAATTCCAGCATACACCATGTAATACAAGGCTTTCTACAATAGAAAACTGCAGGCACGTATTGGATTTTGGATTTCCAAACAAATGACTAGGTAAAGGGACTACCTTCCGACCAACACAGTACACCTCTAGAGGGATTTACCTAGGGGGAGATACTGACCGCCTAAACCAACACAAGACCGGCCTACCCATACCTGGATAGTACCGAATATGTCATCACTCCGGTCGTTACCGACCTTTATTCGTGGCACAAGCATAAACAACAATAAATAGATACATGACGTTATAGCATGTAAAGATATATTTAGAAGAGTGATGACATATCCTAATGGGAGCGACCCATTTTAGCCTTGCTGCTTCTATCCCTGTTTCAGTCATTTTCCAAGGAGTGAGGCCAAAAAGGTATCGATTAACTTTCACATATCACATATCTCATCACATCATCTCATCAAATGCCACATTGCCATTTCCGTTGACTACTAATTCCTTTCACAAAAATACAACCCTTGAGCTCGTACGTCTCATGGAAGGGTGTTAAGCTAAGAGAAGTTGCCTTCTCCGCCACCAAACAGATGTACGTTTGTAAAAACCAATGTACGTAATCATTAGAAATGCAATGTCAGACACTCGTCCATACAAGTTGTCCAGGAACAGGACAAACTGAAGGTACTTTCCCACCACATCCTGTCGAGAAATCCCTAGGATTAGTAGCGAATAGTCCTTGCATTGGATATTTCATAACAAAGAGACTACTGCTACTATATGTATATTGGGATTTTAACCCCAAATGATCAACAAGCAGTCCTTCACTATGAAAATCCTAAATATCAATATCATCGACCAACCTGCACAATCGTCGTATAAATGTTGGTCCGAAGTGGTTTTCAGATAAATCTAATCCCGGTCTCTTCGCACCAACAACGCAAAAGCGTTTCTCAACCTCACACATAAATTAAATCTCATAGACTTATCACGTTTCCAACTTTCAACTTGCTATCCTTCGGCCAAGAAGGAAGCTCGATAGATTGGAGTAATCACTCCGCACTATACGAATCAACATCCTTAACACAAATGATAATCAAGCCTACACGGATGGCTACGTTGTAACGACCTGGATTTTTGGCCATCAGATATCGAGAAAAATTAATGGATTTAATTATAAAAGATAAGGTTTTTACAAGTCAAATAGATGGGTTTTCTGATATATTAAATATTTGAGTATATTAATTGATTTCAGAAACTATATCAAATATGGAATTACAAAAATCTCTAGATATGACGAATCTTATAGAAAAATAAATTATATTTATATATAAACTCCACCATTTGAACTTAAGATAAATATCCACATATTTGTATAGGAAAATATCCATTAATATAATATATTCATGTGTATGTATGTTACGAAAATATTGTAAAGATAAACAAATATATATACGTGAATGTATAAGCTCCAAAATGGCAATTTCAAACTTATGTGTGTGTGTGTGTATATATATTTATATGGGTATATGTTGTAAAATATAGTGTTTACGAAAAAATAATAATATATACACCTATATTTGCAAAACCATATGTGTATTTAAATATATGTGAATATATATGATAACATAAGTAAAAGTATATATATATATACGTTATGTGAATTAATAAATAAGTATATATATAAATATGCAAGAAACATCATGATGGCAAACATCAATTCAAGCATACAAAATATTTTATCAATGTCAAAGCATTTAATCAAGTCATAGGAAAAATCAAATCAGGTCAAAACATTTTCAAATCAAAAATGAAATAAAAGAAAAAGAAAATATATACAGGATAAAGATCAAAGCCTGTACAAGTTTCAGCCTGACTTCCCCATCCTCTATATATATATATATATATATATATATATATATATACCTTTACTTGTTTCATTTTCTAATTCGAACAAAACTAAGTAAAACAGAGAACCAAAACTGCCTTTTTTCATAACTTAAGAAAAGAATCAAAATACTCAAATAAACAAAGGGAATCAACCACAAAAGCTAGCAGTTCCTGTTCAAAACACTGCTCTATTCAAAGGTGAGTAAACATACTTTTATATACGGTAAATTTGGATTGTGCCTGAATGTATTACTCAGAAGTATGGTGTCGGGTATACTTGAAAAACAGAAATACAAGTATACATATATGTGAATATATGTCAAGTTTAGCCAGAAGAACCTAAACCTATACATTTTTTTCATCCCTGTTCTGTATATCTATATATAAGAAGATGCTATGCCTAGCTTCAAAATTTACTATCTCTCGACTTAATTAGTTTTAGACTATGATGTTAAAAGGAAATCTTCTTGTTTTCATTTGTACTTCGTTCTAAAAATTGTTTTATTTGACATTATGAAGGGTAAAGCTTTGGAAAGAATATTCTATAGTAAATAAATCGAAATGGAGAAAATTTGAACATCACGCTTATTTCTTTGATTTATATGAATGTGATCGGCATCTAAAATGTTGATTTTTGATGGTGGTTTCAAAGTTTTTAGTGAGATATCGAGGTTGAAATTCCGAGATGAACGGAATTGGGACGGAGGAGAAATTCTGGCTTTGGGTTTGATTTCGGGGGTTGACGTTAGGCATGGAGGAGGGTAAAAGGAAGGCGCACACGGGAAAAATGGTTCGCCATTTTTCTGGTTGGTGGTTTGTCTAGTCGTGGTAGATTTAGGGTTAAAGTGGGTTTTGCTTTGGCTTCGGGTGCAAGGGAAATGGTGGAGGCGAGAAGCGAAAGGGGAGGTGCAGTACCGGGGGAAATGAAGGAGGCATTCATGACGAAGTGCTGGTCAAAATTTAGGTGTGGATGGTGGTCTACGGTGGCTGGATGAGGCGATTTTGTGGCTGCAGTTTTTCGTTCGAGGGGTAGTGAAATGGCTCGATTTCGAACCGGGAGTTCGAACGTGATTTCAGGTAGATGGACGAAGGTAGGAGGCCGTGGGTGATGTAGGGGGATGGTCGACGACGAGATGGATGGTCGGAGTGTTGCGTGCACGTTTGCGTGCACGTCTATGTGCACATATCTCGTCTGGAAGAAGAGCAGCAGAAAGAAAGTAAGAAGAAGGGAAGAGGGAAAAAAAAGAAACGGGTCGTAAAATTAATGGGCCAGAGGAAAAAAAAATAAAGGAAAAGAAATAAAGATTAAGAAGAGAAAATAAAAGAAAGGAAAATAAAACGATAAAAGAAAAAAGGAAGAGAAATAGGAAAGGAAAATGGAAAAAAATAATAAATGGAAAAAAAGAAAGAAAGGTAAAAAGGAGAAGAGATGAGTTTTACAAATTACTTATATGACAATTTATATTTTTCTAAAGATCTATTTTTAATCCAAAATTTTAAGCTCAATAATATTTCATAATTTAAATGGAATTTAATTACTTTATTTTTTGAATTGAAACTTATATAAATTAACCAAGTAAACATTAAATAAAGTGGTAAACCTCTATTAACTAATAATAGATGGTTTTTTAGTTCCTTTAATTGTAGTAATTTGGATAAAGATATAAATGGATTATGTTAAGTAAAATTAATAAAATTAAAATATGTGATTGTATGATATGTGTTATCGATCGTTAAATTGATAACAACC
This sequence comes from Allium fistulosum, assembly GCA_030737815.1. NCBI lineage: Eukaryota > Viridiplantae > Streptophyta > Magnoliopsida > Asparagales > Amaryllidaceae > Allium > Allium fistulosum. The sequence continues at coordinate 1,029,508,564 of CM060902.1, forward strand.
TATAACCTGCCTTAATTCCATTGGAGGTTTAATTCAATTATCCTTGTCTGTACCATTAAGTGGTCAGACTAGTTAAATAGTAAATTAAGAATGACGATACGGGGTATTTAAATAAAGGTCTGTGATAAGTTTCTATATTGAATATTGTCACCTTAATTATATATTGTTTATTTTAAACAATTTACCCTTTTAAATTTATCACTTGGATTCGAAGAGACCGGGGTTGGATATCAGCGTTATCCGAAACCACTTCGATTTAATAATCACTACAAATCTTTACGGGTTTGATTTTAGAATCGAATAGGCTGGAATGGGATAAATTAAGTAAATCTGACTATTTAAAATAAGTAACGGTACTTAGATATTATTTCAATATCAATGGATTTTGTAACAAGTGTTTGGTTATTACAAGATAAAACTCGTAGTGTTGAACAAGTTACCTTGGTTTTCAAAGAAGTTTTATAACTTAAGTATTTCATATTAAATGGGTTTACTCACGCTAGTTTCCAGCCTGACTCGGGTGTTACGTTATTGTAATGCTCGGGTCAGACCGAGTATTACAGATTTTCAGGTTAGGACGCTTTTGGAGCTCAGGAGACGAGCTGGATGCAGAGACATATTGATTATATTCCGCTGTGTATTATAAACTGTATAGTCAGCATTAGGGACAAGTTATTATAACTATCCAGATTTATGGTACTTTGATATTTCATATGTATATTGACGGTTACAGCTTTTCTTGTATAAAATGCTGTTATTTCATATTATATTTTGTTCCGCTGCGATTGTGAGATTCTGTGTTGTTGTTTTTTGTTTCTTATTCTATCTCTTATTCTTCTAAACCCTAACAGCCTGGTGTTTCCGGCACTCGATTTCTCGGCACTATATACAGTGTACGTATTAGTGTCGGATTTTCGAGGTCCAAAATCGCCCGATCGTTACACGTGGTATCAAAGCTGAAGGTTAAGCGAGAACCTTGGCTCTGGTGGGGATTACTCATTAGAGATAGGGTCAGTATTACCCTAGAATGAGTTGAGTGTATTATATATGAGAGCGTACTCGTTATTTTTTATATAATGATTTTAAAAATGGTTTTAAATAATTTTGATATATAAAGAAATAATTTCTAAATTATTATAGTATAGTAAGGTGATTGATTGTTGTTATTAAAATTAAATATGATCATAAGATTTAAGTGGTAAAACTCATATAACCAAACAGAATTTGGGTAAGGATTAACTATACAGATAAGTTAAGTTAAAAATGGATTCAAAACCTGAATTTAAATCCTGGAAAATTCAAAAGAATTTTCAAAGTGTTTGAAATAAGTTACCCTAATTTTATTTTTCCAGTAAATTATGATGGAATATATGGTGTGTATAATTCTAGATATGATAATTTTCATAAATTGGGTATTGTATCTTAATAAAGGGTGTTTATTACAAGATAAACAATGATGGAATAAGGTGAAATGTTTTAAGGAAGTAAAAATTTATATAAGTATGACTTATAAATTAGAATGGGTTTAAATTGTGAAGTTTTAAATCTAAGTCTAGAAGAATTTTGGAATTGTTTCAAAATGTTAAGGGAATAATAAATGATATTATTTGGAATATTTTTGATATGGAAATTTTTGTTTTAAAACAAGAGTTATTCACAGACAAATTTGTTTTGGATTAAAAACCAAGAATGGTTTAAAATTTAGAAGTGTGACTTGATACGTAAATGGGATAAATATGTATATATATGTGGAAATATATGATTTCAAAGTTGATTTGAAATAAATAGTGATGTTTGAATTCTGAATTCCACTTGAGAATGAGATATATAACCTAAAGAAAAATAAGATTTTGAACTTATAAGTAGGAAGGGATATTGAAATTTTTTAAATTTGGAGTGAAAAATTTAAATTGAGTAAGGATAAATAGATAGAACGAATTGGAAATTTACTCAAGACAAGTTGATTAAGTTTTGTACTTATAACCTGAATTGAAAATTTCCAAGTGAAATTAAGATTTAACTTATGGAAGTTAAATGAATTAAATTGTGGAAGAATAGGCATAGATCTGATGAGAGTGCAAAAGAATGTATATGTGTAAATGATTTCAAAACATCTTTTGAAATAAAAATGGGTTTCAAATTCTAGAAATGTAGGGTGGATGCTATTGATTGGTGTTTTAGATAATTTAGATGTTTATTTACTTTGACATATCCTGCTACCATCAAGTTTGTTATTGACAGTATATATAAAACTGTAAATTGGATTATTTCGAGTAAATTAAGAAGTGGACTGAAATGATATACATCCATTCCTAAAAAGTAAAACTTCATCCTGAAATTTATTTAAATGATTTTGATTTTAAGAAATAAAGATTAAATTTATGGAAAGCGAATTATATTGAACTTAAGTTTGAAATGTCAAAAGTGAACTTGTCAACCGGAATTGCTTAAAGAATTGGGTTTAAAAGTTGGAGTTATAATTGGGTAATAAATTGAATTCCGAACATTGATTTGTTTAAAAAGATTTGAACCCTCACTCGAACCTTGAAATAAGTTTAAGTAAAGGAAAATTTAAATGAATATATGAGATTTGGGCTCATGGTTTAATTATAAGAGATTTAGGTTGTTAAATTAAATATTAAAGGTTAATTCGGTTTAAGTAATTAAATTGATATTCGAAAATCGAACCCGAATTTATATAAATCGAGATGGTTTAAAATTTGAGAATGAAATTTAAATTAATTCAAATTGGAATTGAATTGAATTAACTAGAATTGAAATCGAGGTTAATTTGGATTGGAATCTGGATTGAATCAATTTAAATGGAAGGGGAAATTGGGAATTGATTGAATTGGAGATTGGGAAATCAAACCAGTTTGACTCTGAAACTATTTTAAAATAAATTATTTTAATATAAACTACCTTAAGTCTATTTTCTTAAATATTCAAATTATTTTGGATTTTCCAAGCTAGTTACTATACAAACCATTCTTTTTAAAAACCCAAACTATCTTATATTAACTATTTAACTATTTTAAACCATTCAAGTTATTTTCTAAATTCAAACTGGTCAGAGGATAAGTTGGAGTATTAACCCAAATGTAAAATTTAAGCAATTCTAAGTTTGAACCGAAATCGAGATATCAAGGCAAAGGTGATTTTGAGGTGAAAGAGTATATTTTGAGAAGTATAAGATGATAAAAATAAAAAGTTGGATAGCACTATAACTGAAACTTACTTTATAAGAAGTTAGAAATGTTACAAAAGACTTTGTAAAGGAAATCGAACTTGAAACCTTGATTTGGTATTAATGAGATTATAACTAGAAGGAAAGATATTTGAAATATAAAGTGGAATATATATAAGTATGAAATGATCCGGAAATTATTCAAGTTGAAAGAATAGTCTTATATATATATATAAGAATGATTTTATGAGAATGGAACTGGAAACCTTTTTGGAACCCATTGATTTTAAAAGGCTTTTGGTTTTGGCAGAAAGAAAATTTTAGGATTTTGGAAAACCAAATTTAAGAATTATCGATTTTGAAGATATCGATTTTGTGTAAATGGGATTTATATGTGATACATATAAAGAGTATGATTTGAAGGGTACTATATGTGTATAGTATGAAATGTTTTGAGAATGTTATGGGGAAAAAGGCGCTCCCATTTAGAGTTAAAACTTATAGTAGGAGATCCACTGGGTGGTTCTGCCTAGAGCCCTAAGGGGGGGTTCTAAATTTTGATCCCAGAGGTCGTCCGGACAAAACTTTAGTTCCTGAGGATTGTGATTGGGGTAGCGTAATTCGTGTGGCGCTGATGCCTACAGTTACATTTGGTTTTGCCGTGATGGCAACGTAACCTTTGTTGTAACTGCGATCTATCGCCGTTCCATAGCATAAGTCGAGTGGCAGTGATTTCCTACAATCTACGTTTGATTTCGCTGGGATAGCAACATAACATCGGTAGATTGCGATCTATGTGGTTTGGTTCCATAGCAAAATTCGTGTGGTAGTGAGTGCCTACAGTCTACACTGTTTCCACTGGAAAAGTGACATCACTTTTTATAGTCTGCGATCTATGTGGTAAAGTTTCGTTTGGCAGCATAATTCGAGGGGTGCCGATGCCTATAGTTACATGGGTTTCGCTGTGATAGCAACGTAACCCTGGGTGTAACTGCGATCTGTGCAGTTTCCACGGCGAAAGTCGAGAGGTGCGGATGCCTACAGTTTTCTAATGGTTTTCGCCGGGATGCCGACGTAATCATCTTGCTAACTGCGACCCATGGAGGGGGTGATGATTTCCATAGCATTCTTACAAAAAGTTTTTCAAGTATTTTCACTGGCTGTTGAAACCGGTTTACTAAGTACTTATAGATTTTCAGTCCTACGCCTGATCAACGTATGACTGAATTTCTATGAGAACAAGGATGGACTTGTTTGGACATCGAGTTATGAAAAGTATTTTTAAAGCTAGTTTGGTAATATAATGTAGTTTTAAAAGTGTTTTAAGATTTTAAAATAAAAAGAGTAAGGAAGTTAAAATGTTTTAAAGAATGATTTAACCAAAAATAAACATCAAAAATAAAATTTTTTGCTTCGTTCCTTTTCGAGGATGAAAAGTTCTAAAGGGGGATGGAATGTTACGACCCGGATTTTGGGCCATCGGATATCGGGAAAAATTGATGGATTTAATTATAAAAGATATGGTTTTTACAAGTCAAATAAATGAGTTTTCTGATATATAAAATATCTGAATATATAAATTTATTTCCGAAACTATATTAAATATGGAATTACAAAAATCTCTAGATATGACGAATCTTATAGAAAAATAAATTATATGTATATATAAACTCCACCATTTGAACTTAAGATAAATATCCACATATTTGTATAGGAAAATATCCATTTATATAATATATTCATGTGTATATATGTTATGAAAATATTGTATAAATAAACAAATATATATACGTGAATGTATAAGCTCCAAAATCGCAATTTCAAACTTATGGGTGTGTGTGTGTGTATGGGTATATTTTGAAAAATATAGTGTTTATGGAAATATATATATATATACACCTATATTTGCAAAACCTTGTGTGTATTTAAATATATGTGAACATATATGATAACATAAGTAAAAGTTTATGTACATATGTTATGTGAACTAGTAAATAGGTATATATATATAAATATGCAAGAAACATCATGGTGGAAAACATCAATTCAAGCATACAAAATATTTTATCAATGTCAAAGCTTTTAATCATGTCATAGGAAAAATCAAATCAGGTCAAAACATTTTCAAATCAAAAATGAAATAAATGAAAAAGAAAATATATACAAGATAAAGATCAAAGCTTGTACAAGTTTCAGCCTGACTTCCCCATCCTCTATATATATATACCTTTACTTGTTTCATTTTCTGATTCTAACAAAACTAAGTAAAACAGAGAAAAACTGCCTTTTTTCAAAACTTAAGAAAAGAATCAAAATACTCAAATAAACAAAGGGAATCAACCACAAACGCTAGTAGTTCCTCTTCAAAACACTGCTCTGTTCAAAGGTGAGTAAACATACTTTTATATATGGTAAATTTGGATTGTGCCTGAATGTATTACTCAGAAGTATGGTGTCGGGTATGCTTGAAACACAGAAATACAAGTATACATTTATGTGAATATATGTCAAGTTTAGCCAGAAGAACCTAAACTTGTACATTTTTTTCGTCCAAGTTCTGTATATCTATATATAAAAAGATGCCATGCCTAGCTTCAAAATTTCCTATCTCTCGACTTAATTAGTATTAGACTATGATGTTAAAAGGAAATCTGCTTGTTTTCGATTGTACTTCGTTCTAAAAATTGTTTTATCTAACATTATGAAGGGTAAAGCATTGGAAAGGATATTCTACAGTAAATAAATCGAAATGGAGAAAATTTGAACACCACGCTTATTTCTTTGATTTATATGAATGTGATCCGCATCTAAAATGTTGATTTTTGATGGTGGTTTCAAAGTTTTTAGTGAGATATCGAGGTAGAAATTTCGAGATGAACGGAATTGGGACGGAGGAGAAATTCTGGCTTTGGGTCCGATTTCGGGGGTTGGTGTTAGGCATAGGGGAGGGTGAAGGGAAGGCACAGACGGGAAATATGGTTCTCCATTTTTCTAGTTGGTGGATTGTCTAGTCAAGGTAGATTTAGGGATAAAGTGGATTTTTCCTTGGCTTCGGGTGCAAGGGAAATGGTGGAGGCGAGAGGCGAAAGGGGAGGTTCGGTACTGGGGGAAATGAAGGAGGCGTTCGTGACGAAGTGCTGGTCAAAATTTGGGCGTGGATGGTGGTCTACGGTGGTTGGACGAGGCGATTCTGTGGCTGCAGTTTTTCGTTCGAGGGGTGGTGAAATGGCTCGATTTCGAACTGGGAGTTCGAACGTGGTTCCAGGTAGGTGGACGAAGGTAGGAGTCCGTGGGTGATGTAGGGGGATGGTCGGCGATGAGATGGATGGTCGGAGTGTTGCGTGCACGTTTGCGTACACGTCTATGTGCACATATCTCGTTTAAAAGAAGAGCAGCAAGAAGAAAGTAAGAAGAGTGGAAGAGGAAAAAAAGAAACGAGCCGAAAAAGTAATGGACCGGAGGAAAAACATAAAAGAAAAGAAAACATAAGAAAGGAAAAAGAAATAAAGAATAAGAAGAGAAAATAAAAGAAAGGAAAAGAAAAGGATAAAAGAAAAAGGAAGAGAAATAGGAAAGGAAAATGGAAAAAAATAATAAAAGTAGAAAAAAAGAAAGAAAGTTAAAAAGGAGAAGAGATGAGTTTTACAAATTACTTATATGACAATTTATATTTTTCTAAAGATCTATTTTTAATCCAAAATTTTAAGCTCAATAATATTTCATAATTTAAATGGAATTTAATTACTTTATTTTTTGAATTGAAACTTATATAAATTAACCAAGTAAACATTAAATAAAGTGGTAAACCTCTATTAACTAATAATAGATTGTGTTTTTATAATTCCTTTAATTGTAGTAATTTGGATAAAGATATAAATGGATTCTGTTAAGTAAAATTAATAAAATTAAAATATGTGATTGTATGATATTTGTTATTGATCGTTAAATTGATAACAGCCTATAACCTACCTTAATTCCATTGGAGATTTAATTCAATTATCCTTGTCTGTACCATTAAGTGGTCAGACAAGTTAAATAGTAAATTAAGAATGACAATATGGGGTATTTAAATAAAGGTCTGTAATAAGTTTCCATATTGAATATTGTCACCTTAATTATAAATTGTTTATTTTAAACAATTTACCCTTTTAAATTTATCACTTGGATTCGAAGAGACCGGGGTTGGATATCAGCGTTATCCGGAACCACTTCGATTTAATAATCACTACAAATCTTTACGGGTTTGATTTTAGAATCGAATAGGCTGGAATGGGATAAATTAAGTAAATCTGACTATTTAAAATAAGTAACGGTACTTAGATATTATTTCAATATCAATGGATTTTGTAACAAGTGTTTGGTTATTACAAGATAAAACTCGTAGTGTTGAACAAGTTACCTTGGTTTTCGAAGAAGTTTTATAACTTAAGTATTTCATATTAAATGGGTTTACTCACGCTGGTTTCCAGCCTGACTCGGGTGTTACTTTATTGTAATGCTCGGGTCAGACCGAGTATTACAGATTTTCAGGTTAGGACGCTTTTGGAGCTCAGGAGACGAGCTGGATGGCAGAGACGTATTAATTATATTCCGCTGTGTATTATAAACTGTATAGTCAGCATTAAGGACAAGTTATTATAACTAACCAGATTTATTGTACTCTGATATTTCGTATGTATATTGACAGTTACAACTTTTCTTGTATAAAATGCTATTATTTCATATTATGTTTTGTTCCGCTGCGATTGTGAGATTCTGTGCTGTTGTTTTCTGTTTCTTATTCTATCTCCTTTTCTTCTAAACCCTAACAGCCTGGTATTTCCGGCACTCGATTTCTCGACACTCTATATAGTGTACGTATTAGTGTTGGATTTTCGGGTCGAAAACCGCCCAGCCGTTGCATACGTACTAAGTGTACGACTAAATAGTTCCCACATCAAGTCGAGGAACTAAAATGGCCAAATTTTGATAGTCGGTTATTTAACTATCAAAGAAACAAACAAAATCTAGCACTTAAGTAATCACTAGGCCTGATTCCATTAATCATTTATAATTCAAAACACTTCCCAATTATTCACTTCAAAATATCTTTAAAAAGATAATATTCAAAACCATTTCACTTACTGGATATTTGGAAAACATTTCTGTACACTTATTTTAAAAATAATTAAATTCACAACTTATTTTATTTTCATTTAAATTCCCTTTTTATAATATCAAATTCTAAAACATCCATTTTATTTAAAGGATTATTCACTGTCCGATATCGTGAATAATTCTCTTACCAAATTCACTCTTCTACACATTTTATTTTAAAGGATTATTCACTGTCCAAAATCGTGAATATAATTCCTTTAATAAACTTACATATTTACTTATCAAATTAAATTGATTTCACATTTATAAAACGGTGTTTATAAATTCCATTTATATTTTTTTATAAACTCCCATATACAAAATTCATTTTCTAACCAATTCCATCTATATCTCATTTATAAGTCAAAATCCAATTATTAGTTAATTTACTTATAATTCTCTTATTTACAAATTCATTCTTTTTATAAATTTATAAATCTTATTTACTTATAAGATTCAACTATAACTCCATTTTAACACTTACAAAATTCGTTTATAATGCCATTACTTCTTCTTTAAAAAAATTATCAATTTTATAAATATCATATATATAAACCATTTATAATAAGTTAAAAATCCCAATTAAACTTATTTTAACAATTTTAAAAATCTTATAAATAAAATTTATAATAAATTCAAAATTCTCATTTTAAATTATTTTTAACAAAATAGTTAACTTATATTTCCAAAACCATATTTTTGAATATATTTCATATAACCATAATTTTTACAACGTAAAAATTATAACTTTTATTTATTTAAAATAAATCCATTTCTTTAACAAATTCAAAAATTATATATTTTCAAAATCACTTTGAAATCCTTATTAAATTGAAATCATCAACTTAATATTTTAAATTTCCAAAATATGGCCCAATGCTACAACAGCACTGGATAAAGGCATTCACATCAATCATATCAATCATGACATCAAAACATCATATATCACATGATAACAGCAAATATCACAATATTTGTAAATAAAATCAACAACGGTGAGGAATCCAGTTGGATCCCTCCAACCTGTCACCTGCAACAAATATACATATTAGAAAATATGTACAATGTCCGCTTCGAGGCGGACGCGCGTTCAAAGGGTCATCTGCTCATACACGGGAACGTATAGGATCTCATCCGCTAAAATATGCGAGAATATATCTAAACCAATAAATATATATAATATATCATATATCACCCAAACAATCATCAATCAGCATAAAATAAATTAATTCTCACTTATATAAAAATATAAGCGAGATAGAAACAGTGAGTTGTACTCACTTTGGTTCCAATAGCCGTTTCAGCGTTTTATTCCGAATAAAATTAAACGGGCGTTTAATTTTACCCAAAATTTTCGCTAGCTCCAACTAACTCCAAACCAGCTCTAAAATGTAGCGCTCGTCAATACAAACCCAATGCCACTTGTTTCGTGCGATTTCGACCTCGTATGACAAAGATATGAATTTTAGAAGATTACACAAATTATAAACATAAATCTATTTACAAATTCTATTTTTATTTTAACCTTAAAATTAATCAAGGTCGTTGCTTTTTGAAAAGGAGATCTGGGCCGCGTATTACATCTTCTTCCTTCCCTCTTGTTCACTTCGTACGCAAACAACCCATGCTGCCGTTTAAACCCTAATTGTCGCGGCCTCCATGCTCGATTTGACGACGATCAGGCTTCACCACAACGAAGTTCTCCACGTGTGCCACCCACGCCTGCAACCTTGTCGAACTCGATCATCACCTCCTCTCAAAATTCATGTGCAAAGAACAAACGAACTCGGCCATATTGTCGTCGATCCACTCAATCAAACTCGATCACAACCGTTGATCGTGTAGAACTTGAGGTCCTCTACAATGTTGTAGTTGAAGGTTTTCCTAATTCTCGATGGATTGAGATATTTCGAGGGGAGAAGAATCAAAAATTCTGGCCATTGATTTGTAAACGGCGGCTAGCCCTAGAGTTGATTAGGGTTTGTGAAAATTGAAGAAAATGAGGCCTTTTATAGAAAAGTTGGCGCACTATTCATCTGGAAATTTTTCGAACTCCAAACGAAGCGTGCCGAGCATTTATAATGTTTTACCCCTATTCTGAACACAATGGAATATATATTGAGAGCCAATTCCATCGTATTTGGAAGATAGGTTTTCGAATCGAATTATTTTAATTAAAATTTACTTAAATAAATTTCTATGCGTTCAGCGTCGTACGACCAAACCTTAAGTCTGATTGACATGAAATTTGAAATCCTACAATAATATAACATTACGGATCCAATGAAACTAGTTTCGCCAAAATCCGAGACAATGTCAAAAATGACTATTTTTACACGTTAATTAAATATTAAAATTTTCAATTTCTGTAAATTAACTTTTAATTAAATTTTAAAAAGTTTACTAACTTTGTTCTAATTCAAATAGGATTTAAAACAATATTATAATTCATTTTTATTCTTATTAAATTCAAATTTTAATTATTTCTGCAATTTCAAATTTTAAATTAACAATTTAATTATCCAAATAAATCACTATATTCGAAATATAAGTTATTCAACTTATAAAATTTACTTTTCAATATTTAAATTCAATTAAATATTCGAAATGAGAACGACTAAAAATCTAGGTCGTTACATTCTTCCCCCTTAAAAGAATTTCATTCCCGAAATTACTAAGTAAGAAAAGATGCTACAACTCCATTAATTTTTCAAAACAACTTAGTTTAAATAGATTACCTAATTCTCTTAAGTGTTTAACTTTCAGAAAATCAATTGGTTACAACTTCGTTATTACACTTTTATAAAAACTTTTCTTAAGTTTCAATTCATTCATAATTATTAACTAATATCAATTTAAAAATCAACTAATCTCATTTCAAATAATAACTCAAAAATCACAATTTTCTTATTCAAAATTTTCAAAAATTTTCTAACGCCTTAAATTTTCTGAAAAATTCACCATAGTACCCTTTGTGTGGTTCGATTGTAGTAAAATCACAACATATATAATATCACAAATATACATTTCATCTTCGAGGATGAGGCATCCTGTAAGGGAAAAGTGTAAAAGTACGATATGTAATCCGAGATATGTACCTTATAAATTATTAGCGAGCATATACGGCTAATATAGCACGAAAGCGAGCTCCAAATGCGAAGCATACACCATCCGCACCTATTAAACACTCAATAAACAAATGAGAACACATATATAGAAAATAATATCAACATATAACATATACTATACAACTATATATGCCAATATAGCAAATGCAACATAAGCAATCATCAAACTACTAACATCCAACTAACAACCATCCAACAAATTTACAACCAAATTGGTTCATAACCAAATCAATATTCATTTCAAATGTTATAAACATTTACTTGATTTTTTTTTCAATTTATTCACATTCAATTAGATTTGATTGATTTACACATTCAATTAGTTTACATTCACTAATTTACATCCAAGTTAGTTTACTTCCCATTCAAATCGAATTCTATTCTATTTTGATTCACTTTACTTTCAATTTGAATTCAATTATTTAACTTTCAATTTCATTAACCATTAATGAATTCATATTCAATTAACTGACAATTGATTATATTCAATTTAGATTGGATTCAATTCATATTTACTTAGTTTTCCTTCAACTAATTTATATCCAATCCAATTCAAATTTATTAACATTCATTTGTTATTTACATTCACTTCATTTACATTCATTACTTAGTATATTTCTTATAATACTAATAATTCTTATGATTTATTTTTTAAATCACTTACTTAAGTTCAATTTACATTTTTACATACAACATTTCTAATGTTTATTTTTAATTCACAACTTAAGTTATATTCCATTCACTAATCATTAGTTCAATTCAATTCATTTGCAACTTAAATTGAATTTCATTTATTAACTCAAGTTTATATTTAATTTTATTTGATTCATTTCAAATACTTATCTAATTCATTCCAAATTCAATTCAACTTATTTAACTTTTCTTAAGTTAGACTTCAATTCATATAATTCATTTTACTAATTAAATATATTTAACTTCAATTAAGTTAAAATTTTAATTTCATATCTCAAATTGAATTTTCTTATCTATACTAATTCCAATTATAAGTTCAAAACTTATTTTTCTTATATTTATCAATTTCAAACTTGGATTTTTAAATTCAAATTTACTTATCACAACAAAACTTAAATTTTCAATTTACTAGTGGTAGCAAATCAATCACACAGAAACTCAAAAATGATACTGATGATGCTGTAGTCATCACCCTTATTATTTTCCAGCAAATGTAGTGAATCCGATGCTTTTTATTTCTTTTAAACTCTTTTATTTACAAATCACATTTATAAATTTATACTTATATAATTTCACTTATTCACTTCACTTATATAAGGCAATTTCAAATTTATTTATCTTATTGTTTAGATTTAATAAAAACTTCTTTTTATTAAACACAACAATTAATAAAAAATGATAATAATCAAATATTACCATTCACTAACAATCAACTAATTTATATACTACTATATAAAATATAATCAAGGTAAAATTATTTCATTTACCCAATTTCGAAAACAATATTGTGTCTAATCTCCACGTTCAAGTGTTCAGAGATCCCTATCGATAACGCTAGCCAGACGCAACGACTAGAATCCACAAACCACACAATAGCTCAATCAACACAACATAAAACATTTTTATATAACTAACAAATACGCGCTGATATATATAATACACTCAAACTCAAACTCAATCTAGGATGCTACTGATCTTATCTATACTTAGTGCGCATCAAAGCCTAGGAATATACTAAATCAAAGCTCTGATACCAATTGAGATGACCTAAAACCGATACTGTCTGAATCCGATAATAAACCACACATGTCCGAACCAGAGTGCATTGATTGCACATAATCATGAGAGAGAAAAGAGAGGGTGAGAAGAAAGAGGGAAGAAAGAAGAAGAGAAGAAAACGAGAGAAGCATAACCAAAATAATACAGAATCTCACATCGCAGTGGAATAACATATAATATAGATCAATAATCTTTACAAAGAGAAACTGTGATATATATAAATCAATATCAGAGTACACAACAAATAATCATCGGCTTGGACAGTTATAATAACCTGTCCTCACAAATGCTGATGATTTACAACAACAACAATTAATAGCAATGCAGCGGAATAATAAATAGATACGTGTATACGACATGAAGATCTCTAGCTCGCCCGCTGAAGCTCCAAATGCACCAATCTGAACTTGTAAATATACTCGGTCTGACCCGAGCATTGAAAGGGAAGAACGCCTAGATTAGTCTGTTAAACTAGCGTGAGAAAACACACCTCAACTGAATTTATAAAGTTATCAAAAATTTTCCTTTATCAAAACAAAAGGTATCCCGTAAGACCGAGTCGCAAATAAATACCAACAAGGTTTTTACCTTACGGTAACCAAAACATCTCATATCAAATTCTCTTATATTATAGTAGTGTTTATTGCACACAAATAATATTAAATAGCTGAAATTGTTACATTATTAAATTCCAGCATACACCTTGTAATACAAGGCTTTCTACGATAGAAAATGGCAGGCACGTATTGGATTTTGGATTCCATACAAATGACTAGGTAAAGGGACTACCTTCCGAACCAACACAGTACACCTCTAGAGGGATGTACCTAGGGGACAGATACTGACCGCCTAAACCAACACAAGGCTAGCCTACCAATACTTGGATAGTACCGAATATGTCATCACTCCGGCCGTTACCGACCTTTATTCGTGGCCACGAGCATACACAACAATAATCAGATACACGACGTCATAGCATGTAAAGATATATCTAGAAGAGTGATGACATCTCCTAATGGGAGCAGCCCATTTTAGCCTTGCTGCTTCTATCCCTGTTCGATCATTTTCCGGGGAGTGAGCCAAAATGGTATCGATTACCTTTCATATATCACATATCTCATCACATCATCTCATCGAATGCCACATTTCCATTTCAGTTGACTACTAATTGCCTTTCACAAAAATACTACCCTTAAGCTCGTACGTCTCAAGGAAGGAAGTTAAGCTAAGAGAAGTTGCCTTCTCCGCCACCAAATAGATGTACGTTTGTAAAATCCAATGTACGTAATCATTAGAAATGCAATGTCAGACACTCGTCCATACAAGTTTTCCAGGAGCAGGACAAACCGAAGGTACTTTCCTACCACATCCTATCGGGAAATCCCTAAGATTAGTAGCGAATATTCCTTGCATTGGGTATTTCATAACAAAGAGACTACTGCTACTATATTTATATTGGGATTTTAACCCCAAATGATCAACAAGCAGTCCTTCACTATGTAAATCCTAAATATCAAAATCATCCACCAACCTACACAATCGTCATATAAATGTTGGTCTAAAGTGGTTTTCAGATAAATCTACTCTCGTTCTCTTCGTACTAACAACGCAAAAGCGTTTCTCAACCTCACACGGAAACTAAGTCGCATAGACTTATCACGTTTCAAACTTTCAACTTGCTCTCCTTCGGCCAAGAAGGAAGCTCGATAGATTGGAGTAATCACTCCGCACTATACGAATCAACATCTTCAACACAAACGATAATCAAGCCTACACAGATGGCTACATACTACGTGTATGACTAAATAGTTCCCACATTAAGTCGAGGAACTAAAATGGCTAAATTTTGATAGTCGATAATTTAACTATCAAAGCAACAAACAAAATCTAGCACTTCAGTAATCACTGGGCCTGATTCCATTAAGCATTTATAATTCAAAACAATTCCCAATTATTCACTTCAAAATATCTTTAAAATATAATATTCAAAACCATTTCACTTACTGGATATTTGGAAAACATTTCCGTATACTTATTTTAAAAATAAGTAAATTCACAACTTATTTTATTTTCAAACCATATAAATTCCCTTTTTATAATATCATATTCCAAAACATCCATTTTATTTAAAGGATTATTCAATGTCGAAAATCATGAATAATTCTCTTACCAAATTCACTCTTCTACACATTTTATTTTAAAGGATTATTCACTGTCCAAAATCATGAATATAATTCCTTTAATAAACTTACATATTTACTTATCAAATTAAATTGATTTCACATTTATAAAACAGTGTTTATAAATTCCATTTATAATTTTTTATAAATTCCCATATACAAAAATTCCTTTTATAACCAATTCCATTTATATCTCATTTATAAGTCAAAATCCAATTATAAGTTAATTTACTTATTATTCCCTTATTTACCAATTCATTCTTTTTATAAATTTATAAATCTTATTTACTTATAAGATTCAACTATAACTCCATTTTAACACTTACAAAATTCGTTTATAATGCCATTACTTTTTCTTTAAAAAAATATTAATTTTATAAATCTCATATATATAAACCATTTATAAGAAGTTAAAAAATTCCAATTTAACTTATTTTAACAATTTTATAAATCTTATAAATAAACCATTTATAGTAAATTCAAAATTCTCATTTTAACTTATTTTTAACAAAATAGTTAACTTATATTTCCAAAACCATATTTTTGAATATATTTCTTAAAACTATAATTTGTACAACGTAAAAATTATAACTTTTATTTATTTAAAATAAATCCATTTCTTTAACAAATTCAAAATTTATATATTTTCAAAATCACTTTGAAATCCTTATTAAATTGAAATCATCAATTTAATATTTTAAATTTCCAAAATATGGCCCAATGCTACAACAACACTAGATAAAAGCATTCACATCAATCATATCAATCATGACATCAAAACATCATATATCATATGATAACAGCATATATCACAATATTTGTAAATAAAATCTACAACGGTAAGGAATCCAGTTGGATCCCTCCAACCTGTTACCTGCAACAAATATACATATTAGAAAATATGTACAATGTTCGCTTCGAGGCGGACGCACGTATAGAGAGTCATCCGCTCATACATTGGAACGTATAGGCTCTCATCCGCTAAAATATGCGAGAATATATCTAAACCAATAAATATATATAATATATCATATATCACCCAAACAATCATCAATCAGCATAAAATAAATTTATTCTCACTTTTATAAAAATATAAGCGAGATAGAAACAGTGAGTTGTACTCACTTTGGTTCCAATAGCCGTTTCAGCGTTTTATTCCGAATAAAATTAAACAGGCATTTAATTTTACCTAAAATTTTCACTAGCTCTAATCAACTCCAAACCAGCTCTGAAATGTAGTGCTCGTCAATACGAACCCAATGTCACTTGTTTCGTGCGATTTCAACCTCGTATGACAAAGATATGAATGTTAGAAGATTACACGAATTATAAATATAAATCTATTTACAAATTCTTTTTTTAAACTTAAAATTAATCAAGGCCATTGCATTTTGAAAAGTAGATCTGGGCCACGTATTACAACTTCTTCATTCCCTCTTGTTCACTTCGTATGCAAACAAACCCATGCTGCCATTTAAACCCTAATTGTTGTGGCCTCCACACTCGATTTGACGACGATCAGGCTTCACCACAACGAAGCTCTCCATGTGTGCCACCCACGCCTGCAACCTTGTCTAACTCAGTCATCCCCTCCTCTCGAAATTCGTATGCAAAGAACGAGCGAACGCGGCCATATTGCCATCGTTCCACTCAATCAAACTCGTTCACAACCGTTGATCGTGTAGAGCTCGAGGTCCTCTATAATGTTGTAGTTGAAGGTTTTTCCTAATTCTCGATGAATTGAGAGATTTTGAGGGGATAAGAATTGAAAATTCTGGCCATTGATTTCTAAATGGCGGCCAACCCTAGGGTTGATTAGGGTTTGCGAAATTGAAGAAAATGAGGCCTTTTATAGAAATTTGGCGCACTATTCATTAGGAAAAATTTCAAACTCCAAACGAAGCGTGCCACCAGGCGTTTATAATGTTTTACTCATATTTTGAACACAATGGAATATATATCGAGAGCCAATTCAATCGTATTTGGAAGAAAGGTTTTCGAATCGAATTATTTTAATTAAAATTTACTTAAATAAATTTCTCTGCGTTTCGGCTTTGTACGACCAAACCGTAAGTCTGATGGACATGAAATTTGAAATCCTACGATAATATAACATTACGGATCCAATGAAATTGGTTTCGTCGAAATCCAAGACAATGTCAGAAATGACTATTTTTACACGTTAATTAAATATTAAAATTTTCAATTTCTGTAAATTAACTTTTAATTAAATTTTAAAAGTTTACTAACTTTGTTCTAAATCAAATAGGATTTAAAACAATATTATAATTCATTTTTATTCTTCTTAAATTCAAATTTCAATTATTTATGCAATTTCAAATATTAACAATTTAATTATCTAAATAAATCACTTTATTCGAAATATAAGTTATTCAACTTATAAAATTTACTTTTCAATATTTAAATTCAATTAAATATTTTAAATGCGAACGACTAAAAATCTGGGTCGTTGCATCTGTATAAGGTATGAACGCAGCCCTGACTCCATTAAGTCAGCTTGATGTGGCTGAAACAGGAGCTATACCTGGCCAAGTGGGATCGCTCCCCCTATCGGGCACATTTCTGCGATACCATATCTATTACTTTGTGATTTGATTGGGTGCACCTTTGATTTGGGAGTGTGTCTCGAGGTGGGCGGTAGTAGCTACTATGCGTTACCACCAGTCTGGCAATGCAAAATGGTAGAATCCTACCCTAGTCATTGCCTCGTGTGCCTTGTCACATGCCTTATCGCGCCCACTACGAGTTTGGTTTGTGTCGTACACTACGGAGTGCCCTCTGATAGCCCTCCAGTTTATGGAGGAATTACGGTACTGTATAGACTACGGCATTTATATAAAATGTGTTAAGGGGGATATGGGTAACGCCTTAATGCTATTTTAATATTTTACTTTACTATAGACATTATCTATGTAGCGTATTGTATTATGTATGTAGATAGTTTATCGGATCCTTAAAGGATGGAATCCCAACATCCTTTAAGTTATATTGCATTTTACTTGACATTTCACTTGAGTAGATTTACTTGCATAAGAATGTTAATCCTGACTCGAGTGTTTTGTGTTTTGCTTTATGCTCGGGTCAGACTGAGTGTCACAACATTTGAGACTCACCTTTGGAGCTTGGAGCTTTGCTTTAAGATCTATCCTTTATCTATTCAGTTTTCAGTTATTTCTGCTGTCTCCAATTGTTTATGTTCAGACTTGTTAGATGCTTTTATATTAGTGACTTCTATGTACTTTGGAAATTCTGTTGTATTTTGTTTTAGACTCTAATGTTCTATAGTAGCTTCATGAACTACTATTTATCTATTCCGCTGCTTATTGTTGTATTACTATGTGTCTATGGTTCTGTGATTGATTTATTTACTGTATATGCTAAGTTTTGTCAAATATAAAATTAATAATCTGTTGTTTTGAGCGATTCAAGTCTGACAGGTGTGGATTATTGTCGATTTGAATAGTTTGAAATAGCGGGTCGTTACATGCTTAACTTGTAAAATAATTCCAAAAACGATTATGAAACCAAACGGTTTCGATAAAAGGCGATTTTTCGAAAGTGCCACTATAGTGACTATCACTATACGGGCAGTTCGGTAAACAAACTTATGACATTAGCCATAAAACAAACATCACATAGCAATGGTTTAAGCATAATACAAGGTAAATAATGATGATACAACATGTAATAAGTATATACTAACAATTATATTAACTTTAATTAACTACCAACTTTTCATATAGCTAATCGCATGCTTCCTAACTTTCAAATGAAAAAACTTTTCAAAGCATGAAACAAACGAACAAAAAAACCAACACTTCACATATCAATAAGTATTCATAGGCTATTAACATGAACATTAAAATAATAGAAACTCTGTTTAAGAAGATGTAGTTTTACTCACCGAAGCTATTCAAATCCTCGCTAACTAATGGTGTAACAACCCAATATTTTTGCAAATATTTTTAAATTAAATTTTATTTCAATATTTTATTTTTAAAACATTTTAGAAGTAAAGTTATAATTTTCCAAAGTTAATTGTATTTTGTTTGCAATTTTTAATTCTAGTTTCAATATAATAAACTATTTTCTTTATTTACTCTTTTATTTTTTCCTATGACTAATTATTTATTTTCATTTTCACTTTATTTTGTTTGTCTTTTATTCACTTTACTTGATATTTTATTTGTTTATTTTGAATTAAAATGAATTGGAAATTCAAAGAGGCAAAGTCCTTTCATTTGCTTGACTTTTCATTTGCTTGCCTTTTCAATTTCTTTGGTCGTTCCTTTCTATTGTTTAGCCGTGTGTTTTATTTTCTTTTTCACGTGAAAAACTTCTCATTTCCATCACAAGTTTCGGCCAATTCATTTCTGAAAATTTTTGGTAATGGCTTCTTTTTTTTCTACTTTTCCTCTTCATTTTTGCTTGTTTTTGCTTGATCATCTTCGTTGTGTTGCTCGGCCACTACCCCTCCACCATCTCCACCGACCATCACCACCATCATCTCCCCTCACCATCCACGGCACACCCTCCATCCCCTCTGATCAGATCAGGCCGTGACCATCCCTTGAAGCCAACACCAAAAATCATTGAAAAACTCCCAAAACATTACATAGCCGAGCCCTAGTCTTCACCACCCCCTTCATTGTAGCCACGACCACCACCATGAACCACCACCACATGTTGACATGACCACTAACCATCATCACCTGACCTGTAGCAGGCCCTGTCCGAGCCACTTGACCCATAGGCCGAGCCTAGATGCAACCAAAACTCCATTTGTTAGCCTTGCCTTTTGACCTTCCACTTTGTAACTCCACTACGCCATAAATGGCCTTCTGCAACACAAAAAAAAGTTGGGTCAGGCCCAAAAAATGTTGCCATAGGTCTATGGCAACACTTTTCGGGTGATGCAATTTTTGCCGTTGCCTTAGACCTCAAAGGCAACATTTTGACTATCTAATGCAACATAAGTAATATTGTTACAATAGAACCCTATTTGTGTCTATAGCAACACCCATAGGTATCTGTAGCAACATTCCAAAATGTTGCTATAGATATTAACTTTCAAAATTTATGGGGCCCATAATGTAGAGCATATTTGATTTTTTAATAAAAATAAATATTTATTTAATAAAATGCTATTGCACAGAATTTGATATTTAAACAGTAATTTATTTAAATAAATATTTTGTTTCAACATTTGAAATAGTACAAATTCCTGACTCCACTGTTTTACAATTCAATGATATATAACACTGATATTCACATATACAGATATTCCTCACTACATCACTCAGTTCACTCATTACATATGCAGTTTCAATTTATACAGACACCGACACTGACAAATATATAACGAGCCGAGTGCCGAGCCGAAGGCGAGCCGAGTAGCGGGTCCGGGCGCAGCGCCGGCGGGGGTCTGGGGCCCCGCAGTCCCGGCGAGGATCGACCTAACCTCAGCAATTAGCCTTCTTTGAAATGATGTAATCGCCCGATTCATCCGATTTCAGAAGATCGAGCCTTCTTTGAAACGACGTAAAATGATGCACAAATGAAGACTGAACTTAGCAAACCCGCAAACCCCATCCTCAGCAACTTCATCACCCATCGGAACTACTACCCATCTACCACTTACCTGAAACACGATTGCCTGAAACACTGACCATCTACCAAACACTGACCACACTCCCAACCTCTTTCACAAAACATCCACTCACTGCCTCATCAAATTACATCATCAACAACACCGCCTGGAAGCAGCATCGGCATACCATCCTCCATCACCGACAATCACCGCCTCATCCAAACCACAGTTCACTCATCCAAACTTCCTACTAGACAACAACTCCTTCTACTTGAACACTACCAAACTTCAACCTCTATACTGCCACCATCCACTCCCCAAACTGCTGCAACTTACATCCTCTACAGCCCTTAACCTATGCCAAAACACTCACCAAACCTCATTACCAACCCACTGCCACTGCCAACTAAAATCTCACAGTTCCAAATCTTCACCCAAACCCACACATACTTCTAAACCACCAGCCTCCATCCTCTAATTGCCTCACCAACAAACTATTTCAGTTGCCAAATTCGACTTCAGGTTGCCAAATCGCCTAATCGCCTAATCACCTAATCACAATCGCTGGTTACCCATTCCGACAACCCAAACTTTCACACTACAAATTCGCAACAAAATCAACAATCCTAAATCCGAACCCCGAACCACCTCCAAAGCACAACTGAAATCGCCTGCAAACTTCCGTATCTCCTCTATACACAAATCGACAAATCCTCACTCAAATTCCTATCTCAGCAAACCCGAATCTCCTCTATACACAAACGCAACCTCTGGCAACAGTAGTGTAACGACCCATATTTTTATGGATCGAAACATCGTAAAACAGTTGACATTTGGTCGCATTTTTGATAAGTCGTCCAGAGTCTAAGTCTTAGGTCGTATGAGAGTTTGGAGCGACCTAAGGAAGATGGCGAGTTAAGGATTAGACGACCTAGTGAAGTGGAGCGACCTAAGGATTGGAACGACCTAAGAAGTTAGGTCGTATGATAGATAGGTCGTGTGATAGTTAGGTTGTATAATAGGTTAGGTCGAGTGAGCGACCTAGGAGATTGGAGCGACCTATAGGAGTTAGCGACCTATAGGAAGTTGGCGACCTAAGGATTGGAGCGACCTATAGGAGTTAGCGACCTATAGGAGTTAGCGACCTAGTGGTGGCGACCTAAGAGCTAACGGTATAAGAGTTAGCGAGTTAGCGTAGTTAGGTCGTGAGCGACCTAAGTTTGGTAGTGGAGTAGTTAGGTCTTTAGACGACCTAAGGTGTTAGATCGTATCCTAGCTAAGTTAGTTAGGTCACGCGTGTGATTAGGTCGCAGGAGTGTTAGGTTGTAGAAGCGATCTGTGTTAGGTCGCTAGGCTGCATCCTCGTTAGGTCGTAGGTCGTGAGGAAGCACATCTGGGTTAGGTCGTAGGTCGCGAGGAAGCGCATCTGGGTTAGGTCGTAGGTCGCATGAATGCACTGATCTGCTAAGTGTTAGGTCGTAGAGGCTTTGGTTGTTAGGTCGCGGGTTTTTAGGTCGTGGACGACCTAACTCCGAGCGAACGACCTAAGGAGAATTCTGCCTATAAATACATTGGTTTGCCTCACTTTTTTGGATCCGGATTTTGGAAGCGACGAAGTGCTGCCATTTTGAGAGGTCGAGTTCTACACTTCTTCACTTCTTTTCTCCACTTTGATTTAGTAATTCCTTCCATCCAAGATCGAAGATCCAAGAGCTAAAGTCGAAGATCTACATCCATCGAAGAGAGATTTCATCGTTTGTAGCGGATTTGTGATAGATCGAGTTAGATCCTTCGCTGTCCAGATCTAAAGTGTGTTGCTTTTGGGGTGTTTAGGTGATTTGGTGAGTGGTGATTATCTCTCACACGGACCCAAAGGAGTATATCGGATCGTTGGTTTGATTTGGTGTTAAAGTAGTGATTTTCATGCATTTTTGTAAACTTAAGTATAAATCCATTGTTCATGATGATTTGACATCCATTTTACTACATGTTAACCTATGCAAGTTCATTCATCAAGATTATAGAGATATTGCTCATGTTTTCATGCTTGTTAGACTTTAGACTCTTTATTTACGAAATTGCCATTATTGTTATAATTGTTCATTAGATCATATTTGAATGCTTGATTACTTGGATTAATGTTTGACATGATTGATTGCTATGAATTAGATGATTGATGATTTGATTTAGACAAGATGGTCGAAGATGATTCAAAAGCTAAGGGAAAGGCTCTTGAATTGGGAAAGCTGCTCGTGGCATATGTAGCGGATGATGAAGCTCATATGGATAGATTTGATGATGATGATGTTGGGATGAGGCTTTGCTAGGATGTGATGAAGCGAGGCATGATATGAGATAGTCTTGGTCTAATCCAGACGGGATCATTCCAAGCATGTTGATAACTCGGTGATATGGTTCGAGTTTAAGGATAATGGTTTGCTCGAGAGGCGCTTGAGCTAGTATGGAAATAGTCGTCGAGGAGGATGACTATAAGGCTGAGATCTCATCGTTGTTGAAGGTTCTAGCATGCTCAAAGCAAGAGTACGTTGGGCAGATTCGATAGTCCCTGAAGGCTACTAATTGGTAGTCGAGTACTCTGGGCAGTTTCGATAATCCTAGGCACGGGTCACGATGACGTGCGGAGTCATGTCTAGAACCGGGGTTTCCATTAGCCCTTGACGGACGGATGAAATAATGAGCCGGTCATTCAATTAACGATGATATCGAAGCAATGATAATAGTGATAGCCAGAGTCATGGATGTTTGGTTGTATCATCATTCGGTCTCAAGAGCGGTATTTTCTGGGTGCTTATCTGATCTTGGTTTAGGCCTTGGGGGTTTGTACTTGGAAAACATCGCCCTTGACTCGAATGATAATTGCTTTATTTTAAATTGTATGCTTTTCTATGTTTGCTTCTGCTTAGTGTGTGTCTGGGGGCTATCACTGTAGAAAGAGGTGGAGTGGGAGGGTTGGATTCCTATTCCTTTTTCCTTTATGCTCTTTTTGTATGTTGTTAGTTAATTTACCGCTCACTAAGACTGTTGTCTGACTCAAGGCTTTATGTTTTAACTCTTATTGCCTTGGGCTGTTCGTCCATTTTGGGATGGGTAGACTAGGTAGCAGGTGACAGGTGTTGTTCTTGCTTTCTACGATGCTGATGACGAAGATGAGCTGGATGATTGCATATTATCTTCTTACTATATGTACTGGATGTTCCGTTGCTTGTATATTCTCTGAGCGATATGTAGTGAGGCTTGATGTATTGACTATTCAGATGTTTTGTATCCAACTATTATGAAGTTTGATTGATGAAATTCTATTCTGTGAAGCTTCACTATATATATATTCTATTGTATTTTGTCCATGCGCTGTGAGTAATACGATAGATTCTGTTGTTTAAATTTACCCTGACAATCGTCCATGGTCGCCTGGCACACTTTACAGCGCACTATATCTAGGTTCAGTGCAGGGGTCGTGGGCGGTCGTCACATTTGGTATCAGAGCATTGGTTAATCGATTTTACCCAACGCTCGCTGACGTAACTACGTACGAGAGACGTAATTGTATTTCGATGGATGATTACTATATATAATATAGTAGCTTAGTAGAGTTTGAGTCCTTTATGCAGTTGTTTCTCTAGGTGTGCTAATCATTCCTTTTTATAGATATTAAGGATGAGTCGAAGAGGGAGACCAGCTGGTAGGGTAGGCTGTGCTACTGAAGGGACTGCTGATTATGCTGCTATGTTCGAAGCTATGACGACTTCGATCATGAGAAGGATGCCAGCTCCGGGGCCATCGGTGGATGTTGGAGTTCAAGTTCAAACTCCAAAACCAGTGGATTTTGCTAAGTTGTGTAAAGACTATACTGCTCTTGGAGGGAAGGTTTTCTTGGAAACAGATCCAACCATTGAAGTCCAGAGATGGATAGATGCTTGTAGAAGGATCTTTGGTGATTTGGGAATTGAGGATGCAACTAAGAGGAAGTTAGCATCAAGACAGCTTCAAGGGAGAGCTTCTGATTGGTGGAACTCTATCACCATTGATACCCCGGAGGAAGAGATTACTTGGGTGCAATTCCCAGCCAGATTTGAAGCTAAGTTCATTTCTACGGCTCAGAAGTCTGTTCTGTTTAAGAAGTTTGTGGATCTCAAGAAAAATTGAAGACCAGTTCTTGAGTATGTTTCTGAGTTTGAAGCTTTGTCCAAGTATGCCCGGTCGTATATTGAATCTTCGTATCAGAAGAATGAGAAGTTTGTGACAGGCTTGGATAGTTATCTTGGGAGACAGTTGGTGGATCATTTGGACGATTCATTTGAGAAGCTTGTGGAGAAAGCTCTCAGGCACGAGAATCTGTTTCCTAAAGAGGGATCTGTTGTTGCTGTGACCAAGGAAGAGTTTAAACCACAGCAGGGTGGAAACAAGAAGAGGAAGCAGCAGCAGCAGAAGGGAAAGGATGGCCAGAAGAAGCCGAAGGGCGAAGTGACCTGCTACAATTGTCAGCAGAAGGGCCATTTCTCCAGGGATTGCAAGAATCCGAAGGTGCCGGTGAAGTGCCACAACTGTGACAAGCTGGGGCATGTTAGGAGGAATTGTCCAGAGCCACGGAAGGAAAAGCAGATTGTGCAAGCTTATGCTTTGGGGGCTGTTCCATCATCTTCAAAAGCTCCTACCGCTGAAGAGAAGGGAAAGAGTGTGGTGGTTCAGGGTACTCTCTCCATTTGTGGTGTTCCAGTTAGAGTGTTATTTGATACTGGGGCGTCGCATTCTTTTGTTTGTAATGAACTTGTAGGCCGGTTGGGTTTAGAACCGGATATTGTTGATAGGCCATTGGTTGTGACTAATCCAGTTGGGGGTTCGTCTTGTTTGTGTATGCTATGCCGTGGTCTGATTGTATCGAGTCATGATTGCTCTTTTGTTTGTGATTGTTTTGTTCTGAACTTTGCGGGGTTCGGAATTATTTTGGGTATGGACTGGCTTAGGAAGTATGCGGCAAAGGTTGATTGTGATAGGTTGGAGGTGACAGTCGAGAATGTGGAGGGGCGAAAGATTGTGATACGATGTAAGCATGAAGAAGGCATCTTCATGAGCTTCATGTATTCGCTGGTTGTTCCACGGGATGGACTGTCATCGTTGCCAATCGCTAATGGATTTGAGGATGTCTTTGACGAGGTCAAAGGGTTACCGCCGCATAGAGAGATCGAGTTTCGTATAGATCTAGTTGAAGGAGCCAGACCTGTTGTGATGCCTCTTAGGCGGATGGCGCCTAGGGAGCAGCAAGAGTTGAGGGTGCAGGTTGATGACCTTTTACAGAAAGGATTCATTCGGCGTAGTGTGTCCGAATGGGGTGCACCAGTTGTGTTCGCAACCAAAGCGGATGGATCGTTGAGGTTGTGTGTGGATTATCGTGAACTGAATAAGGTGACTAAGAAGAACAAGTATCCATTACCGAGAATCGATGACTTGTTTGATCAGCTTCACGAAGCTAAGGTGTTTTCTCAGATGGATTTGGCAACGGGATTTCACCAGTTAAGAGTGGCTAAGGATAGTGTACTGAAGACTGCTTTTAGGACACCATCTGGTTTCTTTGAGTGGCTGGTAATGCCGTTTGGATTGACTAATGTGCTAGCATATTTTGTGGATCTTATGAATAGAGTGTTCAGAGATCAGTTGAGCAAGTTCGTGCTAGTGTTCGTGGATGATATTCTGATTTATTCCAGAACTGAAGAAGAGCACAAGACGCACTTGCGTATTGTTTTGGAAATCTTACGGAAACATCAGCTGAAGGCTAAGTTTTCGAAGTGTCACTTCTGTAAGAGTGAAGTGAGGTTCTTAGGACATATTATTTCTGGAAATGGAATAGTGGTGGATTCCGCTAAGGTGGCAACAATCCAGGATTGGGTTAGACCTAAGAATGCATCGGATGTGAGAAGTTTTCTTTGATTAGCAGGATATTATCGTCGATTTATCGAAGACTTCTCCAAGGTGGCTGCACCATTAACAGGATTGACGAAAAAGAACCAAGTGTTCGGATTGGATGCTAAGTGTGAGCAAGCTTTCAGAATCCTGAAGGAGCGATTGACAAGTGCTCCTGTTTTGGCTATTCCAAGTGGAAATGATAGGATGGTGGTTTACACCGACGCATGTGGTACTGGACTTGGAGCAGTGCTGATGTAGGGGGATAAAGTTGTTGCGTATGCCAGTCGACAAATGAAGCCGCATGAAATGAATTACCCGACTCATGATTTGGAGTTAGCGGCGATTGTTTTTGCTCTGAAGATGTGGAGACATTATCTATTGGGAGTTCGATTCGAGTTGTTTACAGATCATAAGTCGTTGAAGTATCTTTTCTCCCAAAAGGATTTGAATCTTCGGCAGCAACGATGGCTAGAGTTTTTATCATCATATGATTTTGATATAGCCTATACTCCGGGAAAAGGTAACGCAGTGGCATATGCGTTAAGTCGAAGACATGCCGGATTGGGAGCCATGTTTTCAGAATGGAAGAATCTTGAGTATTTAGCTGGATTTGACTTCAGGCCTAGATGTGAATTGGAACCTGAGATGTTGGCAAACTTATCGATAAGATCGACTCCTGTGGAAAGGATTGGCGAGAGCCAAAAGCGAGATGATAGGCTTGTCAAGATTATCCGTGATTTGGAATCTGGATTGGACCCAGAAAAGGATAAAGGATTCGAGGTCGATCGAGAAGGTTGGCTTCGGAAACAAGGACGACTAGTTGTTCCCGATATAGATGAATTGAGAAGTGAAGTTCTAAAGGAAAGTCATCACTCGAAGCTGACAATTCATCCAGGTGGAAATAAGATGTATCGGGATATGAAGAGAACCTATTACTAGGAAGGTATGAAGAAGGATGTAGGAAATTTTATTTCCAAGTGCATGAACTGCCAGTTGGTAAAAGCCGAACAGAAGAAGCCAAGTTGATTGCTTCAGCCATTAGAAGTTCCTACATGGAAGTGGGAGCAAATATCGATGGATTTTATTGATGGGCTACCTAGAACAAGAACGGGAAATGAAGGGATTTGGGTCATTGTAGATCGTTTGACTAAGAGTGCAAGATTCATTCCTGTTCGATCGACTAGGACTGCATCAAAGTTGGATGAGTTATATGTTAAGTGGATAGTTCGATTCCATGGTATTCCGAAGAGTATAGTGAGCGATCGAGACTCATTGTTCACTAGTGGATTTTGGAAGAGCTTCCAGGAAGTTTTGGGAACCGAGTTGTGTTTGAGTACAGCTTATCACCCTCAAACAGATGGTCAGACCGAGAGAGTCAACCGAGTTTTGGAAGATCTCCTCAGAGCTTGTGTTTTGGATTTCGGAGGATCATGGGAAGATCACCTTCATTTGGTGGAATTTTCGTATAATAACAGTTACCAGTCAAGCATTGGTATGGCACCGTATGAGGCATTGTATAGAAGACCGTGTAACTCTCCGACATGTTGGTTAGAGACCGGAGAAAAACTGATACTTAGGCCAGAGATGATTCAACAGACTTCGGATTGTATTGAGATCATTCGGCAACGAATGAAGGCAGCCCAAGACCGTCAGAAAAGTTATGCCGATAAGCGTCGTAAGGATTTGGAATTCGACGTAGGTGATATGGTTTTTATGAAGATTTCTCCACTGAAGAATGTTATTCGATTCGGGAAGAAAGGGAAATTGACTCCGAGATTTGTTGGCCATTCCCGATCATCGAGCGAATTGGAAAGCTCGCCTATAGATTGGAATTACCAGAAAAGATGTCGAGTGTGCACAGTGTTTTTCATGTATCGTATCTACGGAAGTATGTGCACGACTCGAATACAGTGGTTTCTGCTGATAGCTGTGAAGATTTTGAGATTGATCCAGTCGATAAGAGACCTCGTAAGCCGCTTCGTGTTGTGGAAACCGACACGAAACAGCTTAGGAGGAAGGTAGTTAAGTTGCTCAAGATACAATGGAGTGATGCTGATAACGACTGTACATGGGAGGTGGAAGAGAGGATGAAGGTAGCTCATCCTGAACTCTTCAAGGTATGGCCCTAAGGTGTCGTGTCATCTAACGACATTATAACTAGTTCTAGTTTTAGAATTCTGCATGCTAAGCTAGAATTGGATGAATGGTTTGTTGATTGCTATGGATGGTAGGCATGCAGAATAGTCTTTGATTGCTCTGTTTGTTTGGAATTTCGGGGGCGAAATTCCTAAGGGGAAGAGAATGTAACGACCCGTATTTTTACGGATCGAAACATCGTAAAACAGTTGACATTTGGTCGCATTTTTGATAAGTCATCCAGAGTCTAAGTCTTAGGTCGTATGAGAGTTAGGAGCGACCTAAGGAAGATGGCAAGTTAAGGAGTAGACGACCTAGTGAAGTGGAGTGACCTAAGGATTGGAACGACCTAAGAAGTTAGGTCGTATGATAGATAGGTCGTGTGATAGTTAGGTCGTATAATAGGTTAGGTCGAGTGAGCGACCTAGGAGATTGGAGCGACCTATAGGAGTTAGCGACCTATAGGAAGTTGGCGACCTAAGGATTGGAGCGACCTATAGGAGTTAGCGACCTAGTGGTGGCGACCTAAGAGCTAACGGTATAAGAGTTAGCGAGTTAGCGTAGTTAGGTCGTGAGCGACCTAAGTTTGGTAGTGGAGTAGTTAGGTCGTTAGACGACCTAAGGTGTTAGGTCGTATCCTAGCTAAGTTAGTTAGGTCGCGCGTGTGATTAGGTCGCAGGAGTGTTAGGTCGTAGAAGCGATCTGTGTTAGGTCGCTAGGCTGCATCCTCGTTAGGTCGTAGGTCGCGAGGAAGCACATCTGGGTTAGGTCGTAGGTCGCGAGGAAGCGCATCTGGGTTAGGTCGTAGGTCGCATGAATGCACTGATCTGCTAAGTGTTAGGTCGTAGAGGCTTTGGTTGTTAGGTCTCGGGTTTTTAGGTCGTGGACGACCTAACTCCGAGCGAACGACCTAAGGAGAATTCTGCCTATAAATACATGGGTTTGCCTTACTTTTTGGGATCCGGATTTTGGAAGCGACAAAGTGCTGCCATTTTGAGAGCTCGAGTTCTACATTTCTTCACTTCTTTTCTCCACTTTGATTTAGTACTTCCTTCCATCCAAGATCGAAGATCCAAGAGCTAAAGTCGAAGATCTACATCCATCGAAGAGAGATTTCATCGTTTGTAGCGGATTTGTGATAGATCGAGTTAGATCCTTCGCTATCCAGATCCGAAGTGTGTTGCTTTTGGGGTGTTTAGGTGATTTGGTGAGTGGTGATTATCTCTCACACGGACCCAAAGGAGTATATCGGATCGTTGGTTTGATTTGGTGTTAAAGTAGTGATTTTCATGCATTTTTGTAAACTTAAGTATAAATCCATTGTTCATGATGATTTGACATCCATTTTACTACATGTTAACCTATGCAAGTTCATTCATCAAGATTATAGAGATATTGCTCATGTTTTCATGCTTGTTAGACTTTAGACTCTTTATTTACGAAATTGCCATTATTGTTATAATTGTTCATTAGATCATATTTGAATGCTTGATTACTTGGATTAATGTTTGACATGATTGATTGCTATGAATTAGATGATTGATGATTTGATTTAGACAAGATGGTCGAAGATGATTCAAAAGCTAAGGGAAAGGCTCTTGAATTGGGAAAGCTGCTCGTGGCATATGTAGCGGATGATGAAGCTCATATGGATAGATTTGATGATAATGATGTTGAGATGAGGCTTTGCTAGGATGTGATGAAGCGAGACATGATATGAGCTAGTCTTGGTCTAATCCAGACGGGATCATTCCAAGCATGTTGATAACTCGGTGATATGGTTCGAGTTTGAGGATAATGGTTTGCTCGAGAGGCGCTTGAGCTAGTATGGAAATAGTCGTCGAGGAGGATGACTAGAAGGATGAGATCTCATCGTTGTTGAAGGTTTTAGCATGCTCAAAGCAAGAGTACGTTGGGCAGATTCGATGGTCCCTGAAGGCTACTGATTGGTAGTCGAGTACTCTGGAAAGATTCGATAGTCCTAGGCACGGGTCACGATGACGTGCGGAGTCATGTCTAGAACCGGGGTTTCCATTAGCCCTTGACGGACGGATGAAATAATGAGCCGGTCATTCAATTAATGATGATATCGAAGCAATGATAACAGTGATAGCCAGAGTCATGGATGTTTGGTTGTATCATCATTCGGTCTCAAGAGCGGTATTTTCTGGGTGCTTATCTGATCTTGGTTTAGGCCTTGGGGGTTTGTACTTGGAAAACATCGCCCTTGACTCGAATGATAATTGCTTTATTTTAAATTGTATGCTTTTCTATGTTTGCTTCTGCTTAGTGTGTGTCTGGGGGCTATCACTGTAGAAAGAGGTGGAGTGGGAGGGTTGGATTCCTATTCCTTTTTCCTTTATGCTCTTTTGGTATGTTGTTAGTTAATTTACCGCTCACTAAGACTGTTGCCTGACTCAAGGCTTTATGTTTTAACTCTTATTGCCTTGGGCTGTTCGTCCATTTTGGGACGGGCAGACTAGGTAGCAGGTGATAGGTGTTGTTCTTGCTTTCTACGATGCTGATGACGAAGACGAGCTGGAGGATTGCATATTATCTTCTTACTATATGTACTGGATGTTCCGCTGCTTGTATATTCTCTGAGCGATATGTAGTGAGGCTTGATGTATTGACTATTCAGATGTTTTGTATCCAACTATTATGAAGTTTGATTGATGAAATTCTATTATGTGAAGCTTCACTATATATATCTTCTATTGTATTTTGGCCATGCACTGTGAGTAGTACGATAGATTCTGTTGTTTAAATTTACCCTGACAATCGTCCATGGTCACCTGGCACACTTTACAACGCACTATATCTAGGTTCAGTGCAGGGGTCGTGGGTGGTCGTCACAAGTAGTCTCGCTCACCTCAGTAGACGACAGACATTTCCAGATCTCGGCAACAAAGTATACGGCGCTCGACATGTAGGCAAACAGTAGCGAAATTGGGGATGAGAACGAAATGGGAACGAAGCTTGTTTGAGATCACTACCAAACTTTGAAAAAAGGACGAGATTTTGTTTTTGGAAGAAAAAAAAGGAACGAAAATATGATTTGGAAATTATGGATTTGCAAATTGGGGGTGAGAATGAAATGATATGAAAAGTAAAGCGGGAAAACGAAAATTTGGGGCAAATTGTAGCGGTGATCCATTTTAACAATCAGATTAAATGTAGACCGTTGGATCGTATTCACGCGGATTGCTAATTTTATTAATTTTTTAATTTGAATACATCTATAGCAACACTATATAAAAATGTTGCATCGTGTTACACTTGTTTAGCTAGAGCAACACATTTTTATGGCTAAGGTAACACCATAAATACAACGTTGCAGTAGGACCAAAATTTTATATCTATCGCAACATTTTAGCTGGCAACACCTTGCAAAAATGTTGCAGAAGGTCATCTATGGCATAGTGCTCCTACCTCTTCATATTCTCTTGCCTAACTATGCCATATTGATCCATAACCGAGCCTTAACACCTGAAAACATGTTGTGGCTAAACCAATAGAGCATTAAGGCCGAACATATGTTGAGTAAGAACAAGCAAATTCGATTTAAAAGCTTGGTGATGTCTTTTGTTTATTTTGGTTCCACTTTGTTTCAATATAATCTTTGTATTTTAAATGTATATTTATTTTGCTTTGTTTTGTTGTTGAATACAAGATTAACATCTTGGCTATCTCTCCACTCAAATCAAGTCGTGCTATCGTGATTTCTGGATTTTTGTTTGTGTGTTTGATTCGCTAACTCCAGCGTAAAAAGGTGAGTATTCACACATGACATTTATACTTATATAATTTGTGAAGTGACAACAAGTGAATGTGTAGAAACTATTGTATCATGTTATACCTGCCTGTGATGTAAATTATATGATGTTAAACTCTTTTATAAACTTGTCACATCATCTACTATGTTATATTTTATTATACTGTTTATTTATTTCTGTTAATCAAACTACAAGTTCCCTGTAGAATAGAATCACTATGGGTTGAAATGATACATACCCGAACGGACTTTAGAGTAGGGAAAAATCGTTATGGGCTGTGATAAGCCTGAGCGATTTTTATTTAATTTTATTTACTTGGGATTGCGGGTTTGAAATGATAGAACCCAGATTTTTCTTTGTAAATTACGGATTGAAATGATATATTATCCGTATCACTTGATTTAGGCTAGAAAATATTATACAGACCCGTGGTTATTTTATATATTTTTTTGGAAAATTTTAAAGTATTTTAAAATATAAAATATGATAATTTGATTTAAATTGAATTTAAAATGATTTAATAAAGTGATAATGATTTTTCTATGTATTAAAAAAGTTAAATAAATGAATGGAAAAATTGTGATTTGAAACATGATTTAATTTGGAAATTTGTAATTTGATTTTTAAATGGAAGTTTAAGTTAATTAAATAAAAATGGAAATTAAGTTTTATTTATGAAATGGAAATTTAAAATTTAAGGGTTAAAGTAAATTGTTAAAAATGCAAAGAATGGGAAAATTATACACTTGAATTTAATAAGTGAAATTATTGGAAAATTGGATTTTATTGTAAAATTTACTTTTGAAAAATCATATGTTAAAGGGTATTTAAATGACTATTTTTGAAGTGGGAAAATGTGATTTTATAAGTTAAAATGATTTAAATTGAAGTTTATTTGTTTCTAGAATTCTATTATTAAATCTGGAAATACTTTTAGTAGCACTTCAGAAATGCTATCATTTATGAAATTAACTTAAAATCTGAAGTAAAGGACACTACAACACTTTGTAATTGTTGTGGTTGATGCAAATGAACTAAAGGCTAATTAACTAAGGGCAACTGCAGCATTTGGTAAGTGTTGTGGTTGCTGAATTAAAACTTGAAACTAATGAAAGAGCTATTGTAGCACTTGTTAAGTGCTGCAGTTGGATGAAATGAGATTTTTGAATATAATTGAACTACTGCAGCAGCTTTAAATGCTGTCTTTGCTGAAATGAATTGTTTTCAAATATAACTTACCGCAGCATTTTCTAAGTGCTGCGAAAGCTAAAATTTTAATGTTTTAAAGTATTTAAGTGAATAAATGAACTCAGAAAAGGTTAAATATTTGGGAATTGAATATTTGATTTAAAGATATAATGACTTTACTTTTAAATGGTTTAAATGAAGTATTTGATTTGAAATATAAACTATTTTGAAATTTATAACCACAGGTTATAATAACGATTGGTTGTTAAAGAGACCGGGATCGGATATGGACATACTCTCTGTCGATACTGAAAACCACTTTACCAATTGTGTACGCGGTGGAGTTTCCAGAATGAAGTAGGATGGTGTCGACGATCCTAAAGTTATATTTACGTGGACCCAACTCCCGTGAGTTGGCATAAGGTGGCTAAAACATGAGCGATCGACGGGCCAATGAGGTAGCACCTCTGATCGGACACACTTCTTAGATACCATTCTATTACTTTTGTGATTGATTGGGTGCACCCCTTGATTTGGGAGTGTGGCTCGAGGTGGGCGGTAGTGGCTGCTATGCGTTTCCACCAGCCCGGATGCGTAATTGGTATATCTACCATGGCATTGCCTAGTTGTGCCGTGTCACCTACCATAGCGAGCTTTACTACGAGTTTGGATTTCTCCCGTAGCTTGTGGAGTATTGAGGGTAGCCCCCAATCTGGGATTATGCTAATACTGGATAGACTACTGGGACTATTACGTGTTAAGGGGAATATTGGGTCACTCCTTAATGCTATTTAAAAGTATGTTTATTTTATATTTAGACATTATTATAATAGCGAATATTACTACATAGTAAATAGTTTAACGGATCCTTAAAGAATGGGTGATCCCAAGCATTCTTTAAGTTACTTGTACCTTTTATTACAGTTCACTTGAGTTGGTTTACATTGTATAAGTATGTATGTCCTGACTCGAGTGTTTGTGTTTTGCTTTACGCTCGGGTCAGCCTGAGTATCAGCTTTGGATCTCATCTTCTAGAGCTAGGACTGCTGGAAATCATCTTTTATCTAGTTGCTATCTATTTCCATTCAGTATTTCTATGTCAGCTTTGTATTAGAGACATATGTATTTGGGATTTCTACTGTACTTGTTTCAGAACTGTATTTGTTTCAGACTATGTATTTTGAACCTGTTTTAAGACTTTGTATTGTAGTGGCTTCACGACCACTATTTATTTTATTTTCCGCTGCGAGTTATTCTGATATTCTGTGATTGGTTTTATTTGCTCCAAATTTTATTACAATCTGTTATTTTGCATTATTCAAGTCTGACATGTGATAACCCGGGATTTTGGGCAATATGAATTTAATAATCTTTATTAATAATTTAATTGGATTGATAATTTTCCCTTATAATTTTAATTTAAATTGGTAATTTAATCTTTTAAAGGCTAATAAATATTTAATCTGGCAATATTTAATTTCGTAATATTAGATCTTTTCTGACAATTTGAATTTTGTAAGATTTATCTTCCAAAGCTAATAAAATTTTATTCTATTTATAATATATATATTAGTATATATATGTATTGTGAATATGAAATCTTTTGTTTCAAATAAAAGATGTGTTTTCAAATTGTAATATATATGTATATGTTATAATTTGAAATTGTTTTGAAATTTAATTTAATGTATTGATAATATATATAGTAGGAATATATGTATGAATTGTAATTTTAAAAGCTTTGTTTTAAATTTAATATCTTTCAAAAGTTAAAGATTAATTCATTGTTTTCAAATATAAGATAAATGTTTGTTTTAAATATGATAGTTTAAAATAAGTTTAAT
Source organism: Allium fistulosum (assembly GCA_030737815.1). Taxonomy (NCBI): domain Eukaryota; kingdom Viridiplantae; phylum Streptophyta; class Magnoliopsida; order Asparagales; family Amaryllidaceae; genus Allium; species Allium fistulosum. The sequence goes on from CM060902.1 coordinate 1,029,544,421, forward strand.
CAAAGTTTTACTTTTGTTTTCTTTTAAAGTGTTTAATTTAAAATGGTTATAAGTATATATATAGATTTAATTAGACATTTCTTTTAATATCTCTTAAACTAAAATAGTTTGTAAGTAAATAAATAAAACTTAAATTGATAAATATCAATACATATTCATATTACATAATTAAGAAAACATAAATACTTTTAAGACAAGGATTTAAACATAATTAGGTATTGATTTTAACACTTGTAAACACATAGACCAAGTTGGGACATTTGTAATACTAATAAAAATACAAGTGGCAACATTTCCTTTTATTTAGAAATTTAGATTTATAAAAGGATTATTGTATTAGAGAAACCGATTTATTTTTCTTTCCAGTTCAAATCTTTCTCCTTTCTAAAATGTCTTCTTCTTCCTAAACTAAAAACTGAAAAGAAATAAAATCAAATTGCTTTCCAATCTTCAACCTGGAATACAAATCTACAAACAAGTAGAAGATCAAGCAACTAAATTAGATTCAACATTAAACAACAAAGAGGAATCAAAAGTATTGCCAGAAAACAAAATCAAATGCAAGTTCTTCACTGCAAAATCAAACCAGAAATTAGAAATCTGCAATATTCAAACCTACTGCAACTAAAATGGATGATCCAATACAAGTTTCAGCAGCTTTAAATCAAAGATTTCAAACATGCAAAGGGATTTCAATAGCTAGCACTCAAAGCATCTTATCCAGAACCTAGAAGTATTAATACTGCTGTGCTCTGCAAATTTAATAAGGTGAGTAAACATAAATTTTAAAAACAGTTTGAAATTTGGGACTTTAACTTAGTTGCTTGTGATGAAATGATGTAGAAATATGGTATAAATGTTTATAGAAAATGCTTTGGTTTGAATGCATATGTATGTCTAGATATTATGTCAGTAAACACTGCTCTGTCATTTTTATTTGTAGGCATCATTTTCATTTGACAATTTTTATTTACACATACCATTGATTTTGTACTTGGATTTGGTAATGAAATATGATTATAACAACATGGTAACAATTCTAAAAATAGTTCCTGGAATTTTAATCTAGCAATTAATTTAAAAATTAGAAATTGCAGTGATAACCAGAGATAAGTCAAAAATCAATATTCATAATTTTTAGATTGGATTATATAATTGAATTCGTCGTGGAAAACAATGAATTTAGAAAGAAGAATCATGATTTTTAGATTAGAAATAGTTGTGAAATTCTGTGTTGATCAGAATGGGCATTTTTGTCGATTTACGATGATCGGCGTTGAAGTTTGCGTTGAGGTTGGGTCTGGAGGTGGCCAGTAGAGTGTAGATCATCGGAAAAATAGTGGTTGATTTTACTTTTGGCCGTGGTGGTCGGAATGAGGTGATCTAGGGTTCGGCGTATCGAATTGGGTGTAATGGTTGCTGAGCTTCGTGTGGCGTTGGTGGATCATCGGAGTTGATCGCAAGGGTAGGAAAAGGTTCGTGGGAATGTAGCATGGCTTTGGGTGGATCGGAAGTTGATCTCGAGGTCGGAGGCGATGGAAGAAGAGGTTTTTACGGCCATGGTGTTTTCCAGTTGATCGAGATTGAGCTCGATTTTGTTTTAATGTATTTTCGTATGATCTGGGTTGGGATTCTTGATCAAGGTGGTTCGAGTGGTCAATGAGTATGGCCGCGACGATCATCTATAGTCGGCGGCGATGGTGCAAGTGCACCACGTGCACGTACACGTTTGAATGTACTGGAGTTTGAAGGTTTGGGGAAGAAGAAGTTATCTCGGGGAAGTCTCGTAAAATTTCACGGTCGACTCGAAGCTGATAGTTTCGCGTGGACTCAGGGAAGACTCGGGAGTTTTAGTGGGTTACTCGGGTTTGCAAAGGGTATGACTCGGATTGTTCTGGGTTTTTAAATCTGAGAGTGATTTACAAATGTTTTCGAGTTTAAAAGCAAAGTAAAAACAAGGTTTTTAAGTTAAAGCTATATTCAAAAGAAATTATAAAGAAATGTTTTAAAATAGATTTCAAGTTTTATTTTAAATGGATAAGCTTAAAGAAAATGATAATTATTTCAAAGATAAATAATTGTTTAATTTATTAAACATGTTTGGAAAGCATTTTCAAAGATTTTAAGTATAATAAAAATTAAGGGTTTGAATTGTTTTAAAGTAAAATTTCATTTTAATTTTATGATTAATTTTTAAATGAGTTTTAATAAAGTAAATAATTTGAGTTTAATTAAGGATAATTAATAACTAAATTAAGGCTTAATTACTATTTGTAATTAAGGATAATTACTTAATAAAGTAATTAGTGGATGGTAAATGAATTAATTAAAGGTCAAGTGATGTTTTATTGATTAATTAATTAATGTAATTAATTTTAGGTTAATTAATTAGTCTAATTAGTTAAGATAATCATTTATGATTAATTAAGTGTAATTACTTAATAAAGTAATTAATGGGTAATTACTGAATGTAATTAAATTAAGAAGAATTACTCATGGAAGTAATTAAATGAAATTAATTAAAGGTTAATCAATTACTGTTATTAATTAAAGGATAATTAATAAAATTGAATTGAAGTTAATTAATTAAAGAGTAATTAATTAATTAAAGGATTAAGGTTAATTAATAATATGATTAATTACTAGTTAAGGTAATTAATTAAAAAGAAAGTAATTAATTAAGGAAGTAATTAAGGATCATTAATTTATATAATAAATAATGTAATTAAGGATTGATTAATTAGGATTAATTGATCAATAACAACTGATTAAAGAATGTAGTTAATTAAAGATTAATTAATTAATTAATTAATTAAGTTATTAGAGGATTATTAATATAATTAATGGAATTAATCTAGGTTGATTAATAAAAGTAATTAATTTAAATATGATTAATTAATTGTAATTAATTGAGGATTAATATAATTAATTATAGTTAATAAATAAATGAAGGTTCATTAGTTATTGTAATTAATGATAGTAATTAAAGGTTAATTACTGTATATGGTTAAGGATAATTACTTGATGTAATTAAAGATAATTAATCAAAGGAGATTAATTAAGAAAGATCATTTAGATGTTTAATTAATTAATTTGTAATTAATTAATGATAGTGAGCAGGATTAAGATAATCCAAGTAATTAAAGAATAGTAATTAATTTAATTAAAGGTTAATTAAATTGATTAGAGTTAATCAATTCTGTTTAGATAATTGATTAATACTGGATGTTTGATATTGGGTGATTGGTTGATATTGGATGATTTGAATATCTCATATATATATATGATATATGCTGCTTTGTGAGATGAATGTTGATATGAATTATCAATTGTGATAATATGATTTATCTATTTGTTTATATCATCCTGAATAAGTTTAAATGTTTAAACCTTTAAACAACTTGGCCTTAAAAGATACGTTTTGGATTTCGATGAGACCGGGATCGGGTTTGCTACAGTACAGCATGATAGGGGGTTCTCGCTTCGCGGTTTGGTGGCGAACGGGAGACTCTTACCCCTACATGTCCCTGAGAGGTAAAGGCCTTGTGAGGGTTGGTTGCGAGTCGAGAGGCTGGCCGTAAAAGCAAATTCGAGGTATCACTGTGTGCCACGGTGGGTCTGGGATGGTTGCAAAGCCTAGATCCCTGTCTAGAGGTCCCTTTCCTTTTATTCGGCTTAGTGTGTGGTTGGTCGCGCCAACCACGGGATTGTCTTGTTTGGGATTATCCAGTAAGGGATGGTTCCGGCTTTGTGTTGCAGGGGAGCGGGCGTACTCCTCGGTACGGTGATCTAGGCCACGTACTGTGACGGGCGGTACCCCAGTAGCCCTGCCATTGTATGGAATCCAAACTCCAATAAGTGCCGTACGTATTAGTTGTGCCCAACTATGTTGGAATGTGAGATGTAAGCATTTCAGCTATTTCTGTATTTTACTTGAAAACCCTAGACCCTATTATAATACAATCAGATTTCCTATCAAACGTTTTAGTTAGCGTAAGATAAAAACTTACCCATGTTTATTTGTGGGAAGTCTTACGTGATACTTTTGTTTTCAAAAGTTTTCAAAGTTAAGCAATTTAAACCGTTTACTCACACCAGACCCATGTCTGACCCAAGTGTTTATTTTCTGTTTTATTAAACTCTTGGGTACTCAATATTGTATTGAGTAGTCGAGGGATTCAGGTTAGCTTTGACGAATGCTGAAGGAGATTTGGAGTAGGTGGCTTCAACGTGTAGATATTATGGTTTCCGCTGTGTTAGAGTTGTGTCTGTATTATATTGATATATAGAGATGTATGATAGACAGATGTTTATAACTGTCTAATATGAGATGTATAGTTGTGTAACTCTGTTGTATATGATACTATGTAATATTTTATGTGATATATTATATTTCATTCGTTCCGCTGTGAGTATCTGATGTTGTTGTTCTTTCTTCTTTTCTTTCTTTTCTTCTTCTATCCATTTCTTTCTTAATTCACGATACGTCTTTCTGGGCATAGAAAGCCGGGTCGTGACAGTTGGTATCAGAGCAAGGGTTGAGTGAATACCTAGGCTCTGAAGTGGTGTCTATCTTGAGAGCGCGTAATTGTTAGTTATATAAAAATGATTTTATATTGTGTTAATTGATCGGTTGAGTGGTATATGGATTCTGGTCAATACGAGTAGCTAACGTTATTGATAGGGATCTCTAAACACTTGAACCAGGCCAACGGACACAATATTGTTTTAAAGAGGTAAATGAAATAATTTTACCCAGAAATAATTTCTATATAAAAAGTATCATTTTAAATATATATATATATTTCTACCGATTTATTGGGTTACCTGTTCGGGTTTTCCAATATAAGTTATAAAGGTAGATAAGGTGGTAGTGTGTGTAACACAATTACCAATAGTTGGAGTTTGAATATTTGAGGTTGGAAGTATATATCGAGACTGTAAACCCAATATCATCTCGAGTAAGTTGGCAGTATGGAGTAAGGATGTCTCGGATCTCTGAAGAAAATCCTTTTCAAGATTCGGAGTCCATTATTGGAATGTAAGATTGTTTGTGCTCGGGTGAGCAGATTTTTTAGAGTTGAATCTATCAGTTGTGCAGAAGTAAGTGATGGTAGCTTGGCGACTTCAGGAAGGAGTAGCTATGTGATAAGACGCAGTATCTATGGATGTTCCCGAAGGAGATTTTCTTTTTGGAACAAGATTAAGAAGGTATTGGAGGAACAGTTGATGTCTACCGCAGGAAAGACTTGACTGTATAGGAATTCTCTGATATCAAGTAAGAGAGTTTTGTCTATTTTGAAGTATGGGACTAAGGTCGATTAGTTGTTCTTCGGACATGGTCTCATTGTTCCCTTAAGAAGAGTAAGTTATTGGCGATTGGTTTGGAGCCGAATTTCTTTTGGATGTCGGCCATCTCGGAGATTCGTTGAGAAGTTTGTTGATGGTTTTAGTTTTGAGAAGCCTTTGGATTAGAAGTTCTTGGTTAGCTGTGATAGCAGTGCAGCTCGGAGTGTTCGGTGTACTGTCGAGATAGAGTTTGGAAGCAGCAGTGTGGTTCGTTTCTTCGATGGTACCGGAATCTTTGTGATTCTTCTATCAGCAGTCCGGGAAGATGGTGAATGTTTTCTTGAAGGGTTAACCTTGTTTGGAAAAGTTTAAGGCTGTTTTAATTAGTAAAGAGAGAACAGTTTCTTTGGAATCCGAACTAGGTAGGATCGCAAAAGTGAATTGCGATTATTTTGAGAGTTCATCTTGAGTAATCTTTTGTATGAAATTGAGACATCTCAAGAGGAAGTAAAAGTTATCGAAGAGGTCAAAGATTTAGTTTTTATCGATTTGGTTCCTAGAGAAGGATTTGGTGAAGTATCTTAGAATTTTATGGAGTATCTGTGTTTTCTCTTCTACTTCTAGTTTCGAGTTTCCTCTAGCCAAGGATAGCTGAAGACAGTACCCTTGACCGAGGACTCGTCTATTCTTTGAGAAGTTGGTTATGTCTTTAAGATAACCAATGTTCCCGCTTGTTTGTGGATCTGGGTTGTGCTCAAGTTCATCGACATTGTCATTTACTTCAGAATAAGAGTTGTGCAGCGGAAGCAAAGGTAGTTGCTGTGCAAGAAAGGAAGTAACCTCAGATTTCTACAAGAAGTTTATATGAATTTCTAAGTGTGTATAGAATTTTCTGGAATCTAGAAGAAGGAAGTTCAGTCTTCTATTTCTTGTGGAGTAGAATTTATGGATTTCAGCAGATTTGAAAATCATTTTGTTCTTGGTCCAGTTGTTTCAAAAAGCATCAGCAAAGGTTGAGCTGATCAGGAAGAGATGAGGTAGCCCAGGATCAGCTGGTGAGTTATGCAGATATGAGACAAAGTTTGGAATTCGGAGTTGGAGATTGGAAATTGTTTTAAATTTTCCTCGATTATAAGAGCTATAAGATTTGGTAAGTCTGGAAGCTAGCTCCAAAATATTTTGGAATTTTCTTGTGTTCTTGAGAGGAGTAATTCTTTGTCTACAGGGTTGAATGGCCAGTTTGGATATCTGGAATCCATTCTATTTCACGTATCTCTGAGGGAGTACATGTATGATTTATTACTGATTGTGGAATCAGCAGTTCAGTTGGATTTGGAAGTTGAGCTGGATTTGAGTATAGTCTGATATTTTGTTCAGATTGTGGATCTAGAGAAGAGAGGAGCTCTGGATCATAGTGGTGTTGTTAGTTTAGATTCTGTAGAGCGAGTATCCCGGTGATTTATACTTGGGAAACTCGAGATAGTATTTTGAAGTCTATTCTGATTTATGTCAGAATAGTTAGTTAGATTAGATTATTTGATTGGTTGCTTTGATTGATAGAAATTGGATGATAGGTATGCTTTGCTGATTAAGATTAAAATCTTTGCTGGGTTATTAAATTATCTTTGCTTTTAATTTCGGGGACGAAATTCTTTTAAGGGGGGAGGAATGTGATAACCCGGGATTTTGGGCAATATGAATTTAATAATCTTTATTAATAATTTAATTGGATTGATAATTTTCCCTTATAATTTTAATTTAAATTGGTAATTTAATCTTTTAAAGGCTAATAAATATTTAATCTGGCAATATTTAATTTCGTAATATTAGATCTTTTCTGACAATTTGAATTTTGTAAGATTTATCTTCCAAAGCTAATAAAATTTTATTCTATTTATAATATATATATTAGTATATATATGTATTGTGAATATGAAATCTTTTGTTTCAAATAAAAGATGTGTTTTCAAATTGTAATATATATGTATATGTTATAATTTGAAATTGTTTTGAAATTTAATTTAATGTATTGATAATATATATAGTAGGAATATATGTATGAATTGTAATTTTAAAAGCTTTGTTTTAAATTTAATATCTTTCAAAAGTTAAAGATTAATTCATTGTTTTCAAATATAAGATAAATGTTTGTTTTAAATATGATAGTTTAAAATAAGTTTAATCAAAGTTTTACTTTTGTTTTCTTTTAAAGTGTTTAATTTAAAATGGTTATAAGTATATATATAGATTTAATTAGACATTTCTTTTAATATCTCTTAAACTAAAATAGTTTGTAAGTAAATAAATAAAACTTAAATTGATAAATATCAATACATATTCATATTACATAATTAAGAAAACATAAATACTTTTAAGACAAGGATTTAAACATAATTAGGTATTGATTTTAACACTTGTAAACACATAGACCAAGTTGGGACATTTGTAATACTAATAAAAATACAAGTGGCAACATTTCCTTTTATTTAGAAATTTAGATTTATAAAAGGATTATTGTATTAGAGAAACCGATTTATTTTTCTTTCCAGTTCAAATCTTTCTCCTTTCTAAAATGTCTTCTTCTTCCTAAACTAAAAACTGAAAAGAAATAAAATCAAATTGCTTTCCAATCTTCAACCTGGAATACAAATCTACAAACAAGTAGAAGATCAAGCAACTAAATTAGATTCAACATTAAACAACAAAGAGGAATCAAAAGTATTGCCAGAAAACAAAATCAAATGCAAGTTCTTCACTGCAAAATCAAACCAGAAATTAGAAATCTGCAATATTCAAACCTACTGCAACTAAAATGGATGATCCAATACAAGTTTCAGCAGCTTTAAATCAAAGATTTCAAACATGCAAAGGGATTTCAATAGCTAGCACTCAAAGCATCTTATCCAGAACCTAGAAGTATTAATACTGCTGTGCTCTGCAAATTTAATAAGGTGAGTAAACATAAATTTTAAAAACAGTTTGAAATTTGGGACTTTAACTTAGTTGCTTGTGATGAAATGATGTAGAAATATGGTATAAATGTTTATAGAAAATGCTTTGGTTTGAATGCATATGTATGTCTAGATATTATGTCAGTAAACACTGCTCTGTCATTTTTATTTGTAGGCATCATTTTCATTTGACAATTTTTATTTACACATACCATTGATTTTGTACTTGGATTTGGTAATGAAATATGATTATAACAACATGGTAACAATTCTAAAAATAGTTCCTGGAATTTTAATCTAGCAATTAATTTAAAAATTAGAAATTGCAGTGATAACCAGAGATAAGTCAAAAATCAATATTCATAATTTTTAGATTGGATTATATAATTGAATTCGTCGTGGAAAACAATGAATTTAGAAAGAAGAATCATGATTTTTAGATTAGAAATAGTTGTGAAATTCTGTGTTGATCAGAATGGGCATTTTTGTCGATTTACGATGATCGGCGTTGAAGTTTGCGTTGAGGTTGGGTCTGGAGGTGGCCAGTAGAGTGTAGATCATCGGAAAAATAGTGGTTGATTTTACTTTTGGCCGTGGTGGTCGGAATGAGGTGATCTAGGGTTCGGCGTATCGAATTGGGTGTAATGGTTGCTGAGCTTCGTGTGGCGTTGGTGGATCATCGGAGTTGATCGCAAGGGTAGGAAAAGGTTCGTGGGAATGTAGCATGGCTTTGGGTGGATCGGAAGTTGATCTCGAGGTCGGAGGCGATGGAAGAAGAGGTTTTTACGGCCATGGTGTTTTCCAGTTGATCGAGATTGAGCTCGATTTTGTTTTAATGTATTTTCGTATGATCTGGGTTGGGATTCTTGATCAAGGTGGTTCGAGTGGTCAATGAGTATGGCCGCGACGATCATCTATAGTCGGCGGCGATGGTGCAAGTGCACCACGTGCACGTACACGTTTGAATGTACTGGAGTTTGAAGGTTTGGGGAAGAAGAAGTTATCTCGGGGAAGTCTCGTAAAATTTCACGGTCGACTCGAAGCTGATAGTTTCGCGTGGACTCAGGGAAGACTCGGGAGTTTTAGTGGGTTACTCGGGTTTGCAAAGGGTATGACTCGGATTGTTCTGGGTTTTTAAATCTGAGAGTGATTTACAAATGTTTTCGAGTTTAAAAGCAAAGTAAAAACAAGGTTTTTAAGTTAAAGCTATATTCAAAAGAAATTATAAAGAAATGTTTTAAAATAGATTTCAAGTTTTATTTTAAATGGATAAGCTTAAAGAAAATGATAATTATTTCAAAGATAAATAATTGTTTAATTTATTAAACATGTTTGGAAAGCATTTTCAAAGATTTTAAGTATAATAAAAATTAAGGGTTTGAATTGTTTTAAAGTAAAATTTCATTTTAATTTTATGATTAATTTTTAAATGAGTTTTAATAAAGTAAATAATTTGAGTTTAATTAAGGATAATTAATAACTAAATTAAGGCTTAATTACTATTTGTAATTAAGGATAATTACTTAATAAAGTAATTAGTGGATGGTAAATGAATTAATTAAAGGTCAAGTGATGTTTTATTGATTAATTAATTAATGTAATTAATTTTAGGTTAATTAATTAGTCTAATTAGTTAAGATAATCATTTATGATTAATTAAGTGTAATTACTTAATAAAGTAATTAATGGGTAATTACTGAATGTAATTAAATTAAGAAGAATTACTCATGGAAGTAATTAAATGAAATTAATTAAAGGTTAATCAATTACTGTTATTAATTAAAGGATAATTAATAAAATTGAATTGAAGTTAATTAATTAAAGAGTAATTAATTAATTAAAGGATTAAGGTTAATTAATAATATGATTAATTACTAGTTAAGGTAATTAATTAAAAAGAAAGTAATTAATTAAGGAAGTAATTAAGGATCATTAATTTATATAATAAATAATGTAATTAAGGATTGATTAATTAGGATTAATTGATCAATAACAACTGATTAAAGAATGTAGTTAATTAAAGATTAATTAATTAATTAATTAATTAAGTTATTAGAGGATTATTAATATAATTAATGGAATTAATCTAGGTTGATTAATAAAAGTAATTAATTTAAATATGATTAATTAATTGTAATTAATTGAGGATTAATATAATTAATTATAGTTAATAAATAAATGAAGGTTCATTAGTTATTGTAATTAATGATAGTAATTAAAGGTTAATTACTGTATATGGTTAAGGATAATTACTTGATGTAATTAAAGATAATTAATCAAAGGAGATTAATTAAGAAAGATCATTTAGATGTTTAATTAATTAATTTGTAATTAATTAATGATAGTGAGCAGGATTAAGATAATCCAAGTAATTAAAGAATAGTAATTAATTTAATTAAAGGTTAATTAAATTGATTAGAGTTAATCAATTCTGTTTAGATAATTGATTAATACTGGATGTTTGATATTGGGTGATTGGTTGATATTGGATGATTTGAATATCTCATATATATATATGATATATGCTGCTTTGTGAGATGAATGTTGATATGAATTATCAATTGTGATAATATGATTTATCTATTTGTTTATATCATCCTGAATAAGTTTAAATGTTTAAACCTTTAAACAACTTGGCCTTAAAAGATACGTTTTGGATTTCGATGAGACCGGGATCGGGTTTCCGTATACCGGTATTCCAGGTCTGGAGACCCGAATACCACATCGATCCAAATTAACGATAGGTCGTGAATCTCAAGTGAAGATGAAGATTTAGAGTGCAAGGGTTATTGTCGTTAACTCTGAGGGTGATTCCAAAACGAGTGTAACGAGATAATGCCTTCGGTTTCGTTCGAACCCGGAACGAACTTGTATGGATTGAATGCTTTCAGCACATCGTCAGGCGGACGATGAGCATTCTAAGTGATATGTTCTGATTAAAGGTAATCGTAACCTCAAGCCTCATCAACCGGAAATGGCTAAAACAGGGGAGGTGCAGCAAGGCTTCGTGGGTAGCACCCACTGAGAGCAAGATAGATCCCTGTCTAGAGGTCCCTTTCCTTTTATTCGGCTTAGTGTGTGGTTGGTCGCGCCAACCACGGGATTGTCTTGTTTGGGATTATCCAGTAAGGGATGGTTCCGGCTTTGTGTTGCAGGGGAGCGGGCGTACTCCTCGGTACGGTGATCTAGGCCACGTACTGTGACGGGCGGTACCCCAGTAGCCCTGCCATTGTATGGAATCCAAACTCCAATAAGTGCCGTACGTATTAGTTGTGCCCAACTATGTTGGAATGTGAGATGTAAGCATTTCAGCTATTTCTGTATTTTACTTGAAAACCCTAGACCCTATTATAATACAATCAGATTTCCTATCAAACGTTTTAGTTAGCGTAAGATAAAAACTTACCCATGTTTATTTGTGGGAAGTCTTACGTGATACTTTTGTTTTCAAAAGTTTTCAAAGTTAAGCAATTTAAACCGTTTACTCACACCAGACCCATGTCTGACCCAAGTGTTTATTTTCTGTTTTATTAAACTCTTGGGTACTCAATATTGTATTGAGTAGTCGAGGGATTCAGGTTAGCTTTGACGAATGCTGAAGGAGATTTGGAGTAGGTGGCTTCAACGTGTAGATATTATGGTTTCCGCTGTGTTAGAGTTGTGTCTGTATTATATTGATATATAGAGATGTATGATAGACAGATGTTTATAACTGTCTAATATGAGATGTATAGTTGTGTAACTCTGTTGTATATGATACTATGTAATATTTTATGTGATATATTATATTTCATTCGTTCCGCTGTGAGTATCTGATGTTGTTGTTCTTTCTTCTTTTCTTTCTTTTCTTCTTCTATCCATTTCTTTCTTAATTCACGATACGTCTTTCTGGGCATAGAAAGCCGGGTCGTGACATGACATGTGTGGATTATTGTCGATTTGAATGGTCCAAAACAGTGGGTCGTTACATATGGTAACCTAGCACTTTCATTCCTAAGAAAAAGATGGAGCCTTGGACCCTTAATGAACTAGGTAAGCTCGACCTTGATAGAAGAAGGAAGTTAAAATTGTTTTGGTAAGGTGGAGTGACTTTGGATAATCATCGAATTCACAAAAATTACCCCAAAAATAGGTCATTTTCCAACTGGTTTTTGGACTATTTACTCCTAGATTTTGTAAAGGTGGTAAAGAGGAAAGTTTTATAAAATTATTTTCTCTATAATTACAAAAATAGAATCATTCAATTTCGGTTAGTCTTGAAGAAGATATGGTCAAAAGAAGAAGGACCATTTTCAGACTTGAAATTCTGGGTCCAAAAACACTATGTAATCAATTAATATTTTGACATAGTTGTACTATAAATGTAATGACCCACTATTTTGGACCATTCAAATCGACAATAATCCACACATGTCAGACTTGAATAATTCAAAATAATAGATTGTTAATTTAAATTTGGCAAAACTTAGCATATACAGTAAATAAAATAATCACAGATCACAGACACAGAGTAATATAACAATAATGCAGCGGAAACAAAAAAGAATAGTAGTTCATGAAGCTACTATATATATAAAACAGAGTTATACAGGATACAACATAAGTCTCAAATACAATAGATATCTCAATACAATAGTCAAATACAAGATCTGAATACATCCCTGGAATCAACTGAATAACTGAAAGCTGGATAGATAGCTGGATCTCCAAGTGAAGCTCCAACTCCAAAGGTGAGTCTCGAATACTGTATCACTCAGTCTGACCCGAGCGTAAAGAAAACACAAAACACTCGAGTCAGGATTAACATTCTTATATCAATAAATCCAACTCAAGTGAAATAACGACTGAAATACAAATACCTCAAAGGATGTTTGGGATAACCATCCCTTAAGGATCCGTTAAACTATCTACTATGTAATAGTGTACGCTAAGTAGATAATGTCTAATCAGTAAAGTACGATATCAAAATAGCGTTAAGTCATGGCCCATTCCACCCTTAACACATTTTTATTCCCAAGAGCATATACAAGACCGTAGTTTCCCCAAAACCGGAAGTCACCAGAGGGCAATCCATATACTAAAGGTACAAACCAAAATCGTAGTGGTCGCGAATAGGATAATCAGTATGACAAGGTACATGAGGCAATACCAACTAGGATACTAGTAGTTGCCTGATCCGGACTGATGTTGGGCATAGCAGCTACTATCCCAACACCGCGAAACAACACTCCCAAATCAAGGGGTGCACCCAAATCGAATCACATAAGTAATAGATAAGGTATCGAAGAAGTGTGTCCGCTAGAGATGGCGATCCTCAATGGCCCGGCGCGGCTCCTGTTTTAGTCATGTCAGGGTCATCCAAAATCGTTCTCTTTCTTCAGTCAACGCGTTCACCAAACCATAAACTTCATTCTGGATCAACACTCCGCGTATATTAGTTATTAAAGTGGTTTCGGTGTCGATAGAGAGTATGTCCATATCTGATCCCGGTCTCTTCAATAACTACGTATTATTACACCGATGGTCATTTAATAAAATTTCAAAAATAGTTATATTTCAAAACCGACATATCATTGCCATTTCAAAATCATATCAATACGATATCACTTTCACTTCAAATAAATCCATTTCCAAAATAATACCACTTTCCAAAGTTATATCGCTTTCGAAATCATAAGCCTTTTAAAATCAAAACACTTTGGAAATCAAAACCTTGAAATTCATAACACTTTGAAATCCTAACACTTTCCTCTTAAACAGTTTAGATATTAACATTTGTATATATATAGAAAAATAGTTTATAAAATAAAATAGTTTATATAAAATAGTTATAAGTTAAAATAGCTTATAATAAAATAATTTATATTGAAAATGATTTATTAAAATAGTTTATACTAAGTAAAATATAAATAGTTTTAGATATGGTTTAAAAATACTTTATATAAAATAGCTTCCTCAAATTTCACAAATCGATTCAAATCAACTCGAATTTCAAAACTTCACATTTTATCAAATCTCAAATCATCAAATTCAATTCGATTCAGTTTCTAAATAAACCATTTTAAATTATCGATTTCAAATGCCTATTTGAACCATAAATAAATCATTTCAATTTCAATATATTTCAAAGTTTAAATATTCGACATTTCTAAACTAAATTCGATAATTCAATTTATGTCCCAATTTAATTTCATTACATTTAGTTTCTGAAATATTTCTTTAATCATTTCAATACATCAAAATACAACTTCAATTTACAAATTTATATAGACAAAATATCCCATTTAAATTTATATAAGTTTGAAATATTCATTTAAGCCACTTCTTAATTAATTCAAGTTATAAAACATATCTTAAAATTTCAAATTTAATAGATTTCAAATCAACTTATTTAAGTATAATTCTTAAATAATTAAGAATTCCGAATCAATTCAAATTTATCTTTCAACCTGAAACATTCTAAATTCTATATTTAAAAATATAAATTTTACATAAATACTTAAACATATTTCATATTGATTCAAATCAACTTGATTAAATCAACTTTAATAAATCTTTAAAATCATTATTTATTAAAACCATATATTTCTTTCAAAACCGTAGAAATGTTTTTCAAAACATTTATATATAGACCAACGGTGTTTGTATATAATTTTCTATCCTATGGTCAAGTGATACGGATATTTATCATTTCAATCCGCAATTTAAAATATATTCGGGTATATATTTTTCAACCCGAAATCCCAAATTCAATTTAATTTGAAAATCGCTTGGGTTTATCATTTCAACCCATAACGATTTTCTCCTATCCTAAAGTCCATTCGGGTATGTATCATTTCAACCCATAGTGATTCTATACTAACAGGGAACTTGCAGAGTGATAATAGATATGATAATAATATAACAACGGTAACAGACATATATCATCAGTATAAACAACAGATAAGAGTGTCAGATGTCACAGGTGAACAGATACAGATGATGGCATATATTATCAATATAAATAATAGATAATGATGTCAGGTGTCACAGGTGAACAGATACAGATGATGGAATATATATATCAATATAAATAACAAATAATGATGTCAGGTGTCACAGGTGAACAGATACAGATGATGGCATAGATATAGCAATATAAATAACTAACAGCAGCATATTTCAATTGTCGTTTCAATTGAAATCAAATTTAATAAATAAAAGAACATTAATCGTGAGTGATTGCTCACCTTTCGAGGCTAGAGATCGAGAATAGACAACGAAGTTGAGTTACGAATTGCAAGCATGACTTCCGAAATAAACTAGATTGGCACGAATCGATGAGCAAAGATACGCATGAATAGGTGAAGCAAGGAGGAGGAGGCCGAGCAGAAAATTTCTACAGATCTGAAGGGTGCTGTCATGGATGATGGTGGAGGAAAGTAGCTCGGTGGAGAAAAGGTAAAGCTACGGGTTGTCGGAGATAGGTTGTCGCAGGCAGAGAGGAATAGAGAAAGCTTGTCGACAAGGCTGAGTGGTGATGGGCGAGGCTATGGTTTTGGAGGCGGGGCGGTGTTGCTCGCGGGAAGTGGTGGGGTTGAAGCTTGCGTGGGGCTGCAAAGATAAATGAGGGAGAAGAGGAGCTTGCGTGGAGGTAAGAAGTGCAGATCGCATGGTGGTAATGGGTTTGGAATGCCTACTCACGTTCATTCCAAAAGAAGACATGGACAGGCAAAATAATAAGCTTGTTTTATGATTTAGATATTTTTTTGTGTAGAACAGAACGTCAAAAGAATAGAAAGGAAGAGAGAGTGAATGAAGGGGCAACCACCATAAATATTGAAACCATAGGAATATAAACCAATACGTTGAGTTCAAAAAAATATTAAATGCAACTGGCCTTTGGTTTATACGGTGGAAAAAAAGAGGCACAAGGAAACCAAATGAGGCATGAAACGGATACCGATACGGTTACCGTTTTCGCAATTTTTGTCGTGTAACGGACCCCGAAATATAAAGATGAATATACTACGTAGATCGACACGACGAGACAATCAAAACGGTATACATATATCAGTGGTATGATTGAATTATAAAAATTCGAATTTTCTACTATCGAAAAATGCAAGAAAAACGCTGAAAAATAAGATCGACGGAGCCAAAGATGTCCGAATTTGGAAAAACTACAAACTGACATCTTGCTCAGAAGATGTTTTAGAATTTTTCTACGTAAAAATATTTAAGTTTCGAAAATGTTTTATTTTGATCGCTTTTTAACTGATTAAATTGAAGTGAATTTACGTACGAAATAAACTTTCATATTTTCCGACGAAAATTTACCAGTTGCTATGTTTAATTAGACGCATTCCAAATATCGAATTATATTTCAAAAATTTATAGTTTAAAACTTCCTAAAATTTCAATTAATAACGTTATTAAAACCGATTAAATTTACGGGTCGTTACATTCTCCCCCACTCAAAACTTTTCGTCCCCGAAAAGGAAGGAGGTAGGAGAA
The DNA here is from genome assembly GCA_030737815.1 of Allium fistulosum. Classification (NCBI taxonomy): domain Eukaryota; kingdom Viridiplantae; phylum Streptophyta; class Magnoliopsida; order Asparagales; family Amaryllidaceae; genus Allium; species Allium fistulosum. Next base: position 1,029,561,157 of record CM060902.1, read on the forward strand.
TAGAAACAACCAGAAAGAAAATAGATTGGAATACAAGTAAAACAATTAATTCAAACCATATAAATTTCAATTTAAATTAATTAATATTTAACAATTTGGTTAAATCCTTTTAGTTCACTTAGGTTAAATTAATCTATCTATTTCTAAATTCATTATCTTATTGTCTAGTCATCTTCAATTAACAATTTTTAAATCATCAATTTGTATAATCATTTATTATACTCATATTTTATTCAACAAATTTAATTCTTTTATTCCAAATTATTATTAAATTTGTTCCACGTAATATATTTTATCACATATATTTAAATCATATAAATTAATTTAAATTACCATATAAATTTCAATTTAAATTAATTTATATTCATTAATTGATTTTAAATTCAAGTTATTTCCATAAGTTGATCTAATTTCAATTTATTATTTCCTTCAAAACAAAATTTATTTTTCAATTATCTTATTATTCTATTTATCTCTATTAACATTTTATAATTAAAATTTAAGTGTATAACATTTATTATAACCACTCAAATTTTATTTATGAAATCATTTTATATTGTATATTATCCAATTACATTTTAACTTCTGAATAATTTAGGTAAGTTATATTGAAATGCAATTTAGTACTATACAAATAAAATTTTCAAATTCAATTATCTCAAGTTTAAATATTTATCCAAAATTTTTGACTTCGGTTAATAATTGAAATCATCTTTAAATCATAAACTTAAGAATTTAAATCTCCGATTTACTTCAACAATTTTGAGATAAATATATATATAGTATATATCACATTAAAATTTTCTTTATATATATAATAAATCAAGCCATACCACAGAAATTCAAATCAAATTAAATTTCCAAACCTTTTAGAGATAATTATGTGTATACTATATATATTAATCCAAATTAAATTTAAAATAATATACCCATATATATATAATTCAAATCAAAATATTTTTCCAAAACAAAATCGTAGCAAAGCTACAGAATGGTCTCTCCACTTCAAAACTCGAAAATGAATGTCGATGACGCTGCAGTCATCACCGAAATTATTTTCCAGCGACAAAAGAGAAGAGTACTGATTTCAACATTTTAAAATCTTTGAAAACGGTTTCTATTCAAAAATACCTTTAATAATATACACTTTAAAACCAAAGTTGAAATCACCGGAAATCAAATTCTCAAATTCCTGATTTTTAAAATTCATTTCGATTCCAAATCAATTTATAAGCCATGTTTATAAATTCATTTAGAAGAATAAATGATAATCAAATATTATCATTCAACAACCAATTTAATTAACTATTTAATTCCATAAATTCCTATACTTATATATATATATATAATATAATCATACGAATCTATTCAATTTACCAAATTTGAGATAATATTGTGTCAGTTTCCTCTATTCAAGTGTTTTGGATATCCTATCGATAGCGTTGATCAGACGAATCGAGCGAAAACCCAAATCAACATCAACAACTCAAACAACACAATATATAAGACATTTTAAAAATTAATTTCAAATACACTCCCTCACTCGATAATTCAAGAATGGATTTCAAAACAAAGATAGAGATTCAAATTTGATGGACTCAAATCAAAGAGAATTTTGATTCGAAGATAAGTTCGAAACAAAGATGAGATGATTAAATAACAAAATAGGAAGATGGATAAACTTATATAAATCGCGGGCAACCTTAACCGGATCAACCGTGACTTCAAAATAAGATCGAGGTATAATTCTAGAACAAATCGACATTCGATCGCCAGAGATAGAATTCAGGTATAGCAAAAGATAACAGCATCGTAAACCAAGGATACATAAATCTTCGGTGAATCAATGCTGATTGTACGGGAGTTTCACTCTTTTACAAATTTCGAAGATTGGCGAGACCGCCGGGTTATTATAGAGATCATTCGAAGTGGAGTTATGGGATACTCCAGAATTAAAAAGAGACGAATAGGGGAGACACGAATGGACTTTGGAACCGAAGGGAACGTTCCAAAATTCAAAAAAACCGAGTCAAAGAAGAAGGAATTCAAGCTCGAACGAACATGATTCTGTAATTGAATTTACTCTATATGCTGAGTTAGCCTAAAACCAGAGCTCTGATACCACTTGTAACGACCCACTATTTTGGACCATTCAAATCGACAATAATCCACACATGTCAGACTTGAATAATTCAAAATAATAGATTGTTAATTTAAATTTGGCAAAACTTAGCATATACAGTAAATAAAATAATCACAGATCACAGACACAGAGTAATATAACAATAATGCAGCGGAAACAAAAAGAATAGTAGTTCATGAAGCTACTATATATATAAAACAGAGTTATACAGGATACAACAGAAGTCTCAAATACAATAGATATCTCAATACAATAGTCAAATACAAGATCTGAATACATCCCTGGAATCAACTGAATAACTGAAAGCTGGATAGATAGCTGGATCTCCAAGTGAAGCTCCAACTCCAAAGGTGAGTCTCGAATACTGTATCACTCAGTCTGGCCCGAGCGTAAAGAAAACACAAAACACTCGAGTCAGGATTAACATTCTTATATCAATAAATCCAACTCAAGTGAAATAACGACTGAAATACAAATAACTCAAAGGATGTTTGGGAAAACCATCCCTTAAGGATCCGTTAAACTATCTACTATGTAATAGTGTACGCTAAGTAGATAATGTCTAATCAATAAAGTACGATATCAAAATAGCGTTAAGTCATGGCCCATTCCACCCTTAACACATTTTTATTCCCAAGAGCATATACAAGACCGTAGTTTCCCCAAAACCGGAAGTCACCAGAGGGCAATCCATATACTAAAGGTACAAACCAAAATCGTAGTGGTCGCGAATAGGATAATCAGTATGACAAGGTACATGAGGCAATACCAACTAGGATACTAGTAGTTGCCTGATCCGGACTGATGTTGGGCATAGCAGCTACTATCCCAACACCGCGAAACAACACTCCCAAATCAAGGGGTGCACCCAAATCGAATCACATAAGTAATAGATAAGGTATCGAAGAAGTGTGTCCGCTAGAGATGGCGATCCTCAATGGCCCGGCGCGGCTCCTGTTTTAGTCATGTCAGGGTCATCCAAAATCGTTCTCTTTCTTCAGTCAATGCGTTCAGCAAACCATCCACTTCATTCTGGATCAACACTCCGCGTATATTAGTTATTAAAGTGGTTTCGGTGTCGACAGAGAGTATGTCCATATCCGATCCCGGTCTCTTTAATAACTACGTATTATTACACCGATGGTCATTTAATAAAATTTCAAAAATAGTTATATTTCAAAACCGACATATCATTGCCATTTCAAAACCATATCAATACGATATCACTTTCGATTCAAATAAATCCATTTCCAAAATAATATCACTTTCCAAAATTATATCGCTTTCGAAATCATAAGCCTTTTAAAATCAAAACACTTTGGAAATCAAAACCTTGAAATTCATAACACTTTGAAATCCTAAGACTTTCCTCTTAAACAGTTTAGATATTAACATTTGTATATATATAGAAAAATAGTTTATAAAATAAAATAGTTTATATAAAATAGTTATAAGTTAAAATAGCTTATAATAAAATAATTTATATTGAAAATGATTTATTAAAATAGTTTATACTAAGTAAAATATAAATAGTTTTAGATATGGTTTAAAAATACTTTATATAAAATAGCTTCCTCAAATTTCACAAATCGATTCAAATCAACTCGAATTTCAAAACTTCAATTATTATCAAATCTCAAATCATCAAATTCAATTCGATTCAGTTTCTAAATAAACCATTTTAAATTATCGATTTCAAATTCCTATTTGAACCATAAATATACTATTTCAATTTCAATATATTTCAAAGTTTAAATGTTCGACATTTCTAAACTAAATTCGATAATTCAATTTATGTCCCAATTTAATTTCATTACATTTAGTTTCTGAAATATTTTTTTAATCATTTCAATACATCAAAATACAACTTCAATTTACAAATTTATATAGACAAAATATCCCATTTAAATTTATATAAGTTTGAAATATTCATTTAAGCCACTTCTTAATTAATTCAAGTTATAAAACATATCTTAAAATTTCAAATTTAATAGATTTCAAATCAACTTATTTAAGTATAATTCTTAAATAATATAATTCTTAAATAATTAAGAATTCCGAATCAATTCAAATTTATCTTTCAACCTGAAACATTATAAATTCTATATTTAAAAATATAAATTTTACATAAATACTTAAACATATTTCATATTGATTCAAATCAACTTTATTAAATCAACTTTAATAAATCTTTAAAATCATTATTTATTAAAACCATATATTTCTTTCAAAACCGTAGAAATGTTTTTCAAAACATTTATATATAGACCAACGGTGTCTGTATATAATTTTCTATCCTATGGTCAAGTCATACGGATATTTATCATTTCAATCCGCAATTTAAAATATATTCGAGTATATATCTTTTCAACCCGAAATCCCAAATTCAATTTATTTGAAAATCGCTTGGGTTTATCATTTCAACCCATAACGATTTTCTCCTATCCTAAAGTCCGTTCGGGTATGTATCATTTCAACCCATAGTGATTCTATACTAACAGGGAACTTGCAGAGTGATAACAGATATGATAATAATATAACTACGGTAACAGGCATATATCATCAGTATAAACAACGGATAAGGGTGTCAGATGTCACAGGTGAACAGATACAGATGATGGCATATATTATCAATATAAATAATAGATAATGATGTCAGGTGTCATAGGTGAACAGATACAGATGATGGCATATATATATATATCAATATAAATAACAGATAATGATGTCAGGTGTCACAGGTGAACAGATACAGATGATGGCATAGATATAGCAATATAAATAACTAACAGCAGCATATTTCAATCGTCGTTTCAATTGAAATCAAATTTAATAAATAAAAGAACGTTAATCCTGAGTGATTGCTCACCTTTCGAGGCTAGAGATCGAGAATAGACAACGAAGTTGAGTTACGAATTGCAAGCACGACTTCCGAAATAAACTAGATTGGCACGAATCGACGAGCAAAGATACGCATGAATAGGTGAAGCAAGGAGGAGGAGGCCGAGTAGAAAATTTCTACAGATCTGAAGGGTGCTGCCATGGATGATGGCGGAGGAAAGTAGCTCGGTGGAGAAAAGGTAAAGCTACGGGTTGTCGGAGATAGGTTGTCGCAGTAGAGAGGAACAGAGAAAGCTTGTCGACAAGGTTAAGTGGTGATGGGCGAGGCTATGGTTTTGGAGGCGGGGCGGTGTTGCTCGCGGGAAGTGGTGGGGTGGAAGCTTGCGTGGGGCTGCAAAGATAAATGAGGGGGAAGAGGAGCTTGCGTGGAGGTAAGAAGTGCAGATCGCATGGTGGTAATGGGTTTGGAATGTCTAATCACGTTCATTCCAAAAGAATAGATGGACAGGCAAAATAATAAGCTTGTTTTATGATTTAGATTTTATTATTATTTTTTTGTGTAGAATAGAACGTCAAAAGTATAGAAAGGAAGAGAGAGTGAATGAAGGGGCAACCACCATAAATATTGAAACCATAGGAATATAAACCAATACGTTGAGTTCAAAAAAATATTAAATGCAACTGGCTTTTGGTTTATACGGTGGAAAAAAAGAGGCACAAGGAAACCAAACGAGGCATGAAACGGATACCGATACGGTTACCGTTTTCGCAATTTTTGTCGTGTAACGGACCCCGAAATATAAAGATGAATATACTACGTAGATCGACACGACGAGACGATCAAAACGGTATACATATATCAGTGGTATGATTGAATTATAAAAATTCGAATTTTCTACTATCGAAAAATGCAAGAAAAACGCTGATAAATAAGATGGACGGAGCCAAAGATGTCCGAATTTGGAAAAACTACAAACTGACATCTTGCTCAGAAGATGTTTTAGAATTTTTCTACGTAAAAATATTTAAGTTTCGAAAATGTTTTATTTTCATCGCTTTTTAACTGATTAAATTGAAGTGAATTTACGTACGAAATAAACTTTCATATTTTCCGACGAAAATTTACCAGTTGCTATGTTTAATTAGACGCATTCCAAATATCGAATTATATTTCAAAAATTTATAGTTTATAACTTCCTAAAATTTCAATTAATAACGTTATTAAAACCGGTTAAATTTACGGGTCGTTACAATAAATTTGAAGAAGTGATCAATATAAAAGTTGTAGCCAATAGAATTTGACATGGTTTGTATAAAATAATAACTTTATTTGAATAAGGTATTAGAGAGATTCGATCGGTGGGAGAAGAGAAAAATTTAGAGAGATGAAAGGCTATTTATAAGCAAGTGAAAATGTGAATTACCTAAACAACCTTTGTCCTTTACCCTACACATTGTTTTTCCACCTCAACACCCTCCACCATCCATGCTATTTCAGCCTTCACCTTATACCCCCCATGTTATGTCAAAGAAAGTAGGTTTAACCATGTTTTGTACTCGAGTCGCCAAAGTGTCAAATCATGTCTCTTAAGGCATCTTTAGTATATACATGTATATACTTAAGTATATATACCTATGTATATACTAATATATACTAATTAATTTACATTCTTAACCATTTAAATGTTGTTTCAAATATAAACAAGGCTCACAACATTTCAAACAACTTTTATACGATTAAATGTTGAAAATTCAGAATACGGTTTTCGGTCACATTTTCTATTTTTCATCGAACTAAATATTTTTGTAAACTAATTCTGAAACCTATTTTATCTTCAATATTGATTATTTAGAATATTTTTTAATTATAAAACCTATTATTTGAATATTTAAAATTAACTAAATATTTGAAAATTGATGTGGTGAAATTCCGGGTCGTTACAGATATGGAGACCGATAATTAGCTTTGAGCAACTTCCAATATAAAACTAAACATATGTCGATCACTATTAAATTAGCTGAAGCACGAAAAATACTCACATCATGTGTATATGAAAGCATGTAAAAAAAAGTTTTAAAAAACTTTGTGTAAGGAAGAATATGAAATAAAAAATGAAAAAATAAGCTTGAAAAAGGAATCATGTAGAACTCATATCGTATAAATAAAAATAAAAGATTCCTAATAGTGGAAGGAGTTAAATGCACATCCATGACAAACAGAATACATGCTCAAGGTCATTAACAAATAAAATTTACCTAGAATTATCAAAACCTCTAACATCTATCCAAACAAATGTTTCTAATTTGATGATTCCCCGTTTTTGAAAGCGCAACTATAAAATCAAAATCAAGATCTGTAATATACATACAGAAGTCATTAGGTACATGATGGAATTCAAGGTAGATTTAGGGAAAGTTATATTTATAGATACGTCATGAAATCATTCAATCCCATCTTACACAAAGTGATCTATTTTTGAATAATATTGAACAATATAAAGAGAAGGTTATATAATTTTATGTTATGCTGTAGCTTGTAGCATAGGAATTGCATTGGACAGTACATTTCAAGTTTTTATAACTATGCCTAAAGTTAGAATTTGAAAGATTATAAATTATTGGTTTACAAAATTCACCGGCATAACTCTTCTTATCTCACACTTAAATATACAGTTCTAGATTAGGAAGCATCATAGAGATTGCTTACCTAAATTTAGTTCCTTCCTAGAAACTAGATGTAAATTCAAAGTGGCGTTCGCTTACATTTCTTGCTTTTTTTTAAAAAGAATGAATAAAAATATGTAATAATGGCCTATATATATCATCATAAAGCTAAATAAAACCTTAAATAGCTAAAAATCAAAGTGTGTTAAGAAATGCGTCAAACACTATGTGGAGTACTATAATCCTAGTTTACATTTTTTTACTCCTTATATCTATTTCTATTACATATAAAAGGGAATAATAGATTTTTCATACTCTTATTTCTCATTCAATCTGAAGCAAAATACTTATCTCTCATCGATTTGAGTAAACAATTTGCAATTTACCCCTCCAACTCTTTTCCAATCACAATTCATGTATCCATTGTATTTATTGTTATTCATTATTTTGTCTCTTAGCATTCTTATGCTCTTAATTGATTAATAATTAAGAAAACCTATTTTGGATAGTTCCCCTTTCTTTTTCTGTAATTTCGTCCTCTCTCCGTATTAATTTGCAAATTCATCTTCCTAAAACTCTATCTCCATTTCTGTTTAATTCAATCTTCTAATATGTTTTTCAATTTTGTCAACATTTCTAATTTCTATTTTCTCTCTTGATTCTCATAAACTATATTTCTTTCAAATCATTTAAGGAAACACCTTTTATTATGTAAGAACCATTGAATTAGAACCATCTGGATCTCGAATCTAGATGTTTTCATTTTGTAGGAAACCATCATCGACGAAGACGAATCTGGATGTTTTTTATTCGATAACTTTCTTTTCATCTTTTTCATAGTAGTTTAAATTTTTTTTGTTGATTACTTTCATTTCATCATTTTCAAAGTAGTTAAAAGTTGTTGATTTTTTTTATTTCTGAAGTTGTTTTCTTATGAACTTTTTTTATCTGATCCCCATGCTTTGGTTTTCACTAGATCAATAGGTAAGTTTTCATTTTTAGGCTGTTATATTATAGTTTCAATCCTTATTTTGTATAAAGTTTCCAGATTTTGCATAAAGTTTCCAGATTTTGCATAATCTTATCTGCTTAAGATCAGGTCTACAATTAAACTGTTGTATGTTCTCCTTTTTCCAAATCTTTTAATATTTTTATGTTCATGTTTGGTGATGTGTGGTTGTCTGCTAGATTTTATTTACAATTTCTTCTACTATTGTAAAAGTGTTTCATGTTACCTAAAAAGGTATATACCTAATTATGAGTATCATAATCATAAAAGTAAAACAAAAATTCACAATAATGACATTTTAGGTATGTTTTAAATATTCTGTTTTTTCTATGTACGTGATTATGTCAATATTATCAATTTTAAACCACTCTGTGTTATCGTTTTCAAACCTTTCTCCAACTTTGTCGATATTTTTTTGTTCATGATTGGTGATAGGTAGTTGTCTCCAAATTTTGTTTACAATTTCATTTGTGATTGTAAAAGTGTTTCATGTTATCTAAAAAGATATATATCTAATTATGAGTATCATAATCATAACGGTAAAACAAAAAAGCACAATAATGATATCTTATATATGTTTTAAATAATTTGTTTATTCTATGTTTGTGATCATGCCAGTATCATCAATTTGATTGTCTAATGTAAAATATTTATTTTTGAATATTGAAGAAGTATTTCATGTTTGTTAAAACGTTGTGCATAAGTTGTTTATTAAAAATATGCACATAAAAGGATTGTCCACACATTTATAGCAGTAGAGCCATTACTATTTCATTTTAACTCTTTTTAAAAGTTTAAAACCAACAAGAGGCTAAACAACTCCATACACATATTTATATGGATTTAATTCTCATTTAATTAACTATGGTTAATTACTAACCATTGCTCTTATCAGTTATCAAACCAAGTAATCATTCCTATTAACATTCATATATTCAAACAAGTAATTAGCCAAGTAATCAAACATTTAGTCATCCAATGTATTTAAACTTTCAAATCATTATACTTGAAATAATTTAGAGATTAATTAGTAAAGTGTGAGTACTCACCCTTGTTCGAACCATACTTCCTACGAATGTTTATATCAACCAACACTTCACTAAACCACCACCTAAACACTCCTCCACTTTCACCATTGCTCACGGCCATACCCTCCCCCTCTCCTAGCTCATGGCCTAACCCCTACCCCAAACTCATGGCCTAAGGCCGTTTTTAAGAAGAGAAGATGACGAAGTGGATTTAGAAGTTGTTTATGAAGATGTTAGAGAGTAACAAGTGGATTGGTGCTTAAGCACTCCACTATTTTTAACCCTCCTACCTCTCTTAAAGAGAAAGCCATTAAAATAGCTTAAAGGAAGAAGAAGTAGAAGTGAAAATTCTGAGAAAATGAGTGAATGGAAGGTGTTATTTATAAGAAAAATGAAGAGTGGTAAATTACTGAATTAACCTCTTACCAAATTACCAAAATACCATTATTTCATCTTATTTTTTCAACACTTACCATCATCCATCATATCGTTGCTTTATGTCTTAGTCACTTAAGGTTTAAAAAATGTAAAGTAAAGATTTTTGTTGGATTTGATTTGACATGTTTTGTCCTTTTGTGCTTACTTTTTGTTAATGATTTTCTAGAATTTTATAATCATGTTTAATAAAAATAACATTATTTAGTTATTAAAATTTGTGTATATATATATATATATGTTAAAACATGTTAACAAAGGTGCGACAACGTTGCGACAACTTATATTGAATAGAATGTTGATTTTCGACAAAACGTTTTACGGTCACATTTTGACGTTTTTGTTAAACTAATTATTTATGCAAACAAAACTTGAAAATAAGTTTGTTATCATTTTTAAGTAACTAAAACAAGTATATTTGACTAATAAAACAATATCAAAATCCATTTGCACAAATACAACATTGATTTGTCAATGCATGAAGAAATTTGTCAATCATTATTGTTAACCCGCCTTTTGGTAAGGCGGTATGCAGGCGGATTTAACCCAATAGACTTCACGGTTATCGAGGCTGGAATATTGTGGATTTGGTTCAAATGGATGGATGTATAATCAATTATGGATATGAAGCCAGGATTAAGCATAGTCGATGGATAAATGATGCAGGACTTGGAAAAAGGCGTAGCTCAGGATTATTCGGGTTCTACTTTGGGTCAGCATGGCATGGTGTTGCTTTAGGTTGGCATTGGTTGAGTCACTTGGGGTCGGCATATGACTTGCTTTGGGTCGGCAAAAGGTTCACTTTGGGTTCTACTTGGGGTCGGCATGCTTCACTTTGGGCCAGCCTATGACTTGCTTGGGGTCGACATTGGTACTACTCCGGGTCGGCAAAGAAGGAATCAGCTCCAGGTCGGCATGCGAATCTACTTCGGGTCATTATAGGAATTACTTTTTGTCAGCACAGGGTTTGCTTCGGGTCAGCATATGAACTACCTCATGTTGGCATAGATGGACGAGTTGGGCTAGATGGTCACTATGGTGGGTCCATGTAGGTGATGAAGCCCTGTAGCCGGAGTTTCGCCTATAAATACAACATGTGCGGCTTTAGAAAAAAGGATTTTCATTCTGCTTCTCTCCATCTTCTACTTAGAGGCTACTCTGCCATTTTTATTTTGGAATTCTAGATTGTAACTGTAATCAAATTTCAGTATAATGAAAAGGATTGTTCTGAAGTGGACGTAGGCCAGAGTTAGTCGAACCACTATAAATCTTGTCTCTTTTACTTGCTTTCTTTTTAATTTTGGTGGTTCTTCATATTATATTCTCTACATATATCCTATCTGTGATCTATGACTGGATATTTGTGCTTTCACTTATAATTGGGTGTTGGTGGCCAATTTTGATGCCAACATTTTGGTGCTTTCACTAAGAGGGCTAGCACTCTGGGATTTGGAAGTTTGGATCTTGGATTTGAAAGCTTAGGAACTTGGATCTAGGAAGCAATGGTTAGGCAATCAACGAGGAGACAAAGGGCAAGGACAAGATGGAAACAATGATGGATGCTATGCATGGAAGGATGCTAAAGAAAGAGGAGGAAATTCAGGATCAGATTCAGGAAAAAGAAGCAAGCAGGATGATGGATGGAGTGGAGTCGTCGGGAGCAGCCCCTGACCAACCAGAGATCGTTCCTCACTCGGGGGCATGCCCTCGGGTCATGTTAAATTGATTTCTGGATGAATATTGGATAGAGCTATGGATTTTTCCATGGATCAGAACTTGGATGCACGTTTGGAAGAGGATGATCTGGGACTCCCTTGTGGACTCGGGGACAGGATGAAAATGATGATCGGAGACCATTTATGGATGCTGGAACAGCTGGAAATTGGAATCCAGGACTTGTAGCAGAAATTATCAGGCTTAGATATGGATTGGATCAACCAGGGGAAACCCCAACAAAGGAAAATGGATTAGCACAACTCCCCATGGAACTAGGGGCATGGATTTGGATGGCTTTGCTTGGAAATGGATAGAGATGATGGAACGGGAGCAATCATCATCCGCAACAAATCGGGGCTAGCTCGGCTTAAGGGTACATGTCATCATCTCATGATCCCATGAACTAAATAACTAAAAATAAATCCTACACCAAAATGGCTGTCACTTACACACGTACGGGATTGCGAATGGTCCTTAGGCATGCTGTGAGATGGCGATAAACCACCATAACTAATGAATCTTAAAACACTTAGATCCGCACTGCTACGGTAAATAACACAGTTTGTGGTTATGACCCTGATCGGAGAGACGGGGCAATAACCGCGAGTTACGAGTCCCTTTGCCGAAGAGCGACTGGATGGACATGAACACGGGTTGAGTCCTCGACCGGAGATTCATGGCCGGAGAAGGATATTCACGGATTAAGTCCTCGACTAAGGATCGAGGCCAGAGTAGGATACCCCATGGATTAAGTCCTCGATTGGGGATCAAGGCTGGAGTAGAATACCCCATGGATAGGTCCTCGCTTGGTAATCGAGGCCGGAGTAGGATACCCGACGGATAAGTCCTCGATTGGGGATCGAGGCCGAAGTAGGATATCCCACGGATTAAGTCCTTAACCGAAGAGTCGAGGCCAGAGAAGGAAAACTATGGATAAGCCCTCGACCGGACAGTCTAGGTTGGATTAGGACAAAATGACCCAGAGAGGTCTATGGATTTGGATTTGGACCCAGAGAGGTCCCGAATTTGGATATGGACTAAGAAAGGTCATGGATTTGGATATGGACCCGGAGAGGTCCCGGACTTAGATAAAATGATCCAAAGAGATCAAGGAATTGGATTGGCAATGGATTGGATTCTAGGCTGGATAATATAAAGATCAATGGATTATGGATTTTGGACTTACGACAATTCAAAACACGTCTTCCTATCGCAAGACTTGTTTTGTGGGGGCAAAGTGTTAACCCACCTTTTGGCAAGGCAGTATACAGGCAGATTTAACCCAATAGAATTCATGGTTATTGAGGTTGGAATATTGTGGATTTGGTTTAAATGGATGGATGGATAATAAATTATGGATATGAAGCCAGGATTAAGCATAGTCGATGGATAAATGATGCAGGACTTGGAAAAAGGCGTAGCTCAGGATTATTCGGGTCCTACTTTGGGTCGGCATGGTGTTTACTTCAAGTTTTACTTTGGGTTGGCATGGTGTTGCTTCGGGTCGGCATTGGGTGAGTCACTTGGGGTCGGCATAAGACTTGCTTCAGGTCGGCATAGGGTTCGCATTGGGTTTTACTTGGGGTCGGCATGGTACTACTTCGGGTCGGTATTGGTTGAGTCAATAGGGTCGACATATGACTTGCTTAGGGTCGGCATTGGTATTGCTTTAGGTTCTACTTTGGGTCGGCACAAGCTTAACTTCGGGTTGGTGCATGGAAATGTCATCAGGTCGGCAGAGGTGGTTTCACTTTGGGTATGCATTGCTTCACTTGGGGTCGACATTAGTTTCACTTTGGGTCGGCATGACTTCACTTGGGGTCGGCACTGGTATCAACTTCGGGTCAGCAAGAGATGAGTAGCTTGGGGTCGGCATACATTTCACTTTGGGTCAGCCTATGACTTGCTTAGTGTTGGCATTGGTTCAACTTCGGGTCGCAAGAGATGAATCGCTTGGGGTCGGCGTACATTCCACTTTGGGTCGCCCTATGACTTGCTTGGGGTCGGCATTTGTAAGAGATCTGGAGATGTTTGGAGCGGGTGAAAATTTTAGATTAAATCAAACGTGTTCGGTTTAATTTAAAATTGGAGCGTTTGGAAAAATTAAAACTCAAGGTGAGTTAATCTAACTCAATTTTGGACTACTGCCTTTAATTTTAAATGGTTAAAATTAATAAATGATCGATTGGTTGAATTGATAAATTATTATCAAATTGGATGTGATATTATATATAGTAGTATATATATTGGAGTGATTGATATTCTCGTATTTATATAGCGGATGAGACCCTACGCGCCCCGCATAATAGCGGATGACCCTATATACCGCGATATTCTGTCTCAAAGCGGAATTGTTATTTTTATGTTGTGCTAATATCTGTGGATGCAGGGAAATAGGTTGGAGGGATACAATTGGATTCCTCAAAAATGTTGTATTTAATTTCATATATAGTGATATACGTTTTGTTGGAATAATCTGTGATAAATTACTATGGGATTTATACTGATTGGATGCTAGGGTTGTTTTGGCCTTGAATTTTTGGTATTTTAATATACCAATAATATATGGTTTGAATTTGAAAAGAAAATTGAGAGGGATTTTTGAAGTAAAATGTTACAAAGAATTTTGGGTTAATTAATTGGATAAAATAAATGGTTTTGGAATTTGTACTTAACAAATTCGGGGTATTGGAAATAGAGATTTTGCAATAAAGTATATAAAAGGATTTTTAAATAATAAATTATTAAGTGGCACTTGTTTTAAAAATCGAGATTTTTAATAGATTGGAAGGATAGAAGTGAATTTGGAAATAAGTACAAAGTTGGTTATACTGGAGTTCAAGTAAGATTTCCAAATTTACGAAATAAAATTAGAATCGAGAAATTGGGCTTGTTTTAAAAAGAGGATTTTTAATTATTAACTGGGTAATTTTAAAGGCGTTAAAAATATTGTGGGAATTAGTTATTTAATTATCTTAAATTATTTAAAAAATATTTCAATTTAATTAGTTACCTTATAATGATTATTAAAGATTTATTATTATTTATGAATTAGTCAGCATTTTTGTTTTAAAAGATAATTATTAAATATTAATATGGCTTTGTTTAATAATTTTTATTTATGTATATTTTCCTAGATTAAAACTTGGAAAATTACTTTTGGAACTTATAAGCCTTATTTTGAGATAAGTTTTTAAATAAAGTTTTCGGGAAGTAATAGTATACCCGCATGGTGTAACCGGAGGTAGTGAGTGCCTGTAGTTAAGACTTGGATTTCTCTGGGATAGAGACGTAACCATTGAGTTGTGATCCATGGTTTGATACTGCAATGGTACTTTCCATATTATTTGAAAAAGGGTTTTCAAATATTTTCGAAAAAACATAGTTTGTGAATTTATCGAATTCGATAAGATAAGTACACATATTTTGGATAAAGAGTTTTAATTTATTAAAATTAAATTAAAAGGAGACTTAGTGTTTTTAAGTGCAAAATGGAATATTTGGTTGAATGATTGTTAATTAATAGTTAAAAAACCGACTATCAAATCTAGACCTAAATATAACTTTGGAAATATCTAGGAGAAATACGGGAATTATATCGTACAGTTACCGTTCGAGGTGTTATACTGTACGTATAGACTCGTTTCGTTCTTCTGGGATGATGTTAAGGAAATCCCTCCACCAACAGTTAGGAGGTGATCTCTGATCTTATTTCGTCTGTTTATTTCCTAAAGAACCGGTGTTGAGTTTATCGGGAAATATCGAAAATTGTTCCAAAGAGACCGGGATCGGATTTGTTATCCGTAAACCACTTCGATCCAACGAGTACGTTTTCGAAAGGAAAACAAGAACATGGAGTCGAAGATGGAGCAGTGAAGTGCAAGGGCTAATCGCTACTATCCCGAGGGTGATTCCAAAATGGATGTAGTAGGAATGGTGCCTTCGGTTCCGTTCGGACCCGGAACAGACTTGTATGGATGAATGCTATCAGTACATTGTCATTAGAGGACAATGAGCATTCTAAGTGAAAATTCCTTAAAAGGTAATTGTAGCCTCTAGCATCATCAACCGGGAATGACTGAAAAGTAGGGGAGATGCAGTAAGGCTAAGTGGGTAACACCCAATTAGGGTATGTTTGTTACCTTTCTAGATACCCTCGGATATTATTATTACTACGATTTATGGAAGGAGCTCGATAAAGGGTGGGAACGCCCGGGGTGATAGCGTATTCGGTCTATCCAGGTTAGGGATAGTACGGTCTTGTGTGGCGGGGGATCCCGGTGTGGTCCTCGGTACAGTGTTTCTAGACATGTACTGTGACAGGTGATACCCCAGTACTTAGTCATTCGTATGGAATCCATTTTCCAATAAGCGTCGTACGGTTTTGATTGTGCCTAACTATGCTGAAACGTGAGATACAAGCATTTCAGCTATTTGAATAAGTATTTGTACTTAGACACTATTATAATTTCAGAGGATTTGATATGAAATGTGTAACGCCCCACTCCGAGAGCCTCATTAACAAAGAGTATTATATGGATAATACCGTCTGCTAATGCGGACAATAGAGTATAATGGAAGCGACCATGTGTAGTCTTACTTTAACTATCTACTGAACACGCCGAAAAGTGGTTTTTATCATCTCATGTGGTTCGACAAGTTCAATAAATACTTAAAGCAAAACTACAATGGCTATAGGATCTATCAGAACAAAATGTAACAACTCAATGTAATATACATCACAGAACAGTGGATCATCATAAACACATATTCTGATACAAAGTAGAGTATACAAAATGATACATGTCAAGTGGTATAGCAAACCACAATATACAGACGAGTTCACAAGAATACATATCAGAGTTACAATAGATAAGGACTACACAAAAAGCTAAGACAAAAAGAAGCTAGCGGAATAGTCCATGCGGAAGCAAAAGAGGCTAAGTCCAAAAGCACCTAACTTGAAACATCTCGGTCTGACCCGAGTATAAAATACACGGGTCAGTCTAGATAACAAATCAGTTAGATAAACTGAACAACAATAAACCTGCAAGATCATATGGTATAACAAATATCTCTATATGAGATAACACACTCATCTAACAAAAGATGAACATAACAAAACAAGCCTCGTATCATCGGCATCTCAAATAAACAAAGGACATCATATCCCAAATCAAGCCAAAAGGCAAATAATAAATACCAATAAAGGTATACAAGTTCCACTAGATGATCGCTACATATCATGCGGCTCAAAAAGACCAACACAGAAAGGCGACACCTAGGGAATATACATATTAATGAAAACAACAAAAGATTGCTCGAGCTCAGTACTGTATAAACAAGGATCCATAAGCCCGAAGGCTCCAAACCCAAATATCACCCATGCGGCTCAAAAAGACCAACATCGAAAGCGATACTATAGGGCAACAAACCCGAAGGCACAAACCCGAAGGCACATACCCGAAGGCAACAAACCTAGGGAGACTGTCCGAAGACACTATCCCAAAGGCAACAAACCGTAGTGGTGAAGGTCCGGAGGCCCAGTACTGGACACCACTAACTGGCGGAATGTGTCATAACTCTCGAAAAGGAACCCGAAAAGTGTTAACGTATGTCCCATAACCACTCGTTCGCACTAAACGGTTTACTATCCATTAGCCACTTTCACACTCAAAGCATTACAAAGTTTACCTCATGTCATCGGTAAACCAGACACAAAGGTCAAAACGATCAATCGAATAGGTCGGGGACTAATCGAAAAGGTGAACGTGCGGATTCATGGTCCGTGTTTTACCTAACCATTTAATCTCCTTTCCACTTCGTTCGAAGTGCAAAATCATGTGTGTTTAAATAGAAATTTATAAAGCGGAGAAGGGAGCTTTTAATACGATTTAGAGGGATTATTTATAAAACTCGTGAATGAAGTCAAAAGTAAGTTATCAAAGCCAAAGATGCAATAACAACCATTAAAAACCAACTTGAATCGATAAAATTTGGAAAATCAAACAAAACGAACAAAAATAGGCAAAACAGCCAAAACAGGAGCAGGTCGGTCGGCCGGCTACAGGGCTCGGTCGACCGGACACTGTTCTGAAAAATTCTCGGGAAGCAGGTCGGTTGACCGGACTTTCTGGGTCGGTCAGCCGGAGCCTGAATTCCTGCACTCCCAAAACAGAGGCAGGGAAGTGCTCAGGTAGCAGGTCGGTCGACCGGACCCTGCGTTCGGTCGGCCGGAGCCTGTTTTCCAGCACTTCTTGCCCTATCAAATGAAATGCTAATTCTTTCCAAATCAAAGCAATAGTACATGAATACTTGTTAGGAATTCATACCCAACATCAATGATAGATATACACATAGATGTGAGATAAAAATCTCACCTTTTTACCCAAAACAAAGAAGAAGAGGCTCAATTGCAAAGAGAAGATCAACCACTCACTACTTCAACTCAACAAGCTTCAATCTAAGATCAAAACAAGTATTTCCTAAGTTAGGGTTAGGAAACTTTCTGGAATTGAAGGAGAAAGAGTTGGAGAAGATGAAGAGGAGGCTTACCAATGGCTTCTATTCGATTTTGGAGCAAGGATTCGAGTTTGGAAGGAGAAACTAGGGCTTGGAATATCTAATTCCTCTTCATTTCCACCATTTTCAGCTTTAGCTTGAGAAAAGAAATGAAATGAAGATGGAATGAAGAGAAGGAGCTGAGTTAGGGGGGTTAAGTGGGGTTAAGGGCTGAACCCAAACCCAAGTCCAAAGTGAAAAAGGGTCAAAACTCCACAAACTCTAAACATATCAAAGATTATACTCAAAAAGATTGCAAACACCATTTTGGACTCAATGGAGGTGGTTTCGAGTCCCAATTCGGCCGTTTGCAGAAAGTAGCTTTTCGGACTATAATCCGACAAATGACATTATATTTAAATAAAATATTTAAATATACAACCGATAAATATGCGGGTTGTTACAGACTCCCCTCCTTAAGAAATTGCGACCTCGCAATTCTTAAGAAGAAAATAAAGAGTAACAACCAAAAACATATCAACACATAAGAAGAACAGAATAAGAAGTTCACCATAAAGTGCACGAAAGGATAAGCCCGAACTTGCTTGCTCAGAGAATTCTATTGATTCCTAAGCTCAAAATAATTCGGAACACTGACGTGGTATAAACAATACGTCAAATGAACCGAAGCTCACAAATGAAGTGCAACAAAACGTCCGATGAACTTGGTAAAAAGATCATTCCATTCGGACATCAACAAAGAAACAATCACTTGTTGCTTACAACTAAATGCATTGGCAACACGATCCCCCTTTCGGGAATAAAAAGAATGAGAGTATCAGAAAAGATTTCTTCCAAATAATATTCATTACTGAAAAGCTAAAGCTTCAAATTTAAATTACCTTCATGAAATCATCTTTCTGGAAAAATTTCCTTATTTCAAATCAATTTAGTGTGTCAAATTGTCTCATCAAAGCGTTTAGGAGATTCCTATCGATAACGTTGATCAAGCGCATCGACCAGAATTCTTAAAGCACTCAATGGGCAATACAATCACAAAATCATCTTCTATATGATAACCATGTTTCTAAAAACTTTTTTTTTTAAAATTCTCTTTGTTTGTTTTAAGAATAAAAATCCCATTTATACTTATAAATAAATCTTATGAAAAAGATTTGCAAAAATTTTAAATTGCTAATTTCCATCCAAAACCAATAAATACTAAAATGGAATCATCGAGATATTCACAGAATACTCGATTCATAAAATGGATGAAATGAGCTAGACAAACTGAATGACATAATAAATCATTCATAAGAATCACAACGAGTGCAGAATGCGGTAAGTGGAATGCTAACTTCCGCAACTCGTAGCCAAATGAAAACCGGTGGTAAGGTCGAGCTAAAAAGACCTTAACACTACTCAAAAGATTGCTTAGGTAATAATCCTAAGACAAGACCAAAATACCAGAAAATTCTCAAACTACAAGAATGAGAGAAACAACACTTTCCTCGTCATGAGGGCTTACAGAATAAAATGATGCCATCAAATTGGAATCAAAATCACAAAGGAAGATAATTCAATATGGAATACTACGGAATTTAAATGCATTCCTAGACGTATTCCCAAAGTAGAAGGAATAGAGGGACACGACAATTCAAAGATTTGTAACACTTGTTACACTTTGATGTACCTTAATATGTGCTTCTGTTCTGTGTTTATCATATTTTGTTCTGAACCTTTGCTCTGATACCAAGCTGTAACGCCCCACTCCGAGAGCCTCATTAACAAAGAGTATTATATGGATAATACCGTCTACTAATGCGGACAATAGAGTATAATGGAAGCGACCATGTGTAGTCTTACTTTAACTATCTACTGAACACGCCGAAAAGTGGTTTTTATCATCTCATGTGGTTCGACAAGTTCAATAAATACTTAAAGCAAAACTACAATGGCTATAGGATCTATCAGAACAAAATGTAACAACTCAATGTAATATACATCACAGAACAGCGGATCATCATAAACACATATTCTGATACAAAGTAGAGTATACAAAATGATACATGTCAAGTGGTATAGCAAACCACAATATACAGACGAGTTCACAAGAATACATATCAGAGTTACAATAGATAAGGACTACACAAAAAGCTAAGACAAAAAGAAGCTAGCGGAATAGTCCATGCGGAAGCAAAAGAGGCTAAGTCCAAAAGCACCTAACCTGAAACATCTCGGTCTGACCCGAGTATAAAATACACGGGTCAGTCTAGATAACAAATCAGTTAGATAAACTGAACAACAATAAACCTGCAAGATCATATGGTATAACAAATATCTCTATATGAGATAACACACTCATCTAACAAAAGATGAACATAACAAAACAAGCCTCGTATCATCGGCATCTCAAATAAACAAAGGACATCATATCCCAAATCAAGCCAAAAGGCAAATAATAAATACCAATAAAGGTATACAAGTTCCACTAGATGATCGCTACATATCATGCGGCTCAAAAAGACCAACACCGAAAGGCGACACCTAGGGAATATACATATTAATGAAAACAACAAAAGATTGCTCGAGCTCAGTACTGTATAAACAAGGATCCATAAGCCCGAAGGCTCCAAACCCAAATATCACCCATGCGGCTCAAAAAGACCAACATCGGAAGCGATACTATAGGGCAACAAACCCGAAGGCACATACCCGAAGGCAACAAACCTAGGGAGACTGTCCGAAGACACTATCCCAAAGGCAACAAACCGTAGTGGTGAAGGTCCGGAGGCCCAGTACTGGACACCACTAACTGGCGGAATGTGTCATAACTCTCGAAAAGGAACCCGAAAAGTGTTAACGTATGTCCCATAACCACTCGTTCGCACTAAACGGTTTACTATCCATTAGCCACTTTCACACTCAAAGCATTACAAAGTTTACCTCATGTCATCGGTAAACCAGACACAAAGGTCAAAACGATCAATCGAATAGGTCGGGGACTAATCGTGTAACAACCCGAGTTTTTCTAACACGAAAAACCGGACCATTTGTGTTAAAGAAGAAGGGGTAGAAGAAGAAGAAACAGAAAATCAACAACAGAATCTCACATCGCAGCGGAATAAAATATAATATATACAAAACAGATCTTTACTCAAACAGAAAAATATATCTGTTTATACAATATATTTACAGAATACATCATCAGAGTTCATCACATCAATGACATACATCCAAATACACAGCGGAACAATAAACAAATACGGAAGTACGTATCGCCATCCAGCTCGTCTCCTGAGCTCCACAGCTATAATCTGAACCTGTTTATCTCGGTCTGACCCGAGCATCATATAAAACAATACCCGAGTCAGTCTGGAAAACCAGCGTGAGAAAATCACACTCAAATTGATTATTAAAGTTTCAAAATCCTTTGAAAACAAAAGCATCTCGTAAGACCACGCCACAAATAAACATGTCGGGTTTTTACCTTACGATGGCTAAAACACTTTATATCAAAATCCTCTGATATTATAATAGTGTCTACAGAAAGTAAAATATAATCTAGCTGAAATGCTTGCATCTCACATTTCAACAATAGTTGGGCACAATCAAAACCGTACAAGGCACGTAGGAAGAATGGATTTCCAACGAATGACTAGGCACTGGGGTACCACCTATCACAGTACGTGGCCTAGATCACCGTACCGAGGAGTACGCCCGCTCCCCTGCAACACAAGGCCGGAACCATCCCTTACTGGATGATCCCGAATAAAATCACCCCACGGTTGGGATCAGCAACCGCACCACTAAGCCGAAATAAAAAGGGACATCTAGACAGGGATGACCTTACCCTCCAGTGGGAGCTACCCACGAAGCCTTGCTGCATAACCCCTGATTTTCAGTCATTCCCGGTTGATGAGGTTCGAGGCTAAACGATACCTTTTAGAGAACATATCCCTTAGAATGCCCATCGTCCGCTGACGATGTTTCGCAAGCATTCGTCCATACCAGTCCGTCCTGGGTTTGAACGGAACCGAAGGCACTACTCCTACTACATCCATTTTGGAAATATCCTCAGGATTAGTAGCGACTAGCCCTTGCACTTCACAGCTCCATCTTCGACTCTGAAATCGTTTTCACGAAACGTACAAACCGGATCGAAGTGGTATTCGAGTCTCCAGACCTAGAATCCCGGTATATGGAAACTCGATCCCGGTCTCTTCGAAACGATCAGCGCATTGGCCAATATTGATAGTCGGTTATTTAACTATCAATTAACATCCACAAGCAACCATCACACAATAAATAATTTCCCACATTATTTATTTACCCAAATATCTTTCCAAGATATATTTCCAAATTTTCAAACTCCTTTGAAAACAATTTCAAAACAGTTTCCGCTTACGGAAAACATTTCCCAAATAATTATTTCCACTGAATCACCAAGTACAAAATACTTTTAAATTTAAAATAATTTAAAAACACTTTATTTTAAATATATCTTATAACATTGAAATTTAAACTACTTTAATACTTTATTAAAAATATATACTTTAAAATAAACCACTTTATAAATATAAACTAAATTTCTCCTTTTAAAACATAACAGCAAATCACTTTTATATAATTACTACAATAATATATTTTTGAAAATACTTACTTTAAAAAAATTAACATTTAAAAATAATCAATTTTCTAAAACATGCTTTTTAAAACATACTTAAAACTTTTAACTTATATTTAAAATTGCTTTGAAAACGTACTTGGCTATCCAGAGAAATACACTTCTCATTTCCATCCTTTAAAAATAAATCAACATTTATTTTAAACCAAACCATATCTTTTTATAAATTCCCACCTTGAATTTATATTCAAATATCCACTGATATTTTATTTTACTTTATAAACCCAGTTTATATCTCCAAAATCTCACTTCTCTTTTAAAATTCCAATTTTAAACAACTAAATCAATTTCCAATTGATTTTCCAATTTACTTTACTTTACTTTGAAATAAATTTCCTTTACTACTTCATTTATTTCAAAATACATTAACTTTTAGATTTATTCCTTTATTTGAGTAAAAACCCTTTTTAACTGAAAATACCAATTTTAAACTTCCAAAATTCCTTCTTTAGCCTTTAATTAAATTTAATCCTTACATTCAAAATAAATCCTTTATTCTTTAAATTTAATATCACTTTAGTTTAAAGTTAATATTTCCCTTGTTATTTCGAAATTCCCTTATTCCAATTCACTTGAATTATTTACTTAATTTTACTCTTTTATTTCTTTCAAAATCTAATTCAATATATTTTGATAACTCCTTTTATTGAAATATTCAATCCAACCATATCATCCAATATTTCAATCATCAATAAAATCATCACAGGACATCAATATTCATAGAACAGAATATCAAATAATCTAAATAATTTTGAGGAATCCAGTTAGATCCCTCCAACCTGTTTCCCTGCATCCACAAACGTTAGCACAATACCAATTCCACTTCAAGGTGGAATATCGTGGTATATGGGATTTATATAAAATCATCCGCTATTATGCGGCGCATAGGGTCTCATCCACTATATAATGTGGGAATATCAACAACTCCAATATATACATATGCCAATATGTATATATTGCTATATACTACTATATATATCATCACATCAAACCAAATCAATCATTCAACCAATTATTTAAATTTAACCAATTAAATTTAAATTATAATTTAACTGAGTGAGATTAACTCACCTTTGATATCATTTGTAAATCTGATCCACACCGGTTTGATTTCTTTACGATTCCAGACCTTAAATAAGCATTAGATGATTTTATTAATAATGGAATTACCCACATAATTGATTATCATTTATTAATAAAATTTGTAAACAAATTTTCCTTTACTAAACAATCCCTACCAGCTAAAATAATCTAATAAGTAAATAAAACGAGTAAATTACTATAGTACATCTTCTAAAATAAATTAGGATATATGTATAAGAAATTTTATCTTTGGAACTACACATGTACTAAATGACCTATATACATTATAAAATCAATCTTAATGAGTCCTATGATTTTTTTTTCCTATATTTCCCAAAACCTTACGTATTCCTATTTCGGTTTATCCTGGGTATATTTAAAGTAGAATAGGTATGTATATACAGGTAAAATCCTTTAGACTGAAAATTATTATCAAATATAGCTTAGTGTACATTTTAATCTTGTCTATCTATATTTCTCCTTCCTGCATATATATATACATATATATTTAAAAACTTCAGACTTTATATAATTTAATTTCTTTTATATACATAAATATTTATCAAATCAAAATTGAAACTGCAGAGAAAAATAACTTCAAAATTACTAAATACCTTACACACGCAACAGATCCTTGAAGGCTTAATGACTTCGGCCACGAACGATGGCCATCCCTCCATACGGCGTCGGAGACTGTCACATCTCCTCACGAAACCAACAAGCCACCACTTCCCAAAACTGCATAGTAGGCCGAGCCACCCATATCTCGATACTGCCTCATCGAGTTTTGCTCCACCTCGAACGAACGAACGGGGATGTCGCCTCCCTTCACGCGTCGCAAATCGACCCTCCAATCCAACGTCTTCCCACTCCCCAGGCGAAGTTGCGAATCGCCAATGTCCACCCAATTCTCCACGCGAACCAGCTTCTGCCCTTGCCTCGAACGATCATGACAAGAGCTCAAACCCTAGTCGCCTGCTTCGCTCGATCCAGACGACCATCGTGAAATCCCCCCCTCTCTCCTTTTTATTGAGAACGAAACAAATTGAATAGAATGAGGAAGACAAATTAAGAACGGAAATAGAAGAGAGGGGCAATTTTTTCTCTATTTGTATATCTTTGTTTACTTAACGAAAAAGAAAGGGAGACAGAAGCGATGTTGGCGTGCTTGAAACGTTACACGTGCTGGTGGAGCAGGAATTCCAGCTGAAAAGAAAGAATGTAGGCTGATAGAAAATTTGACTAGACCATTTATAAAATTAAATTTACATTTGATTCCAACGCGTTTATCCAGCGTACGACCTCACGACAATTCCGGAAGCTACGAGAATTGAAATCCGATAAAAATCTCATATTACGGATCTAATGAAACCAGTTTCGTCGAATTCCGAGAGTGTGCCTCTGAAGGCTATTTTAAAATTCAATTTAAACGATATATTTTAAAAACTGGTCAAAACACCTTTAAATTCAATTCTATCACTTTTATTATCTTCAGTATTATCAATATAAATTTTCTGAACCTTTAAACTATTTTTAACAGGCTTAAAATCAAGATTCAATATTTTACCCAATCCCGATAATTAAATTTAATAATTAATTATCCAAATAAATACTGTATATTTGAAATTAAAGTTAAAATTTAACCTTCGGATATTTAAAATAAATTAAATATTCACATTTCAAATATACAAAAATTCCGGGTCGTCACATTCCTCCCCCCTTAAAAGAATTTCGTCTCCGAAATTACCAGTTAAGAGAAATGATTCGATACCCGTTCTTTTTCCCAATCCAAATAGTTTTAACAACTTTCCATAACAATCTTTTATTAATGATACACTAATCATCTTTTAACTTCCTAAACTTATTCATAAGTTCAACTCATACCACCTGCTTATCCATTCAAATTTAAATTTGAATTCAAATTTTAACTTATCAAAATTTTCCAAAATTTTTCTAACTCCCTAAATTTCCGAAAAATTTCGCCAGCGTCTCCTTTGCGCGGCTAGCTCGGTACTACTACAAAATGGCTCTACGGCCTCCCAATCTCAAAAAGAAAACAAAAAGCCAAGTGGCTGGATCAAAAACCCAATCAAATTTCATATAGAATTTCAAATACATACCTTTTTGTCGGGCCATTAAATTTTTATCTTCTAAAATCAAAAATCCCAATTATCCATTGCTTTTATACACCTGTATATCCTACTAAGCAATAATATCCACTCACAATTCCAAAGTCATTTTATCGACTTCTTTACAAATTTCCAATATTTGTTTTACTTAAGCCCGTACGATGCACATATATCATCCGTACGCAATATCACATTCGATCGCTCAATCGATCACACAATTCCACTTCCGAACTAGTATTGTCCACCCGACTTCCTAGTGCGGACTCAGATCTGGTTTCTTGATCCGAAACCGTCATTCTCCTTGCATAGTCATAAACTATGATAGAGAATATCCAGAATCAATCAACAATCCATATCCAGGCTCGCCGTTGAAATTCGAGTGAAAAATCCTGATTCGGATCGATAAAACTATCTCGAAATTCTGTGTTCGACATCTGGACCAAATAGCTATGCGAATAAAATAATATACGTACATCTTACGTATAAATTCCAATTGATTATCAGTTATATCAATTCTCCTTTATTCACATTCCTTTTTGATTGTTATCCCTTTATTCACAACTATCCCATTTCACAACTTCAGTTTTAGTCTTCATTCAACTATTTACTTAGTATATATATATTTTTTTCCAAAATTACTAAGTATATTTCCAATATAAATTTTCTTAAGAATTTCATTCTTCAATTCTTAAGTTCATATAAATTTTCTT
The DNA here is from genome assembly GCA_030737815.1 of Allium fistulosum. Taxonomy (NCBI): domain Eukaryota; kingdom Viridiplantae; phylum Streptophyta; class Magnoliopsida; order Asparagales; family Amaryllidaceae; genus Allium; species Allium fistulosum. The sequence goes on from CM060902.1 coordinate 1,029,588,103, forward strand.
ATACTTATTTACTACTTCACCACCGAAGTGTATATATTCAAATTGAACTCCCATTTCCTATGAATTCCAACTTACTTCAATTTACTACTTCATTTCCAATTTTTTTCCTTAAATTCAATTCATCTCCAACTTCCAAAAATTGAATTTTATTTAGCTCGAAAACAATCCAAGTTAATTCATTCAATAACTATTTCTCAACTTATTTAAACCACTCCTCTGTTGAGTTCAGTTTCCATTCAACATTTACTTAAGTCAATAACTTAAGTTTATTTTCCATTTAACCAACCCTTTAAAGTTTTATTTCCATCTTTCATTTGATTCTTATTTAATCAAATTCCATCCATTTATTTATTTAATATAAGTGGTCCATTCACTCAATCATTATGAATTTTATTTTCCATACACAATTCATATGGAATTATTTTATTAATAACCAGGTCATTTCCATTTGATAATTACAATTTCAAATTATAACTCTTAATGGTTCAAAGAAATGAATTCCCATTTATGACTTACAATTTCATTTCTATTCATAAGTTTTAACTTACTTACTTAAGACCTGGGACTATTCATTTAAGTCCATTTCATCTTTATAATCAAATTTCAAATTATTATACTTAAGAACTTAAGAATATGAATTTCTTTACACAATTATAAGCATTTTACATTTAATTCAATTCCAATTCTCAATTTTATTTAACTTATCTTAAGTTAAATTCAAATATATTTTATTCACCTTCATATACTCGAATTAAATTTTAATTCTAGGATACAATTTTATACAAGTTTTACAATTCATTCACCTTTAAGTTCTCTAACTCTTTTATCTACCAACTTATATTACTCATTGAGTTAATTTTATCTCATAATTATAATCCCAGAATTTAACTTTCATTCCTTTCTTATTTCAATCAACTTCATTCTATACTTTATATTGTTGATTCATTTAAATTTCCACATTTTTATTTTAAGTAGAATTCCCAGAATTCAATTGCCCGGTTTTATTTCAAAACCATTTTGAATCCATAAATAACTCATACATATCTGGTATATCACATCAAATCCCAATTTCCAAAATAATCTGCTTTTACCAAACAATTTTCCCTTTGAATTTTAAAACCAACCCAATTCACAATCATTTCCAATTTAAAACAGTTTGGTAGCAATTTCTCTTTGGAAACTCGAAAATAGACATCGATGATGCTGCAGTCATCACCGAAATTATTTTCCAGCGACCAAAAGAGAATTTAATGCTTTTATCACTCTAAACATTTCAAACATTTTTAAATCCCAAATCCCACCAGATTTCAATTCAATTTCAAAAATATTCATGAAATAATATCACTATTATTTCCCTAAAACCTTTAAAACTATTTTTAAATCCAAAGGAATTTAAATCTTTCCCAAAACAAAAATCCATCCAATTTTATATCCAAACATTACTCTGGAATTCTATCACATTTTATTTCAAGTTATAAGTCACTTTTACCATTTACATTTACAAATTTCATTTGTTTATGAATTTATCTCATTTGATTATAAATCACATTTGTAATTCAGATTTGTATATAAAGTTTATCCCAATTTATAAATTTCATTTATAGTCTATATTTCAAATTCCATCTTGTTATATAAATTTATTCTTTCATCTTAGGTTATAAGTTTCAATTTCTACTCAATAATGAGACTAACTCATTATTGTCATTTTCTAACAACCAAGCAACCAAATATATAATTTACAAAAGTTATCCTTTTATATATAAAAATAATTTGGGCAAAATTATTTCATTCACCCTATTTAAAACAATACTGTGTCGAACTGTTCTATTCAAGTGTTTAGAAACCCCTTCGATACAGTTGTCCAGACTGTGTCGACGAAGGTTCATATGCCACTCAATAAACCAACCAACACAATATAAAACCATTTTATATTCACTAACAAATACGCGCTCATATCTATTAATACTCTCAAAATCCCCACCAGAGCCAAGGTTATCGCTAGCCTAAGCTCTGATACCACTGTAACAACCCGAGTTTTTCTAACACGAAAAACCGGACCATTTGTGTTAAAGAAGAAGGGGTAGAAGAAGAAGAAACAGAAAATCAACAACAGAATCTCACATCGCAGCGGAATAAAATATAATATATACAAAACAGATCTTTACTCAAACAGAAAAATATATCTGTTTATACAATATATTTACAGAATACATCATCAGAGTTCATCACATCAATGACATACATCCAAATACACAGCGGAACAATAAACAAATACGGAAGTACGTATCGCCATCCAGCTCGTCTCCTGAGCTCCATAGCTACAATCTGAACCTGTTTATCTCGGTCTGACCCGAGCATCATATAAAACAATACCCGAGTCAGTCTGGAAAACCAGCGTGAGAAAATCACACTCAAATTGATTATTAAAGTTTCAAAATCCTTTGAAAACAAAAGCATCTCGTAAGACCACGCCACAAATAAACATGTCGGGTTTTTACCTTACGATGGCTAAAACACTTTATATCAAAATCCTCTGATATTATAATAGTGTCTACAGAAAGTAAAATATAATCTAGCTGAAATGCTTGCATCTCACATTTCAACAATAGTTGGGCACAATCAAAACCGTACAAGGCACGTAGGAAGAATGGATTTCCAACGAATGACTAGGCACTGGGGTACCACCTATCACAGTACGTGGCCTAGATCACCGTACCGAGGAGTACGCCCGCTCCCCTGCAACACAAGGCCGGAACCATCCCTTACTGGATGATCCCGAATAAAATCACCCCACGGTTGGGATCAGCAACCGCACCACTAAGCCGAAATAAAAAGGGACATCTAGACAGGGATGACCTTACCCTCCAGTGGGAGCTACCCACGAAGCCTTGCTGCATAACCCCTGATTTTCAGTCATTCCCGGTTGATGAGGTTCGAGGCTAAACGATACCTTTTAGAGAACATATCCCTTAGAATGCCCATCGTCCGCTGACGATGTTTCGCAAGCATTCGTCCATACCAGTCCGTCCTGGGTTTGAACGGAACCGAAGGCACTACTCCTACTACATCCATTTTGGAAATATCCTCAGGATTAGTAGCGACTAGCCCTTGCACTTCACAGCTCCATCTTCGACTCTGAAATCGTTTTCACGAAACGTACAAACCGGATCGAAGTGGTATTCGAGTCTCCAGACCTAGAATCCCGGTATACGGAAACTCGATCCCGGTCTCTTCGAAACGATCAGCGCATTGGCCAATATTGATAGTCGGTTATTTAACTATCAATTAACATCCACAAGCAACCATCACACAATAAATAATTTCCCACATTATTTATTTACCCAAATATCTTTCCAAGATATATTTCCAAATTTTCAAACTCCTTTGAAAACAATTTCAAAACAGTTTCCGCTTACGGAAAACATTTCCCAAATAATTATTTCCACTGAATCACCAAGTACAAAATACTTTTAAATTTAAAATAATTTAAAAACACTTTATTTTAAATATATCTTATAACATTGAAATTTAAACTACTTTAATACTTTATTAAAAATATATACTTTAAAATAAACCACTTTATAAATATAAACTAAATTTCTCCTTTTAAAACATAACAGCAAATCACTTTTATATAATTACTACAATAATATATTTTTGAAAATACTTACTTTAAAAAAAATTAACATTTAAAAATAATCAATTTTCTAAAACATGCTTTTTAAAACATACTTAAAACTTTTAACTTATATTTAAAATTGCTTTGAAAACGTACTTGGCTATCCAGAGAAATACACTTCTCATTTCCATCCTTTAAAAATAAATCAACATTTATTTTAAACCAAACCATATCTTTTTATAAATTCCCACCTTGAATTTATATTCAAATATCCACTGATATTTTATTTTACTTTATAAACCCAGTTTATATCTCCAAAATCTCACTTCTCTTTTAAAATTCCAATTTTAAACAACTAAATCAATTTCCAATTGATTTTCCAATTTACTTTACTTTACTTTGAAATAAATTTCCTTTACTACTTCATTTATTTCAAAATACATTAACTTTTAGATTTATTCCTTTATTTGAGTAAAAACCCTTTTTAACTGAAAATACCAATTTTAAACTTCCAAAATTCCTTCTTTAGCCTTTAATTAAATTTAATCCTTACATTCAAAATAAATCCTTTATTCTTTAAATTTAATATCACTTTAGTTTAAAGTTAATATTTCCCTTGTTATTTCGAAATTCCCTTATTCCAATTCACTTGAATTATTTACTTAATTTTACTCTTTTATTTCTTTCAAAATCTAATTCAATATATTTTGATAACTCCTTTTATTGAAATATTCAATCCAACCATATCATCCAATATTTCAATCATCAATAAAATCATCACAGGACATCAATATTCATAGAACAGAATATCAAATAATCTAAATAATTTTGAGGAATCCAGTTGGATCCCTCCAACCTGTTTCCCTGCATCCACAAACGTTAGCACAATACCAATTCCACTTCAAGGTGGAATATCGTGGTATATGGGATTTATATAAAATCATCCGCTATTATGCGGCGCATAGGGTCTCATCCACTATATAATGTGGGAATATCAACAACTCCAATATATACATATGCCAATATGTATATATTGCTATATACTACTATATATATATATCATCACATCAAACCAAATCAATCATTCAACCAATTATTTAAATTTAACCAATTAAATTTAAATTATAATTTAACTGAGTGAGATTAACTCACCTTTGATATCATTTGTAAATCTGATCCACACCGGTTTGATTTCTTTACGATTCCAGACCTTAAATAAGCATTAGATGATTTTATTAATAATGGAATTACCCACATAATTGATTATCATTTATTAATAAAATTTGTAAACAAATTTTCCTTTACTAAACAATCCCTACCAGCTAAAATAATCTAATAAGTAAATAAAACGAGTAAATTACTATAGTACATCTTCTAAAATAAATTAGGATATATGTATAAGAAATTTTATCTTTGGAACTACACATGTACTAAATGACCTATATACATTATAAAATCAATCTTAATGAGTCCTATGATTTTTTTTTTCCTATATTTCCCAAAACCTTACGTATTCCTATTTCGGTTTATCCTGGGTATATTTAAAGTAGAATAGGTATGTATATACAGGTAAAATCCTTTAGACTGAAAATTATTATCAAATATAGCTTACTGTACATTTTAATCTTGTCTATCTATATTTCTCCTTCCTGCATATATATATACATATATATTTAAAAACTTCAGACTTTATATAATTTAATTTCTTTTATATACATAAATATTTATCAAATCAAAATTGAAACTGCAGAGAAAAATAACTTCAAAATTACTAAATACCTTACACACGCAACAGATCCTTGAAGGCTTAATGACTTCGGCCACGAACGATGGCCATCCCTCCATACGGCGTCGGGGACTGTCACATCTCCTCACGAAACCAACAAGCCACCACTTCCCAAAACTGCATAGTAGGCCGAGCCACCCATATCTCGATACTGCCTCATCGAGTTTTGCTCCACCTCGAACGAACGAACGGGGATGTCGCCTCCCTTCACGCGTCGCAAATCGACCCTCCAATCCAACGTCTTCCCACTCCCCAGGCGAAGTTGCGAATCGCCAATGTCCACCCAATTCTCCACGCGAACCAGCTTCTGCCCTTGCCTCGAACGATCATGACAAGAGCTCAAACCCTAGTCGCCTGCTTCGCTCGATCCAGACGACCATCGTGAAATCCCCCCCTCTCTCCTTTTTATTGAGAACGAAACAAATTGAATAGAATGAGGAAGACAAATTAAGAACGGAAATAGAAGAGAGGGGCAATTTTTTCTCTATTTGTATATCTTTGTTTACTTAACGAAAAAGAAAGGGAGACAGAAGCGATGTTGGCGTGCTTGAAACGTTACACGTGCTGGTGGAGCAGGAATTCCAGCTGAAAAGAAAGAATGTAGGCTGATAGAAAATTTGACTAGACCATTTATAAAATTAAATTTACATTTGATTCCAACGCGTTTATCCAGCGTACGACCTCACGACAATTCCGGAAGCTACGAGAATTGAAATCCGATAAAAATCTCATATTACGGATCTAATGAAACCAGTTTCGTCGAATTCCGAGAGTGTGCCTCTGAAGGCTATTTTAAAATTCAATTTAAACGATATATTTTAAGAACTGGTCAAAACACCTTTAAATTCAATTCTATCACTTTTATTATCTTCAGTATTATCAATATAAATTTTCTGAACCTTTAAACTATTTTTAACAGGCTTAAAATCAAGATTCAATATTTTACCCAATCCCGATAATTAAATTTAATAATTAATTATCCAAATAAATACTGTATATTTGAAATTAAAGTTAAAATTTAACCTTCGGATATTTAAAATAAATTAAATATTCACATTTCAAATATACAAAAATTCCGGGTCGTCACAAATCGGAAAGGTGAACGCGCGGATTCATGGTCCGTGTTTTACCTAACCATTTAATCTCCTTTCCATTTTGTTCGAAGTGCAAAATCATGTGTGTTTAAATAGAAATTTATAAAGCGGAGAAGGGAGCTTTTAATACGATTTAGAGGGATTATTTATAAAACTCGTGAATGAAGTCAAAAGTAAGTTATCAAAGCCAAAGATGCAATATCAACCATTAAAAACCAACTTGAATCGATAAAATTTGGAAAATCAAACAAAACGAACAAAAATAGGCAAAACAGCCAAAACAGGAGCAGGTCGGTCGGCCGGCTACAGGGCTCGGTCGACCGGACACTGTTCTGAAAAATTCTCGGGAAGCAGGTCGGTTGACCGGACTTCCTGGGTCGGTCAGCCGGAGCCTGAATTCTTGCACTCCCAAAACAGAGGCAGGGAAGTGCTCAGGTAGCAGGTCGGTCGACCGGACCCTGTGTTCGGTCGGCCGGAGCCTGTTTTCCAGCACTTCTTGCCCTATCAAATGAAATGCTAATTCTTTCCAAATCAAAGCAATAGCACATGAATACTTGTTAGGAATTCATACCCAACATCAATGATAGATATACACATAGATGTGAGATAAAAATCTCACCTTTTTACCCAAAACAAAGAAGAAGAGACTCAATTGCAAAGAGAAGATCAACCACTCACTACTTCAACTCAACAAGCTTCAATCTAAGATCAAAACAAGTATTTCCTAAGTTAGGGTTAGGAAACTTTCTGGAATTGAAGGAGAAAGAGATGGAGAAGATGAAGAGGAGGCTTACCAATGGCTTCTATTCGATTTTGGAGCAAGGATTCGAGTTTGGAAGGAGAAACTAGGGCTTGGAATATCTAATTCCTCTTCCTTTCCACCATTTTCAGCTTTAGCTTGAGAAAAGAAATGAAATGAAGATGGAATGAAGAGAAGGAGCTGAGTTAGGGGGGTTAAGTGGGGTTAAGGGCTGAACCCAAACCCAAGTCCAAAGTGAAAAAGGGTCAAAACTCCACAAACTCTAAACATATCAAAGATTATACTCAAAAAGATTGCAAACACCATTTTGGACTCAATGGAGGTGGTTTCGAGTCCCAATTCGGCCGTTTGCAGAAAGTAGCTTTTCGGACTATAATCCGACAAACGACATTATATTTAAATAAAATATTTAAATATACAACCGATAAATATGCGGGTTGTTACAAAATGTTTTGGTTATCGTAAGGTAAATACCCATCGTGTTTATTTGTGGCGTGGTCTTATGAGATACTTTTGATTTTCAAGGGATTTTGAAAACTTTAATAATTCAAAGTGAGTGTGTTTTCACATGCTGGTTTTCCAGACTGACTCGGGTGTTATTTTATTATAATGCTCGGGTCAGACCGAGTATTACAGGTTCAGGTTAGGATGCTATGGAGCTCAGGAGACGAGCTGGATGGCGAAGATGTATTACTCGTATTTGATTTTATTCCGCTGTAGTTTTTTATTGAAGTTACCAGCAATTGTTAGGGTAGGTTGTTATAACTGTCTGAGCTGGTAACTATTGATTTGTGTACTCTAATGTGAGATATGTATATTACAGTTTTGATTTGTGTAAAGAACTGTTCATATTATATGTTATTCGGTCTACTGTGAGATTCTGTTTTTGTTTAGTTTCTTCTTTCTTTTACCTACTTTCTTTTCCCTCAACAATCTGTCTTTCCGCCACTCGATCGTTCAGCATGTTATACGATGAGCGTATTTATGTCGATTTTCGAGGGTCGTGAGGGGCGGGTCGTCACATGTGGTATCAGAGCGAGGTTGGTGATATACCTAGGCTTTGGTGGGGGGTTATTCTTTAGAGATTGAGTCAGAAGTACTCTAGAATGAGTTTGAGTGTATTAATAGATATGAGCGTGTATTTGTTAGTGAATATAAAATGTTTTTATATTGTGTTGACTTATCAGTACAGTGTTTATGAATTATGGTCGGTATGGGAAGTACAACCATATCGATAGGAGTTTCCAAACTCTTAAACAAGGTAAACCGACATAGTATTGTTTTAAAGTGGGTAAATGAAATAGTTTTACCCAAAATTATATTTTGATATAAAAGAAATAATTTTCTAAAATTATTATAGTGTATATGCTTGGAATGTTTGGTTGTTAATATTATAATCAAACAAGATTATAAAATTTGAAATGGTTATATATATAACCAAATAGAAATTGTATAAGAATGATTTATACAAAGGAGTATGACTAAAATTGGATTCAAACCAGAATTTAAATCCCGGGAATCTTGGAAAATGTTTTAAATTGGGTTTCAACTAAATGTTTGGAACTTTTAAATCTTGGAAAATTTGGAAATGTTTCCCAAAGTGGTTGAAAGGAATAATGATGGTATTATTTTGGAGATATTCCTAAAAGGAAATTGTTTTAAAATGAATTTTGGAAGTAAGGAAGCATCGAACACACTTCAGTCACTGGAAAATAATTCTGGTGATGATGGCCATATCATCAGTATTCATTTTCGGGTTTATAAGTCATGGATTTCTACCATAGTGATTGACTATGATTATTTGTTTGGACTTGGTTGGTAAACAAGTTTTGTTTTAGAAATTCCAGAGGGGAATTGTTTTTGGGAAACCAAGTTGTTTTGAAAATTCGAAAGTATGATTTGATAGACGAAAGTGATATGTGTATATTATGATTTCAAAATGATTTAAAATAAAACCTAGTCATTGAAATTCTAGGATTTCCATCTAAATGACTTGTAAAGTCAGAAGAATAAGTTATTGAACCTATAATTTGAAGTTGGTAAAGGTAAGGAAAGTAAAATGTAAAATTTTAATCCTGGAATTAAAATTTAACTTGTGAAAGTTAAAATGAGTATTAAGAATTGAAATTTAAATTAAGATAAGTTAAATAAAATTGAAGTTGGATTTGAATTGAATGGAATATAGAGCTGAAATGTAAAATGATTATGTAATTATAAGTTATAATTATTGAATGGAATGAATAAACTTAAGCTATAAAGTGATATATATAATCCAGAGTCATGATTATAAAATGTAAATGGACTTAAGTAAGTAATAGGAGATACTAAGTAAGTAAGTAAGTTCTTGGACTTATGAATTGAAAATGGAATGGTAAAAACCTAAAATGAAAATTGTTTGATATTATGTTAAAAGAATGGAAATTCAAAATTTGGAATTTTAAATAGAGAGTGAATTAGAATTGAGTAAGTTGAATATAAACATGAATTGTGAAGTGATTATATAACTATATGTTATAAATATTGAATGTGAGTAAACTTAAGTGGAAAATTCAAGGAAGTGTGAATAAATAAGTTGTATAACTTATTAAAGTGGAAAAGTGGAAAGGTACGACCAAGTTAAATGGTTAAGCAATGGATAATAAGAAATGAATTCAATTTAAGAGTAAATGAATTGAATATGATTTGGAATATGGATTGGGTAAGTTAGGTGTCAACTTAAGTTCTAAAGCCGAATATAACTTAAGTAGTGATATGGAATGTCTATAATAAACCTTAAAAATAATTTTATTAAATGGTTTATAATAAATTAGCATGGAATAAAATGCCGTTCGCTATAAAATGAAGGGAATAGCACAATTTGAATTAAATAAAGTGAATGGAAAGGATGTAATATAAGTTGGAAGTAAAGTTAATAGAAATGCAACTGCAGTAACCATGTTATGATAAAATAAATTGTTCGAAAATTTGTTAGCATGGAATGATCCCCAAGTGATAGTATAAATTGGATATACTAAGTAAATGAAAGCAAATAAGTTGAATGGAAATCAATTTAAAGGAGAAATGGAAATTGGTTGCAATGGAAGCTTAACTTAAGTGATTATTTATGGAATGAATTCATCATTAAAATTAACATGGATTGAAATGTTGTTTAACACAACATGTAGAGAAACCAAGTTTGGTGTATAGCATAAAAGGGAATCAAATGGAAATTAGAAAAAATTAATTGATTTAGAGTCAATAAAAAAAAGGAATAAATTGAAGCTAGATAAAATGGATTTGCATACAATGGATGTGAGTATAAATGGAATACAAATAAATTGATTGTGAATCAACTTGAAATTGAATGGAAGTAAATTTATGCAAGTAAGGCACATATAAATCAATTTGAAATGAATATGAGTTGGTTGTTGTAAATATAAACTGAATGCAATAAATTTAGTTGTAAATCATTTCGAATTGAATGAAATGATATACCGGTCCATGGAAAGAAATTAAATTAGTGTTGGAACCTTAAAATTGCTTGTAATATATGATTAGCATGTTCAGGTTAGGAAGGTTATGTGTTTGGATAGTTAAATAAATGAAATGTTTTAAAATTTCATGTTTATGAAACTTATGTGCTTATTTTGAGTAAGTACAGGTACAGATGGCTATTGGGCTAGATTGGGTTGCGTAAATGCATATAAATAAACCGCTCACTTAAAAATGCTAATTTAGTTCTAAACTGAAAGTTTTGGAATCGTATCCATATATCTATCTATTCTTTAGGTCCGGATATGTTCTACGAATGGTTAGTTATCCCTTTGAACTAACCGATGCATTGTATATTTCGTAGATCTGGATAACCCGAGTATCTTCTGAAGTGTTAAAACAGATTCGTTCTTGATATTCTTATTTGGTAAGCCAAATGCATAATAGATATTCAGTTTGATTTGATGAAATCTTCTTCATCTATCTTTGTGTCTCTTGTGCAAATTTCGAGGACGAAATTCTTTTAAGAGGGGAAGTCTGTAACGACCCCGAATTTTATAAATATTTAAATTGATAATTAATTTAATTTTTGAATTAAATGGTGAAATAAATCGATAAAGTGATGCGAGTTTCCCCGAACTAAAATAAATTTTGTATAAATCATCTGTTACTTGAAAATATTGTAAATATTGTATATATGTGAATATATATGTATTTGAGCAAACTCCTATTTTTTCGAAGCTTAGCCTGTTTGATATCTTGATGCTTGTGAGTAAACTCCTGTTTTTAACACTTAAATCTTATCATATGTTGATGAATGTGAGCAAACTTCAAATTCGAAACCTGGATTTGTTTATTTACCTGATGCTTGTGATGGTCTTTGGGATATGGTGTAAAAATGTTTGGCCTTGTATATAAATAGGCATGTCTGTGTAGATGTATACAAGCTCTGTGTGTTACTGACACCTCTCTGTTTCAGGTTACAGTTTTTTTAGGAAACCAAATCCAAGAAAAATCTCACATGTTTTGAATAACAGAAATTTGGTTTTAATGCCTGAATGAAAGTTGCTTATAATGTCATAATTTAAATTGTAAAAATAAATTGGAGCAGTATAAATCAAGCATTATCTAGAGCTGGTTCAATTCTTGGAGTTCATGGACTGACATTGCTTATCTTGGAGCATTCTATTGGAGGCATTCTATCCGCTGATGGTGTTATCTATTTTCTTTCCGCTGCTATTTCTTGTATCATATCTCTGATATTGTTGTATCATATTGATATCATTGTTGTATATCATTCTGGATATTGTATTCATTGGAGTTGTATATGATATCATCTATTTTCTTTCTTCTGCTGTGTTGTTATACTTACTGTGTTATAAGCTCCGGTGAACCAAATTCGGCATTTGAATCTGTGGCATTTTGAGTACAAGTAGAGTACGGTTGCCGATTTTCGAAGGCCGATTGTAGGGTCATCACAGCTAATATGAGGTACGCCTACACAATAAAATAAAGAAATGATAATATATTGATATATGTTTTGTTTTCCGATCGTGCGGGTCGATGTATATATATTTATCTCTCTTGTGATATTGTAAAAGGCTCTCCGTACAAAGGAGACGATGTCAAAAAATTTCGGGAATTTAAGGTGTTAGAAAAATTTTGAAAATTTATGGGAAATTTTTGTTAACTAGAAAGATTGATTTTTAAATTGTATTAAAAATCAAGGCTTGTGAATTAGAAATGAAAGCTAATTGTTTTGGATAAAGACTAAAATGGTTTAGAGAAGCGAATATAGAATTTTAACTAAGTGGGTTTTAGAAAAGTTAATGGGTTTAGGAGCATTTTTCCACCTTAGCAATTTCGGGGATGAAATTTTTATAAGGGGGAAGGAATGTAACGACCCGGAATTTTGGTTGTTTAATTTTAAACACTTAATTTATTTTGACTGTTGAATTGATTATTAATTGATTTTGAATATGGAAGAATCAGTGAAATGGTTTATATTTTCGAATATAGCGATAAATTGGATTTGGTAAAGATAAATTTAATATTGAAAATTGGGATAATAGGTGAACCTAGAGATAAATGGACATGGAAATGGTTCTTAAAATTTATTTAAATTCTATTTGGATTAATAGTGAAATTTAATATATGGTAATAGTGTAAATAATCGAATTTTGATTTAATATAAATCAGAATGATTTCTAATGTGAATATAAATTCTATGTGATTTATAATGGAGTTAGTAAGTTTTAAAAATCGAAATTTTAAACGATTTCGACGATTTTGAAAATCGCCCGATTTAATCGACTAGTTAAAATAGCCTTCCGGGGCACTGTCTCGGAATTCGACGAAACCAGTTCCAATGGATCTGTAACAGTGTATTATTACCGGATTTCAAATTTCGTAGCATTTGGGGTTGCCTTTTGGTCGTACGGGATAGAAACGCGTTGAAGTAAACATCGAAAATTTAATATTTTAATCCGATTCGAAAAGCTATCTTCCACATACAATCGAATTAGGTCTCAAAACATGTTCCATTGTGTTTGGAATAGGGGTAAAACATTAAAACGCCAGGTGGCACGTTTCGTTTGGAGTTCGTTTGAAAAAGCACGTTAAAATTGGAAATAATATTAAAATAATATAAATATACGTGTATATATATGCTTGTAATAGTGAAACCCTAGCCTCTAGAAATGCAGCCACCACAGTTAAGTTAATGGCCGAAATTTCTTCAACCTTTCCCCATCGAATTCTCTAAAATCCATAGATTTTTAGGAGAAAACTTCAACTAGGAAATTGAAGAACACCTCGATATCTACCTATCCAAAAGTGGCGATCTGATATGGTTCGACGTGGTGGCCAGAAACCACTCGTGTAAGGCACATGTTCGCTCACGATTTTCGAGAAGTTGGGGAGGCCGAGCTTCGCACGGTTTTAGGCGTGGGTGCTCGGCGTTCGTGGTGTCGTCGTGACGATCCCTGATCGAACTCCAATCGCCTGTGGTGGTCGCGGCGTGAAGATGAAGGTCGGCGATGTTAGGATTCGTTCAGCAGGTTGAACGAGAGGGAGAAAAGAAAATGGGCAGCCTAGATTTCCAATTCGAATGTACGGCCAGATCTGTGCATATGATATAAAAAAAAGAAATTTATTTTTATAAATTATATTCAAAAATTTGAAATTGCATATCTTTGTCATACGAAGTCGGAATCGGACGAAACAAGTGGCGCCGAAATCACAGCGACGAATACTACGCACTACAGCAGATCTGGAGATGTTTGGAGCGGGTGAAAATTTTAGGTTAAATTGAACGTGTTCGATCTAATTTAAAATTGGAGCGTTTGGCAAAATTAAAAATCAAGGTGAGTTAATCTCACTCAATTTTGGACTGCTGCCTTTAATTTTAAATGGTTAAAATTAATAAATGATTGATTGGTTGAATTGATAAATTATTATCAAATTGGATGTGATATTATATATAGTAGTATATTTATATTGGAGTGATTGATATTCCTGCATTTATATAGCAGATGAGACCCTATGCGCCCCGCATAATAGCGGATGACCCTATATACCGCAATACTCCGCCTCGAAGCGGAATTAGTATTTTTATGTTGTGCTAACATCTGTGGATGCAGGGAAATAGGTTGGAGGGATCCAACTGCATTCCTCAAAAATGTTGTATTTAATTTCATATATAGTGATATATGTTTTGTTGGAATAATCTGTGATAGATTACTGTGGCATTTATATTAATTGGATGCTAGGGTTGTTTTGGCCTTGAATTTTTGGTATTTTAAAATACCAATAATATATGGTTTGAATTTGAAAAGAAAATTGAAAGGGATTTTTGAAGTAAAATGTTACAAAGAATTTTGGGTTAATTAATTGGATAAAATAAATGGTTTTGGAATTTGTACTTAAAAAATTCAGGGTATTGGAAATAGAGATTTTGGAATAAACTATATAAAATGATTTTTAAATAATAAATTCTAAAGTGGCACTTGTTTTAAAAATCAAGATTTTTAATAGATTGGAAGGATAGAAGTGAATTTGGAAGTAAGTATAAAGTTGGTTATACTGGAGTTCAAGTAAGATTTCCAAATTTACCAAATAAAATTAAAATCGAGAAATTGGGCATGTTTTAAAAAGAGGATTTTTAATTATTAACTGGGTAATTTTAAAGGCGTTAAAAATATTCAGGAAATTAGTTATTTAATTATCTTAAATTGTTTAAAACATATTTCAATATTAGTTAGTTACTTTATACTGATTATTAAAGATTTATTATTATTTAAGAACTAGTCAGCATTTTTGTCTTAAAAGATAATTATTAAATATTAATATGGCTTTGTATAATAACTTTTATTTAAGTATATTTGCCTAGATTAAAACTTGGAAAATTATTTTTGGAACTTATAAGCCTTATTTTGAGATAAGTTTTTAAATAAAGTTTTCGGGAAGTAATGGTATACCCGCATGGCGTAACCGGAGGTAGTGAGTGCCTGTAGTTAAGACTTGGATTTCTCTGGGATAGAGACATAACCATTGAGCAGTGATCCATGGTTTGATACCGTAGTGGTACTTTCCATATAATTTTAAAAAGGGTTTTCAAATATTTTTGAAAAAATATAGTTTGTGAATTTATCGAATTCGATAAGATAAGTACACATATTTTGGATAAAGAGTTTTAATTTATTAAAATTAAATTAAAAGGAGACTTAGTGTTTTTAAGTGCAAAATGGAATATTTGGTTGAATGATTGTTATTTGATAGTTATATAACCGACTATCAAATCTGGACCTAAATATAACTTTGGAAATATCTAGGAGAAATACGGGAATTATATGGTACAGTTACCGTTCGAGGTGCTATACTGTACGTATAGACTCGTTTCGTTCTTTTGGGATGATGTTAAGGAAATCCGTCCGCTAATGGTTAGGAGGTGATCTCCGATCTTATTTCGTCTGTTTATTTCCAAAAGAACTGGGGTTGAGTTTATCGAGAAATATCGAACGTTGTTTCGAAGAGACCGGGATCAGATTTCTTATCTGAAAACCACATCGATCCAACGAGTACGTTTTCGAAAGGAAAACAAGAACATGGAGTCGAAGATGGAGCAGTGAAGTGCAAGAGCTAATCGCTACTATCTTGAGGGTGATTCTAAAATGGATGTAGTGGGAATAGTGCCTTCGGTTCCGTTCGGACCCGGAACAGACTTGTATGGATGAATGCTATCATTACATTGTCATTGGAGGACAATAAGCATTCCAAGTGAAAATTCCTTTAAAGGTAATCGTAGCCTCTAGCCTCATCAACCGGGAATGACTGAAAAGCAGGGGAGATGCAGCAAGGCTAAGTGGGTAGCACCCAATTAGGGTATGTTATCACCTTTCTAGATACCCTCGGATATTATTATTACAATGATTTATGGAAGGAGCTCAATAAAGGATGGGAACACCCGGGGTGATAACGTATTCGCTATATCCAAGTTTGGGATATTCGGTCTTGTATGGTAGGGGATCCCGGCGTGGTCCTCGGTAAAGTGTTTCTTGACATGTACTGTGACAGGTGATACCTGTAACGACCCCAGATTTTACTTTAATTTAAATTAATAATTTATTGAATTTTTGAATTAAATCGATAATTAAATAAATTTTTGGATAAAAATTTGTAAAATTAATTATAAATGGAGCGAGTTTCCCCGATACAAATAGAAAATATATTAAATCATTTAAATTTAAATAATGTGTGTATATATATATACTTTGGATACCAGATAAATAAAAGAGTTTAAAATTTAGAAATGATGATAATTTGAATTTAAATAACATTAATGAAAATAAGATAATTTTTATTAGAGTTAAATTATAACAAATGGAATAAATGAAACAAAAATAATGATAGAAGTAAAATAAAATTCAAATAGAAGTTACTTGTATTTCAAAAATATAAAACTAGTACCATATTTATTCATAAAGCATGAATAGGTAAGTAGAAACAAACAATAACTAGTTAACTATAAGGACTTGTCTATATTACAAAGATAACACTAAAACAAGGTTGTAAAGCAAAGTATAACAGTAAAAATATATGTGCATGTTGCACGGCTGTAAGTAATTGTAAAAAAAAAGGCAAGTGTAAAACAAAGTATAAAAGGAAAGGTATCTTCATAAATGCTTGTACAGTAAATAAACTAGATATGCTTGTTTGTAGATAAGGCTGCAAGACAAAGAAAATAGATATGCATGTTTGTACAGGATGTACACTTGGAAAAATACATGTACAAAAATATAAGTACATTCGAAAATTTAAAATAAAGTATAAGTGTAGACATAAGGAGGCAAGCATTTAATGTTGAACATCTCTAGTACACAAACTAGATCATATCAGCCCCCATGAAATAAAAAAATCTCTGAGCAAATCTCGTACCAAAGAAAATAAACATCACCTTGCATACTCTATTCTATATCTAAATCTGCTCATTCATTTCATTCAAAAGACTGAGCCTTCCCAGTTTTTAAAAGTTCAAACTAGATCTAAATCATGTTCAAAACGAGAGACATAGCAAGTTTCCATCTTTACAACTTGAAAACAATAATCCAAACTAGAGTATTAGGGATCAAAGGAAGATCCAGCTTCCAGTTCAACATTGAAGAGGCTCTGTGCATTCTTTTTGAAAGAAGACAGGTGAACAACTCTTCCTTTAAAAAAACTGCTCTGTTCTTTCTTCTTGTCCAAGTGAGTAACATTTTGTTTTAAAAATTTAAAGGCATGAATTGTTGTAAGTATTCCTATGATATGCATGTTATATATAGACATAATCCTCTAAATATATATGAATTGGAAGTATGGTGCACAGGCTTTGTATATATGTTCTCTGCCTACAATTCTAATACAAGTTTTCAGTTTCAAAAATTCATTTTCTCTTGATCTAAAAATGATTTGGATACAGAATTTAAATAGAACTTGGTTGTTTTATTTTAAGCTTTAGTTTAAAATTTATTTAAGCTAAAAACGATTTAGTATCTTCTCTGAAAATTGAGACATCTGAACCCAACTCCAAATAAGTAAAAATTCAAACTTTTTAATCCATGGATTCAGTAATAAAATCTGAATTCTTATACATTAATATGATTTTTAAAGCAAAACTTATAATTTTTAGATCAAGGAATTGAGAGCAGTTCCTATTTGTTCGAAAATTGGGTTTCGATCAATCGCGGTTGATCGGAATGTGGTTGGTGTTCGAAATCTTGTGTAGAAGTGGAGGGAAGTACGTAGTATTGGAAAAAAATAATGGATATGGTTGCAGTTCGACGTGGCGGCGTCGGCGAACGTTTAAAAATCGTAAACCTAGTTTTGCATTGGGTTCAAATTTTTGATTCGTTTGTTTTCTGGAGACGATCGACTGCGATGGGATTCGGGGAGGTAGTGGAGTGGACGTAGGCGATCGTGTGGTCAGAATTTCGAGTCGCCTGATGATCGGAGGTTGCGTTGGGAGGTGATTTTGATGGCTGGGATTTGGTCTCAGAAATGTTCGATTTAGCCTTTTGCCAATTTCGAGATCATCTCGAATTTCTGGATGGTCGAACTTGTTAGGGCGGTAGTCGATGACTCGTCTGAGGTTGCAGCGTCGATCGGAGCAGCAGCGAGGTGGTGTGCACGTGCACGCGACATGGTTCGTGCATGTATATATTTTGGGAAGAAGAAGTTTACTGGATGGGTTTATATCAGTGGTGATTTTGTTTTAGGGAAGATGAAGACGAGCTGGAACTCGGGGGCGACTCGGGGAATTCATGAAATTGCTCGAAGCAGCTGGGTGATTCGCGAGTGATTGGGCAATAGGCTCGGGGAAAACGTAAATTGACTCGGGTAATTTGAATGCTTGACTCGAAGCGGAAGGGAGGATGACTCGAAGCAGTTTCTATTTGCCTCGGGTTAGTTGTTGGTTTCAGGTTTATAAAAAAAAAAACCTGACAGTTTTCTGAATTTAAAATTTAATTTAAAGTTTGAAAGCATCATTTAAAGCAATGTTATAAACTCAAAGTTAAGTTCAGAATTCAAGTTTCTTGAATAAAAAAAAATCAGTTTTAAATCCGAAGGTGTTTTAAACAAGTTTAAATTTAATTTAAATTTGGTTAAAGGTTTTAAAAGGAATTATATTTAAGTAATTAAGTTTAAAGTGGTTTAATATATATATAACCGTTATTTTAAAATAAACTTTGAATTTGATTAAGGTTGATTTATTAATTTATGTGATTAATTTATGTAAGGAAATTAATTACTTAAAGAAAATTTCTTAATTAAAGGAAATTAAATAAATGATTAAATTGATTAAGTAAATTTATTAATTAAATAATTTAAGGGTTAACTGGTGTAATTTATCAAGGATAATTAATAAAAAGGTAATTAAATGATTTAAATTTATCAATTTCATGATTAAAGAATAATTAATCAAAATAATTTGTAAATTTTTGAAGTTAATTAACCATGATTAGAAATTTATTCATAAGAAATTATCTGATTTAAATTTATCAGATAATAAATTTGACCTTACTTATGAATGTTTGGATTCTATTGAATGTTGAATTGTTTGATATCCCTTATATATGATGCTTTATGATATACCTTGATTTATGTTGTGATGTGTAGTTTACTTACATGTGATATATATCTGTGATCTTTGAATGAAGATGAGCGTTATAGTTTATATCGCTTATCAACTATATTTCTGTATTTTGATCTGTGATGATTGATGTTGCACTATTGTGTGTAAAACCCCTGGACTACACCTTTACACACACAAATATGGATTTCACGTGGAAATCGGTTAAGTCACAGATAATTTAAATCTGATGTTTTTGGAATTGAAATTTTAATTTCAATTGATTTTGAAATTAGAAATTTAGGTTTAAATGTGAAAAGCTTTTGAAATGGAATTTCAAAGATAAGATTTATTTTTTGAATAACTTGATAAAGTTGGAAGTTTGAATAATTTGATTTAAACTTAAATTCAAGATTTGAAATTAAATTCTATGATTTGAAACTAGGGATTAAAGATGTTTATATATGGGTTAAACTATTTTAAAAAGTATTGATTTTGAAAATATGAATATAATTCAAGGACTTTAACCCATGCAAATAAAATTGGATTGTTCTTAAATGAAAACTGTTTGTTTTCAAATGATAAAAGCTTTCGTGTATATATAAGAAATGAAATTCCAATTTAAAGGAATTTCAGGTATGAATTGAAAGATGGTTTTCCCAAGTTATAAATGAATTCTTTTTTTAAAACTATGAATTGAATCTGTTATCTTTAACAGATTTAAAATGATGATTTGTTTAAAACATTCGAAATGAAATTATTTTGAAAGCTATAAGTTGAATCTTTATTTTAAAGATTTAACGAGTTAATCCAATTGAAACAGGAATTGTTTTGAAAAAAAAAACTGTGAATGAATCTTTGTGAAAACTGAGTGAACTTTGTGAAATAAATCTTTTTGTTTAAAAGATTTGAAATGGTAATCGATTGAAACCATTTAAAAGAAGAAGTTGAATTATTAAGTTGTGACTTAATTGAAATCCCAATATCCATATGTTTTTAAATATTGCGCTCATTATTCGGGTTAGCCGGGAAAAGACATTTGTGTCATATAACCCATTCCGAATAGTGATACGTCGTATATGGATGGCATTTGAAGACCGGTGTTGAAGACCGGATATTTACGAAAACGAAAGGACAACTCGTCGAATGTCTCTGCACCGACTGGTCCCCGGTATAGAGATTTTATCACCCTTTGTGATGGGAAGTCCGGACGGGATTGTGAATACCCGGAATTGCAAGGGCTTCGTAAGAAGTGCCTTCGGTTCTGTTCGAACCCGGAACAGACTTGTATGGATACATGTCTGACATTACACTTTGAGATATAAAGCCGATTTCTTTCAAATACATTTCTGTTGGTGGCGGAGAATTTATTCTCTTAGCTTAACACCCTTCTCTGAGACGTACGAGCTCAGAGGTTATGTAGTTGAAATTTATCAGCGATATATCCCAATTTGGTAATGTGGCATGCTGAGTGTTGCTGTGTGATGATCAGTGTTTGATCATTTGTGATATGATCATTTGTTTGATCTTATATCTTTGTGATCATAGGTTGATCATTTGTTTGACCCGAAGCATGGCTTTGTGAACAAAGTGTAGCTTTGTGGACGAGACTTCGTCGAGCCTCACACCCCGGAAATGGTCAAAACAGGAAGGATGCGGCAAGGTTCTAGGGAGTAGCGCCCCTTAGTGTATGTCATTCCTTCTGGATAAAGGTGGTATCATGGTATGGAGCCCAGATACTTAACCTCTGTGGTTGCTGCATTTTTACTATGTGGTTTGTTGGAAATCGGGGATCCTCGGAAAGATCGGTGACGATCGGGGGATGACATACGCGTGTCAGTAGTTACCTATTTTTGCAGAGGTAACCCGGCCTTGTGTTGGCAGAGATCCGGTTAGGTTCTCGGGTCGTCTATTCCAGGGACGTACCCATCATGGAAAAGGAAGTTCCTTAGCCTGACCATTTGTTGGAAATCCAAAGAAACAATACGAGACTTGTACGGTTTTAGTTGTATTACCTGCTAAGGAATGTGGCGGTAACCTGCTATTGAACATAGTAGCTATAGTAGGCATACAATAATGGTTGTATGTTGGCTAAGATTTATATTCTACTTTCGAAATGTTTTCCACTATGCACTAATAATAATATCAAAATGATTTGATTTTGCGTAGTAAGCATCTTTGACTATCATAAGAAGAAATCTCCTCCAATTCTGCGTTTGCATTGTGTGTGTGGTGGGAGGTCTTATGGTAGTTTCATTTTCCAAAAGCATTGCGGTTTTCAATGTTTAAATTCTTTTGTGTTGTTTAAAGATAAACTGTTTTTGTTGCTCACACCAGTCCCATGACTGATCCGGAGTTTATTGTTTCTTTCCTAAACTCTGGGTGCTCATAATTTTCTACACGAGCAGTCTAGAGTTTGGTTTTTTTTCAGATAGTCAGATTAGTAGATTTTTCTGGAGCTAGTTCAGTCTTTGGATCGGACTGCACTTGCTTATTCTTGGTGTATCATTATTGGGAGTTCGCGCTACTGCTGGAGTTCTCTCTTGAAGACTATCTTAGAGTTATTTGTTCCGCTGCTGATATTTGTTATCGTTTTCTTTTCCGCTGCTATTTGTTGTATCATATCTCTGATGTATATTGATATTCATTGTATCACTCTGTTGTATCAGATATTGTATATCAATGTATTATTCTTTTCTTCCGCTGTGTTATTTACTTAACTGTGTTATAAGCTCCGGAGAACCAGATTTGGCATTTGAATCTACGGCATTTTGAGTACAAGTGAAGTACGGGTGCCGATTTTCGAAGGCCAACTTTTGGGTTTTCACATTTGGTATCAGAGCCAAGGTAGAACTTTAGCTCAGGAGTATAACACGTTAAGTAGCTCATTAGAGATAGAGTGAAGTAAACTCTAGAATAAGTATCCTTAAGATATCCGTTCGAACGTCTCAGTAAATTCTCTTACTATCCACTGATAGTGAGTATGAGTACAAGAAGAGAACGAGATATGGGACAAGGGAATACGACTATAAATAGTCAATACCCTGCAACAGTGGAAACAACTTTCTCTATCAATTTTTCTTTGATTCGATTCCAAATTCTTTTCATTTTTTCGTATCAGCTACAAGAAGAAGTTTCGGTGGGATGATGGTTCTACGAATCGTCGTAGAAAATCCTTACTTCGTATTTCATCGATTTCTTATCAGCTTTTCGATTTAAACCTTAATGAATTTGAAATTGAAAATTTTAAATTGAGTTAAATTGATTAATAGGATATGAAGCTAAAATTTGAATTTAATCAATAAAACGATTTCGTTTAAAACCAAATTTTGAAATTCTGTTGTAATTTCTTGTGAATACCAAAGTCCGAAGAGGGACAAATTGGTATGTATTCTGAGATATTCCGACTTGAATTCGGAATCCGTATCTTGTGTTTGAGGAGTTATAGGAGATCGTATCTGTCTATCTCTGTGTTTTTTCGTGCCTGCGAATTTCGAGGACGAAATTCTTTTAAGGGGGGAAGTTTGTAACGACCCCAGATTTTACTTTAATTTAAATTAATAATTTATTGAATTTTTGAATTAAATCGATAATTAAATAAATTTTTGGATAAAAATTTGTAAAATTAATTATAAATGGAGCGAGTTTCCCCGATACAAATAGAAAATATATTAAATCATTTAAATTTAAATAATGTGTGTATATATATATACTTTGGATACCAGATAAATAAAAGAGTTTAAAATTTAGAAATGATGATAATTTGAATTTAAATAACATTAATGAAAATAAGATAATTTTTATTAGAGTTAAATTATAACAAATGGAATAAATGAAACAAAAATAATGATAGAAGTAAAATAAAATTCAAATAGAAGTTACTTGTATTTCAAAAATATAAAACTAGTACCATATTTATTCATAAAGCATGAATAGGTAAGTAGAAACAAACAATAACTAGTTAACTATAAGGACTTGTCTATATTACAAAGATAACACTAAAACAAGGTTGTAAAGCAAAGTATAACAGTAAAAATATATGTGCATGTTGCACGGCTGTAAGTAATTGTAAAAAAAAGGCAAGTGTAAAACAAAGTATAAAAGGAAAGGTATCTTCATAAATGCTTGTACAGTAAATAAACTAGATATGCTTGTTTGTAGATAAGGCTGCAAGACAAAGAAAATAGATATGCATGTTTGTACAGGATGTACACTTGGAAAAATACATGTACAAAAATATAAGTACATTCGAAAATTTAAAATAAAGTATAAGTGTAGACATAAGGAGGCAAGCATTTAATGTTGAACATCTCTAGTACACAAACTAGATCATATCAGCCCCCATGAAATAAAAAAATCTCTGAGCAAATCTCGTACCAAAGAAAATAAACATCACCTTGCATACTCTATTCTATATCTAAATCTGCTCATTCATTTCATTCAAAAGACTGAGCCTTCCCAGTTTTTAAAAGTTCAAACTAGATCTAAATCATGTTCAAAACGAGAGACATAGCAAGTTTCCATCTTTACAACTTGAAAACAATAATCCAAACTAGAGTATTAGGGATCAAAGGAAGATCCAGCTTCCAGTTCAACATTGAAGAGGCTCTGTGCATTCTTTTTGAAAGAAGACAGGTGAACAACTCTTCCTTTAAAAAAACTGCTCTGTTCTTTCTTCTTGTCCAAGTGAGTAACATTTTGTTTTAAAAATTTAAAGGCATGAATTGTTGTAAGTATTCCTATGATATGCATGTTATATATAGACATAATCCTCTGAATATATATGAATTGGAAGTATGGTGCACAGGCTTTGTATATATGTTCTCTGCCTACAATTCTAATACAAGTTTTCAGTTTCAAAAATTCATTTTCTCTTGATCTAAAAATGATTTGGATACAGAATTTAAATAGAACTTGGTTGTTTTATTTTAAGCTTTAGTTTAAAATTTATTTAAGCTAAAAACGATTTAGTATCTTCTCTGAAAATTGAGACATCTGAACCCAACTCCAAATAAGTAAAAATTCAAACTTTTTAATCCATGGATTCAGTAATAAAATCTGAATTCTTATACATTAATATGATTTTTAAAGCAAAACTTATAATTTTTAGATCAAGGAATTGAGAGCAGTTCCTATTTGTTCGAAAATTGGGTTTCGATCAATCGCGGTTGATCGGAATGTGGTTGGTGTTCGAAATCTTGTGTAGAAGTGGAGGGAAGTACGTAGTATTGGAAAAAAATAATGGATATGGTTGCAGTTCGACGTGGCGGCGTCGGCGAACGTTTAAAAATCGTAAACCTAGTTTTGCATTGGGTTCAAATTTTTGATTCGTTTGTTTTCTGGAGACGATCGAGTGCGATGGGATTCGGGGAGGTAGTGGAGTGGACGTAGGCGATCGTGTGGTCAGAATTTTGAGTCGCCTGATGATCGGAGGTTGCGTTGGGAGGTGATTTTGATGGCTGGGATTTGGTCTCAGAAATGTTCGATTTAGCCTTTTGCTAATTTCGAGATCATCTCGAATTTCTGGATGGTCGAACTTGTTAGGGCGGTAGTCGATGACTCGTCTGAGGTTGCAGCGTCGATCGGAGTAGCAGCGAGGTGGTGTGCACGTGCACGCGACATGGTTCGTGCATGTATATATTTTGGGAAGAAGAAGTTTACTGGATGGGTTTATATCAGTGGTGATTTTGTTTTAGGGAAGATGAAGACGAGCTGGAACTCGGGGGCGACTCGGGGAATTCATGAAATTGCTCGAAGCAGCTGGGTGATTCGCGAGTGATTGGGCAATAGGCTTGGGGAAAACGTAAATTGACTCGGGTAATTTGAATGCTTGACTCGAAGCGGAAGGGAGGATGACTCGAAGCAGTTTCTATTTGCTTCGGGTTAGTTGTTGGTTTCAGGTTTATAAAAAAAAAAACCTGACAGTTTTCTGAATTTAAAATTTAATTTAAAGCTTGAAAGCATCATTTAAAGCAATGTTATAAACTCAAAGTTAAGTTCAGAATTCAAGTTTCTTGAATAAAAAAAAAATCAGTTTTAAATCCGAAGGTGTTTTAAACAAGTTTAAATTTAATTTAAATTTGGTTAAAGGTTTTAAAAATAATTATATTTAAGTAATTTAGTTTAAAGTGGTTTAATATATATATAACCGTTATTTTAAAATAAACTTTGAATTTGATTAAGGTTGATTTATTAATTTATGTGATTAATTTATGTAAGGAAATTAATTACTTAAAGAAAATTTCTTAATTAAAGGAAATTAAATAAATGATTAAATTGATTAAGTAAATTTATTAATTAAATAATTTAAGGGTTAACTGGTGTAATTTATCAAGGATAATTAATAAAAAGGTAATTAAATGATTTAAATTTATCAATTTAATGATTAAAGAATAATTAATCAAAATAATTTGTAAATTTTTGAAGTTAATTAACCATGATTAGAAATTTATTCATAAGAAATTATCTGATTTAAATTTATCAGATAATAAATTTGACCTTACTTATGAATGTTTGGATTCTATTGAATGTTGAATTGTTTGATATCCCTTATATATGATGCTTTATGATATACCCTGATTTATGTTGTGATGTGTAGTTTACTTACCTGTGATATATATCTGTGATCTTTGAATGAAGATGAGCGTTATAGTTTATATCGCTTATCAACTATATTTCTGTATTTTGATCTGTGATGATTGATGTTGCACTATTGTGTGTAAAACCCCTGGACTACACCTTTACACACACAAATATGGATTTCACGTGGAAATCGGTTAAGTCACAGATAATTTAAATCTGATGTTTTTGGAATTGAAATTTTAATTTCAATTGATTTTGAAATTAGAAATTTAGGTTTAAATGTGAAAAGCTTTTAAAATGGAATTTCAAAGATAAGATTTATTTTTTGAATAACTTGATAAAGTTGGAAGTTTGAATAATTTGATTTAAACGTAAATTCAAGATTTGAAATTAAATTCTATGATTTGAAACTAGGGATTAAAGATGTTTATATATGGGTTAAACTATTTTAAAAAGTATTGATTTTGAAAATATGAATATAATTCAAGGACTTTAACCCATGCAAATAAAATTGGATTGTTCTTAAATGAAAACTGTTTGTTTTCAAATGATAAAAGCTTTCGTGTATATATAAGAAATGAAATTCCAATTTAAAGGAATTTCAGGTATGAATTGAAAGATGGTTTTCCCAAGTTATAAATGAATTCTTTTTTTAAAACTATGAATTGAATCTGTTATCTTTAACAGATTTAAAATGATGATTTGTTTAAAACATTCGAAATGAAATTATTTTGAAAGCTATAAGTTGAATCTTTATTTTAAAGATTTAACGAGTTAATCCAATTGAAACAGGAATTGTTTTGGAAAAAAAAAACTGTGAATGAATCTTTGTGAAAACTGAGTGAACTTTGTGAAATAAATCTTTTTGTTTAAAAGATTTGAAATGGTAATCGATTGAAACCATTTAAAAGAAGAAGTTGAATTATTAAGTTGTGACTTAATTGAAATCCCAATATCCATATGTTTTTAAATATTGCGCTCATTATTCGGGTTAGCCGGGAAAAGACATTTGTGTCATATAACCCATTCCGAATAGTGATACGTCGTATATGGATGGCATTTGAAGACCGGTGTTGAAGACCGGATATTTACGAAAACGAAAGGACAACTCGTCGAATGTCTCTGCACCGACTGGTCCCTGGTATAGAGATTTTATCACCCTTTGTGATGGGAAGTCCGGACGGGATTGTGAATACCCGGAATTGCAAGGGCTTCGTAAGAAGTGCCTTCGGTTCTGTTCGAACCCGGAACAGACTTGTATGGATACATGTCTGACATTACACTTTGAGATATAAAGCCGATTTCTTTCAAATACATTTCTGTTGGTGGCGGAGAATTTATTCTCTTAGCTTAACACCCTTCTCTGAGACGTACGAGCTCAGAGGTTATGTAGTTGAAATTTATCAGCGATATATCCCAATTTGTTAATGTGGCATGCTGAGTGTTGCTGTGTGATGATCAGTGTTTGATCATTTGTGATATGATCATTTGTTTGATCTTATATCTTTGTGATCATAGGTTGATCATTTGTTTGACCCGAAGCATGGCTTTGTGAACAAAGCGTAGCTTTGTGGACGAGACTTCGTCGAGCCTCACACCCCGGAAATGGTCAAAACAGGAAGGATGCGGCAAGGTTCTAGGGAGTAGCGCCCCTTAGTGTATGTCATTCCTTCTGGATAAAGGTGGTATCATGGTATGGAGCCCAGATACTTAACCTCTGTGGTTGCTGCTTTTTTACTATGTGGTTTGTTGGAAATCGGGCATCCTCGGGAAGATCGGTGACGATCGGGGGATGACATACGCGTGTCAGTAGTTACCTATTTTTGCAGAGGTAACCCGGCCTTGTGTTGGCAGAGATCCGGTTAGGTTCTCGGGTCGTCTATTCCAGGGACGTACCCATCATGGAAAAGGAAGTTCCTTAGCCTGACCATTTGTTGGAAATCCAAAGAAACAATACGAGACTTGTACGGTTTTAGTTGTATTACCTGCTATGGAATGTGGCGGTAACCTGCTATTGAACATAGTAGCTATAGTAGGCATACAATAATGGTTGTATGTTGGCTAAGATTTATATTCTACTTTCGAAATGTTTTCCACTATGCACTAATAATAATATCAAAATGATTTGATTTTGCGTAGTAAGCATCTTTGACTATCATAAGAAGAAATCTCCTCCAATTCTGCGTTTGCATTGTGTGTGTGGTGGGAGGTCTTATGGTAGTTTCATTTTCCAAAAGCATTGCTGTTTTCAATGTTTAAATTCTTTTGTGTTGTTTAAAGATAAACTGTTTTTGTTGCTCACACCAGTCCCATGACTGATCCGGAGTTTATTGTTTCTTTCCTAAACTCTGGGTGCTCATAATTTTCTACACGAGCAGTCTAGAGTTTGGTTTTTTTTCAGATAGTCAGATTAGTAGATTTTTCTGGAGCTAGTTCAGTCTTTGGATCGGACTGCACTTGCTTATTCTTGGTGTATCGTTATTGGGAGTTCGCGCTACTGCTGGAGTTCTCTCTTGAAGACTATCTTAGAGTTATTTGTTCCGCTGCTGATATTTGTTATCGTTTTCTTTTCCGCTGCTATTTGTTGTATCATATCTCTGATGTATATTGATATTCATTGTATCACTCTGTTGTATCAGATATTGTATATCAATGTATTATTCTTTTCTTCCGCTGTGTTATTTACTTAACTGTGTTATAAGCTCCGGAGAACCAGATTTGGCATTTGAATCTACGGCATTTTGAGTACAAGTGAAGTACGGGTGCCGATTTTCGAAGGCCAACTTTTGGGTCTTCACAATACCCCAGTACCTAGTTATTCGTATGGAATCCATTTTCCAATAAGCGCCGTACGGTTTTGATTGTGCCCAACTATGCTGAAATGTGAGATGCAAGCATTTCAGCTATTTGAATAAGTATTTGTACTTAGACACTATTATAATATCAGAGGATTTGATATGAAATGTTTTGGTTATCGTAAGGTAAAAACACGTCGTGTTCATTTGTGCCGTGGTCTTACGAGATACCTTTGATTTTCAAAGGATTTTGAAAACTTTAATAATTCAAATTGACTGTGTTTTCTCACGCTGGTTTTCCAGAGTGACTCGGGTGTTATTTTATTATAATGCTTGGGTCAGACCAAGTATTACAGGTTCAGGTTAGGATGTTATGGAGCTCAGGAGACGAAATGGATAGCGAAGACGTATTACTCGTATTTGATTTTATTCTGCTACATTGTTTTGTTGAAGTTACCAGCAATTGTGAGGGCAGGTGTAACGACCTGCCCTTTTGGACAGTTTAAATCGACGATAAACCACACACGTCAGACTCAAACTATTCAAAGGGGCAGATTGTTATTGGGGTAAATAAGAAAAAGCAGAGAAAGAAAAAAACAAATACAGAATCTCACAGCGGAATGATAAAATATAATAATCAAATAACAGTTCATGAAGCTGTTTTATAAATACATTTGGTTATTCTTTACAACACAAAAATCAGAGTTACATAAAATAAGGACAAACAATAAATAAATGCAGTGGAATAACATGATGCAGTGGAATACATATCATAAATAATAATAGTACAAATCTTCATTTTCGTCCTCCAGAAATAAGGTCTTCAACCCTGAAATGCTCAGGCTGACCCGAGCGAATTGAAAAGACAAAACACTCGAGTCAGAACTAAAGGATCTTATGTAAGTTAAATCAACAGTAAATATGCGTGTGACGGCGTCAGAGATGTTTACGGGGTTTGACATCTCCAATCTAGTGTCTAACTTGAGTGCAGTAACTTAAGAGAAGTTCGGGATTCACATCTCCTAAGGATCCATTAAACTATCTACTATGTAGTACAATACGCTATTATATATGTCTACAGTAAAGTAAAAGTATTAAAATAGCGTTAAGGCATTACCCATATCCCCCTTAACACATTTTATATATTCCCATAGTCTATACAGTACCGTACGCTCCTCCGTAAACTTGAGGTTTACACAGAGGGCACCCCATAGGTATGGTACAAAACAAACCTATAGAAGGCGCGCTAGGGCATGTGAACACGGCACTCGAGGCAATGCCAGGGTAGATATACCAATTACACTCCCATAATGGTAGTAACGCATAGCAGCTACTATCGCCCACCTCGGAACATACTCCCAAATCAAAATCAAGGGTGGCCACCAAATCAATCACAAAGTCAAAATATAGTATCGAATAAATGTGCCCGATAGGGGGAATGACACGACTTGGCCCGGTGTAGCTCCTGTTCTAGTCACATCTAAGTTGAATCACGGGAGTCAGGGTCACGTCATACCTCATACAAAAATCATTCGCCAAACCATCCTACTTCATTTCTGGAATCTCCCTCACGTACACAGTTGTTAAAGTGGTTTTCGGTATTGGCAGAGAGTATGACAATATCCGATCCTAGTCTCTTTAACAACCAATCGCTTATTTCACACCGAATGATTCGTTTACATTTCAAAAGTAAATCAACAATTTATATCAAAATATTATATTCTCAAAACCATATCACTTTCGAGATCATATTCACTTTCAAAAATCATATTTTAAATAGTTAAAACCCTCATTTCAAAACTTCATATTCAAATCAAATATGTAACTTAAATCCCACTTAGGTAATAATATCATGTAACCATATTCACTTTAAAATCGAGGATTTAAAATATAACACCTCTACTTTATTTAATTGAAATGTAGAAAGATAGCTTAGATAGTTATAAGTAGTTTAAAATAGTTATAAATAGTTAAAATACTCTAAAATAATTTAAAATAGAATAAAATAGTTTTAACTTGATTTAAGATAGTTGAATGGACTTAAAATAGATTTAAATATAATTAAAACAGATTAAATATGTAACGACCCGTAAATTTTTAATAATTTTGTTTGTTTTAATAATATATTTAATTGAATTTTGTGAAATTTTAAATAATAAAATTTTGAAATATAAATTGGATATTTGGAATACGTCTATTTTAACATAGGAACTGGCAAATTTTCATCAGATAAAATGAAAGTTTATTTTCTTGTGTAATTCTATTTCAATTTAAATCAGTTAATAATTGATGATAATAAAATGTTTTTCAAACCTGAATATTTTTCTATAGAAAATTTGTAAATCATCTTCTGGGTGAGACGTCATATTTCGTTTCTCCAAATTTTGATTGTTATTGCTCCGTTTATCCCATTTCTGGCAAATTTGCAGCATTTTCGGTACCGGTTATCAACTTTTGATAGGATGAGTGTACCACTGGTATCTGTATACCATTTTGATCGTCTTGTCATACTGATCTTTGCTGTATATTCGTTTGTGTGTTTTGGAGTCTGGATGACAGCGGAAATCTAGGAAATGACCTCGTATCGGTTCCGCATTTGATTTTCATCTTCCCGTACCTTTCATATTCCACCGTCTAACTCATTAGACATTTGTTTAATAATTTCAGCAATTCCAACGTTTGAGCTGTTCGATTGCAGATTTTATATTTCATATAGAAAGCTATGTACTTACTTTGCCACCGTTTCGTTTTTCCAGAGATCAACAGTGCCTTGCTACCATTTATTTCTCTCCACATTCTATTTGCATTCTGCTCACGTATATATTCATATATTTTGTTTCTTTACCCTTCCTCCTTATCATTTTGCAAGCATGACCGAAACAAACCACCTTCACCATCGGCCCTCTTCACCAATACCCATCCACATCGCCGAACCGCACCTCGATAGCCCACTGCTGCCACATCCGTCGAACACCCAAAGCCACCGCACACCAAGTTATTGCCTCGCCTTCCTCCACTAGCCGCAGCCGAGCCTCTCTGATGGCAGACCCATCTCCACGACCAAGCTTCCCTATCACTTCATTTACCTAGCTTTCCGCCCGGCCTCTGACAGCCACCAGTCCTTCCCTTCCCTGCCTCCAGTCAGTGTCATCCTCCCTGACAGAACCGAACTCCTCTGTTTGATATACACACACTAAGGTATTTATATATATATATATATACATACATATATATATATATATGTTTTGTAAACCGTTACCTTAGGGTATAAATATTCGATCTATATATATTTATATATATTTATAAGTTTGTATATATAATTATATATATAAATTGTGAAGCTATGAGCTGTTATATAGGTAAGTCTATATATATATAAGTCTATTTTATAGTTTTAACTATTTATGAGATATGATATTTGTATATATTTATTGGAAGATGAAGTGTATATATATATATATATTTGCATAACTCAGATTTCCAATCTTATCATAGAAAGTACATAGTTTTGGTCAGATGTGAATCTGCGTATAGATGCAACCTGTTATAAAAGTATATATATATATATATATATATTTCCTTTAGCCTGCACATGTATTGTTTATATAAATTTACTACTTTGGATTTAAGTTGATTTTATAAATAAAAAGCCGATAATAAGTATTGTTTTAAATATAACATATAGTGTTCTATTTTATCGGTTTAAAGCTTTTGGTTTGTTGGTTGATTACCTAAGTTATATATATTATATACACAATATTTGAAAAAGGTTTATATATATATATAGTTGGAACTAGGTACTGGTTATGTAGTTGTTTACATTAGATTTGTATATATGTTATAACAGATTTGAAATCTGTTTGTTTATAAAGTTATACACAACCGTTTGTTTATATTAGTATTATATTGGTTTTATAAAAGTTATAAATTAGTATTATATTAATATAAGTTATATACAGAATGTTCAAGCTACTATTTATATTGATAAGCTTCTGGTGTATTTTATATCTAAGTCTTTGTTTCATAGATTTTTGTTTTCGATAATTTCATACCATCTTCAAGTGTAGGTTATATATTAGCTATATATAAGTAGTTATCTCAAATTATATGATGTATACATGTTGAGTTAATATGTGTGTTTTAATTTGAAACAATGGATTTAGGAACACACACACACACATATACATACATATATATATATATATATAAATTCAAAATGTATTTGAATTTAGAATATGATTTTATATATATAGCTATATGTAAGTTCGTTTATACCAATTATCTTCACCAATCCAACTCTAATTTGATTTGTTTCATCGATTCCTTATTATCAGCTGTATTCGTCGAATTCATGCCAATCTTGTTGTTTTGGATTCATGCCTGGATTTCGTAACTCAACTTCATTGTCTATCTCTCTAGCCTCGAAAGGTGAGAAATCACTCATGATTAACGTTCTTATATTTATTAAATTTGATTTCAATTGAAACGTCAATTGAAATATGCTGCTGTTAGTTATTTACATTGCTATATATATACTGTTATTTGTATATGTTCACCTATAACATCTAACACCCTTATCTGTTATTTATATTGATGATATATGCCTGTTACTGATTGTTATATTATTGTCATATCTGTTATCACTCTGCAAGTTCCCTGTTAGTATAGAATTCCCTATGGGTTGAAATGATACATACCCGAACGATCTATAGAATAGGAGAAAATCGTTATGAGTTGAAATGATAAACCCAAGCGATTTTCATATGAATTGAATTTGGGATTGCAGGTTGAAATGATATATACCCGTATATATATTTAAATTGCCGATTGAAATGATAAATATCCGTATCACTTGACCATAGGATAGAAAATTATATACACACACCGTTGGTCTATACATAAATATTTTTAAAATGATTTCTATGGTTTTGAAAAGAAATATATGGTTTTAATAAATACTGATTTTAAAAATTTATTAAAGTTGATTTAATAAAGTTGATATACAATATGTTTAAGTATTTATTTTATGTATATATTTTAAAATATAGAGTTTATAATGATTCGGGTTGGAAAGATAAATTTGAAATTGATTTGAAATTATATTTATTTAAGAATTTTACTTAAATAAGTTTGATTTGAAATATATTTAAATTTGAAATTTTAAAGATATGTTTTATAACTTGAATTTGATTAAAAGTGACTAAAATGAATATTTCAAATTTACATAAATTGAAATGGGATATTTTGTTTATTTAAATTTGTAAATTGAAGTTGTATTTAGACGTTATTGAATATTTAAAGGTTTAAATATATTGAAATTGAAATGGCTTATTTTATGGTTCAAATATGTATTTGAAATCGATGATTTGAAATGGTTTATTGAGAAACTGAATTGAATTGAAATTTGAGGATTTGAGATTGGATTAAATTTAAATTTTGGAATCCGAGTTGATTTTGAATTGATTTGTGAAATTTGAGGAAACTATTTTATTATATAAAATATTTTAAATTATATTTAAAACTATTTTATATTATTTTATTTTATAAACTATTTTTAATATAACTATTTTCAATATAAACTATTTTTAATATAACTATTTTTAATATAAACTATTTTTAATATAAACTATTTTAATATAAATTGTTTTAACTTATAACTATTTTATATAAACTATTTTATTTTATAAACTATTTTATTTTATATACTATTATTAATATCTAAACTATTTGAAGGAAAGTGTTATGATTTCAAAGTGTTATGATTTTCAAAGTTATGAATTTCAAAGTATTATGATTTCCAAAGTATTATTATTTCAAATTGTTTTGGTTTCGAAAGTATTATATCTTTGAAAGTACTATGATTTTGGAAGTGAATATTCTTGAAATGGAAATGATATCGTATTAATATGTTTTTGAAATAGAAATGATATTTTGGTTTTGAAGTATAAACTATTTTGAAATGACCGCGGTGTTATAATAATGATTGGTTGTTAAAGAGACCGATATCGGATATGGGCATACTCTCTGTCGATACCGAAAACCACTTTAACAACTGTGTACGCGGTGGAGATTCCAGAATGAAGTAGGATTGTGGCGACGATCCTATATGAGGTATATACATTGACCCGACTCCCGTAAGTTGGCATAAGGTGGCTAAAACAGGAGTAATTGACGAGCTAATGAGGTAGCACCTCTTATCGGACACACTCCATTGTATACCATTATATTACTTTGTGATTGATTTGGTGCGCACCTTCGGATTTTCAGGAGTGTGGCTCGAGGTGGGTGATTGCTGCGGCTCTGCATTACTACCGGCCCGGAAGTGTAATTGGTATATCTACCTTGGCATTGCCTAGTTGTGTCGTGTCACCTACCATATCGAGACCACTACGAGTTTGATTTGTGTCGTACCTATGGAGTACCCTCTGGTAGCCCCAGTTTACGGGGTATTACGGTACTATATAGACTATTGGCACTATAAAATGTGTTAAGGGGGATATGGGTAATGCATTAACGCTATTTTTAAATATTTTATTTTACTATAGACATTATTATAATAGCGTATATTACTACATAGTAGATAGTTTAACGGATCCTTAGAGGATGGTTATCCCAAACATTCTTTGAGTTACTTGTATTTCAGTTGATATTTCACTTGAGTTGGATTTATTGATATAAGAATGTTAATCCTGACTTAAGTGTTTTGTGTTTTGCTTTACGCTCGGGTCAGACTGAGTGGCTCAGTGTTCGAGACTCACCTTTGGAGTTGGAGCTTCGCTTGGAGATCCAGCTATCTATCAAGCTTTCGGTTATTTATTTGATTCTAGTGGTGTATTCAGATCTTGTATTTGATTATTGTGTTGAGACATCTATGTATTCGTGACTTCTGTTGTATCTTGATTAACTCTGTTATATATATATATATATAGTAGCTTCATGAACTACTATTCTTTTGTTTCCGCTACATTATTGTTATATTACTCTGTGTTTGTGATTCTGTGATAATTTATTTACTGTATATGCTGAGATTTTCCAAATTTAAATTAACAATCTGATATTTTGAGCAATTCAAGTCCGACATGTATGGATGCGAATGGTTGAAAATTTCAGGCTGTTAAAAATAGCTTTAAAATAGATTAATTAGATTTAAATTAAATTATATGGTTAAATTAGTTTAAAATAAATTAAATTGGTTTAAATAGGTTAAAATAATTTTTGAAGTTAATATAGGCTAAAATAGTTTAATAATTTTGAGATCTTAATAATTAGAAATTTTAAAATAATATATTTTTAAAACAGTTATATTAAATATAAATTTGGAACTTATATAAATTTAACCATTTATTTTAATTCATATCTGGACAGTTTCACATTTCAAAATCACAAAACCCAATTTCAAATCTTTCAATTCAACTCACAATAAAAAAATTAAATTTTATATTGCTTCCAAACCATGTTTGAGATATCAATTTAAATCACTCACTTTCCCATATATTTCAAAATTATATTTCAACCAATTTCAATAAATCAATTCCGTTTAATTCCATTTATACTTCAAAATTCAACTTAAAATTTTAAATCTGGTTTCTTTAAAAAAAAATTTTAACCAATTCAAATTTCAACATAACTTCATCTTTAATAATAATTCAATTTATATAAAACAAGTTTATTTCAAAATATCATTCAATTAAATTCAAAAATTAAGGATTTAAAATCATTTAATTTAACCAATCCGGTGTCCGTATATAATTCTCTACCCTATGGTCAAGTGATACTGATATTTATCATTTCAATCTGCAATTTAAAATTTTACGGTTATATATCATTTCTAACCGCAATCCCGAATTAAATAATAAAATCCATAAAATCGCTCGAGTCTATCATTTCAACCCATAACGATTTTTCCATAATCTATAGATCGTTCGGGTATATATCATTTCAACCCATAGTGATTTTTCAAATAAAATTTAGGGAACTTGCAAAGTGATGACATTTTATAAATCAACCATAACATCCAATCATCCAATATCAGAAATCAGACATCCATCATAATTTATCATCCAATTCAACCAATAAATATCAACAATTAACAGATTTTTATATATAGGAAATTAACTGGCAATTTAAACTCAATTAATAAATTAAATGACAATTTAATTAAAAATAAATTCAAATCAATAGGAATAGCAATTAAGAAACATCAAACAGTCATAAATAAATTCCTAATCATATCATAAATTTAATTTAACTAACATAAGAAATTTTAGAAGTTGTGAGTGGGTCAAAACACTCACCTTTGAATTTAAATCGGATTTAAATCCAATTTAGGGCCCAAATTCAAACAATCTCAGAATTTGTCCAAACCAGTATCAAAATGTCCGGAATTTCGATACGATCTCGGCAAAACAAACCGCGTCCAAATCCGAGGTCGTATGTAAAAGTTATTAGGATTAGAAGATTAAACGATTTAAATTAGAAAATAATAAAATAAATAGAAATATTACATGTCACTCTCATTCATCCCCCAGGCCATCATCAAGCGAGAAACTAACACTTGGCTTCGAACACACAACCGCCTACCCGGGTTCCTTCACTGCGTTGCCAACGGCCATCGCGGCCACCTCCGCTTCCAACGACCTCGCATGCCCCCAACGACCATGCGCAAAACAACTCAACCACGGCCATGTTCGTTCGCGGCCAAAATTAAACAGCCGCCACTAATTTCGTAAACCCTAATCGAATTGTTGGGGACGATCTAGCCGTTGAATCAATAAACCAGCCACACCGATGAACTCCACTCGACACTCTCTACAACCCAATACCATTTATTTGACGATCGGACAAGGTTGATTGACGTGCGATGAACGGTCGAGACTAATTCACCCGGTTCTGGCCACACAGGAACTCCAATTGAAAAACTAACAGCAGAATTGACTTGCATTCATCGAGAGCTTCAAATCAATATATAATTTGTTTGGGTTGGAGGAGTTTGAATTTTTGATTTGAATTGGATTTGCAATTGAGTTTGGAATTTGTTTGGTTTGTCTGCCATTGAGAAGAAGAAGACTGAGAGAATTGGACATACAGACAAATGAAAATAAGAAGTGGCTAGGGTTTATAATGAGCTATTTATAGGTAGGCTGAAAATAGAATGAATGGACAAGATTGATTTACAAGTTGAACGATAAACGACCCGAAAAGCCCGTTCTGCCTCCGGAACGAAAATGGGTCATCCTATATATCGAAATAGATGTTTTCAATTTTTTTAAATTCAATGGAACAGGTTTTAGGTCATAATTCCATCGTATGAAGAAGTTAACTTAAAATCGGCTAACTTCAAATTGATTTCAATTGATTTTAATTAAATTGATTTCTAGGCATTTCGAGCCCATACGATCAAACAACAAGTCCGATCTCTACGAAACTTGAAATCCTACAATAATTCACTGTTACGGATCCGATGAAACTGGTTTCATCAAAATCCAAGTCAGTGGCCAAAATGGCTATTTTCACGTTAATTAAATTAATTAATCACCTTTTAATTCAATAATTTTAAACTGGGAGATTTTTATCATTTTTTATTGCAAAGACTGTAACGACCCTAGATTTTAATTTAATTTAAATTGATAATTAAATAAATTTTTGAATAAAAATTTGTAAAATTTATTATATAGGGATAAAATAAGCGAGTTTCTCCGAATCCAAATTAAATTTGTTAAATCATTTAATTTTAAATATGTATATGTGATATATGAGTAAAATTGAAATTTTATATATATGTGTATATATGTGAATTGAATTTAAATCTTAATATAAATGGTTTAAAGATAAATATGAAAATATAGATAATTGATACAAGTTTAAAAATAAACAACTTTCAATTTGAAATTGATGGGTTATGTTAAAAATAAATTAATAATAAATATTTAAGTTAGAAATAAATATGTAAATAAAAAATAGAAATAAGAAAATTTATAACATAACTTATATAGTTTGTAAGATATAAAGTAAATAAATTAACTAAAGATCTAACAATATATCAATGAACTTTGTAAAAATATAAGCAAATACATTAACAAATAAAAACCAAAATTTCTTCATACAAAAGATCAAAGGACTTAAGTAATAAATGGAAATGTCCTTAGTATACAATGTAATATCATCAGCCACCATAATATCATCTTAGCCACCGAAGGAAAATGTATGCAGCCACCAAAGCAAATATAATTGAGTAGAAACATAAAGTACCAAGGCAATAAATGCCATCATCTCTTTAGCCACCAACACTTCATTTTCAGCCACCATTTGAATAAAAATCCCTGCTAAACATTGTACTGGAAAGAAAAAAATTATACATCACCCTATTACACAAACAAAGATTTTATCACCAGTACAAATCTATTTCCTGTAAGCTTTCTTTTATATCAGACTTCTCCCCTCATTTTAGTTCGAGCACCATCATAACTGAAAGAAAAAAAAAATATGAAAGAAGTAATATCATCTCAACCTTGAACAACAATCAACTTCGAAGATCGGAGATCAAAAGCAGGGAATTCAAACTGCAATTTCAAACTTGTTTCAAACAGAAAGCTCTGTTTCTTTTCCTTAAAATAAAGGTGAGTAACCTTTAAATCTTAAATTATAACTTAGGTTGCATGCTAGTATGGTTGGATATAAATAAGTACTGTATGTGGATAGATAAAAATCTGATGTAAATATTTATGGGTATGCATGTTGTTATGTGCTCTGCTATGTTCCCAGTTCCTCCTTTTCATTTAAAAATCCTTTACAACCTAATTTAATTTGTGATAGGATCTGATTATAAACTAATATTGGTTGATTTAACATGAATTATTGGTTAAAACTTTTATGAAATTCATAATGAAGCCTGTTGTGTGACGACCGCCCATGACCCCTGCACCGAATCTAAAGATAAAGCGCTGTAAAGTGTGCCAGGCGACCATGGACGATTGTCAAGGTAAGATTTAAAACAAAAGAATCTATCGTATTACTCACAGCGCATGGACAAAATACAATAGAACATATGTATAGTGAAGCTTTACAGAACAAAATGTCATCATATAAAACTCCATAATAGTTGAATACAAGCATCCACATAGTCAATACATCCAGCCTCACTACAAATCTCTCAGAGAATACAAAACAGCGGAATATCCAGTACATATAATAAGAAGATAATATGCAACCCTCCAGCTCGTCTTCGATATCAGCATCGTGAGAAGAGAACAGCACCTGTCACCTGCTACCTAGTCTGCCCGTCCCAAAATGGACGAACAGCCCAAGGCAATAAGAATTAAAACATAAAGCCTTGAGTCAGACAACAGTCTTAGTGAGCAGTAAATTAACTAACAACATACCAAAAGAGCATAAAGGAAAAGGAATAGGAATACAACCCTCCCACTCCAACCTCATTCTACAGTGATAGCCCCCAGACACACACTAAGCAGAAGCAATCATAGCAGAGCATACAATTTAAAGTAAAGCAATTGTCACTCGAGTCAAGAGCGATGTTTTCCAAGTACAAATCCCAAGGTCTAAAACCAAGGTCAGATAAGCACCCAGGAAATACCGCTCTTGAGACCGAATGACGATACAACCAAACATCCATGACTCGGCTATCACTGTTATCATTGTTGCGATATCACCGTTAATTGAATGACCGGCACATTCTTTCAGCCGTCCGTCAAGGGCTAATGGTAACCCCGGTTCTAGACATAACTCCCGCACGTCATCGTGACCCGTGCCTAGGATTATCGAATCTACCCAGAGTACTTGACCATCAACTTAGTCTTTTGGGCGTCCCCATGTACTCTTGCTTAGAGCATGCTAGAACCTTCAACAACGATGAGATCTCAACCTCCTAGTCATCCTCCTCGACGACTATTTCCATACTAGCTCAAGCGCCTCTCGAGCATCCATTATCCTCAACTCGAATCATATCACCGAGTTATCAACATGCTTGGAATGATCCCGTCTGGATTAGACCAAGTCTTCATCACATGATTGCCTCGCTTCATAACATCCTCGCGAAGCCTCATCTCAACATCACATCATCAAATCTATGCATAAGAGCTTCATCATCCCGCTACATATGCCACGAGCAGCTTTCCCAATCCAAGAGCCTTTCCCTTAGCTTTTGAATCACCTTTGGTCTAAATCCAATCATCAATCATCTAGTTCATAATAATCAATCAAATCAAACATCAATCCAAGCAATCAAGCATTCAAAAATGATCTAAGTAGACAATTATAACAATAATGGCATTTTCGTAATTAAAGAGTTGAAAGTCCAATAAGCATGAAAACATGGATTATATCTCTACAAACTTGATGAATGAACTTGCATAGGTTAACATATGATAAAATGGATGCAACATCATCATGAACAATGGATCTACATGGATCTACACATAGGATGAAGAAAATGCATGGAAATCACTAATTTAACACCAAATCAAGCCAACAATCCGATCTACTCCTTTGGATCCGTGTGAGAGATAATCACCACTCACCAAATCACCTAAACAAACCCAAATCAACACACTTCAGATCTGGACAGCGAAGGATGAAGCTTGATCTATCACGGATCTGCTTCAAACGAAGAAATCTCTCTTGAAAAGGTGAAGATCTTCAATCTAAGCTCTTGAATCTTCAATCTTGATCTTCGATTTGGATGGATGGAAGCACTAGATTAGAGTGGAGAAAAGAAGTGAAGAAGTGTAGAAGTCGAGCTCTCAAAATGGCAGCACTTCGTCGCTTCAAAATCCGGATCCCAAAAATGAAGAGAAGCTCTCCTATTTATAGCAGAAAACTGCCCTAAGTCGTAACTCGGCTATCTCCTTAAGTCGCTGCCGACTTATCACTATGCCGACCTACGACCTAAAAACCCCTCGACTTAACAGAGCCTCCGACCTAACCCTTAGCCAACAACTTATCATGCGCACGCGCCTTAACTGGTTGGACAACTTACGACTTACAGCTATGCCGACTTAACCAGCCTATACGACCTAACGACTTACAAAAATGCGCATCTGCGACTTAACACCTAGGCGCGACTTAACTTAGGTCGCTGCCGACTTAAGTGCCTTGCCGACCTATGACATACGAAGGAATACAACTACGACTTAATAGCTACGACTTAACAAACTGGGTCTCAGCGAGATACGACTTAACAAGTATACGACCTACCAACTCATCAACAGGTGCGACCTAACTATAAGGCTACAAACCTGCCTATCTCCTAAGTCGCTAGCCTCTAAGTCGTCTACCCTATAAGTCGGTCACGACTTATCTCTTAGGTCGTTTACGACCTAGGACTTAAACAAATAGGACCGGAAAGACAAACATACTAAGTCGCATACGACCTATATCATACCCTAGGTCGTCCACGACTTACCACCTTAACTCGCTAATTCCTTAAGTCGGTTACTACGACCTAACTCTAACCTTAGGTCGTCTACAACCATAAGTCGGTCAACCCACTAACTCGTCCAACCGACCTAACTTCTATACGCTCTAAGTCGTTGCCGACCTAACCACACTAACCCAGTAACCACTAGGTCGCTTACTCCACTAGGTCTGCCTACCCTTGAGTCGCCATACCCTTAAGTCGGTCAGTTCTTTAGGTCGTTAACTCACCCTGCCGACCTAATACTTAACCAAATCCTAGGTTGCATAATTCTATAGGTCGTTCCAACTAACCCACGACCTAACACTAACTCGCCGAAGTCTTTAACTCGGTCACGACTTAGCTCTTAGGTCGTTCACGACCTAGGACTTAGACAAATCTGCCTAAAAATCTGAAATGACTTAAAAATGCTAAAATTCCAGATTTGACACACTTTTCGATCCGTGAAAAGTACGGGTCGTTACATTCTCTCCCCCTTAGGAATTTCGCCCCCGAAATCCCAAACAATCATAGCAATCAAAACTATTCTGTACGCCTACCATCCATAGCAATCATCAAACCATGCATCCAATTCTAACTTAGCGTACAGAATTCTAAGACTTTGAACAAGTTACAACATCGCGAGATGACACGACACCTTAGGGCCATACCTCGAAGAGTTCAGGATGAGCTGCCTTCATCCTCTCTTCCACCTCCCACGTACAGTCGTTATCATCATCACTCCATTGTATCTTGAGCAACTTAACCACCTTCCTCCTAAGCTGTTTCGTGTCAGTTTCAACAACATGAAGCGGCTTACGAGGTCTTCTATCGACTGGATCAACTTCTAAGTCTTCACAGCTATCAGCAGAAACCACTTTACTCGAGTCGTGCACATACTTCCGTAGATACGATACATGAAAAACATTGTGCACACCCGACATCTTCTCCGGTAACTCCAATCTGTAGGCGAGCTTTCCAATTCGCTCGATGATCGGGAATGGTCCAACAAATCTCGGAGTCAATTTTCCTTTCTTCCCGAATCGAATAACATTCTTTAGTGGAGAAATCTTCACAAAAACCATATCTCCTACGTCGAATTCCAAATCCTTTCGACGCTTATCGGCATAACTCTTCTGACGATCTTGGGCTGCCTTCATTCGTTGCCGAATGATTTCTATACAATCTGAAGTCTGACGAATCATCTCTGGCCCAAGCATCAGCTTTTCTCCAGTTTCCAACCAACATGTTGGAGAGTTACACGGTCTTCCATACAATGCCTCATACGGTGCCATACCAATGCTTGACTGGTAACTGTTGTTGTATGCAAACTCCACCAAATGAAGGTGATCTTCCCATGATCCTCCGAAGTCCAAAACACAAGCTCTAAGGAGATCTTCCAAAACTCGGTTGACTCTCTCGGTCTGACCATCCGTTTGGGGATGATAAGCTGTACTCAAACACAACTCGGTTCCCAAAACTTCCTGGAAGCTCTTCCAAAATCCACTAGTGAACAACGGATCCCGATCGCTCACTATACTCTTCGGAATACCATGGAATCGAACTATCCACTTGACATACAACTCAGCCAACTTTGATGCAGTCCTAGTCGATCGAACAGGAATGAATCTAGCACTCTTAGTCAGACGATCCACAATGACCCAAATCCCTTCATTTCCCGTTCTGGTTCTAGGCAATCCATCGATAAAATCCATCGACACTTGTTCCCACTTCCATGTAGGAACTTCTAATGGCTGAAGCAATCCGCTTGGCTTCTTCTGTTCGGCTTTTACCAACTGGCAATTCATACACTTGGAAATGAAATCTCCAACATCCTTCTTCATACCTTCCCAGTAGTAGG
This sequence comes from Allium fistulosum, assembly GCA_030737815.1. Taxonomy (NCBI): domain Eukaryota; kingdom Viridiplantae; phylum Streptophyta; class Magnoliopsida; order Asparagales; family Amaryllidaceae; genus Allium; species Allium fistulosum. The sequence continues at coordinate 1,029,632,087 of CM060902.1, forward strand.
TTCTCTTCATATCCCGATACATCTTATTTCCTCCTGGATGAATTGTCAACTTTGAGTGATGACTTTCCTTCAGAACTTCACTCCTCAATTCATCTATATCGGGAACAACTAGTCGTCCTTGCTTCCGAAGCCAACCCTCTCGATCGACCTCGAATCCTTTATCCTTTTCTGGATCCAATCCAGATTCCAAATCACGGATAATCTTGACGAGCTTATCATCTCGCTTTTGGCTCTCGCCAATCCTTCCCACAAGAGTAGGTCTTATCGATAAGTTTGCCAACATCTCAGGTTCCAATTCATATCTAGGCCTGAAGTCAAATCCAGCTAAATACTCGAGACTCTTCCATTCTGAAAACATGGCTCCCAATCCTGCATGTCTTCGACTTAACGCATCTGCCACTGCGTTACCTTTTCCCGGAGTATAAGCTATACCAAAATCATATGATGCTAAAAACTCAAGCCAACGTTGCTGCCGAAGATTCAAATCCTTTTGGGAGAAAAGATACTTCAACGACTTGTGATCCGTAAACAACTCGAATCGAACTCCCAACAGATAATGTCTCCACATCTTCAGAGCAAATACAATCGCCGCCAATTCCAAATCATGAGTTGGGTAATTCCTTTCATGCGGCTTCAGTTGTCGACTGGCATTCGCAACAACCTTATCCTTCTGCATCAGCACTGCTCCAAGTCCAGTACCACATGCGTCGGTGTAAACCACCATCTCATCATTCCCACTAGGAATAGTCAAAACAGGAGCACTCGTCAATCTCTCTTTCAGGATTCCGAAGGCTTGCTCACACTTAGCATTCCAACTGAACACTTGGTTCTTCTTCGTCAATCCTGTTAACGGTGCAGCTATCTTGGAGAAGTCTTTGATAAACCGTCGATAATATCCCGCTAATCCAAGAAAACTTCTCACATCGGATGCATTCTTAGGTCTAACCCAATCCTGGATTGCTGCCACCTTAACGGGATCAACCGCTATTCCATTTCCAGAAATCACATGGCCTAAGAACCTCACTTCACTCTTCCAGAAGTGACACTTCGAAAACTTAGCCTTCAGCTGATGTTTTCGCAAGATCTCCAAAACAATACGCAAGTTCGTCTTGTGCTCTTCTTCCGTTCTGGAATAAATCAGAATATCATCCACGAACACAAGTACGAACTTGTTCAACTGATCTCTGAACACTCTATTCATAAGATCCACAAAATATGCTGGCGCGTTAGTCAATCCAAACGGCATTACCAGCCACTCAAAGAAACCGGATGGTGTCCTGAAAGCAGTCTTCGGCACACTATCCTTCGCTACTCTCAACTGGTGAAATCCCGTTGCCAAATCCATCTGAGAAAACACCTTAGCTTCGTGAAGCTGATCAAACAAGTCATCTATTCTCGGCAATGGATACTTGTTCTTCTTAGTCACCTTATTCAGCTCACGATAATCGACGCACAATCTCAACGATCCATCTGCCTTGGTTGCAAACACAACTGGTGCACCCCACTCGGACACACTACGCCGAATGAATCCTTTCTGTAAAAGGTCATCAACTTGCACCCTCAACTCCTGCTGTTCCCTAGGCGCCATCCGCCTAAGAGGCATCACAACAGGTCTGGCTCCTTCAACTAGATCTATTCGAAACTCGATCTCTCTATGCGGCGGCAACCCTTTGACTTCGTCAAAGACATCCTCGAATCCATTTGCGATTGGTACTAAAGACAGTCCATCCCGTGGAACAACTAGCGAATACATGAAGCTCATGAAGACGCCTTCTTCATGCTTACATCGTATCACAATCTTTCGCCCCTCCACATTCTCGACTGTCACTTCCAACCTCTCGCAATCAACCTTAGCCGCATACTTCCTAAGCCAGTCCATACCCAAGATAATTCCGAACCCCGCAAAGTTCAGAACAAAGCAATCACAAACAAAAGAGCAACCATGACTCGACACAACTAGACCACGGCATAACATACACAAACAAGACGAACCCCCAACTGGATTAGTCACAACCAATGGCCTATCAACAATATCCGGTTCCAAACCTAACCGGCCTACTAGTTCATTACAAACAAATGAATGCGACGCTCCAGTATCAAACAGAACTCTAACTGGAACACCACATAGGAAAAGAGTACCTTGAACAACCACACTCTTTCCTTTCTCTTCAGCAGTAGGAGCTTTTGAAGACGACGGAACAGCTCCTAAAGCATAGGCTTGCACAATCTGCCTGTCCTTCCTTGGTTCCGGACAATTCTTCCTGAAATGCCCCGGCTTGTCACAGTTGTGACACTTCATCGGTACCTTAGGATTCTTACAATCCTTAGAGAAATGGCCCTTCTGCTGACAATTGAAGCAAGTCACCTCGCCTTTTGGCTTCTTCTGGCCATCCTTACCCTTCTGCCGCTGCTGCTTCCTCTTCTGGTTTCCACCCTGCTGTGGTTTAGATTCTCCCTTGGTAACAGCAACAACAGGTCCTTCCTTAGGAAACAGACTCTCATGCCTAAGAGCTTTCTCCACAAGCTTCTCAAATGAATCGTCCAAATGATCCACCAACTGCCTCCCAAGATAACTATCCAAGCCGGTCACGAACTTCTCGTTCTTCTGATAAGCAGACTCAATATATGACCGGGCATATTTGGATAAAGCTTCAAACTCAGAAACATATTCAAGAACAGATCTTCCACCCTGCTTGAGCTCTACAAACTTCTTGAACAGAACAGACTTCTGAGCCGTAGAGATGAACTTAGCTTCAAATCTAGCTTGGAATTGCTCCCAAGTAATCTCTTCTTCCGCAGTAGTGATGGTAATAGAGTTCCACCAATCAGAAGCTCTCCCTTGAAGCTGCCTTGATGCCAACTTCCTCTTAGTTGCATCATCAATTCCCAAATCACCAAAGATCCTTCTACAAGCATCTATCCACCTCTGGACCTCAATGGTAGATTCTGTTCCCAAGAAAACCTTCCCTTCAAGAGCAGTATAATCCTTGCACAGCTTAGCAAAATCCACTGGTTTCGGAGTTTGAACTTGAACTCCAACATCGACTGCTGCCCCCGGAACTGGTATCCTTCTCATGATCGAAGTCATCATAGCTTCGAACATGGCTGCATAATCAGCAGTCTCTTCAGTAGCACGGCCTTCCCTAGCAGCTGGTCTCCCTCTTCGACTCATTCTCAATATCTATAAAAAGGAATGATTAGAACATCTAGAGAAACAACTGCATAAAGGACTCAAACCCTACTAAGCTACTATATTATATATAGTAATCATCCATCAAAATACAATTACGTCTCTCATACGTAGTTACTCCAGCGAGCGTTGGGTAAAATCGATTAACCAATGCTCTGATACCAAATGTGACGACCGCCCATGACCCCTGCACCGAATCTAAAGATAAAGCGCTGTAAAGTGTGCCAGGCGACCATGGACGATTGTCAAGGTAAGATTTAAAACAAAAGAATCTATCGTATTACTCACAGCGCATGGATAAAATACAATAGAACATATGTATAGTGAAGCTTTACAGAACAAAATGTCATCATATAAAACTCCATAATAGTTGAATACAAGCATCCACATAGTCAATACATCCAGCCTCACTACAAATCTCTCAGAGAATACAAAACAGCGGAATATCCAGTACATATAATAAGAAGATAATATGCAACCCTCCAGCTCGTCTTCGATATCAGCATCGTGAGAAGAGAACAGCACCTGTCACCTGCTACCTAGTCTGCCCGTCCCAAAATGGACGAACAGCCCAAGGCAATAAGAATTAAAACATAAAGCCTTGAGTCAGACAACAGTCTTAGTGAGCAGTAAATTAACTAACAACATACCAAAAGAGCATAAAGGAAAAGGAATAGGAATACAACCCTCCCACTCCAACCTCATTCTACAGTGATAGCCCCCAGACACACACTAAGCAGAAGCAATCATAGCAGAGCATACAATTTAAAGTAAAGCAATTGTCACTCGAGTCAAGAGCGATGTTTTCCAAGTACAAATCCCAAGGTCTAAAACCAAGGTCAGATAAGCACCCAGGAAATACCGCTCTTGAGACCGAATGACGATACAACCAAACATCCATGACTCGGCTATCACTGTTATCATTGTTGCGATATCACCGTTAATTGAATGACCGGCACATTCTTTCAGCCGTCCGTCAAGGGCTAATGGTAACCCCGGTTCTAGACATAACTCCCGCACGTCATCGTGACCCGTGCCTAGGATTATCGAATCTACCCAGAGTACTTGACCATCAACTTAGTCTTTTGGGCGTCCCCATGTACTCTTGCTTAGAGCATGCTAGAACCTTCAACAACGATGAGATCTCAACCTCCTAGTCATCCTCCTCGACGACTATTTCCATACTAGCTCAAGCGCCTCTCGAGCATCCATTATCCTCAACTCGAATCATATCACCGAGTTATCAACATGCTTGGAATGATCCCGTCTGGATTAGACCAAGTCTTCATCACATGATTGCCTCGCTTCATAACATCCTCGCGAAGCCTCATCTCAACATCACATCATCAAATCTATGCATAAGAGCTTCATCATCCCGCTACATATGCCACGAGCAGCTTTCCCAATCCAAGAGCCTTTCCCTTAGCTTTTGAATCACCTTTGGTCTAAATCCAATCATCAATCATCTAGTTCATAATAATCAATCAAATCAAACATCAATCCAAGCAATCAAGCATTCAAAAATGATCTAAGTAGACAATTATAACAATAATGGCATTTTCGTAATTAAAGAGTTGAAAGTCCAATAAGCATGAAAACATGGATTATATCTCTACAAACTTGATGAATGAACTTGCATAGGTTAACATATGATAAAATGGATGCAACATCATCATGAACAATGGATCTACATGGATCTACACATAGGATGAAGAAAATGCATGGAAATCACTAATTTAACACCAAATCAAGCCAATAATCCGATCTACTCCTTTGGATCCGTGTGAGAGATAATCACCACTCACTAAATCACCTAAACAAACCCAAATCAACACACTTCAGATCTGGACAGCGAAGGATGAAGCTTGATCTATCACGGATCTGCTTCAAACGAAGAAATCTCTCTTGAAAAGGTGAAGATCTTCATTCTAAGCTCTTGAATCTTCAATCTTGATCTTCGATTTGGATGGATGGAAGCACTAGATTAGAGTGGAGAAAAGAAGTGAAGAAGTGTAGAAGTCGAGCTCTCAAAATGGCAGCACTTCGTCGCTTCAAAATCCGGATCCCAAAAATGAAGAGAAGCTCTCCTATTTATAGCAGAAAACTGCCCTAAGTCGTAACTCGACTATCTCCTTAAGTCGCTGCCGACTTATCACTATGCCGACCTACGACCTAAAAACCCCTCGACTTAACAGAGCCTCCGACCTAACCCTTAGCCAACAACTTATCATGCGCACGCGCCTTAACTGGTTGGACAACTTACGACTTACAGCTATGCCGACTTAACCAGCCTATACGACCTAACGACTTACAAAAATGCGCATCTGCGACTTAACACCTAGGCGCGACTTAACTTAGGTCGCTGCCGACTTAAGTGCCTTGCCGACCTATGACATACGAAGGAATACAACTACGACTTAATAGCTACGACTTAACAAACTGGGTCTCAGCGAGATACGACTTAACAAGTATACGACCTACCAACTCATCAACAGGTGCGACCTAACTATAAGGCTACAAACCTGCCTATCTCCTAAGTCGCTAGCCTCTAAGTCGTCTACCCTATAAGTCGGTCACGACTTATCTCTTAGGTCGTTTACGACCTAGGACTTAAACAAATAGGACCGGAAAGACAAACATACTAAGTCGCATACGACCTATATCATACCCTAGGTCGTCCACGACTTACCACCTTAACTCGCTAATTCCTTAAGTCGGTTACTACGACCAAACTCTAACCTTAGGTCGTCTACAACCATAAGTCGGTCAACCCACTAACTCGTCCAACCGACCTAACTTCTATACGCTCTAAGTCGTTGCCGACCTAACCACACTAACCCAGTAACCACTAGGTCGCTTACTCCACTAGGTCTGCCTACCCTTGAGTCGCCATACCCTTAAGTCGGTCAGTTCTTTAGGTCGTTAACTCACCCTGCCGACCTAATACTTAACCAAATCCTAGGTTGCATAATTCTATAGGTCGTTCCAACTAACCCACGACCTAACACTAACTCGCCGAAGTCTTTAACTCGGTCACGACTTAGCTCTTAGGTCGTTCACGACCTAGGACTTAGACAAATCTGCCTAAAAATCTGAAATGACTTAAAAATGCTAAAATTCCAGATTTGACACACTTTTCGATCCGTGAAAAGTACGGGTCGTTACATGTTGTCTCTGAAAATTATAAAACATCAGTACAGATTAAAATAAAGTAAAAACCCAATCTTGTTAATTTATAAAATCAGTATTATAAACTAAATACATAAGCAAAAACATGATTTTTGAAACAAGAATCAAAATTTTTAGTTTGGGATATGGGAAGAAATTCTGGGATGAACTGAAAGTGGGTTCATGGAAATTTCAGGCGATCGGCAGGACTGGGGGAGGTAGAGTTGTGCGAGGGGATGGAGGAGCTTGCTAGGGAGATAGGAAAAATATGCGGGGGTGACCACGATGTCGGAGGTGATGGTGGTGATGATTTCTTTTATTTTTACCTAATTTTACTGGAGCTCGAATTTTTGACCGCCGCGACTTCGACGTAGCGTCGAGTGTGGCCAGGCTTGGGGAGAAGGTGCCTGGGTCGATGACGAGGCCAAGTCCGGTGGTGGTGGCTTTCAGGTGGTCGGAGCTTCGTAGTCGAAGCTATGACAGGTTTGGGTGTTGAGGTGGCTTCAGTGTCCAAGTTTCGTTTGTGAACTCGATTTTGATTCGAGGCTGATGGTGATGTTTTTGGGATCGGAGATTGGTGTGTTGGTGGTAGTCGACTTGCTCGACGTGTCAGTGTTGACCGGAGGCAGGCGCTGGAGCGGTGCACGTGCACGTGTTCTCGTTCATGTGGACGGTGATGGTTGAGTTCCTGAGTACTCGGAGGAGTACTCGGGCGAGAAGACTTTTGACTCGAAGCAGGACTCGAGTTTGCGTGGGTATATAGAACTGTTGTTTTAAACTATAACTTGGGTTAAGAAAATTTGATTAAGGAAGGTGGCTCGGGGAAACTGCTGTGCAACGCGTGTGGTTACTCGAGTTTGAATAGGGGAATACTCGGGTGGGCTTTGTTTCAATCTGCAGTATTGTATTTTAAAGGTAAAATTGAGTAACAAGTTTTTCATCAAGCTTAAGCACTGTAAAACCCAATAGTGTTTAACAGTTTTAAGTAAAAACTTAATACAAGTTTTAATTATCCTAGTTGATACTTGACAATGTTTTTAATACTTAATTATTATCCTTAATTTAGTAATTACTTTAAGTTAAGTATAAATTTTACTAACAATTTTTTTTTTGCAAGGCAAATTTTACTAACATTTAAGTTAGTGGTTAGTAGTAATTTGATTTTCAAAGCTTAGAGAAGAGTTTTAAAATGTTAATTAAAATGAATAGTAATCCATTAATTATTTTAGAAAGTAATTAAGAATAGTTACATTATAATTGTATTATAATTCAAACTAATCAGTGCTTAAGTGATTAATAAATTTAAATTAACTACTTAAGTTGATTAATTAACGATTAGTAGTTAAGTAATTAAGTAATTTAATTACGAATAAATAATTGATTAATTAAGTAATTAGGGATAATTACTTAAGATGATTTATTAAGAATAATTAATCAAATAGGGATTAATTAAGGATTGATTTTAATAATTAATTAGATTAAATTTCTTAAAATAATTAATTAAGGGATTAATTTATTATGTAATTGGTTTAAAGGTTAAATTAATTTATACGATTAGTTAAGAATAATTTAATTAAATTAAGGCAATTGATTAATTAATTTATATCAAGTGATTTGTAATTAATAAATCAAGAGTTATTCATAAAGAAATCAATTTAATTGGAAATAAATTGAATTAATTAGGATTAAATAATTAATTAATCCTACTTATAAATGACTATTGAATGTTTGTCCTTACTTATGAATGCTTGGATTATATTGGATGATTTGAATTGTTTGATATCCCTGATATATGATGTTTTGTGATACATCCTGATTTATGTTATGATCTGTAATTTACTTATCTGTGATATATTACTATGTGAATATGCAAACCCTTTGCCCGTAAAACAGCACTTGAATTTCGATGCGACAGGGAGTCGGATTCCAGTTGGTTATCCGAAACCCACATCGAATTGTAATAGTGAATCTTTGTGACCGATAAATTTATTTTATCTATGAAATTGTAAATGAAGATAAGCGTTGTGGATTATACCGCTTATCGATATTGATATATCGGTGATGATTGATGTTGTGCACTATTGTGTGAAACCCCTGGACTACACCATACACACACAAATATGGATTTCACGTGGAAATCGGTTAAATCACAGATGATTTAAAATTAATGTTTTTGAAATTGAAATTTTAATTTCAATTGATTTTGAAATTAGAAACTTGGGTTTAAAGTGAAAAGCTTTTGAAATGGAATTTCAAAGATAAAAGTTATTTCGAATAACTTTATCGAGTTTTGAAAATTTAAAGAATTTGATTTAAATTTGAATTCAAGTTTGAAATTGAATCCTATGATTTGAAACTAGGGATTAAAGATGCTGTACAAGTTATATATGGGTTAAACCATTTTTAAGGTATTGATTTGGGAATTTGAATTTAATTCAAGGGTTTTAACTCGTGTAAATATAACTGGATTTTTCTGAAACGAAACTATTTGTTTTCAAATAGTAAAAGCTTTCACATAAGTAATGAACTTCCAATTTGTGTTGAAAGAATTTCAAGTTTTAAATGTGATTGAAATGTTTTGAAAACTATGAAATGAGTCTTTAATTCAAAGACCGAACGAGTTAATCCAATTGAAATGGAAATTGTTTTGAAATCTATGAATGAATCTTTGTGAATGGGGTGAACTTTGTGAATTGAATCTTTTTGTTTAAAAGATTAAAAGTGTGGAAATTGTTTAAACCATTGAAGGTTTTTGAAATGAATCTTTTTGTTTAAAAGATTGGAAATGGTAATTTGTTTTAACCATTCGAATGAAAAGTTTTGGGCTTTAAGCTGTGATTTAACTGAGACCCCAGTATCCATATGATTTTTAATTGCGCTCGTTATTCGGTTTAGCCGGGAGAGGACCTTTGTGTCATATAACCCATTCCGAATAGTGATACGACGTATATGGATTGCATTTGAAGACCGGTGGTGAAGACCGGATATTTTCGAAAACGAAAGGACAACTCGTCGAATGTCTCTGCACCGACTGGTCCCCGGTATAGAGATTTTATCACCCTTTGTGATGGGAAGTTCGGACGTGATTAGAAATTATCCGGATTTGCAAGGGCTTCTTCGGAAGTGCCTTCGGTTCTGTTCGAACCCGGAACAGACTTGTATGGATGTGTGTTTGACGTTACACTTTGAGATGTAAAGCTGGTTTCTATCAAATCCATTTCTGTTGGTGGCGGAGAATTTATTCTCTTAGCTTAACACCCTTCTCTGAGACGTATGAGCTCAGAGGTTATGTAGTTGATGGTTACTAGTGATACATTCCCAATTTGGTAATGTGGCATACGAAGTGCTGATGATCATTTGTTGATCAAAGCGTGGCTTTGTGAAAATGCGTGGCTTTGTGGAAAAGCGTTGCTTTGTGAAAAAGCGTGGCTTTGTGAAAAAGCGTGGCTTTGTGAAAAAGCGTTGCTTTGTGGACGAGACTTCGTCGAGCCTCACAACCCGGTAATGGTCGAAACAGGAATGTTGCGACAAAGGTTTGTAGGGGTAGCGCCCCTAGGGTATGTCATTTCCTTCTGGATAAAAGGTGAGATCATGGTATGGAGCCCAGATATTTTACCTATGTGGATGCTGCACGGTTATTATACTTTGTGGTTGTTGCTTTATGATCGAGGTACCTCGGATAAAGGTCGGTGACGACCGGGGGATGACATGACTCGTGTGTTAGTTACCTAGTTACAGCTTGGTTAAAGCGTGAGGTAGCGTCGGCCTTTTGTTTGCAGAGATCCGGTTAGGTTCTCGGGGCGTCTTTCCAGAGGCGTTTCTATTTTGGTAAGGAAGTTCCTTAGCCTGATCATTTGTTGGAAATCCAAAGAAACAATACGAACCCTGTACGGTTTTAGTTGTATTACCTGCTATGGAATGTGGCGGTAACCTGTTATTGAACATGGTAGCTATAGTAGGCATATGATGAAATGTTGTATGCTGGCTAAGATTAATATTGTATTTTCGAAATGTTTTCACACTATGCACCAGTAATAATATCAAAAGAGTTTTTCCTTTGCGTAGTAAGCATGTTTGACTATCATAAGGAGAAATCTCCTCCAATTCTGCGATTGCATTGTGTGTGTGGTGGGAGGCCTTATGGTAGTTTCATTTTCGAAAAGCATTGCGGATTTAAATGTTTAAAAGCCTTTGTTGCTTGTTTTAAAGATAAACTGTTTTTGTTGCTCACACCAGTCCCATGACTGATCCGGAGTTTATTGTTCCCTTCCTAAACTCTGGGTGCCCACTATTTTTCCACACGGGCAGTCTAGAGTTGGGTTTTCTCAGATATTCAGGTTGAATGGATTAGCTGGAGCTAGCTATGGATTAGAGCATTCTATTGGAGATTTCCTATCCGCTGCTGATGTTATCTTTTCTTTCCGCTGCTATTGTCATTGTATCATATCTCTGATATTGTTGTATCATATGGATATCATTGTTGTATATCATTCTGGATATTGTATTCATTGGGGTTGTATATGATATCATTGATTTCTTTATTCCGCTGTGTTGTTATTTACTTAAGTGTGTTATAGCTCCGGCGAATCGGATTTGAACGGTCGAATCTGCGGCATTCTAGTACAATGTGAAGTACGGATATTGATTTTCGAACGCGAAAAATCCGAGTCGTTACAAGTGGTATCAGAGCTAAGGTTGAACTTTAGCTCAGGAGTATAACACATTAAGTAGCTCATTAGAGATAGGGTGAAGTATACCCTAGAATGAGTAATTCTCAGATATCCGTCCGTATGTCTCAGTAAATTCTCTTACTATCCACTGATAGTAAGTATGAGTATAAGAAGAGGATGTGATAGGGGATAGGAAAATACGACTATAAATGGTCGATACTTTGTAACAACGAGGAAGCAATCTTTTCTCTATCAATCTCTTTTTTTTCAGCATCTCTTCTCAATTCTTCGATAGTTCCTGGTAGATCCAGAAAGAAATTCGATATATTTGTATGGGACATAAACTTCAAAAGGCCAGAATTGTTTGTTTGGATGTATTGGTTGCTTTGTTTGCTATGGTTGGTAGGTATATACTTTAATTCTAAACTGAAAGTTTTGAAATTGTATCCATATATCTATCTATTCTTTGGGTCCGGATATATTCTACGAATGGTTAGTTATCCCTTCGAACTAACCGATGTCACTGCATATTTCGTAGATCTGGATAACCCGAGTATCTTGTGAAGTGTCAAATAGATTCGTTCTTGTATCTGTTATTGATATTCTGATTTGGTAAGCCAAATGCAGAATAGACGTTCAATTTGATTTGATGAAACATTCTTCATCTATCTTTGTGCCTCCTTGGTAATTTCGAGGACGAAATTCTTTTAAGGGGGGAAGTTTGTAACGACCCTAGATTTTAATTTAATTTAAATTGATAATTAAATAAATTTTTGAATAAAAATTTGTAAAATTTATTATATAGGGATAAAATAAGCGAGTTTCTCCGAATCCAAATTAAATTTGTTAAATCATTTAATTTTAAATATGTATATGTGATATATGAGTAAAATTGAAATTTTATATATATGTGTATATATGTGAATTGAATTTAAATCTTAATATAAATGGTTTAAAGATAAATATGAAAATATAGATAATTGATACAAGTTTAAAAATAAACAACTTTCAATTTGAAATTGATGGGTTATGTTAAAAATAAATTAATAATAAATATTTAAGTTAGAAATAAATATGTAAATAAAAAATAGAAACAAGAAAATTTATAACATAACTTATATAGTTTGTAAGATATAAAGTAAATAAATTAACTAAAGATCTAACAATATATCAATGAACTTTGTAAAAATATAAGCAAATATATTAACAAATAAAAACCAAAATGTCTTCATACAAAAGATCAAAGGACTTAAGTAATAAATGGAAATGTCCTTAGTATACAATGTAATATCATCAACCACCATAATATCATCTTAGCCACCGAAGGAAAATGTATGCAGCCACCAAAGCAAATATAATTGAGTAGAAACATAAAGTACCAAGGCAATAAATGCCATCATCTCTTTAGCCACCAACACTTCATTTTCAGCCACCATTTGAATAAAAATCCCTGCTAAACATTGTGCTGGAAAGAAAAAAATTATACATCACCCTATTACACAAACAAAGATTTTATCACCAGTACAAATCTATTTCCTGTAAGCTTTCTTTTATATCGTACTTCTCCCCTCATTTTAGTTCAAGCACCATCATAACTGAAAGAAAAAAAATATGAAAGAAGTAATATCATCTCAACCTTGAACAACAATCAACTTCGAAGATCGGAGATCAAAAGCAGGGAATTCAAACTGTAATTTCAAACTTGTTTCAAACAGAAAGCTCTGTTTCTTTTCCTTAAAATAAAGGTGAGTAACCTTTAAATCTTAAATTATAACTTAGGTTGCATGCTAGTATGGTTGGATATAAATAAGTACTGTATGTGGATAGATAAAAATCTGATGTAAATATTTATGGGTATGCATGTTGTTATGTGCTCTGCTATGTTCCCAGTTCCTCTTTTTCATTTAAAAATCCTTTACCACCTAATTTAATTTGTGATAGGATCTGATTATAAACTAATATTGGTTGATTTAACATGAATTATTGGTTAAAACTTTTATGAAATTCATAATGAAGCCTGTTGTCTCTGAAAATTATAAAACATCAGTACAGATTAAAATAAAGTAAAAACCCAAACTTGTTAATTTATAAAATCAGTATTATAAACTAAATACATAAGCAAAAACATGATTTTTGAAACAAGAATCAAAATTTTTAGTTTGGGATTTGGGAAGAAATTCTGGGATGAACTGAAAGTGGGTTCATGGAAATTTCAGGCGATCGGCAGGACTGGGGGAGGTAGAGTTGTGCGAGGGGATGGAGGAGCTTGCTAGGGAGATAGGAAAAATATGCGGGGGTGACCACGATGTCGGAGGTGATGGTGGTGATGATTTCTTTTATTTTTACCTAATTTTACTGGAGCTCGAATTTTTGACCGCCGCGACTTCGATGTAGCGTCGAGTGTGGCCAGGCTTGGGGAGAAGGTGCCTGGGTCGATGACGAGGCCAAGTCCGGTGGTGGTGGCTTTCAGGTGGTCGGAGCTTCGTAGTCGAAGCTATGACAGGTTTGGGTGTTGAGGTGGCTTCAGTGTCCAAGTTTCGTTTGTGAACTCGATTTTGATTCGAGGCTGATGGTGATGTTTTTGGGATCGGAGATTGGTGTGCTGGTGGTAGTCGACTTGCTCGACGTGTCAGTGTTGACCGGAGGCAGGCGCTGGAGCGGTGCACGTGCACGTGTTCTCGTTCATGTGGACGGTGATGGTTGAGTTCCTGAGTACTCGGAGGAGTACTCGGGCGAGAAGACTTTTGACTCGAAGCAGGACTCGAGTTTGCGTGGGTATATAGAACTGTTGTTTTAAACTATAACTTGGGTTAAGAAAATTTGATTAAGGAAGGTGGCTCGGGGAAACTGCTGTGCAACGCGTGTGGTTACTCGAGTTTGAATAGGGGAATACTCGGGTGGGCTTTGTTTCAATCTGCAGTATTGTATTTTAAAGGTAAAATTGAGTAACAGGTTTTTCATCAAGCTTAAGCACTGTAAAACCCAATAGTGTTTAACAGTTTTAAGTAAAAACTTAATACAAGTTTTAATTATCCTAGTTGATACTTGACAATGTTTTTAATACTTAATTATTATCCTTAATTTAGTAATTACTTTAAGTTAAGTATAAATTTTACTAACATTTTTTTTTGCAAGGCAAATTTTACTAACATTTAAGTTAGTGGTTAGTAGTAATTTGATTTTCAAAGCTTAGAGAAGAGTTTTAAAATGTTAATTAAAATGAATAGTAATCCATTAATTATTTTAGAAAGTAATTAAGAATAGTTACATTATAATTGTATTAGAATTCAAACTAATCAGTGCTTAAGTGATTAATAAATTTAAATTAACTACTTAAAGTTGATTAATTAACGATTAGTAGTTAAGTAATTAAGTAATTTAATTATGAATAAATAATTGATTAATTAAGTAATTAGGGATAATTACTTAAGATGATTTATTAAGGATAATTAATCAAATAGGGATTAATTAAGGATTGATTTTAACAATTAATTAGATTAAATTTCTTAAAATAATTAATTAAGGGATTAATTTATTATGTAATTGGTTTAAAGGTTAAATTAATTTATACGATTAGTTAAGAATAATTTAATTAAATTAAGGCAATTGATTAATTAATTTATATCAAGTGATTTGTAATTAATAAATCAAGAGTGGATAATTTATTCATAAAGAAATCAATTTAATTGGAAATAAATTGAATTAATTAGGATTAAATAATTAATTAATCCTACTTATAAATGACTATTGAATGTTTGTCCTTACTTATGAATGCTTGGATTATATTGGATGATTTGAATTGTTTGATATCCCTGATATATGATGTTTTGTGATACATCCTGATTTATGTTATGATCTGTAATTTACTTATCTGTGATATATTACTATGTGAATATGCAAACCCTTTGCACGTAAAACGGCACTTGAATTTCGATGCGACAGGGAGTCGGATTCCAGTTGGTTATCCGAAACCCACATCGAATTGTAATAGTGAATCTTTGTGACCGATAAATTTATTTTATCTATGAAATTGTAAATGAAGATAAGCGTTGTGGATTATACCGCTTATCGATATTGATATATCGGTGATGATTGATGTTGTGCACTATTGTGTGAAACCCCTGGACTACACCATACACACACAAATATGGATTTCACGTGGAAATCGGTTAAATCACAGATGATTTAAAATTAATGTTTTTGAAATTGAAATTTTAATTTCAATTGATTTTGAAATTAGAAACTTGGGTTTAAAGTGAAAAGCTTTTGAAATGGAATTTCAAAGATAAAAGTTATTTCGAATAACTTAATCGAGTTTTGAAAATTTAAAGAATTTGATTTAAATTTGAATTCAAGTTTGAAATTGAATCCTATGATTTGAAACTAGGGATTAAAGATGCTGTACAAGTTATATATGGGTTAAACCATTTTAAAGGTATTGATTTGGGAATTTGAATTTAATTCAAGGGTTTTAACTCGTGTAAATATAACTGGATTTTTCTGAAACGAAACTATTTGTTTTCAAATAGTAAAAGCTTTCACATAAGTAATGAACTTCCAATTTGTGTTGAAAGAATTTCAAGTTTTAAATGTGATTGAAATGTTTTGAAAACTATGAAATGAGTCTTTAATTCAAAGACCGAACGAGTTAATCCAATTGAAATGGAAATTGTTTTGAAATCTATGAATGAATCTTTGTGAATGGGGTGAACTTTGTGAATTGAATCTTTTTGTTTAAAAGATTAAAAGTGTGGAAATTGTTTAAACCATTGAAGGTTTTTGAAATGAATCTTTTTGTTTAAAAGATTGGAAATGGTAATTTGTTTTAACCATTCGAATGAAAAGTTTTGGGCTTTAAGCTGTGATTTAACTGAGACCCCAGTATCCATATGATTTTTAATTGCGCTCGTTATTCGGTTTAGCCGGGAGAGGACCTTTGTGTCATATAACCCATTCCGAATAGTGATACGACGTATATGGATTGCATTTGAAGACCGGTGGTGAAGACCGGATATTTTCGAAAACGAAAGGACAACTCGTCGAATGTCTCTGCACCGACTGGTCCCCGGTATAGAGATTTTATCACCCTTTGTGATGGGAAGTTCGGACGTGATTAGAAATTATCCGGATTTGCAAGGGCTTCTTCGGAAGTGCCTTCGGTTCTGTTCGAACCCGGAACAGACTTGTATGGATATGTGTCTGACGTTACACTTTGAGATGTAAAGCTGGTTTCTATCAAATACATTTCTGTTGGTGGCGGAGAATTTATTCTCTTAGCTTAACACCCTTCTCTGAGACATATGAGCTCAGAGGTTATGTAGTTGATGGTTACTAGTGATACATTCCCAATTTGGTAATGTGGCATACGAAGTGCTGATGATCATTTGTTGATCAAAGCGTGGCTTTGTGAAAAAGCGTGGCTTTGTGGAAAAGCGTTGCTTTGTGAAAAAGCGTGGCTTTGTGAAAAAGCGTGGCTTTGTGAAAAAGCGTTGCTTTGTGGACGAGACTTCGTCGAGCCTCACAACCCGGTAATGGTCGAAACAGGAATGTTGCGACAAAGGTTTGTAGGGGTAGCGCCCCTAGGGTATGTCATTTCCTTCTGGATAAAAGGTGATATCATGGTATGGAGCCCAGATATTTTACCTATGTGGATGCTGCACGGTTATTATACTTTGTGGTTGTTGCTTTATGATCGAGGTACCTCGGATAAAGGTCGGTGACGACCGGGGGATGACATGACTCGTGTGTTAGTTACCTAGTTACAGCTTGGTTAAAGCGTGAGGTAGCGTCGGCCTTTTGTTTGCAGAGATCCGGTTAGGTTCTCGGGGCGTCTTTCCAGAGGCGTTTCTATTTCGGTAAGGAAGTTCCTTAGCCTGATCATTTGTTGGAAATCCAAAGAAACAATACGAACCCTGTACGGTTTTAGTTGTATTACCTGCTATGGAATGTGGCGGTAACCTGTTATTGAACATGGTAGCTATAGTAGGCATATGATGAAATGTTGTATGCTGGCTAAGATTAATATTGTATTTTCGAAATGTTTTCACACTATGCACTAGTAATAATATCAAAAGAGTTTTTCCTTTGCGTAGTAAGCATGTTTGACTATCATAAGGAGAAATCTCCTCCAATTCTGCGATTGCATTGTGTGTGTGGTGGGAGGCCTTATGGTAGTTTCATTTTCGAAAAGCATTGCGGATTTAAATGTTTAAAAGCCTTTGTTGCTTGTTTTAAAGATAAACTGTTTTTGTTGCTCACACCAGTCCCATGACTGATCCGGAGTTTATTGTTCCCTTCCTAAACTCTGGGTGCCCACTATTTTTCCACACGGGCAGTCTAGAGTTGGGTTTTCTCAGATATTCAGGTTGAGTGGATTAGCTGGAGATAGCTATGGATTAGAGCATTCTATTGGAGATTTCCTATCCGCTGCTGATGTTATCTTTTCTTCCGCTGCTATTGTCATTGTATCATATCTCTGATATTGTTGTATCATATGGATATCATTGTTGTATATCATTCTGGATATTGTATTCATTGGGGTTGTATATGATATCATTGATTTCTTTATTCAGCTGTGTTGTTATTTACTTAAGTGTGTTATAGCTCCGGCGAATCGGATTTGAACGGTCGAATCTGCGGCATTCTAGTACAATGTGAAGTACGGATGTTGATTTTCGAACGCGAAAAATCCGAGTCGTTACAAAGACATTTATAACAAATTAAAATAAGTTTACATATCAATTTAGTGTTAATTATTTCAATAATTGCAATGTTAAATTTCAACTGCCATTAGTCCTATTAATTATAATTTAATTTCAATAAATTGATTTTATTTGGTTTCAAACTTTTTATTTAAATCAATTATTATTCAATAAACATAGTTAACATTGTTTTATATTTCATTACATTAATATCCTCCAGTCTCCATCCTTTATTCGTATTAACTACTATATTTCAATTATATTGAATTTTGTCAATTTCACACATTAAATAAAATTTAAAATCCCAAATTGATTTATTTATCTTGATTTCACTATTTTATTAAATCAATTATTACATTATGAATATAATTAACATTTCTATTTATTTTATTACATTCACAATTTACAGTTATTGCCTTAACTCCCATTATTTTAACATTTATTTACATTCAATTTCAATTTATTTCCAATTAAATTTTATAGGCTAATTAAATAGGTAACTTATAATAATTGTTGCCATTAACTCTTAATCACACTTTTATAAGTTTATCATTTTCCAAACAAATATTATAATTACTTACAGAACACCAATTTTATTCAATTACCATTTAATTATATATTACTTCATTAATTAATTCAATATTTACATTTGTTTTCATATATTCAATTTATAACTAAGGGTAACATTTTAAATCAATTCCATTAATTGAAATTCCATTCAAGTTGTTAATAATTACTTAGATTGATATTGTAACCCTTCACTCTAGTTATTATTTCATTAATCATTCACAAATTTTATTTCTTCCAACTTTAAATCATTAAACCTTATCTAAGTTAACTATTTTTAATTATCGAAAATTACGGGTCGTTTCACACTCCCCCACTCAAAACTTTTCGTCCTTGAAAAGGAAAACGAAGGGAAAAGAAGAAATTACGTAATCAACATATCTCATTCAAAATATTAAATTTATAAACAATTAATTTACATAATTAAATAATCTAAATAAAATATATAAAATTTCAAACAATTAAATCCTTTTATACTTAAATTAATACAGTTTGGAAAACATTTCACAAAATTTTCTAAGTCCAAAATTCACGAAAAATTTCGGTAGAGTCTCCTTTGTACGAAGAGGCTCGGGATAAATAATAATATCGATAATAATAATATATATCATAATTTTTCAAAATAATATATCCCAACAGCGGGAAAACAATATAATATCGCTAGAGAACAAAATCCGAGAACGTACCTATTTGTCGGGCAAATAACACTTATTTTATGAAACCAAAAGTAGTAGCAATCGCTTCCATAACCTATATTTCACTTATATAATCCAAAGAAGTTAGTAGTTATATAAGAGAAGTATTTTGAGTTACTTCAACCAATAAAAAAACAAATCAATGCAACATAACAACAATCACTTGCAAACTACAAGCACAACATCATTTCCACAAAGAAAACAATCATCCATCCATTTTAGCCAAAATAAATGGTTTATTCGAGTTCGAAGACTTTAAATTGTAAAGAATGACAAATAACCACTAGTATACCATATACTCAACAGTCTTAGATAAAACTCAATAGATTATTCATACATCCTAAGCAATTGGAAGTATCTTTACCCAAACAACCATAAACCAAAACAAACAATAAATTCCAACGATATTTAAGTTTATGTTTACATATTTCTTTTCATATCATTTATTGTTTGTCTATTTTCATTCGTGCAGTGATTATTTTCTTTAATTTACATTTATTTCTCACAAATACAATTCCCATTCATTCATTTGATACTAAATTCCATTTATTTACATTTCGTTTATTCACATATATTATTTACATTTTCTTCCCTATGTCACTCATATGTAGTTATTTAAACATATGCAAACCAATTCTTAAAGTACTATATAGGTTTCTTTATAAATAAATTCACATTCATTCATTCGGGACTTATGTTCATTTACTCGCATTCATTACTTACAAAATTCGTTTCATTTATTCATATAATGAATTTTTTTTCATTACTTTATATTCATTTCTTACATAAGTTATTTCCATTCAATTGTTTATAATAACCAATGAATTCATTATTCAAGTCTTACATATATTTTATTGTAGTTTAGTTCGTATTTATTAATTTATATACTTGATTTTCATTAGATATTAATATTCATTAGTGCATAAGTTCATACTTAAGTTTCTTACTTTTTAATTTAGATCCATTTCCTTATATAGTGTCATTGAATATTAAATCTATTTTCTAAATCATTTCAGGCTTTCTAGAGTTATAGTCATTTAATTTAATATAGTATTCATCTTATTATTTACTTTAGTTATCAATAGCTTCAAACATTAACTTAAGTTAATAAACAATTACTTACAGTACTCACTTTTCTATTACATTTTATTAGTAGTATTTCGATTATAACTTTAGTTTATAACTATTATAATATCAAAATTCTTATTTATAAAAGTGAATTCATTGAACATTTTCATTATTTAAGTTTTACTTGTATAATATTCTATTACATATTCTATTCAACATTATAACTTTTAATAATTTGGTAAGTCATATATATGTCTTTAAGAATGCAATTGAAAGTTACCCAAGTTTATCATAATTATTCCAATTAACAAAAATGTTCAATAATTACATCTTCAATATTTTCATATTCTTTTGATTTACAGGTTACAAGTTTCAAATTTTCGTGTATATTTCGTTTATAACTTAGCATTTAATTTCTCATTTTCATTTTGGAAGTTCCAATTATTAATTATTTAAAATTTTCATTTTATTACAATAATTGAAATCTCTAATTTATAAAACTTAAGAACTAAATGTCGGGTCCCCTTTCAAATCATTTGAAATAATGTATATATGATCATAACTTATATATCAAATCATATTGAGGAAATAAAATTAATATTCATTTATCAAAACAAATGTGTAGTAAACTACTACAATGGTCTTTCCACTTTGAAACTCGAAAATGAACGTCGATGATGCGTGCACTCATCACCGAAATTATTTCCCAGCGACAAATAGGGGAGTACAAGACTTATTTTTTTCCAAAATTCCTTTAAAACATTTTTCAGGTTATATTGAAATACTTATATCAGAAAACACTTCCAAATACTATTATGTTATTTTCCAAAATCCTTTGGAAGAAATTTTCAAAAATTCTGGAACTTAAGTTCTAAAATTTCAAATTTATATTTACTTTATTTACAATCTCATTTTCAACCAATATTTATAAATTTCCCTACCTAACAGATAAATATAAAACAACCAAATATATCATTTATAAAATCTATTATTTTATATACAAAATATATAATAGGCAAAATTATTTCTTTCACCTATATTTCAAAACAAATATTGTGTCGGTCGGCCCTATTAGGTGTTTAGAAATCCCTATCGATGTCATAGCGTCCTATGCACCGACTAGAATTTATAAATACAAAACAGAACAAATTAACACAATATAAAAACCTTTTATAACACTACAAATACGCTCTCTCATATATATACACTCAGCGACTCATTCTAGGGTATTACTATCTTATCCTATATGAGTCAGACTCCACAAAGCTAAGGTTATCGCTAAACCAAAGCTCTGGTACCAATTGTAACGGGACAATGCCAGTAGGGTAACGCCCACCATAGCATACAATGGTACATGTGTTCTGCTTTTACGGCTAGCCTCTCGACTGCACCAACCCTGCGGATGACTCTTACTCCTACATGTCCCGCAGTCTATACAGTACCGTATCAGGCTCAACACATTTTATATATTCCCATAGTCTATACAGTACCGTACGCTCCTCCGTAAACTGGAGGTTTACACAGAGGGCACCCTATAGGTATGGTACAAAACAAACCTGTAGAAGGCGCGCTAGGGCATGTGAACATGACACTCGAGGCAATGCCAGGGTAGATATACCAATTGCACTCCCGGACTGGTGGTAACGCATAGCAGCTACTATCGCCCATCTCGGAACACACTCCTAAATCAAAATCAAGGGTGGCCACCAAATCAATCACAAAGTCAAAATATAGTATCGAAGAAATGTGCCCGATAGGAGGAATGACCCCACTTGGCCCGGTGTAGCTCCTGTTTTAGTCACATCTAAGCTGACTCACGGGAGTCAGGGTCACGTCATAGCTCATACAGAAATCGTTCGCCAAACCATCCTACTTCATTTATGGAATCTCCACCACGTACACAGTTGTTAAAGTGGTTTTCTGTGACGACCCGACTTCCTATGCCCAGAAAGTCGCATCATTATGAAGAAAGAAAGGGGTAGAAAATAGAAAAGAAGAGAAGAAAGAAAGAAACAACAACAACGATCTCACAGCGGAACGAATAAATTATATTAATAACATAACTATTACATAGTTTACAACAATTTACAGAGTTACACAGCATATACATCACTTACTAGACAGTAATAAACATCTGTCTAGACATTACAACTCAAATACAAGATAAGACACTATCACAGATATCAACACAGCGGAATACTATATCTACGAACGCCGAAGCCTCCTGCTCCATTGCTCCTCCAGAATATTCGTCAAAGCTAAACCTGAATCCCTTGGCTACTCGTAAAAATTTGAGTACCCAAGAGTTTATAAAACAGAAATAAACACTTGGGTCAGACATGGGTCTGGTGTGAGTAACAGGTTAAACTTGCTTAACTTCAAAACCTTTAGAAAGAAAAGGTATCACGTAAGACTCCCCACAAATAAACATGGGTAAGTTTTTACCTTACGCTAACCAAAACATTTGATAGGAAATCTGATTTTATTATAATAGGGTCTAGGGTTTTCAAATAAATATGAAATAGCTGAAATTGTTACATTATTAAATTCCAGCATACTAGCCACAAAGTGGGTTATAAAATCAAAACCGTAAGGGCACGTAGGAAGAATGGGTTTCCATACAATGGCAGGGCTACTGGGGTACCGCCCGTCACAGTACGTGGCCTAGATCACCGTACCGAGGAGTACGCCCGCTCCCCTGCAACACAAAGCCGGAACCATCCCTTACTGGATAATTCCGAACAAGATAACCCCGTAGTTGGCGCGACCAACCACACACTAAGCCGAATAAAAAGAAAAGGGACCTCTAGACAGGGATCTATCTTGCTCTCAGTGGGTGCTACCCACGAAGCCTTGCTGCACCTCCCCTGTTTTAGCCATTCCCGGTTGATGAGGCTTGAGGTTACGATTACCTTTAATCAGAACATATCACTTAGAATGCTCATCGTCCGCCTGACGATGTGCTGAAAGCATTCAATCCATACAAGTTCGTTCCGGGTTCGAACGAAACCGAACGCATTATCTCGTTACACTCGTTTTGGAATCACCCTCAGAGTTAACGACAATAACCCTTGCACTCTGAATCTTCATCTTCACTTGAGATTCACGACCTATCGTAAATTTGGATCGATGTGGTATTCGGGTCTCCAGACCTGGAATCCCGGTATACGGAAACCCGATCCCGGTCTCATCGAAATCCAAAACGTATCTTTTAAGGGCCAAGTTGTTTTAAGGTTAAAACAATTCAATTCTTATCTATATACACAAAGATAGATAATTCAATAGATAATCTACATTATCATCCCAAACAGATAATTCACATTATCATTATAATTCAACCAAACATCCATATCATATATCAATCATATCTCATCAGAGATATCAAACAATGAAATACATTCAATCTCATTCATCCATCCTTAAGCAATGATTTATATCATCTAATTAATTTAAAGTGAATTAAACTAATTACTTCATTCTATAAATCCTACTTACTTAATGATTAATTAAACCAATTAATTAATCATTACTCTAAGTATCCATCTTAATTAATCATTCCTGATTAATAATCCTTTAATTACTTTAAGTAATTAATACTTAATTAATTTCACAAATTAATTATCTTAAACCATTCAGTAATTAATCTTTAATTATTTCATTAATTAATTAATTATACTTAATTATCTTAATCCTTAATTAATTACAATTAATTAATTACTTTAATCACTTATTATTTATTAATTAATCTTAATTAATCAATTCTTAATTACATCATTAATTTTATTAATTAATGATCCTTAATTACTCTTAATTAATTATCTTATTTAAATTAATTACATTTAATAATTAATTAGTCACATTTATTAATCACCTTTGATTAATCTCATTTAGTAATTAACTTCCCTTAATTACTCCACTTCATAAATTAATTACTCCTTAATTAATTATCCTTTAATTAATCCTTTAATTAATTATTCAAAGTAATTA
Organism: Allium fistulosum; assembly: GCA_030737815.1. Classification (NCBI taxonomy): domain Eukaryota; kingdom Viridiplantae; phylum Streptophyta; class Magnoliopsida; order Asparagales; family Amaryllidaceae; genus Allium; species Allium fistulosum. The sequence goes on from CM060902.1 coordinate 1,029,656,133, forward strand.
ACTCAAATTACTTTCATTATTAAATCTCCTTTAATTAATTACATCCAGTAATTACCTTTAATTACTTCCTAAGTAATTACACTTCATTAATTACATTTAAGTAATTCTACTTAACCAATTTCATTTTGATTAATAAATCTAATTGATTATTAAAATTAATCATATTAATCAATTATTTAATAATCTCTAATTAATGATCTCTCATTAATTATTAACAATTCTTTTATTTAAGTAATTAAACTTAAATCAACCATTATTAATTAATTCTTAATTACCAATTAATTAATCTCTAATTACTAAATTAATTTCTTAATTAATCTTTAATCACTTGATTAATTTCTAATCATTTATTAATAATCTATACTTATATAAATAAATGATTCTTAATTCCAAATTAATTAACCTTAATTAATTAATTTATAATCCTAATTATTTAATTAATTAACACTAAACCTTTAATTAATTAAATTATTAAATTATTCTTTAATTACCTTATTAATTTAATGAATCTTTAATCATTAAACCTTAATTAATCTCTAAATTAAAGTATTAACCTTTATAACAACTTTAATTATTATTAACAAAAGGCTTTGAAACATTTTACTTTTAAATTTCATTTTAAATTGTTGATTTAAAATAAATACCAATTTATCTTAACAAAATTAAAACTCAATTTTAAAACTTTTAAAATCACAAGTTAAAGAATACTTATAATTTAAAAAGAGATTTTAAAAGTATTTAAACCAATTTCCTTTAAATTTCAAATCATTTATAATTTACTTTAACATTCAAAGTGGTTAAACATTCGAATTTTATAAAACTTTATTTTACTTCAACCAGGATTCAATTTGATTTGAATCTATTCTTAAACTTAGATTTAAAACATTGTTTAAATCTTTTATCTTAAATTTTTAAACCACTTTAACATTCAAACGGACAGGTTTAACAGAAAACCTGTAACCAACATCTACCCCGAGCAATCCCTAATTTACTTCGAGAAAACCCCGCGCTGCTTCCAGTTTTTCCCTTTTCCTTTTTATTAAAAACTGTTATGTTAAAAATTTAAAACAGTTTAACCCACACGAGTTTCTCTGCAACGAACCCGAGCCAAGTCCCCATTTTCTCGAACACGACTTCGAGACAAAACATCAACAACTCGAGAACGACTGCTTCTTCCTCTAACTATCAACTTCCAGATGTACGAAATGTACATGTGCACGTGCACAGACGAAACGATCGCCTCAGACCATCGGTACCATCACTAGCATGTCGACTTCGACCATCATCCACGATCGCGACCTCCAGAACCACGAACAAGCATCACCATCGAATTCGAGCAATTCTCGACCAAATCCTGGAACAACTCTTCAACCTGAAAGCAACTCGAATCCACTCCTCCGATCATCAGAACCTCTGCGCTTCCTGCCACGACTTCGACAACGTCTACACTTCCAAATCCCAGAAATTGATGACACTCGATCCATCATAGCAACCGAGAAAACCAAAATTCCGATCTACCTATAAACTAGGGTTATAAACTTCCCTGATCAATTCCCAATGCCCCAGTGCTTAAACCACCCAACAGACATTTTTCCTGATCTCACCGCACATTCCTCCACCTCTAGATGAAACCCTGATCCCTCATCTCCCAATGATCACCAGAAATTGCCTCTAAACCACTTTCCAGTCATCTTAGAATTTCACGAAAAATCCTAAACTAGAATTCCTGACTTTTATCTTAAAAATCATATTTTTCAAAGATGTTTTAAGTTATGTAATTAGATTATCAAATTATAATACTCGATTTAACATGTATTTTAAAACTGCAACTGCATTTCATGATTTCAGGACAAATTCAAATCCATATGGCTTTAAATAAATTTTAGACTTAAAATTTATGATTAAACAAACATATAATGTTTGAATCTCTAAGTCTAATATAGATTAGATGATTAGATTTTGGATTTTAATCAAACTTCTATGTTCTGAACTAATAACAGAGATGGTTTTAAATACAAACAGGCATGCACACTTATAAACATTCATAAACACAGAGATAGCTCCTATATATGCACAACAAAGCATCATTTACCTCAGACTTCTCAAATGAACAGCCATATATACTTAGCTTTTTAATTTAAATTATTTACTCACTTGATAAATAACAGAGAATAGGTTTTTATGTGTAAACTGACAGGCTCATACATATATTTATACTAATTCATATAAATTCAAATTAAAAACTACAATACAAGCCAATATTATCACATGCAAACATATATCATATACTTTAAGTTTTAAAAATGAAAGTTACTCACCAGAAAATGATGAACAGGCTTCCAGATTTGAAAAGCTTTTGAATTTTAAAAACTTGAGTTGCTTGAATCTGTTTTTTGATTTTAAAACTTGAATGTTGATTTGGAAACTTGCATGCATGCTCTAAAATCTTGCTTTGTTTAGATGTTGCTCTAGATCAGGTTGCTTACTTTCAGATTCGAAAAGAAGAAATATTGCAGACAGACTTTGATTTTGGAAAATGGGTTACAGATCTTTGTTTGAGGAATTTGGTTTTGAGGAATGTTGATTACAGATTTTCTTGTTTTGTTTGAGGAGGATTTAAGTTACAGATTTTGTTATGAGAAAATAGGCTGAAGTTTCTTCTTAGCTTTTGAATTTGAAGAGTAGAAAAGAGAATGAAGATAAGGACATAAGTTTATATAAGTGTAAATGATTTCTTAAAAATAAAAGAAAAATAGAAATTAAAAGAAATTGACACTTGTCTTTCTCATACTCTAATTTTACAACACATGTTATAATGGTTACTTAACATATTAACACTTGTCTTTTTATTTAGTTTATATTTATTTTAAATGTAAATAAACCTTTTCTTAATTTATTTAAACACTTATTATTTATATATATTTAAAACAAGACTTTATTTATTTATTAAATTTCAAACCAAAGCCTATCTATTTACAATATATATATACACATATATATATACATTATAAATAGAAATCATTTTATTAGTTTTTAAAAGATTAAAATTCACTAATTAAATATTTATTTAATTAGATTATTAAATCAATTCAAACATTTATTATCAAAGATTATCAAATCAATTTAATTATTTAAACAGATTATTAAATTGATATTGCCCCAAATTTCCGGGATATTACATTCCTCCCCCCTTAAAATAATTTCGTCCCCGAAATTTAAAACAAAGGTAATTTAATAATCTTTTTAAATCACAAGGATGTATTATCATCCATATGCTAACAATCATAGCAACCAATCGTCCAAACAAACAATTCTAACTATCTAGCGAAAAAAAATCTGAATAGAATTTCCTCGAGTTTCCCCAAGTATATATACCGGGATACTCGCTCTACAAACAATCCAAACAAACAATACTAAGCTATAGAGCTCCTACTTATCTAGATGTACAGAACTAAACAGAATATCAGACTACAGACGAGTCTGACTCAACAACCAATTCCTCCAGAACTGCTGGTTCCAAAACCAGAGATAGATCAAACACGTACTCCCTCAGAGATACGTAAAATACATTGAATTCCAGTTATCCAAACTGACAATTCAACCTTGTAGATCAAAGTACTTATCCAAATTAGATCATAGAAAAGATCCAAAATAATTCGGAGCTGACTTCCCAGACTTACCCAATCTTATAGCTCCCTTTACCAGAGAAAACTTCAACAACAACGAAGTCTCCAACTTCGAATTCAAAATTCCTTCATCTCTTATCCACAAAATTCTTCAGACGATCCTGAGCTGTCTACATCCTTCCTGATCAGCTCAACCTTCGCTGATGCTTCTAGAAACAAACTAGACTAAAAATAACTCAACAGAATGATCCTCTCAAGATCTACCCATAATCCAAAACACAACTCTACTCCACCAGTAGATTCCAAACTTACTTCTTCTATCCAGAAATGCACTCCAAACTGCTTCCACTGCACCACTCTGGTCTGGAGTAGAATGAAAAGGCTGATGAAGAACACAAGCACAGACTGGACAACACATCCCAGAAAATCTCAGATAACTCAAGAGAATACTCAAACTATCGCAAGTCACTTTTGCGATCAACTCAGCCAAATTCCAAATAAAACTGTTCTCTCTTTACCAATCAGAACAACTCACACTTAACTATCCAATTCATCGAAGAAATGGATATACTCTGCTGCTTCTGAACTCCACCATAAGAAAAACTGCTCAGCCAGAAACTTCCTGCCAATGCACAGAATACTCCAAGCTGCACTGCTGCCACAGATGCCAAAGATTCCCAAATCAAAGCTCTTCGAGAAACTCGAACCTCAAACAAAACAGAAACACCATGCTGAACTCAGCCACAACACCGAAGCAGATACACTTCCTTAAGCTTGTTCCAAAGAAAACATCTTCGGAAACATCCATAGTCACTGCGTCTCATCACACAGCTACTCTTCCTGAGGTATCAAGATACCATCACTCGCTTCTGCTCTCTGACAGATCCAACTCTACTCATCCAACTCCAAAGATAAACTCCGAACCTTAACAGGTTTTTCTTCAGAGATTGTGAAATCCTTACAATTGCAAAGTTCACTCGAGACGGTATTAGGTCTACAGTCTCGTCAGATACTCTCCAACCTCAACACTCAGACTCCTAATCCTAGATGATAAATTATTATCATCTCAACCAATCATTACAAATACCATATACATTTAAAATGATACTTTTTATATATAGAAAATATATCTGGGTAAAATTATTTCATCTACCTTTTTAAAACAATATTGTGTCCGTTGGCCTGGTCCAAGTGTTTAGAGATCCCTATCAATAACGTTAGCTACTCGTATTGACCAGAATCCATATACCACTTAACCGATCAATTAACACAATATAAAATCATTTTATATAACTAACAAATACGCGCTCTCGTATATATATATATATATATACACTCGGACTCAAACAAGTTGCTACAGATCCTATTTCTAATGAACAATCCTTCCGAACCTAGGTATTCACTCAACCTAGTGTTCTGATATTCACTTAACCAAAAGCTTAGGCATTCGCTCAACCTAAGCTCTGATACCAAATGTGACGACCCGACTTCCTATGCCCAGAAAGTCGCATCATTATGAAGAAAGAAAGGGGTAGAAAATAGAAAAGAAGAGAAGAAAGAAAGAAACAACAACAACGATCTCACAGCGGAACGAATAAATTATATTAATAACATAACTATTACATAGTTTACAACAATTTACAGAGTTACACAGCATATACATCACTTACTAGACAATTATAAACATCTGTCTAGACATTACAACTCAAATACAAGACAAGACACTATCACAGATATCAACACAGCGGAATACTATATCTACGAACGCCGAAGCCTCCTGCTCCATTGCTCCTCCAGAATATTCGTCAAAGCTAAACCTGAATCCCTTGGCTACTCGTAAAAATTTGAGTACCCAAGAGTTTATAAAACAAAAATAAACACTTGGGTCAGACATGGGTCTGGTGTGAGTAACAGGTTAAACTTGCTTAACTTCAAAACCTTTAGAAAGAAAAGGTATCACGTAAGACTCCCCACAAATAAACATGGGTAAGTTTTTACCTTACGCTAACCAAAACATTTGATAGGAAATCTGATTTTATTATAATAGGGTCTAGGGTTTTCAAATAAATATGAAATAGCTGAAATTGTTACATTATTAAATTCCAGCATACTAGCCACAAAGTGGGTTATAAAATCAAAACCGTAAGGGCACGTAGGAAGAATGGGTTTCCATACAATGGCAGGGCTACTGGGGTACCGCCCGTCACAGTACGTGGCCTAGATCACCGTACCGAGGAGTACGCCCGCTCCCCTGCAACACAAAGCCGGAACCATCCCTTACTGGATAATTCCGAACAAGATAACCCCGTAGTTGGCGCGACCAACCACACACTAAGCCGAATAAAAAGAAAAGGGACCTCTAGACAGGGATCTATCTTGCTCTCAGTGGGTGCTACCCACGAAGCCTTGCTGCACCTCCCCTGTTTTAGCCATTCCCGGTTGATGAGGCTTGAGGTTACGATTACCTTTAATCAGAACATATCACTTAGAATGCTCATCGTCCGCCTGACGATGTGCTGAAAGCATTCAATCCATACAAGTTCGTTCCGGGTTCGAACGAAACCGAACGCATTATCTCGTTACACTCGTTTTGGAATCACCCTCAGAGTTAACGACAATAACCCTTGCACTCTGAATCTTCATCTTCACTTGAGATTCACGACCTATCGTAAATTTGGATCGATGTGGTATTCGGGTCTCCAGACCTGGAATCCCGGTATACGGAAACCCGATCCCGGTCTCATCGAAATCCAAAACGTATCTTTTAAGGGCCAAGTTGTTTTAAGGTTAAAACAATTCAATTCTTATCTATATACACAAAGATAGATAATTCAATAGATAATCTACATTATCATCCCAAACAGATAATTCACATTATCATTATAATTCAACCAAACATCCATATCATATATCAATCATATCTCATCAGAGATATCAAACAATGAAATACATTCAATCTCATTCATCCATCCTTAAGCAATGATTTATATCATCTAATTAATTTAAAGTGAATTAAACTAATTACTTCATTCTATAAATCCTACTTACTTAATGATTAATTAAACCAATTAATTAATCATTACTCTAAGTATCCATCTTAATTAATCATTCCTGATTAATAATCCTTTAATTACTTTAAGTAATTAATACTTAATTAATTTCACAAATTAATTATCTTAAACCATTCAGTAATTAATCTTTAATTATTTCATTAATTAATTAATTATACTTAATTATCTTAATCCTTAATTAATTACAATTAATTAATTACTTTAATCACTTATTATTTATTAATTAATCTTAATTAATCAATTCTTAATTACATCATTAATTTTATTAATTAATGATCCTTAATTACTCTTAATTAATTATCTTATTTAAATTAATTACATTTAATAATTAATTAGTCACATTTATTAATCACCTTTGATTAATCTCATTTAGTAATTAACTTCCCTTAATTACTCCACTTCATAAATTAATTACTCCTTAATTAATTATCCTTTAATTAATCCTTTAATTAATCCTTTAATTAATTATTCAAAGTAATTAACTCAAATTACTTTCATTATTAAATCTCCTTTAATTAATTACATCCAGTAATTACCTTTAATTACTTCCTAAGTAATTACACTTCATTAATTACATTTAAGTAATTCTACTTAACCAATTTCATTTTGATTAATAAATCTAATTGATTATTAAAATTAATCATATTAATCAATTATTTAATAATCTCTAATTAATGATCTCTCATTAATTATTAACAATTCTTTTATTTAAGTAATTAAACTTAAATCAACCATTATTAATTAATTCTTAATTACCAATTAATTAATCTCTAATTACTAAATTAATTTCTTAATTAATCTTTAATCACTTGATTAATTTCTAATCATTTATTAATAATCTATACTTATATAAATAAATGATTCTTAATTCCAAATTAATTAACCTTAATTAATTAATTTATAATCCTAATTATTTAATTAATTAACACTAAACCTTTAATTAATTAAATTATTAAATTATTCTTTAATTACCTTATTAATTTAATGAATCTTTAATCATTAAACCTTAATTAATCTCTAAATTAAAGTATTAACCTTTATAACAACTTTAATTATTATTAACAAAAGGCTTTGAAACATTTTACTTTTAAATTTCATTTTAAATTGTTGATTTAAAATAAATACCAATTTATCTTAACAAAATTAAAACTCAATTTTAAAACTTTTAAAATCACAAGTTAAAGAATACTTATAATTTAAAAAGAGATTTTAAAAGTATTTAAACCAATTTCCTTTAAATTTCAAATCATTTATAATTTACTTTAACATTCAAAGTGGTTAAACATTCGAATTTTATAAAACTTTATTTTACTTCAACCAGGATTCAATTTGATTTGAATCTATTCTTAAACTTAGATTTAAAACATTGTTTAAATCTTTTATCTTAAATTTTTAAACCACTTTAACATTCAAACGGACAGGTTTAACAGAAAACCTGTAACCAACATCTACCCCGAGCAATCCCTAATTTACTTCGAGAAAACCCCGCGCTGCTTCCAGTTTTTTCCTTTTCCTTTTTATTAAAAACTGTTATGTTAAAAAATTAAAACAGTTTAACCCACACGAGTTTCTCTGCAACGAACCCGAGCCAAGTCCCCATTTTCTCGAACACGACTTCGAGACAAAACATCAACAACTCGAGAACGACTGCTTCTTCCTCTAACTATCAACTTCCAGATGTACGAAATGTACATGTGCACGTGCACAGACGAAACGATCGCCTCAGACCATCGGTACCATCACTAGCATGTCGACTTCGACCATCATCCACGATCGCGACCTCCAGAACCACGAACAAGCATCACCATCGAATTCGAGCAATTCTCGACCAAATCCTGGAACAACTCTTCAACCTGAAAGCAACTCGAATCCACTCCTCCGATCATCAGAACGTCTGCGCTTCCTGCCACGACTTCGACAACGTCTACACTTCCAAATACCAGAAATTGATGACACTCGATCCACCATAGCAACCGAGAAAACCAAAATTCCGATCTACCTATAAACTAGGGTTATAAACTTCCCTGATCAATTCCCAATGCCCCAGTGCTTAAACCACCCAACAGACATTTTTCCTGATCTCACCGCACATTCCTCCACCTCTAGATGAAACCCTGATCCCTCATCTCCCAATGATCACCAGAAATTGCCTCTAAACCACTTTCCAGTCATCTTAGAATTTCACGAAAAATCCTAAACTAGAATTCCTGACTTTTATCTTAAAAATCATATTTTTCAAAGATGTTTTAAGTTATGTAATTAGATTATCAAATTATAATACTCGATTTAACATGTATTTTAAAACTGCAACTGCATTTCATGATTTCAGGACAAATTCAAATCCATATGGCTTTAAATAAATTTTAGACTTAAAATTTATGATTAAACAAACATATAATGTTTGAATCTCTAAGTCTAATAAAGATTAGATGATTAGATTTTGGATTTTAATCAAACTTCTATGTTCTGAACTAATAACAGAGATGGTTTTAAATACAAACAGGCATGCACACTTATAAACATTCATAAACACAGAGATAGCTCCTATATATGCACAACAAAGCATCATTTACCTCAGACTTCTCAAATGAACAGCCATATATACTTAGCTTTTTAATTTAAATTATTTACTCACTTGATAAATAACAGAGAATAGGTTTTTATGTGTAAACTGACAGGCTCATACATATATTTATACTAATTCATATAAATTCAAATTAAAAACTACAATACAAGCCAATATTATCACATGCAAACATATATCATATACTTTAAGTTTTAAAAATGAAAGTTACTCACCAGAAAATGATGAACATGCTTCCAGATTTGAAAAGCTTTTGAATTTTAAAAACTTGAGTTGCTTGAATCTGTTTTTTGATTTTAAAACTTGAATGTTGATTTGGAAACTTGCATGCATGCTCTAAAATCTTGCTTTGTTTAGATGTTGCTCTAGATCAGGTTGCTTACTTTCAGATTCGAAAAGAAGAAATATTGCAGACAGACTTTGATTTTGGAAAATGGGTTACAGATCTTTGTTTGAGGAATTTGGTTTTGAGGAATGTTGATTACAGATTTTCTTGTTTTGTTTGAGGAGGATTTAAGTTACAGATTTTGTTATGAGAAAATAGGCTGAAGTTTCTTCTTAGCTTTTGAATTTGAAGAGTAGAAAAGAGAATGAAGATAAGGACATAAGTTTATATAAGTGTAAATGATTTCTTAAAAATAAAAGAAAAATAGAAATTAAAAGAAATTGACACTTGTCTTTCTCATACTCTAATTTTACAACACATGTTATAATGGTTACTTAACATATTAACACTTGTCTTTTTATTTAGTTTATATTTATTTTAAATGTAAATAAACCTTTTCTTAATTTATTTAAACACTTATTATTTATATATATTTAAAACAAGACTTTATTTATTTATTAAATTTCAAACCAAAGCCTATCTATTTACAATATATATATACACATATATATATACATTATAAATAGAAATCATTTTATTAGTTTTTTAAAAGATTAAAATTCACTAATTAAATATTTATTTAATTAGATTATTAAATCAATTCAAACATTTATTATCAAAGATTATCAAATCAATTTAATTATTTAAACAGATTATTAAATTGATATTGCCCCAAATTTCCGGGATATTACATTTTCGGTATTGGCGGAGAGTATGACAATATCCAATTCCGGTCTCTTCAACAACCAATCGCTTATTTCACACCAGATGGTTCTTTTACATTTCAAAAGTAAATCCACAATTTATATCAAAATATCATATTCTCAAAACCATATCACATTCGAGATCATATTCACTTTCAAAGATCCTATTTTAAATAGTTAAAAACCCTCATTTCAAAACTTCATATTAAATTCAAATATGTAACTTAAATCCCACTTAGGTTATAATATCATGTAACCATATTCACTTTAAAATCGAGGATTTAAAATATAACACCTCTACTTTATTTCATTGAAATTTAGAAAGATAGTTTAGATAGTTATAAGTAGTTTAAAATAGTTATAAATAGTTAAAATACTCTAAAATAATTTAAAATAGAATAAAATAGTTTTAACTTGATTTAAGATAGTTGAATAGACTTAAAATAGATTTAAATATAATTAAAATAGATTAAATAGCTTTAAAATAGATTAATTAGATTTAAATGAAATTATATGGTTAAATTAGTTTAAAATAAATTAAATTGGTTTAAAATAGGTTAAAATAATTTATGTAGTTAATATATGCTAAAATAGTTTAATAATTTTGAAATCTTAATAATTATAAATTTTAAAATAATATATTTTCAAAACAGTTATATTAAATATAAATTTGGAACTTATATAAATTTAACCATTTATTTTAATTCAACATATCTGGACCATTTCAAATTTCCAAATCACAAAACCCAATTTCAAATCTTTCAATTCAACTCACAATAAAAAAATTAAATTTTATATTGCTTCCAAACCATGTTTGAGATATCAATTTAAATCACTCACATTTCCATATATTTTAAAGTTATATTTCAACCAATTTCAATAACTCAATTCCGTTTAATTCCATTTATACTTCAAAATTCAACTTAAAATTTTAAATTTGGTTTCTTTAAACAATTTCTTTAACCAATTCAAATTTCAACATAACTTGATATTTAATAATAATTCAATTTATATAAAACAAGTTTATTTCAAAATATCATTCAATTAAATTCAAAAACTAAGGATTTAAAATCATTTAGTTTAACTAATCCGGTGTCCGTATATAATTCTCTACCCTAGGTCAAGACATACGGATATTTATCATTTCAATCCACAATTCGAATTTTTACGGTTATATATCATTTCAAACCGCAATCCCGAATTAAATAATAAAATCCATAAAATCGCTCGAGTCTATCATTTCAACCCATAACTGTAACACCCCCTTTTTTGTACGCTTAAGCAGACACACGTGCCAACTTAAACCATACCGAAGGGCAGATTGTTATGGGGTAAATAAGAAAAAGTGGAGAAATAAAAGAAACAAAATAGAATCTTGCAGCGGAACGATAAAATATAATAATCAAATAACAGTTCATGAAGCTGTTTTACAAAACATTTGATTATACTTATACAATACATATCAGAGTTACACATACCAGAGTATGATAATTAATGCAGCGGAATACAATGGTGTAGTGGAATATAATAAATAGTAGTAATAAAATCTTCGTCTTCGTCCTCCAGTAATAGAGCCTTCAAATCCTGAAATGCTCAGGCTGACCCGAGCGAATTGAAAAGACAAAACACTCGAGTCAGAACTAAAAGATCTTATGTAAGTTAAATCAATGAAATAAATATGAGTGTAAACGGCGTCAGAGATGTTTACGAGGTTCGACATCTCCTATCCAGTGTCTAACGTGAGTGCAGTAACTTAAGAGATGCTCGGGATTCACATCTCCTAAGGATCCGTTAAACTATTTACTATGTAGTAATATTCGCTATTATAATAATGTCTAATATAAAATAAACATACTTTTAAATAGCATTAAGGAGTGACCCAATATTCCCCTTAACACGTAATAGTGCCAGTAGTCTATACAGTACCTGCATACCCCAAGAGGCTACAAGAAGATACTTCAAAGGTATGACACAAATAGAAACTCGTAGTAAAGCTCGATATGGTAGGTGACACGGCACAACTAGGCAATGCCAAGGTAGATATACCAATTACGCATCCGGACTGGTGGTGACGCATAGCAGCCACTACCGCCCACCTCGAACAACACTCCCAAATTGAAGGGTGGCCACCAAAATCACAAAGTAATAGAATGGTATCGAAGAAGTGCGTCCGATAAGAGGTGCTACCTCACTGGTCCGTCAATCGCTCCTGTTTTAGCCACCTTATGCCAACTCACGGGAGTTGGGTCCACGTTTATACCTTAGGATCGTCGCTACCATCCTACTTCATTCTGGAAACTCCACCGCGTACACAGTTGTCAAAGTGGTTTTCGGTATCGACAGAGAGTATGTCCATATCCGATCCCGGTCTCTTTCACAACCAAACGTTATTATAACATCGTGGTCATTTAAAAATATATATATACTTTTAAAAAAACACAATCATTTCCCTTTCAAAACATATTCTTTATTTCAAAATAGTATATACTTCAAAACCCAAAATATTATTGCCATTTCAAACCATATCCTTTACTTCAAAATAGTATATACTTTAAAACCAAAATATTATTGCTATTTCAAACCCAAATTATCAATGTATTATTTCCATTTCAAAACCCAATTCAATAATATCTTATATAAATAAAACCCAATTTCAAATCACTAATCTTTATTTAATTTATATAAACTTGAAATATTCTTTTAAATCATCTTAAACCCAAACCACATTTTGAAGTCATATTCTAAATTTTCAATTTCAATAGGTTTCCAATCAATATATTCACAGATAATTCTTAAATAAATTCCATTTCAAATAAATTCATTTTTCAAACCATATTACTTTCAAAGTTATAACAATTTCGAAAACCAATACTTTGAAAACAATAATACCTTAATTTCAATAAAACATTTCAATTTTGATATATTTCAAGTCTTTAAATATTCCATAATTTTCAACCAAATCTGATAATCTTATATATACCTTAATTCAATTTACTATTATTTAATTTAGAAATATTTATTTAATAAATTCAATATCACTTAAATAAAGCTCAAACTTGAAATATTCGTAAATCAAACTTAAAACATCATCAAGTTATACATAGCTTAAATTTTAGAATTTAACCATATATAAAATAATATTTATATAATATCAAAATTTAATATTTATTAAACCGTATATTTCTTTCCAAACCATAGAAAATCACTTTAAAATATTTTATATATAGACCACGGTGCCTATATATAATTTTCTATCCTATGGTCAAGTGATACGGATATTTATCATTTCAATCCATAATTTAAAAATAAAAGTTTACGGTTATATATCAATTTCAAACCGCAATCCCGAATGAAATGAAAATGCATAATAACTAGCAGTTTATACAATATAAAATATAGCATCCATTCATCCAAATATCAATAAACAACTATTTATTACAATCATCATCCAATTTAAACAAAACATCAATATAAAGCATATAAAATATAACAGGCATCAACAAATAGTTTATATTCACTAAAAATTAATAACTGTTCAACTGGCAGTTTATATGCAGTAATAAATAAATTTAACTGGCAAATTTTATGCAATAATAAAATTAAATAACAATTTAATTTAAATAAATGCTATCTAACTGAGATGATGATTAAATATATGCCCAAACAATCATAGATAAATTTTAAATCACATCAAAATTTAATTTAACAAACATAAGAAATATTAGAAGTTGTGAGTGGGTTAAAACACTCACCTTTTGAATTTAAATCGAATTTAAATTCAATTTAAACCCAAAAATTTGACCGTCTCATAATTTGCCCAAACTAGCGTCATCAAGTCCGGAATTTTAATACGATCCTAACAAAAGAAACAGCGTGTGAAACGGAGTTCGTAAGCAAGAGTTATAGCGAAAATTGTGATTGAATAAATTATAAAAAAAAAAGGAAAAAAAGAACACATTACACATTGTAGCCACGTCATCCTATCATCAACAATTAGCATGCGCACCATACCCAGGCAACGAAACGAAGAAAACAACGCACGCATCCCTCTGAAACCCAAGCATGATTCGCGATTTGCCGCCAATCCGACCGTCAATTCGCCTCTAAACTTCGCCGATGAACAACGCGCTAGCCCCTATACAAAACCCAGAAGGGATTTTCCGATCAAACGCACCAGTCAAAAACGCCCACTTCAATTTTGACCACAATTTCTGGTCAAACGGTGCGTCGAATTGAAAAATGAATTACACCATTGAATTACGCTCGTCGAGAACTTCAACATGTATAATTTTGAAATTTTTCTGAGGACTTTGAATTTTTGACTTTGATTTTGAAATGGATCTGGATCTGAAATTTTTGTCTGCCATTGAGGAGGAGAAGGAGCTGATGAAATTTTACGCGTAGAAAAATGAGAATAGGTAGAGGCTAGGGTTTAGCGGGGTATTTATAGATGAAGTTGGAATAGACAGATGGATCCGAATTATAAACGTGCTCAATGATAATTGGCCCAAAAAGCCCGTTCTGACCCCGGAACAAAATTGGGTAAACCCATATATCAAAATAGGTGTTTTAAAATATTTTAAACTCAATGGAAAAGGTTTCAGGTTCAAATTCCATCGTATGAAGAAGTTATGCTAAAAACAATATTTTCCAAATTGATTTCAATTGCATAAATTTCAAGGCGTTTCAAGTCCGTACGATCAAACAATAAGTCCGATCGCTCCAAAACTTGAAACACTATTATAATTCACCGTTAGGGATCTGATGAAACTTGTTTCATCGAAATCCGAGTCAGTGGCCAAAATGGCTATTTTTATATTAATTAAATAAATTAAGAATTAGCAAATAAATCCAATTTTTTTTTATTTCAGTTTTAGAATTGGAAATTTTTATCACCTAATAATCCTTAGTCATTTACCCAAATTTAAACAAATTTAGATGTGTCTTAAATGCAGATTTAATTATCAATTTCAGCGTAAACCTCATTTTCTTTCATTCAGAAATTATAAATTTAGTTCCCAAAATTTCTATTAAATTTTCTTTTCATTATTGTAACAACCCGCATATTTATCGAATTTTTTTATTTAAATATTTTATCGTTAGTCGGATTTTAGTCCGAAAAGCTACTTTTTGCATATGGACGAATTAGAACTCCAGACCACTTCCATTGAGTTCGTAACGTCGTTTGCAATCTTTTAAGTATAAACCTCGGTATGTTTGGAGATAGTGAAATTTTCGTCACTTTTTGCTTTGGGCCTTTGGTTTGGACTGCACCTTCTTTAGTTCAGCCCAACCCTCTTCCTCACTTCATTCACCATTTGTTTTAACATTCTAGCTTCATCAAAAATGGTGGTGGGAAGAGGAAATTAAAACTCCAAACCTAAATTCAATTGCAAATCCAACATTCAACTCCAAATTCAAGTAGAAGATATTGGATTCAAGCTTTGGATTGCTTCTCCTTGCTTTCAAGTTTCATCTTCATCCATTTTAGTGAAAAGGTGAGATTTTTAATCTCACATCTTACCTATAATCATCATTGGACTGTTGGGAATGATTCCCCATCACTTTAGCATGTTTGTTTGTATTGGATTTGGATTGAATGGGCGAAAAGCCCCAATTTTCAGTATTTTTGGTGATTTCCTGACACTAGGTCGCTCTGGAGTGTTAGCTCGCTGGCCTTAGGTCGTTTCTAACCTATTATCACTCGCTTGAAGTTAGGTCGTCTCGCCATTCGCGTGGGAAAGTCGCACTGGTCTTAGGTCGCTTGTCACGGCATAAGTCATAGGTCGCTTGGCCTATAAGACGATAGGTCGCTCAGCATTACGTCGCTAGGTCGCATGCCTAGTTAAGTCGTTAGGTCGTGTGCCATTAGGTCGCTCGTCCTTGTCACATGTTAGGTCATGAGTCTTCGTTAGGTCGCTTCCAACCTTACATCACTCGGAGGTTCTAGGTCGCGGCTACGTTAGGTCGTAGGTCGCTCGCTGTGCTTCAGTCGCTAGCTCGTAGTTCGCTAAGTCGTAGGTCGTCTCCGACCTTATATCGTCTGGCTTGTTTGAGTTAGGTCGCGCACCCTTTTAGGTCGCGTACCTCTTTTAAGTCGCTCGGCCTGCATCTGTTAGGTCGTTAGACCCATTGCCAATTTAGGTCACTGGACCTCTTAGGTCGCTCACCTTTAGGTCGCAGACCTTAGGTCGCTGGACCTCGTCTCTTAGGTCGTTCGACCTATCTTCTAGTTAGGTCGTGTATCCCCTTAGGTCGCAGGACCTCTTAGGTCGCTCGCCTTTAGGTCGCAGACCTTAGGTCGCTTGGCCTCACTTGCCCAGTTAGGTCGCTCTGCCATTCCAGTTAGGTCGCAACCACTAGGTCGCTTGGCTTGATTTCTTTAGGTCGATTGACCTGTATTTCACTAGGTCGCTCGACCTGTTCTCCTGCTAGGTCGCACGGCAGTCTACCTTTAGGTCGTTCAACCTATTTGACTTAATGTAACGACCCGACTTTCATCGACCAGAAAGTCGTATCGCTAATAAGAAAGAAAGGGGTAGAAAATAGAAAAGAAGAGAAGAAAGAAAGAAACAACAACAACGATCTCACAGCGGAACGAATAAATTATATTAATAACATAAACTATTACATAGTATACAACACTTATCAGAGTTTACACAACTATACAACACATACTAGACAGTTATAAACATCTGTCTAGACATTACAACTCAAATACAAGACAAGACACTATCACAGATATCAACACAGCGGAATACTATATCTACGAACGCCGAAGCCTCCTGCTCCATTGCTCCTCCAGAATATTTGTCAAAGCTAAACCTGAATCCCTTGGCTACTCGTAAAAATTTGAGTACCCAAGAGTTTATATAAAACAGAAATAAACACTTGGGTCAGACATGGGTCTGGTGTGAGTAAACGGTTAGATTGCTTAACTTTGAAAACTTTTGAAAACAAAGTATCACGTAAGACTCCCCACAAATAAACATGGGTAAGTTTTTACCTTACGCTAACTAAAACGTTTGATAGGAAATCTGATTGTATTATAATAGGGTCTAGGGTTTTCAAGTAAAATACAGAAATAGCTGAAATGCTTACATCTCACATTCCAACATAGTTGGGCACAACTAATACGTACGGCACTTATTGGAGTTTGGATTCCATACAATGGCAGGGCTACTGGGGTACCGCCCGTCACAGTACGTGGCCTAGATCACCGTACCGAGGATCACTCCCAATCCCATGCAACACAAAGCCGGAACCATCCCTTACTGGATAATTCCGAACAAGATAATCCCGTAGTTGGCGCGACCAACCACACACTAAGCCGAATAAAAGAAAAGGGACCTCTAGACAGGGATCTATCTTGCTCTCAGTGGGTGCTACCCACAAAGCCTTGCTGCACCTCCCCTGTTTTAGCCATTCCCGGTTGATGAGGCTTGAGGTTACGATTACCTTTAATCAGAACATATCACTTAGAATGCTCATCGTCCGCCTGACGATGTGCTGAAAGCATTCAATCCATACAAGTTCGTTCCGGGTTCGAACGAAACCGAAGGCATTATCTCGTTACACTCGTTTTGGAATCACCCTCAGAGTTAACGACAATAACCCTTGCACTCTAAATCTTCATCTTCACTTGAGATTCACGACCTATCGTTAATTTGGATCGATGTGGTATTCGGGTCTCCAGACCTGGAAATCCGGTATACGGAAACCCGATCCCGGTCTCATCGAAATCCAAAACGTGTCTTTTAAGTCCAAGTTGTTTAAAGGTTTAAACAATTCAATTCAATACTTGAATTCACACAGCATTTAACACAGATAAATATCACACATTTATCACAGATATATCCAATATCATATCAAAGAATATCATAGCATATCATCCAATAGATATCAACCAAATCAGACATTCTACTCAAACAATCATCCATAAGCAACCATTTATTAATCCATATTATAATCAATTTAATCAACTTAAATTAAATTAATTACTTAAGAATTAATTCCTATTCTTGCTTAATTAACATTAATTAATTATAATCCATTTAATTAATTAATCATTAAATATTAATCACTCTTGATTAATTATTCATTAATTACATAAAGTAATTATCCTTTAATTAATTTTACAAATTAATTATCCTTAATCATTTATAGTAATTAACCTTTAATTACTCTCCTTAATTATAATAATTAATGATCCTTAATTAATTACTTCCATTAATTAATTAACTATAATTAATTACATTATTCTTTAATTAATTACATTAATTAATTATGCATTAATTAATTACTTTCATTTATCAACCTTAAATAATTACTCCAATTACATACAGTAATTTATTTATTAATTACTTACACTAAGTAATTATACTTAATCAATCTTATTAAGTAACTATACTTAATCAATTACCAAGTGACTATCCTTAATTAATTAACAAATTAATTTACTTAAATAAATCACATTCATTTCTTAAATCATAACTGAGTAACTCATCCTTAATTACCCTTTAAACAAATTAATTAATCCTTGATTAATTATTCTTTAACTATTAATTAATAAACCTTAATTATTAATCAATATCCTTTAATACAAAGTAATCAATCCTTAATTACTTTTATAATTAATTAATTAAACTTAATTAACTAATTAATTACTTCTAAATTATTAATTAATAAAAATTAATTATTAATTAACAACCTTAATTACCAATTTAATTAATCCATAATTATCTATTAATTAATCTTTAATGACAATTAATTAACCCTTAACAATAGTTAATTAATCCTTAATTAACTTTAATCAGAGATAAATAATCTCTTAATTATTAATTAAGAAAAACTTAATTATTATTTAATAAAACTTTATTAAGTACTTCTTAATTACCATTTTAATTTACTCTTAATCATTTAATTGATCCTTATCAAAAATTAATTAAATAAATTAATTAAACTTAAATTTCTTAATTAACTTTATTAATTTCAACTCTTTAAAAATCTTAATTAATCTTAAGATAAAAACATTATCATTAAAAACATTGATCTTAGAAATTAACTTACTAAATTAAGTTATTAATTAAGTTTTAAAATAATCATTAATTACTTATCTATAATTATTAATTAACAATTCTTAATTACCAAGTTAATAAAACACTTAAAATCCTTAACTGTTAATTAATAAATCCTTAATGAATTACCATAAGTGATTATCCCTAATCACTTAATAAATCTCAAATAAATTTTAAACACTTGATTAATCTTTAAATCATAAATTAATTACTTTTAATTAAATAATTATCTTTAAGTCTTTAAGTACTCAATTAACCTTTAATAATACATTAATTTAATCAGCCTTTAATTACATTAAAGTAATTAACCTTTAGGTAAGTACATCAATAAATGATCCTTAAATTACTTAAGTTGTTAATAAATCAAAGATAAATCATTTATCTTTATTAATCACTTAATCACATTATTAAATTTCATATGATAAACCTTTACTAATCCCATACTTAAACGAAAATAATTATTTAAAAGAATTTGTTAAGAAATGTTTAAACTTTACTTTGGAAACTTAATAATATTGTTAATATACTTCTAAAAAGAACCCGAGTCTAACCTGATGACAACCCGAGAAATCTTCTTCTTCCTTTTCTTTTTAAAACTTTGTTTTTAGTTTTAAATTTTAAAAACCTGTTATTCATTTTTAAACACTCGCGCACATCCCGGTATCACACTCGAGCCAAAACCCATTCTACTCGATACCATCCCCGAGCAAATCTTCGAGACAACACCCATCCCAAACCCAAATCAAACAGACACATTGTGCCACTATGCACCTTGCACCATCCACGATGATCTTCCGACCACCACCAAAGCTTCCTACACATCGACGATCGCTCCAGCAACTCATCACCATCATCAAAACATCACCACACGCCATGATTCAAAATCGAGTTATCCAGTTGAACTGGAACCCAAACCAAATGCCAGAAAAAGCCTCGCCAGTCCAATTCCGACCACCAGAGGTTGAGCGACCTCGTCCATGCCTTGCCGAACACCTACGCCACCAAAACCCCACAGTCTCGAGCCACTCGATCCATCAGAGAGGAAGAAATGATCACCAATCCGACCTTATGCCAAACTAGGTTAAAATCCTAGTTCTTCCTACCACCGCCACCACGACGAACTATTCCCACTTCTACAATTTTTGCCCACTTCCCTGATCATCTATCTAGCTTCAACAAGAATCTCGACCACCAGAAACACTTCAGTCACCAGAAAATCCCAAAACTCCAAACTCTGGTCAACTACGAACTGTACCCTCAATACAATTCTAAAAATTGTAAATTTTGTTTTAAAAATCTTGTTTTACAGAGATGATTCAAGACATACACTTGAATTGATGAAATTCAATATTTGATTTTACATGTCTTAAAAGATTCTACTGTTATTTCACAATTGCAGGCATATTTCAACACTTACATACTTGTTTATATTTTTAGTACTTAGATTATTCTAGAACTAAACTAATTTGTTTTTAATCCAAGTGCTATCGGTGATTAGGTAAGAAGATACGAAATTTTGATTTATTTGTAAACACTGAACTCTGGAAACAGAGATACATGCACATGCATAATTCAATACTCACATACAAACAATGTACATACATATAAATAAACATGCAAAGACACTTCACTTAGAAATCATACAAAAGCAATTTTAAATCCATTTTAGCTTTTGAAAAAGAATGTTTACTCACCTATTCAAAAAGGCAGAGAAGTTAAAGCAGTTTTGAACAGGCTTGAAAACTGGAGACTTTGAAACTGAACTTGTTTTCAATTTGACTTCTTTGATTCCTTTTAAAAATTTGAAAGGCTCTTGAAAACTTTTGCTTT
The DNA here is from genome assembly GCA_030737815.1 of Allium fistulosum. NCBI lineage: Eukaryota > Viridiplantae > Streptophyta > Magnoliopsida > Asparagales > Amaryllidaceae > Allium > Allium fistulosum. The sequence goes on from CM060902.1 coordinate 1,029,677,410, forward strand.
TGCCTTAGATTTTCTTGCATGCATTCTTGAAAATGGTTTCAGACTTGATTTTTGAAACAGGAAAATGGTTACAGGTCTTTGAAAGAACATTGCAGATTGGTTTGAACTTGTACAATGTTTTACAGGGCATTGATTTAGTTTGAAATAGGTTTTCAGGTCTGAGAACAATGATTCTGGGTTGCATTGCAGATTTGTTTTGAGGAGTGTTTGCAGGCTAAAGATTAAAAGGAGGTTACAGGGTTTTGATCTTGCATTTGAGAAGGGTTACAGGGTTTTGATTTTCATTTTTGGTTTGAGAGATGATTCCAGGTTGATAATTTCTTTCTGGTTCTGGTTTCATTTTTGAAAACGTGAAAAGGAACCAAGAAAATGGAAGGAGAGAAGGATATAGATTTATATAGATTTGTTTTTTTTTTAATTAAAGAAAATAGAAGTAAACTATGACACTTGTCTTCTACCCTATTTATCTAGTTAACACATGTATTTGTCATGTCTAGAAATTTAACACTTGTCATTATTTAATTTTATTTGTTTTTTAAAATTATTTAAAAACCTTTAAAATGAATTTTCCTAATTAATTAATACATTTCCTAATTATAAATGCTTTTCTATATTATACATAAATGAAACCTTTTAAAGAAAAGAAAATAAAAACCCATTTATCTAATAAAATTATATAAAATATTTAATTCATTTTTAAGTGATAATATAAAACTTTTATATTTATTACTATTAAATAAATACTTCCCAAATTTATATAAATAAATTTCTTTAAGGAAAACAATATAAAACAAGATCTTACTTTAAATAAAAACTTTATTCATACATTTTATACCCAAATATATTAAAATAATTATCTTTTAAAGATTCAAATTTAAATCCAGATTCAAATTCAAATTTTACTTTTAAAATCCAATTTAAAATCAATCCAAACATTTATATTTTAAATAAGCACATTATTAAGTTTGAAATGATTATTTCATTTAAAAACAACTCAAGACAATATATATATATATATTTAAACAATACTTATTAATTTTAGAAATGATAAATCTATTTAAAATCAAATTTATAATCACAACTTAAATAATTATTCTTATTAAAATCAATCTATACCATAATTAAAACATCATATTATTATTATTTGGTTATTTATATTTGAAATAACAATATTATCAATTTAAAATAATTTAAATTAAGAGATTATCACATTTTAAACTTCTCGAAATTCCGGGATATCACAATCCTCCCCCCTTAAAAGAATTTCGTCCTCGAAATTTAAAACAAAAGATAATCCAAAAGTTTTTAATTTTATTTCAACCAATTTTAAGACAATTCAAGCATACTTATCAGCCATACACTATCAAACAAACAACCATTCATCCTAACAAACAATTCATACAAACAAACAATTCATACAAACAACAACTCTAGCTATCCAGACATAGATCCGGATAAACTATCTAAAATTATCCCGAGTTTCCCCGATACAGATACTGGGTTACTCGCTCTACTAAATCCAATCTGGCAATTCAATACCGAAGCCAAAACACTTATCCTCACAAAAACTCAGAAAGATCCAATATACTCGGAGCTATCTTCCTAGTTTTATCCAATCTTATTTGCTCCCTTCATCGAAGAAATTACAACGAAGTCTCCAATTTCGAATTCCAAATTCTCCCTCTCTAATCCAAACACTGCAACTTCCAGGTGCTTCCCTTCTAGAACAACTACTTCCAAGCTTTCGCTGCTCAACTCTGATCTAGAGGCCATCGATGAACTCGAGCACAAACTTGATCATCACATTCCAGAAAATCTCTGACAACTCTATAACTCCTACATCTACTAGAGATGCCTCAAATTCAAGCAAAATATTTCCCAAGAGAATACTCAAACTATTGCAAGTCACTTTTGCAATTCTATCCAGTCCAATATCCAAAAATACTGTTCTTTCTTAATCCATCAGAACAGTCTTAGCTTGACCAATCCATTTTGAAAAAAATGAATCTACTTTGGAGCTTCTGAACTCCATCTCTAAGAAAGCTAAGCCAAAAGATCTTCCAGCAGGAATACAGAATACTCCGAGTTGCAATGCTGCCACAGATGCCAAAGACTCCTTATCCAAAGCTTCTAGAGAAACTCGGACCTCAAACCAAATAGAAACACCATGCTGAACTCAGCCACAACACCGAAGCAGACACACTTCCTTAATCTTGTTCCAAAGAAAACATCTTCAGGAACATCCATCGTCACTGTATCTCATCATACAGCTACTATTACTTGAGGTATCAAGGTACCATCACTCACTTCTGCCTCAACTGATAGATTCAACTCTAGAAAATCTGCTCACCTGAGCTCAACCAATCTTACATTCCAATAATGGACTCCGAATCTTGAAAAGGATTTTCTTCAGAGATCCGAGACATCCTTACTCCATACTGCCAATTTACTCGAGACGATATTGGGTTTATAGTCTCGATATATACTTCCAACCTCAAACATTCAAACTCCAACTATTGGTAATTGTGTTACACACACTACCACCTTATCTACCTTTATAACTTATATTGGAAAACCCGAACAGGTAACCCAATAAATAGGTAGAAATACATAAATATATATATTTAAAATGATATATTTTTTTTTATATAGAAATTATTTCTGGGTAAAATTATTTCATCTACCTCTTTTAAAACAATATTGTGTCCGTTGGCCTGGTTCAAGTGTTTAGAGATCCCTATCAATAACGTTAGCTACTCATATTGACCAGAATCCATATACCACCCAACCGATCAATTAACACAATATACAACCATTTTTATATAACTAACAAATACGCGCTCTCGTATATATATATATACACTCAAACAGGTTGCTACAGATCCTATCTCTAATGAACAACCCTTCCGAACCTAGGTATTCACTCAACCTAGTGTTCTGATATTCACTTAACCAAAAGCTTAGGCATTCGCTCAACCTATGCTCTGATACCACTGTAACGACCCGACTTTCATCGACCAGAAAGTCGTATCGCTAATAAGAAAGAAAGGGGTAGAAAATAGAAAAGAAGAGAAGAAAGAAAGAAACAACAACAACGATCTCACAGCGGAACGAATAAATTATATTAATAACATAAACTATTACATAGTATACAACACTTATCAGAGTTTACACAACTATACAACACATACTAGACAGTTATAAACATCTGTCTAGACATTACAACTCAAATACAAGACAAGACACTATCACAGATATCAACACAGCGGAATACTATATCTACGAACGCCGAAGCCTCCTGCTCCATTGCTCCTCCAGAATATTTGTCAAAGCTAAACCTGAATCCCTTGGCTACTCGTAAAAATTTGAGTACCCAAGAGTTTATATAAAACAGAAATAAACACTTGGGTCAGACATGGGTCTGGTGTGAGTAAACGGTTAGATTGCTTAACTTTGAAAACTTTTGAAAACAAAGTATCACGTAAGACTCCCCACAAATAAACATGGGTAAGTTTTTACCTTACGCTAACTAAAACGTTTGATAGGAAATCTGATTGTATTATAATAGGGTCTAGGGTTTTCAAGTAAAATACAGAAATAGCTGAAATGCTTACATCTCACATTCCAACATAGTTGGGCACAACTAATACGTACGGCACTTATTGGAGTTTGGATTCCATACAATGGCAGGGCTACAGGGGTACCGCCCGTCACAGTACGTGGCCTAGATCACCGTACCGAGGATCACTCCCAATCCCCTGCAACACAAAGCCGGAACCATCCCTTACTGGATAATTCCGAACAAGATAATCCCGTAGTTGGCGCGACCAACCACACACTAAGCCGAATAAAAGAAAAGGGACCTCTAGACAGGGATCTATCTTGCTCTCAGTGGGTGCTACCCACGAAGCCTTGCTGCACCTCCCCTGTTTTAGCCATTCCCGGTTGATGAGGCTTGAGGTTACGATTACCTTTAATCAGAACATATCACTTAGAATGCTCATCGTCCGCCTGACGATGTGCTGAAAGCATTCAATCCATACAAGTTCGTTCCGGGTTCGAACGAAACCGAAGGCATTATCTCGTTACACTCGTTTTGGAATCACCCTCAGAGTTAACGACAATAACCCTTGCACTCTAAATCTTCATCTTCACTTGAGATTCACGACCTATCGTTAATTTGGATCGATGTGGTATTCGGGTCTCCAGACCTGGAAATCCGGTATACGGAAACCCGATCCCGGTCTCATCGAAATCCAAAACGTGTCTTTTTAGTCCAAGTTGTTTAAAGGTTTAAACAATTCAATTCAATACTTGAATTCACACAGCATTTAACACAGATAAATATCACACATTTATCACAGATATATCCAATATCATATCAAAGAATATCATAGCATATCATCCAATAGATATCAACCAAATCAGACATTCTACTCAAACAATCATCCATAAGCAACCATTTATTAATCCATATTATAATCAATTTAATCAACTTAAATTAAATTAATTACTTAAGAATTAATTCCTATTCTTGCTTAATTAACATTAATTAATTATAATCCATTTAATTAATTAATCATTAAATATTAATCACTCTTGATTAATTATTCATTAATTACATAAAGTAATTATCCTTTAATTAATTTTACAAATTAATTATCCTTAATCATTTATAGTAATTAACCTTTAATTACTCTCCTTAATTATAATAATTAATGATCCTTAATTAATTACTTCCATTAATTAATTAACTATAATTAATTACATTATTCTTTAATTAATTACATTAATTAATTATGCATTAATTAATTACTTTCATTTATCAACCTTAAATAATTACTCCAATTACATACAGTAATTTATTTATTAATTACTTACACTAAGTAATTATACTTAATCAATCTTATTAAGTAACTATACTTAATCAATTACCAAGTGACTATCCTTAATTAATTAACAAATTAATTTACTTAAATAAATCACATTCATTTCTTAAATCATAACTGAGTAACTCATCCTTAATTACCCTTTAAACAAATTAATTAATCCTTGATTAATTATTCTTTAACTATTAATTAATAAACCTTAATTATTAATCAATATCCTTTAATACAAAGTAATCAATCCTTAATTACTTTTATAATTAATTAATTAAACTTAATTAACTAATTAATTACTTCTAAATTATTAATTAATAAAAATTAATTATTAATTAACAACCTTAATTACCAATTTAATTAATCCATAATTATCTATTAATTAATCTTTAATGACAATTAATTAACCCTTAACAATAGTTAATTAATCCTTAATTAACTTTAATCAGAGATAAATAATCTCTTAATTATTAATTAAGAAAAACTTAATTATTATTTAATAAAACTTTATTAAGTACTTCTTAATTACCATTTTAATTTACTCTTAATCATTTAATTGATCCTTATCAAAAATTAATTAAATAAATTAATTAAACTTAAATTTCTTAATTAACTTTATTAATTTCAACTCTTTAAAAATCTTAATTAATCTTAAGATAAAAACATTATCATTAAAAACATTGATCTTAGAAATTAACTTACTAAATTAAGTTATTAATTAAGTTTTAAAATAATCATTAATTACTTATCTATAATTATTAATTAACAATTCTTAATTACCAAGTTAATAAAACACTTAAAATCCTTAACTGTTAATTAATAAATCCTTAATGAATTACCATAAGTGATTATCCCTAATCACTTAATAAATCTCAAATAAATTTTAAACACTTGATTAATCTTTAAATCATAAATTAATTACTTTTAATTAAATAATTATCTTTAAGTCTTTAAGTACTCAATTAACCTTTAATAATACATTAATTTAATCAGCCTTTAATTACATTAAAGTAATTAACCTTTAGGTAAGTACATCAATAAATGATCCTTAAATTACTTAAGTTGTTAATAAATCAAAGATAAATCATTTATCTTTATTAATCACTTAATCACATTATTAAATTTCATATGATAAACCTTTACTAATCCCATACTTAAACGAAAATAATTATTTAAAAGAATTTGTTAAGAAATGTTTAAACTTTACTTTGGAAACTTAATAATATTGTTAATATACTTCTAAAAAGAACCCGAGTCTAACCTGATGACAACCCGAGAAATCTTCTTCTTCCTTTTCTTTTTAAAACTTTGTTTTTAGTTTTAAATTTTAAAAACCTGTTATTCATTTTTAAACACTCGCGCACATCCCGGTATCACACTCGAGCCAAAACCCATTCTACTCGATACCATCCCCGAGCAAATCTTCGAGACAACACCCATCCCAAACCCAAATCAAACAGACACATTGTGCCACTATGCACCTTGCACCATCCACGATGATCTTCCGACCACCACCAAAGCTTCCTACACATCGACGATCGCTCCAGCAACTCATCACCATCATCAAAACATCACCACACGCCATGATTCAAAATCGAGTTATCCAGTTGAACTGGAACCCAAACCAAATGCCAGAAAAAGCCTCGCCAGTCCAATTCCGACCACCAGAGGTTGAGCGACCTCGTCCATGCCTTGCCGAACACCTACGCCACCAAAACCCCACAGTCTCGAGCCACTCGATCCATCAGAGAGGAAGAAATGATCACCAATCCGACCTTATGCCAAACTAGGTTAAAATCCTAGTTCTTCCTACCACCGCCACCACGACGAACTATTCCCACTTCTACAATTTTTGCCCACTTCCCTGATCATCTATCTAGCTTCAACAAGAATCTCGACCACCAGAAACACTTCAGTCACCAGAAAATCCCAAAACTCCAAACTCTGGTCAACTACGAACTGTACCCTCAATACAATTCTAAAAATTGTAAATTTTGTTTTAAAAATCTTGTTTTACAGAGATGATTCAAGACATACACTTGAATTGATGAAATTCAATATTTGATTTTACATGTCTTAAAAGATTCTACTGTTATTTCACAATTGCAGGCATATTTCAACACTTACATACTTGTTTATATTTTTAGTACTTAGATTATTCTAGAACTAAACTAATTTGTTTTTAATCCAAGTGCTATCGGTGATTAGGTAAGAAGATACGAAATTTTGATTTATTTGTAAACACTGAACTCTGGAAACAGAGATACATGCACATGCATAATTCAATACTCACATACAAACAATGTACATACATATAAATAAACATGCAAAGACACTTCACTTAGAAATCATACAAAAGCAATTTTAAATCCATTTTAGCTTTTGAAAAAGAATGTTTACTCACCTATTCAAAAAGGCAGAGAAGTTAAAGCAGTTTTGAACAGGCTTGAAAACTGGAGACTTTGAAACTGAACTTGTTTTCAATTTGACTTCTTTGATTCCTTTTAAAAATTTGAAAGGCTCTTGAAAACTTTTGCTTTTGCCTTAGATTTTCTTGCATGCATTCTTGAAAATGGTTTCAGACTTGATTTTTGAAACAGGAAAATGGTTACAGGTCTTTGAAAGAACATTGCAGATTGGTTTGAACTTGTACAATGTTTTACAGGGCATTGATTTAGTTTGAAATAGGTTTTCAGGTCTGAGAACAATGATTCTGGGTTGCATTGCAGATTTGTTTTGAGGAGTGTTTGCAGGCTAAAGATTAAAAGGAGGTTACAGGGTTTTGATCTTGCATTTGAGAAGGGTTACAGGGTTTTGATTTTCATTTTTGGTTTGAGAGATGATTCCAGGTTGATAATTTCTTTCTGGTTCTGGTTTCATTTTTGAAAACGTGAAAAGGAACCAAGAAAATGGAAGGAGAGAAGGATATAGATTTATATAGATTTGTTTTTTTTTTAATTAAAGAAAATAGAAGTAAACTATGACACTTGTCTTCTACCCTATTTATCTAGTTAACACATGTATTTGTCATGTCTAGAAATTTAACACTTGTCATTATTTAATTTTATTTGTTTTTTAAAATTATTTAAAAACCTTTAAAATGAATTTTCCTAATTAATTAATACATTTCCTAATTATAAATGCTTTTCTATATTATACATAAATGAAACCTTTTAAAGAAAAGAAAATAAAAACCCATTTATCTAATAAAATTATATAAAATATTTAATTCATTTTTAAGTGATAATATAAAACTTTTATATTTATTACTATTAAATAAATACTTCCCAAATTTATATAAATAAATTTCTTTAAGGAAAACAATATAAAACAAGATCTTACTTTAAATAAAAACTTTATTCATACATTTTATACCCAAATATATTAAAATAATTATCTTTTAAAGATTCAAATTTAAATCCAGATTCAAATTCAAATTTTACTTTTAAAATCCAATTTAAAATCAATCCAAACATTTATATTTTAAATAAGCACATTATTAAGTTTGAAATGATTATTTCATTTAAAAACAACTCAAGACAATATATATATATATATTTAAACAATACTTATTAATTTTAGAAATGATAAATCTATTTAAAATCAAATTTATAATCACAACTTAAATAATTATTCTTATTAAAATCAATCTATACCATAATTAAAACATCATATTATTATTATTTGGTTATTTATATTTGAAATAACAATATTATCAATTTAAAATAATTTAAATTAAGAGATTATCACATTTTAAACTTCTCGAAATTCCGGGATATCACAATCCTCCCCCCTTAAAAGAATTTCGTCCTCGAAATTTAAAACAAAAGATAATCCAAAAGTTTTTAATTTTATTTCAACCAATTTTAAGACAATTCAAGCATACTTATCAGCCATACACTATCAAACAAACAACCATTCATCCTAACAAACAATTCATACAAACAAACAATTCATACAAACAACAACTCTAGCTATCCAGACATAGATCCGGATAAACTATCTAAAATTATCCCGAGTTTCCCCGATACAGATACTGGGTTACTCGCTCTACTAAATCCAATCTGGCAATTCAATACCGAAGCCAAAACACTTATCCTCACAAAAACTCAGAAAGATCCAATATACTCGGAGCTATCTTCCTAGTTTTATCCAATCTTATTTGCTCCCTTCATCGAAGAAATTACAACGAAGTCTCCAATTTCGAATTCCAAATTCTCCCTCTCTAATCCAAACACTGCAACTTCCAGGTGCTTCCCTTCTAGAACAACTACTTCCAAGCTTTCGCTGCTCAACTCTGATCTAGAGGCCATCGATGAACTCGAGCACAAACTTGATCATCACATTCCAGAAAATCTCTGACAACTCTATAACTCCTACATCTACTAGAGATGCCTCAAATTCAAGCAAAATATTTCCCAAGAGAATACTCAAACTATTGCAAGTCACTTTTGCAATTCTATCCAGTCCAATATCCAAAAATACTGTTCTTTCTTAATCCATCAGAACAGTCTTAGCTTGACCAATCCATTTTGAAAAAAATGAATCTACTTTGGAGCTTCTGAACTCCATCTCTAAGAAAGCTAAGCCAAAAGATCTTCCAGCAGGAATACAGAATACTCCGAGTTGCAATGCTGCCACAGATGCCAAAGACTCCTTATCCAAAGCTTCTAGAGAAACTCGGACCTCAAACCAAATAGAAACACCATGCTGAACTCAGCCACAACACCGAAGCAGACACACTTCCTTAATCTTGTTCCAAAGAAAACATCTTCAGGAACATCCATCGTCACTGTATCTCATCATACAGCTACTATTACTTGAGGTATCAAGGTACCATCACTCACTTCTGCCTCAACTGATAGATTCAACTCTAGAAAATCTGCTCACCTGAGCTCAACCAATCTTACATTCCAATAATGGACTCCGAATCTTGAAAAGGATTTTCTTCAGAGATCCGAGACATCCTTACTCCATACTGCCAATTTACTCGAGACGATATTGGGTTTATAGTCTCGATATATACTTCCAACCTCAAACATTCAAACTCCAACTATTGGTAATTGTGTTACACACACTACCACCTTATCTACCTTTATAACTTATATTGGAAAACCCAAACAGGTAACCCAATAAATAGGTAGAAATACATAAATATATATATTTAAAATGATATATTTTTTTTTATATAGAAATTATTTCTGGGTAAAATTATTTCATCTACCTCTTTTAAAACAATATTGTGTCCGTTGGCCTGGTTCAAGTGTTTAGAGATCCCTATCAATAACGTTAGCTACTCATATTGACCAGAATCCATATACCACCCAACCGATCAATTAACACAATATACAACCATTTTTATATAACTAACAAATACGCGCTCTCGTATATATATATATACACTCAAACAGGTTGCTACAGATCCTATCTCTAATGAACAACCCTTCCGAACCTAGGTATTCACTCAACCTAGTGTTCTGATATTCACTTAACCAAAAGCTTAGGCATTCGCTCAACCTATGCTCTGATACCACTGTAACGACCCGACTTTCATCGACCAGAAAGTCGTATCGCTAATAAGAAAGAAAGGGGTAGAAAATAGAAAAGAAGAGAAGAAAGAAAGAAACAACAACAACGATCTCACAGCGGAACGAATAAATTATATTAATAACATAAACTATTACATAGTATACAACACTTATCAGAGTTTACACAACTATACAACACATACTAGACAGTTATAAACATCTGTCTAGACATTACAACTCAAATACAAGACAAGACACTATCACAGATATCAACACAGCGGAATACTATATCTACGAACGCCGAAGCCTCCTGCTCCATTGCTCCTCCAGAATATTTGTCAAAGCTAAACCTGAATCCCTTGGCTACTCGTAAAAATTTGAGTACCCAAGAGTTTATATAAAACAGAAATAAACACTTGGGTCAGACATGGGTCTGGTGTGAGTAAACGGTTAGATTGCTTAACTTTGAAAACTTTTGAAAACAAAGTATCACGTAAGACTCCCCACAAATAAACATGGGTAAGTTTTTACCTTACGCTAACTAAAACGTTTGATAGGAAATCTGATTGTATTATAATAGGGTCTAGGGTTTTCAAGTAAAATACAGAAATAGCTGAAATGCTTACATCTCACATTCCAACATAGTTGGGCACAACTAATACGTACGGCACTTATTGGAGTTTGGATTCCATACAATGGCAGGGCTACAGGGGTACCGCCCGTCACAGTACGTGGCCTAGATCACCGTACCGAGGATCACTCCCAATCCCCTGCAACACAAAGCCGGAACCATCCCTTACTGGATAATTCCGAACAAGATAATCCCGTAGTTGGCGCGACCAACCACACACTAAGCCGAATAAAAGAAAAGGGACCTCTAGACAGGGATCTATCTTGCTCTCAGTGGGTGCTACCCACGAAGCCTTGCTGCACCTCCCCTGTTTTAGCCATTCCCGGTTGATGAGGCTTGAGGTTACGATTACCTTTAATCAGAACATATCACTTAGAATGCTCATCGTCCGCCTGACGATGTGCTGAAAGCATTCAATCCATACAAGTTCGTTCCGGGTTCGAACGAAACCGAAGGCATTATCTCGTTACACTCGTTTTGGAATCACCCTCAGAGTTAACGACAATAACCCTTGCACTCTAAATCTTCATCTTCACTTGAGATTCACGACCTATCGTTAATTTGGATCGATGTGGTATTCGGGTCTCCAGACCTGGAAATCCGGTATACGGAAACCCGATCCCGGTCTCATCGAAATCCAAAACGTGTCTTTTTAGTCCAAGTTGTTTAAAGGTTTAAACAATTCAATTCAATACTTGAATTCACACAGCATTTAACACAGATAAATATCACACATTTATCACAGATATATCCAATATCATATCAAAGAATATCATAGCATATCATCCAATAGATATCAACCAAATCAGACATTCTACTCAAACAATCATCCATAAGCAACCATTTATTAATCCATATTATAATCAATTTAATCAACTTAAATTAAATTAATTACTTAAGAATTAATTCCTATTCTTGCTTAATTAACATTAATTAATTATAATCCATTTAATTAATTAATCATTAAATATTAATCACTCTTGATTAATTATTCATTAATTACATAAAGTAATTATCCTTTAATTAATTTTACAAATTAATTATCCTTAATCATTTATAGTAATTAACCTTTAATTACTCTCCTTAATTATAATAATTAATGATCCTTAATTAATTACTTCCATTAATTAATTAACTATAATTAATTACATTATTCTTTAATTAATTACATTAATTAATTATGCATTAATTAATTACTTTCATTTATCAACCTTAAATAATTACTCCAATTACATACAGTAATTTATTTATTAATTACTTACACTAAGTAATTATACTTAATCAATCTTATTAAGTAACTATACTTAATCAATTACCAAGTGACTATCCTTAATTAATTAACAAATTAATTTACTTAAATAAATCACATTCATTTCTTAAATCATAACTGAGTAACTCATCCTTAATTACCCTTTAAACAAATTAATTAATCCTTGATTAATTATTCTTTAACTATTAATTAATAAACCTTAATTATTAATCAATATCCTTTAATACAAAGTAATCAATCCTTAATTACTTTTATAATTAATTAATTAAACTTAATTAACTAATTAATTACTTCTAAATTATTAATTAATAAAAATTAATTATTAATTAACAACCTTAATTACCAATTTAATTAATCCATAATTATCTATTAATTAATCTTTAATGACAATTAATTAACCCTTAACAATAGTTAATTAATCCTTAATTAACTTTAATCAGAGATAAATAATCTCTTAATTATTAATTAAGAAAAACTTAATTATTATTTAATAAAACTTTATTAAGTACTTCTTAATTACCATTTTAATTTACTCTTAATCATTTAATTGATCCTTATCAAAAATTAATTAAATAAATTAATTAAACTTAAATTTCTTAATTAACTTTATTAATTTCAACTCTTTAAAAATCTTAATTAATCTTAAGATAAAAACATTATCATTAAAAACATTGATCTTAGAAATTAACTTACTAAATTAAGTTATTAATTAAGTTTTAAAATAATCATTAATTACTTATCTATAATTATTAATTAACAATTCTTAATTACCAAGTTAATAAAACACTTGAAATCCTTAACTGTTAATTAATAAATCCTTAATGAATTACCATAAGTGATTATCCCTAATCACTTAATAAATCTCAAATAAATTTTAAACACTTGATTAATCTTTAAATCATAAATTAATTACTTTTAATTAAATAATTATCTTTAAGTCTTTAAGTACTCAATTAACCTTTAATAATACATTAATTTAATCAGCCTTTAATTACATTAAAGTAATTAACCTTTAGGTAAGTACATCAATAAATGATCCTTAAATTACTTAAGTTGTTAATAAATCAAAGATAAATCATTTATCTTTATTAATCACTTAATCACATTATTAAATTTCATATGATAAACCTTTACTAATCCCATACTTAAACGAAAATAATTATTTAAAAGAATTTGTTAAGAAATGTTTAAACTTTACTTTGGAAACTTAATAATATTGTTAATATACTTCTAAAAAGAACCCGAGTCTAACCTGATGACAACCCGAGAAATCTTCTTCTTCCTTTTCTTTTTAAAACTTTGTTTTTAGTTTTAAATTTTAAAAACCTGTTATTCATTTTTAAACACTCGCGCACATCCCGGTATCACACTCGAGCCAAAACCCATTCTACTTGATACCATCCCCGAGCAAATCTTCGAGACAACACCCATCCCAAACCCAAATCAAACAGACACATTGTGCCACTGTGCACCTTGCACCATCCACGATGATCTTCCGACCACCACCAAAGCTTCCTACACATCGACGATCGCTCCAGCAACTCATCACCATCATCAAAACATCACCACACGCCATGATTCAAAATCGAGTTATCCAGTTGAACTGGAACCCAAACCAAATGCCAGAAAAAGCCTCGCCAGTCCAATTCTGACCACCAGAGGTTGAGCGACCTCGTCCATGCCTTGCCGAACACCTACGCCACCAAAACCCCACAGTCTCGAGCCACTCGATCCATCAGAGAGGAAGAAATGATCACCAATCCGACCTTATGCCAAACTAGGTTAAAATCCTAGTTCTTCCTACCACCGCAACCATGACGAACTATTCCCACTTCTACAATTTTTGCCCACTTCCCTGATCATCTATCTAGCTTCAACAAGAATCTCGACCACCAGAAACACTTCAGTCACCAGAAAATCCCAAAACTCCAAACTCTGGTCAACTACGAACTGTACCCTCAATACAATTCTAAAAATTGTAAATTTTGTTTTAAAAATCTTGTTTTACAGAGATGATTCAAGACATACACTTGAATTGATGAAATTCAATATTTGATTTTACATGTCTTAAAAGATTCTACTGTTATTTCACAATTGCAGGCATATTTCAACACTTACATACTTGTTTATATTTTTAGTACTTAGATTATTCTAGAACTAAACTAATTTGTTTTTAATCCAAGTGCTATCAGTGATTAGGTAAGAAGATACGAAATTTTGATTTATTTGTAAACACTGAACTCTGGAAACAGAGATACATGCACATGCATAATTCAATACTCACATACAAACAATGTACATACATATAAATAAACATGCAAAGACACTTCACTTAGAAATCATACAAAAGCAATTTTAAATCCATTTTAGCTTTTGAAAAAGAATGTTTACTCACCTATTCAAAAAGGCAGAGAAGTTAAAGCAGTTTTGAACAGGCTTGAAAACTGGAGACTTTGAAACTGAACTTGTTTTCAATTTGACTTCTTTGATTCCTTTTAAAAATTTGAAAGGCTCTTGAAAACTTTTGCTTTTGCCTTAGATTTTCTTGCATGCATTCTTGAAAATGGTTTCAGACTTGATTTTTGAAACAGGAAAATGGTTACAGGTCTTTGAAAGAACATTGCAGATTGGTTTGAACTTGTACAATGTTTTACAGGGCATTGATTTAGTTTGAAATAGGTTTTCAGGTCTGAGAACAATGATTCTGGGTTGCATTGCAGATTTGTTTTGAGGAGTGTTTGCAGGCTAAAGATTAAAAGGAGGTTACAGGGTTTTGATCTTGCATTTGAGAAGGGTTACAGGGTTTTGATTTTCATTTTTGGTTTGAGAGATGATTCCAGGTTGATAATTTCTTTCTGGTTTTGGTTTCATTTTTGAAAACGTGAAAAGGAACCAAGAAAATGGAAGGAGAGAAGGATATAGATTTATATAGATTTGTTTTTTTTTTTAATTAAAGAAAATAGAAGTAAACTATGACACTTGTCTTCTACCCTATTTATCTAGTTAACACATGTATTTGTCATGTCTAGAAATTTAACACTTGTCATTATTTAATTTTATTTGTTTTTTAAAATTATTTAAAAACCTTTAAAATGAATTTTCCTAATTAATTAATACATTTCCTAATTATAAATGCTTTTCTATATTATACATAAATGAAACCTTTTAAAGAAAATAAAATAAAAACCCATTTATCTAATAAAATTATATAAAATATTTAATTCATTTTTAAGTGATAATATAAAACTTTTATATTTATTACTATTAAATAAATACTTCCCAAATTTATATAAATAAATTTCTTTAAGGAAAACAATATAAAACAAGATCTTACTTTAAATAAAAACTTTATTCATACATTTTATACCCAAATATATTAAAATAATTATCTTTTAAAGATTCAAATTTAAATCCAGATTCAAATTCAAATTTTACTTTTAAAATCCAATTTAAAATCAATCCAAACATTTATATTTTAAATAAGCACATTATTAAGTTTGAAATGATTATTTCATTTAAAAACAACTCAAGACAATATATATATATATATTTAAACAATACTTATTAATTTTAGAAATGATAAATCTATTTAAAATCAAATTTATAATCACAACTTAAATAATTATTCTTATTAAAATCAATCTATACCATAATTAAAACATCATATTATTATTATTTGGTTATTTATATTTGAAATAACAATATTATCAATTTAAAATAATTTAAATTAAGAGATTATCACATTTTAAACTTCTCGAAATTCCGGGATATCACACTTAAAGTCTTTGCACTTTAATTCGACCACGTTAGGTCGCAAGTATATTCCTACTTTGATGGTTTTGGGATTGATTTCTTTGGACTTTACTCTCGTCTTCGAACGTGAAATTATGTGATTCGATTTGTTTCAATAATCGTTTTGTGACTTGTCACTCTAAAGATATGAAGGTTTCAATACTAGTTGTTAACCGGCATCTTGGCCCGGTTACAAAATGACGGTTGAAGAAATTATCATTAGCACTAGACAAGATTCTGATCAAGGAGAGACTGGAGGTGGTAGGAAGTTGTCAGGCCTACAATAAAGCAAGAGCATTCTGCCTGCCTGGCCTGGTGCGCAGATTCACCCACTATGGGCAGAGGCACCTTGTTCCTAAGCCCATGAAGGAAGTCCAACCCATCTTCCTCTATAAATAGAAGGGCAGGGGCACAATGAAATGGATCCTTTTTTGGAGAACACTGGGGAGACTCTGCCATTTTTGAGACTTATCTTCTCTACTTAACAACTTCATTCAAGCATTTGATTCACGAATTGTATTTGTAATCAACTATTAAGAAGATCAATAAAGTTTAACCTCAAAGTGGACGTAGGCAATTACGCTAAACCACTATAAATTTGGTGTTCTTACTTTCTGCATTTAAATTAGCATTCTCTTCCTTGTTTAATTTATCTTCATCACTTATATCTCTACACAATCTTTCTCAACGAGGTTAGTGACCAATTTTGGTGCTAACACTAGTAGTAAATACCAAAACTCTTTCATCAAAGCGATTTCAACACTATTTTACTACAAAGCTCTTTCTTCTCAAACCGTTTTCTAATCTACTAGTATATACAAGCCTTTACTTCACTCGGATGAGAAATCAAATTAAACGACTTAGTAAAACGATTGGTATGAAACGCTTGCGTTCACTTCATCGGTTAGCTCTTGGACTTGTTCGATTGAACCCTTTTTGTGACAATTTTCTAGTGAAGATCTACAGTTTGTTCGTAAATATTTAAGTTAAGCTAGTGGTTATGGGACATGAAGCTAAACTCATATATTTACTAGCTTAGTGTAATTGACACTTCCTTATGATCATGACGATCATTTTTGTGATTTAGACTAGCGATTGAGCGATGTCTCTTTGTCTGCGAGGGAGACTACACCCCGCTTTTGTGATGTTTCACCATCACATATATGGGGTAGCACCCCATGGTCTTCGGGCCATTCATGTATTAAAATTTAATGGATAGCTTCCATGAGATAGCTTCTCGTTCATGTGTTATACACGTTGGTGAGTTTTCATGCTCCCGTTCATGTGTTAGGCCTCCCCCCTTTTTATGTGTTTTTCTGGATTTCTTGTGTTGATTTCTGGAATTTGTGCTTGACCAATTTTCATGATTTTTATTGATATGATATCAGTTTTTGTGCATTGGTGAATTCATGTGTTATTGACTTGTTATGAATACAAGTTTAGGGTATGATACCCTATTTTATCTTTGAGAAGATTCTTGTGATATTGGTTAATCTTTTGTTGATTATCATTTACATACTTATAGTAGTATGCTGTTATGGTTGTTACATGCTCATGCCATATTATTTATCCTATACCTTATCATCTAATATTTATAGCTAGACTGATCCGTTTATTATTTTCTTATAAATAATACTCGGGTCAGACCGAGATGTTACAGGTGCTTCTGCTTGACTTCTCTTCAGGATTATTCTGACTTTTGGCTAACTACTTAGATTAATAGTTTTTGGTTGTACACTTTTGAGATATAGACTCTATGTTGTGTACTTATTCTTTTGTATAACACATGTTGCTATTCTTTTGTATTATCGTGGATCTTTCTGACCACTACTCTGATGTACACTTTCATGTGTTATATATATTTATTCATATCTTCTTCCGCCTTTGTGATATGGATGTCTGTGACTGATTTATGTTATGATTATTTCTATGTTTGTTTCCAAAGATTTTATATAGCCACCGTGTGATAGCTTTGAGTTTGTATCGGTATGTCGGATTTCCTCCTTAAATGAAGCTCATGCTATACCATCTGACATATCGATGCTCGCTTAAAGAAGTTACATGGATTGTCGCTCCTCAACAGCATTATTCTCCATGCTAGTTGACAGCACTACCTCGTAGTGTTCTTGGCTAGCGTGGGTATAGAGGTGGGGCGTCACAACTTGGTATCAGAGCCAAACTTCGGAAAAATATAGAATAACTTAACAAGGATCATCGTCCTAAGTCCACCTTAGGAGTTGTGTTTTAGGATTTAGTTCGAGTCTTCGAACCAATTCATCCTGTTTTCTTTATGATTCCTTGTTTCATCTATCAAGATTGCTTGATATTCATTTGGTGAATAACCTTTTTCTTCTTCTCTCTTTCTTAAAGAAGAGAATGTCTAGACCAGGTCGTCCTAGAGCTGGGCCATCTACTGTCACTTCCCAGGATGGAGTTTTTATGACTGCTCATCAACTTCTTGATCTAGTAAAGAATGCTCAGGCAGCTGGTCCTAATCCGGAACCAACTCACCCTAAGTCTGGATTTGCACGTTTGTGCAACGATTATACCAACTTGGGCGAGAAACCATTCAAGGGTTCCGAAACTATTATCGAGGTCTATGCTTGGTTAAGAACATGCGATCGAATCTTTTCTCGCATGAATCTTGTCGATCTTCACCGTGTTCAGGTGGCTTCCAGTATGCTCCAAGAGAGAGCATTGGATTGGTACGAACTTCTTATTTCTGAAATCAATGAAGCGGATCTCACCTGGGAGCAATTCCAGGAACGCTTCGAATTAAAATTCGTACCAGAACCAGAGAAGGTGACGTTGGCTCGTCGTTTTATAGACCTTGTTCAAGGTGAATCCTCTATGATAGATTATGTCGCATCCTTCGAGTCACTGTCTAAATATGGGGTTGAATATATCAATACCCCATTGAAGAAGAACCAGAGGTTCGTCTATGGCTTAAACAAGAATCTCAAGAAGCCATTACTTCTAAAATTAGAAGTTCATTTCGACCAACTTATTGATATCGCTCTTCGTCTTGAAGAGGCTGATAAGGACAGTGATGTTGAAGTGGTGGCTTCCAAACCAAACTTCAACAACAAGAAGAGGCCAAACAAATTCAAAGGTCCTTATCCCAACAAAAAGGGAAAACAAGCAACTCCCGCGGCAAGGACATTTTCCCCTAGTGATAGGAAATGCTTCAACTGTGGTGCTAAGGGCCATTTTGCGAACAAGTGTTCAAAGCCCCGTTCTTGTCGGTACTATAAAAGCCCGGATCATTATATGCATCTATGCCCTAGGCTTCCAAACAAGAAGGAGGGAACGTTAAACGTTGCTCAAGCCCTTGGCAACACATCTCGCGGACAAGGTATGTCTCATTCTGTCCTTGATGGCATTATTATATTTCATGATCAACCTATTAGAGTTCTCTTTGATACGGGTGCATCCCATTCTTTTATATCAAAGGAACTTGTCGATACCTTTTCTTTAAGTGTTGTTGCTTTAATGACTTCTTTAAGAATTGCAAATCCAGTTGGTGGATCCGCAACTCTTAGTTACTTTGTAAAGACGTGGAGATTATTTTGTGTGATCTTTCTTTCCTAGCCGATTTGCATGTCATGCGTTACTTAGGCTTTGGAATGATTTTGGGTATGGATTGGCTTAATCGTTATGAAGCTCATATCCTATGTCCTGAGCGGACTATTTATCTCCGTCATCCGCAATCTGTTAATCAGATTTCTATTGTTCTTAAAGATTCGGATTCCGCTTTGGTTGCATCTTTATATTCTTTAAATCCTCGTGATAATGATAATGATGATGAGGAGGATGTCATTTCTCTTATTCGCGTCGTTCGTGAATTTTCCGACATCTTTGAGCCCGTTTTAGGACTACCACCTAAGCAAGCACTTGAGTTCAAAATTAATCTTATACCTGGAGCTCAACCTATTACTCGTCCTCCTTATCGCATGTCTAATAAGGAGAACGAGGAGATGCGCAAACAACTATTCGAGTTAGAGACGAAGCAACTTATTCGCTCTAGTTCCTCGCCTTGGGGAGCTTCAGCTATTTTCGTAAGTAAGTCCGATGGTACACTTAGGCTTTGCGTCGACTATCGCAAGCTTAATGACCTTACTATTAAGAATAAATATCCTTTACCTCGGATCGATGATCTGTTTGATCAACTTAGTGGTGCTAGAGCCTTTTCAAAATTGGACTTGGCTACCGGTTTTCATCAGCTTCGTATTACAGAGGATAGTATTCCTTTGACTTCTTTCCGTACTCGATATGGATCTTATGAGTGGCTTGTTATGCCATTTGGTTTAACGAATGCTCCGGCTTATTTCGTTGACCTCATGAATCGAGTTTTCAAAGATTTCCTCGATCGGTTCGTTCTCATCTTTATTGATGATATTCTTGTGTATTCTAAAACCGAAGAGGAACATGAAAAGCATCTTCGAATTGTATTGAAAAATCTTAGGAGCAATCAACTAAAAGCAAAATTTTCCAAATGCCACTTTTGACAATCTAGTGTGAAGTTTCTCGGTCATATTATTTCCGAATCCGGAATATCAGTGGATCCTTCAAAGATCGAAGCGATCCAAAATTGGAAGAGACCGGAGAGCGTGACTGAAATCCGTAGCTTTCTCGGATTGGCTGGTTATTATCGCCGTTTTATAAAAGACTTTTCTAAGATTGTCGTGCCTCTTACTGGCTTAACAAAGAAAGGTGTTAAATACATTTGGTCGGACAAATGTGAAACTTCTTTTCAGAAATTAAAAGAACTCCTTTCTGATGCTCCTATTCTTATTATTCCCGAAGGGAATCAAGATTTTGTTGTTTATACCGATGTTAGTCGCGTTGGTTTGGGTGTCGTTCTTATGCAAAAAGAACGTGTTATTGCTTATGCTTCTAGGCAATTGAAGCCGGCTGAGACTAGATATGCCACACATGATTTAGAACTCGCGACTATCATTTTTGCCCTTCGAATTTGGCGACACTATCTTTTGGGAGAGAAATTTATACTTTATACTGATCATAAGTCTTTGAAATATTTATTCTCTCTAAAGGAACTTAATTTGCATCAACAGCGTTGGCTCAAGTTCCTTGCCTCTTATGATCTTGATATCCTTTATACTCCAGGAAAGGGAAATCGAGTTGCCGATACTCTTAGTCGCAAAGCAACAAGCGGTTGTTTCCATGATGATATCCGAATGGAGGGATCTCGAGGTTTTATCCACTTGTGAAATTCGAGACCGTGTCTCCGATTTATGTTCATCTTTTGTACTATGTAGCCTTGAGGCTCGTCCTTCTCTTTTAGACCGCATTCTTGAAGCTCAACAGCTAGATCCTGAATTGGCTTCACTTAGCCAAAATCTTAAGGATAAAACCGATATTGAAGGTTTGAAAGACTTCGATATTGATTTTCGTGGCGACATTCGGAAATTTGGTAGACTGATCGTACCAAATATTGGTGATCTTCGTAGAGATATTCTAGAAGATTCTCATCGTTCCAAATATTCTATTCATCCCGGTAGCAGTAAAATGTACGTAGATATGAAGCGACTTTATTACTGGGAGGGAATGAAATCCGATATCGCTAACTTTGTTAGGTGTTGCATGACTTGCCAACTTGTTAAGGCTGAACATCAAAGGCCTGGTGGGTTATTGCAACCATTGGAAATTCCAGTTTGGAAGTGGGATCAAATTTCCATGGATTTTATTGATGGCCTTCCCCGTTCTCATTCGGGTCATAATAGTTTATGGGTGATCGTTGACAGACTTACTAAATCTGCCCATTTTATTCCTGTTCGGTCGAACCGAACCGTTCCTCTTCTGGCCAAACATTTTATCAAAGAAATTGTTAAACTGCATGGAGTTCCTTCTTCCATTGTCAGTGATCGAGATCCATTGTTTACTAGTGGATTTTGGAAGGGTCTTCAAAAAGCTTTGGGAACGAAGCTTAATTTTAGCACCACTTATCACCCCGGTTCGATGGACAAACTGAGCGTGTGAATCAAACTCTTGAAGATCTTCTTCATGCTTGTGTTCTTGACTTTGGTGGAAGTTGGGAAGATCATATTTCACTTGTTGAATTTTCCTATAATAACAGCTTCCAATCTAGTATTAGTATGGCTACTTTCGAGGCACTGTACGGAAGACCATGCCGATCTCCTTCTTGTTGGCTTGAGGCCGGTGAGAAGCTGGTTTTAGGTCCAGATTTTATCCGGGATTCCACACAAAAGATTGAACTTATTCGTCATAGGATGAAAGAAGCCCAGAGTAGACAAAAATCCTATGTCGATAAATGAAGAAGAAAATTAGAATTTTCTGTGGGAGATCTTGTGTTTATTCATGTTTCACCTATAAAGGGTGTTGTACGTTTCAGTCGATCGGGAAAGTTAGCGCCTCGATATATTGGTCCATTTCCTATCACTGAACGTATTGGCTCCATGGCTTATCGCCTTTCATTACCGGCTCATTTTTCTTCCATGCATGACGTGTTTCACGTTTCTCAATTACGGAAGTGCCTTCGGGATTCCGATTCTATTCTTGAGCCCGGTGTTGTGGAAGAGATTGAAGTTTCACCTAATTTAACTTATGAGCAGCATCCTGTTCAAATTATTGCTTCGGAGATCAAACGTCTTCGAAATAAAGATGTTCCGCTTGTTAAAGTTCAATGGTCCTCAAATCCTAAGGATTGCTCTTGGGAAAGTAGAGAATTCATCGAGCGTACACATCTGGAATTACTTTCTCATGCTCATTGAGGTAAACTTCTTATTTCAAATCTCTTTTATGTTAATATGCTTTTATGGTTGTTACTTTTATTTCCATCTTACTTATTGCGAGGACGCAATTTCTTTAAGGAGGGGAGTCTGTAACAACCCGCATATTTATCGATTTTTTTTATTTAAATATTTTATCGTTAGTCGGATTTTAGTCCGAAAAGCTACTTTTTGCATACGGACGAATTAGAACTCGAGACCACTTCCATTGAGTTCGAAACGTCGTTTGCAATCTTTTAAGTATAAACATCGGTATGTTTGGAGATAGTGAAATTTTCGTCACTTTTTGCTTTGGGCCTTTGGTTTGGACTGCACCTTCTTTAGTTCAGCCCAACCCTCTTCCTCACTTCATTCACCATTTGTTTTAACATTCTAGCTTCATCAAAAATGGTGGTGGGAAGAGGAAATTAAAACTCCAAACCTAAATTCAATTGCAAATCCAACATTCAACTCCAAATTCAAGTAGAAGATATTGGATTCAAGCTTTGGATTGCTTCTCCTTGCTTTCAAATTTCATCTTCTTCCAGTTTAGTGAAAATGTGAGATTTTTAATCTCACATCTTGCCTATAATCGTCATTGGACTGTTGGGAATGATTCCCCATCACTTTAACATGTTTGTTTGTATTGGATTTGGATTGAATGGGCGAAAAGCCCCAATTTTCAGTATTTTTGGTGATTTCCTGGCACTAAGTCGCTCTGGAGTGTTAGCTCGCTGGCCTTAGGTCGTTTCCGACCTATTATCACTCGCCTGCAGTTAGGTCGTCTCGCCATTTGCGTGGGAAAGTCGCACTGGTCTTAGGTCGCTTGTCACGGCATAAGTCGTAGGTCGCTTGGCCTATAAGACGATAGGTCACTCAGCATTACGTCGCTAGGTCGCATGCCTAGTTAAGTCGTTAGGTCGTGTGCCATTAGGTCGCTCGTCCTTGTCACATGTTAGGTCGCGAGTCTTCGTTAGGTCGCTTCCGACCTTACATCACTCGGAGGTTCTAGGTCGCGGCTACGTTAGGTCGTATGTTGCTCGCTGTGCTCCAGTCGCTAGGTCGCTAGCTCGTAGGTCGCTAAGTCGTAGGTCGTCTCCGACCTTATATCGCCCGGCTTGTTTAAGTTAAGTCGCGCACCCTTTTAGGTCACGTACCTCTTTTAAGTCGCTTGGCCTGCATCTGTTAGGTCGTTAGACCCATTGCCAATTTAGGTCGCTGGACCTCTTAGGCCGCTCACCTTTAGGTCGTAGACCTTAGGTCGCTGGACCTCATCTCTTAGGTTGTTCGACCGGTCTTATAGTTAGGTCGCGTATCCCCTTAGGTCGTTGGACCTCTTAGGTCGCTCGCCTTTAGGTCGTAGACCTTAGGTCGCTTGGCCTCACTTGCTCAGTTAGGTCACTCTGCCATTCCAGTTAGGTCGCAACCACTAGGTCTCTTGGCTTGATTTCTTTAGGTCGTTTGACCTGTATTTCACTAGGTCGCTCGACCTGTTCTCCTGCAAGGTCGCACGGCAATCTACCTTTAGGTCGTTCAACCTATTTGACTTAAAGTCTTTGCACTTTAATTCGACCACGTTTGGTCGCAAGTATATTCCTACTTTGATGGTTTTGGGATTGATTTCTTTGGACTTTACTCTCATCTTCGAACGTGAAATTATGTGATTCGATTTGTTTCAATAATCGTTTTGTGACTTGTCACTCTAAAGATATGAAGGTTTCAATACTAGTAGTAAATACCAAACTCTTTCATCAAAGCGATTTCAACACTATTTTACTACAAAGCTCTTTCTTCTCAAACCGTTTTCTAATCTACTAGTATATACAAGCATTTACCTCACTCGGATGAGAAATCGAATTAAACGACTTAGTAAAACGAGTGGTATGAAATGCTTGCGTTCACTTCGTCGGTTAGCTCTTGGACTTTTTCGATTGAACCCTTTTTGTGACAATTTTCTAGTGAAGATCTACAGTTTGTTCATAAATATTTAAGTTAAGCTAGTGGTTATGGGACATGAAGCTAAACTTATATATTTACTAGCTTAGTGTAATTGACACTTCCTTATGATCATGACGATCATTTTTGTGATTTAGACTAGCGATTGAGCGATGTCTCTTTGTCTACGAGGGAGACTAGACCCCGCTTTTGTGATGTTTCACCATCACATATATGGGGTAGCACCCCATGGTCTTCGGGCCGTTCATGTGTTAAAATTTAATGGATAGCTTCCATGAGATAGCTTCTCGTTCATGTGTTATACACGGTGGTGAGTTTTCATGCTCCCGTTCTTGTGTTAGGCCTCCCCCCTTTTTTTGTGTTTTTCTGGATTTCTTGTGTTGATTTCTGGAATTTGTGCTTGACCAATTTTCATGATTTTTATTGATATGATATCAGTTTTTGTGCATTGGTGAATTCATGTGTTATTGACTTGTTATGAATACAAGTTTAGGGTATGATACCCTATTTTATCTTTGAGAAGATTCTTGTGATATTGGTTAATCTTTTGTTGATTATCATTTACATACTTATAGTAGTATGCTGTTATGGTTGTTACATGCTCATGCCATATTATTTATCCTATACCTTATCATCTGATATTTATAGCTAGACTGATCCGTTTATTATTTTCTTATAAATAATACTCGGGTCAGACCGAGATGTTACAGGTGCTTCTGCTTGACTTCTCTTCAGGATTATTTTGACTTTTGGCTAACTACTTAGATTAGTAGTTTTTGGTTGTACACTTTTGAGATATAGACTCTATGTTGTGTACTTATTCTTTTGTATAGCACGTGTTGCTATTCTTTTGTATTATCGTGGATCTTTCTGACCACTACTCTGATGTACACTTTCATGTGTTATATATATTTATTCATATCTTCTTCCGCCTTTGTGATATGGATGTCTGTGACTGATTTATGTTATGATTATTTCTATGTTTGTTTCCGAAGATTTTATATAGCCACCGTGTGATAACTTTGAGTTTGTATCGGTATGTCGGATTTCCTCCTTAAATGAAGTTCATGCTATACCATCTGACATATCGATGCTCGCTTAAAGAAGTTACATGGATTGTCGCTCCTCAACAGCCTTATTCTCTGTGCTAGTTGACAGCACTACCTCGTAGTGTTCTTGGCTAGCGTGGGTATAGAGGTGGGGCGTCACAACTTGGTATCAGAGCCAAACTTCGGAAAAATATAGAATAACTTAACAAGGATCATCGTCCTAAGTCCACCTTAAGAGTTGTGTTTCAGGATTTAGTTCGAGTCTTCGAACCAATTCATCCTGTTTTCTTTATGATTCCTTGTTTCATCTATCAAGATTGCTTGATATTCATTTGGTGAATAACCTTTTTCTTCTTCTCTCTTTCTTAAAGAAGAGAATGTCTAGACCAGGTCGTCCTAGAGCTGGACCAACTACTGTCACTCCCCAGGATGGAGTTTTTATGACTGCTCAGCAGCTTCTTGATCTAGTAAAGAATGCTCAGGCAGCTGGTCCTAATCCGGAACCAACTCACCCTAAGTCTGGATTTGCACGTTTGTGCAACGATTATACCAACTTGGGCGGGAAACCATTCAAGGGTTATGAAACTATTATCGAGGTCTAGGCTTGGTTAAGAACATGCGATCAAATCTTTTCTCGCATGAATCTTGTCGATCTTCACCGTGTTCAGGTGGCTTCCAGTATGCTCCAAGAGAGAGCATTGAATTGGTACGAACTTCTTATTTCTGAAATCAATGAAGCGGATCTCACCTGGGAGCAATTCCGGGAACGCTTCGAATTAAAATTCGTACCAGAAGCAGAGAAGGTGACGTTGGCTCGTCGTTTTATAGACCTTGTTCAAGGTGAATCCTCTGTGATAGATTATGTCGCATCCTTCGAGTCACTGTCTAAATATGGGGTTGAATATATCAATACCCCATTGAAGAAGAACCAGAGGTTCGTCTATGGCTTAAACAAGAATCTCAAGAAGCCATTACTTCTAAAATTTGAAGTTCCTTTCGACCAACTTATTTATATCGCTCTTCGTCTTGAAGAGGCTGATAAGGACAGTGATGTTGAAGTGGTGGCTTCCAAACCAAACTTCAACAACAAGAAGAGGCCAAACAAATTCAAAGGTCCTTATCCCAAAAAAAAGGGAAAACAAGCAACCCCTGCGGCAAGGACATTTTCCCCTAGTGATAGGAAATGCTTCAACTGTGGTGCTAAGGGCCATTTTGCGAACAAGTGTTCAAAGCCCCGTTCTTGTCGGTACTGTAAACTCCTGGATCATTATATGCATCTATGCCCTCGGCTTCCAAACAAGAAGGAGGGAACGTTAAACGTTGCTCAAGCCCCTGGCAACACATCTCGCGGACAAGGTATGTCTCATTCTGTCCTTGATGGCATTATTATATTTCATGATCAACCTATTAGAGTTCTCTTTGATACGGGTGCATCCCATTCTTTTATATCAAAGGAACTTGTCGATACCTTTTCTTTAAGTGTTGTTGCTTTAATGACTTCTTTAAGAATTGCGAATCTAGTTGGTGGATCCGCAACTCTTAGTTACTTTGTAAAGACGTGGAGATTATTTTGTGTGATCTTTCTTTCCTAGCCGATTTGCATGTCATGCGTTACTTAGGCTTTGGAATGATTTTGGGTATGGATTGGCTTAATCGTTATGAAGCTCATATCCTATGTCCTGAGCGGACTATTTATCTCCGTCATCCGCAATCTGTTAATCAGATTTCTATTGTTCTTAAAGATTCGGATTCCTCTTTGGTTGCATCTTTATATTCTTTAAATCCTCGTGATAATGATAATGATGATGAGGAGGATGTCATTTCTCTTATTCGCGTCGTTCGTGAATTTTTCGACATCTTTGAGCTCGTTTTAAGACTTCCACCTAAGCGAGCACTTGAGTTCAAAATTAATCTTATACCTGGAGCTCAACCTATTACTCGTCCTCCTTATCGCATGTCTAATAAGGAGAACGAGGAGATGGGCAAACAACTATCCGAGTTAGAGACGAAGCAACTTATTCGCTCTAGTTCCTCGCCTTGGGGAGCTTCAGCTATTTTCGTAAGTAAGTCCGATGGTACACTTAGGCTTAGCGTCGACTATCGCAAGCTTAATGACCTTACTATTAAGAATAAATATCCTTTACCTCGGATCGATGATCTGTTTGATCAACTTAGTGATGCTAGAGTCTTTTCACAATTGGACTTGGCTACCGATTTTCATCAGCTTCGTATTGCAGAGGATAGTATTCCTTTGACTTCTTTCCGTACTCGATATGGATCTTATGAGTGGCTAGTTATGCCATTTGGTTTAACGAATGCTGCGGCTTATTTCATTGACCTCATGAATCGAGTTTTCAAAGATTTCCTCGATCGGTTCGTTCTCATCTTTATTGATGATATTCTTGTGTATTCTAAAACCGAAGAGGAACATGAAAAGCATCTTCGAATTGTATTGAAAAATCTTAGGAGCAATCAACTAAAAGCAAAATTTTCCAAATGCCACTTTTGGCAATCTAGTGTGAAGTTTCACGGTCATATTATTTCCGAATCCGGAATATCAGTGGATCCTTCAAAGATCGAAGCGATCCAAAATTGGAAGAGACCGGAGAGCGTGACTGAAATCCGTAGCTTTCTCGGATTGGCTGGTTATTACCGCCGTTTTATAAAAGACTTTTCTAAGATTGCCGTGCCTCTTACTGGCTTAACAAAGAAAGGTGTTAAATACATTTGGTCGGACAAATGTGAAACTTCTTTTCAGAAATTAAAAGAACTCCTTTCTGATGCTCCTATTCTTATAATTCCCGAAGGGAATCAAGATTTTGTCGTTTATACCGATGTTATTCGCGTTGGTTTGGGTGTCGTTCTTATGCAAAAAGAACGTGTTATTGCTTATGCTTCTAGGCAATTGAAGCCGGCTGAGACTAGATATGCCACACATGATTTAGAACTCGCGGCTATCATTTTCGCCCTTCGAATTTGGCGACACTATCTTTTGGGAGAGAAATTTATACTTTATACTGATCATAAGTCTTTGAAATATTTATTCTCTCAAAAGGAACTTAATTTGCGTCAACAGCGTTGGCTTGAGTTCCTTGCCTCTTATGATCTTGATATCCTTTATACTCCCGGAAAGGGAAATCGAGTTGCCGATACTCTTAGTCGCAAGCAACAAGCGGTTGTTTCCATGATGATATCCGAATGGAGGTATCTCGAGGTTTTATCCACTTGTGAAATTCGAGACCGTGTCTCCGATATATGTTCATCTTTTGTACTATGTAGCCTTGAGGCTCGTCCTTCTCTTTTAGACCGCATTCTTGAAGCTCAACAGCTAGATCCTGAATTGGCTTCACTTAGCCAAAATCTTAAGGATAAAACCAATATTGAAGGTTTGAAAGACTTCGATATTGATTTTTGTGGCGACATTCGGAAATTTGGTAGACTGATCGTACCAAATATTGGTGATCTTCGTAGAGATATTCTAGAAGATTCTCATCGTTCCAAATATTATATTCATCCCGGTAGCAGTAAAATGTATGCAGATATGAAGCGACTTTATTACTGGGAGGAAATGAAATCTGATATCGCTAACTTTGTTAGGTGTTGCATGACTTGCCAACTTGTTAAGGCTGAACATCAAAGGCCTGGTGGGTTATTGCAACCATTGGAAATTCCAGTTTGGAAGTGGGATCAAATTTCCATGGATTTTATTGATGGCCTTCCCCGTTCTCATTCGGGTCATAATAGTTTATGGGTGATCGTTGACAGACTTACTAAATCTGCCCATTTTATTCCTATTCGGTCGAACCGAACCGTTCCTCTTCTGGCCAAACTTTTTATCAAAGAAATTGTTAAACTGCATGGAGTTCCATCTTCCATTGTCAGTGATCGAGATCCATTGTTTACTAGTGGATTTTGGAAGGGTCTTCAAAAAGCTTTGGGAACGAAGCTTAATTTTAGCACCGCTTATCACCCCCAGTCCGATGGACAAACTGAGCGTGTGAATCAAACTCTTGAAGATCTTCTTCGTGCTTGTGTTCTTGACTTTGGTGGAAGTTGGGAAGATCATATTTCACTTGTTGAATTTTACTATAATAACAGCTTCCAATCTAGTATTAGTATGGCTCCTTTCGAGGCACTCTACGGAAGACCATGCCGATCTCCTTCTTGTTGGCTTGAGGCCGGTGAGAAGCTGGTTTTAGGTCCAGATTTTATCCGGGATTCCACACAAAAGATTGAACTTATTCGTCATAGGATGAAAGAAGCCCAGAGTAGACAAAAATCCTATGTCGATAACTGAAGAAGAAAATTAGAATTTTCTGTGGGAGATCTTGTGTTTATTCGTGTTTCACCTATAAAGGGTGTTGTACGTTTCAGTCGATCGGGAAAGTTAGCGCCTCGATATATTGGTCCATTTCCTATCACTGAACGTATTGGCTCCATGGCTTATCGCCTTTCATTACCGGCTCAGTTTTCTGCCATGCATGACGTGTTTCACGTTTCTCAATTACGGAAGTGCCTTCGGGATTCCGATTCTATTCTTGAGCCCGGTGTTGTGGAAGAGATTGAAGTTTCACCTAATTTAACTTATGAGCACCATCCTGTTCAAATTATTGCTTCGAAGATCAAATGTCTTCGAAATAAAGATGTTCCGCTTGTTAAAGTTCAATGGTCCTCAAATCCTAAGGATTGCTCTTGGGAAACTAGAGAATTCATCGAGCGTACACATCTGGAATTACTTTCTCATGCTCATTGAGGTAAACTTCTTATTTCAAATCTCTTTTATGTTAATATGCTTTTATGGTTGTTACTTTTATTTCCATCTTACTTATTGCGAGGACGCAATTTCTTTAAGGAGGGGAGTCTGTAACAACCCGCATATTTATCGATTTTTTTTATTTAAATATTTTATCGTTAGTCGGATTTTAGTCCGAAAAGCTACTTTTTGCATACGGACGAATTAGAACTCGAGACCACTTCCATTGAGTTCGAAACGTCGTTTGCAATCTTTTAAGTATAAACATCGGTATGTTTGGAGATAGTGAAATTTTCGTCACTTTTTGCTTTGGGCCTTTGGTTTGGACTGCACCTTCTTTAGTTCAGCCCAACCCTCTTCCTCACTTCATTCACCATTTGTTTTAACATTCTATCTTCATCAAAAATGGTGGTGGGAAGAGGAAATTAAAACTCCAAACCTAAATTCAATTGCAAATCCAACATTCAACTCCAAATTCAAGTAGAAGATATTGGATTCAAGCTTTGGATTGCTTCTCCTTGCTTTCAAGTTTCATCTTCTTCCATTTTAGCGAAAAGGTGAGATTTTTAATATCACATCTTGCCTATAATCGTCATTGGACTGTTGGGAATGATTCCCCATCACTTTAACATGTTTGTTTGTATTGGATTTGGATTGAATGGGCAAAAAGCCCCAATTTTCAGTATTTTTGGTGATTTCCTGGCACTAAATCGCTCTGGAGTGTTAGCTCGCTGGCCTTAGGTCGTTTCCGACCTATTATCACTCGCCTGCAGTTAGGTCGTCTCGCCATTTGCGTGGGAAAGTCGCACTGGTCTTAGGTCGCTTGTCACGGCATAAGTCGTAGGTCGCTTGGCCTATAAGACGATAGGTCGCTCAACATTACATCGCTAGGTCGCATGCCTAGTTAAGTCGTTAGGTCGTGTGCCATTAGGTCGCTCGTCCTTGTCACATGTTAGGTCGCGAGTCTTCGTTAGGTCGCTTCCGACCTTACATCACTCGGAGGTTCTAGGTCGCGGCTACGTTAGGTCGTAGGTCGCTCGCTGTGCTCCAGTCGCTAGGTCGCTAGCTCGTAGGTCGCTAAGTCGTAGGTCGTCTCCGACCTTATATCGCCCGGCTTGTTTGAGTTAGGTAGCGCACCCTTTTAGGTCGCGTACCTCTTTTAAGTCGCTTGGCTTGCATATGTTAGGTCGTTAGACCCATTGCCAATTTAGGTCTCTGGACCTCTTAGGCCACTCACCTTTAGGTCGCAGACCTTAGGTCGCTGGACCTCATCTCTTAGGTTGTTCGACCGGTCTTATAGTTAGGTCGCGTATCCCCTTAGGTCGTTGGACCTCTTAGGTCGCTCGCCTTTAGGTCGCAGACCTTAGGTCGCTTGGCCTCACTTGCTCAGTTAGGTCACTCTGCCATTCCAGTTAAGTCGCAACCACTAGGTCGCTTGGCTTGATTTCTTTAGGTCGTTTGACCTGTATTTCACTAGGTCGCTCGACCTGTTCTCCTGCTAGGTCGCACGGCAGTCTACCTTTAGGTCGTTCAACCTATTTGACTTAAAGTCTTTGCACTTTAATTCGACCACGTTTGGTCGCAAGTATATTCCTACTTTGATGGTTTTGGGATTGATTTCTTTGGACTTTACTCTCGTCTTCGAACGTGAAATTATGTGATTCGATTTGTTTCAATAATCGTTTTGTGACTTGTCACTCTAAAGATATGAAGGTTTCAATACTAGTAGTAAATACCAAAACTCTTT
This sequence comes from Allium fistulosum, assembly GCA_030737815.1. Classification (NCBI taxonomy): domain Eukaryota; kingdom Viridiplantae; phylum Streptophyta; class Magnoliopsida; order Asparagales; family Amaryllidaceae; genus Allium; species Allium fistulosum. The sequence continues at coordinate 1,029,709,765 of CM060902.1, forward strand.
CATCAAAGCGATTTCAACACTATTTTACTACAAAGCTCTTTCTTCTCAAACCGTTTTCTAATCTACTAGTATATACAAGCCTTTACTTCACTCGGATGAGAAATCGAATTAAACGACTTAGTAAAACGAGTGGTATGAAACGCTTGCGTTCACTTCGTCGGTTAGCTCTTGGACTTGTTCGATTGAACCCATTTTGTGACAATTTTCTAGTGAAGATCTACAGTTTGTTCGTAAATATTTAAGTTAAGCTAGTGGTTATGGGACATGAAGCTAAACTCATATATTTACTAGCTTAGTGTAATCGACACTTCCTTATGATCATGACGATCATTTTTGTGATTTAGACTAGCTATTGAGTGATGTCTCTTTGTTTGCGAGGGAGACTAGACCCCGCTTTTGTGATGTTTCACCATCACATATATGGGGTAGCACCCCATGGTCTTCGGGCCGTTCATGTGTTAAAATTTAATGGATAGCTTCCATGAGATAGCTTCTCGTTCATGTGTTATACGCGTTGGTGAGTTTTCATGCTCCCGTTCATGTGTTAGGCCTCCCCCCTTTTATGTGTTTTTCTGGATTTCTTGTGTTGATTTCTGGAATTTGTGCTTCACCAATTTTCATGTTTTTCATTGATATGATATCAGTTTTTGTGCATTGGTGAATTCATGTGTTATTGACTTGTTATGAATACAAGTTTAGGGTATGATACCCTATTTTATCTTTGAGAAGATTCTTGTGATATTGGTTAATCTTTTGTTGATTATCATTTACATACTTATAGTAGTATGCTGCTATGGTTGTTACATGCTCATGCCATATTATTTATCCTATACCTTATCATCTGATATTTATAGCTAGACTGATCCGATTATTATTTTCTTATAAATAATACTCGGGTCAGACCGAGATGTTATAGGTGCTTCTGCTTGACTTCTCTTTAGGATTATTTTGACTTTTGGCTAACTACTTAGATTAGTAGTTTTTGGTTGTACACTTTTGAGATATAGACTCTATGTTGTGTACTTATTCTTTTGTATAGCACGTGTTGCTATTCTTCTGTATTATCGTGGATCTTTCTGACCACTACTCTGATGTACACCTTCATGTGTTATATATATTTATTCATATCTTCTTCCGCCTTTGTGATATGGATGTCTGTGACTGATTTATGTTATGATTATTTCTATGTTTGTTTCCGAAGATTTTATATAGCCACCGTGTGATAGCTTTGAGTTTGTATCGGTATGTCGGATTTCCTCCTTAAATGAAGTTTATGCTATACCATCTGACATATCGATGCTCGCTTAAAGAAGTTACATGGATGGTCGCTCCTCAACAGCCTTATTCTCCGTGCTAGTTGACAGCACTACCTCGTAGTGTTCTTGGCTAGCGTGGGTATAGAGGTGGGGCATCACAATTATTAACAACGGATGAAATAATTATTGAAATTCAAAATCCATTTCAATAACATTCTCACTTTTCATCTAAATTCTCATTTATGCAATATTTAAATATTATATTCCACTTATAGTGCAATTAATCCACTTATTAAATTTCAAATTATAAATATATTAATAAATCTTGGTTTTCACTCGTCAAATCAACCAATCTTCATATTATAAATAAAATTAACATTTTACATCTTATATAATTAACCATCTTTAATGAAAATTAATGGCAATTGATTTCACCTTAAACGTTATAAATTATAAATTGAAATCCAAATAAATTTGTTTATTGATTTTTAAAATCTTGCTATTAATAAATTGACATTTTAGGGATGCGATTAACAATGAATTATATTGCACATCACTAATGTATTAATTAATTTATTTCCCATTTAACGTGCTACTCAATCTCCTCTTATTGCAAACTGATTTCCAAATTTTATGCAACATACTAGAGAAATAAATACATATCTAAATTGATTCGTTTTTTTTCCCATTCATTATACATAAATGCACACATACAAATTTAGATCGTAAATCCCATTAATCATTCCATCTTGGTTCCATTCCTTTCCACATCAACTATCACTTTATGAATAAGTTAGCATTTCCTATTCATTTTGTTACATTCACTTATATTCACTAAATAAATTGGTATTCCATTTAATCTATTAATTATTATCATTAATTATTGCAATTCATTATCTAGTATAAATTTTGAATCAATTTCCTAATTTTTCAAATTTCAATAAAATAAAACCTTACAATTGTTTACAAATAAAAATGGGGATTGTACTAAATAAATTATTAATTGTCCTTCATTACTTTATTACCTCAATTTACATTCAATTCCATCAATCAATATTTTATGTCATTGATAAATTCAATTGATTCCCTCTCACCGTTTAATAGCCTAAGTAAACTAGTAACCATTAATAACGGTCACTAATTTCCTTAAATCACATTTATGGATTTATGGTTTCCCATAAATGTTGCAATAACTCATATGATATTAATTTATCCAATAACCATTAAATTTATACTAATACATCAATTTGTACAATATATCTCTTGTTTCCTTAAATATGTTTTTATTAAGTTTTTATTTACTCTTCCATTGCTTTATTAATAATCATTAAAGTAACGTTTATATCAATAACACATTATAATTACTTACCATTTAAATGAGTTTGATTTCTAATAAGTTAATTAGCCAATTAATTAGGTAATTTATACAAATTTGTTATCATACCCATAAATTTACACTTATAACTAAGTCCTACGTTTGAATTTCTTCAAATTACTAAAAATAGTTTTTAATTACCATTGCTATATTTTAATTTAGCGTTCATTCCACTATAAATTTTATCACCTTTATTATTTCTACTAAGATTTAATTACAAATCCTATTAAATTAACAAATTTAATTGTCGAAATTTACGGGTCGTTACACTCTCCCCCACTCAAAACTTTTCGTCCCCGAAAAGGAAAGGAAGGGAAAAAAAGAAAAAGAAAAGAAAAGAAGGATTTAGAAATTAATATATCTTACTTTAGATATTAAATTTATAAACAAATAAATTTACAAAATTAATTAATTTAAACAAAATATCCCAATTTATAACCAATAGATCATTTTGTATTCAAATTTATAAAGTTTGGAAAACATTTCAAAATAATTTCTAAGTCCAAAATTTTACGGAAAATTTCAGCAGTCTCCTTTGTACGGAGGGGCTCGGAAGAAAATATAATATAAATATAACAATATACAAGAAATATTTTCCAAAATAATATTTATCCCAACACGGGAAAACAATATAATAACGCGATAAACCGTAATCCGAAAACGTACATATTTGTCGGGCAATTAACGCTTATTTATGGAACCAAAAGCAGTAGCAATTGCTTCCATAACATGATTTCATATAATCTAAAAGGGTTAACAATTTATATAAGATGAAATATTAAGGTTGTTTCAACCACAACAAAAATCAATACAACAAACACTTGCAACAAGGCATACAACCCTAAAATCAATCATTCATTCATATCAAACAAAACAAATAGTTGTTCGGGTTCATAACTTTAAATTGTACAGAATGGAGAATAAACTACTGAGTGTACCTTTCACTCAGCAGTCTTAGGTGAAACTAAATAGATTATCCATACATTCAAACAATATTAAAGTATCATTACCCAAACAACCATAAGCCAAACAAACAACAAATTCAACAATAGATCAAGTTCATTATTATTAATTTCATTCCATATATTGTTGTTTGATTTCCTCTTTATTCATTATTTTTATACATTAAATCAAATTCCTTAGTAGGTAAATTTATTAACTTAAGTTTATAGTCATTTCCCAGTATTCATCTCTTGTTCTTATTTTATTCTGAGGTAACTTCAACTTATTACTTAAGTTTATTATTTTTCTATAATACTTTAATCCATACCAACTAGAACATCAATACTTATTAATTTTATTTATTCATTTTTAAATTAATTTCCTTTGCATATTTATTCATTTACTTGATTTTATTTATTCATTTATTAATAATATTCATGTTCAATTTTAGTTACTTGGCATAACAGTTATACTTTAATTCTTATTAATAAAAGAAATTTACTGAAATTTTCATTACATAAGTTTACTTGTACAATTTCCTATATATTTCCTCATTAAACATTTTCAACTTTTATAAATTTTTGGTAAGTTATATATATGCTTTTAAAGAATGAAATTGAAAGTTATACAAGTTTTCTTAATTCTTCTAATTTATTAAATGTTCAATAATCATTTCCTTTATTTCTTAGGTTACAATTTCAAATTTCATTTAATACCATTTATAACCTAGCATTAAATATCTTATTTCCTTTAGAGGTTTCAATTTATTAATTACCTACATTCCAATTCACTACAGTAATTGGGACTATTAATTTATTGAAACTTAAGAATTAAATACCGGGTTTTATTCAAAAATCATTTTAAAATAATAGAAAATATATATACTTATAATTTATATATCCAATTATATTTAAAATAATTTAAATTATTTATTTGTCTATCAAAATAATCTTGTAGTAAGACTACAATAGTGGTCTTCCCACTTCGAAACTCGAAAATGAATGTCGATGATGCGTGCACTCATCACAGAAATTATTTTCCAACGACAAAGAGGAAAGTACAGAACTTATTTTCCAAGAATTTTTACTTAAAACAATTCTTTCAACTTATATTGAAATATTTATATCAGAAACAACTTTATAAACAATATTATTATATTCCTAAATTATTCGAAAGAAATTTCCAAAAACCCGGAACTTAAGTTCTAAATTTCCAATTTTCACTTATTTTATCTTAAATCTTATTCAACTATTATTTATAAATTTCATTACCTAACAACCAATCTATTGCAACCAAATATATATCTTTTATGAAATATTTTACTTTATATATAGAAAATATAATAGGCAAAATTACTTCATTCACCTATATTAAAACAAATATTATGTCGGTCTGTCCTATTAAGTGTTTAGAAATCCCTATTGATGTCATAGCGTCCCATGCACCAACCAAAATTTATAAATACAAAACGGAACAGATTAACACAATATTAAAACCTTTTTATAACACTAACAAATACGCTCTCTCATATATATACACTCAGCGACTCCCATAGGGTATTACTACCCTATTAATAAAGAGTCAGACCCCACAAAGCTAAGGTTTATCGCTAAACCAAAGCTCTGATACCAACTATAACGCCCCCCTTTTTGTACGCTTAAGCAGACACACGTGCCAACTTAAACCATACAGAAGGGCAGATTGTTATGGGGTAAATAAGAAAAAGTGGAGAAATAAAAGAAACAAAATAGAATCTTGCAGCGGAACGATAAAATATAATAATCAAATAACAGTTCATGAAGCTGTTTTACAAAACATTTTATTATACTTATACAATACATATCAAAGTTACACATACCAGAGTATGATAATTAATGCAGCGGAATACAATGGTGTAGTGGAATATAATAAATAGTAGTAATAAAATCTTCGTCTTTGTCCTCCAGAAATAGAGCATTCAAATCCTGAAATGCTCAGGCTGACCCGAGCGAATAGAAAAGACAAAACACTCGAGTCAGAACTGTAACATTCCCCCTTCTGACCGCCTCCATGCGGTGATTAAACCAACTAGAAACGTTCAAAAAGACGAATTGTTATTTAGTTTATAACGTTTAAACAGAATCAGCCACAGAAACACAGAATAATAACAATAAATTAAAACAAATGAATCTTATTTCATTACTATAAATCTTTTTTTTACATACATCAGAGTTTATACAATTTAATACTGATACAGCGGAATATCTTAAAATACAATTTTCTTCTGAAAACTAAAAATGATTCTTTACTCTCCCTCTCTAACTTCGCTGCTCGAAAATCTTCAAGCTGTAAAATACTCGGTCTGACCCGAGTATTACATTCAAAAGAAAATAATACACAGGTCAGTCTAATTCAAACCAGTTTATGAGTGCATAGAGGCAATAATAATCAAATAGACGATAGTCAAAATAATTCCCGTCTATCCGACTCTTTAAACAAAGAAATCGGATGATGGTCGATATAACACTTAACATAAATTGTCACTTTAAAACCATCTCAATAATTTGATCGGCTGCCGTACACAGGTACATGAAAAAGAAAGCAGTTTCAATTGAAGCTATGCAAAAGCAAAATGCCAAAGTCATGGAACAGCAAGCAGTACAAAATAGAAGTACCACCAGAGATCAACTACAAGAACAACTATACAAACTATCAACCCCACTGGAACAAAATGCAAATATCAATATGGATGCAAAACAAACCAAGTGGAGATGAGATATATATATACAAAATGCAGAGAGATGGATCAATAGCCCCAAGTCAAAATGGAGCTACAGGAATGCAACTAAAACTGATGATAGTGAATGAGACAACAACTTCAAACTCAAGTGAACAGCTAAATGCAACATCAGTGGACGAATAGTGCAACTCAATGCAAATCAGTTCAAAATCCAAGCAGTGGTTAAGGTATGAAATCAGACAGTACAAGCATATGAGAATAATCAGTAATTACAAGGTGAAATGGAGCTTAAGAAATGAAATCAAACCAGACACTCTACCAAATCATACGAACAAGTCATAGAGAACATAAAGTCGAAGTGTTTTAAAACCAAACCTGGACAATGCTAACTGCAAATGCACAGCAAATATACTTGAAGGCTAGAGTATGCAAGGTGAAGAACATAGGTATGAAATGCAACTATGACTGGACAATGTTATTAGGAATGAACACAATGGTCAGCAGGACTAATATGACAACATAGCAAGCACTTAAATGCACAGAGCAAATTACAACCCAAGTCTGTGTTAAAAAGAGCAGTTTCACAAATATTTAAATCAAATTCAGTTTCAAAAGTATTTAAATCAAGTGCATTTTCAAAAGTATTTAAATCAAGTGCAGTTTCAAAAGTATTTAAATCAAGTGCAGTTTCAAAAGTATTTAAATCAAGTGCAGTTTCAAAAGTATTTAAATCAAGTGCAGTTTCAAAAGTATTTAAATCAAGTGCTGTAACGACCCGTATTTTTACGGATCGACAAGTTCGTCAAAATCTGGAATTTTTGCATTTTTAAGTCATTTCAGATTTTAGGCAAATTTTGCCTAAGTCCTAAGTCGTTCACGACTTAGCATGAGTCGTGAGTCGTATACGACTTAGGAGAGGAGTTCTGGGCGAGTTAAGGACTCAAGGAGATAAGTCGTAGCTGGGCTAGGTTAGTAGGTTGAAGTTTACTCGGCAAGTGTTAAGTCGTAGGTTGTAAGTCGTTGCCGAGTTAAGGGATAACAACCTAAGGAAGTGACCGACTTATAGTATTAACCGACTTAAGGATAGTGGTGAGTTAAGTGTTAAGTCGGCTGACGAGTTAAGGAAGTGGGGTTGACCGACTTAAGAGGTTAGGGCGACCTAAGGAAGAATAGTAGGCAGCCTAAGTACTCTGGAGTAGAGTTAGGTCGGCAACGACCTAAGGACATGTTGTGAGCGACCTAAGTGTTTGGGTGTTAAGTGTTAGGTCGGCAGTGTGTGTTGAGTTATGAGTCGGTAGGTCGTCTCCTGTGTTAAGTTGTTGAGTCGTCAACCGACTTAGGACTTGGGTTTTGCGGCAGTATGATGAGTCTGCTTCGTTGGGTCGGTCATATGGTTAAGTCGTAGGTCGGCGAGGCAGTTAAGTCGTTAGGTCGTATAGGCTGGTTAACTCGGCATAGCAGTAAGTCGTAGGTCGTCTAACTAGTTAAGGCGCATGCGCATTAAGTCGTAGACAGGGTTTGTATATGTGCATGTGTTGAGTCGAAGCTTGGTTAAGTCGGAGGCCTTTTCAGTTAAGTCGTAGGCGCATGCCATAAGTCGTAACCGACTTAGGAGACAGCTGTTTTGTTGCGAGTCATAGGCAGATGAGTTTTTAGGTCGGCAAGGCACTAGGTCGGCAAGGCACTAGGTCGGCATGGTGTTAAGTCGGCACCGACTTAAGGAGATAGCCGAGTTACGACTTAAGGGCAGTTTTCAGCTATAAATAGGAAAGCTTCTCTTCATTTTTGGGATCCGGATTTTTGAAGCGACGAAGTGCTGCCATTTTGAGAGCTCGACTTCTACACTTCTTCACTTCTTTTCTCCACTCTAATCTAGTGCTTCCATCCATCCAAATCGAAGATCAAGATTGAAGATTCAAGAGCTTAGATTGAAGATCTTCATCTTTTCAAGAGAGATTTCTTCATTTGAAGTGAGATCTTGTCGGATCTAGCTTAGTTCTTCGCTGTCCAGATCTGAAGTTGATATCTTTTGGATTGTTTAGGTGATTTGGTGAGTGGTGATTATCTCTCACACGGATCCAAAGGAGTATATCGGATTGTTGGCTCGTTTTGGTGTTAAAATAGAGATTTCCATGCATTTTCTTCATCCTATGTGTAGATCCATATAGATCCATTGTTCATGGTGATGTTGCATCCATTTTATCATATGTTAACCTATGCAAGTTCATTCATCAAGTTTGTAGAGATATAATACATGTTTTCATGCTTATTGGACTTTCAACTCTTTAATTACGAAAATGCCATTATTGTTATAATTGTCTACTTAGATCATATTTGAATGCTTGATTGCTTGGATTGATGTTTGATTTGATTGCTTGTTATGAACTAGATGATTGGTGATTAGATTTAGATCGAAGATGATTCAAAAGCTAAGGGAAAGGCTCTTGAATTGGGAAAGTTGCTCGTGGCATATGTAGCGGGATGATGAAGCTCTTATGCATAGATTTGACGATGTGATGTAGAGATGAGGCTTTGCGAGGATGTAATGAAGCGAGGCAATCATATGATGAAGACTTGGTCTAATCCAGACGGGATCATTCCAAGCATGTTGATAACTCGGTGATATGATTCGAGTTGAAGATAATGAATGGATATGAGAATAGTCGTCGAGGAGGATGACTAGGAGGCTTGGATAGCATCGTTGTTGAAGGTTCTAGCATGCTCTAAGCAAGAGTACGTTTGGGCAGATTCGATAGTCCCAACGGCCAACTGTTGATGGTCGAGTACTCTGGGCAGATTCGATAGTCCTAGGCACGGGCTGCGACGACGTGCGGGAGTTATGTCTAGAACCGGGGTTTCCATTAGCCCTTGACGGACGGCTGAAAGAATGTGCCGGTCATTCAATTAACGGTGATATCGAAGCAACGATAACAGTGATAGCCAGAGTCATGGATGTTTGGTTGTATCGTCATTCGGACTCAAGAGCGGTATTTTCTGGGTGCTTATCTGATTTAGGCCTTGGTACTTGGAAAACATCGCCCTTGACTCGAGTGATAGTAGTTTTACTTTAAATTGTATGCTCTGCTATGTTTGCTTCTGCTTAGTGTGTGTCTGGGGGCTATCACTGTAGAATGAGGTTGGAGTGGGAGGGTTGTATTCCTATTCCTTTTCCTTTATGCTCTTTTGGTATGTTGTTAGTTAATTTACTGCTCACTAAGACTGTTGTCTGACTCAAGGCTTTTTGTTTTAAATTCTTATTGCCTTGGGCTGTTCGTCCATTTTGGGACGGGCAGACTAGGTAGCAGGTGACAGGTGCTGTTCTCTTCTCACGATGCTGATATCGAAGACGAGCTAGAGGGTTGCATATTATTTTCTTATATGTACTGGATATTCCGCTGTTTTGTATTCTCTGAGAGATTTGTAGTGAGGCTGGATGTATTGACTATGTGGATGCTTGTATTCAACTATTATGGAGTTTTATATGATGTCATTTTGTTCTGTAAAGCTTCACTATACATATGTTCTATTGTATTTTGTCCATGCGCTGTGAGTAATACGATAGATTCTTTTGTTTTAAATCTTACCTTGACAATCGTCCATGGTCGCCTGGCACACTTTACAGCGCACTATCTCTAGATTCGGTGCAGGGGTCATGGGCGGTCGTCACATTTGGTATCAGAGCATTGGTTAATCGGTTTTACCCAACGCTCGCTGTCGTAACTACGTATGAGAGACGTAATTGTATTTTGATGGATGATTACTATATATAATATAGTAGCTTAGTAGAGTTTGAGTCCTTTATGCAGTTGTTTCTCTAGATGTTCTAATCATTCCTTTTTATAGATATTGAGAATGAGTCGAAGAGGGAGACCAGCTGCTAGGGGAGGTCGTGCTACTGAAGAGACTGCTGATTATGCAGCCATGTTCGAAGCTATGATGACTTCGATCATGAGAAGGATACCAGTTCCGGGGGCGGCAGTTGATGTTGGAGTTCAAGTCCAAACTCCGAAACCAGTGGATTTTGCTAAGTTGTGCAAGGATTATACTGCTCTTGGAGGGAAGGTTTTCTTGGGAACAGAATCAACTATCGAGGTCCAGAGATGGATAGATGCTTGTAGAAGGATCTTTGGTGATTTGGGAATTGATGATGCAACTAAGAGGAAGTTGGCATCGAGACAGCTTCAAGGGAGAGCTTCTGATTGGTGGAACTCTATTACCATCACTACTCCGGAAGAAGAGATTACTTGGGAGCAATTCCAAGCTAGATTTGAAGCTAAGTTCATTTCTACAGCTCAGAAGTCTGTTCTGTTCAAGAGGTTTGTGGAGCTCAAGCAAGGTGGAAGATCAGTTCTTGAGTATGTTTCTGAGTTCGAAGCTTTGTCCAAGTATGCCCGGTCATATATTGAATCTGCTTATCAGAAGAATGAGAAGTTTGTGACCGGCTTGGATAGTTATCTTGGGAGACAGTTGGTGGATCATTTGGACGATTCATTTGAGAAGCTTGTGGAGAAAGCTCTTAGGCATGAGAGTCTGTTTCCTAAGGAAGGACCTGTTGTTGCTGTTACCAAGGGAGAATCTAAACCACAGCAGGGTGGAAACCAGAAGAGGAAGCAGCAGCAGCAGAAAGGCAAGGATGGCCAGAAGAAGCCGAAAGGCGAGGTGACTTGCTACAATTGTCAGCAGAAGGGCCATTTCTCTAAGGATTGTAAGAATCCGAAGGCACCGATGAAGTGTCACAACTGTGACAAGCCGGGGCATTTCAGGAAGAATTGTCCAGAACCAAGGAAGGACAGGCAGATTGTGCAAGCCTATGCTTTAGGAGCTGTTCCGTCGTCTTCGAAAGCTCCTACTGCTGAAGAGAAGGGAAAGAGTGTGGTTGTTCAAGGTACTCTTTTCCTATGTGGTGTTCCAGTTAGAGTTTTGTTTGATACTGGAGCTTCGCATTCGTTTGTTTGTAATGAACTAGTAGGCCGGTTAAATTTGAAGCCGGATATTGTTGATAGGCCATTGGTTGTGACTAATCCAGTTGGGGGTTCGTCTTGTTTGTGTATGTTATGCCATGGTCTAGTTGTATCGAGTCATGGTTGCTCTTTTGTTTGTGATTGCTTTGTTCTGAACTTTGCGGGGTTCGGAATTATCTTGGGTATGGACTGGCTTAGGAAGTATGCGGCTAAGGTTGATTGTGAGAGGCTGGAGGTGACAGTCGAGAATGTGGAGGGGCGAAAGATTGTGATACGATGTAAGCATGAAGAAGGCGTCTTCATGAGCTTCATGTATTCGCTAGTTGTTCCACGGGATGGACTGTCTTTAGTGCCGATCGCAAATAGATTCGAGGATGTCTTTGACGAAGTCAAAGGGTTGCCGCCGCATAGAGAGATCGAGTTTCGTATAGATCTAGTTGAAGGAGCCAGACCTGTTGTGATGCCTCTTAGGCGGATGGCGCCTAGGGAACAGCAGGAGTTGAGGGTGCAAGTTGACGACCTTTTACAGAAAGGATTCATTCGGCGTAGTGTGTCCGAGTGGGGTGCACCAGTTGTGTTCGCAACCAAGGCAGATGGATCATTGAGATTGTGTGTCGATTATCGTGAGCTGAACAAGGTGACTAAGAAGAACAAGTATCCATTGCCAAGGATAGACGACTTGTTTGATCAGCTTCACGAAGCTAAGGTGTTTTCTCAGATGGATTTGGCAACGGGATTTCACCAGTTGAGAGTGGCTAAGGATAGTGTGCCGAAGACTGCTTTTAGGACACCATCCGGGTTCTTTGAGTGGCTGGTAATGCCGTTTGGATTGACTAACGCGCCAGCATATTTTGTGGATCTTATGAATAGAGTGTTCAGAGATCAGTTGAACAAGTTCGTACTTGTGTTCGTGGATGATATTCTGATTTATTCCAGAACGGAGGAAGAGCACAAGACGCACTTGCGTATTGTTTTGGAGATCTTACGGAAACATCAGCTGAAGGCTAAGTTTTCGAAGTGTCACTTCTGGAAGAGTGAAGTGAGGTTCTTAGGCCATGTGATTTCTGGAAATGGAATAGCGGTTGATCCCGCTAAGGTGGCAGCAATCCAGGATTGGGTTAGACCTAAGAATCCATTTGATGTGAGAAGTTTTCTTGGACTAGCAGGATATTATCGACGGTTTATCAAAGACTTCTCCAAGATAGCTGCACCGTTAACAGGATTGACGAAGAAGAACCAAGTGTTCAGTTGGGATGCTGAGTGTGAGCAAGCTTTCGGAATCCTGAAAGAGCGATTGACGAGTGCTCCTGTTTTGACTATTCCAAGTGGGAATGATGAGATGGTGGTTTACACCGACGCATGTGGTACGGGACTTGGAGCAGTGCTGATGCAGAAGGATAAAGTTGTTGCGTATGCCAGTCGACAACTGAAGCCGCATGAAAGGAATTACCCAACTCATGATTTGGAATTGGCGGCGATTGTATTTGCTCTGAAGATGTGGAGGCATTATCTGTTGGGAGTTCGATTCGAGTTGTTTACGGATCATAAGTCGTTGAAGTATCTTTTCTCCCAAAAGGATTTGAATCTTCGGCAGCAACGTTGGCTAGAGTTTTTGGCATCATATGATTTTGGAATAGCTTATACTCCGGGAAAAGGTAACGCAGTGGCAGATGCGTTAAGTCGAAGACATGCAGGATTGGGAGCCATGTTTTCTGAATGGAAGAGTCTCGAGTATTTAGCTGGATTTGACTTCAGGCCTAGATGCGAATTGGAACCTGAGATGCTGGCAAACTTATCAATAAGACCCACTCTTGTGGAAAGGATTGGTGAGAGCCAAAAGCGAGATGATAAGCTTGTCAAGATTATCCGTGAGTTGGAATCTGGATTGGAACCAGAAAAGGATAAAGGATTCGAGGTCGATCGAGAGGGTTGGCTTCGGAAGCAAGGACGACTAGTTGTTCCCGATATAGATGAGTTGAGGAGTGAAGTTCTGAAGGAAAGTCATCACTCGAGGTTGACAATTCATCCAGGTGGAAATAAGATGTATCGGGATATGAAGAGAACCTACTATTGGGAAGGTATGAAGAAGGATGTTGGAAATTTTATTTCCAAGTGTATGAACTGCCAGTTGATTAAAGCTGAACAGAAGAAGCCAAGTGGATTGCTTCAGCCATTAGAAGTTCCTACATGGAAGTGGGAACAAGTGTCGATGGATTTCATCGATGGATTGCCTAGAACCAGAACGGGAAATGAAGGGATTTGGGTCATTGTGGATCGTCTGACTAAGAGTGCACGATTCATTCCTGTTCGATCGACTAGGACTGCATCAAAGTTGGCTGAGTTGTATATTAAGTGGATAGTTCGATTCCATGGTATTCCGAAGAGCATAGTGAGCGATCGAGACCCATTGTTCACTAGTGGATTTTGGAAGAGCTTCCAGGAAGTTTTGGGAACCGAGTTGTGTTTGAGTACAGCTTATCATCCCCAAACAGATGGTCAGACTGAGAGAGTCAACCGAGTTTTGGAAGATCTCCTCAGAGCTTGTGTTTTGGATTTCGGAGGATCTTGGGAAGATCACCTTCATTTGGTGGAGTTTGCCTACAACAACAGTTACCAGTCAAGCATTGGTATGGCACCGTATGAGGCATTATATGGAAGACCGTGTAACTCTCCGACATGTTGGTTGGAAACTGGAGAAAAGCTGATGCTTGGGCCAGAGATGATTCGACAGACTTCGGATTGCATAGAGATCATTCGGCAACGAATGAAGGCAGCCCAAGACCGTCAGAAGAGTTATGCGGATAAGCGTCGAAAGGATTTGGAATTCGACGTAGGAGATATGGTTTTTGTGAAGATTTCTCCACTGAAGAATGTTATTCGATTCGGGAAGAAAGGAAAATTGACTCCGAGATTTGTCGGACCATTCCCGATTATCGAGCGAATTGGAAAGCTCGCTTACAGATTGGAGTTACCGGAGAAGATGTCGGGTGTGCACAATGTTTTTCATGTATCGTATCTACGGAAGTATGTGCACGACTCGAGAACAGTGGTTTCTGCTGATAGCTGTGAAGACTTAGAAGTTGATCCAGTTGATAGAAGACCTCGTAAGCCACTTCGTGTTGTGGAAACCGACACGAAACAGCTTAGGAGGAAGGTAGTTAAGTTGCTCAAGATACAATGGAGTGATGATGATAACGACTGTACGTGGGAGGTGGAAGAGAGGATGAAAGCAGCTCATCCTGAACTCTTCAAGGTATGGCCCTAAGGTGTCGTGTCATCTCGCGATATTGTAACTTGTTCTAATTTTAGAATTCTGTACGCTAAGTTAGAATTGGATGCATGGTTTGTTGATTGCTATGGATGGTAGGCGTACAGAATAGTTTTTGATTGCTTGGAATTTCGGGGGCGAAATTCCTAAGGGGGAGAGAATGTAACGACCCGTATTTTTACGGATCGACAAGTTCGTCAAAATCTGGAATTTTTGCATTTTTAAGTCATTTCAGATTTTAGGCAAATTTTGCCTAAGTCCTAAGTCGTTCACGACTTAGCATGAGTCGTGAGTCGTATACGACTTAGGAGAGGAGTTCTGGGCGAGTTAAGGACTCAAGGAGATAAGTCGTAGCTGGGCTAGGTTAGTAGGTTGAAGTTTACTCGGCAAGTGTTAAGTCGTAGGTTGTAAGTCGTTGCCGAGTTAAGGGATAACAACCTAAGGAAGTGACCGACTTATAGTATTAACCGACTTAAGGATAGTGGTGAGTTAAGTGTTAAGTCGGCTGACGAGTTAAGGAAGTGGGGTTGACCGACTTAAGAGGTTAGGGCGACCTAAGGAAGAATAGTAGGCAGCCTAAGTACTCTGGAGTAGAGTTAGGTCGGCAACGACCTAAGGACATGTTGTGAGCGACCTAAGTGTTTGGGTGTTAAGTGTTAGGTCGGCAGTGTGTGTTGAGTTATGAGTCGGTAGGTCGTCTCCTGTGTTAAGTTGTTGAGTCGTCAACCGACTTAGGACTTGGGTTTTGCGGCAGTATGATGAGTCTGCTTCGTTGGGTCGGTCATATGGTTAAGTCGTAGGTCGGCGAGGCAGTTAAGTCGTTAGGTCGTATAGGCTGGTTAACTCGGCATAGCAGTAAGTCGTAGGTCGTCTAACTAGTTAAGGCGCATGCGCATTAAGTCGTAGACAGGGTTTGTATATGTGCATGTGTTGAGTCGAAGCTTGGTTAAGTCGGAGGCCTTTTCAGTTAAGTCGTAGGCGCATGCCATAAGTCGTAACCGACTTAGGAGACAGCTGTTTTGTTGCGAGTCATAGGCAGATGAGTTTTTAGGTCGGCAAGGCACTAGGTCGGCAAGGCACTAGGTCGGCATGGTGTTAAGTCGGCACCGACTTAAGGAGATAGCCGAGTTACGACTTAAGGGCAGTTTTCAGCTATAAATAGGAAAGCTTCTCTTCATTTTTGGGATCCGGATTTTTGAAGCGACGAAGTGCTGCCATTTTGAGAGCTCGACTTCTACACTTCTTCACTTCTTTTCTCCACTCTAATCTAGTGCTTCCATCCATCCAAATCGAAGATCAAGATTGAAGATTCAAGAGCTTAGATTGAAGATCTTCATCTTTTCAAGAGAGATTTCTTCATTTGAAGTGAGATCTTGTCGGATCTAGCTTAGTTCTTCGCTGTCCAGATCTGAAGTTGATATCTTTTGGATTGTTTAGGTGATTTGGTGAGTGGTGATTATCTCTCACACGGATCCAAAGGAGTATATCGGATTGTTGGCTCGTTTTGGTGTTAAAATAGAGATTTCCATGCATTTTCTTCATCCTATGTGTAGATCCATATAGATCCATTGTTCATGGTGATGTTGCATCCATTTTATCATATGTTAACCTATGCAAGTTCATTCATCAAGTTTGTAGAGATATAATACATGTTTTCATGCTTATTGGACTTTCAACTCTTTAATTACGAAAATGCCATTATTGTTATAATTGTCTACTTAGATCATATTTGAATGCTTGATTGCTTGGATTGATGTTTGATTTGATTGCTTGTTATGAACTAGATGATTGGTGATTAGATTTAGATCGAAGATGATTCAAAAGCTAAGGGAAAGGCTCTTGAATTGGGAAAGTTGCTCGTGGCATATGTAGCGGGATGATGAAGCTCTTATGCATAGATTTGACGATGTGATGTAGAGATGAGGCTTTGCGAGGATGTAATGAAGCGAGGCAATCATATGATGAAGACTTGGTCTAATCCAGACGGGATCATTCCAAGCATGTTGATAACTCGGTGATATGATTCGAGTTGAAGATAATGAATGGATATGAGAATAGTCGTCGAGGAGGATGACTAGGAGGCTTGGATAGCATCGTTGTTGAAGGTTCTAGCATGCTCTAAGCAAGAGTACGTTTGGGCAGATTCGATAGTCCCAACGGCCAACTGTTGATGGTCGAGTACTCTGGGCAGATTCGATAGTCCTAGGCACGGGCTGCGACGACGTGCGGGAGTTATGTCTAGAACCGGGGTTTCCATTAGCCCTTGACGGACGGCTGAAAGAATGTGCCGGTCATTCAATTAACGGTGATATCGAAGCAACGATAACAGTGATAGCCAGAGTCATGGATGTTTGGTTGTATCGTCATTCGGACTCAAGAGCGGTATTTTCTGGGTGCTTATCTGATTTAGGCCTTGGTACTTGGAAAACATCGCCCTTGACTCGAGTGATAGTAGTTTTACTTTAAATTGTATGCTCTGCTATGTTTGCTTCTGCTTAGTGTGTGTCTGGGGGCTATCACTGTAGAATGAGGTTGGAGTGGGAGGGTTGTATTCCTATTCCTTTTCCTTTATGCTCTTTTGGTATGTTGTTAGTTAATTTACTGCTCACTAAGACTGTTGTCTGACTCAAGGCTTTTTGTTTTAAATTCTTATTGCCTTGGGCTGTTCGTCCATTTTGGGACGGGCAGACTAGGTAGCAGGTGACAGGTGCTGTTCTCTTCTCACGATGCTGATATCGAAGACGAGCTAGAGGGTTGCATATTATTTTCTTATATGTACTGGATATTCCGCTGTTTTGTATTCTCTGAGAGATTTGTAGTGAGGCTGGATGTATTGACTATGTGGATGCTTGTATTCAACTATTATGGAGTTTTATATGATGTCATTTTGTTCTGTAAAGCTTCACTATACATATGTTCTATTGTATTTTGTCCATGCGCTGTGAGTAATACGATAGATTCTTTTGTTTTAAATCTTACCTTGACAATCGTCCATGGTCGCCTGGCACACTTTACAGCGCACTATCTCTAGATTCGGTGCAGGGGTCATGGGCGGTCGTCACAAGTGCAGTTTCAAATGCAATAATACTCACAAAGGCTACAGACAGGTAGCGGCGTGCAGGATGAAGCATTGCAAAAATGCAAGTGTCCAGACAACAACAGAAAATAGTGCATGCTACTACAATGATGAACAAAGGTGACAGCAGGAATAAATGCAATAACAGCTAAAGTCGAATGACCAGAGGCCGAAGTACATAGGGTCAACAACCACCAGATAAAAGAATACCAACATGACGAAGTCAGTGCCAACAAAAATGACAGCGACTCAATCATCTCAAATCACCAAGGCCGAAGTCGACCTAAAGGCAATAGCCAGAACAAAAATCGAATGCCCGAAGTCAAAGTCGAAAATAACAAGGGCGAAACCAATCAACAGCAAAACTCAAAACAAAATTCAAACTATTTTATAAAGACCGAAGTTTATCACCAATTCCAAGCCAAGGTGGTCGGGGCTAGAATCGAACAAAGTTAGAGGTAATAT
Organism: Allium fistulosum; assembly: GCA_030737815.1. NCBI lineage: Eukaryota > Viridiplantae > Streptophyta > Magnoliopsida > Asparagales > Amaryllidaceae > Allium > Allium fistulosum. Next base: position 1,029,727,827 of record CM060902.1, read on the forward strand.
TTTCAAAAATCAACAGAGAAGATAAAGCAACTATCGATGATTGAATACATAGAACGGAAGATCCATCGAACAAGGACGAAAGTCGAACAAATCAATATCGTTACACCCACATCCAAAATCATCAATACAGTGGATAAACAAAAATCGAACTACCTCAGTACGAAACGAGGAAAGAATTAGATGTGAGTGAGGGGGGTCACTCACCTTCGTTCGAGAAGCTGAAGCCCTAATTCGCGAACGCCAGAGAATCGATCGCCGAAAGCCCTAGTTCCAGTCGAGGCAAGTGTTGAAGAAGCCGAAGCTCAAGCACAGATCAAAATCTCAAGCAAAGCCGAGCACAAAGGGGAACGAAGCCCCAAAATTTGAAAACCCTAAATCACAGTACCACGAACCCCAGGGCAACAAAGATCAAGTAATAGTCAAGAACATCGAACAAAGCCGCCTCTCTATTTCAGATCGAAGGAACGAGCAAAGAAACGTGGCCGCCATTTATTTTCTTTTTGTTATTTCGTTTCTAGGGTTTTGAATGAATGGGTAAAAGGAAACGGGTTTGGATTTATCACGGTATCAAAGAAAATAAGGGCAGCATTATTTCAAAGCCCACTCCACCTTTAACAAAAATTTTGAAAAGAAATTTAAATCAATTTTCAAAATCCTAGCTCAAATTTTAAATTCAAATATGTTCCTCATATTAAACTTGAAAAATTCAAACACATTCACAATTTTAAATCAAAATTTAATTCAATTATAAATTTAAAAATATCTAAAATTCGGGATCGTTACGAACTCCCCTCCTTAAAACTTTTCGTCCACGAAAAGGAAAGGTCATTAAAATTTCACTGATATTTATACCCTACACAATTTTTTTCAAGCTCGATACTTATTAAAAATAAATAAATATAGAGTGAACTCTATATTCATGATTTGTTCACACTAGCTTTGTTCATTGATTTCTACAATCAAAACGCAAAAGTCTTTTACCAAATTTTCGACTTACAAAACTCAGATTTAAACTTTAAAATTCTTCACGTTAGAGATTTGCATAATATATATCTTCCAAAGCTGTGGACTTTCAAAATATTTCAAAGATCCTCTTCCTTAGTTTATTAGGTAGGAATTATGTAACGACCCGTAAATTTTAATAATTTTTATGACGTAATTAATTGAAATTTTGTGAAATTTTAAACAATAAAATTTGAAATTAAAAATTTATTATTTGAAATACGTCTATTTTTATATAGCAACTGGTAAATTTTCATCTGATTATATTGAAGTTTATTTTCCTGTGAAATTACATTTCAAATCAAACCGGTTAATAACAGTGAATTTAAAAGTTTTCCGAAACCAAAATATGTCAACAGGAGAAAATTTATTTAGATCATTCTGAAACAGACTGCGAAATTCGTTTTTCCAAATTTGGACTTCTACTGCTCCGTTTATCTTAATTCTGGAAAAATAGCAGCATTTTCGGTACCGATTATCGACTTTTGGTCGGATGATCGTACCACTAATATCTGTATACCGTTTTGATCCTCTCATCGTGTTGATCTCAATGGTATATTTATTTCAGTATTTTAGGGTCCGGTACGCGACGGAAGTGATAAACGGTTCGTTGTAACGGTACCATAAATTTCGGACTTTACTCATTAATTCAGTTCAAATTTCTAACGTGCTCTTCATACCATAATTAATTGTTTAAATTAATTTGCTGAATTAGAGGGTGACCATTTCCATCCCATGATCATTTCAAAAATCAGCATGAAAATTTGTATACGTTATTCATTTTGAACGGTTCATCTTTTATTAACCTTTATAACTTCATACTCTTCATTCGTTCTTTCCTCTTCTTCAATTCTACCTGGCTGTCACTTCTCCTTCCTCCCATTTTTCTTTTGCAAAACTCTTCATCACTTTGCTTCCTCTCTGAAACTTCTCTTCCTTCCACCATCACAAAGGCATCGACCATGAGCCTCTTTGATCCGCAACTCGAAGCCAACATCACCACCGCCTGTGAAGTCCGACCACCTGACAGCCTCATCCGCACCCCATGGCCTTCGGCCTGTCACCACCGACACCTCACGGCCATCGCCCACAGCCTCCGCCTACAACTCCGGCCCGACCCTGTGCCTCGTCAGCAGATCTCCCTTTGCCGATCTCCTCCGCCCTACGTCTTCCCACCTCCACACGTAAGGCCAGCCCACGACCTACTTCTCATCCCCGTGCTCCGCCCCTCTTCGGCAACCATCCACCAGTCACTAGCTAACCCGCAGCCCCTTGGCTTCAGCCAGCCATGCCGAACACCTGAGCACCCATCCCGCCTCCACCTCTGCAACACCCACGTCCGCTGCATCACTGCCCCTACCTGTTACCGCCACCCCGCTTCTCCGCGCATCCTTCCCTTCGGCCTCCACAACATACTTCGCTTCTTTTGTGGTATAAGGTACATATATTTATATATGTTATAGTGTATGTATTATATTCATATTACAGCATTTTATATTTAAAGTTACAGTGTTTTACTTATAATATATGCTAGTTTGATTTAAAAAAAAGAAGAGAGTATGGGTTGTAGTTTTATGTCATGGTTTTAAAAGGTGTATCTAGAGTATAGTTTTATAGGTTAGTTTTTTTTTCATAATACGTTAGTAACGTACATTATATGATATATATGTAATTCAGAGTTTGTATATCATTTTACAGTCCCTTGTCTATTGGTTTCTAGTTATATATATAAAGCTATGATTGTTAGTGCTATACCATATAAGTTATAATCTGTTATAATGATTTAAGAGTATATATATATATACTGTAGTCTATCCAGTGGCATGTTTTAAAAAAAATGTGTATATATTGTTATATATAGAGTTATCTGTAATTTATAATATACGTATGTTGGTTTATATGTATTAAATAAAGCAAGTTTATATAAAGTTCATTTTAAATGTTTATTTTAAAAGATATAACATGTATGTGAGTATTCTGCATTCTTACGTATATATAAGTAGTTGTATATAGTTATATATATACATTCACTTATACCATTGATCTTCGTCTATCCAATTTTGATTTGTCAATTCCTTTTTATCAGCTTTGACCGTCGAACTCATGTCCATCGTGCTTTGTTCCGAAATTCGTGCGTGGATTTGTAACTCATCTTATTCTCGTCTATCTCTAGCCTCGAAAGGTGAGCAATCACTCACGATTAATGTTCTTTTACTATTTAAATTTGATTTTATTTGAAATAGCAATTGAAATATGCTGCTGTAGTTATTTACATTGTTATATATGCTATTATCTATAACTGTGCACCTGTGACATCTGACACCAGTATCTAGTATTATATGCCTGTTATTACTATTATTTGTATCTGTTCACCTGTGACATCTGACACCCGTATCTGTTATTATACTGATGATATATGCCTGTTGTTATATTTTTTTTTAGTATCTGTTATCACTCTGCAAGTTCCCTGTTAGTATAGAATTCACTATGGGTTGAAATGATACATACCCGAACGGACTTTAGAATAGGAGAATTTCGTTATGGGTTGAAATGATAAACCCAAGCGATTTTCATTTGAATTGAAATTGGGATTATGGGTCGAAATGATATCTACCCGTATATATTTAAATTTCGGATTGAAATGATAAATATCCGTATCACTTAACCATATGATGTATATATACAAACACCGTTGGTCCATTTATAAAATATTTTGAAAATGAATTTTATGGTTTTGGAAAGAAATATATGGTTTTAATAAATGTTGAGCCTTAAATTATTTAATTTAAATTAGGATGGATTTAATACTTATGAGATGTTTAAGTATAAAAATTATATTTTCAAAATAGATTCTGGTAATAATTTGAATAAGTTAAGGTTGGAAAGATAATTTATTAATTAAACAAATTTGAAACTTATTGAAAGTTGAGATTTAAGATATGATTTATACCTTGGGTTTTATTTAAATAATTTAATGAATAATTCTTGCTTAAATAAATTTAAGAAAATATTTAGTAAAAATGGAATGTAAGGCTAGTTAGATGATATTGAGTTTATTAAGTGAATATTCCCTGATTAAATAATAATGAAGTTAAATCAAGAGCTATATGAAACTGTTAAATCTAACTTTGGAAAATGTTGAGTATTAAAGCTTTGAAATATATTGAAAAATAAATGGTATATTTAGAACTGAATTAAATTGATGAATTGAGCTTTGAATAAATTTGAATTTGGAATTTGAAGTTGATTTGAATCGATTTGCCAGACTTGAGGAAATTAAATACTTTGATTTTAAATTATTTAACCTATATATATATACTATTTTGGAAAATAGATATATTTGAAAGGAAATGATATTTTGGTTTTGAAGTATAAATTAATTTGGAATGACCACGGTGTTATAGTGTATATTTCCACCTCGTAGATAGTTCTGAAGATCCTTAGAGGATGGTTATCCCAAACATCCTTTAAGTTACTTGTATTTCAGTTGGTATTTCACTTGAGTTGGATTTATTGATATAAGAATGTTAATCCTGACTCGAGTGTTTTGTGTTTTGCTTTACGCTCGGGTCAGACCGAGTGATACAGCATTTGAGACTCACCTTTGGAGTTTGGAGCTTCCTTTGGAGATCCAACTTTTGATTCAGCTTCCAGCTTTCCAGTTGATTCGTTCACAGAAGTCATCTGTTTGGATTGGAGACTTCACTGTATTTGAGATATTCTGTTGTATTTTATTTCTAACTCTGATGTTTATATAGTAGCTTCATGAACTACTATTTTATCTATTCCGCTGCGTATTATTGTATTACTCTGTGTCTGTGATTCTGTGATTGATTTATTTACTGCATATGCTGAGTTTTGCCAAATTTAAATTAACAACGCGGTATTTTGAGCAATTCAACTCCGGCATGAGTGTCTACCTATACACTTATAATGGATGCGAATGGTCCAAAATAGCGGGTCGTTACAGTTGGTATCAGAGCTTTGGCTCTAGGCGAAACTTAGCATATATTGTAAATTTATTTACAGAATCACTTTCGTTTGAGTTTAATCTCTTCCTTTTGACTCGATTTCCTTTGAACTTTGGAACGTTCCCTACGGTTCCAAAATTCATTCTTGTCTCTCTCTATTTGCATTCTTTTGATTCTGGAGTATCTCATAACTCCACTTCGAATGATCTCTATAAGAATAGGCGATCCCGCAATTCTTTGAATGATTTGTAAAGGGGGTGAAACTCCTTTACAATTGGCGTAGATTCACCGGAGATTTATATATCCCTCGGTTTAGATGCTGCCATCTCTGGTTATGTCGAATTCTATCTCTGGCGATCGAATGACGATTTACCTCAGAATTCTGCACCAAGCTTATTGTGAAATCACGGTTGACCGGTTAAGGTCACCCGCGACTTATATAGATATATCTATCTCCTATTTGTAATTTAATTATCTCATTTTCGTTCGAACCTATCTTCGAGTCAGAATTCTATTTGATTTGAGTTCCTTTAATTTGAATCTCTATCTTTGTTTTGAAATCCGTTCTTGAATCATTCTTTAAAAAATCGGGTTTGTTTGTATTTTAGAAATTGTTTTCTAAATCGAAAGTATTACTTTGATAAGTATGATTATATTCTATATATAAAAGTGAAATGTTTTCGATAAAGATTATAAACCCTTTTTAAATAAGAAATTTGAGGTTTCGAAAGGATTTGTAATTTTGAAAAAAAATTATTATATAAGGAATTTGATTTATCTAAAAATGATTTATAACTGAAGGATTTTAAATTTGAAGTTCGAGAATTGAACCCCGGTGTTTTGAAATTGGTTTTAAGATTTTGAAATATATAATAATAATGTGATTTAAAAGAATTTTCCGAATAAGAAATGTTCAAATGATTTTAATAAGTTTCGAATGATTTCGAAGAAATTTCAAAAGAAGTTTGAGAAAATAGAAGTCCAGAACTCACTTATGTCGCTGGAAAATAATTTCGGTGATGAGTGCACGCATCATCGACATTGATTTTCGAGTTTCAGAGTGGGGGAGAGGCCACTTTAGTAGCATTGCTACGCGAGTGATTTTGCGAAACAAATTTTTGATTTCAAATTCCGAAGTAAGATTTGATATTCAAAGTATATATGTATATATATTTGAAACGATTTGAAGTAAGCCGGTGTTCAGTCCTCGAGTTTTGGATTTGATATAACCCTATCTATTAAAATTGATTTACTGATTTGTTGCTGATTTCCAACTCTTGAATTTGAAAGTGATTTCTTCAACTATTTTGAAGGTTCGAGCACTTCCAAATCAAGGTTAACTTTTCAAAGCTAAGAAATTTTGAAAGTATGAATTATTTGATAAAGTGTATAAATTTGTTTCGAATGTTTAAGTATGAAGCAATATGATTTGAATAAGTTGAAACTGTTTTGTTAAGTAAATGAATAAGGCTACTTTGAAATTTTCAAATATGAAATTTAGAATTGAAATGTTTTGGAAAGAATTTGATCTTCAAAATATTTGAATAAAGTTTAGTTAAATGTTTTAACTTAGTAACATCTTTATGAAACTATATATTTAACAAGTTGGAATAAATATATGAGTTGTACGTATGCTGTTTTATTCGCATAATTAATTTGATCCAAGTTTGAGTACACAAGTTCGAGGTGGATTGCACCATTTCGTGTTAGGATTTTTCATTCGATTCTTGATGGCGAATATTTGATATGGATTTTGGGCTAAATTCTAGAATTCTCTATCATAGTATATGGCTATGCAAGGAGACTGATGGCTTCTAGTCGAGAAACCATATTGAAATCCGCATTAGGGAAGTTGAATGGACAATACTAGTTCGAAAGCGAACTTGTGTGATCGAGCGAGCGATCAAATGTGATTCTGCGAAATGATGACGTATGTACATCTTGTATTCTAATATCATTGATATATTTTGACGCTGAAATTGAAAGCTGTCGAGTTAGAATATCTTTGCTTACCAAAAGAAAATTTCCAATTTAAATTACAAAGATATATAACCCATAAAAGCAAAGATATTCAATCCCATATGGCTCTTCATACAGCGAAATTTATTTTGTAAATTTGAACCTTATATAAAATGGATCTTATGTAAGTATAAGATGATTTTGAAACATTTGATTTTGGAAATGAATTGGTTGACTTAAATTATATTGATTTGGAAATTTGGTTTTATTTTCTAAATTTATTATTTTGGAAACTTTGAAACTAAAGATATTTAATTCGAGAAGAAATAATTTGGTGAAATTGTATATGATTTTGAAATTTAACGGATATTGAAAAAAATTAAAAATTGAGAACCTTATGTTACTAAAAACTTGATTTGGGAGTTGTCGAACCTATATAAAATTGACTTGTATAAGTATGAGGTTGATTCGAAAACTATGGATTTGAAAAGGTACTCAATTTGAAAAGTGAAATCTTATATAATTAAAGTCTATATAAGTATGATTTGATATACTTTTGATTTTGGAAAAGTATTTGATTTGAAAATTAAAATCTTATATATAATGGATTTTATATAAGTACGATATTTGAAAGTGATTTGAAAAGGTACTATATGATACATATTTTCGAAGTAAAGATATGGAAAGTGCCTTCTGCTTGATATCCGATTTGTGGCCACATCTTGGATTCATTCTATCGATATTATTCTCTCTGATTTTGGTTTTCCGGATATGATACTCGAGTGTCCTTCGAATTCCATGGCGTTACCCATGGTCTTATGTTTCTCTCGTGACTGCATAGCGCAACTGCCTGGCTGAGTCTTGCCTAGGGGTACGGATTGTTTCCTGGGGGATCCAGGCGTAACCATTGTGTATCCTGCAATCTGTGTAGGTCGCGAATAGTAGCGCAAATGCCTGGCTGAGTCTTGCATGGGGGTACGGATTGTTTCCTGGGGGATCCAGGCGTAACCATTGTGTATCTTGCATTCTACTAGTCATCATGGCGTAACTCGCAGGGCTGAGAAAGCTTACGGATATGGATTGTTTCCTGGGGGACCCAGGCGTAACCATTGTGTATCTGCGAACCATGGTTAGACAAAGGTTTTGTTCGTTTTGATTGGATTGTACTTTCCATATCTGTTTTTAAAAGTTTTTCCAGTATTTTCACTGGGTGTTGAAACAAGTCTACTAAGTACCTGGAGAATTCTAGTTTTGCGCCTGATCAACGCACTACCAGAGTCTACAGGAACAAGGATAAACTTGTTAAGACATCGAGTTATAAAAGTATTTTCGAAAGTAAATTTGTTTCGTTATAAAGGCAATTTATTATAAAAGTATTTCAACAAAAGAAATTCTATATTAATATTTGAAATTGAAATTCTTATGGTTTGAATTGATTATTCGTGCCCGATATTATTCCTTGAATCTACCTTATCTGCTCAGCTTTATTTATTCATCTATATTCTGCTTTTCCAAATCTTCCTTCTTCTCCTTGTTGACTATATCCTTTTCAAGTATTGTTTATTATATACTATATGGTTTAATAAAAAAAAATAGTGTTATAAATAGAAAATTTTAGTGTTAAATATTTTAGAAGTTATTTATTTAATAATACATATTTAAGGTAAATGATTATTGATTCATTATTAATATTTGAAAAGTATCTTAAAAAAAAAAAAATTATGAGTTATGGATTGAATGTTTTCAAATAGCTTCTTTGTAAATATAAGTAATGATATAAATAATTGTTTTCAAATAGCTTACATATAGTTATGAAGGTGTTATTTAAACCTATAAATGATACTTATAAAGGAAATAAGAGAATTTACAAATGGATTTTTGAAAAGTATTAAAGTAATAAAGATAATTGATTGCAAATGAAGTTTTCAAATGAATATTTCAAGTAAAATTTATATAGCTTTAAATTAATTGTTTAATCTTAACCTTCAATCTATTTTTCTTTCTGGTTGTTTCTATTCTTCTACCTCCTTCCTTTTCGGGGACGAAAAGTTTTGAGTGGGGGAGAGTGTAACGACCCGTAAATTTTAATAATTTTTATGACGTAATTAATTGAAATTTTGTGAAATTTTAAACAATAAAATTTGAAATTAAAAATTTATTATTTGAAATACGTCTATTTTTATATAGCAACTGGTAAATTTTCATCTGATTATATTGAAGTTTATTTTCCTGTGAAATTACATTTCAAATCAAACCGGTTAATAACAGTGAATTTAAAAGTTTTCCGAAACCAAAATATGTCAACAGGAGAAAATTTATTCAGATCATTCTGAAACAGACTGCGAAATTCGTTTTTCCAAATTTGGACTTCTACTGCTCCGTTTATCTTAATTCTGGCAAAATAGCAGCATTTTCGGTACCGATTATCGACTTTTGGTCGGATGATCGTACCACTAATATCTGTATACCGTTTTGATCCTCTCATCGTGTTGATCTCAATGGTATATTTATTTCAGTATTTTAGGGTCCGGTACGCGACGGAAGTGATAAACGGTTCGTTGTAACGGTACCATAAATTTCGGACTTTACTCATTAATTCAGTTCAAATTTCTAACGTGCTCTTCATACCATAATTAATTGTTTAAATTAATTTGCTGAATTAGAGGGTGACCATTTCCATCCCATGACCATTTCAAAAATCAGCGTGAAAATTTGTATACGTTATTCATTTTGAACGGTTCATCTTTTATTAAACTTTATAACTTCATACTCTTCATTCGTTCTTTCCTCTTCTTCAATTCTACCTGGCTGTCACTTCTCCTTCCTCCCATTTTTCTTTTGCAAAACTCTTCATCACTTTGCTTCCTCTCTGAAACTTCTCTTCCTTCCACCATCACAAAGGCATCGACCATGAGCCTCTTTGATCCGCAACTCGAAGCCAACATCACCACCGCCTGTGAAGTCCGACCACCTGATAGCCTCATCCGCACCCCATGGCCTTCGGCCTGTCACCACCGACACCTCACGGCCATCGCCCACAGCCTCCGCCTACAACTCCGGCCCGACCCTGTGCCTCGTCAGCAGATCTCCCTTTGCCGATCTCCTCCGCCCTACGTCTTCCCACCTCCACACGTAAGGCCAGCCCACGACCTACTTCTCATCCCCGTGCTCCGCCCCTCTTCGGCAACCATCCACCAGTCACTAGCTAACCCGCAGCCCCTTGGCTTCAGCCAGCCATGCCGAACACCTGAGCACCCATCCCGCCTCCACCTCTGCAACACCCACGTCCGCTGCATCACTGCCCCTACCTGTTACCGCCACCCCGCTTCTCCGCGCATCCTTCCCTTCGGCCTCCACAACATACTTCGCTTCTTTTGTGGTATAAGGTACATATATTTATATATGTTATAGTGTATGTATTATATTCATATTACAGCATTTTATATTTAAAGTTACAGTGTTTTACTTATAATATATGCTAGTTTGATTTAAAAAAAAGAAGAGAGTATGGGTTGTAGTTTTATGTCATGGTTTTAAAAGGTGTATCTAGAGTATAGTTTTATAGGTTAGTTTTTTTTTCATAATACGTTAGTAACGTACATTATATGATATATATGTAATTCAGAGTTTGTATATCATTTTACAGTCCCTTGTCTATTGGTTTCTAGTTATATATATAAAGCTATGATTGTTAGTGCTATACCATATAAGTTATAATCTGTTATAATGATTTAAGAGTATATATATATATACTGTAGTCTATCTAGTGGCATGTTTTAAAAAAAATGTGTAAATATTGTTATATATAGAGTTATCTGTAATTTATAATATACGTATGTTGGTTTATAGGTATTAAATAAAGCAAGTTTATATAAAGTTCATTTTAAATGTTTATTTTAAAAGATATAACATGTATGTGAGTATTCTGCATTCTTACGTATATATAAGTAGTTGTATATAGTTATATATATACATTCACTTATACCATTGATCTTCGTCTATCCAATTTTGATTTGTCAATTCCTTTTTATCAGCTTTGACCGTCGAACTCATGTCCATCGTGCTTTGTTCCGAAATTCGTGCGTGGATTTGTAACTCATCTTATTCTCGTCTATCTCTAGCCTCGATAGGTGAGCAATCACTCACGATTAACGTTCTTTTACTATTTAAATTTGATTTTATTTGAAATAGCAATTGAAATATGCTGCTGTAGTTATTTACATTGTTATATATGCTATTATCTATAACTGTGCACCTGTGACATCTGACACCAGTATCTAGTATTATATGCATGTTATTACTATTATTTGTATCTGTTCACCTGTGACATCTGACACCCGTATCTGTTATTATACTGATGATATATGCCTGTTGTTATATTTTTTTTTTAGTATCTGTTATCACTCTGCAAGTTCCCTGTTAGTATAGAATTCACTATGGGTTGAAATGATACATACCCGAACGGACTTTAGAATAGGAGAATTTCGTTATGGGTTGAAATGATAAACCCAAGCGATTTTCATTTGAATTGAAATTGGGATTATGGGTCGAAATGATATCTACCCGTATATATTTAAATTTCGGATTGAAATGATAAATATCCGTATCACTTAACCATATGATGTATATATACAGACACCGTTGGTCCATATATAAAATATTTTGAAAATGAATTTTATGGTTTTGGAAAGAAATATATGGTTTTAATAAATGTTGAGCCTTAAATTATTTAATTTAAATTGTGACGACCCGCCATTCATTCCACAGAATGACGCATCGCTGATAAGAAAGAAAGGGATAGAAAGAGAAAAGAAGAGAAGAAAGAAAGAAACAACAACAGAATCTAAACAGCGGAACGAATAAATTATATTAATAACATAAACTATTACATAGTATCATTTACAACAACTATCAGAGTTACACAACATATACAACACATACTAGACAGTTATAAACACCTGTCTAGTTTCTACAATACAAGATACAACACAGATAACAAATGACTCAGAGATCAACACAGCGGAATACTATATCTACGAACGCCGAAGCCTCCTGCTCCATTGCTCCTCCAGAATATTCGTCAAAGCAAACCTGACTCCCTTGGCTACTCGTAAAAATTTGAGTACCCAAGAGTTTATATAAAACAGAAATAAACACTTGGGTCAGACATGGGTCTGGTGTGAGTAAACGGTTTAAACTTGCTTAAGTTCAAAACCTTTGAAATCAAAAGGTATCACGTAAGACTTCCCACACATAAACATGGGTAAGTTTTTACCTTACGCTAACCAAAACATTTGATAGGAAATTCGATTGTATTATAATAGGTCTAGGGTTTTCAAGTAAAATACAGAAATAGCTGGAATGCTTACATCTCACGTTCCAACATAGTTGGGCACAACTAAATCGTACGTCACTTATTGGAAGTTGGATTTCCATACAATGGCAGGGCTACTGGGGTACCGCCCGTCACAGTACGTGGCCTAGATCACCGTACCGAGGAGTACGCCCGCTCCCCTGCAACACAAAGCCGGAACCATCCCTTACTGGATAATTCCGAATAAAATCACCCCACGGTTGTGTACATCAACCGCACCACTAAGTCGAAAATAGAAAGGGACATCTAGACAGGGATGACCTTACTCTCAGTGGGCGCTACCCACGAAGCCTTGCTGCACCTCCCCTGTTTTAGCCATTCCCGGTTGATGAGGCTTGAGGCTACGATTACCTTAGAAAAGAACACATCACTTAGAATGCTCATCGTCCTCCTGACGATGTGCTGAAAGCATTCAATCCATACAAGTTCGTTCCGGGTTCGAACGAAACCGAAGGCATTATCTCGTTACACTCGTTTTGGAATCACCCTCAGAGTTAACGACAATAACCCTTGCACTCTGAATCTTCATCTTCACTTGAGATTCACGACCTATCGTAATTTGGATCGATGTGGTATTCGGGTCTCCAGACCTGGAAATCCGGTATACGGAAACCCGATCTCGGTCTCATCGAAATCCAAAACGTATCTTTTAAGGCCAAGTTGTTTAAAGGTTTAAACAATTCAATTCAATACTTGAATTCACACAGCTTAAACATAGATAAATATTACACATTTATCACAGATATATCTAATATCATATCACAGAATATCATAGTATATCATCCAATAGATATCAACCAAATCAGACATTCTACTCAACCATCATTCATAAGCAACCATTTATTAATCTCTATTATAATCAATTTAATCAACTTAAATTAAATTAATTACTTAAGAATTAATTCCTATCCTTGCTTAATTAATCATTAATTAATTACAATACATTTTAATTAATTAATCATTCTTTAAATATTAATCACTCTTGATTAATTATTCATTAATTACATAAAGTAATTATCCTTTAATTAATTTCACAAATTAATTATTCTTAACCATTAACAGTAATTAACCTTTAATTACTCTCATTAATTACATTAATTAATGATCCTTAATTAATTACTTTAATTAATTAATTAACCTTTAATTAATTACATTATTCCTTAATTAATTACATTAATTAATCATACATTAATTAATTACTTTCATTAATCAACCTTAAATAATCATTAACAGTAATTAACTATTCTTAATTACTTTAATTTCTTTTATAAATCCTTTTTGATTAATTACACTAATTTCATACAATAATTCATTTATCAATTACTTACACTAAGTAATTACTCTTATCCAATCTTATTAAGTAATTATACTTAATTACCAAGTGACTATCTTTAATTAATTAACAAATTAATTAACTTAAATAAATCACATTCATTCCTAAATCGTAACTGAGTAACTCATCCTTAATTACCCTTTAAACAATTTAATTAATCCTTGATTAATTATTCTTTAACTATTAATTAATAAACCTTAATTTATTAATCAATATTCTTTAATACAAAGTAATTAATCCTTAATTACTTTTATAATTAATTACTTAAACTTAATTAACTAATTAATTACTTCTTAATTATTAATTAATAAAACTTAATTATTAATTAACAACCTTAATTACCAATTTAATTAATCCATAATTATCTATTAATCAATCTTTAATGATAATTAACTAACCTTAATAAAAGTTAATTAATCCTTAAATAACTTTAATTATAAATTAATAATTTCTTAATTATTAATTAAGAAAACTTAATTATTACTTAATAAAACTTTATTAAGTACTTCTTAATTATTATCTTAATTAACCTTTAATCATTTAATTAATCCTTATCAATAATTAATTAAATAAATTAATTAATCTTAATTTCTTAATTAAATTAATTAATTTCAACTCATTTAAAAATCTTAATTAATCTTAAGATAAAACATTATCATTAAAACATTTGATCTTAGTAATTTAACTTACTTAATTAAATGTCATTAATTAAGTTTTAAAATAAATAATTAATTACTTATCTTTAATTATAAATTAACAATCCTTAATTACAAGTAAATAAAACACTTGAAAACTTAATTGTTAATTTACTTATCCTTAAACATCAACGAATTTAATTAATAAGTCACGCTTTAATTATCTCATAAACTATCCAACTTTAATTAAGTTTTTAAGATAAAAACATCTCCTTATTAATTAACCTTTATATTAAGTTTGAAAATAACTTAAGATTTTGACTTAATATATTTAGGTTAAATAAATCATACAATTTAATTTATTTAAACAATTTATTACAAAGTAATAAATTTTCAAGAAAATTGATTTAACTTAATTATTTAAATTTACAACTTACCTTTACTTAAATTTAAAAACTAGTTTAACATTTACTTTGGTTTTAACCCATATGTATTTAAATCTAAGCCAATACATCTGCATCTTTATTAAACAGAGATTTAATTTTAGAATTTAAAACTGTTTTGAATTTAAAGAAATTTAAACTGCTAACAGTTTTCACTCAGCTCACAACGACCCGAAGGCAAACCCGAGCCAAAACCTAATCTACCCGAGACCTCCCCGAGAATTTTAAAACTGTCGCTTTGAAATTTAAACTGTTAAAAACTTAACAGTTATCACACAAAATACTCGTGTACCTCCCCATAATATTACTCGGACCAAAGGCCTTCTTCCCCGAGACCAACTTCGAGGAAAACACCCACGAAACCCAAACCCAAATCAACACTGTCACGCTGTGCCACTGTGCACCGTGCACCGCCAACGGTGATCCTCCGACCATCGCCAAAGCTTCCCACACACCCACGAACTTTCCAGCAACCCATCGAAATCATCCAACCACCATCAGAAGCCACGATTCAAAATCGAGTACCCAGGGTGAACTGTAACCCAAACCCATCACCAGAAATTGGTTCAAACTCTCGTCTCCGATCACTGGAGTCACAGCGATCCCGGCTACATCTTCTCTAGCATTCCAAGCCACTATCTTCAAGATATAACATCACTCGATCACTCGAGATACCATAATTCCCTCATTTCCAGATTCGTACACTTTTTGGGTTTTAACCCTACTTTGATGAACTGCCGCCACCACGGTGAAGATAAAAACCCTCTACCATTTTTCCCTGCAACTACGAGCAACACTCCATCACCAGAAAAGCTACTGGCCACCCAAACTTCCTAGATCGACAGGGAAGACCAAAAACCCACTTTCTAATCAATCGTGAATATCTCATTCAATACTAACTTAAAATTTTTGATTTAACTCTTAAAAATCATTATCTAAGACAAGGATTCAGATTATAAAAGAAAATCACAAGATTATATAGTTTGAATTTTAACATTTATTAAAATTCCTACTGTCACTTTCTTTCCCAAGTGATGTTTAAATCATCCTTACTTAATTTTAATTCCAGAACTTAGATTAGGATTTAATAACAAATCCTATTTGAATCCTAAAGCCTAACAGAGAATTTATGAAATGATTTTGATTTTAGATCAAAACTTCAATCTCTGAAAAATAAACAGAGATATGCTCAAACAACAAACATGTACACATGGTTTCAATAATTCATGTATTTAAAAACAGACATGCATAATATATTTCAGACATACATTCAAATTTATTCCAACATATATTATCTGTATCAAATCTAGGGGGAATTTATTGTTCACAGTTATAGGCAGAATATTGAACTAATAAGTAGATACTTTAAAACTTAACAGATATACACATTTTTTTCTCAAATATACAAGAGCATACATAATTTCAGACATGCAAAGTAATTACCAACTCATTAATTCACATGCAATTTGATACTTAGATTTTTATTCAAAAGTTTACTCACAGTTTTAAAAAAATATGAACAGAGCTAACATAGATATATAACATGCACATTTCAATTATTCAGACATCTAATTCATCATCATGCAAACAATATTTATATCAACATTGATGATTTATTTAAGCAACCAGATTTAAGACAAACAAGTTGGGTTTACTCACAGTTTAAAGAGGCAAAGATTTTGGGAAAACTGGATTTGAAACTTGACTGCTTTGATCTCTTAAAAACAGGAAAGCTTGCTTTGAAAACTGTAATGCTAGCTTTGAAAACTTGAAAACCATGGCCTCTGGAATTTGTAAGCTTCGAAAACTTGCTTTGATTTACTTCAGATTTACTTGCATGCATTAATTACTGGTCTTGAAGAATAAATGTTTACAAGCTTGAAGGATGATTGTCACAGGTCTTAAAAACATTGCAGGTTTGTTTTGAACTTATACAATGTTTAACAGGGCCTTGATTTGGTTTGAAATAAGATTTCAGGTCTGAGAACAATGGCTTCAGGTTGTATATTTTTGGTTTGAGAAATGAATTTAGCTTTTGGTTGTGAGATGATTTTGGTTTGAATAATTATCTGGTTTTGGTTTTGAAGATGATCATTTCAGTTTGTAGATTCTTGGTTTGGAAATGATTTCAGTTTTGGTTTGAGAAGATTATTTCAGATTTGGTTTGGAGGAGATTTCGGTTTGAATATTTCTGATTTTAGTTTTGTCTTTAAGAAATGAGATTAGAAAAAGAAAAGAGAATGAAGAGGTAGGCTTATATAAACTAGATTTATGGTTTATTAAAAATCAAGGAAAATGAAAATAAAATGACACTTGTCTTCATACATTAGTTTATGATCTTACACATGTATTTACATGTGTATAAAATTAACACTTGTCATTAATTGTTTTATATTATTTTTAAAAAGATTATAAAAGCTTATATATTTATTTCCTAAATAGATAAATACATATCTTTTTAAATAAATGCTTTTCTATATTATAAATAAATAAAACCTTTAAAAGAAAAACAATAAAACTCATTTATATTCTAAAATCATATACAATGTATTTCATTCATTTTTAAGTGTAAACATAAACTTTTGTATTTATTTATTATTAAATAAGCACTTCCTAAATTTATATAAATAAATTTCTTTTTAAAGAAAACAAAATAAAACAAAAGTCTTATTTTAAATAAAAGTCTTGTTCATATATTTTATACCCAATTATATTAAAATAATTATCCTTTTTTAAAGATTCAAATTCAAATTTTTCCTTTAAAAATCCAATTTAAAATCAACTTAACATTTATATTTTTATATAAACACATTATTAAGTTTGAACTTAATTATTTCATTTAAAAACAACTCAAGACAATATATATATATATTTAAACAATACTTATTAATTTTAGAAATGATAAATCTATTAAAAATCAAATTTATAAAATAACATAATTTAAACAATTATTCTTATTAAAAAATCAATCTATACCATAATTAAAACATCTTATTATTATATTATTTGGTTATTTATATTAATATTATCAATTTAAATAATTTAAATTTAGAGATTATCACATTTTAAATTCCTCGAAATCCCGGGATATCACATTCCTTTCCCCTTAAAAGAATTTCGTCCTCGAAATTTAAAACAAAAGATAATCCAAATTTTTATTTTATTTCAATCCATTTTAAAACAATTCAAGCATACTTATCAGCCATACACTATCAAACAAACAACCATTCATCCAAACAAACAATTTCATCCAAGCAACAATTCATACAAACAACAATTCTAGCTATCCGAACATAGATCCGGATAAACTACCTAAAATTATCCCGAGTTTCCCTGATACAGATACTGGGTTACTCGCTCTATTAAATCCAAACTGGTAATTCAATACCGAAGCCAAAACACATATCCTCACAAAAACTCAGAAAGATCTAATATACTCGAAACTATCTTCCTAGTCTTACCCAAACTCAATTGCTTCCTTCACCGAAGAAATAACAACGAAGTCTCCAACTTCGAATTCCAAAATTCTCCATCTCTAATCCACAGAACTCTTCTGACGATTCTGGGATGCCTTCATCCTTCCTGATCAGCTCAACTATCGCTGATGCTTCTCGAAATAAATAGGACCAAAAACAATCCAATAACAGATCCTCTCAAGATTTACAGAAATCCAGAACTCAAACTCTACTCCACAATCATCGGTAGATTCCAAATACTTCTCCTATCCGGAAAAGACAAAACAGATGCTCTCACCAATCTGACCTTCAAAACTTGAAAACTTCATGTAGGAACCCTCTAATCCAAACACTGCAATTTCTGGTTGCTTCCACTCTAGAATAACTACTACCAAGCTTTCGCTGCTCAACTCTGATCTAGATGTCGTCTATGAACTCGAACACAAACTAGATCAACACTTCCCATAAAATCTCTGACAACTCTATAACTCCTATTTCTTCTAGAGATGCCTCACCCAAGCAAAAGATTACTCAAGAGAATACTCAATTATCGCAAGTCACTTTTGCGATTCTATCCAGTCTAATATCCAAAAATAATGTTCTTTCTTAATCCATCAGAACAGTCTAGTGCTTGACCAATCCATTTGAAAAATGAATTTACTCCGCAGCTTCTGAACTCCACTTTTAAGAAAGCTAACCCAAAAGATCTTCCAGCAGGAACACAAAACACTCGAGCTGCATTGCTGCCACAGATGCCAAAGAATCCTTATCCAAAGCTTCTAGAGAAACTCGGACCTCAAACCGAACACAAACATCATGCTGAACTCAGCCACATCACCGAATGCAGATATACTTCCTTAAACTTTCTCCAAACAGAAACATCGTCGGAGATATCCATAGTTACTGCATCTCATCACGCAGCTACTACTCCTGAGTTACCCAAGATACCATCACTCGCTTCTGTTCAACCAACAGATCCAAACTCTCAAAAATCCGCCCACACGAGCGCGATTCAACTTATACTTCAATAATGGACTCCGAACCTTAACAGGTTTCCTTCAAAGATTAAATGAACACCAAATCAAAGTTCACTCGAGACGGTATTCGGTCTACAGTCTCGACAGATACTTCCAATCTCAAACATTCAAACTCCAACTATTGGTAGTCGTGTTACACACATCACTACCCTATCTACCTTTATATCTTATATTGGAAAACCCGAACAGGTAACCCAACAAATAGGTAGAAATAAATATATATAGTAAATATTACAAATACGCTCTCTTAAGATAGACACCACTCCAGAGCCTAGGTATTCACTCAACCTATAGCTCTGATACCAAATGTGACGACCCGCCATTCATTCCACAGAATGACGCATCGCTGATAAGAAAGAAAGGGATAGAAAGAGAAAAGAAGAGAAGAAAGAAAGAAACAACAACAGAATCTAAACAGCGGAACGAATAAATTATATTAATAACATAAACTATTACATAGTATCATTTACAACAACTATCAGAGTTACACAACATATACAACACATACTAGACAGTTATAAACACCTGTCTAGTTTCTACAATACAAGATACAACACAGATAACAAATGACTCAGAGATCAACACAGCGGAATACTATATCTACGAACGCCGAAGCCTCCTGCTCCATTGCTCCTCCAGAATATTCGTCAAAGCAAACCTGACTCCCTTGGCTACTCGTAAAAATTTGAGTACCCAAGAGTTTATATAAAACAGAAATAAACACTTGGGTCAGACATGGGTCTGGTGTGAGTAAACGGTTTAAACTTGCTTAAGTTCAAAACCTTTGAAATCAAAAGGTATCACGTAAGACTTCCCACACATAAACATGGGTAAGTTTTTACCTTACGCTAACCAAAACATTTGATAGGAAATTCGATTGTATTATAATAGGTCTAGGGTTTTCAAGTAAAATACAGAAATAGCTGGAATGCTTACATCTCACGTTCCAACATAGTTGGGCACAACTAAATCGTACGTCACTTATTGGAAGTTGGATTTCCATACAATGGCAGGGCTACTGGGGTACCGCCCGTCACAGTACGTGGCCTAGATCACCGTACCGAGGAGTACGCCCGCTCCCCTGCAACACAAAGCCGGAACCATCCCTTACTGGATAATTCCGAATAAAATCACCCCACGGTTGTGTACATCAACCGCACCACTAAGTCGAAAATAGAAAGGGACATCTAGACAGGGATGACCTTACTCTCAGTGGGCGCTACCCACGAAGCCTTGCTGCACCTCCCCTGTTTTAGCCATTCCCGGTTGATGAGGCTTGAGGCTACGATTACCTTAGAAAAGAACACATCACTTAGAATGCTCATCGTCCTCCTGACGATGTGCTGAAAGCATTCAATCCATACAAGTTCGTTCCGGGTTCGAACGAAACCGAAGGCATTATCTCGTTACACTCGTTTTGGAATCACCCTCAGAGTTAACGACAATAACCCTTGCACTCTGAATCTTCATCTTCACTTGAGATTCACGACCTATCGTAATTTGGATCGATGTGGTATTCGGGTCTCCAGACCTGGAAATCCGGTATACGGAAACCCGATCCCGGTCTCATCGAAATCCAAAACGTATCTTTTAAGGCCAAGTTGTTTAAAGGTTTAAACAATTCAATTCAATACTTGAATTCACACAGCTTAAACATAGATAAATATTACACATTTATCACAGATATATCTAATATCATATCACAGAATATCATAGTATATCATCCAATAGATATCAACCAAATCAGACATTCTACTCAACCATCATTCATAAGCAACCATTTATTAATCTCTATTATAATCAATTTAATCAACTTAAATTAAATTAATTACTTAAGAATTAATTCCTATCCTTGCTTAATTAATCATTAATTAATTACAATACATTTTAATTAATTAATCATTCTTTAAATATTAATCACTCTTGATTAATTATTCATTAATTACATAAAGTAATTATCCTTTAATTAATTTCACAAATTAATTATTCTTAACCATTAACAGTAATTAACCTTTAATTACTCTCATTAATTACATTAATTAATGATCCTTAATTAATTACTTTAATTAATTAATTAACCTTTAATTAATTACATTATTCCTTAATTAATTACATTAATTAATCATACATTAATTAATTACTTTCATTAATCAACCTTAAATAATCATTAACAGTAATTAACTATTCTTAATTACTTTAATTTCTTTTATAAATCCTTTTTGATTAATTACACTAATTTCATACAATAATTCATTTATCAATTACTTACACTAAGTAATTACTCTTATCCAATCTTATTAAGTAATTATACTTAATTACCAAGTGACTATCTTTAATTAATTAACAAATTAATTAACTTAAATAAATCACATTCATTCCTAAATCGTAACTGAGTAACTCATCCTTAATTACCCTTTAAACAATTTAATTAATCCTTGATTAATTATTCTTTAACTATTAATTAATAAACCTTAATTTATTAATCAATATTCTTTAATACAAAGTAATTAATCCTTAATTACTTTTATAATTAATTACTTAAACTTAATTAACTAATTAATTACTTCTTAATTATTAATTAATAAAACTTAATTATTAATTAACAACCTTAATTACCAATTTAATTAATCCATAATTATCTATTAATCAATCTTTAATGATAATTAACTAACCTTAATAAAAGTTAATTAATCCTTAAATAACTTTAATTATAAATTAATAATTTCTTAATTATTAATTAAGAAAACTTAATTATTACTTAATAAAACTTTATTAAGTACTTCTTAATTATTATCTTAATTAACCTTTAATCATTTAATTAATCCTTATCAATAATTAATTAAATAAATTAATTAATCTTAATTTCTTAATTAAATTAATTAATTTCAACTCATTTAAAAATCTTAATTAATCTTAAGATAAAACATTATCATTAAAACATTTGATCTTAGTAATTTAACTTACTTAATTAAATGTCATTAATTAAGTTTTAAAATAAATAATTAATTACTTATCTTTAATTATAAATTAACAATCCTTAATTACAAGTAAATAAAACACTTGAAAACTTAATTGTTAATTTACTTATCCTTAAACATCAACGAATTTAATTAATAAGTCACGCTTTAATTATCTCATAAACTATCCAACTTTAATTAAGTTTTTAAGATAAAAACATCTCCTTATTAATTAACCTTTATATTAAGTTTGAAAATAACTTAAGATTTTGACTTAATATATTTAGGTTAAATAAATCATACAATTTAATTTATTTAAACAATTTATTACAAAGTAATAAATTTTCAAGAAAATTGATTTAACTTAATTATTTAAATTTACAACTTACCTTTACTTAAATTTAAAAACTAGTTTAACATTTACTTTGGTTTTAACCCATATGTATTTAAATCTAAGCCAATACATCTGCATCTTTATTAAACAGAGATTTAATTTTAGAATTTAAAACTGTTTTGAATTTAAAGAAATTTAAACTGCTAACAGTTTTCACTCAGCTCACAACGACCCGAAGGCAAACCCGAGCCAAAACCTAATCTACCCGAGACCTCCCCGAGAATTTTAAAACTGTCGCTTTGAAATTTAAACTGTTAAAAACTTAACAGTTATCACACAAAATACTCGTGTACCTCCCCATAATATTACTCGGACCAAAGGCCTTCTTCCCCGAGACCAACTTCGAGGAAAACACCCACGAAACCCAAACCCAAATCAACACTGTCACGCTGTGCCACTGTGCACCGTGCACCGCCAACGGTGATCCTCCGACCATCGCCAAAGCTTCCCACACACCCACGAACTTTCCAGCAACCCATCGAAATCATCCAACCACCATCAGAAGCCACGATTCAAAATCGAGTACCCAGGGTGAACTGTAACCCAAACCCATCACCAGAAATTGGTTCAAACTCTCGTCTCCGATCACTGGAGTCACAGCGATCCCGGCTACATCTTCTCTAGCATTCCAAGCCACTATCTTCAAGATATAACATCACTCGATCACTCGAGATACCATAATTCCCTCATTTCCAGATTCGTACACTTTTTGGGTTTTAACCCTACTTTGATGAACTGCCGCCACCACGGTGAAGATAAAAACCCTCTACCATTTTTCCCTGCAACTACGAGCAACACTCCATCACCAGAAAAGCTACTGGCCACCCAAACTTCCTAGATCGACAGGGAAGACCAAAAACCCACTTTCTAATCAATCGTGAATATCTCATTCAATACTAACTTAAAATTTTTGATTTAACTCTTAAAAATCATTATCTAAGACAAGGATTCAGATTATAAAAGAAAATCACAAGATTATATAGTTTGAATTTTAACATTTATTAAAATTCCTACTGTCACTTTCTTTCCCAAGTGATGTTTAAATCATCCTTACTTAATTTTAATTCCAGAACTTAGATTAGGATTTAATAACAAATCCTATTTGAATCCTAAAGCCTAACAGAGAATTTATGAAATGATTTTGATTTTAGATCAAAACTTCAATCTCTGAAAAATAAACAGAGATATGCTCAAACAACAAACATGTACACATGGTTTCAATAATTCATGTATTTAAAAACAGACATGCATAATATATTTCAGACATACATTCAAATTTATTCCAACATATATTATCTGTATCAAATCTAGGGGGAATTTATTGTTCACAGTTATAGGCAGAATATTGAACTAATAAGTAGATACTTTAAAACTTAACAGATATACACATTTTTTTCTCAAATATACAAGAGCATACATAATTTCAGACATGCAAAGTAATTACCAACTCATTAATTCACATGCAATTTGATACTTAGATTTTTATTCAAAAGTTTACTCACAGTTTTAAAAAAATATGAACAGAGCTAACATAGATATATAACATGCACATTTCAATTATTCAGACATCTAATTCATCATCATGCAAACAATATTTATATCAACATTGATGATTTATTTAAGCAACCAGATTTAAGACAAACAAGTTGGGTTTACTCACAGTTTAAAGAGGCAAAGATTTTGGGAAAACTGGATTTGAAACTTGACTGCTTTGATCTCTTAAAAACAGGAAAGCTTGCTTTGAAAACTGTAATGCTAGCTTTGAAAACTTGAAAACCATGGCCTCTGGAATTTGTAAGCTTCGAAAACTTGCTTTGATTTACTTCAGATTTACTTGCATGCATTAATTACTGGTCTTGAAGAATAAATGTTTACAAGCTTGAAGGATGATTGTCACAGGTCTTAAAAACATTGCAGGTTTGTTTTGAACTTATACAATGTTTAACAGGGCCTTGATTTGGTTTGAAATAAGATTTCAGGTCTGAGAACAATGGCTTCAGGTTGTATATTTTTGGTTTGAGAAATGAATTTAGCTTTTGGTTGTGAGATGATTTTGGTTTGAATAATTATCTGGTTTTGGTTTTGAAGATGATCATTTCAGTTTGTAGATTCTTGGTTTGGAAATGATTTCAGTTTTGGTTTGAGAAGATTATTTCAGATTTGGTTTGGAGGAGATTTCGGTTTGAATATTTCTGATTTTAGTTTTGTCTTTAAGAAATGAGATTAGAAAAAGAAAAGAGAATGAAGAGGTAGGCTTATATAAACTAGATTTATGGTTTATTAAAAATCAAGGAAAATGAAAATAAAATGACACTTGTCTTCATACATTAGTTTATGATCTTACACATGTATTTACATGTGTATAAAATTAACACTTGTCATTAATTGTTTTATATTATTTTTAAAAAGATTATAAAAGCTTATATATTTATTTCCTAAATAGATAAATACATATCTTTTTAAATAAATGCTTTTCTATATTATAAATAAATAAAACCTTTAAAAGAAAAACAATAAAACTCATTTATATTCTAAAATCATATACAATGTATTTCATTCATTTTTAAGTGTAAACATAAACTTTTGTATTTATTTATTATTAAATAAGCACTTCCTAAATTTATATAAATAAATTTCTTTTTAAAGAAAACAAAATAAAACAAAAGTCTTATTTTAAATAAAAGTCTTGTTCATATATTTTATACCCAATTATATTAAAATAATTATCCTTTTTTAAAGATTCAAATTCAAATTTTTCCTTTAAAAATCCAATTTAAAATCAACTTAACATTTATATTTTTATATAAACACATTATTAAGTTTGAACTTAATTATTTCATTTAAAAACAACTCAAGACAATATATATATATATATTTAAACAATACTTATTAATT
This sequence comes from Allium fistulosum, assembly GCA_030737815.1. Taxonomy (NCBI): domain Eukaryota; kingdom Viridiplantae; phylum Streptophyta; class Magnoliopsida; order Asparagales; family Amaryllidaceae; genus Allium; species Allium fistulosum. Next base: position 1,029,753,282 of record CM060902.1, read on the forward strand.
TTAGAAATGATAAATCTATTAAAAATCAAATTTATAAAATAACATAATTTAAACAATTATTCTTATTAAAAAATCAATCTATACCATAATTAAAACATCTTATTATTATATTATTTGGTTATTTATATTAATATTATCAATTTAAATAATTTAAATTTAGAGATTATCACATTTTAAATTCCTCGAAATCCCGGGATATCACATAAATTAGGATGGATTTAATACTTATGAGATGTTTAAGTATAAAAATTATATTTTCAAAATAGATTCTGGTAATAATTTGAATAAGTTAAGGTTGGAAAGATAATTTATTAATTAAACAAATTTGAAACTTATTGAAAATTGAGATTTAAGATATGATTTATACCTTGGGTTTTATTTAAATAATTTAATGAATAATTCTTGCTTAAATAAATTTAAGAAAATATTTAGTAAAAATGGAATGTAAGGCTAGTTAGATGATATTGAGTTTATTAAGTGAATATTCCCTGATTAAATAATAATGAAGTTAAATCAAGAGCTATATGAAACTGTTAAATCTAACTTTGGAAAATGTTGAGTATTAAAGCTTTGAAATATATTGAAAAATAAATGGTATATTTAGAACTGAATTAAATTGATGAATTGAGCTTTGAATAAATTTGAATTTGGAATTTGAAGTTGATTTGAATCGATTTGCCAGACTTGAGGAAATTAAATACTTTGATTTTAAATTATTTAACCTATATATATATACTATTTTGGAAAATAGATATATTTGAAAGGAAATGATATTTTGGTTTTGAAGTATAAATTAATTTGGAATGACCACGGTGTTATAGTGTATATTTCCACCTCGTAGATAGTTCTGAAGATCCTTAGAGGATGGTTATCCCAAACATCCTTTAAGTTACTTGTATTTCAGTTGGTATTTCACTTGAGTTGGATTTATTGATATAAGAATGTTAATCCTGACTCGAGTGTTTTGTGTTTTGCTTTACGCTCGGGTCAGACCGAGTGATACAGCATTTGAGACTCACCTTTGGAGTTTGGAGCTTCCTTTGGAGATCCAACTTTTGATTCAGCTTCCAGCTTTCCAGTTGATTCGTTCACAGAAGTCATCTGTTTGGATTGGAGACTTCACTATATTTGAGATATTCTGTTGTATTTTATTTCTAACTCTGATGTTTATATAGTAGCTTCATGAACTACTATTTTATCTATTCCGCTGCGTATTATTGTATTACTCTGTGTCTGTGATTCTGTGATTGATTTATTTACTGCATATGCTGAGTTTTGCCAAATTTAAATTAACAACGCGGTATTTTGAGCAATTCAACTCCGGCATGAGTGTCTACCTATACACTTATAATGGATGCGAATGGTCCAAAATAGCGGGTCGTTACAAATTATGTAATTTTAATTTCAAACTATTGATTTGCTATTTACAGTTTGAAAATACTTGCTAACTCGAAATTTAACAAGTCCATCTTCGTTCTCACAGACATTAGGCATACGCTGGCCAGGTGCAGGTCTAAAAATCTCCAAGTACTAAACATACTTGCTTCAATTCCCAGTGAAAATACTTTTAAAAAAAATCTTTTTCAAAAATGGATATGGAAAGCACGTTCCCCCATGGATCACAGTTTACCCGGCGGTTACGCTACTATCCCAGTAGAATCACTTGTAACCGTAGATTTCACATCTCTCTTGAATTTCGCCATGGTTGTTGCCATAGATCGCGGTCCACACGGCGGTTACGCTACTATCCCAGTAGAATCGCTTGTAACCGTAGGCATCTCGCCCCTCGAATTTCGCTTTGGCACTTAGATTGCAGTTTACTCGGCGGTTGCGCCACTATCCCAGTGGAATCGCTTGTAACTGTAGGCATCTCTCCCCTCAAATTACGCTAACATACATCATAATCAACATGATCCCATCACGAGGGATTCTAGTCCAAATGGACATTCCAACTTATGGAAAATTCTACGTAGCTACGAATTTCAAATGGACACTCTTCACGAGTTCCAATACCTTCTCCAATAATAAATGGAAGGTACTTTTCCATATCCTCAGTTTGGAAAACATAATATCATATATATGTAGTACTACATTTCACATTTCGTACATATCATACCCATGTAAACTTACATAAGATTTCCATAACAATGTCTTTCTAAACTAACGGTTTCAAATTTACCGCATTCATATATATAAGTTCTAAAAACTTACATATCCATATTCATAACAAAATAGAGGATTTCAAAATTTTCCTCTAAGCCGATTTATAAATTTTAAGGTTATCTCAAACCTAATTCATATTCATAATTCCATTTATTATCGACTTTCACATTCGATTTGGATCACACGTTACATCGTCAATTCTCAACACAGAATTGATGTCTATCGATATATAACCTCTGAGCTCGTACGTCTCAGAGAAGGGTGTTAAGCTAAGAGAATAAATTCTCCGCCACCAACAGATATATATTTAATAGAGTTCAATTGCTATGTCATCAATTCACAATGTTAGACATACAATCCAAATCATCATCTGAAATTCAAAGCTCAACTTATATTGTCTTTGATATCGAAGTTAAACTCAATTTTAACTCAACGATTCAATCTTTTTGAAAAATTTCAAATTGAACTAATTGTTCAAATTTCTCATTTAACTTTTCAACTTCGACTTCGAAAATGAATTTCAAATTATTAATCCCTTACGGAATATATTCACAACATTTCATATTTGGAAAAACATTTCCATACTTATTTAAAAATAAGTAATTCACAAATCCAATTTATTTTCAACATTTGAAAATATTCGATATACTTAAATCATATTAAGTATATATTTCATCATTTAAGGAAATCATTCTCTTTCACATTTATTTGAGTTAAAACGAATGTTACGTAAAACATCGTTACGACAACTCAAAATCACTAGTATAGGGATTCGAAATTTAGATAGATGTATAAATCCCAATACTATACAAAACATTTCCTTTCAGAAATCATTTACTATAACAACAGTGTTATATTCCACCATTTCCTTATATTTGAAATCGTCTATTTCAACAAAGAATGTTGAAATCTATGGTTTCGATATTCAATGCCTTTTAAAACATCTTTTAAAACAATTAACTTCGTTTTAAAATATCACTTTCCCAAAACATGTCCATTTAATCAATAATATATTCACGGTCCCAAAATTGTGAATATACATCATTTAACAAGTTATAAAAATTTACTTATCAAAATAAGTCAGTTTCGAATTTATATTCAATTTATAAAAATTTACTTTATTAACCATTCCATCTATAACTCGGTTTCATATCAGCAATTTAATTTATAAGTAAATTACTTATAAATTCTTTTATTTTACGACATCGATTCATTTTATAATTCCAATATAATATCAACCTTTTCAAATCTTCTATTCAAACTGTTTATAATAATTCAAAATTTTCAATTTTAAACTATTATATAAATTTATCAATTTTCTATTTCCAAGATAATCAACTAGTTTCTTTAGTAAATCCTTCATTGAATTGATTTTCAATTTAATCACATTTGATTCATTCACATTGGATTTTACTAACATTCATTCATATTCAATTAGTTTACTTTCACTAATTTATATTCAAGTTAATTTGCTTTCAATTCAAATCAAAATTGATTCTATTTAGATTTAATTATCTTTCAATTTGAATTCAATTTCTTAACTTCCAATTTCCATTAATTCAATTTCATTAACACTTAATGAATTTCTATACAATCAACTAGCAAAACCAAATTTATTTACTTTGCTTACATTTAATTTGGTTCAACGCACTTAATTTCAACTGGTTTATATTCTAATTCAGATTGAATTCTAATACTCACCATATTCACAACTTCTTAACTTAAGTTTTATTCAACTCTTAACAACATCTCTAATCCACGTTTATTCACTAATTCACTTTTACAATTAAAGTTGAATTTCCTTTATATAACTCAAATTCATATTCATTACTTCACTTTATTAATTCATTTTGATATCAAATTCAACCTCATTCAACATTACTTAAACTATGTTTCATTTTATCTTCACTTGCATTTATTTTCACCATACAACTTAAGTTCGCCTCAAATTTATTTGAAATTCTATTTTACTTAACTTAACTTAGATTTTATTTCAAAAATTCTCTTATTTAACTTTTGCTAAAGTCAAATTCATATCCCTATTCAAAATTCAGATTTTGTTTTACGTAACAAAACTATTTAACCATTTAACAACTGGTTTTATTTAAATTTCTCATTTTATAAGTTATACAACTTATTAATTTAAACTTCCCAATTCATATTATATAATCACTTATCCTTTAAGTTTAACTTTCCATCTCAATAATTTATCTCATCCAGTTTAATTTATTTAACTTTCCTTTAGTTAAATTCCAAATCCATATATTTATTAATGCTAACTCAATTCAATTTAACTTTTCTTAAGTTAAAAATCTTTATTTCCAAAAACAATTTTATACTTCTTTAGATTTGAAAAAAACATTTTCTATAAAGTGTTTCTAGTAACTATTCATATTAAACATCATAAACTAAGCTTTGTGTAAACCAAAGCTCTGATACCACTCTGTAAAATTCCCCCTTCTGACCGCCTCCAGTCGGTGATTAAACCAACTAGAAACGTTCAAAAAGACGAATTGTTATTTAGTTTATAACGTATAAACAGAATCAGCCACAGAAACACAGAATAATAACAATAAATTAAAACAAATGAATCTTATTTCATTACTATAATTTTTTTTACATACATCAGAATTTATACAATTTAATACTGATACAGCGGAATATCTTAAAATACAATTTTCTTCTGAAAACTAAAAATGATTCTTTACTCTCCCTCTCTAACTTCGCTGCTCGAAAATCTTCAAGCTGTAAAATACTCGGTCTGACCCGAGTATTACATTCAAAAGAAAATAATACACAGGTCAGTCTAATTCAAACCAGTTTATGAGTGCATAGAGGCAATAATAATCAAATAGACGATAGTCAAAATAATTCCCGTCTATCCGACTCTTTAAACAAAGAAATCGGATGATGGTCGATATAACACTTAACAGAAATTGTCACTTTAAAACCATCTCAATAATTTCATCGGCTGCCGTACACAGGTACATGAAAAAGAAAGAAGTTTCAATTGAAGCTATGCAAAAGCAAAATGCCAAAGTCATGGAACAGCAAGCAGTACAAAATAGAAGTACCACCAGAGATCAACTACAAGAACAACTATACAAACTATCAACCCCACTGGAACAAAATGCAAATATCAATATGGATGCAAAACAAACCAAGTGGAGATGAGATATATATATACAAAATGCAGAGAGATGGATCAATAGCCCCAAGTCAAAATGGAGCTACAGGAATGCAACTAAAACTGATGATAGTGAATGAGACAACAACTTCAAACTCAAGTGAACAGCTAAATGCAACATCAGTGGATGAATAGTGCAACTCAATGCAAATCAGTTCAAAATCCAAGCAGTGGTTAAGGTATGAAATCAGACAGTACAAGCATATGAGAATAATCAGTAATTACAAGGTGAAATGGAGCTTAAGAAATGAAATCAAACCAGACACTCTACCAAATCATACGAACAAGTCATAGAGAACATAAAGTCGAAGTGTTTTAAAACCAAACCTTGTCACGTACCGAATTTTTCGACTTTCGAAAATTCGACATCGATACTCACTTTATCGACTGCCGAGCAATCGAGTGCCGGAAACTCCAATAGTGAGGGTTTTAAGAAGAAGAAAAAGGCAGAAGAAGAAGAAAAAAGAGAAGAAAGAAGAACAATAGAATAACAATAGATACAGAACCAATATCAGAATCTCACATATCGCAGCGGAACAATATATAATAGATAATTACAAGTCTTTTAAAACAAAGAACTATATCAGTTTATACATACATCAATCAGAGTCAATAAACAACAATGGACAGTTATATAAACTTGTCCTCATATAGAATACACAGCGGAATAAATACTATCAGATACAAATACTACGTCTCGCCATCCAGCTTGCTTCCTAAGCTCCAGAATATCCAGAGTATCCTGATAATCTAACTCTAGACTGCCCGTGTGGAAATTGGTGGGCACCCAGAGTTTAGAAGGGAAACAATAAAATCCGAGTCAGTCATGGTGACTGGTGTGAGATCGTAAAACAATTATTCTTTAAAATAAACAACAGGAAAACTTTAATGTCAATTCGCAATGCTTTTGGAAAACGAAACTACCATAAGACCTCCCACCACACACACAATGCAAACGCAGACTTGGAGGAGATTTCTTCTTATGTTAGTAAAATTGCTTACTACGCAAAATCAAATCATTTTGGATATTATTATTAGTGCATAGTGGAAAACATTTCGAAAGTAGAATATAAATCTTAGCCAGCATAGGTACCATTATATTATGCCTGCTATAGCTGCCTCCTGAGGAGACAGGTTATACAATTGAAATCGTAAAGGCTCGTATTGTTTCTTTGGATTTCCAACAAATGGTCAGGCTAAGGAACTTCCTTTTCCACGATGGGTACGTCCCTAGAATAGACGACCCGAGAAATAACCTAACATTACGGTTAGATCTCTGCCAACACAAGGCCGGGTTACCTCTGCAAAAGTAGGTAACTACTGACACGCGTATGCCATCCCCCGATCGTCACCAATCTTCCCGAGGATCCCCGATTCGCAACAACCACAAAGTAATAAATTTGCAGCAACCACAGAGGTTAAGTATCTGGGCTCAATACCATGATACCACCTTTATCCAGAAGGAATGACATACACTAAGGGGCGCTACTCCCTAAAACCTTGCTGCATCTTTCCTGTTTCGACCATTTCCGGGGTGTGAGGCTCGACGAAGTCTCATCCACAAAGCTACGCTTTCTACAAAGCCCTGCTTCGGGTCAAACAAAATGATCAACCTATGATCACAAAGATATAAGATCAAACAAATGATCATATCACAAATGATCAAACACTGATCATTTCACAGCAACACTCAGTATGCCACGTTACCAAATTGGGATATATCGCTGATAAATTTCAACTACATAACCTCTGAGCTCGTACGTCTCAGAGAAGGGTGTTAAGCTAAGAGAATAAATTCTCCGCCACCAACAGAAATGTATTTGAAAGAAATCAGCTTTATATCTCAAATTGTAACGTCAGACACACAATCCATACAAGTCTGTTCCGGGATCGAACAGAACCGAAGGCACTTCTCACGAAGCCCTTGCATATCCGGATAAATTTCTAATCACGTCCGGACTTCCCGTCACTAAGGGTGATAAAACCTCTATATCGGAGATCAGCCGATGTAGAGTAACTCGACGGTAATCCTTCCGTTTTCAAAAATATCCGGTCTTCAACACCGGTCTTCGAATGCAATTCATAATGACGTATCACATATTCGGGATGGGTTATACGACCCCATGGTCCTTTTCCGGTTAACCCGAATAGTGAGCGATTATTCAAAAACAAGTGTGGCATTCAAATTCATCCAATTCATAACAAATACCTATCTAAAGGTAATTATTGATAGTCGGTTATTCAACTATCAATAAAGATGCGCAACATCATCAGATTCCAAATAATTTTCCCAAATTATTTTATCTTCAAAATATCTTTACTAGTATAGGGATTCGAAATTTAAGATAGGTATGTAAATCCCAATACTATATAAAAATATTTCCTTTCGGAAATCATTTACTATAACAACATTGTTATAGTCTACCATTTCCTTATTTCTCGAAAACGCCTATTTCAACAATAAATGTTGAAATCTATGCTTTCGATTCATAATACATTTTAAAACATCTTTAAAATGTTTAACTTCATTTTTAATATCACTTCTTCAAAAACGTATCCATTTTACTTAAAAATATATTCACTGTCCAAAATCGTGAATATAATTCACTTAACCCAATTTCAATCTTTTCTACACATTTATTTCAAGAATTATCCACTATCCAAAATCGTGGATAAGATTTCCTTAATAACCTTCTATATTAAATTCATCAAATTTGATTGATTTCCGAATTTATAAAACAACGTTTATAAATTCCATTTTCTATTTTCTATAACAACTCCGGTTTATAAATCTCATTTTATTAACTTCTATAATCCACTTATAAAAATAAGTGATTTTGGATTTATAAACAACGTTTATAAATCGCATTTATACTTTATAACGATTTCAACTTTAAAAAGAATCATTTATGAACAAATTCGATCAATATTCCATTTAAAGGCAAAAATCTAATTTATAAGTAAATTACTTATAAATCCTTTATTCTACAACTTCATTCATTTTATAACTTCACAATATAAATCTATTAATTTCATTCACTTATGAAATCCATTTATACTTCTTTTTAACACTTATAAAAATTCGTTTTATAAGTCCAATATTTTGATTTATAAAATATCAATTTTATAAATCTTTTTATACAAATCGTTTATAGTTATTCAAAAATCCCAACTTAAACCATTTTATAAATAAATCAACTATTTATTTCAAACATCACACTTTGGTTAAATTTCACCAAAAATCTTAACTTTTATAACTTTAAAATTTTAGACGCTTATTTATTTGAAATAAATCAATTCAAAAATTCAATAAAACGTCTATTTTCAAAAATCACTTTAAAAATCCTTTTAAAGTAAAAGTCGTTATTTTTAAAACTTGAATCCGATGATGCAACAGCACCAATTAGTCAATCACAACATCAAACATCATATATCAACATATGATAACAGAATATACATCAATATCTATAAATAAATAAATACTGGTGAGGAATCCAGTTGGATCCCTCCAACCTGTTTCCCTGCATCCAAAGACGTTAGCACAATACCAATTCCACTTCGAGGTGGAATATCGCGGTATATGGGTTTTATAAAAATATCCGCTTACTAACGGCGTAATAGGGTCTCATCCGCTATACGAGGCGGGAATCAATCAATCCAATATATACATATGCCAATATGTATATATTGCTATATATAGATATATATATCCTACTATATCTAATATCACATCCAAATAGCAATCAATCAGTCAAAAACTGCAATTAATTTTGAGTGAGAAAATAATCTCACCTTAGCTTTTAATTTGCAATCCCATTTTCCAATCTCGACCCAATTATCCTTATTTATACCTTTTATAAACAATTATACAATTTATCAAATTTTGAAAAATTCGAATTACCAATTTATCGTTTAATAGATTTAATTAACTAATCATTTAATTTAAAATTAAATTCCGTTAATAAATTATTTTATAGTAATTAACGAATTTAAATAAACCTATCAAACGAATTAATTTCCATATCGATTCAAAACAAAGATACTTTATTGTAAAATAATTCTTGCTATATAATGCATATACACGAATCTACAAGCTTAAGAAAATAAATTTCTTCAAAGAACTTTACTGTAAACATCTATTATTTTATACCTATCTTTTATATTTCTGCTAGTGACCAAAAATAAATTCTTTACTGTATATAAAATTTTTAACTGTTTTACTTGTATATTAACTTACTGTAAATCTCTAAAAGCATGTACATATACTTATTGTTTTCCTTTTTGCAAATTAAAACAGTAATCAATTTTTACTGTAAAAATTCTCTAACTGATATATATATATATATAAACAAAAACAAAAACAAAAAAAAAAACAAAAAAAAACAAAAAAAAAATTAATTCGTATATACCTTACTGGCGAAAATCGCGATCGAATGAACACTCCCGCGACTGGAAACACACCGAGCCTTAAGGCCCTGACCTCCTTCATCGCTAACTCTAACATTGCCGACCCCGATCTACCAGCCCTCACCATCAACGCGGCCTCGAACGACCCACTGCCCAAACGCGTTCAATCGCGTGCTCGAATCCAGCCCTAGTCGAAGGCTGCTACTATTCCTTTACCCTCCTTCGACACTCAATCCATGTCGAACTCCTTGCCACAACTGCCTTGTGAGGCCACGACCCTGATAACTCGATCGCGAACCCAGCTCTTACGAGATCGAGCAGCCTCGATCGCGACCAACCCAACTGAACGCGGCGCCAGAATTTGCCACCACGAATTCTTCGAACTCTGCCCCTTCGTGCCCCTCGCCAGTAGCCATCGCGCGCCCCACTTCATCGTCTAACGCGAGTCGCGATATTGGCCTCGTTCTCGATTTGAAAGAGGCGGAGGAAAAATCACTCTGCCATTATTTTTGTTGTAACGAAGATTTTGGTTTTCCGTTCGATTTTATTTATGAACGAGAAAAGGGGGTATGCGGCTGTTTCTTCCTTTGTTTGATTTTGCTCTGAGAAACTCGGCCATTTTAAATTTTGAAGTTACTGTGAATTGAAGAGTCGAAGGTATTTAAAAATAACTGAGGCATGCTTTACACGATTTTTGTCCCGTGATATTTGGCGTGATTCAAGGAGGATAACATGTTGGTATTTGACCAAATAAAATATTAATTTAAATTTGAATTCAATTTAATTTCAACGCGTTTACTCTTCGCATGGTTACGTATTAGCTCCAAAAAAATACGAAATTTGAAATCCGGTAATAATACAATATTACGGACCCAATGGAACTGGTTTCGTCGAATTCCGAGACTGTGCCTCAGACGGCTATTTTTAAATATCGGTTGAACGATATAAATTTCAAAACTGATCAAATCAATTCGAAATTAGATTCTGAAGCTTCTGTTATTTTCAATATTATCATCACGAATTTTAAAAGCTTTTGAAATATTTTTCTTCAGCTTTAAATTGAAGATTCAAATTTTAATTCTACTCTCAATATATTAAATTATATAATTTAATCGTCAAATTCAAATTTAAATCGGGGATTCAAATTAAATCATCGTTCAAATATTTAAAATAAATTAAATATTCTCAATTTAATTTGTTCAAAATTCTGGGTCGTTACAGCCTTCCCCCCTTAAAAGAATTTCGTCCTCGAAATTACAAGTTAGGAAAAATGGTCCTTAACTCGTCTACTATTTTTCACAATCCAATAGTTTTATCAATTTTTCAAAACAAATCTTTCTACTAAAGATTCGTTATCATTCCAACTATCTTTCTAACTTCAATTATAGGTTTCAAACAACATTGTTTTACTTAACCATTCAAATTTAAATTCAAATTCAAATTTTAACTTTCAAAATTTTCTCAAAAATTTTCTAACACCCGAAATTTTCGAAAAATTTCGCCAGCGTCTCCTTTGCGCGGCTAATACGGCACGACTACAAAACGTCCCTACGGACTCTCAGATTTCAAAAAAGAAAAAGAAAAAGCCAAGCGGCTAGAGAAGAAATCATCAAATTTCATATTAAAATTCAAATACTTACCTTTTGTCGAGCAATTCAAATTTATCTTTGAAAATCAAATCCCATTCCTTTACACCTGTATATCCTACTAGCCATATATCTAGTTGCATATATTCAAACCATTTTGCACATTTTATTACAAAATTTTCAATATAACTGCTTATATATTTTTACTTCACTGTTGAAGTTACATATCTATTATCATTCAATTTTACATTTCAAATTTCATTTGAATTCAATTCACCATTTCCATTCTACTTTGGATTCAGTTCAATTTCTGAATATTGAATTTTATTGATTAGCTTTCCTTTACTAATTTATTACAAGTTCTAATTTCACTTACAAATTCAAATTCGTTTTCAACATTCAGTTTCATTCTCTTGCACTTATAATTGTAATTTTTATTTACTAGTAACTGTAAATTCCATTCATTCAGAAATTTATCTCTACTTACTTGAATATATTTGCAATTTCGAACCACTCTTTTATTTAGTCACAATTCAAGTTTCAATTTAACTAATTCAACTTCCATTTCATGAATCAATTAATTATCAAAGTAGTTTATTCGGATTCAATCCTTATTCATTTTTCTCAGGTTTGGATTTTATTCCACTTGATTCAAGTCTCATTTCATTTTTCAATTTCAATTCATTGCTTACAACTTCAAAATGAATCTCAATTTTCAATTGCACTTTCATTTATTCAAATTTATTCACTTATACTTCTTTAATTTAACTCCATTCTTTAAGTTAAATTTATTGCATCAAAATTCAATTTGTATAAGTTATTAACTTAATAATATTTCATAAATATTTTCATATAGTATTCCAGAGTCTTACCAACATTTCAAAAATCATTTTTGAAAACAATCCAAATTATCCTTTGAATTTTCTAAAACAAAATCCAAATTTTTCAAACAACTTCCATTTAAAACAATTTGGCAGCAATTCCTCTTTTGGAAACCCGAAAATGAACACCGGTGATGTCGCGATCATCATCGGAATTATTTTCCAGCGACCGAAAAGAGTTTAGAGCTTTTATCCTTCCAAATACTTTTCAAAACCTTTGAAATTCATTTCCAAGCCAAAAAGAATTTAAACTTTTCAAATCTCCAAAATTTACAAATTCTTTTCAAAACATTTCCAAATACTTCTCTGGAATTCCGTTTTAAATTATAAGTCACATTTATAATTTACATTCTCACATTTCATTCATATATGAATTTATTTCTTAACTTTGGAGTTACAATTTCAATTTATTATTCAATTCCAGTGATGATAATTCACTATTATTACTTCCTAACATCCAAACATCCATATACTATGATAATTCATAGAAAATTATTTCTTTTCTATACAAAAATAGTTTTGGGCAAAATTATTCCATTTACCCTATTTAAAAATCAATACTATGTCGGTTTATCTTGTTTAGAGTTTAGAAACCCCTATCGATTACAGTTAGCTAGACTGCACCGACCAGAATCCATAAACAATCAACCAATAAGTCAACACAATACAAAACAATTTTATATTCACTAACAAATACGCACTCGTATCTATTATTACACTCAACTCATTCTAGAGTACTACTGACTCTATCTCTAATGAGTAACACCCAACAGAGCAGGGTTGTCGCTTAACCATATGCTCTGATACCACGCTGTCACGTACCGAATATTTTGACTTTCGAAAATTCGACATCGATACTCACTTTATCGACTGCCGAGCAATCGAGTGCCGGAAACTCCAATAGTGAGGGTTTTAAGAAGAAGAAAAAGGCAGAAGAAGAAGAAAGAAGAGAAGAAAGAAGAACAATAGAATAACATCAGATACAGAACCAATATCAGAATCTCACATATCGCAGCGGAAATATATATAATAGATAATTACAAGTCTTTTAAAACAAAGAACTATATCAGTTTATACATACATCAATCAGAGTCAATAAACAACAATGGACAGTTATATAAACTTGTCCTCATACAGAATACACAGCGGAATAAATACTATCAGATACAAATACTACGTCTCGCCATCCAGCTTGCTTCCAAAGCTCCAGAATATCCAGAGTATCCTGATAATCTAACTCTAGACTGCCCGTGTGGAAATTGGTGGGCACCCAGAGTTTAGAAGGGAAACAATAAACTCCGAGTCAGTCATGGTGACTGGTGTGAGATCGTAAAACAGTTATTCTTTAAAATAAACAACAGGAAAACTTTAATGTCAATTCGCAATGCTTTTGGAAAATGAAACTACCATAAGACCTCCCACCACACACACAATGCAAACGCAGACTTGGAGGAGATTTCTTCTTATGTTAGTCAAAGATGCTTACTACGCAAAATCAAATCATTTTGGATATTATTATTAGTGCATAGTGGAAAACATTTCGAAAGTAGAATATAAATCTTAGCCAGCATAGGTACCATTATATTATGCCTGCTATAGCTGCCTCCTGAGGAGACAGGTTATACAATTGAAATCGTAAAGGCTCGTATTGTTTCTTTGGATTTCCAACAAATGGTCAGGCTAAGGAATTTCCTTTTCCACGATGGGTACGTCCCTGGAATAGACGACCCGAGAAATAACCTAACATTACGGTTAGATCTCTGCCAACACAAGGCCGGGTTACCTCTGCAAAAGTAGGTAACTACTGACACGCGTATGCCATCCCCCGATCGTCACCGATCTTCCCAAGGATCCCCGATTCGCAACAACCACAAAGTAATAAATTTGCAGCAACCACAGAGGTTAAGTATCTGGGCTCCATACCATGATACCGCCTTTATCCAGAAGGAATGACATACACTAAGGGGCGCTACTCCCAAAAACCTTGCTGCATCCTTCCTGTTTCGACCATTTCCGAGGTGTGAGGCTCGACGAAGTCTCGTCCACAAAGCTACGCTTTCTACAAAGCCTTGCTTCGGGTCAAACAAAATGATCAACCTATGATCACAAAGATATAAGATCAAACAAATGATCATATCACAAATGATCAAACACTGATCATTTCACAGCAACACTCAGTATGCCACGTTACCAAATTGGGATATATCGCTGATAAATTTCAACTACATAACCTCTGAGCTCGTACGTCTCAGAGAAGGGTGTTAAGCTAAGAGAATAAATTCTCCGCCACCAACAGAAATGTATTTGAAAGAAATCAGCTTTATATCTCAAATTGTAACGTCAGACACACAATCCATACAAGTCTGTTCCGGGATCGAACAGAACCGAAGGCACTTCTCACGAAGCCCTTGCATATCCGGATAAATTTCTAATCACGTCCGGACTTCCCGTCACTAAGGGTGATAAAACCTCTAAATCGGAGATCAGCCGATGTAGAGTAACTCGACGGTAATCCTTCCGTTTTCAAAAATATCCGGTCTTCAACACCGGTCTTCGAATGCAATTCATAACGACGTATCACATATTCGGGATGGGTTATACGACCCCATGGTCCTTTCCCGGTTAACCCGAATAGTGAGCGATTATTCAAAAACAAGTGTGGCATTCAAATTCATCCAATTCATAACAAATACCTATCTAAAGGTAATTATTGATAGTCGGTTATTTAACTATCAATAAAGATGCGCAACATCATCAGATTCCAAATAATTTTCCCAAATTATTTTATCTTCAAAATATCTTTACTAGATATATAAAAATTTCCACACTTCAAAAATAAATCAATATTTATTTTTCTAAACAGTTTCCATTTCCTTTATAAATTCCATATTGAATTTACATTTTCGAATATCTACTAATATTCGATTTTCAATCGTTTTCAAATATTCATTTTTGATTTATCTTTAAGAAGATAAAATCTCAAAACGTTTCATTTCATTTTGGAAAACATTCCATACTTATTTAATAATAAGTGTTTCACAAATCTTTTATTTTCAACATTTGAAAATATTCGTTATACTTAAATCAAAATTAAGTATACATTTCATTCTTTAAGGAAATCATTCTCTTAAGCACATTTATTTGAGTCAAAACGAATGTTACGTAAAACATCGTTACGACGACTCAAAATCAGTAGTATAGGGATTCGAAATTTAAGATAGATATGTAAATCCCAATACTATATAAAAATATTTCCTTTCGGAAATCATTTACTATAACAACAGTGTTATAGTCTACCATTTCCTTATTTCTCGAAAACGCCTATTTCAACAATAAATGTTGAAATCTATGCTTTCGATTCATAATACATTTTAAAACATCTTTAAAATGTTTAACTTCATTTTTAATATCACTTCTTCAAAAACGTATCCATTTTACTTAAAAATATATTCACTGTCCAAAATCGTGAATATAATTCACTTAACCCAATTTCAATCTTTTCTACACATTTATTTCAAGAATTATCCACTATCCAAAATCGTGGATAAGATTTCCTTAATAACCTTCTATATTAAATTCATCAAATTTGATTGATTTCCGAATTTATAAAACAACGTTTATAAATTCCATTTTCTATTTTCTATAACAACTCCGGTTTATAAATCTCATTTTATTAACTTCTATAATCCACTTATAAAAATAAGTGATTTCGGATTTATAAACAACGTTTATAAATCGCATTTGTACTTTATAACGATTTCAACTTTAAAAAGAATCATTTATGAACAAATTCGATCAATATTCCATTTAAAGGCAAAAATCTAATTTATAAGTAAATTACTTATAAATCCTTTATTCTACAACTTCATTCATTTTATAACTTCACAATATAAATCTATTAATTTCATTCACTTATGAAATCCATTTATACTTCTTTTTAACACTTATAAAAATTCGTTTTATAAGTCCAATATTTTGATTTATAAAATATCAATTTTATAAATCTTTTTATACAAATCGTTTATAGTTATTCAAAAATCCCAACTTAAACCATTTTATAAATAAATCAACTATTTATTTCAAACATCACACTTTGGTTAAATTTCACCAAAAATCTTAACTTTTATAACTTTAAAATTTTAGACGCTTATTTATTTGAAATAAATCAATTCAAAAATTCAATAAAACGTCTATTTTCAAAAATCACTTTAAAAATCCTTTTAAAGTAAAAGTCGTTATTTTTAAAACTTGAATCCGATGATGCAACAGCACCAATTAGTCAATCACAACATCAAACATCATATATCAACATATGATAACAGAATATACATCAATATCTGTAAATAAATAAATACTGGTGAGGAATCCAGTTGGATCCCTCCAACCTGTTTCCCTGCATCCAAAGACGTTAGCACAATACCAATTCCACTTCGAGGTGGAATATCACGGTATATGGGTTTTATAAAAATATCCGCTTACTAACGGCGCAATAGGGTCTCATCCGCTATACGAGGCGGGAATCAATCAATCCAATATATACATATGCCAATATGTATATATTGCTATATATAGATATATATATCCTACTATATCTAATATCACATCCAAATAGCAATCAATCAGTCAAAAACTGCAGTTAATTTTGAGTGAGAAAATAATCTCACCTTAGCTTTTAATTTGCAATCCCATTTTCCAATCTCGACCCAATTATCTTGATTTATACCTTGTATAAACAATTATACAATTTATCAAATTTTGAAAAATTCGAATTACCAATTTATCGTTTAATAGATTTAATTAACTAATCATTTAATTTAAAATTAAATTCCGTTAATAAATTATTTTATAGTAATTAACGAATTTAAATAAACCTATCAAATGAATTAATTTCCATATCGATTCAAAACAAAGATACTTTATTGTAAAATAATTCTTGCTATATAATGCATATACACGAATCTACAAGCTTAAGAAAATAAATTTCTTCAAAGAACTTTACTGTAAACATCTATTATTTTATACCTATCTTCTATATTTCTGCTAGTGACCAAAAATAAATTCTTTACTGTATATAAATTTTTTAACTGTTTTACTTATATATTAACTTACTGTAAATCTCTAAAAGCATGTACATATACTTATTGTTTTCCTTTTTGCAAATTAAAACAGTAATCAATTTTTACTGTAAAAATTCTCTAACTGATATATATATAAACAAAAACAAAAACAAACAAAAAACAAAAAAAAACAAAAAAAAAATAATTCGTATATACCTTACTGGCGAAAATCGCGATCGAATGAACACTCCCACGACTGGAAACACACCGAGCCTTAAGGCCCTGACCTCCTCCATCGCTAACTCTAACATTGCCGACCCCGATCTACCAGCCCTCACCATCAACGCGGCCTCGAACGACCCACTGCCCAAACGCGTTCAATCGCGTGCTCGAATCCAGCCCTAGTCGAAGGCTGCTACTATTCCTTTACCCTCCTTCGACACTCATTCCATGTCGAACTCCTTGCCACAACTGCCTTGTGAGGCCACGACCCTGATAACTCGATCGCGAACCCAGCTCTTACGAGATCGAGCAGCCTCGATCGCGACCAACCCAACTGAACGCGGCGCCAGAATTTGCCACCACGAATTCTTCGAACTCTGCCCCTTCGCGCCCCTCGCCAGTAGCCATCGCGCGCCCCACTTCATCGTCTAACGCGAGTCGCGATATTGGCCTCGTTCTCGATTTGAAAGAGGCGGAGGAAAAATCACTCTGCCATTATTTTTATTGTAACGAAGATTTTGGTTTTCCGTTCGATTTTATTTATGAACGAGAAAAGGGGGTATGCGGCCGTTTCTTCCTTTGTTTGATTTTGCTCTGAGAAACTCGGCCATTTTAAATTTTGAAGTTACTGTGAATTGAAGAGTAACGAAGGTATTTAAAAATAACTGAGGCATGCTTTACACGATTTTTGTCCCGTGATATTTGGCGTGATTCAAGGAGGATAACATGCTGGTATTTGACCAAATAAAATATTAATTTAAATTTGAATTCAATTTAATTTCAACGCGTTTACTCTTCGCATGGTTACGTATTAGCTCCAAAAAAATACGAAATTTGAAATCCGGTAATAATACAATATTACGGACCCAATGGAACTGGTTTCGTCGAATTCCGAGACTGTGCCTCGGACGGCTACTTTTAAATATCGGTTGAACGATATAAATTTCAAAACTGATCAAATCAATTCGAAATTAGATTCTGAAGCTTCTGTTATTTTCAGTATTATCATCACGAATTTTAAAAGCTTTTGAAATATTTTTCTTCAGCTTTAAATTGAAGATTCAAATTTTAATTCAACTCTCAATATATTAAATTATATAATTTAATCGTCAAATTCAAATTTAAATCGGGGATTCAAATTAAATCATCGTTCAAATATTTAAAATAAATTAAATATTCTCAATTTAATTTGTTCAAAATTATGGGTCGTTACAAACCTGGACAATGCTAACTGCAAATGCACAGCAAATATACTTGAAGGCTAGAGTATGCAAGGTGAAGAACATAGGTATGAAATGCAACTATGACTGGACAATGTTATTAGGAATGAACACAATGGTCAGCAGGACTAATATGACAACATAGCAAGCACTTAAATGCACAGAGCAAATTACAACCCAAGTCTGTGTTAAAAAGAGCAGTTTCACAAATATTTAAATCAAATGCAGTTTCAAAAGTATTTAAATCAAGTGCAGTTTCAAAAGTATTTAAATCAAGTGCAGTTTCAAAAGTATTTAAATCAAGTGCAGTTTCAAAAGTATTTAAATCAAGTGCAGTTTCAAAAGTATTTAAATCAAGTGCAGTTTCAAAAGTATTTAAATCAAGTGCAGTTTCAAAAGTATTTAAATCAAGTGCAGTTTCAAAAGTATTTAAATCAAGTGAAGTTTAAAAAGTATTTAAATCAAGTGCATTTTCAAATGCAATAATACTCACAAAGGCTACAGACAGGTAGCGGCGTGCAGGATGAAGCACTGCAAAAATGCAAGTGTCCAGACAACAACAGAAAATAGTGCATGCTACTACAATGATGAACAAAGGTGACAGCAGGAATAAATGCAATAACAGCTAAAGTCGAATGACCAGAGGCCGAAGTACATAGGGTCAACAACCACCAGATAAAAGAATACCAACATGACGAAGTCAGTGCCAACAAAAATGACAGCGACTCAATCATCTCAAATCACCAAGGCCGAAGTCGACCTAAAGGCAATAGCCAGAACAAAAATCGAATGCCCGAAGTCAAAGTCGAAAATAACAAGGGCGAAACCAATCAACAGCAAAACTCAAAACAAAATTCAAAATATTTTATCAAAACCGAAGTTTATCACCAATTCCAAGCCATGGTGGTCGGGGCTAGAATCGAACAAAGTTAGAGGTAATATTTTCAAAAATCAACAGAGAAGATAAAGCAACTATCGATGATCGAATACATAGAACAGAAGATCCATCGAACAAGGACGAAAGTCGAACAAATCAATATCGTTACACCCATATCCAAAATCATCAATACAGTGGATAAACAAAAATCGAACTACCTCAGTACGAAACGAGGAAAGAATTAGATGTGAGTGAGGGGGGTCACTCACCTTCGTTCGAGAAGCTGAAGCCCTAATTCGCGAACGCCAGAGAATCGATCGCCAAAAGCGCTAGTTCCAGTCGAGGCAAGTATTGAAGAAGCCGAAGCTCAAGCACAGATCGAAATCTCAAGCAAAGCCGAGCACAAAGGGGAACGAAGCCCCAAAATTTGAAAACCCTAAATCACAGTACCACGAACCCCAGGGCAACAAAGATCAAGTAATAGTTAAGAACATCGAACAAAGCCGCCTCTCTATTTCAGATCGAAGGAACGAGCAAAGAAACGTGGCCGCCATTTATTTTCTTTTTGTTATTTCGTTTCTAGGGTTTTGAATGAATGGGTAAAAGGAAACAGGTTTGGATTTATCACGGTATCAAAGAAAATAAGGGTAGCATTATTTCAAAGCCCACTCCACCTTTAACAAAAATTTTGAAAAGAAATTTAAATCAATTTTCAAAATCCTAGCTCAAATTTTAAATTCAAATATGTTCCTCATATTAAACTTGAAAAATTCAAACACATTCACAATTTTAAATCAAAATTTAATTCAATTATAAATTTAAAAATATCTAAAATTCGGGATCGTTACAAGAACTAAAAGATCTTATGTAAGTTAAATCAATGAAATAAATATGAGTGTAAACGGCGTCAGAGATGTTTACGGGGTTTGACATCTCCTATCCAGTGTCTAACGTGAGTGCAGTAACTTAAGAGATGCTCGGGATTCACATCCCCTAAGGATCCGTTAAACTATTTACTATGTAGTAATATTCGCTATTATAATAATGTCTAATATAAAATAAACATACTTTTAAATAGCATTAAGGAGTGACCCAATATTCCCCTTAACACGTAATAGTGCCAGTAGTCTATACAGTACCTGCATACCCCGAGAGGCTACGAGAAGATACTCCATAGGTACGACACAAATAGAAACTCATAGTAAAGCTCGATATGGTAGGTGACACGGCACAACTAGGCAATGCCAGGGTAGATATACCAATTACGCATCCGGACTGGTGGTGACGCATAGCAGCCACTACCGCCCACCTCGAACAACACTCCCAAATCGAAGGGTGGCCACCAAAATCACAAAGTAATAAAATGGTATCGAAGAAGTGCGTCCGATAAGAGGTGCTACCTCACTGGTCTGTCAATCGCTCCTGTTTTAGCCAACTTATGCCAACTCACGGGAGTTGGGTCCACGTTTATACCTTAGGATCGTCGCCACCATCCTACTTCATTCTGGAAACTCCACCGCGTACACAGTTGTCAAAGTGGTTTTCGGTATCGAAAGGGAGTATGTCCATATCCGATCCCGGTCTCTTTAACAACCAAACATTATTATAACATCGTGGTCATTTAAAAATATATATATATATACTTTTAAAAAAACACAATCATTTCCCTTTCAAAACATATTCTTTATTTCAAAATAGTATATACTTCAAAACCCAAAATATTATTGCCATTTCAAACCATATCCTTTACTTCAAAATAGTATATACTTTAAAACTAAAATATTATCGCTATTTCAAACCCAAATTATCAATGTATTATTTCCATTTCAAAACCCAATTCAATAATATCTTATATAAATAAAACCCAATTTCCAATCACTAATCTTTATTTAATTTATATAAACTTGAAATATTCTTTTAAATCATCTTAAACCCAAACCACATTTTGAAGTCATATTCTAAATTTTCAATTTCAATAGGTTTCCAATCAATATATTCACAGATAATTCTTAAATAAATTCCATTTCAAATAAATTCATTTTTCAAACCATATTACTTTCAAAGTTATAACAATTTCGAAAACCAATACTTTGAAAACAATAATACCTTAATTTCAATAAAACATTTCAATTTTGATATATTTTAAGTCTTTAAATATTCCAAAATTTCCAACCAAATCTTATAATCTTATATATACCTTAATTCAATTTACTATTATTTAATTTAGAAATATTTATTTAATAAATTCAATATCACTTAAATAAAGCTCAAACTTGAAATATTCGTAAATCAAACTTAAAACATCATCAAGTTATACATAGCTTAAATTTTAGAATTTAACCATATATAAAATAATATTTATATAATATCAAAATTTAATATTTATTAAACCGTATATTTCTTTCCAAACCATAGAAAATCACTTTAAAATATTTTATATATAGACCACGGTGCCTGTATATAATTTTCTATCCTATGGTCAAGTGATACGGATATTTATCATTTCAATCCATAATTTAAAAATAAAAGTTTATGGTTATATATCAATTTCAAACCGCAATCCCGAATGAAATGAAAATGCATAATAACTAGCAGTTTATACAATATAAAATATAGCATCCATTCATCCAAATATCAATAAACAACCATTTATTACAATCATCATCCAATTTAAACAAAACATCAATATAAAGCATATAAAATATAACAGGCATCAACAAATAGTTTATATTCACTAAAAATTAATAACTATTCAACTGGCAGTTTATATGCAGTAATAAATAAATTTAACTGGCAAATTTTATGCAATAATAAAATTAAATAACAATTTAATTTAAATAAATGCTATCTAACTGAGATGACGATTAAATATATGCCCAAACAATCATAGATAAATTTTAAATCACATCAAAATTTAATTTAACAAACATAAGAAATCTTAGAAGTTGTGAGTGGGTTAAAACACTCACCTTTTGAATTTAAATCGAATTTAAATTCAATTTAAACCCAAAAATTTGACCGTCTTAGAATTCGTCCAAACCTGCGTCATCAAGTCCGGAATTTTAATACGATCCTAACAATAGAAACCGCGTGTGAAACGGAGTTTGTAAGCGAGAGTTATAGCGAAAATTGTGATTGAATAAATTATAAAAAAAAAGGAAAAAAAAGAACACATTACACATAGTAGCCACGTCATCCTATCATCAACAATTAGCATGCGCACCATACCCAGGCACCGAAATGAATAAAACAACGCACGCATCCCTCTGAAACCCAAGCATGATTCGCGATTTGCCGCCAATCCGACCGTCAATTCGCCTCCAAACTTCGCCGATGAACAACGCGCTAGCCCCTCTACAAAACCCAGAAGGGATTTTCCGATCAAATGTGTCACATACCAGAATTTTCGACTTTCGAAAATTCGACATCGATACTCACTTTATCGACTGCCGAGCAATCGAATGCCGGAAACTCCAATAGTGAGGGTTTTAAGAAAAAGAAAAAGTAGAAGAAGAAGAAGATAGAAGAAAAAGAGAAGAAAGAAAGAAGAAGAACAACAGAAAACACATCAGAACAGAAAACAATATCAGGATCTTACACATCGCAGCGGAACAATATACAATAGATAATTACTAGTCTTTTAAAACAAAGAACTATATCATTTTATACATACATCAATCATCAGAGTCAATATACAACAATGAACAGTTATATAAACTTGTCCTCATACAGAATACACAGCGGAATAAATACTATCAGATACAAATACTACGTCTCGTCCTCCAGCTTATCTCCAAAGCTCCAGAATATCCAGAATATCCTGATAATCTAACTATAGACTGCCCGTGTGGAAATTGGTGGGCACCCAGAGTTTAGAAGGGAAACAATAAACTCCGAGTCAGTCATGGTGACTGGTGTGAGATCGTAAAACAGTTTATCTTTAAAATAAACAAAGGAATATTTTTAGAGTCAATTCGCAATGCTTTTGGAAAATGAAACTACCATAAGACCTCCCACCACACACACAATGCAAACGCAGAATTGGAGGAGATTTCTTCTTATGATAGTCAAAGATGCTTGATACGCAAAATTAAATCATTTTTGATATTATTATTAGTGCATAGTGTAGAAAACATTTCGAAAGTATAATATTAATCTTAGCCAGCATAGGCATTCCGCACTTATGCCTACTATAGCTACCATCCAAACAGTGGTGACCACCATAAGTGAATGATAGGTTCTACAACTAAAACCGTACAAGATCGTATTGTTTCTTTGGATTTCCAACAAATGGTCAGGCTAAGGAACTTCCTATCCACGATGGGTACGTCCCTGGAATAGACGACCCGAGAACCTAACCGGATCTCTGCCAACACAAGGCCGGGTTACCTCTGCAAAAATAGGTAACTACTGACACGCGTATGCCATCCCCCGATCGTAACCGATCTTCCCGAGGATCCCCGATTTCCAACAAACCACATAGATAATAATGCAGCAACCACATAGGTTAAGTATCTGGGCTCCATACCATGATACCACCTCTATCCAGAAGGAATGACATACACTAAGGGGCGCTACTCCCTAGAACCTTGCCGCATCCTTCCTGTTTCGACCATTTCCGGGGTGTGAGGCTCGACGAAGTCTCGTCCACAAAGCTACGCTTTCTCAAAAAGCCATGCTTCGGGTCAAACAAAATGATCAACCTATGATCACAAAGATATAAGATCAAACAAATGATCATATCACAAATGATCAAACACTGATCATTTCACAGCAACACTCAGTATGCCACGTTACCAAATTGGGATATATCGCTGATAAATTTCAACTACATAACCTCTGAGCTCGTACGTCTCAGAGAAGGGTGTTAAGCTAAGAGAATAAATTCTCCGCCACCAACAGAAATGTATTTGAAAGAAATCAGCTTTATATCTCAAATTGTAACGTCAGACACACAATCCATACAAGTCTGTTCCGGGATCGAACAGAACCGAAGGCACTTCTCACAAAGCCCTTGCACATCCGGATAAATTTCTAATCACGTCCGGACTTCCCGTCACTAAGGGTGATAAAACCTCTAAATCGGAGATCAGCCGATGTAGAGTAACTCGACGGTAATCCTTCCGTTTTCAAAAATATCCGGTCTTCAACACCGGTCTTCGAATGCAATTCATAACGACGTATCACATACTCGGAATGGGTTATACGACCCCATGGTCCTTTCCCGGTTAACCCGAATAGTGAGCGCTTATTCAAAAATAAGTGTGGCATTCAAATTCATCCAATTCACAACAAATACCTATCTAAAGGTAATTATTGATAGTCGGTTATTTAACTATCAATAAAAATGCGCAACATCATCAGATTCCAAATAATTTTATCTTCCAAAATATCTTTATTAGATATAAAATTTCCACACTTAACCATTTGAAAACAATTTCAAATCAATTTCCACATTTCATTTTATCTTTGAAGATAAAATCTCAAAACAGTTCATTTCATATTGGAAAAGCATTTCCATACTTATTTAAAAATAAGTATTTCACAAATCTATTTATTTTCAACACTTGGAAAATATTCGATATACTTAAATCAAATTAAGTATATATTCATTCTTTAAGGAAATCATAAATTTTAACATCTATTTGAGTCAAAACGAATGTTGCGTAAAACATCGTTATGACGACTCAAAAATCACTAGTATAGGGATTCGAAATTAAGATAGATATGTAAATCCCAATACTACATAAAACATTTTCTTTCGAAAATCATTTACTATAACAACAGTGTTATAGTCCATCATTTCCTTATTTCTCAAAAACGTCTATTTCAACAATAAATGTTAAAATCTATGGTTTCGATATTTAACACGTTTTAAAACATCTTTTAAAACAATTAACTTCATTTATAATATCGCTTTCCCAAACATAACTATTTTTTTCCAATAATATATTCACTGTCCAAAATCGTGAATATATTTCAATAATTAAATTTCAATCTCTTCTACACATTTATTTCAAGAATTTATCCACTATCCAAAATCGTGGATAAAATTTCCTTAATAACCTTCTATATTCAATTTATCAAATTTGATTTATTTTCGAATTCATAAAACAACGTTTATAAATTCATCTTCATAATTCATAACAACTTTGATTTAATAAATCTCTTTTATTAACAAATTCGATCAATATTCCATTTAAAAGCAAAAATCCAATTTATAAGTAAATTTCTTATAAATCTCCTATTCGACAGTTTCATTCATTTTAACTTCACGATTTATACATCTATACATTTCATTCTTTTTAACTTCACAATTTATACATCTATAAATTTCATTCTTTTTTCAAATTCGTTTCAATTTGCAATTAAATTTCAAATTGGACTTCCCACTTATTTCTTTTTAAATAAATTCCTTTTTAAAGAAAATAAATTTCTTTATCTCTTTCAATCTATTAAAAATCCAAATTTAAATTAAATTCTTCAATTTAAAATCACTATTTTATGAAATCCATTTATTTAGCATTTTCACTTTATTCTGGAATTTATTCAATAAGATTATAAAAATCAGCTTTTATACTTTTAAATTCTTTTCTTCGAATTTATTAAATTTCTAAAGTCAATTCACTTAAAAATTTCTACTTGAATTTCAAAAATTCAATTTCGTTTATTTTTGGAATCCAATAATATCAAACATCCATTCAGCTAAATTTTAGCTTCCAAACAATTTCCAGATATCAATATGATTAATAACATCAATATAATCATTCACAGATGTAACGACCCAGAATTTTTGATAATTAAAATTCGAATATTTAATTGATTTTAAATATTAATAAATGGAATTTAGAAGTCGAAGGATTTATTTTTCGAATATTGGATTTAAATTGATGATTAAATCGATAAATTAATGATTGAAATTCCAGAGATAATTGGAAATCGAGTTAATATGATTGAAAATGATTTGGAAAATTGTATTTAATCATACTGGAGTTATAGAAAGGTTATAGAACTTTCAGAATCGAATTTAGAATTAATTTGTGAAAATCGAATATTTTAATATTTAATTATCGACTGTAAAAATAGCCAATTTTCGGACAGTCTCAGAATTTAACGAAACCAGTTCCATTGGATCCGTAATAGTTAGTTATTATCGGATTTCAATTTTCGTATCCATCGGAGTTATCGTTTGACCGTGGCAGCTCGAAACGCATCGATTTTTTTTTAATTTTAAATCGTCGAGTTAAAATAGTCATTTTTCAAAAAGTCTCGGATTTCGACGAAACCAGTTTCATCGGATTCGTAATGTGATATTATTGTAAGATTTCAAATTTCGTAATTTTTGGATTTGTCGTTTGTCCGGTACGAATCAAAACGCCTCGAAATCGATTTAAATCGGTTTAATTTAAATTGATCGTTTAATTCCATATCTTGCACAGACGATCGAATTAGCTTCCGAAACCTGTTCCATTGTGTCCGAAATGCGGGGTAAACCCCAGAAACGCCAGTTACAGCGCGTAAAACGGAGTCCGGGATACCGTAATGAATAGTGATTGAGAAATTCTCTATAAATAGCCCATTTTTCTCAAATATTAAAAAGAAAAAAAATTGAAACCCTAGTTAAACGTTCAGCCGCCATTCTACAATCGATGGTCAATATTTTCGTTTCCTTTCCTCTTTGATTTCTTCAAATCCATCATTCTATTGCAAAATCTTCCAACTGCATTATTGTAGAGCGTAATGGAATCTATAGATCCAACGGTTGATCTTGGGTGAAGTCATCGTTTGGAGGCGTGATTGGGTTTCGTTTGCCGTGAGTTCGAGCGCGATTTCTGGCGTGTAGGGGGGACCGAGCTCCACTCGGCTGTAGGCGGTGGGGGAGTACGTGAAGGGCTTCGAGGGGGCAGTGTTTGATCGACATCACATCGTCGATAGGAGGTGCGGCAG
Organism: Allium fistulosum; assembly: GCA_030737815.1. Classification (NCBI taxonomy): domain Eukaryota; kingdom Viridiplantae; phylum Streptophyta; class Magnoliopsida; order Asparagales; family Amaryllidaceae; genus Allium; species Allium fistulosum. The sequence continues at coordinate 1,029,780,829 of CM060902.1, forward strand.
GATGGTGATCGACGTGAGGATGGGTTTGTTTATCACGTTCAAAGATCTGGAGCGTGAACGTTTGGGAGGGAAGAAAACAAAGACGGCCGTGATTTCATCTCATCAAATGTATGGCCAGAAATGAGCTAGGGTTTGAAAATTGAAAATAAATTATAAATTGATTTATTTTAATTCGTGTAATCTCTAAAACGATGTATCTCTTTCATACGTAATCAGAAAATGACGAAACAAAATGCGTTGGAATCGTCTCGACGTGTGCTACGCAGTGCAACTAGTTTGGAGTCGATTGGAGTCAATGAAAATTTTGGGTAAAATTAAACGCCTGTTTAATTTTATCCGAAATAAACCGCTACGACTGTTATTGAAATCAAGGTGAGATTTTCTCACTCAAATTGAATGTGGAATTTTTACAGTTGTTGATTGATGATTTACTGTTTGGATTGTTGATATTAGATATGATAGGATATATCTATATATATAGCAATATATACATATTGGCATATGTATATATTGGATTGATTGATTTCCCGCCTCGTATAGCGGATGAGACCCTATTGCGCCGTTAGTAAGCGGATTTTTATAAAACCCATATACCGCGATAATTCCGTACTGGAGCGGAATTGGTATTGTGCTAACATCTTTGGATGCAGGGAAACAGGTTGGAGGGATCCAACTGGATTCCTCACCCGTAGTTATTTATTTACAGATATTGATGTATATTCTGTTATCATATTGATATATGATATTGACTGTTGTGATGGACTGATTGGTGTTGTTGCATCATCGGATTCAGTTTTGAAATGTAGAAATAACGACTTTTACTTTAAAAAGAGTTTTTAAAGTGATTTTTGAAAATATACGTTTTATGGAATTTTTGAATCGATTTATAAACGTAAGATTTTAAAGTTATAAAAGTTATAATTTTTAGTGAAATATAACCGAAGTGTCGTTTTTGAAATAAAAGTCGATTTATTTATAAAATGGTTTAAGTTGGGATTTTTTTGAATAACTATAAACGATTTGTATAAAAAGATTTGTAAAATTGATATTTTATAAATCGGAATATTGGACTTATAAAACGAATAATTTTATAAGTGTTAAAAGGAAGTATAAATGAATTTCATAAGTGAATGAAATTAATAGATTTACATTGTGAAGTAAAAAATGAATGAAGTTGTAGAATAAAGGATTTATAAGTAATTAACTTATAAATTGGATTTTTGCCTTTAAATGGAATATTGATCGAATTTTCAATAAAGAAGATTTATTAAATTGAAGTTGTTATTAAAATAGAAATAGAATTTATAAACGTGTTTATAAATTCAAAATCAGTTGAATTTGAGGAATTAAATATAGAAGATTATTAAAGGAGATATATTCGCGATTTTGGATAGCGAATTTTTATTGAGATAAAAATGTGTAGAAATGATTGAAATTGGGTTAAGTGAATTATATTCACGATTTTGGACAGTGAATTTATTATTAAATAAAATGGATTTATTTTTGAAGAAGTGATATTAAAAATGAAGTTAAACATTTTAAAAATGTTTTAAAATATATTATGAATCGAAAGCAGAGATTTCCGCAGTTCTTGTTGAAATAGACGTTTTCGAGAAATTTAAGGAAATGGTGGACTATAATACTGTTGTTATAGTAAATGATTTCCGAAAGGAAATGTTTTGATGTAGTATTGGGATTTATATATCTATCTAAATTTCGAATCCCTATACTAGTGATGTTGAGTCGTCGTAACGATGTTTTACGTAACATTCGTTTTGACTCAACTAAAATGTGTTTAAAGAATGATTTCCTTAAAGAATGAGATATATACTTAATTTTGATTTAAGTATATCGAATATTTTCAAATGTTGAAAATAAATGATTTGTGAATTACTTATTTTTAAATAAGTAAGGAAATACTTTTCCAATATGAAATGAACTGTTTTGAGATTTTATCTTCAAAGATAAAATGAAATGTGGAAATTGATTTGAAATTGTTTTCAAATGGTTAAGTGTGGAAATAATATATCTAGTAAAGATATTTTTGAAGATAAATAATTTGGAAAATTATTTGGAATCTGATGATGTCGCGCATCTTTATTGATAGTTAAATAACCGACTATCAATAATTACCTTTAGATAGGTATTTGTTGTGAATTGGATGAATTTGAATGCCACACTTGTTTTTAAATAAACGCTCACTATTCGGGTTAACCGGGAAAGGACCATGGGGTCGTATAACCCATTCCGAATATGTGATACGTCGTTATGAATCGCATTTGAAGACCGGTGTTGAAGACCGGATATTTTTGAAAACGGAAGGATTACCGTCGAGTTACTCTACATCGACTGATCTTCGGTTTAGAGGTTTTATCACCCTTAGTGACGGGAAGTCCTGACGTGATTGAAAATTATCCGGAAATGCAAGGGCTTCGTGAGAAGTGCCTTCGGTTCTGTTCGATCCCGGAACAGACTTGTATGGATTGTGTGTCTGACGTTACAATTTGAGATATAAAGCTGATTTCTTTCAAATACATTTCTGTTGGTGGCGGAGAATTTATTCTCTTAGCTTAACACCCTTCTCTGAGACGTACGAGCTCAGAGGTTATGTAGTTGAAATTTATTAGCGATATACTCCCAATTTGGTAACGTGGCATACTGAGTGTTGCTGTGAAATGATCAGTGTTTGATCATTTGTGATATGATCATTTGTTTGATCTTATATCTTGGTGATCATAGGTTGATCATTTTGTTTGACCCGAAGCAGGGCTTTTTGACAAAGCGTAGCTTTGTGGACGAGACTTCGTCGAGCCTCACACCCCGGAAATGGTCGAAACAGGACGAATGCAGCAAGGTTCTAGGGAGTAGCGCCCCTTAGTGTATGTCATTCCTTCTGGATAAAGGTGGTATCATGGTATGGAGCCCAGATACTTAACCTCTGTGGTTGCTGCACAGTTATTATTACTTTGTGGTTTGTTGGAAATCGGGGATCCTCGGGAAGATCGGTGACGATCGGGGGATGGCATACGCGTGTCAGTAGTTACCTATTTTTGCAGAGGTAACCCGGCCTTGTGTTGGCAGAGATCCGGTTAGGTTCTCGGGTCGTCTATTCCAGGGACGTACCCATCGTGGAAAAGGAAGTTCCTTAGCCTGACCATTTGTTGGAAATCCAAAGAAACAATACGAGCCTTTACGATTTCAATTGTATAACCTGTCTCCTCAGGAGGCAGCTATAACAGGCATAATATAATGGTACCTATGCTGGCTAAGATTTATATTATACTTTCGAAATGTTTTCCACTATGCACTAATAATAATATCAAAAAGGTTTTGATTTTTGCGTAGTAAGCATCTTTGACTATCATAAGAAGAAATCTCCTCCAAGTCTGCGTTTGCATTGTGTGTGTGGTGGGAGGTCTTATGGTAGTTTCATTTTCCAAAAGCATTTCGAATTGACTTTAAAATTTTCCTGTTGTTTATTTTAAAGATAAACTGTTTTACGATCTCACACCAGTCACCATGACTGACTCGGAGTTTATTGTTTCCCTTCTAAACTCTGGGTGCCCACCAATTTCCACACGGGCAGCCTAGAGTTATATTATCAGGATATTCTGGATATTCTGGAGCTTTGGAGATAAGCTGGAGGACGAGTCGTAGTATTTGTATCTGATAGTATTTATTCCGCTGTGTATTCTGTATGAGGACAAGTTATATAACTGTCCATTGTTGTATATTGACTCTGATGATATGATGTGATGTAATGTAATAACAGATATAACTCTTTTGTTTTTAAATGATATTCATTTATCTATTATATATTGTTCCGCTGCGATGTGTAAGATTCTGATATTGTGTTTCTGTTTCTGCTCTTGTTCTGTTGTTGTTCTTCTTTCTCTTTTCTTCTTTTCTTCTTCTTCTACCTTTTTCTTTTTTCTTAAAACCATAACTTTTCGGGTTTTCGGCATTCGATGGCTCAGCAGTCGATAAAGTTAGTATCGATGTTGAATTTTCGAAAGTCGAAAATTTTCGGGATGTTACATTTGGTATCAGAGCATATGGTTAAGCGACAACCCTGCTCTGTTGGGTGTTACTCATTAGAGATAGAGTCAGCAGTACTCTAGAATGAGTTTAGTGTAATAATAGATATGAGCGCGTATTTGTTATTGAATATAAAATTGTTTTGTATTGTGATGATTGGTTTATTGAGTGGTATATGGATTCTGGTCAATACGAGTAATTAACGATCATTGATAGGGATCTCTAAACACTTGAATAGAACAATTCGGCACAGTATTGTTTTAAAATGGGGTAAATGAAATAATTTTACCCAAAACTATTTTTGTATAGAAAATAAATGTTTTTCTATGAATTATCATAGTATATGGATGCTTGTTTGTTAGGAAAGTGATAATATTGAAATGTTATCATTATTGTATGAAATGGAATAAAGAAATTCAAATCATAACTCCAAAGTTAAGAAATAAATCCATATACAAATGAAATTTGAGAATGTAAATTATAAATGTGATTTGTAATTTGGAACGGAATTCCAGAGAAGTATTTGGAAATGTTTTGAAAAGAATCTGAAAATTTTGGTGATTTGGAAAGTTTAAATCATTTTTGATTTGAAAATGAGTTTCAAAGGTTTTGAAAAGCGTTTTGACGGAATGAAAAGCTCTAAACTCTTTTCGGTCGCTGGAAAATAATTCCGATGATGATCGCGACATCACCGGTGTTCATTTTCGGGTTTCCAAAAGAGAAATTGCTGCCAAATTGTTTTAAATAGAAGTTGTTTGAAAATTTTGGATTTTGTTTTTGAAATTAAAAGGATAATTTGAATTGTTTTCAAAAATGGTTTTGAAAGGTTGAATATAAGTTGGATAACTTATAAAATGAGAAAATGAAAGTGAAATAAATGATGTTTAATGGGAATATAACTTAAAAAAAATGATGAATGAATTTGATTTTGGGTATCAAAATTTATTACTGAAATGAATATGAACTTGAGTTATATAAGTGAAATTCAACTTGAAATGTTAAGTGAATTAGCAATTGAATAAATAAGTGTATTGGATGTTAATCAATCTAATGAAAGTAAATTGATATGGAAAAATGAATAAGGATTGAATCCGAATAAACTACTTTGATAATTAATTGATTCATGAAATGGAAGTTGAATTAGTTAAATTGAAACTTGAATTTTGAACTGAATAAAGAATGGTTCGAAATTACAAATAACTTCAAGTAAGTAGAAACAGATTTGAATAAGTGGATTAGAATTTGAAATGAATTAGTAATTGAAACTAATCCAAAATAAGCAGTTATAAATGAAAGTTAATCGATGAAATTGAATATTTCAGAATTGAAGATGAATAGAATTGAAATTGAATTGAAATTGTGAATTGAATTCAAATGAATGTGAACTGTAAAATTGAAGGAAAATGAATATGTGTAACTTCAACAGTGAAGTAAAAATGATATAAGAAGTACATATTGAAATTTTGTAATCGAATTTGCAAAATGTTTGAATGCTGTAACTAGATATAATGGCTAGTAGGATATACAGGTGTTATGAATTGGGATTTTAAATTTGAAGATAAATTTGAATTGCTCGGAAAAGGTACGTATTTGAATTTGAATATGAGATTTGATGACTTATTTCTCTGGCCGCTTGGCTTTTTCTTTTTCTTTTTGAAATCTGAGAGTCCGTAGGGACGTTTTGTAGTCGTGCCGTATTAGCCGCGCAAAGGAGACGCTGGCGAAATTTTTCGAAAATTTCGAGTGTTAGAAAATTTTTGTGAAAATTTTGAAAGTTTAAAATTTGAATTTAAACTCGAATTTGAATTGAGAAGTTAAACAATGTTGTTTGAACTTATAGTTGAAGTTGAAATTTAGTTGAATTAATAATGAATCTTTAGTAGGAAGATTTGTTTTGATGAATTGATAAAACTATTAGATTGTGGAAAATAGTAGACGAGTTAAGGACCTTTCTTCCTAACTTGTAATTTCGAGGACGAAATTCTTTTAAGGGGGGAAGTCTGTAACGACCCAGAATTTTTGATAATTAAAATTCGAATATTTAATTGATTTTAAATATTAATAAATGGAATTTAGAAGTCGAAGGATTTATTTTTCGAATATTGGATTTAAATTGATGATTAAATCGATAAATTAATGATTGAAATTCCAGAGATAATTGGAAATCGAGTTAATATGATTGAAAATGATTTGGAAAATTGTATTTAATCATACTGGAGTTATAGAAAGGTTATAGAACTTTCAGAATCGAATTTAGAATTAATTTGTGAAAATCGAATATTTTAATATTTAATTATCGACTGTAAAAATAGCCAATTTTCGGACAGTCTCAGAATTTAACGAAACCAGTTCCATTGGATCCGTAATAGTTAGTTATTATCGGATTTCAATTTTCGTATCCATCGGAGTTATCGTTTGACCGTGGCAGCTCGAAACGCATCGATTTTTTTTAATTTTAAATCGTCGAGTTAAAATAGTCATTTTTCAAAAAGTCTCGGATTTCGACAAAACCAGTTTCATCGGATTCGTAATGTGATATTATTGTAAGATTTCAAATTTCGTAATTTTTGGATTTGTCGTTTGTCCGGTACGAATCAAAACGCCTCGAAATCGATTTAAATCGGTTTAATTTAAATTGATCGTTTAATTCCATATCTTGCACAGACGATCGAATTAGCTTCCGAAACCTGTTCCATTGTGTCCGAAATGCGGGGTAAACCTCAGAAACGCCAGTTACAGCGCGTAAAACGGAGTCCGGGATACCGGAATGAATAGTGATTGAGAAATTCTCTATAAATAGCCCATTTTTCTCAAATATTAAAAAGAAAAAAAATTGAAACCCTAGTTAAACGTTCAGCCGCCATTCTACAATCGATGGTCAATATTTTCGTTTCCTTTCCTCTTTGATTTCTTCAAATCCATCATTCTATTGCAAAATCTTCCAACTGCATTATTGTAGAGCGTAATGGAATCTATAGATCCAACGGTTGATCTTGGGTGAAGTCATCGTTTGGAGGCGTGATTGGGTTTCGTTTGCCGTGAGTTCGAGCGCGATTTCTGGCGTGTAGGGGGGACCGAGCTCCACTCGGCTGTAGGCGGTGGGGGAGTACGTGAAGGGCTTCGAGGGGGCAGTGTTTGATCGACATCACATCGTCGATAGGAGGTGCGGCAGGATGGTGATCGACGTGAGGATGGGTTTGTTTATCACGTTCAAAGATCTGGAGCGTGAACGTTTGGGAGGGAAGAAAACAAAGACGGCCGTGATTTCATCTCATCAAATGTATGGCCAGAAATGAGCTAGGGTTTGAAAATTGAAAATAAATTATAAATTGATTTATTTTAATTCGTGTAATCTCTAAAACGATGTATCTCTTTCATACGTAATCAGAAAATGACGAAACAAAATGCGTTGGAATCGTCTCGACGTGTGCTACGCAGTGCAACTAGTTTGGAGTCGATTGGAGTCAATGAAAATTTTGGGTAAAATTAAACGCCTGTTTAATTTTATCCGAAATAAACCGCTACGACTGTTATTGAAATCAAGGTGAGATTTTCTCACTCAAATTGAATGTGGAATTTTTACAGTTGTTGATTGATGATTTACTGTTTGGATTGTTGATATTAGATATGATAGGATATATCTATATATATAGCAATATATACATATTGGCATATGTATATATTGGATTAATTGATTTCCCGCCTCGTATAGCGGATGAGACCCTATTGCGCCGTTAGTAAGCGGATTTTTATAAAACCCATATACCGCGATAATTCCGTACTGGAGCGGAATTGGTATTGTGCTAACATCTTTGGATGCAGGGAAACAGGTTGGAGGGATCCAACTGGATTCCTCACCCGTAGTTATTTATTTACAGATATTGATGTATATTCTGTTATCATATTGATATATGATATTGACTGTTGTGATGGACTGATTGGTGTTGTTGCATCATCGGATTCAGTTTTGAAATGTAGAAATAACGACTTTTACTTTAAAAAGAGTTTTTAAAGTGATTTTTGAAAATATACGTTTTATGGAATTTTTGAATCGATTTATAAACGTAAGATTTTAAAGTTATAAAAGTTATAATTTTTAGTGAAATATAACCGAAGTGTCGTTTTTGAAATAAAAGTCGATTTATTTATAAAATGGTTTAAGTTGGGATTTTTTTGAATAACTATAAACGATTTGTATAAAAAGATTTGTAAAATTGATATTTTATAAATCGGAATATTGGACTTATAAAACGAATAATTTTATAAGTGTTAAAAGGAAGTATAAATGAATTTCATAAGTGAATGAAATTAATAGATTTACATTGTGAAGTAAAAAATGAATGAAGTTGTAGAATAAAGGATTTATAAGTAATTAACTTATAAATTGGATTTTTGCCTTTAAATGGAATATTGATCGAATTTTCAATAAAGAAGATTTATTAAATTGAAGTTGTTATTAAAATAGAAATAGAATTTATAAACGTGTTTATAAATTCAAAATCAGTTGAATTTGAGGAATTAAATATAGAAGATTATTAAAGGAGATATATTCGCGATTTTGGATAGCGAATTTTTATTGAGATAAAAATGTGTAGAAATGATTGAAATTGGGTTAAGTGAATTATATTCACGATTTTGGACAGTGAATTTATTATTAAATAAAATGGATTTATTTTTGAAGAAGTGATATTAAAAATGAAGTTAAACATTTTAAAAATGTTTTAAAATATATTATGAATCGAAAGCAGAGATTTCCGCAGTTCTTGTTGAAATAGACGTTTTCGAGAAATTTAAGGAAATGGTGGACTATAACACTGTTGTTATAGTAAATGATTTCCGAAAGGAAATGTTTTGATGTAGTATTGGGATTTATATATCTATCTAAATTTCGAATCCCTATACTAGTGATGTTGAGTCGTCGTAACGATGTTTTACGTAACATTCGTTTTGACTCAACTAAAATGTGTTTAAAGAATGATTTCCTTAAAGAATGAGATATATACTTAATTTTGATTTAAGTATATCGAATATTTTCAAATGTTGAAAATAAATGATTTGTGAATTACTTATTTTTAAATAAGTAAGGAAATACTTTTCCAATATGAAATGAACTGTTTTGAGATTTTATCTTCAAAGATAAAATGAAATGTGGAAATTGATTTGAAATTGTTTTCAAATGGTTAAGTGTGGAAATAATATATCTAGTAAAGATATTTTTGAAGATAAATAATTTGGAAAATTATTTGGAATCTGATGATGTCGCGCATCTTTATTGATAGTTAAATAACCGACTATCAATAATTACCTTTAGATAGGTATTTGTTGTGAATTGGATGAATTTGAATGCCACACTTGTTTTTAAATAAACGCTCACTATTCGGGTTAACCGGGAAAGGACCATGGGGTCGTATAACCCATTCCGAATATGTGATACGTCGTTATGAATCGCATTTGAAGACCGGTGTTGAAGACCGGATATTTTTGAAAACGGAAGGATTACCGTCGAGTTACTCTACATCGACTGATCTTCGGTTTAGAGGTTTTATCACCCTTAGTGACGGGAAGTCCTGACGTGATTGAAAATTATCCGGAAATGCAAGGGCTTCGTGAGAAGTGCCTTCGGTTCTGTTCGATCCCGGAACAGACTTGTATGGATTGTGTGTCTGACGTTACAATTTGAGATATAAAGCTGATTTCTTTCAAATACATTTCTGTTGGTGGCGGAGAATTTATTCTCTTAGCTTAACACCCTTCTCTGAGACGTACGAGCTCAGAGGTTATGTAGTTGAAATTTATTAGCGATATACTCCCAATTTGGTAACGTGGCATACTGAGTGTTGCTGTGAAATGATCAGTGTTTGATCATTTGTGATATGATCATTTGTTTGATCTTATATCTTGGTGATCATAGGTTGATCATTTTGTTTGACCCGAAGCAGGGCTTTTTGACAAAGCGTAGCTTTGTGGACGAGACTTCGTCGAGCCTCACACCCCGGAAATGGTCGAAACAGGACGAATGCAGCAAGGTTCTAGGGAGTAGCGCCCCTTAGTGTATGTCATTCCTTCTGGATAAAGGTGGTATCATGGTATGGAGCCCAGATACTTAACCTCTGTGGTTGCTGCACAGTTATTATTACTTTGTGGTTTGTTGGAAATCGGGGATCCTCGGGAAGATCGGTGACGATCGGGGGATGGCATACGCGTGTCAGTAGTTACCTATTTTTGCAGAGGTAACCCGGCCTTGTGTTGGCAGAGATCCGGTTAGGTTCTCGGGTCGTCTATTCCAGGGACGTACCCATCGTGGAAAAGGAAGTTCCTTAGCCTGACCATTTGTTGGAAATCCAAAGAAACAATACGAGCCTTTACGATTTCAATTGTATAACCTGTCTCCTCAGGAGGCAGCTATAACAGGCATAATATAATGGTACCTATGCTGGCTAAGATTTATATTATACTTTCGAAATGTTTTCCACTATGCACTAATAATAATATCAAAAAGGTTTTGATTTTTGCGTAGTAAGCATCTTTGACTATCATAAGAAGAAATCTCCTCCAAGTCTGCGTTTGCATTGTGTGTGTGGTGGGAGGTCTTATGGTAGTTTCATTTTCCAAAAGCATTTCGAATTGACTTTAAAATTTTCCTGTTGTTTATTTTAAAGATAAACTGTTTTACGATCTCACACCAGTCACCATGACTGACTCGGAGTTTATTGTTTCCCTTCTAAACTCTGGGTGCCCACCAATTTCCACACGGGCAGCCTAGAGTTATATTATCAGGATATTCTGGATATTCTGGAGCTTTGGAGATAAGCTGGAGGACGAGTCGTAGTATTTGTATCTGATAGTATTTATTCCGCTGTGTATTCTGTATGAGGACAAGTTATATAACTGTCCATTGTTGTATATTGACTCTGATGATATGATGTGATGTAATGTAATAACAGATATAACTCTTTTGTTTTTAAATGATATTCATTTATCTATTATATATTGTTCCGCTGCGATGTGTAAGATTCTGATATTGTGTTTCTGTTTCTGCTCTTGTTCTGTTGTTGTTCTTCTTTCTCTTTTCTTCTTTTCTTCTTCTTCTACCTTTTTCTTTTTTCTTAAAACCATAACTTTTCGGGTTTTCGGCATTCGATGGCTCAGCAGTCGATAAAGTGAGTATCGATGTTGAATTTTCGAAAGTCGAAAATTTTCGGGATGTTACAACAGATTCATATCACAGTATAAATAAATTCAATCAATGTGAGGGGTCCAGTTGGATCCCTCCAACCTGTTTCCCTGCATCTAAAGACGTCAGCACAATACCAATTCCGCTCCAGTACGGAATTATCGCGGTATATGGGTTTTATAAAAATCCGCTTACTAACGGCGCAATAGGGTCTCATCCGCTATACGAGGCGGGAAATCATCAATCCAATATATACATATGCCAATATGTATATATTGCTATATATAGATATATCCTAAAATATCTAATATCACATCCAATAGCAATCAATCAGTCAATAAATAACTGTAATATCAAATTTCATTTGAGTGAGAAAATCTCACCTTAGCATTTATTTTGCAATCCATTTCCATCTCGACTTGTTTTCCTCGATTTATAAACCTCACTAAAGAAAATGCGAACCCAGGCTATCACGGCGACCCACGCGGCATTGCCTTGCCTCACGCCTCCAGTCATCGCGATAATCGCCAAGACGCGCGCCACTGCCCTTAGCACATGCCGCCTCGTCGCCTCCATTGCTTCGAGCCACCGCCGAAGTGCCACGTCCAACTCGCTCGAGAACGAGCTCCTCCCCTGCTCGCGAATGAAACGCCATCATTGCTTCGCGTGCCCTAGTTTGCAATCCTCCTCGATCTGCCTTGACCTCGACTTGAAACCGCCGCCCATCCTCCTTCGTCCACACGACTCGCCTTTGCTCGAATCACGGAATCGAATCGCGACCCAGCCCTATGTTCGATTCGCTATTTTTTTCTATAGATGAATGAGTTGCGTTGGAGAGGAAAGAAACTGGAGGCTACGGCCATTTTTTTTGTTTTCATTTTGATTTTTTCTTTTGAACGAACTAATCTCGTTTGAATTTGTTGAACAGAGTGTATTAAAAATTGAACGAGGTATGGGTTGGCACGATTTTCTCCGTGATTTCAGACGTGAATTTAGGCTGAAAGAAGGGAAGATAACGTGTTGTGTTTACCGATGATTTAAACTTTTAAATTTGAAATTGAATTGGCTTTAAAATCAAATGCGTTCTCTCACCGTGTGCTTACGTATTAACACAGAAAAATACGAAATTTGAAATCCGGTAATAACCAACTATTACGGACCCAATGGAACTGGTTTCGTCGAATTCCGAGACTACGCCTCGGACGGCTATTTTTAAATATCAATTCGAACGATAAAATTCAAAACTGAACAGAACAGTTTCAAATTCGATTCGGAAGCTTCTATTACCTTCAGTAATATCAATACGAATTTTGAAAGCTTCTGAAATGTTTTTAATCCGCCTAAATTTGCAAATTCAAATTTTTATCCAGTTCAATAGATTAAATTATATAATTTAATCGCCAAATTCAAATTTATATCGGGGATTCAAATTAAATCATCGTTCAAATATTTAAAATTAATTAAATATTCTCAATTTAATTTGGTCAAAATTCTGGGTCGTTACAGACTTCCCTCCTTAAAAGAATTTCGTCCCGAAATTACAAGTTAGGAAAAAAAAAGTCCTTAACTCGTCTACTATTTTTCACAATCCAATAGTTTTATCAAATTTTCAAAACAAATCTTTCTATTAAGGATTCGTTATCAATTCAACTAGCTTTCCAACTTCAATTATAAGTTCAAACAACATTGTTTTCTTCAAAATTCAAATTCGAGTTTAAATTCAAATTTTAAACTTTCAAAATTTCTCAAAAATTTTCTAACACTCGGAATTTTCGAAAAATTTCGCCAGCGTCTCCTTTGCGCGGCTAATACGGCACGACTACAAAACGTCCCTACGGACTCTCAGATTTCAAAAAGAAAAAGAAAAAGCCAAGCGGCTAAAGAAATAAGTCATCAAATCTCATATTCAAATTTAAATACATACCTTTTTATCGAGCAATTCAAATTCTCTTCAAAATTAAAATCCCAATTCCTTTACACCTGTATATCCTACTAGCCATAATATCTAGTTACATATATTCAAACCATTTTGCAAATTCCATTACAAAAATTTTCGATATAAACTACTTATACATTCATTACTTCACTATTGAAGTTACACCTATTCAATTTTGTTCAATCTTTACATTTCAATTTCATTTGAAATCAATTTTACCTTCTATTCTGAATATTGAATTTTTATCAACTATCTTTCATTCAACTGCACTATTAGTTTCAATTACTAATTCAAATTGATATCAATTCAATTTATTTTAATTCTACTTGTCTTTAAACTGGATTTCCAATTTCCATACGAATTTTAATTCATCTTTCATTTACAATTATTCAATTCAATTCATTTGCTTACAAATTCGAAATGAGTTTCAACATTTAATTTCACTTTCATTAAATTGATTCGCTTGTATTTACATTCATTTAACTTCATTCTTTAAGCTTTACTTACTAATTTTAGTTTAACTTCACAAATCAAATTCAATTCCAGTTATATTCACTTATACTTACTTTGATTTAACTTCATTCTTTAAGTTAAAATTATTCTATCAACCTTTCAAATTGTATAAGTTATCAACTTGTTTACAAATTCAAATTTATTTATTCATTCTGAAACTTATTCACTAATTCTTTCATTTCCAATTCGAATCTGATTTCCAAATCAAATTTCAAATATTCTATAAGTCTTCGACTTACTTACATTTCGATTTATAAGATCATTGATACATTCACCTTACTAATTTCATTCCATTAGAATTCTATTTTCAATTATAAATTCATATTCACAATTTCATTCCATTATGAATTTTATCTTCAATTATCCTTTTTGAATTCTATTTTCATTTGTAAATCATATTTACAATTCATATTCATAATTTTTATTCATATATGAATTTATTTCCTTATACTTTCAATTCACATTTATAGATTTCATTTGTTAATGAACTTTAATTCCAATCACAATTACATATTTTACATTAACAATTTCTATTTGTATAAGTTATCAATTCAATCATATTCGATAAATATTCTTATAAAGTATTCCAGAGTCTTTTCAACCTTTCAAAACCATTTTGAAAACAATTCAAATTTATCTTTTGAATTTCTAAAACCAAATCCAAATTTTTCAAACAACTTCCATTTAAAACAATTGGCAGCAATTCCTCTTTTGGAAACCCAAAAATGAACACCGGTGATGCCGCGGTCATCATCGAAGTTATTTTCCAGCGACCTAAAAGAGTTTAGAGCTTTCTACTCTCCAAAATACTTTTCAAAACCTTTGAAATTCATTTTCAAATTCAAAAAGATTTAAACTTTCCAAATCTCCAAAATTTTCAAATTCTTTTCAAACATTTCCAAAAACTTATCTGGAATTCCGTTTCAAATTACAAATCACATTTATAATTTATATTCTTTAAATTTCATTTGTATATGGATTTATTTCTTAACTTTGGAGTTACGATTTCAATTTCTTATTCAATTTCAATGATAGTAGATTAATATTATCACCTCTAACAACCATGCAACCATATACTATAGTACTTCATAGAAAAACATTTCTTTTCTATACAAAAATAGTTTTGGGTAAAATTATTTCATTCACCCTATTTAAAACAATACTGTGTCGTCTTGCCTCGTTTAAGTGTTTGGAAATCCCTATCGATAATATGGCGTCCCACATACCGATCAAAATTCACAAACATCTCAACGGATAAGCAAACACAATATAAAACATTTTATATTCACTAACAAATACGCACTCGTATCTATTATTACACTCAACTCATTCTAGAGTACTACTGACTCTATCTCTAATGAGTAACACCCAACAGAGCAGGGTTGTCGCTTAACCATATGCTCTGATACCACTTTGTCACATACCAGAGTAAGCGGTCACAACCGGTAGGCTTTTCAACCATCCCGGCCCCACCGTGGATGACAATGGTACCCCAAACTTGCTTTTACGGCCAGCCTCTCGACTGTCACGGCCTCTGCCTAACCAACCCATCCCTCTCAGGGACATGTAGGGGTAAGAGTCTCCCGTTCGCCACCTAACCGCGAAGCGAGAACCCCCTATCATGCTGTAATATAGCAAGACTGGTGTGAGATCGTAAAACAGTTTATCTTTAAAATAAACAAAGGAATATTTTTAGAGTCAATTCGCAATGCTTTTGGAAAATGAAACTACCATAAGACCTCCCACCACACACACAATGCAAACGCAGAATTGGAGGAGATTTCTTCTTATGATAGTCAAAGATGCTTGATACGCAAAATCAAATCATTTTTGATATTATTATTAGTGCATAGTGTAGAAAACATTTCGAAAGTATAATATTAATCTTAGCCAGCATAGGCATTCCGCACTTATGCCTACTATAGCTACCATCCAAACAGTGGTGACCACCATAAGTGAATGATAGGTTCTACAACTAAAACCGTACAAGATCGTATTGTTTCTTTGGATTTCCAACAAATGGTTAGGCTAAGGAACTTCCTATCCACGATGGGTACGTCCCTGGAATAGACGACCCGAGAACCTAACCGGATCTCTGCCAACACAAGGCCGGGTTACCTCTGCAAAAATAGGTAACTACTGACACGCGTATGCCATCCCCCGATCGTAACCGATCTTCCCGAGGATCCCCGATTTCCAACAAACCACATAGATAATAATGCAGCAACCACATAGGTTAAGTATCTGGGCTCCATACCATGATACCACCTCTATCCAGAAGGAATGACATACACTAAGGGGCGCTACTCCCTAGAACCTTGCCGCATCCTTCCTGTTTCGACCATTTCCGGGGTGTGAGGCTCGACGAAGTCTCGTCCACAAAGCTACGCTTTCTCAAAAAGCCATGCTTCGGATCAAACAAAATGATCAACCTATGATCACAAAGATATAAGATCAAACAAATGATCATATCACAAATGATCAAACACTGATCATTTCACAGCAACACTCAGTATGCCACGTTACCAAATTGGGATATATCGCTGATAAATTTCAACTACATAACCTCTGAGCTCGTACGTCTCAGAGAAGGGTGTTAAGCTAAGAGAATAAATTCTCCGCCACCAACAGAAATGTATTTGAAAGAAATCAGCTTTATATCTCAAATTGTAACGTCAGACACACAATCCATACAAGTCTGTTCCGGGATCGAACAGAACCGAAGGCACTTCTCACAAAGCCCTTGCACATCCGGATAAATTTCTAATCACGTCCGGACTTCCCGTCACTAAGGGTGATAAAACCTCTAAATCGGAGATCAGCCGATGTAGAGTAACTCGACGGTAATCCTTCCGTTTTCAAAAATATCCGGTCTTCAACACCGGTCTTCGAATGCAATTCATAACGACGTATCACATACTCGGAATGGGTTATACGACCCCATGGTCCTTTCCCGGTTAACCCGAATAGTGAGCGCTTATTCAAAAATAAGTGTGGCATTCAAATTCATCCAATTCACAACAAATACCTATCTAAAGGTAATTATTGATAGTCGGTTATTTAACTATCAATAAAAATGCGCAACATCATCAGATTCCAAATAATTTTATCTTCCAAAATATCTTTATTAGATATAAAATTTCCACACTTAACCATTTGAAAACAATTTCAAATCAATTTCCACATTTCATTTTATCTTTGAAGATAAAATCTCAAAACAGTTCATTTCATATTGGAAAAGCATTTCCATACTTATTTAAAAATAAGTATTTCACAAATCTATTTATTTTCAACACTTGGAAAATATTCGATATACTTAAATCAAATTAAGTATATATTCATTCTTTAAGGAAATCATAAATTTTAACATCTATTTGAGTCAAAACGAATGTTGCGTAAAACATCGTTACGACGACTCAAAAATCACTAGTATAGGGATTCGAAATTAAGATAGATATGTAAATCCCAATACTACATAAAACATTTTCTTTCGAAAATCATTTACTATAACAACAGTGTTATAGTCCATCATTTCCTTATTTCTCGAAAACGTCTATTTCAACAATAAATGTTAAAATCTATGGTTTCGATATTTAACACGTTTTAAAACATCTTTTAAAACAATTAACTTCATTTATAATATCGCTTTCCCAAACATAACTATTTTTTTCCAATAATATATTCACTGTCCAAAATCGTGAATATATTTCAATAATTAAATTTCAATCTCTTCTACACATTTATTTCAAGAATTTATCCACTATCCAAAATCGTGGATAAAATTTCCTTAATAACCTTCTATATTCAATTTATCAAATTTGATTTATTTTCGAATTCATAAAACAACGTTTATAAATTCATCTTCATAATTCATAACAACTTTGATTTAATAAATCTCTTTTATTAACAAATTCGATCAATATTCCATTTAAAAGCAAAAATCCAATTTATAAGTAAATTTCTTATAAATCTCCTATTCGACAGTTTCATTCATTTTAACTTCACGATTTATACATCTATACATTTCATTCTTTTTAACTTCACAATTTATACATCTATAAATTTCATTCTTTTTCCAAATTCGTTTCAATTTGCAATTAAATTTCAAATTGGACTTCCCACTTATTTCTTTTTAAATAAATTCCTTTTTAAAGAAAATAAATTTCTTTATCTCTTTCAATCTATTAAAAATCCAAATTTAAATTAAATTCTTCAATTTAAAATCACTGTTTTATGAAATCCATTTATTTAGCATTTTCACTTTATTCTGGAATTTATTCAATAAGATTATAAAAATCAGCTTTTATACTTTTAAATTCTTTTCTTCGAATTTATTAAATTTCTAAAGTCAATTCACTTAAAAATTTCTACTTGAATTTCAAAAATTCAATTTCGTTTATTTTTGGAATCCAATAATATCAAACATCCATTCAGCTAAATTTTAGCTTCCAAACAATTTCCAGATATCAATATGATTAATAACATCAATATAATCATTCACAGATTCATATCACAGTATAAATAAATTCAATCAATGTGAGGGGTCCAGTTGGATCCCTCCAACCTGTTTTCCTGCATCCAAAGACGTCAGCACAATACCAATTCCGCTCCAGTACGGAATTATCGCGGTATATGGGTTTTATAAAAATCCGCTTACTAACGGCGCAATAGGGTCTCATCCGCTATACGAGGCGGGAAATCATCAATCCAATATATACATATGCCAATATGTATATATTGCTATATATAGATATATCCTAAAATATCTAATATCACATCCAATAGCAATCAATCAGTCAATAAATAACTGTAATATCAAATTTCATTTGAGTGAGAAAATCTCACCTTAGCATTTATTTTGCAATCCATTTCCATCTCGACTTGTTTTTCTCGATTTATAAACCTCACTAAAGAAAATGCGAACCCAGGCTATCACGGCGACCCACGCGGCATTGCCTTGCCTCACGCCTCCAGTCATCGCGATAATCGCCAAGACGCGCGCCACTGCCCTTAGC
Source organism: Allium fistulosum (assembly GCA_030737815.1). NCBI lineage: Eukaryota > Viridiplantae > Streptophyta > Magnoliopsida > Asparagales > Amaryllidaceae > Allium > Allium fistulosum. The sequence goes on from CM060902.1 coordinate 1,029,799,505, forward strand.
ACATGCCGCCTCGTCGCCTCCATTGCTTCGAGCCACCGCCGAAGTGCCACGTCCAACTCGCTCGAGAACGAGCTCCTCCCCTGCTCGCGAATGAAACGCCATCATTGCTTCGCGTGCCCTAGTTTGCAATCCTCCTCGATCTGCCTTGACCTCGACTTGAAACCGCCGCCCATCCTCCTTCGTCCACACGACTTGCCTTTGCTCGAATCACGGAATCGAATCGTGACCCAGCCCTAAGTTCGATTCGCTATTTTTTTCTATAGATGAATGAGTTGCGTTGGAGAGGAAAGAAACTGGAGGCTACGGCCATTTTTTTTGTTTTCATTTTGATTTTTTCTTTTGAACGAACTAATCTCGTTTGAATTTGTTTGTAACGACCCGTATTTTTACGGATCAAAACATTCTAAAATGATTGACCTTTGGTTGTATTGTTGTTAAGTCATTCCAGGTTTTAGCAGAATTTTTCTTAAGTCTTAAGTCGTAGCCGACTTAGGAAGTTTGGACGAGTTAAGAAAATAGGTCTGGACGGGTTAATGACTAAGTGGTAGGTCGGCGACGACCTAAGGAAGATAGGGTGGCTTAGGTCGAGTGACCGACTTAAGGGAGTAGCCTATCTAAGAAGTTGACCGACTTATAGTATTAACCGACTTAAGGATAGTGGTGGGTTAAGTGTTAAGTCGGCTAACGAGTTAAGATAGTGGTCGACTTAAGACCTGGACGACTTAGTAGTTAGCATGTCTGACAAGTTATTTGTTAAGTCGTTGCCGAGTTAAGGAAGTGGGGTTGACCGACTTAAGAGGTTAGGGCGACCTAAGGAAGAATAGTAGGCAGCCTAAGTATTCTGGAGTAGAGTTAGGTCGGCAACGACCTAAGGACATGTTGTGAGCGACCTAAGTGTTTGGGTGTTAAGTGTTAGGTCGGCAGGGTAATTGAGTCGGTAGGTAGTTGAGTCGGCAACGTGTGTTGAGTTGTGAGTCGGCAGGACGTCTCCTGTGTTAAGTTGTTGAGTCGTCAACCGACTTAGGACTTGGGTTTTGCGGCAGTATGATGAGTCTGCTTCGTTGGGTCGGTCATATGGTTAAGTCGTAGGTCGGCGAGGCAGTTAAGTCGTTAGGTCGTATAGGCTGGTTAACTCGGCATAGCAGTAAGTCGTAGTCTGCTAAGTCGGTAGGTCGTTCAGGGGAGCATGTGTTGAGTCGAAGCTTGGTTAAGTCGGAGGCCTTTTCAGTTAAGTCGTAGGCGCATGCCATAAGTCGTAACCGACTTAGGAGACAGCTGTTTTGTTGCGAGTCATAGGCAGATGAGTTTTTAGGTCGGCAAGGCACTAGGTCGGCAAGGCACTAGGTCGGCATGGTGTTAAGTCGGCACCGACTTAAGAAGATAGCCGAGTTACGACTTAAGGGCAGTTTTCAGCTATAAATAGGAGGGGTTGTTCTCACTTTTTGGGATCCGGATTTTGAAGCGACGAAGTGCTGCCATTTTGAGAGCTCGACTTCTACACTTCTTCACTTCTTTTCTCCACTCTAATCTAGTGCTTCCATCCATCCAAATCGAAGATCAAGATTGAAGATTCAAGAGCTTAGATTGAAGATCTTCATCTTTTCAAGAGAGATTTCTTCATTTGAAGCGGATTTGTGATAGATCAAGCTTGATCCTTTGCTGTCCAGATCTGAAGCGTATTGATTTGGGTTTGTTTAGGTGATTTGGTGAGTGGTGATTATCTCTCACACGGATCCAAAGGAGTATATCGGATTGTTGGCTCGATTTGGTGTTAAAATAGTGATTTCCATGCATTTTCTTCATCCTATGTATAGATCCATGTAGATCCGTTGTTCATGATGATGTTGCATCCATTTTATCATATGTTAACCTATGCAAGTTCATTCATCAAGTTTGTAGAGATATAATCCATGTTTTCATGCTTATTGGACTTTCAACTCTTTAATTACGAAAATGCCATTATTGTTATAATTGTCTACTTAGATCATTTTTGAATGCTTGATTGCTTGGATTGATGTTTGCTTTGATTGATTATTATGAACTAGATGATTGATGATTAGATTTAGACCAAAGGTGATTCAAAAGCTAAGGGAAAGGCTCTTGGATTGGGAAAGCTGCTCGTGGCATATGTAGCGGGATGATGAAGCTCTTATGCATAGATTTGATGATGTGATATTGAGATGAGGCTTCGCGAGGATGTTATGAAGCGAGGCAATCATGTGATGAAGACTTGGTCTAATCCAGACGGGATCATTCCAAGCATGTTGATAACTCGGTGATATGATTCGAGTTGAGGATAATGGATGCTCGAGAGGCGCTTGAGCTAGTATAGCAATAGTCGTCGAGGAGGATGACTAGGAGGTTGAGATCTCATCGTTGTTGAAGGTTCTAGCATGCTCTAAGCAAGAGTACATGGGGACGCCCAAAAGACCAAGTTGATGGTCAAGTACTCTGGGTAGATTCGATAATCCTAGGCACGGGTCACGATGACGTGCGGGAGTTATGTCTAGAACCGGGGTTACCATTAGCCCTTGACGGACGGCTGAAAGAATGTGCCGGTCATTCAATTAACGGTGATATCGCAACAATGATAACAGTGATAGCCGAGTCATGGATGTTTGGTTGTATCGTCATTCGGTCTCAAGAGCGGTATTTCCTGGGTGCTTATCTGACCTTGGTTTTAGACCTTGGGATTTGTACTTGGAAAACATCGCTCTTGACTCGAGTGAAAATTGCTTTACTTTAAATTGTATGCTCTGCTATGTTTGCTTCTGCTTAGTGTGTGTCTGGGGGCTATCACTGTAGAATGAGGTTGGAGTGGGAGGGTTGTATTCCTATTCCTTTTCCTTTATGCTCTTTTGGTATGTTGTTAGTTATTTACTGCTCACTAAGACTGTTGTCTGACTCAAGGCTTTATGTTTTAATTCTTATTGCCTTGGGCTGTTCGTCCATTTTGGGACGGGCAGACTAGGTAGCAGGTGACAGGTGCTGTTCTCTTCTCACGATGCTGATATCGAAGACGAGCTAGAGGGTTGCATATTATCTTCTTATTATATGTACTGGATATTCCGCTGTTTTGTATTCTCTGAGAGTTATGTAGTGAGGCTGGATGTATTGACTATGTGGATGCTTGTATTCAACTATTATGGAGTTTTTATATGATGTCATTTTGTTCTGTAAAGCTTCACTATACATATGTTCTATTGTATTTTGTCCATGCGCTGTGAGTAATACGATAGATTCTTTTGTTTTAATCTTACCTTGACAATCGTCCATGGTCGCCTGGCACACTTTACAGCGCACTACCTCTAGATTCGGTGCAGGGGTCATGGGCGGTCGTCACATTTGGTATCAGAGCATTGGTTAATCGATTTTACCCAACGCTCGCTGAAGTAACTACATATGAGAGACGTAATTGTATTTTGATGGATGAATACTATATATAATATAGTAGCTTGGTAGAGTTTGAGTCCTTTGTGCAGCTGTTTCTCTAGATGTTCTAATCATTCCTTTTTATAGATATTGAGAATGAGTCGAAGAGGGAGACCAGCTGCTAGGGAAGGCCGTGCTACTGAAGAGACTGCTGACTATGCAGCCATGTTCGAAGCTATGATGACTTCGATCATGAGAAGGATACCGGTCCCGGGAGCGGCAGTTGATGTTGGAGTTCAAGTCCAAACTCCGAAACCAGTGGATTTTGCTAAGTTGTGCAAGGATTATACTGCTCTTGGAGGAAAGGTTTTCTTGGGAACAGAATCAACTATTGAGGTCCAGAGGTGGATAGATGCTTGTAGAAGGATCTTTGGTGATTTGGGAATTGATGATGCAACTAAGAGGAAGTTGGCATCAAGGCAGCTTCAAGGGAGAGCTTCTGATTGGTGGAACTCTATTACCATCACTACTCCGGAAGAAGAGATTACTTGGGAGCAATTCCAAGTCAGATTTGAAGCTAAGTTCATTTCTACAGCTCAGAAGTCTGTTCTGTTCAAGAAGTTTGTGGAGCTCAAGCAGGGTGGAAGATCTGTTCTTGAGTATGTTTCTGAGTTTGAAGCTTTGTCCAAGTATGCCCGGTCATATATTGAATCTGCTTATCAGAAGAATGAGAAGTTCGTGACCGGCTTGGATAGTTATCTTGGGAGGCAGTTGGTGGATCATTTGGACGATTCATTTGAGAAGCTTGTGGAGAAAGCTCTTAGGCATGAGAGTCTGTTTCCTAAGGAAGGACCTGTTGTTGCTGTTACCAAGGGAGAATCTAAACCACAGCAGGGTGGAAACCAGAAGAGGAAGCAGCAGCAGCAGAAGGGTAAGGATGGCCAGAAGAAGCCGAAAGGCGAGGTGACTTGCTACAATTGTCAACAGAAGGGCCATTTCTCTAAGGATTGTAAGAATCCGAAGGCACCGATGAAGTGTCACAACTGTGACAAGCCGGGGCATTTCAGGAAGAATTGTCCAGAACCGAGGAAGGACAGGCAGATTGTGCAAGCCTATGCTTTAGGAGCTGTTCCGTCGTCTTCAAAAGCTCCTACTGCTGAAGAGAAGGGAAAGAGTGTGGTTGTTCAAGGTACTCTTTTCCTATGTGGTGTTCCAGTTAGAGTTCTGTTTGATACTGGAGCGTCGCATTCATTTGTTTGTAATGAACTAGTAGGCCGGTTAGGTTTGAAGCCGGATATTGTTGATAGGCCATTGGTAGTGACTAATCCAGTTGGGGGTTCGTCTTGTTTGTGTATGTTATGCCGTGGTCTAGTTGTATCGAGTCATGGTTGCTCTTTTGTTTGTGATTGCTTTGTTCTGAACTTTGCGGGGTTCGGAATTATCTTGGGTATGGACTGGCTTAGGAAGTATGCGGCTAAGGTTGATTGTGAGAGGCTGGAGGTGACAGTCGAGAATGTGGAAGGGCGAAAGATTGTGATACGATGTAAGCATGAGGAAGGCGTCTTCATGAGCTTCATGTATTCGCTAGTTGTTCCACGGGATGGACTGTCTTTAGTGCCAATCGCAAATGGATTCGAGGATGTCTTTGACGAAGTCAAAGGGTTGCCGCCGCATAGAGAGATCGAGTTTCGTATAGATCTAGTTGAAGGAGCCAGACCTGTTGTGATGCCTCTTAGGCGGATGGCGCCTAGGGAACAGCAAGAGTTGAGGGTGCAAGTTGATGACCTTTTGCAGAAAGGATTCATTCGGCGTAGTGTGTCCGAGTGGGGTGCACCAGTTGTGTTTGCAACCAAGGCAGATGGGTCGTTGAGATTGTGTGTGGATTATCGTGAGCTGAATAAGGTGACTAAGAAAAACAAGTATCCATTGCCGAGAATAGATGACTTGTTTGATCAGCTTCACGAAGCTAAGGTGTTTTCTCAGATGGATTTGGCAACGGGATTTCACCAATTGAGAGTAGCTAAGGATAGTGTGCCGAAGACTGCTTTTAGGACACCATCCGGTTTCTTTGAGTGGCTGGTAATGCCGTTTGGATTGACTAACGCGCCAGCATATTTTGTGGATCTTATGAATAGAGTGTTCAGAGATCAATTGAACAAGTTCGTACTTGTGTTCGTGGATGATATTCTGATTTATTCCAGAACGGAAGAAGAGCACAAGACGCACTGTTTTGGATATCTTACGGAAACATCAGCTAAAGGCTAAGTTTTCGAAGTGTCACTTCTGGAAGAGTGAAGTGAGGTTCTTAGGCCATGTGATTTCTGGAAATGGAATAGCGGTTGATCCCGCTAAGGTGGCAGCAATCCAGGATTGGGTTAAACCTAAGAATGCATCTGATGTGAGAAGTTTTCTTGGATTAGCAGGATATTATCGACGGTTTATCAAAGACTTCTCCAAGATAGCTGCACCGTTAACAGGATTGACGAAGAAGAACCAAGTGTTCTGTTGGAATGCTAAGTGTGAGCAAGCTTTCGGAATCCTGAAAGAGAGATTGACGAGTGCTCCTGTTTTGACTATTCCTAGTGGGAATGATGAGATGGTGGTTTACACCGACGCATGTGGTACTGGACTTGGAGCAGTGCTGATGCAGAGGGATAAGGTTGTTGCGTATGCCAGTCGACAACTGAAGGCGCATGAAAGGAATTACCCAACTCATGATTTGGAGTTAGCAGCGATTGTATTTGCTCTGAAGATGTGGAGGCATTATCTGTTGGGAGTTCGATTCGAGTTGTTTACGGATCATAAGTCGTTGAAGTATCTTTTCTCCCAAAAGGATTTGAATCTTCGGCAGCAACGTTGGCTAGAGTTTTTGGCATCATATGATTTTGGTATAGCTTATACTCCGGGAAAAGGTAACGCAGTGGCGGATGCGTTAAGTCGAAGACATGCAGGATTGGGGGCCATGTTTTCAGAATGGAAGAGTCTCGAGTATTTAGCTGGATTTGACTTCAGGCCTAAATGTGAATTGGAACCTGAGATGTTGGCAAACTTATCGATAAGACCCACTCTTGTGGAAAGGATTGGTGAGAGCCAAAAGCGAGATGATAAGCTTGTCAAGATTATCCGGGAATTGGAATCTGGATTGGATCCAGAAAAGGATAAAGGATTCGAGGTCGATCGAGAGGGTTGGCTTCGGAAGCAAGGACGACTAGTTGTTCCCGATATGGATGAATTGAGGAGTGAAGTTCTGAAGGAAAGTCATCACTCAAAGTTGACAATTCATCCCGGTGGAAATAAGATGTATCGGGATATGAAGAGAACCTACTACTGGGAAGGTATGAAGAAGGATGTTGGGAATTTTATTTCCAAATGTATGAACTGCCAGTTGGTAAAAGCCGAACAGAAGAAGCCAAGTGGATTGCTTCAGCCATTAGAAGTTCCTACATGGAAGTGGGAACAAGTTTCGATGGATTTTATTGATGGATTGCCTAGAACCAGAACGGGAAATGAAGGGATTTGGGTCATTGTGGATCGTCTGACTAAGAGTGCACGATTCATTCCGGTTCGATCGACTAGGACTGCATCAAAGTTGGCTGAGTTGTATGTTAAGTGGATAGTTCGATTCCATGGTATTCCGAAGAGTATAGTGAGCGATCGAGACCCATTGTTCACTAGTGGATTTTGGAAGAGCTTCCAGGAAGTCTTGGGAACCGAGTTGTGTTTAAGTACAGCTTATCATCCCCAAACAGATGGTCAGACCGAGAGAGTCAACCGAATTTTGGAAGACCTTCTTAGAGCAGGTGTTTTGGACTTCGGAGGATCATGGGAAGATCACCTTCATTTGGTGGAGTTTGCGTACAACAACAGTTACCAGTCAAGCATTGGTATGGCACCGTATGAGGCATTGTATGGAAGACCGTGTAACTCTCCGACATGTTGGTTGGAAACAGGAGAGAAGCTGATACTTGGGCCAGAAATGATTCGACAGACTTCAGATTGTATAGAGATCATTCGGCAACGAATGAAGGCAGCCCAGGACCGTCAGAAGAGTTATGCCGATAAGCGTCGAAAGGATTTGGAATTCGACGTAGGAGATATGGTTTTTGTGAAGATTTCTCCACTGAAGAATGTTATTCGATTCGGGAAGAAAGGAAAATTGACTCCGAGATTTGTTGGACCATTCCCGATCATCGAGCGAATTGGAAAGCTCGCCTACAGATTAGAGTTACCAGAGAAGATGTCGAGTGTGCACAATGTTTTTCATGTATCATATCTACGGAAGTATGTGCACGACTCGAGTACGGTGGTTTCTGCTGATAGCTGTGAAGACTTAGAAGTTGATCCAGTCGATAGAAGACCTCGTAAGCCGCTTCGTGTTGTTGAAACCGACACGAAACAGCTTAGGAGGAAGATAGTTAAGTTGCTCAAGATACAATGGAGTGACGATGATAACGACTGTACGTGGGAGGTGGAAGAGAGGATGAAGGCAGCTCATCCTGAACTCTTCAAGGTATGGTCCTAAGGTGTCGTGTCATCTAACGAAATTGTAACTTGTTCTAAGTCTTAGAATTCTGTACGCTAAGCTAGAATTGGATGCATGGTCTATTGATTGTTATGGATGATAGGCGTACAGAATAGCTTTGATTGCCTTGTTTGTTTGGAATTTCGGGGGCGAAATTCCTAAGGGGGAGAGAATGTAACGACCCGTATTTTTACGGATCAAAACATTCTAAAATGATTGACCTTTGGTTGTATTGTTGTTAAGTCATTCCAGGTTTTAGCAGAATTTTTCTTAAGTCTTAAGTCGTAGCCGACTTAGGAAGTTTGGACGAGTTAAGAAAATAGGTCTGGACGGGTTAATGACTAAGTGGTAGGTCGGCGACGACCTAAGGAAGATAGGGTGGCTTAGGTCGAGTGACCGACTTAAGGGAGTAGCCTATCTAAGAAGTTGACCGACTTATAGTATTAACCGACTTAAGGATAGTGGTGGGTTAAGTGTTAAGTCGGCTAACGAGTTAAGATAGTGGTCGACTTAAGACCTGGACGACTTAGTAGTTAGCATGTCTGACAAGTTATTTGTTAAGTCGTTGCCGAGTTAAGGAAGTGGGGTTGACCGACTTAAGAGGTTAGGGCGACCTAAGGAAGAATAGTAGGCAGCCTAAGTATTCTGGAGTAGAGTTAGGTCGGCAACGACCTAAGGACATGTTGTGAGCGACCTAAGTGTTTGGGTGTTAAGTGTTAGGTCGGCAGGGTAATTGAGTCGGTAGGTAGTTGAGTCGGCAACGTGTGTTGAGTTGTGAGTCGGCAGGACGTCTCCTGTGTTAAGTTGTTGAGTCGTCAACCGACTTAGGACTTGGGTTTTGCGGCAGTATGATGAGTCTGCTTCGTTGGGTCGGTCATATGGTTAAGTCGTAGGTCGGCGAGGCAGTTAAGTCGTTAGGTCGTATAGGCTGGTTAACTCGGCATAGCAGTAAGTCGTAGTCTGCTAAGTCGGTAGGTCGTTCAGGGGAGCATGTGTTGAGTCGAAGCTTGGTTAAGTCGGAGGCCTTTTCAGTTAAGTCGTAGGCGCATGCCATAAGTCGTAACCGACTTAGGAGACAGCTGTTTTGTTGCGAGTCATAGGCAGATGAGTTTTTAGGTCGGCAAGGCACTAGGTCGGCAAGGCACTAGGTCGGCATGGTGTTAAGTCGGCACCGACTTAAGAAGATAGCCGAGTTACGACTTAAGGGCAGTTTTCAGCTATAAATAGGAGGGGTTGTTCTCACTTTTTGGGATCCGGATTTTGAAGCGACGAAGTGCTGCCATTTTGAGAGCTCGACTTCTACACTTCTTCACTTCTTTTCTCCACTCTAATCTAGTGCTTCCATCCATCCAAATCGAAGATCAAGATTGAAGATTCAAGAGCTTAGATTGAAGATCTTCATCTTTTCAAGAGAGATTTCTTCATTTGAAGCGGATTTGTGATAGATCAAGCTTGATCCTTTGCTGTCCAGATCTGAAGCGTATTGATTTGGGTTTGTTTAGGTGATTTGGTGAGTGGTGATTATCTCTCACACGGATCCAAAGGAGTATATCGGATTGTTGGCTCGATTTGGTGTTAAAATAGTGATTTCCATGCATTTTCTTCATCCTATGTATAGATCCATGTAGATCCGTTGTTCATGATGATGTTGCATCCATTTTATCATATGTTAACCTATGCAAGTTCATTCATCAAGTTTGTAGAGATATAATCCATGTTTTCATGCTTATTGGACTTTCAACTCTTTAATTACGAAAATGCCATTATTGTTATAATTGTCTACTTAGATCATTTTTGAATGCTTGATTGCTTGGATTGATGTTTGATTTGATTGATTATTATGAACTAGATGATTGATGATTAGATTTAGACCAAAGGTGATTCAAAAGCTAAGGGAAAGGCTCTTGGATTGGGAAAGCTGCTCGTGGCATATGTAGCGGGATGATGAAGCTCTTATGCATAGATTTGATGATGTGATATTGAGATGAGGCTTCGCGAGGATGTTATGAAGCGAGGCAATCATGTGATGAAGACTTGGTCTAATCCAGACGGGATCATTCCAAGCATGTTGATAACTCGGTGATATGATTCGAGTTGAGGATAATGGATGCTCGAGAGGCGCTTGAGCTAGTATGGCAATAGTCGTCGAGGAGGATGACTAGGAGGTTGAGATCTCATCGTTGTTGAAGGTTCTAGCATGCTCTAAGCAAGAGTACATGGGGACGCCCAAAAGACCAAGTTGATGGTCAAGTACTCTGGGTAGATTCGATAATCCTAGGCACGGGTCACGATGACGTGCGGGAGTTATGTCTAGAACCGGGGTTACCATTAGCCCTTGACGGACGGCTGAAAGAATGTGCCGGTCATTCAATTAACGGTGATATCGCAACAATGATAACAGTGATAGCCGAGTCATGGATGTTTGGTTGTATCGTCATTCGGTCTCAAGAGCGGTATTTCCTGGGTGCTTATCTGACCTTGGTTTTAGACCTTGGGATTTGTACTTGGAAAACATCGCTCTTGACTCGAGTGAAAATTGCTTTACTTTAAATTGTATGCTCTGCTATGTTTGCTTCTGCTTAGTGTGTGTCTGGGGGCTATCACTGTAGAATGAGGTTGGAGTGGGAGGGTTGTATTCCTATTCCTTTTCCTTTATGCTCTTTTGGTATGTTGTTAGTTATTTACTGCTCACTAAGACTGTTGTCTGACTCAAGGCTTTATGTTTTAATTCTTATTGCCTTGGGCTGTTCGTCCATTTTGGGACGGGCAGACTAGGTAGCAGGTGACAGGTGCTGTTCTCTTCTCACGATGCTGATATCGAAGACGAGCTAGAGGGTTGCATATTATCTTCTTATTATATGTACTGGATATTCCGCTGTTTTGTATTCTCTGAGAGTTATGTAGTGAGGCTGGATGTATTGACTATGTGGATGCTTGTATTCAACTATTATGGAGTTTTTATATGATGTCATTTTGTTCTGTAAAGCTTCACTATACATATGTTCTATTGTATTTTGTCCATGCGCTGTGAGTAATACGATAGATTCTTTTGTTTTAATCTTACCTTGACAATCGTCCATGGTCGCCTGGCACACTTTACAGCGCACTACCTCTAGATTCGGTGCAGGGGTCATGGGCGGTCGTCACATTGTTGAACAGAGGGTATTAAAAATTGAGCGAGGTATGGGTTGGCACGATTTTCTCCGTGATTTCAGACGTGAATTTAGGCTGAAAGAAGGGAAGATAACGTGTTGTGTTTACGATGATTTAAACTTTTAAATTTTAAATTGAATTTGCTTTAAAATCAAATGCGTTCTCTCACCGTGTGCTTACGTATTAACACAGAAAAATACGAAATTTGAAATCCGGTAATAACCAACTATTACGGACCCAATGGAACTGGTTTCGTCGAATTCCGAGACTGCACCTCGGACGGCTATTTTTAAATATCAATTCGAACGATAAAATTCAAAACTGAACAGAACAGTTTCAAATTCGATTCGGAAGCTTCTATTTCCTTCAGTAATATCAATACGAATTTTGAAAGCTTCTGAAATGTTTTTAATCGGCCTAAATTTGCAAATTCAAATTTTTATCCAGTTCAATAGATTAAATTATATAATTTAATCGCCAAATTCAAATTTATATCGGGGATTCAAATTAAATCATCGTTCAAATATTTAAAATTAATTAAATATTCTCAATTTAATTTGGTCAAAATTCTGGGTCGTTACAAAATGCACCAGTCAAAAATGCCCACTTTAATTTTGACCACGATTTCTGGTCAAATGGTGCATCGAATTGAAAAACGAATTACACCATTGAATTACGCTCGTCGAGAACTTCAGCATATATAATTTTGAGATTTTTCTGAGGACTTTGAATTTTTGACTTTGATTTTGAAATGGATCTAGATCTGAAATTTTTGTCTGCCATTGAGGAGGAGAAGGAGCTGATGAAATTTTATGCGTAGAGAAATGAGAATACGCGGAGGTTAGGGTTTAGCGGGGTATTTATAGATGAAGTTGGAATAGACAGATGGATCCGAATTATAAACGTGCTCAACGATAATTGGCCCAAAAAGCCCGTTCTGACCCCGGAACGAAATTGGGTAAACCCATATATCAAAATAGGTGTTTTAAAATATTTTAAACTCAATGGAAAAGGTTTCATGTTCAAATTCCATCCTATGAAGAAGTTATGCTAAAAACAATATTTTCCAAATTGATTTCAATTGCATAAATTTCAAGGCGTTTCGAGTCCGTACGATCAAACAACAAGTCCGATCGCTCCGAAACTTGAAACACTATTATAATTCACCGTTATGGATCTGATGAAACTTGTTTCATCGAAATCCGAGTCAGTGGCCAAAATGGCTATTTTTATATTAATTAAATAAATTAAGAATTAGCAAATAAATCCAATTTTTTTTTATTTCAGTTTTAGAATTGGAAATTTTTATCACTTAATAATCCTTAGTCATTTACCCAAATATAAACAAATTTAGATGTGTCTTAAATGCAGATTTAATTATCAATTTCAATGTAAACCTCATTTTCTTTCATTCAGAAATTATAAATTTAGTTCCCAAAATTTCTATTAAATTTTCTTTTCATTCTACTATTGCATTCATTATTAACAACGGATGAAATAATTATTGAAATTCAAAATCCATTTCAATAACATTCTCACTTTTCATCTAAATTCTCATTTATGCAATATTTAAATATTATATTCCACTTATAGTGCAATTAATCCACTTATTAAATTTCAAATTATAAATATATTAATAAATCTTGGTTTTCACTCCTCAAATCAACCAATCTTCATATTATAAATAAAATTAACATTTTACATCTTATATAATTAACCATCTTCAATGAAAATTAATGGCAATTGATTTCACCTTAAACGTTATAAATTATAAATTGAAATCCAAATAAATATGTTTATTGATTTTTAAAATCTTGCTATTAATAAATTGACATTTTAGGGATGCGATTAACAATGAATTATATTACACATCACTAATGTATTAATTAATTTATTTCCCATTTATCGTGCTACTTAATCTCCTCTGATTGCAAACTGATTTCCAAATTTTATGCAACATACTAGAGAAATAAATACATATCTAAATTGATTCGTTTTTTTTCCCATTCATTATACATAAATGCACACATACAAATTTAGATCCTAAATCCCATTAATCATTCCATCTTGGTTCCATTCCTTTCCACATCAACTATCACTTTATGAATAAGTTAGCATTTCCTATTCATTTTGTTACATTCACTTATATTCACTAAATAAATTGGTATTCCATTTAATCTATTAATTATTATCATTAATTATTGCAATTCATTATCTAGTATAAATTTTGAATCTATTTCCTAATTTTTCAAATTTCAATAAAATAAAACCTTACAATTGTTTACAAATAAAAATGGCGATTGTACTAAATAATTTATTTATTGTCCTTCATTACTTTATTACCTCAATTTACATTTAATTTCCATAAATCAATATTTTATTTCGTTGATAAATTCAATTGATTCCCACTAACCGTTTAATAGCCTAAGTAAACTAGTAACCATTAATAACGGTCACTAATTTCCTTAAATCACATTTATGGATTTATGGTTTCCCATAAATGTTGCAATAACTCATATGATATTAATTTATCCAATAACCATTAAATTTATACTAATACATCAATTTGTACAATATATCTCTTGTTTCCTTAAATATGTTTTTATTAAGTTTTCATTTACTCTTCCGTTGCTTTATTAATAATCATTAATGTAACGTTTATATCAATAACACATTATAATTACTTACCATTTAAATGAGTTTGATTTCTAATAAGTTAATTGACCAATTAATTAGGTAATTTATACAAATTTGTTATCATACCCATAAATTTACACTTATAACTAAGTCCTACGTTTGAATTTCTTCAAATTACTAAAAATAGTTTTTAATTACCATTGCTATATTTTAATTTAGCGTTCATTCCACCATAAATTTTATCACCTTTATTATTTCTACTAAGATTCAATTACAAATCCTATTAAATTAACAAATTTAATTGTCGAAATTTACGGGTCGTTACAATAACGATTTTTCCCTAATCTATAGATCGTTCGGGTATATATCATTTCAACCCATAGTGATTTAATTGAAGAGTGATGACATTTTATAAATCAACCATAATGTCAATCATCCAATATTAGAAATCAGACATCCATCATAATTTATCATCCAATTCAACTAATAAATATCAACAATTAACATATTTTTATATACAGGAAATTAACAGGCAATTTAAACTCAATTAATAAATTAAATGACAATTTAATTAAAAATAAATTCAAATTAACATGAATATCACTTAAGAAATATCAAACAGTCATAAATAAATTCCTAATCACATCATAAATTTAATTTAACTAACATAAGAAATTTTAGAAGTTGTGAGTGGGTCAAAACACTCACCTTTGAATTTAAATCAGATTTAAATCCAATTTAGGGCCCAAATTCAAACGATCCCAGAATTTGTCCAAACCAGTGTCAGAATGTCTGGAATTTCGATACGATCTCGGCAAAACAAACCGCGTCCAAATCCGAGCTTGTATGTAAAAGTTATTAAGATTAGAAGATTAAACGATTTAAATTAGAAAATAATAAAATAAATAGAAATATTACACGTCACTCTCGTTCATCCCCCAGGCCATCATCACGTGAGAAACTGACACTTGGCTTCGAACACATAGCCGCCGACCCAGGTTCCTCCACTGCGCCGCCAACGGCCATCGCGGCTACCTCCGCTTCCAACAACCTCGCATGCCCCCAGCGACCACGTGCAAAACAACTCGACCACGACCACGTTCGTTCGCGGTTGTGATAACCCGGATTTTTTTTTGAACATCTGTTAATTGGCAATTAACTGATTTTCTATTAGAGATACTAATTTTATTTGGTTGAACAAATAAAAACCTTGATAATTAGAATAACCTAGATATGTATTTGAATCATAATAAATGCTAAATTATAAATATGTGAATAAATATTCATTTGATAATATTTTTTTAGTGATCTTCTTTTATGAATATTTATTTGGAAAAATTTATCTTTTCAAAGCTAATATAATATAAAAATAATAATAATATATCTAGAATCAACTTTAAACAAATCTTTGAAAATTTTATACATATATATATGTAAGGTTGGTTTGTAAATATGTATATTGTAAATGGTTAGCTATGGTTAAAATCCAATATTAATTTTCAAAGCTATTAAAGGCAAAATATATATTTTTACAACAACAAGGATAATTTATATGTCCATTTATTTGTTAAAGTATTAAAGCTCAAGTTTAAAATGGAATTTAATAAGATTCATACTTTCTTTAATATATGTATAAGATGTATATATATAAAGTAGTAAACATATAAAAACATAACACATAAATTAAACATACAAATATAATTACATAAGTAATTTAGAAATTTTTTTAAAAAAATATTTAGACATGTGTAAACACTTAGTTCTTGCATCTAAACATTTTTAAACCAAATAATCCATATACTAACACTTGTAGCTTATTTGTGCCATGCAATTTACAAATGGCATAAGTTTTTCTTAAATTGAAACAAATGATATTGTGTGAAAAAAAGGGGGAACTAGATTCATATTTTCTTTCTCTCATCTCTATTTTCAAATCTGAAAACCTAAACAAAGCGGCTCTGAAAAGGAGAAGAAAAAAAAATTAAATTAAAAAACAACAAATACCTGAAAAGCAAAACCAGAGGAGATAGAAATAAAAAACAAATCAAGACTGGAAACAGATCTGAGGAAGTTTAATTAAAACTGGAATCAAGCTAAGAAAAAATTCAACTCATATGCATCATGCAAGATCAACTCGGCAGGGATGCAAATTCAACTTAACAATTCAAGGAATCAACTCAACAGGATCATCTTAACCAAATTCCAGTTTTAATCATCTCAGTCTTCTCTGTTTACAATTTACAGGTGAGTGAACTACCTTGATTAAATCTTAAACTGTTTATATCTGGATTAGTAAGTGATAATCCTTGAAGTATGAATGAAAAAAAAATGTGCTTGCCTGTCTGTAGATATGAAGATATATGTGTGCATGTTTGTACATATGAATATATTGCCTCTGTTCTTAGTTTACAGGATACAAAACTTATTCAAAATCCAAATTCTCATCCTCTAGATTCTTTTAGGTTAGGATCCTTAAAGGAAAAATGTTAGTAATAGCCAGATGCTATTTTAAAAAAAAATCATTAATTATATATAATAAGTGGGATTATTGGAAATGAGAAAAGAACAGTGAAAATAAATTAAAGTCAGAAATTCGATTTGTTTAATTTCCATGTTTACATCATCGAATTCGTTTTCGAAATTGATAAATTTTGACAACAATATTATGATTTTTAAGCTTGGGAATTGTGAGAAGTTGTGAGTTGGTCAGAATTGGGTTTTATTTCTATTTTTGACGATCGCGAAGTTCAGTAGTCTCGGGATGGTGGCTGGAGGAAGGTAGTAGGTCGGTGGTTAAGGGAAAAATTGTAGCTGAGTTTCTCGTAGGTCGTGGTGGCCGGAAATTGGAGATGTAGGGTTTAATGACCAGGTTTGGTCGATGATGTTTAAGAGTCAATTTCGGTGGCGTGGTCGCATCGAGCTTGACCAGAGTAAGGGGGATTGCAGCGTAGGATCGAGATGAGGCTGGAGGTAGGTTGGCGTGAATTCTGGTGATCGGAATTGACGACGTGAGGCATTTTCGATGATCAAGATTTGGGTTCCAGGTGCTCGTGTAGCTTGATTTCGTTTGGCAGAGATGATCAAATATCTGGGTGGTCGGATTCATCAGCGAGGTGACAGGCGATTTGCCGAAGGTCGTGGTGATGGTCGGAAGTGGTCGAGTTGATCGTGCATGTGCACGATATATCAATAGTGTCTGATGTTTTTTTGGGATGGAGAAGAAGGTGGATTCTCGAAGTGGATCTTGGGGATTTTCGATTTTGGCCCGGGTTCGTTCGTGTGAGTTTAATGGGTTTTAAAATTTAAAATCAAAACAATGAAAAAATATGGTGGTCTCGGGGAAGAGCTCGGAAAAAAAGATGTGTTGGCTCGGGTTTTTGATCGATCATTTGAGAGTGTTTTGTTGGGAACAGGTTTTTAAGTTTTAAAATAAAACAGATTTTAAAAAGGAAAAAAAAAGTATTAAATAGTTTTAAAGTTATTTGAGGGATTAAGTTCTCAAAGAAGTGTTGCCAAGTTTTCAAAAACAAAATATTACAAGTTCAAATCAGTTTTCAAAGATTTACAATGTTTTAAAATTTTGTTTTAAAAGATAATTATATAATGGGGTAATAATAGATAAATTTCTAAATGAAATTTTAAAGATATAATTAAAAGGTGAATTGAGTTAAGAGTGTTAAATTTTAAATTAATCAAGAAAAGATCTCAATTGATTTTGTTTGTTAATTAATTTTAAGTATTTATTTCAATAAAAAATTAAAGGATGTATTTAAGTAATTAATAAAGATAAGTGGTTTATCTTAAGTTAATTAAGGTCTTATTTAAGGATGGTTAATGAGATTAATTAATCAAGGTGATTAATTTATTTATGTAATTAAATAAAAAGGTTGATTACTTAAGGAAATTAAGTGATAATTACTTAATGGAAATAATTTAGGATAATTAATTAAATGATTAAGGGTTGATTAATCAAGTGATTAAAGAATAATTAATTAAAGGATAATTAATTAATGTGATTAATTAATTTGAGGATAATTAATTAAATAAAGGTTAATTAATTAATGAAAGTGATTAAGGGATGATTTATTAATTAAGGGTTAATTAATTAATGTAATTTATTAAGGATAATTAATTAAAGGATAATTAAATAATTAAAGGTTAATTATTTAATGATTAAAGGTTGATTTATTTATTAAGTAAGATCGATTAATTAATAATTAAAAGTTAATTAATTTATTATTAAAGGTTAATTAATAAATGATTAAAGGATAATTATTTAAAATGGTTTGTAAATAATTAATATTATTAACCAGTATTAGTAATTCATTCATAAGAAATTAATTTGGTTTAAATTAATTACAATCAGGGGATCAGTTGATCTTACTTATGGATGATTGAATTGTATTGGATGCCTTGAATTGATTGATATCTCTGATGTGTGATGCTCTGTGATATGAATGGGTTAAACCGTGATAATGTAGATTACCTATCTGAGTTGAATTGTTGTATGATATCCTGGATTTAAATTGTATTGTTTAAAACTTAACAACTTGGATTAGAGATGACATTGAATTCGAAGAGACCGGGGTCGGATATCAGTAAATACCCGAAACCACTTCCATTCTTTATAAATACGAGTTTGGAAGCAAACAGGCTGGAATGAAATAAGTTAAGTATCATGAATATTTAAAACTGGATAACAATTCTTGGATATTGTTTTGAGATAAGTGATTGACTTAAATAAGAATAGAACTCGTAAAAAGTACGAGTTACCCTGGTAATTCACTTAAGTTATATAGCTTGGTATTTCATATTATGGGTTTACTCACGCTGGTTTCCAGCCTGACCCGGGTGTTACTTTGATGTAATGCTCGGGTCAGACCGAGTATTACAGATTTTCAGGTAAGGACGTTCTGGAGCTCAGGAGTTGAGCTGGATGGCAGGAACGTATGGAGTGTTTCTACTGTGTTATATTATTTCATATCTGAGACTTGATAATTGTGTATATCCAGTATCTGTATAAATGTGTAACTCTGATGTATTAAAATGTAATCGACAAATATAATATTGTTTTGTAAACTGTTATTATTTATTATTATATTTTATCCGCTGCGAATGTGAGATGTTGATGTTTCTGATCTTCTTCTTCTTCTAACTCTTTCTTCTTTTTCATAACTATCTGGAATTTTCGGGTTCGAAAATCCCGGGTCGTTACATTTGGTATCAGAGCAGAAGGTTAAGTGAGAACCTTGGCTCTGGTGGGTTTACTCATTAAGGATAGTGTAACGACCCGTATTTTTACGGATCGACAAGTTCGTCAAAATCTGGAATTTTTGCATTTTTAAGTCATTTCAGATTTTTGTGGAAATTTGTCTAAGTCCTAGGTCGTGGACGACCTAAGAGCTAAGTCGTGACCGAGTTAAGGACTTGCGAGTTAGTGTTAGGTCGTGGGTTAGTTGGAGCGACCTATAAAATTGTGCAACCTAGGATTTAGTTAAGTAATTAGGTCGGCAGGGCGAGTTAACGACCTAAAGACTGACCGACTTAAGAAGTTTAGGCGACCTAAGAGAATGTTGTGAGCGACCTAAGTTTTGTTAAGTGTTAGGTCGGCTGGGAAAGTTAGCGACCTAGTAGTTGCCGAGTTAGCGACCTAGTAGTTGCCGAGTTAGCGACCTAGTAGTTGCCGAGTTAGCGACCTAGTAGTTGGCGACCTAAGGACCTAAGGAGTTAACAAGTTGGCGACCTTAGGAGTTAGGCTAAGTGTTAGGTCGCGTGGAGGCTTAAGGAATTAGGTCGTAACCTGTTAAGTCGTAGGTCGCTGGGTTTCGTCTAAGTGTTAGCGTAGTTAGGTCGTTAGATCTGTGTTGAGTTAGGTCGTAGACGACCTAAGATGGTTAGGTCGCGTGGATCTAACTGTTAGGTCGTATGTTGTTTTAGGTCGACATGTGTTAGGTCGCGTAGGAGCCTAAGTTGTTAGGTCGCAACCCAACTGAGTCGTAGGTTGTTAAGTCGCTTAGATAGTTTAAGTGTTAGGTCGTAGCCTATGCTTTAAGACGAAAGCGACCTAGGAGTTAAGTGTTAGGTCGTAACATCGTTAGGTCGTAAGATGGGGAGGCCTGTTAGGTCGCTAAGCGCGTAAGAGGTTAGGTCGCGCGTGCGATGAGTCGCTGGGTCTGGCTAAGTCGTTAGGTCGGAGAGGCTTAGGTCGGAAACGACCTAGGGAGATAGCCGAGTTACGACTTAGAGCAGTTTTCAGCTATAAATAGGAGGGGTTGTTCTCACTTTTTGGGATCCGGATTTTGAAGCGACGAAGTGCTGCCATTTTGAGAGCTCGACTTCTACACTTCTTCACTTCTTTTCTCCACTCTAATCTAGTGCTTCCATCCATCCAAATCGAAGATCGAGATTGAAGATTCAAAAGCTTGGATTGAAGATCTTCATCTTTTCAAGAGAGATTTCTTCATTTGAAGCGGATTTGTGATAGATCTAGCTTCATCCTTCGCTGTCCAGATCTGAAGTGTGTTGATTTGAGGTTGTTTAGGTGGTTTGGTGAGTGGTGATTATCTCTCACACGGATCCAAAGGAGTAGATCGGATTGTTGGCTCGATTTGGTGTTAAATTAGTGATTTCCATGCATTTTCTTCATCCTATGTGTAGATCCATGTAGATCCATTGTTCATGATGATGTTGCATCCATTTTATCATATGTTAACCTATGCAAGTTCATTCATCAAGTTTGTAGAGATATAACCCATGTTTTCATGCTTATTGGACTTTCAACTCTTTAATTACGAAAATGCCATTATTGTTATAATTGTCTACTTAGATCATTTTTGAATGCTTGATTGCTTGGATTGATGTTTGATTTGATTGATTATTATGAACTAGATGATTGATGATTAGATTTAGACCAAAGGTGATTCAAAAGCTAAGGGAAAGGCTCTTGGATTGGGAAAGCTGCTCGTGGCATATGTAGCGGGATGATGAAGCTCTTATGCATAGATTTGACGATGTGATGTTGAGATGAGGCTTCGCGAGGATGTTATGAAGCGAGGCAATCATATGATGAAGACTTGGTCTAATCCAGGCGGGATCATTCCAAGCATGTTGATAACTCGGTGATATGATTCGAGTTGAGGATAATGGATGCTCGAGAGGCGCTTGAGCTAGTATGGCAATAGTCGTCGAGGAGGATGACTAGGAGGTTGAGATCTCATCGTTGTTGAAGGTTCTAGCATGCTCTAAGCAAGAGTACATGGGGACGCCCAAAAGACTAAGTTGATGGTCGAGTACTCTGGGTAGATTCGATAATCCTAGGCACGGGTCACGATGACGTGCGGGAGTTATGTCTAGAACCGGGGTTACCATTAGCCCTTGACGGACGGCTGAAAGAATGTGCCGGTCATTCAATTAACGGTGATATCGCAACAATGATAACAGTGATAGCCGAGTCATGGATGTTTGGTTGTATCGTCATTCGGTCTCAAGAGCGGTATTTCCTGGGTGCTTATCTGACCTTGGTTTTAGACCTTGGGATTTGTACTTGGAAAACATCGCTCTTGACTCGAGTGACAATTGCTTTACTTTAAATTGTATGCTCTGCTATGTTTGCTTCTGCTTAGTGTGTGTCTGGGGGCTATCACTGTAGAATGAGGTTGGGGTGGGAGGGTTGTATTCCTATTCCTTTGCCTTTATGCTCTTTTGGTATGTTGTTAGTTAATTTACTGCTCACTAAGACTGTTGTCTGACTCAAGGCTTTATGTTTTAATTCTTATTGCCTTGGGCTGTTCGTCCATTTTGGGACGGGCAGACTAGGTAGCAGGTGACAGGTGCTGTTCTCTTCTTACGATGTTGATATCGAAGACGAGCTGGAGGATTGCATATTATCTTCTTATTATATGTACTGGATATTCCGCTGTTTTGTATTCTCTGAGAGATATGTAGTGAGGCTGGATGTATTGACTATATGGATGCTTGTATTCAACTATTATGGAGTTTTATATGATGTCATTTTGTTCTGTAAAGCTTCACTATACATATGTTCTATTGTATTTTGTCCATGCGCTGTGAGTAATACGATAGATTCTTTTGTTTTAAATCTTACCTTGACAATCGTCCATGGTCGCCTGGCACACTTTACAGCGCACTATCTCTAGATTCGGTGCAGGGGTCATGGGCGGTCGTCACATTTGGTATCAGAGCATTGGTTAATCGATTTTACCCAACGCTCGCCGTCGTAACTACGTATGAGAGACGTAATTGTATTTTTGATGGATGAATACTATATATAATATAGTAGCTTAGTAGAGTTTGAGTCCTTTATGCAGTTGTTTCTCTAGATGTTCTAATCATTTCTTTTTATAGATATTGAGAATGAGTCAAAAAGGGAAACCAGCTGCTAGGGAAGGCCGTGCTACTGAAGGGGCTGCTGATTATGTTGCTATGTTCGAAACCATGATGACTTCGATCAGGAGAAGGATGTCAGCCCCGGGGCCATCAGTAGATGTTGGGGATCAAGTACAGGCTCCAAGATTGATGGATCACTTGGACGATTCATTTAGGAAGCTTGTGGAGGAAGCTCTCAGACACGAGAATCTGTTTCCTAAGGAAGGATCTGTTGTTGCTGTAACCAGGGAAGAGTCTAAACCCCAGCAGGGTAGAAACAAGAAGAGGAAGCAGCAGCAGCAGAAGGGTAAAGATGGTCAGAAGAGGCCGAAAGGCGAAGTGACTTGCTACAACTGTCAGCAGAAAGGCCATCTCTCCAAGGATTGCAAGAATCCGAAGGCGCCGGCAAAGTGCCACAACTGTGACAAGCCAGGGCATTTCAGGAAGAATTGTCCAGAACCGAGTAGGGACAAGCAGATTGTGCAGGCTTATACTTTGGGAGCTGTTCCGTCGTCTTCGAAAGCTCCTACCGCAGAAGAGAAGGGAAAGAGTGTGGTGGTTCAAGGTACTCTTTTCCTATGAGGTGTTCCAGTTAGAGTCTTGTTTGATACCGGAGCGTCGCACTCGTTTGTATGTAGTGAACTTGTAGGCCGGTTAGGCTTGGAACCGGGTATTGTTGATAGGCCATCGGTTGTGACTAATCCAGTTGGGGGTTCGTCTTGTTTGTGTATGTTATGCCGTGGTCTAGTTGTGTCGAGTCATGGTTGCTCTTTTGTTTGTGATTGTTTTGTTCTGAACTCTGCGGGGTTCGGAATTAATTTGGGTATGGACTGGCTTAGGAAGTATGCGGCTGAGGTTGATTGTGAGAGGCTGGAGGTGACAGTCGAGAATGTGGAAGGGCGAAAGATAGTGATACGATGTAAGCATGAGGAAGGCGTCTTCATGAGCTTCATGTATTCGCTAGTTGTTCCACGGGATGGACTGTCTTTAGTGCCAATCGCAAATGGATTCGAGGATGTCTTTGACGAAGTCAAAGGGTTGCCGCCGCATAGAGAGATCGAGTTTCGTATAGATCTAGTTGAAGGAGCCAGACCTGTTGTGATGCCTCTTAGGCGGATGGCGCCTAGGGAACAGCAAGAGTTGAGGGTGCAAGTTGATGATCTTTTGCAGAAAGGATTCATTCGGCGTAGTGTGTCCGAGTGGGGTGCACCAGTTGTGTTTGCAACCAAGGCAGATGGATCGTTGAGATTGTGTGTGGATTATCGTGAGCTGAATAAGGTGACTAAGAAGAACAAGTATCCATTGCCGAGAATAGATGACTTGTTTGATCAGCTTCACGAGGCTAAGGTGTTTTCTCAATTGGATTTGGCAACGGGATTTCACCAGTTGAGAGTGGCTAAGGATAGTGTGCCGAAGACTGCTTTTAGGACACCATCCGGTTTCTTTGAGTGGCTGGTAATGCCGTTTGGATTGACTAACGCGCCAGCATATTTTGTGGATCTTATGAATAGAGTGTTCAGAGATCAGTTGAACAAGTTCGTACTTGTGTTCGTGGATGATATTCTGATTTATTCCAGAACGGAAGAAGAGCACAAGACGCACTTGCGTATTGTTTTGGAAATCTTGCGGAAACATCAGCTGAAGGCTAAGTTTTCGAAGTGTCACTTCTGGAAGAGTGAAGTGAGGTTCTTAGGCCATGTGATTTCTGGAAATGGAATAGCGGTTGATCCCGCTAAGGTGGCAGCAATCCAGGATTGGGTTAGACCTAAGAATGCATCTGATGTGAGAAGTTTTCTTGGATTAGCAGGATATTATCGACGGTTTATCAAAGACTTCTCCAAGATAGCTGCACCGTTAACAGGATTGACGAAGAAGAACCAAGTGTTCAGTTGGGATGCTAAGTGTGAGCAAGCTTTCGGAATCCTGAAAGAGAGATTGACGAGTGCTCCTGTTTTGACTATTCCAAGTGGGAATGATGAGATGGTGGTTTACACCGACGCATGTGGTACGGGACTTGGAGCAGTGCTGATGCAGAGAGATAAAGTGGTTGCGTATGCCAGTCGACAACTGAAGCCGCATGAAAGGAATTACCCAACTCATGATTTGGAGTTAGCGGCGATTGTATTTGCTCTGAAGATGTGGAGGCATTATCTGTTGGGAGTTCGATTCGAGTTGTTTACAGATCATAAGTCGTTGAAGTATCTTTTCTCCCAGAAGGATTTGAATCTTCGGCAGCAACGTTGGCTAGAGTTTTTGGCATCATATGATTTTGGTATAGCTTATACTCCGGGAAAAGGTAACGCAGTGGCTGATGCGTTAAGTCGAAGACATGCAGGATTGGGAGCCATGTTTTCTGAATGGAAGAGTCTCGAGTATTTAACTGGATTTGACTTCAGGCCTAGATGCGAATTGGAACCTGAGATGCTGGCAAACTTATCAATAAGACCCACTCTTGTGGAAAGGATTGGTGAGAGCCAAAAGCGAGATGATAAGCTTGTCAAGATTATCCGTGAGTTGGAATCTGGATTGGATCCAGAAAAGGATAAAGGATTCGAGGTCGATCGAGAGGGTTGGCTTCGGAAGCAAGGACGACTAGTTGTTCCCGATATAGATGAGTTGAGGAGTGAAGTTCTGAAGGAAAGTCATCACTCGAGGTTGACAATTCATCCAGGTGGAAATAAGATGTATCGGGATATGAAGAGAACCTACAATTGGGAAGGTATGAAGAAGGATGTTGGAAATTTTATTTCCAAGTGTATGAACTGCCAGTTGATTAAAGCTGAACAGAAGAAGCCAAGTGGATTGCTTCAACCATTAGAAGTTCCTACATGGAAGTGGGAACAAGTGTCGATGGATTTCATCGATGGATTGCCTAGAACCAGAACGGGAAATGAAGGGATTTGGGTCATTGTGGATCGTCTGACTAAGAGTGCACGATTCATTCCTGTTCGATCGACTAGGACTGCATCAAAGTTGGCTGAGTTGTATGTGAAGTGGATAGTTCGATTCCATGGTATTCCGAAGAATATAGTGAGCGATCGAGATCCATTGTTCACTAGTGGATTTTGGAAGAGCTTCCAGGAAGTTTTGGGAACCGAGTTGTGTTTGAGTACAGCTTATCATCCCCAAACAGATGGTCAGACCGAGAGAGTCAACCGAGTTTTGGAAGATCTCCTCAGAGCATGTGTTTTGGATTTCGGAGGATCATGGGAAGATCACCTTCATTTGGTGGAGTTTGCGTACAACAACAGTTACCAGTCAAGCATTGGTATGGCACCGTATGAGGCGTTGTATGGAAGACCGTGTAACTCTCCGACATGTTGGTTGGAAACTGGAGAAAAGCTGATACTTGGGCCAGAGATGATTCGACAGACTTCGGATTGCATAGAGATCATTCGGCAACGAATGAAGGCAGCCCAAGACCGTCAGAAGAGTTATGCTGATAAGCGTCGAAAGGATTTGGAATTCGACGTAGGAGATATGGTTTTTGTGAAGATTTCTCCACTGAAGAATGTTATCCGATTCGGGAAGAAAGGAAAATTGACTCCGAGATTTGTTGGACCATTCCCGATTATCGAGCGAATTGGAAAGCTCGCTTACAGATTGGAGTTACCAGAGAAGATGTCGAGTGTGCACAATGTTTTTCATGTATCATATCTACGGAAGTATGTGCACGACTCGAGAACAGTGGTTTCTGCTGATAGCTGTGAAGACTTAGAAGTTGATCCAGTTGATAGAAGACCTCGTAAGCCACTTCGTGTTGTGGAAACCGACACGAAACAGCTTAGGAGGAAGGTAGTTAAGTTGCTCAAGATACAATGGAGTGATGATGATAACGACTGTACGTGGGAGGTGGAAGAGAGGATGAAAGCAGCTCATCCTGAACTCTTCAAGGTATGGCCCTAAGGTGTCGTCTCATCTCGCGATATTGTAACTTGTTCTAAGTTTTAGAATTCTGTACGCTAAGTTAGAATTGGATGCATGGTTTGTTGATTGCTATGGATGGTAGGCGTACAGAATAGTTTTGATTGCTTGGAATTTCGGGGGCGAAATTCCTAAGGGGGAGAGAATGTAACGACCCGTATTTTTACGGATCGACAAGTTCGTCAAAATCTGGAATTTTTGCATTTTTAAGTCATTTCAGATTTTTGTGGAAATTTGTCTAAGTCCTAGGTCGTGGACGACCTAAGAGCTAAGTCGTGACCGAGTTAAGGACTTGCGAGTTAGTGTTAGGTCGTGGGTTAGTTGGAGCGACCTATAAAATTGTGCAACCTAGGATTTAGTTAAGTAATTAGGTCGGCAGGGCGAGTTAACGACCTAAAGACTGACCGACTTAAGAAGTTTAGGCGACCTAAGAGAATGTTGTGAGCGACCTAAGTTTTGTTAAGTGTTAGGTCGGCTGGGAAAGTTAGCGACCTAGTAGTTGCCGAGTTAGCGACCTAGTAGTTGCCGAGTTAGCGACCTAGTAGTTGCCGAGTTAGCGACCTAGTAGTTGGCGACCTAAGGACCTAAGGAGTTAACAAGTTGGCGACCTTAGGAGTTAGGCTAAGTGTTAGGTCGCGTGGAGGCTTAAGGAATTAGGTCGTAACCTGTTAAGTCGTAGGTCGCTGGGTTTCGTCTAAGTGTTAGCGTAGTTAGGTCGTTAGATCTGTGTTGAGTTAGGTCGTAGACGACCTAAGATGGTTAGGTCGCGTGGATCTAACTGTTAGGTCGTATGTTGTTTTAGGTCGACATGTGTTAGGTCGCGTAGGAGCCTAAGTTGTTAGGTCGCAACCCAACTGAGTCGTAGGTTGTTAAGTCGCTTAGATAGTTTAAGTGTTAGGTCGTAGCCTATGCTTTAAGACGAAAGCGACCTAGGAGTTAAGTGTTAGGTCGTAACATCGTTAGGTCGTAAGATGGGGAGGCCTGTTAGGTCGCTAAGCGCGTAAGAGGTTAGGTCGCGCGTGCGATGAGTCGCTGGGTCTGGCTAAGTCGTTAGGTCGGAGAGGCTTAGGTCGGAAACGACCTAGGGAGATAGCCGAGTTACGACTTAGAGCAGTTTTCAGCTATAAATAGGAGGGGTTGTTCTCACTTTTTGGGATCCGGATTTTGAAGCGACGAAGTGCTGCCATTTTGAGAGCTCGACTTCTACACTTCTTCACTTCTTTTCTCCACTCTAATCTAGTGCTTCCATCCATCCAAATCGAAGATCGAGATTGAAGATTCAAAAGCTTGGATTGAAGATCTTCATCTTTTCAAGAGAGATTTCTTCATTTGAAGCGGATTTGTGATAGATCTAGCTTCATCCTTCGCTGTCCAGATCTGAAGTGTGTTGATTTGAGGTTGTTTAGGTGGTTTGGTGAGTGGTGATTATCTCTCACACGGATCCAAAGGAGTAGATCGGATTGTTGGCTCGATTTGGTGTTAAATTAGTGATTTCCATGCATTTTGTTCATCCTATGTGTAGATCCATGTAGATCCATTGTTCATGATGATGTTGCATCCATTTTATCATATGTTAACCTATGCAAGTTCATTCATCAAGTTTGTAGAGATATAACCCATGTTTTCATGCTTATTGGACTTTCAACTCTTTAATTACGAAAATGCCATTATTGTTATAATTGTCTACTTAGATCATTTTTGAATGCTTGATTGCTTGGATTGATGTTTGATTTGATTGATTATTATGAACTAGATGATTGATGATTAGATTTAGACCAAAGGTGATTCAAAAGCTAAGGGAAAGGCTCTTGGATTGGGAAAGCTGCTCGTGGCATATGTAGCGGGATGATGAAGCTCTTATGCATAGATTTGACGATGTGATGTTGAGATGAGGCTTCGCGAGGATGTTATGAAGCGAGGCAATCATATGATGAAGACTTGGTCTAATCCAGGCGGGATCATTCCAAGCATGTTGATAACTCGGTGATATGATTCGAGTTGAGGATAATGGATGCTCGAGAGGCGCTTGAGCTAGTATGGCAATAGTCGTCGAGGAGGATGACTAGGAGGTTGAGATCTCATCGTTGTTGAAGGTTCTAGCATGCTCTAAGCAAGAGTACATGGGGACGCCCAAAAGACTAAGTTGATGGTCGAGTACTCTGGGTAGATTCGATAATCCTAGGCACGGGTCACGATGACGTGCGGGAGTTATGTCTAGAACCGGGGTTACCATTAGCCCTTGACGGACGGCTGAAAGAATGTGCCGGTCATTCAATTAACGGTGATATCGCAACAATGATAACAGTGATAGCCGAGTCATGGATGTTTGGTTGTATCGTCATTCGGTCTCAAGAGCGGTATTTCCTGGGTGCTTATCTGACCTTGGTTTTAGACCTTGGGATTTGTACTTGGAAAACATCGCTCTTGACTCGAGTGACAATTGCTTTACTTTAAATTGTATGCTCTGCTATGTTTGCTTCTGCTTAGTGTGTGTCTGGGGGCTATCACTGTAGAATGAGGTTGGGGTGGGAGGGTTGTATTCCTATTCCTTTGCCTTTATGCTCTTTTGGTATGTTGTTAGTTAATTTACTGCTCACTAAGACTGTTGTCTGACTCAAGGCTTTATGTTTTAATTCTTATTGCCTTGGGCTGTTCGTCCATTTTGGGACGGGCAGACTAGGTAGCAGGTGACAGGTGCTGTTCTCTTCTTACGATGTTGATATCGAAGACGAGCTGGAGGATTGCATATTATCTTCTTATTATATGTACTGGATATTCCGCTGTTTTGTATTCTCTGAGAGATATGTAGTGAGGCTGGATGTATTGACTATATGGATGCTTGTATTCAACTATTATGGAGTTTTATATGATGTCATTTTGTTCTGTAAAGCTTCACTATACATATGTTCTATTGTATTTTGTCCATGCGCTGTGAGTAATACGATAGATTCTTTTGTTTTAAATCTTACCTTGACAATCGTCCATGGTCGCCTGGCACACTTTACAGCGCACTATCTCTAGATTCGGTGCAGGGGTCATGGGCGGTCGTCACAGATAGGGTCAATGGTACCCTAAGATGAGTTGAGTGTGTATATATATATATGAGAGCGTACTTGTTATTTTCTTATATAAAGGTTTTAAAATGGTTTTAAAAATAAATGATTTTATATAAGTTTATCTTTTGATATATATAGAAATAATTTTCTAATAATTAAAATATATTAAAGAAATTGGTTGTTGAATCATTGGAATAAAATAAAATAATGAAAATTAAGTGGTAATAGTAATACAACCAAATTGAAAATGAATGAAGATAAGTTTGAAATAGATCCAAACTGAAATTAAAATCTTGAATTTGTAGATGTGTTATCAGAGTAAAAATAATAATGAATTTGTTTTCAAATATGATAATCTTGGTTATTATCATAAATGGTTGTTGTATTTAATAATGAAATGTTATTAATGATTAAGCAAAATGAAATGTTTTAGAGAAGTAAACTTTTAGGTAAGTATGACTTATAAATTGGAATTGAAGATAATTTAAAATTGTGAAATTTTAAATCCAAATCCAGAAAACTTGAAATTGTTTTAAAGAAATTTGTTTTGAATTAAAACCAAAGGTGGTTTAAAAATTTAAGGTATAACTTGGTGTGTAAAGAAAATGTATATATGAGGATATACATAATATCAAAGATGATTTGAAATAAACTCTAATTGTTGAGTTTTAAATTTTTCCTTGGAATGTGATATGAAAACCCAAAGTGAAAAGTTTTTGAACTTATAAGTGGGAAGATTATTAATATAAGGTTTAAAATTTGAATGGGAATTCAAATTGGGTCAAGTTGACTGGATTAAATTGAATTTAACTTAAGGAAAGTTAAATGAGTTTAGAATGAACAATTTGAATTAGAAATTTCAAGATGAAATTGAAATTTAACTTGGGAAGTTAAATGGTCGATTTTAAATGGGAGTTATGAGTGATCTCAAAATGGGTTTGAGATTTGGAAATTTAAAATGGATGTTGTAAATTGGATGTTTATTTATCCAGATATTATCAATAATCTATGAAACTGAGAATTGGTTTTGAAGTCAAAATTCAGTAATAAGATTGGATTCTGAAGATAAAATTGTTTTTAAATTATTATTTTAAACTTTGAAATAGGTTAAAAATGGAATTTGAATTCAAAATCAAATGGTTTAAAGATATAAGTTGATTTGATTTAAAGGATTAAATCAACATTTAAAATTTTAACTCAAATTTATGAAATTCGAGATGATTTTAAGTTGAGATTTGAATAAAATTTGTTCAAATTGAATTGGATTTGAATTAATTGGAATTGTGATTGAAGATGTATAAGTTTAAAAATTCAAATGGTAAATTAGAATTGAAATGATTTGAAATTGAAGCTGGTTCAATTTGAAATTAATCCAAATTGATTTGAAATAATTTGGAATTGTGATTAAAGTTGAATAAGTTTAAAAATCAAATGGAATTTGATTTGAATTTGGAAAGGAATTAAGGTTAATTCAACTTGAATTGGGATTAAATCAATTTCAATGGAAATTGAAGTATTGAGTCAATTTAAATGGAAGTGGAAATTTAAATTGAATTGATGGGAAATTAATTGGAAATGGAGATTGGGAAATTAAACAGTTTGGCTCTGGATTATTTTCAAAATAAATTATTTTAATACAAATATATTTTTCCAAACTATTTACTATACAATCTTTCTTCTTAAACCCCAAACTATCTTATAATTATTTTACAATTATTTTGGAACTATTTAACTATTTTGAAACTGTCTTATAAACTAATTATTATTTTTCAGTTACTTATATCTAATCACTATTTTAAAAACTATTTTGCAATTATCTAACTATTTTATACTTACTTAACTATTTTACAGCTATTTTACAAACTAATAACTATTTTTCAACTACTTATCTGTTTTAAACCTTTTCAAGCTATTTTTAAATTTAAATAGGTCAGAGTTCAAACTGTTTGTAATTGAAGTAATAACTCAATTGGAAATGGAAGCAATTGAGAATAAGTGAATAGAATTAAAGGAAATGTGAATAGAAAAGAGAATTGATTGGCTAATAACCAATAAAGATAAATACGTAGGATATACGTATATTATTCTATTCGCATAGTGATTTGATCCAGATTCGATCACAAAATTTCGAGATAGTATTATCGATCCGAGTTGGGATTTTTCGCTCGATTTTCGACGGCAAACCTGGATATGGGTTTTTGATTGGTTCAAGATATTCTCTATAATAGCTACGACTATGCAAGGAGAATGACGATTTCTGATCAAGAAACCAGATCTGAGTCCATACTAGGAAGTCGGGTGGATGATACTAGTTCAGAAGAGAAATTGTGTGATCGAGTAAGCGATCAGATTGATATTGCGTACGGACGATATGTGTACATCGTACGGATTTGAATAAAATTGATATTAAAATTTGTGGATAAAAACTGTAAAATGATTTTGAAATGGAAGGGTATATTTTGGAAAAATAAATGATGAAATAAAATGGGAGTTGAATATTTGATTATTACTCATTTTATAGAAAAGTAATATGGTTAATAACTTTATAAAAGATTAATCAAATTTGAATATTTGATTTGGAATAAAATAAAGTTATATATCCTTGTTATATAAGATAAATTTTCCCTTGTTGAATCTATTGCTAGAAGAAAAGGGTTTTGAAAATATTTTAAGTATAAAAGAGGTTTTATACAAGTTTGAAATGATCCAAAGATTTTCAAAGTTATATATATATATATATATGTATAAAGGATCTTATGAGAATGATTTTGGAAAAAGTTTTGGGAACCTATGGATTTTGGAAAGGCGTTTGATTTTTGGGAAAATCAATTTTGGAATTTGGAAAGCCAAGTTTAAAATTATCGATTTTGGATATCGATTTTGTGTAAAGAGGATTTTGATATAAATCATAAAGGGTATGATTTGAAGATACTATAAGTGTATAGTATAAAGTATTTTGAGATTGGCTCTGGGGAAAAAAGCGCTCCCTTGAAATGACTTCTCAGGAGTGCCATAGGGTGGTACTGCCTTGAACCCTAAGGGGGGATTCTAAAGTTGATCCTGTGAGGAGTCCGGAAAAAAACTAGTTCTTGAGGATTATTTGTGCAGCGAAAGTCGAGGGGCTGGTGGCCACAGAGGCATTTGGGTTATGCTGTGACGACAGTGTAACTCGATGTCACTGCGATCTACTGTAGACCATAGCGAAAGTCATGTGTGCCGCTGAGAGCCAACAGTCTATGTTTGATTTTATATCGGTAGACTGCGACACTATTGTAACGACCCAGAATTTCGAACGAATTTAATTTGGAAATATTTAATTAATTTTAAATATTTGAACGATAATTCAATTTGAATTTCCGATATAACTTTGAAATTTGCGATTAAACTATGAAATTTAATCGATTGAAGTTAAATAAAAAATTTGAATCTACAATTTTAAGTCGAAGAAAAATATTTCGAAAGCTTTTAAATTTCGTATTGATAATACTGAAGATGATAGAAGCTTCAGAATTTAATTTCGAACTGTTTTGTTCAGTTTTGAAAATAATCACTCGAACCGATATTTATAAAATAGTCAATTTTCAAACAGTCTCGGAATTCTACGAAACCAGTTCCATTGGGTCCGAAATATCGAATCATTATCGGATTCCAAATTTCATATTTTTCGGAGTTCGTATGTGAGGATACGACACGAAAATGCATTGAAGTTTTTATCGAGATTTAAATTTAAATTTTAAATTTTAAATTTACGGTCAAAAATCATCACCACGTTCTCCTCCCTAAAATCGCGCCTGGAATCACGAAAAATAAACGTGCAAACACGTTCCCCTTTCTTTTAAATAATCACGCAACTCTCTCCCCCATTACTCAGTGCGAATTCATTCAAATAAAGAAAACAAACGAAAGGGAAAAATGGTCGCTCCCCCATTTGGAATCGAAGAATTCAAATTGGCTACGGAGGGATACGTCGCGTGTGATGACCCCGCTTTCCTCTCCCGGAAAATCGAATCGCTAATAAGAAAGAAAGGGATAGAAGAAGAAAAGAAAGAAAAGAAGAAAGAACAACAACATCAGAAACTCACAGCGGAACGAATGAAATATAATATATCATATAAAATATTACATAGTATCATATACATCAGAGTTACACAACTTATATAACACCTATTAGACAGTTATAAACATCTGTCTAATTCATACAACTCAAGTATCACAGATACAGACACAACATATACACAGCGGAATCATCATATATCTACACGGTGAAGCCTCCTGCTCCAAATCTCCTCCAGAATTCGTCAAAGCTAACCTGAATCCCTCGACTACTCAATACAATATTGAGTACCCAAGAGTTTAATAAAACAGAAAATAAACACTTGGGTCAGACATGGGTCTGGTGTGAGTAAACGGGTTAAAATTATTTAACTTCAAAACCTTTTGAAAACAAAGGTATCACGTAAGACTTCCCATACATAAACATGGAAAAGTTTTTACCTTACGCTAACCAAAACATTTGATAGGAAATCCAGTTATATTATAATAGGGTCTAGGGTTTTCAAGTAAAATACAGAAATAGCTGAAATGCTTACATCTCACATTCCAACATAGTTGGGCACAACTAATACGTACGGCACTTATTGGAGTTTGGATTCCATACAATGGCAGGGCTACTGGGGTACCGCCCGTCACAGTACGTGGCCTAGATCACCGTACCGAGGAGTACGCCCGCTCCCCTGCAACACAAAGCCGGAACCATCCCTTACTGGATAATCCCGAACAAGACAATCCCGTAGTTGGCGCGACCAACTACACACTAAGCCGAATAAAAGAAAAGGGACCTCTAGACAGGGATCTATCTTGCTCTCAGTGGGTGCTACCCACGAAGCCTTGCTGCACCTCCCCTGTTTTAGCCATTCCCGGTTGATGAGGCTTGAGGTTACGATTACCTTTAATCAGAACATATCACTTAGAATGCTCATCGTCCGCCTGACGATGTGCTGAAAGCATTCAATCCATACAAGTTCGTTCCGGGTTCGAACGAAACCGAAGGCATTATCTCGTTACACTCGTTTTGGAATCACCCTCAGAGTTAACGACAATAACCCTTGCACTCTGAATCTTCATCTTCACTTGAGATTCACGACCTATCGTAAATTTGGATCGATGTGGTATTCGAGTCTCCAGACCTGGAATACCGGTATACGGAAACCCGATCCCGGTCTCATCGAAATCCAAAACGTATCTTTTAAGGCCAAGTTGTTTAAAGGTTTAAACAATTCAATTCAATACTTGAATTCACACAGTATTAACATAGATAAATATCACACATTTATCATAGATATATCCAATATCATTTCACAGAATACCATAGCATATCATCCAATAGATATCAACCAAATCAGACATTCTACTCAACCATCATTCATAAGCAACCATTTATTAATCTCTATTATAATCAATTTAATCAACTTAAATTAAATTAATTACTTAAGAATTAATTCCTATCCTTGCTTAATTAATCATTAATTAATTAACCATCTCTTAATGATCTTCCTTAATTAATCTTCCTTGATTAATTACACTTTAATTACATTTAAGTAATTATCCTTTAACCATATACAGTAATTAACCTTTAATTACCATCATTAAATTACAATAATTAATGATCCTTCATTTACTTCCATTAATTAATTATCTATAATTAATTACTTTCATTAATCAACCTTGATTAATTTCATTACTTATATTAATTAATGATCCTCTAATTACTTCATTAATTAATTACCTTCTAGTTAATTAAATAATTAATCTTTAATTAACCACCTACATTAATTAACCTTAATTAATCATAATTACTATTACTTAAGAAATTATCTTTTATTAATCACCTTCATTAATTATTCACTAATCATTTATTAATTAATCACATTCATTTATTATTCATTAATTAATCACATTAATAAATTAATTAAACTCTAATTAATTATCAAAGTAATTAATCCTTAATTACTTCCCTTAATTACTTCATAAAGTAATTATTCTCTTAAATTAATTACATTAAGTAATTACACCTTAGTTACTCACTTTAATTAATTAACTCTTTAATTAATTATATTAATTAATTACTCTTTAATGACTTATTATTGATTAATTAATCTTAATTAATCAACCCTTAATTAATTAATTATTTCCTTAATTAATTACTCTCTTTTAATTAATTGCCTTAACAAATAATTAATCACATTATTAATTAACCTTAATCCTTTAATTAATTAATTACTCTTTAATTAATTAACTTCAAATCAATTATATTAATTAATCTTTTAATTAATAACATTAAGTGATTATCCCTTAATCAATTTCATTTTATTACTTACATAAGTAATTCTTCTTAATTTAATTACATTTAGTAATTATTTGTTAATTACTCTATCAACTAATTATACTTAATTGATCTATAATTAAGTGATTATTTAAATTAACCAAATATTTAACAATCATTTAAATTAATTAAATAATTAGTTAACTCCTTATATTTAAAAATACTTAAATAAATTAAGAAAACCATTTATCTTAATTAAACTTTACTTATTAACAAATCATTTATATTATTTAACTATTCTTAAGTTTATAACAATAATTAATTAACCTTATTTATTTCACAAATTAATTATTTAAATTTAAAAAAAATCTTAAAGACAAATTCTTTATTATAATTGATTTCTTAATTAAACCATATTTAAAAATAAAACATTTAAAAATCAATTTAAAAGAAATTTAAACATCTTAATTTTAACCTCTAATTATTTATTTATTTAAACTATAATTTAATAAATCTTTAATTATTCTCTTTAAATTTATTTCCTTAAATATATCTTAAAACTCGGTTAAACACTTTCCTTTTGAAAACTAATTTATTTCTATAGCTTTAAAACTTGTCTTCACTTTGCTTTTAAATTTTAACTTGATTTAAAATCTTGTTCAAGCTTTTAAACTTAAACTTGGTGGCTTATTAAAATGACGCGAGCCAACTCTTGTTTTACCCGAGTCAAACCCGTTTCTTTCCCGAGTCTTTCCTCACGCATGACTGCTTCGAGTCGTAACGCAACCCACACGAGACTTCCCCGATACATCTTCATCTTCCCCAAACTCTCAAACTCCAGTACACCCAAACGTGTACACGTGCACGTGCACGACCAATTGATCGACCTCCGATCATCCTTTCGACCTTCGACAAGTCGTCGATAGCCTCTTCCAGCCACCAGAGTACCCAGAATCCCAGGATGTTGACAATCTCGTGATCGAGCTCCTTAACCCATATCGACACTAAAACTTGATCACCAAATTCCCTTCGCCTCGCCGCCTCAGGCCACTAGAGACCACGCAGTTCTGGTCGAAGTTGCTCCGACAACCCACGAACACCTTCCCCCTAGACCGATCGCCTGAATCGCCCTGACGACGCTGCAGTCCCTTCGAGAACCAATTCGATCGAAAAGCAAGATCGAACCCTAAATCGCCACCGCCTGACCACCGTGGCCATTAGAAAAATTCACAGCCATTTTTCCCTTACTCTCCAACTCTCAGACCACCCCCAGGCCAAACACCATCCCATTCGATCACGCCGATCACCACAATTTGACGAAATACCCAAAATCGTTCAACTTAGCAAATCTCAATCTATACCAAACTAAAAATTATGATTTGATTTCCAAAATTCATAAATTTACAATACGAATTTGTTTATACAATTCAAACATGATTTCAAGATAATCAAATTTGACCTATATATGATTTTTACTGTTATTTCTCATTTTTGAATTAATTACTAAATTAAAATACCTGAAACTATTTTTAAAATTTGTATTACACTATTATAATCATATTCCATTTATAAATTCTAGCCTAAATCTGGATGTATGGGAAGATAAGGATTATTTTGAAAGATGATCTTGAGCCTGTGAAAAACAAGAGTCCAGTTCTATATATATACAGACATATACATATAAACAGAGCAGTTCAAATTATATTTCAAATAAAATCAATCATGCAAACCATATTAATACATAAATCATCACAAGTATCTAGGTATAATCACATATTTAAAAAGCTGTTTTTAAAAGAAACATTTACTCACTGTTATTTTCCAGAGAACAAAGCAGAGCAAATTTTATTTCCAAGCTTTGAAATTTGATTTGTGAAAAGCCTTTTGATTCTCCTTTGCATGTTTGTAAATAGTTGAATCTTCAACTTGATTGTTGAATTAGAACCATTTGCATGTTGTTTAATGTTGAATCTGGTGTGGAAGTTTGCTGTTGAATCTTCATCTTGTTTTGAAATATCTCAGGTTGAAGTTTGAAAAAGTTGTTTGATTTACTCTTTAATTTTATTTCAGATTTTAGAAGAAGAAAGAAAACTGAGAAAACATTTTGAACTGAAAGAAAATAATCAGGTTTCTCTTTTACAACATTATATTAGTTTAACTCAATTTTTTTAGAGAAAATACAATCTTGCCACTTGTTTATTTTATAAATTGGACAAATGTCCATGTAAATTCATTTAGCTTACAAGTGTCTTTAATCATGTTAATATGTTTACACATATTACTTAAGTGTTTTTATATAAATTTTATTTAATTTAAATGAAAATATAAACTTACTTTTTAAGTTACTTAATTCATAAATATTAGTTTACCTTTAAAAGAAAAATGCTAAAACTAATTATAAATATAAATAAATTCCTTATACATGTATTTTAAAATCTAGAACATTTATATAACCATTAAAAATTTAAACACTTTAAAGAATACAAAATAAAACTTTATTTAAACTATCATTTTTAAAATAAACAATTATCTTATAATTTGAAAATAATTGAATTAATCTAAACTAACCTTTGAAAAATATAAATTTTAAAACAAAGCTTTAAATTACAATTCATACATATATATATTATCAATAGATTAAAATAAATTTCAAACAATATCAAATTATAACATATACATACTATATATATTACAATTTAAAAATTCATCTTTAATTTAAAACAAAAGATATTTCCATTTCCAATATCAAATATATATATATTTTAAATAGATTTAAAACTTTATTAGCTTTGAAAATAAATCTTATCAATATTTTCCAGATTAAATATTTATTAACCTTTAAAGATTAAATTACCAATTTAAACTAAAATTATAAAGGAAAATTATCAATTCAATTGAATTATCAATACAGATTATTAAATTTATACTGCCCAAAAACCCGGGATATCACATTCCTTCCCCCTTAAAATAATTTCGTCCCCGAAATTAAAAGCAAAGTTAATTTAATAATCCAGCAAAGATTTTTAATTTAGCAACCACATACCTATCATCCAATTCCTAACAATCAAAGCAACCAATCAAACAATCTAATCTAACTAACTATTCTGATATAAATCAGGATAGACTTCATAATATTATCTCGAGTTTCCCCGAGTATAAATCACTGGGAGACTCGCTCTCCAGAAGCTAAACAATCTACACACCATAATCCAGAGTTCCTCTCATCTCTAGATTCACCAATTCTGAACAAAATATCAGATCACACTCAAGTCCAGCTCAACTTCCAAATCCATCTGAACTGCAGATTCCACAACCAATGATGAATAATATACGTACTCCCTCAGAGATACGTGAAATACAATGAATTCCAGCTATCCAAACTGGCCATTTAATCCTGTAGATCAAAGAACTACTTCTCTCGAGAACACAGGAAAATCCAAAATACTTCAGTGCTAACTTCCAGACTTACCAAATCTTATAGCTCTTTAATTGGAGAAAAACTTAAACAATTTCCAATCTCCCACTCCGAATTCCAAACTCCTTGTCTCATATCTGCATAACTCACTAGACGATTCCTGGGCTACCTCATCTCTTCCTGATTAGCTTAACCTTCGCTGATGCTTCTTGAAACAATTCTGGACCAAGAACAAAATGATCTCTAGATCCTATCAACAAGATGATCCTTCCAAAATTTGCTGAAATCCAAACTTGAAAAATAGATATGACTAATCCATTTTAAAAATTTCTGAGCTGCTACACCAACTCTTCTTTCTAGGAACCATCCTACTACCAGAATAACCACCGGTATCGCTTCTGGAATCAAGTCGATACAGAACTCAAACTCTAGATGCAGACAAACTTCTACTTCCTCGAAGACATCCAGAAAAATCTCTGACTACTTCAGTAGCTCCTACTTCCACATGAGAAACCTCCATCTCACACAAAAGATTACCCAAGATAAATTCCCAAACTAATCGCAAGTCACTTTTGCGATCCTACCTAGTTCGGATTCCAAAGAAACTGTTCTCTCTTTATCAATTAAAACAGCCTTAAGCTTTTCCAAACAAGGTTAACCCTCCAAGAAAACATTCACCATCTTCCCGGACTGCTGATAGAAGAACCACAAAGATTCCGGGACCATCGAAGAAACGAACCACACTGCTGCTTCCAAATTCTATCTCTGGGACACTGCTAAGCCAAAGACCTCCTTGTCAACACACCGAACACTTCGAACTGCACTGTTACCACAGTTAACCAAAAGCTTCTAATCCAAAGGCTCCTCGAACTAAGACCATCAATAAACCTCACAACGAATCTCCG
Source organism: Allium fistulosum (assembly GCA_030737815.1). NCBI lineage: Eukaryota > Viridiplantae > Streptophyta > Magnoliopsida > Asparagales > Amaryllidaceae > Allium > Allium fistulosum. Next base: position 1,029,839,196 of record CM060902.1, read on the forward strand.
AGATGGCGACATCCAAAAGAAACTCGGCCTCCAAACCAATCGCCAATAACTTACTCTTCTTAAGGGAATAATGAGACCATGTCCGAAGAACAACTAATCGACCTTAGTCCCATACTTCCAAACAGATAAAACTCTCTTACTCGATATCAAAGAATTCCTATACAGCCGAGTCTTTCCTGCGGTAGACATCAACTGTTCCTCCAATACCTTCTTGATCTTGTTCCAAAAAGAACATCTCCTTCGGGAACATCCATAGATATTGTGTCTCATCACACAGCTGCTCCTTCCTGAAGTTGCCAAGCTATCATCACTTGCTTCTGCACTTCCGACAGATCCAACTCTAGAAAATCTGCTCACCCGAGCTCAACCAAGCTTATACTTCAATAATGGACTCCGAATCTTGAAAAAGATTTCCTTCAGAGATCCGAGAAATCCTTACACTATACTGCCAATTTACTCGAGACGATATTGGGTTTACAGTCTCGATATATACTTCCAACCTCAAACATTCAAACTCCAACTATTGGTAATTGTGTTACACACACTACCACCTTATCTACCTTTATAACTTATATTGGAAAACCCGAACAGGTAACCCAATAAATAGGTAGAAATACATAAATATATATATTTAAAATGATACTTTTTATATAGAAATTATTTCTGGGTAGAATTATTTCATCTACCTCTTTAAAACAATATTGTGTCCGTTGGCCTGGTTCAAGTGTTTAGAGATCCCTATCAATAACGTTAGCTACTCGTATTGACCAGAATCCATATACCACTCAACCGATCAACTAACACAATATAAAATCATTTTTATATAACTAACAATTACGCGCTCTCAAGATAGACATCACTTCAGAGCCTAGGTATTCACTCAACCTACTGCTCTGATACCAAATGTGACGACCCGGCTTTCCTCTCCCGGAAAATCGAATCGCTAATAAGAAAGAAAGGGATAGAAGAAGAAAAGAAAGAAAAGAAGAAAGAACAACAACATCAGAAACTCACAGCGGAACGAATGAAATATAATATATCATATAAAATATTACATAGTATCATATACATCAGAGTTACACAACTTATATAACACCTATTAGACAGTTATAAACATCTGTCTAATTCATACAACTCAAGTATCACAGATACAGACACAACATATACACAGCGGAATCATCATATATCTACACGGTGAAGCCTCCTGCTCCAAATCTCCTCCAGAATTCGTCAAAGCTAACCGAATCCCTCGACTACTCAATACAATATTGAGTACCCAAGAGTTTAATAAAACAGAAAATAAACACTTGGGTCAGACATGGGTCTGGTGTGAGTAAACGGGTTAAAATTATTTAACTTCAAAACCTTTTGAAAACAAAGGTATCACGTAAGACTTCCCATACATAAACATGGAAAAGTTTTTACCTTACGCTAACCAAAACATTTGATAGGAAATCCAGTTATATTATAATAGGGTCTAGGGTTTTCAAGTAAAATACAGAAATAGCTGAAATGCTTACATCTCACATTCCAACATAGTTGGGCACAACTAATACGTATGGCACTTATTGGAGTTTGGATTCCATACAATGGCAGGGCTACTGGGGTACCGCCCGTCACAGTACGTGGCCTAGATCACCGTACCGAGGAGTACGCCCGCTCCCCTGCAACACAAAGCCGGAACCATCCCTTACTGGATAATCCCGAACAAGACAATCCTGTAGTTGGCGCGACCAACTACACACTAAGCCGAATAAAAGAAAAGGGACCTCTAGACAGGGATCTATCTTGCTCTCAGTGGGTGCTACCCACGAAGCCTTGCTGCACCTCCCCTGTTTTAGCCATTCCCGGTTGATGAGGCTTGAGGTTACGATTACCTTTAATCAGAACATATCACTTAGAATGCTCATCGTCCGCCTGACGATGTGCTGAAAGCATTCAATCCATACAAGTTCGTTCCGGGTTCGAACGAAACCGAAGGCATTATCTCGTTACACTCGTTTTGGAATCACCCTCAGAGTTAACGACAATAACCCTTGCACTCTGAATCTTCATCTTCACTTGAGATTCACGACCTATCGTAAATTTGGATCGATGTGGTATTCGAGTCTCCAGACCTGGAATACCGGTATACGGAAACCCGATCCCGGTCTCATCGAAATCCAAAACGTATCTTTTAAGGCCAAGTTGTTTAAAGGTTTAAACAATTCAATTCAATACTTGAATTCACACAGTATTAACATAGATAAATATCACACATTTATCATAGATATATCCAATATCATTTCATAGAATACCATAGCATATCATCCAATAGATATCAACCAAATCAGACATTCTACTCAACCATCATTCATAAGCAACCATTTATTAATCTCTATTATAATCAATTTAATCAACTTAAATTAAATTAATTACTTAAGAATTAATTCCTATCCTTGCTTAATTAATCATTAATTAATTAACCATCTCTTAATGATCTTCCTTAATTAATCTACCTTGATTAATTACACTTTAATTACATTTAAGTAATTATCCTTTAACCATATACAGTAATTAACCTTTAATTACCATCATTAAATTACAATAATTAATGATCCTTCATTTACTTCCATTAATTAATTATCTATAATTAATTACTTTCATTAATCAACCTTGATTAATTTCATTACTTATATTAATTAATGATCCTCTACTTACTTCATTAATTAATTACCTTCTAGTTAATTAAATAATTAATCTTTAATTAACCACCTACATTAATTAACCTTAATTAATCATAATTACTATTACTTAAGAAATTATCTTTTATTAATCACCTTCATTAATTATTCACTAATCATTTATTAATTAATCACATTCATTTATTATTCATTAATTAATCACATTAATAAATTAATTAAACTCTAATTAATTATCAAAGTAATTAATCCTTAATTACTTCCCTTAATTACTTCATAAAGTAATTATTCTCTTAAATTAATTACATTAAGTAATTACACCTTAGTTACTCACTTTAATTAATTAACTCTTTAATTAATTATATTAATTAATTACTCTTTAATGACTTATTATTGATTAATTAATCTTAATTAATCAACCCTTAATTAATTAATTATTTCCTTAATTAATTACTCTCTTTTAATTAATTGCCTTAACAAATAATTAATCACATTATTAATTAACCTTAATCCTTTAATTAATTAATTACTCTTTAATTAATTAACTTCAAATCAATTATATTAATTAATCTTTTAATTAATAACATTAAGTGATTATCCCTTAATCAATTTCATTTTATTACTTACATAAGTAATTCTTCTTAATTTAATTACATTTAGTAATTATTTGTTAATTACTCTATCAACTAATTATACTTAATTGATCTATAATTAAGTGATTATTTAAATTAACCAAATATTTAACAATCATTTAAATTAATTAAATAATTAGTTAACTCCTTATATTTAAAAATACTTAAATAAATTAAGAAAACCATTTATCTTAATTAAACTTTACTTATTAACAAATCATTTATATTATTTAACTATTCTTAAGTTTATAACAATAATTAATTAACCTTATTTATTTCACAAATTAATTATTTAAATTTAAACAAAATCTTAAAGACAAATTCTTTATTATAATTGATTTCTTAATTAAACCATATTTAAAAATAAAACATTTAAAAATCAATTTAAAAGAAATTTAAACATCTTAATTTTAACCTCTAATTATTTATTTATTTAAACTATAATTTAATAAATCTTTAATTATTCTCTTTAAATTTATTTCCTTAAATATATCTTAAAACTCGGTTAAACACTTTCCTTTTGAAAACTAATTTATTTCTATAGCTTTAAAACTTGTCTTCACTTTGCTTTTAAATTTTAACTTGATTTAAAATCTTGTTCAAGCTTTTAAACTTAAACTTGGTGGCTTATTAAAATGACGCGAGCCAACTCTTGTTTTACCCGAGTCAAACCCGTTTCTTTCCCGAGTCTTTCCTCACGCATGACTGCTTCGAGTCGTAACGCAACCCACACGAGACTTCCCCGATACATCTTCATCTTCCCCAAACTCTCAAACTCCAGTACACCCAAACGTGTACACGTGCACGTGCACGACCAATTGATCGACCTCCGATCATCCTTTCGACCTTCGACAAGTCGTCGATAGCCTCTTCCAGCCACCAGAGTACCCAGAATCCCAGGATGTTGACAATCTCGTGATCGAGCTCCTTAACCCATATCGACACTAAAACTTGATCACCAAATTCCCTTCGCCTCGCCGCCTCAGGCCACTAGAGACCACGCAGTTCTGGTCGAAGTTGCTCCGACAACCCACGAACACCTTCCCCCTAGACCGATCGCCTGAATCGCCCTGACGACGCTGCAGTCCCTTCGAGAACCAATTCGATCGAAAAGCAAGATCGAACCCTAAATCGCCACCGCCTGACCACCGTGGCCATTAGAAAAATTCACAGCCATTTTTCCCTTACTCTCCAACTCTCAGACCACCCCCAGGCCAAACACCATCCCATTCGATCACGCCGATCACCACAATTTGACGAAATACCCAAAATCGTTCAACTTAGCAAATCTCAATCTATACCAAACTAAAAATTATGATTTGATTTCCAAAATTCATAAATTTACAATACGAATTTGTTTATACAATTCAAACATGATTTCAAGATAATCAAATTTGACCTATATATGATTTTTACTGTTATTTCTCATTTTTGAATTAATTACTAAATTAAAATACCTGAAACTATTTTTAAAATTTGTATTACACTATTATAATCATATTCCATTTATAAATTCTAGCCTAAATCTGGATGTATGGGAAGATAAGGATTATTTTGAAAGATGATCTTGAGCCTGTGAAAAACAAGAGTCCAGTTCTATATATATACAGACATATACATATAAACAGAGCAGTTCAAATTATATTTCAAATAAAATCAATCATGCAAACCATATTAATACATAAATCATCACAAGTATCTAGGTATAATCACATATTTAAAAAGCTGTTTTTAAAAGAAACATTTACTCACTGTTATTTTCCAAAGAACAAAGCAGAGCAAATTTTATTTCCAGGCTTTGAAATTTGATTTGTGAAAAGCCTTTTGATTCTCCTTTGCATGTTTGTAAATAGTTGAATCTTCAACTTGATTGTTGAATTAGAACCATTTGCATGTTGTTTAATGTTGAATCTGGTGTGGAAGTTTGCTGTTGAATCTTCATCTTGTTTTGAAATATCTCAGGTTGAAGTTTGAAAAAGTTGTTTGATTTACTCTTTAATTTTATTTCAGATTTTAGAAGAAGAAAGAAAACTGAGAAAACGTTTTGAACTGAAAGAAAATAATCAGGTTTCTCTTTTACAACATTATATTAGTTTAACTCAATTTTTTTAGAGAAAATACAATCTTGCCACTTGTTTATTTTATAAATTGGACAAATGTCCATGTAAATTCATTTAGCTTACAAGTGTCTTTAATCATGTTAATATGTTTACACATATTACTTAAGTGTTTTTATATAAATTTTATTTAATTTAAATGTAAATATAAACTTACTTTTTAAGTTACTTAATTCATAAATATTAGTTTACCTTTAAAAGAAAAATGCTAAAACTAATTATAAATATAAATAAATTCCTTATACATGTATTTTAAAATCTAGAACATTTATATAACCATTAAAAATTTAAACACTTTAAAGAATACAAAATAAAACTTTATTTAAACTATCATTTTTAAAATAAACAATTATCTTATAATTTGAAAACAATTGAATTAATCTAAACTAACCTTTGAAAAATATAAATTTTAAAACAAAGCTTTAAATTACAATTCATACATATATATATTATCAATAGATTAAAATAAATTTCAAACAATATCAAATTATAACATATACATACTATATATATTACAATTTAAAAATTCATCTTTAATTTAAAACAAAAGATATTTCCATTTCCAATATCAAATATATATATATTTTAAATAGATTTAAAACTTTATTAGCTTTGAAAATAAATCTTATCAATATTTTCCAGATTAAATATTTATTAACCTTTAAAGATTAAATTACCAATTTAAACTAAAATTATAAAGGAAAATTATCAATTCAATTGAATTATCAATACAGATTATTAAATTTATACTGCCCAAAAACCCGGGATATTACATCGCGGCGGCGAGTGGCGCGCGCACGCGTTCGAGCAGGCAGCGAGGGGAGGCGCTCGTCTAGGTCGATGGCGATTTGGGGTTTCGTTCGAAGTCGCGAATGAGCGTCGCGATGGTGGAAGTCTCGCGCGACTTGAGGCTGGGGTCGGCAAACTGCAACTCGAGGGGGAAGCATAGAAGCGATTGGGCGACGGCTATGGTTTGGGCACGGTGACGCGTACGGTCGCGTACATGTGGAAGGGGATTGGCATCGCGATGGGACAATAGCAGGCGGCGACGTCACAATTGGTGGAACTGGGCACGCGTAGGCTTTGGCTTCGATCATTATCGACGACGAAGCTAGGGCGACGGCTGTCGAAGTCGAGCTCGATTTCGAGCAGTTGGATGAGCATCATGATCTTTGATCTGGGTTCCTAAATTTACAGTGAGGTAAACATTGGTTTTGGATTTTTATTTTATTGAGAAAAAATATATATATATCATTATTTGATCTTATAGGAAATTTTATAAGATAAAATTTTTGATTTTGGAAAAGACGATGAAGGCAGCTCTGTTCTTGGAAATTAAATAAATATAGATTTAAAAGAGTAGTTTTTAAAATGAAATAGAATAATACGGGTTAGAGTAGTTAATATATGTAACAAACTTATCTAATTTTTCTTGGTTACCGAAAGAATTTATTAAAGAAAAGCTTGGTTATTAGTTTAAAATTAAATAAATGAATTGTAAAATTTATTGTTAGAAAATGATTAAAGAAGAAAATTTTATTCTTAAACTAAAAACTTTAGTTGGATAAATTTGTTAAGGGAAGTAGTTTGAAAAGAGATTATTGAATCAAAATTATCAAATGAAAATTTATTATTCGATTGATTCGAATTTTAACAAATCGTATAAATTATTTATACAAGGTATAAAGCAAGAAAAATCGAGTCAAGTGGAAAATGGGATTGCAATTAAAAAGCTAAGGTGAGATCTTCTCACTCAATTTGAATGAGGAATTATTTACAGTTATTATTGACTGTTTGATTGCTATTTGAATGTGCTATTAGATATTATAGGATATATCTATATATAGCAATATATACATATTGGCATATGTATATATTGGATTGATGATTTCCCGCCTCGTATAGCGGATGAGACCCTATTGCGCCGTTAGTAAGCGGATTTATAAAAACCTATATACCGCGATAATTCCGTACTGGAGCGGAATTGGTATTGTGCTAATATCTTTGGATGCAGGGAAACAGGTTGGAGGGATCCAACTGGACCCCTCACATTGATTGAATTTATTTCTACTGTGATGTGATAATCTGTGAATGATTATTGTTGTTATTGAATTGATATCTGGAAATTGTTTGAGAAGCTAAAATTTAGCTGAATGGATGTTTTGACATCATTGGATTCCAAAAATAAACGAAATTGAATTTTTGGAAATCAAAATAGAAATTTCTAAGTGAATTTGATTTTAGAAATTTAATAAATTCGAAGAAAGGAATTTTAAAGTATAAAAAGTGAATTTTTATAATCGTATTGAATTAATTCTAGAATCAAGTGAAAATGTTAAATAAATGGATTTCGTAAAGTAGTGATTATAAATTGAAGAATTTAATTTAAAATTGGATTTTTAAAATAGATTGAAAGAAAACGATTGAAATTTATTTTCTTAAAAAGGAATTTATTTAAAAGAAGATAAGTTGGAAATTCAGTTTGAAATTTAATTGGTAAATTGAAATAAGTTGTGAAATCAATGTAAAATGATTTCAATTTGAAGAATCCATTTTAAAACAGAATATTGAATAATTTGAGAAAAATAAGGAATTTATTTAGTAGTGATAAATAAAATTAGAAATCAATCTGTAATTGATTTAATATTGGAAATGAATTTTTGAGAAATTAGTATGGGATCTTTTATTTAACGTTGAAATAAATTCAGAAATCAATATTGAAATTGAATTGATATTGAAGTTTTATAAATAGAATTGAAATTTATAAAAGTTGTGATAAACCCAAAGTCACTTATTTTAATAAGTTAAATATAGAAGTTGATAAAAGAAGGTTTATAAGCCGAAGTTGTTATTAAAAAGAGAAATAGAATTTATAAACGTGCTTAAAAATTCGAAATAGATTGAATGTGATAAATCTAATATAGAAGATTATTTAAGAAAATATAATCACGATTTTGAATAGCGGATTTTTATTGAAATAAAAATGTGTAGAAATGATTGAAATGGGGTTAAGTAAATTTTATTCACGATTTTGGACAGTGAATATATGGTTAAGTAAAATGGATTCATTTTTGAAGAAGGAATATTTTTAAAAATGAAGTTAAACATTTTAAAGGTGTTTTAAAATGTGTTATGAATCGAAAGCATAGATTTCAACATTTATTGTTGAAATAGACGTTTTCGAGAAATTTAAGGAAATGGTGGACTATAACACTGTTGTTATAGTAAATGATTTCCGAAAGGAAATGTTTTGATGTAGTATTGGGATTTATATACCTATCTTAAAATCCGAATCCCTATACTAGTGATTTTTGAGTCGTCGTAACGATGTTTTACGTAACATTCGTTTTGACTCAAATAAAGGTGTTAAAAGAATATTTTCCTTAAAAGAATGAAATATATACTTAATTTGATTTAAGTATATTGAATATTTTCAAATGTTGAAAATAAATAGATTTGAGAATTACTTATTATTTAATAAGTATGGAAATACTTTTCCAACATGAAATGAACTGTTTTGAGAAATTATCTTTGAAAAGATAAATTGAAGTTGAATATTGAAATCGATTTGAAAATCGTATATCAGTAGATATTTTTGAAATATAAATTCACTATGGAATTTATAAAAGAAATGGAAATTCGTTTTAAAGAAAATAAACGTTGGTTTATTTTTGGAAGTGTGGAAATTATTATATCTAGTAAAGATATTTTTGAAGATAAATAATTTGGAAAATTATTTGGAATCTGATGATGTTGCGCATCTTTATTGATAGTTAAATAACCGACTATCAATAATTACCCTGAATGGATGTTTTGTTGTGAATTGGATGAATTTGAATGCCACACTTATTTTTGAATAAGCGCTCACTATTCGGGTTAGCCGGGAAAGGACCATGGGGTCGTATAACCCATTCCGAATATGTGATACGTCGTTATGAATTGCATTCGAAGACCGGTGTTGAAGACCGGATATTTTTGAAAACGGAAGGATTACCGTCGAGTTACTCTACATCGACTGATCTTCGATTTAGAGGTTTTATCACCCTTAGTGACGGGAAGTCCTGACATGATTAGAAAATTATCCGGAAATGCAAGGGCTTTGTGAGAAGTGCCTTCAGTTCTGTTCGATCCCGAAACAGACTTGTATGGATTGTGTGTCTGACGTTACAATTTGAGATATAAAGCTGATTTCTTTCAAATACATTTCTGTTGGTGGCGGAGAATTTATTCTCTTAGCTTAACACCCTTCTCTGAGACGTACGAGCTCAGAGGTTATGTAGTTGAAATTTATCAGCGATATATCCCAATTTGGTAACGTGGCATACTGAGTGTTGCTGTGAAATGATCAGTGTTTGATCATTTGTGATATGATCATTTGTTTGATCTTATATCTTTGTGATCATAGGTTGATCATTTTGTTTGACCTAAAGCAGGGCTTTTTGAGAAAGCGTAGCTTTGTGGACGAGACTTCGTCGAGCCTCACACCCCGGAAATGGTCGAAACAGGAAGGATGCAGCAAGGTTCTAGGGAGTAGCGCCCCTTAGTGTATGTCATTCCTTCTGGATAAAGGTGGTATCATGGTATGGAGCCCAGATACTTAACCTCTGTGGTTACTGCATTATTTTTATCTATGTGGTTTGTTGGAAATCGGGGATCCTCGGGAAGATCGGTGACGATCGGGGGATGGCATACGCGTGTCAGTAGTTACCTATTTTTGCAGAGGTAACCCGGCCTTGTGTTGGCAGAGATCCGGTTAGGTTCTCGGGTCGTCTATTCCAGGGACGTACCCATCGTGGATAGGAAGTTCCTTAGCCTGACCATTTGTTGGAAATCCAAAGAAAGAATACGTGACGTGTACGGTTTTAGTTGTATTACCTGCTATGGAATGTGGCGGTAACCTGCTATTGAACATAGTAGCTATAGTAGGCATACGATACTGGTCGTATGTTGGCTAAGATTAATATTATACTTTCGAAATGTTTTCTACACTATGCACTAATAATAATATCAAAATGATTTGATTTTGCGTAGTAAGCATCTTTGACTATCATAAGAAGAAATCTCCTCCAATTCTGCGTTTGCATTGTGTGTGTGGCGGGAGGTCTTATGGTAGTTTCATTTTCCAAAAGCATTTCGAATTGACTTTAAAATTTTCCTGTTGTTTATTTTTAAAGAATAACTGTTTTACGATCTCACACCAGTCACCATGACTGACTCGGAGTTTATTGTTTCCCTTCTAAACTCTGGGTGCCCACCAATTTCCACACGGGCAGCCTAGAGTTATATTATCAGGATATTCTGGATATTCTGGAGCTTTGGAGATAAGCTGGATGGAGAGACGTAGTATTTGTATCTGATAGTATTTATTCCACTGTGTATTCTGTATGAGGACAGGTTATATAACTGTCCATTGTTGTATATTGACTCTGATGATTGATGTATGTATAAAATGATATAGTTCTTTGTTTTAAAAGACTAGTAATTATCTATTGTATATTGTTCCGCTGCGATGTGTAAGATTCTGATATTGTTCTGTTTCTGTTCTCTGTTGTTGTTCTGTTATTCTTCTTTCTTTTCTTTTTCTTCTCTTTTTCTTCTATCTCTTCTTTTAAACATTAAAGTTCGCGTTTCCGCCACCCGATCGTTCGACAGTTGCTACAGTGGACGTAGCAGTGTCGGGTTTTCGGAAGACGGATTTGCGGGTCTTTACATTTGGTATCAGAGCATATGGTTAAGCGACAACCCTGCTCTGTTGGGTGTTACTCATTAGAGATAGAGTCAGTAGTACTCTAGAATGAGTTGAGTGTAATAATAGATACGAGTGCGTATTTGTTATTTAAATATGAAATTGTTTTATATTGTGATGATTGGTTTGTTGAGTGGTATATGGATTCTGGTCGGTATTGTCCGTACAACTCTATCGATAGGGATCTCTAAACACTTGAATAGAACAATTCGGCACAGTATTGTTTTAAATAGGGTAAATGAGATAATTTTGCCCAAAACTATTTTTGTATAGAAAAGAAATGTTTTTCTATGAATTACTATAGTATATGGTTGCATGGTTGCTAGAAGTGATAATATTGAAGTGTTATCATTATATTGAAATTAAATAAGAAATTGAAATCGTAACTCCAAAGTTAAGAAATAAATTCACATGCAAATGAAATTTGAGAATGTAAATTATAAATGTGAATTACAATTTAAAACAGAATTCCAGAGAAGTATTTGGAAATGTTTTGAAAATGATTTGAAAATTTTGGAGATTTGGAAAGTTTAATTCCTTTTTGATTTGGAAATGAATTTCAAAGGTTTGAAAAATGTTTTGAAGAGATGAAAGCTCTAAACTCTTTTCGGTCGCTGGAAAATAACTTCGGTAATGACTGCAGCATTACTGATGTTCATTTTCGGGTTTCCAGAAGAGGAAATTGCTGCCAAATTGTTTTAAATGGAAGTTGTTTGAAAATTTGGATTTGGTTTTAGAAAATTCAAAAGATGATTTGAATTGTTTTCAAAAATGGTTTTGAAAAGGTTGAAAAGACTCTGGAGTTGAGTATTGAATTATGAAAATAAAATTGAGGATGAATGACTCAATTTGCAATTGCAAGTACATGAATGTAAATTGAATTCGAATTGAAATCCCGTTTAATATAAGTGATTGTAAACCAAAATAGTAAATTGTAAATAAATTTTGGGAATGAGCAAAAGAATAAAACTGGAATTAAAACTGAATATTGAAAATGAAGTTGAATTGTGTGAAATTAAATGAAGTTGTAAGATTAGTTTGAAGTGAACTAAAGTTAATTGATATAAATTCAATATTCAGAAGTTAAATAGAATTCAAATTTAATTGTAATTGTGAATTGAATTCAAATGAAAATTGAAATGCAAAATTGAATGAAATAGATATGTAGTTTCAATAGTGAAGTAAAGATGATATAAGCAGTTTATATTGAAAATTTTGTAATCAAATTTGCAAAATGATTTGAATGCTGTAACTAGATATAATGGCTAGTAGATGTACAGGTGTTATAAATTGGATTTGATCTTCAAAGATGAATTTGAATTGCTCGACAAAAGGTACGTATTTGGATTATAATATGAGTTTTTGATGATTTCTCTCTAGCCGCTTGGCTTTTTCTTTTTCTTTTTTGAAATCTGAGAGTCTGTAGGGACGTTTTGTAGTCGTGCCGTATTAGCCGCGCAAAGGAGACGCTGGCGAAATTTTTCGAAAATTTAGAGTGTTAGAAAATTTTTGTGAAATTTTGAAAGTTTAAAATTTGAATTTAAACTCGAATTTGAATTTTGAAGTTAAACAGTGTTGTTTGAAACTTAAAATTGAAGTGGGAATTTAGTTGAGATGATAACGAATCATTAGTAGGAAGATTTGTTTTGAAAGTTTGATAAAACTATTAGATGTTGGAAAAAAATAGTAGACGAGTTAAGGACATTTTTTTTTCCTAACTTGTAATTTCGAGGACGAAATTCTTTTAAGGGGGGAAGTTTGTAACGACCCAGAATTTCGAACGAATTTAATTTGGAAATATTTAATTAATTTTAAATATTTGAACGATAATTCAATTTGAATTTCCGATATAACTTTGAAATTTGCGATTAAACTATGAAATTTAATCGATTGAAGTTAAATAAAAAATTTGAATCTACAATTTTAAGTCGAAGAAAAATATTTCGAAAGCTTTTAAATTTCGTATTGATAATACTGAAGATGATAGAAGCTTCAGAATTTAATTTCGAACTGTTTTGTTCAGTTTTGAAAATAATCACTCGAACCGATATTTATAAAATAGTCAATTTTCAAACAGTCTCGGAATTCTACGAAACCAGTTCCATTGGGTCCGAAATATCGAATCATTATCGGATTCCAAATTTCATATTTTTCGGAGTTCGTATGTGAGGATACGACACGAAAATGCATTGAAGTTTTTATCGAGATTTAAATTTAAATTTTAAATTTTAAATTTACGGTCAAAAATCATCACCACGTTCTCCTCCCTAAAATCGTGCCTGGAATCACGAAAAATAAACGTGCAAACACGTTCCCCTTTCTTTTAAATAATCACGCAACTCTCTCCCCCATTACTCAGTGCGAATTCATTCAAATAAAGAAAACAAACGAAAGGGAAAAATGGTCGCTCCCCCATTTGGAATCGAAGAATTCAAATTGGCTACGGAGGGATACGTCGCGGCGGCGAGTGGCGCGCGCACGCGTTCGAGCAGGCAGCGAGGGGAGGCGCTCGTCTAGGTCGATGGCGATTTGGGGTTTCGTTCGAAGTCGCGAATGAGCGTCGCGATGGTGGAAGTCTCGCACGACTTGAGGCTGGGGTCGGCAAACTGCAACTCGAGGGGGAAGCATAGAAGCGATTGGGCGACGGCTATGGTTTGGGCACGGTGACGCGTACGGTCGCGTACATGTGGAAGGGGATTGGCATCGCGATGGGACAATAGCAGGCGGCGACGTCACAATTGGTGGAACTGGGCACGCGTAGGCTTTGGCTTCGATCATTATCGACGACGAAGCTAGGGGGACGGCTGTCGAAGTCGAGCTCGATTTCGAGCAGTTGGATGAGCATCATGATCTTTGATCTGGGTTCCTAAATTTACAGTGAGGTAAACATTGGTTTTGGATTTTTATTTTATTGAGAAAATATATATATATATATCATTATTTGATCTTATAGGAAATTTTATAAGATAAAATTTTTGATTTTGGAAAAGACGATGAAGGCAGCTCTGTTCTTGGAAATTAAATAAATATAGATTTAAAAGAGTAGTTTTTAAAATGAAATAGAATAATACGGGTTAGAGTAGTTAATATATGTAACAAACTTATCTAATTTTTCTTGGTTACCGAAAGAATTTATTAAAGAAAAGCTTGGTTATTAGTTTAAAATTAAATAAATGAATTGTAAAATTTATTGTTAGAAAATGATTAAAGAAGAAAATTTTATTCTTAAACTAAAAACTTTAGTTGGATAAATTTGTTAAGGGAAGTAGTTTGAAAAGAGATTATTGAATCAAAATTATCAAATGAAAATTTATTATTCGATTGATTCGAATTTTAACAAATCGTATAAATTATTTATACAAGGTATAAAGCAAGAAAAATCGAGTCAAGTGGAAAATGGGATTGCAATTAAAAAGCTAAGGTGAGATCTTCTCACTCAATTTGAATGTGGAATTATTTACAGTTATTATTGATTGTTTGATTGCTATTTGAATGTGCTATTAGATATTATAGGATATATCTATATATAGCAATATATACATATTGGCATATGTATATATTGGATTGATGATTTCCCGCCTCGTATAGCGGATGAGACCCTATTGCGCCGTTAGTAAGCGGATTTATAAAAACCTATATACCGCGATAATTCCGTACTGGAGCGGAATTGGTATTGTTCTAATATCTTTGGATGCAGGGAAACAGGTTGGAGGGATCCAACTGGACCCCTCACATTGATTGAATTTATTTCTACTGTGATGTGATAATCTGTGAATGATTATTGTTGTTATTGAATTGATATCTGGAAATTGTTTGAGAAGCTAAAATTTAGCTGAATGGATGTTTTGACATCATTGGATTCCAAAAATAAACGAAATTGAATTTTTGGAAATCAAAATAGAAATTTCTAAGTGAATTTGATTTTAGAAATTTAATAAATTCGAAGAAAGGAATTTTAAAGTATAAAAAGTGAATTTTTATAATCGTATTGAATTAATTCTAGAATCAAGTGAAAATGTTAAATAAATGGATTTCGTAAAGTAGTGATTATAAATTGAAGAATTTAATTTAAAATTGGATTTTTAAAATAGATTGAAAGAAAACGATTGAAATTTATTTTCTTAAAAAGGAATTTATTTAAAAGAAGATAAGTTGGAAATTCAGTTTGAAATTTAATTGGTAAATTGAAATAAGTTGTGAAATCAATGTAAAATGATTTCAATTTGAAGAATCCATTTTAAAACAGAATATTGAATAATTTGAGAAAAATAAGGAATTTATTTAGTAGTGATAAATAAAATTAGAAATCAATCTGTAATTGATTTAATATTGGAAATGAATTTTTGAGAAATTAGTATGGGATCTTTTATTTAACGTTGAAATAAATTCAGAAATCAATATTGAAATTGAATTGATATTGAAGTTTTATAAATAGAATTGAAATTTATAAAAGTTGTGATAAACCCAAAGTCACTTATTTTAATAAGTTAAATATAGAAGTTGATAAAAGAAGGTTTATAAGCCGAAGTTGTTATTAAAAAGAGAA
The DNA here is from genome assembly GCA_030737815.1 of Allium fistulosum. Taxonomy (NCBI): domain Eukaryota; kingdom Viridiplantae; phylum Streptophyta; class Magnoliopsida; order Asparagales; family Amaryllidaceae; genus Allium; species Allium fistulosum. The sequence continues at coordinate 1,029,854,918 of CM060902.1, forward strand.
ATAGAATTTATAAACGTGCTTAAAAATTCGAAATAGATTGAATGTGATAAATCTAATATAGAAGATTATTTAAGAAAATATAATCACGATTTTGAATAGCGGATTTTTATTGAAATAAAAATGTGTAGAAATGATTGAAATGGGGTTAAGTAAATTTTATTCACGATTTTGGACAGTGAATATATGGTTAAGTAAAATGGATTCATTTTTGAAGAAGGAATATTTTTAAAAATGAAGTTAAACATTTTAAAGGTGTTTTAAAATGTGTTATGAATCGAAAGCATAGATTTCAACATTTATTGTTGAAATAGACGTTTTCGAGAAATTTAAGGAAATGGTGGACTATAACACTGTTGTTATAGTAAATGATTTCCGAAAGGAAATGTTTTGATGTAGTATTGGGATTTATATACCTATCTTAAAATCCGAATCCCTATACTAGTGATTTTTGAGTCGTCGTAACGATGTTTTACGTAACATTCGTTTTGACTCAAATAAAGGTGTTAAAAGAATATTTTCCTTAAAAGAATTAAATATATACTTAATTTGATTTAAGTATATTGAATATTTTCAAATGTTGAAAATAAATAGATTTGAGAATTACTTATTATTTAATAAGTATGGAAATACTTTTCCAACATGAAATGAACTGTTTTGAGAAATTATCTTTGAAAAGATAAATTGAAGTTGAATATTGAAATCGATTTGAAAATCGTATATCAGTAGATATTTTTGAAATATAAATTCACTATGGAATTTATAAAAGAAATGGAAATTCGTTTTAAAGAAAATAAACGTTGGTTTATTTTTGGAAGTGTGGAAATTATTATATCTAGTAAAGATATTTTTGAAGATAAATAATTTGGAAAATTATTTGGAATCTGATGATGTTGCGCATCTTTATTGATAGTTAAATAACCGACTATCAATAATTACCCTGAATGGATGTTTTGTTGTGAATTGGATGAATTTGAATGCCACACTTATTTTTGAATAAGCGCTCACTATTCGGGTTAGCCGGGAAAGGACCATGGGGTCGTATAACCCATTCCGAATATGTGATACGTCGTTATGAATTGCATTCGAAGACCGGTGTTGAAGACCGGATATTTTTGAAAACGGAAGGATTACCGTCGAGTTACTCTACATCGACTGATCTTCGATTTAGAGGTTTTATCACCCTTAGTGACGGGAAGTCCTGACATGATTAGAAAATTATCCGGAAATGCAAGGGCTTCGTGAGAAGTGCCTTCAGTTCTGTTCGATCCTGGAACAGACTTGTATGGATTGTGTGTCTGACGTTACAATTTGAGATATAAAGCTGATTTCTTTCAAATACATTTCTGTTGGTGGCGGAGAATTTATTCTCTTAGCTTAACACCCTTCTCTGAGACGTACGAGCTCAGAGGTTATGTAGTTGAAATTTATCAGCGATATATCCCAATTTGGTAACGTGGCATACTGAGTGTTGCTGTGAAATGATCAGTGTTTGATCATTTGTAATATGATCATTTGTTTGATCTTATATCTTTGTGATCATAGGTTGATCATTTTGTTTGACCCGAAGCAGGGCTTTTTGAGAAAGCGTAGCTTTGTGGACGAGACTTCGTCGAGCCTCACACCCCGGAAATGGTCGAAACAGGAAGGATGCAGCAAGGTTCTAGGGAGTAGCGCCCCTTAGTGTATGTCATTCCTTCTGGATAAAGGTGGTATCATGGTATGGAGCCCAGATACTTAACCTCTGTGGTTACTGCATTATTTTTATCTATGTGGTTTGTTGGAAATCGGGGATCCTCGGGAAGATCGGTGACGATCGGGGGATGGCATACGCGTGTCAGTAGTTACCTATTTTTGCAGAGGTAACCCGGCCTTGTGTTGGCAGAGATCCGGTTAGGTTCTCGGGTCGTCTATTCCAGGGACGTACCCATCGTGGATAGGAAGTTCCTTAGCCTGACCATTTGTTGGAAATCCAAAGAAACAATACGTGACGTGTACGGTTTTAGTTGTATTACCTGCTATGGAATGTGGCGGTAACCTGCTATTGAACATAGTAGCTATAGTAGGCATACGATACTGGTCGTATGTTGGCTAAGATTAATATTATACTTTCGAAATGTTTTCTACACTATGCACTAATAATAATATCAAAATGATTTGATTTTGCGTAGTAAGCATCTTTGACTATCATAAGAAGAAATCTCCTCCAATTCTGCGTTTGCATTGTGTGTGTGGCGGGAGGTCTTATGGTAGTTTCATTTTCCAAAAGCATTTCGAATTGACTTTAAAATTTTCCTGTTGTTTATTTTTAAAGAATAACTGTTTTACGATCTCACACCAGTCACCATGACTGACTTGGAGTTTATTGTTTCCCTTCTAAACTCTGGGTGCCCACCAATTTCCACACGGGCAGCCTAGAGTTATATTACCAGGATATTCTGGATATTCTGGAGCTTTGGAGATAAGCTGGATGGCGAGACGTAGTATTTGTATCTGATAGTATTTATTCCACTGTGTATTCTGTATGAGGACAGGTTATAAACCTGTCCATTGTTGTATATTGACTCTGATGATTGATGTATGTATAAAATGATATAGTTCTTTGTTTTAAAAGACTAGTAATTATCTATTGTATATTGTTCCGCTGCGATGTGTAAGATTCTGATATTGTTCTGTTTCTGTTCTCTGTTGTTGTTCTGTTATTCTTCTTTCTTTTCTTTTTCTTCTCTTTTTCTTCTATCTCTTCTTTTAAACATTAAAGTTCGCGTTTCCGCCACCCGATCGTTCGACAGTTGCTACAGTGGACGTAGCAGTGTCGGGTTTTCGGAAGACGGATTTGCGGGTCTTTACAACTATGGTAACATAGCGAAAGTCGTGTGTGCCGCTGAGAGCCAACAGTCTGCGTTTGATTTCACATCGGTAGACTGCGACCTATGTGGGAGTGGAATAGTTTCATTATTTGGCAGCGAAATTCGAGGGCGCTGATGCCTACAGTTACATGGACTTTTGCTGTGATGGCAACGTAACCCAGGATGTAACTGCGATCTGTAGCGGGTTTCATGGAGTAATCGAGGGGCGTGGAGACCTATAGTTATCTATGAATTTTGCCGGGACGGCAACGTAACCATCGGGTAAACTACGACCATGGATGGGGGTGATGATTTCTAGAGCATTCTCACCAAAGATATTTCCTCTATTTTCGAAACTGTTTTCTATATTTTCAATAAAATTATTTTCCAAAGTATTTTCACTGGTGTTGAAAACGGGTTTACCAAGTACTTATAGATTTTCAATCTTACGCCTGATCAACGTATGACCGAATTTCTGTGAGAACGAGGATGGATTTGTTGAAACATCGAGTTATAAAATGATATTTTTTATAAACTATTTTGGTAATATTATATAAATTTTAAAGTGTTTTAAAAATGTTCAAAGAGAAAATTTAACTAATATTAAGTATTTTAACAAACTCTAGTTTCGTTCCTTTTCGAGGACGAAAAGATTCTAAGGGGGAGGAATGTGATAACCCGGATTTTTCTTTTGAACATCTGTTAATTGGAAATTAACTGATTTTCTATTAGAGATACTAATTTTATTTCGTTGAACAAATAAAAACATTGATAATTAGAATAACCTGGATATGTATTTGAATCATAATAAATGCTGAATTATAAATATGTGAATAAATATTCATTTGATAATATTTGTTTAGTGATCTTCTTTTATGAATATTTATTTGGCAAATTTTATCTTTTCAAAGCTAATATAATATAAAAATAATAATAATATATCTAGAATCAACTTTAAACAAATCTTTGAAAATTTTATACATATATATATATATGTAAGGTTGGTTTGTAAATATGTATATTGTAAATGGTTAGCTATGGTTAAAATCCAATATTAATTTTCAAAGCTATTAAAGGCAAAATCTATATTTTTACAACAACAAGGATAATTTATATGTCCATTTATTTGTTAAAGTATTAAAGCTCAAGTTTAAAATGGAATTTAATAAGATTCATACTTTCTTTAATATATGTATAAGATGTATAAAGTAGTAAACATATAAAAACATAACACATAAATTAAACATACAAATATAAACACATAGGTAATTTAGAAAAAAAAATATTAAAAAAAATATTTAGACATGTGTAAACACTTAGTTCTTGCATCTAAACATTTTTAAACCAAATAATCCATATACTAACACTTGTAACTTATTTGTGCCATGCAATTTACAAATGGCATAAGTTTTTCTTAAATTGAAACAAATGATATTGTGTGAAAAAAAAGGGGGAACTAGATTCATATTTTCTTTCTCTCATCTCTATTTTCAAATCTGAAAACCTAAACAAAGCAGCTCTAAAAAGGAGAAGAAAAAAAAATTAAATTAAACAACAACAAATACCTAAAAAGAAAAACCAGAGGAGATAGAAATCAAAAACAAATCAAGACTGGAAACAGATCTGAGGAAGTTTAATTATAACTGGAATCAAGCTAAGCAAAAATTCAACTCATATGCATCATGCAAGATCAACTCGGCAGGGATGCAAATTCAACTTAACAATTCAAGGAATCAACTCAACAGGATCATCTTAACCAAATTCCAATTTTAAACATCTCAGTCTTCTCTGTTTACAATTTACATGTGAGTGAACTACCTTGATTAAATCTTAAACTATTTATATCTGGATTAGTAAGTGATAATCCTTGAAGTATGAATGAAAAAAATTGTGCTTGCCTGTCTGTAGATATGAAGATCTATGTGTGCATGTCTGTACATATGAATATATTGCCTCTGTTCTTAGTTTACAGGATACAAAACTTATTCAAAATCCAAATTCTCATCCTCTAGATTCTTTTAGGTTAGGATCCTTAAAGGAAAAATGTTAGTAATAGCCAGATGCTATTTAAAAAAAAATCATTAATTATATATAATAAGAGGGATTACTGGAAATGAGAAAAGAACAGTGAAAATAAATTAAAGTCAGAAATTCGATTTGTTCAATTTCCATGTTTACATCATCGAATTCGTTTTTGAAATTGATAAATTTTGATAACAATATTATGATTTTTAAGCTTGGGAATTGTGAGAAGTTGTGAGTTGGTCAGAATTGGGTTTTATTTCTATTTTTGACGATCGCGAAGTTCAGTAGTCTCGGGATGGTGGCTGGAGGAAGGTAGTAGGTCGGTGGTTAAGGGAAAAATGGTAGCTGAGTTTCTCGTAGGTTGTGGTGGCCGGAAAGTGGAGATGTAGGGTTTAATGACCAGGTTTGGTCGATGATGTTTATGAGTCAATTTCGGCGACGTGGTCGCATCGAGCTTGACCAGAGCAAGGGGGATTGCAGCGTAGGATCGAGACGAGGCTGGAGGTAGGTCGGCGTGAATTCTGGTGATTGGAATCGACGACGTGAGGCATTTTCGATGATCAAGATTTGGGTTCCAGGTGCTCGTGTAGCTTGATTTCGTTTGGCAGAGATGATCAAATATCTAGGTGGTCGGATTCATCAGTGAGGTGACAGGCGATTTGCTGAAGGTCGTGGTGATGGTCGGAAGTGATCGAGTTGATCGTGTATGTGCACGATATATCAATGGTGTCTGATGTATTTTTGGGTTGGAGAAGAAGGTGGATTCTCGAAGTGGATCTCGGGGATTTTCGATTTTGGCCCGGGTTCGTTCGTGTGAGTTTAATGGGTTTTAAAATTTAAAATCAAAACAATGAAAAAATATGGTGGTCTCGGGGAAGAGCTCGGAAAAAAAGATGTGTTGGCTCGGGTTTTTGATCGAGTCATTTGAGAGTGTTTTGCTGGGAACATGTTTTTAAGTTTTAAAATAAAATAGATTTTAAAAAGGAAGAAAAAGTATTAAATAGTTTTAAAGTTATTTGAGGGATTAAGTTCTAAAAGAAGTGTTGCCAAGTTTTCAAAAACAAAATATTACAAGTTCAAATCAGTTTTCAAAGATTTACAATGTTTTAAAATTTTGTTTTAAAAGATAATTATATAATAGGGTAATAATAGATAAATTTCTAAATGAAATTTTAAAGATATAATTAAGAGGTGAATTGAGTTAAGAGTGTTAAATTTTAAATTAATCAAGAAAAGATCTCAATTGATTTTGTTTGTTAATTAATTTTAAGTATTTATTTCAATAAAAAATTAAAGGATGTAGTTAAGTAATTAGTAAAGATAAGTGGTTTATCTTAAGTTAATTAAGGTCTTATTTAAGGATGGTTAATGAGATTAATTAATCAAGGTGATTAATTTATTTATGTAATTAAATAAAAAGGTTGATTACTTAAGGAAATTAAGTGATAATTACTTAATGGAAATAATTTAGGATAATTAATTAAATGATTAAGGGTTGATTAATCAAGTGTTAAAGAATAATTAATTAAAGGATAATTAATTAATGTGATTAATTAATTAAGGTAATTAATTTGAGGATAATTAATTAAATAAAGGTTAATTAATTAATGAAAGTGATTAAGGGATGATTTATTAATTAAGGGTTAATTAATTAATGTAATTTATTAAGGATAATTAATTAAAGGATAATTAAATAATTAAAGGTTAATTATTTAATGATTAAAGGTTGATTTATTTATTAAGTAAGATCGATTAATTAATAATTAAAAGTTAATTAATTTATTATTAAAGGTTAATTAATAAATGATTAAAGGATAATTATTTAAAATGGTTGGTAAATAATTAATATTATTAACCAGTATTAGTAATTCATTCATAAGAAATTAATTTGGTTTAAATTAATTATAATCAGGGGATCAGTTGATCTTACTTATGGATGATTGAATTGTATTGGATGCCTTGAATTGATTGATATCTCTGATGTGTAATGCTCTGTGATATGAATGGGTTAAATTGTTATAATGTAAATTACCTATCTGAGTTGAATTGTTGTATGATATCCTGGATTTAAATTGTATTGTTTAAAACTTAACAACTTGGATTAGAGATGACATTGAATTCGAAGAGACCGGGGTCGGATATCAGTAAATACCCGAAACCACTTCGATTCTTTATAAATATGAGTTTGGAAGCAAACAGGCTGGAATGAAATAAGTTAAGTATCATGAATATTTAAAACTGGATAACGATTCTTGGATATTGTTTTGAGATAAGTGATTGACTTAAATAAGATTAGAACTCATAAAAAGTACGAGTTACCCTGGTAATTCACTTAAGTTATATAGCTTTGTATTTCATATTATGGGTTTACTCACGCTGGTTTCCAGCCTGACCCGGGTGTTACTTTGATGCAATGCTTGGGTCAGACCGAGTATTACAGATTTACAGGTAAGGACGTTCTGGAGCTCAGGAGTTGAGCTGGATGGCAGGAACGTATGGAGTGTTTCTACTGTGTTATATTATTGTATATCCGAGACTTGATAATTGTGTATATCCAGTGTCTGTATAAATGTGTAACTCTGATGTATTAAAATGTAATCGATAGATATAATATTGTTTTGTAAACTGTTATTATTTATTATTATATTTTATCCGCTGCGAATGTGAGATGTTGATGTTTCTGATCTTCTTCTTCTTTTATCTCTTTCTTCCTTTTCATAACTATTTGGAATTTTCGGGTTCGAAAATCCCGGGTCGTTACAGCGGCCAAAATTGAACAAACGCCACTAATTTCATAAACCCTAATCGAATTGTTGGGGGTGATCTAGCCATTGAATCAATAAACCAATGAACTCCGCTCGACACTCTCTACAACCCAGTACCATTTATTTGACGATCGGACAAGGTTGATCGACGCACGATGAACGGCTGAGACTAATTCGTCCGTTTCTGGCCACACAGAAACTCCAATCGAAAAATTAACAGCAGAATTGACTTGCACTCGTCGAGAGCTTTCAATCGATATATAATTTGTTTGGGTTGGAGGAGTTTGAATTTTTTATTTGATTTGGATTTGCAATTGAGTTTGGAATTTGTTTGGTTTGTCTGCCATTGAGAAGAAGAAGACCGAGAGAATTGTGCATACAGACAAATGAAAATAAGAAGTGGCTAGGGTTTATAATGAGCTATTTATAAGTAGGCTGAAAATAGAAAGAATGGACAAGATTGATTTACAAGTTGAACGATAAACGACCCGAAAATCCTGTTCCGCCTCCGGAACGAAAATGGGTCATCCCATATATCGAAATAGATGTTTTCAATATTTTTAAACTCAATGGAACATGTTTCAGGTCCTAATTCCATCGTATGAAGAAGTTAAATTAAAATCGGCTAATTTCAAATTGATTTCAATTGATTTTAATTAAATTGATTTCTAGACGTTTCGAGCCCGTCCAATCAAACGACAAGTCCGATCGCTACGAAACTTGAAATCCTACAATTATTCACTGTTACAGATCCGATGAAACTAGTTTCGTCAAAATCCGAGTCAGTGAACAAAATGGCTATTTTCACGTTAATTAAATAAATTAATATTAAATTAATCAATCACCTTTTAATTCAATAATTTTAAACTGGGAGATTTTTATCATTTTTGATTGCAAAGACATTTAGAACAAATTAAAATAAGTTTACATATCAATTCAGTGTTAATTATTTTAATAGTTACAGTGTTAAATTTCAACTGCCATTAATCCTATTAATTATAATTTAATTTCAATAAATTGATTTTATTTGGTTTCAACCTTTTTATTTAAATCAATTATTATTCTATAAACATAATTAACATTGTTTTATATTTCATTACATTAACATCCTCCAATCTCCATCCTTTATTCGTATTAACTACTATATTTCAATTATATTGAATTTTGTCAATTTGACACATTAAATAAAATTTAAAATCCCAAATTTATTTATTTATCTTGATTTCACTATTTTATTAAATCAATTATTACATTCTGAATATAATTAAAATTTCTATTCATTTTATTACATTCACAATTTACAGTTATTGCCTTAACTCTCATTAATGTAACATTTGTTTACATTCAATTTCAATTTATTTCCAATTAAATTTTATAGACTAATTAAATAGGTAACTTATAATAATTGTTGCCATTAACTCTTAATCACACTTTTATAAGTTTATCATTTTCCAAACAAATATTATAATTACTTACAGAACACCGATTTTATTCAATTACCATTTAATTATATATTACTTCATTAATTAATTCAATATTTACATTTGTTTTCATATATTCAATTTATAACTAAGGGTAACATTTTAAATCATTTCCATTAATTGAAATTCCATTCAAGTTGTTAATAATTACTTAGATTAATATTGTTACCCTTCAATCTAGTTATTATTTCATTAATCATTCACAAATTTTATTTCTTCCAACTTTAAATCACTAAACCTTATCTAAGTTAACTATTTTTAATTATCGAAAATTACGGGTCGTTACATCAGCTTGTTATAACTGTCCGGGTTGGTAACTATTGATTTGTGTACTCTGATGTGAGATATGTATATTACAGTTTTGATTTGTGTAAAGAACTATTCATATTATATGTTATTTAGTCCACTATGAGATTCTGTTTTTGTTTAGTTTCTTCTTTTTTCTACCTACTTTCTTTTCCCTCAACAATCTATCTTTCTAGCACTCGATCGTTCGGCATGTAATACGATAAGCGTATTTATGTCAATTTTCGAGGGTCGTGAGGGACGGGGCGTCACATGTTGGTACTACTCTAGGTCGGCATGTGGATCTAATTTGGGTCATCAATGGAATTACTTCGGGTTAGCACAGGGTTTGCTTCGGGTCAGCATATGAACTACCTCAGGTCGGCATAAATAGACGAGTTGGGCTCGACGGTCGCTATGGTGGGCACATGTAGGTGAGGAAGCCTTATAGCCAGAGTTTTGCTTATAAATATAGTAGGTGTGGCTACAAAAAAGGAGATCTTCATTCTGCTTCTCTCCATCTTCTACCTATAGGCTACTCTGTCATTTTTATTCTGGAATTTCGGATTGTAACTATAATCAAATTTCAGTATAATGAAAAGGATTGTTCTGGAGTGGACGTAGGCCAGAGTTAGTCGAACCACTATAAATCTTGTTTCTTTTACTTCTTTCATTTTAATTTTGGTTGTTCTTCATATTATATTCTCTATATATATCCTATCTGTGATTTATGACATGATATTGGTGCTTTCACTTATAATTGGGTGTTGGTGGCCAGGTGTTAGTGGCCAGGTGTTAGTGGCCAATTTTGATGCCAACAATTATAAAATAAGTGTATATATATACATATATAGTTATTAAACCTTTATCAACTAATTATTATATTTATATAATGATTTTAAAAGGAGTTATTTATCTTTTAAAACGTTTATTTGACTGTACATCCGATTTTATCGAAAACCGACTTTTGTTAATTTTACGACAAAACTCCCAAAATCTCTACTTTTGTAAACCAATTAAAAAAAATAACTTCACCATTCTTAATATTTAAAGTTAATTAAATATTCCATTTAAAAGTGATAAAATTATGGGTCGTTATCCATTCTAGAAAATGATAAAAGTTCATCATTTATATGGGTCATACCAATAAAACAGAGTTGATGAGGACTATCCTACCCGCCGTTGATAAAAAACTACCATTCCATTTAGTTAATCTATTATTAATTTTATCTATTATTGTTAACTATTCATCATGTATGAGTTTATTTGGTCTTATTAAAATACCTAGAGATTCTATTGGAGATTTCATAATTTTACAATTTAATGTACAAGCGACGTAATTTTCTATCTTATCAATATCATTCAAAACTAACACAAAACTCTTATCAAAATTTACTTTTAGACCAAAGATCAACTCAAAACTACATAATATAAAATTAAGTGTTATAATATATATACGTAAATGAAATGTAAGAGCATGGTATCATCTGCAAACTGAAGAATGGATATGACATTATTTGTAATTTCATTACTAATATTATATAGAATCTTGTTGCTACTGGCTAGTTTAATAATTTTAGCAAAATCGTCCGCACCTAAATCAAATAAAAGAGGTGACAATGGATCACCTTGCCTATGTCCATGTTTCGATATAATTGTTTTCCTAATATATCGTTGACCAAAGTGCTTGAATTTCCAGTTTTCAAGTAATGACATAACCCAACCAATCCATCTAATACCGAAACCCTTGGATAATAATAAATCTTTAAAAAAATCACAATCAATTAAGTCAAAAGCTTTTGCAAAGTCAAGTTTTAAAAGTGTACAAGCGATATTGTTTTTACAAAAATGGTTAACGAATTCTTGAACTACTGCTAGTCTATTTGTAATATTTCCACCTTTGATAAACGTGGTTTGGGTAATATCTATTAATTCATTCATTTTAGTGTTTAACCTATTAGCTAAAACCTTAGAAATAATTTTGAAAGAGAAATTTAATAATAAAATAGGTCTAAATTTTTTTAACTCATTTGCACCAACTTTCTTATGTAATAGGATTACAATAAAAAAATTAAACTTGTCCAATTGTAATGAACCATTATAAAATTCATTAAAAATATAAATTAAAACATACTTTAAAACGTACCAATTTTTTTCATAAACTAATACAGGGAATCCATCGTGGCCATGTGATTTATCATTTGACATATCTTTTATAGCCTTCAAAATTTTCTCTTTCGTAAATGGAACATCTAATCCATCTAAATCAATCCTTATGTCATTAGGATATAATTATTCCCATTCAGCTCTAATCTTATGCTTATTTTATTTCAAAAATTTCTTTATAATAATTAGTAGAATGCCACATTTAATTCATTTTGATCAAAGATCTCAACATTAATGATTAATATAGAATTAATGGTATTACCACGTTTTCTATCGTTAGCTACTTTATGGAAAAATTTAGTATTCATATCACCCTGATCCATACATTGAATCCTAAATCATTGTTTCCACGTTACTTCTTCTTGTGTTAAAATTTTATTAATTCGTCTTTTAAATTTGAAAGCACGTTTTTTCTGAAATATTTTAATTCTTGAATTCTTCTATTTTATTAAACTTTAAAATCTCATTTAGTAATTTTTCATTTTTAATTCTAATGTTACTAAAACATCTTTATTCCGTTTCTTAGAAAAATTCTTAAATCTCTAATTTTATTTATATATATTTTAGCTATATTTTTGGAAAATTTATAATTATATTTACCTAGAGAAAACCATTTATTTACAATTAATTCTGATAAGTTATTCTCTAATAACCATATTTTTTCGAATCTAAATATTTTATTTCCATTAATTTGGTTATTGATTAAAGTAAATACTCGGAAGCCCAATCACTTTTCAAACAAGATATTTACCTTTTATTTCACCGCTAATAGAAGCATCTATCTAAAAGAGTCATCGATGGCTCATCTCTTTTATTCGACCAAGTATATCATCTACTATTTAATTGTAATTCAATTAAATTACTATTAATACTAAATTGGTCAAATCCTTCCATAGTAAAAAAAATCACCTTCGCTACATTTCATTCTCCTAAAAATCTAGTAACGTTGAAGTCTCTACACACCTGTGCAGATAATACCCCACTATTACCCCGCTATAACCCTACTATATCTCATAGCGGATTTCTACCATTATGATTTTTCCATATACCCCTAAATATAGCCTTTCCGCTTTAGGCTCTGCTATTTCCTTATTCCCACTATTTTCCGCTATTTCCGCTATATATTTTTTAATAGAATGAATTGAAAAATGACATTTATACATTATAAAAATTATGATTAATTCATTTAATTGAACTTTTAATATATTTTCAGAAATGAAAATACTCGAATATTCTACTAAATTCAATTATGTTATATAATAGTTTTACATTTATTTATAGTATATTCGCACATATTTTTATTTAAAATTATTTATGTATTAATTATAATTCAATTGAATGTTAATTTCTCATTTAATTACCATTTATATATTTGTAAAAATATTAAATACGAGTTTTATATACTATTTTAGAGTCATCCACTATATTCCGCTATATCCTTGTTATATCCCCACTAAGATTTTTTGCACCTCCGCCACTTGAATCTGCCAAGCGCTTTAACTACACAGGTACCCACCACCCAAGCACATAGAGCGAGTGATCTAAACTCTAGACATACACTTCAAAGAACCCTACGATCCAATTTAGAGTTCGGTTTGTAAACATTAGTAACATTTAGAAAAGAGCCATCACTAATATCAGAAAAAACTAAATGTATTGAACGAGATTTAATGATAGATTTTAAAAGTTTAAATCTTTCCAACCTACCATTAATCCTCAAGAGCTACCTCTAGTTGGAAGATAAACCCAATAACTAATATAATGACCCCCTAAACTTCTATTAAATCCATAATGGGTGTGTTCAATTTTTGTTTCTTGCAATAAAGCAATATCAATGTTATTATCTTTAAAAAATGATCTAATTTTACTACATTTTCTTAGATTGTGTAAACCTCTAACTTTCCAACTGATCTAACCCGCTCTAATTCCTTGCTCATAATATACTCAATGTCTATCTGAATGTCATCAAAAATTAAGCCAGAACTCCTAGCGAAATACTACATATTACAAGTGGATAAATTACTCAAAACATAGAGACTATATGTACTACCAAAAAGAAAATTCATACCCGAGCTAGAGCTATTCAAGCTCTAGTGGTTGCATGAGATAGTCAAGCACTCCTCCTCATCGATCTAGACACACTCGAACTAGATTCAATACCTCTATTTACTATATAGTCAGCCTCACTACGCATATAACCACAATCTTCAAACACTCTAGTGACCGCTCTACTGGGCCACCCACACCTCCTCAACGATCTACTCTAGCAAACATCTACATCCAACTCTCTTCCATAATCTGAGCTAATTATTTCCAAGCGACAGTTTGGCACAGGTCCCTAATATGTTTCAAAATACACGGAAACCCCAGTGAAAAAAAGTTTGTAAATTAGGTCCCTAATATTAAGTTACCGAATAATGGCATACACTTATGCAATTATTCAGTGAATAATTGCCGACATTTATATCAAAAAATTGCAGACATTTCCACAATTATTCACCAAAAAATTGCGGATATTTCAGCAATTTTTTCAAAAAGTTGTCAAAAATTCCGCAATTATTCACCAAAAAATTGGGGAAATTTCTGCAATTATTTACCAAACAAATTACATAAATTTATGCAACTTTTGGATGTAATTGCATAAATGTCTGCAATTATTCAGTGAATAATTGCATAACTATATGCAATTACTTAGTAACTTAATTCTAGGGACCTAATTTAAATACTATTTTTACTCGGGTTTTTGTGTATTTTGAAACTTATTAGGGACATGAGCCTAATATTCAATATTTCCCATCCATCGATTATATTATACCCATTTACACTTTGGCCCACACCTTCCCCATGTACAAGTCCATCTGAACCTGCACCCTCCTCATATACCTGTACATTTGAACCCACATCATTCCTATTCATATGCTCGTTTAAATCCGCAACCTTCCCTAATTCACACATTTTATCAGAACAGCCTGTTATAAGATTTATCATTGTAAACTTTCCATATTCATTAACAACCACGTCCCTATTTTCAGGTGCCAATAATTCTTGGTTTTCATTTTCTAGCCCACCTGAGTATCTTGTACAAACATTATTCAATACAGTCTAAGAATCATTCGTGCATTTCCTGTTTTACATATCGCTGTATCATATTCTAGAGCAATGTGTACATAATTTTATGTATCCCTACTACTATAAACATATTCCAGATCTATTATTTCATTTTTTATAACATGCTTTTAGTCTACTGTTTCCATACCCTATGACCTGTACTATTCACAAGCATGCTCCTAAATTGACAATTCCATACCCCAATTAATACATTCACTAACATGCTCCTGATCTGATGTGTTCAAAACACCACATTTGTACGTATCCCTATTCAAGCACCCACTATGCATTAATTCCTTAACTTGTTTAATATTCCCTTTTTAAATCCATTTTCCAGATGATATGCACTACGACATTCATACCAAGCCATATGAGCTTGTTTAAGACCATGTAATGCTTTTTCAAGTTTGTACACATGATCTGGAAATTCAAGACTTTCAAAACGAGAAAGTTGTTCAATATATACATTTTCTTTCAAGTAACCATTTAGAGAAGCGCTTTTTAGATCCATTGACTTAGGTTCAAAACCTATGACAAATCGAAGAATCATCATGTAACGACCCAGAATTTGTGTCATTTGAAATTCATATATTTAATTGATTTTAAATATTCACAAGTAAATTTTATAAGCTGAATAACTTATATTTGAAATATCAGGATTTAATTGGATAATTAAATGGTTAATTTAATTATTTGAAATTGTGTAAATAATTGAAAATTGAAATTAATGTGAATAAAAATGATTTGTAAAGTTGTAATAAATCATATTTGAATTAGAATAATGTTAGAGAACTTTTAAAATTGATTTAAAAGTCAAATTGAAGAAATTGAATATTTTAATATTTAATTGACGAGTGAAAATTGTCATTTTTCTAACAGTCTTGGATTTCGACGAAACTAGTTTCATCGGATCTATAATGTTATATTATGGCAAGGTTTTAAATTTCATGTCAATCGGATTTACGGTTTGTCCAGGGCAAGCTAAAACGCGTAGAAATCGACTTAAGTGAATTTTAAATTTAAATAATTCGATTCGAAAACCTATCTTCCAAATACGATCGAATTGACTCTCAATATATATTCCATTGCATTCAGAATAGGGGTAAAACATTATAAACGCCAGGCAACACGCTTCGTTTGGAGTTCGGAAAAATTTCGGGTGAATAGTGTCGCGTAGATTTTCTATAAAAGGACTTGATTTTTCTTATTTTCACAAAACCCTACTAGGGTTAGGGCTAGCCACCATTTACTTTTCTATGGCCAGAAAACATCTTCATTTCTTCTCCAATATCTTCCAATCCACCAACAATCATTAAAAATGTTCAACTACAACATCGAAGAGCGTATCGAGATCTACAACTTCAACGGTTGTGATCGATTTTGGAGACACGGAACAATGGCAAACTTCATTCAAACGACCGGCGTTCGTGTGCATTTTTCTAGAGAAGGACGCGACCGAGCTCCACGATATTTGGGCCAAGGGTGGTGCTCGCATATGGCTTTGGAGTGGTGTTTCCTGATCGACGTATAGATGATCGGAGAAGGGCCGAAAATCGAGGGAAGCGAACGTGATGATGGGTTTACTTGCGTTCGTCTTGGCCTGGGAATGATCACATGAGAAGAAGATGAACAACGGCCTAGATCTAGGGTTTTCAAATCTAACGGCCAGAAAATTATCAAGGTTTAAAATAAATAAAATAAAGGGACTGTTTGGCACAGGTCCTTAATAAGTTTCAAAATACACAAAAACCCCAGTAAAAAAAAGTTTGTAAATTAGGTCCCTAGAATTAAGTTACCGAATAATGGCATACACTTATGAAATTATTCAGTGAATAATTGCAGATATTTTTGCAATTATATCAAAAAATTACGGAAATTTCCGCAATTATTCGCCAAAAAATTGTGAAAACTTCCGCAATTTTTTCAAAAATTTGCGGAAATTTCCGCAATTATTCATCAAAAAAATTGCGGAAATTTCCGCAATTGTTCACCGAAAAAATTGCATAAATTTATGGAACTTTTGGATATAATTGCATAAATGTCTGCAATTATTCAGTGAATAATTGCATAACTATATGCAATTACTTAGTAACTTAATTCTAGGGACCTAATTTACATACTTTTTTTACTGGGATTTTTGTGTATTTTGAAACTTATTAGGGACTTGAGCCTAATATTCACTAAAATAAATGTGTAAATTAATTTATATAATTCGTGTGATCTTTAAACTACATAACTTCTTAATACAAGGTCCGTTTTTGACGAAGCAAGTTGTGTTGGGTCCGTATTGACAAGCACTACATTTTAGAGCTTGTTTGGAGTTGATTGGAGCTAGTGTGAATTTTGGGTAAAATTAAACGCTCGTTTAATTTTATTTGGAATAAAACACTGCAACTGCTATTGGAAGCAAAGCGAGTACAACTCACTCTTTCTGCCTCACTGATATTTTTATATAAGTGAGAAATAAATTTATTTTATGATGATTGATGATTGTTTGGATGGTATATGATATGTTATCTATATATTGATTGATATTTGGATATATTCCTGCCTATTAGAGCAGATGAGACCCTATACGTTCCCGTGTATGAGCGGATGACCCTTTCTACGTGCGTCAGCCTCGAAGCGGACATTGTACACATATTCTAATATGTATATTTGTTGCAGGTGATAGGTTGGAGGGATCCAACTGGATTCCTCACCAGTATTGGTTTATTTACAGATATTGTGATATATGCTGTTATCATGTGATATATGATGTTTGGATGCCGTGATTGATGTATTTAGTGCTGTTGCAGCATTGGGCCTATTTTGGAAATTTAAAAAATGTTAAAGTGATGTTTTCAAATTAAAAATGATTTTCAAGTGATTTTGAAAATAGATGTTTTATTGATTTTTGTATTTGGTAAAGGAATTAAATTCACGATTTTGGACAGTGAATTATCCTTTAGATTAAATGTGTAGAAGTATGGGAATTGTTAAGGAACTATATTCACGATTTTGGACAATGAATAATATATTGAATAAAATGGATATTTTTGGAAAGTGATATTTTAAATGGAGTTAAATGGTTTTAAGGATGTTTTAAAATGTGTTAAGGATCAAAACCATAGATTTCAACATTCATTGTTGAAATAGACGTTTTCGAGAAGTAAGGAAATGATGGACTATAACACTGTTGTTATAGTAAATGATTTTTGAAAGGAAATGTTTTTGTATAGTATTGGGATTTATATATCTATCTTATTTTCGAATCCCTATACTGTTGATTTTGGGTTGTCGTAACGATGTTTTATGCAACATTCGTTTTGACCCAAATAAATGTGTTTAAAGAGAATGTTTTCCTTAAAGAATAAAATATATACTTAATCCTCATTTAAGTATATGTAATATTTTCTAAGTGTTGAAAATAAAGAGATTGTAAATTACTTATTATTAAATAAGTATATGGAAATGTTTTCCAATATTGAAATGGTTTTGAGATTATATCTTTTTAAAGATAATTTGAAGTGGATATTTGGCAAATGATTTAATTAATAAAAGATTAATTAAAGGGCCCAGTGATTATTATGGTGCTTAATATTTGTTTGTTTGTTTCGATAGTTAAATAACCGACTATCAAACTTGGCCAAATTTTAGTTCCTAGACTTGATGTGGGAATTATTTAGTCGTACACTTAGTACGTAGCCTTCTGTGTAGGCTTGATTATCATTTGTGTTGAGGATGTTGATTCGTTAGTGCGGAGTATTACTCCAATCTATCGAGCTTCCTTCTTGGCTCAAAGGATAGCAAGTTGAAAGTTGGAGACGTGATAAGTCTATGAGACTTAGTTTCTGTGTGAGGTTGAGAAACGGTTTTGCGTTGTTGGTGCGAAGAGACCGGGATCAGATTTATATGAAAACCACTTCGAACCAACGTATATGCGACGATTGTGCAGGTTGCTTATGATGATATTGTTATTTTGGATTTTCATAGTGGAGGACTGCTTGTTGATCGTTTGGGGTTAAAATCACAATATACATCTAGTAGCAGTGGTCTCTTCATTATGAAATATCCAATGCAAGGACTATTCACTACTAATCCTAGGGATTTCTCGACAGGATGTGGTAGGAAAGTGCCTTCGGTTTGTCCTGTTCATGGACAACTTGTATGAATGTTTGTCTAACATTGCATTTTTGAAGATTACGTACATTGGTTTTTAGAAACATACATCTGTTTGGTGGTGGAGAAGGCAACTTCTCTTAGCTTAACATCCTTCCTTGAGACGTACGAGCTCAAGGGTTGTATTTTTGTGGAAGGTAATTAGTAGTCAACGGAAATGGCCGTGTGGCATTCATAGTGATGTGATTGTGATTTGTGAAAGGTAATCGTTACCTTAAGCCTCATCAATCGGAAATGACCGAAACAGGGTTAAATGCAGCAGGGCTAAGTGGGTCGCTCCCAAGTAGGATATGATCATCCTCTTCTAGATATATCTTTACATGCTATGACGTCGTGTATCTGATTATTGTGGTTTGTATGCTATGAGGGCTGTAACGACCCGTATTTTTACGGATCAAATGTTTGTAAAACAGTTGTCATTAGGTCGACTAGAGCTTAAGTCATATAGAGGTTAGGTCGTATAGAAGATAAGTCATGTGTAGCTTATGTCGTCTGGAAGATAAGTCGTGTGGTGGCTTAGGTCGTGGGGTAGGTTAGGTCGAGTAGTAGTTAGGTCGGGTGAGCGACTTAAGGAATTGGAGCGACCTAAGGAGGTTTGCGACCTAAGGAAGTGGACGACCTAATAGTTAGCGACCTAAGAGTTAGCGGCAACGACCTAATAGTTAGCGACCTAAGAGTTAGCGGCAATGACCTAGTAGTTAGCGGCGACTTAAGAATTAGCGAGTTAACGACCTAGGAGATAAGCGGGTTAACAACTTAAGTAGTTGTGAGCGACCTATGGGGTGTTGTGTTTAGTTAGGTCGTGAGCGACCTAAGTTTAGCAGTATTGAGTAGTAGGTCGTAGACGACCTATGATAGTACTGGGTATAGTTAGGTCGTGAGGTGTTAAGTCGTAACCCAGCCAAGTCGCAAAGATTCGTTAGGTCGTATCTTTCTTAGGTCGCGCGTATATGTTAAGTCGCGCATGCGTTAAGTCGCATCTTAGTTAGGTCGTAGGTCGCGCATTAGTGTAAAGGCTTAGGTCGTTGGGTAATTAGGTCGCGCAAGTGAGTATCGTTAGGTCGTGGAAGCGCATATGCGTTAGGTCGTAGGTCGCGTAGAGGCTTGAATTGTTAGGTCGGGGATTTGTTAAGTCGTAGGTCATGGATTTGTTAGGTCGTAGGTCGTGGGATTTTTAGGTCGTGGACGACCTAAGAGCGAACAACCTAAGGAAATCTGCCTATAAATAGGCGGGTTCTACTTCATTTTTGGGATCCAGATTTTGAAGCGACGAAGTGCTGCTATTTTGAGAGCTCGAGTTCTACACTTCTTCAATTCTTTTCTCCACTCTAATCTTGTGATTCCTTCCATCCAAATCGAAGAGAGATTTCATCGTTTGAAGCGTAGTTTTGATAGATCGAGTTAGATTCTTCGCTGTCCAGATCTGAAGTGTGTTGCTTTTGAGGTGTTTAGGTGATTTGGTGAGTGGTGGTTATCTCTCACACGGATCCAAAGGAGTATATCAAATTGTTGGCTTGATTTGGTGTTAAAATAGTGATTTCCATGCATTTTCTTAAACTTAAGTATAGATCTATTGTTCATGATGATTTGGCATTCATTTTACTACATGTTAACCTAAGCAAGTTCATTCATCAAGTTGTAGAGATATTTGCTCATAATTCATGCTTGTTAGATTTGGACTCTTTATTTACAGAATTGCCATTATTGTTATAATTGTTTATTTGATCATGTTTGAATGCTTGATTACTTGGATTAATGGTTGACTTGATTGATTATTATGTATTAGTTGATTGATGATTTGATTTAGACAAGATGGTCGAAGATGATTCAAAAGCTAAGGGAAAGGCTCTTGAATTGGAAAAGCTGCCCGTGGCATATGTGGCGGATGATGAAGCTCATATGGATAGATTTGATGATGATGTTGAGATGAGGCTTTGCTATGATGAGATGAAGCGAGGCATGATATGACATAGCTTTGGTTTAATCCAGACGGGATCACTCCAAGCATGTTGATAACTCGGTGAAATGGTTCGAGTTGAGGATAATGGTTTGCTCGAGAGGCGCTTGGGCTAGTATGGAAATAGTCGTCGAGGAGGATGACTAGAAGGCTGAGATTTCATCGTTGTTGAAGGTTCTAGCAGGCTCAAAGCAAGAGTACGCTGGGCAGATTCGATAGTCCCTAAAGACTATGATTGTAGTCGAGTACTCTGGGCAGATTCGATAGTCCTAGGCACGGGCTGCGACGACGTGCGGAGTTATGTCTAGAACCGGGGTTGCCATTAACCCTTGACGGACGACTGAAAGAATGTGCCGGTCATTCAATTAACGGTGGTATCGAAGCAATGATAATAGTGATAGCCAGAGTCATGGATGTTTGGTTGTATCGTCATTCGGTCTCAAGAGCGATGTTTTCGGGGTGCTTATCTAATCTTGGTTTAGGCCTTGGGGGTTTGTACTTGGAAAACACTGACCTTGACTCGAGTGATAATTGCTTTACTTTAAATGTCTGCTTTGCTATGTTTACTTCTGCCTAGTGTGTGTCTGGGGGCTATCACTGTAGAAAGAGGTGGAGTGGGAGGGTTGGATTCCTATTCCTTTTTCCTTTATGCTCTTTTGGTATGTTGTTAGTTAATTTACCGCTCACTAAGACTGTTGTCTGACTCAAGGCTTTATGTTTAACTCTTATTGCCTTGGGCTGTTCATCCGCTTTGGGATGGGCAGACTAGGTAGCAGGTGACAGGTGCTGTTCTTAGTTTCTGACGATGCTGTTGACGAAGACGAGCTGGAGGCTTGCATATTATTTTCTTACTATATGTACTGGATGTTCCGCTGCTTGTATATTCTCTGAGTGATATGTAGTGAGGCTTGATGTATTGACTATTCAGATGTTGTACCAAACTATTATGAAGTTTAATAGAGATTCTGTTCTATAAAGCTTCGCTATATATACCTTCTATTGTATTTTATCCATGCGCTGTGAGTTATATGATAGATTCTGCTGTTTTAACTTAACCTTGGCAATCGTCCATGGCTGCCTGGCGCACTTTACAGCGCACTATTTCTATGTTCAGTGCAGGGGTCATGGGCGGTAGTCACATTTGGTATCAGAGCTTTAGTTAATCGATTTTACCCAACGCTCACTGACGTAACTACGTATGAGAGACGTAATTGTATTTTGATGGATGATTACTATATATAATATAGTAGCTTAGAAGTGTGTGAGTCCTTTATGCAGTTGTTCTCAAGGTGCATTAATCATTTCTTTTATAGATATTAGGTATGAGTCGAAGAGGGAGACCAGCTGCTAGGGAAGGCCGTGCTACTGAGGGGGCTGCTGATTATGTTGCTATGTTCGAAGCTATGATGACTTCGATCATGAGAAGGATGCCAGCTCCGGGGCCATCAGTAGATGTTGGAGTTCAAGTTCAAACTCCAAAACCGGTGGATTTTTCCAAGCTGTGTAAAGACTATACTGCTCTTGGAGGAAAGGTTTTCTTGGGAACAGAGTCAACCATTGAAGTTCAGAGATGGATAGATGCTTGTAGAAGGATCTTTTGTGACTTGGGAATCGAGGATGCAACCAAAAGGAAGCTAGCATCAAGACAGCTTCAAGGGAGAGCTTCTGACTGGTGGAACTCTATCACCATTGATACTCCGGAGGAAGAAATTACTTGGGAGCAATTCCAAGCCAGATTTGAAGCTAAGTTCATTTCTATGGCTCAGAAGTCTGTTCTGTTCAAGAAGTTTGTGGAGCTCAAGCAGGGTGGGAGACCAGTTCTTGAGTATGTTTCTGAGTTTGAAGCTTTGTCCAAGTATGCCCGGTCGTATATTGAATCTTCATACCAGAAGAATGAGAAGTTTGTGACAGGCTTGGACAGTTATCTTGGGAGGCAGTTGGTGGATCATTTGGACGATCCATTTGAGAAGCTTGTGGAGAAAGCTCTCAGGCACGAGAATCTGTTTCCTAAGGAAGGAGCTGTTGTTGCTGTGACCAAGGAAGAGTCTAAACCATAGCAGGGTGGAAACAAGAAGAGGAAGCAGCAGCAGCAGAAGGGTAAGGATGGCCAGAAGAAGCCGAAGGGCAAAGTAACCTGCTACAATTGTCAACAGAAGGGTCATTTCTCTAGAGATTGCAAGAATCCGAAGGTGCCGGTGAAGTGCCACAACTGTGACAAGCCGGGGCATATTAGGAAGAATTGTCCAGAACCGCGAAGGGACAAGCAGATTGTGCAAGCCTATGCTTTGGGGGCTGTTCCATCATCTTCGAAAGCTCCTACCGCTGAAGAGAAAGGAAAGAGTGTGGTGGTTCAAGGTACTCTTTCCATATGTGGTGTTCCAGTAAGAGTGTTATTTGATACTGGGGCGTCGCATTCTTTTGTTTGTAATGAACTTGTAGGCCGGTTGGGTTTAGAACCGGATATTATTGATAGGCCATTGGTTGTGACTAATCCAGTTGGGGGTTCGTCTTGTTTGTGTATGCTATGCCGTGGTCTGATTGTATCGAGTCATGATTGCTCTTTTGTTTGTGATTGTTTTGTTTTGAACTTTGTGGGGTTCGGAATTATTTTGGGTATGGACTGGCTTAGGAAGTATGCGGAAAAGGTTGATTGTGAAAGGTTGGAGGTGACAGTCGAGAATGTGGAAGGGTGAAAGGTTGTGATACGATGTAAGCATGAGGAAGGCGTCTTCATGAGCTTCATGTATTCGCTGGTTGTTCCACGGGATGGACTGTCATCGGTGCCAATCGCTAATGGATTTTAGGATGTCTTTGATGAGGTCAAAGGGTTACCGCCGCATAGGGAGATCGAGTTTCGTATCGATTTAGTTCAAGGAGCCAGACCTGTTGTGATGCCTCTTAGGCGGATGGCGCCTAGGGAACAGCAAGAGTTGAGGGTGCAAGTTGACGATCTTTTACAGAAAGGATTCATTCGGCGTAGTGTGTCCGAATGGGGTGCACCAGTTGTGTTTGTAACCAAAGCGGATGGATCGTTGAGGTTGTGTGTGGATTATCGTGAGCTGAATAAAGTGACTAAGAAGAACAAGTATCCATTGCCGAGAACAGACGACTTGTTTGATCAGCTTCACGAAGCTAAGGTGTTTTCTCAGATGGATTTGGCAACGGGATTTCACCAGTTAAGAGTGGCTAGGGATAGTGTGCCGAAGACTGCTTTCAGGACACCATCCGGTTTCTTTGAGTGGCTGGTAATGCCGTTTGGATTGACCAATGCACCAGCATATTTTGTGGATCTTATGAATAGAGTGTTCAGAGATCAGTTGAACAAGTTCGTACTAGTGTTCGTGGATGATATTTTGATTTATTCCATAGCTGAAGAAGAGCACAAGACGCACTTGCGTATTGTTTTGGAAATCTTACGGAAACATCAGCTGAAGGCTAAGTTTTCGAAGTGTCACTTCTGGAAGAGTGAAGTGAGGTTCTTAGGCTATATTATCTCTGGAAATGGAATAGCGGTTTATCCCGCTAAGGTAGCAGCAATCCAGGATTGGGGTAGACCTAAGAATGCATCTGATGTGAGAAGTTTTCTTGGATTAGCAGGATACTATCGTCGATTTATCAAAGACTTTTCCAAGGTGGCTGCACCGTTAACAGGATTGACGAAAAAGAACCAAGTATTCAGATGGGATGCTAAGTGTGAGCAAGCTTTCAGAATCCTGAAAGAGTGATTTACAAGTGCTCATGTTTTGACTATTCCAAGTGGAAATGATGAGATGGTGGTTTACACCGATGCATGTGGTACCGGACTTGGAGCAGTGCTGATGCAGAAGGGTAAAGTTGTTGCATATGCAAGTCGACAACTGAAGCCGCATGAAAGGAATTATCCGACTCATGATTTGGAGTTAGCGGCGATTGTTTTTGCTCTGAAGATATGGAGACATTATCTATTGGGAGTTCGATTCGAGTTGTTTACAGATCATAAGTCGTTGAAGTATCTTTTCTCCCAAAAGGATTTGAATCTTAGGCAGCAACGATGGCTAGAGTTTTTAGCATCATATGATTTTGGTATAGCCTATACTCCGGGAAAGGGTAACGCAGTGGCAGATGCGTTAAGTCGAAGACATGCAGGATTGGGAGCCATGTTTTCAGAATGGAAGAGTCTCGAGTATTTGGCTGGATTTGACTTCAGGCCTAGATGTGAATTGGAACCTAAGATGTTGGCAAACTTATCAATAAGACCTACTCTTGTGGAAAGAATTGGCGAGAGCCAAAAGCGAGACGATAAGCTTGTCAAGATTATCCGTGATTTGGAATCTGGATTGGACCCAGAAAAGGATAAAGGATTCGAGGTCGATCGAGAGGGTTGGCTTCGAAAGCAAGGATGACTAGTTGTTCCCGATATAGATGAATTGAGAAATGAAGTTCTAAAGGAAAGTCATCACTCGAAGTTGACAATTCATCCAGGTGGAAATAAGATGTATCGGGATATGAAGAGAACCTATTACCGGGAAGGTATGAAGAAGGATGTTGGAAATTTTATTTCCAAGTGCATGAACTGCCAGTTGGTAAAAGCCGAACAGAAGAAGCCAAGTGGATTGCTTCAGCCATTAGAAGTTCCTACATGGAAGTGGGAGCAAGTATCGATGGATTTTATTGATGGGCTACCTAGAACAAGAACGGGGAATGAAGGGATTTGGGTCATCGTAGATAGTCTGACTAAGAGTGCAAGATTCATTCATGTTCGATCAACTAGGACTGCATCAAAGTTGGCTGAGCTGTATGTTAAGTGGATAGTTTGATTCCATGGTATTCCGAAGAGTATAGTGAGCGATCGAGACCCATTGTTCACTAGTGGATTTTGGAAGAGCTTCCAAGAAGTTTTGGGAATTGAGTTGTGTTTGAGTACAGCTTATCATCCCCAAACAGATGGTCAGACCGAGAGAGTCAATCGAGTTTTGGAAGATCTCCTTAGAGCTTGTGTTTTGGATTTCGGAGGATCATGGGAAGATCACCTTCATTTGGTGGAATTTTCGTATAATAACAGTTACCAGTCAAGCATTGGTATGGCACCGTATGAAGCATTGTATGGAAGACCGTGTAACTCTCCGACATGTTGGTTAGAAACAGGAGAAAAGCTGATACTTGGGCCAGAAATGATTCGACAGACTTCGGATTGCATAGAGATCATTCGGCAACGAATGAAGGCAGCTCAAGACCGTCAGAAAAGTTATGCCGATAAGCGTCGTAAGGATTTGGAATTCGACGTAGGTGAAATGGTTTTGTGAAGATTTCTCCACTGAAGAATGTTATTCGATTCGGGAAGAACGGAAAATTGACTCCAAGATTTGTTGGACCATTCCCGATCATCGAGCGAATTGGAAAGCTCGCCTACAAATTGGAGTTACCAGAAAAGATGGCGGGTGTTCACAATGTTTTTCATGTATCATATCTACGGAAGTATGTGCACGACTCGAATACAGTAGTTTCTACAGATAGCTATGAAGATTTTGAGATTGATCCGGTCGATAAGAGACCTCGTAAGCCGCTTCGTGTTGTGGAAACTGACACGAAACAGCTTAGGAGGAAGGTAGTTAGGTTGCTCAAGATACAATGGAGTGATGATGATAACGACTGTACATGGGAGGTGGAAGAGAGGATGAAGGCAGCTAATCCTGAACTCTTCAAGGTATGGCCCTAAGGTGTCGTGTCATCTAACGACATTGTAACTTGTTCTAGTTTTAGAATTCTGCATGCTAAGCTAGAATTGGAAGCATGGTTTGTTGATTGCTATGGATGGTAGGCATGCAGAATAGTCTTTGATTGCTCTGTTTGTTTGGAATTTTGGGGGTGAAATTCCTAAGGGGGAGAGAATGTAATGACCCGTATTTTTACGAATCGAATGTTTGTAAAACAGTTGTCATTAGGTCGACTAGAGCTTAAGTCGTATAGAGGTTAGGTCGTATAGAAGATAAGCCGTGTGTAGCTTAGGTCGTTTGGAAGATAAGTCGTGTGGTGGCTTAGGTCGTGGGGTAGGTTAGGTCGAGTAGTATTTAGGTCGGGTAAACGACTTAAGGAATTAGAGCGACCTAAGGAGGTTTGCGACCTAAGGAAGTGGTCGACCTAATAGTTAGCGACCTAAGAGTTAGCGGCAACGACCTAATAGTTAGCGACCTAAGAGTTAGCGGCGACTTAAGAATTAGCGAGTTAACGACCTAGGAGATAAGCAGGTTAACAACTTAAGTAGTTGTGAGCGACCTATGGGGTGTTGTGTTTAGTTAGGTCGTGAGCGACCTAAGTTTAGCAGTATTGAGTAGTAGGTCGTAGACGACCTATGATAGTACTGGGTATAGTTAGGTCGTGAGGTGTTAAGTCGTAACCCAGCCAAGTCGCAAAGATTCGTTAGGTCGTATCTTTGTTAGGTCGCGCGTATATGTTAAGTCGCGCATGCGTTAAGTCGCATCTCAGTTAGGTCGTAGGTCGCGCATTAGTGTAAAGGCTTAGGTCGTTGGGTAATTAGGTCGCGCAAGTGAGTATCGTTAGGTCGTGGAAGCGCATATGTGTTAGGTCGTAGGTCGCGTAGAGGCTTGAATTGTTAGGTCGGGGATCTGTTAAGTCGTAGGTCGTGGATTTGTTAGGTCGTAGGTCGTGGGATTTTTAGGTCGTGGACGACCTAAGAGCGAACGACCTAAGGAAATCTGCCTATAAATAGGCGGGTTCTACTTCATTTTTGGGATCCGGATTTTGAAGCGACGAAGTGCTGCTATTTTGAGAGCTTGAGTTCTACACTTCTTCACTTCTTTTCTCCACTCTAATCTTGTGATTCCTTCCATCCAAATCGAAGACCAAATCGAAGAGAGATTTCATCGTTTGAAGCAGAGTTTTGATAGATCGAGTTAGATTCTTCGCTGTCCAGATCTGAAGTGTGTTGCTTTTGAGGTGTTTAGGTGATTTGGTGAGTGGTGGTTATCTCTCACACGGATCCAAAGGAGTATATCGGATTGTTGGCTTGATTTGGTGTTAAAATAGTGATTTCCATGCATTTTCTTAAACTTAAGTATAGATCTATTGTTCATGATGATTTGGCATTCATTTTACTACATGTTAACCTAAGAAATTTCATTAATCAAGTTGTAGAGATATTTGCTCATAATTCATGCTTGTTAGATTTGGACTCTTTATTTACAGAATTGCCATTATTGTTATAATTGTTTATTTGATCATGTTTGAATGCTTGATTACTTGGATTAATGGTTGACTTGATTGATTATTATGTATTAGTTGATTGATGATTTGATTTAGACAAGATGGTCGAAGATGATTCAAAAGCTAAGGGAAAGGCTCTTGAATTGGAAAAGCTGCCCGTGGCATATGTGGCGGATGATGAAGCTCATATGGATAGATTTGATGATGATGATGTTGAGATGAGGCTTTGCTATGATGAGTGAAGCAATGCATGATATGAGATAGCTTTGGTTTAATCCAGACGGGATCACTCCAAGCATGTTGATAACTCGGTGAAATGGTTCGAGTTGAGGATAATGGTTTGCTCGAGAGGCGCTTGGGCTAGTATGGCAATAGTCGTCGAGGAGGATGACTAGAAGGCTGAGATTTCATCGTTGTTGAAGGTTCTAGCAGGCTCAAAGCAAGAGTACGCTGGGCAGATTCGATAGTCCCTAAAGACTATGATTGTAGTCGAGTACTCTGGGCAGATTCGATAGTCCTAGGCACGGGCTGCGACGACGTGCGGAGTTATGTCTAGAACCGGGGTTGCCATTAACCCTTGACGAACGGCTGAAAGAATGTGCCGGTCATTTAATTAACGGTGGTATCGAAGCAATGATAACAGTGATAGCCAGGGTCATGGATGTTTGGTTGTATCGTCATTCGGTCTCAAGAGCGATGTTTTCGGGGTGCTTATCTGATCTTGGTTTAGGCCTTGGGGGTTTATACTTGGAAAACACCGACCTTGACTCGAGTGATAATTGCTTTACTTTAAATGTCTGCTTTGCTATGTTTACTTCTGCCTAGTGTGTGTCTGGGGGCTATCACTGTAGAAAGAGGTGGAGTGGGAGGGTTGGATTCTTATTCCTTTTTCCTTTATGCTCTTTTGGTATGTTGTTAGTTAATTTACCGCTCACTAAGACTGTTGTTTGACTCAAGGCTTTATGTTTAACTCTTATTGCCTTGGGCTGTTCATCCGCTTTGGGATGGGCAGACTAGGTAGCAGGTGACAGGTGTTGTTCTTAGTTTCCGACGATGCTGATGACGAAGACGAGCTGGAGGCTTGCATATTATTTTCTTACTATATGTACTGGATGTTCCGCTGCTTGTATATTCTCTGAGTGATATGTAGTGAGGCTTGATGTATTGACTATTCAGATGTTGTACCAAACTATTATGAAGTTTAATAGAGATTCTGTTCTGTAAAGCTTCACTATATATACCTTCTATTGTATTTTATCCATGCGCTGTGAGTTATACGATTGATTCTGCTGTTTTAACTTAACCTTGGCAATCGTCCATGGCTGCCTGGCACACTTTACAGTGCACTATTTCTATGTTCAGTGCAGGGGTCATGGGCGGTCGTCACTACCTCCCAAGTAGGATATGATCATCCCCTTCTAGATATATCTTTACATGATATGACGTCGTGTATCTGATTATTGTGGTTTGTATGCTATGAGGGCCCTCGGTAAAGGTCGGTAACGATCGGAGGATGATATCGGTACCATCTAGTTATAGAGGTGGGTCGGTCTTGTGTTGGTAGAGGATCCTTTGTGATGGTCCTCGGTACATTCCTCTAGAGATGTACGCCCGGAAGGTAGTCCCTTCACCTGGTCATTTGTATGGAAATCCAAACCCCACTATGAGCTGCGATTTTGTTTGTAAAGGCGTAATGAATAACCTCGAAATGCTATATGGGTAACCATTTCGACTATGATTAATATTATTTGTATATACTAGACACTAGTATAATATAAGAGGATTTGATATGAAATGTTTTAGTTATCGTAAGGTAAAAACATGTCTGTGTTTATGTGTGGGCGCGTCTTACGAGATACATTTGTTTTGATAAAGGAAAAGTTTGGTAATCTAATAAATTCAGTTGAGTGTGTTTCTCACGCTGGTTTACCAAATTGATCCGGGCGTTCTTTCCTTTCAATGCTCGGGTCAGACCGAGTACATTTACAGGTTCAGATTTGGTGCTTTTGGAGCTTCAACAGGCGAGTTGGAGATCTTCATTTTCGTATACACGTACCTGTTTTGCTTGATTATCCGCTGTGTTTAGTTGTTGTATATTGTCGGCATTTGTGAGGACAGGTTATTATAACTGTCCAAGCAGATGATTATTGATTGATTGTTGTACTCTGATTGATGTATGTATATACAGTTTCTGTTTGTAAAGCTCATTGATATGACATTATATGTTTTCCGTTGCGATGTGAGATTCTGTATTGTCCTATTGGTTCTATCTTCTCTCTTTCTTCTCTTCTCTTCTTCTCTCTTCTTTTTTTCTCTTGACTTTCCGTCAGTCTGTCCTTTATGGGTCGGACATGTGTGGTTCATTGTCGATTCAAAGGGTACGGATTTGCGGTTCGTCACACATCACCTAAACTCCCCTTAAGCCAATCAAAACATAATATGCATATATTAAAACCCA
The DNA here is from genome assembly GCA_030737815.1 of Allium fistulosum. NCBI lineage: Eukaryota > Viridiplantae > Streptophyta > Magnoliopsida > Asparagales > Amaryllidaceae > Allium > Allium fistulosum. Next base: position 1,029,885,370 of record CM060902.1, read on the forward strand.
TACATGCACATGGACCATCCGTGTGCAATATTAATTCTACTCACTTGCTCAATCATATAAATTTCACTTTCCAACTAGTATAGATCAATTGACCTCTCTAGTGCGGACTCCGATCTAGTTCCTAGATTAGAAACCTTCATTCTTCTTACATAGTCGTATACTGTTGTAGAAAACTTCAAGATTGTTAACTGGGTTTTTAACCCATCAAAATTAAATAAGAATTAAAACATTCAAACTACATCAGAACAACTAAAGAATCAACCAAAAAGACCAGAAACGAAGAATAGAAAGATCCAAGTGGAAAGATATCAAAATAAGCTAAGGTGATGGATCGTTAGTGATCTATCACCTATGGATCACTAACGATCCATAAGACTTGCTCATGGACCCTCCAAACTTCTTGCATCATGATTCATTACAATTTTTAAGCATGCTTGCAAAGTTTTATAGCATGCCAAACAATCTAGCTCGAGAAGTGAAGACTCATATGATTTAAGCTGTTGGCTAGAATCAGCTAACTTAAAATGGACCTACAGAACTCATGCAAAGTCGGGTTGACTTGAAATTTTGGGAGAACATTTAGAAAACAAAGCAAAAGGGTCATTAAAAATTGAAGTTGTTTAGAGTTGATTTGATAGATCACTAGCGATCCATATAGATGGATCGCTAACGACCCATCTATAGTGGGCCCCACCACCTCAAATTTTATGGTGGGTCCCTAAAATTCAATGGAGTGCTCCAATAAATTTTCGTTCAATTTCATTAAGATTTGAGCGATTTAAGGATGATTCTTCTGGACCAGATGACCCATGAAGACAGATGATCATACTAACTTCAACCGACTTGATATTTGGACAAGGAACTTAGATAGAAGATAGGAAGACAACCAAACAAAGATCACTCAAGAATATGCTAAGTGGATGAATGGCTAGCGATCCATCCCCTATGGATGGCCAGCGATCCATTAAGATAGGTCGGATCGCCCTCAAACTTTCCAAGCTCCTTCATAGCACTAAGTAAAGGCTTCTGGTAGAAAAATATGCTAGGTTGATTGATAGCTAGCAATCCATCCTCTATTGATAGCTAGCGATCCATCCCCTATGGATCTAGAGATCCATATAAATGACTCAGATTGATTTGAGATTTTTGGTGATTACTTGACATAAATACTGGACTCTTCTACACGTGGACTTCTGGCCTAATACTCACCGAACTTCCCTATAATTACTCACCTATCTTTAACTAGAGATGGACCTTTCCGGGAGAGAGAGCTGCCATTACTCTACTGGAATTCCTTCACTTCTTCTGCATTCTTCTCCCTCACAACAGTCATCAAGGGGGTTACTACGATTCTCCAGTCAACCTTTGAACTTGTGACTTATTCTAACTCATTGTAACTTAGATCTAAAGACTAACTAGTTGATATCCATAGAGATTCAACTAGTATAATATAATAAATATTGATTAAAGTGGACATTGGCCACAGTCAGCCGAACCGCTATAAAAATTATGTATCTCTTTTCTTACTTCTGCTCTTAATTTTTGTTGTTCATTTGAGATTAGTGTTGTTGATTATCTACACCGGTGCTTTCATACTTGATCCAGGGTGTTGATCCATTTTTTGGATTAACATTTTGGTGCTTGCAGCGAGAACCTTGAATGAGACCTCAAGAACTGAAGTTTGAATCTAAGATTTAGAGAAGATGAGTAGGCCTAATACTAAATCTAGAGCTGTAGCAGGTCAACCGAAGCCTGGGGGCGGCCAAGAGGTGTCCTCAATTTCTCATCAACCCATCTATGTGATTAGAAAAGAAACAGAAAGGAGATGAAGGAGATGTAAGATGGGATCTTGCCTAGGCAACAAAAGATAATAGATAGCTTCTTCAAGATGATGGAGTAACAAGGGATAGCTAAATCTGTAAGGAATAGGAATCAAACTCCAGGGAAAAATACAGGAGCTGCCAGAGTTGGATTGGAACAAGATGGAGTCTTGTCCCCATGCCCAGAGCAACCGATACTTGGGGGGGCAATGCTGGAATCAAAAATAAGACCCAATGTAGGAGCATCTGGAGTTAGAGCAAAAAAACCTAAAATAATGCCCACATGATTTTGGGGCACGGTAGATTTGGATCTAGGATGAGTTTTAATGCTTGGAACGGGTGATGTAGAAGCTAGAAAAGCAAATCAGAGTACGAATACATGACCGTATGAGCAGAAACTAGAAGCCCACAGTTGGAACAGAGGGCAGGTTCATCCTTACTCACTATCTTCTACTTTTTCCGCCCTCAATATTCTTAGGCCGCTTGCATGTGTATGGGATCTCGAACGATCCCTAGGCATGCTCTGAGTCTGATGCCTGAAATGACTATTAAGGACAATAATAATTTCAGGCTGCTTACATGTGTACGGGATCCCGAACGAACCCTAGTCATGCTCTGAGTCGGATGCCTGAGATGACTATTTAAGACAATAATGACCTTGGACCACTTACATGTGTACGAGACCTAGATTGGTCTCTAGGCACGCTCTGAGTCGAATCTCCGAGGTGATCATTTAGGATTTCTGCTTGTTTTGATTCCTTCTTGTTTGATTTCTAATTACTTTTTTTGATTTGAATATTTGAATTTTGAAAAATCCACATTGATTGTGATGACTGATATTGATCGCCTTAGAGTCTTGCCACGAGACCGGAGTGCAAGGTGCAAGTACCCTTGCCAGAGAGCAAGTGGATGGGCTTGTACGATTTTGATCACCATAGAGTCCTGACCGGAGAGACGGGACCGGAGTGCAAGAAGTAAGTCCCTTCACTGGAGAGTGAGCGGATGGGCTTACTTAATCCCCCTTAACTTAACAGAGAAATGATCCGGAGAGATCGTCCCCTTAACTTCAAACATTAAATGATCCAAAGAGGTCGTGGATTAAACTTAAACAATCAGGAGACATCGAGCCTTAAAATAAATTTGATTTAATAAAAGGATTTGAATGTTTTATAAATAGAATAAAACTGATAAATCCTGGACGAACACAGGATGATCTTGATATATGATGTGATACTGATGTATGATGTATTTTTGATATATAATGTGATTTTGATATATGATATGACAAGTTTAAATGAGAAGCAAAATGATAATGATGTAAATTCCAAATGAACATGGGACAATTAGAGTTATGTGATGTAAATGGAAATATGCGATGTAATTGGAAGCATGTGATTTAATTAGAAATATGTGATGTAATAACTTCGAATGAAATTGGAATGATTGTGATGTATAGATTACACTTGGGTAGAGTCTAGAGTCTTAGGATGTAACTGGTTTGGAATGAATTTTGATTGGAAAGAGAATCCAAAGGAACTGGACGATTCACCAAGGCTAAAGCAGCTAAAAAGCTCAATTATTGAAGACTGGAGACATGAACTTTTTCTTAAATAAAGCACACCTTTAATTGAAAAGGCATACTTTGGAGGGCAAGTGTTAACTAGGTTTTTAACCCATCAAAATTCAATAAGAATTAAAACATTCAGACTATTCCAGAAGAACTCAAAAATCAACCAAAAGACTAGAAAAAGAAGAAGAGAAAGACCCAAGAGGAAAGATGTCAAAATAAGCTAAGGTGATGGATCGCTAGTGATCTATCACCTATGGATCGCTAACGATCCATAAGACTTGCTTATGGACCCTCTAAACGTCTTGCATCATGATTCATTACCATTTCTAAGCACGCTTGCCAAGTTTCATAGCAAGCCAAACAATCTAGCTCGAGAAGTGAAGACTCATCTGATTCAAGCTATTTGGCCAGAATCAGTTGACTAAAAATGGACCTACATAACTCATACCAAGTCGGATTGACTTGAAATTTTGGGAGAACATTTAGAATACATAGGAGAAGGCTCATAAAAAATTGTAGTCGTTTAGACTTGATTTGATGGATCGCTATCGATCCATCTATAATGGGCCCCGCTACCTCAAAATTTTATGGTGGGTCCCTAACAACCTATAGAGTGTTCCTGCAAAGTTTCGTTCAATTTCGTTAAGATTTGAGCGACTTATGGATGATTCTTCTGGACTAGATGACCCATGAAGATAGATGATCATACTAACTTCAAACGACTTGATATTTGGACAAGGCACTTAGATAGAAGATAGGAAGAAAACCTAATAAAGATCACTCAAAAATATGCTAAGTGGATGGATAGTTAGCGATCCATCTCCAATGGATAGCTAGCAATCCATCCCCTATGGATAGCTAGCGACCCATCAAGATAAGTCGAATTGCCCTTGTAACGACCCTGAATTTTCGATAATTTAAATAGAAATATTTAATTATTATTTTTTTATTTAAATGATGGTTTGACTTGAATTTCAAACTATCAGAAGAAATTGGCGATTAAATTTTAAAATTTTATCTATTGTATGCTGAATAAAAAATTTGAATCTTCAGTTTTAAACTGATTAAAAATAATCTGAAGGCTTTGAAAATTTATATTGATAAATCTGAAGGTAATCGAACTTTCAAAATTTAATTTGAAACTGTTTCGTTCAGTTTTGAATTTTATTGTTTGAATCAATATTTAAAAATAGTCATTTTTCACACAGTCTCGGAATTCGATGAAACCAGTTCCATTGGGTCCGTAATATCGAATTATTATCGGATTTCAAATTTCATAGCAATCGGATTTGCCGTGTGAGCATACGTTAAATAAACGCGTTGAACGTTTATATCGAAAATTCAAATTTAAAATTTTTATATATATATTCACGTACTGGTCAACATCAGCTACTTTCTTTCCATAAACTACGCCCAAAAATCACGCAGAAGATCACGGGGAGAAATCGTGTGCAACCTGCTTCGTTCAATTTTAAATAACGCGACATTACCTTTTCTCCTTCCAGAAATTGAAATCAATAGAAAGAAACGAATATCGAGCTTTCCTCTCCACTATTCTCAAAATAGAGATAAATGGCCGTAGCCAGTGGAAAATCGATTCCTCTGTCGTATAATATTCAAAATCAAAATCCATCAATTCGCTTTCGCGCCTTCACAAATTCGAATCCACATTCACTCGCGACCACGTGAAATCAAAGGTGGGGAGGGAAAGGAGGCGGCAAAACCTCTGGGCTTCAATCGAGCTCGAGATGGGTCGGCAGCAGATGACGCGTGACTACGTGCGTGCGCATAAAGGTGGGATCGCGAGGGTTCGTGGGCAGGCGATTGCGAAGGGGAGGTTGCGATCGTTTGTAGGCGCGGCGCTCGCATGGCTGTAGGTTGTGGTGGTGATGTACGGCGCAGAGAAGTCGATTGGATTGGGGGCGATTTCGACACGGCGAGGGGAAGTCGGCGCTGCAGGCGGGGCTTCGGCAAAGGCGACGGCGTTTGGTGGAGGTGCGATTTAGAGTTCGAGCATGCAAGTCAATAAGGACTTCGATCGATGAAAGCAAGGCTGGGATTTAAATCTGCAGTTAGGTATAAATCAAAGAAATCGAGTCAAGATGGAAAATGGATGGCAAAATAAAAGCTAAGGTGAGATTTTTCTCACTCAAATGAAATTTGATTTTACAGTTATTGCCCGATTGATTGCTATTGGATGTGACATTAGATATAGTAGGATATATCTATATATATATATATAGCAATATATACATATTGGCATATGTATATATTGGATTGATTGATTTCCCGCATTGTATAGCGGATGAGACCCTATTGCGCCGTTAGTAAGCGGATGATATTTATAAAAACCCATATACCGCGATATTCCACCTCGAAGTGGAATTGGTATTGTGCTAACGTCTGTGAATGCAGGGAAACAGGTTGGAGGGATCCAACTGGATTCCTCACCAGTATTTATTTATTTACAGATATTGTGATGTATATTCTGTTATCATATGATGATATATGATATTGAATGTTGTGATTGACTAATTGGTGCGTTGCATCATCGGATTAAATTTTGAAGTTTAAAAATGACGATGTTGATTTTAAAAGAGATTTTTCAAGTGATTTTTGAAAGTATACGTTCTACTAAATTTTTGAATTGATTTATAAACGTTAAAATTTTAAAGTTATAAAAATTATGATTTGTGAAATATAACCGAAAAGTGAATTTTGAAATAAAAAGTTGATTTATCTATAAAATGGTTTAAATTGAGTTTTTTTTGAATTTTTGTAAACGGTTTATATAAAAGATTTACAAAGGTTGATATTTATAAATTTAAAACATTGGAATTTTAAAATGACTTTTGTAAGTGTTAGAATGAGATGAAATAAAAATCATAAGTGAACGAGATTTATAGATTTATAAATTGTGAAGTATAAAATGAATAGATGTAAAATAAAGGATTTATAAGTAATTTACTTATAAATTAGATTTTTGCACTTAGATGGGATATGAATAGAATTTGCTAATAAAATGATTTTTATAAGTATAAATTGTTATAAAGTATGAATGTGATTTATAAACGCTGTTTATAAATCCGAAATCACTTATTTTGATAAGTGAATTTTAGAAGTCAATAAAAGGAGATTTATAACATCGAAGTTGTTAAAATAGAAATAGAATTTATAAACGTTGATTTATAAATCCAAAAATCAATCAAATTTGATGAATTTAATATAGAAGGTTATTAAGGGAATTTTATCCACGATTTTGGATAGTGGATAATTCTTGAAATAAATGTGTAGAAAAGATTGAAATGCGGTTAGTGAAGTATATTCACGATTTTGGACAGTGAATATATTTTTAAGTAAAATGGATATTATTTTGGGGAAGTGACATTTAAAAATGAAGTTAATTGTTTTAACGATGTTTTAAAATATATTGGATATCGAAATCATAGATTTCAACATTTATTGTTGAAATAGACGTTTTCGAGAAATAAGGAAATGGTGGACTATAACACTGTTGTTATAGTAAATGATTTCCGAAAGGAAGATTTTATATAGTATTGGGATTTATACATCTATCTTAATTCCGAATCCCTATACTAGTGATTTTGAGTCGTCGTAACGATGTTTTACGTAACATTCGTTTTGACTCAAATAAAATTCGTGAAAGAGAATGATTTCCTTAAAGAATGAATTTATACTTAATTTTGATTCAAGTATATCGAATATTTTCAAATGTTGAAAATAAATAAATGATTTGTGAAATACTTAGTATCAAATAAGTATGGAATTGCTTTTCCAATATGAAATGAAACGATTTTGAGAATTTATCTTTGTAAAGATAAATTGAAAGTGAATATTTGAAATCGATTTGAAAATCGTATATCAGTAGATATTTGAAATATAAATTCACTATGGAATTTATAAAAGAAAAAGGGAATCTGTTTAAAAATAAATGTTGATTTATTTTTGAAGTGTGGAAAGTTTATATCTAGTAAAGATATTTTGGAAAATAAATAATTTGGAAAATTATTTGGAATCTGATGATGTTGCGCATCTTTATTGATAGTTAAATAACCGACTATCAATAATTACCTTGAATGGGTATTTGTTGTGAATTGGATGAATTTGAATGCCATACTTATTTTTGAATAAGCGCTCACTATTCGGGTTAGCCGGGAAAGGACCATGGGGTCGTATAACCCATTCCGAATATGTGATACGTTGTTATGAATTGCATTTGATGACCGGTGTTGAAGACCAGATATTTTTGAAAACGGAAGGATTACCGTCGAGTTACTCTACATCGGCTGATCTCCGATTTAGAGGTTTTATCACCCTTAGTGACGGGAAGTCCGGACGTGATTAGAAATTTATCCGGATGTGCAAGGGCTTCGTGAGAAGTGCCTTCGGTTCTGTTCGATCCCGGAACAGACTTGTATGGTTGTGTGTCTGACATTACAAATTGAGATATAAAACTGATTTCTTTCAAATACATTTCTATTGGTGGCGGAGAATTTATTCTCTTAGCTTAACACCCTTCTCTGAGACGTACGAGCTCAGAGGTTATGTAGTTGAAATTTATTAGAGATATACTCCCAATTTGGTAACGTGGCATACTGAGTGTTGCTGTGAAATGATCATTGTTTGATCATTTGTGATAGGATCATTTGTTTGATCATTTATCTTTGTGATCATTTCTTTGATCATTTGTTTGACCCGAAGCATGGCTTTGTGACAAAGCGTAGCTTGGTGGACGAGACTTCGTTGAGCCTCACACCCCGGAAATGGTCAAAACAGGAAGGATGCGGCAAGGTTCTAGGGAGTAGCGCCCCTTAGTGTATGTCATTCCTTCTGGATAGAGGTGGTATCATGGTATGGAGCCCAGATACTTAACCTATGTTGATACTGCTTATTATGTGGTTGTTGGAAATCAAGGATCCTCGGGAAGATCGGTTACGATCGGGGGATGGCATACGCGTGTCAGTAGTTACCTATTTTTGCAGAAGTAACCCGGCCTTGTGTTGGCAGAGATCTAACCGTAATGTTAGGTTATTTCTCGGGACGTCATTCTAGGGGCGTTCCTTCGTGGCATAGGAAGTTCCTTAGCCTGACCATTTGTTGGAAATCCAAAGAAACAATACGTGACTTGTACGGTTTTAGTTGTATTACCTGCTATGGAATGTGGCGGTAACCTGCTATTGAACATAGTAGCTATAGTAGGCATAAGTGCGGAATGCCTATGCTAGCTAAGATTTATATTATACTTTCGAAAAGTTTTCTACACTATGCACTAATAATAATATCAAAAAGATTTGATTTTGCGTAGTAAGCATCTTTAACTATCATAAGAAGAAATCTCCTCCAATTCTGCGTTTGCATTGTGTGTGTGGCGGGAGGTCTTATGGTAGTCTCATTTTCCAAAACTATTGCGAATCTGTTATATTTTCTTTATGAAAAATAACTGTTTTACGATCTCACACCAGTCACCATGACTGACTCGGAGTTTATTGTTTCCCTTCTAAACTCTGGGTGCCCACCAATTTCCACACGGGCAGCCTAGAGTTATGTTATCAGGATATTCTGGAGCTTTGGAAGCAAGCTGGATGGAGAACGTATCACATATACTTATTTATTTATTCCGCTGTGTATTCTGTATGAGGACAAGTTTATATAACTGTCCATTGATGTGCTGTGTTGTATTGAGTTGTATATTGACTCTGATTGATGTGTGTATAAACTGATATAGTTCTTTGTTTTAAAAGACTAGTGATTATCTATTATATATTGTTCCGCTGCGATATGTGAGATTCTGTAATTGTTTCTGTTCTGATGTTGTTCTGTTGTTCTTCTTTCTTCTTCTTCTATCTTTTCTTCTACCTCTTCTTTTAAACATTAAAGTTCGCGTTTCCGCCATCCAATTGTTCGACAGTTGCTACAGTGGACGTAGCAGTGTCGGGTTTTCAGAAGATGGATTTGCGGGTCTTTACAGCCCTCAAACTTTCCAAGCTCCTTTATAGCACTATGTAATGGCTTATGGTAGAAAAATATGCTAAGTTGATGGATAGTTAGCGATCCATCCCATATGGATGGCTAGCGATCCATCCCCTATGGATAGCTAGTGATCCATAGAAATGACTGGGATTGATTTGAGATTTTTGGTGATTACTTGGCATAACAACTGGACTTTTCTGTATGTGGACTTTTGGCCCAATACTCACTGAACTTCCCTCTAAATACTCACCTATCTACAACTAGAGATGGATCTTTCCAAGAGAGAGAGCTACTATTACTCTATTGGAATTCCTTCACTTCTTCAACTTTCTTCTCCCTCACAACAGTCATCAAGGGATTACTGTGATTCTCCAATCAACCCTTGAACTTGTGACTTATTCTAACTCATTGTAACTTAGATCTAAGGACTAACTTGTTGATATCCAGAGAGATTCAACTAGTATAATCATAATAAAGATTGATTAAAGTGGACGTAGACCAGAGTCAGCCAAACCACTATAAAAATTTTGTGTCTCTTTTCTTACTTCTGCTCTTTATTATTGTTATTCATCTGAGGTTTGTGCTGCTGATTATCTACACTGGTGCTTTCATACTTGATCCAGGTGGTTGATCCATTTTTTGGATTAACAAGTATCATATTTAGAGTTTGTATCAAGTGTTCGCCCTCAAGAATCTAGTGAAAAATCCTGATTCGGACATGTGTAAACCACCTCGAAATCATGTATTTGAATACTGTATCAAGAACAGTCATGCGAATAAAACGGTATACGTACAACCTACGTAGTTATCCTATTGGTTTCTTAACTATACCAATATCTTTTATCACATTCTTTTACACAAATAGTATGTTTCATTCAATACTAAATTCATTTATGAATCATTCCATAAAACATGACTTCAAGTTTGTAAACCTTTTATAACTTAAGTTCATACTCATATAATACTCCACTACATTCTAAGAGTATATACAAAACATCAAATTCAATTTACTTAATAAGGATGTTCAATAATTTAAAACTTGTTTACCTTCCCAATTCAAGTTTTGTATAAACTCAACTTTTATATCTTCATAAAAAACTTTTGTTTTAAGTTCTATAACGAGTCAAAAGTTTCCGACTGTCCAAAATGTTGAAAAATCTCGTTTTATTTTAACAAATGAAAGCTACTAAATAAACACATCAAACATGATAAACATACCATACTATCCTAATTCATAGGATACATATGTCTATTAAATAACTTAACAAATTTCAATAATTTATTAAATATACTTTACCCAAAAATGGAAAACATGAAAAGGTCTCATCATTTATTTTTTTGCTATGCCACTACTACTCGAGCACCCTACATAGTATACATATAAAACTTTTATAGAAAGTTCATATCAAATTTCTTTTAAAAGAAAACTTTAAAACTGAACACCAGGTTTCTATTTCAAATTTCTTTAAAATAATAATACATACATATAACTTTTGTAAAACAAATCACACTTTCAGAATAAAATTAGAACCCGTTTTACTAAAACAACCCTACAGCATCCCTACCTAGAAACCTGAAAATGAACGTAGATGATGTTGAAGTCATCACCAGAATTATTTTCAAGTGACCGAAGTGAGTTCAGTACATCCAATTCATGCCTTTTGGACTTAACCAAAATCATTTCAAAATGGCATCAAATACTTCGTAAATATATCAAGTACCATGATCCCAATTTCATAAATCAATTTTCCAAATATATACTTTCAAATAACACTACTATTATTTTTCTAAAATCTTGAAAAACATTTTCAATAACACTAGGATTTAAGTTTTCAAAATAGTAGTTACATCCTTCTTGCTTATAAATCATATTTTATAAAATATACTTATATAAAATCACTTTCTTACACAAAATCATTTCACACATGTTTATTTTCAAAATAACTTATCTTTCCTTCATATTAAATAAACATCTTCTACTAAATTTAACATTGAACCAACATTACCACCGAACGCTTTATTGTCAAAATGTGAAACTAAATTCACAAGGTGTTCGTTTCGATACATCTTCACTTATTGTCTGCCCAACCCAGTAGTGAAAAGGTAAAACTGCTCAAACTGGTCGAGCACAAATCAGCAATCAACAAATGATAGTCAATGCTCATAAATCGGCCGAGCACGACGAAACAAATTAATGAGGGATAATGAATGGACATCATTAATCCATACATTATTTGAACTATACTTTAATAATTCACACTTATAAAAGTTACCTTATATAAGAATTTTAATTTTCACAGTTATAATTACCTTTAAGGTGTATATTTTATAACAATTACAAATACGCTATCAAATGTATAATACACTTAACTCATCCTAAGTGTCGCATACCCTATCTCTAATGAGTCAACCCCCACCAAAACCAAGGTTCTCGCTTAATCTTCAGCTCAGATACCAAGTGTAAGGACGTGCCTTTTCGACCCTCAATTATCGACACCAGTATGTGTCGAAGGATGAATTGTTTGGGTAAAATAAGAAGAAAAAGAAAACGAGCAAGAAAGAAGAGAACACAACATCAGAATCTCACTAGCGCGGTAATATATAGTACAAAAAGAACGGTACAAAGGATTACTTTGATATATAAATTTTGAAGTTACAAAACCTATGTACTATCATCACCCTGGATAGTTATAACAATTTGTCCTCACAAATGCCGATATATACAATAGTAATACAACATAAATAAGAATACTACAATAGGCGAAACATCTAGCTCATCTTCTCGAGCTCCAAAGAACAATGAAAACTTACCTTTCTCAAACTACTCAAAAGAGCATGCAAGAAATTTAGGAAAAATAAAAACCAAGCGTCAGACATAAGTCCGGTACGAGAAACTCAAGAAATATGTGATCAGCATATAACGGTACTTTTGAGACCTCATGGAATGCTATAATAGTTATCCCCTCAAAAGACCACCATTTAATACATGAGGTGACATAATAGATATGTGTAGGGTTTAAAATATAAATATTACAACATATATGGAATGGTTACATTAGTTATATTCAACAGCATGTTAGGCGGTATAATCAAACACAATAAGGAATGTTTGCATAATGGATTTTCTGTGGAGGTCACTTCAGAGAAGCAGAATCCAAACTCCATGCTAAAGTTACCTTCCGAGCGTTGTATATCTCTAGATAAAATATACTATAAGGAAAAAACAAATGCCCACGCTCGAACAAAAACATGAACCACGTGGAACCAAATACCATCAACTCCTGTGCGCAACATCGATAAACATACTCTAGATATGGAGTTGACAATATTCTATTGTGGGTTAGCTAAACCCCAGATTGTGCATCCTACTCTATCTTTAGCCATTTCCAATGCCGAGGTCACATTCGGCACTTTCACAAGAGTCTTCATCACTCAAATAAAACACGGATCCCTAATTGGATTCCCACATCTCAAACAGATCTCGAAACCACACATGGACTCCAACATCTCAAATAAATCAAATTCCAAGAGATAAAACATGTATCTCGGTCTAAAGTAGTTTCTGATAAGTTCCCGGTCTCTTCAAGACTGAATTGATGAATTAGGTCATTCAATAATAATGAGAAAGATCGTATATGGAAACCAAGTCTCGTATACTTATCACGTTTTCAATATTTTCATTTCACACTGTCCCTCGGTCAAGAGAGAAGCCGGTAGGTTAGAGCTCTATTACTCATATCCCTACTCGAACATCAGCCTTAACTCCCATAGATAGACAAGCATACTTTATTGGCTTTTAGTGCTAAGTATATGACTAAATGTTTTCCATAAACGAGTAAACATATAAAGCATGATCAAGTTATACAAAGCATGATCAAGTCATATAAGTAGTTTCTAATTCACTTTTTATTTAATTAATCTTTTATTAATTAAAATCTCTTTTATTAGTATAACTTCTTTTATCTAATAGAACATTGTTTATCATCTTCTACTATTCATTTGTACTCTTTCAATACTTCAAAAGTATCCATATACTTGTCTCAAATGGTATAAGTATATACCCAAATTATTAATAAGATTTTTTACTTTAAACATTTGCTTTTTCTACCATTTTCAAAAACATTCCTTAGTTATAATTTCCTTCAATATATCCGTTTTAAAGCTCTAAGTACTTCCATAAATCCATTCAAAAATGTTTGAGACTAATGTTACTTAAACATTGTCACTACAAACCCAAAACCATTTTACTTATACTTATCTTTAAAACATCCTCTTAAGATCTATTATAATTCATAAGTATAATAAAAAAGGGTTAAAGACAAATGTTATTAACACATTGTCACAACAAACCCAAAACCAATGTTCCATACTTTTATTATCTTTAAAAACATTCTTTTAAAGATCTAAGATAATATTTGGTTAAATTTAATGGTCGACTAATCAACTATCTAGTTAAAAAAATTACTTATACAAATCAATGTTTATATACATAACTCGTTTCCAAAATTTCAGCTTATACTATTCCTCACCCAAGTGAAGGTTGGTAAGTTAGAGCACTGGTTGCATCAAAGCCTTACCTAGACACTTCATTCTTGAATCTTACAAATAGATAAATCTACTCAGTGGCTGTTAGTGTTAAGTATATTAATAACTTCCATAGACGAGTTAGAAAAAAAATATAATTAACACATTTTTGACATTCCTAACTTAACTTTTCCTTAGCCAAGAGAGAAATCGGAAGGTTAGACCTCTATTGCTTAGGTCCCTACTCGACATCAATCTTAACTCTCACAAATGGACAAGCGTACTTCATCAGCTTTTAGCGTTAAGCAATTTTAATTAACTTTTAAACAAGAAAGTAAACTACGAGATTAACATGTTTCTGACATTTCAATATAACTATTCCTCTATCAAGAGGGAAGCCGGTGGGTTAGAGCTCTATTGCTCTATCCCTATTCAACATCAATCTTAACTCTTACAAATAGAGAAATCTACATAATCGGCTTCTACTGTTAAGCCTAGTCAAGTACCTTTTTTCAGAACATATATATATTTAAAAATAATTTTAAATAGGTTTTAAATATCTATGTAAAATATAAACTGAAAGTATCTAATTTATAACTTGATGAAAAAACATGTTTATATTATAAAACTTCTTTACTTTGAAAATGCATATATAATTATTAAAATATATTTAAACTTCAAACCAACTTTAACATTCTTCAAAACATGTTTGAAAATATCTCAAAAAATATTAGAGAAAAATACTAAATTTAAATATTATTTTCATAGTCTAAAATCATAAGCGACTTACTACAACATTTATAAATGCTTTTAAAAGTCCTTGTTAAAAACCACATTGAAATGCACGATCTTTATGCCTAGTTTTAACCACTTTAGATAATGATTTAAAACTTAAAATTTTTATAGTAAGTACTACTCTTATGGTACATAAAAACCATGGAAATAAAACCCTAATAATACCTTCCCATTTATTTTAGAAATTCCCAAAAACATGCTATATTTACAAAGTGTATTTATAACCACCTTTATTCTAACTTTCACAACTTTTGTTCACCATTTCTATAACTTTCCAACCATTTATTTACTATCCTATACACCAAAATATGTGTAGAGAACAAAATATTCAAATTATCCCAAGTTAAGATCCTAAATATCCAATTTACATAAGTTAAATTTAAGGGATATCGAAGTGCACTTATAACGACTATTCTCCCTTCAAACAGTTTCAAACATACTTCAATTCAACACATAATCTACACAACCATTTAAACATCATATCAAGGCCATACTTCATGTTTAAGTGGATAATAAAGTGATGTTAAACAATATATTATCATTTACTTCCAAAAGCAAGAGGGGTCCAAAGTTTATAACTTTACTCGGTTAATGTTACTTTAACTTTATACTTTGCACACAACATTTACACACACACAATATATATTTAAAATATAGTGAGATAACCCACTTAGATCCAAGCCAAATATAAGCACAAAGCACTAGGAATCAAAGAACCACCTCATATCATCACTAAAAGTCTAAAGATCTAACCTTTAGCACTTTCAAATCAAGGTAACACCTCCCCTTCTCTTCCATTACTCATGGTCCATCCAATATCTCCCTCCTCCTCCTTCTCTTTCCTTCCACTTTGACTTTAGATTTAAACTTCTTAAGATGTTTTAAGATGTTGGCGAAATTTTGAAAGAGATTAGACTTGATTTGGTTTAAGACTTAAAAAAGTTAGAGAAGAATTAGTGAATTAGCGCTTAAGACTTCCACCATTTTTATTCCTTACTTCATTCCAAGCTTTGTGAATTTGTAATTTATTATCAGTGGTATGCCCCTCCTTTTATAAGCTTCAAATGGTGTTGTATATGCTTGATCCTACCCCCTCCCCCGTCTAATGTCTTGTAAGACTCACCTCCCATCATTCTCCTTTACATAACACTTAAGTGTTAAGTCTTCCCTTAAAAGCTTATTTTTATAATATCTTTGATGACATCACCCATGACCTGTGCAGTTAATGCCCCACTATTACCCCGCTATAACCCTACTATATCTCATAGCAGGTTTCTGCCGCTACGATATTTTCATATAGCCCCAAATATAGCCTTTCCGCTTTAAGCCCCGCTATTTCCGCTATATCCCGTTATTTCCGCTATATTCCGCTGTTTCCGCTATATCTTCTTTAAAAGAAATGAATTGAAAAATGATATTTATACATTATAAAAATTATGAAATTAATTTATTTAATTGATTTTTTAATATATTTTCAGAAATGAAAATACTCTAATATTCTACTAAATTCAATTATGTTATATAATAGTTTTACGTTTATTTACAGTATATTCGCACATGTTTTTATTTAAAATTATTTATGTACTAATTATAATTCAATTGAATGTTAATTTTTCACTTAATTACCATTTATATATTTGTAAAAACATTAAGTATGAGTTTTATATGCTATTTTAGAGTTATCCGCTATATCTCGCTATATCCTCGCTGTATCCCCGCTATGACTTTTTGCACCTCCGCCGCATTGAGTCTGCCGAGCGCTTTAACTGCACAGCCCATGACATTATCCAAAAGTTTATTTCCATATATGGTAAAAAAATATTTCATTTTATTGATTTCCTAAGAAAATAAGTGCATGTAAAAAAAATCTGAACAACTTCCGACTGTTAAAAAGATGTTTATCGATAAAACGATTTTCGGTCACGTTATCAATATTTCTTGAAA
This sequence comes from Allium fistulosum, assembly GCA_030737815.1. Taxonomy (NCBI): domain Eukaryota; kingdom Viridiplantae; phylum Streptophyta; class Magnoliopsida; order Asparagales; family Amaryllidaceae; genus Allium; species Allium fistulosum. The sequence continues at coordinate 1,029,902,014 of CM060902.1, forward strand.
GTATTTATTTTTTTAAATTTTTTCCAAAACATGTTTAACATCATTACTTATGATTTAAAAAGGGGTTAACAAGCTTATTAAATAATCTTAATAACATTTAATCCAAGATTCAAATATTTCAATAACTTAGATATTTAAATACGAAGTGTCCGAAATTCCGTGTCGTTACACAATGGTTGCATTAATTGCAATGGGTCCATTAGTTGCATTATTTGCATTGGTTTCAATGGTTGCATGTATGTTATGGTTGTATGTACTAACACGTATTTGGATGCAGTAGAAGAGTAGGAAACAAAACTACATGGTTTTGACCCCCAAAAGGGTACGTAGACGGTCTTTTCCTATGCAATAGCCATCGAGCCTATGTCCATAGTGTATTAGGCAAGGCGTAGTCAAAATATAGTTGAAACTTTTTCCCTTTTATTCAATGTATAGTGTATTCTTAAGTTTGTAGGTGAAAGCAAAAATAGGAAGGAAATGGACTAAAAGGAGTAATATTTATTAGATAGATTGTTATATCTCATGCATCATAAGTATAAAGATGTTGTTTAATAATTAATGTAATGAAATGTATAAATTATGCAGTGTATTTTGTTTGAGTAATATTTGATTGTTAAAATGATATGTATGTATATATTTACATTGATGTTTGAATTCTACTGTGATGTTCCCTTTTATTCATTATTTTTGAATTTTTGAATTTTTATACCTATGGACCAATGTTTTTATTGTCTGCATTTAGTTATAAGCATATTTTGATGTTGTCTATAATTGAATTTAGATGTTAAAAATAGTGGGTTGTCACACTTGGTATTGGAGCTTAGCTTTAGGCATGTTTGACCATTAGGTTATAATGATATACATCTTAGGTTTATTTAAATATAGAATAAGAGAGCTTTTTGATTAACAATTGTATGCTTTTTGTGTGTCGATTGTTTGTTAATTGTTGTTATCTCACCCTTATTTTTGATGATGGAAGATAAATAAAGTAGGAGTGGGGTATGATAAACACTTATAAGAGGAGTTATGTGTTGGTTATAAACCAACTGACATACACCCGATGTTAAATTATAACTGAAACCTGACCTTAATAAAATGGAACAACTTTTATTTTTAGGAAAATAATATTTTTTTTGTAAAATTTATAAAGTGTACAGTTCTTATTTAAAGATATTTTATTAAAGAGGGAAAAGTGACATAAAGTAATTTGTTAATATTTTTGTTGAAAAATAAAGTGTTTAACTTGGTGAAATAAAATATTTGTATAAAGATATTTTTATAAGAAAGAGTAAATATTGTAAAAATATTTTATTTGGGAGTATTTTAGTAAAAATGTGTTTTAATTAGATATTGGGATTTGAATTCAGCCTCTAAAGAAACATTTTAGCGTGGGAAAATTTGATTTTTTTAAAACATCTTTTGGAATATATTTTTATAATGGTATTAGGTTTTGGGAACGCTTTGTTTATAAAGGAAAATTTTATCTACAGAAAGAGAAATTTTTGTTGAAAAAATGTTTTATTTAGAAGTATTTTATGAAGGGTGTTTTGATTAAAAATATTTTATTTTGGAAGAAATACTTTAGTGAGAACGTCTTATATAAAAAAATTAATTTGGTAACTTCCCTTGAAAATGAAAGGTATATGTTGAAAAGCATTTTGTAACCTCATTTTTAATTTAGAATACCTTATGAAGATATCTTATCGATGGTCATTTTGGAAATAATATTTTTTGGCTAATAGATACCCCAAAATATATGTCGAAAGGTATGGGGAGTATTTGTTTAAAAAGATGCTTTGAGGGAGAAAACTATTTCAATGATAGTAAAATATTTTTAAATGCTTTTATTAAAGATACCTTGTTAGGGAGTATTTAGTAAGAACTCTTATTTTAAAGAAAAGAGTATTTTACTAAAATATTCTTTAAAGTGAATATTATATGACATAGAGAAGTCTTATTTTAAAGATACCTTATAGGAAGGTTATCTCCATGAAATGTTATTTTATTTGGAAAGAATAGTTTCCTCAAAAGTAGTATTTGAAAATAATATAATGAAAATATTTATAATTGGGAAATCGTTTTATTGCTTGAAATAATTGAAAATAATTGATGGAAGAGTCCTTATTTGAGAAGTATCTTTTTAGGTGAAGAATGTAATGAATATTTATTTAAGAATAAAAGTTTTATCAAAGGAGTGCATTTGATTTCAAAAAACTTTTGTTTGAAATTTGTTTTTGTTGAAAAGATTTTCACTTAAGAAGGCATTATTTGATAGATGATGTTTTGAACATAAAAATAGTTTTGGGCGAAGAGTTTTCACCGAAAAAGACTAAAGTTGAAAATTATCTTATTGAGGGTATAGTATTAAGAAATCATGTATTATAATTATCTAGTTTTGCAATATCACGAGAAAATATTTTACTAAGGAAAGAATGATTTCATTTGAAAAGTAAATAGTTGAAAAAGTAAAATGTTTAATTGAATAAATTTTTTTGAGTTATTTTTTAAAAGGGTGTTTTATTAAAAAAAGATGTTTTATTTGTAACTTTAACTTATAACTACGAAATTAGACTTTGTAACATGGGGTGTGAGATGATTGGTTAAGATGAGTTTTGAGTCTGCCCAACATCCATTATGATGATGTTACCTTTACGACTATTGTATGTGATTTTCCCTAAGAGCTATTGGATGGTCTAGTTATTCTTTACCATGGAGAGAGTTGGAATCTAAAGAAGGGACTTCCTATTTTGATGTTTGGGAGAGTCACCTTGTTGGTTGTATTCGTTTATAGTTGATGAATTATTTGTTTACTTGTTTGGTAGATGTACACCTATTAATTCATGTCATGCGTGTTTAGATTAATATCTTTTGCTTGTAGTCAATTATTTGTTTGCTTGTTTATTTTGATTGGTTGTTGTTTGTTTGGCTATTAACTTGTTCAATTGGTTGCTTGTTGTTTGACATATTATAATCCTTTATACTTTATTTGACTAAGAAATGTGAAGAGGTTCCATGAAGATGAGTAATAGTGGTTGGAGGATTTTAGTGACTAAAGGCTTGATTGGATACCACTGAGGAATCAAGGATAGGCGAGAGCCCAATTATATAGAATTTAAAAATTATGTAATTCAAAACCTATTTTTGGTTTCCATAAATATTTTAAAACAAAAAGTTTCCATTTCAAAGGACGATTTGATTTCTTATATAAGACAGTGTTTTCTCAAAATCATTTTAATTGGTCTAAAATAATGGAAAATATTTTGAGAAATTGTTTTATAAATGAATGGTGTATTTAAAAAAAAGATCTTTTTTGAACAGGAGATGGAAGTTTTGATTTGAAAACAAAAACATTTTGGTAACTGTTTTTTATTATAAAGTATATTCGAACTATCCATTCTAGTAGGTCCCTCTTTGGTATTTCAGGTGAGTTATCGCAGTCATTGGTTGAAGGAATCACTACAGAAAGTGGAATGGTGATAAACGACGAGGCGAAGTGTAACATCAGGGAATTTTATTGTTTTGATTACCAATATTTAATTATTTTAAATATTTAGATAATTGATTTTTAAAATATAAATAACTTATATCAAATATAAGGATTATTTAAATATTTGAATTGTGAATTAGATATTAATTAAATGGATTTAATAACCTTATTTAGATCCTTTTAATTAATAAATAATAATGGTGAACTCATCTTATAAATCTATTTAAAATAATAAATAGTTCGAACGAATAACAAGAAATTCAATTGCTAATAAAAAGACTTGATTTTTAATGACGTATATTTATTTTTATTTATAGGATTTTTCCATAATTTTTAATTTGGAAAATATTCAAATTTTCATTGACATATTTTTCAGAATATGATAACCAGTGTATTTTATTATTATTTTGGAATCCTATCACATTTTTATTCACGGTCATATTTTTATTTATGTCATTCGCGGTTCATACGCAAATGAAATATTGTGTAGCAGAATACCACAAAACTTTCTTTTCAAAACTTTTTAAATCAAATCAAAATTTAAAATTTTCAACATAACTTAATGGTGATGTGATGAGTGGCTTGAGAATTTTGGTTTGCTTGGAATTTTTGGTTTACTTATGTATGAAGTAATGAAATTGTTGTAGGTTAAGTATACATATCCACTTGGACTTTTCTCCCTTCACATTTTATTAACCTAAAAAATGGATCAACACCCTAGATCAAGTGTGAAAGCACTAGTGCAGATAATCAGCCGCACAAATCTCTGATAAACAACAAATAAATAGTAGAAGTAAGAAAAGAGACACAGAATTTTTATAGTGGTTCGACTGACTCTTGCCTACGTCCATTTTAATCAATCTTTATTCTGTTTAAACTAGTTGAATCTCTCTGGATATCAACTAGTTAGTCCTTAGATCTAAGTTACAATGAGTTAGAATAAGTCACAAGTATAAGGGTTAACTGGAGAATCACTGTAACGACCCGCTATTTTGGACCATTCAAATCGACAATAAATCCACACATGTCGGACTTGAATAATTCAAAATATCAGATTGTTATTTAAATTTGGCAAAACTCAGCATATGCAGTAAATAAATCAATCAAAGAATCACAGACACAGAGTAATACAATAATACGCAGCGGAATAGATAAAATAGTAGTTCATGAAGCTACTATATAAACATCAGAGTTAGAAATAAAATACAACAGAATATCTCAAATGCAGTGAAGTCTTCAGTACAACAGATGACTTCTCTGAACAAATCAACTAGAAGAGCTGAAAGCTGAGGCGATAGTTGGATCTCCAAAGGAAGCTCCAAACTCCAAAGGTGAGTCTCAAATGCTGTATCACTCGGTCTGACCCGAGCGTAAAGCAAAACACAAAACACAAAACACTCGAGTCAGGATTAACATTCTTATACTAATAAATCCAACTCAAGTGAAATATCAATTGAAATATAAGTAACTTAAAGGATATTTGGGATAACCATCCTCTAAGGATCTTCAGAACTATCTACAAGGTGGAAATATACATTATAACACCGTGGTCATTTCAATTTAATTTATACTTCAAAACCCCAAATATCATTTCATTTCAAATATAACTATTTTCCAAAATAGTATATATAGGTTAAATAATTTATAAAGTAAAGTATTTATAATTTCCTTAAGTTCCACAAATCGGTTCAAATCAACTCAATTTCCAAATTCAAATTTATTCAAAGTTCAATTCATCAATTTAATTCATTTCTAAACAGATCATTTAAATTTTCAATATATTTCAAAGCTTTAATATTCAACAATTTCAAAGTTAAATTTAACAGTTTCAAATAGCTCTTGATTTAACTTCATTTATTATTTAATCAGGGAATATTCACTTAATAAATTCAATATCATTTGACTATGTAACATTCCCCCTTTTGACCGCCTCCAGTCGGTAATTAAACCAACTCGAAACGTTCAAAAAGACGAATTGTTATTTAGTTTATAAGGTTTAAACAGAATCAGCCACAGAAACACAGAATAATAACACTGAATTAAAACAAATGAATCTTTATTTCATTACTATAAATCTTTTTATATACATCAGAGTTTATACAATTTTAATACTGATACAGCGGAATATTTAAAATACAATTTTCTTCTGAAACTAAAAATGGTTCTTTACTCTCTCTCTAACTTCGCTGCTCGAAAATCTTCAAGCTGTAAAAATACTCGGTCTGACCCGAGTATTATATTCAAAAGAAAATAATACACAGGTCAGTCTAATTCAAACCAGTTTATTAGTGCATAGAGGCAGTAATAATTTAAATAGACGACAGTCACAATAATTCTCGTCTATCCGACTCTTTCAACAAAGAACTCGGATAACGAAAATATATAACACTAAACAGTGTTAAACAATAAATCAGCAGATTTAAATCATCAACAGAGATAAATAAACAATTTATCATATCGACTAAATTAATTTAAGACAACTGAAATTGTCACTTTAAAATCATCAAGAACTCGATTGGCTGCCGTACACGCACGCGTGCACGGCCTCGCCAATACAATGGTGAAATGCACAAAAGATCAACAAAAACCCATAGACGAGCACAAGGTCAAACCCGAGTCTTTACAACTGGGTTCAACACAAGGCAAAGTGAAACTGAAGCATGGCAGATCACAAATAAAACAGCATCAAAGCTCAAGTGATAAAACATAATGCATCAGCCAACTTATATCAAAGCCAACATGACTCAATGCAGACTTGAAGTTACAAAACAAATGCCACAAGAATACATCTATGAAGAATCAGCTCAGTACAAAAATTGATCAACTACAAAGGCAGTAGTGAGTGCAGACAAACCAAACTCAAGATTTCAAAATGCAGTGGCCATACACATATATACATACAAGAATGTATGTATACAAATGATCAGCCCTCAAGTGCAGTGCAACTACAAAGAAGACAGTGGCAACAGTTCAGATGACAATGAACTAAATTAAAGACCACAAAGACTTCAAGACAGTGATTCAATCAGACCTGACCGAGTTAAAGAAGCCAGTGTGAATGCAGACCTAAACTACATGGACATTTTAGGCCGAGCACTGATATAAGGATCAGTGATGTCAAATTACAAACAGAGCTCAATGTGTACAAGATCATAACAAAATGACGGCAAATGATACCACAAGCCTCAGCAATATGCACTTAACCAAGATACAACTGAGACAAACCAATGCAGACTGAAAAATGAAGTCAATGCAAACAACATAGCAGTATGGAAGACTGCAAACCAGGAAACAGTGAAGGCCACTATAGTGGAAAGAAAGAAGATGGCCAAGTGACAATGTACATGCTTCCAAAACTGTCGGGCTATAAAAATGAACCACATATTAAAATAAAATGGACCTGGAACTCCCAAAACAGCTAGTCAACTACTAGTGAACAATAAGATGTAAGGCCCAAATACAACATGAAACCAATATAGTGATGTTCAGATAGAAAACACATATATGGGATGCAACTGCGAAACTGGGCAATACAAGCACATGACTCAAGTGCAGTGAACCCAAGTATTTAAATTCAAATCATGGTATAAAATATACTCGAACATTTTTAAAGTTATTTGAATATTTTAAATTTTATAAAACTTCATTCATCTCAAAAGTAAATTTGAATTCCATCTTCTAGACTCTGATTTGAATCTGTTTTGAATTTTAAGTTCCATCAAAAAAAAACAAAATAGAATATCAATCATATATATATACATACCTGAATGCATATATTTATACATACATACATGATAATGCAAAGACACATATAGGTACAATTGAAGGTACAGCAAGGCCAAATACACAACAACCAAGTCCAAAAACAACTGTAGTTTGGATCAAAATTTGCCTAAGTCATAGAGGCGCAAAATCAAAACCAATGCTAGTTCGAACCCCAAAAATCAAAGCTTCACTTTATCAATTCATAGCCGAGGTGGTCAAGGCTTGAATCGAACAGGGTCAAATGTAGAAATTTCCAAAGTCAACAGGAAAGAAAAAAAATGACAAAGCTAAATCGCAGTAGCAAGTTCAACCACGACCGGAGTCAGGCATCATCACATATGCAATACCACAAGCTGAAGCTAAAAGAACATCTAGTCGACTACAACAATATGCAAGTGAACAGTAGGTGGTGAAATACTGACACCCCAACCCCAAAGAAATTATCAACAATATACGAAATCGAACTAAATCAAAAACAAGTCAGAAATTATCAACATCTATGAAATCAAGTCGAAGCCGAAGTTCACGAAAACAGAATGAGCAAACGAATTTTACCAACTCGAATTAGATGTGAGTATACTACTCACCTTTTCTCGAAGAGGTCGCGAGCGAGTGAGGCGAAGGAAGTCGATCGTAGCCGGCGCCTTTGAAATGAACGAATGCGAAACCCTAATTTGTCGAGACGAAGGGGAGCGAAGACGAAGCCAGGCAACGAATCAACACAAGCGAGGACGAAGCCCCAAAATTCAAAACGACAAAGAGTTGTAGACAAGCCCTAATTTTCAGATCGAAGATGATGCCGCCATTTTTTTTTCTTTCGATTATATATTTTTTTTGACTGAAAAATGAAGAGAGGGGGAGGGGTTTAACAAAAGAAAACGTGGGTGGGGCGACGTGGGTTTACAGGGTATAACGTGGGGGGAATGGGTTAGACATGGGCTTAGGGTATGGGTTACTTTATTTTTTTCTTTATATATATTTGTTTTTATATTTTTCTTTTCTCTTTTAAAACTGATTTGTTTTCTTGTATTTAATTTATAGAAAATTTTTACTTTGTTTTGTTTTATCATGTTGCTAAAATCTAAATTATGTGTATAATATTTATTTCGTACAAATAAAAATTTATTAAAAGAATTCTAATCGATTTAAAAATTCTAGCAGTAATTAGCAAACGATATTAACAAATCAAAAATCCTGATTGTTACAGAAATTCAATTTGAATTCGATTTAATTTTCTACGCGTTTTTACGCCTTATATTCACAAAGCAATTCCGATAAATACGAAATTTGAAATCCAGTAATAATTCAATATTACGGACCCAATGAAACTCATTTCGTCAAATTCCGAGACTGTGCCTCGGAAGACTATTTTTAAATTCAATTCAAACGATACAATCTCAAAATTGAACAAATCGCTTTTAAAATCAATTCTGAAGCTTCTATTATCTTCAGTATTATCACTATGAATTTTCTAAGCCTTTAAATTATTTTTAACCGGCTTAAAATCGAAGATTCAAATTTTATTCAACTTTCAATAGATTAAATTCAAAATTTAATCACCAATTCATTCTGATAATTTGAAATTCAAGTCAAATCATCATTCAAATATTTAAAATTAATTAAATATTTTCAATTTAAATTGTTCAAAATTCAGGGTCGTTACAAACTCCCCTCCTTAAAAACTTTTCGTCCACGAAAAGGAAAAGTTGTTAAAATTTCATCGATATTTATACTCTAGTCAATTTTTTCTAAACTTAAAACTTATTACAAATAAATGAATATAGGATTCATTTCATCCGTTTAATCTCACTAGTTCTGTTTATCTTCACTTTTGCTCAATGATTTCTACAATCATTGATTTCTAAAATCAACACCCAAAAGTCTTTTATCAACATTTTCGATTTACAACTCAGATTCAAACTTAAAATTCTTCACATTAGAGATTCATATAATATATCTCTTCCAAAGCTGTGGACTTTCAAAACATTACAAAGATCCTCTTCCTTAGTTCATTAAGTCGGAATTTTGTAATTTTAATTTCAAATCATTGATTTGCTATTTACAGTTTGAAAATACTTGCTAACTCGAAATTTAACAAGTCCATCTTCGTTCTCACAGACATTAGACATACGCTGGCCAGGCGCAGGTCTAAAAATCTCCAAGTACTAAATATACTTGCTTCAATTCCCAGTGAAAATACTTTTAAAAATTCTTTTAAAAATGGATATGGAAAGCACGTTCCCCCATGGATTACAGTTCCACCCGGCGGTTACGCTACTATCCCAGTAGAGTCGCTTGTGGCTGTAGATTTCTCATCTCTTAAATTTCGCCATGGTTGTCGCCATAGATTGCAGTACACACGGCGGTTACGCTACTATCCCAGTAGAATCGCTCGTGTCTGTAGGCATCACGCCCCTCAAATTTCGCCTGGCATTAGATTGCAGTTTACTCGGCGGTTGCGCCACTATCCCAGTGGAATCGCTTGTAACTGTGGGCATCTCGCCCCTCAAATTATGCTAACATCATCAATCAAATCTAATCTCATCGCGATGAACTATCGCGAAGGATTTCCGATTCAAATAGTCACTCTGACTAAAATTCTACGTAGCTACGAATTTCAAATGGATACTCTTCACGAGTTCCAATACCTTCTCCAATAATAATAAATGGAAGGTACTTTTCCACATCCTCAGTTTAGAAAACATAATATCATATATGTAGTACTTTCATTTCACATTTCGTACATATAACATCTATGTAAACATACATAAGATTTCCATAACAATGTCTTTCTAAACTAACGGTTTCAATTCACCGCATTCATATATATAAGTTCTAAAACTTACATATCCATATTCATAACAAAATAGAGGATTCAAAAATTTCCTCTAAGTTGATTTGGAAATTTAAGGTTATCTCAAACCTAATTCATATTCATAATTCCATTTATTATCGACTTTCACATTCGATTTGAATTACACGCTACATCGTCAATTCTCAACACAGAATTGATGTCTATCGATATATAACCTCTGAGCTCGTACGTCTCAGAGAAGGGTGTTAAGCTAAGAGAATAAATTCTCCGCCACCAACAGATATATATTTAATAGAGATCAATTGCTATGTCATCAATTCACAATGTTAGACATGCAATCCAAATCATCATCTGAAATTTAAAGCTCAACTTATATTGTCTTTGATGTCGAAGTTAAACTCAATTTTAACTTAACGATTCAATCTTTTTGAAAAATTTCAAATTGAACAAATTGTTCAAATTCTCATTTAACTTTTCAACTTCGACTTCAAAAATGAATTTCAAATCATTTATTCCTTACGGAATATATTCACAACATTTCATATTTGGAAAAACATTTCCATACTTATTTAAAAATAAGTAATTCACAAATCCATTTATTTTCAACATTTGAAAATATTCGATATACTTAAATCAAAATTAAGTATATATTTCATCTTTAAGGAAATCATTCTCTTTCACACATTTATTTGAGTTAAAACGAATGTTACGTAAAACATCGTTACGACAACTCAAAATCACTAGTATAGGAATTCGAAATTTAAATAGATGTATAAATCCCAATACTGTACAAAACATTTCCTTTCGGAAATCATTTACTATAACAACAGTGTTATAGTCCATCATTTCCTTATATCTGAAAACGTCTATTTCAACAATGAATGTTGAAATCTATGGTTTCGATATTCAATGCCTTGAAAACATCTTTTTAAAACAATTACTTCGTTTTAAAATATCACTTTCCCAAAACATGTCCATTTAATTCAATAATATATTCACGGTCCAAAATTGTGAATATACATCTTTTAACAAACTATAAAGAATTTACTTATCAAAATAAGTCAGTTTCGAATTTATAAACAACGTTATAAATTCCATTTCTTATTCATAAAGACTTCAATTTATAAAAATTGCTTTATTAACCAATTCCTTTATAACTCAATTTTATATCAGAATTTTAAATTACAAGTAAATTACTTATAAATTCTTTTATCTTACAACTCCGATTCATTTTATAATTTCACAATTTCAATTCTGCAATTTCCATTCACTTATGAAATCCATTAAATATTTCACTTTTTACACTTATACAATTCCAATATTTTATTAACACTTTCAAATCTTCAATTTAAGCCGTTTATAATAATTCAAAATTTCCAATTTAAACTATTATATAAATTTATCAATTTTCCATTTCCCAGATAATCAACTAGTTCTTTAGTAAATCATTCATCGATTTGATTTTTCAATCTAAATCACATTTGATTCATTCACATTGGATTGTTACTAACATTCATTCATATTCAATTAGTTCACATTCACTAATTCATATTCAAGTCAGTTTACTTCAATTCAAATCAAATTTGATTCTATTTAAATTTATTTATCTTTCAATTTGAATTCAATTACATAGCTTTCAATTTCCATTAATTCAATTTCATTAATACTTAATGAATTTCCATACGATCAACTAGCAACCAATGCACATTCAATTTAACCAAATTTATTTACTTTGCTTACATTCAATTTGGTTTAACACACTAAATTTTAATTGGTTTATATTCCAATTCTGATTGAATTCTTATACTCACCATATTCGCAAATTCACTTTTACAATTAAAGTTGAATTTCCTTTCTATAACTCAAATTCATATTCATTACTTCACTTTATTAATTCATTTTGATATCAAATTCAATTTGATTCAATATTACTTAAGCTGTTTCATTTTATCTTCACTTGCATTAATTTTCACCATAAAGCTTAAGTTCGCCTCAAATTTATTTGAAATTCTATTTTATTCAACTTTTACCAAAGTCAAATTCATATCACTATTTCAAAATTCAGATTTTGTTTACTTAACAAAACTGTTCAAACATTTAAAAACTGGTTTTACTTAAACTTTCCCATTTTATAAGTTATACAACTTATTCATTTAAACTTTCCAATTCATATCATATAATCACTTATCTTTTAAGCTTAACTTTTCATCTCAACAATTTATCAAATCAAATTCATTTTATTTAACTTCCTTTAGTTAAATTTCAAATCCATTCATTTATTAATGCTAATTCAATTCAATTTAACTTTTCTTAAGTTAAAAATCTTCATTTTAAAGTGTTTCTAGTAACTATTCATATTAAACATCATAAACTAAGCTTTGTGTAAACCAAAGCTCTGATACCACTCTGTAACATTCCCCCTTTTGACCGCCTCCAGTCGGTAATTAAACCAACTCGAAACGTTCAAAAAGACGAATTGTTATTTAGTTTATAAGGTTTAAACAGAATCAGCCACAGAAACACAGAATAATAACACTGAATTAAAACAAATGAATCTTTATTTCATTACTATAAATCTTTTTATATACATCAGAGTTTATACAATTTTAATACTGATACAGCGGAATATTTAAAATACAATTTTCTTCTGAAACTAAAAATGGTTCTTTACTCTCTCTCTAACTTCGCTGCTCGAAAATCTTCAAGCTGTAAAAATACTCGGTCTGACCCGAGTATTATATTCAAAAGAAAATAATACACAGGTCAGTCTAATTCAAACCAGTTTATTAGTGCATAGAGGCAGTAATAATTTAAATAGACGACAGTCACAATAATTCTCGTCTATCCGACTCTTTCAACAAAGAACTCGGATAACGAAAATATATAACACTAAACAGTGTTAAACAATAAATCAGCAGATTTAAATCATCAACAGAGATAAATAAACAATTTATCATATCGACTAAATTAATTTAAGACAACTGAAATTGTCACTTTAAAATCATCAAGAACTCGATTGGCTGCCGTACACGCACGCGTGCACGGCCTCGCCAATACAATGGTGAAATGCACAAAAGATCAACAAAAACCCATAGACGAGCACAAGGTCAAACCCGAGTCTTTACAACTGGGTTCAACACAAGGCAAAGTGAAACTGAAGCATGGCAGATCACAAATAAAACAGCATCAAAGCTCAAGTGATAAAACATAATGCATCAGCCAACTTATATCAAAGCCAACATGACTCAATGCAGACTTGAAGTTACAAAACAAATGCCACAAGAATACATCTATGAAGAATCAGCTCAGTACAAAAATTGATCAACTACAAAGGCAGTAGTGAGTGCAGACAAACCAAACTCAAGATTTCAAAATGCAGTGGCCATACACATATATACATACAAGAATGTATGTATACAAATGATCAGCCCTCAAGTGCAGTGCAACTACAAAGAAGACAGTGGCAACAGTTCAGATGACAATGAACTAAAGTAAAGACCACAAAGACTTCAAGACAGTGATTCAATCAGACCTGACCGAGTTAAAGAAGCCAGTGTGAATGCAGACCTAAACTACATGGACATTTTAGGCCGAGCACTGATATAAGGATCAGTGATGTCAAATTACAAACAGAGCTCAATGTGTACAAGATCATAACAAAATGACGGCAAATGATACCACAAGCCTCAGCAATATGCACTTAACCAAGATACAACTGAGACAAACCAATGCAGACTGAAAAATGAAGTCAATGCAAACAACATAGCAGTATGGAAGACTGCAAACCAGGAAACAGTGAAGGCCACTATAGTGGAAAGAAAGAAGATGGCCAAGTGACAATGTACATGCTTCCAAAACTGTCGGGCTATAAAAATGAACCACATATTAAAATAAAATGGACCTGGAACTCCCAAAACAGCTAGTCAACTACTAGTGAACAATAAGATGTAAGGCCCAAATACAACATGAAACCAATATAGTGATGTTCAGATAGAAAACACATATATGGGATGCAACTGCGAAACTGGGCAATACAAGCACATGACTCAAGTGCAGTGAACCCAAGTATTTAAATTCAAATCATGGTATAAAATATACTCGAACATTTTTAAAGTTATTTGAATATTTTAAATTTTATAAAACTTCATTCATCTCAAAAGTAAATTTGAATTCCATCTTCTAGACTCTGATTTGAATCTGTTTTGAATTTTAAGTTCCATCAAAAAAAAACAAAATAGAATATCAATCATATATATATACATACCTGAATGCATATATTTATACATACATACATGATAATGCAAAGACACATATAGGTACAATTGAAGGTACAGCAAGGCCAAATACACAACAACCAAGTCCAAAAACAACTGCAGTTTGGATCAAAATTTGCCTAAGTCATAGAGGCGCAAAATCAAAACCAATGCTAGTTCGAACCCCAAAAATCAAAGCTTCACTTTATCAATTCATAGCCGAGGTGGTCAAGGCTTGAATCGAACAGGGTCAAATGTAGAAATTTCCAAAGTCAACAGGAAAGAAAAAAAATGACAAAGCTAAATCGCAGTAGCAAGTTCAACCACGACCGGAGTCAGGCATCATCACATATGCAATACCACAAGCTGAAGCTAAAAGAACATCTAGTCGACTACAACAATATGCAAGTGAACAGTAGGTGGTGAAATACTGACACCCCAACCCCAAAGAAATTATCAACAATATACGAAATCGAACTAAATCAAAAACAAGTCAGAAATTATCAACATCTATGAAATCAAGTCGAAGCCGAAGTTCACGAAAACAGAATGAGCAAACGAATTTTACCAACTCGAATTAGATGTGAGTATACTACTCACCTTTTCTCGAAGAGGTCGCGAGCGAGTGAGGCGAAGGAAGTCGATCGTAGCCGGCGCCTTTGAAATGAACGAATGCGAAACCCTAATTTGTCGAGACGAAGGGGAGCGAAGACGAAGCCAGGCAACGAATCAACACAAGCGAGGACGAAGCCCCAAAATTCAAAACGACAAAGAGTTGTAGACAAGCCCTAATTTTCAGATCGAAGATGATGCCGCCATTTTTTTTTCTTTCGATTATATTTTTTTTTGACTGAAAAATGAAGAGAGGGGGAGGGGTTTAACAAAAGAAAACGTGGGTGGGGCGACGTGGGTTTACAGGGTATAACGTGGGGGGAATGGGTTAGACATGGGCTTAGGGTATGGGTTACTTTATTTTTTTCTTTATATATATTTGTTTTTATATTTTTCTTTTCTCTTTTAAAACTGATTTGTTTTCTTGTATTTAATTTATAGAAAATTTTTACTTTGTTTTGTTTTATCATGTTGCTAAAATCTAAATTATGTGTATAATATTTATTTCGTACAAATAAAAATTTATTAAAAGAATTCTAATCGATTTAAAAATTCTAGCAGTAATTAGCAAACGATATTAACAAATCAAAAATCCTGATTGTTACAGAAATTCAATTTGAATTCGATTTAATTTTCTACGCGTTTTTACGCCTTATATTCACAAAGCAATTCCGATAAATACGAAATTTGAAATCCAGTAATAATTCAATATTACGGACCCAATGAAACTCATTTCGTCAAATTCCGAGACTGTGCCTCGGAAGACTATTTTTAAATTCAATTCAAACGATACAATCTCAAAATTGAACAAATCGCTTTTAAAATCAATTCTGAAGCTTCTATTATCTTCAGTATTATCACTATGAATTTTCTAAGCCTTTAAATTATTTTTAACCGGCTTAAAATCGAAGATTCAAATTTTATTCAACTTTCAATAGATTAAATTCAAAATTTAATCACCAATTCATTCTGATAATTTGAAATTCAAGTCAAATCATCATTCAAATATTTAAAATTAATTAAATATTTTCAATTTAAATTGTTCAAAATTCAGGGTCGTTACAGACTAGCCTTAAATTTCATTTTTACTAAATATTTCCTTAAATTTATTTAAACAAGAAATATTCATTAAATTATTTAAATCAAACTCAAGTTATAAATCATATCTTAAATTCCAATTTCAATAAGCTTTATATTGGTTTAATTAAATAAAATTCTTTACTAAATTCAAATTATCATCCCAACCTTAACTTATTCAAATTTTTACCAAAATCTATTTTGAAATATAAATTTTATACTTAACATATTATATGTATTAAATCCATCTTAATTAAATTAAATATCATTAATAAATCTATATATATCATTACCATTTATATATAAAATTCTAAGAATCAACATTTGTTAAAACCATATATTTCTTTCCAAAACCATAGAATTCAATTTCAAAATATTTATATATATGGACCAACGGTGTCTGTATATATATTTATCATATGGTTAAGTGATACGGATATTTATCATTTCAATCCGAAATTTAAATATATACGGGTAGATATCATTTCGACCCGTAATCCCAATTTCAATTCAAATGAAAATCGCTTGGGTTTATCATTTCAACCCATAACGAAATTATCCTATTCTAAAGTCCGTTCGGGTATGTATCATTTCAACCCATAGTGAATTCTATTCTAACAGGGAACTTGCAGAGTGATAACAGATAATATAAAATATAACAACAGGCATATATCATCAATATAAATAACAGATACTGGTGTCAGATGTCATAGGTGAACATATACAGATAATAGTAATAACAGGCATATAAATACTAGATACTGGTGTCAGATGTCACAGGTGAACATATACAGATGATAGCATACATAACAATTTAAATAACTACAGCATCATATTTCAATTGTCGTTTCAATTGAAATCAAATTTAATAAATACAAGAACGTTAATCGTGAGTGATTGCTCACCTTTCGAGGCTAGATAGATTTGATAAAGAAATAAGCTACGAATCCAGGTACGAATCTCAAAGCAAGGCAAGATTGAACGTGAATTGGACGTACAGGGCTGATAATCAAGAATTGATAAACTGAATCAGAATCAGTTTGATATATACATAAATATTTGTTATTTTATTAAAATTATTATTTAGTCTAAGAAAAAAAATTAAAAAAAAATATAGTTAAAAAAAATACATACTTAATAAAAATCAATTTAGTTCAAAACCATTTAAAATTCATGTAAAAAAAAAATCAATTTAGTTCAAAAAAAAATCAATTTAGTTTTAACCGAGCCCATGTATACTCTCCTTATAAAACCATACTCAAAACCAATCTACAAATGCAGACACCACGTAATATATGCAGACAAAAGTATGTATAAGCAAATATGCAGACTTAACCTTATATTTACTAATATATATAAATATGTGACTAATGTATATATACCGTACCACATAAAAAAAATTTAATACAGCTTGCATAAAACACTTAAACACCTAAATAACACATATACCTTCTATACTTACATACACATATACGGTTAACAAAATTTACAATATTAAAATTTATATACTATACAACATAAAAGTATAAGTTTATATAAAATAATATAACTTTTAAAAAACAAAGACTAGTATAAAACACCCCTATAACAGACTTAATATAAACTACCAATATATATATAAACCAACTTTATAAATCAAATATTATAAACAAATATACTTAAAGTTCTCAGCAACTCGTTGATATAAACAATATATAACGACTTATATAACTTACACGTACAAACTAACCTATCATAAGAACTAATCTAACACAAATAATATACTGACAGTGGAAGACAGGGACAAAGCAAAGCCCAACACACAAAAAAAAACTATATGCATATAAATATTTGCAGAGAGGTAAAGGGGAACCTAGAAAGCAAGCGAAGGTGGTGGCAGGTTGGCCATTGGGCGGTTGGAGGGAAGAGTGACGGAGTGTTGGCAGGCGAAGGTAGGGGTGCCGGGAAGTGGTGCGGCCACTCAGTTGAAGGTGGCTTCGGCTGGTGGAGCAAAGGGCCGAGGCTCGCTTGGTTTTGGGAATGGGCTGTCATCATGAGTTCATGGAGGCTATGGGGTGGATGCGTGCATGGGTCTGAGCACGAGGAAGGAGAAGACTGCGCGGAGAGATGAGCTGGATCCGGCTTAAATGGAGGAAAGAATAAATAAAAGAGAAGAAGGAAGAGTGGAGTAGTTTCTCAGAACTCAAATCATACAGCTATTATAAAACGAATAAGTATATTGATTCTTTTAAAGTCGTTCCATTTTTTTCTTTTTTTTTTCTTCTCAAAAATTGATGGAAATAAAGGCAGACATGAATGTGGTTTATAAATGAGGAAGTGACAGAAGCTTGTAAATTATCTAGAAAATGAAGAGTTGCTGGACCGTGAATAACGCATGCTATTGAAACAAAAGCAAAAGTGGAAATGAACAGTGAGCTATAGAGAACGTTACCTCTTTAAATGAAATGTAAGAACATTGGTCACAAGCTGTTATGATTTAGCTGAAACATTTAAATCAATTTATATTGTTTGGGCAGTCACGATTCAAAGTTTTAAACCAAAAGAAAATAAAAAGTCACAAAAGCGGTATCGATACGAAGTACGATTTCATCGTTTCGTCGCGTACCGGGCCTCAGAACACACAAATAAATATACCGTAGAGATCAGCATGGCGAGACGATCAAAACGGTATACAGATATTGGTGGTACGATCATCCAATCAAAAGTCGATAACCGGTACCGGAAATGCTGCTATTTGGCCAGAATTAAGATAAACGGAGCAGTAGAAGTCCAAATTTGGAAAAACGAATTTCGCAGTCTGATTCAGAATAATCTGAATAAATTTTCTCCTGTTGACATATTTTGGTTTCGGAAAACTTTTAAATTCACTGTTATTAACCGGTTCGATTTGAAATGAAATTTTACAGGAAAATAAACTTCAATATTATCAGATGAAAATTTACCAGTTTCTATATTAAAATAGACGTATTCCAAATAATAAATTTTTAATTTCAAATTTTATTGTTTAAAATTTCACAAATTTCCAATTATATATACTTTTAAAAGCATTAAATTTTGCGGGTCGTTACACTCTCCCCCACTCAAAACTTTTCGTCCCCGAAAAGGAAGGAGGTAGGAGAATAGAACAACCAGAAATAAAAGTAGTTTGAAAGTCAAGATTAAACAATTAATTTGAACTATATAAATTTTACTTAAATTTGAAAACTTCATTTGCAATTCAATTGTCTTATATACTTTAAAACTTTTTTCAAGATCCATTTGCAAAATTTCTTGCTTCCTTACAATTACCATTTATATGCTTAAATAACAACTTTATAAATATATGAAAACTATTTGAAAACAGTTATTTACATTATTACTTATATTTACAAAGAAGTTATTTGAAAACATTAAATCCATAATTCATAATTTATTAAATTTTTTTTTTATCTCAAGGTACTTTTCAAATACTATTAATAAACAAATAATCATTTACTTTAAATATGTTTTTATTAAATTA
The DNA here is from genome assembly GCA_030737815.1 of Allium fistulosum. NCBI lineage: Eukaryota > Viridiplantae > Streptophyta > Magnoliopsida > Asparagales > Amaryllidaceae > Allium > Allium fistulosum. The sequence continues at coordinate 1,029,921,522 of CM060902.1, forward strand.
ATAACTTCTAAGATATTTATAACACTAAAAATTTCTATTAAACCATGTAGTATATAAATAACAATATTTTAAAAGAATATAGTCAACAAGGAAAAGAAGGAGGATCTGGAAAACAAGATATAGGTGAATAAATAAAGCTGAGCAGATAAGGTAGATTCAAAAGAATAGTATCAGGCACGAATAATTAATTTAGAACCATAAGGGTTTTAATTTCAAATATTAATACAAAATTTCTTTGTTGGAAATACTTTTATAATAAAATACCTTTATAATAAAATACTTTTTATAACTCGATGTTTCAACAAGTTTATCCTTGTTCCTGTAGACTCTGGTAGTGCGTTGATCAGGCGCAAAACTAGAATTCTCCAAGTACTTAGTAGACTTGTTTCAACACCCAGTGAAAATACTGGAAAAATTTTTAAAACAGATATGGAAAGTACAATCCAAACAAAACGAATCAAATCATGGATCGCAGATACACAATGGTTACGCCTGGGTCCCCTAGGAAACATCCGTACCCTTTAAGCATTCACTGCCTTGCGAATTTCGCCATGCAACAAAACGGTGGACCGCAGGATACATAAAAATGGTTATGCCTGGATCCCCCAGGAAACATCCATACCCCGTAAGCAATCTCTGCCTTGCGGATTACGCCACTAACACGACCATAGATCGCAGATACACAATGGTTACGCCTGGATCCCCCAGGAAACATCCGTACCTTTTAAGCAATCACTGCCTTACGAATTACGCTATGCAGTCGAGTTCGTAAGACCATGGGTAACGCCATGGAATTCGAAGGACACTCGAGTATCATATCCGGAAAACCAAAATCAGAGAGAATAATATCGATAGAATGAATCCAAGATGTGGCCACAAATCGGATATCAAGCAGAAGGCACTTTCCATATCTTTACTTCGAAAATATGTATCATATAGTACCTTTTCAAATCACTTTCAAATATCGTACTTATATAAAATCCATTATATATAAGATTTAATTTTCAAATCAAATACTTTCCAAAATCAATAGTATATCAAATCATACTTATATAGACTTCAATTATATAAGATTTCACTTTCAAATGGAGTACCTTTCAAATCTATAGTTTTCGAATCCATTTCATACTCATACAAATCAATTTTATATAAGTTCGACAACTCCCAAATCAAGTGTTTAGTAACATAAGGTTCTCAAATTTCAATTTGTTTCAATATCAGTTCAATTTCAAAATCATATACAATTTCACCAAATTATTTCTTCTCAAATTAAATATCTTTAGTTTCAAAGTTTCCAAAATAATAGATTTAGAAAATAAATCCAAATTTCCAAATCGATAATTTAAGTCAACCAATTCATTTCCAAAATCAAATGTTTTCAAAATCATCTTATACTTATGTAAGGTCTATCTTATATAAGGGCCAAATTTCAAAATAAATTTCGCTGTACGAAGAGCTATATGGGATTGTATATCTTTGCTTTTATGGGTTATATATCTTTGAAATTTAAATTGGAATTTTCTTTTAGTAAGCAAAGATATTTAACCCGACAGCTTTCAATTTCAGCGTCAAAAAATATCAATGATATTAGAATATAAGATGTACGTACGTCATTATTTCACAAAATCACATTTGATCGCTCGCTCGATCACACAAGTTCGCTTTCGAACTAGTATTGTCCATTCGACTTCCCTAATGCGGATTTCGATATGGTTTCTCGACTAGAAGCCATCAGTCTCCTTGCATAGCCATATACTACGATAGAGAATTCTAGAATCAAGTCCAAAATCCATATCAAATATTCGCCATCAAGAATCGAATGAAAAACCATAACACGAAATGGTGTAATCCACCTCGAACTTGTGTACTCAAACCTGGATCAAATTAATTATGCGAATAAAAACAGCATACGTACAACTTATATATTTATTCCAACTTGTTAAATATATAGTTTCATAAAGATGTTACTAAGTTAAAACATTTAAACTAAATTTTATTCAAAATATTTTGAAGACCAAATTCTTCTCAAGACATTTCAAATCTAAATTTCATATTAGAAAATTTTAAAATTTGCCTTATTCATTTACTTAACCAAACAGTTTCAACTATTTAAGTCATATTACTTCATACTTAAACATTCAAAACAACCTATATACTTTATCAAAATACTTTTCAAAATTTCTTAGCTTTGAAAAGTTAACCTTGATTTGGAAGTACTCGAACTCCAATATAGTCGAAGAAATCATTTTCAAATTCAAGAGTTGGAAATCATCAACAAATCAGTAAATTAATTTTAATAGATAGGGTTATATCAAATCCAAAACTCGAGGACTGAACACCGGCTTACTTCAAATCATTTCAGATATATATATATATATCCATATATCTTTCGCATATCAAATCTTACTTCAGAATTTAAAATCAAAATGGTTTCACAAAATCACTCGCGTAGCAATGCTACTAAAGTGGCCTATCCCTCACTCTGAAACTCGAAAATCAATGTCGATGATGCGTGCACTCATCACCGAAATTATTTTCCAGCGACATAAGTGAGTTCTGGACTTCTATTTTCCCAAACTTCTTTTGAAATTTCTTTGAAATCATTCGAAACTTATTAAAATCATTTGAAACATTTCTTATTCGGAAAATACTTTTAAATCATATTATTATTATATATTTCAAAATCTTAAAACCAATTTCAAAATACCGGAGTTCAATTCTCGAATTTCAATTTCAAAATCCTTCAGTTATAAATCATTTTTATATAACTCAATTTCTTATATAATTTTTCAAAATTACAAATCCTTTCGAAACCTCAAATTCTTATTTTAAAGGGTTTATAATCTTTATCGAAAACATTTCACTTTTATATATGGAACGTAATCATACTTATAAAAATAATAATTTCGATTTAGAAAACAATTTCTTAAAATACAAACAAACCCGATTTCAAAGGATGATTTAAGAATGGATTTCAAACAAAGATAGAGATTCAAATTAGAGGGACTCTAATCGATTAGGATTTCTGATTCGAAGATAAGTTCGAACGAAAATGAGATAATTAATTACAAAACGATAGATCGATACAGTTATATAAATCGCGGGCGACCTTAACCGATCAACCGTGATTCCAAAATAAGATCAGTGCCGAATTCTAAGGCAAATCGACATTCGATCGCCAAAGATAGAATTCGACATAGCAAAAGATAGCAGCATTTAAACCGAGGGATATATAAATCTCCGGTGAATCAATGCTAATTATAAAGAAGTTTCACCCCTTCACAATTCCTTCAAAGATTGGCGGGATCGCCTATTCTTATAGAGATCATTCGAAGTGGAGTTATGGGATACTCCAGAATCAAAAGAATACTAATAGAGAGAGACAAGAATGAATTTTGGAACCGTAGGGAATGTTCCAAAGTTCAAAGGAAATCGAGTCAAAAGGAAGAGATTAAACTCAAACGAAAGTGATTCTGTAAATAAATTTACAATATATGCTAAGTTTCGCCTAGAGCCAAAGCTCTGATACCAACTGTAACGACCCGCTATTTTGGACCATTCAAATCGACAATAAATCCACACATGTCGGACTTGAATAATTCAAAATATCAGATTGTTATTTAAATTTGGCAAAAATCAGCATATGCAGTAAATAAATCAATCACAGAATCACAGACACAGAGTAATACAATAATACGCAGCGGAATAGATAAAATAGTAGTTCATGAAGCTACTATATAAACATCAGAGTTAGAAATAAAATACAACAGAATATCTCAAATGCAATGAAGTCTTCAGTACAACAGATGACTTCTCTGAACAAATCAACTAGAAGAGCTGAAAGCTGAGGCGATAGTTGGATCTCCAAAGGAAGCTCCAAACTCCAAAGGTGAGTCTCAAATGTTGTATCACTCGGTCTGACCCGAGCGTAAAGCAAAACACAAAACACTCGAGTCAGGATTAACATTCTTATACTAATAAATCCAACTCAAGTGAAATATCAATTGAAATATAAGTAACTTAAAGGATGTTTGGGATAACCATCCTCTAAGGATCTTCAGAACTATCTACAAGGTGGAAATATACATTATAACACCGTGGTCATTTCAATTTAATTTATACTTCAAAACCCCAAATATCATTTCATTTCAAATATAACTATTTTCCAAAATAGTATATATAGGTTAAATAATTTATAAAGTAAAGTATTTATAATTTCCTTAAGTTCCACAAATCGGTTCAAATCAACTCAATTTCCAAATTCAAATTTATTCAAAGTTCAATTCATCAATTTAATTCATTTCTAAACAGATCATTTAAATTTTCAATATATTTCAAAGCTTTAATATTCAACAATTTCAAAGTTAAATTTAACAGTTTCAAATAGCTCTTGATTTAACTTCATTTATTATTTAATCAGGGAATATTCACTTAATAAATTCAATATCATTTGACTAGCCTTAAATTTCATTTTTACTAAATATTTCCTTAAATTTATTTAAACAAGAAATATTCATTAAATTATTTAAATCAAACTCAAGTTATAAATCATATCTTAAATTCCAATTTCAATAAGCTTTATATTGGTTTAATTAAATAAAATTCTTTACTAAATTCAAATTATCATCCCAACCTTAACTTATTCAAATTTTTACCAAAATCTATTTTGAAATATAAATTTTATACTTAACATATTATATGTATTAAATCCATCTTAATTAAATTAAATATCATTATTAAATCTATATATATCATTACCATTTATATATAAAATTCTAAGAATCAACATTTGTTAAAACCATATATTTCTTTCCAAAACCATAGAATTCAATTTCAAAATATTTATATATATGGACCAACGGTGTCTGTATATATATTTATCATATGGTTAAGTGATACTGATATTTATCATTTCAATCCGAAATTTAAATATATACGGGTAGATATCATTTCGACCCGTAATCCCAATTTCAATTCAAATGAAAATCGCTTGGGTTTATCATTTCAACCCATAACGAAATTCTCCTATTCTAAAGTCCGTTCGGGTATGTATCATTTCAACCCATAGTGAATTCTATTCTAACAGGGAACTTGCAGAGTGATAACAGATAATATAAAATATAACAACAGACATATATCATCAATATAAATAACAGATACTGGTGTCAGATGTCATAGGTGAACATATATAGATAATAGTAATAACAGGCATATAAATACTAGATACTGGTGTCAGATGTCACAGGTGAACATATACAGATGATAGCATACATAAAAATTTAAATAACTACAGCATCATATTTCAATTGTCGTTTCAATTGAAATCAAATTTAATAAATACAAGAGCGTTAATCGTGAGTGATTGCTCACTTTTCGAGGCTAGATAGATTTGATAAAGAAATAAGCTACGAATCCAGGTACGAATCTCAAAGCAAGGCAAGATTGAACGTGAATTGGACGTACAGGGCTGATAATCAAGAATTGATAAACTGAATCAGAATCAGTTTGATATATACATAAATATTTGTTATTTTATTAAAATTATTATTTAGTCTAAGAAAAAAAATTAAAAAAAAATATAGTTAAAAAAAATACATACTTAATAAAAATCAATTTAGTTCAAAACCATTTAAAATTCATGTAAAAAAAAATCAATTTAGTTCAAAAAAAATCAATTTAGTTTTAACCGAGCCCATGTATACTCTCCTTATAAAACCATACTCAAAACCAATCTACAAATGCAGACACCACGTAATATATGCAGACAAAAGTATGTATAAACAAATATGCAGACTTAACCTTATATTTACTAATATATATAAATATGTGACTAATGTATATATACCGTACCACATAAAAAAAAATTTAATACAGCTTGCATAAAACACTTAAACACCTAAATAACACATATACCTTCTATACTTACATACACATATACGGTTAACAAAATTTACAATATTAAAATTTATATACTATACAACATAAAAGTATAAGTTTATATAAAATAATATAACTTTTAAAAAACAGAGACTAGTATAAAACACCCCTATAACAGACTTAATATAAACTACCAATATATATATAAACCAACTTTATAAATCAAATATTATAAACAAATATACTTAAAGTTCTCAGCAACTCGTTGATATAAACAATATATAACGACTTATATAACTTACACGTACAAACTAACCTATCATAAGAACTAATCTAACACAAATAATATACTGACAGTGGAAGACAGGGACAAAGCAAAGCCCAACACACAAAAAAAAACTATATGCATATAAATATTTGCAGAGAGGTAAAGGGGAACCTAGAAAGCAAGCGAAGGTGGTGGCAGGTTGGCCATTGGGCGGCTGGAGGGAAGAGTGACGGAGTGTTGGCAGGCGAAGGTAGGGGTGCCGGGAAGTGGTGCGGCCACTCAGTTGAAGGTGGCTTCGGCTGGTGGAGCAAAGGGCCGAGGCTCGCTTGGTTTTGGGAATGGGCTGTCATCATGAGTTCATGGAGGCTATGGGGTGGATGCGTGCATGGGTCAGAGCACAAGGAAGGAGAAGACTGCGCGGAGAGATGAGCTGGATCCGGCTTAAATGGAGGAAAGAATAAATAAAAGAGAAGAAGGAAGAGTGGAGTAGTTTCTCAGAACTCAAATCATACAGCTATTATAAAACGAATAAGTATATTGATTCTTTTAAAGTCGTTCCATTTTTTTCTTTTTTTTTTCTTCTCAAAAATTGATGGAAATAAAGGCAGACATGAATGTGGTTTATAAATGAGGAAGTGACAGAAGCTTGTAAATTATCTAGAAAATGAAGAGTTGCTGGACCGTGAATAACGCATGCTATTGAAACAAAAGAAAAAGTGGAAATGAACAGTGAGCTATAGAGAACGTTACCTCTTTAAATGAAATGTAAGAACATTAGTCACAAGCTGTTATGATTTAGCTGAAACATTTAAATCAATTTATATTGTTTGGGCAGTCACGATTCAAAGTTTTAAACCAAAAGAAAATAAAAAGTCACAAAAGCGGTATCGATACGAAGTACGATTTCATCGTTTCGTCGCGTACCGGGCCTCAGAACACACAAATAAATATACCGTAGAGATCAGCATGGCGAGACGATCAAAACGGTATACAGATATTGGTGGTACGATCATCCAATCAAAAGTCGATAACCGGTACCGGAAATGCTGCTATTTGGCCAGAATTAAGATAAACGGAGCAGTAGAAGTCCACATTTGGAAAAACGATTTTCGCAGTCTGATTCAGAATAATCTGAATAAATTTTCTCCTGTTGACATATTTTGTTTTCGGAAAACTTTTAAATTCACTGTTATTAACCGGTTTGATTTGAAATGAAATTTTACCGGAAAATAAACTTCAATATTATCAGATGAAAATTTACCAGTTTCTATATTAAAATAGACGTATTCCAAATAATAAATTTTTAATTTCAAATTTTATTGTTTAAAATTTCACAAATTTCCAATTATATATACTTTTAAAAGCATTAAATTTTGCGGGTCGTTACAATCACAGTAATCACCTTGATGATTTTTGTGAGGGAGAAGAAAGTTGAAGAAGTGAAGGAATTCCAGTAGAGTAATAGCAGCTCTCTCTTCGGAAAAGATTCATCTCTAGTTGCAGGTAGGTGAGTATTTATATGGAAGTTCAGTGGGTATTAGGCTAGAAATCTAGGTGTAGAAGAGTCCAATTGTTACAACAAGTCTTCACCAAAAATCTTAAATCAATCTGAGTCATTTCTATGGATCGCTAGCTATCCATCAACTTAGCATATTTTCTACCAGAAGCCTTTACTTAGTGTTTTGAAGGAGCTCGGAAAGTTTGAGGGCGATCTGATCTATCTCAATGGATCGCTAGATATCCATAGTGGATGGATCGCTAGCTATCCGTAGGAGATGAATCGCTAGTTATCCATCCATATGACATATTTTTAGGTGATCTTTGTTTGGTTGTCCTCCTATCTTCTATTCAAGTGCCTTGTCCGAATATCAAGTTGTTTGGAGTTAGTTGTATCATTCGTCTTCATGGGTCATCTGGTCCTGAAGAATCATCCAAAACTTGCTAAAATCTTAACGTAAATGAATGAAAATTTGCCAGAGCACTCTAGGGTGCGTTAAGGACCCACCATATAAATTTGAGGTGATGGGGCCCACACTGGATCGCTAGCGACCCATCAAGTCAAATCTAAATGACTTCAATTTTTTTATAGGCCTTCTCCTATGTTTTCTAAATGTTCTCCCAAAATTTCAAGTCAATCTGCCTTTGTATGGTTCTGTAGGTCCATTTTAAGTTAGCTAATTCTGGCCAACCAGCTTGAATCAAATGAGTTTGCACTTCTTGAGCTAGATTGTTTGGCATGCTATGAAACTTGGCAAGTGTGCTTAGAAATGGCAATGAATCATGATGCAAGAGGTTTGGAGGGTCTATGAGCAAGCCTTATGGATTGCTAGCGATCCATAGGTGATGGATCGCTAGCGATCCATCACCTTAGCTTATTTTGACATCTTTTCTCTTGGGTCTTTCTCTTCTTCGTTTTCTAGTCCTTTTGGTTGATTCTTGAGTTATTCTGGCGTAGTCTGAATGTTCTTTCTCTTATTGAATTTTGATGGGTTAAAAACCCAGTTAACACTTGCCCCCCAAAGTACGCCTTTTGAATGAAAGGTGTGCTTTGTTTTAGAACAAGTTCCTGTCTCCAATCTTCGATAATTGAGTTTTTTAGCTGCTTTAGCCTTCGTGAATCGTCCAGTTCCTTCGGATTCTCTTGCCAATAACAAGTCAGTCCAAACCAGCTACATCCTAAGACTCTAGACTCTACCCAAGTGTAAACTATACATCACAATCATTCCAATTTCATTCAGAGTTATTACATCACATATCTATAATTTAAATCACATGCTTCCAATTACATCGCATATTTCCAGTTACATCACATATCTCCATTTACATCACATATCTCTAACTGTCCCATGTTCATCCGGGATTTACATCATTATCGCTCAAATTTGATTCATAGTTATGATATCATATATCAAAATCAAATCATACATCGAAATCACATCATATCATATTATACATCATATATCAAACTCATTCTGTGTTCACCCAGGATTTATCTGTTTTATTCAATTTATAAGGCCTTCAAATCCTTTTTGCAATATCAAATCTGTTTTAAGGTTCGGTCTCTCCAGATTGTTTAATGTTTAGTTTAATGCGCGATCTCTCTAGATCGTTTAATGTTTAGTTAAGTTAAGGGGACGATCTCTCCGAATCATTTCTTTGTTAAGTTAAAGGGGATTAAGTAAGCCCGTCCACTCGCTTTCAATTAAGGGACTTACTTCTTGCACTCCGGTCGGGACTATATGGCATTTGATATCGTACAAGCCCATCCACTCACTCTCCGACAAGGGGACTTGCACCTTGCACTCTGGTCCCATCTCTCCTGTCAGGACTCTATGGCGTTCAAAATCAGTCATCGCATATGAATTTCACAAAATTCAAATTTCAAATCAAAGCAAACAAGTAGAAACTAAATAAGCAAAAATCCTAAATATTTATTCCATACATCCGACTCAGAGGATGGAAAGGGACCAATCTTTGTTTTATGCATGTCCAAGCGGTCTGAGATTATTATCCTAAGCAGTCATCCCAGATATCCGACTCAGAGCGTGACAAGGAACCAATTTAGGTTTAGCACACGTCTAACTGATCTGGGGTCATTATTGTTTTTACAGCTAATATACGAAAAGGAAAGTGAAAAAAGAAAGAAACCAAAGCAAAGAGTAGCAGCCAGATCTATTTTCCCATCCATCCTGGTTATCTGTCTTGGCCCCGATCCCTGGGCATTCCTTGAAGCATCTACTGTGGGTAGTGGCTGCTCCGGCTGTGCTATTGCAGCTCTGTTCCTCACGTACTGCAACAGTTGGTTATTCCGAACCAATTCTTCTATCAAATCACGAAGGTGTCGGCATTCATTCATTTCATAACCGCCCAGCTCATGGAAGATGCAAAACTTTCTAGATCCTTTCTCTTTATCAGTGGGCTATCTTCTCAGAGGCTTCCGATAGGAAATTTTCCCCCTAGTGTCTAGGTATATCCTTTCTAGGGTTTCGATCACCTCAGAGTAGGAGGATAATTTGGGCTCCCTCCTTTGTCATTTCGGTCCCCTAGAATCATCATCGGCTTCTCTTTTCCCATTGTCTTTTCCAAATCCTGCTCTAGAGGATCCCTTTCCATCCACAGCGTAAATTTCAGCATCTTGAGCTTCATATACAGCGTCAACTTCCTCTTGACGTAAATATCTCTCAGCTTCATACTAAAACTCAGTAAGATCCATTGGTGGATCTCTCTTAAGTGTTGCCCTGAAGTTGGTCTTGCTTGCAACTTCAGACATTGCCGCCACCAAAATCACTGATGGGTCCGACCTATCAACCATAGCTACCGCTGCATTGAATCTTGTTAAATAACTTCTCAAGGTCTACCTGCACCTTTGTTTCACATTTTCCAATGTCATTACATTCTTTGGTTATGCAACATGAACTCGAAATTGTCTTAAAAATCTGCCCACTAACTCGGTCCACGTGCTAATGGACCAATTCTCCAGCTGTCTAAACCACATTGCCGCTAAACCCGTTAAGTATAATGGGAAGCACCACCCCATTACTTCCTCAGAAGCACCTAACACTTCCATATGTTGGATATATCTCATTAGATGAATCATTGGATCGATATTTCCATCATACATTTCTAATGCGGGAAGCTTGAAATTAGGAGGATTTCTCACATTTTGGATATTAGCAGTAAACAGGTATCTGTTCACATCTTCCAAACCCTAATCCGTGGGTCCTCCTCTAACCAACCTTCTTACTAATTTAGCAATTTGATATTCACCATCCAATGAAGGTCTTCGTCCGAAAGCAATTTTCTACCCCTGCCTTGGCAAGGGAAATCTGATGCATACTCCACTGGTTGCACATTAGTGTTCTGCCCTACTCTCCTAGTTTCATTCTATCCTTCGATCCTCCGAGGTAGCTCTGGCACATATTCCTCTACCGGTTGCACTCTAGTATTCAGATTAGCTCCCTACCACCAGTTCCAGGAGTTTCAACAGTCACTCCATTGTTGGCCCTTTCGTTGCTAGCTCCAATATTGATCCCATCATAGGTGTTGATTTCCATGTTGACTTCGGTGTTGCCCCCAAGTATCGGTTGCTATTGGCGTGGAGAATGTTCCATCTCATTCTAGTCCAACTCTAGCAGCTCCTGTATTGTTTCCCTGGGTCTGAATTCCTATAGCTCCTACAGTTTCTTGTTGTCCCATCCTTTGGAAGAATCCCTCCATTATCTCTTGTTGCCTAGCCTAGATACCATCCTGCATCTCCTTCATTAGCCTTTCCATTTCTTCTCTAGCTATATAATTGGATTGGTGAGAAATTGAGGATACTTCCTGACTGCCCCTAGGCTGTGGTTGACTTGTTCCCGTTTTAAATCTTGTGTTAGGCCTCTTCATTTTCCCCCCAATCACAGATTCAAACTTCAAGTTTTTGGATCTACCTTTGTTCTCAGTGAAAGCACCAAAATATTAACCCAAAAAATGGATCAACACCCTGGATCAAGTGTGAAAGCACTAGTGCAAATAATCAGCAACACAAATCTCGAATAAACAACCAATAAATAGCAGAAGTAAGAAAAGAGTCATAGAATTTTTACAGTGGTTCAGTCGACTCTGGCCTATGTCCACTATATTCAATCTTTATTATGTTTATACTAATTGAATCTATCTGGATATCAACTTGTTAGTCCTTAGATCTAAGTTACAATGAGTTAGAATAAGTCACAAATACAAGGGTTAACTGGAGAATCACAGTAACCACCTTGATGACTGTTGTGAGGGAGAAGAAAGTTGAAGAAGTAAAGGAATTTCAATAGAGTAATGTCAATTCTCTCTTCGAAAAAGATCCATCTCTAGTTGCATGTAGGTGATTATATAGGGAAGTTCGATGGGTATTGGGCCAAAAGTCTAGGTGTAGAAGAGTTTAGTTGTTACACCAAGTCATCACCAAAAATCTCAAATCAATATGAGTCATTTCTATGGATCGCTAGCTATCCATAGGGGATGGATCACTAGCTATCCCTAGGGGATGGATCGGTAGCTATCCATCAACTTAGCATATTTTTCTACCATAAGCCTATATACTTAGTGCCATGAAGGAGCTCAGAAAGTTTGAGGGCGATCCGACCTATCTTGATGGATCGTTAGCTATCCATAGGGGACGGATCGCTAGTTATTCATCCACTTAGCATATTTTTGATTGATCTTTGTTTGGTTGCCCTCATATCTTCTATTTAAGTGCCTTGTCCAAATATCAAGTTGTTTGGAGTTAGTTTGATCATCCATCTTCATGGGTTAAATGGTCTAGAAGAATCATCCATAACTCGCACAAATCTTAACGAAATTGAACGAAACTTTGCAGGAACACTCTAGGGCGTGTTTGGGACCTACCATAAAAATTTGAGGTGGTGAGGCCAAATTTGGATGGGTCGCTAGCAATCCATCTAGATGGATCGCTAGCGACCCATCAAGTCAACTCTAAGTGACTTTAGTTTTTTAGCCTTCTCCTATGTTTTCTAAATGTTCTCCCAAAATTTCAAGTCAATCCGACTTCGTATGAGTTCTCTAGGTCCATTTTAAGTTAGCTAATTCTGGTTAAATGGCTTGAATCAGATGAGTCTGCACTTCTTGAGCTAGACAGTTTAGCATGCTATGAAACTTGGCAAGTGTGCTTAGAAATGGTAATGAATCATGATGCAAGTGGTTTGGAGGGTCCATTAGCAAGCATTATGGATCGCTAGCGATCCATAGGTGATCACCTTAGCTTATCTTGGCATCTTTTATCTTGGGTCTTTCTCTTCTTCTTATTTTGGTCCTTTTGGTTGATTCTTGAGTAATTCTGGCATAGTCTGAATGTTCTAACTCTTATTGAATTTTGATGGGTTAAAAACCAAGTTAACACTTGCCCCCCCCCAAAGTACGCCTTTTGAATGAAAGGTGTGCTTTGTTTAAGAACAAGTTCCTTCACATTTCATTTTTGCTCCTCTCTTTTTCTTTGTTTTTTTTATTTTGCTTGTGGCCAAGATAAGAAATGGTCCCCACAAACAAAAATCCAAATCAAATGACTTAATCTACTAAAAATCGCAAAATTTGTTTTGTTGAACTCGTATGAGTATGAGTTTCAATTCTATAAAAGTTTTATTGGGTGCGGCGTCAATTTGGAATATTCAACGTTAGGACAGTGGAATAGGGTTCGAGATGGCAGGAGAGTTAGGTGGAGTTAGGGTACGGGGTTTGGTTGCATTGGATTTTTGGTGTGAAGGAGCATCGACAGCCAAAACTGAGGGGAGTGCGATCACCTGGGTGGAGTGCAACATTGATACGATTGCAAAATGGATCACAGGTTGTGACTTTATTGGAGCAGCCACGCTCGATGGCATAGGGTCTAGGGCATGGAGATATCGGTGGAAGATTCAATGAAACCGACGGTTAGTCTATTAGTGAACCGGAGATGGAGAACTCGAAAGTTGAAATGCACCGTGATGGGTCTGTGCATATTATTGTGCATGGCCTGGTGCTTGGGTGAGGAGATGGATTTGTTTAGGTGATTAAATTTGTAGAGTAATTTATGTTAATTAATTATATTTCTACCACAAATCTTATAAACTCAATAACTATCTTATACAAGGTCGAATTTGGATGCGGTCGTTTGCATTGGACTCGTATCAATATTATTTACACTTTGGAGTTGGATTCGAAGAATTTGGAGCTAGTAGAATTTTGAGCTAAAATCGATCAAACCAAAATGCGAAAGCGTCAATTGGAATTTTGGTGACTTTACTCACCTCTAAATAAACTATATGGTATTTGTGTTGGTATAGATTATTGGTGAATGTTTGGATGATAGTATATATCATTGTTTGATTGTTTGTTTGGATTTGAATTCCTACTTGAAAAGTTGATTGTATAAATAACCATTGTTTTGCAGGGAATTTGTACAGGGACCCTAAGGGGTTTCCCGCTATTATTAATTTACTATTATATGCATCCTAATTATATTCTTGTGTTGTTTATTTTGATGTTTGGTTGAAACATTGGTGACATACTATTTGATTTGTGTAAGGGTTGTTACAGTGATTATCGCTATAACATCACTTATGAAATATCATCTCCTTAGATCTTTATGTGTGTTGAACTTGTGCTCGTATTTTTATGAAATAAATGTTTGGTCATATTTTTGCGCTTTCAAAAAGCTATTTAAATTATGTTTTCAATTATTTTTGAGAATTTTGAAATAAAAGATAAGTGTTGTTTAAAGTTTATAAAAAGATTATAAATTTGTTTTATTTTCCTTTGGGATAATTTGCCGTTATTTAAAATTTATAGAAAGATTATAAATTTGATTTATTTTTTCATTCAGGATAACTAATGTTGTTTTTAAATTTATAAAAAGATAGCAAATTTGATTAATTATCTTTTGGGTTAATTAATGTTATTTTAAATTTACAAAAGATTATAAATTTGATTAATTTTCTTTCGGGATAATTAATGTTGTTTTGAATTTACAAAAATGATTATAAATTTGATTAATTTTCTTTCGGGATAATTAGTATGGTTTAAACTTGATTTTTCTTTTTCAATACTTTTAGCTAACTTTTCTAACGTATATCTAAGTGTTTTAAAAGTGGTTTGAAATTTATATATATTTTTTAAATGACTTGATATAAATTATCGAAGAAGAAGTTTTATTTTGAAATAAGGAAAGGAAATGGTTTTAAGATCTTAATATATTTTAGACTTGAGATTTTCCAAGTAATATTTGAAATGGATAGTTTAAATTATATTTCAAGTATTTTTGAGTTTATTGAAAAGTGAGAAGGAAACATGGATTATAATATCGTTGTTGTAATAAATATTTTCTGGGAGTTGAGAAAAGAATTCATGGATTATAACACTTTTGTTATAATAAATGATTTCGTAAAGTTATTAAGAAAAGTTGTTACTAAATTTAATAAATGTTGATATTCATATATCTTTGGTGGAGTTTTGTTTTAAAGATAATAATAAGTTGATTTATAAATGATATTTTATAAATGAAAAGATCTTTGAAAGGGAAGGTTTTAAAGAAAAGGCTAAGTGTAATGGATCTTGGGTTTATAGTAAACAATGTTTTAATGACATTTGTTTTTTACCCTTCCTTTTAGTATAGTTAGAAATATAATTTTCTTTTTAAAAATAATATTTTAAAGAGTGTTTTTTAAGTGTTTTACAAATATTTGTGATGTGAAAAATTAAGCATAAGTGAGACAAATGTTTTAAGAGATTTAATTTTCACATATGACCATTTTGATTTTCCCAATAGTTGATTCATCTACAGTCGATTCCACTGTCTTTCTGTGTTTCATCAATCTAAGATAATTTTTAGCTCATTTGAGTGTTGATTTCCTTTACTAGAAATAACTAAAACCAAAGCGCGGGTGGAATCCAAGCTATAGGGAGTTGCTCCCATTAGGGTATCTTCACATCTACTCTAGATCGGATTTGGTGGTATGCAAATGGAGATGTGAAATACTCGGATCCTCGGTAAGGTTAGCGGGGTCCGGCTTGGATGTGCTAGGGAGCCATCATAGTTCTCAAGTATATTTTCTAGAGGTATACTTTCAGTAAGAGGGTGCACCCTCCTAGTCATTGTTGGAAAATTTCCCTTTCCTTATTTTTGTTTCAAACTTTCGAATTATTTTCTTAATTACATTAAGAAGTGCTTGGAGCTCTTCTCGATGTTTAATTATTTGCATCCATTCTTTAAGTATGGATTTTGGTCTTGTTTATACCAATTCTTTCAAGTTTGTGTTTTGTTATAATTTGTTTCCATTCTTTCATCTATGGTTGTTGTTCTTGTGAGGTAAAACTCATTCTGTGTTAGTGGCTTAGTCTCGTAGAACTATTATATGTTTCCCATATTACCTGAGTTTTCTCACGCTGGTATTCCAGACTGATCCGGATGTTATTTTATTAGAATGCTTGGGTCAAACCGATTTTTTCTAGGTTATCATTGGTGGGACATGGAGCTCATGGAGTAGAGCTGGATGTTCAGCTGTCATGGTATTTTTATTTCATTGTATTATTATATATACCCATCAGCAATTGTAAGGTCGAGAAGTTATAACCGTCTAGGCTGATGAGGTTTGTTTTTAACTTTGATATACCTTGTATCTTAGAGTGACAACTTTTACTATCTTCGTTATACTGTACGTTGTCATTCAGCTATGAGATTCTATTTCCCTTTTTCTTTTTTTCTTCTTTTTATCTACCCTGATAATCTGCCTTTCCAGCACTTGGATGCTTAGCATTTGAATACAGTGGGCGTATTAAGTGACAACTTTAGAGGTTTGAAAATGTGGGTCGTTACACGAAGATGTGATGGTTCTATGGGATGGCTTCAAAATTTTGATGTGTGCATTTAGTGATAGATGTGAACATTTAGAGATGTTCCAATGATGGTAACTCGATCAATGGAGTCATGATGATGATGATCCACCAGGGCAGGCTCACAGAAGGAAGCTCGTGGATAGAACATTTGTTAACGTATTTCTTCATCAACCCCAAAGGTGAAAGAAAGGTGGATTTTTGGTTGGGCTAAAGCAATCCGAGGCTAAATTTCTAGGAAGGCGTATGCTCTATATCGAATCCATGAAAGTCTTGCATATGTCCAATATCAAGGTCAAAGTCATATCACATGTAATAATTCAAAATAGAGCCTTCAAACTTAAGGTTATAAGCTCGTTTAGAATTCAAAGAAAATTATAGTGAAGGAATCACAAATTCTTTGGAACTCAAAAGCGAGCCATAATTCAAGTCCTCTTTGTTCATATATTATGCAATTGTTGAATGTATAAGCTCCTATGTGCAAAAGTTAGAGTGTTACAATCGGTTCTAAAATCGCCAAATCAATTTAGGGTTACAAAATTTAAAATGTAAGAAATGAGACCCAAAAAAAATTCACGCTTTCTCCTATTCCCCTAGCTCCGTATTTATAGGGTGGAAGTGCGGCATAACAACTTGACTTCGACATGCATGATCATAGACAATGTCAATGGCGCATGGCATTAGGCCTTGACCAATGATGGCCTTCGACATTCTTGGGTGCATAATAGAGCTTCGGCCTCATCCCAATAAGAAATGCATTCATCAATTTGAAGCGACATTAGTATGAAGTGGAATTGACATGGAGTGGCATCGATATGGAGTATCTTCGGTATTGGCATTTTGCCGCCGATTGGTATTCTTATTTGGATTTTTCTGTACTAAATTTGATCCAACGAAATCTGTTTGCCTTCTTCCTTCTATAAATACTGGAGCTTTTCCATCGTTCCTCTTTTACCTATAATTAGAAGCACAAGCAAACAGAATTAAAATTCACCAAATCATTTGCAAATTCTAGTCTCTCGCAAAAATCAAGGTACATATCTTAATCGACTAAATAGCTTTTTATTCGAATTGTTATTGGGGCTCAATTTGGGGATTTTTGGGTTTGAGTCAGTACTTAGGTTTGTTAATACCCTAGATATTGATATTGATTTTGATGACAACAACCATATAATATTACTTCTAACGTATCTCTGAGTTGTGTGGTTATTTAAGATATATTATGGAGACAGTTAAAGAGATAAACAAGAACTCAATAGAAGAAAATGGATTATATAAGTAGGTTAATCAGAGCTATGGAAGAACAAAACTGATTGAAGAAGAATGCTAAAAGGATAGAAGTGCTTGAAGTGATGAGTAGTTAGTTGATTCTTAGAATTTCTTGTTATAGATCCCATGGCAATTATACTTGAAGATCATCAACCATTGACCTCAACCGAATCATAAAAATCCACAAAAATGATGTACTTTTGAAATTTGAAATTTGCTAACACTTATTGGTGTTGCTGATGTGTTGATGATCTATTTGGAAAATGTCTATACGTCAACATATCGGGGTCAAGTATGTTGACATACTTTCTGTTGGTTAGTTTTTTTAATTTAAATTAAGACATTTTCCCACTACCTCTTCACCAAAAGACATGTCTCTTCAACCACTATATAAAGGCCTTGGAAAAACAAAATTTTCAATCGGTTCTCTCTTCATTCTCATACTCTTTCTCTTCCATACTTCTGCAAAAGAAATCCGTTGCATATTCTTTCATTCTCTTTTCAAATCCATACCATTTCACTTTGATTCTTCAAGGATTTGCAAACCACATTATATCAAAGAGTTTCTACTTGAATTCATATCATTCTCTCTCTGATTTTATCCTATTACTCAAAGAAGTCAAAGATATATTGCCATTGGAGGTCTATAAGATCATTATACCGAATCTACGAGAATCCATATTAAAGATAGGACTAATTGCCATACTCTGCTGTTGTTTGTGAACAGGAGAAGGTGTGTTCTTGTAGTCTGTAAAATCAAGAGGGTGTATCTTGTGGCCCGTGAAATCAAGATTGTAAAGGTGTTCTTGCCACATGTGGAAAGTAAGCGATTATAGTGAAATTCTGCATGATGTAGTGCAGGACTAGATGTAGGATTGGTTAATCTAAACCACTTTGAAAATCCTTGTGTTGTTTACTTTACTGCATTTTGCTTTACTATTTACTTATTCTATGATTATTGTTTTTCTATTTGCAATTTGATTAGATATAGTGTTAAAGTCATAAGTTAGTTCTAAATAATTGAAATATACACTTCACCCCCTCTAGTGTTGTAATGCCCTTGAATTTTAATTAACACTATTTGGGAAATTTAATTGGATAAATTAAAAAGGATGATGTGAATAATTAGGGAGATGAGATTAATAAATTCAATGGCCGTGTCTTAATGAATGAACTAAAATAAGACTTAACTAAATTTAGAAGGAGGAATCTCCTAAGGGGTAAACTTAGAAATGGGGCTAAATTTTTTAGTATAAATCTCTTCCTCCACCTTAATAAACTTTCACTTTCTCATTCATAACTCCTCACCTTACTTTTGGTCGGCCATTAAAAGCTCTAGGAAGAGTAATAAATTGAAGAAAAAGCTAAGGAATTAAATATAGGAAATTATCTCATTCTCTAATCAAGTAATCAAGGTGAATAATCATGTTTATCATCTCATTTTTCTTTGTTTGGATTGGCTATGGGTTATACCCATTTCATGTTTGTGATTTGGTTAAAATATAACCATTTAAACCTTTGTTTGGATAAGATATATGTATTTTAAATGTTAATGGGCTAATTAATACGTTTTTATTCGGTTTTGGTTAAATTCCGAGTTGTTTTGATCTTCATATGCTTTGAAATTTTAATATGGTGAAGATAACATATTAATTGATTTTCTAGAATTTTTCCAGATTTTTCTATGGTGTTTTAATAGTTATATAAAATTATTTAAAGAATGGGACTTAAATGTTTTATATAATTATAAAGGAGAAAGGGGCTTTTTCAAATTTATTTAAATTTCCAAATAAGGAAAGTCGACAGCAATTTTGAATATAAAATTCTGGCAACCAATCAGATTTAGACAAACAAGGTAGGTGGGGTACAAAAGAACTGTTTTAAAGTATAATTTTCACTATTCCGACTCTTACGACAAGGGCTTCCGCCTTCATTCCAGACCTTCCGACAAGGTCGAAAGGTTTCAAACCTTTCAACTAGGTCAAAATTCAATGGATATGGTATCAGGCGACTAGAACACAGTGAATTGAAAGTGGTCGAAAGGTTTAAGGATGAAAGGTTAGAGCTTTCGAAAGAGATGAGGTTTTGTTTTGGTTTTAAGGAAAGTACGCCTGCTAGCTTTCGACA
Organism: Allium fistulosum; assembly: GCA_030737815.1. Lineage (NCBI taxonomy): Eukaryota > Viridiplantae > Streptophyta > Magnoliopsida > Asparagales > Amaryllidaceae > Allium > Allium fistulosum. The sequence continues at coordinate 1,029,941,416 of CM060902.1, forward strand.
AAGACTTTTGACATTGTCAAATGGTTTAAAAGAAAAAGGTTTCGATTTGTTTGCTTTCTTGTTTTGAATGAAACCTTTCGACAAAGTTGAAAGGTATAGCTTTCGACAGGGTCAAAAGCATAGTTGCCGCATCCAAACATTTCGACCAAGATGTAGTCAAAGGTTATCTTTTGTTTTCTAAAACTTGTCGCCTCTCTCCATTGTTTTTGAAGGGTTGGTTCAAACACTAACACTCCATTGTTTTTGAAAGGTTTTGGTTTCAAAAGATTTAGGTTTTTAAGGGGTTACCTTCAATGATTTCGAAAGGATTTGACTTTGAAAGGTTTTTGTTTTAGAAAGGTTTTGTGTTGAAAGGTTTCGTTGCTATCGAAAGGTTTATAAATGGTTTTATAGAGGGGATACCCCAGGCTTTCGACATAGTCAAAAGGTAGATCCTTTCGACTAGGTCGAAAGAAACCTTCCAACAGGGCCGAAAGGTAAGACCTTTTGACAAGGTCGAAAGGTATGTTTTTGTGATGCTTTCAAAAGGAAGGCTTCCAAAGGGGCTAACTTCAGATGTTCATTTGCTTTCGAATGGGACTTCATTCGAAGGGGTTTAAAGGGCTATATTTTTCCACTTTTCCTTAAGTAAATTTTGCTAATTTGAAGGAGTTACTTTGAAGGGTTATACCATAAAATACTTATTTTGTTGAATATGTAAGGGGGTCCTTATATAAATTGGATGTTATTAAACCTTGGGAACATTGGGGTGTGTTTAATGTTTTCGATACATAGTTTGGGGTTACAAACAGAAATATGCTTTCAAAAATATACATTGGGGCTATCAATATGTTTTTATTTAATTTAACCTACTTGGGGCTACCAATGGGAATAGGTTAAACATGTGGTATACCTAGGGAAAATAAGTATCATGAGGATCAGGAATTTTTATAAATAATCAAAGGGATCATGATGTTTTAATTGGTCAAGTGATGGGTTCTTGGTTAACCTAGGAAAACCATGGAATGTGCGGTGGATAGCCCTCATCAAATTTCTAAAGTAAAGAATGTTTTACCAGAGGTGGTTCGCCTCGGGATTTGGTACCCAAGTGTTCATAGTCATCCTAGGAAAACTATGGAGTATGTTGTGGATAGTCCACACCATCTTTTATAAAACAATGTACGATGGATACTCTGCATTTATTTTAAATGGATTTGGGATGGATAGTCCTATTAAATTATGACAGATAGTCATTTTAAAGATTTTAGAAGGGAACTATAATAAATTGATTTTAGATGGAAAATCTAACAAATTGCTTTTAGATGGGATATCTAATAAATGGGTGGATGGGATATCCAATATATATGATTTATGGCTTTATTTCATATTATGTTAAGACTAATCGTTTTGGGCGCAGGAGCATAGTAAATGATTTGCATGTTTAGTTTTGGATAATAGTGAGGGTAAAATCCGTTCAGCTAAGCGGCGTGGTCTCACTAGATATCTATTTATGATAAGAGATGATAGGGTATTATTCAGAACAGACTTATTGTCCGACTCGAAGTTTGTGTTTCTCCACAAACTCTCGGGTACTCATAATTAATTTCAGTAGTCTGAGAGTGGGAGACTTTCAGGTGTTTGGACGAATAAGCTTCTGGAAACGTGCAAGAGGCAGTGTTAGCTATATATGAGCTATTTTGTGTTTTCTGCTATGATGTACTAAGAACTGTAACGTTCATATTATTAGTTCTCTAATCATCATAAGGGGCATCTTCATATGTCGCTCTTATTGTATTTTGTACATGTATATGTGATCAAAACGTGGTTAACGTCTGGGATTATGTAATTAAATCTTAAATTGTAATTTGCATGAAATGAGAAATTCTATTTATTAGAAGTTTAAAAATTTTCATATTCATGTGTTCCTATGTATAATTATTAACTATGCTGCATTCGGTCGCTATGAAATAACAACTACGGATAACTGCAGCATCAGTAGCGGTTAGTTTTGGGCTTCAGAAGACATGATGTTACAAGTTAGTATCAGAGCATAGTTTATGTACTTAAAAGGAATTTAAACCTTAAAAGATTTTAAAGCATAATATAAAATATGTTTGGGCTTGGGTAAGCGTTATAGTAATGTTTGTGTACTTTGCTATAAATACCTAAGTATGTATTCCCCACTCTCTTAGACCGTTCTTTTCTATCTTACCAAGATTGGATTTCAGGTAGTAGGGAAGTAAGATATGGAGGCAGGAAACAGAAGAGTGAATCAAGGTGGGAGACGCACCGCAATAAGTGGAAATGTTTAACCCAATACTAGGAGCAAGCAGTGTGGACATGCAAATGCAAACCCAGATGCAAATGCTAACGTTGGTGGTGAGATTCTGAGGGTTGATATTGGGATAATGTATTAGTTCTTTGTGAATATGATGCAAGATGGAGCAACTGTGGGAGTGGCTGTAGGGATTGCTGGAGGAGCTAATCTGATGGCCCCAGTTGGCAATAATTATGCCAAGCTAAGCAGTGATTATGCTATTCTTGGAGGGAAACCTTTTCTGGGAACCGAGGATGCAGTAGGAGTGGAGAACTGGCTATTGCATTGTAAAAGGATATTTGCAGATCTCAGCTTGATGGATATGCAGAAGAGGGGACTTTCTTCAAGGCAATTGCAGGGAGCATCATTGTTTTGGTGGAACGGAGTTACCGTGGGAGAGCCAGAGGATGACCTGACTTGGGCTGAATTTCGAAGGAGGTTAGAAGAAAGGTTTCTATCAGAGGTTGCCAAGTCAACATTGCTTAGGACATTTGAAGATTTAGTCCAGGGGTATAGATCGGTGATTGAGTATGCTACAGAGTTTGATGAGTTGTCCCATTACGGATATGCTACTGTAAATACTGTCATTCAGAGGAATGATAAGTTTATCAGGGGGTTTAACCCTAAGATCGCTAGAGCAACCATGCCAAACCTCCAGGATTTGTGTCATATAATTGTCGAGATGGCTATTCGGAATGAAGAGATGCTTTCTACTTTGGAAAATGGGAAACCAGCTGAGATTCAAACTTTTCACGGTAAGAAGCATAAGTTCTTCAAGAAGAAAGGAACCCAATCGAGGGTAGCTGCTAAGAAGAGCAAGGCTAATATTGTTTGTTACAAGTGTGACAAGAATGGGCACTATGCTAATGAGTGTCGCTTGGGTGACGGAAGAGAAGTTGTAGTGAGGCCGAATATAAAGTGCTACAACTGTGGCTAAGGGGGTCATTACAAGAACAAGTGTCCCGAGGCTGCTAAAGCTGGAAAGGGAAAGGTCTTTGCGTTGGAACCATCATCCTCTAGACCAATGGCTGTTGAGAAAGGAAAAGCTATGATGTAAGGTATGCTTATGATTCATAGTACTCCGTGCATCGCACTCATTTATATCTCAGTATTTAGTAAATTGCTTATGTCTGGAACCAGCTAGAACTTGATTTGTTAGGTCATATGTTTGCATGCAGTTTATATGTTTTTTATTTTGTGGGTTTCGGGATCATATTGGGTTTGGATTGGTCAGATAGATATGATGCTAGGATATTTTGCCAAGAGGGGGAAATATCATTGAAACACCCTAATAACCATAACCGAGTCATTTACTCCGTAAGGAGTTCGAACGGAAATGCATATGCATTATTGGGTGCCATGGGAACGGAAGCAGAGTTGAAGCAGGTTTATATTGCAAGAGAATTTGCGGATGTGTTTGAACCAGTTTCGGGCTTACCGCCAAAGAGAGCAATCGAGTTTCGAATAGATCTCATACCGGGAGCTGAACCCGTAAGTAGACCACCTAGCAGGATGTCACCAACCGAGATGAAGGAGTTGAAGTTGCAGTTAGTGGAATTGGAAGGAAAGAATTTCATCCGGCCAAGTAGTTCACCTTAGGGAACGATCGCGGTATTCGTCAATAAGCCAGTTGGTTTGTACAGGATGTGCATCGACTATCGTATGTTGAACGAGAGGACGATCAAGAATCAGTATCCTTTGCCGAGAATCGATGACTTATTCGATCAGTTGAGTGGAGCTAGAGTGTTTTCCCAGTTGGATTTGGTGACATGTTTCCATCAGCTAAGAGTGCCAGAGGACAGTATTCCTATGATGGTGTTTAGGACCAGATATGGGTCTTACGAATGGTTGGTTATGCCATTCGGGCTTACTAATGCACCAGCTTTCTTCATGAATTCGATGAACCAGGTTTTCCGAGAGCACTTGGATAGGTTCATGTTGGTTTTTATTGATGACATTTTGGTATATTATAAGAATGAGAAGGATCATGCAGATCATCTTACAATAGTGTTGGAGATGCTAAGGCAACATCAGCTGAAGGAGAATTCCTCCAAGTTTCATTTCTGGAAGAAGGAAGTGAAGTTCCTTGGTCATGTTGTTTCTAAGGAAGGGTTAGCAGTTGATCCGGATAAAAGCTGTGTTAAGGATTTCTCGTGGATAGTGGCATCCTTAATTATGCTAACTAGGAAGGACGTGAAGTTTGTTTGGTCTGACAAATGTGAGGAGGCATTCCTTAAGTTGAAACATTTGTTAACTAATGCGCCCATGTTAGTAGTTCCAGATAGGAATCAGGGGTTGGTAGCTTACACTGATGCTTATGGTACTGGGTTAGGTGCTGTGTTGATGCAGAATGGAAATGTTATTGCCTATGCTTCTAGACAGATTAGACCGCATGAAGTGAGATACCCGACTCATGATTTGGAGTTGGCAGCGGTAATCTTCGCATTGAAGGTGTGGAGACATTATCTTTGGGAGAAAGGTTTAAGCTATTTACGGATCATAAGTCTCTACGGTATTTTCTCTCTCAGAAGGATCTGAACATGAGATAGTAGAGATGACTGGAGTTTGTTGCATCTTATGATTTTAGCATCGAGTATACACCGGGAAAAGGAAATAAGGTGGCAGATGCACTTAGTAGGAAACATTAGAATGTGGTGTTAGCTATTTTGGTGGAATGGAAAGACTTAGAAGCACTGGCTGCATGCAGCGTGAAGTTGAGGTCGACTACTGGATCTAGTTGGAATATCGCCATGATGTCTTGTTTGGAAGTTCGACCAGTTCTGATCGAACGAATTGCTTCTAGGCAGAAAAAGGATCTTGTCTTAGCTGAGAGGATTAAAAGATTAGAAGCTGGAACCGAGATTGATGATTTAAAGGATTTTATTCTTGACCATAGGGGTTGGTTGAGAAAGAAGGAACGATTATGTATTCTGGATGTTGGAAACCTTAGGAAGGAAGTTCTTAGGGAATGTCATCGATCGAAGTTTATGATTCATCCTAGGGGAACCAAGATATATCAGGATATGAAGAGAAGTTTCTTCTAGGAAGGAATGAAGAGGGATGTTGGCTTATCGGTAAAATAGTGTTTGGACTGTCAACAAGTAAAAGTCGAACATCAGAAGCCAAGTGGTTTGCTTCAGCCTGTGGATGTTCCAGTTTGGAAGTGGGACTTGATATCCATGGATTTTATTAATGGGTTGCCAAGGTCAAATCGGGGTAATGAAAGTATATGGGTCATAGTGAACAGATTGACCAAGAGTGCCCATTTCATTCCAGTAAGGTCAACCAGGACGGCACCGGTTTTGGCTAAGTTATTCATAAAGAACACCGTTAGACTGCATGGAATTCCTAGTAGTATCGTCAGTGATAGAGATGCTTTGTTTACTAGCGAGTTCTGGAAGAGCCTGTAGAGTATGTTAGGCACTAAGCTTAAGATGAGTACTGCATATTATCCTCAGACGTATGGGAAGATAGAGAGAGTCAACAAGGTACTGGATGTCTGTTGAGGGCTTGAGTGTTGGATTTTAGTGGTTCTTGGGAAGTTCACTTGCACTTAGTGGAGTTTTCCTATAATATTAGTTATCAGACTACTATAGGAATGGCATCTTTTGAAGCTTTGTATGGAAGGCCATGCAAATCACCAGTATGTTGGTTAGAGACCGGAGACAGATTGGTCCTTGGTCTAGATTTACTGAGAGAGGCGACGGAAAAGATCGAGTTGATACGGGAAAGAATGAAGGAAGCTCAGTTTAGGCAGAAGAGTTACGCAGACAGAAGGAATAAGGGTCTATAATTCTCAATTGGAGGTAGAGTTTTCATTACGGTATCACCGATGAAGGGTGTGGTTCAGTTCGGGAAGACCGGGAAGCTAGCACCGAGATATGTTGGACCATTTCCTATATCAGAGAGGATTGGGAGACTCGCGTACCGAGTAGATTTACCGAGCAGTTTGGTCAGGGTTCACAATGTGTTTCATATTTCTCATCTTAGGAATTACGTTCATGATCCAGAAACTACTATCACTCTGACGGCACTAGAGGACTTAGTGGTGGAACCGGATATGACTTTTGTGAGGCAACCAGTTCGTGATGTGGCAAAGGATGAGAAGAGGTTAAGGAACAAGACAGTCAGGTTGGTGAAAGTTCAGTGGAGCGACAACGTAAAGGACTGTACTTGGGAGATAGAAGACAGGATTAGGGCAACTTTTCCTTGGTTTTTTAGATGGTAAGTTCTGTATAGGTTTTATATAGAATTTGGCTGGTAGGTTATACTAGCTTTTCTTGCCTATCTATATGCTTGTTGTTTTGTCCTTACTGAAATTTTGGGGATGAAATTCTTTAAGGGGGGAGTTTGTAATGCCCCTGAATTTTAATTAACACTATTTGGGATATTTAATTGGATAAATTAAATAGAATAATATGAATAATTAGGGAGATGAGATTAATAAATCCAATGGTCGTGTCTTAATGAATGAACTAAAATAAGACAACTAAATTTAGAAGGAGGAATTTCCTAAGGGGTAAACTTGGAAATGGGGCTATATTTTTAAGTATAAATCTCTTCCTCCACCTTAATAAACTTTCACTTTCTCATTCATAACTCCTCACCTTACTTTCGACCGGCAATTAAAGGCTCCAGAAAGAGCAATAATTGAAGAAAAAGCTAAGGAATTAAAGTTAGGAAATTATCTCATTCTCCAGTCAACTAATCAAGGTGAATAATCATGTTTATCATCTCATTTTTCTTTGTTTGGATTGGCTATGGGTTATACCCATTTCCTATTTGTGATTTGGTTAAAATATAACCATTTAAACATTTTTTGGATAAGACATAGATGTTTTAAATGTTAATGGGTTAATTAACACGTTTTTATTCAGTTTTGGTTAAATTCCAAGTTGTTTTGATCTTCATATGCTTTGAAATTTTATTATATTGAAGATAACATATTAATTGATTTTTTGGAAATTTTCCAGATATTTCTATGGTGTTTTAATAGTTATATAAAATTATTTAAGGAATGAGACTTAAATGTTTTATATAATTATAAAGGAAAAATGGGCTTTTTCAAATTTATTTAAATTTCCAAATAAGGAAAGTCAGCAGCAATTTTGAATATAAAATTCTAGCAACCAATCTGATTTCGACAAACAAGTCAAGTGGGGTACAAAAGAACTGTTTTAAAGTACAATTTTCACTATTCCGACTCTTACGGCAAGGGCTTCCACTTTCATTCCAGACCTTCCAACAAGGTCGAAAGGTATCAAACCTTTCGACTAGGTCAAAATTCAATGCACATGGTATCAGGAGACTAGTATGTAGTGAATTGAAAGGGGTCGAAAGGTTTAGAGACGGAAGGTTAGAGCTTTCGAAAGAGATGAGGTTTTGTTTTGGTTTTAAGGAAAGTATGCTTACTAGATTTCGAAAAAGAGCTTTCTATATTGTCAAATGGTTTATAAGAAAAAGGTTTAGGTTTTCGAAGGGTTGGTTCAAACACTAACACTTCATTGTTTTCGAAAGGTTTTTGTTTCAAAAGGTTTAGGTTTTGAAGGGGTTACATTCAATGATTTCGAAAGGTTTTGACTTTGAAAGTTTTTTGTTTTCAAAAGGTTTTGTCTTCAAAAGGTTTCATTGCTTTTGAAAGGTTTATAAATGGTTTTATAAGGGCGATACCCTAGGCTTTCGACAATGTCGAAAGGTAGATCCTTTCGACTAGGTCGAAAAGAAACCTTCCGACAGGGCAGAAAGGTATGGTTTTGTGATGCTTTCAAAAGGAAGGCTTCCGAAGGGGCTAAATTCGGATGTTCATTTGCTTTCGAATGGGACTTCATTCGAAGGGGTTTAAAGGGCTGTTTTTAGCCATTTTTCCTGAAGTAAATTTTGCTAATTTGAAGGGGTTACTTCGAAGGGTTATAACATAAAATACTTATTTTGTTGAATATGTAAGGGGAATCCTTATATAAGTTCGATTTTATTAAACCTTGGGGATACTAGGGTAGGTTTAATTTTTTCGATACATAGTTTAGGGTTACCAACAGAAATATGCTTTCAAAAATATACATTGGCTATCAATGTGTTTTTATTTAATTTAACCTACTTGGGGATACCAATGGGAATAGGTTAAATAGGTGGTATACCTGGCGAAAATAAGTAATCATGGGGATCATGATGTTTTAATTGGCCAAGTGATGGGTTCTTGGTTAACCTTGGAAAACCATGGAATGTGCGGTGGATAACCCACATCAAATTTCTAAAGTAAAGAATGTTTTGCCAAAGGTGGTTAGCCTCGGGATTTGGCACCCAAGGGTTCATAGTCGTCCTAGGAAAACTATGGAGTGTGCGGTGGATAGCCCACGCCATCTTTTATAAAACAGTATACGATGGATAATCTGCATTTATTTTAAATGGATTTGGGATGGATAGTCTTATTAAATTATAATGGATAGTCATTTTAAAGATTTTAGAGGGGAACTCTAATAAATTGATTTTAGATGGGAAATCTAATAAATTGCTTTTAGATGGGATATCTGTAACGACCCGATATTTTCAACCATTCGCATCCATTATAAGTGTATAGGTAGACACTCATGCCGGAGTTGAATTGCTCAAAATACCGCGTTGTAAATAAAATTTGGCAAATCTCAGAATATACAGTAAATAAATATAATCACAGATCACAGACACAGAGTAAAATAATGCAGCGGAAGTAAAAGAAATAGTAGTTCATGAAGCTACTATCTAAATATGTCAGAGTTACATAAGATACAACAAAAGAAATAGAGTACAACTGTAACGACCCAGAATTTTGAACAAATTAAATTGAGGATATTTAATTTATTTTAAATATTTGAATGATGATTTAATTTGAATCCCGAATATAACTTTGAATATGACGATTTAATTTTAAAAAAATTTAATCTATTGAATTGAATAAAAATTTGTATCTTCAATTTTAAGCTGAAGAAAAATATTTCAAAGGCTTTGAAAATTCATATTGATAATACCGAAGATAATCGAACTTTCAGAATTGAATTTTAAACGGTTTAGCTCAGTTTTGAATTTAATTGTTTGAACCGATATTTAAAAATAGTCATTTTTCACACAGTCTCGGAATTCGACGAAACCAGTTCCATTGGGTCCGTAATATTGAATTATTGTCGGATTTCAATTTTCGTATTTATCGGAGCTGTTATGTGAACGTACGACACATAAACGCGTTGAATCTTTATCGAATTCAATTTGAATTTAAAATCTGTAATTGGTCAACGAGAGTATGATTATCTCCCTTTAATTAAGCAGGTAATCCCGCCTAAGATTACGCCTGAAATCACGATACCAAATCGTGTAACCCATGCCTTCTTCTAATTTTAAATATCCCTCTTCTTCCTGAAGTCATTTCGTTCAAAACATTTCATAAAAAAATAATGGCCGAACTCAAAAATTGTTTCCCTTTCCCAGTTTTATTTCACGAAACCGATCCACATTCAAAATCGAACAGAAGAAACGAAAATTAATTAATGGCCGATCGAACGAATCTCGTGTGGAAGTCACAAATAAAAAGGGAGGATCGTAATTTTCTCCGCTCCAGTTCGAAGACTTCTTTTCTCCTCCAGTTCGATATCGCGTGGTCGGCAGCGACTTCGAAGTCGCGATGGCTCGTTGAGGGCGGCGTTTCTCGAGATCAACTAGGGAGGCTCGTAGATATTGGCATGCTAATCGATTCGTCTGACTTGAATCGATTTCGAGCTAGGGTTTCACTTCGAATGATTTAGGGATTAGCGGCTTGGCATTGTATAATCGCGGTGGCGCGCGCGTTTGTTTTGGGGAGTTCTTGAATTCATGGATTGAGCAGCAGCGATTGTTATGCAACTCGAGTGGCAAATGATCGAGCTAGGAGTGAGGGTTTCATCGTCGAGCTCGATGGTGACAAGGGAGGGGCAGTTCAACTGTGTGGAATGGCGACGAGGGCTGATGTCGACCATGGTAGGCGGTCGCGAGTCTGGCGAAGAAATCCTAGCGGTGTCAGTTTTTGTGAGTTTGGATTCGTTCCAGTAAGGTAATTTCCTTTATATTTATTTACATATATCTATGAATATATATGTAGTTTTAAAACAGGAAGGAAATAAACAGTAGTTACAGAAAGATAAAACAATAAAAACATAGATGTTTACAGTAAAGAAATTTAGTTTTAGATTTTATTTGTAGCTAAATAAATTTATTTTAAAAGGGGAATTTAGTTTAAGACCAAATGATAGTATAAATTAAATTATAGGTCAATTTAATTTGATAAATGAAAGATCATTGTATGTTGTCTCAAATATTGATAAATGGTATAAAATTGTTTATACAAGGTTTAAAACCGTGGAATCGAGATAACAAAACTGAAATGGAAAATGGATTGCAAAATAAAAAGCAAAGGTGAGATCTTCTCACTCAGATGTAAAATCGATGTTTGCAGTTATTGATTTATTTGATGATTGGATGTGATATTAGATATAGTAGGACATATCTATATATATAGCAATATATACATATTGGCATATGTATATATTGGATTGATTGATTTCCCGCCTCGTATAGCGGATGAGACCCTATTGCGCCGTTAGTAAGCGGATTTTTATAAAACCCATATACCGCGATATTCCACCTCGAAGTGGAATTGGTATTGTGCTAACGTCTGTGGATGCAGGGAAACAGGTTGGAGGGATCCAACTGGATTCCTCAACTGTATTTATTTATTTATAGATATTGATATATATTATGTTCTCATATGATGATATATGATGTTTGATGTGTGATGGACTAATTGGTGCGTTGCATCATCGGATTCAGTTTTTGAAGCTTAAAAATAACGACTTTTACTATAAAAGGATTTTTAAAGTGATTTTTGAAAATAGACGTTTTATTGAATTTTTTAATTGATTTATTTCAAATGAATAAACGTTTAAAATCTTAAAGTTATAAAAGTTAAGATTTTTGGTGAAATTTAACCAAAGTGTGATTTTTGAAATAAATAGTTGATTTATTTATAAAATGGTTTAAGTGGGATTTTTGAATAACTATAAATGATTTGTATAAAAAGGTTTATAAATTTGATAATTTATAAATCAAAATATTGGACTTATAAAACGAATTTTTTTTAAGTGTTAAAAAGAAGTATAAGTGAATGAAATAAATAGATTTATAACGTGAAGTTATAAAGTGAACAGATACCGTAGAATAAAGGATTTATAAGAAATTTACTTATAAATTTGACTTTTACACTTAGATGAGATATGAATAGAAATTGCTAAATGAAATGATTTTATAAGTTGAAATTGTTATAAAGTATAAATGCGATTTATAAATGATTGTTTATAAATCCGAAATCACTTATTTTGATAAGTAAATTATAGAAGTAAATAAAAGAAAATTTATAAGTCGAAGTTGTTATTAAAATAGAAATAGAATTTATAAACGTGTTTATAAATTAAAAATCAATTGAATTTGATAAATTAAATGTAGAAGATTTTTAAAGAAGATATATTCGCGATTTTGGATAGCGAATTTTTATTGAGATAAAAAAGTGTAGAAATGATTGAAATTGGGTTAAGTGAATTATATTCACGATTTTGGACAGTGAATATATTGTTAAGTAAAATGGATTTATTTTATAGAAGTGATATTAAAAATGAAGTTAAACATTTTAAAGATGTTTTAAAATGTATTATGAATCGAAACATAGATTTCCGCAGTTCTTGTTGAAATAGACGTTTTCGAAAAATAAGGAAATGATGGAATATAACACTGTTGTTATAGTAAATGATTTCCGAAAGGAAATATTAATTTATGTAGTATTGGGATTTATATATCTATCTTAAAATTCCGAATCCCTATACTAGTGATTTTGAGTCGTTGTAACGATGTTTTACGTAGCATTCGTTTTGACTCAGATAAATGTGTTATAGAAATAGATTTCCTTAAAGAATGAATATATACTTAATATTGATTTAAGTATATTGAATATTTTCAAATGTTGAAAATAAATAGATTTGTGAATTACTTATTATTAAATGAGTAGGGAAATGTTTTTCCAAAATGAAACGAAAAGTTTTGAGAATTTATCTTCTTAAAGATAAATTAAAAATTAAATATTGAAATCGATTTGAAAATCATATATCAGTAGATATTTTGAAATGTAAATTCACTATGGAATTTATAAAAGAAAGGGAAATTGTTTTAGAAAAATAAACGTTGATTTATTTTTGAAGAGTGGAAATTTTAAATCTAGTAAAGATATTTTGGAAAATAAATAATTTTGGAAAATTATTTGGAATCTGATGATGTTGCGCATCTTTATTGATAGTTAAATAACCGACTATCAATAATTACCTTGAATTGGTATTTGTTGTGAATTGGATGAATTTGAATGCCACACTTGTTTTTAAATAAGCGCGCACTATTCGGGTTAGCCGGGAAAGGACCATGGGGTCGTATAACCCATTCCGAATATGTGATACGTCGTTATGAATTGCATTCGAAGACCGGTCTTGAAGACCGGATATTTTTGAAAACGGAAGGATTACCGTCGATTTACTCTACATCGACATATCTTCGATTTAGAGGTTTTATCACACTTAGTGACGGGAAGTCCGGACGTGATTAGAAAATTATCCGGATATGCAAGGGCTTCGTGAGAAGTGCCTTCGGTTCTGTTCGATCCCGGAACAGACTTATATGGATTGTATGTCTGACGTTACAATTTGAGATATAAAGCTGATTTCTTTCAAATACATTTCTGTTGGTGGCGGAGAATTTATTCTCTTAGCTTAACACCCTTCTCTGAGACGTACGAGCTCAGAGGTTATGTAGTTGAAATTCATCAGCGATATACTCCCAATTTGGTAACGTGGCATACTAAGTGTTGCTGTGAAATGATCAGTGTTTGATCATTTGCGATATGATCATTTGTTTGATCTTATATCTTTGTGATCATAGGTTGATCATTTGTTTGACCCGAAGCATGGCTTTGTAGAAAGCGTAGCTTTGTGGACGAGACTTCATCGAGCCTCACACCCCGGAAATGGTCAAAACAGGAAGGATGCGGCAAGGTTCTAGGGAGTAGCGCCCCTTAGTGTATGTCATTCCTTCTGGATAAAGGTGGTATCATGGTATGGAGCCCAGATACTTAACCTCTGTGGTTACTGCATTATTATTACTATGTGGTTTGTTGCGAATCGGGGATCCTCGGGAAGATCGGTTACGATCGGGGGATGGCATACGCGTGTCAGTAGTTACCTATTTTTGCAGAGGTAACCCGGCCTTGTGTTGGCAGAGATCTAATCATAACGTTAGGTTCTCGGGTCGTCTATTCCAGGGACGTACCCATCGTGGCATAGGAAGTTCCTTAGCCTGACCATTTGTTGGAAATCCAAAGAAACAATACGTGACTTGTACGGTTTTAGTTGTATTACCTGCTATGGAATGTGGCGATAACCTGCTATTGAACATAGTAGCTATAGTAGGCATACGATACTGGTCGTATGTTGGCTAATATTAATATTATACTTTCGAAATGTTTTCCACACTATGCACTAATAATAATATCCAAAATGATTTGATTTTGCGTAGTAAGCATCTTTGACTATCATAAGAAGAAATCTCCTCCAATTCTGCGTTTGCATTGTGTGTGTGGTGGGAGGTCTTATGGTAGTTTCATTTTCCAAAAGCATTGCGAATTTGTTTTATTTTCTTTGTGAAAAATAACTGTTTTATGATCTCACACCAGTCACCATGACTGACTCGGAGTTTATTGTTTCCCTTCTAAACTCTGGGTGCCCACCAATTTCCACACGGGCAGTCTAGAGTTATGTTATCAGGATATTCTGGATATTCTGGAGCTTTGGAAGCAAGTTGGATGACGAGACGTAGTATTTGTATCTGATATTATTTATTCCGCTGTGTATTCTGTATGAGGACAAGTTATATAACTGTCCATTGTTGTATATTGACTCTGATGATTGATGTATGTATAAAATGATATAGTTCTTTGTTTTAAAGATTATTCATTTATCTATTATATATTGTTCCGCTGCGAATGTGAGATTCTGATATTGTTTTCTGTTTCTGTTGTTTTTCTTCTATCTTTTTCTTCTATCTTTTCTACACTTTTCTTCTTCTTCTACCTCTTCTTTTAAACATTAAAGTTCGCGTTTCCGCCATCCGATCGTTCGACAGTTGCTACAGTGGACGTAGCAGTGTCGGGTTTTCGGAAGACGGATTTGCGGGTCTTTACAAGTGGTATCAGAGCATATGGTTAAGCGACAACCCTGCTCTGTTGGGTGTTACTCATTAGAGATAGAGTCAGTAGTACTCTAGAATGAGTTGAGTGTATTAATAGATATGAGTGCGTATTTGTTAGTGAATATAAAAATTGTTTTATATTGTGATGGTTGGTTTATTGAGTGGCATATGAACCTTCGTCGGCACAGTCTGCAAAACTGTATCGAAGGGGTTTCTAAACGCTCGAATAGAACAGTTCGGCACAGTATTGTTTTAAATAGGGTGAATGAAATAATTTTGCCCAAAACTATTTTTGTATAGAAAAGAAATGTTTTTCTATGAAGTACTATAGTATATGGTTGCATGGTTGTTAGAGGTGATAATATTAATCTATTATCATTGAAATTAAACAAGAAATTGGAATTATAACTCCAAAGTTAAGAAATAAAATTCATATACAAAATGAAATTTGAGAATGTAAATTATAAATGTGAATTGTAATTTAAAACGGAATTCCAGAGAAGTTTTTGGAAAAGTTTTGAAAAGAATTTGAAAATTGCGGAGATTTGGAAAGTTAAATCTTTTTTGTAGTTGAAAATGAATTTCGAAGGTTTTGAAAAGTATTTTGAGAGATGAAAGCTCTAAACTCTTTTCGGTCGCTGGAAAATAATTCCGATGATGATCGCGACATCACCGGTGTTCATTTTCGGGTTTCCAAAAGAGGAATTGCTGCCAAATTATTTTAAATGGAAGTTGTTTGGGGAAAATTGGGTTTTGTTTTTGAAATTCAAAGAATGATTTGAATTGTTTTCAAAATGGCTTTGAAAATGTTATTAAGACTCTGGAATGCTATATAAAAATATTTATGAGAATAATAAATGAGTTGATAACTTATACAATTTGTTGTGAATTTAGATTGAATAAATTTAACTTAAGGAATTTTAAGTTGGATTAAAGTAAGTATAAGTGAATCAATAAAATAAAAAAATCCAAGTGGTAATTTTGAATATAAGTTATATAACTTATAAAATGAGAAAATAGAAGTGAAACGAATTGTTAAAAAGTGGTTAAACAATTTTATTAAGCAAAATAAAATGTGATTTTGATTAAGTGATGAAATTTGACCTTGGTAAAGTTAAATAAAATTGAGAATCTGAATTGGATTGATAAATGAATTAAGCTATTGAACTAATTGAAGGTTGAATCAGTCTAATGTAAATGAATTAGTGAATGAATAAATTGAATGGAATCAATTGCAAATGAAGTGAACTAAAGATAATCGATAAAAAAATTCAATATTCAGAATAGAAGACAAAATTGAATTCAAATAGAATTGAAATTGTAAACTGAATCCAAATTAGATTGGAATTGTGAATTGAATTCAAATAAAATTTAAAAAAATAAATTGAATGAAAAGAATCTATAACTTCAATAGTGAAGTAAAGAATATATAAGAAGCAGTTTATATTGAAAATTTTGTAATATAATGTGCAAAATGGTTTGAATATGTAACTAGATATTATGGCTAGTAGGATATACAGGTGTAAATGAATTGGGATTTTGATTTCAAAGATAAAGTGAATTGCTCGAAAAAGGTAAGTATTTGAATTATAATATGAGTTTTTGATGATTTCTTGTCTAGCCGCTTGGCTTTTTCTTTTTCTTTTTTGAAATCTGAGAGTCCGTAGGGATATTTTGTAGTCGTGCCGTATTAGCCACGCAAAGGAGACGCTGGCGAAATTTTTCGAAAATTTCGGGTGTTAGAAAATTTTTGAGAAAATTTTGAAAGTTTAAATTTGAATTTGAATTTAAAATTTGAATTGAGAAGTTAAACAATGTTGTCTGGAACGTATAGTTGAAGTTGAAATTTAGTTGAATTAATAACAAACTAGTAGAAAGATTTGTTTTGAAAATTTGATAAAACTATTGGATTATGAAAAATAGTAGACGAGTTAAGGACATTTTTTTTTCCTAACTTGTAATTTCGGGACGAAATTCATTTAAGGAGGGAAGTTTGTAACGACCCAGAATTTTGAACAAATTAAATTGAGGATATTTAATTTATTTTAAATATTTGAATGATGATTTAATTTGAATCCCGAATATAACTTTGAATATGACGATTTAATTTTAAAAAAATTTAATCTATTGAATTGAATAAAAATTTGTATCTTCAATTTTAAGCTGAAGAAAAATATTTCAAAGGCTTTGAAAATTCATATTGATAATACCGAAGATAATCGAACTTTCAGAATTGAATTTTAAACGGTTTAGCTCAGTTTTGAATTTAATTGTTTGAACCGATATTTAAAAATAGTCATTTTTCACACAGTCTCGGAATTCGACGAAACCAGTTCCATTGGGTCCGTAATATTGAATTATTGTCGGATTTCAATTTTCGTATTTATCGGAGCTGTTATGTGAACGTACGACACATAAACGCGTTGAATCTTTATCGAATTCAATTTGAATTTAAAATCTGTAATTGGTCAACGAGAGTATGATTATCTCCCTTTAATTAAGCAGGTAATCCCGCCTAAGATTACGCCTGAAATCACGATACCAAATCATGTAACCCATGCCTTCTCCTAATTTTAAAAAGTGAAAATTAGGGAGACATCCCTATCATACTTTCATATTGTAAAGCGGGTCCCTGTCAAAGTTTCATTGTAAAGCGGGTCCCTGTTTTCTGGAAACGAAGAAAAATTATTGCTGAAATGTCAGCAACTTTTATAAATAAGTGCTGATATTTCAGCAACTATCCGTGTCAAAGTTTTATTGTAAAAACAAAGAAAAATTATTGCTGAAATGTCAGCAACTTTTATAAATAAGTGCTGATATTTCAGCAACTATCTGTGTCAAAGTTCTATTGTAAAAACAAAGAAAAATTATTGCTGAAATGTCAGCAACTTTTATAAATAAGTGCTGATATTTCAGCAACTTTAATAAACTGTGTTCACAGTGTACAGAAATGTTGCTGAAATATCTGCAACTTTTATAAATAAGTGTTGATATTTCAGCAACTTTCATACACTATGTTCACAGTGTATAGAAATGTTGCGGAAATGTCAGCAACTTTTATGAAATGTTGCATCATGATCTGCAATAATCGTGAATAAAAAACAGGGATCTAATTTACACTGAAATTTAGTGAAGGACTTTTCGTGAATTTTGAAACTTAATAAGGACCTGTGCCAAAAGTACCCTTTTAAATATCCCTCTTCTTCCTGAAGTCATTTCGTTCAAAACATTTCATAAAAAAATAATGGCCGAACTCAAAAATTGTTTCCCTTTCCCAGTTTTATTTCATGAAACCGATCCACATTCAAAATCGAACAGAAGAAACGAAAATTAATTAATGGCCGATCGAACGAATCTCGTGTGGAAGTCACAAATAAAAAGGGAGGATCGTAATTTTCTCCGCTCCAGTTCGAAGACTTCTTTTCTCCTCCAGTTCGATATCGCGTGGTCGGCAGCGACTTCGAAGTCGCGATGGCTCGTTGAGGGCGGCATTTCTCGAGATCAACTAGGGAGGCTCGTAGATATTTGCATGCTAATCGATTCGTCTGACTTGAATCGATTTCGAGCTAGGGTTTCACTTCGAATGATTTAGGGATTCGCGACTTGGCACTGTATAATCGCGGTGGCGCGCGCGTTTGTTTTGGGGAGTTCTTGAATTCATGGATCGAGCAGCAGCGATTGTTATGCAACTCGAGTGGCAAAGGATCGAGCTGGGAGTGAGGGTTTCATCGTCGAGCTCGATGGTGACAAGGGAGGGGCAGTTCAACTGTGTGGAATGGCGACGAGGGCTGATGTCGACCATGGTAGGCGGTCGCGAGTCTGGCGAAGAAATCCTAGCGGTGTCAGTTTTTGTGAGTTTGGATTTGTAACGACCCGTAAATTTCAACTGTTTTAATAACGTAATTAGTTGAAATTTTGTGAAATTTTAAACGATAAAATTTTGAAATAAAAACTTTATATTTGGAATACGTCTAGTTAAACAAAGCAACTGGTAAATTTTCGTCCGAAAATACGAAAGTTTATTTCGTGCGTAAATTCACTTCAATTTAATCAGTTAAAAAGTAATGAAAATAAAACGTTTTCGAAACTCAAATATTTTTACATAGAAAAATTCTAAACCATCTTCTGAGCAAGATGTCAGTTCGTCATTTTTCCAAATTCGGACATCTATTGCTCCGTCGTTCTTATTTTCTGCAAAATGCAGCATTCTGGTACCGATATCGATTTTTATCGGATGATCGTACCACTGATTTCTATATACCGTTTTGATCGTCTCGTCGTGCCGATCTCTACGGTATATTCGATTGTCAAATTCGGAGTTCCGGTGTACGTTGCACTTTGCGTAACACCTACTACCGTATCGGTACCGGTTTTGTGATTTGTGGTTCTTGTTAACCTTCAATATTCCACCGTTCGGAAATCAAACGGACATCAGCTTTTAATGGTTGCCTTGAATTCATCTTACTGACCTTTTATATTCTCAAAGTTTTCAAATTACATGGTTTCACTTTCTTATCTCTCCCATTCGTTCATTTTGTTTAGAAAAAAAAAGAAGAAAATTTAACTGTTGCTTTATCTTCCCCTCTCCCTCCACTTGACAGCCGTACAACACCCCATGGCAGCCAAATGCCATCCCCTGATCATCCAAGTCCAGCCTCCGCCTACTAAACCCATCGCCTGCACCTCCCACTTCCGCACCCTCCCCACGCCGAGCCTCCACTTTGTTCGCTGCTACATCGTTGCATCCGTTCGCCTACTTTGCACTGCTCGTCTTTCCCTCCTTCGATTAGCCTACACAAATGTAAGTTAAGGGGGGGGGGCTGTTTATATATGTTATATATATAGGATTATATTTTTTGCATTTGTATCGGTAAATATGGTTATAGAAGTGTTTACAAATCATGCATATATAAGTTTTTCAAGTACTGGTTTATAATAGATTTCATTTATACCCTGTTGTACTCAAGCATGTGCTATATATTTTAGTACCAGCCTACCTTAATTTTCATATATATATATAAAGTTTTAATGTATTATATTATAACATATGTATATTAAATTTATA
This sequence comes from Allium fistulosum, assembly GCA_030737815.1. Taxonomy (NCBI): domain Eukaryota; kingdom Viridiplantae; phylum Streptophyta; class Magnoliopsida; order Asparagales; family Amaryllidaceae; genus Allium; species Allium fistulosum. The sequence continues at coordinate 1,029,961,056 of CM060902.1, forward strand.
AGTATCTCTGATTTTAGCTTTATAGCTTTATGTGTATATTAATGTACAGAGGAGCCTATATATGCGTGCTCATAGGTATATATTTCCTATATATTGTTATGTGTTACATACGTTATATTATGTGTTTTGTACTATATGTTTGAATTGTTACTCAATGTATAGCACTTTATGATAGATATAGTAGTAAGCTTCATGCGTATAAAAATAGTTTTTTTTTACTGTTTGAGCCTGTAAGTTTATATTGTACGGTTTCATATAATATATGGGTATTTATCTCTGTATTTATACAGACTGTATAAAATTAGTTTGTTAGGCACATTGGGTTGCGTATCTATATATGTAAAATTTTATAGTATGTATTCATTCAAGGGCTTTGAAAGTTGAATATAAAGTATGAAGTTTGCTGTTGGACTTTAAAAATAATAATAATGTCTCATATATTAGTGTTCATTTGCTGAGTGATTGTATGGTTCATTTATTTGTAAGTGGAGTATATAAATGGTTACCGTTTGCATAGTTTATTTATATATAAAAGAATGTTGTTTTTTTCTAAAAGTCTACAGCAGTGCATATACTTTGACGTGTTATAAATATAAACTATAGATTCTGTTTTACATAAGCGTATTATAAAGCAGATGTTCGAGCCTTGTTTAAATAGATGTGTATAAAAGATATTTGTTCTAATATATATAAAGGCTTCTTATACTTATTTTATTATATTAAATTTGCACGTTGAGTTGTACATATTACATTTTATTATATGTATGATATTAGAATGCTAGTGTATTTGTTTGTACATACGGGTGTAGTATATTGTTTTATTGGAAAGGTAGTTAATCTTAGTTTAGGAATGATTTTGTACATTGTATATATTTTGGTTTTGATACACATATACGTTATTTTGAACAGATTTTGGGTTGTAATAATAATATACTGAATGCATATTATGAGTTTAAAACTTTACTTTGATTTTTGAGAAAGATATATAATGATATAATATTTATTTTGTTTCCGTTTATGTTAAACTGTTAAGTTTAAAATGGGTTGATTCAATTTTTTTTCTGATTCGATTTCGTCCATTCTGATTTATCAGCGCTGTCCGTCCAAATTCGTGCCAATCTAGCTTTGATTTGGGATTCGTGTTTGGATTCGCAATGCATCTCATCCCGTTCGTCTCTAACCTCGAAAGGTGAGCACTCACTCACGATTAACGTTCTTTTATTTATTAAATTTGATTTCAACTGAAACGACAATTGAAATATTGTTGTTTGATATTTACACTGCTATTACCTGTATCAGTTCACCTGTGACATCTGACACCATTATCTGTTATATATATGAAATGATAATCCAGTTTGGTTGTTAATTGATTGATTGTTGATGTTAATATTGGACGTTAAATTGTTAATGTTAAAATAATAAATAATGTGAAATTGAACTCGATATAGGATAGTTAAATGTTAAATTTGATTAACTGACATTTGTATAATATGACCCCTTTAACTGTTGAATTTATTGACACGTAGAATTTGTTTAATTTTATTTTGAACCACTGAATGTATGTTGTTAAACTGATGATGTATGAAATTGTAAATAGATGACAAGTGAAAAACCGTAATGTAATAATCTTTAATTGTAACGACCCGTATTTTCACGGATCGAAAAGTTCGTCAAATCTGGAGTTTTAGCGTTTTGGGCCATTTCAGATTTTAGGCAAAATTTTGCCTAAGTCCTAAGTCGTTCACGACTTAGCATAAGTCGTGAGTCGTATACGACTTAGGAGATAGGAGTTCTGGGCGAGTTAGGGATAAGTCTGGGTCGAGTTGCCGACTTAAGGTAGTGACCGACCTAAGTGATGAGTCGTGACCGACTTAAGAGGTTCAGGCGACCTAAGGAAGAGTAGTAGGCGACCTAAGTATTCTGGGGTAGAGTTAGGTCGGCAACGACCTAAGGAAATGTTGTGAGCGACCTAAGTGTTTGGGTGAGTTAAGTGTTAGGTCGGCAGTTCGAGTTAGCGACCTATGGTATTGACCGACCTAAGGTATAAGTTAGTTAACGACTTAATAGTTAAGTCGTAGATGACTTAGTAGTTAGGTCGTATCCCAGTTTGTTCGCGACTTATGTTAGGTCGCGTGGGTGCTAAGTTGTTAGGTCGCAGGTTGGCTTAAGTGTTAGGTCGCGTGGGAGTCTAAGGTATTAAGTCGTAACCTCATTATGTCGTAGGTCGCGCGAGATTGTTAAGTCGCGTAAGTTTTAGGTCGCGTGCCAGCGTGTTGAGTTATTAAGGCACGCTAAGTCGTAAGTCGCTGAGTCGCACATAGGCTAAGTCGTAGGTCGAAGGAAAGCGCATTGCTTTAGGTCGTCAAGTGTTAGGTCGTTGAGGAGTTAAGTCGTGCATCTGTTAGGTCGGAGAGGCTTAGGTCGGAAGCGACTTAGGGAGATAGCCAGATTTCGACTTAAGGGCAGTTTTCAGCTATAAATAGGAGGGGTTGTTCTCACTTTTTGGGATCCGGATTTTTGAAGCGACGAAGTGCTGCCATTTTGAGAGCTCGACTTCTACACTTCTTCACTTCTTTTCTCCCCTCTAATATAGTGCTTCCATCCATCCAAATCGAAGATCAAGATTGAAGATTCAAGAGCTTAGATTGAAGATCTTCATCTTTTCAAGAGAGAGTTCTTCGTTTGAAGCGGATTCGTGATAGATCAAGCTTCATCCTTTGCTGTCCAGATCTGAAGCGTGTTGATTTGGGGTTGTTTAGGTGATTTGGTGAGTGGTGATTATCTCTCACACGGATCCAAAGGAGTATATCGGATTGTTGGCTCGATTTGGTGTTAAAATAGGGATTTCCATGCATTTTCTTCATCCTAAGTGTAGATCCATATAGATCCATTGTTCATGATGATGTTACATCCATTTTATCATATGTTAACCTATGCAAGTTCATTCATCAAGTTTGTAGAGATATAATCCATGTTTTCGTGCTTATTGGACTTTCAACTCTTTAATTACGAAAATGCCATTATTGTTATAATTGTCTACTTAGATCATATTTGAATGCTTGATTGCTTGGATTGATGTTTGATTTGATTGGTTGTTATGAACTAGATGATTGATGATTAGATTAGATCGAAGATGATTCAAAAGCTAAGGGAAAGGCTCTTGAATTGGAAAAGCTGCTCGTGGCATATGTAGCGGGATGATGAAGCTCTTATGCATAGATTTGACGATGTGAAGTTGAGATGAAGCTTTGCAAGGATGTAATGAAGCGAGGCATCATATGATGAAGACTTGGTCTAATCCAGACGGGATCATTCCAAGCATGTTGATAACTCGGTGATATGATTCGAGTTGAGGATAATGAATGGATATGAGAATAGTCGTCGAGGAGGATGACTAGGAGGCTTGGATAGCATCGTTGTTGAAGGTTCTAGCATGCTCTAAGCAAGAGTACGTTTGGGCAGATTCGATAGTCCCAACGGCCAACTGTTGATGGTCGAGTACTCTGGGCAGATTCGATAGTCCTAGGCACGGGCTGCGACGACGTGCGGGAGTTATGTCTAGAACCGGGGTTTCCATTAGCCCTTGACGGACGGCTGAAAGAATGTGCCGGTCATTCAATTAACGGTGATATCGAAGCAATGATAACAGTGATAGCCAGAGTCATGGATGTTTGGTTGTATCGTCATTCGGACTCAAGAGCGGTATTTTCTGGGTGCTTATCTGATTTAAGCCTTGGTACTTGGAAAACATCGCACTTGACTCGAATGATAGTAGTCTTACTTTAAATTGTATGCTCTGCTATGTTTGCTTCTACTTAGTGTGTGTCTGGGGGCTATCACTGTAGAATGAGGTTGGAGTGGGAGGGTTGTATTCCTATTCCTTTTCCTTTATGCTCTTTTGGTATGTTGTTAGTTAATTTACTGCTCACTAAGACTGTTGTCTGACTCAAGGCTTTATGTTTTTAATTCTTATTGCCTTGGGCTGTTCGTCCATTTTGGGACGGGCAGACTAGGTAGCAGGTGACAGGTGCTGTTCTCTTCTCACGATGCTGATATCGAAGACGAGCTAGAGGGTTGCATATTATCTTCTTATTATATGTACTGGATATTCCGCTGTTTTGTATTCCCTGAGAGATTTGTAGTGAGGCTGGATGTATTGACTATGTGGATGTTTGTATTCAACTATTATGGAGTTTTATGTGATGTCATTTTGTTTTGTAAAGCTTCACTATACATATGTTCTATTGTATTTTGTCCATGCGCTGTGAGTAATACGATAGATTCTGTTGTTTTAAATCTTACCTTGACAATCGTCCATGGTCGCCTGGCACACTTTACAGCGCTTTATCTCTAGATTCGGTGCAGGGGTCATGGGCGGTCGTCACATTTGGTATCAGAGCATTGGTTAATCGATTTTACCCAACGCTCGCTGAAGTAACCACGTATGAGAGACGTAATTGTATTTTGATGGATGAATACTATTTATAATATAGTAGTTTAGTAGAGTTGAGTCCTTTATGCAGTTGTTTCTCTAGATGTTCTAATCATTCCTTTTTATAGATATTGAGAATGAGTCGAAGAGGGAGACCAGCTGCTAGGGAAGGCCGTGCTACTGAAGAGACTGCTGATTATGCAGCCATGTTCGAAGCTATGATGACTTCGATCATGAGAAGGATCCCAGTTCCGGGGGCAGCAGTTGATGTTGGAGTTCAAGTCCAAACTCCGAAACCAGTGGATTTTGCTAAGCTGTGCAAGGATTATACTGCTCTTGGAGGGAAGGTTTTCTTGGGAACAGAGCCTACCATTGAGGTCCAGAGGTGGATAGATGCTTGTAGAAGGATCTTTGGTGATTTGGGAATTGATGATGCAACTAAGAGGAAGTTGGCATCGAGGCAGCTTCAAGGGAGAGCTTCTGATTGGTGGAACTCTATTACCATCACTACTCCGGAAGAAGAGATTACTTGGGAGCAATTCCAAGTCAGATTTGAAGCTAAGTTCATTTCTACAGCTCAGAAGTCTGTTCTGTTCAAGAAGTTTGTAGAACTCAAGCAGGGTGGAAGATCTGTTCTTGAGTATGTTTCTGAGTTTGAAGCTTTGTCCAAGTATGCCCGGTCATATATTGAGTCTGCTTATCAGAAGAATGAGAAGTTTGTGACCGGCTTGGATAGTTATCTTGGGAGACAGTTGGTGGATCATTTGGACGATTCATTTGAGAAGCTTGTGGAGAAAGCTCTTAGGCATGAGAGTCTGTTTCCTAAGGATGGATCTGTTGTTGCTGTGACCAGGGAAGAGTCTAAACCCCAGCAAGGTGGAAACAAGAAGAGGAAGCAGCAGCAGCAGAAGGGTAAGGATGGCCAGAAGAAGCCGAAAGGCGAGGTGACTTGCTACAATTGTCAGCAGAAGGGCCATTTCTCTAAGGATTGTAAGAATCCGAAGGCACCGTTGAAGTGTCACAACTGTGACAAGCCGGGGCATTTCAGGAAGAATTGTCCAGAACCAAGGAAGGACAGGCAGATTGTGCAAGCCTATGCTTTGGGAGCTGTTCCGTCGTCTTCAAGAGTTCCTACTGCTGAAGAGAAAGGAAAGAGTGTGGTTGTTCAAGGTACTCTTTTCCTATGTGGTGTTCCAGTTAGAGTTTTGTTTGATACTGGAGCGTCGCATTCGTTTGTTTGTAATGAACTAGTAGGCCGGTTAGGTTTGGAACCGGATATTGTTGATAGGCCATTGGTGGTGACTAATCCAGTTGGGGGTTCGTCTTGTTTGTGTATGTTATGCCGTGGTCTAGTTGTGTCGAGTCATGGTTGCTCTTTTGTTTGTGATTGCTTTGTTCTGAACTTTGCGGGGTTCGGAATTATCTTGGGTATGGACTGGCTTAGGAAGTATGCGGCTAAGGTTGATTGTGAGAGGCTGGAGGTGACAGTCGAGAATGTGGAAGGGCGAAAGATTGTGATACGATGTAAGCATGAGGAAGGCGTCTTCATGAGCTTCATGTATTCGCTAGTTGTTCCACGGGATGGACTGTCTTTAGTGCCAATCGCAAATGGATTCGAGGATGTCTTTGACGAAGTCAAAGGGTTGCCGCCGCATAGAGAGATCGAGTTTCGTATAGATCTAGTTGAAGGAGCCAGACCTGTTGTGATGCCTCTTAGGCGGATGGCGCCTAGGGAACAGCAGGAGTTGAGGGTGCAAGTTGATGACCTTTTGCAGAAAGGATTCATTCGGCGTAGTGTGTCCGAATGGGGTGCACCAGTTGTGTTCGCAACCAAGGCAGATGGGTCGTTAAGACTGTGCGTCGATTATCGTGAGCTGAATAAGGTGACTAAGAAGAACAAGTATCCATTGCCGAGGATAGACGACTTGTTTGATCAGCTTCACGAAGCTAAGGTGTTTTCTCAGATGGATTTGGCAACGGGATTTCACCAGTTGAGAGTGGCTAAGGATAGTGTGCCGAAGACTGCTTTTAGGACACCATCCGGTTTCTATGAGTGGCTGGTAATGCCGTTTGGATTGACTAACGCGCCAGCATATTTTGTGGATCTTATGAATAGAGTGTTCAGAGATCAGTTGAACAAGTTCGTACTTGTGTTCGTGGATGATATTCTGATTTATTCCAGAACGGAAGAAGAGCACAAGACGCACTTGCGTATTGTTTTGGAAATCTTGCGGAAACATCAGCTGAAGGCTAAGTTTTCGAAGTGTCACTTCTGGAAGAGTGAAGTGAGGTTCTTAGGTCATGTGATTTCTGGAAATGGAATAGCGGTTGATCCCGCTAAGGTGGCAGCAATCCAAGATTGGGTTAGACCTAAGAATGCATCAGATGTGAGAAGTTTTCTTGGATTAGCAGGATATTATCGACGGTTTATCAAAGACTTCTCCAAGATAGCTGCACCGTTAACAGGATTGACGAAGAAGAACCAAGTGTTCAGTTGGAATGCTAAGTGTGAGCAAGCTTTCGGAATCCTGAAAGAGAGATTGACGAGTGCTCCTGTTTTGACTATTCCAAGTGGGAATGATGAGATGGTGGTTTACACCGACGCATGTGGTACTGGACTTGGAGCAGTGCTGATGCAGAAGGATAAAGTTGTTGCGTATGCCAGTCGACAATTAAAGCCGCATGAAAGGAATTACCCAACTCATGATTTGGAGTTAGCGGCGATTGTATTTGCTCTGAAAATGTGGAGGCATTATCTGTTGGGAGTTCGATTCGAGTTGTTTACGGATCATAAGTCGTTGAAGTATCTTTTCTCCCAAAAGGATTTGAATCTTCGGCAGCAACGTTGGCTAGAGTTTTTGGCATCGTATGACTTTGGTATAGCTTATACTCCGGGAAAAGGTAACGCAGTGGCTGATGCGTTAAGTCGAAGACATGCAGGATTGGGAGCCATGTTTTCTGAATGGAAGAATCTCGAGTATTTAGCTGGATTTGACTTCAGGCCTAGATGCGAATTGGAACCTGAGATGTTGGCAAACTTATCGATAAGACCTTCTCTTGTGGAAAGGATTGGCGAGAGCCAAAAGCGAGATGATAAGCTTGTCAATATTATCCGTGATTTAGAATCTGGATTGGATCCAGAAAAGGATAAAGGATTCGAGGTTGATAGAGAAGGTTGGCTTCGAAAGCAAGGACGACTAGTTGTTCCCGATATAGATGAATTGAGGAGTGAAGTCCTGAAGGAAAGTCATCACTCGAAGCTGACAATTCATCCAGGTGGAAACAAGATGTATCGGGATATGAAGAGAACCTACTACTGGGAAGGCATGAAAAAGGATGTTGGAGATTTCATTTCCAAGTGTATGAATTGCCAGTTGGTAAAAGCCGAACAGAAGAAGCCAAGCGGATTGCTTCAGCCATTAGAAGTTCCTACATGGAAGTGGGAACAAGTATCGATGGATTTTATCGATGGATTACCTAGAACCAGAACGGGAAATGAAGGGATCTGGGTCATTGTGGATCGTCTGACTAAGAGTGCACGATTCATTCCTGTTCGATCTACTAGGACTGCATCAAAGCTGGCTGAGTTGTATGTTAAGTGGATAGTTCGTTTCCATGGTATTCCGAAGAGTATAGTGAGTGATCGAGATCCATTGTTCACTAGTGGATTTTGGAAGAGCTTCCAGGAAGTTTTGGGGACCGAGTTGTGTTTGAGTACAGCTTATCACCCTCAAACAGATGGTCAGACTGAGAGAGTCAACCGAGTTTTGGAAGATCTCCTCAGAGCTTGTGTTTTGGACTTCGGAGGATCATGGGAAGATCACCTTCATTTGGTGGAGTTTTCATACAACAACAGTTACCAGTCAAGTATTGGTATGGCACCGTATGAGGCGTTGTATGGAAGACCGTGTAACTCTCCGACATGTTGGTTGGAAACTGGAGAAAAGCTGATGCTTGGGCCAGAGATGATTCGACAGACCTCAGATTGTATAGAGATCATTCGGCAACGAATAAAGGCAGCCCAAGACCGTCAGAAAAGTTATGCTGATAAGCGTCGAAAGGATTTGGAATTCGATGTTAGTGATATGGTTTTTGTGAAGATTTCTCCTCTGAAGAATGTTATTCGATTCGGGAAGAAAGGAAAATTAACTCCGAGATTTGTTGGACCATTCCCGATTATCGAGCGAATTGGAAAGCTCGCTTATAGATTGAAGTTACCGGAGAAGATGTCGGGTGTGCACAATGTTTTTCACGTATCATATCTACGGAAGTATGTGCATGACTCGAATACCGTAGTTTCTGCTGATAGCTGTGAAGATTTCGAAGTTGATCCAGTTGATAGAAGACCTCGTAAACCGCTTCGTGTTGTTGAAACCGACACGAAACAGCTTAGGAGGAAGGTAGTTAAGTTGCTCAAGATACAATGGAGTGACGATGATAACGACTGTACGTGGGAGGTGGAAGAGAGGATGAAAGCAGCTCATCCTGAACTCTTCAAGGTATGGCCCTAAGGTGTCGTGTCATCTCGCGATATTGTAACTTGTTCTAATTTTAGAATTCTGTACACTAAGCTAGAATTGGATGCATGGTTTGCTGATTGTTATGGATGGTAGGCGTACAGAATAGTTTTGATTGCTATGATTGTTTGGGATTTCAGGGGCGAAATTCCTAAGGGGGAGAGAATGTAACGACCCGTATTTTCACGGATCGAAAAGTTCGTCAAATCTGGAGTTTTAGCGTTTTGGGCCATTTCAGATTTTAGGCAAAATTTTGCCTAAGTCCTAAGTCGTTCACGACTTAGCATAAGTCGTGAGTCGTATACGACTTAGGAGATAGGAGTTCTGGGCGAGTTAGGGATAAGTCTGGGTCGAGTTGCCGACTTAAGGTAGTGACCGACCTAAGTGATGAGTCGTGACCGACTTAAGAGGTTCAGGCGACCTAAGGAAGAGTAGTAGGCGACCTAAGTATTCTGGGGTAGAGTTAGGTCGGCAACGACCTAAGGAAATGTTGTGAGCGACCTAAGTGTTTGGGTGAGTTAAGTGTTAGGTCGGCAGTTCGAGTTAGCGACCTATGGTATTGACCGACCTAAGGTATAAGTTAGTTAACGACTTAATAGTTAAGTCGTAGATGACTTAGTAGTTAGGTCGTATCCCAGTTTGTTCGCGACTTATGTTAGGTCGCGTGGGTGCTAAGTTGTTAGGTCGCAGGTTGGCTTAAGTGTTAGGTCGCGTGGGAGTCTAAGGTATTAAGTCGTAACCTCATTATGTCGTAGGTCGCGCGAGATTGTTAAGTCGCGTAAGTTTTAGGTCGCGTGCCAGCGTGTTGAGTTATTAAGGCACGCTAAGTCGTAAGTCGCTGAGTCGCACATAGGCTAAGTCGTAGGTCGAAGGAAAGCGCATTGCTTTAGGTCGTCAAGTGTTAGGTCGTTGAGGAGTTAAGTCGTGCATCTGTTAGGTCGGAGAGGCTTAGGTCGGAAGCGACTTAGGGAGATAGCCAGATTTCGACTTAAGGGCAGTTTTCAGCTATAAATAGGAGGGGTTGTTCTCACTTTTTGGGATCCGGATTTTTGAAGCGACGAAGTGCTGCCATTTTGAGAGCTCGACTTCTACACTTCTTCACTTCTTTTCTCCCCTCTAATATAGTGCTTCCATCCATCCAAATCGAAGATCAAGATTGAAGATTCAAGAGCTTAGATTGAAGATCTTCATCTTTTCAAGAGAGAGTTCTTCGTTTGAAGCGGATTCGTGATAGATCAAGCTTCATCCTTTGCTGTCCAGATCTGAAGCGTGTTGATTTGGGGTTGTTTAGGTGATTTGGTGAGTGGTGATTATCTCTCACACGGATCCAAAGGAGTATATCGGATTGTTGGCTCGATTTGGTGTTAAAATAGGGATTTCCATGCATTTTCTTCATCCTAAGTGTAGATCCATATAGATCCATTGTTCATGATGATGTTACATCCATTTTATCATATGTTAACCTATGCAAGTTCATTCATCAAGTTTGTAGAGATATAATCCATGTTTTCGTGCTTATTGGACTTTCAACTCTTTAATTACGAAAATGCCATTATTGTTATAATTGTCTACTTAGATCATATTTGAATGCTTGATTGCTTGGATTGATGTTTGATTTGATTGGTTGTTATAACTAGATGATTGATGATTAGATTAGATCGAAGATGATTCAAAAGCTAAGGGAAAGGCTCTTGAATTGGAAAAGCTGCTCGTGGCATATGTAGCGGGATGATGAAGCTCTTATGCATAGATTTGACGATGTGAAGTTGAGATGAAGCTTTGCAAGGATGTAATGAAGCGAGGCATCATATGATGAAGACTTGGTCTAATCCAGACGGGATCATTCCAAGCATGTTGATAACTCGGTGATATGATTCGAGTTGAGGATAATGAATGGATATGAGAATAGTCGTCGAGGAGGATGACTAGGAGGCTTGGATAGCATCGTTGTTGAAGGTTCTAGCATGCTCTAAGCAAGAGTACGTTTGGGCAGATTCGATAGTCCCAACGGCCAACTGTTGATGGTCGAGTACTCTGGGCAGATTCGATAGTCCTAGGCACGGGCTGCGACGACGTGCGGGAGTTATGTCTAGAACCGGGGTTTCCATTAGCCCTTGACGGACGGCTGAAAGAATGTGCCGGTCATTCAATTAACGGTGATATCGAAGCAATGATAACAGTGATAGCCAGAGTCATGGATGTTTGGTTGTATCGTCATTCGGACTCAAGAGCGGTATTTTCTGGGTGCTTATCTGATTTAAGCCTTGGTACTTGGAAAACATCGCACTTGACTCGAGTGATAGTAGTCTTACTTTAAATTGTATGCTCTGCTATGTTTGCTTCTACTTAGTGTGTGTCTGGGGGCTATCACTGTAGAATGAGGTTGGAGTGGGAGGGTTGTATTCCTATTCCTTTTCCTTTATGCTCTTTTGGTATGTTGTTAGTTAATTTACTGCTCACTAAGACTGTTGTCTGACTCAAGGCTTTATGTTTTTAATTCTTATTGCCTTGGGCTGTTCGTCCATTTTGGGACGGGCAGACTAGGTAGCAGGTGACAGGTGCTGTTCTCTTCTCACGATGCTGATATCGAAGACGAGCTAGAGGGTTGCATATTATCTTCTTATTATATGTACTGGATATTCCGCTGTTTTGTATTCCCTGAGAGATTTGTAGTGAGGCTGGATGTATTGACTATGTGGATGTTTGTATTCAACTATTATGGAGTTTTATGTGATGTCATTTTGTTTTGTAAAGCTTCACTATACATATGTTCTATTGTATTTTGTCCATGCGCTGTGAGTAATACGATAGATTCTGTTGTTTTAAATCTTACCTTGACAATCGTCCATGGTCGCCTGGCACACTTTACAGCGCTTTATCTCTAGATTCGGTGCAGGGGTCATGGGCGGTCGTCACATTAATCTACATGAAATGATAGTGTAGATTCTAAAAATAATTATATTAATTCGTACAAATAACAATGCGAATTAATACGGTTATTTCGGGATTATTTGAATTGATTATTGGATTGACATTGATTGTTGTTATTGCTTGTTTATTTACTTTGACACCATCCCAGTTATCACACTGCAAGTTCCCTTTGATATGTTTTGATTTTGAATTGAATTGGAATCGGGTTGAAATGATAAATACCCAAATTGAATTTTTACCTAGGATAGGAAATTAAATAAAACCCGATTGGTCAATAATTTGATTTAAAAATAAAATGAAGATTTTATTTGAATAAATAATATGGTTTTGAAACGAAGTTGGAAATTGAATTTAATGAAATTTAAGCGTGAATATTTAATAATCTGAAATGAAATATTAATAAAGAAATTGATGAAAGAAGGTCGTTTAATTTGAGAAATGATTGAATTAAGTTTAAAATTATAATTAAGTTTGAAATTATTAAATTTTGAAATTATTTAATAATTGAGTTTTGAATTATTTAATACTTAAATAAGATTAAATTATTTAATGATTAAATTGAATTGAAATTCTTAAATAAGAAAATTGAACCTTTGGGTAAGTGAATTTTACTTCGTAAATAATTGAAATTGAGTTTCTTTATTAATTAAGTTTTGGAAAATTATTTAAGTAAGTAAATAAGTGAAATTGAATTTCTTTAACAAGAAATAAAATGTGATTTATTGAAATTAAGGTAAGACTTGAAATTTAAAGAATTCGATTTGATGAATTTAATTTAATTCAATTTATAAGTTTTGATATAAGGAAGTTGAACTTAAGAATTGATTTAACGAATTGGAAATTTAATAGAAATTGTTTGAATGATAGAGTAACTTAACGAATATTGAATGGAATCGATAAATGAAGTTAAACTGATTTGGAATGTTAAATTAAATTAATTTAAATGATTTCGGAATGAAACTTGTATTCGAACTTGAATCAATTTTGAATTGTTTTAAATAACGATTGAAATTGAATTATAAGATTTTGAAATGATAATTTGGAAGTTTTGAAACGTAAAGTATGGAAATTGGTTTTGAAAGACAAATGAAATGTTGATTTGCGAATTCTAATTTAATTGAAATTGATTTGGTTTTGAAATATCTTAAACGACCAATCGGTGTAAAAATTACGAAATTTATTAAAGAGACCGGAATTCGGTTATGGATATACTCTCTATCTAAACCGAAAACCACTTTAATAACTATACGCGGAGTGATGATCCAGAATGAAGTGGTTGGAATGATGTTCGTGTTGACTGAAGAAAGAGAACGATAATGGATAGCCTTGACACTTGTGTCAAATTGGAAATGACCAAAACAGGAGCTGTGCCGGGCCAATGGAGGATTGATACCTCAAGTGGACACACTTCTTCGAACTACTTATACTTATTGTCGATTGGTGCACCCTTGATTTTGGGAGTGTTGTCTCACGGTGTTGCGGGCGCTGCGGCGTTGCGTTCTCACTAGCCCGGATCAGGCGAACGGTAGTATCACTACCTTGGGTATAGCCTCATGTGCCTTGTCATACTTGTATTCCATTTATGCGCGACCACTACGATTTTGATTTGTACCTTGAGTATATGGATTGCCCTCTGGTGACTTCCGATTTTGGGGAAACTACGGTCTTGTATATGCTTGTGGGAATAAAAATGTGTTAAGGGTGGAATGGGCCATGACTTAACGCTATTTTGATATCTTTATATTACTGATAGACATTATCTACTTATCGTACACTACTACATAGTAGATAGTTTAACGGATCCTTAAAGGATGGTTATTCCAAACATCCTTTGAGTTACTTGTATTTCAATTGCTATTTCACTTGAGTTGGATTTATTAATATAAGAATGTTAATCCTGACTCGAGTGTTTTGTGTTTTGCTTTACGCTCGGGTCAGACTGAGTGGTTCAGCTTTCGAGACTTACCTTTGGAGTTGGAGCTTCGCTTGGAGATCCAGCTATCTATCCAGCTTTCAGATATTCGATGATTCCAGTGATGCATTCTGATTTGTATCTGATGTATCGTGTTACTCTTCCGTTGTATCTGGTTTAACTTTGATGTATCGTATTACTCTTCTGTTGTAAACTTTGATGTATTTTATATATTCATATAGTAGCTTCATGAACTACTATCTCTTTTAATTCCGCTGCACTTATTACTCTGTGTCTGTGATCTGTGATATTTTATTTACTGTATATGTTCAGTTTTGCCAAATTTAAATTAACAACGCGGTATTTTGAGCAATTCAACTCCGGCATGAGTGTCTACCTATACACTTATAATGGATGCGAATGGTCCAAAATTTCGGGTCGTTACAGTTGGTATCAGAGCTTTGGTAGCTCTAGGCAAAACTCAACATGTAGAGTAAATGTATTTACAGAATCACTTTCATTTCGAGTTTCAATCTCTTCCTTTCGACTCGATTTCTTTGAATTTTGGAACGTTCCCTACGGTTCCAATTTCATTCGTGTCCCTCACTATTCGTCTTCTTTCAATTCTGGAGCATCACATAACTCCACTTCGGATGAACCTTTATAATGAATCGGCGGTCTCGCCAAACTTCAAATGATTCGTAAAGGAGCAAAACTCCTTTATAATAGGCATTGATCTACCGGAGATTTCTGTATCCTCAGTTTACGATGCTATCTATTCCCTGCTATACCTGAATCTCATCTCTAGAGGTCGAGTGTTGAATTACCTCGGAATTCAGCATTGATCTTATTCTTGAAGTTACGGACGACCCAGCTAAGGTTGCCCGTGAATTAAATAAACTCATCCATCTCCCGATTGTGGTAATTGAATTATCTTATCTTCTTGTTCAAACCTATCTTCGAATCGAAATTCTCTTTGATTTGAGTCAACAAAAATTTGAATCCCTATCCTTATTTTGAAAATTCATTCATGTATCGTCGAGCAAAGAAATGTATTTAAACTTAATATTTAAAATGTTTTAAAAATTATGTTGTGTTGTTTGGGTTGTTGATGTTGATTTGGGTTTTCGATCGATTCGTCTGATCAACGCTATCGATAGGATTTCCAAAACACTTGAACAGAGCAGACTGACACCATATTATTTTCAAATTTGGAAAATGAAATAAATTTGTTTGATTATATTGTAAAAATATAAGTAAAAATTTTCTGGAATCTAATAGGTTAATTAAATTGTTGTTTGAAATGATAATATTTGATTATCATTTATTGTTCTAAATAAATTTATAAATACGGTTTATAAATTGATTTGGAATTTGAAATGAATTTAATTCAAAAAAAAAAAAATTTGAGAATTTAGTTTCCTGTGATTTCGAACTTTGGTTTTAAAATTTTAAAGTATATATAATTGGAAGTATTTTCGAATAAGTAATCGTTTTCAAAGAATTTTAATTTGTTGAAATCAGTGCTCTTCTCTTTGTCGTTGGAAAATAATTTCGGTGATGGCGGCCGCATCATCGACTTTCATTTTCGAGTTTCGAAGTGGAGAAACCATTCTGTAGCTTTGCTACGGTTTTGTGTTGAAAAATATTTTGTTTTGAATTTCTTCAGTATAATTTGATTTATATATATGTGGGTATCTTATTTTAAAATTTAATTTGATGTGATAAATATATTATATACATCTCTAAATTGTTCAAAGTTAATCGGAAATCTAATTCTCAAAATTTTGTTAAAGGATGATTTTAATAAAACCAAAATTTGGAATAAATATTTAAACTTGAATAATTGAATTTGAAAAATTTTATTTGTATATTGTTCAACTGCATTCTAATACAACTTACCTAAACCATTCAGAAGTTGAATATGTAATTGGATAATATATAAGATAAATTGAATTTACAAATAAAATCAGAGTGTTTTAAATGTTATACACTAAATTTTGATTATAAAGATATTAATAGAGTTAGATAGGATAATAAGTAAACTCAGTTACTAATGAAATAAATTTGTTTTGAAAATTTTTTTTTGAATTTGATCAACTTATGAAATACCTTGAATTTAAAAGTAATTAGTAAATATAAATTAATTTAAATAGAAACTTTTATGTTTTAAATAAATTTATATTGGTTAAATATATGTTATAAGATATATTAAGTGGAACGAATTTAATAATAATTTGGAATAAAGAAAATTTAATTTGTTGAATTAAAAATGATTGTAATAAATGACTATTCAATTTATGGTTTTAGAAATTGTAAATTAAAGATAATTGGATAATAAGATAATGAATTTAGAAATAGTTGAGATTAATTTTAGTAAAATCAAATGGATTAAATCAATTATTGAATATCAGTTAATTTAAATTTGAATGTATACGGTTTAAACTAATTGTTATTTTGTATTTCAAATCTGTTTTCTTTCTGGTTGTTTCTATTCTTCTACCTCGTTCCTTTTCGGGGACGAAAAGTTTTGAGTGGGGGAGAATGTAACGACCCGTAAATTTCAACTGTTTTAATAACGTAATTAGTTGAAATTTTGTGAAATTTTAAACAATAAAATTTTGAAATAAAAACTTTATATTTGGAATACGTCTAGTTAAACAAAGCAACTGGTAAATTTTCGTCCGAAAATACGAAAGTTTATTTCGTGCGTAAATTCACTTCAATTTAATCAGTTAAAAAGTAATGAAAATAAAACGTTTTCGAAACTCAAATATTTTTACATAGAAAAATTCTAAACCATCTTCTGAGCAAGATGTCAGTTCGTCATTTTTCCAAATTCGGACATCTATTGCTCCGTCGTTCTTATTTTCTGCAAAATGCAGCATTCTGGTACCGATATCGATTTTTATCGGATGATCGTACCACTGATTTCTATATACCGTTTTGATCGTCTCGTCGTGCCGATCTCTACGGTATATTCGATTGTCAAATTCGGAGTTCCGGTGTACGTTGCACTTTGCGTAACACCTACTACCGTATCGGTACCGGTTTTGTGATTTGTGGTTCTTGTTAACCTTCAATATTCCACCGTTCGGAAATCAAACGGACATCAGCTTTTAATGGTTGCCTTGAATTCATCTTACTGACCTTTTATATTCTCAAAGTTTTCAAATTACATGGTTTCACTTTCTTATCTCTCCCATTCGTTCATTTTGTTTAGAAAAAAAAAGAAGAAAATTTAACTGTTGCTTTATCTTCCCCTCTCCCTCCACTTGACAGCCGTACAACACCCCATGGCAGCCAAATGCCATCCCCTGATCATCCAAGTCCAGCCTCCGCCTACTAAACCCATCGCCTGCACCTCCCACTTCCGCACCCTCCCCACGCCGAGCCTCCACTTTGTTCGCTGCTACATCGTTGCATCCGTTCGCCTACTTTGCACTGCTCGTCTTTCCCTCCTTCGATTAGCCTACACAAATGTAAGTTAAGGGGGGGCTGTTTATATATGTTATATATATAGGATTATATTTTTTGCATTTGTATCGGTAAATATGGTTATAGAAGTGTTTACAAATCATGCATATATAAGTTTTTCAAGTACTGGTTTATAATAGATTTCATTTATACCCTGTTGTACTCAAGCATGTGCTATATATTTTAGTACCAGCCTACCTTAATTTTCATATATATATAAAGTTTTAATGTATTATATTATAACATATGTATATTAAATTTATAAGTATCTCTGATTTTAGCTTTATAGCTTTATGTGTATATTAATGTACAGAGGAGCCTATATATGCGTGCTCATAGGTATATATTTCCTATATATTGTTATGTGTTACATACGTTATATTATGTGTTTTGTACTATATGTTTGAATTGTTACTCAATGTATAGCACTTTATGATAGATATAGTAGTAAGCTTCATGCGTATAAAAATAGTTTTTTTTTACTGTTTGAGCCTGTAAGTTTATATTGTACGGTTTCATATAATATATGGGTATTTATCTCTGTATTTATACAGACTGTATAAAATTAGTTTGTTAGGCACATTGGGTTGCGTATCTATATATGTAAAATTTTATAGTATGTATTCATTCAAGGGCTTTGAAAGTTGAATATAAAGTATGAAGTTTGCTGTTGGACTTTAAAAATAATAATAATGTCCCATATATTAGTGTTCATTTGCTGAGTGATTGTATGGTTCATTTATTTGTAAGTGGAGTATATAAATGGTTACCGTTTGCATAGTTTATTTATATATAAAAGAATGTTGTTTTTTTCTAAAAGTCTACAGCAGTGCATATACTTTGACGTGTTATAAATATAAACTATAGATTCTGTTTTACATAAGCGTATTATAAAGCAGATGTTCGAGCCTTGTTTAAATAGATGTGTATAAAAGATATTTGTTCTAATATATATAAAGGCTTCTTATACTTATTTTATTATATTAAATTTGCACGTTGAGTTGTACATATTACATTTTATTATATGTATGATATTAGAATGCTAGTGTATTTGTTTGTACATACGGGTGTAGTATATTGTTTTATTGGAAAGGTAGTTAATCTTAGTTTAGGAATGATTTTGTACATTGTATATATTTTGGTTTTGATACACATATACGTTATTTTGAACAGATTTTGGGTTGTAATAATAATATACTGAATGCATATTATGAGTTTAAAACTTTACTTTGATTTTTGAGAAAGATATATAATGATATAATATTTATTTTGTTTCCGTTTATGTTAAACTGTTAAGTTTAAAATGGGTTGATTCAATTTTTTTTCTGATTCGATTTCGTCCATTCTGATTTATCAGCGCTGTCCGTCCAAATTCGTGCCAATCTAGCTTTGATTTGGGATTCGTGTTTGGATTCGCAATGCATCTCATCCCGTTCGTCTCTAACCTCGAAAGGTGAGCACTCACTCACGATTAACGTTCTTTTATTTATTAAATTTGATTTCAACTGAAACGACAATTGAAATATTGTTGTTTGATATTTACACTGCTATTACCTGTATCAGTTCACCTGTGACATCTGACACCATTATCTGTTATATATATGAAATGATAATCCAGTTTGGTTGTTAATTGATTGATTGTTGATGTTAATATTGGACGTTAAATTGTTAATGTTAAAATAATAAATAATGTGAAATTGAACTCGATATAGGATAGTTAAATGTTAAATTTGATTAACTGACATTTGTATAATATGACCCCTTTAACTGTTGAATTTATTGACACGTAGAATTTGTTTAATTTTATTTTGAACCACTGAATGTATGTTGTTAAACTGATGATGTATGAAATTGTAAATAGATGACAAGTGAAAAACCGTAATGTAATAATCTTTAATCTACATGAAATGATAGTGTAGATTCTAGAAATAATTATATTAATTCGTACAAATAACAATGCGAATTAATACGGTTATTTCGGGATTATTTGAATTGATTATTGGATTGACATTGATTGTTGTTATTGCTTGTTTATTTACTTTGACACCATCCCAGTTATCACACTGCAAGTTCCCTTTGATATGTTTTGATTTTGAATTGAATTGGAATCGGGTTGAAATGATAAATACCCAAATTGAATTTTTACCTAGGATAGGAAATTAAATAAAACCCGATTGGTCAATAATTTGATTTAAAAATAAAATGAAGATTTTATTTGAATAAATAATATGGTTTTGAAACGAAGTTGGAAATTGAATTTAATGAAATTTAAGCGTGAATATTTAATAATCTGAAATGAAATATTAATAAAGAAATTGATGAAAGAAGGTCGTTTAATTTGAGAAATGATTGAATTAAGTTTGAAATTATAATTAAGTTTGAAATTATTAAATTTTGAAATTATTTAATAATTGAGTTTTGAATTATTTAATACTTAAATAAGATTAAATTATTTAATGATTAAATTGAATTGAAATTCTTAAATAAGAAAATTGAACCTTTGGGTAAGTGAATTTTACTTCGTAAATAATTGAAATTGAGTTTCTTTATTAATTAAGTTTTGGAAAATTATTTAAGTAAGTAAATAAGTGAAATTGAATTTCTTTAACAAGAAATAAAATGTGATTTATTGAAATTAAGGTAAGACTTGAAATTTAAAGAATTCGATTTGATGAATTTAATTTAATTCAATTTATAAGTTTTGATATAAGGAAGTTGAACTTAAGAATTGATTTAACGAATTGGAAATTTAATAGAAATTGTTTGAATGATAGAGTAACTTAACGAATATTGAATGGAATCGATAAATGAAGTTAAACTGATTTGGAATGTTAAATTAAATTAATTTAAATGATTTCGGAATGAAACTTGTATTCGAACTTGAATCAATTTTGAATTGTTTTAAATAACGATTGAAATTGAATTATAAGATTTTGAAATGATAATTTGGAAGTTTTGAAACGTAAAGTATGGAAATTGGTTTTGAAAGACAAATGAAATGTTGATTTGCGAATTCTAATTTAATTGAAATTGATTTGGTTTTGAAATATCTTAAACGACCAATCGGTGTAAAAATTACGAAAGTTATTAAAGAGACCGGAATTCGGTTATGGATATACTCTCTATCTAAACCGAAAACCACTTTAATAACTATACGCGGAGTGATGATCCAGAATGAAGTGGTTGGAATGATGTTCGTGTTGACTGAAGAAAGAGAACGATAATGGATAGCCTTGACACTTGTGTCAAATTGGAAATGACCAAAACAGGAGCTGTGCCGGGCCAATGGAGGATTGATACCTCAAGTGGACACACTTCTTCGAACTACTTATACTTATTGTCGATTGGTGCACCCTTGATTTTGGGAGTGTTGTCTCACGGTGTTGCGGGCGCTGCGGCGTTGCGTTCTCACCAGCCCGGATCAGGCGAACGGTAGTATCACTACCTTGGGTATAGCCTCATGTGCCTTGTCATACTTGTATTCCATTTATGCGCGACCACTACGATTTTGATTTGTACCTTGAGTATATGGATTGCCCTCTGGTGACTTCCGGTTTTGGGGAAACTACGGTCTTGTATATGCTTGTGGGAATAAAAATGTGTTAAGGGTGGAATGGGCCATGACTTAACGCTATTTTGATATCTTTATATTACTGATAGACATTATCTACTTATCGTACACTACTACATAGTAGATAGTTTAACGGATCCTTAAAGGATGGTTATTCCAAACATCCTTTGAGTTACTTGTATTTCAATTGCTATTTCACTTGAGTTGGATTTATTAATATAAGAATGTTAATCCTGACTCGAGTGTTTTGTGTTTTGCTTTACGCTCGGGTCAGACTGAGTGGTTCAGCTTTCGAGACTTACCTTTGGAGTTGGAGCTTCGCTTGGAGATCCAGCTATCTATCCAGCTTTCAGATATTCGATGATTCCAGTGATGCATTCTGATTTGTATCTGATGTATCGTGTTACTCTTCCGTTGTATCTGGTTTAACTTTGATGTATCGTATTACTCTTCTGTTGTAAACTTTGATGTATTTTATATATTCATATAGTAGCTTCATGAACTACTATCTCTTTTAATTCCGCTGCACTTATTACTCTGTGTCTATGATCTGTGATATTTTATTTACTGTATATGTTCAGTTTTGCCAAATTTAAATTAACAACGCGGTATTTTAAGCAATTCAACTCCGGCATGAGTGTCTACCTATACACTTATAATGGATGCGAATGGTCCAAAATTTCGGGTCGTTACAGGATTCGTTCCAGTAAGGTAATTTCCTTTATATTTATTTACATATATCTATGAATATATATGTAGTTTTAAAACAGGAAGGAAATAAACAGTAGTTACAGAAGATAAAACAATAAAAACATAGATGTTTACAGTAAAGAAATTTAGTTTTAGATTTTATTTGTAGCTAAATAAATTTATTTTAAAAGGGGAATTTAGTTTAAGACCAAATGATAGTATAAATTAAATTATAGGTCAATTTAATTTGATAAATGAAAGATCATTGTATGTTGTCTCAAATATTGATAAATGGTATAAAATTGTTTATACAAGGTTTAAAACCGTGGAATCGAGATAACAAAACTGAAATGGAAAATGGATTGCAAAATAAAATGCAAAGGTGAGATCTTCTCACTCAGATGTAAAATCGATGTTTGCAGTTATTGATTTATTTGATGATTGGATGTGATATTAGATATAGTAGGATATATCTATATATATATAGCAATATATACATATTGGCATATGTATATATTGGATTGATTGATTTCCCGCCTCGTATAGCAGATGAGACCCTATTGCGCCGTTAGTAAGCGGATTTTTATAAAACCCATATACCGCGATATTCCACCTCGAAGTGGAATTGGTATTGTGCTAACGTTTGTGGATGCAGGGAAACAGGTTGGAGGGATCCAACTGGATTCCTCAACTGTATTTATTTATTTACAGATATTGATATATATTCTGTTCTCATATGATGATATATGATGTTTGATGTGTGATGGACTAATTGGTGCGTTGCATCATCGGATTTAGTTTTTGAAGCTTAAAAATAACGACTTTTACTATAAATGGATTTTTAAAGTGATTTTTGAAAATAGACGTTTTATTGAATTTTTTAATTGATTTATTTCAAATGAATAAACGTTTAAAATCTTAAAGTTATAAAAGTTAAGATTTTTGGTGAAATTTAACCAAAGTGTGATTTTGAAATAAATAGTTGATTTATTTATAAAATGGTTTAAGTGGGATTTTTGAATAACTATAAATGATTTGTATAAAAAGGTTTATAAATTTGATAATTTATAAATCAAAATATTGGACTTATAAAACGAATTTTTTTTAAGTGTTAAAAAGAAGTATAAGTGAATGAAATAAATAGATTTATAACGTGAAGTTATAAAGTGAATAGATACCGTAGAATAAAGGATTTATAAGAAATTTACTTATAAATTTGACTTTTACACTTAGATGAGATATGAATAGAAATTGCTAAATGAAATGATTTTATAAGTTGAAATTGTTATAAAGTATAAATGCGATTTATAAACGATTGTTTATAAATCCGAAATCACTTATTTTGATAAGTAAATTATAGAAGTAAATAAAAGAAAATTTATAAGTCGAAGTTGTTATTAAAATAGAAATAGAATTTATAAACGTGTTTATAAATTCAAAATCAATTGAATTTGATAAATTAAATATAGAAGATTTTTAAAGATGATATATTCGCGATTTTGGATAGCGAATTTTTATTGAGATAAAAATGTGTAGAAATGATTGAAATTGGGTTAAGTGAATTATATTCACGATTTTGGACAGTGAATATATTGTTAAGTAAAATGGATTTATTTTGTAGAAGTGATATTAAAAATGAAGTTAAACATTTTAAAGATGTTTTAAAATGTATTATGAATCGAAAGCATAGATTTCCGCAGTTCTTGTTGAAATAGACGTTTTCGAAAAATAAGGAAATGATGGACTATAACACTGTTGTTATAGTAAATGATTTCCGAAAGGAAATATTAATTTATGTAGTATTGGGATTTATATATCTATCTTAAAATTCCGAATCCTTATACTAGTGATTTTGAGTCGTTGTAACGATGTTTTACGTAGCATTCGTTTTGACTCAGATAAATGTGTTATAGAAATAGATTTCCTTAAAGAATGAATATATACTTAATATTGATTTAAGTATATTGAATATTTTCAAATGTTGAAAATAAATAGACTTGTGAATTACTTATTATTAAATGAGTAGGGAAATGTTTTTCCAAAATGAAACGAAACGTTTTGAGAATTTATCTTCTTAAAGATAAACTAAAAATTGAATATTGAAATCGATTTGAAAATCGTATATCAGTAGATATTTTGAAATGTAAATTCACTATGGAATTTATAAAAGAAAGGGAAATTGTTTTAGAAAAATAAACGTTGATTTATTTTTGAAGTGTCGAAATTTTATTTCTAGTAAAGATATTTTGGAAAATAAATAATTTTGGAAAATTATTTGGAATCTGATGATGTTGCGCATCTTTATTGATAGTTAAATAACCGACTATCAATAATTACCTTGAATTGGTATTTGTTGTGAATTGGATGAATTTGAATGCCACACTTGTTTTTAAATAAACGCGCACTATTCGGGTTAGCCGGGAAAGGACCATGGGGTCGTATAACCCATTCCAAATATGTGATACGTCGTTATGAATTGCATTCGAAGACTGGTGTTGAAGACCGGATATTTTTGAAAACGGAAGGATTACCGTCGAGTTACTCTACATCGACTGATCTTCGATTTAGAGGTTTTATCACCCTTAGTGACGGGAAGTCCGGACGTGATTAGAAAATTATCCGGATATGCAAGGGCTTCGTGAGAAGTGCCTTCGGTTCTGTTCGATCCCGGAACAGACTTATATGGATTGTATGTCTGACGTTACAATTTGAGATATAAAGCTGATTTCTTTCAAATACATTTCTGTTGGTGGCGGAGAATTTATTCTCTTAGCTTAACACCCTTCTCTGAGACGTACGAGCTCAGAGGTTATGTAGTTGAAATTCATCAGCGATATACTCCCAATTTGGTAACGTGGCATACTGAGTGTTGCTGTGAAATGATCAGTGTTTGATCATTTGCGATATGATCATTTGTTTGATCTTATATCTTTGTGATCATAGGTTGATCATTTGTTTGACCCGAAGCATGGCTTTGTAGAAAGCGTAGCTTTGTGGATGAGACTTCATCGAGCCTCACACCCCGGAAATGGTCAAAACAGGAAGGATGCGGCAAGGTTCTAGGGAGTAGCGCCCCTTAGTGTATGTCATTCCTTCTGGATAAAGGTGGTATCATGGTATGGAGCCCAGATACTTAACCTCTGTGGTTACTACATTATTATTACTATGTGGTTTGTTGCGAATCGGGGATCCTCGGGAAGATCGGTTACGATCGGGGGATGGCATACGCGTGTCAGTAGTTACCTATTTTTGCAGAGGTAACCCGGCCTTGTGTTGGCAGAGATCTCACCGTAACGTTAGGTTCTCGGGTCGTCTATTCCAGGGACGTACCCATCGTGGCATAGGAAGTTCCTTAGCCTGACCATTTGTTGGAAATCCAAAGAAACAATACGTGACTTGTACGGTTTTAGTTGTATTACCTGCTATGGAATGTGGCGGTAACCTGCTATTGAACATAGTAGCTATAGTAGGCATACGATACTGGTCGTATGTTGGCTAATATTAATATTATACTTTCGAAATGTTTTCCACACTATGCACTAATAATAATATCCAAAATGATTTGATTTTGCGTAGTAAGCATCTTTGACTATCATAAGAAGAAATCTCCTCCAATTCTGCGTTTGCATTGTGTGTGTGGTGGGAGGTCTTAGGGTAGTTTCATTTTCCAAAAGCATTGCGAATTTGTTTTATTTTCTTTGTGAAAAATAACTGTTTTACGATCTCACACCAGTCACCATGACTGACTCGGAGTTTATTGTTTCCCTTCTAAACTCTGGGTGCCCACCAATTTCCACACGGGCAGTCTAGAGTTATGTTATCAGGATATTCTGGATATTCTGGAGCTTTGGAAGCAAGTTGGATGACGAGACGTAGTATTTGTATCTGATATTATTTATGCCGCTGTGTATTCTGTATGAGGACAAGTTATATAACTGTCCATTGTTGTATATTGACTCTGATGATTGATGTATGTATAAAATGATATAGTTCTTTGTTTTAAAGATTATTCATTTATCTATTATATATTGTTCCGCTGCGAATGTGAGATTCTGATATTGTTTTCTGTTTCTATTGTTTTTCTTATGTTCTTTTTCTTCTATCTTTTCTACTCTTTTCTTCTTCTTCTACCTTTTCTTTTAAACATTAAAGTTCGCGTTTCCGCCATCCGATCGTTCGACAGTTGCTACAGTGGACGTAGCAGTGTCGGGTTTTCGGAAGACGGATTTGCGGGTCTTTACAACAACAAAAGTCTCAATAAAATAACCAAGTACAAGCTGAGTAGAACAACGGAATTGAAATAGGTAGGACATGACAAGCAGATAATCTCCAGCGATTCAAATCTCCAAGAGAGTGGAAATCTAAATCTGTGAATAACTCAGGCTGACCCGAGCGTAAAGCAAAACACAAAACACTCGAGTCAGGACAATATATACTTATATAATGTAAACCAACTCAAGTGAACTGTAATAAAGGTACAAGTAACTTAGAAGATGCTTGGGACCGCCCATCCTCTAAGGATCCGTTAAAATATCTACTATGTAGTAATATTCGCTATTATAATAGTGTCTAAATAAGTAAAGTATAATCATATAGAAAATAGCGTTAAGGGGATGGAGAACCTTAACGCAGTCGGATCTTAAAATCATAATCGTAGTAAAGCTCGATATGGTAGGTGACACGGCACAACTAGGCAATGCCAGGGTAGATATACCAATTACGCACACGGACTGATGGATACACATAGCAGCCACTACCGTTCCACCTCGAACAACACTCCCAAATCGAAGGATGGCCATCTAATCAATCACAAGTAAGAGTATAATATCAAAGAAATGTGTCCGAGAAGAGGTGCTACCTCACTGGTCCGAGATCGCTCCTGTTTTAGCCACCTTATGCCAACTCACGAGAGTTGGGTCTACGTAACATACCTTAAGAACGTCGCCACCATCCTACTTCATTCTGGAATCTCCACCACGTACACAGTTGCCAAAGTGGTTTTCGGTAAGACAGAGAGTATGTCCATATCCGATCCCGGTCTCTTTAACAACCCAACGTTATTATAACCCGTGGTTATAACTTTTAAAAACAATACTTTACTTCAAAATAAAATATCATTTCAAACCATATCTTTATCAAAATAAAGATTAAATCAATTCCAAACCATTTCCATATATTTAAATTTTAATATAATTTCAAAACTTCATTTCAAATCATTTTAATATAATAAAATATCATATCCTTACAAAACTTCATTTCAAATCATTTTAATAAAATAAAATATCCTATCAGTTCAAATCCAAATATTCAACTTTAAATACCTTTTAAATTCAAAGATATCGTTCATTTACTATCATTTCAAATCACCTTTAAATAGTTTATTTCCAATCAAAATAATTCATTTAAACCTTTTAAAAGTGTAATTATTATATTTTCAAATCAAGTATTCAATTTCCAAAGTTTCAAACCATTCTGAGTTCGTTTACTAAGTCAAAAACCCTAATTATTAAAATTTCAGCATTTCACAGCATTTAAAAACAACTGCTATAAGTTATATTTGAAAACATTTTTAATTCAGCAAAGACAGCACTTAAAACTGCTGTTAAAACTCAGTTTTAGTTGAATTATAGTTCAAAACAGAAAAGATAGCATTTCAGAAGTGCTGCGGTAGTTCAGATTTCAAAACAAGGGTTAAATTTGGTTTCAGCAAAGACTGCAGACCACTATAGCATTTCCAGAGAATGCTATAATAGGCCTGAGTTCAATATTAGCCTATAAGTTCAATTACAGCAACTACAGCATTTCAGAAATGCTGTAATAGCTCTTTTTACACAATTTTAGTTCAAAACAGAATCTATAGCATTTCCGAATGCTATTAAAAGTAGATTTCAGGTGTTAGTGTATTTCCAGCAATTAAATAACTTCAATTTAAAACACATAAACATTTTAAAAATCATATTTTAACATTTAAAATGTTCATTTACATATCATTTAACATGTATCTTTTTCACAATAAATTTCTTATAATTAAATCCAATTTTCAACAATTTACTTAATAAATTTAAGTGTAAAAGTTTCCAATTCTTCACATTTCAACAAATAACTTAACACTTCAAATTTAAATTACCATTTCACAAATTTAACTAAATTTCCAATTTTATTTAATTAACTTAAAACCTTTAATTAAAACCAAATTTCACATTTCCAAGTCAAGTTATATTTTAAAAGATCACTTTTAAACAGTCATTTATTTAACCACTTAAATTCATAGAAAAATCAATAATACTTTAATAAATCACTTAAATTCAAATTTAATCAAATTATCATATTTACCATTTCCAAATAAAATTTAATATCCATTTTATTTATATAACCTAAATATCACTTTTAACCAAAATTCCAAATTTCCAACTTAAGTTATATTTCAAAAATCCAGTTAAACCATTCATTAATTACATTTTTAACACATAGAAAAATCATAATTTCTTTATTTTAAAACATTTCAAAATCTATTTAAATCAAATTTCATAAATTTATAATTTTTAAAATACTTAAAAATATCCAAAACACTTTATAAAATAACCACGGGCCTGTATATAATTTTCTAACTTAGGTCAAGTGATACGGATATGTATCGTTTCAATCCGCAGTTAAAAAAAAGAAAAATCCGGGTTCTATCATTTCAAACCCGCAATCCCAAGTTAAAATAATTTTAAATAAAAATCGTTCAGGCCTATCATTTCAGCCCATAACGATTTTTCCCTATTCTAAAGTCCGTTCGGGTATGTATCATTTCAACCCATAGTGATTCTAATCTACAGGGAACTTGCAATGGTGATAACAGATATAAATAACAGAATAACATTAAATAACAGTAACATATGGTATAACAGGTATAATAACAGGTGTGAACATCATATGATAATAATATAAGCATATAAAACTTGATAATATATTTCTACAGATTCGCAGGGTGTCAATTTACTAGTTATATAGGTACATATTGTCTGGTGAGAATAACTCACCTTTTTATGCTGGAGATATCAATTAGAATGACACAACGGATCCAGAAGGCACGACCTTTGATTTGAGTGGAGAAAATAGCCAAGATATCATCTTGTAAACAATACCCAAACAAGACAAAACAATATAGCACATGAATATACTTAACATAAAACAATGTTGAACAAATTGAAATACAAAGCAATAAAGACAAGACTTTGCCTTTACCATTCAAATGCTTGACCATAGAGGATCAAGTGCTCCGCCATGATGTGTTTGGGCTCAGGTTAGCATCATATAGGTCAGGTTTAGCACACCTAAGCATGGCAACATGAAGTGATGTGAAGGGTAGGAGATGCAACATGAAGAATATCAATGGACAAGGCAAATAGGTGAAGTTTTGGTCACAACAAGGCTCGACTTGGTCATTGCTTGGCTCAGCCATGCATGGTACAGGTCTGGACAGTGGAGGGTGATGGTGCAGCAGCAGCCAAAGGTCATGTAGTTGCTGGTGGTGGTGGTTCTAGGGGTGGCCAAGGTGATAGATGAAGGTGGTGGTGAAGCATATGTGGTTTAGGCATTGTTTGGAAGGGTTTTTGTGCAATTTTGTGGTGCTAACTTAAATGGATGGGCATGGCTTGTCATGGTCAGTGGAGGAGGAGGAGGTGCTGCTGTAGATGGTGGTGGGGCTGAAGGTGGAGAGGATGGTGGAGATGAAGGTGGTAGAGGCCAAGCAAAGCTAGAAGAGGAGGAAGGCAAAATCAATGGAAATTGTGAAGTAAAGAAGAGATAAAGGAAGAAGATAAGAGGAGAATGGAAGCCATGTTTTTTTTAGGGTTTAGGAGCTTTGGAATTTCGTGAATGAGAGAAAAAAAAAGTGGCGGCTGAAGAAATGAGGAGATGTTGCCAATTGAATGAAAAGTTAGGTTAAAAAGTAGAAGGGTTAGAAAATAAAAGGGCCTTAGGAAGATAGAAAGTTTAAGGCCTTTCAAATTTCTTTAATTCATTTTTATAAGTTTATATTTCTGATAATAACAGAAATTCCAGTTAAAAATTCGAAAATTTGATAAAATATAAAAATATATATAATATTTATTGATTATATAAAGTAGAATTAAGGAAAATAGTTAAAACAGTGAACTAGACTAGAAAATTTTGAAATTGAATAGAAAAAATTTTAGAAAATTCATATGAGCTTGCAATATATTTTTAAACATAAATAATATATAAAATAAAAATATATTCACAAAATAAATATTTAAAATTTAATTTACATATAATTTTTAATGAAGAAAATAGCAGAAAATAGGAAAACAGCCTTTAAAAATGAAAAATAAATACAGTAAATTTTGGAAAAATACTATTATCAATTTAAAAACATAAAAAGACAAAATATACATAAAAAACATATTAACACATATTAAAACAAAATATAAGAAAGAAAATATGATTTAAAAATTTTAAAATAGGCAAAATAGCACAAATAAACAAATTATACTAAAAATTGAAATGTACATAACTTTTACATTTTAACTCCATTTTCAACGAAACGAAAAGTAGTGTTCAAGTTATTAAATCTATTTTCATAATAAAAGATAAAATTTATAATTTCAAACTATTAAAAATTTAAACTTAAAAGTCAAAGTTTGACTATTGACCAAAATTCACATTTTCAGGAAATATTAAATTTAGTCATATTTGGAATTCTAATCCACATCAAAGTCAAAGTTTATATTTAAAATAACAAAATTTATTCTTTTCATAAATAAAGCTTTTGAATCTGGAAAAATCAATTAAAAAAATATTTGAAAAATACAGGGTTGTTACACTCTCCCCCACTCAAAACTTTTCGTCCCCGAAAAGGAACGAGTACGGGAAAGCACAGAAAAAGATAGAATGAAATAGAATTAAGACAAGATGATAAGACGATTGGAATTACACCTGATAATTATTGTTATAGGTAAGTTTAACAAGATGGAGGTGATCAAATCAAGAATATAAGCACGAAAAAGATCCTCTAGAGTCTGAATCTCCCTTTCACTTGACCGACAGTCTATGAATGGAAAAACAGTGTTCAGATCCAGATGAGTAACAAAGATTATCATAGATTACAGAAAGATTTCTAAATAGACTGGTATAAGCAATAGCCTTCCCATTCTGTAACAAGATAAGGGAAATAAGGACAACCAAAAGATAGTTTGGAAAAAACAAAACCAGATAATAAATTTAAAACCATAATGCTTTGAAATCATAACAATTTAGGGATGTTTATCATTTGGAAATCACACTGCTAAAATCATAACACTTTGGACAAGTTATTCTTTTTTATAAAAAAAAACATAATACTTAGAAAATCATAACACCCTAAAAAAAGTAATCTTCATTTAAACCATTTTAATTCAAGGTCAAATAATATTCATTTTAAAGTTGTAACATTTCTAAGTTCATTTAATTATAAAAATTTCCAAAACATTGTATTTTCAAAGTAGTAGTACTTATAAAATGCTACAGTAGATATATTAATATTTCAAATCAGTTCAATTCCAGAAATATTTATTTGGATATCATTTAACTTATGACTTATTAAACAAACTTTATGAATGGAATATTCAAATCAAACTATACTTCATTTATTAAGTTAAAAGTTCACTATTTTAGTTAGCTCTTAATTTAACACATAACCTAACACTTTATTTAAAATACCCATTTCATAAATAGATATTCCTTTAATAAGTTACACTTAAAATTTCATTTGAAAACCAAATTCTCAATTATCAAATTTTAGTGATGTTAAAATACATTTTAACTATTTAAATCATAATTATTCATTTTTCAAGACATATCTATTTCATAAATAAAATATTTATCATAGCAAATATAACAATCAAATTCCTTTACACATTTATTCATTTAGACATCAATTAAACTATGAATTCAAGTTAAATAAACTTTATTACAAAATGTCCAATTCCAATGTATTTTATTTTATCTATTCAAAGATACATTATTTATTATACAACATATTCGTTTCAGGAAATAACCATTATTAAAATTCCTAGGTTAGACTTAAGGTTCCATATTAAATCAAATTTGATTATTAAGTTATTTAAATAAAATCTCTTTAAATTCCTTTTTCACTATTTACCTCTGTTAATCTTTTATAACTAAAATTTAAGTGTATAACATTTATTATAACCACTCAAATTTTATTTATAAAATCATTTCTGTACTGCATATTATCCAATTACATTGTTAACTTCAAAAAAATTTTAAGGTAAGTTATATTTGAATGCAATTGTATTATACAAATAAAACTTTCCAATTCAATTATCTCAAGTTTGAATCATTTATCCAAATTTTTTATTTTTTCTTCTTATAATTGAAATTATTCTTCAAGATAAAATTTAAGAATTTGAATCTTCGAACATCTTCAAACCATTTGGAGATAAGTAATTATATATACATAATATGTTAAATCAAATTTAAATCATATATCTATATATATATTATAATCCAGTCATATTTTAGAAATTCAAATCAATTAGATTTTCCAAAACAAAGCTGTAGCAAGACTACAGAATGGTTTCTTCACTTCGAAACTCGAAAATGAACGTCGATGATGCTGCAGTCATCACCGAAATTATTTTCCAGCGACAAAGAGAAGAGCACTAAATTTTTAAACTTTAAAATCCTTTAGAGACAAATTTTTATTCAAAATACTTTAAATAATATCCTTTTAAAAATTTTAAACACAAGGTTTGAAACCATCGGAAATTAAATTCTTTAACTTTCTTGTTTTAAATTCATTTCAGTTCCCAAATAAATTTATAAATAACTATTTATAAATTCATTTGTAGAACAATAAATGATAAATCAAGTATTATCATTTCAAATTATCAATTTAAATCAATTTATTAAGTTCCATAAAATTATATATCCAAATTTATTTCATAAACCAAATTTTAAAATAATATTGTGTCAGTTTGTTCTGTCAAAGTGTTTTAGAAATCCTATCGATAGCGTTGATCAGACGAATCGATCGGAAACCCAAATCAACATCAACAACTCAAACAACACAATATAAAACAAAACATTAATTTACAAGTACAGTTCAAAATGTTTGGAAGATAGATTGGAACAAAAGAAAAGATGATTAAACAGAGTAGAGAGATGGGTAAGCTTAGATAAATCGCGGACAACCTTAACCGGGTCAACCGTTACTTAATGGATAAGATCAAATGTGGATTTTCTGGGGTAAATCTACCTTCGATCTCAAGAGATAGAGTTTGGAATAACAAAAGATATTAGAATCTAAACCAAGGATAAATATAAATCTCTGGTTAATCAATGCTGATTGTAAAGGATTTTCACCCCTTTACAAGAAAATTAGAATATTGGCGAGACCGCCAATTTACTATAAAGATCATTCGAAGTGGGGTTATGTGATACTACAAAATCAAAAGAAGATGAATAGTGAGGGACAAGAATGAATTTTGGAACCGCAGGGAACGTTCCAAAAATTCAAAGGAATTTTCAATCAAGAGGAAAAGATTCAAACTCGAACGAAAGTGATTCTGTAAATAAATCTACTCCATATGCTGAGTTTTGCCTCAAAGCCAAAGCTCTGATACCAACTGTAACGACCCGATATTTTCAACCATTCGCATCCATTATAAGTGTATAGGTAGACACTCATGCCGGAGTTGAATTGCTCAAAATACCGCGTTGTAAATAAAATTTGGCAAATCTCAGAATATACAGTAAATAAATATAATCACAGATCACAGACACAGAGTAAAATAATGCAGCGGAAGTAAAAGAAATAGTAGTTCATGAAGCTACTATCTAAATATGTCAGAGTTACATAAGATACAACAAAAGAAATAGAGTACAACAAAAGTCTCAATAAAATAACCAAGTACAAGCTGAGTAGAACAACAGAATTGAAATAGGTAGGACATGACAAGCAGATAATCTCCAGCGATTCAAATCTCCAAGAGAGTGGAAATCTAAATCTGTGAATAACTCAGGCTGACCCGAGCTGTAACGACCCATAAATTTTGATTGGTTTTAATAACGTAGTTAATTGAAATTTTGTAAA
Source organism: Allium fistulosum (assembly GCA_030737815.1). Classification (NCBI taxonomy): domain Eukaryota; kingdom Viridiplantae; phylum Streptophyta; class Magnoliopsida; order Asparagales; family Amaryllidaceae; genus Allium; species Allium fistulosum. The sequence continues at coordinate 1,029,994,689 of CM060902.1, forward strand.
TTTTAAATAATAAAATTTGAAAATAAAAATTTATTATTTAGAATATGTCTATTTTAATATAGCAACTGGAAATTTTTCATTTGATAATATTGAAGTTTGTTTTCCTGTGAAATTTCATTTCAAATCAAACCGGTTAATAAAAGTGAATTTAAAAGCTTTCCGAAACCAAAATATGTCAACAGGAGAAAATTTATTCAGATCATTCTGAATCAGACTGCGAAATTCGTTTTTTCCAAATTTGGACTTCTACTGCTCCGTTTATCTTAATTCTGGCAAAATAGCAGCGTTTCCGGTACCGATTATCGACTTTTGATCGGATGATCGTACCACTAGTATCTGTATACCGTTTTGATCGTCACGTCGTGCTGATCTCTACAGTATATTTATTTCTGTGTTTTGAGTCCCGGTGCGCGACGGAAACGATAAAACGTTCCATTGTAACGGTATCCAAATTCGTGGCTTTTCACTGCCGGTTATTTTTCAGATCTAAACGTGCAGCCCTAGTGATAATAAATGGCTTCATTAACTTTTGCTAAATCAATGGCCGTTTCAATTTATTATTTGTCAGTACGTTTATTCGGGGCTCTCCATTTCTTGCCGTTTGCACCTTATAAGCAAATATTTCAACTTTATATATATGGTTCCTGTAACCACGTTTCCAGCTGTTTCTCCACCTCCCCATCTTCTCTCTCTTTAATAGAAACTATAATATTCTCACATGTCCTTTTCTTTTAGCCTCAGACTTCTCTCCTTCCACGAAATTCCTCCTTCCCCTTCAAATTTTTGGCTCTTCCTTTTCTTTTTCACGTTCCTCACCGCTCATTCCCATGCACGCAGCTCGGTCGATCCACCACCGTCTGCTCCAGTGCTAGGCCGAACAACCCATCCAGCCTCACCGAGAACCACCCTCCGCCTTCATCCCCAAAGCAGCCGATCACGAACAGCCACCCAGCCTATCCGATCCCCTCCTCTTCTTATAAAAAAAAAATTCTCATTTTCTTGCCTCGAGCCTTCAACCCACTCCACCCGAGCGCCTGTCCATGCAACACTTCACGCAAGCGACATCAGCCCCATATTTGTTAGCCTTCTCTCTATTATTTTATAAATATCCTTTTATACGTATTGTTTTGAAATATAATTCATATAGTCAAGCATACTGATACTCTTTTATTGTTATGTATATAGTTATATTTGAGACTTTTTCCCCTTGCTTTACTTCATATTTTTAATTATAAAACTATATATATGAGATGCTCGCATGTATTGAAAGCAACAACCTTTTCTTCTTTTATCTGTATATCACCTATTTATATATTGTTCGTATATGATATAATGATACATATATATTTATATTATATGTATACATTTAAATTTACCTCTTTTGCCTGAGATACTCTTTGCAACCTTTATTTGTATATATGTTATATATATAGACCATCTAATATATGTCTGCTGATATATGTAAAGTGTTTACGTTATATGTATTAGTCTGTTTACTTTATATAAAAGTATATTTTTATAAGTGTTGATTTGAAGATAAGATTTGTATAAAGTTGTATTGGCTTTTACTGTCTGTTGTACATACATATATTAGTTATGTAGTTCGGTCCTATGTATATTGTTTGTTATGGTATTTTGGGTTGCTTTGTTAACATATATATTTTAATAATATAAATATTTCTAAATTTTATAATACAAAGAAAATTTGTTTGTAAGTATGTCTATACTTACTGCTTGCTGCGTGTATATGAAATGAGTTTTATAGATTCTTGTTTATTTATTTATATATATATTTTTTTGTAATAAATATATTAAGTTATATACGTATAATATATATATGGCTACTCTCCCAAAGTTTACAGTATATATTAGAGTTTATATATAGGTTATTGGCTCTTAGTTCGTTTACAGAATAGATATATTACACTTTAATAGTAAATAACTGTAAGATCTTTAAAGTCCATGTATATATATACAGTCGGTCTGACATCATATATATTTATTTTATATAGGCTATATGTATAACCTGTTGTTCATATATTACATAAGTTATAGATTGGTATTATACTGGTTTCATAAAGTGGTATATATAACTATTTGTTTACTTGTCTGGTTTTGTATGTTTGGGTTGGTTTTAAATTTATATATATATTATATTGAGTATATAAATAGATGTATATTTCCCTGTTATATAAATTTTATATATTTTATATATATATAGTTTATATAATCTGATTTTATATTAGTTGCTAAGTATAATAGGTTCTGTTTTGCTTTATACATATGTAAGTTATAGTATGTATGATTTCAAATCTGTTACGTCTTATATTATGTATAATATATTTGTGATGAACAATGAAGAACAGTTTTGTTCCTTTGGTTCGTATATTATAAAATACATACATTTTTGTACATGGGTTGGTTTCAAGTATATAGGAAGGTTTTATTTATATATGCGTGTTTAAATGTAAACAATGTTTTTATTTTTATTATATATATATATATACACATATATATAATTTTTATATTCGTCTTAAATTAATATTGATTTCATGGGAAAAATATGATATATATTTCGTCTCTATCTTGATGTTCTGATTTGTTCTCATCAATTCTATTTATCAGCTTGCCCATCAAATTCGTGCCCATCTATCTTTGTTTTGGAATTCACGCTTGGATTCGTAATTCATTTCATCGTCAAATATCTCTAGCCTCGAAAGGTGAGCAATCACTCACGATTAACGTTCTTTTATTATTTAAATTTGATTTCAATTGAAATAGCAATTGAAATATGCTGCTGTAGTTATTTAAATTTTTATATATGCTATTATCTATAACTATTCACCTGCGACATCTGACACCAGTATCTAGTATTATATGCCTGTTATTATTATTATTTGTATCGGTTCACCTGTGACGTCTGACACCCGTATCTGTTATTTATTCTAATGATATATGCCTGTTGTTATATTTTTTTTTTATCTGTTATCACTCTGCAAGTTCCCTGTTAGTATAGAATTCACTATGGGTTGAAATGATACATACCCGAACGGACTTTAGAATAGGAGAAAATCGTTATGGGTTGAAATGATAAACCCAAGCGTTTTCCATTTGAATTGAAATTGGGATTACGGGTCGAAATGATATCTACCCGTATATATTTAAATTTCGGATTGAAATGATAAATATCCGTATCACTTAACCATATGATAGATATATATTCAGACACCGTTGGTCTATATATATAAATATTTTGAAATTGAATTCTATGGTTTTGGAAAGAAATATATGGTTTTAACAAATGTTGATTCTTAGAATTTTATATATAAATGGTAATGATATATATAGATTTAATAATGATATTTAATTTAATTAAGATGGATTTAATACATATAATATGTTAAGTATAAAATTTATATTTCAAAATAGATTTTGGTAAAAAATTTGAATAAGTTAAGGTTGGGATGATAATTTGAATTTAGTAAAGAATTTTATTTAATTAAACCAATATAAAGCTTATTGAAATTGGAATTTAAGGCTAGTTAAATGATATTGAATTTATTAAGTGAATATTCCCTGATTAAATAATAAATGAAGTTAAATCAAGAGCTATTTGAAACTGTTAAATTTAACCTTGAAATTGTTGAATATTAAAGCTTTGAAATATATTGAAAATTTAAATGATCTGTTTAGAAATGAATTAAATTGATGAATTGAACTTTGAATAAATTTGAATTTGGAAATTGAGTTGATTTGAACCGATTTATGGAACTTAAGGAAATTATAAATACTTTATTTTATAAATTATTTAACCTATATATACTATTTTGGAAAATAGTTATATTTGAAATGAAATGATATTTGGGGTTTTGAAGTATAAATTAAATTGAAATGACCATGGTGTTATAATGTATATTTCCACCTTGTAGATAGTTCTGAAGATCCTTAGAAGATGGTTATCCCAAACATCCTTTAAGTTACTTGTATTTCAATTGATATTTCACTTGAGTTGGATTTATTAGTATAAGAATGTTAATCCTGACTCGAGTGTTTTGTGTTTTGCTTTACGCTCGGGTCAGACCGAGTGATACAGCATTTGAGACTCACCTTTGGAGTTTGGAGCTTCCTTTGGAGATCCAACTATCGCCTCAGCTTTCAGCTCTTCTAGTTGATTTGTTCAGAGAAGTCATCTGTTGTACTGAAGACTTCACTGCATTTGAGATATTCTGTTGTATTTTATTTCTAACTCTGATGTTTATATAGTAGCTTCATGAACTACTATTTTATCTATTCCGCTGCGTATTATTGTATTACTCTGTGTCTGTGATTCTGTGATTGATTTATTTACTGCATATGCTGAGTTTTGCCAAATTAAAATAACAATCTGATATTTTGAATTTTTCAAGTCCGACCTGTGTGGATTTATTGTCGATTTGAATGGTCCAAAATACCGGGTCGTTACAGTTGGTATCAGAGCTTTGGCTCTAGGCAAAACTTAGCATATATTGTAAATTTATTTACAGAATCACTTTCGTTCGAGTTTAATCTCTTCCTTTTGATTCGATTTCCTTTGAACTTTGGAACGTTCCCTACGGTTCCAAAATTCATTCTTGTCTCTCCCTAATTGTATTCTTTTGATTCTGGAGTATCCCAAAACTCCACTTCGAATGATCTCTATAAGAATAGGATCCCACCAATCTTTGAATGATTTGTGAAGGGGTGAAACTCCTTCACAATTGGCATTGATTCACCGGAGATTTCTATATCTTTGGTTTAGATGCCGCTATCTCTTGCGATCGAATGTTGGTTTTCTTGGAATTCCGCATCGATCTTGTTCCTGAAGTCACGGTTGATCCGGTTATGGTCGCCCGCGATTTATATAAGTATATTCATCTTCTATTTTGAAATTTAATTATCTCATTTTCGTTCGAACTTATATTCGAATCAAATCCTATTTGATTAGAGTCCCTAATTTGAATATCTATCTTTGTTTTGAAATCCGTCTGTGAATCGTCCTTTGAAAATCGGGTTTGTTTATATTTTAGAAATTGTTTTCTAAACCGAAATTATTATTTTGATAAGTATGATTATATTCTATATATAAAAGTGTAATGTTTTCGATAAAGATTATAAACCCTTTTAAAATGAGAATTTGAGGTTTCGAAAGGATTTGTAATTTTTAAAAACTATATAAGAAATTTGATTTATAACTGAAGGATTTTAAATTTGAAATTCGAGAATTGAACTCCAGTATTTTGGAATTGGTTTTAAGATTTTGAATATATAATAATAATATGATTTAAAAATATTTTCCGAATAGGAAATGTTTCAAATGATTTTAATGAGTTTCGAAGAAATTTCAAAAGAAGTTTTGAGAAATAGAAGTCCAGAACTCACTTATGTCGCTGGAAAATAATTTCGGTGATGAGTGCACGCATCATCGACATTGATTTTCGAGTTTCAGAGTAAGGGATAGGCCACTTTAATAGCTTTGCTATGCGAGTGATTTTGTGAAACCAATTTCGATTTCAAAATTTTGAAGTATGATTTGATATTCGAAAGATATATGTAAATGTATTTGAAACGATTTGAAATGAGCCGGTGTTCAGTCCTCGAGTTTTGGATTTGATATAACTCTATCTATTAAAATTGATTTACTGATTTGTTGCTGATTTCCAACTCTTGAATTTGAAAATGATTTCTTCAACTATTTTGAAGGTTCGAACACTTCCAAATCAAGGTTAACTTTTCAAAGCTGAGAAATTTGAAAAGTATTTTGATAAAGTATATAAGTTTGTTCTGAATGTTTAAGTATGAAGTAATATGATTTAAATAAGTTGAAACTGTTTTGTTAAGTAAATGAATAAGGCAATTTTAAAATTTTCTAATATGAAATTTAGATTTGAAATGTTTTGAAAAGAATTTGGTCTTCAAAATATTTTGAATAAAGTTTAGTTAAATGTTTTAACTTAGTAACATCTTTGTGAAACTATATATTTAACAAGTTGGAATAAATATATAAGTTGTACATATGTTGTTTTATTCGCATAATTAATTTGATCCAAGTTTGAGTACACAAGTTCGAGGTGAATTACACCAATTCGTGTTAGGATTTTTCATTCGATTCTTGATGGCGAATATTTGATATGGATTTTGGGCTTGATTCTAGAATTCTCTATCATAGTATATGGCTATGCAAGGAGACTGATGACTTCTAGTCGAGAAACCATATCGAAGTCCGCATTAGGGAAGTCGAATGGACAATACTAGTTCGAAAGCAAACTTGTGTGATCGAGCGAGCGATCATATGTGATTTTGCGAAAAAAATGACGTATGTACCTCTTATATTCTAATATCATTGATATATTTTGACGCTGAAATTGAAAGCTGTCGAGTTACAATATCTTTGTTTACTAAAAGAAAATTTCTAATTTAAATTACAAAGATATATAACCCATAAAAGCAAAGATATTCAATCTCATATGGCTCTTAATACAGCGAAACTTATTTTTGAAAAATTTGATCCTTATATAAGATGGACCTTAGGTAAATATAAGATGATTTTGAAAACATTTGATTTTGGAAATGAATTGGTTGACTTAAATTATTGATTTGGAAATTTGGATTTAATTTCTAAATCTATTATTCTGGAAACGTTGAAACTAAAGATAATTAATTTGAGAAGAAATAATTTGGTGAAATTGTATATGATTTTGAAATTGAACTGATATTGAAACAAATTGAAATTTGAGAACCTTGTGTTTCTAAACACTTGATTTGGGAGTTGTCGAACTTATATAAATTGATTTGTATGAGTATGAAATTGATTCGAAAACTATAGATTTGAAAAGGTACTCAATTTGAAGTGAAATCTTATATAATTAAAGTCTATATAAGTATGATTTGATATACTATTGATTTTGGAAAGTATTTGATTTGAAAATTAAATCTTATATATAATGGATTTTATATAAGTATGATATTTGAAAGTGATTTGAAAAGGTACTATATGATACATATTTTCGAAGTAAAGATATGGAAAGTGCCTTCTGCTTGATATCCGATTTGTGGCCACATCTTGGATTCATTCTATCGATATTATTCTCTCTGATTTTTGGTTTTCCGGATATAATACTCGAGTGTCCTTCGAATTCCATGGCGTTACCCATGGTCTTATCATTCTCTCGTGACTGCATAGCGCAACTGCCTGGCTGAGTCTTGCCTAGGGGTACGGATTGTTTCCTGGGGGATCCAGGCGTAACCATTGTGTATCCTGCAATCTGTGTAGGTCGCGAATAGTAGCGCAAATGCTTGGCTGAGTCTTGCCTGGGGGTACGGATTGTTTCCTGGGGGATCCAGGCGTAACCATTGTGTATCCTGCATTCTACTAGTCATCATGGCGTAACTCGCAGGGCTGAGAAAGCTTACGGATATGGATTGTTTCCTGGGGGATCCAGGCGTAATCATTGTGTATCTGCGAACCATGGTTGGACAAAGGTTTTGTTCGTTTTGTTTGGATTGTACTTTCCATATCGGTTTTAAAAGTTTTTTCAGTATTTTCACTGGGTGTTGAAACAAGTCTACTAAATACCTGGAGAATTCTAGTTTTGCGCCTGATCAACGCACTACCAGAGTCTACGGGAACAAGGATAAACTTGTCGAAACATCGAGTTATAAAAGTATTTTCGAAATGAAATTTGTTCGTTATAAAAAAATATTTTATTATAAAAGTATTTCCAACAAAGAAAATTTTGTATCAATATTTGGAATCAAAATCCTTATGGTTCTAAATTAACTATTCATGCCCGATACTGTTCCTTGAATCTACCTTATCTGCTCTTTATTCACCTATGTTCTGCTTTTCCAAATCCTTCTTCTTCTCCTTGTTGACTATATCCTTTTAAATATAGTTTATTTGTATACTACATGGTTTAATAGAAATTTTAGTGTTATAAATATTTTTGAAGTTAATACTTAAATAAAACAGATTTAAAGTAAATGATTATTCATTATTAATAATGTTGAAAAGTATCTTGAGATAAAAATTAATAAATTTATGAATTTTGGATTTAAATGTTTTCAATAACTTCTTTGTAAAAATAAGTAATAATGTAAATAATTGTTTTTCAAATAGCTTACATATATTTATAAAGGTGTTATTTAAACCTATAAATGATACTTATAAAGGAAACAAGAAATTTTACAACTGGGTTGAAAAATATTAAAGTATTAAAAATAATTGAATTGTAAATAAAGTTTTCAAATGAATATTTCAAGTAAAATTTATATAGTTAGATTGATTGTTTATCCTTGTCTTTTAATCTATCTTTTCTGTCTGGTTGTTTCTATTCTCGTACCTCCTTCCTTTTCGGGGACGAAAAGTTTTGAGTGGGGGAGAGTGTAACGACCCATAAATTTTGATTGGTTTTAATAACGTAGTTAATTGAAATTTTGTAAATTTTAAATAATAAAATTTGAAAATAAAAATTTATTATTTAGAATATGTCTATTTTAATATAGCAACTGGAAATTTTTCATTTGATAATATTGAAGTTTGTTTTCCTGTGAAATTTCATTTCAAATCAAACCGGTTAATAAAAGTGAATTTAAAAGCTTTCCGAAACCAAAATATGTCAACAGGAGAAAATTTATTCAGATCATTCTGAATCAGACTGCGAAATTCGTTTTTTCCAAATTTGGACTTCTACTGCTCCGTTTATCTTAATTCTGGCAAAATAGCAGCGTTTCCGGTACCGATTATCGACTTTTGATCGGATGATCGTACCACTAGTATCTGTATACCGTTTTGATCGTCACGTCGTGCTGATCTCTACAGTATATTTATTTCTGTGTTTTGAGTCCCGGTGCGCGACGGAAACGATAAAACGTTCCATTGTAACGGTATCCAAATTCGTGGCTTTTCACTGCCGGTTATTTTTCAGATCTAAACGTGCAGCCCTAGTGATAATAAATGGCTTCATTAACTTTTGCTAAATCAATGGCCGTTTCAATTTATTATTTGTCAGTACGTTTATTCGGGGCTCTCCATTTCTTGCCGTTTGCACCTTATAAGCAAATATTTCAACTTTATATATATGGTTCCTGTAACCACGTTTCCAGCTGTTTCTCCACCTCCCCATCTTCTCTCTCTTTAATAGAAACTATAATATTCTCACATGTCCTTTTCTTTTGGCCTCAGACTTCTCTCCTTCCACGAAATTCCTCCTTCCCCTTCAAATTTTTGGCTCTTCCTTTTCTTTTTCACGTTCCTCACCGCTCATTCCCATGCACGCAGCTCGGTCGATCCACCACCGTCTGCTCCAGTGCTAGGCCGAACAACCCATGCAGCCTCACCGAGAACCACCCTCCGCCTTCATCCCCAAAGCAGCCGATCACGAACAGCCACCCAGCCTATCCGATCCCCTCCTCTTCTTATAAAAAAAAAATTCTCATTTTCTTGCCTCGAGCCTTCAACCCACTCCACCCGAGCGCTTGTCCATGCAACACTTCACGCAAGCGACATCAGCCCCATATTTGTTAGCCTTCTCTCTATTATTTTATAAATATCGTTTTATACGTATTGTTTTGAAATATAATTCATATAGTCAAGCATACTGATACTCTTTTATTGTTATGTATATAGTTATATTTGAGACTTTTTCCCCTTGCTTTACTTCATATTTTTAATTATAAAACTATATATATGAGATGCTCGCATGTATTGAAAGCAACAACCTTTTCTTCTTTTATCTGTATATCACCTATTTATATATTGTTCGTATATGATATAATGATACATATATATTTATATTATATGTATACATTTAAATTTACCTCTTTTGCCTGAGATACTCTTTGCAACCTTTATTTGTATATATGTTATATATATAGACCATCTAATATATGTCTGCTGATATATGTAAAGTGTTTACGTTATATGTATTAGTCTGTTTACTTTATATAAAAGTATATTTTTATAAGTGTTGATTTGAAGATAAGATTTGTATAAAGTTGTATTGGCTTTTACTGTCTGTTGTACATACATATATTAGTTATGTAGTTCGGTCCTATGTATATTGTTTGTTATGGTATTTTGGGTTGCTTTGTTAACATATATATTTTAATAATATAAATATTTCTAAATTTTATAATACAAAGAAAATTTGTTTGTAAGTATGTCTATACTTACTGCTTGCTGCGTGTATATGAAATGAGTTTTATAGATTCTTGTTTATTTATATATATATTTTTTTGTAATAAATATATTAAGTTATATACGTATAATATATATATGGCTACTCTCCCAAAGTTTACAGTATATATTAGAGTTTATATATAGGTTATTGGCTCTTAGTTCGTTTACAGAATAGATATATTACACTTTAATAGTAAATAACTGTAAGATCTTTAAAGTCCATGTATATATATACAGTCGGTCTGACATCATATATATTTATTTTATATAGGCTATATGTATAACCTGTTGTTCATATATTACATAAGTTATAGATTGGTATTATACTGGTTTCATAAAGTGGTATATATAACTATTTGTTTACTTGTCTGGTTTTGTATGTTTGGGTTGGTTTTAAATTTATATATATTATATTGAGTATATAAATAGATGTATATTTCCCTGTTATATAAAGTTTATATATTTTATATATATATAGTTTATATAATCTGATTTTATATTAGTTGCTAAGTATAATAGGTTCTGTTTTGCTTTATACATATGTAAGTTATAGTATGTATGATTTCAAATCTGTAACGTCTTATATTATGTATAATATATTTGTGATGAACAATGAAGAACAGTTTTGTTCCTTTGGTTCGTATATTATAAAATACATACATTTTTGTACATGGGTTGGTTTCAAGTATATAGGAAGGTTTTATTTATATATGCGTGTTTAAATGTAAACAATGTTTTTATTTTTATTATATATATATATATATATATATACACATATATATAATTTTTATATTCGTCTTAAATTAATATTGATTTCATGGGAAAAATATGATATATATTTCGTCTCTATCTTGATGTTCTGATTTGTTCTCATCAATTCTATTTATCAGCTTGCCCATCGAATTCGTGCCCATCTATCTTTGTTTTGGAATTCACGCTTGGATTCGTAATTCATTTCATCGTCAAATATCTCTAGCCTCGAAAGGTGAGCAATCACTCACGATTAACGTTCTTTTATTATTTAAATTTGATTTCAATTGAAATAGCAATTGAAATATGCTGCTGTAGTTATTTAAATTTTTATATATGCTATTATCTATAACTATTCACCTGCGACATCTGACACCAGTATCTAGTATTATATGCCTGTTATTATTATTATTTGTATCGGTTCACCTGTGACATCTGACACCCGTATCTGTTATTTATTCTAATGATATATGCCTGTTGTTATATTTTTTTTTTATCTGTTATCACTCTGCAAGTTCCCTGTTAGTATAGAATTCACTATGGGTTGAAATGATACATACCCGAACGGACTTTAGAATAGGAGAAAATCGTTATGGGTTGAAATGATAAACCCAAGCGTTTTCCATTTGAATTGAAATTGGGATTACGGGTCGAAATGATATCTACCCGTATATATTTAAATTTCGGATTGAAATGATAAATATCCGTATCACTTAACCATATGATAGATATATATTCAGACACCGTTGGTCTATATATATAAATATTTTGAAATTGAATTCTATGGTTTTGGAAAGAAATATATGGTTTTAACAAATGTTGATTCTTAGAATTTTATATATAAATGGTAATGATATATATAGATTTAATAATGATATTTAATTTAATTAAGATGGATTTAATACATATAATATGTTAAGTATAAAATTTATATTTCAAAATAGATTTTGGTAAAAAATTTGAATAAGTTAAGGTTGGGATGATAATTTGAATTTAGTAAAGAATTTTATTTAATTAAACCAATATAAAGCTTATTGAAATTGGAATTTAAGGCTAGTTAAATGATATTGAATTTATTAAGTGAATATTCCCTGATTAAATAATAAATGAAGTTAAATCAAGAGCTATTTGAAACTGTTAAATTTAACCTTGAAATTGTTGAATATTAAAGCTTTGAAATATATTGAAAATTTAAATGATCTGTTTAGAAATGAATTAAATTGATGAATTGAACTTTGAATAAATTTGAATTTGGAAATTGAGTTGATTTGAACCGATTTATGGAACTTAAGGAAATTATAAATACTTTATTTTATAAATTATTTAACCTATATATACTATTTTGGAAAATAGTTATATTTGAAATGAAATGATATTTGGGGTTTTGAAGTATAAATTAAATTGAAATGACCACGGTGTTATAATGTATATTTCCACCTTGTAGATAGTTCTGAAGATCCTTAGAGGATGGTTATCCCAAACATCCTTTAAGTTACTTGTATTTCAATTGATATTTCACTTGAGTTGGATTTATTAGTATAAGAATGTTAATCCTGACTCGAGTGTTTTGTGTTTTGCTTTACGCTCGGGTCAGACCGAGTGATACAACATTTGAGACTCACCTTTGGAGTTTGGAGCTTCCTTTGGAGATCCAACTATCGCCTCAGCTTTCAGCTCTTCTAGTTGATTTGTTCAGAGAAGTCATCTGTTGTACTGAAGACTTCACTGCATTTGAGATATTCTGTTGTATTTTATTTCTAACTCTGATGTTTATATAGTAGCTTCATGAACTACTATTTTATCTATTCCGCTGCGTATTATTGTATTACTCTGTGTCTGTGATTCTGTGATTGATTTATTTACTGCATATGCTGAGTTTTGCCAAATTAAAATAACAATCTGATATTTTGAATTTTTCAAGTCCGACCTGTGTGGATTTATTGTCGATTTGAATGGTCCAAAATACCGGGTCGTTACACGAGCGTAAAGCAAAACACAAAACACTCGAGTCAGGACAATATATACTTATATAATGTAAACCAACTCAAGTGAACTGTAATAAAGGTACAAGTAACTTAGAAGATGCTTGGGACCGCCCATCCTCTAAGGATCCGTTAAAATATCTACTATGTAGTAATATTCGCTATTATAATAGTGTCTAAATAAGTAAAGTATAATCATATAGAAAATAGCGTTAAGGGGATGGAGAACCTTAACGCGGTCGGATCTTAAAATCATAATCGTAGTAAAGCTCGATATGGTAGGTGACACGGCACAACTAGGCAATGCCAGGGTAGATATACCAATTACGCACACGGACTGATGGATACGCATAGCAGCCACTACCATTCCACCTCGAACAACACTCCCAAATCGGAGGATGGCCATCTAATCAATCACAAGTAAGAGTATAATATCGAAGAAATGTGTCCGAGAAGAGGAGCTACCTCACTGGTCCGAGATCGCTCCTGTTTTAGCCACCTTATGCCAACTCACGGGAGTTGGGTCTACGTAACATACCTTAAGAACGTCGTCACCATCCTACTTCATTCTGAAATCTCCACCACGTACACAGTTGCCAAAGTGGTTTTCGGTAAGACGGAGAGTATGTCCATATCCGATCCCGGTCTCTTTAACAACCCAACGTTATTATAACCCGTGGTTATAACTTTTAAAAACAATACTTTACTTCAAAATAAAATATCATTTCAAACCATATCTTTATCAAAATAAAGATTAAGTCAATTCCAAACCATTTCCATATATTTAAATTTTCATATAATTTCAAAACTTCATTTCAAATCATTTTAATATAATAAAATATCATATCCTTACAAAACTTCATTTCAAATCATTTTAATAAAATAAAATATCCTATCAGTTCAAATCCAAATATTCAACTTTAAATACCTTTTAAATTCAAAGATATCGTTCATTTACTATCATTTCAAATCACCTTTAAATAGTTTATATTCCAATCAAAATAATTCATTTAAACCTTTTAAAAGTGTAATTATTATATTTTCAAATCAAGTATTCAATTTCCAAAGTTTCAAACCATTCTGAGTTCGTTTACTAAGTCAAAAACCCTAATTATTAAAATTTCAGCATTTCACAGCATTTAAAAACAACTGCTATAAGTTATATTTCAAAACATTTTTAATTCAGCAAAGACAGCACTTAAAACTGCTGTTAAAACTCAGTTTTAGTTGAATTATAGTTGAAAACAGAAAAGACAGTATTTCAGAAGTGCTGCGGTAGTTCAGATTTCAAAACAAGGGTTAAATTTGGTTTCAGCAAAGACTGCAGACCACTATAGCATTTCCAGAGAATGCTATAATAGGCCTGAGTTCAATATTAGCTTATAAGTTCAATTACAGCAACTACAGCATTTCAGAAATGCTGTAATAGCTCTTTTTACACAATTTTAGTTCAAAACAGAATCTATAGCATTTCTGAATGCTATTAAAAGTAGATTTCAGGTGTTAGTGTATTTCCAGCAATTAAATAACGTCAATTTAAAACACATAAACATTTTAAAAATCATATTTTAACATTTAAAATGTTCATTTACATATCATTTAACATGTATCTTTTTCACAATAAATTTCTTATAATTAAATCTAATTTTCAACAATTTACTTAATAAATTTAAGTGTAAAAGTTTCCAATTCTTCACATTTCAACAAATAACTTAACACTTCAAATTTAAATTACCATTTCACAAATTTAACTAAATTTCCAATTTTATTTAATTAACTTAAACCTTTAATTAAAACCAAATTTCACATTTCCAAGTCAAGTTATATTTTAAAAGATCACTTTTAAACATTCATTTATTTAACCACTTAAATTCATAGAAAAATCAATAATACTTTAATAAATCACTTAAATTCAAATTTAATCAAATTATCATATTTACCATTTCCAAATAAAATTTAATATCCATTTTATTTATATAACCTAAATATCACTTTTAACCAAAATTCCAAATTTCCAACTTAAGTTATATTTCAAAAATCCAGTTAAACCATTCATTAATTACATTTTTAACACATAGAAAAATCATAATTTCTTTATTTTAAAACATTTCAAAATCTATTTAAATCAAATTTCATAAATTTATAATTTTTAAAATACTTAAAAATATCCAAAACACTTTATAAAATAACCACGGGCCTGTATATAATTTTCTAACTTAGGTCAAGTGATACGGATATGTATCGTTTCAATCCGCAGTTAAAAAAAAGAAAAATCCGGGTTCTATCATTTCAAACCCGCAATCCCAAGTTAAAATAATTTTAAATAAAAATCGTTCAGGCCTATCATTTCAGCCCATAACGATTTTTCCGTATTCTAAAGTCCGTTCGGGTATGTATCATTTCAACCCATAGTGATTCTAATCTACAAGGAACTTGCAATGGTGATAACAGATATAAATAACAGAATAACATTAAATAACAGTAACATATGATATAACAGGTATAATAACAGGTGTGAACATCATATGATAATAATATAAGCATATAAAACTTGATAATATATTTCTACAGATTCGCAGGGTGTCAATTTACTAGTTATATAGGTACATATTGTCTGGTGAGAATAACTCACCTTTTTATGCTGGAGATATCAATTAGAATGACACAACGGATCCAAAAGGCACGACCTTTGATTTGAGTGGAGAAAATAGCCAAGATATCATCTTGTAAACAATACCCAAACAAGACAAAACAATATAGCACATGAATATACTTAACATAAAACAATGTTGAACAAATTGAAATACAAAGCAATAAAGACAAGACTTTGCCTTTACCATTCAAATGCTTGACCATAGGGGATCAAGTGCTCCGCCATGATGTGTTTGGGCTCAGGTTAGCATCATATAGGTCAGGTTTAGCACACCTAAGCATGGCAACATGAAGTGATGTGAAGGGTAGGAGATGCAACATGAAGAATATCAATGGACAAGGCAAATAGGTGAAGTTTTGGTCACAACAAGGCTCGACTTGGTCATTGCTTGGCTCAGCCATGCATGGTACAGGTCTGGACAGTGGAGGGTGATGGTGCAGCAGCAGCCAAAGGTCATGTAGTTGCTGGTGGTGGTGGTTCTAGGGGTGGCCAAGGTGATAGATGAAGGTGGTGGTGAAGCATATGTGGTTTAGGCATTGTTTGGAAGGGTTTTTGTGCAATTTTGTGGTGCTAACTTAAATGGATGGGCATGGCTTGTCATGGTCAGTGGAGGAGGAGGAGGTGCTGCTGTAGATGGTGGTGGGGCTGAAGGTGGAGAGGATGGTGGAGATGAAGGTGGTAGAGGCCAAGCAAAGCTAGAAGAGGAGGAAGGCAAAATCAATGGAAATTGTGAAGTAAAGAAGAGATAAAGGAAGAAGATAAGAGGAGAATGGAAGCCATATTTTTTTTTAGGGTTTAGGAGCTTTGGAATTTCGTGAATGAGAGAAAAAAAAGTGGCGTCTGAAGAAATGAGGAGATGTTGCCAATTGAATGAAAAGTTAGGTTAAAAAGTAGAAGGGTTAGAAAATAAAAGGGCCTTAGGAAGATAGAAAGTTTAAGGCCTTTCAAATTTCTTTAATTCATTTTTATAAGTTTATATTTCTGATAATAACAGAAATTCCAGTTAAAAATTCGAAAATTTGATAAAATATAAAAATATATATAATATTTATTGATTATATAAAGTAGAATTAAGGAAAATAGTTAAAACGGTGAACTAGACTAGAAAATTTTGAAATTGAATAGAAAAATTTTTAGAAAATTCATATGAGCTTGCAATATATTTTTAAACATAAATAATATATAAAATAAAAATATATTCACAAAATAAATATTTAAAATTTAATTTACATATAATTTTTAATGAAGAAAATAGCAGAAAATAGGAAAGCAGCCTTTAAAAATGAAAAATAAATACAGTAAATTTTGGAAAAATACTATTATCAATTTAAAAACATAAAAAGACAAAATATACATAAAAAACATATTAACACATATTAAAACAAAATATAAGAAAGAAAATATGATTTAAAAAAATTTAAAATAGGCAAAATTGCACAAATAAACAAATTATACTAAAAATTGAAATGCACATAACTTTTACATTTTAACTCCGTTTTCAACGAAACGAAAAGTAGTGTTCGAGTTATTAAATCTATTTTCATAATAAAAGATAAAATTTATAATTTCAAACTATTAAAAATTTAAACTTAAAAGTCAAAGTTTGACTATTGACCAAAATTCACATTTTCAGGAAATATTAAATTTAGTCATATTTGGAATTCTAATCCACATCAAAGTCAAAGTTTATATTTAAAATAACAAAATTTATTCTTTTCATAAATAAAGCTTTTGAATCTGGAAAAATCAATTAAAAAAAATATTTGAAAAATACAGGGTTGTTACAATATCTAATAAATGGGTGGATGGGATATCCAATATATATGATTTATGGCTTTATTTCATATTATGTTAAGACTAATCGTTTTGGGCACAGGAGCGTAGTAAATGATTTGCATGTTTTGTTTTGGATACTAGTGAGGGTAAAATCCGTTCAGCAAAGCGGCGTGGTCTCACTAGATATCTATTTATGATAAGAAATGATAGGGTATTATTTAGACCAGACTTATTGTCTGACTCAAAGTTTGTGTTTCTCCACAAACTCTCGGGTACTCATAATTAATTTCAGTAGTTTGAGAGTGGGAGACTTTCAGGTGTTTGGACGAATAAGCTTCTGGAAACGTGCAAGAGGCAGTGTTAGCTATATATGAGCTATTTTGTGTTTTCTGCTATGATGTACTAAGAACTGTAACATTCATATTATTAGTTCTCTAATCATCATAAGGGGGCATCTTCATATGTCGCTCTTATTGTATTTTGTACATGTATATGTGATCAAAACGTGGTTAACGTCTGGGATTATGTAATTAAATTGTAATTGTAATTTGCATGAAATGAGAAATTCTATTTATTAGAAGTTTAAAAAATTTCATATTCATGTGTTCCTATGTATAATTATTAACTATGCCGCATTCGGTTGCCAAAAAATAACAACTACGGATGACTGCAGCATCAGTGCGGTTAGTTTTAGGCCTCAGAAGGCGGGATGTTACAAGTGTTCAAATAGCCTTAAGATCTATTCGCATTTTGTTATAGACACCCCGTTTTCAACATTTAGTATCAGAGCATTGGTTTTCAAAAATTCATAAATTTGTTTTTGAAAAGTAAAAATGCTAATGACACCTATAACACTTTCTTTAACACTTTTATAGAAGGGCATTCTACCACTAGACCGCCTCTGTTTGATGGTAGTAATTATGCATATTGGGCTTGTAGGATAAATTTTATTTGTAGTATAATGATTTTAATAGTTGGAACATTACTCAAATAGCCCTAAGTGAACTATTCACAATGGACACTAAACCAAAAGACACAAGCGCTCTATAACTCAAAGGCCATAAACATTTTATTTTGCTCCTTAGATATAAACAAATTTAATCGAGTGTCTATTTGTAAGTTTGCATATGAAATTTGGAGAACATTGCAAGTCACACATAAGGGCACTAGTAAAGAAAAAGAAACTAAGATATATATGCTAATTAACCAGTTTCTACTTTTTCAAATGAAACCAAATGAGTTAATTTCTAATATGTATTCCAGATTTTAGGGTATAGTACATGCATTAATATCATTAGGAAAGAAATTACCGAAGAGGACCAAGTCAGAAAGATCTCGAATTCACTTTCTACTGTGAAAATATAAGTTTAATTGGTAATCTAATGTCCTATGAAGTAAAGTTGCAGGTTAAAAAAAAGAGTCGGGCAAATGAGAAGAAATCACTAGCACTCAACGCTAAAAACAACAATGATGAACCAGATGATGCTGCTGCTAATGATGGTATCCAGTTTATGACAAAGAATTTCAAGAAATTCTTGAAATATTAGAAAATGAACAAACTTCGAAAAACTAACAACAATGATTCCTGAAATGGAACTGTTGTTAAGTGTTTCAAATGTGATAAACCCAGTCATTTGAAAAAAGATTGCCCCAACCTAAAGAAATCAAAATACTCTTCGAACACTTTGAATAAGAAGAGGAAACATGCTTTCAATGCAATATGGAATGATTCAGATACATCATCAAGTGATAGTGATTTGGAAATAGAAAATGCCAACATGTGCTTCATGGCAAAGGATAACTAGGTATGGAATTTTAATAAAGAAATTACTATTGTCTTAAATGATATGTATAAGGTTATAAAATGCTTAGGAAAGAGTACAAGAATAGTTTAGCAGAGATAATAGATTAAAAACGTTTAATGAAATGCTAACCGAAGAAAAATAATGTCTAGAAGATGAAAGACTTAATGGACTTAATGATGATCTAAAACTTGAAAGTTTTGGAAAACTTAAAAGTGAAAATGAACCATTAAGATCAGTAAATCATTCAATGAAATCAGAGAGCACTGATCTATATAACAAAATAACACTCTAGATAATGTTACTCTTAATTGAAATAAGGATTTTGACAAAACGAAAACTGATACTGATAAATTTAAAAAAGTGAAGAATAATTTGGAAAATTTATTATCTGGATCTAAACCTACTAACAATAAACATGGACTTGAATACACCTCTAAGCCTAAATCAAGAAAAATTAGTACTCAAAGTACTAAATTTGTTAAGGCTACCAAGTTCAAACCAAAACCTCAGAAATTGAAGTTAAAACCCTCAAATAGGTTTATTAATTTTTGGGTTCCTAGAAAGTTAGGTAATATTGAAAAAGAATAATTTTATTAATAAAGTTTATTTATCCAATGATTATATTTTGAAAGGGAATTCAACTCTTCATGGGTTTGTCTTCGCACCCTATGGACCCAAAATAAAATAAGTTACCAATGTGAATATTTTTTTTTCAAGTATCGAACAATGGATACCAGACAGCAGATGTTCAAAGCATATGAAAAGAAATCCATTGAACTTTGGATAAATATCAAAAGGATATGTTATTGGCATCGACAATGTCGGTAACTCTATAACTCATCTAATTTTAATGATTTTACTTGATAAGTTTATTTCATGCTTTATATTGATTTTGATTCCTCTCATGAGTTTTATTTATGTACTACTCTATGTACAACTCTATACATATTGTCTACCTATGCTTAAGCGATTCTATTTTCGTCTATTTTGTTAATGACAAAGAGGGAGAGAATTTATAAATATACTAGGCAAAATGATAGGGGAAGTGCATAGAGTTAGAGGGAATCGAATATAAAAATATTATATTTTATCTCTCAAATATTTGTACGGTTGTCATTACCAAAAAGTGGGAGATTGTTAATTCTTTAGGTATTGATTTTCATGACAACAACTATATAAATATTACTACTAACGTATCTCTGAGTTGTGTGGTTATTTCAGATATACTATGAAGACATTTATAGAGATAAACAAAAACTCAATGGAAGAAAATGGATTATATAAGAAGGTTAATTAGAGCCATGGAAGAATAAAATTGATTAAAGAAGAATGCTGAAAGGATGGAAGTGTTTGAAGTGATGAGTAGTTGGTCGAGTCTTAGAATTCCTCACTAAATATCCCATGGCAATTATACTCGAAGATCATCAACCATTGACCTTAACCGAAACACAAAAATCCACAAAAAAAAAGGTACTTTCGAAATCTAAAATTTGCAACACTTATTGGTGTTGCCAATGTGTTGATAGTCACTTTGGAAAATGTCTATATATCGACATATTGGGGTTAAGTATGTCGATATACTTCCCATTGGTCACTTTTTTAAAATTTAAATCAAGCGATTTTCCCACCAACTCTTTATCAAAATACAATTCTCTTCAACCACTATATAAAAGCTATGGAAAATGAATTTTCCAATCAATTCTCTCTTTATTCTCATACTGTTTCTCTTCCATACTTTTTTAAAAGAAATCCATTGCATATTCTTTCATTCTCTTTGCAAAACCATACCATTTCACTCTGATTCTTTAAGGATTTACAAACCACATTATATCGTATAGTTTCTACTTGAATTCATATCATTCGCTCTGCAATTTCATCCTATTACTCAAATAATTCAAAGATATATTATCATTCGAGATCTATAGGACATTGTACCAAATCTACAAGATATGACTAATTGAAATATTTTGTTGTTGTTTGTGAAAAGGAGAAGGTGTTCTTGTAGCCTTTGAAATCAAGAGGGTGTATCTTGTAGCTCGTGAAATAAAGATTGCAAAGGTGTTCTTGCTACCCGTGGAAAGCAAGCGATTATAGTGAAATTCTGCACGGTATAATGCTGGACTGGATGTAGGATTGGTTAATCTGAACCAGTATAAAATCCGAGTGTTATTTACTTTACTATATTTTACTTTACTATTTACTTATTTTATTCGCAATTTGATTAGATATAGTGTTAAAGTCATGAGTCAATTCTAAATAACTGAAATAGACACTTCACCCCCTCTAGTGTTCAAATAGTCTTAAGATATGTTTCGCATTGTGTTACAGACACCCTATTTTCAACAAGGTTTTGATATCTAATAAGGATGGTTATTTTTTATTTTTGGTTAAATTGGCAGTTAATTATGCTTAACTTTGGTTTGTTACATCATTGGGGAATCTTAATAGGTGAATCAGGTGATTTTGATTTATTTGCCTAAGTGCTTTTAATTTGAGGACAAAGTAGATAGGTTGCTAGACCCAAAACCCAATTTCACTCTATTCCATTGCGATATTGATACTTTACAATATCAGCATGATTTTCGGTATTGGTTAACTTAACCTTATTTATCTCTTTAATAATTAACCTTGAAGTTTAGAAAGTATATGGCGTAAGTCCCTTTATCATCGATATTTAGAGGTGCAATGTTAGCTAAGATTATTGTCGTATACATTCGTCATTAACTGATGGAGTTACCGTGTGAATTCAAAAAACTTAAATTGCGTTATTGTTTATTTATAACAATTGGTTTTTAGCATTAAGACTCAAACTCTATGCAACATAGCAGTCTCATGATGTAATTGTTTTTTTAAAAGAGTTTATATCGGTTATCATCTATAGGTGCGTCATACTTAAATTCGATAGTAAATGAAAGAATTGCTGTTCAGATTCAATAGTGATTTATGAGATCATTATACGACATTGATACCTTAGTATGATTATCTTCTACATTCTTACACAGATTATATACGACATTGTTACTTTATGACATGGTTATTGTATTAATCTATAGGTTACTTATTTTTCCAACACTTATATAAAAGTATAGTCAAATTATTCCAATATTACTTGGTGATGTCAGTTATTTTACTATTTCGATAGTAATTATAGTCGCGGTGTTATATTATAGTTTTATAGTGTAACAAATGCGACCTTCGACATTAATTTACCCATTCGACATGGGTTTAGTGGTATAACACAGTATTTAGGGTACTTTTAAGTTAACTCTTTTTTTGGTTCATGCAAATTCATATAGATTCACCTTCTTATCATAAGTCTAGCATTTACGCACTTTTAATCAATCTAGAAGTTACAAATTCAACATTAACTATTCAATGATCATTGATTTGTTGCAAATGTTAAGTTAGACTTTAAACTTTTAATATTTAGATGTAATAGACTAGATATTAGACGAATCGTTTATATGCATTTTAACATAGCATATTATAATCTTTCTTTATAATAAGAATGAGCATTTCTCAAATTTGGATTAATATCACCGGGTAGGTAGATGGAAGCCAAAAGAAAAGCAAGAAATGCATCAAAAAGACTAGCACAGGTCCTAAAGCTTCTCCCTCTACTAATAAGAAAGGGGATCATCTCTTGAATCCATCATATATCGAAGTTGATTCTATCTTGAGTCAGTTTGGCATTACTGGTATTGAAACTATTCCAGTTGGTCCTACTGGCAGTATCTCTAACCCTCTAGAAGGGTATTTTGCTTTTACCCCAATCTGCATCTGGAATACGGGCTACCTTCACTTTGCCAACTTTTTTTTGGAGATATTTGGAGCATCTAACCATTTCTCTGATCCACTTTGCGCCAAATGCGTACACTTGTCTGATATGCCTAGAAGTACTTGCTTGGCAAATTGGACTTCCTTCTTTGACTGTTGAATCCTACATTATATTGCTGGCCCTACAAGAATTGGTGATCGGTAGGATAATCCATTGTACCTCATTCGTCTCCTTCCAAAAAGTCTAATAACTAACACTGTCAACAAGATCAAGGAATGGGAGATGCTAGTCTTCTATGTTAGGTGTTATTCCAACATTATAGGAACTTTCTCTATCTCCAGTAAGTTTCTTTTCCTTGCTTCTCATGTTTATCTATCATTATTTTCTAATGAACGCTTTCTTTTAGATCCTGCTCCTGACCAACTAAGTGATTCTGCCAAAGAAACTGTTAAAGCTTTAACACAAGCATCTAAAATATGGGCAACATGTTTACATTGCTATCATAGGCAAAGGTCCATCAATACTCTATAATCTTGGATCATCACAAAATATTGGGAGAACCTCCAATGGATAAAGGCAATGATCAAGGAAAATGATCATTATTAATGAGAAATCTAGGATCATTTTCCACTAATTCTCCAGTTCAGCTTGAACCTTGGTGAGATTTTGATATGACCAATGTGGAAAACCAATGTCATTATTTTATAAATTTATTTTCTTGGTTTTAGGCTCGTTTGCTCTTGTTGTTACTTTAAAGAGAAAGAAGTTGAATATTATGCTTCCAAGAAGAGGAAGAATAAAGACGAGGTTCCTGCACTTTCACAGTTGAGTAGGCCTAATTCTATCAAGGATTCCATTGCTGGAGCAATTGAAGCATTAGAGACGAATGCGGGTGAAGATGCCATTATTGATATTCCACCCTCCTTCCCCATGCAAAAGGCCCAAGCTTGTGGGGAATTCACCCCTATTGTTGTGGTTAAAGAGGAACATATCAGCATTGATTCGGGTTCTAAGGCGGTGAATTTGGAATCTCTTTGGTATACAGCTCTTGAATCGACTAAGGTGGCTCACTCGCTGAATCCCCTTCTAAAAAGTACTCTTTTGACTTCTCCTATAGCTCTGAGTCATTTGTATGTTGATCTTGGGCTGTCTCCTTCTCTAAAGGATCCTCTTTCTTTGGAGGCCTAGGTCCAATCTCCTTTGTCCAATTTTGATGATCTGGTTCAATTAGCCATCCAATCTCCTTCTATTACTTCTCTTCGGTCATCATAACCATCAATTTATTCCAAGGACCATATCTTCATTATTCTTAAGCAAATTTTATTGGTACATGTTTCCCTTAGTTTGGTTAATCTTCTTTAACTCCATAAATCTTAGCTTGACTTAAACTTGTTATATATTACAAGTAGGAAAGAACATGTTTCTCCTTCATTGGCTTCTTAAGGGCCTTCTGATGAAGTAGTCGAGCTCAAAAGACAGATCTCTTTGCTTAATCACAACATAATTGATATTGTATCAAAAAGGGATGAAGCTATTCCTAGAAAAGAAAAGCTCCTCTCCTAGCTCAAAAGAAGAAAAATGCTAAACAATTTCTAGAGAAGGCGGTGGAGGCATTGAAACAGACCTCGAGAAGGTCGATAAAGAGAAAGCCGAGCTAAAAGCAGATTTAGAGATTGCTAACAGAGAAAAGGTCGAGCTTGCTAATAAGAACAAATCCTTAGAGGAAGTGCTACAAAGAAAAACTACTACCTTGGCCTACTCGAATAGTATTATCAAGGACGCCAAGAAGAAAGCTGCCTCTTTCATTGATAATGCTCTACTCAAAATTATTGAGAAGTGCTACGAGGATGCTTTGTTTGTGGGATTGCTAACAACCTTCGTAGATGCCTGGACTTAGAATTTCCTTCCCTCCTAGATTGGAACGAAAAGTTCAAAAGAAAGCTTAGTCTTAGGCTGAGGAAGGACAAAGAGACTCTTTAAAAAGAATTCCCTCCCAAGGAAGAGGTCCATGCAGAAAAATGGCTAACTTTTGATGACCCTCCAATCGATGAAGAGACCAAACATAATAGAGAAGATGATGATGATGATGATGATGATAGTGATGACAATGATGATGATCATGATGATGATAACGACAATGGTGGTGATAGAATGGGTCCTGGAGGACCATATGATGGAAGAGAGGGATCAAGCGATCCTAACTCAGACTCGTCTACTCATGATGCAGGCTTTTCCAAACTCTCTTGACCCACAAGATACTACAAGGAAGGATTCTGCTCCAATAGATGGCACTCCCTCAGGTCATCAACTGAAGGGAATAACTAAGACTCCTATATCTTAAGTTCTGGCCTCCTAGATATATATTTTTCATTTAAACTTCTAAGGCTATCTGCTTAGCTATTAATCGATAAGCATACTATTTTAGTTTATAAAAAAGAATAAACATTCATTACGAGATTCTTTATAAAAAGAGTGTGGATAAGGAGATCAAATCGCATAGGGAACTTGAAAGGCAACTTAAGGAGAATAATGATTTGTTGGATAAATATAAAAGCCTTTTTGGTGATACTATGCGGTTGTAGTTTTTTAAAAAGAAGCAGGCCACTCCTTGCTTGAAAAGAGCTCATCTTCATCGAGACAGAATTACGAGAGAACATCGAATTGAGGACTCTCTTTTGGATGTTGGTTGATAATGGAGATGCTTTGTTGGAGTTCCTCTACAAAGTTTACTTCGGGGGCAAGTTTGTTGATTTCTCTTGCATAGGCTAAAATAGTGGGGGTTTAATTAGACGCCTTCATAAAAGATACTTGGACGAATATGGAAGCGACCCTCATCTCGGAGCTTATCGGAACTTACCTAGGGTTGCTAGCATTCCTCTTACTCCTAATGCTCTTCCTCCAAAAAATATTAAGTATAATAAGAAGAGATTTATCTTCAAACTTTATAAAAATCAATATTATACGAGCCCGAATAATTATATAATTATAGTGTGTAATTCAAGTAGCTTATAAGCTTTATCATTTTAGCTTCTCTACTATTAGTCTGATTTTAATATATTGTATAATTAAGGAAATCTCCGGAAGCCCTATTCCCTTGGAACTCTTGAGTAAGTTTGTCAAGCGAAAGTGGATTTAAAGAAAAATCTTTAACTCTCAGAATGTCTCAGTTAGCAAAACATTGCTTTCTTAGAGATCTACAAGAAGTTTACATGCGATTACCTCATTTTTGCTTTGATTTCTTAGGTGATAAGAATGATAAACTACTTAGTGAAATTCAAACTTATCATGCCAAATTGATATGTGATCATGTTAGCTCTCTAACCGGGGAATATGACTATCATTGATTCCCTCTGGTTAATACCCTTGAATGGATCAAAGCTTCTTTCGATTCTATTCTTACCCTATCTGTTAGGTCATTTGAAAAGGCTAAAATTGCAGTTTTACAACTTTAAGATTTAGTTGAATATTCAAAAAGAATGAAATTATAATATAATTGAATCTCCTTATCATTCGTAAATATTTTCCTATTATAAATAAAAGAGATTAATTTCTATCTGTTAATTTATGCTTTATTTATTTTAAATAGGAAAGTCGGTTAAAGCTTGCATCTAGTCCCATAGACGTTCTTTCTTGATTGCATGGAATTAAAGATAAATCAATGGCTAAAATTGAAAATATGCGATTTTCTCAAGAGGCTTCAGCTTTACGGTTCCCGAATAACTCAGATGCGCAAAAGTGGCATAGGAAATATTATAGATTAAAACCAATGTTTAGTAACTATAGAGAAATGACCTCCAACTTGGAGAATCAAATTAACGAGATGAATAAAGAGTTTCAGGAATTGAAATAAAAGATAAACTCAGCCGTCGGATCTGGGCCCTCAACGGCAGTTAATGCAGGAATGGATAGCTTACATCAACAGATATATGACCTTGAAGTGGACATAATGAAGAGTCAAGTATCCTGCCAATCTTTGGAACTTATTGTGAGCGTAGGTGATTCTAGCCTTCCTACACCTACTCTTGGAAGGACGACAAGATTTTAATCCTTAGCCATCAAAGAATTTTCTACTCTATTGAACCCACTTCCAAGATTAAGCAATGAAGAAATTTCCAAATGGAGCAGATGGGTCAAGTTTGAATGCAAGCAGTTTTTTCAACATGAAATGGGATGAAAAGATTTCTCAACACCTTGATAATTATGAAGGTCAAGTTGAAAAGCTTGAGCGCGAGAAACATACTCTCGAGAAAGATATTAAAGAATTAAAGAGTATAGTTCTAATCTTAAGAGAAGCCAATAAGACTTTCTAATGTGCATTGGAAGTTTAAATTTATTCAGTTGATAATGACATTGCTATTCGGAAAAAAGAGAAGAAACTTATAGAGCTTTGGGATGTGGCTATTTGCCACATTACCGACTCTTCGTCAGTTGTTGAAGGTATGGATTGGATGGCACGGTGCCTTGTTCCTTAGTGAAAAATGCTTTAAATTGATTCTCTTCTACCGGTAACTTTGCGTATGATATGTCAAAATGTAAATATATTTTTATTTAAATGAATGTTGCCTCGAATGAATCGTATATAATTTTCCCTTTTGAGCTTTTGTATTTGCTTTTTAGTTCCTTAAAATGGTATGTAGCTTTGAACCGAACACTAGTTCTTATTTGAAATTGCTTGAAAATTGATACCTTGCCTTTTGTATTTAAGCCTTTAACATTCAGCATTTCAGTTAGTATGAAGAGCATAAGTTTTGACCTTGCTGTAAGAATTTGCCTCTTTATAGATTCTGATAGCTTGTTTAGTAATGGGGATTTCCGTTTGATAAGAAAGTTGGATTTCAATCTTAATTTAAAAGATCGAGAGATAATTTAATGAAGTTCCGATGTGAGAAAATCCTTCCAATAATAATTTGAATAGGAGTCCAAAGAACCATTTTGATTATAGTGTGAATAGAGGGCCAAAAAACCATCTAGCGATAGAAGACCGGAAAATCAATTCGACAATTGTAACGACCCGGGATTTTCGTACTCGAAAATTCCAGATAGTTAGGAGAAAAAGAAAAGAGATAGAAGAAGAAACAGAACAAGACACAGATTCTCACATTCGCAGCGGATCAAAATACAATATCAAATAATAATATCAGTTATACAAAGAAAACTGTATTTGTTAATTACATTTTAATACATCAGAGTTACAACATTTACAAATGTACTAGACAGTTAAAATTAACATGTCTCAGACAACTATAATATATCACAGCGGAATATACTCCATACGTTCCTGCCATCCAGCTCGCCTCCTGAGCTCCAAAACGTCCTTACCTGAAATCTGTAATACTCGGTCTGACCCGAGCATTACCACAAAGTAACACCCGGGTCAGGCTGGAACCCAGCGTGAGTAAACCCATATAACAAGAAATCCCAATCCATAGAACTTATTTAAAACCCGGGGTAACTTGTACTTATTACACGTAAACAACTTATATATTCATCACTTGTTTTCAAAAACAACATCTAAGTATCCAACTAAGTTTAAATGATCCATATTATCCCAATCCAGCCCATTGATTACACATATCAATTTATAAAGAATTATAGAAGATTTCAAATCGAAGTGGTTTCGGGTATTTACTGTTACCCGACCCCGGTCTCTTCGAAATCCAAACGTTTCTTTTTAATGCCGAGTGGTTTTAAAGTTAAACGATTCAATTCATTATCTATATTCTCACAGATAGATAATTCACAATATCATAGACAGAATAATTCATATCAATACAGATATATAATCAATATTATCTAATTCAACCATATATCACAAAACAGCACATATCACATATCACATTCAAATCATACAATATCATTAACTCATCCAATATCAAAGTTTGATCCATTCTTAAATAATTTAATTAATCCTTAATTAAATTAATTTCTAACTTAATCACTTGGATTACCTTTAATCCAACCTAATTATCATTACTTAATTACAAATTAATTAATTAATCATCTCTTAATTATCCTCCTTAAATTAATCTCCCTTGATAAATTAATTCTTAATTAAAATAAGTAATTTCTTAATTAATTACACAAATTAATTATCCTTAACCATTTATAGAAATTAACCTTTAATTACCCTTATTTATTAATTATTATTTTATCAATCAATGATTCTTAACTAATACTTCTATTAATTAATTAACTATAATTAATTTCATTAATCCTTAATTAATTAATTACTCATTTAATTTATTACCTTATCAAGTAATTAATCACATTATTGATTAACCTTAACTCTTTAATTAATTAATTACTCTTTAATTAATTATATTAATAAATTCTTTAATTAACAACATTAAGTGATTAACCCTTAATCACTTCTATTTAATTACTTCCATAAAGTTATTATCCATTAATTACTTTCATAAGTAATTCTTCTTAAATTAATTACATTCAGTAATTATTCATTAATTACTTTACTTAATTAATCATAAGTTAATTAATCATAAGTGATCATCTTTAATTAATTAGACTAATTAATTAATCTAAAATTAATTACATTAATTCATTAATCAATTAACCATCACTTAATCTTTGATTAATTTATTTCTTAATTACATTCATTTTCCCTACTTACTTCACATTTTAAAACTTAGTTACAAAATTTACTTTTACATTTTAAAACTTGAACATGTTTCCCTTTTAAAATTTAAAACCTGGGTATACAAATAAAACAACCTTATCCAATTTCGATTTCCTCCGAGTAAACCCCGTGCCCATCGAATAAAAACCTGAGCAACTCACCTCGTCACTTGACTTCGAGAAATCTCCCGTCTTCTTCGAGCCTGACCTGTGCACGATGCTTCTTCCCAAACTAATCGAACCACATCAGATACGAACGTGCACGTGCACCAGAGATCTGACCACCTCCGGTCATCGTTCCGATCACCAGCATGTCGATGAAGACCTCGCTGACGATTCCAAACACCCAGATTCATCAATTCGTCGAACAATCAAAATCGAGAAATTCGATCCATTTCTGGAACCCAAACGATCAACCAAACCACCTCGTATCGCCATCCACTACCACCTGAGACCACGGCCTTCTGCCTGAACCTTCCTCAGAACTCCTAGCTTCGTTTCCCTTCGGTCCGGTCCACCTCGAATCACTATCGACGAAGAAATCGACCTGACAACATCCTCGGTCAAAAACAGCCTACAAACCCTACTTCATCATCTTTCAGCCACCACGATCAACTATAAATGCTTCGAGCATTTTTCCTGAGTGCCCCAACCTTTCATCCACCTCCAGCATCAACCCCGTGACTACCAGACCTCGCGATCGCCAGAATTTGCCACGATTTTATTTTCTGTTCAACTCGTAATTCCTCAACATAAAACAACTTAAAAATCTTGAAATGATTATCTAAAATCATCATTTTTCAAGAAGAATCTGATCCTATGATTGAAACTCGAATTTCAGACATTTGATTTTTGGGCTTATTTTAAATCATCACTGTTATATATCATTTTTGAAATAAATAAATAATTTAAATACTTGAATTTATTTTTAAAAATGATGTTACTACCTTACCATTACTTTTCATTCAAAGATCGTAAAAAAAAAAATTTAGGAGAGGAGATTTTTAATTTTGAAACAGATTGAAGCTTGTAAACCTGGAACAGAGGCAAATTGCTTGTTCTCATACATGCACAGTCATATCTACATACATATATTCACATGCAATCATAATTTTCATCCATTCATCAATGATCATCACATGCAGATCAAAATTTAGACAGATTTAATATGTTAAAGGTAGTTTACTCACCTGTCATTGTAAAACAGAGAACAGAGAAGAAGATTCTTATTTCCAGACTTGTTTTCATATTGAACTTCTTTTTCTTTTGTTGAATTTTAATCTGGAATTGATCTTTGAGTTGTTGCTTGTTGATTTCTTTGATTACTTGCTGTTGATCTCCGGTTGCATTAAAGGATTTTGCATTGATGTTGAATCTAGCTTTATTTTCTTGTCACAGATTTTGGTTTCCATTTTTGTTTTCTTTGATCTTGAATTTTATTTTTTAGTTGAAATGAAGAAAAGATAGATTTAGAGCTGAAAGGTAAAAACAACTCTTTCTTCTTTCATAATTTTTAAATTTTTAATTTTAATTATCAAAGAGAAATATTGCCATTTGTCCTCTTATGTGTTAATTTGCTTACACATATGCATTTATTTTTACAAATGTCTTTAAACCACTTTAATATACTTACAAGTGTTAACTTGTCTTTTTATTAATTTATTTAAGCCTTAATATATATACACATGTAATTAAGTAATTTATATTTAATTTTAAAATGTTAGTAAAAGCCTTTACTAAATTTATTTATTGTTATGTAAATGTATATATGAATTTATTTTTAAAGAAAATGTAATAAAACAAATTATATATATATAAATAAAAGCTTATACATATATTTTAAATCTAAATATTTTTAAAATGTCTATCTTTTGAATTACTTAATAAATCCAAATTCATATTCAAATTAAATTTGAAAAATCTAATTTAAAATCAAGTCAACAATTCATATATATTTTAAACAAACCCAAATTCAATTTGTAATAATAATTCTATTTAATATATATATACACACACACACAACACATTATTATTATTGGTTTGAAATTAACAATTTGGCTAAATTTTAAATAATTTATACTGGAGATTATCACATCTAAATTTGTTCAATTTATAAATCAGTATTTTTAAAAATTAAATCAGATAACTATCCAATTATCTGATGCCCGAAAATCCGGGATATCACATTCCTCCCCCCCTTTAAATCTTTTCGTCCTCGAAAAGGAACGAAGCCAAAATTTATTATTTACTTATTATCAGATAAATTTCTTATTGAACATTTTAAACTATAAATTCCCTTTATATTAAATTTTTTTAAAATACTTTAAAATTTATATAATATTACAAAAATAGTTTTTTTTTATAAAAATACTTTTATAACTCAATGTCTCAACAAGTCCATCCTTGTTCTCACAGAAATTCGGTCATACGTTGATCAGACGTAGGACTGAAAATCTATAAGGACTTAGCAAACCCGTTTTCAACACCCAGTGAAAATACTTGGAAAATAATTTATTGAAAATATAGAAAACATTTTTGAAAATAGTGGAAACATTTTTGGTGAGAATGCTCTGGAAATCATCACCCCCATCCATGGTCGCAGTTAACCCGATGGTTACGTTGCCGTCCCGGCAAAATCCACAAATAACTGTAGGTCTCCACGCTCCTCGATTACGCCATGGAACCCGCTACAGATCGCAGTTACATCCAGGGTTACGTTGCCATCGCAGCAAAAGTCCATGTAACTGTAGGCATCAGCGCCACCGAATTTCGCTGCCAAATAATGAAACTTCTCCCACATAGGTCGCAGTCTACCGATATAAAATCAAACGCAGACTGTTGGCTCTCAGCGGCACAAATGACTTTCGCTATGTTACCGTAGTGTCACAGTCTACCGATATAAAATCAAACGCAGACAGTTGGCTCTCAGCGGCACACATGACTTTCGCTATGGTCTGCAGTAGATCGCAGTGACATCGAGTTAAACTATCGTCACAGCATAACCCAAATGCCTCTGTGGGCACCAGCTCCTCGACTTTCGCTACACAAATAATCCTCAGGAACTAGTTTTGTCCGGACTCCTCACAGGATCAACTTTAGAAACCCCCCTTGGGGCTCAAGGCAGTACCACCCAGTGGTACTCCTGAGAAGTTCATTTCAAGGAAGCGCCTTTTTTCCCAGAGCTATTTTCAAAACACTTTATACTATATACTTATAGTATCTTCAAATCATACCCTTTATGATTTATCAAAATCTCCTTTATACAAAATCGATTACCAAAATCGATAATTCTCAAACTAGGCTTTCCAAAATCCAAAATTGATTTTCCCAAAAATCAAAAGCCTTTTCCAAATTCATAGGTTCCCAAAATCATTCTCATAAGATCCTTTATATATATATAGATATAGATATATATAACTTTAAAAATATTTGGATCATTTCAAATTTGTATAAACCTCTTTTATACTTCAAATATTTCAAAACCCTTTTTATTCTGGCTAGATTCAATAAGGGAAGTTTATCATATTACAAAATATAACTATTTATTGCCAAATCAAATATTCAAGTTTGATTTTTTTTTATAAACTTATTTACCATTTACTTATCTCCATAAAGTACATTTCAACCAAAGAAATATCCAATTCCATTATATTTCACAAATATACTTTTCATTTCAAAGATCATTTTACAATCCTTATCCACAAACTATAATATCAATTTCATTCAAACTCGTACGATGTACACATATCATCCGTACGCAATATCAGTCTGATCACTCAATTGATCACACAATTTCACTTCCGAACTAGTATCGTCCACCCGACTTCCTAGTGCGGACTCAGACCTGGTTTCTTGATCAGAAACCATCATTCTCCTTGCATAGTCACAACTATGATAGAGAATATCCAGAACCAATCAAAAATCCATATCCAGGTTCGCCGTCGAAAATCGAGCGAAAAATACCAACTCGGATCGATAATACTCTCTCGAAATTCTGTGTTCGAATCTGGATCAAATCACTATGCGAATAGAATAATATACGTACATCCTACGTATTTATCTTTATTGGTTATTAGCCAAATCAATTCTCTTTTCTATTCACATTTCCTTTAATTCCATTCACTTATTCTCAATTGCTTCCATTTCCAATTGAGTTATTACTTCAATTTCAAACAGTTTGAACTCTAACCAATTTTAAATTTAAAAATAGCTTGAAAAAGTTTAAAATAGATAAGTAGTTGAAAAATAATTATTAGTTTGTAAAATAGCTGTAAAATAGTTAAGTAGGTATAAAATAGTTAGATAATTGCGAAATAGTTTTTTTTTAAAATAGTGATTAGATATAAGTAACTGAAAAATAGTAATTAGTTTATAAAATAGTTTCAAAATAGTTAAATAGTTCCAAAATAATTGTAAAATAAATATAAGATAGTTTGGGGTTTAAGAAGAAAGATTATATAGTAAATAGTTTGGAAAAATATATTTGTATTAAAACAATTTATTTTTGAAAATAATCCAGAGCCAAACTATTTAATTTCCCAATCTCCATTTCCAATTAATTTCCCATCAATTCAATTTAAATTCCACTTCCATTTAAATTGACTTAATACTTCAATTTCCATTGAAATTGATTTAATCCCAATTCAATTTGAATTAACCTTAATTCCTTTCCAAATTCAAATCAAATTCCATTTGATTTTTAAACTTATTCAACTTTAATCACAATTCCAAATTATTTCAAATCAATTTGGATTAATTTCAAATTGAACCAGCTTCAATTTCAAATCATTTTAATTCTAATTCACCATTTGAATTTTTAAACTTATACATCTTCAATCACAATTCTAATTAATTCAAATCAAATTCAGTTGAACTAATTCTATTCAAATCTCAACTTAAAACCATCTCGAATTATATAAATTCGAGTTACACATTTTAAATATTGATTTAATTCCTTAAATCACAATTCCTTTATTTTTAAATTAATTCAACCTTTATTTTTAATTTTAACAAATTAAATCTTTAAACCATTTAATTCTGAATTCAAATTTCAAAATTCCATTTTAAAATTATCTTTACTTAACTTATTATAAAGTTCAAATAGGAATTCAAAAACAATTAAATTTCAGATTCTAATTTATTATCCATTTTCAATTTCCAAATCTCAAACCCATTTTGAGATCACTCATAACTCCCATTTCAAATCAACCATTTAACTTCCCAAGTTAAATTTTAATTTCATCTTGAAATTTCTAATTCAAGTTGTTCATTCAAAACTCATTTAACTTTTCTTAAGTTAAATTCAATTTAATCCAACCAACTTTACCCAATTTGAATTCCCATTTCAAATTTAAACTTTATATTAATAATCTTTCCACTTATAAGTTCAAAAACTTATCACTTTGGGTTTTCATATCACATTCCAAGGAAAAATTTAAAACTCAACACTTAGAGTTTATTTCAAATCATCTTTGATATTATGTATATCCTCATTTATACATATTTATTTCATTTACTCACTAAGTTATACCTTAAATTTTTAAACCACCTTTGGTTTTAATTCAAAACAAATTTCTTTAAAACAATTTCAAGTTTTTTTTTGGATCTAGATTTAAAATTTCACAATTTTAAATTATCTTCAATTCCAATTTATAAGTCATACTCACCTAAAAGGTTACTTTCCTAAAACATTTCATTATCAACCATCTATGATAATAACCAAGATTATCATATCTGAAAACCAATTCATTATTATCTTTATTTCTACAAATTCAAGATTTTAATTTCAGTTTGGATTCATTTCAAACTTATCTTCATTCAATTTTAATTTGGCTTTATTTCTATTACCACTTAATTTAATTCCAATATTTTAACAACCAATTACCTTAATATTTATTAGAAAGAAATATCATTTTATATATCAAAATATATTCTTATATAAAATCATTTAAAATCCTTATATAAGAAAATAACAATTACGCTCTCATATATATATATATATATACACTCAACTCGTTCTAGGGTACCATTGACCCTATCCTTAACGAGTAATCCCAACAGAGCCAAGGTTCTTGCTTAACCTTCAGCTCTGATACCAAATGTAACGACCCGGGATTTTCGTACCCGAAAATTCCAGATAGTTAGGAGAAAAAGAAAAGAGATAGAAGAAGAAACAGAACAAGACACAGATTCTCACATTCGCAGCGGATCAAAATACAATATCAAATAATAATATCAGTTATACAAAGAAAACTGTATTTGTTAATTACATTTTTGTGATATCCCGGAATTTTGGGCAATATCAATTTAATAATCTGTATTTAAAATTAAATTGATTTGATAATCTTTGTTAATAAATTTGAATCTAATTAAATAAATATTTAATTAGTGAATTTTATCTTTTAAAAATTAATAAAATTATTTCTATTTATAATGTATATATATATATATAATTGTATATATTATAAATAGATGAGCTTAGGTTTGAAATTTAATAAATAAATAAAATATTGTTTTTAAATTCTAATATATTTGGTAATTTGGAAATCATGATTAATTTAATATTAAGCTTTTTCAAAGCTATTTAATAAATAACTATATAGTTTTAAAATACATAAGATAAATGTTTAATTATTTAAAAAAAAATAGAAGTTTAAAATACAATTTACATATGGTATTAATTCATTTAATAATAGAAGTAATTTATAATCTCTTTTATAAATTTATTTAAAATAGTCAAATTTGATATTTTCAAATAATAATTACAATACTTTGTTTTTATAAACATAAATAGATTTTATGGAAATAAGAATTGTTATTTTAAATTTAAATAGTAGTTATATATGCATATATATAACTTGATTTTAAATTGGATTTTTAAATTTAATTTAAATATAAATTTGGATTTAAAATAAAAATTCAAAAGATAAACATTCTAAAAATATTTGGATAAGCCTTTAATTATATATAATTTGTATATTTACTTTTTCTTTAAAAGAGAAATTCATATATGTATTTACATAAGAATTTATTAATTAAGTTAAAAATCTTTATTAACATTTAAAATATAACTAATTAACTTAAGATGACATGTGTTATTTTCCTAAGCTTCCTATAACATGTGTAATTTAAATAATTAGTGTGTGTGACAAGTGTCATTTAACTTTGTTTTTCTTTTATTTTTATTTTTAAATAATTTCAACTTATATAAACATATACTTCATTCTCTTCATTTTTTTCTATTCTCTTAAATTCAAAACTAAAGAAAATTTTCAGCTGTGAAAATCTGAAAACAGAAAATTCTGTTCTAAACAAAATCTGTAAATTCCCCTCTCAAACAAATCTGAAACCTGTATCTCCTCTAACCAAATTCTCAGAAATAAAAGCCTGTAATGTATTGCAAAATCAAATCAAAACCAAAGCCTGCATTTCTTAAAGCCTGAGCACTTTCTTCTTCCAACCTGAAATAAACAAGGCCTGGAAGCACTTTATTCAAACTGAGTTTTAAATGAAGCAAGTATGGGATCAAACAGTAATCTCTGCAACAAGCTTTTCAGATCATAACAATTCAAGTTTTCAAATCAAAGAAGCAAGGGCACTCAAGTTTTAAAGATTTAAAAGCTATTTCAAAAACAAAACAGGTGAGTAACAATCTTTCTAAAAGGGTTCAAATCTGTTTTAAAATCTGGATGCATGCAATAAATATCTGAAGTAGAGTGTGATAATTGTTTGCATGGTTTTAAATATGAATTGTATATATATATATATATATCTAAATATATGGATGTGCATGTTTGTATACAGAGTGTTGGCTCTGTTCTTGATATACAGGTTACAAAACTTGATCAAAAATTCATATCTCTTTCTCTAGATCTCTTTAGTCTTCAACATGTAAACAAAATCTGTTTGTTATGACAAGATCTAAATTTTTAAAAAAAAAATTTTTGAGTTAAATATGAAAGTATTTTTAACTGGAAGGTAAATTACAGTAAAACTTAATCATATCAAAAATTCGGTCTCAGAGATTAAATGTTTCATGTATATAACCTGATTTGCATTTGAAAATTTTGAATTTTAAAAATAAAATCAGAAATTTTAAGCTTGTAATTCGAGAGAGATCGAAGAATGAACAGAATTCTTATCTGAGGTGATTTCTGGTGATCTATGTGTTTGAATGGGTCGGGGTTCTTCGTAAGGATGGAGGAGTGATCGTAGTATCTTGGAAAAATAATGGATGGCGATGCATTTCATCGAGGAGGAAGCGGTGGTGAGATTTGTTCTGGAACCCTAGTTTTGACTAGGTATTATAAATAGATCATCACGACAGTTTTGGTTGATCGAGTGCAGAGAGGTTTTGGGAGATGGAAGGTTGGTCGTAGGCGAAGTCGTGACCGGAGTAGCAGATTTTCTGGTGATCGGCGTTTCGAGATTTAGGCGTTGCCAGGTTTTGGTCAGTGCAGTGATTTCTGTTTCCAGGTTGGTTGAGTCATCTCGAATTCGATTTCAAGGTTTAGGGTTCGATCTGATGATCGAGTTAGGGTGATTGAATGATTTTGGATATGTGAAGATCATCACTGATGATCGGAGACGATCAGTGCCACCGTGCATGTGCACGGTGCACTTTAAATTTTCTGATGAAATTGGATTTGGGGGATTTTGGGTACTCGGGGTTTTCTCGAGTCAATTGAGTTTTTGCTCGGGGTAAATAGGGGTTTGACTCGAAGCAAATTAGAGGGAGCTCGGGTATAATAGTTGTACAGGTTTCTCTGGAAAATCTGTCTGCTTCAAATTTAAATTTGAAAGCAAGTTTAAAACAGGATTTAAAACCAAATTTAAAATATGGATTCAAAACTGAATTTGTAATCTAGTTTTAAATATTAAATTAAGTTTTATAAAATGAAATGTTTTAACAACTAAAAATTTGTTACAGTATTTTATAATATGGTTTTTAAATCTGAAATAAAGATTTAAACAGGATTGTGAGTTTAAGTTAAAATTTGAATTCAAGCTTAGTTTGAATTCCAGTTTGAAATAAATAAAGCTTTTGAATTTAAATGTTTTAGAACAACTTTGGATGTTTTAAATATGGTTTAAGTTGAAAATGAACTTGGTTAATTTTTAAATTCTTTTAAATTTCTTTTATAAGACAAGTATTTCTTCAACATGTAATTAAAAAGTTTTTTTTAATTGTTTTTAAAACATTGTTAAAGTTAAAATCATTTTCATTTTAAAATCTTAAATTTAAAATGAAATTTGAAAGTAAATTTAAAACAAATTGTTGTTAAAATGCTTTGATAATGATAATTTAATCATTAATAAGATTAAGGTTTATCTTAAAGTTATTTAGAACTTAATGATTTATAATTCATTAAATTATTAAGGTAATTAAGATGGATAAGTAGTTAATTTAATTTATGATTTGGATTAATAAATTTAGTAATTAAGGGTTTAAATTGATTAATTAAGGTTTAATTAAATTAATTAAAGGTTAATTAATTTGAAATTAAGGATCATTAATTTGATAAGTTAAGATTATTAAATAATGATTAGAAGTTAATTAATCAAGTAATTAAGGATTAATTAAGTTATTGTTAGGTACTTAATTAATTAAGTAATTAGAGATTAATTTATTGGTAATTAGAATTAATTAATTTGAAATTAATAATGGTTAATTAAAGTTTAATTATTTAAGAAAAATAATTAAAGAATAGTTAATAGTTAATGTAGATCATTAACTTGGGTTTAATAAATA
The DNA here is from genome assembly GCA_030737815.1 of Allium fistulosum. Classification (NCBI taxonomy): domain Eukaryota; kingdom Viridiplantae; phylum Streptophyta; class Magnoliopsida; order Asparagales; family Amaryllidaceae; genus Allium; species Allium fistulosum. Next base: position 1,030,034,012 of record CM060902.1, read on the forward strand.
ATTAATTAATGTGATTAATTTTGATAATTAAATAGATTAATTAATTAAGGTTAATCATTTGTGGAATTGTTTAATTAAGTATAAATACTTAATGAAAGTAATTATAGGAATAAATTACTTAATGTAATATAATGAAGTATAATTACTTAGGAAAGTAATTAATGGATAATTACTGATGTAATTAATGAAAGTAATTAAGGGGAGTTAATTACTGATTGAAGATTAATCAAGGTGATTAATAATGTTGTTTAATTAAAAGTTAATTACTTAATGTAATTAATTTAATTAAGTAATTAATAATTAATTTGTAATTAAGCATCATTAATTAATATAATTGATGATGTAAGTAAGAATTGATTAATTAAGTAATAATTAATAAATGAAGTAATTAATCAATGTAATTAATTAAGGATTAATGTAATTAATTATAGTTGATTAACTTAATTAATTTTAGTTAATTAATTAATGATGTAATTAAAGGTTAATTACAATAAGTGGTTAAGGATAATTAATTTGAGTAATTAATTAAGGATAAATTACTTGAAGGTAATTAAAAGATAATTAATCAAAGATGATTAATTGAAAAAGTAATTAGAGGATAATTAATTGATTGTAATTAATTAATGGTTAAGTAAGAAGGATTTATAAAATGAAGTAATTAATTTAATTCACTTTAAATTAATTAGAGATGATATAAATCATTACTTATGGATGGATGATAATACTGAATGCTTTGCATTGATTGATATCTCTGATGAGATATATGCTGTATGATATGGATGTTAGTTGAATTGTGATGATAATATGGATTATCTGATAATGTTGATTATCTATTGTGAATTATCTTTCTTTGTGTATAAAGATAATGAATTGAATTGTTTTAACCTTTAAAACAACTTGGCCTTAAAAGATACGCTTTGGATTTCGATGAGACCGGGATCGGGTTTCCGTATACCGGAATTCCAGGTCTGGAGACCCGAATACCACATCGATCCAAATTAACGATAGGTCGTGAATCAAGTGAAGATGAAGATTCAGAGTGCAAGGGTTATTGTCGTTAACTCTGAGGGTGATTCCAAAACGAGTGTAACGAGATAATGCCTTCGGTTTCGTTCGAACCCGGAACGAACTTGTATGGATTGAATGCTTTCAGAACATCGTCAGGTGGACGATGAGCATTCTAAGTGATGTGTTCTTTTCTAAGGTAATCGTGACCTCAAGCCTCACAAACCGGGAATGGCTAAAACAGGGGAGGTGCAGCAAGGTTAGTGGGTAGCACCCAAGTAGGACAAGGTTACCTCTGTCTAGATGTCCCTTTCTATTTTCGACTTAGTGGTGCGGTTGCTGATCCCAACCGTGAGGTATCTTGTGCGGGAATTATCCAGTAAGGGATGTTCCGACCTTGTGTTGCAGGGGATTGGGAGTGATCCTCGGTACGGTGATCTAGGCCACGTACTGTGACGGGCGGTACCCCGGTAGCCCTGCCATTGTATGGAATCCAAAATCCAATAAGTGCCAACGGACTTGATTGTATAACCCACTTTGTGGCTAGTATGCTGGAATTTAATAATGTAACAATTTCGGCTATTTCATATTTACTTGAAAACCCTAGACCCTATTATAATACAATCGGATTTCCTATCAAATGTTTTGGTTAGCGTAAGGTAAAAACTTACCCATGTTTATTTGTGGGAAGTCTTACGTGATACCTTTTCTTTCAAAAAGGTTTTGAAGTTAAGCAAGTTTAACCTGTTACTCACACCAGACCCATGTCTGACCCAAGTTGTTTATTTCTGTTTTATAAACTCTTGGGTACTCAAATTTTTACGAGTAGCCAAGGGATTCAGGTTAACCTTGACGAATTGTGGAGGAGCAATGGAGCAGGAGGCTTCGGCGTTGTAGATATAGATAGTAGTTTCCGCTGTGTTGATCTTGTTTAGATCTTTGTTTTGTATTGAGATGTAATAACTAGACAGATGTTTATAACTGTCTAGTATGTGGTGTGTAATCTGTGTAACTCTGATAAATGTTGTATATGATACTATGTAATATTTATATGATATAATATATTTTGTTCGTTTCCGCTGTGAGTATTTGTGTTTGTTTCTTTTCTCTTCTTTTCTTTTCTACTTCTCACCCCTTTCTTTCTTACTGTCGATGCGATTTTCCGGGAGTGGAAACTCGGGTCGTCACACGTGGTATCAGAGCGGTAGGTTGAGTGAATACCTAGGCTCTGAAGTGGTGTCTATCTTGAGAGCGCGTAATTGTTAGTTATATAAAAATGATTTTATATTGTGTTAATTGATCGGTTGAGTGGTATATGGATTCTGGTCAATACGAGTAGCTAACGTTATTGATAGGGATCTCTAAACACTTGAACCAGGCCAACGGACACAATATTGTTTTAAAGAGGTAAATGAAATAATTTTACCCAGAAATAATTTCTATATAAAAAGTATCATTTTAAATATATATATATTTCTACCTATTTGTTGGGTTACCTGTTCGGGTTTTCCAATATAGGATATAAAGGTAGATGAGGTAGGTTGTGTGTAACACGACTACCACTGATTGGAGTTTGAGTGTTGAGGTTGGAAGTATCTGTCGAGACTGTAGACCCAATGCTGTCTCGAGTAAACTTTGTTGTGGTGAAGGATTTCATCAATCTCTGAAGGAAACCTGTTATGGTTCGGAGTTTATCTTTGAAGTTGGATGAGTAGAGTTGGATCTGTCGATTAGACAGAAGCGAGTGATAGTATCCGGGTAACCTCAGGTAATAGTAGCTGTATGATGAGATACAGTGACGATGGATGTTTCCGAAGATGTTTTCTTTGGAACAAGTTTAAGGAAGTATGTATGCTTCGGTGTTGTGGCTGAGTTCAGCATGGTGTTTCTGTTTTGTTTGAGGTTCGAGTTTCTCGAAGATCTTTGGATTAGGAAGTCCTTGGCATCAGTGTCAACAGTGCAGCTCGGAGGTTTTCTGTGTGCCGGCAAGGAAGTTTTCTGGCTCAGCAGTATTCTAGAGGTGAAGTTCAGAAGCAGCAAAGTGGATCCATTTCTTCGATGGATTGGATAGATAAGTGTAAGCTGTTCTGATTGGTAAAGAGAGAGTAGTTTCTTTGGAAATAGGCTGGGTTGATCGCAAAAGTGACTTGCGATTGCTGAGTGTTCTCTTGGGTTATCAGAGTTTTTCTAGATGTCTTAAAGGAAGTCAGAAGTTTGTCCGCATCTGGAGATTGAGTTTTCTCATCGACTAGTATTCCAGGAGTGGTACCGGTGGCTCGGTTTAATTGAAGGATGGTTCCTAGAGATAGAGTTTGGTGAAGCAACTCAGAATTTGATGGAGTATCTGAGTTTTCTTTATGGATCTGTTGAACCATATTTCTAGGATGTGTTGTCCAGTTGTGCTCGTGTTCTTCATCAGTATTCTTATCTACTTCAGATCAGAGTGGTGCAACGGAAGCAGTTTGGGAGTGAATCTGTCTTGTTTCATGGATAGGAGGAGTAAGTTCAGTCTTCTGATGTTTGAGGAGTAGGGTTAGTGTTCTTGGTTTTGGAATCAGCAGTTGAGGAAGATTTGGTTGTTGAGTCAGACTTATCTGTAGTATGATATCCTGTCTAGTTTTATAGATCTAGATGAGTAGGAGCTCTGTAGCTTAGTATTATCGATTGTTTGGGTTCTGTTGAGCGAGTATCCCGGTATTTATACCTGGGAAACTCTAGGAAGTTCTATCTAGAATTTTGTCTGGATAGTTAGATTTGTTTGCTTGTGTGAAATTGGTTGCTATGATTGTTAGCATATGGTTGATAATAAATATTGTGGTCTTAGAATTAAAATCTTTGATAGATTATTAAATTACCTTTGTTTTAAATTTCGAGGACGAAATTATTTTAAGGGGGGAGGAATGTGATATCCCGGAATTTTGGGCAATATCAATTTAATAATCTGTATTTAAAATTAAATTGATTTGATAATCTTTGTTAATAAATTTGAATCTAATTAAATAAATATTTAATTAGTGAATTTTATCTTTTAAAAATTAATAAAATTATTTCTATTTATAATGTATATATATATATATAATTGTATATATTATAAATAGATGAGCTTAGGTTTGAAATTTAATAAATAAATAAAATATTGTTTTTAAATTCTAATATATTTGGTAATTTGGAAATCATGATTAATTTAATATTAAGCTTTTTCAAAGCTATTTAATAAATAACTATATAGTTTTAAAATACATAAGATAAATGTTTAATTATTTAAAAAAAATAGAAGTTTAAAATACAATTTACATATGGTATTAATTCATTTAATAATAGAAGTAATTTATAATCTCTTTTATAAATTTATTTAAAATAGTCAAATTTGATATTTTCAAATAATAATTACAATACTTTGTTTTTATAAACATAAATAGATTTTATGGAAATAAGAATTGTTATTTTAAATTTAAATAATAGTTATATATGCATATATATAACTTGATTTTAAATTGGATTTTTAAATTTAATTTAAATATAAATTTGGATTTAAAATAAAAATTCAAAAGATAAGCATTCTAAAAATATTTGGATAAGCCTTTAATTATATATAATTTGTATATTTACTTTTTCTTTAAAAGAGAAATTCATATATGTATTTACATAAGAATTTATTAATTAAGTTAAAAATCTTTATTAACATTTAAAATATAACTAATTAACTTAAGATGACATGTGTTATTTTCCTAAGCTTCCTATAACATGTGTAATTTAAATAATTAGTGTGTGTGACAAGTGTCATTTAACTTTGTTTTTCTTTTATTTTTATTTTTAAATAATTTCAGCTTATATAAACATATACTTCATTCTCTTCATTTTTTTCTATTCTCTTAAATTCAAAACTAAAGAAAATTTTCAGCTGTGAAAATCTGAAAACAGAAAATTCTGTTCTAAACAAAATCTGTAAATTCCCCTCTCAAACAAATCTGAAACCTGTATCTCCTCTAACCAAATTCTCAGAAATAAAAGCCTGTAATGTATTGCAAAATCAAATCAAAACCAAAGCCTGCATTTCTTAAAGCCTGAGCACTTTCTTCTTCCAACCTGAAATAAACAAGGCCTGGAAGCACTTTATTCAAACTGAGTTTTAAATGAAGCAAGTATGGGATCAAGTAGTAATCTCTGCAACAAGCTTTTCAGATCATAACAATTCAAGTTTTCAAATCAAAGAAGCAAGGGCACTCAAGTTTTAAAGATTTAAAAGCTATTTCAAAAACAAAACAGGTGAGTAACAATCTTTCTAAAAGGGTTCAAATCTGTTTTAAAATCTGGATGCATGCAATAAATATCTGAAGTAGAGTGTGATAATTGTTTGCATGGTTTTAAATATGAATTGTATATATATATATATATATCTAAATATATGGATGTGCATGTTTGTATACAGAGTGTTGGCTCTGTTCTTGATATACAGGTTACAAAACTTGATCAAAAATTCATATCTCTTTCTCTAGATCTCTTTAGTCTTCAACATGTAAACAAAATCTGTTTGTTATGACAAGATCTAAATTTTTAAAAAAATAATTTTTGAGTTAAATATGAAAGTATTTTTAACTGGAAGGTAAATTACAGTTGAACTTAATCATATCAAAAATTCGGTCTCAGAGATTAAATGTTTCATGTATATAACCTGATTTGCATTTGAAAATTTTGAATTTTAAAAATAAAATCAGAAATTTTAAGCTTGTAATTCGAGAGAGATCGAAGAATGAACAGAATTCTTATCTGAGGTGATTTCTGGTGATCTATGTGTTTGAATGGGTCGGGGTTCTTCGTAAGGATGGAGGAGTGATCGTAGTATCTTGGAAAAATAATGGATGGCGATGCATTTCATCGAGGAGGAAGCGGTGGTGAGATTTGTTCTGGAACCCTAGTTTTGACTAGGTATTATAAATAGATCATCACGACAGTTTTGGTTGATCGAGTGCAGAGAGGTTTTGGGAGATGGAAGGTTGGTCGTAGGCGAAGTCGTGACCGGAGTAGCAGATTTTCTGGTGATCGGCGTTTCGAGATTTAGGCGTTGCCAGGTTTTGGTCAGTGCAGTGATTTCTGTTTCCAGGTTGGTTGAGTCATCTCGAATTCGATTTCAAGGTTTAGGGTTCGATCTGATGATCGAGTTAGGGTGATTGAATGATTTTGGATATGTGAAGATCATCACTGATGATCGGAGACGATCAGTGCCACCGTGCATGTGCACGGTGCACTTTAAATTTTCTGATGAAATTGGATTTGGGGGATTTTGGTTACTCGGGGTTTTCTCGAGTCAATTGAGTTTTTGCTCGGGGTAAATAGGGGTTTGACTCGAAGCAAATTAGAGGGAGCTCGGGTATAATAGTTGTACAGGTTTCTCTGGAAAATCTGTCTGCTTCAAATTTAAATTTGAAAGCAAGTTTAAAACAGGATTTAAAACCAAATTTAAAATATGGATTCAAAACTGAATTTGTAATCTAGTTTTAAATATTAAATTAAGTTTTATAAAATGAAATGTTTTAACAACTAAAAATTTGTTACAGTATTTTATAATATGGTTTTTAAATCTGAAATAAAGATTTAAACAGGATTGTGAGTTTAAGTTAAAATTTGAATTCAAGCTTAGTTTGAATTCCAGTTTGAAATAAATAAAGCTTTTGAATTTAAATGTTTTAAAACAACTTTGGATGTTTTAAATATGGTTTAAGTTGAAAATGAACTTGGTTAATTTTTAAATTCTTTTAAATTTCTTTTATAGACAAGTATTTCTTCAACATGTAATTAAAAAGTTTTTTTAATTGTTTTTAAAACATTGTTAAAGTTAAAATCATTTTCATTTTAAAATCTTAAATTTAAAATGAAATTTGAAAGTAAATTTAAAACAAATTGTTGTTAAAATGCTTTGATAATGATAATTTAATCATTAATAAGATTAAGGTTTATCTTAAAGTTATTTAGAACTTAATGATTTATAATTCATTAAATTATTAAGGTAATTAAGATGGATAAGTAGTTAATTTAATTTATGATTTGGATTAATAAATTTAGTAATTAAGGGTTTAAATTGATTAATTAAGGTTTAATTAAATTAATTAAAGGTTAATTAATTTGAAATTAAGGATCATTAATTTGATAAGTTAAGATTATTAAATAATGATTAGAAGTTAATTAATCAAGTAATTAAGGATTAATTAAGTTATTGTTAGGTACTTAATTAATTAAGTAATTAGAGATTAATTTATTGGTAATTAGAATTAATTAATTTGAAATTAATAATGGTTAATTAAAGTTTAATTATTTAAGAAAAATAATTAAAGAATAGTTAATAGTTAATGTAGATCATTAACTTGGGTTTAATAAATAATTAATTAATGTGATTAATTTTGATAATTAAATAGATTAATTAATTAAGGTTAATCATTTGTGGAATTGTTTAATTAAGTATAAATACTTAATGAAAGTAATTATAGGAATAAATTACTTAATGTAATATAATGAAGTATAATTACTTAGGAAAGTAATTAATGGATAATTACTGATGTAATTAATGAAAGTAATTAAGGGGAGTTAATTACTGATTGAAGATTAATCAAGGTGATTAATAATGTTGTTTAATTAAAAGTTAATTACTTAATGTAATTAATTTAATTAAGTAATTAATAATTAATTTGTAATTAAGCATCATTAATTAATATAATTGATGATGTAAGTAAGAATTGATTAATTAAGTAATAATTAATAAATGAAGTAATTAATCAATGTAATTAATTAAGGATTAATGTAATTAATTATAGTTGATTAACTTAATTAATTTTAGTTAATTAATTAATGATGTAATTAAAGGTTAATTACAATAAGTGGTTAAGGATAATTAATTTGAGTAATTAATTAAGGATAAATTACTTGAAGGTAATTAAAAGATAATTAATCAAAGATGATTAATTGAAAAAGTAATTAGAGGATAATTAATTGATTGTAATTAATTAATGGTTAAGTAAGAAGGATTTATAAAATGAAGTAATTAATTTAATTCACTATAAATTAATTAGAGATGATATAAATCATTACTTATGGATGGATGATAATACTGAATGCTTTGCATTGATTGATATCTCTGATGAGATATATGCTGTATGATATGGATGTTAGTTGAATTGTGATGATAATATGGATTATCTGATAATGTTGATTATCTATTGTGAATTATATTTCTTTGTGTATAAAGATAATGAATTGAATTGTTTTAACCTTTAAAACAACTTGGCCTTAAAAGATACGCTTTGGATTTCGATGAGACCGGGATCGGGTTTCCGTATACCGGAATTCCAGGTCTGGAGACCCGAATACCACATCGATCCAAATTAACGATAGGTCGTGAATCAAGTGAAGATGAAGATTCAGAGTGCAAGGGTTATTGTCGTTAACTCTGAGGGTGATTCCAAAACGAGTGTAACGAGATAATGCCTTCGGTTTCGTTCGAACCCGGAACGAACTTGTATGGATTGAATGCTTTCAGAACATCGTCAGGTGGACGATGAGCATTCTAAGTGATGTGTTCTTTTCTAAGGTAATCGTGACCTCAAGCCTCACAAACCGGGAATGGCTAAAACAGGGGAGGTGCAGCAAGGTTAGTGGGTAGCACCCAAGTAGGACAAGGTTACCTCTGTCTAGATGTCCCTTTCTATTTTCGACTTAGTGGTGCGGTTGCTGATCCCAACCGTGAGGTATCTTGTGCGGGAATTATCCAGTAAGGGATGTTCCGACCTTGTGTTGCAGGGGATTGGGAGTGATCCTCAGTACGGTGATCTAGGCCACGTACTGTGACGGGCGGTACCCCGGTAGCCCTGCCATTGTATGGAATCCAAAATCCAATAAGTGCCAACGGACTTGATTGTATAACCCACTTTGTGGCTAGTATGCTGGAATTTAATAATGTAACAATTTCGGCTATTTCATATTTACTTGAAAACCCTAGACCCTATTATAATACAATCGGATTTCCTATCAAATGTTTTGGTTAGCGTAAGGTAAAAACTTACCCATGTTTATTTGTGGGAAGTCTTACGTGATACCTTTTCTTTCAAAAAGGTTTTGAAGTTAAGCAAGTTTAACCTGTTACTCACACCAGACCCATGTCTGACCCAAGTTGTTTATTTCTGTTTTATAAACTCTTGGGTACTCAAATTTTTACGAGTAGCCAAGGGATTCAGGTTAACCTTGACGAATTATGGAGGAGCAATGGAGCAGGAGGCTTCGGCGTTGTAGATATAGATAGTAGTTTCCGCTGTGTTGATCTTGTTTAGATCTTTGTTTTGTATTGAGATGTAATAACTAGACAGATGTTTATAACTGTCTAGTATGTGGTGTGTAATCTGTGTAACTCTGATAAATGTTGTATATGATACTATGTAATATTTATATGATATAATATATTTTGTTCGTTTCCGCTGTGAGTATTTGTGTTTGTTTCTTTTCTCTTCTTTTCTTTTCTACTTCTCACCCCTTTCTTTCTTACTGTCGATGCGATTTTCCGGGAGTGGAAACTCGGGTCGTCACACGTGGTATCAGAGCGGTAGGTTGAGTGAATACCTAGGCTCTGAAGTGGTGTCTATCTTGAGAGCGCGTAATTGTTAGTTATATAAAAATGATTTTATATTGTGTTAATTGATCGGTTGAGTGGTATATGGATTCTGGTCAATACGAGTAGCTAACGTTATTGATAGGGATCTCTAAACACTTGAACCAGGCCAACGGACACAATATTGTTTTAAAGAGGTAAATGAAATAATTTTACCCAGAAATAATTTCTATATAAAAAGTATCATTTTAAATATATATATATTTCTACCTATTTGTTGGGTTACCTGTTCGGGTTTTCCAATATAGGATATAAAGGTAGATGAGGTAGGTTGTGTGTAACACGACTACCACTGATTGGAGTTTGAGTGTTGAGGTTGGAAGTATCTGTCGAGACTGTAGACCCAATGCTGTCTCGAGTAAACTTTGTTGTGGTGAAGGATTTCATCAATCTCTGAAGGAAACCTGTTATGGTTCGGAGTTTATCTTTGAAGTTGGATGAGTAGAGTTGGATCTGTCGATTAGACAGAAGCGAGTGATAGTATCCGGGTAACCTCAGGTAATAGTAGCTGTATGATGAGATACAGTGACGATGGATGTTTCCGAAGATGTTTTCTTTGGAACAAGTTTAAGGAAGTATGTATGCTTCGGTGTTGTGGCTGAGTTCAGCATGGTGTTTCTGTTTTGTTTGAGGTTCGAGTTTCTCGAAGATCTTTGGATTAGGAAGTCCTTGGCATCAGTGTCAGCAGTGCAGCTCGGAGGTTTTCTGTGTGCCGGCAAGGAAGTTTTCTGGCTCAGCAGTATTCTAGAGGTGAAGTTCAGAAGCAGCAAAGTGGATCCATTTCTTCGATGGATTGGATAGATAAGTGTAAGCTGTTCTGATTGGTAAAGAGAGAGTAGTTTCTTTGGAAATAGGCTGGGTTGATCGCAAAAGTGACTTGCGATTGCTGAGTGTTCTCTTGGGTTATCAGAGTTTTTCTAGATGTCTTAAAGGAAGTCAGAAGTTTGTCCGCATCTGGAGATTGAGTTTTCTCATCGACTAGTATTCCAGGAGTGGTACCGGTGGCTCGGTTTAATTGAAGGATGGTTCCTAGAGATAGAGTTTGGTGAAGCAACTCAGAATTTGATGGAGTATCTGAGTTTTCTTTATGGATCTGTTGAACCATATTTCTAGGATGTGTTGTCCAGTTGTGCTCGTGTTCTTCATCAGTATTCTTATCTACTTCAGATCAGAGTGGTGCAACGGAAGCAGTTTGGGAGTGAATCTATCTTGTTTCATGGATAGGAGGAGTAAGTTCAGTCTTCTGATGTTTGAGGAGTAGGGTTAGTGTTCTTGGTTTTGGAATCAGCAGTTGAGGAAGATTTGGTTGTTGAGTCAGACTTATCTGTAGTATGATATCCTGTCTAGTTTTATAGATCTAGATGAGTAGGAGCTCTGTAGCTTAGTATTATCGATTGTTTGGGTTCTGTTGAGCGAGTATCCCGGTATTTATACCTGGGAAACTCTAGGAAGTTCTATCTAGAATTTTGTCTGGATAGTTAGATTTGTTTGCTTGTGTGAAATTGGTTGCTATGATTGTTAGCATATGGTTGATAATAAATATTGTGGTCTTAGAATTAAAATCTTTGATAGATTATTAAATTACCTTTGTTTTAAATTTCGAGGACGAAATTATTTTAAGGGGGGAGGAATGTGATATCCCGGAATTTTGGGCAATATCAATTTAATAATCTGTATTTAAAATTAAATTGATTTGATAATCTTTGTTAATAAATTTGAATCTAATTAAATAAATATTTAATTAGTGAATTTTATCTTTTAAAAATTAATAAAATTATTTCTATTTATAATGTATATATATATATAATTGTATATATTATAAATAGATGAGCTTAGGTTTGAAATTTAATAAATAAATAAAATATTGTTTTTAAATTCTAATATATTTGGTAATTTGGAAATCATGATTAATTTAATATTAAGCTTTTTCAAAGCTATTTAATAAATAACTATATAGTTTTAAAATACATAAGATAAATGTTTAATTATTTAAAAAAAATAGAAGTTTAAAATACAATTTACATATGGTATTAATTCATTTAATAATAGAAGTAATTTATAATCTCTTTTATAAATTTATTTAAAATAGTCAAATTTGATATTTTCAAATAATAATTACAATACTTTGTTTTTATAAACATAAATAGATTTTATGGAAATAAGAATTGTTATTTTAAATTTAAATAATAGTTATATATGCATATATATAACTTGATTTTAAATTGGATTTTTAAATTTAATTTAAATATAAATTTGGATTTAAAATAAAAATTCAAAAGATAAGCATTCTAAAAATATTTGGATAAGCCTTTAATTATATATAATTTGTATATTTACTTTTTCTTTAAAAGAGAAATTCATATATGTATTTACATAAGAATTTATTAATTAAGTTAAAAATCTTTATTAACATTTAAAATATAACTAATTAACTTAAGATGACATGTGTTATTTTCCTAAGCTTCCTATAACATGTGTAATTTAAATAATTAGTGTGTGTGACAAGTGTCATTTAACTTTGTTTTTCTTTTATTTTTATTTTTAAATAATTTCAGCTTATATAAACATATACTTCATTCTCTTCATTTTTTTCTATTCTCTTAAATTCAAAACTAAAGAAAATTTTCAGCTGTGAAAATCTGAAAACAGAAAATTCTGTTCTAAACAAAATCTGTAAATTCCCCTCTCAAACAAATCTGAAACCTGTATCTCCTCTAACCAAATTCTCAGAAATAAAAGCCTGTAATGTATTGCAAAATCAAATCAAAACCAAAGCCTGCATTTCTTAAAGCCTGAGCACTTTCTTCTTCCAACCTGAAATAAACAAGGCCTGGAAGCACTTTATTCAAACTGAGTTTTAAATGAAGCAAGTATGGGATCAAGCAGTAATCTCTGCAACAAGCTTTTCAGATCATAACAATTCAAGTTTTCAAATCAAAGAAGCAAGGGCACTCAAGTTTTAAAGATTTAAAAGCTATTTCAAAAACAAAACAGGTGAGTAACAATCTTTCTAAAAGGGTTCAAATCTGTTTTAAAATCTGGATGCATGCAATAAATATCTGAAGTAGAGTGTGATAATTGTTTGCATGGTTTTAAATATGAATTGTATATATATATATATCTAAATATATGGATGTGCATGTTTGTATACAGAGTGTTGGCTCTGTTCTTGATATACAGGTTACAAAACTTGATCAAAAATTCATATCTCTTTCTCTAGATCTCTTTAGTCTTCAACATGTAAACAAAATCTGTTTGTTATGACAAGATCTAAATTTTTAAAAAAATAATTTTTGAGTTAAATATGAAAGTATTTTTAACTGGAAGGTAAATTACAGTTGAACTTAATCATATCAAAAATTCGGTCTCAGAGATTAAATGTTTCATGTATATAACCTGATTTGCATTTGAAAATTTTGAATTTTAAAAATAAAATCAGAAATTTTAAGCTTGTAATTCGGGAGAGAACGAAGAATGAACAGAATTCTTATCTGAGGTGATTTCTGGTGATCTATGTGTTTGAATGGGTCGGGGTTCTTCGTAAGGATGGAGGAGTGATCGTAGTATCTTGGAAAAATAATGGATGGCGATGCATTTCATCGAGGAGGAAGCGGTGGTGAGATTTGTTCTGGAACCCTAGTTTTGACTAGGTATTATAAATAGATCATCACGACAGTTTTGGTTGATCGAGTGCAGAGAGGTTTTGGGAGATGGAAGGTTGGTCGTAGGCGAAGTCGTGACCGGAGTAGCAGATTTTCTGGTGATCGGCGTTTCGAGATTTAGGCGTTGCCAGGTTTTGGTCAGTGCAGTGATTTCTGTTTCCAGGTTGGTTGAGTCATCTCGAATTCGATTTCAAGGTTTAGGGTTCGATCTGATGATCGAGTTAGGGTGATTGAATGATTTTGGATATGTGAAGATCATCACTGATGATCGGAGACGATCAGTGCCACCGTGCATGTGCACGGTGCACTTTAAATTTTCTAATGAAATTGGATTTGGGGGATTTTGGTTACTCGGGGTTTTCTCGAGTCAATTGAGTTTTTGCTCGGGGTAAATAGGGGTTTGACTCGAAGCAAATTAGAGGGAGCTCGGGTATAATAGTTGTACAGGTTTCTCTGGAAAATCTGTCTGCTTCAAATTTAAATTTGAAAGCAAGTTTAAAACAGGATTTAAAACCAAATTTAAAATATGGATTCAAAACTGAATTTGTAATCTAGTTTTAAATATTAAATTAAGTTTTATAAAATGAAATGTTTTAACAACTAAAAATTTGTTACAGTATTTTATAATATGGTTTTTAAATCTGAAATAAAGATTTAAACAGGATTGTGAGTTTAAGTTAAAATTTGAATTCAAGCTTAGTTTGAATTCCAGTTTGAAATAAATAAAGCTTTTGAATTTAAATGTTTTAAAACAACTTTGGATGTTTTAAATATGGTTTAAGTTGAAAATGAACTTGGTTAATTTTTAAATTCTTTTAAATTTCTTTTATAAGACAAGTATTTCTTCAACATGTAATTAAAAAGTTTTTTTTAATTGTTTTTAAAACATTGTTAAAGTTAAAATCATTTTCATTTTAAAATCTTAAATTTAAAATGAAATTTGAAAGTAAATTTAAAACAAATTGTTGTTAAAATGCTTTGATAATGATAATTTAATCATTAATAAGATTAAGGTTTATCTTAAAGTTATTTAGAACTTAATGATTTATAATTCATTAAATTATTAAGGTAATTAAGATGGATAAGTAGTTAATTTAATTTATGATTTGGATTAATAAATTTAGTAATTAAGGGTTTAAATTGATTAATTAAGGTTTAATTAAATTAATTAAAGGTTAATTAATTTGAAATTAAGGATCATTAATTTGATAAGTTAAGATTATTAAATAATGATTAGAAGTTAATTAATCAAGTAATTAAGGATTAATTAAGTTATTGTTAGGTACTTAATTAATTAAGTAATTAGAGATTAATTTATTGGTAATTAGAATTAATTAATTTGAAATTAATAATGGTTAATTAAAGTTTAATTATTTAAGAAAAATAATTAAAGAATAGTTAATAGTTAATGTAGATCATTAACTTGGGTTTAATAAATAATTAATTAATGTGATTAATTTTGATAATTAAATAGATTAATTAATTAAGGTTAATCATTTGTGGAATTGTTTAATTAAGTATAAATACTTAATGAAAGTAATTATAGGAATAAATTACTTAATGTAATATAATGAAGTATAATTACTTAGGAAAGTAATTAATGGATAATTACTGATGTAATTAATGAAAGTAATTAAGGGGAGTTAATTACTGATTGAAGATTAATCAAGGTGATTAATAATGTTGTTTAATTAAAAGTTAATTACTTAATGTAATTAATTTAATTAAGTAATTAATAATTAATTTGTAATTAAGCATCATTAATTAATATAATTGATGATGTAAGTAAGAATTGATTAATTAAGTAATAATTAATAAATGAAGTAATTAATCAATGTAATTAATTAAGGATTAATGTAATTAATTATAGTTGATTAACTTAATTAATTTTAGTTAATTAATTAATGATGTAATTAAAGGTTAATTACAATAAGTGGTTAAGGATAATTAATTTGAGTAATTAATTAAGGATAAATTACTTGAAGGTAATTAAAAGATAATTAATCAAAGATGATTAATTGAAAAAGTAATTACAGGATAATTAATTGATTGTAATTAATTAATGGTTAAGTAAGAAGGATTTATAAAATGAAGTAATTAATTTAATTCACTTTAAATTAATTAGAGATGATATAAATCATTACTTATGGATGGATGATAATACTGAATGCTTTGCATTGATTGATATCTCTGATGAGATATATGCTGTATGATATGGATGTTAGTTGAATTGTGATGATAATATGGATTATCTGATAATGTTGATTATCTATTGTGAATTATCTTTCTTTGTGTATAAAGATAATGAATTGAATTGTTTTAACCTTTAAAACAACTTGGCCTTAAAAGATACGCTTTGGATTTCGATGAGACCGGGATCGGGTTTCCGTATACCGGAATTCCAGGTCTGGAGACCCGAATACCACATCGATCCAAATTAACGATAGGTCGTGAATCAAGTGAAGATGAAGATTCAGAGTGCAAGGGTTATTGTCGTTAACTCTGAGGGTGATTCCAAAACGAGTGTAACGAGATAATGCCTTCGGTTTCGTTCGAACCCGGAACGAACTTGTATGGATTGAATGCTTTCAGAACATCGTCAGGTGGACGATGAGCATTCTAAGTGATGTGTTCTTTTCTAAGGTAATCGTGACCTCAAGCCTCACAAACCGGGAATGGCTAAAACAGGGGAGGTGCAGCAAGGTTAGTGGGTAGCACCCAAGTAGGACAAGGTTACCTCTGTCTAGATGTCCCTTTCTATTTTCGACTTAGTGGTGCGGTTGCTGATCCCAACCGTGAGGTATCTTGTGCGGGAATTATCCAGTAAGGGATGTTCCGACCTTGTGTTGCAGGGGATTGGGAGTGATCCTCGGTACGGTGATCTAGGCCACGTACTGTGACGGGCGGTACCCCGGTAGCCCTGCCATTGTATGGAATCCAAAATCCAATAAGTGCCAACGGACTTGATTGTATAACCCACTTTGTGGCTAGTATGCTGGAATTTAATAATGTAACAATTTCGGCTATTTCATATTTACTTGAAAACCCTAGACCCTATTATAATACAATCGGATTTCCTATCAAATGTTTTGGTTAGCGTAAGGTAAAAACTTACCCATGTTTATTTGTGGGAAGTCTTACGTGATACCTTTTCTTTCAAAAAGGTTTTGAAGTTAAGCAAGTTTAACCTGTTACTCACACCAGACCCATGTCTGACCCAAGTTGTTTATTTCTGTTTTATAAACTCTTGGGTACTCAAATTTTTACGAGTAGCCAAGGGATTCAGGTTAACCTTGACGAATTGTGGAGGAGCAATGGAGCAGGAGGCTTCGGCGTTGTAGATATAGATAGTAGTTTCCGCTGTGTTGATCTTGTTTAGATCTTTGTTTTGTATTGAGATGTAATAACTAGACAGATGTTTATAACTGTCTAGTATGTGGTGTGTAATCTGTGTAACTCTGATAAATGTTGTATATGATACTATGTAATATTTATATGATATAATATATTTTGTTCGTTTCCGCTGTGAGTATTTGTGTTTGTTTCTTTTCTCTTCTTTTCTTTTCTACTTCTCACCCCTTTCTTTCTTACTGTCGATGCGATTTTCCGGGAGTGGAAACTCGGGTCGTCACAATTTTAATACATCAGAGTTACAACATTTAAAAATGTACTAGACAGTTAAAATTAACATGTCTCAGACAACTATAATATATCACAGCGGAATATACTCCATACGTTCCTGCCATCCAGCTCGCCTCCTGAGCTCCAAAACGTCCTTACCTGAAATCTGTAATACTCGGTCTGACCCGAGCATTACCACAAAGTAACACCCGGGTCAGGCTGGAACCCATCGTGAGTAAACCCATATAACAAGAAATCCCAATCCATAGAACTTATTTAAAACCCGGGGTAACTTGTACTTATTACACGTAAACAACTTATATATTCATCACTTGTTTTCAAAAACAACATCTAAGTATCCAACTAAGTTTAAATGATCCATATTATCCCAATCCAGCCCATTGATTACACATATCAATTTATAAAGAATTATAGAAGATTTCAAATCGAAGTGGTTTCGGGTATTTACTGTTACCCGACCCCGGTCTCTTCGAAATCCAAACGTTTCTTTTTAATGCCGAGTGGTTTTAAAGTTAAACGATTCAATTCATTATCTATATTCTCACAGATAGATAATTCACAATATCATAGACAGAATAATTCATATCAATACAGATATATAATCAATATTATCTAATTCAACCATATATCACAAAACAGCACATATCACATATCACATTCAAATCATACAATATCATTAACTCATCCAATATCAAAGTTTGATCCATTCTTAAATAATTTAATTAATCCTTAATTAAATTAATTTCTAACTTAATCACTTGGATTACCTTTAATCCAACCTAATTATCATTACTTAATTACAAATTAATTAATTAATCATCTCTTAATTATCCTCCTTAAATTAATCTCCCTTGATAAATTAATTCTTAATTAAAATAAGTAATTTCTTAATTAATTACACAAATTAATTATCCTTAACCATTTATAGAAATTAACCTTTAATTACTCTTATTTATTAATTATTATTTTATCAATCAATGATTCTTAACTAATACTTCTATTAATTAATTAACTATAATTAATTTCATTAATCCTTAATTAATTAATTACTCATTTAATTTATTACCTTATCAAGTAATTAATCACATTATTGATTAACCTTAACTCTTTAATTAATTAATTACTCTTTAATTAATTATATTAATAAATTCTTTAATTAACAACATTAAGTGATTAACCCCTAATCACTTCTATTTAATTACTTCCATAAAGTTATTATCCATTAATTACTTTCATAAGTAATTCTTCTTAAATTAATTACATTCAGTAATTATTCATTAATTACTTTACTTAATTAATCATAAGTTAATTAATCATAAGTGATCATCTTTAATTAATTAGACTAATTAATTAATCTAAAATTAATTACATTAATTCATTAATCAATTAACCATCACTTAATCTTTGATTAATTTATTTCTTAATTACATTCATTTTCCCTACTTACTTCACATTTTAAAACTTAGTTACAAAATTTACTCTTACATTTTAAAACTTGAACATGTTTCCCTTTTAAAATTTAAAACCTGGGTATACAAATAAAACAACCTTATCCAACTTCGATTTCCTCCGAGTAAACCTCGTGCCCATCGAATAAAAACCTGAGCAACTCACCTCGTCACTTGACTTCGAGAAATCTCCCGTCTTCTTCGAGCCTGACCTGTGCACGATGCTTCTTCCCAAACTAATCGAACCACATCAGATACGAACGTGCACGTGCACCAGAGATCTGACCACCTCCGGTCATCGTTCCGATCACCAGCATGTCGATGAAGACCTCGCTGACGATTCCAAACACCCAGATTCATCAATTTGTCGAACAATCAAAATCGAGAAATTCGATCCATTTATGGAACCCAAACGATCAACCAAACCACCTCGTATCGCCATCCACTACCACCTGAGACCACGGCCTTCTGCCTGAACCTTCCTCAGAACTCCTAGCTTCGTTTCCCTTCGGTCCGGTCCACCTCGAATCACTATCGACGAAGAAATCGACCTGACAACATCCTCGGTCAAAAACAGCCTACAAACCCTACTTCATCATCTTTCAGCCACCACGATCAACTATAAATGCTTCGAGCATTTTTCCTGAGTGCCCCAACCTTTCATCCACCTCCAGCATCAACCCCGTGACTACCAGACCTCGCGATCGCCAGAATTTGCCACGATTTTATTTTCTGTTCAACTCGTAATTCCTCAACATAAAACAACTTAAAAATCTTGAAATGATTATCTAAAATCATCATTTTTCAAGAAGAATCTGATCCTATGATTGAAACTCGAATTTCAGACATTTGATTTTTGGGCTTATTTTAAATCATCACTGTTATATATCATTTTTGAAATAAATAATTAATTTAAATACTTGAATTTATTTTTAAAAATGATGTTACTACCTTACCATTACTTTTCATTCAAAGATCGTAAAAAAAAAATTAGGAGAGGAGATTTTTAATTTTGAAACAGATTGAAGCTTGTAAACCTGGAACAGAGGCAAATTGCTTGTTCTCATACATGCACAGTCATATCTACATACATATATTCACATGCAATCATAATTTTCATCCATTCATCAATGATCATCACATGCAGATCAAAATTCAGACAGATTTAATATGTTAAAGGTAGTTTACTCACCTGTCATTGTAAAACAGAGAACAGAGAAGAAGATTCTTATTTCCAGACTTGTTTTCATATTGAACTTCTTTTTCTTTTGTTGAATTTTAATCTGGAATTGATCTTTGAGTTGTTGCTTGTTGATTTCTTTGATTACTTGCTGTTGATCTCCGGTTGCATTAAAGGATTTTGCATTGATGTTGAATCTAGCTTTATTTTCTTGTCACAGATTTTGGTTTCCATTTTTGTTTTCTTTGATCTTGAATTTTATTTTTTAGTTGAAATGAAGAAAAGATAGATTTAGAGCTGAAAGGTAAAAACAGCTCTTTCTTCTTTCATAATTTTTAAATTTTTAAATTTAATTATCAAAGAGAAATATTGCCATTTGTCCTCTTATGTGTTAATTTGCTTACACATATGCATTTATTTTTACAAATGTCTTTAAACCACTTTAATATACTTACAAGTGTTAACTTGTCTTTTTATTAATTTATTTAAGCCTTAATATATATACACATGTAATTAAGTAATTTATATTTAATTTTAAAATGTTAGTAAAAGCCTTTACTAAATTTATTTATTGTTATGTAAATGTATATATGAATTTATTTTTAAAGAAAATGTAATAAAACAAATTATATATATATAAATAAAAGCTTATACATATATTTTAAATCTAAATATTTTTAAAATGTCTATCTTTTGAATTACTTAATAAATCCAAATTCATATTCAAATTAAATTTGAAAAATCTAATTTAAAATCAAGTCAACAATTCATATATATTTTAAACAAACCCAAATTCAATTTGTAATAATAATTCTATTTAATATATATATATACACACACACACACAACACATTATTATTATTGGTTTGAAATTAACAATTTGGCTAAATTTTAAATAATTTATACTGGAGATTATCACATCTAAATTTGTTCAATTTATAAATCAGTATTTTTAAAAATTAAATCAGATAACTATCCAATTATCTGATGCCCGAAAATCCGGGATATCACAACAATAATAATAGGAAACCAGAAAATACATCTGGCAATAATAATAGAAAACCAGAAAATCCATCTGGCGATAATAATAGAAGACCAAAAAATCCATCTGGCGATAACAATAAAAGACCAGAAGATTATCCGATATCTAGAGATTGCATCAGCTATGGAACATGAATGGCTTATTTTGGCAAATCTTCCTCTAGAAGATTGATTGATTGGTTTTGTTTAGAAGTGCAAATAGCTTATATGTGATATATTTTCTTCTAGAAGACAACCTTAATCTTTCTTCCGGATCGAGTTGGGTTTGAATTTGATTGATCTTCCTCTAGAAGATTGTTTTTGATCCATTCTTTTGGATAGAGTGTGATTGACTCGATTGCTTTTTTTTACCATCTTAGTTGATGATTTAGGTCTTTTGTCCGGTGCATTCGATTAGCTTTCTTAAACATAAACAAAGACTTACCCGACCTCCCACTAGGAGGCACTTTAGTAAGGCCATGAAGACGGTACTAAAGGCTTGTCTGATGCTTTGGGTAGTTATCTTAAGTAGAACTAAGCTTACCCGACCTCCCCCTAGGAGGTGCTTTAGTAAGGCCTTGGTGATGGTACTAAAGGCTAGTCCGGGGCTTTGGTTAGGCCAAAGGCTTACTCTATTCTCCCTTCTAGGTGCTCCAGCCAGATCGCATAGGCAGGGGTTGAAGACTTGCAAATGTTTGGGTCAAGCCTTTTCAGCTCTGTCCAAAGGCTTACTATGACCACCCACTAGGAGGTACCTTAGACAGGCCATGCATGGTGGGAATAATGGCTTGTGCTTCGACCAAGCCATGTAGGCAGGGGTCAAAGGCTTGTAGATGCTTTGGTCAGGCCTTTTCAGATGGGACTAAAGGCTTACTCTGACCTCCTTCTAGGAAGTGCTTTGACCAGGCCATCTTGGTGGGGACAAATGCTTTTTCCTTTATTTAAGGATAGTCTTACTCTTTTTTATGGTTAATCCAATGGATACATTTATTTTTTGGAAAAAATCTTCTTTTATTGATGACTTGTTTAACACCTTCTTTCAAATTCATTGAACTTCCCATGCCTTAGGAAATTGTTGAGTATTCCTTCCAAGCTTCGACATTGATTTGTGTCGTACCTATTAAAAGATGATAGTAATAGTCTAATCATCCGAGATTTCTTTCATTCTTTGGTTGTTTCTTTTGCGAAGGTCAATAGTTAAGCTTGTCCTTGGTCAAGAGGTAGATGTTCTCATAGTAAAAAGTAAGGGATTAATTCTTAGATAGCCGTGGTCTTTGAGGAAATATTCCTCTTGGTTGGCAATTAATTCTTTTATTGCTTGAGACGAATTCCTTATCTTCGATGACTAATTTCCTTTTTAAGGAGCCTTGTGCTTCATCTGTTTTATAAGATCAGTCGAGCGCACTCCTCTATTTTCTAGTAAACCATTCGAAGTCCCTTTCTATTTCTTTTTTTTAAAATGGTTCCCTTGGCTTTGAGTTGAATTTCCTTTCTCATTTTCATGAAGATGCTATCCTTTCTATACTACCTTCTTAGGATGAAGATTAGTGTTGGCCCCATATGGAATTGACTTAAGCTCTATTTTTTTGGATTATAAGAAGCTACTTGTCACTTCTTATCTTCCATTACTTGTAATGCCTTAAGTCTTAACACTTGTTCCTCGTAAAGTCGAGGATCGTTTGTAATTTATTAGGTTGGCCTAGTTATTCGAGGCTTGGAGGATCCTTGTTCGTAGATTTCAACATGTTTAATTAGCATAACTAAGCAAAGCTTTGTTGATATGATCAAAGGTAGGTTAGTTTTAAATGGGATATGCTTGTTAGGGATAAGTCCTCTAAGCCCTACGTATGCAAGTCAAGGAAGTTCAACAGAGTCGGAGGTTTAAACCCTCCTTCTAGCACCAAAATGTTAACGAATTTCTTCGTTAACCCTAAAGCTCTAAGGAAAGTGGATTTTTGGTTGGGCTAAAGCAGTCCTAGCCTAAGTTTCTAAGAAGACATATGCTCCATATCAAATCCACGAAAGTCTTACATATGTTAATATCAAGGTCAAAATAATATCGCATGTCATTTAATAGTTCAAAATAGAGCCTTCAAACTTGAGATTATGAGTGCTTCCAGAATTCAAAGTGAGTTATGATGTAGGAATCACAAATGCTTTGGAACTCGAAAGCAAGCCATAATTCAAGTCCTCTTTATTCATATACTATGCAATTGTTGAATGTATAAGGTCCTATGTGCAGAAGTTCAAGTGTTACAATCGGTTCTAAAATACCCAAAACAATTTAGATTTACAAAGTTTAAAATGTAAGAAATGAGTCAAGAATGATTCACGCTTTCTCCGATACCTCTAGGTCCATATTTATAGGGGTGGAAATGTGATATAATAGCTTGACTTCAGTATTTATGATCGCCGGCAATGTCAATGATGCATGGCGCTAGGCCTTGACAAACAATGACCTTCGACATTCTTAGGTGCACGATAGAGCTTCGGCCTCATCCAAATAATAAATGCATTCATCAATTTGAAGCAACGTAAGTATGAAGCAGAACTGACATGGAGCGGCATCGATATGTAGCGGCATTGTTTGGAAGTTGTGGCATTGGCCTTGATTGCCTCTGTGTGTATGGATAATTCTTGGCATCGATAAACTTGCAGCAATAAATAGCCTCCACCATCATTAACATACGGCATCAAATAGCAGCAACATCATACATTGGTGGCATTGTTCGTTTGTGGACTCAGTCTCCTTATGACATTGTTAGCTTATGGCATCAAACACTTATGGCGTTAGGATGTAGTTGGCATATTTGTGACATTGATCCAGTTGACATGATTTCAGTTGCAGTATCATTCAACCCTACAACATCAGCTATAGGTGGTATCAATGATGAGTGATATTGATAAAGAGTGATATTGATGAGTTACAACATCCATTATTTCTTCATAGGTGGAATGGTGGCATTGATATAATACGACATCAGTGAGATGCAATATAGACCACGCCGTCATAACATTGATGGCTTACGATATTGACTGTATACGACATAGATTCCATCTCTCATTATTTGGCGATACAAGAGTCCCGACACTAATCATTTAATTCTATAGATGGTATGTGACATTGTATATGATTCTTTTTTGATGAGATGTGACATTGTATGACTTCGACGTTGATTCATTTTCCTACTTTATTAATGGCATGCAACATTGCCAATTAACTTTTTGTTGATGCACGGTGGTTTTGTTGGCTTTCGGCATTGGCTTTGATAACACACTACCCATATTATTTCAACACCACTTGTTGATGCAGAGTTAAGACAATGTCATTGTGCCATATACCTTTGGCATTAACATTGGTAGTAACAACATTGAAGGATTCTATTATGGAAAGTGGAATGTCGAAGGGTTCAGTAATGATGAATGGATATAGATGGAGCAAAGAAGGGTTCAGATACGCATGCGAAGGGATTGTTGATACTCAAGATGTTTTCTAGTGTACCTGTAAGCAGGGGTATTGTGTGGATGCTCATTGGGTACTTCATCGGCAGCCCCAGATTGTTAAAGGGATCCATATAGCCTATACCAAGGAAAGGGTCTAGTGTTAACTTTGGGATGGTGTTTTGATATATAGAAAACATGGATTTTCCATTAATCCTTGGTAGATGAATGATCATGTGAGTTACCATATATTTAACGCACATAAATGATGCAATGATCGATGCAGTTGCAGCATAAGTTGATGATTAAATCATTTGAAGAGTGTTGCGATAACTAGACACATGCTATTTTGAGGGTGTGACCATAAGTAGGTACATATGATATTTTGGATGGTATAGGTATAAGATGGTACATCAGTTATCTTGAGGATGAGACAATAAGGAAGATCATCAACAGTCGTGGGCATGCATATTATGATGGATGTATAGTTAGTATAGAAATTAACATGTATGTGTTTTTCATTTATAGGTTAGCATGGTGATGATACCACATTATAGTGGATATATATATATATATATGTTTATTTAAATGAACTATGTTGATTATTAAATTATGTTTATTCTTTATTTTCACATGCATGTTTGTATCAACCTATTTTTTGTTGTATATTTTAATTATAGTCAATTATGATTGAATTATTGAGATTCATGATATAAATTAACACATGATTAATATTTTTTTACCCTTACCAATGAAGAGTTATTTTATCTACTATAATTTGGATTGTACGGTTAAGAAGGTATCTGTGTTACTATAGTATGTGTGTGTAACAATTAAATTCTGTTTACGGATGAATTCGATTATATCATGGTTAATGTTACATGATCATTATATATTACTTTATAAGTAGTTAATTTGTGATTGATATGTTTTCCGACATTTTGTGCGATGACCTGGATTTTCGGACCGGTCAAAATCGTTGAAAAATTCCGTCCATTCTAAAACTAACAAATTACAACTACTAATTTAGTACACAAAATTATTTGATAAACATACAACAATGCTAAATGTATAAGGTACAATTTTAATAATACACCTTATTAGAGTTCTAATCATTTAATCTACAAGGTGTGCTTTGATATATATCAAACTCAAATACTATAAATCTACCACTGCACAACTCTGATAAGAGAGGCAGCAATAACCATTCCTGCAAATTCAATACACAAGTCAATGCAGAATAAAATGATAAGCATGAAAGATACAAAAACACATGATAATTAGCAAACAATAAACGAGAAAAAGATATATTATTATTGGGCCTACATCACTACCACTTGTGACTGCCTATGTACCTCTATCTAATTAGGTACCCAATTAGATAAAGGATCAAGCCTATGTAGTTCACTACCATAAATAGGACTCAAGAAGCCTACGATGCACAAACAAAGATGCAATTCTTAAACTACCCACTTAGTCTTAATCTTCACATTTAGATTTTTTGAAATCTAATTAACTTTATTATTTTCAAAATATAATCCTTTTCGAAAATAATCTCTTGAAATTAAATTCATAGTTTCATTTGAAATCCTTTTGAAATAATGAAAAAATATATATATGCCCATTGTATCAAATTATACTTCACTTTGAGATTTAAAAAAATCACTTTTGAAAATGGTATCAAATACTTTGTATAATAATATAGTGTTGTGTTTGATATATTTATTTGAAAATCTCAAAATACTCTACTATAAAAGCATATCAAAATATATGCAACCGGATAGGGAGGTTTTCTCACATAACAAGGCAATTGGGTCATAGCCCCTCTGTACAAAGAGTGGACTATACAAGGGTTACATGAATCCTCCACCCACTTTTTAGTTACAGTTTACCCAAATCAGTGGTAACAAAACAAATCATTTTGCACTAATAGTCACAAATACTTCCAAAACATAGTATTATTTATTTCCTCAAATCTTTGCAAAGCCATGTAAAACCACTGGCATTTTAATCTTTGAAATTCTCTCTATTTATAAAATATCATTTTGCAAATATCTTTATATAAATTACTTTAATATAAAATGACTTCCAAAAGTATTTATTTCCAAATATTATATAAACACCTTTATATAAAATCACTTCAAAATATTTACTTGCAAATATTTTTATTTCTTTTCAAAGAAACCATTTCACTTAAAAGATAAACATCTTTAAAATTATAATAAACATCTTTAAAATTATAATAAACATCTTTTATTATAACAATTCCTTAATCAAATATTTTCATCGAACACCTTATAGTCAAACTATGAAATTCTAATCACGAGGTCTTCGTATCTACCTGACCCATGCATATGGAAATTAATTGCTCATAAACTAGCCGAGCACAATTCAAACAACCAACCATACAATAATAACATCACATTATTATCAATAATTAATAATTAATAGCTATCACATCAATTTATTGTATAATAATTAATCTACACATTTAATTAATGTAAAAAATATTCCTTTTACTTTGCAATCATAGAATGGGGATTTATTCTATTGAACCAACGTCCAAAATGAAGTACAATTATTTAACTATGTTATTTGTAATTAAATTCAACCCTTAATATTTTATACTTCACCATAAGTGCCAGATAACTAACCAATGTGTTCTATTAGTTAATACGAATCTAACGCCGAAAACCGCAGGTTAAATAGACTTCGTATGAGTGAGTTATGATTTTTCAAAGTTAAACTATTAATTTAATAATTAATTTATTTAAATAAAACAAAAATCCTCACCTAATTGGGCCAAGGCCCAAACACATGTAATCTGTACGCCCCTCCTTTTTATCTCATGCGTGCCGTTAGTTTGCATGGCATAGAAGAAAATGTATATATTTCTCCATGCGTGCTCTCCCTTCCAGTGAATGTGTACATATATTTGTGTGTTCTATTTTCATTTGTAGTGGAAAATGAAAAAGAAATAAGAAGAATAAAAAATGTTTCCACAAAATAAAAATGAAATCTACCCCCCCCCCCCAAATATGCATGTGTTCCCTTTATATATAATCACAACATTCACATAATAACTAAGTAGACTAAGGTCAAGATCCACTTTACAAGGCTTTAAAGAAGGTAAAAATCATGGTGTCAGACACGGAAGAAAACATGGAAAGACATAGGCAAAACTTATAGTATGCATATGCTTTGTTTGATTAATGAAAATAAAATTTTGCAGCACCCTAGCATACAAAATTCTATTTGCGTACAAGCCGCAAACGACAAAAATAAAAATACGATCATGCACAACAATATGACATGATTACAAAACAACAATAAAAATACATATGTTATCTTATTCTGTGAAGATCCAAAAGTACCAACATTTGCAGCAAAAAACGTCAAACAAAAATTTAATTAATTTCCAATTTAAAAATTATGGAAAAATCCTATAAAATAAATTAAAAACACTCATTAAATATCAGATCTAAATTTGAAACATATATTTTATTATAATTAAATTCAAATTTGAATATTTAAATAAATTAAATATTCAAATTCGAAGACAAAAAAATTACGGGTCGTTACATTCTTTTCCCTTGAAATAATTTCGTCCTCGAAATTCCAAGGACATAAAAATATAATGAAAGGCAAACAATTAATAAAAGTTAAGCATGCCCAAATATAATATCCCCCAAAAGCCCGGTCAAAGGTACGGTGTCTTATCCTATCCATTTTTATTTATCAAATTAAGGTAGTTTCATTTAAAATTCCTAGGTTGATTTACTAACCATAGGTCAAATTTTAATTAGGCCCTAACCTAAGCTCTAATACAAGATGTGAGGACTTGGATTTTTGGACCTTTTAAAATCTCTAAAAAATTCCATCCATTATAAAACTAACAAATGACAACTACCAATTTTATACACAAAATTAAATGATAAATATACACGACACTAATTGTATAAGATACAATTTAATAATACAACTTATCAGAGTTGTAATCATTTAATCTACAAGGTATGTTTTAACATATACCAAACTCAAACATTATAAATCTACCACTGCGATGGTCAATCTGAGCCGATCAATTTGACATATAATTTTGATGGCTTTGGAGTTATGGTTTGCAAAATAGAGATGATATAGTGTTTAAATCATGTACGTAGCTATTTCGAGCCAAACGAGAAACACAACCTATAACCTAGCCTAACAACTGTATAAATGAGGCACGAGATTTTGCTGTAATCTCCATCTCCGCCTTTCTGCCCTAATCCCAAAATCAGAATAATTACTCTCTAATGGTGATTAACAAATTAATTAAAAAGTAATCAAAAATTAAAGTGTCCAAACCCTATCAGATTATATTTCGTTGTGAAGCTCTCGACGAATGGAGTCGAAAGGTGATGATCATTTATGAAAAAGCGCTTAGGTCAATGGGAAATCAATGGCAAAAGTGTTAGGTGGTAGAACCCTAATATTGAATTAGGGGTTTTTCATTTTGAAGGAATTAGAGATCGATTCTAGTGGCAATCGATAGATCTCTTCATCTAGAGTTAGAATATGGTTTCAATTTTAGTAATCGGAATAAGAAACGACCGAAATTGGCCAAACAATGTGGCCGACAATAGGTGTATGATGACACAAGAGGCCATTGCAGGTGCCAGAGGGAAGAGCTCGATGCGGGGGTCACATTCTGGGTGGTCATCAATGCTTTCACTGCCTATGGCGACAGTGGTGGCCGGTTAAAATCAACAGGTTTAGGTTCGATTTGGATACGTACAGGGAGGAGATACATGAAAGTATATGGATGGTATATTTTATTTTGTTTTTTTATTAAATAATGTCATATGTCTTCTAACCTTCGTATCTTTCACATACAAACTTTGATTCATGTGTTGTTTCAATCGTTGGACTCGTAGCAAAATTTTGGACGATTTAGTGAAGGGTTTGCTGAGTTTGGAGGCTATTAGAAAAAGTGTGTTGGCATAAACTATTTAGCTTACTTAATTGAATTTTAAATCATAAAATACATTACTATTGATAAAATAAGATTTGTCCATATATTTTGTGTCCTATGGATGACTATTTTGATATTATAATATTTTAGATAATATGTGCTTTGATTTTGACAGTTATAGCCGATTTTCGTATTTTTGGATGTTTAGTTAAAATAAATTCTTTAATTTGGATTGAGAATAATTAATTGGAATAAATTGGATAATAATGAAGAAAATATAAAAAATGATAATAAGGTTATTTATAGATTTTGGATAGTTTCTATAAATAATGATGATTTAACAGACTTTATTGAAATTAAAGTATGAAATTAAATAAGGTGGTTATTTATCAATTTCTGGGAAATTCATAAATAATAACTGAAATTGGATTTTAATTTGATATTTGGAGGTTTATTATTTATAAAATAGAATAATATTTTAAATAGTAATAATAATTATTTCCACGAAAATAGTGTTGTTTTGTGTAAATAACGAAATGATTTATTTTTCAACATTTATGGTAAGAAATGTTATTATTGCTTGATTTATAAAATAAAAAGGCAGAAAATAATAAAAATAAAGAAATATTTTCCAAAAATTATTTTTGGATAAAATAGTTACTACTTCGAAATAAATAGAAATAAAAAGGAGTATCAGGGATTTAAAATAAATATTGTTTTCCTTGGAGTAAATAGTAATAAATTGATTTTGGTAGGTAATAAAGAGGTTTTAATATATATTATAATTTTGATGTAAAATAATAATATTATCGTTTAAAAAAGAAATTTGATGAAGATTACTATTTTTAATTTAGAATATGATGTTTAGAAATATTTAGAGAAATGGAATTACAAGAAAGAATTTAAAGAGTATATTATCATTTAAAAAGAAATGCTATTGTTTTTAGGTTAAATAAATAAAGGTGACTTTGTAATAAACAATAATAAAATGATTTTATACTTAAAAGGATAACGGCCATAAGTATATTATTTACATGGTTCTAAAATGTGTGATTAGTTGTTGATTGTAATTATCACATATATTTGATGTTTGATGACGGTATCGCATTTTTATGAGTTATGCGATAATTACCACTATTGCTACTAGACGATGGGTAGTTAATTATAGTTTTTTTATGACGAGTGTTGTGTTACCAATATTGATTAGATTAATACATGTTTGATGATATTGATATTGTGTTCCTATTACAGAGTGATTATCATAAATTGGATTACTTATACTTAAAGTGATGATGTATTATTATAGTTGATAATTAATAATGTATGTAAGTATATTTTTGTTGTTTCCTTTATTTGATGATTTTGTTTGAAACTGAATGTTGTTCGTGTTTGATGGTTGTGTTTTATTTTTGTTGTTTCCCTATATGGTTATTTATTATGATGGATAAGTAGGACTACTGTTTTTGGTTACTATTACTATTGGTTGCATTGATTGCATCGGTTGCAATGGTTGCATTGATTATGATGGCTGCATGGATGCTATTGTTGTTATGTACTAACAAGTATTGGATGTAGGAGAAGAGCGAGAAAAATAACTATGTGGGCGTGATCTCCCAATAGGGATATATAACCAGTCTTTCCTATGAAATGGTCATCGAGCCTATGACTCATATAGGGTTAGGCGCTGTCCAAATTTAGTTGAAACTTTTTCCCCTTTTATTCTATGTATATGTGTAGTCGTAAGTTTGGAGATGAAAGAAAATAAGGTAGCAAAGAGTCTGTAAGGAATCGTATCTATAAATAGATTGGTATATCCCTTGCATCATAATTTTAAACATGTTTAGTAATTGGTGTATACATTACTTGGTGCATTTTATTTGGGTAATATCTGATTGTTAAAATGATATGTACATCTATACATTGATGTTTAAATTCCATTGTGAGGTTTCCCTTTTGTTCATTATTTTAGAGTTTTTAAATCTTTATACCCATGGTCCATTGTCTAATGTATGCATTTAGTTGTAAGCATATTTTGATGTTGTTTATAATTGAATTTAGATGTCAATAATAGTGGGTCATCTCAGATTCTATCCATAGTGTCCCGCCAATAAGATGGAGATCTGCATGGCCTCCCATACACTGCCTCAACCGGTGCCACCCCAATACTTGCTCGATAACTATTATTAATGTAAACTCTACTGCAAGTAATCCTCTCAAGAACCTCTAATGTAAAAAAACAAATCGATAACAAATCTTCCAATACTCGATTCACCCTCTCAGTTGTTCGTCCATCTATCTATGGGTGATACGGTACTCAAATTTAGGTCAATGTCGAAGGCCTCTTAAGACTCCTTCAAAACCAACTAGTGAAAAGTGGATCACGATCACCAATTATGCTAGAAGGAACTCCATGTAAATGAACTATCTCCCTTACGTATAAAGTCACCAAAGAAGAAGTTGTCCTTATACTGCTGTCTAGAATAAAATAAGCCCATTTAGGCAGCCGATCGACTATGAAACAAATACTCTCCTTCCCTCTTCTACCGTTTGGTAGTCCATCAACACCCATTTCCACCATGAAATATTCAAAGGTTGCCATAATCCATCAAGCTTCTTCTGCTTCGCTTTTACTCTCTGATAAGTCACACACTTGGAAACATACTTTGTTACATGTCTCTTCATACCTGGCCAGAAAAACACTCTCTTCATATCACGGTAAATTTTGTCATCACTGGGATGAATAGTAATCCTAGAATGATGGGACTTTGCTAGTACCACGTCCACCAATTCCTTAAAATGGAGGACTCACAACCTACCATCTCTTTGCAAACACCCTTTCGAATCAATGGAATAGCGATCCAAATAACTCAAATTCTTTCTCTATCTAGCTTCTCAAAAATATTTAATAACTCAAGGTCTTACTCCTAAATTAATCCAGTATGGCCTATAAGCAAAGACTAAACATCTAAAGCTTCCAACGATCTTGGTGTAATGTCTAATGAAGGTCGAAATCAAATGTAGAAATAAACTCTGGGTGCTTCCATCCAAAAACATAGGGATCAACATCGCATGCTTTCTACTCAAAGCATCGACTACCACATTTCCCTTGCTGGAGTGCATGAGATATTGAAATCATATGATCCAAAGATCTCCATCCACCTCTTTTATCTCAAATTAAAATATGTTTAGGTGAACAAATACATTAGAGACTTATGATATGTGAATTCCATTAAGTTCTCCCCTAAAAGATAATGCCTTCATGCGTTGAGGGTGAAGACTGTAACACCCCTTCAAAATGGGAATAATAGTCCCACATCGTGGAAAAACACTATGAAGTGGGTGCTTATATACCAAAGCCTTCACCTCATAACAACATCGAGGCCTTTTGAGGAACAAAACCCCACACCTTGGCTTGGCCCATTAGGTGGAGGTGACTAAGTCGGGGACAATATCTACGTTAAGTGAGGTGCGGGCTGTTACATTGGTATCAGAGTCATACCCAGTCGGAATTGTGGTTTGTAAGTGTTACAACCACGACGCTTGGGTGGTGTTGTGTTCATGAGCCAACGAGGACGTTGAGCTTTAAAAGGAGGGTGATTGTAACACCCCTTCAAAATGGGAATAATAGTCCCACATCGTGGAAAAACACTATGAAGTGGGTGCTTATATACCAAAGCCTTCACCTCATAACAACGTCGAGGCCTTTTGAGGAACAAAACCCTACACCTTGGCTTGGCCCATGAGGCGGAGGTGACTAAGCGGGGACAATATCTGCGTTAAGTGAGGTGCGGGCTGTTACAAAGACTGTGGCTGTTGACTTAAGATCAGGGTTTCTCTTGCGTACTTTCAACCGTTGTTTGTACCAAAATTGGGCACAACACTCTTCAGAAGTTTTTGAAGAGATAAAGTGAAGAAATTAAATGGAAAAGAGGATTATCTAACAAAAACTCCAAATTTCAGAAATGAAAATAATTAAAATGCACAGAGACACAAGAATTTAGAGTGGTTCCGTGTATTGCCTACGTCCACTATGAAGTTGATTGCTTTATTGATCTTTCTCTGATGATTACAATTGATTTCAGCACGTTACAGCAAATAACAATGATTTTCAGCAGCAATGGAGTTTAGAACTGGATCCGGCAGAGTCTAGGCGTTGGAGAATTCAAAGAAGAAGAAGATCCTCCTTTCTGTTGGCTTGGGGGTCTATTTATAGGTGTAGGAGGCTGATATTCCGCTCAGATCTCGGGAGGCTCCCTCTAGCACGTGACTAGGCCCGCGCGCCCAAGATCGCGAAGTTTCGATCCGATCTATGATCGTTACGAACGGATTTCGTATCGATCAAGATTGTGTACGATGGAGTCAAAATTTGGCGTGGACATTCCTTAGCATGCACGTAAGCTTTTGTGAAAATTTCATAGCATTTGGACTTGTGGATCTCGAGTTATGATCGATACGAAATGGAGGCTTTCGGCAGGATGTTTGGTTCGTATCGATCAGAACTACGTTGTTCGTATCGATAGTCTTGCTTCGTTCGTATCGATGGAAACACCCTCTTTTTGTAACGATGGAAAGTGAATTGCACGCATTGCTAGTAGGGTTCTATTCGTATCGATGGAAATCATCTCCGGTCGATCGATTCGAATAACGGCAGCACGATGGATCCGAACAGTGGATCCACGATGGATACGAAGTATCGGAACTCGATGGATTCGAGCAACGCGCTCCAGCTGATAGATTCGAAGTAGGAATTAGACGATCGAGTCGAACTGTTGCTTCCTGATGGATGCAGATCGATATGAAGTGGTCTTTAGTTTATCGAGTCGAAGTGAGCTTCCCTGATGGATACGAACCCGATCGAGTCGAGCAGAGGCTTGGTGATGGATGCGGAGCTGATCGAGTCGAAGTGAGCTTCCCTGATGGATTCGAACTGAACGATTCGAACTAAGCGATTCGAACAGTGGTTGGTTTTCATCCAATTTTGTATCGATCGTGACTTGAACATACGAACTCGGATTGACTTGAAATTTGGAAAGTTGACTCTCATAGCCTCGCTTGTCGTGTCAAATCAATTTTAGCCCAATCCGGACTCGTACAAAATTCATCGATTTCCATAGTGAGCCTATGTATAACTGATCTCTAAGACGAACCATCATTGGTTACTAGTCAATTCATTGGTGTTACGGCCTTGCCAAAAGGCGGGATAACATTTGCCCCCCAAAGTACGTCTTGTGGAAACATGATGTGCTTTGTAATGCTGTAATCTTCATTCTGAATAATTGTCGTCTTTTCGATGAAAGCTGTAATCTTCGACTGATTTTCTCGCTAACGTAAACTGTTGACTGTTAACTATTGTACCCTGTATTGCTGCAACTGATTGTTGTATGCTAGTGATTAGCCGTTTGTTGTTGTAATCGTTATCAAATGAGTTTCCAACTCCTGTAAATCTGGAATATTGAATATTAGTCTGACGCATATAGATATACGTTAATCTAACTCTCGTTGACGTTCCTGAGTCGTTGTCAGTTTATTTTATATTGAATTCTATACCGATCCTCTCCTGAACCAACGTGAAATTCGTTGTAACAACGCTCGATGGTTGTTTTTGAATGTTCCTTCGTAACAATCCTCTCCTGAATCAATGTGAAGGGTTGAAACATTGTCTTTGCATCAATTTTCATTGCATTTATGGATGCGAAATGAGCATTTCGAATCGATGGATGTGGGGCTCGATGGATACGAAGCGGTCGCTCGTATCGGTGGGTCTAAGATTCGATGGATACGAAACTAACCTTCGTATCGATGGTTACGAACTTTGGTGGAATTCATTTTTGAACTGGCGCGAGCAACTAAAATGGATACGAAATGCGCCTTCGTATCGATGAATATTGATCTCTAGACCCCATGGTTCGATGGATTCGAACTGCACACTTCATGCCGCTAAACTAGGGATGGAGTCGAAGACGATCGATACGAACAGTGGTTTCGTATCGATGGATTTGGGTGACTTAGAAAAGCCTTTGTTGGCAACTTCGCTTCGATAAAGTCTCATGTAGATGGATTCGAACAGCGCAATGCTCAATGGATTCGAACAAATGTCCCACGATCGATACGAAATAGTAGTCATCTGAGGGTTGATGGATTCAAAGGGCCTATTCGAATCGATCTCGGGGTGATGTTTTGCAACCGGTCGAATCTACGGGGATGCGAATCATTTTTTGCCTTTATGCCAGAGTTCATATAAATACTGTGGACTTAGCCACTTTTCACTTTTTACTTTTGTGCCTTGCTTTCGTATCGCTTCTGAGACCAAGAAAGGAAAAAACTGCTCGACTTCGAATCGAACCAAAATCTTTAATCCCTTCAACCATTTATCGAAATCAGGTAATCAGTTGAACAAAATCAATCCTAAAACGATGAGATCTAGATTCTTTTGACATTCCATTCGAACTCGTGCCTGAACATTGCTCGAGGCAGTAGATAATGTGTGAGGTCGAGGAAGGATAGAACGTTGTTCAAATCGATCTGGGGAAGGAGCGTGGAGATAAAGTGGTTTTCTGGTCCTCGTTTTCGCATCGATCCGGAGTCAGGGCTTTGAGATGATGAGATGGAGGCCTTCATATCGATCGATGGCTAAGTTGTTGCATCGAGATGGTTAGTATCGATGAGTGTCTCAAGCATGTTGAGCGATATGAAGAGGTTTCATCTGATGGATTTGAAACCCAGGGTTTTCGATCGATTCGAATTGTGCACCGGGGATCGATATGAATGCGACCCAATTGATGGATGCGAAATGATCACTCCGGATCGATTCGAAATCCCTAGTCTTTTGACCGAGTCGAACTCGCATGCAGATGAACATGATTTATCGATGCAAAAAAGGCTCTTGTGATCGATACAAATTGAACATTAAAAAATTTGTAATTCCTTGCACATTTGAACAACTGACTCCGACGAGCTTCAAACTTGCATAATTGGACTTAATCGCTTCACCGCATATCTGATTGCCTATCGAAGCTCGTCGACGAAACTGGAACTTAACAAAATGATAACAAATTTTAACTTGGACTGATTGCTAATTTCTGGATGGCACGGTTGTGACGGTCAGCGATGACGGTCATTCGACTGAATTTTGAAGTCTCGTTGTTTACATGCTTTTTCTAATTCTGTAGAACTTCTCAAGTGATATATAGTACTGCACTGCACAACACACTCACACACTTTACACTGGGGGATGCACGAGCGTTATTGTCTGTTTAACAATGATTTTTCATAAGCTAGTTAGTCATGGAACCCTCAAGTTCACAGCAGCAGGAACTCCCAAGTTCAATTCCTTCAACCATCGAGATACCGGTCATTGAAGCCGAAGTTATAGACCCAGCTCTGGACGAGCATCCAGGTGCTCGGTTCATTTGTCGTCCATAAGATTCTATGTCGTCCGGTATCTCCGAAGATATGTTGGGACGGATTTGTTTAAGGCACAGCTTGTCGCTTGACGACGTGTTACTGCCTGGGCCAAATGATAGGCCACATGATCCCCTGGAGGGGTTTACTGCTTTCAACCGTCACGCTTGCACAACGGGGACACTCCCTCCTTTCAATCAATATATAAGGGAGATGTTATCATTCCTTGGAATAGCTCCATCCCCGCTACACCCCAATAGGTACGCTTTGTTGAATAGCACCTTCATTCTGTTTATGAGATTCTCTTTCGACCAACAAAGTCGATCGAGATTAGATATCTATTTAACGTTAAGAGTCATGGAGACAGCCCTTCTTTCACCTTCTTGGAAAGCAGTCAGGAACTGCCAAATTGTAACGGGCTCCTAGGGACGGCTAAGTTACTTTAAAACTGAATGGTTCTACGTTCGGTGCCCCCCTGGATTTGCTAGGCGATGGTTGGATAGACGTAAGCGTTGCAATCTCTCTCTTGAATTATCGAGATAATAATAACCGGCTTCAAAACTGACACACTTCTCTTCTTTTATAGCTGCAATCTCTCGACCTGATGGTGCATACTTCAGAGAGCTAGTTCGGATTATCCAAACGGTTCCGAGTGAAGAGAGGCACATCGACTTGGTTCTAACCGACAGAAACTTGAGAACTGTCGGGCTGATCGAACGTAAGTAAAGCATACGGCTGGAAGGGACGCTTAGAGTGGTCTCGAAGAAGCGGTTGAAACGCAAGGCACCCGCAGTCGTAATAGCTGAAGAAGTTGATCCGGAAAGAACGCCTACTGATAATGAACTCCAAGTTGGGCCTTCTTCTGATGTCCAAGATTCAGGTGGAAGAAGAAAAGGCAAGGCAGTTGCTCACAAGCATTCTAAATCTGTGAGATTAAAATCTGTGGTCATGTCTTGCCCGTCCCGGGGATTAGAATTTCGGAGGCTCCTCCCCCGCCAGTAGAGAATCCTTTTGAAGGGCTTGCTGATATTCCGATTCCGGATTATGTGTCGTTTCAACACGACGTTGGGATGGAGGAGCTTGATAATGCTCTTGAACTGAGCGGGTCGCTTGCTATGAGTGTGGCCGACATTTCCGGTTGGTTGGGGGGTTGCACATGCATACACTTCACTGCACTACATGATTCATAACTGTAAATCTCCCAACCTAAGAAATCACTAACTCTTCCTTCATTTCTCATTTTCAGGTAATATGTCTGGGAAAGGATCGATGCTGGGGAATCTTCGCTCGGCCCGAAAGGCTTCTACCTATTATGATTCCCGTAGGAGGGATTCAGATAGAGATCGCGATCGCGAGTACTCTAACCAAGATAGGTATGAGCGTGACAGGGATAGAGAATACAGACATCGATCTAGATCTCGCTCTCCTCCTCTTAGACTTCCATCTCCACCCTCTGTTCTTGTTCCACATCCACCAGAGCCTCCACGTCACATGCCATCTTCTCATACTTCTAGGTCCGAGACACATCTCCAGAGAGTAGAAACCACGGCCTCCATAATTGCAGAGCAGGTTCTAGCTGAGCCCATAGGAGAAGGGGACATTAAATTGGCTCAGATGAGGGAGGATTTTTCGAACATATGCTTTGATGGCTATGTCTTCCCACCACACTTAAAAAGAATTCCATCAGGGGTGGAAAACACGATGCATGATTACGTTCATCACATTTACACCCAGTATAGGGAGTGAGTAAAGGCAGCAGAGAAAGCTTCTAAGGTGTCCTTTTAGCGAGCCAAAGCGCTTGAGAAAATGGAGACCGAACTTGCTCAAAGGGACCGGATCATCGAAGTGCTCACTGCTGAAGCCGAGTTTTCTCGAAAATCCGAAATTGAGGCCACCAAAAAAGCTGATGAAGCGAAAGTGGCAATGGAGAGGTTGAGGCAGACACATGTTTCCTTGGTGGAGGAGATGGGCTATCGGAATACTACAGTTACTACCGAGCGGGATGCGGCGGTCAAGGAACTTAACGAGCTCAAGGACAAATTTTCCGACATGGCTAAGGAAAAAGATGATGCGAACAGCGCAGCCCAGGAGGCATGTGAACAAGCTGTTCTGCTTAAGGGTGAACGGGATGCGGCTGTGGCTAAAGTCCACAAGGTGGAGACTGAGGTCGAGGAGAAAGTGAAGTTAGCCGAGTCCAGGCTAGAGGCTGATATCAAAGACCTTCTCGTTGTTTACAATGCTAACGTGCTGAGGCACAGGGGTCTAGCATGGCTCGATGATTATCCGGCGCATCTCTTCAACGCCTGGGGCCGATTAGTTGAGGAAGAGAAGGAGGCGCATCTGGGTGAGTCTGTGGATGAGTTTGAACTCGAGAATCGCATTCTGAATGAAGATAAAAGGAAGATTCTTCACGAGTCAATGATTCTGCACGAGAAGGAAAGACTCGGCGCCCAGCACTTCGAAATAGGAGAGGGCTCAGAGGGTGACCATCATGAGACGAGTCTTGAAGTTCCAACGTCATCCTAGCCCGAATCCTCGTCTATGGTCGATCCCCAAGCTGTTCCTGCCTACAATCCAGATCAGCCGCAGATGTCTCCGGCTATAGTGCAAGTTACTGAAGTCATTCTGCCGCCTACAAGTCAAATTGAGGAAGGAATTCTGAACATCCCACATATCTGCCTTAAGTCGAATTCTTTACTCGAGTCAAGTTCTAACAGTTCTCTTTATTTTTGGTCCAGTGATTGATGCTGCACTGGTCGTGCCTCCTGCTACTCAAGAATCATATCAGACGCAGGGGGCTATCGTTTCTGAAGCGATCGCTGTGACTACTGCCGCGCCTCTTGACGATATATAGGGAAGCACGCTTGTGTTTGATGAGCAGCTGATGGAAGAACTCTTTCACCGTCATGGAGACCCTCTTGCCGACTTGCCATTCGTTATGGGTGGAGGCGCTCCCGCTACAAGCTTTTCGATGCCGACTACCAATGCTTCCAGTGAAGCCCGAGCGTTCACTGAAGAGGAGATTTTGGCCGAAATCGATGCTAAGATGGCAGCAGCGGTTCATGGTGGCAGTTTTGGAGGTGGAACAGCAGCACTTGGTCTGGAAACTACGGACATGGTTCGCGATTGGGAAGCGAGTTGAATTTTGACGTCGCACCGTTTTAGTCAATCGTCGACGCTTAAGTCCTTCCCACCAGTCTTAAAGGGTGAGTAGTTGAACATCAGTCAGCGGTTGCTTCTCGCTTACATCATGTTGAGTCTAGTGCCACTGAACGGATGTTTGAGTCAAGTAGAGACCGAGCGGTTTTTCCACGTTTGTCTAATTGTCGATGATAATATCCGCACTCCGGGGGTTGTCATTTGTTTACTGGCGGTTGGTCATGCAGGCTTAAGTTTTAATCATATGTCCGCGATCTGGG
Source organism: Allium fistulosum (assembly GCA_030737815.1). Lineage (NCBI taxonomy): Eukaryota > Viridiplantae > Streptophyta > Magnoliopsida > Asparagales > Amaryllidaceae > Allium > Allium fistulosum. The sequence goes on from CM060902.1 coordinate 1,030,073,834, forward strand.
GACTTGGAATCGACATTTATACTTCGACTCGCACTCTAGGAGTTCGGAGTTGATATTTATATTCCAATTCGCGCTTTGGGAATTTGGAGTTGATGTTTATACTCCGCTTCGCGCTCTGGGAACTTGGAGTTGATGTTTTATACTCCGACTCGCGCTCTGGGAACTCGGAGTTGATGTTTTATACTCCGACTCGCGCTTTGGGAGTTTGGAGTTGATGTTTATACTCCGACTCACGCTCTGGGAGTTCGTAGTTGATGTTTATACTCCGTTTCGCACTCTGGGAATCCGTAGTTGATGTTTATACTCCGACTCGCGCTCTGGGAGTTCGGAGTTGACGAGCAGACGGTCAGTCACATCTACTGTATGTTTTTGGATTTCGCTCGCACTCTGGGAACGAAAGGTGTATCAGGATCGTGGACGGTCAGATGACATCCACCCTGAGTTAACAAGTGAGGTCGTTAGATGGACGGGTCCATCCTCCTTAAACTTGGTGCGGATACGGATGAAGTCATTGGGCGGACGGATCCACCCTCTTCGTAGACGTATTTTTATACTCCAGTTCGCAATCTAGGAATCTGGAGTTGATGTTTATACTCTGATTCACACTCTGGGAGTTTGGAGTTGATGTTTATACTCTGTTTCACACTCTGGGAATCCAGAGTTGAATGAAGGATTATCGTGTATCCATCCTTTTCTGACTTTGATGTGATGGCTGGTCCCCGAGCTCGGGTTTCACTTAGTGAGTAACTGGTTGCATCGCAGTCACTCCCTACTTGAATAAATTCCACCATATGGTGAAACTTAGCTCTCCGTGCATAGTGATGATCATATGAAGCATTTCAAGTAAATCACAGCTCTGGCTCGAAAAGATTGCATTTTATTGCTGAAATAAGAAAATATGGCAAAGTCAGTTGCCTTATTACAAATCCTAATTTCGAAATGCAGAAACAAATTGCGAAATGGAAAATAAGCTAAATGGATAAACATAGCATGTCATGTGTAGTAGCGGCGAAGACTCTTGCTATTCCAGGCTCTTGGCAAAGTAAGACCGTCAACGGTCGATAATTGGAATGTGCCATCTCCGAGCCTTCGTTCAATAACATACGGTCCTTCCCATATTGGCTTTATATGCGAAGGAAGCGGATAAATTCTTTTCAGGACGAGATCGCCTAGTTCAAAGGTTCGTGGGCGGACCTTGGCGTTGTACAATCGGGCGACTCGGCTTCGATGCGCGACTGCCCTCAAATCAGCCTCTTCACGCTTCTCATTTTGTAAATCGAGAGATTCAGCAAGTATGCTAGCGTTAGTCTTCGGGTCATAGTACGTCACACGATGAGAAGGTATTTCTAGCTCGACCGGAATAACGGCTTCTGAACCATAAGAAAGAGAGAACGGAGTGTGACCGGTCGCGGTCTTGTGGGTTGTTCGGTAAGCCCATAAAGCAATAGGAAGTTCATCGACCCACTTGCCCCGGACCTTTTCCAGTCATTTTTTCAGAATGGACTTTATGACTTTATTAACTGCCCCGACCTGTCCGTTCGCCTGAGGGTGTGCAACTGCAGAGAATTTCTTTTGGATGTGAAATCGTTCGCAGAAATCTTTAAATTCAGCACTGTCGAATTGAGTTCCGTTGTCCGTAATAATGGTGTATGGGAGACCAAATCAACAGATGATGTTGCGAACTACAAAGTTGATTACTTTCTTCGTCGTTATGGTAGCAAGAGCTACAGCTTCAGCCCACTTTGTAAAGTAATCAACTACGACGATGGCGTATTTCACACCACCTTTTGCCAGAGGTAGAGTACCGATGATGTCGATGCCCCACATTGCAAACGGCCATGGGCTGACCATTTGCGTTATCTCGGTAGGAGGGGCTCTAGGAATTCGAGCATGCTTTTGACACCTATCACATTTCTTTGCATAATCCGACGCATCGCGATTCACAATAGGCCAGTAATATCCATATCGAAGAATTTTCTTGGCAAGTGCTTGCCCCCCAGTGTGATCACCACATTCTCCCTCGTGTACATCGTGCAATACTCGTTTAATTTCATCGTGAGTGATACACCGGAGTAGAGGAATAGAGTACCCTCTTCTGTACATGATTCCATTCTGGATGGTGAATCGTGAGGCCTTCCGAAGGACCTGTCTCTTTTCACTCCTGCGCTCCGGCATGGATCCATTCTCAATGTAATTTCTGAGTGGAGTCATCCATGAATCCTTTTCGCGGACGGTTTCACATACCCAGTCTATTTCTGCCCAGTCAATGCTTGCAGAAGCTAGCGTCTCTACGGGAATGAGTCCCATTTGCTGAGCTTCACCTGTGCTGGCTAGCTTTGCCAAGGAATCGGCTTTTTGGTTGCGTTCTCGAGGTATGCGATAAATGGCTTAATAATCAAACTGATTCAGCACTTCTTGAACTCGAGCTAAGTAAGCAGCCAGCCTTCGATCTCTCGCTTGATACTTTCCCCGTACTTGGCACACAACCAACTGTGATTCATAATAAATTTTCACAGCGATAATTCTCAAATCTTTAGCAAGTTTCAATCCAGCTAAGAGGGCTTCATATTCCGCTTCATTATTGGTCGCATGAAAATCGAACTTCAAAGCATAACATATAGATCGGCCTTCGGGAGTTTCAAGTACAACACCAGCGCCCGAACACCGGTCGTTTGATGCACCGTCGGTATAAAGCTTCCAGACGTATTCGGGGGATTCACTGGTTTCGGGCAAGTCCTCTGGAACGGTAAACTCAGCTATGACATCAGCTAGGACTTATACTTGAATGGCCCATCTTGGAGTGTAAGTAATGTCAAACTGGCTCAGTTCGATGTTCCACTTGAGTAACCTACCAAATGTCTCAGGTCGCAAAAGGACCTGTCGTAACGGCTGGTCGGTGTAAACAATAATAGGATGTGCCAGGAAATACGATCAGAGTTTTCTTGATGCAATAACAAGGCAATAAGCCAACTTCTCTAATTTCGGATAATTCCTTTCAGCCCCAGTCAATCGCTTGCTGACGTAGTATACTGGCTTCTGCATCTTGTCTTCTTCTCGAATTAATGCAGCGCTGATAGCGTTTTCTGATATCGCCAAATATACGAATAACTTCTCATGATCAATAGGCTTCGACAAGATAGGTGGCGTAGATAGATGTTGAACTAGTGCTTGGAAAGCGCCCTCACACTCCGTGGTCCATTCAAAGTTCCATTTTCCTTTTCGCATCAGATCGAAGAAGGGAATGCATTTGTCTGTGGACTTTGAAATGAACCTGCTCAGTGCCGCTACTTTCCCATTGAGACTCTGGACTTGTTTTATAGTTTTCGGAGTTTCAAGATTTCTGATTGCCCAAATCTTTTCAGCATTAGCTTCGATTCCCCAAGCGTTGACGATAAACCCAAGGAATTTTCCGGATGCAACTCCAAAATGACATTTCAGTGGATTGAGCTTCATTCTGTATTCTCGAAGTATGTTGAACAAAGTTTCCAAGTCTTTAACATAGTCAGTGGAAAGTTGTGACTTCACAAGCATGTCGTCTACATATACTTCCATCGTTTTCTCGGTTTGATTGGCAAACATTCGATTGACCAATCGTTGATAAGTAGCCCCGGCATTCTTGAGTCCGAATGGTATAACTTTGTAACAATAAAGTCCCAGATTGGTTATGAAGCCGGTATGTTCTTGATCAGGTAAATGCATCGGTATCTGATTGTAGCCAGAATACGCATCCATGAAGGATAAGAGCTCATGCCCAGCTGTCGAATCTACTAGTTGATCAATTCTAGGAAGCGGAAAACTGTCTTTGGGACAAGTTTTATTCAGATCAGAGTAGTCGACACATGTTCTCCATTTTCTGTTTGGCTTTCGGACGAGCACGAGATTCGACACCCATTCAGGATATAGTGCATCTCGAATGAACCCGTTCGATTTAAGCTTTTCTACTTCTTCTTTAAGCGCGGCAGATCTCTCTAGATCCATACCACGCCTTTTCTGTTTGACCGGGACATGCCGCAGATCAATATTCAAAGTGTGACTCATGATGTCCGGCGAGATCCCACACATGTCAGAATGCGTCCAACCGAATACGTCAAGATTCACCCGTAGAAATTCAACCAATTCCTCTTGAGTTTGTTGGCATAGCTGAGACCCAATCTTTATCATCTTCGTATCATCATCATGGTCAATTGGGACATCGATCGTTAGTTTGGCCGGGGATGCTTGACTTCCTTTAGATTCTCCTTCATCTTCAGTCTCTCTCGGGTCAAGATCCCATTGGAATTGGCTGGGGTGCCCGGGCCTTGGCCCGGGCGTTAATTGTCAATTATCAGCAAAGCGGACACAGAGAGATTCCTCTACGCCCTTTCCTTTCTCCTTTCGCTGCACCTCTCGTAGCTCAGCGACATAACAGGCTCTTGCAGCAGCCTGATCTCCCTGAATGATTCCTACTCCATGTTCAGTGGGAAATTTTAAAGTCAAACACCACGTGGCAATGGCTGCCCTGAATTCAGCAAGGGTCGGTCGGCCCAAGAAAGAATTATAAGGGGAGTCTATGTCCAACACGACGAACTGTAACATCCGTACTCTCCGGCGATCTCCAACTCCCAAATCCATTGGCAGTTCCACCATTCCAGTGGGTATAGTAGCACTTCCGTTGAAACCATGGATTCGAGATTGACAGTGTTTAAATCCTTTGCTTCCATTCTCATTTGATCATAAGCTCGTTTAAACATGATATTCACAAAGCTTCCACTGTCAGCTAAGATCCTCTTCATCTAAGTAGGACCTACTTGAGATGAGATGACCAGTAGGTCGATAGTGGGGGCTTCGACTTTGTCAGTGTCTCTGTTCCTGAACACGATGTCATCTGTCATCGTCTTCTGTTGCTTGGCCGGAGCCCTTTCATCAAAACTACTACAACACTCGAAGTCCGCATGCCTGATAGAACTGGCATACGACTCCATTTCCTTCCAACTTCGATCTGTTGGGTGAGGACCACCACTTATTGTATTGATAACCAACCTCCCGCCTGTACGAGCGGGCTCCTCCTGTCTTTTCATTTGGCGCACAATTCTGATTTGATAGGCCCGCACCTCCTGACTATGGCGCCCGCACATACTGGTCCAACTTCCGCTCACGTATCAACTTTTCAATGAGGTCTTGCAAATGATGACACTCATTTGTATTATGGCCATAACTCTCGTGGAATCTGCAAAACTTTCCCATTTGGACTTATCTTTCCATTGGTGGCTTCGGAGCAAGTTTCTTGTATTGCATAGTACTGCAAGTCTGCAAATACACATTTTCCAACGACGTGTTCAACGGGGTATAATTATCGAACATGGGAGCTCTACGTCGTGGACCACGATTCTGATCTCGCTTCTTGCCTTGTTTTCCATTGTCTCTCTGCTAATTCTGTTTATTTTGTATATTCAACTGAACTTTTCTAGAACTACCTCCGGACTGTTTAACGGCGATGTTACTCTAGATTCCTTCGATATTGGGCCCTGCGTCATCCTGCTTCCTAGACTGTTTCGCATCCTCCCTTCTCAAGAATTGGGCTGCCTTGGAATAGAAACGATCCAATGACGCAGGTGGTTTCCCAGCTAACCAATTTCCGAACTTGGAATCAGGGTCAATCCCTTTAGTCAACGCCATCAGGATAGAGTTGTCACTGGGATTGCTTATTTCTGCGCACGCAGCATGGAATCGCTCCAAGTAACGTCTAAGTGTTTCTCCGAGAGCTTGTGTAACAATAGACAGAGTGTTAACGTCTTTAGGCCTTGCCAAGTGCATACAGAATTGTTCAACAAACTTGGTGGCCATCTGGTCAAAATTAGAAATGGATCGTGGTGGCAAGCGAGTAAACCACATGGTTGCAATGCCCCCAAGGGAAATGGGGAAACTACGGCATTTTACTGCATCATCACCTCTTGCAGCATTCATTAGCCATATGTACTTCAGGATGTGTTGATTAGGGTCAGAACTGCCTTCGTAGACTGGCAAAGTTGGCATCCTGAAGCGCCGAGGTTTTAGCATATAATATGTCATCGGTGAAAGAGCTATGACTCCGGGAGATTCCCCAGTCGTCATTACTGAGACCCTGGCTTTCACGGATCATTTGACGTATCATCGTTGGTATATCAGGCATCCGGATACTAGGAGCATGCTGGGCCAAGGTGTGGTCGGGTTCCACAGCGCGAGTCTGGACCGGACACGGTCGACGGTCCGTTCCTCGCCTCCTTGGTTCAACATTTTCTAGGACATAAGGCTCTGGAGTATGCTCTCTTTGGTTACGTTGAGGATCAGCTTGGTTTCTAGCGTCAACCCCCTGTTCGGTAGTGGTGGTAGTAGCAATGTTGCCTGTGACATGATAAGGAGCAGCACCTCCTCGGGATGAAGGTCCGGTATGATGACTAGTGGATGGTCCAGTTCTGGGATGTCCTAGATTTGAGCAGGTTGGTGTCCTGTGGCCTGGGTGTAGCTTACATCCAGCCATGGGCGTGTGGATCTGTGATGACCGTCAGATGAGGCTGAACTCTCTGTGGAAGAATAAGAACCTTGATCTCTTCTGGATCTTCTACGCCTTTGGCGATTCAGCTGGTTGGTCAACTCTGTGTTGGCGCGCAGTTGTTCAGTAGGTTGTTGTTGACTCTGGGTCAACTCTTGAAGAAACATCTGGAATTCTTGTCTGGTAACCGGGCCTGATGGATCTGAAGGTCCGTCGGCATCTTGGTTGGATGGAGGCAATTGCACGGGATTCTGTCTATCCCGTCCTCCTTGATCAGCAGCTTTAGAAGTGGTACGTGTACTCACCATGATGAATTGATTAAGTCCTTTCCTAGATCTGGTTGCAAATCTGAATAGAATGGAAGGGCTTCAAAGTGTGAGATCTGGATCTTCTTCTTGGATTTATGCAATCCGGTATCGATAGGAGATCCAAGGAGCAGGAGAAAAATTGGGTTTTCTCTCAATGAAAGCACAAAGTGTTTGTACCAAAATTGGGCACAACACTCTTCGGAAGTTTTTAAAGAGATAAAGCGAAGAAATTAAATGGAAAAGGAGGATTATCTAACAAAAACTCCAAATTTCAGAAATGAAAATAATTAAAATGCACAGAGACACAAGAATTTAGAGTGGTTCGGTGTATTGCCTACGACCACTATGAATTTGATTGCTTTATTGATCTTTCTCTCATGATTACAATTAATTTCAGCAAGTTATAGCAAATAACAATGATTTTCAGCAGTGAAATTCGTTAGTAGCAGCAGCAATGGAGTTTAGAACTAGATCCGACAGAGTCTGGGCGTTGGAGAATTCAAAGAAGAAGAAGATCCCCCTTTCTGTTGGCTTTGGGGGTCTATTTATAGGTGTAGGAGGCTGATATTTCGCTCAGATCTCGGGAGGCTCCTTCTGGCACGTGACTAGGCCCACGCGCCCAAGCCCGCGAAGTTTCGGTCCGATCCGTGATCGATACGAACGGATTTCGTATCGATCAAGATTGCGTCCGATGGAGTCGAAATTTGGCGTGGACATTCCTTAGCATGCACGTAAGCTTCTGTGAAAATTTCATAGCATTTGGACTTGTGGATCTCGAGTTATGATCGATACGAAATGGAGGCTTTCGGCAGGCTGTTTGGTTCGTATCGATCAGAACTACGTTGTTCGTATCGATAGTCTTGCTTCGTTCGTATCGATGGAAACGCCCTCTTTTCGTAACGATGGAAAGTGAATTGCACGCGTTGCCAGTAGGGTTCTGTTCGTATCGATGGAAATCAACTCCGGTCGATCGATTCGAATAACGGCAACACGATGGATCCGAGCAGTGGATCCACGATGGATACGAAGTACCGGAACTCGATGGATTCGAGCAACGTGCTCCAGCTGATGGATTTGAAGTAGGCATTAGACGATCGAGTCGAACTGTTGCTTCCTGATGGATGCGGATCGATACGAAGTGGTCTTTGGTTGATCGAGTCGAAGTGAGCTTCCCTGATGGATACAAAACCGATCAAGTCGAGCAGAGGCTTGGTGATGGATGCGGAGCTGATCGAGTCGAAGTGAGCTTGCCTGATGGATTCGAACTGAATGATTCGAACTGAGCGATTCGAACAGTGGTTGGTTTTCATCCAATTTTGTATCGATGGTAACTTGAACATACGAACTCGGATTGACTTGAAATTTGGAACGTTGACTCTCATAGCCTCGCTTGTCGTGTCAAATTAATTTTAGCTCGATTCGGACTCGGAAAAAATTCATTGATTTCCATAGTAAGCATGTGTATAACCGATCTCTAAGACGAACCATCATTGGTTACTAGTCAATTCCTTGGTGTTACGACCTTGCCAAAAGGCGGGATAACAACCGTCGACTAGCATAACAAAAAATTCTACTCTCCTACATCAACACATTGCCCAGTCCTGTATCACAAGCATCGATATATACTGCAAATGTTGTCAAACCATCATGGAATACTAAAATAGGTGCACTAGAAAACAACTCCTTCAGGTTAATGAAAGCATCCTTGCAATCTGAGTTCCACAAGGAAACTAAATTCTTCTTGGTATGGTGTGTTAACAATGTAGAATTTTTTGTGAAGTCCATAATGAACTTCTATAATAACCAACCAAACCAAGGAAACTTCTCACCTCTATAGCACTCTTTGGTACGTGCCAATCCTCTACTGCAGCAACTTTATTAGGAGACCGCTAATCCATGCTCAGAGAAAATATGTTATAAAAAGCGGCAATTCCTAGTATGCATTCCTGATAAATGACTGCCCAATGAACATTGAGTTAACATTCGCAATGGAAAACTACTTAAATCGCACATACACACTTAGCGAACATCGAAATGCCTGGGCACACATGGAGTATATGACCTCGAAGATTTATGGTTAGCCGAAGAATCTGTGTCACCTTCTCAATAGTAAATGTGTCCTATGCTCTTTATTATTCAACCCAAATCTTAAAAAAATGTCTTAAAATGATTCCCCTATTAGTTCATCCACTACCCAACTATATAGCACTACTATTGCAGAAGTTTTTGTCTCCCTTCCCCGCTATCTAACATGATAAAAGTTTGACTGGGCATGCCCCAGTAATAGTAATAGCATCTAGTTGCAATTTAATCGCAAGCCTTATCGAGTTCAATGATATGCACGCCATGACGTGCGGACCTAGGTATGTCATTCAATGTAGAATTGGTACCGCCTGCTGCATCGTTCCATGCAGCTACGTGAACACCTAAAGGTCAAGAAAGAAGTAAAAAGTTTCCTCGGTTCGTCCTATTTGGCTTGCACCAAGTTTTGTTCCTACTTGGGCTCATTTAACCATTCAGACATTTGGATTTTAATTCAGACATATGAACTCCTGTAGAAAAATATGGCTATGGGTATTTAAACGATAGATGTAACGGAATTTCAGTCATTCGAAATTGGGATATTTAATTGATTTTAAATATTCGAAAGTTAATTTTATAATTTGAATAACTTATATTTGAAATATCTTGATTTAATTGGATAATTAAATTGTTAATTTAATAGTTCAAATTGCAGAAATAATTGAAATTTGAATTTTATGTGAATGAAAACGATTTATAAAGTTGAATTAAATTCTATTGAATTAGAATGATGTTAGTAAACTTTTGAAATCGAATTAAAAGTAAATTTATAGAAATTGGAAATTTTAATATTTAATTAACATGTAAAAATAGGCATTTTTTATACAATCTCGGATTTCGACGACCAGTTTTATTGGATCTGTTATATTATATTATTGTAGGATTCCAAATTTCGTGTCAATCGGACTTACGGTTTGGTCGTGCGAAGCTAAAACGCGTAGAAATTTATTTAAGTAAATTTTAATTAAAATAAGTCGATTCGAAAACATATCTTCTAAATACGATGGAATTGGCTCTTGATATATATATTCCATTGTGTTCGGAATAGGGGTAAAATATTATAAACGCTAGGCGGCATGCTTCGTTTGGAGTTCAAAATTTTTTCAGGTAAATAGTTTTTTGTAATTTTCTATAAAAGGTCACATTTTTCAGAAACCCTAATTCCTCTAGGGCTAGCCGCCACTTCTTTAAACCGAAGGCCAGAAATTCATCTCGTTCTTCCTCGATTATCTCCAAATCCATGCATAATTAGCCGAAACTTCCAACTGCAAAAATGTCGAGCTCGTCGAGATCTACGATATGAACGGTGATGATTGAAAACAGTGGAATGGATTCGGAAAGCATAGACTTTGTGCTTAAAGTTTCTTGTTTTGAGTTTTCTGAAATTTCGAAGTTAGCTTGGTCAAAACTATGTTTGTTTGTTGCTGTTCCGAGAGCAAAACGACAGCAATAACAATCATTAACATGAGAATTGTATTAGCTTATTTTGCTTTGATACCAAGCTGTAACGCCCCACTCCGAGACCCACAAGTTCTTATCATTTTAACCTTTGGTTAAATACCACATACGAATTAAATTTCATTTTCGAAATTATACAACCACACAATAAATTCATAAAACAATCAAGTTATATACATAAGTATATCTCTTGTTAGAAAGATTTTCCAATTTCATGGATGCATTTTAAAGAAGTAAAAATTACTAAAATAATTTTTGGGAAAGAAAGCATCCATGTGAATGGAAAATCTTTCTAACAAGAGATATACTTATGTATATAACTTGATTGTTTTATGAATTTATTGTGTGGTTGTATAATTTCGAAAATGAAATTTAATTCGTAGGTGGTATTTAACCAAAGGTTAAAATGATAAGAACTTGTGGGTCTCGGAGTGGGGCGTTACCTCGCGTTCATGCTCCATTTGATGGCATGTTTCTCGTCGTTGGTGTCGAATGGTGAAGCCAGCCTCTGGCTGCGGTGACGTGGGGGAAGGAGCCTCTAGGTGGTGGTCGTTGATCGACGTTTAGACGAAAGGAGGGCGAACGTCATCGAAAAATCAAAGGGCGGTCGATGGGTTTCACGTTCGAAGGCGTGAATGATGGGAAAGAAGCAAACAACGGCCACGATCTGCTGTGTTGAAATCAACGGCTAGGATTACTAAAGGTTTAAAAAAAGTGAATTAATTATATTGTTTATATTCAAATGTTTAAAATTGTGTAACTTCTTCATACGAGGTCGAAATTGGACGAAACAAGTTACGTCGGGTTCGTTTTGACAAACACTACACGATGGAGCTAGATTGGAGTTGATTGGAGCTACCAAAAATTTTGGGTAAAATTAAACGCTTGTTTAGTTTTATTCGGAATAAAACACTGCAACAGCTATTGGAATCAAAGTGATTACAACTCACTCTTTCTAACTCGCTTATATTTTTATATAAGTGAGAATAAATTTATTTTGTGCTGATTGATGATTTTTTGGATGATATATTATATATATATTGATTGGTTTGGATATATTTCTGCCTATTGGAGCAGATGAGACCCTATACATTCCCGTGTATGAGCAGATGACCTTTTGTACGCGCGTTTGCCTTGAAGCGGAAATTGCACATATTTTCTAATATGTATATTTGTTGCAGGTGACAGGTTGGAGGGATCCAACTGGATTCCTCACAAGTGTTGATTTTTATTTACAGATATTGTTATATATGTTGTTAGCATATGATATATGATGATTTGGATGCCATGATGGATATGATTTTTGTGAATCACCTAATTTAGTGCTGCTGTAGCATTGGGCCATATTTTGGAATTTTAAAAATATTAAAATGATGATTTCAAATTAAAAAGGCTGTTTAAGTGATTTTGAAATTATATAGTTTTATTAATGATTTGTAATTATTAAAAGAATAAGTTTATTTAAATGGAATCAAAATATGATTTTTGAAATATAGAGTTAACTATTTGGTAAAATAAGTTAATTGTGAATTTTGATTTATTATAAATGGGTTATATATATATATAAAAGATTTATAAAATTGATATTTTATAAATAAAAATAATGGAATTATAAGGGAGTTTTATACATGTTAAAATGAAGTTATAAATGAATCTTATAAGTGAATAAGATTTATAATTTTACGAAGTTATAAAAAGAAAGAATTTGTAAACAAGAGAATTATAAGTAAATTTACTTATAATCGGATTTTGGCATATAAATGAGATATAAATGGAATTTGTTAATAAAGGAATTTTATAAATGGAAGTTTTTATAAAATAGAAATGTGAATTATAAAGATTGTTTTATATAGGTGGAATCAACTTATTTTGATAAGTTAAATATGAAAGTTTATTAACGAAATGTATTCATGATTTTGAACAGTGGATAATCCTTTAATAAATGTGTAGAAATAATGAATTTGGTAAAGGAATTTCATTCACAATTTTGGACAGTGAATAATCCTTTAAATATAATGGATATTTTTGGAAAGTGATATTATAAAATGGAGTTTGAATGGTTTGAAAATAAGGTAAAGTATGAATTCACTTATTACTAAAATAAGTACAAGGAAATGTTTTCCAAATAGTGGAATACTGAAATGGTTTTGAGAATATATCTTTTTAAAGATAATTTGAAGTGAATATTTGGAAAGCGATTTAATTAATAAAAGATTAATTAAAACGGCCTAGTGATTGCTTATAGTGCTAAATATTTGTTTGCTTTGATAGTTAAATAACCGATTATCAAATTTGACCATTTTAGTTCCTCGACTTGATGTGGGAACTAATTAGTCGTACACTTAGTACGTAGCCATCTGTGTAGGCTTGATTATCGTTTGTGTTGAGGATGATGATTCATGTAGTGCGGAGTATTACTCCAATCTATCGAGCTTCCTTTTTGTCCGAAGGATAGCAAGTTGAAATTTGGAGACGTGATAAGTCAATGAGACTTAGTTTCTGTGTGAGGTTGAGAAACACTTTTGCGTAGTTGGTGTAAAGAGACCGGGATCAGATTTGCTTAGTGATGTTCGTACATGATAGGGGGTTCTCGCTTCTTGTAAGGTAGCGAACGGATGACTCTTACTCCTACATGTCCCTCAGATTGAGTAATGAGGGGATGGTTTGCCAGTTAGGCTTACAATCGAGAGGCTAGCTGTAAAAGCAAATTGTGAGGTATCCATGTGAGCTACGGTGGAGTTTATCCACTGTCAATGGTTGCAAAGCCTAGATCGTCACAGGTGGTATCAGAACTTAGATTTAGTATATTCCTTGGCTTTGATGTGTACTCAGTATAGGTAGGGTCAGTAGCACCCTAGATTGAGTTTGAGTGTATTATATATATGAGCGCATATTTGTTAGAGATATAAAATGTTTTATATTGTGTTTACTTATCCATTGAGTTGTTTATGAATTCTGGTCGGTGCATGGGATGCCATGTTATCGATAGGGATTTCTAAACACTTAAACGAGGCAAGTCGACATAGTATTATTTTTAAATTGGGTAAATGAAATAATTTTACCTCGATTACACTTTATATATAAAGGAATAATTTTTCAAAAATTATTATAGTGTATATAAAATGAATTGTTTGGTTGTTTGAAAATGTAAATATATATAAGTTAATAAAAGTTGGTTGAATAATCTAAATAAAAACAACAATTGTAAAAGAATAAATTATATAAGCAAATGAATTATATAGTATGGAATTATAATTAATATGATTTAAAATTGTGAAATAATCTTATATATAAGAAATCAAACTACATGAGTATATTTATAAATGTGAGTTGTAAATAAAAAATGGATTTAAACTAAGAATTTGAAATTTTGAATCTTGTTGATTTTGGAAGTTGTTTTTCAAGGTTTAAATAGGTTATATTGTTATGAATCTAAATAAGATAAATAAATTTGAAATGAATCTTATATAAGTAAAGTGAATAAGTAAAATTATACAAGTCAAAGATTTATAAATGTGATTTATAAATATTAAAAAAATGTGATTTTAAAAGAATATAAATCACTGAATTCACTACCGTTGCTACAAAATAATAAGGGTGATGACTGCAACTTCATCAGTATCATTTTCGAGTTTCTGTGTTATTGATTTGCTTCCATTAGTAAATTGGAAAGTTAAGTTTTGTTATGATAAACAAATTTGAATTTAAAGTCCAAGTTGAAATTAATGAATATAAGTGAAATGAATTTGGACTTATAATATGAAATAATTTTTTTTAAATTTTAGTAAAGTTAAATAAATTGAATTGGATTAGATAAGTTACTGAAATGGAAAATTAAACTTAAGAGGTAAAGTGATTATATAATGTGAATTTGGAAGTTTAAATATATAAATTGTATAACTTATAAAATGGGAAAATGTAAGTAAAACCAAATGTTAAAATGGTTAAACAATTTTGTTAAGCAAAACAAAACCTGAATTTGAATAGTGATATGAAATTTGACTTAAGTAAAAGTTAAATAAAATGACTTTAGAAATGAAATCTAAGTTAAGTTAAATAAATGATTTTTGAAAATGAAATTTAACTCAAGTAAAAAAAATGAGCTAATGAAATGAGTTAAATAAAATAGAATTCGAATTAAATTAGAAGTGACCTTAAGTTGTATAATGGAAGTAAATGCAAGTGAGAATGAAATGAAACATAACCTAAGTGATATGGAATAAATTTGAATTTGATATCAAAATGAATTAATGAAATGAGCTAATAGAATGAATACGAACTTGAGTTAATAAATGAAATTCAACTTAAGTTGCAAATGAATTGAATTGAACTAATGATTAGTGAATGAAATATAACTTAAGTTATGAATTAAATATAAAGACTAGAAATGTTGTACAAAAATGTAGATGTAAATGAAATGAATGTAAATTAGTGAATGTAAACTAACTGAATATGAATAAATGAATGTTAGTAAAATCCAATGTTAATGAATCAAATGTGATTAAATTGAAAACCAATTCAATGAATAATTAATGAGAAATGAATGAATATTGATTTGGTTATGGATTGATTGGATAGATATTGCTTTGTTGGATGTTGGTTGGATGATAGTTGTTTGATGGTTGGATTTGTTGTTTTTGATTGCATTTTCTATATTGACATATATATAGTTGTTGTATTGGTATATGTTTTATATTGGTATTACTTCCACATATACATGTATTTATTTGTTGTTGAGTGTTTAGTAGGTGCGGATGGCGTATGCTTCGCATTTGGAGCTCGCTTTCGCACTATATTAGCCGTATATGCTCGCTAATAATATATAAGGTACGTATCTCTGATTACATATCATACTTTTATACTTTTTCCCTACGGGATGCCTCATCCTCGAAGATGAGATGTATATTTGAGATATATATAGTGGTTTTTTTTCGGATTGAACCGCACAAAGGAAGCTATGGCGAAATTTTTTGAAAATTTAAGGTGCTAGAAAAATTTTGGGAAAAATTGGAAAAATTTTGATAACTAAAATTTTGATTTTGAGTTAAAAGTTAAACGATATTAGTTAGTTTTGAAAAGATAACTATGAATGGATTCGTAAACTTAGAGAATTTTTTATAAGAAGTTTAACGAATGGATTTTCGAATTGTTAAAATGTTTAAATGATTTCGGTAATCTAAGTTGAACTAATTGGTTTGAAAAGTTAATGGATTTTGTGGCTTTTTCATACTTGGTAATTTCGAGGACGAAATTCTTTTAAGTATAGGAGAATGTAACGACCCAAAATTTCAGTCATTCAGAATTGGGATATTTAATTGATTTTAAATATTCGAAAGTTAATTTTATAAGTTGAATAACTTATATTTGAAATATCTTCATTTAATTGGATAATTAAATTGTTAATTTAATAGTTGAAATTGCAGAAATAATTGAAATTTGAATTTTATGTTAATGAAAATGATTTATAAAGTAGAATAAATTCTATTGAATTAGAATGATGTTAGTAAACTTTTGAAATCGAATTAAAAGTAAATTCATAGAAATTGGAAATTTTAATATTTAATTAACATGTAAAAATAGTCATTTTTTAAATAGTCTCGGATTTTGACGAAACCAGTTTCATTGGATCCGTAATGTTATATTATTGTAGGATTCCAAATTTCGTGTCAATCGGACTTACGGTTTGGTCGTGCGAAGCTGAAATGCGTAGAAATTTATTCAAGTAAATTTAATTTAAAATAAGTCGATTCGAAAACCTATCTTCCAAATACGATGGAATTGGCTCTCGATATAAATTCCATTGCATTCGGAATAGGGGTAAAACATTATAAACTCCAAGCGGCATGCTTCGTTTGGAGTTCGAAAATTTTTCGGGTGAATAGTATTTTGAAATTTTCTATAAAAGGCCACATTTTCTTCACATTTTTCACAAACCCTAATACCCCTAGGGCTAGCCGCCACTTCTTTAAACCAAAGGCTAGAAATTCACCTCATTCTTCCTCGATTATCTCCACATCCACACATAATTAGCCGAAACTTCCAACTGCAAAAATGTCGAACTCGTCGAGCTCTACGATATGAACGGTGATGATTGAAAATGGTGGAGTGGATTGACAGCTAGGGGCTCGCATTCGTGCTCCGTTTGATGGTCTGTTTCTTGTCGTTGGTGTCGAATGGTGAAGCCGGCCTTTGGCCGCGATGACGTGGGAAAGGAGCCTCCGGGTGGTGGTCGTTGATCGACGTCTAGACGAAAGGAGGGCGAGCGACATCGAAAAATCAAAGGGCGGCCGATGGGTTTCACGTTCGAAGGCATGATGGCGAAGAAGAAAATAGCGGCCACGATCTGCTGTGTTGAAATCAACTGCTAGGATTACTAAAGGTTTAAAAAAAGTAAATTAATTATATTGTTTATATCCAAATGTTTAAAATTGTGTAACTTCTTCATACGAGGTCGAAATTGGACGAAACAAGTTACGTCGGGTTCGTTTTGACAAACACTACACGATGGAGCTGGATTGGAGTTGATTGGAGCTACCGAAAATTTTGGGTAAAATTAAACGCTTGTTTAGTTTTATTCGGAATAAAACGCTCCAACGGCTATTGGAATCAAAGTGAGTACAACTCACTCTTTCTGACTCGCTTATATTTTTATATAAGTGAGAATAAATTTATTTTGTGCTGATTGATGATTGTTCGGATGATATATGATATTATATACATATATATTGATTGGATGGGATATATTCCTGCCTATTGGAGCAGATGAGACCCTATACGTTCCCGTGTATGAGTGGATGACCTTTTGTACGCGCGTCTGCCTCGAAGCGGACATTGTACATATTTTCTAATATGTATATTTGTTGTAGCCTTGTAGGTGACAGGTTGGAGGGATCCAACTGGATTCCTCACTAGTGTTGATTTTTATTTACATATATTGTTATATATGTTGTTATCATATGATATATGATGATTTGGATGCCATGATGGATATGATTGTTATGAATCATCTTATTAGTGCTGTTGTAGAATTGGGCCATATTTTGGAATTCTAAAAATATTTAAATGATGATTTCAAATTAAAAAGGCTGTTTAAGTGATTTTTGAAGTTATACAGTTTTAATAATGATTTGTAAATTATTAAAAGAAGAAGTTTATTTAAATGGAATCAAAATATGATTTTTGAAATATAGAGTTAACTATTTGGTAAAATAAGTTAATTGTGAATTTTGATTTATTATAAATGGGTTATATATATAAGATTTATAAAATTGATATTTTATAAATAAAAATAATGGAATTATAAAGGAGTTCTATAAGTGTTAAAAAGAAGTTCTAAATGAATCTTATAAGTGAATAAGATTTATAAATTTATGAAGTTATAAAAAGAATGAATTTGCAAATAAGAGAATTATAATTAAATTTACTTATAATTAGATTTCGGCATATAAATGAGATATAAATGGAATTTGTTAGTAAAGGAATTTTATAAATGGAAGTTTTTATAAAATAGAAATATGAATTATAAAGATTGTTTTATAAAGGTGGAATCAACTTATTTTGATAAGTTAAATATGAAAGCTTATTAAATAAATATATTCACGATTTTAAATAGTGGATAATCCTTTAAAAATGTGTAGAAATAATGAATTCGGTAAAGGAATTTCATTCACGATTTTGGACAGTGAATAATCCTTTAAATAAAATGGATATTTTTGGAAAGTGATATTATAAATTGGAGTTTGAATGGTTTGAAAATAAGGTAAAGTATGAATTCACTTATTACTAAAATAAGTATATGGAAATGTTTTCCAAATAGTGAAATATTGAAATGGTTTTTAGAATATATCCTTTTAAAGATAATTTAAAGTGAATATTTGGAAAGTGATTTAATTAATAAAAGATTAATTAAAAGGGCCTAGTGATTGCTTATAGTGCTAAATATTTGTTTGTTTGCTTTGATAGTTAAATAACCGACTAACAAATTTTGCCATTTTAGTTCCTCGACTAGATGTGGGAACTAATTAGTCGTACACATAGTACGTAGTCATCTGTGTAGGCTTGATTATCGTTTGTGTTGAGGATTATGATTCGTGTAGTACGGAGTATTACTCCAATCTATCGAGCTTCCTTCTTGGCCGAAGGATAGCAAGTTGAAAGTTGGAGACGTGATAAGTTTTTAAGACTTAGTTTTTGTGTGAGGTTGAGAAACGCTTTTGCTTTGTTGGTGCGAAGAGACTGGGATCAGATTTATCTGAAAACCACTTCGGACCAACGTATATGCATTCGATGGTGCAGGTTATTGATGATATTGATATTTAGGATTTCCATAGTGAAGGACTACTTTTTGATCATTTGGAGTTAAAATCCCTATATACATATAGTAGCGCTAGTCTCTTCGTTATGAAATATCCAATGCAAGGACTATTCGCTACTAATCCTACGATTTCCCGATAGGATGTGGTGGGAAAAAGCCTTCGTTTTGTCCTATTCTTGGACAACTTGTATGGACGGGTGTCTAACATTGCATTTCTAATGATTACATACATTGGTTTTTACAAACATACATCTGTTTGGCGGCGGAGAAGGAAACTTCTCTTAGCTTAACACCCTTTTTTGGAACGTACGAGCTCAAGGGTTGTATTTTTGTGAAAGGAAATTAATAGTCAACGAAAATGGCAAATGTGGCATTCAAAGATGATGTGATATGTGAAAGGTAATCGATACCTTTTTTGCCTCACTCCCCGGAAAATGACCGAAACAGGGTTAGATGCAGCAAGGCTAAGTGGTTCATTTCCAATTAGGATATGATCATCCTCTTCTAGATATATTTCTTTCCACTATGACATTCAGGATGTAAATTAATGTGATTTGTATGCTTTGAGGGCCCTCGGGAAAGGTCGGTAACGACCGAGGGATGATATATTTGGTATTACCTAGTTATAGAGGTAGGCCGGTCTTGTGTTGGTAGAGGTTCCTTTGTGATGTTCCTCGGTACATTCTTCTAGAGACGTACTTCTGGAAGGTAGTCCCTTCACCTGGTTATTTGTATGGAAATACAAACTCCACTACGTGCCTGCCATTTTGTTTGTATTACCCACTTTGGGCTATATGCTGGAATTTAATCAATGTAAAAATTTCGTCTATGATTAATATTATTTGTGCAATAGACACTATTATAATAGAAGAGGATTTGATATGAAAGGTTTTAGTTATCATAAGGTAGAAACATGTCCGTGTTTATGTGTGGGCGTGTCTTACGAGATATTTTTGTTTTTAAAAGAAAAGTTTGGTAATTTAATAAATTCAGTTGAGTGTGTTTCTCACGCTGGTTTACCAGACTGATCCGGGCGTTCTTCCCTTTCAATGCTCGGGTCAGACCGAGTATATTTACAGGTTCGGATTGGTGCTTATGGAGCTTAAGCAGGAGAGCTGGAAGTCTTCAAGTCATATCCACGTATTTGTTTATTTTTTGCTGCTTTGTTATTTATATTATCAGCAATTGTAAGGACATGTTATTATAACTATCCAGGCTGATGATTGGTGATTGATTTTGAACTTTGATTGATGTATGTATATACAGTTTCTATTTTGTAAAGATCATTGATATGATATTATATGTTTTCCGCTGTAATGTGAGATTATGTATTGTTCTATTTGGTTCTCTCTTCTCTCTTTCTTCTCTTCTCTTCTTCTCTCTTCTTTTCTTTCTCATGAATTTCCGTCAGTCTGTGCTTTTGGGTCGGACATGTGTGGTTTATTGTCGACTCAAAGGGTACGGGTTTGCGGGTCGTCACAGTAGACACCATTTTCAAACGTTTGACTTTGATTTTAGATGTCTGAAAATAAATCCAAACGTTTGAATTAGGTCAGAAATGAACCCGTTCCTTTTGATTTCGCACTATTAAATAATTTGGACATTTAATTTCTTTTTCAAAAGTCGGACTTGGGCATTTTCATCGTTTTTGTTGTTTTAATTTCATTTCTTTTTCTCTATTTTTTTTTTCTTTTTTCTAAATTTATGTATGGCTTAAAGGTCAAACTTTTAACAAATCATACATATATTCATCCATTTATTTCGGTTTACAAAAGGATATAATCAAATCTAGGTGGTTAAGGGAATAAAAACGTTGACCTATTTTTATTGATCTAATTCCATTACCTAAACCAGATCTACATATTTAGAGGTGAACTACAATAGTTTGCCCTCCTGGAAGTTTCAATAATTATATTATCAAATTATCACCATAGGCTTTCCCCATAATTCCTATAGGTACAGATTTTTAATGTAAAATATCAAGTCAAATTCAAAATTCAAACATTTTAATTTACCTAGATGAACAAGGGAAATTTAGCTACTTGTTTCATAACATCACACATCATAATGGATCCACTCGCCTTTTCAAAGCTTTCCATCTTCTTCAAATCTTTGTGAATCTTCGTTCCTAAACCTCCAATCCCTGATTGGTTCGCTCTTCCTTCTCTCTTTCTCTTTTAACTTGATTCTCTCTATCCTTAATGTGATATGTTTTATATTGATTTTAGTTTAGAAATTTTTTAAAAGTGAATAAAAAGTGTTTAGATTTGACAAGTTTTGAGGAGGAAGAACGAGATAAGAATGTATAGAATTAGGAAGGCGACATCTAGGGTTTAGAATGAAGAAGACCGAGAGATAGGGCTTTATTTATAGTCGAATATTAGGGTTATTAGTTTAAATTCCAAAATCAACATTTGGAGAAATGACATTAAGTCTAGTTTCCACTGATCTGTTTTATTAATTTTAACAAGTTGTATATGTTTTCTAATTGTAAACGACATTCTAGATGCAATTGAATAGGTCTCGAGCCTAGTTCCAATGTTTGCAAAAATTTACTATTTTGTCCTTTTATATAAATTACATTTTACCCTTATTTGTGTTTTAATTTATTTATTAAAATTTCTAGGGTGTTACATTCTTCCGCCTTTAAAAGGATTTCATCCCTAAAATCTCTAAGGAATGGAAAAATACTTTTAACAATCAATATCTACAACCATTTACTCAATCATTAACCATTTGGAAACATTGTCCCTAAATTAAAAATTTCTAGTGCAGCATGTACATACAAGTATGACCTGTATATGAACATATAAGTACTGTGCAATTGGGCGATCTCATGAACTAGTTGACCTCCTAAAGTTTAAGTGCTTATGCCATGTATCCAAAATGTAAGCAAATTCCTGTTCTTATTCTTGTAGTTCTATATGGATGAGTAACCATTAAATAGATATGAAAAATGCAATAGCCATTATGCAAATATATAGATATAATAAAATGGATAAGGTGTTGCATGTCGTAAGCCAACATGAAAATATTAGCCCATATGTGCAATTCAAAATAATAATATACATCCATTACCAACTGTACCAACCATCCCTTTGAGGAATACCCAAAGGATAGATTATCAGGGTAAAATTAGAACTAAACTCTAGACCAAGACATCGATATGATCTAACAACGGAATGAGAACATATAATATATTGAACGTACATAAACAAAATAGGATGACAATATATAAGGGACCGCACTAGCAGAAGCAACTGAAAAATAAATATCAATACAAAAAAGTCAGAATACCTCAGCTCCTAAAAACACGGAGTTCTGAATAAGTATCTGATACAATGGTCTCATACATAAATAATAGGTCTATCGTGTACTACAAAAATATCAAGAATACATATCCAAAATTGATGCCATGCCTCAAAAGTGCTCTACCTGCACATTCTGATATCGTATCCCTAAAAGCACCTAACTCCCAAACTACTCAATCGAGTACCCAAGAGTTGTCATGACATAAAGAGACAAAGACAAAACACATGTCAGACTTAAAGCCTAGTGTAAGGGGAACTATCTCAAAATATATTATATCAAAACTGCATACAAATAAATAGGAGACAACTAAATCACAATCGGCTTTCTCCACAAAGGTGGCTTAGAGGTAATCCGGACTGTCCATAAACAAGCAAAGTAAACCTATCCAAACGATAGGAAATCGTACTAGAACCTGCTCTTCTCTTGTAATCAACGAGTTATCACAACTAATATAATGTGACTAATACATAACTGTATATCATGATAAAGTTTCCCAATATGCAAATGTAGAGAAAACACAGATATTACGATACAAACATATCCCAGAATACACGACAATATTTTCAAACAACTAATATAACACAAGGTGTAACTATAAGTGGTAAATAAAGAATATAAGTTGATACTCATCATTGTTAATGAATGGAGTCTGTGGTAGATTCTTGCCAAAGATAAATAGACTCAGTACCTGTAACAACCCTGTATTTTACAATTAATTTTAAATTGATTTTTCCAGATTTAAAAGCTTTATTTATGAAAAGAATAAATTTTGTTATTGTAAATATAAAAACTTTGATTTTGTATGTGGATTTGAATTCCAAATATGACTAAATTTAATATTTCCAGAAAATGTGAATTTTGGTCAAATAGTCAAACTTCGACTTTTAACTTGAAAATTTAAAGGTTTGAAATTTATGAATTTTATCTTTTATTATAAAAATAGATTTAATAACTTGAATACTGCTTTTTGTTTCGTTGAAAACGGATTTAAATTGCAAAAGTTATACTGTTTTCAATATTGTGTGTATATTGGGTTATTCAGCAATATTCTTTATTTTAAAATTATATAAATGACATTTTTATTTGATATATTTTATTCTAATTTGTACATTTATTTTATATAAAATATATTTTGGCTTTTAAATATTTTTAAAGTAAGGTAGGAATTTTTCCAGAGTTAGTAGTATTTTTCTTGCAAATTTCCATGCCCTGTTTGTAAATTTTAAACATTTTCTTTAATCCTTTTTCTATTTTCTCCAATTTAATTATCTATTTTATTTTGAAAATGATAAATAAATTATTTTAATTCAAATTTTCACTTCATAATATTTTTATAATGAACTGTATAGTTTTTCAAGACTGATAGTGATTTATTTATAATTTTTGAACACTGTTTGGTATTTTAAAGTAATTTTCTTCATTCTTTTTATATTTTTCCAAAAATTATTTTTTATTTTCTCATATTTATAATTGATTTCGGTTTGTAAAGTATTTTTCTGAATATTTTTGTTTATATAAAGATTAAAAAGAAAAGAAATATGGAAGGTTGTAAAACACTTTGAAACTTAAGCCCTTTTTTGTCCAAACCCTTCATTTTATTTAACTCCTCAAATTTTGCCCTAGCCATCTAAAACCCTAGTGTAGCCGCCACTTTTTGTTTCTCATCTTTTCACGTGAAAACAAATCAGCTCTTCATTTCTCATGGCTTCATCCAAAAATAGGTAATGGCCTCTCCTTCTTTTTCTTCTTTTTCTCTTCTTTTTCCATTGTTTTCCTATGGTTTTGCCTTGATTCTCTAGCTTGTTTGCTCGGCCACCACTTGCTTGCCATGGCCACCACCTCTACTACCTCCTCCTTGTCACCATCACCCACCTACCCCTCTGATTTGACCAGGCCACACCACTCCATGATGAACAACTCTATAAAAACTATGCAACATGCCTTGAAAACCCTTAACTATGCAAGCCATCACCTTATCACCTCCTCCCCTTCATTTTCCACCACCACCACCACCTTTGGCCACCACCACCATGTGACGACCCGACTTTCCACTCCCGGAAAATCGCATCGACAGTAAGAAAGAAAGGGGTGAGAAGTAGAAAAGAAAAGAAGAGAAAGAAAACAAACACAAATACTCACAGCGGAAACGGAATAAATATAATATATCACATAACTATTACATAGTATCATATACATCATCTATCAGAGTTACACAGATTACACATCACATACTAGACAGTTATAAACATCTGTCTAGTTATTAAAACTCAATACAAAACAAAGATCTAAACAAGATCAACACAGCGGAAACTACTATCTATCTACAACGCCGAAGCCTCCTGCTCCATTGCTCCTCCACAATTCGTTAAGGCTAACCTGAATCCCTTGGCTACTCGTAAAAATTTGAGTACCCAAGAGTTGATACCACATGTAATGGGACGAGCTAGTGGCGACTGGTAGGCTTTGCAACCATCCCAGACCCACCGTGGCATACAGTGATACCTCGAATTTGCTTTTACGGCCAGCCTCTCGACTCGCAACCAACCCTCACAAGGCCTTTACCTCTCAGGGACATGTAGGGGTAAGAGTCTCCCGTTCGCCACCAAACCGCGAAGCGAGAACCCCCTATCATGCTGTAATGTAGGAAATCCGATCCCTATCAATAACGTTAGCTACTCGTATTGACCAGAATCCATATACCACTCAACCGATCAATTAACACAATATAAAACCATTTTATATAACTAACAAATACGCGCTCTCGTATATATATATACACACTCAGACTCAAACAGGTTG
This sequence comes from Allium fistulosum, assembly GCA_030737815.1. Classification (NCBI taxonomy): domain Eukaryota; kingdom Viridiplantae; phylum Streptophyta; class Magnoliopsida; order Asparagales; family Amaryllidaceae; genus Allium; species Allium fistulosum. The sequence goes on from CM060902.1 coordinate 1,030,098,615, forward strand.
CTACAGATCCTGTCTCTAATGTAGAATGAGTGGCGTCCCGTTACACACCATCTCTGACCAGACTCTTACACACCACTCCAACCTCTGTCCAGATCTGGACTTGAATGGCCAAGCCCAAACTCCTATGGCCGAGCCCTTTTGGTGAACCAAAACCATGCTATGTTGCATAAGCCCCTTCACCTTCATGCTTTGCAACTTCTTCTCCATGCTTCACCACTTTGGCCATGCATTCTTATGCCCATACCTAAGCCATTCCCTGTTCAAATCAGAGCCAAAACCAACCCTTGACCATGCAAAAAAAAATAGAGGAAGCAAGGCAAAAGATTTGACATTCAAATCTCTTTTCGTTTAAAAGTTATTCCATTTCAAGTGCGTTGAAATTGTGTTTGTTTTGATGTATGTTTTGGGTTGTAATACAAGAGTTGTAGCTTTGGATCTTGCTCTCCACTCAAGTCCGTAGTCTTGTCATCGTGCTTTTGTTCCATTGTGGCATTGGTTTTGATATCTCCAGCACAAACAGGTGAGTTATTCTCACCAGACTATATGTACCTATATAACTAGTAAATTGACACCCTGCGAATATGTAGAAATATATTATCATGTTATATATGCTTATATTATTATCATATGATGTTCACACCTGTTATTACACCTGTTATATCATATGTTACTGTTATTTAATGTTATTCTGTTATTTATATCTGTTATCACACTGAAAGTTCCCTGTAGATTAGAATCACTATGGGTTGAAATGATACATACCCGAACGGACTTTAGAATAGGGAAAAATTGTTATGGGCTGAAATGATAGGCCTGAAAGATTTTTATTTAAATTATTTTAACTTGGGATTGCGGGTTTGAAATGATAGAACCCAGATTTTTCTTTTTAACTGCGGATTGAAATGATACATATCTGTATCACTTGACCTAAGTTATAAAATTATATACAGGCCCGTGGTTATTTTATAAAGTGTTTTGGATATTTTTAAGTATTTTAAAAATTATAAATTTATGGAATTTGATTTAAATAGATTTTGAAATGTATTAAAATAAAGAAAGTATGATTTTTTTCTATGTGTTAAAATGTAATTAATGAATGGTTTAACTGGATTTTTGAAATATAACCTAAGTTGGAAATTTGGAATTTTGGTTAAAATGATATTTAAGCTATATAAATAAAAATAAAAATTTAATTATATTTGTAAAATGGTAAATATGATAATTTGATTAAATCTGAATTTAAGTGATTTATTAAAGTATTATTGAATTTTCTATGAATTTAATTGGTTAAATAAATGAATGTTTAAAAGTGATCTTTTAAAATATAACTTGACTAGGAAATGTGAAATTTGGTTTTAATTAAAGGTTTAAGTTAATTAAATAAAATTGGAAATTTTGTTAAATTGTGAAGTGGTAATTTAAATTTGAAGTGTTAAGTCTATTTGTTGAAATGTGAAGAATTGGAACTTTTACACTTAAACTTATTAAGTAAATTGTTGAAAATTGGATTTAATTATAAGAAATTTATTGTGAAAAAAAGATATATGTTAAATGATATGTAAATGAACATTTTAAATGTTAAAATATGATTTTTAAAATGTTTATGTGTTTTAAATTAAAGTTATTTAATTGCTGGAAATACACTAACACCTGAAATTAACTTTTAATAGCATTCAGAAATGCTATAGATTCTGTTTTGAACTAAAATTGTGTAAAAAGAGCTATTACAGCATTTCTGAAATGCTGTAGTTGCTGTAGTTGAACTTGTAGGCTAATATTGAACTCAGGCCTATTATAGCATTCTTTGGAAATGCTATAATGATCTGCAGTCTATGTTGAAATCAAATTTAACCCTTGTTTTGAAATCTGAACTACCGCAGCACTTCTAAAATGCTGTCTTTTCTGTTTTGAACTATAATTCAACTAAAACTGAGTTTTAACAGCAGTTTTAAGTGCTGTCTTTGCTGAATTAAAAATGTTTTCAAATATAACTTATAGCAGTTGTTTTTAAATGCTGTGAAATGCTGAAATCTTAATAATTAGGCTTTTTGACTTAGTAAACAAACTCAGAATGGTTTGAAACTTTGGAAATTGAATACTTGATTTGAAAATATAATAATTACACTTTTAAAAGGTTTAAATGAATTATTTTGATTGGAATATAAACTATTTAAAGGTGATTTGAAATGATAGTAAATGAATGATATCTTTGAATTTAAAAGGTATTTAAAGTTGAATATTTGGATTTGAACTGATATGATATTTTATTATATAAAAATGGTTTGAAAATGAAGTTTTGGAAAGATTTGATATTTTGATATATTAAAATGATTTGAAATGAAGTTTTGAAAAGATATGATATTTTAAATATATTGAAATGGTTTGGAATTGATTTAATCTTTATTTTGATAAAGATTTGGATTTGAAATGATATTCTATTTTGAAGTATAAACTATTTCTAAATTATAACTACGGGTTATAATAACGATTGGTTGTTAAAGAGATCGGGATCGGATATGGACATACTCTCTGTCGATACCGAAAACCACTTTGACAACTGTGTACGCGGTGGAGTTTCCTGAATGAAGTAGGATGGTGGCGACGATCCTAAGGTATATACGTGGACCCAACTCCCGTGAGTTGGCATAAGGTGGCTAAAACAGGAGCGATTGACGGACCAATGAGGTAGCACCTCTTATCGGACACACTTCTTCGATACCATTCTATTACTTGTGATTGATTTGGTGGCCACCCTTGATTTGGGAGTGTTGTTCAAGGTGGGCGGTAGTGGCTGCTATGCGTCACCACTAGTCCGGATGCGTAATTGGTATATCTACCCTGGCATTGCCTAGTTGTGCCGTGTCACCTACCATATCGAGCTTTACTACGATTATGATTTTAAGATCCGACCGCGTTAAGGTTCTCCATCCCCTTAACGCTATTTTCTATATGATTATACTTTACTTATTTAGACACTATTATAATAGCGAATATTACTACATAGTAGTTATTTTAACGGATCCTTAGAGGATGGGCGGTCCCAAGCATCTTCTAAGTTACTTGTACCTTTATTACAGTTCACTTGAGTTGGTTTACATTATATAAGTATATATTGTCCTGACTCGAGTGTTTTGTGTTTTGCTTTACGCTCGGGTCAGCCTGAGTTATTCATAGATTTGGATTTCCACTCTCTTGGAGATTTGAATCGCTGGAGATTATCTACTTGTCATGTCCTATCTATTTCAATTCCGTTGTTCTACTCAGCTTGTACTTGGTTATTTTATTGAGACTTTTGTTGTACTCTATTTCTTCTGTTGTATCTTATGTAACTCTGACATATTTAGATAGTAGCTTCATGAACTACTATTTCTTTTACTTCCGCTGCATTATTTTACTCTTTGTTTGTGATCTGTGATTATATTTATTTACTGTATAGTTTGAGATTTGCCAAATTTTATTTACAACGCGGTATTTTGAGCAATTCAAGTCCGACATGTGCGGATGCGAATGATTGAAAATACCGGGTCATTACAGTTGGTATCAGAGCTTTGGCTTTGAGGCAAAACTCAGCATATGGAGTAGATTTATTTACAGAATCACTTTCGTTCGAGTTTGAATCTTTTCCTCTTGATTCGAATTTCCTTTGAATTTTTGGAACGTTCCCTGCGGTTCCAAAATTCATTCTTGTCCCTCACTATTCATGTTCTTTTGATTCTGGAGTATCCCATGACTCCACTTCCAATGATCTTTATAGTGAATTGGCGGTCTCGCCAATATTCTAATTTTCTTGTAAAAGGGTGAAAATCCTTTATAATCAGCATCGATTCACCGGAGATTTATATTTATCCTTGGTTAGATGCTAATATCTTTTATTATTCCAAACTCTATCTCTTAAGATCGAAGGTTGATTTACCCTAGAAAATCCACATTTGATCTTATCCATTAAGTCACGGTTGACCCGGTTAAGGTTGCCCGCGATTTATCTAAGCTTACCCATCTCTCTACTCTGTTTAATCATCTTGTCGTTTGTTCCAATCTATCTTCCAAACATTTTGAACTGTACTTGTAAATTAATGTTTTGTTTTATATTGTGTTGTTTGAATTATTGATGTTGATTTGGGTTTCCGATCGATTCGTCTGATCAACGCTATCGATAGGATTTCTAAAACACTTTGACAGAACAAACTGACACAATATTATTTTAAATTTGGTTAATGAAATAAAATTTTGATATATAAGTAAATTTATGGAACTTAATAAATTGATTTAAATTGATAATTTGAAATGATAATACTTGATTTATCATTTATTATTCTACAAATGAATTTATAAATAGTTGTTTATAAATTGATTTGGGAACTGAAATGAATTTGAATCAAGAATTTGAGAATTCAAGTTTCTGATGGTTTCAAACCTTGTGTTTTCAAGTTTTAAAAGGATATATTATTTAAAGTATTTCGAATAGAAATTTTGTTTTTAAAGAATTTTAAAAGGTTTAAAATTTAGTGCTCTTCTCTTTGTCGCTGGAAAATAATTTCGGTGATGACTGCAGCATCATCGACGTTCATTTTCGAGTTTCGAAGTGAAGAGACCATTCTGTTGTCTTGCTACAGCCTTGTTTTGGAAAATCTAATTGATTTGAATTTCTAAATATGACTGGATTATAATATATATAGATATATGATTTAAATTTAATTTGACATATTATGTATATATAATTACTTATCTCTAAATGGTTTGAAAGGAATCAGAAGTTTAATTCTTAAATTTTATTTAAAAAAAAAATAACTTCAGTTATAAGAAGAAAATCAAAAATTTTAATAAATGATTCAAACTTGAGATAATTGAATTGGAAAGTTTTATTTGTATAACACACAATTTCATTCCAATATAACTTACCTAAACTACATAGAAGTTGAATATGAAATTGGATAATATACAATATAGAAAGGATTTATAAATAAAATTTGAGTGGTTATAATACATGTTATACACTTAAATTTTAGTCATAAAAGATTAACAGAGGCAAATAGTAAAAAGGAATTTAAAGAGATTTTATTGAAATAACTTAATAATCAAATTTGATTTACTATGGAACCTTAAGTCTAACCTAGGAATTTTAATAAAGGTTATTTCCTAAAATGAATATGTTGTATAATAAATAATGTATCTTTGAATAGATAAAATAAAATACATTGGAATTGGAATTTTGGTAATAAAGTTTATTTAACTTGAATTCATAGTTTAATTGATGTCTAAATGAATAAATGTGTAAAGAAATTTGATTGTTATATTTGCTATATAAATATTTTATTTATGAAATAGATATGTCTTGAAAAATGAATAATTATGATTTAAATAGTTAAAATGTATTTTTACATCATTAAAACTTGATAATTAAGAATTTGGTTTTCAAATGGAAATTTGAAGTGTAACTTATTAAAGGAATATCTATTTATGAAATGGGTATTTTAAATAAAGTGTTAGGGTATGTGTTAAATTTAGAGCTAAGTAAAATAGTGAGCTTTTGACTTAATAAACGAAGTATAGTTTAATTTGGATATTCCATTCATAAAAGTTTATTTTAATAAGTCATAAGTTAAATGATATCCAAATGAATATTTCTGGAATTAAACTGATTTGAAGTACTAATATACCTACTGTAGCATTTTATAAGTGATGCTGTTTTGAAAATACAGTGTTTTGGAAATTTTTAAAATTGAATGAACTTAGAAATGTTACAACTTTAAAATGAATATTGTTTGATCTTGGATTAAAATGGTTTAAATGAAGATTATTTTTAAAAGGTGTTATGATTTTCTAAGTATTATGTTCTTTTTTAAGAATAACATTTCCAAAGTGTTATGATTTTTAGTAGTATGATTTCCAAATGATAAACATCCCTAAATTGTTATGATTTCAAAGCATTATTGTTTCAAATTTATTATCTTATTTTTTTTTTCAAACTATCTTTTGGTTGTCCTTATTTCTCTTATCTTGTTACAGAATGGGAAGGCTATTGCTTATACCAGTCTGTTTAGAAGTCTTTTTATAATCTTTGAAATCTTTGTTACTCCTTTTGGAATCTGAACACTGTTTTCCATCCATGGACCGTCGCTCATGTGAAAAGGGTGATTCAGACTCTAGAGAATCTTTTTCGTGTTTGTGTTCTTGATTTGATCACCTCCAACTTGTTAAACTTGCCTATAACAATAGTTATCAGGTGTAATTCCAATATTCTTATCATCTTGTCTTAATTCTATTCATTCTATCTTTTAGGTGCTTTCCCGTACCTCGTTCCTTTTCGGGGACGAAAAGTTTTGAGTGGGGGAGAGTGTAACAACCCTGTATTTTACAATTAATTTTAAATTGATTTTTCCAGATTTAAAAGCTTTATTTATGAAAAGAATAAATTTTGTTATTTTAAATATAAAAACTTTGATTTTGTATGTGGATTTGAATTCCAAATATGACTAAATTTAATATTTCCAGAAAATGTGAATTTTGGTCAAATAGTCAAACTTCGACTTTTAACTTGAAAATTTAAAAGTTTTAAATTTATGAATTTTATTTTTTATTATAAAAATATATTTAATAACTTGAATACTGCTTTTCGTTTCGTTGAAAACGGATTTAAATTGCAAAAGTTATACTGTTTTCAATATTGTGTGTATATTGGGTTATTCAGCAATATTCTTTATTTTAAAATTATATAAATGACATTTTTATTTGATATATTTTATTCTAATTTGTACATTTATGTTATATAAAATATATTTTGGCTTTTAAATATTTTTAAAGTAAGGTAGGAATTTTTCCAGAGTTAGTAGTATTTTTCTTGCAAATTTCCATGCCCTGTTTGTAAATTTTAAACATTTTCTTTAATCCTTTTTCTATTTTCTCCAATTTAATTATCTATTTTATTTTGAAAATGATAAATAAATTATTTTAATTCAAATTTTCACTTCATAATATTTTTATAATGAAGTGTATAGTTTTTCAAGACTGACCGTGATTTATTTATAATTTTTGAACACTGTTTGGTATTTTTAAGTAATTTTCTTCATTCTTTTTATATTTTTCCAAAAATTATTTTTTGTTTTCTCATATTTATAATTGATTTCGGTTTGTAAAGTATTTTTCTGAATATTTTTGTTTATATAAAGATTAAAAAGAAAAGAAATATGAAAGGTTGTAAAACACTTTGAAACTTAAGCCCTTTTTTGTCCAAACCCTTCATTTTCTTTAACTCCTCAAATTTTTCCCTAGCCATCTAAAACCCTAGTGTAGCCGCCACTTTTTGTTTCTCATCTTTTCACGTGAAAACAAATCAGCTCCTCATTTCTCATGGCGTCATCCAAAAATAGGTAATGGCCTCTCCTTCTTTTTCTTCTTTTTCTCTTCTTTTTCCATTGTTTTCCTATGGTTTTGCCTTGATTCTCTAGCTTGTTTGCTCGGCCACCACTTGCTTGCCATGGCCACCACCTCCACAACCTCCTCCTTGTCACCATCACCCACCTACCCCTCTGATTTGACCAGGCCACACCACTCCATGATGAACAACTCTATAAAAACTATGCAACATGCCTTGAAAACCCTTAACTATGCAAGCCATCACCTTATCACCTCCTCCCCTTCATTTTCCACCACCACCACCACCTTTGGCCACCACCACCATCTCTGACCAGACTCTTACACACCACTCCAACCTCTGTCCAGATCTGGACTTGAATGGCCAAGCCCAAACTCCTATGGCCGAGCCCTTTTGGTGAACCAAAACCATGCTATGTTGCATAAGCCCCTTCACCTTCATGCTTTGCAACTTCTTCTCCATGCTTCACCACTTTGGCCATGCATTCTTATGCCCATACCTAAGCCATTCCCTGTTCAAATCAGAGCCAAAACCAACCCCTGACCATGCAAAAAAAAAATAGAGGAAGCAAGGCAAAAGATTTGACATTCAAATCTCTTTTCGTTTAAAAGTTATTCCATTTCAAGTGCGTTGAAATTGTGTTTGTTTTGATGTATGTTTTGGGTTGTAATACAAGAGTTGTAGCTTTGGATCTTGCTCTCCACTCAAGTCCGTAGTCTTGTCATCGTTCTTTTGTTCCATTGTGGCATTGGTTTTGATATCTCCAGCACAAACAGGTGAGTTATTCTCACCAGACAATATGTACCTATATAACTAGTAAATTGACACCCTGCGAATATGTAGAAATATATTATCATGTTATATATGCTTATATTATTATCATATGATGTTCACACCTGTTATTACACCTGTTATATCATATGTTACTGTTATTTAATGTTATTCTGTTATTTATATCTGTTATCACACTGAAAGTTCCCTGTAGATTAGAATCACTATGGGTTGAAATGATACATACCCGAACGGACTTTAGAATAGGGAAAAATTGTTATGGACTGAAATGATAGGCCTGAACGATTTTTATTTAAATTATTTTAACTTGGGATTGCGGGTTTGAAATGATAGAACCCGGATTTTTCTTTTTAACTGCGGATTGAAATGATACATATCCGTATCACTTGACCTAAGTTATAAAATTATATACAGGCCCGTGGTTATTTTATAAAGTGTTTTGGATATTTTTAAGTATTTTAAAAATTATAAATTTATGGAATTTGATTTAAATAGATTTTGAAATGTTTTAAAATAAAGAAAGTATGATTTTTTTTCTATGTGTTAAAAATGTAATTAATGAATGGTTTAACTGGATTTTTGAAATATAACCTAAGTTGGAAATTTGGAATTTTGGTTAAAATGATATTTAAGCAATATAAATAAAAATAAAAATTTAATTATATTTGTAAAATGGTAAATATGATAATTTGATTAAATCTGAATTTAAGTGATTTATTAAAGTATTGTTGATTTTTCTATGAATTTAATTGGTTAAATAAATGAATGTTTAAAAGTGATCTTTTAAAATATAACTTGACTAGGAAATGTGAAATTTGGTTTTAATTAAAGGTTTAAGTTAATTAAATAAAATTGGAAATTTTGTTAAATTGTGAAGTGGTAATTTAAATTTGAAGTGTTAAGTCTATTTGTTGAAATGTGAAGAATTGGAACTTTTACACTTAAACTTATTAAGTAAATTGTTGAAAATTGGATTTAATTATAAGAAATTTATTGTGAAGAAAAGATATATGTTAAATGATATGTAAATGAACATTTTAAATGTTAAAATATGATTTTTAAAATGTTTATGTGTTTTAAATTAAAGTTATTTAATTGCTGGAAATACACTAACACCTGAAATTAACTTTTAATAGCATTCAGAAATGCTATAGATTCTGTTTTGAACTAAAATTGTGTAAAAAGAGCTATTACAGCATTTTTGAAATGCTGTAGTTGCTGTAGTTGAACTTGTAGGCTAATATTGAACTCAGGCCTATTATAGCATTCTCTGGAAATGCTATAATGATCTGCAGTCTATGTTGAAATCAAATTTAACCCTTGTTTTAAAATCTGAACTACCGCAGCACTTCTGAAATGCTGTCTTTTCTGTTTTGAACTATAATTCAACTAAAACTGAGTTTTAATAGCAGTTTTAAGTGCTGTCTTTGCTGAATTAAAAATGTTTTCAAATATAACTTATAGCAGTTGTTTTTAAATGCTGTGAAATGCTGAAATCTTAATAATTAGGGTTTTTGACTTAGTAAACGAACTCAGAATGGTTTGAAACTTTGGAAATTGAATACTTGATTTGAAAATATAATAATTACACTTTTAAAAGGTTTAAATGAATTATTTTGATTGGAATATAAACTATTTAAAGGTGATTTGAAATGATAGTAAATGAATGATATCTTTGAATTTAAAAGGTATTTAAAGTTGAATATTTGGATTTGAACTGATATGATATTTTATTATATAAAAATGGTTTGAAAATGAAGTTTTGGAAAGATTTGATATTTTGATATATTAAAATGATTTGAAATGAAGTTTTGAAAAGATATGATATTTTAAATATATTGAAATGGTTTGGAATTGATTTAATCTTTATTTTGATAAAGATTTGGATTTGAAATGATATTCTATTTTGAAGTATAAACTATTTCTAAATTATAACTACGGGTTATAATAACGATTGGTTGTTAAAGAGACCGGGATCAGATATGGACATACTCTCTGTCGATACCGAAAACCACTTTGACAACTGTGTACGCGGTGGAGTTTCCAGAATGAAGTAGGATGGTGGCGACGATCCTAAGGTATATACGTGGACCTAACTCCCGTGAGTTGGCATAAGGTGGCTAAAACAGGAGCGATTGACGGACCAATGAGGTAGCACCTCTTATCGGACACACTTCTTAGATACCATTCTATTACTTGTGATTGATTTGGTGGCCACCCTTGATTTGGGAGTGTTGTTCGAGGTGGGCGGTAGTGGCTGCTATGCGTCACCACTAGTCCGGATGCGTAATTGGTATATCTACCCTGGCATTGCCTAGTTGTGCCGTGTCACCTACCATATCGAGCTTTACTACGATTATGATTTTAAGATCCGACCGCGTTAAGGTTCTCCATCCCCTTAACGCTATTTTCTATATGATTATACTTTACTTATTTAGACACTATTATAATAGCGAATATTACTACATAGTGGTTATTTTAACGGATCCTTAGAGGATGGGTGGTCCCAAGCATCTTCTAAGTTACTTGTACCTTTATTACAGTTCACTTGAGTTGGTTTACATTATATAAGTATATATTGTCCTGACTCGAGTGTTTTGTGTTTTGCTTTACGCTCGGGTCAGCTTGAGTTATTCATAGATTTGGATTTCCACTCTCTTGGAGATTTGAATCGCTGGAGATTATCTACTTGTCATGTCCTATCTATTTCAATTCTGTTGTTCTACTCAGCTTGTACTTGGTTATTTTATTGAGACTTTTGTTGTACTCTATTTCTTCTGTTGTATCTTATGTAACTCTGACATATTTAGATAGTAGCTTCATGAACTACTATTTCTTTTACTTCAGCTGCATTATTTTACTCTGTGTCTGTGATCTGTGATTATATTTATTTACTGTATAGTCTGAGATTTGCCAAATTTTATTTACAACGCGGTATTTTGAGCAATTCAAGTCCGACATGTGCGGATGCGAATGGTTGAAAATACCGGGTCATTACACTACCTCAGTGTACAATACACCCCTAGTCGCATCTAGTGTGGTCAAACTCGTGTAGATATCATTGTACCCCTCCGTGAGCATAGGTGATATATGACCTACTTTATATATAAAAAAATTGAGTATGCGTCAGATATCGATCACAATCTAGTGATTCCCGTTGAGCTCCCAAAATAAATAGAGTCAGTATCTCGGTGTACAATAGACCCCGAGGCACATCTCTAGTGATGAGTCTCATATAGATCTCATTGTACCCTTTAGTGAGCATAAGTGACATATGATATACTGAATTTACTTGAAACCTATGTGGATCTTACCGTACCCATCAATGGGCTTAAGTGATATATGATCCACTTTTAGATGATTGTCATCCTCTCTCCTCGGCCATCAACGATTTCTTAATAAATTCACATAACCTCTCTAGAAAAGAGAATGACGAACATATCCCGTATAATGTGCCATGAGGACCATAAAGGAACGCTGATGCTATATATATATATATATCTATGTATGTATGTATGTATGTATGTATGTATATGTATATGTATATGTATATGTATCAAATATAATGTCACATAATCAAATACGCCTATTGTAACGACTCGGAATTTTGGTCATTTGATTATGAAAGTTTGATTTATTTTTAATGTTGAATTTGAAATATAAATTTATTTTGAATATGGAGATTTTGGTTGAATTAGTGAAATGGTTTAAAAAAATTCAAATATAGCGATTAAACGAATTTGGTGAATAGTAAATTTACTAATTGAAATTGGGTAAATATGCGAACCTGGAGATAAATGTAGCGATCCGCAGTTCCATACACTTTGAGTTGATAATAATTCACTCTTATTCAACCCAAATTGTACGAAAGAGCGAATAACTAGGGTAAGAAGAAAGAGGTAGAAGAAAAATAAACAACAACACAGAATCTCACAATCGCAGCCGAACAAAATATAATATATAATAACAGATTTTTGTATAAGTAACAGTTTATATACTTACAATCATCAGAGTACAACATTAAATACATCAATCTGGACAGTTATAATAACTTATCCTCATACATCGGAAATATAAACCAAATACGAAAATACGTTCGAACTCCTCTAGCTTGCCTCCTGAGCTCCATAGGATTTTGACCTGAAACTGTAATACTCGGTCTGACCCGAGTATTATAATAAAATAACACCCGAGTCAGTCTAGAAAACCAACGTAAGAAAACACATTCAATTTTAATTATTAGAGTTATCAAAATCATTTAAAAAACAAAGGTATCTTGTAAGTCCGTGTCACACATAAACACGACGGGTTTTTTCCTTACGATAACCAAAACACTTTACAGAAAATCCAGTGATATTATAATAGTGTCTAAATACAAATACTTATTCAAATAGCCGAAATTGTTACATTAATTAAATTCCAGCATACTAGGCTTTACAAACAAAAACATAAGGCTCGTATTGGAAAATGGATTCCATACAATGACTGGGCCACTGGGGTACCGCCCATCACAATACACCTCTAGAACAATGTACCGAGGACCATCGTCGGGATCCCCTGCTAAACAAGACCGGCCTACCCCTAACCTGGATAGACCGAATATGTTATCACCCTAGGTGTTCCCACCCTTACAATCGAGCGCTCCTTCTTTCGTGCACAACCATATCCATAATATTTAGGTTTTCGAGGACAACTAGAAAACTGATAACATACCTTAATTGTGTGTGACCCACTTAGCCTTCTTGGATCTCCCCTGTTTTAGTCATTCCCGGTTGATGAGGCTTGAGGCTAAGCATTACCTTTCAAGAAACAATTCTACTTAAAATTCTCATCGTCCTCCAATGACGATGTTCTGATAGCATTCGTCCATACAAGTTGTCCTAGGTATAGACAAACCGAATCACCGTCTTCATGGTATTTATTCGTAACGTTCAAACCGGATCGAAGTGGTTTTCAGATAATTAAATCCAATCCTGGTCTCTTCGAAACGATTAACGAAATTGGCCAATATTGATAGTCGGTTATTTGACTATCAATAAAATATCCATAAGCAATCACTAGGCCCAATTATTATAAACCTCCAAAATATTTATTCCAAAACATCTTCACTAAGATATATATTCAGTCTCTTTCAATATTTCTATATTTGAAAACAATTTCAACACTTGTATCCATAACAGGATATTTCACCATTTTCAATACTTAGAAATATTCCCAACTTCCATTTTTATAACACTTAGAAAATATTTCTATTCCAAATCATTTCCCACTAAAATTATTTCCAAAACCTTCCTTTCAATACTTAGGAAAATATTTATACGTAGAATTTCCAAAATCATCTTGATATTAAACTTGGAAATATTTCATAACTTATCTCATAAGTCTTCGAAATTTTAATAAATTCTTCCTACGATTTCCAAACTGATTATACTTATTTATAATCCCAACCAACCTTTTATAACTTCTTTAAATGAATTCAAATTCTTTCCAAAGTTATCGCATCTAAACATTGGAAATTTTCTTAAGTCTCTAGAATTCCATTTATAAGATTTCTCTTATAAAATCTCATCCTTAAATTAAAACCTGTTTACACATCTCGAGAGAATTTTATAAATAATTTTTCAATAATTTCAACTATATATATATAATGAGCATTTTTAAAGAATAGTAATTTATTTTTATTTTTAAATTATGTTTTAAGTTACGATTTAAAATATTAAACACTTTTAATAAACCATCAATAACTCATCTAAAATAAAAAAAAAATTTACAAAGCTGATTATAAAAATTTAAAATTTTATTTCAATAAATATTAAATATTTAAAAATCCATTTTCCATGGTATTCCAATACTAACTAGTTTAAAATTTCATAGTTTAAATAATAAGTTTTTCCCCTTTGAAAAACGAACTTAACTTCTTAAAACTAAAAATATATTTTAAAATCTCAATAACCAATTTAATTTATAACTTCCTCTCGATTTCACAACATATCGATTCATTGTCGATTCCCTAACCATTCTCATTTCAAAAATAGAATCTACTATTTTTCTCAACCCTGTTTCCATATTCTAATATAAATTCACCCGATGAATTTATATTTCCAATTATCATCTGATATCGAATTCCTTTATTTATAAACATTATTTACCAATTTTTTAACCCCTTTGGTTTTACCAGTTTATAAAACAAATGTTATTTATAAAATTCCATTATATAAATTCATTTCTTATAAATTCCATTTATACTTCCAATCTATTTTTAATATTGGTTTTAACTCCTTTTTTATATTTCCAGAATATCATTTATAAATTCTCTTATATAATTCATTTTTTTTAAATCTCTATTTAATAATTCACAATAGTTAAGTATAACCAAAAATCAAATATATTTCTCCAATTCAATTTCTTTTATATAAACCCGATTCCAATATAAATATTTTTTTATATCAAAAATTCCTTTTTATTCCTTCCATTTAAAAATATATTTATGGTATTTAAAATATCAAATTTTAGGCCAGTGCTAGAATAGCATCCAATAATTTCAATAACTACAATAATCTATACTAGATTATTCTACACAATCCATATATTACAATATATGAAATTAAATTCAACATTTTGAGAGATACAGTTGGATCCCTCCAACCTGTTTCCCTGCATCCACAGATGTTAATACAACATAAAAAAATACCAATCCTACTTCGAGGGGGATATCGCGGTATATAGGGTCATCTGCTATTATGCGGGGCGCATAGGGTCTCATCCGCTATAATGTGCTGGAATATCACTCCAAATACTAATATATATATATACACACGCTACTATATATATAATATATCATTCATCAAATAATAAATATTATATCAACCAACATTAAATAATCAATTTTAGCTATTTTTAAAATTAATCTGATAATCCAAATGAGTGAGAATTTCTCACTTTGATTTTAAATTCCCCAAATGCTTATTTTAGATTAAATCGAACTTCGCCTGACGTTCGATTTTACCTAAAATTTCCAACTATCTCTAATTGACTTCAAATAAATTCCAGGTTGTAGTGTGTGGCGATACGAATCCAACGTCGCTTTGGTTCGTCGATACTGCACCTTGCACTCAAAATTTATTAAGTTTATAGCAATTGATTTTTAATTAAAATCCTAAAAACTATTTACATTTTAAATTATAATTTAGTTTAAACTGGTTACCAACCCTTCTCTACATATCGAGTTGACCATGCCGCCTAGGTCGACCGGACCTCTGCCATTCTCTGCCGACAACTTCTCTGCCTCCACTGCACCTGCTAGTGCCAGCACCTCCTTCCAGAACTTCACCTTTGACCAGAAAACATCCTAACCCGAAACCCATAAGCCTTCCGATCATCGTCACCATGCTCGCCCATGCGGCCCAAATCCCTCCACACTTTACGTTCATCACAACCGAAGGCGAACCCTTCTCCATCTCAAACAGCAAACCTTATCTTCCCTAACCCAACATCGTCATTGTCGAGTTAGCTAAAGAGGCGGCGCACCCTTCATACTCCACCTAGAATTGAAGCTCATCTCCTCGCGAAGGCAAATACGACACCAAAACGCCAATCTCGACTTCAATTTGACTCACGACATCCTTTGCCAAACCTCACAAACATCCACAGCACCCTACGAGATCGCCGTAGATTGAAGCTCCCTCGAATTCAAGACCTTTGAGCTTGGTTTCATGGATTTTCTTTGCGATTTCGAATTAATCTCAATTCTCCTCCCCCCCCCTTTTCTTGTGTTCGTTTTCGACTGAAAGGGAAATGGAGAGAGGAGACTCGGGTTTAAAATTGAATAAGTTTAAAAATCGAGTATTTCTTGAATTGATTTCATTCATTTTTTTTATATATCGCGACCTTTATCTGGAAAGAAAAGGGAGGAAAAAGACGTGATTTGAAGGGGAAAGGAAACGTTGCGTGGTTGAATGGAGAAGGGGCTGATTTGATTTTGGATCTGATTATATATATATATAATCTCGTTATTAGTAACTAAAAATCTACAATCCCTATATAGGCATGCTGCTAGGCATTTATAATGTTATACCCCTATTCTGAACGCAATGGAAAAGGTTTCGTGTCCTAATTCGATCGTATGGAGAAGATAGGTTTTTGGACCCAATTATTATATTAGATTTCGATATTAATTTCAACGCGTTTCTATCCTGTACGACCAAACGATAACTCCAAATTCTACGAAATTTGAAATCCGATAATAATACACTATTACGGATCCAATGGAACTAGTTTCATCAAATTCCGAGACTGTGCCCCGGATCGCTATTTTAACGCGTCGATTAAATTGACGATTTCAAAAATTGTCGGAACCACTCAAAATTTTCAATTTTAAAAACTCATTAAATAAATTAAAAGTCCAAATCCAATATTTAAACCATTTAGATATTCAAATTAACCGTCGAAAAATTCTGGTCATTACATTCCTCCCCCTTAAAAGAATTTCGTCCCCGAAATTGCTAAGGTAGGAAAAACGTTCCAAACCCAATACTTATCCAAAACACACTTAGTGAAACTCGATATTCCACTTTTCTAATCTTTTAGTTCCAGCCAAAAAATTTAGTTTTCAATTCTAATTCCAAAACCCTTTTCAATTTAAATTTGAAATCAATTTGTAGTTAGGAAAAAAAAATTTCAAAAATTTTTCTAACACCCTAAATTTCCGAATTTTTTTGGCAGGGTCTCCTTTGTACGGAGAGCCTTTTGCAATATGATAAGAGAGATAAATATATATACATCGATCCACATGGTCGGAAAACAAAATATATATATCAATATTTATAATTTGCAGTATTTAATCCAAAAACGTACCTTTTTTAGCGTTTTTAAGCATTATTAAGCAAGCAAGTTTACTTCATATGCAATTATGCAACCCAAATCTAGCCCGACAGCCTCCGGGTACCTGTACTTACTCAGTTTAAACCACATAAGTACTAAAATATGAAATTCATCAACAGTTCACTTATTTAAATAGTCAAAACACATAACCTTCATAAGTAATGCATGCTAAACATATATTTATAAGTAATTACCGGGTCTCGATACTAATTTAATTACTTTCAAACAATCTGTATACCATTTCATTCAATTTAAATAATTTACAACTCACTTTACACGCATTCAAATTATTTTTAAACCAAACAAACCCATATCCATTCCAAATTGATTAAAATTCAATTTATTCACATTTTATTTATTCATAGAATTTTATTTACTTCCGTTTACGCCAAACGTTAATTTTTTTCTATGCAATTTCGGCGATATTCATTTAATAGAATAATCATTTTATGTTATAGCTATTTTAAATTGATTCTAATCAATTTATATTCAATTCTATTCCACTTCAAATTTATTCTCAATCAATTCATTTACTAATTAATTAATTAGTTCATTCATTTTATTCACTTCAATTTCAATTCCACATTCAAATTCATTTTTGAATTCATTTAAATGATATCAAGGCCATATTCAATTTATTTATACTCAAATTGAATTTATTTATACTCAAATTGAATTTATTTATAACTTAAGCCATTACTATCCTAATCCATTTCTATTTCATTCGATGATATTTCGAATTATATTAAATTCGCTTAAAATTTAAAGTCGGACTCTATTTATAACTTAAGCTCCATTTCCAATATCCACTTTTAACCTATAATCCAATTTTATTCAAATAATTAGTATCCATTCTATATTCAATTAACTAATTAATTATCTAATCAGTTCACCTCAAATTTATAACTCGATATCTGACTTTTGTCTCAAAAATCACTTCTTTTAAGTTACTTGAGTTCAAATTTATTTTATACTTCAAGATTGGATTTTATTTCCTTCACCAAAATATCAAACCATTTTTATTTTGGGTTTTCTATTTCACTTTTAAATTTTATAAGTTACACAACTTATTTCTCTCATTTCCATCAATTTTTACACTCAAGTATATTCACATTTTATTTTTAACTCGAGATTATACATCTATTTATAGCCTAAGTATATTTTTATTCCGTTAACTTCAATTTTTATAAGCTATTCCAATTTATTTATTCACAATTCCAATTCTTCACTTGAATTTTATTTCATTCAAAATTTTATCCATATGGTTATATAATCATTTCACAACTCGAAATTTATATTTACTTCAATTCGACATTATTTCTAATCCAATTCAAATTTTATAACTTATGGTTATACAGTCACTTTATAATTCACATTTACATATTTAATTCAATTCCAATTGTCCTTTTTATTTAAATTTCAATTCCTTTTTACCCAATATTTCAAAACCATATTCGAGTTATTCATACTTAAGTTAAATTTTCACTCCAAACAAATTTTATTTTTAATTCATTCAATTTCATTATATATTTCAATTACTTCACTTAAGTTAACTCCCATTTCATTAATACACTATATTAATTCAATTCAAATCCAGCCAATTAAATTTCCAAAATTTAATTTATCCAACTTAACTTAAGTTGAATTTCCATTTTAACTTACTCAAGTTAAAATTTATTTCCAAAATTCAATTTCCATATCTTTCTTTAAAATCATTCACCATTTATAAGTTCATAACTTATTTTCTGATATTTTCTAAAACATTTAATAAGGATTTCAAATTCAAATACCTGGTATTTATTTCAAATCACTTTGAAATCAACTATATATATACACACTCTTTGGTTTACAAACTCTTCCTTTGGAATTTTCAAAATCACTTGGTTTTATTCCAAAACAAATTCCCTTGGAATTTCTAACAACGTTTGTTTTTCAACAAGAATCTCCAAATCAATTATTTCGGTAGCAACCCATCACTTAGAAACTCGAAAATGAACACTGATGATGTGGTCATCATCATCAGAATTATTTTCTAGCGAATGAAGTGAGTTCAGTGCTATATTACTTCCAAAATCCATTTAAAACAAATTTTCTCTTCAAAAATATCTCCAAAATAATAATACTGTTATTTATCTTCAAACACTTTGGAAAATACTTTCAAAATCTCCGGGATTTAAATTTTCCAAATCCTGGTTTGAATCCATTTTTAGTTTTTAACCCATTCGTATAATATACAATCTAATTTGGTTTTATATATAACCATTTTAATTCTTATTTTGATTATATAATAACAACCAAACACATCACTACAATAATATTTTGGAAAATTATTCCTTTTATGTCAAAATATAATTTGGGTAAAATTATTTCATTTACCCGCTTCAAAACCATACCGTGTCAGTTTATCGTGTTCAAGTGTTTAGAAACTCCTATCGATTTAAGTGGCATCCCACTACTCGAATAGAATTTATATACCACTCACCAATAAATCAACACAATATAAATCATTTTATATTCACTAACAAATACGCGCTCATATCTATTAATACACTCAAACTCATTCTATGGTACAGCTCACCCTATCTCTAATGAGTAATCCCCACCAGAGCCAAGGTTCTCACTTAACCTTCAGCTCTGGTACCAAGTGTAGCGACCCTCAGTTCCGTACCCTTTGAGTCGATAATAATTCACTCTTGTTTAACCCAAATTGTACGAAAGAGCGAATAACTGGGGTAAGAAGAAAGAGGTAGAAGAAAAATAAACAACAACATAGAATCTCACAATCGCAGCGGAACAAAATATAATATATAATAACAGATTTTTGAACAAAATAAGCTGTAATAGTTTATATACTTACAATCATCAGAGTACAACATTAAATACATCAATTTGGACAGTTATAATAACTTGTCCTCATACATCGGAAATATAAACCAAATACGGAAATACGTTCGAACTCCTCCAGCTCGCCTCCTGAGCTCCATAGCATTTTGACCTAAAACTGTAATTGTGATGACCCGGTATTTTAGCAGTATTATTTTAATATATATTTAATCTAATTTAAATAAAAAGTAAACTTATCATTTTAAAATGAATATGACTTTCAGAATAATTGCCATTTATTTGTATGGATTTATATTTTTGAAAAGAAATTGAATTGAAAATTTAAATTAAATCTCTTAATAATAGTCACAATAAAACTTATCTTATAATTGAATTAAAATACTTTACTTTGTTTATATTTGGTAAATATTATATATAGAACATAAGCAATTACTGCTATCTATTCTTAAGCCTAAATCAAAATCACTTCAGCCCCAAAGGAAGTTTGTTGGTCAAAGGAGGTAGGCAAAGAAAAGATCGTCGGCGATAGGGGATTTTGTCGAACAGGGTTAAATTTCTGTTGAGTGTCGTGGAGCTTGTTCTCGTTTTGCTGGTGGGTTCGTCGATCAGGGTGATCGAGAGGGTCGTCAAGGTCGGTGTCGTCATGTCGTGGGTCGTGGTGATGATCATCGATGATCGGAACTGTTGTGCACGTGCATAGTGGTCACTTGCGTATCTGGTGGAAGATGTTTTGGGAAGATGAAGTTTATCACGGAGTTGTGCTCGTGCATTTTGATGTGCGACTCGAAGTAGGTGAGTTTGGCAGATGACTCGAGGCTGGCACGAGTTTGTAGTGTGTTTGACTCGAGTTTTGGCCTAAGGGGATCTTCAGTTGTAATCTAAAGCAAAATTTTTGTAAAACGAACCAAGTTTTAAATATTTTTAAAACAAGGTAAGTAAAGTTTTTAAGTTATGTGATTTGTTTAACTTAAACTCGTTAAGTTAAAGTCTGTAGTTATTTTAAAACTTAATTTGGAAATGCAATTAAGTGTTGATTAAAAGAAACTTGTTTTAAATCATATGTTAATGATAATTTAGCAGTTAATAAGATAAATGTTTTATCTTAAATTTATTAGAGATTGATGTATTAAATAATTAAAGATTTACTAGCAAATAAATAAGGATTAATTATATTGTAATTAAGGGTCGTTAATTAGAAAATCCGAGACTAATGAATTAAGAAATTAAGTTGTAATCAAGTATTAATTAATTAAGTTATTAGAGATCTATCAATCGTTAATTAAGGATTAATTAACTAGTAGTTAAGAATTAATTAATTGTAATTAAGTTTTATAAATTGATAATTAAGGTTTATTAATTAATAATTAAGGGATAATTAATTACTGAATAAGGTTAAATAAATAAGTGATAAATTTTAAATTTTCTTCTTTGTAATTAATTGAAGGAATAACTAATTTCTAGAAGTGATTAAGGGTCATTAATGAATTAATTAAAGATTAATTAATGTGAATGGTTAAGAATAATTAATCTATGTGATTTATTAAAGATTTATAACTTAATGTAATTAAGGAATAATTAATCAAGGAGGATTAATTGGGATGCATGATTAAAGAATGATTAATTAATTGAATTGTAATTGTTTAATGTTAAGTAAGCAGGATTAAGGTAATCCAAGTGAGCAAGTTGGTGATTAATTTAATTGGAAATTAATTAAACCAATTGAGAATTATATATCCTATAATCTTGCTTATGGATGGTTGAATGGTATTGGATGAATTGAATTGGTTGATATCTCTTATATGTGATACTTTGAGATATGTTTGGTTGAACAGAGATATTATGGTTTATCTACCTAATTTAAATTGTTGTGTGAATACGAAATCCTGAATATAATTGTATTGTTTAACTTATACGCTTGTTTAATGAACAACTTTGGATTCGAGGAGGCCGGGGTCGGGTACTAGTAAATACCCGAAACCACTTCGATCCTATATAAATTGATATGTGATGTCAATTGGCTAAAATGGAATAATATAAACCTTTGAACTAAGTTAGAATACTTAGTATTTGAGTCTTAAGTGTTGGGCATAACAAGTAATGAACTCGTAGTGAAGTTCGAGTTACCCGGGTTTCCTTTTAAATTGGATTAGTATTTCATGTTATATGGGTTTACTCACGATGGTTTCCAGCCTGACCCGGGTGTTACGTTGATGTAATGCTCGAGTCAGACCGAGTATTACAGATTTTCAAGTAAGGATGTTCAAGAGCTCAGGTGGCGAGCTGGATGGCAGGAACGTATGGAGTGTATCCCGCTGTGATATATTTGGACATGTTGATTATATATGTCCAGTGATTGTGTATATGTTGTAACTCTGATGTATTAAAGTGTAAATTCAACTGATACAATTTCTTTGTATAAATGGTATCTAAAGTGATGGGGAATCATTCCCAACAGTCGAATGTGAGATTC
Organism: Allium fistulosum; assembly: GCA_030737815.1. NCBI lineage: Eukaryota > Viridiplantae > Streptophyta > Magnoliopsida > Asparagales > Amaryllidaceae > Allium > Allium fistulosum. The sequence continues at coordinate 1,030,120,973 of CM060902.1, forward strand.
TGTGACTTGTTTTCTGTTTCTTCTTCTTCTATCTCTTTCTTCTTTTCATAACTATCTGGAATTTTCGGGATAGAAAATTCCGGGTCGTTACGGTTGATATCAGAGCGAAGGTTAAGCGAGAACCTTGGCTCTGGTGGGTTTACTCATCAGGGATAGGGTTAGTACTACCCTAGGATGAGTTGAGTATATATATGTATATATGAGAGAGCGTACTTGTTATTTTCTTATATAAAGATTTTAAATGATTTTAAGTAAGGATATATTTTGATATATATAAAGCAAATTTTCTTACTAATAAATGTTAAAGTAATTGGTTGTTAAAAATTATTGGAGTTAAATAAAATAATGAGAATTAAGTGTTAATAGTAATACAACCAAATTTAAATTGAATGAAGATAAATTTGGAATGTGTAACAACCCGCATATTTGTCGATTTCATATTTAAATATTTTATAGTTAATCGGATTTTGGTCCAAAAAGCTACTTTTTGCATACGGACGAATTAGGACTCGAGACCCCTTCCATTGAGTTCGAAACGTCGTTTGCAATCTTTTAAGTATAAACATCGATATGTTTGGAGATAATGGAATTTTCGTCACTTTTTGCTTTGGGCATTTGGTTTGGACTGAACCTCTTCTAACTCAGCCCCAACCCACCTTTTCTTCCTCACTTCTTCAAACACTTCAAGCTTCTTCAAAAATGGTGGAGGGAATGAGAAATTAAAACTCCAAAGTTTTAATCTTCATTGCAAATCCAACATCTTCTCCGAATTCAAGTGAAGACATTGATTCAAGCTTGTTGTTTGCCTTGTTTAGCTTCAAGCTTCATCTTCATTGGTTTTTGGTGCAAAGGTGAGATTTTTATCTCACATCTTGCCTATAATTGTCATTGGACTGTTGGGAATGATTCCCCATCACTTTAGCATGCATATTTGCATTTGGTTTGAATTGGATTGGCGAAAAACTCCAAATTTTAGTGTTTTGGTGAATTTCCCGTAGTTAGGTCGTTCTGCCTCGGAACTGACTCGTTCGCACTTAGGTCGCTAGGACTTAGGTCGTAGGTCGTTGGTCCATAGGTCGCTCTGACCTGGAGAAGGCTCTGCCTGCATTTAACTCGTTCTGGATTTAGGTCGTTCGCCCCTAGGTCGCGGCTACGTTTGGTCGTAGGTCGCTCGCTGTGCTTCAGTCGCTAGGTTGCTAGCTCGTAGGTCGCTAAGTCGTAGGTCGTCTCCGACCTTACATCGCCCAGCTTGTTTGAGTTAGGTCGCGCCACTTTTAAGTCGCGTCTCTTTTAGGTCGCTCAACACTGTGTTGTTAGGTCACGTGTCTTTAGGTCGCGTGTTTTTAGGTTGCGTGCCTCTTTTATTTAGGTCGCGAGTTTTTAGGACGCGTGCCTCTTCCACTTAGGTCGCTTGACCCCGTGACCAGTTAGGTCGTGAGTCCTCGTTAGGTCGCTCGCCACTTGTTCTCTTTAGGTCGCAAGGCCTTTACCTCGTTAGGTCGTAGGTCGCTCGACCTTATTACCATTTTAGGTCGCGAGTTCCTCAAATCGCTCGGCTCTTCTCTGTTAGGTCGCTGGCCTTAGGTCGCTTCCTCCTTTGGGTCGTTTGACCTATTTAACTTTAGGTCGTTCCTTTTCACTTTTAGCTTGGCCATGAGTTAGGTCGTTCGCCACTTCGCTGGGTTAGGTCGCTCGCCTCTTGACCTTTTTAGGTCGCTCATCACCGTACTTCGATAGGTCGCTAGACCTCAACCACATTAGTTCGCTTGGCCTAGAATTCTTTAGGTCGCTCAGCACTTGATTCCACTAGGTCGTTCGATCCATTTGACTTAAAGTCTTTGCACCTTAATTCGACCATGTTAGGTCGCAAGTATATTCCTACTTTGATGGTTTTGGGATTGATTGCTTTGGACTTTACTCTCGTCTTCGAACGTGAATTTATGTGATTCGATTTGTTTCAACAATCGTTTTGTGACTTGTCACTCTAAAGATATGAAGGTTTCAATACTAGTAGTAAATATCAAAACTCTTTCATCAAAGCGATTTCAACACTATTTTACTACAAAGCTCTTTCTTCTCAAACTGTTTTCTAATCTACTAGTATATACAACCCTTTACTTCACTCGGATGAGAAATCGAATTAAACGACTTAGTAAAACGAGTGGTATGAAACGCTTGCGTTCACTTCGTCGCTTAGCTCTTGGACTTGTTCGATTGAACCCTTTTTGTGACAATTACCTAGTGAAGATTTACAGCTTGTTTGTAAATATTTAAGTTAAGCAAGTGGTTATGGGACATGAAGCTAAACTGATATATTTACTAGCTTGGTGTGATTGACACTCCTTGATGATCAATGGCGATCTTTTTCGTGATTTAGACTAGCAATGTGCGATGTCTCTTTGATTCGGTTCATCGGACGTTACGCTGTACGACGTCGTTATTCCGTTCTATAGTATCTTTGGATCATCGGACGTTACGCTGTACGACGTCGTTGATCCATTTTCCAATGTGTTGGTTCATCGGATGTTACGCTGTACGACATCGTTGTTCCTTTTTATCGTGTGTTGGTTCATCGGATGTTACGTTGTACGACATCGTTGTTCCTTTATATTGTGTGTTGGTTCATCAGACGTTACGCTGTACGACGTTGTTGATCCATTGTCCTATGTGTTGGTTCATCGGATGTTACGCTGTACGACATCGTTGTTCCCTTTTTGTTGTGCATTGGTGAATTATTGTGTCATTGACTTGTTATGGATACAAGTTTAGGGTATGATACCCTATTTTATCTTTGAGAAGATTCATGTGATATTGATTAATCTCTTGCTGATTATCATTTACATACTTATAGTAGTATGCCCTTTACTGTTATTACATGTGTATGTCATGTTATTCATTCTATACCTTATCATCTGATATTTATAGCTAGACTGATCCGTTTATTATTTTCTTATAAATAATACTCGGGTCAGACCGAGATGTTACAGGTTCTTCTGCTTGACTTCTCTTCCGGACTTCTCTGACTTTTGGCTAACTACTTAGATTAGTAGTTTTTGTTGTATACATTTGTGAGATAGACTTCGTAATGTATACTTATTCTTTTGGTATAGCTTGTAGCTACTCTTTTGTATTATCGTGGATCTTTCTGACCACTACTTTGATGTACACTTTCATGTGTGATATATATTTATTCATATCTTCTTCCGCCTTTGTGATATGGATGTTTATGACTGATTTATGTTATGATTATTTCTATGTTTGTTTCCGAAGATTATATATAGCCACCGTGTGATAGCTTTGAGTTTGTATCGGTATGTCGGATTTCTTCCTTAAATGATATGCATTCTATTCTATCTGACATATCGGTGCTCGCACAAAGAAGTTACATGGATGGTCTCTCCTCCACAGCCTTATTCTCCGTGCTAATTGACAGCACTACATCATAGTGTTCTTGGTTAGCATGAGTATAGAGGTGGGGCGTCACAGCATGGATCCAAACTAAAATTAAAATCCTGAAATTGTAGAAATATTTTCAGAAGAAAGATAATAATAAATTGGTTTCCAGATATGATGATCTTGGTTATTATCATAAATGGTTATTGTGTTTAATAATGAAATGTTGTTAATGAGTAAGCAAGATGAAATGTTTTAGGGGAGTAAAACATTTAGGGTAGTATGACTTATAAATTGGAACTGAAGATGATATAAATTGTGAAGTTTTAAATCTGAGCCCAGAATTTGAAAATTGTTTCAAAATGATAATGAAATAATAAATAATATTATTTGAATGAAAGGGCTTAATTCAAACAGGAGTTGTTTGAAAATTTAAAGGAATTTGTTTGAATTAAAAACCCAAGGTGGTTTAAATTTTAAGGTATAACTTGGTGTGTAAAAGAAATAAATATGTATAAATGAGGATATACATAATATCAAAGATGATTTGAAATAAACTCTTAGTGTTGAGTTTTAAATTTTTCCTTGGAATGTGATATGAAAACCCAAAGTGATAAGTTTTTGAACTTATAAGTGGGAAGATTATTAATATAAGGTTTAAAATTCGAATGGGAATTCAAATTGGGTCAAGTTGACTGGATTAAGTTGAATTTAACTTAAGGAAAGTTAAATGAGTTTAGAATGACCAACTTGAATTGGAAATTTTAAGATGAAATTGAAATTTAACTTGGGAAGTTAAATGGTTGATTTTAAATGGGAGTTATGAGTGATCTCAAAATTGGTTTGAGATCTGGAAATAGAAATGGATGCTGTTAATTAGTGTTTGGATAAATTTGGATGTTTATTTATCCTGATATCATTCTATTGTTATAAATAATCTATGAAACTGGGAATTGGTTTTGAAGTTAGAAATGGATAATAAATTAGAATCTGAAGATTAAATTGTTTTCGAATTCTTATTTGAACTTTGTAATAAGTTAAGGTAATTTTAAAATGGAATTTTGAAATCTGAACTCAGAATTAAATGGTTAGGCTGTTAAATTAAAAGTAAAGGTTAATTTGATTTATGGGATTAAATAAACATTTGAAATAATAACTCGAATTTATGTAATTCGAGATGGTTTAAAATTGAGATTTAAATTGAATTAGTTCAAACTAAATTTGATTTGAATTAATGGGAATTGTGATTTAAGATGGATAAGTTTAAAATTTAAAATGGAAAATTTGAATTGGATTAATTTGAATAATTTGAAATTGTAATTAAAGTAAATATGTTTAAAATCAAATGGAATTTGATTTGAATTTGAAAAGAAGTTGAGGTTATTTCAACTTGAATTGGGAATAAATCAAGTTCAAGGGAAATTGAAGTTATTCAAATTAGAAGTGAGTCAATTTAAATGGGTGTGGAAATTTAAATTGAATTGATGGGGAATTGAACAGTTTGACTCTGGACTATTTTCAAAATAAATTGTTTTAATATAAATCTATTTTTTTTCAAACTATTTACTACACGACTTTTCTTTTTAAACCAAAAACTATCTTGAACTTATTTTATAATTACTTTTGGAACTATTTTACAACTGTTTTATAAACTAATTACTATTTTTCTACTATTTATAACGGATTACTGTTTTACAACTATTTTACAATTACTTAACTTTTTACAGCTATTTTACAGACTAATAATTATTTGTTCAACTACTTATCTATTTTTATTTTTTAAGCTATTTTCTAAGTATAAAATGGTCGGAGTTCAAACTGTTTATGAGTAAATACCCAACTGAGATAAGAATTGAAGTGATAATCAAAATGGGGATTAAGGCAAATGTGAATAAGTGAATAAAATCAAAGTGAGGATGAATAGAAAGGAAATTGATTTAACTGATAATCAATGAAGATAAATACGTAGGATGTACGTATATTATTCTATTCGCATAGTGATTTGATCCAGATTCGAGCATAGAATTTCGAGATAGTATTATCGATCCGAGTTGGGATTTTTCGCTCGATTTTCGACGGTGAACCTGGATATGGATTTTTGATTAGTTCTAGATATTCTCTATCATAGTTGTGACTATGCAAGGAGAATCACGGTTTCTGATCAAGAAACCAGATCTGAGTCCGCACTAGGATGTCAGGTGGACAATACTAGTTCGTAAGTGAAATTGTGTGATCGAGTGAGCGATCAGATTGATATTGCGTACGGATGGTATGGGTACATCGTACGGGTTTCAATAAAATTGATATTGAAAATTTGTGGATAAGCACTGTAAATGATTTTTGAAATTGAAAGTATATTTTATGAAATAATAATAAAGTAAAGTGGGAATTGAACATTTCTATGATTAAAATTTACTTTATGAAAGCAAGCAATATGGAGAATGACTTTACAAAAGAGTAATCAAAATGTGAATATTGATTTGGGCTAAACAAAGTTATATATTTTGGTTATATATGGTAGACTCCCCTTATTGAATCTATTGCCAGAAGAAAAAAGATTCTTTTTGAAAGTATTTGAAGTATAAAAGTGAATTTATACAAGTACAAATTGATTCAAAGCTTTTTCAAAACTTTTATATATATGTATATATAAAAAGACTTTTGTGAAAGTAATTTTGAGGAAAGGTTTTTGGAACCTATGGATTTGAAAAGGGCTTTTGATTTTGTGGAAAATCAAATTTGGAATTTGGAAAAGCCTAATACGAGAATTATCGATTTTGAGAATCGATTTTGTAAAGGAGATTTATATGAGATTCATACTTGGTGTATGATTTGGAAAATACTATATGTGTATAGTATAAAGTGTTTTGAAGTGGCTCTGGGGAAAAAGGCGCTCCCTTGAATGAACTTCTCAGGAGTGCCACTGAGTGGTACTGCCTTGAGCCTCTTAAGGGGAGGTTCTAAAGTTGATCATGTGAGGAGTCCGGACGAACTAGTTCCTGAGGATTATTTGGTAGCGAAAGTCGATGGCGTTATTGCCTACAGGGGCATTTGGGTTATGCTGTGACGATAGTGTAATTCGATGTCGCTGTGATCTACTGTGTGGACCATAGTGAAAATCGTGTGGAGGATGAGTGCCAACAGTCTACACTTGGTTTTGCCGGGATGGCAGCGCAACATCGGTAGACTGCGGTTTATGGTCAAGTGGAGGAGTTTCATTCTTTTGGGCAGCAAAATTCGGTGGCGCTGATGCCTACAGTTATATGGGTTTGTGCTGTGATAGCAACGTAAGGCCCGGCTATAACTACGATCTGTAGCGGGTTCCATGGCGTAATCGAGGAGCGCGGAGACCTACAGTTATCTATGGATTTTGCCGGGACGGCAACGTAACCATCGGGTTAACTGCGACCATGGATAGGGGTGATGATTTCCAGAGCATTTTTACCAAAGATACTCTATTTTCGAAACTGTTACCTATAAAATTATTTTCCAAAATATTTTCACTGGGTGTTGGAAACGAGTTTACCAAGTATTTATAGATTTTCAGTCCTACGTCTGATCAACGTATGACCGAATTTCTGTGAGAACAAGGATGGACTTGTCGAAACATCGAGTTATAAAAAGTATTTTATAAAAACTATTTTGGAATAATGTTATATAGATATTAAACAAAAATAAACAAAGAATATTTATCTGATTTTAAGCATTTTCATAAATTCTGGCTTCGTTCCTTTTCGAGGACGAAAAGTTTTAAGGGGGGAGGAATGTGACGACCCGGTATTTTAGCAGTATTATTTTAATAGATATTTAATCTAATTTAAATAAAAAGTAAACTTATCATTTTAAAATGAATATGACTTTCGGAATAATTGCCATTTATTTGTATGGATTTATATTTTTGAAAAGAAATTGATTTGAAAATTTAAATTAAATCTCTTAATAATAGTTACAATAAAAATTATCTTATAATTGAATTAAAATACTTTACTTTGTTTATATTTGGTAAATATTATATATAGAACATAAGCAATTACTGCTATCTATTCTTAAGCCTAAATCAAAATCACTTCAGCCCCAAAGGAAGTTTGATGGTCAAAGGAGGTAGGCAAAGAAATAAAATTAAGGAGCTATGCTAATAATAATAACACAAGTGTTGCTGTGTAAGATACATAAGTGCTGTATAACCAATGCAAAGAGGCAAATTATTCATATCATGTAACGTCCCAGATTTTCGCGCTCGAAAATCGACATCCATACTTTACATCGTACTCGAATGTCGTAGATTCGACCGTTCAAATCCGAGTCGCCGGAGCTTATAACAACATTAAGTAAATAACACAGCGGAATAAATGAATAATACATTGATATACAATATCTGATACAACAGAGTGATACAAAGAATATCAATATACATCAGAGATATGATACAACAAATAGCAGCGGAAAAGAAAACGATAGATAACATCAGCAGCGGATAATCTCCATCTTCAAAGCACCCATCCAGATATAGCTCGAACTCCCAATAACGATACACCAAGATAAGCAAGTGCAGTCTGATCCAAAGACTGAACTAGCTCCAGATAATCTACTAAACCTGAATATCTGAAAAACCCAACTCTAGACTGCTCGTGTAGGAAATTATGAGCACCCAGAGTTTAGGAAAGGAACAATAAACTCCGGATCAGTCATGGGACTGGTGTGAGCAACAAAACAGTTTATCTTTTAAAACAAATAGCAAGAGAATTTAAAGTCAATTCGCAATGCTTTTGGAAAATGAAACTACCATAAGGCCTCCCGCCACACACACAATGAAAACGCAGAATTGGAGGAGATTTCTCCTTATGATAGTCAAAGATGCTTACTACGCAAAAATCAAATCATTTTCTATTATTACTAGTGCATAGTGCAGAAAACATTTTCGAAAGTAGAATATAAATCTTAGCCAGCATAGACATTTCGCACTTATGCCTACTATAGCTACCATGTTCAATAGCAGGTTACCACCACATTCCATGGCAGGTAATACAACTAAAACCGTACAGGGCTCGTATTGTTTTGTTTGGATTTCCAACAAATGGCCAGGCTAAGGAACTTCCTATTCCACGAAAGAAACGCCTCTGGCGGGACGTTCCGAGAACCAACTGTTCTCTGCCAAACAAGGCCGGCAACCCCTTTTCCCAAGGGATAAAAGAAACCTCAGATATGCCACCCCCGGTCCTTTGGGACCTTTAACCGAGGCGCCTCGAATCCAACATCACACGTCATAAATAAAGTGTGTCCACATGAGTAAGTATCTGGGCTCCATACCATGATACTACCCTTTTCCAGAAGGAATGGTCATACCCTAGGGGAGCTACCCCTGAAAACCTTGCCGCACGATTCCTGTTTCGACCATTACCGGGTTGTGAGGCTCGACGAAGTCTCGTCCACAAAGCTACGCTTTTTCAAAAAGCCACGCTTTGGGTCAATAGATGATCAACCTATGATCACAAAGATAAATGATCAAACAAAAGATCATATCACAAATGATCAAACATTGATCATCACACAGCAACACTCAGCATGCCACATTACCAAATTGGGATATATCGCTGATAAATTTCAACTACATAACCTCTGAGCTCGTACGTCTCAGAGAAGGGTGTTAAGCTAAGAGAATAAATTCTCCGCCACCAACAGAAATGTATTTGAAAGAAATCGGCTTTATATCTCAAAGTGTAATGTCAGACATGTAACCATATAAGTCTGTTCCGGGATCGAACAGAACCGAAGGCACTTCTCACGAAGCCCTTGCAAATCCGGATAATTTCCAATCACGTCCGGACTTCCCGTCACAAAAAGAGTGATATAAATCTCTATACCGGAGCAACTCAGTGCAGAGACATTCGACAGGTTGTCCTTTCATTTTCGAAAATATCCGGTCTTCATCACCGGTCTTCAAATGCCATCCATATACGACGTATCACTATTCGGAATGGGTTATATGACCCAAAGGTCTTTTCCCGGCTAACCCGAATAGTGAGCGCAATATTTAAAACATATGGATATTGGGATTTCAATTAAGTCACAACTTAACAATTCCAAACATTCTTTCAAATGGTTTAAACCAATTACCATTTCAAATCTTTTGAACAAAAAGATTCATTTACAGTTTTTTCCAAATCAATTCTCATTTCAATTTGATTGACTCGTTAAATCTTTAAATCAAAGATTTAACTTATAGCTTTCAAAACAATTCCATTTCAAATGGTTTAAACAGTTCATCATTTTAAATCTGTTAAAAATAAACATATTTAATTCATAGTTTTCAAAAAGAATTCATTCATAACTTGGAAAAGCATTTTTCAATTCAATCTTGAAATTTCTCTAATTAAACTGGAATTTCATTTCTTATCTGAAAGCTTTTAATTCTTTTAAAACAAACAGTCTCCATTTTGGAAATCTGATTCATTCATACGAGTTGAAATCCTTGGTTTAAATTCAAATTCCCAAATTAATACTTTAAAATGGTTTAATTCATACAAACACATTTATATCATCTTTTATCCCTAGTTTCCAAATCATAGATTTAATTTCAAACTTGAATTCAAATTTAAATCAAATTATTTAAATTTTCAAAACTCGTTTAAGTTATTCAAAATAATTTTTATCTTTGAAATTCCATTTCAAAAGCTTTTCACTTTAAACCCAAATTTCCAATTTCAAAATCAATTGAAATTAAAATTTCAATTTCAAAAATATCAAATTTAAATTATCTGTGACTTAACCGATTTCCACGTGAAATCCATATTTGTGTGTGTATGGTGTAGTCCAGGGGTTTAACACAATAGTGCAACACAATGAATCATCACCGATCAAAATACAGGATATAGTTGATAAGCGATATAAACTATAACGCTTATCATTCATGCACAGACTACAGATATATAAATATCACAGATAATAAATTACATATCACAACATAAATCAGGGTATATCACACAGCATCATATATCAGGGATATCAAACAATTCATATCATTCAACAGAATCCAAATATTCATAAGGAAGATCAGTTAATATTTGATTAATTCAAATCAGATTTATTTCTTATGAATTATAAATCCTGGTTAATCAACATTGATAAATTACAAATCTTTTTGATTAATTATTCTTTATTAATTTCACTAAATAATTAGCTTTTATTCAATTACACAAAGTAATTATCTTTAATTAATTACAATAAATAATTAATTAATTCATATTTAATAATCGTCCCTTAATCACTTTTGTACATTAATTAACTTTCAATTAATAAATTATTTTCAATTCAATTACCTTTATAAATTAATCACATAAATTAATTTTTCTCCAAACTAATTAACCTTTAGACACTTATTAAATTAAACTTGAGTTATTAATTAATTCATCTTAATTACTTTCATTTAGTAATTATTTTTAATTAATTAATTACTTTTTAATTACTTATCATTAATTAAACTTAATTAATTTATTTTCCCTAATTAATAAATCAATTAACCTTTAATTAATCACATAAATTAATTAATTATCCTTTAATTAACTATCTTAATTAATGACTTTATCTCATTAGTTAAATCTTATTTAATTAAATGCTTAGAAATTAGTTTATACAAATATCTTTTGAAATCTTCTTAATAGTTTAATACCACACACCTTAATCACTTTTTGACCTCATCATTTTTGCAAAATAATTTGAGATTAAATAACATAATCGACTTAATACATAATAATATAACCCAAAACAATTCTTAAACAGTTAACTTTAAAGTTTCCAATCGTGAAACTTGTTAAACATTTCCTTAGTTAACACAATTAATTTGTTTTAAAACTTCAATTTCTGGTTGCTTTGAAAACCTGGAATATTTGGTTTTAAGTTTAAACCTGTTGTTGTTTTAAACTGAGTACATAACTAAATAAACCTGAGACAGGACATCATCTACTTCGAGTCCCATACCCCAAAGCTTCGAGCAAGACGCAGAAACCACTCGAGTGAAACTCGAGTCCACTTTCCCTACTTCAACCCAATTACCCCAGACTTCCCAAAACTTGCTGATACGAACGCGACACCGTGCACGTGCACAGTCGCCGTGCGACTTTCTGACCATCACCACGATCATCTACACGACCCTGATCATCCATTCGTACACTCCACCCAACCAAATCTCCATCCTTTACTCGAAAATTGAAATCGAGTTCAATGCCAAAACCTGGAACAAGTGATAGGACTTCCACTCGAAGCCTGTCAACGTCTCGTGCTTGACGCCTCGACCACCGAAGTTCGTGCAACTCCGGCCACCACCTCATCTACACCCCATCTTCCATCACCCCCAGTCTCGTGCAACTCGATGCACGAGAGAAGTCGCCTCGTTCAATTCCCTGACCATCCAAAAAATTAGGTTTACAAATTTAAACCCCTTGCCGCCGCCTCCACGGTGAACTGGACCACCACCTACTATTTTTCCTCACATCTCCGTTTGCTCCTCTACCACCCCTGGGAACTACGACCTCCCCCATCGACGAGATCACCAGCGGCAACTCGAAATGGCCAAAATAGTCGAACTCGAACTGCACCTCACACCTTTCTCTAAAAATAGAGATTTTAATTTTAAAAATCAAGTTTTTGTTCGAGTAATTGATTTGTGTGCCTGAACCCATGATTTATAGATATTGAGTTTTACTTACGTAGGCTTCCACTGTTATTATTTTTTTTCTTTTGAAATTTCCAGACTAATACAACTGTTTTTTTTCTTAAACAAATTCTAGATTCAAGTCCATGTCATAACAGCATTTTTAGGTTCAAATCGTAAGCTTTATCAAAGATTGGGTTGAGAGCAGATGAGCATTTGCTGAGTGATTTAACCCTGGAACTAAAATCAAAGAAGAAGAACAGAGACCAGTATACAACTAATACATTCATATATAAACATAGAACAATACTTATAAATATATTCAAACACATTTGTTTCAGAGATGAATGTGCAACATAATTATCTACTTAAACCATTTAAGTTGTGATGTTACTCACAGGTAAAGGAAGCAAAAAGGTTGGTTTAAAATTAGTGTTTGCTCACAAACATCCAGAAACCAAAACAATTTTAGGCTTTTAAAAATAGGAGTTGCTCACCTGGGTATTCGCAACAGAGAAGAACAGAGAAGCTTGAACAAGCTTTTCATTTGAAAATTTGATCTCTGCTTTGAGTTTCACTGCCTTTTAATCTCTGGTTTGCATTGATTGTTTTGTTGAATTTAGTTGATTGCATTGCTTTTGATTTCCAGGCTTTAATACTTGTTTGAGTTTACCTTTATACTGAGTTGAATCTTGTATATTGAGTTGAAGCTTTGCTTGAGTTTTAGTTTTTGTTTACTTCAGTTGTAAAAAAAAATGATGGATGAAACTGAAAGGAAAGAGTCTGATGTATATATAAAAGAGTTTACATTTTGTATAGGGTATAATATTATTTTGGTTTGTACAAAATTCATTTTTTTTTCTTCCTTGCTTTCGGCTGAGATGATATGTTATGGTGGCTGAAGTTGATCTTGCATTAAATGAAAGTATGTAGCATTTATTACCATGGTCTTTTATGTCTTCTTTGATATTTCCTTTTGTACTTTGTTTATGCTTGCCTCCCTTTTATCTCGGCTGATAACACTATATTATTATATATTTTTTTTATGTGCTAGAGGTGATATATTGTGTTTTGTTTTTATTAATTTATATTGGTTTGTTGTCTTGTTTATCTTTATACTTACATATATCAATCCCTATTTCTAACTTAACATTTTATTGTTTGATATGTCTTTACTTTGCAATACACTTTGTTTTGTATTATTTTTATAGTATATTTACTATCTTGTATTTCTTATATTTTATTTTGTTTTGTTTCTATTCATACATTTATGTTCTATTGCTTTATTTTGTTTATTTGTACAAAGACATTTTATTATTTTATAAACTCAATTATTTATTTTACTTTAATATCTATTATCTTATATTAAATTTGTAATCTCAAATTATTATTAACCATCAATTTTATATATGTATTATTATTATTAATCATTTATTTATAATTTAAACTCAAGTCAAATATATATCTATATATTTATTATTTTCAAATTCACTTATATTTGAATCGGGGAAACTCGCTCAAATTTTCTAATTAAATTTACAAATTTTTATCCAAAAATTTATTTAATTTCTCAATTAAATTCAAAAATTCGTTTAATTATTAATTTAAATAAATTTAAATTTCAGGGTCGTTACAAATTTCCCCCCTTAAAAGAATTTCGTCCTCGAAATTCGCAGGCACGAAAACAACACAGAGATAGATTCAATCTCCTATAATTCCTCAAACACAAGATACGGATTCCGAATTCAAGTCGGAATATCACAGAATACGTACCAATTTGTCCCTCTTCGGACTTTGGTATTCACAGAAATTTCAATAGAATTTCAAATTTGGTTTCAAACGAAATCGTTTTATCGATTTAATTCAATTTTAGCTTCATATTCTATTTATCAATTTAACTCAATTCAAAATTTCAAATTTCATATTCATTAAGGTTCAAATCAAAAAGCTGATAAGAAATCGATGAAGATACGAAGTAAGAATTTTCTACAATGATACGTAGAGCCATCATCACACCGAAACTTCTTCTTGTAGCTGATACGAAGGAATCAAAAGAATTTGGAAACGAATCAAAGAAAATTGATAGAGAAAGATTGTTTCAACTGTCACAGGGTATTGACCATCTATAGTCGTTTTTCCCTGTCCCCTATCTCGTCTTCTTCTTGCACTCATACTCACTATCAGTGGATAGTAAGAGAATTTACTGAGACGTTCAGACGGATATCTGAGAATTACTCATTCTAGAGTTTACTTCACTCTATCTCTAATGAGCTACTTAACGTGTTATACTCCTGAGCTAAAGTTCAACCTTAGCTCTGATACCAAATGTAACGTCCCAGAAGAAGCGACCACCGGTAGGCTTTGCAACCATCCCAGTCCCACCGTGGCTTACATTGGCACCTCGCATTTACTTTTACGGCCAGCCTCTCGACTGTCACGGCATCTGCCTAACCAACCCATCCCTCTCAGGGACATGTAGGGGTAAGAGTCTCCCGTTCGCCACCAAACTGCAAAGCAAGAACCCCCTATCATGCTGTAATATAGCAAATGCGATCCATATACGACGTATCACTATTCGGAATGGGTTATATGACCCAAAGGTCTTTTCCCGGCTAACCCGAATAGTGAGCGCAATATTTAAAACATATGGATATTGGGATTTCAATTAAGTCACAACTTAACAATTCCAAACATTCTTTCAAATGGTTTAAACCAATTACCATTTCAAATCTTTTGAACAAAAAGATTCATTTACAGTTTTTTCCAAATCAATTCTCATTTCAATTTGATTGACTCGTTAAATCTTTAAATCAAAGATTTAACTTATAGCTTTCAAAACAATTCCATTTCAAATGGTTTAAACAGTTCATCATTTTAAATCTGTTAAAAATAAACATATTTAATTCATAGTTTTCAAAAAGAATTCATTCATAACTTGGAAAAGCATTTTTCAATTCAATCTTGAAATTTCTCTAATTAAACTGGAATTTCATTTCTTATCTGAAAGCTTTTAATTCTTTTAAAACAAACAGTCTCCATTTTGGAAATCTGATTCATTCATACGAGTTGAAATCCTTGGTTTAAATTCAAATTCCCAAATTAATACTTTAAAATGGTTTAATTCATACAAACACATTTATATCATCTTTTATCCCTAGTTTCCAAATCATAGATTTAATTTCAAACTTGAATTCAAATTTAAATCAAATTATTTAAATTTTCAAAACTCGTTTAAGTTATTCAAAATAATTTTTATCTTTGAAATTCCATTTCAAAAGCTTTTCACTTTAAACCCAAATTTCCAATTTCAAAATCAATTGAAATTAAAATTTCAATTTCAAAAATATCAAATTTAAATTATCTGTGACTTAACCGATTTCCACGTGAAATCCATATTTGTGTGTGTATGGTGTAGTCCAGGGGTTTAACACAATAGTGCAACACAATGAATCATCACCGATCAAAATACAGGATATAGTTGATAAGCGATATAAACTATAACGCTTATCGTTCATGCACAGACTACAGATATATAAATATCACAGATAATAAATTACATATCACAACATAAATCAGGGTATATCACACAGCATCATATATCAGGGATATCAAACAATTCATATCATTCAACAGAATCCAAATATTCATAAGGAAGATCAGTTAATATTTGATTAATTCAAATCAGATTTATTTCTTATGAATTATAAATCCTGGTTAATCAACATTGATAAATTACAAATCTTTTTGATTAATTATTCTTTATTAATTTCACTAAATAATTAGCTTTTATTCAATTACACAAAGTAATTATCTTTAATTAATTACAATAAATAATTAATTAATTCATATTTAATAATCGTCCCTTAATCACTTTTGTACATTAATTAACTTTCAATTAATAAATTATTTTCAATTCAATTACCTTTATAAATTAATCACATAAATTAATTTTTCTCCAAACTAATTAACCTTTAGACACTTATTAAATTAAACTTGAGTTATTAATTAATTCATCTTAATTACTTTCATTTAGTAATTATTTTTAATTAATTAATTACTTTTTAATTACTTATCATTAATTAAACTTAATTAATTTATTTTCCCTAATTAATAAATCAATTAACCTTTAATTAATCACATAAATTAATTAATTATCCTTTAATTAACTATCTTAATTAATGACTTTATCTCATTAGTTAAATCTTATTTAATTAAATGCTTAGAAATTAGTTTATACAAATATCTTTTGAAATCTTCTTAATAGTTTAATACCACACACCTTAATCACTTTTTGACCTCATCATTTTTGCAAAATAATTTGAGATTAAATAACATAATCGACTTAATACATAATAATATAACCCAAAACAATTCTTAAACAGTTAACTTTAAAGTTTCCAATCGTGAAACTTGTTAAACATTTCCTTAGTTAACACAATTAATTTGTTTTAAAACTTCAATTTCTGGTTGCTTTGAAAACCTGGAATATTTGGTTTTAAGTTTAAACCTGTTGTTGTTTTAAACTGAGTACATAACTAAATAAACCTGAGACAGGACATCATCTACTTCGAGTCCCATACCCCAAAGCTTCGAGCAAGACGCAGAAACCACTCGAGTGAAACTCGAGTCCACTTTCCCTACTTCAACCCAATTACCCCAGACTTCCCAAAACTTGCTGATACGAACGCGACACCGTGCACGTGCACAGTCGCCGTGCGACTTTTTGACCATCACCACGATCATCTACACGACCCTGATCATCCATTCGTACACTCCACCCAACCAAATCTCCATCCTTTACTCGAAAATTGAAATCGAGTTCAATGCCAAAACCTGGAACAAGTGATAGGACTTCCACTCGAAGCCTGTCAACGTCTCGTGCTTGACGCCTCGACCACCGAAGTTCGTGCAACTCCGGCCACCACCTCATCTACACCCCAGCTTCCATCACCCCCAGTCTCGTGCAACTCGATGCACGAGAGAAGTCGCCTCGTTCAATTCCCTGACCATCCAAAAAATTAGGTTTACAAATTTAAACCCCTTGCCGCCGCCTCCACGGTGAACTGGACCACCACCTACTATTTTTCCTCACATCTCCGTTTGCTCCTCTACCACCCCTGGGAACTACGACCTCCCCCATCGAAGAGATCACCAGCGGCAACTCGAAATGGCCAAAATAGTCGAACTCGAACTGCACCTCACACCTTTCTCTAAAAATAGAGATTTTAATTTTAAAAATCAAGTTTTTGTTCGAGTAATTGATTTGTGTGCCTGAACCCATGATTTATAGATATTGAGTTTTACTTACGTAGGCTTCCACTGTTATTATTTTTTTTTCTTTTGAAATTTCCAGACTAATACAACTGTTTTTTTTCTTAAACAAATTCTAGATTCAAGTCCATGTCATAACAGCATTTTTAGGTTCAAATCGTAAGCTTTATCAAAGATTGGGTTGAGAGCAGATGAGCATTTGCTGAGTGATTTAACCCTGGAACTAAAATCAAAGAAGAAGAACAGAGACCAGTATACAACTAATACATTCATATATAAACATAGAACAATACTTATAAATATATTCAAACACATTTGTTTCAGAGATGAATGTGCAACATAATTATCTACTTAAACCATTTAAGTTGTGATGTTACTCACAGGTAAAGGAAGCAAAAAGGTTGGTTTAAAATTAGTGTTTGCTCACAAACATCCAGAAACCAAAACAATTTTAGGCTTTTAAAAATAGGAGTTGCTCACCTGGGTATTCGCAACAGAGAAGAACAGAGAAGCTTGAACAAGCTTTTCATTTGAAAATTTGATCTCTGCTTTGAGTTTCACTGCCTTTTAATCTCTGGTTTGCATTGATTGTTTTGTTGAATTTAGTTGATTGCATTGCTTTTGATTTCCAGGCTTTAATACTTGTTTGAGTTTACCTTTATACTGAGTTGAATCTTGTATATTGAGTTGAAGCTTTGCTTGAGTTTTAGTTTTTGTTTACTTCAGTTGTAAAAAAAAATGATGGATGAAACTGAAAGGAAAGAGTCTGATGTATATATAAAAGAGTTTACATTTTGTACAGGGTATAATATTATTTTGGTTTGTACAAAATTCATTTTTTTTCTTCCTTGCTTTCGGCTGAGATGATATGTTATGGTGGCTGAAGTTGATCTTGCATTAAATGAAAGTATGTAGCATTTATTACCATGGTCTTTTATGTCTTCTTTGATATTTCCTTTTGTACTTTGTTTATGCTTGCCTCCCTTTTATCTCGGCTGATAACACTATATTATTATATATATTTTTTATGTGCTAGAGGTGATATATTGTGTTTTGTTTTTATTAATTTATATTGGTTTGTTGTCTTGTTTATCTTTATACTTACATATATCAATCCCTATTTCTAACTTAACATTTTATTGTTTGATATGTCTTTACTTTGCAATACACTTTGTTTTGTATTATTTTTATAGTATATTTACTATCTTGTATTTCTTATATTTTATTTTGTTTTGTTTCTATTCATACATTTATGTTCTATTGCTTTATTTTGTTTATTTGTACAAAGACATTTTATTATTTTATAAACTCAATTATTTATTTTACTTTAATATCTATTATCTTATATTAAATTTGTAATCTCAAATTATTATTAACCATCAATTTTATATATGTATTATTATTATTAATCATTTATTTATAATTTAAACTCAAGTCAAATATATATCTATATATTTATTATTTTCAAATTCACTTATATTTGAATCGGGGAAACTCGCTCAAATTTTCTAATTAAATTTACAAATTTTTATCCAAAAATTTATTTAATTTCTCAATTAAATTCAAAAATTCGTTTAATTATTAATTTAAATAAATTTAAATTTCAGGGTCGTTACATATCATATTCAAAATATCTTTGTACACAAATACTAATATCAGCAAACCATAATTTTGTAAACATATATGAAGACATGTTCATTAAATGCTAGCACACATTTGTCCTTTCAAATCTACAAAAGAAATACCTCAGTACGAATATATGTTCAGCCGAAATTTTGCAATATCACTTCAACTTACAATAATTTAACAAAATCAAATCTGATCAATACAAGTTGAAGCTTGTACCAGAAGACACCATTTTGTCTAAAGATGTTTCTATATATACACATCATATTATTAGTTCGTTTACAAAACTTAGAAGCAAACCTGATAAAAAAAAAAATCTTTACTTTATAAACTCAAACAAATTCAACAACAAAGCAGGGAGGCTTTCAAGAATTCAAACTGCAGTGCTTCAATCTGGAAGTTGTTCCTTGTTCAGAATGTTTTTTGGGTGAGTAATCATTTCCTTTATAAATCTAAAGATTGTTATACAGGTGCATTCGATAAACTAAATATGTTTCTGATATGAAATATATGTTGCAAGAATATATTTACTTGGATTTAAAATCAGTCTGTTCTGTTGTTATTCATGACCGTATATCTATATGACAGGCTCTGTTATATTTCCTAGTTCATCAATCCATTATAAAATTCATACCTCAATATTTAATCAGTATTATGTGATGATTCCTAAAGAAGACTTGTTAGTAATAACTAAAATCGATTTTTAAAAATATTTTTAAGTTTAAATAATAAGTATAATCTTTGGAAATCAAGATATCACAGTAAGGGTAAATTTAAATCAGAAAATTAAATGTTTCAATTTCTTGAATTGAAATCGTAAATTGGTTTTTCATCGCATATGATGATTTTTGGGATGCAAATCATAATTTTTAATGTTGGATTGAATGTGATAAACTGATTTGTTCAGTTTTGGAATTTTTGGCAACAACCGATGATTTATGCCGAGATGATGCTTGGGATTGTGACCAAGAATGGCTTATGGGTTGTCAAACATGGGAAAATTGTCGAAGTTGTTTAATGTAACGACCCGTAAATTTCGACCATTTAATTTGTTAATTTAAATTGATTTTGTAATTTAATGTAAAAAGAAATGAAAATCTTATAATGTATATTGGAGCGAATGTTGGAAATTATGTGTTGCATTGGTAAATAAAATAAATTCTTGACAATTGGAATGAAATCCAATTGAAGAAATAGTGGAAACCATTATAATTGGTTAATTAGACTTGATTGTGTAATTAACACTGGAAGGAATAAATTGGAAATAGTATTAATGAAATAATAACTGAATTGAATTGCAACTATATAAATGGAAGTAAATTTGATTAAGTGGATGTCAATATTGAAAAAATTAATGGAAATATAATCTAAATGAATGTTTGGATAGAACATAAGTGAATGCAATCGGTAGTATGGGAATAAATGCCAACATTTAATTGTAATTGCATATAAGGGATAAAGGAAAGGATTAAATTGATTTATGCAATAAAACATTGGAACGGTATTTGTTCGTAAATTTAGGTAATAAGGTAGTACGTTATTTGGAAATAAATTTAAGTGTAATAACGACTATTATAAATTACCTAATTAATTGGTCAATGAATTTATTTGGAATTAAAGTTTATTTAAATGTTAAGTAATTATGATGTTATTATTTATAATAAATGTTACTATAATAATTAATAATATAGTAACGGAAGTGGGAATGTAAATTTTTAGAAGTGTAAATATACTTTAAGTAGTAATTGATAGATTGGGAAATAAGTTCAAATTAAGTTAATTGAGAAATTAATACGTAAAGTATGTAAAGTAATTAATTGAATGTAAATTTAATGTTGTAAATTTTTATAGAACGTAAAGTATTTTAAAACCTTAATTAATGCATTTAATTAATAGAAGTACATTTAGGAATATAATATTTATTCTAATTAATGTAAATAGGTGTATATTAATGCAAGGAAATAAATTTAGCATCATATATTGGATAGGGTAGTTATTTCACAAAAAGTGGAAATAAAAGAGTTAATACGAATAAAGGTGAAATTGGAAGATTTATGTAACAAATCATAACCAAAGGTTAAATATGTTTATAGGATAATAATTTGTTTGAATAATAAGAATGGGAATTAAGATTTATTTATTTAATTGAATTTAAATTAGGAAAATTTGGTCAAAGTGTTAAATTTTACGTTAATAGAGATTTAAACTGGAATTCAAGAATATTAAAATAATAGTTTTGAACCCAACATTGAATCCATCTACTTAAAAATTTATAGATGGAATAATCATTGATATTTAATTTAATAGAAATTTTGGGAACTTAATTTATAATTTTGAATATAATGAAATAGAAGATTTGACACTACAATTTATAGATTTATCAACTCTAAAATGGACATAAAGATTTGTTTAAATCATTGTAAATAATTGAGAAATAAGATGATAAAATTTGTGAGTTTAAAATTTAAAATTTTGAAAGTTGATTTAATAATAAATTTTAATTTATTTAATTAATATAAAAATAGCCATTTTGGCCACTAATTCGGATTTCGACGAAACCAGTTTCATCGGATCCATAACGGTGAATTATAATAATGTTTCAAGTTTTGTAGCGATCGGACTTATCGTTTGATCGTACGGACTCGAAACGCCTTGAAATTTATGCAATTGAAATCAATTAAAAATCAATTTGGAAAATATTGTTTTAAGCATAACTTCTTCATATGATGGAATTTGAACCTGAAACCTTTTCCATTGAATTTAAAATATTTTAAAACACCTATTTTGATATATAGGTTTACCCAACTTCGTTTCGGGGTCAGAACGGGCTTTTTGGACCACGTTGACGTTAGCGTGTACACCTGTTTTATCCATCTATTCTATTTTCAACCTTCTCTATAAATATCCCCGCTAAACCCTAGCCTCCACCTATTCTCATTTGTCTACGCGTAAAAGTTCTTCAGCTCCTTCTCCTCCTCAATGGCAGACAAAATTTCAGATCCAGATCCATTTCAGAATCAAAGTCAAAAATTCAATGTCCTCGGAAAAATCTCAAATTAATATATGTTGAAGCTCACGATGAGCGTAATTCAAGGCTGTAATTCGTTTTTCAATTCGATGCATCGTTTTTCCAGAATTTCTAAATCAATTCTCGGCCGTTCATCGCGCGTTGATGAACGTTGTCGGATCGACGAACCATTTCTGGGTTTTGTAGAGTGGACGATGGGGAGTGCATCAATGGTGTTTGTTCGTCGAATCAACGGTTAGATCATTGGGAAATTCGATTAGGGTTTGGAGTTTCAGGCGGCGGCGGCATTTAGGGTGGGGCGCAGGGGACGCGTTGGGGGCGGCTCGCCAAGGACAGGTGAAAGGTGGTGGTTGGAGGTTTCCTGGTGGTCGGAGTCGATCACGGTTCATGGTCAAATATTGGTCAACGTGGTTCATTATTGGTTCGGTGCTTGCGTTTTTAGCGTGCGTGAGTTGCTGTGTTGGTTTCTGGGAGGAAGTGTGAAGGTGTTCTTTTATTTTATTTATTTATTTTTATTTTGAAATTCAATCACAATAATCTCTATAACTCTTACATACGAACTCCGTTTCACGCGCCGTTTTTTTTGTTAGGATCGTATTGAAATTCCAGACCTGATGACGCTGGTTTGGACGAATTCTGAGACGGTCAAATTTTTGGGTTTAAATTGGATTTGAATTCAATTTAAATTCAAAAGGTGAGTGTTTTAACCCACTCACAACTTCTAAGATTTCTTATGTTTGTTAAATTAAATTTTGATGTGATTTAAAATTTATCTATGATTGTTTGGGCATATATTAAATCATCATCTCAGTTAGATAGCATTTAATTAAATTAAATTGTTATTTAATTTTATTATTGCATATAATTTGACAGTTAAATTTATTTATTATTGTATATAAACTGTCAGTTGAATAGTTATTAATTTTTATTGAATATAAACTATTCGTTGATGCCTGTTATATTTTATATGCTTTATATTGATGTTTTGTTTAAATTGGATGATGATTGTAATGAATGGTTGTTTATTGATATTTGGATGAATGGATGCTATATTTTATATTGTATAAACCGCAAGTTATTATGCATTTTCATTTCATTCGGGATTGCGGTTTGAAATGATATATATAACCGTAAAATTTTATTTTTAAATTACGGATTGAAATGATAAATATCAGTATCACTTGACCATAGGATAGAAAATTATATACAGGCACCGTGGTCTATATATAAAATATTTTAAGGGATTTTCTATGGTTTGGAAAGAAATATACGGTTTAATAAATATTAAATTTTGATTTATATAAATATTATTTTATATATGGTTAAATTCTAAATTTAAGCTATGTATAACTTGATGATGTTTTAAGTTTGATTTACGAATATTTCAAGTTTGAGCTTTATTTAAGTGATATTGAATTTATTAAATAAATATTTCTAAACTAAATAATAGTAAATTGGATTAAGGTATATATAAGATTATCATATTTGGTTGGGAATTTTGGAATATTTAAAGACTTGAAATATATCAAAATTGAAATGTTTTATTGAAATTAAGGTATTATTGTTTTCAAAGTATTGGTTTTCGAAATTGTTATAACTTTGAAAGTAATATGGTTTGAAAATGAATTTATTTGAAATAAAATTTATTTAAGAATTATCTTTAAATATATTGATTTGAAATCGATTGAAATTTTGAGATTTAGAATATGACTGCATTATGTGATTTGGGTTTAAGATGGTTTTAAAGAATATTTCAAGTTTTATAATTAAAAGTAAGAATAGTGATTGAAAATTTGGATTTTATTTAAATGATATATTATTGAATTTGGTTTTAAAGTATATATTATGTTGAAGTAAATGATATGTTTTGAAATAGCAATAATATTTTGGTTTTAAAGTATATTCTATTTTGATATAAAGAATATGTTTTGAAATGGCAATGATTGTGTTTTTAAAAGTATATATATTTTTAAAATGACCACGGTGTTATAATAACGTTTGGTTGTTAAAGAGACCGGGATCGGTTATGGACATACTCTCTGTCGATACCGAAAACCACTTTGACAACTGTGTACGCGGTGGAGTTTCCAGAATGAAGTAGGATGGTGGCGACGATCCTAAGGTATATACGTGGACCCAACTCCCATGAATTGGCATAAGGTGGCTAAAACAGGAGCGATCGACGGGCCAAGGAGGTAGCACCTCTGATCGGACACACTTCTTCGATACCATTCTATTACTTGTGATTGATTTGGTGGCCACCCTTGATTTGGGAGTGTTGTTCGAGGTGGGCGGTAGTGGCTGCTATGTGTCACCACCAGTCCGGATGCGTAATTGGTATATCTACCCTGGCATTGCCTTGTGTGCCGTGTCACCTACCATATCGAGCTTTACTACGATTTGTGATTTCTCCCGTAGCCTGTGGAGTATCGAGGGTAGCCCCCATTTTGGGAGTATGCTAATACTGGATAGACTACTGGGACTATTACGTGTTAAGGGGAATATTGGGTCACTCCTTAATGCTATTTAAAAGTATGTTTATTTTATATTAGACATTATTATAATAGCGAATATTACTACATAGTAGATAGTTTAACGGATCCTTAAGAGATGTGAATCCCGAACATTTCTTAAGTTACTGCACTCACGTTAGACACTAGATAGGAGATGTCAAACCCCGTAAACATCTCTGACGCCGTTTACACTCATATTTATTTCATTGATTTAACTTACATAAGATCTTTTAGTTCTGACTCGAGTGTTTTGTCTTTTCAATTCGCTTGGGTCAGCCTGAGCATTTCAGGATTTGAAGGCCCTATTTCTGAAGGACGAAGACGAAGATTTTATTATTACTATTTGTTATATATTCTACTACACCATTGTATTCCGCTGCATAATTATCATTCTCTGGTATGTGTAACTCTGATATGTATTGTATAAGTAAAATCAAATGTTTTGTAAAACAGCTTCACGAACTGTTATTTGATTATTATATTTTATCGTTCCGCTGCAAGATTCTATTTTGTTTCTTTTATTTCTCCACTTTTTCTTATTTACCCCATAACAATCCACCCTTCTGTATGGTTTAAGTCGGCACGTGTGTCTGCTTAAGCATACAAAAAGGTGGTCCGTTACATTTAATGAAGGCCAGGGTGGTCGGGAATTGATAATTTAGGGTTTGTGAACCTGCTTTTGTCTAAGTTGATGTCGAGGTGATCTCGACGACCATGGTGCATCGAGTTCGAATGCGAGGTGGGGAATCGCGTCGTTGTGTTGTGGTGCTTCTCTGGGAAAAGGGCCGGAGTTTCCAGTCGACAAGATCGTCGACGATAGGGGATTTTGTCGAATAGGGTTAAATTTCTGTTGAGTGTCGTGGCGCTTGTTCTCGTTTTGCTGGTGGGTTCGTCGATCAGGGTGATCGAGAGGGTCGTCAAGGTCGGTGTGGTCATGTCGTGGGTCGTGGTGATGATCATCGATGATCGGAACTGTTGTGCACGTGCATAGTGGTCATTTGCGTATCTGGTGGAAGATGTTTTGGGAAGATGAAGTTTATCACGGAGTTGTGCTCGTGCATTTTGATGTGCGACTCGAAGTAGGTGAGTTTGGCAGATGACTCGAGGCTGGCACGAGTTTGTAGTGTGTTTGACTCGAGTTTTGGCCTAAGGGGATCTTCAGTTGTAATCTAAAGCAAAATTTTTGTAATACGAACCAAGTTTTAAATATTTTTAAAACAAGGTAAGTAAAGTTTTTAAGTTATGTGATTTGTTTAACTTAAACTCGTTAAGTTAAAGTTTGTAGTTATTTTAAAACTTAATTTGGAAATGCAATTAAGTGTTGATTAAAAGAAACTTGTTTTAAATCAAATGTTAATGATAATTTAGCAGTTAATAAGATAAATGTTTTATCTTAAATTTATTAGAGATTGATGTATTAAATAATTAAAGATTTACTAGCAAATAATTAAGGATTAATTATATTGTAATTAAGGGTCGTTAATTAGAAAATCCGAGACTAATGAATTAAGAAATTAAGTTGTAATCAAGTATTAATTAATTAAGTTATTAGAGATCTATCAATCATTAATTAAGGATTAATTAACTAGTAGTTAAGAATTAATTAATTGTAATTAAGTTTTATAAATTGATAATTAAGGTTTATTAATTAATAATTAAGGGATAATTAATTACTGAATAAGGTTAAATAAATAGTGATAAATTTTAAATTTTCTTCTTTGTAATTAATTGAAGGAATAACTAATTTCTAGAAGTGATTAAGGGTCATTACTGAATTAATTAAAGATTAATTAATGTGAATGGTTAAGAATAATTAATCTATGTGATTTATTAAAGATTTATAACTTAATGTAATTAAGGAATAATTAATCAAGGAGGATTAATTGGGATGGATGATTAAAGAATGATTAATTAATTGAATTGTAATTGTTTAATGTTAAGTAAGCAGGATTAAGGTAATCCAAGTGAGCAAGTTGGTGATTAATTTAATTGGAAATTAATTAAACCAATTGAGAATTATATATCCTATAATCTTGCTTATGGATGGTTGAATGGTATTGAATGAATTGAATTGGTTGATATCTCTTATATGTGATACTTTGAGATATGTTTGGTTGAACATAGATATTATGGTTTATCTAACTGAGATAAATTATTGTGTGAATACGAAATCCTGAATATAATTGTATTGTTTAACTTATACACTTGTTTAATGAACAACTTTGGATTCGAAGAGGCCAGGGTCGGGTACCAGTAAATACCCGAAACCACTTCGATCCTATATAAATTGATATGTGATGTCAATTGGCTGAAATGGAATAATATGAACCTTTGAACTAAGTTAGAATACTTAGTATTTGAGTCTTAAGTGTTGAGCATAACAAGTAATGAACTCGTAGTGAAGTTCGAGTTACCCGGGTTTCCTTTTAAATTGGATTAGTATTTCATGTTATATGGGTTTACTCACGCTGGTTTCCAGCCTGACCCGGGTGTTACGTTGATGTAATGCTCGGGTCAGACCGAGTATTACAGATTTTCAAGTAAGGACGTTCAGGAGCTCAAGTGGCGAGCTGGATGGCAGGAACGTATGGAGTGTATCCCGCTGTGATATATTTGGACATGTTGATTATATATGTCCAGTGATTGTGTATATGCATGTTGTAACTTTGATGTATTAAAGTGTAAATTTAACTGATACAGTTTCTTTGTATAAATGGTATTATATGATATTATATTTTGATCCGCTACGAATGTGAGATTCTGTGACTTGTTTTCTGTTTCTTCTTCTTCTATCTCTTTCTTCTTTTCCTAACTATCTGGAAATTTCGGGATCGAAAATTCTGGGTCGTTACAGTAATACTCGATCTGACCCGATCATTATAATAAAATAACTCCCGAGTCAGTCTAGAAAACCAGTGGGAAAAACACACTCAATTTGAATTATTAGAGTTATCAAAATCCTTTGAAAAACAAAGGTATCTCGTAAGACCGCGTCACACATAAACACGTTGGGTTTTTTCTTTACGATAACCAAAACACTTCATAGAAAATCTAGTGATATTATAATAGTGTCTAAATACAAATACTTATTCAAATAGCCGAAATTGTTACATTAATTAAATTCCAGCATACTAGGTTCTACAAACAAAACCGTAAGGCTCGTATTGGAAAATGCATTCCATACAATGACTGGGCCACTGGGATACCGCCCATCACAGTACACTTCTAGAACAATGTACCGAGGACCATCGCTGGGATCCCCTGCTACACAAGACCGGCCTACCCCTAACCTGGATAGACCGAATATGTTATCACCCCGGGTGTTCCCACCCTTATAATCGAGCGCTCCTTCTTTCATTCACAACCATATCCATAATATTTAGGTTTCCAAGGACATCTAGAAAAGTGATAACATACCCTAATTGGGTGCGACCCCCTTAGCCTTGCTACATCTCCCCTGTTTTAGTCATTCCCGATTGATGAGGCTTGAGGCTAAGCGTTACCTTTCAAGAAACAATTCTACTTAAAATGCTCATCGTTCTCAATGACGATGTTCTGATAGCATTCGTCCATACAAGTTGTCTTGGGTCTGGACAAACCGAATCACCATCTTCATCATCTTCACGGTATTTGTAACAACCCAGAATTTCGGTCATTCGAAATTCAAATATTTAATTGATTTTAAATATTCAAAAGTTAATTTTATAAGTTGAATAACTTATATTTCAAATATAATGATTTATTTGGATAATTAAATTGTTAATTTAATATTTGAAATTATAGAAATAATTTGATTTTGAATTTAATGTGAATAAAAATGATTTAAAAAGTTGAATTAAATTCTATTTGAATTAGAATGGAGTTATAGCACCTTTGAAATTGAATTAAAAGTGAATTTATAGGAATTGGAAATTTTAATATTTAATTAACGTGTAAAAATAGTCATTTTTCATACAGTCTCGGATTTCGATGAAACTAGTTTCATTGGATCCGTAATATTATATTATTATAGGATTTCAAGTTTTGTGTCAATCGGATTTATGGTTTAGTCGTGCAAAGCTGAAACGCGTAGAAATTTATTTAAGTAAATTTTTAATTAAAATAAGTCGATTCGAAAACCTATCTTCCAAATATGATGTATTTGGCTCTCGATATAAATTCCATTATGTTCGGAATTGGGGTAAAACATTATAAATGCCAGGCGGCACGCTTCGATTGGAGTTCGAAAAATTTGGCGAAGAATAGTGTCACGAAATTTTCTATAAAAGGACTTCATTTCTTTAACTTTTCACAAACCCTAATCTATCTAGGGCTAGCCGCCGTTCTATTTTCAATGGCTAGAAAACATCCTCGTTCTTCCTCAATTATCTCCACATCCATGCACAATTACGAAAAACATTTAACTACAACTTTATAGAGCATCGTGAGATCTTCACAACCAACTGTTGTGATCGATTTTAGAGTGGTGGATTGCCTTGATTTTGCTTCTGTTCTTTCAACGTTTGGAGTTCATTTTCTCGTGATAGGGGCAGCCGAGCTTCACATGCTCGTGGCCGTAGGTGGAGGTCGCCGTTCATGTGGGGGTCTTCGATCGTTTTCTACTTCGTCGAGGAGGTCGCGATAATTGGTGGATGACCGGCGGCCATTGGGTTTCACAATTTCGAATGAACGATGGGAAGAAAGAAGATAAGGAGCGACCAGATGTGAAATAGCAGAATCAAATGGCCCAGATTAAAAGTAGGGTTAAAAATAAAAATAAAATTGTAAATTATATTATATATAAATTCGTATAAACTTTAAAAATGATGTAACTTCTTCATATGAGGTCCGTTTTGCACGAAACAAGTTGCGTTGGGTTCGTATTGACGAACACTATGTGATGGAGCTAGATTGGAGTTGATTGGAGCTAGTGAAAATTTTGGGTAAAATTAAACGCTCGTTTAATTTTAGTCGGAATAAAACACTACTACGGCTATTGGAATCAAATTGAGTACAACTCACTCTTTCTGTCTCGCCGGTATTTTTATATAAGTGAGAATAATTTTATTTTATGTCGATTGATAATTGTTTGGATGATATATGATATATGATATATATATATATATTGGTTTGGATATATTCCTGCCTATTGGAGCAGATGAGACCCTATATGTTCCCATGTATGAGCGGATGACCTTTCGTACGCGCGTCTGCCTCGAAGCGGACATTGTACATATTTTCTAATATGTATATTTGTTGCAGGTGACAGGTTGGAGGGATCCAACTTGATTCCTCACCAGTGTTGATTTTATTTACAGATATTGATATATATGATGTTATCATATGATATATGATGTTTTGGATGCGAGGATTGATATGATTGATGTCAATCGCCTTATTTAGCATTTTTGCAGCATTGGGCCTTATTTTGGAGATTTAAAATATTAAATTGTTGATTTCAAAGTGATTTTGAAAATATATGAATTTTGAATTGTTACGGAAATGAATTCATTTTAAATAAATAATAAGTTATAATTTTTATGTTATAAAAATTATGATTTTTGTGAAATGGAATCAAAATGTTACTTTTGAAATATGAAGTTGATCATTTTGTAAAATAGTTAAATTGAGATTTTTGACTTATTATAAATGGTTTATTTATAGATAAGATTTATAAAATTGAATTTTTATAAATAAAAATAATGGAATTATAAAGGAGTTTTATAAGTGTTAAAATGAAGTTATAAATGGATCTTATAAGATTTATAGATTTATGAATTGTGAAGTTATAAAAAGAATGAATTTGTAAATAAAGAGAATTATAAGTAAATAAACTTGCAATTGGATTTTGGCATATAAATGAGGTATAAATGGAATTTGTTAATAAAGGAATTTTATAAATGGAAGTTTTTATAAAATAGAAATGTGAATTATAAACATTGTTTTATAAATGCGAAATCAACTTATTTTGATAAGTTAAATATGAAAGTTTATTTAAGGGATTTCATTCACGATTTTGGACAGTGGATAATCCTTTTAATTAAATATGTAGAAGTATTGAATTTGGTAAACGAATTATATTCACGATTTTGGACAATGAATAATCCTTTAAATTAAATAAATGTGTTAAGTATCGAATACATAGATTTCAACATTCATTGTTGAAATAGACATTTTTGAGAAGTAAGGAAAGCATGGACTATAACACCGTTGTTATAGTAAATGATTTTCGAAAGAAGATGTTTTGTATAGTATATGGGATTTATATATCTTCCTAATTATTGAATCCCTATACTAGTGATTTTGGGTTGTCATAACGATGTTTTACACAACATTCGTTTTGACCCAAATAAATATGTTTAAGAGAATGTTTTCCTTAAAGAATAAAATATATACTTAATCATGATTTAAGTATTTGTAATATTTTCTAAGTGTTAAAAATAAAGAGAATTGTGACCTACTTGTTATTAAATAAGTATATGGAAATGTTTTCCATATAGTGAAATATTGAAATGGATTTGGAATTATATCTTTTTAAAGATAATTTGAAGTGAATATTTGGAAAGTAATTTAATTAATAAAAGATTAATTAAAAGGGCCTAGTGATTGTTTATGGTGCTAAATATTTGTTTGTTTCTTTGATAGTTAAATAACCGACTATAAAATTTGGCCATTTTTAGTTCCTTGACTTGATGTGGGAACTATTTAGTCGTACACTTAGTACGTAACCATCTGTGTAGGCTTGATTATCGTTTGTGTTGAGGATGTTGATTCGTGTAGTACGGAGTATTACTCCAATCTATCGAGCTTCCTTCTTGGCCGAAGGATAACAAGTTGAAAGTTGGAGACGTGATAAGACTTTGAGACTTAGTTTCTGTGTGAGGTTGAGAAACGCTTTTGCGTTGTTGGTGCGAAGAGACCAGGATCAGATTTATCTGAAAACCACTTCGGACCAAAATTTATACGACGATTGTGCCGGTTGGCCGATGATATTGATGTTTAGGATTTCCATAGTGAAGGACTGCTTGTTGATCATTTGGGGTTAAAATCACAATATACATATAGTAGCAGTAGTCTCTTCATTATGAAATATCCAATGCAAGGACTGTTCGCTACTAATCCTAGGGATTTCTCGACATGATGTGGTAGGAGAGTACCTTCGGTTTGTCTTGTTCCTGGACAACTTGTACGGATGAATGTCTGACATTGCACTTTCTGAGATTACGTACATTGGTTTTTACAAACGTACATCTGTTTGGTGGCGGAGAAGGCAACTTCTCTTAGCTTAAGACCCTTACTTGTGACGTACGAGCTTAAGGGTTGTATTTTTGTGAAAGGCAATTAGTAGTCAACGGAAATGGCGAATGTGGCATTCAAAAGTGATGTGATATGTGAAAGGTAATCGTTACCTCTTTGGCCTCATCAACCGAAAATGACCGAAACAGGGTTAGATGCGGCAAGGCTAAGTGGGTGATTCCCAATTAGGATATGATCATCCCCTTCTAGATATATTTCTTTCTGCTATGATGTTCGGGGTGTAAATTATTGTGGTTTGTATGTTATGAGGGCCCTCAGAAAGGTCGGTAACAACTGAGGAATGATATATTCGGTACTACCTAGGTATAGAGGTAGGCCGGTCTTGTGTTGGTAGAGGAACTTTGTGATGGTTTCTCGGTACATTCCTCTAGAGATGTACTGCCAGAATATAGTCCCTTCACTTGGTCATTTGTATGGAAATCCAAACTGTTACGTGCCTGCCATTTTGATTGTATTACCCACTTTGGACGATATGCTGGAATTTAGTAATGGTAACAATTCGGCTATGAGTAATATTATTTGTATACTAGACACTAGTATAATATCAGATAATTTGATATGAAAGGTTTTAGTTATCGTAAGGTAAAAACATGTCCATGTTTATGTGTAGGCGTGTCTTACGAGATACTTTTGTTTTGAAAGAAAAGTTTGGTAATTTAATAAATTCAGTTGAGTGTGTTTCTCACGCTGGTTTACCAGACTGATCCGGGCGTTCTTCCCTTTCAATGCTCGGGTCTGACCGAGTATATTTACAGGTTCAGATTTGGTGCTTTTGGGGCTTCAGCAGGAGAGCTGGTGTAACAACCCGAGATTTCGCAATTATCTTGTTATCGTCAAATGATGATTAAAATCGTTGGTTAATTGCTATTGCAGTTTTGAATCGATCTGAAATTCTTTTGTAAATTTTGTAAATATTGAAGCAGGCTTTACAGAAAAATAATATTGTGGCCCATACTTGTTGTTTCCGTGATGTTTATCTATACCTTTCCCCTTTTATTCATTCACTCGGAAAAAAAAACCCGTCCACCCTTTCATTCCTTATTCGAGCAAACCCTAAATCAAAACGAGGAAAAGGAAATGGCGGCCTCAATTTCGTTCGTTCCACTTTGAAGAATTAGGGCTTCAAGTTTAGAGTCGCCGCTTTGCCTACTTGAATGCGGCGAGGCTTCAATTCTGGAAATTAGGCAGTGGATCTGGGTTCGTCTTTGCTTCGAAAATTCATTGCTTTCGTCGATTGTTAGGCTGCCCGATAAAGGTGAGTAATTAAATTACTCACATCTAATTTCGACTAAGTTTCAGTAGTTCGAATTGGTTTAAAGATGATAATTTATGATGATATTTTAACTTGCTTTAAACTGCTAGTGCTCCTGGATTCATGTGTATAATTGAATTTGTTTCTTTTTACGTGTTCAAAACTGTCATTGTTTTAAAACGACATTGAAATTTGTCCTTGTCTTTGCTTTGTGACATCGGCTTTGAATTTGCCAATTTAATTGCTCGGTCATTTGGAGTGTTTGGATATTGATCAGATTTCTTGTTATCTTAGGCTTTCACTCGATTTTTACGATGATTGAATTTATTCGACTTTGGCCATCCTTCGGCCACCTGACCTTGTTTATGCGATTACATGACTTACACATGTTTTCGGCCATTTGATATCATTGAACTGCATTTGATGCTTTTCTGAATTTCAATCAAATTCATATAAAATGATACTTGCGATTTTTTTTGACTGGTTCAGGTTTATGGCTTTTAAGATTTTGAAATGTTCGAATTCCTTAGCCATACGGCTTAACTTTCAGTTTGATTTCCGGCTTAATGCTGTAACCATCTGGTACATTGTTTTTGTGATTTTCTAGCTTCTTTGATATAGAGTGAGATTTCGTCATTCATACAGTTTCACTGGCACATTGTTGTTCATCCCTGAGTTTAGACCTTCTGTTTGGTGATGATCACCTGACTTTGGCTTTTCTGTGAGCTTCGTCTCTGATCATCTCTTCACTGACTTGTTCATGCTTCCACTGTTTCACTTGTACTCTGATGTTTGAACTTGATTTAGTTTGAACTTGTTCTTCACTGACCTGACTTGTTCAATGTTTCTGATCATATTCTCTGGCCATCTGTCAACAAATGTTGACTGCATTTGAATTTTGCTTTGTTTATGTTTCACTGCGACTTCGGTCACTTGAATCACATTTATTTTGATTTCTCTGGTCTCATATGCATACTGCCTATGCACAAGCTTGATTCAGTTGCAAGTGTACTTGATATTGATGTTGTGGTCGTATTGCTTGTGATCTCTGTTTGACCTGTACACTGTCCTGTACATGTAGTTGGTTGTAGTGTATTATCGCTTATCTGTTGATTCATATTTTGTGATCCCTTTGCCTATTCTCTCTATAGTATTGCCTACACTTGAATTTATTTGAGCTTGGTATTATATTTTCAGTGTTATGAGACCTCAATCGAGGCAGTTTACATTTGCTTTCTGAAAGCTTCGACTTGTTTGTTGGTATTTTGGGTTGCCAAGTCATTTTGATTTTTCTGATCTGATTCACGTCACTTGATTTCTGAATTGCCTTCGTATAGCGTAATGCCTTTGAGTTGTGTGATCATACATGAATATATGCATGTGTTGCACCATTACTGTTCACTGTTTTCGAGTTGTTTATGATACATGTTAGTCTGTAGCTCCATGTATTGATCTCGGCAGATGCGTACATTACACTTGAGTTTTGTTTACCTGATGGCATTTGGTCTAGTGCAGTTGCACACTTGTGGCTTCACTTTATTTTACTGAACCTTACTGTTTGCATTAATCTGGCACACTTGTTACCTTGATTTCCATTTTGACATTTCTAGAATTTGTTGTTGTGCCTTGCTGTTTTGACTTATCTGGGTACACACGTTTGTTCACCTGTAGCCTTGGTGATTGTGGTTGTGTTGCCTTGGCTTTAGTACACATGCTATTATCACTTGTGGCCTTTTTGATAAAATACGGCTGTGACTTTGGTCACTCTGATGTCTCTGAACGTGTTTGCAACTGCTGGCACCATTGTTGTCTCCACTTGCATACTTGTTCTTTATGTGTTATGTTTTGGATTGTAGCCTCAACTCTGTCCACTGCTAGCTTGATTCGTTGTTCTGTAATTATGAGGCTTTACTTTGTGTTGGCATTGCATTTGTGTTGAACCTGACTTCTCCTTTGGGTTCGACCATGTGTCCGTTTATGAACTTTCATTGAGTTGTTGTGTAATTTGCGTTGTAGTGGCGAGGCAGTACATGCGTGCGTGTATTACATCCCTACCAAAAGTTGCATTTTGATTGATATTTCAATTACTTGAAATTTGTCGTTGATTCAATTTAATATATTTTGAAGTGTAATTTGATTTGGTTTAAGCTGATGGTTTTGTTGATATCTAATTATCTTTTAGATAATTAGATTATATGTCTTCTAATTATCGTATCGATAATTAGATCTTTGTTGTTTACGCTGTTTTGTTGGCTTGGGTTCCACTTTGACCTTTGTAGTTTTGACGTACTGTGTGGCGAGGCAGTGCATGCGTGCGTGTACTGCAGCCACACAGAAATTTGATTCGATTGATCATTTTGAGATTTTAATTATTTATTTTATAATTGGAGTTTGTTGTGAATTGCTGTTTAGGCAATTCTGGAGTTTTCTAAATTGTCTTCAGTGATAATCTTTTTATCTATCTTTATTAATGATTTAGATCTGTTGATATGTTATTTAACACTCTTTAGTGTTATGTCTGCCGTTATCCGATTCTCTTATCGAGAAGTTGGATATACGAGATTTCTGTGACTGTTGTCTATTTGATATTGATTATTATTGCTTCTGTGCATTAATAACTGAGTTTGAATTAGACTGACCCGTGTATTATTTTCTTTTGAATTTAGTACTCGGGTCAGACCCGAGTTATTTCAGGTTGTAGATTTCCTGCTTTGAGTTGCTGTTTGAGGTATGAAGATTTTTCACATCATCTGAAGTAGTCTTCTTCATTTTGTAGTAGTCGTGTCATTGTATAGGTTGATATATATTCATGTATATTAGTCGATAATGTACTTGTATATATAACTTCTAGAGTCGACAGTTGTAGTTGTATCATATGTATTATGTCAATAGTATTGTAACTGACATCAGTTATTATATATATGAGACTTTTTGTTTTATCTGTGTTCCGCATTTATATTATCTGTGTTATTGTTATATTCATTGTCCTAAACTATTATGAACCGTCGTAGTTCATTTTATACTAGAATTGGGTATGTCGATGGGAGTAAATAAATAAGAGACGAAAAATTAAAAATATATACCACTCCTATCGAGGAACCAATACTAGTGTAAGGCCAACTACGGATGGCCGCTCCTATCCAGCCTTATTGTTCGTGATAACAGACAGTATTTTCCTTTAATACTCTTTGTTATTGTGAGCATAAAGGTGGGGCATCACAGCTGGAGATCTTCATTTTCGTATACATGTATCTATTTATTATCTGTTGCTTTGTTATTTAATTATCAACAATTGTAAGGATGGGTTATTATAACTGTCCAGGCTGATGATAGGTGATTGATTGTTGAACATTGATTGATGTATGTATATACAGTTTCTGTTTTGTAAAGATCCTAGGTATGATATTATATGTTTTCCGCTGCGATGTGAGAATCTGTATTGTTCTTTTGGTTCTCTCTTCTCTCTTTCTTCTCTTCTCTTCTTCTCTCTTCTTTTCTTTCTCATGAATTTCTGTCAGTCGGCGCTTTTTGGGTTGGGCATGTATGGTTTATTGTCGATTCAAAGGGTATGGATTTGCGGGTCATTACATGTGGTATCAGAGCTTAGATTTAGTATATTCCTAGGCTTTGATGTGTACTCAGTATAGATAGGGTCAGTACCACCCTAGATTGAGTTTGAGTGTATTATATATATGAGCGCGTATTTTTTAGTGATATAAAAATGTTTTATATTGTGTTTACTTATCCATTGAGTTGTTTGTGAATTCTGGTCAGTATATGGGACGCCATATTATCGATAGAAATTTCTAAACACTTAAACGAGGCAGGTCGACATAGTATTATTTTTAAATTGGGTAAATGAAATAATTTTACCTCGATTATATTTTGTATATAAAGGAATAATTTTTCATAAATTATTATAGTGTATATAAATTGGTTGTTTCTTTGTTTGAAAATGTAAATATATATAAGTTAATAAAATCTGTTTGAATCATCTAAATAAAGCAACAATTATAAAAGAATAAATTATATAAGTAAATGAATTATATAGTATGGAATTATAATTAATATGATTTACAATTGTGAAATAATCTTATATATAAGAAATGAAACTACAGGAGTATATTTGTAAATATGAGTTGTAAATAAAAATGGATTTAAAACTAAGAATTTGAGAATTTGAATCCCGTTGATTTTGATAGTTGTTTTTCAAAGTTTAAATAGGTTATATTGTTATAAATCTAAATAAGATAAATAGGTTTGGAATGAATCTTATATAAGTGAAGTAAAATAGTGAAATTATATAAGTAAAAAGAATTTATAAATGTGATTTTTAAAAATAAAAAGGATTTTTAAAAGAGTATAAAGCACTGAATTCACTACTGTTGCTGGGAAATAATAAGGGTGATGACTGCAGCATCATCAGTATCATTTTCGAGTTTCTAGGTGATGGATTTACTACCAATAGCAAATTGAAAATTTAAGTTTTGTTTTGATAAACAAATTTGAATTTAAAATCCCTGTTTGAAATTGATGAATATAAGTAAAATGAGTTTTGGACTTATAATATGAAATACAAATTTAATTTTGGTAAAGTTAAATTAAATAGAATTTGAATTAAATTAGAAGTGAACTTAAGTTGTATAGTGAAAGTAAATGCAAGTGAGAATAAAATATGAAATATAACTAAAGTGATGTTGAATGAAGTTGAACTTGAAAAATGAAAAAATAAATAAATAAATAAAGTGAATTAATGAAATGAAGTTGTTAAATGAATATGAATTTAGTTATATTATGTAATTCAACTATTAAAATGTTAATCAATCGAATGTAAATGAATTGATATGGAATAATGAATGTAAGTGTTAAATCATTAAAAGCTAATGAAATTGGGAATTGAATAATTGAATGAAAGTCAATTAGATATTAAACCAATTAGAATTAAATGTGTTAAAACAAATTGAATGTAAACGAAGTAAATATGAATGCTGAGTGTAAATTAAATAAATTTGGTTATGTTGGATATGCATTGGTTGTTAGATGGATGTTAGTTGATTGAATAGAAACTCATTAAATGTTAATGAAATTGAAAGCTATAAATAATTAAATTCAAATTAGAAGTAAGTAGATCTAAATAGAATTTAATTTAATTTAAATTGGAAATGAACTAAAAGGAATGTAAATTAGTGAATGTAAACTAATTGAATTTGAATAATGGATGTTAGTCAAATCCAATGTTAATGAATCAAATTTGAATAAATTGAAAATCAATTCAATGAATATTAATGAGAAATGAATGTATATTGATTTGGTTATGGATTGATTGGATAGATATTGGTGTTTGATGTTAGTTGGATGGTATTTGTTTGATGGTTGGATTTTTTGATTTTGATTGCATTTGCTATATTGGCATGTATAGTTGTTGTATTGGTATATGTTGTATATTGATATTACTTTCCATATATGTTTCTCATTTACTTGTTGAGTGTTTAGTAGGTGCAGATGGCGTTTGTTTTGCATTTGGAGCTCACTTCCGTGCTATATTAGCTGTATATGCTCGCTAATAATATATACGGTACATATCTCGGATTACATATCGTACTTTTATATATTTTTTCCCTATGGGATGCCTCATTGTAACGACCCAGAATTTTGAACGAATTAAATTGAGAATATTTAATTTGAATCCCCAATATAACTTTGAATAAAGCGATTAAATTGAAAAAAATTCAATCTATCGAAAGTTGAATAAAAATTCGAATCTTCAATTTAAGCTGAAGAAAAATATTTCAAAAGCTTCTAAAATTTACAATAATGATACTAAAGATAACAGAAGCTTCAGAATCTAATTTCGAATTGATTTGTTCAGTTTTGAAAATGTATTGTTCGAATCGATATTTAAAAATAGCCGTCCGAGGCACAGTCTCGGAATTCGACGAAACCAGTTCCATTGGATCCGTAATATTGTATTATTATCGGATTTCAATTTTCGTAATGTTTGAAGTGATCGTTTGGCCGTACGATAAGCAAACGCGCTGAAATTAAATCGAAGATTTAATATTATAACTGGTCCAAAAAGCTATCTTCTCCATACGATCGAATTTGGAGCCGAAACCTTTTCCATTGCGTTCGAAATAGGCGTATAACATTACAAACGCCTAGCGACACGCCTCGATAGGATGTCAAGATTTTGAGCTGCGGATTCTTGACGATTTAAATTTGAATTTAAATCTTGAATAATATATTCTATTCACTAGTCAACTTCAGCCGAATACTTTTCACATCAGGGTTTTTACCACTCATTTCAATATTACTGTAGCTTGTTCTTTTGGCATGCCGTGCCATCTAATCTTGTCTCCCCTTTTCTTTACCAAGTGTACGTGGTGGTCAGTTCGAAGAAAGAAAAAATATAAACCTATCATTCGAAAATAATAACCGAACAAAAACTCACTCAATTCAAAATCAAAGCTGAACGAAGCAATAAAATAATGGCCGAAGCCTCTTCATCTAAGATCAAAAATATATACAGCGGAATCGAACTCGATTTGGACTCAAATCGCGAGCGCCTGGCGCCTGCAGGCGATCCAACTCCATCGCGATGATTAGGTCAAGCTCAAGCTAGGGGGCGCCGTTGAGGGGTTTCGCGGAGGCACAGTTGGATTCGAAGTGGAGGAGGGCGCGCGAGTTCAAGGTGATGGTGGAAGCTTCTGCGAGGGTTTGGCGAAGTCTCGAGGCGGCGATTGCCGAACGAAGCTCGAGTACGAGCATCTGGAATCTCGCGATGCGATGTAGGAAGACTGGGGTTTCGGTGACGTTCTGGTGGCGAGGTCGCGGGGCGAGCAGCTTCGCGATGATGAATGGTGACAGTACAGTCTGGTGGTCTTTTGCAGTAAGGTATATTTATATTCAGATTTAAATTTTTATAGCCTAAACAGTAATATCTATACATGTAGGTAAGTAAGATCTGAACAGAGAGTATGTGTATAAGATTTTGAAATTTAATTTTGAATGTTGAGGAATTTATTAAAATAGATATTTGGAAATCTGTGATTTATTCTCATTAATGTATAAGTAGATTTGAAAGTATAAATTAAAAGTTCCAGAAATGGGTTTGCAATAAAATCATTGAAAAATTAAAATTACAAAACGAGAATTCGTTATTCGATTATTTCGAATATTGATGAATTGTATAAATGTTTATACAAGGTTTAAAATGGAGAGAAACCGGAATGGAAATAGATTGGAAATGAACTGCAAAATTAAAGCTAAGGTGAGATTTTTCTCACTCAAAATTGAATGTGGAATTTTTGCAGTTATTGATTTGATTGACTGTTTGGATGTGATATTAGATATAGTAGGATATATCTATATATATATATATATAGCAATATATACATATTGGCATATGTATATATTGGATTGATTGATTTCCCGCCTCGTATAGCGGATGAGACCCTATTGCGCCGTTAGTAAGCGGATATATTATAAAAAAACCCATATACCGCGATATTCCACCTCGAAGTGGAATTGGTATTGTGCTAACGTCTTTGGATGCAGGGAAACAGGTTGGAGGGATCCAACTGGATTCCTCACCAGTATTTATTTATTTACAGATATTGATGTATATTCTGTTATCATATGTTGATATATGATGTTTGATGTTGTGATTGACTAATTGGTGCTGTTGCATCATCAGATTCAAGTTTTGAAGTTTAAAAATAACGACTTTTACTTTAAAAGGATTTTAAAGTGATTTTTTGAAAATATACGTTTTATGGAATTTTTGAATTGATTTATAACCGTTAAGATTTTAAAGTTATAAAAGTTAAGATTTGTGAATTATAACCAAAAGGTAATTTATTTTGAAATAAATAGTTAAGAAATTTATAAAATGGTTTTAATTGGAATTTTTGAATTATTAAAACGATGTATGTAAAAGATGTACAAGATTGATATTTATAACTTTAAAATGTTGGTATTATAAAATGAGTTTTTATAAGCGTTAAACTGAATTTTTAAGAATTTATAAATAAATGGAATTTATAAATTATGAACTTATAAATGGAAATGATTTTGTAAAATAAAGGAATTATAAGTATTTAACTTATAATATGGATTTTTGGTATAAGATTTGAAGTTATGAATTGAATTGTTAATAAAGGGGATTTATTAAATTTAAGTTGTTACAAAATAGAGATAGAATTTATAAACGTTGTTTTATAAATTCGGAAATCAATCAAATTTGATGAATTTAATATAGAAGGTTATTAAGGAAATTTTATCCACGATTTTGGATAGTGGATAATTCTTGAAATAAACGTGTAGAAAAGATTGAAATGTGGTTAGTGAAGTATATTCACGATTTTGGACAGTGAATATATTTTTAAGTGAAATGGATACGGTTTTGGGAAAGTGATATTTGAAATGAAGTAATTGTTTTAAAAGATGTTTTAAAACGTGATAAGTATCGAATACATAGATTTCAACATTCATTGTTGAAATAGACGTTTTCGAGGAATAAGGAAATGATGGACTATAACACTGTTGTTATAGTAAATGATTTCCGAAAGGAAATGTTTTTATATAGTATTGGGATTTACATATCTATCTTAAATCCGAATCCCTATACTAGTGATTTCGAGTCGTCGTAACGATGTTTTACGCAACATTTGTTTTGACTCAAATAGATGTTGTTATAGTAAATGTTTTCCTTAAAGAATGATTTTATACTTAAATTTGATTTAAGTATATCGAATATTTTCAAATGTTGAAAATAAATAGATTTGTGAAATACTTATTTTTAAATAAGTATGGAAATGCTTTTCCAATATGAAATGAACTGTTTTGAGATTTTATCTTCAAAGATAAAATGAAATGTGGAAATTGATTTGAAATTGTTTTCAAATGGTTAAGTGTGGAAATTATATATCTAGTAAAGATATTTTTGGAAAATAAATAATTTGGAAAATTATTTGGAATCTGATGATGTTGCGCATCTTTATTGATAGTTAAATAACCGACTATCAATAATTACCTTGAATGGTATTTGTTGTGAATTGGATGAATTGAATGCCACACTTATTTTTGAATAAGCGCTCACTATTCGGGTTAGCCGGGAAAGGACCATGGGGTCGTATAACCCATTCCGAATATGTGATACGTCGTTATGAATTGCATTCGAAGACCGGTGTTGAAGACCGGATATTTTTGAAAACGGAAGGATGACCGTCGAGTTACTCTACATCGGATGATCTCCGATTTAGAGGTTTTATCACCCTTAGTGACGGGAAGTCCCGACGTGATTGAAAATTATCCGGATGTGCAAGGGCTTCGTGAGAAGTGCCTTCGGTTCTGTTCGATCCCGGAACAGACTTGTATGGATTGTGTGTCTGACGTTACAATTTGAGATATAAAGCTGATTTCTTTCAAATACATTTCTGTTGGTGGCAGAGAATTTATTCTCTTAGCTTAACACCCTTCTCTGAGACGTACGAGCTCAGAGGTTATGTGGTTGAAATTTATCAGCGATATACTCCCAATTTGGTAACGTGGCATGCTAAGTGTTGCCGTGAAATGATCAGTGTTTGATCATTTGCGATATGATCATTTGTTTGATCTTATATCTTTGTGATCATAGGTTGATCATTTTTGTTTGACCCGAAGCATGGCTTTGTAGAAAGCGTAGCTTTGTGGACGAGACTTCGTCGAGCCTCACACCCCGGAAATGGTCGAAACAGGAAGGATGTAGCAAGGTTCTAGGGAGTAGCGCCCCTTAGTGTATGTCATTCCTTCTGGATAGAGGTGGTATCATGGTATGGAGCCCAGATACTTAACCTATGTGGTTGCTGCATTTTTACTATGTGGTTTGTTGCGAATCGGGGATCCTCGGGAAGATCGGTTACGATCGGGGGATGACATACGCGTGTCAGTAGTTACCTATTTTTGCAGAGGTAACCCGGCCTTGTGTTGGCAGAGATCTAACCGTAATGTTAGGTTATTTCTCGGGTCGTCTATTCCAGGGACGTACCCATCGTGGATAGGAAGTTCCTTAGCCTGACCATTTGTTGGAAATCCAAAGAAACAATACGTGACTTGTACAGTTTTAGTTGTATTACCTGCTATGGAATGTGGCGGTAACCTGCTATTGAACATAGTAGCTATAGTAGGCATAAGTGCGGAATGCCTATGCTGGCTAAGATTTATATTATACTTTCGAAATGTTTTCTACACTATGCACTAATAATAATAATATCAAAAATGATTTGATTTCGCGTAGTAAGCATCTTTGACTATCATAAGAAGAAATCTCCTCCAATTC
Organism: Allium fistulosum; assembly: GCA_030737815.1. NCBI lineage: Eukaryota > Viridiplantae > Streptophyta > Magnoliopsida > Asparagales > Amaryllidaceae > Allium > Allium fistulosum. Next base: position 1,030,164,317 of record CM060902.1, read on the forward strand.
TGCGTTTGCATTGTGTGTGTGGCGGGAGGTCTTATGGTAGTTTCATTTTCCAAAGGCATTGCGAAATTTACTTTAAAATCTTCCTGTTGTTTATTTTAAAGAATAACTGTTTTACGATCTCACACCAGTCTTGCTATATTACAGCATGATAGGGGATTCTGGCTTCGCGGTTTGGTGGCGAACGGGAGACTCTTACCCCTACATGTCCCTGAGAGGGATGGGTTGGTTAGGCAGAGGCCGTGACAGTCGAGAGGCTGGCCGTAAAAGCAAGTTTGGGGTACCATTGTCAGCCACGGTGGGACTGGGATGGTTGCAAAGCCTACCGGTGGCCGCTTACTTCGGTACGTGACAGCTGGTATCAGAGCCAGGTTAAGCGACAACCCTGCTATGTTGGGTGTTACTCATTAGAGATAGAGTCAGTAGTACTCTAGAATGAGTTGAGTGTAATAATAGATACGAGTGCGTATTTGTTAGTGAATATAAAAATGTTTTATATTGTGTTTGCTTATCCGTTGAGATGTTTATGAATTTTGGTCGGTATGTGGGACGCCATATTATCGATAGAGATTTCTAAACACTTAAACGAGGCAAGACGACATAGTATCATTTTAAATAGGGTGAATGAAATAATTTTGCCCAAAACTATTTTTGTATAGAAAAGAAATGATTTTCTATGAATTATTACAGTATATGGATGCATGTTTGTTAAGAAAGTGATAATATTAAATGTTATCATTATTATATGAAATTAAATAAGAAATTGAAATCATAACTCCAAAGTAAAAAAATAAATCCATATACAAATGAATTTAAGAATGTAAATTATAAAAGTGATTTGTAATTTGAAACGGAATTCCAGAGAAGTATTTGGAAAGTTTAAATCTTTTTGGAGTTGAAAATGAATTTCAAAGGTTTGAAAAATGTTTTGAAGAGATAAAAAGCTCTAAACTCTTTTCGGTCGCTAGAAAATAACTTCGATGATGACCGCGGCATCATTGGTGTTCATTTTCGGGTTTCCAAAAGAGGAAATTGCTGTCAAATTGTTTTAAATGGAAAGTGTTTGAAAATTTGGGTTTTTGTTTTATTCAAATGGAATTTGAATTGTTTTCAAAATGGCTTTGAAATGTTGGTAAACTCTGGAATACTATATTAAAATATTTATGAAATATTAATAAGTTGATAACTTATAGAATATTTGAAATTTGATTAGAATGAAATTCAAATTGAAAACGAATGAATTAGTGAATGAATGAATAAATTGCGATTGCAAGTGCCAGAAAATGAAATTGAATGTTAAAGTTCATTTTGAATTTGTAAGTAAATGAGACTGAATTGAATTTGATTTGTAATAAACAAAGTAAAGTATTGAAATAAGAAAATTAGTAAACGAAACTAAGTGAAGAAAATAATGACATGAATCAGCTATAATTGAAAAATAAAATTCAATATTTCAGAATTGAAAATGAATTGAATTCAAATAGAATTGAAAATGTGAATTAAGTTCAAATGAATGTGAAATGTAAAAGTTGAATGAAAATGAATAGGTGTAACTTCAATAGTGAAGTAAAAATGTATAAGCAGTTTATATTGAAAATTTTGTAATCAAATTTGCAAAATAGTTTGAATGTTGTAACTAGATATTATGGCTAGTAGGATATACAGGTGTTATAATGGAATTGGGATTTTAAATTTGAAGATAAATTTGAATTGCTCGACAAAAGGTAAGTATTTGAATTTCAATATGAGATTTGCTGATTTCTTCTCTAGCCGCTTGGCTTTTTCTTTTTCTTTTTCAAATCTGAGAGTCCGTAGGGACGTTTTGTAGTCGTACCGTATTAGCCGCGCAAAGGAGACGCTGGCGAAATTTTTCGAAAATTTAGAGTGTTAGAAAAATTTTGAGAAAAATTTGAAAGTTGAAATTTAAATTTGAATTTGAATTGAGAAGTAAACAATGTTCTTTTGAGACTTATAATTAGAGTTGGAAAGTTAGTTAAATTAATAACGAATCTTTAGTAGAAAAATTTGTTTTGAAAATTTGATAAAACTATTAAATGTTGAAAAATAGTAGACAAGTTAAGGGCTTTTTCTTCTTGACTTGTAATTTCGGGACGAAATTCTTTTAAGGAGGGAAGTTTGTAATGACCCAGAATTTTGAACGAATTAAATTGAGAATATTTAATTTGAATCCCCAATATAACTTTGAATAAAGCGATTAAATTGAAAAAAATTCAATCTATCGAAAGTTGAATAAAAATTCGAATCTTCAATTTAAGCTGAAGAAAAATATTTCAAAAGCTTCTAAAATTTATAATAATGATACTAAAGATAACAGAAGCTTCAGAATCTAATTTCGAATTGATTTGATCAGTTTTGAAAATGTATTGTTCGAATCGATATTTAAAAATAGCCGTCCGAGGCACAGTCTCGGAATTCGACGAAACCAGTTCCATTGGATCCGTAATATTGTATTATTATCGGATTTCAATTTTCGTAATGTTTGAAGTGATCGTTTGGCCGTACGATAAGAAAACGCGTTGAAATTAAATCGAAGATTTAATATTATAACTGGTCCAAAAAGCTATCTTCTCCATACGATCGAATTTGGAGCCGAAACCTTTTCCATTGCGTTCGGAATAGGCGTATAACATTACAAACGCCTAGCGGCACGCCTCGATAGGATGTCAAGATTTTGAGCTGCGGATTCTTGACGATTTAAATTTGAATTTAAATCTTGAATAATATATTCTATTCACTAGTCAACTTCAGCCGAATACTTTTCACATCAGAGTTTTTACCACTCATTTCAATATTACTGTAGCTTGTTCTTTTGGCATGCCGTGCCATCTAATCTTGTCTCCCCTTTTCTTTACCAAGTGTACGTGGTGGTCAGTTCGAAGAAAGAAAAAATATAAACCTATCGTTCGAAAATAATAGCCGAACAAAAACTCACTCAATTCAAAATCAAAGCTGAACGAAGCAATAAAATAATGGCCGAAGCCTCTTCATCTAAGATCAAAAATATATACAGTGGAATCGAACTCGATTTGGACTCAAATCGCGAGCGCCTGGAGCCTACAGGCGATCCAACTCCGTCGCGATGATTAGGTCAAGCTCAAGCTAGGGGGGTGCCGTTGGGGGGTTTCGCGGAGGCACAGTTGGATTCGAAGTGGAGGAGGGTGCGCGAGTTCGAGGTGATGGTAGAAGCTTCTGCGAGGGTTTGGCGAAGTCTCGAGGCGGCGATTGCCGAACGAAGCTCGAGTACGAGCATCTGGAATCTCGCGATGCGATGTAGGAAGACTGGGGTTTCGGTGACGTTCTGGTGGCGAGGTCGCGGGGCGAGCAGCTTCGCGATGATGAATGGTGACAGTACAGTCTGGTGGTCTTTTGCAGTAAGGTATATTTATATTCAGATTTAAATTTTTATAGCCTAAACAGTAATATCTATACATGTAGGTAAGTAAGATCTGAACAGAGAGTATGTGTATAAGATTTTGAAATTTAATTTTGAATGTTGAGGAATTTATTAAAATAGATATTTGGAAATGTGCGATTTATTCTCATTAATGTATAAGTAGATTTGAAAGTATAAATTAAAAGTTCCAGAAATGGGTTTGCAATAAAATCATTGAAAAATTAAAATTACAAAACGAGAATTCGTTATTCGATTATTTCGAATATTGATGAATTGTATAAATGTTTATACAAGGTTTAAAATGGAGAGAAACCGGAATGGAAATAGATTGGAAATGAACTGCAAAATTAAAGCTAAGGTGAGATTTTTCTCACTCAAAATTGAATGTGGAATTTTTGTAGTTATTGATTTGATTGACTGTTTGGATGTGATATTAGATATAGTAGGATATATCTATATATATATATAGCAATATATACATATTGGCATATGTATATATTGGATTGATTGATTTCCTGCCTCGTATAGCGGATGAGACCCTATTGCGCCGTTAGTAAGCGGATATATTATAAAAAACCCATATACCGCGATATTCCACCTCGAAGTGGAATTGGTATTGTGCTAACGTCTTTGGATGCAGGGAAACAGGTTGGAGGGATCCAACTGGATTCCTCACCAGTATTTATTTATTTACAGATATTGATGTATATTCTGTTATCATATGTTGATATATGATGTTTGATGTTGTGATTGACTAATTGGTGCTGTTTCATCATCAGATTCAAGTTTTGAAGTTTAAAAATAACGACTTTTACTTTAAAAGGATTTTAAAGTGATTTTTTGAAAATATACGTTTTATGGAATTTTTGAATTGATTTATAACCGTTAAGATTTTAAAGTTATAAAAGTTAAGATTTGTGAATTATAACCAAAAGGTAATTTATTTTGAAATAAATAGTTAAGAAATTTATAAAATGGTTTTAATTGGAATTTTTGAATTATTAAAACGATGTATGTAAAAGATGTACAAGATTGATATTTATAACTTTAAAATGTTGGTATTATAAAACGAGTTTTTATAAGCGTTAAACTGAATTTTTAAGAATTTATAAATAAATGGAATTTATAAATTATGAACTTATAAATGGAAATGATTTTGTAAAATAAAGGAATTATAAGTATTTAACTTATAATATGGATTTTTGGTATAAGATTTGAAGTTATGAATTGAATTGTTAATAAAGGGGATTTATTAAATTTAAGTTGTTACAAAATAGATATAGAATTTATAAACATTGTTTTATAAATTCGGAAATCAATCAAATTTGATGAATTTAATATAGAAGGTTATTAAGGAAATTTTATCCACGATTTTGGATAGTGGATAATTCTTGAAATAAACGTGTAGAAAAGATTGAAATGTGGTTAGTGAAGTATATTCACGATTTTGGACAGTGAATATATTTTTAAGTAAAATGGATACGGTTTTGGGAAAGTGATATTTGAAATGAAGTAATTGTTTTAAAAGATGTTTTAAAACGTGATAAGTATCGAATACATAGATTTCAACATTCATTGTTGAAATAGACGTTTTCGAGGAATAAGGAAATGATGGACTATAACACTGTTGTTATAGTAAATGATTTCCGAAAGGAAATGTTTTTATATAGTATTGGGATTTACATATCTATCTTAAATCCGAATCCCTATACTAGTGATTTCGAGTCGTCGTAACGATGTTTTACGCAACATTCGTTTTGACTCAAATAGATGTTGTTATAGTAAATGTTTTCCTTAAAGAATGAATTTATACTTAAATTTGATTTAAGTATATCGAATATTTTCAAATGTTGAAAATAAATAAATTTGTGAAATACTTATTTTTAAATAAGTATGGAAATGCTTTTCCAATATGAAATGAACTGTTTTGAGATTTTATCTTCAAAGATAAAATGAAATGTGGAAATTGATTTGAAATTGTTTTCAAATGGTTAAGTGTGGAAATTATATATCTAGTAAAGATATTTTTGGAAAATAAATAATTTGGAAAATTATTTGGAATCTGATGATGTTGCGCATCTTTATTGATAGTTAAATAACCGACTATCAATAATTACCTTGAATGGTATTTGTTGTGAATTGGATGAATTGAATGCCACACTTATTTTTGAATAAGCGCTCACTATTCGGGTTAGCCGGGAAAGGACCATGGGGTCGTATAATCCATTCCGAATATGTGATACGTCGTTATGAATTGCATTCGAAGACCGGTGTTGAAGACCGGATATTTTTGAAAACGGAAGGACGACCGTCGAGTTACTCTACATCGGCTGATCTCCGATTTAGAGGTTTTATCACCCTTAGTGGTGGGAAGTCCCGACGTGATTGAAAATTATCCGGATGTGCAAGGGCTTCGTGAGAAGTGCCTTCGGTTCTGTTCGATCCCGGAACAGACTTGTATGGATTGTGTGTCTGACGTTACAATTTGAGATATAAAGCTGATTTCTTTAAAATACATTTCTGTTGGTGGCGGAGAATTTATTCTCTTAGCTTAACACCCTTCTCTGAGACGTACGAGCTCAGAGGTTATGTGGTTGAAATTTATCAGCGATATACTCCCAATTTGGTAACGTGGCATGCTAAGTGTTGCTGTGAAATGATCAGTGTTTGATCATTTGCGATATGATCATTTGTTTGATCTTATATCTTTGTGATCATAGGTTGATCATTTTTGTTTGACCCGAAGCATGGCTTTGTAGAAAGCGTAGCTTTGTGGACGAGACTTCGTCGAGCCTCACACCCCGGAAATGGTCGAAACAGGAAGGATGCAGCAAGGTTCTAGGGAGTAGCGCCCCTTAGTGTATGTCATTCCTTCTGGATAGAGGTGGTATCATGGTATGGAGCCCAGATACTTAACCTATGTGGTTGCTGCATTTTTACTATGTGGTTTGTTGCAAATCGGGGATCCTCGAGAAGATCGGTTACGATCGGGGGATGACATACGCGTGTCAGTAGTCACCTATTTTTGCAGAGGTAACCCGGCCTTGTGTTGGCAGAGATCTAACCGTAATGTTAGGTTATTTCTCGGGTCGTCTATTCCAGGGACGTACCCATCGTGGATAGGAAGTTCCTTAGCCTGACCATTTGTTGCAAATCCAAAGAAACAATACGTGACTTGTACGGTTTTAGTTGTATTACCTGCTATGGAATGTGGCGGTAACCTGCTATTGAACATAGTAGCTATAGTAGGCATAAGTGCGGAATGCCTATGCTGGCTAAGATTTATATTATACTTTCGAAATGTTTTCTACACTATGCACTAATAATAATAATATCAAAAATGATTTGATTTCGCGTAGTAAGCATCTTTGACTATCATAAGAAGAAATCTCCTCCAATTCTGCGTTTGCATTGTGTGTGTGGCGGGAGGTCTTATGGTAGTTTCATTTTCCAAAGGCATTGTGAAATTTACTTTAAAATCTTCCTGTTGTTTATTTTAAAGAATAACTGTTTTACGATCTCACACCAGTCACCATGACTGACTTGGAGTTTATTGTTTTCCCTTCTAAACTCTGGGTGCCCACCAATTTCCACACGGGCAGTCTAGAGTTAGATTATCAGGATATTCTGGATATTCTGGAGCTTTGGAAGCAAGCTGGATGGCGAGACGTAGTATTTGTATCTGATATTATTTATTCCGCTGTGTATTCTGTATGAGGACAAGTTATATAACTGTCCATTGTTGTATATTGACTCTGATGATTGATGTATGTATAAACTGATATAGTTCTTGGTTTTAAAAGACTAGTAATTATCTATTGTATATTGTTCCACTGCGATGTGTAAGATTCTGATATTGTTTTCTGTTCTGATGTTGTTCTGTTGTTCTTCTTTCTTCTCTATTTTCTTCTTCTCTTCTTCTGCTTTCTTCTTCTTCTGCCTTTTTCTTCTTTCTTAAACCATCACTATTGGAGTTTCCGGCACTCGATTGCTCGGCAGTCGATAAAGTGAGTATCGATGTCGAATCTTCGAAAGTCGAAAATTTCGGTACGTGACACTCATCCTCGAAGACGAGATGTATATTTGTGATATATATATATATTGTGATTTTATTATGATCGAACCACGCAAAGGAGACTATGGCGAATTTTCATAAAATTTAAGGTGTTAGAAATTTTTTGGGAAAATTGGAAAATTTTGATTTTGAGTTATAGTTTGAAACGATATTAGTTATTTTTGAAAAGATAACTATAAATGGATTTGAAAACTTAGAAAAGTTTTTATACGAAGTTTAACTAATGGATTTTGGGAAAGTTAAAATGTTTAAATGGTTTTGGTAATCTAGTCCGAACAAATTGTTTTTGAAAAATTAATGGATTTGTGACCTTTTCTTACTTGGTAATTTCGAGGACAAAATTCTTTTAAGTAAGGGAGAATGTAATGACCCATAATTTCAGTCATTCGAAATTCGGATATTTAATTAATTTTAAATATTCAAAAGTTAATTTTATAAGTTGAATAACTTATATTTCAAATATAATGATTTATTTGTATAATACAATTTTTAATTTAATATTTGAAATTGTAGAAATAATTTGATTTTGAATTTAATGTGAATAAAAATGATTTAAAAAGTTAAATTAAATTCTATTTGAATTAGAATGGAGTTATAGAACATTTGAAATTGAATTAAAAGTGAATTTATAGGAATTGGAAATTTTATTATTTAATTAACGTGTGAAAATAGTCATTTTTCATACAGTCTTGGATTTCGATGAAACCTGTTTCATTGGATCCGTAATATTATATTATTGTAGTATTTCAAATTTCGTATCAATCAGATTTATGGTTTAGTCGTGCGAAGCTAAAACGCGTAGAAATTTATTTAAGTAAATTTTTAATTAAAATATGTCGATTCGAAAACCTATCTTCCAAATATGATGAAATTGGCTCTCGATATATATTCCATTGTATTCGAAATAGGGGTAAAACATTATAAATGCCAGGAGGAACGCTTCGATTGGAGTTCGAAAAATTTGGCGATGAATAGTGTCACGAAATTTTCTATAAGAGGACTTCATTTCTTCAACTTTCACAAACCCTAATCTATCTAGGGCTAGCCGCCGTTCTATTTTCAATGGCTAGAAAACATCCTCGTTCTTCCTCGATTATCTCCACATCCACGCACAATTACTGAAAACATTCAACTACAACTTTGTAGAGCATTATGAGATCTTCACAACCAACGGTTGTGATCAATTTTAGAGTGGTGGATTGCCTTGATTTGCTTTCGTTCGTTCAGCGTTTGGAGGTCATTTTCTCATGATAGGGGCAGCCGAAGTTAATGTTCTCGTGACCATAGGTGGAGGCGGAGGTTGGCGTTCATGTGGGGGTCTTCGTTCATGTTCTACTTCGTCGAGGAGGTCGCGATAATTGGTGGATGATCGGTGTCCATTGGGTTTCATGATTTCGAACGAACGATGGGAAGAAAGAAGACAAGGAGTGGCCAAATGTGAAGTAGCAGAATCGAATGGCCCAGATTAAAAGTAGGGTTAAAAATAAAAATAAAATTGTAAATTATATTATATATAAATTCGTATAAACTTTAAAAATGTTGTAACTTCTTCATACGAGGTCCGTTTTGCACGGCATTAGGTTCGTATTGACGAACACTACGTGATTGAGCTGGATTGGAGTTGATTGGAGCTAGCGAAAATTTTGGGTAAAATTAAACGCTCGTTTAATTTTATTCGAAATAAAACACTACAATGGCTATTGGAATCAAAGTGAGTACAACTCACTCTTTCTATCTCGTTGATATTTTTATATAAGTGAGAATAAATTTATTTTATGTTGATTGATGATTGTTTGGATGATATATGATATTATATATATATATATTGATTGGTTTGGATATATTCCTGCTTATTGGAGCAGATGAGACCTTATACGTTCCCGTTTATGAGCGGATGACCTTTCGTATGCGCGTCTGCCTCGAAGCTGACATTGTACATATTTTCTAATATGTATATTTATTGCAGGTGACAGGTTAGAGGGATCCAACTGGATTCCTCACCAGTGTTGATTTTATTTACAGAAATTGATATATATGCTATTATCATATGATATATGATGTATTGGATGCCAGGATTGATATGTTGATGTCAATCGCCTTATTTAGCATTTTTGCGGCATTGGGCCTTATTTTGGAGATTTTAAATATTAAATTGATGATTTCAATTTGATAAGGATTTCAAAGTGATTTTGAAAATATATGATTTTTGAATTGTTAAGGAAATGAATTCATTTTAAATAAATAAGAAGTTATAATTTTTATGTTATAAAAATTATGATTTTTGTGAAATGGAATCAAAATGTGATATTTGAAATATGAAGTTGATCATTTTGTAAAATAGTTAAATTGAGATTTTTGACTTATTATAAATGGTTTATTTATAGATAAGATTTATAAAATTAAATTTTTATAAATGAAAATAATGAAATTATGAAGGAGTTTTATAAGTGTTAAAATGAAGTTATAAATGGATCTTATAAGATTTATATATTTATGAATTGTGAAGTTATAAAAAGAATGAATTTGTAGATAAAGAGAATTATAAGTAAATAAACTTATAATTATATTTTGGCATATAAATGAGATATAAATGGAATTTGTTAATAAAGGAATTTTATAAATGGAAGTTTTTATAAAATAGAAATGTGAATTATAAACATTGTTTTATAAACGAGAAATCAACTTATTTTGATAAGTTAAATATGAAAGTTTATTTAAGGGATTTCATTCACGATTTTAGACAATGGATAATCCTTTTAATTAAACATGTAGAAGTATTGAATTTGGTAAACGAATTATATTCTCGATTTTGAACAGTGAATAATCCTTTAAATTAAATAAATGTGTTAAGTATCGAATACATAGATTTCAACATTCATTGTTGAAATAGACGTTTTCGAGAAATAAGGAAAGCATGGACTATAACACTGTTGTTACAGTAAATGATTTTCCAAAGAAGATGTTTCATATAGTATATGGGATTTATATATCTATCTAATTATCGAATCCCTATACTAGTGATTTTGGGTTGTCGTAACGATGTTTTACGCAATATTTGTGAGAAATGTAGATTACGGATCTTAAGGCTAGAATTAACACTAGAGGGGGGTGAATAGTGTTTTAAGGAATTACTAATTCTTTTTGAGTTTATATTAATTTGAACACAAATGTATGCAATATTCAGACACAGATATGATCACAAAATCAAACACGGATGCAAATATAAAGTAAAAGCAATAAAGGAAAGAACACACCGGATTTTATACTGGTTCGGAGTTACCCTACATCCAGTCCCGCAACACAAGTACGGATTTCCTTTCAAAATCAATTCTTACAATTACACCCTCGATTTCAAGTCCACGAGGTACACCACTCCAGATTCACAATCCTCTAGGTAGAGATACTTGATTTTACGGGCAACAAGTTCACCCAATTGATTTCCTAGGCTAGAATCACACCTTTTCTCACTTGATTGATTTTCCAGGCTACAATCACACCTTTTCTCGCTCGATTGAATAAAAAGAAATCTATAACTTTGAATAGCACTGGGATCTTGTTGAGATAGTGATAGAGAATCTAACCAGAGTTGATCTGGTTAGATTCAATGTAAATTTCGGTAGAGTAATGGTAAAATTGTATATAAAGAAATATGGAAGAAGAAGAGAAGTGAAATCAAAAAATTATGAATATAAATTCGTTAAAAACATCCCCTATTTATAGTAGAACAACATCCATGTCCATTCGTAAAAGGTTATGACGAATAGACACTTCTTTTGAAATTCAAACTTTTGAAGTTATTTGACACCATGTCGACAAGGGTCCCTAGCGGTTGTCGACATGCCTAAGATATTTTTTATAATTTGTTTTTCTTTTGAAAATAACTTCTATCTTATATTAAAACTATTTTAAACTTTATAAATATACTTTACTATAGTTAAAATACATAATTAAGTATAGACAATAATATTTTGATACATATAAAATTTCACTATAATTTCATATTTAAATCTAAGTTTAAATATTAAAAGTTAAATATATAATAGTTAAAAGATAGTTTAAAATCAAGGATAATTTGATATTGAAAATAAAGATTATTTTGAGGCTAAAAGTATTTAAAACCAGGATAGATGTTTTATTTAAAAAGGAAGATTTTGAAATCATTTTGAAAACAAGATATAATTTTTAAAACATTTGAATAAAAGTTAGTGGATACAAAACGATGTTCCACTAGATTTTTCGTAGGTTCCATCCTACTTAGGGTTCCATCCCTTTAATAGGCTCGAAGTGGATTCCATTCCACGAATAAAATGGATTTTAAGATGTCGGTGCTTTTTTAGGAGTTTTAACATAATTCTAGACTCGATACTTGTCTTGTACTATTGAAATCTTGAACTCTTGATATCTTGATACTCATGAGTCTTGAATCTTGATGTCTTCGATCTTGAGTCTCTATACTGTACAGTCTTCATTCTCAGTACCTGCATGTTTATATCCTGCATATACATATATATCTAAACTATAATGTTAGTATTTATATTTTATAACAAGTCCTAAGGTTGTTGTCATCAAAACCATTCTTTTAAAGGACTGACAATCTCCCCCTTTTTGATGATGACAACCTTTGTTTATAAAATATTACTTCTATCCTAATAACTCTCTAATAACTCCCCATAAAACTAATAACTCTCCCTTAATCTATGCCTAACTATCCTATTTTATACTTCTCCCTCTTTGTCATCAACAAAAACAAACTAACTCCAAACTATAGAACTCCCCTTTAATCTAATACTGTATTATATGTGATTATAATGATAGTGTTATCATAAATAATCAATACTTAATTCTGAATCTAAAACTTAGCCCTTAATAACTAACTCTCCTAGTAAGAATCCATATATGATAATGTGATAAACACAAATCATTTATTATATAATGTTATATTTACATTTGTGTAGAAAACATAAGTAAGATTATATACAAATAAGAAAGAACGAAAAGAAACTAATGTGTATTCTTGACAATTGGAGATCTATGAATCAAGCAATTTGGGTAATGGAAACAGAAATTTCCATTTTGTTCGACTAGATTTCCATCCTTGTCAAAGCACACTTCGCCAACGCAAACAACTTTGTCGTCATCTTCAGTGTGCTCTTTGTCCATGGGGGCTTCTTCTTCTTCTTCCTTGCTGTCCTCTTGCGCTTGAACACCTGAAGATTCTTCAACGATCAAGATGGGATTGGCATGATTGTCCATTAGAAACTTTTGCAAGTTTCTAAGGATTTTTCCTTGCCATTCTTGTTCTTTGGCCATTCTGATTTGCACCACTTGAATTTCAGTCATAAGTTGCAGTGCATCCTTCAAGGAATCTTCCATTTTCATCACCCGTGCAAGCGTAGTACGTTGAAATGGTCTGGTTGAAGAAGAAGGGAATGAAAAGGTTGAACTTTTGTTTGATTTGGAGGAGGAGGCCATTGTTTTAATTTTTTAGAAGTTAGAATCAAAGAAAGAACAGAAGGAATGAACAAAATTTCGAAATAGGAAGAATGTATAACCATTCATTTTGAATTTTGGTGGGGAAAAAAACTTAAATTTAAAAACGTTGTATGTCGACAGGGGTGTAGGGGGGATGTCGACAGGGTACTTGTAGTTATGCTTATTTGATTTAATTTAATTTAATTTTAATTATTGTTGTTATATATTTATATTTTATATTTCAGTTATTGAACAAATACCTAATTCTCTTCTTAATTTAGTAAATATAGATTCATTTAAGGGTTTTGTTAAGATATCAGCAATTTGATTCTCGGAACTAATATAATCGAGAGAAATTACTTCTTTACTTATATTATCTCTGAGAAATTGATGTCTGATATCAATATGTTTAGGTCGAGCATGATGAGTAGGATTTTTGGATAAATTTATTGCACTAGTATTATCATAATAAATTGGTGATTTTGAGATATTTAAACCAAAATCTTTTAAAGTTTGTTGCATATATATTACTTGAGAACAAGCCAAAGCAGCAGAAATATACTCTGCTTCGGTTGTTGATAAAGAAACTGTGTTTTGCTTTTTACTAAACCAGGAAACCAGAGAATGCCCAAAAAAGTGACAAGTTCCACCTGTACTTTTTCGGTCTGATTTACAACCAGCATAGTCAGCATCACAGTAAGATATTAATTCAAAAGAATCATTTTTAGGATAAAATAAGCCATAATCAAAGGTGTGTTTAACATATCTTATAATACGTTTTATAGCTTTTAAGTGGGTCTCTTTAGGTTGGGATTAATATCTTGCACAGAGACAAACACTATGCATGATATCAAGTCTACTAGCAGTGATATAGAGTAGTGATCCAATCATTCCTCTATATAATTTTTTATCTACATCTTTTGAGAGATCTTCTTTACTTAGGTACTCATTGGTTGCCATGGGAGTGGGTTTTCCACTTGCAGTAGTCAAACCAAATTTACTAACTAGGTCTTTAGCATATTTTTCTTGACTAATAAAGATACCATTATCTAATTGTTTTATTTGCAATCCTAGAAAGAAGTTTAATTCACCCATATGACTCATCTCAAACTCTTTTGTCATTATTTCGGAAAATTCTTTATTCGTTTCAAAATTAGTTGATCTGAAAATGATAGTATCTACGTAAACTTATACTAGTTGAATATCATTCTTATTTCTTTTAGTAAAAAGAGTATTATCTACTTTACCAATTTCAAAGTTTGATTGTAATAAGTAAGATCTTAGTCTATCATACCAGGCTCTAGGAGCTTGTTTTAGACCATATAGAGCTTTCTTAAGTTTGTAAACATGATTTGGTAATTTTTCATCTTCAAAAAGTGGTGGTTGTTCAACATATACTTCCTCTTTTACAAATCAATTTAAAAAGGCAATTTTAACATCCATTTGAAATAATTTGAAATTATTATTATTTGCGAAAGCAAGTAGAATCCTAATGGCTTCTAATCTTGCTATGGGAGCAAAGGTTTCATCACAATCTATTCCTTCTTCTTGACAATAACCTTGAGTGACTAACTGGGCTTTATTTCTAACGACATCACCTTGTTCATTCATTTTATTTTTATAAACCCATTTAGTTCCAATTATAGTTTTATTTTCAGGTCTAGGAACAAGTTCCCAAACATCATTTCTAGTGAATTGATTTAGTTCTTCTTGCATAGCCAAAATCCATGAATCATCAGTTGATGCTTCTTTTGGATTTTTGGGTTCAATAGTCGATATAAAGGCTACATTGCTCATTTTACTTAGTTGATTTCTAGTTGTTACAATAGATTGCATATCTCCTAGTATATTTTCTATAGGATGATCTTTTAAAAGTTTAACCTTTTTATTAGGATGATTAATTTCATTATTAGTTTCAGCTGACTCCTGATTTTGAGTAATTAAATCCCCTTCATCATTTGTATCTTCAAATTTTTTGAGATTTTCATCGAATGAAACATGCATTGTTTCTTCGATGGTGTTAGTTCTTAAATTAAACACTCTGTATGCTTTACTTCTATTAGAATATCCGATAAAGATACCTTTGTGAGATTTAGGATCAAATTTATCTAAGTTATCTTTTGTATTTAAAATAAAACATTTACTTCCAAAAATTCTAAAATAAAATACCTTAGGTTTCTTTCCGTGAAAAAGTTCATAAGATGTCTTATCAGTTAAAGGTCTAATTAAAATTCTATTTAAAATATAACAGGCGGTAGCAACTGCTTTTGCCCAAAAATGTTTTGGTAATTTACTATCTGAAAGCATAGTTCTTGCACACTCTTGAATCGACCTTTTTTTACGTTCTACTACTCTGTTTTGTTATGGAGTTCTTGGAAATGAAAAATTATGAGTTATTCCCTTTTTTCGCAGAATTCCTTATACTTTTCATTTTCAAATTCACCACCGTGATCACTACGGATGGTTATAATTTTTACAGAAAGTTGATTTTGAATCCTTTTTGTAAAGTTCTTAAAACTTTCAAAAGTATCACTTTTATATTTCAAAAATATTGTCCATGTAAATCTAGAATAATCATCTACAATTACAAAAACATATTTACTATGATTTATTGACTGAATTTGAGATGGACCAAATAAATCAAGATGAAGTAATTCAAGAGGTTTTGAAGTTGAAATCATATCTTTTAATTTAAAGGAACTTTTTCTAAGTTTTCCTAATTGACATGCATCACATAAACTATCTACTTTAAAATTCATTTTAGGGAGACCTCTTACTAGATCATGTTTTGACAGTCTAGATAAGAGTTTGAAATTCAAATGCCCAAATCTCTTATGCCAAATCCAAGGGTCACTTGTATTTGCCAAAAGACACGGGTTATCATTTGAAACTTTCATACTAAGAATATAAATATTCTTTTTCCTAATTCCCTCAAATATTATGGTTGAATTATTATCTTCAATGTGACACTTATCTTTTTCAAATTTAAATTTATATCATTTATCGCAAGTTGACTAATACTTAGCAGATTATGTTTCAGATTCTTAACTAGCAGAACATTAGTAATAATAGGAGTTTCAGAGTTACCGACATTGCCGAAGCCAATCACATATCCTTTTGAGTTGTCTCCAAAGTTAACCAGTCCTCCGTCTTTGTATATTATATCATTCAACATATCCAGATTACCAGTCATGTGTCTAGAGATGTAATAACCCGGGGTTTAGTAACAATTAATTATCGTCAAATGACGATTAAATTGGTTGTTAATTGTAGTTTGGAATTTTTGATCGGGTGTAAATTCTTTTAAATATTTGTTAAGGGATTTTTATCGGTTGAAGTTCTCTTTATAATTTTGTTATGGGGTTATGTGGGCTTTATGAAATTCAAGCTTGGCCCACGTTCCTTTTTCTTGGTGTCGTGATAACATTTATACCCGTTCCCCTTATTCATTTTCATCGGAAAACCCTAAATTGAACAAGAAAAATGGCGACCTCCTTTGGCGTTCGTTCCTCTTCTCTTTTGCTTGAGAAATAGGGCTTTGCAATTCGAAAGCGCCGACTTCAGTAGCTCGATCGAGGCTGTCGATCGTTCGTTTTCTCGAGTTGCGTTCGGCTCCTTCAAGTTTCATCGAAAAAGGTGAGTGATTTTATTCACTCACATCTAGTTCAAAAATCACTTGACTTTGTTTAGGCGATTACATGATTTGATAATGTTTTCGGCCATTTGATTTCATGGAACTGTATTTGATGATTTACGACTTGTTCATATGCGTATATATTTTCGTTGCTTGTTAACCACGGGGTTGATTCATTTCGTGATGGCCACGGCTTGACTATATTTGACTTTGTTCGATGATTTCTTTTTGACTTCTTTGTTAAACTGAATTCTGGTCGGCTTCGACTTTGATTCTTCATTGTCCTAATGTTGCTGACTTCGGGTTGCACTGATTTGTCTTGATTCCACTTGAACCTTAGTGTAGTTCTTGTTGCTTCTGTACATTTGCCTGAGTCACCTGTAACTGCTGCTACACATTGTTCGGTCTCATTGATTTCGACTTTGTTTATAGTTGTTGCATTTGGACTGGATTGTGCTTTTGTGCTTACTGCACTTGATTGCTGAATTGGTTTTGATACCAGTCTATACTTTGTTTTATTTATCTGGTCTTGAAGTGTACTTGATTCAATTGAGTCTGATACCTTTTGTAGCATTGTTTTTTTGGGTTTTGTCTCTGGCCATTCTTTGGTCTCTGACCTTTGCATGACTTTGATTTTGTATGTGCATATCATCTTGTAAGCTTGGATGAACTTGCTATACATTTGTTGTCACTGTTATTTTGTTGTATTTTGATGCTAGTTTGTACATGCTGATTCAGTTGCACTTTTCATTTTTGATGTTCATTTGTTATTGGACTTCATGTAGATATGTACTCCATTGTCCATGTTTTAGTGATACTGTAATTTGGGTCTGGTTCCATTTGCTTGATGTCTTCATGCTATACATATGTTTGTTGAGTTTGTGGTCATCCTGCTTTGCCTGGATTGTGTACATCTGTGCACTTGTTTGCTCAATAACATATGATGGCATTTGGTCCAGGCTTGAGTTCCCTGTGTATTACTGCTTCGCTGTTTTGTTCTGCACTTGTATTCATGTTGCAGTGACCTTTGTGCATTTCGCTGTATTCATTTGAGTTGGGGCTGCAGCACTTGTCATGTCTACTTGTTCATTGTAGTTTGAATTTTTTGTGCACTGTTCATCACTTTTGCACTTTGGTCTTCATATGCACACTGCTGAGTTTTAATTTCTGGTCATTGCTCCATGTATACTTGATGTTTTAGTTTCTTTTCTTGGAACTCAACAGTTTTCATTTGAGTTATACTGTCCAATTCAATTCCCTGTTGCATACATGTTGACTTCGTATATTTTGCCACTGAGTGTTATTCATGCATCCAGATGTGCATACGTACATGAAGTACTTGTCGACCTTACTTGCTGTCTGGTTGACATGTATGGACTGTCTAGTCTTAGTTGATCTGATTTTCGCCGTATGGTTGTGTTCATTTATGCTTCTGTTGGTATTGGTTCTTTGGTGCCATAGTTTGTATTCTCTGGTTTGATGTGCACTACGCCTTGAGTGTGCTTGCATCTGAGTTTTTGTTGCAATCTTGCCTTGTATTCTTGTGGTGGCTTCAGTTCTTGTTGCAGTTCTGCCCTTGTATTCTTGTGGTGGCTGCAGTTTAGATTGGGTCTTGCATTGCACAGACCATTGTATTCATTTGCATTTTGATTCATTGAGCTTTTGTGTATATTCATCACTGTAGTGGCGAGGCAGTGCACGCGTGCGTGTACTGCAGCCAAACAGAAGTGACGTTTTAATTGATATTTCAATTGCTTGAATTCTTTTGTGTGTCCAATTCAATATTTCGAAATTGTACTTTGATTTGATCATTTTGTTGTTGTCTAATTATCTATTGATAATTAGATTATGAGTTTCTAATTATTTATTTAATAATTAGATTTTGTTGATAATTGCTGTTTAGGCAATTTTGGGGTTTTCATATTATCTTCATTGATAACCTTTTTATTTATCTTTGTTGATGATTTGAGTTTGCTGATTTGTGGTTTAACACTGTTTAGTGTTATATCTACCGTTATCTGATTTCCTTGTTAAAGGCTTGGATAGACGAGATTTCTGTGACTGTCGTCTATTTGATTAATTAATTATTATTGCTTCTGTGCATTAATAACTGAGTTTGAATTAGACTGACCCGTGTATTATTTTCTTTTGAATTTAATACTCGGGTCAGACCGAGTTATTTCAGGTTGTTGATATCTTGCTTTGGGTTGCTGCTTGAGCTATGAAGTCACTTCATATCTTTTGGAGTAGTCGTGTCATAGTATAGGATGATATGTATTCATGTATATTATTGTCAATAATGTACTTGTATATGTAACTTCCAGTATCGACAGTTGTACTTGTATCATATGTATTGTATCACATGTATTGTAACTGACGTCAGTTATATATATATGAGACTTTTATTATCTGTGTTCCACATTTAGCTTATCTGTGTTATTATTATATATATTGTCCTAAACTATTATGAACCATCGTAGTTCGTTTTATACTGGAATTGGGTATGTCGATGGGAGTAAATAAATAAGAGATGAAAAATAAAAATATATACCACTCCTATCGAGGTAACCAATACTAGTGTAAGGCCAAACTACGGATGGCCGCTCCTATCCAGCCTTATTCTTCGTAATAACAGACAGTATTTCTTTTAATACTCTTTGTTATTGTGAGCGTAGAGGTGGGGCGTCACAGTTGTTATCCGAGCGAGGGGTTTATGGACATAATATAAAACATAACTTAGATGGAACATGTGTTACAACTATTTGTCGATGTTTTATTTGTGCCTTGAGTCAAAACTAAAGTTTTGAAATTATGATGAAATCTTTAAATATCTTTATTTAAAAAATAAAAAGGGAAATTGTGTTTTGTTGATTGATTAATTTGTGACTGTTTATCAGAGTGCGCAGCGGAAGCAGTGACACTGTCTTCGCTGAGTACAGCTGATAACCTTTTTGATTTAAAAATCAAAATATGAAATTGAAATAAATTTCATTTGTTGTTTACATAGCTGGGTCTATTTTGTTTCTTTGAAATTTTTTAATCCGATTTGAGGATTCGAAGCAATTGCAGTTATGTGATTTTTGTTGAGATTTTTGCTGTTTTGAATTATCTTCATTGAAGATACATTCGAATGATTTCTTTGTTCGTTTTGTAGTATACGTGTAAATTTGAGTTGCACGTTACTGCATTGATTTTACGTTGGATCGATGTTTGGTTTAAACGTATTCTGTTGCCGTTATTCTATAACGAGATTTTTACACCGATGTTAAATTTTTGAAGCACGGTGTTTTGTTGACATTTTTAATGAATGAAAATTCACTGGTATTATATTTTGATGCGAATTATTTTGGTGAGATTTTGACGTTTAAAAATTATTGTCGCTTTGACTTTAGTATCCGTCAAATTTTAAAGTGGATTTTCAAGCGGTAATTCCGCAATGCTGATTTGATATCCGTTTTTACGGTGTTTTGAGAAGTGTGATTTCCTTATCGAAATTGCTACAGATGTTGCTGTTTTAATCACGTGTTCTGAAAATTGTTTTAATTTTTTTTACAGTTTGCGCTTTTAAAAGAATGTGGAAGCGATTTAAACGCTTCAGTTGAGGACTATGAACCCTCACTTTTACTGTTTCGCTTAATTCCGGACTTGTTCGTTTGAGAACGTAAAATGTCATTTATTTAAAATACAAAATTTTACAGTTTGCGCTTTCAAAAGAATGAGGAAGCGATTTAAACGCTTCAGCAAAATTGAGGACTATGAACCCTTACTTTTACTGATTCGCTTAATTCCGGACTTGTCCGTTTGAGATTGTAAAATGTTAATTTTACAAAATACACAATTTTGCACTTTCAAGGAAACGATGAAGAGAATCAAACGATTTAGTAAAACTCGTGGTATGGGACATGTGCGTTTGCTATTTTGGTTAATTCCGGACTCGTTAATTGAAACATCTGTTGTTTGATGATTTTGTGTGCTTTCGAGCCACTATGATGGACCTTCGGGTCATATGTTGGACCTTCGGGTCATATGATGGACCTTCGGGTCAAATACCAGTACTAGACCTTCGGGTCATTTGTTGGGCGCCAAAAATCATAGTACTTGGTAGGCTTCGGCCATTTGTTGATGCACGTGCGGCGTAGCTAAAACTCGCCATCTGATAGGATCGATCCAACCTTTTATGTTGATTTTCTAGTCATCTTAATTGATTTCTAGATATTTGTTGTTTCCAATTATCTGCAGGTAATTGGATATTTGTTGTTTCTGATTATCGTTTTTGATAATCATATATTTGTTGTTTCTGATTATCGTTTTTGATAATCGGATATTTGTTGTTTCTGATTATCGTTTTTGATAATTAGATATTTGAGATTTCTGATTATCGTTTTTGATAATCGGATATTTCTTATTTCTGATTATCGTTTTTGATAATCGGATATTTGTTGTTTCTGATTTTCGTTTTTGATAATCGGATATTTATTGTTTCTGATTATCGTTTTTAATAATCGAATATTTGTTGTTTCTGATTATCGTTTTTGATAATCGGATATTTGTTGTTTCTGATTATCGTTTTTGATAATCGGATATTTGTTGTTTCTGATTATCGTTTTTGATAATCGGATATTTGTTGTTTCTGATTATCGTTTTTGATAATCAGATATTTGTTGTTTCTGATTATCGTTTTTGATAATTAGATATTTGTTGTTTCTGATTATCGTTTTTGATAATTAGATATTTGTTGATTTGAGATTTCTGATTATCGTTTTTGATAATTAGATATTTGTTGATTTGATGTTATCTGATTATCGTTTTTGATAATTAGATATTTGTTGTTTTCTGATTGACGTTTTTGATAATTAGATATTTGTTGAATTGAGATTTCTGATTATTGTTTTTGATAATTGGATATTTGATAATTTTGCTGATTATGAGATTTTCTAGTCTCTAATTGATTCTAGATTATGTTGATTATATTCAATTGTTGTTTTCTATCTATCTTTGTTGATAGTTAGAGTTTGCTGATTATGAAGTTCATGTTTTCTAGTTATTTGTTGGATAACTAGATGTTTGCGGTTTTGTGATTTGTGATTTGTGTTTTCTAATTATCTTTATTGATAATTAGGTTTTGCTGTTTTCTAATTATCGTATCGATAATTAGATATATTTTTTTGTGATTTTTTGTATTTTAATTATCTAGCTGATAATAAAATATTGCTGATAATTGTATTTATTCAGTTTTGATCGTTTTCTGATTATCTATTTGATAATTAGATTTTGTTGAGGATTTGTGAATTTCTTTTGTGGAATTAAAAGATGTCTTTGGCGTTTGTGTTCTCGACCTCTATTTTTCTAGCTTAACCAGTTTATGTTAGAAAAATAATTGTTATTGATGACTTTAATTATGAAAATTGCGGGGACGCAATTTTTATAAGGAGGGGAGTCTGTAATAACTCGGGGTTTAGTAACAATTAATTATCGTCAAATGACGATTAAATTGGTTGTTAATTGTTGTTTGGAATTTTTGATCGGGTGTAAATTCTTTTAAATATTTGTTAAGGGATTTTTATTGGTTGAAGTTCTCTTTATAATTTTGTTATGGGGTTATGTGGGCTTTATGAAATTCAAGCTTAACCCACGTTCCTTTTGCTTGGTGCCGTGGTAACATTTATACCCGTTCCCCTTATTCATTTTCATCGGAAAACCCTAAATTGAACAAGAAAAATGGAAACCTCCTTTGGCGTTCGTTCCTCTTCTCTTTTGCTCGAGAAATAGGGCTTTGCAATTCGAAAGCGCCGACTTCAGTAACTCGATCAAAGTTGTCGATTGTTCGTTTTCTCGAGTTACGTTCGGCTCCTTCAAGTTTCGTCGAAAAAGGTGAGTGATTTTATTCACTCACATCTAGTTCAAAAATGACTTGACTTTGTTTAGGCGATTACATGATTTGATAATGTTTTCGGCTATTTGATTTCATGGAACTGTAGTTGATGATTTACGACTTGTTCATATGTGTATATATTTTCGTTGCTTGTTAATCACGGGGTTGATTCATTTCGTGATGGCCACGGCTTGACTATATTTGACTTTGTTCGATGATTTCTTTTTGACTTCTTTGTTAAACTGAATTCTGGTCGGCTTCGACTTTGATTCTTCATTGTCCTGATGCTGCTGACTTCGTGTTGAACTGATTTGTCTTGATTCCACTTGAACCTTAGTGTAGTTATTATTGCTTCTGTACATTTTCCTAAGTCACTTGTCACTGCTGCTACACGTTGTTCGGTCTCATTGATTTCGACTTTGTTTATAGTTGTTGCATTTGGACTGGATTGTGGTTTTGTGCTTACTGCACTTGATTGCTGAATTGGTTTTGATGCCAGTCTATACTTTGTTTTATTTATCTGGTCTTGAAGTGTACTTGATTCAATTGAGTCTGATACCTTTTGTAGCATTGTTTCTTTGGGTTTTGTCTCTGGCCATTCTTTGGTCTCTGACCTTTGCATGACTTTGATTTTGTATGTGCATATCATCTTGTAAGCTTGGATGAACTTGCTATACATTTGTTGTCACTGTTATTTTGTTGTATTTTGATGCTAGTTTGTACATGCTGATTCAGTAGCAGTTTTCATTTTGGATGTTCATTTGCTGTTGGACTTCATGTAGCTATGTACTCCATTGTCCATGTTTTAGTGATACTGTAATTTGGGTCTGGTTCCATTTGCTTGATGTCTTCATGCTATACATATGTTTGTTGAGTTTGTGGTCATCCTGCTTTGCTTGGATTGTGTACATCTGTGCACTTGTTTGCTCAATAACATATGATGGCATTTGGTCCAGGCTTGAGTTCCCTGTGTATTACTGCTTCACTATTTTGTTCTGCACTTGTATTCATGTTGCAGTGACCTTTGTGCATTTCGCTATGTTCATTTGAGTTGGGGCTGCTGCACTTGTCCTCTCTACTTGTTTATTGTAGTTTGAATTTGTTGTGCACTGTTCATCACTTTTGCACTTTGGTCTTCATATGCACACTGCTGAGTTTTACTTTCTGGTCATTGCTCCATGTATACTTGATGTTTTAGTTTCTTTTCTTGAAACTCAACAGTTTGCATTTGAGTTATACTATCCAATTCAATTCCCTGTTGCATACATGTTGACTTCGTATATTTTGCCACTGAGTGTTATTCATGCATCCAGATGTGCATACGTACATGAAGTACTTGTCGACCTTACTTGCTGTCTGGTTGACATGTATGGACTGTCTAGTCTTAGTTGATCTGAGTTTCGCCGTATGGTTGTGTTCATTTATGCTTCTGTTGGTATTGGTGCTTTTGTGCCATAGTTTGTATTCTCTGGTTTGATGTGCACTACGCCTTGAGTGTGCTTGCATCTGAGTTTTTGTTGCAATCTTGCCCTTGTATTCTTATGGTGGCTGCAGTTCTTGTTGTAGTTCTTCCCTTGTATTCTTGTGGTGGCTGCAGTTTAGATTGGGTCTTGCATTGCACAGACCATTGTATTCATTTGCATTTTGATTCATTGAGCTTTTTTGTATATTCATCACTGTAGTGGCGAGGCAGTGCACGCGTGCGTGTACTACAGCCAAACAGAAGTGACGTTTTAATTGATATTTCATTTGCTTGAATTCTTTTGTGTGTCCAATTCAATATTTTGAAATTGTACTTTGATTTGATCATTTTGTTGTTGTCTAATTATCTATTGATAATTAGATTATGAGTTTCTAATTATTTATTTAATAATTAGATTTTGTTGATAATTGCTGTTTTGGCAATTTTGGGGTTTTCATATTATCTTCATTGATAACCTTTTTATTTATCTTTGTTGATGTTTTGAATTTGCTGATTTGTGGTTTAACACTTGTTGGGTGTGTTTCCACCACTGCCGAACCAGATTCACAACCATGGAAGACCGAACCAACTCATTTCCAAAGCCTAACCGAGCCAAGGTAGACCCTGCCGAACCAACCCAGCATCACTCACTACCGGACCAGCTACCACCCAAGTACCCCCGAACCAGAGGCCACTCCACCTACCACCGAACCAACCCAACGCCACTCACTACCGGACCAGCTACGTCCCAGGTACCACCGAACCAGAGGCCACTCCGCCTACCACCGAACCAACCCAGCTCCACTCACTACCGGACCAGCTACCTCCCAGGTACCACCGAACCAAACCCAAAGTCTCACCACCGAACCAATCCACGTCCTTCTCATCACCGGACCAAGGTGTTGCCAAACCAACACTGCCAGGCCAGATTACATCGGCCCAGGCCCGTCAACAGCTATATACATCCAAGACCCCTACCCCCAGCCTCACTCTATAAATAGAGGGGCAGGGGTACAACAATGGGGGAGAAGTTGGAGAGCTCAAGCACGGATAGAACTTTCAAACAACTTTCATATACTTGTATCAAAGCTTTGTACTTGTAATCTGAACAAGAAAGGAGAAATAATATATAAAGTGGACGTAGGCACATTCTGGCTGAACCACTATAAATTCGTGTGTCCTTTACAGTTTAGTCCCTGCTTTTTACATATTTGCATAAATCATCCAGATCGCTAAAAACAACATAAAATCAACTAAATCATACGACTTGGAGGTGTTTGCCCATTTTTTGTGCAAACATTTTTGGTGCTTTCATTGAGAGCGTTGAACCCCGGACTTCAGCTTCTCCCTTAACTTTCTTCCTATCAGCGTCGCATATTGCTTGGAAGACATGCCTCCTAAGCAAAAGAAAGATGTTAACAAAGGAAAAAAACATCGCAACCAGCAGTCGTCCAGATCCAGTGGT
The DNA here is from genome assembly GCA_030737815.1 of Allium fistulosum. Taxonomy (NCBI): domain Eukaryota; kingdom Viridiplantae; phylum Streptophyta; class Magnoliopsida; order Asparagales; family Amaryllidaceae; genus Allium; species Allium fistulosum. The sequence continues at coordinate 1,030,189,709 of CM060902.1, forward strand.
CACAGATCCAGTAAACCGTCCCATTCCAGCAGCAGTACCAAATGAAGGTCAGGCAAATCCGACAACCCCTGCCACAGAACAGCCGGCGGCAATTACTAGGGCAGATCTAGACAAGGTTGTGGCTGAAGTGACTAACCGCTTCACATCCCAGCAGGAAGCCTTGGTGGACCAACTCATGTCACGCTTCAGGGGTGCTGAAGAGTCCAACCGCAACACCGAATCATGGGGTGAGTCCCAGTCTGGAGGATCTCAGAGACAACAAAGATCTTCCTTCTTCGAAGGAGCTAATGACAGAAGCGGCCATGGTAGGAGTCGAGACCGAGCTCAGCCCGAAGTTAGACCTGAGGAAACGCTTGGAACCGAACCCAACAGGAGAGGTACCGGGCAGAGGTCAACTGTAGCCGAGCCTGTCATACTGCCTAACCACGGAAACACTAGTGAACGGGGCCGAGCTAGAGTTCAGCCCGAAGTTGGACCCGAGGAAGCGCTTAGACCAGAACCCAGCAGGGGAAGATCAAGGCAAGGGCCAACTGTAGCTGACCCAAGCATGCTCCCAGAAGACCAAAGACAGCCACTGGAAAATGTCAGGAATGATAGACGATACCATCCCTACAGGTCATCTGGGCGGAATCAATCCCACAGAGAAGTACCGAACTCATTTTTATCTGCTCCAAATTCTGATGAAAGGATGGCACGCTTGTTCAGAGAGTGCGTCCAATGGGATCAAAGAGACCGAGGAATAGGTGCTAGGGTGACCAGCCCTTTCGCCCGCAATATCGAAATTGCCATCACCCCCCGAGAATGGAAAATGCCAACAATGGAACCTTACAAAGGAACCTCCGACCCCGTTGTACACTTACAGAGATACACACAACATATGCTCATGAGTGGAGCAACAGAGGGAGTACTGTGCAAATGCTTTCCACTATTCTTAGCAGATCTAGCTACCTTCTGGTTCTGTCATCTACCCCAAGGATCCATCAGCTCGTGGGAGATGCTGAAAGAAAAGTTTATCAGCCAGTTCCGCATTCATGTGGAACAACCCAAGGACGCTTATTCCTTATCCAATATCAAACAGAAACCTGGAGAGAAGCTGCAGCAATACCTAACCCGATTCAATGCCGCACCGGCCGTAGTCCAAGATGCCGATGAGAAGCTTATCTTAATGGCCCTCTGTAGTGGTGTGCATCCGGATACTAAATTTGCTAGAAGATTGACAAAAGAAAAACCAGCTACTTTACCCGATTTCTTCCATGAAGCTGGGAAATATATGAGACTTGAAGACGCTGGGCAGTCATGGCAACAAAATAAGGCAGCTCACGGCAACGCGCCCGCTGTAGCAAAGGACGTTTGAAGATATGACTCTAGGGATAATGCTGGGGGCAAGAAGGGAGAAAAGCATCTATATCGGCCAGGACCGAGATTTGACGCTTACACCCCTTTGAATGAAACGATCGAAAACATCTTCCTGGCCACTCAAGACGAAGTTAAATACAAACGCCCCCCGCACAAGGAGTCAGATAACGCAATTAAGTCTGGAAAATTCTGCCGCTTTCACGAATCCCATGGTCATGATACCAATGAATGCCATCATCTCCGGGACTTGATTGAAGAACACATCAGAAGAAGGAGACTGGAACGCTATGTAAAAGGTCAGAACAGGACTCTAGTTCCTGCCAATGAGAACCCGAGGCTACCCTCCCCAGAAATAGGCAGAGGAAATAACAACACCAGCGGCTCCAGTCAAGAGAAGATAGTGGTCCATACCATCTCGGGAGGACCACACATCGCCGACAGAAGCTGGGAAGAGATGGAAAGATATGGGAAGTCACTTAGAAACAATGAAGACTGCGTTAATTCTGTTATAGAAGAACGCCACCCGAAGCGAAAATAGAGTGATGACATCACATTCAGTAGGCGTGACCTAGAGGGAAGGCAGTACCCTTACATGGATCCCATGGTTATCTCTGCCCGGCTCGGTCCAGCCGAAGTTTTCCGAATTCTAGTAGACACTGGAAGCTCAGTAAATATCCTATTCAAGCATGCATTCGACAAAATGAAACTGTCAATAAAGGATGTTTCTCCCTGCAATAAACCACTACACGGTTTCACTAGAGAAGCGAAGATGCCCCTCGGGCAACTGGACCTCTTTGTTGAAATTGGAAGTCATCCCCGCTCCGTTGTGCAGAAACAGACATTTGTGTTGATAGAAAACCACTCGGCCTACAACGCCTTCTTAGGAAGGCCAGCCTTGTTTGACTTCCAAATTGTCCCGGCCCCATTGTGCCTAAAGATGAAATTTCCAACGGACAATGGAATAGGGGAAGTAGAGGGAGATCAGGACATCGCTCGAGATTGCTATGTAACTGAACTCCGCAATAACCGCAGGAATGATATAGGGAAAAGTGCAGAGACTGCCCTTTGCACAAAAAGTTTGGAAGCATAGCAACTAAAGAAAGCCCCTCCTCTTCGATATACCAGCGACCCTTTCAATGAATTAGACCCCAGGGACAAAGAGGAGGAGGTCACCGCTGAGCCTGCAGAGGCTATGGAATTTGTATCTGTGGACAGACATGACTCAAGTAGACTATTGAAAGTTGGGTCCCAACTAAAAGCAGAATTGAAGGAACAACTCATTGATTTTCTCCGCCACAACTTGGATGTATTTGCATGGTCACACGCGGACATGATCGGAATCTCCCCTGACATAGCATGCCACGTACTAAACATTGATCCTACCAAGGCACCAGTAAAACAGAAAAAGAGAAGAATGGGGGCAGGGCGATCAGCAGCCCTCGATAAAGAAGTAAAGAACCTACTTGCCAATGACTTCATACGAGAAGCCATCTACCCAGAGTGGATCGCCAACCCGGTGCTGGTAAAGAAGGCTAATGGGAAGTGGCGAACATGCATTGACTTCTCCAACTTAAATGACGCCTGCCCGAAGGATTGCTTCCCACTTCCCCGAATCGATCAGCTTGTGGACAGCACAGCCGGGCACGAACTCTTATCTTTTATGGATGCATACTCAGGATATAACCAAATTCCTATGCATGCTCCCGATCAAGACCACACTAGTTTCGTCACTGACCGGGGATTGTACTGCTACAAGGTAATGCCTTTCGGACTTAAAAACGCAGGAGCCACCTACCAGTGCCTCGTCAAACAGATGTTTGCAGGGCTAATAGGACAAACTATGGAAGTGTATGTGGATGACATGCTGGTAAAGTCAAGGGAAGCCGACAATCACGTAAGCCACCTAGGCGAGATGTTTCGAGTACTTCGCCAATATGGAATGAAACTTAATCCTCTAAAGTGCTCCTTCAGAGTATCATCAGGAAAGTTCTTGGGATTCATCATCCATGCCAGAGGGATTGAAGCAAACCCTGAACAAGTCCGAGCTCTGAAAGAAATCAAGATACCTTCCACTCGAAAGGAAATGCAAAGCCTGAATGGGAAAGTGGCCGCCCTAAGCCGATTCATCTCCAAGGCAACGGACAAGTGCGTCCCCTTCTTCGAAGCTCTAAAGAAAGACAAAGGAAAGTTCAAATGGACTGACGAATGCATAATAGCTTTCCTTAACCTAATTGAACACCTCCAGAAACCGCCGGTACTCTCGACTCCAAACGAAGGCGAAGAGTTATACCTATACCTTGCTGTATCATCTCATGCTCTAAGCGCTGCTTTGGTAAGAGAGGACAACCGCACGCAGCAGCCAGTATACTTTGTAAGTAAGAGGTTTACGGGAGCAGAAGCCAGATATCCTAAACTTGAGAAGCAAGCATACTGTCTACTAATCACATCACGAAAACTGCGACACTATTTTCAATCCCATTCCATCAGAGTTCTGACCGATCAACCACTAAGGCAGGTACTCCATCGTCCCAACACTTCTGGGCGACTACTTAAATGGTGCATTGAACTAAGTCAATATGATATCACCTACCATCCTCGCACCGCCATCAAGGGACAAGCCATGGCCGATTTCATCGCCGAATTCACTACCAACGAAGGTAAGGAGCAATCGGAAATAGCAGAAGACATCAAGTGGAATCTCTTTGTGGATGGTGCGTCAAACGAACAAGGCTCGGGGGCAGGTGTGGTAATAATCACTCCCAGGGGAAATAAGCTACACTATGCTATAAGGTTGGAATTCGCTACCACCAACAACGATGCAGAGTATGAAGCAATGATAGCTGGATTAGAACTTGCCTTAGAAATCGGAGCCAATTCTTTGTGTCTTCATAGCGACTCCCAACTTATTGTAAATCAAATACTAGGAGAATTCCAGGCTCGAGAAGAACGACTCATAGCATATTTAAAGAAGACCAAGTTGCTTCTCAATCGATTGGATCACTATTTAATCAAACACATCCCTCGGGAAGAGAACCAAGAGGCCGACGAATTGGCGAAGCAAGCTAGCATGAGTGACGGCACTATTTCCGGAACAGTAGCCATCTCAAAGCTACTGACCCCAAGTTTTGAGCAAGTGAATTTGATAGCTGCAACCGAAGAAGCAACTTGGATGACTCCCATCCGAGACTACTTACAAAGTGGCACACTACCCAACGGGCGTAACGAAGTCAAGAAAATCTTGAGGAAAGCTTCCCGCTACACAATACAAGAGGGCACCCTCTATCGGCGCGGCTTCTCTAACCCCTTATTAAGGTGTGTCGCTGGAAGGGAAGCCAAGGAAATCTTATCCAACATCCATCAAGGAAGCTGCGGAGATCACACTGGAGGGCAGACTTTGGCAAAAAAGATACTCCGATATGGATATTTCTGGCCCACCTTAAGCAAGGACGCCTTAGATTTCGTCAGAAAATATGACAGATGTCAGAAGTTTGCTAAGATTCTGCGGCTACCAACAACTGAGATTACTCAAATAACCAGCCCTTGGCCCTTTGCAGTATGGGGAATTGACTTGATTGGCGAACTGCCAATGGGCCGAGGCGGGGCCAAATATGCTATAGTGGCAGTCGACTATTTCACCTAATGGGTGGAAGCAGAACCGCTAAATAAAGTATCTTCAGCAAAAGTTATTAACTTCTTGATCAAAAATATTCTATGCAGGTACGGAGTCCCATTCAAAATCATATTAGACAATGGACTTCAGTTTGACAGCGAGGAGTTCGCCAACAGGTGCCAAGAGCACGGAATTCACAAAAGCTTCTCATCCGTAGCTTATCCCTAGGAAAACGGACAAGTCGAAGCCGTCAACAAAATTCTCAAAACTCTAATAAAAAAGAAACCCGAAAAGTCAAAAGGCGCTTGGGTGGATGAACTCCCTACGGCACTGTGGGCCTATCGCACATCTTTCAGAACATCAACAGGGCATACTCCTTTCTCTTTGGCATACGGATCGGAGACTATGCTCCCAGTTGAAACCATCGTGCCTTCCCACCGTAGGATCCACTATAACCCAGAAGAGAACGAAGAACTCCTTCACATGTCTTTGGATCTAATTGAGGAGAGAAGAAATGATGCAGCCCTCAAAGCAGCAGTCCACAAGCAAAAAGTGGCAGTACAATACAACTCCAAGGTGAAGCATCGTATCTTACAAGAAGGAGATCTTGTCCTCAAGCGAATCTTCCCTCGCCCCGGAGCACTAGATCCGGTCTGGGATGGACCATATGTAATTCATAAAGATCTCCACAATGGAGCTTATATTTTGTCAACAGTGGACGGAGAGGTGTTCCGGAGGGCATGGAACGTCCAACACCTTCGTCGATACTTTTCTTAACTTGTACTGCCCATATAAAGTGAATTAACAAAGAGAATCAGTGGACGTAGGCATTTTCGTGCCGAACCACTTTAAAAAACTTGTCTCTTGTTTAACTTGTTCCTTTGTGTCTTGGCTACTTGTTAACTTTATCCTTTTCTGTTGGACAAAATCCTATGCATATAGCATTTTCATTCAAGGTGCTCCACATCGCGACTTAACCTGGATAAGACCTAACAGGTACTATGCGAATCTATGCCCTCGCCAATGAGACACTTTTTCTCCGGCATTCCTCTGCTGCGGGTTAACTCATTGCTCGCGATGGCCCTTAAGGCCAACTGTAATGAGCCGATTATAAGCCACCGAGAAGGCCGACTATAGCCAAGGCAGCTCATTACGGCGTTCGGCTCGCCGGCAACTGTGAACCTACTTTAAGCCCCAACATAAGGTGTGGCCAGCCAGGGGTAGTTCATGGTTGACGATCGGCACCCACGCTAGTCGGCCACAGTAAATCGAATAATACCCACGATTACGGGCCATAATGGCCCGGGTAGTTACTGTGCGCGATCTCGGCTCCGATGTGTCTTAAGTACGGCTGTGGTAAAAAAGATTTACTCCCCACGGAGGCGTAAGATGGGTGACAAATGTCTCCAAGACCCACAGCTAAGGAAAGTGACTACAAAGCCCGTTTGCCACGAACTTAAGCACATTGAAGGCCTTCCGTGATTGGAAGTTTTACTATTTCTCATATTTCAATTTTATTTAAAAAACTTTCCTCCTATCCTCTATAACAATCCCTAAAGTACAGGATACAGAGTAGGAGATACTCGCCAATGGGGGTAGGGACTCACAATTAGATGGCAGGGCATTCAATTGCATTCCATACTCGGTCACACAAGACAATCAAAACGGCCATCTACAATTCGAACATGAAAGGCAGTATTTTCTTCTTTTGTGTACAAATACATGGCTATAATTTATTCATACATCACACTAGCATTGCAAGGCATAAAATTACGTTTTAAGCAAGAACATGACATCAAACACAATTGAATTACAAGCACATGCACAGTTATATTTCTCACACAACGTGTCAAAATAGCAAAAAATGACAGAATCAGCTTAAGTTAAAAATTACAGGTCAAGAATAATGTTGCTTATTACAAGTAACATAATTACAACCTAAAAGTTGCGTTACTGTTTCGAGACTAACATATACAACGATGTCAAGTCAACAAAAAGATATCCAGGTCAAGTCAAGGAGCCGGCTGCATCGGAGCTTTACCCTTGTCCTGTTGCCCACCTGTCCGGTCAACGAAAGAATTCATTAGTGATAAGCAACCAAGTTAACGGAAAGACTAGAAGGGAAGACTTACCAGCGCCTGATTCCTGACCATCCTGATCATCATCCTCTACTTGCAAACCTGCCTCCTCGGCGGCAAGGAGCCGCATACCCTCCTTCACCGCCACCTTCTCCTCCTTCGTAAACTGGGAAGTGACCACGTCCATTCTGAAGACCGCGCCACCCTCTTTATCCGCATCAGCCCTAGCCTCCTCCAGAGCCCTGAGATAAATCCTGGCCATAACTCGGGGGTAATCATCCATCTAGGATAAGTTACCCTGTTTCCAAGTGCGAAAATACATATCCTGGAGCATCTCATCCATCATCCCCTCGTTTTCCTCAAGCTCCTTTATTCGGGCCTCAGAAGCACGCAGCTTTGCAACGGCAGCATCCCTCTCCGATCGATATCGTGAGCGGTCAGCCTGAAAGGATATCCTCATTGCCTCCATCTCCTCCTTCAACCTGGACTGAGCAAGCTCCATTCGGCACTCAAGCCATTCGGTAGTTCAAGGCACGAAGCTCCATTCGGCACTCAAGCGATTCGGTAGTTCAAGGCACGAAGCCCCATTTGGCACTCAAGCCATTCGGTAGTTCAAGGCACGAAGCTTCATTCGGCATACAAGCCCATTCGGTAGTTCAAGGCACGAATTTTCATTCGGCACTCGAACTCCACGAGTTCGTTCGGTAGTTCGAAACGCGAAAGTCATTCGGCAATCACCTAATTCGGTAATCAAGCGTGATCCTGCAAAACTGATTCGGCTATCTCACTTGGTAGGGAATAACGAGAGACATGAAGCCCATATTTATAGGCAAAGAAAGATGGCCGAGCCAACTGGTTCGGCACGAAGGACCGAATGGGAACGTCCAAGCTGAAACAAAGCATGACATATGCTGGCATATGCCCCGCTTTGGGGGGAAAATGTTGGGTGTGTTTCCACCACTGCCGAACCGGATTCACAACCATGGAAGACCGAACCAACTCATTTCCAAAGCCTAACCGAGCCAAGGTAGACACTGCCGAACCAACCCAGCTCCACTCACTACCGGACCAGCTACCTCCCAGGTACCACCGAACCAGAGGCCACTCCGCCTACCACCGAACCAACCCACCTCCACTCACTACCGGACCAGCTACCTCCCAGGTACCACCGAACCAGAGGCCACTCCGCCTACCACCGAACCAACCCAGCTCCACTCACTACCGGACAAGCTACCTCCCAGGTACCACCGAACCAAACCCAAAGTCTCACCACCGAACCAATCCACGTCCTTCTCATCACCGGACCAAGGTGTTGCCGAACCAACACTGCCAGGCCAGATTACATCGGCCCAGGCCCGCCAACAGCTATATACATCCAAGACCCCTACCCCCAGCCTCACTCTATAAATAGAGGGGCAGGGGTACAACAATGGGGGAGAAGTTGGAGAGCTCAAGCACAGATAGAACTTTCAAACAACTTTCATATACTTGTATCAAAGCTTTGTACTTGTAATCTGAATAAGAAAGGAGAAATAATATATAAAGTGGACGTAGGCACATTCTGGCTGAACCACTATAAATCCGTGTGTCCTTTACAGTTTAGTCCCTGCTTTTTACATATTTGCATAAATCATCCAGATCACTAAAAACAACATAAAATCAACTAAATCATATGACTTGGAGGTGTTTGCCCATTTTTTGTGCAAATAACACTGTTTAGTGTTATATCTACCGTTATCTGATTTCCTTGTTAAAGGCTTGGATAGACGAGATTTCTGTGACTGTCGTCTATTTGATTAATTAATTATTATTGCTTCTGTGCATTAATAACCGAGTTTGAATTAGACTGACCCGTGTATTATTTTCTTTTGAATTTAATACTCGGGTCAGACCGAGTTATTTCAGGTTGTTGATATCTTGCTTTGGGTTGATGCTTGAGCTATGAAGTCACTTCATATCTTTTGGAGTAGTCGTGACATAGTATAGGATGATATGTATTCATGTATATTATTGTCAATAATGTACTTGTATATGTAACTTCCAGTATCGACAGTTGTAGTTGTATCATATGTATTGTATCAGATGTATTGTAACTGACGTCAGTTATATATATATGAGACTTTTATTATTTGTGTTCCGCATTTAGCTTATCTGTGTTATTATTATATATCTTGTCCTAAACTATTATGAACCATCGTAGTTCGTTTTATATTGGAATTGGGTATGTCGATGGGAGTAAATAAATAAGAGATGAAAAATAAAAATATATATACCACTCCTATCGAGGTAACCAATACTAGTGTAAGGCCCAACTATGGATGGCCGCTCCTATCCAGCCTTATTCTTCGTAATAACAGACAGTATTTCTTTTAATACTCTTTATTATTGTGAGCATAGAGGTGGGGCGTCACAAGAGCATCCACTATCGAGTATCCATTTATTCTTTTTGATCTGCACAATTTGTCCATTGTGGATTGATTCCTCAACACCCATAAAACATGTTTCCTGCACATCATATAGATTATATGCAGCCTCATGATGCAATGATGATTTGAATATTTCTAAACTAGTATTAACAAGTTTTTCAAACTTAGCCATTTTAAAGAAATTTTCAAAATTCTTATTATGAAACTTTGAAAACCTCGCTCTTATACCAAATGTGAGAAATGCAGATTACGGATCTTAAGGCTAGAATTAACACTAGAGGAGGGGGTGAATAGTGTTTTAAGGAATTACTAATTCTTTTTGAGTTTATATTAATTTGAACACATATGTATGCAATATTCAGACACGGATATGATCACAGAATCAAACACAGATGCAAATATATAGTAAAAGCAATAAAGGAAAGAACACACCGGATTTTATACCGGTTCGGAGTTACCCTACATCCAGTCCCGCAACACAAGTACAGATTTCCTTTCAAAATCAATTATTACAATTACACCCTCGATTTCAAGGCCATGAGGTACACCACTCCATATTCAGAATTCTCTAGGTAGAGATACTTGATTTTACGGGCAACAAGTTCACCCAATTGATTTCCTAGGCTACAATCACACCTTTTCTCACTTGATTGATTTTCCAGGCTACAATCACACCTTTTCTCACTCGATTGAATACAAACAAATCTATAACTCCGAATAGCACTGGGATCTTGTTGAGATAGTGATAGAGAATCAAACCAGAGATGATCTAGTTAGATTCAATGGAAATTTCGGTAGAGTAATGGTAAAAATGTATATAAAGAAATGTGGAAGAAGAAGAGAAGTGAAATCAAAAAATTATGAATATAAATTCATTAAAAACATCTCCTATTTATAGTAGAACAACAGCCATGTCCATTCGTAAAAGGTTATGACAAATAGACACTTCTTTTGAAATTCAAACTTTTGAAGTTAACTGACACCATGTCGACAAGGGTCCCTAGGGGTTGTCGACATGCCTAAGATATTTTTGATAATTTGTTTTTCTTTTGAAAATAACCTCTATCTTATATTAAAACTATTTTAAACTTTATAAATATACTTTACTATAGTTAAAATACATAAATAAGTGTAGACAATAATATTTTGATATATAAAAAATTTTACTATAATTTCATATTTAAATCTAAGTATAAATATTAAAAGTTAAATATATAATTGTTAAAAGATAGTTTAAAATCAAGGAAAATTTGATATTGAAAATAAATATTATTTTGAGGCTAAAAGTATTTAAAACCAAGATAGATGTTTTTGATTTAAAAAGGAAGATTTTGAAATCATTTTGAAAACAAGATATAATTTTGTAAAACATTTGAATAAAAGTTAGTGGATATAAAATGATGTTCCACTAGATTTTTCGTAGGTTCCATCCTACTTAGGGTTCCATCCCTTTAACAGGCTCGATGTGGATTCCATTTCACGAATAAAATGGATTTTAAGATGTCAGTGCTTTTCTAGGAGTTTTAACATAATTCTAGACTCGATACATGTCTTGTACTATTGAAATCTTGAACTCTTGATATCTTGATACTCATGAGTCTTGAATCTTGATGTCTTCGATCTTGAGTCTCTATACTGTACAGTCTTCATTCTCAGTACCTGCATGTTTATATCCTGCATATACATATATATATAAACTATAATGTTAGTATTTATATTCTATAACAAGTCCTAAGGTTGTTGTCATCAAAACCATTATTTTCAAGGACTAACAACATTCGTTTTGACCCAAATAAATATGTTTAAGAGAATGTTTTCCTTAAAGAATAAAATATATATTTAATAATGATTTTAGTATATGTAATATTTTCTAAGTGTTGAAAATAAAGAGAATTGTGAATTACTTATTATTAAATAAGTATATGGAAATGTTTTCCAAATAGTGAAATATTGAAATGGTTTTGGAATTATATCTTTTTAAAGATAATTTGAAGTGAATATTTGGAAAGTAATTTAATTAATAAAAGATTAATTAAAAGGGCCTAGTGATTGCTTATGGTGCTAAATATTTGTTTGTTGCATTGATAGTTAAATAACCGACTATCAAAATTTTCCATTTTTAGTTCCTCGACTTGATGTGGGAACTATTTAGTCATACACTTAGTACGTAGCCATCTGTGTAGGCTTGATTATCGTTTGTGTTGAGGATGTTGATTCGTGGAGTATTACTCCAATTTATCGAGCTTCCTTCTTGGCCGAAGGATAGCAAGTTGAAAGTTGGAGACGTGATAAGTCTCTAAGACTTAGTTTCTGTGTGAGGTTGAGAAACGCTTTTGCGTTGTTGATGCGAAGAGACCAAGATCAAATTTATCTGAAAACCACTTCGGACCAACATTTATACGACGATTGTTCAGGTTGGCCGATGATATTGATGTTTAGGATTTTCATAGTGAAGGATTGCTTGTTGATCATTTGGGGTTAAAATCTCAATATACATATAGTAGCAGTAGTCTCTTCGTTATGAAATATCCAATGCAAGGACTATTCGCTACTAATCCTACGGATTTCCCGACAGGATGTGGTAGGAGAGTACCTTCGGTTTGTCCTGTTCCTGGACAACTTGTATGGATGAATGTCTAACATTGCGTTTTCTGAGATTACGAACATTGGTTTTACAAACGTACATCTATTTGGTGGTGGAGAAGGCAACTTCACTTAGCTTAAGACCCTTCCTTGAGACGTACGAGCTCAAGGGTTGTATTTTTGTGAAAGGCAATTAGTAGTCAATGGAAATGGCAAATGTGGCATTCAAAAGTGATGTGATATGTGATATGTGAAAGGTAATCGTTACCTCTTTTGCCTCATCAACCGGAAATGACCGAAACAGGGTTGGATGCGGCAAGGCTAAGTGGGTCATTCCCAATTAGGATATGATCATTCCTTTCTAGATATATTTCTTTCCGCTATGACGTTCGGGATGTAAACTATTGTGTTTTGTATGCTATAAGGACCCTCGGAAAGGTCGGTAACGACCGGGGGATGACATATTCGGTACTACCTAGGTATAGAGCTTGGACGGTCTTGTGTTGGTAGAGGAACTTTGTGATGGTTTCTCGGTACATTCCTCTAGAGATGTACTACCGGAAGGTAGTCCCTTCACCTGGTCATTTGTATGGAAATCCAAACTCCGCTACGTGCCTGCCATTTTGATTGTATTACCCACTTTGGGATATTTGCTAGAATTTAATAATGGTAATTGTAACGACCCATAAATTTTAACTGTTTTAATAACTTGTTTAATTGAAATTTTAAACAATAAATTTTTGAAATAATAATTTGATATTTGGAATACGTCTGTTTAACCATAGCAACTGGTAAATCTTCATCAGATAATTTGGAAGTTTATTTTCTTATGTAATTTTATTTAAATTTGTATCAGTTAAAATCGATGATAAAAAAATGTTTTCCAAACCTAAATATGTTTACATAGTAAATTTGTAAATCATCTTCTGAGTGAGACGTCATATTTCGTTTCTCCAAATTTTGACTGTTATTGCTCCGTCGATCTTATTTTCGACGAAATAACAGCATTTTGGTACCGATATCGACTTTTGATAAGATGATCGTACCACTGATATCAGTATACCATTTTGATCGTCTCGTCGTGCTGATCTCTGCGGTATATTCAATTCTGTGTTTTGAAGTCTGATAAGCAGCAGAATCCACGAAAACGGTAACCGTATCGGTACCGGTTTTGTGTTCGTTGTTTTTGTGACTTTTCATTTATACACCGTACAATGCAAACAGCTGTGAACATTTACAATTCCTAGATTCCTATGATTGACCATTTCTATTCCACTGTTCAAGTTTCATTTCCGTTCATGTCCTTTTGCGTTTATAATTATATATATTTTTTCATCCGTTCATGTTCATTTAAACGTTTTCTTTTGGAACGTTGCCTAGGAATAAGGCCTATACTTCTCTTTCTCTCTCGCATTTCCTTCCTTCTAAAGTTTCATTCTTCTTTTCAACTGAGGATAGGCATACATTTTCTTTCGGCCCTTCAAATTTCCCCGTTCCTCTCCGCCTTCATATGCAAACCCTCACCTTCCACCCACCCATGAATGCCAATAAAGCACCGCCTTTCCCCTCTCGTGCCACAGCCTGAACCTCCAGCGTCTCTACAACATCATGCGAGTAGCCTACCCGACCCAGACCGTCTACCCACCATCGCCTGCGACCCCACTGTCCTTCATCTAGCAGCTGCTCGGCCCTTCCTATATGATGGGTATGTATAGTCTAAAATTGATTTTCACTCGGTACTTATATATACTATTATAGTTGCATCCAGTCATATATGTAATATATATATGGTTTTACTTTGAAGAAATTACTATGTTGTTACTTTATTTATGCATGTTGTTCTATATTTTCTTTTAATTGAATTGTTGAAATAACTTTGTATATATGTAATAGTATAGATATATAAATCGTACAGTATTGTATATATTAAAGTGTGTTCATATGTATATAAAGGTTTTAACTGTAATGAGATATAAGGCCTCTGTTTATATATATTTATATATTGTGAAATTTCATAAATATTAGTTATAAAGAAAATTTATGTGTTTACAGGTTGCCTATGTTATAAGTAATATACTGTGTCAGTTATACAAATGTACAGATACAAATTTATATAAGTTATACTATATGTTGTTTTATATATATAAGTTATGCTAGGCATGAGAATCTGTTGGTGTTTTATAGTAAGTATATATATCAGCTTATTTGTGTATATATATTCTTTTGTTATATTTGTCTATATATACTGTGTTACTTACATCTATATCTGAAAAGTAAAGGGTTATTTAAATTTATGTTGAGAATTTTAAACATTAATATACAAATTTGTTTGTTACGTATATAATTTTATATAAGTTATATAAACCGATGTTATATATGTTTGTTATAATCAATTTTGAAGTATAATTATGGTATTGTTTTATTGTGGGCTTTAAAACGTTATATATATATAATTACTGATATGTTTTGTAAGTTTACATATATGTTTGTAAGTGCATGTTGTCATACGTGTTGTATTTTTGACAGCTTTATAAAATATTTAAGGTTTTGTATTGGTAATTTAAATGTTTACATTTTTTTGTATATGTCAGCATAAAGTGTATATATATATATATATATTTGAACTGTTTACACTGGCTTGCATACCGGGTCTGAGTTTGAGTCTGTATATATATATCAGTATGTTTTGGTTTGGTCTATTATTGTTATATAGTTGTGTATATAAAGTTATGTATATATGTAGTACATTATAGATTTGCTGTTGACAAAATTTATAAGTTACAAATTATATAATGTGTTAAACTATGTACTGAAGATATGCTGTTTGTAACAGTTAAATATAAAGGGTATATATAATATATTTTAAAGTATTATATATGTTATTTCAATATTTGTTTTAAATTTAAATATTGATTTCAAGAAAACAATAATATCTATATAATAAAATCCCTTGGTTTTAACGGAAAAGACAAACAAGGGTTGAGATTTATTATTGATAAAGACATCAAACGGCTATAATTTATCAACATCCACGGAAATGAAGCATGGACTAACTCTGTTAGTACCTCCGTTAAAATTATCATCCTACTTTAACTCCACAATTACTCCCACTCACCCATCATCGTGTCAAAAGAAAATTCGTGTACAAGCAGTTGAAATCACTACCATGCCGACATCTTTTCGTCTCCACTCTTCTTCATTGTTCCCTCATTTGCTCCTTTTCCCTCTGCTACCGCTATTCTCCGATCGAAGTGCCTCCCATCCACAAAATTTTGTGAAACTTTAACCTAGATCTTCCACTTCAACATTAAAACAGCAAAGAATTTGAGAAGCAACACGAAAAGTGAATAAACAGATCGAAGGTGTGTGACAATATGAAGGAAACAAAGCAAGAAACAACTTAATTCAGGTTTCCCGTTTTAAATTTCTGATCAAATAATTCTCAGGTTGTTCCTTTTTCTTCTATTATTGGATGTTATTGTTTTGATTTTTCTTTTAACATGGTAAGAATTCTGCATGTTAATTTTATTAGAAGCTGTCGCTTTGTCTTGGTACGATGTGCTGACAGAGTATCAATTTTTGGCTGTTTTTGGAAATTATTTTTAGTTCATTTGGTTCAATTTTAAATACATTTACGTTCCTTCTTTTTGAAACTCTTAGCTACCAGTAAATATTTTCCCATTAAGTTATTCTTAGATGTGCATGTGTCAGATAAAAAAAAGAGGATGAAAATATTTTATTCTTGGTACAATTAACAGAAAGTGAACTAGCAAAAGAAGATATTTTGGTTATGTTAAAACATAGTTCGTACATCAATTTCTAATGTAAGATGAGATTTAAATTTACTTTTTTATTTTCGGCTTTTATACATTGTTTTCATGTTCAGACTTATATTTTGGGACTAAATATCATTTTACTATAAATACAACTATGTCTAAAGCTTAGAAACTGTTTACATTATATGTAGATGAAACATTACACATAATTGTCTACTTAGCGGATATATCAAACGGCTCTCAGCTCCCCACATCATCACATTTCACGTACTGCTTTTCCACGATCTAATTTAATCGTGCTTAACTATTGACCTCCAATATTTTGATTGGTGATCATCGTCATATATTGCTACTTGAGCTTTCTCCTCCATTCTAGTATTGAAGGTTAATTATTGCAATATCATCATACATTCTTATCAATTTGGTTTTAACCCTAATTTTGCAATTTAGAGAATTGAATGGTCGTTTTTGGTTTTCCTTCAGATCAGAGTAGAAGCACGATCTTTCTTCTCCAGTCTAATATGTGATTATAGATTCATGATTGGTTATTATTCATTTTTCTTTGTTTCATAATCTCATCATGTATTCTAATTGGTATGGTTTCAGCTCTGATTTTAAAATATATAAGATTGGTGGGTTGTGTATCAATTTTTGGGAAGAGAAGGAAGTAGATAAATGTTTAAAGTTGGATAATTTTTATGCTCAACTGTCTCATACCATTTAACCATTTATTATCCATTTTTTAATTGCACACTTTATATATAGCTGTTCTGACTCTTCTGGAATGAATATTTTTTTTATTGAATTGTGTTTGAATTATCATTATCATGCAATATTTACAGTTGTATGAATACGCAGTTATTAATTCGAATTGGTTGGTTCTGTAATCTCTCATTTTTTTCAAATAATCCAAAAGTTAAAGTATATCGCCACCAATTATGGACATAATCAATTTGGATTTATATCATTGCTTACTTTGTGGGTCTTCTTAACAAGTAAAGCCGTCATTTTTGTGAATACATTCATCAATCTTTAACTGACCACTTTTTTTGGTGCTCATAATGCATACCACATTTGTGAGTTTGGACAATCATAATAAATTCTAAAACAGGCTCATATATGTAATAGTGTTGTAATGACCACCCTTGAAATTCGAATTTGTGTAAGTGAATGTTGTATTACTGAAACATCGGTTTATGGACCTTTACATTTTGTAATATTTTATACATTTTTGTCCTTGATAACTACAGAAATATAAAACTGGCTAATGAAAATTTATAAGTGTTTATAGGTAATAAAAAGTCATATCTTTTCAGTTAAGATAATCATAGTAAGCTGGTAAAACTAACTCATGGTATCTTGAAATTCTTGACAAAGTATTATTTACTCAATCTGTGCACCCTTACTTTGATTCAAAAAGGTATGCAATTGGTATTTACTTTTTTTAATCAACATACTATCTTAGATAGTCAAAGTCAAAATTTATTACATTTTTTGATCTATGACTCATATACACTATATTATTAATAATTATTTACTGCGTAAAGGTCAGAAAGATCTACAATTTTTCAGGCAAAAACCATGTTAGAGTTTTGCGTCATATTTGTTCGCACTTGAATCTTTTGAGCATGTTATATTAGTAGTAGATTCATAATTTATGTTACCATGAAAATTTTGAATTTAAGAATGTGGTTGGTTTGATGCCTTCCATTTATCCTAACATGACATTGGTTTCTTTTAAATTTAATTGCAGTAATCACTTTCTACCATTTGCAGCTGTACTTGTGACCTTTACCGTGATAGTTTTAGTTTTCCTGCTAAATTTAAAAATTTTATATACTTTTAATTTGTGTCGATTATTTTGATCTTATATTTCTCTGACATATCTTATTCGAAATTTATATAATTTTTTACACATCATATTTGAATCAAAGTAAAATTTAGCAGATGTAGTTTCCAACCAATGTTTTAGCATTTGTAGCTATTTGAAAGGCAACTTCAAATAGACAATGAATCAATACATATTTAATGTTTTTCCTTTTTTAGATAGTTTGCTCTTATTTTATTGAAAAAAAGTCTAATGATGACCAAGGTAAAAAATAGTACAACAGCTCAATGATGAAAACTAACCGTTTAATCGCATAATTTCAAAGAAAAAAATATTTAATGTGGTTTTTTTTATTAATTTTAGTTAAACATCAAATGGTAGTATATTAAAAAACTTAAAATTGAAGAGGTTTAAGGAGACATTCATGAGGAGAATAAATTAAATAGCAATGAAGAGATGTAATTGAAGAGGTTTATGGAGACATTCATTGAGAGAACAAATTAGACAACACTAACGAGATTTAAGAAGACATGTATATTTTTTGTCGGACTTCACATAATTTGGTTTTGCAAGCCTAAAGTAGACAAACCTCCATAACGGCCGGTTTGATTAACAATTTGATATATACACACTGCACATATTAATATAACCCTCTTATGATTGTTCTAAGTTGAAATGTTTTCACTTCCAGTAATCAGCAGTTAAATTTACAGTGACATGTTGATTAAATTTATTAGTTATTTAATGTCCATCATTTATTTTAGTTATCGAGGTAACCTAATGGATGGTTAAAGAAAATATGACATAAAGTCCTCTCGACGGTTTGGTAACTTTATTTAGCAACAAACATCCATACATTTATCACCGAGTTAGGCAGCTCTTTCACTTATTCTTCTAAATTTTGGTGGAGCTTAATGTTTTGAATACATGAGTGTTTGTAATTTGAAGTTCAGACATATAGCTCAACTCAACTTAGCTCAATCATCTACAAAAACAATGGCACATCCCATCTTCAGTTGATGTTTATGTCCACGACGAGGTGGTTAGGTTTTTGGTGTATGACAGTTCTACAATTAGTATACTGAATTTTAATCTAAGGGAAGTGCGGGCCTTTTGTTCTACGGTGAGATGATAACTTTAAGAATTTTGATAGATGATGATAACTTCTAATAATATTATGGTTAATGTATATTTTTGATGAATTTAGATCTACGTTGGGTCGTCATATCAATTTTTACCTTTGAAGAAAATGTGACCTATTTTGGAAGCTTGGACTTATTTGGAAATTTAGATTATGAAAAGTTTGTACTGCAATATCAAAAATATAAACATGTCTGAAGTGTAGGGAGAAATATTTCGGTTTGATGTGTCTTCATCTTTGTACCTGATACACATGACTATGCGTGTAGATAAGCAACATATATTTTTGAAGAAGGTAGTTCATATAATTCACCCTAATGTATATTAATTAATTCTATGACACCTGGATTTATATCAAGCCATCCCTCTGTTAAGCTAATATATGAATTTGTTAAGTTATGATGTGTTTTGTAGCTAAAAATAACAAAACATATATAACACCCATTCTTAGCATGAAGTACCCTTACCGTATGAATGACTTATCCTAATTAATTCATCAATTTATGTTGACGTGCAATAATTTCAAACTTACAAAACTTTTGATCTATGCAACGCATGGCATTATAATTTATACTCAAAATAAAGTTCTAACCCATGCCATCGGCATGGGCTTCATACTAGTATATATATATATTTGTTGTTTATATCAAACTGATTCTGATTCAGTTCATCAATTCTTATCTATCAGCTTGTCGAATTCGTGCAAATTTTGCTTTGTTTGGAATTCGTGCTTGGATTCTAACCCAACTCCTTTGTCTATCCTCTAGCCTCGAAAGGTGAGCAATCAATCCGATTAACGTTCTTATATTTATTAAATTTGATTTCAATTGAAATGACAATTGAAATATGCTACAGTCAGTTTTTGCTATATATATGCCATTATCTGTATCTGTTCACCTGTGACATCTGACACCATTATCTGTTATTTATATTGATGATATATGCCTGTTACTATTGTTATTTTATTATCATATCTGTTATCACTCTGCAAGTTCCCTGTTAGTATAGAATCACTATGGATTGAAATGATACATACCCGAACGATCTTGTAGAATAGGAGAAAATCGTTATGGGTTGAAATGATAAACCCAAGCGATTTTAAATTAATTGAATTTGGGATTGCAGGTTGAAAAGATATATACTCGTATATATTTAAATTGTGGATTGAAATGATAAATATCCATATCACTTAACCATAGGATAGAAAATTTTATACAGACACCGTTGGTCTATATATAAATACTTTGAAAATGATTTCTATGGTTTAAAAGAAATATATGGTTTTGATAAATATTGATTTTAAAGATTCATTAAAGTTGATTTAATAAAGTTGATAAATAATATGTCTAAGTATTTATTTATTATCTATATTTTCAAATATAGAGTTTATAATGATTTGAAATTACTTTGAAATTATAATTATTTAAGAATTATACTTAAATAAGTTTGATTTGAAATGTATTGAATTTGAAATTTAAAGAAGTGTTTTACAACTTGAAATTTGATTAAAGGTGACTTAAATGGATATTCCAAACTTATATATATTTAAATGGGATATTTTGTTTATTTAAATTTGTAAATTTAAGTTGTATTTAGATGTTATTGAAATGATTAAGTAAATGTTTCAAACTAAATAATAGTTAAGTGAATTTGATATGTATATATATATATAAGTATCGAATTTAGTTTTGAAATGTTGAATATTTAAAGCTTTGAAATATATTGAAATTGAAATGGCTTATTTTATGGTTCAGATATGTATTTCAAATCGATAATTTAAAATGGTTTATTGAGAAACTGAATCGAGTTGAAATTGGTGATTTGAGATATGATTAAATTAAAATTTTGGAATTCGAGTTGATTGGAATCGATTTGTGAAATTTGAGGAAACTATTTTATTTTTTTAAAGTAATTCTAAATTATATTTAAAACTATTGATATTTTACTTTATAAATTATTTTAATATAAACTATTTAAATATAAATCATTTTTAATATAAATCATTTTATTTTAAACTATTTTAACTTATAACTATTTATATAAACTATTTTATTATATATACAAATTTTAATATCTAAACTGTTTATGTGACGCCCCACCTTTATACCCACGCTAGAGAAGAACACTACGATGTAATGCTGTCGACTAGCACGGAGAATAAGGCTGTTGAGGAGCGACCATCCGTGTAACTTCTTTTTGCCAGCACCGATATGTCAGATAGTATAGAATGCATATCATTTAAGGAGGAAATCCGACATACCGATACAAACTCAAAGCTATCACAGGGTGGCTATATAAAATCTTTGGAAATAAACATAGAAGTAATCATAACATAAATCAGTCACAGACATCCATATCACAAAGGCGGAAAAAGATATGAATATATATATAACACATGAAAGTGTACATCAGAGTAGTGGTCAGAAAGATCCACGATAATACAAAAAGAATAGCAACATGTGCTATACAAAAGAATACATCAATGAGTCGATATCTCAAATGTGTACAACAAAAACTACTAATCTAAGTAGTTAGCCAAAAGTCAGAGTAATCCAAAGGAGAAGCCAAGCAGAAGCACCTGTAACTTCTCGGTTTGACCCGAGTATTATTTATAAGAAAATAATAAACGGATCAGTCTAACTATAAATATCAGATGACATGATATAGAATAAGGGGTATGGCATAAACATATAATAACCATAATGGCATACTACTATAAGTATGTAAATGATAATCAACAAGAGATTAATCAATATCACAAGAATCTTCTCTGAGATCCAAACCCATAAAAAGGTAATGACACACGAATTCACCAATACACAAAAATTGATAAAGCATATCAATGAAAACCGCGAAAATTGGTGAAGCACTAAATTTAGAAATCAACACATGAAATCCAGAACAAATCCCAAAAATCAACACACGAAATCCAGAAATCACAAAAAGTGGGAAGTTCGAGCACACGGACGAGAAGCTATCTCATGTAAGCTATCCATTTAATTTTTCGAAGACACGAATGACTCGAAGGCCTTTGACACACGAATGGCCCGAAGACCATGGGGTGCTACCCCATATATGTGATGGTGAAACATCATAAAAGCGGGGTCTAGTCTCCCTTGCGGACAAAGAGACATCGCTCAATCGCTAGTCTAAATCACAAAAATGATCGTCATGATCATAAGGAAGTGTCGATCACACCAAGCTAGTAAATATATGAGTTTAGCTTCATGTCCCATAACCACTTGCTTAACTTAAATATTTATGAACAAACTGTAGATCTTCACTAGAAAATTATCACGAAAAGGTTCAATTGAACAAGTCCAAGAATTAACCAACGAAGTGAACGCAAGCGTTTCATACCACTCATTTTACTAAGCCGTTTAATTTGATTCCTCATCCGAGTGAAGTAAAGGCTTGTATATACTAGTAGATTGGAAAACGGTTTGATAAACGAGTTTGGTATTTAAACATAGAGTTGAAAATGTTTTGATAAAAGAGTTTTTATATTTACTACTAGTATTGAAACCTTCATATTTTTAAAGTGACAAAACACAAAAATGATTGTAGAACAATCAATCACAGAAATTCACATACAAAGACGTGAATAAAATCCAAGGAAATCAGCTCAAAATACATCTAAGTGGAAGTTCTGTTGAATGTTTTTCAGATAAGATCCCCTACGGAGGGGGGTCCAGGGGGTGGCAACCCCCTAGGTGGGGGTGCGGGGGCAACACCCCCGCTATGGGGTTCGACCTAAGGGATATGAGGTCCAGCGACCTAATGGATATAAGGTCCAACGAGCTAAGTGAAGCAAGGCCTAGCGACCTAAGGAATATAAGGTCTAACGACCTATGGAAAAGAGACTCACGACCTAAGGACTCGCGACCTAAGGACTCGCGACCTAAAACTCGCGACCTGAAGACACGCGGCCTAAAACTCGCGACCTAAAGCTCGTGACTTAAAGACACGCGACCTAACACTCGCGACCTAAAGACGAACGACCTAAAACTCGCGACCTAAAGACGAACGACCTAAATATTCAAGGCAGAACGACCTAAGCAACATGTGGCCCAGCGACCTATGGCCCAGCGACCAACGACCTAGGGGCGAACGACCTAAGTGGGACGAGCCAGTTCCGAGGCAGAACGACCTAACTGTAGGAAATTCACCAAAACACTAAAATTTGGAGTTTTTCGCCAATCCAATCCAAACCACATGTAAGTACTCGTGCTAAAGTGATAGGAATACATCCCAAACAGTCCAAGATAGTTATAGGCAAGAATTGTGAGATAAAAATCTCACTTTTTCACTAAAATGGATGAAGATGAAGCTTGAAAGCAAGGAGAAGCAATCCAAAGCTTGAATCCAATATCTTCTACTTGAATTAGGAGTTAGATGTTGAATTTGCTAATGATCTTGAGCTTGGAATTTTAATTTCCCATTCCCTCCACCATTTCTGATAAAGCTTGAAGTGTTTGATGAAGTGATGAAGAGGAGATGGGGTTGGGACTGAGTTAACAAGTGCAGTCCAAACCAAAGCTCAAAGCAAAAAGTGACGAAAATTTCACTATCTCCAAACATATTGAAGTTTACACTCAAAAAGATCGCAAACATCATTTTGAACTCAATGGAAGTGGTCTCGAGTCCTAATTTGACCGTATGCAAAAAGTAGCTTTTCGGACTAACATCCGACTAACGATAAAATATTTAAATAAAATATTTAAATATAAAATCGATAAATATGCGGGTTGTTACAGTTTAAAAGAAAAGTGTTATGATTTCCAAAATGCTATAATTTCAAAGTGTTATGACTCCACATTGGATCAAGAACAGGGTCAGAGGGATCAAAAACCGCCAATTCATATAGAGCCATCGAACCGGCCCAACCGGAAACTAGAGCCGTATGCATTATATGGACAGAAAGCAATCGGCCAGGATCTAATTTCAAAGTGTTATGATTTCCAAAATGCTATGATTTCAAAGCTGTGATTTCCAAAGTGTTTTGATTTTTAAAAGACTATGATTTCGAAAGCGTTATAACTTTGAAAAAGTACTATGATTTTGGAAGTGAATATTTTTGAAATGAAAATGAAATCATATTGATTTGGTTATTGTATTGAAAATTATATTTTGGTTTTGAAGTATAAACTATTTTGAAATGACCACGGTATTATAATAACGATTGGTTGTTAAAGGGACCGGGATCAGATATGGACATACTCTCTGTCGATACCGAAAACCACTTTAACAACTGTGTAAGCGGTGGAGTTCCCAGAATGAAGTAGGATGGTGGCGAAGATCCTAAGGTATATGCGTGGACCCAACTCCCGTGAGTTGGCATAAGGTGGCTAAAACAGGAGCGATCTCGGGCCAATGAGGTAGCACCTCTTATCAGACGCACTTCTTCGATACCATTCTATTACTTGGTGATTGTTTGGGTGCACCCCTTGATTTGGGAGTGTTGTTCGAGGTGGAGCGGTAGTGGCTGCTATGCGTTTCCATCAGTCCATGTGCGTAATTGGTATATCTACCCTGGCATTTCCTTGCGTGCCGTGTCACCTACCATATCGAGCTTTACTACGAGTTGTGATTTCTCCCGTAGCCTGTGGAGTATCGAGCGTAGCCCCCATTTTGGGAGTATGTTAATACTGGATAGACTACTGGGACTATTACGTGTTAGGGTGAGTTCAGATTAAATGTAAAGCCCTAATGCTATTTTAAAGTATGTTTATTTTATGATTAGACATTATTATAATAGCGTATATTACTACATAGTAGATAGTTTAACGGATCCTTAGAGGATGGTTATCCCAAACATCCTTTGAGTTACTTGTATTTCAGTTGATATTTCACTTGATTCGAATTTATTGATATAAGATTGTTAATCCTGACTCGAGTGTTTTGTGTTTTGCTTTACGCTTAGGTCAGACTGAGTGATACAACATTTGAGACTCACCTTTGGAGTTGGAGCTTCGCTTGGAGATCCAGCTATCTATCGATTCTGCTACCAGTTATTTAGCCGATTCCAGTGAAGCATTCAGATCTTGTATTTGATTATTGTATTGAGACATCTATGTACTCTTGACTTCTGTTGTATCTTGTTTAACTCTGTTATATATATAGTAGCTTCATGAACTACTATTCTTTTGTTTCCGCTGCATTACTTTCTATTACTCTGTGTCTGTGATCTATGATTATTTTTATTTACCGTATATGTTGAGTTCTGCCAAATTTTATTTACAATCCATTGTTTTGAATCATATAAGTCCGACATGTGTGGATTTATTGTCGATTTGAATGGTCCAAAATACTGGGTTGTTACAGTAACAATTTCGACTATGATTAATATTATTTGTATACTAGACACTAGTATAATATCAGATAATTTGATATGTGTGGGCGTGTCTTACGAGATACCTTTGTTTTGAAAGGAAAGTTTGGTAATTTAATAAATTCAGTTGAGTGTGTTTCTCACGCTGGTTTACCAGACAGATACGGGCGTTCTTCCCTTTCAATGCTCGGGCCAGACCGAGTATATTTATAGGTTCAGATTTGATGCTTTTAGAGCTTCTGTTGGAGAGCTGGAGATCTTCATTTTTATATACACGTATCTGTTTATTATCCGCTGCTTTTTTATTTAATTATCAGCAATTGTAAGGACAGGTTGTTATAACTACTCGACTGATGATTGGTGATTGATTGTTGAATCTGGATTGATGTATGTATATACAATTTCTGTTTTGTAAAGATCATTGATATGATATTATATGTTTTCCATTGTGATGTGAGATTCTGTATTGTTCTGTTTTGTTCTCTCTTCTCTCTTTCTTCTCTTCTCTTCTTCTCTCTTCTTTTCTTTCTTATGACTTTCCGTCGATCGGTGCTTTTTGGGTCCGATATGTGTGGTTTATTGTCGATTCAAAGGGTACGGATTTGTGGGTCGTCACGGTATTCATTCGTAATGTTCAAACTTGATCGAAGTGGTTTTCGGATAATTAAATCCGATTCCGGTCTCTTCGAAACGATTAACGAAATTGGCCAATATTGATAATCAGTTATTTGACTATCAATAAAACATCCATAAGTAGTCACTGGGCCCAATTTTTATAAACCTCCAAAATATTTATTCCAAAACATCTTCACAAAGATATATATTCAGTCCCTTTCAATATTTCTATATTTGAAAATAATTTCAACACTTGTATCCATAACAGGATATTTCACCATTTTCAATACTTAGAAATATTCCCAACTTCCATTTTTATAACACTTAGAAAATATTTCTATTCCAAATCATTTCCCACTAAAAATATTTCCAAAACCTTCCTTTTAATACTTAGGAAAATATTTATACGTTGAATTTCCAAAATCATCTTGATATTAAAATTGGAAATATTTCATAACTTATCTCATAAGTCTCCGAAATTTTAATAAATCCTTCCTACGATTTCCAAACCAATTATACTTATTTATAATCCCAACCAACCTTTTATAACTTCTTTAAATGAATACAAATTCTTTCTGAAGTTATCGCATCTAAACATTAGAAATTTTCTTAAGTCTCTAGAACCATTTATAAGATTTCTCTTATAAAATCTCATCCTTAAATTAAAACCTGTTTACACATCTCGAGAGAATTTTATAAATAAATTTTCAATCATTTCAACTATATATATATTTATATAATAAGCATTTTTAAAGAATGGTAATTTATTTTTATTTTTAAAATATGTTTTAAGTTATTATTTAAAATATTAAACACTTTTAATAAACCATCAATAACTCATCTAAAATAAAACAAATCAATTTACAAAGCTGATTATAAAAATTTAAAATTTTATTTCTATAAATATTAACTATTTGAAAATCCATTTTCCGAAGTATTCCAATACCAACTAGTTTAAAATTTCATAGTTTAAATAATAAAGTTTTTCCCCTTTGAAAAACGAACTTAACTTCTTAAAAATAAAAATATATTTTAAAATCTCAATAACCAATTTAATTTATAACTTTCTCTCGATTTCACAACATATCAATTCATTGTCGATTCCCTAACCATTCTCATTTCAAAAATAGAATCTACTATTTTTCTCAACCTTGTTTCCATATTCTAATATAAATTCACCCTATGAATTTATATTTCCAATTATCATCTAATATTGAATTCCTTTATTTATAAACATCGTTTACCAATTTTATAACCCCTTTAGTTATACCTGTTTATAAAACAAATCTTATTTATAAAATTCCATTATATATATTCATTTCTTATAAATTCCATTTATACTTCCAATCTATTTTTAATATTGGTTTTAACTCCTTTTTTATATTTCCAGAATATCATTTATAAATTCTCTTATATAATTCATTTTTTTTTAATCTCAATTTAATAATTCACAATAGTTAAGTATAACCAAAAATCAAATATATTTCTCTAATTCAATTTCTTTTAAATAAACCCGATTCCAATATAAATATTGTTTTATATCAAAAATTCCCTTTTATTCCTTCCATTTTAAAAATATATTTATGGTATTTAAAATATCAAATTTTAGGCCAGTGCTACAATAGCATCCAATAATTTCAATCACTACAATAATCTATACTAGATTATTCTACGCAATCCATATACAACAGTATATGAAATTAAATTCAACATTTTGAGGGATCCAGTTGGATCCCTCCAACCTATTTCCATGCATCCACAAACGTTAATACAACATAAAAAAATACCAATCCCACTTTGAGGGGGATATCGCGGTATATATGGTAATCCCTATTATGCGGGACGCATAGGGTCTCATCCGCTATAATGTGCGAGAATATCACTCCAAATACTAATATATATATATACACACACACACACGCTACTTTATATATAATATATCATACATCATATAATAATTATTAAATCAACCAGGCATTAAATTATCAATTTTAGCTATTTTTAAAATTAATCTAATAATCCAAATGAGTGAGAATTTCTCACCTTGATTTTAAATTCGCCAAATGCTTATTTTAGATTAAATCGAACTTCATTGATGTTCGATTTAACCTAAAATTTCCAGCTATCTCTAATTGACTTCGAATAAATTCCAGGTTGTAGCGTGTGACGATACGAATCCAATGCCGCTTTGATTCGTCGATTCTGGACCTTGCACTCAAAAGTTATTGAGTTTATAGCATTTGATTTTTAATTAAAATCCTAAAAACTAATTACATTTTAGATTATAATTTAGTTTAAACTAGTTACCTCCCCTTCTCTACATCTCGAATTGACCACGTGTAACAACCCGTAAATTTTAACGGTTTTAGTAACGTAATTAACCGAAATTTTGTGAAATTTAAAATAATTGAATTTGGAAATAAAAATTTGATATTTGGTATACGTCTATTTAAACATAGCAAATGTCAGATATTCATCAGAAAATATGAAAGTTAATTCTGTTGTGTAATTTTCAATTTAAATCGGTTAATTTGATGAAAATAAAATATTTTCAAAATCTGGATATTTTTATACAGTAAAATTGTAAATCTTTTTCTGAGTGAGACGTCGTATTTCGTTTCACTGAATTTGTACAGCTCTGGCCCCGTTTATCTTATTTTCGGTGAATTTGAAGCAATTTAGCAGCGAACTATCGAATTTTGATAGGTTGATCGTATCATCGATATCTGTGTACCATTCTTTTCGTCTCGTCGTGCTGATCTCTATAGTATATTCAATTGTGTGTTTCGTGGTCCGGTACGCGGCGGAATCTGTGAAACGGCAACCGCAGCGGTACCCGTTTGAGCCTTTTTGGTTTCTCTGTCACAATTCAATTGATCACGGTGAAAATAAACGGCCAGTTGCTTCATGTTCCCAACCATTCACGACAATTGACGTTTGCTATTTCCGTTAATTCTTTCGGTTTCTACTTTTCAAAGAAAATTTATATATATAGTTGCTTTCGCCTGTTCATTTTTCTTCCACTTTAACTTGTCCCTGCTTTTCCTTCTCTCCTCGCAACCATCACTTCCGGTCTGTTTTCATTTTCTGTTCATGCCAGAGAAATTATAAACATACAATATAAGGTTTATAAATATGCTGCTTACATAGGAAACTGTTCATCTCCTATATTTACAAAACTCGATTTGCTTCTCTCCACAGCGGAGCGCCTCACCACTCACCCTCCTGCATTTTCTTCGAGCCGACCGATCACACGAGTTGCCACCTTCATCCCGACCGCCACAACCATCGAAGCTCGCCTGCCATGTTCATCTCATCCTCTTCCCTGCAATGCTCCTCCAACCCGCCACCTCACACCATTCCTTTCACATCACAACCGTCCTCTAACCCACCAGAACAACCCAGTGCCGAGCTTACCTCTGCCGATCACAAAACTCCAGCACCATTTACGTCCTCCCACTCTCTGACCTTCCTTTTTCCCACTCGCCCACACATGCGACCCAAACTCGCCAACAACCTGACTCCGCCCTTTCCCCTGCCCGAGCGCCAGAGCACCAAACCCCAAGCCGTGACCCATCTCCGCCTATAACCCTTCCCGACCTTGTGATAGCCAACCTGACCTCTAGTGACTATCGCTTCACCCTGCCCTCAGTACAGCAAACCCACTCCCCTTCTATTGCCGAGCATCCATGCCATCCTTTACGTCTTCTTTTGTATAAGGTATATTATATATATGTTATAGTATATATTATATTATAGAAAAAGTATACTATATGTTTTACAGTTTATATATATATTTACAGTAAGCATATTTTAATATACACACGTATAGTTTGTTGTATTGATTTTAGATGAGAAAGCTTAGCACCTATTAAAAAAAGGGAAAACATGCAGTTTTCTTTGCTTCTCTTTTGTATATTATATGTATATATAAATATTTGTTTAACATCAACTCTTACCTGACTTACTTCGTCTTGATTTCTTTTATGTCCTGGCATTCTCTGTTATACAAATGACATATATAGTTTATAAATATTGTTTAAAGGTGATATATATATATAGTTATACAAGTTGTATATAATCTGTGGTTATGGGTATAAGTTTAAAAATGATCTGTTGAGTTATATAAGTTATGTAAATTATATGATAGGTTGTTTATATAAGTAAGTATATATAAGAGTTGCAGTTGCCTGTTCATTTTGTTCCTGCTCGTATTTTCTTTCCTTACGTTTTGTGTTTGGGAGGTATTCGAAGCTTACT
The DNA here is from genome assembly GCA_030737815.1 of Allium fistulosum. Taxonomy (NCBI): domain Eukaryota; kingdom Viridiplantae; phylum Streptophyta; class Magnoliopsida; order Asparagales; family Amaryllidaceae; genus Allium; species Allium fistulosum. The sequence continues at coordinate 1,030,219,712 of CM060902.1, forward strand.
CATATGTAAGCGTACGTGTGTGTGTATATCAGTAAAAATATTTGGAAGATCCTTAATATATTTGAAAGAGAAAAAAAGAAATAATATGTTTTAAAGTAAATTTATGTTGATATTTTAAAGGTAGTTTTATGTTTAAATAATCCTTTGGCAACTTTTGAAAGGAAATATGTGGTTTCATAAATTTTGATTAGAAAATAAATATATTTATTTCATATGCATACTTTTGTTTCCACTTATATCAAGAAATTTGATTTGTTTTCATCAATACCAAGTTATCAGCTTTGTTTCCATCAATCTATAGCTTATCTTGATTTGTTTCCATCGATTCCAGCAGTAATTCGCTTTGTTTTGCTCGTATCTGTATCCATGTGCATGTCTATGCCACTATCTTGGTCATCGTTGTTTTCATAACCTCGAAAGGTGAGCAATCACTCATGATTAACATTCTTATAGTTAGTAAATTTGATTTCACTTGAAACGACAATTGAAATATTATGTTATATTTGAACTGTTAAATTTTTGATTGTTATATATGATATGACATTATTTGTAACTGTTTACGTGTGATATCTGACACCATCACCTGTTGTTTATATTATATTTACATTTGTTACTGATGATATATGTCTATTGGTGATATGTTATATTATTATCATATTTGTTCTCACTCTGCAAGTTCCCTGTTTGTTTAGAATTCCCTATGGGTTGAAATTGTAACAACCCGCATATTTTGCGATTCGTATATTTAAATCACTACACCATAAAAGGCTTTTAACAGCGTTTGATAAACGCTGTAATACGATACAACAGCGTTAGTTCAAACGCTGTATAAAGACATGCTGTCGTATATACAGAACTTACAACAGCTTTTTGATAAACGCTGTTGAAACATCACTTTGACAGCATTTCGTACAAGCTGTCAATAATGTTTTTACAGCATTTTCAAACATGCTGTATTATGTTTCTACAGCGTTAATAATTTAGTTGTCGGAGATGTTTTAATTCTACTTTAACTGTTTACAACAGCTTTTTATAAACGCTGTTATTAAATCATCAACTATTTCGACAGCATGTACTAAACGCTGTTATTGACTATTTAAAGATAATTACAGCACGAATTGATCGCTGTTGTTTCTTCATTGACAGCATTAATCAGACGCTGTCTTCTATTTATATAACAGCTTTAATATTCCACTCTATTTTTGAATATTCCAGAACTATATTTTGAGTATATTCAAGCAACTAGTATATATAACATGTTCTGATAACTATTAATTAGTTACATAAACTAGTTAAGACAATATTAATAAACAAAAGACATACATAAACCAAGTTTCAATAATATCCATAAACAAAAATAACAAAGTAAACCGAGTTGCCACAAATTCTGTTAAACAAAGACACGTTATATGTTAAACAAAAATATAATATCATTACAGTAAGTCCGCACCAAATGCCAACAACAAAACGTGCATCTAAAAAGTTTCATATGCTTGCTACTTGCTACGGAAGAAGAATGTGTCATCGCCATCTTTAATTACCTGCAATGAAGAAATTTGAAGTCAGTGAGTAAATTAGTTGCATTAGTAATATCAGTATAATACTATATTATTTGCATTTGGTTTTTATTTTCTTGCATGCGCCTTGCCCCACCCCTTTTCCAACAGTTAGTTTAAGATATGCAGGGAATAACATTGTTGTCTCAGTTCACATAACAATCGCTGAAGCCAAGTGAACAAATGTTTGCACCAGTGAACATCAATAATACAGTTTCATGGCAACCTATAGTACTGCTTACAAAATTTGACATATGAACATTAGAGGTACTAAAGGTTTTCAGAGCATCAGCTTCTATGGTCAAAATTGTTTTCCTCGTGGTGACGTTAGATTGCTTGATAGCAAAACCAGGTGAAGAGCTTTCTATCTAATGTTAAAGTAGCTTGCAAGGCGGAGAAAGACAAGGGGTAGTTGTATGCAAGGGACAGAGAAAGCTCAGCATTGGTAGTGCATGCATAGCCGTGAGTAAAGCATGGTATACAGGCATTTCAAAATGAAAGAAGGAAAAAGAGGATACATGTGTCAGAATTTATATATCTCTATCAATAAAGAAAATGTCAGAAGTTATATATCTCTATCAATAAAGAAAATGTCAGAATTTTTTTTAAATGGACATTTTTTCCCAAAGTCAGTGAGAATTAACAATGGATTTGAATTTATGAGATTTAATAAAACCGCTCACAGCCAATCAATGCTCATTTACACTAGCATATTTAATCAAATGAAACTATAGTAGTTTTTTGTTGTCTATTGCATATAAACAAGATGTGAAACTTACATGGTAGTTGAGCCCATTCTAACATTCGCAACAGGCCATGCTACAGTCGAGCCAATAGCATCTGATAAGCATTCCATGAAGGATGTAGGCCGCTATAGAGGTGCATTTGGGACATTTACAACATCCACCCAAACTCTTATCGCATTTGGTCCCAGTGGAACAGAATGTACCAAAGCATTTGGATCTGTTGAAGACACAGTTCCTTCTGCTACTATTTTTCCCGTATCCTCTAAATCAATCAACTTGCATTTGGTATTTGCAGAAAAATTTGCACTCTATCACATAACAAAAAAATGGTAATACGCTATCAACAATTCTTTGAGAGGAATATTAGCAATATGAACATGCTACCGTAAGAGATGTTGGAGCATTGATCATAGGAGCAGGACATGTGCTAGCGTTAACCATTTCAACAACCACTGTTGATTCTGGCCATGCTATTTTCTTACCAATAGCTTCTCCAATACATGTCATGCCAACTATAGGCCTCCACAAAAATGCATCTTCTTTTTTCAGATTGTCCACCCAAACTATCTTGGCATCTGGTCCAAAAGGAATACCATTAATTATCTGATTTGGATCACTCGAGTACACTCGTCCTTCAGCAACCAGTTCTTTGCTCCCACCCCAATCATATAGCTTGCAATTGGTTTCCATGCTATTGGTTTTACTCTATTAAAAAAATACATTTGTTTAAGTTGAACATAGAAATATACAAAAACATTGCACAAATTTCAGTAATACATCTTTAAAGCGTTGTAGCAATAGAAATTAGGGGTAATCAAGTCTCTAATTTTCAGATAAACTGGCTTTGTATCTAGTCGCTAAACTGACATATGAAACCCAACCATGTTATCTTTGTTGTAGTAAAGATGTCATTGTAATTGATATATAATTTATTTTCTTTTCTTTTTTAACATTTTTTCTCCAGCTTAAACATGTTTTTCATTATTTTACAAAGAGTATGCGATCAGTTGACAATTCATTCATCGCTTTGGAAATTAGTTACTTCAGAAACTTTGTTACCTGGAGCTTTGTCCCCCTTTCTACACAGATTTACATTAACAACATTACCAGCTGGAAAATAAAAAGTTTGATACCCGGAGCTTTGAAACTTGTAATTTATAAAGCAAATCTGATCATTATGTTCGGAGTATCCTTAGTTTTTTTGCACATTCCAAGTCAGGTTTATTACTCTTAGAAATTTATCAAACATTTCAATTTTTTAGTTAAAGTTTCATGTGATGAGAAAAAAACGCATTACTCTTATAAATTACTCTTATTATCCATGATGGCCCTACATATTAAAAAAAATGCTAATTAGTGTTAAACTTACCTCGTTTTGTTTTTTGGAGTCCTCACTTTTGTGTATAACAACTTTATTAGCTGGCCATACTACTATCTCATCCTTGGCATCTCTTATATATACCAAACCAGGAGAAGGCCTCCACAAGAAAACATCTAATTTTCTTGGATGGACAATCAAATTTTTTTTGGCATTTGGACCTAAAGGGACTTCATTGCACAGTTCTTTCGGATCGCTTGACACAATTTTTCCTTCGGCGACAACCTCGTCATCATCTCCATGCCAAGGCGGTAAACTACAATTATCACCTGTTTGACTATACTTACTCTGCAATTAACCAAAACTAGATTATATTGATTATTTATTTAGATATCAAATTATGTATGATGTTGCAACCGTCATATAGTTGATTTTTACCACTACGGATGTGTTCTCTTCTCCCCAACTTCCTTTATCCTGCCAAATCAATAATATTGCAAATTAAAGGTAAAAATAAATAGACGTTCATTTAACCAAAGTATAAATTGACTACCAGAATTTGATTTACGCAACTATTTGCATTCCCCAATTTATGTCAACATACAAAGAGATTATCTTTTCATAACTCAAGCCAAATAGAGAAATATTCTGAATAAATATTTAAGCAAGTAAAAACAAACTTTATTTATCTAGTTTAATTAGTGTTGATATTGTCGAAATAATCACAGAAAAATAATCACAGAAACTTATAATAAAGCTTTGATACTAATTATTGCTGTAGAGTGCTGAAAAGAAAAGAAAAAAACTGAAAGTAAGATCTTTACTTTTTAAGCAGAAGAACAAGATAATATCAAATAGGAGAGGAAAATGAAATCGATGAGGGAAGAGTAATTAGGAAGATAATTTCATATTTTGATTAGTATTGTATTGTGCTATGCATGATTCAGATTTCAAATTTCACTTTCCATTTACTACTCCATACTCTAATTTGTTGCTGCAGTTAACAATTTCTACCCTCCGTTGAAATACATAACAAATTAATTTTAAAGATATAGAATATTTAAATGATACATTATCGGTACATGAATCAAAGAATATTAAGCATGTTAAATGGTACAGATTTTTTACCTTTAATTTTATAGTTCAAGTCCTGTTATATAGTTCAAGTCTTGTTTCCAGATTTTTTTATGTACTTTTATATATGTTATTTTTACATTCTATATGATTCCATAATGTTTGTATACTTTTCTTAAACTCAGATCTTTGTTAGAAGGTATTATACACAGTGCTTTTTCCCCCTCTTTTTACATTTTTTTTCTTTTTTAAGGACAATTGTAATGACCCCGGGTTTTATATATATATATTTAAATTGATAATTAGTTTAATTTTTGAATAAAAATTGTGAAATTCATTGATAAATTGATTCGAGTTTCCCGAATCCAAATTAAAATATATTAAATCATTTTAAATTTAAATATTGTATATATATGTGAATATATATGTATATGTGATATATGAGTAAATTTGAAATTATATATATATATATTGAATTTGAGTTTAAAATTTCAAGTAAATGGTTTAAAATATAAATAATAAAATGTTGGGTAATAGAACTTTAAAAGGAATTCAAAATAAGTGTTGATGTTAAATAAATATTTCAAATAAATCTATAGTTATATAAAATATGAAATGAACTTATAAACTTCTAGAAATAAATATTTAAGTTGAAATAAAAGTAATGAAACAAGTAAATGTATGTGTGCTAGCTTGCAAAAGAGAATATATATATATATATATATATTCAAGTGTGTGCACGTGAAATAAAAGTTAACAACATTGTATATTCAAGCTGAACAAGCATATATACATAAGTATAAGTCCAAACAACACTTGCAAAAGAATATAAACAAAAATATAAGTATGTACATAAAGCTGGCAGGCAAGTAAATATGTATGTGTAGTGTTATGCAAGAAACAAAATAAAATATGAGTTTGTACAAAGCTAATAAATGCAGCCACCAAAACAAAGCTATCAGCCACCAAGTAGAAGAAGTATCAACCGAGTAAAACAAGAGGGAAAATTTCTGAACTAAGTTGTACAAACATATTAAATATATTTACTTTGTATAAAATATATACCCTGTTGTACAAGCAAAAGGAAATATCACCTGTACAAAATAATCTCACCCTGTCTACCTCATTTCCATATATCAATTCTTTTCATCAGTTCGTTCATCTTCAAAGCTAAAAGAAATCTGAAGGAAATCTCTGCCTAGTATTGTACAAACAATATTTTATCACTTGTACAAAATAATACATCCCTGTAAACTTCAGTTCTTTATACCTCCTCCTCACTTCAATTTCGTTCATTCAAAACTGGAGAAAAAAAACTGAGACATATACCATCCAAAACTTGAAACCAAATTCAATTAAAACAAATCAAACTAGAGAGGACTTCAGCAAACAAAAGTTTCAAGCATGTTCAACAAAGCAACTCTGTTCTTCTTCCAAAAAAAATACATATGAGTAAACATCTGTTTTAAAACTTAATCTGTTTTATATGTTGTTGCATGTGATAAACAATTGAAGTAATGTGTTGCAGGGATGAATTAAAGTGTTTGCATGTATATGAACATGATAAATCTATGCAAGTCTATGTATATGTATATTCAAACCTCTGTTTGATTTTAACAGACTAAACCCAGTTCAAAAATCTAATTCTCATCCCCTAAAAATTAATAGGCCATGATCCTTAAAAGATATTTGTTGTATTAACCAAATGCTATTTAAATATATATATATATATATATATATATATATTTATAAGTATAAACAGTAAGTTATTTTACTGAAAGAAGAAAAGTACAGTGAAAATCAACTCATGTCAAAATTTGGTTATTTAAATTTCAAGTTCTGATTGTATATCTGGATTCGAGCTTTGAAACGATGAATTTTGATAATAGTTTCAAGATTTTTAAGTTTTGGATTGTTGAGAATTCGCGAGTTGAACGGTATTGGGACCTTCGTCGATTCTCGATGATCGGCAAAGAGTTAGGTATTGTGCTTGATGATGGAGGAAGCTAGTGCAATAGGGATCATAGGAAAAATACTCGGTGGATTTCTAGACCACCGTGGTGGTCTGGCGACGGCAAAATAGGGTTTGTCGACCAGTTTTGGTCGACGTTGATGTCGAAGCGATTGCTTCGTCGTGGGTGCACCAGAATCAATCGAAAGGGGGGGAATCGAAGCGTGGGATTGCGGTGGAGGTCTGGACGTGATGGTGAGGTCTCAGGCGATCGTAGGCGGCGGCGCATGAGGCTTTTGACGATGGGTTTTTGTTCCAGAAAGGTACTCGTCTATCTCGATTTTGATAGGTGAAGTCGATTGGAGTTCTGGGTGGTGGGGACGAATGAGGGGGAGATCGGTGACTAGTTGGTAGCCGGAACGTTGGTCGGAGAAGCAAGGGCGCGACGTGCACATGCACGTTGTAACGACCCAGAATTTTGAACAATTTAAGAAGAAAATATTTAATTAATTTTAAATATTTGAATGATGGTTTGACTTGAATTTCAAATTATCAGAATAAATTGGCGATTAAATTTTAGAATTCAATCTATTGAAAATTGAATAAAAATTTGAATCTTCAGTTTTAAGCTGAAGAAAAAAATATTTCAAAAGCTTTTAAAATTTATATCGATGATACCGAAGATAATAGAAGCTTCAGAATTAAATTTCAAACTGTTTGGTTCGGATTTGAATTTATATCGTTTAAATTGAATTTAAAAATAGCGTTCCGGGGCACAGTCTTGGAATTCGACGAAACCAGTTCCATTGGGTCCGTAATATTGAATTTTTACCGGATTTCAAATTTCGTAATTTTTGGAGTCATTATATGAGCACACGACGTATAAATGCATTGAAATTTAAATCGAATTAAATTTAAATTTAAATTGGAAATTGGTCAACACAGCATGTTATCTTCCTTTAATCAAGCAGTGAATCATGGAAATAATCGTGCAAAGGCATGGCCGAAGTCTCGTTCAAAAGAAAAATCACGTTCTCCTGTCTCCCTCCTTCTGTTTTTAAATAACCGATCATATTTGCTTTAAATCAAACGAACGAAAACTCCATCCCCAGTTCAAAAGAAATAAAAATGGCGAAAATTCTTTCGTTCGAAATGAAATCCCTCTCCTCGAAATAAACTCACGATAAATTGATCTCCTATCAACAGACTTCCCATCCCCTTCTTTCCTTCCCTCCACTTGATGAACGAGTCGTTCATCTAATAAAAAAAAGGGGTTCACGCAATCGAATCTGTGAGTTGGATCATGGCAACATCTCGAGTGGGGGAACGACACACGCTCGATTCTAGGGGCGAAGTAGTTTCGATCAAGGCAAGACCAGCCGCTGGCGAAGACGTCGATTTGGGGCATCGTGTTGGCAACGAGGTCGAGCTCGTTTTTGCTGGATAGCGATGGCGGGGGTGGCTACGAGCAACGGTGACATCACGATTTTGGTCGCGGTGTGTTTTGAGGCAGCGACTTTGAATGTCGCGATCCTAGCCTATGGTCGCGATCAAAAGATTTAGGGCATAGGCAGTGGACTCATCAGTGCAGTGCTTTGGGAGTATTGTCGACAGTGATGGAAGTAGAGACGCGCGATCGTTGGGGTTCGAAAGTCAGTAAGGTATCTGGTTGAGTTTTGATTTTGATTTTATTTTAACTTTATATACAAACTGGAAATTTATATGTGTTCATATATTGGGAAGATTTACAGTAACATATAGAATTTCTATTTTAATGTAAATATAAAGGAAATAGATGAATTCTTGATTTTAGTAAAGAAGTATAGTATTGATATAAATATATATGTGTTCGCACACCTATTTTAATATATTTATAATTTAGAGTTTTAAAAAGGGAATCTACTTTACTGTGAAATCAATTACTAAGTTATACATTTATTTTCTAACCTGTATATTTTTAAAAATAATGAATTCAGGGAGATTAACTTGTTAAATTGACTTACTTAATTATTTTAGTTACTGAAAATTTATTTAAAGGAAAATTTGTTTTAATTAAAGTAATAAAAGATAATTAGCAGTTCAATTATTTCGAATATTGATAAACTGTATAAAATTGTTTATACAAGGTTTAAACCCATGAAGAAATGATCAAAATGGGAAATGGATTGCAAATTAAAAGCTAAGGTGAGATTTTTCTCACTCAAATGAAATTTGATATTGCAATTATTGATTTGATTGCTATTGGATGTGATATTAGATATAGTAGGATATATCTATATATATATAGCAATATATACATATTGGCATATGTATATATTGGATTGATTGATTTCCCGCATTGTATAGTGGATGAGACCCTATTGCGCCGTTAGTAAGCAGATGATATTTTATAAATCCCATATACCACGATATTCCACCTCGAAGTGGAATGGGTATTGTGCTAACATCTGTGGATGCAGGGAAACATGTCGGAGGGATCCAACTGGATTCCTCACCAGTATTTATTTGATTTCAGATATTGTGATATTTGTTGATTATCATATTGATATATGATGTTTGTTGTCGGGTTTGATTATTTGGTGCTGTGGCATCATCGGATCCTATTTTTAAAGTTATAAAAATTATGATTTTTGTGAAATATAACCGAAAGGTAATTTTTTGAAATGAATGGTTAAGTAATTTATAAAATGGTTTGGATTGCGATTTTTGAATTATTAAAAACGATGTATATAAAAGATGTACAAAAATGGATATTTATAAATTTAAAATATTGGGATTATAAGACAAGTTTTTATAAGTGTTAAAATGAAGTATAAATGGGATTTCATAAGTTAATGAAATCTGAAAGTTTTAAATTTTGTGAAGTTTAAAAGAACGATTTCTTTTAAAATAAATGAATTATAAGTTATTAACTTATAATATGGACTTGTGTATATATATTGAGTTATAAACTGAATTTGTTAATAAGGGAGATTTATAGATCAAAGTTATTATGAAATATAAAGGTGAATTTATAAACGTTGTTTATAAATCCGCAACCAATTGAATTTGGTAATTTAAAAGTAGAAGTTATTAAAGGAGATATATTCGTGATTTTGGACAGCGAATTATCCTTTAAGTTAAATGTTGTAAAAAATAAGAGTTGGTTGGGAATTTTATCCACGATTTTAGATAGTGGATAATTCTTGAAATAAAATGTGTAGAAAATATTGAAATTTGGTTAGTGAAGTATATTCACGATTTTGGACAGTGAATATATTGTTAAGTAAAATGGATATGTTTTTGGGAAAGTTATATTGGAATAGAACGAAAACGATTTAACGATGTTTTAAAATGTGTTAAATATCGAAACCATAGATTTCAACATTCATTGTTGAAATAGACGTTTTCGAGAAATAAGGAAATGGTGGACTATAACACTGTTGTTATAGTAAATGATTTCCGAAAGGAAATGTTTTATATAGTAGTGGGATTTATATATCTATCTTAATTTCGAATCCCTATACTAGTGATTTTGAGTCGTCGTCACGATGTTTTACGTAACATTCGTTTTGACTCAAATAAATGTGCTTAAGAGAATGATTTCCTTAAAGAATAAAATATATACTTAATTTTGATTTAAGTATATCGAATATTTTCAAATGTTGAAAATAAATAGATCTGTGAATTACTTATTTTTTTGAATAAGTATGGAAATGTTTTCCCAAAATGAAATGAAACGTTTTGAGATTTTATCTTCTTAAAGATAAATCGAAAGTGAATATTGAAATCGATTTGAAAAATCGTATATCAGTAGATATTTGAAAATATAAATTCACTATGGAATTTATAAAAAGGGAATGGAAATTCGTTTTGAAAATAAATATTTATTTATTTTTGAAGTGTGGAAATTATATATCTAGTAAAGATATTTTGGAAATAAATAATTTGGAAAAATTATTTGGAATCTGATGATTTTGCGCATCTTTATTGATAGTTAAATAACCGACTATCAGTAATTACCTTGAATGGGTATTTGTTGTGAATTGGATGAATTTGAATGCCACACTTATTTTTGAATAAGCGCTCACTATTCGGGTTAGTCGGGAAAGGACCATGGGGTCGTATAACCCATTCCGAATATGTGATACGTCGTTATGAATTGCATTTGATGACCAGTGTTGAAGACCGGATATTTTTTAAAACGGAAGGATTACCGTCGAGTTACTCTACATCGGCTGATCTCCGATTTAGAGTTTTTATCACCCTTAGTGACGGGAAGTCCGGACGTGATTAGAAAATTATCCGGATTTGCAAGGGCTTCGTGAGAAGTGCCTTCGGTTCTGTTCGATCCCGGAACAGACTTGTATGGTTGTGTGTCTGACGTTACAAATTGAGATATAAAGTTGATTTCCTTCAAATACATTTCTGTTGGCGGCGGAGAATTTATTCTCTTAGCTTAACACCCTTCTCTAAGACGTATGAGCTCAGAGGTTATGTAGTTGAGATTTATCAGCGATATATTCCCAATTTGGTAACGTGGCATGCTGAGTGTTGCTGTGAAATGATCGTTGTTTGATCATTTGCGATATGATCATTTGTTTGATCATTTATCTTTGTGATCATTACTTTGATCATTTGTTTGACCCGAAGCATGGCTTTGTGACAAAGCGTAGCTTTGTGGACGAGAATTCGTCGAGCCTCACACCCCGGAAATGGTCAAAACAGGAAGGATGCGGCAAGGTTCTAGGGAGTAGCGCCCCTTAGTGTATGTCATTCCTTCTGGATAGAGGTGTATCATGGTATGGAGCCCAGATATTTAACCTATGTTGTTACTGCATTATTATTCTTATGTGGTTGTTGGAAATCGAGGATCCTCGGGAAGATCGATTACGATCGGGGGATGGCATACGCGTGTCTGTAGTTACCTACTTTTGCAGAGGTAACCCGGCCTTGTGTTGGCAGAGATCTAACCGTAATGTTAGGTTATTTCTCGGGTCGTCTTTCCAGGGGCGTACCTATCGTGGCAATGGGAAGTTCCTTAGCCTGACCATTTGTTGGAAATCCAAAGAAACAATATGAGCCCTTTACAATTTCAATTGTATAACCTGTCTCCTCAGGAGGCAGCTATAGCAGGCATAATATAATGATACCTATGCTGGCTAAGATTTATATTCTACTTTCGAAATGTTTTCCACTATGCACTAACAATAATATCCAAAATGATTTGATTTTGCGTAGTAATCATCTTTGACTAACATAAGAAGAAATCTCCTCCAAGTCTGCGTTTGCATTGTGTGTGTGGTGGGAGGTCTTATGGTAGTTTCATTTTCCAAAAGCATTGCGAATTGACTTTAAAATTTTCCTGTTGTTTGTTCTAAGGATAAACTGTTTTACGATCTCACACCAGTCACCATGACTGACTCGGAGTTTATTGTTTCCCTCCTAACTCTGGGTGCCCATTATTTTCCACACGGGCAGCCTAGAGTTATGTTATCAGGATATTATGGATATTCTGGAGCTTTGGAAGCAATCTGGATGGTGAAACGTATCACATATACTTTGTTTATTTATTCCGCTGTGTATTCTATATGAGGACAAGTTTATATAACTGTCCATTGTTGTATTGAGTTGTATATTGACTTTAATTGATGTATGTATAAACTGATATAGTTCTTTGTTTTAAAAGACTAGTGATTATCTATTATATATTGTTCCATTGCGATATGTGAGATTCTGATATTGTTTCTATTTCTGATGTTGTTCTGTTGTTCTTCTTTCTTTTTCTTCTATCTTTTCTTCTACCTCTTCTTGTAAACCCTAAGTATTCGGTTTTCCAGCATTCGTTTGTTCGGCAGTTGATACAGTGGACGTATTGATGTTGATATTCGAAAGTTGAAGAATCGGGTCCTTACAACGTGGTATCAGAGCATATGGTTTAACGTCAACCCTGCTCTGTTGGGTGTTACTCATTAGAGATAGAGTCAGTAGTACTCTAGAATGAGTTTGAGTGTAATAATAGATACGAGCGCGTATTTGTTAGTTAATATAAAAATTGTTTTATATTGTGATGATTGATTTATTGAGTGGCATATGAACTTTCGTCGGCACATTCTGCGCAACTGGATCGAAGGGGTTTCTAAACACTTGAATAGAACAATTCGACACAGTATGTTTTGAATAGGGTAAATGAGATAATTTTGCCCAAAACTATTTTTGTATATAAAAAAAATTCCTATGAATTATCATAGTTTATGGATGTTTGGTTGTTAGGAAGTAATAATATCGAATTATTATCATTATTATATGAAATTGAATGAGAATTAAAGTAACAACCAAAGATGTGGAAATAAATTCATTTGACAAATGAAATTTAAAAATATGAATTGAAATATAAGGAAATGAATTCATATATGAATAAAATTGTGAATATAAATTGAAAATGAATTTATAATTGGAAATAGAATTCCAGGAAAGATAATTGAAAATAAAATTCATTAATGGAATGGAATTAGTAATGTGAATGTATAAATGATTTTATAAATTGGAATGTGAACAAGTTAATAACTTATAAAATATTTGAAAATCTGATTGGAATAAGATTCAAATTGAAATGAACGAATTTGTGAATAAATAAATTTGTAATTGCAAGTGCAAGAAAATGAAATTGAATGTTAAAATTCATTTTGAATTTGTAAGTAAATAGAAATAGGATTGAATTTGATTTGTGGAAAACGAAGTGAAATATTAAACTAAAATTAGTAAGTGAGGCTAATTGAATATTGACTAAATGAATAAAGTTTGAAACGAATTAAATTCAATAATTATAAATGAAAGGTAAATTGAATTCGGATTGGAAATCCAGTTTAATATAAGTGGTTATAAACCAAAATAGTGAATTGAAAATAAATTTTGGAAATGAACAAAAGAATAAAACTGGAATTGAAACTGAATCCAAATAGAGTTGAAATTGTGAACTGAATTCAAATAGAATTTGGAATGTAAAATTGAATGAAAATAGATATAAACTTCAATAGTGAAGTAAAAATGTATAAGAAGTAAGTATCAAAATTTTGTAATGGAATTTGCAAAATGGTTTGAATGTTGTAATTGGATATTATGGCTAGTAGGATATACAGGTGTTATAAAGGAAAGGAATTGGAATTTTGATTTTGAAGATAAATTTGAATTGCTTGACAAAAGGTAAGTATTTAAATTTCAATATGAGATTTGCTGATTTCTTGTCAAGCCGCTTGGCTTTTTCTTTTCTTTTTGAAATTTGAGAGTCCATAGGGACGTTTTGTAGTCGTGCCGTGTTAGCCGCGCAAAGGAGACGCTGGCGAAATTTTTTGAAAATTTCGAGTGTTAGAAAATTTTTGAGAAAATTTTGAAAGTTTGAAATTTGAATTTGAATTGTTGAAGTAAACAAGGTTGTTTGAAACTTATAATTGAAGTTTGAAATTTAGTTGAATTAATAATGAATCTTTAGTAGAAAGATTTGTTTTGAAATTTGATAAAACTATTGGATTGTGAAAAATAGTAGACGAGTTAAGGACCTTTTTTTCCTGACTTGTAATTTCGAGACGAAATTCTTTAAGGGAGGAAGATTGAAACGACCCAGAATTTTGAACAATTTAAAAAGAAAATATTTAATTAATTTTAAATATTTGAATGATGGTTTGACTTGAATTTCAAATTATCAAAATAAATTGGCGATTAAATTTTAGAATTCAATCTATTGAAAGTTGAATAAAAATTTGAATCTTCAGTTTTAAGCTGAAGAAAAAAATATTTCAAAAGCTTTTAAAATTTATATCGATGATACTAAAGATAATAGAAGCTTCAGAATTAAATTTCAAACTGTTTTGTTCGATTTTGAATTTATATCGTTTAAATTGAATTTAAAAATAGCGTTTCGGGGCACAGTCTCGGAATTTGACGAAACCAGTTCCATTGGGTCCGTAATATTGAATTTTTACCGGATTTCAAATTTCGTAATTTTCGGAGTCATTATGTGAGCACACGACATATAAATGCGTTGAAATTTAAATCGAATTAAATTTAAATTGAAATTGGAAATTGGTCAACACAGCATGTTATCTTCCTTTAATCAAGCAGTGAATCACGGAAATAATCGTGCAAAGGCATGGCCGAAGTCTCGTTCAAAAGAAAAATCACGTTCTCCTGTCTCCCTCCTTCTGTTTTTAAATAACCGATCATATCAGCTTTAAATCAAACGAATGAAAACTCCTCCCCAGTTCAAAAGAAATAAAAATGGAGAAAATTCTTTCGTTCGAAATGAAATCCCTCTCCTCGAAATAAACTCACGATAAATTGATCTCCTATCAACAGACTTCGCATCCCCTTCTTTCCTTCCCTCCACTTGATGAACGAGTCGTTCATCTAATAAAAAAAAGGGTTCACGCAATCGAATCTGCGAGTTGGATCATGGCGACATCTCGAGTGGGGGAACGACACACGCTCGATTCTGGGGGCGAAGTAGTTTCGATCAAGGCAAGACCAGCCGCTGGCGAAGACGTCGATTTGGGGCATCGTGTTGGCAACGAGGTCGAGCTCGATTTTGCTGGATAGCGATGGCGGGGGTGGCTACGAGCAACGGTGACATCACGATTTTGGTCGCGGTGTGTGTTGAGGCAGCGACTTTGAATGTCGCGATCCTAGCCTTTGGTCGCGATCAAAAGATTTAGGGCATGGGCAGTGGACTCATTAGTGCAGTGCTTTGGGAGTATTGTCGACAGTGATGGAAGTAGAGACGCGCGATCGTTGGGGTTCGAAAGTCAGTAAGGTATCTGGTTGAGTTTTGATTTTGATTTTGATTTTATTTTAACTTTATATACAAACTGGAAATTTATATGTGTTCATATATTGGGAAGATTTACAGTAACATATAGAATTTCTGTTTTAATTTAAATATAAAGGAAATAGATGAATTCTTGATTTACAGTAAAGAAGTATAGTATTGATATAAATATATATGTGTACGCACACCTATTTTAATATATTTATAATTTAGAGTTTTAAAAAGGGAATCTACTTTACTGTGAAATCAATTACTAAGTTATACATTTATTTTCTAACCTGTATATTTTTAAAAATAATGAATTCAGGGAGATTAACTTGTTAAATTGACTTACTTAATTATTTTAGTTACTGAAAATTTATTTAAAGGAAAATTTGTTTAAATTAAAGTAATAAAAGATAATTAACAGTTCAATTATTTCGAATATTGATAAACTGTATAAAATTGTTTATACAAGGTTTAAACCCATGAAGAAATGATCAAAATGGGAAATGGATTGCAAATTAAAAGCTAAGGTGAGATTTTTCTCACTCAAATGAAATTTGATATTGCAGTTATTGATTTGATTGCTATTGGATGTGATATTAGATATAGTAGGATATATCTATATATATATAGCAATATATACATATTGGCATATGTATATATTGGATTGATTGATTTCCCGCATTGTATAGCGGATGAGACCCTATTGCGCCGTTAGTAAGCGGATGATATTTTATAAATCCCATATACCGCGATATTCCACCTCGAGGTGGAATGGGTATTGTGCTAACATCTGTGGATGCAGGGAAACAGGTCGGAAGGATCCAACTGGATTCCTCACCAGTATTTATTTGATTTCAGATATTGTGATATTTGTTGTTTATCATATTGATATATGATGTTTGTTGTCGGGTTTGATTATTTGGTGCTGTGGCGTCATCGGATCCAATTTTTAAAGTTATAAAAATTATGATTTTTGTGAAATATAACCGAAAGGAAATTTTTTGAAATGAATGGTTAAGTAATTTATAAAATGGTTTGGATTGCGATTTTTGAATTATTAAAAACGATGTATATAAAAGATGTACAAAAATGGATATTTATAAATTTAAAATATTGGGATTATAAGACAAGTTTTTATAAGTGTTAAAATGAAGTATAAATGGGATTTCATAAGTTAATGAAATCTGAAAGTTTTAAATTTTGTGAAGTTTAAAAGAACGATTTCTTTTAAAATAAATGAATTATAAGTTATTAACTTATAATATGGACTTGTGTATATATATTGAGTTATAAACTGAATTTGTTAATAAGGGAGATTTATAGATCAAAGTTATTATGAAATATAAAGGTGAATTTATAAACGTTGTTTATAAATCCGCAACCAATTGAATTTGGTAATTTAAACGTAGAAGTTATTAAAGGAGATATATTCGTGATTTTGGACAGCGAATTATCCTTTAAGTTAAATGTTGTAAATAATAAGAGTTGGTTGGGAATTTTATCCACGATTTTAGATAGTGGATAATTCTTGAAATAAAATGTGTAGAAAATATTGAAATTTGGTTAGTGAAGTATATTCACGATTTTGGACAGTGAATATATTGTTAAGTAAAATGGATATGTTTTTGGGAAAGTGATATTGGAATAGAACGAAAACGATTTAACGATGTTTTAAAATGTGTTAAATATCGAAACCATAGATTTCAACATTCATTGTTGAAATAGACGTTTTCGAGAAATAAGGAAATGGTGGACTATAACACTGTTGTTATAGTAAATGATTTCCGAAAGGAAATGTTTTATATAGTATTGGGATTTATACATCTATCTTAATTCTGAATCCCTATACTAGTGATTTTGAGTCGTCGTCACGATGTTTTACGTAACATTCGTTTTGACTCAAATAAATGTGCTTAAGAGAATGATTTCCTTAAAGAATAAAATATATACTTAATTTTGATTTAAGTATATCGAATATTTTAAAATGTTGAAAATAAATAGATTTGTGAATTACTTATTTTTTTGAATAAGTATGGAAATGTTTTCCCAAAATGAAATGAAACGTTTTGAGATTTTATCTTCTTAAAGATAAATCGAAAGTGAATATTGAAATTGATTTGAAAAATCGTATATCAGTAGATATTTAAAAATATAAATTCACTATGGAATTTATAAAAAGGGAATGGAAATTCGTTTTAAAAATAAATATTTATTTATTTTTGAAGTGTGGAAATTATATATCTAGTAAAGATATTTTGGAAAATAAATTATTTGGAAAAATTATTTGGAATCTGATGATGTTGCGCATCTTTATTGATAGTTAAATAACCGACTATCAGTAATTACCTTGAATGGGTATTTGTTGTGAATTGGATGAATTTGAATGCCACACTTATTTTTAAATAAGCGCTCACTATTCGGGTTAGCCGGGAAAGGACCATGGGGTCGTATAACCCATTTCGAATATGTGATACGTCGTTATGAATCGCATTTGATGAACGGTGTTGAAGACCGGATATTTTTGAAAATGGAAGGATTACCGTGGAGTTACTCTACATCGGCTGATCTCCGATTTAGAGGTTTTAACACCCTTTGTGACGGGAAGTCCGGACGTGATTAGAAAATTATCCGGATTTGCAAGGGCTTCGTGAGAAGTGCTTTCGGTTCTATTCGATCCCGGAACAGACTTGTATGGTTGTGTGTTTGACATTACAAATTGAGATATGTAGTTGATTTCATTCAAATACATTTCTGTTGGTGGCGGAGAATTTATTCTCTTAGCTTAACACCCTTCTCTGAGACGTACGAGCTCAGAGGTTATGTAGTTGAGATTTATCAGCGATATATTCCCAATTTGGTAACGTGGCATGTTGAGTGTTGCTGTGAAATGATCGTTGTTTGATCATTTGCGATATGATCATTTGTTTGATCATTTATCTTTGTGATCATTACTTTGATCATTTGTTTGACCCGAAGCATGGCTTTGTGACCAAGCGTAGCTTTGTGGACGAGACTTCGTCGAGCCTCACACCTCGGAAATGGTCAAAACATGAAGGATGCGGCAAGGTTCTAGGGAGTAGCACCCCTTAGTGTATGTCATTCCTTCTGGATAGAGGTGGTATCATGGTATGGAGCCCAGATATTTAACCTATATTGTTGCTGCATTATTTTTCTTATGTGGTTGTTGGAAATCGAGGATCCTCGGGAAGATCGGTTACGATCGGGGGATGGCATACGCGTGTTAGTAGTTACCTACTTTTGCAGAGGTAACCCGGCCTTGTGTTGGCAGAGATCTAACCGTAATGTTAGGTTATTTCTCGGGTCGTCTTTCTAGGGGCATACCTATCGTGGCAATGGGAAGTTCCTTGGCCTGACCATTTGTTGGAAATCCAAAGAAACAATATGAGCCCTTTACAATTTCAATTGTATAACCTGTCTCCTTAGGAGGCAGCTATAGCAGGCATAATATAATGGTACCTATGCTGGCCAAGATTTGTATTCTACTTTCGAAATGTTTTCCACTATGCACTAATAATAATATCCAAAATGATTTGATTTTGCGTAGTAATCATCTTTGACTAACATAAGAAGAAATCTCCTCCAAGTCTGCGTTTGCATTGTGTGTGTGGTGGGAGGTCTTATGGTAGTTTCATTTTCCAAAAGCATTGCGAATTGACTTTAAAATTTTCCTGTTGTTTGTTCTAAAGATAAACTGTTTTACGATCTCACACCAGTCACCATGACTGACTCGGAGTTTATTGTTTCCCTTCTAAACTCTGGGTGCCCATTATTTTCCACACGGGCTGCCTAGAGTTATGTTATCAGGATATTCTGGAGCTTTGGAAGCAATCTGGACGGCGAAACGTATCACATATACTTTGTTTATTTATTCCGCTGTGTATTCTGTATGAGGACAAGTTTATATAATTGTCCATTGTTGTACTGAGTTGTATATTGACTCTGATTTATGTATGTATAAACTGATATAGTTCTTTGTTTTAAAAGACTAGTGATTATCTATTATATATTGTTCCGCTGCGATATGTGAGATTCTGATATTGTTTCTGTTTCTGATATTGTTCTGTTGTTCTTCTTTCTTTTTCTTCTACCTCTTCTTGTAAACCCTAAGTATTCGGTTTTCCGGCATTCGTTTGTTCGGCAGTCGATACAGTGGACGTATTGATGTCGATATTCGAAAGTCGAAGAATCGGGTCCTTACACACGTGTACACGATTGTGTCTGGGTTGTTGATTGATTTGGGAAGAAGAATGGGTCTTGGGTTTAACTCAGGAAATCTGGTTGTTTGGCTCGAAGTCGAGATGATGTGAGGAATACACGGGGCTTGGCTCGGGGAAATGATGGGTTAAGCTCGGGTTTCTCTTGTTATGATATCCAGTTTAAAATAAAGCAAAATAACAAGTTTAAATGAAAACATAAGTTAGTTAACAAGTTTTTAATAAATTTTAAAGTCATATGGTTTGAAATTTAATTTGATTTTGATTTTAAAATTTTATATTAGGTTAATTTATTGAATTAATATGGAATTGTTTTCAAAATAAAATGATTTAATTAAGTGATTAATTAAGATAATGATTACCTTAAAGTTGATTAAGGTTTTGATGATTAATGATTTAATTAATAAAGTAATTAAAAGATTAATTACTTAATGTAATCAATTAAAGGGGTTTATTAATTAAAGGAAATTAATTACTTAAAGATAATTACTTAATTAAAAGTAATTAATTTATGATCAAGGTGATTAATTAAAGCATAATTAATTAATAGGGTTAATTAATTAAAGAGATTAATTTGAGGGTAAGTAATTAATTAAGATTAATTAATTAAGGAAAGTAATTAAAGTTAATTAATTAAGGACAATTAAATTAAGATAATTAATTAGTTAAATTAATTAAGGATAAGTAATTACTTAATTAATTAGGGGTAATTACTAAATGAAAGTAATTGAAAGTAAATTACTTAAGGGAAGTAATTAAAAATTCATTACTTAGGGTAATTAATCAAAGGATTAATAAAATTTTACTTGTGAATGTTTGGACTTGACTGAATGGTCGAATTGTTGATATTCCCTGTGTTTGCACAAAAAATGGACAAACACCTCAAAGTCGTATGATTTAGTAGATCTTATGTTGTTCTTAGTGATTTGGGTGATTTATGCAAATATATGAAAAGCAGGGGCTAAACTGTAAAAAGACACGCAGATTTATAGTGGTTCAGCCAGAATGTGCCTACGTCCACTTTATATGTTATTTCTCTTCTCTTGTTTAGATTACAAGTACAAAGCTTTGATACAAGTAAAAGAAAGTTGTTTGAAAGTTCTCTCCGTGCTTGAGCTCTCAAAACTTGTCCCCCATTGTTGTACCCCTGCCCCTCTATTTATAGAGTGAGGCTGGGGGTAGGGGTCTTGGAGGTATGTAGCAGCTGGCGGGCCTGGGCTGACGTAATCTGGCCTGGTGGAGCTGGTCCGGTTTACTCTGGTTCGGTGGAAGGAGGTGAGTAGGTTGGTTCGGTGGTACTTGGTTCGGCATTGAGGTGGTTTACTCTGGTTCGGTGGGAGGAGGTGAGTAGGTTGGTCCGGTGGTACTTGGTTCGGCATTGAGGTGGGGTGCGTGTTGGTTCGGTGGAAGGAGGTGGATGCCGAATGGAGTTTAGGCAAGCCTGGATGGATGAATCAAGCTTCTTGGTCTCGAGATCTTCTGGGTTAGAACACGCCCAACATTTGCCCCCCAAAGTGGGGCATATGCCGGCATGTGCCGCGCTTTGTTTTAAAACTAATGACATTAGCTTGGATGCTTTCGCCGAATCAGCCGGTCCGGTCGTCTATGGTTGCCTATAAGTAAGGGCCTAGGGCCTCCGTTACCTTCTACCGAACGAAACAGCCGAGCCAAGTCAGTCACATAGCCGAATCAGATTTTAACCTACTGCCGAACCACTTTAGCTTGCCGAATCAGGTACTCAATTTCCCTTCGCCGAATGGCTTTGCATTTGTGTTCACCGAATGAAGTGTGTGTGTCGTTCGTACCGAATGAATTTTAGTTGAGAATGCCGAATGAGTTCCTTGAGACGAGACTGCCGAATGGGCTTTGTGAGATGAGAATGCCGAATGAACATGTATTCTGGGTGTTTTTAAGCGAACGAATCCTTAGCTTGTTATGTTTCGATTATGACTCTTGTTCTAACAATATGCCTTTTCGGTGTTTACAGATAAATGTCTCGAAAAGCAGAAACTCGATCAGATAAAAAGAAGTTTCAGGGTGAAGGAGAATCTTCTGCAGTGCCCCCTGCTCATCCAGGACTGGAACGTCACGGGCCTGTCCCAAGATCACTAGTGGACGGGTACGGCCCTCAGGTGCTTCTGAACTCCCCGCCCGATTGCTTTCCCAGCTCCCTTAAGGAAGAGCAGCTCGACGTCATCTCCCGTTCTTTTGGAATTGATAGGGCGCGCATGCTGTTGCCAGGGAGAGAAGTTATGCCATATGACCCTCCTGAAGGGTACTTTGCCTACAGCAGATACCACTGTATGTGTGGTGCCATCCCGCCTCTTAATGCTTGGGTACTCAGCTTTCTTACATATCTAAAGGTGGCCCCATTCCAGCTTCAACCCAACTCTTATACTATATTGGTGAGCCTCTTTGTCATCTTTCAGAGGAAGCATGGACGTGCTCCTTCCAACCGGGAGATCCGGTACTTATATAATCTGAGGGGCTATAAGAAGGGGTCCCCATACATCAACTTGGAGTCAGCTGTAACCTTCAAGCCGGTCTTGGATCTGTATTCTAAGTACAACATGTTCAAGAAGGAGTGGTTCTTCGTCAGGGACGACTCTGTTTCCATTCGGCGTTTCACCTCTGGATGTAAGTCGATGCTTTGTTTATAATTTCCATTCTGGTTGCGATGCTTCTTCTCATACGTTTTCATTTTTTGCTAGCGACAGGTGGCTTTGCGGTTGTGGAGACTGATCGCCTGGTTCAGATGGCGGCTGAGATAGAAGCTATCCCCGGGAGAGATAGATCGGCTGCTTACCTGATCAGAAATGCGACTCTTCTGGAGTATAATTTGATCCTTCCACAGCAGTCAGTAGTCAAGCAGAGGGAAACGGCGGAGGAGAGTGCGGCTGCTCAAGCTAAGGGAGGTGTCACAGTAGAGAGTGGCAAGAGGAAACCTTTCTCAAAATCTCCAATGGTCGGAGGTAAGAAGCTTAAGAAGTCGGATGGTCCTTCCCCCAGCACTTGTCCACTTACTCCGGGGAAGGAAGATGTGGAGGAGGAGAGAGGTGAGGGTGGAGATGACCGGGAAGGTGGTGATGGTGGCGATGGGATCGGGGCCTTGCTTCCTCGGCAAGCAGGCGAGATTCAGGAGTGGACGGATGATGCATTCCACCAAGCTTTCGAGGGGCTGGACGGAGAACCGGCTTTGGTAGAGAAATCCAGGAAAGCTGACAAGGCCGGGACCGGTGCAAGCGAGTCTTCCCAGACTATTCCAGCCAAGGTGGCTCCGACGACTCAAAGTGAACTTTTGACTCCTGTAGGCTCCATTTATGATAGGGACTTAGGAATATTTTATGATCCGCTCCCGTTCTGGAATGAAATCCAGGACTCATTGCAGTATCCTACTCCTCCCCAGGGTTTGTATAACTAATGTGTTTCCTTTCTTCTTTTAACTTTTAATTTACCGCGTTTCTCGAATTATGGATCAATGTAAGCTTGTGACACTTGTTCTTCATATCAGGAGCAGGTAAAACGGCCAAGGCCTCAGATCTTCGGCACAGGCTTGAACAATACAAGCTCTCCAAAGCTTTCGCCAAACCGAAGCCTTCGACCCACCGTTCCGGGGATGTAGTCGGCTACCGTCCTCTTCTCGGGGTTATTGAAGAGGGTATTCAAAAGAGAAAGAGGAGTCATCCCTTATCCGAACCTTCACTTGGTCCTCAGCCCCCAGTTCAGCCTCTTCATGATATCACGGAGGAGGATACTGAGTTCGCACTCTCTCCGCATCCGTCTGAAAATCCTACCGTTACTCAGATTGATCGTCCTGGCTTGGCTCGTAATCCATTTGCGGGTCATCCTGATCTGGATCCAAGTTCCCATGATATTACCTTCGACGAGGTTGCCGGTGAGCACCTTCTTCCCCGCAATCCCATGGTACGGGTGCTTGATGAGGCCAAGTCCTTAGATCTCGATTTACTTACTACTCGGATAGTTACCATAGGAGACGAGGCCAAGGCTAATATTGATCGGGTGGCGGAGGAGACTAGGAAGTTGATGGGGCATCATGCCCGGCTGGTTAAGGCTGGAGAGGAGATTGGGAGTGCCAACATCAGACTACGATTGATGGTTTCGGACCAGGCCAAACAACTTGCTGATCAGGCCATTCAGATTTCTCAGCATGAGGCTGCCTCCGGGCGGTTGAGGAAGACTATGGAGGAGGCTAGTAAGGCGGAATTGCAGAAGATGGAGGCTGCCTGCAAGGAGCAGATAAATATGGCCATCTCGACAGTGGACGAGGTTCGGAGGGCGGATCTTGAGCAGGTAGAGGAGCTGTCGGGGAAGCTTGAAGCTGCAGAGCTTGCTCAGGTCAGGCTAAAGGAGGAGATGGAGGCGATGAGGAGGTCCCTTCAGGCTGACTACTCGCAATACCGACTGGAGAGGGATGCTGCCATTGCAAGGCTATCGGTTTCTGAGGCTCGTATGAGGGAGTGTGAGGAAAATGAGGGGATGATGGATGATATGCTGCAGGATATGTACTTTCGCATTTGGAAGCAAGGCAGCTTATCTTGGATGGACGACTACCCCCGGGTTATGGCTAGGATTTACCTCAGGGCTTTAGAGGAGGCCAAGGCTGAGGCGGATAAGGAGGGTGGAGCGGCCTTTAGGATGGATGCGGTAACTGCTCATGTAACGACCCGTATTTTACGGATCGAGAAGATTGTCAAAATCTGGGATTTTCAGCATTTTCTAGTTGTTTCAGATTTTGGTTGAAATTTGCCTAAGTCCTAGGTCGTACGCGACCTAGAGGTTAGTTAAATATTATTGGCAACTTAGGAGATAAGTCGTGACCGACCTAAGAATGTTGGGGATTGGTGGCCTTAAGGTTTGGAGTTAGGTCGCGTGATGGATGGTAAGGGTTTAGGTCGTAGACGACCTAAAAGGAAGGAGACTTTAGAGTTTCTGGCGAGTTAAGGTGTTAGCGACCTAAGGAGTTGCCGTGTTAACGACCTAAGGAGTTAGCTTGTTAGCGACCTAAGGAGTTGGGGTGTTAGCGACCTAAGGAGATAGGTCGCATAAGTGTTAGGTCGTAGCACTGATAGGTCGCGTGGGTCTAAGTGTTAGGTCGTAACATCGTTAGGTCGTCTAGACGACTTAGGAGTGGTTGAGTATCTGTGATTGGTTAAGTCGGAGGTCCTGCTAAGTCGTAGGTCACGTGATGTTATTAGGTCGCGTGTTGGCTTAAGCGTTAGGTCGCGTGGGAGTCTAAGGTATTAAGTCGTAACCTCGTTATGTCGTAGGTCGGCAAGGCAGTTAAGTGTTTGGTCGCGTTAAGATGTGTGTGTTTTGTAGGCAGTTAGGTCGGCAACGACCTAAGTTAGGTCGTGGACTTCTATGGTTGTTAAGTCGCGATGTGTTAGGTCGCTGAGAAGTTGAGTCGTAGCCTATGTGTTAAGTCGCGCGTTGCGTTAGGTCGTAGGTCGCTGGGTGTTTGGATGCGCAGGAGTGTTAGGTCGGAGAGGCTTAGGTCGGAAACGACCTAGGGGGAGAGCCAGATTTCGACTTAAGGAATTTCAGCTATAAATAGGAGGGGTTGTTCTCACTTTTTGGGATCCGGATTTTGAAGCGACGAAGTGCTGCCATTTTGAGAGCTCGACTTCTACACTTCTTCACTTCTTTTCTCCACTCTAATCTAGTGCTTCTATCCATCCAAATCGAAGATCAAGATTGAAGATTCAAGAGCTTAGATTGGAGATCTTCATCTTTTCAAGAGAGATTTCTTCATTTGAAGCGGATTCGTGATAGATCAAGCTTGATCCCTTGCTGTCCAGATCTGAAGCGTGTTGATTTGAGGTTGTTTAGGTGATTTGGTGAGTAGTGATTATCTCTCACACGGATCCAAAGGAGTATATCGGATTGTTGGCTCGATTTGGTGTTAAAATAGTGATTTCCATGCATTTTCTTCATCCAAAGTGTAGATCCATATAGATCCATTGTTCATGATGATGTTACATCCATTTTATCATATGTTAACCTATGCAAGTTCATTCATCAAGTTTGTAGAGGTATAATTCATGTTTTCATGCTTATTGGACTTTCAACTCTTTAATTACGAAAATGCCATTATTGTTATAATTGTCTACTTAGATCATATTTGAATGTTTGATTGCTTGGATTGATATTTGATTTGATTGATTGTTATGAACTAGATGATTGATGATTAGATTTAGATCGAAGATGATTCAAAAGCTAAGGGAAAGGCTCTTGAATTGGGAAAGCTGCTCGTGGCATATGTAGCGGAATGATGAAGCTCTTATGCATAGACTTGATGATGTGATGTTGAAATGAGGCTTTGCAAGGATGTAATGAAGCAAGGCATCATATGATGAAGACTTGGTCTAATCCAGACGGGATCATTCCAAGCATGTTGATAACTCGGTGATATGATTCGAGTTGAGGATAATGAATGGATATGAGAATAGTCGTCGAGGAGGATGACTAGGAGGCTTGGATAGCATCGTTGTTGAAGGTTCTAGCATGCTCTAAGCAAGAGTACGTTTGGGCAGATTCGATAGTCCCAACGGCCAACTGTTGATGGTCGAGTACTCTGGGCAGATTCGATAGTCCTAGGCACGGGCTGCGACGACGTGTGGGAGTTATGTCTAGAACCGGGGTTTCCATTAGCCCTTGACGGACGGCTGAAAGAATGTGCCTGTCATTCAATTAACGGTGATATCGAAGCAATGGTAATAGTGATAGCCAGAGTCATGGATGTTTGGTTGTATCGTCATTCGAACTCAAGAGCGGTATTTTCTCGGTGCTTATCTGATTTAGGCCTTGGTACTTGGAAAACATCGCCCTTGACTCGAGTGATAGTAGCTTTACTTTAAATTGTATGCTCTGATCTGTTTGCTTCTGCTTAGTGTGTATCTGGGGGCTATCACTGTAGAATGAGGTTGGAGTGGGAGGGTTGTATTCCTATTCCTTTTCCTTTATGCTCTTTTGGTATGTTGTTAGTTAATTTACTGCTCACTAAGACTGTTGTCTGACTCAAGGCTTTATGATTTTAACTCTTATTGCCTTGGGCTGTTCGTCCAATTTTGGGACGGGCAGACTAGGTAGCAGGTGACAGGTGCTGTTCTCTTCTCACGATTGCTGATACCGAAGACGAGCTGGAGGGTTGCATATTATCTTCTTATTATATGTACTGGATGTTCCGCTGTTTTGTATTCTCTGAGTGTTATGTAGTGAGGCTTGATGTATTGGCTATTTGGTTGCTTGTATTCAACTATTATGGAGTTTTATAAGATGTCATTTTGTTCTGTAAAGCTTCACTATGCATATGTTCTATTGTATTTTGTCCATGCGCTGTGAGTAATACGATAGATTCCGTTGTTTTTAATCTACCTTGACAATCGTCCATGGTCGCCTGGCACACTTTACAGCGCACTACCTCTAGATTCGGTGCAGGGGTCATGGGCGGTCGTCACATTTGGTATCAGAGCATTGGTTAATCGATTTTACCCAACACTCGCTGAAGTAACTACGTATGAGAGACGTAATTGTATTTTGATGGATGAATACTATATATAATATAGTAGCTTAGTAGAGTTTTAGTCCTTTATGCAGTTGTTTCTCTAGATGTTCTAATCATTCCTTTTTATAGATATTGAGAATGAGTCGAAGAGGGAGACCAGCTGCTAGGGAAGGCCGAGCTACTGAGGGGACTGCTGATTATGCAGCTATGTTCGAAGCTATGATGACTTTGATCATGAGAAGGATACCAGTTCCGGGGGCAACAGTAGACCTTGGAGTTCAAGTCCAAACCCCGAAACCAGTGGATTTTGCTAAGTTGTGCAAAGACTATACTGCTCTTGGAGGGAGAGTTTTCTTGGGAACAGAATCAACTATTGAAGTCCAGAGATGGATCGATGCTTGTAGAAGGACCTTTGGTGATTTGGGAATTGATGATGCAACTAAGAGGAAGTTGGCATCAAGGCAGCTTCAAGGGAGAGCTTCTGATTGGTGGAACTCTATTACCATCAATACTCCAGAAGAAGAGATTACTTGGGAGCAATTCCAAGTCAGATTTGAAGCTAAGTTCATTTCTACATCTCAGAAGTCTGTTTTGTTCAAGAGGTTTGTGGAACTCAAGCAAGGTGGAAGATCTGTTCTTGAGTATGTTTCTGAGTTTGAAGCTTTGTCCAAGTATGCTCGGTCATATATTGAATCTGCTTATCAGAAGAATGAGAAGTTTGTGACCGGCTTGGATAGTTATCTTGGGAGACAGTTGGTGGATCATTTGGACAATTCATTTGAGAAGCTTGTGGAGAAAGCTCTTAGGCATGAGAGTCTGTTTCCTAAGGATGGATCTGTTGTTGCTGTGACCAGGGAAGAGTCTAAACCCCAGCAGGGTGGAAACAAGAAGAGGAAGCAGCAACAGCAGAAGGGTAAGGATGGCCAGAAGAAGCCGAAAGGCGAGGTGACTTGCTACAATTGTCAGCAGAAGGGCCATTTCTCTAAGGATTGTAAGAATCCGAAGGTGCCAATGAAGTGTCACAGCTGTGACAAGCCGGGGCATTTCAGGAAGAATTGTCCAGAACTAAGGAGGGACAAGCAGATTGTGCAAGCTTATGCTTTGGGAGCTGTTCCATCGTCTTCGAAAGCCCCTACCGCTGAAGAGAAGGGAAAGAGTGTGGTGGTTCAAGGTACTCTTTTCCTATGTGGTGTTCCAGTTAGAGTTTTGTTTGATACTGGAGCGTCGCATTCGTTTGTTTGTAATGAACTCGTAGGCCGGTTAGATTTGAAGCCGGATATTGTTGATAGGCCATTGGTTGTGACTAATCCAGTTGGGGGTTCGTCTTGTTTGTGTATGTTATGTCGTGGTCTAGTTGTATCGAGTCATGGTTGCTCTTTTGTTTGTGATTGCTTTGTTCTGAACTTTGCGGGGTTCGGAATTATTTTGGGTATGGACTGGCTTAGGAAGTATGCGGCGAAAGTTGATTACAAGAGGTTGGAGGTGACAGTCGAGAATGTGGAGGGGCGAAAGGTTGTTATACGATGTAAGCATGAAGAAGGCGTCTTCATGAGCTTCATGTATTCGCTAGTTGTTCCACGGGATGGACTGTCATTAGTGCCAATCGCGAATGGATTCGAGGATGTCTTTGACGAAGTCAAAGGGTTGCCGCCGCATAGAGAGATCTAGTTTCGTATAGATCTAGTTGAAGGAGCCAGACCTGTTGTGATGCCTCTTAGGCGGATGGCGCCTAGGGAACAGCAAGAGTTGAGGGTGCAAGTTGATGATCTTTTGCGGAAAGGATTCATTCGGCGTAGTGTGTCCGAGTGGGGTGCACCAGTTGTGTTTGCAACCAAGGCAGATGGGTCGTTGAGATTGTGCATCGATTATCATGAGCTGAATAAGGTGACTAAGAAGAACAAGTATCCATTGCCGAGAATAGATGACTTGTTTGATCAGCTTCACGAAGCCAAGGTGTTTTCTCAGATGGATTTGGCAACGGGATTTCACCAGTTGAGAGTGGCTAAGGATAGTGTGCCGAAGACTGCTTTTAGGACACCATCCGGTTTCTTTGAGTGGCTGGTGATGCCGTTTGGATTGACTAACGCGCCGGCATATTTTGTGGATCTTATGAATAGAGTGTTCAGAGATCAGTTGAACAAGTTCGTACTTGTGTTCGTGGATGATATTCTGATTTATTCCAGAACGGAAGAAGAGCACAAGACGCACTTGCGTATTGTTTTGGAAATCTTACGGAAACATCAGCTGAAGGCTAAGTTTTCGAAGTGTCACTTCTGGAAGAGTGAAGTGAGGTTCTTAGGCCATGTTATCTCTGGAAATGGAATAGCGGTTGATCCCGCTAAGGTGGCAGCGATCCAGGATTGGGTTAGACCTAAGAATGTATCTGATGTGAGAAGTTTTCTTGGATTAGCAGGATATTATCGAAGGTTTATCAAAGACTTCTCCAAGGTAGCTGCACCGTTAACAGGATTGACGAAAAAGAACCAAGTGTTCAGTTGGGATGCTAAGTGTGAGCAAGCTTTCGGAATCCTGAAAGAGAGATTGACGAGTGCTCCTGTTTTGACTATTCCAAGTGGGAATGATGAGATGGTGGTTTACACCGACGCATGTGGTACTGGACTTGGAGCAGTGCTGATGCAGAGAGATAAAGTTGTTGCGTATGCCAGTCGACAACTGAAGCCGCATGAAAGGAATTACCCAACTCATGATTTGGAGTTAGCGGCGATTGTATTTGCTCTGAAGATGTGGAGACATTATCTGTTGGGAGTTCGATTCGAGTTGTTTACGGATCATAAGTCGCTGAAGTATCTTTTCTCCCAAAAGGATTTGAATCTTCGGCAGCAACGTTGGCTAGAGTTTTTAGCATCATATGATTTTGGTATAGCCTATACTCCGAGAAAAGGTAACGCAGTGGCAGATGCGTTAAGTCGAAGACATGCAGGATTGGGAGCCATGTTTTCAGAATGGAAGAGTCTCGAGTATTTAGCTGGATTTGACTTCAGGCCTAGATGCGAATTGGAACCTGAGAAGTTGGCAAACTTATCAATAAGACCCACTCTTGTGGAAAGGATTGGAGAGGGCCAAAAGCGAGATGATAAGCTTGTCAAGATTATCCGTGAATTGGAATCTAGATTGGATCCAGAAAAGGATAAAGGATTCGAGGTCGATCGAGAGGGTTGGCTTCGGAAGCAAGGACGACTAGTTGTTCCCGATATAGATGAATTGAGGAGTGAAGTTCCGAAGGAAAGTCATCACTCGAAGCTGACAATTCATCCAGGTGGAAATAAGATGTATCGGGATATGAAGAGAACCTACTACTGGGAAGGCATGAAGAAGGATGTTGGAAATTTTATTTCCAAGTGTATGAACTGCCAGTTGGTAAAAGCCGAACAAAAGAAGCCAAGTGGATTGCATCAGCCATTAGAAGTTCCTACATGGAAGTGGGAGCAGATATCGATGGATTTTATTGATGGATTGCCTAGAACCAGAACGGGAAATGAAGGGATTTGGGTTATCATTGATCGTTTGACCAAGAGTGCAAGATTCATTCCTGTTCGATCGACTAGGACTGCATCAAAGTTGGCTGAGTTGTATGTTAAGTGGATAGTTCGATTCCATGGTATTCCGAAGAGTATAGTGAGCGATCGAGACCCATTGTTCACTAGTGGATTTTGGAAGAGCTTCCAGGAGGTTTTGGGAACCGAGTTGTGTTTGAGTACAGCTTATCACCCTCAAACAGATGGTCAGACCGAGAGAGTCAACCGAGTTTTGGAAGATCTTCTTAGAGCTTGTGTTTTGGACTTCGGAGGGTCATGGGAAGATCACCTCCATTTGGTGGAGTTTGCGTACAACAACAGTTACCAGTCAAGCATTGGTATGGCACCGTATGAGGCGTTGTATGGAAGACCGTGTAATTCTCCGACATGTTGGTTAGAAGCAGGAGAAAAGCTGATGCTTGGGCCAGAGATGATTCTACATACTACGGAGTGCATAGAGATCATTCGGCAACGAATGAAGGCAGCCCAAGACCGTCAGAAAAGTTATGCCGATAAGCGTCGTAAGGATTTGGAATTCGACGTTGGTGATATGGTTTTTGTGAAGATTTCTCCACTGAAAAATGTTATTCGATTCGGGAAGAAAGGAAAATTGACTCCGAGATTTGTTGGACCATTCCCGATCATCGAGCGAATTGGAAAGCTCGCCTATAGATTGGAGTTGCCGGAAAAGATGTCGAGTGTGCACAATGTTTTTCATGTATCATATCTACGGAAGTATGTGCACGACTCGAATTCGGTGGTTTCTGCTGATAGCTGTGGAGACTTCGAAATTGATCTAGTTGATAGAAGACCTCGTAAGCCGCTTCGTGTTGTTGAAACTGACACGAAACAGCTTAGGAGGAAGGTAGTTAAGTTGCTCAAGGTACAATGGAGCGATGATGATAACGACTGTACGTGGGAGGTGGAAGAGAGGATGAAGGCAGCTCATCCTGAACTCTTCAAGGTATGGCCCTAAGGTGTCGTGTCATCTCGCAATATTGTAACTTGTTCTAGTATTAGAATTCTGCATGCTAAGCTAGAATTGGATGCATGGTTTGTTGATTGCTATGGATGATAGGCGTGCAGAATAGTTTTGATTGCTTTGATTGTGTGGAATTTCGGGGGCGAAATTCCTAAGGGGGAGAGAATGTAATGACCCGTATTTTACGGATCGAGAAGATTGTCAAAATCTGGGATTTTCAGCATTTTCTAGTTGTTTCAGATTTTGGTTGAAATTTGCCTAAGTCCTAGGTCGTACGCGACCTAGAGGTTAGTTAAATATTGTTGGCAACTTAGGAGATAAGTCATGACCGACCTAAGAATGTTGGGGATTGGTGGCCTTAAGGTTTGGAGTTAGGTCGCGTGATGGATGGTAAGGGTTTAGGTCGTAGACGACCTAAAAGGAAGGAGACTTTAGAGTTTCTGGCGAGTTAAGGTGTTAGCGACCTAAGGAGTTGCCGTGTTAGCGACCTAAGGAGTTAGCTTGTTAGCGACCTAAGGAGTTGGGGTGTTAGCGACCTAAGGAGATAGGTCGCATAAGTGTTAGGTCGTAGCACTGATAGGTCGCGTGGGTCTAAGTGTTAGGTCGTAACATCGTTAGGTCGTCTAGACGACTTAGGAGTGGTTGAGTATCTGTGATTGGTTAAGTCGGAGGTCTTGCTAAGTCGTAGGTCACGTGATGTTATTAGGTCGCGTGTTGGATTAAGCGTTAGGTCGCGTGGGAGTCTAAGGTATTAAGTCGTAACCTCGTTATGTCGTAGGTCGGCAAGGCAGTTAAGTGTTTGGTCGCGTTAAGACGTGTGTGTTTTGTAGGCAGTTAGGTCGGCAACGACCTAAGTTAGGTCGTGGACTTCTATGGTTGTTAAGTCGCGATGTGTTAGGTCGCTGAGAAGTTGAGTCGTAGCCTATGTGTTAAGTCGCGCGTTGCGTTAGGTCGTAGGTCGCTGGGTGTTTGGATGCGCAGGAGTGTTAGGTCGGAGAGGCTTAGGTCGGAAACGACCTAGGGAGATAGCCAAATTTCGACTTAAGGAATTTCAGCTATAAATAGGAGGGGTTGTTCTCACTTTTTGGGATCCGGATTTTGAAGCAACGAAGTGCTGCCATTTTGAGAGCTCGACTTCTACACTTCTTCACTTCTTTTCTCCACTCTAATCTAGTGCTTCCATCCATCCAAATCGAAGATCAAGATTGAAGATTCAAGAGCTTAGATTGGAGATCTTCATCTTTTCAAGAGAGATTTCTTCGTTTGAAGCGGATTCGTGATAGATCAAGCTTGATCCCTTGCTGTCCAGATCTGAAGCATGTTGATTTGAGGTTGTTTAGGTGATTTGGTGAGTGGTGATTATCTCTCACACGGATCCAAAGGAGTATATCGGATTGTTGGCTCGATTTGGTGTTAAAATAGTGATTTCCATGCATTTTCTTCATCCAAAGTGTAGATCCATATAGATCCATTGTTCATGATGATGTTACATCCATTTTATCATATGTTAACATATGCAAGTTCATTCATCAAGTTTGTAGAGGTATAATTCATGTTTTCATGCTTATTGGACTTTCAACTCTTTAATTACGAAAATGCCATTATTGTTATAATTGTCTACTTAGATCATATTTGAATGTTTGATTGCTTGGATTGATGTTTGATTTGATTGATTGTTATGAACTAGATGATTGATGATTAGATTTAGATCGAAGATGATTCAAATGCTAAGGGAAAGGCTCTTGAATTGGGAAAGCTGCTCGTGGCATATGTAGCGGAATGATGAAGCTCTTATGCATAGACTTGATGATGTGATGTTGAAATGAGGCTTTGCGAGGATGTAATGAAGCAAGGCATCATATGATGAAGACTTGGTCTAATCCAGACGGGATCATTCCAAGCATGTTGATAACTCGGTGATATGATTCGAGTTGAGGATAATGAATGGATATGAGAATAGTCGTCGAGGAGGATGACTAGGAGGCTTGGATAGCATCGTTGTTGAAGGTTCTAGCATGCTCTAAGCAAGAGTACGTTTGGGAAGATTCGATAGTCCCAACGGCCAACTGTTAATGGTCGAGTACTCTGGGCAGATTCGATAGTCCTAGGCACGGGCTGCGACGACGTGCGGGAGTTATGTCTAGAACCGGGGTTTCCATTAGCCCTTGACGGACGGCTGAAAGAATGTGCCGGTCATTCAATTAACGGTGATATCGAAGCAATGGTAACAGTGATAGCCAGAGTCATGGATGTTTGGTTTTATCGTCATTCGAACTCAAGAGCGGTATTTTCTGGGTGCTTATCTGATTTAGGCCTTGGTACTTGGAAAACATCGCCCTTGACTCGAGTGATAGTAGCTTTGCTTTAAATTGTATGCTCTGCTATGTTTGATTCTGCTTAGTGTGTGTCTGGGGGCTATCACTGTAGAATGAGGTTGGAGTGGGAGGGTTGGATTCCTATTCCTTTTCCTTTATGCTCTTTTGGTATGTTGTTAGTTAATTTACTGCTCACTAAGACTGTTGTCTGACTCAAGGCTTTATGATTTTAACTCTTATTGCCTTGGGCTGTTCGTCCATTTTTGGGACGGGCAGACTAGGTAGCAGGTGACAGGTGCTGTTCTCTTCTCACGATTGCTGATACCGAAGACGAGGTGGAGGGTTGCATATTATCTTCTTATTATATGTACTGGATGTTCCGCTGTTTTGTATTCTCTGAGTGTTATGTAGTGAGGCTTGATGTATTGGCTATTTGGTTGCTTGTATTCAACTATTATGGAGTTTTATAAGATGTCATTTTGTTCTGTAAAGCTTCACTATACATATGTTCTATTGTATTTTGTCCATGCGCTGTGAGTAATACGATAGATTCCGTTGTTTTTAATCTACCTTGACAATCGTCCATGGTCGCCTGGCACACTTTACAGCGCACTACCTCTAGATTCGGTGCAGGAGTCATGGGCGGTCGTCACAGCTCAGTTCACCAAGGAGGAGAAGATAGCGGTGAAGGAGGGGATGCGGTTGTTTGCAGCTGAGGAGGCAGGCGTGGAAGTAGGGGATGACGACCAAGATGATCAAGGGGAAGTTGCTGGAAACCTTTTCTTCTTTAGTTTCTTCTTTTGTTAACTCTGTTTGCTCATCACTAATGATTCCATTCTTTGACCGAACAGGTGGGCAACAGGATAAGGTTAATACTCTGACGCAGTCGGCTCCTTGATTAGACTTGGAAAATTCTTTTTGTGGACTTGACATGGTTGTATATGTTAGTCTTAAAACAGTAGAGTAACTCTTAGGTTGTAATTTTTGCTACTTGTAATAAATAGCTCTATTCTTGATGTGTAATTCTTTAACTTAAGCTGATTTTGTCGTCTTTTGAATGTTTTTGCTATTTTGACATGTCGTATGAGAAATATAGCTATGCATATTCTTGTAATTAAATTGTGTTTGATGTCATAATTTCATGACTTGCAATGTTAGCGTGAGGTGTGAATAAATTATAGTCATATATGAAAGAAGGAAATACCGCCCTTTATATTTTGCTTGTAGATGGCAGCTTTGACTATCCTGTGTGACCGAGTAAGGGACGCGATCCAGTATCTTGCTGTGAGTATCTGCTTCTATTAGCGAGTGTCTCTTGTTCTGTGTCCTGTACTTTAGGGATTGTTACAGAGGATAGGAGAAAAGTTTCTTAAGTAAAATTGAAATATGTGAAATAGTAAAACTTCCAATCACGGAAGGCCTTCGATGTGCTTAAGTTCGTGGCAAACGGGCTTTGTAGTCACTTTCCCTACCTGTGGGTCTTGGAGACATTTGTCACCCATCTTACGCCTCCGCGGGGAGTTAATTCTTTTTTACCACAACCGCACTTAAGACACATCGGAGCCGAGATCGCGCACAGTAACTACCCGGGCCATTATGGCCCGTATTCGTGGGTATTATTCGATTTACTGTGGCCGGCTAGCGTGGGTGCCGATCGTCAACCGTGAACTGCCCCTGGCTGGCCACACCTTATGTTGGGGCTTATAGTCGATTCACAGTTTCCGGCGAGCCGAACGCCGTAATGAGCTGCCTCGGCTATAATCGGCCTTCTCAGTGGCTTATAATCGGCTCATTACAGTTGGCTTTAAGGGCCGTCGCGAGCAATGAGTTAACCCGCAGCAAAGGGATGCTAGAGTGAAAGTGTCTCATTGGCGAGGGCATAGATTCGCATAGTACCTGTTAGGTCTTGTCCAGATGAAGTTGTGCTGTGGAGTGCCTCGAATTGAAATGCTGTATGCACAGGATTTTGTCCAACAGAAAAGGATAAAGTTAACAAGCAGCCAAGATATAAAGGAACAAGTTAAAAAAGAGGCAAGGTTTTTTAAAGTGGTTCGGCACGAAAATGCCTACGTCCACTGATTCTCTTTGTTAATTCACTTCATATGGGCAATACAAGTTAAGAAAAGTATCGACGGAGGTGTTGGATGTTCCATGCCCTCTGGAACACCTCTCCGTCCACTGTTGACAAAATATAAGCTCCGTTGTGGAGATCTTTATGAATTACATATGGTCCATCCCAGATTGGGTCTAGTGCTCCGGGGAGAGGGAAGATTCGCTTGAGGACAAGATCCCCTTCTTGTAAGGTACGATGC
Organism: Allium fistulosum; assembly: GCA_030737815.1. NCBI lineage: Eukaryota > Viridiplantae > Streptophyta > Magnoliopsida > Asparagales > Amaryllidaceae > Allium > Allium fistulosum. The sequence continues at coordinate 1,030,256,050 of CM060902.1, forward strand.
TTGACTTTGGAGTTGTATTGTGCCACCACTTTTTGTTTGTGGGCTGCTGCTTTAAGAATTGCATCATTTCTTCTCTCCTCAACTAGATCCAAAGACATGTGAAGGAGTTCTTCGTTCTCTTCTGGGTTATAGTGGATCCTACGGTGGGAAGGCATAATGGTTTCAACTAGGAGCATAGCCTCCGATCCGTATGCCAAAGAGAAAGGAGTGTGCCCCGTCGATGTTCTGAAAGATGTGCGATAGGCCCATAGTGCCGTAGGAAGTTCATCCACCCAAGCGCCCTTTGACTTTTCGAGCTTCTTTTTGATTAGAGTTTTCAGAATTTTGTTGACGGCTTCGACTTGTCCGTTTGCCTGGGGATACGCTACGGATGAGAAGCTTTTGTGAATTTCGTGCTCTTGGCACCAGTTGGCGAATTCCTCGCTGTCAAACTGAAGCCCATTGTCTGATACGATTTTGAGTTGGACTCCATACCTGCACAGAACATTTTTGATCAAGAAGTTAATAACTTTTGCTGAAGATACTTTATTCAGAGGTTCCGCTTCCACCCATTTGGTAAAATAGTCGACTGCCACTATAGCATATTTGGCCCCGCCTCGGCCCATTGGTAGCTCCCCGATTAAGTCAATTCCCCATATTGCGAAGGGCCAAGGGCTGGTCATTTGAGTAATCTCAGTTGTGGGTAGCCGTAGAATCTTAGCAAACTTCTGGCATCTGTCACACTTTTTGACAAAATCTAAGGCGTACTTGCTTAAGGTGGGCCAGAAATATCCATACCGGAGTATCTTTTTTGCTAATGTTTGCCCTCCGGTGTGATCTCCGCAGCTTCCCTGATGAATGTTGAATAAGATTTCCTTGGCTTCCCTCCCAGCGACACACCTTAATAACGGGTTAGAGAATCCACGCCGATAGAGGATGTCTTCTTGTATTGTGTAGCGGGAGGCTTTCCTCAAGATTTTCTTGACTTCGTTGCGCCCGTTGGGTAGTGTGCCACTTTGTAGGTAGTCTCGGATGGGAGTCATCCAAGTTGCTTCTTCGGTTGCAGCTATTAGATTTACCTGCTCAAAACTTGGGGTCAGTTGCTTTGAGATGGTTATTGCTCCGAAGATGGCGATGTCTCTCATACTTGCTTGCTTTGACAATTCGTCGGCCTCTTGGTTCTCTTCCCGAGGGATGTGTTTGACTAAGTAGTGGTCCAATCGGCTGAGAAGTAACTTGGTCTTCTTTAAATATGCTATGAGTCATTCTTCTCGAGCTTGGAATTCTCCTAGTATTTGATTAACAATAAGTTGAGAATCGCTGTGAAGACACAAAGAATTGGCTCCGATTTCTACGGCAAGTTCTAGTCCGGCTATCACTGCTTAATATTCTGCGTCGTTGTTGGTGGCAGCGAACTCCAACCTTATAGCATAGTGCAGTTTGTTTCCCCTAGGAGTGATTATTACCACACCTACCCCCGAGCATTGTTCGTTCGATGCACCATCCACAAAGAGATTCCACTTGATGTCTTCTGCTATTTCCAATTGCTCCTTATCTTCGTTGGTAGTGAATTCTGCAATGAAATCAGCCATGGCTTGTCCCTTGATGGCGGTGCGAGGGTGATAGGTGATATCATACTGACTTAGTTCGATGCACCATTTAAGTAGTCGCCCAGAAGTGTCGGGACGGTGGAGTACCTGCCTCAGCGGCTGATCGGTCAGAACTTTGATGGAATGAGACTGGAAGTAGTGACGCAGTTTCCGGGATGTGATTAGTAAACAGTATGCTAGCTTCTCAAGTTTGGGATATCTGACTTCTGCCCTCGTAAACCTCTTACCGACGAAGTAAACTGGCCGCTGCGTGCGGTTGTCTTCCCTTACCAAGGCAGCGCTTAGGGCGTGAGATGACACAGCAAGGTATAGGTATAATTCTTCGCCTTCGCTTGGAGTCGAGAGTACCGGTGGTTTTTGGAGGTGTTCGATTTAGTTAAGGAAAGCGGTCAGGCATTCGTTGGTCCATTCGAACTTTCCTTTGTCTTTCTTTAGAGCTTCGAAAAAGGGGACACACTTGTTCATTGCTTTGGAGATGAATCGGCTTAGGGCGGCCACTTTTCCATTCAGGCTTTGCATTTCCTTCCGAGTGGAAGGTATCTTGATATCCCTTAGTGCTCGGACTTGTTTAGGGTTTGCTTCAATCCCTCTGGCATGGACGATGAACCCTAAGAACTTTCCTGATGACACTCCGAAGGAGCATTTTAGAGGATTCAACTTCATTCCATACTGTCGAAGTACTTGAAACATCTCGCCTAGGTGGCTTACGTGATCGTTGGCTTTCCTTGACTTTACCAGCATGTCATCCACGTATACTTCCATAGTTTGCCCTATTAGCCCCGCAAACATCTTGTTGGCGAGGCGCTGGTAGGTGGCTCCTGCATTTTTAAGTCCGAAGGGCATTACCTTATAGCATTATAAACCCCGGTCGGTGATGAAACTAGCGTGGTCTTGGTCGGGAGCATGCATAGGAATTTGGTTATACCCAGAGTATGCGTCCATAAAAGATAAGAGCTCATGCCCGGCTGTGTTGTCTACAAGCTAGTCGATTCGGGGAAGTTGGAAGCAATCCTTTGGGCAAGCGTCGTTTAGGTTGGAAAATTCAATGCATGTTCGCCACTTCCCATTAGCCTTCTTTACCAGTACTGGGTTAGCGATCCATTCCGGGTATACGGCTTCTCGTATGAAGTCATTGGCGAGCAGATTCTTTACTTCTTCGTCGAGGGCTGCTGACCGCTCTGTCCCCATACTTCTCTTTTTTTGTTTTACGGGCGCCTTGGTAGGATCAATGTTTAATACGTGGCATGCTATGTCGGGGGAGATTCCGGTCATGTCAGCGTGTGACCATGCGAATACATCCAAGTTGTGGCGGAGAAAATTGATGAGTTGTTCCTTCAACTCTGCTTTTAGTTGGGACCCAATTTTCAACAGTCTACTTGAGTCGTGCTTGTCTATAGATACAAACTCCATAGCCTCTGCAGGCTCGGCGGTGGCCCCCCCCCTTTGTCCCTAGGGTCTAATTCATTGAAAGGGTCGCTGGTATATCGAAGAGGAGGGGCTTTCTTTAGTTGCTACGTTTCTAGACTTTTCGTGCAGAGGGCAACCTCTACACCCTTCCCTTTATCCTTCCTGTGGTTGTTGCGTAGTTCAGTCACATAGCAGTCTCGAGCAACGTCCTGGTCTCCTTCAACTTCCCCTACTCCATTGTCCGTTCGAAATTTCATTTTTAGGCACCATGGGGCTAGGACAATTTGGAAGTCAGACAAGGCTGGCCTTCCTAAGAAGGCGTTATAGGCCGAATGGTTTTCTATTAGCACAAACGTCTATTTTCGTACAACGGAGCGGGGATGGCTTCCAATCTCAACAAAGAGGTCTAGTTGCCCGAGGGGCATCTTCGCATCTCTAGTGAAACCGTGTAGTGGTTTATCGCATGGAGATACATCCTTCATTGATAATTTCATTTTGTCGAATGCATGTTTGAACAGGATGTTCACTGAGCTTCCAGTGTCTACTAAGATTCGGTAAACTTCGGCGGGACCGAGCCGGGCAGAGATAACCATGGGATCCACGTGAGGGTACTGCCTTCCTTCCAGGTCACGCTTACCGAATGTGATGTCATCACTTTCTTTCCGTTTCGGGTGGCGTTCTTCTATAACCGAATTTACACAGTCTTTACTGTCTCTAAGCGACTTTCCATATCTTTCCATCTCTTTCCAGCTCTTGTCTGCGATGTGCGGTCCTCCTGAGATGGTATGGACCACTATCTTCTCTTGACTAGAGCCGCTAGCGTTGCGGTTTCCTCTGTCGGTCTCTGGTGAGGGTAGCCTTGGGTTTTCATTGGCAGGAGCTGGAGCCCTGCCCTGACTTTTTACATAACGTTCCAGTTTCTTCCTTCTGATGTGTTCTTCAATCAGATCCCGGAGATGATAGCATTCATTGGTATCATGCCCGTGAGATTCGTGGAAGTGGCAGAACTTTCCAAACTTCTACGCGTTATCTGATTCCTTCTTGTATGGTGGGCGTTTGTATCTAACTTTGCCTTGGGTGGCAAGGAAGATATTTTCGACGGTCTCGTTCAAAGGAGTGTAAGTGTCGAATCTCGGTCCAGGCCGATATAGGCGCTTTTCTCCCTTCTTGCCCCCGGCATTGTCTCTGGAATCATTTCTTCGAACGTCCTTGCTACAGCAGGGGCGTTGCTGTGAGTTGCCTTATTCTGCTGTCCTGACTGCCCCTCAACGGCAGCATCCTCAAGCCTCATATATTTCCCGGCTTCATGGAAGAAATCGGGTAAAGTAGCTGGTTTTTCTTTCGTCAACCTTCTAGCAAATTTAGTGTCCGGATGCACACCACTATAGAGGGCCATTAGGATAAGCTTCTCATCGGCATCTTAGACCGCGGCTGCTGCGGTATTGAATCGGGTTATGTATTGTTGCAGTTTCTCTCCAGGTTTCTGTTTGACGCTGGATAAGGAATAAGCGTCCTTAGGTTGTTCCACATGGATGCGGAACTGACTGATAAACTTTTCTTTCAACATTTCCCACGAGCTGATGGATCCCTGGGGTAGATGACAGAACCAGGAGGTAGCGAGATCTGCTAAGAAAAGCGGAAAGCATTTGCACAGCACTCCCTCAGTCGCTCCACTCATGAGCATATGTTGTGTGTACCTCTGTAAGTGTACAACGGGGTCGGAGGTTCCTTTGTAAGGTTCCATTGTTGGCATCTTCCATTCTCGGGGAGTGATAGCAATTTCGATATTGCGGGCGAAAGGGCTGGTTACCCTAGCGCCTATCCCTCGATCTCTTTGCTCCCATTGGACGCACTCTCTGAATAAGCGTTCCATCCTTTCATCAGAATTTGGAGCAAATAGAAATGAGTTTGGTTCTGTTCTGTGGGATTGATTCCGTCCAGATGACCTGTAGGGATGGTATCGTCTATCATTCCTCATATATTCCAGTGGCTGCCTTTTATCTTCTAGGAGCATGCTAGGGTCAGCTACAGTTGGCCCTTGCCTTGATCTTCCCCTGCTGGGTTCTGATCTAAGCACTTCCTCGGGTCCAACTTCGGGCTGGACTCTAGCTCGGCACCGTTCACTGGCGTTTCCGTGGTTAGGCAGTATGACGGGCTCAGCTACAGTTGACCTTCGTCCGGTACCTCCCCTGTTGGGTTCGGTACCAAACGTTTCCTCAGGCCTAACTTCGGGCTATGCTCGATCTCGGCTCCTACCATGGCTACTTCTACCGTTAGCTCCTTCGAAGAAGGAAGACCTTTGTTGTCTCTGAGATCCTCCAGACTGGGACTCGCCCCATGGTTCAGTGTTGCGGTTGGATTCTTCAGCATCCCTTAAGCGTGACATGAGATGGTCCACCAAGGCTTCTTGCTGGGACGTGAAGCGGTTAGTTACTTCGACCACAACCCTATCTAAATCTGCCCTAGTAATTGCTGCGGGCTGCTCTGTGGCAGGAGGGGTCGGATTAGCCTGTCCTTCATTTGTTACTGCTGCTGGAGGAGGACGATTTACTTGATTCGTGACAGCTGGATCTGGAAGACTGCTGGATGCGATGTTTTTTCCTTTGTTAACATCTTTTCTTGGTTTGGGAGGCATGTTTTCCAAGTGGCGAACAAAGCTGTTAGGAAAAATGTTAAGTGGATGAAGCTGAAGCTTCGAGCTTCTATTTCTCAGTGAAAGCACCAAAAATGTTTGCACAAAAAATGGACAAACACCTCAAAGTCGTATGATTTAGTAGATCTTATGTTGTTCTTAGTGATTTGGGTGATTTATGCAAATATATGAAAAGCAGGGGCTAAACTGTAAAAAGACACGCAGATTTATAGTGGTTCAGCTAGAATGTGCCTACGTCCACTTTATATGTTATTTCTCTTCTCTTGTTTATATTACAAGTACAAAGCTTTGATACAAGTAAAAGAAAGTTGTTTGAAAGTTCTCTCCGTGCTTGAGCTCTCAAAACTTGTCCCCCATTGTTGTACCCCTGCCCCTCTATTTATAGAGTGAGGCTGGGAGTAGGGGTCTTGGAGGTATGTAGCAGCTGGCAGGCCTGGGCTGACGTAATCTGGCCTGGTGGAGCTGGTCCGGTTTACTCTGGTTCGGTGGAAAAAGGTGAGTAGTTTGGTTCGGTGGTACTTGGTTCGGCATTGAGGTGGTTTACTCTGGTTCGGTGAGAGGAGGTGAGTAGGTTGGTCCGGTGGTACTTGGTTTGGCATTGAGGTGGTTTACTTTGGTTCGGTGGAAGGAGGTGAGTAGGTTGGTCCGGTGGTACTTGGTTCGGCATTGAGGTGGGGTGCGTGTTGGTTCGGTGGAAGGAGGTGGATGCCGAATGGAGTTTAGGCAAGCCTGGATGGATGAATCAATCTTCTTGGTCTCGAGATCTTCTGGGTTAGAAGACGCCCAACACCCTGATATTGATGCTGTGTGATATATTCTGATTTGTGTGTGATATGTACTGTAGTTTATTTAATTGGGATGAATGTAATATATTATCTATAATTTATATATCTGTGATCTGTGAACAAAAGATAAGCGTTATAGTTATACCTCTTATCAATTATATTTCTGTATTTGATCTGTGATGATTGAATGTTGTTGCACTATTGTGTGTGAAACCCCTGGACCACACTCTTACACATACAAATATGGATTTCACGTGGAAATTGGTTAAGTCACAGATGATTTAAATTTGATGTTTTTTAAATTGGAAATTTGGGTTTAAAGTGAAAAGCTTTTGAAATGGAATTTCAAAGATAAAACTTATTTTCGAATAACTTGATTAAGTTTTGAAATTTAAATAATTTGATTTAAATTTGAATTCAAGTTTGAAATTGAATTCTATGATATGAAACTAGGGATTAAAGATGATGTACAAGTTATATATGGGTTAAACCATTTTAAAGGTATTGATTTGGGAATTTGAATTTAATTCAAGGGTTTTAACTCGTGTAAATATAACTGGATTTTTCCGAAATGAAAACTACTTGTTTTCAAATAATAATAGCTTTCATTTTAAGAAAGGATTTCCAAATTGTGTTGAAAGGTTTCAAGTTTGAAATGGAATTGAAATGTTTTGAAAGCTATGGAATGAGTCTTTGATTCAAAGATCGGATGAGTTAATCCAACTTGAAATAGAATTGTTTTGAAAGACTATGAATGAATCTTTGGAAACGAGTTTTGAAAGCTATAAGTTAAATCTTGATTTAAAGATTTAACGAGTAAACCTATTCAATTAAAATGGAAATTGTTTTGAAATCCATGAATGGATCTTTGTGAACGGGGTGAACTTTGTGAATTGGATCTTTTTGTTTAAAAGATTAAAAGTATGGAAATTTATTTAAACCATTGAAGGTTGTTGAAATGAATTTTTTGTTTAAAAGATTGGAAATGGTAATTTGTTTTAACCATTCGAATGAAAAGTTTTGGACTTTAAGCTGTGATTTAACTGAGACCCCATTATCCATATGATTTTTAATTGCGCTCGTTATTCGGTTTAGCCGGGAAAGGACCCTTGTGTCATATAACCCATTCCGAATAATGATACGACGTATATGGATAGCATTTGAAGACCGGTGTTGAAGACCGGATACTTTCGAAAACGAAAGGATTACCATTGATTGTCTCTGCATCGGCTGATCTCGGGTATAGAGATTTTAGCACCCTTTGTGATGGGAAGTCCGGACGTGATTAGAAATTATCCGGATTTGCAAGGGCTTCTTTGGAAGTGCCTTCGGTTCTGTTCGAACCTGGAACAGACTTGTATGGTTGTATGTCTGACATTACACTTTGAGATATAAAGCTAATTTCTTTCAAATACATTTCTGTTTGTGGCGGAGAATTTATTCTCTTAGCTTAACACCCTTCTCTGAGACGTACGAGCTCAGAGGTTATGTAGTTGAAGGTTATCAGTGATATACTCCCAATTTGGTAGTGTGGCATGCAGAGTGTTGCTGTGTGTTGATGATCATTCGTTGATCATTTGTGATCAAAGCATGGCTTTGTGAAAAAGTGTAGCTTTGTGGACGAGACTTCGTCGAGCCTCACAACCCGATACTAGTCGAAACAGGAATGTTGCGGCAAGGGTTTTAGGGGTCGCGCCCCTAGGGTATGTCCATTTTCTTCTGGATAAAGGGTGGTATCATGGTATGGAGCCCAGATACTTAACTCGTGTGGACACTGTAAATTTATTACTATGTGATGTTGCTTTGTTGGTTGAGGGGCCCCTCGGATAAAGGTCGGTAACGACCGGGAATGGCATACTCGTGTGGTAGTTACCTAGATACAGCTTGGTTAAAGCGTGAGGTAGCGTCGGCCTTGTTTAGCAGAGATCCGGTTAGGTTCTCGGGGCGTCTTTCTAGAGGCATTCCCATTTCGGTAAGGAAGTTCCTTTGCCTGACCATTTGTTGGAAATCCAAAAAACAATATGCGCTCTATACGGTTTTAGTTGTCGAACCTGCCATTTACTTATGGTGGTCACCACTGTTTAGATGGTAGCTATAGTAGGCATACAATAATGGTTGTATGCTGGCTAAGATTAATATCATACTTTCGAAATGTTTCCTACACTATGCACTAGTAATAATATCAGAAAGAGTTCCTTTTTGCTTAGTAAGCATGTTTGACTATCATAAGAAGAAATCTCCACCAATTCTGCGATTGCATTGTGTGTGTGGCGGGAGGTCTTATGGTAGTTTCATTTTCCAAAAGCATTGCGAATTTCAATGTTTAAAATTCTTTTGTTGTTGTTTAAAGATAAACTGTTTTTTGTTTGCTCATACCAGTCCCATGACTGACCTGGAGTTTATTGTTCCCTTCCTAAACTCTGGGTTCTCACAATTTTCCACACGGGCAGTCTAGAGTTGGGTTTTTCAGATAGTTGGGTTTAGTAGACTAGTTGGAGCTAGTTCAGTTCATCGGAGATCAGGACTGGCGTTGCTTATCTTGGTGCATCGTAATGATGGTTCGAGCTTGACATTGGAGTGGTTGGACTCAGCCTCTCTGGCTGATCATTTGGAGTTATCACTGTTGTTTTCCACTGTATCATTATTTATCTCTGATATTGTTGTATCATATTGATATCATTGTTGTATATCATTCTGGATATTATATTGGATTGGAGTTGTATATGATATCATTCATTTCTTTATTCTGCTGTGTTGTTATACTTACTGTGTTATAAGCTCCGGCGAGCCAGATTCGGCGTTTGAATCTGCGGCACTTTGAGTACAAGTGAAGTACGGGTGCCGATTTTCGAAGGCCGAGTTCGTCGTGGGTGCACCAGAATCAATCGGAAGGGGGGAATCGAAGCGTGGGATTGCGGTGGAGGTCTGAAAATTTATTCTCTTAGCTTAACACCCTTCTCTGAGACTTATGAGCTCAGAGGTTATGTAGTGGAAGGTTATCAGTGATATACTCCCAATTTGGTAGTGTGGCATGCTGAGTGTTGCTGTGTGTTGATGATCATTCGTTGATCATTTGTGATCAAAGCATGGCTTTGTGAAAAAGCGTAGCTTTGTGGACGAGACTTCGTCGAGCCTCACAACCCGGTAATGGCCGAAACAGGAATGTTGCGGCAAGGTTTTTAGGGGTCGCGCCCCTAGGGTATGTCCATTTTCTTCTAGATAAAGGGTGGTATCATGGTATGGAGCCCAGATACTTAACTCGTGTGGACACTATAAATTTATTACTGTGTGATGTTGCTTTGTTGGTTGAGGGGCCCCTCGGATAAAGGTCGGTAACGACTGGGAATGGCATACTCGTGTGGTACTTACCTAGTTATAGCTTTGTTAAAGCGTGAGGTAGCGTCGGCCTTGTTTAGCAGAGATCCGGTTAGGTTCTCGGGGCGTCTTTGCAGAGGCATTCCCATTTCAGTAAGGAAGTTCCTTTACCTGACTATTTGTTGGAAATCCAAAGAAACAATACGCGCTATATACGGTTTTAGTTGTAGAACCTACCATTTACTTATGGTGGTCACCACTGTTTAGATGGTAGCTATAGTAGGCGTACAATAATGGTTGTATGCTGGTTAAGATTAATATCATACTTTCGAAATGTTTCCTACACTATGCCCTAGTAATAATATCAGAAAGAGTTCCTTTTTGCGTAGTAAGCATGTTTGACTATCATAAGAAGAAATCTCCTCCAATTCTGCGATTGCATTGTGTGTGTGGCGGGAGGTCTTATGATAGTTTCATTTTCCAAAAGCATTGCAAATTTCAATGTTTAAAATTCTTTTGTTGTTGTTTAAAGATAAACTGTTTTTTGATTTCTCATACCAGTCCCATGACTGACCTGGAGTTTATTGTTCCCTTCCTAAACTCTGGGTGCTCACAATTTTCCACACGGGCAGTCTAGGGTTGGGTTTTTTAGATAGTCGGGTTTAGTAGACTAGTTGGAGCTAGTTCAGTTCATCGGAGATCAGGACTGGCGTTGCTTATCTTGGTGCATCGTAATGATGGTTCAAGCTTGACATTGGAGTGGTTGGACTCACCCTCTCTGGCTGATCATTTGGAGTTGTCACTGCTGTTTTTCACTGTATCATTATTTATCTCTGATATTGTTGTATCATATTGATATCATTGTTGTATATCATTCTGGATATTGTATTGGATTGGAGTTGTATATGATATCATTCATTTCTTTATTCCGCTGTGTTGTTATACTTACTGTGTTATAAGCTCCGGCGAGCCAGATTCGGCGTTTGAATCTGCGGCACTTTGAGTACAAGTGAAGTACGTGTGCCGATTTTCGAAGGCCGAGTTCGTCGTGGGTGCACCGGAATCAATCGAAATAGGGGGAATCGAAGCGTGGGATTGCGGTGGAGGTCTGAAAATTTATTATCTTAGCTTAACACCCTTCTCTGAGACGTACGAGCTCAGAGGTTATGTAGTGGAAGGTTATCAGTGATATACTCCCAATTTGGTAGTGTGGCATGCTGAGTGTTGCTGTGTGTTGATGATCATTTGTTGATCATTTGTGATCAAAGCATGGCTTTGTGAAAAGTGTAGCTTTGTGGAAGAGACTTCGTCGAGCCTCACAACCCGATACTGGTCGAAACAGGAATATTGCGGCAAGGGTTTTAGGGGTCGCGCTCCTAGGGTATGTCCATTTTCTTCTGGATAAAGGGTGGTATCATGGTATGGAGCCCAGATACTTAACTCGTGTGGACACTGTAAATTTATTACTGTGTAATGTTGCTTTGTTGGTTGAGGGGCCCCTCGGATAAAGGTCGGTAATGACTGGGAATGGCATACTCGTGTGGTAGTTACCTAGTTACAGCTTGGTTAAAGCGTGAGGTAGCGTCGGCCTTGTTTAGCAGAGATCCGGTTAGGTTCTCGGGGCGTCTTTCTAGAGGCATTCCCATTTCGGTAAGGAAGTTCCTTTGCCTGACCATTTGTTGGAAATCCGAAGAAACAATATGCGCTCTATACGGTTTTAGTTGTACAACCTGCCATTTACTTATGGTGGTCACCACTGTTTAGATGGTAGCTATAGTAGGCATACAATAATGGTTGTATGCTGGCTAAGATTAATATCATACTTTCGAAATGTTTCCTACATTATGCACTAGTAATAATATCAGAAAGAGTTCCTTTTTTCTTAGTAAGCATGTTTGACTATCATAAGAAGAAATCTCCTCCAATTCTGCGATTGCATTGTGTGTGTGACGGGAGGTCTTATGGTAGTTTCATTTTCCAAAAGCATTGCGAATTTCAATGTTTAAAATTCTTTTGTTGTTGTTTAAAGATAAACTGTTTTTTGTTTGCTCATACCAGTCCCATGACTGACCTGGAGTTTATTGTTCCCTTCCTAAACTCTGGGTGCTCACAATTTTCCACACGGGCAGTCTAGAGTTGGGTTTTTCAGATAGTCGGGTTTAGTAGACTAGTTGGAGCTAGTTCAGTTCATCGGAGATCAGGACTGGCGTTGCTTATCTTGGTGCATCGTAATGATGGTTCGAGCTTGACATTGGAGTGGTTGGACTCAGCTAATCTGGCTGATCATTTGGAGTTATCACTGCTGTTTTCTGCTGTATCATTATTTATCTCTGATATTGTTGTATCATATTGATATCATTGTTGTATATCATTCTGGATATTGTATTGTATTGGAGTTATATATGATATCATTCATTTCTTTATTCCGTTGTGTTGTTATACTTACTGTGTTATAAGCTCCGGCGAGCTAGATTCGGCATTTGAATCTGCGGCACTTTGAGTATAAGTGAAGTACGGGTGCCGATTTCCGAAGGCCGAGTTCGTCGTGGGTGCACCGGAATCAATCGGAAGGTGGGGAATCGAAGCGTGGGATTGCGGTGGAGGTCTGAAAATTTATTCTCTTAGCTTAACACCCTTCTCTGAGACGTACAAGCTCAGAGGTTATGTAGTGGAAGGTTATCAGTGATATACTCCCAATTTGGTAGTGTGGCATGCTGAGTGTTGCTATGTGTTGATGATCATTCGTTGATCATTTGTGATCAAAGCATGGCTTTGTGAAAAAGCGTAGCTTTGTGGACGAGACTTCATCGAGCCTCACAACCCGGTAATGGTCGAAACAGGAATGTTGCGGCAAGGTTTTTAGGGGTCGCGCCCCTAGGGTATGTCCATTTTCTTCTAGATAAAGGGTGGTATCATGGTATGGAGCCCAGATACTTCACTCGTGTGGACACTGTAAATTTATTACTGTGTGATGTTGCTTTGTTGGTTGAGGGGGCCCTCGGATAAAGGTCGGTAACGACCGGGAATGGCATACTCGTGTGGTACATACCTAGTTACAGCTTAGTTAAAGCGTGAGGTAGCATCGGCCTTATTTAGCAGAGATCTGGTTAGGTTCTCGGGGCGTCTTTGCAGAGGCGTTCCCATTTCAGTAAGGAAGTTCCTTTGCCTGACTATTTGTTGGAAATCCAAAGAAACAATACGCGCTCTGTATGGTTTTAGTTGTAGAACCTGCCATTTACTTATGGTGGTCACCACTGTTTAGATGGTAGCTATAGTAGGCATACAATAATGGTTGTATGCTGGCTAAGATTAATATCATACTTTCGAAATGTTTCCTACACTATGCACTAGTAATAATATCAGAAAGAGTTCCTTTTTGCGTAGTACGCATGTTTGACTATCATAAGAAGAAATCTCCTCCAATTCTACGATTGCATTGTGTGTGTGGTGGGAGGTCTTATGGTAGTTTCATTTTCGAAAAGCATTGCGAATTTCAATGTTTAAAATTCTTTTGTTGTTGTTTAAAGATAAACTGTTTTTTGTTTGCTCATACCAGTCCCATGACTGACCTGGAGTTTATTGTTCCCTTCCTAAACTCTGGGTGCTCACAATTTTCCACACGGGCAGTCTAGAGTTTGGTTTTTCAGATAGTCAGGTTTAGTAGACTAGTTGGAGCTAGTTCAGTTCATCGGAGATCAGGACTGGCGTTCCTTATCTTGGTGCATCGTAATGATGGTTCGAGCTTGACATTGGAGTGGTTGGACTCACCCTCTCTGGCTGATCATTTGGAGTTATCACTGCTGTTTTTCATTGTATCATTATTTATCTCTGATATTGTTGTATCATATTGATATCATTATTGTATATCATTCTGGATACTGTATTGGATTGGAGTTGTATATGATATCATTCATTTCTTTACTCCGCTGTGTTGTTATACTTACTATGTTATAAGCTCCGGCGAGCCAGATTCGGCGTTTGAATCTGCGGCACTTTGAGTACAAGTGTGATGACCCGGAAATTTTGGCAATATCAATTTAATAATCTTTATAAATAATTAAATTGATTTGTTGATTTTATTTTATAAATTGACAAGTATATTCATTTTAAAAGCTAATAATATTTTTAATTGGCAATATTTATTAATATCTTTTCTAACAATTTTGGTAAGATTTATCTTTCAAAGCTAATATAAAATGTTTTCTATTTATAATGTATATATATATATATTGGTATATATATAGGAAGTCTTTAAATTTATATAAAAACTATGTTTTCAAATTATAATATATATGTATATATATATATATATATATTGTGATTTGGAGTTATGTTATAAAATTCAATACAGTCATTATCAAAACTATTGTTAAATTATTTTCTATTTAGAATATATATATATATATATTTGTATATATTGAAATGGAAAAGTATTGGATTTGAATTTAATAAGGTGTTTTCAAACTTTAAATATATACATAGTTTGTAATTTGGAAACTATATTTTAACATAATACTTTTCAAGTGATAATTTCTTATTTATTATAAATATATATATTTTAAGCTTAAGTTTTAAATAAGATTTAAATTAGAAATTCATTTTCTTTTGTTTCCAATATTCTTTCATTTTGAAATTCAAAACATAAGACAAATTTGGTTTGTGAAAATATATATAAAGTAAAATAAATACTCAAGCATATAATACATTTATTTAGATCAAAGCATAAGTTATTTATATACAAACTTTTACATGAATTCATATTTGTATATTTATATAAAATCTAAAAGCTTAAATTATAAAAAGATAAATACATTTTATACATGTAAATATTACATAAATATATATATGGCTTAAATAAATTAATAAAAATAGTTAACACTTGTAAGCTTATAAAGTTGATTTAAAGACATTTGTAAAAATAAAGGTATATGTGTAAGCTAATTAACACATAAGTGGACAAGTGGCTTTATTTGTTTTTCTCTTTGATAATTATAATTTTTAAATTTTAATAATTAGGAGAAAGTTGTTTGCAGTATCAGTTCTAAATCCTTCTTCTCATTTTCAACTAAAAACTGTATACAAAATCAATGAAAGAAAAGTAAAATCTGGAAATTCAAATCAAAAGAAGATCAAGGCAAATTCAATAAGCAGTTTCAAAATCACCTAATGCAACCTGAAGCCATGCAAATGATAATGAAGATCAATTCCAGATTAAAATTCAACAAAAGCAAAAAGGAATAGCAAGTTCAAAATCAAACAAGCCTGGAAATAAGAATCTGTTCTCTGTTCTAAGTACTGGTGAGTAAACATATTTTAAAAACAGTTTAAATCTTGATTTCACTTTGATATATGTATGAAAATCAAGATGTTTGCCTAAATTCTTGGATTGGAATGAATGCATGTATGTGTATAAGTGATGAATGCCTGTGTAGATATAATATAGACATTGTTGTAATGTTTACAGGTTGTGATTTCTTTAAAAATTCAATATCTCATTATTGAATCGTAGTTAGCTTTTGATTTGTAAATAAAAAGTGTTTAAAATCATGCAACATCACTCCTAAAAATAATTCCAGGAATTTATAATAAATATTTGTCTGAAATTTTTAAAAATAACAGTGAAATTTATTTTGGGTCAAAAATGGATAAATTCAATTTTAAGAATTGATTGCATGATCGAATTAGCTATAGGAAATCATGAATTTTGATGTGAATATCTTGATTTTTAGTTTGGAAATCAGTGGGATTTCTTGAGTTGATCGTTATGGACGTTTTGGTCGATTGCCATCGATCGGCGGCAAGAGGAGGCACGATATTTGAGCCGGAGGTGGCTAGGTTGTCGACGAGGGCAGGAAAATTGTCATGGTGATTTTTCAATGGCCGTGATGGCCAAAAAGTGTCGAAGTAGGGTTTCGTTCCTGGTTTTGTTGTCGAGGTTTCAGAAGAAGATTGCGACGTCAAGAGATGATCGGAGGCGATCGCGAGGCTTGCGATATGAGCTAGAGGTCGAAACGTAGCTACGGAGAAGGTGGAAGAACTTCTCGAGGCAGGGATCATCAGTGGTGGTCGATTTCTTGGTGATGTACGTTACCAGGAATGAACGTAATCGAGTCGTTTTCGATTCTCGTTCGAATCGAGAATATTGGGATAGTCGAACGTGGTGACGTGGTTGGGGTCGACTTGTCGGAGGTCGGAGTAGGGTTCATCAGTGATCAGGGATGGCGTACACGTGCACGTGTACGTTTTCGTGCATCTGGGTTGTGGTTTGGAGAAGAAAGCAAGTTCTCGGGTTTTACATCGGGGAAGATCGAGTTTTACTCGCAGCAGGATGAAACGTGGGTAGCTTCGAGTTTTTCTTCGGGGATTCTTAGGGTTTTACTCGGGTTTGAGTAGGGGCAGACTTAAAGATTTTTAAAGGAAATGTTTTAAGTTTTTAAAACAAAAGAAACTTTGTTTTTGTAGTGTTTCTGAGTTTTAAAATAAAGTTAAAACAAGATTTTAACTATTAAACTAAATTGTTTTCTAGATTAATTGTTTTAACAAGTTTTAAATATTTAAATAAATAAGTTTTTAAAGAATAGGAAAGTGGATTTTCAAAATGTTATTTGTCTTAAAATTTATTTAATAACTTAGAAAGTTTCAAAGATTTAAAAGTCAAATTTGAATGTTTAAATTGTTTTAATTTTAATTGATTTCTAAAGTGTTTAATTTAAATAAAGTTTAATGATTAAGATTTGGTAATCAATTAAAATAAGGAGTTATCTTAAGTACTTAAGAGTTTTGATTAATTAAAGATAATTAATATGTGAAGATAATTCAATTGTTGGTCAATCTAATTTACTTAATTAAGATAATGATTTTTCTTAATTAAGATCTTTAAGTATAAATAGTTAAGAAATTATTTAATTAAATTTAAATAATTAGTTAAATAATTAACTAAGTAATTAATTAGTGATTAACTAAAGATAATCACTTGTAATTAATTTAGTGCAATTACTTGATGAAGTAATTAAGGAATAATCACTGGATGTAATTAAATAAAGGGAAATTATTTAGTAAAGTAATTAGAGAATAATTACTTTATGAAAGTAATTAAATGTGAAGACCCAAATTATTGAGATGAGAATAATAAGATTAAAAAAAAAGGGAAAACTTTCAAAACCAAATATATATATATATATGTAGTCTGAAGATAAATATTGAGAATGAGTTAAAAGTAATAATAGCTAAATTGAGTAAGTCTTATATTCACATGTATATATATATATATATCTTGAATATAAATAGTAAGAAGAAATGGTATTTTAGAGGGAAGAGGATATATAACTGAGTGTATATATGGACATATATTACCATATGTTGTATTTATATATATATATACCCAGAAAGAATAAACATAAGGTAAATAAGGAAAGAACACCAGGGTAATTAAGAATATGAATACATTTACTTATCAAGAGAAAACAGATAGTTTGAAATATTAACCAGAGGTTTATTGATAAAGAGGATATACATATATATATTACAGTTTAACATAAAGAAAATAAAAATAATTCAGTAAAGAGAAAATTGTTTTCAACAATTAAGTAAGGAGAAAATGATACATTCTTTGATAAATTAAAATGCTTAAAAACCAGTTTTATATTAGTTATACATAAGTAAAATTTTGAAAGAAGTCAAGAGTAAACAAATAGGCTGAGGTAATAGCTAGGAATGGAAAATAACTCGGGCATAATAAAAGGTATTAATAAAAAAAAATAAGCCACATGAAAATAATATACAAGTTAAACATGCAAATTGCATGTACACAGGGAAAAGCAGTGGATAACTACTTTTACCAGAAATAGAAACCAGGGGAAAATGGCACATTTAGCCATGACAGCACACACATAATTCTTTGAGTGATGTGAGGATAAAAGGGGTTTTTCCCTTCAGTAAAACCCTAGTAAAAATGATTTAAATCAAGAGAAGAAGCAGAGGTTTTTCTCTGAGGGAAAACAGAAACACATTGAAAAAAATAAGAGAAGTACATACACTGTTGCAAGCTTAGGCAATCTCGGGGAAAAAGAAGGGAAAGGTGAGTGATTAATCAATCTCATAAGGCTAAGGCATTAAGACCCAAGTTAAGGGCAGCCATTTTATTTTCCTTTGTGCTTGATCAACTTGTTTTTCTTTCTCTGAATTAAAGAATGCTGAGCATGGTTGGTGTATTGATAAATCTTTGGTTGATGCTTTGATATGTTTCATTTGATTGTTTGATAATGGTAATGCCATGATCTCTGAGATGGATCCAGTACCATGAACCATCAGTTTGAAGTTATGATAGTAAGATAAATACAATTTTATTATGAAGTAGGGTAAAATTGAAAGATAAGCCAGGCAGTGTGAACAAAGGAGGTTCATGCTTATGTCTAGTTTTTTTTAAATTAGGGATGAACAATGCAATAAATTATTTATGTGCTGATTTGTTCAGATCTAAGGCTAAAAATGTTTTAAGGGTTTTTCTCTAAAAACCTTACCCTATGTTCACAATAGAGTTAAGCATAAGAATTTTTAATGGAACTCTACTGGATTTGTTAAGAGATCATGACATTCTGGAATACAGGAGTATACAAGTGATAAAACAAATTTTGAATGAGACAACTGGAAAGAAAAATGAAATAAAAACATGATTTTCATGAATGAATGTATGGTCAGTTGAAATCCCTGAGTAAAATTAACTCTCTCTCTCTGATTCATAGAAAAAGAAAGAAAGTAAAAGAAATTCAGGAGTTAATAAATCTTTCTGAAATAAGAAATGAGACTGGTCACTAGATTATAAAACTAATCTAGGAGAAAAGCCTTGATCTATTCATCATAAGGAGTATGATGGGTATGTGCATGACTTGTTTAAGTCCTATAGGCCTTTGTGCAGGGGTTAACAGAATTGAGTCCCTTGCAATGCACACATGGTGTTCAATGGCAAAGAGACATGACCAAATTAAATTGATAAATCAAGTTTTAGAGTTGAATTATGGAAATTAAAATGAGTTAATTCCATAAGAGTGTGTGTACATGTATACTGTTTTGAATGATTGAATGGTTGCTTGTGTGCATGAATGTGGTAGGAGCTTAGATACATACATATATATATATATATATCCAGTTATATCATGAATCCAAATTGCTTCAAGCATATTAATACTCTGCACTACAATTTAAAAATGACAAGATATTACATTTTGATTTCACTCATACCAGAATTATATTCTGACCCTATTTGTTGCTTTGTAACATCTGGGGTGTCTCATTTTTATGGAGGCAGCTTTAGATATTGCTGCAGGAAAGGAAGCATAGGAAACTTGTATGCATGGACAATTGAAGACTTACTTGCATTTAGAATGTTTAAGGAGTTTGGCAGATTTGTTGTAATAATTAGGCCGGGCCAAAAATATCATTATGGTTTAAGTATTTTCTGGATTGTTATGTGTTTGTTTTTCTGAGAAGAGAACTTTTAGGAATTTTTAAGTATTATATATATGCATATGTGGGTCTCTGTTTTAAGGAATTGATCTACATAGTCTCTGGTGAAGTAAGATATAGGAGATCATGCCATGTAATTTAATATGTGCTCATGTCTCATTTAGTAAGGTCAGATGAACTTTTAAAATGGTAGAGTTGAAACAATCATAGGGAGAAATGAATATAGCACAATCAATGAATCTTGTAATGGTTGACTTGAACCTAAACTGGCTAACCAGTAAGGCTTAACCATGACTTATAATTGATATAAGCCTATGCTAAGGCTGGAAGGCATAGCCTGTAATCTGGTTAGGGCATTTGATTTTCCAGTGAAAACTTGTATTGCTTGGTGTAATAAGCTCATATGCATGCTTGGTACTTGTAGACTTCACTGCAATTATACTTAACTAATTCCTGTTATCTAGATACTTAATTCAAATCTGGTAGTATTGGGTCATGATCAAAACCTGTGGTAAATGCTAGATGCATATGGTCTTGTTTGTAATGAGCATTTCCATCATTCAATAGAATAGTGACTACTATCATTGTTCTCTTTCCTAGAAAAAATCAGATGTCTTCATCATAAGTTCACCTAGAAGTCTTGCATTTTGTCTGATCCTTTTTGTTTACTTTGCCTTAAGCATACTGACTGCACACATGATCTTAGTCTCTGTTTAGCATTATAGTTTGAGTTAGCACTCTGATCTGACTGTATTGTTTTCCTCTGCTTAGCCTTTAAATTAGTTTATCATTTCAATATTCACATGATTATTGCAACTTTATAAATCAAAGCATGGATATTTCACCTGATATAAAAGTTGTTCGAAATTAAAATGAGTAACACAAGCCAAACTAATAAGCATGAGTTAGGTTGAACACCTTTTACTTAATATAGAACAATAAATAAGATTACAAAATCCCAGGATTAAAAGGTATGGCTTGTAAATTCGAGAGTCAATTAATTTGTGAGGTAGAACAAGAAAATAAGAGAACTAGTGATATTTAATCCTAAAGTTAATCAAGCTTGAGTTCTAAAAAGAAATATATATATGATAAATAGAAATGGCTATGTGACACCAAATCTCTAATATGAGAAATAAGGTGGGAATGAGTTGCTTTACTGTTTTAATCACTCTAATAAGCAAAGAACCATTTATATATCTTCATATATATAAATGATAGAATTTATTTAAATACTGATATATTTATATTAGTAAAATTCAGGATCTTGGGAAATCAAATTAAGAGAAGTGATCCATTGAAAAGTATATATATATATATATATATTGTAAAAAAAATCTAATAGAAAATTCACTATAAATAAATGAATAGAGAAGTGGGTCACTTCAGTTGGTATCAGAGCTATGTTGTTAAAACATAGCATAAATATATTATCCAATTTTCTTGAAGGGATAAAATTCTAAAATAAAAATAAATATATATATATACAATAATGATGGAAATAAATATCCACAGTAGAAATAAATTGCATAAAATAATTAAATTAGAAAAATGACTAACTAGCTATGCAATTGAATAGTGAATCATGGTAGGAAGACCACCAAGTCATGGAGCAGGACCCTCCAATACAACACCAATGGTCAATTTGCAAGATTTGGTGAGGGCATTTAGAGAGGGAGCAGTGCACAGGGAAGAGAATCCTCATGAGGAACTAGCCAAACTGTTGAAGACATTTTCAAATTTAGGAGGCAAGGATTTTGAAGGCACTGAGGGAGTTAGGGAGTGCAGACATGGCTGAGAACTTTGGAAAGGATATTTGCAGATATGCAAATTAATGACCAAAGGAAGAGGCAGATAGCTTCAAGGAGACTCAAAGGAGCAGCTTTAGATTGGTGGAAGGTGATCATCACAGGAAGGCCAGAAAATGAGATAACATGGGATCAATTCAAGGAGATGCTTGAGGCAAGGTTCGTTCCAGCAACAGCTAAGGCAACATTGCTTGAGGAATTTATAAGGCTAAGGCAGGGACCAATGAGTGTGACTGAATACACTCAAAAATTTGAGAGTTTATCAAAGTATGGAACTATGCTTATAGGAGATGAAGAATCAAAGAATTCAAGATTTATCCAAGGACTAAATGCAGGTCTGAGTAGAGCAATGTTACCATACAAGGATAAAACATTTGATCAAGTCATAGACCTTGCTCTTTCTTTTGAACAACATGAAAATGCAAGGGAAAAATTTAGGAGCATGAGGGCTAACAATCAAAAGAAAGGGAAAAATAGGACACATCCCTATGACAAAAAGAATGTGGATAAGAAAATGGAAGGAGCAACCACTAGGGAAGCTAAGAAGAAGGTCACTTGTTACAATTGTGGCAAAGAAGGACACATGAGTAATAAGTGTCAAGCAGCCAAGAAGGCACCATTCAGCTGCTATAACTGTGGGAAGGAAGGCCATATTAAAAGGAACTGCCCAGAATTCAAAATGGGAGCAAAGGTAGGAGCACTTGAGGGCAAAGCAAAAGCAACTGCAGTGGGAAGTTCTGGACAATTGGAAGGTATGCTTCTAATTAAAGATCACCCCATCTCAGTTATATATGACACTGGAGCAACACATTCATTAATATCCCAAGACATAGTGAATAAATTGACTCTCACATGCTATTTAGTTGATAATCCCTTGTTTATTCAAAGCCCACTGGGTAGCTCTTGTTTGCTAGGATTAAAATGTCTGGGGGTAGAATTAAACATAGGAGGAAATGTGATTAAATCTGATTTGTTTATATTGAAATACCCTGGAATAGGAATTATTTTAGGGGTAGATTGGTTGAGCAAATTCAAAGCAATTTTGAATTTGGAAAATTTCACTATTTCTCTGAAAACAGAAAATGGTAAGAATATTATAATCATGAGTGAAATTGCTAAAATCAATTGCCTTAACCAAATATGTAGCATGACTAAGAAAGAATCAACACTGGAAGACATAAAGATTATAAATGAATACCCAGATGTCTTTGGTGAAGTCATAGGTGTTCCAGAAAATAGGCAAGTAGAATTTCAAATAAGACTAATCCCAGGAGCAAGTCCAATCATCAAGAAACCTACTAGGATAGGTCCTAAAGAACTAGTGGAGTTGAAACATCAGTTGGAAGAACTGGAGCAGAAAGGCTTCATAAGGCCTAGTAGTTCAAACTGGGGTTCTCCAGTTGTATTTGTGAAGAAGCATGATGGTACTTTGAGGATGTGCATTGATTATAGGGAATTAAACAAAGTCACTATTAAAAACAAATACCCACTCCCAGAATTGATGATCTATTCGATCAATTAAATGGAGCAAAGGTCTTTTCAAGTCTAGATTTTGCCTCTGGGTTTCATCAGATGAAGGTGGAGGAAGAAAGTATTAAGTATACTGCCTTCAACACAAGGTATGGATTATATGAATTTTTGGTGATGCCTTTTGGATTGACAAATGCACCATCATTGTTTGTAGATTTAATGAATAGAACATTTAGAGATTTTCTAGACAAATTTGTGGTTGTCTTTATTGATGACATATTAGTGTATTCAAAATCAGAAGGAGAGCATGCAAAACACTTGCATCTGGTTTTATCTAGACTGAGGGCACATGATTTAAAAGCCAAATTCTCTAAATGTACATTTTGGCAGAATGAAGTAAAATTTTTAGGGTACATTGTATCACAGCAAGGGTGTTTGCGCCAAAAATGGTCACAAACCCCAAGTGTTGTGAAAGCACCAGTGTATGAATACAAATCAGCAATATTCAAACACAAATATCAGATCTAAGTAAGCAACAAGCAGCAATCCAGAAATAATGAACAGTGACACACAATTTATAGTGGTTCGGCTATCTCCGGCCTACGTCCACTTCAAGGTTTTTATGATTTTATTGCTTGATACTTGAAGATTACAATTTCCTATCGCGCAGTACAACAGGTTTTATGAGTTAAGTCTGAATCTAAGGCAACCGTGGCGATCTGGAGTAAATCTGGCAGAGTTTGGGTGCTCTTTTGCTCTCAAAATTTTCCGACCTCTTTTCTGAATGACCAGGGGCTCTATTATAGGTGTAGGAGGCTGATATTTCGCCTAAACTGAAGGGAGACCAGTTCTGGCACGTGAGGGGGCCCACATGCCCACTCTTTGGAAATCCGGGCCCACTTTGGGATCGATTCGAACCTATGTTCGAATCGATCAAGAAATTGTCCAATCGAGCTGAAATTTGGTGTGAACATTCTTCAACATGTGCTCAAGCTATTGTGAAAATTTTATAGCATTTGGATTTGTAGATCTCGAGTTATGACCGATTCAAGTTGTGGTATTTCGCTGGCTGTCGTCTTCGAATCCATCCATTCGAATCCATTGCTTCGAATCCATCTCCTTCGACTCGATCGATCACGTGCGCATCGATGACGTGTCGCGAAATCCCTGGGCTGGTCCACCTTTTTTGCCGTGTTGAACGCTTCTTTCCTGGATACGCGCTTCGCTGACTTTCCCTTCCCTTGATTCGAACATACAACCAGTTTGTATCCTCCTGTTCGTATCGCTCTGACCATTTCCTTCGTATCGATCTGTTCGAATACGATCGATACGAACATTGTCCCTGAGTCCCTCGAATCCATGAAGTCGACTCCCCGCGTATCCTTCTCGAATGCCTTCTTCGTATCGACTGGTACGAATCCGGAATCTCAAAACTGCTACTTCCTTCTCGTATCGATCCAACGCTGATCGATACGAAGAACTTCTGCGCATCCATTCCATCATTCTACAACGACGCAAAGCGCACCGATTCGAAGCAAACACCTACATTTCCTCTTGATCGATACGAAGTCATCGAGTCGAACCAGAACCTGGTTGATGCGAACTTCATTGAACCGAACCCATGTCGAATCGATACGAACGGTATCGATTCGAAGTCCTTACTTTCCGATCGATACGAAAGGTATCGAGTCGAACCACCATATGACGATTGATGCGAACCGCATCGATACGAACCGTGCCCTGTGCATTTCAATCCATCCATATCCTATGCATACAAACTCTGATCGTATTGAAAATTGAAACCTAGCCTCTCCTAACCTTGATTATCATTCCCAATCTGTTCTACCTTGATCGGAGCTTGGCCAAATTTTGACGACATCGATCACAACCTTGTCTCTAATCGACTTCCAATCCTGATACCCATCCTTTCTTGTCAATTTGTTTGATATTCCGGCTTTGACCAAAAAGCGGGATAACATTTGCCCCCCAAAACATGCCTTATGATAATAAGGCGTGTTTTGAATAATTCCGTATCCATATCCAAAGTCCATAGCAAATTCCATGCCCATCCGAACTCGAAGACTGAGTTATTAGTCCATCCTTTTCCAGCAACCGAATCCAAGACCTCTCCGGGTCGATATCCAACTCCATAACTTCTCTGGGCTCTTGCCAAGCGCAATCCACACCTGACGACCGTGGTCCAGTGTCCCTGGATGTTAAGTTAACCTCTCCGGGTTCTTGCCAAGCGCAATCCACACTTGACGACCGTGGTCCAGTGTCCCTGGACGTTGAGCTAACCTCTCCGGGTTCTTGCCAAGCGCAATCCACACTTGACGACCGTGGTCCAGTGTCCCTGGACGTTGAGCTAACCTCTCCGGGTTCTTGCCAAGCGCAATCCACACTTGACGATCGTGGTCCAGTGTCCCTGGACGTTATATAATGTCATGGCTTAAGTCCTAAGCCGAATCCTGGTCGCTCCGGACCCTTGTTGAGCATAGTCCATACTCAACGACCTGAAACAATAACTGATAATAGGGGGCCTAAGTCCTAGGCCGAATTCTGGTCACTTCGGACCCTTGCCGAGCATAGTCCATACTCGACGACCTGAATGAGTCAATTTACCACGTTCGGACAAAAAGACTCACCCCTTGCGAGGCATAATCCATACCCGACGACCGTTTATCAAAAACCAAAAAGAATCCAATCAAAATCCAATCAAAAATCCAATCCAAAATCCAAATCAAATCGAAAAACCAGAAATCCATGGAAAAATCGAAATCATCATCCAAAACGGAGAACAATCATCCGAATGAATGCCAAAACCAGAAAAACAAGCTAAATTAGGAGTTCAATCCAAACTCCAAAAACCAAACCAGAAAACCAAGTGTCCAATCTAAAAACAAAAGACAAATTTCGCAAACCATGGCTTTGCGGTTTATCATCATTCAGAGCATGCCTAGGGGCTATCTCCGTCCCCATACATGTGTAAATGACTTGGTTGCTTGCCAATGGTTTGTTACTTATTTCATATTACCCCTGGTCAATTGATGACCAATCGACCATTATTCCTGTGCCTCATGCCATCCTGGCTTGAGGTGGGTGGTGGTTGTTCCTGCTCCACCGCTGCATTCCGAGCCCCAACATACTGCCTTAATTGACCATTCCTCGCATGCTCCTCAATTATGTCCTTTAGGTGCCTGCAGCTGTTGGTATCATGTCCGTCCAAATCGTGGAAGAGACAATGCTTTCCTGATGCCCTCTCCCGCTCGGATGGTTCTCTCCTAGCCGGCCTCCGGTAAGGAAGGCGATTCCGAGTTTCCATGTATATCCGCTCTAGTGTCTCGTTTAATTCTGTGTATGTGGAAAACCTTGGATCCCTCCATCGCTTCCTGCCTTTTCCTGAATCGTCGTCCAGCTTCCTTTTTTCTTTATCTTTATCCGAGTTTCCGTTGGATGGTCCTCCACCCTCAGTCACATTCACCTCCTTTAACTTTAAGTCCATACATGTGTCCTCTTGCCGAAGGAACCTTTCAACTTCATGAAAGAATTCCCCAAGATCCAGTGGTGGGTCTCGTACTAAAGATACCTTAAAATCTGAATCCTCTCTGACTCCCGACACTGCCGCCATCAAAACCATCGATGGATCCGATCGATCCACCGAAGCAACCGCCGCATTAAATCGAGTTAAAAATGCTCTAAGCGATTCATCCGTTCTTTGCTTTACCGATGTTAACGTCATCACGTTCTTAGGTCTTTTGATATGAACCCGAAACTGTCCCAAAAACCTATCCACCAATTCCCTCCAAGTCCCGATAGATCCTTCTTCCAACTGCCTAAACCACATTGCAGCTATGTCCGTTAAATATAAAGGGAAACATCGAGCCATTACTTCATCTGATGCACCCAGCACTTCCATGTGTCTAGTGTATCTCATAAAATGATCAGTTGGATCGGCCTTGCCATCATATACTTCCACGCTAGGCAACTTGAACTTAGGTGGATTCTGAGCTATCCTGATTTCCCGAGCGAACGGGCTCCTGTTCACTCCTTCCAAATCTCGGTTGGTCAAACCTCCACGCATAGTCTTCCTAATGATTTCCACTAATCCAGCGTTGCCTGTTAGGGGTTGCCCCCCATGCTCCCGAGGGAACTCCGGCATATATTCTTCATGTGGCTCATTAGCCGCAATGTTGGCTCTATCCTGCTGAACTCCTTCCAAAGGTCCTTCTGCGTTGGATCCTGCGGGCCTGCCCCCAAGCCCTTGTTGATTGCCTTCCGGTTCTGTAATTTGTCCTCCATTGTGTTCCGCAACCCTAGTTCCTTGTTCCACATTTGCAGTCGCTGTAGTTGGTCCAAGGTTCTGTGTTCCTGCAGCTCTCATCTGCTCGAAGAAAGTCTGCATCATATCCTGTTGAATCTTCAGCAACCTCTCATGTAATGAATTTGCCATAGCTTCCATTTCGTCTCTGGTAATGTAAATCGAAGCTTGTCCTTCTCCAGCACCAGAGGATGCCTCTTGACTTCCTCCCTGTTGGCTTCTCTCAGCTCTTTGCCTTCTACTTGTTTGTCGAGTCATTGTCTTTCAAATCTAAACTTCAATCCGATGTAGCATGTACTGAGTTCAACTCTCAGTGAAAGCACCAAAGTGTTTGCGCCAAAAATGGTCACAAACCCCAAGTGTTTTGAAAGCACCAGTGTATGAATACAAATCAGCAATATTCGAACACAAATATCAGATCTAAGTAAGCAACAAGCAGCAATCCAGAAATAATGAACAGTGACACACAATTTATAGTGGTTCGGCTATCTCCGGCCTACGTCTACTTCAAGGTTTTTATGATTTTATTGCTTGATACTTGAGCTAAGTCTGAATCTAAGGCAACCGTGGTGATCTGGAGTAAATCTGGCAGAGTCTGGGCGCTCTTTTGCTCTAAAAATAGTCCGACCTCTTTTCTGAATGACCAGGGGCTCTATTTATATGTGTAGGAGGCTGATATTTCGCCTAAACTGAAGGGAGACCAGTTCTGGCACGTGAGGGGGCCCACATGCCCGCTCTCTGGAAATCCGGGCCCACTTTGGGATCGATTCGAAGCTATGTTCGAATTGATCAAGAAATTGTCCAATCGAGCTGAAATTTGGTGTGAACATTCTTAAACATGTGCTTAAGCTATTGTGAAAATTTTATAGCATTTGGATTTGTAGATCTCGAGTTATGACCGATTCAAGTTGTGGTATTTCGCTGGCTGTCGTCTTCGAATCCATCCATTCGAATCCATTGCTTCGTATACATCTCCTTCGACTCGATCGGTCACGTGCGCATCGATGACGTGTCGCGAAATCCCTGGGCTGGTCCACCTTTTTTGCCGTGTTGAACGCTTCTTTCCTGGATACGCGCTTCGCTGACTTTCCCTTCCCCTGATTCGAACATACAACTAGTTCGTATCCTCCTGTTCGTATCGCTCTGACCATTTCCTTCGTATCGATCGGTTCGAATACGATCGATACGAACATTGTCCCTGAGTCCCTCGAATCCATGAAGTCGACTCCCCGCGTATCCTTCTCGAATGCCTTCTTCGTATCGACTGGTACGAATCCAGAATCTCAAAACTGCTACTTCCTTCTCGTATCGATCCAACGCTGATCGATACGAAGAACTTCTGTGCATCCATTCCATCATTCTACAACGACGCAAAGCGCACCGATTCAAAGCAAATACCTACATTTCCTCTTAATTGATACGAAGTCATCGAGTCGAACCAGAACCTGGTTGATGCGAACTTCAGTGAACCGAACCCATGTCGAATCGATACGAACGGTATCGATTCGAAGTCCTTACTTTCCGATCGATACGAAAGGTATCGAGTCGAACCACCATATGACGATTGATGCGAACCGCATCGATACGAACCGTGCCCTGTGCATTTCAATCCATCCATATCCTATGCATACAAACTCTGATCGTATTGAAAATTGAAACCTAGCCTCTCCTAACCTTGATTATCATTCCCAATCGATTCTACCTTGATCGGAGCTTGGCCAAATTCTGACGACATCGATCACAACCTTGTCTCTAATCGACTTCCAATCCTGATACCCATCCTTTCTTGTCAATTTGTTTGATATTCCGGCTTTGACCAAAAAGCGGGATAACAAAGGGGTTAGTGTAGACCCAAATAAGGTGATGGCAGTGCAATCTTGGAGTAGACCCAAATCAGTGACAGAGGTGAGGTCATTTTTGGGAATGGCAGGCTATTATAGGAGATTTATAAAAGATTTTGCAAGGATAGCTATCCCATTGACCAAGTTAACTAAAAAGGAGCAACCCTATGTGTGGACAGAGAAGTGTGAACAAGCTTTCATATCACTAAAGAAGGCACTGGTAGAAGCTCCAGTTTTACAAGTGCCAAAGGGTAATGAAGAATTAGTAGTTTACACAGATGCTAGTGGATCTGGATTGGGGGCAGTGCTTATGCAACATGGTAGAGTCATAGCATATGCATCAAGGCAACTCAAGCCAAATGAAACTAGGTATGCTACACATGACTTAGAACTAGCTGCTGTGGTTTATGCATTAAAACTATGGAAACATTATTTATTAGGTGCTAAGTTTGAATTGTTTACTGATCACAAGTCACTTAAATATTTGTTTTCCCAAAAAAAATTGAACATGAGGCAACATAGGTGGGTAGAATTTCTAGCTGCCTATGATCTTGATATATTGTATACCCCTGGAAAAGCTAATAAAGTAGCAGATGCATTAAGCAGACATCAAGCTAAATTGGCAAGCTTAATGATGGCAGAGTTCAAGGATTTGACAATTCTTAGTGAGGTGGAAGTGAAAGAAGAAACTAGTGTATCAGATAAGACACACAGTAAGATGATTGAATATGGTAAATTAAGCCTCATATCCTTAAAATCAACACTGGTTGATAAAATAGGACAAATGCAGAATCAAGATATAAATTTGAAGGAGAAAAAGAACATGATATCACAAGGCATGACAGTGGAAAACTATGAGGTAGATGATAAAGAATACTTAAGGAAAAAGGGGAAACTCTGCATACCAAATGTAGAGGAACTAAAGCAAGAAGTTATGGATGAGCATCACAAAACAAAATATACTATCCATCCAGGTGGTACAAAAATGTACCATGATCTCAAGAGAAATTACTGGTGGCCAGGAATGAAAGGAGCAGTAGCAAAATATGTGGCAAATTGCTTGACATGCCAACAAGTAAAGGCAGACTATCAAAGACCCTCAGGCCTATTGCAACCTTTGGAAGTGCCTACTTGGAAATGGGAGAGTATATCAATGGATTTTGTGGATGGTTTGCCAAGAACAAGGAGGGGCAATGATAGTATTTGGGTAGTGGTTGATAGACTCACAAAAATAGCACACTTCATCCCAATAAGTTCAAACAGAAATGCTCACAAGCTAGCTCAATTATTTGTGAAGGAGATATTGAGATTGCATGGCATCCCCAAGACTATCATTAGTGATAGAGATACTTTGTTTACTTCAAGGTTTTGGAGTAGCTTTCAAGAAGCTATGGGGACAGAACTAAGCCTAAGCACATCCTACCACCCACAAACAGATGGGCAAACTGAGATTGTTAATAAAGTTTTAGAGGATTTGCTGAGAGCATGCATACTTGATTTTGGAGGCAACTGGGAGGATCATATTTATTTAGCTGAGTTTGCTTATAATAATAGCTACCAGTCCACTATAGGAATGGCTCCATTTGAGGCTTTGTATGGGAAGCCTTGTTTATCTCCTACATGTTGGATGGATGTGGTGACCCTCACTCTATAACACATAGTTTTTTTTTTAAACTTTCAAGAGGCATTCACCACTAAACCCCAATTCTTTTATATTTGAATATTTATATAATTTCCAAATATTTTTCCCAAGACCCTGGTTTTACCAATATAATTATATCAGTGTACGAACAAAATTAAGTCAATTGTATATTTGATGATATACAATTGTTTCTTTATTATTTATTTTTTTATTTTTATCAGAGGGAATTTAAATCAAATAGAAATCAAAATACCATACAAACTATTGACATTGCCACTTTGACAAATTATAACACTTATATATTTATCTTGCCTAGATAATTCTATTTAACACTAAAATAGCATTTACTTGATCTCATGATAGTTATAAAAGTTGATAATAATTAATAACAATAAGTTGGATCGACTAAAATCGATAAATCTTGGAAATTTACTCGAAAATAGACAAATTAGGCAAAATCAGCAGTTCAGACGTCTAAATTTTTATGACAGACGTCTAAATTGGATCTTAGACTTCTAAATTTTTATGACAGACGTCTCAGAGTGTCTAAAATTGAAACAGAGAGTAGAAAACATTTTGAACTAAATTCAGACATCTAAATTTTTTGTGACAGACGTCTTAATTCAATCTCAGACGTCTAAATTTTTATGACAGACGTCTCAGAGTGTCTAAATTTTAAACAGAGAGTAGAAAACATTTTGAACTAAATTCAGACATCTAAATTTTTTGTGACAGACGTCTAAATTCAATCTCAGACGTCTAAATTTTTATGACAGACGTCTAATTTGATCTTAGACGTCTAAAATTTTTGACAAATTTTCTCAGAGGTTAAATTTAAATACTCAATTACTTACAAATTTCCAGAATTCGTGCATATGCCAGTATCACTTACCTGCCATGCACAAATTCATTTCACTTGAATATTCTACTAAAACCTTGAGTGTTCATTAAAAATCAATCCCCTTAGCTTTTTAATTTCCATAAGGCAAAACATAAGCAATAAAAATCAGAGATCAAATATATATATATATATATATATATATATATATCCATATCATATGCATATGACATGTCTAACTCCTTATTTTCTCCAATTATAACAATCATAAAATAAATTTAGTAGTTATCAAAACATCATCAATGATCACTCATAACAGGTTTTGATTAGGTACATATCTTCAACTCAAAATACTTAAAAAGTTTCCTAAAAGTAACTTCAATTGCAGAAAATAAAATGTGTCTAGTAATTTCATTACAATGCATCTGCAAATTTTAAAAACAAGTCTCTCTTATTTATACTAGCAGCTAATGCCTTCTCTACTCATCAAGCCAACTTCAATTTCCTGCAAGCAAATCATTTGGCTGCCCCAAAGAATTTTTGAGACACCCAGATGATTGCAAGGGCAACCAAAAGGGTCAGTTTTCACTGGTATGAGCATTTATCAATTTTGTATACATATTCATAATTTTAAAACATAATCTTGCAGTGCCTTCCTAGTTTAACAGATGTTTATACTTAGCATGTTTTGGTTCATACAAGGTAATACAAAAACACATTCATCTATTCAAACAAATACACAGCAAACAGTAAAGATAAACATATGTATAATTCTTGATTTATTCTCCCCAAATCTAGATAAATAAACCCAGGTTTTATACTCCAAATTTTCACCCAGCAACTAATCAATGAACAAGTTTAACTTGATTAAATTAACACCATATCTGGATATTTATAACCCAGATTTTTAAACCCCTGTCCTCATTTATTTTGTGGTCTTTAACTCCTTGTCAAATGAACACTATGTATGCATTGTGAAGGAAACTCCCAGGTTGTTTAAATTATCCCAACACACAAAGGCCTCAGGGTGCAGTTGCACCATGCATATACTTGCTTCCACCTGAAGTAAGCAGATCATTGACTAACTCCCAAGTGACCAATTTAGTTTTACTTTCATTCATATTTTAGAAAGATATAACTGCTTGTATATTTTTCTAATTCAACCCCATGATCCCATGTTTAATCTATATCCATGTTTAATGATAATAAGATAGAACAAGAATGCTCCAATCATGTTAACACCAAAAGCCCACTTACAGATTAATACTCCAAACAAAAAAAATGCACAAACAAACATCCATATCACCCATAACAAATCAATCCAGAGATTTAAATGTCTCATAAGATTTTAGGCTGCCTGCAATAGGACTTAATGCCATTGCATACAAAGGATAAATACTCACATTATGTTTTTCCTTTCACTGCCTTAATTTCTTAGAACAGTAAATCCCCCAAAGCCTCAAGCTAGTGTTTCTCCTTGCTTATTTTATTTTTGTTTTGATCCCGAGAGAGTGATGGTTTTGGCTATGTGCAGTTATTTATAATTCCATTCTAGGGTTTAAGAAAATGGGTAATTCCCATGATACCCTTAGATGTTTATTTACACATCACATTCCTGTGTGGTCCTAAGTTGGAAATGCACACATTAGGTTGCTTTAATTAGTTATTTCAGGGATCATGCATTTTTAACACTGCATGCTATTTTCATGTCTCCATTTTATTCATGCCATATGCATGTGATCCTTTATTCATTTCTTTTTATAAGTTTAAGGAAATCTGAAAATCTCCTTTGTATTTTCTACCTATCTATTATCTCCATTCAATCATGCATACTATCATACTTTATTATGTAATGTAAAAATCATTCACCCATATTATTTTCTTGAAATAAATATAAGATAATCAAATTTTTATTTGATTATGTACGTATATATATATTTCTGCCTCTTTGTAAAAATCAGTAACTCCTTCTATTTTAAATAAAAATCGCACATATTATATTAATTATTTCCAGCATAATTATAAGACATTTACCACAATTTTTTTTTTATTAAACTTCATTTTATTCTATCTTTATATAAAACAGCAAATACCCCGTATATATTAAATGTATATATATATTTACATAATTCTTTGAACATAAAGCTATATTTATTTTGAGTTCCAATTTTTCTTCTAATCACCTTAATTCCTTGCATTTTATCAAACAGAAGCTCCCATGCAAATTTTATTTATTGCCAAATTCTTTTCTGTTTTAATGCAATATATATATTTATATATCTCAGAATTTCCTAATATAAATATATATTATTTTATTTTATTTTATTTTATTTTAGGGTCATTACATACCCTCCCCCTTAAAGGAATTATGTCCCCATAATTTCACCTAATTTCTCCAATTAAAGCACTAATCCATAGCCTGTTTTAACTCCATAACCCCATACCCATATTTTATGAGAATAAACAATATATAAATATATTTAGAAAAATCATTTTAGGCTGCTTAAACATACCTCTCCATCAGTAAACAAATTGGGGTATTTAGCCCTCATTTTATCTTCAACTTCCCATGTACAATCATTAGTGTCCAAGCTCCATTGGATTTTCACCAGTTTGATCACCTTGTTCCTCAACTTTTTCTCTTCCCTGGCAACTATCCCTACTGGTTCATTTGTATAAACCAGATTTTTCTGGACTTGAACTTGAGTTGGTGACTCCAGAATTGCTCCTTCATCATGCACCCATTTTCTCAATTGAGAAACATGAAATACAGGATGCACACCACTCAACTCCTCAGGTAACTTAAGTCTGTAGGCCATAGCACCAATTCTCTGCATAATTTCATATGGTCCTACAAATCTTGGTGATAGTTTACCAGATTTTCCAAACCTGAACACTTTCTTCATTGGTGATACCTTCAGAAAAACATGCTCTCCTACTTCAAACTCCATTGGCCTTCTCTTTCTATCTGCATAAGACTTTTGTCTTAATTGTGCTGCCTTCATTCTATGCCTAACCAATTCTATCATGTTGGTAGTTTCTTTAACATGATCTGGCCCCAATATTACACCCTCTCCTGCTTCCAACCAACAGGCAGGAGACATGCAGGGCCTCCCATACAAGGCTTCAAAGGGAGCCATTCCTATTGTTGATTGATAGCTATTGTTGTAAGTGAATTCTGCCAAGTGAATATGATCCTCCCAATTACCCCCAAAATCAAGCACACGTGCTCTAAGTAAATCTTCCAATATTTTATTCACTATCTCTGTTTGCCCATCACTTTGAGGATGGTAGGCAGTGCTTAAACAAAGTTGTGTTCCCATTGCTTCTTGGAAGCTTTCCCAAAATCTTGAGGTGAACAAAGTGTCTCTATCACTTACAATGGTCTTGGGTATACCATGTAGCCTCACCACTTCCTTAATAAACAATTGTGCGAGCTTAAATGCATTCCTATCTGACCTGACAGGGACAAAGTGAGCTGATTTGGTTAGTCTATCAACAATTACCCATATACTATCATTGCCTTTCTTAGTTCTAGGCAAACCATCCACAAAATCCATGGAAATACTTTCCCATTTCCATTGAGGTACCTCCAAAGGTTGTAACATGCCAGAAGGCTTTTGGTAGTCTGCTTTAATTTGTTGACATGTGGAACACTTTGCCACATATCTTGCCACTGCTTGCTTCATTCCTGGCCACCAGTAGCTTCTTTTTAAATCATGATACATTTTAGTACCACCAGGGTGTATGGTGTACCTGGTCTTGTGATGCTCATTCATGATTTCTTCCTTCAACTCTGCAATGTTTGGTACACAAAGCTTATCATTTTTCCTCAAATAACCTTGGGAATCTATTTTAAAATTCTCTGACTCAATGTTATTTAATAACATTTCTTTCTTCTCCTTTAGACTTTGATCTTGATCTTGCATGCTACCAACTTTCTCCACCAGATTAGACTTCACTGTGATTATTCCCAGTGTACCATACTCCACCATATCACCATGTTCTTTAAAATTCACTGCATCCTTGCGGTATATATCTGCCTCCCCAAGCACTGCAAGGTTTTTAAATTCATCAATCATCAAACTGGCTAATCTAATATGATTTCTGCTCAAAGCATCTGCCACTCTATTAGCTTTTCCAGGAGTGTACAAAATATCTAAATCATATGCAGCTAGAAACTCCAACCACCTTGCTTGCCTCATATTTAAATCTTTTTGAGAAAATAAATATTTCAATGCTTGATGATCTGTAAATAATTCAAATTTTGCCCCAAGCAAATAATGCCTCCATAGTTTTAGTGCAAACACTATTGCAGCTAATTCTAGATCATGAGTTGCATATTTGGTCTCATTGGGTTTAAGTTGTCTTGATGCATATGCCACTACCTTGCCATGTTGCATGAGTACTGCACCTAACCCAGACCCACTAGCATCAGTGTATACAACCATTCCTTCATTTGCTTCTGGGATTTGTAGGACAGGAGCTTCCACCAATGCTTGCTTCAATTTCTCAAAAGCTTGTTCACACTGCTCGGTCCACACATATGGTTGGTTCTTCTTGGTTAGTTTGGTCATTGGTGCAGCTATTCTTGAAAAATCCTTGATGAACCTCCTATAATATCCTGCCAAACCTAAGAATGACCTCACCTCAGTCACTGTCTTGGGTCTACTCCATGTTTGAACTGCAATGACCTTGCTTGGATCTACACTTACTCCCTGCTGTGACACTATGTGTCCTAAGAATTTTACTTCATGTTGCCAAAATATACACTTTGAATACTTGGCTTTTAATTCATGTTCTCTAAGTCTGGATAATACTAAATGTAGGTGCATGGCATGATCATTTTCTGTCTTTGAATAAATTAATATGTCATCTATAAATACCAAGACAAACTTATCCAAAAAGTCTCTAAAAATTCTATTCATCAAGTCTACAAAATAGGAGGGAGCATTGGTCAAGCCAAATGGCATTACTAGAAATTCATAAAGGCCATACCTTGTATTGAAGGCTGTGTACTCAATGCTTTCCTCTGCAACTTTCATTTGGTGAAATCCAGAGGCTAAGTCTAGCCTTGAAAATATTTTAGCTCCATGCAATTGATCAAATAGATCATCTATTCTAGGCAGTGGGTACTTATTTTTGATAGTTACCTTGTTTAAATCCCTGTAGTCTACACACAACCTCATTGTTCCATCATGTTTCTTAACTAAAAGCACTGGGGAACCCCAACTGGAACTACTTGATCTTATGAATCCTTTCTCTTCTAATTCTTCTAGTTGATGTTTTAATTCTACCAATTCTTTTGGACCCATTCTATAAGGCTTCTTAATGATTGGATTTGTTCCAGGAATTAATTTTATTTTAAATTCAACTGGCCTGTTTTGAGGAATTCCCTTCACTTCTCCAAACACATCGATATATCCATTGACTACTGGGATTTCCTCTATTTTTAATTCCTTTTGAACTTCATTAATACTCCAGATTTTATTAAAACATGTATTCTTTGCTATTTCACTTAAGATGGTAATTCCTTTGCCTTCATTTGTTTCCAAAGAAATAGTGAGGTTTTCTAAATTTAAAATTGCTTTATTTCTCATTAACCCATCTACCCCCAAAATAATCCCAATACCAGGATAATTTAAGGTATATAAGTCTGAATTAAATTCATAACCCCCTATAATTAATTTCAGACCCATACACTTCATCCCCAACATACAATGACTCCCTATGGGACTGTGTACAACCAAGGGCTGATCAATGGAAACACATGCAAGTGTTAACTTCTTTACAATTTCCAAAGATATTAGTGAATGTGAGGCACCAATGTCATATATTACTGATATTGGTTGGGTATGAATAAAAATTATACCTTCAAGTTGCCCAACATTCCCAGTGTTACCTGCTGCCAAAGCTCCTACCCTTGTTGTTCCTCTATTGGTTTCTGGGCAATCCTTCTTGAGATGACCCATCTTTCCACAATTATAGAAGCCTCCTCTGGGTATCTTGGGGTCAGGGCATTGGTTACTATAATGTCCAGCTTTTCCACAATTAAAACAATGAGTGAATTTCTTGTTTTCAAGTGCTGTTGCTCCTTCCCCTTTCTTAACTCCTTTACTTGAATTTCTCTTGTCATAAGGTTGCACTTTGTTCTGACCAGCCTTCTTCTTATTGAGCTTCATATTCCTGAACTTTTCTCTTGCAGTGTCATGTTGCTCAAATGGGAGAGTTAGATCAATTACTTGATCAAAGGTTTTGTCTTTGTATGGCAACATCGCCCTTGACAAACTAGGGTTCAAGCCTTGAATGTACCTTGCATTCTTTGCTTCTGCGTTCCATATTAACACCAGTCCATACTTGGATAATGCTTCAAACTTCTGAGTGTATTCATTCACACTCATGCTTCCTTGCCTTAATCTGATAAAGTCTTCAAGCAGTGTGGCCTTGGCAGATGCTGGGACAAATCTGGCCTCAAGCATGTCCTTGAAATCATTCCAAGTGATAGTATCCTCTTGTCTTCCTGCTGTCACAACTTCCCACCAATCCAGTGCAACCCCCTTCAATTTCCTTGAAGCTATTTGTCTCTTCCTCTGGTCATTGATTTGCATATCTGTGAAGACCCTCTCCATAGTTCTTATCCAAGTTTGAACACCTATAGCTCCTTCAGTACCTTCAAAATCCTTTCCTCCCAAAGTGGTACATGTCTTTAGCAGTTTGGAGAGTTCTTCATGAGGATTGTCTTGCCTTGGTGCCATTCCATCCCTTAAAGCTCTCACAAAATCCTCCATGCTCATCACAGGTGGCTCTCGTGATGATCCTGCACCTGTATGGTGCCTTGGTCCTACCATAATGCTATAAATATGATTTTTACATTAGTTTATTTACCCCTATCATTTTTGGTGTCTTTACTTGGTTCATTTTTATTTCTGTGCACACTGTGCATGTATCACATGTACATACATATTTTTTTTTCCAGTCATAAAACAAAAGCATTCAACATCAATAATTCAAACAATGCATTCAAACATCCATATGCATACAATAATATTTACTATGTTGTTCAAAACATAGCTCTGATACCAACTGTGGTGACCCTCACTCTATAACACATAGTTTTTTTTTAAACTTTCAAGAGGCATTCACCACTAAACCTCAATTCTTTTATTTGAATATTTATATAATTTCCAAATATTTTTCCCAAGACCCTGGTTTTACCAATATAATTATATCATTGTACGAACAAAATTAAGTCAATTGTATATTTGATGATATACAATTGTTTCTTTATTTTTATTTTTTTTATTTTTATCAGAGGGAATTTAAATCAAATAGAAATCAAAATACCATACAAACTATTGACATTACCACTTTGACAAATTATAACACTTATATATTTATCTTGCCTAGATAATTCTATTTAACACTAAAATAGCATTTACTTGATCTCATGATAGTTATCAAAGTTGATAATAATTAATAACAATAAGTTGGATCGACTAAAATCGATAAATCTTGGAAATTTACTCGAAAATAGACAAATTAGGCAAAATCAGCAGTTCAGACGTCTAAATTTTTATGACAGACGTCTAAATTGGATCTTAGACGTCTAAATTTTTATGACAGACGTCTCAGAGTGTCTAAAATTGAAACAGAGAGTAGAAAACATTTTGAACTAAATTCAGACATCTAAATTTTTTGTGACAGACGTCTAAATTCAATCTCAGACGTCTAAATTTTTATGACAGACGTCTCAGAGTGTCTAAATTTTAAACAGAGAGTAGAAAACATTTTGAACTAAATTCAGACATCTAAATTTTTTATGACAAACGTCTAAATTCAATCTCAGACGTCTAAATTTTTATGACAGACGTCTAATTTGATCTTAGACGTCTAAAATTTTTGACAAATTTTCTCAGAGGTTAAATTTAAATACTCAATTACTTACAAATTTCCAGAATTCGTGCATATGCCAGTATCACTTACCTGCCATGCACAAATTCATTTCACTTGAATATTCTACTAAAACCTTGAGTGTTCATTAAAAATCAATCCCCTTAGCTTTTTAATTTCCATAAGGCAAAACATAAGCAATAAAAATCAGAGATCAAATATATATATATATCCATATCATATGCATATGACATGTCTAACTCCTTATTTTCTCCAATTATAACAATCATAAAATAAATTTAGTAGTTATCAAAACATCATCAATGATCACTCATAACAGGTTTGGATTAGGTACATATCTTCAACTCAAAATACTTAAAAAGTTTCCTAAAAGTAACTTCAATTGCAGAAAATAAAACGTGTCTAGTAATTTCATTACAATGCATCTGCAAATTTTAAAAACAAGTCTCTCTTATTTATACTAGCAGCCAATGCCTTCTCTACTCATCAAGCCAACTTCAATTTCCTGCAAGCAAATCATTTGGCTGCCCCAAAGAATTTTTGAGACACCCAGATGATTGCAAGGGCAACCAAAAGGGTCAGTTTTCACTGGTATGAGCATTTATCAATTTTGTATACATATTCATAATTTTAAAACATAATCTTGCAGTGCCTTCCTAGTTTAATAGATGTTTATACTTAGCATGTTTTGGTTCATACAAGGTAATACAAAAACACATTCATCTATTCAAACAAATACACAGCAAACAGTAAAGATAAACATATGTATAATTCTTGATTTATTCTCCCCAAATCTAGATAAATAAACCCAGGTTTTATACTCCAAATTTTCACCCAGCAACTAATCAATGAACAAGTTTAACTTGATTAAATTAACACCATATCTGGATATTTATAACCCAGATTTTTAAACCCCTGTCCCCATTTATTTTGTGGTCTTTAACTCCTTGTCAAATGAACACTATGTATGCATTGTGAAGGAAACTCCCAGGTTGTTTAAATTATCCCAACACACAAAGGCCTCAGGGTGCAGTTGCACCATGCATATACTTGCTTCCACCTGAAGTAAGCAGATCATTGACTAACTCCCAAGTGACCAATTTAGTTTTACTTTCATTCATATTTCAGAAAGATATAACTGCTTGTATATTTTTCTGATTCAACCCCATGATCCCCTGTTTAATCTATATCCATGTTTAATGATAATAAGATAGAACAAGAATGCTCCAATCATGTTAACACCAAAAGCCCACTTACAGATTAATACTCCAAACAAAAAAAATGCACAAACAAACATCCATATCACCCATAAAAAATCAATCCAGAGATTTAAATGTCTCATAATATTTTAGGCTGCCTGCAATAGGACTTATTGCCATTGCATACAAAGGATAAATACTCACATTATGTTTTTCCTTTCACTGCCTTAATTTCTTAGAACAGTAAATCCCCCAAAGCCTCAAGCTAGTGTTTCTCCTTGCTTATTTTATTTTTGTTTTGATCCCGAGAGAGTGATGGTTTTGGCTATGTGCAGTTATTTATAATTCCATTCTAGGGTTTAAGAAAATGGGTAATTCCCCTGATACCCTTAGATGTTTATTTACACATCACATTCCTATGTGGTCCTAAGTTGGAAATGCACACATTAGGTTGCTTTAATTAGTTATTTCAGGGATCATGCATTTTTAACACTGCATGCTATTTTCATGTCTCCATTTTATTCATGCCATATGCATGTGATCCTTTTTTCATTTCTTTTTATAAGTTTAAGGAAATCTGAAAATCTCCTTTGTATTTTCTACCTATCTATTATCTCCATTCAATCATGCATACTATCATACTTTATTATGTAATGTAAAAATCATTCACCCATATTATTTTCTTGAAATAAATATAAGATAATCAAATTTTTATTTGATTCTGTATGTATATATATATTTCTGCCTCTTTGTAAAAATCAGTAACTCCTTCTATTTTAAATAAAAATCACACATATTATATTAATTATTTCCAGCATAATTATAAGACATTTACCACAATTTTTTTTATTAAACTTCATTTTATTCTATCTTTATATAAAATAGCAAATACCCTATATATATTAAATGTATATATATATATTTACATAATTCTTTGAACATAAAGCTATATTTATTTTGAGTTCCAATTTTTCTTCTAATCACCTTAATTCCTTGCATTTTATCAAACAGAAGCTCCCATGCAAATTTTATTTATTGCCAAATTCTTTTCTGTTTTAATGAAATATATATATATATTTATATCTTAGAATTTCCTAATATAAATATATATTATTTTATTTTATTTTATTTTATTTTAGGGTCATTACAATGGAGGCTGGTGAAAGGGTGTTGCTTGGACCAGACCATGTAAAAGAAACTTCTGCAAGAATTGAACTAGTGAGGCAAAGAATGAGAGTAGCTCAAGAGAGATAGAAAGCCTATGCAGATAAA
Organism: Allium fistulosum; assembly: GCA_030737815.1. Lineage (NCBI taxonomy): Eukaryota > Viridiplantae > Streptophyta > Magnoliopsida > Asparagales > Amaryllidaceae > Allium > Allium fistulosum. Next base: position 1,030,297,560 of record CM060902.1, read on the forward strand.
AGGAGAAGGCCAGTAGAATTTGAGGTAGGAGACTATGTGTTTCTCAAAGTTTCACCAATGAGGAAAATATTGAGATTTGGCAAAGCAGGGAAACTGTCACCAAGGTATATAGGACCATATGAAATTGTTCAAAGAATAGGGACTTTAGCTTATAGGTTGAAGTTACCAGAGGAATTAAGCAAAATACATGATGTATTTCATGTATCCCAATTGAGAAAATGGGTGCATAATAAAGATTCTATTCTTGAATCTCCTACACATGTTGAAATTCAAGAAAATCTGGTTTATAAAACGGAACCAGTGGGCATTGTGGCTAGAGAAGAAAAGAAACTGAAAAATAAAATAATTAAACTAGTTAAAATTCAATGGAGTTTGGATGGGAATGATTGCACTTGGGAGGCTGAAGAGAGGATAAAGGATAAATATCCTAAACTTTTTTCTGCTTGAGGTATGTTTAAAAAAATTATTATGAGACCTTAAAATTATTTATGTATGTTTGATTGATTGAGAATGAATGAGTTCCTGAAATTTCATTTAATAGAAATTAAGCTTTGTATACATTTGGATGGAAATGTATGAGAGAATAATTGTAGGACACAATTCCGTTTAGGAGGAGAGTATGTGAAGACCCAAATTATTGAGATGAGAATAATTAGATTAAAAAAAAGAGAAAACTTTCGAAACCAAATATATATATATATATGTGTTCTGAAGATAAATATTGAGAATGAGTTAAAAGTAATAATAGCTAAATTGAGTAAGTCTTATATTCACATGTGTATATATATATATATCTTGAATATAAATAGTAAGAAGAAATGGTATTTCAGAGTGAAGAGGATATATAACTGAGTGTATATATGGACATATATTACCATATGTTGTATTTATATATATATATATACCCAGAAAGAATAAACATAAGGTAAATAAGGAAAGAACACCAGGGTAATTAAGAATATGAATACATTTACTTATCAAGAGAAAACAGATGGTTTGAAATATTAACCAGAGGTTAATTGATAAAGAGGATATACATATATATATTACAGTTTAACATAAAGAAAATAAAAATAATTCAGTAAAGAGAAAATTGTTTTCAACAATTAAGTAAGGAGAAAATAATATATTCTTTGATAAATTAAAATGCTTAAAAACCAGTTTTATATTAGTTATACATAAGTAAAATTTTGAAAGAAGTCAAGAGTAAACAAATAGGCTGAGGTAATAGCTAGGAATGGAAAATAACTCGGGCATAATAAAAGGTATTAATAAAAAAAATAAGCCACATGAAAATAATATACAAGTGAAACATGCAAATTGCATGTATACAGGGAAAAGCAGTGGATAACTGCTTTTACCAGAAATAGAAACCAGGGGAAAATGGCATATTTAGCCATGACAGCACACACATAATTCTTTGAGTGATGTGAGGATAAAAGGGGTTTTTCCCTTCAGTAAAACCCTAGTAAAAATGATTTAAATCAAGAGAAGAAGCAGAGGTTTTTCTCTGAGGGAAAACAGAAACACATTGAAAAAAAAGAGAGAAGAACATACACTGTTGCAAGCTTAGGCAATCTCGGGGAAAAAGAAGGGAAAGGTGAGTGATTAATCAATCTCATAAGGCTAAGGCATTAAGACCCAAGTTATGGGCAGCCATTTTATTTTCCTTTGTGCTTGATCAACTTGTTTTTCTATCTCTGAATTAAAGAATGCTGAGTGTAATATCCCTGAAATTTGAGCAATATCAATTTAATAATCTGTTAAATAATTAAATTGATATTGATGGTCTTTGATAATGAAATCTGAATTTAATTTAATAATCTGATTTAACAAAGTATTTAATTGATGATTTAGTCTTTTAAAATAGTTAATAAGATATTTTCTATTTGAATATATATATTTATTTGTATATATTGTAAATAGAAAGCTTTGGGCAAATTGGAAATTTAGATTTAATTTAATATGACTTTTCAAAGATATTTAAATAAATAACTTTATAGTTTTAAATATACTTTAGGTAAATGTTTAAATTGGTTAAAATATATTTTAACTTAAGTTTAAATATAAATAAGATTAACAAAAATGGTTTGTTTTATTTCTTTTTAAAATATTACTTGATAATATAATCTCTTATATAAATTATTTAAATTATCAAATATGTTAATTTCAAATAATAAGTATAATATATTATTTTTAATTTTGTATGAATAGATTTTAAAAGACTATAGAATTGTTATTTTTAAATTGATAAATAATTGTATATTTTAATTGAATCTTAGGATCTAATTTAACTTGAATTTGAATTTAAGTTTTGAAATTCAAAAGAATATATATTTAAATTGTTTTGGATTTTAGAATATTTGTATAAACTTTTATATAAAAATATAATTAGTTTGTTTTTTTAAAAAGTAATTTATATATATAGATAAGTATTTAATAAATAAAGAAAAGGGTTTTATTTACTTTTAAAAATAAGGTAAAAAAAATATAAAAGACAAGTGTTATTTCCTAAAGCCCTTATTTTAACAAGTGTTAATGTTTAAAGCTTTGTATTAACATGTGTTAAGCAATGGATTAAACAAAATGACAAGTGGTATTAGAGCTTAGGTTGGCGATAACCTTGGCTCTGGTGGGAATTTTGAGAGTATTAATAGATATGAGCGCGTATTTGTTAGTGAATATAAAATTGTTTTATATTGTGTTGATTGGTTTATTGAGTAGTTTATGGATTCTGGTCGATGTGTGGGACGCCACAACATTGATAGGGATCTCTAAACACTTGTATAGAACAATTTGACACAATATTGTTTTAAAGAGGTAAATGAAATAATTTTACCCAGAAATAATTTCTATATAAAAAGTATCATTTTAAATATATATATATTTCTACCTATTTGTTGGGTTACCTGTTCGGGTTTTCCAATATAAGTTATAAAGGTAGATGGGGTAGTGGTGTGTGAAACACGACTACCAATGGTTGGAGTTTAAATGTTGAGGTTGGAAGTGTATTTGTCGAGACTGTAGACCCAATACCGTCTCGAGTAAGCTTTGCTGTGGTGAAGGATTTCATCGATCTCCGAAGGAAACTGTAATGGTTCGGAGTTTATCTCTGAAGTTTGGATGAGTAGAGTTGGATCTGTCGATGAGGCAGAAGCGAGTGATGGTACCTTGATACCTCAGGTAATAGTAGCTGAATGATGAGATACAGTGACGATGGATGTTCCCGAAGATGTTTTCTTTGGAACAAGATTAAGGAAGTGTGAATGCTTCGGTGTTGTGGTTGAGTTCAGCATGAAGTTTCTGCTTTGGTTTGAAGTTCGAGTTTCTCGAAGATCTTTGGAGTAGGAAGACCTTGACATCAGTGTCAGCAGTGCAGCTCAGAGTATTCTGTGCATTGGCAGGAAGTTTTCTGGATGAGCAGTTTTTCTGGAAGTGAAGTTCAGAAGCAGCAGAGTGGATCCATTTCTTCGATAAATTGGATAAATAAGTGTAAGCTGTTCTGATTGGTAAAGAGGAACAGTTTTTCTTTGGAAATAGGTTGGGTTGATCGCAAAAGTGACTTGTGATTGCTGAGTGTTCTCTTGTGTTGTCAGAGTTTTTCTGGATGTCTTCAGAGAAGTCAGAAGTTTGTCCGCATCTGAAGGTTGAGTTTTCTTATCAACTGGATTCCATGAGTGATACCGGTGGTTCAGTCTAGTGGAAGGATGTTTTCCTAGAGATAGAGTTTGGTGAAGCAGCTCAAGTTTTGCTGGAATATCTGAGTTTTATTTATGGATCAGTGAACCTTATTTCTAGAATAAGTTGTCCAGTCTGTGCTTGTGTTCTACCTCAGATCAGAGTTGAGCAGCGAAAGCAGTTTGGAGTGTATCTCTGATGGGAGAAGTAAGTTTGGAATCTACTGATAGTTGTGAAGTAGAGTTGTGTTTTGGATCTCTTCTGTGTTCTGACCTGGATAAGTATTTGGACTTCTGAATTGAATTGTCAGTTTGGATAACTGGAATTCATTGTGTTTTACGTATCTCTGAGGGAGTACGTGTTTGATCTATTTCTGGTTTTTGAAATCAGCAGTTCAGGAAGTTTGGTAGTTAAGTCAGACTCGTCTGTAGTCTGATAGTCTGTTTAGTTCTGTAGATCTAGATGAGTAGGAGATCTATAGCTTAGTAGTTTAAATTGTTTATAGAGCGAGTATCCCGGTATATATATATACTTGGGGAAACTCGAGGTATTTTATCTAGAATTTAGTCTAGATAGTTAGAATTGTTTGATTGGATGAATTGGTTGCTATGGTTGCTAGCATATGGATGATAGTATATGCTTGTGTTTTAAAATTTAAAATCTTTAATAAGATTATTAAATTACCTTTGTTTAAATTTCGGGGACGAAATTATTTTAAGGGGGGAGGAATGTAATATCCCTGAAATTTGAGCAATATCAATTTAATAATCTGTTAAATAATTAAATTGATATTGATGGTCTTTGATAATGAAATCTGAATTTAATTTAATAATCTGATTTAACAAAGTATTTAATTGATGATTTAGTCTTTTAAAATAGTTAATAAGATATTTTCTATTTGAATATATATATTTATTTGTATATATTGTAAATAGAAAGCTTTGGGCAAATTGGAAATTTAGATTTAATTTAATATGACTTTTCAAAGATATTTAAATAAATAACTTTATAGTTTTAAATATACTTTAGGTAAATGTTTAAATTGGTTAAAATATATTTTAACTTAAGTTTAAATATAAATAAGATTAACAAAAATGGTTTGTTTTATTTCTTTTTAAAATATTACTTGATAATATAATCTCTTATATAAATTATTTAAATTATCAAATATGTTAATTTCAAATAATAAGTATAATATATTATTTTTAATTTTGTATGAATAGATTTTAAAAGACTATAGAATTGTTATTTTTAAATTGATAAATAATTGTATATTTTAATTGAATCTTAGGATCTAATTTAACTTGAATTTGAATTTAAGTTTTGAAATTCAAAAGAATATATATTTAAATTGTTTTGGATTTTAGAATATTTGTATAAACTTTTATATAAAAATATAATTAGTTTGTTTTATTAAAAAGTAATTTATATATATAGATAAGTATTTAATAAATAAAGAAAAGGGTTTTATTTACTTTTAAAAATAAGGTAAAAAAAAATATAAAAGACAAGTGTTATTTCCTAAAGCCCTTATTTTAACAAGTGTTAATGTTTAAAGCTTTGTATTAACATGTGTTAAGCAATGGATTAAACAAAATGACAAGTAATTATTCTTAATTAATCCATAATTATTAATTACCTTAACCAATAATTAATTACCTTATTAATTATCCTTAATCCTTTAATTAACTTTATTAACTAAATTACTTAATTAATAATACTAGGTAATTAACTCTTAATAACTATTAATAAAAAACTTAATTATTACTTAATAAAACTTTTACTTTTATATTTAAACTTCAGTTTTTAAATTCTATTTTAAAATTTAAAATCTGGCAAACAGGTTTCTGAAAATCGAGGAAGTTTGGTTGGTCGGGATTGCTACTGAAGGTGGCTGTGAGGTCGATGATACATTTTGTAACGGCCCGGAATTTTCGAACCCAAAAATTCCAGATAGTTAGAAGAAAAAGAAAGAGATAGGAGAAAGAAACAGAAAGAAGAAAGAAGAACAGAGAACACAACATCTCACATTCACAGCGGATTAAATATAATAACAAATAATAATATCAGTTATACAAAGAAAACTGTATTTGTTAATTACATTTTAATACATCAGAGTTACAACATATTTACAAACACAAGACAGATAAATCAATCTGTTTCAGATACTATCATATGTCCCAATAAATAACAATATATCACTCTCCACATAGGTCGCAGTCTACCGATATAAAATCAAACGCAGACTGTTGGCTCTCAGCGGCTCAAACGACTTTAAATATGTTTTGGAGATGTTAAAATGTAATTAACAAATACAGTTTTCTTTGTATAACTGATATTATTATTTGTTATTATATTTAATCCGCTGCGAATGTGAGATGTTGTGTTCTCTGTTCTTCTTTCTTCTTTCTGTTTCTTTCTCCTATCTCTTTCTTTTTCTTCTAACTATCTGGAATTTTTGGGTTCGAAAATTCCGGGCCGTTACATTTATTATATAAGTTTTCAATACCAAGTGTAACGACCCAGAATTTCCGAATCCGAAAATTCCAGATAGTTAGGAGAAAAAGAAGAAAGAGATAGAAGAAGCAGAAGAAAACAGAAACACCAAAACACAGAAACCTCACATTCGCAGCGGATAAAAATATAATATCACATAATAATATGTTATACAAAGAAACTGTATCAGTCAATTACATTTTAATACATCAGAGTTACAACATTTTACAATCACTTAACAGTTAAAATAACTTGTCCCAATAAATAACACTATCACTCTCCATACGTTCCTGCCATCCAGCTCGCCTCCTGAGCTCCAGAACGTCCTTACCTGGAAATCTGTAATACTCGGTCTGACCCGAGCATTACATCAAAGTAACACCCGGGTCAGGCTGGAAACCAGCGTGAGTAATCTCATCTAACATGAAATTTCAATTCATAGAACTAATATAAACCCGGGGTAACTCGTACTTTACCACAAGTAAACAACTTATATGGTCAACACTTATTTCACAAAACAATATCTATGTATCCAACTTAGTTCAAATGGTCCCTATTATCCCAAATCGGCCTATTTGATTTCACATATCAATCTATAGAATTGTGGAGTTTATAAACTTAAAATACTCGTAAAAATTAAGTATTTCTTAATTACAAATTAATCAACCTCTAATTACTTAATTAATTAATTAATTACAAAGTAATTATTCTTTAGTCATTAATTAAATCAATCTTCATCATTGAATTAATTAAATTAATCAATTACTCTAAATAAATCTCTTAATTAATCCTTAATCATTATTAATTAAATTAATTAATTATACCTAATTTCCCTAATTAACTTAATTAATATCAAGACATTAAAACTTTAATTATCTTAAGATTAAACCATCTTATTTTAATTACTAACTTTTGTTTATTAAATCATTAATTAAAGTTTAAAGGAAATAATCATTTACTTGATAAATTAAAGTTAATAACATAACTCCCCTTAAATGCCTTAAACATTAACAAGTAATAGTTTAAACTAGTTTTCAATTTAAACTTTAAAACTTGTTTTTATAAAAAACTTTAAAATTTCATTTTAACTTAAGTTTTAAAATAACTTTAAATTCTACTTAATAAAATTCAAATTAAACAAATTTCAAAACTGCTTAATCAAATGTTAAGAAGAACATTTATTTATTTAGGAATTTATATAAGAAACTTAAACTAAATTTGTTTCTAAATTTCAAAACTTAAATTTACTTAATCCGGTCAACTTTACACAATTTGAATTCCCATTCAAATTTTAAACTTCAGGTTAATAATCTTTCCCTTTTTAAGTTTAAAAACTTAATTCACTTAGGGTTTTCACATCACATTCCCAGGAAAAATTTAAAACTCAACAATTAGAGTTATTTCAAAGCATCTTTGATATTATGTATATCCTCATATATACATTTCCTTTACACACCAAGTTATACCTTAAATTTTTAAACCACCTTTGGTTTTTTTTTATTCAAAACAATTTCAAGTTTTCTGGATTTAGATTTAAAATTTCAATTTTCAAATTATCTTCAATTCCAATTAATTTCCCATCAATTCAATTTAAATTCCACTTCCATTTAAATTGACTCAATTCTTCAATTTCCATTGAAATTGATTTAATCTCAATTCAAGTTGAATTAATCTTAATTCCTTCCCAAAATTCAAATCAAATTCCATTTGATTTTAAACATATTCACTTTAATTACAATTTCAATTTATTCAAACTAATTTCAAATTGAATCCACTTCGATTTCAAATCATTTCAATTTCTATGTGAATTAATCCAAATTTCCCATTTGAATTTGAACTCATTCAATCTTCAATTTTTATTTCAAATTAATTCAATTCAAATTTTATTAAGTAGAATTTAATTATATTATGCCTTAATTTGTGTGTAATTAGCTTACACATGTATTTATATGTTTTCATAATTTAACACTTGTAATTTAAGTAATCTTTACTTATTTTTAAATATTAATAAAAGCTTTATACTTAATTTATTAATTTACAAATACTTATCTAAAAAAAATTACTTTAAAGAAAATAAAACCAATTATATTTATAAATAAAGCTTATATATTATTTTAAAATATCTACCCTTTGAATTTCCAAATTTAAATCTAGATTTAAATTCAACTTCAATTTAAAAATCAATTTGATGTATATATATCATATATTTTTAAACAAACACAAATAAAATTTGTATATAATAATTCTCTATACATGAATATATACAACATATTATTATTATTGATTTGAAATTAACGATCTTACCAAATTTTTAAAATGAAGATTATCACTTTTTTTTTGCTCGATTTTCGACGGCGAACCTGGATATGGGTTTTTGATTGGTTCTGGATATTCTCTATCATAGTTGTGACTATGCAAGGAGAATGACGGTTTCTTATCAAGAAACCAGATCTTAGTCCGCACTAGGAAGTCGGGTGGACGATACTAGTTCGGAAGAGAAATTGTGTGATCGAGTGAGCGATCAAATTGATATAGCGTACGGATGATATGTGTACATAGTACGGGGTTGAATGAAATTGGCATTAAAAATTTGTTGATAAGAAATTTGAAATGGTTTTTGAAATGAAAAGTATATTTTGTGAAATATAATAGAGTTGAATATTTCTGTGGTTAGAACTCATTTTATAGAAAAGTGATATGGTTAATAACTTTATAAAAGAGTAATCAAATTTGAATATTTGATTGGAATAAACAAAGTTATATATCTTTGTTAAATAAGATAAATCTTCCCTTGATAAATCTATTGCCAGAAGAAAAGGGTTTTAAATATTTGAAGTATAAAAGAGGTTTTATACAAGTTGAAATGATCCAAAGATTTTCAAAGTTATATATAGCTATATATATAAAGGGTTTTATAAGAATGATTTTGGAAAAGGTTTTGGGAACCTATGGATTTCTAAAAAGGCTTTTTGATTTTTGGAAAAATCAATTTTGGGAATTTGGAAAGCCTAGTTTGAGAATTATCGATTTTGGTAATCGATTTTGTGTAAAGGATATTTTGATATAAATCATAAAGGGTATGATTTGAAGATACTATAAGTATATAGTATAAAGTGTTTTGAGAATAGCTCTGGGGAAAAAGGCGCTTCCTTGAAATGAACTTCTTAGGAGTACCACTGGGTGGTACTGCCTTGAACCCCAAGGGGGGATTCTAAAGTTGATCCTGTGAGGAGTCCGGACAAAACTAGTTCCTGAGGATTATTTGTGTAGCGAAAGTCGAGGGGCTGGTGCCCACAGAGGCATTTGAGATGAATTAATTTAATTATATTATAGTTAATTAATTAATGAAGTAATTAAAGGTTAATTACTATAAGTGGTTAAGGATAATTAATTTAAGTAATTAATTAAAGATAAATTACCTGAATGGAATTAAAGGGTAATTAAAGGATAATTAATTAATTTGTAATTAATTAATGATTAAGTAAGCAGGATTTATAGAATGAAGTAATTAATTTAATTCATTTTAAATTAATTAGAAATGGTATAAATCATTACTTAAGAATGGATGATAATATTGAATGCTTTGCATTGATTGATATCTCTGATGAGATATATGTTGTGTGATATGGATGTTTAGTTGAATTGTGATGATAATATGGATTATCTGATAATGTTGATTATCTATTGTGAATTATCCTTCTATGTGTATAAAGATAATTGAATTGAATTGTTTTAACCTTAAAACAACTTGGCCCTTAAAAGATACGTTTTGGATTTCGATGAGACCGGGATCGGGTTTCCGTATACCGGATTTCCAGGTCTGGAGACTCGAATACCACATCGATCCAAATTAACGATAGATCGTGAATCAAGTGAAGATGAAGATTCAGAGTGCAAGGGTTATTGTCGTTAACTCTGAGGGTGATTCCAAAACGAGTGTAACGAGATAATGCCTTCGGTTTCGTTCGAACCCGGAACGAACTTGTATGGACTGAATGCTTTCAGAACATCGTCAGGTGGACGATGAGCATTCTAAGTGATGTGTTCTTTTCTAAGGTAATCGTGACCTCAAGCCTCACAAACCGGGAATGGCTAAAACAGGGGAGGTGCAGCAAGGTTAGTGGGTAGCACCCAAGTAGGACAAGGTTACCTCTGTCTAGATGTCCCTTTCTATTTTCGACTTAGTGGTGCGGTTGCTGATCCCAACCGTGAGGTATCTTGTGCGGGAATTATCCAGTAAGGGATGTTCCGACCTTGTGTTGCAGGGGATTGGGAGTGATCCTCGGTACGGTGATCTAGGCCACGTACTGTGACGGGCGGTACCCCGGTAGCCCTGCCATTGTATGGAATCCAAACTCCAATAAGTGTCGTACGTATTAGTTGTGCCCAACTATGTTGGAATGTGAGATGTAAGCATTTCAGCTATTTCTGTATTTTACTTGAAAACCCTAGACCCTATTATAATACAATCGAATTTCCTATCAAATGTTTTGGTTAGCGTAAGGTAAAAACTTACCCATATTTATTTGTGGGAAGTCTTACGTGATACTTGAAATGACCCTCCTATTTCCACCCTAATTTCATAAGGATTTTTTTTTTTGCTATGAGATGATATATTGATATATCATTCATTACAAACATATTTTCCAAGGTCATTTTCTTTTTCCAATAACCAAAATATATCCAGGATCAAAATAACTTACCAATATAAATATATCAGTGCATATCTAATAATATACACATACATATGAAGATGTATGTGTTCTTCTTGTTTAAATTCAGAGTATATACTTTATTATTATTTTTTTGTTCAATAACATCCTGTTTGATTTAGAGATTTAGTAATTCAGATACATTATTGTATTCAGATTTTTGGCCATAAAATCCACTAAAATATGTACTTTAGTCTGTCATTAGGATCAAGAAATGATCAAGTAATATTCAGTAGTAAACAAGCTTTTAATGTTGATGATTGTGTTTAAAGTCTGGATAATATTAGATTCAGTATAAAAGAAAGTGGATCCTAAGTGAACACAAGCAACATCTAGGCGTAATGGAAACGCGCCTAACTTATACACAAAAGGTCACGAGTTCGAGTACCATGCAGGTCGGTTCAAACACAATTTTTGGTTTTCTTCTTTTTTTTTTGAAAGGTTAGAAATCTGATACCTACCTATAATTGTACATATATGTTTAATTTTTGCCTATAACCCAACATACAAAACAATCCTTCTTACTTACTATTTTTGTATCCCATTTCTACAACTGTTTTAGGAATTTATGATCATATTTTTGCTCAAATATCAACATGTACACAGATGTACATGTACATGTCAATATTTCTGCTCATTTTCCAGAAAACTGGGTGAATCAATTGCTAAATGTACTAAGCTTTGAAATGCATTTTTATTTTCAGAATACAATCTATCATGATCAACCAATACTTCATTTAATTGAAGCTGGTTAACTCATGAATCCTGTATCTGCCACACTAGTTCAATTTCATTGCATTCTGTTTAAAGCTTTAGGAAAACATCTTACTCTTCTCAATTCAATTCAGAAATGAATTCAAACTTAATTACAAAGCATTTCAGTAAAAAGAAAATAAAATCCTGTTAAGTTTACTTCTTGCTAAATCCAGATTTTGTTCTAAAACTCAGTGCTCTGTTATATCTCAAGATTAACTATTACATAATATAAACTTTACAAAACAACAGCTCAACTACATATGCATATTTCTCTTCCAAACATCCATATCAGTAATTAAAATCATTTCCTTGTTTCCCACTCAGATTTTTCCTTTGAGATTTTAAACCTTAGTGCATAACAATATATTTAACATGATACAACTAGTTCATCTAACCATAATAGAATTCATTACATAACTGGAAATCTTAGAACATAAAATTTTTCCTGAATACATGCAGATATAATCGATTTAAACTCTTATTGAAACTAGCTAGCATGTTCATTCACTCCTCCATAAAAGCCATAACTTCATTTTACTTAGTGCCTGGGTTACCTGAAAGAGCATGAGTGGCTGCCTCATTTTAAAATGAGACACCCCAGATGCCATGAGCAAACAAGGGTCAGATCTATGATCTGGTATGAGTAACATCAATTCATTCATGATATTAAGCAATAGAGAATATAAGGGTACTAACTTGTTGATTCAACTAATATGCAATTCAGTTGTTTAAGCAAATTTCTGCAATCAATTATTTTAACATAGTATAATTATGTTGATTCAGGTATGATATATTCATTTATCATTCTTTCACTTGCATACATAATCATGCAAACATAATTATCTATTTGCAACAATTTCACTTACTGGAATCATCTTGGTTCCATACCATTCAACCTAAGAAATATCCACATTCCTATTTCTTCATTTACAGGTTGTAATATTCAATTTAAATTCCTGCCTCATCTACTATTAAGGAATCACTGGGACACATTGCAATGAACTAATTCACATCATTGCACAAAGATCTCAGGGCTTAAACAAACCATGTGCCAACTTGCATACTTCAAATATGACAAGCATTCCAGCAGCTTTCTTGGCCTTCCCTTCCCTAGTTTATTTACTAGTGTATAGTCTTAAATCCTATCATCAAATATGCTAAGTGAACATATCACTGCAAACATGGAAACATCCATAATTTCTTCTAGCATAATTCTCCTCAGAAATAATCAGACAATTATTTCCTAAATGGAGTCAATATGTCTTGATCTTAGTAAAATATGAGAATATTTTCAACTGTAAAAGAGGCATGGCATGTTATATTGATCTGCAAGCCTTTATGATTGATTCAGATTCAAGATCTGGTTCAATCATAATTTTAGCTTGTGGGTTTCTTTTTGATTTGATTAAGGGCTCAGCACTTAGAAAATTTCTATTGCACCCTTAACATTTTTCTTTTCAAGCCTCAGCACTTATACCAAGTATAATGCAGCTCCATTCATTTTTTTTATAAAGTTTCCATGCCATAGATCTATAACAGTTGAGAGTATTCTCTATATAAATTTTTAAGATCCTAGACTTTAACATTTGTGAGTATAAATAAATCAGTATGATACTCATCCTAAGACAAATGTCTCAACCAATCAAAGGTCATCCAAAATCATCCATATTAAATCATATCAGATTTAAAATAAAACATCCAGAAAGCATTGATGAAATCATATACATCAAAACCAGAAATATATATAAATGGAAATAAAAAGTGGCTGCCTCATCTCAGGTCTTAATGCCATGAACTTAGTGAGATTACTCACCTAAATGTTTAATCCAGAAAATTCTTGTTTGAGTGTTCTCTCCTTTCTTCCAATATTTTCCTTCTTTTCTTATTTTTGTGCAGCTCGGGGTAAAAATGATTCTACTGGCTAAACTGCCTATTTATAAGCATTTTTCCTCTAGGGTTTTGTTGAAACAGAATTCCATTTCTGTCCTGGCTAGCATCATGCATTTTTCATTCATAATACCCCGGCCATATTAACCAATTTAAAGGCTGCATTTTCTTTCTTTTACTTTTCAGAAAATGGCCACTCTCCTAGTCATGTTAAAAGTGTGACTATCCTATTTTTATTTTAATTATTTCTGAAAATCCCCTTTTGCTATTTTTGCCTATACAAGCTCATTAACTTGTATCACATTTCATGTCATTTTAATGTCATAGTTTTACTTGCTTATATATATATATATATATATATATACTTTTCAGTGTTTAAAAATATATATATTTGTACACATATCTTATCTAAGCTTATTTTAATTTCTCTTTAATTTCAGAAGCATATGCACCTATATGTATACAGGTTAATATACATAATTTTCTCTTCTGGGTTTTAAATAAAATTTGTTTACTGATTTAAAGTAAAGCCTACTTTTTCTTACTTTCTAAGATGATCCATATAATTTCAGAAATCAAACAACCATGTTGCCAAAAATCATGTTTGTATTATTTTTCAATTCTTGTTTTAAATCCAAGAAATCTGGAGTTCTTCCTTGTGCCATTTCAGTGTGCACGTGCACACATATACTTGCACACTATTTATTCCTGAGACTTCACCATATTTAAATCTAAATATTTCAAAATTAAATCATTTTTCAAAAATGATTTTTCACAAAATTTTGGGGTATTACATTCACCCCTCCTTTTAGGAATTGTGTCCTCACAATTTTTTTCTAACATTTATAGTGAGCAACTTTTTCTTTTCTGAAAACTTATCAAACATATGCATAAGCAAACAAATTCAACCATATCAACCATGCATAACAAATAATTTTTCCAGAAAGAAAAAAAAAATTACCTTTTAATTTGCAAAAAGCTTAGGATAATCCATTCTAATCTTATCCTCTAACTCCCATGTGCAGTCATTAGGATCACTACTCCACTGGATCTTAACTAGTTTCAAGGTTTTGCTCCTTAATTTCTTTTCTTCCTTGGCTACAATCCCCACTGGTTCTTTTTCATAAACCAAGTCAGGATTTATTTGAATTTTGGTAGGCTCTTCCAAAATGTCTTCCTTATCATGTACCCATTTTCTAAGTTGGGACACATGAAAAACATTATGCATTGCTTTCATCTCCTCTGGTAGTTCTAATTTGTAAGCCAATGAACCAATTCTTTCCAGAATTTTATAGGGTCCAACATACCTTGGTGTAAGCTTACCTTGCTTGCCAAATCTCATGACTTTCTTCATAGGTGAAATCTTGATGAAAACAAAGTCTCCCACTTCATATTCCACTTGCTTTCTCTTCCTATCTGCAAATTTCTTTTGCCTATCTTGAGCTGCTGCTATTCTTTTTCTTATTAACCCAATTCTCTCTGTAGTTTCTTTAACATATTCAGGTCCAAGAATAGCCCTTTCTCCAGCCTCTACCCAGCATATAGGTGATAAACATGGCTTGCCATATAAGGCTTCAAATGGTGCCATCCCTATGGTGCTTTGGTAACTGTTATTGTATGTGAATTCAGCTAGATGGAGGTGGTCTTCCCAGTTGCCTCCAAAGTCCAGTGTACATGCTCTCAACAAATCCTCTAAGACTTTGTTCACCACCTCAGTTTGACCATCTGATTGTGGATGGTAGGCAGTGCTTAAGCACAATTCACTCCCCATAGCCTCTTGAAAACTTTTCCAAAACCTTGAGGTGAAGATGGTATCCCTATCACTCACAATGGTTTTAGGTATGCCATGCAACCTTACTACCTCTTTCATGAATATTTGAGCCAATTTTGGAGCATTTCTTTCTGCTCTAACTGGGATAAAATGTGCTACCTTAGTTAGCCTATCCACAATTACCCATATACTTGTGTTTCCCTTCTTAGATCTAGGCAGACCATCTATGAAATCCATAGATATATCCTCCCACTTCCACTGTGGTATGCTAAGGGGTTGCAATAGTCCTGATGGCCTTTGTGTCTCTGCCTTGACTTGTTGGCAAGTCATGCACCTTGCAACATATCTGGCCACATCTGACTTCATCCCCTTCCACCAAAGATTTCTTTTCAAATTTTGATACATCTTGGTGCTACCTGGGTGTATGGAGTACTTACTCCTATGGTACTCATTTAATATTTCCTCTTTCAATTCTATATTTTCTGGAACACATATCCTGTTTTTATTCCTCAAATACCCATTTTTATCAACTTGATAATTTATTACTTCCTCCCCTTTTGATATGAGCATTTTCTTTTCCACCATGTTTAGGTCTTGTTCCTGCATTTGCCCAATCTTAAGAAGTAAATCTGATTGCAGAGATATCATACTTAATTTCCCTTTACCTTCACCTTCTTCAATGGGCATCATTTGTTCCTCACTACTTTCCTCAATTTCCAAATCAGTAAGTATAGACAAATCCTTAAACTCTTCCATCATCAACATGGCTACTTTGGCATGTTGTCTACTCAAGGCATCTGCAACTTTATTTGCCTTGCCTGGTGTATACAGTATATCTAGATCATAGGCAGCTAGGAACTCTACCCATCTATGTTGCCTCATGTTCAAATCTTTTTGTGAGAATAAATATTTCAGTGCCTTATGATCAGTGTACAAAATAAATTTGGCACCTAACAAATAATGTCTCCAAAGTTTCAAAGCATACACAACTGCTGCTAGTTCAAGATCATGGGTTGCATACCTGGTTTCATGTGGCTTTAATTGCCTAGATGCATAGGCTACCACCTGGTCTTGCTGCATCAACACAGCCCCTAACCCAGAGCCACTTGCATCAGTGTACACAACCAAATTTTCATTTCCTTCTGGCACTCTCAACACTGGTGCATTTATCAGAGCTTCCTTTATTTTGATAAACGCTTGCTCACATTTTTCTGTCCATACAAAGGCTTGGTTCTTTCTAGTTAAATTGGTAAGTGGTGATGATATTTTTGAGAAATCTTTTATGAATCTCCTATAATATCCTGCCATCCCCATAAATGATCTAATCTCACTGATGGTGCTAGGCCTTTTCCATGCTTGGATTGCCACTACCTTGTTAGGGTTTACTGATATTCCTTTGGCAGAGATGACATGCCCAAGGAAATGCACTTCTTCTTTCCAAAATGCACATTTTGAAAATTTTGCCTTTAAATCATTTTCCCTTAGTCTTGACAAAACTAAATGCAAATGATTTTTATGCTCTTCCACTGTCTTGGAATAAATCAAAATGTCATCAATAAAAATCAGTACAAATTTGTCTAGATAATCTCTAAATATTCTATTCATTAAATCAACAAAATATGAAGGAGCATTTGTCAAACCAAATGGCATAACCAAAAATTCATATAAGCCATATCTTGTGTTAAATGCAGTGTACTTAACACTTGAGTCTTCAACCTTCATTTGATGGAATCCTGATGCTAAGTCTAGCCTAGAAAATATTTTAGCTTCACTGAGTTGGTCAAAGAGATCATCTATTCTAGGCAATGGGTATTTATTCTTGATGGTTACTTTATTTAGCTCCCTGTAATCTATGCACATTCTCAAAGTACCATCATGTTTTCTTACAAACACTACTGGAGAACCCCAGCAGGAATTGCTTGGCCTTATAAATCCCTTGCCTTCTAATTCTTCCAACTGATTTTTCAATTCTTTCAGTTCACTTGGCCCCATTCTATAAGGTTTCTTAATTATTGGACTTGCTCCTGGAATGAGATTAATTTGGAACTCAACTGGTCTGTGGTGTGGAACACCCTTAACTTCCCCAAACACATCCAAGTATTCATTAACTATGGGAATTTCTTCAATGGTTAGTTCACTCAGATCTTTTTCTAAGTCAACTAAATGATATAGTTTTCCTTCCTTAGCTACCTCACATAAAACTGTGATTCTCTGGCCTCTAGAATTTTGCAATGATATGGTGGATGAGTCTAAATTAATTATGGCTTTAAATTGCCTTAACCAGTCTACCCCCAATATAACACCTATATTTGGGTAATTCAAAACATATAAATTGGAAATAAAAATATTTCCTCCTATGATTAACTCCACATCCACACAAATCATATTTAAGACACTAGAACTCCCCAATGGACTGTGTATATGCAATGGGGTTTCAACTAATATGCAATTCAGTTTTAGCACTTTAACCAATTCATAAGAAATTAAGGAGTGAGTTGCCCCAGTATCATACACTACTGTTATGGGTATGGTACAAATAAGTAATGTACCTTCCACTTGGCTATGGTTTACAGTGTTACTTTCCACTGTGGCTTTGCCTTTTCCTTCCAAATTTGCCAATTTGCCTTGCTGTTTATACTCAGGACAATTCCTCTTCATATGTCCCTCTTTCCCACATAGATAGCATTTGAAAGCTCCTCCTTTCAACTCTGGACATTTTGGTTTGATATGCCCTTCTTTTCCACACTGATGGCACACAATTTTCTTCTTGTCTTCCTTAGCTTTGACATCTCCAGTGCTTTTGTTACTAGCCTCTTCTTTCTTCTTATCATAAGGGTGATACCTCCCCTTACCTTTCTTGTTATTATTGCTCTTAAAATTTCTGAACTTCTCCCTTTCCTTGTCATGCTGCTCCAACCTCAAAGCTAAGTCTATCACATGATCAAAAGTCTTGTCTGCATAAGGTAACATAGCTCTGCTAAGTCCTGGGTTTAGACCTTTTATGTACCTATCATTTTTAGATGCTTCATCTGCCACAAGCATTGCTCCATATGTGGAAAGTCCCTCAAACTTTTGAGTGTATTCTGTGACAGTCATGGTTCCTTGTCTAAGCCTAATGAATTCTTCTAGCAAGGTAGTCTTTGCTGATGCTGGTACAAACCTTGCCTCCAACATCTCTTTGAATTGATTCCAAGTGATTTCATTCTCATTCCTTCCTGCAATGATTACTTCCCACCAGCCTAAAGCTACTCCTTTCAGCTGTCTTGAAGCCACTTGCCTCTTTCTTTGATCATCAAGTTGCATGTCATTGAAAATTCTTTCCAATGTTCTCAACCATGTTTGAATTTCCATGATACTCTCTGTCCCTTCAAAGCTTTTGCCTCCTAAATGAGTATATGTCTTAAGCAGTTTTGAGAGTTCTTCATAGGGATTTTCTTGCCTTTGTCCTGCCCCATCCCTAAATGCTCTCACCAAGTCTTGCAGATTGACCATTGGTGGTGCATGGGAAGATCCTGCTCCCTGATTTGGTGGTCTCCCTACCATAGTTTGCTAATAATAATTTACATAGCTGGTTAGTTTGATATTTAGTTCCTTTTAATTTTATTTTTCTATCTAAGAACTTGATCCTTACTTCTACTATGTTGAATAACATAGCTCTGATACCAACTGAAATGACCCTCCTATTTCCACCCTAATTTCATAAGGATTTTTTTTTTTTGCTATGAGATGATATATTGATATATCATTCATTACAAACATATTTTCCAAGGTCATTTTCTTTTTCCAATAACCAAAATATATCCAGGATCAAAATAACTTACCAATATAAATATATCAGTGCATATCTAATAATATACACATACATATGAAGATGTATGTGTTCTTCTTGTTTAAATTCAGAGTATATACTTTATTATTATTTTTTTGTTCAATAACATCCTGTTTGATTTAGAGATTTAGTAATTCAGATACATTATTGTATTCAGATTTTTGGCCATAAAATCCACTAAAATATGTACTTTAGTCTGTCATTAGGATCAAGAAATGATCAAGTAATATTCAGTAGTAAACAAGCTTTTAATGTTGATGATTGTGTTTAAAGTCTGGATAATATTAGATTCAGTATAAAAGAAAGTGGATCCTAAGTGAACACAAGCAACATCTAGGCGTAATGGAAACGCGCCTAACTTATACACAAAAGGTCACGAGTTCGAGTACCATGCAGGTCGGTTCAAACACAATTTTTGGTTTTCTTCTTTTTTTTTTTTTTGAAAGGTTAGAAATCTGATACCTACCTATAATTGTACATATATGTTTAATTTTTGCCTATAACCCAACATACAAAACAATCCTTCTTACTTACTATTTTTGTATCCCATTTCTACAACTGTTTTAGGAATTTATGATCATATTTTTGCTCAAATATCAACATGTACACAGATGTACATGTACATGTCAATATTTCTGCTCATTTTCCAGAAAACTGGGTGAATCAATTGCTAAATGTACTAAGCTTTGAAATGCATTTTTATTTTCAGAATACAATCTATCATGATCAACCAATACTTCATTTAATTGAAGCTGGTTAACTCATGAATCCTGTATCTGCCACACTAGTTCAATTTCATTGCATTCTGTTTAAAGCTTTAGGAAAACATCTTACTCTTCTCAATTCAATTCAGAAATGAATTCAAACTTAATTACAAAGCATTTCAGTAAAAAGAAAATAAAATCCTGTTAAGTTTACTTCTTGCTAAATCCAGATTTTGTTCTAAAACTCAGTGCTCTGTTATATCTCAAGATTAACTATTACATAATATAAACTTTACAAAACAACAGCTCAACTACATATGCATATTTCTCTTCCAAACATCCATATCAGTAATTAAAATCATTTCCTTGTTTCCCACTCAGATTTTTCCTTTGAGATTTTAAACCTTAGTGCATAACAATATATTTAACATGATACAACTAGTTCATCTAACCATAATAGAATTCATTACATAACTGGAAATCTTAGAACATAAAATTTTTCCTGAATACATGCAGATATAATCGATTTAAACTCTTATTGAAACTAGCTAGCATGTTCATTCACTCCTCCATAAAAGCCATAACTTCATTTTACTTAGTGCCTGGGTTACCTGAAAGAGCATGAGTGGCTGCCTCATTTTAAAATGAGACACCCCAGATGCCATGAGCAAACAAGGGTCAGATCTATGATCTGGTATGAGTAACATCAATTCATTCATGATATTAAGCAATAGAGAATATAAGGGTACTAACTTGTTGATTCAACTAATATGAAATTCAGTTGTTTAAGCAAATTTCTGCAATCAATTATTTTAACATAGTATAATTATGTTGATTCAGGTATGATATATTCATTTATCATTCTTTCACTTGCATACATAATCATGCAAACATAATTATCTATTTGCAACAATTTCACTTACTGGAATCATCTTGGTTCCATACCATTCAACCTAAGAAATATCCACATTCCTATTTCTTCATTTACAGGTTGTAATATTCAATTTAAATTCCTGCCTCATCTGCTATTAAGGAATCACTGGGACACATTGCAATGAACTAATTCACATCATTGCACAAAGATCTCAGGGCTTAAACAAACCATGTGCCAACTTGCATACTTCAAATATGACAAGCATTCCAGCAGCTTTCTTGGCCTTCCCTTCCCTAGTTTATTTACTAGTGTATAGTCTTAAATCCTATCATCAAATATGCTAAGTGAACATATCACTGCAAACATGGAAACATCCATAATTTCTTCTAGCATAATTCTCCTCAGAAATAATCAGACAGTTATTTCCTAAATGGAGTCAATATGTCTTGATCTTAGTAAAATATGAGAATATTTTCAACTGTAAAAGAGGCATGGCATGTTATATTGATCTGCAAGCCTTTATGATTGATTCAGATTCAAGATCTGGTTCAATCATAATTTTAGCTTGTGGGTTTCTTTTTGATTTGATTAAGGGCTCAGCACTTAGAAAATTTCTATTGCACCCTTAACATTTTTCTTTTCAAGCCTCAGCACTTATACCAAGTATAATGCAGCTCCATTCATTTTTTTTATAAAGTTTCCATGCCATAGATCTATAACAGTTGAGAGTATTCTCTATATAAATTTTTAAGATCCTAGACTTTAACATTTGTGAGTATAAATAAATCAGTATGATACTCATCCTAAGACAAATGTCTCAACCAATCAAAGGTCATCCAAAATCATCCATATTAAATCATATCAGATTTAAAATAAAACATCCAGAAAGCATTGATGAAATCATATACATCAAAACCAGAAATATATATAAATGGAAATAAAAAGTGGCTGCCTCATCTCAGGTCTTAATGCCATGAACTTAGTGAGATTACTCACCTAAATGTTTAATCCAGAAAATTCTTGTTTGAGTGTTCTCTCCTTTCTTCCAATATTTTCCTTCTTTTCTTATTTTTGTGCAGCTCGGGGTAAAAATGATTCTACTGGCTAAACTGCCTATTTATAAGCATTTTTCCTCTAGGGTTTTGTTGAAACAGAATTCCATTTCTGTCCTGGCTAGCATCATGCATTTTTCATTCATAATACCCCGGCCATATTAACCAATTTAAAGGCTGCATTTTCTTTCTTTTACTTTTCAGAAAATGGCCACTCTCCTAGTCATGTTAAAAGTGTGACTATCCTATTTTTATTTTAATTATTTCTGAAAATCCCCTTTTGCTATTTTTGCCTATACAAGCTCATTAACTTGTATCACATTTCATGTCATTTTAATGTCATAGTTTTACTTGCTTATATATATATATATATATACTTTTCAGTGTTTAAAAATATATATATTTGTACACATATCTTATCTAAGCTTATTTTAATTTCTCTTTAATTTCAGAAGCATATGCACCTATATGTATACAGGTTAATATACATAATTTTCTCTTCTGGGTTTTAAATAAAATTTGTTTACTGATTTAAAGTAAAGCCTACTTTTTCTTACTTTCTAAGATGATCCATATAATTTCAGAAATCAAACAACCATGTTGCCAAAAATCATGTTTGTATTATTTTTCAATTCTTGTTTTAAATCCAAGAAATCTGGAGTTCTTCCTTGTGCCATTTCAGTGTGCACGTGCACACATATACTTGCACACTATTTATTCCTGAGACTTCACCATATTTAAATCTAAATATTTCAAAATTAAATCATTTTTCAAAAATGATTTTTCACAAAATTTTGGGGTATTACAATACTTTTTCTTTCAAAAGGTTTTGAAGTTAAACAAGTTTAACCTGTTACTCACACCAGACCCATGTCTGACCCAAGTTGTTTATTTCTGTTTTATAAACTCTTGGGTACTCAAATTTTTACGAGTAGCCAAGGGATTCAGGTTAGCCTTGACGAATTGTGGAGGAGCAATGGAGCAGGAGGCTTCGGCGTTGTAGATAGATAGTAGTTTCCGCTGTGTTGATTTTGTATTGATCTCTGTATTAGATTGAGATGTAATAACTAGACAGATGATTATAACTGTCTAGTATATGATGTGTAATCTATGTAACTCTAATAAGTGTTGTATATGATACTATGTAATATTTATGTGATATAATATATTTTGTTTCGTTCCGCTGTGAGATTCTGATGTGTTGTTATTCTTTCTTTCTCTTCTTTTCTCTTTTCTATCCCTTTCTTTCTTATTAGCGATACGACTTTCTATGGAGAGAAAGTCGTGGTTGTTACACTGAGCATGGTTGGTGTATTGATAAATCTTTGGTTGATGCTTTGATATGTTTAATTTGATTGTTTGATAATGGTAATGCCATGATCTCTGAGATGGATCCAGTACCATGAACCATCAGTTTGAACTTATGATAGTAAGATAAATACAATTTTATTATGAAGTAGGGTAAAATTGAAAGATAAGCCAGGCAGTGTGAACAAAGGAGGTTCATGCTTATGTCTAGTTTGTTTTAAATTAGGGATGAACAATGCAATAAACTATTTATGTGCTGATTTGTTCAGATCTAAGGCTAAAAATGTTTTAAGGGTTTTTCTCTAAAAACCTTACCCTATGTTCACAATAGAATTAAGCATAAGAATTTTTAATAGAACTCTACTGGATTTGTTAAGAGATCATGACATTCTGGAATACAGGAGTATACAAGTGATAAAACAAATTTTGAATGAGACAACTGGAAAGAAAAATGAAATAAAAACATGATTTTCATGAATGAATGTATGGTCAGTTGAAATCCCTGAGTAAGATTAACTCTCTCTCTGATTCATAGAAAAAGAAAGAAAGTAAAAGCAATTCAGGAGTTAATAAATCTTTCTGAAATAAGAAATGAGACTGGTCACTAGATTATAAAACTAATCTAGGAGAAAAGCCTTGATCTATTCATCATAAGGAGTATGATGGGTATGTGCATGACTTGTTTAAGTCCTATAGGCCTTTGTGCAGGGGTTAACAGAATTGAGTCCCTTGCAATGCACATATGGTGTTCAATGGCAAAGAGACATGACCAAATTAAATTGATAAATCAAGTTTTAGAGTTGAACTATGGAAATTAAAATGAGTTAATTCCATAAGAGTGTGTGTACATGTATACTGTATTGAATGATTGAATGGTTGCTTGTGTGCATGAATGTGGTAGGAGCTTAGATACATACATATATATATCCAGCTATATCATGAATCCAAATTGCTTCAAGCATATTAATACTCTGCACTACAATTTAAAAATGACAAGATATTACATTTTGATTTCACTCATACCAGAATTATATTCTGACCATATTTGTTGCTTTGTAACATCTGGGGGGTCTCATTTTTATAGAGGCAGCTCTAGATATTGCTGCAGGAAAGGAAGCATAGGAAACTTGTATGCATGGACAATTGAAGACTTACTTGCATTTAGAATGTTTAAGGAGTTTGGCAGATTTGTTGTAATAATTAGGCCGGGCCAAAAATATCATTATGGTTTAAGTATTTTCTGGATTGTTATGTGTTTGTTTTTCTGAGAAGAGAACTTGTAGGAATTTTTAAGTATTATATATATGCATATGTGGGTCTCTGTTTTAAGGAATTGATCTACATAGTCTCTGGTGAAGTAAGATATAGGAGATCATGCCATGTAATTTGATATGTGCTCATGTCTCCTTTAGTAAGGTTAGATGAACTTTTAAAATGGTAGAGTTGAAACAATCATAGGGAGAAAGGAATATAGCACAATCAATGAATCTTGTAAAGGTTGAGTTGAACCTAAATTGGCTAACCAGTAAGGCTTAACCATGACTTATAATTGATATAAGCCTATGCTAAGGCTGGAAGGCATAGCCTGTAATCTGGTTAGGGCATTTGATTTTCCCAGTGAAAACTTGTATTGCTTGGTGTAATAAGCTCATATGCATGCTTGGTACTTGTAGACTTCACTGCAATTATACTTAACTAATTCCTATTATCTAGATACTTAATTCAAATCTGGTAGTATTGGGTCATGATCAAAACCTGTGGTAAATGGTAGATGCATATGGTCTTGTTTGTAATGAGCATTTCCATCATTCAATAGAATAGTGACTACTATCATTGTTCTCTTTCCTAGAAAACATCAGATGTCTTCATCATAAGTTCACCTGGAAGTCTTGCATTTTGTCTGATCCTTTTTGTTTACTTTGCCTTAAGCATACTGACTGCACACATGATCTTAGTCTCTGTTTAGCATTATAGTTTGAGTTAGGACTCTGATCTGACTGTATTGTTTTCCTCTTCTTAGCCTTTAAATTAGTTTATCATTTCAATATTCACATGATTATTGCAACTTTATAAATCAAAGCATGGATATTTCACCTGATATAAAAGTTGTTCGAAATTAAAATGAGTAACACAAGCCAAACTAATAAGCATGAGTTAGGTTGAACACCTTTTACTTAATATTGAACAATAAATAAGATTACAAAATCCCAGGATTAAAAGGTATGGCTTGTAAATTCAGGAGTCGATTAATTTGTGAGGTAGAACAAGAAAATAAGAGAACTAGTGATATTTAATCCTAAAGTTAATCAAGCTTGAGTTCTAAAAAGAAATATATATATATATATATATATATATATATATATATATATGATAAATAGAAATGGCTATGTGACACCAAATCTCTAATATGAGAAATAAGGTGGGAATGAGTTGCTTTGCTGTTTTAATCACTCTGATAAGCAAAGAACCATTTATATATCTTCATATATATAAATGATAGAATTTATTTAAATACTGATATATTTATATTAGTAAAATTCAGGATCTTGGGAAATCAAATTAAGAGAAGTGATCCATTGAAAAGTATATATATATTTATATTGTAAAAAAAATCTAACAGAAAATTCACTATAAATAAATGAATAGAGAAGTGGGTCACTTCATTAAATGGAAGTGATTAAGGGTTAATCACCTAGTGTTATTAATTAAATAATTTATTTAATAAAGTTAATTAAAGGATTAAGGTTAATTAATAAGGTAATTAATTATTTGTTAAGGTAATTAATTAAAAAGTAATTAATTAATGGAAGTAATTAAGGGAAGTTAATTACTGGATGAGATTAATTAAAGGTGATTAATAATTATGGTTTAATTAAGGTTAATTACTTAATGTAATTAATTTAAATAAAATAAATAATTAAAGATGTAATTAGGATCATTAGTTTATAATTAATTAATGATGTAATTAAGAGTTGATTAATTAAGATTAATTAATCAATGATAAGTGATTTTAGAATAACTAATTACTTGTAATTAATTAAGGATTAAAGTAATTGATTATAATTAATTAATTAATGAAGTAATTAAAGGTTATTTACTGTATTTGGTTAAGAATAATTAATTTGTGAAATTAATTAAAGATAATTACTTAAATGTAATTAAAGAATGACTAATCAAGGTGATTAATTAAAGTGAATAATTAAAGAATGATTAATTTATTTATTTGTAATTAATGAATGATTATATAAGTAAAGATTTATAATGATGAAGTAATTAATTTAATTTAATTTAAATTGATTAGAAATGAAGTAATTAATTTAATTCACTTTAAATTAATTAGAGATGGTATAGATCATTGCTTATGTATGAATGGATGATATTGATTGCCTTGAATGGTATGAGATCTCAGATATAAGATAAGTGATGTTGTGTGATATGGATGCTTTGGTTAAAGTATGATGATAATATGAATTATCTGTTTGTGATGATATTATGAATTATTTATTGTGATATTGTTAATTATCTATCCGTGTGTATATAGATAATTGAATTGAATTGTTTTAACTTTAAAACAACTTGGCCTTAAAAGATACGTTTTGGATTTCGATGAGACCGGGATCAGGTTTCCAGATTTGGATATCCGAAAACCACATCGATCCAAATTAATGATAGGTCGTGAATCTCAAGTGAAGATGAAGATTCAGAGTGCAAGGGTTATTGTCGTTAACTCTGAGGGTGATTCCAAAATGAGTGTAACGAGATAATGCCTTCGGTTTCGTTCTAACCCGGAACGAACTTGTATGGATTGAATGCTTTCAAAACATCGTCAGGTGGATGATGAGCATTCTAAGTGATATGTTCTGATTAAAGGTAATCGTAGCCTCAAGCCTCATCAACCGAGAATGGCTAAAACAGGGGAGGTGCAGCAAGGCTAAGTGAGTCGCGCTCAAGTAGGACAAGATTTTCCCCTGTCTAGAGGACCCTTTTTATTTCGGCTTAGTGGGCAGTTGGAACTGCAGCCAACTGCGGGGTTGTCTTGTTCGGGACTATCCAGTAAGGGATGGTTCCGGCTTTGTGTTGCAGTGGGTCGGGAGTGATCCTCGGTACGTTGATCTAGGCCACATACTGTGACGGGCGGTACCCCGGTAGCCCTGCCATTGTATGGAATTCAATTTCCAATAAGTGCCTTCGGACTTGATTGTATAACCCACTTTGTGGCTAGTATGCTCGAATTTAATAATGTAACAATTTCTGCTATATGAGTATTTATTTGAAAACCCTAGACCCTATTATAATATAATCGAATTTCTTATCAAATGTTTGGTTAGCGTAAGGTAAAAACTTACCATGTTTATGTGTGGGAAGTCTTACGTGATACCTTTTGTTTTCAAAGGCTTTTCAAAGTTTAGCAACTTTAACCGTTTACTCACACCAGACCCATGTCTGACCCAAGTGTTTATTTTCTGTTTTATTAAACTCTTAGGTACTCAAATTTGTATGAGTAGTCAAGGGATTCAGGTTAGCCTTGACGAATTCTGGAGGATCTTTGGAGCAGGAGGCTTCAGCGTGTAGATATATAGAGTTTCCGCTGTGATGATGTATTGTATTGATGTACTTGTGTTGTATAATAGACAGAAATTTATAACTGTCTATTTTGTGATGTATAAGTTGTGTGCTCTGATGTATATGATACTATGTAATATCTTATGTGATATATTATATTTCATTCGTTCCGCTGTGAGATTCTGATGTGTTGTTGTTTTTTTCTTCTCTTCTTTTCTTCTTCTATCCCTTTCTTTCTTAATAATGATGCGTCTTTCTGTGTATAGAAAGGCGGGTCATTATAGTTGGTATCAGAGCGATAGGTTGAGTGAATACCTAGGCTCTGGAATGGTGTCTATCTTGAGAGCGCGTATTTGTAATTTTTATATAACTATATATATATATCTATTCTACCTATTTGTTGGGTTACCTGTTCGGGTTTTCCAATATGAGTTATAAAGGTAGATAGAGTGGTGGTGTGTGTACACGACTACCAATGGTTAAAGTCTGAGAGTTGAGGTTGGAAGTGTATCTGTCGAGACTGTAGACCTAATACCGTCTCGAATGAGCAAAAGCAGGTGATGGTATTTTGGCAACTTCAGGAAGGAGTAGCTGTGTGGTGAGACGCGGTGACTATGGATGCTTCTGAAGATGATTCTTCTGGAGCAAGTTAAAGAAGTGTGTCTGCATCGGTGATGAGACTAAGTTTCAGTAGGATGTTTGTGTTTGGTTTGAGGCCCGAGTTTCTTGAGGAGTGTCTGCCCATCTCAAGGCTCTGTATGGGATTGGATGATAGAGTTTTGATGATCAAGGAGCTTTGGATAAGAAGTCTTTGGCGTCAGTGGCAGCATTGCAGCTCGGAGTGTTCTATGTGCTATCAGGAAGATCTTTTGGCTAAGCAATTTTCTAAAGGAGGAATCCAGAAGCAGCAGAGTGGATCCATTTCTTCGATGGATTGGTTAGTTAGGCATAGGCTGTTCTGATTGGTAAAGAGAGAACGGTTTCTTTGGAATTAGGTTGGGTTGATCGCAAAAGTGACTTGCGATAATTTGAGTGTTCTCTTGGGTTATTGGAGATTGAGTTTTCGTATCAACTAGGATTCCAATATTGATACTCGTGGTTCAGCATTAGTAGAAGGATGTCTCCTAGAGAAGAATTTGGTGAAGCAGCTCAGGATTCTTTGGAGAGGGATTGATCACACCTAGTTTTCTGGTGGGGATTCTGCTGGGGTGTTTTTGACCAAGTGGAATGGTTCACTAAGATTTTATGGGTGTAATGAACTGTGGATGATCAAGTTTGTGCTCGAGTTCTCCGATGGCATTCTCATCTATTCCAGATCAGAGTTGTGTAGCGGAAGCAAGATAGCAGCTATTCTAGAGTGGGAGCAACCGGGAGTTGTAATTTTTCTTGGAGTAGAGGATTTCTATAGGAAATTCAAGTGTACCTCTAAGTGTGAAGGAATTTTCAGGATTTGAAGGCAAGGTTGTCAAGTGCAACTGTTTTGGCTATTCCAGATAGGAGAAGTAGTTCGAAGTCCTATAATGTTTGTGGAGTAGAGTTGTGTTCTGGATTTCGGCGAATTTTTGGAGAACCATTTTGTTGAGTAGGATCCGGAAATTGGTTTGATCTTGGTCTAGATTGTTTCAAGAAGCATCAGCAAAGATTAAGCTGATCAGGAAGGATGAAGTGACCCAGGACCGTCAGGAGAATTATGCAGTTAAGGATTGAATTGCCAGTTCGGATAGCTGGAATTCATTGTATTTCACGTATCTCTAAGGGAATACGTGTATGATTCATCACTGGTTGTGGGATCAGCAGTTCAGATGGTTATGGAAGTTGAGCTGGTCTTGAGTTTAGTCTGATATCTTGTTCAGATTTGTAATCTAGATGAGAAGGAGTTCTAGACTATTGTAGTATAGTTAGTTAAGATCCTGTAGAACGAGTATTCCAGTATATATACCTGGGAACTCTAGATAGTATTAGGAAGACCTATTCTGGATTTTTTTTAGAATAAGTTAAATTTGGTTTGTTAGAAATAAATGGTCTATGATTGTTAGTGGCTGATTGATATGTATGATTAAAAAATTTTCTGGGTTATTAAATTATCTTTGCTTTTAAATTTCGAGGACGAAATTATTTCAAGGGGGGAGGAATGTGATGACCCGGAAATTTTGGCAATATCAATTTAATAATCTTTATAAATAATTAAATTGATTTGATGATTTTATTTTATAAATTGACAAGTTTATTCATTTTAAAAGCTAATAATATTTTAAATTGGCAATATTTATTAATATCTTTTCTAACAATTTAAAATTGGTAAGATTTATCTTTCAAAGCTAATATAAAATGTTTTCTATTTATAATGTATATATATATATTGGTATATATATAGGAAGTCTTTAAATTTGTATAAAAACTATGTTTTCAAATTATAATATATATGTATATATATATATATATTGTGATTTGGAGTTATGTTATAAAATTCAATATAGTCATTATCAAAACTAATGTTAAATTATTTTCTATTTAGAATATATATATATATATATTTGTATATATTGAAATGGAAAAGTATTGGATTTGAATTTAATAAGGTGTTTTCAAACTTTAAATATATACATAGTTTGTAATTTGGAAACTATATTTTAACATAATACATTTCAAGTGATAATTTCTTATTTATTATAAATATATATATTTTAAGCTTAAGTTTTAAATAAGATTTAAATTAGAAATTCATTTTTTTTGTTTCCAATATTCTTTCATTTTGAAATTCAAAACATAAGACAAATTTGGTTTGTGAAAATATATATAAAGTAAAATAAATACTCAAGCATATAATACATTTATTTAGATCAAAGCATAAGTTATTTATAAACAAACTTTTACATGAATTCATATTTGTATATTTATATAAAATCTAAAAGCTTAAATTATAAAAAGATAAATACATTTTATACATGTAAATATTACATAAATATATATATATATATATGGCCTAAATAAATTAATAAAAATAGTTAACACTTGTAAGCTTATAAAGTTGATTTAAAGACATTTGTAAAAATAAAGGTATATGTGTAAGCTAATTAACACATAAGTGGACAAGTGGCTTTATTTGTTTTTCTCTTTGATAATTATAATTTTTAAATTTTAATAATAAGGAGAAAGTTGTTTGCAATTTTAGTTCTAAATCCTTCTTCTCATTTTCAACTAAAAACTGTATACAAAATCAATGAAAGAAAAGTAAAATCTGGAAATTCAAATCAAAAGAAGATCAAGGAAAATTCAATAAGCAGTTTCAAAATCACCTAATGCAACCTGAAGCCATGCAAATGATAATGAAGATCAATTCCAGATTAAAATTCAAGAAAAGAAAAAAGGAATAGCAAGTTCAAAATCAAACAAGCCTGGAAATAAGAATCTGTTCCCTGTTCTAAGTACTAGTGAGTAAACATATTTTAAAAATAATTTAAATCTTGATTTCACTTTGATATATGTATGAAAATCAAGATGTTTGCCTAAATTCTTGGATTGGAATGAATGCATGTATGTGTATAAGTGATGAATGCCTGTGTAGATATAATATAGACTCTGTTGTAATGTTTACAGGTTTTGATTTCTTTAAAAATTCAATATCTCATTATTGATTCGTAGTTAGCTTTTGATTTGTAAATAAAAAGTGTTTGAAATCATGCAACATCACTCCGAAAAATAATTCCAGGAATTTATAATAAATATTTGTCTGAAATTTTTAAAAATAACAGTGAAATTTATTTTGGGTCAAAAATGGATAAATTCAATTTTAAGAATTGATTGCATGATCGAATTAGCTATAGGAAATCATGAATTTTGATGTGAATATCTTGATTTTTAGTTTGGAAATCAGTGGGATTTCTTGAGTTGATCGTTATGGACGTTTTGGTCGATTGCCATCGATCGGCGGCAAGAGGAGGCACAATATTTGAGTCGGAGGTGGCTGGGTTGTCGATGAGGGCAGGAAAATTGTCGTGGTGATTTTTCAATGGCCGTGATGGCCAGAAAGTGTCGAAGTAGGGTTTCGTTCCTGGTTTTGTTGTCGAGGTTTCAGAAGAAGATTGCGACTTCAAGAGATGATCGGAGGCGATCGCGAGGCTTGCGATATGAGCTGGAGGTCGAAACGTAGCTACGGCGAAGGTGGAAGAACTTCTCGAGGCAGGGATCATCAGTGGTGGTCGATTTCTTGGTGATGTACGTTACCAGGAATGAACGTAATCGAGTCGTTTTCGATTCTCATTCGAATCGAGAATATTGGGGTAGTCGAACGTGGTGACATGGTTGGGGTCGACTTGTCGGAGGTCGGAGTAGGGTTCATCAGCGATCAGGGATGGAGTACACGTGCACGTGTACGTTTTCGTGCATCTGGGTTGTGGTTTGGAGAAGAAAGCAAGTTCTCGGGTTTTACATCGGGGAAGATCGAGTTTTACTCGAAGCAGGATGAAACGTGGGTAGCTTCGAGTTTTGCTTCGGGGATTCTTAGGGATTTACTCGGGTTTGAGTAGGAGCAGACTTAAAGATTTTTAAAGGAAATGTTTTTAGCTTTTAAATTAAAAGAAACTTTGTTTTTGTAGTGTTTCTGAGTTTTAAAATAAAGTTAAAACAAGATTTTAACTATTAAACTAAATTGTTTTCTAGAGTAATTGTTTTGACAAGTTTTAAATATTTAAATAAATAAGTTTTTAAAGAATAGGAAATTGGATTTTCAAAATGTTATTTGTCTTAAAATTTATTTAATAACTTAGAAAGTTTCAAAGATTTAAAAGTCAAATTTGAATGTTTAAATTGTTTTAATTTTAATTGATTTCTAAAGTGTTTAATTTAAATAAAGTTTAATGATTAAGATTTGGTAATCAATTAAAATAAGGAGTTATCTTAAGTAATTAAGAGTTTTGATTAATTCAAGATAATTAATATGTGAAGATAATTCAATTGTTGGTCAATCTAATTTACTTAATTAAGATAATGATTTTTCTTAATTAAGATCTTTAAGTATAAATAGTTAAGAAATTATTTAATTAAATTTAAATAATTAGTTAAATAATTAACTAAGTAATGATTAACTAAAGATAATCACTTATAATTAATTTAATGTAATTACTTGATGAAGTAATTAAGGAATAATCACTGGATGTAATTAAATAAAGGGAAATTATTTAGTAAAGTAATTAGAGAATAATTACTTTATGAAAGTAATTAAATGGAAGTGATTAAGGGTTAATCACCTAGTATTATTAATTAAATAATTTATTTAATAAAGTTAATTAAAGGATTAAGGTTAATTAATAAGGTAATTAATTAAAAAAGTAATTAATTAATGGAAGTAATTAAGGGAAGTTAATTACTGGATGAGATTAATTAAAGGTGATTAATAATTATGGTTTAATTAAGGTTAATTACTTAATGTAATTAATTTAAATAAAATAAATAATTGAAGATGTAATTAGGATCATTAGTTTATAATTAATTAATGATGTAATTAAGAGTTGATTAATTAAGATTAATTAATCAATGATAAGTGATTTTAGAATAACTAATTACTTGTAATTAATTAAGGATTAAAGTAATTGATTATAATTAATTAATTAATGAAGTAATTAAAGGTTATTTACTGTATTTGGTTAAGAATAATTAATTTGTGAAATTAATTAAAGATAATTACTTAAATGTAATTAAAGAATGACTAATCAAGGTGATTAATTAAAGTGAATAATTAAAGAATGATTAATTTATTTATTTGTAATTAATTAATGATTATATAAGTAAAGATTTATAATGATGAAGTAATTAATTTAATTTAATTTAATTTAATTAGAAATGAAGTAATTAATTTAATTCACTTTAAATTAATTAGAGATGGTATAGATCATTGCTTATGTATGAATGGATGATATTGATTGCCTTGAATGGTTTGAGATCTCAGATATGAGATAAGTGATGTTGTGTAATATGGATGCTTTGGTTAAAGTATGATGATAATATGAATTATCTGTTTGTGATGATATTATGAATTATCTATTGTGATATTGTTAATTATCTATCCGTGTGTATATAGATAATTGAATTGAATTGTTTTAACTTTAAAAAAACTTGGCCTTAAAAGATACGTTTTGGATTTCGATGAGACCGGGATCGGGTTTCCAGATTTGGATATCCGAAAACCACATCGATCCAAATTAACGATAGGTTTTAATCTCAAGTGAAGATGAAGATTCAGAGTGCAAGGGTTATTGTCGTTAACTCTGAGGGTGATTCCAAAATGAGTGTAACGAGATAATGCCTTCTATTTCGTTCGAACCCGGAACGAACTTGTATGGATTGAATGCTTTCAAAACATCGTTAGGTGGACGATGAGCATTCTAAGTGATATGTTCTGATTAAAGGTAATCGTAGCCTCAAGCCTCATCAACCGAGAATGGCTAAAACAGGGGAGGTGCAGCAAGGCTAAGTGAGTCGCGCTCAAGTAGGACAAGATTTTCCCCTGTCTAGAGGACCCTTTTTATTTTGGGTTAGTGGGCAGTTGGAACTGCAGCCAACTGCGGGGTTGTCTTGTTCGGGACTATCCAGTAAGGGATGGTTTCGGCTTTGTGTTGCAGGGGGTCGGGAGTGATCCTCGGTACGTTGATCTAGGCCACGTACTATGACGGGCGGTACCCCGGTAGCCCTGCCATTGTATGGAATTCAATTTCCAATAAGTGCCTTCGAACTTGATTGTATAACCCACTTTGTGGCTAGTATGCTGGAATTTAATAATGTAACAATTTCAGCTATATGAGTATTTATTTGAAAACCCTAGACCCTATTATAATATAATCGAATTTCTTATCAAATGTTTGGTTAGCGTAAGGTAAAAACATACCATGTTTATGTGTGGGAAGTTTTACGTGATACCTTTTGTTTTCAAAGGCTTTTCAAAGTTTAGCAACTTTAACCGTTTACTCACACCAGACCCATGTCTGACCCAAGTGTTTATTTTCTGTTTTATTAAACTCTTGGGTACTCAAATTTGTATGAGTAGTCAAGGGATTCAGGTTAGCCTTGACGAATTCTGGAGGAGCTTTGGAGCAGGAGGCTTCAGCGTGTAGATATATAGAGTTTCCGCTGTGATGATGTATTGTATTGATGTACTTGTGTTGTATAATAGACAGAAATTTATAACTGTCTATTTTGTGATGTATAAGTTGTGTACTCTGATGTATATGATACTATGTAATATCTTATGTGATATATTATATTTCATTCGTTCCGCTGTGAGATTCTGATGTGTTGTTGTTCTTTCTTCTCTTCTTTTCTTCTTCTATCCCTTTCTTTCTTAATAATGATGCATCTTTCTGTGTATAGAAAGGCGGGTCGTTACAACAAGTGAAGTACGTGTGCCGATTTTCGAAGGCCGAGTTCGTCGTGGGTGCACCAGAATCAATCGGAAGTGGGGAATCGAAGCGTGGGATTGCGGTGGAGGTCTGAAAATTTATTCTCTTAGCTTAACACCCTTCTCTGAGACGTACGAGCTCAGAGGTTATGTAGTGGAAGGTTATCAGTGATATACTCCCAATTTGGTAGTGTGGCATGCTGAGTGTTGCTGTGTGTTGATGATCATTCGTTGATCATTTGTGATCAAAGCATGGCTTTGTGAAAAAGCGTAGCTTTGTGGACGAGACTTCGTCGAGCCTCACAACCCGGTAATGGTCGAAATAGGAATGTTGCGGCAAGGTTTTTAGGGGTCACGCCCCTAGGGTATGTCCATTTTCTTCTGGATAAAGGGTGGTATCATGGTATGGAGCCCAGATACTTAACTCATGTGGACACTGTAAATTTATTACTGTGTGATGTTGCTTTGTTGGTTGAGGGGCCCCTCGGATAAAGGTCGGTAACGACCGGGAATGGCATACTTGTGTGGTACTTACCTAGTTACAGCTTGGTTAAAGCGTGAGATAGCATCGGCCTTGTTTAGCAGAGATCCGGTTAGGTTCTTGGGGCGTCTTTGCAGAGGCGTTCCCATTTCAGTAAGGAAGTTCCTTTGCCTGACCATTTGTTGGAAATCCAAAGAAACAATACGCGCTCTGTACGGTTTTAGTTGTAGAACCTGCCATTTACTTATGGTGGTCACCACTGTTTAGATGGTAGCTATAGTAGGCGTACAATAATGGTTGTATACTGGCTTAGATTAATATCATACTTTCGAAATGTTTCCTACACTATGCACTAGTAATAATATCAGAAAGAGTTCATTTTTGCGTAGTAAGCATGTTTGACTATCATAAGAAGAAATCTCCTCCAATTCTGCGATTGCATTGTGTGTGTGGCGGGAGGTCTTATGGTAGTTTCATTTTCCAAAAGCATTGCGAATTTCAATGTTTAAAATTCTTTTGTTGTTGTTTAAAGATAAACTATTTTTTGTTTGCTCATACCAGTCCCATGACTGACCTGGAGTTTATTGTTCCCTTCCTAAACTCTGGGTGCTCACAATTTTCCACACGGGCAATCTAGAGTTGGGTTTTTCAAATAGTCGGGTTTAGTAGACTAGTTGGAGCTAGGTCAGTTCATCGGAGATCAGGACTGGCATTGCTTATCTTGGTGCATCGTAATGATGGTTCGAGCTTGACATTGGAGTGGTTGGACTCACCCTCTCTGGCTGATCAGTTGGAGTTATCACTCCTGTTTTTCGCTGTATCATTATTTATCTCTGATATTGTTGTATCATATTGATATCATTGTTGTATATCATTCTAGATATTGTATTGGATTGGAGTTGTATATGATATCATTCATTTCTTTATTCCGCTGTGTTGTTATACTTACTGTGTTATAAGCTCCAACGAGCCAGATTCGGCGTATGAATCTGCGGCACTTTGAGTACAAGTGAAGTACGGGTGCCGATTTTCGAAGGCCGAGTTCAGGATCGTTACAAATGGTATCAGAGCTAAGGTTAAACTTTAGCTCAGGAGTATAACACATTAAGTAACTCATTAGAGATAGGGTGAAGTATACCCTAGAATGAGTAATCCTTAAGATATCCGTCTGTATGCCTCAGTAAATTCTCTTACTATCCACTGATAGTGAGTATGAGTGCAAGAAGAGGATGAGATAGGGGACAAGGGAATACGACTATAAATGGTCAATACCTTGTAACAATAAGAAAACAATCTTTTCTCTATCAATCTCTTTTGTTCAACATTTCTTTTCAATTCTTCGATAGTTCCTGGTAGATCCAGGAGGAGATTCGATATATTAATATGGGACATAAACTCCAAATAAGTCGGTCAAAATTGTTTGTTTGGATGGATTGTTTGCTTTGGTTGCTATGGTTGATAGGTATACTTTAGTTTCCAAACTAAAAGTTTTGAAATTGTATCCATATGTCTATCTATTCTTTGGGTCCCAATATGTTCTACGAATGGTTAGTTATCCCTTTGAACTAACCGATGCCTCTGCATACTTCGTAGATCTGGATAACCCGAGTATCTTGTGAAGTGTTCTCGTATCTATTATTGATATTCTGATTTGGTAAGCCAAATGCAAAATAAATATTTAGTTTGATTTGATGAAATATTTTTCATCTATCTTTGTGTCTCCTTGGCAAATTTCGAGGACGAAATTCTTTTAAGGGGGGAAGTCTGTAACGACCCAAGATTTTATATATATATATATTTAAATTGATAATTAATTTAATTTTTGAATAAAAATTGTGAAATTCATTGATAAATTGATTCGAGTTTCCCCGAATCCAAATTAAAATATATTAAATCATTTTAAATTTAAATATTGTATATATATATATATGTGAATATATATGAATATGTGATATATGAGTAAATTTGAATATATATATATATATATATATTGAATTTGAGTTTAAAATTTCAAGTAAATGGTTTAAAATATAAATAATAAAATGTTGGGTAATAAAACTTTAAAAGGAATTCAAAATAAGTGTTGATGTTAAATAAATATTTCAAATAAATCTATAGTTATATAAAATATGAAATGAACTTATAAACAATAGAAAAAAATATTTAAGTTGAAATAAAAGTAATGAAACAAGTAAATGTATGTGTGCTAGCTTGCAAAAGAGAATATATATATATATATATATATATATATATATTCAAGTGTGTGCACGTGAAATAAAAGATAACAACATTGTATATTCAAGCTGAACAAGCATATATACATAAGTATGAGTCCAGACAACACTTACAAAAGAATATAAACAAAAATATAAGTATGTACATAAAGCTGGCAGGCAAGTAAATATGTATGTGTAGTGTTATGCAAGAAACAAAATAAAATATGAGTTTGTACAAAGCTAATAAATGCAGCCACCAAAACAAAGCTATCAGCCACCAAGTAGAAGAAGTATCAACCGAGTAAAACAAGAGGGAAAATTTCTGAACTAAGTTGTACAAACAGATTAAATATATTTACTTTGTATAAAATAGATACCCTGTTGTACAAGCAAAAGGAAATATCAACTGTACAAAATAATCTCACCCTATCTACCTCATTTCCATATATTAATTCTTTTCATCAGTTCGTTCATCTTCAAAGCTAAAAGAAATCTAAAGGAAATCTCTGCCTAGTATTGTACAAACAATATTTTAACACTTGTACAAAATAAAACATGCCTGTAAACTTCATTTCTTTATACCTCCTCCTCACTTCAATTTCGTTCATTCAAAACTGGAGAAAAAAAAAACTGAGACATATACCATCCAAAACTTGAAACCAAGTTCAATTAAAACAAATCAAACCAGAGAAGACTTCAGCAAACAAAAGTTTCAAGCATGTTCAACAAAGCAACTCTGTTCTTCTTCCAAAAAAAATACATGTGAGTAAACATCTGTTTTAAAACTTAATCTGTTTTATATGTTGTTGCATGTGATAAACAATTGAAGTAATGTGTTGCAGGGATGAATTAAAGTGTTTGCATGTATATGAACATGATAAATCTATGCAAGTCTGTGTATATGTATATTCAAACCTCTATTTGATTTTAACAGACTAAACCCAGTTCAAAAATCTAATTCTCTTCCCCTAAACAATATTAGGCCATGATCCTTAAAAGATATTTGTTGTATTAACCAGATGCTATTTAAATATATATATATATATATAAGTATAAACAAACTTATGACACTCTCTGGTTTGAAGTAAGGAATAGGGTGTACATGCAACTTCTAAGGAGCAATTGGCAGTACCCTGTTGGCATTCTCCAAGCTTGGGTTGTCTAGTTGGTTCTCTCTTGTTTTCTATTTCTTTATTTTCTTTCTTTTTTTTAGCTTGATTCAAAGCTTGTTTGAATCTTTATTTTCTGTTATCAATAAATCTGGTAGGGGTCCAGTCAACCTCGCTGGCTATGCCAAAAAAAAGTATAAACAGTAAGTTATTTTACTAAAAGAAGAAAAGTACAGTGAAAATCAACACATGTCAAAATTTGGTTATTTAAATTTCAAGTTCTGATTGTATATCTGGATTTGTGCTTTGAAACGATGAATTTTGATAATAGTTTCAAGATTTTTAAGTTTTGGATTGTTGAGAATTCGCGAGTTGAACGGTATTGGGACCTTCATCGATTCTCGACGATCGGCTAAGAGTTGGGTGTCGTGCCTCATGATGGAGGAAGCTGGTGCAATAGGGATCACAGGAAAAATACTCGGTGGATTTCTAGACCACCGTGGTGGCCTGGCAACAGCAAAATAGGGTTTGTCGACCAGTTTTGGTCGACGTTGATGTCGAAGCGATTGCTTCGTTGTAACGACCCAGAATTTTTGATAATTAAAATTCGGATATTTAATTGATTTTAAATATTAATAAATGAATTTAAGAAGTCGAATAATTTATTATTCGAATATTGGATTTAATTTGATAATTAAATCGATAAATTAATAATTGAAGTTCCAGAGATAATTGTAAATCGAGTTTAAAATGATTGAAAATGATTTGGAAAATTTTATTTAATCATACTGGAGTTATAGAAAGGTTATAGAACTTTCAGAATCGAATTTGGAGTTAATTGTGAAAATTGAATATTTTAATATTTAATTATCGACTGTAAAAATAGCCAATTTTCGAACAGTCTCAGAATTGAACGAGACCAGTTCCATTGGATCCGTAATAGTTAGTTATTATCGGATTTCAATTTTCGTATCAATCGGAGTTGTCGTTTGACCGTGGCAACTCGAAACGCATCGATATCGTTTTAATTTTAAATCGTCGAGTTAAAAATAGTCATTTTTCAAACAGTGTCGGATTTCGACGAAACCAGTTTCATCGGATCCGTAATGTGATATTATTGTAAGATTTCAAATTTCGTAATTTTTGGATGTGCCGTTTGGCCGGGGCAAGCCAAAACGCCTTGAAATCGATTTAAATCGGTTTAATTTAAATTGATCGTTTTTCTCCGTATCTCGCACAGACGATCGAATTAGCTTCCGAAACCTGTTCCATTGTGTCCGGAACGCGGAAAAACCCTAGGATAGCTTGTCGGAACGTGAGGATTGGAGGCCGTTTGCTTTAACTGTTAAATCGAGAAATTTTCTCAATTAAATAATATTAAAATCCTTAAATACATTAATAATTCTCAAAACCCTAGCTCAGAACAAAGCCAGCCGCCATCTTCTTATTATCAATGGCCGAAACCTTTCCTTCTTCCCCTTGATTTCTCTTCAAATCCATTGACAATTAACAGAAAGCTTCAACTACAAAGTTGAAGAGCACGTTGGGATTTTGCTATCCAACGGTAGAGATCGAGTCTCGAGCAACGTAGAGGGAGCAATTTTGGGTTGAACGTGCCGTGTTCGAACACGATTTTCGAGGAAACCAGGCAACCGAGCTCGACCGCTCTCTGGTCGTTGGTAGCTCGTGTGATGGCAAGTGGAATGGCAGCTGCTGATCATCGCCGAAGTGGACGAGGGGGTCGCGGCATCTAGGGCAAAACGGCGGCAAAGATGGGTTCGAGCTCGCGTGCGTTACTTACTGGAGCGGGAAGATGAAAATCACGGCCACGATTTTCTTTGTTAAAATGAACGACAGATGTGAAACTGAGGTTTAAAAATTTAAATGAAATTGTAAATGTTAATTATATAAAAATTTGTATAAAGTTTAAAATGTTGTAACTCTATGATACGAGGTCGGATTGAGACGAAACAAGCGGCGTTGGAATCGTATCGCTGAACACTACGCGATGCAACTGGATTGGAAGCGATCGGGGTCAATGAAAATTTTGAGTGAAATTAAACGTCTGTTTAATTTTATTCGAAATGAACGCTGGAACGGAATTAAAATCTCGGTGAGATCTTCTCACTCAAATTGAAAAGTGGAATTTTCAGTTATTATTTGATTGTCTGTTTGGATTGTGATATTAGATATAGTAGGATATATCTATATATATGTAGCAATATATACATATTGGCATATGTATATATTGGATTGATTGATTTCCCGCCTCGTATAGCGGATGAGACCCTATTGTGCCGTTAGTAAGCGGATTTATAAAAACCTATATACCGCGATAATTCCGTACTGGAGCGGAATTGGTATTGTGCTGACGTTTTTGGATGCAGGGAAACAGGTTGGAGGGATCCAACTGGATTCCTCACCGTACTGATTATTTACAGATATTTTGATATATTCTGTTATCATATGATGATATATGATATTTGACTGTTGTGATGGACTGATTGGTGTTGTTGCATCATCGGATTCAGTTTTGAAATGTAAAAAAAATAACGACTGTTATTTTAAAAAGGGGTTTTAAAGTGATTTGTAGAAATATACGTTTTATTGAAATTTTTGAATTGGTTTATTTTAAATAAATAAATGTTAAAATTTTAAATGTTAGTAAATTTGTGATTTTTGTGAAATACGACAAAAATGTTATTTTTGAAATAAATAATTGATAAAGATTATGAAATAGTTTAAATTGGAATTGTTGAAGTATTTTAAACAATTCATATAAAAAGATTTATAAAAATTGATATTTTTATAAATTTAAAATATTGGAATTTTGAAATG
The DNA here is from genome assembly GCA_030737815.1 of Allium fistulosum. Taxonomy (NCBI): domain Eukaryota; kingdom Viridiplantae; phylum Streptophyta; class Magnoliopsida; order Asparagales; family Amaryllidaceae; genus Allium; species Allium fistulosum. The sequence continues at coordinate 1,030,339,224 of CM060902.1, forward strand.
AGTTTTATTAAGTGTTAAAGTCAAATAAAATGGATTCCATAAGTGGATAGAAATTTATAGATTTATAAATTGTGAGGTTATTAAATGAATAGATTTTGTAAAACAAAAAGATTTATAAGCAATTATCTTATAAATCGGATTTTGACATTTAGATGAGAAATGAATAGATGTTGTAAATAAATGAATTATAAGTTCTTAACTTATAATATAGACCTCCGGTATATAATTGAGATATATAAGTTGAATTGGATAACTTAGAAATCGAAGTTTTATAAATAGAAATGGGATTTATAAACATTGTTTTATAAATTAAAAATCAATAGAATTTGATAATTTAACATTGAAGTTATTAAAGGAGATATATTCGTGATTTTGGACAGCGAATTATCCTTTAAGTTAAATGTGTAGAAATTGTTAAAATTGGGATAGTGATTATATTCACGATTTTGGACAGTGAATATATATTATTGAATAAAATCAATATGTTTTGGGAAAAGGAATATTGTTAAATGAAGTTGTTTTAAAAGATGTTTTAAAACGTGTGAACTATCGAAATCATAGATTTCAACATTTATTGTTGAAATAGACGTTTTCGAGGAGAAATAAGGAAATGGTGGACTATAACACTGTTGTTATAGTAAATGATTTCCGAAAGGAAATATTTTATATAGTATTGGGATTTATATATCTATCTAAACTTCGAATCCCTATACTAGTGACTTCGAGTCGTCGTAACGATGTTTTACGCAACATTCGTTTTGACTCAAATAGATGTTGAAATTTATGATTTCCTTAAAGAATGAATATATACTTAATTTTGATTTAAGTATATCGAATATTTTCAAATGTTGAAAATAAATTATTTGTGAAATACTTATTTTTAAATAAGTATGGAAATGCTTTTCCAATATGAGATGAACTGTTTTGAGATTTTATCTTCAAAGATAAAATGAAATGTGGAAATTGATTTGAAATTGTTTTCAAATGATTAAGTGTGGAAATTTTTTATCTAGTAAAAGATATTTTTGAAGATGAAATAATTTGGAAAATTATTTGGAATCTGATGATGTTGCGCATCTTTATTGATAGTTAAATAACCGACTATCAATAATTACCTTTAGATAGGTATTGGTTGTGAATTGGATGAATTTGAATGCCACACTTGTTTTTAAATAAGCGCTCACTATTCGGGTTAGCCGGGAAAGGACCATGGGGTCGTATAACCCATTCCGGATATGTGATACGTCGTTATGAATTGCATTTGAAGACCGGTGTTGAAGACCGGATATTTTTGAAAACGGAAGGATTACCGTCGAGTTACTCTACATCGACTGATCTTCGATTTAGAGGTTTTATCACCCTTAGTGACGGGAAATCCTGACGTGATTGAAAATTATCCGGATGTGCAAGGGCTTCGTGAGAAGTGCCTTCGGTTCTGTTCGATCCCGGAACAGACTTGTATGGATTGTGTGTCTGACGTTACAATTTGAGATATAAAGCTGATTTCTTTCAAATACATTTCTGTTGGTGGCGGAGAATTTATTCTCTTAGCTTAACACCCTTCTCTGAGACGTACGAGCTCAGAGGTTATGTAGTTGAAATTCATCAGCGATATATCCCAATTTGGTAACGTGGCATACTGAGTGTTGCTGTGAAATGATCAGTGTTTGATCATTTGTGATATGATCATTTGTTTGATCTTATATCTTTGTGATCATAGGTTGATCATTTTTGTTTGACCCGAAGCAGGGCTTTTTGTAGAAAGCGTAGCTTTGTGGACGAGACTTCGTCGAGCCTCACACCCCGGAAATGGTCGAAACAGGAAGGATGCAGCAAGGTTCTAGGGAGTAGCGCCCCTTAGTGTATGTCATTCCTTCTGGATAAAGGTGGTATCATGGTATGGAGCCCAGATACTTAACCTCTGTGGTTACTGCATTATTATTATCTATGTGGTTTGTTGCGAATCGGGGATCCTCGGGAAGATCGGTGACGATCGGGGGATGGCATACGCGTGTCAGTAGTTACCTATTTTTGCAGAGGTAACCCGGCCTTGTGTTGGCAGAGATCCGGTTAGGTTCTCGGGTCGTCTATTCCAGGGACGTACCCATCGTGGATAGGAAGTTCCTTAGCCTGACCATTTGTTGGAAATCCAAAGAAACAATACGAGCCTTGTACGGTTTTAGTTGTAGAACCTGCCATTCACTTATGGTGGTCACCACTGTTTGGATGGTAGCTATAGTAGGCATAGTTCGGAATGTCTATGCTGGCTAAGATTAATATTATACTTTCGAAATGTTTTCTACACTATGCACTAATAATAATATCAAAAATGATTTGATTTTGCGTAGTAAGCATCTTTGACTATTATAAGAAGAAATCTCCTCCAATTCTGCGTTTGCATTGTGTGTGTGGTGGGAGGTCTTATGGTAGTCTCATTTTCCAAAAAGCATTGCGAATTTGTTTTATTTTCTTTGTGAAAGAATAACTGTTTTACGATCTCACACCAGTCACCATGACTGGCTCGGAGTTTATTGTTCCCTTCTAAACTCTGGGTGCCCACAAATTTTCCACACGGGCAGCCTAGAGTTATATTATCAGGATATTCTGGATATTCTGGAGCTTGGAGATAAGCTGGATGACGAGACGTAGTATTTGTATCTGATAGTATTTATTCCGCTGTGTATTCTGTATGAGGACAAGTTTATATAACTGTCCATTGTTGTATTGAGTTGTATATTGACTCTGATGATGTGATGTAATGTAATAACAGATATAATTCTTTTGTTTTTAAATGATATTCATTTATCTATTATATATTGTTCCGCTGCGATATGTGAGATTCTGATATTGTTTTCTGTTTCTGTTTCTGCTCTTGTTCTGTTGTTGTTCTTCTTTCTTTTTCTTCTATCTTCTTCTTCTACCTTTTTCTTATTCCTTAAAACCATAACTTTTCGGGTTTCCGGCATTCGATGGCTCAGCAGTCGATAAAGTGAGTATCGATGTTGAATTTTCGAAAGTCGAAAATTTCGGGATGTTACAGTTGGTATCAGAGCATATGGTTAAGCGACAACCCTGCTCTGTTGGGTGTTACTCATTAGAGATAGAGTCAGTAGTACTCTAGAATGAGTTTGAGTGTAATAATAGATATGAGCGCGTATTTGTTATTTGAATATAAAATTGTTTTATATTGTGATGATTGGTTTGTTGAGTGGTATATGGATTCTGGTCGGTATTGTCCGTACAACTCTATCGATAGGGATCTCTAAACACTTATATAGAACAATTCGGCACAGTATTGTTTTAAATAGGGTAAATGAGACAATTTTGCCCAAAACTATTTTTGTATAGAAAAGAAATGTTTTTCTATAAAGTACTATAGTATATGGTTGCATGGATGTTAGGAAGTAATAATAGTGAATTATCATCACTAAAATTGAATAAGAAATTGAAATCATAACTCCAAAGTTAAGAGATAAATCCATGTACAAATGAAATTTGAAAATGTAAATTATAAATGTGACTTATAATTTGAAACGGAATTCTAGAGAAGTTTTTGGAAATGTTTTGAAAAGAATTTGAAAATTTTGGTGATTTGGAAAGTTTAAATCTTTTTGATTTGAAAATGAATTTCAAGGGTTTTGAAAAGTATTTTGGAGAGTTGAAAGCTCTAAACTCTTTTCGGTCGCTGGAAAATAACTTCGATGATGACCGCGGCATCGTTGGTGTTCATTTTCGGGTTTCCAAAAGAGGGAATTGCTGCTAAATTGTTTTAAATGGAAGTTGTTTTGAAAATTTGGATTTTGTTCTAGAAAATTCAAAGGATAATTTGAACTGTTTTCAAAAATGGTTTTTGAAATGTTGGTAAACTCTGGGATGTTACAGATATTTATGAAATATTACTAAGGAGATAACTTATACAAATAGAAATTGTTAATGTAAAATATGTAAATGTGATTGGAATTAAAGTTCATTTACAAATGAAATCTATAAATGTGAATTGAAAGTATAAGGAAATAAATTCATATATGAATAAAAATTATGAATATGAATTGTAAATATGATTTACAAATGAAAATAGAATTCAAAAGGATAATTGAAGATAAAATTCATAATGGAATTAGTAATGTGAATGGATAAATGATTTTATAAATCGAAATGTAAGTAAGTCAAAGACTTATAGAATAATTGAAATTTGATTTGGAAATCAGATTCGAATTGGAAATGAAAGAATTAGCGAATGAGTTTCAGAATGAATAAATAAATTAGAATTTGTAAGTAAGTAAAACTGAAATGGAAGATGAATGTGAAACTTTGTTCTGAAATTGTTAGTAAATGTAATTCAAGCTGAATATTGGAATTTAAAATGAATTAGAGAATGAAACTAATATATAGAGTGATATGAATTAGTAAATGAAAAATAATCGATAGAAATTCAATATTCAGAACAGAAGATAAAATTGAATTCAAATAGAAATTTGAAATGTAAAATTGAATGATAATGAATATGTAACTTCAATGGTGAAGTAAAAATGATATAAGAAGTATATATTGAAAATTTGTAATCGAATTTGCAAAATGATTTGAATGCTGTAACTAGATATAATGGCTAGTAGGATATACAGGTGTATAAAGGGATTGGAAAATTTATTTCACAGATAAATTTGAATTGCTCGAAAAAGGTACGTATTTGAGTTTTAATATGAGTTTTTGATGATTTCTCTCTAGCCACTTGGCTTTTTCTTTTTCTTTTTGAAATCTGAGAGTCCGTAGGGACGTTTTGTAGTCGTGCCGTATTAGCCGTGCAAAGGAGACGCTGGCAAAAATTTTTGAAAATTTCGAGTGTTAGAAAAATTTGAGAAAATTTTGAAAGTTTGAAATTTGAATTTAAACTCGAATTTGAATTGAGAAGTTAAACAATGTTGTTTGAAACTTATAATTGAAGTTGGAAAACGAGTTGAATGATAACGAATCTTTAATAGAAAGATTTGTTTTGATAATTTGAGAGAACTATTGAATTGTGAAAAATAGTAGACGAGTTAAGGACCTTTCTTCCTAACTTGTAATTTCGAGGACGAAATTCTTTTAAGGGGGGAAGTTTGTAACGACCCAGAATTTTTGATAATTAAAATTCGGATATTTAATTGATTTTAAATATTAATAAATGAATTTAAGAAGTCGAATAATTTATTATTCGAATATTGGATTTAATTTGATAATTAAATCGATAAATTAATAATTGAAGTTCCAGAGATAATTGTAAATCGAGTTTAAAATGATTGAAAATGATTTGGAAAATTTTATTTAATCATACTGGAGTTATAGAAAGGTTATAGAACTTTCAGAATCGAATTTGGAGTTAATTGTGAAAATTGAATATTTTAATATTTAATTATCGACTGTAAAAATAGCCAATTTTCGAACAGTCTCAGAATTGAACGAGACCAGTTCCATTGGATCCGTAATAGTTAGTTATTATCGGATTTCAATTTTCGTATCAATCGGAGTTGTCGTTTGACCGTGGCAACTCGAAACGCATCGATATCGTTTTAATTTTAAATCGTCGAGTTAAAAATAGTCATTTTTCAAACAGTGTCGGATTTCGACGAAACCAGTTTCATCGGATCCGTAATGTGATATTATTGTAAGATTTCAAATTTCGTAATTTTTGGATGTGCCGTTTGGCCGGGGCAAGCCAAAACGCCTTGAAATCGATTTAAATCGGTTTAATTTAAATTGATCGTTTTTCTCCGTATCTCGCACAGACGATCGAATTAGCTTCCGAAACCTGTTCCATTGTGTCCGGAACGCGGAAAAACCCTAGGATAGCTTGTCGGAACGTGAGGATTGGAGGCCGTTTGCTTTAACTGTTAAATCGAGAAATTTTCTCAATTAAATAATATTAAAATCCTTATATACATTAATAATTCTCAAAACCCTAGCTCTAAACAAAGCCAGCCGCCATCTTCTTATTATCAATGGCCGAAACCTTTCCTTCTTCCCCTTGATTTCTCTTCAAATCCATTGACAATTAACAGAAAGCTTCAACTACAAAGTTGAAGAGCACGTTGGGATTTTGCTATCCAACGGTAGAGATCGAGTCTCGAGCAACGTAGAGGGAGCAATTTTGGGTTGAACGTGCCGTGTTCGAACACGATTTTCGAGGAAACCAGGCAACCGAGCTCGACCGCTCTCTGGTCGTTGGTAGCTCGTGTGATGGCAAGTGGAATGGCAGCTGCTGATCATCGCCGAAGTGGACGAGGGGGTCGTGGCATCTAGGGCAAAACGGCGGCAAAGATGGGTTCGAGCTCGCGTGCGTTACTTACTGGAGCGGGAAGATGAAAATCACGGCCACGATTTTCTTTGTTAAAATGAACGGCAGATGTGAAACTGAGGTTTAAAAATTTAAATGAAATTGTAAATGTTAATTATATAAAAATTTGTATAAAGTTTAAAATGTTGTAACTCTATGATACGAGGTCGGATTGAGACGAAACAAGCGGCGTTGGAATCGTATCGCTGAACACTACGCGATGCAACTGGATTGGAAGCGATCGGGGTCAATGAAAATTTTGAGTGAAATTAAACGTCTGTTTAATTTTATTCGAAATGAACGCTGGAACGGAATTAAAATCTCGGTGAGATCTTCTCACTCAAATTGAAAAGTGGAATTTTCAGTTATTATTTGATTGTCTGTTTGGATTGTGATATTAGATATAGTAGGATATATCTATATATATGTAGCAATATATACATATTGGCATATGTATATATTGGATTGATTGATTTCCCGCCTCGTATAGCGGATGAGACCCTATTGCGCCGTTAGTAAGCGGATTTATAAAAACCTATATACCGCGATAATTCCGTACTGGAGCGGAATTGGTATTGTGCTGACGTTTTTGGATGCAGGGAAACAGGTTGGAGGGATCCAACTGGATTCCTCACCGTACTGATTATTTACAGATATTTTGATATATTCTGTTATCATATGATGATATATGATATTTGACTGTTGTGATGGACTGATTGGTGTTGTTGCATCATCGGATTCAGTTTTGAAATGTAAAAAAAATAACGACTGTTATTTTAAAAAGGGGTTTTAAAGTGATTTGTAGAAATATACGTTTTATTGAAATTTTTGAATTGGTTTATTTTAAATAAATAAATGTTAAAATTTTAAATGTTAGTAAATTTGTGATTTTTGTGAAATACGACAAAAATGTTATTTTTGAAATAAATAATTGATAAAGATTATGAAATAGTTTAAATTGGAATTGTTGAAGTATTTTAAACAATTCATATAAAAAGATTTATAAAAATTGATATTTTTATAAATTTAAAATATTGGAATTTTGAAATGAGTTTTATTAAGTGTTAAAGTCAAATAAAATGGATTCCATAAGTGGATAGAAATTTATAGATTTATAAATTGTGAGGTTATTAAATGAATAGATTTTGTAAAACAAAAAGATTTATAAGCAATTATCTTATAAATCGGATTTTGACATTTAGATGAGAAATGAATAGATGTTGTAAATAAATGAATTATAAGTTCTTAACTTATAATATAGACCTCCGGTATATAATTGAGATATATAAGTTGAATTGGATAACTTAGAAATCGAAGTTTTATAAATAGAAATGGGATTTATAAACATTGTTTTATAAATTAAAAATCAATATAATTTGATAATTTAACATTGAAGTTATTAAAGGAGATATATTCGTGATTTTGGACAGCGAATTATCCTTTAAGTTAAATGTGTAGAAATTGTTAAAATTGGGATAGTGATTATATTCACGATTTTGGACAGTGAATATATATTATTGAATAAAATCAATATGTTTTGGGAAAAGGAATATTGTTAAATGAAGTTGTTTTAAAAGATGTTTTAAAACGTGTGAACTATCGAAATCATAGATTTCAACATTTATTGTTGAAATAGACGTTTTCGAGGAGAAATAAGGAAATGGTGGACTATAACACTGTTGTTATAGTAAATGATTTCCGAAAGGAAATATTTTATATAGTATTGGGATTTATATATCTATCTAAACTTCGAATCCCTATACTAGTGACTTCGAGTCGTCGTAACGATGTTTTACGCAACATTCGTTTTGACTCAAATAGATGTTGAAATTTATGATTTCCTTAAAGAATGAATATATACTTAATTTTGATTTAAGTATATCGAATATTTTCAAATGTTGAAAATAAATGATTTGTGAAATACTTATTTTTAAATAAGTATGGAAATGCTTTTCCAATATGAGATGAACTGTTTTGAGATTTTATCTTCAAAGATAAAATGAAATGTGGAAATTGATTTGAAATTGTTTTCAAATGATTAAGTGTGGAAATTTTTTATCTAGTAAAAGATATTTTTGAAGATGAAATAATTTGGAAAATTATTTGGAATCTGATGATGTTGCGCATCTTTATTGATAGTTAAATAACCGACTATCAATAATTACCTTTAGATAGGTATTGGTTGTGAATTGGATGAATTTGAATGCCACACTTGTTTTTAAATAAGCGCTCACTATTCGGGTTAGCCGGGAAAGGACCATGGGGTCGTATAACCCATTCCGGATATGTGATACGTCGTTATGAATTGCATTTGAAGACCGGTGTTGAAGACCGGATATTTTTGAAAACGGAAGGATTACCGTCGAGTTACTCTACATCGACTGATCTTCGATTTAGAGGTTTTATCACCCTTAGTGACGGGAAATCCTGACGTGATTGAAAATTATCCGGATGTGCAAGGGCTTCGTGAGAAGTGCCTTCGGTTCTGTTCGATCCCGGAACAGACTTGTATGGATTGTGTGTCTGACGTTACAATTTGAGATATAAAGCTGATTTCTTTCAAATACATTTCTGTTGGTGGCGGAGAATTTATTCTCTTAGCTTAACACCCTTCTCTGAGACGTACGAGCTCAGAGGTTATGTAGTTGAAATTCATCAGCGATATATCCCAATTTGGTAACGTGGCATACTGAGTGTTGCTGTGAAATGATCAGTGTTTGATCATTTGTGATATGATCATTTGTTTGATCTTATATCTTTGTGATCATAGGTTGATCATTTTTGTTTGACCCGAAGCAGGGCTTTTTGTAGAAAGCGTAGCTTTGTGGACGAGACTTCGTCGAGCCTCACACCCCGGAAATGGTCGAAACAGGAAGGATGCAGCAAGGTTCTAGGGAGTAGCGCCCCTTAGTGTATGTCATTCCTTCTGGATAAAGGTGGTATCATGGTATGGAGCCCAGATACTTAACCTCTGTGGTTACTGCATTATTATTATCTATGTGGTTTGTTGCGAATCGGGGATCCTCGGGAAGATCGGTGACGATCGGGGGATGGCATACGCGTGTCAGTAGTTACCTATTTTTGCAGAGGTAACCCGGCCTTGTGTTGGCAGAGATCCGGTTAGGTTCTCGGGTCGTCTATTCCAGGGACGTACCCATCGTGGATAGGAAGTTCCTTAGCCTGACCATTTGTTGGAAATCCAAAGAAACAATACGAGCCTTGTACGGTTTTAGTTGTAGAACCTGCCATTCACTTATGGTGGTCACCACTGTTTGGATGGTAGCTATAGTAGGCATAGTTCGGAATGTCTATGCTGGCTAAGATTAATATTATACTTTCGAAATGTTTTCTACACTATGCACTAATAATAATATCAAAAATGATTTGATTTTGCGTAGTAAGCATCTTTGACTATTATAAGAAGAAATCTCCTCCAATTCTGCGTTTGCATTGTGTGTGTGGTGGGAGGTCTTATGGTAGTCTCATTTTCCAAAAAGCATTGCGAATTTGTTTTATTTTCTTTGTGAAAGAATAACTGTTTTACGATCTCACACCAGTCACCATGACTGACTCGGAGTTTATTGTTCCCTTCTAAACTCTGGGTGCCCACAAATTTTCCACACGGGCAGCCTAGAGTTATATTATCAGGATATTCTGGATATTCTGGAGCTTGGAGATAAGCTGGATGACGAGACGTAGTATTTGTATCTGATAGTATTTATTCCGCTGTGTATTCTGTATGAGGACAAGTTTATATAACTGTCCATTGTTGTATTGAGTTGTATATTGACTCTGATGATGTGATGTAATGTAATAACAGATATAATTCTTTTGTTTTTAAATGATATTCATTTATCTATTATATATTGTTCCGCTGCGATATGTGAGATTCTGATATTGTTTTCTGTTTCTGTTTCTGCTCTTGTTCTGTTGTTGTTCTTCTTTCTTTTTCTTCTATCTTCTTCTTCTACCTTTTTCTTATTCCTTAAAACCATAACTTTTCGGGTTTCCGGCATTCGATGGCTCAGCAGTCGATAAAGTGAGTATCGATGTTGAATTTTCGAAAGTCGAAAATTTCGGGATGTTACATTCGTCGTGGGTGCACCGGAATCAATCGGAAGGGGGGGAATCGAAGCATGGGATTGCGGTGGAGGTCTGGATGTGATGGTGAGGTCTTAGGCGATCGTAGGCGGCGGCGCATGAGGCTTTTGACGATGGGTTTTTGTTCCAGAAAGGTACTCGTCTATCTCGATTTTGATAGGTGAAGTTGATTGGAGTTCTGGGTGGTCGGGACGACTGAGGGGGAGATCGGCGACTAGTTGGTGGCCAGAACGTTGGTCGGAGAAGCAAGGGCGCGACGTGCACGTGCACGTGTATACGATTGTGTCTGGGTTGTCGATTGATTTGGGAAGAAGAATGGGTCTTGGGTTTAACTCAGGAAATCTGGTTGTTTGGCTCGAAGTCGAGATGATGTGAGGAATACACGGGGCTTGGCTCGGGGAAATGATGGGTTAAGCTCGGGTTTCTCTTGTTATGATATCCAGTTTAAAATAAAGCAAAATAACAAGTTTAAATGAAAACATAAGTTAGTTAACAAGTTTTTAATAAATTTTAAAGTCATATGGTTTGAAATTTAATTTGTTTTTTATTTGAAAATTTTATATTAGGTTAATTAATTGAATTAATATGGAATTGTTCTCAAAATAAAAAGATTTAATTAAGTGATTAATTAAGATAATGATTAATTAAAGTTGATTAAGGTTTTGATGATTAATGATTTAATTAATAAGGTAATTAAAAGATTAATTACTTAATGTAATCAATTAATGGGGTTTATTAATTAAAGGAAATTAATTACTTAAAGATAATTACTTAATTAAAAGTAATTAATTTATGATCAAGGTGATTAATTAAAGCATAATTAATTAATAGGGTTAATTAATTAAAGAGATTAATTTGAGGGTAAGTAATTAATAAAGATTAATTAATTAAGGAAAGTAATTAAAGTTAATTAATTAAGGACAATTAAATTAAGATAATTAATTGGTTAAATTAATTAAGGATAAGTAATTACTCAATTAATTAGGGGTAATTACAAAATGAAAGTAATTGAAAGTAAATTACTTAAGGGAAGTAATTAAAAATTCATTACTTAGGGTAATTAACCAAAGGATTAATAAAATTTTACTTGTGAATGTTTGGACTTGACTGAATGGTCGAATTGTTGATATTCCCTGATATTGATGCTGTGTGATATATTCTGATTTGTGTGTGATCTGTATCGTAGTTTATTTATCTAGGATGAATGTAATGTAATATCTGTAATTTATATATCTGTGATCTGTGAACAAAAGATAAGCGTTATAGTTATACCGCTTATCAATTATATTTCTGTATTTGATCTGTGATGATTGAATGTTGTTGCACTATTGTGTGTGAAACCCCTGGACCACACTCTTACATACACAAATATGGATTTCACGTGGAAATCGGTTAAGTCACAGATGATTTAAATTTGATGTTTTTGAAATTGAAATTTTAATTTCAATTGATTTTGAAATTGGAAATTTGGGTTTAAAGTGAAAAGCTTTTGAAATGGAATTTCAAAGATAAAACTTATTTTCGAATAACTTGATTAAGTTTTGAAATTTAAATAATTTGATTTAAATCTGAATTCAAGTTTGAAATTGAATTCTATGATTTGAAACTAGGGATTAAAGATGTTGTACAAGTTATATATGGGTTAAACCATTTTAAAGGTATTGATTTGGGAATTTGAATTTAATTCAAGGGTTTTAACTCGTGTAAATATAACTGGATTTTTTCGAAATGAAAACTATTGTTTTCAAATAATAATAGCTTTCATTTTAAGAAAGGATTTCCAAATTGTGTTGAAAGGTTTCAAGTTTGAAATGGAATTGAAATGTTTTGAAAGCTATGAAATGAGTCTTTGATTCAAAGACCGGATGAGTTAATCCAACTTGAAATAGAATTGTTTTAAAAGACTATAAATGAATCTTTGGAAACGAGTTTTGAAAGCTATAAGTTAAATCTTGATTTAAAGATTTAACGAGTAAACCTATTCAATTAAAATGGAAATTGTTTTGAAATCCATGAATGGATCTTTGTGAAGGGGGTGAACTTTGTGAATTGGATCTTTTTGTTTAAAAGATTAAAAGTATGGAAATTTATTTAAACCATTGAAGGTTGTTGAAATGAATCTTTTTGTTTAAAAGATTGGAAATGGTAATTTGTTTTAACCATTCGAATGAAAAGTTTTGGGCTTTAAGCTGTGATTTAACTGAGACCCCAGTATCCATATGATTTTTAATTGCGCTCATTATTCGGTTTAGCCGGGAAAGGACCCTTGTGTCATATAACCCATTCTGAATAATGATACGACGTATATGGATAGCATTTGAAGACCGGTGGTGAAGACCGGATACTTTCGAAAACGAAAGGATTACCATTGATTGTCTCTGCATCGGCTGATCCCCGGAATATAGATTTTAGCACCCTTTGTGATGGGAAGTCCGGACGTGATTAGAAATTATCCGGATTTGCAAGGGCTTCTTTGGAAGTGCCTTCGGTTCTGTTCGAACCCGGAACAGACTTGTATGGTTGTATGTCTGACATTACACTTTGAGATATAAAGCTGATTTCTTTCAAATACATTTTTGTTGGTGGCGGAGAATTTATTCTCTTAGCTTAACATCCTTCTCTGAGACGTACGAGCTCAGAGGTTATGTAGTTGAAGGTTATCATTGATATACTCCCAATTTGGTAGTGTGGCATGCTGAGTGTTGCTGTGTGTTGATGATCATTCGTTGATCATTTGTGACCAAAGCATGGCTTTGTGAAAAAGCGTAGCTTTGTGGACGAGACTTCGTCGAGCCTCACAACCCGGTAATGGTCGAAACATGAATGTTGCGGCAAGGTTTTTAGGGGTCGCGCCCCTAGGGTATGTCCATTTTCTTCTGGATAAAGGGTGGTATCATGGTATGGAGCCCAGATACTGAACTCGTGTGGACACTGTAAATTTATTATTGTGTGATGTTGCTTTGTTGGTTGAGGGGCCCCTCGGATAAAGGTCGGTAACGACTGGGAATGGCATACTCGTGTGGTAGTTACCTAGTTACAGCTTGGTTAAAGCATGAGGTAGCGTCGCCTTTTTTAGCAGAGATCCGGTTAGGTTCTCGGGGCGTCTTTCCAGAGGCGTTCCCATTTCAGTAAGGAAGTTCCTTTGCCTGACCATTTGTTGTAAATCCAAAGAAACAATACGCGCTCTGTACGGTTTTAGTTATATAACCTGCCATTTACTTATGGTGGTCACCACTATTTAGATGGTAGCTATAGTAGGCATACAATAATGGTTGTATGCTGGCTAAGATTAATATCATACTTTCGAAATGTTTCCTACACTATGCACTAGTAATAATATCAGAAAGAGTTCCTTTTTGCGTAGTAAGCATGTTTGACTATCATAAGAAGAAATCTCCTCCAATTCTGCGATTGCATTGTGTGTATGGCGGGAGGTCTTATGGTAGTTTCATTTTCCAAAAGCATTGCGAATTTCAATGTTTAAAATTCTTTTGTTGTTGTTTAAAGATAAACTATTTTTTGTTTGCTCATACCAGCCCCATGATTGACCTGGAGTTTATTGTTCCCTTCCTAAACTCTGGGTGCCCACAATTTTCCACACGGGCAGTCTAGAGTTGGGTTTTTCAGATAGTCAGGCCTAGTAGACTAGTTGGAGCTAGTTCAGTTCATCGGAGATCAGGACTGGCGTTGCTTATCTTGGTGCATCGTAATGATGGTTCGAGCTTGACATTGGAGTGGTTGGACTCAGCCTCTCTGGCTGATCATTTGGAGTTATCACTGCTGTTTTTTGCTGTATCATTATTTATCTCTGATATTGTTGTATCATATTGATATCATTGTTGTATATCATTATGGATATTGTATTGGATTGGAGTTGTATATGATATCATTCATTTCTTTATTCCGCTGTGTTGTTATACTTACTGTGTTATAAGCTCCGACGAGCCAGATTTGGCGTTTGAATCTGCGGCACTTTGAGTACAAGTGAAGTACGGGTGCCGATTTTCGAAGGCCGAGTTCAAGATCGTTACAACAATGGAAGCCAAAACATAGATATCTTTTTTTGTCATTTAGGTTATCTCCATGAAATTAAAAATCATTCTCGAAATTTCTGAACCCCAAAAACATTTAAAATATAAATTAAAAGTTGTACCAGACGCTTCATTAACATGTAAACCACTTGCTTTAGTTCTGAAACACTATGTTGACATTGAGCTACTTGAGTATCTTTGATTTGTGAGAGAACCGCCTTGGCCGCAGTCATGCCTCTTCCCATTCCACGTAGTCGTCCCGGTCTATCTTGTTCCAACACTTGTGAGACAGCATCATCTTTGAAATTACATGTTAAGCTAGATTATGATTCATTTTCCACCTTTTTTATTTTCTCCTACAAAAAATATATTTTAAATATGAGTTCTAAATTATATTATTTTCAAAATAATTACTTTAAAAAAGTTCAAAAGCACTTTCAATAATTTCGGCAACATGTGCATTCATGGGTTCGCCATTCTTTTGAGTGTGATATTTAACCCAAACATCAACTCTAGAAATGGAAGAAGGATTTACACTTTCCTCTTTCTGCATTAAAAATGACATAACATTAGATAAAACAACTAATCATAGTAAATTAATCAAATTTTTTTTCTCACCATATCTTCAGTTAACCGTGCCATTCCTCAACGACTACAAGTATGTGGCATTTGTTTACCCCTCATGGATTTGAATTTTTCACTTCGTAACTATTTATAAAGATTTATCACATTTATTAGTTAATTTGCATTCTTTGTGCACTTATATTTTATATATAGAAATGATTAAAACAATTACTATATAATTACCTTAAACTCATTACTCGTTCTGGACTCAACAAACCTTTTCCATTTCTTCATAGTTTTGACATTTTCTGGTTTTAGTCGAAGCCGTTCCTCCGTGGTTTTTGCCTTTAATAACTTGTCAACTAGTTTGCTTTTTGAACACCTCCAAATACATCCCATTTGCCAAAGAATGGGAACCTTTTGCCATTCTTCATCCAGTTTAAATCTAGCCTGTAACAAAGAAAAATATCAAAATATAGTAACTTTATTTAAAAACTGAATAAAGAAATTAATAAGATCGCAAAATTTTGATAATCAACATTAGCCATGGACTACATATCAACACTTCTAAAATTATTGTTTTCCAACTTAAGAATGCACCCTTAATCTTTAACACAAACTAAACGCTATTTTAATTTGTTGGAAAGGTTTTCAGAACATGGATTAACCAATGTTTTAGAAAGTGTGATTTGTGGACACAATAATTACAGGCTATCTGTAACAACCCGTAAATTTCATGGATTTAATTTGGTTAAATTAATAAGTTTGTAATTAACTTTAGAAGAAAAATAAATTAAAAACCTACTTATAGTAATTCGAAGTTAATTCAAATGATTTTAAGTAGTAAAAAGAATTTTACCTGTATATGAATTGAATATGAGGAATTTAAGGAAAATACTAAACTGATATAATGTAATAAACATTGTTAACAGTAAATGGAATATGATAATAAGAACAATTGCAAGTTTTGTATTTATGGGCAAATTAATATTGATAGGTAATAATTGTTGTAGAGAATAAATTTCAAATGTCTTAAATTGAAAAATGGTGACAACTATTGTCCGTTAACAATGCATGTAATTAATAGCGATTAAATAAAATTAATCATTGCCTTTTTGTAAGTTAAGAGAAGAACTGAAGATTTTGAAGGTAAAATCAATAGAAAGGTTAAGTTGGGAAGTTGAACAAAATTCTAATAAAGGATAATAATGGAAAACGTATACAATCAATATAGGTAATTGGTAATTACAATGTTGTTGAAATTATTAAACGTTTCCTATGATAATTAATAAATAACGAAAGGGGTAAGCATATTTATTTAGAGTATTAATTACAATTGGATAGAGATTTAAGTAACAATGTTTAAATGCAATGTAAGTAATCCCAATTTAAGTCAATAATAAGGAATTGGGGTGAATTCAAATTTTGTAACGTATATTATAAATTACCTGCTTATTTGTTAATGGAATTTGAAATTTTGATAAGTGATAAATAAAATGAATGAAGGTTACCCTAATTGAAAATGAAGTAACGTTCATTTAATAGTTGGGTAGTTATAGGGTCGTATTTATTATTGGCGTTACTTTAATAATAATGGTTAATTGTGAAATTTATACAAGAAATATGTAAGTAGTAACTAAGAAAGGAATACGTATAGAATGATTTTGACCTATATTTAAGTGTAAGTTAAAAGTGAAATTAAATTTAATACATTAATTTTGGGAACTTATTTTAATAAGTTGGATTCAATTTATAATGAAGGGGTTATTTTAAGAAATTGAAATAAATACTATGATTTGGTAAATTTAGTTACTTTAAAATTGAAAAGGAAATTGGTTTAAAGAATTATGAATTAATAAGTAGGTCAAGATTATGTAGTCTTTGAATTATTGAATTTGAATCTTTAATAGTGGGTCAATTTGTTAATTCATAATAGTTGGACTTATTGAAATAAATGAAATCAAATTTTTATTTATAGCGTCAAATTAAAATTTTAGTTGAAATTTGGGAAATATTTATGTAATAATTTTAAATCTAACGGTAAAATCTCCTATTTGAAATATGAATGGAATGAAATGAATGTATGTAAATGTATACTAGGTTATTTATCAAATAGAAGGAAAGAAGAGTAAATATCGAATTGATTGATGAATAAATATACATTGAATAGTAATTGTATGTAAAGTTGATGTAAATTGTATAAAATTTATCTAAGATAATGAATTGCAATAATTGTGGGTTGATAATAAGGTGTGAATGGAAATTTGATTTGTTATATTAAATGAATGGGATTCAAATTTATTGGGAAAGGTAAATGGATATTTGGTAATAAATGTAAATGGACTTCAATAGTGAATTTAGTTAATTTGAATATATAATAAATAATGATTTAATGGAAACCTATACTCTGTATATATCTATAATATTTGAGTGTAAATAATATATACTTATAAATGTAGGTTTAATTTCCTTAAAATAAAGAATAGGAAAAAAATTGAATTTTAAAGAAAGAAATATATGTTTATTTGAACTGTGATTTAGCTTACAGACTGATTATAAGAATAGGAAAATAATCTATTTATTACTCTTGTGTATAAACAATAAATTTATAAACGTGGTTAAATAAACAATTGTTCTATTTTTCATCCTTTTTGTTTGGCTATTTTGAAATTTAACTTTGTTATTAATTGCAATCAAGGTAATGGAAATATTTTAATTAAAAGGAAAGAAAACGTAAAAGGAAAGAAACATTGATTGTAATTAATAGATGTAATAAAAGAAATGCGCGTTTTGTGTTAAACAGAAATGGTGCTTTAAAGGAAATAAAAGAATTGAACGTTTTCATTTTTAAGCTAAGTATAATTTTATTAATTGTGCGTAGATTAAAAAAATTTATATGTGTACAAATTGAGTATTATTTGAGTGAATGAAATTAATTTGGTTATGTTTCGGAGAAATTGAATTTCAAAATGTGTATGTGGTCCCTTCATTTCTTTTTTTTTATCACATGTACGTTTTAAAATATTTATCTCATTTTTTTTATACTTGGTCCGTTCATTTCTCCTTCTATTTAACACCTAAGCCTAGACCTTTAGGCTACTTTTAATTCTTTCCATCTCATTTCTTTTCTCTCTTCACCTTCCTCCTTTCTTTTTCATTTTTTTTTCCTTCTTCTTCAAATCTTCTTCTTCTTTTTTTGAAAGTTTCTTTTCTTTTTCAATTCTTCAACTTCTTTAAATTTTCTTCTTCTTTTTCAAACACTCTTCTTCAAATCCAGATCCATACAAAATTCTCTATCTCTTCCAAAACATTCTTAAAAAAAAAGGGATTAAGGAAAGAAAAAATCAAAATAAAATATTACGGAACAAGATAGCAATCAAGAAGGAGACTAAGGAAACATAGAGCGGAGCTTTGGATTAGAAGTTTAATTTTTTTTTTTGATTCGTAAAAGGTGAGTGTTTTAACCCACTCACAATTTCTAAAATATCTCATGTTTGTTAAATTGATATACGTTGTGATCTGAAATTTATTTATGTCTGTTTGGCCTATTTTTATCATCATCTCAGTTAATTACCTCTATTTAATTAAATTGTTGTTTATTATTTATTGCATATTAACTGCTAGTTATTACTTGTATATATTATCAGTTATATATATTGATATTGATTTACTGTTGGATGATGATTTTGATTTGGATGATGGATGATAATGGATGAATGGATGTTTTACTGTATATCATAAAGTCTGCAAGTTCGTTACTGATTTATCTTTATTTATTTTGGGATTGCGGTTTGAAATGATATACAACCGCAAATTTTTATTTTTAAATTGCGGATTGAAATGATAAATACCCGTATCACTTGACCATG
Source organism: Allium fistulosum (assembly GCA_030737815.1). NCBI lineage: Eukaryota > Viridiplantae > Streptophyta > Magnoliopsida > Asparagales > Amaryllidaceae > Allium > Allium fistulosum. The sequence goes on from CM060902.1 coordinate 1,030,358,099, forward strand.
GGATAGAAAATTATATACAGGCACCGTGGTCTATATATATATATTTTAAAGTGATTTCTATGGTTTGGATGGGATACAGTTTATAAAAAAATTTAATTTTGATATTTTGATATTAAAATGTTTTGAAACATAATTTTTTTAAAGATATGATATTTTGATATTAAAATGTTTTGAAACAAAATTTTTTAAAGATATGATATTTTTGATATTAAAATGTTTTGAAACAAATTTTTTTAAAGATATGATATTTTTGATATTAAATGTTTTGAAACATAATTTTTTTTAAAGATATGATATTTTTGATATTAAAATGTTTTGAAACAAAATTTTGTAAAGATATGATATTTTTGATATTAAAATGTTTTGAAACATAATTTTTTTTAAAGATATGATATTTTGATATTAAAATGTTTTGAAACATAATTTTTTAAAGATATGATACTTTTGATATTAAAATGTTTTGAAACATAATTTTGTAAAGATATGATATTTTGGATATTAAATGTTTTAAAACATAATTTTTTTAAAGACATGATATTTTTGATATTAAAATGTTTTGAAACAAAATGTTGTAAAGATATGATATTTTTGATATTAAAATGTTTGAAACATAATTTTGTAAAGATATGATATTTTTGATATTAAAATGATTTGAGTGATATTTTTGATACTAAATGATTTGAAATGTAGTTTTGTAAAGATATGATATTTTGATATATTAAATGATTTGGAATGAAGTTCTGAAAGATATGACATTTTGATAATAAAATGATTTGGAAATGATCTTGAAAGGTTATGATATGTCGAAATTGAAATGGTTTGGAAATTGAAAGTGAAATTTAAATTCATGGTTTAGACTCCATTTAAAGAAAATATATTTGTGAAGTCATGGAAACTATTTTTCTTTATAAAGAAATCTAAAGTAAACCATTTATTTATATGCCGTTGAATATCCAAACCGTCCAAGTTTTAGAAGTTATGGTTTTAAAGCTATGAATTTCGAAGTATTATGTTTTGAAAAGTATAATTCAAAGGTTGGTTTCGAGGTATTATAAATTTTAAAGGTGGTATGATTTTTTTTTTTGAAAGAAAATATATTTTGGAATAAAAATGATATCATATTGAGTTGGGTTTTAAAAGGAAATGATATCGTATCTATATGGTTTTGAAATAGATATTTTGTTCCGATTTTGAAAGTATAAACTATTTCAAAGTGACCACGGTGTTATAATAACGATTGGTTGTTAAAGAGACCGGGATCGGATATGGACATACTCTCTGTCGATACCAAAAACCACTTTGACAACCGTGTACGCGGTGGAGATTCCAGAATGAAGTAGGATGGTGGCGACGTTCTTAAGGTATGTTACGTGGACCCAACTCCCGTGAGTTGGCATAAGGTGGCTAAAACATGAGCGATCTCGGACCAGTGAGGTAGCACCTCTTCTCGGACACATTTCTTCGATATTATACTCTTACTTGTGATTTGACTAGATGGCCATCCTCCGATTTGGGAATGTTGTTCGAGGTGGAACGGTAGTGGCTGCTATGCGTATCCATCAGTCCGTGTGCGTAATTGGTATATCTACCCTGGCATTGCCTAGTTGTGCCGTGTCACCTACCATATCGAGCTTTACTACGATTATGATTTTAAGATCCGACCGCGTTAAGGTTCTCCATCCCCTTAACGCTATTTTCTATATGATTATACTTTACTGATTAGACACTACTGTATATATCGAATATTACTACATAGTAGATAGTTTAATGGATCCTTAAGAGATGTGAATCCCGAACATTTCTTAAGTTACTGCACTCACGTTAGACACTGGATAGGAGATGTCAAACCCCATAAACATCTCTGACACCGTTTACACTCATATTTATTTCATTGATTTAACTTACATAAGATCTTTTAGTTCTGACTCGAGTGTTTTGTCTTTTCAATTCGCTCGGGTCAGCCTGAGCATTTCAGGATTTGAAGGCCCTATTTCTGAAGGACGAAGACGAAGATTTTATTATTACTATTTGTTATATATTCTACTACACCATTGTATTCCGCTACATAATTATCATTCTCTGGTATGTGTAACTCTGATATGTATTGTATAAGTATAATCAAATGTTTTGTAAAACAGCTTCATGAACTGTTATTTGATTATTATATTTTATCGTTCCGCTGCAAGATTCTATTTTGTTTCTTTTATTTCTCCACTTTTTCTTATTTACCCCATAACAACCCACCCTTATGTATGGTTTAAGTTGACATGTGTGTCTGCCTATGCACTTGGAGGGTGCAGCATGATAGGGGGTTCTCGCATTTGGTTTGGTAGCAAGCGGATGACTCTTACTCCTACATGTCCCTACGGGGTTGGTGCAGTCGAGAGGCTGGCTGTAAAGGCAGAACACAGGTACAGCTGTATGCTACGGTGGGCGTTACCCCACTGACGTGGTCTGTTACAGTTGGTATCAGAGCTTTGTTTTAGCGATAAACTTTAGCTTTGTGGGGTTTGACTCTTTATTAATAGGGTAGTAATACCCTATGGGAGTCGCTGAGTGTATATATATGAGAAAGCGTATTTGTTAGTGTTATAAATGGTTTTAATATTGTGTTAATTTGTTCCGTTTTGTATTTATAAATTCTGGTTGATGAATGGGACGTTGTGACATCAATAGGGGTTTTTAAACACTTAATAGGACAGACCGACATAATATTTATTTTTATATAGGTGAATGAAATAATTTTACCTATTATATCTTCTATATATAAAATAAAAATTTTCAAATGATATCTATATTTGGCTGCAATAGATTGGTTGTTAGGTAATAAAGTGTATAAAGAATAATAGAAATAAGATTTAAAAATAAAATAATTGAAATTTGGAAATTTAGAACTTAAGTTCTGGGGTTTTGAAAATTCTTTCAAATGATTTCGAATAGTATATGATATTAAAAGAAGTATTTTAGATATAACTATTTCAATATAACTTGAAAGGAATATTTTAATGGAAAATTTTGGAGAAAATAAGCTTTGCACCTGCCTCTTTGTTGCTGGAAAATAATTTCGGTGATGAGTGCACGCATCATCGACTTTCATTTTCGAGTTTCGAAGTGGGAAGGCCACTGCAGTAGTTTTACTGCAGATTCATTTTTGGAAAATATATATAAATTTTGAATTGTTTTAAATATAATTAGAGATATATAAGTTGTAAGAATATATTTATCTATTATTTTAAAATAATTTAGAATTTAACCCGGTATTTAATTCTTAGATTTTCGTTAATAAATTATTCAATTATTGTAGTAAAATGAAAAATAAGTAACGAATAATTGAAACCCTAAATAAGATAAGAGATTTAAATGCTAAGTTATAAATGGAAATTAAAGAAAATTTGAAATTTGTAAAATATGAGACAAAAGAGTAATATCGTTGAACATTAAAATTTAATTAAAGGATGAGATAAAACTTGTATAAGTTCATTTGAATTTTCTTTAACATATATAACCAGTGATGGAGCCAGGAATTTAGATTACCCTGGGCTAACTAATATTTGCATTTAACAAAACTTGGCAAGAAAAAAAACAGTAACAATGTGCGAGGTTAAAAGTTCATGCAAGAATTTCAAATTTTAGAAATAATAAAATATTGAACGAAAACTAAATGAAATTAAAAAAAGATCCTAGATGAGAAACTAACTAAAACAATACCAAATTTACATCAAACATAAGACAAAAAGTTGCTTGATTTTGTTTTTACAATGGACTTTTTTTTAGCATTGGTAAAAATATAATTTCACAATTTTCACCCGGGCTATAGCCCAGGGTAAAACATGAATAGGTCCGTCCCTGTATATAACTTACCAAATATAAAAGTTGAAATGTTTAATAAGAAATATAATAGAAATTTGTACAAGTAAAAAGTAGGTAATGAAGTACTCAATAAATTTGCTATATTAAATGATAATTTAATATTATAAACTTAAGTTATAATTGAAGTTTTACCAAGTAAATAAAATTTTAAAGTAAGTATGACAAAAGGATGATTATAAACTTAAGTAATTAAAGTGTGAATAAATAAGATCATGCAAAAATAAATGAGTGTAATATAATATAGAGAAATTGTAAACTTAAGAAAAGGGTTGAAGTTATTTTTCTAAATAAAATAGAATGAAATAAAATGAAAATAAAGGAAGTAATCACTGAATATATGAAAGAAAGGAAATCAAACAACTAAAGTATGAAATAAATTTATAATAAGTTAATTTGCTTTGGTAGTCTGAATTATTATTGGTTGATTTATGGTTGGTTGGGTAAGGAAATTTGAAGTTGTTGGGTGAATAAATAATCTATTTTTGTTCCATCTAGGACTGTTGAGTAAATGATGAACTTGATAGTTATTTTCATTCCGTACAATTTGAAGTTTTGAACCCGAACAACTATTTGTTTGTTTGATCGAATGGTTGTTTTGTTTTGGATGTGTATGCTGTTGTGAAATTGATGGTTGTTGTATTGATTGATGGTTAATGGTTGAAACTACTTAAATATTTCACTTTATATAAATTATTAACCTTTGGATTTTATAAGTAAAATGCAGGTTAGGGAAGCAATTGCTACTGCTTTTGGTTCCATAAATTTAGCGTAATTGCCCGACAAATAGGTACGTTTAGGATTACGATTTATAGCGCTATTTTATATTTTCCCGTGTTGGGATAGTGTATTTTAGAAATTATACGTGATATTTTGTATATTTAATATTATATTTTTCTCCCGAGCCTCTCCGTACAAAGGAGACTCTGCCAAAATTTTCCATAAATTTTGGACATAGAAAATTTTTGAAAATGTTTTACAAACTTTAATAATTTAAGTATCAAAGGATATAATGATTTTAAAATGGGTATATTTTATTTAAAGTAATAAAATTTTGTAAATTATTGTTTATAAGTTAATATTTTGAATAAGATGTATTGTTTATTTAATTCTTCGTTTCTCTTCTTTTCCCTTTTCGAGGACGAAAAGTTTTGAGTGGGGGAGAGTGTAACAACCCGTAAATTTCATGGATTTAATTTGGTTAAATTAATAAGTTTGTAATTAACTTTAGAAGAAAAATAAATTAAAAACCTACTTATAGTAATTTGAAGTTAATTCAAATGATTTTAAGTAGTAAAAAGAATTTTACCTGTATATGAATTGAATATGAGGAATTTAAGGAAAATACTAAACTGATATAATGTAATAAACATTGTTAACAGTAAATGGAATATGATAATAAGAACAATTGCAAGTTTTGTATTTATGGGCAAATTAATATTGATAGGTAATAATTGTTGTAGAGAATAAATTTCAAATGTCTTAAATTGAAAAATGGTGACAACTATTGTCCGTTAACAATGCATGTAATTAATAGCGATTAAATAAAATTAATCATTGCCTTTTTGTAAGTTAAGAGAAGAACTGAAGATTTTGAAGGTAAAATCAATAGAAAGGTTAAGTTGGGAAGTTGAACAAAATTCTAATAAAGGATAATAATGGAAAACGTATACAATCAATATAGGTAATTGGTAATTACAATGTTGTTGAAATTATTAAACGTTTCCTGTGATAATTAATAAATAACGAAAGGGGTAAGCATATTTATTTAGAGTATTAATTACAATTGGATAGAGATTTAAGTAACAACGTTTAAATGCAATGTAAGTAATCCCAATTTAAGTCAATAATAAGGAATTGGGGTGAATTCAAATTTTGTAACGTATATTATAAATTACCTGCTTATTTGTTAATGGAATTTGAAATTTTGATAAGTGATAAATAAAATGAATGAAGGTTACCCTAATTGAAAATGAAGTAATGTTCATTTAATAGTTGGGTAGTTATAGGGTCGTATTTATTATTGGCGTTACTTTAATAATAATGGTTAATTGTGAAATTTATACAAGAAATATGTAAGTAGTAACTAAGAAAGGAATACGTATAGAATGATTTTGACCTATATTTAAGTGTAAGTTAAAAGTGAAATTAAATTTAATACATTAATTTTGGGAACTTATTTTAATAAGTTGGATTCAATTTATAATGAAGGGGTTATTTTAAGAAATTGAAATAAATACTATGATTTGGTAAATTTAGTTACTTTAAAATTGAAAAGGAAATTGGTTTAAAGAATTATGAATTAATAAGTAGGTCAAGATTATGTAGTCTTTGAATTATTGAATTTGAATCTTTAATAGTGGGTCAATTTGTTAATTTATAATAGTTGGACTTATTGAAATAAATGAAATCAAATTTTTATTTATAGCGTCAAATTAAAATTTTAGTTGAAATTTGGGAAATATTTATGTAATAATTTTAAATCCAACGGTAAAATCTCCTATTTGAAATATGAATGGAATGAAATGAATGTATGCAAATGTATACTATGTTATTTATCAAATAGAAGGAAAGAAGAGTAAATATCGAATTGATTGATGAATAAATATACATTGAATAGTAATTGTATGTAAAGTTGATGTAAATTGTATAAAATTTATCTAAGATAATGAATTGCAATAATTGTGGGTTGATAATAAGGTGTGAATGGAAATTTGATTTGTTATATTAAATGAATGGGATTCAAATTTATTGGGAAAGGTAAATGGATATTTGGTAATAAATGTAAATGGACTTCAATAGTGAATTTAGTTAATTTGAATATATAATAAATAATGATTTAATGGAAACCTATACTCTGTATATATCTATAATATTTGAGTGTAAATAATATATACTTATAAATGTAGGTTTAATTTCCTTAAAATAAAGAATAGGAAAAAAATTGATTTTTAAAGAAAGAAATATATGTTTATTTGAACTGTGATTTAGCTTACAGACTGATTATAAGAATAGGAAAATAATCTATTTATTACTCTTGTGTATAAACAATAAATTTATAAACGTGGTTAAATAAACAATTGTTCTATTTTTCATCCTTTTTGTTTGGCTATTTTGAAATTTAACTTTGTTATTAATTGCAATCAATGTAATGGAAATATTTTAATTAAAAGGAAAGAAAACGTAAAAGGAAAGAAACATTGATTGTAATTAATAGATGTAATAAAAGAAACGCGCGTTTTGTGTTAAACAGAAATGGTGCTTTAAAGGAAATAAAAGAATTGAACGTTTTCATTTTTAAGCTAAGTATAATTTTATTAATTGTGCGTAGATTAAAAAAAATTATATGTGTACAAATTGAGTATTATTTGAGTGAATGAAATTAATTTGGTTATGTTTCGGAGATTTTGAATTTCAAAATGTGTATGTGGTCCCTTCATTTCTTTTTTTTATCACATGTACGTTTTAAAATATTTATCTCATTTTTTTTATACTTGGTCCGTTCATTTCTCCTTCTATTTAACACCTAAGCCTAGACCTTTAGGCTACTTTTAATTCTTTCCATCTCATTTCTTTTCTCTCTTCACCTTCCTCCTTTCTTTTTCATTTTTTTTCCTTCTTCTTCAAATCTTCTTCTTCTTTTTTTGAAAGTTTCTTTTCTTTTTCAATTCTTCAACTTCTTTAAATTTTCTTCTTCTTTTTCAAACACTCTTCTTCAAATCCAGATCCATACAAAATTCTCTATCTCTTCCAAAACATTCTTAAAAAAAAGGGATTAAGGAAAGAAAAAATCAAAATAAAATATTACGGAACAAGATAGCAATCAAGAAGGAGACTAAGGAAACATAGAGCGGAGCTTTGGATTAGAAGTTTAATTTTTTTTTTTGATTCGTAAAAGGTGAGTGTTTTAACCCACTCACAATTTCTAAAATATCTCATGTTTGTTAAATTGATATACGTTGTGATCTGAAATTTATTTATGTCTGTTTGGCCTATTTTTATCATCACATCTCAGTTAATTACCTCTATTTAATTAAATTGTTGTTTATTATTTATTGCATATTAACTGCTAGTTATTACTTGTATATATTATCAGTTATATATATTGATATTGATTTACTGTTGGATGATGATTTTGATTTGGATGATGGATGATAATGGATGAATGGATGTTTTACTGTATATCATAAAGTCTGCAAGTTCGTTACTGATTTATCTTTATTTATTTTGGGATTGCGGTTTGAAATGATATACAACCGCAAACTTTTATTTTTAAATTGCGGATTGAAATGATAAATACCCGTATCACTTGACCATAGGATAGAAAATTATATACAGGCACCGTGGTCTATATATATATATTTTAAAGTGATTTCTATGGTTTGGATGGGATACAGTTTATAAAAAAATTTAATTTTGATATTTTGATATTAAAATGTTTTGAAACATAATTTTTTTAAAGATATGATATTTTGATATTAAAATGCTTTGAAACAAATTTTTTTAAAGATATGATATTTTTGATATTAAAATGTTTTGAAACAATTTTTTTTAAAGATATGATATTTTTGATATTAAATGTTTCGAAACATAATTTTTTTAAAGATATGATATTTTTGATATTAAAATGTTTTGAAACAAAATTTTGTAAAGATATGATATTTTTGATATTAAAATGTTTTGAAACATAATTTTTTTTAAAGATATGATATTTTGATATTAAAATGTTTTGAAACATAATTTTTTAAAGATATGATACTTTTGATATTAAAATGTTTTGAAACATAATTTTTTTAAAGACATGATATTTTTGATATTAAAATGTTTTGAAACAAAATGTTGTAAAGACATGATATTTTTGATATTAAAATGTTTTGAAACAAAATGTTGTAAAGATATGATATTTTTGATATTAAAATGTTTGAAACATAATTTTGTAAAGATATGATATTTTTGATATTAAAATGATTTGAGTGATATTTTTGATACTAAATGATTTGAAATGTAGTTTTGTAAAGATATGATATTTTGATATATTAAATGATTTGGAATGAAGTTCTGAAAGATATGACATTTTGATAATAAAATGATTTGGAAATGATCTTGAAAGGTTATGATATGTCGAAATTGAAATGGTTTGGGAAATTGAAAGTGAAATTTAAATTCATGGTTTAGACTCCATTTAAAGAAAATATATTTGTGAAGTCATGGAAACTATTTTTCTTTATAAAGAAATCTAAAGTAAACCATTTATTTATATGCCGTTGAATATCCAAACCGTCCAAGTTTTAGAAGTTATGGTTTTAAAGCTATGAATTTCGAAGTATTATGTTTTGAAAAGTATAATTCAAAGGTTGGTTTCGAGGTATTATAAATTTTAAAGGTGGTATGATTATTTTTTTGAAAGAAAATATATTTTGGAATAAAAATGATATCATATTGAGTTGGGTTTTAAAAGGAAATGATATCGTATCTATATGGTTTTGAAATAGATATTTTGTTCCGGTTTTGAAAGTATAAACTATTTCAAAGTGACCGCGGTGTTATAATAACGATTGGTTGTTAAAGAGACCGGGATCGGATATGGACATACCCTCTGTCGATACCGAAAACCACTTTGACAACCGTGTACGCGGTGGAGATTCCAGAATGAAGTAGGATGGTGGCGACGTTCTTAAGGTATGTTACGTGGACCCAACTCCCGTGAGTTGGCATAAGGTGGCTAAAACAGGAGCGATCTCGGACCAGTGAGGTAGCACCTCTTCTCGGACACATTTCTTCGATATTATACTCTTACTTGTGATTTGACTAGATGGCCATCCTCCGATTTGGGAATGTTGTTCGAGGTGGAACGGTAGTGGCTGCTATGCGTATCCATCAGTCCGTGTGCGTAATTGGTATATCTACCCTGGCATTGCCTAGTTGTGCCGTGTCACCTACCATATCGAGCTTTACTACGATTATGATTTTAAGATCCGACCGCGTTAAGGTTCTCCATCCCCTTAACGCTATTTTCTATATGATTATACTTTACTGATTAGACACTACTATATATATCGAATATTACTACATAGTAGATAGTTTAACGGATCCTTAAGAGATGTGAATCCCGAACATTTCTTAAGTTACTGCACTCACGTTAGACACTGGATAGGAGATGTCAAACCCCATAAACATCTCTGACGCCGTTTACACTCATATTTATTTCATTGATTTAACTTACATAAGATCTTTTAGTTCTGACTCGAGTGTTTTGTCTTTTCAATTCGCTCGGGTCAGCCTGAGCATTTCAGGATTTGAAGGCCCTATTTCTGAAGGACGAAGACGAAGATTTTATTATTACTATTTGTTATATATTCTACTACACCATTGTATTCCGCTACATAATTATCATTCTCTGGTATGTGTAACTCTGATATGTATTGTATAAGTATAATCAAATGTTTTGTAAAACAGCTTCATGAACTGTTATTTGATTATTATATTTTATCGTTCCGCTGCAAGATTCTATTTTGTTTCTTTTATTTCTCCACTTTTTCTTATTTACCCCATAACAACCCACCCTTCTGTATGGTTTAAGTTGGCACGTGTGTCTGCTTAAGCGCTCAAAAAGGTGGGATGTTACACTATCTAAAAGTGCATCTTTGATTTAAAGTAATCAATGTCAGGGTGTTATTATCCAATTATGATATCTACTTTGATTATACTGAATAAAACTTAGGAAAGTATTAAATCTGCATTTTTGATAAAACTCAAGAATTAAATCTGTATTTTTTATATTATTCATTCATAGTTAACAATTACAAAAGCTTACCCAGGTTACATAAAACTTAGGGAAGTATTAAGTAACAAGAGCCAAATGCAATTACAAGTGTTGATTCTATCAGTTAGGAAGTCACTCAATTTCAAATCATATTGTTACCAAGCAAGGAAATTGTGACTTCCTCCCTGTGTCACTACCGCTGCATATCAAACACACAGATAATGTAACGACCCGTATTTTTACGGATCGACAAGTTCATCAAAAATCTGGAATTTAGCATTTTCAAGTCATCTCAGATTTTTAGGCAGAATTTTTCTAAGTGTTAGGTCGTGGTTGGCGACCTAAGAAGTTGGGGTGACCTAGGAGTTAGGTTGCATGTTAGCTTAGGTCGTGAGGGAAGTCATGTCGTAGGCGACCTAAGGGATGGGTTGGTCGTATGCTGGCTTAGGTCGTGGGGAAGGCTAGGTCGAGTGAGCGACCTAAGAGAGTTAGCGTCTTATAGGATTTGGCAACCTGAGATTAGTTAGCGACCTAAGGGGATATGTCGGCAGCGACCTAAGGAACTAGTGATAATAGTTAGCGACCTAAGAGTTAGGTCGTGAGCTCCGTTTTTGGTTAGGTCGCTAGGTCAGTAGTCAGTTAGGTCATATTCTGGCTAAGTGCTAGGTCGCATCCTAGTTGTTCGCGACTTACGTTAGGTCGCGAGGAAAACTTATGTGTTAGGTCGCAAGAGGGCTTAAGTCTTAAGTCGCGACATTGTTAGGTCGCGTGGGTTTAAGTTGTTAGGTCGAAGCCTATGTTTTAAGTCGTGAGCGACCTAGGAGATAGCTGTTAAGTCGTAACCCAGTTATTTGGTAGGTCGCATGGAAGCGCATCTGTTAGGTCGCTTGGGTGCGCTGATGTGCTATGTCGTATCCCCTTAAGTCATAGGTCGTAACCTTGTTAGGTCGTTGAAGCGCCTGGGGAATAAGTCGTTAGGTTATTAGGCGCTAAGTGTTAAGTCGTAGAGGCTTTAGGTCGGAGGGGTTTTAGGTCGTAGGTCGCAGACGACCTAATTCCGAGCTAGCGACTTAGTGAAATTTCAGCTATAAATAGGAAGGGTTTTTCTCACTTTTGGGATCCGGATTTTGAAGCGACGAAGTGCTGCCATTTTGAGAGCTCGACTTCTACACTTCTTCACTTCTTTTCTCCACTCTAATCTAGTGCTTCCTTCCATCCAAATCGAAGATCAAGATTGAAGATTCAAGAGCTAAAGTTGAAGATCTTCATCTTTTCAAGAGAGATTTCTTCGTTTGAAGCGGATTCGTGATAGATCAAGCTTGATCCTTCGCTGTCCAGATCTGAAGCGTGTAGATTTGTGGTTGTTTAGGTGATTTGGTGAGTGGTGATTATCTCCGACACGGATCCAAAGGAGTGTATCGGATTGTTGGCTCGATTTGGTGTTAAAATAGGGATTTCCATGCATTTTCTTCATCCAAAGTGTAGATCCATATAGATCCATTGTTCATGATGATGTTACATCCAATTTATCATATGTTAACCTATGCAAGTTCATTCATCAAGTTTGTAGAGATATAATCCATGTTTTCATGCTTATTGGACTTTCAACTCTTTAATTATGAAAATGCCATTATTGTTATAATTGTCTACTTAGATCATATTTGAATGCTTGATTGCTTGGATTGATGTTTGATTTGATTGATTATTATGAACTAGATGATTGATGATTAGATTTAGATCGAAGATGATTCAAAAGCTAAGGGAAAGGCTCTTGAATTGGGAAAGCTGCTCGTGGCATATGTAGCGGGATGATGAAGCTCTTATGCATAGATTGGATGATGTGATGTTGAGATGAGGCTTTGCGAGGATGTAATGAAGCGAGGCATCATATGATGAAGACTTGGTCTAATCCAGACGGGGTCATTCCAAGCATGTTGATAACTCGGTGATATGATTCGAGCTGAGGATAATGAATGGATATGAGAATGGTCGTCGAGGAGGATGACTAGGAGGCTTGGATAGCATCGTTGTTGAAGGTTCTAGCATGCTCTAAGCAAGAGTACGTTTGGGCAGATTCGATAGTCCAACGGCCAACTGTTGATGGTCGAGTACTCTGGGCAGATTCGATAGTCCTAGGCACGGGCTGCGACGACATGCGGGAGTTATGTCTAGAACCGGGGTTTCCATTAGCCCTTGACGGACGGCTGAAAGAATGTGCCGGTCATTCAATTAACGGTGATATCGAAGCAATGATAACAGTGATAGCCAGAGTCATGGATGTTTGGTTGTATCGTCATTCGGACTCAAGAGCGGTATTTTCTGGGTGCTTATCTGATTTAGGCCTTGGTACTTGGAAAACATCGCCCTTGACTCGAGTGATAGTAGCTTTACTTTAAATTGTATGCTCTGATATGTTGCTTCTGCTTAGTGTGTGTCTGGGGGCTATCACTGTAGAATGAGGTTGGAGTGGGAGGGTTGTATTCCTATTCCTTTTCCTTTATGCTCTTTTGGTATGTTGTTAGTTAATTTACTGCTCACTAAGACTGTTGTCTGACTCAAGGCTTTATGTTTTAATTCTTATTGCCTTGGGCTGTTCGTCCATTTTGGGACGGGCAGACTAGGTAGCAGGTGACAGGTGTTGTTCTCTTCTCACGATGCTGATATCGAAGACGAGCTGGAGGGTTGCATATTATCTTCTTACTATATGTACTGGATGTTCCGCTGTTTTGTATTCTCTGAGTGTTATGTAGTGAGGCTTGATGTATTGGCTATTTGGATGCTTGTATTCAACTATTATGGAGTTTTATATGATATCATTTTGTTCTGTAAAGCTTCACTATACATATGTTCTATTGTATTTTGTCCATGCGCTGTGAGTAATACGATAGATTCTGTTGTTTTAATCTACCATGACAATCGTCCATGGTCGCCTGGCACACTTTACAGCGCACTATCTCTAGATTCGGTGCAGGGGTCATGGGCGGTCGTCACATTTGGTATCAGAGCATTGGTTAATCGATTTTACCCAACGCTCGCCGTCGTAACTATGTATGAGAGACGTAATTGTATTTTGATGGATGAATACTATATATAATATAGTAGTTTAGTTGAGTCTGAGTCCTTTATGCAGTTGTTTCTCTAGATGTTCTAATCATTCCTTTTTATAGATATTGAGAATGAGTCGAAGAGGGAGACCAGCTGCTAGGGAAGGCCGAGCTACTGAAGAGACTGCTGATTATGCAGCTATGTTCGAAGCTATGATGACTTCGATCATGAGAAGAATACCAGTTCCGGGGGCAGCAGTAGATGTTGGAGTTCAAGTCCAAACTCCGAAACCAGTGGATTTTGCTAAGTTGTGCAAAGACTATACTGCTCTTGGAGGGAAGGTTTTCTTGGGTACAGAATCAACTATCGAAGTCCAGAGATGGATAGATGCTTGTAGAAGGATATTTAGTGATTTGGGAATTGAGGATGCAACTAAGAGGAGGTTGGCATCAAGGCAGCTTCAAGGGAGAGCCTCTGATTGGTGGAACTCTATTACCATCAATACTCCGGAGGAAGAGATTACTTGGGAGCAATTCCAAGCTAGGTTTGAAGCTAAGTTCATTTATACAGCTCAGAAGTCTGTTCTGTTCAAGAAGTTTGTGGAGCTCAAGCAAGGAGGGAGATCAGTTCTTGAGTATGTTTCTGAGTTCGAAGCTTTGTCTAAGTATGCCCGGTCATATATTGAATCTGCATATCAGAAGAATGAGAAGTTTGTGACAGGCTTGGACAGTTATCTTGGGAGACAGTTGGTGGATCATTTGGACGATTCATTTGAGAAGCTTGTGGAGAAAGCTCTTAGGCATGAGAGTCTGTTTCCTAAGGATGGATCTGTTGTTGCTGTGACCAGGGAAGAGTCTAAACCCCAGCAGGGTGGAAACAAGAAGAGGAAGCAGCAGCAGCAGAAGGGTAAGGATGGCCAGAAGAAGCCGAAAGGCGAAGTGACTTGCTACAATTGTCAACAGAAGGGCCATTTCTCTAAGGATTGTAAGAATCCGAAGGTGCCAATGAAGTGTCACAACTGTGACAAGCCAGGGCATTTCAGGAAGAATTGTCCAGAACCGAGGAGGGACAACCAGATTGTGCAAGCTTATGCTTTGGGAGCTGTTCCATCGTCTTCGAAAGCTCCTACTGCTGAAGATAAAGGAAAGAGTGTGGTTGTTCAAGGTACTCTTTTCCTGTGTGGTGTTCCAGTTAGAGTTTTGTTTGATACTGGAGCGTCTCATTCGTTTGTTTGTAATGAACTCGTAGACCGGTTAGATTTGAAGCCGGATATTGTTGATAGGCCATTGGTTGTGACTAATCCAGTTGGGGGTTCGTCTTGTTTGTGTATGTTGTGCCATGGTCTAGTTGTATCGAGTCATGGTTGCTCTTTTGTTTTTGATTGCTTTATTCTGAACTTTGCGGGGTTCGGAATTATTTTGGGTATGGACTGGCTTAGGAAATATGCGGCTAAGGTTGATTGCGAGAGGTTGGAAGTGACAGTCGAGAATGTGGATGGGCGAAAGGTTGTGATACGATGTAAGCATGAAGAAGGCGTCTTCATGAGCTTCATGTATTCGCTAGTTGTTCCACGGGATGGACTGTCATCAGTGCCGATCGCTAATGGATTCGAGGATGTCTTTGACGAAGTCAAAGGGTTGCCGCCGCATAGAGAGATCGAGTTTCGGATAGATCTAGTTGAAGGAGCCAGACCTGTTGTGATGCCTCTTAGGCGGATGGCGCCTAGGGAACAGCAAGAGTTGAGGGTGCAAGTTGATGACCTTTTACAGAAAGGATTCATTCGGCGTAGTGTGTCCGAGTGGGGTGCACCAGTTGTGTTTGCAACCAAGGCAGATGGATCGTTGAGATTGTGCGTCGATTATCGTGAGCTGAATAAGGTGACTAAGAAGAACAAGTATCCATTGCCAAGAATAGATGACTTGTTTCATCAGCTTCACGAGGCTAAGGTGTTTTCTCAAATGGATTTGGCAACGGGATTTCACCAGTTGAGAGTGGCTAAGGATAGTGTGCCGAAGACTGCTTTTCGAACACCATCTGGTTTCTTTGAGTGGCTGGTAATGCCGTTTGGATTGACTAACGCGCCAGCATATTTTGTGGATCTTATGAATAGAGTATTCAGAGATCAGTTGAACAAGTTCGTACTTGTGTTCGGGGATGATATTCTGATTTATTCCAGAACGGAAGAGGAGCACAAGACGCACTTGCGTATTGTTTTGGAAATCTTACGGAAACATCAGCTGAAAGCTAAGTTTTCGAAGTGTCACTTCTGGAAGAGTGAAGTGAGGTTCTTAGGCCATGTTATCTCTGGAAATGGAATAGCGGTTGATCCCCCTAAGGTGGCAGCAATCCAGGATTGGGTTAGACCTAAGAATGCATCTGATGTGAGAAGTTTTCTTGGATTAGCGGGATATTATCGACGGTTTATCAAAGACTTCTCCAAGGTAGCTGCACCGTTAACAGGATTGACGAAGAAGAACCAAGTGTTCAGTTGGGATGCTAAGTGTGAGCAAGCTTTCGGAATCCTGAAAGAGAGATTGACGAGGGCTCCTGTTTTGATTATTCCAAGTGGGAATGATGAGATGGTGGTTTACACCGATGCATGTGGTACTGGACTTGGAGCAGTGCTGATGCAGAGAGATAAAGTTGTTGCGTATGCCAGTCGACAACTGAAGCTGCATGAAAGGAATTACCCGACTCATGATTTGGAGTTAGCGGCGATTGTATTTGCTCTGAAGATGTGGAGACATTATCTGTTGGGAGTTCGATTCGAGTTGTTTACGGATCATAAGTCGCTGAAGTATCTTTTCTCCCAAAAGGATTTGAATCTTCGGCAGCAACGTTGGCTAGAGTTTTTGGCATCATATGATTTTGGTATAGCTTATACTCCGGGAAAAGGTAACGTAGTGGCAGATGCGTTAAGTCGAAGACATGCAGGATTGGGAGCCATGTTTTCGGAATGGAAGAGTCTCGAGTATTTAGCTGGATTTGACTTCAGGCCTAGATGTGAATTGGAACCTAAGATGTTGGCAAACTTATCGATAAGACCCACTCTTGTGGAAAGGATTGGCGAGGGCCAAAAGCGAGATGATAAGCTTGTCAAGATTATCCGTGAATTTGAATCTGGATTGGATCCAGAAAAGGACAAAGGATTCGAGGTCGATCGAGAGGGTTGGCTTCGGAAGCAAGGACGACTAGTTGTTCCCGATATAGATGAATTGAGGAGTGAAGTTCTAAAGGAAAGTCATCACTCGAAGTTGACAATTCATCTAGGTGGAAATAAGATGTATCGGGATATGAAGAGAACCTACTACTGGGAAGGTATGAAGAAGGATGTTGGAAATTTTATTTCCAAGTGTATGAACTGCCAGTTGGTAAAAGCCGAACAGAAGAAGCCAAGTGGATTGCTTCAGCCATTAGAAGTTCCTACATGGAAGTGGGAGCAGATATCGATGGATTTTATTGATGGACTACCTAGAACAAGAACGGGAAATGAAGGGATTTGGGTCATTGTAGATCGTCTGACTAAGAGTGTAAGATTCATTCCTGTTCGATCGACTAGGACTGCATCAAAGTTGGCTGAGTTGTATGTTAAGTGGATAGTTCGATTCCATGGTATTCCGAAGAGTATAGTGAGCGATCGAGACCCATTGTTCACTAGTGGATTTTAGAAGAGCTTCCAGGAAGTTTTGGGAACCGAGTTGTGTTTGAGTACAGCTTATCATCCTCAAACAGATGGTCAGACCGAGAGAGTCAACCGGGTTTTGGAAGATCTTCTTAGAGCTTGTGTTTTGGATTTCGGAGGATCATGGGAAGATCACCTTCATTTGGTGGAGTTTGCATACAACAACAGTTACCAGTCAAGCATTGGTATGGCACCGTATGAGGCATTGTATGGAAGGCCGTGTAACTCTCCGACATGTTGGTTGGAAACTGGAGAAAAGTTGATGCTTGGGCCAGAGATGATTCGACAGACTTCAGATTGTATAGAGATCATTCGGCAACGAATGAAGGCAGCCCAAGACCGTCAGAAGAGTTATGCTGATAAGCGTCGTAAGGATTTGGAGTTTGACGTAGGAGATATGGTTTTTGTGAAGATTTCTCCACTAAAGAATGTTATTCGATTCGGGAAGAAAGGAAAATTGACTCCGAGATTTGTTGGACCATTCCCGATCATCGAGCGAATTGGAAAGCTCGCCTACAGATTGGAGTTACCGGAAAAGATGTCGAGTGTGCACAATGTTTTTCATGTATCATATCTACGGAAGTACGTGCACGACTCGAATACGGTGGTTTTTGCTGATAGCTGTGAAGATTTCGAAGTTGATCCAGTCGATAGAAGACCTCGTAAGCCGCTTCGTGTTGTGGAAACCAACACGAAACAGCTTAGGAGGAAGGTAGTTAAGTTGCTCAAGATACAATGGAGTGATGATGATAACGACTGTACGTGGGAGGTGGAAGAGAGGATGAAAGCAGCTCATCCTGAACTCTTCAAGGTATGGCCCTAAGGTGTCATCTCATCTCGCGATATTGTAACTTGTTCTAGTTTTAGAATTCTGTACGCTAAGCTAGAATTGGATGCATGGTTTGTTGATTGCTATGGATGGTAGGCGTATAGAATAGTCTTTGATTGCTATGATTGTTTGGAATTTCGGGGGAGAAATTCCTAAGGGGGAGAGAATGTAACGACCCGTATTTTTACGGATCGACAAGTTCGTCAAAAATCTAGAATTTAGCATTTTCAAGTCATCTCAGATTTTTAGGCAGAATTTTTCTAAGTGTTAGGTTGTGGTTGGCGACCTAAGAAGTTGGGGTGACCTAGGAGTTAGGTTGCATGTTAGCTTAGGTCGTGAGGGAAGTCATGTCGTAGGCGACCTAAGGGATGGGTTGGTCGTATGCTGGCTTAGGTCGTGGGGAAGGCTAGGTCGAGTGAGCGACCTAAGAGAGTTAGCGTCTTATAGGATTTGGCAACCTGAGATTAGTTAGCGACCTAAGGGGATAGGTCGGCAGCGACCTAAGGAACTAGTGATAATAGTTAGCGACCTAAGAGTTAGGTCGTGAGCTCCGTTTTTAGTTAGGTCGCTAGGTCAGTAGTCAATTAGGTCATATTCTGGCTAAGTGCTAGGTCGCATCCTAGTTGTTCGCGACTTACGTTAGGTCGCGAGGAAAACTTATGTGTTAGGTCGCAAGAGGGCTTAAGTCTTAAGTCGCGACATTGTTAGGTCACGTGGGTTTAAGTTGTTAGGTCGAAGCCTATGTTTTAAGTCGCGAGCGACCTAGGAGATAGCTGTTAAGTCGTAACCCAGTTATTTGGTAGGTCGGATGGAAGCGCATCTGTTAGTTCGCTTGGGTGCGCTGATGTGCTATGTCGTATCCCCTTAAGTCATAGGTCGTAACCTTGTTAGGTCGTTGAAGCGCCTGGGGAATAAGTCGTTAGGTTGTTAGGCGCTAAGTGTTAAGTCGTAGAGGCTTTAGGTCGGAGGGGTTTTAGGTCGTAGGTCGCAGACGACCTAATTCCGAGCTAGCGACTTAGTGAAATTTCAGCTATAAATAGGAAGGGTTTTTCTCACTTTTGGGATCCGGATTTTGAAGCGACGAAGTGCTGCCATTTTGAGAGCTCGACTTCTACACTTCTTCACTTCTTTTCTCCACTCTAATCTAGTGCTTCCTTCCATCCAAATCGAAGATCAAGATTGAAGATTCAAGAGCTAAAGTTGAAGATCTTCATCTTTTCAAGAGAGATTTCTTCGTTTGAAGCGGATTCGTGATAGATCAAGCTTGATCCTTCGCTGTCCAGATCTGAAGCGTGTAGATTTGTGGTTGTTTAGGTGATTTGGTGAGTGGTGATTATCTCCCACACGGATCCAAAGGAGTGTATCGGATTGTTGGCTCGATTTGGTGTTAAAATAGGGATTTCCATGCATTTTCTTCATCCAAAGTGTAGATCCATATAGATCCATTGTTCATGATGATGTTACATCCAATTTATCATATGTTAACCTATGCAAGTTCATTCATCAAGTTTGTAGAGATATAATCCATGTTTTCATGCTTATTGGACTTTCAACTCTTTAATTACGAAAATGCCATTATTGTTATAATTGTCTACTTAGATCATATTTGAATGCTTGATTGCTTGGATTGATGTTTGATTTGATTGATTATTATGAACTAGATGATTGATGATTAGATTTAGATCGAAGATGATTCAAAAGCTAAGGGAAAGTCTCTTGAATTGGGAAAGCTGCTCGTGGCATATGTAGCGGGATGATGATGCTCTTATGCATAGATTGGATGATGTGATGTTGAGATGAGGCTTTGCGAGGATGTAATGAAGCGAGGCATCATATGATGAAGACTTGGTCTAATCCAGACGGGGTCATTCCAAGCATGTTCATAACTCGGTGATATGATTCGAGCTGAGGATAATGAATGGATATGAGAATGGTCGTCGAGGAGGATGACTTGGAGGCTTGGATAGCATCGTTGTTGAAGGTTCTAGCATGCTCTAAGCAAGAGTACGTTTGGGCAGATTCGATAGTCCCAACGGCCAACTGTTGATGGTCGAGTACTCTGGGCAGATTCGATAGTCCTAGGCACGGGCTGCGACGACGTGCGGGAGTTATGTCTAGAACCGGGGTTTCCATTAGCCCTTGACGGACGGCTGAAAGAATGTGCCGGTCATTCAATTAACGGTGATATCGAAGCAATGATAACAGTGATAGCCAGAGTCATGGATGTTTGGTTGTATCGCCATTCAGACTCAAGAGCGGTATTTTCTGGGTGCTTATCTGATTTAGGCCTTGGTACTTGGAAAACATCGCCCTTGACTCAAGTGATAGTAGCTTTACTTTAAATTGTATGCTCTGCTATGTTGCTTCTGCTTAGTGTGTGTTTGGGGGCTATCACTGTAGAATGAGGTTGGAGTGGGAGGGTTGTATTCCTATTCCTTTTCCTTTATGCTCTTTTGGTATGTTGTTAGTTAATTTACTGCTCACTAAGACTGTTGTCTGACTCAAGGCTTTATGTTTTAATTCTTATTGCCTTGGGCTATTCATCCATTTTGGGACGGGCAGACTAGGTAGCAGGTGACAGGTGCTGTTCTCTTCTCACGATGCTGATATCGAAGACGAGCTGGAGGGTTGCATATTATCTTCTTACTATATGTACTGGATGTTCCGCTGTTTTGTATTCTCTGAGTGTTATGTAGTGAGGCTTGATGTATTGGCTATTTGGATGCTTGTATTCAACTATTATGGAGTTTTATATGATATCATTTTGTTCTGTAAAGCTTCACTATACATATGTTCTATTGTATTTTGTCCATGCGCTGTGAGTAATACGATAGATTCTGTTGTTTTAATCTACCCTGACAATCGTCCATGGTCGCCTGGCACACTTTACAGCGCACTATCTCTAGATTCGGTGCAGGGGTCATGGGCGGTCGTCACAGATAAACTGAATTTGAGATGGCAAGCAACAACAAAATATTTAGTCAAGTTCTCATTGTATACCCGTTCTCAGTACAATTTTATCACTTGCAAAATCTTTGAACACATAAAAGCAACAGTACACTGATTTTCTAAACAATTGAAAATAAAAGATTATTTAGGACAACTTCCAAACGAACGCACACAGAAACGTGGTCCTGATGGAATCAAAAATGTCTCAATGGTGCATGTACAAACATACTTAATAATGAAAATGGCTCAAAGCAATAATGCCAACATGATGTTCAGAGCATGATTTGGTTTTTCTAAAAAATGTCCAGAGAAGGATAAACAAAGATACATCTCTATGACTATCTTAAAATAGTGAAAAAAGGCTATAAACTTTTTTAAAAGTAAATGAAATCAGATTAACATTGTCCACTTTATCATAAATAATATCATAAATAAAGAACAAGCAGCTAATTAATGCAAGCCAATGCCAAAGCCAATTTTGAAGATGGATAAATTTTGAAATAACTGGCCAGTAAGACTTGAAGAAGAGCAGCATTTTCAAGGTCAGCAGATACAGGATAATACACAACTGGTTCAAAACCAACAAGGAAAGGTAACAAAATACGTAACACATTCCGGGCAGAAAGCTGAATAAAAAGAAAACGTTAAAAAAACAACTACTAACGTACAGATCGTAGTGCTTACATCACACGTAATTGAAATGAAAATATCAGTAGCTTCTAAAATAAAAGACAGTGTTAGCTTCTAAAAGACAAAGACAGTATATGTGATAAGGCAACGGATAAGATTGTATCAAAAGTTTGCTATTATATTAACTAAGAACATTGCAAGATAAGCAAACCCGAACGGATTCCCATAGAACTGATTTCAATTCTTTACCAAGTTGCCTCCAGTCCTCAAATGTAAATGGAACATGCTCATGCACAAGTGGCCCCAGATAAGAAGATAGCTTCACCGACCCTTTTCCTATCGGTTCACCCGATGAGTTAAACTCGACTTCGATTCGGCTTGCAACATCTGAAGGAAGTCTTTTCACTTTGGTTGGGCCTCTAGTCTTCTTTTTCGAAATATGATTTGCATCAATGTCTTCAATTGTTCTATCGATTTCCATTGTTGTTTCAGGATTTCCATCGACTTGCATAGCAGTGTCTGCGATTGAGTTGTTTGCATTCCCAACATCATTGTTTTCCAAAGGTGGCTCAATATGCTCTCCTATTGCATTAGACCCATCGAATGCATATGTGGATTGTTCGAATCTTTTTTGATTGCGCGTAATCCTCTTATCCATTGTCTTTTTCGTACTTCAAACCATTGTCTGCAAGTATAACATATCAACATATGAATTTCAAGTTATAAGAGCATATTAGTGAAATTACAAGCAATTTTTGGGAAATCGAATATGAGCAATGACATATTAGTCAAATAAATATTTATACAACCAAAAATTTAGGCTATGGAAAATAACAACAATTTTTCCAGCACCATGAAGTATATACTTTGCAGTATGTTTAGCAGGTGCTGGTTGTGATGCCAATCGTCGTTGGAGTTATTTGAAGTATGTTGTTTGTTACTTTTCTGACTACTAGACATGGGATTGGATTTCCTTTGTCGCCACATTGATTTGATTGATTTTAACTCTGTTAGCTGTGAAGGCAGATTGCTTCTGTCCTCGAACTGGACTCTGAATCAATGTTTTGCCACCCGAAAGAAGCAAAATTGACTGGAATGGTGTATATACCCAATAGAATGTGTGTATATAAATGTAGAATACTGGATTTGGATTGTACCTAATTAAACTGGAGTAATGCATAATATAAAATCAACCATATAAAAAAGAAAGTTCCAACACCTTTGGAGTATGATTTTGTTCACACACTTTAACGTGTGTTATTTTAACACACATTAAAGTGTGTGAACAAAATCACAATGACACCTTTGGTATTACAATAGCACAATTATCTGATTGTAGTCTATTTTTCCAACTCTGTCCATGCAGGGAAAATTATTAAGATTTTACGAGGCCCAAGAACATGGTTTGGGAAAAATGCGTTGTTCATATTCGTGTATTATAGCAAAAACGACTACACATCACAACCAAAAGTACATGTGCAAGGGCAACACTATAGCAGCCCTAAAAGGACGATGGAAATTGGTTTGTGTTCATATCTAAGCTAAAAAAAGGACCAAGCTTTAAATGTTCCAACCAAAAGCATGCATAAAGAAAAGGACAGACAAATGAACCATAAAATTAGTTAAACATGACCATAATTATTGTTAGCACCAAAATTGGTCACTAACCTCGTAGAGAAAGATTGTGTAGAGATATAAGTGATGAAGATAAATTAAACAAGGAAGAGAATGCTAATTTAAATGCAGAAAGTAAGAACACCAAATTTATAGTGGTTCAGCAAAATTGCCTACGTCCACTTTGAGGTTAAACTTTATTGATCTTCTTAATAGTTGATTACAAATACAATTCGTGAATCAAATGCTTGAATGAAGTTGTTAAGTAGAGAAGATGAGTCTCAAAAATGGCAGAGTCTCCCCAGTGTTCTCCAAAAAAGATCCATTTCATTGTGCCCCTGCCCTTCTATTTATAGAGGAAGATGGGTTGGACTTCCTTCATGGGCTTAGGAACAAGGTGCCCTGCCCATAGTGGGTGAATCTGCGCACCAGGCCAGGCAGGCCGAATGCTCTTGCTTTATTGTGGGCCTGACAACTTGCTACCACCTCCAGTCTCTCCTTGATCAGAATCTTATCTAGTGCTAATGATAATTTCTTCAACCGTCGTTTTGTAACTGGTCCAAGATGCCGGTTAACACTTGCCCCCCAAAGTGTGTCGTGTGAAGAAACACAGCACGCTTTGAATCAGCGAGTATTCCTTGTCTTCAGAAAGAAATCCACCATGTTTCTTGAATATTCATTATCCTCCAATTTATCCTCCCAAGGTGTTGTATCCTTCTTTGGTCATCGTGATGCTCAGTCGATTCCCAATATTATAAATCCAGGGTTGTGGTTCATTAGTGGCCATCCGTGTCCGATTCTGCAGAGCTAATAAGCTTCGGCTATATGATCTAGTCTTCTCTTAATAACCCTTAGTGAGAATTCAATTTCTGTTGATTTCAAGAAGTCGAACTTTTTCGGATGTACACATGCACGTTCGGGTACATGTTCTTGCCATTGGCTCTCGGATGCGTTTTATATGCTTATAAGTCGTCGCCAACTCCATCCAGTTTAATTGTAATTCAATCGCGATTCCTTGTTTGTATTTTCTGTGAAATAAGGGTTGAAATCAGCCACTTGAGGAGTTTTCCAAACCTCTCTTCAGTACAGACTCTATGATTTTGTTCACAGCTTCAACCTGTCCATTTGCAGTTATAATGGATCATGGAAGGTCATAAGGACATATGACGTTACAGATAAAGAAGTTGATTATTTTCTTCATCTTGGTCGTGGTTAAGAGTTCTTCATCTGCCCATTTGGTGACGTAATCAACTGCTATGATGGTGTATTTCGCACCACCTTTAGGATCGACAAGAAGATGATTTCAGTGCCCCCAAGTGGCAAACGGCTATGAACTAGCCATTTGAATAATTTCCATCGGCGGGGTTCCCGGATTTTTTGCAAACATCTTGCACTCGTCACATTGTCTAGCATGATCAACCGCTGCTGGGTTGATAGTTGGCCAGTAATACCTGTAGCAGAGTACCTTCTTTATCATGGTTTTCCCCTTGATGTTATTACCGCATTCTTCTTCATAGAATTTGCTCAAGATATCATCATGGGCGATATGCTGAAGCAAGGGGATAGATAAACTCCTTTTGACACACGACTTATTCTTAGATTATCTGGCGTGAAGCTTTGAGGAGGATGTGTCGTTTTTCATTCCTCCGTTCAGTAAGAATTCCTCATTGTAGATAGTCTTTGATAGGAGTCAACCATGACACCTTTTTATTTTGTTCGCTGAGTACGTGTGTAATGATGTAATACGTGAAGTCGGTTAGTAGCTCTTGGACTTGGCCGAGATAAGGAGCAAGACAATGCCCCCTACCAAGATCAACTTCCTTAAATTTGTATACTACCAATCAAGAATCACAAAAGATATGTAAAGTTTTCACTTCAAATCCTCTAGCAAGTTTGAGGCTGGCAGTCAAGGCTTCATACTAAGCATCGTTGTTTGTTACAAGTAAATCGAGTTTTAGGACGTAGTAGATTGATCGTTCCTCAGGAGTCATTATCAAGCCATAACACTGATCATTGGATGCTCCATCCACGTACATTTTCCATCTTATGGTTGGTTCTCTGCTACTCTTCGAGTAGTCATCTGAGGTAGTGAATTTGGGTGTGAGGTCTGCTAATTTCCATCCTTGGATAGCCCTTCGTGGGAAATAAGTGATATTGAATTAGCTTAGTTCGATATTCTATTTAAGTAGTATTTCAGACGTCTTAGGTCATTGTGTGCCCTGTCGCAACGGCTGGTAGGCATAGACATTGATGGGGTGAGCCTAAAAGTAAGAGTGGAGCTTTCATGATGAAATCAATAGGATTGTGCTAGCTTTTGTAGCTTCGGTTGATATCCAATGCATGGCTCGCGATAGTTAATGAAATCACATATGCATGTCAGAATGGGTCCAAGGGAACATATCATCATTTATTCAGAAAAATCCAACTAATTCTTTTATCATCACTACACATAGCTGTGATCCGATATTCAGCACCTGGAAAGGGTCGCCATGGCTGGCTGCTATGTTGACCGTCAGCTTAGCAGGTGCCATCCCAGATTCTTTGAGTAAAGATGTAACTATTTTGCATAACATTCAATGTAAAATATGGTTGGGACGGTCAATGTTGATGGTTACTCTGGTCGAATCCTAGAGTCTAGCCATGAGTTGTTAAGTCAAATAATGAAGGGCTCTGAATGCTCTAATTTATTATCTACAAATGGCCAAAGATTAGGCTTAAAAGCACGTTGAAGGAAATGTCGAGTAGGGGACAGCCTCGAGTTGCGTGCAACTGCATAGCTGGATCTTGCTATGAGTTTGAATTTGCTTGTATATTCGAGTAACGCATTTTCTATTCAATGCATTCATGATCCTTCACTCGCCCTTCGGGTTGGAGTGACAGTCAGTTGCCCCCAAGCTTTGGCATCGATTTAACGATTCTATCTCTAGGCATCCTTTCGGTCGTTGCCTTGAGTAGCTGTAAGCACTATATATAAGTTTTAATACTGAGCTATCGTGGCCAGTTTTTAGATGACCATGCGTCTTCTCCCAGTCTCGGGTTGATAAATGTACTGCATGGACGGTTGAGTCTCGTCCTAGCTATGTTTATGTTTTCACCAAAACTCCAAAGACATAGAGGTGATTGGTGAATAGTCGGTTCACATTCATCTTGCTTCTCGCTCGTGCCCCCAGGTCTAGGGCATATACCGATAAGTAGGAAGGCCAGCCATGCCCACTTTAGCTTTACTCTCTTTCTCGTTGAATCGTGGGATCATGCAAGTCAATAGGAGACTAGGTCTCGCCTATCTTGGATTTTATCGTGGTTTTTCATTCCAAGAGGAATACTTCGATGCCACGTAAGTTTCAGGGCGTAATTTGGACAGTGGATGGTCATCCATGTCCACTTTGGTTCATGCTCTGTAATCAGATCTCGGGGTAAAGTTGGCTACAAATGCAGTCGGGTTATGCTCATCCAGTTTCATACTCCTCCTGACGAATCGAACGAGGGTGCTGGGGAATTTTTGACCAAGTATTCGTGGTTTACCCTCCTTTCCATACTCTGGGGGTCATAGTTTTTCAAAAAACAAACATCCGAGTCACATTCGTATGTGCTTGGTGCAGATCGGCATTGACCCTTGGTCTGAGGTATGATATAGTAGGTTGCTCGTAGCTTTGGATGCCGTTTCGATTGGTTCTGTATTGAGGCCTCCATGCAGTCGCTGCCTCAAGTTATAAAGAATGCCACACTAGAGCTATAGTAAGCTGTCGTATTCGGCTTTTTAGTGTTTTGTACCCCTGCCCCCAGCATTTATTTGGCCAGGTCACTAGTTGGATGGTCAAACTCCATCCTCAGCGGGTTAATAATCCTCCTGTCGATTCCAGGCCGAAGTTTGCGGAATAGAAAATGGTCGGAATCCACTCGTCTATTTATCGATGTTTATACACCACTCTACATTCTGGTGACTTAGTGTTATTCTCCCTCCAGTTTACTCACGCCCAATTTGTGTTCATGCTTCGGTCCACGCTCCGGGGACTTAGAGATTTGTCGAACGGCTTACGCTTTAGTCCACAGTTCGAGACGCAGAGATTTTCGTCAACTCGTTTATACTCTAGTTCGCACTCTGGGAACTTAGAGTAATCTGGTCCGCTTCTGGGATTTAGGGATTTTTCTGAAGTCGTCTATAATCTAGTCCATGCTCTGGGGACTGAGAGTACTGTAGTCCGCACTCTGGGGACGTAGAGGTTTTTGAGTCATTTATACTCTAGTCCGCACTCAGGGACTTAGAGTACTTTAGTCCGCATTCTGTCTCCCATTCCAGAGGGTGAGACCTCTCGGATGGCTGAGAGTTTGCCCGAACCTGGTAGATAATCCTTCTCTTTAAGGTTCTCTTTAAGATTTCGAAAGTCGTTATTCTTTATGCAGGACTATTGCATTCTTGTTTTCCATGATTTTGTGCAGGCCGTTCTGACCCCGAGCCCACTCCGAGGAGCAATGTTGCCAAGGAAGTGGGGGAGAAAACAAGTGAAGCCACTCACGCAGGGGAGGCTTCTGGTCCAGACGCTCAGGAGATCGGAGCGCTTGACGAAGACAAGTCTGAAACCTCCTCTCCTACCGACGGGGGTTATGAAGTAGAAATTACCGGCGCCTCTGAGCATACATCCGAATTGAGCATGAAGGAGTGGCTCGAGAAAGGGAGGGAGGAGACGGTCAAGGTCATAGTAGATCCCCGAGTTGTGGACTTGGACGATCCTTTGAACAAGCCGTTGAAGGTCATCCTTCCTGGCGGTTCCAAGCCCATGGAAGGCCCCCGTACTCCTTCAGTTGCTACCCCTCTATCAAAGAAGAGTACCAAGGGTAAATGCTCTGGAGAGGAGCCGTCTGGAAAGAAGTTGAAGAAGCACAAGAAGTGATTACTATCCTCGTTCAACGAGGGTTAGTTTAAGTCATGTAATTATTTTCATCTATTTCCTTAGTCCTTGTAGATAGAATGTCGACTCTGAACTTTGGAGGGGTTGTAATAGAAACTCATTTCTGAATAAGGTTTAGTTCCTTTTTCTATCTTACAAAAGACTCTTATTGTTCAGTTTTCTTTGTGATTGTGATTTTAATCCAAGCAGTTGTGAGTAACATAGACTTCTCAGTCCATCTTCATATAACTCGGAAACTCTTCGGGACTCGTTGAACTTCCATTCTGTGCTTCGAGCACTTAGAATACTTTCTAGCCCGTATGTCAGGGATTTGACAAATTCAAGTCATTTGTGTCATAATTCATATTCAGGGAACTTGGAGATCCGATTCGCTTATATTCGAGTCTGCACTTTGGGGAGTTAGAGTACTCTAGTCCGCACTCTGGGGACTTGGAGGTTTAAGTCATTTATACTCTAGTCCGTGCTCTGGGGACTTAGAGTACTCTAGTCCGCAATCTATTTAAGTCGTTTATACTCTAGTCCTTGCTCTGGGGACTTAGAGTACTCCAGTCCGCACTCTGGGGACTTGGAGTTTTTAGTCATTTATACTCTAGTCCGCGCTCTGGGGACATAGAGTACTCCAGTCCGCACTTTGGGGACTTGGAGGTTTAAGTCGTTTATACTCTAGTCCGCACTCTGGGGACTTAGAGTACTCCAGTCTGCACTCTGGGGACTTGGAGGTTTTAGTCATTTATACTCTAGCCCGCGCTCTGGGAACTTAGAGTACTCCATTCCGCACTCTGGGGACTTGGAGGTTTAAGTCGTTTATACTCTAGTCCGCGCTCTGGGGACTTAGAGTACTCCAGTCCGCACTCTGGGGACTTGGAGGTTTTAGTCATTTATACTCTAGTTCGCGCTCTGGGGACTTAGAGTACTCCAGTCCGCACTCTGGGGACTTGGAGGTTTAAGTGGTTTATACTATAGTCCGCACTCTGGGGACTTAGAGTACTCCAGTCCGCACTCTGGGGACTTGGAGTTTTTAGTCATTAATACTCTAGTCCGCGCTATGGGGACTTAGAGTACTCCAGTCCACACTCTGGGGACTTGGAGGTTTAAGTCGTTTATACTCTAGTCCGCGCTCTGGGGACTTAAGGACTCCAGTCCACACTCTGGGGACTTGGAGGTTTAAGTCGTTTATACTCTAGTCCGCGTTTTGGGGACTTAGAGTACTCCAGTCCACACTCTGGGGACTTGGAGGTTTAAGTTGAGAGCAGTCGTATTTCCACTCTTTAATTTGTATTCATCTACTGTATCGAGGCTAATGTCGTCGAATGAACAATCGAACCACGTTTGCTCACGGAATGAGATTCTGCTCCCCAGGATGAGGGACGGAATTTGAAAAATGGACGATCGATTCTCGTCCGCATGGTGATTATAGCTCTTCCAATCAAGTCAAGGAAGGAGGTATATGACAGATGGTTGAATCATATCCATGTTGGGTTAGATAGCCAAATCTCTTACAATTTGCTCCGTATCTCCTTCTAGAAAATAAGGATAATAGATTGTTGAGTAGACAAAGTAAGTTGCATATGTTCCAAGGTGCAGTCGTGTCCATATATTGACAGTGATGGTTAGCGAGTACGCAGTCTACCATAGCTACTTCAAGTTGGGCTTTCGAACAACCTTTCGTGTTCAGGGTAGGATTTGATGTGTAGATGATCAAATCACGTCCACTTTTGACGGATCCCGGCGTCACTGAGCTTCATGAGGGGTATCTGTATTTTGTCGAACTTTGTTTTATGACTCGATTGGAGTGGATGATCGGGCCATATTCATTCCAAGCAGTTTAGGTCTCCAAGTCAAATGTGGAGGTTGATGGATGGATGGTCGGTTGTTCAAATCGATCATAAGTTGAGCATACGAACTCGGATCGTCTTGAAACTTGGAACATTGGCTTCCCTAGCTTTGATTGTTATGTCTTGTTAATCGTGGCTCGATCCAGACTCGGACAAAATCCATCGATATCCATAGTGAGCCTTTGTGTAACCGATCTCCAAGACGAACTGTCACTGGTTTCTAATCAAGTTCTTGGTGTCACGGCCTTGCCAAAAGGCGGGATAACATTTGCCCCCCAAAGGACGTCTTGTGTAAACATGACGTGCTTTGAAAAACCGCAGTCTTTCATGCTGAATATTTCCGTTCAGTTGATTGCTTGACAGTCGTCTCTTAATCGTTTCGTTGCAATCTTCTTTTAGACAAATGTTCAACTAGCATGCTTTGCTTTGGTTCTGCCCCCAGTTTTGGGGATGAGTATGGAGTTGATGTATGTTTATACTCCGTCTCGCACTCTGGGAGTACGGAGTTGAGTAGATGTTTATACTCCGTCTCGCACTCTGGAAATACGGAGTTGATTAATGTTTATACTCCGTCTCGCACTCTGGGAGTACGGAGTTAAGCGAATGTTTAAACTCCGTCTCACACTCTGGGAGTACGGAGTTGATGAATGTTTATACTCCGTCTCGCACTCTGGGAGTACGGAGTTGATCAATGTTTATACTCCGTCTCGCACTCTGGGAGTAAGGAGTTAAGTAGATGTTTATACTCCGTCTCGCACTCTGGGAGTACGGAGTTGATTAATGTTTATACTCCGTCTCTCACTCTGGGAGTACGGAGTTAAGTAGATGTTTATACTCCATCTTGCACTCTGGGAGTACGGAGTTGATGAATGTTTATACTCCGTCTCGCACTCTGGGAGTACGGAGTTGATCAATGTTTATACTCCGTCTCGCACTCTGGGAGTAAGGAGTTAAGTAGATGTTTATACTCCGTCTCGCACTCTGGGAGTACGGAGTTGTGCGAAGGATCGTCGTGTATCAACCCATTTTTAGCCTTGATGTGATGGCTTGCCCTCGAGCTCGAGTTTCACTTAGCGAGTGTCTGGTCGTATCGCAACCGCTCTCTACTTGAATAAATTCCACTTACAGGATGGAATTCAGCTCTCCGTTCATCGTGATGTTGTACATTGTATTTAATCCATAGCCCCAAATCAAAGGCATATGGTTGATGATGAGCAATAGAATTATTCTCGTCCAGATGTAACTCCACACGTCCGATCATGGTCTGCGTAGATTGGTTGGCAACCAAATCTGAGTACCTAGACACCTGCATCGTTTTGAAAGTAGTTTAGTTCAAGCTAGTCGTAGTTCATAGAACAATTGAAATAGAGATGGAAATGGAAATAATTCAAAGAAGATTATGGTAAATCTCATTGATATGTGAAGCAGCATCGTGTGCTCGCTATTCGACTCCGCCCCTGGCTCCTTTCAAAGGGATGTTGGCCGTCAACCGTCCAATTGATAATCATAGCCCTTTATTAATAGGCATCAGATATTCGCTGCCCGCCATTCTGCAGGACTTGTACATACTATTGAAGCTTTCCTTTCCAGGTCATCTTTTCGATCACACCTCGGAGGTGTTTGTAATCGCTCGTGTTAGGATCAGTGAGCATCTGGGAATATACAACATTCCCCTGATTTTCTTTAGACTTTGGTGTACTCTCTCGAGGTTGGTTTCCAGTACCACTTCGATTCGTGAGTCTTCAAGTAGAGGTTGTCAATTGAATCTTTCAAAGAGCATATGAGCTGAATTCTAAAGTCTTATTTCGGCTACTGGGATCTACATCCTTAGCCAACGGGCCTTCATTGTTATTTTTCTTAGTCTGCTCCACTCCTCCTCATTTTAGTTCTGATTCATTTTGTAGAAGAAACGATCCATAGTCGTACGAGGCTCTTTAGCTAACTAGCTGCCAAAATATATCTGGAGGTCGACTTTCCTCAAACGCGATCAGTATGATACCCTTGTTAGTATTTGGAATAAATTGTTTAGAGCATTGGTTTGCTTGGGGTCATTAAATTCGAAGTGCTGGGTCAGCGAAGAATGGTGCTTGGAGTCATCTTGGCGTTTGCTAGAGCCATATCATCTATGTTCTCCAACCTTTGGGAGTACCGTTTGAATAGCGGTTGCTTGTCTGTTCCCTTGATGCCGTTCATAAGCTGCCGCTAGATCCTCTATGCCCTGGTCGATCATGGGATGTCAGGAAAGTGGATAGAATGTTCCTTTATTAAGTTGAGTTTTGAATTCACTATCTGGAGGCACTGCGCTGCGGCTAGGGTTCGGGGGGAAATTTTGGTCGTACCCCCCGAAAATTTTTCTTTTAGCCTCATTTTTGAAAATTTCGGTCGTACCCAAAAAAGAGTTTTTTTTGTAAATATGGGTCGTATAAGAGACCGGTGTAACTTAAGTTTCGATCGGCATTGAGGGTCGTTCGGCATGACAAAGTTGCTCGGCATACAAGATTGTTCGGCATTCACACTGTTCGGCATTCACACTGTTCGGCATTCCACACTATTCGGCGTCCACACTGTTCGGCATTCCACACTGTTCGGCGTCCACACTCTTCGGCATTCCACACGTGTTCGGCATTCACACTGTTCGGCGTCCACACTGTTCGGCGTCCACACTGTTCGGCATTCCACACTGTCCGGCATCCACACTGTTCGGCATTCCACACTGTTCGGTGTCCACACTATTCGGCATTCCACACTGTCCGGCATCCACACTGTTCGGCATTCCACATTGTTCGGCATTCACACTGTTCGACATTCCACACTGTTCGGCATCCACACTGTCCGGCATCCACATTGTTCGGCATTCCACACTGTTGGGCATTCACACTGTTCGACATTCACACTGTTCGGCATCCACACTGTTCGGCATAACCGAGTCGTTCGGCATACAATACCGTTCGGCATTACAGAGGCGCTCGACATTCATTCTTGTTCGGCACAACCGAGTCGTTCGGCATACACTACCGTTCGGCATTACAGAGGTGTTCGGCCTAGAGGTATGGTCGGCCTGGAAGGGCATTCGGCCTAGAGGTATGTTCGGCCTAGAGGTATGGTCGGCCTGGAAGAGCGTTCGGCCTAGAGGTATGGTCGGTCTGGAAGAGCGTTCGGCCTAG
Organism: Allium fistulosum; assembly: GCA_030737815.1. Classification (NCBI taxonomy): domain Eukaryota; kingdom Viridiplantae; phylum Streptophyta; class Magnoliopsida; order Asparagales; family Amaryllidaceae; genus Allium; species Allium fistulosum. The sequence goes on from CM060902.1 coordinate 1,030,391,384, forward strand.
AGGTATGTTCGGCCTGGAAGAGCGTTCGGCCTACCACTTTTCTGGAGCGTTCGGCATACGCCTTTTCTGGGGCGTTCGGCATACGCCTTTTCTGGGGCGTTCGGCATACGCCTTTTCTGGGGCGTTCGACATATGCCTTTTCTGAGGCGATTGGCATAAGCCTTTTCTGGAGTGATCGGCCGAATTGCCATCAGAGGAGGGTCGGCCTTCATTCAACTTGAGTGCAAACTTCAACGTCCAATCCCCAGATCTTGCGTACATCAGTGAATCCAATCTACGGCTATCAGCTTCCTTTAGATTTCTTTCAAATCTGAGTAGAATAGGAAGTTTTCTAGTAAACAATTGGATCTATCTCGCGAATATGGAAATCCACTAGTAGATGATGAGATCCAATCAAGCTGAGAATTCAATTCTCAGTGAAAGCACCAAAGTGTTAGCACCAAAATTGGTCACTAACCTCGTAGAGAAAGATTGTGTAGAGATATAAGTGATGAAGATAAATTAAACAAGGAAGAGAATGCTAATTTAAATGCAGAAAGTAAGAACACCAAATTTATAGTGGTTCAGCGTAATTGCCTACGTCCACTTTGAGGTTAAACTTTATTGATCTTCTTAATAGTTGATTACAAATACAATTCATGAATAAAATGCTTGAATGAAGTTGTTAAGTAGAGAAGATGAGTCTCAAAAATGGCAGAGTCTCCCCAGTGTTCTCCAAAAAAGATCCATTTCATTGTGCCCCTGCCCTTCTATTTATAGAGGAAGATGGGTTGGACTTCCTTCATGGGCTTAGGAACAAGGTGCCTCTGCCCATAGTGGGTGAATCTGCGCACCAGGCCAGGCAGGCCGAATGCTCTTGCTTTATTGTGGGCCTGACAACTTGCTACCACCTCCAGTCTCTCCTTGATCAGAATCTTATCTAGTGCTAATGATAATTTCTTCAACCGTCGTTTTGTAACCGGGCCAAGATGCTGGTTAACAACTATGTAATTAGTTAAACATCAGTAATGATTTTTCTATTGTATAATAAAAACAAATGAACTCAAAGATATTTATACAAGGCATTGTCAAAAATATGCTCCCCACCCATGGAGTCCATTTAAAACATTGCCCTTGTATATTTTCTAAAGTAAAGCTTAAGTCTATACCAATTTCCAGTGCCAGAAGATGAAAATTTACCTATTTGTAATAACAGAATATGATAATTTCATAAGTAATGCAAATTCATATAAGTGATACTAGCACGGGTTATTGATAATTAACCTATTTTTAACAATAGGTAAATTACTAAATGATGATTTCCACCTGACAAAATAACTGTAGAGTACTTAAAAATATAAAGCAAGGTGATATTCACACACAAAATAGCACACACAGCGTGTGCTAAAACTTATATTTTGCTATAAAATTCAAAGTAACATGACAACATATGATCTGTATATACACCACAATGCCAAAATACTGCACAATTAACTTGTTCACATAAAAAAGAATATAAGCGTAGAGAACTATATATATAACCGGGCATACATAAACAAAAAGAAAGGTACATATTTGTCTATTCAAAGTTCAAACCAGAATTTCAGATTTCAACATTTAATAAGACTTCAAATCTAACTTAAACTTCTCATAAGTAAACAAGACATCAAAACTACTCAAGTATGCCTTCGCAATCCTCCCTGACATAACTAACATTCTCAACTAAATCATCTGCATCCATATCGTTTTCTTTAGGGCCGCTCGCAACATAGTTAGCTTCTTCAACAAAATCATCTATCTCTAATTCATGAAAACCTCTTGGCGGTGCTTTCATTACAACATACCAATTAGAAGAATCATTTTCTCTTGAATAAAAGACTTATTTCGCTTGAGATGCGAGGATATAAGGATCTTTTGAAAATGAAACCTGACTTTGATGTAAATTAACAAGAGTGAATCCATCTTCAACTTTTATCCCGTTTCCTATGTTCGCCGAATGACACTTAAAAACAGGAATATAAAAAACATTATAATCTAGTAAAATTATTTCAGTCAGTATCCCATAGTAAGTAACCACATCAACCACTTGAGAAATGTCTTTTGCACTTGCTCTACACATGGTAGTTGCATCATAAGTCACTCCGCTATTCTGGGTTTCTCTATCAACATCTTTTGTATGAAATCGTTGTCCATTAATAATATATCCTTTACAGGAGAATGCCGTCCTTTTAGGACTATATGCAATCCATTTTAATATTTTATCATGATCCTTTGAGTCAATAGGTATCTAAAGAAATATTCAAACATATTTTAAAAGTAATTTCATTAATTCATATATGAAAATATTGAAATTCTTTAACAAACCTTCCTTTTAATCCAATCAACGAAGCTATCTCTATTGGTTTTCCACAGTAAGGTCACATTTTTTTCTAAGCGCTTGTTTGAATTTTGCAACTCCTCCAAATGCAAACTAGTATGATAAAAGTGATGTTAAATTATAGTTGCCAATACAAGCACATCAAATCAATGAAAGTGGGACATAACATATACTCACTCTAAAAATGGTTCCACCATAGCCATATTCATTAACACAGCTAAATGAGCAATTTCTTTCTCATTGGAAGACAATGTAATTGATTTGGACATTGAAATTGGACGCCCTTCAAGTATTGCGTTATCTTCATAATCTTCATTTCGATCTTTTCTTTCAATATCTACCGACTTACTCAAAAATTCACTAAAAAATCTCATGGATTCTTCGGCAAGATATGATTCTGCAATGCACCCCTCAGGTCGTGCATAATTTGTTACGTAGTCTTTGAGTGTTTTCATATACCTTTCAAAAGGATACATCCAACGAAAATGAACTGGTCCGCACAATCGTGCTTCTCTTCCAAGATGAATTGTCAAGTGTATCATAATATCGAAAAATGAGGGTGGAAAATATCTTTCAAGTTCACACAATATTTTAACGATATCATCATCAAGTTGTTGCAACTTCTCCCTATCAAGAACACGTTGACATATTTTATTGAAAAATGAACATAGACCAATTATTGCATTTCGGGGTCTGGTTGGCAATAAACCTCTTACTGCAACCGATAATAATTGTTGCATTAAAACATGATAATCATGAGACTTCAAACCACTAATTTTATAATCCACCAACGACACGCATTTTTTGAAATTTGAACAATAACCATCGGGGCCTTTGAAATCATACAACCTTTTGCAAAATATGTTTTCTCCAATTTTGACAATGTATACGGAGCTGGTGGAAGATATGTTTTGGTTCCACGAGGTTGTGCATAAAGACCATGCCGAATACCCCAATCCTCTAAATCATGTCTAAAATTAATCCCATCTTTTGATTTGTTATCATGCAACATTGTACTTAGTGTGCTTTCACAAACATTTTTCTCAACATGCATTGCGTCCAAATTATGACGCAATGGAAGTTCCTACGAAAAAAAAATTAGCATTTAAATTTTCTATATATTCTTTTTTTTAGATTAATAAAGAAAAATGAGATTTGAATACTAACCTCCCAATATGGCAAGTCAAAAAAAATTGATCTTTTTTTCCACCTTGATAGCTCCTTTTTTTACAGAATTATTGTAACGACCACGACTTTCTCTCCACAGAAAGTCGCATCGTTAATAAGAAAGAAAGGGGTAGAAAATAGAAAAGAAGAGAAGAAAGAAAGAAACAACAACAACGATCTCACAGCGGAAGGAATAAATTATATTAATAACATATACTATTACATAGTATACAAAACTTTACAGAGTTACACAGCATATACATCACTTACTAGACAGTTATAACATCTGTCTAGACATTACAACTCAATACACTACAGAGATACAGACACAGCGGAACTACTATATATATCTACAACGCTGAAGCCTCCTGCTCCATTGCTCCTCCACAATTCGTCAAAGCTAAACCTGAATCCCTTGGCTACTCGTAAAAATTTGAGTACCCAAGAGTTTATAAAACAGAAATAAACAACTTGGGTCAGACATGGGTCTGGTGTGAGTAACAGGTTAAACTTGCTTAACTTCAAAACCTTTAGAAAGAAAAGGTATCACGTAAGACTCCCCACAAATAAACATGGGTAAGTTTTTACCTTACGCTAACCAAAACATTTGATATGAAATCTGATTTTATTATAATAGGGTCTAGGGTTTTCAAGTAAAATATAGAAATAGCTGAAATGCTTACATCTCACATTCCAACATAGTTGGGCACATCTAATACGTACGGCACTTATTGGAGTTTGGATTCCATACAATGGCAGGGCTACTGGGGTACCGCCCGTCACAGTACGTGGCCTAGATCACCGTACCGAGGAGTACGCCCGCTCCCCTGCAACACAAAGCCGGAACCATCCCTTACTGGATAATTCCGAACAAGATAACCCCGTAGTTGGCGCGACCAACCACACACTAAGCCGAATAAAAAGAAAAGGGACCTCTAGACAGGGATCTATCTTGCTCTCAGTGGGTGCTACCCACGAAGCCTTGTTGCACCTCCCCTGTTTTAGCCATTCCCGGTTGATGAGGCTTGAGGTTACGATTACCTTTAATCAGAACATATCACTTAGAATGCTCATCGTCCGCCTGACGATGTGCTGAAAGCATTCAATCCATACAAGTTCGTTCCGGGTTCGAACGAAACCGAAGGCATTATCTCGTTACACTCGTGTTGGAATCACCCTCAGAGTTAACGACAATAACCCTTGCACTCTGAATCTTCATCTTCACTTGAGATTCACGACCTATCGTTAATTTGGATCGATGTGGTATTCGGGTCTCCAGACCTGGAATTCCGGTATACGGAAACCCGATCCCGGTCTCATCGAAATCCAAAACGTATCTTTTAAGGGCCAAGTTGTTTTAAGGTTAAAACAATTCAATTCTTATCTATATACACAAAGATAGATAATTCAATAGATAATCTACATTATTATCCCAAACAGATAATTCACATTATCATTATAATTCAACCAAACATCCATATCATATATCAATCATATCTCATAAGAGATATCAAACAATGAAATACATTCAATCTCATTCATCCATCCTTAAGCAATGATTTATATCATCTAATTAATTTAAAGTGAATTAAACTAATTACTTCATTCTATAAATCCTGCTTACTTAATTATTAATTAAACCAATTAATTAATCATTACTCTAAGTATCCATCTTAATTAATCATTCCTGATTAATTACCCTTTAATTACTTTAAGTAATTAATACTTAATTAATTTCACAAATTAATTATCTTAAATCATTTCAGTAATTAATCTCTAATTACTTCATTAATTAATTAATTATACTTAATTACATTAATCCTTAATTAATTATAAATAAATTAATTACTTTAATCACTCATTATTGATTAACTAATCTTAATTAATCAATCCTTAATTACATCATTAATTATATTAATTAATGATCCTTAATTACTCTTAATTAATTATCTTATTTAAATTAATTTCATTTAATAATTAATTAGTCACATTTATTAATCACCTTTGATTAATCTCATTTAGTAATTAACTACTCTTAATTACTCCACTTCATAATTAATTACTCCTTAATTAATTATCCTTTAATTAATCCCTTGATTAATTTATTTAAAGTAATTAACTCAAATTACTTTCATTATATCATCCTTAGTTAATTACATCCACTAATTAACTTTAATTACTTCCCTAAGTAATTACACTTCAATAATTATACTTAAGTAATTATCAAATCACCAAGTGCTTATTTTAAATTAATTTAATTAATTAATTTAAACTTATCAAATTTATTTAATTAATTACCTTAAGTAATTAATTTCTTTAATTACTTTATTTAGTAATTATAGCTAACCAATTCCATATTAATTAATCCAATTGATTATCAAAACTAATCACATTAATTAATTATTTAAAAGTCCCTAATTAATGATGTCTCATTAATTATTAACAATTCTTTATTCAAGTAATTAAACTTAATCAACTATTATTAATTACAAATTAATAAATTCTTAATTACCAATTAATTAATCTCTAACTACTTAATTAATTGCCTAATAAATCTTTAATCACTTGATTAATAATTTCTAATCATTTATTAAAACCTATACTTATTTAAACAAATGATCCTAAGTCCCAATTTATTTAACACTCCATTAAATAACTTATCATCTTAATTATTTAATTAATTAACACTAGATTATTAATTAATTAAATTATTAAATTACTCTTTAATTACCTTATTAAATTAATGACTCCTATATCATTAAACCTTAATTACTTCTAAATTAAAGTATTTACCTTTAACAACTTAATTATTATTAACAAAGCTTGAAACATTTTTACCTTTAATTTTTTTTTCTTTAATTTCATTTCAAATTAAAGATTTAAATTTGAATTACAAATTTAACTTTAACCAATTTAAATCAAATTTAACATTTTCTTTTTAAATCAAATGTTAAGAACACTTAACATTTATAAAAGAAATTTACAAGATTTTTAAACCAATTCATTTAAATTAAAACTCTTTTTAAACTATACTTTAAACATTTTAAAGATGTTTAAATATTATAATAAAAACTTATTTATTTTTACAACTGGGATTTAAGTTTAAATTAAATCCATACTTTAAAATTTTAATTTAAACTTTGTTTAAATTTCTGTTTTCAAATTTTAAATCAATTTTAAAATTTAAAAACACCCAGGCTTTAAAACCTGTAACCATTCAATTTACCCGAGCCAACCACTGAAATGCTTCGAGTAAAAACCCTAGCTGCTTCGAGTCACGCATTCAAAAACTCGAGTTCCACTCCTCTGTTAAAACCAACCTAAACACTGATACGCCTGATACTTGTTCACGTGCACACGCGAGTTGATCGCCTCCGATCATCGCTGCTAACGCCAGCATATCGACTTCGATCACTCCTCACGATTCCGACCACCAGAAACTCGAACCATCTCCACAATCGAATTAGAGCAATCACGATCACAAAACTGGAAACAGACCCAAACTTGTCAACGTCTTGCATCCCCTCCTCCGACCACCATCGCCATTGAATCTTCGGTGAAGTCCTCGTCAACTCACCATCTTCCAGTGCTCAAAGCCCCAGGCAACTCGATCACCAGAGGAAGTCGAACTCACGCAAAAATTGTAACCCAGTAAAACTAGGTTTAGAAACTCGATCGAACTACCACCATCGCCAGGGTGAATTTCATCATCATTAGACAATTTTCTCGAACTCTCCGATCATCCTTCTACCTTCAGTGAGAATCACGAGCTTCTCGAATACTTAGATCGCCGGAGACAACCCAAAGTTCCAATTCTGATCAACCTTGAACTGCTTCCTTAATTAAATGCTAAAAATTATGATTCTACTTTTAAAATTCATGTTTCTAGATAAGCATTCAGTCTATAACCCTGAATTTATGAATTAGAGTGTTTGAATTTTTCACTTATACCAGACTTGCTCTGTTGTTTTTGATTTTCAGAGCCATTTAAGTTTTATTTTAACTTAAGTAAAATTTTAAACACTAACCCATGATTAAACAAACAAATATTGTTTGAATCCTAAGTTCTATTAAAGATCAGATAGGGAGATAATAAATTTTTGACTAAAATTTAACTTCTGAACTAAGAACAGGCAGAACATATATAACTATAATCATGCATCTACACATCCATATATATATATACATAGAAATTTCAAACATATACAATACACATTTTATTCCAGAAGTTCACATGCAAACATAGATCATATGCTTAAGTTTAAAATGAATGTTACTCACCTTTTTAAAAGTAAACAGAGCCTCTTTGAAACCAATTTTTGAAAAAGCCTTTAAACTGAAATGCCCCTTTGATCTTTAAAATCTTTTAAACTTGAATGCTTGCTAGAAAACTTGCATGCATGCTATTTGTTTGTTGAGACATTGCTTAAGATTCCAGGTTTACTTGCTTCAAATAGATTCCAGATTTGAAGAAAATTGCAGGCTACAGACTTTGATTTGGAAATGTTTTACAGATTTGAAGATTTTAGTTACAGGCTTTCATTTGATAAATTTTGGTTTGAGGAAGGTTGATTTACTGATTTGTTTTGAGAAATTGTTTGAGAATTTTGTTTACAGGCTGAAGTTTCTTATCTTTTGAATTTGAAGAGGATACAAAAAGAAAATGAGATGAGAGGCATATGTTTATATAAATTAGAATGTAGTTTATTAAAAATAAAAGAAAACTAAAATTTAAAAACTTGACATTTGTCATTTACCATAGTTAATTAGTTTACACTTGTTATTTAGGTGTCTTTATAGATTTACACATGTCATTTAAGTAACACTTATTTATTTAAATGTAAATAAAAGCCATTTAATCTTAATTTATTAATTACTCATCTATATATATTACTTATAAAGAAACAAAACTAATTATATTTATAAATAAAAGTTTATACATATATTTTAAAATCCAAAACAATTTAAAATATCTATCTTTGAATTTCAAAACTTTTAAATTCAAATCAAAGTCAAAAGTCTAATTTATAACAACACATTCAATTTGAAAATAACCATTTGTCAAATTTTAAAATAATTTATAAAAGATTACCTTATTATTAATAAATTACTACTATTACTAAATGAATTAACATATCATATGTAAATTAAATACAAACCAAAGCTTTTCCATTTACAATATATACAAATATATATACATTATAAATAGAAATCAATTTATTAGTTTTTTTTTAAAAGATAAAATTCACTAATTAAATATTTATTTAATTAGATTATTAAATCAATTCAAATATTTATTATCAAAAACTATCAATCAATTTAATTATTTAAACAGATTATTAAATTGATATTGCCCCAAATTTCCGGGATATTACATTCCTCCCCCCTTAAAATAATTTCGTCCCCGAAATTTTAAAACAAAGGTAATTTAATAATCTTTTTAAATCACAAGGATGTATTATCATCAATAGCTAACAATCATAGCAACCAATCATCCAAACAAACAATTCTAACTATCCAGCGAAAAATTCTGAATAGAATTTCTTCGAGTTTCCCCAAGTATATATATATACCGGGATACTCGCTCTACAAACAATCCAAACAACCAATACTACTAAGCTATAGAGCTCCTACTCGTCTAGATCTACAAAACTAAACAGAATATCAGACTACAGACGAGTCTGACTCAACAACCAAACCTCCAAAACTGCTGGTTCCAAAACCAGAGATATATCAAACACGTATTCCCGAAGAGATACGTAAAATACATTGAATTCCAGTTATCCAAACTGACAATTCAATCCAGTAGATCAAAGCACTTATCCAAATCAGAACACAGAAAAGATCCAAAACAACTCGGAGCTGACTTCCCAGACTTACCCAATCTTATAGCTCCCTTTTATCAGAGAAAACTTCAACAACAACGAAGTCTCCAACTTCGAATTCCAAATTCCTCCGCCTCTTATCCACAAAATCCCTCAGACGATCCTGGGCTGACTACAGATCCTTCCTGATCAACTCAACCTTTGCTGATGCTTCTGGAAACAAACTAGACCAAAACAACCCAACACAATGATCTCCTCAAGATCAACCAAGACCAGGAACACCAACTCTACTCACACTCATCAGAAGACCGAACTAACTTCTCCTATCTGGAAAAGACAAACAGGAGCACTCGCCAAACTGCTTCCGCTGCACAACTCTGATCTGGAGTAGAATGAAAATGCTGATGAAGAACACAAGCACAAATTGGACAACACATCCCAGAAAATCTCAGATAACTCAAGAGAATACTCAGACTATCGCAAGTCACTTTTGCGATCAACCCAGCCTAACTGCAAAGAAAACTGTTCTCTCTTTACCAATCAGAACAGCTTATACTTATCTATCCTATCTATCGAAGAAATGGATCCACTCTGTTGCTTCTGAACTCCACCTCCAAAAAAACTGCTAAGCCGGAAGAACTTCCTGCCAATGCACAGAATACTCCGAGTCGCATTGCTGCCACAAACCAAAGACTTCTTATCCGAAACTCCTCGAGAACCTCGGACCTCAAAGAAAATAGAAACACCCTACCGGACTCAGCCACAACACCGAAACAGACTCACTTCATTAACTTGTTCCAAAGAAAACATCTTCGGGAACATCCATAGTCACTGCATCTCATCACACAGCTACTTCTTCCAGAAGATACCAAGATACTATCACTCGCTTCTGCCCAACCGACAGATCCAACTCTACTCATCCAACTTCAAAGATAAACTCCGAACCTTAACAGGTTTCCTTCAGAGATTGTGAAATCCTTACACAACTGTAAAGTTCACTCGAGACGGTATTAGGTCTACAGTCTCGACAAATACACTTCCAACCTCAACACTCAGACTCCTAATCCTAGATGATAAATTATTATCATCTCAACCAATCATTACAAATACCATATACATTTAAAAATGATATATATATTTTTTTATATAGAAATTATATCTGGGTAAAATTATTTCATCTACCTTTTTAAAACAATATTGTGTCCGTTGGCCTGGTCAAGTGTTTAGAGATCCCTATCAATAACGTTAGCTACTCGTATTGACCAGAATCCATATACCACTCAACCGATCAATTAACACAATATAAAACCATTTTATATAACTAACAAATACGTGCTCTCGTATATATATATATATACACTCGGACTCAAACAGGTTGCTACAGATCCTATCTCTAATGAACAACCCTTCCCAACCTAGGTATTCACTCAACCTAGTGTTCTGATGTTCACTTAACCAAAAGCTTAGGCATTCGCTCAACCTATGCTCCGATACCACTGTAACGACCACGACTTTCTCTCCACAGAAAGTCGCATCGTTAATAAGAAAGAAAGGGGTAGAAAATAGAAAAGAAGAGAAGAAAGAAAGAAACAACAACAACGATCTCACAGCGGAACGAATAAATTATATTAATAACATATACTATTACATAGTATACAACACTTTACAGAGTTACACAGCATATACATCACTTACTAGACAGTTATAACATCTGTCTAGACATTACAACTCAATACACTACAGAGATACAGACACAGCGGAACTACTATATATATCTACAACGCTGAAGCCTCCTGCTCCATTGCTCCTCCACAATTCGTCAAAGCTAAACCTGAATCCCTTGGCTACTCGTAAAAATTTGAGTACCCAAGAGTTTATAAAACAGAAATAAACAACTTGGGTCAGACATGGGTCTGGTGTGAGTAACAGGTTAAACTTGCTTAACTTCAAAACCTTTAGAAAGAAAAGGTATCACGTAAGACTCCCCACAAATAAACATGGGTAAGTTTTTACCTTACGCTAACCAAAACATTTGATATGAAATCTGATTTTATTATAATAGGGTCTAGGGTTTTCAAGTAAAATATAGAAATAGCTGAAATGCTTACATCTCACATTCCAACATAGTTGGGCACATCTAATACGTACGGCACTTATTGGAGTTTGGATTCCATACAATGGCAGGGCTACTGGGGTACCGCCCGTCACAGTACGTGGCCTAGATCACCGTACCGAGGAGTACGCCCGCTCCCCTGCAACACAAAGCCGGAACCATCCCTTACTGGATAATTCCGAACAAGATAACCCCGTAGTTGGCGCGACCAACCACACACTAAGCCGAATAAAAAGAAAAGGGACCTCTAGACAGGGATCTATCTTGCTCTCAGTGGGTGCTACCCACGAAGCCTTGCTACACCTACCCTGTTTTAGCCATTCCCGGTTGATGAGGCTTGAGGTTACGATTACCTTTAATCAGAACATATCACTTAGAATGCTCATCGTCCGCCTGACGATGTGCTGAAAGCATTCAATCCATACAAGTTCGTTCCGGGTTCGAACGAAACCGAAGGCATTATCTCGTTACACTCGTGTTGGAATCACCCTCAGAGTTAACGACAATAACCCTTGCACTCTGAATCTTCATCTTCACTTGAGATTCACGACCTATCGTTAATTTGGATCGATGTGGTATTCGGGTCTCCAGACCTGGAATTCCGGTATACGGAAACCCGATCCCGGTCTCATCGAAATCCAAAATGTATCTTTTAAGGGCCAAGTTGTTTTAAGGTTAAAACAATTCAATTCTTATCTATATACACAAAGATAGATAATTCAATAGATAATCTACATTATTATCCCAAACAGATAATTCACATTATCATTATAATTCAACCAAACATCCATATCATATATCAATCATATCTCATAAGAGATATCAAACAATGAAATACATTCAATCTCATTCATCCATCCTTAAGCAATGATTTATATCATCTAATTAATTTAAAGTGAATTAAACTAATTACTTCATTCTATAAATCCTGCTTACTTAATTATTAATTAAACCAATTAATTAATCATTACTCTAAGTATCCATCTTAATTAATCATTCCTGATTAATTACCCTTTAATTACTTTAAGTAATTAATACTTAATTAATTTCACAAATTAATTATCTTAAATCATTTCAGTAATTAATCTCTAATTACTTCATTAATTAATTAATTATACTTAATTACATTAATCCTTAATTAATTATAAATAAATTAATTACTTTAATCACTCATTATTGATTAACTAATCTTAATTAATCAATCCTTAATTACATCATTAATTATATTAATTAATGATCCTTAATTACTCTTAATTAATTATCTTATTTAAATTAATTTCATTTAATAATTAATTAGTCACATTTATTAATCACCTTTGATTAATCTCATTTAGTAATTAACTACTCTTAATTACTCCACTTCATAATTAATTACTCCTTAATTAATTATCCTTTAATTAATCCCTTGATTAATTTATTTAAAGTAATTAACTCAAATTACTTTCATTATATCATCCTTAGTTAATTACATCCACTAATTAACTTTAATTACTTCCCTAAGTAATTACACTTCAATAATTATACTTAAGTAATTATCAAATCACCAAGTGCTTATTTTAAATTAATTTAATTAATTAATTTAAACTTATCAAATTTATTTAATTAATTACCTTAAGTAATTAATTTCTTTAATTACTTTATTTAGTAATTATAGCTAACCAATTCCATATTAATTAATCCAATTGATTATCAAAACTAATCACATTAATTAATTATTTAAAAGTCCCTAATTAATGATGTCTCATTAATTATTAACAATTCTTTATTCAAGTAATTAAACTTAATCAACTATTATTAATTACAAATTAATAAATTCTTAATTACCAATTAATTAATCTCTAACTACTTAATTAATTGCCTAATAAATCTTTAATCACTTGATTAATAATTTCTAATCATTTATTAAAACCTATACTTATTTAAACAAATGATCCTAAGTCCCAATTTATTTAACACTCCATTAATTAACTTATCATCTTAATTATTTAATTAATTAACACTAGATTATTAATTAATTAAATTATTAAATTACTCTTTAATTACCTTATTAAATTAATGACTCCTATATCATTAAACCTTAATTACTTCTAAATTAAATTATTTACCTTTAACAACTTAATTATTATTAACAAAGCTTGAAACATTTTTACCTTTAATTTTTTTTTTCTTTAATTTCATTTCAAATTAAAGATTTAAATTTGAATTACAAATTTAACTTTAACCAATTTAAATCAAATTTAACATTTTCTTTTTAAATCAAATGTTAAGAACACTTAACATTTATAAAAGAAATTTACAAGATTTTTAAACCAATTCATTTAAATTAAAACTCTTTTTAAACTATACTTTAAACATTTTAAAGATGTTTAAATATTATAATAAAAACTTATTTATTTTTACAACTGGGATTTAAGTTTAAATTAAATCCATACTTTAAAATTTTAATTTAAACTTTGTTTAAATTTCTGTTTTCAAATTTTAAATCAATTTTAAAATTTAAAAACACCCAGGCTTTAAAACCTGTAACCATTCAATTTACCCGAGCCAACCACTGAAATGCTTCTAGTAAAAACCCTAGCTGCTTCGAGTCACGCATTCAAAAACTCGAGTTCCACTCCTCTGTTAAAACCAACCTAAACACTGATACGCCTGATACTTGTTCACGTGCACACGCGAGTTGATCGCCTCCGACCATCGCTGCTAACGCCAGCATATCGACTTCGATCACTCCTCACGATTCCGACCACCAGAAACTCGAACCATCTCCACAATCGAATTAGAGCAATCTCGATCACAAAACTGGAAACAGACCCAAACTTGTCAACGTCTTGCATCCCCTCCTCCGACCACCATCGCCATTGAATCTTCGGTGAAGTCCTCGTCAACTCACCATCTTCCAGTGCTCAAAGCCCCAGGCAACTCGATCACCAGAGGAAGTCGAACTCACGCAAAAATTGTAACCCAGTAAAACTAGGTTTAGAAACTCGATCGAACTACCACCATCGCCAGGGTGAATTTCATCATCATTAGACAATTTTCTCGAACTCTCCGATCATCCTTCTACCTTCAGTGAGAATCACGAGCTTCTCGAATACTTAGATCGCCGGAGACAACCCAAAGTTCCAATTCTGATCAACCTTGAACTGCTTCCTTAATTAAATGCTAAAAATTATGATTCTACTTTTAAATTTCATGTTTCTAGATAAGCATTCAGTCTATAACCCTGAATTTATGAATTAGAGTGTTTGAATTTTTCACTTATACCAGACTTGCTCTGTTGTTTTTGATTTTCAGAGCCATTTAAGTTTTATTTTAACTTAAGTAAAATTTTAAACACTAACCCATGATTAAACAAACAAATATTGTTTGAATCCTAAGTTCTATTAAAGATCAGATAGGGAGATAATAAATTTTTGACTAAAATTTAACTTCTGAACTAAGAACAGGCAGAACATATATAACTATAATCATGCATCTACACATCCATATATATATACATAGAAATTTCAAACATATACAATACACATTTTATTCCAGAAGTTCACATGCAAACATAGATCATATGCTTAAGTTTAAAATGAATGTTACTCACCTTTTTAAAAGTAAACAGAGCCTCTTTGAAACCAATTTTTGAAAAAGCCTTTAAACTGAAATGCCCCTTTGATCTTTAAAATCTTTTAAACTTGAATGCTTGCTAGAAAACTTGCATGCATGCTATTTGTTTGTTGAGACATTGCTTAAGATTCCAGGTTTACTTGCTTCAAATAGATTCCAGATTTGAAGAAAATTGCAGGCTACAGACTTTGATTTGGAAATGTTTTACAGATTTGAAGATTTTAGTTACAGGCTTTCATTTGATAAATTTTGTTTTGAGGAAGGTTGATTTACTGATTTGTTTTGAGAAATTGTTTGAGAATTTTGTTTACATGCTGAAGTTTCTTATCTTTTGAATTTGAAGAGGATACAAAAAGAAAATGAGATGAGAGGCATATGTTTATATAAATTAGAATGTAGTTTATTAAAAATAAAAGAAAACTAAAATTTAAAAACTTGACATTTGTCATTTACCATAGTTAATTAGTTTACACTTGTTATTTAGGTGTCTTTATAGATTTACACATGTCATTTAAGTAACACTTATTTATTTAAATGTAAATAAAAGCCATTTAATCTTAATTTATTAATTACTCATCTATATATATATTACTTATAAAGAAACAAAACTAATTATATTTATAAATAAAAGTTTATACATATATTTTAAAATCCAAAACAATTTAAAATATCTATCTTTGAATTTCAAAACTTTTAAATTCAAATCAAAGTCAAAAGTCTAATTTATAACAACACATTCAATTTGAAAATAACCATTTGTCAAATTTTAAAATAATTTATAAAAGATTACCTTATTATTAATAAATTACTACTATTACTAAATGAATTAACATATCATATGTAAATTAAATACAAACCAAAGCTTTTCTATTTACAATATATACAAATATATATACATTATAAATAGAAATCAATTTATTAGTTTTTTTTAAAAGATAAAATTCACTAATTAAATATTTATTTAATTAGATTATTAAATCAATTCAAATATTTATTATCAAAAATTATCAATCAATTTAATTATTTAAACAGATTATTAAATTGATATTGCCCCAAATTTCCGGGATATTACAATTATCATCTTCATTATCTTCATCCTCACTACTGTCATCGATCTTCCTTTTCTTACTTTTTCCCTTAATCTGCCCTTTTCCAAAATCATTTGGAAAGTCCTTCAAAATAAGAGAGATGTTTTTACCTGTTAGAATTCTAGGCATCTTTCCATCCTCTATAGTGTTATCAAACCAAGCTTTTTTTTTCTCAACGGATGTGAAGTAGGCAAAAATCTTCTATGACCCATATAAACAGTCTTTCGACTATATTTCAACCATCGATGATGAGTATTGACACCACATAATGGACAAGCCTTTTTACCCTTTACACAACATCCAGCAAGATTACCATAAGCTGGAAAATCATTTATCGTCCATAATAAAATAGCTCTCATATTAAAAAGTGTCTTACTAAATGCATCGTACGTCTCAACTCCACTACTCCACAAGTAATGCAAATCTTCTACTAATGGCGCCATATATACATCAATATCATTCCCCGGTTGATTTGGACCTGAAATTAGAAGTGTTAGCATAATATTTTCCTTCTTCATGCACAACATAGGCGACAAATTATATGTCACAAGCATTACTGGCCAACAACTATATTTGGAACTGAACATGGAAAATGGATTAAACCCATCTGTAGCAAGACCAAGTCTGAGACTACGTGGATCGGCTGAAAATGATTTCCAATTTTCATCAATTGTGCTCCATGTTACAGAATCTATGGGATGTCGCATCTTTCCATCACTGCTTTTATTATTGAAATGCCACCTTAATGCTTCCGCCATCTTTTTAGATCTGAACATTCTTCTGAATCTTGGAATTATTGGAAAATATCTCAACACCTTAACCGGAATACCCTGCATAATCTCATTTGTATCCTGATTCATTTTCCATCTTGAGGAACCACATTTCGGACAGTTATTCAAATTTTTATACTCTTTACGAAAAAGACAACAATCATTCTCACATGCATGAATCTTTTCAAACCCCATATCAAATAGTTTGAGGAATTTTTTTACTTCATATAAAGTCTTAGGAAGTACATTATTCTTTGGCAAAAATAGTTGTTGCACATTAAGAAGCTTATCAAAACCAGAATCGGATAATCCAGTTTCGCATTTAAGGTTATACAAAATAGTGATGGCAGATAACTTTGTATGATCTATGCAGCCAGGATATAATGGGGTTCCTGCATCTTCCAAGTTCTTAAGTAAATCATCATGTCATCTCTGTGCATCATCCTTATCTTTATCATCATCAAAAAAATTATGATTAAAGTAGTCTTCATCTTCATAGTGAATTGCTTTGAGTAAGTCGTACGCCTCACTCTTTTTATTATTATTTTCAACATCTACTTGCTCGCCATGATTATACCACCTACCATCTTTGTACTTAGGATCCATTCCCTTTATAATTAAATGCTCAATGACGGTTTCACCATAATGATGACTAAGATTTCGACAATCTAAACAAGGACACAAAATTTTCTCTACATCCCCTAACTTTTTCTTCGCAACACGTACAAAATTTTGAGCTCCTTGTCCATACTGTTTACTGGTTCTATGTTTAAAATTGAAAGCAACAAGAATGTTATCTTTCATTATCAAAACATGTTAAGTCTAAAGTTATGTGTAAATTTACTTTTATATGATTACCTGTGTAGATGCAACCAGTCTTTCTCCATCATCATATATAATATGGAAGCAATCAAGTGTCTAAAATTCAAAATAGTAATTGATTTTACAACATATGTGTAAATTTACATAAATTATAAAATAGTCAGATTGCCATTTTTTGGATAAGAAAGAAAATTATAAACTTAGATTTCGTGCAATTGAAAATAGCACTCTTACATAAATTCAGGACACTTACATCATTGCTTCATTATTTTTTACCGTGAAGTACTCCAATTTTCAAATCCACATTTTAGGCATGGTAAGAAACAAAGAGCTATTACTTTATTAATATGTTAAAGTTACGTAAATTACACCTAAGATAGGCTTCATGATCTATAAAGAGTATGGTTAATGGAAAAAAAAATTGTTGGCGTCTGAATAAATGTTTGATAACAGTTATTTAGAAAACTAATAAATGGAACAAATATGAGTAATTACAACTTTTACTACATGTTGACAAAACTTAAATTCGTATCTACATAAATAAGAACAAATGGATGTTGGAGGCAAAGTCTAAACATTATCGTGGGAAGAAAAATTATCAGGCCACAAATTTAAGAAAATTGATGGTAGTTGTGGTAAAACAAAATAAATAGTCTCTGCATGCACCATTTATGAAATTATTTACCGACCTTCTAACTTTCTCACATGCTCTGTTATAAATATTATTTATTATCCTTTCAACTTGAGCTTTATACTGACAAATGGCATGCATAACTGGGTAAGTGCCAATGACACCACTTGAAATGAATGAATACAGCTGTTGTTACTTAGAAAACTACACATTTTTTTCCGAGCATGCACTTCCATTTAATTCTTTGCAGAAAACCAACGTTAGATGGAATCTAGTATTTACAATTCTCTTATTCCTAGATTAGGAGAAAAAGGAAATAGTCAACTCAATGAAGAAAAAGTATTGAGCAACATATTACTAGTCATATACATACTGCAAAACTAAATTTTGCACTGAGTTTGTAAACACACAGTTCAAACCCAATGTATGAACTATGTGTTTGCAAATTCATTGTGCAAGTTTACTTTGAAAACTTACCTGCAAATAAAAGCTGAATGTGTACTTGCTGGATCGTCTAACTCAGTTTTGCAACTTAGCATGCAAACTCAGTTTTGCATAACTGAGTTTGTTGAGCCTGTAAATTTAGTTTTACAAAAATGAGCCTACAAACTCAGCTTTGCAAACTAAGATGCCTTTTTTTCTTGTCAAAAACCACTTTTTTATCTGTTTGGTAGAAAAGAAAGAATGTATTAAATGGGTTTTAACTGTTTGCTACATGACTCATTCAAATCGGCTGAACAATCATAAGCAGGTATTTTTAGAAACAAAAAGAAAAAAGTTCATAAGATTCTAATGGATAAGTATAATCAAAACTATGGAAACATAACACAAGTTAGACAGAGATACAATACAAATAGCCTTTGTAAAAAAATGATTAAAAGGGATAAACTCTACAGCAAAACTAGTCCTGTCTTGGATAACATAAGAGAAAGTGTGTCTAACAAGGAACAAGGAAGAATGGTGGAGTATCATATCAAGGTAGCAATACTTTTAGTTAGTTTTGACATTATATTTTATTCGCTAAAATTTGGGAATATTATGTTGAAGTTTAATAAAGCTCGAACTGAAAGATTCGCTAAAATGTGTTCATGACTTTCAAAAGAAGGAATAGCTTATGTATAAATGGGCTTTGAAAACATAAAAGTTTAGAGTTCAAAGCTGATTTCATAAACATGGTTCTTCCTGGATGTATATGCCAGACTGTGAAAATATATTATTTTCGATTTCAAAGTGACTAAATGTCTAAAAGTTTTTAAATGTAAAATCTTTCAAATGCTTGAAAAGGTTTTTGGGTATATGTGAAGGTCAAGCTTCACTAAGTCTATAAGTATGTTAAGGATTTTATGCAAGAATAAGCTCTCTCTCTCTGTGTGTGTATTTTGAAGTGTTCACTTCTGACTATTTCAACGTGGCATATTACACACTTCATATAAGTTGTGTATATATCACGTTTCTTAGCGATGATAAAGTTCGAATACACATGAATCCTTAAATATGTGTTAAAGTTTTTAGTGTTTATTAAGTTTGACTTTGGGATGTATGTCACTATGATTTCTGTAACGACCCGTATTTTAACACTTTAAAAATACGAATTAAAATGAAAATTTTGGATAAAAATCCGAAGGAAATAAAATTTTGTGTTGTTAAATGTGAATTACAAGTTAAAATACAAAACTGAATTCTGAAATAACTTATTTGTAAATTAAATATGGATGTTAACTTGTAGTGAATGTAAATAATGAATTGAATTTGATTGTAAACCAAATTGGTTATGATTGTAAACAAAGAATAAATAAAATGGTTGATTCAATAATGAAAGTGTAAATCGAAATAAAAGAATTTATTTGGAATTAAATAACTTGAATTTGAATTACAATATAATTGAACGCTGAATCTAATATAATCTTTTATATTGGATTTATAATGGAAAACTGCATTGTAAAAGATTGTTAATTACTGTGAAATAAAAAATGGGATTTGTGAACAATTGAAATTGATTTAAAAGTTAATAATTTAAAATTGGGAATTTTATATTGAAATTAAACAGTCGAATAATTTATTTTTCGAATATTGGATTTAATTAGACAATTAAATCGATAATTTAATAAGATAAATTTCAGAAATAATTGAAAATCGAGTTGAATATAACTGAAAATGATTTTTAAAATTTTATCTTATCATATTGGGGTTATAGTAATGTTATAGAACTTTTAAAATTGAATTTAAAGTTAATTTGTGGAAATTGAATATTTTTAATATTTAATTATCGACTGAAAAATAGCCATTTTTCGAACAGTCTCAGAATTGAACGAAACTAGTTCCATTGGATCCGTAATAGTTTGTTATTGTCGGATTTCAAATTTCGTAGCAATCAGAGTTATCATTTGACCGTGGCAGCTCGAAACGCATCGAAATCGTTTTAATTTTAATTCGGCGAGTTAAAATAGTCATTTTTCAAAAAGTCTCTGATTTTGACGAAACTAGTTTCATCGGATCCGTTATGTGATATTATTGTATGGTTTCAAATTTCGTGTCAATCGGAGTTACCGTTTGTCCGGGGCAAGCCAAAACGCATCGAAATCGGTTTAAATCGGTTTAATTTAAAACTGATCGTTTTTCTCCGTAACTCACCCAGATGACCGAATTAGCCTCCGAAACATGTTCCATTGCGTTCGGAACGTGGGGTAAACCTTAGAAATGCCAGCCGGCACGCTTCGTTTGGAGTTCGGAAAATTTCGGGTGAATAGTGTCGCGTATTTTTCTATAAAAGCCCCTCACTTATTTCATTTTGCAAAAGAACTAGGGTTTCTCTTTGTAGCCGCCACATTTACAGCCAATGACCATAATTTCATCTTATTTCTTCCCTTAATCTCTCTCAATCCGTAGAGAATTAGAAGAAACGTTCAACTAACAAATTGAAGAGCACGAAGAGAGCTTTCAATCCATACGGAGATGATGGGGTATGGCACGACGTAGTGGAGGCTATGGGGGCTGGAACAGTGGCCGTTCGGCCTCGAGCTGCGTGCAAATGGTGGGGCCGAGTGCATCATGGTGGTAGGCGTGGGTGGTGGTGGCCGAGGCGCTTCGAATGGCGGTAGTTTGATGAAGTTTCGTCAAGCGTGGAGGCGGTGGCACGTAACCCTAGCTAATGGAGATGGGTTTTGTTTTGTGCATGTGTAACCTGGAAGAGAACGTGAGGAGGAAGATGATCTTGTGCGGCCAGATCTGATGGGTTGAAAATGGACGGCCCAGATGTGTTGAGGTGGTAAAAATATAAAAGGAAATGTAAATTTATATATATTTTAATACGTTCAAACTTTAAAAATGCATAACTTCTTCATACAAGGTCCGATTGGAACGAAACATTTTGCGTTGCGATCATAATGATGAGAGCTTCGAAATGAAACAGGTTTGGATGGATTTGGATACGGTGGAAATTTGGGCTAAAGTTGGGCGTCGTCCAGTTTCAGTTCCAAACCGGAACGTCTCGGCGACAACAGAAAATCAAGGTGAGTGTTTTATAACGCTCACAACGTACTGAATATCTTTATGGTAGTTAAATTTGACATCATGAAGTGATATGGATTTATTTGTCGTTGTTTGATAAAAATTTAATTGTCATATAGATTTTCATTTGAATTCACCGTTGAAAATTAAATTGACAGTCAAATTGAAGTTAAAATTTAATTGCGATCAAATTACCTGATATTGATAATTATGAAGTTGTTGTGAATGTTATTGGCTTTATGGTTGATTGGTTGTGATGGATGCTATTGGTCGATATTGGTTGTTTATTTATTTTGATATATCATGATATCATCATGTATATTGTTTATTGCATATAAGCTATAAACTGAATCATTTCGAATAAATTAAGAAATAGGTTGAAATGATATACCTATGACATCTATTTGGATTGAAATGATATATCCATCCTTGAAATTAAAATTGAAATAATTATCCACTTGGCCATAGGTTAGAAAATTATATACGGACACCGGGTTGGTTAAATTAAATGATTTTAAAAGTTGTTTTGAAATTATTTAAATGAATTGATTTTAAGAATAAAATCCAATTTATGGAAATTGAATTATTTTGAATTGAAGCTCAAGATGTTGGAATTTAAACTTGGTAAATGAAATTGTTTAATTACTCGAAGTTTAGATTTTTAAGAAAAAAATCGAAATACGGCGTAAATTTTCGAAAGTTGATTTGTTTTAAAAGATTGGACTTTTAATCGAACTCTGAATATTTCTAAGAAAATTTATATGAAATGATATTTCAAGTTGAGTTTGGAATTGAAAATTGATTTTAAATTGAGATTTAATTAATTTGGAATTTAATTGAAATTCAAAGAAATTTGTGAATTGGACTAAATTGAAACTATTGAATTAAATTTGAAGATAAAATTGATTTGAACTGAAATTGATTTGGAATGTAATACTTAAATGAATTCTTGAAATCCGAATGTTAATCTAAGTTTATTGAATTGGAATTGTTCCAGAAATTAAGTAAACTACTTAATACAGATGTTTAATTTGAAGTATATTCTAATTTGAATACGAAATGGTTTTAAAGCGAATCTTATATTCTTATATAAATATATGAGCTGTTTGAAATGTGAAATATTTAAAGTTTCGAAATATATTGAAAGTGAAATTGTTTATTTTGTGGTTCAAATATGTATTTGAAATTGATAATTTGAAATGGTTTATTGAGAAGCTGAATCGAGTTGAAATTGATGATTTGAGATTTGATTAAATTTTAAATTTTGGAATTCGAGTTTATGTGAATCGTTTTGTGGAATTTGAGGCGAAAAATGATTTTGAAATCGAAATGAGATATTGAGGCGAAAATGATTTTTGAAATGAAATTGTATACTTTGAGTAGATATGATGATTTTGAAATGGATTTGATTTTGAAGCGAATATGATATTTTGATATCAATTATGAATCAATTTGAAATGTAAAAGAGCCATCGGTGTAATAATACGTAGTTATTAAAGAGACCGGGATCGGATATGGACATACTCTCTATCGATACCGAAAACCACTTTAATAACTAGTATACGCGGAGTGTTGATCCAGAACGAAGTGGATGGTTTTGGTGAACGTGTTGATTTGAAGAAAGAGAACGATTTTGGATGACCCCTGACATGACTAAAACAGGAGCCGCGCCGGGCCATTGAGGATCGCCATCTCTAGCGGACACACTCCTTCGTTACCATGTCTATTACTTTTGTGATTCGATTTGGGTGCACCCCTCGATTTTGGGAGTGTTGTTTTTCGGTGTTGGGGTAGTAGCTGCTATGCCCAACATCAGTCCGGATCAGGCAACTACTAGTATCCTAGTTGGTATCGCCTCATGTACCTTGTCATACTGATTATCCTATTCGCGACCACTACGTTTTGGTTTGTACCTTTAGTATATGGATTGCCCTCTGGTGACTTCCGGTTTTGGGGAAACTACGGTCTTGTATATGCTCTTGGGAATATAAACTGTGTTAAGGGTGGAATGGGCCATGGCTTAACGCTATTTTAATACTTTTACTTTAATGTAGACCTATTATAATAGCGTATTGTACTACATAGTAGATAGTTTAACGGATCCTTGAGAGATGGAAATCCCGTAACATCTCTTAAGTTATTGCACTCACGTTGACACTGGACAGGAGATGTCAAACCCCGTAAACATCTCTGACGCTGTCACACTCATATTTTCTTATTCGATTTGACTTACATGAGATATTTTAGTCCTGACTCGAGTGTTTTGTCTTTTCATTACGCTCGGGTCAGCCTGAGCATTTCAGATAAGGTTGAAGATCTATTTTGGAGGACGAAGACGGAGTTTGGTATTACATCATTTGTATTCTACTACCATATTATTTTTCCGCTGCATTATTGTATTATCTCTGATATGTATGTAACTCTAATTTATGATGTATAATAATAATCAAATTTATTTATTTAACAGCTTCATGAACTGTTATTTTATTATTATATCTTGTTCCTTCCGCTGCGAGATTCTGAGTTTGTTTCTGTTCTTTCTTTTCTTTTCTTATTTAACCCCAATAACTATCTGTATTTTGGATTGTTTGAGTCGGCATGTGTGTATGTTTTGTCGACTTGAACGGTCAAAAATGGCGGGTCGTTACAGTTGGTATCAGAGCTTTGGTTTAGATTACCTTGGCTCTAGTGGGGAATAACTCATTGAAATAGGGTTAAACCTTATGAATGAGTTTGAGTGTATATGAGAGAGCGTATTTGTAATTTTGATATAAAAATGATTTTATATTGTGTTAATTTGTTCCGTTGAGTATTTATGAATTCTGGTTGGTACTTGGGATGCCAAGGCATCGATAGGAATTTCTAAACACTCGAATAGGACGGATTGACATAATATTGTTTTAGATTATATTTTATATATAAAAGAATTATCTTGAAAATTTATAAATTTTGATTGTATTGGTTGTTAGGAGATGATAATATTATATTATCATCGTTTATTGTTGATTAGTCAATATTTCTAACTATTGACTATTGGATGATTTTAAGAAATGAAATTTGTAAATATGATTTGACAATGAATATAAATGGTAAATAAAATAAGATAAAAATGAATTTAAATTAAGATGGAGAATTTAAATTCCGGTATTTTGAAAATTTATTAAAAAAAATTGAAATGTATAATATAAGTATTATATGATAGTATATTCGATTAGAAATTGTTTTCAAAGGATTTTCAAATGAAGTAAGTATTATACTCCCCTCTTGACACTAGAAAATGATTTCGGTGATGAGTGCATGCATCATCGACGTTTATTTTCGAGAGTCCAAGTGGGGAGATCACTTAATAGCTTTTTCTAAACCCTGTTTTGATTAAAATTGAATTTTATTTTGTATTCTCTATAGTATGACTTGATATATATTAATATAAGTATATATTATTTCAAACTTGATTTGAATTGAAACTGGAGTTGAAATTCTTAAGTTCTTTAATATTTAATGACTTCAAACTATTGAGATAAACAAATACTTGAATCAATACGGAACTTCTAAATTGTGAAATGAGAAATGAACCTAAGAGCTAAGTGAAAATATCAATTGAAGTAGAAATCCTTAGAATTAGGAAATTATGAATTTAAAATAAAATTGAAACTGTAAAACTCGCATAGTATTAAATTTCATTCTATAGCATAAATATAACTCACCAAAATATTTAAGAAGTTCAAAAATGTTATATGAATTGTTAATTGGATAATATACAAGTAGGTTTGAATAATGAAATATGCATTTAATTAATGGTTTGCAAATATAAATAAAATTGTTAGTAAATAATTGGAATTTAAATTAACATTTAAAGGTGATTCACCATTATGTTAATATAAAATGGAAATACTATATATGAATGTAAATGTGAAATTAAATTATAGTGAAATTTAAGTAATGACTTAAGAATTAATTAATTGAAAATTCAACTTTGAATGAAAAGAGGTTGTATGTTGTTTAACTACATTCTATTTGCATAACGAAAACTTACCAAATACTTAAAAAGTTTAAAATGCTAATAAGGATAAGTAGAGGAATAATATACCAGTGTGAGAGTGAATAATAAAATGTGAAGATCTATTGATAGTTGTAAATATAAAGGAAATTTAAGTTGTAAAATGAATTAAATTTAAAATTAATTAAATATAGAATTAGTAAATGGAAACTAATTAAATTTGAATAAAACTAAATGTCAATAAACTTGGAAGTGTATGAAATTAAAATTTTGACTTGGAAATGTATAATTGATTTATTATAGATTTGGATGGATGTTAATGTTTGATATGCATTGGTTGTTAGATGGATGATAATTGATTAAATAGAATTCATTAGTGTTAATGGAATTGAATAAACGGAATAAAATTTTAAAATAATTAAATTCAAATTTGAAGCATAGGGAAATTAAATATAATTGAATTCAAATCAAATTGAAGCAAATTGACTTGAATTTAAATTATGAATGAAACAAACTTGAATAAATCGGAAACAAATCGAATGTAAACTTATTTCATGGATATATAAGAAAATAAATGACTTTGTGTTTATGATTGTTTCTTTAGAAAATTTGAAGTTTGATGGTTTGTACTTTGAAATAATAAAAGCAAATTTTGGAAAAACCCAAAATTGTCCAATATATGCTGAAACGAAAATAACCATAACTTTTAAATGGCTAGACGAAATGAGACGATCTTAGACTTTTCGGAAAGCCTAGAAACTATGCTACATCTTTTGTTTAGAATGTTTTGATAAATACCTTCATCCACTAGGCTTAAAACACCAATATTAGTCGCTGGCCTGGGCGAAGTAAAAATCTGAAGCACATACCCTTAATATTTTCACCATAACTTTTTACTGGTGTAACGGATTTTGACGATCTTGCACTTCCTGGAAAGCTTAGAGTCTAAGCTCCAACTTTTGTTTTATAAGCTTTTCTTATTTCTGTCATTTAGGAGGTCGAAAATCTGAAATTTCATTTCAGGCCTGCGCTAATTGCTCGGGGCTGAAGCGTATCATTTTAGTAAAATGGCCGTAACTTTTGAACGGATGGTCCAAATTCGATGATTTTGGACATTCCGGAAAACCTGAAACAAATGCAACAAATTTTATATAGATTCCCTTGCAAAATTCTGTCGTTTGGTTGGCTAAAAACTAGGATTTGTTCGCTGTCCTGAATTTAAAAATTTAGTTGTGAAGTAAAAACATGTTATATGTGTGTTGTTTATGATAAGTATATCGATCTATCTTTATATGCATGGTTCTAACTTGGTTATTGAGCATTTTAGTAGGTAGCAAAGGGGTTGCGCTTCGCTTGTGGAGCTCGCTTCTACGCTTAATGCACAATGTAATTTAAATGCTAATAAACGCTAAATAAAAGGTATGTTCTCGGATTACAGTTTATGTTGTGGTATATTATTGTGTTCCCCATGTTTTGGGATGCCTCATTCTTGTAATGAGATTTATATCATGCAATTATTACTACTGTGAAATTTTTCGGTCCTAGCCGCGCAAAGGAGGTGCTGCCGAAATTTTTCAAAAATCCGGGAGTTAGAAAATTTTGTGAAAAAAATCCTATAACTAAATTTTGCAAATAAGTAGAATATTTTGAATGAATTATATCTAAATGATGGTTTCCTCTTCTCCGTTCCTTTTCGAGGACGAAAAGTTTTAAGTGGGGGAGAATGTAACGACCCGTATTTTTAACACTTTAAAAATACGAATTAAAATGAAAATTTTGGATAAAAATCCGAAGGAAATAAAATTTTGTGTTGTTAAATGTGAATTACAAGTTAAAATACAAAACTGAATTCTAAAATAACTTATTTTTAAATTAAATATGGATGTTAACTTGTAGTGAATGTAAATAATGAATTGAATTTGATTGTAAACCAAATTGGTTATGATTGTAAACAAAGAATAAATAAAATGGTTGATTCAATAACGAAAGTGTAAATCGAAATAAAAGAATTCATTTGGAATTAAATAACTTGAATTTGAATTACAATATAATTGAACGCTGAATCTAATATAATCTTTTATATTGGATTTATAATGGAAAACTGCATTGTAAAAGATTGTTAATTACTGTGAAATAAAAAATGGGATTTGTGAACAATTGAAATTGATTTAAAAGTTAATAATTTAAAATTGGGAATTTTATATTGAAATTAAACAGTCGAATAATTTATTTTTCGAATATTGGATTTAATTAGACAATTAAATCGATAATTTAATAAGATAAATTTCAGAAATAATTGAAAATCGAGTTGAATATGATTGAAAATGATTTGTAAAATTTTATCTTATCATATTGGGGTTATAGTAATGTTATAGAACTTTTAAAATTGAATTTAAAGTTAATTTGTGGAAATTGAATATTTTTAATATTTAATTATCGACTGAAAAATAGCCATTTTTCGAACAGTCTCAGAATTGAACGAAACTAGTTCCATTGGATCCGTAATAGTTTGTTATTGTCGGATTTCAAATTTCGTAGCAATCAGAGTTATCATTTGACCGTGGCAGCTCGAAACGCATCGAAATCGTTTTAATTTTAATTCGGCGAGTTAAAATAGTCATTTTTCAAAAAGTCTCTGATTTCGACGAAACTAGTTTCATCGGATCCGTAATGTGATATTATTTTATGGTTTCAAATTTCGTGTCAATCGGAGTTACGGTTTGTCCGGGGCAAGCCAAAACGCATCGAAATCGGTTTAAATCGGTTTAATTTAAAACTGATCGTTTTTCTCCGTAACTCACCCAGATGACCAAATTAGCCTCCGAAACATGTTCCATTGCGTTTGGAACGTGGGGTAAACCTTAGAAACGCCAGCCGGCACGCTTCGTTTGGAGTTCGGAAAATTTCGGGTGAATAGTGTCGCGTATTTTTCTATAAAAGCCCCTCACTTATGTTATTTTGCAAAAGAGCTAGGGTTTCTCTTTGTAGCCGCCACATTTACAGCCAATGACTATAATTTCATCTTCTTTCTTCCCTTAATCTCTCTCAATCCGTAGAGAATTAGAAGAAACGTTCAACTAACAAATTGAAGAGCACGAAGAGAGCTTTCAATCCATACTGAGATGATGGGGTATGGCGCGACGTAGTGGAGGCTATGGGGGCTAGAACAGTGGCCGTTCGGCCTCGAGCTGCGTGCAAATGGTGGGGCCGAGTGCATCATGGTGGTAGGCGTGGGTGGTGGTGGCCGAGGCGCTTCGAATGGCGGTAGTTTGATGAAGTTTCGTCAAGCGTGGAGGCGGTGGCACGTAACCCTAGCTAATGGAGATGGGTTTTGTTTTGTGCGCGTGTAACCTGGAAGAGAACGTGAGGAGGAAGATGATCTTGTGCGGCTAGATCTGATGGGTTGAAAATGGACGGCCCAGATGTGTTGAGGTGGTAAAAATATAAAAGGAAATGTAAATTTATATATATTTTAATACGTACAAACTTTAAAAATGCATAACTTCTTCATACGAGGTCCGATTGGAACGAAACTTTTTGCGTTGCGATCGTAATGATGAGAGCTTCGAAATGAAACAGGTTTGGATGGATTTGGAGATGGTGGAAATTTGGGCTAAAGTTGGGCGTCGTCCAGTTTCAGTTCCAAACCGGAACGTCTCGGCGACAACAGAAAATCAAGGTGAGTGTTTTATAACGCTCACAACGTACTGAATATCTTTATGGTAGTTAAATTTGACATCATGAAGTGATATGGATTTATTTGTCGTTGTTTGATAAAAATTTAATTGTCATATAGATTGTCATTTGAATTCACCGTTGAAAATTAAATTGACAGTCAAATTGAAGTTAAAATTTAATTGCGATCAAATTACCTGATATTGATAATTATGAAGTTGTTGTGAATGTTATTGGCTTTATGGTTGATTGGTTGTGATGGATTCTATTGGTCGATATTGGTTGTTTATTTATTTTGATATATCATGCTATCATCATGTATATTGTTTATTGCATATAAGCTGTAAACTGAATCATTTCGAATAAATTAAGAAATAGGTTGAAATGATATACCTATGACATCTATTTGGATTGAAATGATATATCCATCCTTGAAATTAAAATTGAAATAATTATCCACTTGGCCATAGGTTAGAAAATTATATACGGACACCGGGTTGGTTAAATTAAATGATTTTAAAAGTTGTTTTGAAATTATTTAAATGAATTGATTTTAAGAATAAAATCCAATTTATGGAAATTGAATTATTTTGAATTGAAGCTCAAGATGTTGGAATTTAAACTTGGTAAATGAAATTGTTTAATTACTCGAAGTTTAGATTTTTAAGAAAAAAAATCGAAATATGGCGTAAATTTTCGAAAGTTGATTTGTTTTAAAAGATTGGACTTTTAATCGAACTCTGAATATTTCTAAGAAAATTTATATGAAATGATATTTCAAGTTGAGTTTGGAATTGAAAATTGATTTTAAATTGAGATTTAATTAATTTGGAATTTAATTGAAATTCAAAGAAATTTGTGAATTGGACTAAATTGAAACTATTGAATTAAATTTGAAGATAAAATTGATTTGAACTAAAATTGATTTGGAATGTAATACTTAAATGGATTCTTGAAATCCGAATGTTAATCTAAGTTTATTGAATTGGAATTGTTCCAGAAATTAAGTAAACTACTTAATACGGATGTTTAATTTGAAGTATATTCTAATTTGAATACGAAATGGTTTTAAAGCGAATCTTATATTCTTATATAAATATATGAGCTGTTTGAAATGTGAAATATTTAAAGTTTCGAAATATATTGAAAGTGAAATTGTTTATTTTGTGGTTCAAATATGTATTTGAAATTGATAATTTGAAATTGATAATTTGAAATGGTTTATTGAGAAGCTGAATCGAGTTGAAATTGATGATTTGAGATTTGATTAAATTTTAAATTTTGGAATTCGAGTTTATGTGAATCGTTTTGTGGAATTTGAGGCGAAAAATGATTTTGAAATCGAAATGAGATATTGAGGCGAAAATGATTTTTGAAATGAAATTGTATACTTTGAGTAGATATGATGATTTTGAAATGGATTTGATTTTGAAGCGAATATGATATTTTGATATCAATTATGAATCGATTTAAAATGTAAAAGAGCCATCGGTGTAATAATACGTAGTTATTAAAGAGACCGGGATCGGATATGGACATACTCTCTGTCGATACCGAAAACCACTTTAATAACTAGTATACGCGGAGTGTTGATCCAGAATGAAGTGGATGGTTTTGGTGAACGTTTTGATTTGAAAAAAGAGAACGATTTTGGATGACCCCTGACATGATTAAAACAGGAGCCATGCCGGGCCATTGAGGATCGCCATCTCTAGCGGACACACTCCTTTGTTACCATGTCTATTACTTTTGTGATTCGATTTGGGTGCACCCCTCGATTTTGGGAGTGTTGTTTTGCGGTGTTGGGGTAGTAGCTGCTATGCCCAACATCAGTCCTGATCAGGCAACTACTAGTATCCTAGTTGGTATCGCCTCATGTACCTTGTCATACTGATTATCCTATTCGCGACCACTACGTTTTGGTTTGTACCTTTAGTATATGGATTGCCCTCTGGTGACTTCCGGTTTTGGGGAAACTACGGTCTTGTATATGCTCTTGGGAATATAAACTGTGTTAAGGGTGGAATGGGCCATGGCTTAACGCTATTTTAATACTTTTACTTTAATGTAGACATATTATAATAGCGTATTGTACTACATAGTAGATAGTTTAACGGATCCTTGAGAGATGGAAATCCCGTAACATCTCTTAAGTTATTGCACTCACGTTGACACTGGACAGGAGATGTCAAACCCCGTAAACATCTCTGACGCCGTCACACTCATATTTTCTTATTCGATTTGACTTACATGAGATATTTTAGTCCTGACTCGAGTGTTTTGTCTTTTCATTACGCTCAGGTCAGCCTGAGCATTTCAGATAAGGTTGAAGATCTATTCTGGAGGACGAAGACGGAGTTTGGTATTACATCATTTGTATTCTACTACCATATTATTTTTCCGCTGCATTATTGTATTATCTCTGATATGTATGTAACTCTGATTTTTGATGTATAATAATGATCAAATTTATTTATTTAACAGCTTCATGAACTGTTATTTTATTATTATATCTTGTTCCTTCCGCTGTGAGATTCTGAGTTTGTTTCTGTTCTTTCTTTTCTTTTCTTATTTAACCCCAATAACTATCTGTATTTTGGATTGTTTGAGTCGGCATGTGTGTATGTTTTGTCGACTTGAACGGTCAAAAATGGCGGGTCGTTACAATTTCATATTTGTATGTCAGTCTCAAAATGCATTTTATTGAGTTTTAAAAACAAATGCTCCCCTGTTAAGTTCGAATACACATTTTTTTCCGAGCATGCACAATCCAAAACAACAAGTTCTTTGCCATTTATCAGTGGATTTAGTGTTGGTAAAGATTTTGAACACCTGTTGTTTTCTTTTTTAGAAGCAGCCTGAGCTTCTTCTTCTCTGAGCCTTCTTCTCCGAAGAGCCTACACATTTAAATACGTTTATAAACTTCAAACTTTTCAATACTTTCCACATAGAAGGTTTGTTACTGTAATAGATAATAGAATTCGACTCAGGTACCGAAATTCAACTTTAATACTTTCGAATTCAATACTTCAATACAGTAACAAATTCGAATTCAATACTTTCTCGGAAAGGTTTTTTATAAACTTCAAACTTTTAACTTTTATAAAAAGAAAAATACAAATAAAAAACCACACAGTTTACATACAAAGTCGATCTGAGGTGCCCTTTATACCTGAGATGGAGACGATTATTTGAAATGAAATCCGGTTGTGAATCCTAATTCGACTGTATGTAAAAGACATCGACAGAAATGATTAGTTGAAAAAAAAATCGACGATTAGTTGAAACACGTACCTGAGATGAGTAGCTAGCAGTGACGTTTCAGATTCGAAATCGAAAGAGAGGTGAAGGAAGATGCATGAACGATGAGGGCAGTGACGAAGGGAAACTTCGGTGATTGGAAGAGAGACTTAATTTGCTCTGGGTTGTGAAGGCGGTAACGAAATGAAAGGGCGATAGAATTAATTGGGGAAAGTGGGAAAAAGTTGGCGGAAAATGATAATTAGGTTTTCCTCAGCGTTTGGGACGTAAACATTTTCCCTCCAGAAATTCTATGACCGCATTTTAAGGAGAAACGCTGATATTGGATGCTGTTGATAGTATGTTTTCTTGTAGTGAATGTTTAATTTAAATATAGCATCGTTAGTCGGGTTTAAGTCCGAAAATGTCACTATATCGTAAAAGAACAGTCGAATTAGTGAAAAGACAATGTGGGTCGTGCTATATGGAAGTGTCTATTTGAAAAAAACAGCCAAATAGATATTCAGACGTCTGAAATGAATAGTTCAGACTTTTGAAATTGCTCAAGTTCAAACAGAAAGAAAATAGGCTAAAAATTGCCATTTTCAGACGTTTGAAATGAACGATTCAGACGTCTGAATATTGTACTAGACAATATATGTTTTTCCAGATTCAAACGTCTGAATCGTTCATTTCAGACGTTTGAATTTAGATTGAAATTGAGATTCAACAATTTGGACTCGAGACCACTTCCATTGAGTCCAAAATGGTGTTTGCAACCTTTTTGAGTATAAACATCGATATGTTTTGAGTTGGGTAAAATTTTGAGGTTTTCAATTAGGGCTTTGGGTTTGGGTTTCATCCCATCAACCTTCTAATAACCTAACCCTTCATCCAACTCCTCTTCACTCACTCTATTACTTCCTAACACTCAAGCTAAAAGAAAAATGGGGGAAGAGAAAAGAAATTAGAAATTCCTAAGCCCTAATTCTCTTAGGAATTATCAACTTCAAGCTAGAAAACAAAGAAAAGCTTAGGTAAGCATCCTCTTCATCTTCTCCATCTCAATCCCTCTTCAATTTTCAGAAATTCCTATAACCTAACTTAGGAAAAACTTCACCTTTGATATTAGATTGAAGATTCTAGAGGTGGTGTTGAAGAGAGATCAACCTATTGCTTGTTCTAGAGCTTATCATTTGTGTTTGGGTTTAAAAGGTGAGTTTTTGAAACTCACATCTATGTCTATATCTTTGATAGTTGTTGGGTATGTATTCCTAACATCTATTTCTTCTCCATTTTCCTTTGAATTGAATTGGTTTGATGAATATTCCAATTTTTGGTGTTTTGAAATCAAAATCTATGAAAATCCTTATATGGATGTCGGGACATGTTGGTCGGAGTGTATTGGTGAGTCTTTAAGGTTGGGTAGTCGTTTGGCGCAAACCCCTAGCGATCGCCACTCATCCGATCGTTTCCGATATGTTTTGGCCATCATTGGCCTAGGTAAAATATTGCCCGGAGCTTCAGGTTCAGACGTCTGAAATATCAAATTCAGACGTCTGAATCTGCTTGTCTCGGCCCAATTTGCCTACTTTGCGTGGGTTTCCAATTTTAATCGATTCGTGTTGATCTGATTTGTTGTTATCATTTATTATCGACTTTGATGACTTCTTTTTCGGGATTTTTGGGAATATCCATTTTGATGGATTCGGTATCGATTTCTATAGATTTGATTCATGTCTTCGAATGTGGATTTTGGTGATTGATTGTTTGTACAATCATTTCTGTGATTTGTCACTTTAAAATACAAAGGTTTTTATACTAGTAGTAAATATTCAAACTCTTTCACAAAGATGATTCCAACTCTATTTTTAATACAAATCTCGTTTCTAAATCTGTTTTCCAATCTATTAGTATATACAAACCTTTACCTCATTCATATGAGAAATCTAATTAGTAAAACAAGTGGTATGAAACGCTTGCGTTTACTTCGTCGGTTAATTCTTGGACTTATTCGATTGAACTCTTGTGACGATTTTCGAGTGGAAATCTACAATCTATTCGTAAATATTTAAGTTAAGCCAGTGGTTATGGGACATGAAGCTAAACTCATATATTTACTTGCTTAGTGTGATTCACACTTTTTATTGATCGATGATGATCATTTTGTGATTTAGACTAGCGATGTGCGATGTCTATTTGTTTGTGTGGGGACTAAAAACCCCGTTTGTGGAACTTCGGTTCAATTTGGTGGGGTAGCGACCCATGGTCTTCGGGCCGTTTGTGGAGCCTTGGCTCAAAATTGATGGTTAGCGACCATGGAATAGCGTTTCGTTTGTGACACACATGTTGGTGAGTTTTCATGCTCCCGTTTGTGATATGCCTCCCCCCTTTTGTGATTTCTGGATTTCTGGTTGTGATTTCTAGAATTTGTGTTTCACCAATTTTCGTAGTTTGCATTGATAAGCTCTATCGATATTTGTGTTTTGGTGAATAATTTAAAGAATGTGATTCTTTTTGGTGTTTTGAGATGATTTGAGATATTGTATGATTTTTGTTGTTATTTGATGTATACTTGACATAGTATGGCATTCTTGTTATCATATGTTTTTGGTCTTATCTCTTATCCTATCTCATTTTATCTGATATTTATAGCTAGACTAATCCGTTTATTATTTTCTTCTAAAATAATACTCGGGTCAGACCGAGGTATTTCAGGTGCTCCTGCTTGACTTCTTATCAGGGATTATCATCTGATTTTTGGCTAACTACTTTAGATTGGTAGTTTTTGTTATTATACATTTGAACTATATACTCCTTGATGTATAATTATTCTTTTGTCTAGCACTTGTATCTATTCTTTTGTGATGTAGTGGATCTTGTTTGACCACTACTTTGATGTACACTTTTAAGTGTTATATTCATATCTGATTCCGCCTTTGTGATATGAATATCTGTGACTGATTTGTGTTATGTTTATTTCTATATTTTTTTCTGAAGTCCACATAGCCATTGTGTGGTAGCTTTGAGTTTGTATTCGATATGTCGGATTTCCTCTTGAAATGAAATGTAAGTTATATTATCTGACATATCGGTACTCGCACAAAGCAATTACACAGATGGTCGCTTCTCAACAGCCTTATTCTTCGTGCTAGTCGACGACATTACCCCATAGTGTCCTTGGTTAGCATGAGTATAGAGGTGGGGTGTCACAGCTTGGTATCAGAGCCAAACTTCGGAACAATGTAGAATAATCTAGCAAGGATCATTGTCCTAAGTCTTTCATAGGAGTCGTGCCTTAGGATTTAAATTGAGTCATTGGACCCATTTTATACTATTTTCTTTATGATGCCTTGTTTTATCAATCAAGTTTGTTTAATATTCATTCTGAGAATAACATTTTTCCTCTTATTTCTTTCTTTCTTAAAGAAGAGAAATGGTTAGACCAGGCCGTCCCAGCGCCGGTCAATCCAGTGCCACTCCTCAGGATGGAGTATTTATGTCTGCTCAACAACTTCTAGATCTTGTAAAGAATGTTCAAGCAGCCGGACCTATTCCAGAGCCTACGCATCCTAAATCTGGGTTTGCACGCTTGTGCAGTGATTACACCAATTTGGGTGGAATGCCATTCAAATGTTTCGAAAGTGTTATAGAAGTCCAAGCTTGGCTTAGAACATGCGATCGCATCTTTTCTCGCATGAATCTTATTGATCTACATCGAGTCCAAGTGGCTTCTAGTATGCTCCAAGAAAGAGCATTAGATTGGTATGAGCTTTTGATCTCTGAAATTCTTGAAGCGGATCTTACTTGGGAGCAATTCCGGGAAAGGTTCGAGTTAAAGTTTGTGACAGAAGCTGAAAAAGTATCTTTAGCTCGACGCTTTATTGACCATGTTCAAGGTGAATCTTCTATGACCGACTACGTCGCATCTTTCGAATCTCTCTAAATATGTGGTCAAGTATATTAATACCCCATTGAAGAAAATCAGAGATTTGTCTATGGCTTGAATAAGAATCTCAAAAAGCCTTTACTTCTGAAACTAGAAGTTTCTTTCGATCAGCTTGTTGATATCGCTCTTCGACTCGAAGAGGCCGATAAAGAGAGTGATGTTGAAGTTGTGGGGGCCAAACAAAACATCAATAAGAAGAGTCCTTTTAAATTCAAGCCTAATCCCAACAAGAAAGGGAAGCAAGCAACTTCGGTAGCAAAGACTCCTGCCTCTAGTCGTGGAGAATGTTACAATTGTGGTTCTAAGGACCATTATGCAAACAAGTGTCCGAAGTCTCTTACTTGTCGCTATTGCAAAAGTTTGGGTCATACTATATCTTCATGTCCCAAACTTCAAAGCAAGAAGGAAGGCAAGCTAAATGTTGTACAAGCCCCTACTAACACTTCTCGTGGTCAAGGTATTTCTCATTCTATCCTTGATGGCATTATTATATTTCGTGATCTTCCTATTCGAGATCTTTTT
Organism: Allium fistulosum; assembly: GCA_030737815.1. Lineage (NCBI taxonomy): Eukaryota > Viridiplantae > Streptophyta > Magnoliopsida > Asparagales > Amaryllidaceae > Allium > Allium fistulosum. Next base: position 1,030,428,661 of record CM060902.1, read on the forward strand.
GATACAGGTGCATCTCACTCTTTTATATCAAAAGAACTTGTTGATGCTTTGTCTTTGAATGTTATTGGCTTGATGACTTCATTGAGAATTGCGAATCCGGTTGGCGGATCCGCAACACTCAGTTTACTGTGTAAAGATGTCGAGATTATTTTATGTGATTACTCTTTCCGTTCCGATTTGCATGTTATGCGTTACTTAGGCTTCAGAATGATTTTGGGAATGGATTGGCTTAACCGTTATGAAGCCCATATCCTATGTCCTGAGCGGACTATATTTATTCGACATCCTAAATCTGTTAAGTAGATTTCTCTTGTTCTGAAAGATTCAGATTCCAATTCAAAAGCATCCTTGTATTCTCTAAATCCTCATGATGACAATAATGATGATGAGGAAGATGTCATTTCCCTCATTCACATTGTTTGTGAATTTCCCGACATATTTGAGCCTGTATTAGGATTACCACCTAAGCGAGCAATTGAGTTCAGAATTAATCTAATCCTTGGAGCTCTACCTATCACTCATCCTCCTTATCGTATGTCCAATAAGGAAAATGAGGAGATGCGTAAACAATTATCCGAATTAGAAGCAAAGCAGTTTATTCAATATAGTTCCTCTCCTTGGGGAGCTTCTGCTATCTTTGTGAAGAAATCCGATGGTACACTTAGGCTTTGCGTTGACTACCGCAAGCTTAATGATCTCACTATCAAGAATAAATACCCCTTACCTCGGATTGATGATCTATTCGATCAACTTAGTGGTGCTAGAGTCTTTTCACGGTTAGACTTAGCAACCGGATTTCATCAACTTCGTATTGCAGAGGATAGCATTCCTTTGACGTCGTTCCGTACTCGTTATGGATCTTATTAATGGCTTGTTATGCCATTTCGTTTGACAAATGCTCCAGCTTATTTCGTTGACCTTATGAATCGAGTTTTCAAAGACTTCCTCGATCGATTTGTTCTCATCTTTATAGATGATATTCTTGTTTATTCTAAAACCGAGGAAGAGCATGAAAAACATCTTCGGGTTGTGATGGAAACTCTTAGCAGCAATCAATTGAAAGCAAAATTTTCTAAGTGCCACTTTTGGCAATCTCGTGTGAAATTTTTAGGACATATTATTTCTGAATCCGGAATTTCCGTGGATCCTTCAAAGATTGAAGCGATCCAAAATTGGAAGAGACCGGAGAGTGTGACGGAAATTCTGTAACAACCCTGTATTTTGTGATTATTTTAATTATTTATTTTGGTTATTTTAATTGATTTCCTGATTTAAAAAATTTATTTTTTTTATTAAAATGAATAAATTTTGTTATTTTAAATATAAATTTTGATTTTGATGTGAATTAGAATTCCAAACATGACTAAAAAGGATATTTTCCAGAAAAGTGAATTTTGGTCAATATGGTCAAACTTTGACTTTTAATTTAGAAATTTTAAAGTTTGAAAATTTGAATTTTATCTTTTATTATGAAAGTAAATAAAATTTTAAGAATAATGCTTTTCTTTTCGTTAAAATCTGATTTATAATGTGAAAGTTATACCCTTTTAAATATTGTGTGTAATTTGTTGTATTTAACAAAATTATTTATTTTAAATTATAAAAAAATAATATTTTATTTGGTCATGTAATATTATAATTTATATTTATATGGGTAAAATAACATGTTATGTATATACTTTGGTTTTAAAACATTTTAAAGATATAATTGGCATTTTCCAGTGTTAGCTGTATTTTGTTTAAAATTCTAATTTCCAGTTTCAATTAATTAAAGTAATTCTTTATTTGTTTTTCTATTTTTTTCTTAAAATCTTATTTTATTCTCATTCCCACTTTATTTTGTTCCTCATTTATTTTATTTATTTGACCTTTTATTTGTTTAAAGTGAAATAGAAATTTTATAAGGCTAGTGATATTTATTTGTAATTTTCATGTCTTATTTTCAATTTTTAAACATTTTTCTTTAGTTTTTTTTCTATTTTTTCTAAATTAAATTATTTATTTCACTTTGAAAATACTTTAGAAATTATTTTATTTCAAAATTTTTCTTTAGAATATTTTTAAAATGAAGTAGATAATTTTCCTAAGACAATCGTGATTTATTTGTAATTTCTGGACCCTGTTTTCAATTTTTAAGCAATTTCTTATATTCTTTTTCCATTTTCTTTAAAATTAATTATTTATTTCTATTTATGATATTTTGTTTCAGTTGTTAGAGCTTATTTCTGAGTTTATTTTTGTTTTATTGGAATTAAAAAGAAAAAGAAATATGAAGGGTTTAAAATTGCTTAGAAACCGATGTCCTTTCACCTCCTTAAGTCTTTTCAATTGCCATAACCCCTCCTTTATGCTTTGGCCATGACTTTTACTTTTGTTTTCACGTGAAAACTCTCATTTTTCATTTCATCATTCGACCACTTCAGATCTGAAGCAAAAGCTTTTGGTAATGGTTTCATTTTTCTTCTTTTCTCCTTATTTTTCTATGAAAATTGCCTTGTTTTCTCTTGTTTTTGGATAGGCCTCTCCTCCACATCCATGGCCACAAACTCCTACATCTCTTCCCTGCCATCAACACCAGCTACTCCTCTGGTCTTGACCAAGGCCGAGCCACCATGATGCCAAAACTCCACAAAAATTGCAAAACAAGCCATAAAACATGATTGTTTACCACTATTGCTTCACCACTCCATTTTCCACCACCACCACCACCTTAGGACGCCTCCACCACCTCTGGCCATACCACCACACACCTTTCCTTCCACTGACCTGATCCATACCCCTCTGACCTGACCACACAAGCCCATGGCCGAGCCATTTTTGTGAACAAAACCCACTTATTTTGCCTTAAACTCTTCATATTCCTTTGTATAAACTTCCTCCTCATATTCTACTACCTAGGCCATGCATACACATGACCAAACCTGAGCCAAACTTGTTCAAACCAGAGCCAAAACCATCCCTAGGCCATGAAAAAAGAATAGAGAAAGCATGGCAAAAGATTTGGCATTCGTATCTCTCTTTATTTAAAAGTTATTTCATTTCTAGTGTATTGAAATTTATGGTTTGCTTTGATTTTTGTTTGGGTTGTAACACAAGATCTATATCATTGGATTTGCTCTCCACACTCAAATTGTATTAGAGTTGTCGTGCCTTCGTAATCTTTGTGTTGTGTGCTTGTTGGCAAATCTCCAGCTTAACAGGTGAGTTATTCTCACCAGACAATCTGTACCTATATAACCGATAAACCGACACCACTTGAATCTGTAAATGTATTGCATCCTGTTATAACTGCTATGTTATGATTATATGATGTTCACCCATGCTTAAACACCTTTTATATCATATGTTACTGTTATATTATGTTGTTCTTTTATTTTTATCAGTTTATCACACTGCAAGTTCCCTTTAGATTAGAATCACTATGGGTTGAAATGATACATACCCGAACGGACTTTAGAATATGAGAAAATCGTTATGGGCTGAAATGATATGCCTGAATGATTTTCAATTATTTTCATTTACTTGGGATTGCGGGTTTGAAATGATCAAACCGGGGTATCTTTGTAAATTACGGGTTGAAATGATAAATTACCCGTATCACTTTACCTAGGCTAGAAAATGAAATATAGACCCGTTGTTAAAATATGTTATATATTTTTTTTTTAATATTTTAGAAATGTAAATATTATAATATTTTGATTTAAACTAAATAAAAATGATTTTTGTAAAGCATTATTGATTTTCTGAAAATTTATAAGTGAAATAAATTAATGGTAAAATTAGAAAATTTGAAATGTAAGTTATTTTGGGAAATTTTAATTTGGTGATAATTGGAATTTAAATTAAATGTGAAATGTGATAAATTCATGATAATTTGGATTAAAGTGAATTTAAATGATTTTTATATTATATTAATGATTTTGAATAAAGTTAAAATGTGAAATGAATGAATATTTAAGTTGAAATTTTGAAATATAACTAAAATTGGAAATTTGTGAATTTGGCTTAAAAGTGAATTTTAAGTTAAGTAAATAAAAATGGAATTAAGTTATATTTGAAAATTTAAACTTAAGTGTTAAGTTAATTTAATTTAATGAATTTATAATTTAATATTGGAATTTAATAAGTGAATTATTATTAAATTTTGATTTTTGAATGGAGGTTTAACTTTATAAAATCATGAATATAAGGGTATTTGAATGATTGTTTTAAAAGTGAAATTATATGATTTTTTAAGTTAAAAATGATTTATATAAAAATATAATTGTTTGTGAAATTATACTGAATATTTGAAGTTAATTAACTGCATTTCTGAAATGCTATTAATTCTAATGTAAATGATAATACAACATTTGTAAATGCTGTAGTTGATAATAATGAACAAAATGGCTAAATTTAATTAAAGGCTATTATAGCATTTTTCTAAATGTTATAATGGTTGAATTTAACTAAGTTTATTTGAAACTAATGTAACCCTATTACAGCATTTTAAATGCTGTCTTTTGTTAAATTGAACTGTTTTAAATGTGACTTTCCGTAGCATTTTTTAAATGCTGCGAAAGTTGAATTTTCATTATTTTAATTAATTTAAGTGAACGAATGAACTTTGAAAGATTAAAATTTTGGAAATTTAATAATTTAATTATTAAATATAATAACTTCATTTTTATGATTTAAAATAAAGTAATTTGTTTCGAAATATAAACTATTTTGAAATATGATATTTTGATATTTTGAAATGGATATTTGAAGGATATTGAATTTTGAAATGATATTTGATTTCGAAGTATAAAATACCATTTTGAAATTTTAACCACGGGATGTATATAATTTATAGTTTAACTGATCCTTAAAGGATGGGCGATCCCAAGCATCCTTTGAGTTATTATGCATTTCTACTACAGTTCACTTGAGTTGGTTTACATTATATAAGTATATATTGTCCTGACTCGAGTATTTTGTATTGTAGTTTACGCTTGGGTCAGCCTGAGTATTTACAGCTTAGCTTTGGATTTCTTTCTGGAGCTAGGAATCGCTGGAGATTCTGCTTGTCTAGTTATCTGTTCCTTTCAGTTCAGTTGTTCTATTTCAGTTCTGGTATTCATAAACTTCTATTTATTTGAGATTTCTATTGTATATGTTTTCAAACAAATATTATGTATTTTGTTTTGAGAGTTTGTTATAGTAGCTTCATGAACTACTATGGTATTTTTAATTTCCGCTGCGAGTTATTCTGATATGTTCTGTGTCTGTGATTCTGTGTATTTGATTTCATTTGCTCCAAATTTATTTACAATCTGTTATTTTGAATTATTCAAGTCAGACATGTGTGGATTATTGTCGATTTGAATGGTCTAAAATAGTGGGTCGTTACAGTTGGTATCAGAGCTTTGGTTTTAGGCTAACCTTAGCCTGCGCAGCAAAAACTCATTAGAGATAGGGTAGAAATACCCTAGAATGAGTGAAATCTATCTCAGAATCATTTCTTTGTGAGAGAACGTATTTTCGAAGTATAAAATGATTTTCAAATGATTTTTAAAGAATTTTCAAAGATTATTTTGATATAAATTTCCTTGCTTTGAAAGTAAAATATTTCTTAAACTTCATTCCTTTTGTATCCACCTTGTTAGTAATTTCTTTGATTAGGATCCTCTAAAATTTTGAACTTCTCTCTTGATTGATCTAGATACATTGTTGATAGGAATCTATTTTGAGTATGGCAAAATCTGTAGTTTGTTAGGTTGTTTTGAGTAAACTCTGTTGTATCTTTTGCTTAGCTAAAGTTGTCCAACTAAAGATATTTATGCTTCTGTTTTCGTATGTTATGAATTCGAGTCATTCCAAATTTTGAATGGGAATTTTTCTATATCGATATAGGTTATATATCTCTAATCTTCGTTTGGATTCTTATCGAATAGGATTCCTTTGAATTTTGGAACGCTCCCACTTGTTCTGAAATCCATTCATGTCTCCCATAATTGTATTCTTTTGATTTTGGAGCATTGCATCACTCCACTTTGTATGACCTTTATAGGGTGGCGATTCCGCCAATCTTTGAATGATTATAATTGGCATTGATTCATCGGATATTTCTGTATCCTCGGTTTACGATGTTTTCTATCTTCTGCTATATTTAGATTCTATCTCTGGCAATCGAAGGTCGATTTGCCTTAGATTTTCGCATCGATTATATTCCTGAAGTCACGGTTGACCGGTTAAGGTCGCCCGCGATTCATATAGGCTTATCCATCTTCTATTTGGTAATTTAATTATCTTATCTTCGTTTGAGCCTATCTTTGAATTAGAATTCTATTTGATTAGAGTCCTTCTAAATTTGAATCTCTGTTTTGCTTTGAAATCCATCCTTGAATCGTCCCTTGGAAAGTTTATGGTTGATTGTCTTTTGAAAATTGTGTATTCATCGTAGTTTTTATTTTGATAAGGATGACCATATTTTTATATAAAGATGAAATGTTTTTGATAAGGATTATATACCTTTTAAAAAAATGAGAATTTGAAGTTTTGAAAGGATTTGAAATTGTGAAAATTTTATAAGAAATGGTTTCATATAAAATGATTTATAACTGAAGGTTTTGAATCTGAATTTAAGTGATTGAACTCCGGCATTTTGGAACTGGTTTTAGGATTTTGAAATAATAAATAATATGATTTGAAATTATTTTTCCGAATAAGTAATGTTTCAATGATTTTAATGGGTTTTAATGATTTCGAAGGAATTTCAAAGAAGTTTTCAAAGTAAATGGAAGTCCAGAACTCACTTGTGTCGCTGGAAAATAATTTCGGTGATGAGTGCACGCATCATCGACATTGATTTTCGAGTTTCTGAGTGAGGGAGAGGCCACTTTAATAGCTTTGCTATGCGAGTGATTTTGTGAAACCATTTTTGATTTCAAATTCCGAAGTATGATTTGATATTCGAAAGATATATGTAAATATATTTGAAATGATTTGAAATGAACCGGTGTTCAGTCCTCGAGTTTTGGATTTGATATAACCCTATCTATTGAAATTAATTTACTGATTTGTTGCTAATTTCCAACTCTTGAATTTGAAAATGATTTCTTCAACTATTTCGAAGTTCGAGTACTTCCAAATCAAGGTTAACTTTTCAAAGCTGAGAAATTTGAAAAGTATTTTGATAAAGTATATAAGTTTGTTTTGAATGTTTAAGTATGAAGTAATCTGATTTAAATAAGTTGAAACTGTTTTGTTAAGTAAATGAATAAGGCAATTTAAATTTTTTTCTAATATGAAATTTAGATTTGAAATGTTTTGAAAAGAAATTGTTCTTCAAAATATTTTGAATAAATTTTAAGTGTTTTAACTTAGTAACATCTTTATGAAACTATATAGGTAACAAGTTGGAATAAATATATAAGTTGTACGTATGCTGTTTTATTCGCATAATTAATTTGATCCAAGTTTGAGTACACAAGTTCGAGGTGAATTATACCATTTCGTGTTAGGATTTTTCATTCGATTCTTGATGACGAATATTTGATATGGATTTTGGGCTCGATTCTAGAATTCTCTATCATAGTATATGGCTATGCAAGGAGACTGATGGCTTCTAGTCGAGAAACCATATCGAAATCCGCATTAGGGAAGTGAATGGACAATACTAGTTCGAAAGCGAACTTGTGTGATCGAGCGAGCGATCGAATGTGACTTTGCGAAATGATGACATATGTACATCTTATATTCTAATATCTTTGATATATTTTGACGCTAAAATTGAAATCCGTCGAGTTAGAATATCTTTGCTTACTAAAAGAAAATTTCCAATTTAAATTACAAAGATATATAACCCATAAAAGCAAAGATATTCAATCCCATATGGCTCTTCATACAGCGAAATTATTTTGAAAATTTGATCCTTATGTAAGATAGACCTTACGTAAGTATAAGATGATTTTGAAAACATTTGATTTTGGAAATGAATTGGTTGACTTAAATTATATTGATTTGGAAATTTGGATTTATTTTCTAAATCTATTATTTTGGAAACTTTGAAACTAAAGATAATTAATTTGAGAAGAAATAATTTGGTGAAATTGTATATGATTTTGAAATTGAACTGATATTGAAACAAATTGAAATTTGAGAACCTTATGTTACTAAACACTTGATTTGGGAGTTGTCGAACTTATATAAAATTTATTTGTATGAGTATGAAATTGATTCGAAAACTATAGATTTGAAAAGGTACTCAATTTGAAAGTGAAATCTTATATAATTGAAGTCTATATAAGTATGATTTGATATACTATTGATTTTGGAAAGTATTTGATTTGAAAATTAAATCTTATATATAATGGATTTTATATAAGTACGATATTTGAAAGTGATTTGAAAAGGTACTATATGATACATATTTTCGAAGTAAAGATATGGAAAGTGCCTTCTGCTTGATATCCGATTTGTGGCCACATCTTGGATTCATTCTATCGATATTATTCTCTTTGATTTTTGGTTTTCCGGATATGATACTCGAGTGTCCTTCGAATTCCATGGCGTTACCCATGGTCTTACGATCGTGACTGCATAGCGCAACTGCCTAGCTGAGTCTTGCCTAGGGGTACGGATTGTTTCCTGGGGGATCCAGGCGTAACCATTGTGTATCCTGCAATCTGTGTAGGTCGCGAATAGTAGCGCAAATGCTTGGCTGAGTCTTGCCTGGGGGTACGGATTGTTTCCTGGGGGATCCAGGCGTAACCATTGTGTATCCTGCATTCTACTAGTCATCATGGCCTAACTCGTAGGGCTGAGAAAGCTTACGGATATGGATTGTTTCTTGGGGGATCCAGGCGTAACCATTGTGTATCTGCGAACCATGGTTAGACAAAGGTTTTGTTTGTTTTTGTTTGGATTGTACTTTCCATATCTGTTTTTAAAAGTTTTTCCAGTATTTTCACTGGGTGTTGAAACAAGTCTACTAAGTACCTGGAGAATTCTAGTTTTGCGCCTGATCAACGCACTACCAGAGTCTACAGGAACAAGGATAAACTTGTTAAGACATCGAGTTATAAAAGTATTTTGATAAAATATTATATAAATGATACTTTGATTAGTTATTTCCTTTTTAAACGATTTTAAAGTGTTTTAAATATTTTACCTCTTCAACCAACAATTTCAAATTAATGGCTCATCCTATCTTTCGTCCTATTTTCCCTTCTAGCTATTCCTATTCTCCACCTTATTAAACTTACCCATAACAATAGTTATCAGGTATAATTTTAATCTTCTTGTCATCTTGTCTTAATCCTATTCCATTTTATCTTTTCTGTGTTTTCCGTACCTCATTCCTTTTCGAGGACGAAAAGATTTGAGTAGGGGAGAGTGTAACAACCCTGTATTTTGTGATTATTTTAATTATTTATTTTGGTTATTTTAATTGATTTCCTGATTTAAAAACTTTATTTTTTTTATTAAAATGAATAAATTTTGTTATTTTAAATATAAATTTTGATTTTGATGTGAATTAGAATTCCAAACATGACTAAAAAGGATATTTTCCAGAAAAGTGAATTTTGGTCAATATGGTCAAACTTTGACTTTTAATTTAGAAATTTTAAAGTTTGAAAATTTGAATTTTATCTTTTATTATGAAAGTAAATAAAATTTTAAGAATAATGCTTTTCGTTTAGTTAAAATCTGATTTATAATGTGAAAGTTATACCCTTTTAAATATTGTGTGTAATTTGTTGTATTTAACAAAATTATTTATTTTAAATTATAAAAAAATAATATTTTATTTGGTCATGTAATATTATAATTTATATTTATATGGGTAAAATAACATGTTATGTATATACTTTGGTTTTAAAACATTTTAAAGATATAATTGGCATTTTCCAGTGTTAGCTGTATTTTGTTTAAAATTCTAATTTCCAGTTTCAATTAATTAAAGTAATTCTTTATTTGTTTTTCTATTTTTTTCTTAAAATCTTATTTTATTCTCATTCCCACTTTATTTTGTTCCTCATTTATTTTATTTATTTGACCTTTTATTTGTTTAAAGTGAAATAGAAATTTTATAAGGCTAGTGATATTTATTTGTAATTTTCATGTCTTATTTCCAATTTTTAAACATTTTTCTTTAGTTTTTTTTCTATTTTTTCTAAATTAAATTATTTATTTCACTTTGAAAATACTTTAGAAATTATTTTATTTCAAAATTTTTCTTTAGAATATTTTTAAAATGAAGTAGATAATTTTCCTAAGACAATCGTGATTTATTTGTAATTTCTGGACCCTGTTTTCAATTTTTAAGCAATTTCTTATATTCTTTTTCCATTTTCTTTAAAATTAATTATTTATTTCTATTTATAATATTTTTTTTCAGTTGTTAGAGCTTATTTCTGAGTTTATTTTTGTTTTATTGGAATTAAAAAGAAAAAGAAATATGAAGGGTTTAAAATTGCTTAGAAATCGATGTCCTTTCACCTCCTTAAGTCTTTTCAATTGCCATAACCCCTCCTTTATGCTTTGGCCATGACTTTTACTTTTGTTTTCACGTGAAAACTCTCATTTTTCATTTCATCATTCGACCACTTCAGATCTGAAGCAGAAGCTTTTGGTAATGGTTTCATTTTTCTTCTTTTCTCCTTATTTTTCTATGAAAATTGCCTTGTTTTCTCTTGTTTTTGGATAGGCCTCTCCTCCACATCCATGGCCACAAACTCCTACATCTCTTCCCTGCCATCAACACCAGCTACTCCTCTGGTCTTGACCAAGGCCGAGCCACCATGACGCCAAAACTCCACAAAAATTGCAAAACAAGCCATAAAACATGATTGTTTACCACTATTGCTTCACCACTCCATTTTCCACCTCCACCACCACCTTAGGCCGCCTCCACCACCTCTGGCCATACCACCACACACCTTTCCTTCCACTGACCTGATCCATACCCCTCTGACCTGACCACACAAGCCCATGGCCGAGCCATTTTTGTGAACAAAACCCACTTATTTTGCCTTAAACTCTTCATATTCCTTTGTATAAACTTCCTCCTCATATTCTACTACCTAGGCCATGCATACACATGACCAAACCTGAGCCAAACTTGTTCAAACCAGAGCCAAAACCATCCCTAGGCAATGAAAAAAGAATAGAGAAAGCATGGCAAAAGATTTGGCATTCGTATCTCTCTTTATTTAAAATTTATTTCATTTCTAGTGTATTGAAATTTATGGTTTGCTTTGATTTTTGTTTGGGTTGTAACACAAGATCTATATCATTGGATTTGCTCTCCACACTCAAATTGTATTAGAGTTGTCGTGCCTTCGTAATCTTTGTGTTGTGTGCTTGTTGGCAAATCTCCAGCTTAACAGGTGAGTTATTCTCACCAGACAATCTGTACCTATATAACTGATAAACCGACACCACTTGAATCTGTAAATGTATTGCATCCTGTTATAACTGCTATGTTATGATTATATGATGTTCACCCATGCTTAAACACCTGTTATATCATATGTTACTGTTATATTATGTTGTTCTTTTATTTTTATCAGTTTATCACATTGCAAGTTCCCTTTAGATTAGAATCACTATGGGTTGAAATGATACATACCCGAACGGACTTTAGAATAGGAGAAAATCGTTATGGGCTGAAATGATATGCCTGAATGATTTTCAATTATTTTCATTTACTTGGGATTGCGGGTTTGAAATGATCAAACCCGGGTATCTTTGTAAATTACGGGTTGAAATGATAAATTACCCGTATCACTTTACCTAGGCTAGAAAATGAAATATAGACCCGTTGTTAAAATATGTTATATATTTTTTTTTTAATATTTTAGAAATGTAAATATTATAATATTTTGATTTAAACTAAATAAAAATGATTTTTGTAAAGCATTATTGATTTTCTGAAAATTTATAAGTGAAATAAATTAATGGTAAAATTAGAAAATTTGAAATGTAAGTTATTTTGGGAAATTTTAATTTGGTGATAATTGGAATTTAAATTAAATGTGAAATGTGATAAATTCATGATAATTTGGATTAAAGTGAATTTAAATGATTTTTATATTATATTAATGATTTTGAATAAAGTTAAAATGTGAAATGAATGAATATTTAAGTTGAAATTTTGAAATATAACTAAAATTGGAAATTTGTGAATTTGGCTTAAAAGTGAATTTTAAGTTAAGTAAATAAAAATGGAATTAAGTTATATTTGAAAATTTAAACTTAAGTGTTAAGTTAATTTAATTTAATGAATTTATAATTTAATATTGGAATTTAATAAGTGAATTATTATTAAATTTTGATTTTTGAATGGAGGTTTAACTTTATAAAATCATGAATATAAGGGTATTTGAATGATTGTTTTAAAAGTGAAATTATATGATTTTTTAAGTTAAAAATGATTTATATAAAAATATAATTGTTTGTGAAATTATACTGAATATTTGAAGTTAATTAACTGCATTTCTGAAATGCTATTAATTCTAATGTAAATGATAATACAACATTTGTAAATGCTGTAGTTGATAATAATGAACAAAATGGCTAAATTTAATTAAAGGCTATTATAGCATTTTTGTAAATGTTATAATGGTTGAATTTAACTAAGTTTATTTGAAACTAATGCAACCCTATTACAGCATTTTAAATGCTGCCTTTTGTTAAATTGAACTGTTTTAAATGTGACTTTCCGTAGCATTTTTTAAATGCTGCGAAAGTTGAATTTTCATTATTTTAATTAATTTAAGTGAACGAATGAACTTTGAAAGATTAAAATTTTGGAAATTTAATAATTTAATTATTAAATATAATAACTTCATTTTTATGATTTAAAATATAGTAATTTGTTTCGAAATATAAACTATTTTGAAATATGATATTTTGATATTTTGAAATGGATATTTGAAGGATATTGAATTTTGAAATGATATTTGATTTCGAAGTATAAAATACCATTTTGAAATTTTAACCACGGGATGTATTTAATTTATAGTTTAACTGATCCTTAAAGGATGGGCGATCCCAAGCATCCTTTGAGTTATTATGCATTTCTACTACAGTTCACTTGAGTTGGTTTACATTATATAAGTATATATTGTCCTGACTCGAGTGTTTTGTATTTTACTTTACGCTCGGGTCAGCCTGAGTATTTACAGCTTAGCTTTGGATTTCTTTCTGGAGCTAGGAATCGCTGGAGATTCTGCTTGTCTAGTTATCTGTTCCTTTCAGTTCAGTTGTTCGATTTCAGTTATGGTATTCATAAACTTCTATTTATTTGAGATTTCTATTGTATATGTTTTCAAACAAATATTTTGTATTTTGTTTTGAGAGTTTGTTATAGTAGCTTCATGAACTACCATGGTATTTTTAATTTCCGCTGCGAGTTATTCTGATATGTTCTGTGTCTGTTATTCTATGTATTTGATTTCATTTGCTCCAAATTTATTTACAATCTGTTATTTTGAATTATTCAAGTCAAACATGTGTGGATTATTGTCGATTTGAATGGTCTAAAATAGTGGGTCGTTACAAATTCATAGCTTTCTCGGATTAGCGGGTTATTACCGTCTTTTCATAAAAGACTTTTCTAAAATTTCCGTACCTCTTAACTAGTTTGACAAAGAAGGGAGTTAAGTACATTTGGTCAAACAAATGTGAAGCTTCATTTCAGAAATTAAAAGAACTCCTTTCCGATGCTCCTATTCTTGTGATTCCTGAAGGGAACCAAGACTTCATTGTTTATATCGATGCTAGTCGTGTTGGTTTGGGTGTCGTTCTCATGCAACGGGAACGTGTTATCGCTTATGCTTCTAGGCAACTAAAGCCAGCCGAGACTAGATATACTACTCATGATTTAGAGCTCGCAGCTATTGTTTTCACCCTTAGAATTTGGCGTCATTATCTTTTGGGAGAGAAATTTGTTCTCTACACCGATCATAAATCTTTGAAATATTTATTTTCTCAAAAGGAACTTAATTTGTGTCAACAACATTGGCTCGAGTTCCTTGCATCTTATGATCTTGATATTCTTTATACTCCCAGAAAGGGGAATCTTGTTGCCGATGCCCTTAGTCGTAAGCAACAAGCGGTTGTTTCCATGATGATATCCGAATGGAATGATCTCGCGACTTTATCCACTTGTGAGATTCGAGATCGTGAATCCAATTCATATTCATCTCTTGTTTTGTGTAGCCTTGAGGCTCATCCTTCTCTTTTAGATCGCATTCTTGAAGCTCAAAAGCATGATCCCAAATTGGTTCTTCTTAGCCAAAGTTGTAGGGATAAAATTGATATTGAAGGTTTGAAAGACTTTGATATTGATGTTCGTGGCGGTATTTGAAAATTTGGTAGACTTATTGTGCCAAATATTATTGATCTTCGAAAAGACATTTTAGAAGATTCTCATCGTTCTAAATTTACCATTCATCCAAGTAGTAGTAAAATGTATACAGATATGAAGCGACTTTATTATTGGGATGGGATGAAATCAAATATTGCTAACTATGTTAAGCGTTGCATGACTTTCCAACTCGTAAAGGCCGAGCATCAAAGGCCAGGTGGGTTATTGCAACCTTTGGACATTCCCGTTTGGAAGTGGGACCAAATTTCCATGGATTTTATTGATGGTCTTCCCCGTTCTCGTTCGGGCCATGATAGTCTATGTGTGATTGTTGATAGACTTACAAAATCCGCCCATTTTATTCCCGTTTCGTCCAATCGAACCGTACCTATTTTGGCCAAACTCTATGTCAAGGAAATTGTTAATTGCATGGAGTTATTACTTCTATAATTAGTGATCGTGATCCATTATTTACTAGTGGGTTTTGGAAGGGTCTTCAAAAAGCTTTGGGAACGAAGCTTAATTTTAACACCGCTTATCATCCTCAGTCCGATGGACAAACCGAGCGTGTGAATCAAACTCTTGAAGATCTCCTTCGTGCATGTGTTCTTGATTTTGGTGGAAGTTGGGAGGAACATATCTCTCTTGTTGAGTTTTCCTACAATAATAGCTTCTAATCTAGTATTGGTATGGCACCTTTCAAGGCACTTTACGGAAGGCCATGCCGATCTCCTTCGTATTGGCTTGAAGCCGATGAGAAGCTGGTTTTAGGTCCAGATTTTATTTGTGATGCCACAGAAAAGATTGACCTTATTTGTCATAGGGTGAAAGAAGCTCAAAGTAGACAAAAATCCTATGCCGATAACCAAAGAAGGAAATTATAATTTTCTGTGGGAGATTTTGTGTTTATTTGTGTTTCACCTATGAAGGGTGTTGTGCGTTTCAGTCGATTGGCAAAATTAGCACCTCGATATATTGGTCCATTTCCCATCACCAAATGCATTGGTTCCGTGGCTTATCGCCTTTTATTACCGGCTCAATTTTCTGCTATTTATGACGTATTCCACGTCACTCAATTACGAAAATGCCTTCGAGATTCTGATTCTATTCTTGAGCCCGGTGTTGTTGAAGAAATTGAAGTTTCGCCAAATTTGACTTATGAGCAACATCCTATCTGTATCATTACTTTGGAGGTTAAACGCCTTCGAAATAAAGATGTTACTCTTGTGAAAGTTCAATGGTCCTCAAATCCTAAGGATTGCTCTTGGGAATCTAGAGAATTCATCAAGCGAACACATCCAGACTTACTCTCTCGTGTTCTTTTAGGTGAAGTTCTTATTTAAAATTTCTTCTCTTTGTGTGGATATGTTTTTATGGTTGTTACTCTTTATTTTCTTCTTAATTATTGCGAGGACGCAATTTCTTTAAGGAGGGGAGTCTATAACAACCTGCATATTTTACGATTCGTATATTTAAATGTTTAATTTAAATATAGCATCGTTAGTCGGGTTTAAGTCCGAAAATGTCACTATTTCGTAAAAGAACAGTCGAATTAGTGAAAAGACAATGTGGATCGTGCTATATGGAAGTGTCTATTTGAAAAAAACAGCCAAATAGATATTCAGATGTCTGAAATGAATAGCTTAGAAGTCTAAAATTGCTCGAGTTCAAACAGAAAGAAAATAGGCTAAAAATTGCCATTTTCAGACGTTTGAAATGAACGATTCAGACGTCTGAATATTGTACTAGACAATATATGTTTTTCCAGATTCAGGCGTCTGAACCGTTCATTTTAGATGTCTGAATGTAGATTGAAATTGAGATTCAACAATTTGGACTCGAGACCACTTCCATTGAGTCTGAAATGGTGTTTGCGACCTTTTTGAGTATAAACATCGATATGTTTTGAGTTAGGTAAAATTTTGAGGTTTTCAATTAGGGCTTTGGGTTTGGGTTTCAGCCCATCAACCTTCTAATAACCTAACCCTTCATCCAACTCCTCTTCACTCACTCTATTATTTCCTAAAACTCAAGCTAAAAGAAAAATTGGGGAAGAGAAAAGAAATTAGAAATTCCTAAGCCCTAATTCTCTTAGGAATTATCAACTTCAAGCTAGAAATCAAAGAAAAGCTTAGGTAAGCATCCTCTTCATCTTCTCCATCTCAATCCCTCTTCAATTTTCAGAAATTCCTATAACCTAACTTAGGAAAAACTTCACCTTTGATATTAGATTAAAGATTCTACAGGCGGTGTTGAAGAGAGATCAACCTATTGCTTGTTCTAGAGCTTATCATTTGTGTTTGGGTTTAAAAGGTGAGTTTTTGGAACTCACATCTATGTCTATATCTTTGATAGTTGTTGGGTATGAATTCCTTGAAAGTGTACGTGCAGTACTAAGGATCGTGTAATATGGTATATAAATGCGGAAACTGATAATAGCAGTAAAATAAAAATTATAGTAAGAACACCAGGAATTTTTATACTGGTTCGAACTTCCCGTTCTACATCCAGTCCCAGAATACCCTCTGGATTTAAACTAAACCCCTCACTTAACCCGGAGGAATAGGTATACGACACTTGAGCAGCCGAACAGGAATTTTTCCACCTCAACAGCCGAAGAGGAGTTCAACATAATACAAAAAACTTGTTGACTAATGTGTTCTGAATAACACTGATTGTCTTTTGGTAGTACAACTTTCCTATAATCAAATCCTCAAGAGTATATATGAGTGTGAAGATTTAGAAGGAAGATAATCACGTAGAATAGAAGTATTTGAATTAATTCAAGGATTCTAGTGATATTGAATGAGAATGAATGCTTTTTATTTGCAAAGAATAATAGAGAATAGATTTCAGAATTAAAACAAGAATTGGTGATTGTAGAAGTGAATTGAACATGTTTATATAGTTGTAGAATAGTTACAATCTTTCATGAAGAGTTTCAATCAAAAGTCGTGTCTGTATCTCTTGGATTGAAGGACATTCCTCTTCATGAACGATCGCAACTCTTCAGAAAACTAGCCGTTATGTTCAGGTCGGTTGACCGAGAAAACTGACCGGTCAGCTGAGTTTCAAAACCGTACACAGAACAGTGTATATCTGTGCACTTGACACAGAGTCGGTCGACCGAGGTTTCTGGTCGGTCAGCCGACCTATTGTCAATTGCACAGTGTACACTTATTTATGTATGAATAAATATAAATCAATTTGTGTGTGTGTGTGACTACTTGAGGAATGATTTTAACAATATTCTAAGACTCAATACATTAAAATATCCATACTAATCTCTGGATTGTAGCCTTGTCTCCTTTGTAGTTCACAATATATGTTTATTCTCTTTTTGTCCCTTTCGTATAGTATTCTCTTTGTAATTCGTCGTATGATCTTTGAAGCTTGTGTCATGAATCAAAACTCATGAATCAACATTCTCCCCCTTTTTGATTGATGACAATACTTATGTGATGAAGTAGTATATATATATATATATTATAATTCTCCCTCTGAATATATGGCGACTTTTCTGCAAAAAATTTGTTAGCTTTCATATATTTCTCCCCCTTTGTCATCGACAAAAAGGAATACTTACTAGATGTAATATGTAAAAGAATTATGGAACATGTAACATAAGTAAGAAAACATCGAGTTTTAAATATTACATACTCAAACAAAATAGGAATATTAATGATGTTTACTTACTACACAACATCTAACAATAGACATATTGTTCAAAAAAAATACTTGAAATTATGAAATAGCAAGTTGTAAAACAATATGATCACTCCTCACCATCATCAGAATCCCAAAATTCTGGACGAATATTTTCTTCCGGAGGAGCAGGTTCCTTACCACATCTTTGAGTGTGAGAAACGTGAGTTGCCGATGTACCAGAACTTGTGTTATCTGAAGTAGACCAAGAGAAATTTGGTGCCGGTCTTTTTTCGGGAGCAACATAAGAGGCACCGGCTTCGGAAGTACATGATAAGGCATCCCATAAATTCACGAAGAAGCCCTTGATTTTCTTGAAACGACCAACAATTTTTCGTAGCCGGGCATCCAAGGCTAGTTGATTTTGAGCCAAAATATCAATGGCCGCCTCCGTACTAATTCCGGGAGTTGGTCGTTGAATTGAGGATTGGCGGGTTAGACGTTCCATAGCATGAGTAGATGGTTGAGGTGTCGAATAGCTACGGCGTAGTTGTTCTCTCGGAGTAGCACTCCATTGGTCAAATCTTATAAATCTAGGTGGAGCATCAGGCAATTTCATTAGTTTTATGGTCCTTGAATCAAAAGAACGGACTTTAGAGGTTTCGGATTCCGGAGCATGTATGACAAAGCTATTGATCAATCTCATTATGTATTCTCCATAATAAATATGGAGCATCTTTCCTTGGTTAAAAGAGAGAAATTCGTCCATAAGAAGTTGTGCCCAATTAACTCGTATTTTCCTACATATAGCATATAATGCCTTAAAATTTTCGGGATATACTAGATGATATGAGCCGCCTCTAGGAACAATAGATTTCATCATGAAACGATGAAAAAGTCGAGCTTTAGGTCTAAGTGATGATGTTTGTCTAAAATCTGTAGCATCATCTTTGAAAAATAAATGGCTTATCCGGTCACGACTTGATATATTACAATCTACATCGTGTAATGAAATTCCACCCGGTCGAGCATTCAAAATGTGGTTAATTCGATTAATGGAAAGGAAAATTGAAGTGCCACAAACCGATGTCCAAATACAATTGTCAGTGTTTCTCGGCGGATTGACAAGGTTAAGGTTTGCTAGAAATAACTTGACCATAATATGATTGATTTTCAAATTATTTTTCCTATGGTCAAGAAATGTATCAAGTCCACTCTCAATAGCGGCATTTTCAATACCGTAGGGAGCGAAATCAGGGTAACTTACAAATGATTCTTCAAAGATTTTGGCATCTTGCAGTTGTATCCATCTTTGAAGTGCTACGTCATTGACAAGCCATGAGGCAATTTGAGTATCTACTAGAGTTGATGAAGATGAGCCACCGGTAGTCTTTGTTCTCTTCTTAGGAGCCATTGTTTTGAGGAAAAGATAAAAATTTGAGAAAATTTTAATGGGGGCTACGGTAAAAACTGAAATTGGGAAAGTAAAAGTGAAGAGGTAGGTTGAAAAGATGAATGGATGGGTTATAAATATTAAGTAAAAAAACAGTAGAAAACACGTTCGGTCGACCGAATATCTGGGTCGGCTGACCGACTTGGTTATCTGAGAACAAGTGGAACTTTCGGGATGAGTTCGGCTGACCGACTCAGGCCTTTCGGTCGACCGACCCTGTCAAAAATGCACAGTTTTGCTGTTTTTCTAAAAAAAATTATATAAATATAAATTTTATTATAGTTGCACTATTTTAATACAACTTATTGAAACAAGCTACATAGAAATATATATAAAAAGTGTTTAGCCACCGTTCTTAAAATCGACGTTCCCAAGAGTTTGGAGACAGAACATGTAACGACCCAGAATTTTTGATAATTAAAATTCGAATATTTAATTGATTTTAAATATTAATAATTGAATTTAATAAGTCGAATAATTTATTTAAAGGATATTGGATTTAATTTGGTCAATTAAATCGATAATTTGATGATTGAAATTCCAGAGATAATTGAAAATCGAGTTTAAAATGATTGAAATAGATTTGGAAAATTTTATTTAATCATACTGGAGTTATAGAAAGGTTATAGAACTTTTAAAATTGAATTTGGAGTTAATCTGTGAAAAATTGAATATTTTAATATTTAATTATCGACTGTAAAAAATAGCCAATTTTCGAACAGTTTCAGAATTTGACGAGACCAGTTCCATTGGATCCGTAATAGTTAGTTATTATCGGATTTCAATTTTCGTAGCAATCGAAGTTATCGTTTGACCGTGGCAGCTCGAAACGCATCGGTATCGTTTTAATTTTAAATCGTCGAGTTAAAAATAGTCATTTTTCAAACAGTGTCGGATTTCGACGAAACCAGTTTCATCGGATCCGTAATGTGAATTTATTGCATGGTTTCAAATTTCATAATTTTTGGATTTACCATTTGTCCGGTACAAATTAGAACGCCTCGAAATCGGTTTCAATCGGTTTAATTTAAAATCGATCGTTTATTTCCGTAATTCTCACATACGACCGAATTAGCTCCCAAAACACGTTCCATTGTGTTCGGAATGTGGGGTAAACCTTAGAAACGTCTGTCGGCACGCGTCGTTTGGAGATCGTGTGGAAAATTGTCTTAGAGTGAATTAAATATTAATATAATTAGGTTATACGTATATATATACGCGTTTTGCACTCAAACCCTAGGTCAAAGCTCCAGGCCGCCACTTATTCGATTAATGGCCAGAATTCAACGATCTTCCTCTCCAATTTCCGACCAATACATTCACTTTCGTTAACAACTTTCAACTAGAAACTTGTAGATCTCGGCACGACGAGTAAATCCAACGGTCAAGATCGCGAGAAGAGGAGTAGATTCGCCAGAATGTTGGCTTGAAGTTGCACGGTTCGAGCGCGAATTTCGAGGAGGAGGAGGAGCCGAGCTCCAAGCTGCTTTGGGCGTGGGTGGTTCTGGTAATGGCCGTTCGAATGGGGGTGACAAGATGGGGTTTCGTCAATGCGGGGGAGGTGCGACATCAAGCAAGGGCGAACGGAAATGGGTTGCGTGCGTTTTCTTTTACCTGGAGGGGAAGGTGAGGAAGAAAACAAGTCACGGCCCTGATTCATCAAGTTTGAAACGTACGGTGATGATGGATCTGAGTTAAATAAATAAAAGAATTTGTAAATAAAAATTTTATTTTAATCGTGTAATCTTTGAAATGCTGTATCTTTGTCATACGAGGTCGTAATTTGACGAAACCAGTTGCATTGGAATCGTATGGATGAGCACTACGCAATGGAGCTGATTTGGAGTTGATTGGAGTCAGTGAAATTTTTGGGTAAAATTAAACGTCCGTTTAATTTTATTCGAAATAAACGCTGAAATCAGAATTAAAATCACGGTGAGATCTTCTCACTCAAATGAAAGTGGATTTTCTTTTACAGTTATTGATTGATTGATTGACTGCTTGGATGTGATATTAGATATGATAGGGTATATCTATATATATAGCAATATATACATATTGGCATATGTATATATTGGATTGATTGATTTCCCGCCTCGTATAGCGGATGAGACCCTATTGCGCCGTTAGTAAGCGGATAATATTTATTAAACCCATATACCGCGATAATTCCGTACTGGAGCGGAATTGGTATTGTGCTAACATCTTTGGATGCAGGGAAACAGGTTGGAGGGATCCAACTGGATTCCTCAACTATATTTACTTATTTACAGATATTGATATATATTCTGTTATCATATTGATATATGATATTGACTGTTGTGATGGACTGATTGGTGTTGTTGCATCATCGGATTCAGTTTTGAAATGTAAAAATAACGACTTTTACTTTAAAAGGGTTTTTGAAGTGATTTTTGAAAATATACGTTTTATGGAATTTTTGAATCAATTTATAAACGTAAAATTTTAAAGTTATAAAAGTTATAATTTTGAGTGAAATATAACCGAAGTGTCGTTTTTGAAATAAAAGTCGATTTATTTATAAAATGGTTTAAGTTGGGATTTTTGAATAACTATAAACGATTTGTATAGAAAGATTTATAAAATTGATATTTTATAAATCAAAATATTGGACTTATAAAATGAATTTTATAAGTGTTAAAAAGAAGTATAAATGGGTTTCATAAGTGAATGAAATTAATAGATTTATATTGTGAAGTTAAAAGTGAATGAAGTTGTAGAATAAAGGATTTATAAGTAATTTACTTATAACTTGGATTTTTGCCTTTAAATGGAATATTGATCGAATTTGTTCATAAATGATTCTTTTAAAACTTGAAATAATTATAAAGTACAAATGCGATTTATAAACATTGTTTATAAATCCGAAATCACTTATTTTTATAAGGGAATTATAGAAGTTAATAAAATGAGATTTATAAACCGGAATTGTTATAGAAAATAGGAATAGAATTTATAAACGTTGTTTTATAAATTCGAAATCAATCAAATTTGATGAATTTAATATAGAAGTTATTTAAGGAATTATATCCACGATTTTGGACAGTGGATAAGTTTTTAAATAAAATGTGTAGAAAATATTGAAATGTGGTTAGTGAAGTATATTCACGATTTTGGACAGTGAATATATTGTTAAGTAAAATGGATATGTTTTGGAAAAGTGATATAATGAAATGAAGTAATTGTTTTAAAAGATGTTTTAAAACGTGTGAACTATCGAAATCATAGATTTCAACATTTATTGTTGAAATAGACGTTTTCGAGAAATATAAGGAAATGGTGGACTATAACACTGTTGTTATAGTAAATGATTTCCAAAAGGAAATGTTTTTATCTAGTATTGGGATTCATATATCTATCTAAATTCCGAATCCCTATACTAGTGATTTTGAGTCGTCGTAACGATGTTTTACGTAACATTCGTTTTGACTCAAATAAAATGTGTTTAAATAATGATTTCCTTAAAGAATGAATATATACTTAATTATAATTTAAGTATATCGAATATTTTCCAAGTGTTGAAAATAAATGATTTGTGAAATACTTATTTTTAAATAAGTATGGATATGCTTTTCCAAAATGAAATGAAACATTTTAGAATTTATCTTTGTAAGGATAAATTGAAGGTGAATATTGAAATCGATTTGAAAATCGTATATCAGTAGATATTTTTGAAATATAAATTCACTATGGAATTTATAAAAGAAAGGGAAACTGTTAGAAAAATAAACGTTGATTTATTTTTGAAGTGTGGAAATTTTATATCTAGTAAAGATATTTTGAAGATGAAATAATTTGGAAAATTATTTGGAATCTGATGATGTCGCGCATCTTTATTGATAGTTAAATAACCGACTATCAATAATTACCTTTAGATAGGTATTTGTTGTGAATTGGATGAATTTGAATGCCACACTTATTTTTGAAAAATCGCTCACTATTCGGGTTAGCCGGGAAAGGACCATGGGGTCGTATAACCCATTCCGAATATGTGATACGTCGTTATGAATTGCATTTGAAGACCGGTGTTGAAGACCGGATATTTTTGAAAACGGAAGGATTACCGTCGAGTTACTCTACATCGGCTGATCTCCGATTTAGAGGTTTTATCACCCTTAGTGACGGGAAGTCCGGACGTGATTGGAAATTATCCGGATTTGCAAGGGCTTCGTGAGAAGTGCCTTCGGTTCTGTTCGATCCCGGAACAGACTTGTATGGATTGTGTGTCTGACATTACACTTTGAGATATAAAGCCGATTTCTTTCAAATACATATCTGTTGGTGGCGGAGAATTTATTCTCTTAGCTTAACACCCTTCTCTGAGACGTACGAGCTCAGAGGTTATGTAGTTGAAGTTATCAGCGATATATCCCAATTTGGTAATGTGGCACGCTGAGTGTTGCTGTGTGATGATAAGTGTTTGATCATTTGTGATATGATCATTTGTTTGATCATTTATCTTTGTGATCATAGGTTGATCATCTGTTGACCCAAAGCGTGGCTTTTTGAAAAAGCGTAGCTTTGTGGACGAGACTTCGTCAGAGCCTCACAACCCGGAAATGGTCGAAACAGGAATGTTGCGGCAAGGTTATGAGGGTCGCGCCCTTTAGGGTATGTCATTTCCTTCTGGAAAGGGGTGGTATCATGGTATGGAGTCCAGATACTTACTCATGTGGATACACTTTCTTTATGATGTGTGATGTTGGATATCGAGCGCTCGGATAAAGGTCCCAAAGGACCGGGCGATGACATATTCGTGAGTTACCTGTTACAGGGGTAACCCGGCCTTGTTTGGCAGAGAGCAGTTTGTCTCTCGGGACGTCCAGCCAGAGGCGATCCTATTCCACAGGAGGAAAGGAAGTTCCTTAGCCTGACCATTTGTTGGAAATCCAAAGAAACAATACGTGACGTGTACGGTTTTAGTTGTATTACCTGCTATGGAATGTGGCGGTAACCTGCTATTGAACATAGTAGCTATAGTAGGCATACGATACTGGTCGTATGTTGGCTAAGATTAATATTATACTTTCGAAATGTTTTCTACACTATGCACTAATAATAATATCAAAAAGAATTTGATTTTGCGTAGTAAGCATCTTTGACTATCATAAGAAGAAATCTCCTCCAATTCTGCGTTTGCATTGTGTGTGTGGCGGGAGGTCTTATGGTAGTTTCATTTTCCAAAAGCATTGCGAATTTGTCTTATTTTCTTTGTGAAAATAACTGTTTTACGATCTCACACCAGTCACCATGACTGACTCGGAGTTTATTGTTTCCCTTCTAAACTCTGGGTGCCCACCAATTTCCACACGGGCAGTCTAGAGTTAGGTTATCAGGATATTCTGGATATTCTGGAGCTTTGGAGATAAGCTGGATGACGAGACGTAGTATTTGTATCTGATAGTATTTATTCCGCTGTGTATTCTGTATGAGGACAAGTTTATATAACTGTCCATTGTTGTATATTGACTCTGATTGATGTATGTATAAAAAGATATAGTTCTTTGTTTTAAAAGACTAGTGATTATCTATTATATATTGTTCCGCTGCGTTATGTGAGATTCTGATATTGTTTCTGTTCTGATGTTGTTCTGTTGTTCTTCTTTTCTTTTTCTTCTATCTTTTCTTCTACCTCTTCTTTTAAAACCCTAATGGTTCGGTTTTTCATTCACCTTGAGTAAATCGATGGAGATTAGTGTCGATTCAAAGGGTACGGAAAAGCGGGCTATTACATTTGGTATCAGAGCATATGGTTAAGCGACAACCCTGCTCTGTTGGGTGTTACTCATTAGAGATAGAGTCAGTAGTACTCTAGAATGAGTTGAGTGTAATAATAGATACGAGCGCGTATTTGTTAGTGAATATAAAATTGTTTTATATTGTGATGATTGGTTTGTTGAGTGGTATATGGATTCTGGTCGGTATTGTCCGTACAACTCTATCGATAGGGATCTCTGAACACTTATATAGAACAATTCGGCACAGTATTGTTTTAAATAGGGTAAATGAGATAATTTTGCCCAAAACTATTTTTGTATAGAAAATAAATGTTTTTCTATAAAGTACTATAGTATATGGTTGCATGGATGTCAGGAAGTAATAATAGTGAATTATCATCACTGAAATTGAATAAGAAATTAATTCATATACAAATGAAATTTAAGAATGTAAATTATAAATGTGACTTATAATTGGAAGTAGAATTCCAGAGAAGTTTTTGGAAATGTTTTGAAAAGAATTTGAAAATTTGGAAAGTTTGAATCCTTTTTGATTTGAAAATGAATTTCAAAGGTTTGAAAAGTATTTTGAGGGAATGAAAAGCTCTAAACTCTTTTCGGTCGCTGGAAAATAATTCCGATGATGATCGCGACATCACCGGTGTTCATTTTCGAGTTTCCAAAAGGGGAATTGCTGCCAAATTTGTTTTAAATGGAAGTTGTTTGGAAAATTTGGGTTTTGTTTTGGAAATTCAAAGGATAAATTTGAATTGTTTTCAAAATGGCTTTGAAATGTTGAAAAGACTCTGGAATACTATAAAAAAAATATTTATGGAATATTACGAAGTTGATAACTTGTAAAGTTTAAAGTTTAAATAAAAATCCATTTAACAAATGAAATTTTAAATATGAATTGGAAGCATAAGGAAACGAATTCATATATGAATAAAATGGTAAATATGAATTGTAAATGTGATTTATAAATGAAAATGGAATTCCAGATAGATATTGGAAAATTTAAAATTCATTAATGAAATGAATTTGTAATATGAATATATAAGTTATTATATAAATCGAAATGAAAATAAGTTGATAACTTATAGAATATTTGAAATCTGATTGAAATGAAAGTTCAAATTGAAATAAAAGAATTTGTGAACAAATAAATAAATTTGCAAGGGCAAATGCGAGAAAATAAAATTGAATGTTAAAATTCATTTCGAATTTGTAGGCAATAAATTGAATTGAATAATTATAAATGAAGATAAAACTGGAATTGAAACTGAATGTTGAAAGCAAATTTGAATAAAGTGAATTACAATTTGAAATAAATTAGTAATTGAAACTAATTTAAAATGGTGCAGTTATGAATGAAAGATAATCGATAAAATTCAATATTCGGAATTGAAGATAAATTGAATTCCAATAGAATTAAAATTGAGAATTGAATTCAAATGAGATTAGAAATGTAAAATTGAATGGATATGAATATGTAACTTCAACAGTGAAGTAAGCTAAAGATATATAAGCAGTTGATATTGGAAATTTTGTAATAAAATGTGCAAAATGGTTTGAATATATGTAACTAGATATTATGGCTAGTAGGATATACAGGTGTTATAAAGGAATTGGATTTGATTTCAAAGATAATATTGAATTGCTCGACAAAAGGTAAGTATTTATATTTCAATATGAAATTTGATGATTTCTTGTCTAGCCGCTTGGCTTTTTCTTTTTCTTTTTGAAATCTGAGAGTCCGTAGGGACGTTTTGTAGTCGTACCGTATTAGCCGCGCAAAGGAGACGCTGGCGAAATTTTTCGGAAAATTAGGGCGTTAGAAAAATTTTGAGAAAATTTGGAAGTTTAAATTTGAATTTAAACTAAAAAAAATTGAATTGTTAAGAAAACAATGTTGTTTTGAACTATAATTGAAGTTGGAAAGCTAGTTGAATTAATAACGAATCTTTAATAGAAAAAAATTGTTTTGAAAATTTGATAAAACTATTGGATTGTGAAAAATAGTAGACGAGTTAAGGACCATTTTTCCTAACTTGTAATTTCGAGGACGAAATTCTTTTAAGGGGGGAAGTTTGTAACGACCCAGAATTTTTGATAATTAAAATTCGAATATTTAATTGATTTTAAATATTAATAAATGAATTTAATAAGTCGAATAATTTATTTAAAGGATATTGGATTTAATTTGGTCAATTAAATCGATAATTTGATGATTGAAATTCCAGAGATAATTGAAAATCGAGTTTAAAATGATTGAAATAGATTTGGAAAATTTTATTTAATCATACTGGAGTTATAGAAAGGTTATAGAACTTTTAAAATTGAATTTGGAGTTAATCTGTGAAAAATTGAATATTTTAATATTTAATTATCGATTGTAAAAAATAGCCAATTTTCGAACAGTCTCAGAATTTGACGAGACCAGTTCCATTGGATCCGTAATAGTTAGTTATTATCGGATTTCAATTTTCGTAGAAATCGAAGTTATCGTTTGACCGTGGCAGCTCGAAACGCATCGGTATCGTTTTAATTTTAAATCGTCGAGTTAAAAATAGTCATTTTTCAAACAGTGTCGGATTTCGACGAAACCAGTTTCATCGGATCCGTAATGTGAAATTATTGCATGGTTTCAAATTTCATAATTTTTGGATTTACCATTTGTCCGGTACAAATTAGAACGCCTCGAAATCGGTTTGAATCGGTTTAATTTAAAATCGATCGTTTATTTCCGTAATTCTCACATACGACCGAATTAGCTCCCAAAACACGTTCCATTGTGTTCGGAATGTGGGGTAAACCTTAGAAACGTCTGTCGGCACGCGTCGTTTGGAGATCGTGTGGAAAATTGTCTTAGAGTGAATTAAATATTAATATAATTAGGTTATACGTATATATATACGCGTTTTGCACTCAAACCCTAGGTCAAAGCTCCAGGCCGCCACTTATTCGATTAATGGCCAGAATTCAACGATCTTCCTCTCCAATTTCCGACCAATACATTCACTTTCGTTAACAACTTTCAACTAGAAACTTGTAGATCTCGGCACGACGAGTAAATCCAACGGTCAAGATCGCGAGAAGAGGAGTAGATTCGCCAGAATGTTGGCTTGAAGTTGCACGGTTCGAGCGCGAATTTCGAGGAGGAGGAGGAGCCGAGCTCCAAGCTGCTTTGGGCGTGGGTGGTTCTGGTAATGGCCGTTCGAATGGGGGTGACAAGATGGGGTTTCGTCAATGCGGGGGAGGTGCGACATCAAGCAAGGGCGAACGGAAATGGGTTGCGTGCGTTTTCTTTTACCTGGAGGGGAAGGTGAGGAAGAAAACAAGTCACGGCCTTGATTCATCAAGTTTGAAACGTACGGTGATGATGGATCTGAGTTAAATAAATAAAAGAATTTGTAAATAAAATTTTTATTTTAATCGTGTAATCTTTGAAATGCTGTATCTTTGTCATACGAGGTCGTAATTCGACGAAACCAGTTGCATTGGAATCGTATGGATGAGCACTACGCAATGGAGCTGATTTGGAGTTGATTGGAGTCAGTGAAATTTTTGGGTAAAATTAAACGTCCGTTTAATTTTATTCGAAATAAACGCTGAAATCAGAATTAAAATCACGGTGAGATCTTCTCACTCAAATGAAAGTGGATTTTCTTTTACAGTTATTGATTGATTGATTGACTGCTTAGATGTGATATTAGATATGATAGGGTATATCTATATATATAGCAATATATACATATTGGCATATGTATATATTGGATTGATTGATTTCCCGCCTCGTATAGCGGATGAGACCCTATTGCGCCGTTAGTAAGCGGATAATATTTATTAAACCCATATACCGCGATAATTCCGTACTGGAGCGGAATTGGTATTGTGCTAACATCTTTGGATGCAGGGAAACAGGTTGGAGGGATCCAACTGGATTCCTCAACTGTATTTACTTATTTACAGATATTGATATATATTCTGTTATCATATTGATATATGATATTGACTGTTGTGATGGACTGATTGGTGTTGTTGCATCATCGGATTCAGTTTTGAAATGTAAAAATAACGACTTTTACTTTAAAAGGGTTTTTGAAGTGATTTTTGAAAATATACGTTTTATGGAATTTTTGAATCAATTTATAAACGTAAAATTTTAAAGTTATAAAAGTTATAATTTTTAGTGAAATATAACCGAAGTGTCGTTTTTGAAATAAAAGTCGATTTATTTATAAAATGGTTTAAGTTGGGATTTTTGAATAACTATAAACGATTTGTATAGAAAGATTTATAAAATTGATATTTTATAAATCAAAATATTGGACTTATAAAATGAATTTTATAAGTGTTAAAAAGAAGTATAAATGGGTTTCATAAGTGAATGAAATTAATAGATTTATATTGTGAAGTTAAAAGTGAATGAAGTTGTAGAATAAAGGATTTATAAGTAATTTACTTATAACTTGGATTTTTGCCTTTAAATGGAATATTGATCGAATTTTTTCATAAATGATTCTTTTAAAACTTGAAATCGTTATAAAGTACAAATGCGATTTATAAACATTGTTTATAAATCCGAAATCACTTATTTTTATAAGGGAATTATAGAAGTTAATAAAATGAGATTTATAAACCGGAATTGTTATAGAAAATAGGAATAGAATTTATAAACGTTGTTTTATAAATTCGAAATCAATCAAATTTGATGAATTTAATATAGAAGTTATTAAAGGAATTATATCCACGATTTTGGACAGTGGATAAGTTTTTAAATAAAATGTGTAGAAAATATTGAAATGTGGTTAGTGAAGTATATTCACGATTTTGGACAGTGAATATATTGTTAAGTAAAATGGATATGTTTTGGAAAAGTGATATAATGAAATGAAGTAATTGTTTTAAAAGATGTTTTAAAACGTGTGAACTATCGAAATCATAGATTTCAACATTTATTGTTGAAATAGACGTTTTCGAGAAATATAAGGAAATGGTGGACTATAACACTGTTGTTATAGTAAATGATTTCCGAAAGGAAATGTTTTTATCTAGTATTGGGATTCATATATCTATCTAAATTCCGAATCCCTATACTAGTGATTTTGAGTCGTCGTAACGATGTTTTACGTAACATTCGTTTTGACTCAAATAAAATGTGTTTAAAGAATGATTTCCTTAAAGAATGAATATATACTTAATTATAATTTAAGTATATCGAATATTTTCCAAGTGTTGAAAATAAATGATTTGTGAAATACTTATTTTTAAATAAGTATGGATATGCTTTTCCAAAATGAAATGAAACATTTTAGAATTTATCTTTGTAAGGATAAATTGAAGGTGAATATTGAAATCGATTTGAAAATCGTATATCAGTAGATATTTTTGAAATATAAATTCACTATGGAATTAATAAAAGAAAGGGAAACTGTTAGAAAAATAAACGTTGATTTATTTTTGAAGTGTGGAAATTTTATATCTAGTAAAGATATTTTGAAGATGAAATAATTTGGAAAATTATTTGGAATCTGATGATGTCGCGCATCTTTATTGATAGTTAAATAACCGACTATCAATAATTACCTTTAGATAGGTATTTGTTGTGAATTGGATGAATTTGAATGCCACACTTATTTTTGAAAAATCGCTCACTATTCGGGTTAGCCGGGAAAGGACCATGGGGTCGTATAACCCATTCCGAATATGTGATACGTCGTTATGAATTGCATTTGAAGACCGGTGTTGAAGACCGGATATTTTTGAAAACGGAAGGATTACCGTCGAGTTACTCTACATCGGCTGATCTCCGATTTAGAGGTTTTATCACCCTTAGTGACGGGAAGTCCGGACGTGATTGGAAATTATCCGGATTTGCAAGGGCTTCGTGAGAAGTGCCTTCAGTTCTGTTCGATCCCGGAACAGACTTGTATGGATTGTGTGTCTGACATTACACTTTGAGATATAAAGCCGATTTCTTTCAAATACATATCTGTTGGTGGCGGAGAATTTATTCTCTTAGCTTAACACCCTTCTCTGAGACGTACGAGCTCAGAGGTTATGTAGTTGAAGTTATCAGCGATATATCCCAATTTGGTAATGTGGCATGCTGAGTGTTGCTGTGTGATGATCAGTGTTTGATCATTTGTGATATGATCATTTGTTTGATCATTTATCTTTGTGATCATAGGTTGATCATCTGTTGACCCAAAGCGTGGCTTTTTGAAAAAGCGTAGCTTTGTGGACGAGACTTCGTCAGAGCCTCACAACCCGGAAATGGTCGAAACAGGAATGTTGCGGCAAGGTTATGAGGGTCGCGCCCTTTAGGGTATGTCATTTCCTTCTGGAAAGGGGTGGTATCATGGTATGGAGTCCAGATACTTACTCATGTGGATACACTTTCTTTATGATGTGTGATGGTGGATATCGAGCGCTCGGATAAAGGTCCCAAAGGACCGGGCGATGACATATTCGTGAGTTACCTGTTACAGGGGTAACCCGGCCTTGTTTGGCAGAGAGCAGTTTGTCTCTCAGGACGTCCAGCCAGAGGCGATCCTATTCGGCAGGAGGAAAGGAAGTTCCTTAGCCTGACCATTTGTTGGAAATCCAAAGAAACAATACGTGACGTGTACGGTTTTAGTTGTATTACCTGCTATGGAATGTGGCGGTAACATGCTATTGAACATAGTAGCTATAGTAGGCATACGATACTGGTCGTATGTTGGCTAAGATTAATATTATACTTTCGAAATGTTTTCTACACTATGCACTAATAATAATATCAAAAAGAATTTGATTTTGCGTAGTAAGCATCTTTGACTATCATAAGAAGAAATCTCCTCCAATTCTGCGTTTGCATTGTGTGTGTGGCGGGAGGTCTTATGGTAGTTTCATTTTCCAAAAGCATTGCGAATTTGTCTTATTTTCTTTGTGAAAATAACTGTTTTACGATCTCACACTAGTCACCATGACTGACTCGGAGTTTATTGTTTCCCTTCTAAACTCTGGGTGCCCACCAATTTCCACACGGGCAGTCTAGAGTTAGGTTATCAGGATATTCTGGATATTCTGGAGCTTTGGAGATAAGCTGGATGACGAGACGTAGTATTTGTATCTGATAGTATTTATTCCGCTGTGTATTCTGTATGAGGACAAGTTTATATAACTGTCCATTGTTGTATATTGACTCTGATTGATGTATGTATAAAAAGATATAGTTCTTTGTTTTAAAAGACTAGTGATTATCTATTATATATTGTTCCGCTGCGATATGTGAGATTCTGATATTGTTTCTGTTCTGATGTTGTTCTGTTGTTCTTCTTTTCTTTTTCTTCTATCTTTTCTTCTACCTCTTCTTTTAAAACCCTAATGGTTCGGTTTTTCGTTCACCTTGAGTAAATCGATGGAGATTAGTGTCGATTCAAAGGGTACGGAAAAGCGGGCTATTACAGAACATCTTCTATAGGTGACCATTTTGGAGCTATTGGAGATTGAGTCGGATTCGAAGAGGATGAAGGTCTATAAGCAGGTTCAGCAACATCATCCTTCTTTGATGAACAAAATTTCATGGCAATCTTTTCTAGAAAACTTAAACGTCTTGCCGTGACTTTTTGTTCATAGTAGAGTTCCCGCTGCATATCCATTTGTTGGTAGTGATGTATTTCATCAATTTTTTGTTTAGTTGATGGAGATATTACCATTGCATTCTTCCCTTTTTTCTTTTCCGGTGTATAGCATGTATGGGAGTTTTCCCATGGTTTCCATCCATGTCGGGGTTTTTATACGGAGAAGAGAAGTCAAGGATATGTTTAGGCATGGGAAAGGTAGGATAGGGGCCGTTTTCAGGAATGCGGTCGGAACCATCATCGTCTGGAGATGTGTATGATAGATGGGAGTTTTCGGAATTATAGAAGTCACTGTTTGAAGACATTTTCAAGTTTTGATTTTAAAACTTTCTTAGTATATGTTTTTTTTTAAAATAAGCATAGTATATATAAGCATCTGTTTGCTGAAAAATTAGTGGATAGGAACTAGTTTTAACTATAATCATAGAAGTTTAACAATAAAGCTGTTCGTAAATGTATGATTTATAAGTTTTAGAACTAAAAATAGTTTTTCTGAAACCAAAACAAATAACACAAACTTTAAAGAGAACTGAGATAAGAAATACCCATAGCTCAAGTAGCTATAACACAACATATAACAAGCAAGTCAGAGGTCATGAGTTCGAGTTCCGCTTTGGTCAGAAATAAAATAATTTTTGCTTTTCAATATTTTTGCATATTTTTATTTATAAATCTTTTAAAGACATTATTCCTAAGTCACGTCTAAGTTTTATAAAAATATTTTCATTTAGCAGTTTAGTAAAAATGTCAGCAATTTGATTTTCAGTATTAATAAATTCTAAATTTATTAATCCTTTTTCCAAACAATCACGAAGAAAGTGATGACGAATATCGATGTGTTTTGTTCGTGAGTGATTGACCGGATTTTTAGAAAGATTTATTGCACTAGTATTTGTTAGGAAATCAAATTCATAGTTTTAATGACAACAACTATACAATGAAAATCAAATGTACATATATTTGTATACAAGAACTTGCTAGAGCAACATCACTAGAAAGACAAGAACAAGGCTCAAAGAAAGTTACAAAAGACTACAAGTCGATAGGATTAATGGAGCAATGACACAGATGCACATATTAAACATGCACAGGTTTCAGACGTCTAGGTGCACTAGCCAGACGTATGAAGAAATCCTCTGGAATACAAAACAGACAAGACCAGACGTCAGGTAGATACACCAGACGTCTGGAAATCTACCCTGTATAAAAATTATATACTACTAGACGTCTGATACAAATACCAGACGTCTGATTTCAAACTCGGATTTCAAAGAAGAACTTCAACTGTCACATTCGAATAGACATCTCCGCTTCTCTTTGCTGCAACTCTTCATCATCAACAGAAGAAACTATAGAGCACTCATTAATGGATGCAACTACTCAACATACCTATCTACAACTATATATAGCATCAGGAATCAAGAGAAAGGATATCTGACTACCTTACAACTCGACTCTCTATCTTGATCATCTCTTGTTCTAATCATCCACTTGCTATACAATCTGGAAATCTGAGATCATACACTTCTATATTCTCTCGAACAATATTGTATTCAATCATCCAAGAGATATAAGAAGTTCAATTGTACTATATAGTCAAAATCCGTGTAATAGAGAACACACAGTTGACAAAGAAACTCTGCTATTGTAAACCTATTCCTCCGGGTGAAGTGAGGGTTATTTGGTGAAAGGAAATTCCGAAGAGGAGCTTCAGGACTGGACGTAGGACGGGAGGTCCGAACCACTATAAAATCCCTGGTGTGATTATTCTTATTTACTTAGATTAATATTATTTTAGTTGCATCATATATTTTTCCACATATACTTGCATATACACTACACGATCCACCCCGTATAGACTTTCAGTATTATCACAATAAATTATAGATTTTTCAAGATGACAATTAAAATCCTTCAATGTTTGTTGCATGTATACGACTTGTGCACATGCTAAAGCAGCAGATATATATTCTGCTTCACACATCGATAAAGAAACACAGTTTTGTTTCTTACTGAACCAAGAGACTAAGGAACGTCCAATGAAATGACATGTTCCGCTCATACTCTTTCGATCCGTCCGACTTCCTTCAAAATCAGCATCGCTATAGGAGACTAATTCGAAAGGACATTCTTTCGGATAAATTAGCCGAAATCTTTAGTTTTAGTTAGATAACGAATAATACGTTTAACTGCTCGCATATGTGATTCTTTGGGATTTGCTTGAAATCGAGCACATAAACAAACACTCATCGTTATATCGGGTCGACTCGCTGTTAAATAAAGTAAAGATCCAATCATACTATGATATAGTTTCTGATCAACACTTTTGCCCTCCTCGTCTCTATCAAGATGAGTAGTTGTGCTCATTGGAGTTGGCTTGGCAGAAGTGTTTTCCAGACCAAATCATTTAATTAAATTATAGCAATATTTTTCTTGATTAATAAAAATTCCATTTTCAATTTGTTTAATTTGTAATCCAAGAAAATATGACAATTCTCCCATATGGGACATTTCAAATTCATTTGTCATTATAGTCGAAAATTCCTGACATAGCTTTTAATTTGTCGAGCCAAAAATAATATCATCAACATATATTTGAATTATTAAAATATCTTTCTTAGTTTTCTTAATAAAAAGCGTTTGATCTACTTTACCAATTTCAAAACCAGATTCTAATAAATAGCTTTTAAGACGATCATACCAAGCACGTGGTGCTTTGTTTTAAACCGTATAACGCTTTTTTGAGTTTATAAACATGATCCGGAAATTTTTCATGATTAAAAAGAGGTGGTTGTTCAACAAAAACATTTTCTTTTATGTATCCATTTAAAAATGCACTTTTAAAATCCATTTGATAGAGTTTAAAATTATGAAAACATGCGAAAGCTAATAAGATTCGTATTGCTTCAAGTCGGGCGACTGGAGCAAACGTTTCTTCATAGTCAATTCCCTCTTCCTGATTATATCCTTGTGCAACTAATCTAGCTTTATTCCTAGTTATATTTCCTAGTTCATCTGCTTTATTTTTGAAGACCCATTTAGTACCAATGACTGATTGATCACTTGGTCTAGGAACAAGTTCCCAAACTTCGTTTCGTTCGAATTGATTTAGTTCTTCTTGCATGGCAAGAATCCAGTAGTCATCAGTTGAGGCTTCTTTTATATTCTTAGGTTCTATGCTAGAGAGAAAAGCTACATGACCAACTTGATTTAATTGATGTCTAGTTTTAACGTTCGTATTTACTTCTCCAATTATGTTTTGTATAGGATGATCCCATAAAATTCTAGGTGGAGATTTTACTATATTAGGAGTAATGTTTGTATTTTCATTAATTTCATGAATATTAAAATTTTCATTTGTATTACTATTTTCATTCTGAGTAGTTTCATCATCAGAATCGATAGTAATATTTGGATTTATATTTTTAAAATTTTTGTTAAATGAAACATGTAAACTTTCTTCAATCATTTGAGTTTTTTTATTATAAATTCGATAAGCTTTGCTTCGTTCCGAATATCCAACGAATATTCCTTCATCGGATTTTGGATCGAATTTGCCTAGTTGATCTTTAGTATTTAAAATAAAACTTTTAGAGCCAAAAACTTTAAGATATGAAATAATTGGTTTTCTTCCATTTAGAAGTTCATATGGAGTATTATTAGTTAATGGTCGAATAGAAACACGATTCAATACATAACAAGCAGTAGCTACAACTTCTGCCCAAAAGTGTTTCGATAAAGTGGTTCCATTTAATAAAGTTCTTGCACATTCTTGTAACGTTCTATTTTTCCTTTCTACAACTCCATTTTGTTGTGGTGTTCTAGGAAACGAAAAATTATGGTTAATGCCTTTCTTGTTACAAAATTGTTCAAAAGCTTCATTTTCAAATTCTCCTCCATGATCACTTCTTATATTTTTAATTTTCAAACTTTTAATATTTTGGATTCTTTTAACAAAAACTTTAAAATTATCAAAAGTATCACTTTTATTTTTCAAAAAGAAAATCCAAGTATATCTAGAAAAATCATCTACAATAACAAATACATATCTATTATGATTAATAGACTACACTTGAGTTGGACCAAAAAGATCCATGTGTAAAAGTAAGTGGTTGTTCTATAGATATTACTTTTTTTGATTTAAAAGAAGATTTTGTTAATTTTCCTAATTTACATGCATCACAAAATATATTAGTTTTGAATTTCATATTGGGTAATCCTTTAACTAATTTGTTTTTAGTTATTTTGTTGATAGTATTAAAATTGATGTGACAAAATCTTTTATGCCAAAGACAAGAATCGTTTTCTTTAGCTACTAAACACAAATTTGAATCATTATTAACATTCATATTTAAGATATAAATATTTTTATCTCTTTTTCCTTCGAAAATAGTGTTATTATTTTTATCGAAAATATTACATTTATTTTCTGAAAAAGTTATATTAAAACCTTTATCGCATAGCTGACTAATACTTAATAAATTGTGTTTTAAATTTTTAACTAATAAAACATCAGTAATGAGAGGTAAATTAGAGGTACCGTTGCTACTGACATCACCTTTGCCAATGATATATCCTTTTGAGTTATCTACAAAGGTGACTGCTCCTCCATTTGAGTATATAATGTTTGACAACATTTCTTTGTTTCCAGTCATGTGTTTTGAGCAACCGCTATCTAGAATCCATTTTCCTCTCTTCTTATGTGGTACCTGCAAAAATTTTAAAAGTTGGTACCCAATCTTTTTAGGGTCCTAAGAGTTAGATCTTAGGAAGCCAAACCCATACGGATTCAGAATTCCCTTTATAAACATAATTCTTGTTATTATGAACAGTTTCCATAAACATTTTGATATGTTTATTCTGTATCAAAATATTATTTGTTTTTGGAATCCATATCTTGATGGTTTTAGTGTTTGGGTAAACTGTTTTCTTAATATCCTTCTTAATATTATTATTAATCCTACTTTTAGCAAAATTATTTTGTTTCTTAAATCCTAGTCCAGATTTATTGTTAGAGAATTGAGAATTTTCAAGTATTCTAGAAAGATTCTCTCTTCCTTTATTGAAATTGGATACATTTTTAGAAATATCATCAAATTTTATTTTAAAACTAGATTTTTCTAACTCTAACTCCTTAATCTTCGAGTTTAAACTATTATTTTCAAAAATTAAAACATCATTTTTATTTTTCTAAATTTCTAGTTCTTCAGATATTGACGAAATTTGAGAAGATAAGTTAGAATTCGATTGTTGAGAAATTTCAAGTTCTTCTTCTAATATTTTCTTCTCATCTTTCAGCATATCTACTTCTAAGCCTGTTCTATCTAACTTTCTTTGTAACTCCTTATTTTTCTTTTTAAGTTGCTTTGCTAAATCTACTAATTCAGAATTAATTTCAATTAGATCTTCAAAAGTAAGATCACTTACATCGTCTGACGAAGCCATGAAGCATACATTTGCTTGTTCATTTTCATTATCACTTTCACTCTCTGATGAGGATGATGAGTCAGTGTCGTCCCAAGTGACTGAAAAAGCTCTTCATTTGGTTTTGTCCTTCTTGAAATTATTCTTTTTACACTCTGGACAATCCTTCTTCATGTGTCCTTTCTTATGACATTCATAACATTCCATTGCTGAAGATGATGGTTTGCTGTTATTGGAATTGTTGTTGAAATTATTTTTGTTTCCCTTGAATTTGTTTCTGTTGAATTTCAAAAACTTTTTGAAATTTTTAGCGATCATTGCCATATCTTCATTATCTGAGTCGGAATCATCTTTTTCTGCTTGGAATGCCACATTTTTCTTTTCTTGTGCTCCATTTCTTTTTGCCTGCACATTTACTTCGTAGGACATTAAATTACCTATTAATTCTTCTGGTTTTAATGTTGACAAATCACTTGCTTCTTCAATGGCTAGGACTTTTCTTTCCCATTCGTCCGTTAAAGAATTTAAAATTTTTGTAACAACATCAAAATCCGTAAACTTTTGTTCTAGTGATAGTAAAGCATGATAAATATCCTGGAATCTAGAGTACATGTCATTTATAGATTCATTTGGCCTCATTTTGAAATTTTCAAATTGATTTTTCAACATAGAGATTTTGCTTAATTTAACTTTGTTCGTTCCTTCATGTGTTATCTTAAGTGTTCTCCAAATTTCATAACCAGAAGTGCACATGCTAACTCTATTGAATTCATTTCTATCTAATGCACAAAATAAAATATTCATAGCCTTTGCATTTGATGTAGCATATAGTTTTTGTGTGTTACTCCAAGTTGAGTATTCTCCAGTAGGAGTTGTGTACTCACTTTGTATAACATTCCAGATATCAAATCCACTAGATTGCATATAGATTCTCATTCTAGTCGACCAATAATTATAATTTATACCATTAAAAAGTGGAGGTCGTGAAGTTGATTGACCCTCTGTGAAACTAATATTAGTGTTAGTGTCAAAATCGTTAATATGTGTTGTTGCCATATTACTAGAAATAGATATCAAATAACTTTGTGATGGTTATAGGATTTCCTTGCTCTGATACCAAATGAAAGTGTACGTGCAGTACTAAGGATCGTGTAATATGGTATATAAATGCGGAAATTGATAATAGCAGTAAAATAAAAATTAAAGTAAGCACACCAGGAATTTTTATACTAGTTCGAACTTCCCGTTCTACGTCCAATCCCAGAATACCCTCTGGATTTAAACTAAACCCCTCACTTAACCCGGAGGAATAGGTATACGATACCTAAGCAGCCGAACAGGAATTTTTTCGCCTCAACAGCCGAAGAGGACTTCAACTTAATACAAAAAACTTGTTGACGAATGTGTTCTGAATAACACTGATTGTCTTTTGGTAGTACAACTTTCTTATAATCAAATTCTCAAGAGTATATATGAGTGTGAAGATTTAGAAGGAAGATAATCACGTAGAATCGAAGTATATGAATTAATTCAAGGATTCTAGTGATATTGAATGAGAATGAATGCTTTTTATTTGCAGAGAATAATAGAGAATAGATTTCAGAATTAAAACAAGAATTGGTGATTGTAGAAGTGAATTGAACAT
Source organism: Allium fistulosum (assembly GCA_030737815.1). Classification (NCBI taxonomy): domain Eukaryota; kingdom Viridiplantae; phylum Streptophyta; class Magnoliopsida; order Asparagales; family Amaryllidaceae; genus Allium; species Allium fistulosum. Next base: position 1,030,468,535 of record CM060902.1, read on the forward strand.
GTTTATATAGTTGTAGAATAGTTATAATCTTTCACGAAGAGTTTCAATCAAAAGTTGTGTCCGTATCTCTTGGATTGAAGGACATTCCTCTTCATGAATGATCGCAACTCTTCAGAAAACTAGCCGTTATGTTCAGGTCGGTTTACCGAGAAAACTGGCCGGTCAGCTGAGTTTCAAAACCGTACACAGAACAGTGTATATCTGTGCACTTGACAAAGAGTCGGTCGACCGAGGTTTCTGGTCGGTCAGCCGACCTGTTGTCAATTGCACAGTGTACACTTATTTATGTATAAATCAATATAAATCAATTTGTGTGTGTGTGACTACTTGAGGAATGATTTTAACAATATTCTAAGACTCAATACATTAAAATATTCATACTAATCTCCGGATTGTAGTCTTGTCTCCTTTGTAGTTCACAATATATGTTTATTCTCTTTTTGTCGCTTTCGTATAGTATTCTCTTTGTAATTCGTCGTATGATCTCTGAAGCTTGTGTCATGAATCAAAACTCATGAATCAACATTCCTAACATCTATTTCTTCTCCATTTGCCTTTGAATTGAATTGGTTTGATGAATATTCCAATTTTTGGTGTTTTGAAATCAAAACCTATGAAAATCCTTATATGGATGTCGGGACATATTGGTCGGAGTGTATTGGTGAGTCTTTAAGGTTGGGTAGTCGTTTGGCGTAAACCCCTAGCGATCGCCACTCATCCGATCGTTTCCGATATGTTTTGGCCAACATTGGCCTAGGTAAAATATTACCTGGAGCTTCAGGTTCAGACGTCCGAAATATCAAATTCAGACGTCTGAATCTGCTTGTCTCGTCCCAATTTGCCTACTTTGCGTGGGTTTCCTATTTTAATCGATTCGTGTTGATCCGATTTGTTGTTATCATTTATTATCGACTTTGATGACTTCTTTTTCAGGATTTTTGGGAATATCCATTTTGATGGATTCGGTATCGATTTCTATGGATTTGATTCACGTCTTCGATTGTGGATTTTGGTGATTGATTGTTTCTACAATCATTTCTGTGATTTGTCACTTTAAAATGCAAAGGTTTTTATACTAGTAGTAAATATTCAAACTCTTTCACAAAAATGATTCCAACTCTATTTTTAATACAAATCTCGTTTATAAATCCGTTTTCCAATCTATTAGTATATACAAACCTTTACCTCATTTGTATGAGAAATCCAATTAAACGACTTAGTAAAACAAGTGGTATGAAACACTTGCTTTTACTTCGTCGGTTAATTCTTGGACTTGTTCGATTGAACTCTTGTGACGATTTTCGAGTGGAAATCTACAATATGTTCGTAAATATTTAAGTTAAGCCAGTGGTTATGGGACATGAAGCTAAACTCTTATATTTACTTGCTTAGTGTGATTCACACTTTTTATTGATCGATGATGATCATTTTGTGATTTAGACTAGCGATGTGCGATGTCTATTTGTTTGTGTGGGGACTAAAAACCCCGTTTGTGGAACTTCGGTTCAATTTGGTGGGGTAGCGACCCATGGTCTTCAGGCCGTTTGTGGAGCCTTGGCTCAAAATTGATGGTTAGCGACCATGGAATAGCGTTCCGTTTGTGACACACATGTTGGTGAGTTTTCATGCTCCCGTTTGTGATATGCCTCCCCCCTTTTGTGATTTCTGGATTTCTAGTTGTGATTTCTAGAATTTGTGTTTCACCAATTTTCATAGTTTGCATTGATAAGCTCTATCGATATTTGTGTTTTGGTGAATAATTTAAAGAATGTGATTCTTTTTGGTGTTTTGAGATGATTTGAGATATTGTATGATTTTTGTTGTTATTTGATGTATACTTGACATAGTATGGCATTCTTGTTATCATACGTTTTTGGTCTTATCTCTTATCCTATCTCATTTTATCTGATATTTATAGCTAGACTGATCCGTTTATTATTTTCTTCTTAAATAATACTCGGGTCAGACCGAGGTATTTCAGGTGCTCCTGCTTGACTTCTTATCAGGGATTATCATCTGATTTTTGGCTAACTACTTTAGATTAGTAGTTTTTGTTATTATACATTTGAGCTATAGACTCCTTGATGTATAATTATTCTTTTGTCTAGCACTTGTATCTATTCTTTTGTGATGTAGTGGATCTTGTTTGACCACTACTTTGATGTACACTTTTAAGTGTTATATTCATATCTAATTCCGCCTTTGTGATATGAATATCTATGACTGATTTGTGTTATGTTTATTTCTATATTTGTTTCTGAAGTCCACATAGCCACTGTGTGGTAGCTTTGAGTTTGTATTTGATATGTCGGATTTCCTCTTGAAATGAAATGTAAGTTATATTATCTGACATATCGGTACTCGCACAAAGCAATTACACAGATGGTCGCTCCTCAACAGCCTTATTCTTCGTGCTAGTCGACGGCATTACCCCTTAGTTTCCTTGGCTAGCATGAGATAGAGGTGGGCCGTCACAGAAATGATACATACCCGAACGATATTCTAGAATAGGTGTAAATCGTTATGGGTTGAAATGTAAACCCAAGCAATTTTCATTAACTTTGAATTTTGGGATTTCGGGTTGAAATGATATATACCCATAGATATTTAAATTGCGGATTGAAATAATAAATATCCGTATCGCTTGACCATAGGGTAGAAAATTATATACGGACACCGTTGGTCTATATTTTGAAAATGATTTCTAGAGTTTTGAAAGGAAATATATGGTATTAATAAATATTAATATTTTTAAAAATATAATATATATAAATGTTATTTTTATATATGTCTAAATTTTAGAATTTTAAAATTATATGTTTTGAATATTTTAAATTTATAAGTTAGTTTTGAAAATAAAATTTTTAAGATTTTACTTATAATTTTACTATTTTAAAATATAAAAAATATAGATTTAATATAAAATAAATTAATAATAAGATTTAATTTAATAAAATTTAATTTAATTAGTATATAATATGTCTAAGTATTTTTTTTAAATTTATATTAATATTTTAAAAAAATTTATAACTTTAATAATAAAGGTTGGGAAGATAAATTAATGTTGACTTGGAATTTAAAATTTTGTTAATAATTGAATTTAAATAAGCATTGATTTAAACTTATTGAATTTGAGATTTTAAAGATATGATTTATAACTTGATTTTGATGAAAGGTGATTAAAGGAATATTTTCAAATTTAAATAAATTGAAATGGAATATTTAGTCTTATCTAAATCTGTAAATTGAGATTTTATTTAAATGATTATTGGATTGATTAAGTGAATATTTCAAAACTAAGTAATAATAAAGTTGAATTTCAAGTGTAAATGAAATGTATCAATTTGAGTTATTGTAAATATTTGAATATTTTAAAATTTGAAATTTATTGAAATTGAAATAATTTGATTTGTAGTTCAAACTTATATTTGAAATCTATATAAATTAAAATTGTTTATTGGGAGGTTGAATTGAATTGAAATTGATGAACTGGGATTGAATTAAATTGATTTTTTTTGGAATTTGAGTGATTTGAATCGATTTGTGAAATTGTAGGAAACTATTTTTATTATATAAAGTATTTTTAATATATAAACTATTTTAATATATAAATTACTTTAATGTATATATTATTTTAGTTTATAACTATTTTAATCTATACGCTATTTTCAATATCTAAATAGTTTATTTTAAAAGTGTTATGATTTCCAAAGTGTTATGATTTCAGAAGTGTTATGATTTCCAAAGTGTTATGATTTCCAAAGTGTTATGATTTTGAAAGGGTTATAATTTTGGGAATGAATATTTTTTTAAAGTGAATAATGATATCGAATTGATATGGTTTTTGAAACAAATATGATATTTTGATATGAAGTATGAACCATTTGAAAAGAAATGTCCACGGTGTGAAATAAGCATTTGGTTGTTAAAGAAACCAGGATCGGATATTGTCGTACACTCTACCAATACCGAAACCCACTTTAACAACTGTGTACGTGGTGGAGATTCCAAAACAAAGTAGGATGGTTTGGTGACGGTTCTGTATGAGGTATTTAGCGCAGCCCTGACTCCCGTGAGTCAGCTTGATGTGGCTAAAACAGGAGCCACGCCGGGCCAAGTGAGGTCATTCCTCCGATCGGGCACACTTCTTCTATACCATTCTATTACTTTGTGATTTGATTGGGTGCACCTTTGATTTGGAAGTGTGTCACGAGGTGGGTGGTAGTAGCTGCTATGCATTACCACCAGTCCGGATACGCAAACGGTATATCTACCCTGGCATTGCCTCGAGTGCCTTGTCGCATGCCCTATCGCGCCTTCTACGAGTTTGTTTTGTACCATACCTATGTGGTGTCCTCTGTGTAAACCACTGGTTTGGTGGAGCGTACGACATTGTATAGACCACGAGAATATATAAAATGTGTTAAGGGGGATATGGGTAATGCCTTAACGCTATTTTAATAGTTTACTTTACTATAGACATATTATAATAGCGTATATTACTACATAGTAGATAGTTCCACGGATCCTTAGAGGATGGAAATCCCAAACATCCTTTAAGTTACTTGTAATTCAGTTGACATTTCACTTGAGTTGAATTTATTAATATAAGAATGTTAATCCTGACTCGAGTGTTTTGTATTTTGCTTTATACTCAGGTCAGACTGAATGACACAGCATTTGAGACTCGCCTTTGGAGGTTGAAGCTTTGTTTGAAGATCTATCTATCCAGCTTCAGTTATTTCAGTTTATTCTAGTCAGTTATGTTCAAACTCGTCAGTTGCCTATGTATTAGAGATTCATTTGTATTTCAGATTTTGTTGTATTTTGTTTCAGACTCTGATAGTTTATAGTAGCTTCATGAACTACTATTTATCTAGTCCGCTCCTTATTGTTGTAATACTCTGTGTCTATGATTCTGTGATTGATTTATTTACTGTATATGCTGCATTTTGCCAAATATAAATTTACAATATGATATTTTGAGAAATCCAAGTCTGACATGTGCAGATGCGAATGGTTCAAAATACTAGGTCGATACAAGTGGTATCAGAGCCAGGTTTAGGCAAACTTAGCATATGGAATTAAATTTAATTACATAGTCACCTTCGTTCGAGCTTGAATTTCTCCTCTTTGATTCGAATATCCTTTGAATTTTGGAACCTTCACTTTTGTTCTGAAAATTCATTCTTGTCTTCTCATATTCGCATTCTTTTGATATTGGAGAATCCCATAGCTCCAACCTTAACTGTCAACTTCATCTTTTGTGTGACTAATCCCATCGATGGTCCCGCCAACCTAAATATTGTTTGTGAAGAGCCGAAACTCCTTTACAACAGGCATTTATTCACCAGAGATTTCTACGTCCTCGGTTTTGATGCTGTCATTTCTTGCAAAGCCCAAACCGTCTCTAGTAGATGATCTGAGTAATTCCTTTGTAATCTTGACTCCACTCTAACAATCAAGATTATCATGATATTGGGTGAAGTCACTTCTCCACCCCCTCAGTGAGAAATTGAATTCTGCATCGATCTTATTCCTGAAATCTCGGTTGACCCGGTTAAGGTCGCCGTGATGAAAATAAGTCTATCCATTTCTTCTTCTGTAATTTAATTACTTTATCTTCCTTTCGAGTCTATCTTCATAGTTAGAATTCTCTTTGACTAGGGTTCATCTAAATTTGAACCTCTATCCTTGTTTAGGAATCCATTCTTGAATCATCGTGTGAGGGAGTGTATTTGTTATTAATATAAAATTGTTTTATATTCTATTGTTTTATTTGTTATGTTGATTTAGGGTTTCGATCGATTCGTCTGGCCAACGCTATCGATAGGAATTCCAAAACACTTGAACAAGCAAACTGACACCATATTGTTTTCGGTATTGGTAAATGAAATAATTTTGTGTATGATTATATTTTATATATAAAAATATAATTTTATGAAATTGGATAGTTAATTAAATTGGTTGTTAGGAATGTTAATACTAGATTATCATTTATTATTTTGTCAACACTACCAAATCATTTTTCTATTGTTATATGTTATAAGGTGTTGAAATTTTATAAATAGGGTTTATTTGATTTGAAAATGAAATGAATTTAAATTAAAGAATTGAGAATTTAATTTCCGGTGCATTTCTAAATTTGGTTTTCCATGTTTTGAAAAAATTATTATTTGAAAGTATTTTCGCATGAAAGTTGTTTCCAAAGAATTTTAAATGAAGAAAATCAGTACTCTCCTCTTTTGTCGCTGGAAAATAATTTCGGTGATGACTGCAGCATCATCGACATTCATTTTCGAGTCTCAAAGTGGAGAGGCCCCTTAGTAGCTTTGCTACACTTTTGTTTTGGGAAAATGGATTTGATTTAAATTCCTTCTGTATAATTTGATTTATAAAATATATACGTATATAATTATTTCAAAATAGTTTGAAGTGAAACCGGAAATTTGAATCTTAAGTTTTATATTAAGAAATGGTTTCAAGTACTGAAATAAAGTGAAATTTTTGAATAATTGGAATATCTGAAAAGAGAAATGAATTTATAACAACTTGAAATAGTTGAATTTGAATAAAACTTATTTGTATAATACTAAATTGCATTCTAATATATATAACTTACCTAAAATAAATAAAAAATGTTAGGGTGAATATATAATTTAAGGTCGTACAAGAGAAAACTTAAGTAGTAAATTGTTCAAACTAAAATCTTGCTTAATAAAAATGTTGTGAATAAATGGAAAATCTGTATAGGGTTCAATTATATTCAAAGACATTAATAAAACTTACCTGGAAGAGTTTTGAATGTAATTGAATAATATACAACAATAAATAAAATGTCCAAAGGAATTTTATTAGGTAATTTATAAATAAAATTTAGGTGATTATAATAAATGTTATACACCTAACCTATATTGCAAGATATGTCAGTGAAATAAATTGAATAATAAAAGGAAAATGATACCTAAGTAAATAAATATGAACCTAAGAATAGTTGAAGTTGAATGTTGAGGTGGAATTAACTACAGTTAATCAAATAGATTTAATAAATGAGTTAAATAAAACAAATTTTGTTGTGAAATTTTTTTTTGAAATAAATGTTAATAAATTTAAAAAAAATCAATTGAATGAAAATATATGGAATTGAAATCAATCAAATGTGTACACAATAAATTTGATTTATTAAATGAAATGAATTGAAATCAATTAGTTGAATATAAACCAATTTAAAAATAAATGAAATTTATATGCCTTTGGAATTAATTGTGGTATCTGATATTTTATATTTCAAATCTATCTTTCTTTCTAGTTGCTTCTATTCTCCTACCTCGTTCCATTTCGAGGATGAAAAGTTTTGAGTGGGGGAGAGTGTAACGACCCGTAAATTTTAACGGTTTTAATAACGTAATTAACAGAAATTTTGTGAAATTTTAAATAATTGAATTTGGAAATAAAAATTTGATATTTGGTATACGTCTATTTAAACATAGCAAATGTCAGATTTTCATCAGAAAATATGAAAGTTAATTCTGTTGTGTAATTTTCAATTTAAATCAGTTAATTTGATGAAAGTAAAATATTTTCGAAATCTGGATATTTTTATACAAAAAAAATGTAAATCTTTTTTTGAGTGAAACATCGTATTTCGTTTCTCTGAATTTGTATAGCTCTAGCCCTGTTTATCTTATTTTCGGTGAATTTGCAATAGTTTAGCGGCGAACTATCGACTTTTGATAGGATGATCGTATCACTAAAATCTATGTACCATTCTTTTCGTCTCGTCGTGCTGATCTCCGTAGTATATTCAATTATGTGTTTCATGGTCCGGTATGCGGCGGAATCTGCGAAATGGCAACCGCATCGGTACCCGTTTGAGCCTTTTTGGTTTCTCTATCACAATTCAATTGATCATGGTGAAAACAAACGACCCGTTGCTTCATATTCCCAACCATTCACGACAATTGACGTTTGCTATTTCCATTAATTCTTTCAGTTTCTGCTTTTCAGAGAAAATTTATATATATAGTTGCTTTCGCCTGTTCATTTTTCTTCCACTTTAACTTGTCCCTGCTTTTCCTTCACTCCTCGCAACCATCACGTCCGGTCTCTTTTCATCTTCTGTTCATGCCAGAGAAATTATAAATATATAATATAAGGTTTATTAATATGCTGCTTACATAGGAAACTGTTCATCTCCTATATTTACAAAACTTGATTTTCTTCTCTCCACAGCCGAGCGCCTCACCACTCACCCTCCTGCATTTTCTTCGAGCCGACCGATCACACGAGCTGCCACCTTCATCCCGAACGCCACAACCACCGAAGCTCACCTGCCACGTTCATCTCAGCCTCCTCCCTACAAAGCTCCTCCAACCCGCCACCTCACACCGTTCCTTTCACATCACAAACGTCCTCCAACCCACCCGAACAGCCCAGTGCCGAGCTTACCTCGGTCGATCACAAAACTCCAGCACCATTCACGTCCTCCCACTCCCTGACCTTCCTTTTTCCCACTCGCCCACACATGTGACCCAAACTTACCAACAACCTGACTCTGCCCTTTCCCCTGGCCGAGCGCCAGAGCACCAAACCCCAAGCCGTGACCCATCTCTGCCTAAAACCCTTCCCAACCTTGTCATAGCCAACCTGACCTCTAGCGACTGTCACTTCACCCTGCCCTCATAACAGTAAACCCACTCCCCTTCTATTGCCGAGCATCTATGCCATCCTTCACGTTTTCTTTTGTATAAGGTATATTATATATATGTTATAGTATATATTATATTATAGAAAAAGTACAATATATGTTTTACAGTTTATATATATATATTTACAGTAAGCATATTTTAAGATATACACATATAGTTTGTTGTATTGATTTTGCATGAGAAAGCTTAGCACCTATTATTAAAAAAAGGGAAAACATGCAGTTTTCTTTGCTTCTTTTTTGTATATTATATGTATATATAAATATTTGTTTAACCTCAACTCTTACTTGACTTACTTCGTCTTGATTTCTTTTATGTCATGGCATTCTCTATTATACAAATGACATATATAGTTTATTAATATTGTTTAAAGGTGACAATATTGTTTAATGACATATAAAGTTCCCACAGCAACTTGGGAAGCAATTTGTTTGCTCTTCCACATTTTTATGTCAGTCGTTCAGTTCTTCGTCTGTTGTTCCCGTCATCTCTATCCCCTCTCTCCCGTCTCTATCTTCTTGTCCTGTGTTTTCTGTGATTTCTTCTGCTGACTCCTCCTCCTTTGTCTCTGCTTCCCCCTCTGGTGCTCTTTCCCCTCCGTCGTCTGACTGGTTCTCTTGGCTGTATGGATTGCGATTGGTTCGCATCCCATCTCTTTTGCGTTTTCCCTATGATCTCTCGGACCGTAGGGCTCCATCTCCCGTGCGATGCTCTTCGGAGTGCTCGCGCCCCTCCTCTGCTTGTCCTCTGTCCATCTCCATTCCGCTGATGAGTAAGGCAGAGATAGCGCTCCTTAATGAGCGTCTAGATTGTTTAGCTAGGAACTCATCTCCTTCGTCTTCGTCGGTTAGTTCCTCCTTATCTCCTTCTGCGTCGCCCGACCCTCCCACTCGCACGACGAGGCGCAGACAGAGGAGAGTTCCTTCTACCCCTCGCACCATTCGCACACGCTCTATAGTGGCGTCCGAGCAGATCGACCGATCTGCTTGTTTTTCGCTGTATCTGGTTTGAGTTTGTGCTTTTTCTTGCTCCTTGTGGGTGGTGTACTGTTTTCGCTTCTTTTTTCTCATTTTCTTTATTTCTCGTTCCAATGGCGAACTTTCTCTTCTGGAATGTCCATGGCATCGGTAATGATGCATCTTTGGCTAGGCTAAAACGCATTGTAAGGAAACACTCTGTTGGCTTGGTCGCTATCCTGGAACCCTTTATTGACCCGGCAGGAATTTCCAAGATTGTCTTATCCTTAGGATTTGACGGTGGCTCTGCAAATGTCTCGGGTAAGATTTGGATTTTATTGTCCAAATCTATTGCGACTCAACCAGTTTTCGATTCCCCTCAGCTCTTTTCGGTGGCGTGCACGTCCCCGTCCTTTCTTGCTCCTTTTCTCTTCTCCGCAGTCTACGCCAAGTGTGATCGTTCGGAGAGAGTTGTTCTTTGGTCCGACATTCTTGCTCTTGATTCTCTGGGCATCTCTTATTCTGTGTTAGGTGGTGATTTCAATATCATCGTGTGCCAAGCGGAAAAACGGGGAGGAGCGGCCATCAACAGAGGGGCGATGGCGGATTTCAACTCGTTCATTGCCTCCTCTGGCCTCTTCGAGCTCCCCTTTGTCGGATCTACTTTGTGGTCTAACAACCAAGAGGGACCGAATCGTATTCTCTCTAGACTTGACCGTGTGTTCGGCTCGGAGGAATGGTTTTGTCTTCCATTTTCCTTCTCAATCGCCCATCTCCATCGGTCCTTCTCAGACCATGCCCCTATGATTGTTCGTTGCTCTCCTCTATCGCTATCTGGGCCCTCCTCCTTTCGATTTCAGAGCATGTGGAAATCCCACCACTCTTTCCTTCAGATGGTATCTGACTCTTGGAGCGTTCCTATTTCTGCCTCCCCCTGTGCTGCTTTCAGGAGAAAGCTCTCGCGTCTTAAGGCTTGCCTTAAGGTTTGGAACGTTCAGGTTTTCAAGAATATCTTCGATCGCGTTCGTATGGCAGAGGAGGCGCTTATCATCACCGAATCCTTGTTAGACGAGGAACCAACCGCTGCCAACAAGGAGGCGTGGGCCATTGCCCAAACTTCCTTCTTTTCGGAACTGCGTGTTGAGAATGACTACCTCCGTCAAAAGGCGAGGGTCAAATGGGTAGTCGTCGGAGATACGAACTCCAAATTATTCCACTCTTCTATTCGGAAGAAGAATAACCTTCTAGCGATTCGAGAGATTATGAGGCCTGATCTTTCTTCGGCTTCGTCGCCAGAGGAAGTCCAAGACATCATCCTTTGCCATTTCCAATCCTTTCTGGGCTCTCCATCTGCCTCGGTGTCAGATCCGACCCTGTTAGCTTTCATTCCTCCGGTGGTCCTCCCTTCGGAAGGTACCATGATTGCGGATCTCCCGTCCACGGAGGAGATCCGCGCTTGTGTCTTCGCTCTTAGCAAGGATAGTGTCAGTGGCCCTGAGGGCTTCAATGGTGTCTTTTATAGGTGCTCTTGGCCTATTATCCAGGCTGATTTTTGTCTTGCCATTCAATCGTTCTTCTCCGGGGGAAATCTTCCAGTTGGATGGACTTCCACCAACCTAATTCTTATTCCTAAGTGTGAAAACCCAAGGACTTGTGCGGATTTCCGGCCTATAAGTCTTTGCAACTTTTCTAATAAGGTTATTTCTAAAATTCTGGCCACTCGTTTGGCTCCTTTCCTTGAGTGCATCATTTCTCCGTCTCAAGCAGGGTTTGTCAAGGGGCGTCTTATCTCTGATAATGTCCTTCTCGCCCAGGAACTGATCTCCCAAATTGATCGGAAATTTTGGGGATCTAATGTTGTCTTCAAACTGGACATGGCTAAGGCCTACGACCGCATGTCCTGGTTTTTCGTCATCAAGGTTTTAAGAACCTTCGGTTTTCCGGAGGCCCTAATAGACTTGGTGTGGAGGCTCATCTCCAACTGCTGGTTCTCTGTCCTCATTAACGGCTCGGCCCATGGTTATTTCAAGGCTGGGAGGGGCTTACGTCAGAACGACCCTCTCTCGCCTTCTCTTTTTGTGATCGCAGCAGAGGCTTTTATTCGCGGTCTCCAATCCTTAACCATCTACGGTCAAATCCAGCGCTTCGGCATTCCAAGGGGTTGCCCTCTCATTTCATCCTTATCCTTTGCAGATGACATTGTCATTTTCTCTAATGGCAGCCGTTCCTCTGTTCGGCGGCTTCTCAGCTTCATCCATCAATACGAGAGGTCTTCGGGCCAACTCGTTAATCCTTCCAAATGTTGCTTTGTCCATTCGAAGGACATGTCTCACCCCCGTGCCTCCTGGATCGAGACTATCTCCGGTTTCAAGGAAACATCCCTTCCCCTTCCCTACCTTGGTATTGTCCTGTATCGGGGCAGGAAACTTAACGTGCTTTTCGACCCCTTGACAGACAAAGTGAGGGGGAAGATTTTACGCTGGAACTCGTCCATTCTTTCCCAAGCTGGCAGACTTGTTCTTATCAAATCGGTCTTAGATTCGATGGGAACTCATATTTTCGCGACTATGACCCCTACCTCCTCTTTTTTCTGATCTTATCGGTCTCTGGCCTCGTCTTTCTTCTGGGGAAACAAGGACAACGGCCGTCGTCACCACTGGGTGTCGTGGGATGCGATTTGTCGCCCCAAAAATGAAGGCGGGTTGGATCTTCGTAACCCCACAGACCTTTGTGCGGCCTTTGCTTGTAAGTTGTGGTACAGGTTCGGCGCCAACAACTCTTTATGGGCGTCGTTCCTCCGTGCTAAGTACCACAGACTTACGGGCTCGAATTTTTCGGGCACTCCTTCCTTTGCTAGCGAGACCTGGAAGCACATGCAGTCAGTGAAGCTTTTAGCCGATTCTCATGGCGGGTTGTCAGGTTGGGATGGCGCTTCATTTTCCATTCTGAAAGCCTGGTCCTCTATCAGAACTCCTTTCCCCATCCGCCCTGAATTTTCCTTCATTTGGGATTCTCGCATTCCCCCCAAGGTCTCCCTTTTAATGTGGCGTTTGCTACATGATGGATTGCCACTGGACGAGAATCTTCAAAAGATCGGCATTCCATCTGTTTCCCGCTGTAGATGCTGCGGAAACGGTGAAACGGAATCCGTGAACCACTTGTTTTTTGGTGGTTTCTCGGCCAGAGCTTGCTAGAATTACTTCGGAAATCTAGTCGGTGTTCGGAGTACTGCAAGATATCCTCTTTAACTTCTGAATTCGTGGTGGGCTGGGAGTTCTGGGAAATCCCTTCGATCTATCGTGTTCCGTTTGATTCCTTGTCTCATCTGCTAGCACGTCTGGTGTGCGCGGAATAAGGCTACTTTCGAGAGCACATCGATGGATCCTCCGTCTATTATCCATTGGGTGAGGAATGACGTCTGTAACGCCCCACTCCGAGACCCACTGTAACAAAGAGTATTACGGGAGTAATACTGTCTGTTAAAGTGGAGAATAGAGTATAGTGGAAGCGACCATTTGTAATCAAGCTATAACTATCTACTGAATACGTCGAAAGGGTGGTATCTATTTTTTTTCAAGTGGTTCGACATATTCAATAAATATTTATAATGAAATTACAATGGCTAAATATCTATCAGAATAAGCATAGTAATAAAATGATAAAACATCACAGAACAGAATCACATAACAGATATAAAATCCCAGGACAATACATCGTCAATACAAATCCAAATATCATAAGTGGGTACAAAGCCACTGCTCACACATGTGAGTCAAAAATATGTACATATCAAAGTCAAATAATAACATAAGGCGGACACTAAGATAAGCTATCTCAAAAGCATAGCAGATAAGTCCAAAGCGGAAGCACAGAGTAGCTAAGTCCAGAGGCCTAACCTGAAACAACTCGGTCTGACCCGAGTGAAAAGAACACTCGAGTCAGGCTAGCTAAACAAATCAGTTAGGTAGACTGAGAGATAAAAATGCGGTAACATAGAAGGTAAGGAATTTCTCCCTAGAGAAGAGCAATGAATACCACATAATATACTAGACGATAACATAATCATCAATCAATAATAAAATCTCCAAAGAGAAAATCAACACCAAAGTGTTGAATAAATAAAATCGCCTCATATCATCGGCGTAGCCAAAGCTATATAAAGTTGCCCATAGGCAATAATCCCAAGAGTGACCAGAGTCTGTAATCAATGCCCAAGCAAAGATCGATGCTCCAAAGAGCAATAGGGATATACTGAAAAGTCAATGAAATCAACACTAAAAAGCAGTGTCCAGAGACACTGTGAATCCACAAGGTAATCGCACTTACACTGTATGGTTCAATAGAACCAACACCGAATGGCGGTACTCGAATGGATATAAAAATCATCAGATAATACAAGTATAGCACGTGCATCGACCGGAGTCGTTATTGCCAAGTACTGTAGAGTTGTGATCGATCACTCGCACAGATGCAGAACGCGCGAGACGGCGAGATCCTTCCCAGAAGGATAAAGGCCCAGAGGCACACGCCGAAAAAGTAACTGCTCCATAGAACAGGTGTCCAAAGATGGTTGCCCAGAGGCGTGGTGACCCAGAGGTCCAGTACTGGCTGCCCAGACGCTAATGTGTCAAAAACTTCTTGGAGAGGAACCCGTAAAGTGTTAACAATGAGTTCCATACCCCACGTTCGCACTAAACGGTTTACTAACCAATAGCAAGCTCACATTCCAAACAATAAAAAGTCCACCTCGTATCATCGGTAAACTAGACCCAAAGGTCAAAACGATCAATCGAATATGTCGGGGATTAACCGGAAAGAAAATACACACGGTTCCATAGGCCGGAGATTTCCAAACCATTTAAGCACCTTTCCACTTCGCTCGACGTGCTAAAAGTGAGTGTGAGATTTTTATTATAGAAAATAATGGTTCGAAATGGATTTATAATTGATTTTGAGAACACTTTAAAACGGCTTTTGAAAACTCTCCTATTATGGAGTAAATAGTTTACTAATTAAAAATAATATTATATAATAATTTCGAAAGCCATTTCGGAGTGAAAAATCCTTTTAAAACCTTTTTATAAGGCCCGTGTATGAAATCCAGAGACAAATCTCAAAGAAATCGATAAAACCAGAAAATCACTGAAAATATTCCAAGTGTTGGAAAATAGTCCAAAACTGACGCGAACCCAAGTTCGGAAAATTATTCGGACTAGCAAACTGAATCCGAATGGCATGAAATTTTTTAGGAACGTAGTCCGACATTCCTACTTCAGAACGCAAAAAGAATTACTCGATTATGACTTGAAACGAAGAAATGGGGTCGTCTCAAAGTCGGACAAAAATCACAAAACTCTACTGTGTCAAAACAGTGTAAAGGTCCCACTTCGACGACATGGTCGAAGGGTCACATGAACTCAGATCTTGATAAAAATTTGCAGGAGCGTAGAAAAGTACTCCTACTTTGATATGAAACAAGAATCGTTCGATTCTGACTTAAAACGAAGAAATGAAAATGTTTCAAAGTTGGTCCGACGATAACTGAAAATGATCACTATTGTAAAACAATTTCTGGGTACTACTTCGGCAATAGAAACAAAGTATCTAATGCACCCAGATCTAAACCAAACTTTGCATGGTTGAAGATCTCGACCTCATATTTTTAACAAGACCAAAAACAATAAAATCCGACAAAGGACGAGCCCGGTATGGCGTCGCAAAGTCGGGGTTCTGCGCTGAAAACAACGGGAGCAAAGAGACTAAGGCCTGTAGCTATGCACTAACAGACCAGAGATAAAAAACCACAATTTTGGCATAGTAAACTTCCAATTCTGACAAGATTAATAAAATAAAAGTTGTAGCTTAGTTTCTAAGCTTTCCGGAATGACCAAGATCGTCAAATTCTGATTGGGGATGAAAATTCTACGACTAAAACAATTCTCAGATCTAAATTTTATATCACTGTCGTTGTGCTCTCGGGACAGTGGTAAGAATGCACAGTTTTGACCAAATTAACTTCGAAATTTCATGAAACTCAAAACATGAAAGTTTTAGCTCTAAATCTAAGCTTTCCAGAACATCCAAAATTATTAGATTTGGATAAGAAACGAGTAACTTATTGCCAAATCAATTTCAGGTTTTTATTTTATCAACCCTGTAGTTTGTTGTCAGGTCAGCGACAAACAAGCATGATTTCGACCATTCAAACCTCAAAATTAGGCAAAGCACAAAACATAAAAGTTATAGGGTACAGAATAAGCTTTCCATAACTTCAAAAAAATCTTAATTCTGATTTAATATGAATGAGATATGCCTAATTTACTAACAGCAATAAACTAATTATAATTTCAGCTAGCATATATTACAAGTACCTTATGTGCACACCCCAAAATGAAAGCAAAGATGATCAAAGAGCTATGATACACATGTTACATAATAAAACATGTGTTACTAACTGATTACCGAAATCAAAAGATGATTAAACACATATTAGAAGAGGTTTTTAGCAATATACCTGTCTAGAAAGCAACAAAGACTACTATAGAATCAACCCAAGTTAGCAAAAGATGATTAGGAGGCTATAAGATCAAAAAAACACATAAAACATGTGTTACCAAATCAATTTCAGAAATAAGAAAGATATAAAAATGAATTTGAGGTGGGTATTTGCATTACCTTTGTATAGAATGACTTGCATAAGCTAAAACTAGAAGGAGATGAAGATAGAGGCCATTTTTGTTATGAAAGCTTTAGGAAATGATTAGGGTTTTGATTAGGGATGAATGAATGAGGTTAGGAGAGTTTGAGATAATTTATAGAGGAGGTTTAGGGTGGGTTATTGGGCTAGGTTTAGTAACCCAATAAGAAGAGAGTTATTTCCATGTTTCCAACAATTAGTCTAAGTGTTCATATATGTTTATAAAACTCATTTTTCTTATCCAAACCCGTTTTAAAATCTCTACTAAAATATTTAGCTTTCCAAAAATAACATTTTATCCTCATTTTAAAATCCCATATTTCCCATTTAATTAAAATAGCCTTTTTCAAATAAATTTTGTTATTCCAAATCCTTTTATGCTTCATTAAAATAAATAAAAATCCTAACTTTTATTTATTAATTGGTAATGCAAATCCCGGGTTGTTACAACGTCTTCCTGGCTTTCCGAGGTAGACCTTTCAGGGGTCCACTAAGCCACCGCTCTAGGCGGCTAGTTGGACTTCTGTCAATTTCCTGCTCTCCAACTGCCGCTAGACTGGGCGTTGGCTAGGCCTCTGCCTTCGGGTGGTGTTTTCCTCCCACCGCTCCTCCACCCCCCCTTTTAATTTTAATTCGACTGCTTGTTTTAGTTTCAGGTGTTTCTGCTGTCTCCTTGGTGCGGTTTTTGCTTAGGATGGATTCGCATTTGAGTTCTGTTATCTTTTGGACTGCGCGTTTGAGTCTCCTTCGCCGTCTCTAGTGGTTGAGGACTCTTGCTTCCTCTCTGGTGTTCTCCTATTCCTTTTTCTGTCTACACCATTGGGCGGTGGCCTTGCCGGAGCTCGATGGTGCGGGCAGAAGGGCGGCTTCCTTGGATCATTCGCAGATTGGTTTTGCTGCTTCTGTCTGTTTTTTCGTTTGGCTTGTTGGTGGTTGATGATATGTTGGGTGGACTGGCCTACACCTATTGGTTGTGGCAGGAGAGAGGGTCTTCGGGATGTTTCTGTTTTTTTGGGCTTTGTCTAAGCCATCATGGCTGCTTCGTGTCTTTGGGTTGTTTTTATTTGCTCGTTTTTTCTTTTGCTGTCATTTTCTAGGGAGGTATATGTTCTCCATATGCTTCGCCTTCTTCTGTGAGCCTCTGGAGGAAGGCTTTCTCCTCCTTTTTGCTATTTATATATACTTTCTTTAAAAAAAAGGTGATATATATATAGTTATACAAGTTGTATATAATCTGTGGTTATGGGTATAAGTTTAAAAATGATCTGTTGAGTTATATAAGTTATGTAAATTATATGATAGGTTGTTTATATAAGTAAGTATATATAAGAGTTGCAGTTGCTGGTTCATTTAGTTCCTGCTCATATTTTCTTTCCTTACGTTTTGTGTTTGGGAAGTATTCGAAGCTTACACATATGTAAGCGTACGTGCGTGTGTATTTATCTGTAAAAATATTTGGAAGATCCTTAATATATTTGAAAGATAAAAAAAATATGTTTTAAAGTAAATTTAAGTTGATATTTTAAAGGTAGTTTTATGTTTAAATAATCCTTTGGCAACTTTTGAAAGGAAATATGTGGTTTCATAAATTTTGATTAGAAAATAAATATATTTATTTCATATGTATACTTTTGTTTCCACTTATATCAAGAAATTTGATTTGTTTTCGTCAATACCAAGTTATCAGCTTTGTTTCCATCAATCTATAGCTTATCTTGATTTGTTTCCATCGATTCCAGCAGTAATTCGCTTTGTTTTTCTCGTATCCGTATCCATGTGCATGTCTATGCCACTATCTTGGTCATCGTTGTTTTCATAACCTCGAAAGGTGAGCAATCACTCATGATTAACATTCTTATAGTTAGTAAATTTGATTTCACTTGAAACGAAAATTGAAATATGCTGTTAAATTTGAACTTCTAAATTTTGATTGCTATATATGATATGACATTATCAGTAACTGTTCACCTGTGATATCTTACACCATCACCTGTTGTTTATATTATATTTACATTTGTTACTGATGATATATGCCTGTTGGTGATATGTTATATTATTATCATATTTGTTCTCACTCTGCAAGTTCCCTGTTAGTTTAGAATTCCCTATGGGTTGAAATGATACATACCCGAACGATATTCTTGAATAGGGGAAAATCATTATGGGTTGGAATGATAAACCCAAGTGATTTTCATTAATTTTGAATTTTGGAATTTCAGGTTGAAATGATATATACCCGTAGATATTTAAATTGCGGATTGAAATGATAAATATCTGTATCACTTGACCATAGGATAGAAAATTATATACGGACACCATTGGTCTATATTTTGAAAATGATTTCCAAAGTTTTGAAAGGAAATATATGGTTTAAATAAATATTGATTTTTTTTAAAAATATAATATATATAAATGTTATTTTTATATATGTCTAAATTTTAGATTTTTAAAACTATATGTTTTGGAAATTTTAAATTTATAAGTTAGTTTTGAAAATAAAATTTTTAAGATTTTACTTATAATTTTACCATTTTACAATATATAAAAAAATATAGATTTAATATAAAATAAATTAATAATAAGATTTAATTTAATTAGTATATAATATGTTTAACTATTTATTTAAATTTATATTAATATTTTAAAAAATAAATAATTTTTTATAACTTTAATAATAAAGGTTGGGAAGATAAATTAATTTTCACTTGGAATTTAAAATTTTGTTAATAATTGAATTTAAATAAGCATTGATTTAAACTTATTGAATTTGAGATTTTAAAGATATGATTTATAACTTGATTTTGATTAAAGGTGATTAAAGGGATATTTTCAAATTTAAATAAATTGAAATTGGATATTTAGTCTTATCTAAATTTGTAAATTGAAATTTTATTTAAATGATTATTGGATTAATTAAGTGAATATTTCAAAACTAAATAATAATAAAGTTGAATTTCAAGTGTAAATGAAATGTATCAATTTGAGTTATTGTAAACATTTGAATATTTTAAACTTTGAAATTTATTGAAATTGAAATAATTTAATTTGTAATTCAAACCTATATTTGAAATCTATATAAATTAAAATGGTTTATTGAGAGGTTGAATTGAATTGAAATTGACGAACTAGGATTGAATTAAATTTAATTTTTTTGGAATTTGAGTGATTTGAATCGATTTGTGAAATTGGAGGAAACTAGTTTTATTATATAAATTATTTTTTATATATAAATTATTTTAATATATAAATTACATTAATATATATATATATATATATGTTATTTTAATTTATATCTATTTTAATATATACACTATTTTCAATATCTAAATTGTTTATTTTAAAAGTGTTATGAATTTCAAAGTGTTATGATTTCAAAAGTGTTATGATTTCCAAAGTGTTATGATTTCTAAAGTGTTATGATTTTGAAAGGGTTATAATTTTGAAAGTGTTACGATTTTGGGAAAGAATATATTTTTTAAAGTGAATAATGATATCGAATTGATATGGTTTTGAAACGAATATGATATTTTGATATGAAGTATGAACTAATTGAAAAGAAATGACCACGGTGTGAAATAAACATTTGGTTGTTAAAAAGACCGGGATCAGATATTATCATACTCTCTGCCAATACTGAAAACCACTTTAACAACTATGTACGTGGTGGAGATTCTAGAACGAAGTAGGATGGTTAGGTGACAATTCTGTATGAGGTATTTAGCGCAGCCCTGACTCCCGTGAGTCAGCTTGATGTGGCTAAAACAGGAGCCACGCTGGGCCAAGTGAGGTCATTCCTCCGATCGGGCACACTTATTGGATACCATTCTATTACTTTGTGATTTGATTGGGTGCACCTTTGATTTGGGAGTGTGTCACGAGGTGGGCGGTAGTAGCTGCTATGCATTACCACTAGTCCGGATACGCAAACGGTATATCTACCCTGGCATTGCCTCGAGTGCCTTGTCGCATTCCCTATCGCGCCTTCTACGAGTTTTTTGTGTACCGTACCTATGTGGTGTCCTCTGTGTAAACCACTGGTTTGGTGGAGCGTATGACATTGTATAGACTATGGGAATATATAAAATGTGTTAAGGGGGATATGGGTAACGCATTAACGCTATTTTAATAGTTTACTTTACTATAGACATATTATAATAGCGTATATTACTACATAGTAGATAGTTCCACGGATCCTTAGAGGATGGAAATCCCAAACATCCTTTAAGTTACTTTTATTTCAGTTGACATTTCACTTGAGTTGAATTTATTAATATAAGAATGTTAATCCTGACTCGAGTGTTTTGTATTTTGCTTTATACTCGGGTTAGCCTGAGTGACACAACATTTGAGACTCACCTTTGGTGGTTGAAGCTTTGTTTGAAGATCTATCTATCCAGCTTTAGTTATTTCAGTTTATTCCAGTCAGTTATGTAC
This sequence comes from Allium fistulosum, assembly GCA_030737815.1. Classification (NCBI taxonomy): domain Eukaryota; kingdom Viridiplantae; phylum Streptophyta; class Magnoliopsida; order Asparagales; family Amaryllidaceae; genus Allium; species Allium fistulosum. Next base: position 1,030,489,330 of record CM060902.1, read on the forward strand.
GGACTCGTCAGTTGCTTATGTATTAGAGACTTATTTGTATTTCAGATTTTGTTGTATTTTGTTTCAGACTATGATAGTTTATAGTAGCTTCATGAACTACTATTTATCTAGTTTATATAGTAGCCAAATATAAATTTACAATATGATATTTTGAGCAATCCAAGTCCGACATGTGCGGATGCGAATGGTTCAAAATACCAGGTCGTTACACCATGCCGCCTAAGTTGACCGGACCTCCGCCATTCTCTACCAACAACTTCCCTGCCTCTGCTGAACCTGCCAGTGCCAGCACCTCGTTCCTAAACTTCGCCTCTGACCAGAAAATCCCCTAACCCGAAACCCATATGCCTTCTGATCATCATCGCCATGCTCGCCCATGCGGCCCAAACCCCTCCACCCTCTACGTTCATCACAACCAAATGCAAACCCTTCTCCATCTCAAATAGCAAACCCTATCTTGCCTAACCCGACATCGTCATTGTCGAGTTTTCCAAAGACGCGTCGCACCCTTTATACTCCAACTAGAATCGAAGCTCATCTCCTCGTGAAGGCGAATACGACACCAAAATGCCAATCTCGACTTCAATTTGACTCACGACATCCTCTGCCGAACCTCACAAACATCCACAACACCCTACAAGATTGCCGTAGATTGAAGCTCCCTCGAATTCGAGACCTTTGAGCTTGGTTTCATGGATTTTCATTGCGATTTCAAATTAATCTCAATTCTTTTCCCCCCATTTTTTTTTCTTGTTTTCGTTTTCGATTGAAAGGGAAATGGAGAGAGGAGACTCGGGTTTAAAACTGAATGAAGTTTAAAAATCGAGTATTTCTTGAATTATTTCATTCTTTTTTATATATATCGTGACCTTTATCTGAAAAGAAAAGGGTGGAAAAAGAGGTGATTTGAAGGGGTAAGGAAACGTTGCGTGTTTGAATGGAGAAGGGGTTGATTTGATTTTTGATCTCATTATATATATATATATATATATATATATATATATATATATATATAATTCCAATATCTCATTATCGGTAACTAAAAATCTACAATCCCTATCGAGGCGTGCCGCTAGGCGTTTATAATGTTATACCCCTATTCCGAATGTAATGGAAAAGGTTTCGAGTCCTAATTCGATCGAATGGATAAGATAGCTTTTTGGACCCAATTATTATATTAGATTTCGATATTAATTTCAACATGTTTCTATACCGTACGACCAAATGATAACTCCAAATGCTACGACGTTTGAAACCTGATAATAATACACAATTATAGATCCAATTGATTTGGTTTCGTCAAATTCTGAGACTGTGCCCTGGATTGCTATTTTAACGCGTCGATTAAATTGACGATTTCAAAAATTGTCGAAACCACTCGAAATTTTCAATTTTAAAAACTCATTAACTAAATTAAAATTCCAAATCCAATATTTAAACCATTTAAATATTCAAAATTAACAATCGAAAAATTTGGGTCATTACAATAAATGTGAACGGAAATGATTTCTTAAGAAGGTTTAAACTCTATTTGAATTAGAGTGATGATAGTGGACCTTTGAATGGAATTAAAAGTCGATAAATTAAAATTTGAAATTTATATATATTAATTTAATAGTAAAAATTTAATATTTGAAATAGTGAAAATAATTGAATTTGTGATTTAATATGAATCGAAATGGTTTCTAATATGGGTATAAATTCTATTTTTGAGTTGGTAAGTTTTAAAATTGGAATTTCAAGTAATTTCGTCGATTTTGTAAATCGCTCGATTTAATTGACACGATAAAATAACCTTCCGGGGCACAGTCTCAAAATCTGATGGAACCTGTTCCATTGGATCCGTAATAGTATATTATTATCGGATTTCAAATTTTGTAGAGATTGGAGTTACCGTTTGGTCATACGGGCTAAAAACACATTGAATTAAATATCGAAAATTAAATATTTTAATTCGATCGAAAAGCTAACTTCCTCATACGATCGAATTAGGCCTCGAAACTTGTTCCATTATGTTCGGAATAAGGGTAAAACATTATAAACGCCAGGCGGCACGTTTCGATTGGAGTTCGGAATAGTCAAAATAATAATAAAATAATATAGTTGCACGTATATATGTGCGCACAATCCTTTCCAAAACCCTAATGATATTACAGCCGCACCTCCACCATATTCAATGGCCAAAAACGACCAAGACTTTTCCCCTCTGATCTCCTTATCCAAGCGATATCAGGCCGAGCTTCCAACTAGAGATTGGTATATCACGATGAGATCTCTACATCCATACGATGATGATGGTTTTCAGGCAGCGACGTGGCGGCAGATCGATGGGAAAGGCAACGCGTTTGAAGGCAATTCCAAGTTGCTGGGCATGACCGAGCTTGACCAGATCTTGGTCGTGGGGGCGAGGAGTGATGTGCTTCATCGTGGTAGCATTGGATCATCGTCGACTTCGACGTTGGAGGGTGCGGCATGTTGGAATCGAACGGCGTGGTGGGTTTCTTGCGTGAAAAGGAACGAATGGAGGAAGATACTGACGTGTTGCCAGATCTTGTTTGGGATGAAAAATATGGCCTAGATCTAATGGTGGTAATAAAAGAAAAGAAATTGTAAATTTAATTATATATATTAAATCGTGAAATCTCTAAAAGTGTATATCTTTTTCATACGTTGTCAGAATTGGATGAAACAAGCGGAGATGGAATCGTGGCGAGGAGCACTACATCATGGAATTGATTGGGTGACGATTGGAGATAACTAAAATTTTAGGTTAAATCGAACGTCGTTCGATTTGATTTAAAATTGAAAAATCAAGGTGAGTGTTTTATAACGCTCACAACATACTAAAATGTTTTATGCTAGTTAAATTCGAAATTATGCAGTGATATAAATTAATCGATCATTGCTTGATAAATTTAATTGTCATTTGAATTAACTGTTAAAAATTAAAATTGATGGTTAAATTTGAAATTGGAATTTAATTTCCAGTAAAATACCTCATATTAATGACTATGGAATTGTGTGAATTATTGGCTGATTTGGATGTGATTGTAATGGATGCTATTGATTGATGTTTTGGATGATTTGGATGTTTGTTTATTTTGATATATCATGTTATAGTCCTATAAATTATTTACAGTATATAAAACTGTGAATTGAATTATTTCGAATAAATTAAGAAATCGGTTGAAATGATATATACCAGTGACACTGTGATTTGGATTGAAATGATATATATCCATCCTTGAAATTAAATTGAAATAACTGATTCACTTATCCATAGGATAGAAAATTATATACGGACACCAGATTGCTTAAATTAAATGATTTTAAAATTTTTGATTTGAAATTTATTTAAATGATTTGATTTTAAGAAAATGAAAATCGAATTTATGGAAATCAAAGTGTTTTGAAATTGAGTTCGGAATTGAATTATACTTGAGGATTTGGTTTTCAAATTGGGTATTGAAGGTAAATTTGATTTAAGTGTTTTGAATCTATGTTTTAAAAATCGAACTCCGAATTGTGATAAATCGAAATGGTTCAGATTTGAAATTGAAATTATTTTGGAATTGTAATTAAAATTAATCTGAAATTGGAATTGAAATTAATTTGGAATTTACATCGAAATTAATATGGAATCGAAGTAAAAATTCGACTTGAAATCGAAATTGAATTAATTAAATCGAAATAGAAATTTAAAAGTTATTTGAATTGGAAAATTTGGAAATAGAATCAGTTGGACTTTGCAACTATTTTCAAATAAATTATTTTGATATAAACTATTTAAATCTATCTTTTTAAATATTCAAATTATTTTGGATTTTCCAAATGATTTTGCTATATAAACCATTTTAATACTTAAACTATTTTAACCATTTAAACTATTTTTAACTATTTTAACCATTTAAACTATTTAAACTATTTTAATTATTTAAACTATTTTAAAACTATTCAAACTATTTCTCAAAAATTCAAACTGGTCAAGGGGTGAAATGTTTATAATTAAATCTTGGATTTAAGTGCGAATTGGGTTAAATGAAGATATAACCTAAATTGAAATTCGAAACAATTTTGGAAGCGAAATCGAAATATTGAGGCGCAAATGATTTTGAAATAAAATGGTATATTTTGAGTAAATATGATGATTTCGAAATGGGTTTGATTTTGAAGCGAATATGATATTTTGATATCAAGTAGGAACTGTTTTCGAAATGTAAAAGTACCAACCGGTATGTAAAATGGCGTTTGGTTGTTAAAGAGACCGAGGCCGGATATGGGCATACTCTATGTCGATCCCGAAACCACTTGAACAACTATGTACAATGGGTGATGATCCAGAAAGAAGTGTTTGGATTTGGCATCGTTTGCTGGATTTGAAGAAAGAGAATGATGATGGATTAGCCTGGCACTTGTGCCAATTTGAAATGACTAAAACAGGAGCCCTACCGGACAAGTGGGTTAGCTACCCTGAGCGGACGCACTTCTTTGTATTACCATCATTTACTGTAACAACCCGCATATTTATCGATTTTATATTTAAATATTTTACTTAAATATAGAATCGTTAATTGGATTGAAGTCCAAAAAGCTACTTTTTGCAAACAGTCGAATTAGGACTCGAGACCACTTCCATTGAGTTCAAAATGTCGTTTGCGATCTTTTTGAGTATAAACTTTGATATGTTTGGGGCTAGTCAAAAATTTGACCATTTTTCACTTTGGGTTGGGTTTGGTTCAGCCCTATGTTTTGACTTAACACTCCAAACTGAACCCCCCTCTTCATTCACTCCCTCCTCCTCTTCATTTCAGTTCTAAAGAGATTAATGGTGAGTGGAATGGGAAATTAAAATTCTAAAACCCTAGTTTCCATCTACAAATCAAGTTCTAGCTCCAAATCAATAGAAGAAGCTTTGGTAAGTCTCCTCTTCTTCTTCCCCAACTCACTCTCCTATCAATTTCAGAAATCCCTAAACCTAATTTAGGAAATGTTTCTCTTTTTAGCTTAAAATCAAGCTTGTTGAGCTGGGATTGAAGAGAGATTGTCATTGCCATTGCTCTATAGCTTCTTCATTCTAGTTCTTGTGCATAAAGGTGAGATTTTTATCTCACATCTAAGTCAATAATTATCTTCGATTGTTAGGTATGAATTCCTAACACTTATCCTTGTGCAATTCCTGAGTCGTTGTGGCTCGACCGATCGTTATCGATGTCGTTTGGCCATTTTTTGGCCTAGGTTTAGGGAATGCCCTGAATAACAGTTTCAGCCGTCTGAACGTATGGTTCAGACGTCTGAATGGAATACTGGGAATTTTCTTCTCCCAGCATTCAGACGTCTGAATCAAAATTTCAGACGTCTGAATTGGTTCATTTTGGACCAGAAAAGGAATAGGCTAAAAAGTGCCTATTTCAGACGTCTGAAATCTAGGATTCAGACGTCTGAATTCTGTTCTGGAAAATAGTTTATTTTCCAGATTCAGACGTCTGAATTCTTGTTCTCAGACGTCTGAATCTGCTGTGTTTTGCCTAGTTGTTTTTTTAGCTTGAATATCCAACTCTAATCAAATCGGGTTGACTTCTTTGGACTTTGATGGTTTTGGGACTGACTTCTTTGGACTTTACTCACGTCTTCGAACGTGAATTGATTTGTTTCTACCATCGTTTTATGACTTGTCACTTTAAAGATATATGAAGGTTTCAATACTAATAGTAAATATCAAAACTCTTTCATCAAAGCGATTTCAACACTATTTTAAATATCAAAAGTTCGTTTTCTCAAACCGATTTTCAATCTACTAGTATATACAAGCCTTTACTTCACTCGAATGAGAAATCGACTTAAACGACTTAGTAAAACGGGTGGTATGAAACGCTTGCGTTCACTTCGTCGGTTAGCTCTTGGACTTGTTCGATTGAACCCTTTTTGTGACAATTTCCTAGTGAAGATTTACAGCTTGTTCGTAAATATTTAAGTTAAGCAAGTGGTTATGGGACATGAAGCTAAACTCATATATTTACTAGCTTGGTGTGATTGACACTTCCTTATGATCATGACGATCATTTTTATGATTTAGACTAGCGATTGAGCGATGTCTCCCATGGTCTTCGGGCCATTTTTGTGTGGAAACCTCATCGGTCTTCGGACCATTCGTGGAGCATTCGGCTCATCGGTCTTCGGACCATTCGTGGAGCATTCGGCTCATCGGTCTTCTGACCATTCGTGGAGCATTCGGCTCATCGGTCTTCAGACCATTCGTGGAGCATTCGGCTCATCGGTCTTCGGACCATTCGTGGAGCATTCGGCTCATCGGTCTTCGGACCATTCGTGGAGCATTCGGCTCATCGGTCTTCGGACCATTCGTGGAGCATTCGGCTCATAGGTCTTCGGACCATTCGTGGAGCATTCGGCTCATAGGCCTTCCCCCCTTTTATGTGTTTTCTGGATTTCTGGTGATGATTTCTGGAATTTTGTACTTCACCAATTTTCATGATTTTCATTGATATGATATCAGTTTTTGTGCATTGGTGAATTTATGTGTTATTGACTTGTTATGAATACAAGTTTAGGGTATGATACCCTATTTTATCTTTGAGAAGATTCTTGTGATATTGATTAATCTTTTGTTGATTATCATTTACATACTTATAGTAGTATGCCGTTATGGTTATTACATGTTCATGTCATACCTTTTACTTTATACCATTTTATCTGATAATTATAGCTAGACTGATCCGTTTATTATTTTCTTATAAATAATACTCGGGTCAGACTGAGATTTATAGGTGCTTCCTCATGACTTCCTATCTGGAGCCATCATCTGACTTTTGGCTAACTACTCTAGTTTAGTAGTTTTTGTCGTATACATTTGAGATTGAGACTCCTTGATGTATACATATTCTGTTGTCTTGCACTTGTATCTATTCTTTTGTGTTATTGTGGATCTTATTTGACCACTACTCTGATGTACACTTTCATGTGTTATATATTTATTCATATCTTCTTCCGCCTTTGTGATATGGATGTCTGTGACTGATTTATGTTATGATTATTTCTATGTTTGTTTTCCGAAGATTATATATAGCCACCGTGTGATAGCTTTGTGTTTGTATCGGTATGTCGGATTTCCTCCTTAAAAGATATGCATTCTATTCTATCTGACGTATCGGTGCTCGCACAAAGAAGTTACATGGATGGTCGCTCCTCCACAGCCTTATTCTCCGCGCTAATTGACAGCACTACATCGTAGTGTTCTTGGTTAGCGTGGGTATAGAGGTGGGGCGTCACATTTACGTTGTGACTGATTTGTGCGCACCCTCGGATTTTTTTGGTAGTGTTGGATGTGGTGGCCGATCATGGCTTTGATGCGTTACCACTAGCCGAGAAGGGTAAACTGGTATTATCCTACCGTGGGCATTGCCTAACGTGCCTTGTCATACTTTTATCCCTATACGAGACTCCTACGATTTTGGTTTAGTGTTCTCGTATCACGGCGCATCCCTATCCACTGACGGTTTACTGGTATTTAATATGCAAACTGTACGACAATGCGTAAAAACATGTTAAGGGGGATTAATGCAAAGCCTTAATGCTAAGAAAAATATTTATTTTACAAAGTAGACATTACATATATACCATATTCTACTATATATAAATTTTTTTATGGGTCCTTAAGAGGTGGAAAATCCCGTAACATCTCTTGAGTTATTGCACGCACGTTATACACTAGATATGAGATGTGAAATCCCGTAAACATCTCTGACGCTATCACACTCATGTTATATTGATTATCGATTTGACTTACATAAGGATATTTTAGTCCTGACTCGAGTGTTTTGTTTGTTCATTACGCTAGGGTCAGCCCTGAGTTTTCAGATTATTGAAGATTTATTCTGGAGGACGGAGATGAAGACTTGGTATATTATTACTATATCATTCCTGCATCATGTTGTCAACTGCATTATATTTTGTTCTGTTGTATATGTATAACTCTAATAAATGTTGTATAAATTATAATCAAATGTATAGTAAACAGCTTCATGAACTGCTTATTTGATTTTAATATTTTATCGTTCCACTGCGAGATTTTATGTTTGTTTTCTTCTTCTTTTCTTATTTTTCTCAATTTACCCCATTGATTATCTATTTTCGGGATTGTCTAAATTGGACATGTGTATCTGCTTGGGCACTTGGCGAGTGCCGCATGGTGGGGGTTCTTGCATTTGGTTTGGTAGTGAGTGGATGACTCTTACTCCTACATGTCCTTGGGGTGGTTTAGTCGACAGGATGGCCGTAAAAGCAGAACACAGGTATGGCTGTGTGCTACGGTGGGTTTACTCACTGGGTGGTGATGGTTGAAAAGCCTAGTCGTCCCGTCACGGCTGGTATCAGAGCTTTGGTTTAGCGATAACCTTAGCTTTGTCGGGTATTAACTCATTAGAGATAGGGTTAGTAATAACCTAGAATGAGTTTTTTTGAGTGTATATAGATGAGAGAGCATACTTGTAAGTTTTATATGTTTACTTATCCGTTGAGTTGTTTATGAATTCTGGTCGATGCGCGAGACGCCGTGTTATCGATGTGGTTTCTAAACACTTAAACGAGGCAAGTCGACATGGTATTATTTTAAAATAAGGTAAATGAAATAATTTTACCTAAATTATATTTATATATATATATATAATGATAATTTTAATGAAGTTGTTGTTAGGAGATGATAATATTCAGTTATCATCAATTATTGCTCGAATTAAATTAAAAACGAATATTTTGTGAATTCTATTTACGAAGTATTCAGTAATTAAATTGAATTGAAGTCTAATTACTATAAGAATTGTTTATAATAAAGTTTTGGCAATAGGGTAATGGAATTTATATAAGTATATTTATAATATAGTATTGTTTGTACAAAAAATGGACAAACACCTCGAAGTTGTATGATTTAGTAGATCTTATGTTATTCTTAGTGATTTGAGAGATTTATGCAAATATATAAAAAACAGGGGGCTAAACTGTAAAAAGACACGCAGATTTATAGTGGTTCAGCCAGAATGTGCCTACGTCCACTTTATATGTTATTTCTCTTCTCTTATTCTGATTACAAGTACAAAGCTTTGATACCAGTAAAAGAAAGTTGTTTGAAAGTTCTATCCGTGCTTGAGCTCTCAAAACTTGTCCCCTATTGTTGTACCCCTGCCCCTCTATTTATAGAGTGAGGCTGGGGGTAGGGGTCTTGGAGGTATACAGCAGCTGGCGGGCCTGGGCTGACGTAATCTGGCCTGGCGCGTCTTGGTTCGGCCTCCCTTGGTTCTGTGGTAGGAGTTGAATGTTAGTATGGAGACGACTTGGTCCGGTTGTAGACTGGTCCGGCAGTGGATTGGTTCGGCATTGCTTGGAGAAGAGGTTGGTTCGGTATCGCTTGGAGAAGAGGTTGGTTCGGCATGCTTGGAGAAGAGGTTGGTTCGGCATGCTTGGAGAAGAGGTTGGTTCGGCATGACTTGGAGAAGAGGTTGGTTCGGCATGACTTGGAGAAGAGGTTGGTTCGGCATGACTTGGAGAAGAGGTTGGTTCGGCATGACTTGGAGAAGAGGTTGGTTCGGCATGTGTTGATCCGGTGATGATGGTTCGGCTAGGTTGGTTCGATGGTAAGAATCCATCCAACATTTGCCCCCCAAAGTGGGGCATATGCTAGTATATGCCGCGCTTTGTTTCGGCTAAGGTGTTTTCATTTGGTCCCAGAGTGAGGAGCCGTTTGGTTCGGCGTCTTGTATCTGCTTATAAATAGGGGCTACACACCTTCGTTAGTCCTTACCGAACAGAGAGAGCCGAATCAAACTGAGTACCGAATCACCCGAGTACCGAATCATCTGAGTACCGAATCAACCGAGTACCGCATAGTCCAAGCTCTGAACCAGGTAATGTATTCTTTTGCCGAATGAGCCTACAAATTCAGTACCGAATGAATCTTATATGGAAAATGCCGAATGATTCCTTGTGTTGGGATGCCGAATGAACTCTCATACGACAATACCGAATGGACCTATTAGACTATAATACCAAATGAACTTCTGCATTTATTTGTTTACATCCTCTGTTCTAACGATGTGCTTTTCCGGTGTTGCAGATAATGTCTCGTAAAGCGGAAACTCGATCAGACAAAAAGAAATCCGGGGGCGAAGGAGGTTCCTCTACCGTGCCCCCAGCTCAGCCGAATCCCGAACGTCACGGACCAATCCCGAGATCACTAGTGGACGGGTACGGCCCTCAGGAAATTCTGAACTCCCCGCCCGACTGTTTTCCTAGTTCCCTCAAGGAGGAGCAGCTTGATGCCATCTCTCGTTCTTTCGGAATTGATAGGGCGCGAATGCTGTTGCCAGGGAGAGATGTTATGCCATACGACCCCCCTGAGGGGTACTTTGCTTACAGCAGATACCACTGCATGTGTGGTGCCATTCCGCCTCTTAATGCTTGGGTAATCAGCTTCCTTACATATCTCAAGGTGGCCCCATTCCAGCTTCAACCCAACTCCTATGCTATCCTGGTGAGCCTCTTCGTCATTTTCCAAAGGAAGTATGGTCGTGCTCCTTCCAACCGGGAGATCCGGTACTTGTATAATTTGAGGGGCTATAAGAAGGGGTCCCCATACATTAGCTTGGAGTCAGCCGTGACCTTCAAACCGGTCTTGGATCTGTATTCTAAATTCAGCATGTTCAAGAAAGAGTGGTTCTTTGTTAGGGACGACTCCGTTTCAATCCGGCGCTTTACTTCTGGATGTAAGTTAATGCTTTTACTTATAATTTCTATTCCGATTGTGATGCTTCTTCTCATACTTTCTCATTTTTGCTAGCGACAGGTGGCTTTCCGGTTGTGGAGACTGACCGCCTGGTTCAGACGGCGGCTGAGATAGAAGCTATTCTTGGGAAATATAGATCATCTGCCTTCTTGATCAGAAATGCGATTCTTCTGGAATATAACTTAATCCTTCCGCAGCAGTCAGTAGTTAAGCTGAGGGAAACGGCGGAGGAGAGGGCGGCTGCTCAGACCAAGGAAGGTGTTACGGTAGAGAGTAGCAAGAGGAAACCTTTCACAAAACCTTCAGCTGTCGGAGGTAAGAAACTCAAGAAGTCGGACGGTCCTTCCCCCAGCAATTGTCCACTATCCCGGGAGGAGGAAGACATAGAGGAGGAAAGAGGCGAGGGTGGAGATGGTCGGGATGGTGATAAAGGCGGTGATGGTATTGGGGCCTTGCTTCCTGGGCAAGCGGGCGAGATTCAGGAGTGGACGGACGATGCGTTCCACCATTCTTTCGAGGGGCTGGATGGAGATCCGGCTTTGGTAGAGAAAACCGGGAAAGCGGACAAAGCCGGGACCGGTGCAAGCGAGTCTTCCCAGACCATTCCAGCCAGGGTGGCTCCGACGACTCAAGGTGAACTCTTGACTCCTGCATGCTTCACTAATGATAGGGACTTAGGAATATTTTATGACCCGCTCCCGTCCTGGAATGAAATCCAGGACCTATTGCAGTATCCTACTCCACCCCAGGGTTTGTACAACCACAGATGTGTTTCTCTCCTTTTAATTTGCCGTGTTTTCTCGAAGTATAGAACAATATATGCTTGTGACACTTTTTCTTCATATTAGGAGCAGGTAAAACGGTCAAAGCCTCAGATTTTCGGCACAGGCTTGAACAGTACAAGCTTTCCAAAACTTCTGTCAAGCCGAAGCCTTCGACCCACCGCTCCGGGGATGTAGTCGGCTACCGTCCTCTTCTCGGGGTTATCGTAGAGGGTATTCAGCAGAGAAAGAGGAGTCGTCCTTTATCCGAACCTTCGCCTGGTCCTCAGCTCCCGGCTCAGCCTCTTCATGATATCACGGAGGAGGATAGCGAGTTTGTGCCTTCTCCGCACCCGTCCGGAAACCCTTCTGTTATTCATATCGACCGGCTTGATTTGGCTCGTAATCCATTTGTGGGTCATCCTGATCTGGATCCAAGCTCTCATGATATTACCTTTGACGAAGTCACTGGTGAACACCTTCTCCCCCGCAACCCCATGGTACGGGTACTTGATGAAGCTAAGTCCTTAGATCTCGATTTACTCACTAATCGTATAATCACTATGGGAGACGAGGCCAAGGCTAATATTGATCGGGTGGCGGAGGAGACCAAGAAGCTGATGGGGCATCATGCCCGGCTGGTTAAGGCCGGAGAGGAGATTGGGAGCGCCAATATCCGACTTCGATTGGTGGTTTCAGATCAGGCCAAACAGCTTGCGGATCAGGCTATTCAGATTTCTTAGCATGAGGCTGCTACTGGACGATTAAGGAAAACCATGGAAGAGGCCAGTCGGGCCGAATTGCGGAAAATGGAAGCTACTTGCAAAGAACGGATTGACATGGCTATTGCCACGGTGGACGAGGTTCGGAAAGCGGATCTCGAGCAGGTGGAGGAATTGTCCGGGAAACTTGAGGCTGCAGAGCTTGCTCAAGCTAAGTTGAGGAAGGAGATGGAGGCAATGCGGGGATCCCTTCTAGCCGACTGCTCGAGATACCGATCGGAGAGAGATGCTGCCGTGGGAGGTTGTTGGCTTCCGAGGCCCGGATGAGGGAGTTTGAGGAGAATGAGGGGATGATGGACGAAATGCTCCAGGACATGTACTTCCGAACCTGGAAGCAGGGCAACCTATCCTAGATGGATGATTATCCCAGGATCATGGCTAAGATCTATCTTCGGGCTCTGGAGGAGGCCAAGGCCGATGCGGATAAAGATGGTGGCGTGGCCTTCAGCATGGATGCGGTCACTGCCCAGTTTGCCAAGGAGGAGAAGGTGGCGGTGAAGGAAGGTATGCGGTTGCTTGCCGCTGAGGAGGTAGGCGTGCAGGTAGAGGATGACGATCAGGATAGTCAGGAAGCAGGCGCTGGTAAGTCTCCCTTTTTAGTTTCTCCATCAACTTGGTTGCTTATTGCTAATGAGTCCTCTTTTTTTTTTGACTGGACAGGGGGTCAACAGGGCAAGGATAAAGCTCCACTGCAGCCGGCTCCTTGATTATACCTGGAAAAACTCTTTTTGTGGATTCGACAGTGTTGTATATGTTAGTCGAAAAAATAGTAACGTAGCCTTTAGGTTGTAATATTTTGCCACTTGTAATAAATAGTCTTATTTTTGACGTGTAATTCTTTAACTTGGGCTGATTTTCTTGAATGTTTGTTGCTTTTTCGACATGTCGTATGAGAAATATAGCTATGCATATTCTTGTAATTGAATTGTGTTTGATGTCAGGTTTTGGTTTTAAAACATAATTTCATGACTTGTAATATTAGTGTGTGGTGTGAACAGATTATAGTCATGCATCTGTACATAAAGGAAGAAAATACCGCCTTTCATGTTCTGTTTGTAGGTGGCAGTTTCGAATATCTTGTATGACCGAGCATGGAAAGTAGTTGAATGCCCTGCCATCTGATTGTGGATCCCTGCATCCATTGGCGAGTGTCTTTTACTCTGTATCCTGTACTTTATGGATTGTTATAGAGGATAGGAGGAAAGCTTTTTAAGTAAAATTGAAATATGTGAAATAGTAAAACTTCCAATCACGGAAGGCCTTCGATGTGCTTAAGTTCGTGGCAAACGGGTTTTGTAGTCACTTTCCCTAGCTGTGGGTCTTGGAGACATTTGTCACCCATCTTACGCCTCTACGGGGAGTTAATTCTTTTTTACCACAGCCGCACTTAAGACACATCGGAGCCGAGATCGCGCACAGTAACTACCCGGGCCATTATGGCCCGTAATCGTGGGTATTATTCGATTTACTGTGGCCGGCTAGCGTGGGTGCCGATCGTCAACTGTGAACTGCCCCTGGCTGGCCACACCTTATGTTGGGGCTTATAGTCGGTTCACAGTTGCCGGCGAGCCTAACGCCGTAATGAGCTGCCTCGGCTATAGTCGGCCTTCTCGGTGGCTTATAATCGGCTCATTACAGTTGGCTTTAAGGGCCGTCGCGAGCAATGAGTTAACCCGCAGCAGAGGGATGCTGGGGCAAAAGTGTCTCATAGGCGAGGGCATAGATTCGCATAGTACCTGTTGGGTTTTGCCCAGGTGAAGTTGCGCCGTGAGGTGCTTTGAGTGGAGATGCTATACGCATAGGATTTTGTTCAACAGAAAAGGATAAAGTTAACAAGTAGCCAAGATATAAAGGAATAAGTTAAGAAAAGTATCGACGGAGGTGTTGGATGTTCCATGCCCTCTGAAACAACTCTCCGTCCACTGTTGACAAAATATAGGCTCCGTTGTGGAGATCTTTATGAATTACATATGGTCCATCCCAGATCGGGTCTAGTGCTCCAGGGCGAGGGAAGATTCGCTTGAGGACAAGATCCCCCTCTTGTAAGGTACGATGCTTGACTTTGGAGTTGTATTGTGCTGCCACTTTCTGCTTGTGGGCCGCCGCTTTAAGGACTGCATCATTCCTTCTCTCCTCAGCTAGATCCAAAGACATGTGGAGGAGTTCTTCATTCTCTTCTGGGTTATAGTGGATCCTACGGTGGGAAGGCACGATGGTTTCAACTGGGAGCATAGCCTCCGATCCGTATGCCAAAGAGAAAGGGGTGTGCCCTGTTGATGTTCTGAAAGATGTGCGGTAGGCCCATAGTGCCGTAGGGAGTTCATCCACCCAAGCGCCCTTTGACTTTTTGAGCTTCTTTTTTATCAGAGTTTTCAGAATTTTGTTGACTGCTTCGACTTGTCCGTTTTCCTGGGGATACGCTACGGATGAGAAGCTTTTATGAATTCTGTGTTCTCGGCACCAGTTGGCGAATTCCTCGCTGTCAAACTGAAGTCCATTGTCTGATATGATTTTGAGTGGGACTCCGTACCTACACAGAACATTTTTGATCAAGAAGTTAATAACTTTTGCTGAAGATACTTTATTCAGAGGTTCCACTTCCACCCATTTGGTGAAATAATCAACCGCCACTATAGCATATTTGGCCCCGCCTCGGCCCATCGGTAGCTCGCCGATTAAGTCAATTCCCCATATTGCGAAGGGCCAAGGGCTGGTCATTTGAGTAATCTCAGTTGTTGGTAGCCGTGGGATCTTAGCAAATTTTTGGCATCTGTCACACTTCTTGACGAAATCTAAGGCGTCCTTGCTTAAGGTGGGCCAGAAATATCCGTAACGGAGTATCTTTTTTGCTAATGTTTGCCCTCCGGTGTGATCTCTGCAGCTCCCCTGATGGATGTTGGATAAGATTTCCTTGGCTTCTCTCCCAGCGACACACCTTAATAACGGGTTAGAGAATCCGCGCCGATAGAGGATGTCTTCTTGTATTGTGTAGCGGGACGCTTTCCTCAAGATTTTCTTGACTTCGTTACGCCCGTTGGGTAGTGTGCCATTCTCTAGGTAGTCTCGGATGGGAGTCATTCAAGTTGCTTCTTCGGCTGCAGCTATCAGATTCACTTGCTCAAAACTTGGGACCGTTTGCTTTGAGATGGTTACTGCCCCGAAGATGGCGATGTCTCTCATACTCGCTTGCTTTGCCAATTCGTCGGCCTCTTGGTTCTCTTCCCGAGGAATGTGTTTGACTAAGTACTGATCCAATCGGCTGAGAAGCCACTTGGTCTTCTTTAGATATGCTATGAGTCGTTCCTCTCGAGCTTGGAATTCTCCTAGTATTTGATTAACAATAAGTTGAGAATCGCTGTGAAGACACAAAGAATTGGCTCCGATTTCTATGGCAATTTCTAGTCCAGCTATCACTACTTCATATTCTGCATCGTTGTTGG
Source organism: Allium fistulosum (assembly GCA_030737815.1). NCBI lineage: Eukaryota > Viridiplantae > Streptophyta > Magnoliopsida > Asparagales > Amaryllidaceae > Allium > Allium fistulosum. Next base: position 1,030,505,102 of record CM060902.1, read on the forward strand.
TGGCAGCGAACTCCAACCTTATAGCATAGTGCAGTTTATTTCCCCTGGGAGTGATTATTACCACACCTGCCCCCGAGCCTTGTTCGTTAGATGCACCGTCCACAAAGAGATTCCACTTGATATCTTCTGTTATTTCCAGTTGCTCCTTATCCTCGTTGGTAGTGAACTCTGCAATGAAATCAGCCATGGCTTGTCCCTTGATGGCGGTGCGAGGGTGATAGGTGATATCATATTGACTCAGCTCAATACACCATTTAAGTAGTCGCCCGGAAGTGTCGGGACGATGGAGTACCTGCCTCAGTGGTTGATCGGTCAGAACTTTGATGGAATGGGATTGGAAGTAGTGACGTAGTTTTCGTGAAGTGATTAGTAAACAGTATGCTAACTTTTCAAGTTTAGGATATCTGACTTCTGCCCTAGTAAACCTTTTACTGACGAAGTAAACTGGTCGTTGCGTGCGGTTGTCTTCCCTTACCAAGGCAGCGCTTAAAGCGTGAGATGACACAGCAAGGTATAGGTATAATTCTTCGCCTTCGCTTGGGGTCGAGAGTACCGGTGGTTTCTGGAGGTGTTCGATTAGGTTAAGGAAAGCGGTTAAGCATTCGTCCATCCATTTGAACTTTCCTTTATCTTTATTTAGAGCTTCGAAAAAGGGGACGCACTTGTCCGTTGCCTTGGAGATGAATCGGCTTAGGGCGGCCACTTTTCCATTTAGGCTTTGCATTTCCTTTCGGGTGGAAGGTATCTTGATATCCCTTAGTGCTCGGACTTGTTCAGGGTTTGCTTCAATCCCTCGGGCATGGACGATGAACCCTAAGAATTTTCCCGATGACACTCCGAAGGAGCACTTTAGTGGATTCAACTTCATTCCATACTGTCGAAGTACCTGGAACATTTCGCCTAGGTGGCTTACGTGATCTTTGGCTTTCCGTGATTTCACCAGCATGTCGTCCACATATACTTCCATAGTTTGTCCTATTAGCCCTGCAAACATCTTGTTGACGAGGCGTTGGTAGGTGGCTCCTGCATTTTTAAGTCCGAAAGGCATTACCTTATAGCAGTACAAACCTCGATCGGTGATGAAACTAGTGTGGTCTTGGTCGGGAGCATGCATAGGAATTTGGTTATATCCTGAGTATGCATCCATAAAGGATAGGAGTTCGTGCCCGGCTGTGCTGTCTATAAGTTGGTCGATTCTGGGAAGTGGGAAGCAATCCTTTGGGCAGGCGTCATTTAGGTTGGAAAAGTCAATGCAGGTTCGCCACTTCCCATTAGCCTTTTTTACCAGCACCGGGTTGGCGATCCATTCCGGGTAGATAGCTTCTCGTATGAAGTCATTGGCGAGTAGATTCTTTACTTCTTCATCGAGTGCTGCTGATCGCTCTGCCCCCATACTTCTCTTTTTTTGTTTTACAGGCGTCTTGGTAGGATCAATGTTTAATACGTGGCAGGCTATGTCGGGGGAGATTCCAGTCATGTCAGCGTGTGACCAAGCGAATACATCCAAGTTGTGGCACAGAAAATCGATGAGTTGTTCCTTCAACTCGGTTTTTAGTTGGGACCCAATTTTCAGTAGCCTACTTGAGTCGTGCTTGTCTACAGATATAAACTCCATAGCCTCTGCAGGCTCGGCGGTGGCCTCCTCCTCTTTGTCCCTATGGTCTAATTCATTGAAAGGGTCACTGGTGTATCGAAGAGGAGGGGCTTTCTTTAGTTGCTATGCTTCAAGGCTTTTTGTGCAGAGGGCAATCTCTACACCTTTCCCTTTATCCTTCCTGTGGTTGTTGCGAAGTTCGGTTACATAGCAGTCTCGTGCAATATCCTGGTCTCCTTCCACTTCCCCTACCCCATTGTCTGTTGGAAATTTCATTTTCAGGCACCATGGGGCTAGGACAATTTGGAAGTCAGACAAGGCTGGTCTTCCTAAGAAGGCGTTGTAGGCCGAATGGTTTTCTATTAGCACAAACGTCTGTTTCCGTACAACGGAGCGGGGATGGCTTCCAATCTCAACAAAGAGGTCTAGCTGCCCGAGGGGCATCTTCGCATCTCGAGTGAAACCGTGTAGTGGTTTATCGCAGGGAGATACATCCTTCATTGATAGCTTCATTTTGTCGAATGCGTGTTTGAACAGGATGTTTACCGAGCTTCCAGTGTCTACCAGGATTCGGTAAACTTCGGCGGGACCGAGTCGGGCAGAGATAACCATGGGATCCATGTGAGGGTACTGTCTTCCTTCTAGGTCACGCTTACTGAATGTGATGTCATCACTTTCTTTCCGCTTTGGGTGGCGCTCTTCTATAACCGTATTGACACAGTCCTTATTGTCTCTAAGCGACTTCCCATATCTTTCCATCTCTCTCCAACTTCTGTCTGCAATGTGCGGACCTCCTGAGATGGTATGGACCACTATCTTCTCTTGACTAGAGCTGCTAGCGTTGCGGTTTCCTCTGTCGGTCCCCGGTGAGGGTAGCCTTGGGTTTTCATTGGCAGGAGCTGGAGTCCTGTCTTGACTTTTTACATAACGTTCCAGTTTCTTCCTTCTGATGTGTTCCTCAATCAGATCGCGGAGATGATGGCATTCGTTGGTATCATGTCCGTGAGATTCATGGAAGCGGCAGAATTTTCCAGATTTCTGTGCGTTATCTGATTCTTTCTTGTATGGTGGGCGTTTGTATCTAACTTCGCCTTGGGTGGCAAGGAAGATATTTTCGACGGTCTCGTTCAAAAGGGTGTAAGTGTCGAATCTTGGTCCTGGCCGATATAGGCGCTTTTCTCCCTTCTTGCCCCCAGCATTGTCTCTGGAATCAGTTCTTCGAACGTCCCTTGCCACAGCAGGGGCGTTGCCATGGGTTGTGTTATTTTTCTGTCCTGACTGCCCCTCAACGGCAGCATCCTCAAGCCTCATGTATTTCCCGGCTTCATGGAAGAAATCGGGTAAAGTAGCTGGCTTTTCTTTTGTCAACCTTCTAGCAAATTTAGTGTCCGGATGCACACCACTGCAGAGGGCCATCAGGATAAGCTTCTCATCGGCATCTTGGACTGCGGCTGCTGCGGCGTTGAATCTGGTTAGGTATTGCTGCAGCTTTTCTCCAGGTTTCTGTTTGACGCTGGATAAGGAATAAGCGTCCTTGGGTTGCTCCACATGAAAGCGGAATTGACTGATAAATTTTTCTTTCAACATTTCCCAAGAGCTGATGGATCCTTGGGGTAGATGACAGAACCAGGAGGTAGCAAGATCTGCTAAGAAGAGCGGAAAGCATTTGCACAGTACTCCCTCTGTTGCTCCACTCATGAGCATATGCTGCGTGTACCTTTGTAAGTGTACAACGGGATCGGAGGTTCCTTTGTAGGGTTCCATTGTTGGCATCTTCCATTCTCGGGGGGTGATAGCAATTTCGATATTGCGGGCGAAAGGGCTGGTTACCCTAGCGCCTATCCCTCGATCTCTTTGCTCCCGTTGGACACACTCTCTGAATAAGCGTGCCATCCTTTCATCAGAACTTGGAGTAGATAGAAATGAGTTTGGTTCTGTTCTGTGGGATTGATTCCGTCCAGATGACCTGTAGGGATGGTATCGTCTATCATTCCTCATATTTTCCAGTGGCTGCCTTTGATCTTCTGGGAGCATGCTTGGGTCAGCTACAGTTGGCCCTTGCCTTGATCTCCCCCTGTTGGGGTCTGATCTAAGCACTTCCTCGGGTCCAACTTCGGGCTGGACTCTAGCTCGGCCCCGTTCACTGACGTTTCTGTGGTTAGGCAGCATGACAGGCTCAGCTACAGTTGACCTTCGCCCGGTACCTTCCCTGTTGGGTTCGGTACCAAACGTTTCCTCAGGCCTAACTTCGGGCTGTGCTCGGTCTCGGCTCCTACCATGGCCACTTCTGCCGTTAGCTCCTTCGAAGAAGGAAGATCTTTGTTGTCTCTGAGATCCTCCAGACTGGGACTCGCCCCATGATTCAGTGTTGCGGTTGGATTCTTCAGCGTCCCTTAAGCGTGACATGAGATGGTCCACCAAGGCTTCCTGCTGGGATGTGAAGCGGTTAGTTACTTCAACCACAACTCTGTCCAGATCTGCTCTAGTAATTGCTGCAGGCTATTCTGTGGCAGGAGTAGTTGGGTTAGCCTATTCTTCATTTGTTACTGTTGCTGGAGGAGGACGGTTTTCTTGATTCGCGACAGCTGGATCTGGAAGACTGCTGGATGCGATGTTTTTTCCTTTGCTAACATCTTTTCTCTGTTTGGGAGGCATGTTTTCCAAGTGGCGGACGATGCTGTTAGGAAAACTGTTAAGTGGATGAAGCTGAAGCTTCGAGCTTCTATTTCTCAGTGAAAGCACCAAAAATGTTTGTACAAAAAATGGACAAACACCTCGAAGTTGTATGATTTAGTAGATCTTATGTTATTCTTAGTGATTTGAGCGATTTATGCAAATATATAAAAAACAGGGGGCTAAACTGTAAAAAGACACGTAGATTTATAGTGGTTCAGCCAGAATGTGCCTACGTCCACTTTATATGTTATTTCTCTTCTCTTATTCTGATTACAAGTACAAAGCTTTGATACCAGTAAAAGAAAGTTGTTTGAAAGTTCTATCCGTGCTTGAGCTCTCAAAACTTGTCCCCCATTGTTGTACCCCTGCCCCTCTATTTATAGAGTGAGGCTGGGGGTAGGGGTCTTGGAGGTATACAGCAGCTGGCGGGCCTGGGCTGACGTAATCTGGCCTGGCGCGTCTTGGTTCGGCCTCCCTTGGTTCTGTGGTAGGAGTTGAATGTTAGTATGGAGACGACTTGGTCCGGTTGTAGACTGGTCCGGCAGTGGATTGGTTCGGCATTGCTTGGAGAAGAGGTTGGTTCGGTATCGCTTGGAGAAGAGGTTGGTTCGGCATGCTTGGAGAAGAGGTTGGTTCGGCATGCTTGGAGAAGAGGTTGGTTCGGCATGACTTGGAGAAGAGGTTGGTTCGGCATGACTTGGAGAAGAGGTTGGTTCGGCATGTGTTGATCCGGTGATGATGGTTCGGCTAGGTTGGTTCGATGTTAAGAATCCATCCAACAAGTATATAAATAGAAAGAATTTAAAAGTCGAGAATTTGGAATCTAGAACTTGTTGCTTTCAAACTTTATTTTTAAAGCCTTCAAAATTAATATTAGCATTATTTGAAAGAGTTTTGACTAGATAATTTTTTTTATTTTGAAAGGGTTTCGAAAGAAATAAAAGCATTGAACTCGCTTTGGTTGCTAGGAAATAATTCTGCGGATGAATGCAGCATCGCTGGTATTCATTTTCAAGTTTCTGAGTGAGAATTGCTACCAAAAGGAATCTATTTCGTTTAAAACAAGTTTTGTTGTGAAAGATATTCTAAGTATGATTGGATAAATACATGAAAATAGTTTTGAACTTATAATTGAAAACAGTATAAATAAAAATAAGTTTATAACTTATAGATTTGAACAGAAGAGTAAAATTTAATTTTAAAAATTGTTGAATATTTTGATTAAGCAAATAAAAGAAATTTGAATTCGAGAAATGAAAAAAAATTGACTTAAAAAATGTTAAATTAATTATATTAGTGAAATGAAGTAAATAAATATAGTTTAACTCATGAAAGCTTAAATAAAATGAAAAAGATTAATTTGTATAATACTCAATTACATTATAAAGCATAAAAATAACTTACATAAATGTTTACGAAGTTAAAATCTTATAAGAATATGTAATGGAATATTATACAAGTAAATCAATACTTAAGTTATTAAAATGTTTATAAATAAAGTTTAAGTTGTTATAATAAACGTTATATACTTAATTAGTGTATTATGAAATGGTTGATGACTAAATTAAATAAGTAAATGGAACTTAAGAAAGTAGACGAATCAATGAAATAATATATTGTAAGTTGTTTATAGAATTAAATGTCAATTTGCGAAGAATGTTGTAAATTAAGTTGTAACTTTTTGAGAAAATTATAAACTTGAACAAGTTGGAATGAAAAGAAACGAACCTTTATAAAATAGTGATAAACTAAGGAAATGGTAAATGAAATGTTTCATGAATGAATTTAGTATTAAATGAAAATTTGAGAAGGTAAATGTAAAGAAAAAATATGGATATTAAATTGAAGAGTTTGTGAAAACATGTAAGTCTTGCAAATCACAGATTGATAAATATAAGTAAACAAAATTAGTGAACATTGAAGATATGAAAAGGAAATCTAAAATGAGATATGAAATTTGATTTAACTTAAGAGAAGTTAATGGAAATGAATAAAGAAAATCCGTGAAGGGAATAAATTAACAAAATGAGTCAAATAAAATAGAATTTGATTCAAAATGAAAATGAACTTAAGTTGTAAAGTTAAATTGAATGTAATAACTTTAATTATTGAATGTAAGAGAAATTTGATTTCAATAAATGTAAATAAGTGAATGTGAATCAATTTGAAAATTTAATAAAATTGAATATACATTGATTGGAAATGGATAATTAAATGTTTGAACCTTGTACTTGTTTACGCATTAAAAATATACATGTTATAATATGTTTGTTTTATAAAAAACATGTGTTTAAGTTCGTTAAAGGAATGGAATGTTATAAAATTTCATGGTTATGGAACTTATGTGCTTCATTTGAATAAGTACAGGTATAGGGAGCTGTTGGGATAGATTTTGGTTGCATAATTGCATAAAAATTAAGCGAACTCGCTTAATAACGCTAATATAAGGTACGCTTATGCATTTAAAAGCGAAAATGAAATAAATATTGGTATATATTGTGTTTTCGACCATGTGGGTCGACGTATATTATATTTATCATATTTGTGATATTGTAAAAGGCTCTCCATACAGGGGAGACTCTGTCAAAAAATTTCGGAAATTTAGGGTGATAGAAAAATTTTGGTAAATTTTTGGGAAATTTTTGTTAACTAAATTTGATTGGAAATTATAACTTGAAATAATGGAATTTGATGTATAAATAGGAATTAGTGTAATTGGGTGGGGCTAAAGGACTTAGGAAATGGTAATAACATAATTTTAATCAAATGGGTTTTGAAAAGAAATAGGTTGGAGCATTTTTCCTACCTTGGCAATTTCGGGGACGAAATTCTTTTAAGGGGGGAGGAATGTCACGACCCGGAATTTTAGTCATTTGATTTTGAATGTTTGATTTATTTTTAATGTTGAATTTGAAATATAAATTTATTTTGAATATGGAGATTTTGGTTGAGTTAGTGAAATGGTTTAAAAAATTCAAATATAGCGATTAAACGAATTTGGTGAATAGTAAATTTACTAATTGAAATTGGGTAAATATGCGAATCTGGAGATAAATCTAAACGGAAATGATTTCTTAAGAAGGTTTAAACTCTATTTGAATTAGAATGATGATAGTGGGCCTCTGAATGGAATTAAAAGTCGATAAATTAAAATTTGAAATATATATATATATATATATTAATTTAATAGTGAATTTAATATTTGAAATAGTAAAAATAATTGAATTTGTGATTTTATATGAATCGAAATAATTTTTAATATGGATATAAATTCTATTTTTGAGTTAGTAAGTCTTAAAATTGGAATTTCAAGTAATTTCGTCGATTTTGAAAATCGCTCGATTTAATCGACACGATAAAATAACCTTTCGGGGGCATAATCTTGGAATTCGATGAAACTAGTTCCATTGGATCTGTAATAGTGTATTATTATTGAATTTCAAATTTTGTAGCGATTGGAGTTACAGTTTGGCCGTACGGGCTAAAAATGCATTGAATTAAATATCGAAAATGAAATATTTTAATTCGATTCGAAAAGCTATCTTCCACATACAATCGAATTAGGCCTCAAAACTTGTTCCATTGTGTTCGAAATAGGGGTAAAACATTATAAATGCCAGGCGGCATGTCTCGATTGGAGTTCGTCCAAAATTTCGAGTGAATAGTCAAAATAATAATAAAATAGTATAGTTGCACGTATATATATGCACACAATCCTTTCCAAAACCCTAACAATATTACAGTCGCGCCTCCACCATATTCAATGGCCGAAAACATCCAAGACTTTTCCCCTCCGATCTCCTCATCCAAGCGATATCAAGTCGAGCTTCCAACTAGAGATTGGTAGAGCACGACGAGATCTCTACATCCATAGGGTGATGATGGTTTTCAGGCAGCGACGTGGCGGCAGATCGATGGGAAAGGCAATGCGTTCGAAGGCGATTTCAAGGCGCTGGGCATGACCGAGCTCGACCAGATCTAGGTCATGGGGGCGAGGAGTGATGTGCTTCATCGTGGTAGCATTGGATCGTCGTCGACTTCGATGTTGGAGGGTGCGGCATGTTGGAACCGAACAGCGTGGTGGGGTTCTTGGGTGAAAAGGAACGAACGGAGGAAGATACTGACGTGTGGTTAGATCTTGTTTGAGATAAACAGACGGCCTAGATCTGATGGTGATAATAAAAGAAAAGAAATTGTAAATTTAATTATATATATTAAATCGTGAAATCTCTAAAAGTGTATATCCTTTTCATACGTTGTCAGAATTGGACGAAACAAACGGCGACGAAATCGTGGCGACAAGCACTACATCATGGAACTGATTGGGTGACAATTGGAGCTAACTAAAATTTTAGGTTAAATCGAACATCGTTAGATTTGATTTAAAATTGAGAACTCAAGGTGAGTGTTTTATAACACTCACAACATACAAAAATATTTTATGCTAGTTAAATTCGAAATTATGCAGTGATATAAATTTATTGATCGTTGCTTGATAAATTTAATTGTCGTTCGAATTAATTATTAAAAATTAAAATTGGCGGTTAAATTTGAAATTGGAATTTAATTGCCAGTAAAATACCTGATATTGATAACTATGGAATTGTGTGAATTATTGGCTGATTTGGATGTTGATTGTGATGGATGCTATTGATTGATGTTTTGGATGATTTGGATGTTTATTTATTTTGATATATCCTATTATCATCCTATAAATTATTTACAGTATATAAAACTGTGAATTGAATTATTTTGGATAAATTAAGAAATAGGTTGAAATGATATATACCTATGACACTGTGATTTGGATTGAAATGATATATATCCATCCTTGAAATTCGATTAAAATAACTGATTCACTTGGCCATAGGATAGAAAATTTTATACGGACACCGGATTGGTTAAATTAAATGATTTTAAAATTTTTGATTTGAAATTTATTTAAATGAGTTGATTTGAAGAAAATGAAAATAAAATTTACGGAAATCGAACTGTTTTGAAATTGAGTTTGGAATTGAATTATATTTGAGGATTTGGATTTCAAATTGGGAATTTAAGGTAAGTTTTTTGAATCGATGTTTTGAAAATCGAACTCGGAATTAATATAAATCGAAATGGTTCAAATTTGAAATTGAAATTATTTTGGAATTGTAATTGTAATTAATTTGAAATTGGAATTGAAATTAATTTGGAATTGACATCGAAATTAATTTGGAATCGAAGTAAAATTTCGACTTGAAATCGGAATTGAATCGATTAAATCGAAATGGAAATTTAAAAGTGATTTGAATTGGAAAACTCGGAAATTGAATCAGTTGGACTTTGAAACTATTTTCAAATAAATTATTTTGATATAAACTATTTAAATCTATCTTTTTAAATATTTAAATTATTTTGGATTTTCCAAACGATTTTGCTATATAAACCATTTTAATACTTAAACTATTTTTATTAAGCTATTTTAACCATTTAAACTATTTTAACCATTTAAACTACTTTAGCTATTTTAATTATTTAAACTATTTTAAACTATTCAAACTATTTTTCAAAAATTCAAACTGGTCAAGGAGTGAAATGTTTATAATTAAATCTTGGATTTTAGTGCTAATTGGGTTAAATGAAGTTATAACCTAAATTGAAATTCGAAACAATTTAGGAAGCGAAATTGAAATATTAAGGCGCAAATGATTTTGAAATGAAATGGCATATTTTGAGTAAATATGATGATATAGAAATGGGTTTGATTTTGAAGCAAACATGATATTTTGATATCTAGTAGGAACTGTTTTCGAAATGTAAAAGTACCAACCGGTGTGTAAAACGGCGTTTGGTTGTTAAAGAGACCGGGGCCGGATATGGACATACTCTCTGTCGATACCGGAACCACTTAAACAACTGTGTACATGGAGTGATGATCCAGAAAGAAGTGGTTGGATTTGGCGTCGTTTGTTGGATTTGAAGATGGAGAACGATGATGGATTAGCCTGGCACATGTGCCAATTTGAAATGACTAAAACAGGAGCCGTACCGGCCATGTGGGTTAGCTACCCCGAGCGGACGCACTTCTTCTCTTTAATGGAACTTTAGCTTTAGCTATCACCATCATTTACATTGTGATTGATTGCTGCGCACCCTCAGATTTTGGGAGTGTTAGACGTGGTGGGCAACCATTGCTATGATGCGTTACCACCAGCCGGGAAGGGTAAACAGGTAGTATCCTACCTTGGGCATTGCCTAACGCTCCTTGTCATACTTTTATCCCTATACAAGACCCCTACAATTTTGGTTTAGTGTTGTCGTACCATGGCGCATCCCTATCCATCGACGGTTTACTGGTGTTTTATATGCAAACTGTACGCATTAAGGGGGGACAATGTAAAGCCTTAACTATAACGACCCACTATTTTGGACCATTCAAATCGACAATAAATCCACACATGTCGGACTTGAATAATTCAAAACAATAGATTGTTAATTTAAATTGGCAAAACTCAGCATATACAGTAAATAAAATAATCATAGATCACAGACACAGAGTAATATAACAATAATGTAGCGGAAAGAAAAGAATAGTAGTTCATGAAGCTACTATATATATAACAGAGTTAAACAAGATACAACAGAAGTCACGAGTACATAGATGTCTCAATACAATAATCAAATACAAGATCTGAATACATCACTGGAACCAACTGAATAACTGAAAGCAGGATAGATAGCTGGATCTCCAAGCGAAGCTCCAACTCCAAAGGTGAGTCTCGAATACCGGTACACTCAGTCTGACCCGAGCGTAAAGAAAACACAAAACACTCGAGTCAGGATTAACATTCTTATATCAATAAATCCAACTCAAGTGAAATAACAACTGAAATACAAGTAACTCAAAGGATGTTTGGGATAACCATCCTCTAAGGATCCGTTAAACTATCTACTATGTAGTAGTGTACGCTAAGTAGATAATGCCTATCAGTAATGTAAAGTATCAAAATAGTGTTAAGGCGTTACCATTATCCCCCTTAACACATTTTATATAAGCATTATAGACTATACAGCACTGTAAACTCCACCGTAAACTAGTGGGATATCAGGGAGTACTCCATAGGTATAACACAAAACAAATCGTAGTGGTCACGATAGGATAAACAGTATGACAAGGTACATGAGGCGATACCAACTAGGACACTAGTAGTTGCCTGATCCGGACTGATGTTGGGCATAGCAGCTACTACCCCAACACCGCGAAACAACACTCCAAAATCAAGGGTTGCACCCAAATCGAATCACAATAGTAATAGATATGGTATCGAAGAAGTGTGTTCGCTAGAGATGGCGATCCTCAATGGCCCGGCGCGGCTCCTGTTTTAGTCATGTCACGGGTCATCCAAAATCGTTCTCTTTCTTCAGTCAACGCGTTCACCAAAACCATCCACTTCGTTCTGGATCAACACTCCGCGTATATTAGTTATTAAAGTGGTTTCAGTATCGACAGAGAGTATGTCCATATCCGATCCCGGTCTCTTTAATAACTATGTATTATTACACCGATGGTCATTTAATAAACTTTCAAAATAGTTATATTTCAAAACCGACATATCATTGCCATTTCAAAACCATATCCATACGATATCAATTTCACTTTAAATAAATCCATTTCCAAAATCATACCAATGGTAACAGGCATATATCATCAGTATAAATAACAGATAAGGGTGTCAGATGTCACAGGTGAACAAATACAGATGATGGCATATATATATCAATATAAATAACAAATAATGGTGTCAGGTGTCACAGGTGAACAGATACAGATGATGGTATAGATATAGCAATATAAATAACTAAAAGCAGCATATTTCAATTGTCGTTTCGATTGAAATCAAATTTAATAAATATAAGAACGTTAATCGTGAGTGATTGCTCACCTTTTGAGGCTAGAGAGGTTCGACAAGTGAAACGAGAGTGGGATGAGTTACGAATCCAAGCACGAATTCCAAATCAAAGCTAGATTGGCACAAATTGGATGACAAGGCTGTTAACAGGAATCGATGAGAACAAAAATCAAATCAGTTTTTATATAAAATGAAAATGTATACATTATTATTATCTTATTTTATAAAACTCAACGTTTAACTTAAGACGAATATTAAAATGAAATATACATAAAAATTATTATCCTTAAAAATACATACAACAAAATATACATATTATATTCAAAAAAAATAAAAATAAATAAATAAATAAAATCTCAACACTTAGAATCCGTATAAAAGAATAAACTTTATAGTATATGCATATAATATACCCTTATATATATTTAAAATCAATAAATTAAACATACTTTAAAAATCAACATAATTATAACACATATACATATACACTTTTAATTCAATAATTTAAATTCAAACATATATATCAAAAATCGAAATATATATATATATATATATATATATATATATTAAGAACATTACTATATTTAACACATCTATTTAAATATATATATTATATTACATACACAGTACATGCAACCAGTTCTTAAAATAAATATATAAGCTTGTATTTTTTTCTCATAGCAACCAGAAAACCAGACTACTATTTATATATAAAACAACAGCCCACATCACAAAACAAAGATTCATTTCATATATTTTGTAAACATATATATGCTACCCTTATATAGATAAGAACCACGCTCAATTTTGTATAGACACATAAAGTATATAAATAACTAACCATAATCGAAATTTATAAACTGATATGTAACCAAACTTGAAAACATGTATATATATATAAACAAGTTAACATACAATCCACTATATAAATAACCGCAATGCCTATATATATATATAACTTCTGATTTGATATGTATAACAACATATATAACTTGCATCTTATAAAAATATATATACACAACTTCATATATACATTAAACATATAATATATAACTATATAAATGTACAGCCTTTATAACTAACTGATATATATACACTAACCTATATATACAAAACTAACATAACTAATATATGAATCAAAACCTTATAAATATAACCAACATATGTTTTATAGTCATATCATACATATACTTATATAATATATTTTACCTACTGCAAAATACCAACATAACAATATATATGTATATTAAAATTCTAACATAATATATAATCTATACATAATACCTATATGAGATACACTCGGCCAGGGTTGAGAAGTTGCGCGTGGTGAGCGAGGGTGGCATGCGAATTGGAGGTTTCTAGCTATTGTCGGCGGAGAGGAGCACGGCTATGGTAAGAGTGTCACAGAGAGGTGGATGCTTGGTGCTAGGCTTTGGGTGAGGAAGGGAAGAGAGCGGGTGGTCAGGTGAAGGGGCGACGACGGGAAAAGTAGCTGGTTGGGTTCGTAAGGCTTTCGGAGTTTGTGGTGGTGAAGGCACAGTTGCATGGAGTGGCAGAGACGTGAGTGGAAGTGAGGTGTGGGTGAGGAGGTTTTGCAGTGGAGGACGAGGGGAACTGGGTCATGGCGATGGCAAGAGGTGGATAAGAAGTTGCCTTAGCACATGGTGGCTCGGCTAGCAGAGAAGGTGGCGGCCTGAGGTGCTTGGGTTCGGGTTACAAGGCCAGGTCGTGGGTCTCGGCTGTGAGGTGTGGTGGCTACGGCGGGGTGCAAGTGCATTGGGAATGGAAGGTAGGCTCCGAGGAAGAGAATGTGTGGATCTGGAGAAGCAAAATAGAAAGAAGGAGGAGGAAGAAAATAAGAACAGGCAAGTCTATTTGATTCCCTTTTTTCTTCGAAACACAAAACATAAGAGAAAATGAACCGGGCAATAATGTATCGACACCTAGGTGATAGCAAAAGCCTTCAGTTTGAACTCAGTAAATATTTATAACTAGTGGCTGTTGAGTTAACACACGTTGGAAAATGGAAAGGCACTGAAAAGAAAAAAGAAAGCTGAAACGATTATCTGTAAGGCTACCGACCATCAGTTTCACTGTGTACCGGACACCATTACACACATATGAATATATTATGGAGATCAGCACGACGAGACGATCGAAATGGTATAAAAATATCAGTGGTGTGATTGAATTATAAAAATTTGAATTTTCTACTAGCGGAAAATGTAGCAAAAACGCAGAAAAATAAGATCGACGGAGCTAAAGAGGTCCGAATTTGGAAAAACGAAAAATGATGTCTTGCTCAGAAGATGATTTAGAATTTTTCTATGTAAAAATATTTAGGTTTCGAAAACATTTTATTTTCATCAATTCCTAACCGATTAAATTGAAATAGAATTACACTATAAAATAAACTTCCAAATTATCTGATGAAAATTTACTAGTTGCTATGATTAATTAGACGCATTCCAAATATCAAATTTTTATTTCAAAATTTTATCGTTTAAAATTTCACAAAATTTCAACTAATTACGTTATTAAAACAGTTAAAATTTAAGGGTCGTTACATTCTCCCCCACTCAAAACTTTTCGTCCCCGAAAAGGAAGGAGGTAGGAGAATAGAAACAACCAGAAAGAATTAGATTTAAAACAAGACAAAACAATAAATTTTGTAACGACCCGTATTTTTACGGATCGAAACATCGTAAAACAGTCGTCATTGAGTCGTATTGTTGATAAGTCGTCCTGAGTCTTAAGTCTTAGGTCGTGTAGTAGTCAGGTCGTAGTTGGCGACCTAAGAAAGATGCGAGCTAAGGAGTAAATGACCTAGTGGAATGAGCGACTTAAGAGTTGGGTCGTATGATAGCTTAGGTCGTGAAGGAAGTTATGTCATAGGCGACCTAAGGATTGGGATAGAATTAGGTCGGAGGAGAGACTTATAGAAGTTGCCGACTTATAGCAGTAAGCGACCTAGTAGTCTGGACGAGGTAAGGACTTAGGTCGTATAGCAGTTAGGTCGCATAGTGGTTTAGGTCGTGTGTTAGTTTGGAGCGACCTATAGGATGTTAGCGATCTAAGGTTGGAGCGACTTAAGGAGTGTTAGCGACCTAAGGGTTAGCGACTTAAGGAAGTTAGGTCGGCAACGACCTAATGAAGCTGGTGGTAGCAGTGAACGACCTAAGGAATGAAGCAGCAGGAAGTTTGCGACCTAGTGGTGAGCGTGTTAGAGTTGTTAGGTCGCAGGTGTGTTAGGTCGTAAGTCGCGCGTAGTTAAGTCACGGAGTGTTAAGTCGTAAGTCGAAGGGTTTGTTAGGTCGCAAGGGAGTGAGTCTGCTGGGTTTTGGCTGAGTGTTAGGTCGTGAGCGACCTAGGAGTATAAGCTAAGTGCATTCGTCTGTTAGGTCGTTGGATCTATAGGTCGCGCGCTTGCGCTAGGTCGTAAGTCGTAGACTGGTAGGTCGTGAGTGCGCATAAGCTTAGGTCGTTAGGTCGTAGGTTGTGGGGTTTCGATAGGTCGTAGGTCGCAGGGCTCTATAGGTCGTGGACGACCTAAAGGTGGACGATCTAAGGGTTTTTCAGCCTATAAATAGGGAGGTTTTTCTCACTTTTTGGGATCCGGATTTCGAAGCGACGAAGTGCTGCCATTTTGAGAGCTCGACTTCTACACTTCTTCACTTCTTTTCTCCACTTTAATCTTGTGCTTCCATCCATCCAACTCGAAGATCAAATTGAAGATTCAAGAGCTTAGATTGAAGATCTTCATCCTTTGAAGAGAGATTTCATCGTTTGAAGCGGATTTGTGATAGATCAAGTTAGATCCTTCGCTGTCCATATCTGAAGTGTGTTGCTTTGGGGTTGTTTAGGTGATTTGGTGAGTGGTGATTATCTCTCACACGGATCCAAAGGAGTATATCGGATCGTTGGCTTGATTTTGTGCTAAAGTAGTGATTTCCATGCATTTTCCTAATCCTAAGTATATATCCATATAGATCCATTGTTCATAATGATTTGGCATCCATTTTACTACATGTTAACCTATGCAAGTTCATTCATCAAGATTATAGAGATATTGCTCATGTTTTCATGCTTATTAGACTTTTGACTCTTTAATTACGAAATTGCCATTATTGTTATAATTGTCTATTTAGATCATATTTGAATGCTTGATTACTTGGATTAATGTTTGACTTAATTGATTGCTATGAATTAGATGATTGATGATTTGATTTAGACCGAAGATGATTCAAAAGCTAAGGGAAAGGCTCTTGAATTGGAAAAGCTGCTCGTGGCATATGTAGCGGATGATGAAGCTCTTATGATAGATTCGATGATGATGATGTGAGATGAAGCTTTGCGAGGATGTGATGAAGCGAGGCATGATATGAGACAGTCTTGGTCTAATCCAGACGGGATCATTCCAAGCATGTTGATAACTCGGTGATATGGTTCGAGTTGAGGATAATGGTTGGCTCGAGAGGCGCTTGAGCTAGTATGGAAATAGTCGTCGAGGAGGATGACTAGAAGGCTGAGGTTTCATCGTTGTTGAAGGTTCTAGCATGCTCAAAGCAAGAGTACATTGGGCAGATTCGATAGTCCCTGAAGGCTACTGATTGGTAGTCGAGTACTCTGGGCAGATTCGATAGTCTTAGGCACGGGTCATGATGACGTGCGGAGTTATGTCTAGAACCGGGGTTTCCATTAGCCCTTGACGGACGGTTGAAAGAATGTGTCGGTCGTTCAATTAATGATGATATCGAAGCAATGATAACAGTGATAGCCAGAGTCATGGATGTTTGGTTGTATCATCACTCGGTCTCAAGAGCGGTATTTTCTGGGTGCTTATCTGATCTTGGTTTAGGCCTTGGGGGTTTGTACTTGGAAAGCATCGCCCTTGACTCGAGTGATAATTGCTTTACTTTAAATTGTATGCTCTGCTATGTTTGCTTCTACTTAGTGTGTGTCTGGGGGCTATCACTGTAGAAAGAGGTGGAGTGGGAGGGTTGTATTCCTATTCCTTTTCCTTTATGCTCTTTTGGTATGTTGTTAGTTAATTTACCGCTCACTAAGACTGTTGTCTGACTCAAGGCTTTATGTTTTAACTCTTATTGCCTTGGGCTGTTCGTCCATTTTGGGACGGGCAGACTAGGTAGCAGGTGACAGGTGTTGTTCCTGCTTTCCACGATGCTGATGACGAAGACGAGCTGGAGGATTGCATATTATCTTCTTACTATATGTACTGGACGTTCCGCTGTTTGTATATTCTTTGAGTGATATGTAGTGAGGCTTGATGTATTGACTATTCAGATGTTTGTATTCAACTATTATGAAGTTTTATTGATGAGATTCTATTCTGTGAAGCTTCACTATGTATATATTCTATTGTATTTTGTCCATGCGCTATGAGTAATACGATAAATTCTGTTGTTTAAATTTACCCTGGCAATCGTCCATGGTCGCCTGGCACACTTTACAGCGCACTATCTATAGGTTCGGTGCAGGGGTCATGGGCGGTCGTCACATTTGGTATCAGAGCATTGGTTAATCAATTTTACCCAACGCTCGCTGGCGTTACTACGTATGAGAGACGTAATTGTATTTTGATGGATGATTACTATATATAATATAGTAGCTTAGTAGAGTTTGAGTCCTTTATGCAGTTGTTTCTCTAGGTGTGCTAATCATTCCTTTTTATAGATATTAAGGATGAGTCGAAGAGGGAGACCAGCTGCTAGGGAAGGCCGTGCTACTGAAGGGGCTGCTGATTATGCTGCTATGTTCGAAGCTATGATGACTTCGATCATGAGAAGGATGCCAGCTCCGGGGCCATCGGTGGATGTTGGAGTTCAAGTTCAAACTCCAAAGCCGGTGGATTTTGCTAAGTTGTGTAAGGATTATTCTGCTCTTGGAGGAAAGGTTTTCATGGGAACATAATCAACCATTGAAGTCAAGAGGTGGATAGATGCTTGTAGAAGGATCTTTGGTGATTTGGGAATCGATGATGCAACTAAAAGGAAACTTGCATCAAGGCAGCTTCAACGGAGGGCTTCTGATTGGTGGAACTCTATCACCATTGATACTCCGGAGGAAGAGATTACTTGGGAGCAATTCCAAGTCAGATTTGAAGCTAAGTTCATTTCTACAGCTCAAAAGTCTGTTCTGTTCAAGAAGTTTGTGGAGCTCAAGCAAGGTGGAAGACCAGTTCTTGAGTATGTTTCTGAGTTTGAAGCTTTGTCCAAGTATGCCCGGTCGTATATTGAATCTGCATATCAGAAGAATGAGAAGTTTGTGACAGGCTTGGACAGTTATCTTGGGAGGCAGTTGGTGGATCATTTGGACGATCCATTTGAGAAGCTTGTGGAGAAAGCTCTCAAGCACGAGAATCTGTTTCCTAAAGAGGGATCTGTTGTTGCTGTGACCAAGGAAGAGTCTAGACCACAGCAGGGTGGAAACAAGAAGAGGAAGCAGCAGCAGCAGAAGGGTAAGGATGGCCAGAAGAAGCCGAAGGGCGAAGTGACCTGCTACAATTGTCAGCAGAAGGGCCATTTCTCTAGAGATTGCAAGAATCCGAAGGTACCGATGAAGTGTCACAACTGTGACAAGCCGGGGCATATCAGGAAGAATTGTCCAGAACCGTGGAAGGACAAGCAAATTGTGAAAGCTTATGCTTTGGGAGCCGTTCCATCATCTTCAAAAGCTCCTACCGCTGAAGAGAAGGGAAAGAGTGTGGTGGTTCAAGGTACTCTTTCCATATGTGGTGTTCGAGTTAGAGTTCTATTTGATACTGGGGCGTCGAATTCTTTTGTTTGTAATGAACTTGTAGGCCGGTTGGGTTTAGAACCGGATATTGTTGATAGGCCATTGGTTGTGACTAATCCAGTTGGGGGTTCGTCTTGTTTGTGTATGCTATGCCGTGGTCTGATTGTATCGAGTCATGATTGCTCTTTTGTTTGTGATTGTTTTGTTCTGAACTTTGCGGGGTTCGGAATTATTTTGGGTATGGACTGGCTTAGGAGATATGCGACAAAGGTTGATTGTGAAAGGTTGGAGGTGACAGTCGAGAATGTGGAGGGGCGAAAGATTGTGATACGATGTAAGCATGAAGAAGGCGTCTTCATGAGCTTCATGTATTCGCTGGTTGTTCCACGGGATGGACTGTCATCTGTGCCAATCCCTAATGGATTTGAGGATGTCTTTGACGAGGTCAAAGGATTACCACCGCATAGAGAGATCGAGTTTCGTATAGATCTAGTTGAAGGAGCCAGACCTGTTGTGATGCCTCTTAGGCGGATGGCGCCTAGGGAACAGCAGGAGTTGAAGGTGCAGGTTGATGATCTTTTGCAGAAAGGATTCATTCGGCGTAGTGTGTCCGAATGGGGTGCACCAGTTGTGTTTGCAACCAAAGTGGATGGATCATTGAGGTTGTGTGTGGATTATCGTGAGCTGAATAAAGTGACTAAGAAGAACAAGTATCCATTGCCGAGAATAGATGACTTGTTTGATCAGCTTCACGAAGCTAAGGTGTTTTCCCAGATGGATTTGGCAACGGGATTTCACCAGTTGAGAGTGGCTAAGGATAGTGTGCCGAAGACTGCTTTTCGAACACCATCCGGTTTCTTTGAGTGGCTGGTAATGCCGTTTGGATTAACTAATGCGCCAGCATATTTTGTGGATCTTATGAATAGAGTGTTCAGAGATCAGTTGAGCAAGTTCGTACTTGTGTTCGTGGATGATATTCTAATTTATTCCAGAACTGAAGAAAAGCACAAGACGCACTTGTGTATTGTTTTGGAAATCTTACGAAAACATCAGCTGAAAGCTAAGTTTTCGAAGTGTCACTTCTAGAAGAGTGAAGTGAGGTTCTTAGGCCATGTTATCTCTGGAAGTGGAATAGCGGTTGATCCCGCTAAGGTGGCAGCAATCTAGGATTGGGTTAGACCTAAGAATGCATCAGATGTGAGAAGTTTTCTTGGATTAGCAGGATATTATCGTCGATTTATCAAAGACTTCTCCAAGGTGGCTGCACCGTTAACAGGATTGACGAAGAAGAACCAAGTGTTCAGATGGGATGCTAAGTGTGAGCAAGCTTTCGGAATCCTGAAAGAGCGATTGACAAGTGCTCCTGTTTTGACTATTCCAAGTGGGAATGATGAGATGGTGGTTTACACCGACGCATGTGGTACTGGACTTGGAGCAGTGCTGATGCAGAGGAGTAAAGTTGTTACGTATGCAAGTCGACAACTGAAGCCGCATGAAAGGAATTACCCGACTCATGATTTGGAATTAGCGACGATTGTATTTGCTCTGAAGATGTGGAGACATTATCTATTGGGAGTTCAATTCGAGTTGTTTACAGATCATAAGTCATTGAAGTATCTTTTCTCCCAAAAGGATTTGAATCTTCGACAGCAACGATGGCTAGAGTTTTTGGCATCATATGATTTTGGTATAGCTTATACTCCGGGAAAAGGTAACGCAGTGGCAGATGCGTTAAGTCGAAGACATGCAGGATTGGGAGCCATGTTTTCAGAATGGAAGAATCTCGATTATTTAGTTGGATTTGACTTCAGGCCCCAGATGTGGATTGGAATCTGAGATGTTGGCAAACTTATCGATAAGACCCACTCTTGTGGAAAGAATTGGCGAGAGCCAAAAGCGAGACGATAAGCTTGTCAAGATCATCCATGATTTGGAATCTGGATTAGACCCAGAAAAGGATAAAGGTTTCGAGGTCGATCGAGAGGGTTGGCTTCGGAAGTAAGGACGACTAGTTGTTCCCGATATAGATGAATTGAGAGATGAAGTTTTGAAGGAAAGTCATCACTCGAAGCTGACAATTCATCCAGGTGGAAATAAGATGTATCGGGACATGAAGAGAGCCTATTACTGGGAAGGCATGAAGAAAGATGTTGGAAATTTTATTTCCAAGTGCATGAACTTCCAGTTGGTAAAAGCCGAGCAGAAGAAGCCTAGTGGATTGCTTCAGCCGTTAGAAGTTCCTACATGGAAGTGGGAGCAAATATCGATGGATTTTATCGATGGATTACCTAGAACCAGAATGGGACATGAAGGGATTTGGGTCATCGTTAATCGTCTGACTAAGAGTGCAAGATTCATTCATGTTCGATCGACTAGGACTGCATCAAAGTTGGCTGAGTTGTATGTTAAGTGGATAGTTCGATTCCATGGTATTCCGAAGAGTGTAGTGAGCGATCGAGACCCATTGTTCACTAGTGGATTTTGGAAGAGCTTCCAGGAAGTTTTGGGAACCGAGTTGTGTTTGAGTACAGCTTATCACCCTCAAACAGATGGTCAGACTAAGAGAGTCAACCGAGTTTTGGAAGATCTTCTTAGAGCTTGTGTCTTGGATTTCGGAGGATCATGGGAAGATCACCTTCATTTGGTGGAGTTTGCATATAACAACAGTTGCCAGTCAAGCATTGGTATGGCACCGTATGAGGCATTGTATGGAAGACCGTGTAACTCTCCGACATGTTGGTTAGAGATCGGAGAAAAGTTGATACTTGGGCCATAGATGATTCGACAGACTTCGGATTGCATAGAGATCATTCGGCAACGAATGAAGGCAGCCCAAGACCGTCAGAAAAGTTATGCCGATAAGCGTCGTAAGGATTTGGAATTCGACGTAGGTGATATGGTTTTTGTGAAGATTTCTCCACTGAAGAATGTTATTCAATTCGGGAAGAAAGGAAAATTGACTCCGAGATTTGTTGGACCATTCCCGATCATCGAGCGAATTGGAAAGCTCGCCTACAGATTGGAGTTACCAGAGAAGATGTCGGGTGTGCACAATGTTTTTCATGTATCGTATCTACGGAAGTTCGTGCACGACTCGAATACAGTGGTTTCTGCTGATAGCTGTGAAGATTTCGAAGTTGATCCAGTCGATAGAAGACCTCGTAAGCCGCTTCATGTTGTGGAAACCGACACGAAACAGCTTAGGAGGAAGGTAGTTAAGTTGCTCAAGATACAATGGAGTGATGATGATAACGACTGTACATGGGAGGTGGAAGAGAGGATGAAAGCAGCTCATCCTGAACTCTTCAAGGTATGGCCCTAAGGTGTCGTGTCATCTAACGACATTGTAACTTGTTCTAAGTTTTAGAATTCTGCAGGCTAAGCTAGAATTGGATGCATGGTTTGTTGATTGCTATGGATGGTAGGCATGCAGAATAGTCTTTGATTGCTCTGTTTGTTTGGAATTTCGGGGGCGAAATTCCTAAGGGGGAGAGAATGTAACGACCCGTATTTTTACGGATCGAAACATCGTAAAACAGTCGGCATTGAGTCATATTGTTGATAAGTCGTCCTGAGTCTTAAGTCTTAGGTCGTGTAGTAGTTAGGTCGTAGTTGGCGACCTAAGAAAGATGCAAGCTAAGGAGTAAACGGCCTAGTGGAATGAGCGACTTAAGAGTTGGGTCGTATGATAGCTTAGGTCGTGAAGGAAGTTATGTCGTAGGCGACCTAAGGATTGGGATAGAATTAGGTCGGAAGAGAGACTTATAGAAGTTGCCGACTTATAGCAGTAAGCGACCTAGTAGTCTGGACGAGGTAAGGACTTAGGTCGTATAGAAGTTAGGTCGCGTAGTGGTTTAGGTCGTGTGTTAGTTTGGAGCGACCTATAGGATGTTAGCGACCTAAGGTTGGAGCGACTTAAGGAGTGTTAGCGACCTAAGGGTTAGCGACTTAAGGAAGATAGGTCGGCAACAACCTAATGAAGCTGGTGGTAGCAGTGAACGACCTAAGGAATGAAGCAGCAGGAAGTTTGCGACCTAGTGGTGAGCGTGTTAGAGTTGTTAGGTCGCAGGTGTGTTAGGTCGTAAGTCGTGCGTAGTTAAGTCGCGGAGTGTTAAGTCGTAAGTCGAAGGGTTTGTTAGGTCGCGAGGGAGTGAGTCTGTGTTAAGTCGCTGGATTTTGGCTGAGTGTTAGGTCGTGAGCGACCTAGGAGTATAAGCTAAGTGCATTCGTCTGTTAGGTCGTTGGATCTATAGGTCGCGCCCTTGCGCTAGGTCATAAGTCGTAGACTGGTAGGTCGTGAGTGCGCATAAGCTTAGATCGTTAGGTCGTAGGTTGTAGGGTTTCGATAGGTCGTAGGTCGCAGGGATCTATAGGTCGTGGACGACCTAAAGGTGGACGACCTAAGGGTTTTTCAGCCTATAAATTGGGAGGTTTTTCTCACTTTTTGGGATCCGGATTTCGAAGCGACGAAGTGCTGCCATTTTGAGAACTCGACTTCTACACTTCTTCACTTCTTTTCTCCACTTTAATCTTGTGCTTCCATCCATCCAAATCGAAGATTAAATTGAAGATTCAAGAGCTTAGATTGAAGATCTTCATCCTTTGAAGAGAGATTTCATCGTTTGAAGCGGATTTGTGATAGATCAAGTTAGATCCTTCGCTGTCTAGATCTGAAGTGTGTTGCTTTGGGGTTGTTTAGGTGATTTGATGAGTGGTGATTATCTCTCACACGGATCCAAAGGAGTATATCGGATCGTTGGCTTGATTTTGTGCTAAAGTAGTGATTTCCATGCATTTTCCTAATCCTAAGTATAGATCCATATAGATCCATTGTTCATAATGATTTGGCATCCATTTTACTACATGTTAACCTATGCAAGTTCATTCATCAAGATTATAGAGATATTGCTCATGTTTTCATGCTTATTAGACTTTTGACTCTTTAATTACGAAATTGCCATTATTGTTATAATTGTCTATTTAGATCATATTTGAATGCTTGATTACTTGGATTAATGTTTGACTTGATTGATTGCTATGAATTAGATGATTGATGATTTGATTTAGACCGAAGATGATTCAAAAGCTAAGGGAAAGGCTCTTGAATTGGAAAAGCAGCTCGTGGCATATGTAGCGGATGATGAAGCTCTTATGCATAGATTCGATGATGATGATGTGAGATGAAGCTTTGCAAGGATGTGATGAAGCGAGGCATGATATGAGATAGTCTTGGTCTAATCCAGACGAGATCATTCCAAGCATGTTGATAACTCGGTGATATGGTTCGAGTTGAGGATAATGGTTGGCTCGAGAGGCGCTTGAGCTAGTATGGAAATAGTCGTCGAGGAGGATGACTAGTAGGCTGAGGTTTCATCGTTGTTGAAGGTTCTAGCATGCTCAAAGCAAGAGTACGTTGGGTAGATTCGATAGTCCCTGAAGGCTACTGATTGGTAGTCGAGTACTCTGGGCAGATTCGATAGTCCTAGGCACTGGTCACGATAACGTGCGGAGTTATGTCTAGAACCGGGGTTTCCATTAGCCCTTGACGGACGGCTGAAAGAATGTGCCGGTCATTCAATTAACGATGATATCGAAGCAATGATAACAGTGATAGCCAGAGTCATGGATGTTTGGTTGTATCATCACTCGGTCTCAAGAGCGGTATTTTCTGGGTGCTTATCTGATCTTGGTTTAGGCCTTGGGGGTTTGTACTTGGAAAGCATCGCCCTTGACTCGAGTGATAATTGCTTTACTTTAAATTGTATGCTCTGCTATGTTTGCTTCTACTTAGTGTGTGTCTGGGGGCTATCACTGTAGAAAGAGGTGGAGTGGGAGGGTTGTATTCCTATTCCTTTTCCTTTATGCTCTTTTGGTATGTTGTTAGTTAATTTACCGCTCACTAAGACTGTTGTCTGACTCAAGGCTTTATGTTTTAACTCTTATTGCCTTGGGCTGTTCGTCCATTTTGGGACGGGCAGACTAGGTAGCAGGTTACAGGTGCTGTTCCTGCTTTCCACGATGCTGATGACGAAGACGAGCTGGAGGATTGCATATTATCTTCTTACTATATGTACTAGGCGTTCCGCTGTTTGTATATTCTCTAAGTGATACGTAGTGAGGCTTGATGTATTGACTATTCAGATGTTTGTATTAAACTATTATGAAGTTTTATTGATGAGATTCTATTCTGTGAAGCTTCACTATGTATATATTCTATTGTATTTTGTCCATGCGCTGTGAGTTATACGATAGATTCTGTTGTTTAAATTTACCCTGGCAATCGTCCATGGTCGCCTGGCACACTTTACAGCGCACTATCTCTAGGTTCGGTGCAGGGGTCATGGGCGGTCGTCACAAATTTAGACCATATAGATTTCAAATTAAACTAATAAATATTCAACATTTTGGTTTAATCCATTTGAGTTCTCTTAAGTTAAATCAATCAATCTATTTTTAAATTCATTATCTTATTATCTAGTCATACCCAATTAATAATTTCTAGATCATCAATTTGTATAATCATTTATTATCCTCATATTTTATTAAACAAATTAAATTCTTTTATTCCAAATTATTATTAACTTTATTCCACTTAATATATCTTATCACATATATTTAAATCATATAAATTTCAATTTAAATTAATTTATATTCAATAATTGGTTTAAATTTAAGGTATTTCCATAAGTTGATCTAATTTCAATTTGTTAATTCTTTTAGAACAAAATTTATTATATTCATCTCATTCAATTAACTTATTATTCTATCATCTTTATTAGCATTTTTTTATAATTAAAATTTAAGTGTATAACATTTATTATAAACACTTAAATTTTATTTATAAAATCATTTTATATTGTATATTATCCAATTACATTTTAACTTCTGAATAATTTAGGTAAGTTATATTGAAATGCAATTTAGTACTATACAAATAAAATTTTCAAATTCAATTATTTCAAGTTTAAATATTTATCCAAAAAATTTGACTTCAGTTTATAATTGAAATCATCTTTAACCTAAAATTTAAGAATTTAAATCTCCGATTTACTTCAAATAATTTAGAGGTATATATAATAAATTTATATCAAATCAACTTAAATTTTAAAATAAGATATATATATATATATATATATATATAAATCAAATTATACTGAAGAAATTCAAATCAAAATTTTTTTTTCTTTCTTTCAAAACAAAACCGTAGCAAAGCTACAGAATAGTCTCTCCACTTCGAAACTCGAAAATGAATGTCGATGATGCGGCCGCCATCGCCGAAATTATTTTCCAGCGACAAAGAGAAGATACTGGTTTAAACATTTTAAATTTTTTTTGAAAATCGTTTATATTTGAAAATACTTTAAATTACACACATTTAAAACTTTAAAACCAAAGTTTGAAATCATCGGAAATTAAATTCTTAAATTCCTGATTTTTTTTCAAATCAATTTGTAAACCATGTTTATAAATTCATTTAGAACAGTAAATGATTATCAAATATTATCATTCAAACAACAAATTTAATTAACTATTAAATTCCAAAAAATTTACTTATATATATAATATAATCATACAAATTTATTTCATTTACCAATTTGAAAACAATATTGTGTCAGTTTGCTCTGTTCAAGTGTTTTGGAAATCCTATCGATATCGCTGATCAGACGAATCGATCGAAGACCCAAATCAACATCACCAACTCAAACAACACAATATATAAAACATTTTTAATATAAATTTACAAATACACACCCTCACTCGAATGATTCCAAAATGGATTTCAAAGCAAAGATGGGATTCAAAGTAGAGGAACTCTAATCAAATAGAATTCAGCTAAAAGATAGACTCGATAGGGAGATAAGATGATCGAATTTCAAATTGGAAGATGGATAAATTTATATAAATCGCGGGTAACCTTAACAGAGTCAACCGTGACTTCAAGAATAAGATCGATGCGGAATTCTGAATCAAATCGACATCAGATCACAAGAGATCGAATAATTCTGAATCAAATTGACATTAGATCACAAGAGATAGAATTCGGGTAAAGAAAAAGATAGCAGCATCTAAACTGAGGATACAGAAATCTTCAGTTAATCAATACCGATTGTAAAGGAGCTTCACTCTTTTACCAATCATTCAGAGATTGGCGAGACCGCCTGTCACGACCCGGCTTTCTACCACCAGAAAGACGTATCATGAATTAAGAAAGAAAGGGATAGAAGAAGAAAAGAAAGAAAAGAAGGAAGAACAACAACATCAGATACTCACAACGGAACGAATGAAATATAATATATCACATAAAATATTACATAGTATCATATACATCAGAGTTATACAACTTATACATCTCATATTAGACAGTTATAAACACCTGTCTATCATACATCTCAAACATCACAGAGATACAGACTTAATACAAACACAGCGGAAACACCCTAATATATCTACACGCTGAAGCCACCTGCTCCAAATCTCCTCCAGAATTCGTCAAAGCTAACCTGAATCCCTCGACTACTCAATACAATATTGAGTACCCAAGAGTTTAATAAAACAGAAAATAAACACTTGGGTCAGACATGGGTCTGGTGTGAGTAAACGGTTAGATTGCTTAACTTTGAAAACCTTTGAAAACAAAAGTATCACGTAAGACTCCACACAAATAAACATGGGTAAGTTTTTATCTTACGCTAACTAAAACATTTGATAGGAAATCCGATTGTATTATAATAGGGTCTAGGGTTTTCAAGTAAAATACAAAAATAGCTGAAATGCTTACATCTCACATTCCAAAATAGTTGGGCACAACTAATACGTACGGCACTTATTGGAGTTTGGATTCCATCAATGGCAGGGCTACTGGGGTATCGCCCGTCACAGTACGTGGCCTAGATCACCGTACCGAGGAGTACGCTCGCTCCCCTGCAACACAAAGCCGGAACCATCCCTTACTGGATAATTCCGAACAAGATAATCCCGTAGTTGGCGCGACCAACCACACACTAAGCCGAATAAAAGAAAAGGGACCTCTAGACAGGGATCTATCTTGCTCTCAGTGGGTGCTACCCACGAAGCCTTGCTGCACCTCCCCTGTTTTAGCCATTCCCGGTTGATGAGGCTTGAGGTTACGATTACCTTAAATCAGAACATATCACTTAGAATGCTCATCGTCCGCCTGACGATGTGTTGAAAGCATTCAATCCATACAAGTTCGTTCCGGGTTCGAACGAAACCGAAGGCATTATCTCGTTACACTCGTTTTGGAATCACCCTTAGAGTTAACGACAATAACCCTTGCACTCTAAATCTTCATCTTCACTTGAGATTCATGACCTATCGTAAATTTGGATCGATGTGGTATTCGGGTCTCCAGACCTGGAATACCGGTATACGGAAACCCGATCCCGGTCTCATCGAAATCCAAAACGTATCTTTTAAGGCCAAGTTGTTTAAAGGTTTAAACATTTAAACTTATATTCAGGATGATATAAACAGATAGACAAATGACATTATCACAATTGATAATTCTTATCAACTTTCATCTCACAAAGCAGCATATCACATATATTAGAGATATCCAAATCATCTAGTATCACCCAATATCAATCATCCAATATAAACCAATCATCCAATATCAGTTAATCAATATTAACCAATCATCTTTAAACAGAATTAATTAACTCTAAATCAATTTAATTAACCTTTAATTAAATTAATTACTATCCTTTAATCACTTGGATTATCTTAATCCTGCTTACTAACATTAATAAATTAATTAATAAATCATTTCTCAATGATCTTCCTTAATTAATCTTTCTTGATTAATTATACTTTAATTACATTCAAGTAATTATCCTTAACCATATTCAGTAATTAACTTTTATTTACTATCATTAATTACAATAATTAATGAACCTTTATTAATTAATTAACTATAATTAATTATATTAATCATCAATTAATTACAATTAATTAATCATACTTAAATTATTATTTTTATTAATCATCCTTGATTAATTCATTAATTAAATAATCCTTATTAATTAATTAAATAATTAATTTTAATCAACCACTTCATTAATTAGTCTTAATTAATCATAAACAGTAATTAACAATTTGTAATTACTTATCTTAATTAATTACTTCTAAATTAATTATATTAACCTTGATTTATAAATCTAATTAATTAACCTTTAATTACTTCATTAAGTAATTATTATTCAATTACATTAATAAAGAATCCTTAATTAATTACTTTATTAATTAATTACAATTTTAATTAATTACATTTGGTAATTAATCTTAAATTAAACACATTTCTTAATCACATTAATCGATTAACTAAAATTAATTAAGTAATTAACCCTTAGTTACTTACATAAGTAATTGTCTTTAATTACTTCATTAGATGATCACTCACTTAATTAATTACTTAACAAGTAATTAATTCCATTATTAAATAATTCTTAATTCTTAAATTAATTAATTACTCCATAATTAATTAACTTCAAAACAATTATATTAATTAATTCTTAATTAATAACATCTAGTGATTATCCATTAATACTTCAACTTTAATTACTTCCATAAGTAATTACTCTTTCCATAATTACATTCAATAATTTAACCATTAATTACATCATTAAGTAATTACACTTAATTAATTCATAATTAAGTGATTAAATAGTTAATTATTTAATTATTTAAATAATTAATTAATTAACTTCTTATATTTCAAAATCCTTAATTAATTAAGAAAAACATTAATCTTAATTAGTCTTTACTTATTAACAAATCATATTTAATTAAGTATCCATAAGTTCATAACAAAGATAAGTTAACCATATTTGTCTTTATAAATAAATTATTGGAATTCAAATCAAATTTTAATAACTTAACAACAAATTATTCTATTTGGATTTCAAAATTTTAACAATAACCTTATTTGAAATAAAGCATTAAGAATTCATTTTTAAAAGTTTAAACACTTTAATTATCTAATTTAAACTTATTTATTTTCAATATAAATTGAAACTTTGTTTAACATTTACCTTTGCTAAAACTTAGATAATACATTTTTGAAAACATGAATTAATTTAAATTACTAACTTTTTAAAACCTGTACATGATTTTCCTAAAATCTCAAAACCAGGTTACAATAAAATAAACAAACCGAGCCACTTTATTTCTTTCCCGAGTAAACTACACTAAAACCTCGAGCACACTCGCCTACCCACTTGCTTCGAGACGAACTGCAAACTACACGAGACCAACTTCGAGTCGCCTTCATCTTCCCCAATCGCTACGAACCAGATACACGCGAACGTAACCAATGTGCACACGTGCACGTGCACGACCACTCAACGTCGCTCCGACCTCCACTCTGATCATCGACCAGTCATTGATAGCCCCGCCGTCCCTCTCGTTAACCCATATCGATGAAAACGACCATGAAACGAGATCGAGCATCTCGATCAAGACTGGAGAAAACCCAATCTGCCAAAATCATCACCAGCCCACCATCTCCGATCACTAGATCACCTGCCGATCTACCCGAAGCTACGCCACACTCTGACGATCCACTTCACCACCTCGCGATTGAACTCGACTTCCCATCAACGACGAATTAGACTCGTCACTGCAGATAACCCAAACTTATTACAAAACCCTACTCGACCCAAATTCGCTCGATCCCGCCATTTGAAAATTTCTCCAGTATTTTTCAAGAGTCCCCCACGCCTCCAACCTTCTCCAGCCCAAATATCAAACACTCCAGAGTCGCCGATCATCAGTAATTGACAATAATGTCGAAATTCGTCAACTCAGCAAATCTCAACATATACAACATTAAAAATCTGGATTTTAATATCAAAATTCATCATTTCTTATTACTAACTTGTTTCTGAAATCAAATCACAAAATTATGAATATTGGGTTTCGACATATAATTGATGTTTACTGTAAAATGCTATTTTTGAAATATTAACTAAATAGTTCTACCTTAAACTATTTTTAAAAACGAATTTACATTGTTATAATTGTTTTCTTTTTAATGATCATAACCTATCAGTGATTCTTTGGGAAGATAGGGATTTTTAAAGGTTGTTCTTGAGCCAGAGAGATTCAACAGAGATCAGTGTATCTATATAAACACACAGACATGCTCACAGTATATACATGCATTCATATCCATACTAAAAACTCAATCTACTAAAATCATTCATCACATGCATTCCATAACAACATAATACAGATTTAAAACTGTTTTTAAAAATGGAGTTTACTCACCTTAATATCAAAACAGAGAGACAGGCTTTTAAATTTCTGATTTCTGGAAACTGCTCTTGATTTTGTTATTGAGATTTGAAATCCTTTTTCATGCTTTATTTATGTTGAATCTGGTGTTGAAGTTGCTGTTGAACTTCATTTGCATGTTGAATTACAGAGCTTGATTTAGTTGCTTGAACCCAGATTGAAGATGAGATAATTGTTTGATTTTACTTTCTTTTGATTTTGGTTTCAGTTTTGATTTTCTATTGAATTTAGAAAGATGGAGAGAAAAAGAAGATGGAGGAAGAAGAAGATTCGAACTGAAGAAAATGAAACCAGGTTTCTCTATAAACATTTATTTATAAACTAAATTTTAAATAAAGAAAATGAATTGCCACTTGTTATATTACTAATTAGACAAATGTCCATGCAATTTTATTTAGCTTACAAGTGTCTTAATCATGTTAATATGTTTACACATATTACTTAAGTGTTTTTAAATTAATTTTATTTAATTTAAACTTACTTTTTGAATTACTAAATTAATAAATATTAGTTTATCTTTAAAAGAAAATATGCTAAAACTAATTATAAATATAAATAAATTCCTTATACATGTATTTTAAAATCTAGAACATTTATATAACCATTTAAAATTTAACACTTTAAAGAAAACTAGAATAAAACTTTGATTAAACCCTTTTTTAAACTATCATATTTAAAATAAACAATTATCTTATATTTTGAAAACAATTGAATTAAATCTAAATTAACCTTTTGAAAAATATTAAATTTAAAACAAAGCTTTTAAAATCACAATTCATACATATATATTACAAATTTGAAAATTCATCTTTAAAACAAAACAAAAGATATTTCCATTCACAATATATATCAAATATATATATTATAAATAGAATAAGATTTTATTAGCTTTAACAAACAAATCTTATTAATATTGCCAAATTAAGTATTTATTATTTACCTTTAAAAGATTAAATTAACCAATTTAAATTTAATTTCATAGGATAATTATCAATCCAATTAAATTATCAATACAGATTATTAAATTTATATTACCCAAAAAAACCCGGGATATCACATTCCTTCCCCCTTAAAATAATTTCGTCCCCGAAATTAAAAGCAAAGATAATTTAATAATCCAGCAAAAGATTTTAATTTCAAATAGCAAAGCATACCTATCATCCAGTTACTAACAACCAAAGCAACCAATCAAACAATCAAACAAACCTAACTAACTATAAATCAGGATAGATCTACTAACACTATCTAGAGTTTCCCCGAGTATAAATCACCGGGAGACTCGCTCTACAGAAGCTAAACAAACTACACCACCATGATCCAGAGCTCCTCTCTTCTCTAGTTCCACTAATCTGAACAAAATATCAGATCATACCCAAGTATAGTTCATCTTCCAAATCCATCTGAACTGCAGATTCAACAACCAATGATGAATCATACACGTATTCCCTCAGATATACGTGAAATAGAATGAATTCCAGCTAGCCAAACTGGCCATTCAATCCTGTAGACAAAGAACTACTTCTCTCGAGAACACAGGAAAATCCAAAATACTTCAGTGCTAACTTCCAGACTTACCAAATCTTATAGCTCTTTAATTGGAGAAAAACTTAAACAATTTCCAATCTCCAACTCCGAATTCCAAACTCCTTGTCTCATATCTGCATAACTCACTAGACGATTCCTGGGTTACCTCAACTCTTCCTGATCAACTTAACCTTCGCTGATGCTTCTTGAAACAATTCTGGACCAAGAACAAAATGATCTCTAGATCCTATCAACAAGATGATCCTTCCAAAATTTGCTGAAATCCAAACTTGAAAACTAGATCTGACCAATCCATTTCCAAAAATTTCTGAGCTGCTATACCATCTCTTCTTCTCTAAGAACCATCCTACTACCAGACTAACCACCGGTATCGCTTCTGGAACCAAGTCGATACGGAACTCAACTCCAGATGCAGACAACTTCTACTTCCTCGAAGACATCCAGAAAAATCTCTAACTACTTCAGTAGCTCCTACTTCCATATGATAAACCTCAATCTCAAACAAAAGATTGCCC
This sequence comes from Allium fistulosum, assembly GCA_030737815.1. NCBI lineage: Eukaryota > Viridiplantae > Streptophyta > Magnoliopsida > Asparagales > Amaryllidaceae > Allium > Allium fistulosum. The sequence goes on from CM060902.1 coordinate 1,030,538,392, forward strand.
AAGATAAATTCCCAACTAATCGCAAGGCACTTTTGCGATCTTACCTAGTTCGGATTCCAAAGAAACTGTTCTCTCTTTACCAATTAAAACAGCCTTAAGCTTTTCCAAACAAGGTAAACCGTTCAAGAAAACATTCACCATCTGCCCGGACTACTGATAGAAGAACCACAAAGATTTCCTGAACCATCGGAGAAACGAACCACACTGCTGCTTCCAAATTCTATCTCTGGGACACTGCTAAGCCAAAGACCTCCTCGTCAACACACCGAACACTTCGAGCTGCACTGCTACCACAGTTAACCAAAAGCTTCTAATCCAAAGGCTCCTCAAAACTAAAACCATCAACAAACCTCACAACGAACCTTTGAGATGGCAGACATCCCAAAAGAAACTCGGGCTCCCAACCAAACGCCAATATCTTACTCTTCTTAAGGGAACAATGAGACCATGTCCGAAGAACAACTAATCGACCTTAGTCCCATACTTCCAAATAGACAAAACTCTCTTACTCGATATCAGAGAATTCCTATACAGTCGAGTCTTTCCTGCGGTAGACATCAACTGTTCCTCCAATACCTTCTTAATCTTGTTCCAAAAGAAAATCTCCTTCGGGAACATCCATAGATACTGCGTCTTATCACACAGCTACTATTACCTGAGGTATCAAGGTACCATTACTCACTTCTGCCTCATCGACAGATCCAACTCTACTCATCCACACTTCAAAGATAAACTCCGAACCATTACAGTTTCCTTCGGAGATCGATGAAATCCTTCACCACAGCAAAGCTTACTCGAGACGGTATTGGGTTTACAGTCTCGATATATACTTCCAACCTCAAACATTCAAACTCCAACTATTGGTAATTGTGTTACACACACTACCACCTTATCTACCTTTATAACTTATATTGGAAAACCCGAACAGGTAACCCAATAAATAGGTAGAAATACATAAATATATATATTTAAAATGATATATTTTTTTTTTATAGAAATTATTTCTGGGTAAAATTATTTCATTTACCTCTTTAAAACAATATTGTGTCCGTTGGCCTGGTTCAAGTGTTTAGAGATCCCTATCAATAACGTTAGCTACTCGTATTGACCAGAATCCATATACCACTCAACCGATCAATTAACACAATATAAAATCATTTTTATATAACTAACAAATACGCGCTCTCATATATATATATATATATATACACTCGGACTCAAACAGGTTGCTACAGATCCTATTTCTAATGAACAACCCTTCCGAACCTAGGTATTCACTCAACCTAGTGTTCTGATATTCACTTAACCAAAAGCTTAGGCATTCGCTCAACCTATGCTCTGATACCAACTGTCACGACCCGGCTTTCTACCACCAGAAAGACGTATCATGAATTAAGAAAGAAAGGGATAGAAGAAGAAAAGAAAGAAAAGAAGGAAGAACAACAACATCAGATACTCACAACGGAACGAATGAAATATAATATATCACATAAAATATTACATAGTATCATATACATCAGAGTTATACAACTTATACATCTCATATTAGACAGTTATAAACACCTGTCTATCATACATCTCAAACATCACAGAGATACAGACTTAATACAAACACAGCGGAAACACCCTAATATATCTACACGCTGAAGCCACCTGCTCCAAATCTCCTCCAGAATTCGTCAAAGCTAACCTGAATCCCTCGACTACTCAATACAATATTGAGTACCCAAGAGTTTAATAAAATAGAAAATAAACACTTGGGTCAGACATGGGTCTGGTGTGAGTAAACGGTTAGATTGCTTAACTTTGAAAACCTTTGAAAACAAAAGTATCACGTAAGACTCCCCACAAATAAACATGGGTAAGTTTTTATCTTACGCTAACTAAAACATTTGATAGGAAATCCGATTGTATTATAATAGGGTCTAGGGTTTTAAAGTAAAATACAGAAATAGCTGAAATGCTTACATCTCACATTCCAACATAGTTGGGCACAACTAATACGTACGGCACTTATTGGAGTTTGGATTCCATCAATGGCAGGGCTACTGGGGTATCGCCCGTCACAGTACGTGGCCTAGATCACCGTACCGAGGAGTACGCCCGCTCCCCTGCAACACAAAGCCGGAACCATCCCTTACTGGATAATTCCGAACAAGATAATCCCGTAGTTGGCGCGACCAACCACACACTAAGCCGAATAAAAGAAAAGGGACCTCTAGACAGGGATCTATCTTGCTCTCAGTGGGTGCTACCCACGAAGCCTTGCTGCACCTCCCCTGTTTTAGCCATTCCCGGTTGATGAGGCTTGAGGTTACGATTACCTTAAATCAGAACATATCACTTAGAATGCTCATCGTCCGCCTGACGATGTGTTGAAAGTATTCAATCCATACAAGTTCGTTCCGGGTTCGAACGAAACCGAAGGCATTATCTCGTTACACTCGTTTTGGAATCACCCTCAGAGTTAACGACAATAACCCTTGCACTCTAAATCTTCATCTTCACTTGAGATTCACGACCTATCGTAAATTTGGATCGATGTGGTATTCGGGTCTCCAGACCTGGAATACCGGTATACGGAAACCCGATCCCGGTCTCATCGAAATCCAAAACGTATCTTTTAAGGCCAAGTTGTTTAAAGGTTTAAACATTTAAACTTATATTCAGGATGATATAAACAGATAGACAAATGACATTATCACAATTGATAATTCTTATCAACTTTCATCTCACAAAGCAGCATATCACATATATTAGAGATATCCAAATCATCTAGTATCACCCAATATCAATCATCCAATATAAACCAATCATCCAATATCAGTTAATCAATATTAACCAATCATCTTTAAACAGAATTAATTAACTCTAAATCAATTTAATTAACCTTTAATTAAATTAATTACTATCCTTTAATCACTTGGATTATCTTAATCCTGCTTACTAACATTAATAAATTAATTAATAAATCATTTCTCAATGATCTTCCTTAATTAATCTTTCTTGATTAATTATACTTTAATTACATTCAAGTAATTATCCTTAACCATATTCAGTAATTAACTTTTATTTACTATCATTAATTACAATAATTAATGAACCTTTATTAATTAATTAACTATAATTAATTATATTAATCATCAATTAATTACAATTAATTAATCATACTTAAATTATTATTTTTATTAATCATCCTTGATTAATTCATTAATTAAATAATCCTTATTAATTAATTAAATAATTAATTTTAATCAACCACTTCATTAATTAGTCTTAATTAATCATAAACAGTAATTAACAATTTGTAATTACTTATCTTAATTAATTACTTCTAAATTAATTATATTAACCTTGATTTATAAATCTAATTAATTAACCTTTAATTACTTCATTAAGTAATTATTATTCAATTACATTAATAAAGAATCCTTAATTAATTACTTTATTAATTAATTACAATTTTAATTAATTACATTTGGTAATTAATCTTAAATTAAACACATTTCTTAATCACATTAATCGATTAACTAAAATTAATTAAGTAATTAACCCTTAGTTACTTACATAAGTAATTGTCTTTAATTACTTCATTAGATGATCACTCACTTAATTAATTACTTAACAAGTAATTAATTCCATTATTAAATAATTCTTAATTCTTAAATTAATTAATTACTCCATAATTAATTAACTTCAAAACAATTATATTAATTAATTCTTAATTAATAACATCTAGTGATTATCCATTAATACTTCAACTTTAATTACTTCCATAAGTAATTACTCTTTCCATAATTACATTCAATAATTTAACCATTAATTACTTCATTAAGTAATTACACTTAATTAATTCATAATTAAGTGATTAAATAGTTAATTATTTAATTATTTAAATAATTAATTAATTAACTTCTTATATTTCAAAATCCTTAATTAATTAAGAAAAACATTAATCTTAATTAGTCTTTACTTATTAACAAATCATATTTAATTAAGTATCCATAAGTTCATAACAAAGATAAGTTAACCATATTTGTCTTTATAAATAAATTATTGGAATTCAAATCAAATTTTAATAACTTAACAACAAATTATTCTATTTGGATTTCAAAATTTTAACAATAACCTTATTTGAAATAAAGCATTAAGAATTCATTTTTAAAAGTTTAAACACTTTAATTATCTAATTTAAACTTATTTATTTTCAATATAAATTGAAACTTTGTTTAACATTTACCTTTGCTAAAACTTAGATAATACATTTTTGAAAACATGAATTAATTTAAATTACTAACTTTTTAAAACCTGTACATGATTTTCCTAAAATCTCAAAACCAGGTTACAATAAAATAAACAAACCGAGCCACTTTATTTCTTTCCCGAGTAAACTACACTAAAACCTCGAGCACACTCGCCTACCCACTTGCTTCGAGACGAACTGCAAACTACACGAGACCAACTTCGAGTCGCCTTCATCTTCCCCAATCGCTACGAACCAGATACACGCGAACGTAACCAATGTGCACACGTGCACGTGCACGACCACTCAACGTCGCTCCGACCTCCACTCTGATCATCGACCAGTCATTGATAGCCCCGCCGTCCCTCTCGTTAACCCATATCGATGAAAACGACCATGAAACGAGATCGAACATCTCGATCAAGACTGGAGAAAACCCAATCTGCCAAAATCATCACCAGCCCACCATCTCCGATCACTAGATCACCTGCCGATCTACCCGAAGCTACGCCACACTCTGACGATCCACTTCACCACCTCGCGATTGAACTCGACTTCCCATCAACGACGAATTAGACTCGTCACTGCAGATAACCCAAACTTATTACAAAACCCTACTCGACCCAAATTCGCTCGATCCCGCCATTTGAAAATTTCTCCAGTATTTTTCCAGAGTCCCCCACGCCTCCAACCTTCTCCAGCCCAAATATCAAACACTCCAGAGTCGCCGATCATCAGTAATTGACAATAATGTCGAAATTCGTCAACTCAGCAAATCTCAACATATACAACATTAAAAATCTGGATTTTAATATCAAAATTCATCATTTCTTATTACTAACTTGTTTCTGAAATCAAATCACAAAATTATGAATATTGGGTTTCGACATATAATTGATGTTTACTGTAAAATCCTATTTTTGAAATATTAACTAAATAGTTCTACCTTAAACTATTTTTAAAAACGAATTTACATTGTTATAATTGTTTTCTTTTTAATGATCATAACCTATCAGTGATTCTTTGGGAAGATAGGGATTTTTAAAGGTTGTTCTTGAGCCAGAGAGATTCAACAGAGATCAGTGTATCTATATAAACACACAGACATGCTCACAGTATATACATGCATTCATATCCATACTAAAAACTCAATCTACTAAAATCATTCATCACATGCATTCCATAACAACATAATACAGATTTAAAACTGTTTTTAAAAATGGAGTTTACTCACCTTAATATCAAAACAGAGAGACAGGCTTTTAAATTTCTGATTTCTGGAAACTGCTCTTGATTTTGTTATTGAGATTTAAAATCCTTTTTCATGCTTTATTTATGTTGAATCTGGTGTTGAAGTTGCTGTTGAACTTCATTTGCATGTTGAATTACAGAGCTTGATTTAGTTGCTTGAACCCAGATTGAAGATGAGATAATTGTTTGATTTTACTTTCTTTTGATTTTGGTTTCAGTTTTGATTTTCTATTGAATTTAGAAAGATGGAGAGAAAAAGAAGATGGAGGAAGAAGAAGATTCGAACTGAAGAAAATGAAACCAGGTTTCTCTATAAACATTTATTTATAAACTAAATTTTAAATAAAGAAAATGAATTGCCACTTGTTATATTACTAATTAGACAAATGTCCATGCAATTTTATTTAGCTTACAAGTGTCTTAATCATGTTAATATGTTTACACATATTACTTAAGTGTTTTTAAATTAATTTTATTTAATTTAAACTTACTTTTTGAATTACTAAATTAATAAATATTAGTTTATCTTTAAAAGAAAATATGCTAAAACTAATTATAAATATAAATAAATTCCTTATACATGTATTTTAAAATCTAGAACATTTATATAACCATTTAAAATTTAACACTTTAAAGAAACTAGAATAAAACTTTGATTAAACCCTTTTTTAAACTATCATATTTAAAATAAACAATTATCTTATATTTTGAAAACAATTGAATTAAATCTAAATTAACCTTTTGAAAAATATTAAATTTAAAACAAAGCTTTTAAAATCACAATTCATACATATATATTACAAATTTGAAAATTCATCTTTAAAACAAAACAAAAGATATTTCCATTCACAATATATATCAAATATATATATTATAAATAGAATAAGATTTTATTAGCTTTAACAAACAAATCTTATTAATATTGCCAAATTAAGTATTTATTATTTACCTTTAAAAGATTAAATTAACCAATTTAAATTTAATTTCATAGGATAATTATCAATCCAATTAAATTATCAATACAGATTATTAAATTTATATTACCCAAAAAAACCCGGGATATCACACCGCCGATCTATTATAGAGATCATTCGAAGTGGAGTTAAGGGATACTCCAGAGTCAAGAAGACACGAATAGGGGAGACAAGAATGGACTTTGGAACCGAAGGGAACGTTCCAAAATTCAAGGTAACCGAGTCAAAAGGAAGAGATTCAAGCACGAACGAAAGTAATTCTGTAATTGAATTTTACTCTATATGCTTAGTTTTGCCTAAAACCAGAGCTCTGATACCAACTGTAACGACTCACTATTTTGGACCATTCAAATCGACAATAAATCCACACATGTCGGACTTGAATAATTCAAAACAATAGATTGTTAATTTAAATTGGCAAAACTCAGCATATACAGTAAATAAAATAATCATAGATCACAGACACAGAGTAATATAACAATAATGTAGCGGAAAGAAAAGAATAGTAGTTCATGAAGCTACTATATATATAACAGAGTTAAACAAGATACAACAGAAGTCACGAGTACATAGATGTCTCAATACAATAATCAAATACAAGATCTGAATACATCATTGGAATCAACTGAATAACTGAAAGCAGGATAGATAGCTGGATCTCCAAGCGAAGCTCCAACTCCAAAGGTGAGTCTCGAATACCGGTACACTCAGTCTGACCCGAGCGTAAAGAAAACACAAAACACTCGAGTCAGGATTAACATTCTTATATCAATAAATCCAACTCAAGTGAAATAACAACTGAAATACAAGTAACTCAAAGGATGTTTGGGATAACCATCCTCTAAGGATTCGTTAAACTATCTACTATGTAGTAGTGTACGCTAAGTAGATAATGCCTATCAGTAATGTAAAGTATCAAAATAGTGTTAAGGCGTTACCATTATCCCCTTAACACATTTTATATAAGCGTTATAGACTATACAGCACTGTAAACTCCACCGTAAACTAGTGGGATATCAGAGAGTACTCCATAGGTATAACACAAAACAAATCGTAGTGGTCGCGAAAGGATAAACAGTATGACAAGTTACATGAGGCGATACCAACTAGGACACTAGTAGTTGCCTGATCCGGACTGATGTTGGGCATAGCAGCTACTACCCCAACACCGCGAAACAACACTCCCAAATCAAAGGGTGCACCCAAATCGAATCACAATAGTAATAGATATGGTATTGAAGAAGTTTGTCCGCTAGAGATGGCGATCCTCAATGGCCTGACGCAGCTCATGTTTTAGTCATGTCAGGGGTCATCCAAAATCGTTCTCTTTCTTCAGTCAACGCGTTCACCAAAACCATCCACTTCGTTCTGGATCAACACTCCGCGTATATTAGTTATTAAAGTGGTTTCGGTATCGATAGAGAGTATGTCCATATCCGATCCCGGTCTCTTTAATAACTATGTATTATTACACCGATGGTCATTTAATAAACTTTCAAAATAGTTATATTTCAAAACCGACATATCATTGCCATTTCAAAACCATATCCATACGATATCAATTTCACTTTAAATAAATCCATTTCCAAAATCATACCTCTTTCCAAAGTTATATCGCTTTCGAAATCGTAAGTCTTTTAAATCAAAACACTTTGGAAATCAAAACTTTGAAATTCATAACACTTTGAAACAATAGTTTGAAATCATAACATTTTGGAATCCATAACACTTTCCTCTTAAACAGTTTAGATATTAAATTAATGTATATAATAAAATAGTTTATACAATAAAAATAGTGTATATAAAATAGTTATAAGTTAAAATAGTTTATAATAAAATAATATATATTGAAATTGATTTATATAAAATAGTTTATATTAAAATAATTTATAAAGTAAAATATAAATAGTTGTAGACATAGTTTTTAAAAATACTTTATAAAATAAAATAGCTTCCACAAATTCACAAATCGATTCAACTCAACTCGGATTCCAAAATTCAAATTTAATCAAATCTCAAATCATCAATTTCAATTCGATTCAGTTTCTAAATAGACCATTTCAAATTATCAATTTCAAATACATATTTGAACCACAAAATAAACCATTAAATTTCAATATATTTCAAAGCTTTAAATATTCCACATTTCAAAACTAAATTTGATAATTCCATTTATATCTAAATTTAATTTCATTATATTTAGTTTCTAAGATATTTCTTAATCATTTCAATACATCTAAATACAACTTCAATTTACAAATTTATATAAACAAAATATCCTTTTTAAATTTATATAAGTTTGAAATATTCATTTAAGCCACTTTTTAATCAAATTCAAGTTATAAAACATATCTTAAGATTTCAAATTTAATAGATTTCGAATCAAACTTATTTAAGTATAATTATTAAATAATTAAGAATTCCAAATCAATTTCAAATTTATCTTTCAACCTGAAACATTAAAACTCTATATTTGAAAATATAAATTTTACATAAATACTCAAAACATATTTTTATATTGATTCAAATCAACTTTAATAAATCTATAGAATCAATATTTATTAAAACCATATATTTCTTTTCAAAACAATAGAAATCATTTTTCAAAATATTTATATATATAGACCAATGGTGCATGTATATAATTTTCTATCTTATGGTCAAGTGATACAGATATTTATCATTTCAATCCATAATTTAAATTATATTCGGGTATAAATCTTTTCAACCCGAAATCCCAAATTCAATTCAATTGAAAATCGCTTGGGTTTATCATTTCAACCCATAACGATTTTCTCATATTCTACAGATCGTTCGGGTATGTATCATTTCAACCCATAGTGAATTCTATACTAACAGGGAACTTGCAGAGTGATAACAGATATGATAATAATATAACAACGGTAACAGACATATATCATCAGTATAAATAACAGATAAGGGTGTCAGATGTCACAGGTGAATAGATACAGATGATGGCATATATATATCAATATAAATAACAAATAATGGTGTCAGGTGTCACAGGTGAACAGATACAGCGCATAGATATAGCAATATAAATAACTAACAGCAGCATATTTCAATTATCGTTTCGATTGAAATCAAATTTAATAAATATAAGAACGTTAATCGTGAGTGATTGCTCACCTTTTGAGGCTAGAGAGGTTCGACAAGTGAAACGAGAGTGGGATGAGTTACGAATCCAAGCACGAATTCCAAATCAAAGCTAGATTGGCACAAATTGGATGACAAGGCTGTTAACAGGAATCGATGAGAACAAAAATCAAATCGGTTTTTATATAAATGAAAATGTATACATTATTATTATCTTATTTTATAAAACTCAACGTTTAACTTAAGACAAATATTAAAATGAAATATACATAAAAATTATTATCCTTAAAAATACATACAACAAAATATACATATTATATTCAAAAAAAAAATCTCAACACTTAGAATCCGTATAAAAGAATAAAATTTATAGTATATGCATATAATATACCCTTATATATACTTTAAAATCAATAAATTAAACATACTTTAAAAATCAACACAATTATAACACATATACATATACACTTTGAATTCAATAATTTAAATTCAAACATATATATCAAAAATCGGAATATATATATATATATATATTAAGAACATTACTATATTTAACACATCTATTTAAATATATATATTATATTACATACACAGTACATGCAACCAGTTCTCAAAATAAATATATAACCTTGTATTTTTTTCTCATAGCAACCAGAAAACCAGACTACTATTTATATATAAAACAACAGCCCACATCACAAAACAAAGATTCATTTCATATATTCTGTAAACATATATATGCTACCCTATAGATAAGAACCACGCTCAATTTTGTATAGACACATAAAGTATATAAATAACTAACCATAATCGAAATTTATAAACTGATATGTAACCAAACTTGAAAACATGTATATATATAAACAAGTTAACATACAATCCACTATATAAATAACTGCAATTTCTATATATATAACTTCTGATTTGATATGTATAACAACATATATAACTTGCATCTTATAAAAATATATATACACAACTTCATATATACATTAAACATATAATATATAACTATATAAATGTACAGCCTTTATAACTAACTGATATATATACACTAACCTATATATACAAAACTAACATAAGTAATATATGAATCAAAACCTTATAAATATAACCAACATATGTTTTATAGTCATATCATACATATACTTATATAATATATTTTACCTACTGCAAAATACCAACATAACAATATATATGTATATTAAAATTCTAACATAATATATAATCTATACATAATACCTATATGAGATACACTCGGCCAGGGTTGAGAAGTTGCGCGTGGTGAGCGAGGATGGCATGCGAATTGGAGGTTGCTAGCTGTTGTCGGCAGAGAGGAGCACGGCTATGGTAAGAGTGTCACAGAGAGGTGGATGCTTGGTTCTTGGCTTTGGGTGAGGAAGGGAAGAGAGCGGGTGGTCAGGTGAAGGGGCGACGATGGGAAAAGTAGCTGGTTGGGTTCATGAGGCTTTCGGAGTTTGTGGTGGTGAAGGCACAGTTGTATGGAGTGGCAAAGACATGAGTGGAAGTGAGGTGCGGGTGAGGAGGTTTTATAGTGGAGGACGAGGGGAACTGGGTCACGGCGATGGCAAGAGGTGGATGAGAAGTTGCCTTAGCACATGGTGGCTCGGCTAGCAGGAAAGGTGGTGGCCTGAGGTGCTTGGGTTCGGGTTGCAAGGCCAGGTCGTGGGTCTCGGTTGTGAGATGTGGTGGCTACGGTGGGGTGCAAGCGCATTGGGAATGGAAGGTAGGCTCCGAGGAAGAGAATGTGTGGATCTGGAGAAGCAAAATAGAAAGAAGGAGGAGGAAGGAAATAAGAATAGGCAAGTCTATTTGATTCCCTTTTTTCTTCGAAACACAAAACATAAGAGAAAATGAACCGGGCAATAATGTATCGACACCTAGGTGATAGCAAAAACCTTCAGTTTGAATTCAGTAAATATTTATAACTAGTGGCTGTTGAGTTAACACACGTTGGAAAATGGAAAGGCACTGAAAAGAAAAAAGAAAGCTGAAACGATTATCCGTACGGCTACCGATCGTCAGTTTCACTGTGTACCGGACACCGTTACACACATATGAATATATTATGGAGATCAGCACGACGAGATGAATTATACAAATTCGAATTTTCTACTAGCGGAAAATGCAGCAAAAACGCAGAAAAATAAGATCGACGGAGCTAAATAGGTTCGAATTTGGGAAAACGAAAAATGACGTCTTGCTCAGAAGATGATTTAGAATTTTTCTATGTAAAAATATTTAGGTTTCGAAAACATTTTATTTTCATCAATTCATAACCGATTAAATTGAAATAGAATTACACTATAAAATAAACTTCCCAATTATCTGATGAAAATTTACTAGTTGCTATGATTAATTAGACGCATTCCAAATATCAAATTTTTATTTCAAAATTTTATCGTTTAAAATTTCACAAAATTTCAACTAATTACGTTATTAAAACAGTTAAAATTTACAGGTCTCTAAGAAAAATATTTATTTTACTGATTAGACATTACATATATAGTGTATTCTACTATATATAAATATTTTGATGGATCCTTAAGAGATGGAGAATCCCATAACATCTCTTATGTTATTGCACTCACATTATACACTGGATAGGAGATATCCTGTAAACATCTCTGACGCTTTCACACTCATGTTATATTGATTATCGATTTGACTTACATAAGAATATTTTAGTCCTGACTCGAGTGTTTTGTCTTTTCATTACGCTCGGGTCAGCCCTGAGTTTTCAGCTTATTGAAGATTTATTCTGGAGGATGAAGACGAAGACTTAGTATATTATTACTATTATCATTCCTGCATCATGTTGTCTACTGCATTATATTTTGTTCTGTTGTATATTATAACTATGATAAATGTTGTATAAATTATAATCGAATGTATAGTAAACAGCTTCATGAACTGTTTATTTGATTATTATATTTTATTGTTCCGCTGTGAGATTTTGTGTTTGTTTTCTTCTTCATTTATTATTTTTCTTAAATACCTCATTGAGTATCTATGTTCTGGATTGTCTGAATTGGACATGTGTGGATTATTGTCAATTTAAACCTCCCGAAATGTGGGTCATCACAACTATCACAAACAAAGACTGATATCTCATCATCATCCATCTATATTGATGGTCTCTATTGAAAGACCGTTAATATGCATGGCCACTAATGTCAGGCCATTACAATGTTTGATCCCTAATATAAGATCTATGTTGTATACGGTCACTAATATAAGACCGATGCAATTTATCAAACTATACATATTGCAAGGTAAACCCCCGAAGGTATGGATTCACTCCATTCGATCGTACACGATCATCGCACGTGCTCGTGTGACCAATCGCCATACCGACCTTGTGCCTCATCATTGTTGATTCCAAAGGAATCGCTTAACTTTCACATCCAAATCTTGAGCTTCACCTTGCATCCCACTTTCCGAAGTAGCTCGAAGCCTCTCTGAAGTCTTACTAAGACCCTATGAAGAACCGCATCGATTGGGGACAAAATCCCCTTTAGTCATCCCCTACATAAGCATTCAATCGACTGGGGGTGTCATTTAATCGACTGAGCTTAGTTGACTGAACCTAATTCCCCCAGTCTTCTGTTTTTGTTTTTCCCTATGGGAATATTTGTAACACATGTTCAGTCCACTGAATTTAACCCTCGATGTCATTTTCCATGCAGTGAGCCAGAGGAAGGTAGGAATCTCCCAAACGATCGTCGATTCACATTCCGTTTCCATCAACGCATTGCCTAATGTGACGCCTTGCTTCCCAAGCTTGCCTATACCCATCATACTCTTTTCGAAGTTCATTGGTTGACATTTTGGAAGTAGTTAAGTGTTCGAAAACTTATTTCGACACAAAATCCACTCTTTACATGTGTAGAGTTCAACGAGCGATTATAGCGGCTCGGCTTCTGCTAACAACTCCAAAACATACTCATAAGCCATGTAGCCTTATCTTATACCCATATGTGCTAGCATACCCATTCGTGCACATTTACACACATGTACATAAACACACTTCTCGACAAGTCACATTTTAGACTTCACCAGAATGATTACTCGGGCCTGTGGTTTCTCACGCAACTTAGCGTACACGATAGTCGTTATAGCCACGTGAAATGGCCGCAAAAAACTCGTATCCATTAATATATCTACATAATCAAGAATTTCATACATATATATACAAAAATTTAAACTACAATCCACATCGTTTTGATTGTTATATATCTTTAAATAATGCATATACTTAGTCACACACACACACACACATATATATATATATATAAGTAATTCATTTATTACTTAATCAAATCTTACTTTTATTTTCTAAAGCTTTTCAATAAAAGTCTAATATGATTTCATCCTATTTCATAAAATCTTTCATCTATTTTAAAAAATATATTATTAGCTTAAAAATCAATTTTAAGCCTTTAAACACTTTGCTATGTTAAAATTAAGTATACATCATATTACTATTCTATAATATCTTATTTCTATTTTATAAAATCTATAATTCATTTATAAAATCATATACCATTTTACAAATACCAGTTAAGCTTCATATAAACTTATAAAATACCATTTTATAATATACCTCTTTACTTATAAAAACTATTCCTCTATTTAAACAATATTTATAAATACTAATTAAGCTTCATTAACTCTCTAATGACTTTAGTAATAAGTGTAGAGTTCAAAACTCATTTAATTAGCTTACTAACTTTTTCCAAAACCATTTAAATTAGTTTAATTATCACTAACTGATGGCACTCACTTAATTATCACATGTAATTAGTCTTTAATCTATCACTACATCACATATAATCCTTCAACTAACCTAAAATCAAATTCTTAGGTTACTAACTATTTTCAAAAATAGCTATTAAGGTCTCATACAAATAATGTGTTAATATAATCATGTTTATAACACAAACATAAGCCTAAATCACCTCAAACAATCTCCAAATCTCTTCATATAATTCTATAATCATCATTAGATAACATATAAATTAGTAAGGAGAATTATCCCACTCACCTTGCCTTTTTCTTAAATCAAGCTCTAATCACCAAAAACTCAACTTTAGCTTTCTTTAAATTTTGAAATAAACACCAAGACTCTAAATCAAACCAATTACTTTGTGGGTTTTGTAGAGAATTGGAAGAGAGGAATTATGGTGATTTTTATTTGGGATAGTTTGGCTCACATCCCTGTTAAGTTTCAAAATAGAGAAAACATCCTCCCCAAAATAAACTTACGTTTCTACTCCCTATTTTCAAATCCACCTACGCCAAAAGACCCAAATATCCTTTACATTTTTGGCATTTCAAATGAGCATTACTTTCTGTAGAAACATCGGATCGGCATGCCGTTTTCACCAAAAAAATCATAAATTTTACAATCTTTAAAATGAGATCTATTGTTGGTATCAAACAAAATTTATTTGCAGTAAGGCTGCAATTATTCCATATATCTGTAGAGAATTCTGCAATTTTTGAAAAAGATCAATTTTTCTTCAAATGTCAGCAATTATTCCATATAATTGCATATTCCATATAATTGCATACTTCTTTGCTATTATTCTATATAATTCCGACTTTTCTGTAATTATTCCATATAATTGTCATTTTCTACAATTATATGAAATAATCATCAATTTTTCTTCAAATGTCAGCAATTATACCATATAATTACATACTTTTATGCAATTATATGGAATAATTTCAAGACTTTTATGCAATTCAGTGGAATAAGCAGACTATTATGCTATTATTCCATATAATTGCAGACTTTTCTGCAATTAAATGGAATAATTGCAGACTTTTCTATAATTATTCCAAGTAATCGCAGAAAAGTGCAACTATACCATATAATTGCAGACTTTTATGCAATTATTGCATATAATTGCTGAATTGTCTGCAATCATACCATATAATTACATCATGTCGTTGTTTTTACATATGCATAATGCCACTCATTAGAAAGATAATAAAATTTGTGATTTAATGGTGAAAACGGTTTGTTAATCCGTCGTTTCTACAAAAAGTTATTGCATTTTAAAGATCGATAATTAATGGGGTGCAAATTTTAATTATAGATGTGAGAATAACATCCACATATGAAGAAACAACGTTCATCCATGGAGTAGAGGGGTATTTCAGGGAAGAAATTGCAGTATTTGAAAATAGTGATGTAATTTATATCTTTTTTTGGGGAGGATGTTTTGTGTATTAAGTTTGATTTTAGGGATGCGTCCCTTATTTTCACTTTTTATTCAGTTGAAGGAATATATTTGATGGGTTTAGGGCTTAGGGATTAGAAGCGGATTAAAAGGAGATTAGGAAAATAATTAAAGGAGATAGATGAAATGAAATGCAAAATGAGAATGAAATGAAAGTAATGAAGAGCTTAGCTGCATATAAGCTAAGTTGGGACAATCTAATGGGCTTAGCCAAATTCTCTTCATTAAACACTATTCATCCTCGAAAATCATCGACTGTAAATATAGTTAAGTTTATACTCATTTTACTCGGATCGAAAAGCAAACTCAACTATGGGTGTATCGAGTCCCAATTCGTTCGTTTATAAAAGTTGAGTACAAGGGGCATTATGTTACTTAACGATTAGATATTTAAGTTAATCATTTAAATATTCGATTGTTAAAATTATGTGGTGTTACATTCTCCCCTCTTTAAAAGAATTTCATCCTCAAAATTCCTATGAGTGCGATAACGTAACAGGATTGGTCAAACTTCCCAAACCTCAATTTTCAAAAATTCCAACAGTACCTTCCCTTATACAATCATTATTATAAAAACTCCCCATCACAAACAAGGGAATATGTTATAACCAACGTTATCCCACACTTTCTAAAAATTCATACCCCTCTTAAGAAAGCTTCTCACCATTTAAATGCCAATCAAAGCAAATAAGCATTTAATTAGTTAGACATCGGCTCTTAAGTACCTACTTATACTATACAAAGAGGATTGCACTAACACAGAGTTCAAAAATGTATAACCTTAGTTTAGTAACTATTACTACTATAGTAATGCGTGACAATCAATTAGAGAGCAAGCTCAAGTGAATCAGTATCAATATATACCATGAACTCTGAGTCACAACAAAAGGCAGTAGACTCGTATATATCCCATCTCGACCCCATATGGCATGGATGATATGCGATCTATTCCAAATAGCTATCGCTATCACTCTCTAAATCATATTTTAAATTATGAAATTATAACTACTATAACAGCAATCAAACACACTGTGACAAACCGCACCTCTAGGCACCCCGAAAATCGGACATGACTAGAAGCACAGGTGGTCGAGTGAAATAAAAATCCATAACATAGCACAGAGACTAAGGCAACAACATAAAATGATTAAAATATTACAGCGGAAGAAAACTTTCACTATCACTAATTATAAATAATAGCAAAACAGCTTCATTAAAAATAACATTATCCCAAATTTATTTTTGAAACCAAAAGTACCAAGTAGTCTCCACCAAAATATAAAACATAACAAAGTTCACAATATAGGTCCCCATATATAGAGTAAAGAACGGAAAAGAGAAACGAAGTAATGAAACAAAAGAAACAAAAGCTGAAGATAACAACTGCTCCAATGACCCTCCAAGCTGCAAAGAACTACAACCTAGACCTACCCTCCTGTGATTTGGGGAAAATAGGGAAAATGGGAATATGTCAGACATAAAGTCTAGTGAATGAGAAATAAAATGAAGCATAAAGAATAAAACAGTTTAATTCCAGGTTTCCCTCGATATCGCAAATGATGAATAATATAATGCAGTGAATCCTTCTTAGATACAGTTCCTAAGAAGCCAAAGTCCGTGGTCACTCTAGGGAAGTCAACCATGTAGTAATACTAAACATCAATCGGCCTATCGGACCTGCTGTCCTTACCTATCCACGTGCTATAGTGTGAAAGTCATGCTCTTCACCCGTGCACTGTGACTGTCTATCCACGTGCTACAGCGTGAAAGTCATGCTCTTCACCCGTGCACTATGATTAAATGCCTCTTACGACTAACCGGCGCTAACTCAAACAACCTCACAGGACCCCGAAGTTGCGCTCAGGCTCCGCCAAACTGTACTCCTATCCTTTTGTCTCCTCGGTCACCAACGTGGACTTGCCCCTATCCAAAGTTTCGGTCCTCCGAAAGAGCGCCCGCAATTGGGTCGGTTGCGCAAAATCCTCCAACGATCTTCCTAAAGAAGCCTACATCAGAGCACACTTGTCATGTTACGTCCACGTCGATTTGCCTGAAGAAGCCTACGATTGCGGATGCTATATATCCTACATACTAGCAACCTATGAAAGGTAACAAACATCCTTGCGAACCTACTTGCCCGCTCCTAGTACATACAGCCAAAATTATATTTTAGTCTTAACTGCATGAAACACATATCCGGACCTTTACAAGGTCTGCCTACCAAATTGCTTCTAGATTAATTAATTTTACCATTACAGTTTACATACTGTTTATTTCAGTTAATCAGCTTTAGGCCAGTTTTACATCCGATTTGGTTATTTCACAATTTCCTTTTTTCTTAAATAAATGGTATTTCAATTTCATGTCTGTATGGTTTGTCTGTAATTTTTATGCCATTTTGTTACAGATTTACACTAGCCTTTAGGGTCCATTTAATTTGCATTTCTTTTTCCACCCTAATTTATGTTCTCCTTTTAGAGATTTAATCTGTACAAAAAATTTACCCATTAGCCACAAACCATTTAATTACACAAAATTTCACTTTTACATTTTTAGGTCGCATATGAAAAAAACAATTATGCCAATTAGAATTCCAATTTTGTTCCAAGACCATATTCAAAATTATGTAATTATATCAATCAAAACCATAATTTTATTCAAGTAACATATTCTGAATTTATTTGACTAATCTATTATACCATTAGAAATTGAATAACAATTCTAATTCAATTTAATTAAACCAATCTTATTTATGCCATGAAACGTGAATAACAATTTGTTTGTTCCAAATTTCAACCCAAACATGAATTATAATTGAGAAGTGGAAGAAGAAGAAGATACAATAATTTAGATAAATTTTAATGTTATTTATGCCATAAAACATGAATAGACAATTTATATGTCCCATATTTTAAACCAAACATGAATTAGATTTGAGAAGTGGACGAAGAAGAAGAAGTTGCAATAATTTACATCTATTCTCAATTGATAACAAAAATTAATTCATATTAACGTGCCAGAAAAGAACTGAAATTGAACTACTTTATTTTTCTATTTCATATTAATTCCCACTCACCTGGCACTTGAGCTTGCACAAATTTGAAAAAAGCTTTACTTTAATCTTTCTCCCTTTGGTTCTTCTAAATTCCCCAAATTGCTTGAATATATAGATAATTTAATTTGGTAGAGATTTGTTTATCTAGTAGAGAAAAGGAGGAAGAATAATACACACTAATTTTACTGTAGAATTATGGCGATGGCTGAATAAGAGATTATGTTTAGGTTATATGGTTTATTTATAGATTGTCTGAGTGAATATAATCCATTAGATTATTTTAGATTAAATCTGGTTCATTCATACACTTAATGGTTATCCATTCCAGCCCATACACATCACTCAACCAATAAAATTTATCCATCTCATCCTATTACATCACTGGAGCGAATGGGAAGCCGCCACATGTCAGAAACAACGCTGAAATATGTAGGAAAATCGCTAGAAATAAACCAGCTAAAAAAACAATCGCTCCAGATTTTGGGCGACAATGGGACTTGATCCCTAGTCACTAAGGAAGTCAACATGCGCCTTTACCACTGTACCAAATGCGCTTTTAATTTCTTTTTAATAATATTTCCCGTAAAATATCGGGGTGTTACATTCCCCCCTTAAAGGATTTCGTCCTTGAAATCTCCAAAGACCGAAGAACGTAATTAACAACCAGCATCCAAGAACTACATCCATCTACTCAACCATCATCCATTTCTACCATTGTCCTTGTTTTTAACTAATGCAATTTATGATTTATGCATAGTTAAATGCATATGAACTTACCTAATGCGAAAAGGTAGACGGTTTACTGATTCAGTTGACCTCTTGTAATGCAAGTATGCTTACGCCATGCAACCAAATGTATGCAATTACCCTAGTATAATTGATAATTCTATATGTATGCTTCAATCTTTCACCCAAATGCACCATCCATATGCAACATCCATTTATACACACACACACACACATATATATATATATACACACACACATAACCATGTGAAAATGCAATAGATAACAGGCACGCATATGCAGATGTGTGTACCTAGTTGGTTGATTATCCTAATAAATATCTATTTAGTGCATGCAATGCATCCATTTGCAAACATTGGCATCCACTTGCAATCATTTTCATCCATCAAACATAATATGCCCTAATGACATGTTTACAACCAAGCTACCATCCATAGGTTTCACCTAAAGATTATCAAAAAGACCCTAACTAAGGAAAGATCAAAGATAGAATATTTGAAGTGTACCTTCAAATAGAAAAGGATAAGAAGTTCGAATTCTCTCCTTAGATTCCCATGTGCGCTCCTTGGGGTCATCTCCCCACTGAACCTTCACTAAACAAAATTCCTTGTTGCGTAATCTCTTGATGTTGTGTTCCAATATACGGGTGGGTGTACGACGCACAAGTGATTCACGCTCTACCTCCACTTCCCTTAGTTGATCGGGTTCTACTACTACTATGGAATCATGCAGACACTTCCTCAGATGCGAAACATGAAAAACATCATGAACTCCTGCTAACTTATCTGGAAGATCAACTCTATATGCCACTTTTCCAATCCGTGCGGTAATAGGGAAGGGTCCTACAGATCTCGGTGCCAACTTACCCACTAAGCCAAATCTCATAACGTTTCTCAGAGGAGAAAACTTGATAAAAACCATATCTCCAACCTTAAACTCCAAATCTAAGCGTCTTCTGTCGGCATATGACTTTTGTCTATCTTGTGCAGTCTTCAACCTCTTACGAATCAAATCCACCTTCTCGGAAGTTTCCCTCACCAAGTCTGGTCCAAGCAAGATCCTATCAGTGGTATCCCACCAATAAGCTGGTGATCTACATGGTTTGCCATAGAGGGCCTCGAACGGTGCCATCCCAATGCTTGCTTGATAACTGTTATTATACGCAAACTCGGCCAAAGGCAGGTGGTCTTCCCAAGAGCCTCCGTAGTCAATGATGCAATATCTGAGCAAATCTTTCAAAACCCTATTTACCCTCTCAGTCTGTCCATATGTCTGAGGGTGATATGTCGTGCTCAGATTCAATTCAGTTCCCAAGGCTTGCTGAAGACTCCTCCAAAACTCACTGGTGAATAATGGATCTCTATCGTTCACAATGCTGGCAGGAACTCCATGAAGCCTAACTATCTCCCTTACATAAAGAGTCGCCAAAGAAGCTGTCGTCCTATTACTCTTAATGGGTATAAAATGAGCGCTCTTTGTCAGTCTATCCACAATGACCCAAATGCTCGTGTTTCCTCTACGTGACCGTGGTAATCCATCTACGAAATCCATAAAGACGCTCTCCCATTTCCGTAATGGAATATCCAATGGCTGCAACAGTCCTTCAGGCTTCTTCTATTCCGCCTTTACCCTTTGGCAAGTGATGCACTTCGATACATACTCTGCCACCCTCTTCTTCATTCCAGGCCAATAGAATACCCTCTTCATATCCCAGTACATCTTATCACCACCGAGGTAAACTGTCATCCTAGAATGATGTGACGACCCAATTTTTGGACGTTTGTTAATCGGATAATTAACTGATTTTATTAATGAAATATTAATTTTGATCAGTCGAACAAATGAATTTCTGATATTTAAAATATCTGGATATATATAAATTGGCTTAAAAACTATGGTTTGGAAATTCATAATAAATATCTCAAAGAAAATTAGAAATAAAACTCTACCTTTTAAACACTAAATATAAGTGTATATATATATAAGAAAATAATTTAAGTGATGATACTTAAACTTAAAATAAAAATAAAAATATATGATTAAGGGACCGGAATAAAAGAATATAAGTGATTATATATTGTTGTATGAAAACATGGAATAAAGCATAAAAAATAACCATGGTAAAATGTATGAATATATTTATATGTATATGAGGCAAATAAGACCAAGAAGTATATGTATGCATATGTATGACATGTATATACATATGAATGGATGAGTGTGTAGACAAAAGAAGGGGCACACATTAAATGCACAGCCCATAAACATCTAATCTCCATTTCAATAAATCACTTCAATTTCAAAAGATCATATCAGGTCAAAATAATTGCTGACCAAAGAAAATAGAAAAAAATAATAAAAATAAAAATGAAAGAAGCTTACGGTAGAAGGCAGCCTACCCCTTTTCTTATTTTTACATCCACTCCTGTCTTCTTTTCTTCATTCATTCGAAACTAAGCTAAGTAAAACAAAAGAGATCAAGCTAGCAACAAATTCAAACTCAACAATTAAGTAGCAGATCAACAATCAAGCATAAATTCAAAGTTCAAGTGCAGATTTCAAATTTTCCAAAAGCCTGCTCTTTGTTCAAATTTTTTCAAGTGAGTAAACAATTGTTTTAAAGGTTTGAATCTAGTTTTAACTTTGATATATATGATGAAATCTTGTGATAATGTAGTGTAAATGGTTGGCAAGAATGTTGGCTGTGAATGCATGTTTTGTACATATATGTATGTGTATATTTGTTTTGTGTATCTTCTCTGTTTAACAGGCTTCCAAATCCATATAAAAATTTATATCTAGCAAACGAATTAGTTTTAGACCAAGATCCTTAAAAGAAAAAGAATTGAAACATGCTAATTTGAATTTTAAAAATAGTTTCAAGATTGTATATTTGGTGAATATTCCAACAATAAAGAAATATAGTGATAATCTAAAATTTGTTCAAAATCATACATTTGGATTTCAAGTTCTGATTATATGAATGAATTTGTATTGCTAAACGATGATTTTTGAAAATCATTTCATAATTTATAAGTCTATATTCGATGAGAGATTTCGAGTTGTCCAGAATTTGGGTTTGTGACGATTCCTAATGAACGATGAGGTGTTGGTCGTCACGGTCGAGGTTGGAGGAAGCTTGGAGGTTGGTGAACCTAGGAAAAATGCTAGGAGTGTTTCTAGATGATCGTGGTGGCCATACGCCAGTGATGTAGGGTTTCATACCTGTTTTTATCAACGTTGTTTTAGGGGCTTTTGCGACGTCGGGGTTGGATCGGGTTCGATCGCGAGGTGGGGGATCGAGGCTGGAAGTCAAGGCGAAGCTCTGGTGTAGTTCGGGTGGCCTCTGGTGATCTTGGTTGACGGAACGAAGTGGTTTTGGTAACTAGGTTCATTCCAGATTAGGTGAGCTCGAGCTTGATTTCGATTTCAAGCTCGAATCAAAACCTGGATGGTCGGGACCGATGGAGGAGGCCAGCAACGACTTGTTGGCAACGACGATGATGGTCGGAGCGAGACTGAGCCATCGTACATGTGCATGACATATCACTGTATATGGGTTCGTATAGATGCTTTGGGGAAGAAGCAGTTCTCTCGGGTTCGACTCGAAGAGATTCGCGAAATAGCTCGGGGGAAAAGAAGATGTGAGATAATCCGAAGTTGGGCTCGGGTAAACAAGTGTTTGGCTCGGGTTGTTGATGATACAGCAGGGTTTTAAAATTTAAAGTTAATATTTAACAAAGTTTAAACAATATAAATGTTTAAATCAAGTTTTTAACAAACACAAGAAGATGAACAAAGTTTAAAAAGGCAATGGTAAATTTAATCAAGTTTTCAAAATATATTAACTTTGTTTTAGAAGTTAAAATGAAAATTAAACAAGTTTTTAACAAAGTTTCAAAGTTTAATTTTTAAGTTAAATGTTTAAAATTGATTTGTTTTTAAAGTAATATATGTAAGGTTAATTATGTATGTAATTTCTAAATGCTTTCAAATGGAATTTAAATAATTAATTACTTAATGTAGGAAATTAATTAATTAATGTGATTTATTAAAGGTTAATCACTTAATGAAATTAATTTATGATAATTACTTAATAAAAGTAATTAAAAAGGATAATTACTTAATGTCATTAATTAAGGAGGGTAATTAATGGGTAATTACTAAATGTGATTTATTAAATGATAATTGAGGATGAATTACTTAGAGTAATTAATTAAAGGATTGATTAATTAAGGAAATTAAATTAAGGATTAGTTAAATAATGTGATTAATTAAAGGATAATTAATCAATATAAGTGATTATAGAATAATTAATTAGAGTAATTAATTAATGTAACGACCCACTATTTTGGACCATTCAAATCGACAATAATCCACACATGTCAGACTTGAATAATGCAAAATAATAGATTGTAATAAAATTTGGACCAAATAAAATCAATCACAGAATCACAGACACAGAAATATCAGAATAACTCGCAGCGGAATTTAAATAACTATAGTGGTTCATGAAGCCACTAAAATACATAGTCTCAAATCAAATACAAAATACATAGTCTGAAACCCAATACAGTTCTGAAACAAGTACAATAGAAATCCTAAATACACAAGTCTCTAAAACAAAAGCTGAAATAAGAAAACTGAAACTGAAATAGGTAGATAACTAGATAAGCAGAATCTCCAGCGACTCCGAGCTCCAGAAAAGTGAATCCAAAGCTGTGAATACTCAGGCTGACCCAAGCGTAAAATAAAACATAAACACTCGAGTCAGGATATACATACTTATACAATGTAAACCAACTCAAATGAACTGTAGTAAAGGTACAAGTAACTTAGAAGATGCTTGGGACCGCCCATCCTCTAAGGATCCGTTAAAATATCTACTATGTAGTAATATTCGCTAATATAATAGTGTCTAAATAAGTAAAGTATAATCATATCGGAAAATAGCGTTAAGGGGATGGAGAACCTTAACGCGGTCGGATCTTAAAATCATAATCGTAGTAAAGCTCGATATGGTAGGTGACACGGCACAACTAGGCAATGCCAGGGTAGATATACCAATTACGCATCCGGACTAGTGGTGACGCATAGCAGCCACTACCGCCCACCTCGAACAACACTCCCAAATCAAGGGTGGCCACCAAATCAATCACAAGTAATAGAATGGTATCGAAGAAGTGTGTCCGATAAGAGGTGCTACCTCATTGGTCCGTCAATCTGTAACGACCCTAGATTCTAAATATATTTAAATTGATAATTAATTGAATTTTAAAGACAATTTGTAAAATTGATCGATTAAAGTGATGCGAGTTTCCCCGAATTAAAATAAATTTTGTATAAATCATTTAAATTTAAAAATAATATATATAGTAATAGATTACAAAATAATAAAAGAAAAATAAAATAAAGTAAAAATAGAAGTTTACTCGTATTATAAAATAACGAGACAAGGCAAAATAAAATCTAATAGCATTATAAAGTAATAAAATAAAATACGTGTTTAAATTTCAAAACATTCTCTTATACTATGTATTAATACATAAGGAGTAGAATGAAATATGAAGTGTGAGAGAAGACAGCAACTATACATGTACACTTGCCAAATAAAGAAACAAAAATAAATGGAAAAGCTTGCAAAAGAAGACACCTGAATATCTTCATACCTGTACATACGAGATAAAGAAAAAAAAAGATAAGTATGGTACAAACTAATTTATGCTAGCACACAAGAAATATACATCAGCCGAGTAAAGTATATATGCTAGGCAAAAGAAAGATGAAATATCTTTGTCCAAAGAGGTTAAGTATAGACATAAAGTACGCAAACATTAAATGCTTTCACAGCTCAAAGTATTTTTGGTCGATTCGAAAATATACAAATGTGCTTTCAGCCTCCATAAGCAAGGACATCTCTGGTATATTGTACAAGATAATGTAATGATCTTGTTGAATAAAATATATCACCTGTATATTCTTCCTATATATCAATCTTCCTTCTCAGTTCGTTAACCTGAGAAGAAAAAAGGCAAACTAGAAACCATTGTTTGAAAACCAAACTAAAAAAAAAAACAATACGAAAATCAAAGCCAGAGGATTTAAAGAAGAAGAATTTCAACTTGAAGTGTTCAAGCCTGGTTCAACATCATCCCTCTGTTCTTCTTTTTCTTCTCTGAAAATAAGGTGAGCAAACTCCCTTATTTTTGCTTATATTCCTTGATATGGTAATGAATGCTTGAAGTATGATCTGGGCTGTTGTTTCAAGTGGAATTATGTTTGTATATACATATAAGTATGTATATATGATTGTGCATGTCTGGGTTACAGACAAATATTCTTGTTCCAGGTTTACAGAGTAAACCTATTTCTAAAATCCAAATCTCTCCCTCTGTTTATATTCAAGGATTGGAATCTAATGTGAGTAACAAATGTTTTTAAAATATAAGTATATAGTTGTTTTACTTGATCATCTCAGAATATAAACATGCCTGTGAATATGTTTTAACTCTGTGAATATATATGTAGATGTTTTGTGTATGGTCTGGGTATTTTCTGTTTTCAATTACAGGTCCTAAACCCATTTATAAATCAATTACCCATGATTCAATCTTCACTTCTACCTTAGTTTAGAACAATATAGGTTGTTATACCATGGACTTTAGATTACAAACTATTTTAAACTAAACATCTTTGAGTTGCCTCTGAAAACAAAGAAAATACAGAGCACCACTAAACCAAGTCAAAATCCAACTGTCAAAACTCTTAGATTCAGGTATACACATGGATTGCTTATACAAAAATAGGATTTTTAACACTAAAATCTAAATTTTTAGTGGTGGGATTCGAGAGCAGTTTGGATTTGATCAGAAAAGTATTGCGAGGAGATTTCTGATGATCTATGGAAAGGTGGTGGTCGGGGTTCTGCATATCGATGGAGGAGTGATCGTAGCTCACGGGAAAAATACTGGAGTGTGATGAATTTCGTCATGGAAGATGGGGCGATGGAATTCTTCCTGGAGCCCTAGTTTTTCTAAGTAGGGAAAGTATGATCACCACGGCCGGCGTGGTTGATCGAGTGCGACGAAACGTTGAGGAAAGGTGGCGGGGGAGTTCGTCGAGGTGTGGGTGAATTTTCGCGTCATCTGATAGTCGGAGTCGCCTGGACGAGGAGGTTTAGGCCGGGGTTGTTTTATCAGGTGGAGTTCGAGAGTGCTCGAATCCGTCTGGGACTTCGTGGCACAGTTTGGATGGTCGGGATCGTGCTGGTGGAGGATCGTTGATGAGGCTGGAGGGTCGTCAGAGGTAGCGGCGGCGGAAACGAGCCGTGCACGTGCATGTAGGAAATTTTGTGCATCTGGGGTTTTCGTATTATTGAAGAAGATGAGTTCTCGGGTTCGTGCTCGTGTAACTCGCGAGATCAACTCGAAGCAGTTGAAGTTTTGGTGAGGCCCGAAGTTTGCTCGGGGAAACTATGGGTTTGACCCGAGTAATTGAGATTACAGTTTAAAATTTTTAAACAAATCCAGTTTAAACAAATTTCTTAATTAATTCTTTTATATAATGATTGTTTTAGTTAAGTTTGGATTAGTTAAGGGTTTTAAATAAATTATTTTAAATTAATTTAGTTAAAGTGTTTTAAAATATATATATATAACTTTTATTTTAAAGTTTATTTTTAAAAATAAATGTAATATTGTAAGTAAGTAATTAAAAGGTTAAAATCATTAATGGAGAATTATTAATTAAATATTAATTAATGATTAAAATTGATAAATCAAGTGATTAAGAAATAATTGATTAAAGATAATTTATTTAATGAGTTAAAAGTTGATTTATTTATCAAATGATTAGTAAAAGGAAAATTAATTAATATGGTTAATAAATTAAAGCAATAAATGTTAAAGATAATAAATCAAAGATAAATAAATCAATGAAGGTGATTAAGGAATGATAATTAATTGAGGAGTAATTAATTAAAGTAATTAATTAAAGGATAGCTAAATAATTAAAAGTTAATTATTTAATAATTAAAGGTTAAATAATTTATTATCAAAAGTTAAATAATTTATTAATGATTAATTAACCAAGATTTGTAGTTTATTCATAAGTAATTAATCTGGTATAAATTAATTATAATCAGATATTAATTGATTTTACCTATGGATATTTGGGTTCTATTTGGATGACTTGATTGTTGATATCCTTGATTAGTGATACACCTTGATTTACGTTGTGATCTGAAATTTCTATTTCTGTGATATATTACTATGTGAATATGAAAACCCTTGACCGTAAACGACACTTGAATTTTGATGCGACAGGGAGTCGGATTCCAGTTGGTTATCCGAAACCCACATCGAATTGTAATAGTGAATTTTTGTGACCGATAAATTTATATATCTATGATCTGTGAATGAACGATAAGCGTGTTCTTATACCGCTTATCGAATTATATTTCTGTATTCTGATATGTGATGATTCATTTTGTTGCACTACTGTGTGAAACCCCTGGACTACACTTTTACACACACAAATATGGATTTCACGTGGAAATCGGTTAAGTCACAGATAATTTAAATTTGATGTTTTTGAAATTGAAATTTTAATTTCAATTGATTTTGGAATTTGAAATTCGGGTTTAAAGTGAAAAGCTTTTGAAATGGAATTTCAAAGATAAAAGTTATTTTGAGTAACTTAATCGAGTTTTGAAAATTTAAATAATTTGATTTAAATTTGAATTCAAGTTTGAAATTGAATCCTATGATTTGAAACTAGGGATTAAAGATGATATAAATGTGTTTATATAAAGTTAAACCATTTAAAAGTGAAATTTTGAGAATTTGGATTTAACCCAAAGACTTTAACTCGTATGAATGAATCGGATTTTCTGAAATGAAACTGTTGTTTTTAAATAATAAAAGCTTTCAGATAAGCAATGAAATTCCAGTTTAATTAAAGGAATTTCAATATTGAATTGAAAAAATGGTTTTCCAAGTTATGAATGAATTGTTTTGAAAAGCTATGATTTGAATCTGTTATCTTTAACAGATTTAAATTAATGATTGGTTTAAACCATTCGAAATGGAATTGTTTGAAAGCTATAAGTTAAATCTTTGATTTAAAGGTTTAACGAGTTAATCGAATTGAAAGGGAAATTAATTTGGAAAATCTGTGAATGAATCTTTTGTTTAAAAGATTAAAGTGTGGAAACTGTTTAAACCGTAAAGATGAATCTTCTTGTTTAAAGATGTAAATGGTAATTTGTTTTAACCATTTGAAAAGAAAGATTTTGGGTAATAAGTTGTGACTTAATTGAAATCCCATATCCATATGTTTTAAATATTTCGCTCACTATTCGGTTTAGCCGGGAGAGGACCTTTGGGTCGTATAACCCATTCCGAATATGTGATACGTCGTATATGGATAGCATTTGAAGACCGGTGTTGAAGACCGGATATTTTTGAAAACGGAAGGATTACCGTCGAGTTACTCTGCATCGGCTGATCCCCGATATAGAGGTTTTATCACCCTTAGTGACGGGAAGTCCGGACGTGATTGGAAATTATCCGGATTTGCAAGGGCTTCGTGAGAAGTGCCTTCGGTTCTGTTCGATCCCGGAACAGACTTGTATGGATACATGTCTGACATTACACTTTGAGATATAAAGCCGATTTCTTTCAAATACATTTCTGTTGGTGGCGGAGAATTTATTCTCTTAGCTTAACACCCTTCTCTGAGACGTACGAGCTCAGAGGTTATGTAGTTGAAATTTATCAGCGATATACTCCCAATTTGGTAATGTGGCATGCTGAGTGTTGCTGTGTGATGATCAGTGTTTGATCATTTGTGATATGATCATTTGTTTGAACATTTATCTTTGTGATCATAGGTTGATCATCTGTTGACCCAAAGCGTGGCTTTTTGAAAAAGCGTAGCTTTGTGGACGAGACTTCGTCAGGGCCTCACAACCCGGAAATGGTCGAAACAGGAATGTTGCAGCAAGGTTATGAGGGTCGCGCCCTTTAGGGTATGTCATTTCCTTCTGGAAAGGGGTGGTATCATGGTATGGAGCCCAGATACTTACTCATGTGGATACACTTTATTATGTGTGATGTTGGTTTAGAGGCGCCTCGGATAAAGGTCCCAAAGGACCGGGGGGTGGCATATTCGTGAGTTACCTGTTACAGAGGTAACCCGGCCTTGTGTTTGCAGAGAGCAGTTTGTCTCTCGGGACGTCCCGCCAGAGGCGATCCCATGCGGCGGAAGGAAGTTCCTTAGCCTGACCATTTGTTGGAAATCCATTTCTCCAATACGGAACTTGTACGGTTTTAGTTGTAGAACCTGCCATTTACGTACGGTGGTCACCACTGTTTAGATGGTAGCTATAGTAGGCATACGATACTGGTCGTATGTTGGCTAAGATTAATATTATACTTTCGAAATGTTTTTCTACACTATGCACTAATGATATTATCTAATGATTTTGCGTAGTAAGCATGTTTGACTATCATAAGAAGAAATCTCCTCCAATTCTGCGTTTGCATTGTGTGTGTGGTGGGAGGTCCTATGGTAGTTTCATTTTCTAAAAAGCATTGCGGATTTCAATGTTTAAAATCCTTTTGTTGTTGTTTAAAGATAAACTGTTTTTGTTGCTCACACCAGTCCCATGAGTGATCCGGAGTTTATTGTTCCCTTCCTAAACTCTGGGTGCTCATAATTTTCCACACGAGCAATCTAGAGTTGGGGTTTTCAGATATTCAGGTTGAGTAGATTATCTGGAGCTAGTTCATTCATCGGAGTTGCTTATCTTGGAGTTGTGGATTCATTCTTGTCTGAAGATCATTTTGGAGTCATCGCTTCTATTGATATTGTTCCGCTGCTGTTGTTATCGTTTTCTTTTCCGCTGCTATTTGTTGTATCATATCTCTGATGTATATTGATATCTGTTGTATCACTCTGTTGTATCAGATATTGTATATCAATGTACTATTCTTTTCTTCCGCTGTGTTATTTACTTAATTGTGTTATAGCTCCGGCGAATCGGATTTGTACGGTCGAATCTGCGGCATTCTAGTACAATGTGAAGTACGGATGTTGATTTTCGAGCGGGCAAAACCCGATACGTCACATGTGGTATCAGAGCTAAGGTTGAACTTTAGCTCAGGAGTATAACACGTTAAGTAGCTCATTAGAGATAGGGTGAAGTATACCCTAGAATGAGTATTCCTCAGATATCCATCCGAATGTCTCAGTAAATTCTCTTGCTATCCA
This sequence comes from Allium fistulosum, assembly GCA_030737815.1. NCBI lineage: Eukaryota > Viridiplantae > Streptophyta > Magnoliopsida > Asparagales > Amaryllidaceae > Allium > Allium fistulosum. Next base: position 1,030,569,325 of record CM060902.1, read on the forward strand.
CTGATAGTAGATATGAGTGCAAGAAGAGGATGAGATAGGGGACGGAGAATACGACTATAAATGGTCGATACCCTGTAACAACAAGGAAATAATTTTTTCTCTATCAATCTCTTTTGTTCGTCATCTTTTCTGAATTCTTCGATAGTTTCTGGTGGATCCAGAAAGAAATTCAATATATAAAAATGGGACATAAACTCCAGATAGGCCAGACTTGTTTGTTTGGATGTATTGGTTGCTTTGATTGCTATGGTTGATAGGTATAGTTTAGTTCTAAACTAAAAATTTTGAAATCGTATCCATATATCTGTCTATTCTTTGGGTCCCAGTATATTCTACGAATGGTTAGTTATTCTTTCGAACTAACCGATGTCACTGCATATTTCGTAGATCTGGTTAACCCGAGTATCTTCTGAAGTGTTAAAACAGATTCGTTCTTGTATCTATTATTGATATTCTGATTTGGTAAGCCAAATGTAGAATAGATATTCAGTTTGAATTGATGAAATATTTTTCATCTATCTTTTTGTCTCCTTGGTAATTTCGAGGACGAAATTCTTTTAAGGGGGGAAGTTTGTAACGACCCTAGATTCTAAATATATTTAAATTGATAATTAATTGAATTTTAAAGACAATTTGTAAAATTGATCGATTAAAGTGATGCGAGTTTCCCCGAATTAAAATAAATTTTGTATAAATCATTTAAATTTAAAAATAATATATATAGTAATAGATTACAAAATAATAAAAGAAAAATAAAATAAAGTAAAAATAGAAGTTTACTCGTATTATAAAATAACGAGACAAGGCAAAATAAAATCTAATAGCATTATAAAGTAATAAAATAAAATACGTGTTTAAATTTCAAAACATTCTCTTATACTATGTATTAATACATAAGGAGTAGAATGAAATATGAAGTGTGAGAGAAGACAGCAACTATACATGTACACTTGCCAAATGAAGAAACAAAAATAAATGGAAAAGCTTGCAAAAGAAGACACCTGAATATCTTCATACCTGTACAAACGAGATAAAGAAAAAAAAAAGATAAGTATGGTACAAACTAATTTATGCTAGCACACAAGAAATATACATCAGCCGAGTAAAGTATATATGCTAGGCAAAAGAAAGATGAAATATCTTTGTCCAAAGAGGTTAAGTATAGACATAAAGTACGCAAACATTAAATGCTTTCACAGCTCAAAGTATTTTTGGTCGATTCGAAAATATACAAATGTGCTTTCAGCCTCCATAAGCAAGGACATCTCTGGTATATTGTACAAGATAATGTAATAATCTTGTTGAATAAAATATATCACCTGTATATTCTTCCTATATATCAATCTTCCTTCTCAGTTCGTTAACCTAAGAAGAAAAAAGGCAAACTAGAAACCATTGTTTGAAAACCAAACTAAAAAAAAACAACAATACAAAAATCAAAGCCAGAGGATTTAAAGAAGAAGAATTTCAACTTGAAGTGTTCAAGCCTGGTTCAACATCATCCCTCTGTTCTTCTTTTTCTTCTCTGAAAATAAGGTGAGCAAACTCCCTTATTTTTGCTTATATTCCTTGATATGGTAATGAATGCTTGAAGTATGATCTGGGCTGTTGTTTCAAGTGGAATTATGTTTGTATATACATATAAGTATGTATATATGATTGTGCTTGTCTGGGTTACAGACAAATATTCTTATTCCAGGTTTACAGAGTAAACCTATTTCTAAAATCCAAATCTCTCCCTCTGTTTATATTCAAGGATTGGAATCTAATGTGAGTAACAAATGTTTTTAAAATATAAGTATATAGTTGTTTTACTTGATCGTCTAAGAATATAAACATGCCTGTGAATATGTTTTAACTCTGTGAATATATATGTAGATGTTTTGTGTATGGTCTAGGTATTTTCTGTTTTCAATTACAGGTCCTAAACCCATTTATAAATCAATTACCCATGATTCAATCTTCACTTCTACCTTAGTTTAGAACAATATAGGTTGTTATACCATGGACTTTAGATTACAAACTATTTTAAACTAAACATCTTTGAGTTGCCTCTGAAAACAAAGAAAATACAGAGCACCACTAAACCAAGTCAAAATCCAACTGTCAAAACTCTTAGATTCAGGTATACACATGGATTGCTTATACAAAAATAGGATTTTTAACACTAAAATCTAAATTTTTAGTGGTGGGATTCGAGAGCAGTTTGGATTTGATCAGAAAAGTGTTGCGAGGAGATTTCTGATGATCTATGGAAAGGTGGTGGTCGGGGTTCTGCATATCGATGGAGGAGTGATCGTAGCTCACGGGAAAAATACTGGAGTGTGATGAATTTCGTCATGGAAGATGGGGCGATGGAATTCTTCCTGGAGCCCTAGTTTTTATGAGTAGGGAAAGTATGATCACCACGGCCGGCGTGGTTGATCGAGTGTGACGAAACGTTGAGGAAAGGTGGCGGGGGAGTTCGTCGAGGTGTGGGTGAATTTTCGCGTCATCTGATAGTCGGAGTCGCCTGGACGAGGAGGTTTAGGTCGGGGTTGTTTTATCAGGTGGAGTTCGAGAGTGCTCGAATCCGTCTGGGACTTCGTGGCACAGTTTGGATGGTCGGGATCGTGCTGGTGGAGGATCGTTGATGAGGCTGGAGGGTCGTCAGAGGTAGCGGCGGCGGAAACGAGCCGTGCACGTACACGTAGGAAATTTTGTGCATCTGGGGTTTTCGTATTGTTGAAGAAGATGAGTTCTCGGGTTCGTGCTTGTGTAACTCGCGAGATCAACTCGAAGCAGTTGAAGTTTTGGTGAGGCCCGAAGTTTGCTCGGGGAAACTATGGGTTTGACCCGAGTAATTGAGATTACAGTTTAAAATTTTTAAACAAATCCAGTTTAAACAAATTTCTTAATTAATTCTTTTATATAATGATTGTTTTAGTTAAGTTTGGATTAGTTAAGGGTTTTAAATAAATTATTTTAAATTAATTTAGTTAAAGTGTTTTAAAATATATATATATAACTTTTATTTTAAAGTTTATTTTTAAAAATAAATGTAATATTGTAAGTAAGTAATTAAAAGGTTAAAATCATTAATGGAGAATTATTAATTAAATATTAATTAATGATTAAAATTGATAAATCAAGTGATTAAGAAATAATTGATTAAAGATAATTTATTTAATGAGTTAAAAGTTGATTTATTTATCAAATGATTAGTAAAAGGAAAATTAATTAATATGGTTAATAAATTAAAGCAATAAATGTTAAAGATAATAAATCAAAGATAAATAAATCAATGAAGGTGATTAAGGAATGATAATTAATTGAGGAGTAATTAATTAAAGTAATTAATTAAAGGATAGCTAAATAATTAAAAGTTAATTATTTAATAATTAAAGGTTAAATAATTTATTATCAAAAGTTAAATAATTTATTAATGATTAATTAACCAAGATTTGTAGTTTATTCATAAGTAATTAATTTGGTATAAATTAATTATAATCAGATATTAATTGATTTTACCTATGGATATTTGGGTTCTATTTGGATGACTTGATTGTTGATATCCTTGATTAGTGATACACCTTGATTTACGTTGTGATCTGAAATTTCTATTTCTGTGATATATTACTATGTGAATATGAAAACCCTTGACCGTAAACGACACTTGAATTTTGATGCGACAGGGAGTCGGATTCCAGTTGGTTATCCGAAACCCACATCGAATTGTAATAGTGAATTTTTGTGACCGATAAATTTATATATCTATGATCTGTGAATGAACGATAAGCGTGTTCTTATACCGCTTATCGAATTATATTTCTGTATTCTGATATGTGATGATTCATTTTGTTGCACTACTGTGTGAAACCCCTGGACTACACTTTTACACACACAAATATGGATTTCACGTGGAAATCGGTTAAGTCACAGATAATTTAAATTTGATGTTTTTGAAATTGAAATTTTAATTTCAATTGATTTTGAAATTTGAAATTCGGGTTTAAAGTGAAAAGCTTTTGAAATGGAATTTCAAAGATAAAAGTTATTTTGAGTAACTTAATCGAGTTTTGAAAATTTAAATAATTTGATTTAAATTTGAATTCAAGTTTGAAATTGAATCCTATGATTTGAAACTAGGGATTAAAGATGATATAAATGTGTTTATATAAAGTTAAACCATTTAAAAGTGAAATTTTGAGAATTTGGATTTAACCCAAAGACTTTAACTCGTATGAATGAATCGGATTTTCTGAAATGAAACTGTTGTTTTTAAATAATAAAAGCTTTCAGATAAGCAATGAAATTCCAGTTTAATTAAAGGAATTTCAATATTGAATTGAAAAAATGGTTTTCCAAGTTATGAATGAATTGTTTTGAAAAGCTATGATTTGAATCTGTTATCTTTAACAGATTTAAATTAATGATTGGTTTAAACCATTCGAAATGGAATTGTTTGAAAGCTATAAGTTAAATCTTTGATTTAAAGGTTTAACGAGTTAATCGAATTGAAAGGGAAATTAATTTGGAAAATCTGTGAATGAATCTTTTGTTTAAAAGATTAAAGTGTGGAAACTGTTTAAACCGTAAAGATGAATCTTCTTGTTTAAAGATGTAAATGGTAATTTGTTTTAACCATTTGAAAAGAAAGATTTTGGGTAATAAGTTGTGACTTAATTGAAATCCCATATCCATATGTTTTAAATATTTCGCTCACTATTCGGTTTAGCCGGGAGAGGACCTTTGGGTCGTATAACCCATTCCGAATATGTGATACGTCGTATATGGATAGCATTTGAAGACCGGTGTTGAAGACCGGATATTTTTGAAAACGGAAGGATTACCGTCGAGTTACTCTGCATCGGCTGATCCCCGATATAGAGGTTTTATCACCCTTAGTGACGGGAAGTCCGGACGTGATTGGAAATTATCCGGATTTGCAAGGGCTTCGTGAGAAGTGCCTTCGGTTCTGTTCGATCCCGGAACAGACTTGTATGGATACATGTCTGACATTACACTTTGAGATATAAAGCCGATTTCTTTCAAATACATTTCTGTTGGTGGCGGAGAATTTATTCTCTTAGCTTAACACCCTTCTCTGAGACGTACGAGCTCAGAGGTTATGTAGTTGAAATTTATCAGCGATATACTCCCAATTTGGTAATGTGGCATGCTGAGTGTTGCTGTGTGATGATCAGTGTTTGATCATTTGTGATATGATCATTTGTTTGAACATTTATCTTTGTGATCATAGGTTGATCATCTGTTGACCCAAAGCGTGGCTTTTTGAAAAAGCGTAGCTTTGTGGACGAGACTTCGTCAGGGCCTCACAACCCGGAAATGGTCGAAACAGGAATGTTGCAGCAAGGTTATGAGGGTCGCGCCCTTTAGGGTATGTCATTTCCTTCTGGAAAGGGGTGGTATCATGGTATGGAGCCCAGATACTTACTCATGTGGATACACTTTATTATGTGTGATGTTGGTTTAGAGGCGCCTCGGATAAAGGTCCCAAAGGACCGGGGGGTGGCATATTCGTGAGTTACCTGTTACAGGGGTAACCCGGCCTTGTGTTTGCAGAGAGCAGTTTGTCTCTCGGGACGTCCCGCCAGAGGCGATCCCATGCGGCGGAAGGAAGTTCCTTAGCCTGACCATTTGTTGGAAATCCATTTCTCCAATACGGAACTTGTACGGTTTTAGTTGTAGAACCTGCCATTTACGTACGGTGGTCACCACTGTTTAGATGGTAGCTATAGTAGGCATACGATACTGGTCGTATGTTGGCTAAGATTAATATTATACTTTCGAAATGTTTTTCTACACTATGCACTAATGATAATATCTAATGATTTTGCGTAGTAAGCATGTTTGACTATCATAAGAAGAAATCTCCTCCAATTCTGCGTTTGCATTGTGTGTGTGGTGGGAGGTCCTATGGTAGTTTCATTTTCTAAAAAGCATTGCGGATTTCAATGTTTAAAATCCTTTTGTTGTTGTTTAAAGATAAACTGTTTTTGTTGCTCACACCAGTCCCATGACTGATCCGGAGTTTATTGTTCCCTTCCTAAACTCTGGGTGCTCATAATTTTCCACACGAGCAATCTAGAGTTGGGGTTTTCAGATATTCAGGTTGAGTAGATTATCTGGAGCTAGTTCATTCATCGGAGTTGCTTATCTTGGAGTTGTGGATTCATTCTTGTCTGAAGATCATTTTGGAGTCATCGCTTCTATTGATATTGTTTCGCTGCTGTTGTTATCGTTTTCTTTTCCGCTGCTATTTGTTGTATCATATCTCTGATGTATATTGATATCTGTTGTATCACTTTGTTGTATCAGATATTGTATATCAATGTACTATTCTTTTCTTCCGCTGTGTTATTTACTTAATTGTGTTATAGCTCCGGCGAATCGGATTTGTACGGTCGAATCTGCGGCATTCTAGTACAATGTGAAGTACGGATGTTGATTTTCGAGCGGGCAAAACCCGATACGTCACACAATCGCTCCTTTTTTAGCCACCTTATGCCAACTCACGGGAGTTGGGTCCACGTAACATACCTTAAGAACGTCGCCACCATCATACTTCATTCTGGAATCTCCACCGCGTACACGGTTGTCAAAGTGGTTTTCGGTATCGACAGAGAGTATGTCCATATCCGATCCCGATCTCTTTGCCAACCAATTGTTATTATAACCCGTGGTTATAGATTTAAAACAATTTGTCAATTATACTTCGAATTAAACCATTTAAAAACAAAGTCATTGTTATTTTAAATCAAATCTTAAATTCCCAAAGTTTAACCTTTTCAGAGCTCATTTATTCACTTAAAACAATAGCATTAAAATTCTCAACTTTCACAACATTTAAAAGAGTGTTGCGGTAAGTTATAATTAAAAAACAATTTATTTAGAAAAGACAGCATTTATAAACTGCTATAACAGTTCAGTTTTAAACAAATCATATTTCAGCTTACTGCAACTCTTAACAAGTGCTACAGTAGCCCTTTTATTAGTTCAGGTTCAATTTTAGTTTCTGCCACAACAGCACTTACCAAGTGCTATCATAGCCTTAGTTCATTTTAGTCTTTTGGTTCGTATATATAACCGCAGTACTTAACAAGTGCTGCAGATTCCACTTAGTTTAGAATTGGTTCATTTAATCTAAACCATTTAAATTTATAAAATCATAAATTTTCACATTTAAAAAGTTCATTTAAATCCTTTAACTGATTTATTTAAAAGGGAAATTTTTACAAAATAAAACCAAAACTTACAAATTCGCTTATTAAATTCAAGTGTGTAAATCCCATTTTCATTTAAACAATTCATTTCAATATTTAATCTCAAACTCCATTTTCACCATTTTAAAACTAAATTTTATTTCAATTTAATTAACCTAAGTTTCCAACTTCCTTTTTAATCTAATTTCCGAATTTAAGTTACAATTTAAAAATCAATGTTTTATTTTACATTTTTTCTTTTTCTTTCCATTTATCACATAGAAAAATCATTTCTATTCTAAATAAATCATTTTAAAATTCAATTTAAATCAATTTAATATTATTACGATTAATAAAATATTTAAAGGTATTCAGAAAATATAGAAAAATAACCACGGGTTTGTATAATATTTTCTAGCCTAAGTCAAGTGATACGGATACTATATCATTTCAATCCGTAATTTACAAAGAAAAATCCGGGTTTTATCATTTCAAACCCGCAATCCTAAGTAAATAAAGTTTTATTGAAAATCGTTAAGGCCTATCATTTCAGCCCATAACGACCTTCCCTTATTCTAAAGTCCATTCGGGTATGTATCATTTCAACCCATAATGATTCTATTCTACAGGGAACTTGCAGTGTGATTTAACATAAATAGAATAACAGTAAAATAGGAACAAAATATAACAAATGATACGATATGCAGTTTTTAACAATTAACATCAACTATAAATAAATCACAGGTAATTATAACATCATTTATTTATTTATTTATTTATTTCTACACATTCAGTTGCGGTCGTTTCACAATCATATAGGTATGAATATTCGTGTGAGATTTACTCACCTCTACGGAGCTGGAGATTCAGAAAGAAAGAAGTACGCTATCAGTCGAAAGCACGCGGAAAGCACGATTTGTTGTTAGCGGATTCGCCGACTAGATTCAAATCTAAAGTCAAAAGAATAAAGCGAATAAATAGACAAATCTAAAAATGCATGAATAACAAATTTTCCAAATTGAAGCAAACGAACGAAAAATAAATCAAGTTGAAAAATAGAAGGAAATGGCTCGACCACTTTTATTGTTCATTTCATATTCTTTTTCAAAAGGCAGGGCTCAGCCGAAAAATAAAACTAACAACTTCAAAACAAAACACTTTAGTTCTCATTCTTTTTTTTTCAAAGCCAGAGGCAAAAATAAAACTAAGGTACCACAAAATACAAAAGGACGAAACATTTGTTTGTTCATTTTTTTTTTCAAAACAAAAATCAGTGGAAAGAAACAGACTAAAATATCAATCATGGTGACAAGGCAACCATCTCATTCCCCCTTTTTTTTCTGTTCGAATACAAGACAGAGGAACAAATATTTTGTTCACTATATTTTCAGATCAAGGCCAGAGGACATGACAGAGGGAGGCACGGCATGGGTGGGTAAGTCTGGGTCAGAGGCGGTCTCGGCCTGGGTCTGGTGACTGGTGGGGTTCGGTGGTGACGTGGTGGAGGACTGGAAAGGCTGACGTGGGGTGGTCTAGTCTCGTATGTGTTCGGTGGTGGCGAACGGTATGAGGCTCGATGGTGGTGATCTCGGTCGTGAGGTGGTGGTTGGGACTCGAACTGGGTTGTGGATGGGGTACGGTGGCTGGTTGGCTGGCGAATGGGTGGTGGTCTGGCATGGGTCAGTGGAGGTCCGGTATGGGTCAGGGGACTGGGGTAGGCATGGGGTGACGTTCGTAGTGGTCGCAGGGCGTATGGGTGGTGACTGGCAAGGCGTGGGGTGGTGTTGGCGGAGCATGGGTTCAAGGGGATAGGTCTAGGAATAAAACAACTGCAACCAGACAAACGAGGAATACCAATAAAAAGGAGGAGAAGGCATGCGTGGTGGCAGGCAAAAGAGCAGGGGACAACAACAAACAAAGGCAAACAAAAGAAGAAAAAGAGATGCAGCCAAAAACAAAAATAAATAAAAGAAGAAGGCATGCTTACCTTTTGAGTGCTCACGAGATTTCAAAGAAAGCTACAGAGAAATTTTTTGTGAAATGAAGATTGGAACGATAGAAAAATGAACAGCTGTCTATACTTTTGTAGAAAGAAGGCAACGAAAAGTTTTTGAACTGTAGGCAATTAAAGCAGTAAATAAAGTTGAATGGTAGCAAAATTTTAGGCACTCAATTTTATTCAATAGGTGCAACGTTTGGAATATGAAAAATATAACAACACTAAAGATTGGAACGGTAAAGGAATGGAATAAAATTTCCAGTAAAATGATAAGGCATGAAATTGAATTCTCAAAAGCAAAGTAAGGTTGAAGCAACCATTGCTAACGCAAGAAATCAAATGGACAGACGAAAGCAGCGAACGTAAAGTGTAACGCCCAAAGTAACGTACAACCGTTATTTGTTTCATAAAAAAATATAACGTTTCTTTAAATAAATAACGTATCTTTTAAACCAAAATTTAAATAGCTATTACCAAAAATAAATAAAATTTGATTTTTAAATATAAGATAAAAACGGATATGAATATACGTAATGAAATGTAAAGTTTAAAATTTCCGTTTCACCCAAATTATTACACTTTTAATTTAAATCAATATTTCAAAGATGTTTATTTTTTAATTAAAATTTCGTTTAAAAATTTTGGGCTGTTACACTCTCCCCCACTCAAAACTTTTCGTCCTCGAAAACGAACGAAGAAGGAAAATAAAGAAAGACAAGGCAGAAATAGCAAAAGTACCTGAAATAAACAATTCCGGATTCGAAGCACGAATGCTCTCCTCCGTCTCCCAGGTGCAATCCCGTTCATCAGTGCTCCACTGCACCTTGACCAGGTTGACAGATTTTCTTCTTAGCTGCTTCGTACCTCGATCGACGATACGAAGTGGCTTCCTCTCAACAGTCAGATTTGGCTCGATATCCAAACTATCAAGAGTAGAAGGCTGAATAATAAGAGATGGATCATGCAGATAGCGACGAAGATGAGATACATGAAAGACATTGTGTACCCCAGAAAATTTCTCGGGTAAATCGAGACGATAAGCAAGAGAGCCAATTCTTTCCAAAATGCGGAAAGGACCTACCAATCTAGGAGAAAGCTTTCCTCTACGACCGAAACGAATAACATTCCTTAAGGGAGAGACCTTAAGGAAAACCAAATCACCAACTGCAAACTCTAAACTCCGTCTTCGACGATCAGCGTACTTCTTCTGTCTATCTTGAGCAATCTTCATCTTCCTCTTAATCTCTTCAACTCTCTCTGAAGCTTCCAAAACCATCTCAGGACCAAGGACCAAACGATTAGCGGATTCAATCCAACAAGAAGGAGATCTACAAGGTCGTCCGTAAAGAGCAGAAAACGGAGATGTCTCAATACTGGCCTGATAACTATTGTTATAAGTGAATTCGACAAGATGGAGATGATCTTCCCAAGATCCTCCATAATCAAGCACACAAGCACGAAGAAGATCTTCTAAAATCTGATTCACCCTTTCCGTTTGACCGTCGGTCTGTGGATGGTAAGCAGTGCTCAGATTTAGATGAGTACCCAAAGAATCCTGAAAGGCTTTCCAAAACCTACTAGTAAAGGTAGGATCACGATCACAAACGATACTGAGAGGAACACCATGGAGACGAACAATCTCCCTCATGTAAATCTCAAACAAACTAGAAGCTGAACGGGTAGACTTGACCGGAATGAAATGAGATGATTTGGTCAATCTGTCCACAATAACCCAGATACTCTCGTTACCCTTCCTAGTCCTCGGTAATCCATCAATGAAATCCATAGATACTTGTTCCCACTTCCAATTGGGAATCTCAAGAGGCTGCAATAAACCAGGGGTCTTCTGATGATCTTCCTTGACTTGCTGACAAGTCGCACATCTATTCACAAAAATGGAAACATCTCGCTTCATACCTTTCCACCAATATAACTTCTTCATATCCTGATACATCTTGGTCACGCCTGGATGAATAGAAAGTCTGGACTGATGATTTTCCCGAAGTAACTCTTGTCTCAATCCATCAACATTCGGAACACAAATCCTATTATTGATCCTCAATACACCCTTATCGTCAATCTGAGCTCCATTACCATCGAGACTACTACCTCCAACCCTATTTCGAACACTCTCCTTAATAAATCTAAGCATCTGGTCCTCATCCTGTCTAGCCATAATACGATCCACAAGAGGTGAAGAAACAACAATCTGACACAACAAAGCTTTCTTCCTACTCAAAGCATCCGCCACAACATTAGCTTTTCCCGGTGTATAGTTGATGTCGAGGTCATAAGAAGCAAGGAACTCTAACCACCTAACCTGTCTCTGATTCAAATCCTTCTACGAGAAAATATACCTCAAAGACTGATGATCTGTGAAAAGCTCGAACTTGGTACCCAACAGATGATGTCTCCAAAGCTTCAAAGCGAAAACAACAGCAAGCAACTCTAGATCATGGGCAGCATAATTTACTTCATGGGTCTTCAACTGTCTACTAGCATAAGCAATCACCCTACCATCCTGCATCAGAACAACTCCTAAACCTTCTCGACAAGCATCGGTGTATACTGTTAATCCCTCATTTCCATTTGGAACGGTAAGAACAGGTGCGGAAGTAAGCCTGTCTTTTAACTCATTGAAGGCGGCCTTACACTCGCTACTCCAAATAAACTTAGCATTCTTCCGAGTTAAAGCAGTGAGGGGTGCAGCAATCCGAGCAAAATTCTCAATGAATCTCCGGTAATAACCGGCAAGGCCCAGAAAACTACGGATATCAGTAGGAGTCTTAGGAGTTTCCCAATCCTGCACAGAATAGGGAAAAAGAAGGATAATAGGAAAGATAGAGTAAATTGAAATGAAACTTTAAGTTATTGTGCATTTATATTACAGTTCACTTAAGTTGGTTTACATTGTATAAGTATGTATGTCCTAACTCGAGTGTTTTGTGTTTTACTTTACGCTCGGGTCAGCCTGAGAATCACAGCTTTGGATTCACCTTCTGGAGCTAGAGTTTGTTAGAGCTTATTTGTCTATCGGTTCATCGACTTCTATTCCAGTTATTTCCTATTCAGTATTGTCTCTGTATTATTGATTTATGTATCCTAACTTCTATTATATTTATTTTGACTATGAGATTTTGTATATGTTTTGAGAGTTTGTATATAGTAGCTTCATGAACTACTATGGTATTTTATTTCCGCTGCGAGTTATTTTGATATTTCTGTGTATGTGATTCTATGAATGATTTTATTTGCTCCAAATTTTATTACAATATGTTATTTTAAATTATTCAAGTCAGACATGTGTGGATTATTGTCGATTTGAATGGTCCAAAATAATGGGTCGTTAAAAGAATGGAAACAAGGAAAAAAGGAAAACAAGATAGAAAAACAAAGTAGTACCTGGAATAAACAGTTCCGGATTCGAAGCACGAATGCTCTCCTCCGTCTCCCAAGTACAATCACGATCATCAGTACTCCACTGTACTTTGACCATACTAACAGATTTCCTTCTTAGCTGCTTCGTACCTCTATCGACAATACGAAGTGGCTTCCTCTCAACAGTCAGATTAGGCTCAATATCCAAACTATCAAGAGAAGAAGGCTGAACAATAAGAGTGGATCATGCAGATAGCGACGAAGATGAGAAACGTGGAATACATTATGCACTCCAGAGAACTTCTTGGGCAAATCCAGACGATAAGCCAAAGAACCAATTATTTCCATAATGCGGAAAGGACCAACAAATCTAGGAGAAAGCTTCCCTCTACGACCAAATCGAATAACATTCCTTAAGGGAGAGACCTTAAGGAAAACCAAATCACCAACAACAAACTCTAAACTCCGCCTGCGCCTATCAGCATACTTCTTCTGCCTATCCTGAGCAATTCTCATCTTCCTCCTAATCTCCTCAACTCTCTCGGAAGCCTCTAAAATCATCTCAGGACCAAGAACCAAACGATTACCGGATTCAATCCAGCAAGAAGGAGATCTACAAGGTCGTCCGTAAAGAGCAGCAAACAGAGACGTCTTGTAACTGGCCTGATAACTATTGTTATAGGTGAATTCGACAAGGTGGAGATGATCTTCCCAAGATCCTCCATAATCAAGCACATAAGCACGAAGAAGATCTTCTAGAATTTGATTCACCCTTTCCGTTTGACCGTCGGTCAGTGGATGGTAAGCAGTGCTCAGATTCAGACGAGTACCCAAAGAATCCTGAAAAGCTTTCCAAAACTTTCTAATAAAGATAGGATCACGATCACAAACAATACTGAGAGGAACACCATGGAGACGGACAATCTCCCTCATGTAAATCTCAGACAAACTAGAAGCAGAACGGGTAGACTTGACTGGAATGAAATGAGCTGATTTGGTCAATCTATCCACAATAACCCAGATACTTTCATTACCCCTCCTAGTCCTTGGCAATCCATCAATGAAATCCATAGAAACCTGTTCCCACTTCTAATTGGGAATCTCAAGAGGCTGCAACAAACCAGGGGTCTTCTGATGATCTGCCTTGACTTGCTGACAAGTCGCACACCTATTAACAAAAATGGAAATATCTCGCCTCATACCTCTCCACCAATATAACTTCTTCATATCCTGATACATCTTGGTCACACCTGGATGAATAGAAAGTCTGGACTGATGATTCTCCCGAAGTAATTCCTGTCTCAATCCATCAACATTCGGGACACAAATCCTATTATTAATCCTCAACACAACTTTATCATCTATCTGAGCACCACTGCCATCAAGGCTACTACCTCCAACTCTACTTCTAACTTTCTCCTTAATCAATCTAAGCATCCGATCCTCATCCTGCTTAGCCATGACACGATCTACAAGAGGAGAAGAAACAACAAGCTGACACAACAAAGCCTTCTTCCGACTCAAAGCATCTTCCACAACATTAGCTTTCCCAAGGGTATAGTTGATGTCGAGGTCATAAGAAGCAAGGAACTCTAACCACCTAACTTGTCTCTGGTTCAAATCCTTCTGAGAGAAAATATACCTCAAAGACTGATGATCTATGAAAAGCTCAAACTTAGTACCCAAAAGATGATGTCTCCAAAGCTTCAAAGTAAAAACAACAGCAAGAAACTCTAAATCATGGGCAGCATAATTGGCTTCATGGGTCTTCAACTGACGACTAGCATAAGCAATCACCTTACTATCCTGCATCAGAACAGCTCCCAAACCTTCTCGACAAGCATCAGTGTATACCGTTAATCCCTCTTTTCCACTTGGAATGGTAAGAACTAGTGCGGAAGTAAGCTTGTGCTTCAACTCACTGAATGCGGCCTTACACTCATCACTCCAAATAAACTTAGCATTCTTCCGAGTCAAAGCGGTGAGAGGTGCAGTAATCCGAGCAAAATTCTCAATGAATCTCCGGTAATAACCGGCAAGGCCCAGAAAACTACGGATATCAGTAGGAGTCTTAGGAGTTTCCCAATCCTGTACAGAATAGGGATAAATAAGGACAACACGAAAGATAGAATAAATTGGATGAACAAGGAAAGAGAAGGAAAGGAAGACTTACATTGATCGCAGTGATCTTGACTGGATTAACTGAAACTCCATTACTAGAAACAATATGCCCGAGAAATCGGACTTCACCCTTCCAGAAATGGCATTTGGAAAATTTAACTTTTAACTGATGATTTCGAAGAGTCTCAAGAACAGATTTCAAATGTGACTCATGTTCTTCTTCAGACTTAGAGAAAATGAGGATATCATCCACAAAGACTAGAACAAATTTATTAAGCACATCGCGGAAAACATGATTCATCAAGTCAACAAAGAAGGCAGGAGCATTAGTCAAACCAAAAGGCATAACTAACCATTCAAAGAATCCATTCTCAGTACGGAAAGCAGTCTTGGGAATACTTTCCTCGGCAACTCTGAGTTGGTGAAAACCTGTGGCAAGATCAAGCTGGGAGAAAACAGTAGCACCATAAAGCTGATCAAACATGTTGTTGATACGAGGCATTGGATATCTATTTTTCATAGTGAGCTTGTTCAACTCCCTATAATCAACACACATCCGGAGAGAACCATCGGACTTGGTGACGAAAACCACCGTAGCTCCCCATTCAGAAAAGCTAGGTCTGATCAGACCCTTGGAAGATAGATCCTCTATTTGTTCCCTTAACTCAACCTTCTCGTGGGGTGCCATTCTTCTAGGAGGAAGAACTACAGGTCGAGCTCCAGGAATAAGATCAATGCGGAAATCAATTTCCCGCTTAGGAGGTAAAGCAGAGACTTCACCGAATACATCAGTATAGAGATTGACTACCCGAGTCGACTGAAGATCATCAGTAGAAGCATCTAGAGAAAAGATAAAGCTACCAGCATAATCATGAGGCATACGACCCTGAATAACCAAAGAGTTACCCCGATCATCCTTAAAAGAAACAATTCGGGATTTACAAGAGATATGAGCATCGTGCCCGTCAAGCCAATCACTTCCAAGCAACAAATCAAAAGCATCGAAACCTAGGACATAGAAATCTCCAGAAAATTTATGACTAGAATAGAAGAGTCTCACTTGCTTACAAATCTTATCAAGATTTGCGGGACCACCAATAGGATTTGAAACACATAGAGGAACAGAAGCATACTCAGGAGAAAGGAGAGTTTCAAACTTATTACACAAAACATCAGAAATAAAACTATGCGAAGCCCTAGTATCAAATAAAACACGGACATGATGATGAAATAAAGTAAAGGTGCCCTGAAGAGTACCTTGATCATCGCTAGGAGCAGGAGCAGGTGCAGCTGGTGATGAAGCAGATGTGGCAGCAAATACACCAGATGGCTTTCCCTTCTGATATAAAGGACAGTCCTTCCTAAAATGACCCGGCTGAAGACAAACATGACAAAGATCGTTCCTGGAAACCTGAGGTGGAGGAATAGCAACACCGGACGGATTAGGGCAACTATTGGCATAGTGTCCCTTCTGGTCACATTTGAAGCAAGTAATGGAGGAAAGATCAATAGGGTGCCTCTGGGAAGGAGCAGATGCTGAAGATCCTAAGCCCGGATGTTTGAGCCAATTCTTCTTTTTCTGGTGGAAGTTGGGCTTTCTCTTCTTGGAATTAGCAGAGGAGGAACTGAGAGACATGAGCACCAGAAGCAGCAGGACCCTTGGAAGTAGGGTTCTCATAGCGAATAGCCATATCCATGAGCTCAGTAAATGTGCCATGAACATGTGAAATAAGGCGATCGTAGAACTCTGGGCGAGCTCCAGAAATGAACTTCTCATTCTTCTTTAGCTGAGTGTCGATAAAACCAGGACCAAATTTGGAAAGTTCATTGAACTTCCGCTCATACTCTGAGAAGGACATGGTACCCTGCTTGAGGTCCATGAATTCACGGTAAAGCTGAGATTTCCCGACTTCGGGCATCCATTTTGCCACAAAAGCCTCCCTGGAAAGAAGATACAGAAACTGAACTTAAGATAAATTCAAAAGAAAAGGGAAATGGGGAAATTCAAGTTAACACAAAGGATACCTGAACTGCTCCCACGAAAGATCACCTTCGTTAGTGTGAGTCGTAACAGACTCCCACCAATCTAAGGCTGACTCTTGCAGCTGCCATGCTGCTAACTGACGCTTCTGGGCATCAGTGATCTCTAGACCAGTAAAAATTCTCTCCAAACTTCGTAGCCATTGCTGGGCTTCGATAATACTCTCTGAACCGGTGAACCTAGTGCCACCGAGCTGAGAGAATTCCTTGCAAAGAACAGTAAACCTAACGGGTGCAACAAGTGTAGGAACTGGGGCAATACCACGACCCCTACCTCTAGCATTTCCACGATTCATCCTGGAAATATCAAGAATAAATTTAGGACAAGGTAAAGAGAAGACAAAGATAAGTTAAGATAAGACACGATAAGATCACTTGGATGAATATCCTAATAACAAAATTTCTAACAAGGTAGATACGGAAAGAAGGAAGTTTGAAAAATTTTCTCCTTAAAACAAGAAACTTTATATCAAAATAATCTTTGGAAAAATCATTTGAGAAATCATTTTAAAATCATTTTATACTTTGAAAATACGTTCACTCACAAGGAAATGATTCTGAGTTTGATTTCACTCATTCTAGGGTATTTCTACCCTATCTCTAATGAGTTTTTGCTCCATCGGCTAAGGTTTGCCTAAAACCAAAGCTCTGATACCAAATGTAACGACCCACTATTTTGGACCATTCAAATCGACAATAATCCACACATGTCAAACTTGAATAATGCAAAATAACAGATTGTAATAAAATTTGGAGCAAATAAAATCATTCACAGAATCACAGACACAGAAATATCAGAATAACTCGCAGCGGAATTTAAATAACTATAGTGGTTCATGAAGCCACTAAAATACATAGTCTCAAATCAAATACAAAATACATAGTCTGAAACCCAATACAGTTCTGAAACAAGTACAATAGAAATCCCAAATACACAAGTCTCTAAAACAAAAGCTGAAATAAGACAACTGAAACTGAAATAGGTAGATAACTAGATAAGCAGAATCTCCAGCGACTCCGAGCTCCAGAAAAGTGAATCCAAAGCTGTGAATACTCAGGCTGACCCAAGCATAAAATAAAACATAAACACTCGAGTCAGGATATACATACTTATACAATGTAAACCAACTCAAATGAACTGTAGTAAAGGTACAAGTAACTTAGAAGATGCTTGGGACCGCCCATTGAAATGACCCTCCTCTTTCTACCTTAATTTCATAAGGATTTTTTTTTTTACTTCATCAAAGGGAATTTAAATCAAATAGAAATCAAAATGCCATACAAGCTATTGACATAGCCACTTATTCCTTTTCTAAGAAGGCAAATTAGGCAAAATCAGCAGTTCAGACGTCTAAATTCTTATGACAGGCGTCTAAACTTAATCCCAGACGTCTAGCTAATTATGACAGACGGCTCAGAGATCTAAAATTGAAACAGAGAGAAAAAGACATTTTGAACTAAATTCAGACATCTAAATTTTTGTGACAGACGTCTACATTTAACCTCAGACGTCTAAATTATTATGACTGACGTCTAAGTTTAATCTCAGACGTCTAAATTATTATGACTGACGTCTAAATTTGATCTCTATGTACATGCATATGCACATTCAATCTATATGTGTCTGGATGTCCACCTACACTCATTTGCACTTTTAAGTTTGATTTAAACTTCCTTTGAACTATCAGAGTCATTTTTTTTCTTTCAAACAATTCAACCAGGATTCAAAACTTATTACCAATATAAATATATCAGTGCATCCCTAGTAATATACACATACATATGAGGATGTACGTGTTTCTCTTGTTTAAATTCAGAGTATATATATTTTTTGTTAAACAAGAGTATCCTGCTTGATTTGGATTCTAGCCGTTCTGACTAAAGTTAATTACTATATACTTTTGAATATTTGTAACAAGTCAGTAAATCCTAGGCATATCTAACTTATATGAACTTAAAAATATCCACAAGAATAATTCCAGGTTTTTATAGCTAAACTCATATTTTTAACCTTCAAACTTAAGGTTTTAAGTAACTTGAAATTAAGTAATACGATATATGTACATATACATATCCATTTCTCAAATACAGGCATATCATTTACAGATTTTCACTACAATACTCAAATATATATATTTTCTTGCAAATATTCAACCAAGTCTTTAGATTAATCCCAAACTTAGTACATCACTAGATTCATTTAGAACAACCAATAAATCCAAACCTTTAAGACCATTACATAACAACCAAAACAGAACTATAAAAACTCCCCAGATTACATGCAAATATTTCATTCTAAGTTCTTATTCAATTCTAATTTAGCATGCTTATATAATCACTCTCATTAGCCACAGCAGCTTCCTATTTAGATCCAGCATTTCCTGAAAGAACATTAGAGGTTGCCCCATTTTAGATGAGACACCCCAGATGCCATAAGCAAACAAGGGTCAGATACAAGATCTGGTATGAGTAAAATCAAAAATTCCATGATATTAAGTAAATGAGTCAGAAATAAATATTTTGTACAAGTGGGCATATCTTCTTTGAACAATTTGCCTGACTTGTTTATGATATACTTGTGCATATATGATCAGTATTTAAGACTAATCATGTACACACTTCCAGCCATGTAAACATACATTTCAAATAGAAATACTCAGGAACTATCATAGCTCCAGACCAACCATCTTAGGAATAACTCAAGTTCCTACTTCATCAATTTAAGGTTGTATTTACCAAATTAATTCCTAGCCTCATCTGCCATAAAGGAATCACGGGGACACATTGCAATAAAATAATTCACAATATTGCACAAAGATCTCAGGGCTTAAACAAACCATGTGCCAACTTGCATACTTCAAATATGACAAGCATTCCAGCAGTCTTCTTGGCTCACAATCCTTAGTTTATTTACTAAGTGTTCATGTTTAATCCTATCGTGAGATAGCTAAGTGACTAAATCCCAGTATACATGAAACATTACATAGAGTTTACAAGCATAACTCAAGAACAATCTAACATTCATGTCCAGGGAAAATCATATTTTCAAGTATTTTGGCTTAAAGAAAATACAAGAATATTTACAACTGGGAATAAAGACTAGGCATGTGGGTTATTATTGTTTCATAAGCAACCATGTTTGAACTAAATTCAAGATCTAGCTTAAACAAGATTTCTGGCTCATGGATTTTCTATTTGATCAAGGGTTCAGCACTTTTGGATATTTCCATTGCAAC
The DNA here is from genome assembly GCA_030737815.1 of Allium fistulosum. Lineage (NCBI taxonomy): Eukaryota > Viridiplantae > Streptophyta > Magnoliopsida > Asparagales > Amaryllidaceae > Allium > Allium fistulosum. The sequence continues at coordinate 1,030,589,304 of CM060902.1, forward strand.
CTTGAATCTTTCATTTGAGCCTCAGCACTTACACAAGTGTAATGCAACTCATATACATTTTGGTTTCTATGTTTTCCATGCCATATCTAAACCAGTTACAAGTATTCTCTATTTACTTTCATGATTTCATACTTTTACCTTTCTGGGTGTAACTAAACAGAGCAAAACACTCAAACATCAAAGCAATCAAAACATCCAGAAACACCCATTAAAACATCCATTGAAGCATCCATTAAAACCATAGTAATGGAATCAAAAACATGTAGAAAAATAACATAAGTCTGGCTGCCTCATAACAGGACTTAATGCCATGGGTTTAGTGAGATTACTCACTTGAATATTTCATCTTATAAATCCAGAAAATCCCTGAGTGTATTTTCTCTTCCTTTAAAATGTTTTCTTCTTTTCCTATTATAAGTAGCTCGGGTAAAACAATTTCTCTGGCCATAACTACTTATTTATAAACATATTTTTACTAGGGTTTTTCTCAAGACAAAATTCCATTTCTGTCCTGGCTAGCATCATGCATTGTGTGTTTGCAATTTCTCATTTTTTTATCCCTAATTACCCCCGGTCATATTAACCAATTAAAGGCTGCATTTTCTTTTCTTTACTTTTTCAGAAAATGGCGACTCACCTAGTCATGTTAAAAGTGTGACTACCCTATTTTATATTTTAATTATTCCTGAGAATCCCCTTTGCTATTTTTGCCTACACAAGCATATTGACTTGTATTACATTTCATGTCACTTTAATGTTATAGTTTCACTTGCTTATATATATACTTTTCAGTACTTAAAAATGTATATTTGTATACATATCTTATCTAGGCTTATTTAATTCCTCTTTAATTTCAGAAACATATGCACCTATATGTATACAGGTTTTCAAATCCTTATAACATATATATATGTATAATTTTTTTTTCTGGGTTTTAAATAAAATCTGTTTACTGATTTTAAAATAAAACTTACTTTTCTTATTTTCTGGGATGATCCATATAATTCCAGAAATCAAATATCCATATCACAAAATCATGTTTGTAATGCTTTTTTAATCCTTGTTTTAAATTCAAGAAATCTGGAGTTCTTCCTTGTGCCATATCAGTGTGCACGTGCACACATGCACACATACTTGCACACAATTAATTCCATATATTCTTATACAAATAAATTCGGATATTTTCAAAATTCAACTAAAATAAGATTCCATGAATTTTTGAGGCATTACAATCACCCCACCTTTTTAGGAATTGTGTCCTCACAATTTTTCTCATTTTGACTTTAAACATTTCCAGATTTTTTTTAAAATCTATTAAACATAGCATAAGCAAACAATTCAGTCAAAACAACCATACATATTAAACTTTTTAGGATTTCGATTTTTTACCTTCTACTGCAAAAAGCTTAGGGTAATCCATCTTTATCTTATCCTCTAATTCCCATGTACAATCATTAGGGTCGAGGCTCCATTGAACCTTTACCAATTTCAGAGTTTTGCTCCTCAACTTCTTTTCCTCTTTAGCTAAAATCCCCACTGGTTCTTTCTCATAGACCAAATCAGGATTTATTTGCACTTGAGTTGGTTTCTCTAGAATTTCCTCTTTATCATGCACCCATCTCCTAAGTTGTGATACATGAAATACATTATGCATTGCACTCATCTCTTCTGGTAGCTCCAACTTATATGCTAATGAACCTATTCTTTCCAAAATCTTGTAAGGTCCAACATATCTTGGGGTAAGTTTTCCCTGCTTGCCAAACCTCAACACCTTCTTCATAGGTGAAACTTTGATGAAAACATAATCACCAACTTCATATTCTACCTACTTCCTCCTTACATCTGCAAACTTCATTTGCCTATCTTGAGCTGCTGCCATCCTTCTCCTTACAAGTTCAATTTTCTCTGTAGTTTCTTTAACATACTCAGGCCCTAAGACAGCCTTTTCTCCTGCTTCAACCCAACATATTGGTGACAAACATGGTTTGCCATACAAGGCTTCAAATGGTGCCATACCTATGGTGCTTTGATAAATATTGTTATATGTAAATTCAGCCAAATGGAGGTGATCTTCCCAATTACCTCCAAAGTCCAATGCACATGCCCTCAACAAATCCTCCAAAACTTTATTTATCGCTTCAGTTTGACCATCTGATTGGGGGTGGTATGCAGTACTCAAGCATAATTCACTCCCCATGGCTTCTTGAAAGCTCTTCCAAAATCTGGATGTAAAGATTGTGTCCCTATCACTCACTATAGTCTTAGGGATTCCATGCAATCTTACTATTTCTCTCATGAATATTTGAGCTAGTTTAGGTGCATTTCTTTCTGCCTTCACTGGTATAAAGTGTGCCACTTTAGTCAATCTATCAACTATTACCCAAATGCTTGTGTTTCCTCTTTTTGACCTAGGCAGACCATCTATGAAATCCATAGATATATCTTCCCACTTCCACTGTGGTATGCTTAGAGGTTGTAATAGGCCTGAGGGTCTTTGGGTTTCTGCTTTGACTTGTTGGCAAGTCATACACTTTGCAACATGTTTGGCCACATCAGTTTTCATCCCTCTCCACCAATAATCCCTCTTCAAATTTTGGTACATCTTGGTGCTGCCTGGGTGTATAGAATATTTGCTCCTATGATATTCATTAAGTATCTCTTCCTTCAATTCTATATCCTTTGGAACACATATTCTACCTTTATTCCTTAAGTAACCATTCTTATCAATGTGGTAGTTTGCTACTTCTTCTCCTTTTTCTATTAAAGTCTTCTTTTCTACTAAATCTGGATCTCCCCCTTGCATTTTTCCCACTTTCAAAATTAAATCTGATTGCAAAGTTATCAAACTTAATTTTCCTTTACTCCCTTCTTCAATCATCTTCATGTTTACCTCACTGTTTTCCTCAATTTCCAAATCAGTAAGTAGAGATAAATTTCTAAACTCTTCTATCATTAGCATGGCTACTTTTGCATGCTGCCTGCTCAAAGCATCTGCAACCTTATTAGCTTTTCCTAGAGTATAAAGTATGTCTAAATCATATGCTGCTAGAAACTCAACCCATCTATGTTGCCTCATATTCAAATCTTTTTGTGAAAAGAGATATTTCAATGCCTTATGGTCTATGTACAAAATAAACTTAGCACCTAGAAGATAATGTCTCCAGAGCTTTACTGCATATACCACTGCTGCCAACTCAAGATCATGGGTTGCATACTTTGATTCATGTGGCTTCAATTGTCTTGATGCATAGGCTATAACTTGATCTTGCTGCATCAATACAGCTCCTAGCCCAAAACCACTTGCATCAGTATACACAATCAAATCCTCATTTCCTTCTGGTACTTTCAATACTGGTGCATTGACTAAGGCCTCCTTGATTCTACTAAAGGCTTGTTCACATTTCTCAGTCCATATAACGGGTTGGTTCTTTCTAGTTAGGCTGGTAAGAGGTGATGACATCTTAGAAAAATCTTTTATAAACCTCCTATAATACCCTGCCATTCCCATAAATGACCTAACTTCTCCCAGTGTGCTTGGCCTTTTCCATGCTTGGATTGCCACAATTTTATTGGGGTTTACAGAAATGCCTTTGGCAGATATAACATGCCCAAGGAAATGCACTTCTTCTTTCCAAAACGCACACTTAGAAAATTTTGCTTTTAAATCTTTTTCTCTTAATCTAGACAAAACAAGGTGTAAGTGATTTTCATGTTCCTCTACTGTTTTAGAATAGATCAAAATATCATCAATAAAAATCAAAACAAACTTGTCTAAATAATCCCTGAATATCATATTCATCAAGTCTACAAAGTATGATGGAGCATTTGTCAACCCAAATGGCATGACAAGAAACTCATATAAACCATACCTAGTGTTAAAGGCTGTGTACTTAACACTTGAGTCCTCAACCTTCATCTGATGGAATCCAGATGCCAAGTCTAACCAAGAAAATATTTTTGCTCCACTAAGTTGATCAAAAAGATCATCAATTCTAGGTAAGGGGTACTTGTTTTTGATAGTGACTTTGTTTAGCTCCCTGTAATCTATGCACATTCTTAAAGTACCATCATGTTTCCTTACAAACACTACTGGAGCACCCCAGCATGAATTACTTGGTCTTATAAATCCTTTGCTTTCCAACTCTTCTAACTGTTTCTTTAATTCCTTCAACTCACTTGGCCCCATCCTAGTGGGTTTCTTAATAATTGGACTTGCTCCTGGTATCAGATTAATCTGAAATTCCACTGGTCTGTGGTGTGGAACACCCTTAACTTCTCCAAACACATCTAAGTATTTGTTAATTATGGGGATTTCTTCAATAGAAGGCTCACTGGAATCCTTACTTAAGTCAATCAAGTGATATAATTTTCTTTCTTTGGCTATTTCACACAAAATTGTGATTCTTTTACCTCTAGAATTTTGTAATGATATGGTGGATGAGTCTAAATTAATTATGGCTTTGTATTGCCTTAACCAGTCTACACCCAATATAATACCTATATTTGGGTAATTTAAAACATATAAATTGGAAATAAAAACATTTCCTCCTATGTTTAATTCCACATCCACACAAATCATGTTTAAAACACTAGAACTCACCAATGGGCTCTGCACTAACAAAGGAGTTTCAACCAGTATTCAATGTAATTTAAGCAATGCAACTAATTCATGGGAAATAAGAGAATGGGTTGCCCCTATGTCATACACTACTGATATAGGTAGGGTACAAATAAATAAGGTACCTTCCACTTGACCATGGTTTTCTGCAATAGCTTCTACTGTGGATTTGCTTTTGCTCTCCAAACTTGCTAGCTTCCCTTGCTGTTTATACTCAGGGCAATTTCTCTTGATATGTCCCTCCTTACCACATAGGTAGCATTTGAAAGCTCCTCCCTTCAATTCTTGGCACCTTGGTTTGATATGTCCCTCTTTTCCACAATGATGACATGTTATTTTTCTCTTTGTATCAGTGGTCTTAGTATCATTGGTTTTCTTGCCTTTTGTCTCCTCCTTCTTTTTGTCATAGGGATGATACCTTCCCCTATTTTTCTTATTGTTGTTATTCTTAAAATTCTTATACTTCTCCCTTTCCTTGTCATGTTGCTCAAATTTTAAGGCCAGATCAATGATTTGATCAAAAGTTTTATCTGCATATGGCAACATAGCCCTACTAAGCCCTGGGTTTAAACCCTTAATATACCTATCATTCTTTGATGCCTCATCAGCCACAAGCATAGCTCCATACTTAGACAAGCCCTCAAACCTATGAGTATACTCAGTCACATTAAAGGTTCCCTGCCTAAGCCTGATGAATTCTTCAAGCAATAGAGTTTTGGCTGATGCTGGAACAAATCTAGCTTCCAACATCTCCTTGAATTGATTCCAAGTGATCTCATTTTCATTTCTTCTAGCTATGATCACCTCCCACCAGCTTAAAGCTACCCCTTTCAGTTGTCTTGAAGCTACTTGCCTCTTCCTTTGATCATCCAATTGCATGTCATTGAAAACTCTGTCCAGTGTTCTCAACCATGCTTGAATTTCCATCACATTCTCAGTTCCTTCAAAACTCCTGCCTCCCAAATTGGAATAAGTCTTCAGTAGTTTTGAAAGTTCTTCATGTGGGTTCTCAGGCCTATGCCCAATTCCATCCCTTAAAGCCCTTATAAAGTCTTGCATATCAAGCATTGGTGGTGCACTTGATCCTGCATGGTGATGAGATCCTCTTCCTACCATGGTCTGCTAACTAAGTTCTGGGCAAATGGTATTAGTATATTATGAGTACTTCTATAATTACTATTTTCTTATCTAAATTATTTCATCCAAAACAAACAGACAAAATACATTTCTATAATACTTAGCAATCAATGCAACCAAGTGCTCTGATACCAACTGAAATGACCCTCCTCTTTCTACCTTAATTTCATAAGGATTTTTTTTTTACTTCATCAAAGGGAATTTAAATCAAATAGAAATCAAAATGCCATACAAGCTATTGACATAGCCACTTATTCCTTTTCTAAGAAGGCAAATTAGGCAAAATCAGCAGTTCAGACGTCTAAATTCTTATGACAGGCGTCTAAACTTAATCCCAGACGTCTAGCTAATTATGACAGACGGCTCAGAGATCTAAAATTGAAACAGAGAGAAAAAGACATTTTGAACTAAATTCAGACATCTAAATTTTTGTGACAGACGTCTACATTTAACCTCAGACGTCTAAATTATTATGACTGACGTCTAAGTTTAATCTCAGACGTCTAAATTATTATGACTGACGTCTAAATTTGATCTCTATGTACATGCATATGCACATTCAATCTATATGTGTCTGGATGTCCACCTACACTCATTTGCACTTTTAAGTTTGATTTAAACTTCCTTTGAACTATCAGAGTCATTTTTTTTTCTTTCAAACAATTCAACCAGGATTCAAAACTTATTACCAATATAAATATATCAGTGCATCCCTAGTAATATACACATACATATAAGGATGTACGTGTTTCTCTTGTTTAAATTCAGAGTATATATATTTTTTGTTAAACAAGAGTATCCTGCTTGATTTGGATTCTAGCCGTTCTGACTAAAGTTAATTACTATATACTTTTGAATATTTGTAACAAGTCAGTAAATCCTAGGCATATCTAACTTATATGAACTTAAAAATATCCACAAGAATAATTCCAGGTTTTTATAGCTAAACTCAGATTTTTAACCTTCAAACTTAAGGTTTTAAGTAACTTGAAATTAACTAATACGATATATGTACATATACATATCCATTTCTCAAATACAGGCATATCATTTACAGATTTTCACTACAATACTCAAATATATATATTTTCTTGCAAAAATTCAACCAAGTCTTTAGATTAATCCCAAACTTAGTACATCACTAGATTCATTTAGAACAACCAATAAATCCAAACCTTTAAGACCATTACATAACAACCAAAACAGAACTATAAAAACTCCCCAGATTACATGCAAATATTTCATTCTAAGTTCTTATTCAATTCTAATTTAGCATGCTTATATAATCACTCTCATTAGCCACAGCAGCTTCCTATTTAGATCCAGCATTTCCTGAAAGAACATTAGAGGCTGCCCCATTTTAGATGAGACACCCTAGATGCCATAAGCAAACAAGGGTCAGATACAAGATCTGGTATGAGTAAAATCAAAAATTCCATGATATTAAGTAAATGAGTGAGACATAAATATTTTGTACAAGTGGGCATATCTTCTTTGAACAATTTGCCTAACTTGTTTATGATATACTTGTGCATATATGATCAGTATTTAAGACTAATCATGTACACACTTCCAGCCATGTAAACATACATTTCAAATAGAAATACTCAGGAACTATCATAGCTCCAGACCAACCATCTTAGGAATAACTCAAGTTCCTACTTCATCAATTTAAGGTTGTATTTACCAAATTAATTCCTAGCCTCATCTGCCATAAAGGAATCACGGGGACACATTGCAATAAAATAATTCACAATATTGCACAAAGATCTCAGGGCTTAAACAAACCATGTGCCAACTTGCATACTTCAAATATGACAAGCATTCCAGCAGTCTTCTTGGCTCACAATCCTTAGTTTATTTACTAAGTGTTCATGTTTAATCCTATCGTGAGATAGCTAGGTGACTAAATCCCAGTATACATGAAACATTACATAGAGTTTACAAGCATAACTCAAGAACAATCTAACATTCATGTCCAGGGAAAATCATATTTTCAAGTATTTTGGCTTAAAGAAAATACAAGAATATTTACAACTGGGAATAAAGACTAGGCATGTGGGTTATTATTGTTTCATAAGCAACCATGTTTGAACTAAATTCAAGATCTAGCTTAAACAAGATTTCTGGCTCATGGATTTTCTATTTGATCAAGGGTTCAGCACTTTTGGATATTTCCATTGCAACCTTGAATCTTTCATTTGAGCCTCAGCACTTACACAAGTGTAATGCAACTCATATACATTTTGGTTTCTATGTTTTCCATGCCATATCTAAACCAGTTACAAGTATTCTCTATTTACTTTCATGATTTCATACTTTTACCTTTCTGGGTGTAACCAAACAGAGCAAAACACTCAAACATCAAAGCAATCAAAACATCCAGAAACACCCATTAAAACATCCATTGAAGCATCCATTAAAACCATAGTAATGGAATCAAAAACATGTAGAAAAATAACATAAGTCTGGCTGCCTCATAACAGGACTTAATGCCATGGGTTTAGTGAGATTACTCACTTGAATATTTCTTCTTATAAATCCAGAAAATCCCTGAGTGTATTTTCTCTTCCTTTAAAATGTTTTCTTCTTTTCCTATTATAAGTAGCTCGGGTAAAACAATTTCTCTGGCCATAACTACTTATTTATAAACATATTTTTACTAGGGTTTTTCTCAAGACAAAATTCCATTTCTGTCCTGGCTAGCATCATGCATTGTGTGTTTTCATTTTCTCATTTTTTTATCCCTAATTACCCCTGTCATATTAACCAATTAAAGGCTGCATTTTCTTTTCTTTACTTTTTCAGAAAATGGCCACTCACCTAGTCATGTTAAAAGTGTGACTACCCTATTTTATATTTTAATTATTCCTGAGAATCCCCTTTGCTATTTTTGCCTACACAAGCATATTGACTTGTATTACATTTCATGTCATTTTAATGTTATAGTTTCACTTTCTTATATATATACTTTTCAGTACTGAAAAATGTATATTTGTATACATATCTTATCTAGGCTTATTTAATTCCTCTTTAATTTCAGAAACATATGCACCTATATGTATACAGGTTTTCAAATCCTTATAACATATATATATATGTATAATTTTTTTTCTGGGTTTTAAATAAAATCTGTTTACTGATTTTAAAATAAAACTTACTTTTCTTATTTTCTGGGATGATCCATATAATCCCAGAAATCAAATATCCATATCACAAAATCATGTTTGTAATGCTTTTTTAATCCTTGTTTTAAATTCAAGAAATCTGGAGTTCTTCCTTATGCCATATCAGTGTGCACGTGCACACATGCACACATACTTGCACACAATTAATTCCATATATTCTTATACAAATAAATTCAGATATTTTCAAAATTCAACTAAAATAAGATTCCATGAATTTCTGGGGCATTACACCCATCCTCTAAGGATCCGTTAAAATATCTACTATGTAGTAATATTCGCTAATATAATAGTGTCTAAATAAGTAAAGTATAATCATATCGGAAAATAGCGTTAAGGGGATGGAGAACCTTAACGCGGTCGGATCTTAAAATCATAATCGTAGTAAAGCTCGATATGGTAGGTGACACGGCACAACTAGGCAATGCCAGGGTAGATATACCAATTACGCATCCGGACTAGTGGTGACGCATAGCAGCCACTACCGCCCACCTCGAACAACACTCCCAAATCAAGGGTGGCCACCAAATCAATCACAAGTAATAGAATGGTATCGAAGAAGTGTGTCCGATAAGAGGTGCTACCTCATTGGTCCGTCAATCGCTCCTGTTTTAGCCACCTTATGCCAACTCACGGGAGTTGGGTCCACGTAACATACCTTAAGAACGTCGCCACCATCATACTTCATTCTGGAATCTCCACCGCGTACACGGTTGTCAAAGTGGTTTTCGGTATCGACAGAGAGTATGTCCATATCCGATCCCGGTCTCTTTGCCAACCAATCGTTATTATAACCCGTGGTTATAGATTTAAAACAATTTGTCAATTATACTTCGAATTAAACCATTTAAAAACAAAGTCATTGTTATTTCAAATCAAATCTTAAATTCCCAAAGTTTAACCTTTTCAGAGCTCATTTATTCACTTAAAACAATAGCATTAAAATTCTCAGCTTTCACAACATTTAAAAGAGTGTTGCGGTATGTTATAATTGAAAAACAATTTATTTAGAAAAGACAGCATTTATAAACTGCTATAGCAGTTCAGTTTTAAACAAATCATATTTTAGCTTACTGCAACTCTTAACAAGTGCTACAGTAGCCCTTTTATTAGTTCAGGTTCAATTTTAGTTTCTGCCACAACAGCACTTACCAAGTGCTATCATAGCCTTAGTTCATTTTAGTCTTTTGGTTCGTATATATAACCGCAGTACTTAACAAGTGCTGCAGATTCCACTTAGTTTAGAATTGGTTCATTTAATCTAAACCATTTAAATTTATAAAATCATAAATTTTCACATTTAAAAAGTTCATTTAAATCCTTTAACTGATTTATTTAAAAGGGAAATTTTTACAAAATAAAACCAAAACTTACAAATTCGCTTATTAAATTCAAGTGTGTAAATCCCATTTTCATTTAAACAATTCATTTCAATATTTAATCTCAAACTCCATTTTCACCATTTTAAAACTAAATTTTTATTTCAATTTAATTAACCTAAGTTTCCAACTTCCTTTTTAATCTAATTTCCGAATTTAAGTTACAATTTAAAAATCAATATTTTATTTTACATTTTTCCTTTTTCTTTCCATTTATCACATAGAAAAATCATTTCTATTCTAAATAAATCATTTTAAAATTCAATTTAAATCAATTTAATATTATTACGATTAATAAAATATTTAAAGGTATTCAGAAAATATAGAAAAATAACCACGGGTTTGTATAATATTTTCTAGCCTAAGTCAAGTGATACGGATACTATATCATTTCAATTCGTAATTTACAAAGAAAAATCCAGGTTTTATCATTTCAAACCCGCAATCCCAAGTAAATAAAGTTTTATTGAAAATCGTTAAGGCCTATCATTTCAGCCCATAACGACCTTCCCTTATTCTAAAGTCTGTTCGGGTATGTATCATTTCAACCCATAGTGATTCTATTCTACAAGGAACTTGCAGTGTGATTTAACAGAAATAGAATAACAGTAAAATAGGAATAAAATATAACAGATGATACGATATGCAGTTTTTAACAATTAACATCAACTATAAATAAATCACAGGTAATTATAACATCATTTATTTATTTATTTCTACACATTCAGTTGCGGTCGTTTCACAATCATATAGGTATGAATATTCGTGTGAGATTTACTCACCTCTACGGAGCTGGAGATTCAGAAAGAAAGAAGTACGCTATCAGTCCAAAGCACGCGGGAAGCACGATTTGTTGTTAGCGGATTCGCCGACTAGATTCAAATCTAAAGTCAAAAGAATAAAGCGAATAAATAGACAAATCTAAAAATGCACGAATAACAAATTTTCCAAATTGAAGCAAACGAACGAAAAATAAATCAAGTTGAAAAATAGAAGGAAATGGCTCGACCACTTTTATTGTTCATTTCATATTCTTTTTCAAAAGGCAGGGCTCAGCCGAAAAATAAAACTAACAACTTCAAAACAAAACACTTTAGTTCTCATTCTTTTTTTTCAAAGCCAGAGGCAAAAATAAAACTAAGGTACCACAAAATACAAAAGGACGAAACATTTGTTTGTTCATTTTTTTTCAAAACAAAAATCAGTGGAAAGAAACAGACTAAAATATCAATCATGGTGACAAGGCAACCTTCTCATTCCCCCTTTTTTTTCTGTTCGAATACAAGACAGAGGAACAAATATTTTGTTCACTATATTTTCAGATCAAGGCCAGAGGACATGACAGAGGAAGGCACGGCATGGGTGGGTCAGTCTGGTCAGAGGCGGTCTCGGCCTGGGTCTGGTGACTGGTGGGGTTCGGTGGTGACGTGGTGGAGGACTGGAAAGGCTGACGTGGGGTGGTCTGGTTTCGTATGGGTTCGGTGGTGGCGAACGGTATGAGGCTCGGTGGTGGTGATCTCGGTCGTGAGGTGGTGGCTGGGACTCGAACTGGGTTGTGGATGGGGTACCGTGGCTGGTAGGCTGGCGAATGGGTGGTGGTCTGGCGTGGGTCAGTGGAGGTCCGGTATGGGTCAGGGGACTGGGGTAGGCGTGGGGTGACGTTCGTGGTGGTCGCAGGGCGTATGGGTGGTGATTGGCAAGGTGTGGGGTGGTGTTGGCAGAGCATGGGTTCAAGGGGATAGGTCTAGGAATAAAACAACTGCAACCAGACAAACGAGGAATACCAATAAAAAGGAGGAGAAGGCATGCGTGGTGGCTGGCAAAAGAGCAGGGGACAACAACAAACAAGGGCAAACAAAAGAAGAAAAAGAGATGCAGCCAAAAACAAAAATAAATAAAAGAAGAAGGCATGCTTACCTTTTGAGTGCTCACGAGATTTCAAAGAAAGCTACAGAGAAAGTTTTTGTGAAATGAAGATTGGAACGATAGAAAAATGAACAGCTGTCTATACTTTTGTAGAAAGAAGGCAATGAAAAGTTTTTGAACTGTAGGCAATTAAAGCAGTAAATAAAGTTGAACGGTAGCAAAATTTTAGGCACTCAATTTTATTCAATAGATGGAACGTTTGGAATATGAAAAATATAACAACACTAAAGATTGGAACGGTAAAGGAATGGAATAAAATTTCCAGTAAAATGATAAGGCACGAAATTGAATTCTCAAAAGCAAAGTAAGGTTAAAACAACCATTGCTAATGCAAGAAATCAAATGGACAGACGAAAGCAGCGAACGTAAAGTGTAACGCCCAAAGTAACGTACAACCGTTATTTGTTTCATAAAAAAAAATATAACATTTCTTTAAATAAATAACGTATCTTTTAAACCAAAATTTAAATAGCTATTACCAAAAATAAATAAAATTTTATTTTTAAATATAAGATAAAAACAGATATGAATATACGTAATGAAATGTAAAGTTTAAAATTTCCGTTTCACCCAAATTATTACACTTTTAATTTAAATCAATATTTCAAAGATGTTTATTTTTTAATTAAAATTTCGTTTAAAAATTTTGGGCTGTTACAATTAAGGATTAATGTAATAAATTATTGTTAATTACTTTATGAGAGTAATTAAAGGATTATTTAATGTGAATGGTTGAAGGTTAATTTATTTGTGTAATCAATTTAAACGCTAATTACTTAATGTAATTTAAGATGATAATTAAAGGATGATTAATTAATTGATTTGTAATTAATTAATGTTAAGTAAGCAGGATTTAAAGGTGATTGAAGTAATTAATTTAATTTTATTTAAATTAATTAGAAATAGTGTGACTAATTAATCTTGCTTATGAATGATTAAATGATATTGAATGACTTGGCTTATTTGTTATCCCTGGTATGTGATTGTGATGCTATGGTGTTTGGATATGGATTATCTATCTGTAATAGAATCGCTGTGTGAATATGTTACTCTGAGTATAAATTGATTTGTTCCACTTAAACAACATGGATTTAAGATGACATTGGTTTCGAAGAAACCGGGGGCGGGTATCAGCAAATACCCGAAACCACTTCGATTTATAATCTACTATGACTCTTTATAGATTGTTATGGGAAATCAATAGGCTGGAATGGGATTAATTTAAATGACTGGACCATTTAAACTAAGTAAAGGTACTTAGGGATCGATTTGTGAATTTAAGGGTTGACTATAACAAGTTGTGAACTTGTAGTGAGGTACGAGTTACCTCGGGTTTTAAATAGGTTTTATACATTAGTATTTCATGTTAGATGGGTTTACTCACGCCGGTTTCCAGCCTGACCCGGGTGTTACTTTGATGTAATGCTCGGGTCAGACCGAGTATTACAGATTTTCAGGTAAGGACGTTCTGGAGCTCAGGAGACGAGCCGAATGGCAGGAACGTATGGAGTGTTTCCGCTATGATATATTGTTGTATATTTGGACATGTTGATTATATATGTCCAGTGTTTGTGTATATGTTGTAACTCTGATGTATTAAAGTGTAATTTAACTGATACAGTTTCTTTGTATATGATATTATATTTTGATCTGCTGCGAATGTGAGATTCTATGTCTTTTTTTCTGTTTTCTTCTTCTACCTCTTTTCTTCTTTTCCTAACTATCTGGAATTTTCGGGTTCGAAAATTCCGGGTCGTTACAGTTGGTATCAAAGCGAAGGTTAAGCGAGAACCTTGGCTCTGGTCGGTGTACTCATCTAAAGATAGGGTCAATAGTACCCTAGAATGAGTTGAGTGTAATATATATGAGAGAACGTACTTGTTATTTTCCTATATAAATATTTTAAATGGTTTTAAAGGTAAATGATTTTATATAAAATTATATTTGACATATATAAAGCAATATTCATTAACCAATAAATGTTAAGGTAACTGGTTGTTAAATTATTGGAATTAAATTAAGAGGTAATAGAAATACAACCAAATTAAAATTAAATAAAGGTAAGTTTAAAATGGATTCAAACTGAAATTAAATCTTGAATTTGGGGGAAAAGTTTCAGAATAAGATAATAATGAATTGGTTTCCAGATATGATAATCTTGGTTATTATCATAAATGTTCGTTGTGTTTAATAATAAGATGTGAATTAATGAGTAAGCAAAATGAAATGGTTTAGATAAGTATGACTTAAAAGTTGGAACTGATGTTGATATAAATTGTGAATTTTTAAATCTGGGCCCAGAATTTGAAAATTGTTTCAAAGTGATAAAGAAATAATAAATAATATTATTTGAATGAAAGAGCTTGATTCAAACAGGAGTTGTTTGAAAATTTAAAGGAATTTGTTTTGAACTAAAACCAAAGGTGATTTAAAATTTAAGGATAACTTGGTGTGTAAAGAAAATGTATATATGAGGAATATACATAATATCAATGATGGTTTGAAATAAACTCTAAATGTTGAGTTTTAAATCTGGAATGAGATGTGATACCCAAGGTGATAAGTTTTTGAACTTATAAGATTATTAATGTGAAGTTTAAAGTTTGAAGCAGGAATTCAAATTGGGTAAGGTTGGCTGGATTAATTAAATTGAATTTAACTTTGGGAAAGTTAAATAAGTTAACAAGCAACCTGAATTGGAAATTTCAAAATGAAATTGAAATTTAAATTGGGGAGTTAAATGGTTAATTTGAATTGGGAGTTTGTGTGATCTCAAAATGGGTTTGAGATCTGGAAATTGGAAATGGGTGGATGTTTTAAAAAAAATTGGATGATGTCATCCTATTGTTATTAAAAAATCTTTAAAGTGTGAATTGGATTTGTTTAAATGAATGAAGAAATGAAATGTGGTAATATATCCATTGTTGAGAAAAAGGGAAATTAAACTTTAATTTGAAATTAAGGATATGGAATTACTTTGAACTGAAAATTTGAATAATTGAATTTGTAAATTAAAATTGTTTTGAACTCTTTTTTGAACTTTGAAATAAGTTAAGTAAAGATAATTTAAAATGGAATTTTGAGAATTGGACTCAGAATTAAATTATTTAAAGATTTGGATTATTGATTTAAAAATAAGGGTTAATTTGATTTAAGGGATTAAATCAACATTTGAAAATTTAACTCGAATTTATATAATTCGAGATGGTTTAAAGATGAGATTCAGATTTCATTAGTTCAAATTGAATTTAATCTGAATTAACTAGAATTGAAGATGGATAAGTATAAAATTCAAATGGGAAATTTTAATTGGATTAATTTGAAATAAAATTGAAGATTGAATGAGTTCAAATTCAAATGGGAATTGGGATTAATTCATATGGAAATTGAAATGATTTGAAATTGAAGTGGATTCAATTTGAAATTAGTCTAAATTAATTTAAATAATTTGGAATTGTAATTAAGGTGAATATGTTTAAAATCAAATGGGATTTGATTTGAATTTAGGAAAGAAATTGTGGATAATTCAACTTGAACAGTTTGACTCTAGACTATTTTCAAAATAAATTGTTTTAATATAAATCTATTTTCCCAACTATTTACTATACAACTTTTCTTTTTAAACCTAAAACTATCTTAAGCTTGCTTTACAATTACTTTTGGAACTATTTAACTATTTCACAACTGTTTTATAAACTAATTACTATTTTTCTACTACTTTATAACTGATTACTGTTTTACAACTATTTTGCAATTATTTTACTATTTTTCAATTATTTTACGATGACTTAACTGTTTTACAAACTAATAATTATTTTTCAACTAATTATATATTTTTAAAAAATTTCATGCTATTTTCTAAATATAAACTGGTCGGAGTTCAAACTGTTATTGATTAAATACCCAATTTTGATAAAAATTGAAGTGATAATCCAAATGGGGATTAAGGCAAATGTGAATAAGTGAATAAAATCAAAGTGAGGATGAATAGAAGGGAAATTGATTTAACTGATAATCAATGAAGATAAATACATAGGATGTACGTATATTATTCTATTCGCATAGTGGTTTGATCCAAATTCGAGCACAGAATTTCAAGATAGTATTATCGATCCGAGTTGGGATTTTTCGCTCGATTTTCGACGACGAACCTGGATATGGATTTTGATTGGTTCTGGATATTCTCTATCATAGTTGTGACTATGCAAGGAGAATAACGGTTTATGATCAAGAAACCAGATCTGAGTCTGCACTAGGAAGTCGGGTGGACAAAACTAGTTCGAAAGTGAAATTGTGTGATCGAGTGAGCAATCAGATTGATATTGCGTACGGATGATATGGGTACATCGTACGGGTTTGAATAAAATTGATATTTGAAATTTGTGGATAAGAACTGTAAATGGTTTTTGAAATGAAAAGTATATTTTGTGAAATATATAATGAGGTAAAGTGGAAATTGGATATTTCTATGGTAAAAATTTGCTTTATGGAAGTAAGTAATTTGGTAAGTGACTTTATAGAGTTATCAAATTTGAATATTTGATTTGGAATAAACAAAGTTACGTATCTTTGTTATGTATATGATAAAACTCCCCTTGTTGAATCTTTTGCCAGAAGAAAAGGGTTTTTGGAAGTATTTGAAGTATAAAAATGAATTTATACAAGTATGAATTGAACCAAAGATTTTCCAAGATTATTATATATATGTATATATAAAAAGGATTTGTGAAAATGATTTTGAGGAAAGGTTTTGGGAACCTATGGCATTTGGAAAGGCTTTTATTTTTTTTGAAAAAAATCAATATTGGAATTTGGAAAGCATAATTTGAGAATTATCAATTTTGGGAATCGATTTTGTAAAGGAGCTTTATATGAAATTCATACTCGGTGTATGATTTGAAAAATACTATATGTGTATAGTATAAAGTGTTTTGAAGTGGCTCTGGGAAAAAAAGCGCTCCCTTGAAATGAACTTCTCAGGAGTACCATAGGTTGGTACTGCCTTGAGCCTCAAAGGGGGAGGTTCTAAAGTTGATCCTGTGAGGAGTTCGGACAAAACTAGTTCCTGAGGATTATTTGGTAGCGAAAGTCGAGGGGTTGATGCCTACAGGGGCATTTGGGTTATACTGTGACGACAGTGTAACTCGATGTCACTGCGATCTACTACAGACCATAGCGAAAGTTGTGTGTGCCGCTGAGAGCCAACAGTCTACGTTTGATTTTATATCGGTAGACTGCGACACTATGGTAACATAGCGAAAGTCGTGTGTGCCCTGAGAGCCAACAGTCTACGTTTGATTTTATATCGGTAGACTGCGACCTATGTAAGAGTGGAGAAGTTTCATTTTTGACAGCGAAAATCGAGGGCGCTGATGCCTACAGTTACATGGACTTTTGTTGTGATGGCAACGTAACCCTGGAATGTAACTGCGATCTGTTGTGGGTTCCATGGCGTAATTGAAGGGAGCGGAGTGCCTACAGTTACATGGACTTTTGCTGCGATGGCAACGTAACCCAGGATGTAACTGCGACCATGGATGGGGGTGATGATTTCCATAGCATTCTCACCAAAGATATTTCCTCTATTTTCAAAAATGTTTTCGATATTTTCAATAAAATTATTTTTCAATTATTTTCCAAGTATTTTCACTGGGTGTTGAAAACGGGTTTACCAAGTACTTACAGATTTTCAGTCCTACGCCTGATCAATGTATGACCAAATTTCTGTGAGAACGAGGATAGACTTGTTGAGACATCGAGTTATGAAAGGTATTGTTTATAAAAACTACTTTGAATTAATATTATATAGATATTTAAAAAGTGTTTTAAAAATAATCAAAGAAAAATTATCTGATTTTAAGCATTTTTATAATTCTGACTTCGTTCCTTTTCGAGGACGAAAAGTTCTAAAGGGGGGAGGAATGTGACGATCCAATTTTTGGACGTCTGTTAATTGGATAATTAACTGATTTTATTAATGAAATATTAATTTTGATCAGTCAAACAAATGAATTTCTGATATTTAAAATATCTGGATATATATATAAAAATTGGCTTAAAAACTATAGTTTGGAAATTCATAATAAACATCTCAAAGAAAATTAGAAATAAAACTCTACCTTTTAAACACTAAATATAAGTATATATATATAAGAAAATAATTTAAGTGATGATACTTAAGCTTAAAATAAAAATAAAAATATATGATTAAGGGACGGGAATAAAAGAATATAACTAATTATATATTGTTGTATGAAAACATGGAATAAAGCATAAAAAATAACCATGGTTAAATGTATGAATATATTTATATGTATATGAGGCAAATAAGACCAAGAAGTATATGTATGCATATGTATGACATGTATATACATATGAATGGATGAGTGTGTAGACAAAAGAAGGGGCACACATTAAATGAACAGCCCATAAACATCTAATCTCCATTTCAATAAATCACTTCAATTTCAAAAGATCATATCAGGTCAAAAAAATTGCTAACCAAAGAAAATAGAAAAAAATAATAATAATAAAAATGAAAGAAGCTTACGGTAGAAGGCAGCCTACCCCTTTTCTTATTTGTACATCCACTCCTATCTTCTTTTCTTCATTCATTCGAAACTAAGCTAAGTAAAACAAAAGAGATCAAGCTAGCAACAAATTCAAACTCAACAATTAAGTAGCAGATCAACAATCAAGCATAAATTCAAAGTTCAAGTGCAGATTTCAAATTTTCCAAAAGCCTGCTCATTGTTCAAAGTTTTTCAAGTGAGTAAACAATTATTTTAAAGGTTTTAATCTGGTTTTAACTTTGATATATATGATGAAATCTTGTGATAATGTAGTGTAAATGGTTGGCAAGAATGTTGGCTGTGAATGCATGTTTTGTACATATATGTCTGTGTATATTTGTTCTGTGTATCTTCTTTGTTTAATAGGCTTCCAAATCCATATAAAAATTTATATCTACCAAACGAATTAGTTTTAGACCAAGATCCTTAAAAGAAAAAGAATTGAAACATGCTAATTTGAATTTTAAAAATGGTTTCAAGATTGTATATTTAGTGAATATTCCAACAATAAAGAAATACAGTGATAATCTAAATTAGTTCAAAATCATACATTTGGATTTCAAGTTCTGATTATATGAATGAATTTGTATCGCTAAACGATGATTTTTGAAAATCATTTCATAATTTTTAAGTCTATATTCGATGAGAGATTTCGAGTTGTCCAGAATTTGGGTTTGTGACGATTCCTAATGAACGATGAGGTGTTGGTCCTCACGGTCGAGGTTGGAGGAAGCTTGGAGGTTGGTGAACCTAGGAAAAATGATAGGAGTGTTTCTAGATGATCGTGGTGGCTGTACGCCAGTGATGTAGGGTTTCATACCTGTTTTTATCAACGTTGTTTAAAAAGGCAATGGTAAATTTAATCAATTTTTCAAAATATATTAACTATGTTTTAGAAGTTAAAATGAAAATTAAACAAGTTTTTAACAAAGTTTCAAAGTTTAATTTTTAAGTTAAATGTTTAAAATTGATTTGTTTTTAAAGTAATATATGTAAGGTTAATTATGTAAGTAATTTCTAAATGCTTTCAAATGGAATTTAAATAATTAATTACTTAATGTAGGAAATTATTTAATTAATTAATGTGATTTATTAAAGGTTAATCACTTAATGAAATTAATTTATGATAATTACTTAATAAAAGTAATTAAAAAGGAAAATTACTTAATGTCATTAATTAAGGAGGGTAATTAACGGGTAATTACTAAATGTGATTTATTAAATGATAATTGAGGATGAATGTAACGACCCAGAATTTCTGTCATTTGAAATTCGTATATTTAATTGATTTTAAATATTAACCAGTGAATTTAATAAGCTGAGTAACTTAAATTTTGAATATCTGGATTTAATTGGGTAATTAAATAGATAATTTAATATTTGAAATTCCATAAATAATTGGAAACTAGGTTTAATGTGATTAAAAATGATTTATAAAGTTATATTAAATCATATTGAAGTTATAATGATGTTATAAAACTTTTAAAATCGATTTAAAAGTTAATTTGTAGAAATTGAATATTTTAATATTTAATTGACGACTAAAAATTGTCATTTTTCAAACAGTCTCGGATTTCGACGAAACCAATTTCATCGGATCCGTAATGTGAAATTATTGTATGGTTTCAAATTTCGTGTCAATCGGATGTACGGTTTGTCCGGGGCAAGCCAAAACGCATCAAAATCATTTTAAATCGATTTGATTTAAATATTGATCGTTTATTTCCGTAACTCGCACATATGAACGAATTAGCTCTCGAAACATGTTCCATTGTGTTCGGAACGTGGGTAAAACCTTAGAAACGCCAGCCGGCACGCTTCATTTGAAGTTCGGAAAATTTTCGATGAATAGTGTTTTGGAGGATTTTCTATATAAGGCCCTCTATTTCTTCATTTGCAAACAAAGGCCAAAACCCTAGTTGTAGCCGCCAGTTCAACTATTCAATGGCCAGAAATACATTTCATTCTTCCTCCAAATTCTTCCAATTCATCGACATTTACACAAAGTCATCAACTACAAAGATGTAGAGGGCGACGAGATGAATACATCCAACGGTGGATTCGAGCAATCATCACCGTTTGGAGGCAGAATGGGGCCGCGTTCCCTAGGGTTCGCGCACGATTTCCCATGTAGGGTGACAACCGAGCTTCACGTGCTTTATGGTGGTGGTAGTGCTCGCGAAGGGCTTTCGTATGGAAGTCGTTGATCGTCTTCAAGCGTGGAGATGGAGGCTCAATAATTGATCAAAGGAATAGCGGCCCTGATCTCATGATGAAAATCGAACGGCTATGATCTAGGGTTTGAAATTAAAATGAAAATTGTAAATTATTATATTTTTAAATTCGTTCAAACTTTAAACTATCATATCTTTTTGATACGAGGTCGAAATATTATGAAACAAATTGCGTTGGAATCGTTTCGGCGAGCTCTTCGCAATGGAATAGGTTTGGAGTCGATTGGAGCTAGTGAAAATTTTGGTAAAATTAAACGCGTGTTTAATTTTATCCGAAATAAAATACTACAACCGTTATAAAAACAAGCAAAGGTGAGAACTCCTCACTCAATCGAATATTTGTTTCGATTTAAATTTTAAATAGTTAAGATTTAAAATTGTTGATAGTGCTGATTGTGTGATTGATTTATAATTGCTATCTATTATGTTGAAATAGACCCTATACGTCGTATATTAAGCAGAGGTTATTTATTAAAAACATATAACGCGATAATTCCACCGTGAAGTGGAATTGGTATTATAAATGTATTTGGAGTTGATTTCCCGCATTATTTAGCGGATGAGACCCTATTGCGCCGCATAATAGCGGATAGTATTTTATAAATCCCATATACCACGATATTCCACATTGAAGTGGAATTGGTATTGTGCTAACATCTGTGGATGCAGGGAAATAGGTTAGAGGGATCCAACTGGATTCCTCAAACATTTGAATTTATTTCAATGTTGTGTGTTGATTTATTTATAATCGCCGTGTGATTATATTGTGATTGAAATTGTTGACGGCAATAATTTAGCCGAATATATTTTCGATATCGTTGGATACCAGAAATAAATAAAATTGGATTTTCAAAATTTATCGAAAAATTTATTTTGAGAATTGGATAAATTTAAAAGGAATTTTCAAAAAGATAAAAGTTTTATTTTTGAATTATATTGAATTAAATTTCAAATTTGGAAAAAAGGGCTTAATAAATGGATTTCGAAAATATTATTTATAAGTTGAGAATTTATTTAAAATTTTGAATTGTGAATAGTTTGGAAAATAAAGGAATTTATCTTCTTAAAAAGGAATTTATTTTAAAAAAGGATATAAATTTAGAAATCCATTTGGGAATTGATTTTTGGTGATTGAAAATAAATCTTTTGGAAATATTTGGAAATTTATTTGGTATTTTGAAATCAATTTGAAAAATCAATTTGAAATTAATTGATTATTAATTTACCATAACTGGCCAAATTTATTCATAGAAATTTATTTGATTTAAATTAATCAGATAATTAAATTAATCCTACTTATGGATGTTGGATTATATTGGATGTTGAATTGTTTGACATCTCTGATATGTGATGCTTTGTGATATATCCGGATTTGTGTTGTGATCTATGATTTGTTTATCTGTGATATTATATATCTGTGATCTGTGAATGAAAGATAAGCGTTATAGTTTATACCGCTTATCAATTATTTTGTTATATTTGACCTGTGATGATTGGATGTTGTTGCACTATTGTGTTAAACCCGTGGACTACACAATACACGCACAAATGTGGATTTCACATGGAAATCGGTTAAGTCACAGATTTTTATCAATTTTGAAAAATTGAATTTTTGAATCCAAAATAGTTTTGGAATTGAAATTGAAAGCTTTTGAAATGAGTTTCAAAAATAAAAGTTATTTTAAATAACTTAATAAAATTGAAATTTAAATCATTTGATTTAAAATTTAAAATTCAATATTTTGAAATTGAATTCAATGAATTGGGAATTTTGGTATAAAAGATTTTATAAGTATAAAAGGTGTTTATATGGGTTTTTAACCATTTAAAAATATGGTTTTGGAAATTTAAATGTATATTCAAGTTTTATACTTGGATGGCTTTAACCTATGTAATTGTAACCAGTTTTTCCCAAAATGAAAACTATCTGTTTTCAAATATAATAGCTTTCATAAAAAGGAAAGATTTCCAATTTGTATCGAAACATTTCAAGTCGAAATGAAATTGTAAATAGTTTGAGAAAAACTATGAATTAACCTTTGTAAAGATGATTAAGCTTTATTTTGAAATCAAAGAAGATTTTAAAAGGTGTATCTTTTACATTATAAAAGACTTGAATTGTGAATAGTTTTTGAAAGCTATAAATTAAATCTTTATTTAAAGATTTAATGGGTTAATCAAATTGAAATGGAAATGATTTGGGAATCTGTGAATGAATCTTTGTGAAACTGGGTAAACTTTGTGAAGTAAATCTTTTTTGTTAAAGATTTGAAATGGTAATTTGTTTAAACCATTTAAAGGAAAGGATTTGGGTAATAAGTTGTGACTTAATTGAAATCCCTATATCTATATGTTTTAAATATTATGCTCACTATTCGGGTCAGCCGGGAAAAGACCTTTGTATCATATAACCCATTCTGAATTAGTGATACGACGATATGGATCGTATTGAAGACCAGTGGTGAAGACCGGGTATTTGTGAAAACGATAGGATGACCTATCGATTGTCTCTGCACCGTTAGCTACGGTATAGAGATTTCCTTTGTGATGGGAAGTTCGATCGGGATTGTGAATACCCGGATTGCAAGGGCTTCTTCGGAAGTGCCTTCGGTTCTGTTCGAACCCGAAATAGACTTGTATGATTACATGTCTAACATTACACTTTGAGATAAAAAGCTGATTTTTTCAAATACATTTCTGTTGGTGGCGGAGAATTTATTCTCTTAGCTTAACACCCTTCTCTGAGACGTACGAGCTCAGAGGTTATGTAGTTGAAATTTATCAATGATATACTTCAAATTTGGTAGTGTGACATGCTGAGTGTTGTTGTGTGATGATTATTTATTGATCATTTGTGATCAAAGCGTGGCTTTGTGAAAATGCGTAGCTTTGTGGACGAGACTTCGTCAGACCTCACAACTCGGATATGGTCGAAACATGAATGATGCGGCAAGGTTATGAGGGTCGCTCCCTTTAGGGTATGTCATTTCCTTCTGGAAAAGGGTGGTATCAGGTATGGAGCCCTGGTATTTAACCTATGTGGATACTCCAATCTCATTTACTGTGTGATTGTTGTGTGATCAAGGCACCTCGGATAAAGGTCCCAAAGGACCGGGGGTGGCATATTCATGTAGTAGTTACCTAGTGACAGAGGTAACCCGGCCTTGTGTTGGCAGAGAGCCAGGTTGGTTTCTCGGGATGTCCCGCAAGAGGCGATCCCATGTGGCAGTAGGAAGTTCCTTAGCCTGACCATTTTTTGGCAATCCATCTTCCAATACGAACCTTGTACGGTATTAGTTGTAGAACCTGCCATTTACTTATGGTGGTCACCACTGTTTAGATGGTAGCTATAGTAGGCATACAATAATGGTTGTATGCTGGATAAGATTAATATTATACTTTTGAAATGTTTTCTGCACTATGCACTAATAATAATAAACTCAAATGATTTTGCGTAGTAAGCATGTTTGACTATCATAAGAAGAAATCTCCTCCAATTCTGCATTTGCATTATGTGTGTGGCGGGAGGTCTTATGGTAGTTTCATTTTCCAAAAGCATTACGGATATTTTCTACTTCCTTGTTGTTGTTTTAAAGATAAAAACTATTTTAAATTCTCACACCAGTCACCATGAGTGACCTAGAGATTATTGTTTCCTTC
Source organism: Allium fistulosum (assembly GCA_030737815.1). Taxonomy (NCBI): domain Eukaryota; kingdom Viridiplantae; phylum Streptophyta; class Magnoliopsida; order Asparagales; family Amaryllidaceae; genus Allium; species Allium fistulosum. Next base: position 1,030,614,015 of record CM060902.1, read on the forward strand.
CTAAACTCTGGGTGCCCATCAATTTCCACACGGGCAGTCTAGAGTCAGGTTATCAGGTCATTATGGATTCAGGAGATGCTGTGGAGCTCAGTGGCGAGCTGAATGGCGAGACGTATCACTTGTATATGATATTATTATTTCGCTGTGTATTCTGTATGAGGACAAGTTTATATAACTATCCATTGATGTATATTGTTGTTGTAAACTCTGATGATGATAATGTATAAAATGATATAGTTCTTTGATTTAAAGATTATTCATTTATCTATTATATGTTGTTCCGCTGCGAATGTGAGATTCTGTTATTGTTTCTGTTGTTTCTTCTTTCTTTTTCTTCTGTCTTCTTCTACCTCTTCTTTTTAAGCATAACATTTGGTTTTTCGGCATTCGATTGCTCGGCAGTTGATACAGTGGACGTATTAATATCGACTTTCGAGCATCGAAAGATCGTAATCGTTACATGTGGTATCAGAGCATATGGTTAAGCGACAACCTTGGCTCTGTTCGGTGTTACTCATTAGAGATAGAGTCAGTAGTACTCTAGAATGAGTGTGAGTGTAATAATAGATATGAGCGCGTATTTGTTAGTGATATAAAATGTTTTATATTGTGTTTGCTTATCCGTTGAGCTGTTTATGATTTCTGGTCGGTATGTGGGACGCCATATTATCGATAAGGGTTTCTAAACACTTAAACGAGGAAAATCGACATAGTATCATTTTAAATTAGGTAAATGAAATATTTTACCTCGATTATATTTTGTATATAAAGGAAATAATTTTTCAGAAATTATTGAAGTGTATATAAAATTAAATTGTTTGGTTGTTGAAAATGTAAGAATATATATGAGTTAATAAAAGTTGTTTGAATGAAGTATATAAGAGAAACAATTGTAAAAGAATGAAGTATATAAGCAAATGAATTATCAAGTATAGAATTATAATCAAAATGATTTACAATTGTGAAATAATCTTGTATAAGTAAAGTAAAATAGTGAAATTATATGAGAAAAGGATTTATAAATGTGATTTATAAATAAAAGGAAATTTTAAAAGAATATTAAGCACTGAATTCACTACTGTTGCTGGGAAATAATAAGGGTGATGACTGCAGCATCATCAGTATCATTTTCGAGTTTCTGTGTAATGGGTTTGCTACCAATAATAAATTGAAATTTTAAGTTTTGTTGTGATAAACAAATTTAAATTAAAATCCAAGTTGTAATTGATAAATATAAGTAAAATGAGTTTTGAACTTATAATATGAGATAATAAATTTAGCTTTGTTAAAAGTTAAATAGGATTTACTTTAAAATTGAAATCTGAATTGGATTTATAAGTGGAAAATTAAGTGAAGTTAAACAAATGATGTTTAAATGGAATATAACTTAAGTGATGTTGAATGAATTTGATTTTGATATCAAAGTAAATTAATAAAGTGAATTAATGAAATGAAGTCATTAAGAATATGAACTTGAGTTATGTAATGAAATTCAACTTTATTTGTAAAATGAATTAGCAATTGAATTGAACTAATGGATTGAATATTGATCAATCGAATGTAAATAAATTGATATGGAATAATGAATGTAAGTGTTAATTCATTAAAGCTAATTGAAAGCGTTGAACCAAATTGAATGTAAATTTAATAATTTGGTTGTGTTGGTTATACATTGGTTGTTATATGATTGTTGGTTGATTGAATATAGTATAATTCATTAAGTGTTAATGAAATTGAATTGATAAAAAAAATTGAAAACTATGCAATTGGATTTAAATTGGAAGTGAACTAATATGAATGTAAATTAGTGAATGTGAACTAATTGAAAATGAATATATGAATGGTTTGAAAACCTTGTTGAAAGCATTCGAATTCGTTTTGAAACCATATAAATTGCCTATGGGAATTATTTGACTGCATTTGTAACGACCCCGGATTTTGTATAAATTTAAATTGATAATTAAATTAATTTTTGAATAAAATTTGTGAAATAAAACGATAAATGGATTGCGAGTTTCCCCGATATCCAAGTATATTTGTATAAATCATTTAAATTTAAAAATATTATATATATGTGAATATATATGTATTTGAGCATACATGAACAAATTTGATATAATGTATATGTATATATTTGATTTGAATTTAAATTGTAAATAAATGGGTTAAAGATAAATTATAATAATAAATATTAGAAGTGATGATTTATGTTAGAAATAAAAAATAAACATAAGTATGAACACTTGAAAACAAATAAGAAGATAGTGATACTCAACTATGAAACAAATATAAATATGTATGTAGTAACTTGCAAAACAAGATAAAGCAATTAATGCTTGGATCTTTACAACATATCACTGCAGCCACAGAAATGTTTTCATATCAGCCAAGATAAAAAAAAAATGTAGGCAAGCATAGACAAATTGTACAAAGCAAATTATATCACATATATAAAATAATACATCTCAGCCGAAAATAAAGTAGAAAGGAAAAGTATGTTAGTACAACTAATTAATGCATGGAACATCATCAGCCACCATTGTATAAAGAAATCCCTGCTAACCATTGTACTAGAAAGAAAAAAAATAGACCTTACCCTATGTAAAGTTATATATCAACCTGTAAACTCATTTTCAGTTTCATATATGTATCATCTTCTTATTTCTAGTTCGTCCATTTAAAACTGAAAGGAAAAGAAAATGAATGAAGTAAAATCATTTTATACTTAAAACAAAGATTCAACATGAACTACAATACCATCAACTGAAACCAAAGATTAAAATCTGGAAACAAGGCAATGTCTTCAGCCTGGAAAAGCAAAGCAAATGCAAAGCCTGTTTCAAAGAAAAAAAGAAAAAAATCAAAACAACATACTCTATTATTCTTTCTTCTCTGGATGACAGGTGAGCAATCTCCTCCCTGAATCTGTTTATTTTTGTTTGTGAGTAAACCTTCATTCAAAAACCACAGAATCTGTTTATATCTGAATTGTTTGTGGTTGATATCTGAAGTTTGCTGTGAAATATGTTTGAGTGGATGTTAAAAATGCATATTTGTTCATATATCAATATATATAAGCCTGTGTATGTCCATATGCATATATCTCTGTTAAGTTACAGGAACAAAACTTAAAACTAAATTCAATTGCTCCTTCTATGATTGATTATAGGTTATGATTCCCAAATGAAAAATGATTAGAAGAGTATCACATCATTTTTTTTTCTTTTTGAATGTTTTCAAAATTTTTTGTCAGGTAATCATTTCAAAAATTTAAATTTTACAGTAAGTTATCTTCAAACTTGAAAATTCGAACATTTTATTTTAGAGTTTTGGTTACACAAATGGGTTTGAGTTTACAAACGATGATTTTTAAGATGAAAAACAGAATTTTTAGTTTCGATTCGAGATGGAATTTTTAAGATGATGGGAAAACCCATTTTCGTCAATTCTCGGTTGTAAATGACGAATTGAAAGGTGTGTTTGTTATCGAATATAGTTTGAAGGATGTAGATCACCAGAAAAATAGTTAGAGAATTTGTAGATGATCGTGGATGGCGAACAGGGTTGAGTTAGGGTTTAACAACCCAGTTTGTGCAGCGAAGTTTTGAAGGGGAGTTCGTCATCAATATGGCGTCGGAGTTGATAGGACTGGGGGAAGTTGACGCGTAAGGTTGTGGCGACGCTTTGATGAAGTTCCGGTGGTCTCTGGTGAACTTGTTGTCGTCGGCGAGACATTTTTGTTGATCGAAGCGTGGCTTTGTGAAAAAGCGTGGCTTTGTGGACGAGACTTCGTCGAGCCTCACAACCCGGTAATGGTCGAAACAGGAATGTTGCGGCAAAGGTTTGTAGGGGTAGCGCCCCTAGGGTATGTCATTTCCTTCTGGATAAAGGGTGGTATCATGGTATGGAGCCCAGATACTTACTCATGTGGATACACTTTATTTATTATGTGTGATGTTGGTTATCGAGCGCTCGGATAAAGGTCGGTAACGACCGGGGGATGACATGACTCGTGTGTTAGTTACCTAGTTACAGCTGTACAGCGTGAGGTAGCGTCAGTGTGTTAGTTACCTAGTTACAGCTGTACAGCGTGAGGTAGCATCGGCTTTTGTTTGTAGAGATCCGGTTAGGATCCGGGGCGTCTTTCCAGAGGCGTTTCTATTTCGGTAAGGAAGTTCCTTAGCCTGATCATTTGTTGGAAATCCAAAGAAACAATATGAACCCTGTACGGTTTTAGTTGTATTACCTGCTATGGAATGTGGCGGTAACCTGCTACTGAACGTAGTAGTTATAGTAGACATACAACAATGTTTGTATGTTGGCTAAGATTGATATTATATTTTTGAAATGTTTTTCTACACTATGCACTAGTAATAATATCGAAAGAGTTTTGATTTCGCGTAGTAAGCATGTTTGACTATCATAAGGAGAAATCTCCTCCAATTCTGCGATTGCATTGTGTGTGTGGCGGGAGGCCTTATGGTAGTTTCATTTTCGAAAAGCATTGCGGATTTCAATGTTTAAAAGCCTTTTGTGTTTGTTTAAAGATAAACTGTTTTTGTTGTTCACACCAGTCCCATGACTGATCCGGAGTTTATTGTTCCTTTCCTAAACTCTGGGTGCTCATAATTTTCCACACGAGCAGTCTAGAGTTGGGTTTTCTCAGATATTCAGGTTGAGTGGATTAGCTGGAGCTAGCTATGGATTAGAGCATTCTATTGGAGATTTTCTATCCGCTGCTGGTGTTATCTATTTTCTTTCCGCTGCTATTTCTTGTTTCATATCTCTGATGTATATAGATATTCATTGTATCATCGTTGTATCTGGATATTGTATCAGATGTTGTATATCTATATTCTTTTTCTTCCGCTGTGTTATTTACTTAATTGTGTTATAAGCTCCGGCGACTCGGATTTGAACGGTCGAATCTGCGGTATTCGAATACGATGTAAAGTATGGATGTCGATTTTCGAGCGCGAAAAATCCGAGTCGTTACAGCATTGCTTATGGAAACTTTGTGTTTGTTATTGAAAATTATGAAATGTAAATGAATTTCCTATATATGTCACTTACGTGTTTAAATTAAGTAAGTACAGGTGCCGGGGCTACCGTTCGGTTGGATTTGGTTGCGCTAAAATGCTTAATAAATAACTGCTTTGCTCAAAAATGCTAAAAAGGTACGCCTACGCAATAAAAATAAGAAATATGAACTGTTTTTCTGCTTTTCCGACCGGGTAGGTCGATGTATATATATTTATGTCTATTGTGATCCTACTACGATTGAACCGCGCAAAGGAGACCATTGTTTTGGTTGAAGTTAAAGGTTTTGGAAAAGGTGAATATAAAAAAAAATTCACTAAGTGGATTTTTGAAAAGTCAATAAATTTGGGGTATTTTTCTTACTTTGCAATTTCGAGGACGAAATTCTTTTAAGGGGGGGAAGATTGTAATGACCCAGAATTTCTATCATTTGAAATTCGTATATTTAATTGATTTTAAATATTAACCAGTGAATTTAATAAGTTGAGTAACTTAAATTTTGAATATCTGGATTTAATTGGGTAATTAAATCGATAATTTAATATTTGAAATTCCAGAAATAATTGGAAATTGGGTTTAATGTGATTAAAAATGATTTATAAAGTTATATTAAATCATATTGAAGTTATAATGATGTTATAGAACTTTTAAAATCGATTTAAAAGTTAATTTGTAGAAATTGAATATTTTAATATTTAATTGACGACTAAAAATAGTCATTTTTAAAATAGTCTCGGATTTCGATGAAACTAGTTTCATCGGATCTGTAATGTGAAATTATTGTATGGTTTCAAATTTCGTGTCAATCGGATGTACGGTTTGTTCGGGGCAAGCCAAAACGCATCGAAATCGTTTTAAATCGATTTGATTTAAATATTGATCGTTTATTTCCATAACTCGCACATATGACCGAATTAGCTCCTGAAACACATTCCATTATGTTCGGAATGTGGGTAAAACCTTAGAAACGCCAGCCGGCAGGCTTCGTTTGGAGTTCGGAAAATTTTCGATGAATAGTGTTTTGGAGGATTTTCTGAATAAAGCCCTCTATTTCTTCATTTGCAAACAAAGGCCAAAACCCTAGTTGTAGCCGCCAGTGCAACTATTCAATGGCTAGAAATACATTTCGTTCTTCCTCCAAATACTTCCAATCCATCGACATTTACACAAAGTCATCAACTACAAAGATGTAGAGGGCGACGAGATGAATACATCCAACGGTAGATTCGAGCAATCATCACCGTTTAGAGGCAGAATGGGGCCGTGTTCCCCTAGGGTTCGCGCACGATTTCCCATGCAGGGTGACAACCGAGCTTCACGTGCTTTATGGTGGTGGTAGTGCTCGCGAAGGGCTTTCGTATGGAAATCTCTGATCGTCTTCAAGCGTGGAGATGGAGGCTCGATAATTGATCAAAGGAATAACGGCCCTGATCTCGTGATGAAAATCGAACGGCTATGATCTAGGGTTTGAAATTAAAATGAAAATTGTAAATTATTATATTTTTAAATTCGTTCAAACTTTAAACTATCATATCTTTTTGATACGAGGTCGAAAAATTATGAAACAAATTGCATTGGAATCGTTTCGGCGAGCTCTTCGCAATGGAACAGGTTTGGAGTCGATTGGAGCTAGTGAAAATTTTGAGTAAAATTAAACGCGTGTTTAATTTTATCCGAAATAAAATACTACAACCGTTATAAAAAAAAGCAAAGGTGAGAACTCCTCACTCAATCGAATATTTGTTTCGATTTAAATTTTAAATAGTTAAGATTTAAAATTATTGATAGTGTTGATTGTGTGATTGATTGATAATTGCTATCTATTGTGTTGAAATAGACCCTATACGCCGTATATTAAGCGGAGGTTATTTATTAAAAACATATACCGCGATAATTCCACGGTGAAGTGGAATTGGTATTATATATGTATTTGGAGTTGATTTCCCGCATTATATAGCGGATGAGACCCTATTACGCCGCATAATAGCGGATAGTATTTTATAAATCCCATATACCACGATATTCCACATTGAAGTGGAATTGGTATTGTGCTAACATCTGTGGATGTAGGGAAATAGGTTGGAGGGATCCAACTGGATTCCTCAAACATTTAAATTTATTTCAATGTTGTGTGTTGATTTATTTATAATCGCCGTGTGATTATATTATGATTGAAATTGTTGACGGCAATAATTTAGCCGAATATATTTTCGATATCGTTGGATACCAGAAATAAATAAAATTGGATTTTAGAAATTTAAGTTGAAAATTTATCGAAAAATTTATTTTGAGAATTGGATAAATTTAAAAGGAGTTTTCAAAAAGATAAAAGTTTTATTTTTGAATTATATTGGATTAAATTTCAAATTTGGAAAAAAGGGCTTAACAAATGGATTTCGAAAATATTATTTATAAGTTGAGAATTTATTTAAAATTTTGAATTGTAAATAGTTTGGAAAATAAAGGAAATCTTCTTAAAAAGGAATTTATTTTAAAAAAGGAAATAAATTTAGAAATCCATTTGGTAATTGATTTTTGGTGATTGAAAATAAATCTTTTGGAAATATTTGGAAATTTATTTGGTATTTTGAAATCAATTTGAAAAATCAATTTGAAATTAATTGATTATTAATTTACCATAACTGGCCAAATTTATTCATAGAAATTTATTTGATTTAAATTAATCAGATAATTAAATTAATCCTACTTATGGATGTTGGATTATATTGGATGTTGAATTGTTTGACATCTCTGATATGTGATGCTTTGTGATATATCTGGATTTGTGTTGTGATCTGTGATTTGTTTATCTGTGATATTATATATCTATGATCTGTGAATGAAAGATAAGCGTTATAGTTTATACCGCTTATCAATTATTTTGTTATATTTGACCTGTGATGATTGGATGTTGTTGCACTATTGTGTTAAACCCGTGGACTACACAATACACGCACAAATGTGGATTTCACGTGGAAATCGTTTAAGTCACAGATTTTTATCAATTTTGAAAAATTGAATTTTTGAATCCAAAATAGTTTTGGAATTGAAATTGAAAGCTTTTGAAATGAGTTTCAAAAATAAAATTTATTTTAAATAACTTAATAAAATTGAAATTTAAATCATTTGATTTAAAATTTGAATTCAATATTTTGAAATTGAATTCAATGAATTGGGAATTTTGGTTTAAAAGATTTTATAAGTATAAAAGGTGTTTATATGGGTTTTTAACCATTTAAAAATATGGTTTTGGAAATTTAAATGTATATTTAAGTTTTATACTTGGATGGCTTTAACCTCTGTAATTGTAACCAGTTTTTCCCAAAATGAAAACTATCTGTTTTCAAATATAATAGCTTTCATAAAAAGGAAAGATTTCCAATTTGTATCGAAACATTTCAAGTTGAAATGAAATTGTAAATAGTTTGAGAAAAACTATGAATTAACCTTTGTGAAGATGATTAAGCTTTATTTTGAAATCAAAGAAGATTTTAAAAGGTGTATCTTTTACATTATAAAAGACTTGAATTGTGAATAGTTTTTGAAAGCTATAAATTAAATCTTTATTTAAAGATTTAATAGGTTAATCAAATTGAAATGGAAATGATTTGGGAATCTGTGAATGAATCTTTGTGAAACTGGGTAAACTTTGTGAAGTAAATCTATTTGTTAAAGATTTGAAATGGTAATTTGTTTAAACCATTTAAAGGAATGGATTTGGGTAATAAGTTGTGACTTAATTGAAATCCCTATATCCATATGTTTTAAATATTGTGCTCACTATTCGGGTTAGCCGGGAAAAGACCTTTATGTCATATAACCCATTCCGAATTAGTGATACGACGATATGGATCGTATTGAAGACCGGTGGTGAAGACCGGGTATTTGTGAAAACAATAGGATGACCTATCGATTGTCTCTGCACCGTTAGCTATGATATAGAGATTTCCTTTGTGATGGGAAGTTCGATCGGGATTGTGAATACCCGGATTGCAAAGGCTTCTTCGGAAGTGCCTTCGTTTCTGTTCAAACCCGGAACAGACTTGTATGGTTACATGTCTGACATTACACTTTGAGATATAAAGCTGATTTCTTTCAAATACATTTCTGTTGGTGGCAGAGAATTTATTCTCTTAGCTTAACACCCTCCTCTGAGACGTACGAGCTCAGAGGTTATGTAGTTGAAATTTATCAGTGATATACTCCCAATTTGGTAGTGTGACATGCTGAGTGTTGCTGTGTGATGATTATTTATTGATCATTTGTGATCAAAGCGTGGCTTTGTGAAAAAGCGTAGCTTTGTGGACGAGACTTCGTCAGACCTCACAACCTGGAAATGGTCGAAACAGGAATGATAGGGCAAGGTTATGAGGGTCTCTCCCTTTAGGGTATGTCATTTCCTTCTGGAAAAGGGTGGTATCCGGTATGGAGCGCTGGTATTTAACCTATGTGGATACTCCAATCTCATTTACTGTGTGATTGTTGTGTGATCGAGGCGCCTCGGATAAAGGTCCCAAAGGACCGGGAGGTGGCATATTCGTGTAGTAGTTACCAAGTGGCAGAGGTAACCCGGCCTTGTGTTGGAAGAGAGCCAGGTTGGTTTCTCGGGACGTCCCGCCAGAGGAGATCCCATGTGGCAGTAGGAAGTTCCTTAGCCTGACCATTTGTTGGCAATCCATCTTCCAATACGAACCTTGTACAGTATTAGTTGTAGAACCTGCCATTTACTTATGGTGGTCACCACTGTTTAGATGGTAGCTATAGTAGGCATACAATAATGGTTGTATGCTGGCTAAGATTAATATTATACTTTCGAAATGTTTTCTGCACTATGCACTAATAATAATAAAATCAAATGATTTTGCGTAGTAAGCATGTTTGACTATCATAAGAAGAAATCTCCTCCAATTCTGCGTTTGCATTATGTGTGTGGCGGGAGGTCTTATGGTAGTTTCATTTTCCAAAAGCATTGCGGATATTTTCTACTTCCTTGTTGTTGTTTTAAAGATAAAAACTATTTTAAGTTCTCACACCAGTCACCATGACTGACCTTGAGTTTATTGTTTCCTTCCTAAACTCTGGGTGCCCATCAATTTCTACACAGGCAGTCTAGAGTCAGGTTATCAGGTGATTCTGGATTCAGGAGATGCTGTGGAGCTCAGTGGCGAGCTGGATGGCGAGACGTATCACTTGTATATGATATTATTTTTCCGCTGTGTATTCAGTATGAGGACAAGTTTATATAACTGTCCATTGATGTATATTGTTGTTGTAATCTCTGATGATGATGTAATGTATAAAATGATATAGTTCTTTGTTTTAAAGATTATTCATTTATCTATTATATGTTGTTCCACTGCGAATGTGAGATTCTGTTATTGTTTCTGTTGTTTCTTCTTTCTTTTTCTTCTGTCTTCTTCTACCTCTTCTTTTTAAGCATAACAATTTGGTTTTCCGGCATTCGATTGCTCGGCAGTTGATACAGTGGACGTATTAATGTCGACTTTCGAGCGTCGAAAGATCGTAATCGTTACAATGAATTACTTAGAGTAATTAATTAAAGGATTGATTAATTAAGGAAATTAAATTAAGGATTAGTTAATTAATGTGATTAATTAAAGGATAATTAATCAATATAAGTGATTATAGAATAATTAATTAGAGTAATTAATTAAGTTTCAATGTAATAAATTATTGTTAATTACTTTATGAGAGTAATTAAAGGATTATTTAATGTGAATGGTTGAAGGTTAATTAATTTGTGTAATCAATTTAAACGCTAATTACTTAATGTAATTTAAGATGATAATTAAAAGATGATTAATTAATTGATTTGTAATTAATTAATGTTAAGTAAGCAGGATTTATAAGTGATTGAAGTAATTAATTTTATTTTATTTAAATTAATTAGAAATAGTGTGACTAATTAATCTTGCTTATGAATGATTAAATGATATTGAATGACTTAGCTTATTTGTTATCCCTGGTATGTGATTGTGATGCTATGGTGTTTGGATATGGATTATCTATCTGTAATAGAATCGTTGTGTGAATATGTTACTCCGAGTATAAATTGATTTGTTCCACTTAAACAACTTGGATTTAAGATGACATTGGTTTCGAAGAGACCAGGGGCGGGTATCAGCAAATACCCGAAACCACTTCGATTTGTAATCTACTATGATTCTTTATAGATTGGTATGGGAAATCAATAGGCTGGAATGGGATTAATTTAAATGACTGGACCATTTAAACTAAGTAAAGGTACTTAGGGATCGATTTGTGAATTTAAGGGTTGACTATAACAAGTTGTGAACTTGTAGTGAGATACGAGTTACCCCGGGTTTTAAATAGGTTTTATACATTAGTATTTCATGTTAGATGGGTTTACTCACGCTAGTTTCCAGCCTGATCCGGGTGTTACTTTGATGTAATGCTCGGGTCAGACCGAGTATTATAGATTTTCAGGTAAGGACGTTCTGGAGCTCAGGAGACGAGCCGGATGGCAGGAACGTATGGAGTGTTTCCGCTATGATATATTGTAGTATATTTGGACATGTTGATTATATATGTCCAGTGTTTGTGTATATGTTGTAACTCTGATGTATTAAAGTGTAGTTTAACTGATACAGTTTCTTTGTATATGATATTATATTTTGATCTGCTGCGAATGTGAGATTCTATGTCTTGTTTTCTGTTTTCTTCTTCTACCTCTTTTCTTCTTTTCCTAACTATCTGGAATTTTCGGGTTCGAAAATTCTAGGTCGTTACAAATGATGTGACTCGGCCAACACCGCATCTACTAAATCCTCACTATGGGGAACACAAAGTCTATCATCCCTACTAAGACATCCCCTAGTTTCCATGGTATAGCGCCTAAGATGTGGTGATGACTCTCCTCTACCAAGCTTTTCTAGAATGTCCTTTAACTCTTCGTCCTTACCTTGCCTTGCTTCAATCTGCTCCATCAAAGTAGACTGGACGTCGAGGGCTGCTAACAATCCCAGAGCTAAATCTGATGGAGGTCTAAAATCAAAGGTAGCAATATACTCTAAATGCTTCCATTCCAAAAACAGAGGACTTAAAACCACTTTGCGTCTACTCAACGCATCTGCCACTACATTACCCTTTCCAGGGGTATAGGAAATCTCAAAGTCGTAAGAAGCTAAAAACTCCATCCATCTTTGCTGTCTCAAATTCAAGTCTTTCTAAGAGAATAGATACTTCAAAGACTTATGATCCATGAAAAGCTCAAATCTTTCTCCTAAGAGATAGTGCCTCCAAGACTTGAGAGCAAAAACTATAGCTGCCAACTCAAGATCATGCGTCGGGTAGTTCTTCTCATGCGTTTTCAAATGTCTACTCGCATGGCACACTACCCTACTCTTGCATCAGTACCGCCCCTAGCCCCATACCACAAGCATCTGTATAAACTGAGAAAGGCTTGGTTCCATCCGGTAATACCAATACGGGCGCGGTAGTCAAAGCTTCCTTCAATCGACCAAAGGCATCCTCACACTTAGCATCCTAAACAAAAGCTGAGTTCTTCTTGGTAAGGCGGGTAAGTGGAGCTGATATCCTAGCGAAGTCCTTAATGAACTTCCTATAGTAGCCCGCAAGACCACGGAAACTCCTTATGTCCATGGCATTCTTAGGGCTTCGCCAATCTTGTACTACTGCCACTTTTGTCGGATCTACTGCAAATCCATCCTCCGAAATGATGTGTCCCAAAAGGCGAACCTCATCCCTCCAAAAGTGGCACTTGGAGAACTTCGCCTTCAACTTATGTGCTCGCAGGGTCCTAAGCACTTCTTCCAAGTGAATAGTATGCTCCTCCTTGCTTCGCGAATAAACCAAAATGTCGTCGACGAACACCACCGCAAACTTGTTCAACGATTCGCGAAATACTCGACTCATCAAGTCCACAAAATATGCCGAAGCATTGGTTAGCCCAAATGGCATGACTAACCACTCAAATAACCCATTCGGAGTCCTGAATGCAGTCTTCTCGATGATATCCTCTGCCACATGCAATTGATGAAATCCCGTGGCCAAATCGAGCTGCGAAAATATCTTGGCTCCTACTAGATGGTCGAAGAGATCGTCTATACGGGGAAGAGGATAACGATTCTTCTTTGTCAGCTTATTAAGCTCCCTATACAAAAAGTCTGAGAGAGCCATCCGCCTTAGTGGCAAAGACGACGGGTGCACCCCCCTCATAAATTCTCCTACGAATGAAGCCCTTCTCCAAAAGCTTTCCAATTTGCTTGCTCAACTCACGACGTTCCTTAGGAGCCATATGCCTTACCGGTATAGCAACCAGTTTGGCATTATCGACAAGATAAATCTTGAAATCAATCTCTCTTCGAGGTGGAAGGCCAGCAACCTCCTCAAACACATCTGTAAAGTCTCTAACAATGGGTACCGAACTCAAACTATCGGGCGATAAGTCAAGAGAATAAAGGTAGCTCAACATGACTGATCCTCTAGGATCACAAGATACCTCCAAGGTACGTCCACTACAAGTGCCTAGCCTCACTACCCTCTTATCGCAATCAAGAACATCACCATACATGGATAGCCAATCCATACCAAGAATCAACACAAACCCGGAAAATCCCAATACAAAGGCACTACAGTCAAACTCAACCCCTAAAATAAACAATTTCAATTCCCGACATAACATAGACAAATAGGCCGATCCTCCTACGGAATTTGATACTACTACCGGGTCGGTCATTAAGCAAGCATCAAGACCAAGACCCTCTACCAGAGTACTAGATATAAAAGAGTGTGAAGCTCTAGAATCAAATAGGGTACAAACAGGAAAATCAAAGATAGATAACACACCTTCAATGATCACCGTCTTTCCCTTGTCCACAACCAGACGAGTACTAGAGGAAGGAGCTACCTCTAAAGCATAAGCCTGAGTAGACTGTGAAGGTATCTGTGAACTGTCCTTGGGCTTCGACGGACAGTCCCTTTTCATATGCCTCATTTGATCGCAATGATAGCACCTTAGTCTTGGTCGCTCTCTTGCCCCTCTACAATCCATAGCAAGATTACCTGGTTTCCCATAAGTATTGCACTTCCAGTCCTTCCTTGGAACTTTCCTTTTTCCACCTGACCCTCCTCCTCCTCTCCTCTTTCCTTTCCACTGCTTCTTCTCATCACTCTTCTGCGCCACATCTCCTTTGCAGTATCGGCAAGTAAAGCCATCTCTACCAATCCCTCAAAAGTGGCTCCCATCGGAATATGGCTCACCGCCAAACTCTGCAGTGATTGACTCAAACCCTTAGCGAACTTCAGCGCCTTCTTGTTAGGAGTATTGATCAGGTCTAGTCCAAATCTGGCAAGCTCATTGAATTGATTAACATATTCCTTAACTGTCATATCCCCTTGCTTGAGCTGTATAAATTTCTCTAGCTGCACTCCCTCTTCAGCCTGCGATAAGAATTTCTGCTCGAACCTAGTACGAAAATCCGCCAACTCAATTATCAGCCTCAGCCTCCACAATCTCCCACCAACAAAGAGCCTCTCCCTGGAACTGCCATAAAGCCAACTGCCTCCGAGCCATGTCCTCCAATCCCATAAGTCCAAATATCTGCTCACAACTACGGATCCAAGCTCTCGCCTTAGTATATGACTCGGTGCCAAGAAATGGCTTGCCTCCTAAGTTGGTGTAGTTCTTGCATAACTTGGGAAAATCGAGGATACCTGGCAGACGGGCTAGAGCCCCTTCCGCCGGAGCAGCATCCCCAGCTAGTGGCTCTGCATGTGCAGTAGCCTGCAAATAATGTCTGAACCAAGCAGGCATACTAAGGCCTGGAACTTCGGGGATATCTTGTGGTTCAGACATTTCTATCTATGGATATTAAAAAGATGGGACTAGGTATTCCACAAATAGTTCAATAGATAGGAAGGAAGAGATATAAGGGACCCATTTCTAAAATTTCTTTTCTTTCCAAAATATATACATATACTTTTAAAAGTATTATTTGGAATATCCTTTAAAAATTATTCGAAAACCTTTATATTTTTAAAATATTTATAGGATTACCGAAACCTTAGCTCTGATACCAACTATGACACCCCGCACCTCTAAGCACCCTGAAAATCGGACATGACTAGAAGCATGAATGGTTGAGTGAAACAAAAATCAATAACATAGCACAGAGACTAAGGCAATAGAATAAAATGATTAAAATATTACAGCGGAAGAAAACTTTCACTAATTATAAATTAATAGCAAAACAGCTTCATTAAAAACAACATTATCCCAAATTTATTTCTAAAACCAAAAGTACCAAGTAGTCTCCACCAAAACATAAAACATAACAAAGTTCATAATATAGGTCCCCATATATAGAGTAAAGTATGGAAAAGAAAAACAAAGTACATGAAACAAAAGAAACAAAAGCCGAAGATAACAACTGCTCCAATGACCCTCCAAGCTACAAAGAACCGCAACCTAGACCCGCCCTCCTGTGATTTGGGGAAAATAGGAAAAATGGGAATGGGTCAGGCATAAAGTCTGGTGATGAGAAATAAAATGAAGCAGAAAGATTAAAACGGTTTAATTCCAGGTCTTCCTCGGATATCACAGAGGGTGAATAATATAATGTAGTGAATCCTTCTTAGATACAGTTCCTAAGAAGCTAAAGTCCGTGGTCACTCTAGGGAAGTCAACCATGCAGTAATACTAAACGTCTATCGGCATGTCGGAGCTGCTGTCCTTACCTATCCACGTGCTACAGCGTGAAAGTCATGCTCTTCACCCGTGCACTGTGACTGTCTACCCACGTGCTACAGCGTGAAAGTCATGCTCTTCACCCGTTTAGGGTACATTTAACAGCATGTTTAGGGTACAATCAAAAATGATAAGGGACGTTTTCATAATGGATTTTCCATGGAGATCTCTTCGATGGAGCTGGATCCAATCACCTTTACAAGGGTCAGAAAGTACCTTCTGAGTGTCGTATATCTCTGGATAAAATGTACCGTTAAGGTAAACACATGCGGCCCAATGACCGAACATAAATATGAACTACATGAACCAAATATCATCAACACCCGCCGACCAACAATCGATAACTATCTCTAGATATGGAGTTGATAATACCCTTATGTGGGTCGACTAAACCCCAGGTTGTGCACCCTACTATATTTTCTATCATTTTCGATGTCGAGGTCACGTTTGGCACCTTTCACATGTGTCTTCATCACTCGAACAGAACACGAATCCCTAAATGGACTCCCATGTCTCAAACAGATCTCAAAACCACACATGGATTCCAACATCTTGAATAGATCCACTTTCAAGAGATAGAACACGTATCTTGGTCTTGAAATGGTTTTCAATAAGTAAAACACTTACCAATCTCGGTCTCTTCAAGACTGAATTGATGAATTAGGTCATATTCAACAATAATGAATACGATCGCATATGCAAAACCCAGTCTCGTATACTTATCATGTTTCTAGTATTTTTATCTCACACTATCCCTCGGTCAGGAGTGAAGCTGGTAGGTTAGAGCAATATTGTTGTTACCTTATTCAAACATCAGTCTTAACTCCTATAGATAGACAAGACTACTTCTTTGTCTTTCAGTGCTAAGTATATGACTAAATATTTCCATAAACGACTAAACAAACAAAGCACGATCAAGTCATACAAAGCAAGATCAAGTCATATAAATGACTTTTAATCCCCTTTTTACTTAATTAATCTTTTATTAATTAAAATCTCTTTTATTAGTAAAACTTCTTTTATCTAATACAGATTCTTTTGTGATTTTCTACTATATATTTGTGCTCTTTGAATACGTCAAAAGGTATTCATATAATTTTTTCAAATGGTATAAGTATGTTCAAAAATCATTAACAAGATTTCTTACTTTAAACCTTTATTTTTTTCTATCTTTTTTCCAAAGATTCCTTATTTATAAATTCCTTCAGAATATCCATTTTAAGGATCTAGGTGATTTCACAAAGCCATTCAAAAAGTTTAAGACTAATGTTACTTAAACATTGCCACTGCAAACCCAAAACCATTTCACTTCTGCTTATCTTTAAAACATTCTTTTTAAAGATCTGTTTTCGTTCATAAGTATAATCAAAAAGAGTTAAAGACGAATGTAATTAACACATTGTCACAACAAACCTAAAAATATTCCATACTTGTATTATCTTTAAAAACATTCTTTTAAAGATTTAAGATAATATTTGGTTAAGTTTGATTGTCGACTAATTGACTATCTACTTAAAAATGATCGCTTATAGAAATCAAGGTTCATATACTTAACTCGTTTTCGACTTTCCAACTTCACTATTCCTCATCCAAAAGTAAAGTCAGGTAAGTTAGAGCACTGGTTGCATCAAAGCTTTGCCTAGATACTTCATTTTAGAATCTCACAAATAGATAAATCTACCTCGTCGGCTTTTAGTGTTAAGTAATTGTATTTATGACTTTCATAAATGAATTAGTTAATAATACGATTAACATGTTTTCGACATTTTCAGCTTAACTATTCCACGACCAAGATGGAAACCAGTAGGTTAGAGCTCTATTGCTCATATCCCTACACAACATCAATCTTAACTCTCACAAATTGATAAGCCTACTTCGTCGGGTTTTAGCATTAAGTAAAGTTAATTACTTCTCAAACAAATAAGTAAACAATGATATTAACATGTTTCCAACATTCAACTTGACTATTCCTCAGTCAAGAAGGAAACCGGTAGGTTAGAACTCTATCGCTCATATCCCTACTTGAATCAATCTTAACTCTCACAAATAGAGGAGTCTACCTCATCGGATTTTAGTGTTAAGGCTAGTCAATTACCTTTTTCAAAGCTTATATATACTTCAAAAATACTTCTAAATAGGTTTTAAATATCTATGTGAAATATTACTTGGAAAACTAATTTATAATTCGCTAAAAACATGTTTTATATTATAAAACTTCTTTACTTTGAAAATACATATATAATGTGACACCCCACCTCTATACCCATGCTAGCCAAGAACACTACGGAGTAATGCTGTCAACTAGCACGGAGAATAAGGCTGTTGAGGAGCGACCATCCGTGTAATTTCCTTGTGCGAGCACCGATATGTCAGATAGTATAGCATGCATTTCATTTAAGGAGGAAATCCGACGTACCGATACAAACTCAAAGCTATCACACGATGGCTATATATAATCTTCGGAAACAAACATAGAAATAAACATAACACAAATCAGTCACAGACATCCATATCACAAAGGCGGAAAAAGATATGAATATATATATATATAACACATGAAACTGTACATCAGAGTAGTGGTCAGAAAGATCCACAATAACACAAAAGAATAGCAACATGTGCTATACAAAAGAATAAGTATACATCATAGAGTCTATATCTCAAATGTATATATCCAAAAAGTACTAATCTAAGTAGTTAGCCAAAAGTCAGAGTAATCCCAGAAGAGAAGTCAAGCAGAAGCACCTGTAACATTTCAGTCTGACCCGAGTATTATTTCATAAGAAAATAATAAACGGATCAGTCTAGCTATAAATATCAGATGACATGATATAGAATAAAAGATATGCCATAAACATGTAATAACCATAATGGCATACTACTATAAGTATGTAATTGAAAATCAACAAGAGATTAATCAATATCACAAAAATCTTCTCAAAGATAAAAATCGGGTATCATACCCTAAACTTGTATTCGTAACAAGTCAATGACACACAAATTCACCAATGCACAAAAATTGATAAAACTTATCAATGGAAATCACAAAAATTGGTGAAGCACAAAATTCCAGAAATCATCACAAGAAATCCAGAAATCACAAGAAGGGGGAGGCCTATCACAAAACGGGAGTATGAAAACTCACCAACACGTGTAACACAAAACGAGACGCTATCTCATGGTAGTTAACCATTAATTTTGAGCCGAAGCTCCACAAGAATGGCCCGAAGACCGTGGGGCGCTACCCCACATATGTGATGTAGAAACATTACACAAACGGGGTTTAGTCTCCCTCGTAGACAAAGAGACATCGCACAATTGCTAGTCTAAATCACAAAAATGATCGTCATGATCATCAAGAAAGTGTCAATTACACTAAGTTAGTAAATATATGAGTTTAGCTTCATGTCCCATAACCACTAGCTTAACTTAAATACTTACGAACAAACTGTAAATCTTCACTAGAAAATTGTCACAAGAGGTTCAATCGAATAAGTCCAAAAATTAACCGACGAAGTAAACGCAAGCGTTTCATACCACTTGTTTTACTAAGCCGTTTAATTAGATTTCTCATCCGAGTGAGGTAAAGGCTTGTATATACTAGTAGATTGGAAAACGGTTTGAGAAAACGAGCTTTATATTTAAAATAGTGTTGAAATCATTTGGAAGAAAGGGTTTTGATATTTACTACTAGTATTAAAACCTTTATATTTTTAAAGTGACAAATCACAGAAATGCTTGTAGAAACAAGTCAATTCACTAAAATTCACATTCGAAGACGTGAGTAAAAATCTAAGGAATTCAATTCCAAATCCATTAAAGTAGATATGCCGACTTAACAGCCACGGCAGACGACCTAAGAGATCTGCAGCCAAACATGGTCGACCTAAGGCGCAAGTGACCTAAGGAACTACGGCTTAAGGAGTAGCACGCGACCTAAAAGATGGCGCGACCTAGGGTGCAAGCAGGTCGAGCGACCTAAAGTGATGGAACGCTCAAAGCATGGTGCGACTTAACATGGCCGAGCTAAAGAATGCAAGCAGGTCGAGCGACTTAAGGTGTTGGCTGAGCATGCGACCTAACGGGGCCGACCTAAGTTGCAAGCGACCTAAGGAAATGAGGTCTAACGACCTAAAGGAAATGAGGCCTAACGTCCTAAAGGAAATGAGGCCTAACGACCTAATGGTATTGGGGTCATGCGACCCAGCGGAATTGAGGTCATGCGACCTAACGTGAAGGCTGAGCAACCTAGTGGCTCGAACGACCTAACGTCTCAAACAAGGCCGAGCGACCTAACGCCTAGCGACCTACGACTTAACTCATACGAATGACCTAACTCATGCGAACGAATTAAGGGCGGAAACGAGTTAAGCTCAGTGTGACTTTTCAACAGAACGACCTAAAGCCAGAAAAATGCTAAAACACACGAAATTTGGAGTTTTTTCATCAATTCGATCCAAACCAAATGCAAATGTACATGCTAAAGTGATAGGAATTCATTCCTAACCATCCAAGATAGTTATAGACAAGAATGTGAGATAAAAATCTCACCTTTTCACGGAAATTGATGGAAATGAAGCTTGAAAGCAAAGCAAGAACAATCACAAGCTTGAATCAATGTCTTCACTTTGAATTTGGAGTTGAATGATGGATTTGTAAGAGAACTTGAGCTTGGAATTTTAATTTCCCATTCCCTCCTCCATTTTTGATGAAGCTTGGAGTGTTAGATGAAGTGATGAAGAGGAGATGGGTTGGGACTGAGTTAGTAAGTGGTTCAGCCCAAACCAAAGCCCTAAGCAAAAAGTGACGAAAATTCCACTATCTCCAAACATATCGAAGTTTATACTTAAAAGATTGCAAACGACGTTTTGAACTCAATGGAAGTGGTCTCGAGTCCTAATTTGTCCGTATGCAAAAAGTAGCTTTTCGGACTAAAATCCGACTAACGATAAAATATTTAAATATAAAATTGACAAATATGCGGGTTGTTACAGACTCCCCTCCTTAAAGAAATTGCGTCCTCGCAATATATAAGACGAAAATAAAAAGTAACAACCATAAAAGCATATTAACACCAAAGAAATTTGAAATAAGAAGTTCACCTCAAAGAGCATGAGAAAGTAAGTCCGGATGTGTTCGCTCGATGAATTCTCTAGATTCCGAAGAGCAATCCTTAGGATTTGAGGACCATTGAACTTTTACAAGAGGAACATCTTTATCTCGAAGTCGTTTGACCTCCGAAGCAATAATTCGAATAGGATGCTGCTCATAAGTTAAATTAGGTGAAACTTCAATCTCTTCCACAACACCGGGCTCAAGAATAGAATCGGAATCCCGAAGGCACTTCCGTAATTGAGAAACGTGAAATACGTCATGCATGGCAGAAAACTGAGCCGGTAATGAAAGGCGATAAGCCATGGAACCAATACGTTCGGTGATAGGAAATGGCCCAATATATCGAGGCGCTAACTTTCCCGATCGACTGAACGTACAACACCCTTCATAGGGGAAACACGAATAAATACGAGATCTCCCACAGAAAATTCTAATTTCCTTCTTCGATTATCGGCATAGGATTTTTGTCTACTCTGAGCTTCTTTCATCCTATGACGAATAAGTTCAATCTTTTCTGTGGAATCATGAACAAAATCTGGACCTAAAACCAGCTTCTCACCGGCCTCAAGCCAACAAGAAGGAGATCGGCATGGCCTTCCATAGAGTGCCTCGAAAGGTGCCATACCAATACTAGATTGGAAGCTATTATTATAGGAAAATTCAACAAGAGAAATATGATCTTCCCAACTTCCACCAAAATCAAGCACACAAGCACGAAGAAAATCTTCAAGAGTTTGATTCACACGCTCGGTTTGTCCATCGGACTGGGGGTGATAAGCGGTGCTAAAATTAAGCTTCGTTCCCAAAGCTTTTTGAAGACTCTTCCAAAATCCACTAGTGAACAATGGATCACGATCACTAACAATAGAAGTAGGAACTCCATGCAATTTAACAATTTCTTTGATAAAGAGTTTGGCCAGAAGAGGAACGGTTCGGTTCGACCGAACGGGAATAAAATGGGCGGATTTAGTAAGTCTATCATCGATCACCCATAAGCTATCATGACCCGAACGAGAATGGGGAAGGCCATCTATAAAATCCATGGAAATTTGGTCCCACTTCCAAACTGGAATTTCCAAAGGTTGCAATAACCCACCGGGCCTTTGATGTTCAGCCTTGACAAGTTGGCAAGTCATGCAACACTTAACAAAGTTAGCAATATCAGATTTCATTCCCTCCCAATAATAAAGTCGCTTCATATCCGCGTACATTTTACTACTACCGGGATGAATGGAAAACTTGGAACGATGAGAATCTTCTAGAATATCTTTACGAAGATCACTAATATTTGGCACTATAAGTCTACCAAATTTTCGAATGCCGCCACGAGAATCAATATCAAAGTCTTTCAAATCTTCAATATCGGTTTTATCCTTAATATTCTGGCTAAGAAGAGCCAATTCGGGATCTAGCCTTTGAGCTTCAAGAATGCGGTCTAAAAGAGAAGGATGAGCCTTAAGGCTACATAAAACCAGAGATGAACATAAATCGGAAACACGATCTCTAATCTCACAAGTGGATAAAACCTCGAGATAATGCCATTCGGATATCATCATAGAAACAAGCGCTTGTTGCTTATGACTAAGAGCATCAGCAACTCGATTTCCCTTTCCAGGAGTATAAAGAATATCAAGATCATAAGAGGCAAGGAATTCGAGCCAACGATGTTGACGCAAATTAAGTTCCTTTTGAGAAAATAAATATTTCAAAGACTTATGATCAGTATAAAGTATAAATTTCTCTCCCAAAAGATAATGTCGCCAAATTCAAAGGGCGAAAACGATAGCCGCGAGTTCCAAATCATGTGTGGCATATCTAGTCTCAGCCAGCTTCAATTGCCTAGAAGCATAAGCAATAACACGTTCTTTTTGCATAAGAACGGCACCCAAACCAATGCGACTAGCATCGGTATAAACAACAAAATCTTGATTCCTCTCGGGAATAACAAGAATACGAGCATCAGAAAGGAGTTCTTTTAATTTCTGAAAAGAAGATTCACATTTGTCCGACCAAATGTATTTAACACCTTTCTTCGTTAAGCCAGTAAGAGGCACGGCAATTTTAGAAAAGTCTTTTATGAAACGGCGGTAATAACCTACTAATCCGAGAAAGCTACGGATTTCAATCACGCTCTCCGGTCTCTTCCAATTTTGAATCTCTTCAATCTTTGAAGGATCCACTGATATCCAGGATTCGGAAATGATATGACCGAGAAACTTCACACTAGATTCCCAATAGTGGCATTTAGAAAATTTTGCTTTTAATTGATTGCTTCTGAGAGTTTCCAATACAATCCGAAGATGCTTTTGATGTTCCTCCTCGGTTTTAGAATACACAAGAATATCATCAATAAAGATAAGAACAAACCGATCGAGGAAATCTTTGAAAACTCGATTCATAAGGTCAACGAAATAAGCCGGAGCATTCGTTAAACCAAATGGCATAACTAGCCATTCATAAGATCCATAATGTTATCCCAACTTTTGGCAAAGTCGAGATACCCAAAGATTAACTGAAAATCAATGATTACTAGTCATAAATATCAATTGTGCATCGCAGGTTCACCATGGATATCGATGAATTTTGTCCGAGTCCGGATCGGGCTGCAATTGATAAGACATGTCAAGCAAGGCCAGATGAAACAACATTCCAAATCTCGAGACAATCCGAGTTCGTATGCCCAAGATATCATCGACGCAAGTGAAGGACATAGCCTTGAGTTCGTCTCCCAATGGTTCGAATCCCCTAGGGTCGAATCCATCAAGCTCGACTCCAACGAAGTTCCCCTGATGGCTTCGAATCCATGAAAGTGCTTTAGCCTTCGACTCCATCAAAACACTTCCAACGTTCGAATCCATCTGCGCAGTGTCTTGGTTCGAATCCATCAAAGAACATTTGTTCGAATCGATTCCGACAAGCCACTTCGAATCCATGATACCACCTCACTTCGTTTCCTTCAGGTTGAAGTCTTTCGAATCCATCCTATGACTTTGTCCCGATTCCATCCTACGAGAGTAGCTTCGAATCGAGTGGGTAAGATATAGCGTGATCGATTCGAACGTGCATGCGTTCGAATCCATGTACTTCGAATCCACACTGTTTGAGGCAACTTCGAATCGATCAACTTTGTACCCAGATCGATTCGAACAGACCTTCGCTCATTCGATTCGAAGAGGGATGTCTTTGAATCCACTACCACGAATCCCCAGTCAAAACGGCAGCTAGAAACGTGGAGTCGACCCGGGCAACTCGGAGCACAAGACGGATCGACACGAAGGAGGCGCTCCACGTCATCACAGAAGCGCGCGCTGGATCGATTCGAACGAATCGATTCGAACTAGATCGATTCGAACCAGGCTAGTCAACCATAAATGCAACCTTGAATCGATCATAACTTGAGATCTACACATCCAAATGCTATGAAATTTTCACAGAAGCTTGAGCACATGTTGAAGAATGTTCACACCAAATTTCAGCTCGATTGGACACTTTCTTGATCGATTCGAACCAAGGGTCGAATCAATCCCAAAGTGGGCCCGGATTTCCATAAAGCGGGCATGTGGGCCCCCTGACATACCAGAACTGGTCTCCCTTCATTTTAG
Organism: Allium fistulosum; assembly: GCA_030737815.1. Taxonomy (NCBI): domain Eukaryota; kingdom Viridiplantae; phylum Streptophyta; class Magnoliopsida; order Asparagales; family Amaryllidaceae; genus Allium; species Allium fistulosum. Next base: position 1,030,638,522 of record CM060902.1, read on the forward strand.
GCGAAATATCAGCCTTCTACACCTATAAATAGAGCCCCTGGTCATTCAGAAAAGGGGTCGGACAATTTTGAGAGCTAAAGAGCGCCCAGATTCTGCCAGATTTACTCCAAATCACCATTGCTGCCTTAGATTCAGACTTAGTTCAGCAAATCAGTTGTAATACAACATAGGAAATTGTAATCTTCAAGCATCGAGCAATAAAATCATAAAAACCTTGAAGTGGACGTAGGCCGGAGATAGCCGAACCACTATAAATTGTGTGTCACTGTTCATTATTTCTTAATTGTTGTTTGTTGCTTGCTTAGATCCGTGATTTGCGCGTGAATACTGTTGATTTGTATTCATACGCTGGTGCTTTCACTACACTTGGGGTTTGTGACCATTTTTGGCGCAAACACTTTGGTGCTTCCACTGAGAAGAACTAGCACCCGCTACACCAAATTCAAAATTTAGATTTGGAATTTTAAGGATTCAGATCTGACTCTACAATGACTCGACAAACTAGACAAAGAACTGAGAGGAGCCAATAGGCAGGAAGTCAAGAGGCATCCTCTGGCGCTGGAGGAGGACAAGCTTCGATCTACATTACTAGAGATGAGATGGAAGCGATGAATAACTTAATGCAGGAAAGAATGATGAAAAGCCAACAAGAGATGCTGCAGAATTTCTTCGAGCAGATGAGAGCTACAGGGACGTAGAACCCTGGACCAGCTACAGCGGCTGTGAATGTGGAACAAGGAGCTAGGGCTATGGAACCCAACGGAGGACAGAATGCAGAACCAGAAGGCAATCAACAAGGGCTTGGGGGCAGGCCCGCAGGATCCAACGTAGAAGTACCTTTGGAAGGAGCTCAACCGGCTAGGGCCAACACAAATGCTAACGAGCCACCCGAAGAGTACATACCAGAATTCCCTATAAGACTCGGAGGGCAAGACAGAGACATGACAAGGGGGCAACCCCTAGATGGAGATGAAAGAATGATCGGCCTAGTGAGACGACTCATGAGAGGAGGGTTTTCAGGAGGAGGATTGGAAGAAGTTAGTCGGAGTCCGTTCGCTCAGAATATCAGGAATGCAAGGAACCCTCCGAAGTTCAAACTACCAACGCTGAATCCTTATGACGGAAAGTCAGACCCGACCATGCATATCACCAGATATATCAGACACATGGAAGTGCTGGGAGCATCCGAGGAAGTGATGGCACGATGTTTCCCCTTATTCTTATCAGATTTGGCTGCGCTTTGGTTTAGGCAGCTAGAAACCGGATCAATCAGGACATGGGGCGAGCTTGTGGATTGCTTCATGAAGCAGTTCAGGGTCCACGTGACGCGACCTAAGAGCGTGATGACTTTGGCATCAATAAAATAAAGGACCGGAGAGTCCATAAAAGATTTTTTGTTACGATTTAATGCGACGGTGACTTCTGTAGATCGCCCGGACCCATCGATGATTTTGATGGCGGTAGTGGCAGGAGTTGGAGAAGGCACCGAATTCAAAGACTCTTTGACTAAAGATCCACCGCAAGATCTTGGAGAGTTTTTCCATGAAGCTGAAAAATTCATTCGATTAGAGGAATCACGAGCCGAGAGGCAAGAAATAAATGTTGCACAAGGCGAAGGAACCGCCAGGGAACAGTCCAGGGCAGACAAAGGAAAGAGAAAGCAGGATGACGCACATGATGGTCCTGACAAACGGAAGAAATTCCGAGAGCCTAGATTCAGGCAGTACACAGACTTGGTGGCAGGACTGGAACGAATTTACACCGAAACTCGGGGGCAACTCCCCTATCGAAAGCCACCAAGGAGAGATCCCACGGAGCGGGAACGTAGAACCGGAAAATATTGCCTATTCCATGAGTTAGATGGGCACACTACCGATGAATGCCGCCACCTGAAGGATGAGGTGGAAGAACATGCCAGGAGTGGTAGATTGCCACAGTATGTCAGAGAACGTACAACGACGGTTAGGCCCGAACAACTACCACCTCAACCTAACAGGAATGATCCTGGATCGGGATCACGACTCGTCATCAACTGATTGTGATGGCAAGGGCCAAGTTCAAGATTTGGACTCTGGTCGATTAGTTTTCTTAGATTTGATTTCCAAAATAAAACGGTTATCCCACTTACTCATGTACGGGAACTGGAGAGATCCCTAGGCATGCTCTGTGATGGAAATAGACCGCTCTGCCCGAAGAGGCATTATCATGTTTTTCCTGGTGTTTGAGATTGAACATCTAGGATTTGAATTTAATAAAGAAACACTTATTAAAATAAACCTTTGACCGGAGAGTTAAAGGATAAACATTAAATATCAATATAAACATGATCGCTTTATGATCCTACCCGGAGAGGCAGGGTCCGGAGTGCAAGAAGTGAGTTGCTTCGCCGGAGAGCGACAGGATCAACTCACTTAAGCATCGTTTCCTATTCACCGGAGAGTGATTGGATCAGGATTCGATAAGAGCCCGGAGAGGCTATGATCGGCCCACGATTTAGGCCATGACATCGCTTAATGTTCAGATACACTGAACCGGAGTGCAGGAGGTGAGTCGCTTCGCCGGAGAGCGACAGGATTGACTCACTTAACGTTGTTTCCCCTTCACCGGAGAGTGACAGGATGAGATCCAGCATGAGCCCGGAGAGGCTGTGATCGACCGACGATTCAGGTCATGACATCGCTTAATGTTCAGATACACTGAACCGGAGTGCAGGAGGTGAGTCGCTTCGCCGGAGAGCGACAGGATTGACTCACTTAACGTTGTTTCCCCTTCACTGGAGAGTAACAGGATGGGATCCAGCATGAGCCCGGAGAGGCTATGATCGGTCGAGAACGACCAAGACATCGCTAAACGCCCTAGCTGGGGCCAGAGTGCAAGGGATAGAAAACAACGCCGGAGTGCAATAGGATCTTTCTATTCAATCGCTAAATCTGGAATGGGTTTGACAAGGGTCCGGAGTGACCATCAATAGTACGGAGAGACCGTAGAATTTCATTCTTAACTTCCACTGGAAAAAATTGATAACAATTCGGCTTCAAACAGCCATGGACTTGATTGAAAATGCTATAAGCTATGAGTAAAACATGAACTCACTGCATCCAACTTAAGACTTATCAAAACACACCTTTTTACCAAAAGCCATGTTTTGGGGGCAAAATGTTATCCCAACTTTTGGCAAAGTCGAGATACCCAAAGATTAACTGAAAATCAATGATTACTAGTCATAAATATCAATTGTGCATCGTAGGTTCACCATGGATATCATGAATTTTGTTCGAGTCCGGATCGGGCTGCAATTGATAAGACATGTCAAGCAAGGCCAGATGAAACAACATTCCAAATCTCGAGACAATCCGAGTTCGTATGCCCAAGATATCATCGTCGCAAGTGAAGGACATAGCCTTGAGTTCGTCTCCCAATGGTTCGAATCCCCTAGGGTCGAATCCCTCAAGCTCGACTCCAACGAAGTTCCCCTGATGGCTTCGAATCCATGAAAGTGCTTTAGCCTTCGACTCCATCAAAACACTTCCAACGTTCGAATCCATCTGCGCAGAGTCTTGGTTCGAATCCATCAAAGAACATTTGTTCGAATCGATTCCGACAAGCCACTTCGAATCCATGATACCACCTCACTTCGTTTCCTTCAGGTTGAAGTCTTTCGAATCCATCCTATGACTTTGTCCCGATTCCATCCTACGAGAGTAGCTTCGAATCGAGTGGGTAAGATATAGCGTGATCGATTCGAACGTGCATGCGTTCGAATCCATGTACTTCGAATCCACACTGTTTGAGGCAACTTCGAATCGATCAACTTTGTACCCAGATCGATTCGAACAGACCTTCGCTCATTCGATTCGAAGAGGGATGTCTTCGAATCCACTACCACGAATCCCCAGTCAAAACGGCAGCTAGAAACGTGGAGTCGACCCGGGCAACTCGGAGCACAAGACGGATCGACACGAAGGAGGCGCTCCACGTCATCATAGAAGCACGCGCTGGATCGATTTGAACGAATCGATTCGAACTAGATCGATTCGAACCAGGCTAGTCAACCAGAAATGCAACCTTGAATCGATCATAACTTGAGATCTACACATCCAAATGCTATGAAATTTTCACAGAAGCTTGAGCACATGTTGAAGAATGTTCACACCAAATTTCAGCTCGATTGGACACTTTCTTGATCGATTCGAACCAAGGGTCGAATCGATCCCAAAGTGGGCCCGGATTTCCATAAAGCGGGCATGTGGGCCCCCTGACGTACCAGAACTGGTCTCCCTTCATTTTAGGTGAAATATCAGCCTTCTACACCTATAAATAGAGCCCCTGGTCATTCAGAAAAGGGGTCGGACAATTTTGAGAGCTAAAGAGCGCCCAGATTCTGCCAGATTTACTCCAGATCACCATTGCTGCCTTAGATTCAGACTTAGTTCAGCAAATCAGTTGTAATACAACATACGAAATTGTAATCTTCAAGCATCGAGCAATAAAATCATAAAAACCTTGAAGTGGACGTAGGCCGAGATAGCCGAACCACTATAAATTGTGTGTCACTGTTCATTATTTCTTAATTGCTGTTTGTTGCTTGCTTAGATCCGTGATTTGCGCGTGAATACTGTTGATTTGTATTCATACGCTGGTGCTTTCACTACACTTGGGGTTTGTGACCATTTTTGGCGCAAACACATAACGAGTACGGAACGACGTCAAAGGAATGCTATCCTCTGCAATACGAAGTTGATGAAATCCGGTTGCTAAGTCTAACCGTGAAAAGACTCTAGCACCACTGAGTTGATCGAATAGATCATCAATCCGAGGTAAGGGGTATTTATTCTTGATAGTGAGATCATTAAGCTTGCGGTAGTCAACGCAAAGCCTAAGTGTACCATCGGATTTCTTCACAAAGATAGCAGAAGCTCCCCAAGGAGAGGAACTAGAGCGAATAAATTGCTTCGTCTCCAATTCGGATAATTGTTTGCGCATCTCTTCATTCTCCTTATGGGACATGCGATAAGGAGGACGAGTAATAGGTTGAGCTCCAGGTATAAGATTAATTTTGAACTCAATTTCTCGCTTAGGTGATAATCCTAAAACGGGCTCGAATATGTCAGAAAATTCACGGACGACATGAATAAGAGAAATGACATCTTCCTCATCATCATTGTCGTCATCAAGAGGATTTAGAGAATATAAAGATGCCGACAAAGTGGAATCGGAATCTTTAAGAACAATAGAAATCTGCTTAGCAGATAGTGGATGTCGAAGATAAATAGTCCGCTCAGGACATAGGATATGAGCTTCATAACGGTTAAGCCAATCCATACCCAAAATCATTCCAAAGCCTAAATAACGCATGACATGCAAATCGGCTAGGAAAGGAAAATCACACAAAATAATCTCCACATCTTTACAAAGCAAACTAAGAGTTGTGGATCCACCAACCGGATTCGCAATTCTTAAAGAAGTCATCAAAGCAACAACACTTAAGGAAAAAGTATCGATAAGTTCCTTTGATATAAAAGAATGGGATGCACCCGTATCAAAAAGAACTCGAATAGGTTGATCATGAAATATAATAATGCCATCAAGGACAGAATGAGACATACCTTGACCGCGAGATGTGTTGCCAGGGGCTTGAGCCACGTTTAACTTTCCCTCCTTCTTGCCTTGAAGTCTGGGGCATAAATGTATATAATGATCCGGGCTTTTACAATAGCGACAAGAACGGGGCTTTGAACACTTGTTCGCAAAATGGTCCTTAGAACCACAGTTAAAGCATTGCCCATTACTTGGGGTAGAAGTCTTTGCTGCTGGAGGTGCAGGTTTCCCCTTTTTGTTGGGATAAGGACCCTTGAATTTGTTTGGCCTCTTCTTGTTGTTGAAGTTTAGTTTAGAACCCACCACTTCAACATCACTTTCCCTATCCGCCTCTTTAAGACGAAGAGCGATATCAATGAGTTGGTCAAAAGAAACTTCTAACTTGAGAAGTAATGGCTTCTTGAGATTTTTGTTTAAGCCATATACAAATCTTTGATTTTTCTTCAATGGGGTATTGATGTATTCAACCCCATATTTAGACAGTGACTCGAAGGATGCGACATAATCTGTCACAGAGGATTCACCTTGAACAAGGTCTATGAAACGACGAGCCAATGTTACTTTCTCAGCTTTTGGTACAAATTTCAATTCGAAGCGTTCCCGGAATTGCTCCCAGGTGAGATTCGCCTCATTAATTTCAGAAATAATAAGTTCATACCAGTCTAATGCTCTTTCTTGGAGCATACTCGAGGCTACCTAAACTCGGTGAAGATCAATAAGGTTCATCCGAGAAAAGATTCGATCGCATGTTCTTAGCCAAGTCTGGACTTCAATAATAGTTTCAGAACCTTTGAATGGTTTCCCACCCAAGTTGGTATAATCGTCGCACAAGCGTGCAAATCCAGACTTAGGGTGAGTAGGTTCCTGATTAGGACCAGTTGCCTAAGCATTCTTTACTAAATCAAGAAGCTGTTACTTCTCAAGTTAGAAGTTTCTTTTGACCAACTCATTGATATCGCTTTTCGTCTTGAAGAGGCGGATAGGGAAAGTGATGTTGAAGTGGTGGGTCCAAGCTGTGACGCCCCACCTCTATACCCATGCTAGCCAAGAACACTACGGAGTAATGCTGTCAACTAGCATGAAGAATAAGGCTGTTGAGCAGTCATAAAAACTCCATCTTGGGGAGTAACAGTAGATGGTCCGGCTCTGGGACGGCCTGGTCTAGACATTCTCTTCTTTAAGAAAGAGAGAAGAAGAAAAGTTATTCTCCAAATAAATATCAAGCAAATCTTGATAGATAGAACAAGGATACATAAAAGGAAATAGGATGAATCGGTACGAAGACTCGAATTAAATCCTAAGGCACAACTCCTAAGTTGGACTTAGGACTATGATCCTTGTTATGTAATTCTACATTGTTCCGAAGTTTGGCTCTGATACCAAGCTGTGATGCCCGACCTCTATACCCATGCTAGCCAAGAACACTACGGAGTAATGCTGTCAACTAGCACGGAGAATAAGGCTGTTGAGGAGCGACCATCCGTGTAATTTCCTTGTGCGAGCACCGATATGTCAGATAGTATAGCATGCATTTCATTTAAGGAGGAAATCCGACGTACCGATACAAACTCAAAGCTATCACACGGTGGCTATATATAATCTTCGGAAACAAACATAGAAATAAACATAACACAAATCAGTCACAGACATCCATATCACAAAGGCGGAAAAATATATGAATATATATATAACACATGAAAGTGTACATCATAGTAGTGGTCAGAAAGATCCACAATAACACAAAAGAATAGCAACATGTGCTATACACAAGAATAAGTATACATCATAGAGTCTATATCTCAAATGTATATATCCAAAAAGTACTAATCTAAGTAGTTAGCCAAAAGTCAGAGTAATCCCAGAAGAGAAGTCAAGCAGAAGCACCTGTAACATTTCGGTCTGACCCGAGTATTATTTCATAAGAAAATAATAAACGGATTAGTCTAGCTATAAATATCAAATGACATGATATAGAATAAAAGATATGGCATAAACATGTAATAACCATAATGGCATACTACTATAAGTATGTAATTGAAAATCAACAAGAGATTAATCAATATCACAAGAATCTTCTCAAAGATAAAAATCGGGTATCATACCCTAAACTTGTATTCGTAACAAGTCAATGACACACAAATTCACCAATGCACAAAAATTGATAAAACTTATCGATGGAAATCACAAAAATTGGTGAAGCACAAAATTCCAGAAATCAACACAAGAAATCCAGAAATCACAAGAAGAGGGAGGCCTATCACAAAACGGGAGTATGAAAACTCACCAACACGTGTAACACAAAACGAGATGCTATCTCATGGTAGCTAACCATTAATTTTGAGCCGAAGCTCCACAAGAATGGCCCGAAGACCGTGGGGCGCTACCCCACATATGTGATGTAGAAACATCACACAAAGGGGGTTTAGTCTCCCTCGTAGACAAAGAGACATCGCACAATTGCTAGCCTGAATCACAAAAATGATCGTCATGATCATCAAGAAAGTATCAATTACACTAAGTTAGTAAATATATGAGTTTAGCTTCATGTCCCATAACCACTAGCTTAACTTAAATACTTACGAACAAACTGTAAATCTTCACTAGAAAATTGTCACAAGAGGTTCAATTGAACAAGTCCAAAAATTAACCGACGAAGTAAACGCAAGCGTTTCATACCACTTGTTTTACTAAGTCGTTTAATTAGATTTCTCATTCGAGTGAGGTAAAGGCTTGTATATACTAGTAGATTGGAAAACGGTTTGAGAAAATGAGTTTATATTTAAAATAGTGTTGAAATCTTTTGGAAGAAAGGGTTTTGATATTTACTACTAGTATTAAAACCTTTATATTTTTAAAGTGACAAATCACAGAAATGCTTGTAGAAACAAGTCAATTCACTAAAATTCACATTCGAAGACGTGAGTAAAAATCTAAGGAATTCAATTCCAAATCCATCAAAGTAGATATGCCGACTTAACAGCCATGGCAGACGACCTAAGAGATCTGCAGCCAAACATGGTCAACCTAAGGCACAACCGACCTAAGGAACTACGGCTTAAGGAGTAGCATGCGGCCTAAAAGATGGTGCGACCTAGGGTGCAAGCAGGTCGAGCGACCTAAAGTGATGGAACGACCAAAGCATGGTGCGACTTAACGTGGCCGAGCTAAAGAATGCAAGCAGGTCGAGCGACTTAAGGTGTTGGCTGAGCATGCGACCTAACGGGGCCGACCTAAGTTGCAAGCGACCTAAGGAAATGAGGTCTAACGACCTAAAGGAAATGAGGCCTAACGACCTAATGGTATTGGGGGCATGCGACCCAACGGAATTGAGGTCATGCGACCTAACGTGAAGGCTGAGCGACCTAGTGGCTCGAACGACCTAACGTCTCAAACAAGGCCGAGCGACCTAACGCCTAGCGACCTACGACTTAACTCGTACGAACGACCTAACTCATGCGAACGAATTAAGGGCGGAAACGAGTTAAGCTCAGTGTGAATTTTCAACAGAACGACCTAAAGCCAGAAAAATGCTAAAACACACGAAATTTGGAGTTTTTTTCACAAATTCGATCCAAACCAAATGAAAATGTACATGCTAAAGTGATAGGAATTCATTCCCAACCATCCAAGATAGTTATAGACAATAATGTGAGATAAAAATCTCACCTTTTCACGGAAATTGATGGAAATGAAGCTTGAAAGCAAAGCAAGAACAATCACAAGCTTGAAAATGTCTTCACTTTGAATTTGGAGTTGAATGATGGATTTGCAAGAGAACTTGAGCTTGGAATTTTAATTTCTCATTCCCTCCTCCATTTTTGATGAAGCTTGGAGTGTTAGATGAAGTGATGAAGAGGAGATGGGTTGGGACTGAGTTAGTAAGTGGTTCAGCCCAAACCAAAGCCCTAAGCAAAAAGTGACGAAAATTCCACTATCTCCAAACATATCGAAGTTTATACTTAAAAGATTGCAAACGATGTTTTGAACTCAATGGAAGTGGTCTCGAGTCCTAATTTGTCTGTATGCAAAAAGTAGCTTTTCGGACTAAAATCCGACTAACGATAAAATATTTAAATAAAATATTTAAATATAAAATTGACAAATATGCGGGTTGTTACATATATTATTAAAAATATATTCAAACTTCAAGCCAACTTTAAAATACTTCAAAATAGGTTAGAAAACATCCCTAAAAAGGTTAGAGAAAAATACCAAATTTAAATATCATTTTTAAACATTTAAAACCATAAGCAAATTACTGCAACATTTATAAATGTTGTTAAAAGTACTTGTTAAAAACAACATTTAAAAGCACGATCTTTGTGACTAGTTTTAACCACATTAACAAATGATTTAAGACTTGAAATTTTTATAGTAAGTACTACCATTAGGGTATTTAAAAACCTTGAAAAGACACCCTAAAAATACCATTTCATTTATTTAATAAAATTCCTGAAAATAGGCTATATTTACAAATTATATTTATAACCACCTTTTTGTTCTAACTTTCACAACTTCTGTTCAAAATTTCTATAAATTTTTAAACCATTTATTTACTGTCCAATACACCAAAATATGTGTAGAGAACAAACAAATCATTTCATAATTATCCAAAAATATAGTTGACCGTGATATTAAACCCATATGACTGAGGAGACTAATTCTCGCTTGAATAGTTTTGAATAGTTTCTCACTTCCACTACTTCCACTCAACCCAAATATAGTCATTCGATGGACATCGTGCCACGATTTAACTATAATCAAAGCAAAGTTTCCACATTGAAGGTCGACAATACTCGTAAGTTGAGGGAATTATGTAAAATTGTCATATAGATAAATTCTATTCGATCTTTGTTATATTAACCAATAGAAATTATCAATCGAGTCATTTTATAGTTATCTAGTAACTATCAGTATGTAACCACTTGGTGCCCCCAACGGATATGAGTAATACACCGGCTAACATTTGGAGAGTGTTACGTACTCTAGTCTCAACGGATGTATCGATATCTAGTCTCAATACATCTTGACTAGTGTTTGCACAAAAAATGGACAAACACCTCAAAGTCGTAGGATTTAATTGATTTTACGTTGTTCTTAGTGATTCGGGTGATTTATGCAAATATATGAAAAGCAGGGACTAAACTGTAAAAGACACGCAGATTTATAGTGGTTCAGCCAGAATGTGCCTACGTCCACTTTATATATTATTTCTCTTTTCTTGTTTAGATTACAAGTACAAAGCTTTGATACTAGTATCTGAAAGTTGTTTGAAAGTTCTCTCCGTGCTTGAGCTCTCAAACTTGTCCCCCATTGTTGTACCCCTGCCCCTCTATTTATAGAGTGGGGTTGTGGGTAGGGGTCTTGGATGTATATAGCTGCTGGTGGGCCTGGGCTGATGCAATCTGGCCTGGTAGCGTTGGTTCAGCATTGCTTTTGCTCGGCAGTACTTTGATTCGGCGGTAAGTGGTAGATGCTTTAGTTTAGCATCACTTGGTTCGGCGGCAGATGGTAGATGGTTTGATTCGGCATCACTTGGTTTGGTGGCAGCTGGTAGATGGTTTGGTTCGGCGTCACTTGGTTCGGTGGCAGCTGGTAGATGGTTCGATTCAGCATCACTTGGTTCAGTGGCAGCTGGTAGATGGTTTGGTTCGGTAGATTCGTTGGTCCGGTGGAGACGTTGGCTCGGTGAGGTCATTGGTTTAGTGGTGTTGGTCCGCTTTGATTCGGAGGGTGGCTGGTCCGGTTGTTCTGGTGGCTCGTCCCTTGCTTCCTCGTGTTGGCTCGATGATGGTAGAAACGTACCCAACATTTGCCCCCCAAAGTAGGGCATATGTTTAACATATGTCGTGCTTTGTTTCGGTTTGACAACCATATCCGACCTGAGAATCTAACCGGCTGGTCTGGTTATCCAACCTTCCCCTATAAATAGGAGACACAGGCCTTCGTCTTTTCTTACCGAACGAGATAGCCGAATCATCTTTTGAACTGCTGAATCAACACGTGCCGAGCCACTCTCAGCTGTCGGACTAGGTTAGTTTACTTCTGCCGAATGACTCCTTAATGTTCTTCATTTTACCGAACGGGTCTCACACCGAATGGTCTCGAGAATTTTTAATACCGAATGAGTTTGGAAGTATAAGGTCGAATGATATCTATGTTTTGAATCGCCGAATGAAACTTGGGCTAGAATTGCCGAATGAGCTTTCATATTTGGAATGCCGAATGAGCTTTCATATTTGGAATGCCGAATGAGCTCTTGGTTGGGCCTTACTGAATGAATTCGGGGATTCCGAGTGTTGAATGAACCCTTTACCGGATGGACTTTTATACCTGAATCACCAGTGAAACTATAGATTACATAGTTTATGTGTCTTAACGATATACTTTCTTGTGTCTGCAGATAAATGTCTCAAAGAGTGGAAACCCGATCAGAGAAAAAGAGATCTCAGGATAGAGAAGAGCCTTCCTCAGTGCCCCCAGCTCAGCCAGGATCTGCCCGTCATGGGCCCACCCCGAGATCATTTGTGGATGGATACGGTCCTCAGGAACTTCTTAACTTGCCTCCTGATTGCTTCCCTAGCTCACTCAAGGGCGAGCAACTTGATGTTATATCTCGCTCTTTCGGGATCGACCGAGCACGCATGTTATTGCCGGATGTGGGAGTGATGCCGTATGATCCTCTCGAAGGATACTTTGCCTACAGCAGATACCATTGCATGTGTGGTGCCATCCCGCCTCTCAACGCCTGGGTAGTCAGCTTTCTCACATATCTAAAGGTAGCTCCATTCCAGCTTCAGCCCAACTCCTATGCCATTCTGGTGAGTCTCTTCGTCATCTTCCATAGGAGATATGGACGTCCTCCTTCCAACCGGGAGATCCGGTATTTGTACAACTTGAGAGGCTATAAGAAGGGGTCTCCCTACATCAGCTTGGAATCGGCCGTATCCTTTAAGCCGGTCCTGGATTTATACTCCAAGTACAGCATGCTCAAGAAGGAATGGTTTTTTGTCAGGGATGACTCTGTTTCTATTTAGCGCTTCACCTCCGGATGTAAGTCAAAGCTTTATTTTTAATTCCCGTTCTGGTTGCAATGCTCCTTCTTATGTGTTTTTATTTTTTGCTAGCGACAGGTGGTTTTGCGGTCGTGGAGAATGATCGCCTGGTTCAGACGGCAGCAGAAATAGAAGCTATTACTGGAAGAGATAGGTCGGCTGCTTACCTGATCAGGAACGCTACAGTTTTGGAGTACAACTTGATCCTTCCACAGTAGTCCGTGGTCAAGCAGAGGGACACGGCTGAAGAGAAGGCTGCCCAAGCTAAAGAAGGGGCCGAGTTGAAGAGCAGTAAAAGGAGGCCCTTTCCGAAACACCCGGTTGCCGGGGGGAAGAAGCTCTAAAAGTCTGACGGTCCCTCTCCCAGCACATGTCCAGATATCTCGGAGAAGGGAGACGTGGAGGAGGAGCAAGGCGAAGATGGGGGAGAAGGCGCTGGAGGTGGCGACGGTGTCGGGGCTTTGTCTTCTGGGCAAGTAGGCGAGATGCAAGAGTGGACGGATGATGCTTTCCGCCATGCCTTCGAAGGTTTGGAGGGGGTGGAGAAGTCCAAGAAAGCCGATAGAGTTGGGACCGGCGTCGATTTATCTTCCGGGAGCGCCTCTATTGAAGCAACTTCGGCGGTTCAAGGTGAATTTCTCTTTACTCTTTTAATTCTTGAATGATGGCTCAATACATGTTGGTGACACTTGGTTTTCATATCAGGAGCGGGTAAAACGGCCAAGACCTCAGATCTTCGACACAGGCTTGAACAATACAAGCTTTCCAAAGCTTCCGCCAAGCCTAAGCCTTCTACTAACCGCCCGGGAGACATAGTCGGTTATCGTCCTCTTCTCGGAGTTATCGAAGAAGATATACAGAAGAGGAAGAGGAGTCGATCTTCGTCTAGACCTCTTCTTGGACCCCCGGCCCCACTCCAGCCTATTCACGACATTACAGAGGAGGATACCGAGCTTATGCCCTCCCCCCATCCGTCTGAGAATCCAACCGTCGTCCCAATAGATCATCCTGGCTTAGCACGCAATCCGTTTGCTGGTCATCCGGACCTGGACCCAGCATCTCATGACATCTCTTTTGATGAGGTTACTGGCGAGCACCTTCTTCCTCGCAATCCTATGGTAAGGGTGCTTGATGAGGCCAAGTCCCTGGACCTTGATTTGCTTACTACTCGGATTGTCGCTATGGGGGATGAAGCTAAGGCAAATATCGACCGGGTTGCTGAGGAGACCAGGAAGTTGATGGGGCATCATGCCCGACTGGTCAAGGCCGGGGAGGAAATTGGGAGTGCCAACATAAGACTGCGGTTAGTGGTTTCCGACCAGGCCAAGCAACTCGCCGATCAGGCCATCCAGATCTCTCAGCACGAGGCCGCCTCCGGACGACTAAAGAAAACTATGGAAGAGGCCAGCCGGGCCGAACTGCGGAAAATGGAGGCTATTTGCAAAGAACGGATTGATATGGCCATTGCCACGGTGGATGAGGTTCGAAAAGCGGATCTTGAGCAGATAGAGGAGTTATCTGGGAAGCTTGAGGCCGCAGAGCTTGCTCAAGCCAAGTTGAAGGAGGAGATGGAGGCGATGCGGAAATCCCTTTAGGATGACTGCTCGAGATACCAATTGGAGAGAGATGCTGCTGTTGTAAGGTTGTCGGCTTCCGAGGCCCGGACGAGGGAGCTTGAGGAGAACGAGGGGATGATGGACGAAATGCTCCAGGATATGTACTTCCGTACTTAGAAGCAGGGCAACCTCTCCTGGATGGATGATTATCCCCGGGTCATGGCTAGGGTTTATCTTCGGGCTTTGGAGGAGGCTAGGGCTGATGCGGATAAGGAGGGTGGTGTGGCCTTCAGGATGGATGTGGTTACCGCCCAATTTACCAAGGAGGAGAAGGTGGCGGTGAAGGAGGGCATGCGGTTGCTTGCAACTGAGGAGGCAGGTATGCAAGTAGAGGATGATGATCACGATGATCAAGGAGCAGATGTTGGTAAGTTTTCCTTTCTAGTCTTTCCATTAACTTGGTCGCTTATCACTAATGAATTCTTTCTCTGATCGGACAGGCGGGCAACAGGACAAGGATAAGACTCCGACGCAGCCGGCTCCTTGATTAGACCTGGATATCTTTTTGTAGACTTGACATTGTTGTATATGTTAGTTTCAAAACAGTAACGTAACCCTTAGGTTGTAATTATGCTACTTGTAATAAATAGCTCTATTCTTGATGTGTAATTCTTTAACTTAAGCTGATTCTGTTGTCTTTTGAATGTCTTTTTTTTTATTTTTTTTTATTTTGACATGTTGTATGAGAAATATAGCTATGCATATTCTTGTAATTAAATTGTGTTTGATGTTAGGTTCTTGTTTAAAACATAATTTCATGACTTGCAATGTTAGCGTGAGGTGTGAATAAATTATAGCCACGTGTTTACTCATGAAAGAAGGAAATACCGCCCTTTATATTTTGCTGGTGGATGGCGGCTTTGAATGTCTTGTGTGACCGAGTACGGAATGCGGTCCAGTATCTTGCCGTGAGTGTCCGCTTCCATTAGCGAATGTCTCTTGTTCTATGTCCTGTACTTCAGGGATTGTTACAGAGGATAGGAGAAAAGTTTCTTAAATAAAATTGAAATATGTGAAATAGTAAAACTTCCAATCACGGAAGGCCTTCGATGTGCTTAAGTTCGTGGCAAACGGGCTTTGTAGTCACTTTCCCTAGCTGTGGGTCTTGGAGACATTTGTCACCCATCTTACGCCTCTGCGGGGAGTTAATTCTTTTTTACCACAGCCGTACTTAAGACACATCGGAGCCGAGATCGCGCACAGTAACTACCCGGGCCATTATGGTCCGTAATCGTGGGTATTATTCGATTTACTGTGGCCGGCTAGCGTGGGTGCCGATCGTCAACCGTGAACTGCCCCTGGCTGGCCACACCTTATGTTGGGGCTTATAGTCGGTTCACAGTTGCCGGCGAGCCGAACGCCGTAATGAGCTGCCTCGGCTATAGTCGGCCTTCTCGGTGGCTTATAATCGGCTCATTACAGTTGGCTTTAAGGGCCGTCGCGGGCAATGAGTTAACCCGTAGCAGAGGGATGTCGGAGCAAAAGTGTCTCATTGCAAGGGCATAGATTCGCATAGTACCTGTTAGGTCTTGTCCAGGTGAAGTTGCGCTGTGGAGTGCTTTGAATGGAAATGCTATATGCATAGGATTTTGTTCAACAGAAAAGGATAAAGTTAACAAGCAGCCAAGATATAAAGGAACAAGTTAAAAAAGAGACAAGGTTTTTTAAAGTGGTTCGGCACGAAAATGCCTACGTCCACTGATTCTCTTTGTTAATTCACTTCATATGGGCAGTACAAGTTAAGAAAAGTATCGACGGAGGTGTTGGATGTTCCATGCCCTCTGGAACACCTCTCCGTCCACTGTTGACAAAATATAAGCTCCATTGTGGAGATCTTTATGAATTACATATGGTCCATCCCAGATTGGATCTAGTGCTCTGGGGCGAGGGAAGATTCGCTTGAGGACAAGATCCCCTTCTTGTAAGGTACGATGCTTGACTTTGGAGTTGTATTGTGCTGCCACTTTTTGCTTGTGGGTTGCTGCTTTAAGGACTGCATCATTTCTTCTCTCCTCAACTAGATCCAAAGACATGTGAAGGAGTTCTTCGTTCTCTTCTGGGTTATAGTGGATCCTACGGTGGGAAGGCACAATGGTTTCAACTGGGAGCATAGCCTCCGATCCATATGCCAAAGAGAAAGGAGTATGCACCGTTGATGTTCTGAAGGATGTGCGATAGGCCCACAGTGCCGTAGGGAGTTCATCCACCCAAGCGCCCTTTGACTTTTCGAGTTTCTTTTTTATTAGAGTTTTCAGAATTTTGTTGACGGCTTCGACTTGTCCATTTGCCTGGGGATACGCTACGGATGAGAAGCTTTTGTGAATTTCGTTCTCTCGGCACCAGTTGGCGAATTCCTCGCTGTCAAACTGAAGTCCATTGTCTGATATGATTTTGAATGGGACTCCGTACCTGCACAGAACATTTTTGATCAAGAAGTTAATAACTTTTGCTGAAGATACTTTATTCAGAGGTTCTGCTTCCACCCATTTGGTGAAATAGTCGACTGCCACTATAGCATATTTGGCCCCGCCTCGGCCCATTGGTAGCTCGCCGATTAAGTCAATTCCCCATATTACAAAGGGCCAAGGGCTGGTCATTTGAGTAATCTCAGTTGTTGGTAGCTGCGGAATCTTAGCAAACTTCTGGCATCTGTCACACTTTTTGACGAAATCTAAGGCATCCTTTCTTAAGGTGGGCCAGAAATATCCATATAGGAGTATCTTTTTTGCTAATGTTTGCCCTCCAGTGTGATCTCCGCAGCTTCCCTGATGAATGTTGGATAAGATTTCCTTGGCTTCCCTCCCAGCGACACACCTTAATAACGGGTTAGAGAATCCACGCCGATAGAGGATGTCTTCTTGTATTGTGTAGCGGGAAGCTTTCCTCAAGATTTTCTTGACTTCGTTACGCCCGTTGGGTAGTGTGCCGCTTTGTAAGTAGTCTCGGATGGGAGTCATCCAAGTTGCTTCTTCGGTTGCAGCTATCAGATTCACTTGCTCAAAACATGGGGTCAGTTGCTTTGAGATGGTTACTTCTCCGAAGATGGCACTGTCTCTCACACTTGCTTGCTTTGCCAATTCGTCGGCCTCTTGGTTCTCTTCCCGAGGGATGTGTTTGACTAAGTAGTGGTCCAATCGGCTGAGAAGTAACTTGGTATTCTTTAAATACGCTATGAGTCGTTCTTCTCGAGCTTGGAATTCTCCTAGTATTTGATTAACAATAAGTTGAGAATCGCTATGAAGACACAAAGAATTGGCTCCGATTTCTAAGGCAAGTTCTAATCCAGCTATCACTGCTTCATATTCTGCATCATTGTTGGTGGCAGCGAACTCCAACCTTATAGCATAGTGCAGCTTATTTCCCCTGGGAGTGATTATTACCACACCTGCCCCCGAGCCTTGTTCGTTTGATGCACCATCCACAAAGAGATTCCACTTGATGTCTTCTGCTATTTCCAATTGCTCCTTATCTTCGTTGGTAGTGAATTCTGCAATGAAATCAGCCATGGCTTGTCCCTTGATGGCGGTGCGAGGGTGATAGGTGATATCATACTGACTTAGTTCAATGCACCATTTAAGTAGTCGCCCAGAAGTGTCGGGACGATGGAGTACCTGCCTCAGTGGTTGATCGGTCAGAACTTTGATGGAATGGGACTGGAAGTAGTGACGCAGTTTCCGTGATGTGATTAGTAAACAGTATGCTAGCTTCTCAAGTTTAGGATATCTGGCTTCTGCCCCCGTAAACCTCTTACTTACGAAGTAAACTGGCCGCTGCGTGCGGTTGTCTTCCCTTACCAAGGCAGCGCTTAGGGCATGAGATGACACAGCAAGGTATAGGTATAACTCTTCGCCTTCGCTTGGAGTCGAGAGTATCGGTGGTTTCTGTAGGTATTCGATTAAGTTAAGGAAAGCGGTTAAGCATTCGTCAGTCCATTCGAACTTTCCTTTGTCTTTCTTTAGAGCTTCTAAAAAGGGGACGCACTTGTCCGTTGCTTTGGAGATGAATCGGCTTAGGGCGGCCACTTTTCCATTCAGGCTTTGCATTTCCTTTCGAGTGGAAGGTATCTTGATATCCCTTAGCGCTCGGACTTGTTTAGGGTTTGCTTCAATCCCTCTGGCATGGACGATGAATCCCAAGAACTTTCCTGATGATACTCCGAAGGAGCATTTTAGAGGATTCAACTTCATTCCATACTGGCGAAGTACTTGAAACATCTCGCCTAGGTGGCTTACGTGATCGTCGGCTTTCCTTGACTTTACCAGCATGTCATCCACATATACTTCCATAGTTTGTCCTATTAGCCCGGCAAACATCTTGTTGACGAGGCGCTGGTAGGTGGCTCCTACATTTTTAAGTCCGAAAGGCATTACCTTATAGCAGTATAAACCCCGGTCAGTGATGAAACTAGTGCGGTCTTGATCGGGAGCATGCATAGGAATTTGGTTATATCCTGAGTATGCATCCATAAAAGATAAGAGCTCGTGCCCAGCTGTGCTGTCTACAAGTTGGTCGATTCGGGGAAGTGGGAAGCAATCCTTTGGGTAGACATCGTTTAGGTTGGAGAAGTCAATGCATGTTCGCCACTTCCCATTAGCCTTCTTTACCAGTACCGGGTTAGCGATCCATTCCGGGTAGATGGCTTCTCGTATGAAGTCATTGGCAAGTAGATTCTTTACTTCTTCATCGAGGGCTGCTGATCGCTCTGCCCCCATACTTCTCTTTCTTTGTTTTACGGGCGCCTTGGTAGGATCAATGTTTAGTACGTGGCATGCTACGTCGGGGAGATTCCGGTCATGTCAGCGTGTGACCATGCGAATACATCCAAGTTGTGGCGGAGAAAGTCGATGAGTTGCTCCTTCAACTCTGCTTTTAGTTGGGACCCAATTTTCAATAGTCTACTCGAGTCGTGCTTGTCTACAGCTACAAACTCCATAGCCTCTGCAGGCTCGACGGTGGCCTCCTCCTCTTTGTCCCTGGGGTCTAATTCATTGAAAGGGTCGCTGGTATATCGAAGAGGAGGGGCTTTCTTTAGTTGCTATGCTTCTAGACTTTTCGTGCAGAGGGCAACCTTTACACCCTTCCCTTTATCCTTCCTGTGGTTGTTGCGAAGTTCAGTCACATAGCAGTCTCGAGCAACCTCCTGGTCTCCTTCTACTTCCCCTACTCCATTGTCCGTTGGAAATTTCATCTTTAGGCACCATGGGGCTAGGACAATTTGGAAGTCAGACAAGGCTGGCCTTCCTAAGAAGGCATTGTAGGCCGAGTGGTTTTCTATTAGCACAAACGTCTGTTTCCGTACAACAGAGCGGGGATGGATTCCAATTTCAACAAAGAGGTCCAGTTGCCCGAGGGGCATCTTCGCATCTCCAGTGAAACCGTGTAGTGGTTTATTGCAGGGAGATACATCCTTCATTGATAGTTTCATTTTGTCGAATGCATGTTTGAACAAGATATTTACTGAGCTTCCAGTGTCTACTAGAATTCGGTAAACTTCGACGGGACCGAGCCGGGCAGAGATAACCATGGGATCCATGTGAGGGTATTGCCTTCCTTCTAGGACACGCTTACCGAATGTGATGTCATCACTTTCTTTCCACTTCGGGTGGCGCTCTTCTATAACCGAATTGACACAGTCTTTATTGTCTCTAAGCGACTTTCCATATCTTTCCATCTCATTCCAGCTTCTGTCTGCGATGTGCGGTCCTCCTGAGATGGTATGGACCACTATCTTCTCTTGACTAGAGCCGCTAGTGTTGCGGTTTCCTCTGCCGATCTCCAGTGAGGGTAGCCTTGGGTTCTCATTGGCAGGAGCTGGAGTCCTGTCCTGACCTTTTACATAGCATTCCAGTTTCTTCCTTCTGATGTGTTCTTCAATCAAGTCCCGGAGATGATGGCACTCATTGGTATCATGCCCATGAGATTCGTGGAAGCGGCAGAACTTTCCAGACTTCTGCGCGTTATCTGATTCCT
Organism: Allium fistulosum; assembly: GCA_030737815.1. Taxonomy (NCBI): domain Eukaryota; kingdom Viridiplantae; phylum Streptophyta; class Magnoliopsida; order Asparagales; family Amaryllidaceae; genus Allium; species Allium fistulosum. The sequence continues at coordinate 1,030,658,761 of CM060902.1, forward strand.
TCTTGTAGGGTGGGCGTTTATATCTAACTTCGCCTTGGGTGGCAAGGAAGATGTTTTCGACGGTTTCGTTCAAAGGAGTGTAAGTGTCGAATCTCGGTCCTGGCCGATATAGGCGCTTTTTTCCCTTCTTGCCCCCAGCATTGTCTCTGGAATCATTTCTTCGAACGTCCCTTGCCACAGCAGGCGCGTTGCTGTGGGTTGCCTTATTTTGTTGTCCTGACTGCCCCTCAACGGCAGCATCCTCAAGCCTCATATATTTCCCGGCTTCATGGAAGAAATCGGGTAAAGTAGCTGGTTTTTCTTTTGTCAACCTTCTAGAAAATTTAGTGTCCGGATGCACACCACTACAGAGGGCCATTAAGATAAGCTTCTCATCGGCATCTTGGACTGCGGCCGTTGCGGCATTGAATCGGGTTAGGTATTGCTGCAGTTTCTCTCCAGGTTTCTGTTTGATGTTGGATAAGGAATAAGCGTCCTTAGGTTGTTCCACATGAATGCGGAACTGACTGATAAACTTTTCTTTCAACATTTCCCACGAGCTGATGGATTCCTGGGGTAAATGACAGAACCAGGAGGTAGCGAGATCTGCTAAGAATAGTGGAAAGCATTTTCACAGTACTCCCTTTGTTGCTCCACTCATGAGCATATGTTGTGTGTATCTCTGTAAGTGTACAACGGGGTCGAAGGTTCCTTTGTAAGGTTCCATTGTCGGCATCTTCCATTCTCGGGGGGGTGATAGCAATTTCGATATTGCGGGCGAAAGGGCTGGTTACCCTAGCGCCTATTCCTCGATCTCTTTGCTCCCGTTGGACGCACTCTCTGAATAAGCGTGCCATCCTTTCATCAGAATTTGGAGCAGATAGAAACAAGTTTGGTTCTGTTCTGTGGGATTGATTCCGTCCAGATGACCTGTAGGGATGGTATCGTCTATCATTCCTCATATTTTCCAGTGGCTGCCTTTGGTCTTTTGGGAGCATGCTAGGGTCAGCTACAGTTGGCCCTTGCCTTGATCTTCTCCTGCTGGGTTCTGATCTAAGCACTTCCTCGGGTCCAACTTCGGGCTGGACTCTAGCTCGGCCCCGTTCACTGGCGTTTCCGTGGTTATGCAGTATGACAGGCTCAGCTACAGTTGACCTCCGCCCGGTACCTCCCCCGTTGGGTTCAGTTCCAAGCGTTTCCTCAGGCCTTACTTCGGGCTGTGCTCGATCTCGGCTCCTACCATGGCTGCTTCTGCCGTTAGCTCCTTCGAAGAAGGAAGATCTTTGTTGTCTCTGAGATCCTCCAGACTGGGACTCACCCCATGATTCGGTGTTGTGGTTGGACTCTTCAGCATCCCTTAAGCGTGACATGAGATGGTCCACCAAGGCTTCCTGCTGGGATGTGAAGCGGTTAGTTACTTCAACCACAACCCTGTCCAGATCTGCCCTAGTAATCGCAGCAGGCTGTTCTGCGGCAGGAGTAGTCGGATTAGCCTATCCTTCATTTGGTACTGCCGCTGGAGGAGAAGGATTTACTTGATCTGTGACCGCTGGATCTGGAAGACTGCTGGTTGCGATGTTTTTTCCTTTGTTAACATCTTTTTTTTGTTTGGGAGGCATGTTTTCCAAGCAATGGACGATGCTGTTAGGAAGAAGGTTAAGTGGAAGAAGCTGAAGCTTCGAGCTTCTAGCTCTCAATGAAAGCACCAAAAATGTTTGCACAAAAAATGGACAAACACCTCAAAGTCGTAGGATTTAATTGATTTTACGTTGTTCTTAGTGATTCGGGTGATTTATGCAAATATATGAAAAGCAGGGACTAAACTGTAAAAGACACGCAGATTTATAGTGGTTCAGCCAGAATGTGCCTACGTCCACTTTATATATTATTTCTCTTTTCTTGTTTAGATTACAAGTACAAAGTTTTGATACTAGTATCTGAAAGTTGTTTGAAAGTTCTCCGTGCTTGAGCTCTCAAACTTGTCCCCCATTTTTGTACCCCTGCCCCTCTATTTATAGAGTGAGGTTGTGGGTAGGGGTCTTGGATGTATATAGCTGGTGGGCCTGGGCTGATGCAATCTGGCCTGGTAGCGTTGGTTCAGCATTGCTTTTGCTCGGCAGTACTTTGATTCGGCGGTAGGTGGTAGATGCTTTAATTTGGCATCACTTGGTTCGGCGGCAGATGGTAGATGGTTTGATTCGGCATCACTTGGTTCGGTGGCAGCTGGTAGATGGTTTGGTTCGGCGTCACTTGGTTCGGTGGCAGCTGGTAGATGGTTCGATTCGGCATCACTTGGTTCGGTGGCAGCTGGTAGATGGTTTGGTTCGGTAGTAACATTGGTTCGGTAGATTCGTTGGTCCGGTGGAGACGTTGGCTCGGTGAGGTCATTGGTTTAGTGGTGTTGGTCCACTTTGATTCGGAGGGTGGCTGGTCCGGTTGTTCTGGTGGCTCGTCCCTTGCTTCCTCGTGTTGGCTCGATGATGGTAGAAACGTACCCAACAACTAGGAATATTTAAAACAGTATGTTTATTTTAATGTGATAAATCATTCATGATTACAAAAAATTGTAACTACTATCACAAAACATACCATTTATGGATTTTCTATTAAATATTCTTTTACTTAAATTATTAGTTAATATAACATATTATATCAAGTATATAATAGAAAGAAAACACTTTTTATTATGAACGACATTGGTTATCGAGTTAGATATATATAAAAAGTACATAATTGCCCTTAGAGCATTCCCCTAACTTTATCTAGAGGGACTGCCCAGCTTTTAAAAGTAAAGATCAGATAGTGAAGGAATATGCTCTGGATGCAATTCCTAATAGAGTTAAGGATATGTCATTTGGGCAATTATGTAATTTTTTACATATATCTAACTCCTTGACCAATCTTGATCGAAATAAAGATGTTTTCTTTCTATTATATACTTGATATAATATGTTATATTAACTAATAATTTAATGAAGAGAACGTTTAACAGAAAATCCATAAATGGTATGTTTTATGATAGTAGTTATAATGTGTTATAATCATGAATGATTTATCACATTAAAATAAACATACCGTTTTAAATATTCCTAGTCAAGATGTATTGAGACTAGATATCGATACATCCATTGAGACAAGAGTACGTAACGCTCTCCAAATATTAGCCAACGTATTACTCATATCCGTTGGGGGCACCAAGTGGTTACGTACTGATAGTTATTGGATAACTATGATTACTTGCTTATTTTGAATGAACTAATTTCATCGAGGATTTGTACATTTCGAGTTGTGATCGTTCACCATATAACATTTATATGTGATTAAAATGGATCAAATATTCATATCCATATATTGCTTGTAGAGTTTGAAACTCACTAAAGACAATACACAGTCTTGGGCAAGTAAACACGTAAGTAACCAAGTTATGAACATACTTAATAGTTGTATAATTAGGCGCTTTCATGGGTCAATATGAAATATTTATTGGTAAGTATATTTTATATTTCTATTTTTTAATATTAATTCAGTTCATTTGTTGATTTTCAACTGATAAACATTCTACCAATTATATTTAATGCACAGGTTTATTGATGTGCATTATTTTAATTCATATACAGCAGATGTTCTTACAATATTAGAAAGGTTAAATGTTACCATTTCAATTTTCTAATTAGGCTCCCGTTAGTCTTTTATGTTTCTCCAAACCCTAAGACAAAATATAAAAGTCTTTTGACTTCACCAGTGGATGTTAGGACTCGTCTGTCTTGGAATTCTGACCTTGATTTTGCTTAACAAGTAATAGCCCCACAAACAATGGATAACTCCTTGTTGGTTGTATCACATACAACTCCTAACTCATCGTTCCTTCTAATCTAATTTCGACCTTGAGTTTGCTCAACAAATCGAAAGAAATTATTCATTCATACCAACCATTTTGCAATGGCCTAAGTATAGTATATGTAGCTTGAGTTTGCTTAACAAATACATATAGTTATCTTACCTCATTTTGTCTATATATTGATGATACTACACGTAATATCCCTAGCTTGAGTTTGCTCAACAACCAAAGAGTATGCAAGCAATTTATTAATATATAATGGTAGAGGACAACACTTATGTTAAAGATTTATAATCTTTAATTTATTTAATTGAGTGATATTGACTTATGGAATAATGCATTTCTTATGAAATGCCATCATGGTTCGAGCGTTAGACACATTAGAAATTATGGTATACATACTATACATATGTATTTGTTCCTTAAGTCTATTTTGGGTTTCTTACTATTACACCTTTTACTATACATTTATATTTTATAAGCTTAATTCTTGCATAACATTTTATAATTTAATTAACTTATATAATAATCCATGTATAATCTTATATTAATTTTATTAACTAAATCTTATTTGATTAATTTTATTAATTATTTAAAATTTTAGTTAATTTTATTTTATTCATTTTAAACATTTTAAATTGAATATATGCATTATAACATTTATAGTTATACACATATATTGTGTGTATACATATATATTAGTTTATTTATTAATTAACATATAATTAATTTATTTAATTAAACGTTTTTGATTAATTATAATTAATTTCGTAAATTAAATATATATGTATATTTATTTATTTATATGTTACCTTAACATCTTAAGATAATGTCACATATATTAATACATACTTTTAATTAATTATTCATTTAATTACTCTAATTAGTTGTTAATAATTTCTGAAATAATTATTTTATTTTCAATACAATTTTGAAAATTATTTATAACACTTATAAAATCATTTCTTAATTTAAATTTAACCATTTAAATTCAAAATATTATTTTATTTCAAAACATATTTTTAAAATTAGCCGAAGACTCATCAATTTAGGCCTTCGTATTGGGGATAACCTTTGGGCTTACCTCATCCTTTGGCGGCAGGCCTATAACCATGTAGGGCATAGTACTTGATTGCCAAAATTCAACCTTAGACACTACTTTTCTAAACACCCTACTATATGGGCAGGCTTTAATAAAGTAATCCTAATACTGCTAATTTAGACCGCATATGTTATTTAGCTCTAATACTATTGCTACAACTAGACTAGCACGCAGCATGATAAATCGATTAATTTCAAAAACACTATTTCATTTTGGATCTTATTAGGCCTATGAAGTTGAAATTTATTTAGGTCTTATCTAATTTTTTAAATAAAATCAATATTTTATTTTATTTATAATAAAGTATTATTATATTAATATTATGATTAATATAATAGTATAATATGTGTATCATATATACATATGTATGTACATGCATGTGCAACATAGAAGGTGTTTATGGTTTACCATGTCCATGTATGGATGTTGGAATTTACGCCCAAACGGACATATAGGCCCTCCATATACATATGTGTCGTCTAATATGTAAATACACACACATATACATATGCATACATACATATATATATATATATATATATCTGTATGTCTATGTATAAATTATAAAATAATATTTGCGTAATATATATAAGTTTATATAAATATATACAAGTGTGTGTGTATATATTCATAATTAATTAACATTATAATATGATGTGACTGTAATCTAATATATATACTATATTTGTATATTTCGAAACCTGATAAAAAATATTTTTTTTATTTTATATATACATACACACATTATCATATAAACATATAACAAATTGATATTACCATGTCCTGTCAGAGCTTTGAGTTTGAACCCGTTATCTCCTATGCTATCGAACGAAGGTAATATTTCTTGGACTCAAACTATGGTTGGGTTGAATAATGGTTCTGGTGATGGTGAATCCGAGCCAGAGCAGTCTGATCTTGCTCTTGCGACTGTTTGTGTTGTGGAAACCGATGATCGTGTATCTTTGATTGATGCAAATGTGTACATCAAGGCTAAAAGTGGGTTAATTTCGGGTAGCACATCAGGTGCTTGTAGAAATGCCATAGAAAATATTCCTCTGTCTGTTGATTCCCGTGCAAATATATTGGTCCCTCCTCTGCCACAGCCTGCTTCAAAGTGGTCATCTTTGTTTTCCAAGTTGCCTAATAATGCTGGTTTGCATTCGCCTCGTCGCTTTGATATAGTTGAGAATGCGGGTGTGATGATTCCGCCCATGGAAGTGATTGAGGTCGGCGTGGATTTTTGGAAAGATCACTTGGTTGGTTTCTTTCTTGACTCCAATCCTCCCTATCATTTAGTTAAGGCGAGGTGCAACCAAGCGTGGAAGCCTAGGGGGAGTTTGAGTGTTCACTTTGATAATGAAATGTTCTACTTTAAGTTCTCGCGTAGTGATGAAAGGCAACGTATTCTGGAGGCCAACCAATTCTTATTGATGGGAAACCATTCATTATCACAACTTGGAGCCCTTCTGTGGATCGTGCGAAGGAGAAAGTTTTATCTATTCCTGTCTGGGTCCACTTTTCTCATATTCCATCTGTTCTCCAGCCTCTTATCGAGATCGACTGGCTAGCTGGTCTAGTGGGTAAGGTGATATGTTATGATGCAAATACTATAGCCAGAAAGAAACTAGTCTATGCCAAGGCTCTAATCGAGATTACTCCTGCCAAACCTTTTCCTAAGGTTTTAAAGGTCAGATTAGATGAGAGCCATGTAGCTGAGGTCAGAGTTTGCTATAGTTGGAAACCTGAGATATGCACGTCTTGTCAGTCTTTTGGCCATCGTGCTGATACTTGTTCTAGATCAGTAGTTCCCCTTGGTTACCGGATTCCTCTTCCTCGTCCGCCTGTCCGGAAGTGGGTTCCAAAGATTGCTCCTGTAGTTCCCTTAGTTGATGCTCCAGTAGCACCATTGTTATAGCTCCCATTATGGATCCTCCTGTTGTTGCTCCGGTTTGCGTAGCTCCATCTATTTCTACGCCTATTGTAGCTCCATCTTTTAGTTCTCCACCTTCGGCCCTGGAGGTGTTTCCTTCTGCTACCACGTCTGATATCATTTCCTGGAATTCTGATGAACGTGCTTGGATTCACGCTCCTTCTGATATGAGATATTCACCAGAGAGTGACACATTTTATGCATTTATCAGTGATATTGGGAGGGAGAGTCGGTTTCTTATCTACCACATTGAGGGAGATGGTTTGTCCCTCACTAGGGTTGGTGAGATTGGCGAGGAGAACAAAAGTAAGTTTTATGATGTCACTTGGGATAGGAAATATATTTACTCTCCTGACTCCGAAGGTTATGATCCATGTTTAGCTGCTCTCTTCTCAAGTTTTTCTCATGTTATTGGTCCTTCATCGGATGTTGGACATGAGTGTTCTTCCTCTTTTGAGGAAGCTTAGTCATGTTGTTATAGTAGTTTAGGCACTTTTGTCTAGCTCTTGTGCTTTCTATTTTTTTCTTTTGGGCATCTTCCCCTTTAGTTGTTCTGTGCATGTGCAGAGCACCTGTTTTCCTATTATATATACAGTGGCACGACCCACTATAAAGCCGGCTAGCTTTGCCCAAAAAAAATATTTTGATGTAAATGTATGTAACGACCCGCCAATTTATCACTTTGATAAATTGGATTTATTTTTAAATTTATGCAAATAAAAGGATAATATTGTTCTGATAATAAGTAATAGTAATCTTATTTTGAATAAATATTTTAAATAAAATATTTTCCTTGAAATTATATCGATAAGATAGCATTGAATTTAAATAAAAATTTATGAATTTAAATTAAGATTTAATGATTTAATAATTATTTCAGTTATCTAAATAATTATTTTAAAATGACGATAATTTTTGAATAAGTATGAACTGATAATGAATCATTTGTAATAGTTTTATAAAGAGATATATTTTATTTGAAAATATAAGAAAAAATCGATGTCGCTTTATCGGTATAATGGCAATTTTTGTAAATAATTTTTAATATTAATTTATATGGTTTTATAATTCAAATATGATCATTTTAATTTGTTAAAATGATAAGAAATTTATTTTTGAATTTTGTTTACAAATATATGTACGTTAATGAATAAGTGGAAATGTGACCAATAATCGGTTCTTTGGATTTCAACGATTTAACGGACAAAAGTTGTTCGAAGATGTTTGAAGTGTTATGCACCTACATGTGCATATATATATGTCACATGCACATGATAACATGCACATACATACATACATAAATACATATATATATATATATTTATAAATAATATAAAAATGATTTAATATTTCCTAAGCTTAACCTTTAAGTAACCATAAAGCAAACATCACTTCATTGTACCACTCCATAACCTCACATCAACCATCACTTGGCTTTGGGGGAGGGAGTTGTGCGCTAGGGGCTAGGGAGAGGTGTGGGCTAGGGGTATTTACGTAATTATACAATATGATATTTTATTCTAAGATGTTTTCTATAAATACCACCCCTCTTCTCACAAAAATCCTAATACCATTCCACTTCTTCTTCCTCTTCTTTTCAAGCTTTCTAAGAGCCTCTTTAATGGCTTCTTATTCAGAAAAAATATTTTAGAAAAGTTAGAAAAAAATACATCAAATAAAAGAGGAAAATATATACACTAGTTTATAATATCGATCCACTTCAAAACTAGTTCTAAACACCTCCTCTACTCTTCCAAAGTCCACAACCACCACCCCACACCACCTAGGCCATGAGTACCATCACCATCAAGGCTATGCCGAGCTTACCTATAGGTCGTAGGCTTGGTTTCGTTTGCTTCGGTTCGATCGTAGCGGAGCTATAGCCGATTTTCTATTAGCTCGAAGGGAAAATGAAGGTGAGAACTCCTAAACTATTATACTATATTTTGGATGATGATATGATGTTTGCAATGAATGTTTAATATGCTTTGATCATCAAGTTTGGTTGTTTAAATATAAATGTTGAAAATACTTGCAAGCACAGAAATATACGTCGATAAGCACAAAGGAATCACTTTCCTTGAATTAATGAAATGATGTGTATGGAATGTTAAACCTATTTAAAAATGGTTTAAAATGAGTTTGAAATGTTTTATAAACATTTAAAAGTGTTTTGGTGAAGTTTGAAAAGAAATGGGAAATTTAGTCAAAAATAGGCGCGTCGCGTAACGGCAGTTCGCGATTTCGCACCCTAAAAGTCAAACAAGTGTAAAAGATGGAATATAGCTCGGACTTCTTTGAGATAAGAATTTTTTGAACTATTATATCCATAGTTTTCCAACAAAGAAAGAAAATCGAGATTTCGATAAGTAGATTTTGAGATATGAGCAAAACAAGCTTTTTGAAAAATCGTGGTTTTGTAGTTCGGCATCCAAAACTAGATTTCTTAGAAAATGATGTTTCTAAATTGTTTAAAAATGTGGAATAAATATTATAAATCTTTTAAAATGTTTTAAAAGTGATTTGAGTAATAAAAATATATTTCCAAATAATAAAAAGTCGTTTTGATCAATATAGCTTAAAAGAGCACTTTCCGCAACACTTTTCTATAACTTTTAAATTTTAGTTTTAAACTTAACAATTCTTTTCCAAATCTTTTATAAATGTTTTCAAATGGATAACTAAGTGTTTTAATAATGATTTGAGGTTTTATAACTTATTTAAAAGAGTTTAAATAAAGGTTTAAAGAAAAGCTATTATAAATAAGTGGTTTAATCTTGGCTCTAAAAGCCGACGAGCAGACTGGATTTTTCATTTCGTGAGATCCAAATGTGAGGTGCTTAAACTAAGGAAATGTTCAGGAGCAACCAGTTCCCTAGCTCACCTGGCCTCTTCCCTGGGCGAGGGATATATAAGGTCGAAATGTCGAAAACGAGTTAAGTATAAAAGGATTTAAATTTTCGAAATTTAAATTAAATACAACTTGATTGTATAAAGATGATATTCTTACACTTGGTGTTAAATATTGAAGATGGAACTCATCCTATTTGTGGAATTTAAAAGGTGATTTCGCCATTATTCCACCCATAGTATTTGTTGAATAAGAGAATTGATATTGAGTAGAATTAGATGATTTCTATAGATTCTGCTTATTTAATATTTACTAGTTTTGGGATTAACATCCTAGATTACATGGTTTTAACTTAATCAAAATTATGAGTTTTGAATTAAGAAATCTTTGTTAAATATTTAAATGAAATGATTTTGGAAATGATTTCCTAAGAAAAAATTGAAATGATTTTGAATTATTCCGAGTTTAAAAAGGGTTTTATGTAATCAAAGGATTTGATAAGAGAGGTTTAGTAATTCCGTATGTACCAGAGAAAATGTTTTGGAAATGTATATCTCTAAAAGATATATTGATAAAAAGAACTTAATCAATTAAAGAATGATTCTCTATTCACAGAACCTCTTTTTATTGATGATTGCTTCGATGGAACCGGGGTCGGATCTGGGGTAATTCCTATCCGAAAACCACTTCGAACCAATGTATGCATTCGAAAAATAAAGACATGATAAAGAAAATGAAGGATGAAGACCAAGGATTTTCGGGGTGAAAGGACTGCTTGTTGATAATTCTGGTTAGCTCCCAAATACTAAAGTAGTAGTGGTCCCTTCATTTCTGGAACTTTTTGGGTAACAAGGAATTCTCGCTACCAATTCTAGGGTTAATTCCCGATAGGATGTGGTAGGAGGCTGCCTTCGGTTTCATTCAGTCCTATAGTGAACTTGTATGGATAGATGTCTGACATTGCATTCTTGAGATTTCATCGTTGACTTTTATAAATATACATCTGTTTGGTGGCGGAGAAGGCAACTTCTCTTAGCTTAACACCCTTCTCTAAGACATATGAGCTCGGAGGTTGTATGTTTGTGGAAGTCAATAGTGATCGATGGAATGGCAGTGTGGCATTCAAAGAAAGATGATGTGCAAAGTAAAAGGTAATCGTTACCTCAAGCCTCACACCCGGAAATGGCCGAAACTGGGTAGATGCGGCAAGGCTATGTGATTCGCAACCATTAGGATATGGTCATCCCCTTCTAGATATATTTATTCCCGCTATGACGTTCAGGACTTAAACTATTGTGGATGTATGCTGTGAGGGCCCTTGGATAGGTCGGTAACGACCGGGGTGAGGACATATTCACTACTATCTAGTGAGAAAGGTAGGTCGGTCTTGTGTTGGTAGAGGGCAGATGTTCTGTGCCTCGGTACATTCCTCTAGAGATGTACTGCCGGAAGGTACTCCCTTCACCTAGTCATTTGTATGGAAATCCATTCTCCAATAAGTGCCTACCATTTTGTTTGTAGAACCCGCGTTTGTGGCTAGTATGCTGGAATTTAATAATGTAACAATTTCGGCTAAGATTAATAAGTTTACTTGCAAATGTTTTTAAAGGAATGTCAATAAAAATAATATCCCTTATTTTTATGTAATAAAGACTTGATTATCATAAGGTAAAAACTCATTCTGTGTTTATGTGCGGTGTGGTCTTATGAGATACCTTTTTGTTTTCAAAACACGTATCTTTGAGTTCTAACACCAGTCCATGACTGACCAGGAGTTTATTTTTCCTTTTCCTTAAACTCTGGGTGCCCTAATTTTCCCAAGCAGCCTAGTAGTCAGGTTTAGTTTAGAAGATATCTAGACGGGGCTCAAAGCATGAAGTTAGAAGATTTTTCTGAAGGTTGTTCCCACCACATTTGTGTACTTTAGTATTCCGCATTTGTAAGGATAGAATTTATAATTGTCCATGTTTTTAACTCTGATAAATGTATTTTAATTTCCGCTGTAAAGTTTATATTGAAATAACATATGTGAGATTCTATTCTATCTTTATTTTTCTTTCTAACCCTTAAGAATCCACTTCTCCGGCACTTGGATTTACGACATGTGAATGCTAAGGATGTATTAGTGTCAATTTTCGAGAATCGAATAAATGGGTCATCACAATGTATAATTATATACACACACACACACATACATATTTACATACACATTCGGTTGATAATATGGTTTTTTTAATTTACATTTTATCATTTAAAAATTAGTTTTTATTTTGTTAATGTCCTCTCCAAAATCATTTAAATATACATACATACATATAATTTTTGAAAGCAATTTGAACTATGTATAAATTTTATTAAATAAATATTTGCATATTATATATATATATATTACAGATATGCAAATATTGTAAAACTTTGGTTCCGTGTTTTAATAAATTATATATATATATAATTTATTAAAACACAAAACCTAAGTTTTACAATATATATATATATGGCTTATTGTTTTAAAATTTGAAATCTTATTAAGTATATTAATGAATATTTATAAATTATATCTTAAAATAAAACTTTCTTAAAAATTATTGGATTATTAGTTTTGAAAAATCAAAATAAAAAATTTAATTCTTTTATCAATGCCGAATGATATATAATATATATTTATGTGTAAAAAGAATATATTGATCAACATACATATAAACAAAACATATACATCCAATGTTGACGGCGTTAACGTACATGGATTCATGATAGTGTACATTAACTAACTATATATATAACATAATAAACAATAGTTTATACAAACATAAATGTAAATATGGATTATCGCCTTTGATCGAAGCCTTGATAAAATGTGACACCCTGCACCTCTAGGCACCCCAAATCGGACATGACTAGAAGCACGGGTGGTCGAGTGAAATAAAAATCCATAACATAGCACAGAGACTAAGGCAACAGTCTAAAATGATTAAAATATTACAGCGGAAGAAAACTTTCACTAATTATAAATTAATAGCAAAACAGCTTCATTAAAAACAACATTATCCCAAATTTATTTCTGAAACCAAAAGTACCAAGTAGTCTCCGCCAAAACATAAAACATAACAAAGTTCACAACATAGGTCCCCATATATAGAGTAGAGTACGGAAAAAAGAAACAAAGTACATTAAACAAAAGAAACAAATACTAAAGATAATAACTGCTCCAACGACCCTCCAAGCTGCAAAGAACTGCAACCTAGACCTACCCTCCTGTGATTTGGGAAAAATAGAAATAATAAGAATGGGTCAGACATAAAGTCTAGTGAATGAGAAATAAAATGAAGCAGAAAGAATAAAACAGCTTAATTCCAGGTCTTCCCCGGATATCGTAGAGGGTGAATAATATAATGCAATGAATCCTTCTTAGATACAGTTCCTAAGAAGCCAAAGTTCGTGGTCACTCTAGGGAAGCCAACCATGCAGTAATACTAAACGTCAATCGACATGTCGGACCAGCTATCCTTACATATCCACGTGCTACAGCGTGAAAGTCATGCTCTTCACCCGTGCACTATGATTGTCTATCCACGTGCTATAGCGTGAAAGTCATGCTCTTTACCCGTGCATTGTGATTAAATTGTCTTACGTCTGACCGGGGCCGACTCAAACAACCTCGTAGGACCTCGAAGTTGCGCTCAGGCTCTGCCAAACTGGACTCTTATCCTCCTGTCTCCTCGGTCACCAATGTGGACATGCCCCTATCCAAAGTGTCGGTCCTTTGAAAGAGCGCCCGCAGGTGGGTCGACTACGCAAAATCCTCCAACGATCTGCCTAAAGAAGCATACATCGGAGCACACTTGTCATGTTTCGTCCGCGTCGATCTGCCTGAAGAAGCCTATAATTGCGGATGCTATCTATCCTATGTACTAGCAACTTATGAAAGGTAACAAACATCCTTGCGAACCTACTTGCCCTCTCCTAGTACGTACAGCCAAAACTATATTTGGTCTTAACTGCATGAAACACCTATCCAGACCCTTACAAGGTCTGCCTACCAAATCGCTTCCAGATTAATTAATTTTACCATTACAGTTTACATACTATTTATTTCCATTAATCTGCTTTAGGCCATTTTTACATCCGATTTGGTTATTTCACAATTTCCCTTTTTCTTACATAAATGGTATTTCAGTTTCACGTCCGTTCAGTCCGTATGGTTTGTTTGTAATTTTTATGCCATTTTGTTACAGATTTGCACTAGCCTTTAGGGTCCATTTAATTTACATTTTTTCCACCCTAATTTACGTTCTCCTTTTAGAGATTTAATCTGTACAAAAATTTTATTCAATAGCCACAAACCATTTAATTACTCAAAATTACACTTTTACATTTTTAGGACACATATGAAACAAACAACTATCCCAATTAGACTTCCCAATTTTGTTCCAAAACCATATTCAAAATTATGTAATTATATCAATCAAAACCATAATTTTATTCAAGTAACATATTCTGAATTTATTCAACTAACCTGTTCTACCATCAGAAATTGAATAACAATCCTAATTCAATTTAATTAAACCAATCTTATTTATGCCATGAAACATGAATAACAATTTGTTTGTTCCAAATTTCAACCGAAACATGAATTAGAATTGAGAAGTGAAAGAAGAAGAAGATACAATAATTTACATAAATTTCAATCTTATTTATGCCATAAAACGTGAATAGACAATTTATATATCCCATATTTTAAACCAAGCATGAATTAGATTTGAGAAGTGGAAGAAGAAGAAGTTGTAGTAATTTACATCTATTCTCAATTAATAACAGAAATTAATTGTGACGCCCCACCTCTATACCCACGCTAACCAAGAACACTACGATGTAGTGCTGTCAATTAGCACGGAGAATAAGGCTGTGGAGGAGCGACCATCCATGTAACTTCTTTGTGCGAGCACCGATATGTCAGATAGAATAGAATGCATATCTTTTAAGGAGGAAGTCCGACATACCGATACAAACACAAAGCTATCACACGGTGGCTATATATAATCTTCGGAAACAAATATAGAAATAAACATAACACAAATCAGTCACAGACAATTCATATCACAAAGGCGGAAGAAGATATGAATAAATGTATAACACATGAAAGTGTACATCAGAGTAGTGGTCAGAAAGATCCACGATAATACAAAAAGAATAGCAACATGTGCTATACAAAAGAATAAGTACACAATGTAGAGTCTATATCTCAAATGCGTACAATCAAAAACTACTAATCTAAGTAGTTAGCCAAAAGTCAGAATAATCCTGAAGAGCAGTCAAGCAGAAGCACCTGTAACATCTCGGTCTGACCCGAGTATTATTTATAAGAAAATAATAAACGGATCAGTCTAGCTATAAATATCAGATGATATGGTATATAGTAAAAGGCATGACATGAACATGTAATAACCATAACGGCATACTACTATAAGTATGTAAATGATAATCAACAAAAGATTAATCAATATCACAAGAATCTTCTCAAAGATAAAATAGGGTATCATACCCTAAACTTGTATTCATAACAAGTCAATAACACATAAATTCACCAATGCACAAAAACTGATATCATATCAATGAAAATCATGAAAATTGGTGAAGCACAAAATTCCAGAAATCATCACCAGAAATCCAGAAAACACATAAAGGGGGAAGGCCTGACACATGAATGAGAGCATAAAAACTCACCTACGCGTATCACACAGGACGAGAAGCTATCTCATGGAAGCTATCCATTAAATTTCCACACAGAAATGGCCCGAAGACCATGGGGTGCTACCCCATATTTCACACAGGAATGGCCCGAAGACCATGGGGTTTCCACACAGAAGTGGCCCGAAGACCATGGGAGACATCGCTCAATCGCTAGTCTAAATCATAAAAATGATCGTCATGATCATAAGGAAGTGTCGATCACACTAAGCTAGTAAATATAAGAGTTTAGCTTCATGTCCCATAACCACTTGCTTAACTCAAATATTTACGAACAGATTGTAGATCTGCACTAGGAAATTGTCACAAAAAGGGTTCAATCGAACAAGTCCAAGAGCTAACCGACGAAGTGAACGCAAGCGTTTCATACCACTCGTTTTACTAAGTCGTTTAAGTCGATTTCTCATTCGAGTGAAGTAAAGGCTTGTATATACTAGTAGATTGGAAATTGGTTTGAGAAAACGAACTTTTGATATTTAAAATAGTGTTGAAATCGCTTTGATGAAAGAGTTTTGATATTTACTACTAGTATTGAAACCTTCATATATCTTTAAAGTGACAAGTCATAAAGCGATTGTTGAAACAATCTATCACAAAAATTCACATTCGAAGACGTGAACAAAATCCAAGGAAATCAGTTCAAAATGCATCAAAGTGGAAGTTCTATTGAATGCTTTTCAGATAAGATCGCCTACGCAGAGGTGTACGGGGTTCGACCTAAGGGTTCACGCGACCTAACAAGACCAAGGGTAAGGTCGGAGACGACCTACGACTTAACAGAGTCCTGCGACCTAAGTGGGATGCGTGACCTAAGAAGGTATGCGACCTAAAGGGGTGCGCGACCTAACTGGTACGCGACCTAAGAAGGTGAGCGACCTAAGTGATCGAGCGACTTAGTGGGAATGGAGTCATGCGACCTAACTAGACAAAACGGTACGACCGTTCGAAGACAAGTTACAAAATGATTGTAGAAACAATCAATCATCAAAATTCACATTCGAAGACGTGAATAAAATCCAAAGAAATCGATACCAAATCCATCAAAAATGGATATTCCAAAAATCCCAAAGAAAAGGTCATTAAAGTCGATAAATATGATAATAACAAGTGGGAATCAACACAAATAGATTAACTTTGGAAATCCACATAAAAATAGGCTGATATTCAGAAATCAACAGCCACAGACGTCTGTGGGAAATCCACAGACGTCTGTCAACTACTTCGGGAAATAAATTTCCTGAAGCCATAGACGTCTGTGGGAAATCTACAGACGTCTGTCACCTGTTTCGGGAAATAATTTCCCTGAAGCCACAGACGTCTGTGGATTTCCCACAGACGTTTGTCGCCTGTAGCAGGACAGAACTTACAAAGCCCAAATATGGGCAAATCTAGACAACTTCTCGGATTCGGAGCGATTGAATGAGAAATGGCGACAAAGGATTTATGCCAAGCGACAACCCAGCCTGATAAGCTCTTAAATGCACCATAAAAAATCATGATCAAAGATCAAAGTTTGGATTTTTAAAGAATTGAACTCAAAACACTAAAAATTGGAATATTCACCAAATCAATCCAAACCAAGTGCAATTGCACAAGAATAAGTGTTAGGAATTCATACCTAACAATCGAAGATAAATATAGTTTAAGATGTGAGATAAAAATCTCACCTTTGAACCCAAACGAATGAAGAAGATGCTATGGAGCAATGGCAAGAGCAATTACTCTTCAATTCCAACTCAACAAGCTTGAATTCAAAGCTTAAAAAGAAGAACATTCCCAAAGTTAGGTTTAGGAATTTCTGAAATCAAAGAGAGAATGTGTTGGAGAAGAAGGAGAGGAGACTTACCAATAGCTTCTCTTTGAATTTGGAGCAAGAACTTGAATTTGCAATGGAACTAGGGCTTAGGAATTTCCTAATTCTTTTTCTCTTCCCCCATTTTTGATGAAGCTTGAGACTTAGGAAATGAAAGTGAAGTAATGAAGAGGAGAGGGGGTGGAGTAAAGATATAACCAGATTTGGGCAAGTGGGCTGAACCCAACCCAAAGTCCAAAGTGAAAAGGTAGCAAAATTCTACTAACTCCAAACATATCGAAGCTTATACTCAAAAAGGTTGCAAATGGCATTTTGAACTCAATGGAAGTGGTCTCGAGTCCTAATTCGAATATTTGCAAAAAGTAGCTTTTCGGACTTCAATCCGATTAACGATTCTATATTTAAATAAAATAATTAAATATAAAATCGATAAATATGCGGGTTGTTACATTAATTCATATTAACGTGCCAGAAAAGAACTAAAATTGAACTACTTTATTTTTCTATTTCATATTAATTCCCACTCACCTGGCACTTGAGCTTGCATAAATTTGAAACAAGCTTTGCTTTAATCTTTCTCCCTTTGATTCTTATAAATTCCCCAAATTGCTTAAATATATATAGATAATTTAATTTGGTAGAGATTTGTTTATTTAGTAGAGAAAAGGAGGAAGAATAATACACACTAATTTTACTGTAGAATTATGGCGATGGCTGAATAAGAGATTAGGTTTAGGTTAGATGGTTTATTTATAGATTGTTTGAGTGAATATAATCCATTAGATTATTTTAGATTAAATCTAGTTCTTTCATACACTTAATGGTTATCCATTCTAGCCCATACACATCACTCAACCAATAAAATTTAGCCATCTCATCCTATTACATCACTGGAGCGAATGGGAAGCCGCCACATGTCAGAAACAACGCTGAAATATGTAAGAAAATCGCTGGAAACGAACTAGCTAAAAAAACATCGCCCCATATTTTGGGCGACAACGGGACTTGATCCCTGGTCACTAAGGAAGTCAACATGCACATTTACCACTGTACCAAATGTGCTTTTAATTTCTGTTTAACTATATTTCTCGTCAAATATCGAGGTGTTACACACATAAGACAAGCAATAATCAACCAATAACAAGCTGACATCAAACAGTAGTAAACAGTGGTTAGCAACAATAACTAGCATACAAATTATTAAACATGCAAGCAAGCAACTAAATCAACAACAACCAAAATTAGCCAATTAAAAATAAAACAACAACAAACAACATCAAATAGTAGCAAATAAACACAAGCACCCAACAACAGGAAGCAACAAGCAATAACAAGCAACAAGCAATAACAATCAAAAAACAACGATCAATCCATAGCAAACCACAATAACAAATTAACAAGCAACAACAAGCATACAAAAAAATGAAATATTCAAAAAGAGTCTATACCAACATGCACAGTAATCAATCAAGAGCCAGCTGCACATATCAAACCATAAACTCCAATGAGTATGTCGTCATTCAAAAGGAATAAATGCCTAGTGGTGTAATCCCATTCATGAATATAATATGCGAAAGACTATTACACCTCTCTCTATGAATAGGAAACCCATACGATATGCGGGATCACCAAGTCTCTAAACTCTTGAATAAACACAGCAGCCAATGCCTCAACTTTCCTTTTCTTTTGAAGAGAACCCATTCTCCAGAAGAGAAAATTCTACTAATTAAATCATCATAAAATGAAGTTTTATAACTACCTGGGTTTGCATGGGTTCAAACTCACCTCGACCGCATAATGTAATAAGAATAATATACTAAGTGCACTATGTCGCTCGCCTAGGCAAGTATCTTCTCATCACCTACAAATTACCCGAATCATCACAAAACTAATTGGGAAATCCTTCCTTGACCTATTCCAGGCAACTATAACTATGTACACTAAAATTTTACAATAATTAAAGATCATCCCAAAATGACATGATGCCTATTCCAACTCTTCATTTGCTTGCAAGCTTACTTATTACATATAGGGTCGGCCAACTGACCCCTTTTGTGCAAACTCCGATCTGATTCCTTGATTTGACTATTAAAATCTCCTTACATGGATAGGGTCATGCTTTGAAAATCTCTCAACCATCTCAAAAATCTAACTCAAGTGCTCGCCTAATAGAATCAAGTGAAAAACCCTTTCCTAACTGGTGCAAATCACCAAGAAACTCTACGCTTGAACTATTGTTAAGAACTGGCATGTGAATGGACCAATCATTAGAAAATGCCCCTTTTGGCACATAGGATTACTCCCATCACATGAGGTTTACTAACAAAAAGAAAAGTGATTTTAACACAAACGAATTTAGGAAAATGCCTATAAGTCACCCATTCGGTCTTTGCTCATTACTGGCCATCCACCGAACCCTACCTGGATCTAAATCCACGTCACAATTCATCGATTGACCCCACTCAACTTGAAATCTCATGCATCAAGTTCAAATGATAGTACTCTCGGTCGCTTTAACTTAGCTTTGCAACTAAGGTGACTCATACAAGGTTTATCTTTACCAAAGAATTTACCTACTATGAAAGGTGCTAAGTTTAGCCTATCTACCAAGTTACTAGGGACGGATAAAATATACCGCTCAAGTGTTGAAAGGAACAGAAGTGGGTTCTCAAAAATAGAGCATACCTCACTACATAAGCTCCTTCCATTTCTCCTGAGTCATAGGCCTACTAGGACCTGGTAATGCCTGTAAGGCACAAGTCATCATCACCTACTCACCCTTCGAAAAAGTGTAAGACGGTCCTTCTTTAAGTGATCAAGTCAATCGCAATTGAATCACTTACACTTCGCTTTTGCTGGATGACATTTCCTAGCGAAATGCCTTATATGCCATTGGAGTGACATACCGGGTTTGCTTTCTTTTTCACATAAGCTCGATCTTCCTTATATCATGGTCTTTATGCTTTAGTTAAAGCTTCAGTTGCTTTCCACTTTTGCTATCTCAAATGGTATCTTATGGGTGTCCTCACAGAGGAGAATCATCCAAACAAAACTTTCAAAAGTGACCCCTAACAGGGATAAGGCTAAACAATGAATCCCCAATTGATGCTTTAAGATGTAAGAAAATCTCTTTGCAAACAAAAATGGACTAGTGACCATCTTAAACCCCAAAAACAATAGGTTAAATTGGCCAACACTCCTTCACCGACAAGATGGTCTGCTCAAGATGGATGTATTGCTCAAGCTACATGCCCTTCTTGATCTCAAAAATGAACTGAGAACCAAAGCGTCTGAATTAATTCTAAATCATAGGTCTGCTCATCAACTGCACAAACACTACATCCTACCCAACCAAAGTCTCCCTTCTCCAAATGCCGAGAAATAATCTTCCTTATGAAAACATTCTCAAGATGTATATAGATGGAAGCCCTCTCATGCATGTGTCTAAGACCGTGTCATAGCAACAGTCTCAAGACTCAAATATGGTTTCCCTCTAAGGCTATGGAAATTCTGGCACGGCGTCGAAGAATCTAAAGCTGGTGGAGCTAGAAGTTGTTAACCGGGTTTTTAACCCATCAGAATTCAATAGTAGATAGAACATTCATAATATGCTAGAATAATTCAAGAATCAACCAAAACAACCAAGCGAACAAGTCAATAGGACTTAAGGAAAATCAGCTAGTAAAATACAAGTAGATGCCCATGGATCACTAGCGATCCATGGGAAAGCATCATAAGTTGCCCAAACCTCTTGCAACATGATTCATTACCATTCTAAGCACGCTTGTCAAGTTTCCTAGCATGCCAAACAATTTAGCTCGAGAAGTGAAGACTCATCTGATTCAAGCTATTTAACCAAAAGTAGCTAACTTAAAATGGATCTAGAGATCTAATATTGACTCTAATTGACTTGAAATTTTGGGAGAACGCTTAGAAGACATAAAAGAAGGCTCCTAAAAAAAGGGGATCATTTGGAGGTTGTTTGATGGATATCTAGCAACCTAACTAGATGGGTCGCTAACAATCCATGTAGAGTGGTCCCACCATCTGAATTCTTTATGGTAGGTCCCATACACCCAATAGAGAGTACCTACAAAGTTTATTCTGATTTCATTAAGTTTTGTGCGAGTCGTGGACGATTCTTCTGGACTAGATGACCCATGAAGATGGATGATCAAACTAACTCGAAACGACTTGATATTTAGACAAGGCACTTAAATAGAAGATAGAAAGACAACCAAAATAATATCACTCAAAAATATGCTAAGTGTATGGATAGCTAGCGATCCATCCTCTATGGACAACTAGCGATCCATCAAGATATGTCGGATCGCCCTAAAACTTTACGAGCCCCTTCGTAGCACTAAGTAAAGGCTTCTGCTAGAAAAATATGCTAAATTGATGGATAGCTAGCGATCCATTCTCTATGGATAGCTAGCGATCCATAGAAATGCTTTAGATTGATCTGAGATTTTCGGTGATGACTTGGCATAAAATTGGACTCTTCTGCATTTGGAATTCTGGCCCAATATTCACTGAATTTACTCGCTGAATTCCCTATAAATATTCACCTACCTACAACTAGAGATGGATCTTTTCTGGGCAAAGAGCCGCCATTACTCTACTAGAATTTGTTCACTTCTTCAACTTTCTTCTCCCTCACAACAGTGATCAAGGGGGTTACTGTGATTCTATAGTCAATCCTTGTACTTGTGACTTATTCTAACTCATTTTAACTTTGATCTAAGGACTAACTAGTGGATATCCAGAGAGATTCAACTAGTATAATCATAATAAAGACTGATTAAAGTGGACATAGGCCAGAGTCAACCGAATCACTATAAAAATTCTATGTCTCTTTTTGTACTTCTGCTTTTTATTTGTTGTTTATCTGAGATTTGTGCTGCTAATTATCTAACTGGTGCTTTCACATTTGATCCAGGGTGTTGATCTATTTTTTGGTTTAGCATTTTGGTACTTTCACTGAGAAAACTAAACTCAAGGCTAGATCTGAAAACTTGAACTTTGAATCTAAGACTTGGAGAAGATAAGCAGGCCTAATACCAGATCTAGAGCCGGAGCAAATCGACCAAAGCCTGGCTGCAGCCAGGATGTGTCCTCAAAATTCTCATCAACCCAACTATGTAATTAGAGAGAAGATGGAAAGGATGATGAATGGAATGCAGGATGGAATCTTAGCTAGACAACAGGAGATGATGGACGGTTTCTTTCGAAAGATAGAGAAGCAAGGGGTTGCTAGATCTGTAGGGAATATGAATCAAAATCTGAGAAATAACAACAAAAGCTACTAGAGCTGGATTGGAATAGGCTAGAATACTACCTCCATACTTTGAACAGCTGATACTTGGGGGTAATGCTAGAATCAACAATAGGACCCAATGCAGGAGCTTCTGGAGTTAGAGCAAAACAAACTGAAACAATGCCCACATGACTTGGGGGCACGATAGATTTGGATCTAGGATGAGCTTTAACGCTTGGAACGATTGATGTTGGAGCTAGAGTAGAAAATTAGAGTACGAATACATGACTGCATGAGCCGAAACCAGAATCCCACAGTTGGAATAGGGGGCAGGTTCGTCCCTTACTCTCTGCCTTCTGCTTTTTCTGCCTTCAATGATCTCAGGCCGCTTACATGTATACGGGATCCCTAATGGTACCTAGGCATGCTCTGAGTCGAATGTCTGAGATGACTATTTAGGACAATAATAATCTAAGGCCATTTACATGTATACAGGATCCCGAATAGTCCCTAGGCACGCTCTGAGTCAAATGCTTGAGATGACTACTTAGGACAATGATGACCTCAGACCACTTACACGTGTACGAGACCAAGATTGGTCTCTAGGTACACTCTGAGTTGGATCTCCGAGGTGAACATTTAGGATTTTTGCTTGTTTGGATTCCTGCTTGTTTGATTTCTGCTTATTTGTTTTAATTAGAATATTTAAATTTTGAAAAATACACATTGATTGTGATGATTGATATTGATCGCCTTAAAGTCCTACCATAGGACCGGAGTGCAAGGTTCTAGTCCCCTTACCAGAGAGCCAGTGGATGGACTTGTACGATATTGATCACCATAGAGTCCCAACCAGAGAGACGGGACCAGAGTGCAAGAAGTATGTCCCCTCATCAGAGAGCGAGAGCATGGGCTTACTTAACCCCCCTTAACTTAACAAAACAAATGATCCAGAGAGATTGTCCCCTTAACTTAAAACATTAAACGATCTGGAGAGATCGCACATTAAACTAAACATTAAAAGATCCGTAGAGATCGCGCATTAAACTACACATTAAATAATCTGATGGGATCATGCATTGAATTTAAACGATCAGGAGAGATCTAGCTTTAAAACAGATTTGATTCAATAAAAGGATTTGAATGCCTTATAAGATCTAGCTTTAAAACAGATTTGATTCAATAAAAGGATTTGAATGCCTTATAAATAGAATAAAACTGATAAATTCTAGATGAACATAGAATGATTTCGATATATGATGTGATTCTGATATATGATGTGATTCTAATATATGATGTGATTTTGATATATATAATGTGATTTTGATATATCACGCAACAACTTTGAATGAGAAGCAAAAATTGGTAGTGATGTAAATTTAGAATGAACATGGGACAATTAGAGATATGTGATGTAAATGGAGATATATGAGGTAATTGGAAACATGTTATTTAATTAGATATATGTGATGTAATAACTCTGAATGAAATCGGAATAATTATGATATATAGATTACACTTAGGAAGAGTTAGAGTCTTACGATATAATAGGTTTGTAATGACTTGTGATTGGCAGTAGAATCCGAAGAAACTGGACGATATACCAAGGCTAAAGCAGCTTCAAAGCTCAATTATCAAAGACTAGAGAAAGGAACTTGTTCTAAAGCAAAGCACACCTTTCATTCAGAAGGCGTACTTTTGGGAGCAAGTGTTAACCCGGCTTTTAACCCATCATAATTCAATAGGAGATAGAACATTCAGACTATGCTAGAATAACTTAAGACTCAACCAAAACATCCAAAGAAAAAAGTCAATATGACTCAAGGAAAGTCAGTCGGTAAAATATTAAGTAGATGGATCGCTAACGATCCATCACCCATGGATCGCTAACGATCCATCACCCATGGATCGCTAGTGATTCATGGAGAAGCATCATAAGTTGTCCAAACCTCTTGGATCATGATTCATTACCATTTCTAAGCACGCTTGCCAAGTTTCATAGCATGCCAAACAATCTAGCTCGAGATGTGAAGACTCATTTGGTTCAAGCTGTTTGACCAAAGTAGCTAACTTAAAATGGATCTAGAGAACTCATATGGAGTCAAATTGAATTAAAATATTCGAAGAACACTTTGAAGACATAAAAGAAGACTCGCAAAAATGGGATAATTTGTAGGTTGTTTGATGGATCGCTAGTGACCTAACTAGATGGGTCGCTAAGGATCCATGTAGATTGAGCCCCACCATCTGAAATTTTTATGGTAGGTCCATACACCCTAGATAGAATACCTGCAAAGTTTCGTCTGATTTCATTAATTTTTGTGCGAGTTATGAACGATTCTTTTGGACCAGATGACCCATGAAGACGGATGATCAAACTAACTCCAAATGACTTGATATTTAGACAAGGCACTTAAATAGAAGATAAAAAGACAACCAAACTACGATCACTCAAAAATAAGCTAAGTGGATGATAGCTAGTGATCCATCAAGATAGGTCGGATCGCTCTAAAACTTTCCGAGCTCCTTCGTAGCACTAAATAAATGCTTCTGGTAGAAAAATATACTAAGTTGATGGATAGCTAGACCTCTATGGATAGCTAGCGATCCATAGAAATGATTCGGATTGATTTGAGATTCTCGGTGATGACTTGGCATACCAACTGGACTCTTCTGCACTTGGACTTCTGGCCAATACTCACTGAATTCCTCTATAAATACTCACCTACCTGCAACTAGAGATGGAACTTTTCTAGGCAAAGAGCCATAATTACTCTACTAGAATTCCATCACTTCTTCAACTTTCTTCTCCCTCGCAACAGTGATCAAGGGGGTTACTGTGAATCTCCAGCCAACCCTTGTACTTGTGACTTATTCTAACTCATTGTAACTTAGATCTAAGGACTAACTAGTAGATATCCAGAGAGATTCAACTAGTATAATCATAATAAAGACTGATTAGTGTGGACGTAGGCCAGAGCCAGCTGAACCACTATAAAAAAATTGTGTCTTTTTTCTTACTTCTGCTTTTCATTTGTTGTTTAGCTGAGATTTGTGCTGCTGATTATATGCATTGGTGCTTTCACATTCGATCTAGGCTGTTGATCCATTTTTTGGTTTAACAAAAGTACTAGTGCCCTAAGGGCCACACCACTTCCGATGCCAAATACATCTGTCGAAAATGTTTACAGCCGATGGAACATCTTATGCGGTAGCAAAATGGTCTCTGAACTAATCAGGCATCTTAGACTGCTAATTCATAGTCAAGCGATAGAAGCGAATTAAGTCTAGAAGACAAGTAGTGTGTACAGTATAATATAGTAGAAAATGTAAGTAAGCTCTCTCTACGTATCTCCTTTTACCAGATTAATTAACTCCAACTAGTCTACTTGGCCGAGTGTTGAGCTTATGCTCTGATACCAAATATAACTTTCCCTTCGTGGTTTACCTAAACGAAAGATTATCGGGACAAAATTAGAACAAAAAACTAAACTAAAATATCAATAAAATCTCATAATAGAATGACAACATATAATATACTGAGTATAATAAGATGACAGTATATAAGAGATCGCACTAGCGGAAGCAACTAATAACTAAATATTAATATAGAAAAGTCAGAATACCTCAACTCCCAAAAAAGCAAAATTCTGAATAAGTATCTAATACAACGGTCTCATATACAAATAACAGGTCTATCACGTATAACTAATATATCAAGTATACATATACAAAATCGATGCCATGCCTCCAAAGTGCTCTAAATACACATCTTGATAGCATGTCCCTAAAAGCACCCGAATCTCTACTCAATTTAGTATTCGAGAGTTGTCATGACATAAATAGATAAGGACAAAATGCAGGTCAAACTTAAAGCCTGGTGTGAGGAGAACTATCTCAAAATACAGTACGTCAGAACTATATACATATAAACAGGAGACAACTAAATCACAGCCGGCCCTCTCCATAAATGTGGCTCAAGGGTAATTCAGACTATCCATAACATTCTCTTCTCCTATAATCAATGAGTCAACACAACTAATATAATGGGACTGATACGCAATAGTATATCATGATAAAGTAACCTAATATGCAAATGCAGACATCACGATACAAACTTATCCTAGAGTACATGAAAATATTATAAAATAACTAATATAACACATAATATAAATACAAATAAAGAATATAAACTAATACCTATCATTGTTGATGAATGGAGTCTGCGGCAGACTCATGTCCAACATAAATAGAGTCAGTACCTTAGTGTACCATAGATCTCGAGTAGCATCTAGTGCGGTCGAACTCGTGTAGGTCTCATCGTATCCCTTAGTGAACATAGGTAATGTATAACTTACTCTATATATCTAGAACTTGAGTCCGAGTTAGACATCGATTGTAATCCGATGATTCCTATTAAGGGTCCAAAATAAATAGAGTCGGTACCTTAGTGTACCATAGACCCCGAGGTACATCCTTAGTGATGAGTCTCGTGTAGATATCACCTTCTCCTAATGAGCATAAGTGATATATAATCTACTCTATTTACTTATATCCTATGTGGATCCCACCATACCTCTCAGTGGGCATAAGTAATATATGATCCAAAAGTAGATGATCATCATTATATCCTCCTCGGCCATCAAGGATTTCTTACTAAATTCATATAATGCCTTTACAAAAGAGAATGACATGCATATCCCGTATAATGTGCCATTGGGACCATAAAGGAACACTGATTCCATACAGATATATTTATATGTACATATAAAATATAACATTATGTAATCAAATATGCCTCCCACAAACAAGGATCGATATCTCATCATCGTCCATCTATACGGATGGTCTCTACTGAAAGACCAAAAATATGCATGGCCACTAATACAAGGGCAATACGATGTATGCTCACTAATATAAGATCAATATTGTGTGTGGCCACTAATATAAGATCGATGCAATTTATCAAGTTGTACTTACCCCGAGGTCAATCCATGACGGTACGGATTCAATCCATTCAGTCGTACATACTTCTCAGATGTGATCGTGTGAGAAATTGTTGTATCGTCACCATGCCCAATCATTGTTGATTCTAAAGGAATCTGTAACAAACCACCTTTTCGTCCCTTGAAAGTCGGCACTTAATAAATCCACGATATTAGAATGCTAAGCGTCCAAGTGTTGAAAAGGCAGATTGTTAGGGTAAAATAAAAGAAAAGGAATAAGGGGAATAGAATCATAGTGAAATGATAACATATAATATAATAAGGATAGAAAAAGTTGTCATTCTAAGATACATAGTATATCATAGTTGAAAACAAACCTCATCGGCTTGGACAGTTATAAACCCCTGACCTTACAATTATTGATTGGTATACATAATAATACAGCGAAAAATAAAAAAATTATGTCAAGTGAACATCATGCTCTACTCCATGAGCTTTATGTCCCACCAACGATAACTTTGGAAAAACTCGGTCTAACCCAAGCATTATAATAAATAACACCAGATCAATCTGGAAAACCAGCATGAGAAAGCTCAAGAAATATGTTGAACATATAAAAGTCTGTGAGACCACGTGCTAAACATAGAATAGGTTTACCTCACAAGAACAACTCCCATACATGGAAGAACGGAAATAGATCAGAAGAAAATCCAAACATGAAAGAATAGGCACAAACAAGATCAAAATCCAAAATTAAAGAATGGACACAAAGAATTAAACTAGAGAAGAGCACAAGGCACTTCTCAATGCTCAACTCCAAGGTTTGAATCAAAACAAGGAGAGTGAATTTATCCAACATGACTAGGAGAGTGCGCCACCCCACACCAAAAGTATATCTCTAGATAAAATATACTTGAGAGCCCATACCGAACACGCATCACTCTCAGGAACTTCCAAGATAGACCCCCGCGAACATCATTTGAGAATCCGAATATATCCACATCACCGGATGCACGTAACCGAAACCCCTTTTGATAAATGTGAACATGCCTATTGGGTGCGACCCATAGCTTGGCTCCCACTCGCACTTTGGTTTTAGTTATCTTCGGTGCTGGATGTTAATGCTCAAAATAAGCTACAAATCATCTTAGATTGACAAAGCACAAAAAAGGATGCCAATGCCCTAAACGAGCATCAAATCATCTTAGATTGATAAAGCACAAAGAAGGATATTAATGCTCCAAACGAGCAACAATTCATCTTAGATGGATGAAGCACAAAGAAGGATTTCAAAATCTATAGTCAATGAATCAACTATCAGGAATAACAAAAATAATTGTATATGGAAATTAAAATCCCATAGACTTATCACAACTCTACCATGGGGAAAACAATGAAACTCAACAAGTTAGGGCAGTTTTGCTTCCTACCTTGACTCGACATACATTCTTAACTTTAAGAATACCGAGAGTTTACTTAAAGTTTAGTGCTACGCATATGCCTAAATTCTTTCCATATAAGTGATATCGCTTATGAAAATCAAAGTTCTTATCGTTATCACCAAACTTTGACTTCCAACTTGTATTATCCCTCGCTTAAAAACAAAGCTAGGCAAGTCAGGCACTGGTTGCTCCTATCCTTGCCTAGACACTCCAATTTTTAAATCTCATAGATAGCAACGAATCTACCTTCTCATTGTTTGGTACTAAGGATAAGACTAAATCCTTTCCATAATCGAATTTAAACTTTTAAACTTTTAAAAACCGAATTTTTCTCACACTTGTGCTTGATTTTCACACCATTAATATTTGTAAAATACTTTAAAAACACTTCTTTAAATATTCTTTAAAAAGCTAATTATATTTCCTAGTGTATCAAAAAGAAGAGTTAAAGAAAAATGTCATGAAAACATTGCTTATTATAAACCCAAAACCTATTACACTCCGCTTTAGCTTTAAAACAATCTTTTTAAAGATTTTTATTTATAAAGTATCGTTTATAAATTAACTTATTATTATCTTTAAAACAAAACTCCTCTAAGGATTTAAGAATATCAACACTTATTAAGTTAAGTGACATGTTTTCTTAATAACTTTATGAAATCATTTATTATAACAAAAATGTTATAATCCATGAATTCTTTTCCCAATTCTCAAAAAACATTTATCACAACCAAGGTTTTAAATATCGGATTTCGGTCACATTTCATTTCGGAATTTTTACACAAGTTATCTCGTATCGAGGGAGATCTCGGACGAGATGAGTACATATCGGGTGTACATCTCGGATTGACATCTCGGGTCTTATAATGCATCTCGGGAATATTTCGGATGTACTTATGTGTCTAAAATTGATGTGTCAAAAATATATTTAACGGTTATAACTTTCTCAGTAAAAATAAAAATGGTAATGTACTTGATTTACATGGCAAAAGGAATATTTTTAGAAGAGTAGTAGCTTGATTAGCTTAATTGATTTGGTAATGATTGAATAATATCCTTTTAATTGAACATAATAAAGAAATGAAACCTTTCGGTATGACTCATTAAGATAAAAAGTAAAGAATATGTTCAAGAAGTTGGTAAATTATAATTGGATTGAGAAATTTCTTTTGAATCAATATGAAAATAATAAATATTATGCAAAATAAGAAAAATGTATAATTTCGGATGAGATCTCGGATTGAGATTTTGATCCATATTTCGGGTGAGATTTGAATATCTCGGACGAGATGAGTGTCGAGGGAGATATGGAGGAGATTTGATGTCTCGTCTCGTTTAAGTGTGAAAAGGAGATCTCGGAGGAGATCTCGGGCGATATATAGGAGATTTAAAACCATGATCACAACAACGGTGTTGTAATCCATGCTTCCAATTCAGTTTTAATAAACTCAAAAATACTTGAAATATAGCATGAAACATCCATTTCGAATATTACTTCAAAAGAAAATATCAAGTTTAATATATATTAAAAACTCAAAACCATTTTCTTTCCTTATTTCAAAATAAAAAATCTTCTTTCAAAATATTTATATAAATTCCAAACCACTTTTAAAAACACTTAAATATATGTTAGAAAAGTTCACTAGAAGGATTGAGGAAGAAAAATCAAGTTTAAAACCATTTTAAAAAAGTTGGAAATAGTGTTGCAATTAAGTGCCGCTAAAAAGAGTGGGGGAAATTCCTTTAAATCATTTCTTTTCAAATTGGAACTTTCTCCACATTTTTACAAAGTATAAATAATATATTTTATTTATTTAGAACAACAGACTATGATTCTAGTAAGTATTCACAAAAATTTAGAGAATTTTTAGCCAACAACTTGACCTTCAAACTGCAAAACCGCGAGCAAAACTTTTCTAACTTTTAAACACTTTGGAGTTAGGTATTATACCCTTTTCTGAGCCATCAAATCTTTTTTTAAACAATTTAAAAGCGCAAAAGCACTACCAAATATTCAATGATGCAAACACAAGCACAAGATTCAAAACACGAGATTTCAGGAGATGAGATTTCAAAGTGCAATAACGCGATTTCAAAGTGCAAAAGCGCGATTATTCCATTATTCAACATTTTTGCTACCTTAACATTTCCAACAACAACCAAACATTTATATAAGCAAAATACATATAAAGTAAATCAATAATGGCGAGACACCCCTTAGGGTCTATCTACAAATCTCATATGTGTATATGCATTTCAAAATGTTCCATAGCAACCTATTCGCTACGAAGACACTCCAACTTTCTCTTTTTGTTTCATGTAATATAATAGTTATTTATGTCATCCACTTCCAATCGAGAGTCAAATCCAAATAAGCAATATACACAAGTATAAAAAACATAAACAATAATTTATATTTTTCAATATTTTGTCAATTCTTAAAGCCATTCTAAAATGAGATTAACTCACTTTCAAACCAAGGATGAAGCCAACACTTCCTACAAAAACAAATAACTACATCACAACTTCCTACCTCACCATAGGACCCCACATCCTAGCTCTAAATGCCCTAAGTCTACATGTTCTAGGTTTGAACAAGCCCAATACACATGGCCAAGCCCTATATTCCCTAAAAATTAACACAACCAAGGAAGGAAAAAAAGGGAAAGCTCCAAAACTTTGAGATCCAAGTTCATAGAATGTTGTCTAGTACTTTCTAATGATTTTAGCAAGTTTTTGAAGGAGTATACACTTGCTTAGAGTTCCTTTAATTTGAGAAGTTTATTAGAGAAAAGAAACTG
Source organism: Allium fistulosum (assembly GCA_030737815.1). Classification (NCBI taxonomy): domain Eukaryota; kingdom Viridiplantae; phylum Streptophyta; class Magnoliopsida; order Asparagales; family Amaryllidaceae; genus Allium; species Allium fistulosum. Next base: position 1,030,690,468 of record CM060902.1, read on the forward strand.
AGGAAGTAAAAGAAGAGAAAGAAGTTGTGAAAAGAAAGTAAAGATGGAAGCGCTCTTATATAGACTTTGGCAAAAGTGGCAAAAGACTTCAACTACCCATTTGCCAAATTACCTTTCCACCCTCCAATACCACTTATCCTTCCATGCCATAAAACAAGGATCCTTAAAGTGCTCCTTAATCCATGCCTTGTTTTAAGCCACGTCTTATGCATTAAATCCATGTCATTTTGTTCTCTAAATTAAAAATGTTTATTTTAATTAATTTGTGGTTAATTTTTATGTTATTAACTTGTTAATGGTGTTACGTTACTAGTTCAATATCGCTAAGTAGCTTAATGATTCGGTTTAGATAAGGAGCTAGTCTCGCTCCTTTTGCTTAAAACTCTTTCCAAACTTGGCAAACCATCAGCTGGGAGTCGTAGAAAATGCGTAAAGTCTTTATTTCCAGCTCTTTTGGCAATCTTAAGTCCTGCAATGAAGGCCTCCTATTTAGCTTCATTGTTTACCACTAGAAAGTCAAGTTTCAAGGCGTAATGGCTTGGGTGTTCCTAAGGAGTGACAAGTACAACTCCAGCACCGGAACACCGTTCATTAGGTACACCATTCGTGTACATCTTCCACCCAATATCTTTCTCACTACTGCTCTCCAAAGGATCATCTCGTGCAGTGAATTCAGCTATGAAATCCACCAAATCTTGATCCTGGATTGCTCCCAAGGGTGATAGGTTTTGTCGTATTGGCTCAATTCAATATTCCATTTAAACAGCCTTCCAGAAGTATTAGGTCGCTGCAAGACTTGTTGCAAAGGCTGGTCGGTGAAAACTTTGATTGGATGAGCATGAAAGTAAGGGCGAAGCTTTCTCAAAGGAATCAACAGGCAGTATGTGAGCTTCTCCAGCCTCTGGTAATTTCTTTATACTCCTATCAATCACTTACTGATATAATAGATTGGTCGTTGGATGTGGGACTCCTCCCGTACGAGTGCGGTACTCAAAGCATGCACCGATACTGCTAGTTATATATACATGTCCTCGTCATCCAACGGCTTCGAGAGGATGGGAGATCTCTCCAAGTTATCCACCAGAGCTTGGAATGAGTCTTTACATTCGCGATTCCACTCAAAATTTCTTTTTCCTTTCTTAATGACGTCAAAGAAAGGAATGCATTTGTCCATGGCTCTAGTGATGAACCGACTCAGGGCGGTGACCTTCCCATTCAAGCTTTGGACCTCCTTTATTGTCTACGGGGCCTCCATCTTTCTTAATTCCTCGATCTTTTTGGGATTGGCTTAAATCCCACAAGAGTTCACAATAAAGCCAAAGAATTTCCCTGATGCAATGCCAAAAGAGCATTTCAAGGGATCGAGCTTCATCCCATATTTTCGAAGGACGCTAAACATTCTCTGTCAAATCATCAACGTGGTTCACTGAATGTCGCGACTTCACAAGCATGTCATCCATGTTGATTTCCATCGCACGTCCAATCTGATCTTTGAACATAAAGTTCACGAGCCTCTGGTAAGTGGCTCATGCATTCTTTAATCCAAAGTGCATGACCAAAAGGCAATACAGTCTGAGGTCGGTTATGAAGCTGGTGTGTTCCAAATCTAGGACGTGCATCGGGATTTGGGTGTATCTATAGTATGCATCCATGAATGAAAGTAAATCATGTACAACTGTCGAATCCACTAGCTAATCAATCTTCGGGAGCGGCAAACTGTCTTTCGGGCATGTCTTATTCAAATTAGAATGGTCGATGCATGTCTTCACTTCCCGTTCGCTTTTCTCACCAAGATAGGATTGGATACCCACTCTGGGTATAAGGCATCGCGGATAAAGCCATTGTCCTTTAGCTTATCCACCTTTTCTTTGAGGGCAGCGAATCTATTAGAACCTAGGTTATGGCGTTTCTGTTTCATAGGAATGCATTTGGGATTTATATTTAATGCATGACTCGCTATCCCAGATGAGATCCAACACATGTCCGAGTGTCTCCAAGCAAACACATCTAGGTTTTCTCAGAGAAAACCAACCAACTCCTTCATCACTCTCAAATGGAGCCGTGATCCGACCTTCAAGACCCAATTGGATCATCCTGGCAAATCGAAACAACAATCGTCAACTCAGCTAGAGCTGCTCTTCCGCCTTCTAACTCTTTACGTTGGTCCATGTCCTCATAAAACTGACTAGGCTGGCCGAGTCAGGGTTTAGGCTATAGTTTCTATGCATCCAAAGCCTTAATGCATAGGATTCCCTCCATATTTGTTCCTTTATTTTTTTGCCTTGCCTCCTTTAGCTCGGCGATGTAGCATTCTCGGCCAGTCACCCGATCTCTTTGTATAATCCCTATGTCGTTCTCTATAGGAAACTTCTTAGTAAAAGACTAAGGTGTTATAGCCGTTCTGAACTCAACCAAGGCCGGTCGGCTCAGAAATGCATTATAAGCCGAGTAAATATCCAACACCAAAAAAAGCATGACTTGAACTTGCTTAAGGTCAACCTTGCCAAGTACCACCGGTAATTCAACATATCCAATAAGCTCAGTAGTCATCCCGTTGGACCCCTATATTTGAGATTTACAAGGTTTCAAATCCTTCTCCTCTAACATCATTTGATCATAAACTTTCTTGAACAAGATATTGACTGAACTCCCACAGTCGACTGGCACCTTTTGAAAATAGTATGACCAATCGTGGCTGTGATCACAAGTGAGTCAATCGTTGGAACTTCCATTCCATCAGCATCTATATTCTGAAAAACATTGTCGTTAGACATCATTCTGCATTGTTTTACCGGAGTTCCATCCTCAACTGCAAGGCAGCTCTCTTCCACAACATGCTTTATATCACCAACATATATGTCCATTTCACCTAGAATTTTATCGGTTGGGTTTGGCCCATTGATAATTGTATTAATCACCAACCATTTTTCTAGCCACCTGAATGCATCAACACCAGGCTCAACCTGCCTCGTTTTGGGAAGATGCCCCATGGGCGTTAGAGTTTCCTTATCCACTATCCTATGGGGCATTCACATATTACTGCAACTTTTTCTTACGAACCAACTCCTCAACCATATCTTGCAAGTGTCTACACTCGTTGTTATTGTGACCATGAGTTTCATGGAATCTGCAGAACTTCCTCGAATTCCTCTCCTTCTTAGTGGACTCTCTTGGAGCCGGCTTTTTGTACTGCTTAGTGTTTTGAGTTACCGGATAGATATTATCTATTGAATTGTTCAGTTCAGTATGGCTGTTGTACTTGGGAGTCCTAATACAATTCTTGTTATTTGGCTTCTTCTTCTTAGCCACATCACCATTATGTTTCCCACTATCATCTTTATTGCTAACATTCCCATCTACATTTCCAGAACTTCATTCAGATTGTTTTATAGCAACATTGCTCTACACTGCTGTAGCTGAATTCCCAGCTCAGCTCTCCATGGATGATTGCGTTCTTCTTCCAAGAGCAAATACACGTTGCCTTTCTATAAAAAGCATCCATCATCAGTGGGGGTTTCCTTTCCAACCATTCGTCAAAATCCGTATCAGGATGAGTTCCCTTGATTAGCACCATCAGCACTATGTCATCCTTGGGATTTATAACTTCCGTCACAGCTGTATGGAACCGATTCAAGAAATCCTTTAGCGACTCTCCATCGGCTTGGAAGAGGTTTGACAAAGACATGACATGTTTTGGACGTGAAGTATGTAAATGTGATTGTTCTATAAATTTCTTTGACAACTTAACGAAAGACGATATAGACCTCGGCAGAAGTCGGGTGAACCACATCGTAGCCACTCCTTCTGGGAAAATTGGAAAACAACAATGTTTCACGGTATCAGAAGCTCTGGCGAAATCCATATGCACTCATATTTCATCAAATGTTGCCTAGGATCTGTCGTCCCTCCGTACAACGACATAGTTGGCACTGCAAACCTTCGAGGATATCTTTAGCGTATAATGTTTTAAATAAATGGATTCCAACTAGGAGAGGTACCCCACTCATCATTGCTTCAAAAGCGATTTTCACTTACAAGTCTCTTGACCATATCTTCCAGGTACTCCGGGTGTACAGGTTCAAGTACACGGTGGTAATCGGGTTCTGCCTCGACTGTTCAACCCGGTGAACGCGCTCTGGGAGGTTCTTGATACCTAGGCTCTCCAAAATCCGAGGGACTCATTCATCCAGCAATCCCCCGTTTGATTCCCATGAGTTGTATCATCAACAGCAGCACGATCTTCCATATTCTGTTCATCAGCAGCACCTCTAGAAGTCAAGTCCACGTTGCCTTCCAAATGGTGAGCTTTGGGCCCACCATTAGATGGGTCAGTACCGATCCTTAAATTTGTGCCTGGAGCTAGTCCTCTTCCTTGGTAAGATGTTCCAACAATGTTTTGATTTCTTTTCTGCTTCTTGTCCATCCGTCTCTACTCGAATGATGAGAAACTCTCTGACCCTAAACTAGAATCTCTTTTACTCCTCCTATAGCTATTCTGAGTTAGTTTATTCAACAATCTCAAACTCTGTTGCATCGTTTTATTCATATTATTCTGACTAGCCTGGAATCTATCCTCCATATGCTTCATCATCCTATCCATCTCCATTCTGGTCACGACTTCAGTTGGAGTCTAGATCTCATGATAAGTTGGTTGGACAGCTTCATTTCCATGCCGAGGATTTTGATTCTCAGCTTCACTAGTGGCTTTGGAATTGGTAGAATGGTCTCTTCTTAATGGGGTCATTGCAAATAGCTTCTCTTATATTATTGAAAATCTGAATAGTAGAAAATAAGGTAGGAAAGTTAGATCCATCTCTTGGAACTAAGAAATACAATAGTAGATGATGGATCTAAATAGCCTGAGAATATGGGTTCTTAATGAAAGCACCAAAATGTTTGAACCAAAAATGGCCCAAACACCTGTAGGTTAAAGTAGAGAATAAAAGGTGACGAAAATTAAATGAAAACGAGTAAGAAAGAACACACAACAATTTATAGTAGTTCGGCAAATCAAGGCCTATGTCCACTTAATGATTTTATTGCTTATATTCTGACTTGGAGGCAGAAGTTCTTATGGGTCGATACAACTTCGATGCTTGATTACAAGAAAATAGAATAAAGAGAGTAAGAGCCAAAAGATCCTAAAAATTAGCCCTACCCTCCTATTTATAGAGGTAGGAAGCCTAAAATCTTGCACAAATATCTCCAAACCATTCTCCACGCTTTAGACTAATTCTCCATGAAAATAGGTCGCCACCTCATCAGCTTTATGAGTCGGTACAAATCCAAGGTTAGGGGTCAGTATCGACCCATAATATTGGCAAAATTAACTCTTCATGTTGAATTGTCTTGTGGTTAGCTTCGTATTTCATAGTTGTTTACACCAATATTAACTTGTCTTTGAGTCCAAATGACAGAGTTGTGGAAGAACAGAGCTGCTAATTCAAGAGTTCGTGGAGATCGATAGAGAATTGCATTGGATCAACAAAACAACATTCGAAGTAGGCTTTTGGCATTGAGTAGAGGGCATAGGCAGAATATGAGCATCATTTGGGAAGAAAATAAGGATTGGTATCGACCCATAGGGTGGGGTCGGTATTAACCCACCATTTTATGATTGTCTTGGCTTGTGTTGTCTTTGCAATGGTCGTGTGACTTTGTTTGCGTTTGGTTTCTGGACTCCTAGGGTATCTCTTTGGACTTCCTTCCTTGTTAACTCCAATTTCAACTCATCTAGTTTGTCCAAATATTTTATGGTCAAAAGGTTGGATAACATCGGGCCAAGCTTTAACTTGGTTCTGATAGATGTACAACAACAACCAACTCTCCTCTTGGCCATCCCTTACCAAAGCCATTGAAAACCGTTTTGGTCCATCGCATTTCGCTAACCCATAAGCAACACTTTTCAAACTCCAATAGACCACATCTGTCGAATAATATCAATCAAATTCCGATTCGCTTTCCAATCAAATAACAAACCTCCCTTCCAATGTCATACTACATTATTTTCTATTTGGCCTAAAACTTCAAATCCGAAACAAATTCCAACCCCACCATCCCACAGCCATCACTGATGTTATTTCCCTTGCAAAGCTGATTGAAATCAAGCTCAATGATTCTAAACAATTCTACAACAGATCCATTGCCAACCAAAACCAACCACCACTCCTCTCCATTCCTCCAATCGCGAACCCTAACCAAAATCTTAATATCAACTGCCTAATATGTTGACCGACACAAACCGAGCTTCAAAATCGAAAGTTACAAGGCCTTTGCTATCACTACGATGAGAAATATTTTGCCACCACAAATGTAATAAAAAAACAAGCATTATTACTCCTACCCAATGATGATTCAGACACATCAGACCTCGAAGCATTGGGCAATATACAACCGGATGAACCTGCTATATCCTTCCATACTCTTGTTGATTCCCCAACCCAAGATCCTTTCGACTAGCAGCGCTCATCAACAATAACCCGATCTCAATTTTGGTTGACTCAGGAAGCACTCATAATTATATCCACCCGAAGGCAGCTCACCTTTTGGGTCTCCAGATCGTGAAAACCCATGAGTTCTAGGCAGCTGTTGGCGATGGAAAGAAGCTTCGCTGCTTGGGAATTTGTCGTTGTGTGTTTGTACAAATCGACGGCTACAATTTTTGGTGCAATTTCTTTCCGTTGTCTATTTCTCAGTGTTTGGAATCGAGTGGTTGCAAAACCTTGGCCCAATAACTATAAACCACAAGAAATTGAGGATGGAGTTTTACCATAAGCATCAACATGTTGTTCTATTGGGCCAACACTCTAACCCCATTCTATTTGAAATAACACCACAATAATTAAAAAGAATGCATTCCACAAACTCAGTTAACTGCTATTTCCACCTGGATGTGACCACAAACCTGAGCACTACCATCCCTCCAAACACATTCTGTACACTCTCAAATATCTACATTACTGTGCTAATACCCTAAACTTTTCCTCAAGCTAACTACCTTTCCACTACAACGTGACTACAACCACCATATCAATCTCCATACGAATTCCCACGCCGTCAACGTTCAACCATATTGCTATCCATACTTCCAAAAAAACGAGATTGAATCACAAATCCGAGACATGCTCAACTCTAAAACAATGCAACGCTCCACAAGCCCATTTTCTTTCCCTGTATTACTTGTGAAAAAAAGATGGTTTGTGACATTTTTGCTTAGAATATAGATCATTAAATGCAATCACAATCAAAGATCGATTTCCCATACCGATCATGGATAAATTACTTGATGAATTACATGGCTCGACATATTTTTCCAAATTTGATTTGCGTAGTGGCTACTTTCAAATTCATGTCCATCTACCTAGTGTCCCCAAAAACAACATTTCAAATCCATGAGGGAAATCACAAATTCCTCATAATGCCTTTCGGGATCACTTACGCACCATCGACTTTTCAAGCCACAATGAACGATATCTTTAGTCCTTTTCTCCGAAAATTCATCCTAGTATTTTTGATGATATTCTCGTCTATAGCAAGTCAGGGAAAGCTCATCTTTCTCATCTACAAGTTACTTTAGATTTATTAACTATACTTCAGTTTTATGTTAATGCATCAAAATGTGTATTTGGGCGGACTGTGTTTTATTACTGGGTCACATAGGGCGTTCGCGTAGATCCCACAAAAATTGAGGCAATAATCAACTGGCCTACTCCATAAAGTTTCACAATAATCAGAGGATTTCTTGGGCTCACGGTACATTTTATTTAAGGATATGCACACATTGTAAGCCCAATCACTGACTTATTAAAGAAAAATGAAGCATTCCACTGGTTCAACAAAGACAACACTGCATTCATCTCTCTCAAAAACATTGTTACCTCCACTCATGGTTTTAAATCTCCTATATATCACCCGAGATCTCCTCCGAGATCTCCTTTTCACACTTAAACGAGACGAGACATCAAATCTCCTCCATATCTCCCTTGACACTCATCTCGTCCGAGATATTCAAATCTCACACGAAATATGGATCAAAATCTCAATCCGAGATCTCACCCGAAATTATACATTTTTCTTATTTTGCATAATATTTTTTATTTCCACATTGATTCAAAAGAAACTGCTCAATCTAATTATAATTTACCAACTTCTTGAACATATTCTTTACTTTTTATCTTAATGAGTCATAGCAAAAGGTTTCACTTCTTTATTATGATCAAATAAAAGGATATTATTCAATCATTATCAAATCAATTAAGCTAATCAAGCTACTACTCTTTTAAAAATATTCTTTTTTCCATGTAAATCAAGTATGTTACCATTTTTATTTTTACTAAGAAAGTTATAACCGTTAAATAAATTTTTGACACATCAATTTTAGACAAATAAGTACATCCGAGATATTCCCGAGATGCATTATAAGACCCGAGATGTCAATCCGAGATGTACATCTGATATGTACTCATCTCGTCCAAGATCTCCCCCGATACGAGATAACTTGTGTAAAAATTCCGAGACGAAACGTGACCGAAATCCGATATTTAAAACCTTGCCTCCACTCCAATCCTTTCCCTTCTCGATTCTCCAAATGATTTGACATCCAAACTGATGCTTCCGCCATTGCCTTTCGCGTAGTTCTCTCCCTATAAGACCATCCGGTAACCTTCCACAGCCGGTTACCTCTATGCCTTCTCACTACTTCAGCCTACGCACGTGAAATGTTTGTGATCACCTCCACCATGCAAAAATGGCGCTTCTACCTCTTGGGTCACCGCTTTACCATCACAACTGACCACCAAAGCTTACGGTAGTTGCTTACCCAGACAATTCAAACACCGGATCAGCAAAAATGGTTGTCCAAACTCCTCAGATTTTATTTTGTGATTCAATTCAAACTGAGCAAAGAAAATAATGATAGCAATAATGATAGCTCAATCCTATCTAACAATGGATTTCACATCTCGCATATGAAGTGCCCTGCATAATGACTCTTTGTCATAGCGCATGACAGTTGAAACACAATCTCATAGTATTACATCAGCACCGTTCGCGTTTCGCGATGGTTTGTTGTTTCATGGTAATCGACTTTTTATCCCTCTGCCTCAACATTACAGCAGGACATAATTAAAGTTTTCCATTCTTCAAAATCTGGAGGACATTTGGCATCAAGGCTACCATGGCAAGAGTCTTCAGTAAATTTTTTGGCCAAACCTACCACAAACCATCCGCGAATACGTGCGGAAATGCTCTGTTTGTCTACAGGCCAAACCTAAGAATACGCCACCTAAAGGGCTCCTCCAACCTCTACCTATCCCGAACCAAATATGGAAAGACATATCGATGGACTTCATCACACACCTCCCACCCTCATTCGGCAAAACTTGTACATGGGTCAATGTCGATCGTCTCTCGAAACACACACATTTTTGTGCTCTCTCGACATCGATCAATGCCACTTAATTGGCTTCATATTTCATACAAGAGTATGTTCGTTTACATGGCTTTCTAAAATCAATGGTTTCTGATTGGGATTGACTCTTTATGATTAAATTTTGGAAGCAAAATTTCTGACTTTATTGCATGACACTTAAGATGAGTATTGCCTATCACCCACAAAGTGATGATCAAATAAAAGTCAAGAATTGATATTTGAAAACTTACTTGCGAACCATCTGCGGCAATTTACCCTTCAAGTGGGCGAAATGTCTTCAATGGGCTGAATATTGGTATAATCCTTGTACCTACTCTTCTATTGGCATGTTGCCATATCAGGCCATTTACCGTCGGCCTCCACCGACCATTTTAGATTACATTTGTGGTAGCTCTCGATCACAAGACATGGAAGATTGGGCACAAGGAAGAGACCAGTTACTGCAAACCCTCAAAGTCAATTTGTAGTGTGCTCAAACAAGGTTGAAAATTCATACGGATCAACACCGTCAAGACAAATAATTTGTCGTAGGCTCATGGGTTTATGTCAAGCCTCAATCATACCCCAACTATCCATCCACTACAAACATCACAAACTATCCAAGAAATATTTTGGACCATTTCAAATCATTGAGTGCATATGACCCATGGCTTACAAACTACTTCCTCTGCAAGAGGTTCGCATTCATCTTGTCTTCCACATATCACTGCTCAAATTCTGCCCCAGCCCGCAAACTACTATGCAGACCCCATTGTCACTTGAAGTTGTTTCAATAGGTTCTCAAACTGACCTTGAGAACAAGGTCATTCTTCTAGGGGGGAGAGTGATACAACATCAACTAGTAGACCACTAACCATTTCAGTTGCACAAACATCCACTAGCACAAATATTGCCACTACAAAGCCTAGGAGGTGCGCAACGATTCCAAGTCGTTACAGGGAATAATATGCACATGGTGACAGCTCAAAAAGCATAACTAATTTATATTAATTGTTACTTATCAAACAAGTGGTGGAAAGGGAACTACAAATAGGAAATAGGCACCTGTCCAAAGTTGTTGTGCAATGTATCAAGTTGTTGTATATACTATCATGAAAGGAATAAAATGCATGTGTAGGTAAAAAATTTCTTCTTCGTTTTCTACGTCTTCTTCCTCTCAATCTCTCTAATATTTCTTAGCAACAGTAAGCTTGTGATAACAGGACATGCGTATCAAAGCGCTAATAAAAGCATGCAAGAAGCTGAATATATCTGAAATATCATCATATGATAGATATGGGTTAGCTCGAGGAGAGAGAATGATCGCTTTTGAGGTCCCAATTTCACAACACTGGTTCTTGCTCATATAGATAGATATACTAGTATATTTTCCTGTTTATAATTTGCTACCCGACATATGTTGATGGTTTAGCTGAATTTAAAAAATGAAAAATATTATGCTAAGAGAGTTATTTTCAAATCTACATAGGGTTATTTCTATACGTATTAATTAGGGAAAATTCAAATTTTATCTTTCCTCTTTTTGTATATTTATTTCCTTCTAAATGTGATATTGTATCATCAAAATTTAAGATATTAACAATAGGTTAACATAGGTAACCTAGAACGACTACGAAAAGGAGACTATCGATCAAACGGAATCAAGATATTGGCAATGATACATACAAAATTCATGTCTTTGAAACTAACGCCGTCGTCGAAGCAATCGATGGTTGAATTAGATGCTGAAAACGATCGTAACGGCTAATAGACGAAAATGAAGTTGAAATCGACTTTTTAACTGCAGCAATTCAATGGAAATCGAAGTATTAGATCAGATGTAAAAAATGGGGTTACGGTTTTTTTCTCTCCACTTTAGTTCGTTTGAGTGAAACGAGAGAAGTCGTTTGGACAATCAAAAAAAGAGAATTAGACGTGATGGGTTGGCTGGTAGCGCATACTGAGGACAAATGGTCTGAAGTTAAAAAAGGGAGGAACAAAATGCCTTTATTTTGAAATATTGGAAAACTAAGAGTGCCAAGTAAGCTTTATCAAGTTCCTGATTTTAAGTTTAATTAATAGATTTATGGAATAGATAGATAGATTACACTCTCGGTTTGATTACCAAACTTAGGTAGTGTTTGGTTTACCCTTTTTAGTTTTGGGTTTTCGTCCACACAAAAATGCACACGACGCGTGTACAAATTGTGGAAAACAGCCAGTTTAGAAAATAAAGTTAACATATAAAATAAAAAACAACTTTTTTCTATTTTTCATGCTTTGAGAAATAAGAGAAGCACGAGAAACAATTCATCATTCGATCTCATCCGTGGTCCCCTCCATCTTCCGTTAATCTTATCCGTCGTCCCTTCACTCCTCTTATATTTTTATAATAAATGCTGAAAACTCAAAACATAAAATTCATTTTAAACCAAACGCTAGTTTAATATCTTGGTCCACCTTACAACACTATCAATGATATTTTGTACTATAAAGAATGGTTCTTTATTTGGATTTGTTAAGCCCGGCCCACTTAAAGCTTAACCTTTTAATGTTCAATTTCTGACGTGTCTATTTTATTTTAGACATCCATAAACCACACGGACCTACTTCCAGAAAACTGCACACCAACTGCTCGATTAAATTTCGCGCTCAACAAATAAGTAACAATATCGTCCATGGCTCTCTTTCTTTCTCATTCTTTTAACCAAATTCCAAAAATGTCCTCTGTCTCATTCCTAAGGCCTGCAAATTATATTCATCGCTACCCGAGCATTGCAGCTCCGTGCCCATTACGTAAGTTGTTTCTGCACCAGATTTACTTACGGATATTGGAAATTTCTGTACATTTCCTCTTCATCGTGTTTATAATAGTGCGGTTTCGTAGGGCATAAATCAATTAGTTTGAAGGTAGAAGCTAGACATAATGCTAGAAAAGAAACCCCAAAGATCCGAAACCGCAGATTTCGGAAAAAGGTAAGCTTTTTCCATGTTTGTTTGTTAGTGTGTGTAGTTAAGTTTCTTGTTAATGTATATTAGGACTGCTACATGATGCGATTAGTACAATTTTTACCTTAGCTCGAAAATAGCTCAGTGTATGCATTGGAATAAATGAAAATGGAGAGGTTGAACTGGGCTATTGATATATTTTCTGTAGTTTGTAATGTTTGTTTGGAGCATTAATATATCATTTTCCCATGAAAGTGAAATTTGATTACATAGGTTTTAACAAATAATAATAATAGTAGCAGCAAATATTTACTTTGATAGAGAAGATGACGGCGAATCATATCATATTGTTGTGTAGACGAACATTGAGTACGTATACATGTTATTCCGTTTGGATTAGTTTTGTGCTGAAATATAAACTTCAATTGTAGATTTGGTGTTGAATTTTAAGCATAATTAGTTTGGTATATTAGCAGAATAAAATGATAAGCATATGATCCAGTGTATTTCTTTTAAGGGAAAATTTATTCAACAAAGCTTGGAGACCCGATTTCTGAAGCAGAAACGTGTGTGAAAACAATCCGAGGGCAGAATTTAAATCAATAATTTAAAATTAACCAGCTCCCTAATTCCTGCATCATCCCATACCCAAAATTTCAGAACTTCCAGAATCATCCTTTATGATTTTGCCCTCTTTGAACAAACCATAACAAAAAATGACCCATTTCACAACTTATTACCAATATAGGCATGTTTGGCCGATGTTGATTCAGCTTTTTTGTACTGATGGATTTTAAATCGTGGCAGTGCAAATTTGGTGCAACCTTTTTCTTTTATGTTGACTCTATCTTACGCAGCGGTAATGTTGTTGTTTTTTCCCTTTGTTTTTTTTATGTAATTTGAAATCATGCAATGTAAAATGCTTGATTTAGTGTCAGTGCGGTCAAAAGTGGTCTAGGAATATGCTAGCCACAATCGCTCAAAGGCGACTTGATTTCATACTCTCCCATGCTATTTATCTGAAGAGAAAGCATAACAAGGCAAACGAGCTTGTATCCTAGCATTTGCTTTCGTTCACTTACAACCATCAGATCACACAAGATCAAAGGGCTACAAACCACTGAAGCTTAGTGACATGGATCACCAGTGCTACTGGGCTAGGCCCAGTTGTTATTGCTCTGTATAAATACATGTTACTTCCTGTATTTCTTTTGAACAATCTGATTAATATCAATACAACTTATTTCTTCTTTCAATTACAATTCATATCATATTTATAATATGGTATCAGAGCCAATCGCCTAAAGGCATTCTTTCTTTGCTGATCATCACTGAGACGAAGTATCACTTCGTTCCCCTCAGAATATACACTCATCACTGGGGAGTTAACCTCTCTGATCAAGCAAAGCATATGTACCCTAACCGTGCCACGCCAAGAAGGGATCAAAACACAGTCTTCATCTCCACTTCTGGCTGCAACAGTTAAGCATTTTTTCAAGATTCATCGGTGCCATATCAAGAAAGCCCCAGTCAACTTTCTGACCGCATCAAGATTTCTCTGGTGATACTGACCACAGTATCTTGCTTCGCCAGAATCTCCTTTCTCCTATTCAAGAAACAAGGCAATAATCAGTTCTTATCAAATTTCTGCAATGGATCATGATGAAGATGACATAACATCAGCAACATCAAGAAATGAGGAAAAGGAAACTGCACCGTCCCTTGTCAAACTCAAGAGCAATGTTATAACCATCCCTCTCGATGAAGATAACTACATCTTGTGGAAGTACCAAATTGACACAGCCTTGAAAGGACATGGCCTTCAAGATTATATCAAGGGCACAATATCCATCCCACCTGTCATGAAGAAAGACAAAGAGGGAAATGCTGTTAGCAACCCAGATTACGCAAATTATCAAAAACAAGATAGCCTATTATTTTCATGGCTACTATCTTCTATAAGTGCTAGCCTACTGTCACAAGTTGTTGGATGTAATTCCTCTCACGAAATATGGTCATGTATTGAACAGATTTTTAATTCACAATCGGCAGCAAGGATAATGCATTACAAGAGACAGTTACAAAGTGCAAGAAAGGAAGATATGAGCATGAAAGACTATCTTGCTAGAATCAAGAACTTGTGTGATAAACTAAGTGCGGTGGGTCACAAGATTTCAGACAGTGAACAAATCCTCACTATAACTAATGGTCTAGATGAAGAATACGAGTCAGTGGTTACCTTCATTGCATCACAAAAGACACTTTCAGACCTACAATACGTGCAGTTTGCCCTTATTGCTCACGAAGGAAGAATAGAGCAAAGAAAGACAATACAATCAGAAATGTCAGTCAACTATGCATCTGGTTTCAATCCAAAAAACAAGAATCAGCAAAAACACACACAAGGCCAAAACCCAAAATCTGACAGTCGACAACCAAGAAGTAATCAACCCCAAAGAGGGAGAGGCAGAAGCAAAAACAACTATAATAACAGAGTGAAGTGTCAAATATGTGAGAAGTTTGGCCATGTAGCCAACAAATGTTATTTCAGATTCAACTCTGAATTTAACATAGGACAGTCAAGTCAAAAGGGGCCTAATATCCACATGGCTCAAATAAATCAACAGACAAAGACCAATAGTGATGGTTTCAAGACACAAGGCAGCAATGGTGATGACTTAGTCAAATCAGAGGATCTAAACATCGAAGACTGTTACCCAGACTCAGGAGCAACAAATCATGTCACCAACAACCTTCAGAACTTGAATCTTGGGAACAAAGCCTACTCAGGTATGGAAACTATAAGTATGGGTAATGGTGAAGCTACAAGTATATCACATGTTGGAATTGGCAGTATTATAGGTAAGAGGGAATTATTTTTAAACAACCTATTAAGAGTACCCAAAATCAAGAAAAACATGATAAGTGTTTCTCAATTTGCCAACGACAATAATGTATACTTCGAGTTTCACCCTAATTTTTGCTTAGTTAGGGATTTACTAAACCAAAACATATTGTTACAGGGTAGTTTGGACAAAGGCTTATACAAATTCACTTCCATCAAGTCAAATAAAGACCATATAGGGGGAAACTGGTGTAATCATGTCAATACTAGCACATTAAGTAAAGGAAATGTTGTTGAATGTTGGCACAAGAAACTGGGACATCCTAGTAATGACATTGTAAAAAGGATTCTGAAAGATAATAAAATAAAATTTGATGATGTACCCATTTCTGAAATTTGCACACACTGCCAGATTGGCAAAACACACAAATTACCATTTGCTAGGTCTGAAACAGTGCACAGTCAGCCATTGAGTCTGATTGCAGCAGATCTATGGGATCCAACACCACATGTCTCATCTCTTGGCCACATGTATTATCTTTCTTTAGTCGATGCTTATTCCAGGTATACATGGATATTCTTCCTTAAATCAAAATCTGAAACTTCTAGCATAGTAAAACAGTTTATTATGCTTATGGAAAAACAAATTGATAATAGTGTAAAAATTTTCCAAAGTGATGGAGGAAAGGAATTTTTACCTCTTAAAATTTTTTTTCAAGAAAAAGGCATTTTTCATAGAGTTACATGTCCTCATACATCAAAACAAAATGGGTTAGTTGAAAGAAAGCACAGACATATAGTAGATACTGGTCTAACACTAATGTCACAAGCTTCTATGCCCATGAAATACTGGAGTGATGCATTCTACACATCAGTTTATCTTATAAACAGAATGCCCACTAAAATTTTAAAAGACATGTGCCCCTATGTGAAGCTTTATGGCATAAAACCCAATTATGATTTTTTGAAAACTTTTGGGTGTCTTTTGTTTCTCATATCTTAGGCCTTACAACAGACATAAGTTAAGTTTAAGGTCAAGTCCTTGTACTTTTTTGGGTTATACTAATAATAAAAAAGGTTACAAATGTTTAGACAACAAGGGGAGAATTTATATCTCAAGACATATTGTATTCAATGAACACATATTCCCTTTTGCAGAAAAAGATGTTACTGCAAGAGGAAAATCAGATGCAACAAACATTACAGTTCAACCCATTTCAGTCTTACCTAAACATTTCACCACAAACAAAAATGACAAAGATCAAGCCTCAACAGAGAAATGTGCCTCAGATACAAGGTCAAAATGCAGTTCAGACAAATCATATTCAAACATGCTACCACAACCATATGAAGATACACAACAAACTGATAGTAATGGGAACAACACATCCAATGAGACTGAAATGTCAGAAAACACATCAAGTGAAAGTGATCAGGAACAACAACAAAATACTACAGCCACTGGTCATCATATGACAATAAGGTCAAAGAGTGGAATTTTTAAACCAAAAATATACTCAGCTTCTATCAGCAACACAGAACCACAAAATTATGAACAAGCCATCAAACATGATAAGTGGAAAAAAGCCATGGATGAGGAATATCATGCACTCATAAAGAATCAAACATGGAGCTTAGTTGATCAACCAAAACACAAAAACGTTGTGGGATGCAAATGGACCTACAAGATTAAGAAAAATGCTGATGGCAGCATAGCCAAGCACAAAGCCATACTGGTTGCAAAAGGCTACTCACAACAATTTGGTTTTGATTTCAACGAAACTTTCTCTCCTGTTGTAAAACCCACTACCATTCGACTTATGCTAACCTTAGCCTTATGCAAAAATTGGAAAATCAAACAACTAGATGTGTGCAATGCCTTTTTAAATGGAGACCTTCATGAAGAAGTCTTTATGCAGCAACCAGAAGGGTACATCATAGAAGATAATAAAGTATGCAGACTACACAAAGCCATTTATGGCTTAAAACATGCATCAAGATCATGGCATGAAAAACTGAAAGCAACTCTTCTGAAATTTGGATTCACTCCCACCAAACCAGACAATTCACTATATATGAAGAACAATGGCAACATCATTTATCTACTTGTCTACGTAGATGACATCATTATTACTGGTAATAATGATAGTGAAATCATAAATACAATACAGCTACTCGATAAAATATTTGCTATCAAGGATCTAGGGGATATAAACTATTTTCTGGATATACAAGTCATAAGGAAATCCAAGTCAAAAATATTCCTATCCCAAAAGAAATACATTGGTGAAATTCTCAAAAGAGCCAACATGAATGAAGCCAAATCTTTACCTACTCCTATGATCACTAACTTGCATTTATCAAAGCACAGAGGTGAAGCTATCGAGAACACCAAACAATACAGAAGTATCGTTGGTGCTCTACAATATGTCACTAAAACTAGACCTGACATCTGCTATAGTGTAAATAAAGTTTGTCAACACATGCAAAATTCTCTCGACGAACACTGGAAGGTGGTTAAACGCATCCTTAGATACTTAAAAGGGACTCAAAATCATGGCTTATCTCTAAAAGCTTGCAACGACATAAATATAAATGCTTACAATGATGCAGATTGGGCAAGCGACGTGGATGACTGCAGATCTATCTCTGGATATTGTGTATTTCTCGGACCAAACCCGATTTCATGGTGCACGAAAAAGCAAGCTACCACATCACGTTCTAGCACGGAGACAGAATACAGGTCACTCGCAAGCGTCACTGCCGAAATAACTTGGATAAAAACTCTATTGTCGGAATTAGGGTTCAACAATCGAAGAAAGCCAATAGTATGGTGCCACAATCTGAGCACCATTTCTCTCTCTGCCAACCCCATTCAACACTCACGTACAAAACACATCGAAATCGATTTGCATTTTGTACGCGAGAGAACAGAAGCTGGAAAATTAGACGTAAGGCACGTTCCCACATACTATCAACGTGCCGACATCTTAACCAAAGCTCTCTCAGCCAGAAATTTCATCAGATTGAAAGAGGAACTGAAAGTTTTACAAGACGGAGATGAGAAAGAGGAGAACGAGAAAACCCTAGATAAAATTGAAGGCGGCTATATGAAGAGAAAGCATAACAAGGCAAACGAGCTTGTATCCTAGCATTTGCTTTCGTTCACTTACAACCATCAGATCACACAAGATCAAAGGGCTACAAACCACTGAAGCTTAGTGACATGGATCACCAGTGCTACTGGGCTAGGCCCAGTTGTTATTGCTCTGTATAAATACATGTTACTTCCTGTATTTCTTTTGAACAATCTGATTAATATCAATACAACTTATTTCTTTTTTCAGTTACAATTCATATCAGATTTATAATACTATTGGCTGATGTGAAGGGTAATGGGTACTGCATGTTAATTATTGTGTGGAAAAAGTTGCAGCAGCCATGGCGAGTGCAAGCGAGTGTCCATGAAGTGCTTGAGCATAGCAAAGCTCAAGTGGTCTATTGATCTGTTTGTATAATACTTTGCAGAAAGAGGCCTAATTTATCAGTACAACCGCTAATGGTGGAAAAACCGATCGTTCAACTACGTAATTTTTCTTTTTAAAATTTCATCGACTTTAGTAAACGTTAAATAATATTACATTGAAAAAAAAAGTGATGGGATTTAAGGAGACAACCGTGGAGAAAACAAAGTAAATATCATTGGAGAGAGATTTAAGAAGACATGTTAAAGACATGTTCCTTCTATTTTTTGGCTTCACACAATTTGTTTTTGCATGCCTACAGTAGACAAACTTTTCTAACGATCGGTTTAGTAAATAATTCTTCCTTTGACCATAACTAATTTTTCGACAAGGATGTGTTTGAAACATGCAAGTGTCCTGTTTATTTTGCTTAACCAAATTACAAAAAAGAATATAAACTGGTGATAACTTGCTCTAATTATACCCTTTTCCGACACATAACTTTGATTTTTCAGTATGAATTATGCATAAATATACTGACTTCTTTCATATCAAAATTTGGGAAATCCAAATACAGATAGCATGGACTATTTACTTTTTATTGCAAAACAATAGTTTACTGGTTAAACTATAGAAACCATTCTCATTATCTGCCCACATTGCCTAATGAGAAGGAGCCTGGTTGCCTGGAGTAACTTAATAAAATATGAGTTTATACTTCACGAGGTTTATTGGTTTATAATTTCTAGTGGTGGTTTCTCAAATTTTTGGCAAAGATTTCTAATGGTGGTTTCTCAATTTTTTGAGACAGTTCAATGGGTCGCCTACAAAGCCAAGGCTTTCTGTGTTCTGTTCAACCAAGCAATTGTATGCGATGTTGGTTGATGATCAAAGTAAGAAGACTTTATTTTACGCATCCACTTTACAAAAATCTATTCGTGGGGAGGCCGGGTGTACCACTGCAGTAAGTTAGTTGTTCTTCTTACTAACCATTGTTATTGTGCAAATTTGTTGTTTGCATTTGGACTTGTTTTTTAAGTAAACTTATGTATTTACATATGCTATTAGAGCCTAAATAGCCTATTAGGATTCGACTGTATAATGATACTTGTATACAAGTAGCACATATATAATTTAAGATACTCAGTAGGTATGTAATATTTGGTTGCATAATTGGCGAAAAGTGAGAATCCCTTTGTAACTCAATTACTAACACCAACATACAAGGACTGATGTTCTTTCTAACGATCATATAACTTCCTGTTAATGTACCATTTTTATGTAGGTTATGAAAAAATTATGGAAAATGCTTAGCATTTTCAATTATTTCACGAGAACTATTAACTATCATTCTATATATTTTTGTATAGAATTTGTTGTACGCCTTGAACTAAGATTAATGGTTATAAATGTTGCTCTATTTTGTTAGTAGATGTTGAAGATTTTCGGTCTTAGTACTGCATGAATTTTAATTAGGCTATTAAAATACAGGAAGCAGCGCAAAAAGTAGGGGAAGAGCTGATAAAAGCATGCAAGGAACTAAATATATCTGAAATATCATCGTACGATAGAAATGGTTTGGCTCGAGGAGAGAGAATGATCGCTTTTGAGGTCCCAATTTCACA
The DNA here is from genome assembly GCA_030737815.1 of Allium fistulosum. Lineage (NCBI taxonomy): Eukaryota > Viridiplantae > Streptophyta > Magnoliopsida > Asparagales > Amaryllidaceae > Allium > Allium fistulosum. The sequence goes on from CM060902.1 coordinate 1,030,710,760, forward strand.
ACACGGGTTCTTGCTCAGATAGGTAGATCTACTAGTATATTTTCCTGTTTATAACTTCGCACCTCGCATATGTTGATGGATTTAGCTGAATTTACAAAATCAAAAAATTATGCAATTAGGAGAGTTATTTTCAAATCTACATGGGGTTATTTCTTTACATAAGATCTTTTGCCTTGATGTGTTTCTCTCGTTTGTATTGGGCTGACCTGACTAGTGACAATACGCTAACTCTAGGTCGCTGATCAAAGTTTGGAAGGTGAATATTGTATCATGAGATGTGTTTGCAGTTTCGCTCCATTCACACAAAGATAGCGCTCTTTGTTTTTGCACGTTGAGCACTTGCTTGTTTTTGTTGTCAACAAATGTTTCTGAGCTAACGTTGTTAATATAATGTTGGATATGTAATGGAAGCAGAGGAAAGCTTTGATGCGGAAGTATGTGTCAAAGTTTTGATACACCATCTTTGAATATTTGATATTGGTACTGCATGATAAAGTATTGTATGCTTCAAAAGTTAAAAAATGTACAAATTTTTTGAGCGCAAATCGAAGCAATTTGTTGATGCTGTAGCAACTGATGGAACATAACAAAACATTTCAAGAAGTACAATTTAAGGTGCTAAATCTGTATATGTAAGTGGTGTGTATCTGATGTGGATGTGGATGCACAAAAATATACAAGCGGCAATGATAAGACTAGGAAGTACACAATAATTTCTTACAAGCTTCTAGATTTGTTTAGGCATTTTCTAAATGCAATTAGAATAGTTTAACCATGCATTAATTAAGTAATTAGTTATAACTTTTGTTTTTTGTGGATGAGTTTGCAATAATCTATTATTGGACTAGTAAGGTTATAAATGTTTAAATGGAAATGGAAAAGAAGACAGGCAGTGTTTTTTGTGAATAGTTTTTCCATGTTCTTTTCTTTCTCTTATCGTCTTCTCACATTTCTCCTCTTTACAGAATGTACATCCTTACATTCTTGTTTCCACCTTCTCTTGGCAAAGATTTCTGTTACCACGACCTCTCTCTCTACTATTTCGTCAACCTCTGTTTTATCCTTTGTAACCACTCTGGTTGTGCCTCACCCTCTCATGCCTGCAACTAGTTCGATAAAATCCCCCACAAAAAGCCCATCTCCAACACAACCAACACCGACCTCTGTCTCAGTTTGCCTTTCATCCTCACCACCCGTGACACATGGTTGCACGTCCTTGACTAGATCCACGATCTTGACATCACCTGAGTTGTCAGACCTCAAATTCATCTAACTCAGTTGCATGGTGATCAGTAAGAAGGAGGAGACAAATTTGCAAACACTTTGGATACAACAGAAGATAGAGGCATTTTATCAAACACTTGGGTGCAGATTGCTTCCACAACCATCGACGGTGATCCAGGGGAGGTTCTGACTGACTCTAGCTACCACAGGAACCTGCTTGACTCTAAGAAGACGAGTGACCCTTCAGTTGAGTCTAGAAGTTGTTAGTTTGTATGTGCATGTGCACATGTGCACGTGAATACAAGTGTGATCAAGGGTTGTGTTGAATTTGTGAGTTTGAGTTAATTGTTTGATCAAGTCAGAGTTTGAATGGGTCATGTAATGAATTGTAGTTGTGGTCATGGGTGTATGTAAATAGTAGAAACAATCCATTTGTAAGAACATGTTGAGAAAAATTAATAAGAATTTATCATGTCTATTTTGATAAATCTGTTACATTATTTTCGCAATCATAACCACTCCCATACATTCTCTCAATCCTTACTAATACACATTGCTGCAACTATACAAAACCACTCCTGTCTTCAGTCTTCAAAAACTCCAAACAGTAACCTTCCATTGTCATAACTTCAAGCTTTACTTGCTGCAAACATGGTCAAAACAAGCCAAGGAAAGATTGGACATTTTGGTATCAGAGCCGGCAAAATCAAATGGTCAACCAGAAGTGATTGATGAGGATAACCCAACTAATGAAGAGGATGATACCCATGAGAAAAATCTTGAAAAGACAAGGCAAGAGCAGATCAGTTTAAAGAATGCTTTGGCTATCAGGGAGTTGCAAGAATCTAATCTCAATTTTCAAGAAACCACTCAAACCCTTAACATTAAGAGTGATAGCATCAATGAGGTTCTCACTGCTATATCTAAAGAATTAAGGGATATCAAAAATCAAAGGGAACCTGGAAACAAGAATGGAGTGGCTAGCCCTTAATATCAGTCTCGAGAACAAAACACAGCAGTACCCCCATATGTTCCACTACAAGATTGCCCCAAGGACGCCTTCGGCATCCAGGGGTCACGACCACCTCAAAGACACCACTAGAGAATATTGAATGATATCTCTCTTCTCACCATATTTTTTTGAAATCCCAAGTACTTCTTTCTCTTATCCTCTTCAAGCATTTCTTCTCTTTACATTGCACCCTATCAGTATCCAATCCTATATGTATAATACTTTCTCTTTAGATTACCACACATTTAGAGTATAGTTTTTAAAGATTGCTAACATTTATTATGTTTATATGATTATATTGGTATTCTTTTGTTGATATGTTGGATTCTTTTGGAGTGGTGTTTTTCATCATCAATTCATCATCATCCTCATTATTGCTACTACATACTGCCCCCGTTATTGGTTGGAAATTTTATCATTATAAAACTTGAATTCAGTTTACAATAATTAAATATTTTAATTGATAAGAAAATTGGTGCATTATTACAGAAACCAAAGAAATTGTAAAAATATTTTGATTGAGAAGGAAACTGTTATATTATACAAACAACTAGTGTGTAACATGGGCATTGCACATGATATATTGTAAAAAAGCAGTTTTTTAAATATTTTAAAAACTTAAACTTATTATGCATGATTTAGTGAATTTATTGAGATAAATGAGTTATGCATTAAATTAGTTGCAAATGTAATTTTTTTTACGTGATTAATGTATTTTTATACTTGAATAAAAATTAAGTTGTTGTTTTTGCATATAAAAATGAGTTATATACTAATTTATTAATTTCTAGGATTTATATTTATTAAGGAAATAAATGGACGTTGGTATTCTTAATTAATTTAAAAATTGGCATGCATATAAATTTCCACAGATAAATGTTCATGTAATTATATTTTTAATTTGATATTTGGCATATAGTACATTTTACTAAAAGACAAATAATATATAAATTGATTTCAAATATTACTTGAGAGAATGACAAAAATACCTAAAAATGAAGAGGAGATAGTATTGATCAATATATTTTAATGCATTTAAAGCTCTTACAGTAAATAAAAAAGAAGTATATAATATTATTAAAGTGATAAGCAAAATATCTATTAAAAAACTAAAAGAAAGTTAACTGAAAGTAAGACATGTTATGCTACAAATTATATTTTTATTTCAACTACGGAAAAATAATAATTTGATTTTTTATCCATGTTTCATAGCTTGATAATTTTATTTTATAATAAAAAATTTCAAAAAATGATAAGCATCTATCTCAAAAGAACAATAAAAAAGAGGAAAAATATATTTTTTCAACCAAAATATTGTCTATTTTTATCTATTGATTAATGTAAATTATGAAAATAAATAATTAAAATTTAACATTTTCACAAAACATATTAACTAAAAATATAATCATTTTCCAAATTTACAAAATAAAAAAAATCATCACTTATTATTAATTCTAGTGTCATTCTTAATAAACATAAATTTTATCAACGATAAAAAATCTACCTTGACGTACTGATTATAGAAAGAAAAAATGTTGTATATGTTTGTAATACCATAGCAATCTCAAAAAGGAAAAAAATTATGTATGTTTGTAATAAAATAACGTCTTTTAGGAAGGAAAAAAATTGTGTATATGTTTCTTTATAATAATATACAAATTTAAAAAGGAATAAATTGGATGAATTTGAAATTAGAATAATGTAAGAGAATTGAAGATAATTTTCATGTATAACACTGAAAATTTTGAATTATATGGACTTGAATGAAAAATTAGTTTTACCATTTTTGTCAATATAAATGTGGTACATAGTACATGAAATTGTCATTTTTGATTTTACTAGACCAAATAACAAATGTTAATTAATTGTATTTAAAAAGTTTAATTTAAGATCACACAATTAATTAAAATACATGTGGACTTGAATGTAAAAAATAGGAGAAAATTTGAAAGAATTTTGTAAATAATTGTACAAATTATTTAGTATTTAAATTTAAAATGATACGATAACAAATTTGTAGAACATTGTAATAGCTATAATAATAATAAAATTTATAGGGATTTGAAAAAAAATCTTGGAGAAATTAAGAAGAGAAGAAAAAACTCTTGTAATTAATAAGAATGCAAGAAATTCTTCTATTTTATTATTATTTAATAGCTAAGTACAAGTAAAATATTTCAACCGCCAAAAAATGTAAAGGCCGAGGGAAACTATGTTGATTTGAGCTACCAATGTAAAGGTTGAGAGAGACAATAAGTACAACAAATTACGTTTGTTTCCATCCATTAAAATTGAACGATAGAGCTAAGAATGTGTACTACAATATTATGAATTTGATATGATTTTACGGATTTAGAAAATAACATCAGGAGGACAAACGGAGTTTCAGAGTATTTAGAAAATTTGTATGAATTAAAGTTGTGGCTGAAATCGACTAGCTATAGACAGACAACGAGGGGATACAACCAAGAGATGCGTCTTCTGCCCTAGAAAAGGTTCCAAAATGACTATTTTATTTTACAATATCAGGCTGTGTTTGTTTCAAGATAAAAAAGGATTGAATGCTTAGTTAAATAAGTTACAAGAGGTTGTTAACTATTTTTTTTAAATAAATGTTTTTATTAAGCTCTTCGGTTAACTTAATTGAATAAGAATTTTTTTTAATGTTTATTGTAAGTGCCGATCACTTAGTATACCACATTTTCCAATTACACCCATATGCAACATAATATGGAACTGGTTTATAAGTTTTTTAATTATATCAAACAATTAGAAAAGTTCAAACGTAACAGCAATTTTATTTTCAATTCTATCTCCTTCTACGTTGAGGTGTTTTTTTTTAATTTTTTTAATTTTATATTGTAGTTTCCAATCACTATAAACGAATATACTAAAAACTAGTCATGAAAAAAATTTGATGGCAACCTATCATGAAGTTTGCATAAAATTTAAAATATGATAATATATAAACAGGTTAGTAAGAATGAAATTGGGAAAAAACTGAAATATGTAATGCAGGTGTGAAAAAATTATAAATAAATAATTTTAATAAGCTGAACAATACCGATTTATTTAAGGTAAATGAAAACTTAAACAAAATCTGCAAAACATATGTGAAAAATCAACACATTAAATAACCATGAAAAGTTGGACAAAATCATTTGATATTTTTATAATAACTTATTTCAACACGTTGAACATACATATATATATATATATATATATATATATTAATAATGTTGCTATTTATACGATTGTCTTGTAACTATGGGCGTTGAGCCCGATCAAATTTTGAGGCAATAAAATTATTAACCTATTTTCAAAAAAAAAATGTTGAAAACATTAATTGATAATCCAAACATAATACAAGTTTCAATTTTATTATAATGAAATATCTTCTTTTCGGCCAAACTGTTATAAAATATATTTACCTCATCGCATTTTCTACTTTCGATATGTTTTGTAGATTTTGCAGTACTTGCACATGTGGGCGTTTATTGTTTTTTTTGTTTGTGCATAAATATAAGACATACAATAAAATGATTAAATGTGTTGTATAACAGTTGCACCAAGAATAGTTAATTTTAAATTCGAGGGTAATATTGTCAAAATAGTCATTGATGTTTAGAAAAAAATTTTCTAATCAGAATGTAAACAAACAATATTTTAAGCATTCAGCAATTAGCATTTCAGCAATTAGCATTCAACAATCCGCATTCTGTGTTCAAGATTCAGCATCTAGTAATTAGTATTCAACATTTTAAACAAACAATACCTTAATCTCGGATACCTATTTCATAATTGAATTGTAAAGCGGATTCATTAGTCACTAATTATATAAATTTTGCACCTACTTATCTAACATCACACCCAACAATTATTAGCATTCGCCAACTCATTTATTTTCGATCTTTAAAATGTAATAATTTTTTGTGTATTAATCAGATTTAAGAATCGATTTCACCATTAAATCACAAATTTAATAAACTTTGCAATGATATCCATTGTTGATGTCTAAATATAAAATTTTGAAAAATATAATATTACATAAAAGTTTTTAACTGCATTTTAGTAACGAGCGTTACGACAAGCGTTTCGTATGTAAATAATTTATCTACAAATTGTATATATTTAATCATAGTTTTACGTTGAAATAATTTATAGTTATTCATTTTAGTTTATAATTCTTAGTTGCGACGTACTGTGACGACCGCCCATGACCCCTGCACTAAACCTAGAGAAAATGCGCTGTAAAGTGTGCCAGGCGACCATGGACGATTGTCAGGGTAGATTAAAAACAGCAGAATCTATCGTATTACTCACAGCGCATGGACAAAATACAATAGAACAAATATATAGTGAAGCTTCACAGAATAGAATCTCATCAATAAAACTTCATAATAGTTGAATACAAACATCTGAATAGTCAATACAACAAGCCTCACTACATATCACTCAGAGAATACAAAGCAGCGGAACATCCAGTACATATAGTAAGAAGTAATAAGCAATACTCCAGCTCGTCTTCGTCATCAGCATCGTGGAAAGCAAGAACAGCACCTGTCACCTGCTACCTAGTCTGCCCGTCCCAAAATGGACGAACAGCCCAAGGCAATAAGAGTTAAAACATAAAGCCTTGAGTCAGACAACAGTCTTAGTGAGCGGTAAATTAACTAACCAACATACCAAAAGAGCATAAAGGAAAAGGAATAGGAATACAACCCTCCCACTCCACCTCTTTCTACAGTGATAGCCCCTAGACACACACTAAGCAGAAGCAAACATAACAAAGCATACAATTTAAAGTAAAGCAATTATCACTCGAGTCAAGGGCGATGCTTTCCAAGTAAAAACCCCCAAGGCCTAAACCAAGATCAGATAAGCACCCAGAAAATACCGCTCTTGAGACCGAATGACGATGCAACCAAACATCCATGACTCTGGCTATCACTGTTATCATTGCTTCGATATCATCGTTAATTGAATGACCGACACATTCTTTCAGTCGTCCGTCAAGGGCTAATGGAAACCCCAGTTCTAGACATAACTCCCGCACGTCGTCGTGACCCGTGCCTAGGACTATCGAATCTGCCCAGAGTACTTGACTACCAATCAGTAGCCTTCAGGGACTATCGAATCTGCCCAACGTACTCTTGCTTTGAGCATGCTAGAACCTTCAACAACGATGAGATCTCAGCCTTCTAGTCATCCTCCTCGACGACTATTTCCATACTAGCTCAAGCGCATCTCGAGCAAACCATTATCCTCAACTCGAACATTTCATCGAGTTATCAATCTGCTTGGAATGATCCCGTCTGGATTAGACCAAGACTATCTCATATCATGCTTCGCTTCATCACATCCTCGCAAAGCCTCATCTCCACATCATCATCAAATCTATGCATAAGAGCTTCATCATCCGCTACATATGCCACGAGCAACTTTCCCAATTCAAGAGCCTTTCTCTTAGCTTTTGAATTATCTTCGGTCTAAATCAAATCATCAATCATCTAATTCATAGCAATCAATCAAGTCAAACATTAATCCAAGTAAAACAAGCATTCAAATATGATCTAAATAGACAATTATAACAACAATGACAATTTCGTAATTAAAGAGTCGAAAGTCTAACAAGCATGAAAACATGAGAAATGTCTCTATAATCTTGATGAATGAACTTGCATAGGTTAACATGTAGTAAAATGGATGTCAAATCATCATGAGCAATGGATCTATATGGATCTACACATATGATTAGGAAAATGCATGGAAATCTCTACTTTAATATCAAATCAAGCCAACGATCCGATATACTCCTTTGGATCCGTGTGAGAGATAATCACCACTCACCAAATCACCAAATCAACTCAAAAGCAACACACTTCAGATCTGGACAGCGAAGGATCTAACTCGATCTATCACAAATCCACTTCAAACGATGAAATCTCTCTTCGATGGATGAAAATCTTCAATCTAAGCTCTTGGATCTTCAATTTGATCTACGATTTGGATGGAAGGAATCGCTAGATTAGAGTGGAGAAAAGAAGTGAAGAAGTGTAGAAGTCGAGCTCTCAAATGGTAGCACTTCGTCGCTTCGAAATCCGGATCCCAAAAAGTGAGGAAATGGACGAGTATTTATAGCTAAAATCCTCCTTAAGTCGTTCACTCGGAATTAGGTCGTCCACGACCTATAGAGAATCACGACCTACGACCTAACGAAACCCCTCAATCTACGACCTAACGACTTAGCAACTCAACACATCCTACGACTTAACAGCTTTGCCGACCTAAAAACCCACACGACTTAACAGGGTCTCCGACCTAACGCAGGCGCGACCTAACCCATGCACGACTTAACACATGCCGAGTTAACTCGGAATATCTCTATAACTCCTAGGTCGCTCACAACTCAGCGACCTAACTCCTTAAACCTTCACGCGACCTAAACAATGCGCATCCACGACCTAACTATACCCAGTACTATCATAGGTCGTCTACGACCTACTACTCCTGCTACAGTGACTCAACGACTCAAATGTCTCCGACTTAAGACTTAATAGATCTTACGACCTAACCCTGACACGCTCCTAAGTCGCTCACGACTTATCACGCTCCTAAGTCGCTCACGACTTACCCTCTTTGGTCGCTAACTCGCTTATCCTCTAAGGTCGCAAATCCTTAGGTCGTCTAATTCTATAGGTCGCTCCTATCTCTTAGGTCGTCTACGACCTAACCTATTCTATGACCTAAGCTATCACACGACCCAACTCCTATACGACCTATCCCCAAAATCCTTAGGTCGCCAGTTTCTATGAGTCGCCTATTTCCTTAAGTCGTCTACGACCCATCCTCCTTCACGACCTAAGCCTCAACATACGACTTAGCTATCATACGACCTAATTGCTTAGGTCGTTCCAACCTCTTAAGTCGTTCCACATCTTAGGTCGTCTACTACGACCTAACCACCATATGACCTAAGACTTAAACTCTGAACGACTTATCAAAAATGCGACCAATTGTCAACTGTTTTACGATGTTTCGATCCGTAAAAATACGGGTCGTTACATTCTCTCCCCCTTAGGAATTTCGCCCCCGAAATTCCAAACAAACAGAAGCAATCAAAGACTATTCTGCATGCCTACCATCCATAGCAATCAACAAACCATGCATCCAATTCTAGCTTAGCATGCAGAATTCTAAAACGTAGAACAAGTTACAATGTCGTTAGATGACACGACACCTTAGGGCCATACCTTGAAGAGTTCGGGATGAGCTGCTTTCATCCTCTCTTCCACCTCCCATGTACAGTCGTTATCATCATCACTCCATTGTATCTTGAGCAACTTAACTACCTTCCTCCTAAGCTGTTTCGTGTCGGTTTCCACAACACGAAGCGGCTTACGAGGTCTCCTATCGACTGGATCAACTTCGAAATCTTCACAGCTATCAGCAGAAACCACTGTATTCGAGTCATGCACATACTTCCGTAGATACAATATGTGAAAAACATTGTGCACACCCGACATCTTCTCTGGTAACTCCAATCTATAGGCGAGCTTTCCAATTCGCTCGATGATCGGGAATGGTCCAACAAATCTCGGAGTCAATTTCCCTTTCTTCCCGAATCGAATAACATTCTTCAGTGGAGAAATCTTCACAAAAACCATATCACCAACGTCGAATTCCAAATCCTTACGACGCTTATCGGCATAACTCTTCTGACGGTCTTGGGCTGCCTTCATTCGCTGCCGAATGATCTCTATACAATCCGAAGTCTGTTGAATCATCTCTGGCCCAAGTATCAGCTTTTCTCCGGTCTCTAACCAACATGTCGGAGAGTTACACGGTCTTCCATACAATGCCTCATACGGTGCCATACCAATGCTTGACTGGTAACTGTTGTTATACGAAAATTCCACCAAATGAAGGTGATCTTCCCATGATCCTCCGAAATCTAAAACACAAGCTCTGAGGAGATCTTCCAAAACTCGGTTGACTCTCTCGGTCTGACCATCTGTTTGAGGGTGATAAGCTGTACTCAAACACAACTCGGTTCCCAAAACTTCCTGGAAGCTCTTCCAAAATCCACTAGTGAACAACGGGTCTCGATCGCTCACTATACTCTTCGGAATACCATGGAATCGAACTATCCACTTAACATACAACTCAGCCAACTTTGATGCAGTCCTAGTCGATCGAACATGAATGAATCTTGCACTCTTAGTAAAACGATCTACGATGACCCAAATCCCTTCATTTCCCGCTCTTGTTCTAGGTAACCCATCAATAAAATCCATCGATACTTGCTCCCACTTCCATGTAGGAACTTCTAACGGCTGAAGCAATCCACTTGGCTTCTTCTGTTCGGCTTTTACCAACTGGCAGTTCATACATTTGGAAATAAAATTTCCAACATCCTTCTTCATACCTTCCCAGTAGTCTGTTCTCTTTATATCCCGATACATCTTATTTCCACCTGGATGAATAGTCAGCTTCGAGTGATGACTTTCCTTCAAAACTTCATCTCTCAATCCATCTATATCGGGAATAACTAGTCGTCCTTGCTTCCGAAGCCAACCCTCTCTATCGACCTCGAATCCTTTATCCTTTTCTGGGTCCACTCCAGATTCCAAATCTCGGATAATCTTGACAAGCTTATCGTCTCGCTTTTGGCTCTCGCCAATCCTTTCCACAAGAGTCGGTCTTATCGATAAGTTTGCCAACATCTCAGGTTCCAATTCGCATCTAGGCCTGAAGTCAAATCCAGCTAAATACTCGAGATTCTTCCATTCTGAAAACATGGCTCCCAATCCTGCGTGTCTTCGACTTAACGCATCTGCCACTGCGTTACCTTTTCCCGGAGTATAAGCTATACCAAAATCATATGATGCCAAAAACTCTAGCCAACGTTGCTGCCGAAGATTCAAATCCTTTTGGGAGAAAAGATACTTCAACGACTTATGATCTGTAAACAACTCGAATCGAACTCCCAATAGGTAATGTCTCCACATCTTCAGAGCAAAAACAATCGCCGCTAACTCCAAATCATAAGTCGGGTAATTCCTTTCATGCGGCTTCAGTTGTCGACTTGCATACGCAACAACTTTATCCCTCTGCATTAGCACTGCTCCAAGTCCAGTACCACATGCGTCCGTGTAAACCACCATCTCCTCATTCCCACTTGGAATAGTCAAAACAGGAGCACTCGTCAATCGCTCTTTCAGGATTCCGAAAGCTTGCTCACACTTAGCATCCCATCTGAACACTTGGTTCTTCTTCGTCAATCCTGTTAACGGTGCAGCTATCTTGGAAAAGTCTTTGATAAACCGTCGATAATATCCTGCTAATCCAAGAAAACTTCTCAGATCAGATGCATTCTTAGGTCTACCCCAATCCTGGATTGCTGCCACCTTGGCGGGATCAACCGCTATTCCATTTCCAGAGATAACATGGCCTAAGAACCTCACTTCACTCTTCCATAAGTGACACTTCGAAAACTTAGCCTTCAGCTGATGTTTCCGCAAGATTTCCAAAACAATACGCAAGTGCATCTTGTGCTCTTCCTCAGTTCTGGAATAAATCAGAATATCATCCACGAACACTAGCACGAACTTGTTCAATTGATCTCTGAACACTCTATTCATAAGATCCACAAAATATGCTGGCGCATTAGTCAATCCAAACGGCATTACCAGCCACTCAAAGAAACCGGATGGTGTCCTGAAAGCAGTCTTCGACACACTATCCTTAGCAACTCTCAATTGGTGAAATCCCGTTGCCAAATCCATCTGAGAAAATACCTTAGCTTCGTGAAGCTGATCAAACAAGTCATCTATTCTCGACAATGGATACTTGTTCTTCTTAGTCACCTTATTCAGCTCCCGATAATCCACACACAACCTCAGCGATCCATCCGCTTTGGTAACAAACACAACTGGTGCACCCCATTCGGACACACTACGCCGAATGAATCCTTTCTGTAAAAGGTCATCAACCTGCACCCTCAACTCCTGCTATTCCCTAGGCGCCTTCCGCCTAAGAGGCATCACAACAGGTCTGGCTCCTTCAACTAGATCTATACTAAACTCGATCTCTCTATGCGGTGGTAACCCTTTGACCTCGTCAAAGACATCCTGAAATCCATTAGCGATTGGCACAGATGACAGTCCATCCCATGGAACAACCAGCGAATACATGAAGCTCATGAAGACGCCTTCTTCATGCTTACATCGTATCACAATCTTTCGCCCCTCCACATTCCCGACTGTCACCTCCAACCTTTCACAATCAACCTTTGCCGCATACTTCCTAAGCCAGTCCATACCCAAAATAATTCTGAACCCCGCAAAGTTCAGAACAAAACAATCACAAACAAAAGAACTATCATGACTCGATACAATCAGACCACGGCATAACATACACAAACAAGACGAACCCCCAACTGGATTAGTCACAACCAATGGCCTATCAACAATATCCGGTTCCAAACCTAACCGGCCTACAAGTTCATTACAAACAAACGAATGCGACGCCCCGGTATCAAACAACACTCTAACTGGAACACCACATATGGAAAGAGTACCTTGAACCACCGCACTCTTTCCTATTTCTTCAGCGGTAGGAGCTTTCGAAGATGATGGAACAGCTCCCAAAGCATAAGCTTGCACAATCTGCTTGTCCCTTCGTGGTTCCGGACAGTTCCTCTTAACATGCCCCAGCTTGTCACAGTTGTGGCACTTCACCGGCACCTTCAGATTCTTACAATCTCTAGAAAAATGGCCCTTCTGCTGACAATTGTAGCAGGTCACTTCGCCCTTCGGCTTCTTCTGGCCATCCTTACCCTTTTGCTGCTGCTGCTTCCTCTTCTTGTTTCCACCCTGCTGGGGTTTAGACTCTTCCCTGGTCACAGCAACAACAGATCCTTCCTTAGGAAACAGATTCTCATGCCTGAGAGCCTTCTCCACAAGCTTCTCAAATGAATCGTCTAGATGATCTACCAACTGTCTCCCAAGATAACTGTCCAAGCCTGTCACAAACTTCTCATTCTTCTGATATGCAGATTCAATATACGACCGGGCATACTTGGACAAAGCTTCAAACTCAGAGACATACTCAAGAACTGGTCTTCCACCTTGCTTGAGCTCCACAAACTTCTTGAATAGAACAGACTTCTGAGCTGTAGAAATGAACTTAGCTTCAAATCTGACTTGGAATTGCTCCCAAGTAATCTCTTCCTCCGGAGTATCAATGGTGATAGAGTTCCACCAATCAGAAGCTCTCCCTTGAAGCTGTCTTGATGCTAACTTCCTCTTAGTTGCATCCTCAATTCCCAAATCACCAAAAATCCTTCTATAAGCATCTATCCACCTCTGGACTTCAATGGTTGATTCTGTTCCCAAGAAAACCTTTGCTCCAAGAGCAGTATAATCCTTACACAACTTAGCAAAGTCCACCGGTTTTGGAGTTTGAACTTGAACTCCAACATCCACCGATGGGCCCGGAGCTGGCATCCTTCTCATGATCGAAGTCATCATTGCTTCGAACATAGCAGCGTAATCAGCAGCCCCCTCAGTAGCACGGCCTTCCCTAGCAGCTGGTCTCCCTCTTCGACTCATTCTCAATATCTATAAAAAGGAATGGTCAGAACATCTTGAGAAACAACTGCTTAAAGGACTCAAACTCTTCTAATCTACTATATTATATATAGTAATCATCCATCAAAATACAATTACGTCTCTCATATGTAGTTACGTCAGCGAGCGTTGGGTAAAATCGATTAACCAAAGCTCTGATACCAAATGTGACGACCGCCCATGACCCCTGCACTAAACCTAGAGAAAATGCACTGTAAAGTGTGCCAGACGACCATGGACGATTGTCAGGGTAGATTAAAAATAGCAGAATCTATCGTATCACTCACAGCGCATGGACAAAATACAATAGAACAAATATATAGTGAAGCTTCACAGAATAGAATCTCATCAATAAAACTTCATAATAGTTGAATACAAACATCTGAATAGCCAATACAACAAGCCTCACTACATATCACTCAGAGAATACAAAGCAGCGGAACATCCAGTACATATAGTAAGAAGTAATAAGCAATACTCCAGCTCGTCTTCGTCATCAGCATCGTGGAAAGCAAGAACAACACCTGTCACCTGCTACCTAGTCTGCCCGTCCCAAAATGGACGAACAACCCAAGGCAATAAGAGTTAAAACATAAAGCCTTGAGTCAGACAACAGTCTTAGTGAGCGGTAAATTAACTAACCAACATACCAAAAGAGCATAAAGGAAAAGGAATACAACCCTCCCACTCCACCTCTTTCTACAGTGATAGCCCCCAGACACACACTAAGCAGAAGCAAACATAACAAAGCATACAATTTAAAGTAAAGCAATTATCACTCGAGTCAAGGGCGATGCTTTCCAAGTACAAACCCCCAAGGCCTAAACCAAGATCAGATAAGCACCCAGAAAATACCGCTCTTGAGACCGAATGACGATACAACCAAACATCCATGACTCTGGCTATCACTGTTATCATTGCTTCGATATCATCGTTAATGGAATGACCAGCACATTCTTTCAGCCGTCCGTCAAGGGCTAATGGAAACCCCGGTTCTAGACATTACTCCCGCACGTCGTCGTGACCCGTGCCTAGGACTATCGAATCTGCCCAGAGTACTTGACTACCAATCAGTAGCCTTCAGGGACTATCGAATCTGCCCAACGTACTCTTGCTTTGATCATGCTAGAACCTTCAACAACGATGAGATCTTAGCCTTCTAGTCATCCTCCTCGATGACTATTTCCATACTAGCTCAAGCGCATCTCGAGCAAACCATTATCCTCAACTCGAACATTTCACCGAGTTATCAATCTGCTTGGAATGATCCCGTCTGGATTAGACCAAGACCATCTCATATCATGCTTCGCTTCATCACATCCTCGCAAAGCCTCATCTCCACATCATCATCAAATCTATGCATAAGAGCTTCATCATCCGCTACATATGCCACGAGCATCTTTCCCAATTCAAGAGCCTTTCTCTTAGCTTTTGAATTATCTTCGGTCTAAATCAAATCATCAATCATCTAATTCATAGCAATCAATCAAGTCAAACATTAATCCAAGTAAAACAAGCATTCAAATATGATCTAAATAGACAATTATAACAACAATGGCAATTTCGTAATTAAAGAGTCGAAAGTCTAACAAGCATGAAAACATGAGCAATGTCTCTATAATCTTGATGAATGAACTTGCATATGTTAACATGTAGTAAAATGGATGTCAAATCATCATGAGCAATGGATCTATATGGATCTACACATATGATTAGGAAAATGCATGGAAATCTCTACTTTAACATTAAATCAAGCCAACGATCCGATATACTCCTTTGAATCCGTGTGAGAGATAATCACCACTCACCAAATCACCAAATCAACTCAAAAGCAACACACTTCAGATCTGGACAGCGAAGGATCTAACTCGATCTATCACAAATCCGCTTCAAACGATGAAATCTCTCTTTGATGGATGAAAATCTTAAATCTAAGCTCTTAGATCTTCAATTTGATCTATGATTTGGATGGAAGGAATCACTAGATTAGAGTGGAGAAAAGAAGTGAAGAAGTGTAGAAGTCGAGCTCTCAAAATGGCAGCACTTCGTCGCTTCGAAATCCGGATCCCAAAAAGTGAGGAAATGGACGAGTATTTATAGCTGAAATCCTCCTTAAGTCGTTCACTCGAAATTAGGTCGTCCACAACCTATAGAGCATCACGACCTACGACCTAACGAAATCCCTCAATCTACGACCTAACGACTTAGCAACTCAACATATCCTACGACTTAACAGCTTTGCCGACCTAAAAACCCACACGACTTAACAGGGTCTCCGACCTAACGCAGGCGCGACCTAACCCATGCGCGACTTAACACATGCCGAGTTAACTCGGAATATCTCTATAACTCCTAGGTCGCTCACAACTCAGCGACCTAACTCCTTAAACCTTCATGCGACCTAAACAATGCGCATCCACGACCTAACTATACCCAGTACTATCATAGGTCGTCTACGACCTACTACTCCTGCTACAGTGACTCAACGACTCAAATGTCTCCGACTTAAGACTTAATAGATCTTACGACCTAACCCTGACACGCTCCTAAGTCGCTCACGACTTATCACGCTCCTAAGTCGCTCACGACTTACCCTCTTAGGTCGCTTACTCGCTTATCCTCTAAGGTCGCAAATCCTTAGGTCGTCTAATTCTATAGGTCGCTCCTATCTCTTAGGTCGTCTACGACCTAACCTATTCTACGACCTAAGCTATCACACGACCCAACTCCTATACGACCTATCCCCAAAATCCTTAGGTCGCCAGTTTCTATGAGTCGCCTATTTCCTTAAGTCGTCTACGACCCATCCTCCTTCACGACCTAAGCCTCAACATACGACTTATCTATCATACGACCTAACTGCTTAGGTCGTTCCAACCTCTTAAGTCGCTCCACTTCTTAGGTCGTCTACTATGACCTAACCACCATATGACCTAAGACTTAAACTCTGAACGACTTATCAAAAATGCGACCAATTGTCAACTGTTTTACGATGTTTCAATCCGTAAAAATACGGGTCGTTACACGTACATTATTTTGTTAGTTTTAATTTTTATTTCTATTATTAATTAAGAAAGAACGAATTTGTAAAATAAATTTATTTGTTAGATTCTACTTTTAAGTGATATAATTTGATTTGGTAATGTTTAGATATGAGCGTTTTGAATTGGTAAAGGAAGTTTATTTTTTAGATCCTATTTGTACGTGATATTAATATTTAATTTGATAATATTTGTAGAGGAGTGTTTTGAATTAGTAAAGTAAGCTTATTAATTAGATCCTATTTTTAAGCGATAGTGAGATTTTAATAATATCTGTAAAGGGACATTTTTGATAGTTTTATAAAAAAGCATTTTGAATTGGTAAAGTGAGTTTATTTATTAGACCTTATTCTTAAGTTATATTAAGATTCAATATAGGTAGTGGGGCATTTTTGATAGCTCACGCTTACACCAAAAAAAGGTGACACCAAAGATATTACAAGTATTAATAAAAACGTAGTTAAAAATTGCATTTTTAATAGTGCAGTTTTTAATTGCATTACAAAAATGCAATTAAAAACTACATTTTAACACACCGCTAAAATGCAGTTTTTAACTGCATTTTAGTAACGCAGTTAAAAACTACATTTAATTGGTGCAGTTTTTAAAAACTGTATCACTAAAATGCAATTTTTAACCGCATCTTAGTAGTACAGTAAATAAAAACTTCACCTGATGCAGTTTAAAATTGTATTATAATGCAGTTTTTAACTGCATTTTAGAAATGCACCGCTAAATGCTAGTAATGCAGTTATAACAACATCACTTAAATGCAGTTAAAACTACATGCCTTGGTGCAACTATAATGGCATTTGTAAAATCCAGTTTTAACTACATCAATTGTTATAATTTTTTCAAGTGATATAACTAAAAAATATGATTGTATTTTAAAATTTTCAAAAATTCGAGTTTGGAAAAAATAAGTTTCGAAATTTTGATTTTTACATATCCATTATACCTATTATTGGAAAGATAATAAAATTTATGATTTAATGGTGGAAAACGGTTTGTTAATCCGATATTTTTAGAAAAAGTTATTTTGTTTTAAAGATTGATAATTAATCGAGTGCAAATTTTAAATAAGAGTGTGAGAATAACAGCCACATATGAAAGAAATGCATATGCAGGGACCTAATTTACATAAATTATTATGTAGGGGTGTTTTGTTCATTTTAATTAAAAACAAGGACTTGTCGCACAAAGTCATTGTTGTCGAAAATGAATTTTAGCTGCGATCGTCTTTTCGAGTGTCTTTGCAAATATTTTGAGACTGTATTCTTAAGCTAGAAATGCAGATATACTTGTTTTTTTCTATCCAAAGATATGTACTTTGGATCCGAATCAACACAACTCAACTCGACACATCACACTTGGACCCAATGTCCTTTTCAATGCACACATTTTGTGTTCATTTATACTTGGCCCCTCTTCAACACAAATGCATGTTTGGATGTCCAAAAGGTCCTGATCTTGTTAAACTTAACTTATGCCACTTGTAACAACCCTACATTACTATTAAGAAGTGGATTTATTTAATTAAATTAGGAATAATTAATGGTTAAAAAATTGAATTTCTACAAACGAATTCGACCATGAAAACTTTTCCATTGCGTCCAAAGTATCATTTAGATGCGAAAGGTATTGTAACAACCTACAGTCGAGAGACATTTAATTTGAAATTTGCAAATAAAGTTTAAATTATTAAATATATTTTAATACAATAAATGTAGAATTATAAAGATGATTTCAAAATGAGATGTAAACATTTGGAATAAAATGGGTATATTTTTAAAGGGTGATAAATATTAATTTGGAAATTTATTAAGTTATTGGAAAACTAAAGATAAATAAATAATATGAAATGGAAACGATTTAATAAATTTTATAAAGGAAAATTGTTGAAATAAATGAATTTATAATTTATTTAAATGATAAATTGAAATTTTATTATTTAACAAAGGAATTTAAATTGTTTTTATATAAATAAATTTAAATAAATATTTATAGAAAATAATAAATTAAATAGATTGAAATTGAAGTACATACTTTTATAGAATAAGGATAATGTTGTTTGCAAGTAATGAGACTAGAATATGAATTTATTTGATTAATTAGTGAATTGAATATATATATGTGTGTGTGTGTACATATTTTATAAGAGAGAAATAAAATGGAAAATGAAACAGAAAAAAAAATTAAGGTGAAGGATTGATTAGCCCATAACCCAATAAGTCTATGTGTGGCATTAGCTGGTTACATTCTAGAGTTTTCTTAATCTAAACAATTAATTACATATTTTAAATATTAGATCTCACATTCAGAAAGAAAAGCGCTGTAGCATCATTCTTCATATTATCTGACAGTATTATCTAGTAATACTCTTAGATAATATGTATATAGAGATAAGGTGTTTTAATTTGGTATCAGAGCAAGTTAGAACAAACACTACAAATAGAGACACGAGTCATTGACCTAGATGGATATTAGGAGTCCCTATCTTTGGGTGTTGGGTTTATGTGTGTGTGTATGTGTTTATTTATATATAGTTTAAGTATACATGGCGATTATTAGGGGTAGTCATCTGGGTGCATATTTGTTATTTGTGTGATTTGATATATTTTAATATGATTTTATGTTTATTCTTAATATGAATCCCTCTTCTTTACAGTAGTGAGTATGGCAGGACCACGCTCTGATTGAGTTGACCTTGGACATACTAGTGGATATAGGGGAGTATATATGACCACCGTGCAGTTAATGGAGCTAGTGAGGAGCATTCAACAGTCCAGTTCTTCTATAACAACCCACCTTTTCGATCCTCGGAAGTCAACAGTAATACATCCATGTTAATCACATACCGAAAAACCAAGTGTCAGAAAGATAGATCATTTGGCATAAAAGAAAGAAAGATAGAACATAATTTCACATCTAAGGAATAATATATAATATACAACAGGTCTTCACAAAAAGAAAAGAACTTTAATATATATACAATCATCAGAATAAAAACTATCCTATCATCAGCCCTAGATAGTTATAACAACATGTCCTCACAATTGCTGATAACTATAACAAGAACAATAATGGAAGATAAAATAAAATACAGGAGTACGTCTTGAAGGCATCCAGCTCGTCTCCTGAAGCTCCAAGTATCCAGTTAAATCTAGAAAATATGCTCGCTGACTCGAGCATTATAAGAAAAATAACGCCTGGATCAGTCTCATAAAACCAGCGCAAGAATCACAATCAACTGGATTACTTGATGTAATAAAAATCTTTCAGAAATAAAGGTATCTCGTAAGACCACGTCGCATATGAACACGATCGGGTTTTTTACCTTACGATAACTAAACAATTTTATAGGAAATCTTATGATATTATAAATAATACCATTATTATCTTCTCGGAACTCCGCAAATTAATAGTGAAAAGCTATTAACTGGATATTTAAACTAAATTAAATATCCACAAATTAAAATGATAAAATTCCAAGTCGTTACATTTTCCCCACTTAAAAGAAATTCGACCCTTATATTTTACCACATGAGTACCCAAAATTATTTATAACCCTGCATAATGTTCATAGATCATCCATATGCAAATCCGATTCGGTCACTATTTGAATACATGATTCACTTCCGAATCGTATCGCTTACCCGATTCTCTAGTGCGTATTCCGATCAGGCTCCTTAATTAGAAACCTCGGTTCTCCTTGCATAGCCCTATACTATGATAGAAAACTTTAGTTCCATATCAAGAACCCACATTAAGTGTTCGCCTTCAAGAATCGAGTGATAAATCCTTATTCAGGTCTGTGCAAAACACCTCAAAGTTGCGTACTCGAATCTCGGATCAAGAACAGTTATGCAAATAAAATGATCTACGTACAAATTATGTACTTATTCTTATTAGTTCTTACTTATACCATTTTCTTTTTTACTTCTAAAATTATTTATGAATAAGTTTTAACTTGTATAATACCCTACTATATCCTGAGTGCATGTGTGTATATAGACACACATAATGTCAGATTTGTTTTACTGAACTGGAGTGTTTAAAAAATTTAAAATTTGTTTTAACTTACTGTTTCTCAAATTTGTGAGTCATAAAAACTTATCTTCTTATAATTTCAAAAACACTTGGCTTAAATTTCTCAATTTAATTAGCAGTTTAAGATTATCCAAAAACGTTGAAAATTCCTTTTTATTTAAATAAACGAAAATTATAAATCAAAATATCAAAATGAGATACACAAACTAAACTATCTTAATGAATAGGATACATGAGTCTATAATATCACTTAATTGGAAATTTTAGAACTAAACATTCGGTTGGATTTCAAATTATTTGAAATAATAATAATATACGTATATCTCTTTATATATCAAATCATACTTTTGGAATTTAAATCAAGATCCGTTTTTCCAAATCAACTCTATAGCAAATTACTAAGGTAGCAATCCGTCACTTAGAAAATCAAAAATGAACATAGATGATGTTGTAGTCATCCCCAGAATTCCAATGACCAAAGTGAGTTCAGTGCTCCTTTATCTCTTTTTAAAATCCTTTAAAATATTTATATTCATAAATAATGTCAAATAATATCATTATTATCTTCTCAGAACTTCGCAAAACAATTTTTCAAAAGCACCGAGATTTAAGTTCTCAATTTCTCAGCTTAAATTCATTTTTATTTATAAACATACTTATGTAATTCCACTTTCTTATATAACACCATTTCATAACTGTATATCCTTATTTATCATAATGAGCAACATTTATTAAAATTAAAATTTTAACCCAAACATTATCATCGAACGCCTTATGGTCAAATTGTGAAACTGAATTCACAAGGTGTTCGTTTTCAATGTTTCCCCAAAGTTACTATCTACCCAACCCATGCAATAAAAAGGCAAAACTACTCATAAACTAGTCAAGCATATATAATCAATCAATAAATGATAATTATTTAACATTATCATTTCCTAAAACTTCATGAATATATATATATATACACACACAAAATTTAGAAATTATTCTTTTATATATAAAATATAATCCATGGTAAAATTAGTTTGTTTACCCATTTCAAAACAATACCGTGTCAGTTTGCCTGGTTCAAGTGTTTAGAAACCCCTATCGATACAGTTGTACCTTCTGTATCGACCAGAATTCATAAACCACTCAATAGATAAATCAACATAATATAAAACATTTTTATAGCACTAACAAATACATGCTCTCACACACACATATATACCCTCAAACTTATCTTTGGGTCTCACTTACCCTATCTCAAATGAGTCTACCCCACCAAAGCCTACGTGTTCGCTCAACCTAAGCTCTGATACCACGTGTAACAACCCGCCTTTTCGATCCTCAAAAGTCAACACTACTACATCCAGGGGTATTCACGTGCCCGACATTCAAGTGCTGGAAAGACAGATCATTTAGGGTAAAAGAAAGAAAGACAAAACATAATCTCATACTTGATGAGTAATATATGATATACAATAGGTCTTTACAAAAAAAGAACTTTAATATATATACAATCATCATAGCAAAAACTAACCTGTCACTAACCCTGGACAGTTATAACAACCTGTCATCACAATTGCCGATAACTACAACAAGAACAACAGCGAAAGATAAAAGAAAATATGGGAGTACGTCTTGGGGGCATCCATCCCATTTATTGAAGCTCCAAGTGTCCAGCTGAATTTGAAAAATATGCTCGGGTTGGCCTGAGAATTATAAGAAAAATAACGCCTGGCTCAGTCTGGTAAAACCAACGTGAGAAACGCAATCAACTGGATTACTTAATGTAATAAAAAATTTTCAGAAATAAAGATACCTCTAAGACCACGCCGCATATAAACATGGATAGGTTTTTTGCTTTACGATAACCAAACCATTCTATAGAAAAATCTTATGATATTATAATAATGTCTAAGGGAAAATAATATTAATCACAGCCAAAATTGTTACATTAATTAAATTCCAGCATAATAGTCATATAACTAAATCCATAGGGGCACGTATTAGAGATTGGATTTCCATCAATAACAAGGCTATTATGGTACCACCTGCCACACTGAACCTCTATAAAAATATACCGAGGACCTCACATGGACCCCCGCCAACACAGGACCGACCTAATCTTTACTGGATAGTATTGAATATTTCATCACCCTGGTTGCTTCGGTACCGCCTACCGTAGTACACCTCTAGAAAAATGTACCGAGGGCCTTACATGGACCCCCGCCAGCACAATACCCCTTATTGGATGGTACCGAATATTCTATTACCCTAGTTGCTTTGCAACCTAACCCAAGAGCTCTCATGCACAACCAAATCCACACACACACACACACACACACACATATATATATATAAGGGTGATGGCAATACCCTAATGGGTGCGAACTCACATAGCTCTACCGCATATCCCATGCTTTAGTCATTCCCGGTTGATGAGGCTTGAGACTATGTTTTACCTTTTATATAGCAATCCCACTTGGAATGCTAACACTGCCCTCCCAACGACAATGCAATGCCAACATTCGTCCATAAAAGTTGTTCAGGATATCAACAAACTGAAGACACTACTTCTACTATATCCATTATGGAATCACCTTCAGGATTAATAACAAATAGCCCTTGCACTTCAAAGATCTTCTTCTTTAATTCCATCATCTTCAAGATGCTTCCAATTTGAACGCTTAAGTTGGTTCGAAGTGGTTTTCGGATAATTCATATTTATTCAATCCTGGTCTCTTCAAACCAACATTCTCTAATTTCTGGTAAACTCAACTCATGTTCTTTTGGAAATATATAAATAATAAATAGGAGCAGGGATCACCCCATAACCGTTTAAGTAGATGGATCTCCCTATCATTTGTCCTAGGATAATAGAACGAGATTTACACGCACAATACGACATCATCAAAGATGACTATGCCATATAGCCCCTGTGTTTCTCCTAGATATTTCTAAAGTTATATTTTGATGAAGATTTGATAGTCAGTTATCTAACTGTTAAATAAATAACAATCATTATAGATTACATTCCATATGGAATTCACTAAGCCTCTATTTATTTAAACTTTCATAAATCGATCCCTTTCAATTATTTGATTCAAAAGATCTTCACAGAAGATAATACTCACAATCCCCTTATACTCCTTTTAATACTTGAATAACATTCATATACTTTTCTCACTTGTATAAGTATTGTTTAAATGGGCTAAACAAGTATTGTTTAAAACATTTCTTACTGTAAACCAAACCACTATCCTTTGATGTAAAGTATGGAAAGAATATTTCATACCACCATGATTAAGAAGGATTTTTTCATCAAAACAGATCTCATTTTTTATAAAGTTCCCTTTCTGGTAAGTCCATTTCATATTTACAAATCCTCTAATAAATTCCCAAATTTATTTACAAAACTTCTTTATAAATCTTTAAAATGATTTATAAAATTCCTCACTATTTATAAAACTCTTTTATAAATCTCCCTTTATAAATTCTTTTATATAAATCTTTTATACAATCCTTTATAAAAGCTCTTTTTATAAAATTAAAAAAAAAACCATTTTATAAATTTGTATATGTTTATCCCAATCTATTTTTAAAATATCACTTATAAAACCATTCTTTTATTTATAAATTACCATTTATAAATGTCCTTTACAAATATCATTTACAAAACTCCTTTACAAAATGTCTTCGGTGAATCTCTTTGCAAAATATCATTTGTAAATCTCTTTTACAAAATGTCATCTGTAAATTTCAATTCCTTCTATAAACTATTTATTATTTTAAAATTTAAAAATACCTTTATTAAATTAATGTAATCACCTTTTATATCATATATAAACAATTTATTAACTCAGTATAGTTAATTTAATAAATTAATTAACCTTTATATATCATTAATAATATAATTAATTTCCTTAAAAAACATAATCAAAAAAATTAATTAACTTTAAAACGTCCTTAAATCAAAACAAGTAATTAACTTTAAACATTTATAAATCAAAATAATTAATTAACTTATACAATAATTAAATTTGTTGAATAACTTAAACCCACATTAATACTATAATTAAATAACTTTAAAATACATTGATAATATAAATAATTTAAGTGACTTACATCTTTAATAAAGAAAATGAAAAAATCATTTATAAATTAAATAAACATTTAACATCAAATTGTTATAAAATTTTGAGGTTGATCCAAATCCATAACTTGACACAGTCGGAAAGAGGCTTAGCAAACACAATGGTACTTAATCAAGCTACCATTTAATTCAATTTAACTTTCATGTCACATAACTAGTATTTACAAAAGTATCATATATGCAAATAAAATCATCAATTCACAATCATTAGTTAATCCATCACTTATTCAGTATTAATTAAACCATATATTAATTAACGGGTATATGAATAAATGTCCAAATAAATATAATAGTGGAACAAGGATTTATTTTGCTAACTAGATGTCATCAATACTCTCCAAAATTTATTTATAGTAGAACGGTGTTTTATTCTACTCAATAGATGTCCAAAACAATCCATTTAATTAAATTTAACAGATCGGTGTTTTGTTTGGCCAAATAGATATTACCAATATGGTATAATAAATTTAACGACGTTATTATTTAAAATAATGGGATTAAATTCAGTCCCTATTATTTTATCAATATTTTAAACATTACCAAATTTAACAAGTTATACTATAATGTTGTACTCGACTATACGAGTCCAACACAAAACTACGCAAGTAAATCGAGTTTCAAATGGGTGAGTTATGGCATTTTAATAATCAATATGTACTTATATACTAATTTAAAACAAATAAAACATATTCTCATCACCTAAACCAACATGCCCAAATCCCACCAAGATACCAAACCCAACGCATTGCAAATAGTGCCTTCTTCTTCTCCCCCTCTCTCAAATTTGAACTCCCTGAACCAAAAATATCGTGCACGCCGTGCACGTTTCACCACCCTCCGATCGACGATTTTCCAAATTAACCTCACCATTGCGAGCTGCAGTTTTTTTCGCACCTCCCGCGACTCCCCTTGGTCTACCAGCGAAGATCGCTACCCTCCCCGATCTATTGTCTCAACCCGAACTGTCGCACTTCTCCCCAATGCATCGAGCTCCACCAAATTCCTTTACTTGGTGTGTCTCGTCCCCACTAAGCCACTATCATCCTCTGATTCACCCAACAACGCATGAATCTCTTCTAAACCCAGACCCTAGTTTTGAACGCTTATCATAATTCACAAAATTCTCAAAATGTACTCGACTATAAATCTGAAAACTATTTTTAAAAATAACTATGGATCAAAACTAACAACTTTGTAGTTGGCGGCAAGTGTTAGTCCTTATCGGTTTATGAGTAATTGAATTTTGAAGGTGAGGGGAGGACAGAAGTTTACAAAACAGAGAATAAATATGCGATTCCCTTCTATTTACAATTGAATATCTCACATTTCCTATTTCCATGTTTTTGAAAGTGCTTAAAAGCCCTAAATCTTCTTAAGTACTAACAAAGTTTTGATCTTGAGATAAATTAGATTTTTGAACCAAAAGTAGAGGTTTTTATTTTGAAATTTTAAAAGTTGGAAAAGATGGTGAATGGAGATGAGAAGAAAAATGGAGATGGAATGAGGTAAAAAAGAAAATGTGGATATAAGTATGAGATGAAATAATTAAATAAAATAAAGAAAGAAAATCGCCAAAATGCCCATAAATCATACTTTTCAACTCTTACCTCGCATCACAAGCCCCAAAAGGAGAAACATTTGCAATTATGTTGAATAATAAGGTGTTTTATGTACCTTAAGTTGATTTTTTACACTTAAGAAATCATTTCATGTCACATCTTTCACTTATTTGAAATTTAAATAAAATTTTACATTTAACTACTTACTATTATTTTATTATTTCAAATTAAAAGTGTGTTAACATTTTAAATGTTGTTTAACACATAATTACAATAATACAACTTTTAATAACTTTTTGTTCGATAAAAGCTGAAAATCCGGAAAGTGTGTTTCAATCACATTTTAGTATTCCATCGAACTATCTATTTATGTAAAAAGAATTTAAAAATAAATTTTCTATTATTAGTTATAAATTAACAGAGGATTATTAAATTAATAAAAGCTATTAACTGAATATTCAAATTAAATTTTATATCCACAAATTAAAACGATAAAATTTCGGATCGTTGCAGCTTCCACAACTCTTAATCCTCTTGCTCCTTGTTTTAATTTTTCCAGGCTTTGCAGTAACTATGCTAGCGTTGGTGGAAAGACTTTAAAGGATACCGAAGGAGTGATTAGAGTCCAGGCATGGTTAAAGACCTATGAGCATATTTTCACATATTTAGGAATTACCAATCAACAGAAAATCCAGATTGCCTCTAACCAATTACCAGAGAGGGAATTGGATTGGTACGTGTAACAACCCATCCAAAAATGGACCTAAATTCCAACCCCGAAAAGACCCATCGAAAATTGGACTCATTCTAAAGCTGGCTCTTGGTTGGTAAAAAGAACAAAGAGTTAGTTATCTACACATTCAGATCTCACAGCGGAAGAATAAAATATAATAATAACAACAGTACCCATTTTATTATAAATTCAAAATATCATAAAAACCATAATGCTAAACTAAAAATAACCACTACATCTATGGTACATCATATTTAAAATACAACGGTTTCCAATGGGTAAATCTAAAAATAACATGAGTAGATAATTAGATAAACTGCCACAAGCTTTCTCCACGCCTACGCCTTCAACATCTTCATCTTTCCTAACATGTATTGTAATGAGGAAGGAGTCAAAACAACATATGTTCGGTGAATAAAAATATAAAGTTTTACTATTATAGTACTTCGGGATAAATTTAAACAGAAATATGTCTTTCGCACTTTATCTACATCCCAAATCTTTCCAATATAAGTCAAAATGGCTTTCTAAATCTAAGACCATAGACATCTCGCTTTCAACCCAACAACCCATATCTATCGTCAATAATATCCTATCAATGTAAGAGATAGTATCCAAGTCACTTAATAACTTTTAATGGGAACTAAGCAGGCTCTGACCATTTAATACACCTTTTAAGGCAGGTCCCCGTCCTTTAATACCTATCCCAAGGTGGACTCCTCTCTAGTAACAATCTAGCTGACATTGCACGGAATCTCTTCAACCACTTAATACTTCATATCGAAGCGGGCCCTATCCTGAGATATCCTCTACCGTGCCTAACCCATAACTGACCATTTATGACTTCCTACATGGGGAAGAGACGGGCCCTCACACAACCACTTAATACCTTCAACCCGTGAAATGGATCCTTCGTATTATGAGTTGTACCCCACCATGACGTCTCATATTAGTCCAACTATTCGTAGCTACTAGTAGCCAGATTAATTGGGCAGGTTTAGCCTGTCGAGGCTAACCTCGCATCATTTGTAGTTACTTATTATAGACAATGTCTCACATCAGTCCCAAAGTCACACTGCCAGTAGCCGGAATAGCTAGGCAGACTTCCATGTGCTTTTGGCCGACCTTGCATCCCTGTACCTTAGTCATAATCTGTAACACTCTATATATATATTACCACACATCTCACTACATTCCATATCAAGACCTTATAAGAAAACCCTTATTTCACTTTATAATTAACTCCTTTCCTAAAGGGGACTTTAATAAGAATTAATAGCCTATTAATTACTCAATTAATACATTATAATTATACATCATTTACGTTAACACACACACACTCTCTCTTAAAATTTCAATTCCATTTTATGCTCTATTTAACTTCTTTTTAGATAGAGGGAATTTCTACTAAAATTTTGGAAATATGCGGCGCAAAATGCAAATGAAATTCATACCTTACACACCATTTCCTAATCAAAGCCCTTAATTAAATCTAGAAACACATAATAAGAAGTGGAATAGAAAGCAAAAACATTAAAATTGCTAGTCTACTCAATACCCATTATTTTAATATATACAATTGAGATTCTAACCTAGAAGTGACATTTCACTTTGGGTAATTTTAGGGATATTTAATATGATGTTTTCATGAACCAAAACTCTCCAATGCATAATTCAAATCCAAACTACATTAATTAATTACTAAGATAAAGGGACTAAGATTTCCACTCACCGTAGGTCCTCAGCTTTGCCTCCTTTCGAATTTGAATGCCTATAATAATCTCCTTCAGATCGTTTTTTTAGAAATATGCAATAGGGGGATTGCATATGGATTAGATTCAGAAATTTAGTAGTTAGAGGAGAAAAGCATTAGAAAATAAACAATAAACATATATAATTTCTTAACTGAAACCCTAAAGAAATTTTCTGAATCTTCGAAGAGAGAGATAGAGCTTCGATAGGTTCCAAAATAATTTATGAATGAAAGGAAGGGGGCCAGACTCTTTTCTATAGTAGGTAGAATGCACCACAACCATCGGATTTAGGTTAGTTTAAAATAATAAAAATCCGAACGTTCAAAGTGTTAAACCCTAGCCGCCACTAGCTTCCACCGGTCGACTGCCTCTACTCTACTGGTCGACCATTACATTGTTTTGAGAAAAGAATTTCGTGTCGTTGTTTAATTTATTTTATTGCTTAATTACTTTTTGGTATTAACGTTAATTTTAACGATTACTTAACCCTCAAGTCTAATTACTATTAACTTTCAAATTTCAAATTTAAGAATTATTTAATTATTTGAATATGAATTCCATTTAAATTATTTTGAATTTGAAAACTTCAAACGTCCATAACTTTTCCGTTTGAGCTCCGTTTTCGACATATTATACATGGAAATTGATTGGAAAATCGCCACGAATGCAACAACATAACTTCCGTGGTTAATTTCTGACTTTTGCAAAAATTTCATTCTCATCCTTATCTTATTTAATTAATATTATCTTATTTTATTTATTTCTTACTAATTTTTATAGGTGTTACATTCTTTCCTCTTAAAAGAATTTTGTCTCTGAAATATTTCCAAGGGACGAACAGCGTAACACGCTATAAACATCCATTTTGTACAACCAAGTTATCTACACAATCATCTACTCAACCAAAAGTGCAATGTGATTATGTGTGCATATATACTATAGGTGAGCTCAATCCTAGCATGAATGAAAGTGTCGTGACATATAAGCATGTATGCAATCATCCTAAACATGCAAAAAGTGTTTTATATAAGGGCAAAAGTGATAGTAAAAGCGTAGCAACCACATCCTATCATCCAATCTAACAACCATGATGCAAGCAAACCTAATTATATGGGGAAAAGTTTGCCAATGAAAAGCTTAGGATGAGAAGTCTTCATGTTTTCCACCGAGTTTCACCCTATTGTATTTAAACCACCCTAATTTCTTTATTAGGAAGCTTCCTAGTTCCGTGCTCCACACTGCATGCGGTGGCACAGGATGCTATTAGCTCCATCTCAATGTCCCTCAATTAATTAGGCTATACCATATTGACTGTGCTATGAGGGAATTCCTCAAATGAGAAATGTGAAAACGTTGAGGACCCCTGCCAACTAATTTGGTAGCTCCACGCGGTAAGAAAGTCTTCCTATTTTTTCTAAAATTGTCCCAACAAATCTTTGGTGGCAACTTTTCGATTATCCAAATCTTATGACCTTCTTAAGTGCGGAAAATTTAACAAGCAACATGTCCCATACTTCATACTCTAACTCTTTTCTTTGCTTATCCACATAGGATTTCTGGTGATCTTGTGCGGCCTTCATTTGCTACATAATCAATTCTAGTTTTTTTAATCTTTGGCACGTCAAACACCAAGTGAAAAATTCTACCACCTTTTTCTTCATCTTTATCCAAAAGAAAATCCTCTTTATATCCCTATTTATTTTATTTCCTCCAAGGTGAATGGTCATCCTTGATTAGTGTCTCTTAGTAAGCTGAATTTTAATTTTCCCAAAATCCAAATTTTTTTGGGAATTAAAGCATCCTTTATCCTAGTTAATTTCCTTATTAACTTCCATTCTTATCTACAGTTTATCCTTTGTTAAGTGCCACTATGAAATTTCCTTGCTTACGCTTTTTCTCTATATGTATATATTTATCTAGCGGTCTAGTCCCATTCATAAATTCAACATAGCGGTAAAACATGAACATATCTTGTACCATATCGTATGATTTTCCATTAACCTAAAGGAGACAACTAGGGATAACAATCCCAAAAAATCTAAAAGAAAATTTTGTTGTAAGTCGCCATTTATCATCCACTGGTGTGAATAATGTTGTAGTCCTAACACTCCTTCCTCAATTAAGATGGACATTTCTAATATGTCATTCCACTATCACATACTTTCCTTTATTTCCTTCTTGATTTCTTCTAAAGTGGTCCGTCCATTACTTCAATTAATATACTCTTAAAAATTGATCATTTTTGTCAAAAATGAACCATCTCTAATCAATCCTCATATAAATCTTTTTACCAGTTTTCATATCCATCCATGTTGCCGATTTAGTTCCTCCATAAATACCATAATAAATTCCATGTTCAGTCCCCATTTAATTCCTTTCATAAATTACAAATATATTGTTCATTAAATTTTTAATCAATATCCATAAATTATAATCCATTAATTGCTAACTAATACGTATACAGTCGTAAATTACGCTATTTGTATATTTCTGTTTTTGTACATTAAGCGTGGTTATACGTGTGTATATATTTCTTATTTCTAATCATTAGTTTCCGAACTAGATTATTCCTTTCTATATTTTAATTTATCAAAACTATCCTTCTAAAAGGATTATTGTTATGATTATCCATAAATTAACGAAAGTGAGATCTTTGCTTCGTTTGAAATTACAAGGAATTATTTCTTTCCTTTTAACGAAATAGACAGTGTAAACTACGAAAAAGAACATCGCTTTCCCCCTTTTGGTATAGTCCTTATTAATTCAATCGCCGCACTTTTATACATATTTTGGAATTGGAAATTTTATGAAAGTTACATGGAAACCACTCCAAATAAATCAAGACATAGAAATTCACATTCCAAGTCAACTAGGGCAACCGAACTTACAACCCAATTATAAAACTGGAATATCTTCACAACTTTACCAACATTCTATGATTAAATATCTGAGACTGATTTAAAATTTCCAGATCGAGTTGTACATACTTTCCTCTTTTATTCATATCCTAAAACATTAACCATGTCTTACCTATGTAGTGATCTCTATTTACTCCGTAAAATTTTTTTTGGTTTAGTCCTTACCATTCTTAATACTAAAACTTCATAGTTATAAAGTACCTTATCCAAAACCTTTGTCTTTAAAAATATAAACTTAGAAACCATTTTTGTTAATTTTCAAAAATTACTTAGTTGCCAAAAGGATGCAAAAAATTTCTATTTCTAACAAACTTCTCCGTTTTAAGGACTTTCTACAATAGAGATTTATTTCTTCAAAAGTTGGACTTTTAATTAAAAACATATAAAACTCAATTATTAAACCAATCTATTATTACATCAAAAGTTCAAAAATTTCTTAATTTCATAAAGGAGCAAAATAATTTCCCTCCTCAAAAACCTTCTACAACATACGAAATTATTTTCAATAAATTATTTTCATACAAATAGACTTATTACATTAAATTCGAAATCAGCATTTATTATCCCATGAAATTATGGCCTATACTTATGAAATGTTCTTTGACTACCATTTTAAGGATATATTATTATTTTCTAAATTTAACTCCTTTTAAATCTACTACAAAGATTATAACTTCAATAACATTTCAAAATAATAGGTTTTCCATTATTAGATATCCATTATTTCAAAGATATTTCTAGTTACAGGCTAATTATTTTAGTAGACCGCATGTATGCCAAAATTCTTATTTCAAGTTGTTATATTATCCTAAGGATATACACCAACATCTTGATTTATTACTCATAATGTAATGTCACTTAACTAAATACTTTTTATAACTTTGCTTAAATGTTATTTAAACTCCTATAATCTTTCGCAATCATTTTCTTATCAATCCCAATTTATTTTTTCTTTCATTACTATTTTAAACTCAACAGTATTTCATTCTTATTCAAACAAGTTCTAGATAGAAATATATATATACAAACACACATATATATAATTATCATCCTCACATAACTGCTTTTCCTTATAATATTCAAAAACTTATCCCGACTTATTTGTTAATTATCATCACTTAATTCCATCCAATTGTTAAAAAAATTTCAAAAACATCTTTCTATAACTTTAAACAATGAAAAATGGAGTAAACAAGGATAACTTCTATCTTATTAATCTCTAAGTAGATTACTGATCCCATTTTATATAAATTCCTAATGCTATTTCTATCCATATCTCCCAATATTGCCTTTATTTATATTTCTCCTAAATAATTGGCTCCCACTTCAGTTGTTATTCTCTGTACTTTTATTATACAGAAATGTTCCGTCTATCTTAGTTATTCTTATCATTCTATTCACTATTCCTTAACTTAATTTAGTTCTGTTTCCATTTGTTTCCCTTTTTAGAAATAACTAAAAAAAAGGAACTTCCAAATTTATGAAATAGAAGAAAAATCAAGTCCAACCTACACTTTATTTTACATTTATTTTAAAAATGAAGAATTCCTTTCTCAAAAAATCAAAAACTTTTAAACTCAACCAATTTTAAACTAGAATTTCAAAAATGAAAAATGCTTTTTACCAACAACCCTTTTAGTTTGAAACATTTGACTATTTTAAATCAAAAATTTCCCTGCTTTTTCAAAAAAACAACTTCTTAATAAATCATTTGAAAAACTTATTCAAAATATTTCAAGGAATTTTCCAAAAATATTTTACCAATTTTCTTTCAAGGGGTTATATTTAGAGATTGACTTTAATTGTCTTTCTTTTGAACTTTCTTTTCTTCCTACTCAACCTTTATAAAATTCTTGTTATCTCCTTATGGTGATTAATGTACACTTGCAGGAATTTGCTTCATTGCATCTTGCTTTACTCCTATCATTCCTTTCGAATGTTTATAACACGTAAGTTCTTATCTCCCATCTGTATTTATGTATTGGGCTAGGCCTACTTACCTTCATCTGTATAATTAAAGCTATATGATTTACCCTAATGACAATTATACTGCCTTGTAATATTGGGGTCGAATTCTTTTCAACCAGGGGAGGATGATGCAGCGCACCATGATAAGCGGGCGGAACAAACTCGACATAGCGAGTTATGTCAATCGTATGCCAACCATCTTATGTCGCCTGCCTTGAGTCGCCTGCCTTATAAGATAACGACTCAAGAAAGCAAGCCGCTCATCCTATAAGTCGTTTAGTTATGCCGCATCTTTATAAGTCGTTCACTTATGTCACATTTCTCTAAGTCGGTCAGCTATGCCGCCTTGTTCTCTTATGTCGCTATGCCGCCTTTGCCTTATGTCGCCTCCATTATGCCGCAAGCTTTTATGTCGCTACAAACCATGCTGCCTTGAACTGCTGTGCCGCTTTTTCTTAAGCCGTTTGTGTTGTATTTGTTTTGCCGCTTTTCTTAAGTCGTGTCGCATGTATGTTGTAACGTGTTGTAATGTCGCATGTTATGTCGTGAGTCATGAGTCGTGAGCCAGTTCTGTTATGTCGCATGTGTTGAGTCACATGTGTTAAGTCATGTGTGTACTATGTTTTCCTATAAATAAGGGGGTGTGATGTACATTGTAGGTGGTTGATTTTGAAAATAAATTTGTGTGTGAGCTTTGGCCACCATTGTTGGAAGTTGAGTGCAATCTCCTTCTTCTTTCCATCTTCGAGTTATTCGTGGGCGAATCAACGAATTTGAAGTCAATTCTCGGTATCACTTACGAGTGATCAACGATTGAATTGTAGATCTTTCAACATGGTATCTTGCGAGATCAACGGGTTGGAGATAGCTAGATTCCGGCATCATCATGATCAACGGAATTGAGAATTTATCGTTCTATCGGTTTATTTGACACGAAATCATCATTTCGTGAGGAAGATCCTGGATAGGTTGCGACAGTTTGGTATCAAAAACTGTTCGAGCCTAGTCAAAGCTGCGTCAATTGGTATCAGAGCTAAATCAGAGACGGAAACGAGATTGTTTTAATGATCATGCCTCCGAGACGTGCTAATCGCTATCAAAACGTTGAAGATTTGTATAGAAGACAAGAAGTTGAGCAGATAGAGCAACGTATCAATGAAAAGTTCAATGAGGGTATTGAAAAATTGATGATCGACATGAATCAAAATCAAAGGAGAACGTCACCAGTTTTGAACCAGGGTGGAAACAGGGTTTCGCCATCGATTTCAGAAGAAAGGAGGATGTCACCCCCAGTCTTATCAAGATAGGAGAGAATCATCAGTTTCAATGATGCGAGACCACCATGGGTACCGAAATGAAGAGGGAAGAACTCAACGTGGTTTCAAAAATGAACCATATCGTGATGCTGAAAGACAGGGTAGAAGGAACATGCGTGGTCGTAGGGATGTAGATGGTCAGGATCGATATCGAAATACATCTGATTTTGAGGAAGATGGTGATGGAGGTAGTATTCATTATCGAAATCAAGGCCAAGTGCGAAATCAATATCGGGATTCAGAAAATGATCGTAAATGGGGGTCAGGTATGAGGATGGAAATTCCAGAATTCAAAGGTGGTATGCAAGCAGAAGAATTTCTTGATTGGTTGTCGAATGTTGAAGAAATTTTGGAATTCAAGGATGTGCCTGAGAATCGCATAGTCCAATTAGTTGCTACAAGACTAAGGGGAAGAGCTATGGCTTGGTGGCAACAAACTAAACTAACTCGGGAGAGAATGGGAAAAATCAAAAGTTGTCACTTGGGAGAAGATGAGAAAGATGATGAAAGCGACTTTCTTGCCGTACAATTATCAATCTCTTATGTATCAACGTTTGCAGAATTTGAGACAAGGGACGAAGACAGTGAATGACTATGCAGATGAATTCTATCAATTGATTGCAAGGAATGATATTATGGAAACCGAGGAACAGCTAACGGCTAGATATGTTGGAGGGTTACGAATGCAAATTCAAGACATGGTTAATATGTTTAATCCAATGTATGTTGCTGAAGCACATCAGAAAGCTCTTGCTTGGGAGAAACAAGGGAGACGAGGAAGTGGTGTGTTTACGAGTTCCAACAACCAGAATAAGGGCGCTAGTAGCAGTGCTAATGTTTCCAAGGCCGTCAATAAACCAATTGTCAATGAAGCCGCTAAAGAAAAGGTCAATAACAGTATCAAGTGCTATAATTGTCAGGAGTTTGGCCATAAAAGTAATGAATGTACAAAGCAAAAGAAGAGAGCATTAGTGGCAGAGGAATGTGAGTATGAGGATATGGAAGCTGAAATTGATTATTCTCAACCACCGAAGTTTGATGAAGATGAAGAAGTTGTTTCAGGAGACGAAGGGTGTAACTTGATGATGAGGAGGTCTTGTTTAACGCCAAAGCATGAGAATGATTCTAGTTGGCTGAGAAGCAATATCTTTCAGTCTACATGTACCATCTTGGGAAAGGTTTATCGATTTGTTATTGATGCGGGAAGCTGCGATAACATTATTTCTGAAGAAGCCGTCAAGAAGTTAGGGTTGAAGATTGAAAAACACCCTAGACCTTATAAACTGGCATGGCTAAAGAAAGGTGGAGAAGTGACAGTGGGAAGACGAGCATTTGTTACATTTTATATTGGGAAGAATTACAAAGATGATATATGGTGTGATGTTGTCGATATGGATGTGTGTCATCTACTATTGGGAAGACCATGGCAATATGATAGAGCTGTACAACATAATGGTCACACCAACAGCTACAGTTTCATGTTCGTAGGTACTCAAATCACCTTAGTTCCTAAGAAGCGTGAACAAAGTGAAAGCAAGTCAGAGAAGAAAGTGGAACCAACTAGTCTATTATCTTCGAGAGAATTTGTTAAAGAAGTGGAAGATAGTGCTGAATTGTTTATGTTGATTGGGTATGAAACAAGTGAAGATCTTGAAATTCCTGCGGAGGTTAGACCGGTGTTAAATGAATTTGAAAATGTCTTTCCTACGGAATTACCCAAGGATTTACCACCACTAAGGGACATACAACATCAAATTTATCTAGTGCTAGGTGCTGTTTTACCGCATAGGCCGCATTATCGTATGAGTCCGAAAGAGCATGAAGAGTTGAGGAGACATGTTAAGGAGTTGCTTGAGCAAGGGCGTGTTCGAGAGAGTCTCAATCCTTGTGTTGTACCAGCTCTGTTGGTGCCAAAGAAAGATGGTTCATGGAGAATGTGTACAGACAGCAGGGCACTCAACAAAATAACTGTCAGATACAGATTTCCTATGCCAAGACTTGATGATCTATTAGATCAACTCAGTGGGTCTGTAATCTTTTCTAAGATCGACCTTAAGAGTGGTTATCATCAGATTCGCATAAGACCAGGTGATGAATGGAAGACAGCATTCAAGACTCGGGAAGGATTATATGAATGGCTGGTCATGCCATTTGGTCTATCTAATGCACCAAGTGCATTTATGAGGGTGATGAATCAAATTTTCAGACCTTACATCGGGAAGTTTGTTGTAGTCTACTTTGATGATATCTTGATATATAGTGCTAGCACAGAGGAGCACATTCAACACTTGCGAAAGGTGTTAACTATTCTTCATCAAGAACAGTTCTATGCAGCGATGAAGAAATGCGTGTTCATGACGCCGAGTGTTTTATTTCTGGGTTATGTCGTGAAATGACCCTCCTATTTACACACTAATTTTATCAGTGATTTTTTTTTTAGAGATGATATATAGATATATTATCTATTACAAATATACTACCCAGGGTCATTTTCTTTCTCTAATAAACAAAAATATATCCAGGATCTTTCACAATATAGAAATATTGTTTTAATTCTAAATCATTTTTTTTTTAACATACATATATGAAGATATCTATGTTATATTCTACTTGAATCAGAGCATGATAATAAGTAGAAATCCTTTTTAAAATTTGCAAAAATGTGATAAATTCCCTTTTAAATTAAAACTTATTGTATCCTGATTTTTGACTATAGTGTCCACTGGAAATATGTACCTTAGACTGTTATTATAATTAAGAAATAACCAAGCAATAATCAGTGGAAAGCAAGCTTATAATATAGGTGATTGTCTTAAAGTCTGAATATTATCAAACTCAGGTTAAAAGAAAGTGGATCCTAAGTGAACACAAGCAACATCTAGGCGTAATGGAAACGCGCCTAACTTATTCATGCAAGGTCACTAGTTCGAGTACTATGCTGGTCGGTTCAAACACAATTTTTGTTTTTCTTTTTATTTTCTCCTGTATGGCTGAAATCTGATACCTACCTATAATTGTACATATATATTTAATTTTTGCCTATAACCTAACATACAAAACAATTCTTCTTGCATAACTATTTTTAAAACCCATTCTTTCAACTGTTTTAAGAATTTACATCTATATTTTTGCCCAGTATCAACATGTACACAGATATACATGTACATGTCAGTGTCTTTGTTCATTTCCCTGAAAACTGAGCTCAAATGTTCCCTTGCTTCATTGATCTGAAGTGAAACATTAGGCCTAACCTATGGCCTAACCATGTGGTTACTCTGGCCATTCTTTTGTTTGCATTTTTACAACCCAGATTATACACAAAACATTGATACCTTTCCTTTCCAAAAGCATGTATATATATTTGTATGAATCAGACTTTTTGTGATCAGATATATATCATTCTTCCTAATCATACTTCTCTTTTAAAAATACATTTTCAGGGTATAAACACTTTTTCTTGCATCTGGACTTATGTCAATATCATAAATTGAAGATACAGCAGTTTAATTCTTTTCTGGGTTTTCCCAATATTATTTTCTGTATATCTATATTCTTTTTGAAAGAACTCAGGATTAACTGAAATCATCATAAAATGATTATGCTTATAAAATCCAGGTTTTTCCTCTAAATCAAAACAACTTTAGCAAATAGGTTTTCAAATCAGTTTAACATCAATATCCTTAGTACATACCAAATCAGAAATGACCAGAAACAACATAGCACATGTCTCTTACAAGTTCTTACTACTTAATACATTTAGATAGCCATATCAATCAGGGAATACATGCATGAATTAACACATTCTAGCTTTTATTTCTAATTATCTTAGCATCCTCTATTCCATATCTTTTTAATCTTGCTTACTTAGCTCCATCATAACCTGCAAAAGCATTAGTGGCTGCCTCATTATAAATGAGACACCCCCATGTGCCATGAGCAATAAGGGTCAGATCTATGATCTGGTGTGAGCATTTCTAACATATCCATGATATTAAGCTAAGGATACAGCATAATTATACTTTGCATACTTGACAGGTATTATCATGTACAATACATAAGAGCAAACATATGCAATGAAACAACTTTTATCTGGAACTACTAGGTTGCCTTTTCTTTTTCTTATAAATTCCTGTCCTCATCTGCTATAAGGAATCAAAGGGACACATTGCCATGAACTAATTAACATTATGGCACAAAGATCTCAGGACTTAAACAAGCCATGTGCCAACTTGTCTACTTCAAATAGGACAAGCATTCCAGCAGCCTTCTTGGCACAAAATCCTTAGTTATATCACCAAGTGTATTTATGTTCATTCTATCAATGATAGCTAGGTGTACATACCACCAGTACTCATGAAACATACTAGTTACCTTGCAGACATAATATTGCAAGCAAGTTAAAGGTTACTTTCTAGAGGTATAACACCCCAGTCATTCCATCTCACATTATTTAGCATATAAACACCCTATTCAAGCATATACCAGAATGTTTGCAACTAAGAATAAATACATGGCTCTATTGAGTTTATTTTGATTTTGCAAGCAACTATATTTAGCCAGATTTTCAATCTTGTTTAAACATAGTTTTTAGGCTTGTAAATTTCTATTTAGTTTAAGGGCTCAGCACTTATAGAGAAAAACTCCATTGCACCCTCAACCAATTATTTCAAGCCTCAGCACCATACCAATGTATATGCAGCTCATAGTTTTCTTTATCTTTTCATTCTTTGTCTTAAGCCATTATTCAAACTAGTTACAAATACTCTGATATATGTTCCTTAAGGTTTTGGTATAATATACAGAGATGAAAAATAGAACAACAAAGTTATACATCCAGCATAGCAGATCATATCTCATCAAACATTCATGAAACCATCAGCAGCCAACATAGTTTGTAAATCAAAACATGCAAAATATAACATATAAAAGCTTGGCTGCCTAATCCCAGGTCTTAATGCCATGTATATGAGTGAGGATACTCACCTAAATGCTTACACAAACTTAAACCAGAAAACCCTTCAAATCTTTAGCCTTATCTTCCTCTTCTTCCTTAGGTTAATTAATTAGTGAGAGAGCAGTTTTCTGATTGGGCTCTTGGTTTAAATAAGGGTTCTGTCTAGGGTTTTGGGTGATGCAAAATCCCTATTTTAGCCCAGACCAGAATCATGCATTTGGCATTGCATATTCCCTCCTTCCTAATCCCTTAATGTCCCGGCCAATATTTTAAAACAAGGCTATATTGTGCTCATTTTCTTTTCTTTTCAGAAAGTGATTACTTTAAGTATTTTTATTATATTTACCTCAAACATGATAATGGTGTGACTTTCTATTTTCTGCCTATGTACATTTGCTTTCTTGCACTTTGGTTCTTACTGTTTTTGTGCTTCCTTTATTTATTTTCTGCTCAAATAATATCTGGATATATATATATATATATACATTTATACAACTATGGGTGTTAATTTAACTTTAACCTTTTATTTGCAGAAAACATGTGCATACTTATGTGCATTTCTACACCTATTATTCAAATAAAAATTTCACTTATTCATTATAAGTCAATGTTCTCTTCTGCCTTAATTTTCAGACAAGTCATACCTAGGCATATATATATATATATATATATATATATATATATACCCTCAGGAATTTTTAATACTCATGTCTAGGTCTATATTTTCTTTATTTAAAACATTTTATCTAAATGTTTTCCTTCCTTGTTTTATTATTCAGGAATTCTGGATTTTCTCTTAGTGCCATAACTAGTGTGCACGTGCACACATGCACACAACCTTGCACCACTGAAAATCCCACCTATATAATAATTCTGATTTTCCCCCAGAATTTTAATAATTTTATCTAAAAGAATTTTCCTCAAAATCTTGGGGTATTACAATCACCCCTTCTTTTAGGAATTGTGCCCTCACAATTTACAACATATTCTTTGAGTACTCCTACTTTCTTAGGAAAATTATTCAAATATGCATGAGCAATTCAAATAGTCACTGTCTATCATACATATCAAACTTTCTTAGTAATCTAAGAATTTACCTTTCAAATTTGCAAAGAGCCTAGGGTAATCCATCCTGATTTTATCCTCTAGCTCCCAAGTACAATCACTAGGATCTATACTCCATTGAATCTTTACAAGATTCAATGTCTTGTTTCTTAATTTCTTTTCTTCCCTTGCCACAATTCCCACTGGCTCTTTTTCATAGATTAGATCTGGATTAATCTGAACTTCAGTAGGCTTTTCTAAGATTTCCTCCTTGTCATGTACCCATCTCCTTAGTTGTGACACATGAAACACATTGTGCATTGCACTCATCTTCTCTGGAAGCTCCAGCTTATAGGCTAGTGAGCCTATCCTTTCCAAAATCTTGTATGGTCCAACATATCTGGGTCTGAGTTTCCCCTGCTTGCCAAATCTCAAGACTTTCTTCATTGGTGAAACCTTAATGAAGACATAATCACCTACTTTGAATTCCACTGACTTCCTCTTTGCATCAGCATACTTCTTTTGCCTATCTTGAGCTACTGCCATCCTCTTTCTTACCCGTCCTATTTTCTCTGTGATGTCTTTGACATATTCTGGCCCTAGGATAGCTTTCTCTCCTGCCTCAGCCCAACACATAGGTGATAGACATGGCTTCCCATATAGGGCTTCAAAGGGTGCCATTCCAATTGTACTTTGGTGGCTATTATTGTATGTGAACTCAGCCAAATGGAGGTGGTCCTCCCAATTTCCTCCAAAGTCTAACACACATGCTCTAAGCAAATCCTCTAAAATCTTGTTTACCACTTCTGTTTGCCCATCTGATTGGGGGTGATAAGCAGTGCTTAGGCACAATTCACTCCCCATAGCTTCTTGGAAGCTCTTCCAGAATCTTGAAGTGAAGATTGTATCCCTATCACTCACTATAGTTTTAGGAACACCATGCAGTTTTACCACTTCTCTCATAAAAATTTGGGCTAACCTAGGTGCATTTCTG
This sequence comes from Allium fistulosum, assembly GCA_030737815.1. Classification (NCBI taxonomy): domain Eukaryota; kingdom Viridiplantae; phylum Streptophyta; class Magnoliopsida; order Asparagales; family Amaryllidaceae; genus Allium; species Allium fistulosum. The sequence goes on from CM060902.1 coordinate 1,030,753,098, forward strand.
TCTGCTTTCACTGGTATGAAATGGGCTACTTTAGTCAGCCTATCTACAATTACCCAAATACTTGTATTTCCCCTCTTGGATCTAGGAAGACCATCTATGAAATCCATAGATATGTCTTCCCACTTCCACTGTGGTATGCTAAGTGGCTGCAACAACCCTGAAGGTCTTTGGGTCTCAGCTTTTATTTGTTGACAAACCATGCACTTAGCAACATATTTGGCTACATCAGACTTCATTCCCTTCCACCAATAGTCCCTTTTTAAGTTTTGGTACATCTTGGTGCTGCCTGGATGTATGGAATATTTGCTCCTATGGTACTCATTAAGGATTTCTTCTTTCAATTCTATGATGTTTGGGACACATATCCTTCCCTTGTACCTTAAGTATCCTTTTACATCTATGTGATAATCCTTCACTTCCTCCTTCTTTAATAGGAGAGACCTCTTTTCTGCTAAGTCTTGATCTTCTTCTTGCATTTTTGCCACCTTCAAGGCCAAATTTGATTGTAAAGTAATTAAACTTAACCTTCCTTTACTCTTTTCTTCCTCAATTATCTCCATACTTATCCCACTGTTCTCATCTATTTCCAAATCAGTGAGCATGGTCAAATCTCTAAACTCCTCCATCATCAACATGGCCATTTTTGCATGCTGCCTACTCAATGCATCTGCCACTTTATTAGCCTTGCCTGGTGTATAAAGTATATCTAAGTCATAAGCAGCAAGAAATTCAACCCATCTGTGTTGTCTCATATTTAAATCTTTTTGTGAAAAGAGATACTTTAAGGCCTTGTGATCAGTGTATAAAATGAACTTTGCACCCAATAAATAATGCCTCCAGAGCTTTAAGGCATATACTACTGCTGCCAACTCAAGATCATGAGTTGCATATCTAGTTTCATGGGGTTTTAGTTGTCTAGATGCATAGGCTATGACCTGATCTTGCTGCATCAACACAGCCCCTAGCCCTGACCCACCTGCATCTGTATATACAACCAATCCCTCATTGCCTTCTGGTACTCTCAACACTGGTGATTTTACCAAAGCCTCCTTGATCTGGGTGAAAGCTTGTTCACACTTATCAGTCCATATAAACTTTTGGTTCTTCCTAGTCAGGTTAGTGAGTGGCATTGCTATTTTAGAAAATCCTTGTATGAACCTCCTATAGTATCCTGCCATCCCCATGAATGACCTAACTTCACTGACATTGTTAGGCTTCTTCCATGCTTGGATTGCTACTATCTTATTGGGGTTTACAGAAATTCCTCTAGCAGAGACAACATGTCCAAGAAAGTGTACTTCCTCTTGCCAGAACACACACTTAGAGAACTTTGCTTTCAAATCTTTTTCTCTTAATCTAGATAAGACCAAATGTAAGTGGTTCTCATGTTCCTCTATTGTTTTAGAGTAGATTAGAATATCATCTATAAAAATCAGAACAAACTTGTCTAAGTAATCTCTGAATATCCTATTCATTAGGTCTACAAAGTAAGAAGGGGCATTTGTTAGCCCAAATGGCATAACCAGAAACTCATACAAACCATATCTTGTGTTGAATGCTGTATATTTAATACTTGATTCCTCAACCTTCATCTGATGAAACCCAGATGCCAAGTCTAGCCTAGAAAACACTTTAGCCCCACTGAGTTGATCAAAGAGATCATCTATCCTGGGTAATGGGTATTTGTTTTTGATGGTTACTTTGTTTAATTCTCTGTAATCTATACACATTCTTAAAGTACCATCATGCTTTTTAACAAATACTACAGGAGCACCCCAGCATGAATTACTTGGCCTTATAAACCCCTTGGCTTCTAATTCTTCCAGCTGGTTCTTTAGCTCTTTTAATTCACTTGGCCCCATCCTTGTAGGCTTTTTGATAACTGGGCTAGCCCCAGGCATAAGGTTAATCTGGAATTCAACAGGTCTATGGTGTGAGACACCTTTTACTTCCCCAAATACATCCAAGTATTCTTTAACTATGGGGATTTCATTAATAGCTATTTCCTTGGGATTATTTTCTAATTCAATTAAATGATTTAGACTGTTTTCTTTGATAGGTTCACATAAAATTGTAACCCTTTGGCCTTTAGAATTTTGTAGTGAAATGGTGGATGCATCTAGGTCAATTATGGCTTTGAATTGTCTTAGCCAATCTGCCCCTAATATAACTCCTATATTTGGGAAATTTAGAACATACAAATTGGAAACAAATGTGTTTCCCCCTATGTTCAAATTCACATCCACACAAATCATATCTAATACACTAGAACTTCCTAAAGGGCTTTGTATTAACAGAGGTATTTCAGCCAAAATGCAGTTCATTTTCAACCTTTTAACTATTTCATGGGAAATGAGTGAGTGGGTTGCCCCGGTATCATATATTACAGCTAAAGGTATGGTACAAATAAATAGTGTACCTTCCACTTGACCATGGTTTTCAGCATTAGCCTCAATTATGGCCTTGCCCCTACCTTCCAGGTTTGCCACTTTCCCTTGTTGCTTGTATTCTGGGCAATTTCTTTTCATATGCCCTTCCTTCCCACATAGATAGCATTTGAAAGCTCCCCCTTTAAGCTCTGGGCATCTTGGCTTAATATGGCCTTCTTTCCCACAATGGTTGCAAACTATTTTTCTTTTGGCTTCATTGGGTTTTGCATCTACTGCCTTCTTACCATCTGCCTCTCCTTTCTTCTTATCATAAGGATGGTACTTCCCTTTGTTCTTCTTGTTGCTATTGTTTTTGAAGCTCCTAAACTTATCTCTTTCCTTGTCATGCTGCTCAATCTTCAGAGCCAAATCTATCACTTGATCAAAAGTTCTGTCAGCATAAGGTAGTATAGCCCTGCTAAGCCCTGGGTTCAATCCCTTGATGTATCTATCATTTTTGGATGCTTCATCAGCCACTAACATTGCCCCATAGGTTGACAATCCCTCAAACTTCTGGGTGTATTCTGTGACATTCATAGTCCCCTGTCTAAGTTTGATGAACTCCTCAAGTAAAGTGGTTTTTGCTGAGGCTGGAACAAACCTTGCCTCTAACATCTCCTTAAATTGATTCCAATTAATATCATTTTCATTCCGGCCAGCTATGATCACCTCCCACCAACTCAAAGCTGCACCTTTTAATTGCCTTGAGGCCACTTGCCTCTTCCTTTGGTCATCTAGTTGCATATCAGTGAAGATCCTCTCTAATGTCCTCAGCCATGCTTGAATCTCCATTACACTTTCAGTTCCTTCAAAGCTCTTGCCTCCCAAGTTGGTATAAGTCTTCACTAACTTGGAGAGCTCCTCATGTGGGTTCTCAGGTCTGTGCCCAATTCCATCTCTCAAAACTCTCACAAATTCCTGCATGTCAAGCATTTGTGGTGTGCTAGATCCTCCTTGATGATGAGACCCTCTTCCTACCATATTTCTAAAAGTATATGTATTTCATCTTATTAGTTTATAACACTTAGCTTTAATTTTTAAATTGATTGTATCTTTCCTATTTAATCATTGTGTATGTCACATGCACACACATACATACATTCAGGGAATCCTTATAAACAGTCAAATATACAAACAACCTAGTATAAACATAAGCATACAAACATTTTGCTATGTTAATTAAAACATAGCTCTGATACCAAATGAAATGACCCTCCTATTTACACACTAATTTTATCAGTGATTTTTTTTTAGAGATGATATATAGATATATTATCTATTACAAATATACTACCCAGGGTCATTTTCTTTCTCTAATAAACAAAAATATATCCAGGATCTTTCACAATATAGAAATATTGTTTTAATTCTAAATCATTTTTTTTAACATACATATATGAAGATATCTATGTTATATTCTACTTGAATCAGAGCATGATAATAAGTAGAAATCCTTTTTAAAATTTGCAAAAATGTGATAAATTCCCTTTTAAATTAAAACTTATTGTATCCTGATTTTTGACTATAGTGTCCACTGGAAATATGTACCTTAGACTGTTATTATAATTAAGAAATAACCAAGCAATAATCAGTGGAAAGCAAGCTTATAATATAGGTGATTGTCTTAAAGTCTGAATATTATCAAACTCAGGTTAAAAGAAAGTGGATCCTAAGTGAACACAAGCAACATCTAGGCGTAATGGAAACGCGCCTAACTTATTCATGCAAGGTCACTAGTTCGAGTACTATGCTGGTCGGTTCAAACACAATTTTTGTTTTTCTTTTTATTTTCTCCTGTATGGCTGAAATCTGATACCTACCTATAATTGTACATATATATTTAATTTTTGCCTATAACCTAACATACAAAACAATTCTTCTTGCATAACTATTTTTAAAACCCATTCTTTCAACTGTTTTAAGAATTTACATCTATATTTTTGCCCAGTATCAACATGTACACAGATATACATGTACATGTCAGTGTCTTTGTTCATTTCCCTGAAAACTGAGCTCAAATGTTCCCTTGCTTCATTGATCTGAAGTGAAACATTAGGCCTAACCTATGGCCTAACCATGTGGTTACTCTGGCCATTCTTTTGTTTGCATTTTTACAACCCAGATTATACACAAAACATTGATACCTTTCCTTTCCAAAAGCATGTATATATATTTGTATGAATCAGACTTTTTGTGATCAGATATATATCATTCTTCCTAATCATACTTCTCTTTTAAAAATACATTTTCAGGGTATAAACACTTTTTCTTGCATCTGGACTTATGTCAATATCATAAATTGAAGATACAGCAGTTTAATTCTTTTCTGGGTTTTCCCAATATTATTTTCTGTATATCTATATTCTTTTTGAAAGAACTCAGGATTAACTGAAATCATCATAAAATGATTATGCTTATAAAATCCAGGTTTTTCCTCTAAATCAAAACAACTTTAGCAAATAGGTTTTCAAATCAGTTTAACATCAATATCCTTAGTACATACCAAATCAGAAATGACCAGAAACAACATAGCACATGTCTCTTACAAGTTCTTACTACTTAATACATTTAGATAGCCATATCAATCAGGGAATACATGCATGAATTAACACATTCTAGCTTTTATTTCTAATTATCTTAGCATCCTCTATTCCATATCTTTTTAATCTTGCTTACTTAGCTCCATCATAACCTGCAAAAGCATTAGTGGCTGCCTCATTATAAATGAGACACCCCCATGTGCCATGAGCAATAAGGGTCAGATCTATGATCTGGTGTGAGCATTTCTAACATATCCATGATATTAAGCTAAGGATACAGCATAATTATACTTTGCATACTTGACAGGTATTATCATGTACAATACATAAGAGCAAACATATGCAATGAAACAACTTTTATCTGGAACTACTAGGTTGCCTTTTCTTTTTCTTTTAAATTCCTGGCCTCATCTGCTATAAGGAATCAAAGGGACACATTGCCATGAACTAATTAACATTATGGCACAAAGATCTCAGGACTTAAACAAGCCATGTGCCAACTTGTCTACTTCAAATAGGACAAGCATTCCAGCAGCCTTCTTGGCACAAAATCCTTAGTTATATCACCAAGTGTATTTATGTTCATTCTATCAATGATAGCTAGGTGTACATACCACCAGTACTCATGAAACATACTAGTTACCTTGCAGACATAATATTGCAAGCAAGTTAAAGGTTACTTTCTAGAGGTATAACACCCCAGTCATTCCATCTCACATTATTTAGCATATAAACACCCTATTCAAGCATATACCAGAATGTTTGCAACTAAGAATAAATACATGGCTCTATTGAGTTTATTTTGATTTTGCAAGCAACTATATTTAGCCAGATTTTCAATCTTGTTTAAACATAGTTTTTAGGCTTGTAAATTTCTATTTAGTTTAAGGGCTCAGCACTTATAGAGAAAAACTCCATTGCACCCTCAACCAATTATTTCAAGCCTCAGCACCATACCAATGTATATGCAGCTCATAGTTTTCTTTATCTTTTCATTCTTTGTCTTAAGCCATTATTCAAACTAGTTACAAATACTCTGATATATGTTCCTTAAGGTTTTGGTATAATATACAGAGATGAAAAATAGAACAACAAAGTTATACATCCAGCATAGCAGATCATATCTCATCAAACATTCATGAAACCATCAGCAGCCAACATAGTTTGTAAATCAAAACATGCAAAATATAACATATAAAAGCTTGGCTGCCTAATCCCAGGTCTTAATGCCATGTATATGAGTGAGGATACTCACCTAAATGCTTACACAAACTTAAACCAGAAAACCCTTCAAATCTTTAGCCTTATCTTCCTCTTCTTCCTTAGGTTAATTAATTAGTGAGAGAGCAGTTTTCTGATTGGGCTCTTGGTTTAAATAAGGGTTCTGTCTAGGGTTTTGGGTGATGCAAAATCCCTATTTTATCCCAGACCAGAATCATGCATTTGGCATTGCATATTCCCTCCTTCCTAATCCCTTAATGTCCCGGCCAATATTTTAAAACAAGGCTATATTGTGCTCATTTTTTTTCTTTTCAGAAAGTGATTACTTTAAGTATTTTTATTATATTTACCTCAAACATGATAATGGTGTGACTTTCTATTTTCTGCCTATGTACATTTGCTTTCTTGCACTTTGGTTCTTACTGTTTTTGTGCTTCCTTTATTTATTTTCTGCTCAAATAATATCTGGATATATATATATATATACATTTATACAACTATGGGTGTTAATTTAACTTTAACCTTTTATTTGCAGAAAACATGTGCATACTTATGTACATTTCTACACCTATTATTCAAATAAAAATTTCACTTATTCATTATAAGTCAATGTTCTCTTCTGCCTTAATTTTCAGACAAGTCATACCTAGGCATATATATAGATATATATATATATATATACCCTCAGGAATTTTTAATACTCATGTCTAGGTCTATATTTTCTTTATTTAAAACATTTTATCTAAATGTTTTCCTTCCTTGTTTTATTATTCAGGAATTCTGGATTTTCTCTTAGTGCCATAACTAGTGTGCACGTGCACACATGCACACAACCTTGCACCACTGAAAATCCCACCTATATAATAATTCTGATTTTCCCCCAGAATTTTAATCATTTTATCTAAAAGAATTTTCCTCAAAATCTTGGGGTATTACAATGTGTCCAAGGAAGGGATACAAGTGGACCAGAGTAAAGTAGCCGCAATCAGAAATTGGCTACAGCCCAAAACTATAACAGAAGTCAGAAGTTTCCATGGGTTAGCTTCATTTTATCGAAGATTTATACCGCACTTTAGTAGTGTGATGGCTCCTGTTACTGATTATATGAAAGGAAAGCAGTTTTCATGGACGAAAGAGGTAGGATCTGCTTTTGAACAGATCAAGGAACTTTTAACATTAGCACCGATTCTAGTGTTGCTAGATTTTCAGTTACTATTTGAGTTACATACAGATGCGTCCAAAGTTGGAATTGGAGGAGTGTTGAGTCAGAAGGGTCGTCCAATTGCCTACTTCAGTGAAAAACTTTCTGGAGCAAAGATGAGATACAGTACTTATGATGTGGAGTTTTATGCTATTGTGCAGGCCGTGAAACATTGGAGACATTACTTATTCCACAAAGAATTTGTTTTGTATATGGATCATGAAGCATTGAAACATTTACAAGGGCAGAATAAAATTGCAGCTATGCATGCATCGTGGATAGCTTATTTGCAGCAATTTACAATAGTCGTAAAGCACAAGTCTGGAGTAACTAATCGCGTCGCCGATGCATTCAGTCGGAGGAATAATTTACTAACAACCATGCGAGTAGAGGTGATGGGTTTTGACTTACTTCCAGATTTGCTTACTTCAAATTCATATTTTTCCAAGATCCTAGACAAAGTCAAGCAGGGAAACATGGATGGATATATGCTGGTTGATGGTTTTCTATTCAAAGGAAATCAGTTGTGTATTCCAGATTGCAGTCTGCGAATGAAAATCATCAAAGAATTACATGAAGTAGGACACATGGGTCATGACCGTACTATGCAGTTGATCTCAAAGTCTTATTTTGGCCGTCAATGAGGAAGGAGGTTGAAAAGTTCGTTCAGAGGTGCCATATTTGTCAAGTTTCAAAGGGGACAGCAACAAATGCAGGTTTATATATGCCGTTGCCTATATCTACTAAACCATGGGTGGATGTTAGTATGGACTTTATATTGGGATTGCCGAGAACGCAACGTGGCAATGATTCTATCTACGTGGTGGTTGATCGGTTTTCAAAAATGGTACATTTTATCGCATGCAAGAAGACGGCAGATGCAGTTAATGTCGCATAGTTATATTTCAGAGAGATCTATCGTCTTCATGGGTTGCCTGAATCTATTGTATCGGATAGAGACACTCGTTTTCTGAGTCATTTTTGGATGAGTCTATAGAGAATGGTCGGGACAAAGCTGAAATTCAGTAGTGCTTATCATCCACAGACGGATGGACAAACAAAAGTTGTGAATAGATGTCTAGGTAATCTATTGAGATGCCTCGTGAATGACAATTTGAAGAGTTGGGATTCCAAGCTGTGTCAACCTGAGTTTGCACACAACCATGCAGTTAATCGTAGCACTGGGTTCAGTCCATTCCAGGTCGTTTACTCAACAATGCCTAAGGGACCATTAGATTTATCTACAGTACCACAGCAGAAAGGAGTGATCAAACGAGCTAGTGATTTTGTGAATGAATTGCAAGAGTGCCACAAGGTTGTGCAGGAACGATTGCTTAAGGCGAATGAGAAATATAAGCAATCCGCAGATATTAAGCGACGAAATGTTGAGTTCAAAGAAGGAGATTTTGTATATGCAGTATTGACTAAGGATCGATTTCTTATTGGTACTTACAACAAACTCGCTGCTAGAAAGATTGGCCCTTTGGAAATCGTAAAGAAGATTAATGAGAATGCTTATCGGTTAAGATTGCCGGATCATATCCATACTGCTGACGTTTTCAACGTCAAACACTTGATTCCATATCATGAGAATAAGCATGTCGAAGAAGAGGAAAGTGTGAATTCGGGGTCGAATTCTTTTCAACCAGGGGAGGATGATGCAGCGCATCATGATAAGCGGGCGGAACAAACTCGACATAGCGAGTTATGTCAATCGTATGCCAACCATCTTATGTCGCCTGCCTTATAAGATAACGACTCAAGAAAGCAAGCCGCTCATCCTATAAGTCATTCAGTTATGCTGCATCTTTATAAGTCGTTCACTTATGCCACATTTCTCTAAGTCGGTCAGCTATGCCGCCTTGTTCTCTTATGTCGCTATGCCGCCTCTGCCTTATGTCGCCTCCATTATGCCGCAAAGCTTTTATGTCGCTACAAACCATGCTGCCTTAAACTGCTGTGCCGCTTTTTTTAAGCCGTTTTTGTTGTATTTGTTGTGCCGATTTTCTTAAGTCGTGTCGCATGTATGTTGTAACGTGTTGTAATGTCGCATGTTATGTCGTGAGTCGTGAGCTAGTTCTGTTATGTCGCATGTGTTGAGTCGCATGTGTTAAGTCGTGTGTGTACTATGTTTTCCTATAAATAAGGAGGTGTGATGTACATTGTAGGTGGTTGATTTTGAAAATAAATTTGTGTGTGAGCTTTGGCCACCATTGTTGGAAGTTGAGTGCAATCTCCTTCTTCTTTCCATCTTCGGGTTATTCGTGGGTGAATCAACGAATTTGAAGCCAATTCTCGGTATCACTTACGAGTGATCAACGATCGAACTGTAGATCTTTCAACACGGTATCTTGCGAGATCAACGGGTTGGAGATAGCTAGATTCCGGCATCATCACGATCAACGGAATTGAGCATTTATCGTTCTATCAATTTATTTGACACGAAATCATCATTTCGTGAGGAAGATCCTGGATAGGTTGCGACAGTTTGGTATCAAAAACTGTTCGAGCCTAGTCAAAGCTACGTCACATACCAATTAATGCCAGATAATGGTCGTGTTTCCATCTGTTTTGCAATGGTAAATGTAAAGTATTATGTCATTTATGAAGAATTCAATGCACAGACCCACCAGATAGTTTACTATGAGTTTGTGAGTTAGATGTTTACCTGTCAAGATATGTTTTAGCATCTAAATCCTTGGCCATACCTTAACCACATAATATGCATTTATTGTGTTAGTGGCGGTTACCAAACATCAGCTAATAACCATTAATGAGATTGATGATAGCATGAAAAACCATATTTCAAGATAGATTCTTTCGGAGTTACATGCACATATGTGCTAATGAATGGTTAAAAAGGGTGCAAGTGTTATTCATGATAATATAGGTGCAATCAAACCTACAAATGAAGCAACTGATGGGATAACTTTTATACACGGATTTGCAAAATTAGGCTTATTACATTGCTAGCATAGAACGACGTAATAGATTTATCAAATAACTTGTAAGTTTTGAATTCAAATAAGTTTTGGGTTCATATCTAAGCAACATAAGACATTTCTTAAGAGCACAAATGATAAGAGGGCTGAAACCAGGACAATCATCTGTTATTATATTACATTTGTTAATGAATATGGACCCCATATAGTTGGAATGATGTATGAATAAGTATCAAGCAAGAAATGAAGATTTTAGCATACTGGTAAAAAAGAATATAACATACTACTGATATATTTTGCATTAGACATTAGAGCTTACGCTTGAGCTATATATTTGTACAAGCTGTTTTCGACTGTCGAAACATAGCCATATAAAAACAAAGAAAAAATAGAAGTCGTCTCCTGAAATGTTGAAACTATGCTATACACTCAAGAGTATAGAAGTAACTGTATCTGCTTAGTGGACATAACTCAAGAGTCCTGAGGTAAAACTTTGAAGTCGTCAATCGATCCTTTAATAGAAAGAGGAATCGTACGCAGATAAAATTGAGATTATATTTCTATATTATGGTGAAATACTCATTGGACATAGGGATAGGGATGGCAATGTGGCGGGTCTAGGGTCTAAACCCACTAGACCCGCCCCTGTTTTTACCCATTTGGACCCGTTCCATTGGATCATCCGGACGGGTAGACTCATGACCCACTCAAAAGAGATTTGGGTCTATGGTCGGCTTTGGGCTTGGCCGATCCGCCCCAACCTTACCCGCACTACTACGATCGCATGAAAACGCTTTATTGCTACAACGATGATATGTTAATCTTTCCATACATAAGTGCTTATAACATGGATAATCTAATGTTCCATTCAATAAGTTATATTATTTTATGGTACTAAGTTGTGCCACTAATAATTATATAATAACATACACATATTTTTCCTAAACCGTTATCATGCGCCTCATTTCTATAATTTAACTTATCACTGTAAACACATTGATATCTATATTCACTGTATCATTTAGTGACAATCCCTCTTATAAATATAATGAATAAATACATTTATATTAATACATAATTTTGAATAAATATGCAAAGTATCACCGGGTCTTGGGGCGGGGCAGGTCTACCCTGACCCGCATAGGTTTCGGGTACGGGGCGAAAGTTCAGACCCACACCGGTTTTACGGGACCAGTCCGGGGCAGGGTTTAAAAAACCTGAGGTGGGTCTGGAATATAAAAACCCGCCCCATTGCCATCCCTAATTGGATATGATGATATTGACCATTTATAAAAGAACTTATTTTTCCACGAACACTTCAATTGGAAGCTTAACACCATGTTATACTAAAATCATCATTGTAGTGTAACAACTATCGTTTTTGTTGCCTTTGGGATAACTTCCACTGCACTCTAAAAATGTTCTCTCAATTGCTTTTGACATCATTATTTCTACGGGCTTTGCTTCAAAACTAATGATCTATACAGAAATTTTAATAGTGAATTTATAAGAATAAAGTATCGAAAAGTCATTTAAGTCAATGAATTATCATTGCATTGGTCTCCAAAATCAAGTGTGAAATCGCTTATGTTGAGCAAATTTTTTGAAATATATATAGGATTGGCTACACCTCATTTTTGCTACACCTTGAATCCCCTTGATTTCAACCACATGTTCCAAATTAAATTATATACCATCTCTCTCCTAAAGTGAGAGAGAGAAGGTATATTATTTAATTCGTAACACGTGGTTGAAATCAGAGGGGATTTGAGATGTAGCAAAAATGAAGTGTAGCCGATCCTAACCCTATATATATATATTTGTGTTTGTGTGTGTGATGTTGAGGTCAAGTTCTCACTAATCTATATAACACATCTTTGGACAGCATTGTAACATCCCCTATCTTGAGGTCCGAAGTTAAGCGCTACAGATGCTGCAGTCATCCATAGTATTAACTTCCGGTGACAAAATACGGTAATGTTAATAGTATTCATAATATCAGAAGCACATGATATGAAATAAAATTGACACAGATTTCAAAACAGCTTTTCTGATTACATTCAAATCAATATTTCATATTAAGATACATAATACCAAAACGAATACCAGGTTTTGATCAAATATAATTATTACAAATTACACCAAGAGCGGCATGTGAAGATGCCCCATTGGATGATCAGAGTACTAAATAGACATATCTATCATAAATACATCACATCGGAAATAAAAATAAATAGTTCCTACATAGCTAACTTTTCCTCCTGCACGTCTTCGGAAGCTTATTCGTCCAACCTACTAAACCTGAAAACCCTAACTCTCAATCTACTTAGATTAAATTTTGAGCACCCAAAAGTTTAAGGGGAAAACATAAACTTCGAGTTAGACATAAAGCCTGATGTGAATAATATTATTATATCTCGGTTTACTGATATTAAGTGAGACCACGCCGCTTAGCAAAATGGGTTTCCCCTCACAAATATCCCTTGAAAGCATATCTTTTGCAAATCGGAATCCTGCAATCAAACCGATTATAGCAATAATAGCACGTACATATATGCATAAAATCAGAAAACCAATGGACCATCTATCAATACTATAGTTTTACTTGGCTAACTATTAACCATTGGTCGACTTGGCTTACTAGACATACTCAATAATCTAATTTATGTTAGACATAATAATGGGTTGACTGCCCTTAACCTTCTTTTCTAGGGTCTACTGAACCTAATGGTTTTACGGGTTTACTAATAACCTATCTTTACTCTATATATTCCCTTCTATGTGTAACCTCAATTTCGTCCCACCTGTGACAAGCCCCCCACACTAAAATTTTGGACTTATTTTAGCTAGGGGCTAATAGCTAAAGTATAGGGCGCGGCCCTACACCATTCCCATCCGGTCTTCTAATATCTGAGTCATAAACTTAGGGTTAACTACCCTATTCATGTTTCATTTCTTCCCTTAGGGTTAACTATCCTGTTAAAACTTTTTTTCCTTGTAAATAATATTCACAAATGATTTACCCCTGAAATCATACCTTTATAAAATAAGGAAATCATATACTTTACTTAAAACACTTATGCCATGATATATATATATGCTTTACATGAAAAAGTGTTGATAAAACCTTATCAATGGGATTATCTATCCCATCAAAGTAAGTTAAAAACCCCCCTTTTAACTTAGAAAGCTTTAGGCTATAAGGCCAAAACAATGCCTTCGAAACCTTTGAAAATAGACCTTTTGGAATCATTATTTAATCCTTAAACATCCTTTTTCGAAATCATTAAACTTGTCTTTCGAAAACATTAGAGATCTCCCCTTTGAAACCCATATTACATACCTTTCAAAAATATTGAAAATTTTCACTTAAAGCATACCTTTCGAAAGTATTGGATTCAAGTAAAAGTTTGTGGAAACACTGCTTCAAAAACTTTGGGTTTAACTTTTAATATGACTAAGGGTCATAAAGAACTAGGGCGAAAGCATTGCTTTCGAAAGCATATACCCTAAGTAAAAGAAAGAGGATGATTTTGAAACCAACTCCTTCGAAACCATCACCTTAGAAACCATTTTAAAAGTAGTTAAACTACCCTTTCGAAAGCATTGAGAATGCGGCTTCAGAGTATAAAGGTGAAAGCTCCCTTTCGAAAGCATTGAGAATGCAGCTTTAGAGTATAAAGGCGAAAGCACCCTTTCGAAAGCATTGATTCGAAAGGTTTGAATGCAGCAGCATGGATTTTGTTTTTTTGAAAGCTTCTTTTACAATATAAAGGCGGCAACCCATTCGAAAGCTCTTTGATATAAACAAAGCAAGTTGATTAAGTCAAAAGCTAACTCCAACCCTTTCGAAAGCATCGTTTACAAATGAAAACAATTTAAAGTTAATAAGAGTGTCTTCTACCCCTTTAAAAGCATGGTTTCGACGCTATACCTTCCGCCTTTCTCCAATTCATTACGTATCAATTGTTCGATAACATGTACATTGGTTTCGACTTGGCCATGGGCACAGGTATGGTGTCGAAAGACACTGATGGAAGTGGCAAAGCAGTAAATTTAAACAAAACTATTTTATAGCCTTTTTAAAGTAATTGCTTTTTAATTAATATGCCTTATTTGTCAAAATACAATTGGTTTCCCATTTCTTTTCAAAATTTTCTTTTCTAAAAATGCTGCCGAATTCAGAAATTAGCAATAAAACATTTAACAAAGAAGTCCTTCTCCTTGGTAAAATATATAAAACATTTAAGTCCCGTACCTTAAATAATTTTATATTAAAATATTTTAGGAAAATTTCCCAAAAATTTTCATAATTCACTTCTAATATTTTTTCAACATATTTATATTTCAGACCCAAAAGCAATATATAATCGCTGTAATTAATTTAAACCCAAAATTAGTTATTTTCTCCCATAAAAATTCATAATAAATCCACCATAGCTTAGAAAATCAGGAAACTTAAAACCCACTTCATAAATAACATTTTCAATTATATATCAAAAACACAAGTCATTTGGATGTCATTTAATAGGTTTTCCAATCAAAACTTATCATAAAACCTACATGAAGCAACATAAATCATCAACAAGCATATATTTCCATTTAAACAATCATATCATGGCATATTACCTGCAAAATCAATTCAGATCTTAAGTAGAAACCAAAATCAATAAAAATGAAATGCAAGATCATTATTTACCTTAGCTTGTTTTTAAGAAGGTTGAGATTTGTCTTTTGATTGATTTGCTTAAGCTTCCCACTTGAATCTTAGCTTTTCTTCTTCTTGATTCTCTTAATGGTGGCCGGCCGAGCTTACAAGGGTTTTAGTTTTGTTTGCAATTGAAAAAATGAACAAAGAATGAAGATAAGAAGGGTTTAGGGTATAAGAACATGACCTATTTCTATTTTGCCCTTATCACATTCCTTCTACTTACTAAATTTTATTTCTCTTTTGCTTACTTTTATTAAGGCATGGCCCCCTTTTATTGGTTAACAAATCTCAATCCCTTAACCATCTAAATTATTTCATTTATCTTATTAAATGCTCTAAATAATGTTAGTCAAAATTAGGGTCATTACAGTCTCCCCTCCTTAAAGAATTTCGTCCTTGAAATTACGATAAGGTACTCATAACAAACAAACATAAAGGTAAATCATACAATGAAACAAGTCAGGATAAGTATCTCTAATCTTGCTCTTAGTTTCCCAAGTACAGTCTCTCTCGTCGTCACTCCACTGGACTTTGACTAATCCGATTGTCTTGTTCCTTAGTCTCTTCTCATCCCTCGCGAATATATGATCTGGTTTTCTGACTATAGTCATATCCGGCTCCACTACTAAATCATCTAACACAGTTGGTGCAATAGTAGTTTCTGCATCTCGAATACACTTCCTTGGATGAGAAACATGAAAGACATTGTGGACTCCTGTCAAACTATTCGGTAACTCTACTCTATATGCGAGTTCCCTGATCCTTTCTACAATAGAAAATGGTCCAACAAATCTTGGTGCTAATTTTACCGATTTTCCAAATCTGATTACACCTTGACAAAAACATGATCTCCAACTTCTAAGCCCATCCGACTTTTGTCAGCATAATTCTTCTGCCTAGACTGAGCTTCCTTCATTCTAGCTCGAATTAACTCAATATTTTCTATAGCTTCTCTAACCAAATCTGGACCAAGAACTAACCTATCCTTGGCCTCTACCCAACAAACAGGAGGTTTGCATAGCCTTCCATACAAAGCTTCAAATGGTGTCATCCCTATACTAGTCTGATAACTGTTGTTATACGAAAACTCGACGAAGTGTATGTGGTCTTCACATGATCCTCCAAAGTCTAGTACACTAGCTCTTAACAAATCACCTAAGATTTTGTTAACTCTTTCCGTCTATCCATCTGTATGTGGATGGTAAACGGTACTCATCTTGAGCTTGGTACCCAAAGTCTCTTGTAGTCTTTTCCAGAATTCGCTAGTGAATAAGGAATCTCTGTCACTTACTATACTACTACGAATTCCATGCAGTCTAACTACATTCTTCAGGAATAATTTAGTCAAAACAAGTGTCGTCCTGGTTGACTTAACTAGAATGAAATGGGCACTCTTGGTCAACCTGTCCACCATGACCCATATACTTTCATTTTCTCGATTTGACCTTGGCAACCCGTCTATAAAATCCATTTAGATAGAATCCCATTTCCAAACTAGAACATCGAAAGGCTGATGTAACCCATTTTGTTTCTGATGTTCGGCTTTTACGTGTTGAAAGTTCAAACATTGCTTCACCCATAAGCTTACATCTCTCTTCATACCTTCCCAGAAGAAACTCCTTTTCATGTCCTGATACATCTTAGTTCCTCTTGGATGAATGGTGAACTTTGAACGATGGCACTCTCCAAGAACTTCTTTCCTAATGTTTCCCACATTCGGAACACATAGTCGTCCTTTCTTCCTCAACCATCCATTCTGGTCAAGGCTGAAATCTTTCAAGTCATCGCTCTCCATTCCATCCCTTAACTTTTTGATCCATTCAGCTAATAATAGATCCTCTCCTTGCTTAGAAGCAATCCTTTTGATCATCATCGATCGAACTTCTAAAAATGACAACCTAGCAATTTCTTGACTAGAACTACTCTTAGACCTCCATTGTACTCCACATGTAGTCAACGCTTCTAAATCTTTCCACTCAGCTATCATTACCAATACTGCATTCTGATGCTTCCTGCTAAGTGCATCTGCCACCTTATTCTCTTTTCCTAGAGTGTACTCAATACCAAAGTCATAAGAGGCTAAAAACTCTAACCACCTCTGTTGTCTCATATTCAACTACTTTTGAGAGAATAAATACCTTAGTGACTTATGATTCGTATACAACTTGAATCTTTCTCTCAAAAGATAATGTCTTTGCACCTTCAATGCGAAAGTTACTGCAGCTAATCCCAAATCATGAATTGGATATCTAACTTCATACGGTCTAAGCTGCCGTGAAGCATAGGCAATCACTTTACCTCTTTGCATTAACACTGCTCCTAACCCTGTTCCCCATGCATCCGTGTACACCACTATGTCGTGATTCCCCTCTGGAACAACTAACACATGTGCATTCATCAATAAGTGTTTCAATTTCTAGAATGCCTCTTCACACTTATCAATCTAAACAAACTTCTCTTTCCTCATTAACTTAGTCATCGGTGCCGCTATCTGCGAAAAATCCTTAGTGAATCTCCGATAATATCCAGCTAATCCAAGAGAACTCTTTATCTCAATCGTTGTCTTGGGTCTTTTTGAATTATTCATCGCCTCGATCTTAGCCAGATCTACGGACAACCCTTTTCCTGAGACTACATGACCAAGAAACTTCACTTCCTTCTTTCAGAAATGACACTTCAAAAATTTTTCTTTCAGTTGATGCTGCCTTAACGTCTCAAGCACCACTCTAAGATGAACTTCATGCTCTCTTTCATCCTTAGAGTATATCAAAATGTCATCTATGAACACTAACACAAATCTGTCTAGAAGCTCATGGAAGACCATGTTCATTAAGTCCACGTTACCGACGTACTAGTTAATCTGAATGGCATTACTAACCATTCGTATGATCCGTATCTTGTTATAAACGTCGTTAAAGGAATACTATCTTCAGCCACTCTAAGCTGATGAAACCCTGTTGCCAAATCCAACTGGAAAAATATTTTGGCTCCACTCAACTGGTCGAAAAAATCGCCAATTCTAGGTAACGGATATCGATTCTTTATAGTTTTCTCATTCAACTTACGATAATCGACACATAACCTTAACGATCCATCCGGTTTCTTTACAAACATTACGACTGCTCCCAAGGGCGAACTACTTGGTCTGATAAAGTTCTTACTTTCCAAATCCACCAACTGCACCTTTAACTCCTTTATCTTGGTAGGTGTTATTTTGCTTGGTGGTCTACTCACTGGTTCTACTCCTAGTACTAAATCTATCCGAAACTCAATGGCTTGTTTCGGCAGCAGTCCTACTACGGGCTCAAAGACGTCTGTGAATTCTCTAACAACAAAAACTCGGTTCAACTCGTCTTCTTCTCCTTAACACCCAATAAAGCATTTACCTCAATACCAGGGTCTTCTCTGGAGTATATAATTCGATCACTACAACTAGGGTGTTTAAGTGATATTTTCCAATCATGGCAAAATATTCTAACATCATACTTACTTAACCAATCAATACCTAGAAAAATTCCGAACCCTACGAAATCAAATACATGCAAACTACAAGCAAATATATGACCTAACAATTCAAACTCTAAGTAGTCATATCTCATCCTAAGAGTCATATACCCTCTTATCGGATTCGCAACCCTTAAGGAAGTTACTAGGTATGAGGGTTTTAGGTTAAGCTTATCAACCAAACAATGAGATATAAAAGAATGCGATGCACTAGTATCAAATAGAACTCTAACTGATACACTATGAATCAAAAGCATACCTCCCAACACAGCTTTTCCCTTCTCCTGTAACGACCCGTAAATTTCAACTGTTTTAATAACGTAATTAGTTGAAATTTTGTGAAATTTTAAACGATAAAATTTTGAAATAAAAATTTAATATTTGGAATACGTCTAGTTAAACATAGCAACTGGTAAATTTTCGTCCGAAAATATGAAAGTTTATTTCGCGCGTAAATTCACTTCTATTTAACCAGTTAAAAGTGATGAAAAATAAATGTTCCGAAATCTAAATATTTTTACATAGGAAAAATCTAAACCATTTTCTGAGCAAGATGTCAGTTTGTAGTTTTTCAAAATTTGGACATCTATTGCTCCGTCGTTCTTATTTTCTGCAAAATAACAGCATTCTGGTACCGATATCGATTTTTATCGGATGATCGTACCACTGATATCTGTATACCGTTTTGATCGCCTCGTCATGCTGACCTCTACGGTATATTTATTTCGATGTTTTGAAGTCCGGTACACAGCGGAATTCGCAAAACTGGCGATCGTATCGGTACAGGATCCGTACCGTTTAGAACTTTGAATTCCTTCGTCCATTTATTTACCCACCATTTGAAACCAATGGTCAATTGCTGTGATTATTACATAAATTCTCGTGGCTTTTATTTTTCCCAAAACAGCTGGCATCCAACTATTGTAATTCCTCCTATTCATAATTTTGGTCGTTTCATTTTTGATCATTCACATTACATTTCAAATTGTTTTCTCTGAAACAAAAGCTCCTCTTCATTTTGCCGAGCCTCTTCCATTCCGCCTCTCTTCACCTCAGCCTCTCGGCCTCTGCTACCCTCTGCATCCAACCTTGATCGTGCTCACCTTCCAAGTCCACCACCACGAACCTGGACCCCACCGATCTGTCAACCACCACCGCCTTCCTATCTCAACCAGCCACCCTCCTCTACTGCCCCTCCCACGTCATGCCCAGACAACCACCGATCCACACAACAGACCTCGTGCGCCTCTTCCTCCTCGACCGCTCTGCCCGTTTATCCTTCATAGCCAAAGCCAAGGTCCACCTTACTATCATGTTCTTAAGCCTTCCGTGTATATATATATAATAAGGTAAAGTATGTCTGTTTTATTGAATACATTATTGCAGAGCTGTATATATTATATATGTATTTGTTGATGGGTTTTTAATATATATTTATAATGGTTTATGCGTGTATACGAACTGCTTTGCATGAAGTATAGTTTTATACGCATATGGGCGTAAATAACCTGTTAGAAAGTTATAAAATATAGTTACCATCTTTACATATTAAGTTCATTAACAATGTACGGAAGTTATTTTGTTTTACCTAGTACATTAGTTGTATAGGAACCTTTGTCTGCATTGTATATTTGTTTGCATGCTAGTTATATATTATTTATATATAATAAGTTTACACTTTGTATATAGGTATGTTTATAAATTTCGTATGCAATATCTTATGAATAGTGGTGCAAGTTTTAAGTTGCTGTATATAATAATATATACTAAAAAGGTTGCAGTACTATATGTCTATATGGTTGGGTTTTAAAGCATATATATATATATATATATATATATATCTTTGGTTAAACTGTTAATACATAAGCTATGTAAGTGAATGTTATAATGATGATGTTTGTTCAGTCTGTTATTTTGCAAAGGAAGGTTGTATGTGCATTTCTTATGGCTAATCTAATGGTTATGATAAAGAGCTGTATTATACAGTATAGTATATTATGTTATATAGTGGAAATGTTAGTTATAAAAGTTATTACCTAGGTGCATACAGGATGGTGATGTACGGCTAGTTTATATATAAATTTTGTTATGTAGGTTAGTTCATAAATTTACATATATATCCAGTTTGAATAATTTTCAGTTTATGTTAGTTTCGAAATATACATAAAAGTAAAAAGTATTGTAAATAAAAGATTCACCTGTGACTGCTGATAAGATCTCTACTCTTAGCCTTTCCTTTCTAAATATATATATAAAAACTTGTACATATTTTGATTTCTAGAAATATATATATATACATTCAGTAGTCATATTGTTACAGTATATAGTATGTATAGTGATGGGTCTACAGGCCTTTCGTTTTTTTATAAAATATTATGAATATGTACATTTATTATATACAAGGTACTTGCATTCCACGTTCCAAGGATTATATATAATAAGTGTGGAGTATTATATTCTTTGTTTGAATAGATATGTAATTTTTACGTGTCTATAGTTATAATATTTATATAATACGTTATATTTTGATAGTTCGATCTGTTATATGTTGTTGGTCTGCACACCTAGGTATATATATATATATATTAACCAAGGTATGTATATCTTGTTGTATATTTTAATACAGCGTCTGCATATGTTGGCCAGTTGTATAATGTTAGTATATTTTTGCAGTGAATAAATATATAATATATGTGTTGATTTTATTATGTGTGTTTTGGTTAAACAACGATTTGAAATATGTATACTTAGTTAACATACGTTTGGATTAATTTGTAAATGAATATAATACATGTTTATTTGAGTTAAAAATATGATTTATATATGGTTATATATAGCTAGATACATAGGAATTCACTCATACTGTTTATCATCATCGATACAATTCTAATTTGATTTCGTCAAATTTCTATCAGCTTGGCCGTCGAGCCCGTATCCATCTGGCTTGTTTGGCAGTCGTGCTTGCATTCGTAACTCTATTTCGGTATACGTGTCCGTGTGCGTATCTGTGTCATCTCCTAAATCCTCTAGCCTCGAAAGGTGAGCACTCACTCACGATTAACGTTCTTTTATTTATTAGATTTGATTTCAATTGAAACGACAATTGAAATATGCTGCTATTAGTTAATTACACTGTTATATATGCTATTACCTGTATCAGTTCACCTGTGACATCTGACACCTTTATCTGTTAATTATTTATGCGATGATAATACAGTTTGGCTGATAATTGATTGATTGTTGATGTTTATATTGGACGTTAAATTGTTAATGTTAAAATGATAAATAGTATGAAATTGAACTTGATATAGGATAATTAAATGTTAAATTTGATTAACTAACATTTGTATAATATGACCCCTTTACCTGTTGAATTTATTGACATGTAGGATTTGTTTAATTACATCTTGAACCACTGAATGTATGTTGTTAAATTGATGATGTATGAAATTGTAAATAGATGACAAGTGAAAACCGTAATGTAATAATCTTTAATCTACATGAAATGATAGTGTAGATTCTAAAAATAATTATATTAATTCGTACAAATAACAATGCGAATTAATACGGTTATTTCGGGATTATTTGAATTGATTATTGGATTGTTATTGATTATTGTTATTGCTTGTTTATTTACTTTGACACCATCCCAGTTATCACACTGCAAGTTCCCTTTACTATGTTTTGATTTTGAATTGAATTGGAATCGGGTTGAAATGATAAATACCCAAATTGAACTTTGACTTAGGATAGAAAATTAAATAAAACCCGATTGGTCAATAATTTGATTTAAAAATAAAATGAAGATTTTATTTGAATAAATAATATGGTTTTGAAATGAAGTTGAAATTTGAATTTTTTTAATGAAAGGAAAGTGTTAATATTTAATAATCTGAAACAAAATATTAACAATGTAATTGATGAAAGAATGTTGTTTAATTTGAGAAATGATTGGATTAAGTTGAAATTATAATTAAGTTTGAAATTATTAAACTTTGAAATTATTTAATAATTAAGTTTTGAATTTATTTAATAATTAAATAAGATTGAATTATTTAATGATTAAATTGAATTGGATTTCTTTAAATAAGAAAATTGAACTTTTGAATAAGTGAATTTTACTTCGTAAATAATTGAAATTGAGTTTCTTTATTAATTAAGTCTTGGAAATTATTTAAGTAAGTAAATAAGTGAAATTGAATTTCTTTAACAAGAAATAAAATGTGATTTATTGAAATTAATGTAAGACTTGAAAATTAAAGGATTTGATTTGATGAATTTAATTTAATTCAAATTTTAAGTTTTGAAATAAGGAAGTTGAATTTAAATAATGGATTTAATGAATTGGAAATTTAATGGAAATTGTTTTGAATGGCAAGTTTACTTAATGAATATTGAATGAAATTGATAAATGAATTTAAATTGATTTGAATGTTAAATTAATTTAAATGATTTCGGAATGAAACTTATATACGAATTTGAATCAATATTTGAATTGGTTTAAATAAAGATTGAAATTGAATTATAAGATTTTGAAAGTATGAATTTGGAAGTTTTGAAACGTAAATTTATGGAATTGGTTTTGAAAGACAAACGAAATGTTGATTTACGAATTGAAATTGAAATTGAAATTGATTTTGTTTTGAAATAAATAAACAACCAATCGGTGTAATAATTACGGAAGTTATTAAAGAGACCGGAATTCGGTTATGGATATACTCTCTATCTAAACCGAAAACCACTTTAATAACTATACGCGGAGTGATGATCCAGAATGAAGTGGTTGGAATGATGTTCGTGTTGACTGAAGAAAGAGAACGATGATGGATAGCCTTGACACTTGTGTCAAATTGGAAATGACTAAAAAAGGAGCTGTGCCGGGCCAATGGAGGATTAGCTACCTCAAGTGGACACACTTCTTCGAACTACTTATACTTGTTGTCGATTGGTGCACCCTTGATTTTGGGAGTGTTGTTTCACGGTGTTGCGGGCGCTGCGGCGTTGCGTTCTCACCAGTCCGGATCAGGCGAACGGTAGTATCACTACCTTGGGTATTGCCTCATGTGCCTTGTCATACTTGTATTCCATTTATACGCGACCACTACGATTTTGATTTGTACCTTTAGTATATGGATTGCCCGCTGGTGACTTCCGGTTTTGGGGAAACTACGGTCTTGTATATGCTTTTGGGAATAAAAATGTGTTAAGGGTGGAATGGGCCATGACTTAACGCTATTTTGATATCTTCTTATATTACTGATAGACATTATCTACTTAGCGTACATTACTACCTAGTAGATAGTTTGACGGATCCTTAAAGGATGGTTATTCCAAACATCCTTTGAGTTACTTGTATTTCAATTGCTAGTTCACTTGAGTTGGATTTATTAATATAAGAATGTTAATCCTGACTCGAGTGTTTTGTGTTTTGCTTTACGCTCGGGTCAGACTGAGTGGTTCAGCTTTCGAGACTTACCTTTGGAGTTGGAGCTTCGCTTGGAGATCCAGCTATCTATCCTGCTTTCAGATATTCGATGATTCCAGTGATGTACTTTGATTTGTATCTGATGTATTGTATTACTCTTCTGTTGTAAACTCTGATGTATTTATATATTCATATAGTAGCTTCATGAACTACTATCTCTTTTAATTCCGCTGCATTTATTACTCTGTGTCTGTGATCTGTGATTATTTATTTACTATATATGTTCAGTTTTTCCAAATTTAAATTAACAACGCGGTATTTTGAGCAATTCAACTCCGGCATGAGTGTCTACCTATACACTTATAATGGACGCGAATGGTCCAAAATGGCGGGTCGTTACAGTTGTTATCAGAGCTTAGGTAGCTCTAGGCAAAACTTAACATATAAGGTAAATGTATTTACAGAATCACTCTCATTCGAGTTTCAATCTCTTCCTTTTGACTCGATTCTTTCGAATTTTGGAACGTTCCCTCGGTTTCGGAATTCATTCGTGTCCCTCACTATTCGTCTTCTTTCGATTCTGGAGCATCCCATAACTCCACTTCGAATAATCTTTATAATGAGTCGGCAATCTCGCCAATCTCAAATTTATTTGTAAAGGAGTGAAACTCTTTCACAGTCGCGTCGATTTACCGGAGATTTCTGTATCCTCGGTTTACGATGCTATCTATCTCCTGCTATACCTGAATTCTATCTCTTGAGATCAAGTGTTGATTTACCTCGGAATCCAGCATCGATCTTATTCTTGAAGTCACGGTTGACCCGGTTAAGGTTGCCCGCGACTTATATAAAATTTATCCATCGCCTTATTTTGTTATTTAATTATCTCGCCTTTGTTTCAAACCTATCTTCGAATCAAATTTCTCTTTGATTTAAGTCCATCAAATTTGAATCCCTATCCTTATTTTGAAAATCCATTCCTGTATCGTCGAGCAAAGAAATGTATTTCTAAATTTATATTAAAAATGTTGTTTTCAAATTTGATAAACAAAATAGTTTTGAATGATTATATTATATATAAATATAAGTTTTCTGAAATTAAATTGTTAATGAATTTGTTGTCTGAAATAATAATATTAGATTTTCATTTATTGTTTTGTAAACCATTGACTATTGCATAATATAAATAAATGAATTTATAAACTTGGTTATAAATTGATTGGAATTTGAAATGAATTTAATTCAGAAATTTGAGAATTTAATTTCCAATGATTTCCGAACTATGGTTTTAAAGGTTTAAAATGCACATTATTTAAAGGTATTTTGACTATAATTTGTTTCCAAAGAATTCTAATGTATATTATTTAAAGTATTTTCAAATAGAAACCGTTTTCAAAAATTTTTAAAATGTTGAAATCAGTGCTCTTCTCTTTGTCGCTGGAAAATAATTTTGGTGATGGCGGCCGCATCATCGACATTCATTTTCGAGTTTCGAAGTGGAGAAACCATTCTGTAGCTTTGCTACGGTTTTGTTTTGAAAAAAAATATATTTTGATTTGAATTTCTTCAGTATATTTTGATTCACATATACATAGGTATCTTATTTTAAAATTTAATTTAATTGATATAAATATATTATATATATCTCTGAGTTGTTTTAAGTTAATCGGAAATCTAATTCTAAAATTTTGTTAAAAGTTGATTTTAATTATAAATAAAACCAAAATTTGGAATAAAGAAGAATTTAAAATTGTTGAAGAAAATATGATTATAATAAAAGACTATTCAAGTTTATGATTTTGGAAATTGTTAATAAAAGATAATTGGATAATAAAACAATGAATAAATGAGATAAATAAAATAAAAATTTGTTTTGAAGAAATCTTTTGGTATCAAATATTAATAAATTGGAATTAAATCAACTTATTGAAATACCCTGAATTTTAAATCAAATATTGAGTATTAATTAAGATAAATTGAAATTTATACGGTTTAAACTAATTGTTTTATTTTTGTTTTCAATCTGTTTTCATTCTAGTTGTCTCTATTCTCCTACCTCGTTCCTTTTCGGGGACGAAAAGTTTTGAGTGGGGGAGAATGTAACGACCCGTAAATTTCAACTGTTTTAATAACGTAATTAGTTGAAATTTTGTGAAATTTTAAAAGATAAAATTTTGAAATAAAAATTTAATATTTGGAATACGTCTAGTTAAACATAGCAACTGGTAAATTTTCGTCCGAAAATATGAAAGTTTATTTCGCGCGTAAATTCACTTCTATTTAACCAGTTAAAAGTGATGAAAAATAAATGTTCCGAAATCTAAATATTTTTACATAGGAAAAATCTAAACCATTTTCTGAGCAAGATGTCAGTTTGTAGTTTTTCAAAATTTGGACATCTATTGCTCCGTCGTTCTTATTTTCTGCAAAATAGCAGCATTCTGGTACCGATATCGATTTTTATCGGATGATCGTACCACTGATATCTGTATACCGTTTTGATCGCCTCGTCATGCTGACCTCTACGGTATATTTATTTCGATGTTTTGAAGTCCGGTACACAGCGGAATTCGCAAAACTGGCGATCGTATCGGTACAGGATCCGTACCGTTTAGAACTTTGAATTCCTTCGTCCATTTATTTACCCACCGTTTGAAACCAATGGTCAATTGCTGTGATTATTACATAAATTCTCGTGGCTTTTATTTTTCCCAAAACAGCTGGCATCCAACTATTGTAATTCCTCCTATTCATAATTTTGGTCGTTTCATTTTTGATCATTCACATTACATTTCAAATTGTTTTCTCTGAAACAAAAGCTCCTCTTCATTTTGCCGAGCCTCTTCCATTCCGCCTCTCTTCACCTCAGCCTCTCGGCCTCTGCTACCCTCCGCATCCAACCTTGATCGTGCTCACCTTCCAAGTCCACCACCACGAACCTGGACCCCACCGATCTGTCAACCACCACCGCCTTCCTATCTCAACCAGCCACCCTCCTCTACTGCCCCTCCCACGTCATGCCCAGACAACCACCGATCCACACAACAGACCTCGTGCGCCTCTTCCTCCTCGACCGCTCTGCCCGTTTATCCTTCATAGCCAAAGCCAAGGTCCACCTTACTATCATGTTCTTAAGCCTTCTGTGTATATATATATAATAAGGTAAAGTATGTCTGTTTTATTGAATACATTATTGCAGAGCTGTATATATTATATCTGTATTTGTTGATGGGTTTTCAATATATATTTATAATGGTTTATGCGTGTATACGAACTGCTTTGCATGAAGTATAGTTTTATACGCATATGGGCATAAATAACCTGTTAGAAAGTTATAAAATATAGTTACCATCTTTACATATTAAGTTCATTAACAATGTACGGAAGTTATTTTGTTTTACCTAGTACATTAGTTGTATAGGAACCTTTGTCTGCATTGTATATTTGTTTGCATGCTAGTTATATATTATTTATATATAATAAGTTTACACTTTGTATATAGGTATGTTTATAAATTTCGTATGCAATATCTTATGAATAGTGGTGCAAGTTTTAAGTTGTTGTATATAATAATATATACTAAAAAGGTTGCAGTACTATATGTCTATATGGTTGAGTTTTAAAGCATATATATATATATATATATATATATCTTTGGTTAAACTGTTAATACATAAGCTATGTAAGTGAATGTTATAATGATGATGTTTGTTCAGTCTGTTATTTTGCAAAGGAAGGTTGTATGTGCATTTCTTATAGCTAATCTAATGGTTATGATAAAGAGCTGTATTATACAGTATAGTATATTATGTTATATAGTGGAAATGTTAGTTATAAAAGTTATTACCTAGGTGCATACAGGATGGTGATGTACGGCTAGTTTATATATAAATTTTGTTATGTAGGTTAGTTCATAAATTTACATATATATCCAGTTTGAATAATTTTCAGTTTATGTTAGTTTCGAAATATACATAAAAGTAAAAAGTATTGTAAATAAAAGATTCACCTGTGACTGCTGATAAGATCCCTACTCTTAGCCTTTCCTTTCTAAATATATATATCAAAACTTGTACATATTTTGATTTCTAGAAATATATATATACATTCAGTAGTCATATTGTTACAGTATATAGTATGTATAGTGATGGGTCTACAGGCCTTTCGTTTTTTTATAAAATATTATGAATATGTACATTTATTATATACAAGGTACTTGCATTCCACGTTCCAAGGATTATATATAATAAGTGTGGAGTATTATATTCTTTGTTTGAATAGATATGTAATTTTTACGTGTCTATAGTTATAATATTTATATAATACGTTATATTTTGATAGTTCGATCTGTTATATGTTGTTGGTCTGTACACCTAGGTATATATATATATTAACCAAGGTATGTATATCTTGTTGTATATTTTAATACAGCGTCTGCATATGTTGGCCAGTTGTATAATGTTAGTATATTTTTGCAGTGAATAAATATATAATATATGTGTTGATTTTATTATGTGTGTTTTGGTTAAACAACGATTTGAAATATGTATACTTAGTTAACATACGTTTGGATTAATTTGTAAATGAATATAATACATGTTTATTTGAGTTAAAAATATGATTTATATATGGTTATATATAGCTAGAAACATAGGAATTCACTCATACTGTTTATCATCATCGATACAATTCTAATTTGATTTCGTCAAATTTCTATCAGCTTGGCCGTCGAGCCCGTATCCATCTGGCTTGTTTGGCAGTCGTGCTTGCATTCGTAACTCTATTTCGGTATACGTGTCCGTGTGCGTATCTGTGTCATCTCCTAAATCCTCTAGCCTCGAAAGGTGAGCACTCACTCACGATTAACGTTCTTTTATTTATTAGATTTGATTTCAATTGAAACGACAATTGAAATATGCTGCTATTAGTTAATTACACTGTTATATATGCTATTACCTGTATCAGTTCACCTGTGACATCTGACACCTTTATCTGTTAATTATTTATGCGATGATAATACAGTTTGGCTGATAATTGATTGATTGTTGATGTTTATATTGGACGTTAAATTGTTAATGTTAAAATGATAAATAGTATGAAATTGAACTTGATATAGGATAATTAAATGTTAAATTTGATTAACTAACATTTGTATAATATGACCCCTTTACCTGTTGAATTTATTGACATGTAGGATTTGTTTAATTACATCTTGAACCACTGAATGTATGTTGTTAAATTGATGATGTATGAAATTGTAAATAGATGACAAGTGAAAACCGTAATGTAATAATCTTTAATCTACATAAAATGATAGTGTAGATTCTAAAAATAATTATATTAATTCGTACAAATAACAATGCGAATTAATACGGTTATTTCGGGATTATTTGAATTGATTATTGGATTGTTATTGATTATTGTTATTGCTTGTTTATTTACTTTGACACCATCCCAGTTATCACACTGCAAGTTCCCTTTACTATGTTTTGATTTTGAATTGAATTGGAATCGGGTTGAAATGATAAATACCCAAATTGAACTTTGACTTAGGATAGAAAATTAAATAAAACCCGATTGGTCAATAATTTGATTTAAAAATAAAATGAAGATTTTATTTGAATAAATAATATGGTTTTGAAATGAAGTTGAAATTTGAATTTTTTTAATGAAAGGAAAGTGTTAATATTTAATAATCTAAAACAAAATATTAACAATGTAATTGATGAAAGAATGTTGTTTAATTTGAGAAATGATTGGATTAAGTTGAAATTATAATTAAGTTTGAAATTATTAAACTTTGAAATTATTTAATAATTAAGTTTTGAATTTATTTAATAATTAAATAAGATTGAATTATTTAATGATTAAATTGAATTGGATTTGTTTAAATAAGAAAATTGAACTTTTGAATAAGTGAATTTTACTTCGTAAATAATTGAAATTGAGTTTCTTTATTAATTAAGTTTTGGAAATTATTTAAGTAAGTAAATAAGTGAAATTGAATTTCTTTAACAAGAAATAAAATGTGATTTATTGAAATTAATGTAAGACTTGAAAATTAAAGGATTTGATTTGATGAATTTAATTTAATTCAAATTTTAAGTTTTGAAATAAGGAAGTTGAATTTAAATAATGGATTTAATGAATTGGAAATTTAATGGAAATTGTTTTGAATGGCAAGTTTACTTAATGAATATTGAATGAAATTGATAAATGAATTTAAATTAATTTGAATGTTAAATTAATTTAAATGATTTCGGAATGAAACTTATATACGAATTTGAATCAATATTTGAATTGGTTTAAATAAAGATTGAAATTGAATTATAAGATTTTGAAAGTATGAATTTGGAAGTTTTGAAACGTAAATTTATGGAATTGGTTTTGAAAGACAAACGAAATGTTGATTTACGAATTGAAATTGAAATTGAAATTGATTTTGTTTTGAAATAAATAAACGACCAATCGGTGTAATAATTACGGAAGTTATTAAAGAGACCGGAATTCGGTTATGGATATACTCTCTATCTAAACCGAAAACCACTTTAATAACTATACGCGGAGTGATGATCCAGAATGAAGTGGTTGGAATGATGTTCGTGTTGACTGAAGAAAGAGAACGATGATGGATAGCCTTGACACTTGTGTCAAATTGGAAATGACTAAAACAGGAGCTGTGCCGGGCCAATGGAGGATTAGCTACCTCAAGTGGACACACTTCTTCGAACTACTTATACTTGTTGTCGATTGGTGCACCCTTGATTTTGGGAGTGTTGTTTCACGGTGTTGCGGGCGCTGCGGCGTTGCGTTCTCACCAGTCCGGATCAGGCGAACGGTAGTATCACTACCTTGGGTATTGCCTCATGTGCCTTGTCATACTTGTATTCCATTTATACGCGACCACTACGATTTTGATTTGTACCTTTAGTATATGGATTGCCCTCTGGTGACTTCCGGTTTTGGGGAAACTACGGTCTTGTATATGCTTTTGGGAATAAAAATGTGTTAAGGGTGGAATGGGCCATGACTTAACGCTATTTTGATATCTTCTTATATTACTGATAGACATTATCTACTTAGCGTACATTACTACCTAGTAGATAGTTTGACGGATCCTTAAAGGATGGTTATTCCAAACATCCTTTGAGTTACTTGTATTTCAATTGCTAGTTCACTTGAGTTGGATTTATTAATATAAGAATGTTAATCCTGACTCGAGTGTTTTGTGTTTTGCTTTACGCTCGGGTCAGACTGAGTGGTTCAGCTTTCGAGACTTACCTTTGGAGTTGGAGCTTCGCTTGAAGATCCAGCTATCTATCCTGCTTTCAGATATTCGATGATTCCAGTGATGTACTTTGATTTGTATCTGATGTATTGTATTACTCTTCTGTTGTAAACTCTGATGTATTTATATATTCATATAGTAGCTTCATGAACTACTATCTCTTTTAATTCCGCTGCATTTATTACTCTGTGTCTGTGATCTGTGATTATTTATTTACTATATATGTTCAGTTTTTCCAAATTTAAATTAACAACGCGGTATTTTGAGCAATTCAACTCCGGCATGAGTGTCTACCTATACACTTATAATGGACGCGAATGGTCCAAAATGGCGGGTCGTTACATCTCCTCAGCCGTTGGTCTTGAGGTAACCAGTTCCAATGCAAACATCATGCCTTTTCCATCTTTGGCTGGTTCCTTGCACTGGTTCTTATAATGCCCAATCTGATCACAGTCAAAGCACCTCACCTCTTTCTTATCAACAACTTTCTTCCCTTTGCCTGTCTGGCACTCATGAGCATAGTGTCCCTTCTTATCACACTTAAAGAAAACTAAATTAGGCATTGCCTTCTTGGCGGCTTCTCCTTTCCGAGCGCCCTTCTTATGGAAAAACTTCCTTTTTTGGTTCCTCCCACTTTGAGCTTCCCTTGCTTTGTTACCACCATGAAAAGCAAGCATCTCCTTCTGCCTCAAAGACAACTACATCACATGGATCCCTCATATGTGGCAGAGTAGCCTTAGCTAGTTCACGTTTCACTCCAAGGATGAACTTCTCATTCTGTTTTATAACCGTATCGACTGTAGCATATCTGTATCTCGATAGCTCCTCGAATCTGGTTGCATACTCAAGCACTGTCATGTCCCCCTGCTCCAACTCCATAAACTTCCTGAGCAGAGTTGACTTAGCAATCTCTGTCATGAATCTTTCCTTAAACCTCCTTCTAAATTCAGCCTAAGTCATGGTCTCCTCATTAACTCCCATAGTAACACTGTTTCACCAATACAGTGTTGCTCCTTGCAACTGTCTAGAAGCAAGCCTCTTCTTCTGCTCATGATTAAGCCCTAAATCAGCAAAGACCCTCTCACAACGAAGTAACCAATTCTCCACTTCAATTACATCTTCAGTCCCAATAAATGGCTTTCCTCCAAGCCTGGCATAGTCTCTGCTCAAGATTGCATAGTTATTAACCGCCGGAGCTCCCCGATTTCCTCCTTCAACATTTCCTCCGACTAATCCTGCATTACTCCAGCCTGCATCATATTAACAAAGAACTAATGCATAGCTCCCATATCAGCTTGTGGCCTTCCCGCACCTACATTGGCATTTGCATTTGGATTAGCATTTGCCGTCGACCCGGGTTTCTCTTATTGGGTCGAGCGTTTCCATCGGTTGTGGTGCTTCCTCCACCAATGTTAACTCTTCCACTCCTAGCATTCATATCTTACGTCCTTAAAATCTACGTTCGAGCCTTCATAAGATACAGAAGAACATCCTAAGAAAGATAGAAGAATAGAGATATGGCATATACTTATATATAGCAAATACAAGTACGTCACTATAGCGTTATCCCATACCCCGGTCTTTTTTCTAATTCATTAGGATTATGTTTTCAAAATCATTTTTTATTTTGAAATTTCCTTTTAAGTTTTCATAAACCTATGCTCTGGTACTAAGCTGTAACATCCCCTATCTTGAGGCCTGAAACTAAGTGCTACATATGCTGTAGTCATCAATAGTATTAATTTTCGGTGACAAAATATGGTAATGTTAATGGTATTCATAATATCAGAAGCACATGAATATGAAATAAAATTGATTGACACAGATTTCAAAATAGCTTTTCTGATTACATTTCAAATCAATATTTCATATTCAGATACATAATCCCAAAATGAATCACAGGTTTTGATCGAATATAATTATTATAAATTACACCAAGAGCGACATGTGAAGATGCCCACTTAGATGATCAGAGTACTAAATAGACACATCTATCATAAATATATCACAGCAGAAACAAAACTAAATAGCTCCTACATAACTAACTTTGCCTCCTGCACATCTTTGGAAGCTTATTCGTTCAATCTACTAAACCTGAAAACCTTAACTCAATCTACTCAAATTAAATTCTGAGCACCCTAGAGTTTAAGAGGAAAACATAAACTTCGAGTCAGACATAAAGCCTAGTGTGAATAATATTATTACATCTCAGTTTACTGATATTAAGTAAGACCATGCCGCTTAGCGGAACAGGTTTCCAATCACTAATATCCCTTTAAAAGCATATCTTTTGCAAATCAGAATGCTGCAATCAAACTGATTATAGCAATAATAGCAAGTACATGTATGCATAAAATCAGAAAATCAATGGACAATCTGTCCACACTATAGT
This sequence comes from Allium fistulosum, assembly GCA_030737815.1. Lineage (NCBI taxonomy): Eukaryota > Viridiplantae > Streptophyta > Magnoliopsida > Asparagales > Amaryllidaceae > Allium > Allium fistulosum. The sequence continues at coordinate 1,030,786,751 of CM060902.1, forward strand.
TTTGCTTGGCTAATTATTAACCATCGGTTGACTCGGCTTACTAGACATACTCAATAATCTAACTTCTGTTAGACATAATACCAGGCCGACTACCCTTAACCTTCTTTTCTAGGGTCAACTGAACCTAATGATTTTACGAGGTCACCAATAACCTATATTTACTTTGTATATTCTCTTCTACGTGTAACCTCAATTTAGTCCCACCTGTGACAAGCCCTACACACTGGAATTTGGACTTATTTTAGCTAAGGGCTAATAGCTAAAGTATAGGGCGCGACCCTACACCATTCCTATCTGGTCTTCTAATATCCGAGTCACAAACTTAGTGTTAACTACCCTATTCATGTTTTATTTCCTGCCTTAGGTTAACTACCCTGTTAAAACTATATTTCCTTGTAAATAATCTTTACAAATGATTTACCCCTGAAATCATACCTTTATAAAACAAGGAAATCATATAATTTGCTTTACTTAAAACGCTTATGCCATTATATATATATATATTACATAAAATAGTGTTGATGAAACCTTATCAGTGGGATTATCCATCCCTTCAAAGTAACTTAAAAACCCTCTTTTAACTTGGACAGCTTTAAGCTACAAGGCTAAAATAATGCCTTCGAAACCTGTGAAAATAGACCTTTCGAAATAATTATTTAAATCTTAGACATCCTTTTCTGAAATCATTAAACTTCTCTTTCGAAAACATTAGGGATCCCCTATTCGAAACCCATATTACATACCTTTTGAAAATATTGAAATTCTTCACTTAAAGCGTACCTTTCGAAAGTATTGGGTTCAAGTAAAAGTTTGTGAAAACACTGCTTCGAAACCATTTCAAACCATTCCTTTCAAAACCTTTGGGTTTAACTTTTAATATGACTAAGGGTCATAAAGAACTAAGGCGAAAGCATTGCTTTCGAAAGCATATACCCCAAATAAAAGAAAGAGGATGATTTTGAAATCAACATCTTCAAAACCATCGCCTTCAAAACCATTTTAAAAGTAGTTAAACTACCCTTTCAAAGCATTAAGAAGGCGGCTTCAGAGTATAAAGGCGAAAGCACCCTTTCGAAAGCATTGATTCGAAAGGTTTGAATGCGACAACATGGGTTTTGTCCTTTTGAAAGCTTCTTTTACAACAAAGGCAGCAACCCATTAGAAAGCTCTTTTATATAAACAAAGCAAGTCGATTAAGTCAAAAGCTATCTCCAACCCTTTCGAAAGCATAATTTACAAACGAAAACAATTTAAAGTTAACAAGAGTGGCTTCTACCCCTTCGAAAGCATAGTTTCGACACTATACCTTTCGCCTTTCTTCAATTCACTACACATCAATTGTTTGATACCATATACATTGGTTTCAACTTGGCCATGGGCGCATGTATGGTGTCGAAAGCTACTGATGGAAGTGGCGAAGCAATAAATTTAAACAAAACTATTTTATATCTTTTTAAGTTATTGCTTTTCAATTAACATGCCTTATTTGTCAAAATACAATTGGTTTCCCATTTCTTTTCTAAAATTTCTTTTCCAAAGGTGCTACCGAATTCAGAAGTTAGCAATTAAAACATTTAACAAAGAAGCCCTTCTCCTTGGTAAAACATATAAAACATTTAAGTCTCATACCTTAAATAATATTATATATGTAGTAAATACTTTAGGAAAATTCCCCAAAATTTTCCATAATTCTCTTCTAATATGTTTTTCAACATATTAAATTTCAGACCAAAAAGCAATATATAATTGCAGTTATTAATTTAAACCCAATATTAGCTATTTTCTTCCATAAAAATTCATAATAAATCCACCATAGCTTAAAAAATTAGCAAACTTGAAACCCACTTCATAAATAACTTTTTCGATCATATATCAAAAATGCAAGTCATTTGGATGTTATTTAATAGGTTTTCAAATCAAAACTTATCTTAAAATCTATACAAAGCAACATATATCATCAACAAGCATATATTTCCATTTAAACAATCATATCATCACATATTACTTGCAAAATAAATTTGGATCTTAACTAGAAACCAAAATCAATAAAAATGAGATGTAAAATCATTATTCACCTTATCTTGTTATTAAGAAGGTTGAGATTTGTCTTTTGATTGATTTGCTTAAGATTCCCACTTGAATCTTAGCTTTTCTTCTTCTTGATTCTCTTAAGGTAGTCGGTCAAGCTTACAGGTTTTTAGTTTTGTTTGCAATTGTAAAAATGAACAAAGAATGAAGGTAAGAAGGGCCTACGGTATAAGAACATAATATATTTCTATTTTGCTCTTATCATATTCCTTCTACTTAGTAAATTTTATTTCTTTTTTGCTTACTTTTATTAAGGCATGGCCCCTTTTGTTAGTTAACAAATCTCAATCCCTTAACCATCTAAATTATTTCATTTAATTTATCTCATTAAATTCTCTAAATAATGTAAGTCAAAATTAGGCTCATTACAAGCATCTTCAACTTACATAGGAAATGTTGCTTGCAAGGTATTAATCAACCAACTTCATTGTATGATTTCAGAATACAATGTTTACTTGTTAAATTGTGCTAATGTGTAAAATATCATGACAAGAGCAATTATGTTTCTTCAATTATAGTCTAGATTCCTATGTTTGATTCCATCAATTCATATGGTAGTTTATTAAAAGCTATTCACAATATTGGATTTATAAAAATAAATTTCTATAATCTAAGGTCATAAATAAAAAATGTTATGAACCATGGTGAACCCATGTATTATCTAGCTAATTCACGAAAAATGGAAGATTCAAGGTTAGGTTAACAAGAATAAACATGAGATGGTAGAATATTAATTGTCAACTTTCTCATTATAAAAATACAAAGCATGATATGCCTACTAGGGCTGTCAATGGGTACCCGAAAAATCCGATATCCGTCCGAATCCGTATCTGAAAATATGAAAAATATCCGTTATCCGAAAAGCGGATACGGATATCCGATATTCGAAAAGCATTCCGGATACGGATATGGTAATAGTGATATCCGTATCCGAAAAATATCCGTCCGACTTTTTAACATGCAAGTATATATATAATATTTAATTAGAGTCTTAGACCATTAAGCTTAAATTATAAATGTACATATAATTTTCTTAACACCAAGTCGGGTCGGATCTGAAATTTCATAACTACTAGGACCGCATCCCATACAAAATTACAGTTTCCCCACTTCGTTTATTTCAAAACCCTACCCCAAAACAAAACAAAATTCGGCCGCCATTCACGAATCACAATCTTCTCAACTTCGTCTTCACAGTTGTTCGATCTCGTGCCGACTGCCGATTGGAGTTCGAATCACGCAGATTGGAGTTCGTCTGCCGCCATCACAGTTGTTTGAACCTCGTGCCGACTACCGACTGCCGATTGGGGCTTCACAATCTCACGCACACTGATTTTTATAAGGTATTTTCCATACCAGCTTCTTTCACGTAAACTTGCGCTTACACGATTCTGGTATAACACTGAACTAATCTTGTTTGTTACAAACTTTACTTCTACATGAAAGTAAGATTTGCAGTTAGTTGATTTACATTCAGATTCAGAGGCGACGCAGTGTGCTTGACGATGATGAATAACCATGTTTCTTAGCGGATTTATTATTTGTGCTGTCATCAAACTATTATGTTGGAGTTCTAAGGTAGTAATTCCCCTGTTGTGTATTATTAAATTATTTTGCATATTGCGTCTCTTTGATGTTTAATTGGTCATATAACCTGAGTTTTTGGTTGATTATTTGCCTTAATGGCAGCAGCTTCTTTATCTTCAATGTTGTGTATGATGAAAATGTTGACTGCTTGTTTATTCTGAAGTATGTATTATTACCGGATAAATAGTGCAAGTACATTAAAATTACCTTCAACATTAGGCAAGTCTTCCTGATATGTTTGTTTTGAAAGTAGTTATATTAAGCTTATATCAATGTCAATAAAACGAAAGAGAGTGGAAGAACTGGAACAATTTACAAACAATTGACTGGCACTTTAAATTTGTTAAGTTGGTCCTTGATCTTTAAGGCAGGTGGAAGAAAAAACGCCAGAAAGAAACTGATAGTTTTTTTGTGTTTATATCGTATTTTGCTTCCATGTTTTGTTTCTTAGGAGAAAGGAGTACAAAGTTGAATATACATAATACCTTTTTTCCCATTAGGTTGCTATATTTTATTTATCAAATTGAATCATTTCTTACAGGAGAAAACAAGCTGGTGTGTATACATCATATATATTTGGACTTGCTGGAAAGCGTATATAGGTATGCAGTTTCTATGTTATATGCAGTTTCTACATTTCCATTAAGTAATATTGAATGTGTTCAAGTACAAATTTGATGGTCTATACATATACGTAGTTAATTGAGCTGTTTTTACGTTGAATGCAAAAATAATTTTTTGTACTGTTTTTTTATGTTGTAGATTGCAAAAATGTCAAATACATCATTAAGTTGCAGTAGTAAGTCCATTCAGTGTTCATCAATGAATATTGCTAATGTCAATGATAATATGTCTGCTGCGCAAGAAAGTAAAAATTCGGACAATAATTTGCCAATTATTCAAGATGTTTCAACAAATTCGGATAAAAATGAACCTGTAATGAAATTGGTTACCATCTGAAATTGGTTAGTTTTATATTTGGTTAAATGCAATAATTATTTCATATAATTATTTAGTTCTTCTTTTTATAGGAAATACCATTGAGCTTATGGATGATGCATCAGTTACATTGTAGCCTATATGTACTCTTCACACACGGTATGATTTTATTTAACTGTTTTAAGTGCATACTGCATACCCTTCAAGCTTGATCACTGCTCCAATACTGTTTTAAGTGCATATTGCATACCCTTCAAGCTTGCTTGCTGCTCCAAAGCTTGGAGCAGCAAGCAAGCTTTTTCATGCTTGCTGCTCCAAGCTTGGAGCAGCAAGCTTGAAAAATCATGCTCCAAGCTTGGAGCTGCAAGCATGAAATGCTTGCTGCTCCAAGCTTGCATTGCTGCTCCAAGCTTGGAGCAGCAGCAAGCATGAAATGCTTGCTGCTCCAAGCGTGGAGCAGCAAGCAAGCTTTTTCATGCTTGCTGCTCCAAGCTTGGAGCAGCAAGCTTGAAAAATCATGCTTGCTGCTCCAAGCTTGGAGCAGCAGCAAGCATGAAAAGCTTGTCCAAGCTTGGAGCAGCAAGTGTGTTTGGTTAAGTAATTTTGCAAATTAAAGTCGTTTGGAATTTTGAATGCATTGTTATGATATAGTATACTCAACGTACAAAAATAATCTACTTCATTTTAGATTTGTTTTTTTACTAACTGATAGTCTATTACAATTTGCAGGGGTATACTTTTGAAGCATCAACTAGCCGCTACTCCATGAAAAAATGGAAAAAGAATGAAATATATTAAATTATATGTGTGCTATTCAGATGATTTTTGGTATTTGCAACAATTTATGACATGTATGATGTATTTGCTTTTATAATTTATGTTGTTTTAGGTTATGACATGTATGATGTATTTGCTTTTATGACATGTATGATGTATTTGCTTTTATGATGTATTTGCTACAATTTATGTATTTGCTTTTATGATGAATTTGCTACTATATTTGCCGCAATTTATGTATTTGCTTTTATGATGAATTTGCTACAATTATATGTTGTATTTGCTACAAGTTATGCATTTTCGGATATGCATTTTGAAATTCGGATACGAATATTTTCGGATATTCGAAAATATCCATATTCGCTGAGCCGGATACGGATATTTTCGGATATCCGAAAATATCCGCGGATATGGATACGGATATTCTTTAACTGGTATCCGCGAATATCGGATACGTATTCGGATATGGATTTTTATTTTCGGGTACGGATTCAGATATAGCACTATCCGTATTCGATTGTATCCGTTGACAGGCCTAATGCCTACCAATAGTAACATACATAATATTTGGTGAAGGCTATACATTTATCATCAAGTACATTAAATTTTAGTTTTTTATGTTTATTAAAACTTATATATTTATTTCTAATTATATTTTTTTTTCATTTTGTGTTTATTTCTAGAATATATGTACAAAGTATAATGAAAAATTCAAAACTTAAAAAAAAATTCATTCAGCTAAAGAATACAAAAGGTGCGTAGTACTGAAATTCAAAGAACTATGTGAAAATGCAATCAAAATATACACCCTATAGTTATTCATTTGAGAATGCATAGAAAAGAACTAGGCTATGAAACCTTAATATCTAATTTTTGACCATTAAAATACAGAAAATACATGGTAGCTAAATCATTATGGTGTTCAATTCTATTTTCAAAGAGTTACTTGATTTTCCCCATCTATCAAAAAGTTTAATTAATTTCCCTTATATTTTTTATAAGTCATAGTAATTTAAGATTTAAGAAGAAATAAAGCGAATTCAAATTTACTTGATTTTTATAAGTCACAACATTCAAACGATATTACTTTGTTTCATATATTTTTGTGCAAAACTACTTGCTTCTATATGGTCATAATAATTCATAATTAAAAAAATTGGTTTTGTGACTTATTAGCATCTTTTATAAAATTCAACTTATGAAAAAGCTTCCATCAAACTTCACAACATAAGTAATGTAATAAAGATGATTCAATTAGTATCAATCGATTAAGGTAACTAACAACAATACATATACAAAATTATAGTACTGTAATACTGAGTGAATTCCGCAATTTGATGTCTATTTGGAAATAAAGGTTACTAATACAACTTTTATCCTAGTTTAACGAATTTGCTACCAATATACATTTAGTAGTCAATGACTTAGAATATGAAAACATAAGTCAGAAGATAAATTGCATTCCTTCATAACATGGAAATATACAATAGTAGTCTCTTTTATTTTAGATAAAGGGTGTAGGGTGACAAGCTTTGCCTATTTACAAAGTCATATATAACAATCTTTCGATTTTCTTAACCAACATTAGGGAAATCAAATCATGCAACATATAATCAACCCGTGAGCAATTATGAAATAAAATGCAACTATAAAAACATTTCTATGCAAAATAAACCAAAATAGTTTTTGGCAAATATTTCTCAAATATAAATTCCAAAAAGCGAAAAAGCAATGTAGCATGAAACTCCAGATCCACATATTTGACCCTTCAACTAAGAAGAGTAGCATCTAATTACATGAATTATAAATTACCTAAAGTCAAGTAGATAGAAAAGGGGATCCAACTTAAGTACTCTAATCGGTGACATTAAGAATGAAATCATCGTATCGAGGTAGTGCGCGTGCCATGAATTTGATGAACGAACATTTTGAGAAGGGGGAGGTTGTGTTAGATTCAGATTGAAAGAAAATTTAACTTTGGGTTTGGTGGAAATAAAAAGGAGAATGTAATGGGCTAAAATGATGAAAGCTCATTAGAAAATAAAAATTTACACATCTTGGTAAATTTTGCCCAGTTGTATGGAGGAAAAAATGTAAAAGCATGTATTATAATTTTCATCTAGAAGAAATAATAAATAACGGCATCAAGCTATTGAACGTTGTTCCAATTACTATAACAACTACTTTTCTTGAAATGACTTTTTTGGAGGCCTCTTCTATTAATCATGAAAGAAGGAAAAGGCAATATGGAAGGTTACGTTTGCTATTGGTCAGTGATGTGATAGACGAGGTACTTAGCGAACATTATCCTACTAAGATGACTATTTATCCAGATGACAATAAAATATACTACGATATGAATAGGGTTTTCTGTTGATCGAGGATGAAGAAGCAAGTGGCGAAGTGTGTTGCTAGGTGTTTGATTTGTCAAAGGGTGAAGGTGGAGCAAAAGATGCCTAGTGAATTATTACTCCCATTGGACATTCCGTAGTGGAAGTATGATCATATTTCTGTATACTTTATTGATGGTCTGCCTAGGAGTAAAATAAGCAGTGAAAGCATTTGGTTATCGTGGACCACTTGACCAAATGCACCTAATTTATTTCAGTGAAGAATTCGAGCATGGTAGCATCGTTGGCTATTAGTAAGTCTACATGTTTGCATAAAATTATTGGAACTGGTAGACTTATGATTTATGATTGTGGCATACATTTATAATTTGTATTTGACAATGGGGATGTGCCAGTAGTGAAGTTTGCTTTAAACTAAAGTTACACTTGTACATTATATGATTAAGAGACACCTCAATGAAAGTGAAGTAGTATGCAAAGGAATGGAAGTTGCATAGGATATGGAGGCATTGAGAGTTCACAGTGGGTGGCATGGTGTAGGTGTAGGTGTAGGACTCACTATTTAGATACGTTATGTGAGAACATTAGCGCAAATAGTTATTAGGTCTTTCCCTATTTTATGGAGAGTAGGGAAGTCACCACACTTGAGTGGGCTTCTTGAAAGTTGGCAAGCATTAACACATATCCTATATATTCCATTTGTGAATATATGTTGATGATTTAGAAGTTATGGTAGAGCCAAGTCATCATGTTGAGGTGGAGTCTAAAATGCTTTACAGGCATATCTACATCTTAGAGCTGGATCTTATACGACTTAAGAACAAAAAAATGTTGGTCTAAGTATACTAAAGGAAAGGTTTAGATGAGAGTACGTGGAAACTCGAAGAGAGTATCCCAGCTTCCCATCATGAGCCCCTTCCAATATGTTCCCATTTTAATTAGCTTGTTGGTTAGTTTACTCATTTGGTCGTTTGTATATTTCCATGGTTGGTTTTGTTAGCTAGCTGACATAGTTATGGATGTATGGATGCTATAATTGGTTGTATGCATGTCCTTATGACGTGTTTTGATTGCTTTGTTTGAGTAATATCAGTTAAGTTCATACTATGTTGGCTTGTTCGTATATACATACCAACCTAGGATGGATACCTATATTTAGGTATGATCTAACTTATTCTAGTTAATTATATATATGTTATTTACTATCTCTTTATATATGTGTTTACTTACTGTGTGCTGATGGACGTGGTTAGTTACTTGCTTGTCGGTATGGTTGTTTCATATGAGTGCATGGATGCATGTGAACGTGTGTGTCTATGTTCATATAGGAGGCCGATTTAATTACAGTTGCATTCATCTCACATCATATCATTTTTATTATTATCTATCATATGTATTATAAACTCTCGGTTGTCATTGTGTTTGTGTTATGGGTGTTATATAAATGTAATTATGTTTTTTTTCATATATTTAAACTTTTACGAGTTGCGTTGTCCGTTGTTGGAATTTAAGAGGCAAACTTCTTTTAAGGGGGGAGAATGTAACATCTCGTATTTTATGTAATTAAGTAATTAAATTAAAGGGGTAAAAAGTAAATTTACATAAGGGGACAAAATAGTAAATTTTTATAGAAGCTGGAATTAGACTTTAGGACATATCCCGTTGCCTCATTTACGACAAGAAAACATACATAACTTACTAAATTTGATAAAACATGCAAAAAATTAGAAAGGTTCAAACCCATTGACGTTTTCATGATATATTGAATTTAAGATAATTTCTACTTGGGCTGAAAATTGAGATTATAAATAAAGGTAAAAGTGACCTCTTTCTTATTCTATCTTACTTCAAATCCCCACAATTAATCTCAACTAATCCCCATCCAATCTCAACCAAAATTAATAAATATTCACATCTAACAAAAATCAAATCAAATATTCTTTGAATTCGACCCTAAAGGGTATAGGTGAAATCCAGTTTTCATGCCAGAGTGATGCGTTATTTCTTGAATGTACTATATTATTAATCCCCAAGATTGAAAATGTAAAACTTTTTTTAAATGGATTCCGAAAAGTAAGACCTGTTGTTAGAATTAGCGATGATATGAAAAAGGTTATAAGTTCTACTATAAAGTCGATTCGAAATAATTTTATTTCAAATATGGTTTTCATTATTATAGTTAAACTTCCAAGGGTAAGTTTAAATCCACAATTTTAGTCGCCTAATCCATCCACAAAAATGACATCTTTGACCTTTTATATAATTTCAAAAAATGATTAGTTTATTCACCATATATACTTCTTTCTTCTCATCTTTTATAGCATATGCCACACTTTCTTTTCTTTTACAATAGTAAAGGTAAATTAAATCTACTACTTCAAATAATCTGATACTTCAACCACTCCATTGAATCATATGAAATACTTTTGTGTCATCTGGCGTGTCTCCAATCTTTGATTTAAATTAATAATCAATGTTAACAATAGAAATAAAAAATATTGTCCAACTCATTATACTTTTTATGTGTAAGGAAAATATATTTGAGAAGAAAAATTCAAGTGATCTCGAGCGAATTATTAATCGTACTATGTGTCAAAATGAAGGATGACTAGGATTTTATTCGAAGATGATGAATGATGAAGAAGATGACGAGTGGCTGGTTGAGGCCTTAAAGAAGAATACAAAAACATCAAATGTGATTTTAGGCAAAATTTGGACAATCCTAAAAGACCAAATTCTAATACGGTAACCATAGTAATTTATACATTTATTTTACTTATTTATACAACTTTATCTCTTCATTGCAATTTTATTTTATCACTTAGATTAGTGATATACCATGTTTAGAAGATCAAGTACTAGAATGGGATTGCAAATTTGCATTTAGAAATAATAAGGTACAAGATTTTTTATTTTTTTATGTAAGCGATAATGTTACTTGTGAGATTGAAGAGCACTCAATTTTTATATATGGTTTAGGTATTCCATTCGCGTGATGAACTTACAGAATGGTGCAAAACATAAGGAAGTCTTGTAGGGGTAGTTGTTACTATCAAGCAAAATGAAAATCCAAAAAATGGTCCTAAAGGTCGAATATCATATTGGTCCGAAACAAGTGACATATATGTTGAAAAGAAAGACATTTTGGAAATCTATAACTAACTGGGTAGAAAAACAACATTCATCGCTAAAGAGATATTTGGCTTTATCTCAAGGTAATTTGGTACAAAATTTGGTGATGATTGACAGACTAGTAATGACATAACTTGTGGCCATAAGAGCTTCTCTTTGTAAACCATTAAACAGTAGTTTGCATAACAACTATATAACTTTTTACAGCAATCTACAATGATTTGTATCTCACCATGCATTATATTTAGTTATTGAGGAAATGAAAAACGTGGAATATGTTGGTTTAGATTTTTCGAAGTTTGCCTACACACTTAAATACACACAGTCTTCCATGTATGCATGAGATCGTGTAATCAAAACAAGAACATGTTTGATCTTATTATCTTCCATTCGTCCTTTTTGGAGAAAAATTAATGATGTTATCGATGATGTTGTTGAAAATTCACTTGATCCTATGCTCGGAAATTTCCACTTTTTTACATAAATTCAACCACTCTATCGAGGAGCAACAACTAAAAATGTTAAAAGTAATAGAAGAGGTATGCTTTGGAAACTTTCTTAATATTTTTGTTTCAATCATATTCTTGATAGAAAATTAAAGTAATATATATTTTTATTTCAGGTTAACTATTTCGATAGTACAAATTTGAACCTTCCTTAAAGAATAAAAAATAAGAGGAAGACCTAGAAATAAAGATAACCATGCAAAAAATAATCCTACAAAGTGTGATAAGTCCGCATTTGAGTATGCATAGACGGAGGATGAAAGAAATAACCAAATTGGTAAAAGGAAACCATCTACAATTAATAAAGTCAAGCTAAAAAAAATTAAAAAATAGACCTTTCTCGCTCACTAACTCAGATGGTGAGTTATCACCTACTGAATTTGCATTCAAGTATTTTAGTCCATCATTTAAGGAACATATTTTTGAAAGTGTGCAGAATGTTCCACCTGATGGGCATTGTGGTTATCGTTGTTGTGCATGATTATTGGGCCTTGAAGAGGATGATGCATGGAAGACTATTAGACAGACCATAATAGAAGAGCTGCATCAACATAATGAATTATACAAGAACTTATTAGGCGGTGAGAAAGGGTATGTACAAGTTGGATCAGCTTCAGCAAATTTTAGACCATATGCGGGCAAAAATTATTGGTAGATTTTTCTAGAGATGGGATGCTTATTCGCAACCGCGTTTAACTGCATACGTACTATTTATTCTCCTGAAGAGAGTATGACATATTTACCTTTAAGGCTGGGTCCAACAATGGAACACAGGTAATACCATTGTTTTGATGGATGGAAACCATTTTATGATAATTCATTTGAAAGAAGAAGCACCATTACCACATACTTATCCAGGTTGGGAGAAGGTATGTTATCTTGATGCCCAAAATGGTTTGAAGTGGTTGAATATAAAATTCACAAGTGGAAAAGTGTCATCAATTGTTGACGTATAGTTATTACCTTCATTGACATTAATAAAATCATCAGATTTATTCTTCTCATTTGCTTAATCAGGTAACTGTTGATTTGATATTATGTTTGTATTGGTCTTCTGGTACCATTGTTTGAATAACATTTGATGTGATTGTGTACTTGAGTTTGGTTATGGAGATGTGCATGTGTACGATTATTAGTCATTTTATTGTTATTGTTTATTCTTGCCGCCTGAAATAATTAAATAACAATTTTATTTATGATTCAAATCATACTTACAAGTTTGTTTAGATGAAGTGATTCTGTTTTGGATTTTGTTTATAATGATGTGGTTGATGCCTATTACTGAAAATAAGAATGGAGTTTAGTTACAACTTTTTCTTTTGAATTTTTTTTCCTAGTTGATGTGTCATGGCTGAAAAGTAGAATAATACAATTTAATTGTAATTTGGACATTAAGATTTATATATTTTCCACACAGCAAATTGTAGCTGTGTTTGTATACAATTTGTAAGAGAATGAATAAAGTATATACAACTGCGAAAACGATTCAAGCTTATAAGAATATGTAAATAATCATGAATCTTCTGATTTTATTGTAGTCACAATAGATCTATACGGTAAAAGCGCTTAGCGGTTCTACAGTGGTAGATGTGCAAAAAGTTATAGCGAGGATAAATCAGAGGTGCAAAAAGCTTCATTAGATATAAAATCAAATGTTTAAAGTTAGCTTATTTCATTCTCACATCATTTGTGTAGGAAATAGAAATATTATTTAATCTTATGTAAAAAAATCGAAGAATATCATGATTCATGCAGATTAGATTTGGTGACTATAATAGATTTCTAACTTATATTGAGCACTTATGCCTTAAAATTAGGTCTTTACCCTAACTTTATCGATTTAGTTTGAAGGAAAACTAGTCGAATCAACCTTTATATGTTAATATTACTAAAGAGGGTGATAAAAACCATTGATTTAACGAATGTAACGAAAAATAGCGGGGCTTAAAGCAGATCTACTATTTAATAGTGCTAAATTTAAACAGCGTAGAGGTCGAACAGCGCTATGCGCTATAATGGAGATTTTGCGGGCTTTAACTGCACAACATTAGATAGAGTATGGATTTGATTTTTTATATCCTTACTACTAATAAATAGAATTCATTGAATAGATTTACTCGGCGTCTTTTTGAAATTTCAAATATACCCTTTTACATCTCATAGAGAAATAGTATTCAAATATGGAGATATAACATGTTATATTCTAAGTACAACTGTTGGTCACCATGGAGAAGTAGTGTGTGCGTTCACAAGATGAAGTATCCGAATGTACCATATCGTCCGTAATTTAGGTGGGAGTTCATCGGTCAAAGTTTTGCCTGATTCTGAGTTAGTATGAAGAAGTTATTGCATTCTGAACAAAACAAATACCGGCTTCTGCACTAGGTGGAGTTCAAATATGGGGATGTGGTAGCCTGTTATTTTCTAAGTACAAGTGTCAGTCCATATGGAGAACTACAGTGTGCGTTCACAAGATGAAGTTCCGAGTGTTCCATATTGTCCGTAATTTAGATGGGAGTTAATCGGTCGAAGTCTCGTCGGTTTTCGAATTAGTATAAAGAAGTTAGTGCAGTCTGAACAAAAAAATTAGCGGCTTCTGCACTAGGCAGAGTTCAAATATGGGGATGTGGTAGCATGTTATTTTCTAAGTAAACTGTCAGTCCCCATGGAGAACTACAGTGTGCGTCCACAAGATGAAGTATCCGAGTGTACCATATTGTCCGTAATTTATGTGGGAGTTCATCGGTCGAAGTTTTGCCCGATTCCGAGTTAGTATGAAAAAGTTATTGCAGTCTGAAGAAAAAAATAGCGGCTTCTGCCTAGGTGGAGTACAAATATGAGGATGTAGCATGTTATTTTCTAAGTACAATTATTAGTCACCGTGGAGAACTACAGTGAGCGTTGAAGTGGGGATATAGCCTGTTATTTTCTAAGCACAACTGTTAATCACCTTAGAGAACTACAGTGTGCGTTTATAAGATGAAGTATTCGAGTGTACCATATTGTCCGTAATTTAGGTGGAGTTCATCGCTCAAAGTATCGCCTAATTCCGAGTTAGTATTAAGAAGTTATTGCAGTCTGAACAAAAAAAATAGCGGCTTCTGCATTTGGTGGGGCTCAAATATGGGGATGTGATAGCATGTTATTTTCTAAGTACAACTGTCAGTCCCCATGGAGAACTACAGTGTGCGTTCACAAGACGAAGCATCCGAGTATTTCATATTGTCCGTAATTTAGGTGGGGTTAATCGGTCGAAGTCTCACCGGATTCTGAATTAGTACGAAGAAGTTACTATAGTCTAAACAAAAAAAGTAGCGGCTTCTGCACTAGGCGGAGTTCAAATATGGGGATGTGGTAGCATGTTATTTTCAAGTAAACTGTCAGACCCCATGGAGAACTACAGTGTGCGTTCACAAGGTGAAATATCCAAGTGTACCATATTGTCCGTAATTTAGGTGGAAGTTCATCGATCGAAGTTTTTCCTGATTCCGAGTTAGTATGAAGAAGTTATTGCTGTCTGAAGAAAAAATTGGCGGCTTCTGCCTAGGAGGAGTTCAAATATGAGGATGTAGCATGTTATTTTCTAAGTACAACTAATAGTCACTATGGAGAACTACAGTGAGCGTTGAAGTGAGGATATAGCCTGTTATTTTCTAAGTACAACTGTTAGTCACCATGGAGAACTATAGTGTGCATTCACAAGATGAAGTATTCGAGTGTACTATATTGTCCGTAATTTAGGTGTGAGTTCATCGGTCGAAGTATCGCTTAATTCCGAGTAAGTATGGAGAAGTTATTGTAGTCTGAATAAAAAAAATAGCGGCTTCAGCACTAGCGGAGTTCAAATATGGGGATGTGGTAGCCTGTTATTTTCTAAGTACAACTGTCAGTCCCCATGGAGAACTACAGTGTGCATTCACAAGATGAAGTATCCGAGTGTTCTAAATTGTTCGTAATTTAAGTGGGAGTTAATCGGTCAAAGTTTCGCCGGATTCCGAATTAGTATGAAAAAGTTATTGCAGTCTGAACAAAAAAAATAGTGGTTTCTACACTAGGTGGAGTTCAAATATGAGGATGTGGCAGCATGTTATTTTCTAAGTAAACTGCCAGTCCCCATGGAGAACTACAGTGTGCGTTCACAAGATGAAGTATCTGAATGTACCATATCGTCCGTAATTTAGGTGGGAGTTCATCGGTCAAAGTTTTGCCTGATTCCGAGTTAGTATGAAGAAGTTATTGCAGTATGATTAAAAAAATAGCGGCTTCTGCCTAGGAGGAGTTCAAATATGAGGATGTAGTCGTTTATTTTCTAAGTACAACCATTAGTCACCATGGAGAACTATAGTAAGTGTTGAAGTGGGGATATAGCCTATTATTTTATAAGTACAACTGTAAGTCACCATGGAGAACTATAGTGTGCGTTCACAAGATAAGGTATCCGAGTGTACCATGTTGTCCGTAATTTAGGTGTGAGTTCATCGGTCGAAGCATCGCTTAATTCCAAGTAGTATGGAGAAGTTATTGTAGTCTGAACAAAAAAAAATAGCGGCTTCAGCACTAGCGGGTTCAAATATGAGGATGTGGTAGCTTGTTATTTTCTAAGTACAACTGTCAGTTCCCATGGAGAACTACAATGTGCGTTCCCAAGATGAAGTATCATAGTGTACCATATTGTCCGTAATTTATGTGGGAGTTCATCGGTTGAAGTTTTTCCTGATTCCGAGTTAGTATGAAGAAGTTATTACAGTATGAAGAAAAAAATAGCGGCTTCTACCTAGGCGGAGTTCAAATATGAGAATGTAGCATGTTATTTTCTATGTACAACTATTAGTTACCATGGAGAATTACAGTGAGAGTTGAAGTGGGGATATAGCTTGTTATTTTCTAAGCACAACTGTTAGTCACCATGGAGAACTACAGTGTGCGTTCACAAGATGAAGTATCTGGGTGTACCATATTGTTCGTAATTTAAGTGGGAGTTCATCGATCGAAGCTTCGTCCGATTCCGAGTTAGTATGAAGAATTTATTGCAGTATGAACAAAAAAAATAGTGGCTTCTGCCTAGGCGGAGTTCAAGTTCGGGGATGTAGCCTGTTATTTTCTTAGTACAACTGTTAGTTACCATGGAGAACTACGGTATACGTTCACTAGATGAAGTATCCGAGTGTTCCTTATTGTCTGTAATTTAGATGGGAGTTCATCGGTCGAAGTCTCGCCTGATTCAAAGTTAGTATGAAGAAGTTATTGCAGTTTGAATAAAAAAAATAGCGGCTTCTGCCTAGGCGGAGTTCAAATATGGTGATGTACTATCAAATCTACTTCCACAGGTACAAGTAAAAATGCATGCACGTTGTGATTAAATGCAGGCCCACTTGGGCGTGCATATGTACTCGTATGCAATAATGTGTAATTTAATGTATAGATTTTGTATTCCATAATACGAGAATAAAATTATAAACAGCAAAGTAAAAGAGTAAATAGATGAATAAAAACCAGAATGTCATATTCTGTCAGTTAATCCAAATGCAGATTAACTTACAAATAATTTGTGGGCTAACCTAATGGAAATATATTGTGGATCAACTGAAAGAAACTATGGACGGAAATATGAGTTACCCAAATCCATTTTTCTAGAAAAGAAACATTAAGATTATGCAGATTTAAAATTCCTAAACTTCCTCCTCTTTGGATTTACAAATGGCTTCCCAATTAACATGGATGTTTATACTACTACAGGAGCTATCCCCACTAAAAAGGAAATGTCTTCTAGTTTAATCTGTTTTTCAATTACCTATTTTTAAAAAGGATAGAAACCCAGTAAATCGGCAGGGTCGATAAAACAGAGTTAATAAGGATGATTCTACATACTCTAGATAAAAGTCTATAATTCCAGTTAGATATTTTTCTATCAGTCAATCTTCATTTTCTTTAGTTGGTCTAACTACAAATCCGAAGTAATGAATTGGAAAGTTCATTATTTTATAGTCATGTGCATAGCGACAAGGTTTTCTACATTGTTAACATTATTTAAGACTAAAACAGAGCTCTTGTCAAAATTAATCTTAAGCCCTAAAAGCAAAACTATATAAAATAAATTTAAGAGCTGTAATGTGGCGAGTTAAATGAGGGGAAAAAACATGGTGCCAATGCAAATTGAAGAACAATTAGACCATCATTCCTTATAACATTACCAACATTATCAAGAGCCTCATTTGCAATAGAAGGCTTAATGGTCTTAGTGAACACATCTGCCGCTGGTTGAACAATAAGGGAGACAAAGAATCCTCTTTCTTACGACCTCATTTAACTTAAGTTTTATTTCTTAGAATACCATTAACCATTATACTAAAGTTTTTGGTCTTGAGCAAAGACATAATCCAACCTATCCATCTAGAACTGAAACCTCTACCCACTAATAAACCTTTAAGGAAAAACCAATGGATGGAGTCAAAAGCTATAGCAAACTCATAGTCTTAAAACAGCACAAGTGATATTATTTTAACAACAATAGTTTATAAATTCTTGGACTACTGCTTCGTTTGTGATATTTCTACCGTTAATAAATGTAGATTTTAATGCTTAACCTATTAGCTAAGTTCTCTATGATAATTTTAAGAGAACAATTCATTAATGTGATAGGCTTAAATTCTAAACTCTATTTTATCCACTTTCTTGTGAAGTCGAATTATGTTAGCAAATTTAAATCTACCAAATAATAATTTACCATCATAAAACTGGTTAAACATCCTAATTTAGTCAAGTTTTAAAATGTGCCAAAATTTCATATAAAACATGGAAAAACCATCTGTCTATGCGATTTGTCGCTTGGCATTTTAATGATAGCCATAAAAATATCTTCTTCTATGAATAAATATCCAAATCATCTAAAGCAATCCTTGTACGTTTTGGATATAAATCATTCCACCTAGCTTTAATTATGCGGCCTCTATTAATTTTAGAAATATTTCTAAAGTAGTTAGTAATGACATTATTAAGTTCATTTCGATCAAAATTCCCACATAATTAGTACATAGGGAATTTATGGTATTACCGCGCTTACGAACGCTGGCTACTCTATTGAAAAAATATAGCACTTGTCTTCCATGTCCATCCATTGGACCCTAGGCCTAGGTTTCCACATTATTTCTTCTTGCATAATGACTTTTTCTAGTTCTTCTTTATAATTTAAAAGTATATTTTTCTCAAAATGGTTTGATATTCTAGATTTTTCATATTTATTTAATTTTAAAATTTCAAAAAGTAGTTTTTCTTCTTTAATCCTAATGTTTCCAAAAACATCTTTATTTCATTTTTTAAGAAGTAGCCTTATGTCCCTAAGTTTGCTGACAATTTTTTTAGCTATATTGCTTTAATATTTAATATTATTGTTTCTCATAGAAAACTATTTATTAGTACCTAAGTCTGTAAAATTACTTTTCTAAAGCCACATTTTCTCGAATTTAAAAATTCGATGAATAATGTGTTGGTTCTTGCATAAGAGAATAATAGGCAACGATAAGAATACACTATTGGAAGCCCATACACATGTGAAATAGGGAGTCTGTCTTCCATTTCTTTCAGTACTTAAGAAGAGATCAAGGAGCGGCATTGATGGGATTTCTCTATAGTATGATTAAGTAAACCGCCTATTACTTAGTGGTAATTCAATCAAATTATTATTAGTAATAAACTGGTCAAACTCATCCATAGCAGAAATGTCGCATTCTCTATGCGAATGTTCTCCTAATAACCTAGTGATAATAAAGTCCCCCTACTACTCACGATCGATAGTTTGAGATCTAAACTCGAGACAATCACTCCAAAGAATCCTCATATCAATCTTATTATGAGGTGCATAAACATTTCAGGCATTTAATATGGAATCATCTCTTAAACCCATGAAAATAATGTGCATCGAGTAAGTGTTAATAACAGTTTGCATTGGATCAACAGGGTTTTGTTTTCAGCCCAACTTTAACATCCCAAGCTAGCCCTAATAGTGAGATAAACCTAATTACCCAGATAAAACAGCCAGCCATACCCACATTTTCCCCTCTCAAAAGCGCATTTCCCACTAGCCCATCCTCTTCATTTGCAACTGCGACAACTCTCTTTCCTGAAATCTTAATATCTGCGGCTACTTCATTAAAATTCTTTTCAGCAAGAATTACATCAGCCACGGCTTAAATACCAGTGGTAACCTCAACCATAACATCATCATTCCCCATGCCATCGGCTTGCACTTCGGCCACAGCCTCACCAACCCGTATAACTGCTACCTGTTGGAAATGTTTTAAAATTTTAAGCAAAATATTAAAAAAAAATGAATAAGTGTAAATGGTTCCTATGTCAATAGTCCCACATTGTAGGACTATAGAAAAGAATAAAGTATTTAGACTTGATTCTTAGAAGCTAAATTGGGCCCTTTGGGCACCAAATGATGCTCTTCTGTGAGGGGGGAGGCCATGCTTGGCCACCACACGTGCACGCCGACAGACCGACTCGACTCGACCCGACCTGGGCTGAGCTCGGGCTTGTTGTGGTGTAGCACTTATTTTTTTAGACGAAATTATTAAACATTTTCTGACTGGTATTTTATTTGAAACGGTAAAACTTCAGATCCGAATTTTGAGCCAACGTCACACAACGATCATTCATACGTTCGACTTAGTATTCCATCTATTAAATTGGTTTTTAGATAAAGACAAAAATAAAACGGCATTATCCATGAAACCATTTTCTTCGAAAATAAAAACCCGAGCAGTTTTTTGAGTGCAACTGAGTTGATTCCGTTTGTGCAGACGGGTCGATACTATAGACTGATAAAAAGAGAGGTTGTTTATCCTAGAGGTAGCAACATTAGTTTGACTGCTTTGCACTACTGAGAAGAACGCCGAAACGTCTTCAAGATAGTGACTGAGTACATGACTTAGCCGAAGATCATCTGTTTCCAACAAATTTGAAGACGCCGCCCACAACAATGACTTCTGCTATAGATTTGAATGCAGCTGCCCCTGCGTCACTGTTCCAGGTCCCCATGGTGTCTGTTGCACCCTTTAGGTTCAAGGGCCTCCATTTCAAGTGCTGGAGAAAGAAGATGGTGTTCATTCTGAAGATGAGGAAGGTGGCCACTGTGCTAACACCAGATAAACCGCAACTGCCAGACAAACCCAACGAAGTAGATGCAGATCAGATGAGAGCTCAGACAGAGAAATCAAAGGAGTTGCAGAACTAGACAGAGCAGGATTACTTATGCAAAAACTTCATCCTCAACGGACTCAGCGACGATCTCTATGACCACTACAACTGTGAAAAAACAGCAAGGGAGATCTGGGAAGCGCTGCATAAAAAGTACGATACAAAGGAAGCATGAGCAGGGAAGTTTGCTGTCAGCCGTTACCTCAAGTATCAAATGTCGGATGACAGGTCAGTAGAGATGCAGTCTCATGAGCTTTAGAAAATAGCTCATAAGATCATCTCCGAAGGTATGAGTTTAGATGAACAGTTTCAAGTAGCAGTTTTGATTGATAAGTTACCTCTAAGTTGGAAGGATTTTAAGAATAATCTTAGACATAAAACTAAGGAAGTTTCATTAGAAAGTCTAATAATCCGTCTCCATATTGAGGAGGAATCTCGTAAACAGGATATAAAGGAAGAGGTGCTTGCTGTTTCAGGAAACACTAAGAAAGCTGTAGTTCTAAAACCAAATCCCAAAAGCTTTAAGAATCAGAACCGCAAGCTTAATCAAAACCGCAACAACTGAATTTTAATTCACAAGGAAACCATAGAGGTCAATAGAAACCACCCCAAAAGAATGACTCTAGACAGTTATTTCTTTTTTACAACTGTGGAAAACTAGGTCATATGGCACGCAAGTGTCGGAATAGGCCAAGCTCTACACCGCAGGCTAACCTGACTGAGGAGCCTCTTACGACTATGATTTCTGATGAGATTCACCTTGTTGGAAGATCAAAGGGTTGGTGGGTAGATACTGGTGCTACACATCATGTCTGCTATGATCGTGCTATGTTCAAAAAATACACGGAGACTAAGGACAAGAAAGTGTTGTTGGGAGACTCTCACACCACTATTTTTGATAGGATTGGAAGCGTAGAGCTGAAGTTTACCTCTGGAAAGACCGTCATTCTGAAAGACGTCATGCACACTCTGAAGATAAGAAAGAATCTTGTTTCGGGTTATCTTCTTAACAAGGCTGGGTTTACACAGACTATTGGGGCTGATATGTACACCATCACTATAAATGGTATGTTTATGGGTAGGGGTTATGCAACTGATGGCATGTTTAAACTGAATGTTGAATGTAATAAAATGTCTACTTCTACTTATATGTTGTGTAATTTTAATATCATGCACTCTAGACTATGTCATTTTAATAAACGAATAACAAAGAACATGAGTAACTTCGGTATAATCCCTAATATGTCACTAAATGATTTTGAAAAATGTGATTTTTGTTGTTAAGCAAAAATAACTAAAGCCCCACATAAATCTGTAATTAGAGAATCAGAACCCTTAGACTTGATTCATTTCGATATATGTGAGATTTATGGCACTCTGACTAGAAATGTACACCGCTACTTTAGCACTTTCATTGATGATTGCTCTGATTTTACTTATGTATATGAAAAATAAAAGTGATCCATTTGAGATGTTTGAATCTTTCATAACTGAAATTGAAAATCAATCTAATAAGAAAGTTAAAATATTTTGTAGTGATAGAGGAAATGAATATGGATCAAGTTTGTTATTGACTTTTACAACTCACATGGAATAATACATGAAAGAACCACACCATATTCACCTGAAATGAATAGTAAAGCTGAAAGGAAAAATAAAACATTAACTGAATTAGTAGTTACTATTTTACTCAATTCTGGTGCATCATCACATTGGTGGGGGAAAATTTTATTGACCGTGTGTTATGTTTTGAATAGGATCCCTAAGTCAAAAAGCATAATTTCACCTTTTGAAATCTTAAGAAATTATAAGCCGAATATGTCTTATTTTAGAACTTGGTGATATTTAGCATATGTTTGTATACCTGACTTTAAGAGAATAAAATTAGCAAGTAGTGCATATGAATGTGTATTTATTGGCTATGCTATTAATAGCAAAGCATATAGATTTTATGATCTGGATACACACAATATAATAGAATCTAATGATGCTGATTTTTATGAATTGAGATTTTCTTTTAAATTGAGGAATAGTGTGGGCACATAAAGTAACACTATGCCTATTATAACAGAACATAATGAATCTTTTGAAAACGAACCTAAAAGAAGTAAAAGAGCAAGAATTACAAAAGATTATGGTTCAGATTTTTGCACTTTTACTGTAGAGGAGGATCCTTTAAACCTCCAAGAAGCCTGATCTTCTTTAGATGTCGAATTTTGGCAAGAGGCTATAAATGATGAGATGGATTCTTTGCAATCCAATAAGCCTTGGTACTTCGTAGATTTACCACCTGGTTGTAAGTCTATTGGCTGTAAATGGGTACTTAAAAATAAATTAAAACCTAATGGAATAGTTGATAAATATAAAACCCGTTTAGTAGCTAAAGGGTTTAGGCAAAGAGAAAATGTAGACTTTTCGACACCTTTTTACCTCTAACTAGAATTACATCTATTCGAGTACAAATTTCACTAGCATCTACTCATAATTTAATAATACACCAAATGGATGTTAAAACTGCTTTTTTAATGGTGAATTAGAAAAGAAAATTTATATGGACCAACCTGAAAGCTTTGTAATTCATGGTCAAGAACATAAAGTTTGCAACTTAGATTAATCATTATATAGTTTAAAACAAGCACCTAAGCAATGGCATGAGAAATTTGATAACTTAATAATCTCACATGGTTTTAAAGTTAATGAAAATGACAAATGTATTTACTATAAATCTGAGAATGACATTTGCACTATTATATGTCTGTATGTAGTGATCTACTTATCTTTAGGTCAAACATTCATGTTATAAACAATGCCAAATCTTTGTTAAGTGCCAACTTCAATATGAAAGATCTACGTAAAGCGAGTGTAATCCTTGGAATTAAAATTACTAGGTCAGAAAAGGGAATTTCTTTAGATCAATCTCATTACATTGAGAAGATACTAAAGAAATACAATTACTTTGACTGTAAACCTGCATGTACACCATATGATCCTAGTGTAAAACTATGTAAGAACACTGGTGAAGGTGTAAGATAGTTTGATTATGCAAGCATCATTGGTAGCCTTCGGTATGCCACTGATTGTACTAGACCAACATTTCCTATGTCCTGGGATTATTATGCAGGTTTACTAGTAGACCTAGTATAGAGCACTGGCATGCTACCGAAAGTGTCATGAGATACCTAAAACGAACTATGAACCTTGGGTTACATTATGAAAAGTTTCTAGCTGTCCTTGAAGGATATACCGATGTAGAGTGGAATACTTTATCTGATGATTCGAAAGAAACCAGTGGCTATATATTTAGCATTGCTGGTGGAGCTGTGTCTTGGAAATATAAGAAACCAACTATTTTGGTTTTGTCCACTATGGAGTCTGAGATGATAGCACTAGCCACAACCGGTGAAGAAGTAGACTACTTTAGAAATCTGCTAGCTAAGATTCCTTTATGGTAAAAACCGATATCAGCTGTGTTGATCCATTGCAATAGTACCGCGGCTATCACAAAAGTACAGAACCATTATTACAATGGTAAGATATGATAGATATGTTGTAAGAACAACACTGTTAGAGAGTTACTCTCTTCGGGAGCTGTTAGAGTGGATCACATACGTAGTGATGAGAATTTGGCCGATCCTTTGACGAAAGGACTAGCCAGAGAGAAAGTCCTTAAAACCTCTAAAGACTGGGACTATTGCCCTTATATTGTTGAGTCACGCACAATGGTAACCCGACCTAATGACCGGAGATCCCACAATAGGTAAGAACAAGTTGTGAAGTGATATTAGTTGAATATGCTATTTTTTATATTTTGAAGCATGAATTCCGGATGTGATTAGAGGATGAGTTAATAGAAACTCTTAATGAGATATATACTATATATAGAGTGTAGTACCTACGTTCAGGAGTACTCTTGATAGACTCACCTATGTGGATGTGGAAATGTGGCTGTTTCTATGGAATTTTAGGTAGAATTTTTATAGCATTCACTAAACTGGGATAGACGTGCATGACCATAAATGCGCGGGCTTATTTGATTGCACTCTAGAAAGATTGTGTGTGTTTTGATGTTAGGAATAGATTTCAAGACTACGTGTCACTCTAGTAAAAACTGAATCTTATCCACTATTCAAAGGTTCAAGTCGAAAGACACCTTTGTTTATGCACAATTTTATATTTTTAGAAGCTGCTCGAAAAATATTTTTAAAAATTCAAGTGGGGGATTATTGGAAATGTTTTAAAATTTTAAGTGAATTATTGAAAAAAATGAATAAGTGTAAATGGCTCATATGTGAATAGTCCCACATTGTAGGACTATAGAAAAAAATCAAGTATTTATACTTGATTCTTAGAAGTTAAATTTGGCCCTTTGAGCACCCAATGATGCTATTTTGCAAGGAGGAGACCATGCGTGACCACCACACGCGCAAGCCGACCGACTCGACCTGGCCCTGCCCAACCCAGGCTGGGCTCGGGTTTGTTGTGGTGTAGCACTTATATTTTTGGACGAAATTATTAAACATTTTTTGACCGTTATTTTATTTGAAACGGTAAAACTTCAGATCCAAATTTTGAGTCAACGTCATCTCACTATTCAGTAATACGTTCGACTTGATATTTCGTCTATTAAATTGGTTTTTAGACGAAATCAAAAATAGAACGACATTTTCCACGAAACCATTTTCTTCGAAAATAAAAGGCCGAGCGGTTTTTTGAGTGTAACTGAGTCGATTCCGTTTGTGCATGGATCGATACTATAAACTGATAAAAAGAGAGGCTGTTTTATCCTAAAGGCGGTAGTGTAAGTTTGACTACTTTGCACCACTGAACAGAACGCTAAAATGTCTTCAAGACAATGACCGAGTACACGACTCAGTCGAAGGTCATTTGTTTCCAACACCAGTTTTCCATCACTAGATAAAACATGTACACGCACAACATGTTCACCGGCCATGTAACGACCCCGGATTTTATATAAATTTAAATTGATAATTAAATTAATTTTTGAATAAAAATTGTGGAAATTGATTTATAAAGTGATGCGAGTTTCCCCGGATTAAAATAAATTTTATGTTAAATCAATTAAAATCTAAAATATGTTTATATGTGAATATATAGGTATATGTGCGTATATGAGTAGATTTGAATTTATATTTATACATATTGAATTTGAGTTTAAAATCTCAAGTAAATGGTTTGAAAATAATATAAAAACATAGACATACAAGATAACGAATATTTAAGTTAGAAATAAGTATAAAAGTTAGAATTATAAATAAATCTACATAAGATAAATTATATTGCTATAAATAAATTCAAAACAACATGTTAATAAACTATGTAAAGGTATAAAATAACCCATTAGTTAAATTAAAAACCACATATTAAAAATAGCATTTCATTCATATTATAAAGCAAAGAAAACAAACACATATGTATACCAATTGGCTTGCAAAGGAAGATATAGCAAGTAAAAAAAATATAACTTATAGAAATACATATGTTAGCAAGACAAAGGGAAAAAAAATTATTTGTACAGCCGAAATAAGTAAGTTTGTACAAAGGTAATGAATGCAAGCTATCTTCAGCCATCACAACAAATTATATCAGCCGAAGTCAACTGGTATTGCAAATGAAAACATAAAGTACTAGGCAATTAATGCCATCATCTCTTTAGCCACCAAACCAGACATCAGTAGACAAAGCAAGAAACAAATCCCTGATTTCTTTTGTACATAACATATTATAACCCTTTACAAAACCAAATGCATACCTGTCTACTTCATTTCTTATATACATTATCTTAGCTCGTTTCTTCAAGTAAGATGTTATTCAAACTGAAACAAAAGTAAGCCTCAGTTCAAATTTAAACAAAACTTAAACAAACAACAACATAAATCAGATCAAACCAGAGATTAAGGAGAAGTTTCAGCTAACAGATTTCAAAGCCTGTTCAACAAAAAAAATGATGAGCTCTGTTCTCTTTAGTCAGGTGAGCAAACTCCTATTTTTTCGAAGCTTAGCCTGTTTGATATCTTGATGGTTGTGAGTAAACATCAAATTTTAAAGTTTTTAAGTCAAATTCATGATTCAATAATCATATGCTGTGGTGTATGCTTTATCTTGTATACAATTTTGGTATGCTCTGTACTCTCTGTGTTGGTTACAGTTTGCAAAATTCTTTCAAAACTCAAATAGTTCCCATTTAAACATTGTTAAATCTGAAAGTTTTCAACTAAAACAATAGATTTAAACTTGAATAAAAAATTTTAGAAGTTGATTTAAACCAGGGTTATAATTATCATCACTGTAATACTGTTTACAGGTAGCCAACTTATACTTTGATAGATTTGATTGTTGGAAGATAATAATTCAAGTTTAAAATCTAAATCAATACTGACATTCATGAATTTTAAAATAGAAATTTAGATTTTTAGTTTGGTATTCTAAGAGAAATTTGTATATGAACAAAAATGGTATTTTTACGAATTTCTGATGATCAAATCATTTATAAATAATGAAATTCGTATTGAAGCATGCTTGAACATCAGGAATGTTAGAAAAATTGTTGAAATATTTTTTAAAAAACAAGAATGGGTTGAACGAGATGGATTTAGGGTTTGAGTTCCTATTTTTGTTCATAACTGTAATGTGTCGAGTTCGTCTCCACAACGAGGTCGAGTTATTCGAGGCTCTGGGGGAGGGTTGTCGGAAGTGTTGTCGAAGTGTGGACGAATTTTTGGCGCCTCAGATGGTCGGGGCGTGGTGAATGAGGCGACGACAGGTTCGATTGTGGTGATGTTCGAGCTCCAGATTTCGATCGAGACGCTTATTTTCGATTTAGAGTTGATGTTGTCGAATCGAGACCTGAATTGGAGTATAGGAAGAATTCACGACTTGCCGATGATCGTGGCGATCACCAGAGTCACGGCGCGACATCGTGCACGTGCACGATGTCGCCTTCGTGTCAGCAGGATCAGGCCTGGGGAGAACTCGAAGGGATGCTCGAGTCGAGAGAGGAAATGCTTCGGGGTTCTCTCTTGCGTTCGAATGGTATTAATCCTGTAGTGGTTAAGTTTTAACTTAGCTTAGGAAAAAAGAAAAAGAAAAGAAAAGGAGAAGATGAATATGCATAGAGAAGACTCGGGGAAATGGATGGCTAACTCGAAGTAACGCTCGAGTTTAATCAAGGGGAGCCTCGGGATTTTGTCAATCTGTTGTATCCCATTATTTAAATAATGTTAAGTAGATCACTTTCAACGGTTCAACACTGTAAAACTTAATAAGGTTTAACAAATGTAAGTTGAAACTTAAATACTAGTTTTAATTATTTTAGTTAATACTTTAACGATGTTTTAAACACTTAATGATTATTTTAATTTAGAAATTAATTTGAGTATAAAATTTAATTAACAGTAAAGTTTGTGGTTGATAATGATTTGACTTTCAAAGTAAAGAAGAGCTTTAAATGTTAATTAAATTGAATAGCAATTAAGAATAATTAATAAATGAATTAAAGGACCTTTAATCAAATGATTTGGAATCGATTAATGTTAATTAACCAGGGTTAGTAATTTTCGTAAGTAATTAAAACTGATTTGGATTACTCAAACAATTAACTGATCTTACTTATAGATGTTTGATATTTTATTACATGCTATGTGATGGATTGATATATTAGTTATGTGATGCGATGCTATGTTATGTGCTATTTCTTGTATCATATCTCTGATGTATATTGATATCTGTTGTATCATTCTGTTGTATCCATCATTGTATCCATGTTATATATATTGATATATTCTTTCTTTTCCGCTGTGTTATTTACTTAATTGTGTTATAAGCTCCGGCGAATCGGATTTGAACGATCGAATCTGCGGCATTCTAGTACAATGTGAAGTACAGATGTCGATTTTTGAACGCGAAATTTGAGTCGTTACAGGCCATAATTACACTCACCAAGCCATTTCCTGTACTAGAAATAGAACTCTCCCCTTGTTTCATGACTGCCAACTCCCTCATTAGAGCATCTCCAATCCTTAACAGTGTTATTTCATGAAATATCTATGTGGCATAGATAGTTAAACAATGTTAAGTTAATGTGATTCCACATCATAATAAAATAATTTTATTTTCTCCAATGCAAACATCTTTACATATTGAAATTTACATAGATGTCAAAAAGTTAATGGTAGTTGTCACTTAACATTGTGAATTACAATGTCTAGAAGTAGACATTTTGCTCCACAATGTCTAACAAAAAATGTGCCACATCATATTGCACATTTTAATTACTTTTGCATTGGAGATTAAAAATTAAAACACAATGTTTAGTATCTATGTGTCAATCACTTTACATTAAAAATACCTTTGGATTGGAGATGCTCTTAGTCCTCATCCTCCGGAGAATACGCTCCGTTAGTCAGTTCCAAACAATTGTCACTGGCAATGTCGACTTCATCATAATTTATTTTTTCAATAGTTCACCCAAAATGTTAAACCTATTGAGAGTTCCATCGTCAAATTATCTACTACACCCAATCTGGACTAGTGTTTTTTGGCGTACTCAAATTCAGCGTCCAAACTTGCGCTATCATGAGCATCAACATTAATAGCAAAATAATCAGACAGAGTTGGCCTCGAAGAGGCAAAAGGCAACCGACAAAACAAGACATCCAGATCCAAAAATAAAACATTAGGAGAACTCACTGAAGCATTGTTTAGATCCGGTTGCAGTACGCAACAATCTAGGTAGAGGCTTGAGCGAATTAGATGCTATATTTGTTTGGCTATTGTTGAATAACTTGTGAGGAAGATAAAGAAAATTTGTTAAATGCATCTTGCAAGATTTTCATTTTCTGAAGAAGGGGAGGAGATAAAGAGGGAGCAGGTTGCTTGCGGATTAGATATTGCACTTCAAGAAATTTCACATAGTAGACAAATTGGAGATGAAGCTTCCATCTAGATTTGTTAATGTTATAAAGAAAATAACATTGAAGTGAACCAAGGCCAATCATGAAGGAGACACATCAGGCCAGCGAAGGAGGAGGAGGGTCTACGTCAAACCAAAAAGGAAGCATGCCAAATTGGTGAGTGGAATTCTTCATACTTTGAGTGTACAATGATAAGACCCATTAATTCAGGTTTTGTGGTCTTAAATCAAATTATAAATGATGAAATTAGAAAGTAATCGTAATTTTTATTAATTCATGATTAGGATATAATATGCCATGACTAGTTAACTAAAAAGGTGATTTTTAATTGTAATTAGACAAAGGTTAATCTCTTTTGAACTAAAAGGTGTAAAAGTAATAGTGCTCCAAATTCGACATATTGTTTACCAAAATATAGTTTTCTACGACTTGAATTCAGTGGTGGTGTTCTTTAGTCAATTGGATTAGTGGATTGATTAGACAACATGTCGGGAGATTCCATAAACGTGGATTGTCCATTTGGGTTCAACGGTAAAAAGACAACGACAGAACAATCGAAGGGCATTGACATGAAGAGGAATCAACTAGGACCCTACGTCAGCCTTCAATCATCTTAGATTGATGCATGGAGGTACAAATATACAAAAGAAGTCAGGGACGGTAGTTTCTATAGGGATGATAAGAGTTGATGTTGTTGGTATAGTTAGGTAACATGTGCAACAAGGAGGCCAAAACTACTGTCGGAGAATGAGGTGACGACACGATAAACTTTGGAGCTGATGGGTTATCAAGAAACTCACTTCACTGTGGACTAGTCGAATGTACCAAACAATAATTAAATTACAAAAACATCCTTGAATTTTAAATGCTTATAACAATCGTGTACGATCTTTGTTTCAAGTGAGGTTCACGATATTGTGACTGCAGTGGGATGAATAACATTTCGGTATGTTGTTTTATGTAGTTTGAGATACTTCATAATGGGTAGGTTCATTCGATGTTGTTCGTAATTTGTGGTGGTAACGGGTTGAGACAAACAGTTCTTATAGTGAGTCGCACATGGTTTGGTGATAACATGTTGAGGCTTGTAATTCTCGATAGCGAGTCACATATAGCTTGGCGATAACAGGTTGAGACGTGTAGTTCACAATGGCGGTTGCATACGGTTTAGCGATAACGGGTTAAGACATTTAGTTCTTAATGGTGATTCACATATGTTACGACGATAATGGGTTGTGACATGTAGTTCTCAATAGTGAGTTGCATACGCTTTAATGATGATGGGTGAGACATGTAGTTTTCAATAGTTAATCACATATGGTTTGATGACAACGGGTTAGCACATGAAGTTCTTAATAGCGAGTCACACACGGCTTCAGCGATGATAAGTTTGGGTTTTACCCCAACCATGTAGTGATACTTTTAATTTGGATTCCTGAGACGTGAGTATTGTTGGAACTAGCCTGATCTACAATTGGTGAAATAAGTAGATTTCAATTTTTCAATTGGTGAAATAAGCAGTTCTCAATTGGTGAAGTCTAATGGATTTCACCAGATCCAATCTAGTTATTTTTAATGAAATCAAAATTTATTAATATTGTCTTATTCTTATCAATTTAATCTATGTTAATTAAGTGTGAACTTTGAAATGTATGAATATATCAAATATTTTCATGTTTTAAAAGGGTCTGACAAACATGTGAAATATATAGTATGTATAATTGTTTGGTGTTTAAAAATGAAAACAAACATAAAATTAGATTTTGATATAGTCACATCAAAATCTAAAATGAAAGTGATAAAGAGGGCATCATTGGTTGATTCCATCTTTCTTCTTTTGCAAACATTTTATCAATACCGCATCTAATCAGTTTATAAGGGATGATATATCACAATAATATGTTTAAATGACAAAAGCAACAAAAAATAACATAGTCAATGTATATATGTAGATATTGTGATTTATATCTGCCATGTATATATTTGCTATTTATATGTATGTATTATTGCGCCAATTTCAAATTGTTTAATGAAAAATAAACCAAAATTGCATACATCAAATAAAACAAGTTATCAATAATCTCGAGGTTTTAGGATTTATTAAAAATCCAAACAAAAACATTTAAATCGTTAAATTGTATAATATGTGTAGAACATTATTATAAGCAATTTAAAAACAAGGTTTTATTACCTAAACATTGTTTTATGCATATATAAATTTTGGTTTTAATTTATCAAGTTATAAACAAATCACATCATTCAACAAGTTAAACAAATTGTATTACTAATTTTAGATCAATGTGAGACAATGATATATTCATATAAAATTGTAACAAATATACTACATCAAATGAGGTAAACTAAATTTAGAATATACCTTTCAGAAATAGCTAATAAGTGACACTTTGATTTGGAAATCCCTCTTTTGACCCTTTAATCTACACCATACTCTGTAAGATAAGGATGAACCATATAGCCTTTATATTTATTTGATGTTTCTATTTGTTTTGAAGTCTATTTTATTTAGAATGGTAGTTTGATAAGTTCTCACGTCACTTTAGCTACTAGTGTGACTATTTGGCCAAATTTATCATTAGACCTTTTCGTAAAATCCAATTTCACATTTTTCTCAAGTGGTATCTTTTAGCAACGATTATTTACATACATTCTCTTCGTTAATATTATATTACTTTAGGGTTTATGGAATTTTCTTTTAGTCAAAATTCTAATATCATCCTTATTCAACTTAGTTAGCTCATAGATAAAGTCCATGGTTCAATTAGAACATCTATTATTAGTCGTACCATTCTGGCCAGAGATTTTGACTTTGAGTTGACTATAATTGAGCTTGTACCAACCTCCTACAACTAAGGAGACAAATTCTCTAGTGGGCAGAGTTTCACTTCCAATGCTGCAACTTAGACCTAACTATAGAAGCTTGATGGTCATGATGCCATGATTTAACTATAATTAAAGTGGAGTTTTTGAATTGAAGCTCAAAAATATTCTTAAGTCGAGAGAATTGTGTAACATTGCCATCCGAAGATTTTTTATTTGATCATGTTGCTATCAATCAATTAGAAAGTCTCACGTTAAGTCATTCCATAGTTATCTAATAACTATTAATACATAACCCTTGGTGCCCTAGGAAGCCATAAGTAATACACTGTCCAATACCTAGAGAGCATTAGGTACTCTGGTCCTAAGGAATGAATCGACATCCTTTTTTGGAACATCTTGATCATGAAAATTTAAAATAATATGTTATTTACTATTGTGGAAATTTTCTCACGATTGCAATTATCACATAACAGGATTTTCTATTATATATATTAATTAATTACTTAATTAATATATCATAGTATAATAAGTATATAATAGGAACAAACACATTTATTTCGAACGAGATATTATTACAAACTTAACAATTTACAATAAATTATATAATTGCCCCTACGTAATACTCTTAACTCTCTCAATCTCCCACTTGCACTTGGGTCTAATTATAGAATCTCAATCTTTGATTAGTTTTTCCAAAACCGATCGATTTAGGCCCTTTGTGAATGGTTTTGCAATGTTGTCCTTAGTTTCTGCTCATTCAATGACCACCTCTTTATTGTAGATAAACTCTCTTATCATGTGGAACTTTCAACAAATGTGTCTTGATTTCTTGTGTGCTCTTGGTTCCTTTGCAATCTTCATCGCGACATTGTTATCACATAAGAATATTTTGAGTTTCTCAACATTTGGAAAAACCCCTAGCTTAGCCATAAACTTGTGCATCCAAACCTCTTCTTTTGTTGCTTCATCGAGGGCAATGCACTCGACCTCTATCGTTGAATCAGCTATAGTTTCCTCCTTAGAACTTTCCTAATCGAACACTCGGCCATTCAATGTAAATACATAATCAAACATCGATCTATTGTCTTCGGTATCACTTTGAAAGCTTGAATTTGTATACCCCTTCATAAGGAGGTCTTCATTCCTATATTTAAGGAATAAGCCTTTAGTATTTCTAAAATATTTAAGAATACACTTCACTGTTGCCCAATGTTTTTCTCCAAAATTACACTAATATTGGCTTATGCGAAGCCACATTTGGTTTAGTACATAGCACAACCTATATGATTGAATCGATTGTGGATGCATAAAATATCCTCTTCATACACTCCTTTTCCTCATTAGTATGTGGGGTATCTTTCTTAGAAAGGATATCAAACTGCGTCAGAATATTTTCATGCTTGGAATTCTCCATACGAACCTTCTTAGTATGCTAGGCATTTTTGGAAAATTTACCATAGTCCAGGAATTGAATTAGATCAAAGAAAATAGACTATGAAGAGATGAAGGAATGGATCTAAAGATTTGGGAAACATCAAGATGTGAGATAAGAAGAATTTCGACAAAGAATTCAAAATGTAAAATCGATTGGTACCGACCCGTCCACGAGGGTTAGTGCCGCTCCATTTCAAGCACCGAAGAGGGGCCCAAAAGGATGCCTTACATCTTGGAGTTGAAGAAAGTACAAAAACAAGCAGTGAAATTAATCAGTACCAGCCTATTTTGGTCGGAACTAATCGATCTGGAAATCCGTGACTACATGCCAAAGAGTTTGAGGATCTCATCCATGAAATAAAACTTGAAGGATTGACACACGAAATTCGGTTGGTACCAACCTGTTTGGTTAGTACTAATTGATTTCACCTTCTTGGGAATTGTGCACAGACTTGTTCTTCATGTTGGAACTTCGGATCACAAGATATTTACTCATTCAAACTGGATATGGCGATTATCATGCTAGATTCCATCTATAAATAGCAAGTCTACTCCAACTAAGGGGGTCTATTTTTTAGGGGACAATTTTTTATTCTTTTCTTCTTCCACATTAGGCTTTGGGCAGAACCAAGATCTAAGTCATTGTAACACGGAATTGCTTATAAATCGTGTATACCGAAGACAATTCATCAAAAAACAACTTAATGGACGTAAACCAGAGATTTTGTCAAATCAATATAAAAACCTTGTGTTACTTTCTCTTTCTTTATGAGTTTTCTATAATTTTTTTATTGGTTTAATTTGCTTTTGATCGATTTGGGGTGTGGTACCAATTTTTTAGGCAACATTTTTTGTGCTTTCACTGAGAAGAACTTGAGATCTGATTTGTTGAACATGAAGAAGCCAACAACTAGAAAAGCCTTTATTGGAGAAAGTTAATCGAAGCATGGGGGTGGCCAAGAGGTGTCCTCTAGTTCAAACCCACCTTCAATCTGTGTGACTGGAGATAAAATGGAAGGGATGATAAGGAAATGCAAGGGAAGTTGCTGGCATGATAAAAGGAAATATTGAATGGATTTTTCTAGCAAACGGAGTAGCTATAAGATAGAACAAGTTAGACTCGAGCCCTATATTCCTCAATGGATAGGTACAACCGATCAAGACCAGTCGATCCCGACCGGTCTAGATAGGGGCAGAGTCCGTTTTGTACTTGGACAAGGAAGAGCACATTAGAGGGATGATGTCGAGCCTAGGAACCAAGATCAAAATGCAAACGTACAGCTGTAGATTAGAACTTAAAGGTCCCCGTAGGAACGAGGGGGCATCAGGAAGATTTGAATCATAGGCATGTAAAGCCTCAAAGATTTTAACTGAATCAAGGAGATAGAATGGATGGGATGGTAAGGTAAGTGCTTAGAGGTGGTGCAATACATCAGAGTTTGGAGGATGTAAATAGAAACCCCTTCATCCCAAACATCTGATATGCAAGGAATCCACTTGATTTCAAGCTGCCTACCTTGAACCATATGATGGAAGAACATATCATACAATTCACTTGATGATGTATATCTAACATATGGGAGTATTGGTTTTTCAGAGGAAGTAATGGGACGGTGCTTCCCACTGTTCTTGACTGGTTTACCTACCATGTGGTTTTCCCAAATTTGATAATGGTCCATTAGCACATGGACCGAGTTAGTGGAGAGATTTATGAGCCATTTCAAAGTTCATATAATTCGACCCCAAAATGCGATGATGCTTTTGAATGTGAAGTCGAGAGGAAACGAATCTTTATAGAATTATTTGACTATATTTAACGCAACAGTTGCTGCCGTTTAGAAACCATATTCTTCGATAGTTCTTATGATGGTGGTGGTCGTAGTTGCTAATAAAATAGAGTTTTAGAAGGCTTTGAAAAGGAATCCACTAACAGATCTTGTAGATTTCTATTATCAGGCCAAAAGTTATTTCCGTCAAGAAGACGTGGAAACCAAGAATGGTAAAGTGAATGCAAAGGAGGATGATGGATAGTCTAAGGTAGAATCTGGAAAGGATAAAGGAAAATGAAAGGCCGATGATAGCTTCGAAGCTTCAAAATGACCAAAGAAGGAATTGAAGTTTGCTTCTTACATCGATTTGACAAAGAAATTGGAGAGGATCTATTGGATACTAAAGGTAGTTTTAGTATAGGAAATCTCCGATGAGAGAGAACCTACAAACTGGGAGAGGAAATCTTGGAAATATTGTTCATTCCATAAGTTGAATGGATATGAGACGAATGAGATGAGGAACTTAATAGAAGAACAAGTTCAGAGCAACTGATTGAAAAATATGATAGAAATTCGATAATAGTAGCGTGAACCTTAGTGGTGTAGCAGGGTGGCCACCAACTATGGTGGATATCCTCGGTCGCATAAGAGGATATGGCTCGTGTATGGTTATCCCATGATTGATATGGATTGGAATTAGGTTTATTTCCCGCATCTTGATTTTGCGTTGAATAAACTATAAAGGTTTGCCTTCAGGTCGATTGCATATATGTGTGATCTTGATCGGTTCTATAGGCATACTCTAGGTTCGATCTCAAAGGTATTCCCTGATTGAACTAAATGTTCTAATTTTTATTGATGCATTTTGATTTGGAAAAGGATTCTTGAATGATGTAATAATGGATATTGATTATACATGATTTTGATATTGATATAGGACACCAACCAAACTTGGTTATCCCTTATATTTGATATATAAACTGGTAGGATATGGTCACCCCCACCGAAGAGATGAGGTGATGAACTATGGAATACAAGTCCCAACGTCGGAGGGTGAGTGGATGGGCTCAATGTAGATTTTTAATTATATTATCTGGAGGGATAAAAACTTAAACTCTAGGTACAAACACCTTTTGATTCAAAATAATTTGATAATGGTTACCGAATGTTGATGAATATTACTGCCTTGATCTGGTTGAGCTTACTTATAATGGAATGCTTGGCTAGACGATTTATAAGTGATGCTCCAATTGTAGGCGATGCATCATTATGGTTTACATTGCATGATAGCATGATATATGATAAATCCCAAACAAACGTGTGATCATACTGACTTATGATTGACATTTAGGCAAGGATTTTAGTTCTTAGCCATGATGGGGCTAGAACGACCTTTGATTTGCAAGTGAATCCAAGGGAACCAGATAATTAGCCATGATTGGTCCAGTAGACAGTCAAAAAGCACAAGTCATAATTTTCCAGCATTGATACAAGTTCTTAATCAAAGAATGCTTTATACCCAAAAAAGCAAGCTTTGAGGGGCAAGTGTTTCCAACAAATTTACCATAATCTTGGGATTGATTAGGTTAGAGATACTGGACTACAAAGTGATGAAGGAATGGATCTAGAAACTTGGAAAACATCAAGATGTAAGATATGAAGAAATTTGATAAAAAAATTCAGTATTCAAAATCGAACGATTCCGACTGATCCAAGATTGGTTTGGACCGATCCATTTTAAGTACCAAAGAAGAGCCCATAAGGATGCCTTACATCATGGAGTAGAAGAAAGTACAGAAAAGTAGCAAAATCAATTGGTACCGACTTCTATTGATTAATACCAGTCAATTTGGAAGTTTTGGATTATGTGCCAAAGCGCCTAGGGATCTCAACCATGGAGTAAAATTTACAAGTTTGGCATACAAAATTCGATCGGTATAGACCTGTTTTGGTTGGTAATGATCGATTTGGCCTTCTTGGAAAAGTTGTCTCCTGACTTATTCTTCGTGTCGAAACTTCAGATATTTGCTCATTCAGACTTGAAACAGTGATTTTCATACTGGATTCCGTCGTAAGTATCAAGCCTAGCCCACAAAGAGGGACATTTTTAGGAGGAATTTTTCTTATTTTTCTTATTTTTCTTCTTCTTCCCCATTCAAGTTTGGGAAAAATCAAGATCTAAATCATTTTAACATGAAATTGCTTGTATTTCGAAGAGAATTTGTCAATAGAAAACAACTGGGTGGAAATATGCCAGAGATTTTGCCGAACCATTATAAAAACCTTGTATCTCTATCTTTTCTTATTTTGTTTTATTTCATTTTCCTATTGTTTAATTTGCTTTTGGTCAATTTAGGGGTTGTACTAATTTTTTGGGTAATGGTACCTATGTACAGGGACTAAAACAATCCAAGCAACCTTTTTTATCTATGTCTATAGATCCCGATACCAAGTATGTAGGTTGCTTTTTCTAAATCCTTTATGAAGAATTTATTGGGGAACCATACTTTAATCGATTGCAAAATCGCAATGCCATTGCCAATATGGAGCAAATCATCGAAATATAAGTTAAGGACACGATATCACTTCTCTGTTCTTTCTGATATACACATGCTTACTCTGTGCTTTGATAAAAACCAAATTGCTTTATCAAAATACTTATTCCAACTCCTTCAAGCTTGCTAAAGATCATAAACTGATCTTAACAATTTGCATGTCTTACCCTCGCTCCCACTGACTTCATTATGACATGTAAACGGTCTCCTCTAAACCACTATTTGTAAATTCTTTTTTCACGTCCATTTGCCATATTTTGTAGCCATAGAATGCAGCGGTAACAAGCATGATCTAAATGGACATAAGCATGGCCATGGGGGAAATCGTTTCGTCGTATTCAATGCCTTGCATTTGACAAAACCCCTTCATGACTAGTCTTGCTTTATAGGTCTCTACAAGTCTATCTGCATTTAGTTTTTTCTTAAAATATATTTACAGGTGATATATTTTATCACTTAGAGCATGTCATCCAATATCAAAACGTTTTTGTCATACATGAAATCCATTTCAGATTTCATAGCTTCAAGCCAACATTTAGAGTTTTTACTCAACAGTGCTTGTCAGAATATGAGGGAAGTGTTGTCTTTTAATACACAACCCACTTTCTTGCCATCTATGAGAAAATGTAAGTATCTCTCTAGTGTGTGAGATTCCCTACTAGACTTTCTAATATGTTGCATGTTTCTGTATGGTGGTGAATATGATTCTTCTACCAGTTCAGCCTCTATGTTAATATTTCAGATCTCATCTAAGCCTACAACTTCATTTTTAATTTCTTTTGATAGAAATCCTTTTCCAAAAAGACAACATGTCAGGATACAATAACCATTTGTTCCTTAGTGTTATATAAAATATATCCCATAGATTTCTTGTGATATCCTGTAATTTTACACAAAGCTGATCTTGCCTTAAGATTTTTAGGACCAACATTCTTAACGTATGTTAGACAATACCACAACTTCAAATACTTGCAGTGGGGTTTCTTCCCATAGCACATCTCATGTAGTGTCTTAGGCACAGATTTACTAAGTATCAAATTCAACATATGGGATGTAGTCTCCAACATATATCCCCAATATGGAAGAGGTAACTCGACCTTACTCATCGTGGAATGAACCATATCTAATAAGATTTGATTTATTCTTTCCAAAACAAAATTGTGTGAAGTATAGGGTGGAGTAATCTGGAAGATAATCCCATTATCTTCTAAGTATTGTTGGAGCTCTTGTCCAACATACTCACATCCTCGATCTGATCGAAGTAGTATGATTTTATGGATTGTCTGATTTTCAACCTCGTTCTTATATACCTTAAATTTCTTCCAGGCGTTAGATTTATTTTTCATAAGACATATATGTCCTAGTCTCGAGAACTCGTCAGTATAAGTTACAAAGTAAGTTGAATTGTCCTTAGTGACTATAGACATCGGTCCACATACATCAATATATACGTGACCCAAGAGTTCATTAACTCTTTCTTCACTCCTTTTGAAGGGGTGCTAAGTCATTTTTCCTTTGAGACATGACTCGCAATTGTTAACTAAATGACAATATAAAACCTTCGGTTGTGTATGTGACTGTAAACGTTCATATATGAATGTTATCTTAATCGCTCTTTGCCAATCGGCAAAATTAGGTCTGTTGAGCTTGTCATTTTTTGAAAATATTATTAGGTTGTTCATTATGCTACAAATTTAATTTAAGTATATTGAAACAATCTATGCATAGCAGATGTTCTTGTATTATTAGAAAGGTTAAATTTATTCGTTCCATTTTTCAAATAAGCTCCCGCTACATTTTTAGGTTTCTCATAACCGTAAAAATCCATAAGAGCCATTTGATTCCTTTATATGAGTGTTAGGACTCACTTGCTTTGGGATTCCAACCTTGAGTTCACTCAACTAATCATAGGCTCGCAAGAGATGGATAACTCCTCATTAGTTATATCATATACAACTCCTAATCATTGATTTTTGTCCTAATCTCATATCGATCTTGAGTTTGCTCAACAAATCAAAAATAATTATTAACCCTTACTTACCACTTCGCGATTGTCT
This sequence comes from Allium fistulosum, assembly GCA_030737815.1. Classification (NCBI taxonomy): domain Eukaryota; kingdom Viridiplantae; phylum Streptophyta; class Magnoliopsida; order Asparagales; family Amaryllidaceae; genus Allium; species Allium fistulosum. The sequence continues at coordinate 1,030,826,915 of CM060902.1, forward strand.
AAGTATAATGCACGCACCTTAAGTTTTCTCAAGAAATACATGCTTGTACCTTACCTCATCTAGTAAACATACCGATAATACTACACATAACATCCCTAGCTTGAGTTAGCACTTGCAAGTAATCTATTAATATATAAATGTAGAGGGAAACTTTACATATTAAAGTTTCACAATCTTCGGTATATAAATATATTAGAGTGATATCAATTTATGGAAAAATGTATTTTTTAAGAAATACCCTTGTGATTGAAGTGTCATACACATCAGAAATCATGGTATATGTAAATACGTATATATTTATTCCTTAAACCTAAGTTGGGTTCTTTCATATTATATTAGTTTAATTCTTTATAACTGTTTATAATTTAATTAATATATATATAATATTCATATGTATATTATCAGTTATATCTTTCTTAACTAATTTTAATTTATTAATTTAATTAACAAATTAATAAAATTTTAAAATTTATTTTATTCGCCCTAAACAATTTGAGATGAATATTGACTATAACATTTATAGTTTGATATACATATTTCATTGTTATAAAATTTAGTTAATGTATCTGTTTAATAAATATTCATTTAATTAAAACATTTTTAATTAATTATTTTTAGTAAATATGAAAGTTTAATTTATTATTGACCTAAATCAATTTAAGACAAATGTGTGTGTGTTTATCATTATATATGTTTATTTTAACTAATAAACTTTTGATTAATTATTTATTTAATTAATTTAATATTAGTAGAGTTTCTTAAAATATTAAATTTATTTTCAAAACAATCTTGCAATTATTTTATAACTTTTGTAAAATTTCATTTATATTTTAAAATCGAATTTTAAATTTAAATTATATTTTAAATTTCTGTACTTAGTTATGAAAATTAGGCCAAGCCCAAATCAATTTGGGCCTTTATAATTAAGCCAACCTTTGGACTTACTCCACCCAATGCGCTAGGAGGTAGCCAAGGAGGGAAGAATACTTGATTATTCAACAACCAACTCTAGAAACTATTTTTTAGACACCCATTGGATATGTAGGTTTAATAATTTAGTGCTAAAGTTGCTAATTAGATTGCATAGACCATTTAGGCTCTGATACCAACATTGGTTTGGTCCAAACTCATTTGGGGTGACCTAGCTAGGCACCTCAGGAGTGAATTTTACATGCAGCATTTGACTAGCACAACCATCATAGGACATGTGGAGGTAATGTTTCATCGCAAATCACAATGTGAGAACCCCATTTCATGCTAGTTGCAGGGATCGAACCAAGAGCATCCAATATACTAGGTTAATGACTCAACTAACCTCACTCTAATGCTAATGTTTGAACGGGCTAGACCTATAAGGTGTGGAATGGGTAGATTTAAGAAAAAAAACTTATTTGGATAATGGTGGGCCTATGAATTCTAATGGGTTTCAGTAGATCCAATCTAGTTAATTTTAACAAAATCTAATTTTATTAATATTGTTTATTCTTATCGATTAATCTGTGTTAATTAAATGTGATATTTGAAATGGTATGAATATATCAACTATATTCACAGTTTAAAAGAGTGTGACAAACATGTGAAGCATATAATGAGTGTAATTATTTGGTGTTTAAGGATGGAATAATCATTAAATTAGATCTAAATATAACCACATCAGGATCTAAAAAGAAAGAGATAAAGGGGGCATCATTGATTGATTCCACCTTTTCTCTTTTGTAAATATTCAAGTGATACTACATCTAATAAGTTTACAAGGGAAGATATATTACAACAAAATATTTAAAATGACAAAAGCAATAAATAATAACATTGTAACAACCCGCAAATTTATCACTCTGATAAATTAAATTTATTTTTAAATAAATGATTTATAATACAAATGATATTGTTTTGAGTGATAATAAGTAATAGTAATCTTATTTTGAATTAATATTTACAAGAATATTTTCGTCGGGATTTATATCGATCATTGGCATCGTATTTAAATATTGATTCATTTAATTTAAATTGAGATTTAATGATTAAATAATTATTATAATTATTTAAATAATGATTTTGAAAAGGTTATAATTCAATTTTTAATAGTTATAAAGTGATAATAAATCATTTATAATAGTTTTATAAAAAGGTATATTTGATTTGAAAATATAAGGAAAAATCGATGTCGCTTTATCGGTATAATAGCAATTTTTGTAACTAATTTTTAACATAAATTTGTATGGTTTTATAAATAAATTGTGATCATTTTAATTCATTTAAAACGATAAGAAATTTATTTTGAAATTTTGTTTACAAAAATATGTACGTTAAAGTATAAGTGAAAATGTGACTTGAAATCAGATTATCCGATCGGCAACGGTTTATCAAATGAAAGTTGTTTGGAATCAATGCAACGTTGTTTATATGTCATGTACACATATGTAACATACAAATGCATCCACTAACATGCACATGAACATATGTATACATACATATATACTTATACATTTAAAAATACACACATAAGACAAAAATCAAAGATATTTTAAGTAAAGCGTCCTCCTTAAGCTAAAACAAATCAACATATGCATACACGAGTGGATGGAAGTGATGTGCACATGGGGGGGTTATTGCCGTGTATAATGATGGGGGAGGTGTGTTGGAGAAGCTTGGAAAAAGTGGAGTTTACATATCTTCCTTTACACACTTCTTTTTTCCTATAAATACTATACCCTCTTCTCTCTTTTTCCATTCATCTTCTTCTTCATATTGCTCAAGCTTTTGCTTCCTCTTTAATGGCTTCTAAACTAAAAGAAATAATTTCGAAAAAATATTTCATAAAGAAACTAGAATCATAAACTATAGTCATATATAGTAAAACACCTCCAAATGATCCAAAAGCTCTTCATTTCCCTTTGTTCTTCACCAACTCTACTTCATTCCACCTTAGGTCGAGCCTAACCCAAGCAACACCCTAGGCTGTGCCCTCCTTGGCTTCCATAAAGCTTGGTCAAGGCATTTAGGAGCTAAAATCCGAAGAATAGTGAGCTTTGGAACTCGAATAGCGGAGCTATAGCGATTTTTTTTTGTGAATCATTGGAAATCTAAGGTGAGAACTCCTAATTTATTATAGTATATGTTGGATGATGATATGAGTTGCAAATGGATGTTTAATATGCTTTGATTATCAAGTTTGGTTGTTTTCATATGAATGTTGAATATATATGCAAGTCACGATTATACACGTCGATAACCATAAAAAGGAAATCACTTTCCTTAGATTAATGTAATGGTGTATATGGAAGTGTTAAACCTCTTATAAATGGTTTATAATGTATTTGAAATGTTTTGCAATCATTTAAAAGTGTTTTGGTGAAGTTCTGAAAGAAATAGAAAATTTGGTCAAAAATAAGCGCGCCGCATAACGGTAGTTCACGATTTCGCTCTATAAAAATCAAACTAGTGTAAAAGGTGAAATATAGCTCGGAATTCTTCGAGATAAGAATTTTAAGAACTATTTTATCCATAATTTTCCAATGAAGAAATAAAATCGAGATTTCAACAAGTAGATTTTGAAATATGAGTAAAACAAGTTTTGGAAAAATCCCGAATTTGCAGTTCGGAATCGAAAACTGTATTTCTTTGAAAATGATGTTTTAAAATTGTTTAAAGATGTGGAATAAATTTTATAAATGTTTTAAAATGGTTTAGAAAGTTATTTGAGAAATAAAAGTGAAGTTTCAAATAATAAAAAGTTGTTTTAATCAATATAGCTTAAAAAACACTTTTCGCAACACTTTTTATAACTTTTAAAAACCATGTTTAAACTTAACCATCATACTACAAATCTTTTGTAGATGTTTTTAAATGATTTATAAAGTTTTTTTAAAGATGATTTGAAGAATTTTTGGAATGATTAAAGATTTAGAGTCGATTAAATAAGTTGACCGCCTTATGGGTGTTAGAGAGATAGTGTCTAGGCTTGAGTTTGGAAAACCAGTTTTCTGCTCTCCTTGGCTATCCGGACTGGCCCGACGGAGGGAATGGTGAATTTGCTTTACTCGGATCAATATCTTCCTAAATGAAAAATGGAACGATTTCGTGTTGATTTCTAGCAAAAAGAGTTTAAAAGTTATTAAAGGATTTTATGAGAGAGGTTTGATAATTCCGTATATACCGAAAAGGATGTTTTTAGAATATATATCTCAAAGGGAGATTTTTGATAAAAAGAACCTAATCAATTAAAGAATGATTTCCTATTCACAAAACCTCTTTTTATCGATGCTTAGATTCGAAGGAATTGGGGTTGGATCTATGGAAATCTCTATCTAAAAACCACTTTGAACCAATGTATGTGTTTCGAAAAATAAAGATCCGATAGAGAGAATGAAAGATGAAGACCAGGGATTTTTAGGATGAGTGGACTTCTTGTTGATAATTCTAGTTAGCTCCCAAATACTAAAGTAATAGTGGTCCTTTCATTTCTAAAATTCTTTGGGTTGCAAGGACTTCTCACTACTAATCCTAGGGTAGATTCTCAATAGGATGTGGTAGGAGAGTGCCTTCAGAATCGTTCAATCCCAGAACAAACTTATATGGATGGATGTCTGAAATTACATTCTTGAGATTTACGTCATTGAATTTTATAAACATACATCTGTTTGGTGGTGGAGAAGGCAAGTTCTCTTAGCTTAACACCCTTCTTTGAGATGTACGAGCTCAGAGGTTGTATGTTTGTGGAAGTCAATAAGTGATCAATAGAATGGTAGTGTGGCATTCAGAGGAAGATAATGGGCTATGTGAAAAGGTAATCATTACCTCAGGCCTCACATCTGGAAATGACCGAAACACAAGGCTATGTGGTTCGCAACCATTAGGATATGATCATCCCCTTCTAAATATATTTCTTCCCGCTATGACATTCGAGATGTAAATTAATGTGGTGTATGGTAATCGATGGCTCGAATAGGTCGGTAATAACCAGGGTGATGACATATTCGATACTATCTAAGAAAAGGTAAGCCGGTCTTGTGTTGATAGAGAACCAAATGTTGGGCCTCGGTACATTCCTCTAGAGATGTACTGCCGGAAAGTAGTCTCTTCACCTGGTCATTTATATGGAAACCCATTCTCCAATAAGAGCCCATAAGATTCTGAATGTAGAAAGCCTTGTATTACAAGGTGGTATGCTAGAATTTAATAATGTTACAATTTTGGCTAACATTAATAAATTTACTTGCAAATGTTTTCAAAGATATGTCATTAAAAATAATATCAATTATTTTGACGTAAAAAGTTTTGGTTATCATAAGGTAAAAACCCATTCCGTGTTGATGTGCGACATGGTCTTATGAGATACCTTTTGTTTTCAAAACACGTATTTTGAGTTCTCACACCAGTCCCATGACTGACTCGGAGTTTGTTTTGTTTTCCCTTTAAACTCTAGGTGCCCTATTTTTCCGGGCACCCCTGTAGTCAGGATTCTGTTCAGAATATTTTGGGGGGAATATGCTGGAAGAGATTTTTGGAGCATGGAGCTGGAGCACCTGATGTGGATATTTATCTACCTATCTATTTTTGTTTCCCACTATGTATAAGTTAGTAATGTCCGCAAGTGTGGGAGCAGGCAGTTATAACTGTTCCTGGTAGGGTTTGTGCATACAAAACTCTGATGTATCCTGATGATGGAAATTATATGTACTATTTACCTATTTTAATGTAATGTGAGAATTTGTGTTTCTATCTTTTACTTTACTTTACCCCTAAAAATCTGCCTCCCCGGCACTTGGATTTACGGCACGTGAATACCGTGGATGTATTAGTATCGATTCCCGAGAGTGGAGGAGACGGGTCTTCACAAACATGGTCAATATAAACATGTGTAGATGTTAGGATTTGTATCTACCATAATATATTCACTATATATATGTATATATTATTACCTAAATTTAAAATGTTCAATAAAAAACAAATTTATCAAATGTTGTTTCTAAAATACAATAAATATAAATATAGGTGTTTACACACATACACAAACACTGTAACGACTACAGATTTGATGTATTAATTATTAATTTAAAACAATTGTTTAAGGTAAACTTAATAGCAAAAGGAAAATTTATACAAGATTATCTTTTTGGGAATTTTGATGGTCCTATTGGATTTAGAAATATTGATAACATATATCTTGACATACAACATAATATACTTTTGTTAATGCTCAAAATTTGGCTTTTTGGGCCAATATAGGTACGCAGTTCATAACCTAGTTGAAGCTGCTATATAAGTGATGCTAAATAAACCCTAGCTGTCACCTCTTTCCATATTTTTGACAAATCTTAAAATCCTCTCTAATCCCCTTCTAATAGAGATTATCTCTAATTATCTTCACTAATTACAAAATATGATAAATCACAAAATCAACTGGAAAGTATGCCTCATGATATGTCGTTTAATATGGCACAACGACGCAAACACAGTGGTGAAGTTCTTTTCTTGATATTTGATTATATATGGTCTGAATATTCAATATGAGGTATGGAATCGTTGGAAAATCCAGAGCCGTCGATTCAAGGGTTTCTGATTCAACGATTAAACGATGGCCAATCGACGATCAAAAGATACCATTGTGAAAGGGAATACAAATGGAATGCATCTATAGTGGCTGAGATTGTCTTAGATCGCAACAAGATGGCCAAGAAAATTGATTAAAGTAGTGCAAACCCTCGACGGTGGAGGGCCCATTGTGGCGATGTAGGCCAATCCATAGGGTCGATGGTGTAGGCGGTGGTGAGAGGAAGCCGCTGGTCTCGGATCAACAAACAATGGCTCCTAGAGGCGGTGGTCGGTCAAAGTTGGGTCAAGGAGGTTTTCAATAGGTTCAAAAGTGGCTACCTAAAACGTGAAGGGAGAGGATAAGATAAATTTATTAAAAAGCCTTTATAATTTATTTATTTATAATTAATCCCTAAATCGCTTAACCTCCATATCTTTTAAAACTTCGATTCACGTGCAGTTTCTTTCTTTGGACTCATGGCAGAACTTTAGACGATTTGGTGCTGGGTTTGCTAAGTTTGGAGGTAGATAAAAAAAGCACATTGGTATGAACTATTTAATTAGTTGAAGCTTATATTATAAAATATATAACTATTGATGCATAATTATATTTATTGATATATGTCATGTTCTATAGATGACTGTTTGGTTATTATAATAGTCTGGATGTATTGTGCCTTGATTGGAACTAATGTTGATTTTAGTATTTTGGATGTTTAATTAAAATAAATTCTTTGGTTTGGATTGAAAATAATTAATTGTAATTAATTAGATAGTAAAATGATTAAACTAAATAAACTAACAATAGATAATGTTATTTATGGATTTTTGATAGTTTTTGTAAATAATGATGATTTAACAAACGTTACTAAAATTAATGAATGCAATTTAGTAAGGTTATTATTTATGAATTTCCAAGGAAATTCATATATAAAAACTAAAATAATGCTCTAAAATTGTGAATCGGAAGTTTATTATTATTTACAAAATAAAATGAGACTTTAAATAATAATAATAATAATATGAATTTCAATGAAAATCTTATTATTTTGTGTAAGAAATGGTTGATTTTATGGCATTTATGGTAAGAAATATTATTATTTTTAATATCTGATTTATAAACAAAGTTTTTTCCTAAATAATAATAACAAAGGAATGTTTTCAAAAGTGCTTTTGGATAAAACATTTAATATTTGATGTAAATAGAAATAAAAAGAAGTTCCAGTGATCTAAAATAAAATATAATTTTTGGGAATAAATAGTAATAAATGAGTTTTGGAAAGTATGAAAGAATCTTAATATATATTATTATTTTGATGTAAAATAATAAAAATATTGCTCACTGGCGGGGTGCAGTGGAAAATGAGTACATAGGTCTAGTAATAGACCCAGGTTCGATTCAAGCCTTGCATATACTTCTCGTAAAAAATAGTACCTGATGGTTATAGGTGCTATGAGTTGATACAGATAGGTATAACTTAACTCCCCTCAGGAGTTTACTGGTCCGTCGGGTTCTCCAGAGTATAATTCCAAAAAATAATAATATCGTTTTAAAAAGCGATTTGATGGAGATTGGTATTTTTGATTTAAAATACGATGGGTTATTTAAAGAAATAAGTACAACGAAGGATTTAAAGAGTATATGATCGCTTAAAAAATCATAATTTTTTTGGATGAATAAATAAAGGTAACTTTATAATAAACAAAAATGATTTTATACTTAAGAGAATAATGGATGCAAATATATTGTTTGGATGGTTGTTGAATGTTTGATGTTTGGTGATAATATCGCACTTTGATTAGTGTGTGATATTTTAGCATTATCGTTATTAGATGATGGATAGTCAGTTATGGTCATTTGATGATGGATACTGTGTTACTAATGTTGATTGGACTAGTACACATTTGATGGATTATATTTACATCGTGGATGATGTATGTAGGTATATTTGTGCATTGTGATTTTCTTATTTGATGGATTTGGTTTGTCATTGGATATTGCGGGTGTCTGATGACTGTGTATTATTACTGTTGTTAACATATAAGATGATTTGTTGTGATGGATGAGTAGGAATACCATTTTTTGCTTGTAATAGTTGCATTGGTTGCAATGGCTGCATGGATGCTATGGTTATAATGTACTAACAAGTATTTGGATGCAAGAGAAGAGCATGAAACAGAAATACGTACACTCGATCTCCCAAAAAGAGTATGTAGACAGCTTTTTCCTAAGTAATAGCTATTGAGCCTATGGCCATAGTGCGTAAAGTTATGCACAGTCCAAACAAAGTTAAAACCATTTCCCCCTTTAATACATGTATATATGTGTATTTGTAAGATCGCAGGTAGAAACAAAGAAGGGAGCAAAGATCTAGAAGAGCCGTATCCATTGGATAAATCGACATATCTCTTGCATTCAAATTTTGCAATTGTTTTAATAATTTATGTATTGAAAAATGTATAATATTTGATGTACTGAATTTGGTGTAATATTTAATTATTGATATGAGACTTGTGTGTATATATGTGTGTGCTGATGTTTGAATTCCGGTGTGAGGTTTTTCTTCTTTTGCTAGTTGTTTTAGACTTTTTAATTTTTATTTACCTATAGTACACTACTTGAAATTAGTTGTAGGCATATTTTGACGTCAGTTATGATTAATTTTAAATATTGAAAATAGTGGGCCATCACGTTTGGTATCATAGTTTAGGTTTAGAAATTCTCTGAGTCTTGGGTAGGTTTAAACCAATTAGGATAGTTTAATTTATATCTTAGGTTCGGTTATAATAAAGAATGAGAGAGCATTTTGATTGGCAATTGTATGTTTTATGTGTATGGGATTGTTTTCAAATATTTTTACCTTTCCGTAAAATGAAGTCTATTTATGATGACCTTCGTATGAAAAATAAATTATGTTGGTGTGGGATAGGATGAACGCTTATAAGAGGGGTAAAGTGTTGGTTATAAACCAAGTGATATTAAATTGGTTAGAACCCGACCTTAATAAGATGAAATCACTTTTATTTTTAAGTGAATGGTATTTATTTGCAAAATTTATAAAATGCACATAACCGATTTTAAAGACATTTTATTAAAAAATGGAAATTTTTTATCTAAGAAAAGAGAAATTTTGTTATTAAGTATTTTATTCAAAAATATTTTTTTAAAGGATGTTTAGTTTAAAATATTTTGGTTGATAAAAATGTTTTGATGAGAACATCTTAGCTGAAGTTGTTCTAAATTTGGGAATTTCCTTTGAAAAAATAGGGTATTTTCTAACCTCACTATGACTTATAATAGTTTTCAAAAATATTCTGTTGAAGGATATTTTGGAAAGAAATATTTTTGTTAAAGAATAGTTTAAATATATTCTATAAGGTTTGAGGAATATTTACTTGATAAGATGTTTTGAGAAAGAGAAAACTATCCTGATAATAGTATAGAATTTAAAATGTTTTTGTTAAAAGTACCATGTTGGAGAATGTTTAGTGAGAACGCTTATCTTAAAAGAAGAGAATAAGGGAGCAAACATTTTGTTGAAATATTCTTTAAAATGATTGTTATATGATTTAGAGAAGATTTATTATGAAAATGTTATTTTCACAAAAAGATATTTTCTTTTAAAGGAATTATTTTCTTCAAAAGAAGAATTTGAAAATACTACAGCGGAAATCATTTTATTTGAGAAATAACGGTATTGGTGGAAATATTTGAAAATAGTTTGATGAAGGTATTTTATTTGAGAAATATGCTTTTGAGTAAAGAATGCAATAAAATATTTATCTGAAAGAAACTTTTATCAAAAGTGTGTATTTGATTTTAGAATAGCATTTTGGGGTAAAGAGTTTTGGGATGAAAAGGACCTAAATTGAAAATTGCTTTATTAAGGATGATTACAAAGAAATGGTATATAGTAAAGTATCTAGTTTTACAACACTTTAAAGAAAATATTTTACTAAGACGAGGATAATTTAATTTGGAAAGTGAACCATTAGAAAAGTAAAACATTTAACTAAATAACAAAAGTTGGTTATGTTTGTTAAAATGGCATCGTATTAAAAAGATGTTTCATTTGGTAATTTTAACCGAGAACTATAATTTAGTGTAACTACCCAGAATTTGATAGCTTTAAGTGTGGATATTTAAATATAATTCTAATAATTAATTAATGGATTTTGTAGCTAAAATACACTCCTTTTAAATAATAACAAAAGATAGTGGAACCATTTTCAAATTTTTTTTACAAAAACAATTAGTTCGAAGAAAGATTGAAAATGTGACCGGAAGTTTTTTTCGAATTTTCGATTTTTTGTCGGCTAGAAGTTATCGAAAATGTCGTAACACTTTTTAACACACACACACACACATTTATAAATCATTTTAGTCATGTTTTAACAGTTGTGTACATGTATGTACATTTAAGAATGCCTTTATATATATACATACATATATATATATATATATATATTTATATATATATGATAAGATTTTGTTTTAAAAAAATTAAAAATACATAATATATAAGATGCTTCTTCCAACATTTAGTACAAATGGTGTCATAACATGTTTCCTTTGATAAGATAGCTTGGTGGCTAGGGAGGGGGCAGATTTTGGATGAAAAAGGGAGGGGGTGAGGTGGCAAAAGGGGGTATAGTACAAAGGGCATTTTGGTAATTTCACTTGTTAACATATTATAAAAGGCAATTTTCTTAATTTAATTTCACTTTTTCTCATTCCATTCTCTTATTTCCTAAAGCTTAGAAAACTTTCATGGCTTCCTAAACTATTTCCAAAGTCTTAAAAACTTATATCTCCATTTCAAAATCAATTCCAAAAGCTTGCAAAAACACTTCTTTATCCATCTCTCCACTTCATCTTCAAAGTTCAAGCACACATTTTCTTTATAACCTCAACGCCATACCTTATATGCTTAAGGCTGAACCCATTGTGCAAGTTTAGGCCTTAAAGACTTCACTTTTCAAAGAAAATACAAAGGCCTGGGTCATTCTCAAGTTTGAGGAGAAAATCTTTAGTCTAGCCGATTTTCGGTGAGTAAATTCTAAAACCTTTGGGAAAGATGATGCTTTTATTTTAATGGTGGTTATATAGTTGTGTAAATGTTGTTTATATGTTTGGATTATGGTATGGTTTGGCTATATATGTGTGTGATGGCTTGAGTTTTAGCATTGGACGTGAAATTATGGATTAAAGCGATATATTAGTCATAAAGTTGTGTTCTTTGATATGTATGGTTCGCGAGATGTAATCTTGTGATGTTTGGTGATGATATAAATTAGTATTCATAATCTTAGGCATGTGTTTAATGGTTTGGAAGTTAGATATGTAACTTGTTGAAAGGGACTCGGGATTCTTTTTAAAAAAATCAAATCATTTGCCAGTTTTGATTTTAGTAAATGTTTTCTTAGGTTTTTAACCTAGAAAAGTTTAGTTGAAAAACTCTTTCAAATTATGTTTAAAAGGAAATTATAAGTGGAAGTTTAAGTTTTAGATTGTAATGATCCTGAACTCGGCCTTCGAAAATCGGCACCCGTACTTCACTTGTACTCGAAATGCCGCAGATTCAAACGCCGAATCTGGCTCACGGGAGCTTATAACCCCATTAAGAATAACAACACAGCGAAAGAAAGAAAACAATGATATCATATACAACTCCAATGAATACAATATCCAGAATGATATACAACAATGATATCTATATGATACAACAATATCGGAGATAAATAATGATACAACGGAAATGACAGAAGTGATAACTCCAAAAGATCTGAAAAAGAGCATGAGTCCAACAACTCCAACATCAGCTCGAACCACCATCACGTTGCACCAAGAGAAGCAAGTGCAGTCAATGAGTGAACTCTAAACACTGAACTAGTTCCAGATACTCTACTGAACCTGACTATCTGAAAAACCCAAATCTAGACTGCCCGTGTGGAAAATTGTGGGCACCCAGAGTTTAGGAAGGGAACAATAAACTCCAAGTCAGTCATGGGACTGGTGTGAGCAACATAAACAGTTTATCTTTAAACAAACAACAAAAGAATTTTAAACATTGAAATCCGCAATGCTTTTAGAAAATGAAACTACCATAAGACCTCCCACCACACACACAATGCAATCGCAGACTTGGAGGAGATTTCTTCTTATGATAGTCAAACATGCTTACTACACAAAAAAACTCTTTTGATATTATTACTAGTGCATCGTGTAGAAAACATTTCGAAAATACAATATTAATCTTAGCCAGCATTGGTACCATTATATTATGTCTGCTATAGCTGCCGCCTGAGGAGACAGGTTATACAACTGCAATCGTAAAGGGCTCGTATTGTTTCTTTGGATTTTCCAACAAATGGTCAGGCTAAGGAACTTCCTATGCCACATGGGTACGCCTTTGGATGGACGTCCCGAGAACTAACTAGCTCTCTGCCAACATAAGGCCGGGTCACCTCTTACACTAGGTAACTACTACACGAATATGCTACCCCCCGGTCCTTTGGGACCTTTATCCGAGGCGCCTCGATCACACAACAACAATCACACAGTAAATGAGATTGGAGCAACCACACAGGTAAATATCTGGGCTCCATACCATAATATCACCTTTTTCCAGAAGGAAATGACATACCCTAAAGGGAGCTACCCTCATAACCTTGCCACATCTTTCCTGTTTCGACCATTTCCGGTCTGTGAGGTTTGATGAGGTCTCGTCCACAAAGTTACGCTTTTTCACAAAGCCATGCTTTGATCAACAAATGATCAGCAAATGACCATTAACACACAGCAACACTCAGCATGCCACACTACCAAATTGGGAGTATATCACTGATAACCTTCAACTACATAACCTCTGAGCTCGTATGTCTCAGAGAAGGGTGTTGAGCTAAGAGAATAAATTCTCCGCCATCAAACAGAAATGTATTTGAAAGAAATCAGCTTTATATCTCAAAGTGTAATGTCAGACATACAACCATACAAGTCTGTTCCGGGTTCGAACAGAACCGAAGGCACTTCCTAAGAAGCCCTTGCAATCCGGGTATTCACAATCCCGATCAAACTTCTCATCACTTAGGGAATCTCTATACCGGGCGCTACCTAGTGCAGAGACAATCGATAGGTTATCCTATCGTTTTCACAAATACCTGGTCTTCAACACTGGTCATCAATTGCTATCCATATACGACGTATCAATTATTCAGAATGGGTAATATGACACAAAGTCCTCTCCCGGCTAAACCGAATAGTGAGCGTAATATTTAAAAACATATAGATAATGGGATTTCAATTAAGTCACGACTTATTATCCAAAACTTTTCTTCAAATGGTTTAAACAAATTACCATTTTAATCTTTTACAAAAAAGATTCATCTCACAAAGTTCACCCAGTTTCACAAAGATTTTTTCATAGATTTCCAAATCGATTTCCATTTCAATTGGATTAACTCATTAAATCTTTAAATCAAGATTTAACTTATAGCTTTCAAAACAATTTCATTTCGAATGGTTTAAACAAATCACCATTTTAAATCTGTTAAAAATAAACAGATTCAATTCATAGCTTTTAAAAAGAATTCACTCATAACTTGGAAAACCATTTTTCAATTCAAACTTGAAATTCCTTTAACTTAAATTGGAATTTCATTTCTTATATGAAAACTTTTATCATTTGCAAACAAACAGTTTTCATTTCGGAAAATCTGATTCATTAATATGAGTTAAGTCCTTGGGTTACATTCAAATTCTCAAAACCATACTTTTAAAATGGTTCAAATTCATATAAACACATTTATAACTTGTATCATATTTTTAAACCAAAATTTTCAATATAGAATTCAATTCCTTATTTTAAATTCAAATTCAGATTGAATTATTTAAATTGGAAGCTTTACCAAGTTATTCAAAATAACTTTTATCTTAAAACTCCTTTTCGAAAGCTTTAACATTTAACCCAAATCCATTTCCAAAATCGATTGAAATTAAAATTTCAATTTTAAAAATATTAAATTTAAATCATCTGGGACTTAACCGATTTCCTCGTGAAATCCATATTTGTGTGTGTATGGTGTAGTCCAGGGGTTTTACACAACAGTACAATATCATCAATCATCACAGATTCAAGCATAGCAATATTGATAAGCAGTATAATCCTATAACGCTTATCTTTCATTCACAGATTCACAGATAAATATGTAAATTCATTATAAATAAACAATCACAATTCACAGCTCAATCATATCACAGAACATCACATATCAGAGATATCAATCAATTCAAAGCATTCAATACAATCCAAACATCCATAAGTAAGATTGATTAATCATTTGATTAATTACTTATGAATAAATTACTAATCCTGGTTAATTAATTAATTACAAACCATTTTAATTAATTATCCTTTAATTAATTAATTAACCTTTAATCATTAAATAATTAATCTTTAATTATTTAATTATCCTTTAATTAATCATCTTTAATTAATTAACCCTTAATTAATTATCATTTAATTAATTATCTTTAATTAATTATAATAAGTGATCATCCCTAATCAATTTCATTAATTAATTAACCTTTAATTATTTATCCTCAAATTAATTACCTTAATTAATTAATCACATTAATTAATTATCCTTTAATTAATTATTCTTTAATCACTTATTAATTAAACCTAAATCATTAACTAATTAATTATTCTTAATTAATTACATTAATTAATTAACCCTTAATTACATTAAGGTAATTAACCTTTAAAACCTTTTATCCTTCTTAATTAACCACTTGATTACATTACTAAGTTTATTTAAAATAAATTTTAAAACAAAGGTTATATGTATCTTAAACACTTTTAAACTTAGTTAATTTAAAATAATTTTATAAAAAAAACCTCTTAACCAATTTTAAACTTGGATAAACCTTTATTATTTACAAAAGAACTGGTTTTAGCCAAATTGTTTTAAATAAAACTTGATTTGTTTTAAAAGTTAAAAACTGTTTTTATATCAAATTTCCAGACCCGAGTCAAACGAGTGAAATCCCCGAGCCAACCACCAAAATTCTCGGGTCCATCCCCGAGTAAACTCATGTTTCTTTATTTTAAACTTTGTTTTAACTTTAAACCTTAAAACTTATCAAAACATGTTAGCCACTCGATCATCCCGGAACATAACTCGAGTCACCACATTGTTTACCCGAGAGTAAACCCGAGCCTGACCTTCCTTCCTCACAGTCCACACCATCCCCAGATACGAGTGATAACTCGTATACGTGCACACGTCACCGCCGACGATCTGGCCTTTTTTGCCGACGTCTTCAGGTCCCCGATGTCCTACTAAAGCCTCTCGATCAACCAAGTTTGACGAAAACGACTGGAAACACAATCGAGCTGTTCAACTCCCTACTAGAACTTAATCCGATCTACAAAACCCAACACCACTGATGATTCTGATCACTGGAATCTACGCCATCCCATCTAGATATTCGCCAGAGTCCCATGCATCGATTCCCCCTTATGCGATCGAGCCCGATCCTCTCTCGACGTCACACGAACTCGAGAATTGACGTCGACCAGAACAGCTATCAAAACCCTAAATCAACATTGTTACGCCACTCCGATGATCTACAAACCCAACCACCAATTTTCCTTTAATCTCCATCACGTCATCTCCCTTCAAACCTAAGCTCGATGTCTATCCCTTAACTGATCGACGGAAAATGATGAATCTATCGATTTTGTTCATCTCGTAAATTCGCATCCAATAACAAACTAAAAATCTTGATTTTATAACTAAAATTCATCATTTTCGATTACGATTCTAATCATATAATCACATCATGAAATTAAGATGATAAATTTTTAACTTGAAAATGATCTCTACTAATATTTCTTAATTCTTGCAACCTTACCTGTTAATTATTTTCAATAATATTTTCTAAAATCAAATTTAGTTATCACTAACAGATTTCATTTAAGGATTATAACATAAATCTGTATATATATTGAGATATGATTTTTTTTAAATCTTACTTTTAGAACCTATAAACTAAGAACATGTATATATATACCCTGTTCACAAACATTCATACATATATTTGTATGTATATACATATATACAACACATTTACTTCTATGCAAATAATTTTCACTACTTACTTCACATACATCAAGCTAATAAACAAATTCAGGTTTTAAAATAGAGGTTTTGCTCACATACAAAACCCTTTTTCTCCGAGATCAAGGCCTGTAAACACATCTAAGTGGAAGATTTAGATTTTAAACCAGGTCTAAAACCTATAATGTCTTAAACAGTGGTATAATCGTCTGTTTCAGTCATGAACACAGCCACTAACTCACGTACAAACCTTTTTAACAACATACACAGCATAGATCATATCATATTTCACGAATAAATCGCATGCACAGTCAATCAAATCAGATTTTAAGTGTGTACTCACCTGATTCCAGAAGTATGAACAGAATTTGCTATGTTGAAACAAACTTGAAATTTTGCTAGCTGGAACTTCCTTTTAGTCTTCTTATTTGAATTGATTTAGTTGCTGTTGATTGTTTAAAGTTGTAGCCTTTCTTTCCCTTTTTATTTTTATTAATACTCAGGCTTTAGATTGATGAACGAATTAAGAAGATTGTGTATATAAGAAAACAGTGTGTAGGCTATATTATTATTTGTTTGTACAATGGTCAGAGATATTTGCTTTTGGAGGCTGATGATAATATTTGTGGTGGCTGAGGGATATATATTTGTGTGCTAAAGGATATGGCATTAATTAGTTTGGTACCATTTTTATAAAATTTTCTTCATTTCAAGTGATACATGTATGAAGATAATTTTGATGTGGCTTCTCTTACAAGCTTCACTATATATTATTTGTTTACACTTGAATATATGCTTTCTTTTGCAAGTGCATATACATAGCTATGTATATTTATTCACACTAGAATATACTTGAATGTATTTTTATTTTATTTTATTTTCTTTTGCAATATCACTTTAAAAATATAAAAATTTCCATTTTAATTTTGCTTTACTTTATAATATTCATTTTTATAGTTTATATAATTCTAGAATTATTGAATATGTTCATTTCACATTTATATAACTATAAATCTATTTGAAATATTTGTTTAACATCAACACTTATTTGAATTCTATAAATATATTTTTATAAACTCAAATTGTTATTATTAAACCATTTATTTTAGATTTAAACTCAAATTCAATATATATATATAAATTCATATGCACATATACACATATATTCACACATATATACAATATTTAACTCTAAATGATTTAACACATTTTTATTTGATTTCGGGGAAACTCGAATCAATTTATCAATGAATTTCACAATATTTATCCAAAAATTAAATTAATTATCAATTTAAATTTAACTAAAATCCGGGGTCGTTACAACCTTCCCCCTTAAAATGATTTCGTCCTCGAAATTTGCCAAGGAGACACAAAGATAGATGAAAAATATTTCATCAACTCAAACTGAATATCTATTCTGCATTTGGCTTACCAAATCAGAATATCAATAATAGATACGAGAACGAATCTATTTAGTTTTTTTTTCTTTCACAAGATACTCGGGTTATCCAGATCTACGAAATATGCAGTGGCATCGGTCAGTTCGAAGGGATAACTAACCATTCGTAGAATATATTGGAACCCAAAGAATAGATAGATATATGGATACAATTTCCAAAACTTTCAGTTTACAACTAAGGTATACTTATCAACCATAGCAAACAAAGCAACCAATTCGTCCAAACAAACAATTCTGACCTATTTGGAGTTTATGTCCCATACAAATATATCAAATCTTCTTCCTGGATCTACCAGGAACTATCAAAGAATTGAAAAGAGATGCAGAACAAAAGAGATTGATAGAGAAAAGATTGTTTCCTTGTTGTTACGGGTATTGACCATTTATAGTCGTATTTCCCTGTCCCCTATCTCATCCTCTTCTTGCACTCATACTTACTATCAGTGGATAGTAAGAGAATTTACTGAGGCGTATGGACAGATATCTTAGGGATTACTCATTCTAGGGTATACTTCACCCTATCTCTAATGAGCTACTTAATGTGTTATACTCCTGAGCTAAAGTACAACCTTAGCTCTGATACCACTGTAATGATCCTGAACTCGACCTTCGAAAATCGGCACCCGTACTTCACTTGTACTCGAAATGCCGCAGATTCAAACGGCGAATCTGGCTCACTGGAGCTTAAAACACCATTAAGTATAACAACACATCGGAAGAAAGACAACAATGATATCATATACAACTCCAATGAATACAATATCTAGAATGATATAAAACAATGATATCTATATGATACAACAATATCAGAGATAAATAATGATACAGTGGAAATGACAGAAGTGATAACTCCAAAAGATCTGAAAAAGAGCATGAGTCCAACAACTCCAACATCAGCTCGAACCACCATCATGTTGCACCAAGATAAGCAAGTGCAGTCGTCGAGTGAACTCCAAACATTGAACTAGCTCCAGATACTCTATTGAACCTGACTATCTAAAAAACCCAACTCTAGACTGCTCGTGTGGAAAATTGTGGGCACCTAGAGTTTAGGAAGGGAACAATAAACTCCAGGTCAGTCATGGGACTGGTGTGAGCTACAAAAACAGTTTATCTTTAAACAAACAACAAAAGAATTTTAAACATTGAAATCCACAATGCTTTTGTAAAATGAAACTACCATAAGACCTCCCACCACACACACAATGCAATCGCAGACTTGGAGGAGATTTCTTCTTATGATAGTCAAACATGCTTACTACACAAAAAAACTCTTTTGATATTATTACTAGTGCATAGTGCAGAAAACATTTTGAAAATACAATATTAATCTTAGCCAGCATAGGTACCATTATATTATGCCTGCTATAGCTGCCGCTTGAGGAGACAGGTTATACAACTGCAATCGTAAAGGGCTCGTATTTTTTCTTTGGATTTTCCAACAAATGGTCAGGCTAAGGAACTTCCTATGCCACATGGGTACGCCTCTGGATGGATGTCCCGAGAACTAACTAGCTCTCTGCCAACACAAGGCCAGTTTACCTCTTACACTAGGTAACTACTACACGAATATGCCACCCCCGGTCCTTTGGGACCTTTATCCGAGGCGCCTCGATCACACAGCAACAATCACACAGTAAATGAGATTGGAACAACCACACAGGTAAATATCTGGGCTCCATACCATAATATCACCTTTTTCCAGAAGGAAATGACATATCCTAAAGGGAGCGACCCTCATAACCTTGCCGCATCTTTCCTGTTTCGACCATTTCCGATCTGTGAGGTTTGACAAGGTCTCGTCCACAAAGCTACGCTTTTTCACAAAGCCATGCTTTGATCAACAAATGATCAGCAAATGACCATCAACACACAGCAACACTCAGCATGCCACACTACCAAATTGGGAGTATATCACTGATAACCTTCAACTACATAACCTCTGAGCTCGTACGTCTCAGAGAAGGGAGTTAAGCTAAGAGAATAAATTCTCCGCCACCAAACAGAAATGTATTTGAAAGAAATCCGCTTTATATCTCAAAGTGTAATGTTAGACATACAACCATATAAGTCTGTTCCGGGTTCGAACAGAACCGAAGGCACTTCCTAAGAAGCCCTTGCAATTCGGGTATTCACAATCCCGATCGAACTTCCCATCACCTAGGGAATCTCTATACCGGGCGCTACCCAGTGCAGAGACAATCGATAGGTTATCCTATCGTTTTCACAAATACCTGGTCTTCAACACCGGTCTTCAATTGCTATCCATATATGACGTATCACTTATTCGGAATAGGTTATATGACATAAAGTCCTCTCCCGGCTAAATCGAATAGTGAGCGTAATATTTAAAAACATATGGATAATGGGATTTCAATTAAGTCACAACTTATTATCCAAAACTTTTCTTCAAATGGTTTAAACAAATCACCATTTTAATCTTTTAGAAAAAAGATTCATCTCACAAAGTTCACCCAGTTTCACAAAGATCTATTCATAGATTTCCAAATCGATTTCCATTTCAATTAGATTAACTCATTAAATCTTTAAATCAAGATTTAACTTATAGCTTTCAAAACAATTCCATTTCGAATGGTTTAAATAAATCACCATTTTAAATCTGTTAAAAATAAACAGATTCAATTCATAGCTTTCAAAAAGAATTCACTCATAACTTGGAAAACCATTTTTCAATTCAAACTTGAAATTCCTTTAACTTAAATTGGAATTTCATTTCTTATATGAAAACTTTTATCATTTGAAAACAAACAGTTTTCATTTCGGAAATCTGATTCATTAATATGAGTTAAGTCCTTGGGTTACATTCAAATTCTCAAAACCATACTTTTAAAATGGTTCAAATTCATATAAACACATTTATAACATTTATAACCATAAGCGGTATAATCCTATAACGCTTATCTTTCATTCACAGATTCACAGATAAATATGTAAATTCATTATAAATAAACAATCACAATTCACAGCTCAATCATATCACAGAACATCACATATCACAAAACATCGCATATCAGAGATATCAATCAATTCAAAGCATTCAATACAATCCAAACATCCATAAGTAAGATTGATTAATCATTTGATTAATTACTTATGAATAAATTACTAATCCTGGTTAATTAATTAATTACAAACCATTTGAATTAATTATCCTTTAATTAATTAATTAACCTTTAATCATTAAATAATTAACCTTTAATTATTTAATTATCCTTTAATTAATCATCTTTAATTAATTAACCCTTAATTAATTAACATTTAATTAATTATCTTTAATTAATTATAATAAGTGATCATCCCTAATCAATTTCATTAATTAATTAACCTTTAATTATTTATCCTCAAATTAATTACCTTAATTAATTAATCACATTAATTAATTATCCTTTAATTAATTATTCTTTAATCACTTATTAATTAAACCTAAATCATTAACTAATTAATTATTCTTAATTAATTACATTAATTAATTAACCCTTAATTACATTAAGATAATTAACCTTTAAAACCTTTTATCCTTCTTAATTAACCACTTGATTACATTACTAAGTTTATTTAAAATAAATTTTAAAACAAAGGTTATATGTATCTTAAACACTTTTAAACTTAGTTAATTTAAAATAATTTTATAAAAAAAACCTTTTAACCAATTTTAAACTTGGATAAACCTTTATTATTTACAAAAGAACTGGTTTTAGCCAAATTGTTTTAAATAAAACTTGATTTGTTTTAAAAGTTAAAAAATGTTTTTATATCAAATTTCCAGACCCGATTCAAACGAGTGAAATCCCCGAGCCAACCACCAAACCACCAAAATTCTCGGGTCCATCCCCGAGTAAACTCAAGTTTCTTTATTTTAAACTTTTTTCTAACTTTAAACCTTAAAACTTATCAAAACATGTTAGCCACTCGATCATCTCGGAACATAACTCGAGTCACCACATTGTTTACCCGAGAGTAAACCCGAGCCTGACCTTCCTTCCTCACAGTCCACACCATCCCCAGATACGAGTGATAACTCGTATACGTGCACACGCCACCGCCGACGATCTGGCCGTTTTTGCCGACGTCTTTAGGTCCCCGATGTCCTACCAAAGCCTCTCGATCAACCAAGTCTGACGAAAACGACTGGAAACACAATCAAGCTGTTCAACTTCCTACTAGAACTTAATCCGATCTACGAAACCCAACACCACTGATGATTCTGATCACTGGAATCCACACCATCCCATCTAGATATTCGCCAGAGTCCCATGCATCGATTCCCCCTTATGCGATCGAGCCCGATCCTCTCTCGACGTCACACGAACTCGAGAATTGACGTCGACCAGAACAGCTATCAAAACCCTAAATCAACATTGTTACGCCACTCCGATGATCTACAAACCCAACCACCAATTTTCCTTTAATCTCCATCATGTCATCTCCCTTTAGACCCAAGCTCGATGTTTATCCCATCACTGATCGACGGAAAATGATGAATTTATCGATTTTGTTCATCTCGTAAATTCGCATCAAATAACAAACTAAAAATCTTGATTTTATAACTAAAATTCATCATTTTCGATTACGATTCTAATCATATAATCACATCATGAAATTAAGATGATAAATTTTTAACTTGAAAATGATATCTACTGATATTTCTTAATTCCTGCAACCTTACCTGTTAATTATTTTCAATAATATTTTCTAAAATCAAATTTAGTTATCACTAACAGATTTCAATTAAGGATTATAACATAAATCTGTATATATATTAAGATATGAATTTTTTTAAATCTTACTTTTAGAACCTGTAAACTAAGAATAGGTATAAATATACCCTGTTCACAGACATTCATACATATATTATGAAGACCCGTAAATTCTCACCTTTTGAATCGACTATAATCCACACAAGTCAAATCCAAACAGATAAGGATTCACGATCTTCCCTAATTAAATTGGATTCTTCACTTTTGAAAATCAACATATCATATATCGAAAATATCAATGTCGAGATCCAAATGTTAAAATCCTCATCGGTAGGGTTTGCTACCAGTAAATAACATCAGTATAAATAAGAATGCACAACTGAAACAAAATGCTCTCATATATATTTAGAACAAAAGATGATACAAGGTGATATTAGAGAGTCATAGATACATCACTATATACAACATCATGAAGTACAACTGAACAAGGTACACAGCGGAAATAGAAACTAAAGAAATTGGTCTTCAGAGAGAGTCCAAAAACCGACATCTTCACTCTGATCCAAAAGCTCCAAATAAACACTCCAACTCCAGCTCCAACTATTATAGGGATATCTATTACCTGACTCTAGGCTGCCCGTGTGGAAAATAAGGGCACCCAGAGTTTTGGGAAAAACAATAAACTCCAGGTCAGTCATAGGACTGGTGTGAGAAATAAAAGTATATAGTTGCTTTTGAAAACAAGTTCCGTATATGCTTTTGAAAAATGAAATTATCATAAGGTCTCGATCCGCACACAAGATGCAAACACACACATGGTCGAGGTTTCTCCTTATGACAGTCAAACATGCCTTTGATACGTTAAAAATATCCTTTTAATATTATTATAGTGCTTAGTGACCGAGAACCATTTTCAAAATAAACTTATTAATTTAGCCAGCATACGTTACATGATGGTATGACTACTATAGCCACTGTATTAAACAATGAGTAATACAATCAAAACCGTACAAGGTTCGTATTAGAGAATGGGTTTCCAATAATGACCAGGCAAAGGAACTTCCTCATCCACGATTGGGTACACCTCTAGAGGGACGTCCCAAGAAACTACTGTTTCTCTGCCAACACAAGGCCGGGTTACCACTCAATGGTAACTACTTACTCAAGTCTATCCTTCCCCCGGTTGTTACCAACCTTTAAAATGGGGCCCCGATCTTTTCAAACATCCACATCAAGCAAATACTGGGCATGTAAGACCACAGTACAGCTATATAAATATATAATCCACAAAGTGAATACTTGGGTTCCATACCATGGTATTACTATATATATCTAGAAGGGGATAGACATCCTACACCTTGCCGCATCCATTCCTGTTTCGGCCATTCCCGGGGTGTGAGGTTCGTGAAGTCTCGTACCCACAAGGCCCTGCTTTTCAACAAAAGCCTTGATCCTATCCATAGCATTCTTCGGAATGTCACATTACCAATCCAAAATTACATAACTGATTTCTACCAACGCATAACCCTTGAGTTCATACGTCTCAAGGAAGGGTGTTAAGCTAAGAGAATAAATTCTCTGCCACCAAGCAGATATACGTTAATAAAGATCAATCATATAAAGTCAGAATGTAATGTCAGACAATCCATCCATCCACAAGTTCGTTCTAGGACTGAACAAAACTGAAGGCACTTTATTCCTCAACCTTTGCCCAAAAGGTGAAAGGCCCTTGCATATCTGAAGATTTTTCAAAACATCATCTGGACCATTGCTTTAAAAGTATAGGGGTATCGTTTCTATATCGGCCGCTAAACCGATGAAGAGAAATCAACAAGCAGTCCATTAGATGTGAAGATCCCTGGTCTTCATCATCGTTTCAATACGACTCATCACAATCATAGCATCGTATTATTATTCAGAATGGGAAATTTCCGTTCCCGGTCTTTCCGAATAATAAGCGTCCTTTAAAAGCCATTCGAAACCAAATGGATTTTTAATTTAAGTCTCAACAAATCAAATTCATATTTGATTTAAGTGATTTAAACCTCCATTTAAATTACTTTATTCATACCATTTCAAATTTGGAAAATACTGATCACTTATAGCTAAAAATCAAAATGTTGATTTAAGCGTTACAAAAAGTGTCGCAAATATAGTGTATTTGTACAACTAAAACCATTCAAATATGATTTAAATTACTTCTATTATCTTTTAAATCATATATATACTTCATATATACTATAAAAACTTCATTTCTCAATTCATAACCTTTTTATTCAATTTAATTGATTTAATTGAATATTTAAATAATATAATAATATTATTTTTCTAAATTTCATCCGATTTAATCCAAACTTTCCAGAAATCAAAATAAACTATATATAATACTATTGGAATCATTTAATTGATTATAAACCTTTATTTATATAGCGAACTTAACTTCACTTTTCTAAAATCGATTTAAATTATTATTTATATTTCCAAAGTTGAACATGCCATTTTATATTTAAAATGATTTCAAATAAATAAATTCTTTTACAAAAGTTTTTCAATATATCTCCAATATCATTTCCAAATAGTTTAAATTATAAAATTCGAATATTCAAATTTCCACTCAAATTTGAATATTATATTATATTTATTTTAAATCGAGACTTAACCAATATCCGTTTAAATCCAAATGGGTGTGTATAATAAGTGTAACGTGCAGTGTTATCACTATTAACATCCATATATACATTCATATCATCCAAACAAGAAGTATATGGTATAACTGAATATTTTAACAATTAAATACTGATATAGCTATCATATAGTTAAAACATCCATAACTATCAATCCATTCATCCAATCACAACCAATATAAACACTATATTAAGTGATATAGTTTCTCACTGTGGGATCCACTCCTCCTTTCTTTAGTTTGTGAATGAAATAAAATGAGATATGGACTTGGCTATTTATAGGTGAAGAGAAGGGTACTTTAGACATTTCCTATAGCCTAACCAGATTCGACCATATTTTGGTCCAATAGAAACCAGCCTTATGGCCTAATTTGATTCGACCACATTTTGGTCCAATAGAAAACATCTTGATGGCTTAATTTGATTCGAACACATTTTGGTCTAATAGAAATCCTCGTTATCAACTATGGCATAACATGATTCGACTAGATTTTGGTCCAATTGCAACCATCCGCAT
Source organism: Allium fistulosum (assembly GCA_030737815.1). Classification (NCBI taxonomy): domain Eukaryota; kingdom Viridiplantae; phylum Streptophyta; class Magnoliopsida; order Asparagales; family Amaryllidaceae; genus Allium; species Allium fistulosum. The sequence continues at coordinate 1,030,852,952 of CM060902.1, forward strand.
GGCAGAACCTGATTCGACTAGATTTTGGTCCAATGGAAACCATCCGCGTGGAATATAATAATCATTATGTTATTTTGTTTCATTAGGCAAGTAACTATATTGTTCTGTTTTTATTAGGCAAGTAATTATACTATTCTGTTTTATTAGGCAAGGTTAATAATTCTCTCTTGTTTTATTAGGCAAGTAATTATACTATTCTATTTTATTAGGCAGGGTTAATAATTCTAGATATAAAATCCATTACTTAATCATTTAAAAACATATTAACTATTCATGTTCAAAGTGATTAAATTATGGGTCGTTACATTTTAAATATTCGAATTTGATGACCCAAAAATACGGGTCGTTACATAGAGGTGTCATGTGCATGTGAAGGGAGGCTAAGAAGAAGACATGTGTAAGGCTTCTCTTTAGTAGCATTTGTTTCATGTTATGGTTTTTTTTCATAGGTTTTCTTATTTATTTAGTTATCTATGTATGCTATCTTTTATAAATTCAAATGAATATAACTATAAACTCATATTACTTTTGAATTCAAATTTATATATTTAAATAACTACTATTATTTAAATTAGTTAAATTTCTAGATCGTTACATATATTTTATGTATATACATATATACAACACATTTACTTCTATGCAAACAATTTTCACTACTTACTTCACATACATCAAGCTAACAAACAAATTCAGGTTTTAAAATAGAGGTTTTGCTCACATATAAAACCCTTTTTCTCCGAGATCAAGGCCTGTAAACACATCTAAGTGGAAGATTTAGATTTTAAACCAGGTCTAAAACCTATAATGTCTTAAACAGTGGTATAATCGTCTGTTTCAGTCATGAACACAGCCACTAACTCACGTACAAACCTTTTTAACAACATACACAACATAGATCATATCATATTTCACGAATAAATCGCATGCACAGTCAATCAAATCAGATTTTAAGTGTGTACTCACCTGATTCCAGAAGTATGAACAGAATTTGCTATGTTGAAACAGACTTGAAATTTTGCTAGCTGGAACTTCTTTTTAGTCTTCTTGTTTGAATTGATTTAGTTGTTGTTGATTGTTTAAAGTTGTAGCCTTTCTTTCCCTTTTTCTTTTTATTAATACTCAGGCTTTAGATTGATGAACGAATTAAGAAGATGGTGTATATAAGAAAACAGTGTGTAGGCTATATTATTATTTGTTTGTACAATGGTCAGAGATATTTGCTTTTGGAGGCTGATGATAATATTTGTGGTGGCTGAGGGATATATATTTGTGTGCTAAAGGATATGGCATTAATTAGTTTGGTACCATTTTTATAAAATTTTCTTCATTTCGGCTGATACATGTATGAAGATAATTTAGATGTGGCTTCTCTTACAAGCTTCACTATATATTATTTGTTTACACTTGAATATATGATTTCTTTTGCAAGTGTATATACATAGCTATGTATATTTATTGACACTAGAATATACTTGAATGTATTTTTATTTTCTTTTCTTTTCTTTTGCAATATCACTTTAAAAATATAATAAATTTCCATTTTAATTTTGCTTTACTTTATAATATTCATTTTTATAGTTTATATAATTCTAGAATTATTTAATATGTTCATTTCACATTTTATATAACTATAAATCTATTTGAAATATTTGTTTAACATCAACACTTATTTGAATTCTATAAATACATTTTTATAAACTCAAATTGTTATTATTAAACCATTTATTTTAGATTTAAACTTAAATTCAATATATATATATATATATATAAATTCATATTTACTCATATATGCACATATACACATATATTCACACATATATACAATATTTAACTCTAAATGATTTAACACATTTTTATTTGATTTCGGGGAAACTCGAATCAGTTTATCAATGAATTTCACAATTTTTATCCAAAAATTAAATTAATTATCAATTTAAATTTAACTAAAATCCGGGGTCGTTGCATAGATGGTAACTCAAAATGTAATTTTAAGTTGTAGCATCCATAGTGGTAATCGCATGGATGCAGTTCGAAAATTTACGTTTTTAAGTTTTTAAGTTTTCTATTAAAATTGTTTTGGAAACCATTTCAAACTTAATTAGTGATTATAAAACTTAATTAACTGTTGTTTTGTGAGTTAATAATTAATTATTTTACAAAAATAATTAATTTATTTATTAAAAATAATTATTAATTAAGTAATTAAGTTAAGTAATTAGGGTTTAAGAATTAATTAATTAAGTTAATCATTTGTAGTTAGTTAAGAAAGTTTTAATTAATGATTAATTAAGTTAAGAGATAATGATTTTAATTTATTTATTTAATCAAGTTAATTATTTCTAATTTAATTATTTAATTAGTATTTAATTGTTTAATTAATTATTAATTAATTAGGGTATAATTTAAAACAAATGTTTACTTAATAAAGTTTATTTATTTATTTATAACTAATTAGGGTTTAATTATTATTCAACTAAAGTTTAATTATTTAATTAAATTTTGATTAATTAAGGGTAATTGTTAGTAATTAATTAATACCTAAATAAGATTAATTAAGGTTTAAATTTTGATTTAAGTATGATTAATTAAGGATTAATTAAGCTTTAATTTAAGATTTAATGGTTTATTCATTATTTGAAGTTATTTTAAACTCCAATAGTTCTTTATTTTAAATTAACTTTCTTCTCTTAGTGAATTGTTTTAAAACCAAGGATCTCTTGTCCATGCTATTAAGTAGCCAAATGATTTAAAGTAGTTGTAATAAAACGGTGACACGTGTTATTGAAAGTAAGTCGGCTTGTACTTATCATAAGTACTGTACTTCGGGAGATGAATACAATGGGGTTAATTTCGATAATAGGGTCATGATAATCTAAGCATAAGGAACATATGTCGATATGTAAATTTTTACACCCTGATAGTGGGATAATCCACTATAAATAACTTGACCTTTTAACTTATGACGACCCAAACTCGATGTTCGATAAATAACATCAAATTCGTATCGCCGGAGCTTGCAACAACATTAGATGATAAATAACACAGTGGAAATAAAAGATAATATCATTGATACAGCATGAATACAATATCCGATAGATCAGTTTGATACAATGATAATCATCAACATCAGAGAATATACAACACAAAATACAGCATAACACGATACAATATGAGATGAGTCTTCGAAAGAATCTAATACTGCAACTCCAAAGCTAAAGCTATAAACTTCAAGCTCGAATCCCCATCCAAATTGCACAAATATAAGCAACGTCAGTCGTCCGTAAGCTCCAAAAACTGAACTAGTCCCAGATAATCTACTAGACCTGACTATCTGAAAAACCTAACTCTAGACTGCCCGTGTGGAAAATTGTGGGCACCCAAAGTTTAGGAAAGGAACAATAAACTCCGGGTCAGTCGTGGGACTGGTATGAGCAAACAAAACAGTTTATCTTTAAAACAAACAACAAAAGAATTTTAACATTGAAAACCGTAATGCTTTTCGAAAATGAAACTACCATAAGGCCTCCCGGCACACACACAATGCAAACGCACACATGGGGGAGATTTCTCCTTATGATAGTCAAACATGCTTCCTACGCAAGGAAAAATCTTTTGATATTATTACTATTGCATAGTGCAGAAAACATTTCAAAAATACAATATTAATCTTAGCCAGCATAGGTACCATTATATTATGCGTACTATAGCTACCATTTTAAATGGCAGGTTTTACAACTAAAATCGTACAAGGCTCGTATTGTTTCTTTTGATTTTCCACCAAATGGTCAGGCTAAGGAATTTCCTATTCCATGTAGGAACGCCTCTGGAGTGACGCCCCGAGAACCACCTGACTCTCTGCCAACACAAGGCCGGTTACCCCTTTCCCGGGTAGTAAACCTGAGATATTCCACCTCCGGTCCTTTGGGACCTTTAGCCGAGGATCCTCTACACCAACATCACACAGTAGTAAATATACTATAGTGTCCACATGAGTAAGTATCTGGGCTCCATACCATGATACCACCCTTTTCCAGAAGGAATGGACATACCCTAGGGGAGCTACCCCTGAAACCTTGCCGCGTCTTTCCTGTTTCGACCATTTTCGGTTTGTGAGGTCCGATGAGGTCTCGTCCACAAAGCTATGCATTTTCACAAAGCAATGCTTTGATCAATCAACACACAGCAGCACTTAGCATGTCACACTACCAAATTGGGAGTATATCACTGATAACCTTCAACTACATAACCTCTGAGCTCGTACGTCTCAGAGAAGGGTGTTGAGCTAAGAGAATAAATTCTCCGCCACCAAACAGAAATGTATTTGAAAGAAATCGGCTTTACATCTCAAAGTGTAGTGTCAGACATACAACCATACAAGTCTGTTCCGGGTTCGAACAGAACCGAAGGCACTTCCGAAGAAGCCCTTGCAATCCGGGTATTCACAATCCCGATCGGACTTTCCATCACTTAGGAAATCTCTATACCGTAGCTACTCAGTGCAGAGACAATCGATAGGTTATCCTATCGTTCTCGCAAACACCCGGTCTTCAACATCGGTCTTCAATTGCTATCCATATATGACGTATCACTATTCGGAATGGGTTGTATGACACAAAGGTCCTCTCCCGGCTAAACCGAATAGTGAGCACAATCTTTTAAAACATATGGATATGGGATTCCAGTTAAGTCACAACTTATTACCCAAACTTTTTTTCCGAATGGTTTAAACAAATTACCATTTTAATCTTTTACATAAAAAGATTCAATTCACAAAGTTCACCCAGTTTCACAAAGATCTATTCATAGATTTTCAAAATGATTTCCACTTCAATTTGGATTAACTCATTAAATCTTTAAACAAAGATTTAATTGGTAGCTTTCAAAATAATTCAATTTTCAATTCAATTCTTTTATACAAAAGATATATCATTCGTAGTTTTCCAAACTATTTTCATTTCAAATTTGAAATCCTTTTTACACAAATTGAAAATCCTTTCCTTATATGAAAGTTATTATTGTTTGTGTGTGTAAAAATGTGGTCCAGGGGTTTTACACACAATAGTGCAACATTACAAATCATCACAGATTCAAATACAGTAATATATTTGATAAGCGGTATAAACTATAACACTTATCCTCATTTAAAGATTCACAGATAAAGTCAATTTATCAATCACAAGGATTCATCATTACGATTCGATGTGGGTTTCGGATAACAAACTGGAATCCGACTCCCTGTCGCATCGAAATTCAAGTGTCGTTTTACGAGCCAAAGGGTTTTCATATTCACACAGTAATATATATTACAGAAACAGAAATCGCAGCTCAGCACAAAGTAATACGCATCACACAATATCACAATCACAACAGAAATACTAATCCAGTACACAATATCTGATAATAGTAAATTATCTTCAATTAAGGTGAATGTGATTTAATTGAATTAACCACATAATTAACAATTTTTTACCGGCTCTAAGTGGTACGGGTTTGTTGGCCTTAATTAATCATAAATTAATTTAATGACATGAATTTAATCACTTCTTAATTATCTTTAAATCAATTAATTAATCTTAATTGATTATAAATTAATAACCTTAATTTTTATTAATAAAACTTAATTAATCATTTAGTTATTACTAATTACTTAGTTAATTTCCTAATCAATTAGTTATTAATTCTTAGTTAAATTTTAAATCGGTTAACTCTTAATCATTAATTGGTTTTAAATTAGTTAATTTTAAAATCTCTTAAGTACAAACTTATTAACATTTAATTATTAATAAAATTTCTTAAATTACTTTGCCATTTATTAACTCAAAACTTGCATCTTGCATTTAAACAAAACTTTGTATACTAATAACTTTAACTTTGACTTTTGAAAACAACCCCAGACTAATCCCGTTACCCCGAGTTGAACCCCGAATCCAACACTATTTCTCCCGAGTCTTTCCCCTTCATCTTTTCTTCTTCGTCATTTTTTTTAAAGTTTAAGTACAAAAACTAGTACATGAACTCCTCTACAAACTCGAGCTCAACCCCGAGTACCAAACCCAGTTGCACGAGAACATCTCCGAGTCCCCCACGCGAACTCACCTGATACCCGAAAATGTCGTACACATGCATAACCACACCGGCGAACTCCGACCGACCACTACCGCTCCGACCTGTCGACGTACATCACGACATCGATTCACCATCAACCCAAACTTAAAACAAGTCCTCATTCGAAATCGAGCATAGCTCATGCAACACAAACCGACCTCCGACCAAAGAATGACTCGCCTGAACGATTTCCGACCACCAGACGCTCAACTCCTCCGGCCACGAACGCGTCACCCTCCGAGCCACCATCACTCTAAACCCCATGCAACTCGATCGGCCAGTGGTGATGAAATCACCTTGTTTCCAAACCTCGTCAAAACCATGTGCTAAACCCTAAATCCCCCTCGTTCCCTCAAATCTTGCAATCGAAAAATTTATCAATAAGTTTCCCGATGAAATCGATAGCCAAACTTGCTTCAAGCAAAGTTTCAGCACCCAATATATGATCGATCGCCGGAAATAGGTTAAAAAGCATATTTTGATCATCTATGAACTGCTCATAAACCACACTTCTAAAATTTACCAAACAAAGCTTAAAATTCCTATTTTTATCTAAGGATTCAGATTATATAATTAAATCTTAAAATTATTATGGTCGAATTATTTCAAAATTTGAATTTACACTGTAAAACAAATTATTTCTTACTGTATAAACTTTTCTTTCTTGAATCTATTTTTAAATTAAAATCTGTACCTAAACACACGTATTTTGTTTTGAAACCCAAGTTTGATAGTGATTAGAAAATGAGGAATTTAATTTTTTTTTCATTTGTTCCTGCCCTGTAACTCAAGGAAACAGAGAAGAACACTGCATCTCTTAGCACAAACAATATGAACATATATACACAGTTAAATTGAAAGAGGGGTTACAAGCAAATAACAATTATATCATACACACAATTATACTTAAATTTGGAAGTAGTTGTTTACTCACCTTGTTTCAATGATGAACAAAGAACAAGTTTCTTGTTTCCTGGCTTTTATTTAAACTGCTTTGAGAACATTGTTTTGATTTTTCTTTTTTGGTTTTGATTTAAATTTCAGTTGCATAGATTAGCTTCTGAAATGCTAAATTTGATGAACGAACTAGAATTATGAAGATGATATAAAAAGAAATGTTGTACAGGCTGATAAGTCTTTATACAGGGTGATGAGATAAATTTGTACAAGTGATATAAATGCCTTGTACAATATCAGAGACTTTTCATTTGTTTTGGAGGCTGAAACATTTCTCACTATTTCGGCTGAGATGTTATCCATGTGTGCTTGAGAAGATGTGGTATTAAATGCATGTGTTTCTGATTTTGTTTACAGCAAATCTATTTGCTTTGTACTTCTTTGTTTTGTTTATTTCTTGCTTTCCTAGTTCACATACAATTCTATATGTATTTCATATGTTATATAGTTCTAGAATTTTCTCATGTGTTTTGTTTCATGTTTATACAACTATATAATTTATCTTATATTTTGTCTTAGTCTTATTATAATACAATTAATTTCTATTGTAATGTGTTGTTTAAATTTAGCAAATTTGTTTATTTATATTTTACATAGTTCATTTTACTTATTTGTTTGCTTCTATTTTATTTTATTTTTCTTTTATTATTTTTGTATCTATTTTACTCATATTATTTTGTATAGATTTATTAATATGATATTAAGATTTATATTTTACTTTACATTGTATAAAACTATATAATTTATTCATTTGTATTTGTATTTGAATGTATATTACTTCATAATATAATTAAATTTCTAATTTAAATTTGTTGTTAAATTTTATTTAATGTATTTACTTGTTATTTTTATAGTTTATCTTATATAATTTATATTTTCATTTTTAAACCGTTTAGTTAAAATTTATTCAAACTCAATATATATACATATATACATATATATTCAAATTATTATTAAACCATTTACTTGAAATTTAAATCCAAATCACATATATACAATATTTAAATTCATATGATTTAACACATATTCTATTTGAATTGGGGGAAACTTGCTTAAATTTACAATTAATTTACAATTTTAATTCAAAAATTACACTAATTATCAATTTAAAATATATATGAAATCCGGGGTCGTTACAACCTTCCCTCCTTAAAAGAATTTCGTCCTCGAAATTGGCTAGGGAGACACAAAGATAGATGAAAAAAATGTTTCATCAAATCAAACTGAGCATCTATTCTGCATTTGGCTCACCAAATCAGAATATCAATAATAGACACAAGAGCGAATCTATTGAATTTTTCCACAAGATACTCGGGTTATCTAGATCTACGAAATGTGCAGTGGCATTGGTTATTTCGAGGGGATAACTAACCGTTCGTAGATTTTATCGACACCCAATGAAATAGATAATAATAGATTCGATTCCGATCTCAGATTCAAGATTTAACTCATTTACAATTTGTTGAGGAATAAACTATGTGTAATTCCTGTGTCGAACAAAATTCGAACAATTTAATCGTAAACGAGAAGGTTACCTTATAAAATTTCTTTTCCTTAATCAGCTTTTAAGGTTGAAGAATCATCTCTGATTGCATACACTTTTGCTACTAGAGCTTGCTTCTTCGCTGGACAATCTATGATCCTATGTCCTAGCTTACGGCAGTAATAGCATCCTGTAGATTCCTGATCTGGCCTCATAAAGGGCTCTCTTATTCCTGGCTTCCAAGGATTCTTACATTTATCCAAGTAGTGGCCTTTCTCCAAGCAATTGAGACAAGTAACTTCTTTCACCTTTTTCTTCTGTATATTCTTATTTCTTTTATCCTTCCTCGGTTTCTTTCCACCAAACATCTTTTTCCTCCAATTCAGATTACTATTATTCTCTTTTTCCTCCGGAACTCCCTGCTTATCCAGAGTATCATATCTATAACCCATATCAACCAATTCAGAAAAAGATTCCTTAACGTGAGTGGCCATCCTTTCTTGAAACTCCTTGTTCATCCCTCGAATAAACTTTTCATTCTTCTTCAAAGGTGTATTCACCAAATCTGGACCAAATCGAGATAACTCGTTGAATTTGTTTAAATACTCCTCAAATGATAAACTTCCTTGCTTCAAATCCATGAACTCCTGGTACATTCTAGAGATACCAGCAAACATAATATATCGTTGCTCAAACACTTCCTTGAAACGACTCCAAGTAAATTCATCCGCCGGCTCATCCAATATAACCGTTTCCCACCAAGCTAAAGCCTTTTTTTGGAGTTGCCAGGAAGCAATCAATCGCATTTGATCATCTTCCAATTTTAGTCCTTTGAAAATCCTTTCGCACGATCGAATCCAGGCTTGTGCTTCGATAACGGTTTCCTTGCCTGTGAATGGCTTTCCACCCAGTTTAGAAAAGCTTCGATATAGATCAACCAGATTCGGTTGAGATTGAATGGGAATATCTGTCGTTGCAGGGCTTTGACCAGCTGAAGTGGTACTTCCTTGTCCAAAATCTCGTCCTCTTCTTCCACTCATTCTTACTATTTGTAAATAGTAAGACGACTAATTTAGGCATTCGGACGAAATATCTTAGGGAATAACAACAGATGAAGAGAATGGACTAAGTAATTTGGGTTTCGATTGCACTGGTTGTACTCATTCTAGGGTATACTTCACCCTATCTCTAATGAGCAATCTAATGGATTACACTCCGTAGCAAAAGTTTAACCATAGCTCTGATACCACTTATGACGACCCAAACTCGATGTTCGATAAATAACATCAAATTTGTATCGCCGGAGCTTGCAACAACATTAGATGATAAATAACACAACGGAAATAAAAGATAATATCATTGATACAACATGAATACAATATCTGATACATCTGTTTGATACAATGATAATCATCAACATCAGAGAATATACAATACAAAATACAGCGGAACACGATACAATATGAGATGAGTCTTCAAAAGAATCTAATACTGCAACTCCAAAGCTAAAGCTCTAAACTTCAAGCTCGAATCCCCATCCAAATTGCACAAAGATAAGCAACGTCAGTCGTCCGTAAGCTCCAAAAACTGAACAAGTCCCAGATAATCTACTAGACCTAACTATCTGAAAAACCCAACTCTAGACTGCCCGTGTGGAAAATGGTGGGCACCCAGAGTTTAGGAAAGGAACAATAAACTCCGGGTCAGTCGTGGGACTGGTATGAGCAAACAAAACAGTTTATCTTTAAAACAAACAACAAAAGAATTTTAACATTGAAAACCGCAATGCTTTTCGAAAATGAAATTACCATAAAGCCTCCCGGCACACACACAATGCAAACGCACACATGGGGGAGATTTCTCCTTATGATAGTCAAACATGCTTCCTACGCAAGGAAAACTCTTTTGATATTATTACTAGTGCATAGTGCAGAAAACATTTTGAAAATACAATATTAATCTTAGCCAGCATAGGTACCATTATATTATGCGTACTATAGCTACCATTTTAAATGGCATGTTTTACAACTAAAACCGTACAAGGCTCGTATTGTTTCTTTGGATTTTCCAACAAATGGTCAGGCTAAGGAACTTCCTATTCCACGTAGGAAAGCCTCTGGAGTGACGCCCCGAGAAACACCTGGCTCTCTGCCAACACAAGGCCGGTTACCCTCTTCCCGGGTAGTAAACCTGAGATATTCCACCCCCGGTCCTTTGGGACTTTTAGCCGAGGATCCTCTACACCAACATCACACAGTAGTAAATATACTATAGTGTCCACATGGGTAATTATCTGGGCTCCATACCATGATACCACCCTTTTCCAGAAGGAATGGACATACCCTAGGGGAGCTACCCCTGAAACCTTGCCGCATCTTTCCTGTTTCGACCATTTCCGGTCTGTAAGGTCCGATGAGGTCTCGTCCACAAAGCTACGCTTTTTCACAAAGCCATGCTTTGATCAATCAACACACAGCAGGATTTAGCATGTCACACTACCAAATTGGGAGTATATCACTGATAACCTTCAACTACATAACCTCTGAGCTCGTACGTCTCAGAGAAGGGTGTTGAGCTAAGAGAATAAATTCTCCGCCACCAAACAGAAATGTATTTGAAAGAAATCGGCTTTATATCTCAAAGTGTAGTGTCAGACATACAACAATACAAGTCTGTTCCGGGTTCGAACAGAACTGAAGGCACTTCCGAAGAAGCCCTTGCAATACGGGTATTCACAATCCCGATCGGACTTTCCATCACTTAGGAAATCTCTATACCGTAGCTACTCAGTGCGGAGACAATCGATAGGTTATCCCATCATTCTCGCAAACACCCGGTCTTCAACATCGGTCTTCAATTGCTATCCATATATGACGTATCACTATTCGAAATGGGTTGTATGACACAAAGGTCCTCTCCCGGCTAAACCGAATAGTGAGCGCAATCTTTTAAAACATATGGATATGGGATTCCAGTTAAGTCACAACTTATTACCCAAACTTTTCTTTCGAATGGTTTAAACAAATTACCATTTTAATCTTTTACATAAAAAGATTCAATTCACAAAGTTCACCCAGTTTCACAAAGATCTATTCATAGATTTTCAAAATGATTTCCACTTCAATTTGGATTAACTCATTAAATCTTTAAACAAAGATTTAATTGGTAGCTTTCAAAACAATTCAATTTTCAATTCAATTCTTTTATACAAAAGATATATCATTCATAGTTTTCCAAACTATTTTCATTTCAAATTTGAAATCCTTTTAACACAAATTGAAAATCCTTTCCTTATATGAAAGCTATTATTGTTTGAAAACAAATACTTTTCGTTTCGGAAAAATCCGGTCAAATATACACAAGTTATAGCCCTTTTAAATTTTAACTTGGGTTGAATTCAAATTCCCAAAACAATACTTTTTAGAATGTTTAAAACTCATATAACCACATTTATAACTTGTATAACCTTTTTAACCCATAATTTCCAAACATAGAATTCAATTCCAAAAAATTTTAAATTGAAAAACTTTACCAAGTTATTCAAAATAACTTTTATCTTTAAAATTTTCTTTTTCAAAAGCTTTTAACATTTAACCCAAATTCATTTCCAAAATCATTTAGATCAAAAATTCATCTTTTGAAGCCATTTCAAAATATCTATGACTTAACCGATTTCCCGTGAAATCCACATTTGTGTGTGTAAAAGTGTGGTCCAGGGGTTTTACACACAATAATGCAACATTACAAATCATCAAAGATTCAAATACAGTAATATATTTGATAAGCGGTATAAACTATAACGCTTATCCTCATTTACAGATTCATAGATAAAGTCAATTTATCAATCACAAGGATTCATCATTACGATTCGATGTGGGTTTCGGATAACAAACTGGAATCCGACTCCCTGTCGCATCGAAATTCAAGTGCCGTTTTACGGGCCAAAGGGTTTTCATATTCACACAGTAATATATATTACAGAAACAGAAATCACAGCTCAGCACAAAGTAATACGCATCACACAGTATCACAATCACAACAGAAATACTAATCCAGTACACAATATATGATAATAGTTAATTATCTTCAATTAAGGTGAATGTGATGTAATTGAATTAACCACATAATTAACAATTTTTTACCGGCTCTAAGTGGTACGGGTTTGTTGGCCTTAATTAATCATAAATTAATTTAATAACATGAATTTAATCACTTCTTAATTATCTTTAAATCAATTAATTAATCTTAATTGATTATAAATTAATAACCATAATTTTTATTAATAAAACTTAATTAATCATTTAGTTATTACTAATTACTTAGTTAATTTCCTAATCAATTAGTTATTAATTCTTAGTTAAATTTTAAATCGGTTAACTCTTAATCATTAATTGGTTTTAAATTAGTTAATTTTAAAATCTCTTAAGTACAAACTTACTAACATTTAATTATTAATAAAATTTCTTAAATTACTTTGCCATTTATAAACTCAAAACTTGCATCTTGCATTTAAACAAAACTGTGTATACTAATAACTTTAACTTTGACTTTTGAAAACAACCCCAGACTAATCCCGTTACCCCGAGTTGAACCCCGAGTCCAACACTATTTCTCCCGAGTCTTTCCCCTTCATCTTTTCTTCTTCATCGTTTTTTTAAGTTTAAGTACAAAAACTGGTACATGAACTTCTCTACAAACTCGAGCTCAACCCCGAGTACTGAACCCAGTTGCACAAGAACATCTCCGAGTCCCCCACGCGAACTCACCTGATACCCGAAAATGTCATACACGTGCACAACCACGCCGGCGAACTCCGACCGACCACTACCCCTCCGACCTGTCGACGTACATCACGACATCGATTCACCATCAACCCAAACTTAAACCAAGTCCTCATTCGAAATCGAGCATAGGTCGTGCAACAAAAACCAACCTCCGTCCAAAGAATGACTCGCCTGAACGATTTCCGACCACCAGACGCTCAGCTCCTCCGGCCATGAACGCATCACCCTCCGAGCCACCATCACTCTAAACCCCATGCAACTCGATCGGCCAGTGGTGATGAAATCACCTTGTTTCCAGACCTCGTCAAAACCATGTGCTAAACCCTAAATCCCCCTCGTTCCCTCAAATCTTGCAATCGAAAAATTTATCAATAACTTACCCGATGAAATCGATAGCCAAACTTGCTTCAAGCAAAGTTTCAGCACCCAATATATGATCGATCGCCGGAAATAGGTTAAAAAGCATATTTTGATCATCTATGAACTGCTCCTAAACCACACTTCTAAAATTTACCAAACAAAGCTTAAAATTCCTATTTTTATGTAAGGATTCAGATTATATATTTAAATCTTCAAATTATTATGGTCGAATTATTTCAAAATTTGAATTTACACTGTAAAAACTAATTATTTCTTACTGTATATACTTTTCTTTCTTGAATCTATTTTTAAATTAAAATTCGTACCTAAACACACATATTTTATTTTGAAACCCAAGTTTGATAATGATTAGAAGATGAGGAATTTAATTTTGTTTTCATTTGTTCCTACCCTGTAACTCAAGGAAACAGAGAAGAACACTGCATCTCTTAGCACAGACAATATGAACATATATACACAGTTAAATTGAAAGAGGGGTTACAAGAAAATCACAATTAAATCATACACACAATTATACTTAAATTTGAAGTAGTTGTTTACTCACCTTGTTTCAATGATGAACAGAGAACAAGTTTCTTATTTCCAGGCTTTTAATTAAACTGCTTTGAGAACATTGTTTTGATTTTTCTTTTCTGGTTTTGATTTAAATTTCAGTTGTATAGATTAGCTTCTGAAATGCTAAGTTTGATGAACGAACTAGAATTATGAAGATGATATAAAAAGAAATGTTGTACAGGCTGATAAGTCTTTGTATAGGGTGATGAGATAAATTTGTACAAGTGATATAAATGCCTTGTACCATATCAGAGACTTTTCATTTGTTTTGGAGGCTGAATTCGACTGAGATGATATCCATGTGTGCTTGAGAAGATGTGGTATTAAATGCATGTGTTTCTCATTTTGTTTACAGCAAATCTATTTGCTTTGTACTTCTTTGTTTTGTTTATTTCTTGCTTGCCTAGTTCACATACAATTCTATATGTATTTCATATCTTATATAGTTCTAGAATTTTCTCATGTGTTTTGTTTCATGTTTATACAACTATATAATTTATCTTATATTTTGTCTTGGTCTTATTATAATACAATTAATTTCTATTGTAATGTGTTGTTTAAATTTAGCAAATTTGTTTATTTATATTTTACATAGTTCATTTTACTTATTTGTTTGCTTCTATTTTATTTTATTTTTCTTTTATTATTTTTGTATCTATTTTACTCGTATTATTTTGTATAGATTTATTAATATGATATTAAGATTTATATTTTACTTTACATTGTATAAAACTATATAATTTATTCATTTGTATTTGTATTTGAATGTATATTACTTCATAATATAATTAAATTTCTAATTTAAATTTGTTGTTAAATTTTATTTAATGTATTTACTTGATATTTTTTATAGTTTATCTTATATAATTTATATTTTCATTTTTAAACCGTTTAGTTAAAATTTATTCAAACTCAATATATATACATATATATTCAAATTATTATTAAACCATTTACTTGAAATTTAAATCCAAATCACATATATACAATATTTAAATTCATATGATTTAACACATATTCTATTTGAATTGGGGGAAACTTGCTTAAATTTACAATTTTAATTTAAAAATTACACTAATTATCAATTTAAAATATATATGAAATCCGGGGTCGTTACATAAATTATCGAATGTTGGCTTAGAAACCGGGATCGGATATTAGTTGCTATCCGAAAACCACTTTGAACCAATGTAAATGTTCGAATTGGGAATAATAAAGGCAAGATCCAAGATAAAGACTTTGAAGTGCAAGAGCTATTTAGTACTAACCCCGAGGGTGATTCCAAAATGGGTGTAGTGAAAGTAGTACCTTTGGTTCGTTCATCTACTGAACGACTTGTATGGATGAATGTTGACATTGTGTCAACATCTAGAAGGCAATGTTAGCATTTTAAGTGGAAATGCTATAGTAAAGGTAAACGTAGCCTTAGGCTCCATCAACCAGGAATGACTAAAATAGGGGAGATGCAGCAAGGCTAAGTGGGTCGCTCCTGTTAAGGTTAGGTTAACTTTATCTAGAGTTCCTACTATCAATTCATGTATGCTTCGGTACGGTTGCCGACCCCACAAGGGATGATCTTATTCGATACTATCCAGTAAGGGGTAGGCCGGTCTTGTGTTAGCAGGGGATCCAAGCGAGGTCCTCGGTGTTATTTTATCTAGAGATGCACCGTGATGGGCGGTACCCCAGTAGCCCTGTCATTGCATGAAATCCATTCTCCAATAAGTGCCATACGTTTTTAGTTGTATACAAATTTGTTGGAATGTGAGACGCAAGCATTTCAGCTATGTTCTATTTTAATTGAAAACCTAGACATTATGATAATATCACTGGGTTTCTATATAAAGCATTTTGGTTATCGTAAGGTAAAAACTTGTCCGTGTATATGTGCAGCATGGTCTTACGAGACACCCTTGATTTTAAAAGTGTTTTAAAAGTAATAATTCAGTTGTTTAAGTTTACTCACACCAAACCTATGTCTGACCCGGAATTTTATTTTCTTTCCCTAAAACTCTTGGGTACTCAAATTTTTATGAGTAGCCAAGTGATACAGGTTACCCACGATTGCATTTTGGAGGAGCTGGAGCAGGTGGCTTCAACGTTAGCTAGCTACTATCTTATTTCGCTATGTTTATATGTATGTATTTTGCATTAATGATGTAAGGACGGGTAGTTATAACTGTCCCGTTTGGAACTAGTACTATTATGACTCTAATGTACTATTATGGCAGTATCTCTGTAAATTATTATGTTAATTAATATATGTTGTTTCATTCCATTGTGAGATTCTATGATTGGAAGTTTCTTCTTGTCTTTCTTTTCTTCTACCCTTAATGGCTCGTCTTTCAGAGTAAGAAAGGTGGTTCGTCACATTTAGTATCAGAGCTTAGGTTGAACGAACACCTAGGCTTGGGTAAGGGTCAACTTCGAGAGAGCTTATTTGTAAATTTTTATTCGTATACTTATATATATATATATATTCCGAATAGATAGATCAGCTTTGATAAATTTAGTTGATGTCATTCCTTTAAGATTATCTCTTCTAGGTATTCTAAGAGTTATCTTGCTATGCCCAGGTAGTAAGATATGAGTTTGAGAAGGGGACGAGGAATGAGAAATAGTAGCACAAACCCCGAATGTTAAAAGTGGTGGAATAGCTGTTGAGGTCGTAGCTCCAGTACAGCCTCGAGTAAACTTTACAACTCTGTGCAAGGACTTCACAAACCTAGGAGGAAAACCTTTCTAGGGTACATAATCTATCATTGAAGTACAAGCTTGGCTACTCTTATGTGAAAATATTTTCAAAAGTTTGAACATTTCTAAAGATCAGAAACGATTCTTGGCATCCTGGCAATTGCAAGAGGGTGCAGCTGCATGGTGAGATTCTATAATGGCAAATATTCCAGAAGGTGAGTTATCATGGGATAGATTCAAAGAAGTATTCAAGGAACAATTCATGCCAACTGCAGGAAAAACTCGATTATATAGAAGTTTCATGGATCTCAAGCAGGAGGACCTGTCACTGGCTGAATATAAGACGAAGTTTAATGAGTTATCTCGTTTCAGTCCTGGACTTATTGAAACCTCGTTAAAGAAGAATGAGATGTTGGTACTGGGTATGAGAGAAGAGTTCCATGAAAAGTTGACCTCTTATATAAAAGAATCATTTGTGGATCTTGTAGACATGGCCTTAAGATATGAAGTGCTTTTGAAGAAGAAGCAATCAGCAGCACCAGTAGCACCCAATGGCGGTGCTGTTAATTCGAATAAAAGGAATTTTAATCCAGATTGGAAGAAGCAAGGAAAAGGGAAACAGGGATAAGGTCAAGGAGGCAAGCCTAAGGATAGTGGTTGTTATATTTGCAAGTAGAAAGGACATATTGCCAGATATTGTCCGAATCGTGAAGTTCCAAAGTAGCAAAGTGGACCCATCTCTCCAATTGTCCAGAAGACTCTATGTTTTAATTGTCATAAGCTCACCATATGGTGAAGGACTGCCTACTCATGAAGAAGGTGCAGCAGCCCAAGGTGTATGCTATTAAGGTCGTCAGTTTCAACGGAAGCGAAAGGGAAAGGCGTCCTTGAAGGTACCTTACTAATTAATGGTATTTTTGTTCGAGCATTGTTTGATACTGGTGCCTCTCATAATTTTATCTTCTTAGAATCAGTAGATAAAATTCATTTCATTCCAAGTACTGTAGAAAACCCTATGTGTGTGTATAACCCCATAGGCAGGGTAACCCATTTGAATATGATTTGTGAGAATGTGCCAATTTTCTACCTTTCTTATCACTTTTCTTGTGATCCATCTGTCTTAGACTTTAAAGGATTTGACATTATTATTGGTATGGATTGGTTATCGAAATATGGAGCTGCTCTAGATTATAATGAAAGGACTGTATCATTAGTAACCAATTTGGGAAGAATTGCTAAAGTATCATGTAAGGAACCCGGTATCCATATGTGTAGTTTCTTGTATGCCCTGGAAGCATCCCAAGAAAATTTAGGGTCTATTGAAGTTGTTAAGAATTTTCCCGATGTATTCGAAGAGGTTAAAAGTTTACCGCCGCACCGAGAGATAGAGTTCCGCATTGATTTAGTCCCTGGTGCAAAGCCTGTGGTCCAACCTAAGCGAAGGATGGCTCCGAGGGAGAAAGAGGAGTTGGTAAGTTAAACCCTAGACCTGTTAAGGAGAGGATTGATTCGACCCAGTCGTTTGAGTTGGGGGTCTGCTGTGGTGTTTGCGGCTAAGTCTGACGGATCTTTAAGGTTGTGTGTGGATTATAAGGGGTTGAATAAGCTAACCATTAGGAACAAGTATCCCTTACCCTGCATCGATGATCTTTTTGATCAACTTCATGGAGCTACTATATTTTGATGGATCTAGCTACTGGATTTTATCAATTAAAGGTTGCTGAAGATAGTGTACCCTTAACTGCGTTTAGAGGGCCTGAATGTTTCTTTGAGTGGTTGGTTATGCCTTTTGGGCTAACCAATGCACCAGCTTATTTTGTTGATCTAATGAATCGTGTTTTTAGAGATGTTCTTAATAAGTTCGTGCTAGTTTTCATCGATGACATTCTTATCTACTTTAAATTTAAGGAGGAGCATAAACATCATTTGGAAGTAGTGTTGAAAACATTGAGGAGACATATCCTAAAGGCAAAGTTTTCAAAGTTCCATTTTTGGCAATCGGAGGTAAGGTTTCTAGGGCATATTGTATTGGGAGATGGCATTTCGGTGGACCCAGTAAAAGTGGCGGCCATTCATGAATGGACACAACCGCGGACTCCTACCGAGGTTTGTAGTTTCTTAGGTTTGGCGGGATACTATAGGAGGTTTATTCAAGATTATTCTAAGATTTCCTCCCATTTGACAAAGTTAACTAAGAAGGGAGAGAAGTTTGTATGGACTCCAAAGTGTGAAGAAGCATTTCTGGAATTGAAGAAGAGATTGACCAGTGCACCAGTTTTGGCTATTCCAGATGGAAATAGTGGATTCACATTTTACACAGATGCTTGTAGAGTGGGACTAGGCGTCGTTTTGATGCAGCATGGTAGGGTGATTGCATATGCAAGCAAGCAGTTGAAGCCTCATGAGAAGAACTATGATTCGCATGACCTGGAGTTGCTGGCTGTTGTCTTTGCATTGAAAATGTGGGGGCACTACTTGTTGGGTAAGGATCCTTCTATCCCCTGTTTAGTTTCTTTCTAATCTTTAGAGATTCTAGGAGTAAATTTCTTTCTTAAATTAGGTGAAAAATTCGAGCTCTACACAAATCATAAATCCCTGAAGTATCTTTTTACCCAGAAGGATCTAAACCTGAGACAACAGAGGTGGTTGGAATTTCTAACGTCCTACGACTTGGATATTCTCTATACGCCAGTGAATGCTAATGTGGTGGCAGACGCTTTAAGTAGGAATGCAGCCTTGGCTCTTTTAGAGGTTACCCCGACTCATCCGGAAAGTATTGTGAGAAATCAAAGGGAGGATAAAATTCTATAAGAATTAATTCAAGGATTCGAGAAGGGTCGATGTTCGGATTTTGAGATAGATGGTCGAGGGCTTTAAGGATGAATAGACGATTGTGCGTTACAGATGTGGATGGACTGAGATAAGAAGTTTTGTTAGAGTGCCACAAATCTAAGTTAAGTATACATCCTGGAGTTCATAAGATGTACAAAAATATGAAAAGAGTATTCTGGTGGCCAAGAATGAAGAAGGATATCTCTATCTTTGTAAGCAGGTGTGCAAGCTGTCAACAAATCAAAGGTGATTATCAAAAGACAGCTGTATTGTTACAACCCTTGAAAATATCTAATTGGAAATGGGAAATGATATCAATGTATTTTATCGATGGTTCAACCAGAACCAGAAAAGGGAATGAAGGAGTATGGGTTATTGTGGACCGGTTAACTAGTGCTCATTTTATTCCGGTCAAGCCAACTAGAACTGCATCTTCATTAGCAGATATTTATATGAGGGAGATAGTTCGACTACATGGAGTCCCAATGAGTATAGTAAGCGATCGAGATCCTATCTTTACAAGTTAGTTATGGGAAGCCTTGCAAGTTGCATTTGGAACAAAGCCGAGTCTGAGCACTGCCTACCACCCTCAAACTGATAGACAAACTGAGAGGGTTAACCGCATCTTGGAGGATATGTTGAGGGCCTGCATCTTGGATTTCAGAGGGTCTTGGGAAGATCATCTTCATATAGTGGAATTCTCTTACAATAACAGTTTCCAAGCAAGCATTGGTATGGCACCTTATGAAGCACTCTATGGAAGGCCATGCAAATCACCAGCCAGTTGGGTAGAGTTTGGAGATTGTCTATTGCTTGGGCCAGATTTGATTCGAGAGGTAACGAAGAAAGTTGTGATGATTAAGAAAAGGATGAAGGCAGCCCAAGATCGCCAGAAGAGTTATGCTGATAGGAGGCGAAGAGATTTGGAATTTAATGTTAGAGACCTTGTGTTTGTTAAGATTTCGCCAATTAGAGGAGCTGTTAGATTTTGGAAAACTAGGAAGTTAGCTCTAAGATATATTAGACATTTCCATATTCTTGAAAAGATTGGATCTCTTGCTTATAAGATTGAGTTGCCGGAGAGATTGGCAGGTGTTTATAATGTATTCCATGTGTCGCATTTAAGGAAATTTGTACATGATCTAGCCTTGATTGTAGAGCCGTCTAAGCAGGAGGATCTAGAAGTAGAGCCAGACTTGACAGTGGTTAGACATCCTGTCTATATTGTAGACCAGTATGAGAAGCGGTCGCGCAATAAGGTAGTGCAGTTGGTTAAAATTCAGTGGAGTGAGGATCTTAGAGACTGCACTTGGGAAACTGTAGATCATATGAAGGAGGCCTATCCTGAATTAATGTTAGGATAGCTAGTTGTTTGTTGTATGTATAGTTTAGGCATTATTTGCTATGGATGTTTAGTGTATGTCTTCTGTATGTGTTTTATGATATGAATATATATCTTTTCAAGTAATTGAGTCATCTTCTTATGTTCCAATTCCAAGGACAAAATTCTTTTAAGGGGGGAGAGTGTAACGACCCATAATTTGATAGCTTTAAGTGTGGATATTTAAATATAATTCTAATAATTAGTTAATGGATTTTGTAGATAAAATACACTCCAAATGATAGTGGAACCA
This sequence comes from Allium fistulosum, assembly GCA_030737815.1. Classification (NCBI taxonomy): domain Eukaryota; kingdom Viridiplantae; phylum Streptophyta; class Magnoliopsida; order Asparagales; family Amaryllidaceae; genus Allium; species Allium fistulosum. The sequence goes on from CM060902.1 coordinate 1,030,874,377, forward strand.
TTATCAATTTTTTTTACAAAAAAATTAGTTCGAAGAAAGATTGAAAATGTGACCGGAAGTTGTTTTCCGATTTTTCGATTTTTCGTCGGCTAAAAGTTATCGAAAATGTCGTATCACTTTTTAACACACATACACACATTTATAAATCATTTTAGTCATGGTTCAATAGTTGTGTATGTGCATTTACATTTAAGAAAGCCTTTATATATATATGATAAGATTTTGTTTAAAAAAAAACTTAAAATATATAATATATAAGATGCTTCTTCCAACATTTAGTACAAATGGTGTCATAGCATGTTTCCTTTGACAAGATAGCTTGGTGGCTAGGGAGGGGGTGGATTTTTGATGGAAAAGGGAGGGGGAGGTGGCAAAATAAGAGATGGGGTATAGTACAAAGGGCATTTTGGTAATTTCACTTGTTAACATATTATAAAAGGGAATTTTCTTAATTTAATTTCATTTTTTCTCGTTCCATTCTCTTATTTCCATAAGCTTAGCAAACTTTCATGGCTTCCTAACCTATTTCTGAAGTCTTAAAAACTTATATCTCCATTTCAAAATCAATTCCAAAAGCTTGCAAAAACACTTCTTTATCCATCTCTCCACTTCATCTTCAAAGTTCAAGCACACATTCTCTTTATAACCTCAAGTCCGTATGTTATATGCTTAAGGCCGAACCCTTTGTGCAAGTTTAGGCCACTTAAGGACTTCACTTTTCAAAGAAAATACAAAGGCCTGGGTCATTTTCAAGTTCGAGGAGAAAATACTTTAGTCCAGTCGAATTTCGGTGAGTAAATTCTAAAACCTTTGGGAAAGATGAAGCCTTTATTTTAATAGTGGTTATATAGTTGTGTAAATGTTGTTTATATTTTTGGATTTTGGTATGGTTTGGCTATATACGTGTGTGATGGCTTGAGTTTTAGCATTGGACATGAAATGAAGGATTAAAGTGATATATTAGTCATAAAGTTGTGTTCTTTGATATGTACGGTTTGCGAGATGTAATCTTATGATGTTTGGTGATGATATAAATTAGTATTCATAAGCTTAAGTATATGTTTAATGGTTTGGAAGTTAGATATGTGACTTGTTGAAAAGGACTCGGGATTCTTTTTTAAAAAATCAAATCTTTGCAGTTTCGATTTTAGTAAATGTTTTCTTAGGTTTTTAACCTAGACAAGTTCTGTTGAAAAAATCTTTTAAATTATGTTTAAAAGGAAAGTATAAGTGGAATTTTAAGTTTTAGATGGTAACTCAAAATGTAATTTTAAGTAACAGCATCCATAGTGATAGTCGCCATGGATGCAGTTCGAAAATTTACGATTTTCAAGTTTTTAAGTTTTCTATTAAAATTATTTTGAAAACCATTTCAAACTTAATTAGTGATTATAAAAATTAATTAACTTTTGATTTATGAGTTAATAATTAATTTATTAAAATATTTAATTAATTTATTAAAATAATTAATTTATTTATTAAAATAATTAATTAATTTATTAAAAATAATTATTAATTACGTAATTAAGTTAAGTAATTAGGGTATAAGAATTAATTAATTAAGTTAATCATTTGTAGTTAATTAAGAAATTTTTAATTAACGATTAATTAAGTTAAGAGATAATGATTTTTAATTAAATTATTTAATCAAGTTAATTATTTCTAATTTAATTATTTAATTAGTATTTAATTGTTTAATTAATTATTAATTAATTGGGGTATAATTTAAAATAAATGTTTATTTAATAAAGTTTAATTAATTAATTATTTATTTATAACTAATTAGGGTTTAATTATTATTCAACTAGAGTTTAATTATTTAATTAAATTTTGATTAATTAAGGGTGCTTGTTAGTAATTAATTAATACTTAACTAAGATTAATTAAGGTTTAAATTTTGATTTAAGTATGATTAATTAAGGATTAATTAAGCTTTAATTTATGATTTAATGATTTATTTATTATTTTAAACTCCAATAGTTCTTTATTTTAAATTAACTTTCTTCTCCCAGTGAATTGTTTTAAAACCAAGGATCTCTTGTCCATGCTATTAAGTAGCCAAATGAATTAAAGTAGTTGTAATATAACAGTGACACGTTTTATTGAATATAAGTCGGCTTGTACTTATCACAAATACCGCACTTCGGGAATGTGATGAATACAAGGGGGTTAATTTCAATAAGCGAATCATGATAATCTAAGCATATGAAACATATGTTAATGTGTAAATTTTTACACCCTGATAGTGGGATAATCCACTGCAAACAACTTGACCTTTTAAATTATCGAATGTTGGTTTGGAGAGACCGGGATCGGATATTAGTTGTTATCCAAAAACCACTCCGAACCAATATAAACGTTCGAATTGGGACTAGTAAAGGCAAGATCCAAGATAAAGACTTTGAAGTGCAAGGGCTATTTGCTACTAACCCTGAGGGTGGTTCCAAAATGGGTGTAGTGGAAGTAGTGCCTTCAGTTCGTTCACTGAACGACTTGTATGAATGAATGCTGACATTGTGTCAACATCTGAAAGGCAATGTTAGCATTTTAAGTGTAAATGCTATAATAAAGGCCAACATAGCCTCAAGCCCCATCAACCGAGAATGACTAAAATAGGGGTGATGCAGCAAGGCTAAGTCAGTCGCTTCCATTAGGGTAAGGTTGTCCATATCTAGAGTCCCCACTATCAATTCATGTATGCTTCGGTACGGTTGCTTATCCCAACCGAGGGGTGATCTTATTTGGTACTATCCAGAAAGAGGTAGGTCGGTCTTGTGTTGGCAGGGGATCCAGGCGAGGTCCTCGGTGTTATTTTATCTAGAGATGCATCGTGATGGGCGGTACCCCAATAGCCCAGTCATTGTATGGAATCCATTCTCCAATAAGTGCCATATGTTTTTAGTTGTATAAAATATGTCGGAATGTGTGATGCAAGCATTTCAGCTATGTTCTATTTTACTTGAAAACCTAGACATTATGATAATATCACTGGATTTCTATATAGAAAATTTTGGTTATCGTAAGGTAAAAACTCATCCGTGTTTATGTGCGGCATGGTCTTACGAGACACCCTTGATTTTAAAAGTGTTTTAAAAGTAATAATTCAATTGTTTAAGTTTACTCACACCAGACCCATGCCTAACCCAGAATTTTATTTTCTTTCCTTAAAACTCTTGGGTACTTAAATTTTTATGAGTAGCCAAGTGATCCAGGTTTCCCACGATTGCATTTTGGAGGAGCTGGAGCAGGTGGCTTCAATGTTAGCTAGCTACTTCCTTATTCCGTTGTGTGTATATGTATGTATTTTGTATTATTGATGTAAGGATAGGTAGTTATAACTGTCCCGTTTGGAACTAGTACTATTATGGCAGTATCTTTGTAAAATATTATGTTGTTTCGTTCCGTTGTGAGATTCTATGATTGGAAGTTTCTTATTGTCTTTCTTTTCTTCTACCCTTAATGACTCGTCTTTCAGAGTAAGAAAGGTTGTTCTTTACATTTTGATTTTGTAATTTTGGGTCTAAGACGACGGGTAAAATGAGTTTTGTGTCCACTTAACACCCATTATGATGATTTTATGTTATGACTGTTATGTGTGACTTTCATTTTGGAGTTGTGGGAATGTCTAGTTGTTCCCTTTCATAGGGTTGGTAGGGATATGGTGTAGGGACTATCCATTTTGATGTTTGGAGTATGACCATTTTTACTATATTTGTTCGTTTTGGTTAAATTATTTACATTTAATTCTCAATAGGTTACACTTGACTCCTTGTTTGTATTGATCCATGTCGACGCTTGTTTAAATTGTTTCCTCTTGTTTGCATTGTGTTGATTTCCTTATTGTTACATTTGATTTTAATTATTGTTTAATACTTACTTATTTACTTGGTTGATTATTTGCCTTTCTGCTTGCATATTTGTTTGATTGCTATGTATCATAAATGTAGGATGAGGTAGTTATCCAATGTTAACTTTCGATAGGATGTACATTGGAGAAACTAGAGGATTGATATGGGACACATTTGGTTTAGTTGGGATAACATAGTTTCCTAAGTTAAGAAAGATTGGGTATTCCGAATAACTAAGAGATTTGAAGATGTTCCTTGAAGATGAGAATAGCAACTAGAGAATTTTGATGACTAAAGTCTTGATGGGTATCACTAAGGAATCAATATAACGATCAGGGGAGGTTCAATATATATATCTATCAAATATGCATTTTGAAATCTATGTTTTTCTTCAAATAAATACCAGCTTTTATAAATATTTTGGACAAAGAGTTTCCATTTTGATTTATTTACAAAACGATGTTTTCTCAAAAATTATTTTGCAATTGATTCAAAATGGTGAAAATATTTTATGAAATGGTGGTGATATTTTAGGAAGTAAAAGGATTTCGGTTTTAAATGTAGATGGAAGCTTTGACTTGAAAATTAAAATGTTTAGCTTTGAAGTGATATAGAAAATCTCCTCGCTAGTGGATCTCTCTTTGGTATTTTGAGTTGGTTATCATTGTCATCAAACAAAGAAATTACTATAAGAGAATTTTGGAATCATATTTTTGACGTGATCTGAAGATATTAAGGGATGAGATCTGATATTGAAGTTCCGGACATGATGACTCGATGATGGAAGTTATGATGATGATCTGTAAGGACAAGCTCTATGATAGGAACTTGCGAAGTGGATCTATGACGCATTCTATTATGGATATGAAGTGTGCTGAGGGATCATTGATACTCGAAGATTTTGATGTGTGCTCATAAAGCTGGGGTATGTGAGGAAGCCCAACTAGGATATGACAGGCCCTGGATCTTCATATGGGAGATCTATCTTACCTTATACCTACCATAAGGATAGTCTAGTTCTTGGCCTTCAACGTGGCATGGATTCGAGCAAGGAAACTGAATGATGATGAGTACTCATATTCCCAAAGTATAATACTCTAATGATGGTGAGTACTCATTGATCTTATAATGGTAGTCATTTGCAAGAGACCTTATGATGTGGGTCTGAGATCAAGGATTGATGCAACTGTAGTTTGAGTAGATGGCCATATTATTTTTGAGAATTCAATCATGACTAGATACATATTATTTTGAGGATATAGCCATGACTACACTTATTATTTTGAGGATATAGACATGACTAGGCACATCTTATTTTAAGGATGTGATGATAAGTGAGTGTAGATGATATTCTGGATGGTGCGAAATGAAATGGTACGCCGATTATTTCGAAGATGAGACTATGAGGAAGTTCATTGATGATTTTGAGGATACACAAATTATGAAGGATGTGTAGTCAACATAGGAATTAATGTACATGTGTTAATGGTTGATATGTTAGTATGGTGATGATAACATACTATTTTGAGTATGTGTGTTTATTTTGATGAGCTATGCTGGTTAGCGATTTATGTATACCCATTTATATGTACGCGCATGTTTTGATCAACCTATATCTTGTTGAAGACATTTGTTACATTCAATTATTATTGAATCGTTAAAATGCATGATATGAATTTTATGAATGAGGTTGTTTTAGCTTTGTTGATGGAGTATTATATCAAATATTATAGTTTGGGTTCAAGTTGAGTAATGTACATGTTACTATAATATGTATATGTAGAAAATTGAATTCCTTATTGTGAATGAATTATATCGTGTCATGATCGATGGTGTTATGTGCTTGTTATACATTCTTGTTATAAGTATTAAATATATGCTAGATGTATTTCCCCACATTTTATGATTAAACTTGTAATGATGATTTATTGATTTGGTTAGGGTTTGCATTTGGGGAATTGCGAGTGCACAATTCTTTTAAAGGGGGAAGAATGTAACGACCCACAGATTTGACCCATTAATTATTAATTTAAAATAAAACAGATAGTGAAAGGGAAATTTGTGTAGGATTCTTTATGGGAATTTTGATGGTCCCATTGGATTTAGAAATATTTAAAATGTATATTTCGATATATAGCATGTTATACTTTCGTTGATGCTCGAAATTGGGCTTTTAGGCCAAATCGGTATGCAATTCATAACCTAGTTGAAGCAGCTATATAAGTGAGAATATGAAATCCTAGCCCTCACCTCTATCTCCATTTTTCTACACAAATCTCAAAATTTTTCCTAATCTCCTTTTAATGGAGATCATCTCTAATTAACTTTACTAATTACGGATACAAAATATGACAAATGACAAACCAACTCAAAAGTGTGCCTTATAATATGTCGTGTAATACGACACAACGACATGAGCATAGTGGTGAAGTTCGTATCTTGATATTTGATTGTATCTGGTCTGAATATTCGATAGAAGGTGTGGAATCGTCGAAAATCAAAGTCAACGATTCAATGGTGAAATGATGACCAATCGATGATTGGAAGATGCTATTGCGGGGAAGACGACAAATGGAATGCATCCATGGTGGCCGATTGTCTTAAACAACAATGATATGGCTAGGAAAATTGATCAAAGCTACATAAAACCCTAAATGATGGAGGACCCACGGTGATGGCGGAGGCAAACCAGTGGGGTCGGTGGCGCAGGTGGTGGTGAGAGGAAGCTGTATCTAGTCTTGAATCAATACACAGTGGCTCCTAACGGTGGTGGTAGTCGATCAAAGTTGGGTCGGAGAGGATTTCTATGGGTTCAAAAGTGGTGACCTAAAATGTGAATGGGAGGAGAAGGTGATTTTACGAAAAAGCTCTTATAAGTTATTTATTTACAAATTAAGCCCTGAAAATTCTAATCTCCATATATTTCACAAATGTATTTCGATTCACGTGCGTTTTCTTTCGTTGGACTCGTGATGAAATTACAGACGGTTTTTCACTAGGTTTGCTGAGTTTGGAGGTTGTTAGAAAAAGTGCATTGGTATGAATTATTTAATTTAATTAATTGAATCTTATATTATAAGAAACATAATTATTGATGAAAAATTATATTTATTGACATAAGTCATGTTCTACGGATGATTGTTTCGTTATTATAATAGTTTGGATGTATTTTGCCTTAATTAGATTAATATTGTTGATTTTAGTATTTTTTGATGTTTAAGTAAAATAACTTCTTTGGTTTGGATTGAAAATAATTAATTGGAATAAAATGATAAAATTAAATAAACACATGATAGATAATATTATTTACATATATTATGGATGGATTTTGTAGATAACGATGATTTAACAAACGGTATTGAAATTAACGTATGCAATTTAATGACACTATTATTGACGAATTTCTAAGGAAATTCATAATTGATAACTAAAATGAATTCTAAAAATTGAGATTTGGAAAGTTTATTATTATTTACAAAATAAGACGATGGTTTAAATAATAATAAAATAAAGTTCATTATAGTATTGTTTTGTATAACTGACGAAACGGTTGATTTTAGGTATTTATGTAAGAAATATTATTATTATTGTTTGATTAATAAAAATAGTATATTTTGAATAATAATAATAATAGTAAACGAATGTTTTCCAAAAGCACTTTTAGATAAAATAATTACTATTTTGAGGTAAATAGAAATAAAAAGGAGTTTTGGTGGTTTAAAATAAAATATTCTAAGTTTGGGAATAAATAGTTATAAATGGGTTTGCAAAGTATTAAAGAGTTTTAATATATATTATTATTTTGGTGTAAAATAATATTATCATTTTAAAAATCGATTTGATGGAGATTACTATCTTTGATTTTAAATACGATGTTTGAGGTATTTCAATAAATGAAGTACAATAAAGGATTTAAAGAGTATATGATCGCTTAATAAAATCACTATTATTTTTGGGATGAATAAATAAAGGTGACTTTTTTTTGAGAGAAATGTGTGGTCCTCTACGAGAGAGGAGAGCACACATGCACATATATATATCAACAGAAGTAAAGAAGCTGCCAACAAGCCTGGCAGGTAGCAAATGAACCCCCCATACAAAAGAAAAGAAAAAAAACAAACCCTCCCAAACTCCTAAGAAACTAAAAACCAACCCTAAAGAGACAACACCACCTAGAAACTCCAGTCAAGAGCGACACCAGAAGAGCAGCAACCAACTGAAAAAACTTCCTCGACCGCAACTGCAACCTCAAGAATCAAGATGAAACATCACAATATACAACTTCAACACAAACCACAAACAAACTCTTAATCAACAAAAAAACACAATAAAACTCCCAATAAATCGACAACCCTCAATCAAAAGGCTAAAATGCATTACGATTTAAACGAGGACTTCTCCTAATATTACTAGCTGAATAGCTCTTACAATTTCTTCTTCTTAATTTGGCTTCACGAATTAATTTGGCTTCACGAAGTAATTTGGCTTCACAAATTAATTCTTTATCATGGGAAGAAGAACGAGGAAATTTACCTAAAGCCGCAAGAAAACAATACATAGCAAATCTAAACCCTCCGGTCCAAAAATAGACGGCTTGGTCAGGATTTTGCAATCTGGAATACTCTAAATCATTGCTCACATTACAATCAATAGAATTGTTATCCAAACCAATAGCATCTTGATCTACTGAAAATTCACCTACCGATCCATTCACTTCACTAGTAATATCAGAATCAATCAATTCTTCAACAACATAATCCAAATGAACAAATTTATCTGATGTGATATCAGATCCATTAACACATAAAGGATTACCAAACTTAAAACCAAAATCTTCCAAAGGAATATCAAAATGAGGCAACAACAAACCGGTGAAATCAATACTAAAACTCCCAACGGATTCTAAAATCAGAAAACCTTCCTTGTACAGTAAAAATTCACTTTTTATTGTCTCAGAAAAAGATAGACCATCAGAAATAATAACAGAAGCCCCTCTAGATAATGGAACAGTCTCAAAAATTTGCAAACCTTCCTTCAACTCTTTCTTACTGAATGTCTGAGTTTTTTGTGTATAGAGTGTACAATGTGACATGATAAACTTGTGTGCACATTTAGAAATGGCAGTATCTTTCATATCAATGTAACTAACCAAATTCATCTTCTCTTTATCCTTGAATGAATTTCCAAAAGAAACCCTAACCCTGTTCACAGCAAAATCACCGATTGTTAGATTTCCTTCGACCAATAAGCATCTATCATCCTCATCATTACCAGAACAATCAATCATTTCCTCAGAGCCAAAACCAATTAAACTCGTTTCAACATTAAGAAAAACAGTATCTTGTTTCTCTCCATCATTTACGGAAAAACAATTAAAAAAGTATACATCTACTTCATTAACCTTATCAACTGGAAACTCACAAAAAACATCTCCAGCCAAGGCAACAGAATAATCAATAGCTCCTTCCCGAGAACGATCAACTGAGTTAGAATATACAAAAACCTCACTAGCTCTGTTTACAGATGAATTCAGAACATCTGAATTCGATAAATCCCCAGTAAAACTATCCACAAACTCAGAATTAAGAAAATAACATCCATCAACATCAGGATCCAGTAAAAACATGTCAATATGAGAATCCCGTTCCGAGTCATTTACATGAAGATTCTCAATGTTGATCCATTGTAAATCCTCAAAATCCTTAACAACATTATTACTCTTTGGAAAATCATTAAATTGATACTCATTCCAATTATTGCAATTCGAATACTTACCAATGTTATCTGCAGTTAAGCAGTCGAAGTGCCAGTATACTTTGTTGAAGAGATAGATAAAATCCTCCTTATTCCCTACACAAGAATCCAAGACCAGACCCCTTAATCTCAAGAATTCAAGAACAAAATAATAGTGGTGATCTTTAGGGCTCAAGGGCTGCGAGCGAATAGGATCGAAGTATGGAAAAGAAGGCTCAGAACTAAGGAACGGATTGAAAAAAGATGGACACGACGATCTCTTGTGACCAGCCACTCCGCAATTAAAGCATCGAATTTGATTAGAACAGTTTTTAATCTTGTGATTTCTATCTCCACACCGATAACAAAACATATCCCTTTTCCACTTCGAATTACGAGATTTTTGCAATTTATTCTGGTGATAAGAGGTTCTATCTACTCTGTTAAAAGAAAAATAGGAACCTGTGAAAGTACACGTGTAGTACTAAGGATCGTGTAATATGGTATGTTAATGCGGAAACTAGTAATAACAGTAAAGTACAAATTAAAGTAAGCACACCAGGAATTTTTATACTGGTTCGAACTTCCCGTTCTACGTCCAATCCCAGAATACCCTCTGGATTTAAACTAAACCCCTCACTTAACCCGGAGGAATAGGTATACGACACCTGAGCAGCCGAACAGGAATTTTTCCGCCTCAACAACCGAAGAGGACTTCAACTTAATACAAATAGTTTGTTGACGAATGTGTTCTGAATAACACTGATTGTCTTTTGATAGTACAGCTTTCCTATAATCAAATCCTCAAGAGTATATATGTGTGTGAAGATTTAGAAGGAAGATAATCACGTAGAATCGAAGTATATGAATAAATTCAAGGATTCTAGTGATATTGAATAAGAATAAATGCTTTTATTTGCAGAAATGAATAGAGATTAGATTTCAGAAATATAAACAAGAATCGGTGATTATAGAAGTGAATTGAATATGTTTATATAGTTGTAGAAGAGTTGTAATCTTTCATGAAGAGTTTTTGTTAACAGTTGTGTCCATACCTCTTGAAATAGAAGACATTCCTCTTCATGAAATGATCGCGTCTCTTCAGAAAACTAGCCGTTTTTCTCTGGTCGGTCGACCGGAAAACATGGCCGGTCAGTTGAGTTTAAAACGTATACAAAACAGAAAGTCACTGTGCACATGATACAGGGTCAGTCGACCGAGGATCCTGGTCGGTCGGCCGACCTGGTGTTATATGCACAGTGAACACAGTTTTTGCTATAAAATGTTTTGTGTGCGTGTGTGACTATTTGAGGAATGATTTTAACATTATTCTAAGACTCAATAAAATAAAATATTCATACTAATCTCTGGATTGTAGTCTTGTCTCCTTTGTAGTTCACAATATACGTTTATTCTCTTTTTGTTGCTTTCATATAGTATTCTCTTTGTATTTCGTCGTATGATCTCTGAAGCTTGTGTCATGAATCAAAACTCATGAATCAACAACCTGGATATCGATTTGAAGAAGATGGAGATCTGTAATTCGAATGAGAGACAAAAGAGGGTAAATTGATACGATCTCTATTTTCTTGAAGACGAGAATATTTCCAGTCGTTCGCCATTTTCTTGAAGCCCCCCTTCCTCGTTTCTTAGATTGAATTGAATAGAATAAATAAAGGTGACTTTAAAAATAAAGGTGACTTTAAAATAATAATAAAATGATTTCATACTTAAGAGAATAATGAATGCAAATATATCGTTTGAATGGTTGTTGAATGTGATTAATTACATATATGTGATATTTGATGACAATATCACATTTTGATGAGTGTGCAATATTTTACCATTATTGCTACTAGACGACGGGTAGTTAATTATGGTTATTTGATGACAAATGCTGTGTTACTAATGTTGATTGGTCTAGTACATATTTAATGGATTGTATTACATTGAGGATGATGTATGCAAGTATATTTGTGCATTGTGATTTTCATATTTAATGGATTAGGTTTGTCATTGGATATTGTTGGTGATGATGATTGTGTATTATTATTATTATTATTACCCTATAACATGACTTGTTGTTATGAATGAGTCGGGATACTATTTTCTCTTGTAATGGTTGCGATGGTTGTTATGGTTGCATGGATGTTATGGTTATTTTGTACTAATAAGTATTTGGATGCAGGAAACAGAACTGCATGGGTTTGTTCACCTAAAAAGGTATGTATGAAGCTTTTTCCTGTGCAATAGCTATCAAGCCTATGGTCGCAGTGTATAAGGTTAGGCGCACTCAAAACATAGTTGAAACTGTTTCTCCTTTAATACATGTATATATGCGTATTTGTAAGATTGCAGGTAGAAACAAAGATGGGAGCAAAGGATCTGAGTGGAGTCTTATCCATAGGATAAAACGGTGTATCTCTTGCATTAAATTTTTATAGATGTTGTTTTAATAACTGATGTATTAAAAAATGTATAATGATACGAGATTGTGTGTATGTATGTTGATGTTTAATTTGTGAGAGGTTTTTCTTCTTATGTATATTGTTTTATACTTTTTGTTTTTTATTTACTCACGATCCCCTGCTTTTAATATCTGAAATTAGTTGTAAGCATATTTTGATGTCGTTTATAATTAGTTTTAGATGTTGAAAATAGTGGGTCGTCACATAGACACACAAATATATAGATGATTAAGCGAAAAAAGATTTCCAATTGATTTAAAACAAACATCTATTGCACATTAAGGGGTCGTTTGGTTTATTTTGTATTTTATGTTTTGAGTTTTCAACATTAATTACAAAGTATGAGAAGAATGAAGGGAGGTCGGAAGGGATGAACGGAAGATTGGAGGGGACCACGAAGTGGATGGAGGAACGACGGAATGATGAATTGTTGCTCGTGCTTCCGTTTTTCTAAAAACACAAAAAATGAAAAAAAGTTGTTTTCTATTTTGTGTGTTAAATTCGTTTTCTAAAATGGTCATTTTTCATAATATACATGCGTCGTGCGTATTTTTGTATGGACGAAAACTCAAAACTAAAAACGGTAAACCAAACATAGCCTAACATTTTCTAAAGTATTTCCAAATACACACGCGCACGCCCACACACACACACACACACATATACATACATACATACATACATACATACATACATATATATATATATATCTTCGTGTGCATATATGTGTGTGTATCTGTGTATGTATATATATGTATATATAATTTCTGCCCATTATAAATTTTGTATTTTTAAATAATTAAATATTATAAAATAGAAATTACATACGTTAAATCAAACATGATGTCAATAATCCCTATATTTTACGATTGATTAAAACTCCAAGCAGAAAAATTTAAATCATTAAATAATATAATATGTGAAAAGTATTATTATAAGTAATTTAAAAATATTGATGCATAACCTATAACATCATTTTATGCATATATAAATTCTGGTTTTAATTTATCAAGTTAAAAAATCAAGTCATTCAACTAGCTGTATAAATTGTATTGCTAATTCTATATCAAAGTTAGACAATGATATGTACATATAAAATTGTGATAAATATTTTACATCTGGGAATATAAACTAAATTTAGAATATATCTTTCGGATCAAATTAATAAGTGACATTTTGGTTTTGAAATCCCTGCATAGATCCTTGAATCTATACCCAACTTTATAGAAGGTGGATGAACCACGTAGCCTTTATATTTATTCGATGTTTTCATTTATTCTTGAGTTGATTTTATTTAGAAGGGGAGGAGGATAAATTCAGCCATGGCAAAGTGAGAAGTGGAGAGAGAAAAAGAAGTGAACGAGTTAAAATTAGTGGATCTATTTTAATTGAGAGAATGGAACCTTTCCAATTCTTTTAATCAAAACTTCCCTAATTTGTTTGATGTGATTTTTTGTTTGATGATAACAAACATATATCAATTTATATATGTGTTTGCAGATTGTACTATACACATATAGGAATAAATATTCATATTGAATAATAGTACTATTGCATAGAATTTATATAATTCAATCAGTATTTTTATTCAACATAATATTTTATTTCAACACTTATACAGTACAAAGTTTTCAGCTCTCTCTATATACATACACCGGTTTCATACATTTCACATTCACATTTTTTTCTCACTACAACACTCAACACTTAGTTTTTCACTCTGTCTGCACATCTGCATCTATCTGCATTGTCCAACTCCAGTTCTTGTCCTGTCTCCTATGTACCTGTATAATTAGCAACTACAGCAGTAATCTGAAAATAAACAAATTTGAATTTGCAAAAATATAAATTTGTTTTTATTGGTGCCTCAGATATATGGGTTATTGTCATCATTTTTGATTGTGTAATATCAGTGCATATCAGTATTCTTATCAGGGACAGGTAATCATGAGTGGCTGCAATACACACGTGTACATTTATACACGTGTGCACTACCTCGCCAACTCGTGTGCACAGTCAACAAAAGCAATCATGCACAACATAGACTCAGCTGGATATGCAACCTGACAATACTCAAGTCGAGCCAAAAAACAATGCATCACTGATACACTATGTCACATGACCACATACAAGCAACATGGACAATAACCAACACAAGGCATGGCACACTAGAGTATGTAGTGTAGCAAAGTGAAGATGCAACTCAACTCAACTCGAAGACCGGACACTACTCACTACAGTCACCAGTGGAACGAAAACCAGACATGAGTTCAAATGCAATACAACGAGAAGTCTAAATTCAACTCAAGTCAAACCAGTGAACAACATATCAAACAAGGCATCAAGTATACACATCTCAATGCATCACAGTGCAATAAAATACAAGTATCGACCAGACTGCACATTCAAGTGCAAGCCTCAAGTAAATATGAATATGCATATATCATGAAACAGCAGTTATAAAAAGGTACATGTCGAGTATGCTACAGACATGCCGAAGTCAATAAGCACAAAGAAAGGAATCAGTGACAGGATGAACAAAATCAGAGAGTATATGCAGAACTACTCCAGACAGAGATGTACAAGGTGATAGCACATATATTCATACATGAATGCATATATATATACATGCAAGCAATCAAGTACAGCAGCGCCAACAAGTATATCAGTCAGAAATATCATCACTGAAGACAACAGGGAATGAAAGAACTGCAGTTACAAGAATGTGGTACAGTTTGAATAATATTATTGCATAAACAGAAAAACAAAGCCGTGATTAAAGAATATGATGAACAAGTCAGAGACGAGGTGGTCAAGAATCGAACAGTTCAAATTCAATACCGTGGTGGCCAAGTAAATTGACCAAGCAATGAATTCAACACCGTGAAGAGCAAGAAAGAAATATACGTGTATATACAAAATTGAAGATGTCAGAAACCATCTCGAGCATCAAAACAAATCAGAAGATTTGGTTAAGAAATCAAATATGGCAAACAAATCCTGGCAATGCAAAATATACGGAAAAGATTTTATTTCCATATTTGAGCAAAGAATTCGAATGCATTTATGGACCAAGGAATAAATTCCAAATTTCCTGCTATAGAAACGAAAACAAATTCCAGAACGAAATCAACAATTCAAATCTCAAAATTGTGGAAATATCCAAAGCCGTGGGTACTAAGTAAAAAATTCGAATCGTATATACCCAAAATGTCGCAACAAAATCATGGAAAATATTCAACGACGTGGAGGCCAAGCAAATCAAATCAGACGAAAATCAAGGATTTTGTATCCTATATAAAGCCACAATCATCATCGACAATATATCAATCAAGTTCAAGCATTCAACTAGGAGAGCAAAAAGGCATAAATTACATACCAGAGTCAAAGTCGAACTCGATCAAATCGAGGAGCCGTGTTCGAATTGAAGAAGGAGTCGATTGACGAAGCAAGACTGAGAAAAATCAATTGCAATCGACCAACTACCCATCGGCTTCATCGATTTACTCCAAAGCCCTAATTTCAGAAGCTAAAAGGAACGAACGAAAGAAGGAACCGGAGCCGACATTGAGAAAGAAGATAACAGGGCCGCATTTTTTTAGTGATAATACTTTGGGTGTGGTTGTTTTGTTTAAGGGCAAAACTTGTTCTCAAGTTTTCTATTTATTCTTGCTCTTGTTTTTATTTTTCAAGTCCGAACTTTTTCAAATCAAATCTTGGTAAATCACCACCTAGGATTTAGGTTGTGTCAGATTGTCTAGTTAGGATTAGTTCAGTAAGCAGGGTTTGCGAGTTTGCAAAACTCTATAGGCGGTAGCAGGGTTTGCGAGTCTGTTAGAGTGTTTGTAAGCGGGAGACTGTTTAATTCTAATAGAAATCTGGGAATGCAGCAGTAGGCAGGGGTTGCCGAAGCTGGGTAAATTTTGTGTGTGATTTACTTTTCAGCATATTTACTTCTCTACAGTTTGTTTTTGTGTTTAATTCTAGAAAATTTGCTATAACCCTATTCACCCCCCTTTAGGGTTAATCTAGATCCTACAAGTGGTATCAGAGCCCGGTATTTTTTCTTTAACTCTAGAGTCATGAATCCACCAAATAATGCTTTTTCTGAGGGGCAATCTATTGCTAGGCCACCCATGTTTAATGGGAATGATTATGCTTACTGGAAAGTTAGGATGGGTATTTATCTTAGTTCTGTTGATTATGATGTTTGGGACATTATTGAAACTGGCTATAAATCTCCCACTATAACTGTTGGTGATACTGAGATCCTTAAACCTAAGGATAGGTGGGACGCTAACGATAAGAAATTAAAAACTACAAATGCTAAAGCCATGAATGCTTTGATCTGTGCTCTTGATAAGACTGAATTTAATAGAATTTCTCATTGTAAAACTGCATAGGAAATTTGGCATACCTTGGAGGTGACACATGAAGGAACTTCTCAAGTCAAGGAGTCTCGTCTAGCCCTATTCAGCAATGAATACGAGAACTTTGTGATGGACAAAGGCGAGAGCATAAAGGACATGTTTGGACGCTTTTCAACTTTGGTGTACAATGCTAGAGCGCTTGGGAAGGTATTCACTGAGGTAGAGCTTGTGAGGAAGGTGCTACGAGTCTTACCGATGAGCTTTGAGGCAAAAGTCACGGCAATACAAGAATCGAAAGATCTGAGTAAACTAAGCATGGAGGAGTTGATCGGCAACTTGATGACATATGAGCTTGAGCTAAAAGCAAAGGAGGAATGCAACAACTCCGAATCAAAGAAGAAGACGATTGCCTTAAAGAGCAAAGAAGAGAGCGATGAAGAAGAAGAAGATCCAATTGAAGAGCTTGCAATGGCTGTCAATAATCTTAGAAAATGGTCAAAATTCAGGCCACGCAAGAAGAAAACAAGTGGTAATAGGTTAAAAGATTCTGACAATTTTAATAATGAATTTACTTGCTTTAACTGCAAGAAGCCTGGCCACTTCAAACAAAAATTCCCACTTCTCAAAAACAACAAAGGAAAGAAAAAGAAGAAGAAGGCCTTTGCAGCGACTTGGGATGATGAAGAAGGAGTTTCGAATAATAGCTCAGAGGAGGCTAACTTGTGTCTTATGCCAAAATCAGATTCAGAAGCAAGTTCATAGGAATCTAGTGAGGTTTGTTGGCGGGCTAAGGAGCAACAAGAATGGTTTCTAGATTCAGGTTGTTCTAGACATATGACAGGTGACAAACTGAAGTTCCTTAGCCTAGAGAATTTTAAAGGTGGAAATGTGATCATGGGAGACAATAGAAAGTGTAAGATTATTGGTAAAGGTGAAGTAGGTAACGGTACTTTTTTCTTGACTAATGTTTTATACGTTGAAAATTTGCATCACAATCTCATTTCTATTAGCCAACTATGTGACAAAGGTATGAATGTGGTTTTTGATAGTGATACTTGCAAAATCATTAATAAATCTTCTAATAACATTGTTTTTATGGGTAAAAGAAAAGGAAATGTTTACACGCTTTCGTTTGATAATCTAAATCTTTCTAGATGTTTGGTAGCCACTGACGAAGAGGCATCTTTATGGCATAGGAGACTTGGACATGCTAGCATGGACCTCTTGAAAAACCTTGAAACGAAAGAATTAGTCAGAGGGTTACCATATCAGAAATTTAAAAATAATAAAGTGTGTAATGCATGTTCCCTGGGAAAGCTTAGTCGATCATCATTTCGCCCTAAAAACATTGTTAGCACATCAAGGGTGCTTGAATTAATTCACATGGACTTATTTGGACCAAATGAAATTACAAGCTTGAATGGAAAATGTTATTGTTATGTATTGGTTGATGATTATTCTAGATTTACATGGGTTTATTTCTTAGCCAAAAAGTCTGAATCTTTTGAGTATTTTTCAAAATTTGCAAAACTTGTTCAAAATGAAAAAGGAATTTCAATTAAAACTTTGAGAAGTGATCATGGAGGCGAATTTGAAAATTTGGAATTTGAAAGCTTTTGTGAAGAAAATGGTGTAAAACATGAATTTTCTGCTCCACGAACACCTTAACAAAATGGGGTGGTTGAAAGGAAAAATCGTACATTACAAGAATTGGCTAGATCCATGTTGAGTGAGTATAAACTACCTCTAACCTTTTGGGCAGAGGCAGTGAATACTTCGTGCTATATAATAAATAGAGTAATGATTAGACAAATACTTGGCAAAACGTCTTATGAATTGTGGCATGAAAGGAAACCTAACATTTCTTATTTTCGTGTATTTGGATGTATTTGTTTCATTCTTAACACAGGTGATCAACTTGGAAAATTCAAATCAAAAGCTGATGAGGGAATTTTCATGGGCTATTCAACAAGGAGCAAGGCTTACAGGATATACAACAAACAAACAAAGACAATTGTTGAATCAATCAATGTGAAATTCGATGAATCTGACCTGGAAAGGACGACTGAAAAGGCGGTTGACGATGGGGTAGATCATGAAGGCATTGAAGAAGGGACATCTAGCGAGAAAGCTGAAAGTAGGGCTGTTGATGCTGATAGATTGAAGTTCAAATCCAATCATCCTCCTAAATTGGTTATAGGTGATCCTACGGAAGGTATACGCACTCGCTCTTCATTTGATAAAAATTTGTGTGCGTTTTGTTGTCACGGTGGTTTTATTTCTGAGATTGAACATGATTCTGTTGAAATGGCTCTTAATGATGAAAGTTGGTTTTTAGCAATGCAAGATGAACTTAATCAATTTGAGAGAAATAAAGTTTGGAAATTAGTTCCTAGGCCTAATGACTATCCAATTATTGGAACTAAATGGGTGTTCAAAAATAAACTTGATGAATCAGGAAATGTAATTAGAAACAAAGCTAGGTTGGTCGCAAAAGGATATAACCAAATAGAAGGCATAGATTTTGATGAAACATTTGCTCCAGTTGCTAGGTTAGAAGCCATTAGGATTTTGCTAAGTTTTGCATGTTATAAGGGTTTCAAACTTAAACAAATGGATGTAAAAAGTGCCTTTCTAAATGGTGATTTGAAAGAAGAAGTTTTTGTTGAACAACCCCCCGGTTTTGAAAATCATAATTTTCCAAATCATGTGTATAAACTAGAAAAAGCATTATATGGTCTTAAGCAAGCTCCTAGAGCTTGGTATGACTACCTTTGTACATATCTTTTGGAAAATGGCTTTAAAAAGGGGAGTGCTGACACGACACTGTTTCTATTACATAAAGGAAGTGATTTTTTGATTGTTCAGATTTATGTGGATGATATCATTTATGGTGCTACTAATGAACTCTTGTGTGAGAAATTTGAACAAGTCATGCAGGCTAAATTCGAGATGAGCTTGGTTGGAGAATTGAAATATTTTCTTGGATTTCAAATCAAGCAAAGCAGTGATGGTATTTCCCTTTCACAATCCAAGTATGTGTTGGAACTGTTGAAGAAATTTGGAGTTGAGAACTCCAAACCATTGAGAACTCCTATGAGCCCATCAACAAAGTTGGACAAAGATGAGAAAGGAGTTGCTGTTGATCAGAAGAAATATCGAGGGATAATTGGTTCACTTCTCTATCTTACTGCTTCTAGACCTGATATTATTTTTTCTGTGTGTTTGTGTGCACGTTTTCAATCTAATCCTAAAGAATCTCATTTGAAAGCCACTAAACGAATTTTGAGATATCTTTCACACACACACACAAATTTGGACTATGGTACCCTTCGTGTGAAAATTTTGATTTAGTTGGTTATTCTGATGCTGATTATGCTGGTTCATTGGTTGACAGGAAAAGCACTAGTGGGACATGTTTCATGCTAGGACATTCATTAGTTTCATGGTCAAGTCGAAAACAAAATTGTGTTGCATTATCCACCACTGAAGCAGGATATATTGCTTTAGGAAGTTGTTGTGCTCAAATTTTATGGATGATGCAAACTCTTTCTGATTTTGGCTTAGTTTATAAACAAGTTCCATTAAAATGTGATAGTAAAAGTGCAATAGACTTGTCAAATAATCATGTTCATCATTCATGCACAAAACACATTGATGTGAGACACAACTTTCTTAGAGATCACATTGCTAAGGAAGACATTTTCATTGAACATATTTCAACTGAGATTCAACTTGCTGATATTTTCACAAAACCCCTCCTCGAAGACAGATTTTCCAGATTACGTTTGGATTTGGGGATTATAGAAATTGACTAATCATTTTCCATTTTTTGATTGAAATATTCTTGGATATTTATTTTCAACTTCAATTTCTAGGATTCAAACCAGTTTTGGATATTATTCAAAGATTGATTCGAATATGATACTCAGTAGTGGAAATATGTTTTGTTTTATTTCTTTTCAAAATATTTCATAATATAATTAACTTGGTAACTTATTCCACGATCATTTCTATCGCTACCATCTTTCTATCATTCATAATGGTTTTGTAAAATGAGAAGAGTGATTTCTTTTAAAACTTAAAAAAAATCTCATGCATCCATTCTCATTTAAAAGTCCTTATGGTTATGCATGGATGGAGCATGTGAGTGATTTATTTTTATCATCATTCCATTCTCATTTAAAAGTCCTTATGGTTATGCATGGATGGAGTATGATAGCTAAGTATTTTTCTGGTCTCACTTAAAAGTCTGGATGCTTAGACTAATAAGTAACTGCTAATCCCATTTAAAAGTCCTTATGGTTATGAGTGGTTAGTAAGTGCTTATTTTTGTGCTTAAATGTCAAATTATTTTTAAAATTTCTCTCTTCTCATTATATAAAAACCGAATCATCGATTCATTCTCTACAATGTGGAAATTGTTATCTCGTTATGATATATTATGATTTTTTCCTTGTTTCGCATTTGTTTTTTTTTTACAAAAAAATAAAATAAATAAATAAATAAAATAATAAATAAAATTAAAAAAATTAAAAAAATTAAATTTTTTTTCCACTACTATTCCATTAGTTTTGTCAGTCTTTTGATGATAACAAAAGGGGGAGAAGAACAAGATTTTGATAAGGAAGTAAATATTTTTGGAATACTTCAACAAATTTGTTAAATGTTGTTAGTTAATTTTCTTTAGTTCTTTTATTCTTCTGTAATTTTCTAAATCTTCTAAATAGGGACTGGTCTCAGTTGTAGGGGGAGCATTCATATAGGGGGAGCTAAATATTTCATGCTCAAACACATTTATTAGAATTTCAAAATCTTTAATATATATGTTTGTCATCATCAAAAGGGGGAGATTGTTTGATGTGATTTTTTTTTTGATGATAACAAACATATATCAATTTATATATGTGTTTGCAGATTGTACTATACACATACAAGAATAAATATTCATATTGAATAATAATACTATTGCACAGAATTTATATAATTCAATCAGTATTTTTATTCAACATAATATTTTATTTCAACACTTATACAGTACAAAGTTTTTAGCTCTCTCTATATACATACACCGGTTTCATACATTTCACATTCTCATTTTTTTCTCACTACAACACTCAACACTTAGTTTTTCACTCTGTCTGCACATCTGCATCTATCTGCATTATCCAGCTCCAGTTCTTGTCCTATCTCCTGTGTACCTGTATAATTAGCAACTACAGCAGTAATCTGAAAATAAACAAATTTGAATTTGCAAAAATATAAATTTGTTTTTATTGGTGCCTCAGATATATGGGTTATTGTCATCATTTTTGATTGTGTAATATCTGTGCATATCAGTATTCTTATCAGGGACAGGTAATCATGAGTGGTTGCAATACACACGTGTACATTTATACACGTGTGCACTGCCTCGCCAACTCGTGTGCACAGTCAACAAAAGCAATCATGCACAACATAGACTCAGCTGGATATGCAACCTGACAATACTCAAGTCGAGCCAAAAAACAATGCATCACTGATACACTATGTCACAAGAACACATACAAGCAACATGGACAATAACCAACACAAGGCATGGCACACTAGAGTATGTAGTGCAGCAAAGTGAAGATGCAACTCAACTCAACTCGAAGACCGGACACTACTCACTACAGTCACCAGTGGAACGAAAATCAGACATGAGTTCAAATGCAATACAACGAGAAGTCTAAATTCAACTCAAGTCAAACCAGTGAACAACATATCAAACAAGGCATCAAGTATACACATCTCAATGCATCATAGTGCAATAAAATACAAGTGTCGACCAGACTGCACATTCAAGTGCAAGCCTCAAGTAAATATGAATATGCATATATCATGAAACAGCAGTTATAAAAAGGTACATGTCGAGTATTCTACAGACATGTCGAAGTCAATAAGCACAAAGAAAGGAATCAGTGACAGGATGAACAAAATCAGAGAGTATATGCAGAACTACTCCAAACAGAGATGTACAAGGTGATAGCACATATATTCATACATGAATGCATATATATATATATACATGCAAGCATTCAAGTACAGCAGCGCCAACAAGTATATCAGTCAGAAATATCATCACCGATGACAACAGGGAATGAAAGAACTGCAGTTACAAGAATGTGGTACAGTTTGAATAATATTATTGCATAAACAGAAAAACAAAGCCGTGATTAAAGAATATGATGAACAAGTCAGAGACGAGGTGGTCAAGAATCGAACAGTTCAAATTCAATACCGTGGTGGCCAAGTAAATTGACCAAGCAATGAATTCAACACCGTGAAGAGCAAGAAAGAAATATACGTGTATATACAAAATTGAAGAAGTCAGAAACCATCTCGAGCATCAAAACAAATCAGAAGATTGGTCAAGAAATCAAATATGGCAAACAAATCCTGGCAATGCAAAATATACGGAAAAGATTTTATTTCCATATTTGAGCAAAGAATTCGAATGCATTTATGGACCAAGGAATAAATTCCAAATTTCCTGCTATAGAAACGAAAACAAATTCCAGAACGAAATCAACAATTCAAATCTCAAAATTGTGGAAATACCCAAAGCCGTGGGTACTAAGTAAAAAATTCGAATCGTATATACCCAAAATGTTGCAACAAAATCATGGAAAATATTCAACGACGTGGAGGCCAAGCAAATCAAATCAGACGAAAATCAAGGATTTCGTATCCTATATAAAGCCACAATCATCATCGACAATATATCAATCAAGTTCAAGCATTCAACTAGGAGAGCAAAAAGGCATAAATTACATACCAGAGTCAAAGTCGAACTCGATCAAATCGAGGAGCCGTGTTCGAATTGAAGAAGGAGTCGATTGTCGAAGCAAGACTGAGAAAAATCAATTGCAATCGACCAACTACCCATCGGCTTCATCGATTTACTCCAAAGCCCTAATTTCAGAAGCTAAAAGGAACGAACGAAAGAAGGAACCGGAGCCGACATTGAAAAAGAAGATAACAGGGCCGCATTTTTTTAGTGATAATACTTTGGGTCTGGTTGTTTTGTTTAAGGGCAAAACTTGTTCTCAAGTTTTCTATTTATTCTTGCTCTTGTTTTTATTTTTCAAGTCCGAACTTTTTCAAATCAAATCTTGGTAAATCACCACCTAGGATTTAGGTTGTGTCAGATTGTCTAGTTAGGATTAGTTCAGTAAGCAGGGTTTGCGAGTTTGCAAAACTCTATAGGCGGTAGCAGGGTTTGCGAGTCTGTTAGAGTGTTTATAAGCGAGAGACTGTTTAATTCTAATAGAAATCTGGAAATGCAGCAGTAGGCAGGGGTTGCCGAAGCTGGGTAAATTTTGTGTGTGATTTACTTTTCAGCATATTTACTTCTCTACAGTTTGTTTTTGTGTTTAATTCTAGAAAATTTGCTATAACCCTATTCACCCCCCCTCTAAGGTTAATCTAGATCCTACATAATTAACAACTTAGTTTTCACTTACTCCACCGTTCTCTCTTCTCATATATGACTGACCATTATTCTCCACCAATATGGTGCATAATTTCCAAAACCCCTTCAAGCAATTATCTTTTATTTAAACTCATTGGAAAGATATCGTTTATCGATACACTCTAACTTTTATATGTACATTCAAATAGTTACAAATTATCCAAAAACATCAAATAAGTTAATAATTGATATTTATCAAATATTAATTAGTTTAATAAATTTATAACATTTTATAAACTAATTGAATCGTGTGGTTCTTCGGAGAATTCATAAATATGGTTATGAGACTCAGAGTTGTGAATTATGTCAGTAATTAATTTTAAAGAATTGAAATATTAACGTTCACATGTCACCATAGCTAGTGTTGTGATAGTTGGTCGAATTCATCGCTTAAAGACCTTTCGGTAAAATCCAATTCCACATTTTCTTAAATGGTACCTTTTAGCAATGATTATTTACACACACTCTCTTCATCAATACTATATCACTTTAGGATTAATGAAATTTACTTTTGGTCAAAATTCTAATTTCATCCTTTTTCAACTTAAATATGCCATAAACACAGTCATTGGTTCAATAATAACATTCATTATTAGTCGTACTATTCTACAAAGAGATTTTTGATTTTTAGTTGACTACGGTTGATCGTGGTACCAACCTCATACAACTAAGGAGACGAATTCCCTACTGAATAGCATTTCACTTTCCATGCTTCAACCCAGACCCAATTATAAGCGCTCGATGTCACCATGCCATGATTTAATTATAACCAAAGTGGAGTTTCTATATTGAAGCTCAAAAGTGTTCTCAAGTCGAGAAAATTGTGTAATATCATCACTTAAGATTTCCTACTTGACCTAGTTGTATTAACCAACTGAAAACTCTTGGATGAGTCATTCCATGGTTATCTAACGACTATCATTTTATAACCCTCTGGTGCCCCCAATAGCCATGATTAATACACTGCCAAAAATTGAAGAGCATTACTGACTCTTGTCTTAACGGATGTATTGACATCTTTCTTTAAACATCTTGACTAAGAAAATTTAAAATAATATGTTATTTTATATTATGATAATTTCCTCGTGATTACAATTTATTGTAATTATTATCATGTCACATATCATTTAAGGATTTTCTAATGCTTAAATTAATTACTTAATTTAATATATTATAACATAACAAGTATATAATAAGAACAAACACCTTTTATTTCAAATGAGATTTTATCACGGAGTTAATAATTTAAAATAAATTACATAATTTCCCCTAGGTCACACCCCTAACTCTCTCAAGTATGATTCTCGATAAGTACATGGTCAACACTATATTAGGGCATTAGCTAGTATTACGGAAAACATTAGCACTCTAGGTTATTATTATACCCATAGCATTATACCGTGTTTAACTGACTTGTTAGGTGCAGGTGACAAAGGTTAAGTATGGTTTCGAGCATAACCTTCATTTTACTAGCTTATTAGTAGTATACGCTTATGTGATGTGTTTCACTCACCAGATGTATGTCTGACCTCTCTATCCTTTGTTTTACTCTAATAGGTACGTAAAGAGGACTAGTGGTGATATCAGAGATGTAGTTGTACGATGAAGGCATGCATTTATCTATTAGTTATCCACTAGTTATTTGATATTTTCTCAAACATTCAGATTACTTATTTTTTTAGTATTTAGAAAATTTTGCAACTAAAAATGGTTAGTTATAGTTTGTCATATTTAGCTAGGATTATGGCATTTTTCAGTATTATATTTATTCCTTCCATTATGAGTTTCAAAAAGTATAGATTTTTGTAGGTAGCTTCATGGTCAGCTTTATATTCTACTTCAAAGCAATTCATCTTCAATGGCATCAACAATGTCAGTTTCTTTTTGGCATGAATCGGGATGTCATAGATGCCGTGTAGTTATAATAAACCCCAATGATCATGCTACACCCTATGTTATTTACTTCATTAATTATTATATCAGAGTATATTTTACTTCCATACTATTGAGGGAACCATGCCGATCTACAAATGGACGAAATGGGCAGATTATAGAATTTTACATATTTGGGTCAATACGGGCTTATGAAATCTAATGGGTTTCACTAGATCCAATCTAGTTATTAAATTAAAACATATTTCATTTAACTTTATTTTACTATCGTTAATTAATTATATAATTAATTCAACCAAATTTTTAATTTTTAATTTATCATATATACATTCAATAATAACATAATATAACATAATATAAACATGTTTATAATACACATATAGATATTAGGATTTATATCCATTGTATATACATACGTATTTTACTTACATATGCATAAAATAAAGCTACATGCATATTGATAGTATAAATGCTAAATATATAGATATGTTTCATATATTATAATATATGTATATGGTTTATATATATATTGATACTACAATACAAACACACAGATATATAAATATACATGGCAACAAAATATCACATATATGTTTGTATATGTTTAAACTATATATATATGTATATATATATATATAATTATGAAAACAATCTTCATAAAATTTATGTTTCAAAATAAGAGAAAGCTTGGAAAATAAAGATGGAATATAAATTTTTATATTAGATCTAGATCTAATCAAATCAGAATTAAAAGGAAGTAATATAAAGTGATATTTCATAATTTCCTTATATAAACACCATTTATTAATAGATTCAATACCATATAAAATTCCATGCCTAATTACAACAAAATCCAAACATTTAAAATTGTAGACATGAACACATTCAACGTAAACATAAAAGCATTATCATAATTTAGTGTATTGCTCCAATGACACGATCAATTCTAAAACATTACACAAACACGGATATATATATATGTGTGTGTATGTGTGTGTGTGTGGGTGGGTGTATGTATGTATATGTATATATGTATATGTATATGTATATAGTAAATTAAAATTTAATTTCAAACAAACATTTGACTTTGCAATGAACTTGAATATATTAATTTAAATAAATAACCTAACTAAAAGTTTAACTTGATGTTGATTTACAGTTTTGAACAACGTGAAGATAAATCATATGAATATATATACACACACACATAGACATAACTTAAATTATTTAAATATTAAGTGCATGATTGTACGAAATTAAGTGTAATAATAAGTAATTATTTTTACGGCATACGAGATCAACATAACCTCATAATCTCAGATCCAACAAACAAGAAAGTTAGTTCCAAAAGACAAATGAATCAAACATAAATTGGTTTTAACTAAATAACTAATCGAATAAATTTGTGACAACAAACCAAATCGATATCTACCAATGAATTCGGATCTAATCAGAATAATATAAGTACTCAAAATAAAACATACATAAGATTGATTTTCAATTAATTTGATAATACATAAGAGAATTTTAAAATTAGATTCAATAAGTTGCAATGAACATACGTATATTTGGACTAAATTAGATCTAAACATGATGATTGAATTTAAGATCGAAAGTCAAACTTGAAAAGCCTTTTCCTTTGTAGCACCTTGCATTGTGACTTCTCTTTACATCTCTAAGATCTACACCCAATTCTTGCCAGAGATCGATGAAACACTTATGATTTATTTTATTTGACATTTTTCATTTGATTTAGAGTTTTTATTTTATTTTATAAGGGGACACCAAATTTTGGCCATGGCATGGAAGGAGGAGAGAAGAAAAGTGAATGAAGGAAAGAATGAATGTGAATAAAATTACTGGATTTGTTTTATCCAAAAGAACAAAACCTTTCTCTTTCTTTCAATTAAAACTTCCCTACTTGATTCCTTTAATTTTTTTCTCTCACTCCACCTCTTGCCCTTCTCAATATGTTGTTGCATTTAATAATGCCATCTAATGGCATAAAATTCCATAAACCCCCTACATGCAATTTTCATTCATATAAACCTATTTAAATATACATCGATATTGTATATTAATGCACATAAATATAACTTTTATATATGCACTTAAAAAATTGCAAACAACTCCTGACTATCCAATAAATTAAATAGTAATCAATATTTCTCAAATATTAATTAATTAGTTTACAACATTATCAATTAATTATATCGTGTGGTTTTCTGGATAAATACTGTGTATGACTCAGTGGTTTGAAATCAGTCAGCAACTAATATTTAAAAATTCAAATATCAACGTTCATATGTAACCTTATCTAGTTGTGTGATAGTTTGGCTAAAATTATTGCTTACTGTTATCCCGCCTTTTGGCAAGGCCGTGACACCAAAAAATTGACTTGAAACCAGAGGCAGTTCGTCCCGAAGATTGGTCATACACGGATTAGCTATGGACATCCATGAATTTTGTCTGAGTCCGGATCAAGCTACAATTGATATGACATGTCAAGCAAAGCTATGAGAGCCAACGTTCCAAATTTCAAGTCAATCCGAGTTCGTATGCTCAAGTTACGACCAATGCAAATTTGGGTGAAAACTCGCTCCGCCATGACTCGCTCCTCCGTGACTCGCTCCGCCGACTCACTTCTCCGTGACTCGCTCCTTCGACTCGCTCCTCCGTGACTCGCTCCTCCGTGACTCGCTCCTTCGACTCGCTCCTCCGTGACTCGCTCCTTCGACTCGCTCCTCCGTGACTCGCTCCTCCGTGACTCGCTCCTCCGTGACTCGCTCCTCCGTGACTCGCTCCTTCGACTCGCTCCTCCGTGACTCGCTCCTCCGTGACTCGCTCCTTCGACTCACTCCTCTGTGAGTCGCTCCTCCGTGACTCGCTCCTCCGTGACTCGCTCCTTCGTGACTCGCTCCTCCGTGACTCGCTCCGCCATGACTCGCTCCTCCGTGACTCGCTCCTCCGTGACTCGCTCCTCCGTGACCGAGTCGAAATTCGTTTGTATCGATCGCGGATGGAAAAACTCCTACTTGCATCGATCATATCTCATGATCTACAAGTCCAAATGCTATGAAATTTTCACAGAAGACTACATGCATGCTAAAGAATGTCCACGCCAAATTTCGACTCCATTGGATGAAATCTTGATCGAGTCGAAATCTGTTCGTGTCGATCACGGATCGGACCGAAACTTCATGGGCTTGGGCGTACGGGCCTGGTCACATGCCAGAGAGGGTCTCCCGAGATCTGAGCGAAATATCAGCCTCCTACACCTATAAATAGACCCCCAAAGCCAATAGAAAAGGGGTTCTTCTTCTTCTTTGAGATCTCCAACGTCCAGACTCTGCCAGATTAAGATCCAAACTCCATTGCTGCTGCTACCAACGAATTCCACTACTGCAAACCATAATTATCTGCTGTAATTCATTGAATTCACTTGTAAACATCAAAGAAAGATCAATAAAGCAAACTACTTCAGAGTGGACGTAGGCATGATCGCCGAACCACTATAAATCTTGTGTCTCCGTCTATTTCTTTCTGTTTTAAGTTTATTATTCTTCATTTTTATCCTCTACAATACTTAGATCTGAGATCTGCGATTATATATCGCTGTTTTGTGTTCATACACTGGTGCTTTCACGAAATTTGGGGTTTGCGCCCATTTTTGGGGCAAACACTTACAGACCTTTTTAGTAAAATCATAATTTATATTATTTTAAATGGTACCATTTAGTAACAATAATTTAAAAACATTCAGCTCATCACCACCGTATCACTTTAGGATTTATGGAATTTTTTTTAGTCAAAATTCTAATATCATCCTTACTCAACTTAGTTAGTCCATTATTGTCTAGCAATTGAACAAAGCTACATCTTGATGGATCGAGACTTCAAGATGATGAAGAAATGGATTAAGAAGCTTAAGGGATGTCAAGAGTTATGAATGGATGAAACAATAGATGTTTGTCCAAGTTTTGGACAAGGCATTATCGAGAGATTTGAAAGAATGGGGTACCTAATTTGAGGTACTAATGATGTTCCTTGCTACTTTCAAGAAAAGGACAAATTTTTGAGTGGAAAAAACTAATCGATGTTGACCACTTTTGATTGGCAATTTGTCAGCGAAGATCCAAAGCTTAAAGATTTAAGAAATATCAAGAAAGATTGAGGGAGAAAGTAAGTAAAACCTCTCATCATTGACCAAAACTAGTTGATACCGAGAGGTTTTGGTTGTCGATTTTGGCATGTTCTTCATGCCTGGAAACTCGAATCTAAGTACTTACCTGTTCAAATGCATACTAGCGACCATTGTGGATGATTTTGACTATAAATATAGCTCCTATACTTATAAAAGAAAGAATTGTGACTCTAATCTTAGATTTACAAGAAGACTGCCATTTTTGAAGCTCAACGTTATTCTACACTGAATTTGCTGTAAAACTTGGATGTAATTCTTAAAGCAATCCAAAATAACATTAGTGGACATAGGCATAAATTCTTTATCGAACCACTTTAAAAGTCGAGTCTTTCCTCGTTTTCAATTTTATATATTTGAACTCGTATCTTTTTTAATTGAATTGGGTTGTTTTCCCATTTATCGTGCAAAAATTTTTGGTGCTTTCATAGACAATTTTTCATACTCGGGTTTAGAACTATGATTTTACTTTGGATTTAGAGGAATCTACTAGCTACATCTAGAATTTCATAGGCATAGATCTATGCTTTCACTTTGGATTTGGATAAGTCTAAAAGCTGGATCGAAGAAAGAATGGCTCCAAGGAAGGAAAAGGCTACTAAGTGTGGAGTCGTCTTAGAAGGGGATAATGAAGGTCCTACTAGAATGAAGAAGAGATAAACCAATCAGCTCCTTTGCCAGGTTCTCCATCTTAGTCGATCGGAGTTTCAACGATAGACGTGACATAGATAACGTGTCAGATATAAATATGAAGATATTTAAGAAGCAAAATATTTAGATGGATCTGATAAGGAGTATGCAAGAGCAATTGCCAGCATTGGCCCAATCCCTACAATAGAACGAATCCCATAGGTGCAGGAAGAGTGGAAGAGATTCATCGTCCTTTAATTCCAGTGAAGAAAGCTTATCTTCAACTAAATGGAATAGAAGATCAGATAAATGACCAAAATAGAGAAGGGCTAAGACAACGCAAAAGAAAGTTGTGAAAGATGGAGTTGGTTATTAATTATCAATATCAAAACTGCTTGGTGCCGAGAGGTCTAGGGTGGTCAGCACCTCGGCATCGAGAGGTCTGCTAACATGCTGAATCTATATAATAACAAAGAGGACTTATAGTACAACCAAAGGATGTTATGTCATTGTCAGATATGCATCAATGGTCCAGAAAGACCTTGAAATGTTTTTTGAGGAGATTTAATGTTGTAGTCATAGATGTGAGTAACCCCAAGAAGGGGATAGTGTTTATGACACTAATGAATGAGGTTCACCTAAAGAATGATTTTTTTATGTGGCTCAAGAGAAAGGAACCATCTACATTGAAGGAATTTTATCATAAGGCATCTCAATTTTTAGGCTTGGAAGATGTAGATTTGGATATTGGATTGGCTGTTGCTTGTCAAGAGGGATCAAGTAGTATGATAGAATCATTGCTGTCAAACAAAGGGGTGATAGTTTTGGAAACAACTGCAGTGAATGTTGGAAACAATAATAATAAGAGAAAAAACTAGAATGTTGGTGGCAAGATGTAACACAATAAGAAGCGTTCAAGGTATACTTGTCTGAGAGACTGTATGTAGTTAACAGATTCTATTAACAATATTAACGTTACAACGTAAGGGATAGAAAATCACAAGAATCCACCCTAGAGGGAGGCCATTGAAGAGGAAAGACATTTTAGAATGTATTTTGGCATCTATGAGACACATGGGCATAATACAAATGTGTGCTGGCATTTGAGAGATGTCATTAAGGATTTGATTTGGAAAAAGAAGTTACAACATCACGTTAGAAACCCATAGGCTAGTGGGAAGGAAAATAACCAACCTTAAGTGAAACCTAATCCAAGTGAACCAGTTTGGGTCCAATGGAGAAGGATCAGGATAATCAACTATAGGGATTGTAATTAATACAATATGTGGAGGTCAACACCTTGCGGAAGAAGTTGGAATGAGATGGATCACTATTGTAGCTCCTTGAGACATGTGTCTTAAGAGATGTGTTAAGCCATAGAGGAGGGTGCTTTGACGAAATAGCAAAGAACCATAAATGATGAAAGTTTTTTCTAGATTAAAGATGTGGATGGGATTGAAGCAACGAAACTTGATCCAATGGTGATTACGATCGCGATAGGGCCAACGATAGTCACCAATTACTTATTTGGAGCTTGATGAATATTTTATTTAAGCAGACTTTTGAGAAGGTGCCCTTGAATGAGAAGGATCCGGGGCCCTATAAATCTCGTTTTTATGGTTTTCTAGAGAGGTCAAGGAAGCAGTCGAGCACATCAAACTTCTCGTTGAGTTGGGAGAAGAAAAATGCATAGTGGTATAGTTGCAGATGTCAGTAGTGGTTAACAAATTTTTAGCCTTAATGCTTTCTTGGCCTAACCGGCCCTTGCTAGTTTCTGAATTGCCCTTGCTCTATGGTGCTTGATGATAAAATTTTCTATGGAGAACAGAGCTAGAGCAATTCAAGGTGACCAAGGCACAGGTCGAGGGTGCTATGTCGCTTAGTTCAGAAAGATGAAGCGATGGAGAAAGATCAGAGTGCAAACAAGCCTCTCTGCATTAAATCCTCGAAAGCGTAGCAACTACCGCCCAAGTCCTAGCTTGGGTCCAACAAAAATTCTACAAATCAATGGACCCACGAATAGAGCCACAGGAGGTGAGGGCAGCCTCAGTGGAGTTAATGATTGATGTTTCGATGGATGAAGATAACTCTACGAGGTTTCTCAAGTTTGGATCTTAACTTAGCTTAAAAATGAGAAAGGAGTTGGTAGGCTTTCTCTGGGCTAACACGAACGTGTTTGCTTGGACAAATTCTGATATGTGGGGATATCGCCTAAAGTTGTATGCCATTCATTGAATGTGAACCCAAGCTACCCTCTTGTCAAAAAAGAGGCGTGGTATGGAACTAGAGAGATCTACTAAACTAAATGAGGAAGTAGATAAGATGAAAGCAAATGGCTTTATCCATGATGCACTATACGTAGAGTGGGCATCGAATCCAATATTTTTCAAGAAAGTGAATGAAAAGCGTTGGACATGCATTTATTATTCTGACTTAAATAAAGCATGCTCGAAGGACTATTTCCTTTTACCGAGGATTGTCTAACTTGTGGATGGAATGACCAGACATGATCTGCTGTCTTTTACGAATGCGTACTTCAGTTACAACTAGATTGCGATGCATGTCCCAGATCAAAATCATACCAATTTTATTATAGATTTACGACTATATTGCTATGGTGTCATGTTGTTCAGTCTGAAGAATGCTGGAGGTACTTACCAATGCTTAGTGAATAGGATGTTTAAAGATCAAATTGAATGGACAATGGAAGTTTATATGGATGATATGCTCATGAAATCACTATGATCCTTGGATTACATAAGAAACCTTTCTAAGATCTTCGATGTATTTCTAAAGTACGGAATGAAACTAAATCCATTGAAGTATTTTTTTAGACGTCGCATTAGGCAAATTTTTGGCTTTCATTGTAACTTAAGAGGCATTGAAGCTAACGCAGAACAAATTGAAGGATTGAAATTGGTTATAGCCCCAAAAATAAGGAGGGAGATGCAGAGCTTGAATAAGAAAGTCATGGCGTTGAGTCGATTCCTCTCAAAAGCGATTTATAACTATATACCATTCATTGATGCCATCAAGAAGGAAAATGAAAAGTTTCAATGGACGGATGAATGTGAAGCTGCATTTCAGAATTTATTGAAGCATGTAAAGAAACCACTGATACTATTTAAGCATTTAGAGGAGAGGATCTGTTATCGATATATGCATTAAGTGCAACCTTAGTACATGGAAAAGCAAGGAACAAAGGCGAGTGTACTATATCAGAAAATGGCTCGCTAGAGTAGAAAAGAACTATTCAAAGCTAGTAAAGCTGGTAAATTGTTTCTTGATTGCTGAAGTTGAGGCCATACTTCAAGGATCACCCAATAAAGGCCTTAATTGATCATCCACAAAGACAAATACAACATCAACTCGAGACATCGGGGAGATTGATAAAGTAGAACATCGAGTTGGGCTAATACGATATAACTTACCATCTTACAAAGGTGATTTGAGGGCAGGCATTGAAGGATTTCATTGCTGAATTCACCATCAAGGATGATGAAGTAGAAGAAGAGTTGGTCCAACTTGCTTAATGGAAGTCGTATGTTGATGGAGTCTCCAACAAACATGATTCTAGGGCAGGACTTGGTCTCTTTACCTTATAAGGATGGAGGATATGCTATGATTTGAAGCTAGAGTTCCCAACAATGAACAACAAAGCTGAATATGAATCATTGATCACAAAACTCAAGATAGCAAGAGAGTATAAAGCTATAACATTGCATATTTTTAGTGACTCTCAACCAATGGTTTTTCAGTATAAGAAGGAATTCCAGGCTAAAGGTGTGAGACTTGTTGCTTACCTATCAAAAGTATTGTTGACAATTGGACAATATAGAGCATTTCACGACAAAGAAAATCCCCTGAGAAGAGAATACATATGTTGATTCGTTGGCCAAATTGATGAGTTCTGGGGATGCAGGATTTGGAAATCGTGCCAATAGAAGTATTGGCGACTCCACGCACTAACAAGATGGATGTTGATCGACTCTTGGAAACTGAAGAAGAGGTGTTGGGGATGACTTAGTTTAAAGGTTACTTGCTAAAAAGGACTCTCTAAAATGGAGGAAACATACAATGAAAGCTCTTGCGTAAGTTACCTTGGTTCATTATACATGGAGGAGTATTGTATCAGAGAGGATTTTCTACCCTCTTGCTGAAGTGTGTTGCCAAAGATGAAGCAATGAAGGTCCTTGCAGATATACACGAAGGAAGTTGTGGTGATCACATTAAGGGAAGACTTTAGCTAAGAAGATTCTTCGCTATGGATATTTCTAGCCAATTGTAAACTGCGATGCAATTAATTACTCTAGGAGACATGATAGGTGTTAGAGATTTGCAAATATTTCAAGATCCCATCCAATGAGCTTACGTAAATGGTTAGTTCGTGGTCATTTGTGGTTCAAGGAACTGATATTATCAAGGTGCTACCAATGTTAAAAGTGGAGCAAAATTTGCGATTATAGCTTTAGGCTATAGACTACATCACGAAATGGGTTGAAGTGGAACTGATTACAATGATCACTACATCAAAAGTGATCAATTTTGTAGTAAAGAATGTTTTGTGTAGATTTGGGGTACCATATAAGATTATCACCAATAATGGAACATAGTTTGAAAGTGAGGTGTTTCGAGAGTTCTGTGCCAAATACCGGGTCGAGAAGAGCTTTATAGCAGTAGCACATCCATATGCAAATCGACTGGTGGAGGTAGTGAACAAGATCATCAAATCCATCATTAAGAAAGGACCAAAGAGGGTCAAGGGAAATTGGGTGAATGAGGTATCAATAGCTTTATTGGCCTATTGAACAACCTAGAGGTCTGCTGCTACTCATACTCTTTTTGCAATTGCTCACAGAGTTGAGGCTATGATATCAAATGAATCTTAAGTCCCTTCTTATAGCATATTGCAATATGATCC
This sequence comes from Allium fistulosum, assembly GCA_030737815.1. Taxonomy (NCBI): domain Eukaryota; kingdom Viridiplantae; phylum Streptophyta; class Magnoliopsida; order Asparagales; family Amaryllidaceae; genus Allium; species Allium fistulosum. Next base: position 1,030,909,936 of record CM060902.1, read on the forward strand.
AAATGTAAATGAGGAACTCTAACTTGAGGCTTTTGAATTGGTTGAAGAAAAATGGGAAGAGGCTAATTTGAGGGCAGCTGCTCATAAGGTAAGAGTTGCAAAGCAATTCGATGTTAAAGTTAGAAACCATACCTTTAAAATAGGTGATCTTGTTTTAAAGCGAGTGCTATTGAATATGAGGGCATCTAAATTATAAAAATCCTTATGTGATTGTACAAAAGTTTTGAAGATGGAACTTTCAAGCTATCAACCATAGACGGGACCTGAATTCCGCAGGCATGGAATAGTGAGCACCTATGATGCTATTTCATTTGATTCAATTTTTGTACAGAAGGCATCCTACTCATCGGGACTCGATGTAATAAGCCAATAATTTACCTTTATTCATAAATAAAGTTGACTTGTCACATCGATGGAATCGTATTCTTAATATCTTGCTTTATGCTGCAAGATCAATGGCACAATAAGGTACTCTGTATTTTGAAAACTGAATGTCTAAGTATTTAAAGATAGGTACCAACGAACTCTTTTGATCCATGATCGGGTCATTGGAGTATAATTGGATGGGTCAGTCGATTGACTCACCCCTACACGTCTTGTCTTTGACCAAAGCACAAAGGTAGAAAAGATTAAGAGTGGGTGCTTGGAGATAAGCATCTAAGGCACCGACTCCTGGAGGTAGGAGTTCGTGTAGAATTGAACTTACTTTACAAGCACACTACTATATTATGTCGATGCTCGTATTGGCATGAGCAAATAAGCAGTGTAAATTCAGCCATAACGATAAATCGTAACGTTATTTATTTCTAAACAAGATATGTTCGACCATTGATAAACAATGTTGACCAATAATATACAACTTTGTTTAGTTAAACAAGGGATGTTTGAATGATGGTAAACAAAACAAAGTAATAGATCAATCTTGGGCAGTCACATAAATTTTTTTATGTGTATAGATTTACAGTAAATAAAAGCATTACATAAATCATAGGCATATGCATATATGATATATAAGCAATTTCATTACAGCCAATTGTATATTATACATGCAGGCAAGTATACCGGCAAGAAAATAAAAGTGAGATAATGCAAATATGAAATGAAGGTTAAACAAAAAACGACCTTCTATTTACACATCCGTTGAATACAAAGTTTGCACGGGTTGCTCCCGCACAACGACGGCTTATGTATGTGAAAAAGCTGAAAAGGTCAAAACATAAAAGGGCTAATAAAACTATCCTCATAGGGTGGAAAGGATCGGTCACTTGTTCCTTCCCCTCTTTCCTCCTTTAGTCAGTTATTTAGCGCAACGCTTCTTCTTTTCCAAGGTAATCTTGTCTAAGTACGATCTTTCTTCCTCGGTTGTCAAGTATAGAGGGTCATTTGGTTGTCGTGAGCTCTTAGAGGTGTCTGAGAAGCACTGGCAGCATGACCCAAAGGCACTATAATCTTGAGCGAAGGGATTAGTAGGGCGGTGGATACATGTGGTTTGGTTGATTCCAATCTAGGCTCTTTCTTCATAGCCTTAAACTTTTTGACATGTAACACCCCTAAAAATTAATAAATAAATAATTAAGTAATTAATTATGAAGTTAAGAAAGTGAGATATTGTAAAAAAGGGTAAATACGCATGGAATATTTTATTAACTTATTATGTTGGATGAATCGAGTGACAGTAGGAAAATCCTAGTTGAAAATCTAAATTAATAAGAATTAAATGCAATTGTTAGAGCTAACAAATTATAAGAAAACAGGGTAGTGGGCCAGCGGCCCTAGCTACCCTTTTAGAAGTAAGGACAACCACCTCCCTCTTTCCAATTTTTTTACAGTCAAAAACTTAAAACAAAAGCTTGAGCACTTTATTGGTGCTTGTGTCCTAAACAAGAAGAAGAAAAAGGAAAAAGCTAAGGGAACTAAGGACTTCATTAGCTAAAAGTATAATTTAGTAATATATTCCCTAATCTTTCCTTCCATATATTTTTCATGACTACACAATAATTTGGTCATTAATTTGTTTTTCTTGATTAATATGTATGAGGTATTAAATATGGGGATAAAGATACCATGTTAGTAAACGCTTTTGATTAATAGAATTTATCCTTGAGTAGATAAATGGTTATAAATTGTTTAAGATCTGTATGTGGAGAAAGTTGGGTAGTTATGATGAATACTATACATGATCAGTCTAATGCAAAAAAAACTATGAGCAAATTAGGTAGTTTAAGGAATTAGGTGTAGCCGAAGGGTTACGATAGAGAACCGAAAGGTAAATAGGTGAAAACAATGTGGTTATTTAATTAAAGAGTTTAATTAATTATAGGGTTATAGACCAGGTCTGCATTTTGGGCTGATTGAGTCAGATAACATTCAAAAAGGACTAAGTCAAACGAATCAAAGTCGACATGTGGAAAGTTAGTGGAAATTGTGTAGTAACGGTTTCTAACGTGTACCAAAGGGAAATGCCGAAGAAGATAGAGTCAAATTGAAATGTTAATAAAAACTAAAATCTTATGTATATCGGCTTAACTTGAAATTCTAAAATAAACATTTTTTAGGCTAGGGTTGGCAAACCGAAGGTATTAACCAAGGACCGATAAATTAAAGAGGAAGTGATTTTAGATAAATTAAAGAGTTAATTTCACAAATCATCGAAAATAAATTATAACAGGCTTCTCTGGACAAAACTAAGAATATTGATTACTAAGAGAGGTGCAACTCTTTGAAGAATGTGTAAATCAGAATTTGCAACATCTGGAGATAATAAGGTATGATTAAAGGCTTAAGATGGCCAAGATCGAAAATCGAAAAATGACAATATGACAATCAATACTAATAACCAAAAGACGATTAGTTGAGATGTTAGCTTAATAAATCACTAAGTGAAAAGCCTAATAGGGATTGTTAGGTAGTAGAATTAGTAGAAGGAGAAAGGCCTATGTGGCATCTGAAATAGAATATGAAGGATTAAGGCCTATGTGGCATCCAAAACAGAAAGCAAAGGAGTAAGGCCCATATGGCATCACCGCATCAGAAACATAAAGCGAAGGAGTGAGGCATATGTGGCATCCAAAACCGAAAGTGAAGAAGTAAGGCTCATGTAATATCTGAAATTAGAAAGCAATTGGTGTATGGCCAAAGTGGTAACCATGGGAATGGTGGACGACATTAGGCCTTTGGGGCAGTCTAGAAGCTGAAAGGGAAGGTGTAAGGCCTATATGGCAGTTGGTATCGAAAGTGAAATAGGTATAAGGCATATGTGGATACCTAAGCATGAAAGCATTGGAGAGAGGCCTGGGTGGCAACCAAGAATGATGAGGCATATGGCCTTAGTGGCAGCCGGGAAATAGTCTAACTAATTTAAATAGTATTTAGGTATAAGGCCTTAGGGGCAGCCTAATGGTGGAACTTTAATGATGTCTATCCGTCGCAAAAATCTATAAAGCCTTATGCGTAGACAAATGTAGGGTGTTTCGGTAAATGGAATATTGTAGGTTTCTCTATGACGAAATTCAAGGAGATGTTTTTAGCTATGGTATCACAATACTATAGACACGTGGTAACAATCTTACAATTTAAACTTATTATGTATTCTGATAAATTATTACTCTGGAAAGTAAGGACAAAGCCCATTCTACATGTCGGTGACGTGTGTCTCACTTCTTGTACGTTTTGGGGTAATATGTTATTCACACCAGACTTTATGTCCGACCGATGTTTTTATTCTTGTTTTTCCTATAAACTCACAAGTATTCATTCAAGTAGGCTAAGTTCATGGCTTTAGGTAGGTTGCTTTTGGGGATAGACGAATAATGCAAGCTAAAGATGAAGTAAAAGACTTGGGTGTTATAATTATGTTTATTTCCACTGAATCTAATGTTAGTTTCTGCATTATCATATGGCGACACTAATAGCTATATGTACTATATTATTGACCATGCATGGGCATGACTTTGGGTTGTAAAAATAATTGATAAACTAAATCTATAATGATGTGTTTCATTTTTTATATCTTTTATGTTTACTCATGACTGTATAATATAAATGATCTAATCTCCAATGCCAAAAGACAATTCCAAAGTGACTATAGTATATTAGGATTCCATCTTTAGGTTTTAGAAAGAGGGATGTTAATTTTATTTTCAGAGCTTTGGTTAAGGAACACTTAAGTAGGACGGAGCTTAGAATAAAAAACACAATAAGAAAGATATACGCTAGTATATGCTGTAATAGTATTTTCTATATTGAGATATATATAAGTTTAGTGGAGATCTTCTATTGCTAAATCACTTTCTTTCTTCCATTTCCGATAAATAATTTTTTAGCAGAAAATGGATTTGGTAAGAAAAAGAACTACTTGGAGGAGCCAATACAGTGGGGAGAATGATAGTACATAGACTTTCGAAGACAATGATGGAGGACCGCCTCCAATCGTAGTAAATGAGGTATTCTGGTAGTAGCGGGAATGGATATGAATGTTTTGTCCTGGTACGTTATGGCGCAGATGATGTGAGAGGTCATGCTAGGTGTAGCCAAGCGAGACCAGTAGCTAGAGTAGACTTCTCCAAGTAAATTCAAGACTATAGGTACCTTAAGGTTAAGTGTTTAAAGAGAAAGAGATGGCAGTAGAAGTACTGAATTGGTTGAAGGTATGTGAACTCATATTCAAGGATTTAGGGTTGAATGGTGAGCTACATGAAGATGATTTGTATTTGTAGGAGATCGTGACATTTGAGGCGCTTAAGGAGGAGAATACTTGAGAGTAATTCGGGGCGAGATTTGAGGATCAGTTTGTTTCTATGTCTCAGAGGATTTTGTTATTGAGGGAGTTCATCAAACTCTGACAAGGGGATCATTCTTTGGAGGAATATATTTAGAAGTTCAATACCTTAGCAGAGTATTGTTGGACGAATTCTCATCACCAAACTAAGGCTACTGCCAAACCATCTCTCTCCCTATGCTACCAACCCATCCTCCTTCTTCCAAATGCCTCACCGAACCAACACATTCGACGTCAATCCCTTCAACCCCTCCTCTCCACCGAACAAAGCTCTCCACCGAATGAAGTCTCCACCGAACAAAGCTCTCCACCGAACAAAGCTCTCCATCGAATGAAGTCTCCACCGAACAAAGCTCTCCACCGAACAAAGCTCTCCACCGAACAAAGCTCTCCGCCGAATGAAGTCTCCACCGAACAAAGCTCTCCACCGAATGAAGTCTCCACCGAACAAATCTCTCCACCGAATGAAGTCTTCACCGAACCAAAGTTCTACCGGTCCACTCAATTTCCTCCGCCGAACCAAGGGAAACCGGACCAATTCCACCAGGCCAGATTGCATCAGCCCAAGCCCACCAGTAACTATATACATCCAAGACCCCTGCTCCCAGCCTCACTATATAAATAGAGGGGCAGGGGTACAACAATGGGGGACAAGTTTTTGAGAGCTAAAGCACGGAGAGAACTTTCAAACAACTTTCTTTTACTTGTATCAAAGCTTTGTACTTGTAAACTAAACAAGAGAAGAGAAATAACATATAAAGTGGACGTAGGCACATTCTGGCTGAACCACTATAAATCTGCATGTCTTTTTACAGTTTAGCCCCTGTTTTTCATATATTTGCATAAATCACCCAAATCACTAAGAACGACATAAGATTTACTAAATCATACGACTTTGAGGTGTTTGTCCATTTTTGTGCAAACATTTTTGGTGCTTTCATTGAGAGCTAGAAGCTCGAAGCTTCAGCTTCATCCACTTAATAGTTTTCCTAACAGCATCGTTCGCCACTTGGAAAACATGCCTCCCAAACAGAGAAAAGATGTTAACAAAGGAAAAAACATCGCATCCAGCAGTCTTCCAGATCCAGCTGTCATGAATCAAGTAAATCGTCCTCCTCCAGCAGTAGTAACAAATGAAGGACAGGCTAATCCGACCACTCCTGCCACAGAACATCCCGTAGCAATTACTAGAGCAGATTTAGACAGGGTTGTGGTTGAAGTAACTAACCGCTTCACGTCCCAGCAAGAAGCCTTGGTGGACCATCTCATGTCACGCTTAAGGGATGCTGAAGAGTCCAATCGCAACACTGAATCATGGGGCGAGTCCCAGTCTGGAGGATCTCAGAGACAACAAAGAACTTCCTTCTTCGAAGGAGCTAGCGGCATAAGTAACCATGGTAGGAGCCGAGATCGAGCACAACCCGAAGTTAGGCCTGAGGAAACATTTGGAACCGAACCCAACGGGGGAGGTACCGGGCGAAGGTCAACTGTAGCTGAGCCTGTCATACTGCCTAACCATGGAAACGCCAATGAACGGGGCCGAGCTAGAGTCCAGCCCGAAGTTGGACCCGAGGAAGTACTTAGATCAGAACCCAGTAGGGGAAGATCAAGGCAAGGGCCAACTGTAGCTGACCCTAGCATGCTCCCAGAAGACCAAAGGCAGCCACTAGAAAATATGAGGAATGATAGACGATACCATCCCTACAGGTCATCTGGACGGAATCAATCCCACAGAACAGAACCAAACTCGTTTCTATCTGCTCCAAATTCTGATGAAAGGATGGCACACTTATTCAGAGAGTGCGTCCAACGGGAGCAAAGAGATCGAGGGATAGGCGCTAGGGTAACCAGCCCTTTCGCCCGCAACATCGAAATTGCTATCACCCCCCGAGAATGGAAGATGCCAACAATGGAACCTTACAAAGGAACCTCCGACCCCGTTGTACACTTACAGAGATACACACAACATATGCTCATGAGTGGAGCAACAGAGGGAGTACTGTGCAAATGATTTTCGCTCTTCTTAGCAGATCTCGCTACCTCCTGGTTCTGTCATCTACCCTAGGGATCCATCAGCTCGTGGGAAATGTTGAAAGAAAAATTTATCAGTCAGTTCCGCATTCATGTGGAGCAACCTAAGGACGCTTATTCCTTATCCGGGGTCAAACAGAAACCTGGAGAGAAACTGCAGCAATACCTAACCCGATTCAACGCCGCAGCAGCCACAGTCCAAGATGCCGATGAGAAGCTTATCCTAATGGCCCTCTGTAGTGGTGTGCATCCGGACACTAAATTTGCTAGAAGATTGACAAAAGAAAAACCAGCTACTTTACCCGATTTCTTCTATGAAGCCGGGATATATATGAGGCTCGAGGATGCTGCCGTTGAGGGGCAGTCAGGACAGCAAAATAAGGCAACTCACAGCAACGCCCCTGCTGTGGCAAGGGATGTTCGAAGAAATGATCCCAGAGACAATGCTGGGGGCAAGAAGGGAGAAAAGCGCCTATATCGGCCAGGACCGAGATTCGACACTTACACTCCTTTGAACGAGACCATCGAAAATATCTTCCTTGCCACCCAAGGCGAAGTTAGATACAAACGCCCACCATACAAGAAGGAACCAGATAACGCGCAGAAGTCTGGAAAGTTCTGCCGTTTCCACGAATCTCATGGGCATGATACCAATGAATGCCATCATCTCCGGGACTTGATTGAGGAACACATCAGAAGGAAGAAACTGGAACGTTATGTAAAAGGTCAGGACAGGACTCCAGCTCCTGCCGATGAGAACCCAAGGCCATCCTCACCGGAGATCGGCAGAGGAAACCGCAACACTAGCAGCTCTAGTCAAGAGAAGATAGTGGTCCATACCATCTCGGGAGGACCGCACATCGCAGACAGAAGCTGGAAAGAGATGGAAAGATACGGAAAGTCGCTCAGAGACAATAAAGACTGTGTCAATTTGATTATAGAAGAGCGCCACCCAAAGAGGAAAGAAAGTGATGACATCACATTCGGTAAGTGTGACCTAGAAGGAAGGCAATACCCTCACATGGATCCCATGGTTATCTCTGCCCGGCTCGGTCCCGCCGAAGTTTACCGAATCCTAGTAGACACTGGAAGCTCAGTAAACATCCTGTTCAAACATGCATTCGACAAAATGAAATTATCAATGAAGGATGTGTCTCCCTGCGATAAACCACTACACGGTTTCACTGGAGATGCGAAGATGCCCCTCGGGCAACTGGACCTCTTTGTTGAGATTGGAAGCCATCCCCGCTCCGTTGTACGGAAACAAACGTTTGTGCTGGTAGAAAACCATTCGACCTACAACGCCTTCTTAGGGAGGCCAGCCCTGTCTGACTTCCAAATTGTCCTAGCCCCATGGTGCCTAAAGATGAAATTTCCAACGGACAATGGAGTAGGGGAAGTAGAAGGAGACCAGGACGTTGCTCGAGACTGCTATGTGACTGAACTTCGCAACAACCACAGGAAGGATAAAGGGAAGGGTGTAGAGGTTGCCCTCTGCATGAAAAGTCTAGAAGCATAGCAACTAAAGAAAGCCCCTCCTCTTCGATATACCAGCGACCCTTTCAATGAATTAGACCCCAGGGACAGAGAGGAGGAGGCCACCGCCGAGCCTGCGGAGGCTATGGAGTTTGTATCTGTAGACAAGCACGACTCGAGTAGACTATTGAAAATTGGATCCCAACTGAAGGCAGAGTTGAAGGAGCAACTCATCGACTTTCTCCGCCACAACTTGGATGTATTCGCATGGTTACACGCTGACATGACCGAAATCTCCCCTGACGTAGCATGCCACGTACTAAACATTGATCCTACCAAGGCGCCCGTAAAACAAAGAAAGAGAAGCATGGGGGCAGAGCGATCAGCAGCCCTCGATGAAGAAGTAAAGAATCTACTCGCCAACGACTTCATACGAGAAGCCATCTACCCAGAATGGATCGCTAACCCGGTGCTGGTAATGAAGGCTAATGGGAAGTGGCGAACATGCATTGATTTCTCCAACCTAAACGACGCCTGCCCAAAGGATTGCTTCCCACTTCCCCGAATCGACCAACTTGTAGACAGCACAGCCGGGCACGAGCTCTTATCTTTTATGGACGCATACTTAGGGTATAACCAAATTCCTATGCATGCTCCCGACCAAGACCACACTAGTTTCGTCACCGACCGGGGTTTATACTGCTATAAGGTAATGCCCTTCGGACTTAAAAATGCAGGAGCCACCTACCAACGCCTCGTCAACAAGATGTTTGCAGGGCTAATAGGGCAAACTATGGAAGTATATGTGGATGACATGCTGGTAAAGTCAAGGAAAGCCAAAGATCACGTAAGCCACCTAGGCGAGATGTTTCAAATACTTCGCCAGTATGGAATGAAGTTGAATCCTCTAAAATGCTCCTTTGGAGTATCATCAGGAAAGTTCTTGGGATTCATCGTCCATGCCAGAGGGATTGAAGCAAACCCTGAACAAGTCCGAGCGCTAAGGGATATCCAGATACCTTCCACTCGGAAGGAAATGCAAAGTTTGAATGGAAAAGTGGCCGCCCTAAGCCGATTCATCTCCAAGGCAACAGACAAGTGCGTCCCCTTTTTCGAAGCTCTAAAGAAAGACAAAGGAAAGTTCGAGTGGACTAACGAATGCTTAACCGCTTTCCTTAACTTAATCGAACACCTCCAGAAACCACCGGTACTCTCGACTCCAAGTGAAGGCGAAGAATTATACCTATACCTTGCTGTGTCATCTCACGCCCTGAGTGCCGCCTTGGTAAGGGAAGACAACCGCACGCAGCGGCCAGTTTACTTCGTAAGTAAGAGGTTTACGGGGGCAGAAGTCAGATATCCTAAACTTGAGAAGCTAGCATACTGTTTACTAATCACATCACGGAAACTGCGTCACTACTTCCAGTCCCATTCCATCAAGGTCCTGACCGATCAACCGCTGAGACAGGTACTCCATCGTCCCGACACTTCTGGGCGACTACTTAAATGGTGCATTGAACTAAGTCAGTATGATATCACCTATCACCCTCGCACCGCCATCAAGGGACAAGCCATGGCTGATTTCATTGCAGAATTCACTACCAACGAAGATAAGGAGCAATTGGAAATAGAAAAAGACATAAGGTGGAATCTCTTTGTGGATGGTGCATCAAACGAACAAGGCTCGGGGGCAGGTGTGGTAATAATCACTCCCAGGGGAAATAAGCTGCACTATGATATAAGATTGGAGTTCGCTGCCACCAACAACGATGCAGAGTATGAAGCAGTGATAGCTGGATTAGAACTTGCCTTGGAAATCAGAGCCAATTCTTTGTGTCTTCATAGCGATTCTCAACTTATTGTCAATCAAATACTAGGGGAATTCCAAGCTCGAGAAGAACGACTCATAGCGTATTTAAAGAAGACCAAGTTACTTCTCAGCCGATTGGACCACTACTTAGTCAAACACATCCCTCGGGAAGAGAACCAAGAGGCTGACGAATTAGCAAAGCAAGCAAGTGTGAGAGACAACGCCATCTTCGGAGCAGTAACCATCTCGAAGCAACTAACCCCGAGTTTTGAGCAAGTGAATCTGATAGCTACAACCGAAGAAGCAAATTGGATGGCTCCCATCCGAGACTACTTACAAAGTGGCACACTACCCAACGGGCGTAACGAAGTCAAGAAAATCTTGAGGAAAGCTTCCCGCTACACAATACAAGGAGACATCCTCTATCGGCGCGGATTCTCTAACCCGTTGTTAAGGTGTGTCGCTGGAAGGGAAGCCAAGGAAATCTTATCCAACATTCATCAAGGAAGCTACGGAGATCACACCGGAGGGCAAACATTAGCAAAAAAGACTCCGATATGGATATTTCTGGCCCACCTTAAGCAAGGACGCCTTGGATTTCGTCAAAAAGTGTGACAGATGTCAGAAGTTCGCTAAGATTCCGCGGCTACCAACGACTGAGATTACTCAAATGACCAGCCCTTGGCCCTTTGCAGTATGGGGAATTGACTTAATTGGCAAACTGCCAATGGGCCGAGGCGGGGCCAAATATGCTATAGTGGAAGTCGACTATTTCACTAAATGGGTGGAAGCAGAACCTCTGAATAAAGTATCTTCAACAAAAGTTATTAACTTCTTGATCAAAAATGTTCTGTGCAGGTACGGAGTCCCACTCAAAATCATATCAGACAATGGACTTCAGTTTGACAGCGAGGAATTCGCCAACTGGTGCCAAGAGCACGGAATTCACAAAAGCTTCTCATCCGTAGCGTATCCCCAGGCAAACGGACAAGTCGAAGCCGTCAACAAAATTCTGAAAACTCTAATAAAAAAGAAGCTCGAAAAGTCAAAGGGCGCTTGGGTGGATGAACTCCCTACGGCACTGTGGGCCTATCGCACATCTTTTAGAACATCGACGGGTCATACTCCTTTCTCTTTGGCATACGGATCGGAGGCTATGCTCCCAGTTGAAACCATTGTGCCTTCCCACCATAGGGTCCACTATAACCCAGAAGAAAACGAAGAACTCCTTCACATGTCTTTGGATCTAGTTGAGGAGAGAAGAAATGATGCAGTCCTTAAAGCAACGACCCACAAGCAAAAAGTGGCAGCACAATACAACTCCAAAGTCAAGCATCGTACCTTACAAGAAGGAGATCTTGTCCTCAAGCGAATCTTCCCTCGCCCCGGAGCACTAGATCCAATCTGGGATGGACCATATGTAATTCATAAAGATCCAATCTGAGAGGTGTTCCAGAGGGCATGGAACATCCAACACCTCCGTCGATACTTTTCTTAACTTGTACTGCCCATATGAAGTAAATTAACAAAGAGAATCAGTGGACGTAGGCATTTCCGTGTCGAACCACTTTAAAAAATCTTGTCTCTTTTTTAACTTGTACCTTTATATCTTGGCTGCTTGTTAACTTTATCCTTTTCTGTTGAACAAGATCCTGTGCATATAGCATTCCCATTCAAGGCACTCCACAGCGCAACTTCACCTGGACAAGACTTAACAGGTACTATGCGAATCTATGCCCTCGCCAATGAGACACTTTTGCTCCAGCATCCCTCTGCTGCGGGTTAACTCATTGATCGCGACGGCCCTTAAAGCCAACTGCAATGAGCCGATTATAAGCCACCGAGAAGGCCGACTATAGCCGAGGCAGCTCATTACGGCGTTCGGCTCGCCGGCAACTGTGAACCGACTATAAGCCCCAACATAAGGTGTGGCCAGCCAGGGGCAGTTCACGGTTGACGATCGGCACCCACGCTAGCCGGCCACAGTAAATCGAATAATACCCACGATTACGGGCCATAATGGCTCGGGTAGTTACTGTGCACGATCTCGGCTCCGATGTGTCTTAAGTGCGGCTGAGGTAAAAAAGAATTAACTCCCCGCGGAGGCGTAAGATGGGTGACAAATGTCTCCAAGACCCACAGCTAGGGAAAGTGACTACAAAGCCCGTTTGCCACGAACTTAAGCACATCAAAGGCCTTCCGTGATTGGAAGTTTTACTATTTCGCATATTTCAATTTTATTTAAGGAACTTTTCTCCTATCCCTTATAACGATCCCTAAAGCACAGGTCACAGAATAGGAGGCATTCGCAAATGAGACCGGATGGCCGGACACTCGACCACATTTCATACTCAGTCACGCTAAACATTCAAAGCCGTCGTCTACAACTAAAGCAGGAGGGACGAAACATCCAGGTCGAATCAGGGAGCTGGCTGCATTAGATCTTTACCCTTGTCTTGTTGGTGTTGACCGCCTGATCAGGCAAGAAGAGAAATCATTAGTGATAAGCAACAGAGTTAACGAAAGAAGAAACTAATGAAGAAGAGGTTACCAGCAACTTCCCCTTGATCATCTTGGTCGTCATCCCCTACTTCCACACCTGCCTCTTCAACCGCAAACAACCGCATCCCCTCCTTCACCGCTATCTTCTCCTCCTTGGTGAACTGAGCGGTAACCGCATCCATCCTAAAGGCCGCTCCACCCTCCTTATCCGCCTCAGCCTTGGCCTCCTCTAAAGCCCTGAGGTAAATCCTAGCCATAACCCGGGGGTAGTCGTCCATCCAAGATAAGCTGCCCTGTTTCCAAATGCGAAAGTACATATCCTGCAGCATATCATCCATCATCCCCTCATTTTCCTCAAACTCCCTCATACGAGCCTCGGAAACCGATAGCCTTGCAATGGCAGCATCCCTCTCCAGTCGGAATCGCGAGCAGTCAGCCTGAAGGGACCTCCTCATCGCCTTCATCTCCTCCTTTAGCCTGACCTGAGCAAGCTCTGCAGCTTCAAGCTTCCCCGACAGCTCCTCTACCTGCTCAAGATCCACCCTCCGAACCTCGTCCACTGTCGAGATGACCATATTTATCTGCTCCTTGCAGGCAGCCTCCATCTTCTGCAATTCCGCCTTACTAGCCTCCTCCATAGTCTTCCTCAACCGCCGGGAGGCAGCCTCATGCTGAGAAATCTGAATGGCCTGATCAGCAAGCTGTTTGGCCTGGTCTGAAACCATCAATCGTAGTCGGATGTTGGCACTCCCAATCTCCTCTCCAGCCTTAACCAGCCGGGCATGATGCCCCATCAGCTTCCTAGTCTCCTCCGCCACCCGATCAATATTAGCCTTGGCCTCGTCTCCCATGGTAACTATCCGAGTAGTAAGTAAATCGAGATCTAAGGACTTAGCCTTATCAAGCACCCGTACCATGGGATTACGGGAAAGAAGGTGCTCACCAGCAACCTCGTCGAAGGTAATATCATGGGAACTTGGATCCAGATCAGGATGACCCGCAAATGGATTACGAGCCAAGCCAGGACGATCAATCTGAGTAACGGTAGGATTTTCAAAAGGGTGCGGAGAGAGTGCGAACTCAGTATCCTCCTCCATGATATCGTGAAGAGGCTGAACTGGGGGCTGAGGACCAAGTGAAGGTTCGGATAAGGGATGACTCCTCTTTCTCTTTTGAATACCCTCTTCAATAACCCTGAGAAGAGGACGGTAGCCGACTACATCCCCGGAATGGTGGGTCGAAGGCTTCGGCTTGGCGGAAGCTTTGGAGAGCTTGTATTGTTCAAGCCTGTGCCGAAGCTCTAAGGCCTTGGCCGTTTTACCTGCTCCTGATATGAAGAACAAGTGTCACAAGCTTACATTGATCCATAATTCAAGAAACACGTTAAATTAAAAGTTAAAAGAAAAAAAAAGGAAACACATCTGTTATACAAACCCTGGGGAGGAGTAGGATACTGCAATAAGTCCTGGATTTCGTTCTAGGACGGGAGCGGATCATAAAATATTCCTAAGTCCTTATCATGAATGGAGCCTGCAAAAGTCAAAAGTTCACCTTGAGTCGTCGGAGCCACCTTGGCTGGAATAGTCTGGGAAGACACGCTTGCACCGGTCTCGGCCTTGTCAACTTTCCCGAATTTCTCTACCGAAGCCGATTCTCCGTCCAGCCCCTCGAAAGCTTGGCGGAATGCATCATCCGTCCACTCCTGAATCTCGCCTGCTTGCCCAGGAAGCAAGGTCTCGATGCCATCGCCACCATCACCACCTTCCCGGTCATCTCCACCCTCACCTCTCTCCTCCTCCACATCTTCCTCCCCCTGAGTAATTGGACAAGTGCTGGGGGAGAGACCGTCCAACTTCTTAAGTTTCTTACCTCCGACAACTGGAGGTTTTGTGAAAGGTTTCCTCTTGCCACTCTCTACTGTGATACCTCCCTTAGCTTGAGCAGCCGCCCTCTCCTCCGCCGTTTCCCTCTGCTTGACTACTGACTGCTGTGGAAGGATCAAATTATACTCCAAAAGGGTCGCATTTCTGATCAGGTAAGCAGCTGATCTATCTCTCCTGGGGATAGCTTCTATCTCAGCCGCCATCTGAACCAGGCGATCAGTTTCCACAACCGCAAAGCCACCTGTCGCTAGCAAAAAATGAAAACGTATGAGAAGAAGCATCGCAACCAGAATGGAAATTATAAATGAAGCGTCGACTTACATCCAGAGGTGAAACGCCGAATGGAAACAGAGTCGTCCCTGACGAAGAACCACTCCTTCTTGAACATGTTGTACTTATAATACAGATCCAAGACCGGCTTGAAGGTTACAGCTGACTCCAAGCTGACGTATGGGGACCCCTTCTTATAGCCCCTCAAATTATATAAGTATCGGATCTCCCGGTTGGAAGGAGCACGCCCATACTTCCTCTGAAAGATGACGAAGAGGCTCACCAGTATAGTATAGGAGTTGGGTTAGAGCTGGAATGGGGCCACCTTTAGATATGTAAGAAAGCTGACTACCCAAGCATTAAGAGGCGGGATGGCACCACACATGCAGTGGTATCTACTGTAGGCGAAGTACCCTTCGGGAGGGTCATATGGCATAACTTCTCTCCCTGGCAACAGCATGCGCGCCCTATCAATTCCGAAAGAACGGGAGATGACATCAAGCTCCTCCTCCTTGAGAGAGCTGGGAAAGCAATCGGGCGGGGAGTTCAGAAGCTCCTGAGGGCCGTACCCGTCCACTAGTGATCTCGGGGCAGGTCCGTGACGTTCCGGTCCTGGCTGAGCAGGGGGCACTGCGGAAGATTCTCCTTCGCCCTGGGACTTCTTTTTATCTGATCGAGTTTCTGCTTTTCGAGACATTCATCTACAAACACCGAAAAATCATATTGTTAGAACAAGGGGGGATGGAAACATAAACCGACGGGTGCATACAGTCTAGAATTCGAGTCATAATCAAAACATAACAAGCTAAGGATTCGTTCGCTTAAACTCCCAGAAATGACAAGTTTTCCAAGACCATTCGGCATCCTGCCATCCGGCATCCTGCCATCCGGCATTGAAATCATTCGGTATTTGGGATCTCAAGAGATCGTCCGGTAGTCAATAATAAGAACACATTCGGCAAAAGGGAACATACCTGATTCGGCACTCAGACTGATTCGGCTCCTGGGTTGATTCGGCTCTTGGGTTGATTCGGCTCTTAGGTTGATTCTGCACTCAGACTGATTCGGCTCTTAGGTTGATTCGGCTCTTAGGTTGATTCGGCACTCAGACTGATTCGGCACTCAGATTGATTCGGCTATCTCGATACAATAAAAGCAACCTGTGGCCCTTATTTATAGGCGAAACATACCGACCAAACCAACTGATCTGGCACGCCCAAGACCGAACGAAACTATCTCAACTACAGGAAAACAAAGCACGCCATGTACACACACATGCCCTACTTTGGGGGGCAAGTGTTGGACGAATTCTCATCACCAAACTAAGGCTACTGCCAAACCATCTCTCTCCCTATGCTACCAACCCATCCTCCTTCTTCCAAATGCCTCACCGAACCAACCCATTCGGCGTCAATCCCTTCAACCCCTCCTCTCCACCGAACAAAGCTCTCCACCGAATGAAGTCTCCACCGAACAAAGCTCTCCACCGAATGAAGTCTCCACCGAACAAAGCTCTCCACCGAACAAAGCTCTCCGCCGAATGAAGTCTCCACCGAACAAAGCTCTCCACCGTATGAAGTCTTCACCGAACCAAAGTTCTACCGGTCCACTCAATTTCCTCCGCCGAACCAAGGGAAACCGGACCAATTCCACCAGGCCAGATTGCATCAGCCCAAGCCCACCAGCAGCTATATACATCCAAGACCCCTGCTCCCAGCCTCACTCTATAAATAGAGGGGCAGGGGTACAACAATGGGGGACAAGTTTTTGAGAGCTAAAGCACGGAGAGAACTTTCAAACAACTTTCTTTTACTTGTATCAAAGCTTTGTACTTGTAAACTAAACAAGAGAAGAGAAATAACATATAAAGTGGACGTAGGCACATTCTGGCTGAACCACTATAAATCTGCGTGTCTTTTTACAGTTTAGCCCCTGTTTTTCATATATTTGCATAAATCACCCAAATCACTAAGAACGACATAAGATTTACTAAATCATACGACTTTGAGGTGTTTGTCCATTTTTTGTGCAAACAAGTATGATAGGGAGGTGGTTAACACCGCATTGAAGAATGACAAAAAGTTTGTATAGGGGTTTGAAGTAGGGTTTGGAACACAAGGTAATTATGCACCAAGCGACATCTTTTGAATTTGTTGTAGACATGGCGAGGAGGTATGGTCACATGAAGTAAGCCTAGAGAAGGGCGGAGTTGAGGCTGAAGGTAGAGCAAAAGAAGTGGTTTAAACTTATTAGAATGGGAATAAGGGAGAGTGGTTGAAAGGAAATGCTCTGTGTCGGAAGGATATTTCGGATGTTACTTGTTACAGTTGCAGGCAAAGGGGGCATTATGCATCAAAGTTTTCGCACCAGCTACAGTGACTATGGCCAAGTATTTCAACCATGATCAACCAGGACATAAGAAGAAGGACTACCTCGGACTAAAGTGGACTAGGGTGTTTGCCTTGGAAGGACCAAGAGTAGGACCTTCTGCCGAGGAGAAGGGCAAAAATGTGGTGTTGATTGGTATAATTTCCATTTCTAGTTTTTAGTTAGAATTCTTTTTGATACTAGTGCTATGCATACTTTTATTTATAATAATGTGGTTGATAGAGTAGGATTGGATGTTACCAACTTAGTTACTTCTTTACATATGGCTGATCTGTTTGGTGGGTATGCCACTCTCAGGTTGAGGTGCACCGACCTAGAATGTATCCTATGCAGCCATTTGTTTTTGTGTGACCCATTTGTGTTTGACTTCGAGAGGCACATAGTAAATATTGGTATGGACTGGTTGGTACAAAACAAGGCAAAATTTATTATGTTAAGAGAATCATTGCCCTTGGAATTTAAAAGGAAGAGACAAGATCTTGGTTTCCTTAAATGAGATGAAAGAAAAGTCAGGAATTTCATTATATGCAATGGAGAGCTTTGAGGAGGATATAAATAGAGTGTTTGTTGTTCTAGAATTTACTAATGTTCCTGAGCCATGATGGGTTTACCTCTAGAAAAAGCGATTGAGTTTCGATTAATCTGGTGCTAAGGCACAGCCTGTTACCGAGTAGAATGGTGCCTAAGGAGATGGAGGAAT
Organism: Allium fistulosum; assembly: GCA_030737815.1. NCBI lineage: Eukaryota > Viridiplantae > Streptophyta > Magnoliopsida > Asparagales > Amaryllidaceae > Allium > Allium fistulosum. The sequence goes on from CM060902.1 coordinate 1,030,927,773, forward strand.
TAAATGAGCAGTTAGTGGGACATGAGCATCGAAGTTTCATTAGGACGAGTATCTTACCATGGGGAGCTTCGGCAATATCTGTGAAGAAGTTGGAAGGATCACTTTGGATGTGTATCGATTATAGGAAGATGAATGAGCCGATGATGAAAAATCATTATCCATGGCTGTGATGGATGATCTGTTTGATCTGTTGAGTGGAGCTAACGTATTCTCACAGTTTGATTTGGTTGTTGGATTATATGAACTAAGAATCGCCGAGGAGAGCATTCCTTTGACTGTGTTTAGGACAAGGTATGGTTTGTATGAGTAGTGGTTATGCCTTTTGGGCTGAACAATGCTCCGGCTTTCTTTTTACATCAAACAAAATGAGTCTTTCACAATCAGTTGGACATAATTATGTTAGTCTTCATAGACGATATTTTATGTATACTAAGGATGAGCAGGACCATGAAGTTCATCTTAGATTGGTAAAAGAAACCTTAAGATAGCATAAGTTAAAGGCAAAGTTTTCCAATAGTCATTTTGAAAAATCGGATGTGACGTTTCTAGGCCGTATAGTCTCAAAGGAGGGATTGGCAGCAGATGGTTTGAGAGTTGAAGCTGGGAATGATTGGAAGAGTCTGAAGAGTCCAAAGTCACTAGTCGAGATGAGGAGTTTCTTAAGGCTGGCGAGATATTATCAGAGATTTATTAAGAACTTCTCTATAATAGCAGAGCCATTTACCAGGATTACCAGGAAGGATGAAAAGTATGTTTGGATGAAGTAGTGTAAAATAGCATTCTGAGAGTTAAAACATTGCCTTGTAGATGCTTCGATGTTAGTTATACTGAAAGGAAATGAGGACATGGTTGTGTACATAGATACTTCGGGTTTAGGTTTAGGAGTAGTATTGATGCAAAAGGACAAGGTCGTAGCTTTTGCAACTAGGCAACTGAGGCCCCATAAGGTTCGATATCTAGCGTATGATTTAGAGTTAGTGGTAGTAGTTGTATGCTAAAGATTTAGAGACATTACTTTTTTAAGAAAGGTTCGAACTGTTTATGGATCATAGGCCTTTGAGATATTTATTCCCCCGGAAGGAGTTGAACCTGTGGCATAAAGATGGATGGAATTCTTGGCTTTGTATGATTTTGAAATAGAGTATACCTAGGGAAGGGAAATAAAGTTATTGATGTCTTAAACCAAAAACAACGGAATTGTGTTTAGGAAATGAACAAAGAGTGGAATGTTTAGAGACGTTGGCACCTTGTGACATACAATTACTATCGAAGGCCGGTTCAAGTCGAGATTTGAGGATGTTGTCTTGCTTATAGATAGAGTTTCCAAAGCGCAGAAGGAGGGTTCTGTTGAATCATGGATTTTGATTCATGACAACGTACAATGATTAACAAGAAGAAGCAAAGAAGATGCGACTACTAACCGAAGGAGATATGCTAGCACTTTGGAGATCTCAAGGCCACATTGTATAAATGTGTTAGTACATATATATTATGTTTGTACAGTAGTTATTTTTGTTAAAATCTATCCTCAAAATCTCTCACAAACATCAACAAAATATCCATCTTCATTGTAATTTTAAATAAGTTGGAAAATATGCATATATATGCACAAACAGCCAAAGCAGTCGACTGGTGCATTTCAACCAGTCGACTGGTTCAGCAGTTTGCTCATATATAAGCAAACATGCACATAAACATGCACACATCTTTTTCAACCAGTTGGCTGGTAGATTTTTGACCAGTCGACTACTGTATTCAAACTGTCATTTTTTCTGAAAAGACATCTCCTCTAATGAAGAGTCTTAATCCATATCTCTTCTAAATAGATGCTTATTTTGATAAGAACTATTCGTGAATGGTTATATCTCTTAGACAACTATATAAACACGTTAATTCTACATCAATATCATCAATTTTATTTATTGCTTTCTGATCTTACTCTCTAATATTATTTTCTATAAAGCTATCATATTCTTCCTTCAATCCTTATTCACATTCACAAATTTGAGGATTAGATTATAGGAAGTTCTATACATCATTGACTCATTAGTGTTATTAAGAACACAAGAAGTCAGAAACTAATTTGTATTTACTATTGATCCGTTCTGCTGCTCGGGTTAAGTAAAGACCTCTTCTGTTGCTGAGGCAAAATCCTGTTTTGTTGCTCAGGTCCTTGTTCGGCTGCTCAAGGGTTGTTTAAAAACCTATTCCTCCGGGTTAAGTGAGGGTATTGTTAGTTGGTTAATTCCAGAAGGAGTTTGGGACTGGAGGTAGGACGGTTCTCCGAACCAGTATAAAATATCTGGTGTTATTTTACTACTGCTTTTATATTTCCGCACTATTTAACAGTTTTACTGTCATCACTATACTCTGTATTATCATATATCCATATAGCACGATCCGTACAAACTTACATTTGGTATCAGAGCAAGGCATCCTATAACCGTTACACAGTTATTTGATACTTTGCTAATATGGAAAATAACACTAGCACTGTCACTAACACTAGTTTTACTGAAGGTCAATCTACAGCACGACCTCCATTCTTCAATGGCATGAACTACAATTACTGGGATACACGTATGAGAATCTATATGCAATCTAATAGTTTTGAATCATGGAATATTTCACAAAAAGAATACACTCCTCCTACTGGAGAATACTCTACATGGAGTAATACACAAAAATTAGATGCAACTGCCAATGCTAAAGCAATGAATATGTTATTTTGTGCTTTAGAGAAAAAAGAATTTAATCGTATTAGTATGTGTGAATCTGCGTATGAAATATGGCGTACACTGAAGATCACACATGAAGGAACTAATAAGGTTAAAAAAAGTAAGATCTCTATGCTCAAAAATCAATTTCAAAACTTTAGGATGAAGCAAGATGAATCAATTAATGACATGTATTCTAGATTTCAAGACATTTACCATTCACTATTAGGACTAGGAGAAAAATATATTGATTTTGATATTGTTTCGAAAATCCTTAACTCTTTAGCGGATGAGTGGGAAAGAAAAGTATTAGCTATCGAAGAAGCTAATGATCTCTCTACCATGAAACCAGAAGAGTTAATAGGAAATCTAATATCCTATGAAGTAAATTTGCAGGCAAAGAGAGTAGAGGCATAAGATAAAAAGAATATAGCTTTTCATGCACAAGAAGAAGAAGAAGGTTCTGATGATGAAGATCTTGCATTCATTGCCAAAAATTTCAAAAAGTTTTGAAATTTCGAAAAGTTAACAAAAATAATAACCAAAGAAGTTTCAATAACGGATCCAACAAACCATCAAACTTTGCTCTAGAATGCTATAATTGTCATAAGAAAGGTCATATTCAAAAAGATTGTCCAGAATAGAAGAAAACCTACAAAAACAAGAGCAAGAAGGACAATTACAAAAGGAAAGCTTTCTCAGTAACATGGGATGATTCAGATTCCTCTTCATCATCCGGAAGTGAAAGTGACAATGACACTGAACAAGCTAATGTATGTTTTATAGCTACAGATAATGAGGTTAGTGATTTCACATTTGATGATTTAATTGAGATTAATTCAGAACTCCTAGACACTCTTAAAAATCTCAAAAGAAAATATAAGGAAACTCGTGAAAATCAAAATAAAGCAGAATTCGAAAAGGATATGCTTAAAGATGAGAAGAAAATACTAGAGGAAGAACTTGAATCTTCAAAAATCATTCTCTAATATTAATTCTCAACTTACCTTATTAAGTCAAGAAATTGAAACTCAAAAAGAAAAGAATGATGCTTTAGTTCTTGAAAATCATGAGTTAAAGACTAAAGTTAAAATGATCGAATTAGACAATATTGGTCTTAAAAGTAAGTTAGAAGATATTACTAAAAATGTCTCAAACTTCAATAAAGGAAGAGAAAATTTGTCTAAAATTATTGAAAATTCTCAATCTGTTTCAAATAAAAGAGGTCTAGGATATGTTAAGAAATCAATAGCTCCATATAAAAAAGAAAATAAATGGAGAAAATATTCTAAAAGTAAGATCACAAAAGATAATTCAAAAAGGATCAGTTCAAAAACTATAAAAATATGGATTCCTAAAACAAATAACACTTTGATTAGGAAGAAATATATAAACTCCTTTTTTGAATCTGTGTACAAAAATGAAAATTATATTATTAAAGGGAATACTGAACCCTCTTGGGTTTGGTTTCCTAAGACCTAACTCTTAGGACCCTATAAGAAAAGTGGGTACCAATGTTATTTTCTTATTTTTTGCAGGTCCCACTCAAAAAGAGAGGAAAATGGATATTAGACAGTGGTTGCTCAAAACACATGACAGGAGACAAAAATATGCTATCAAATATTATTTACTCAGAAGGAGGCTCTGTCACTTTTGGAGACAACTCCAAAGGATTTATCATCGGCAAAGGCGATGTGAGCAACAACGGTACATCTAATTTACCTCTTATTTCAAATGTTTTATTAGTTAAAAATTTAAAACATAATCTTTTAAGCATTAGCCAATTGTGTGACAAAGGATTCAAAATCACATTTTCAGAAAATGAATGTAGTATTTTTTATCAAAATAAAAACCTTATTTTTGAAGGTAATAGAGACAGAAATATTTATGTTCTTAATATGAAAATAAATCATAATTCAGATATATGTTTAATAGCCAAAGAAAATGATCCTTGGTTATGGCATAAACGTTTCTGTCATATTAATTTCAAAGCTATAAATAAACTTTCTAAAAATGATTTAGTAAAAGGTTTACCTAAAATGAATTTTAAAGTAAATCATATTTGTGATGCATGTCAATTAGGAAAATTAACTAAGTCATCTTTTAAATCTAAAAAAGTTATTTCAACAGTACAACCACTAGAATTACTACATATGGATTTATTCGGACCAACTCAACTACAATCCATAAATCATAATAAGTATGTGTTTGTAATTGTTGATGATTTTTCTAGATATACTTGGACTATTTTTATGAAAAACAAAAGTGATACTTTTGAGTATTTCAAAACTTTTGTCAAAAGAATACAAAATTTCAAGAATTTAAAAATAAAAAATATTAGAAGTGATCATGGTGGTGAGTTTGAAAACGAAGCTTTTGAACATTTTTGTAAGAAGAAAGGAATAATCCATAATTTTTCTTTTCCTTGAACTCCTCAACAAAATGGAGTAGTGGAACGGAAAAATAGAACTTTACAAGAATGTGCAAGAACTTTGTTAAATGGAAGTACGCTACGAAAACATTTCTGGGCAGAAGCAGTTGCAACAGCCTGTTATGTATTGAATCGTGTTTCTATTAGACCACTAACCAAGAATACTTCTTATGAATTGTTCTATGGCAGAAAACCTAATATTTCTTATTTTAAAGTTTTTGGTTCCAAATGTTTTATCTTAAATACTAAAGATCAGCTTGGCAAATTTGATCCAAAATCTGATGAAGGAATCTTTATTGGATATTCAGATCGAAGCAAAGCATATCGAATTTTTAATAAAAGATCTAAAATTATTGAAGAAACATTACATGTAACTTTTGATGAAAATTTTATTACTAAACCAAGTAGAAAAGATGATGAAGAATTTTCTGAAAATATCACAAATACTGAAACTACAAATTTTGAGATTTTGAAATTACTGTTCATAATGAAAATCAAATTGAAAATTCTGTTCAAACAGAAATAAGATCTCCACCTCGAATTTTACGGGATCATCCTGTTCAAAATGTGATTGGAGAAATTAATTCAACTATTAGAACAAGAAGTCAATTGAATCAAATGGGTCATGTAGCTTTCCTCTCTTCAATTGAACCTAAAAATATTAAAGAAGCCTCTACTGATGATTATTGGATTATCGCTATGCAAGAAGAACTAAACCAATTTGAAAGAAATGATGTTTGGGATTTAGTTCCAAGGCCTAGTGATCAATCAGTTATTGGTACAAAATGGGTCTTCAAAAATAAAGCTGATGAACTTGGAAATATCACTAGAAATAAAGCTAGATTAGTTGCACGGATATAATCAAGAAGAAGGAATTGACTACGAAGAAACGTTTGCCCCTGTTGCTAGATTAGAAGCAATACGTATCTTATTGGCCTATGCATGCTTTCATAATTTTAAACTTTATCAAATGGATGTTAAAAGTGCATTTTTAAATGGTTTTATAAAAGAAAATGTTTATGTTGAACAACCTCCTCTATTTATACATGAACAATTTCCAGACCATGTTTATAAGTTAAAGAAAGCTTTATACGGTCTTAAACAAGCACCTTGTGCCTGGTATGATCGTCTCAAAAGTTATCTTATAAATTTTGGTTTTGAAATTGGGAAGGTTGATCAAACTTTTTTTATCAAAAGGAATGAAAATGATATTTTAGTTATTCAAATATATGTTGATGACATTATTTTTGGGTCTACTAATGAAAAACTATGTAAAGAATTTTCAAACATAATGACCAAATAATTTGAAATGTCCCATATGGGTGAATTAAATTATTTTCTTGGTTTACAAATTAAACAACTTGAAAATGGTATCTTTTTAAATCAAGAAAAATATTGTAATAATTTAATCAAACGTTTTGATATGGAAAATACTTCTGGTAAACCAACTCCTATGAGTACAACAATACATCTAGAAAAAGATGAAAATGGCAAAAGTGTTGACCAAAAATTATATCGAAGCATGATTGGATCATTACTTTATTTAACTGCTAGTAGACCAGATATAATGATGAGTGTTTGTTTATGTGCACGATTTCAAGCAGATCCTAAAGAATCACATATGAGAGCAGTGAAACGAATTTTACGGTATCTTAGTAAAACCAAGAACTTTGGACTATTTTATCCTAAAGAATGTCCTTTCGAATTAGTATCCTATAGCGATGCTGATTTTGGAGGAAGTCGAACGGATAGAAAAAGTACAAGTGGGACTTGCCATTTTATTGGACGGTCTCTTGTATCTTGGTTTGGTAAAAAAACAAAATTGTGTTTCACTATCTACTTGTGAAGCAGAATACATATCTGCAGCTTTAGCATGTGCTCAAGTCATATATATGCAACAAACAATTAAAGATTTTGGTTTCGACCTATCTAAATCAACAATATATTGTGATAACCCCAGTGCTATAAATCTATCCAAAAATCCAGTTAATCATTCACGAACAAAACATATTGACATTCGTCACCATTTTCTTCGTGATTGTATTGAAAAGAATTTAATAGATTTAGACTTTGTTCCTACAGAAAATCAACTGGCTGATATTTTTACTAAACCTTTAAATGAAAATTCTTTTATTAAATTTAGACGAGAACTTGGTATCGTCTCTCTTAAAGATATAATTACCAACTAAGCTGTGTATTTCTTACTTTCTTATGTTTTCTGTTTTTATAACATCTTTCAGTTATTTTGTAACTACATGTTTCCTTTATTTTCTCCCCATCACTCTTTTTTCTGGTAGAAAGCTTTTTTGCCATTTATATTTTCTGAAACTTTCGCCTATATATATACTCTCTATTTGTATATTATCCTCACACTTTCTTTTACAAACAAAAGTAAAGTCTTCTTTCATTTCAAAACAATGACTCTAGAACTATTCTTGGCAAATATTATCATCCTTATGGCTTCTAACCACAACTCTTCTGATGAACCATCATGCGAAGATTTTTCAACACCATCTTTTGCATATGATTCCTCTGATTCTCATTTACCCACTCCAACTGCTAGAAATCATACCGGATATACTTCAGAAAAGAAGAAGTCTAGGTGGTTTTTGTTTTTCGGTTCCCCGGATACTAAACAAAAGATAAATGATATGCATCACTATCAACGAGAACTTGTTGAACTAAACCGTGAAATGTATTACGAGCAGAAAACAAATACAAGACAGACGTCTTTAGTTTCTTGCAGATATCGGATCGAAAATTTGTGGTTGTTCTACATCTAACGTACATCAACCAACATCTGTTCATCTTCATTCTTCTCAACCGTCTTCCTCTCATTATAATCCATGGGAACCAAGTCCTCAACCTCCTCCAGTCTCTCCAAATTGTACGTCTCGGAATAACATTTGGTCTCCTCTTCAACCATATATTGAGAACACCAAAATAGAACCAGGAGAGGAAACAACACCGAAGACAACTCCAAAGAAATCTCAAAATAAGACTCCAAAGAAATCTCCCAAATGATTTCTTACATTATTTGTATTTCTTTCTTGGGTTATATTTTGATTCATTGTTTCAAATAAATGATCAAAAATCTCAATCAAAATAAGTGTTGGTCATACTGTTGTTATGTATGAAAATCTATATTTTATATATATATTAGTATACTTTATATATATATCGATTTTTACAAGTCATAGTATCTATGTACATCAAATTATTCCAGGAGTCGACTGCCCAAGTTTAAACCAGTCAACTGTTTTAATTGTATTTGCTCTCTGGTTTCCTTATCCAGTCGACTAAGTTCCACCAGTCGACTGGTTTACCTAAGTACTTCTCTGTTTGGCTTAAACAGTCGACTGGATATCTTTCACCAATCGACTGCTGAACTTCGATTTTAAAAAAAAATTGTGCAAACCGGAACACTTTTTCACTCTTCCACCCAATATTTTTTTGACACCTCATCTACATCTCTTCATAACCGATTCACTCTTCTTCAGTTTCATAAATTAAAAACCTAACACTCCTTCAAACTATTTTTCAAATATCACTAAAATGGCTCCTCCCAAAATCAAAAACTTCATCTTCTTCCACTCAAGATCCCATTGATACATATATTGCTCAGTGGTTGTACGATGCTACTGCCATTCAACGATGGAGGAAATTGAAAATTGTTCCAATTCTTGAGAGCTCATTTATTGTTTTTCTGGATTTCTCAGCCTATGGTCTTCTCAACATTGCTAGGCAAGATCCAAGAGGTAACCGAGATAATTGCATTTGGATCTTAGTATGTGGGAAGAAGGTGTTCCTCCCAATTGATCGTATTGGTCATATTCTTGATACACCAACAGATGGGATTAATCTTCATGAAGTTGATTGTGTAGTCCATACTCAAAATGAAGTCAGTCACCGTTTTATAGAAGATAATTCAGATGGTACTAAGTCGATTGGTCTTCGTCCTACCGCAAGATTACTTCATCGGGCAATGATGCGCTCTATTCTTCAACGAACACGCACTTTTGATCAGGTTTATCAAGAAAAATTTTGTGCTTTGTATGCTATATATGATGGTAAAGACATTAATTGGACTTAACTCATAGTAGACGAGTTACTCGCCTTCAATCAAGGTGCTATGAAACGTATTTTCTATGCTGAATACATAATGCGTCTACTTAAACATTGTGACGTCCCGGAACTAGATTCTGAAATTTCAACCGTCGGCATTCTTAATGCAAAGACTATAAAACTCATGAAGCTGCCTCCTCCCACTCTTCGCATTATGCCCTATGCAGATTGGCTTGCACGTCCACATTCAAGACAACCTCAACAACCACCAACTGCTACTTCTCAATCTTCAAGGCCAAGTGATGTTCGTATTCCCTCTGCAACTCTCTCAACAAAAGATTCATTGGATATAGTTGCTCGGAATCAATTCCTTCTAGAAGCTCGCTTGAAAATAATGGATGCTAAAATAGATAAGAAATTCGATAAGGTAAAATCATTCTTTTTCAAATTATGGGACGCAATCTCCTGCTCTTCATCAAGTCTTCATGCTGCTCAAGATCCGGGAAAACGTCCTGCACCTCAATTCACATGGAGCACTTCAGATGAAGCTACTAGTTCTTCTCCAAGTATTGGCGGACCTTCTTCTGAACCACAACACAAAAGAAAAGGGAAAGAAATTCAAGAAGAAGAAGAGGAAGGAGACGATGTGCAAACAGATTCCGACTAAGCAGTCGTAGTTATCCCTGGTGTTGTTTTTCTTTGAATATTATTCTCTACTTTTGTTTTTTTAAGAGACTTGTATAACTAGTCTCTCTATCACTACTGCTACTACTATCTGGTCATACTTCATATTTTGTATGCTATCTATTTATGCAATGCTTCTACCTTTTCTTTTTGTCGATGACAAAGGGGGAGAGACATAGGTGGACTAACTTTTATTTGCAGAAAATCGATAGCCATTTATTAAGGAAGAATAATAAATTCAGGGGGAGTTTATATTCTTTTTGCTACGACATATATATTCTTCTTTACAGGTTGTCATCAATCAAAAAGGGGGAGAATGTTGAATCATGGATTTTGATTCATGACAACGTACAATGATTAACAAGAAGAAGCAAAGAAGATGCGACTACTAACCGAAGGAGATATGCTAGCACTTTGGAGATCTCAACGCCACATTGTATAAATGTGTTAGTACATATATATTATGTTTGTAGAGTAGTTATTTTTGTTAAAATCTATCCTCAAAATCTCTCACAAACATCAACAAAATATCCATCTTCATTGTAATTTTAAATAAGTTGGAAAATATGCATATATATGCACAAACAGCCAAAGCAGTCGACTGGTGCATTTCAACCAGTCGACTGGTTCAGCAGTTTGCTCTTATATAAGCAAACATGCACATAAACGTGCACACATCTTTTTCAACCAGTTGGCTGGTAGATTTTTGACCAGTCGACTACTGTATTCCAACTGTCATTTTTTCTGAAAAGACATCTCCTCTAATGAAGAGTCTCAATCCATATCTCTTCTAAATAGATGCTTCTTTTGATAAGAACTATTCGTGAATGGTTATATCTCTTAGACAACTATATAAACACGTTAGTTCTACATCAATATCATCAATTTTATTTATTGCTTTCTGATCTTACTCTCTAATATTATTTTCTATAAAGCTATCATATTCTTCCTTCAATCCTTATTCACATTCACAAATTTGAGGATTAGATTATAGGAAGTTCTGTACATCATTTACTCATTAGTGTTATTAAGAACACAAGAAGTCAGAAACTAATTTGTATTTACTATTGATCCGTTCTGCTGCTCGGGTTAAGTAAAGACCTCTTCTGTTGCTGAGGCAAAATCCTGTTCTGTTGCTCAGGTCCTTGTTCGGCTGCTCAAGGGTTGTTTAAAAACCTATTCCTCCGGGTTAAGTAAGGGTATTGTTAGTTGGTTAATTCCAGAAGGAGTCTGGGACTGGACGTAGGATGGTGCTCCGATCCAGTATAAAATATCTGGTGTTATTTTACTACTGCTTTTATATTTCCGCACTATTTAACAGTTTTACTGTCATCACTATACTCTGTATTATCATCTTAAATAGGAAAGGAGAAACCAGCGTAGTAGATTTCTGCCACGTGTCATTGCACAACAACACATTTACTCTTTTCTTCGCCCAACACTTTTTCTACAATCGGTTTCCCAAAAACTTCTCATCTTTTCCAAATCAACTTGCATCCACTGTCTATCAGTTTTCCAAAAACTCTTTTCTTCTTTTCCAAATCAACCTCGCATCTAATGGCTATCAGTGTAATAGATTTCTTCATCTTCTTAAATAATCCAAGGGCCTTAGGATTGATTGACTGATTCAACAATCATCTGATTTTTCTCCACATGTTGAAAATTTCATAGCAATGGCAGAAATAAGCAAATTTGGGCTTCTATTAACACAGGTATTCGCATCGCCGACTTGATCTCTTTTCACAATGTAGATGTAATTTCCAGTTTCACACGTAGATTTTGTTAATGTCTATACTGATTTTGATATTAAACCTTCGCTTTAAGAAGTTAATATTACGATTTTTGTGTTTTTGTTGTTTTGTTTTAATTATTAACGAATCAAATATAAAAATTTGTTCATGGCTTTTTAATTGACTAAATTTCTGGAATAGGTTCAGGTCATTGAAATAAAGAAACTTCCAAATATAAGAAAGTGTAATTTTATAAGATTATTATAATAAAACCATTAAATGCTCCTTCTTATTTTTAGAAGAATCTGAGTGTTGGAGATTGTCGAGAGAAGTGAAGAGATATAAACTGTAATTATCTACTTTGCCAAGTATGTTGCTTTCCTTGGCACTTCTTCGATGGCAGTTGTTCAATAAATCTGTGTTATAATGTACATAAATTATGTAAATCCACTCAACTCCCTCTTTCTACAATTTTGAATGTTTACCATGTTTGGTTTATTTTTGATGTTTAGCCCTTAGGTTTAGTTTGTAACTTTTCCTATTGAGAGAGAAGGTCAGAGTAGGCACATGATGAAACAATGACTTAAAAGTTTAATGATTCTGATCAAACGGCTGGAGAGCTTATTGCATAGATTCTAACGTTGATTTTGTTTTCTGTTTTCTTTCTCAGACTCTACTATACCTTTTATTTAAAGGACAATTTTAAATCTAAAATGAATCAATAATCCTTAATATTTATGATTGTTTCTAAAATACTTTTCAAAATGCTATAGATGAATGAGTTCACTACATGTCATTTTGGGAAGATGAAAAAAAGTGGATGATATCCAACTAACACTCAAGGTTTAGAATTAGAACAATTATTTTTCACAATCAGTTTTCCTTTTTAATTTTAGGCATGAAATTATATCAACATAGGATTCTTCAATATGGCTGCTTTCTTTTTGCAGATGGATTTTAGCAGGTGAAAATGATTGCTTTCTCTTTGTTCTCATAATTTATTTTTCCAACTCCATGGCTAATGGTAGTTGGCGTTGTCTATAAATTATTTGTATTAGCATTCATATGGATGAAAAGTCAATTCCATTCATATGGTAATTAGGTGGATGTTTGACAATGGTGATAGTATTTTTAATGGCCAAAACTCTTCGTTTTTCTTCTTCTAATATTAGTTAGTTTAGAGTGTTTTTCTGTAGGAAAATTATTTGGTTCCACCATTAGATCCAATGTTTGGTAGGTAAACAACATCACTCTAATATTTTTACTGGTCTTGGTCTGGTTGTTAGCATTGTGTAATTTAAATATAGATATCAGTCAATTAGTGACCAAGTGACCTCACTTAAACCAATCTATCATTTAGCAAGTCTTGGTCAAGAAAAATGAAATTTTGTTCAGTAACTTTTTATAGTGCTTCCAGTTTCAGTGTTTGCTTTCACATAGGTACACGTCTTACTTAGAACTAATTAGTGCGTTGGATATTTTTATGACGTGACTATACTTCTCTCATTAATTTATTTCCTGACTTTGTTATGGGAATCAAAAAACATACAACTGAATTGAAATGTTTTAGATGAGGATCAGTTGATAGGATGGTTCAACTGACACGTCTAAGTGCTATATAGCTTATGATTTAAGCTTTCAAAACTTTATTTGGGAGAAAGTTGAAAATTAGAATTTTTTCTCTCTACACCACCAAGGATTTCCTCTCTTTTTAACTTAATATTTTGATTTAGGGTATTTAGGTTTCAACGATTTGTCTTAATGAACAATATTAGTTCAGTTCATTCATCCCTTTTTGTTTTGATAGGTTCCAACTTTTTCTCTCCATAAAATCGAAACTCCCAAGAATTTACTTTTATAAGACTTTAATTACTCATTAATTAATATTATCTGCTGATATTAATGTTAATACCTATGCTGTTCATAAATTTATAGTAATGATACTCACGTTTGTTTGATTAAATTGTAAAAAATATATGTGTTATATGGGTGTTCTATGTTTAATTCAAAATATCAAATGAATAGGTTAAAGAATGAAGGTCAGCTATAGTGGAATACGGTATACATTTATTTAGAGTTACGACGTATCAGTTACATTACATATTACTTGCTCATTAATATTGAAAATTTAGAGTTATGTGTCAATTACGTTATATTTACTTGCTCATTTATATAAGACTTTATAGTAATAAGGTAAAATTAAATTCAAACTTTACACCATAATTATTTTCAAAATTTCTTTTACAGATGTTGTTCTTATTGCTTATTTATTGGAATCCTGAACTTATTATAATGCAATCAGTTAATGACAGCCTTAACAAACAGTCAAAAAATGGTGAAACAAAAAAGGTAATTTCAGAGGATTCATTCAATCACCTACAGAATACAAACTATATTTTAGTATATAGAAGTTTCAGAGGCTCACAAAATTTACAGTTTGTCAGCCACATTAACAATGTTATCCGTATCCTTTGAACGTGAGTATACTAAGTCTGTTCCAAGCCTAAGCATAACTAGAAAGTAATTACTGACATGTATCAATTATACATGTTAATTTCTGGTTCGAGTAGTATGGAAATTTTACCTATTTCCACTATGGTTGAGGGTTTTTTAAGGTCACAAATAAAATTACCTTTTGTTGCCGTTTTTAAAAGCTCATATTTGTCATAACTTTTGACTAACCATGTTATTATATCGTTTGTAGAGCATGGAAATCTAAGTTGTGACAAAAGAGTTTGCAAATTTGAAGGTAAACATAAAATTACTGTTTTTTTTAAGCGGGTCGTTTCTTCATAGATAGTTCTAAGTCAATATTTTTCATTTCATGTTTAGTGATTACGTATTGTTGGATATCGATAGTTAAGTATATGGAAATTATTTCTCATTCTAAATAAATCTTACAAAGAATGTTAGGAAGAAGTGCATCAAATTTTTTTATTCAGTGGATATATGGAAGCTTTAAATGGCACAGACAGTCAACAACTGTTTTGTAACCCATCGATTTTATGTCATGTTTTAAAAGAAAAAAGGTGAAACCCATTGCACGAGGCTCCGCATGATAGCGGGCTCTTGGGATGTCAATAATGTACGCAGCTTTTCCTATGCATTGCGAAGAGGCTATTTCCGGACCATGTCATGTTTTACTAAATAAAAATCATTGTAAAATAAAAACCTTTTGTAAATAAAATCATGATAATAACAATAACCATACCATAAACTTTGCAGAATGTTGGAATTTATTTACCACGTCCAGCTTTCAGCAATGGTCAGCTTTATGTTGCTATATCAAGACCTACTTCTTATGAAGGAATTAAATTCTGGATTCTTATGAAAGAATTAAATTCTTGATAGGTCAGTTGGAGTGTGGAAAACCTGGTTTCACATAAAATATTGTGTACAAGGAAGTGTTTAATTTGTTGGCAGGTAAATTCATTTCTCAATAGTTAACATTTGTAGTTCCATACTGTTCAGGTGGAACATCATCTCAGTTGACATATTTTATGAACAATATGAACAAAGAGGATGAAACAATCACGTACCGGTCATTTTGTTCGACCCGTAGTTAATTAATGAACTATTTATCATCTGCCTATGTGATAACGTTAAACCCGCAACCTTTTTAAATACTTATGTACACTAAATTAATGATAATTGCAGGAGTAACAAAATTGATTCACCACGGTTTTTATTTGCAACCTAAAATAACCCAAAATTTATATTATAAGGGAATGGAAAGTTTTGGTAGTAAAATAAATGGTAATAAATTTATTAAGTACTAATTTCATATAAAAAAAATTGTTCCTAAAAATTTATACCTGTAAAAATAAATTTAATAAAATGCTACTTTTAGCTAGAAATTGTGAGAAAATGACCATGACATTTTCTAAGTTGTAGTAAGCTGTAATTTACAATAAGTAGATTCATATAGTTCATTAAAAATATCTTATTTTGGATGTAATAATGTACTAATAAACAAATTTAATACTATGGTTTTCTAATACTGCAATTTTTCTTCACTATGTGTATGTATTCTCAGCACTTCATGGCTTAGTTTTATTTTCCTTGATTACGAAATATATTTCATTTGCACAAACACTTATTATTTTACTTCAAAATATGTAGTAAATTGCATTTTAATTTTCATGACAAAAATTAAACATATTAAAATTTAATCCTATATGTAAACAGACACAAACACATGTATGTGTGCCTATGTATACTAAAAATATGTATATATATACATATGACATATTTTTAATGGTTACATGCTTCACATAGTGAAAAGGATATCTAAAATATTCAAAGTAGTTGATAGAAGATCATGCTCATCAAATTTAATACTTTCCTTTTGATTTTTTTTTGCTGCACGTTTAGCATACAGTAAATAATATTACATATATATATATTTATATTTCTTAAAGTTGCAAGTTTAACTTAAACCTATTTTTGAAACTGCAATTTATAATGGGGAATCTGTTATGTGAATATTCAAAACAAACTTCTTAAATAGTTAATAAATTTAAAGTATACCGTTTTAGCATAGTAGCTATATACACTAGGAAGATATTCTCATTAATAAATTATGTTCTATTTGATTGCTTATAGGAACTCCTTTTTTTCCATGGACTTCTAGCTCTGACCATATAAAAGGGATATCATTCCAAAAATCATTATATTGTATTAACATAAATCTATTTCTCACCGTCCATTATTATATTTTGGTTGACAATTTAAGTATATTGGATACGGTACCTATAAAATTTAAACTAATGATAAATAATAAATCATTGAACGCTAAGACTATAATAATATTCATATATGCTTGCTTAAATGGATTCCATTTTAGTTTCCATGGACCTATGAATCTGTCAATTTTACTATAAAAACAATTTACTATATTAGCACTGTAATATTTATCACTATTCATAAATCAGTTTTTGGCTCATGATTTTGATATATTACTTACAGTTCTAATAAATTTTCAACTTACGATTCCTAGATAAGTCAATAAATGCTAATATTGTAATAATATTAATATTTTCTTGCTTCTCGGAATCTCATTTCTATTTACATGAATATCTACAGTAGGAAGGTTTAATGTTTACCCAGTCCAACCGAATTACCGTGTTATCAATGAGGACTTAGATGGAAATTTTCCATCGAGGCACATAAGTAAAAAGGCTACCCAACACCGAATGTAATATTCTAAAATACAAGATTGGTTTTATTCCCGATGATATACTACCTCTATGAACTGACAAAATAACTCAATTAATGGGCAAGAAACAAACAATTTTTTTGCTATATGATGTACATTTAAATTCTATAAGTTATATAAATAAATTTCATGGTATACTTCGACGGTTAACCTTACTTTTACTATACAGACATTGTTATTCTTAGTGCATATCAGATATCTTGCAAATCACAACAAGACCTGAATGTTAGACTGGAGAACTACTTTCAATTAGAAGGTAGCAATTACTATACAATTTCACTTTCTTTTTATTTATTTGCATTTGTTCTTAATATCTACTGCTCCTAGAATAGTGGAAATTCTTTATGGGTTGCTGAGTGGGCTGACAAGACAAACCCAACTGATATGTCGATGGCTAAATCAAACAATCACCCAAAATCCCTATTATTCACATTGATGGTTGTAAAACTTTTCAGAGGTACCAAATTGATAGTAATTCATTGTTTTAAGACATTCAACAGAGTAATATGTATAAATATATTTTTTAGGTGAGTTTACCCTCTCATCCACCAATGCTACAAAATTATATGTTATATCGGCATAACCGATCTGCTTCTGGGTTAAACTCCCCACATTGATACATTATACTATGTGCATAAATAATGTATGTTAATGGTCACTAACTATATTTTTTCCTACAACAAGTGCCACTAAACCTTAAGAAAATTAAATAACACCTATTAACAATCAGGCTAGCTCGGAGTTCAACTTGACAATGCACATTATCATAGCAAGTATGCTATCAAATATTAGAACCAATGAGTCCATGGTAAGTATCACATAATGATCTATAAATCTTTACTGCTACAATCAATAAACCGCCATCCTTATTGGCTTATTTTTGTCCGATGATATATCTCATCGACTTTAGTTATTTGCTTTTTTATATTACAAGTTTTAGCTCTTAAAACATATTTTCCGTGCCTTACTTAGCTTCCTCAATTAAGGGAAAGAAAAAAATATAGTGGGTTTGTCTAACATGTTATAGTAAAAAAATTTTAACTCCCTTTTAACAATCCATTCGAATTTATCATACTATCCCCTTGCAGCATAGATTCTGAAGATAAAGGCTACGAAACTGACTACCTTTTTGGAGAAAAATCTGGAGCTAGAAGTGGAATATTCATAGGGGTATTGTCCCATTGGAAGTTTACTATCATACACTGTTGTTAACATCTTATACCTGATTAACATCTTATACCTGATTGATCTGATCTGTAGATTGGTAAGAAGAAAAATGAAGACATGAGGAAGAGCCATAGTTATAACAAGCATAAAAAATAGCCGTGAAGACCAAAATCCCCAATTAGAACTATTATATAACCGGTTCTGTACTACAATCCATTTCTGTTTACAACTTTGTATTTTGTGCCCATGTTGTATAGTAAAGCAATTACGTATCTACCACTTTTAGTGTTATTGTAAATATTATTTTCTAATGCAGCTTTTGATTTTCGCAATTTAAACATTTATTGTTTTGAGTACACATCCTAACTTCTGGAATGTCCCTTGTTAACCGTCCACATCACCCTGAATGATAGAATTTAGTGTAGGAAAATTGTTTATATGTTGGTCATGACAGTAAAACAGTTGTTCTGCTTTACTATAGCCAAAATTAGCTTTCACGTTATATCTATACATTTCAATATAGCGTGATTCAAAAATATCGTTTTTTCCCCAACAAATGTTCCATACTACCCGGTATGCATTCAAATACCGCATTCCATGCTTAGTTGTACGGAGAAATGAATTTACATGTTTGACTCAACCATTTTCAATTCAGGCTGAAATACATAACCCAAAGTACGTTAACATGATGATATAAATGTAAATGTGGGCAAAAATTTGAATGACAGGTTTCTTTCCACTACATAGGATGTAGTAATTGACATCTCAACAAAATGGTGGGTATTCAACTCCAAATATGCATCCGTATGATTCAGTAACATTATATGCAATAAAAAAATTACACAAAATGACAACCTACTATTTTACTACTTCAGACTAAATGTAGAAATGATTCCAATCACAAATATCATCTTAAAAGTAATAAATGAAGGGAAAAAGGTTAAATACGAGAACTTATATATAAAAAAATTATCCCCAACTTAATTTGCAAACAAAGCTAATTAAATTACCAAATATATTAAACCAACAATATCTCTCGACTTTTAGATTAGTCACAAACTACCACTAACATATAAAATTCTATTATAAGATATAAATAACATTTAGAAGTGTAAACAACAACCAATAACTAAGAATTACATCTATACTTGGTTATCTGCCCGTGTGCGTAGCATGGGCCACACACTAGTATATCCATATAGCACGATCCGTACAAACTTACAGGTTCATTAAGTTCCGATGTAATCTAAAACTTAAAGGTAGTGTTGAGATTGAAGGCTTCAATATTAATAAGAAAGGTTGGCTTTGAAAGAAGGGATGACTCTATGTTTCGAATCGAGTCCAAGTTTTTCATTCACTTAGGAGGCACAAAGATGTACCGAGATATAAAGCAGAGCTTCTACCGGGAAGGAATGAAAAGAGGTGTTCAAGAATTTATGAGGAGATTCTTTATATGCAAACAAGTCAAGGCAGGAGATTAGAAGGCAATTGGTCTTTTGTAGCCTTAGGAAGTTCCAATGTGGAAATGGGATTTCATTTCAATTAACTTTTTTGATATATTGCTGTGGACAAGGCTAGGGAATGAAAGTATATCGGTTATATACGATAGTCTTACATTATAATTTCTACAAAGTATAAATTACTATTATTTGAAAGGAAAAGCTCCTTGGCTCGTAATCCCGAGACCTATCTTTCAGTTTCTAACCTAAATATGAAATCCGAGAGCATGAACCAATGTGTCAACCAAGGTCGTGATCATAAGTTAGCTGACGTAAGAAGCCTGACCAAGAGCATCCATCGGCGAAGCCTAAAATAACTCAACAAACGACAATCAACGGCTTAGATAGACCAGGCCAAGACCAATAGTCAAGATGAATGAAAGATATCCAAAAGCTATACATAAAAGAATTACGTCAACAATCCGCATCAAGTCATGCTTAACCGATGATGACACATGTTCAATCAAGACCACTCATAGTCAGCCAGATCGTCAATCTAAAGAAAAGGCTCTCAAACAATGATGTCATGGAATACTGGCTATAAATAGGCGGCAATCCCAAGACACAAAGGATTTTCTGGCACAAAACGAACAAAAACAAGATAATACTTTCCTATATTAGAAAGGCTTAGATTCAATGTAATAAGCCTCTTGGCTATATAAGAGTAACTAAATAAGGAAAGGACAGTGGACGTAAGGAATTTTGGCTCGAACCGCTATAAAAGTCTTAGTGTTATTTACTTTTAGCACTTTACTTCCTTCCCATTCCTCATCCTAATTTAGTGTTTTAATGTGTAGTAGTTCCTACAATACAACATCTCATCTCAGTATTCTTATATCCAGGACCTATAATCAAACCAACGTTTGGAGCTAGACCTTCGAACCTCGGGGTGTTGATGTAGATGAAATTCTGCACTAACGTTTTTTGTGCTAGAAGAAGGGCCCAAATCACCACATTTCTTTTCCTTTCAAAAATATAACAAAGCCTTTGAACTAGTTGTGTCTAGTCCCAAAAACAAAAGAATCATCTCGAAATTACACCTTTACCTTCGCGTTCAGCTCATTAAAGAAGTCAATAATGAAAGACTGGTCACCCTCATTTTGAAGAAGGAAAATGGCCAATAATATGATCCTATCTATGAACTCCAAGCTTCTCAGATCAAGCAACTTTAGGGATATCTTTAGGACTCCCTCCGTGAATCGGCCCAACTGCGGAAAATCGTTAAAGCCCTGCATGATGAAGTTAAAGATCTTTCCACTAAGTTGCTAAAATATGATGTTTGGATCCCTCTAAGAGGACCATCATGGACACTCAAGGTGGTGAATCTCGAAAGAAATTAAAACGTGATCAAGTTCTTACTCCCCTCAACCAGAATCTGTCTCGGAGCTTTTTAAGGACCAATGGAGAAATATGTTATCCAAACTATCCCCCTTCCACAATAGAAGATCCAAAAGGAAAGAACTATGGTATCTATCATTGAGTAAATGAACACAAAATAAAGAAGTGTCGAAAGCACTCTTATGTAGCCCAGAAATTTATAAAGAAAGAGAAATTGGCTGAATTTATTAAACATTAAGTTAAATCACATTTCAGAACTTTTTTAACCTTATTATGTTTTCGCGACTCCAGGATAAGTTCATGTAACTCTTCCAAATGAATGCATATGGTACTTTTCTGCAAAAGATGGAAGCACACCTCTCAATTATATCCTCTTCTGCAAAATGTTTAAACTTTAAGGAGCACTTTGTGGACTCGGAAGTCTTGAAGATTTGACTGGCAGGTTTTGACCATCCCCTTCAGGTGAGATTCTTCTTTAGTACAAGCCAATCACTAAGTCTTCTCCTGAGAAGTGCACCCATATCTCAACGTTCATGGTATCTCTTTCGTTATGTCCTCTCTTCTTAAGAACTTTGTCGTATCATATTTATGCCTAGAATTTAGAAATTGAAATCTGTCATTGAGCTGAAAAGATCAATGTAGAGTTTCACTTTACCCGGTTTAAGTGAAGCCTTCTCGCTAATTGATGAGATTAATAGAAGGTTTTCACTTTACTAAGTCTAATCACTTTTCTCAAAGTTCAAATTAAAAACTTTCTACCAAACTAGGTAATCATATAAATTCAAAAAAAATTTACAAAACATTTTTTAAAACTACCCCTTTTAATATATATATATACACACACATAATTTATATCTCTCTTCATCAAGTTTAATCTTTTCCTTCAAACTCTTTGGAAAACAAGGTAATTTATAAATTACCTGAATTCAAGGATCTTCTTAAAAATATATTCCAAAACTACTCCTTTTCAAAGAATACCTGTTTCTCTTTACTAAGTAATAACTGGCGTCACTATCAACTCAAAAATGTATTTTAGATGGTCGATACCAGCCAAAAATGGTTTTAGATGATCGATACCAGCCAAAAGTGGTTGTAGATGGTCGATGCCGGGCAAAAAGTGGTTATAGATGGCGATGCCGGCCAAAAAGTGGTTGTAGATGAATCTAATGATAAAATTGGTAGACCTTGCCACAAGAGCACCCCCACGGTAATGCACTACAAAGAATGAAGCCATATCATCTGGGTTTAAAAAGATGACGAAAAGTAGAATGCATGCTAATATAGAGTCATGGTCAATGTAACCATGCATCAGATAGATTTCCATATAGATTAGAAACGGGTAGAGTCCCGTATAAATTAGAAACGGGTAGATTCTCGTATAGATTAGAAATGAGTAGAGTCCCGCATAGATTAGAATTGGGTAGATTCCCAATTAGAATAGAGAAATGGGTAAATTCCCTTATAATTTAGAATTGAGTAGATTCCCAATTAGAATAGTGAAATGGGTAGATTCCCATATAAATTAGAAATGGGTAGATTCTCATATAAATTAGAAACGGGTAGAATTCCATATAGATTAGAAATGGGTAGAGTCCCGTATAGATTAGAGTCGGGTATATTCCCAATTTGATTAAAAAGGATGAGTAGATTCCTGATAAGGATAGAATGTTGGGAAAAGTTCCTAAGTTAAGACATCAAGTAGATTCTTGGTAAACTGAAAAAAGGGTGAACATAGAATCAAAATAAGACAAAATTCTTGATTGTGTAACTAGGTTGGCTCTGGACAAGAGCCCAGCCATAAAAGTGGTTGGGTCTGAAACCTTAACTTAACATAAATATGCTCGGGGCTAAAAGATACCCTACAGGAGGAAAGTCAATAAAAGAGGGAAGAAGCTTGCTCAAGAAAGCGACAGCATAAGAAACAAATTTGAAGGGGATAGAGATTCTTTATATGTAGTTTATTCAAGAAAATGTTACAAGGATGTGACAAAAGAAACACCTAAAGAAATAGTATTACAAAGGCTGTATTGCAAAATCCAAAACATTAGTAGGTAAGGAATAAATGTAAAAGGAGAGATCCTCCCCAACTAGGCAAACTAAGATGCTAAAAGTGGAAGTTAATTTAATAATAGTAGAAGAAGATCAGAACCCTCCGAAACAATTTGGATATTCATTGTCTTGGAAGGAATTTATAGCACTATCATCCTTAACCTCTTTTCCTCTCTTCGTTTAAAAGGAATTGCCACATGATCTCCCAAAACTAAATATTGGTTTTAGGCTTACTCTTCTCCAAGATAATCTAGCTCTTAGTTATTAGACTTAGATTCAACTCAAGAAAACTTCTCTTAACCTCAAAAGCCGTAAAGGTTACTTACTTTTATGGCTCGGCTACTTTCTCCTCATAAGATTGGTTCAGTGAAGCAGTCTCATTGGATCCTTGAACAATTCAGGCAAGATACTCCTTAAGAAATGTTAGCTTAAGGTTATCAAAGATAAATGATGGAAAGTAAGGAAGGATTCCATGTCAGTTACCCTAGTTTGAGATAGCATATAATAATCACATCAAGATTGAATGGGAATTCAAATATAATCAAGTCGTCGGAAAGTTTTCAATAAAAAAATGGGAAATTATACAAGACGAGAGTTACAATGGTCATTACAAAGACAAGTTATAACACGTATCCTCCATTAAAAGTGTTATAAGGGGTATCTTCTTGTACCTCCTTGTCAGCAGTAGTTTCTTCTTTCTTCCTTACTGAGCTTTTGGCTTCAAAGGCCTCAGTATCCTTCTCTCCCAGGCGTTCCTCATATTTCCTAGCAAAATTGGCCTCAACTATGGTAGCATTGTTTCTAAGATAAGAGAGAGAGAGAGAGAGAGAGAGAAAGGCATGTCTTGATCTTGGTGGTAAGCATAGGCATCAAATAAAACTTGAAAGGCTCGCCTACTAGCTTCCCTCTCATTCTCTTCTCTGGCGATGTAATGTTCTTTGTCAATCACCACAGCCTCATCTTTCTTCAACCTCTTGTCCTTTTCCTTCAGGGATTTCATAATGGTCTCGATCCTATGATCCTTCTCCCCCACAGTCCTATCTGATTCCTCAAATTGAGTAGTCGCCTCTTAAAACTTAGCACTGAACTTTATGAACTCCTTTTTTGTTTGCTTCGACAGCAGCCACTATTTCCTTAATCTTCAACCACCCATATTAAAAGACAGAGAATTCCACCATCGTCTAAAAAGAGGTAAATAGAGTAAGAACAAATATTGAAATTGTAAACCTTTACAAGAACTTCCCTTTTATCTTGATACTCTCCTAGAGACCATATTCGATTGTCTTTCGGACGCCATGAACAGAGGTGGGAAGCCTAACATGTGCTTCAATGATGGAAAAAGAAAGACCACCTTCAAAAACAGCCCTTATAATCTCTATGATGCTTGTTCTTCTTAGAAAGCAGACCTGGAACATTTTTAGAGCTTTTGGCCTAGGAAGGTTTAGAGACCTTTTGTTTCTTTAAGTCGAAAGCCTCTTTGTCGAAAGGTAGCAACCTAGCTCTTTTCTTGATCGCCTTTCCCTTATCTTGGGAACCAGCTTTCTTCTTGGAAAGCTCTATGGCAAAGAAAAGAAGATAAGGTTAAAATCGAGATCAAGACTAGAAGTTATGATTAAGAACATTAAGTAAGCAAATCTATTGATTAATTAGCAAAACCCTCAACCTCACCTTCCCCGGGATCAGGTTCGGGTTCATCTCCACTGCCGAAAATTATAGTAGAAGCTTCAACCTACTTCCCAGAAGGTTTGAATCCATAAAAATCTGCAGAAAGGGGTAAAAGACCCATGGTTTCAGCTTGGTCTCGGTAAGAACTAAGTGTAAGTATCGTCGAAGAGATGGAATCTTCATAACGTCTTTATACTTATCTTTAAACTGATTAGCAAGTTCCAGATCGCTACACTTTTCTAGTCTCGCTAATTAGTTACAAAAAAACAAAATGACACAGTTCAGAATACGTACAAGACTATGAAAAGAAAGGAGTATCCAATGACATATTAGCATTATTAAAAGAAGTGATGATTCAGTTCGAAGAAGCTTATATTAGAAACCACTGGCGTGATGTTAATTTGCTAAAGGGATCCTCTAAAGGAGACTTCCATAAAAAATTTGAAAATATGTAGGAAATTCCCCAAAAGTCATAGACTCCAGCAGATTGAACATATAGTTAATCTCTACAGAAGATATGTTTCAGTCACCCTTATTAGAATATAAAACCGCGATAGTAGATAGAGTTGAGTAAGAGGTAGCTGGAAGTTGGAAAGGCTTAAGGTTATAAAACTTTTAAGACATCAATAAACAAAGAAGCAAGGGGCAAGAAAAATATCATGTTCCAAATGCTCCATGGACCCCACAAAATACCCTTTGGGAGGATTACTAAAATGGAACCCGGCCCGGGGAGCAAGCGGCTCGACTCCAGTAATACCGTAAGAAGACAAAATTTCATTATGAACTTGTTGGTCTGCAACAGGAGCGCCCATTTCCAGCTTAAGGAAAAGGAAGAAAAATGTTCAATTGCAAAAAGAAGAATTAACATTATTTCTAGGATAAAGATTAAGCAAACTGAACTTGATTTAGGTTCTTGGATAAGCAATGAATGGAAAAATATCAACGATTATATCAGTAATCACGGTCAGAAGAATAAAGTTGAAAAGGACTTACTTGCTTGTGAACTGGTATCGAAATAAGAATCAAAGAATGCTTGAGAATGTTAATGGCAGTTTTGCAATTTGAACAAGTGAAAAGAGATAAGAAAACATGGAGGAGTGCTTATATTAAAAGGAACGTCATAGATTAAAGAAATAGAAGTTTTCCACCATGGATTTAGTTTGAAAAAGAATGTCAAAAGGCCGCCCTGTTAAATGCCAAGTCATCCTTGCATAGGAAAAGGGAAACACTTTTTGAAGATGATTAATCAACTGCTAACATCTGCGCCAACATTAAATGCAAAACCAACACTCATCCCTTCAAGGGTCTAATCTCGAATGGTCACTTATGAGTTCGTACTACGAACAAAATTTGGACCTCATGGTCCCAAATTAGACTTTGCCTTTCAGCACCGTAACAGTTTCTTTTACCGCCTAGATGGCTTCAAGTTACAAGCATATTTTTGGAAAAAGTTTTGACCTAATGGTTTCAAATTAGAATTTTCCTTCCGGCAACGTAACAGTTTTCCTTACCACTTAGCCTAGATGGCTTCAAGTGACAAGCATAATTTTCAAAAAAGTTTTGACCTCACGGTCCCAAATTAGACTTTGCCTTTCGACACCGTAGCAGTTTCACTTACCACTTAGCCTAGATGGCTTCAAGTGACAAGCATAATTTTCAAAAAAGTTTTGACCTCACAGTCCCAAATTAGATTTTGCTTTTTGGCACCGTATCATTTTCGCTTACCACTTAGCCTAGACGGCTTCAAGTGACAAGCTTAATTTTTGAAAAAGTTTTGACCTCACGGTTCCAAATTAGACTTTGCCTTTCGGGACTGTAGCAATTTCACTTGCCACTTAGCCTAGATGGCTTCAAGTGACAAGCATAATTTTCGAAAAAGTTTTGACCTCACGGTCCTAAATTAGATTTTGCCTTTCGACACCATAGCAGTTTCGCTTACCACTTAGCCTAGATGGCTTCAAGTGACAAGCATAATTTTCAAAAAAGTTTTGACCTTACAGCCCCAAATTAGGTTTTTGCCTTTTCGCACCGTAATAGTTTCACTTGCCAGCGATAAGCATAAATTTTGAAAAAGTTTTGACCTCACGATCTTAAATTAGACATTTCCTTTTGGAACCATAACAGTTTCGCTTACCACTTAGCCTAGATGGTTTTAAGTGACAGTCATAGTTTCCAAAACAATTTTGACCTCACGGTCCTAAATTAGATTTGGCCATTCAGCACCGTAACAGCTTCACTTACCACTTAGCCAAGATGGCTATAAGTGACAAGCATAATTTTCGAAAAAATTTTGACCTCACGGTCCCAAATTAGATTTTATCTTTTGGCACGGAAAGAATTTCGCTTGTCACTTAATCTAGATGACTTCAAGTGTCAAACAAGATTTCCAAAAGATTTGACCTTATGGTTCCATGTTATATTTTGCCTATTGACACCAAAATAGTCTCACTTCCTACTTAGTCTAAATGACTTCAAATGAAAGGCATGATTTTCAAATGTATTGACCTTATGGTCCTAATTAAGATTTCACCTTTTAACATCTAAGCAATTTCACTTGTCATCTAGTCTGGATAGCTTGGCAAATATGATTTTAAAAGTTTTAGACCTCGCAGTCCAAGTTAAAATTTCCCCCTTTCAGTTTTCAAAACCGTTAACCAGCCAAGCCTTCATTTCTGCGCACTGATTTTATATTTTTTCAAAACCCTCTCTGTAAGGTTAATCTTTATGAGTTGCATAAGTGGAGCAATGTTTCCAAAAGCTCGAAATCAACTTCATGATGGGAACATAATAAATAAGCCAAGGATTAAACCT
Source organism: Allium fistulosum (assembly GCA_030737815.1). Classification (NCBI taxonomy): domain Eukaryota; kingdom Viridiplantae; phylum Streptophyta; class Magnoliopsida; order Asparagales; family Amaryllidaceae; genus Allium; species Allium fistulosum. The sequence goes on from CM060902.1 coordinate 1,030,955,147, forward strand.
GATACGACAAAACTCTTTCCAAAGTCCACCACATATCGATCATATGGGGTGAACTTTAAGGGGTATGTGTTACACTATAATTTCTGCAAAGTATAAATTGCTAATATTTGAAAGGAAAGCTCCTTGGCTTGTAACTCTAAGACCTATCTCTTAGTTTCTAATGAAAATATGCAATCCAAGAGTATGAACCAATGTGTCAACCAAGGCCGAGATCATAATTCAACTAAGGTAAGAAACCTGACGAAGAGCAGTAGTTGTCGAAGCCTAAAACAATTCAACAAACAACAACAATCAAAGGCTTATGCAGCCCAGGTTAAGACCAATGGTCAAGATGAATGAAAGATATCCAAAAGTTATATATAAAAACATTACGTCAGCTATCCACGTCAAGTCACACTCAACCAGATAATGATAGGCGTTCGAATCAAGACCGCTCACAGTCAGCCAGATCATCAATCCAAAAAGAAGGCGCTCAACTAATGGATCACGGCATGTGGCTAAGGGCACAAGGGATTTTTTGGCACATAATGAACAAAAACTAGATATTACTTTTCTATATTAGAGCACTAATCAAAAACTCGTTAGTGGCGGAAACGCTCAGATTCAATGTAATAAGCCTCTTGGCTATATAAGGGTAACTAAATAAGGAAACGATAGTGAACCTAGGGTCTTTCGACCCAAACCACTATAAAAGTATCGATGTTATTTACTTTCAGCACTTTACTTCCTTCCTATTCCTCGTCCTAATTCAGTAGTTCAATGTGTAGTAGTCCTAGTAATACAACATCTCACCATGGTATTCTTATATTCGGGACCTATAATCAAACCAACGTCTCGAGCTAGACCTTCGGACCTCGAGGTGTAGGTGTAGATTGAATTTTGCACTAACATATAGGATGACTAAGAGTACCCATTCGTTCTAGTAAAGTCCACAAGAACAGCAACCAAGTTGGCCGAAATATATGATAAGATCATAGAAAGACTTCATGGAATTCTATGTGTGCAACACCCCATATTTTTAGTAACATTATTTAGGATATTTAATTAGTTAAATTAAATAAAATAATATAAGTTGATTTGTGGATTGAGATTTGTGATTCAATAAGAGGTAGCCATACCATGTAAATAGTGAACTAAAGAACAAAAAGAGAATAAAAGGTTAGGTAATATGCAAGGGAAAAATAGGAACAAGGCATATCCTTATACCCTAAACCCCTTAGGGATTCATTCTACACATTCATTCTATTTCAACATACAAAAATAGAGCTAAGGCCGGCCGCCTTTAGGAAGTGCAAAGAAGAAGAATTCAAAGGGATGAATCAAATCACTTAATCAAGAACAAATCTCACATCTTTAATCAAAAAGCTGAGGTGAATAATGACTACATCTCAAGTTTTTAATGGTTTTCGATTTTAGTATGAAATCCAAAATATTTGCAAATGTTTTTGCCATGTTTTGGATGAAAAAATGTATATCTATATGTTGTTGATGATTTATGCTTATTCACATAGATTTTGTGGTATGTTTTGATAAAATCCATATGACATCTAATTGCTTTGCGAATTTAAATATAGATTAGAAATAATAATTTAGAAATGCGTTTCAATATTCATACTTTTATGAATTAATGTGGATTTTATATGAATTTTCTAGTGAAGAAAATGCTATTTTGGGTTAAAAATTAATTACGGTCAAATAATATTGGCTTAGGGTCTGAAATTTTTTTATGTTCGAAAACATATTAAAAATGATTTTCTGGAATTTTTGTAGAATTTTCCTAAATGTTTTAATGGATATATAAAATTATTTAAGGTATGAGACTTAAATGTTTTATATATTTATAAAAAGGAGAAAGGGTATTTTGTAAATAATCCAAGTTCTTATTTCTGAAAATCGGCAGTACTTTTAGTAAACAAAAATGTGCAACCAATCATAATTTGACAAACAAGGCAGGTTAGGATCAAAGAAATAGTTTAAAAAGTTAGATCTAAATGCTTTTTCCTGTTTCAATGCTTTTGGCACCAGGCTTTCGACTCCTGACCAATGCCTCCGACTCCATTGAAACAAATGCACACGGTATCAAATACCTGGTACGTAGTGAATTGGACAAAGGAGGAAGGTATTGGGTTGAAACCAGGGGTTCCAAAGGGGTCGAAGCTCTACTTTGCTTTTAAATGAAAATGTGTCTACTTTGCTTTCGACTGAATAGCTTTTTGACTTGGTCTACCTTCGACTGGGTTAATGACTTTAAAAAGAATGGTTTTAATAGACTGCGCCTTTGTTTTTAAGTAACTGCTTTCAACTAGGTCGAAGCCCCTAACTGCCGCTTTTTACCTTTCGACCCATATTAGTTTCGAAAGGGTTAGCTTGTTTTTAAAACCAAGCCACTTCTCTAATGCTTTTGAATGGATGGTTTCGACACCATCACTTCTTTACTTAGGAAATGCTTTCCAAAGAGTTACTTTCGACCTAGATGTTTTAAAGACCCTTTTGCTTTATAAAAAAACGGAACCCAAATGGTTTCGAAAGAGATAGTTTTAATGGTTTCGAAAGGTGATCTCACATGTTATAAACTAAACCCAAATGCTTTCGAAAGGCTTGATGTTTTGATACTTTCGAAAGATTTATAGAAAGGTTTCTAAGGGGTGGTTCCCAAATGGTTTCAAAAGGTCTAAAGGAAAGGTTTTCCAATGGTTTCGAAAGGCAATGTTTAAATATTTTAAAGAGGATGTCTAAGGTTTTAAAGCTTTCGAAGGAGATGTTTTTAATGCTTTTGAAAGGATAAATATGAATGTTTTTGAAAGGTATGATTTTAGAAGGTATGTTTTGGCCTTCGGCCTAAGGTTTTACTCGTATTGAAAGTGATACTTTCAAAGGATTTGAAGGAGTAATTTCGAAAGTTTAGACGTTTTCATCAACAAGGTTTTGTGTAAAGAATATGTAACATGCAAGGTGATTTGAGTAAAGCAAATAGTATATATAAATAATTTCCTTGTATATGCATGATTTAAAGGTTTAAATCATTTTGAAAAGGTTTTCAAGGAAAAATTTAAAGGGTAGTTAACCCTTGGAAAATGACTAAGGTTAGAAGACTAGATGGGACAGGTGTATGGTCACACCCTATACTCATTAGCTATTAGCCCCTAGCTAATTTAGTCTAAAATTGTAGTGTGTAGGGCTTTGTCACAAGTAAGACTAAAATTATGTTACACACAGAAGGGAATCTGAAAAGGAAAGACAGGGTGTTGGTAAGCCTGCAAAAACCATTAGGATCAGTTAAACTTGGAGAAGTAAGTAAGGACGGACCGTCTAGAAGAGGAATATCTAATATATGTTAGATTTTTATGTTTTTTGGTAGGCCCGAGTCATCCAAGGGTTAGTGGTTAGCCAAACAAAACTATAGTGTATGCATAGATAGTCCATATGATAACTAATATGTACATATACATCAAATTTAACCAGTTTTGGTTGTAGGATTATAATTTGTAAAAGATATGTTTTAAAAAGGGTATTAGTGAGCGGAAACCCTTCCGCTACACAGCATGGTCTCACTTAATATTAGATAACCGAGATGTATAGTATTATTCACACCAGGCTTTATGTCAGACTCAAAGTTTATTTTCCTTAAACTCTCGGGTGCTCAAATTGATTTGAGCAGGCTAAGGGTTGAGGTTTACAAGTTATATTAGGTTGGCAAATAAAGCTTCCAGCAATGAGTAGGTAGCTTATGAATAGCTAATTAGGAGTTGCTGTTATAAGTTGGGATTGATTCCGCTGTATTGTATATATAGTACTCTAGTCAACCAAGAAGGCATCGTCATATGTCGCTCTTGGTGTAATATTGTAATAACTATATTTTATCTGAACTTGGGAAAGCGATGAGATTATGTAATTTGAATTTGGAACATGTTTCGGAAATGTAATAAAAAATATTGTTTTTGGAATATGTGATTTTGTATCATATTCTTGCACTTCTGATATTATAAATACCATTAACATAGCCGTATTTAGTGGCCGGTAGTTAATACTATGGATGACCACAGTCTCTGTAGCGCTTAGCTTTGGGCCTCTAGATAAGGGATGTTACAACTTGGGATCAGAGCACAAGTTTATGAAAACTTTAACTGAAAAGATGATTTTGAAAGACATAATCCTAAGGAATTAGAGATAAGATCGGGGTATGGGATAACGCTATAGTAACGTACTTGTATTTGCCACATATAAGTATGTGCTTTATCTCTAGTCTCCTATTTCTATTTGGTTATTTTTCTGTACTTCTCGAAGGTTCGAATGTAGATATGGATTCTCGAAGAGATAATGTTGGAGGAGGAAGCACCACTGCAAATGGAAATGCCAGACCAAATACTAGAAGGAACCAGGTCAAGCACGAACATGAAATACTAGTGCCGAAGTCCCACAAGTTGATATGGGATCCATGTATTAGTTTTTTGTGAATTTGATGCAAGTGAGGATTACTACTGGAGTAGTTGGAGGAGGAGTCTAGGTAGCTCCAATGGTCAACAATTATGCTGCTTTGAGTAGGGACTATGCTAGGTTGGGAGGAAAACCATTCGTTGGGACTGAAGTTGCCATAGAAGTGGGGAACTGGTTACTGCATTGTGAGAGGATTTTCATAGATTTAGGGCTCATTGATGAGCAGAAAAGAAGGCTCGCTTTGGGCCAGCTTCAATAAGTAGCTTTAATGGTGTGATGGATGAAGGAATAATAACATGGACTGAGTTTAAGAGGAGGTTCGAGGAGAGATTCATATTTGTGATGGCAAAGTTTACCTTGCTCATAAATTTTGCTGAGTTAGAGCAGTGACAGACGACTGTGTTAGAGTATGCTATAAGGTTTGAGGAGTTGGCAAGATATGGTCATGCCACTATGGATACCATGATTAAAAGAAACAAGAAGTCCATTATGGGTTTGAAACCTGAATTGGCCAGGGCTACATTACCTCATATCAGGGATCCTTGTGACGTTGTTAGAGATGGCTCTAAGACATGAGGAAATTATTGCTTCTGTGGAGAAGAATAAGGCGAAGGAGGTCCAGGTGGGGCAGAGTCAGAAAATGAATTTCTATCCTAAGAAGGGAGCCCAAAAGGGTGGAGTCATGAAGAAAGAAAAGTCAGAAATTGTTTGTTTTAAGTGCAACAAGAAAGGGCATTTGGCGAATGAATGTTGTTTTGGAGAGGCGAAGAAGTAGACCAGGAAGAAGAATATCAAATGCTTCAACTACGATCGGATGGGTCATTACAACAGCAAATGCAAGGAGCCTGCTAAGGATGGAAAGGGCAAAGTATATGCGCTGGAGCCAGCTACCTCGAGACCCACGGTAGGGGAAAAAGGGAAAGCAGTGTTGGGAGGTACGCTTATGATTCTAGGTATGGCATTTAGTATTCTCATTGATACTGGTGCATCACATTCGTTTATATCTTGTTGTTTGGTAGATAAGCTTAACCTAGAACCCTCATACCTAGTTACTTCCTTAAGGGTTGCAAATTCGACAAGAGGGTATGCAACACTTGGGATGAGATGTAACCACCTAAAGTTTGTCTTGTTAGGTCACACTTTTGTTTGCAGTTTGCATGTGTTTGATTTCGTAGGGTTCGAAATTATTTTAGGTATTGATTGGTTAAGTAAGTACGATGCTAGGATATTTTGCCATAATGGGAAAATAAAACTTAGACACCCAGACTGTAGGGAATAGATTGTATATACCATAGAAAACCCTAGCTGTGAGGTGAATACTTTGTTGGGTGTTGTGGAGATAGAAGATGAGCTAAATAGAGTTTTTATGGTTAGAGAATTCGTAGATTTTTTTGATCCCGTAGTAGAATTGCCACCGAAATGGGCCATTGAGTTTCGGATAGATTTGGTGCCTTAACCGGAACCAGTTAGTAGACCGCCAAGCAGTATGACACCTACCGAAATGAGGAAACTCAAGGTGCAGTTGGTGGATTTAGAAGGTAAGAATTTCCTCAGACCTAGTAGTTCACCTTGGGGAGCAGCCGCAATGTTTGCTAAGAAGCTGGACAGATCGTTAAGGTTATGCATCGATTATCGTAAGTTGAATGAGAAAACGATAAAGAATCGATATCCGTTGCCTAGGATTGACGATTTGTTCGATCAATTGAGTGGAGCCCAAATATTTTTGCAATTGGTTTTAGCGAAAAGTTTCCACCAGCCTAGAGTGACAGAGGATAGTATTCCTTTGACGGTGTTTAGAACCAGATATGGATCGTACGAATGGTTAATGATGCTATTCGGACTGACTAATGTGCCAGCTTTCTTTATAGAGTTGATGACCCGGATTTTCCAAGAGCACTTGGATAGGTTCGTATTGGTTTTCATAGATGATATTTTGGTGTACTCTAAGGATGAAAGAGAGCATGAAGTTCATCTTAGAGTAGTGCTTGAAACGCTGAGGCAGCATCAGCTGAAGGAGAAGTTCTCGAAATGTTATTTTTGGAAGAAGGAAGTGAAGTTTCTTGGCCATGTAGTTTCAGAGAATGGGTTATTGGTAGATCCAACTAAGATCGAAGCCGTGAATAGTTGGAAGAGACCAGAAACGGTGACTGAGATAAGAAGTTTTCTGGGATTGGCTGGTTACTATTGGAGGTTTATTAAGGATTTTTCGCGGATAGCAGCACTAATGACCAAGCTAACTCGAAAGGATGTGAAGTTCGTTTGGACCGATAAGTGTGAATGGACATCCCGGAAGCTGAAACACTTATTGACTAATGCACATGTTTTAGTTATTCCGAAGGGGAATCGGGATTTGGTGGTGTATACGGATGCATGTGGGACTCGGTTAGGACTGTGTTACTGCAGAAGGGTAGAGTAATTGTCTATGCTTCTCTATAGCTTAGACCGCATGAAGTCAGATACCCAACCCATGACTTGGAATTAGCTGCGGTAATTTTTGCACTAAAGGTGTGGAGACATTATCTTTTGGGAGAAAGATTTGTATTATATACGAATCATAAGTCATTGAAGTATTTGTTCACTCGAAAGGAGCTGAACATGAGATAACAGAGATGGTTAGAGTTCTTAGCTGCTTATGATTTCAGTATTGAGTACACACCAGGGAAAGGCAATAAGGTTGCAGATGCACTTAGCAGAAAACATCAGAATGTGGAGTGATGATAGTTGAGTGGAAATATTTGGAAGCGTTAGCAACTTGCAGAGTACAGTGGAGAACTAAGAGTAGTTCAAGTACAGAACCTGCTTTGTTATCATGTTTGGAAGTTCGATTAATTATGATCGAAAAGGTTGCTTCTACACACCTATAGGATCCAGTGTTGGTTGAATGAATCAGAAAGATGAGAGATGGAATAGAGAAAGATAACTTAAAGTATTTTAGTGTTGACCAAAATGGGTGGTTGAGAAAGAAAGGAAGATTGTGTGTTCCGAATGTGGGAGACATTAGGAAGGAAGTTTTGGAGGAATGCCATCATTCAAAGTTCAGTATTCATCCGGGAGGAACTAAGATGTATCAGGACATGAAGAGGGATGTAGGCTTATGGGTAAAGAAATGTTTGAACTGCCAACGGGTAAAAGCCGAACATCCAAGTGGGTTGCTTCCGCCTTTGGACATTCCAGTGTGGAAGTGGGATTCTATTTCTATAGATTTCATTGGCGGGTTGCCAAGGTCTAATATAGGAAATGAAAGCATATAGGTCATTGTGGATAGGTTGACCAAGAGTGCCCATTTCAATCCAATTAATTCAACCAGAACGACACCTGTGTTAGCGAAGTTGTTTATGAAGAATGTAGTTAGACTACATGGAATTCCAAGTAGTATAGTGAGTGATAGAGATTCTTTATTCATCAGTGAGATCTAAAAGAGTCTATAGATATCTTAGGTACCAAGCTCAAGATGAGTACCGCATACCATCCACAAGCTAATGGGAAAACAGAGAGAGTTAATAAAGTCTTGAAGGATTTGTTATGAGCTTGTGTGCTAGATTTCGGGGGATCATGGGAAGACTATCTACATCTAGTCGAGTTTTCGTATAACAACAGTTATCAGGCTAGTATAGGGATGGAACCATTTGAAGCTTTGTATGGAAGGCCATGCAACTCTCCAGTTTTGTGATATCCCGGAATTTTGAGCAATATCAATTTAATAATCTATATTAAATATTAAATTGATTTGATATATAATTGTTAATAAAATATAAATTGACTTGATAATTTTCTTTTAAATGGATATTTAACTGATAAATTATCTTTTTAAAGGCTAATAAATTGTTTTCTATTTATTTATATATATATTTGTATATATTGTAAATAGTCAATGTTTGTTTTAAATTTGATTTAAATTCAATATTTAATAAAGAATCATATGGCTTTAAAATATACTCAAGATTTAAGTTAAAATTGTTTAAATGGTTTTAAATTAAATAAAAGGTTTGTGTTCTTTTTAGAGTATAGCTTGATAAAAATTAGTAATTAAGTGATAAATTCTTTTATGAATTATTTTTAATGTAATAATGAGCTTTATTTATAATATAATGTCTATATAAGTAGATTTTTATTATAAATGAAAATTGTTATATATATTTTGAAAAGAAGTTATGGTTTTTAAATATATATGAATCTCTAAAATAAATATAATAATTATAGATAATAAAATATACATTGTAAATATTTAAAGTAATTATAAAATAGAATGATAATGGGTAATTATATATTGATCGTTTATCTTTTAAAATGTAAATACTTTCATGTTAGAAATGAGAAATAAATACACTTATGTAGAGATAGAAACAAATATGCAAACTAACATAATACAATGACCATAACAACTTTAAAACTAAAACTTAAGTTAAATATGTTATACCCTATAGCAAAGACATATGTTGCAGGCTTGAAAATTCACCTAAGTACAAGACAATAAGATAAGGCAAGAAAAATCATTTCAATGCCATACGAAATGGGGAAGTATGCTTGGCACCTAAGAATAAACAAGGTAAGACTAAAAATATCTATGTACTAAAAGAAGATAAGGTTGAGACATATAGTACATTGGCATTTAATGCTTTTTATCCTAGCATCAAAACAAGGTATGTTCGAAATATTTTCAGCCATAAAGCAAAATAAAAATCTCTGATTGTTGTGTACTTGTAATAAACAATTCTCTTTACTTGTTTATTTATCAACCTTGCTTCATTTTTATTTCGTATACCACAGTTTTACAATTCCAGTTTTAAAAGCTTAAACAAAATACAAACCTGAAATCAAATAGAAAGCATAAGCATGTCAGTTTGAATCAAAGATGAGAACATCTCCACTATAACAAGATGTCAGATTAATTCACATTCAAGTTTTAATGCCAGTGCAAGTTTAAAGATCAAAACAACAAAAATGTATGCAAGTTTTCAAGCCTCCCTGTTTCAAAAGAACAAGCTTCTGATTTAAATTCTGGTGAGTAAACTTTTAAAACTAAAACTTAAATACTCTGATAATTTCTGTGATTATGTTTGGCTATATGTAGGTGTATATGCAATGCTTTGTGAACTTATGTATGTGTGTGCATATCTGATGCTACTAAAAACATCTCTGATCTTAGATAAGCCTCTGACTTTAAAACTGTTAATATGAGATATCTTTTTGTTTGATATATATATGACTTATTTTTGAAGTAAACATGTGATGTATGCTTGTATATATGCTTGGATGATGGGTTTTAAGCCTCTGAAAACTGTGAGTATGTTAGCTAAGGCTTGTGACCACCTCTGTTTAGTGTTCCAGGAATTTAAAACTGAGTTCATCCTCAAACTCTTCTTTCCTAAATCTTCTTTAGGTTTAAGTTGTTAAACCAAAGTTTGTTGTTTTAAACTTAACTAGGCTTTAAAAATATTTGAAATGATTTTAAATAGGAAACATTGTCTGGTAGAAGAGAACACAGAGCAATCTTGAAATATATCAAAAATCAAATCTTGTAATTTGTTGATATAATTATATATCTGGAATTGTAAATGGAAGATAGGATTTTTAATAACAAAGTCACAATTTTTAATGAAGTAGTGAATGTGATATTTAGTTTTGTCTGAAAAATGGGTTTCCGAGATTTTCTGATGATCTAGAGTGTTTGGACGATCGGGATTCTTTCTGGTGGAAGAAGGATGATCGGCGATGGTGAGAAAAATGCCAGGTGGGTAATCAAAGCATTGGGGTGAGGATGGTGATCGAATCAAATTTTTAACCCTAGTATTTACGAGGGTACTTGCTTGGGTTCATTCGCTCCCTATGATGGATCGAGTGCGACCACACTCTGGAGGATGGTAGCGAGGTGGTAGGTGAAGCCGTGGCCAGAATTTCGTGACCTCCGGTGGTCGAGGCGGTGAGATTGGATCGTTGACAGGTTTGAGGAGGTGTTGAGTGGCGTTCCAGGTTTCGTTCTTCTTCTCGATTTCGAATTCGAGAATTATGGTGATGCTCGAGTGGGTCGGGGATGGTTTTGGGATGATCGACGTTTTGTTCGACGATGAAGTGATGGCTGGAAAAGGCTCGCCGGCACCGTGCACGTGCACGAGCTCGGTTTTGCCTGAATATGGTTATGCCTGGGAGTTTGTTTCCCTGGTTTCTCTCTCGCGAGTTTCTCGAGTAAAGTGGGGAAGTTGCCGAAGTTTTCTGATGTTCGACTCGAAGCTAAAGGAGGAAAACTCGAGTTAGTTTATGGGTTGTTGCCAGGTTTTGTAAAGCCTGTTAGTTTTAAGATTTAAAAATTTAAACAGGGTTTTAACTAAGTTTAAAACCCGATTTTAAGATAGGATTCAAATTATTTTGTCTCCTAGTTTTAAATAAATATAAGTTTATAAAAAAAATGAAATGTTTTAATAACTTTATAATGTTAAAGTATATTTAAATGTTTTAATTTAGCTAAGTTAGGTTGTAAATTATCTTGAATCTAAAATTGAAATGAAATGTAAAAGTAAAGTCAAAAGTAAAATGTTCCAAAGGCATTTGTAAATGAGAAGTTGATCATTAATAAGAAAATGCTTTACCTTTTAAATAAATGAAGATTATAGATTTGTAATTATTAAGTAAATAAATAATTAGCTAATTTGATTAATTAATGATTGAATTAATTAATTTAGTAATTAAAGGTTAAATTAGTTAATTAAGGGTTTAAGGTAACTAATTGGTAATAAATGGATAATTAAGAATCATTAATTAAGTAAGAGTTGAATTTTAATTTATGATTATTAATTGATGAAGTAAGAATTAATTAAGTTATATTGAATACTTAATTAATTAAATAATTAAGGATTTATTTATGAGTTAGTAAAGATAAAATTTAATTGAAATTAATAATAAATCTTAATTTAATTACTTTAGAACAGTAATTTAAGAAGTGTTAATAATTAATGGAAGTTATTAACTAGGATTATTAAATAATGGATGAATATGATTAATCTTGATAATTAATTAAGTTATTAATTTAAGATAATCAGTAGTAAATTATTTAAGTATAATTACTTATGGAAATAATTAAGGAATTTATTTCTCATTGTAATTAATTAAGTTTAATATGAATCGTTTAAATTAATTAATTCAGTTTAATTAATTTAAATAACCCTTTGATGATGGGATAAGTATAATTACTTAAGGAAGTAATTAATTGTGAATGATTTAGTAATGAAAGTAATTTGAGTATAATTACTTTGTATAAATTAATCAAGGGATTAATTAGAGATATTTAATTATGGAGTAATTAAATCATTTGATGAAGTAATTAAGGGTAGTTAATTACTATATGGAGTTAATCAAGGTGATTAACAAATTGGTTTAATCGAAGATAAATTACTTAATGAAATAAATGTAATTAGAGATCATTAATTATAGTAATTAATGATGTAAGTTAAAATGGATTTATTTGGAAATAATTAATAAATGAAGGAATTCATTAATGTAATTAATTAAAGAAGTAATGTAATTAATTTTAGTAATTTAAAGATTACTTTCTATAATTGGTATAAGATAATTAAATTGTGAAAAATAATTAAATGATAATTACTTAAATGTAATTAAAGATAATTAATCAAGAAAGGTTAATTAAGATGGAAAAGTAGAGAATGATTAATTAATTGACTTGGAATTAATTAATGGTTATGTAAGCAAGATTAATATTGATGAAGTAATTAATTTAATTCACTTTAAATTAATTAGAGATTTGTAATTAATTTAATTCATTAAATTAATTATAAATGAGGTGATTATTAATCTTTGTTTATATATGATGGATGATATTGATTTCCATGATTGATTGTGATCTCAGATATAGATCTATTGTGTTATGGATGCTTGGTTAAGTATGATGATATTGACTATCTGTTTGAGTAGATAATATGGATTATCTGTTTATGATGATGATGTTATATCTATTGTTATATTGTGATTTATCTATCTGTGAGTATATAGATAATTGAATTAAATTGTTTTAACTTTAAAACAACTTGGCCTTAAAAGACACGGTTTGGATTTCGATGAGACCGGGATCGGGTTTCCGTATACCGGGATTCTAGGTCTGGAGACCCGAATACCACATCGATCCAAAATAACGTTAGGTCGTGAAATTCAATTGGAGCAAGTGAAGACTCGAGGTATAAGAACTATACGTCAGTATAACTCTGTGGGTGATTCCGTAATGAGTTTGACGGGATAGTACTTATAGGTTCGAGATGATGATTCAGAATGCAAGGGCTATGGTCGTTGACTCTGAGGGTGATTCCAAAATGAGTGCAATGAGATAGTGCCTTCGGTTTCGTTCGAACCCGGAACGAACTTGTATGGATTGAATGCTTTCAGAACATCGTCAGGCGGGCGATGAGCATTCTAAGTGATGTGTTCTCTAAAGGTAATCGTAACCTCAAGCCTCATCAACCGGGAATGGCTAAAACAGGGGAGGTGCAGCAAGGCTCCATGGGTAGCTCCCACTGGGGAGTAAGGTTTACCTCTGTCTAGAGGTCCCTTTTTATTCGGTTTAGTGGCAGTTGTGTGCGCAGCAACTGTGGGGTAATCTTACTTGGAACTGTCCAGTAAGGGATGGTTCCGGCCTTGTGTTGCAGGGAACTTAGGTTGGGTTCTCGGTACGGTGATCTAGGCCACGTACTGTGACGGGCGGTACCCCAGTAGCCCTGCCATTGTATGGAATCCAAAATCCAATAAGTGCCATCGGATTTGATTGTATACCTATGTATGCTGGAATTTAATGAATGTAACAATTTCGGCTATTTTCTATTTACTTGAAAACCCTAGACCTATTATAATATCACTGGATTTCCTATCAAAGTTTTGGTTAGCGTAAGGTAAAAACTTTTCCATGTTTATGTGTGGGAAGTCTTACGTGATACCTTTTGTTTTCAAAGGTTTTTGAAAGTTAAGCAACTTTAACCGTTTACTCATACCAGACCCATGTCTGACCCGAAGTTTATTTCTGTTTTTCATAAACTCTCGGGTACCCAAATTTTTACGGGTAGCCAAGGGATTCAGGTTAGCTTTGACGAATTGTGGAGGAGCAATGGAGCAGGAGGTTTCAGCGTGTAGATATATATTGGTTCCGTTGTGTTAGTGTTTATCTGTATTTCCGCTGTGTTATATTTCTGTGTTGTTTTGAGATGTATCGAGTTGCATTAACTAGACAGGTGTTTATAACTGTCTAGTATGTGTTGTATTATCTGTATAACTCTGATGTATATGATATTAAGTAATCTCTTATGTGATATATTATATTTTATTCGTTCCGCTGTTGAGATTCTGTGGTTGTTTCTTCTCCTTCTCTATCTTTTCTACTTTCTCACCCCTTTCTTTCTTTTCGATGATGCGATTTTCCGAGCATGGAATTTCGGGTCGTCACAGGTGGTATCAGAGCAATAGGTTGAGTGAATACCTTGGCTTTGGAGTGGTGTCTATCTTGAGAGAGCGTACTTGTAATTTTTATCTATATATATATATATATATCTATTTCTACCTGTCTGTTGGATTACTTGTTCGGGTTTTCCAATATAAGTTATAAAGGTAGATATTGTAGTGGTGTGTGAAACACGACTACCAATGGTTGGAAGTGTATTTGTCGAGACTGTAAACCTAATACCGTCTCGAGTGAGCTTTGTTGATGTAAAGTTTTCATCGATCTCTGAAGGAAACCTGTAAAGGTTCGGAGTCCATCTTGAGTAAAGTCAGGATCTGTCGGTTGGGCAGAAGCTAGTGATGATATCTTTATACCTCAAGATGTAGTAGCTGTGTGATGAGACGCAGTGACTATGGATGTTTCCGAAGATGTTTCTTTGGAACAAGTTTTAAAGAAGTGTGTCTGCTTCGGTGATGCGACAGAGTGTTTCTGTTTAGTTTGAGGTTCGAGTTTCTCGAAGAGCTTTGGATTTGGAATTCCTTGGCATTGGTGTCAGCAGTGTAGTTCGGAAGGTCCTGTATGCTGGCAAGGAAGCTTTCTAGTTTAGCTGCGGAGTTCAGAAGCAGCAGAGTGGTTCCATTTCTTCATTGGATTGACTAGTTGCGTGTAGGCTGTTCTGTTTAGTAAAGAGAGAACAGTTTTTCTTTGGAATCAGGCTAAGTTGATCGCAAAAGTGACTTGCGATAGTCTGAGTGTTCTCTTGGGATGTTAGGAATTTTTCTGGATGTCTTCAGGAAGTCAGAATTTTGTTAGCATCTGGAGTTTGAGTTTGGTATCGACTGGATTTCCAGGAGTGATACCGATGGTTCAGCTTAGTAGTAGGATGGTTTTTGGAGAGAGTAGTGAAGCAGCTCGGGTTTTGGAGGAACTTTTGAGTTTTCTCTTTATGGATCTATTGAACCATATTTTCGGAATGGTTGAGAAGCTTACCAGTTGTGGCTACTGACCGACGGTTGCAAAGCCTAGGTCCGTCACAGTTGGTATCAGTGGAAGTTTGTGCTTGTGTTCGTCATCAGCATTTTCATCTGCTCGGATCAGAGTTGTGCAGCGGAAGCAATTTGGAGAGCATCTGTTTTATCTCTTTTGGATAAGAGAAGTGAGATCCGTCTTTTGATTCTGGAATAGAGTGGAGTTCTGAGTTGTGGTTGATCTTGGAAAGATCATTTTGTTGATTATTTTGGTTCAGGATGTTTCGGGAGGGCATCAGCGAAGGATAAGCTGATCAGTAAGGATGTAGGAGTCCCAGGATCGTCCGAAGGATTTTGGTGGATAAGAATCGGAGATTTGATTTTGGATAAGTGTTTGATCTTCAGGAGTGGATTGTCAGTTTGGATAACTGGGATTCGATGTGTTTCACGTGTCTCTGAGGGAGTACGTGTATGAGTTATCTCTAGTTGTAAAACCAGCAGTTCAGGAGTTTTGGATGTTGAGTCAGACTTGTTTATAGTCTGATATCCTATCTTGTTTGTAGATCTAGTTGTGTGTAGCTTAGTAGTATTGATTGTTTGGATTCTATAGAGCGAGTAACCCGGTATTTATACTCGGGGAAACTCGAGGAAATTCTATCCAGTATTTTGTCTGGATAGTTAGATTTGTTTGATTGGATGATTGATTGCTATGGTTGTTAGTATATATTGATAATATATGCTTGTGTTTTTTTTAAATTAAATCATTAATGAGATTATTAAATTACCTTTGTTTTAAATTTCGGGGACGAAATTCTTTTAAGAGGGGAGGAATGTGATATCCCGGAATTTTGAGCAATATCAATTTAATAATCTATATTAAATATTAAATTGATTTGATATATAATTGTTAATAAAATATAAATTGACTTGATAATTTTCTTTTAAATGGATATTTAACTAATAAATTATCTTTTTAAAGGCTAATAAATTGTTTTCTATTTATTTATATATATATATTTGTATATATTGTAAATAGTCAATGTTTGTTTTAAATTTGATTTAAATTCAATATTTAATAAAGAATCATATGGCTTTAAAATATACTCAAGATTTAAGTTAAAATTGTTTAAATGGTTTTAAATTAAATAAAAGGTTTGTGTTCTTTTTAGAGTATAGCTTGATAAAAATTAGTAATTAAGTGATAAATTCTTTTATGAATTATTTTTAATGTAATAATGAGCTTTATTTATAATATAATGTCTATATAAGTAGATTTTTATTATAAATGAAAATTGTTATATATATTTTGAAAAGAAGTTATGGTTTTTAAATATATATGAATCTCTAAAATAAATATAATAATTATAGATAATAAAATATACATTGTAAATATTTAAAGTAATTATAAAATAGAATGATAATGGGTAATTATATATTGATCGTTTATCTTTTAAAATGTAAATACTTTCATGTTAGAAATGAGAAATAAATACACTTATGTAGAGATAGAAACAAATATGCAAACTAACATAATACAATGACCATAACAACTTTAAAACTAAAACTTAAGTTAAATATGTTATACCCTATAGCAAAGACATATGTTGCAGGCTTGAAAATTCACCTAAGTACAAGACAATAAGATAAGGCAAGAAAAATCATTTCAATGCCATACGAAATGGGGAAGTATGCTTGGCACCTAAGAATAAACAAGGTAAGACTAAAAATATCTATGTACTAAAAGAAGATAAGGTTGAGACATATAGTACATTGGCATTTAATGCTTTTTATCCTAGCATCAAAACAAGGTATGTTCGAAATATTTTCAGCCATAAAGCAAAATAAAAATCTCTGATTGTTGTGTACTTGTAATAAACAATTCTCTTTACTTGTTTATTTATCAACCTTGCTTCATTTTTATTTCGTATACCACAGTTTTACAATTCCAGTTTTAAAAGCTTAAACAAAATACAAACCTGAAATCAAATAGAAAGCATAAGCATGTCAGTTTGAATCAAAGATGAGAACATCTCCACTATAACAAGATGTCAGATTAATTCACATTCAAGTTTTAATGCCAGTGCAAGTTTAAAGATCAAAACAACAAAAATGTATGCAAGTTTTCAAGCCTCCCTGTTTCAAAAGAACAAGCTTCTGATTTAAATTCTGGTGAGTAAACTTTTAAAACTAAAACTTAAATACTCTGATAATTTCTGTGATTATGTTTGGCTATATGTAGGTGTATATGCAATGCTTTGTGAACTTATGTATGTGTGTGCATATCTGATGCTACTAAAAACATCTCTGATCTTAGATAAGCCTCTGACTTTAAAACTGTTAATATGAGATATCTTTTTGTTTGATATATATATGACTTATTTTTGAAGTAAACATGTGATGTATGCTTGTATATATGCTTGGATGATGGGTTTTAAGCCTCTGAAAACTGTGAGTATGTTAGCTAAGGCTTGTGACCACCTCTGTTTAGTGTTCCAGGAATTTAAAACTGAGTTCATCCTCAAACTCTTCTTTCCTAAATCTTCTTTAGGTTTAAGTTGTTAAACCAAAGTTTGTTGTTTTAAACTTAACTAGGCTTTAAAAATATTTGAAATGATTTTAAATAGGAAACATTGTCTAGTAGAAGAGAACACAGAGCAATCTTGAAATATATCAAAAATCAAATCTTGTAATTTGTTGATATAATTATATATCTGGAATTGTAAATGGAAGATAGGATTTTTAATAACAAAGTCACAATTTTTAATGAAGTAGTGAATGTGATATTTAGTTTTGTCTGAAAAATGGGTTTCCGAGATTTTCTGATGATCTAGAGTGTTTGGACGATCGGGATTCTTTCTGGTGGAAGAAGGATGATCGGCGATGGTGAGAAAAATGCCAGGTGGGTAATCAAAGCATTGGGGTGAGGATGGTGATCGAATCAAATTTTTAACCCTAGTATTTACGAGGGTACTTGCTTGGGTTCATTCGCTCCCTATGATGGATCGAGTGCGACCACACTCTGGAGGATGGTAGCGAGGTGGTAGGTGAAGCCGTGGCCAGAATTTCGTGACCTCCGGTGGTCGAGGCGGTGAGATTGGATCGTTGACAGGTTTGAGGAGGTGTTGAGTGGCGTTCCAGGTTTCGTTCTTCTTCTCGATTTCGAATTCGAGAATTATGGTGATGCTCGAGTGGGTCGGGGATGGTTTTGGGATGATCGACGTTTTGTTCGACGATGAAGTGATGGCTGGAAAAGGCTCGCCGGCACCGTGCACGTGCACGAGCTCGGTTTTGCCTGAATATGGTTATGCCTGGGAGTTTGTTTCCCTGGTTTCTCTCTCGCGAGTTTCTCGAGTAAAGTGGGGAAGTTGCCGAAGTTTTCTGATGTTCGACTCGAAGCTAAAGGAGGAAAACTCGAGTTAGTTTATGGGTTGTTGCCAGGTTTTGTAAAGCCTGTTAGTTTTAAGATTTAAAAATTTAAACAGGGTTTTAACTAAGTTTAAAACCCGATTTTAAGATAGGATTCAAATTATTTTGTCTCCTAGTTTTAAATAAATATAAGTTTATAAAAAAAATGAAATGTTTTAATAACTTTATAATGTTAAAGTATATTTAAATGTTTTAATTTAGCTAAGTTAGGTTGTAAATTATCTTGAATCTAAAATTGAAATGAAATGTAAAAGTAAAGTCAAAAGTAAAATGTTCCAAAGGCATTTGTAAATGAGAAGTTGATCATTAATAAGAAAATGCTTTACCTTTTAAATAAATGAAGATTATAGATTTGTAATTATTAAGTAAATAAATAATTAGCTAATTTGATTAATTAATGATTGAATTAATTAATTTAGTAATTAAAGGTTAAATTAGTTAATTAAGGGTTTAAGGTAACTAATTGGTAATAAATGGATAATTAAGAATCATTAATTAAGTAAGAGTTGAATTTTAATTTATGATTATTAATTGATGAAGTAAGAATTAATTAAGTTATATTGAATACTTAATTAATTAAATAATTAAGGATTTATTTATGAGTTAGTAAAGATAAAATTTAATTGAAATTAATAATAAATCTTAATTTAATTACTTTAGAACAGTAATTTAAGAAGTGTTAATAATTAATGGAAGTTATTAACTAGGATTATTAAATAATGGATGAATATGATTAATCTTGATAATTAATTAAGTTATTAATTTAAGATAATCAGTAGTAAATTATTTAAGTATAATTACTTATGGAAATAATTAAGGAATTTATTTCTCATTGTAATTAATTAAGTTTAATATGAATCGTTTAAATTAATTAATTCAGTTTAATTAATTTAAATAACCCTTTGATGATGGGATAAGTATAATTACTTAAGGAAGTAATTAATTGTGAATGATTTAGTAATGAAAGTAATTTGAGTATAATTACTTTGTATAAATTAATCAAGGGATTAATTAGAGATATTTAATTATGGAGTAATTAAATCATTTGATGAAGTAATTAAGGGTAGTTAATTACTATATGGAGTTAATCAAGGTGATTAACAAATTGGTTTAATCGAAGATAAATTACTTAATGAAATAAATGTAATTAGAGATCATTAATTATAGTAATTAATGATGTAAGTTAAAATGGATTTATTTGGAAATAATTAATAAATGAAGGAATTCATTAATGTAATTAATTAAAGAAGTAATGTAATTAATTTTAGTAATTTAAAGATTACTTTCTATAATTGGTATAAGATAATTAAATTGTGAAAAATAATTAAATGATAATTACTTAAATGTAATTAAAGATAATTAATCAAGAAAGGTTAATTAAGATGGAAAAGTAGAGAATGATTAATTAATTGACTTGGAATTAATTAATGGTTATGTAAGCAAGATTAATATTGATGAAGTAATTAATTTAATTCACTTTAAATTAATTAGAGATTTGTAATTAATTTAATTCATTAAATTAATTATAAATGAGGTGATTATTAATCTTTGTTTATATATGATGGATGATATTGATTTCCATGATTGATTGTGATCTCAGATATAGATCTATTGTGTTATGGATGCTTGGTTAAGTATGATGATATTGACTATCTGTTTGAGTAGATAATATGGATTATCTGTTTATGATGATGATGTTATATCTATTGTTATATTGTGATTTATCTATCTGTGAGTATATAGATAATTGAATTAAATTGTTTTAACTTTAAAACAACTTGGCCTTAAAAGACACGGTTTGGATTTCGATGAGACCGGGATCGGGTTTCCGTATACCGGGATTCTAGGTCTGGAGACCCGAATACCACATCGATCCAAAATAACGTTAGGTCGTGAAATTCAATTGGAGCAAGTGAAGACTCGAGGTATAAGAACTATACGTCAGTATAACTCTGTGGGTGATTCCGTAATGAGTTTGACGGGATAGTACTTATAGGTTCGAGATGATGATTCAGAATGCAAGGGCTATGGTCGTTGACTCTGAGGGTGATTCCAAAATGAGTGCAATGAGATAGTGCCTTCGGTTTCGTTCGAACCCGGAACGAACTTGTATGGATTGAATGCTTTCAGAACATCGTCAGGCGGGCGATGAGCATTCTAAGTGATGTGTTCTCTAAAGGTAATCGTAACCTCAAGCCTCATCAACCGGGAATGGCTAAAACAGGGGAGGTGCAGCAAGGCTCCGTGGGTAGCTCCCACTGGGGAGTAAGGTTTACCTCTGTCTAGAGGTCCCTTTTTATTCGGTTTAGTGGCAGTTGTGTGCGCAGCAACTGTGGGGTAATCTTACTTGGAACTGTCCAGTAAGGGATGGTTCCGGCCTTGTGTTGCAGGGAACTTAGGTTGGGTTCTCGGTACGGTGATCTAGGCCACGTACTGTGACGGGCGGTACCCCAGTAGCCCTGCCATTGTATGGAATCCAAAATCCAATAAGTGCCATCGGATTTGATTGTATACCTATGTATGCTGGAATTTAATGAATGTAACAATTTCGGCTATTTTCTATTTACTTGAAAACCCTAGACCTATTATAATATCACTGGATTTCCTATCAAAGTTTTGGTTAGCGTAAGGTAAAAACTTTTCCATGTTTATGTGTGGGAAGTCTTACGTGATACCTTTTGTTTTCAAAGGTTTTTGAAAGTTAAGCAACTTTAACCGTTTACTCATACCAGACCCATGTCTGACCCGAAGTTTATTTCTGTTTTTCATAAACTCTCGGGTACCCAAATTTTTACGGGTAGCCAAGGGATTCAGGTTAGCTTTGACGAATTGTGGAGGAGCAATGGAGCAGGAGGTTTCAGCGTGTAGATATATATTGGTTCCGTTGTGTTAGTGTTTATCTGTATTTCCGCTGTGTTATATTTCTGTGTTGTTTTGAGATGTATCGAGTTGCATTAACTAGACAGGTGTTTATAACTGTCTAGTATGTGTTGTATTATCTGTATAACTCTGATGTATATGATATTAAGTAATCTCTTATGTGATATATTATATTTTATTCGTTCCGCTATTGAGATTCTGTGGTTGTTTCTTCTCCTTCTCTATCTTTTCTACTTTCTCACCCCTTTCTTTCTTTTCGATGATGCGATTTTCCGAGCACGGAATTTCGGGTCGTCACAAGTTTATTGGTTAGAGACTGGGGATAGGTTGGTTCTTGGTTCGGATTTGGTTAGAGAAGCTGCAGAAAAGGTTGAGTTAATTCGAGCCAGAATGAAGGTAGCTCAATCTAGGAAGAAGAGGTAGCTGTGCCATGTAAACAATGAACTAAAGAATAAAAGGTTAGGAAATATGCAAGGGCAAAATAGGAACAAGGCATATCCTTATACCATAAACCCTTTAGGAATTCATTCTACACGTTCATTATATTTTCACAAACAAAAATAGAGCTAAGGCCGGCCACCATTAGGAAGAGCAAAGAAGAAGAATTCAAGAGGAAGTTTCAAATCACTTAATCAAGAACAAATCTCACATCCTTAATCAAAAAGCTAAGGTGGATAATAGCTACATCTCAATTTTTTAATGGTTTTCGGTTTTAGTGTGAAATCCGAATTATTTGCAAATGTTTTTGCCATGTTTTGGATGATAAAATGTATATCTATATGTTGTTGATGATTTATGTTAATTTACATATATTTTGTGATATGTTTTGATATGAAAACCCTATTATATGACATCCAATTACCTTGTGAATTTTTTAGATTAGAAATAATAATTTAGAAATGGGTTTCAATTCTCATAATTTTCTCAATTAATGTGGATTTTATACAAATTTTCTAATGAAGAAAATGCTATTTTGGGTTAAAAATTAATTACGGCCAAATTATATTGGCTTAGGGTTTGAAATTTTTATAGTTGGAAACCATATTAAAAATGTTTTTCTTGAATTTTGTAGAATTTTCCTAAGTGTTTATTGGATGTATAAAATTATTTAAGCTATGAGACTTAAATGTTTTATATATTTATAAAATGGAGAAGGGGTATTTTGTAAATAATCCAAATTCTTATTTCTGAAAATCGGCAGTACTTTTAGAAAAGAAAATTTTGCAACCAATCATAATTTGAAAAACAAGGCAGGTTAGGTACAAAGAAATAGTTTAAAAAGTCAAATCTACATGCTTCTTCCTGTTTCAATGCTTTCGGCATGAGGCTTCCGACTCCTTACCAACGCCTCCGAATCCATTGAAATCAATGCACATGGTATCAGATACCTGGTACATAGTGAATTGGACAAAGGCGGAAGGTATTCGGTTGAAACCAGGGGTTCCAAAGGGGTCGAAGCGCTACTTTGCTTTTAAATGAAAATGTGCCTGCTTTTCTTTCGACTGAATAGCTTTCGACTTGGTCTACCTTCGACTGGGTTAATGACTTTAAAAAGAATGGTTTTAAGAGATTGCGCCTTTGTTTTTAAGTAAATGCTTTCAACTAGATCGAAGCCCCTGACTGCTACTTTTTACCTTTCGACCCAGATTGGTTTCGAAAGGGTTATCTTGTTTTTAAAACCAAGCCACTTCTCTAATGCTTTCGAATGGATGGTTTCAACACCATCGCTTCTTTACTTAGGAAATGCTTTCGAAAGAGATACTTTCGACCTATATGTTTTAAAGACCCTTTTGCTCTATAAATAAAGTAGAACCCAAATGGTTTCGAAAGAGATATTTTTAATGGTTTTGAAAGGTGTTTCCACATATTATAAATTGAACCCAAATGCTTTTAAAAGGCTTGATGTTTTGATACTTTCGAAAGATTTAAAGAAAGTTTCTAAGGGGTGGTTCCCCAGTAGTTTTGAAAGGTCTAAAAGGAAAAGATTTTCCAATGGTTTCAAAAGCTCTAAATGGAAAGGTTTTCCAATGGTTTCGAAAGGCAATGTTGAAGTGATTTAAAAAGGACGTCTAAGGTTTTAAAGCTTTCGGAGGAGATGTTTTTAATGCTTTTGAAAGGATAAATATGAATGGTTTTGAATGGTATGATTTCGAAAGGTATGTTTTGGCCTTTGGCTTAAGGTTTTACTCGTATGGAAAGGGATACTTTCAAAGGATTCGAAAGGGGTACTTTCAAAAGATTAAACGTTTTCATCAATAGGGTTTTGTGTAAATAATATGTAACATGGCAAGGTGATTTGAGTAAAGAAAAGAGTATATATAAATAATTTCCTTGTATATGTATGATTGAAAGGTTTAAATAATTTTTAAAAGTTTTCAAGAAAAAATTTAAAGGGTAGTTAACCTTAAGAAAATGACTCAGATTAGAAGACTAGATGAGACTGGTGTAGGTCGCGCCCTATACTCATTAGCTATTAGTCCCCAAACTAATTTAGTCTAAAAATGTAGTGTGCAGGGTTTTGTCACAAGTAAGACTAAAATTATGTTACACACAGAAAGGAATCTGAAAAGGAAAGACAGGGTGTTGATAAGCCTGCAAAAACCATTAGGATCAGTTAGACTTGGAGAAGTAAGTAAGGACAGACCGTCTAGAAGAGGAGTATCTAATAGATGTTAAATGATTGCTTTTTATGAAGTCGCACCAGGAGCTAGTGCTTGCTATCTCAGAATAGCTCCATGGATCTCATCGGAAAGTAATGATGGGGATGGCATACTTGGAATCATCAAAATTCTCAAGCTGCGCAGCCTACTTCTTTCACAATGGGAGAACCCAATTCCTAGTAAGGACCCTGGAAAGCAGTCTACTCATGCCCAGGCACAACAGAATACAAGGCCTAACTCTACTCTCAAAGTAGTGAAGTTCCCCATTTCTGGTAGGCCCGAGTCATCCAAGGGTTAGTGGTTAGCCAAACAAAACTATAGTGTATGGACAGATAGTCCATATGATAACTGATATGTACATATACATGATATTGCTTTACAGATTTAACCAGTTTTGGTTGCAGGATTATAATTTGTAAAAGATATGTTTTAAAGAGGATATTAGTGAGGGAAAACCTGTTCCGCTAAGCGGTATGGTCTCACGTAATATCAGATGACCGAGATGTATAGTATTATTCACACGAGGCTTTATGTCTGACTCGAAGTTTATTTTCCTTAAACTCTTGGGTGCTCAAAATTGATTTGAGTAGGCTGAGGGTTGAGGTATACAGGTTTTAGTGAGTTGGCGAATAAAGCTTTCGGTGATGAGCAGGTGGCTGACGGATAGCTACTTAGGAGTTGCTGTTATATGTTGGGATTGATTCCGCTGTAATGTATATATAGTACTCTGGTCAACCAAGGGGGCATAGTCATATGTCGTTCTTGGTGTAATATTGTAATAACTATATTTTATCTGAACCTGAGAAAGCGATGGGATTATGTAATTTGAATATGGAACATGTTTTGGGAATGTAATCTAAAATATTGTTTTTGGAATCTATGATTTTGTTTCATATTCATGCGCTTCTGATGTTATGAATACCACTAACATAGCCGTATTTAGTCGCCGAAAGTTAATACTATGGATGACTACAACATCTATAGCGCTTTGCTTTAGGCCTCTAGATAGGGGATGTTACAATGTGTTATATCCATATTTTCCAAATGTTGTTAAAGAAAGCTTGATGCAGCTAACGAGCTAGAACAATTGCTCTCACAACAACAAGAGTCGAATGAAGAAAAGAAACAACAACTAAGCCCAAATGATGTCGCATGAAGATAACATAAAGCTGTGGCAAGATAAAGGGATTGCATCCATAATATAAGTCAAGCTACAAAAAGGATGCGATGACAAAACCCAAGTGATAACGCGCTAAGGCCCCAAAGACGGAAACATAGTTGCACTCTCCATTAAATATGGATTCGACATTATAATGTTGCAACGGAGACTAAAAATTCCCGTAGGGCATGGGGGTTGATCCAAAAAGCCTAAGCAAGCAATGTAGAACTACGTCACATCCTCTTAAGTGTTTACATGCTAATAAGGATGTGTCGCACTCTTGAATTAACAACTAGTAGTGGCAGGTCTGTGCTACGATTTGGTACCGAAGGATAATGGGGAAGCGCTGCCATCTTGATGTGATAGGATAATGCCACAATCCAACATCAATATCAAATTAATGAAGACCGCAACGCAATCCTGCAAACTCTAACCCTAAACCCAAAAGCCCAATGGATGGAATGGGAAAAAGGCTGCTCCCCTACTAGATACCAAACCTCACACTATAAAGGCAAGCCAAGATAGCCCGACCTCATCCCCCTAATCATGATACCTAATTCAAAGGCAAAAGCAAGAGCGCAGTCCTCCAATGATCGAAAGGAGATTAGAGTAGAATCACATAAGGCACCCACCTTTAAAGATGACAACTCGACCTATTCTACCAAGCAATAAAGCCCAACTCCAGCTATCCCCACATCGTAATACGTTAACACCATATAATAGATTGTGCAATACACCTTCAAAAATGTCAATGCAATACTAATTCCATATGGCATCACAACGTTCAACGAACCAAGGTGGAGTCCTAAAGTACTAATAAAGGCATGAGCTCTCCCTGAAAAGAAGGGCATCACCCTGTGACAATGCCATCCACCTATGAAGACAGAAATATAAGCATGGCATGGTGCAGATTCCAAGACATACAAGCTAATCAAACTCGAATAGATCAATTATGAAATAGTATGGAGCCTTCAAGAACAGAAGGAGTAATACCTCTAGGTTGAGAAGATCCACATGAATATGATTTACCCACAGTCTGATGGACAGATTGAAGGTGAATCATATTCAGGTGGATCTTCTCAGCGCAGAGGTATTACTCCTTCTATTCTTGAAGGCTCCATACTATTTCATGATCGATCTATTCGACATTGGATTTTCCTTCCTCAATTTAAAACACTCCTGCTACAAATTCAAGTTTCCCATCTAAAGTTAGAAATTCAGCCGCTCAAAATACAATTTCCCACCAAGGACATGTCAGCAATCCATGCACATTAAACAAATGAGACGGATGAATGACAAATAACATGACCCAAAGGTGGAAGTTAAAAGAGCAGAGAAATGATGTTGACGATCCATATGCATCTCTGTACTATAAGTAGAAAAGGCATTGGAGAAGAAATGGGGAGGATTTTCTTTGTTTTACCTTATTTGGGCACACAAAATGAAAACTTTGTACTTTCTACTACTATTTGTTTGTACTAAGAATATAAAGAGGAGAAAGTGATATTTTACCTATAGACGTAGGATTCCTTAACATCTGAACCACATAAATTCTCCATGTCCATTTACTACTTCCAGTACTTTACTTTGTAGCTCTATTGTTTTTTTTGTTCCATTGGCTTGAATACCGAGATAACGAACTGATTATGCATAGGTTTAGCATATGCACTTTATAATATTGTATGCATAAAGGTAATATAGTTACAACTCTTTAAGGAAAAGTTAATATCACTTAATTTTGTTGATTCATAATCGTGAAACCATTCAACATCGTGATTACTTCGTTAAAAAGATTTGGGGTTGGTGACACGAAAAATCTCACTAACATTTTTGGCGCTAGAAAGATGGCCGATTTCCCTCTTCAGTAAATTTTACGTGCATTTTTTTCAAATACCATTACAATACCATGGACTCCTACACTCCTCTCCTGCATAAGAACAATTACACTTGGCTTCAAAAATCTCAATGAAGGCACTCATAACCTCAAAAGTCCTAACTCAGGTGAAAGCTTCAACAGATTTCCCCTTCGATTCCATTCTGGTCGCATTCCAGGCCTTTACTAACTGAATAAACCAACGCATGGAGGGTTTAGAAAAAACTATGGCCCAACATACTGCCCCTATGCCAACCTCTCCTCAACTATCCATAGCTCACCGCCTTCACTCACCAACTATGTAGGTTATGTAGTGCGTGGGTGATAAAGGCACTTTCAAAAATGAGAACAATGAAGTGGGCCCAAAAACTAGTGCCAAACTCAAAGGCAAGATCTATCCCTCGGATCAAATCAAAATCTGCAAACATTAACTCGCTATTACTGAAGAAGTAGGTTCAATCTACTCTAGATGATGATGATGATGTTACTTTTCTTTACAAGGATGATTCATCCCAAACAGATCCTAAGGAAGATGAGATCTATCAGTTCAAAGCTTGAGTAGAGCAGCTAGCTAAGTTGTGCCAGCAAAGCATCAAGGAACAAGTAAGGGAAGAGTGTTCTTCCTTATTTAGTGAGACCATTAGAGAAGCAGATTTCCTTAACAACTTTAAAGCCCCATCTATTGAAAAATTCGATGGAACCACCAATCCTGATGACATCTTCACCTTCGAGTATTATACGGACATTTTGAAAGTAAGGAGGAAGGCTCAATGTAAACTCTTTCTAGTTTATCCACCTGGTGCAGCCTTTAGATGGTTCAAGAAGCACAGACCAGGAGAGGTCCGCTCTTGGTGATAACTATCCGCAGATTTTCTAAGGCGATTCAATTTGGGGAGAGAAGCTTCACCAGATATAAATACCATGTCATGTGAAAAGCAAGGTAAGAGTGAAAGCCTGCAAAACTTCATTAAATGCTTCAAGTCCGAGTCATTTCAGATTAGGGTGACCAGTGAAGAAGCACTGCTAATGGCGGGTCATGTTGGGATTAGAAGAGGTACTGCTATGTGGGTCAAAAACAGTATAAAGCCATGTCCCAACATGAAAGCTTCCTATGAAAGTGCAAGTAACTATATTATGATGAAAGAGGCCGGATCTGCAGTGCAATCTCAAAGAGCTTCTGCTCCTAGCTACGACAGGGGAAAAGGGGTAGAAGGTATCATCCGTTGGCAAAAAGACAAAAGGACCTCAATTACACAATAAAAACTCCCCTTACTCGTACACCTGGAAAGATATATGAAATAATCTAGATCAAGCTTTCTTATAATGTACCAAACAAAGGGAAAAATGCAGAATGGAACCAAGATTGAGCATACTGCCACTTCCATAGAACAAACGGCCACCACACAGATAACTACAAACACCTAAAAAATGAGATAGAAAGTTGATTCAAAAGGGTACTTAGGCAGCTTCCAGAAAGAGAATAATGAAGAAAGGACTGGGAAACTATGATGACCTGCTTTTTCAACCCTCAAAAGTCTACATTAATACATCCATGGTATTCACATTCTATAACGACCGTCCTATAACATCGACACCCAATATACATATGATAGGGCGCTGCTGTCGTGCCGATTGAAGTAGAATGATCACCAAGGTTTAAAATGAAACAAACATCACAGAATCTATAGTATATCTCACAATGCATGGAATAAAATATAATATCACGAATATAAAACAGAAGAGACAGTAATAACTAAGTGATCCAAATATCAGAATACAGATATATGAAGTTATACATCATGAAATAGAGTTTATACAATAGAAGTAAACTCATATAACCGTCTCATGCTAATAATAATAAGAAAGCACTAACAAGGCTCCATAGTGTTTCACAATGGAATAAGCATAGAAATTCATATATAATATGAGATATCTCCGTCTAGCTCGTCCTCTTCACAGCTACTACGTCGCACCTAGATCTGTTGTCTAGTCTACTTAATTAAGAGCATCCAAGATAATAAGAAGCAAAGCATAAAACCTCGAGTCAGACAATAGTCTAGTGTGACCGGTAAATGAATCTCAAAGTACTATACAAGTCGATATTGTAAGGAACAAAGGTATACAAATCATACCTGACATATCCCTGCAACCAAAGAGTTAGCACATAATAACATAATATGGTACTCTAAGTGTCATAAAGGTGCAATACAACTATGTATGACAACGGGTGTCTAGGTATCCCTATCTCCAATACCTATCTTCAATAACTACCCAGAGTGATAAACCGTGGGGAGAGAAATCAAAGCAACCATAGCATCTATCAAACAATCCTTACTATTGCCCGATATACTCTGGATATATGACAACTCATATGACCGTTCTACTGTCAAGGACTAACGGAAATCCCAGTTTTCAGTGTACTCTCTTTAGCCTAAAGCTGATACTAGACCCATTCAACCGGTCCAAGGTACACGGATCCATTCAACCGATTCGGGGTAACTTTCAACATCCCCATGAGCGCCCACACAATACCACCGCTTTGAGTACAACAGAAAACACTCCAAGTATCAACGATGCCTTAGTATGCATATCCGAGCCCTTTCCTTTGCTCCAACTAGCTTCCATTATCCTGGAGTAACCATTCTACATTCCCCCACTTGACGACTCCTTTTAACATTTAGCGGTCACCGTCGAGGAACCATTCTACGACTACTTTCTACATCGAGCCGTCTTCTTTGGAACCTAACTCCATTCAACGTCGAGTTACCATCATAAGACTCTTAACTTTCATCATGTTGTTACAACGCCATTAGTCATCATGCGAATGAGACAACAACTCCAACATGACCTCCCGAAGCCCTGTACCAACCTCCAGAAGTTCCATCCCCATAGGACCAAGTAAGAGAGCTCGGTATCGACCTCTGAACTCAGTATTGACCTTTGTACTTGGCCAACTAGTGGCAAAGTCTCTTCACATCCTATTCCTTGCTTCTAGTGCTTCTTTCCCATATACTTTGACCCTGACCTCTCTGCTCCAAATCAAGTCGTCATGTCTTCAAAGCACCCTACTTCGAATCCTAGAAACAAGTCGTCATAGCCTTAAATACTTAGCCAATTTCCAATCCATCACATTAGGCAACCTTACTAGCTAACATCTCCCCCTCCCCCAAGTCTTTGCCAGCATGGATCAACATAGATAGCTAAGTACAACCTCTCAAGTCAGTACCGACCTCTGTGATAGATTTGAAGTTGCAATTTGATCCATGAGCTCTTTCCATACTCCGGAATCAGCCTTCCAAGTTTCATCCAATTTCGACAGTTTTGCCTTCGATTTGCCCAATCTCTCAACCTATCCACTTAACATCCAAAACACTAGCAAACAACATAAAAGCACAAGAAATAGCATGTGTATACATTAATTCATACAATCAATATATGAGAATGTGAAAATCAAACTAGTTTCACTCTAAATCTAAGTTTTACATTAGCATATGCATGTATAAATGATGGAAGTTACACATGCATGTGAATATGAGTAAATAAATTACAAAACCAATTCTAAAGCCATTTCAAATCTCTAATTTATTGTCATAAACAAGTATGTATAAGTGGTTAAAGTTAGAAAACCCATTTTAGATCAAAATCATATTAAAAATAACCGTTTTAACTATATAAACAAGTATAGATGAGTGAGAGGTAAAATACCCAATTTCCTCCTTAGATTTGAAGTGGACAGTAAGGAAGAATGACCTAAGTTAATAAAAATGATAATATCTAGCTTCTATATACTAATCCCCTCTCTAATCAATGATTCAGCTAAGATTAGCAAGGAAAAGATGTGATTTTTAATGAAATTAGGGCTAATAGAGGTTTAGATCTTTTTTTGGGGAAGAAGGAAATGACTGAGGTCAATTCTTACAGCCTTTTATTAACATAAATTTTAAAGTAGGTTAGTGGGCCTAAGCATGGGCTTAATTAATTACCCACTAAAACTAGACTGTAGCAACCAAAACTTAAAACTGCAATAACTTTTAAACAACAAGTCCGTTTATTTAATATGGCCACTCTATAGAATAAGAAATCATCATCCTGAAGCTGAAAGTGGTTTGAGATCGTAATTTGGTTGCTATCAAAAATTATAGTCCAAACAAGATTTTTATGGTCAAAATGGTCACATAGAAATTCGACAAATTTATAGACGGGGAAATTGTCTCTAAGAGTCACTTCCAAAATCTTAGAGTCGTATGACCTCATATGAATAAAATAAAAATATTTTATGATCCTTCGATACGTAAAATACAGGTCGTTACACCCTCTCCCCTTTAGGAATTTGCCCTTGAAATCCCTAAAGAAATACAGAAAATCATCATAGTTACCCGCATGCCTAACAATCACGTATATCATCTAACATGTCAAACACGCAATCATGCAATCAATAACATAAGTAAACCTATTCTAGCATGCGGGATACTAAACTATCCTATATGATATTAAAAGTGAAAGTAAATACGAAAAACAATTAGCCTTACCGTGTGAAGGGCTCCGAATGTGTGGCCCTTATACTCTTCTCGGGTTCCTATATGTAATCGCTTTCACTTTCACCCCATTAAACCTTCACTAAATCCATCGTCTTCCTCCTAATCTATTTTTTATCGCATCTGACAATAAGAACCGACCTTAGAGGCCTCGAAGCTTCTGGTTCAATCTCGATATCATCAAGCTGATCCAGTGTAATCGTCATGCCTTAGTCGTGCACAAACTTCTACATATAAGAAATATGGAAGACGTTGTGCACACCTACCATTTTCGGAGGTAAGTTGACCATATATGCTAGGTTCCAAATGCTCTCTGCTATCGAAAAAGGACCTACGAATCTTGGCGCCAACTTCCACTTGCTACCGAATCGAATAACATTTTTCAAAGGAGATATTTTCACAAATACCATACCTTGGATAGAAAATTCTAAATATATACACCTTCTATCAGGATAACTCTTTTGCCTACCTTGTGCAGCTTTTATCCATTGCCAAATGATCTCCATCTTTTTCGAGGTTTCTCTTATCATATCTGGCCCAAGCATAATTTTCTCGCCCGCTTCTTACTAGCATGAAGGTCATCACATGGTCGGTCATAAATGCTTCATATGGTGCCATATTGTAACAACCCGCATATTTATCGGTTTTATATTTAAATATTTTATTTAAATATAACATCGTTCGTCGGATTTTAGTCCGAAACGCTACTTTTTGCAAACAATCGAATTTGGACTCGAGACCACCTCCATTGAGTTCAAAATGATGTTTGCGACCTTTTTGAGTATAAACTTCGATATGTTTGGAGATAGTAGAATTTTGCTACTTTTTCCACTTAGGGCTTTGGTCTTGTTTCAACTCATTAGACCCAAGCTCCACCCCTCCTCTCTTCATTTCCTTACTTCTATTTCCTAATACTCAAGCTTTTATAACAATGGAGAGAGGAATGAGAAATTAAAACTCCAAACCCTAGTTCAATTGCAAATTCAAGCTTCTACCTCCAAATTCAAAGAGAAGTTATTGGTAAACATCCTCTTCATCTTCTCCAACTCATTCTCCTTTCAATTTCAGAAATTCCCTAAACCTAATTTAGAAAATGTTTCTCTTTTAAGCTTTGATTCAAGCTTGTTGAGTTGGAATTGAAGAGTGATTGTCCTTGCTATTGCTCTATAGCTTCTTCTTCATTGATTTTGTGAAAAGGTGAGATTTTTATCTCACATCTTAGTCTATAATTATCTTCGATTGTTAGGTATGAATTCCTAACACTTATTCTTGTGCAAATGATTTCGGTTTGGATTGATTTTGTGTATATTCCAATTTTTGGTGTTTTGGTTTAATTTTTGTGAAAATCCTATTATGGATATTTGGATATTGATATTCAAGGCGTATCGAAGAGCCATTAAGGCTGGGTTGTCGCTTGGCGTAAATCCTTAGTCGTTGTCGCTCGATCGATCGCTTCCGATATTCATTTGGCCATTTTTGGCCTAGGTTCAGGGAATGCCCTGAACAACAGTTTCAGACGTCTGAAACGTATGGTTCAGACATTTGAATATAATACTGGGAATTTTCTTCTCCCAGCATTCAGACGTCTGAATCAAAGTTTCAGACGTCTGAATTGGTTCGTTTTGAACTAGAAAAGAAATAGGCTAAAAAGTGCCTATTTCAGACGTCTGAAATCAAGGATTCAGACGTCTGAATTCTCTTCTGGAAAATATTTTATTTTCCAGATTCAGATGTCTGAATCCTTGATTTCAGACGTCTGAATCTGCTGTATTTTTTCCAGTTTGGCTGTTTTGCTTGATTTTCCAAATTTTATCGATTCGTGTATATTCCCATTTGTTGTTATCATACTTTATCGACTTTGATGACCTTTTCTTTGGGATTTTTGGAATATCCATTTTGATGGATTCAGTATCGATTTCTTTGGATTTTATTCACGTCTTCGAATGTGAATTTTGATGATTGATTGTTTCTACAATCGTTTTTTTGTGATTTGTCACTTTAAAAATATAAAGGTTCTCTATACTAATAGTAAATATTCAAACTCTTTACAAAGATGATTTCAACTCTATTTTTAATACAAAGCTCGTTTATAAAACCGTTTTCTAATCTATTAGTATATACAAACCTTTACCTCACTCGGATGAGAAATCTAATTAAACGGCTTAGTAAAACAAGTGGTATGAAACGCTTGCGTTTGCTTCGTCGGTTAATTCTTGGACTTTTTCGACTGAACCTCTTGTGACAATTTCCTAGTGAAGATCTACAGTTTGTTCGTAAATATTTAAGTTAAGCAAGTGGTTATGGGACATGAAGCTAAACTCGTATATTTACTAGCTTATTGAAATTGACACTTCTTGATGATCGATGATGATCATTTTTGTGATTTAGACTAGCAATGTGTGATGTCTCTTTGATTCGGTTCATCGGACGTTACGCTGTACGACGTCGTTGTTCCATTTTATCGTGATTTGGTTCATCGGATGTCTCGCTGTACGACATCGTTGTTCCTTTTTATCGTGTGTCGGTTCATCGGACGTTACGCTGTATGACGTCGTTGTTCCGTTTTATCGTGATTTGGTTCATCGGATGTCACGCTGTACGACATCGTTGTTCCTTTTTATCGTGTGTCGGTTCATTTGACGTTACGCTGTACGACGTCGTTGTTCCATTTTATCGTGATTTGGTTCATCGGATGTCACGCTGTACGACATCGTTGTTCCTTTTTATCGTGTGTCGGTTCATCGGACGTTATGCTGTACGACGTCGTTGTTCCGTTTTATCGTGATTTGGTTCATCGGATGTCACGCTGTACGACGTCGTTGTTCCTTTTTTCCTATGTGTTGGTTCATCGGATGTTACGCTGTACGACATCGTTGTTCCTTTTTGTTGTGCTTTGGTTCATCGGATGTTACGCTGTACGACGTCGTTGTTCCTATTTATTGTGTCTCTGGATCATCAGACGTTACGCTGTACGACGTCGTTGCTTCGAATTATGTGATTTCTGGATTTCTGTGATGATTTCTGGAGTTTGTGCTTCACCAATTTTCGTGATTTTCTTTGATAAGTTTTATCAGTCTTTTGTGCATTGGTGAGTTTGTGTGTCATTGACTTGTTATGAATTCAAGTTTAGGGTATGATACCCCATTTTATCTTTGAGAAGGTTCTTGTGATATTGATTAATCTCTTGATGATTTTCAACTACATACTTATAGTAGTATGCCATTATGGATATTTATGCTCATGCCATATCTTTTATTCTATACCATATCATCTGATATTTATAGCTAGACTGATCCGTTTATTATTTTCTTCTTAAATAATACTCGGGTCAGACTGAGATTTTACAGGTGCTTCCTTATGACTTCATATCTGGAACCATCATCTGACTTTTGGCTAACTACTCTAGTTTAGTAGTTTTTGTTGTATACATTTGAGATTATACTCCTTGATGTATACATATTCTATTGTCTTGCACTTGTATCTATTCTTTTGTGTTATTGTGGATCTTATTTGACCACTACTCTGATGTACACTTTCATGTGTTATATTCATATCTATTTCCGCCTTTGTGATATGAATTTTCTATGACTGATTTGTGTTATGTTTATTTCTATATTTGTTTCCGAAGTCCATATAGCCACTGTGTAGTAGCTTTGAGTTTGTATCGGTATGTCGGATTTCCTCTTGAGATGAAAAGTTATATTTTTATCTGGCATATCCGTACTCGCACAAAGCAATTATACAGATGATCGCTTCTCAATAGCCTTATTCTCCGTGCTAGTTGACGGCATTACCCCATAGTGTCCTTGGCTAGCGTGGGTATAGAGGTGGGGCGTCACAGCTTGGTATCAGAGCCAAACTTCGGAACGATGTAGAATAATCTAACTAGGATCATTGTCCTAAGTCTTTCTTAGGAGTCTCGCCTTAGGATTTTATTCGAGTCAATTGGATCCGTTCTATCCTATTTTCTTTTATGATTCCTTGTTTTATCAATCAAGTTTGATTGAAATTCATTCCGTGAATAACTTTTTCTTCTTTCTTTCTTTCTTAAAGAAGAAGAAATGGTTGGATCTAGCAGTCCTGGAGCTGGTCAATCCAGTAGTCCTTCTCTGGGTGGCGTATTCATGTCTGCCCACCAACTTTTGGATCTTGTAAAGAATCAAAAGTTTATTTGTGCTTTGTGTAAGAACCCCGAAATGGTTTTACCTCTAAAACTTGAAGTTCCTTTCCATCAGCTTGTGGATATCACTCTTCGACATGAAGAGTTTGGTAAAGGAAGTGATAGTGATATTGGGATTTCTAAGAAGAGGCATATTAAGTTCAAGAGCCTTAATCCCAATAAGAGAGTGAAGCAAACTACTATGGTGGCAAAGACTACAATCCCTAATCGTGGAGAATGCTACAATTGTGGTTCCACGGACCACTATGCAAAGGAGTGTCTGGAGCCGCTCTTTTGCCGTTATTGCAAAGACTCGGGTCATTACTTATCTACATGTCCCAAGCTTCCAAGCAAGAGAGAAGGAAAGCTGCAAGCCCCTAGCAATCCTTTATGAAAACTGTTCGTATGAAATTTTTCCGGTAAAAAAAAATCAAAATGGAGAATAAATGCTAATGGCTATTGGTTTCCAAAATGGATAACGAGTTAATAAAGAATTCAAAAAGGTTCGGAAACGGTTACCGATACGGTAATTGTAACGACCCAAAATTCAAACCATTCGCGTCCATTATAAGTGTATAGGTAGACACTCATGCTGGAGTTGAATTGCTCAAAATACCGCGTTGTTAATTTAAATTTGGCAAAACTGAACATATACAGTAAATAAATAATCACAGATCACAGACACAGAGTAATAAGTGCAGCGGAACTAAAAGAGATAGTAGTTCATGAAGCTACTATATGAATATATAAAATACATCAGAGTTTACAACAGAAGAGTAATACGATACATCAGAGTTAAACCAGATACAACGGAAGAGTAACACGATACATCAGATACAAATCAGAATGCATCACTGGAATCATCGAATATCTGAAGGCTGGATAGATAGCTGGATCTCCAAGCGAAGCTCCAACTCCAAAGGTGAGTCTCAAAAGCTGAACCACTCAGTCTGACCCGAGCGTAAAGCAAAATACAAAACACTCGAGTCAGGATTAACATTCTTATATTAATAAATCCAACTCAAGTGAAATAGCAATTGAAATACAAGTAACTCAAGGGATGTTTGGAATAACCATCCTTCAAGGATCCGTTAAACTATCTACTAGGTAGTAATGTACGATAAGTAGATAATGTCTATCAGTAATATAAAGATATCAAAATAGCGTTAAGTCATGGCCCATTCCACCCTTAACACATTTTTATTCCCAAAAGCATATACAAGACCGTAGTTTCCCCAAAACCGGAAGTCACCAAAGGGCAATCCATATACTAAAGGTACAAATCAAAATCGTAGTGGTCGCGTATAAATGGAATACAAGTATGACAAGGCACATGAGGCAATACCCAAGGTAGTGATACTACCGTTCGCCTGATCCGGACTGGTGAGAACGCAATGCCGCAGCGCCCGCAACACCGTGAAACAACACTGTCAAAATCAAGGGTGCACCAATCGACAACAAGTATAAGTAGTTCGAAGAAGTGTGTCCACTTGAGGTAGCTAATCCTCCATTGGCCAGGCACAACTCCTGTTTTAGTCATTTCCAATTTGACACAAGTGTCAAGGCTATCCATTATCGTTCTCTTTCTTCAGTCATCACGTACATCATTCCAACCACTTCATTCTGGATCATCACTCCGCGTATAGTTATTAAAGTGGTTTCGGTTCAGATAGAGAGTATATCCATAACCGAATTCCGGTCTCTTTAATAACTTCCGTAATTATTACACCGATTGGTCGCTTTTTTATTTCAAAACCAAATCAATTTCAATTTCAAATAGAATTCGTAAACCAACATTTCATTTCTCTTTCGAAATCAATTTCCAAAATTTACGTTTCAAAACTTCCACATTATCATTTCAAAATCTTATAATTCAATTTCAATTCAAATATTGATTCAAGTTCGTATATCAGTTTCATTTCAAAATCATTTATATTAATTTTAATTTAACATTCAAATCAATTTAAACTCATTTATCGATTTCATTCAATATTCGTTAAGTTACTTTATCATTCAAAACAATTTCTATTAAATTTCCAATTCATTAAATCAATTCTTAAGTTCAACTTCATTTAATCAAAACTTACAAATTGAATTAAATTAAATTCATCAAATCAAATCCTTTAAATTTTCAAGTCTTACATTAATTTCAATAAATCACATTTTATTTCTGGTTAAAGAAATTCAAATTCACTTATTTACTTACTTAAATAATTTTCCAAAACTCAATTAATAAAGAACTCAATTTCAAATATTTACGAAGTAAAATTCACTTATTCAAAAGTTCAATTTCACATATTAAAGAATTCAATTCAATTTAATCATTTAATAATTCAATCTTATTTAATTATTAAATAATTCAAAACTTAATTATTAAATAATTTCAAAGTTAATAATTTCAAACTTAATTATAATTTCAAAATTAATTATTAAATCATTTCAAAGTTTAATAATTTCAAACTTAATTATAATTTCAAACTTAATTCAATCATTTCTCAAATTAAACAACATTCTTTCATCAATTACATTGTTAATATTTTGTTTCAGATTATTAAATATTAACATTTTCCTTTCATTAAAAATTCAAATTTCAACTTCATTTCAAAACCATTTTATTTATTCAAATAAAATCTTCATTTTATTTTTAAATCAATTTATTGACCAATCAGGTTTTTTTTAATTTAATTTCCTATCCTAGGTCAAAGTTTAATTTGGGTATTTATCATTTCAACCCGATTCCAATTCAATTCAAAAAAATCAAAACATAGCAAAGGGAACTTACAGTGTGATAACAGGGATGGTGTCAAAGTAAATAAACAAGCAACAACAATAAACAATAACAATCCAATAATCAATTCAAATAATCCCGAAATAACCGTATTAATTCGCATTGTTATTTGTACGAATTAATATAATTATTCCTAGAATCTACACTATCATTTCATGTAGATTAAAGATTATTACATTACGGTTTTCACTTGTCATCTATTTACAATTTCATACATCATCAATTTAACAACATACATTCAGTGATTCAAGATGTAATTAAACAAATCCTACGTGTCAATAAATTTAACAGTTAAAGGGGTCATATTATACAAATGTCATTTAATCAAATTTAACATTTAACTATCCTATATCAAGTTCAATTGCATACTATTTATCATTTAACATTAACAATTTAACGTCCAATATAAACATCAACAATCGAACAATTACCAACCAAACTGTATTATCATCGCATAAATAATTAACAAATAATGGTGTCAGATGTCACAGGTGAACTGATACAGGTAATAGCATATATAACAGTGTAATTAACTAACAGCAGCATATTTCAATTGTCGTTTCAATTAAAATCAAATTTAATAAATAAAAGAACGTTAATCGTGAGTGAGTGCTCACCTTTCGAGGCTAGAGAGATTTCAGAAGGTGACACGGATACGCACACTGATACGGACACTGAAATTGAATGTCGCATCCAAGCAAAGCAAAATCGGCACGAATTTCAACG
This sequence comes from Allium fistulosum, assembly GCA_030737815.1. Lineage (NCBI taxonomy): Eukaryota > Viridiplantae > Streptophyta > Magnoliopsida > Asparagales > Amaryllidaceae > Allium > Allium fistulosum. Next base: position 1,030,994,185 of record CM060902.1, read on the forward strand.
ATCAAAGCTGATTGGCCCGAATTGATGAAACAGATTAGATTAGAGCTGGAACGATGAATATAAACGGTATAAGCGAGCTTATATAACCATCTATAACTATATATACATATGAAATATATATATATTTAAATTCAGACACAATAAATTTAGTATGCAATCAATCTTACTTTAAAAAAAACATATATTTATATAAACAGGTAATAAATGGATATTAATTTAAGCCTTTGTATATAATATAATACTTCCCTTAAAATATGGTATACCGTAAACTTATTTTTCTTTATGATATGCGTACAATCAACCCTTTATATATGGACAGCCAATGCAACCGGCTAGTAGACTTACACATTATTTTATTTTACTTTTAACTTACTTTATTATATAATAAATGGACCCAACTGTCATATAGACCTTACTTTACTATACTGCCACATTATAGAGTTATGATAACAAATTCAAAGTAAGGACAAATATAGAACCAACTTGCCTAACTTACATTATAATACTTAACAGGTCAAATACTTAATATAAATTATGCACAAATGAACAAACAGAAGGTGCAAATATCAACTAGTATTTGTACAGACCTTACATATTAAATTTTAACAAAACTTAAAATAATATTAAAGAAATCAACATCTAATACTGTTATACCATATGTATAATACTTTTGTGTGATATAAACTGCGTAAACGGAAAAAAAATATATTCAATACTATTATAACTCATACAATCCTATACGCAAGTCATAATATAAACAAGTTTCAACTTCATAATATAGTTTATATACACATAGATATACTCCAACGCATTTACCTACACAAGATACTGTAACTGAAAATATGCTACTAAGCATATGAATCTTGTTTTATACTATAACATATAGTAAACTTAAATACATATATATAAAACTAACTGTCTATATACTCACAACATATAACTTGTATGTGCCTTTATGCTTATATATTGTAAATAGCACATTACTGAAAGTACATATATATGATACTCTTTAAAAAAAATATACATAATATATACATATATATTTTCAAAACCGCATGAAGTATGTACGTTATATTCCAGCATAGTTCGTTTTTCTTTTTTCTTTAAAAAAAACAATATATATAAGTTTTTTTTTCAAACAAACACTTATATAAAAAACACAGTATATAAATATTATAAATTTTAACTTATTATATATATAACACTTAACTATATAAACACTACTTACATATACATATACACGCTGGTAGAATCTTGTTTTGGGACATGTGTACTGCCCGGGCTCGGCAAAGGTCAGAGGGAGGAGGCAGCAGCGGCAAGGCTTGGACGGTGGAAAGGTGGAAGGGCATGGAGGAAGAATAAGGGAAAGGAGGCTCGAAGTGATGACTGCTGCCGAGGTGCTTGCGTTTTCTCTTGGCCGAGCACGAAAAGGGAAAAACGGTCAGCGGTGCAAGGGATGACGAGTGAGCACGGCTGTTGGTGGAGGGCGGGTTCGGTGGAGCAGCTGGAGGAGGTTGGTGGTCGGTTGGTTCGGGTCGTTGGGTTTGAGGAGGTGTTAGTCGCGGTAGAAGGAGATGGGAGAAGATCGGGGTTTGGTTTTGTTTGTAGAAGGCGGAGGGAGGCTCGGTCTTGGTGCATGCGAATGTGAGGATGGGAAAGGAGCTGCTTGGTGTTCGGTTGTTGGTGTTTTGGTGTGGAGAGAGGGAAGAGTTTAGCCACCAGTATACGAACAGAACAGAATAAAGATAAGCTTGTTCTCAAAAAAATGAAGAGGCAGGAACATACATCAATGAACGAAATTAAATGTTGAAACTATGGGAATGTTAAAAGGTCTTGGGAAAATGCAACGGTAAAAAGTTGAAATTATTAATAGTTGATTGCAATTCGATTGCACAGGGGAAAATGGGAGGATGCATCAACCAAAAGTTCAAATACGGTACCGTTACAGTTACCGTTATGCGGATTCCGTCAAGTACCGGGCTCCGAAACATACGAACGAAAATGCTGCGGAGATCAAAATGGCAAGACGATATAAACGGTATGCAGATATTAGTGGTACGATCGAATTATTAAAAATTCAAAATTTTGTACTACGGAAAATGCAAGAAAAACACTGAAAAATAAGATCGACGGAGCCAAAGATGTCCGAATTTGGAAAAACGACAAACTGACATCTTGCTCAGAAGATGGTTTAGAATTTTTCTATGTAAAAATATTTTGGTTTTGAAAACGTTTTATTTTCATCGCTTTTTAACTGATTAAATTGAAGTAAATTTACGCGCGAAATAAACTTCCATATTTTCGGACGAAAATTTACCAGTTGCTATGTTTAACTAAACGCATTCCAAATATCAAATTTATATTTCAAAATTTTATCGTTTAAAATTTCATAAAATTTCAACTAATTACGTTATTAAAACAGTTGAAATTTACGGGTCGTTACACTCTCCCCCACTCAAAACTTTTCGTCCCCGAAAAGGAACGAGGTAGGAGAATAGAAACAACCAGAAAGAAAACAGATTTGAAATCCAAAATAACAATTAATTTAAACCATATAAATTCCAATTTAAATTAATTGATATTCAATAATTGATTTAATCCATTTGATTTCACTAAAATCAATCTCAACTATTTCTAAATTCATTATCTTATTATCCAATTATCTTTAATTTAAAATTTCTAAAACCATAAATCTGAATAGTCTTTTATTATAATCATATTTTTTTCAATTTAAATTCTTCTTTATTCCAAATTATTGTTAAATTTATCCTACTTAATATATCTACTCACATATATTTAACCCATATATATTAATTTAAAACATAAAAGTTTCGATTTAAATTACTTTATATTCACTAATTGCTTTTAAATTCAAGGTATTTTCATATATTGATCAAATTTTAATTTATTAATTCTTCCAAAACAAATTTATTTCATTATTAACTGAGTTTACTTATTATCCTATCTAACTCTATTAACATTTTTATAATCAAAATTTAGTGTATAACATTTATTATAAACACTAAAATTTTATTTATAAATTCAATTTATCTTATATATTATCCAATTACATATTCTACTTCTGAATGATTTAGGTAAGTTGTATTAGAATGCAGTTTGAACAATATACAAATAAAATTTTCCCTATTCAATTATTCAAGTTTAAATATTTATTCCAAATTTTGGTTTTATTTATAATTAAAATCATCTTTTAACAACATTTAAGAATTAGATTTCCGATTAACTTTAAACAGTTTAGAGATATATATGATATATTTATATCAAATCAAATTAAATTTTAAATAAGATACCTATATATATATATAAATCAAATTATACTGAAGAAATTCAAATCAAAATATTTTTCAAAACAAAACCGTAGCAAAGCTACAGAATGGTTTCTTCATTTCGAAACTCGAAAATGAATGTCGATGATGCGGCCGCCACCACCGAAATTATTTTCCAGCGACAAAGAGAAGAGCACTGATTTCAACATTTTGAAATTCTTTGAAAACGATTCTATTTGAAAATACCTTCAATAATATACATTTTAAAATTTTAAAAACCAAAGCTTGAAATTACTGGAAATTAAATTCTCAAATTCTAAATGTTAAAAAATTCATTTAAATTTCAAATCAGTTTATAACCCATGTTTAAAATTCATTTATAGAAAAATAAGTGATAATCAATTATTATCATTCCAACAACCAATTTAATTAACTTATTAAATTTCAGAAAATTTTACTTATATATATCTATAATATATTCATACAAATTTATTCCATTTTCCAAATTTGAAAATAATATTGTGTCAGTTTGCTCTGTTTAAGTGTTTTGGAAATCCTATCGATAGTGTTGATCAGACGAATCGATCGAAAATCCAAATCAACATCAACAACTCAAACAACACAATATATTTTAAAACATTTTAAATATTAATTTACAAATACACTTCCTCGCTCGACGATACAAGAATGGATTCAAAGCAAGGATAGGGATTCAAATTTGATGGACTCAAATCAAAGAGAATTTCATATTCGAAGATAGATTGAAACAAAGATATGATGATTAAATAACAAAGTAGAAAGATTGATAAGTTTATATAAATCGCGGGCAACCTTAACCGGGTCGACCATGACTTCAAGAATAAGATCGTTGTTGAATTCCGAGGTAAATCGACATTCGATCTCAAGAAATAAAATTCAGGTATAGCAGGAGATAGGTAGCATCGTAAACCGAGGATACAGAAATCTCCGGTAAATCAATGCCTATTGTAAAGGAGTTTCACCCCTTTACAAATCATTCGAAGATTAGCGAGACCGCCGATCCATTATAGATAACATTCGAAATGGAGTTATGGGGTGCTCCAGAATTAAAAGAAGACGAATAGTGAGGGACCCGAATGAAATTTGGAACCACAGGGATCGTCCCAAAATTCAAAGGAATCGAGTCAAAAGGAAGAGATTGAAACTCGAATGAGCGTGATTCTGTAAATACATTTACCATATATGTTGAGTTTTGCCTAGAGCTACCAAAGCTCTGATACCAACTGTAACGACCCAAAATTCAAACCATTCGCGTCCATTATAAGTGTATAGGTAGACACTCATGCCGGAGTTGAATTGCTCAAAATACCGCGTTGTTAATTTAAATTTGGCAAAACTGAACATATATAGTAAATAAATAATCACAGATCACAGACACAGAGTAATAAGTGCAGCGGAACTAAAAGAGATAGTAGTTCATGAAGCTACTATATGAATATATAAAATACATCAGAGTTTACAACAGAAGAGTAATACGATACATCAGAGTTAAACCAGATACAACGGAAGAGTAACACGATACATCAGATACAAATCAGAATGCATCACTGGAATCATCGAATATCTGAAGGCTGGATAGATAGCTGGATCTCCAAGCGAAGCTCCAACTCCAAAGGTGAGTCTCAAAAGCTGAACCACTCAGTCTGACCCGAGCGTAAAGCAAAATACAAAACACTCGAGTCAGGATTAACATTCTTATATTAATAAATCCAACTCAAGTGAAATAGCAATTGAAATACAAGTAACTCAAGGGATGTTTGGAATAACCATCCTTCAAGGATCCGTTAAACTATCTACTAGGTAGTAATGTACGATAAGTAGATAATGTCTATCAGTAATATAAAGATATCAAAATAGCGTTAAGTCATGGCCCATTCCACCCTTAACACATTTTTATTCCCAAAAGCATATACAAGACCGTAGTTTCCCCAAAACCGGAAGTCACCAGAGGGCAAACCATATACTAAAGGTACCAATCAAAATCGTAGTGGTCGCGTATAAATGGAATACAAGTATGACAAGGCACATGAGGCAATACCCAAGGTAGTGATACTACCGTTCGCCTGATCCAGACTGGTGAGAACGCAACGCCGCAGCGCCCGCAACACCGTGAAACAACACTCCCAAAATCAAGGGTGCACCAATCGACAACAAGTATAAGTAGTTCGAAGAAGTGTGTCCACTTGATGTAGCTAATCCTCCATTGGCCCGGCACAACTCCTGTTTTAGTCATTTCCAATTTGACACAAGTGTCAAGGCTATCCATTATCGTTCTCTTTCTTCAGTCATCACGTACATCATTCCAACCACTTCATTCTGGATCATCACTCCGCGTATAGTTATTAAAGTGGTTTCGGTTCAGATAGAGAGTATATCCATAACCGAATTTCGGTCTCTTTAATAACTTCCGTAATTATTACACCGATTGGTCGCTTATTTATTTCAAAACCAAATCAATTTCAATTTCAAATAGAATTCGTAAACCAACATTTCATTTCTCTTTCGAAATCAATTTCCAAAATTTACGTTTCAAAACTTCCACATTATCATTTCAAAATCTTATAATTCAATTTCAATTCAAATATTGATTCAAGTTCGTATATCAGTTTCATTTCAAAATCATTTATATTAATTTTAATTTAACATTCAAATCAATTTAAACTCATTTATCGATTTCATTCAATATTCGTTAAGTTACTTTATCATTCAAAACAATTTCTATTAAATTTCCAATTCATTAAATCAATTCTTAAGTTCAACTTCATTTAATCAAAACTTACAAATTGAATTAAATTAAATTCATCAAATCAAATCCTTTAAATTTTCAAGTCTTACATTAATTTCAATAAATCACATTTTATTTCTGGTTAAAGAAATTCAAATTCACTTATTTACTTACTTAAATAATTTTCCAAAACTCAATTAATAAAGAACTCAATTTCAAATATTTACGAAGTAAAATTCACTTATTCAAAAGTTCAATTTCACATATTAAAGAATTCAATTCAATTTAATCATTTAATAATTCAATCTTATTTAATTATTAAATAATTCAAAACTTAATTATTAAATAATTTCAAAGTTAATAATTTCAAACTTAATTATAATTTCAAAATTAATTATTAAATCATTTCAAAGTTTAATAATTTCAAACTTAATTATAATTTCAAACTTAATTCAATCATTTCTCAAATTAAACAACATTCTTTCATCAATTACATTGTTAATATTTTGTTTCAGATTATTAAATATTAACATTTTCCTTTCATTAAAAATTCAAATTTCAACTTCATTTCAAAACCATTTTATTTATTCAAATAAAATCTTCATTTTATTTTTAAATCAATTTATTGACCAATCAGGTTTTTTTTAATTTAATTTCCTATCCTAGGTCAAAGTTTAATTTGGGTATTTATCATTTCAACCCGATTCCAATTCAATTCAAAAAAATCAAAACATAGCAAAGGGAACTTACAGTGTGATAACAGGGATGGTGTCAAAGTAAATAAACAAGCAACAACAACAAACAATAACAATCCAATAATCAATTCAAATAATCCCGAAATAACCGTATTAATTCGCATTGTTATTTGTACGAATTAATATAATTATTCCTAGAATCTACACTATCATTTCATGTAGATTAAAGATTATTACATTACGGTTTTCACTTGTCATCTATTTACAATTTCATACATCATCAATTTAACAACATACATTCAGTGATTCAAGATGTAATTAAACAAATCCTACGTGTCAATAAATTTAACAGTTAAAGGGGTCATATTATACAAATGTCATTTAATCAAATTTAACATTTAACTATCCTATATCAAGTTCAATTGCATACTATTTATCATTTAACATTAACAATTTAACGTCCAATATAAACATCAACAATCAAACAATTACCAGCCAAACTGTATTATCATCGCATAAATAATTAACAAATAATGGTGTCAGATGTCACAGGTGAACTGATACAGGTAATAGCATATATAACAGTGTAATTAACTAACAGCAGCATATTTCAATTGTCGTTTCAATTAAAATCAAATTTAATAAATAAAAGAACGTTAATCGTGAGTGAGTGCTCACCTTTCGAGGCTAGAGAGATTTCAGAAGGTGACACGGATACGCACACTGATACGGACACTGAAATTGAATGTCGCATCCAAGCAAAGCAAAATCGGCACGAATTTCAACGATCAAAGCTGATTGGCCCGAATTGATGAAACAGATTAGATTAGAGCTGGAACGATGAATATAAATGGTATAAGCGAGCTTATATAACCATCTATAACTATATATACATATGAAATATATATATATTTAAATTCAGACACAATAAATTTAGTATGCAATCAATCTTACTTTATAAAAAACATATATTTATATAAACTAGTAATATATGGATATTAATTTAAGCCTTTGTATATAATATAATACTTCCCTTAAAATATGGTATACCGTAAACTTATTTTTCTTTATGATATGCGTACAATCAACCCTTTATATATGGACAGCCAATGCAACCGGCTAGTAGACTTACACATTATTTTATTTTACTTTTAACTTACTTTATTATATAATAAATGGATCCAACTGTCATATAGACCTTACTTTACTATACTGCCACATTATAGAGTTATGACAACAAATTCAAAGTAAGGACAAATATAGAACCAACTTGCCTAACTTACATTATAATACTTAACAGGTCAAATACTTAATATAAATTATGCACAAATGAACAAACAGAAGGTGCAAATATCAACTAGTATTTGTACAGACCTTACATATTAAATTTTAACAAAACTTAAAATAATATTAAAGAAATCAACATCTAATACTGTTATACCATCTGTATAATACTTTTGTGTGATATAAACTGCGTAAACGGAAAAAAATATATATTCAATACTATTATAACTCATACAATCCTATACGCAAGTCATAATATAAACAAGTTTCAACTTCATAATATAGTTTATATACACATAGATATACTCCAACGCATTTACCTACACAAGATACTGTAACTGAAAATATGCTACTAAGCATATGAATCTTGTTTTATACTATAACATATAGTAAACTTAAATACATATATATAAAACTAACTGTCTATATACTCACAACATATAACTTGTATGTGCCTTTATGCTTATATATTGTAAATAGCACATTACTGAAAGTACATATATATATGATACTCTTTAAAAAAATATATATATACATAATATATACATATATATTTTCAAAACCGCATGAAGTATGTACGTTATATTCCAGCATAGTTCGTTTTTCTTTTTTCTTTAAAAAAAACAATATATATAAGTTTTTTTTTCAAACAAACACTTATATAAAAAAACACAGTATATAAATATTATAAATTTTAACTTATTATATATATAACACTTAACTATATAAACACTACTTACATATACATATACACGCTGGTAGAATCTTGTTTTGGGACATGTGTACTGCCCGGGCTCGGCAAAGGTCAGAGGGAGGAGGCAGCAGCGGCAAGGCTTGGACGGTGGAAAGGTGGAAGGGCATGGAGGAAGAATAAGGGAAAGGAGGCTCGAAGTGATGACTGCTGCCGAGGTGCTTGCGTTTTCTCTTGGCCGAGCACGAAAAGGGAAAAACGGTCAGCGGTGCAAGGGATGACGAGTGAGCACGGCTGTTGGTGGAGGGCGGGTTCGGTGGAGCAGCTGGAGGAGGTTGGTGGTCGGTTGGTTCGGGTCGCTGGGTTTGAGGAGGTGTTAGTCGCGGTAGAAGGAGATGGGAGAAGATCGGGGTTTGGTTTTGTTTGTAGAAGGCGGAGGGAGGCTCGGTCTTGGTGCATGCGAATGTGAGGATGGGAAAGGAGCTGCTTGGTGTTCGGTTGTTGGTGTTTTGGTGTGGAGAGAGGGAAGAGTTTAGCCACCAGTATACGAACAGAACAGAATAAAGATAAGCTTGTTCTCAAAAAAATGAAGAGGCAGGAACATACATCAATGAACGAAATTAAATGTTGAAACTATGGGAATGTTAAAAGGTCTTGGGAAAATGCAACGGTAAAAAGTTGAAATTATTAATAGTTGATTGCAATTCGATTGCACAGGGGAAAATGGGAGGATGCATCAACCAAAAGTTCAAATACGGTACCGTTACAGTTACCGTTATGCGGATTCCGTCAAGTACCGGGCTCCGAAACATACGAACGAAAATGCTGCGGAGATCAAAATGGCAAGACGATATAAACGGTATGCAGATATTAGTGGTACGATCGAATTATTAAAAATTCGAAATTTTGTACTACGGAAAATGCAAGAAAAACACTGAAAAATAAGATCGACGGAGCCAAAGATGTCCGAATTTGGAAAAACGACAAACTGACATCTTGCTCAGAAGATGGTTTAGAATTTTTCTATGTAAAAATATTTTGGTTTTGAAAACGTTTTATTTTCATCGCTTTTTAACTGATTAAATTGAAGTAAATTTACGCGCGAAATAAACTTCCATATTTTCGGACGAAAATTTACCAATTGCTATGTTTAACTAAACGCATTCCAAATATCAAATTTATATTTCAAAATTTTATCGTTTAAAATTTCACAAAATTTCAACTAATTACGTTATTAAAACAGTTGAAATTTACGGGTCGTTACAGTAATCGTTTTACTGATTTCATGGCGTACCAGACCCCGAATTATACAAATGAATATATTGCGGAAATCAGTACGACGAGACGATCAAAACGGTATATAGATATCAGTGGTACGATCATCCGATCAAAAGTCGATATCGGTACCGAAAATGCTGCTAATTTGCTGAAAATAAGATCGACGGAGCAATAGGTGTCCAAATTTGACGAAACGAAAGATGACGTCTCACTCAGAAGATGGTTTAGAATTTTTCTATCTAAAATATTTAGGTTTCGGAAATATTTTATTTTCATCGCTTTTTAACTGATTAAATTGAAGTGAATTTACGCGCGAAATAAACTTTCGTATTTTCAGACGAAAATTTACCAGTTGCTATGTTTAATTAGACGCATTTCAAATATTAAATTTTTATTTCAAAATTTTATCGTTTAAAATTTTCACAAAATTTCAATTAATTACGTTATTAAAACAGTTGAAATTTACGGGTCGTTACACTCTCCCCCACTCAAAACTTTTCGTCCCCGAAAAGGAACGAGGTAGGAGAATAGAAACAACCAGAAAGAAAACAGATTTGAAATACAAAATAACAATTAATTTAAACCATATAAATTCAAATTTAAATTAATTGATATTCAATAATTGATTTAATCCATTTGATTTCACTAAAATAAACCTCAACTATTTTTAAATTCATTATCTTATTATTCAATTATCTTAAATTTACAATTCCTGAAACCATAAATTTGAATAATCTTTTATTATAATCATATTTTTTTCAACAATTTAAATTCTTCTTTATTCCAAATTATTGTTAAATTTATTCTACTTAATATATCTTATCACATATATTTAACCCATATAAATTAATTTAAACCATAAAAGTTTCGATTTAAATTACTTTATATTTACTAATTGCTTTTAAATTCAAGGTATTTTCATAAGTTGATCAAATTTCACTTTATTAATTCTTTCAAAACAAATTTATTTCATTATTAGCCGAGTTTTACTTATTACCCTATCTAACTCTATTAACATCTTTATAATCAAAATTTAGTGTATAACATTTATTATAAACACTCAAATTTTATTTATAAATTCAATTTATCTTATATATTATCCAATTACATATTTAACTTCTGAATGATTTAGGTAAGTTGTATTAGAATGTAGTTGAACAATATACAAATAAAATTTTCTCAATTCAATTATTCAAGTTTAAATATTTATTCCAAATTTTGGTTTTATTTATAATTAAAATCATCCTTTAACAAAATTTAAGAATTAGATTTCCGGTTAACTTTAAACAATTTAGAGTTATATATCATACATTTATATCAAATTAAATTTTAAAATAAGATACATATATATATAAATCAGATATACTGAAGAGATTCAAATCAAAATATTTTTTTTTCTCAAAACAAAACCGTAGCAAAGCTACAGAATGGTTTCTCCACTTCGAAACTCGAAAATGAATGTCGATGATGCGGCCGCCATCACCGAAATTATTTTCCAGCGACAAAGAGAAGAGCACTGGTTTCAACATTTTAAAATTCTTTGGGAACGATTTCTATTCGAAAATACTTTCAATAATATACATTTTAAAATTTAAAAACCAAGCTTGAAATCACTGGAAATTAAATTCTCAAATTCTAAATTTTAAATTTATTTACATTTCAAATCAGTTTATAACCCATGTTTACAAATTCATTTATAGAATAATAAGTGATAATCAATTATTATCATTTCAAAAACCAATTTAATTAACTTATTAAATTTCAGAAAATTTTACTTATATATATTTATAATATATCCATACAAAATTATTTCATTTACCAAATTTGAAAACGATATTGTGTCAGTTTGCTCTGCTCAAGTGTTTTGGAAATCCTATGGATAGCGTTGATCAGACGAATCGATCGGAAACCCAAATCAACATCAACAACTCAAACAACACAATATATTTTAAAACCTTTTAAATATTAATTTACAAATACACTTCCTCACTCGACTATATAAGAATAGATTTCAAAGAAAAGACAGAGATTCAAATTTGATGGACTCAAATCAAAGAGAATTCTGATTCGAAGACAAATTCGAAAGAAAAGATAAGATGATTCAATAACAAGATCGGGAGATGGGTAAGTTTATTTAATTCACGGGCAACCTTAACCGGTCGTCCGTAACTTCAAGAATAGGATCGATGCTGAATTCCGAGGTAAATCAACACTCGATCTCAAGAGATGGAATTCAGGTATAGCAGGGAATAGATAGCATCGTAAACCGAGGATACAGACATCTCTGGTAAATCAATGCCTATTGTAAAGGAGTTTCACCCCTTTATAAATCATTCGAAGTTTGGCGAGACCGCCGATTCATTATAAATAACATTCAGAATGGAGTTATGGGGTGCTCCATGATTGAAAGAAGAAGAATAGTGAGGGACACGAATGAATTTCGGAACCGAGGGGAACATTCCAAAATTCAAAGGAATTGAGTCAAAGGAAGAGATTGAAACTCAAATGAGAGTGATTCTATAAATACATTTACCCTATATGTTGAGTTTTGCCTAGAGCTACCAAAGCTCTGATACCAACTGTAACGACCCGGAATTTTGGACCATTCGCATCCATTATAAGTGTATAGGTAGACACTCATGCCGGAATTGAATTGCTCAAAATACCGCGTTGTTAATTTAAATTTGGCAAAACTGAATATATACAGTAAATAAATAATCACAGATCACAGACACAGAGTAATAATTGCAGCGGAAATAAAAGAGATAGTAGTTCATGAAGCTACTATATAAATGTATAAGTTACATCAGAGTTAAACCAGATACAACGGAAGAGTAATACGATACATCAAATACAAATCAGAATACATCACTGGAATAATCGAATACAGAAACAGAATAGATGGCTGGATCTTCAAGCAAGCTCCAACTTCAAAGGTGAGTCTCGAAAGCTGAACCACTCAGTCTGACCCGAGCGTAAAGCAAAATACAAAACACTCGAGTCAGGATTAACATTCTTATATTAATAAATCCAACTCAAGTGAAATAGCAATTGAAATACAAGTAACTCAAAGGATGTTTGGAATAACCATCCTTCAAGGATCCGTTAAACTATCTACTAGGTAGTAATGTACGCTAAGTAGATAATGTCTATCAGTAATAATAAGATATCAAAATAGTGTTAAGTCATGGCCCATTCCACCCTTAACACATTTTTATTCCCAAAAGCATATACAAGACCGTAGTTTCCCCAAAACCGGAAGTCACCAGAGGGCAATCCATATACTAAAGGTACAAATCAAAATCGTAGTGGTCGCGCATAAATGGAATACAAGTATGACAAGGCACATGAGGCAATACCCAAGGTAGTGATACTACCGTTCGCCTGATCCGAACTGGTGAGAACGCAACGCCGCAGCGCCCGCAACACCGTGAAACAACACTCCCAAAATCAAGGGTGCACCAATCGACAACAAGTATAAGTAGTTCGAAGAAGTGTGTCCACTTGAGGTAGCTAATCCTCCATTGGCCCGGCACAGCTTCTGTTTTAGTCATTTCCAATTTGACACAAGTGTCAAGGCTATCCATTATCGTTCACTTTCTTCAGTCAACACGTACATCATTCCAACCACTTCATTCAGGATCATCACTCCGCGTATAGTTATTAAAGTGGTTTTCGGTTTAGATAGAGAGTATATCCATAACCGAATTCCGGTCTCTTTAATAACTTTCGTAATTATTACACCGATTGGTCGTTTGTTTATTTCAAAACCAAATCAATTTCAATTTCAAATAGAATTCGTAAATCAACATTTCATCTGTCTTTCAAAACCAATTTCCAATAATTTACGTTTCAAAACTTCCAAATTATCATTTCAAAATCTTATAATTCAAATTCAATTTCTATTTAAAACAATCCAAATATTAACTCAAGTTCGAATATAAGTTTCATTTCGAAAACATTTAAATTAATTTAATTTAACATTTAAATCAATTTAAATTCATTTATCAATTTCATTCAATATCGTTAAATTAATTTATCATTCAAAACAATTTCTATTAAACTTCCAATTCATTAAATCCATTATTTAAATTCAACTTCATTATATCAAAACTTACAAATTTAATTAAATTAAATTCATCAAATCAAATTCTTTAAATTTCAAGTCTTACATTAATTTCAATAAATCTCATTTTATTTCTTATTAAAGAAATTCAATTTCACTTATTTACTTACTTAAATACTTTTCCAAAACTTAATTAATAAAGAAAACTCAATTTCAATTATTTACGAAATAAAATTCACTTATTCAAAGGTTCAATTTCTCTTATCAAAGAATTCAGTTCAATTTAATCATTAAATGATTCAACCTTATTTAATTATTAAATAATTCAAAACTTAATTATTAAATCATTTCAAAGTTTAATAATTTCAAACTTAATTCAATTTCAAACTTAATTATTAAATCATTTCAAACTTAATTTAATCATTTCTCAAATTAAACAACATTCTTTCATCAATTACATTTAAAATATTTTATTTCATATTTATTAAATATTAACATTTTCCTTTCATTAAAAATTCAAATTTCAACTTCATTTCAAAACCATATTATTTATTCAAAAAAAAATCTTTATTTATTTTTAAATCAAATTATTGACCAATCGGGTTTTATTAAATTCTCTATCCTAAGTCAAAGTTCAATTTTGGGTATTTATCATTTCAACCCGATTCCAATTCAATTCCAAAATCAAAGCATAGTAAAGGGAACTTGCAGTGTGATAACAGGGATGGTGTTAAAGTAAATAAACAAGCAATAACAACAAACAATAACAATCCAATAATCAATTCAAATAATCCCGAAATAACCGTATTAATTCGCATTGTTATTTGTACGAATTAACATAATTATTTCTAGAATCTACACTATCATTTCATGTAGATTAAAGATTATTACATTACGGTTTTTCACTTGTCATCTATTTACAATTTCATACATCATCAATTTAACAACATACATTCAGTGGTTCAAAGTGTAATTAAACAAATCCTACGTGTCAATAAAGTTAACAGTTAAAGGGGTCATAATTGTCATTTAATCAAATTTAACATTTAACTATTCTATATCCATTTAAATTTGCATACCATTTATCATTTTAACATTAACAATTTAACGTCCAATATAAACATCAACAATCAATCAATTATCAGCAAACTGTATTATCATCGCATAAATAATTAACAGATAATGGTGTCAGATGTCACAGGTGAACTGATACAGGTAATATCATATATAACAGTGTAATTAACTAACAGCAGTATATTTCAATTGTCGTTTCAATTGAAATCAAATTTAATAAATAAAAGAACGTTAATTGTGAGTGAGTGCTCACCTTTCGAGGCTAGAGGAATTTGACAATGAAATAAGCTACGAATCCAAGCACGAATTCCAAATCAAAGCTAGATAGAAACGGATTCGACGGATAACTGATAGATAAAGAATTGACGAAATCAAATCAGAACTGGATCGATGATGATAAATTGGTATAAGCAAACTGACATAGATATAACATAAAAAAATTATATATATATACAAAAATCATATTCTAATTTCAACACATATTAATTATATATACATGTGTTTCAAAATCATTAGTTTAATTTAGAACATATATTTAACGACCCGTAATTTTGGACCATTCACGTCCATTATAAGTGTATAGGTAGACACTCATGCCGGAGTTGAATTGCTCAAAATACCGCGTTGTTAATTTAAATTTGGCAAAAACTGAACATATACAATAAATGAATAATCACAGATCACAGACACAGAGTAATAATTGCAGCGGAAATAAAAGAGATAGTAGTTCATGAAGCTACTATATGAATATATAAAATACATCAGAGTTAGAACAGATACAACGGAAGAGAAATACAATACATCAGATACAAATCAGAATACATCACTGGAATCATCGAATACTGAAAGCAGAATAGATGGCTGGATCTTCAAACAAAGCTCCAACTCCAAAGGTGAGTCTCGAATACTGGTACACTCAGTCTGACCCGAGCGTAAAGCAAAAACACAAGACACTCGAGTCAGGATTAACATTCTTATATTAATAAATCCAACTCAAGTGAAATAGCAATTGAAATACAAGTAACTCAAAGGATGTTTGGAATAACCATCCTTTAAGGATCCGTTAAACTATCTACTAGGTAGTAATATACGCTAAGTAGATAATGTCTATCAGTAATAATAAGATATCAAAATAGTGTTAAGTCATGGCCCATTCCACCCTTAACACATTTTTATTCCCAAAAGCATATACAAGACCGTAGTTTCCCCAAAACCGGAAGTCCCCAGAGGGCAATCCATATACTAAAGGTACAAATCAAATTCGTAGTGGTCACGCATAAATGGAATACAAGTATGACAAGGCACATGAGGCAATACCCAAGGTAGTGATACTACCGTTCGCCTGATCCGGACTGGTGAGAACGCAACGCCGCAGCGCCCGCAACACCGTGAAACAACACTCCCAAAATCAAGGGTGCACCAATCGACAACAAGTAATAAGTAGTTCGAAGAAGTGTGTCCACTTGAGGTAGCTAATCCTCCATTGGCCCGGCACAGCTCCTGTTTTAGTCATTTCCAATTTGACACAAGTGTCAAGGCTATCCATTATCGTTCACTTTCTTCAGTCATCACGCACATCATTTCAACCACTTCATTCTGGATCATCACTCCACGTATAGTTATTAAAGTGGTTTCGGTTCAGATAGAGAGTATATCCCTTACCGATCCCGGTCTCTTTAATAACTTTCGTAATTATTACACCGATTGGTCATTTAATATATTTCAAAACCAAATCAATTCCAATTCAATTAGAATTCGTAAATCAACATTTCATTTGTCTTTCGAAATCAATTTCCAAAATTTTCGTTTCAAAACTTCCAATTTACCATTTCAAAATCTTATAAATCAAATTTAAATCTTTATTTTAAACCATTCAAATATTGATTCAAGTTCATATATACGTTTCATTCCGAAATCATTTAAATAAATTTCATTTAACATTCAAATCAATTTAAACTCATTTATCGAATTCATTCAATATTCGTTAAGTTACTTTATCATTCAAATAATTCCTATTAAATTTCCAATTCATTAAATCAATTCTTAAGTTCAACTTCATTAAATCAAAACTTACAATTTTGAATTAAACTAAATTCGTCAAACTAAATTCTTTAAATTTCAAGTCTTATATTAATTTCAATAAATCACATTTTATTTCTTGTTAAAGAAATTCAATTTCACTTATTTACTTAAATAATTTTCCAAAACTTAATTTTATAAAGAAATTCAATTTTAATTATTTACGAAATAAAATTCACTTATTCAAAGGTTCAATTTCTCTTATCAAGAATTCAATTCAATTTAATCATTAAATAATTCAATCTTATTTAATTATTAAATAATTCAAAACTTAATTATTAAATAATTTCAAAGTTTAATAATTTCAACTTAATTATAATTTCAAACTTAATTATTTAATCATTTCAAACTTAACTCAATCATTTCTCAAATTAAACAACATTCTTTCATCGATTACATTGTAAATATTTTGTTTCAGATTATTGAATATTAACATTTTCCTTTCATAAAAATTCAAATTTCAACTTCATTTCAAAACCATATTATTTATTCAAATAAAATCTTCGTTTTATTTTTAAATTAAATTATTGACCAATCGGGTTTTATTTAATTTCCTATCCTAGATCAAAGTTCGATTTGGGTATTTATCATTTCAACCCGATTCCAATTCAATTCAAAATCAAAACATAGTAAAGGGAACTTGCAGTGTGATAACTGGGATGGTGTCAAAGTAAATAAACAAGCAATAACAACAATCAATATCAATCCAATAATCAATTCAAATAATCCCGAAATAACCGTATTAATTCGCATTGTTATTTGTACGAATTAATATAATTATTTCTAGAATCTACACTATCATTTCATGTAGATTAAAGATTATTACATTACAGTTCTTCACTTGTCATCTATTACAATTTCATCCATCATCAATTTAACAACATACATTCAGTGGTTCAAGATGTAATTAAACAAATCCTACGTGTCAATAAATTTTGACAGTTAAATGGGTCATATTACACAAATGTCATTAAATCAAATTTAACATTTAACTATTCTATATCAATTTCAATTGCATACTATTTATCATTTTAACATTAACAATTTTACATCCAATATAAACATCAAAAATCAATCAATTATCAGCCAAACTGTATTATCATCGCATAAATAATTAACAGATAATGGTGTCAGATGTCACAGGTGAACTGATACAGGTAATAGCATATATAACAGTGTAATTAACTAACAACAACATATTTCAATTGTCGTTTCAATTGAAATCAAATTTAATAAATAAAAGAACGTTAATCGTGAGTGAGTGCTCACCTTTCGAGGCTAGAGAGAACAGGATATGACACAGAATTGAGTAACGAACCCGAACACGAATCTTGAAGTAAAGCGAGATTGGCACGGATTCGACAAAGCTGATAGATACGAAATAGAATAAATCGAATTAGAACTGGATTGATGCAAATAAAATCGAAGCAAAAGTATATTATATTATTATTTTTCTTAAAACCAATATTCAATTTAAATTACATATTAGTGGACAAATCAACACATTACGTTTATAAAATCAAACATTTATACAATACGTATTTTGAAATAAATAAATATATATATATATATATATATCAATACTGTTATAAAACTTATAAAATGCAAAACTAACGCCTATAACAATCATATGTAAAAGTCTATAGATCGAACATAAAATATAACTAATGTACACAAACTCAATACTAAATTTTTGTAGCCAGACCTCAACAAAACAAAAAACAAAAAAAACAAAAAATCATTTCACAGCCTATATACTATAGTATACTAATTACTAACATATATATACTAGGATGTGCAGCTGTTATGTAATTTTAACTTATACACTATCCAGACAGTCTTAGCGTATATATTAATATATATAAACAAACTTACAATTATAATATTATGTCTATCCTCTGACCTATATCTATAACATCATGCCTACCCTTAAAACATATACATATGCAGACCGTATTCACACGCAAAATGTAAATATCCATGTAAGAAAACCCATATAGACGCATGTACTATATAAATATGGAAACAACTAAGATATAAATATATATGATTTTCACGCCAAAATACATATGAACAATATATACGTGAGATTACAGATCAACCAACATATGCAGACAGCAAGTTACCTACCACTTATATATATATATATATATATATTTTTTCTCTGCGAATATATATATATCATTGCAATTTTCTAAATACTTATATAACTATCATATCTTTAATTCAAAACTGCAATTTCAATATATATTTAAAACAGTATTATATATATAACTATCAATATAAACTATATATAATACTTATGTCCTCCTCTCTGCTTGAAACATATATCACACATAACTGCTAATCTATATAAACAATGTAACGTATATAATATTCCTTAGTAGAAACATATAGCCAATACACTATATACGGCAACATACGAAATTTATAAACATTTGTGTAATATATAAATATAAGCTGTCAAAAATACATATCATTAACATACTATTGCAACTGATATAAACCACTTCTTTATACATTTATATATAATACATAAACTAATCTATAACCAGACACATTCAATCTGAATATACATATATGAAAGTATAAAGGAAATACCTCCTATAAATACAAGTGAAGAGGAGAAGATAAGTAGAGGTCGGCTTCAGGTATGGTGATGGTTGACTCGGTTACAGGGGTGCCGAAGGCTAGTGGCTGCAGACAAAAGAAGGAACGGGGAGGAGGCGGTTCTGCCAGGTGGTGATTGTGGCCGGAGCTAAGACGTTGAGGCGGGGTTTCCGGCTCAGGGCGGTGGCAGGTCTGGGCCGCTCGGGTTTGCGATGAGGTGGCTGTTGCTCGCCTATAGCCGAGGCAGAGGCGGTTGTGGGTTCGAAAAGGGTGTTGCGGCCAGAAGGTGGTGGGAAGATGCGGCCAAGGTTGAGTGGGAGGGGATTGTGTGCATGGGAAGGTGGATGGCAATTTGGTGGTGGCCGTGAGCTGTTGGCAGAGGCGGACAGTTGCGTGGTGTTTTGGAGGGCGGAGCTTGGCGGAGGCAAGATAAAGGGAAGTGGTGAGTTGGTGATGGATGAAGAAATGAGCAGTAAACAAATAAAAAAATTTCTTTGAAGTGTCAGAACAGAGAAGAGCAAATAGGAAAGTGAACGAATGGAAGATGATGAACCCAAAATAGTGAATCTAGGAACCAGTGAGAATATTAAAAGTTTGCTATTAATGTCTGGGAATATGGAAAAACAAGTGGTTGTTTGAATTCAACAGGTAGGTATATGAAAGGTGGATAGAAACCAAAAGTTTAAAACGTGTACCGGTACGATTAACGTTCCATAGATTTCATCATGTACCGAATTCCCGAAATACACAAATGAATACACTGTTGCGATCAGCACGACGAGACGATCAAAACGGTATACAGATATCAGTGGTACGATCATCCGATAAAAATCGATATCGGTACCAGAATGCTGCTATTTTACAGAAAATAAAAACGACGGAGCAATAGATGTCCAAATTTTGAAAAACTACAAACTGACATCTTGCTCAGAAGATGGTTTAGAATTTTTCTATGTAAAAATATTTAGATTTCGGAACATTTTATTTTTATCGCTTTTTAACAGATTAAATTGAAGTGAATTTACGTGCAAAATAAACTTTCATATTTTCGGACGAAAATTTACCTGTCGCTATGCTTAACTAGACGTATTCCAAATATTAAATTTTTATTTCAAAATTTTATCGTTTAAAATTTCACAAAATTTCAACTAATTACGTTATTAAAACAGTTGAAATTTACGGGTCGTTACAGTCAAGGTATTTCTTATTCAATCCTTGATTTCACTTGTTCTGTGATTATCCTTCTCGGGTTCCTGTTGATATGAGTTCATCTGATTATTTCATATCAAAAGAACTTGTCGATTCCATTTCTTTAAATATTTGGGTTTAAAAACTTCTTTGAGAATTGCAAATCCGGATTGGTGGATCCGCAACACTCAATTTGCTTTTTATTGATGTCGAAATTATTTTATGTGATTATTCTTTCCGGGCCGATTTGCATGTTATGCGTTACCTAGGCTTCGGAATTGATTTTTTTTTGTGTGTGAAAGGATTGGCTTAACCATTATGAAGCCATATCCTATGTCCCGTGTGGACTATCTATCTTCGTCATTTTCAATCTATTAAGCAGATTTCTGTTTTTCCTTTGTGATTTTGATTCCAATTTAATGGAATCATTTTATTCTTTAAGTCCACTTGATGAGGAAAGTTATGTTTCTCTCATTCATGTAGTTTGAGAATTTTCTGGTATTTTTGAGTTTGTCTTAGGATCATCACCTAAGAAATATCTTGAGTGGTGTTATGGTCTTTTCAGCTCAACCTTGCCACCAGTTTTCTTTATCTACGAGTTGCGGAAGTTAGCATCCACTTACCGCATTCCGCACTCGTTATGATTCTTATGAATTACTTATTATGTCATTCAGTTTGTCTAGCTTATTTCATCCATTTTATGAATCGAGTATTCTACGATCTCGATGACTCCATTCTTGTATATATTGATTTTGGATGAAAACAACAATTTAAAATTTTGCAAATCTTTTTCATAAGATTTATTTATAAGTACAATTTGATTTTCGCTCTTAAACGAGCAAAGAATATTCTTAAAGGTTTTTAAGAAACATGTTTATCATATAGAAGGTGATTTTGTGATTGTATTGCCCATTGAGTGCTTTAAGAATTCTGGTCGATGCGCTTGATCAACGTTATCGATAGGAATCTCCTAAACGCTTTGATGAGACAATTTGACACAATAAATTGACTTGTAAAAATGTAATTTTTTCTAGAAAGATTATTACACAAAGATAAATGTAATTTTGAAAGTTTTAGCTTTTCGGGAAAGAAAATTATTTAAAAGAAATTCTTTCTTTTCGATACTCTTATTCTTGTGATTCCCGAAGGGAACCAAGACTTTATCTTTTGTACCAATGCTAATCGTGTTGGTTTGGATGCCATTCCATTTGCAAAAGAGAACGTGCTATCACTTGTGCTTCTAAATCATTAAAGCCGATCGAGACTAGGTATGCCACTCATGATCTAGTGCTCGCGGTTATTGTTTTCACTTTTAGAGTTTGGCATCATCATTTTGGGGGAGAAACTTGTTCTCCACCTCGATCATAAATCTTTGGAATATTTATTTTCTCATAAGGAATTTAATATTGGCTTGAGTTCCAGGCATCTTATGATCTCTATATTCTTTTTATTTCCAGGAGAAAAATCGTGTTGCCAATGCGCTTAGTCGTAAGCAACGAGTGGTTGATTCTTTGATGATGTCTAAATGAAATTATATTTTTATCAAGTTCATCGGACGTTTTGATATACTTCGTTTTATTGAGTTTTATCTCATTTCTTATATGGACTAGCGCCTGATGTTCTTTTATGGTGTTCGGTTCATTGGACGTACCGTTCTTGTACTACGTCGATGTTCCGAATTATTTGAGTTTCCGTTCATTGGACGTACCGTTATCGTACTACGTCGATGTTCGGAGTTATTCGTGTTTCCAGTTTCTCGGGCATACCGTTTTTGTACTACGCCGTTGCACCAGCTCAATTTTCTGTTATTCTTGACGTTTTCGCACGTCTTTTATTTACGGAATTGCCTTTGGGATTCCGATTTTTATTCTTGAGCCCGGTAGTATTGTGGAAATTGAAGTTTCGCCTATTTGACTTATGAGCAACATTCTATTCACATCATTTCTTCGGGGGTTGAGTGCCTTCGAAATAAAGATGTTCTTTTTAGGAAAGTCCAATGGTTCTCAAATCCGAAGGATTTCTCTTGAGAATCCAGAGAATTCATCGAGCGAACACGTTCGAGCTAACTCTTTCGTGCTCTTTTTAGTGAACTTCTTATTTTAAATTTTCTTTTGTGTTGATATGTCTTTATGGTTGTTACTCTTTATTTTCTTCTTAAGTATTGCGAGGACGCAATTTCTTTAAGGAGGGGAGTCTGTAACAACCCGCATATTTATCAGTTTTATATTTAAATATTTTATTTAAATATAACATCGTTCGTCAGATTTTAGTCCGAAAAGCTACTTTTTGCAAACAATCGAATTTGGACTCGAGACCACCTCCATTGAGTTCAAAATGCCATTTGCGACCTTTTTGAGTATAAACTTCGATATGTTTGGAGATAGTAGAATTTTGCTACTTTTTCCACTTAGGGCTTTGGTTTTGTTTCAGCTCATTAGACCCAAGCTCCACCCCTCCTCTCTTCATTTTCTTACTTCTATTTCCTAATACTCAAGCTTTTACAACAATGGAGAGAGGAATCGGAAATTAAAACTCCAAACCCTAGTTCAATTGCAAATTCAAGCTTCTACCTCCAAATTCAAAGAGAAGTTATTGGTAAGCATCCTCTTCATCTTCTCCAACTCATTCTCCTTTCAATTTCAGAAATTCCCTAAACCTAATTTAGGAAATGTTTCTCTTTTAAGCTTTGATTCAAGCTTGTTGAGTTGGAATTGAAGAGAGATTGTCCTTGCTATTGCTATATAGCTTCTTCTTCATTGATTTTGTGAAAAGGTGAGATTTTTATCTCACATCTTAGTCTATAATTATCTTCGATTGTTAGGTATGAATTCCTAACACTTATTCTTGTGCAAATGATTTCGGTTTGGATTGATTTTGTGTATATTCCAATTTTTGGTGTTTTGGTTTAATTTTTTTGAAAATCCTATTATGGATATTTGGATATTGATATTCGAGGCGTATCGAAGAGCCATTAAGGCTGGGTTGTCGCTTGGCATAAATCCTTAGTCGTTGTCGCTCGATCGATCGCTTCCGATATTCATTTGGCCATTTTTGGCCTAGGTTCAGGGAATGCCCTGAACAACAGTTTCAGACGTCTGAAACGTATGGTTCAGACGTCTGAATATAATACTGGGAATTTTCTTCTCCCAGCATTCAAATGTCTGAATCAAAGTTTCAGACGTCTGAATTGGTTCGTTTTGAACCAGAAAAGAAATAGGCTAAAAAGTGCCTATTTCAGACGTCTGAAATCAAGGATTCAGACGTCTGAATTCTGTTCTGGAAAATATTTTATTTTCTAGATTCAGACGTCTGAATCCTTGATTTCAGACGTCTGAATCTGCTGTATTTTTTCCAGTTTGCCTGTTTTGCTTGATTTTCCAAATTTTATCGATTCGTGTTGATTCCCATTTGTTGTTATCATACTTTATCGACTTTGATGACCTTTTCTTTAGGATTTTTGGAATATCCATTTTGATGGATTCAGTATCGATTTCTTTGGATTTTATTCACGTCTTCGAATGTGAATTTTGATGATTGATTGTTTCTACAATCGTTTTTTTGTGATTTGTCACTTTGAAAATATAAAGGTTTTCTATACTAATAGTAAATATTCAAACTCTTTACAAAGATGATTTCAACTCTATTTTTAATACAAAGCTCGTTTATAAAAACGTTTTCTAATCTATTAGTATATACAAACCTTTACCTCACTCGGATGAGAAATCTAATTAAACGGCTTAGTAAAACAAGTGGTATGAAACGCTTGCGTTTGCTTCGTCGGTTAATTCTTGGACTTTTTCGACTGAACCTCTTGTGACAATTTCCTAGTGAAGATCTACAGTTTGTTCGTAAATATTTAAGTTAAGCAAGTGGTTATGGGACATGAAGCTAAACTAATATATTTACTAGCTTATTGAAATTGACACTTCTTGATGATCAATGATGATCATTTTTGTGATTTAGACTAGCAATGTGCGATGTCTCTTTGATTCGGTTCATCGGACGTTACGCTGTACGACGTCGTTGTTCCGTTTTATCGTGATTTGGTTCATCGGATGTCACGCTGTACGACATCGTTGTTCCTTTTTATCGTGTGTCGGTTCATCGGACGTTACGCTATACAACGTCGTTGTTCCGTTTTATCGTGATTTGGTTCATCGGATGTCACGCTGTACGACATCGTTGTTCCTTTTTATCGTGTGTCGGTTCATCGGACGTTACGCTGTACGACGTCGTTGTTCCGTTTTATCGTGATTTGGTTCATCGGATGTCACGCTGTACGACATCGTTGTTCCTTTTTATCGTGTGTCGGTTCATTGGACGTTACGCTGTACGACGTCGTTGTTCCGTTTTATCGTGATTTGGTTCATCGGATGTCACGCTGTACGACGTCGTTGTTCCTTTTTTCCTATGTGTTGGTTCATCGGATGTTACGATGTACGACATCGTTGTTCCTTTTTGTTGTGCTTTGGTTCATCGGACGTTACGCTGTACGACGTCGTTGTTCCTATTTATTGTGTCTCTGGATCATCGGACGTTACACTGTACGACGTCGTTGCTCCGAATTAGGTGATTTCTGGATTTCTGTGATGATTTCTGGAGTTTGTGCTTCACCAATTTTCGTGATTTTCTTTGATAAGTTTTATCAGTCTTTTGTGCATTGGTGAGTTTGTGTGTCATTGACTTGTTATGAATTCAAGTTTAGGGTATGATACCCCATTTTATCTTTGAGAAGATTCTTGTGATATTGATTAATCTCTTGATGATTTTCAACTACATACTTATAGTAGTATGCCATTATGGATATTTATGCTCATGCCATATCTTTTATTCTATACCATATCATATGATATTTATAGCTAGACTGATCTGTTTATTATTTTCTTCTTAAATAATACTCGGGTCAGACTGAGATTTTACAGGTGCTTCCTCATGACTTCATATCTGGAACCATCATCTGACTTTTGGCTAACTACTCTAGTTTAGTAGTTTTTGTTGTATACATCTGAGATTATACTCCTTGATGTATACATATTCTATTGTCTTGCACTTGTATCTATTCTTTTGTGTTATTGTGGATCTTATTTGACCACTACTCTGATGTACACTTTCATGTGTTATATTCATATCTATTTCCGCCTTTGTGATATGAATTTTCTGTGACTGATTTGTGTTATGTTTATTTCTATATTTGTTTCCGATGTCCATATAGCCACTGTGTAGTAGCTTTGAGTTTGTATCGGTATGTCGAATTTCCTCTTGAGATGAAAAGTTATATTTTTATCTGGCATATCGGTACTCGCACAAAGCAATTATACAGATGGTCGCTCCTCAACAACCTTATTCTCCGTGCTAGTTGACGGCATTACCCCGTATTGTCCTTGGCTAGCGTGGGTATAGAGGTGGGGCGTCACACATATCGAAACTAGAATGATATTTATTATTGTATGCAAACTCTACCAAATGCAAGTGATTGTTCCACGAGCCTTTGAAATTGAGAATGCAAGCTCGCAAGAGATCCTCTAGTATACAATTCACTTTCTCGGTCTGCCCATCCATTTATGGATGATAAGCTGTAATAAGATGCAGCTTGGTGCCCAATGCCTCTTGTAAGCTCTTCCAAAAGCCACTAATGAATAACGAGTCTCGATTGCTCACAATGCTCTTCGACATACCATTAAATCGTACAATCCATTTCACATACAACTCGGCCAGTTTGTTTGCCGTTCTGCTTGACTTGATGGGTATATATCTGATGCTCTTGGTCAATCGATCAACTATGACCCAGATGCTGTTGTACCCTGCTCTAGTCCTTTGTAGTCCATCAATGAAATCCATTGATATCTGCTCCCATTTCCACTCAGGAACTTCAAGTGGTTGCAATAGGCCACTCGGTTTCTTTTGCTCTGCCTTCACCAACTGGAAGTTCATACACTTCGAAATGAATGTCCCGACATCCTTATTCATCCTTTCCCAACATTAGATCTGCCTCATATCACGATACATCTTATTACTGTCGGGATGTATGGTCAACTTGGAATGGTGGCACTCTAGTAGCACTCGTCTCACAATCCATCAGCATCGGGGACAAACAATTTCCTATCCTTACAGTGCCAACCTTCTTGGTCAAGTCTGTATTGCTTCATATCCTCAATTTCTACTCTTCCTTCAATTAATGTCATGATCTCTGTCAGTCTAGCATCTTGCTTCTAACTAGTACCAATCTGCTCAATCAAAGTAGGCCTAATCATCAAACTTTCCAACATCTCTGGCTCTAACGCGCAATACGGTCTAAAGTCATAACCAGCAATATACTCTAACTATTTCCACTCTAGGAACATCACACCAGCAATATGCTTCAACTATTTCCACTCTAGGAACATCGCTCCTAAACTGGCATGCCTACTACTTAATGCATATGCAACCACATTCCCATTACCTGGCTTATACGAAATGCCGAAGTCATAGGAGGCAAAGAATTCCAACCAATACTTCCATCGAAGATTGAGATCCTTCTGGAAGAAAAGGTACTTCAGGGATTTGTGGTCCATGAACAGTTCAAACTTTCCCTAATAAGCAATGTTTCCTGTTTGATGTGATTTTTTGTTTGATGATAACAAACATATATCAATTTATATATGTGTTTGCAGATTGTACTATACACATATAGGAATAAATATTCATATTGAATAATAATACTATTGCACAGAATTTATATAATTCAATCAGTATTTTTATTCAAAATAATATTTTATTTCAACACTAAAACAATACAAAGTTTTCAGCTCTCTCTATATACATACATCGATTTCATACATTTCACATTTACATTTCTTCTTCACTACAACACTCAACACTCAGTTATTTCACTCTGTCTGCACATCTGCATCTATCTGCATTATCCAGCTCCAGTTCTTGTCCTGTCTCCTGTGTACCTGTATAATTAGCAACTACAGCAGTAATCTGAAAATAAACAAATTTGAATTTGCGAAAATATAGATTTGTTTTTATTGGTGCCTCGGATATATGGGTTATTGCCATCATTTTTCATTTGTGTAATATCTGTGCATATCAGTATTCTTATCAGGGACAGGTAATTATGAGTGGCTGCAATACACACATGTACATTTATACATGTGTGCCCTGCCTCGCCAACTCGTGTGCACAGTCGAGCCAAAAGACAAGTTGGATTCAACAAAAATGCAATACCAACACCAACCGTGAAACAAGTAATGTACACATGAATGCTACAGTCTCAAGTCCAACCAGACCAAATTAAAACAGCAATTTGAAAATGCACAAGTGACTCAAGTACAACAAATCAGAGACATGTATCTACATAAACAACTCAAAGTTTCAACTGCAATCACAGGGCGAAAATGGCAATCTACAAATCATGGAACAGCAGCCTCAAATGAACTCGACCAGTGAACAAGATATCATGTACACAGAGGCAACTATCTCAATGCATCAAAGTGCACATATGTAAAGTACACAAAAGACTCAAGTGCACAGCAACAAACCAACAGAAGTAGTGCAAACTCAAATGAGCAAGTGCAACAGAGAATAACATCAATGCATAAAAGACTATAGAACCATCGAGCAAGTAAACCAGACATGATCATCAAGCTACAACAATATCAAAGTAATACATGATGAATCTGACTCAATAATAACCAGATGAATAAATGCAACAGTGTCTAACAAAGCAATCAAGTACAGCAGCCTCGAGAAGGATCAATTATAATCAAGTCAAACTCGAAGATGTACCAAATACAAATGCAGACTCAAGTCGAAACAGTGGAAGCAGTGTGCAAACAGCAGGTCGAGAAGTGCTCAGAGATGAACACGAAAATGGACAGAGTCGAAGTACACAAGGGATTTAAACACAAAATGGCCAAAGTAACCAAAGTCAGAGATGTCATCAGAAGTCAATATTAAACAAGTCGATGTTGAAATTAATACTCAATGCAAATGCACAAATACAGGAAGATACGAATTAACCAAGTCAGAAATATCGCAAATTACAAATTCGAAGTCAATGCCGTGGAAACCAAGTTAATCAAAGAATATGATGAACAGGTCAGAGATGTGGTGTACGATTCAAACTCAATACCGTGATAACCAAGTTACAAAACCATGTCAACCAAATATACGTGAATTGAACAAGTCAGGAATAATCACAAGCATCCAAGCAACATCAATCAGCCAAGAAAAATTCAAACGAATTCGTACGAACGAAAATATAGGGATCGAATCCTATATAAAAGCCCAATCATCACTGGCAATAAAATCATCGAATTCAAGTAATCAATCGAGAAAGCAAAAGGAACGAAGAACATACCAGAGATAAGTCGAATTCGATCAAAGCTTCTAGCCGATTTCATAAAAGATTCACAAGCTCTAATTTCATAAGCAACGAAAAGAAGCATCTGAAGCAAGCTACAAGGAATCGATCAAATCGAATCAGGCGCTTCGAGATACAAGTCCTAATTTTAGAGCGAAAAGAGGAACGAAAGGGAAGCCACAATTTCTCACAAAGGAACCATAGCCGACATTGATAAAAACAGGGCTGCAATTTTTTTCCTGAGTGATAATAATTTGGGTCGGGGTGATTTTGTTTTAAGGGCCGCATTTTTTAGTGATAATAATATTGGGTCGGGTTATTTAAGTTTAAGGGCAAAGAATTTTGTACTCAATTTTTTATTCATTTTTAGCTCTTGTTTTTAAAAGTCTATACTTTTCAAATCAAACTTTGGTAAATCACCACCTAGAATTTAGGTAGTGTCAGATTCTCTAGTTAGGATTAGTTCAGTAAGCAGGGTTTGCGAGTTTGCAAAACTCTATAGGCGGTAGCAGGGTTTGCGAGTCTGTTAGAGTGTTTGTAAGCGGGAGACTGTTTAATTCTAATAGAAATCTGGGAATGCAGCAGTAGGCAGGGGTTGCCGAAGCTGGGTAAATTTTTGTGTGTGATTTACTTTTCAGCATATTTACTTCTCTACAGTTTGTTTTTGTGTTTAATTTAAGAAAATTTGCTATAACCCTATTCACCCCCCCTCTAGGGTTAATCTAGATCCTACAAGTGGTATCAGAGCGAGGTATTTCTCTTTAACTCTAGAGTCATGAATCCATCAAATAATGCTTTTTCTGAGGGGCTATATATTGCTAGGCCACCAATGTTTAATGGGAATGATTATGCTTACTGGAAAGTTAGGATGAGTATTTATCTTAGTTCTGTTGATTATGATGTTTGGGACATTATTGAAACTGGCTATACATCTCCCACTATAACTGTTGGTGATACTGAGATTCCTAAACCTAGGGATAGGTGGGACGCTAATGATAAGAAATTAGAAACTACAAATGTTAAAGCCATGAATGCTTTGATCTGTGCTCTTGACAAAACTGAATTTAATAGAATTTCTCATTGTAAAACTGCGCAGGAAATTTGGTATACCTTGGAGGTGACACATGAAGGAACTTCTCAAGTCAAGGAGTCTCGTCTAGCCCTATTCAGCAATGAATATGAGAACTTTGTGATGGAAAAAGGCGAGAGCATAAAAGACATGTTTGGATGCTTTTCAACTTTGGTGTACAATGCTAGAGCGCTTGGGAAGGTATTCACTGAGGTAGAGCTTGTAAGGAAGGTGCTACGAGTCTTACCGATGAGCTTTAAGGAAAAAGTCACTGCTATACAAGAATCAAAAGATCTAAGTAAACTAAGCATGGAGGAGTTGATCGGCAACTTGATGACATATGAGCTTGAGCTGAAAGCAAAGGAGGAACGCAACAACTCCGAATCAAAGAAGAAGACGATTGCCTTAAAGAGCAAAGAAGAGAGCGATGAGGAAGAAGAAGATCCAATTGAAGAGCTTGCAATGGTTGTCAATAATCTTAGAAAATGGTCAAGATTCAGGCCACGTAAGAAGAAAACAGGTGGTAATAGGTCAAAAGATTCTGACAATTACGATAATGAATTGACTTGTTATAACTCCAATAAGCCTGGCCACTTCAAACAAAAATGCCCACTTCTCAAAAACAACAAAGGAAAGAAAAAGAAGAAGAAGGCCTTTGCAGCGACTTGGGATGATGAAGAAGGAGAGGAAGTTTCGAATAATAGCTCAGGGGAGGCTTACTTGTGTCTTATGGCAAAATCAGATTCAGAAGCAAGCTCAGAGGAATCTAGTGAGGAAAGTGACTATTCTTATAAAGAACTTGTTTTGATGTGTTGTGATCTTACTAAAACAATTGATACTCTTGAATCTAAAATTGAAAAACTGAAATCTGATAGGAGAGAACTTGTCCATGAAAATTTTAGGTTAGAAACTGAACTTGAAAATATTCAAAACCTAGACTGTAAGAAGTGTAAAATTTTAGATTCAGAATTATCAAAACTTAAGAATAGCTTTGAGAATCTTGAAAAAGAAAACTTGAGTCTTAAGGAAACCATTGACACTAGGAAAAGGGATTTTATAAATAGATGCACCTCACTTGTGACTGAAAACACAACACTAAAAACCAAAGTCCAAAACCTTGAGAAAACTCTGAATAACTTTTCAAGAGAAGAAAAATCATTTAACATGTTATCTTGAAATCAACTTTTTGCTAACAACAGAAAAGGACTAGGCTTTGGGAAAACACAAGTTGATGATAATGCACAAGGTAAGAGTGTCTTTGCTAGATGTGTAAAATGTGGAATAATTGGACATCGTGCTGAAAATTGTAGTCATAGGGACAAGAACACAAAATTTATACAAGTTTCGGTTCCTAAAAATTCTACAAACAAATTTCATGTCTATAGGAACAAGAATAAAAGGAAAAAACAAGTTTGGGTTCCAAAGTGATTGTTTATTCACAATGCTTCAGTCACTAATATCATTGGACCTAAGAGTTTCTCTAGGTCATCTTCCTCTCTCTCTATGTAGGTTTGTTGGCAGACTAAGGAGCAACAAGAATGGTATCTAGATTCAGGTTGTTCTAGACATGTGACAGGTGACAAATCAAAGTTCCTTAGCCTTGAGAATTTTAAAGGTGGAAATGTGACCATGGGAGACAATAGCAAGTGTAAGATTATTGGTAAAGGTAAAGTAGGCAACGGTACTTTTTCCTTGACTAATGTTTTATACGTCGATAATTTGCATCACAATCTCATTTCTATTAGCCAACTATGTGACAAAGGTATGAATGTGGTTTTTGATAGTGATACTTGCAAAATCATTGATAAATCTTCTAATAACATTGTTTTTATGGGCAAAAGAAAAGGAAATGTTTACACACTTTCTTTTGATAATCTAAATCTTTCTAGATGTTTGGTAGCCACTGACGAAGAGGCATCCTTATGGCATAGGAGACTTGGACATGCTAGCATGGGCCTCTTGGAAAAACTTGAAACGAAAGAATTAGTCAGAGGGTTACCACATCAGAAATTTAAAAATAATAAAGTGTGTAAAGCATGTTCCTTAGGCAAGCTTAGTCGATCATCATTTCACCCTAAAAACATTGTTAGCACATCAAGGGTCCTCGAATTAATTCACATGGACTTATTTGGACCAAATGAAATTGCAAGCTTGAATGGAAAACGTTATTGTTATGTATTGGTTGATGATTATTCTAGATTTACATGGGTTTATTTCTTAGCCAAAAAGTCTGAATCTTTTGATTATTTTTCAAAATTTGCAAAACTTGTTCAAAATGAAAAAGGGGTTTCAATTAAAACTTTGAGAAGTGATCATGGAGGCGAATTTGAAAATTTGGATTTTGAAAGCTTTTGTGAAGAAAATGGTTTAAAACATGAATTTTCTGCTCCACGAACACCTTAACAAAATGGGGTGGTTGAAAGGAAAAATCGTACATTGCAAGAATTGGCTAGATCCATGTTGAGTGAGTATAAACTACCTCTAACCTTTTGGGCAGAGGGAGTGAATACTTCGTGCTATGTAATGAATAGAGTAATGATTAGACCAATACTTTGCAAAACGTCTTATGAATTGTGGCATGAAAGGAAACCTAACATTTCTTATTTTCGTATATATTTGGATGTCCTTGTTTCATTCTTAACACAGGTAATCAACTTGGAAAATTCGAATCAAAGGCTGATGAGGGAATTTTCATGGGTTATTCAACAAGGAGCAAGGCTTACAGGATATACAACAAACGAACAAAAACAATTGTTGAACCAATCAACGTGAAATTCGATGAATCTGATTTGGATAGGACGATTGAAAAGGTGGTTGACGATGGGGTAGATCATGAAGGAATTGAAGAAGGGACATCTAGTGAGAAAGCTGAAAGTAGGACTGTTGATAAATTGGAGTTCAAATCCAATCATCCTCCTGAATTGGTTATAGGTGATCCTACAAAAGGTATACGCACTCGCTCTTCATTTGATAAAAATTTGTGTGCGTTTTGTTGTCATAGTGGTTTTTTTCTGAGATTGAACCTGATTCTGTTGATATGGCTCTTGATGATGAAAGTTGGATTTTAGCAATGCAAGATGAACTTAATCAATTTGAGAGAAATAAAGTTTGGAAATTAGTTCCTAGGCCTAATGACTATCCAATTGTTGGAACTAAATGGGTGTTCAAAAACAAACTTGATGAATCAGGTAATGTAATTAGAAACAAAGCTAGGTTGGTTGCAAAAGGATATAACCAAATAGAAGGCATAGATTTTGATGAAACATTTGCTCCAGTTGCTAGGTTAGAAGCCATTAGGATTTTGCTAAGTTTTGCATGTTATAAGGGTTTCAAACTTAAACAAATGGATGTAAAAAGTGCCTTTCTAAATGGTGATTTGAAAGAAGAAGTTTTTGTTGAACAACCCCCCGGTTTTGAAAATCATGATTTTCCAAATCATGTGTATAAACTAGAAAAATCATTATATTGTCTTAAGCAAGCTCCTAGAGCTTGGTATGACTGCCTTTGTACATATCTTTTGGAAAATGGTTTTAAAAAGGGGAGTGCTGACACGACATTGTTTCTATTACATAAAGAAAGTGATTTTTTGATTGTTCAGATTTATGTGGATGATATCATTTATGGTGCTACTAATGAACTCTTGTGTGAGAAATTTGAACAAGTCATGCAGGCTAAATTCGAGATGAGCTTGGTTGGAGATTTGAAATTTTTTCTTTGATTTCAAATCAAGCAAAGCAGTGCTAGTATTTTCATTTCACAATCCAAGTATGTGTTGGAACTGTTGAAGAAATTTGGAGTTGAGAACTCCTATGAGCCCATCAACAAAGTTGGACAAAGACGAGAAAGGAGTTGCTGTTGATCAGAAGAAATATCGAGGGATAATTGGTTCACTTCTCTATCTTACTGCTTCTAGACCTGATATTATGTTTTCTGTGTGTTTGTGTGCACATTTTCAATCTAATCCTAAAGAATCACATTTAAAAGCCTCTAAACGAATTTTGAGATATCTTTCACACACACACAAATTTGGACTATGGTACCCTTCTTGTGAAAATTTTGTTTTAGTTGGTTATTCTGATGCTGATTATGCTGGTTTATTAGTTGACAGGAAGAGTACTAGTGGGACATGTTTTATGCTAGGACATTCATTAGTTTCATGGTCTTGTCGAAAACAAAATTGTGTTGCATTTTCCACCACTGAAGCAGAATATATTGCTTTAGGAAGTTGTTGTGCTCAAATTTTATGGATGATGCAAACTCTTTCTGATTTTGGCTTAGTTTATAAACCAGTTCCATTAAAATGTGATAGTAAAAGTGCAATAGATTTGTCAAATAATCATGTCCATCATTCACGCACAAAACACATTGATGTGAGACACCACTTTCTTAGAGATCACATTGCTAAGGAAGACATTTGCATTGAATATATTTCAACTGAGATTCAACTTGCTGATATTTTCACAAAACCCCTCCCTGAAGATAGATTTTCCAGATTACGTTTGGATTTGGGGTTTATAGAAATTGACTAATCATTTTCCATTTTTTGGTTGAAATATTCTTGGATATTTATTTTCAACTTCAATTTCTAGAATTCAAACCAGTTTTGGATATTATTCAAAGATTGATTCAAATATGGTACTCAGTAGTGGAAATATGTTTTGTTTCATTTCTTTTCAAAATTAAAAAAAATTCATAATATAATTAACTTGGTAACTTATTCCACGATCATTTCTATTTCTACCATCTTTCTATCATTCATAATGGTTTTGAAAAATGAGAAGAGTGATTTCTTTTAAAATAAAAAAAAATTTCATGCCTCCATTCTCATTTAAAAGTCCTTATGGTTATGCATGGATGGAGCATGTGGGTAAATTATTTTATCATTATTCCATTCTCATTTAAAAGTCCTTATGGTTATGCATGGATGGAGTATGATAGCTAAGTATTTTCCGGATGCTTAGACTAATAAGTAACTGCTAATCCCATTTAAAAGTCCTTATGGTTATGCGTGGTTAGTAAGTGCTTATTTTTGTGCTTAAATATCAAATTATTTTTAAAATTTCTCTCTTCTCATTATATAAAAACCGAATCATCGATCCATTCTCTACAATGTGGAAATTGTTATCTCGTTATGATATATTATGATTTTTCTTTGTTTTGCAAAAAAAAAAGGATTTTTTTTCTTTTTTTTCCACTACTGTTTCATTAGTTTTATCAGTCTTTTGATGATAACAAAAGGGGAGAAGAACAAGATTTTGATAAGAAAGTAAATATTTTTGGAATACTTCAACAAATTTGTTAAATATTGTTAGTTATTTTTCTTTAGTTCTTTTATCCTTCTGTAATTTTCTAAATCTTCTAAATAGGGAGTGGTCTCAGTTGTTGGGGGGGCATTCATATAGGGGGAGCTAAATATTTCAAGCTCAAACACATTTATTAGAATTTCAAAATCTTTAATATATATGTTTGTCATCATCAAAAGGGGGAGATTGTTTGATGTGATTTTTTTTTGATGATAACAAACATATATTAATTTATATATGTGTTTGCAGATTGTACTATACACATATAGGAATAAATATTCATATTGAATAATAATACTATTGCACAGAATTAATATAATTCAATCAGTATTTTTATTCAAAATAATATTTTATTTCAACACTAAAACAATACAAAGTTTTCAGCTCTCTCTATATACATACATCGATTTCATACATTTCACATTTACATTTCTTCTTCACTACAACACTCAACACTCAGTTATTTCACTCTGTCTGCACATCTGCATCTATCTGCATTGTCCAGCTCCAGTTCTTGTCCTGTCTCCTGTGTACCTATATAATTAGCAACTACAGCAGTAATCTGAAAATAAACAAATTTGAATTTGCGAAAATATAAATTTGTTTATATAGGTGCCTCAGATATATGGGTTATTATCATCATTTTTCGTTTGTGTAATATCTGTGCATATCAGTATTCTTATCAGGGACAGGTAATTATGAGTGGCTGCAATACACATATGTACATTTATACATGTGCGCACTGCCTCGCCAACTCGTGTGCACAGTCGAGCCAAAAGACAAGTTGGATTGAACAAAAATGCAATACCAACACCAACAGTGAAATAAGTAATGTACACATGAATGCTACAGTCGCAAGTCCAACCAGACCAAATTAAACAGCAATTTGAAAATGCACAAGTGACTCAAGTACAACAAATCAGAGACATGTATCTACATAAACAACTCAAAGTTTCAACTGCAATCACAGGGCAAAAATGGCAATCTACAAATCATGGAACAGCAGCCTCAAATGAACTCGACCAGTGAACAAGATATCATGTACACAGAGGCAACTATCTCAATGCATCAAAGTGCACATATGTAAAGTACACAAAAGACTCAAGTGCACAACAACAAACCAACAGAAGTAGTGCAAACTCAAATGAGCAAGTGCAACAGAGAATAACATCAATGCATAAAAGACTATAGAACCATCGAGCAAGTAAACCAGACATGATCATCAAGCTACAACAATATCAAAGTAATACATGATGAATCTGACTCAATAATAACCAGATGAACAAATGCAACAGTGTCTAACAAAGCAATCAAGTACAGAAGCCTCGAGAAGGATCAATTATAATCAAGTCAAACTCGAAGATGTACCAAATGCAAATGCAGACTCAAGTCGAAACAGTGGAAGCAGTGTGCAAACAGCAGGTCGAGAAGTGCTCAGGGATGAACACGAAAATGGACAGAGTCGAAGTACATAAGGGATTTAAACACAAAATGGCCAAAGTAACCAAAGTCAGAGATGTCATCAGAAGTCAATATTAAACAAGTCGATGTTGAAATTAATACTCAATGCAAATTCACAAATACAGGAAGATACGAATTAACCAAGTCAGAAATATCGCAAATTACAAATTCGTAATCAATGCCGTGGAAACCAAGTTAATAAAAGAATATGATGAACAGGTCAGAGATGTGGTGTACGATTCAAACTCAATACCGTGATAACCAAGTTACAAAACCATGTCAACCAAATATACATGAATTGAACAAGTCAGAAATAATCACAAGCATCCAAGCATCATCACTCAGCCAAGAAAAATTCAAACGAATTCGTACGAACGAAAATATAGGGATCAAATCCTATATAAAAGCCCAATCATCACTGGCAATAAAATCATCGAATTCAAGCAATCAATCGAGAAAGCAAAAGGAACGAAGAACATACCAGAGATAAGTCGAATTCGATCAAAGCTTCCAGCCGATTTCATAAAAGATTCACAAGCTCTAATTTCATAAGCAACGAAAAGAAGCATCCGAAGCAAGCTACAAGGAATCGATCAAATCGAATCAGGCGCTTCGAGATACAAGCCCTAATTTTAGAGCGAAAAGAGGAACGAAAGGGAAGCCACCATTTCTCACAAAGGAACCAGAGCCAACATTGATAAAAACAGGGCTGCACTTTTTTTCTTGAGTGATAATAATTTGGGTCGGGGTGATTTTGTTTTAAGGGCCGCATTTTTTAGTGATAATAATATTGGGTCGGGTTATTTAAGTTTAAGGGCAAAGAATTTTGTACTCAATTTTTTATTCATTTTTAGCTCTTGTTTTTAAAAGTCTGTACTTTTCAAATCAAACTTTGGTAAATCACCACCTAGAATTTAGGTAGTGTCAGATTGTCTAGTTAGGATTAGTTCAGTAAGTATGGTTTGTGAGTTTGCAAAACTCTATAGGCGGTAGCAGAGTTTGCGAGTCTGTTAGAGTGTTTGTAAGCGGGAGACTGTTTAATTCTAATAGAAATCTGGGAATGCAGCAGTAGGCAGGGGTTGCCGAAGCTGGGTAAATTTTTGTGTGTGATTTACTTTTCAGCATATTTACTTCTCTGCAGTTTGTTTTTGTGTTTAATTTAAGAAAATTTGCTATAACCCTATTCACCCCCCCTAGGGTTAATCTACATCCTGCATTTCCAAATCATCAAAGCAAACATTATCGCCGCCAACTCCAAATGGGTTGGATACTTCCCCTCGTGAGGTTTCAATTGTTAACTAGCATAGGGACAACTTTTCCAATCTGCATCAATACCACACCTAATCTAGTACCACATGCGTCTGTGTATACTATCAGCTCCTCTTTCCCGCTCTAAATAGTCAACACAGGTGCGCTCGTCAACCGTATAAATGCCTACTCACATCTTGCATCCCAAGGAAAACTTTGATTGTTCTTTGTCATATTGATTGACAGCGTGGCTACCTTTGAGAAGTCCTTGATAAACGGTCTATAATATCCCACCAGTCCTAAGAAATTCCTCATATTAATAGTATTCTTGGGTCGGCTCCAATCCTAAACTACTGCCACCTTGGTAGGATTTACTGTGATGACCTACTAAGAGATGACATGACCCAAGAATCTCGCTTTCCTTCCCCAGAAGTGACCCTTTGAAAACTTTGTTTTCAACTTGTGCTTCCATAACACTTCGCGCACAATCCTCAAGCGCGCCTTGTGTTCCTCCTTTGTCCCGGAATAGATCAGAATATCATCCACGAACACTAGTACAAACTTGTTCAGATGATCTCTAAAAGCATAGTTCATAAGATCAACAAAGTATGTCGGAGCATTGTTTAGCTCGAACAGCATAACCAACCACTCATGGAAACACAGTGATCGGCACACTCCCCTTCACTACCTTCAACTGGTGAAATCCCATAGC
Source organism: Allium fistulosum (assembly GCA_030737815.1). Classification (NCBI taxonomy): domain Eukaryota; kingdom Viridiplantae; phylum Streptophyta; class Magnoliopsida; order Asparagales; family Amaryllidaceae; genus Allium; species Allium fistulosum. Next base: position 1,031,033,341 of record CM060902.1, read on the forward strand.
CAAATCCAATTAGGAGAACACCTTCGCATGTGGAGCTGATCGAACAAGTCATCAATACGTGGGAGTGGATAGTTGTTCTTCTTCGTCACCTTATTCAGCTCACGATAATCCACACACAACCTTAGAGAGCCATCTTCCTTAGTGGCGAATATTGTGGGTGCACCCTACTCGGATATACTCCTACGAATGAACCATCTTTTTAGTGGGTCATTTACTTACACCTCCTACTCCTTCTACTCTCTAGGTGTCATAAACCTCAACGACATCATTATAGGTCTATCATCCTTCGTCAAGTTTGTATGACACTAGATCTCTCTATGTGGTGTTAATCTGTCCACTCCTTCAAATACGTCCGGATACTCTCTAACGATAGGCACATATGACAACTCATCATATGGAATCTCAAGCGAATATTGAAAGCTGACCAAAACAATCCTCTGACAGGCAGTTAATTACTACCGTCCACCCTTCCACAGCCCCAATTGTCACCAACAGCTTCTCGCAATCCACTACTATCGCATATTTCCTTAGCTAGTCCATTCCGAAGATAACCCCGAACCCAACAAAATTCAAAACACACAATCACAAAAAAGAGAGCATCCATGACTCGACAAGACCAAACCACGACAAACCATATACAGGTTAGTGGAGCCTCCAACATGGTTCGTCAAATTCAACTGTCAGTCAACTATTTCGGATTTCAATCCTAGTCTATCTACTAGGTCACTGGATATAAAGGAATATGAAGCCCCAGTATCGAATAAAACACATATGGGAACATCATAAAGGGAAAGCATACCATAAATGACAACACCCTTCCCCTTTTCCTTCACCGAAGGAGCACTCGATGAAGTTGGAAAGGTGTCTAAAGCATATGCCTTCACAATCTGTTTATGTTGCACTAGTTATGGACAATTCTTCAGTATATTCCAAGGCTTGCCGCAATTGTAAAACTTCTTCCCATTGGTCTTGCAGTCTCTGACTAGAAGACCCTTATTTCCACAACCATAGCACATAGGATCCCATTTAACCTTCTTCCGAGCATCCTTCCCCTCATTCTTTCCTTGAGACTGCTTCCTCTTCCCAAACCACTTCTTCTTGCCTTCACTGCTTTGTTGCGGTTTTTGACCGCCAATAACAACAATAGTTGATTCAAACTTGAGGTATAAACTCTCTTGGCGAAGAGCTTTGAGCTTTCTTGACGATTCTCTCAAATGGCTCATCGATATGACTCACTGGATTCTCCTCTAAATTATCGTCCAAACCCACAATAAACTTCTCGTTCTTCCTCAATGGAGTGTCGATAAAAGACATCCCATACTTCGAAAAAGCATCGAATTCAACAATGTATTCAGAAATAGACATTTCTCCTTACTTTAAATCAGCGAACCTCCTGAATAACACCGACTTTTGAGCAGCTGAAACGAACTTCTCCTCAAAACTGGCCTTGAACCGGTCCTAGCGAACTGATCCTCAGGTGTAGCAATAGTAATGGCATTCCCCCAGTTCATGGCCAACCCTTAAAGTGTCTAGAGGCCAGCTTCCTCTTCGTCCATCATCAATCTCAATGTCACCAAAGATACGTTCGCAGGTGTCCAACCAATCCTGTACTTTGATGGCAGACTCCATTCTAAGAAATGACTTGCCTTCCAAAGTAGAATAATGTTTGCATGGCTTGGTAAAATCCACCCTCGGCGCTTACATTTGAGCACCACCACCAACAACAACATTTGGAGTAGCCGCTTGGGCATTTTGTAGCATGTTCACCATCATAGCATTCAACATAGCTTGCAAGCCAGGATTTACAGCCCCCGAACCTGCTTCTTGCTCAACTCTAGAGATGGAGTTCCTAACAGTATTTCTTATTTGCCAGCTTATTCTCGATCTGTAACAAGAATGATCAGTCTCTCAAAAAGAAAACTATGATTATGGTACTCATGTGTGCTTGCGACTTATATATACTATATATACTATTGTATTGTTTTGAAAATCAAAATATGTAACAAGTACGCGCTCTCATATATATACACTCTCCCGATTCAGTCTAGGGTGAGAACTCCTTCCCAATCTCTATTGAGTCACAGTATCCCTTAGGTTAAACAATGCAACCTAAGCTCCAATACCAAATGTGACAACCACACTACACCACCAGCACCCAATATACATAAAATAGTGTGCTCCTGTTGTGCCGATTGATGTAGAGTGATCACCAACATTTAAAATGAAACAAACATCACAGAAACTGTAGTATATCTCACGGTGCATGGAATAAAATATAATATCATAGGTATAAAAAAGAAGAGACAGTGATAACTAAGTGATCCAAATTCAGAGTATGGATACGCAAAGTTATACATCATGAAATAGAGTTTATATAATAGAAGTAAACTTATATAAATGTCTTATACTAATAATAATAAGCAAGCACTAACAAGGCTCCTTAGTGTTGCACAGCGTAATAAGAATAGAAATCCATATATAATACGAGATAGCTCCATCCAGATCATCCTCTACACAGCTATTGTGTCGCACCTAGACCTACTACCTAGTTGTTCATTTAAGAGCACCCGAGGTAATAAGAAGCAAAGAATAAAACCTCAAGTCTGAGAACAGTCTGGTGTGAGCGGTAAATGAATCTCAAAGTACTATACTAGTCGATATAGTAAGGAACAAAGGTATATGAATCATACATGACATGTCCCTATAACTAAAGAGTTAGCACATAATAACATGATATGCTACTCTAAGTGTCATAAAGGTGCAATACAACTAAATATGATAACGGGTATCCAGGTATCCTTATCTCCAATACCTATCTTCTGTACTACCCTGGAGTGATAGATTGTGGGGAGAGAAATCCCAATTTTCAGTGTACACTCTTTAGCCTGAAGCTGATAGTAGACCCATTCAACCAATCTAGGGTACATAGATCTATTCAACCGATATAGGGTAACTTTCAACATATCCATGAGCATCCTCACGATACCTCTACCTTGGGTACAATAGAAAACACTTCGAGTATCAATGATCCCTTAGTACGCATATCTGAGCCCTTACCTTTGCTCCAATTAGCCTCCATTATCTTGGAGGAACCATTCTACATTCCCTTACTCGATGACTCCTTTCAACATCAAGTCGTCACCTTTGAGGAACCATTCAACATTCCCCATTCTATGACTCCTTCTTACATCGAGTCGTCTTCTTTGGAACCTAACTCCATTCAACATCGAGTTACCATCCAAGAACTCTAACGTTCATTATATTGTTACATCGCCATCAGCCATCATGCAAATGACCCAACATCTCTAGCATGACCTCTTGAACCCCTATACCAACCCCAGAAGTTCCCTCCCCATAGGACCAAGTAGGAGAGCTCGGTACAGGCTTCTGAACTTGGTACCGACCTTTGTACTTGGCCAACTAGTGGCCAAGTCTCTTCCCATCCCATTCCTTACTTCTAGTGCTTCCTACCCATATGCTTTGACCCCGACCTCTCTACTCCAAATCAAGTTGTCATGTTTTCAAAGCACCCTACTTCGAATCCTAGAAACAAGTCGTCATAGCCTCAAGCACTTAGCCAATCTCCAATCCATCACATTTGGCAACCCCTACTAGCTAACATCTCCCCCTCCCTAAGTCGTTGTCGAAATGGAACAACACAGAGAGCTCGGTATGTCTCAAATCGGTACTGACCTCTGTACTTAACGAATTTGGAGTTGCGATTTGGACCACGAGCTCTTCCCATACTCCAAAATCCGCTTTTCAAGTTTTGCCCAATTTCGTCCAGTTTTGCCTCCGATTTGCCCAATCTCTCAACCTAACTTCTTAACATCCAAAACACTAGTAAACGACATAAAGCACAACATACAATCATGAAATAACATGCGTATACATCCATTCATACAGTCAATACAATAGAATATGGTAGTCAAACTAGTTTCACTCTAAATCTAAGTTTTACATTAGAATATGCATGTATAAATGATAGGAGTTACAGTAGCATGTGAATATGAGTAAACAGATTACAAAACCAATTTTAATACCATTTCAAAATCTCTAATTTCTAATCATAAACATGTATAAATAAGTGTGTAAAGTTAGAAAACACTTTTTAGATCAAAATCATGTTAAAAATAATCATTTTAACTATATAAACATGTATAGATGAGCAAGAGGTCAAGAACCACTCACCAAATACCTAAAATACCTAATTTCTTCCTTAAATCTGAAGTGGACAGCAAGGAAGAAGTATTGAAATCAATAAAAATGATAATCTCTAGCTTCTACATGCTAATCCCCTCTCAAATCTATGCTAATCCCCTCTCAAATCAATGATTTGGCTAAGATTAGTAAGGAAAAGATGTGATTTTTGATGAAATTAGGGCTAATGGAGGTTTAGAACTATTTTGAGGAAGAAGAAAATGACTTAGGTCAGTTCCAACCTCCTCCTATTAGCACAAATTTTGAAGTGGTTTAGTGGGTCTAAGCACGGGCATAGTTAATTACTCACTAAAATTGACCAACAACAACCAAAATTTAAAACCGTAATACCGTGAATGTATTAGTACTCATGATATACAACCTGAACACAACATAATATATTTAGGATATGAAAGGCTAGAGTTATTTCAAAGAAAGAGATTATTCCTTAGGAAAGCTAAATAAAAGGGTATAGGTTTATAGAAAATACAAATATGCTTTCGTATCCACTCGACTCGTTTTAGCGTGTCACATACCTTATCTGTAATGAGCCATACCCAACGAAAGCCAAGATGTTCGCTCCACCTTAGGATCTGATACCAATTGTAACAACTTGACTTTTCGACTCTCGAATGTCGACGCTAATACATTCATGGTATTCATGTGTCGAACACCCAAGTGTCGGAATGACATAAAGTTAGGGTAAAAATAAAAATAAAAAGAAATAGAACAAGCAAGGAAGAACATTGCGTTAGAATCCCATTGCAGAACGGTAATATATAATATCAAAAGAACAGTAGAAAGGGTTACTCTGAAACAGGGATTTCAAAGTTACAAAACCTAAGTACTATCATCACCCTGGGCAGTTATAACCGCCTGTCATCATAATGGTGATATATACATAGCTAAAACAAAAGAACGGAAATAGAAATAGATAGATAATGAAAGCCTCCAGCTCATCTTCTGAACTCTGAAGCGTCTATGGTAAAACCTGCCATACTCAACCTGCTCAAAGGAGTACGTGAGGATTTAGGGAAAACAAAAAAAAAGCGTCAGACATAATTTTGGTATGTGAAAACTCAAGATACATGAATACTTGTAACAATAACTATTGAGACCGTACGAATTCTCGTAACAGTTTTTCTCTCAAAAGAAACCGACCATTCATTAAGTTTAATATAGTGATATGATAAATAATGTCTAAGGTGTAGGATATAATCATATCAAATAGCTGTGATGCTTACATTGGTCACACCACAACATATTTATGTTACATTTAAAACTTCTAATTCTGTTCGCATAATGGATTTTTCCATGGAGATCTCTTCGATCGACACCGAATCCAATCTCATGCATAAGGGTCAAAAAGTACCTTTCAAGCAACACATATCTATAGATAAAATATACCATTAAGGTAAATATAAGTGGCCTAGTGTCTGAGCAAAAACATGGACAATGTGAACCAAATATCATCAATTCCCACCGGCTAATAATCGATAAGTATCTCCATCTATGGAGTAAATAATAATCTGACATGGGTCGCTAACCCTAGGTCGTGCATCCTACTTTGTTTTTTGTCATTTCCGATGTCGAGGTTACGTTTGGCATCTTTCACACGAGTCTTCACCATCGAACAAAACAAAACTCCCTAAATGGATTTGCATATCTCGAACAGATCTTTAATCACTACATGGATTCGAGCATCTAGAGAAAATCTCAAATCTCCACATAGACCCTTTTTCAACCGCTTCCAAAAGTAGAACTCGTATACTAGTTTTGAAGTGGTATTCGGTAAGTAAAACACTTACCAATCCCGGACTCTTCAAAACCAATCGATGAATTTTCGGCTAAGATTCTTTCAAAAGTAAGTGAAAACTAGAGGGGTTTCATACCAATACTCCTCCCTGGGGGTACTCATTGGTATGAAATCATGAAATGTTTCAACTACCTCTTAAGTTAATATTTGATGAAGTCCAATAATCAACAAATCGATTGTTTAGTCAAACCAATTTATAATACAAATCAATATTCATACGCTTAGCTCATTTACGACATTCCAACTTAACTATTCCTTATTCAAGAGTGAAGCTAGGTAAGTTAGAGCACTGGTTGCATCAAAGCCTTGCCTAGACACTTCATTCTTGAATCTCGCAAATAGATATTTAGTGCTAAGTATAATATTAATTGTTTCCATAAACAATAAGAAATCAACATGATTAGCGTTTCCGACATTTTTCAACTTGCTATTCCTCGGTCAAGAGGGAAACTAGTAGGTTAGAGCTATCCCTACTCGACATCAATCTTAACTCTTACAAATAGATAAGCCTTACTTCACTGCCTTTTAATGTTAAGCATAGATAATTACTTTTCAAACAAGTGATCAAATAATTAACTTTTTAGGCACTAAGCAATTCTAACCCCTTTACGAAAAAATTTGTATATATTTTTAAAATACTTGAAAAATACTTATAATAGGTTTTAAAACACTTATCTAAAATATTACTTGAAAATAACAAATTTACAATTTTCCTTAAAACTTGAAAATGACATGTTTTACTGTAAAAACCTCTTCTTTAAAAATTTAAAATTAATTCTTACAAATTCATAAATACCTCAAACCACTTTTAAAATACTCTACTAATAGTTAGTAAACACTTGTAAAATGAAATACATACTTAAATTTAAATATCTTTTCAAACCTTTTTGAGTCTAAAAATCAAGTCTAAACGGGGAAGTTTTGCACAAATTCAGTTTTGGTCATTTTCGAGATGTTACTTAACTTTTTACTATCCAAGATTTTAATAACAATAAATATACTTATAAAACATTATAATTATGGTGAGAAAGCCCCAAGGATCTCCCTATAAAGTTCCATAAACATTGCCAAAAATATGGCAATTCTAAACTGCATTTATAGCGACTATCGCTATAAGTGCACTTTCAAATCCGAGTTGTATTCAAACCTATGTAAAACTACAACCTATGTGCTTTGTTCCAATACTTTGATATATGTTGTACAAGTTCATTTAAGTCCATTCAAGTCCGTTCAAATCTATACATATGCTATTTGCTTTCAAAGCAAGAATCAAAATAAATGTTTTCACATATGTCCATATTAATTCAACAACATTAATACAACCAAAAATTGTCATATATATGTGATATTTTCTGATTAAATTGGTGTGTTAGCTCACCTTTTATCCAATAAACAACTAGAATCCAAACATCTAAGTCCAACCTCAACCTAGCAATACCTTTCCCCCCTTCTATTTTGCTTGCCTTGCCTTGCCTCCAAAACCCCTAATGGCCTTAGTGTGGGGGAAGAGGATGGCTTTGCTTTTTCAACTTCTAACTAGGTAAAAGATTTTGTTATGTAGTGGTAAGGCTTCTATCCAAGTTTGAAGTAATTTGGATTTGATTTGCAAATTTTTTCCTTTAGGAAATTATGAAGAGGAATAAGAAGAAGACATGAATTTTTCAACTCAAAGCTTTGTGCACACCTGATAGCCTAATTGTTATGTCGACTCTATATTACCAATCCTTTCCAGAATTGGGGATGGTCCTATATATCGAGGAGACAACTTTCCAGCCCTTCCAAACCCGATTACACTTCTCATTGAAGGAACCTTTACAAACACAAATTCTCTAACTGAGAACTCCAAGTCTTTGTGCTTCTTGTCTGCATAGCTCTTCTATCAATTCTGTGCTCCCTTGATTCGCTTCTGAATCTCTATAAACTTATCTGATGCTTTTCAGATCATATCTGGCCTAAGCACAAGACAATCCCCAAGTTCTACCCAACACGATGGAGATTTGCAAGGCCTTCCATACAACTCTTCAAATGGTACCATCCAATACTAGCCCGATAACTGATTATTGTATGAAAACTCAACAAGTGGTAAGTGTTCTTTGCACAAACCCCCAAAATCTATAATGGATGCTCTAAGCAAGTCCTCCAATACTCCGTTCACCCTACCTTTGCCCATCTGTCTGTGGATGATAAGCAGTACTTAAACTGAGTTTAGTCCCTAAGGCCTTATGCAAACCCTTTCAGAATTGGCTTGTGAATTTCGGATCTCTATCACTCACGATATCACAAGGAACACCATGTAATCTGACGATTTCCTTAGCATATAACTTAGCCAAGCTAGAAGCTGTTCTCATAGTCTTAACAAGTAAGACTTGCGCACTCTTGGTCAATCGATCCACAATAACCAATGCATCTTCGTTACCCCTGATCAACTTAGGCAATCCGTCGATGAAGTCCATGGAAATATGCTCCCATTTCCACTTAGAATCCCAAGCGGTTGAAGTAGTCCAGCCATCTTCCAGTGACTACCTTTCAAGTGTTGGCAGTTAGCACACCTACTTATAAAAATAGAAACATCCCTCTTCATGCCCTCTCAACTGAACGATCTCCTTATGTCTTGATACATCTTAGTGACCCCAGGATGTATCGTCAACCTAGAATGGTGACTCTCCACTAGAACTTCCTGCCTAATCCAATCAACATTTGGGGCATATAACCTACCATTCATTCTCAAAATGCCACGGCCATCTACCTCAAATCTCGGCCACCTCTTCAGTGCCTCATCCTCGCTTACATTTTTAGCTACCTTGGAAAATTGAAGATATTTAAGATGTCACTCTTCGTTATGACTAATCAGAGTCAGACAAACCTCAACATTTTCCATAATTGCATACCTCCTACTGAGCGCATCAATTATAACATTAGCTTTCCTGGGTGTATATAATATATCCAGTCATAGGTTGCAAGAAACTCCAACCACCTTTGTTGCCTCATGTTTGAGTGTTTTTGTGCAAAAAGATACTTCAAAGTTTTATGATTCATATATAACTCGAACCTTTCACCTAGAAAATGATGCCTCCACATCTTTAATGCGAATACCACTGTTAACAACTCCAAGTCATGAGTTGCATACCTCGCTTCATGTGGTTTCAGCTACTGACTCATATGAGCAATAACCCTTCCATGCTGCATCAACTCAGCACCAAGTCCCGATCCACACGCATCAGTATAAACAGTCAACCCTCACCTCCATCTGGTATAGTATGAACAGGAGCACTAGTCAACTTTTCCTTTAACTCTATGAATGCTTGCTCGCATTTACCAGTCCACATAGATTTAACATTTTCCTTTGTCAATTTCATTAAGCGAGAGGCAATCTTCGAGAATTCCTACATGAATCTCCTATAATAACATGCTAGATCCAGAAAGCTCCAAATATCAGTTACACTTTCCGGTTTCTTCCAGTCCTAATGGCCACAACCTTAGCGAGATCAATAGAAATACCCTCTGGCGAAAGAACATTACCCAAGAACTTAACTTCTGAAGTCAAAAATCAAACTTCGAGAACTTAGCCTTCAATACATGCTCTTTTAGTGTTCCTAAAACAATCCTAATATGGAATGAATGTTCCTCCTCGATCTCAGAATATACCAGAATATCATCGATAAATACAAGGAAAAACTTTTCAACATATTTTGGAAAACCTGATTCATTAGGTCCATGAAATATGTTGGAGCATTAGTTAGGCCGAATAGCATAACTAATCACTCATAAAACTGGTCGGATTTAAAAGCAGTCAAGGGTACACTCTCCTCTGCCACCCTCAATGGATGGAATCCTGTAACAATATCAAGCTGAGAAAACACTCGAGTTCCATAAAGCTGATCGAATAAGTCATCAATCATAGGCAAAGGATACTTATTCCTAACAGTTCATTTGTTGAGCTTGCGATAATCTATAGATAATCTTAAGGAACTATCCGCCTTCGTGGCAAAGATGATGGGAACTCCCTAACTCAAACGACTTGGTCGGATCAAGCCCTTTCGTAACAAATCAATAACCTGATTTGTTTGCTTTAACCTCTCCTTTGGGGCATGTCTACGAACGGGTAACACGATAGGTTTTGCATCCTTTAGTAAATCGATGCGAAATTCTATATCTCGGTGAGGTGGTAAGCCTGAAACCTCTTAAAAGACATCCTCAAACTCTTGAACAACTATGATCAAACCTAACTCCTCCTCTTCCACATCTAGAGAATAAAGAAAAGTACTCATAAGAGAGATAACCAATCCATCTCACAAGGCACTACTAGTTTCTTCCATCCCTCGTTCATGGGTGACATAGTACGCTTAGCACAATACAAGATAGCATGATTCCAAGATAGCCAATCCATCCCAAGCAAAAAATCAAAGCCTCAAAAACCTTAAACATACATATCGCTAGGAAGGAGTTGATTAAAGAAAGAAATCGAAACTCCTAAATAAATCATACTAAGATTGGCCGAACCCCCAACCGGGTTCGACACACAAATAGAATCCAAAGCTATATTTGGCTCTAATTTCAACTTATCAACAAGAGTATGAGAAATGAAACTAAGAGAAGCATCATTATCAAATAAGACATGAATGAGAATGCTAAAAATAGATAGAATACCTTTTGGAACTTGGTTCCCCTTTGCAGCTGTAGAAGTGGAAGGTGTTGAAGCTAGTGCGAAAGCTCAAGGCTATTCCCTCTTTCGGAGCATCAGACATTCCCTAGCAAAATAACTTGGCTGGTGGAAGTTGTAGCAGCTCCATGGTGCAAATTAGGCCTTGGCTGTCTATGGCTCTAACTTTGGAACCTTAGCAATTGGTGCTTTTACTAACGGTGCTTTTTCCACTTGCCTTCCCTTACTCAACCTATAATTCACAGCAAAGTTTCCTTTTGTAACAACTCATACCTAGATGGACCTAAATTTCGATAAAAATCGAAACCCAAGTCCATCTAAGCACAGACCATTGGATTTGGTACCTGCAAATAAGCAGGAGCATTATCAAAGATTGATAGAAATCTAAACTCACAGCGGAAACAATAATAGGATAAAAATACTAATTATTACTACTACATTGGAAGTATGGTATTCCTTAGATAGCAGGTTGTCACATCACCATTAAGCATGATAGAAAAGAAGGCTTCTCCAATAACTAAACACATCCAGCTCCAGTGACATGTTCCTCTAAATCTAACTTGTGGGTTATAATGAGGAGGGGGTTAGAACAACATTCTGATGACTGGAAAATCTATAAACTGTTCATAACATAAATTTATCTGATTGGTTTCCATTTAATTGTTATGTCTATTAAGGTTAGCAATTCTAATATAACCTTGCACTTCATACACGATTACTTACCTACCCATTCCCAAGGTACAAAATATAGACAAAGCCTTATCAACCACCTAATACTTCCATACCCATTCGCCACTTAATACTTCTAAATATAAAGCGGGCTTCAACTATCACCACATAATACTTTTAAAAGAGAAATAGGAAGACTTGGCCATTACCTTAATCGAGGTAGACTCCGTCATTTAAGACTTATTCCCAAGGTGGACTTCTAGCATTGTCATTATTAGTCTATTGGCCCTAACTACAGAGACATTTGACCACTATATATGGCTTTATTATTTATAATACCATACCACTAGCGCATCTATTGTTATTAAAGTCTTAGAAATGTGAGAGACTGTACCCAAGCCACTTAATACCTCATTAATAAGGACTAGGCAGGCCTCTGACCATTTAACACCTATTTATAGGTAGGCCTTTGCCATTTAATACCTAACCCCAAGGCGGATTCCTCACCGGTACTATCTAGTTGACATTGCTTGGAAATATCATTTGGCTACTTAGTACTTCTTTTATAGAAAAGAGGCGAATCCTAGATCAGTCACTTAATACCTCAAACCTGAAGCGAACCCTTCCCGAGATATATATCATCACTCTTAATTATAAATATGGAATCTCACTAGGTTACTTCTTTCATAGAGAGGCAGACCTTAAGATAGTCACTTAATACCTCAACACTGAAGTGAACCTTTTTAGAGATATCCTTATTTATTTGGAATCTCGCTAGGTTGCTTAATACTTCCTTTTAGGAGAGAGGCGGACCGTGCAGCTACTTAATACCTCAAACTAGAAGCAAACCCCTATGAAGATATCCATCATCGCTCCTAATTCCAAATTTGGACCATTTAATAATTTTCAATTGAGAAAGCAGGTCCAACCTCTTATGCAATCATTGTTCCTAGAATTAGTGATATCTCACATCAGTAGTAAGTGCACCCGACCGCTAGTAGCCTCAAAGTGAAGGACAGTCTTCCGTCGAGTGACACTACTGACCTTGCATCACTAACCTACTAAGTCCAGTTAATCATTCTAGTTCTTTACTTGTACTATCATAGGTTGACATTGGACTTAGCTTACTAATTCCCTTTTTATTTAAGGCAATAAGATTTACCTTAAATACTTATTTGCCCATAAATCCCCTTTTAACGCTCATAAATGTCAATTTGTCCATAAAATCCTAATGGACATTTCGTAAGGCATTAATGTATGATAACTAATTTCAAATTAATAACCTTTTTATAACTATTCCATTTTTATCAGTCTCATTAATCCATTTGTCTCTATTAATTATAACTCCCAAATCCATTTCCATTAATTACCCATTAATTAGAGTTACGGTCTTTATTCCCATACTAACCAATTGTAACCCTTAATCTAATCCTATCCATTATTTCTCATTTTAATTGACATTACAATCTTTTATTTCCTATTAATTATTGATAATTCCTGATTTACTGCCCATTAATAGAAATTACTACATTTCCTAATTCTGCTTATTTATTTCCCTAAATATAATAACAACTAACGAACGTTATGCATAAATAATGCATGAATAAACGTTGTTCTTCTTTATTAACACAATATATATGTATAAACTGCCTAATAAAACTACCTATTCGTAACGAAGTATATTTTAATCATAAATATGCAACTACAATATGCTTTCCATATTTTAACTTGCTCGAATTAAATTCCTTAGGAAGATATTCCGCTATGATTTTCATAAGTTGGTTTTACACAAAAAGAAAAAATTGATTTCGTTTGAAATGACAAGGAATGTATAATTTCTTTTTAATTGGAATAGACAGTGTAAACTATGGAGAATAAATCTGTACTTTACACATATCTTCCCCTTTTATTTGTCGGTATTCCTTGTAAAATCAAACGCCGCCCTTGGAAAAAGTAAAAAAATGTATAAAAATCAAATGGATGTTGTTCCCACAAATTAAACTATTGAAAATTTACAACATAACATAAATTGGGAAGTAATCCAAAAACCTATTTTACACCTAAGTACAGATCTAGAATAAATATATACAACATTCAAATGCTAAAATCTTTGGGGCTGATTCCATATCTAGATATTAAACATATTTAAATTAGATCTAAAACAAAAATATATAGGAAATAGTTTTCTACACAATTTAATCCTATAATTCACAAATAAAATTGATTTAGGCATAAAAATTGAACGTATGCCAACAGAATAGATTTAAAATCATAGACAATATATATAATTTCCCACTCACCTTTTAAAAGTGATCCAAATTTCTAGATCTGAAGTAGAACCTTTAATTCATCTCCATATCCTTTTTAATCCAAGAAATATGTATGAAAAGGGTATATACATATATTGGAATTATAAATCTGGGAAGAGATTTGGGATTGAGAGAAAAATAGATACAAATATACAAATATATATATATATATATATATATATATATATTACCTCAAATATGCGTATAGTTGATTCTCTTCTCTTCTCTTTTTATTTAATTTTTATTCTTCTCCAATTTGTATGAACATAGATATAAATATCTTATTTTTATAATTTAGAAATATAGTGGAGAAGAAGAAATTACAAAGCTTCGGTACTGCCTCCAGAATAATATGAGAAGAGAAGGGAGGGTTAAACCTAAATTTATAAGCGCAAGAACCAACCTTGACCGTCAAATCGAAATATATTAAATCCGAGCCGTTGGGCATAGGCCAACCCTAGCTGCCGCATAGCGAGCGGTTGACCATCCCTACCTACAGGTCGACCACCCCCAGTCGACCGCTCATAGTGGCGGGTCGACTTATGGGCCAGGGCTAATTAATATAAAACGTTAATTAAATTCTAATCGAATTATTTTCATTCCAAATTCGTTTTTATCCATAACTTCTTTATTTGGACTCCGATTGGAAAACTCCAAATATGAAAGTTGCTCGGAAGTTCGACACAAATGCAATGGTCCAATTCCATCATTTGCACAAATTCCATTTTTAGAACTAAATTAATTAACTAACTAAATAAATAATGCCAAATTACAGGGTGTTACACCTTTCTTTCCAAACTTATGACAAACTACCCTAAAAATATCTCTCGTCGGCTAAAAATTTCGCTTGTTGTCCTCAGTTGATGTAGCAATAGATGGCTTCGGTGCTAAGCTCTCAAACCTTAACCCCATGTTCACCAAATTCACATAAGACCCCAAGATGTGATTTGTCATATTACCCTTGAAATCTAAGAGCATCGCTGTGATGATATCTCATTTCTCTTCAATAACATATCTATCATACCAGATCTGAACCAAGATAAGGCAATGAATCAGTTATCATACTCCGTCATTGTCATGGCCCCTTGACTCAAGTCGAGGAAGCTCCTAAAGAACAAAGTCTTCCCCGATTTTAGGACAAACTTCATCTTGAATCCCTCCTTAAATTAGGCCCAAGAGATGTCATTCTCTTGGACATTAGCAGTGATAGAACTCCACCAATCCATGGTTGCGTCTGTCAGATGCTATGACGCCAACCGACGCTTCATTGCATCATCTAGCTCCATATCCCTAAATATTCGATCACATAATTTGATCCAAGTCTAGACTTCTATGATCATCTCTGTACCACCAAACATCTTACCTCCTAGCCTCTCATAATCACGGTAGATTGAAGAAAAATTCACCTGAGGCCTGACCTGCATTACCTCCTCTATAATATCCACCCTTCGTTCCCAATTAGAGCAAAATTCCTTGGTGCTCGATCCCCACAATATGTGACGGTACTACCCTGACCACCTTTACCTCTACATCCTCGAACGTTGGCAGCTCTAGTACTCATAATGTACAACCTGAACATAATAGAATATATTTAGGATATGAAAGGCTAGAGCTATTCCAAAGAAAGAGATTATTCCTAAGAAAAGCTGAAAAAAGGGTATAGGTTTATAGAAAATAAAAATACGCATTCGTATACACTCAACTCATTCAAGGGGGTCGCTTACCCTATCTCTAATGATTCATACCCAACCAATGCCAAGGTGCTCACTCAACCTTGGGCTTTGATACCAAAAGTAACGACCTGACTTTTTTTCCCTCGAATGCCGACATTAATACACCTATATGCCAGAAAGAGAGAAAGTTAGGGTAAAAATAAAATGAAAATGAAATATAATAAGCAAGGAAGAACACAGCATCAGAATCTCATAGTAGAACGGTAAAATATAATATCAAAAGAACAGTACAATGAGTTACTCTGAACACAAGAATTTAAGAGTTACAAAACCTAAGTACCATCATTAGTTGGACAGTTATAACTACCTGTCCTCACAACGATGATATATACCTAGCTACAACGGAACAACAGGAATAGAAATAGATAGATAATGGAAGCCTCCAACTCGTCTTCTAAACTCTAAAGCATCCAAGGTAAAACCTATCATACTCAGCCTACTCGAACGAGTATGCGAGGATTTTAGAGAAAACAAAAACCAAGTGTTAGACATAAGTCTGATATGAGAAAACTTGAGATATGCGAATACATGTAACTGTAACTATTGAGACCGTTTGGATTTTCGTAACATATTTCCCCTTAAAAGAAACCAACCATTCATCAAGTTTAATATAGTGATATGATAGATGATTCCTAAGGTATAGGATGTAATCATATGAAATAGCTGTGATGCTTACATTGGTTACACCACAACATATTTAGGTTACATTTAAAACCACTAAGATACGTTCGCATAATGAATTTTTCCATGGAGATCTTTTTGGTCGACGCCGAATCCAATATTCTACACAAGGGTCAGAAAGTACCATTCGAATGTCGTATATCTCTAGATAAAATATATCATCTTTAAATCTCACAAATAGATAAGTCTACCTCTTCGGCTTTTAGTGTTAAGTATAGTATTAATGATTTTCATAAACAATAAGAAATTAACACGATTGACACGTTTTCAACATTTTTCGACTTACTATTCCTCGATCAAGTGGGAAACCGATAGGTTAGAGCTCAATTGCTTCATCCCTACTTGACATTAATCTTAAAACTAACAAATAGATGAGCCTTACTTCATCGGCTTTTAGTGTTAAGCATAGTTAATTACTTTTCAAACAAGTAATCAAATAATTAACCATCTAGCCACTGAGCAATTCTAACCCATTTTTCTTAACCATTTGTATATACTTTTAAAATTCTTGAAAATACTTATAATAGGTTTTTAAACACTTATCCAAAATATTACTTGAAAATAACAACTTTACAATTTTCCTTAAAACTTGAAAATGACATGTTTTATTGTAAAACCTCTTCTTCAAAGATTTATAATTAATTATTAAAAATTCATAAAGACCTCAAACTACCTTAAACTAGTTTAATAATAGTTAGTAAGCACTTGTAAAAAGAATGAAACAAAATACTTAAATTTAAATATCTTTTCAGACCTTTTTAAGTCCAAAAATCAAGTTTAAACAAGGCGGTTTTGCACAAGTGCTGTTTTGGTCATTTTCAAGATGTTAAGTTTTTATTCTCCAAGCTTTAATAGCACCAAACATACATATAAAATATTATAAATATGACGAGAAATCCTAAGGATCTCTCTACAAAGTTCCATAAACATTGCCAAAACAAATGCAATTTCGAACTGCATCTATAGCGACTATTGCTTTAAGTGCACTTTCAAATCCAAGAAACTTAAGTTCAACAACTACAACCTATATGCTTTGTTCAAAGACTTTTATTTATGTTATACAAGTCCATTTTGGACCGTCTAAATCCATATATATATATATATATATATATATATATATATATGCTAGTTGCTTTCAAAGCAAGAATCAAAATCATTGTTTTCACATATGTTCATATTAATTCAACAACAATAATATAATCAAAATCATCATATATATGTGATATTTTCCAATCATATAGGTGAGTTACCTCAACTTTTATCCAACAAACAACTAGAATCCAAGCGTCTAAGTCCAACCTCAACCTAGCAACGCCTTTCCCTCCTCTTTTTCTTGCCTTTGCCTTGCTTCCAAAACTCCTATATTGCTCATAGTCTTAGTGCGGGGGAAGAGGATAGCTTTGCTTTTTCAACTTCTAACTAGGTAAATGGTTTTGTTATGTGGTGACCCTCACTCTGAAACACATAGATTTTTTTTTATTTATTCAAGAGGAATTCACCACTAAACCCCAATTCTTTTATATTTGAATTTTTTTTTAGTTTCCAAATATTTTTCCCAAGACCCTGGATTTACTAATATAATAATATCAGTATACAAGGATTAAAACAATTATATATTTGATGATATACAATTGTTCCTTTATTATTATTAATATATATATATTTTTTATATCAGAGTCAATTTAAATCAAATTGAAAACAAAATATCATACAAGCTATTGACAAACCACTTATTTCCTTTTTAAATCTTATTCTACTGCCAGAGGTATATTTTTAGCAAATTTTAACACCTAAACTTTTTATCTGACTATATATATTAATCTGCCTAAATAAGGCTATTAGCATTTATTTGTTCTTATGATAGTTATTAGGCTCATGCATAAAATTATTTCAAGATCCTACTTGCAGTTAGGAACATTAAAAGTTGATTTCCTAATCACTGTTTCAAATTAAACAATTGAAGTTAGATTGCATTTTTTTAAAGTTTAACATTGTACAGATTTTTGTTGCTTGGTATATCACTAAAATTGCTTGGTGTTATCTAAGGGCTGCTTGGTGCTTTTCTTGGTTTTGTCCCAGATGCACTCACACTTCATCAATTGAAATGAAGAGGTTCCAGGCTCCAAGGGTTAGACCCATGGCCACCTTGGCTGGTCATAGTCCCTTATTTACCACTTTCAAACCCATGTTTATCAAATAGACTTTTTCAAAAGCTTTTCCTATTACCAGCATAATTCTTCCTTATGTATGTTCTTGGGGGATCATCCATTTTTTTTAGCGACCAAAATCACAAAGTGCTTCCAGGTTTGTTTCTTTCCTAATCTTTTTTTTTAAAAGTTCAGTATCTTCCAAGTCTACTGCTCTCATAGTGCTATTTGAAATTTAAATATTCAAATGCATACAAACTTCCAGAACTCATGCACTTGCCAGTATCATTTACCAGCCATGCACAAATTCATATCATTAGAATATTCTATAAAAAAAATCTTGAGAGTTCATTTCAAAAATCAATCCCCTTAGCTGTTTAATTTCCATAAGGCAAAATATAGGCAATAAAAATCAGAGATCAAATATATATACACATATCATATGTATATGATATGTCTATCAGACATTCATCAAATAAAGTAGTAGTTAACCAAACATCATCATTGATCACACACAACAGGTTTTTGCTTAAGTACATATTTTCAACCCAAATACTTAGAATGTTTCCTACAAGTACTTCAATTACAGAAATAAAATTTGTCTAGTGATTTCATTACAATGCAACTGCAAATGTTAAAACAAGTCTCTCTTATTTATACTAGCAGCCAATGCCTTCTTTACTCATCATGCCAACTTCAATTTCCTGCAAGCAATTCATTTAGCTGCCCCAAAGAATTTTGAGACACCCAGATGATTGCAAAGGCAACCAAAAGGGTCAGTTTACACTAGTATGAGCATTTATCAATTTTGTATACATATACATAAATTTAGTAATCTTGCAGTGCCTTCCTAGTTTAACAGGTTTTATACTAGCATGTTTTGGTTCATACAAAGTGATACAAACATACATTCATCTATTTACACAGCAAACAGTTAAAATAAACATATGTACAATTCTTAATTCATTCTTACCCAATCTTAGATAAGTAAACTCAAGTTTTATACTCCAATTTTCACCCAGCAGCTAACCAGATCATCACATAAATCCTGGTTAGTTTAACTCCCTGTCTAGATATTCATAACCCAGATTTCTATAAATCCCAATCCCATTCCTTATTTAATTTATGGTCTACATCTCCTTGTCAAATGAACACTATGTATGCATTGTGAAGGAAACTCCCAGGTTGTTTAAATTATTCCAACACACAAAGGCCTCAGGGTGCAGTTGCACCATGCATATACTTGCTTCCACCTGAAGTAAGTAGATCATTGACTAACCCCCAAGTGACCAATTTAGTTTTTCTTACATTCATATTTCAGAAAGATATAAATGCTTGTATATCTTCTGGTTCAACCCCATGTTCCCCCCATTTAATCTATATCCATGTTTAATGATGATGAGATGGAACAAAAAAAAAAGCTCAAATCATGTTAACTCTAAAAGCCTACTTACAGATTAATGCTCCAAACAAAAATGCACCAATAAACATCCATATCACCCATAACAAATCATTTCAGAGATTCAAATAACTCATAATATTTTTAGGCTGCCTGCAATAGGACTTAATGCCATTGCATACAAAGGATAAATACTCACATAATGTTTTTCCTTTCACTGCCTTAATTTCTTAGAACAGTAAATCCCCCAAAGCCTCAAGCTAGTGTTTTTCCTTGCTTATTTTATTTTTGTTTTGATCCCGAGAGAGTGATGGTTTTGGCTATGTGCAGTTATTTATAATTCCATTCTAGGGTTTAAGAAAATGGGTAATTCCCCTGATACCCTTAGATGTTTATTTACACATCATATTCCTGTGTGAGCATAAATTGAAAATGCACACATTTTGGGTACTTTAATTAGCTATTTCGGGGATCATGCATTTTTAAACACTCAATACTATTTTCATGACTCTTTTCTACCCATGCAATAAGCATGTGACCCTCAGTTTCTTTTTCTTTTTTTTTACAAGTTTAACAAATCTGAAAATCTCCTTTGTATATTTTTTCTACCTATTTGTTATTTCCCCTTAATCATGCATACTATCATACCTTATTATGTAATGTAAAATCATTTACCCAAATTATTTGCTTGGAATAAATATGGGATGGAAACTTTTATTTGATTCTATATATGTGTATATATATATTTCTGCCTTTTTGTCAAATCAGCAACTCCTTTTATATTTAAATTAAAAATCACATATATTATGCTAATTATTTCTGGCACAATTATAAGACATGTAAACTTTTGCATTAAACTTACAGCAAACACCCCATATCTATTAAATGTATATATATATATATATATTTACATAATTCTTTGACCATAAAGCTATATTTATTTTGAGTTCCAATTTTTCTTCTAACTACCTTAATTCCTTGCATTTTATCAAACAGAAGCTCCCATGCAATTTTATTTATTGCCAAATTCTTTTCTGTTTTAATGCAATATATATATTTTTATATATCTCAGAATTTCCTAATATAAATATATATATTATTTTATTTTATTTTAGGGTCATTACATGTTATATGGTGGTAAGGCTTTATTCCAAGTTTGAAGTGATTTGGATTTGATTTTCAAATATTTTGCTTTAAGAAATTATGAAGAGGATGAAGAAGACATGAATTTTTTAACTCAAAGCTTTGTGAATTTGTGGATGATAACTAAGGGTATGCCCCTCCTTATATAGGCTCCATTTGGTTTTGCTTAAGCTTTCCTTCACCTCCATTCATGCTATGGAAGAGTCACCTCCCGTCGCTTCTCCTATAAGTCGCTTCTTCTTTATGTTAATTATGATTTTACCCCTCTTATGATAATATCTCTTATCCTAATAGAAGCTTCTAGAACATTCCAGGATTTATATAGAGGTGTGTGTTAATTAGTTGCTACTATGTTTATTTGATCAATAGTCAAGTGCACAAGAGTTCGAAATACTTATATCGATCGAAAAGCTGTTTACCAATAAACCGATTTTCGGTCATATTATCGATATTTCTTCGAAGAATTTTTTAAAAACTAATTTCAAAAACAATTTTCTCATCATTAATTATCAATTAATTGATGGTAAATAAGGTTATAAAATCATATTTATAACACTTAATTATATTTCAAAATGTTTCGATATTCGAAGATGAAGTGTTCGAATTTCAGGGCCGCTACAGATTTGTAGCAAGTAGCCCTTGCATTTTAAAGAACTCTATCCTCGACTCCATCATCTTCAAGATGTCTCCAATTCAATGCTTGTACCAGTTCAAAGCAGTTTTTGGATAATATATCCGATCTAGGTCTCTCCAAACCAACAACAATAGTTTCAAAACTAGCCAAGATTTCATAGTTGGTTATTTAACCATCAAATAGACAAACAATCCAATCAGAGATTTATTTTCATATGAAAACCAATCATGGTTAAGCACATAAGCAGCCACCAAGCCTCATTAATTAATCCTTTCATTAACTAAAATCATTTTTCAAATATTCGTATTAAAACACCTTTTTCAAAAGATATATTCACCAACCCTCTCTACTCTTTTCAATATTTGAAAAATATTGATATACTTATCTCGACTGTATAAGTATACTCACAAAACATTTCACTTTCAATACTTAGAAAACTTTTCCATATACTTGTATCAATAGTATAAGTATATTCACAGTACACTGCATTTCTGATACTTAGAAAATGTACACATATACGTATCTTGCTGGTATAAGTATATTCACGAATCATAAGTAAGATTTCATTTCCAAAATCATACTTAATTGGGTCAAAACAAATGTAATTTAAACATTGTAACAATAAACCCAAAATACTTTTGGTGTAATAAAATAGGTCGTATAGAAATTAGACCAATTATACTTACCACCACTTTCTGATTTCAAACTGGTACCATCCCTTGATTAACAATGTAGTCAGACAAGTTAGCGTACTATCCTTACCTCAACATACAATCCAAATTCTCAGGATAGTAACGAGTTTTTATACCTTGGAATTTGATGTTAAGTATGATAAGAATACTTACCATACCACCATAATTTAAAATGGTCACTTATAGGAATCAAATCTCATTTCCTTTTTTAAAACTCTTTTTATAACTCTCCAAATTTATTTATAAAACTCTTTCTATAAATTTCCAAATTTCTTTACAAAATTCTTTTTATAAATCTTTAAATTTATTTGTAAACTTCTTTTAGAAATCTCCTTTTTATCTACAATACTTCTCTTT
The DNA here is from genome assembly GCA_030737815.1 of Allium fistulosum. NCBI lineage: Eukaryota > Viridiplantae > Streptophyta > Magnoliopsida > Asparagales > Amaryllidaceae > Allium > Allium fistulosum. The sequence continues at coordinate 1,031,055,781 of CM060902.1, forward strand.
TATAAGTTTATTTCTATTTATAAAACTACTTTTTATAAATATTCTGATTTTAAATATAAATACTAATCACAAATCTTTGATTCAAGATCGAACTAAATACTTTTCATAAAACAATCATTCCAAATATCACTATAAATCACAAATGTGATTTATTTTCCAATTCCTTAAAATGATATCCTATTCCTTTTACAAAATATCGTTTCTAAATCTATTCTTTTATCTTTAAAATACCATATGTAAAATTATCTTTTTTTATATAAAATAACATATATAAATCTAACTTTTTATGCAACATTTTATACAATACATTTAAAAAATATTTATTCCAAAATATTTCTATCTTTTTTTAAAACGGAATCACTTCATTATAATTGATAAATTCCCCTTTTTTTAAAAATAAACATCCATCATTATATCAACTTTTATGTAAAATAATACTTCTTGAAATACTTTTTAAAACATTCCACAAAGGAGTGAAATAAAGAAGTTCAAAAACTATTTTTAAATAAAATATCATAGAAAATCCAAAAAGTCATATTTAAAATCATTCTCCGAATCGAAACCATTTTCAAATCCAAACAACAATTAATATTATTTCCAAAATACTATAATGAGGGAAATAGCTACCATAGTACTTAATCAGTACTATCACTACCTTTAGCACAATAAATGTTCAACTTTTATCATATATCAATGTCATATCCAAAATGGCCAACTATCAAACTTTTAGCATTCAACAATTTATAAAGTAAGTATATAACTGAAATTAAAATTAGTAGTGACGAGGAATCTGGATTCCCCTACAAAATTTTATGTATTTCATTTTATAAGTCAATCGCTTTTCAAAGCGAAAATTCAACCAAACCAAACCAGTAAATCATTCAAGCAAAAAAACAATTATTTATAACTACCACATATCATAAAGTATTCTTCCAGAGGTGAGTTAACTCACCAAAATTCCAGCAGACGCTTAAGGTTTTCAGTTTGATATAAAAACAAACGACGTTCAATTTTAGCTCAAAATTCCACTTACTCCAAACTTGACGAAATTAGTTGTAACATGTAGATATCACTCCTACGAGTGCAATGCAAAAGACCACATCTTAATTAGACCTTGTATGAGAGAAATATTGATTCTATCATTTACTCAATTAAATAATATAATTAATTACACTAATTATCAATTAACTTAATTACCCTCCTCTAATCCATCTTCTTCTCCCCCAGAACAACCTTATACATGCATACATGCACCGATCCCCAAACCTCATTCATGTATTGTCAAACACGACCAACTCTCAATGAAATCGAAATCTGATTTCACCGATGAACTTCCCCTTGCCTAAGCACTGCATCCCTCACCATCTCCATGCACTCGATTACCTCTCCCTCCAATCGACTTGCTCCATCACGTCACGAAAAGGCACTATCGTGTTTCACCTCCATCGACCGCACACATCCATATTCGGCCACAAGATGCCACTACACACGAGAAACAGAATGGCAACAACCACATCCCCTATCGTCCCCTAAATAAACAACAATCCCAAACACTAGTCGGTCTCGTTCATGTCGAACATTCCAAATCGACGTGGCTATCCATAAACCCGACCTAGATTTGAAGCCTGCACCAGAACAAACTCGATGGATCCTATTTCGTATTTTTTGTTGAGTACTTGATTTGATTTTCATTTTATAGGTGGTGGGTTGATTTCTTTTTTTATAGGAAAAGAAATAAAAGAGGAGAGGGAAAAATGAAAAGTCAAAATGAAATAGAGAATAGTCTAAGCTTGATGTTTGTTTAATTGTACAATTTTCAGCACTTCACCATAAAGGATTTCGTTCGCGTACGAACCGTGAACGGCAGAAATAAAAATACGATCCCGCACAATAATGTGATACGATCATAAAACAACAATAGAAAACACTGGTTATCTTATTCTGTAAAATTTCAAAAATACCATTGTTTGTCGACAAAATACATCAAATGGTAATTTAAATAGTTTTCCAAATTAAAAATTATGGAAAAATCTCACAAATTAAATTAAAAACACATCATTAAAAATCAAGTCGTTTTATTAAAAATTGGTTTCCTTATTATCTATCATATTTGAATCAAATTCGAATATTTAAATAAATTAAATATTCTCGTTTGAAATGTTAAAATTTTTGGGTCGTTACGGAACCTCACCCCAGATCCTTATGAAAACCAACCGAAAACTCATCCAATTTCATAGCCTCAATCCGTGGAGGGTTACACTTCGTCGAGAAGAGCAAGAAAGCGCAAGAGCGGTATGTGCAGGAAGTAAGAGTACAATGTAGAACCCTATTCAATATAAGACATAAACATGCACAAGATATAATTTTCACTAAAGCTGATGCAACTAGAGTTGTTTTCCCCCATCAGGATCTGCTTGTCATTACTGTGCAGATCTTGAACTGTACTATGAAAAAGGATTTTATGGATTCTAGGAGTTCTATATATGTCATTGTCAAGTCTGCATATGACCAAATGAAGCTTCCAACAGAAGTATTGAAGCCCAGTCCCAAGCCAATCTATGGCTTCAACAACTTTTTGCAACCACTCCCAACGGGTCAGCCCGCTTACTAGTCACTGTCGGAACTGCACTCCTTTACAAATCTTTCTATGCAAGCTTCTTAGTCATCAATCAACTGTCACTGTATAATGAATTCTTACGAAGACCTGCATTGCTTGACTTGGGGATAGTTATCTTTAAGAAAGATCTTCTTATGAAATTTCATACCACCGCTGGAGTAGGGTCGGTTAGAGGAGAGCAATTGCTAGCTAGGGAATTATACAATGTAAACATTAACTCTAGCAATGAAATTGTTCGAAACTACTTCGTTGTTTCTTCTAATGTCTGCAATATGAATAACGATAATGGAGAAATAGGTTTAGCTTGTTTTGAAAACCTAACTGGCATGATGTGATGAAACAAGTCGTTCTACGACCAAAACATCAGTATGAAAAGAGAAAAGGAAATATATGCACATGATTGGCACCAACGAATATAACTCATTCTATGAACAATACTTCTCCAAGGAGGCTTAGAAGCAGGCACTGTAGGTCATCTCTTATCCCAAAGAGGAAGAAGAAGATGAAATAGATCCAATATTAGGGGGAACAAAGAGAGAGTTAGAGTAATTAGTTGATCTTGAAGATGTGCAAATTGATCCAAAAGATCGCACAAAAGTTCTCAAGATTGGGAAGAACCTCCGTGTAGAAGCTCTAATTGAACTAATGGAATTTTGAAAAAAGTCAGCAGATGTATTCGCTTGGACATATTCAGACATGGTGGGAATAGATCCAGCCATCATCTGCCATGGACTCAACTTTGATCCTGATACTCATTAGGTTAGAAAAAAGCATAGAACCTTGGATCAAGAAAGGTATAACGCCTGCATGAAGAAGTCAAGAAGCTGAAAGCAAATAGTTTCATCAAGGTATTGTACTACCCAAAATGGATCGCCAATCCAGTACTTGTGAAGAAACCCAATGAAAAATGGAGCACCTACATAGAATATACCAACTGTAACGACCCGCTATTTTGGACCATTCAAATCGACAATAAATCCACACACATGTCTGACTTGAATAATTCAAAATATCAGATTGTTAATTTAAATTTGGCAAAACTCAGCATATGCAGTAAATAAATCAATCACAGAATCACAGACACAGAGTAATACAATAATACGCAGCGGAATAGATAAAATAGTAGTTCATGAAGCTACTATATAAACATCAGAGTTAAATAAAATACAACAGAATATCTCAAATGTAATAAAGTCTCCAGTACAACAGATGACTTCTCTGAACGAATCAATTAGAAGAGCTGAAAGCTGAGGCGATAGTTGGATCTCCAAAGGAAGCTCCAAACTCCAAGGGTGAGTCTCAAATGCTGTATCACTCGGTCTGACCCGAGCGTAAAGCAAAACACAAAACACTCGAGTCAGGATTAACATTCTTATATAAATAAATCCAACTCAAGTGAAATATCAACTGAAATACGAGTAACTTAAAGGATGTTTGGGATAACCATCCTCTAAGGATCTTCAGAACTATCTACAAGGTGGAAATATACATTTTAACACCGTGGTCATTTCAATTTAAATTTATACTTCAAAACCCAAATATCATTTCATTTCAAATATATCTATTTTCCAAAATAGTATGTTTATTAAATGATTTAAAAAGTAAAGTATTTAATTTTCTCAAGTCTCGCAAATCGATTCAAATCAACTACAAAATTCCAAATTCAAATTTATTCAAGCCCCATTCATCAATTCAATTCAGTTCTAAATATACCATTATTTTCAATATATTTCAAAGCTTTAGTATTCAACATTTTCAAAGTTAGATTTAACAGTTTCATATAGCTCTTGATTTAACTTCATTATTATTTAATCAGGGAATATTCACTTAATATATTCAATATCATTTACTAGCCTTAAATCACATTTTACTAAATATTTCCTTAAACTTTATTTAAATAAGAAATATTCATTTATTTAAATTAAACCCAAGTTATAAATCATATCTAAAATCTCAATTCCAATAAGTTTTAAATCGGTTTAATTAAATAAAATTCTTAACTAAATTCAAATTACCTTCCTAACCTTAACTTATTCAAATTATTACTGAAATCTATTTTGAAACACAATTTTAAATACTCAACCATATTATATGTATTTAATCAATCTTAATTAAATGAAATATCATTATTAAATCTATATAAATCATTACCATTTATATACAAAGTTTAAGAATCAATATTTATTTAAAACTATATTTTTCTTTCCAAAACCATAGAATTCATTTTCAAAATATTTATATATACGGACCAACGGTGTCTGTATATATATATCATATGGTTAAGTGATGCGGATATTTATCATTTCAATCCGAAATTTAAATATATACGGGTAGATATCATTTCGACCCGTAATCCCAATTCCAATTCAAATGAAAATCGCTTGGATTTATCATTTCAACCCATAACGATTTTCTCCTATTCTAAAGTCCGTTCGGGTATGTATCATTTCAACCCATAGTGAATTATATACTAACAGGGAACTTGCAGAGTGATAACAGATAATATAAAATATAACAACAGGCATATAAATACTAGATACTGGTGTCAGATGTCACAGGTGAACATATACAGATAATAGTAATAACAGGCATATAAATACTAGATACTGGTGTCAGATGTCACAGGTGAACATATACAGATAATAGCATATATAACAATTTAAATAACTACAGCATCATATTTCAATTGTCGTTTCAATTGAAATCAAATTTAATAAATACAAGAACGTTAATCGTGAGTGATTGCTCACCTTTCGAGGCTAGATAGGTTTGACAAGGAAACGAGCTAGGAATTCCAAGCACGCTAGATGGATACGACTCGATGAAGAAACAAGCATGACGGACAAAGCTGAAAGATAAGGGATTGATGAAATCAAATTAGAACCGATCGATGATGACAAGTGGTATAAGTGAACTTATATATATAGATAGAAATCATGTTCTTAATTAAAATACCTTTCGAATTTAAAATATATATATAATATTTAAAATCAATACTTATATATTATAAAGTAGCAGGTTATAAAACTTGAATATGCTAACATTATATACTATATATACAATATACATTAGCTGAAATATAACGTTACCTTTTAAACCGTTTAGATGTTAATCATAGTATATAGATATAATAAAATAGTTAGACTAATATATAAAATGTAGACACTTTACATATAACAGCTGTCGTATATATTATAAGTAACAAAAATCCAAGATACAACCCATTTATATATAACACGAATATAACTGATCCAAACAGATATCTATTCCTATACACATATTCAATATTATATAAATAATTCAAATCCACTCGTATTTTCACGCTAAATAACATATTTATGTAACATAGCATATATACTAATAGTTACAAAATCTATTTAAAGATATTGAAAAATCTAAAAAAAATCTGCAATATAATATACGTATAATATAAACTCTTATACTTCTTAAAATATATAAACTGACGTGCTAAATAAACTATGCAGACAACCCAACAGCAACCTATTTTAATATATGCAAACTATCACCAAAAATGCAGACTACAAACATACTCAGACAACATACTTTATGATAATATATATTTTTGTTTGAAAATATATTCACTAACTTAATATTATATAACAAAATTTTAACTAACATATCAACATATCAATATATTTACTTACTGTATAATAGCAACCAGAGACTAGAAGATGGCAAGACGAGGGAAGGAGAGGGAGTTCTTGCATGGACTGCTGACGTGAGTTGCACGTAGGCGAGGGGTTGAGGCGGAGGAACAAAGTTCATGTGATGGCGATGGATGGAGAGGCCGGAGGTGATTGGGTTGCACGCTTGGCCACGTGGTCGGAGGGAAGGGCAGAGGAAGGAGGCAGTGAGGTCGGAGGTCGCGGCTGTGTTGAGATGCTGGATTGGCTTCAGGTGATAGACGCGGTGAAGCAAGGGGAGGCAGAGATGGTTTCGGTTGGTGGTTCGCTAGCTGCTTTGGAGTGGAGGAGCGTGGGGTTGGCTGCTCAGCTAAGGCTGTCAGGGGAGTGGGGTTTCGGTTTGGATGAGTTGGATGAAAGGGGAGGCGAAAGGTGGAAGGGCGGTGGTTCACGGGTTGAGGAGGCAAAGGCCGGACGCGGAGATGGGAGGCGGAAAGGAAGAAAGTGCAGTTGTGGAGGTGGCCAAAAATAAAAAGGGAAGTGGAGAAGTGGAGGTGGAAGAGAGGAGGGGAGGATCTGAAAGCAGGAAAAATGAAAGAGAAAGAAGAAAGTGTGAATGGGAAACGCAAGTGACAGAGAAACAACTAAGCTTTTATATGATTTATATCAATTATTATATGCAACCGTCTCTTTTTTAAAGGAGAGAGAACGACCGTATGAATTGAATAAGGTTGATAGTGGCACGAAAATTTTAGTGTAATGAAGCTAGATAAATTTTTGTACCGTTGGAAATAAAATAAATGAAAAGTAACAAAGACACTTGATTGACCGTATATCTGTGCCCAGCACGTTTCAAAAATTGAAACCCAAGGAGAATTAACGGTCACAAATTAAAGCTACCGTTACGACGCACCGTTTTATTATTTCCGTCGCGTACCGGACTTCAAAATACAGAAATAAATATACCGTAGAGATCAACACGACGTGACGATCAAAACGGTATACAGATACTAGTGGTACGATCATCCGATCGAAAAGTCGATAATCGGTACTAGAAATGCTGCTATTTTGTCAGAATTAAGATAAACGGAGCAGTAGAAGTCCAAATTTGGAAAAACGAAAGATGACATCTCACTCAGAAGAAGATTTAGAAATTTACTGTATAAAAATATTCAAGTTTGGAAAACATTTATTTTCAACAAAAATTAACTGACTTAAATTGAAATAGAGTTTCACAAGAAAATAACTTCAATATTATCAGATGAAAATTTACCAGTTGCTATATTAAAATAGATGTATTCCAAATAATATAATTTTATTTCAAAATTTTATTATTTAAAATTTAACAAAAAATTCAATTAATTACGTTATAAAAATTATTAAAATTTACGGGTCGTTACAATCTCCCCCACTCAAAACTTTTCGTCCCCGAAAAGGAAGGAGGTAGAAGAATAGAAACAACCAGAAAGAAAATAGATTGAAAGTTAAGATTAAATAATTAATTTGAAACTATATGAATTTACTTGAAATATTCATTTGAAAACTTCATTTGCAAATCAATTATTTTTAATAATTTAATACTTTTCCAAAAACCCATTTGTAAAATTTCTTCCTTCCTTTATAAATACCATTTATATGTTTAAATAACAACTTTATAATTTTGTGAAAACTATTTGAAAACAATTATTTACGTTATTACTTATATTTACAAAGAAGCTATTTGAAAACATTAAATCCATAATTTATAAATTTATTAATTTATCTCAAAATACTTTTCAACATTATTAATAAATCAATAATCATTTCTTTAAATATGTTGTATTTAATTAATAACCTCTAAAATATTTAACACTAAAATTTTCTATTACCATATAGTATATAAATAAACAATCTTTAAAAAGGATATAGTTAACAAGGAAAAGAAGAAGGATTTGGAAAAGCATATCATAGGTGAATAAATAAAGCTGAGCAGATAAGGTAGATTCAAAAGAATAGTATCGGGCATGAATGATTAATTCAAACCATTAGAATTTCAATTTCAAATATTGATACAAAATTTCTTTGTTGGAAATACTTTTATAATAAATTTCCTTTATAACGAAACAAATTTCCTTTCGAAAATATTTTTATAACTCAATGTCGCAACAAGTTTATCCTCGTTCCTGTAGACTCTGGCAGTGCGTTGATCAGGCGCAAAGCTAGAATTCTCCAGGTACTTAGTAGACTTGTTTCAACACCCAGTGAAAATACTGGAAAACCTTTAAAAACAGATATGGAAAGTACAATCCAATCAAAAACACAAACAAAACCTTTGTCTAACCATGGTTCGCAGATACACAATGGTTACGCCTGGTTCCCCCATGAAACAATCCATATCCGTAAGCTTTCTCAGCCCTACGAGTTACGCCATGATGACTAGTAGAATGCAGGATACACAATGGTTACGCCTGGATCCCCCAGGAAACAATCCGTACCCCCAGGCAAGACTCAGCCAAGCATTTGCGCTACTATTCGCGACCTACACAGATTGCAGGACACACAATGATTACGCCTGGATCCCCCAGAAAACAATCCGTACCCCTAGGCAAGACTCAGCCAGGCAGTTGCGCTATGCAGTCACAAGAGAAAAATAAGACCATGGGTAACGCCATGGAATTCGAAGGACACTCGAGTATCATATCCGGAAAACCAAAATCAGAGAGAATAATATCGATAGAATGAATCCAAGATGTGGCCACAAATCAGATATTAAGCAGAAGGCACTTTCCATATCTTTACTTCGAAAATATGTATCATATAGTACCTTTTCAAATCACTTTCAAATATCGTACTTATATAAAATCCATTATATATAAGATTTAATTTTCAAATCAAATACTTTTCCAAAATCAAAAGTATATCAAATCACACTTATATAGCCTTTAATTATATAAGATTTCACTTTTCAAATTGAGTACCCTTTTCAAATCCATAGTTTTCGAATCAATTGCATACTCATACAAATCAATTTTATATAAGTTCGACAACTCCCAAATCAAGTATTTAGTAACACAAGGTTCTCAAATTTCAATTTTGTTTCAATATCAGTTCAATTTCAAAATCATATACAATTTCTCCAAATTATTTCTTCTCAATTTAAATATCTTTAGTTCCAAAGTTTCCAAAATAATAAATTTAGGAAATAAATCCAAATTTCCAAATCAATATAATTAAGTCAAACAATTCATTTCCAAAATCAATGGTTTTCAAAATCATCTTATATTTACATAAGGTCCATCTTATATAAGGATCAAATTTTCCAAAATAAATTTCGCTGTATGAAGAGCCATATGGGATTGAATATCTTTGCTTTTATGGGTTATATATCTTTGTAATTTAAATTGGAAATTTTCTTTTGGTAAGCAAAGATATTCTAACCCGACAGCTTTCAATTTCAGCGCCAAAATATATCAATGATATTAGAATATAAGATGTACATACGTCATCATTTCGCAGAATCACATTTGATCGCTCGCTCGATCACACAAGTTCGCTTTCGAACTAGTATTGTCCATTCGACTTCCCTAATGCGGACTTCGATATGGTTTCTCGACTAGAAGCCATCAGTCTCCTTGCATAGCCATATACTATGATAGAGAATTCTAGAATCAAGCCCAAAATCCATATCAATTATTCGCCCTCAAGAATCCAATGAAAAATCCTAACACGAAATGGTGTAATCCACCTCGAACTTGTGTACTCAAACTTGGATCAAATTAATTATGCGAATAAAATAGCATACGCACAACTTATATATTTATTCCAACTTGTTAAATATATAGTTTCATAAAGATGTTACTAAGTTAAAACATTTAAACTAAATTTTATTCAAAATATATTGAAGCCCAAATTCTTTCAAAACATTTCAAATCTAAATTCCATATTTAGAAAAATTCAAAATAGCCTTATTCATTTACTTAACAAAACAGTTTCAACTTATTTAAATCATATTACTTCATACTTAAATATTCGAAACAAATTTATATACTTTATCAAATAATTCATACTTTTCAAAATTTCTTAGCTTTGAAAAGTTAACCTTGATTTGGAAGTGCTCGAACCTTCAAAATAGTTGAAGAAATCATTTACAAATTCAAGAGTTGGAAATCAACAAATCAGTAAATCAATTTCAAAAGATAGGTTTCAAATCCGAAACTAAAGGACTGAACACCGGCTTTCTTTAAATCATTTCAAATATATATATATACATATATCTTTCGAATATCAAATCTTACTTCAGAATTTGAAATCACAATGGTTTCACAAAATCACTCGCATAGCAAAGCTACTGAAGTGGCCTATCCCCCACTCTGAAACTCGAAAATCAATGTCGATGATGCGTGCACTCATCACCGAAATTATTTTCCAGCGACATAAGTGAGTTCTGGACTTCTATTTTCTCAAACTTCTTTTGAAATTTCTTCGAAATCATTCGAAACTCATTAAAATCATTTGAAACATTTCTTATTTGGAAAATACTTTTAAATCATATTATTATTATATATTTCAAAATCTTAAAACCAATTTCAAAATACCGGAGTTCAATTCTCGAATCTCAATTTTAAAATCCTTTAGTTATAAATCATTTTTTTTATAAATCAATTTCTTATATAACTTCAGAATTTCAAATCCTTTCAAAAATTCAAATTCTTATTTTTAAAAGGTATATAATCTTTATTGAAAACATTTCGCTTTTATATATAGAATATAGTCGTACTTATCAAAATAATAATTTCGATATATAAAACACTTTCTAAAAATACAAACAAGCCCGATTTTTCAAAAGGTGATTCAAGAATGGATTTCAAACAAAGATAGAAATTCAACTTAGAGGGACTCTAATCAAATAGGATTCTGATTTGAAGATAGGCTCGAACGAAAAATGAGATAATTAAATTTTAAAATAGAAGATAGATATACTTATACAAGTCGCGGGCGACCCTAACCGGTCAACCATGATTAAAAAAATAAGATCGGTGCAGAATTCTGAGGCAAATCGACATTCGATTGCCAGAGATAGAATTCGACATAACAAGAGATAGCAGCATCTAAACCGAGGGATATATAAATCTCCGGTGAATCAATGCCAATTGTAAAGGAGTTTCACCCCTTCACAATTCATTCACAATTTGGCGGGATCGCCTATTCTTATGGAGATCATTCGAAGTGGAGTTAGGGACACTCCAAAATCAAAAGGATACAAATAGAGAGAGACAAGAATGAATTTTTGGAACCGTAGGGAACGTTCCAAAGTTCAAAGGAAATCGAGTCAAAAGGAAGAGATTCAAACTCGAACGAAAGTGATTCTGTAAATAAATTTACTATATATGTTAAGTTTGCCTAGAACCTGGCTCTGATACCAACTGTAACGACCCGCTATTTTGGACCATTCAAATCGACAATAAATCCACACACATGTCTGACTTGAATAATTCAAAATATCAGATTGTTAATTTAAATTTGGCAAAACTCAGCATATGCAGTAAATAAATCAATCACAGAATCACAGACACAGAGTAATACAATAATACGCAGCGGAATAGATAAAATAGTAGTTCATGAAGCTACTATATAAACATTAGAGTTAAATAAAATACAACAGAATATCTCAAATGTAATGAAGTCTCCAGTACAACAGATGACTTCTCTGAACGAATCAATTAGAAGAGCTGAAAGCTGAGGCGATAGTTGGATCTCCAAAGGAAGCTCCAAACTCCAAGGGTGAGTCTCAAATGCTGTATCACTCGGTCTGACCCGAGCGTAAAGCAAAACACAAAACACTCGAGTCAGGATTAACATTCTTATATAAATAAATCCAACTCAAGTGAAATATCAACTGAAATACGAGTAACTTAAAGGATGTTTGGGATAACCATCCTCTAAGGATCTTCAGAACTATCTACAAGGTGGAAATATACATTTTAACACCGTGGTCATTTCAATTTAAATTTATACTTCAAAACCCAAATATCATTTCATTTCAAATATATCTATTTTCCAAAATAGCATGTTTATTAAATGATTTAAAAAGTAAAGTATTTAATTTTCTCAAGTCTCGCAAATCGATTCAAATCAACTACAAAATTCCAAATTCAAATTTATTCAAGCCCCATTCATCAATTCAATTCAGTTCTAAATATACCATTATTTTCAATATATTTCAAAGCTTTAGTATTCAACATTTTCAAAGTTAGATTTAACAGTTTCATATAGCTCTTGATTTAACTTCATTATTATTTAATCAGGGAATATTCACTTAATAGATTCAATATCATTTACTAGCCTTAAATCACATTTTACTAAATATTTCCTTAAACTTTATTTAAATAAGAAATATTCATTTATTTAAATTAAACCCAAGTTATAAATCATATCTAAAATCTCAATTCCAATAAGTTTTAAATCGGTTTAATTAAATAAAATTCTTAACTAAATTCAAATTACCTTCCCAACCTTAACTTATTCAAATTATTACTAAAATCTATTTTGAAACACAATTTTAAATACTCAACCATATTATATGTATTTAATCAATCTTAATTAAATGAAATATCATTATTAAATCTATATAAATCATTACCATTTATATACAAAGTTTAAGAATCAATATTTATTTAAAACTATATATTTCTTTCCAAAACCATAGAATTCATTTTCAAAATATTTATATATATGGACCAATGGTGTCTGTATATATATATCATATGGTTAAGTGATGTGGATATTTATCATTTCAATCCGAAATTTAAATATATACGGGTAGATATCATTTCGACCCGTAATCCCAATTCCAATTCAAATGAAAATCGCTTGGATTTATCATTTCAACCCATAACGATTTTCTCCTATTCTAAAGTCCGTTCGGGTATGTATCATTTCAACCCATAGTGAATTCTATACTAACAGGGAACTTGCAGAGTGATAACAGATAATATAAAATTTAACAACAGGCATATAAATACTAGATATTGGTGTCAGATGTCACAGGTGAACATATACAGATAATAGTAATAACAGGCATATAAATACTAGATACTGGTGTCAGATGTCACAGGTGAACATATACAGATAATAGCATATATAACAATTTAAATAACTACAGCATCATATTTCAATTGTCGTTTCAATTGAAATCAAATTTAATAAATACAAGAACGTTAATCGTGAGTGATTGCTCACCTTTCGAGGCTAGATAGGTTTGACAAGGAAACGAGCTAGGAATTCCAAGCACGCTAGATGGATACGACTCGATGAAGAAACAAGCATGACGGACAAAGTAGAAAGATAAGGGATTGACGAAATCAAATTAGAACCGATCGATGATGACAAGTGGTATAAGTGAACTTATATATATATATATATATAGAAATCATGTTCTTAATTAAAATACCTTTCGAATTTAAAATATATATATAATATTTAAATCAATACTTATATATTATAAAGTAGCAGGTTATAAAACTTGAATATGCTAACATTATATACTATATATACAATATACATTAGCTGAAATATAACGTTACCTTTTAAACCGTTTAGATGTTAATCATAGTATATAGATATAATAAAATAGTTAGACTAATATATAAAATGTAGACACTTTACATATAACAGCTGTCGTATATATTATAAGTAACAAAAATCCAAGATACAACCCATTTATATATAACACGAATATAACTGATCCAAACAGATATCTATTCCTATACACATATTCAATATTATATAAATAATTCAAATCCACTCGTATTTTCATGCTAAATAACATATTTATGTAACATAGCATATATACTAATAGTTACAAAATCTATTTAAAGATATTGAAAAATCTAAACAAAATCTGCAATATAATATACGTATAATATAAACTCTTATACTTCTTAAAATATATAAACTGACGTGCTAAATAAACTATGCAGACAACCCAACAGCAACCTATTTTAATATATGCAAACTATCACCAAAAATGCAGACTACAAACATACTCAGACAACATACTTTATGATAATATATATTTTTGTTTGAAAATATATTCACTAACTTAATATTATATAACAAAATTTTAACTAACATATCAACATATCAATATATTTACTTACTGTATAATAGCAACCAGAGACTAGAAGATGGCAGGACGAGGGAAGGAGAGGGAGTGCTTGCATGGACTGCTGACGTGAGTTGCACGTAGGCGAGGGGTTGAGGCGGAGGAACAAAGTTCATGTGGTGGCGATGGATGGAGAGGCCGGAGGTGATTGGGTTGCACGCTTGGCCACGTGGTCGGAGGGAAGGGCAGAGGAAGGAGGCAGTGAGGTCGGAGGTCGCGGCTGTGTTGAGATGCTGGATTGGCTTCAGGTGATAGACGTGGTGAAGCAAGGGGAGGCAGAGATGGTTTCGGTTGGTGGTTCGCTAGCTGCTTTGGAGTGGAGGAGCGTGGGGCTGGCTGCTCAGCTAAGGCTGTCAGGGGAGTGGGGTTTCGGTTTGGATGAGTTGGATGGCAGGGGAGGCGAAAGGTGGAAGGGCGGTGGTTCACGGGTTGAGGAGGCAAAGGCCGGACGCGGAGATGGGAGATGGAAAGGAAGAAAGTGCAGTTGTGGAGGTGGCCAAAAATAAAAAGGGAAGTGGAGAAGTGGAGGTGGAAGAGAGGAGGGGAGGATCTGAAAGCAGGAAAAATGAAAGAGAAAGAAGAAAGTGTGAATGGGAAACGCAAGTGACAGAGAAACAACTAAGCTTTTATATGATTTATATCAATTATTATATGCAACCGTCTCTTTTTTTAAAGGAGAGAGAACGACCGTATGAATTGAATTAGGTTGATAGTGGCACGAAAATTTTAGTGTAATGAAGCTAGATAAATTTTTGTACCGTTGGAAATAAAATAAATGAAAAGTAACAAAGACACTTGATTGACCGTATATCTGTGCCCAGCACGTTTCAAAAATTGAAACCCAAGGAGAATTAACGGTCACAAATTAAAGCTACCGTTACGACGCACCGTTTTATTGTTTCCGTCGCGTACCGGACATCAAAATACAGAAATAAATATACCGTAGAGATCAACACGACGTGACGATCAAAACGGTATACAGATACTAGTGGTACGATCATCCGATCGAAAAGTCGATAATCGGTACCAGAAATGCTGCTATTTTGTCAGAATTAAGATAAACGGAGCAGTAGAAGTCCAAATTTGGAAAAACAAAAGATGACATCTCACTCAGAAGAAGATTTAGAAATTTACTGTATAAAAATATTCAAGTTTGGAAAACATTTATTTTCAACAAAAATTAACTGACTTAAATTGAAATAGAGTTTCACAAGAAAATAACTTCAATATTATCATATGAAAATTTACCAGTTGCTATATTAAAATAGACGTATTCCAAATAATATAATTTTATTTCAAAATTTTATTATTTAAAATTTAACAAAAAAATCAATTAATTACGTTATAAAAATTATTAAAATTTACGGGTCGTTACACCAACCTCAACAAGGGCTGCCCTAAAGACAGCTTCCCCTTACCTAGAATTGATCAGTTGGTGGATACGACTAGTGGACATGAACTGCTCTCGTTCATGGATGCATATTTAGGATATAATCGTATAACTATGTTTGAGCTAGATTAGAAGCACACTAGTTGTGTAATAGAAAAAGGCTTGTACTACTACAAAGTAATGCCTTTCGGACTCAAAAATACTAGAGGAACCTACCAAAGATTAGTGAATATGATATTCTCAGAGCAGATCGGAAAAAATGTTGAAGTATATGCAGACGATATGTTAGTTAAATCAAAAGCATCATCAAGCCATATACAAGATACCGAGGAGATATTCTTAGTCCTAAGGCTGTATAATATGAAGCTGAATCCCCTAAAGTGCACCTTTGCCATCCAATTAGGAAAATTTCTAAGGTACATGATCAATGCACGCGGCATAGAAGAAAACCCAGAAAAGATTGAAACCATAAGGGAAATGGAGATCCTATGAGGCCAAAAGACCTCATGAGCCTAAACGACAGGGTAGCTGCGCTAAGCTGGTTCATCTCTAAAGCGACTAATAAATGCATACCATTCTTCGATCAGGTAAAGAAGGGATGGAATCTCGAGTGGATTGAGGAGTGCAATGCTACATTCCAAAATCCGAAGGACCATCTGGTCAACACTCCCATGCTATCTAAATTAGTAACAAGTGAGGACTTGTATATATATTTAGTTGTAACTAATAAAGCTATTAGTGTTGTAGTGGTTAGAGAGGATGAAGGAACCTAGAGGCCCATTTAGTTCACAAAAAAGCGATTATCAAGAGGAGAATTAAATTACTCAGTCATTAAGAAGCTAGCCTATAACCTTCTCCTCACAGCAAGAAAGCTATAGCCCTATT
Organism: Allium fistulosum; assembly: GCA_030737815.1. NCBI lineage: Eukaryota > Viridiplantae > Streptophyta > Magnoliopsida > Asparagales > Amaryllidaceae > Allium > Allium fistulosum. Next base: position 1,031,072,460 of record CM060902.1, read on the forward strand.
TCCAAGCATACCCCATTAAAGTCCTCACAGACAAACCACTAAGGAAAATACTGTAGAAGGTGGAGAAATCTGGCCTCTTGCTGAAATGGGCGATGGAGCTCAGCCAATATGATATCACCCACTATCCGGGAAAAGCAATCAAAGGTTAGTCACTAACAGACTTCATCGTGGAATGCACACTACTAACCGAGCCCTTACCAGAGGAAGAAGCACATACCCCGTAGTTCTGGCAACTACTTATGGATGGAGCATTAAATGAATATGGGGCAGGAATTGATATGTACTTATTACTCCAGATAGGCAGAAACTGTATGGAGCAGTTTAGCTTGGGTTCAAAGAGACCAATAATGTGGTAGAATATAAGGTTTTCCTTGTAGACTTAATAATGGCTCAGGTAATGAAGATAACCCATGTTAAAATTCATAGCGATTCCCAATTTGTTGCAACTTAAGTGTAGGGAAACAACCAAGCGAAGGAGCCAACTTTAGCCAAAATGTGGAGCTTTCCGAGAAATTATTAGAGCGGTTCAAATAGTTTAGTATAGAGAAAATTCCATATGAGAACAAATCTTCTATCAATTCATTAGCTAAACTTGCAAGCATAAAAATGGAAAATGAAATGAAAGCCATTCCTATAGGACATCAGGTAGAGCTAAGCATCATAGAGGAAAATCAAGCACTGGTCCTAACCCAGACCCAATGAGCAGTGACCCATGCAGCTCAAGACTAGGAAACAACGGATCAAGAGAAACCTCTATAAAGCCCCCGCTTCAACAAACTAAAAGAAACACTTGGATGACCCCCATTAAGCAGTTCTTGTTAAATAGAACCCTACCCCAAAACAGAAATGAAGCTCGAAAAACAAGATATCATGTTCTGTACTACTTCTTCTTTGATGGCATTCTATACAAGAGAGGGTATTCTACACCATATCTTAGATGCATTTCCAAAGAAGAAGGAATACGAGTCATGAGAAAAGTGCATGAAAAACAATGCAGGGATCACTTCAGAGGAGCCAAGTTAGTGAAGAAGGTACTAAGGCACGATTACTACTGGCTCACAGCACTTCAATATGCAAAATAATTTGTGAGAAGATGTAACAAATGTCAAAGGTTCGTAAGTATCCCTATATAGCCATCCTACGAGTTTGTCCGCTTGCTAGTCCATGGCCATTCGACTTATATGGCATAGATCTAATAGGACCACTTCCTTTGTCATAGGGGGGAGCGAAGTACACTATATAGCAATGGACTACTTCCCCAAATAGGTAAAGGTAGAACCCCTAGCTACGATCACCATGAAGAATGTGGTCACTTCCATGATAAGAATCATAATCTCTAGGTTTGGAATTCCCCATAAAATAATTTCTAATAATGGGACCCAGTTTAAAGGCAAGGAATTTACAAAGTCTGCAAAAGGAATGGTATAATTAAAAGTTTCTCCTCCATTGTGCATCCACAAGCAAATGGGTAGGTCGAAGCAGAAAATAAAACAATCAAGAAGTTACTCAAGGAAAGACTGGAGAAGGAAAAAGGGAAGTGGGTGGAGGAATTGTCTTTTGTACTATGGGTCTATAGGACCTCAACCAAATCCCCAACCGGTCATATCCCATTTTTCTTAACCTATGGATACAAAACCATGCTACCATCGAAGTAAAGGTCCCATCACATAAAAGAATATCATGCATGACCAAGAAGAACATGAAGCTAAAGGAAGCTTCCTTCGATCTCATTTAGGAAAAAAGAGATAATGTCGTTGTCGTGTCTGCAGCATAGTGATAAAGGATGGCAAAAATTTACAATATTTAGGCTCGAGGAAAGGAATTTCTTCAAGTGAGATTTGTTGCTATAAAGAGTAATGTCCAATAGAAAAGATCCAGCAGACGGAGCTCTGGGCCCAAATTGGAAAGGACCACTGGTCATAGTAGAAGTGTTAACAAACGGGGCATACCGAATGTCAAAAGCTAATGAAAGCCTAGTTCCAAGAAAAAGGAACCCCGAGCGCCTCAGGACTTACTTTGTATGATCTATGTTACATGTGTAACAAACATTATAATTATTATAAAAGATAGTAATACAATAAACTGGACATAGGGATATTGGACGGTCTGAACCAGTATAAAAATCTCTTTGTGTTACTTTCTCTAACATAGTTAACACTTACACTGGATGTAAGTATATTAGACGGCCTGAACCAATATAAAAAACCATGTGCATAAATGAAAAAGGTCGTAAATACATGACCTTACTTCACAGTCAATATACGGTCTGTCCCCAAATAGCAGAGCAGACCATGCCAAGTGCACAAATATGCAACTGCCCTCAAACAGTGGGGCAGATCATACCAAGCATGCAAAAAAACATACATTTCAAAATCTTAGTTCAGAATCTATAAATTATGCAAGGATCTAAGCAAAAAAGGAAAGAAGAGGTGATACATGGAATGTAAAACAACCTACAAATCAGGTATCATTCGAGAAACAACATAAAGCTTTCTAGGTAAATGTAAAAAACCAAGATTTTATTAATATTTACTCAAGTCAAATCATGCAAGCATGAATCTTTACATTTACATACACATCATAAAGTTATTATCACGAATAATTACATCAAAAGTTAAGCTCAAAACTATGACACTTAAAGAAACAAAATGTAAAACTACGCTTAAAGGGATTACCAGTAAGGTCTGCGGTCGCCCAACGAAGAACGTTGACCAAAACCGCTCATTACTTAAGAAGTAGGAATCATGCTCTTTTTATAGTAATCATTTATTTCATAGAATTTGTCCTTGTAAAATTCTTTCAGTTCTTGTTCCAACCTTTTCCACTGGTAAACAACATGAGGATCTATCCTTAGTGGTGGAGCAAGAGCAGACCAGGCTTCGACACAACATCAGGAGCTAAGGACGCGATCGAATCATTTTCCAAACTGGTTTTCTTTCTAATTTGAAGAGATAATTCTTCAACTTTGTCATTTAATACCTTGATCTTATTTTTGTATGAAGCATTGTATACATTTTCAGCATCTTTCAATAATCCCTCCGATTCAACGACCCAAGATAGAGGGGACATGAGTTTTTCTTCTAAGTTAAGAATCACTGGGCCTTGATCGAAAGGGGAGGACTAAAAATTAAGCAAGCCCAAACAAAAAAATTAAAGGAAGGTACAGTCAAGTAAGATAATCATAAGGAACCTACGCTCTTTCATAAAAAAATTATTAATCCACATAGCACCTATATGAGAGCTTAAAAAAACAAAGAGGAAGAGGGTACTCTACAACATAAGTTTACAAAAGTATCCTAAGCTGTAAAACCACGAGACTGCGTTAGCTACAAAAATAACCTAAGGTATGCTGGTTAGGGGTAGAACAGTTCCAATGCGGATGGTCTTTCTTAGATCGTAACTGGCGCCCTCCCAAGGATTCATTGGATCCTCAATGGTTGCTTCAAAGTTCGTTGCATTAACAAGGAAGCATAGATCAATCAAAGGAAAGAGATAACCAAAAATATTCATGGCGCACTGTAAGGAAATCTACCCCGTCTTCCTTTCAACCTTCTCCTGTCTAAGTATCCTTGTGAGGGTGGTAGTCCTGTCCTACTCAGCCGCGTTTATGGGTGCCATGACCGCCCTGGGGGTAGCTTAGGCTTCACGTAAGGAATCATCAAGCTTGTAGATCTTATGTAAAATTTCCTTTCTCGTATTTACTAAAGCATCAATCAGTTCAACCCTAGTTTTCTTGGTATTTTTAGAGAAACCACCAAAATATTTAAGGGCGTTTTCCATCTGCCCTTTCCTTCGTGAGTAAGGAAGTGCCTTCTGCTCCATTTGCGCCATTTGTCACTTGTAGTGAGCTTCCATCTCTCTAAGTTTTCCCTGAAAGTGAAGTTCCACTTTCTTTCTCCATTCATTTTCCAAGGAAGGGTCCATACCCGTAGAGGGAGCAGGCACCACATCTGAACTAGACTCCTCTCCATCTTTTCCTACTTTAACACCTCCCTTCTCTTCAATTTGGCAGGCAATTTGAGCAGACATATTCTCTATAGTGTTATTCAGCTTCGCTATCCCCACCTCATAAATGACCCCGTAAAGTGTCTCACCACCTTTCAAGGATTGCTGTAATTCATTCAACTTTGATTCAGCAGCCTCAAGTTGTATGCATAACTTAGTATTATGTTGATTTTAGTGATCCAGAATGTCTTTTGCCTCCTTAAGCCCCAAAAAGGCCTCTTTCAACTCTTTCTCAATCCTTTCATAGGTAAGCATTAGATCGATAATCTCCTCTTCCAAGTCCGCGGTAGGAATTGTGGCCGCAACCTCAAACTCGGACACAAAAATAGTGTCATCTAGGCCATGTATAGTGGGGACAGAGGAATGTTGGAGTCAAAAGCTCCAGTGAACTTAGATGGAGAATCGTGGCGACCGAACTAGTTTGTAGTAAGTAAAATTGGATTCAAAGGAAATCAAGCCATATAAGGCTAAAATTAAATAAAGACATATTATTAAGAATGTCATCATACAATAGGCCCAGTGAATCCATATACAAAAATGACAATAATATGTAGGACTCAATCCCTATGTAAATTTCTATGCATACGCCTAAACCACTCCAGATGAAGGCTATTAGGTAGGAAAGAGTCACTTTCTAAAGTACTGCCATCAGCATAGTACAAATCACTGAGCTCCTCCTTTTCTTTAACTTTTTGAACTATCTTAAAGAGCAACCCATGGGTTTCCTCTCTTAGTTGCGCAAATGACTCGTCTAATTTTTTTCTCATGCATGCGGATTATCGCTGTACTATGGCCTATATGATTTATGGTTTGGGTTTAAAGCATGTCCATGCTTTCCTTTAGAAGTTTAGTAAATAAAACTTCTTCAAAAGACATTAAAAACAAACAAAGCAACAAAGACGATATGACCATTCATAGGATAAAAACAAAATAAAGTAATAACAAAAGAAATCAACCGTAGCAAAACTAAGTAACAAACCAATTTTTGTTACATGATGAAAAAGTCTAAGATTATATACAAAATGTTAGGTAATTACATGGATGTGGGGAGTCAAGGTGACCTCAGCTTCCTTAGGCACCTCAAACTCCTTTGACGCCTTAACTTCCTTAGATGATGCATCCCCACTTAGTTTCACAGAAGCAGAAGGGGGGTCATCCTTCGTAGTAGTTTCCTTGGCTCACTTACCTTTGCAGTAGTTGAGAGCGGTGTTGGTTTTATTGGAATCACCTAAGAAACTAATATCAACCTCAGCGGAAAACTGATGCCGAACTGAAGTGTAAAATTGATAAGCACGTAAGAAATAATCCGCTCAAGGTCTTATTAGGAATCCTTTAAAGCCTTCTCTTTCTCCTCCAAGTCATGGTCCTTCAACTCCAAAGCCTCTGCTGCAGCCTTATCCTCCCTTTCATCTTTGTCCTGATATGCCTTAAAATCTTTCTCAACTTTGACCTTTGCGAAAATAGCTTCGGCTTTCCCAGAAGTAGCCAAAGTAAGGTCTGCTTCAACTATGGCAACATGGGCAACAACGATGACCTAGACGCCCTCCCACTTCTTTGGAGCTTCAATCATTAAGGCTCCAAGCGGTAAAAAAACAACAAAATGTGAGGAGTAATTAAGCAAGCCATCGTTAATGAAGAAGGAAAGAGAAACACTTACATAAGTCCAAGACTTCTCCGTTTCGTCCATGAGTTTAGAGAGGGAGAGTTCAAGAAGTGAAAGGAAAAGAAGATGAGGCAATACTGGATAGGTTATCCTGGGCAACCCTTCCTAACCTCTCAGTGAGGTCAGTAACAGCACCCTCAGGCAGGGGTAGGTATCGAGTGTGAGGGCTCTAGAGAGTCTATAGGGATAAAACAGGAATTGCTTTTGAAGAAGGAGGGGGTGGAACCATAGTAGGCTTCTTGATAGGTTAGCCAGAGACCTCACCTCCATCAGGTTTCCTCTTCTAGCCTTTGTTCTTTGTCACCACCAACTTCTTAGGATCAAGAAACATAAAAGAAAGGTTACCAGCCATTTCAACTGTGCAAAAGGGAATCCCATGGTTAGTAAAAGTCCTCATGAAGGTTAGGAGCATAAAATAATAATTTTTTAATCTAGTTTTACCAAGTTATACCCCTAGGTTCATCCGAAATTGGGGAAAACATAAAAATGAAATGAGAAAAGTTGTGGTTTGGGTGTAGGAGGTCATGCTTCTACAGCATCAGACTAGTAAAAAATAATTGCATTTTTTCTCTCCTTTTCGCCTAAACCCAAGAATCAGTACCTATGGGATTCATATAACTCATTGGCATGAACAGAAAAAACAGGTCAATTGGGTTATAGATAAAAAGAAGAAGGAAAGTGGTCAAAATTTAAAATAAGAAATATTGATCGATCCATCTCAAGGTCTTGTGAGGGACGGATGTGAGGATCGATTTTTTAGCTTAGCATAATAGAACACACCATCCCTTCTTGAAGGACTTTTTTGAATGTCAAATAAAAATTGAAGCTCCTCACAGGAAGGATGAATTCATGAAGATTTGGGTGTAGGGGAAGATAAAGCCCACATCGTATATGCTCAGAGGTGATAGGGGTAAACCCATCGGGAGAGGTATGAATGCATTCATGAGGATCTGGGACTCTAGCCTCATAACCCTCGAACTCGAAATGGTCTAAGATATTTTCTGTATTTTTTAATTGGGTTATCTTAAATTTAATAGATAAGGGGGGAGAAGATGCCATGATGAAACTATAAGATTAATTACTAGTTACTGCAAAAAATGAAAAGGGAATAACAAGAGAAAGAAATCCTAACTTCGATTCAAAAGAGGAACAAGACTAGGAGAAAAAAAGACTAGCGACAAGGGTTATTATTATTTCTTCTTTTCAAAACCTAGAAAAAATATATATACCTTAATTTGAATTTTAGCCACACAATCGGAACGATAACAAATTTTCCAATATGTCAATTGTTCTACAGCAAGAATGATAAGTGCAAGAACCAATAAGGATTTACCTGGAAAATGAAGAGATTGATTTTGCAGCTTTTCAGAGGAGCAGCCAATAATGGAATGGCACATGTACTAGAGCACTAAATGTGAAACGATTACCAAGACTTTTTCCTCCTTTTGAAAAGAAAGAGAGGAAAAGGTAAAAGTGATGGGCTACATGAAGCAAATAAGCACAAAGACAAGTCCAAACACCCTTCTATGATTGCTGCAGACATAGGGGCAAGTGTTACACCCCCAAACACTGTTACATAAAGCTTGATCCAGCTATCGAGCTTGAATAATTGCTCTCAAAACAACAAGAGTCTAAATGAAGAAAAGACACAACAACTAGGCCCAAATGATGCCGCACAAAGATAACATCAAGCTGAGGCAAGATAAAGGACTGCATCTATAATATAAGTCAAGTTATGAAAAGGATGTAATGACAAAACCCAGGTGATACTACGCCCAGGCGCCAAAGACAAAAACATCGTAACGCTCTCCATTAGGTATAGATTCGATATTATAATGCTGCATCGGAAACTAGAAACTCCCATAAGGCATGAGGGCTAATCCAAAAGGCCTAACCTAGTCATGTAGAACTGCGGCACATCCTCTTAAGCATGTACATGCTAATAGGGATGTTTCGCACCCTTAAACTAACAACTAGTAGTGGCAGGTCTACGCCGCGATTCGTTATCAAAGGACTATAGGGAAGCGTTGCCATCTTGATGTGATAGGATAGCGTCGCAATCCAACATCAATATCAAATTAACAAAGACTACACCGTAATCTAGTAAACTCTGACCCCAGACCCAAAAGCTAAGGGATGGACGAGGAAAAAGACTCCTCTACTACGAGAGACCAAACCTCAGACCATAAAGGAAAGCCAAGAAGACTCAACCTCATCCCCTGAAATCATGAGATTTGATTCAAAGACAAAAGTGAGGGCGTAGTCCTCCAATGATCGAGAGCAAATCAGAGAAGAATCAAATAAAGCAACCACCTCTGAAGATGACAACTCGATCTCTCCTACAAAGCAATGAAGCCTAACTCCAACTATCCCCACATCATGATATGTTAACACCATAGAATAGACGGTGCAGTACGCCTTCAAAAATGTCAACGCAATATTAATACCATATGGCATTACAATGTTAAACGAAGCAAGGCAGATTACAAAGTACTAATAAAGGCATGAGCTCTCCCTAAAATGAACGGAAGCATCCCTTAACAATGCCATCCACTTGTAGAGGCAGAAATATAAGCATGGTGCGGTGCAAAATCCAAGACACACAAGCAACTCAAAACATTGGATATCCCCACCTCAAGCTCAAACACTCCTGCTATAATTTCAGGTTTCCCACATAAAGTCAGAAATTCATACAATAATAGTTGGCAGTCTAGTATTGGGATGGTACCTTTTGAGGCATTGTATGGAAGGCCTTGTTAGTCGCCAGTAAATTGGAGCTATACGGGGATAGACCTGTGTTAGGTCTGGATCATGGAAGGGAGGTCTTAGAGAAGATTGAATTGATTGGACAAAGAGGAAGGATGGCCAATCTAGGAAAAAGAACTAGTCCGATAGGAGGTGGAGAGACTTGGAGTTTGATCTCGAAGATCATATGTTTGTGAAAATGTCACATATGAGATGCGTTATGAGATTTGGAAAAGCCAAAAAGTTAGCGTCGAGATATGATGGTCCATTCCAGATATTAGAGATGATCAAAAGGGTAGTTTATAGAGTCAAATTACCGAGTGCTTCTTTTGGGGTGCATAATGTGTTTCATATATCACATCTATGGAAGTTAGTCTAGGACCCTAGGGATGTTGTGATTCCAAGAGAAATGGGAGGCTTGGTTGTTGAATCAAACAGGAATTATGTTTAGAAGCTTATATGGATTGTAAGCTAAGGTAAGAAAAACATCAAAATAAAGAAGTAAAGCTTGTTTCTGTCAAGTGAGGTAAGGATCAGGATGATTTTACTTATAAAATGGAGGATAAGGTTAAGAGGACTTATCTTGAGTTATTTTCTTAACTTACCTCGCATGCTTGCTATGTTTAGTTGTATGCTATATATATATATGATGTTATGGTTTATTTTTATTTTGTATTGGTAGAAGCACTAGTACATTATTGATTGAGGTGCATAGATGAAGGACCCATGTGTGTCCGTGATAGATTAGGCATAAGAAAGCCTGGTGCTTAGTATTGCACCTTATTTGAATTTCAAGGATGAAATTCCTATAAGGTGAGGAGCCTATAACACTCCTATAGGTTAATAAATAATTATTTAAGTAACTAATCACGAAGTTAAGAAAGTATGATAATGTAAAAGGGGGTAAACATGCATGGAATGTTTTATTTATTTATTATGCTTGGATGAATCAAGAGACATTAGGAAATCCTACTATAAATATTCTAAATTAAGAAGAATTAAATGAAATCATTAGGGCTATAAATTATAAGAAAATGGGGTAGTGGGCCAGCCACCCAAATTTTCCTTTTTGAAGTAAAAATAACCAACTTCCTATTTTCATTTACTTTTATATTCCAAAACTTAAAACAAAAGCTTGAGCTCTTCAATGGTACTACAACCTAAACAAGAAGAAGAAAAAGGAAAAGACTAAAGTTAAAGGAACTACAGACTTCATCAACTAAAAATATGAGTGAGTAATATATTACATAATCTTTCCTTCCTTGTATTCCTTACAGTCGTATAATAATTTGGTCATTCCTTTGTTTTGCTTGATTAATGGGTATAGGATATTAAATATGGAGGCAAGGATATCATGTTAGAAAGAAATTTTGGTTAATATAATTTATTCTTGAGTACATAAATGTTTATAAACGAATTAAGATCAGTATGAGGAGAAAACTGGGTAGTTATGATAAATACTATATATGATTCATCTACTACAGAAAAACTAGGAACAAATTAGGTAGTTTCCAAAGAAAGTAAGGTCTACTGCAAGGGTTATGATAGAAAACCGATAGGTTATAATTAAAGAGTTTAATTAATTATAGGATTGTAGACCAGGTCAATATTTTGGGTTGAAGATGTCAGATAATGGTCGCAAAGGACTAAGTCAAACGAATCATAAGTTAATACATGAAAATTACTTGCAGTTGTGAAGGAAACGTTTCCAACGTGTGTTGAAGGCCAATGTTGAAGGAGGTAGAGCCGAACCGAAATGTTAATAAAACCAAAATCCGAAGTATAACGACTTAAGTAAAAATGCTAAGATAAGTAAGGTTTCAGGTTAGGGTTGGCAAACCGAAGGTATTAAACAAAGACTGAAGGGAGTCAATGGTTAAAGGGGAAATATAAGTAAAGGATGCAATTTCAGATAAATTAAAGAGTTAATTTCACAAATCACCAAAACTAAATTATAACATGCTTCCTTGGACGAGACAAAGAATATTTCTTGTAGAAAGTGGTGTAACTCTTGGAAGAATATGTAAATCAGAACTAGTAACTTTCAGAGATAATAAGGTATGATAAGAGGCTCAAGGTGACCTATATGACAATATGATAATCAATATTAATAATCAAAAAATGATCGGTTGAAACGTTAGCATAATAAATAGCTATTTGGAAAGCTTATTAAGCATGGTTAGATAATAGATTCGGTAAAAGGAGTAAGTCCTCAGTGGAGTTTGAAACAGAATGCAAAGGAGCAATCGTTGTGTGGCATCCAAAATAAAAAGAGAAGTAAGGCATGTGTGGCATATGAAATACGAAAGAAGCTGGTGTAAGCATAAATGTGGCAACCAAGGGAACATTAAATGATGTAAGGCCTTAGGTGGTAGTCTAGAAGCTGAAAGAAAAGGTGTAAGGCCTATGTGAAAATTGAAATCGAAAGCAAAATAGGCATAAGGTCCATGTGACAACCTATGGACGAAAGAACTGGTGTAAGGTCTGGGTAGGGACTAAGAATGATGAAGTTTAAGGCCTTATAGTAGTAGAGAAACAGTTTAACTAATGTATATAGTGTATAGCCAGAAGGTGTAGATGGTAGCCGAATGGTAGAATTTTAATGCTATATATATATATATACCGCAAAAGTATGTAAAACCTTATGAGTAGGCAAAGGTAAGGCATTTCGATAAATGGAATATTGAGTTTTATCTATGAAAAAAACTAAAGGGGTGCTTCGGTTATGGTATCACGGTAGTGTAGACGCTCGGTAATAATCTTAAAATTTAAATTCACTATAAATTCTGATGAATAATTGCTACGGGAAGTGATGGGTATGCATGTTCCACGTGTTGGCGGTGTGGTCTCGTTATCTTATATGCTTTGGGGTAATATGTTATTCATACCGGACTTTATGTCTGACCCATGTTTTTATTACGGGTACATATTCGAGTATGGTGAGTTTACGAGTTTTGGCAGGTTGCTTTTGGGGGTAGCTGAATTATTCAAGCCGAAGATGAAGAAGGAGGCTTAAGTGTTATATTTTGTTTATTTCCACTGTATCTAGTGTTAATGCTTGTATAGTCATATGTAGGGCACAAATAACTATATGTACTATATTTTTTACCCTGCATATGCATGCCTATAGGTTGTAAAACTAATTGTTAAACTAAATTTGTAACGATGTGTTTCATTTTGTATATCTTCTTTGTTTACTTAATAGTGTATAATATAACTAATCTCATCGAAAGATGATTCAACGATGACTACAACACATTGGAGTTTCATCATTGAGTTTCAAAATGAGAGAGGTTCCAAAACATCAACAGCCTTTCTGGATGCCATCAAAGTTTCCTTACCCACCACATGGGTAATAGCAGGTTCATCATTGCCATCATCAGTAGCAACATTGAGTTCATCCAGAGTCTCATCCTCAAGTGCATCGATATTTTCAGCTCTAGGGACAAGACCAGACCCGGTGGTAGAAGTAGGAACTGAGATGGGAGTCATGACGATGAACAGTGTGGTGGTGATGGTAGTTGTTACAGTGGTCGAAGCTTAAGAGGTTGCTAGAAGGACCATGATCGTAGATGGAACTGAAAGTTGACAAATAGAAAGATTAAGGTTAGAGATGTCCTCGGGAGAGAAATGAAGCTTCTTAAAGACCATAGAGATTAAGGAGAATCCTATAGCAGGTAAAGACTCATGTTGAGATGATTTGTAAATTTCACCTTCCTCAAGAAATTTTTGAAATGGAGGCAGAGTTATCGATAAAAATAAAGGCTAGAGTCTTTGGGTTGTAGATTTTAGTAGTGATGGTAGTAGAAGTGTCAGCAGCAGTAGATACCATTGTATCAGTTGTGATGACCTTGGAAGTGGTTGCTATAGAAGTGATAATCTCTTCTCGAGAATCCTTCTAAATAGGAGCAGTGTTATCCACCCGATTTAAAGATCTAGGAATAGTGGGAGTCTTAGTAGGCACCCGTTTAGCAGTTGCAGTCTTGGCTACTTTGATAGCTATTCCTTATTTAAGAGCTGCCAAGTCTTCCTTATCGAATAGCTCATTCTTTAATTTCTCCTCATTGACTTCCTGGCCTGGCCCTTTGGCCCTTCTTAAGATCTCATCCGAGACCTCAACTATTGTGAGAGGGTAGCCGTCTCCTTGCCATTTCAAATTCTTCATCTTGAAGACATTTGTGAAGAATCCTAAGAGGGTGGATTCAATCTTCTCTTTGGTATGGGTGAGAGTGGCCTTAAGTTCAGCTATCTCCTATCTTGATCCACCTAACTGGATTCTTAAGTTTGTAACTTCATTTGTGCAAGACTCCTCAATGTCCTAAGCTTGATTCCTTAGGTTTTTATCAGCTTTGAAGTCTTTCTTGAGATTATCGATTTTGGCCCTAAGGGTGGCTTTCTTAGCCTCTTATACCTTAACTTCTTTTCAAAGCTGCTACTATAGATATGTGCAGTTTTTAATTGATCATTGAGAATGGTGCACTTTGCCTTGAAAGCGGCAGCCTCATCAGATAACTTTTTCAACCATTTTGATGACGTTATCTTTCTCTTTATTTTCCATATAAAGTTTAGCCAAATCCTCTTATGATCTTCGCCGATTATATTGTGGTCCGCCTTTACGGTGCCAAAGCTTTTAAAAAGAAGTTGATTTGCATGACAGACATCCGTTATGCCTTTGGCCATCTTTCTCAATTGGAAATATTTCTCTACAAACCTCGTCTTGGAGAGGCCTTCGTTTACACAACTTGTTGAGAGGTCTTTAACATTGTAATCAAATTTGATAAACTCTAGGTAGGAATCAAGAAGGGCCACCTTCATCTCTGTAACAGAGGCAAGAGATTGGCCTTCAAAGGGAGAAGGTGGATTTGTATGACTTGAAGATGTCTCTTTCCCGTCCCTAGGTGATCGGTGAGAAGTGAAAGGGCTTATAGTCTTGGATTAATAAGGGAAGTGGAAGGAGCCTTGGGTCACTCAATGATGGCGGCATCCAGGGGTTGAACAGTTGAAGGAATATCGAATTGAGAAGGTCGGTAGAGTCAAGAAATTATGAAGGTGAGTACACCCATAATGGGAGGAACCAAAGTCATGCTTTGGAATGGTCTTGTGATCCCTTATTTTCATCAAAATGTCGGCATCTCTCCTCAACTTCACATCATACTTTCTCTGTCCTCTTTGCTCTCTCACTATCAAACTCTTGGTATAGGTCATAGTAAGCATAGGAGCTCCTTTAGGGTTAGGAGTGATAGTGATCAACACCTTGATAAGCCCTATTGAGATAGCTGGGCTTTCCCATTGAACTTGAAAAGAAGAAAGATAGGTTTAGAATCAAGCGTCTGGAATAAGAGTAAGTGCAAAGTGAGTGTGTTTTTGGTCCTATAAAGCGTATGGAGTGTCGGTGTGTCCTGAGTAACCTATGAACCATGCTTAGGGGGTTGTAGAAATGGAGTTTCATATCCCTTAAAAGGTCGGGGCATGTTTCCTAGAGTGAACTTGGAACCTAAGGACTTTGGGTTGAGGGGGTTATCAAAGTTGAGATTCATCAGAGTGAAGTCTAGAACTATCCCTAAGTCACTCAAAGAGCCAAAGATAATGTTAGTGGTTCCTAAAGGAATTAACTCCCTTATTGGATCTTTACTCGGGTGCTAGGGTTGAGGATTTAATTATGAGGCATTTGAGCTTGGGGAAGAGGTAACTGTAGTTCCTTGTAGAGATGTCTCTTCGAATCGCTCGTACCATTCACCCTCATCATCACTCTCTCCTTCCTCCTCGTCCTCTTCTTCTCCTTCACCCTCTTCCTCTTTAATATTCTCCTCTTTTCCTATTTCCTCCTCCTTAATGTTCACATCTTCTTCTTGATCTCTTCTCTCCTTTGCAAGGTTCTTTTCTATTTCTTTATCTCCTTTTTCTCCTTATTTGTTGTCATCGAAACTAGGGACATCTTCAGTCCACATGAAGAGTCCATAAGGACTAGGAGGATCGTGAGTGGCTTGGGCTCTCTATGAAGAGTTGAATTGAGCTTAACTCTTTTATTGTTATAAAGAAGCTTGAATAGGTGCATTTGAGCATTGGTGAGTGGAACAGAGATATGCCTTTGGGTCAGATCGATCCCTTTTAGAAATTTTAGGGTGTCCTTAAAAGCTGGGGTCATGACCCTGTTAGATTTTTCCTTCTGGTGTTTTGACTAAAACAAATATACGAATATATATGCAGAGGTTCTTATTTATAGAAGAAAAGATTTATAGAGGCTAAGACACAAAAAGTTCGATGAATATTAGAGATTGACGAGTTCAAGAAGTATGTGTTCAAGTCATCGTCTTTTATAAGTCGTAGATGTTTAATATTGTACAATCTCCTTGGTGATGTTGCACGCACACAGATCTTTCTTTTCTAACTATTTTTACTTAAGAAAATATTGAAAATATACGATCTTTTCACTTAGAAAATGTTTCAGAAAGAAAATTTTAGTTTTATTTATTTTTAGACATTTGGTCCTATTTTTCAAATAGTTTCATTTAGTATTTTTAAAGTGGTGTGTTCTTGGGATAGTAAAATACCTTGTTTCGACTTCTAAAACCTATATTCAGATGCTTATCTACATATTCAGATATCTAAATAAAGGCCTCAAACATGTAAATATTCCGGGTCTTATATAACTTATTTTTACCCTGTTTTAAGATGTCTAAAATCTTCAACTAAACATCTGGTTATAGGATTAGATGTCTGATTGAAGTTTTCAAATGTCTAAAAAAAGTCTATTTTTCAAACCAGTGAAGTGGCTTTTCAAATTTAAACAGATTTAGATATCTGAATCAAAATTCTAACGTTTAGTCATATGCAAAAATAAAAAAATTGAACGTATAGTCTTCTTCCCCTCAAAGGTTGAAATCCTTTTAATGGCTATTTCTTTTTCTAATGATTATGACTTTTCACTGTAACTCTTCAACTCTATAAATATAGTTTGTTTTGAATTTTCAATACAACTTTTTATTCTTACTAATTCTTGTGCTTTCAAATCTAGATTTCTAAAAAGATCTCAAGAGCTCTAAAAAACAATTCAATACTTGCTATACACTTGCACATTCATCTATACATTACAAAGAGAGATTATAGAAAGGGTGTACTTGAAATTGACTTTATGAATAACATTTTGAAGTCAACAAGCAAAGTTTTACTTAAAACATTTGTGAAGTCCTTTTTGGTCGCTCAGGCGGTTGTAAACCTGTTCATTTGGTGAAGTGAGGGTTTTGGTTAGTGAAATTTCTAAGAAGAGCTTAGGGACTGGATGTAGGACAAGAGGTCTAAACCAGTACAAAAATTCTAGTGTGATTGTTCTTTTCTTACTCATTTATTATTTGCATACTTAGACAATTAATATACTAGTTAGAATTATTTATATTTCTTAGGATCCAATATAATTTCATTTAGTATCAAAGCAAGCATTCATTAAACCATAACAAAGTTTTGAAAGCTGTTAACTAATATGGATAACACAGTAGCCACATTTGCTGAAGGTCAATCCACCGTACGACCATCACTATTCACTGGCTCTAACTATGGCTACTGGTCAACTAGGATGGGAATATATATGCAAGCCAATGGGCATAAAATATGGAATGCTACACAACTTCAATATATCATACCCACCATTGATTATGCCACATGGTCTAACGTACAAAAAGTAGATGCCATTAACAATGCAAAAGCTATGAATATAGTGTTTTTTTCTTTGGATAAATTTGAATTTAATAGAGCTAGTGTTTGCAAAACCACCTATGATATATGGTATACTTTACAAGTTATAGATGAAGTAACTAATAAAGTTAAGCAAAGCAAGATTTCAATCATAAAGAGTCAATTCAAAAATTTTGGAATGAAAACGAATGAAACTATTGTTTACATGTACTCTAGGTTTCAAGATATCACTCATGCTATAATGACCTTAGGAGAAGAATTTTATGATTTTGATATAGTATCAAAGATTCTTAATTCTTTGACGAATGAGTGGGAATGGAAGGTGTTGACGATTGAAGAGGCCAATGATCTATCAACTTTTAAGTTGGAAGAGATAATGGTAATATATTGTCCTGTGGAGTTAACTTACATGGCAAAAGAATTCAAGCCCAAGAAAAAACTAGTGCTTCTCAAGTTGAAGATGATTCAAACATTGGGGAAGATGTGTTTATTTTTCTTACCAAAAACTTTAAAAAGATTTTGAAATATAGCAATAACAAGTGTTTTGGCAGTAATAATAATTCATCCACTCTAAAACATTACATATGCAACAAAACCTATCACATCAAGAAAGACTGCCCGAATCACCCAAAGGAGACAAAAAAGCTTCGGGAGCATGAATGATAAACAATTCAAAAGGAAAAGGAAAGATTTTCAATTAACATTGGATGATTCAGACTCTTTTTCTTCATTGGATAGTAAGAGCGATTTGGAACAAGCCAATGTATGCTTAATGGCCATAAGCAATGATGTAAGTTCTGATATTTCTTATGATGATTTATTCGAAATAAGCTTGGAATTACTTGAGAGATTAAAAGCTCTTAAAATGACTCACAAAGACATTGTTTTAGAGTTAGAAATTGAAATGCTTAAAGATGAGAAAATTATTTTAGAGGGAGAACTCTAAAAATCGCAAGATTCTTACGCAAGTTTAACTTCTCAAATCACTATACTAAATAGTGAACCAAAATATATAAAGATGAGAATGACAAATTGACTAAGAAAAATTACAAGTTGGGTTCTACTATAGATTCTCTTATTAGTGAAATTTAGGACCTTAAATTAATTTTGTTAAACTCTGTACAAATGTTTCTAATTTTAATAAAGGTAGATAGAATTTGGATGAAATTATAAATGTATCACAACATCTTAAAATAAGAGAGGTTTAGATTTTTTAACAATAAGAAGAAATCTTGTCCAATAAAATATAGTTCTTTATACATAAAATTTAGAAAGAGCAAAAAGGGTAGTCATGAAAAACCATAGCTAAAACCAGTACAAAATCAACAAAATTATGAGTGCTAAAGAGTAACAACAATTTAATGAAAAATAAATATATACAAGAATTTTTTGAAACAATTCATAATAATGAGAATTTTTTTTTAAAGGGAACACCAAACCCACTTGGATATGATTTCCTAAGATTTAACTCTTAGGAACCCAATGTATGAAGTGGGTACTAATTCAAATTATTTTTTTATAACTACTAGACAATAAAGAGGAGAGATTGATTCTTGACAATGGATATATGAATGGAGACACTGCCACCTTTAGAGATAATTCTAAGGGTTATGTCATCGGCATGGGGAAGTCAACAATAATGGCAAGTCTAACTTCCTCTTATCACAATTGTCATACTTGTTGCAAAATTTGAAGAATAATTTTTTACGTATAAGCTAACTTTACGATAAAAGTTTTGCAATTTTTTTCGAAAAAGATAAATGTAATATCTTTTATCAAAATAAAATTTTTATTTTTAAAGGTACTAGAAAAAGGAATATTTATGTTTTAAACATGAAAATTAATTATAATAATGATATGTGTCTTCTAGCCAATGATCATGATCTTTGGCAATGGCACAAAAGATTTTGACATGTAAATTTTAAATAACAAACTTTCTAAAAACGATTTAGTGAAAGGTTTACCAAAAATGAGCTTAAAAGTTAATAATTTGTATGATGTGGGCCAAATTGGAAAATTTACAAAATCCTCTTTCAAACCTAAAAAAATATATTCCTACACTACAACCTCTAGAATTTCTTCACTTAGACCTATTTGGACCATCCCAAGTTAGGTCTCTTAACCATGATAAATATGTGTTTATCATAGTGGATGATTTTTCAAAATACATATGGAATTTATTTTTGAAACATAAAAGTGACACTTTAATGTTTTTAAGATTTTTGCTAAAAGAATTCAAAATTCTAAACTTTTAAAAAATAAAAATATTAAAAGTTATCATGGTGGTGAATTTGATAATTAATTATTTGATTTTTGTAGCAAAAAGGGTATAAGTCATTTTTTCCCTTCCTAAGACACCACAACAAAATGGTTTTATAAAACGAAAAATCAGACCTTATAGAAATGCACAAGAATATTATTAAGTAGTAGCCAATTACCATGAATTTTGGCCTAAAGCTGTGGCTACTACTTGTTATACTCTAAATTATGTTTCTATAAAGCACTGATGAAATATACGCCCTATGAATTATTTAATGAAAGAAAACTGAATGTTTCGTACTTTTGAATTTTTTGTTCTAAATGCTTTATACTCGATATTAAAGGTAATTTAGGAATATTCAATCTAAAAGCTAATGAATGTATATTTATCGATATTCGAAAAGAAGTAAAGCATATAGAATTTCTAACCAAAAATATACTATTGAAGAAACTTTGCATGTATCTTTTGATGAAAATTTCGATGTTGATGATGATGATAATTTTTTGTAAATTAACCAACAAATTCTTAAAATCTCCCTCAACAATATGCATGTGTTGATAATACATTAAAACTACCATATATTTTAAAAGACCATCCACTAGACAATGCAATTAGTGAAGTAAACACTAGAGTTAGAACTAGAAATCAATTGAATCAAATGAGACACATTGCATTCATTTCAAATATAGAACCAAAATAAATATAAAGAAGCTTCAGAAGATGTTTTTTGTATTATCAATGCAAGAAGGGTTAAATTAATTTGAACAGGATGATGCTTGGGAATTAGTTCTTGGACCAAATGACCAAACCATAATTGGTAAAAAAAATGGATTTTCAAAAACAAAGTTGATGAAAATGGTGATATAATAAGGAACAAAGAAAGACTCATAGCTTAGGGTATAATCAAGAAGAGGGTATCGACTATGAAGAACGTTTTCCCTTATCGTTAAACTAGAAGCTATCAGAATCTTTCTTGCATTTACATGTCATCATAAGTTTAAACTCTTCGATGAGTGTCAAAAAGTGCTTTCTAAATGGTTTCATAATGGAAATTTTCTTTGGTAGAACAATGTAACGACCCACTATTTTGGACCATTCAAATCGACAATAATCCACACATGTCTGACTTGAATAATTCAAAATAACAGATTGTAAATAAATTTGGAGCAAATGAAATCAAATACACAGAATCACAGACACAGAACATATCAGAATAACTCACAGCGGAAATAAAATACCATAGTAGTTCATGAAGCTACTATATACAAACTCTCAAAACATAATACATAATATCATTCTGAAAACATATACAATAGAAATCCCAAATACATAGAAGTTTATAAATACCAGAACTAGAATAGAACAACTGAACTGAAAGGAACAGATAACTAGACAAGCAGAATCTCCAGCGATTCCTAGCTCCAGAATGAGATCCAAAGCTAAGCTGTAAATACTCAGGCTGACCCGAGCGTAAAGTAAAACACAAAACACTCGAGTCAGGACAATATATACTTATATAATGTAAACCAACTCAAGTGAACTGTAGTAGAAATGCACAATAACTCAAAGGATGCTTGGGATCGCCCATCCTTCAAGGATCAGTTAAACTATAAATTAAATACACCCCGTGGTTAAAATTTCAAATGGTATTTTATACTTCGAAATCAAATATCATTTCAAATTCAATATCCTTCAATAATCCATTTCAAAATATCAAAATATCATATTTCAAAATAGTTTATATTTCGAAACAAATTACTTTATTTTAAATCATAAAAATAAAGTTATTATTAATAATTAAATTATTAAATTTCCAAAATTTTAATCTTTCATTCGTTCACTTAAATTAATTAAAACAATGAAAATTCAACTTTTGCAGCATTTAGAAAATGCTACGGAAAGTCACATTTAAAACAGTTCAATTTAACAAAAGACAGCATTTAAAATGCTGTAATAGGGTTACATTAGTTTCAAATAAACTTAGTTAAATTCAACCATTATAACATTACAAAAATGCTATAATAGCCTTTAATTAAATTTAGCCATTTGGTTCATTATTATCAACTACAGCATTTACAAATGTTGTATTATCATTTACATTAGAATTAATAGCATTTCAGAGATGCAGTTAATTAACTTCAAATATTCAGTATAATTTCACAAACAATTATATTTTTATATAAATCATTTTTAACTTATAAAATCATATATAATCATTCAAATACCCTTATATTCATGATTTTATAAAGTTAAACCTCCATTCAAAAATCAAAATTTAATAATAATTCACTTATTAAATTCCAATTTTAAATTATAAATTCATTAAATTAAATTAACTTAACACTTAATTTTAAATTTTCAAATATAACTTAATTCCATTTTTATTTACTTAACTTAAAATTCACTCTTAAGCCTGTAACAGCCCGATATTTTTAAAGCGAAATTTTAATTTAAAAACAAAACATTTTGGAATATTGATTTAAATGTAAAGTGTAGTAATTTGTATTAAACGAATTTAAAGCGTTACATTTTCGTTACTTTTTGTCCGTTCTTAACTTTACATTAGAATCAAATTTTATTAACGATGATTATAGCTATTTTAAATTTTGATTTACAAAGTTACGTTTTATTGAAAGAAACCGTTATCATTTTTTTTTATGAAAGAAGCAAATAAAGTTGTACGTTACTTTGGGCATTTCATTTATAATTCCTCTTGCCTTTTTCCTTTGTCCATTTGATTTTTATATGCGTGGCTTTACAAGTTTCAGCCGTATATTCTATTTTGAGGAATTCAAACTTTTGCCCAAAAATATTGCATTAAATCGTGCACGTGGAAGATTTTTCTTTCCCTTTGGCCTTCCGTTCGTTCCTCCACTTTAATAAAATTTATTGCCTAAATCTTTCTACCGTTCAAACCTTTATATCTTGCCTTCTGAGTCACGTTTATTATTCCTCGTTCAAACTTATTTCCAAACTGCAGTTTTCTTTCAGCTCCATTTTCTCTTTTGCGTGTCCATCTTCCAGGTAATGGCTGCTTGCCTCTGTATATTTTTTTTTCTTCTTTTCATTTTGTTGTTCTGATTACTCTATTGCCGTGCCTTGCTTGTTCATATTTCCTGCCACCTCATGCTCCTCACATTCACCATATAATCCCATGTCCCTTCCTCCAGATTTGTTGCCTACCCCATACCAGTCCCCACGTCTCTTTCCATGCTCCTACCCCATAAATTTCGACCCAACCTATGCTAGACCACGTTGCCTACAACCTATGCCGAGACAACCACCACGAACCCAGGCCAGACACCCATGCCTCCAATACCACGAGACCAGTCAGCCCTACCCATGCCGTTCACAGCCCAGATCCACCATGGCCAGTCGCCACCAGACCACCACGAAACCCCACGCACCCCACCAGACCGAGCCTGCCCATTCGCCTCCAGGTCGAGACCAGGCAACCCCAGGCCGAGATCAGACCAGCCACACCCCCTACTCCAGGCCGAGACCAATGTGCCAGCTACCACCCACGTCCCCAGGCCAGACCGAGAACCCACGGCCCCTCCAACCCCTTCGCCAGATCATAACCAGGCTGACCAACCCATGCCACCCGAACCGGCAGACCGAGCTTGTATTGTGAACTTAGTAGTGAAGTATTTTGTTATCTTGGCTTTTTGTACTTTGTCTATTTGTATTTCCGAGCCTCTGTTTGAAAATAATATGATGAGCAAAGCTGTTGTGACATCTTTTACATTTTTCAATTGTTGGATTTGGCAGACCAAGTTTTGTTTTAGTTTTGTTTTATTGCCTCTGCTTTGTAAAAAAAAAAATATATATATATATATTTTGTCACTTTACAAATTTAAAATTTTTAATCTATGTTTTAAAGGTGGTCGGACTAGTGTTTTCAAAATTTTCAACTTGTTTCTTTCCGTTGATCGCTTCATTGAAATTCATTATTCGTGCAATCTTAGAGTTGGTTATTTATTGTGTTTTTGGTTTGAACCCAGTTGGCGCATCCGCTAACGACTGATCGTGCTATTCGCGTGCTTTCGATTTACATCGTATTCCTCTTTTCTTCGGATCTCCAGCTCCGTAGAGGTGAGTAAATCTCACACGAATATTCATACTTATATAATTGTGAAACGACCGCAACTGAATGTGTAGAAATAAATAAATAAATAAATGATGTTATAATTACCTGTGATTTATTTATAGTTGATGTTAGTTGGTAAAACTGCATATCGTATCATCTGTTATATCTGTTCTTTTTTTTACTGTTATTCTATTCTGTTAAATCACACTGCAAGTTCCCTGTAGAATAGAATCACTATGGGTTGAAATGATACATACCCGAACGGACTTTAGAATAAGGGAAGGTCGTTATGGGCTGAAATGATAGGCCTGAGCGATTTTCAATTAAATTTTATTTACTTGGGATTGCGGGTTTGAAATGATAAAACCCGGATTTTCTTTGTAAATTACGGATTGAAATGATATAGTATCCGTATCACTTGAATTAGGCTAGAAAATATTATACAGACCCGTGGTTATTTTTATGTATTTTCTGAATATTTTTAGATAATTTAAAAATTGTAATAATATTTAATTTGATTTAAACCGAATTTTTAAATGATTTATTTAAAATAGAAATGATTTTTCTATGTGATAAATATAAATAAATGGAGGAATATTGATTTTAAAACGAAACTTAAATTTTTAAATTTTGGAAAAAGAAAAAAGAAAGAAAGACGGAAACTTAAGTTAATTTAATTGAAATTGAAATTTAGTTTTAAATTTGTGGAAAAATGAAGTTTAAGTTTAAGTGTTGAAATGAATGTAATAAGCAAATTGGTAAGTTTGGTTTTAACTTGTAAAATTTCTTTGAAATAAAATTTGTTAAAGGATTGAAATGAACATTTTTAATGTATGATTTTATAAGTTTTAACTAGGTAGAATCTGTAGCACTTTTTAAGTGTTGTGGTTTTTATAAATGAACCAAAAGACTAAAATGAACTAAAGCTATGATAGTACTTGGTAAGTACTGTTGTAGCAGAAACTAAAATTGAACTTGAACTAATAAAAAGCTACTATAGCACTTGTTAAGGACTGCAGTAGACTGAAATATGATTTTGTTTAAAACTGAACTGATATAACAATTTTAAATATTGTTTTGTTGAATAAATTTTTTTTCGAATATAACGTACCGCCACACTTTTAAATGCCGTGGAAGCTGAAAATTTTAATGCTTTTGTTTAAGTGAATAAGTGAACTCCGAAGGGTTAGATTTTGGAAATATAATATTGATTTAAAGGAATAATGACTTTGTGTTTAAATGATTTAATTCGAAATATATTTGATAAATTGCTTTAAATCTATAACCACGGGTTATAATAACGATTGGTTGGCAAAGAGACCGGGATCGGATATGGACATACTCTCTGTCGATACCGAAAACCACTTTGACAACCGTGTACGCGGTGGAGATTCCAGAATGAAGTAGGATGGTGGCGACGTCCTTAAGGTATTACGTGGACCCAACTCCCGTGAGTTGGCATAAGGTGGCTAAAACAGGAGCGATCTCGGACCAGTGAGGTAGCACCTCTTCTCGAACACATTCCTTCGATATTATACTCTTACTGATTTGACTAGATAGCCATCCTCCGATTTGGGAATGTTGTTCGAGGTGGAACGGTAGTGGCTGCTATGCGTATCCATCAGTCCGTGTGCGTAATTGGTATATCTACCCTGGCATTGCCTAGTTGTGCCGTGTCACCTACCATACCGAGCTTTACTACGATTATGATTTTAAGATCCGACCGCGTTAAGGTTCTCCATCCCCTTAACGCTATTTTCCGATATGATTATACTTTACTTATGTAGACACTATTATAATAGCGAATATTACTACATAGTAGATAGTTTAACGGATCCTTAGAGGATGGGCGGTCCCAAGCATCTTCTAAGTTACTTGTACCTTTACTACAGTTCATTTGAGTTGGTTTACATTGTATAAGTATGTATATCCTGACTCGAGTGTTATGTTTTATTTTACGCTCGGGTCAGCCTGAGTATTCACAGCTTTGGATTTATTTTTCTGGAGCTCGGAATCACTGGAGATTCTGCCTATCTAGTTATCTTCCTATTTCAGTTTCAGTTGTCTTATTTCAGCTTTTGTTTTAGAGACTTGTGTATTTGGGATTTCTACTGTACTTGTTTCAGAACTGTATTGGGTTTTCAGACTATGTATTTTGTATTTGATTTTAGACTATGTATTTAGTGGCTTCATGAACCACTATGGTATTTTTAAATTCCGCTGCGAGTTATTCTGATATTTCTGTGTCTGTGATTCTGTGAATGATTTTATTTGCTCCAA
This sequence comes from Allium fistulosum, assembly GCA_030737815.1. NCBI lineage: Eukaryota > Viridiplantae > Streptophyta > Magnoliopsida > Asparagales > Amaryllidaceae > Allium > Allium fistulosum. Next base: position 1,031,097,192 of record CM060902.1, read on the forward strand.
ATTTTATTACAATCTGTTATTTTGCATTATTCAAGTCTGACATGTGTGGATTATTGTCGATTTGAATGGTCCAAAATAGTGGGTCGTTACATTTGGTATCGGAGCCAGGTTTTAGGCAAACCTTAGCCTATGGAGCAAAAACTCATTAGAGATAGGGTAGAAATACCCTAGAATGAGTAAAATCAAACTCAGAATCATTTCCTTGTGAGTGAACGTATTTTCAAAGTATAAAATGATTTTAAATGATTTTTTCAAATAATTTTTCAAAGATTCTTTTGATATAAAGTTTTCTTGTTTTAAGAAGAAATTTTCTAAACTTCCTTCTTTCCGTATCTACCTTGTTAGGAATTTTGTTAGTAGGATATTCATCCAAGTGATCTTATCTTGTTTTATCTTAACTTATCTTAGTCTTCTTTGTACCTTGTCCTAAATTAATTCTTGATATTTCCAGGATGAATCGTGGAAATGCTAGAGGTAGGGGTCGTGGTATTGCCCCAGTTCCTCCACCTGTTGCACCCGTTAAGTTTACAGTTCTTTGCAAAGAATTCTCTCAGCTCGGTGGCACTAAGTTCACCGGTTCAGAAAGTATCATCGAAGCCCAGCAATGGCTAAGAAGTTTGGAAAGAATCTTTACTGGTTTAGAGATCACTGATGCCCAGAAGCGTCAGTTAGCAGCATGGCAGCTGCAAGAGTCAGCCCTAGATTGGTGGGAGTCTGTTACGACTCACACTAACGAAGGTGATCTTTCGTGGGAGCAGTTCAGGTATCCTTTGAGTTAACTTGAATTTTTCCCCATTTCCTTTCTTTTCGAATTCATCTTAAGTTCAGTTTCTGTATCTTCTTTCCAGGGAGGCTTTTGTGGCAAAATGGATGCCCGAAGCCGGGAAATCTCAGCTTTACCGGGAATTCATGGACCTCAAGCAGGGTACCATGTCTTTTTCAGAGTATGAACGGAAGTTTAATGAACTTTCAAAATTCGGTCCTGGTCTTATCGACACTCAGCTAAAGAAGAACGAGAAGTTCATTTCTGGAGCTCGCCCAGAGTTCTACGATCGCCTTATTTCACATGTTCATGGCACATTTACTGAGCTCATGGATATGGCTATCCGCTATGAGAACCCTACTTCCAAGGGTCCTGCCACTTCTGGTACTCATGTCTCACAATCTTCCTCTGCAAATTCCAAGAAGAGAAAGCCCAACTTCCACCAGCAGAAGAAGAATTGGATCAAACATGCGGGCTTGGGATCTTCAGCATCTGCTCCTTCCCAGAGGCATCCTATTGATCTTTCCTCTATTACTTGCTTCAAATGTGACCAAAAGGGACACTATGCCAATAGTTGCCCTAATCCGCCCAGTGCTGCTGTTCCTCCACCCCAGGTTACCAGGAACGATCTTTGTCATGTTTGTCTTCAGCCGGGTCATTTTAGGAAGGACTGTCCTTTATATCAGAAGGGAAAGCCATCTGGCGTATTTGCTGTCACATCTGCTTCATCACCTGCTCCCGCACCTACTCCTGCTCCTAGCGATAGTCAAGGTACTCTTCAAGGCACTTTTACTTTATTTCATCATCCAGTTCGTGTTTTATTTGATACTGGTGCTTCGCATAGTTTTATTTCTGATGACCTGTGTAATAAGTTTGAACATCTCCTTTCCCCTGAGTATGCTTCTGTTCCTTTATGTGTTTCTAATCCTATTGGTGGTCCCGCAAACCTTAATAAGATTTGTAAACATGTGAAGCTCCTCCATTCCGATCATAGTTTTAGTGGCGATTTCTATATCCTTGGTTTCGATGCTTTTGATTTGTTGCTTGGAAGTGATTGGCTTGATGGACACGATGCCCGTATCTCGTGCAAATCCCGAATTGTTTCTCTTAAGGATGATCGAGGAAATTCTTTACTTATTCAGGGTCGTATGCCTCATGATTATGCTGGTAGCTTTATCTTTTCTCTAGATGCTTCTATTGATGATCTTCAGTCGACCCGTGTAGTTAATCACTACCCGGATCTATTTGGTGAAGTTACTGCTTTACCTCCCAAGCGGGAAATTGATTTCCGCATTGACCTCATTCCTGGAGCTCGACCTATAGTTCTTCCTCCTAGAAGAATGGCACCCCGCGAGAAGGTTGAGTTAAGGAAACAAATTGAAGACCTATCTTCCAAGGGTCTGATCAGACCTAGTTTTTCTGAATGGGGAGCCGCGGTGGTTTTCGTCACCAAGTCCGATGGTTCTCTTCGGATGTGTGTTGATTATAGGGAGTTGAACAAACTCACTATGAAAAATAGATATCCAATGCCTCGCATCAATGACATGTTCGATCAGCTTTATGGTGCTACTGTTTTCTCTCAGCTTGATCTGGCCACAGGTTTTCACCAACTCAGAGTTGCTGAGGAAAGTATTCCTAAGACTGCTTTCCGTACTGAAAATGGATTCTTCGAATGGTTAGTCATGCCTTTTGGTTTGACTAATGCTCCTGCTTTCTTTGTTGACTTGATGAATCGTGTATTCCGTGATGTGCTAAATAAATTTGTTCTAGTCTTTGTGGATGATATCCTCATATTCTCTAAGTCTGAAGAAGAACATGAGTCACATTTGAAATCTGTTCTTGAGACTCTTCAAAGGCATCAGTTAAAAGCTAAATTTTCCAAATGCCATTTCTGGAAGGATGAAGTCCGATTTCTCGGGCATATTGTTTCTAGTAATGGAGTTTCAGTTGATCCAGTCAAGATCGCTGCGATCAATGTAAGTTCTCCTTTCTTTCTCTTTCATTGTTTCATTTCAATTTACTCTATCTTTCCTATTATCCTTCTTTTTCCCTATTCTGTACAGGATTGGGAAACTCCTAAGACTCCTACTGATATCCGTAGTTTTCTGGGCCTCGCCGGTTATTACCGGAGATTCATTGAGAATTTCGCTCGGATTGCTGCACCTCTCACTGCTTTAACTCGGAAGAATACTAAGTTTATTTGGAGTAGTAAGTGTGAAGCCGCATTCAATGAGTTAAAAGACAAGCTTACTTCCGCACCTGTTCTTACCGTTCCAAATGGAGATGAGGGATTAACGGTATACACTGATGCTTGTAGAGAAGGTTTGGGAGCTGTTCTGATGCAGGATGGTAGAGTGATTGCTTATGCTAGTAGACAGTTGAAGACTCATGAAGTAAATTATGCTGCCCATGATCTAGAGTTGCTTGCAGTTGTTTTCGCTTTGAAGCTTTGGAGACATCATCTGTTGGGTACCAAGTTCGAGCTTTTCACAGATCATCAGTCTTTGAGGTATATTTTCTCTCAGAAGGATTTGAATCAGAGACAAGTTAGGTGGTTAGAGTTCCTTGCTTCTTATGACCTCGACATCAACTATACACCGGGAAAGGCTAATGTAGTGGCGGATGCTTTGAGTAGGAAGAAAGCTTTGTTGTGTCAGATTGTTGTTTCTTCACCTCTTGTGGATCGTATTATGGCTAGACAGGATGAGGATCAGATGCTTAAGTTGATTAAGGAGAATGTTCGAAGTAGAGTGGGAGGTAGTGGTCTTGATGGTAATGGAGCTCAGATTGACGATAAGGGTGTATTGAGGATTAATAATAGGATTTGTGTCCCGAATGTTGATGGATTGAGACAGGAGTTACTTCGGGAGAACCATCAGTCCAGACTTTCTATTCATCCAGGCGTGACCAAGATGTATCAGGATATGAAGAAGTTATATTGGTGGAAAGGTATGAAGCGGGATATTTCCATTTTCGTCAATAGGTGTGCGACTTGTCAGCAAGTCAAGGCAGATCATCAGAAGACCCCTGGGTTATTGCAGCCTCTTGAGATTCCCAATTGGAAGTGGGAACAAGTTTCTATGGATTTCATTGATGGTTTACCGAGGAGTAGGAAGGGTAACGAGAGTATCTGGGTTATTGTGGATAGATTGACCAAATCAGCTCATTTCATTCCGGTCAAGTCTACCCGTCCAGCTTCTAGTTTATCTGAGATTTACATGAGGGAGATTGTTCGTCTCCATGGTGTTCCTCTCAGTATCGTTTGTGATCGTGATCCTATCTTTACTAGTAGGTTTTGGAAAGCCTTTCAGGATTCTTTGGGTACTCATCTAAATCTGAGCACTGCTTACCATCCACAGACCGACGGTCAAACGGAAAGGGTGAATCAGATTTTAGAAGATCTTCTTCGTGCTTGTGTGCTTGATTATGGAGGATCTTGGGAAGATCATCTTCATCTGGTCGAATTCACTTATAACAATAGTTATCAGGCCAGTATTGAGACATCTCCATTTTCTGCTCTTTACGGACGACCTTGTAGATCTCCTTCTTGTTGGATTGAATCCGGTAATCGATTGGTTCTTGGTCCTGTGATGGTTTTGGAAGCTTCAGAGAGAGTCGAAGAGATTAAGAGGAAGATGAGGATTGCTCAGGATAGACAGAAGAAGTACGCTGATCGTCGAAGACGAAGTTTAGAGTTTGCTGTTGGTGATTTGTTTTTCCTTAAGGTCTCTCCCTTAAGGAATGTTATTCGTTTTGGTCGTAGAGGAAAGCTATCTCCTAGATTCGTTGGTCCTTTCCGCATTTTGGAAAGAATTGGTTCTCTTGCTTATCGTCTGGATTTACCCGAGAAATTTTCTGGAATTCACAACGTCTTTCATGTATCTCATCTTCGTCGCTATCTGCATGATCCATCTCTTATTATTCAGCCTTCTGCCCTTGATAGTTTGGATATTGAGCCAAATCTGACTGTTGAGAGGAAGCCACTTCGTATCGTCGATCGAGGTACGAAGCAGCTAAGAAGAAAATCTGTCAACCTGGTCAAAGCGCAGTGGAGCACTGATGAACGGGATTGCACCTGGGAGACGGAGGAGAGCATTCGTGCTACGAATCCGGAATTGTTTATTTCAGGTACTTTTGCTATTCTGTCTTATCTTTCTTTGTTTTCCTTCTTCGTTCCTTTTCGAGGACGAAAAGCTTTGAGTGGGGGAGAGTGTAACAGCCCGATATTTTTAAAGCGAAATTTTAATTTAAAAACAAAACATTTTGGAATATTGATTTAAATGTAAAGTGTAGTAATTTGTATTAAACGAATTTAAAGCGTTACATTTTCGTTACTTTTTGTCCGTTCTTAACTTTACATTAGAATCAAATTTTATTAACGATGATTATAGCTATTTTAAATTTTGATTTATAAAGTTACGTTTTATTGAAAGAAACCGTTATCATTTTTTTTTTATGAAAGAAGCAAATAAAGTTGTACGTTACTTTGGGCATTTCATTTATAATTCCTCTTGCCTTTTTCCTTTGTCCATTTGATTTTTATATGCGTGGCTTTACAAGTTTCAGCCGTATATTCTATTTTGAGGAATTCAAACTTTTGCCCAAAAATATTGCATTAAATCGTGCACGTGGAAGATTTTTCTTTCCCTTTGGCCTTCCGTTCGTTCCTCCACTTTAATAAAATTTATTGCCTAAATCTTTCTACCGTTCAAACCTTTATATCTTGCCTTCTGAGTCACGTTTATTATTCCTCGTTCAAACTTATTTCCAAACTGCAGTTTTCTTTCAGCTCCATTTTCTCTTTTGCGTGTCCATCTTCCAGGTAATGGCTGCTTGCCTCTGTATATTTTTTTTTTTCTTCTTTTCATTTTGTTGTTCTGATTACTCTATTGCCGTGCCTTGCTTGTTCATATTTCCTGCCACCTCATGCTCCTCACATTCACCATATAATCCCATGTCCCTTCCTCCAGATTTGTTGCCTACCCCATACCAGTCCCCACGTCTCTTTCCATGCTCCTACCCCATAAATTTCGACCCAACCTATGCTAGACCACGTTGCCTACAACCTATGCCGAGACAACCACCACGAACCCAGGCCAGACACCCATGCCTCCAATACCACGAGACCAGTCAGCCCTACCCATGCCGTTCACAGCCCAGATCCACCATGGCCAGTCGCCACCAGACCACCACGAAACCCCACGCACCCCACCAGACCGAGCCTGCCCATTCGCCTCCAGGTCGAGACCAGGCAACCCCAGGCCGAGATCAGACCAGCCACACCCCCTACTCCAGGCCGAGACCAATGTGCCAGCTACCACCCACGTCCCCAGGCCAGACCGAGAACCCACGGCCCCTCCAACCCCTTCGCCAGATCATAACCAGGCTGACCAACCCATGCCACCCGAACCGGCAGACCGAGCTTGTATTGTGAACTTAGTAGTGAAGTATTTTGTTATCTTGGCTTTTTGTACTTTGTCTATTTGTATTTCCGAGCCTCTGTTTGAAAATAATATGATGAGCAAAGCTGTTGTGACATCTTTTACATTTTTCAATTGTTGGATTTGGCAGACCAAGTTTTGTTTTAGTTTTGTTTTATTGCCTCTGCTTTGTAAAAATATATATATATATATATATATATATATATATATTTTGTCACTTTACAAATTTAAAATTTTTAATCTATGTTTTAAAGGTGGTCGGACTAGTGTTTTCAAAATTTTCAACTTGTTTCTTTCCGTTGATCGCTTCATTGAAATTCATTATTCGTGCAATCTTAGAGTTGGTTATTTATTGTGTTTTTGGTTTGAACCCAGTTGGCGCATCCGCTAACGACTGATCGTGCTATTCGCGTGCTTTCGATTTACATCGTATTCCTCTTTTCTTCGGATCTCCAGCTCCGTAGAGGTGAGTAAATCTCACACGAATATTCATACTTATATAATTGTGAAACGACCGCAACTGAATGTGTAGAAATAAATAAATAAATAAATGATGTTATAATTACCTGTGATTTATTTATAGTTGATGTTAGTTGGTAAAACTGCATATCGTATCATCTGTTATATCTGTTCTTTTTTTTTACTGTTATTCTATTCTGTTAAATCACACTGCAAGTTCCCTGTAGAATAGAATCACTATGGGTTGAAATGATACATACCCGAACGGACTTTAGAATAAGGGAAGGTCGTTATGGGCTGAAATGATAGGCCTGAGCGATTTTCAATTAAATTTTATTTACTTGGGATTGCGGGTTTGAAATGATAAAACCCGGATTTTCTTTGTAAATTACGGATTGAAATGATATAGTATCCGTATCACTTGAATTAGGCTAGAAAATATTATACAGACCCGTGGTTATTTTTATGTATTTTCTGAATATTTTTAGATAATTTAAAAATTGTAATAATATTTAATTTGATTTAAACCGAATTTTTAAATGATTTATTTAAAATAGAAATGATTTTTCTATGTGATAAATATAAATAAATGGAGGAATATTGATTTTAAAACGAAACTTAAATTTTTAAATTTTGGAAAAAGAAAAAAGAAAGAAAGACGGAAACTTAAGTTAATTTAATTGAAATTGAAATTTAGTTTTAAATTTGTGGAAAAATGAAGTTTAAGTTTAAGTGTTGAAATGAATGTAATAAGCAAATTGGTAAGTTTGGTTTTAACTTGTAAAATTTCTTTGAAATAAAATTTGTTAAAGGATTGAAATGAACATTTTTAATGTATGATTTTATAAGTTTTAACTAGGTAGAATCTGTAGCACTTTTTAAGTGTTGTGGTTTTTATAAATGAACCAAAAGACTAAAATGAACTAAAGCTATGATAGTACTTGGTAAGTACTGTTGTAGCAGAAACTAAAATTGAACTTGAACTAATAAAAAGCTACTGTAGCACTTGTTAAGGACTGCAGTAGACTGAAATATGATTTTGTTTAAAACTGAACTGATATAACAATTTTAAATATTGTTTTGTTGAATAAAAATTTTTTTGAATATAACGTACCGCCACACTTTTAAATGCCGTGGAAGCTGAAAATTTTAATGCTTTTGTTTAAGTGAATAAGTGAACTCCGAAGGGTTAGATTTTGGAAATATAATATTGATTTAAAGGAATAATGACTTTGTGTTTAAATGATTTAATTCGAAATATATTTGATAAATTGCTTTAAATCTATAACCACGGGTTATAATAACGATTGGTTGGCAAAGAGACCGGGATCGGATATGGACATACTCTCTGTCGATACCGAAAACCACTTTGACAACCGTGTACGCGGTGGAGATTCCAGAATGAAGTAGGATGGTGGCGACGTCCTTAAGGTATTACGTGGACCCAACTCCCGTGAGTTGGCATAAGGTGGCTAAAACAGGAGCGATCTCGGACCAGTGAGGTAGCACCTCTTCTCGAACACATTCCTTCGATATTATACTCTTACTGATTTGACTAGATGGCCATCCTCCGATTTGGGAATGTTGTTCGAGGTGGAACGGTAGTGGCTGCTATGCGTATCCATCAGTCCGTGTGCGTAATTGGTATATCTACCCTGGCATTGCCTAGTTGTGCCGTGTCACCTACCATACCGAGCTTTACTACGATTATGATTTTAAGATCCGACCGCGTTAAGGTTCTCCATCCCCTTAACGCTATTTTCCGATATGATTATACTTTACTTATGTAGACACTATTATAATAGCGAATATTACTACATAGTAGATAGTTTAACGGATCCTTAGAGGATGGGCGGTCCCAAGCATCTTCTAAGTTACTTGTACCTTTACTACAGTTCATTTGAGTTGGTTTACATTGTATAAGTATGTATATCCTGACTCGAGTGTTATGTTTTATTTTACGCTCGGGTCAGCCTGAGTATTCACAGCTTTGGATTTATTTTTCTGGAGCTCGGAATCACTGGAGATTCTGCCTATCTAGTTATCTTCCTATTTCAGTTTCAGTTGTCTTATTTCAGCTTTTGTTTTAGAGACTTGTGTATTTGGGATTTCTACTGTACTTGTTTCAGAACTGTATTGGGTTTTCAGACTATGTATTTTGTATTTGATTTTAGACTATGTATTTAGTGGCTTCATGAACCACTATGGTATTTTTAAATTCCGCTGCGAGTTATTCTGATATTTCTGTGTCTGTGATTCTGTGAATGATTTTATTTGCTCCAAATTTTATTACAATCTGTTATTTTGCATTATTCAAGTCTGACATGTGTGGATTATTGTCGATTTGAATGGTCCAAAATAGTGGGTCGTTACAGCCAAATTCACAAATTTCCAATTTTAGTTATATTTCAAAATTTCAACTTAAATATTCATTCATTTCACATTTTAACTTTATTCAAAATCATTAATATAATATAAAAATCATTTAAATTCACTTTAATCCAAATTATCATGAAGTTATCACATTTCATATTTAATTTAAATTTCAATTATCACCCAATTATAATTTCCCAAAATAACTTACATTTCAAATTTTCTAGTTTTACCAATAATTTATTTCACTTATAAATTTTCAAAAAATCAATAAAGCTTACATAAATCATTTTTTATTTAGTTTAAATCAAATATTATAATATTTACATTTCAAAAATATTTTTAAGATTTTTATAAAAACATATTTTAACAACGGGTCTGTATTTCATTTCTAGTCTAGGTAAAGTAATACGGGTAATATATCATTTCAACCCGTAATTTACAAAGAAAACCCGGGTTTGATCATTTCAAACCCGCAATCCCAAGTAAATGAAAAATAATTGAAAATCATTCAGGCCTATCATTTCAGCCCATAATGATTTTCTCCTATTCTAAAGTCCGTTCGGGTATGTATCATTTCAACCCATAGTGATTCTAATCTAAAGGGAACTTGCAGTGTGATAAACTGATAAAAATAATAGAACAGCATAATATAACAGTAACATGTAATATAATAGGTGTTTAAGCATGGGTGAACATCATAAAATCATAACATAGCAAGTGTAACATGATAATGCATTTTACAGATTCAAAAGGGGTCAATTCACTAGTTATATATGTACATATTGTCTGGTGAGAATAACTCACCTGTTAAGCTGGAGATTTGCCAACAAAGCTCACAATACAAACATTATGAAGGCACGACAACTCTAATACAATTTGAGTGTGGAGAGCAAATCCAATGATATAGATCTTGTGTTACAACCCAAACAAAAATCAAAGCAAACCATAAATTTCAATACACTAGAAATGACATAACTTTTAAATAAAAAGAGATACGAATGCCAAATCTTTTGTCTTGCTTTCTCTATTCTTTTGTCATGGCCTAGGGATGTTTTTGGCTCTGGTTTGAACAAGTTTGGCTCAGGTTTGGTCATGTGTATGCATGGCCTAGGTAGTAGAATATGAGGAGAAAGTTTATACAAAGGAATATGAAGAGTTTAAGGCAAAATTGGTGGGTTTTGTTCACAAAAAATGGCTCGGCCATGGGCTTGTGTGGTCAGGTCAGAGAGGTATGGATCAGGTCAGTGGAAGGAAAGGTGTGTGGTGGTCTGGCCAGAGGTGGTGGAGGCGGCCTAAGGTGGTGGTGGTGGTGGAAAATGAAGTGGTGAACAAATAGTGGTCAAACAACATGTTTTTATGGCTTGTGTTGCAATTTTTGTGGAGTTTTGGCATCATGGTGGCTTGGCCTTGGTCAAGACTAGAGGAGTAGCTGGTGGTGATGGCAGGGAAGAGATGTAGGGGGTGGTGGCCGTGGATATGGAGTGGAGGCCATTCAAAGAAGCAAAGAAAACAAGGCAAAATACATGAAAAATGAGAAGAAAAGTGTAAAAAAAAGTAGCCATTACCCATAGATTTTTCTTGAAGCCATGAATGAATGAGAAGATAAAATGTTTTTGGGTGAATGGAGGCTGAAAAATCACGGCTACAAACAAAAAATGTACAGCCAAGATAGTAATTGAGGAGTTATGGCAAATGAAAGGACAAAGGAGATGAAAGGACTTAAGGTAAATAAGCTTTTAAAACTCTTCATATTTCTTTTTCTTTAAATTCAAATAAAACAAAAATAAAATCAGTAAATTGACTTTTAAACCGAAACAAAGTAATATAAAATAAAAATAATTAATTAATTTTAAAGAAAATGGAAAAAGAATATAAGAAATTGCTTAAAAATTGAAAACAGGGTCCAGAAATTACAAATAAATCAATATTGACTTTGGAAAATTAATAACTTCATTTTAAAAATATTTAAAAAAAAATGTGAAGTAAAATAATTCATTTATATTTTAAAAATGAAATAATTAATTAAATTTAGAGAAATTAGAAAAAGAACTAAAGAAATTGTTTAAAAATTCAAAACAGGACTTAAAATTTACAAATAGAATATCACTAGTTTTAGAAAATTTCTATTTCACTTTAAAACAAATAAAAGGTCAAATAAATAAAATAAATGAGGAAAAAAATAAAGTGGGAATGAGAATAAAATAAGATTTTAAGAAAAAAAATAGAAAAATAAATAAAGAATTACTTTAATTAATTGAAACTGGAAATTAGAAATTGTAAGCAAAATACAACTGACACTGGAAAATGTCAATTATACTTTTAGAAATGTTTTAAAACCAAAATATATGCATAACATGTTATTTTACCCATATAAATATAAATTAGAACATTACATGACCAAATAAAATATTATTTATACAATTTAAAATAAACAATTTGTTAAATACAGCAAATTACACACAATATTGAAAAAGGCATAACATTCACATTATAAATCAGATTTCAACGAAACGAAAAGCATTATTCTTAAAATTTTATTTACTTTCAAAATAAAAGATAAAATTCAAATTTTCAAACTTTCAAATTTCTAAATTAAAAGTCAAAGTTTGACTATATTGACCAAAATTCACTTTTCTGGAAAATATTCTTTTTAGTCATGTTTGGAATTCTAATTCACATCAAAATCAAAATTTATATTTAAAATAACAAAATTTATTCATTTTAATAAATAAAATAAAGTTTTTAAATCAGGAAATTAAATTAAAGAAATTAATATATATATATAATTAAAATAATCACAAAATACAGGGTTGTTACACTCTCCCCCACTCAAATCTTTTCGTCCTCGAAAAGGAAAAAATTTCGGAGAAACAACCAGGCAGAACAATAGGTTGGAAGACATCCCCGAAAAGAAGGTAGGGGAATAGGGATATCTAGGAGGGAAAATGGGTTGAAAGACAAGGATGAGCCATTAATTAAAATTGTTGGTTAAAGAGGTAAAATATTTAAAACACTTTAAAATCCTTTAGGAAGGAAAATAACTGATCAAAATATCCTTTATATAATATTTTATCAAAATACTTTTATAACTCGATGTTTCAACAAGTTTATCCTTGTTCCTGTAGACTCTGGTAGTGCGTTGATCAGGCGCAAAACTGGAATTCTCCAGGTACTTAGTAGACCTGTTTCAACACCTAGTGAAAATACTGGGAAAACCTTTAAAAACAGATATGGAAAGTACAATCCAAACAAAAAACGAATCAAATCATGGATCGCAGATACACAATGGTTACGCCTGGATTCCCCAGGAAACATCTGTACCTTTTAAGCATTCACTGCCTTGCGAATTTCGCCATGCAACAAACCGGTGGACCGCAGGATACATAAAAATGTTTACGCCTGGATCCCCCAGGAAACATCCATACCCCTTAAGCAATCTCTACCTTGCGGATTACGCCACTAACACGACCATAGATCGCAGATACACAATGGTTACGCCTGGATCCCCCAGAAAACATCCGTACCTTTTAAGCAATCACTGCCTTACGAATTACGCTATGCAGTCGAGTTCGTAAGACCATGGGTAACGCCATGGAATTCGAAGGACACTCGAGTATCATATCCGGAAAACCAAAAATCAGAGAGAATAATATCGATAGAATGAATCCAAGATGTGGCCACAAATCGGATATCAAGCAGAAGGCACTTTCCATATCTTTACTTCGAAAATATGTATCATATAGTACCGTTTCAAATCACTTTCAAATATCGTACTTATATAATATCCATTATATATAAGATTTCACTTTCAAATTGAGTACCTTTTCAAATCTATAGTTTTCGAATCAATTTCATACTCATACAAATCAATTTTATATAAGTTCGACAACTTCCAAATCAAGTGTTTAGTAACATAAGGTTCTCAAATTTCAATTTGTTTCAATATCAGTTCAATTTCAAAATCATATACAATTTCACTGAATTATTTCTTCTCAAATTAATTATCTTTAGTTTCAACGTTTCCAGAATAATAGATTTAGAAAATAAATCCAAATTTCCAAATCAATAATTTAAGTCAACCAATTCATTTCCAAAATCAAATGTTTTCAAAATCATCTTATACTTATGTAAGGTCCATCTTATATAAGGATCAAATTTTTCAAAATAAATTTCGCTGTATGAAGAGCCATATGGGATTTGAATATCTTTGCTTTTATGGGTTATATATCTTTGTAATTTAAATTGGAATTTTCTTTTAGTAAGCAAAGATATTCTAACTCGACAGCTTTCAATTTCAGCGTCAAAATATATAAATGATATTAGGATATAAGATGTACATACGTCATCATTTCGCAAAACTACATTTGATCGCTCGCTTGATCACACAAGTTCGCTTTCGAACTAGTATTGTCCATTCGACTTCCCTAATGCGGATTTCGATATGGTTTCTCGACTAGAAGCCATCAGTCTCCTTGCATAGCCATATACTACGATAGAGAATTCTAGAATCAAGCCCAAAATCCATATCAAATATTCGCCATCAAGAATCGAATGAAAATCCTAACACGAAATGGTGTAATCCACCTCGAACTTGTGTACTCAAACTTGGATCAAATTAATTATGCGAATAAAACACCATACGTACAACTTATATATTTATTCCAACTTGTTAAATATATAGTTTCATAAAGATGTTACTAAGTTAAACATTTAAACTAAATTTTATTCAAAATATTTTGAAGACCAAATTCTTTTCAAAGCATTTCGAATCAAAATTTCATATTAGAAAATTTTAAAATTGCCTTATTCATTTACTTAACAAAACAATTTCAACTTATTTAAATCATATTACTTCATACTTAAACATTCAAAACAAATTTATATACTTTATCAAATAATTCATACTTTTCAAAAATTTTAGCTTTGAAAAGTTAACCTTGATTTGGAAGTGCTCGAACCTTCAAAATAGTCGAAGAAATCATATTTCAATCCAAGAGTTGGAAATCATAATTAAATCAGTAAATCAATTCCAAAATAGGGTTATATCAAATCAAATCCAAAACTCAAGGACTGAACACCGGCTCATTTCAAATTGTTCAATATATATACATATATCTTTCGAATATCACATCACGCTTCGGAATTTGAAATCAGAATTGGTTTCACAAATCAATCGCATAGCAAAGTTACCGAAGTGGCCTCTCCCTCACTCAGAAACTCGAAAATCAATGTCGATGATGCGTGCACTCATCACCGAAATTATTTTCCAGCGACACAAGTGGTTCTGGACTTCCATTTACTTTGAAAACTTCTTTGAAATTCCTTCAAAATCATTAAAACCCATTAAAATCATTGAAACATTACTTATTCGGAAAAATAATTTCAAATCATATTATTTATTATTTCAAAATCTTAAAACCAGTTCCAAAATGCCAGAGTTCAATCGCTTAAATTCAGATTCAAAACCTTTAGTTATAAATCATTTTATATGAAAACATTTCTTATAAAATTTTCAAAATTTCAAATCCTTTCAAAACTTCAAATTCTCATTTTTTTTAAAAGGTACATAATCCTTATCAAAAACATTTCATCTTTATATAAAAATATGGCCATCCTTATCAAAATAAAAACTACGATGAATACACAATTTTCAAAAGACAATTAACCACAAACTTTCCAAGGGACGATTCAAGGATGGATTTCAAAGCAAAACAGAGATTCAAATTTAGAAGGACTCTAATCAAATAGAATTCTAATTCAAAGATAGGCTCAAACGAAGATAAGATAATTAAATTACCAAATAGAAGATGGATAAGCTTATATGAATCGCGGGCGACCTTAACTGGTCAACCGTGACTTCAGGAATATAATCGATGCAAAAATCTAAGGCAAATCGACCTTCGATTGCCAGAGATAGAATCTAAATATAGCAGAAGATAGAAAACATCGTAAACCGAGGATACAGAAATCTCCGACGAATCAATGCCAATTATAATCATTCAAAGATTGGCGGAATCGCCACCCTATAAAGGTCATACACAGTGGAGTGATGCAATGCTCCAAAATCAAAAGAATACAATTAGGGGAGACAGGAATGGATTTCAGAACAAGTGGGAACGTTCCAAAATTCAAAGGAATCTTATTCGATAAGAATCCAAACGAAGATTAGAGATATATAACCTATATCGATACAGAAAAATTCCCATAAAAATTTGGAAAGACTCGAATTCATAACATACGAAAACAGAAGCATAAATATCTTTAGTTGGACAACTTTAGCTAAGCAAAAGATACAACAGAGTTTACTCAAAACAACTTAACAAACTACTGATTTTGCCATACTCAAAATAGATTCCTATCAACAATGGATCTAGATCAATCAAGAGAGAAGTTCAAAATTTTAGAGGATCCTAATCAAAGAAATTACTAACAAGGTGGATACGAAAGGAATGAAGTTTAAGAAATATTTTACTTTCAAAGCAAGGAAATTTATATCAAAATAATCTTTGAAAATTCTTTAAAAATCATTTGAAAATCATTTTATACTTCGAAAATACGTTCTCTCACAAAGAAATGATTCTGAGATTGATTTCACTTATACTAGGGTATTTCTACCCTATCTCTAATGAGTTTTTGCTCCGTAGGCTAAGGTTTGCCTAAAACCAAAGCTCTGATACCAACTGTAACGACCCACTATTTTGGACCATTCAAATCGACAATAATCCACACATGTCTGACTTGAATAATTCAAAATAACAGATTGTAAATAAATTTGGAGCAAATGAAATCAAATACACAGAATCACAGACACAGAACATATCAGAATAACTCACAGCGGAAATAAAATACCATAGTAGTTCATGAAGCTACTATATACAAACTCTAAAAACATAATACATAATATCATTCTGAAAACATATACAATAGAAATCCCAAATACATAGAAGTTTATAAATACCAGAACTAGAATAGAACAACTGAACTGAAAGGAACAGATAACTAGACAAGCAGAATCTCCAGCGATTCCTAGCTCCAGAATGAGATCCAAAGCTAAGCTGTAAATACTCAGGCTGACCCGAGCGTAAAGTAAAACACAAAACACTCGAGTCAGGACAATATATACTTATATAATGTAAACCAACTCAAGTGAACTGTAGTAGAAATGCACAATAACTCAAAGGATGCTTGGGATCGCCCATCCTTCAAGGATCGGTTAAACTATAAATTAAATACACCCCGTGGTTAAAATTTCAAAATGGTATTTTATACTTCGAAATCAAATATCATTTCAAATTCAATATCCTTCAATAATCCATTTCAAAATATCAAAATATCATATTTCAAAATAGTTTATATTTCGAAACAAATTACTTTATTTTAAATCATAAAAATAAAGTTATTATTAATAATTAAATTATTAAATTTCCAAAATTTTAATCTTTCATTCGTTCACTTAAATTAATTAAAACAATGAAAATTCAACTTTTGCAGCATTTAGAAAATGCTACGGAAAGTCACATTTAAAACAGTTCAATTTAACAAAAGACAGCATTTAAAATGCTGTAATAGGGTTACATTAGTTTCAAATAAACTTAGTTAAATTCAACCATTATAACATTACAAAAATGCTATAATAGCCTTTAATTAAATTTAGCCATTTGGTTCATTATTATCAACTACAGCATTTACAAATGTTGTATTATCATTTACATTAGAATTAATAGCATTTCAGAGATGCAGTTAATTAACTTCAAATATTCAGTATAATTTCACAAACAATTATATTTTTATATAAATCATTTTTAACTTATAAAATCATATATAATCATTCAAATACCCTTATATTCATGATTTTATAAAGTTAAACCTCCATTCAAAAATCAAAATTTAATAATAATTCACTTATTAAATTCCAATTTTAAATTATAAATTCATTAAATTAAATTAACTTAACACTTAATTTTAAATTTTCAAATATAACTTAATTCCATTTTTATTTACTTAACTTAAAATTCACTCTTAAGCCAAATTCACAAATTTCCAATTTTAGTTATATTTCAAAATTTCAACTTAAATATTCATTCATTTCACATTTTAACTTTATTCAAAATCATTAATATAATATAAAAATCATTTAAATTCACTTTAATCCAAATTATCATGAAGTTATCACATTTCATATTTAATATAAATTTCAATTATCACCCAATTAAAATTTCCCAAAATAACTTACATTTCAAATTTTCTAGTTTTACCAATAATTTATTTCACTTATAAATTTTCAAAAAATCAATAATGCTTACATAAATCATTTTTTATTTAGTTTAAATCAAATATTATAATATTTACATTTCAAAAATATTTTTAAGATTTTTATAAAAACATATTTTAACAACGGGTCTGTATTTCATTTCTAGTCTAGGTAAAGTGATATGGGTAATATATCATTTCAACCAGTAATTTACAAAGAAAACCCGGGTTTGATCATTTCAAACCCGCAATCCCAAGTAAATGAAAAATAATTGAAAATCATTCAGGCCTATCATTTCAGCCCATAATGATTTTCTCCTATTCTAAAGTCCGTTCGGGTATGTATCATTTCAACCCATAGTGATTCTAATCTAAAGGGAACTTGTAGTGTGATAAATTGATAAAAATAATAGAACAACATAATATAACAGTAACATATAATATAATAGGTGTTTAAGCATGGGTGAACATCATAAAATCATAACATAGCAAGTGTAACATGATAATGCATTTTACAAATTCAAAAGGGGTCAATTCACTAGTTATATATGTACATATTGTCTGGTGAGAATAACTCACCTGTTAAGCTGGAGATTTGCCAACAAAGCTCACAACACAAACATTATGAAGGCACGACGACTCTAATACAATTTGAGTGTGGAGAGCAAATCCAATGATATAGATCTTGTGTTACAACCCAAACAAAAATCAAAACAAACCATAAATTTCAATACACTAGAAATGACATAACTTTTAAATAAAAAGAGATATGAATGCCAAATCTTTTGCCTTGCTTTCTCTATTCTTTTGTCATGGCCTAGGGATGTTTTTGGCTCTGGTTTGAACAAGTTTGGCTCAGGTTTGGTCATGTGTATGCATGGCCTAGGTAGTAGAATATGAGGAGAAAGTTATACAAAGGAATATGAAGAGTTTAAGGCAAATTGGTGGGTTTTGTTCACAAAAAATGGCTCGGCCATGGGCTTGTGTGGTCAGGTCAGAGAGGTATGGATCAGGTCAGTGGAAGAAAAGGTGTGTGGTGGTCTGGCCAGAGGTGGTGGAGGCGGCCTAAGGTGGTGGTGGTGGTGGAAAATGAAGTGGTGAACAAATAGTGGTCAAACAACATGTTTTTATGGCTTGTGTTGCAATTTTTGTGGAGTTTTGGCATCATGGTGGCTCGGCCTTGGTCAAGACTAGAGGAGTAGCTGGTGGTGATGGCAGGGAAGAGATGTAGGGGGTGGTGGCCGTGGATATGGAGTGGAGGCCATTCAAAGAAGCAAAGAAAACAAGGCAAAATACATGAAAAATGAGAAGAAAAGTGTAAAAAAAAGTAGCCATTACCCATAGATTTTTCTTGAAGCCATGAATGAATGAGAAGATAAAATGTTTTTGGGTGAATGGAGGCTGAAAAATCACGGCTACAAACCAAAAATGCACAGCCAAGATAGTAATTGAGGAGTTATGGCAAATGAAAGGACTTAAGGTAAATAAGCTTTTAAAACTCTTCATATTTCTTTTTCTTTAAATTCAAATAAAACAAAAATAAAATCAGTAAATTGACTTTAAAACCGAAACAAAGTAATATAAATAAAAATAATTAATTAATTTTAAAGAAAATGGAAAAAAAATATAAGAAATTGCTTAAAAATTGAAAACAGGGTCCAGAAATTACAAATAAATCACTATTGACTTTGGAAAATTAATAACTTCATTTTAAAAATATTTAAAAAAAATGTGAAGTAAAATAATTCATTTATATTTTAAAAATGAAATAATTAATTAAATTTAGAGAAATTAGAAAAAGAACTAAAGAAATTGATTAAAAATTCAAAACAGGACTTAAAATTTACAAATAGAATATCACTAGTTTTAGAAAATTTCTATTTCACTTTAAAACAAATAAAAGGTCAAATAAATAAAATAAATGAGGAACAAAATAAAGTGGGAATGAGAATAAAATAAGATTTTAAGAAAAAAATAGAAAAATAAATAAAGAATTACTTTAATTAATTGAAACTGGAAATTAGAAATTGTAAGCAAAATACAACTGACACTGGAAAATGTCAATTATACTTTTAAAAATGTTTTAAAACCAAAATATATGCATAACATGTTATTTTACCCATATAAATATAAATTAGAACATTACATGACCAAATAAAATATTATTTATACAATTTAAAATAAACAATTTGTTAAATACAGCAAATTACACACAATATTGAAAAAGGCATAACATTCACATTATAAATCAGATTTCAACGAAACGAAAAGCATTATTCTTAAAATTTTATTTACTTTCAAAATAAAAGATAAAATTCAAATTTTCAAACTTTCAAATTTCTAAATTAAAAGTCAAAGTTTGACTATATTGACCAAAATTCACTTTTCTCGAAAATATTCTTTTTAGTCATGTTTGGAATTCTAATTCACATCAAAATCAAAATTTATATTTAAAATAACAAAATTTATTCATTATAATAAATAAAATAAAGTTTTTAAATCAGGAAATTAAATTAAAGAAATTAATATATATATATAATTAAAATAATCACAAAATACAGGGTTGTTACAAACAACAACGTTATATGAACACGAAAAAAAATTCCTAATCATGTGTTTAAACTTAAGATGGCTCTTTTGGTCTTAAGCAAGCACCACGTGCTTGGTACGAACGATTAAAGAGTTATCTTTTAGAATTTAGTTTTGAAATTGGAAGGTTTATCCTACACTATTCATTATAAGCAAGAAAATGATATTTTGATTGTTCAAATATATGTATATCACATAATTTTCGATTCTACAAATGAAACACTATGCAACGAATTCTCAAACATAATGAAAAGGAGGTTTGAAATGTCATATGGGTGAACTAACATATTTTATTGTTTATAAATTAAACAATAAAAATAATTGATTTTTTATTTATCAAGAAAAATATTGTAATGATTTATTAAAAAGATTTGGAATGCAAAATATGTCTTGTAAACCAACACCAATGACTGTTAGTCCGCATTTAGATAAAAATGAAAATGGCAAAGAAGTTGATCAAAAACTATATAGAAATATGATAGGTTCTTTAATATACTTAATAGCTAGTAGACCTGATTTAATGATGAGTATTTAATTGTCTGCTAGATTCCAGCAAATCATAAAGAATCACACTTATAAGCTATAAAACGAATTTTACGCTACATAACAAATACAAGAGATTATAGACTTTTTTATCCGAAAGGTCGCACATTTAAACTCGTATTGTATAACGATGTTGATTTCGAAGAATGCAAAATAAATAAATAAATAAATAAAGTACAAGTGGTACATGTGACTTCATTGGTCATTCTTTTGTGTCATGGTTTAGTAAGAAGCAAAATTTTATTTCGCTTTCAATGTGTGAAATAGGATATATTTCTATGGCTTTGGCTGCGTAAGTAATCTACATGCAACAAACACCTCAAGACTTTGGTATTTAATTAAAATACTATACCATATAATGTGATAGTGCTAGTGCTATTAATATTTCTAAAAATCCAATAAATCACTCACGTACTAAACACTTTGACATTAGACATCATTTTTACATGATAATATTGAGAAAGACGTTGTATAACTTGAATTTGTTAACTTTGAAACCAAATTGCTAATATTTTTATTAAATCTTTATATGAAAACATTTCTCTAAAATTAAAAAGAGATTTGGGAATTTGTTCAATAAAAGATTTAAATCAAATTAATCTTAGAAAAATTGGTTAAGTTTTTAAATTTTAATTTTTTTATTAAAATGTTGGCTTAAACAAGACAATTCAATTTTTACACCATTCAGATATCTGAATTGACAAACCAGATGTCTCAATAGGTAATCAGATGTCTGTTTTAGTCATCTGACTACCCAGAGCTAAATAATTTTTTCTACACAATTTGGACATTTGAAAATTGCCTCCAAACATCTAGAAATTACTTAAAATCAAAAGCTACTCTCGGGTTTGGCCAAAGTCTATTTTTGACGTCTAAATGACTAGCAAATCTATTTTTTCTACCTGTCTTTTTATTTACACTTGTGCCGCTTCTCTACTTTTAATCCGACTATTGTTTCTACCTCACTTTAGTTCTGCCCTTTTCTATCTCAAAACTCAAATCCCCAAGATTCTTAAATCCCTAACCTTGATTTTCAAATTTCAAGCTTTAGACTCTCTTCAATTTGAAAATCAACTCTTGATCTTATATCTACTCAATCAAAATGCCATCAATAACCATTAAGAAGAAGACAATGGTGGAAGAGGTAGAAAGCTCTACAATTACTCAGCAACAACTTCAAGAATGGCTTCATCATGATGAAGAAAGCATTTCTAGATTCAAAGATGTTAGTAAAAAATAGATTTTTACCGGTACTTTCTATAAATTTGACAACTTTCCCTCTTACCATCTTAGAATTTAACTGAGAAAGCTAGAATTACTTTCTTGACTGATTTTGATGAAAATAATGTTGGTGTAGATGCTTTGATTGTTCAATTTTTTATGGACAATCTACACATTAAGAGCATAAGAATAAATAATGACTGGGTTGGCTATGGATAAGCGTTTACGGTAGAATCCTTGGTTGTCACAAAAAATGATATTGGATGGAATTTTAAATTGCGAAAATGAGAGTAAAGATCTTTAAGACGTAGATTTTTAATGAATGGAAAAGAAATCAAATTAGTCACAATATTGGGAATGATAACTCGACATTAGCCAACAAAGTTTCAAAAGATATAAGGCCTTGAGCTAGACTACTGACAGAAGATAATAAACACCTTTGTTCCAAGAACGGTTAGTCACGAGCTAGTTTATGACTTAGATTATCAAGCTTTGTTTGTCATTTTTAGGGACCTTCTAGTAAATTGGCCCGCTTTTATTTGTTATGAACTTAATTTTATTATATGCAAAAGCGACAAACGATTTTGTTCTCCCTATATCACATATCTCCTAAAATCTCAAGGAATTGAAGATTATGAAAGAGACCTGACTACTATTAAGTATTCCAAAAAGAAATTTTTTAGTTTGATGAAGTTGCCAAAAGATCCTCCTTCCTTTGATCCATATGAAATATATTTGGAAATTTTGAATTCTCTTGAGCCCATTGTATAACCATCTTCCGGATTGGACAAAGGAAAAAATCTTGCTCAACATGATGATGAGATCGAAGAAGGGAATAAGAGTGACTCCTCGATCAGGGAAGTAGAAGTGGATGAAAATAAAGGTAATTGGAAGAAACTTGATGAGTCTCAAGTAATAACTTTGAAAAAAAAAAAACTTATACAAAAAAATAAGCAGGAATTCGAAATCTTTTGCCTCAAAATTGGAAAAGACGGGAAAGAAGGTTGATATAATAATGTATTTTACAGGGAAAATTAGGAAGAAGTTGAGTGGTAGCTGTAGCAACCTGAATTTTAAGTAATAATTAATTAAAATTAATAATAACACTTTAGTTGATTAAAATAGAGTTTGGAGATTTATTTAATAATTAGTTTATAAATTATTTAATAAAAGGATTTGGATTGTGAAAATAAGACATTTAAATTGAAGTAAGTTTGAAATGTGAAAAATAATATTTTATAAAAGTGATGTAATTGAAATATAATATTGGTTTGAAACAGAAGTGATTTTGAAATGGGAATTTGTATTTATTAAAATTAAACAGAATTTAGTTTTATAAATAAAAGAAAATGGAAAGTAATTTACTTAAGCCCAAGCCCAAGTGTTCATAACCCAAATTCATTTTCTTGAAATCTCTATTTTCGAACTTTTCTTTCTCTAGCAAAAGCATTTATGTATACTTTATCATCTTATTTTTATCTTCTTTAAGAAAATCGACTTCATCCCTATACCTTACCTCTCTAATAAATCAAATTAAATTCAAATATGTGTTTCTCAACGCCAAAGTACACTCGCACGTGAAAAAGAATTTGGTTTCGTTGATGCATTGGAAGACTATGTTCATGCTTTCAAAGGGAGAGAGGAAGAAAAGCAATGTATAGGTGAGTGTTTTCACTCACGAACCTGTGTTTAATCATATAATTAATGACATAAATGTTGTTTTGAATTGATGTTTGTATGATATACTTGGTATGCATTGAATTGAGATGAACGGTGCATGAACGAGATGGGAAGAGGTTGGAAGATGATCGAGAAAGCCAACTTTTAGCTCCAGCTATGGCCGACAGCTAGGTCTATCGGACGACCGACGGTCGACCAGTGGCCGAATTTGTTATATATATAAGAATAGATTATATACAATTAAAGTATAATAAGAATAAATATATATAATGTGTTTTCAAAATTTATATGAGAATTTATAAATGCAATATTTATCAACTTTAAGAAATTAATTAATTAAAGAATGAACTAGATTTTTTAAATTTAATAATCTTATAAAGTTGAATATAAGTTCCAAAAAATAAGAAATACAATCTAACCAACATTTTTAGTATTTTATCGTAAATTTTGTAATCAATAAATTAAATTAGAGCTTTGTAACATATTTTCATGTTACGACCCGTGATTTTTGAATCTTCAAATTTGAATATTTAATTTATTTAAATATGCGAATTTGATTTAATTTAAAATAAAGTTTATGTTTCGAATTAAGACTGGATTTTTGATGACATATTTTTAATTTTTTGTAGGGTTTTTCCATAATTTTTAATTTGAAAAATAATTAAATTTTCGTTCGACACTTTTTGCGGCAAACGTCGGCACTTTTCAAACTTACGAATAAGTTAACCGGTGTATTTTATTATTGTTTGATGACCGCATCACAGTATTGTGTGTGACCATATTTTATTTTCTATCCTACGCAGTCCATACACGCACATTATATTGGGTAGCGTCCTACCCCAGGAACTTTTAAAATAAAAATATCTAACACAATCTTTTGTAAAGAATCTTGCCGCGCATAACACGTCTTTCTTTTGCTTTGCATTAAATGTTGCCATGCTTGCATTAAATTTTTGTACCTATCATTCCTTAGCATTGAAATAATTTGCACTATATATTTGTACACAGCAAGCACGAAAAATGGAGGATGCATTCACTTTTCATATTTTCATATTTGGTTTTCATTTCACAGTAACATATATTCACATTTCCTCATCATTTAATTATTTCCAACATCTCTCTCTACACTATGAATTAGAAAAAGTTGTCAACACAAAATTTGTAGAGGGTGTGAAGATCTAAGTTGTTCATTTTTGTTGCACCCAATTTAATGAAGCGGAGATAGAGTTAAGGGGAGAGAAGTTTCGCCGTGGTATGTAATTGTGAGTATGGTAGTTAGTGTATATATGTATACATGAATGTGTGTATGAACGTGAGAAGGTGATGCGAGGGGCATGTGTATAGGCTGCAGACATTGGAAATATATGTAGGGGAAGATGATGAAAGTAGGCATGCATAGGAAAGAATTAGAATTAGAAAGGAGGAAGCTGAGGATACTGTTGTTTCATGTTTGCAAAAGGCATTTGCACTTAAGTCCTACTCAATATGGACAATTGTGTGTGTTATTTATGGGGCTTGGGTTCGTGGCTACTGGTGGAAGTAGGGGCGGTGAGCTAGCCGTGGTTGGACGTAGAGGTGAGGCGGAGGATGGCGTATGCGATGGTAGCTGTTGGCAAAAGGGCGAGGATATGGAGGGGAGACATTGGATCCATGCGTAACTTGGAGGGGAAGATTTTGTGGCTTAGCTTGTTCATAGGAAGAACTTGGTATGCGTTTACTATTCATCAAAAGTGAATTTGCAATCTTGTCCCGAGTAATGTGGTCATTTTCGTATAAGGGGAGAATGTTGGTTTGCGAGTGATGTCGGGTTTCGTACGTCGCGGCCTGGAAATGAAGTCGTGTGTTTGAGGGATTAGCGGTTTACTTAAGGATCAGATTTGAACGCAACAAGTTGCATTGCACTCCTATCAACGTGAACTACATTATGAGATTAGACTATACGAGATTGGAGCTAGTTCAATTTTGAGCTAAATCGAATGTCGTTCGATTTAGATGAAACCAGAACGCCTTGGCGATGACCGGAATGCTGGGGAGTTCAACTCACCTTTTTGACTAACTGGTAATATTATATAGTTGATAAAAGTTATTGATTGGATGTTTATATGATTTACTATTTTATTCAGTTGGTTTGGATTTATTCCAACCCGTGGAGAGGACGACCTCTATTATATAATTATATATTGTTTGTGATGCAGGGGAACAGGTTGGAAGGATCCAACAGGATTCCTCACCACATTTGATTTTATATATGTGTGTGTGCGCGCTGATATATATGGCTATGATGCAGGGGAACAGTTGGAGGGATCCAACCGGATTCCTCAGTTTTATTGAAATGTTTTCAATAATGTTCTTATTGTATGACTGTTAAACATCAAACCTGTTTGTTAACCCTATGGATTATGATATTGTTATATGTTTAACTAAAACCCAATGGTGATAGAAACTCAATATCAATATTGGTTAAGCGTTTGGTAGCCATTGGCCTCAAAATAGCACACTAAAAATACTATAAATTGTCATTTGAGTTGGAATTGGCTTTTAAGACAGGAAATGGTGGTAAAATCCGAATTTTGGTTTTGTAAATATTTTGTTTAAAGAATTCAACTTCTATTTTACTCCAACCTTATTATCCGTCTTTTCTAAGTCATTTAAAAATGTTTTCAAAATTATTTATATTTAATATTGTTTTAAGATTATTTATATCTAATATTGTTTTGAAGTTACTTATTTATTTTTACTATTATTTTAAAGTTAATTATTTATAATTAAAATAGTTTTTAAGGTTGTTTATCAATATGTTAATATTTGAAGATTAATTATTTAGATAATCAATATGGTTTGAAATTAATAATAATGACTTATTAAAATGTTTGGAAATAAATTATTACTATTTATAATAATGTTAAGGATAAATTATTATGGTATATTTACTAATGTTTTGAAATAATTAGATATTATTTTATAATATTTTGAAGTTAATAATTATTATTTATTTATAATGTTTATTGTTAATAACTATTATTATATAATAATGTTAAAGTAAGTGATTGGACTTATTTATAAATGTTAGAAATTTATAAACTGAGTTTTATAAATGGACTGAGTTTTATAAAAGGAGTTTATAAATGGTTTATGGATTTATAAATGATTTTAGAAGTGTATAAAAAGGGAGATTTATAAATAATTTTCAAAAATTAATGAATGGGGTTATAAATGGGTTAGAGATTTATAAAGGAATTTATAAATGGTTTAAAATTGTGTAAAAAGGGAATCTTTCTCTATTTTGTGAATATACTTCTAGCATTAAGATAAGTATATGAATATTTTCTAAGTATTGAAAATATAAGGATATGTGAATATATTTTTATAAAAGTATTTTGATACAAGTATTTCCAAATGAATTTAATTAATGAAAAGATTTATAAAAGAGGCTAGTCGTTGCTTACGTTCTTAACCAATGTTGGTTTTACCTTTTGAAATAAATCCCTGATTTGAATGTCGTTTATTCGATAGTTAAATAATCGACTATCGAATTTGGACCCAAGACGTAACTTACGAAATATCTAGGTCAAACACATGAGTTATATGGCACGGTATCTCTGGTGATGCTATACTATGCGTATAAATCTTGTTTCTTTCTTCTAAGACAAATGATAAGAAAATCCGTCCACTAATGGTTAGGAGCTGATCTCGCTCTTACCTTCGACTATTTATTTCCTAAAGAACCGGGGTTGAGTTTATTAGAAACTATCGAAAGTTGGTTCGAAGAGACCGGGATCGGATATGTTATCCGAAAACCACTATGACCCAACTCAAGTATTTTGAAGTGAAGCTATCTTGAAGATGATGGAATTGAAGACGGAGCTCTCAAGCATTTCGTTCCATCCCAGAACGAACTTGTATGGATGAATGCTGGCGTTGCATTGTTGCATGGAGGGCAGTGTTAGCATTCCAAGTGGGAAGTGCTATATAGTAAAACGTAGACTCAAGCCTCATCAACTGGAAATAACTAAAACATGGGAGATGTAGTAGGGCTAAGTGGGTCGCTCCTAAGTAGGGTATGATCATCCCTATCTTGATTCGATATTATCTCCCGTTTGTATGCCTCAGTGCCCATTAATGAAGGGGTGATCATGTTCAGTACTGCTAGTCAAATGGTAGGCCGGTTTTGTGTTTTGTAGGGGATCCAGGCGAGGTCCTCCGTGTTATTTTATCTTGAGATGCACCGTGACGGTGGTACCCTAGTAGCCTAGTCATTGTATGGAATCCATTTTCCAATATTTGCCATTACGGTTTTAGTTGTATACCTACTATGCTAGAATTTAATTAATGTAACAATTTCGGCTATGATTATTAAGTGTTTGTATCTTAGACACTATTGCTGTATCAGATAATATCATATGAAATAGTTTGGTTATTGTAAGGTAAAAACCCATCCATGTTTATGTACGGCGTGATCTTATGAGATACTTTTGATTATTAAAGGTTTTATGACTTTAAAAAATTCCAATTGGGTGTGTATAGGACATGAAGATCTAAGTTTTTCATTTTTGTTGCACTCGATTTAATGAAGCGGAGATGGAGTTAGGAGGGAGAGAAGTTTCACCGTGGGTATGTAAGTGTGAGTATGGTAGTTAGTGTATATTTGTATACAGTAATGTATGTATGTTTATATGTATGAACGTGAGAAGGGGATGCTAGGGGTGCATGTATAGGCTACAGACATTGGAAATATATTGATGCCGGGGAGAAGATAATGAAAGCTGGCATGCACAGGGAAGAATTAGAATTGGAAAGGAAGAAGTTGAAGATACTGTTGTTTCATGTTTGCAAAAGGCATTTGCACTTAAGTCCCACTCAATATGGACAATTGTTTGTGTTACTTGTGGGTCTCATGTTCGTTGCTGCTGTTGGAAATAGAGGGCAGCAAGCTGGCTGAGGTTGGACGTGGAGGTGAGGTGGAGGGTAGCGGAAGCGATGGCAATAGCAGTTGTTGGCAAAGAGGCAAGGATATGGAGGGGAGACATCGGATCTGTGCATGACTTGGAGGGGAGGAGTTCGTGGCTTAGCTTGTTCATGGGAAGACCTGGGCATGCATTTATATTCATTAAAAGTGAATTTGAAATCTAGTCCTAAGTAATGTGGTCATTTGCGTATGAGGGGAGAATGTTGGTTTGCAGGTGATGTCGAGTTTCGTATGTCGCGGCCTAGAAATGAAGTCGCATGTTTGGGGGATTAGCGAGTTTAATTAAGGATTGGATTTGAATGCAACAAGTTGCATCGTGCTCATATCAACGTGAACTACATTACGGGATTGGACTAAGAGAGATTAGAGCTAGTTCAATTTCACGCTAAATCGATGGAATTAGAATGCCACCTTGGCGATGACTGGAATGTTGGTGAGTTTAACTCACCTTTTTGGCTAACCATTAATATTATATAGTTGATAAAAGTTACTGATTGGATGTTTGGATGATTTACTATTTTATTCAGTTGGTTTGGATTTATTCCCGCTCCTAGAGTGATGACCCCTATTATATAATTATACATTGTTTGTGATGCAGGGGAACAAGTTGAAGGGATCCAACGGCCTTCCTCACTATTGTAGATTTTATATATATATATATATATATATATATATATATATATATATATATATATATATATCTATGTGTGTGCTGATATATATGGGCTGTGATATAGGGGAACAGATTGGAGGGATCCAATGGGATTTCTCACCTTTATTGAAATGTTTTTCCTGTTGTATGATTGTTAAACATCAAACTTGTTTGTTAACCCTATGGGTTATGACATTGTTATAAGTTCAACTAAAACCCAGTAGTGATAGAAACTCAATATCAATATTGGTTAAGCGTTTGGTAACCACTGTCTTAAATTAGTATATTAAAATACTATAAATTACCATTTGAGTTGGATTTGGTTTTGAGACAGGCAATGATGGTAAAATCCGATTTGGGTTTCAAAAATATTTTGTTTAAAGGATTCACTCTAACCTTATTATCCGTCTTTTCTAAGTCATTAAGAAATGTTTTTAAAGATTATTTATATTTAATATTGTTTTAAGATTATTTATATCTAATATTGTTTTAAAGTTACTTATTTATTTTTAATATTTTTTTAAAGTTAATTAATTATACTTAAAATTGTTTTTAAGGTTATTTATCAACATGTTAATATTATGAAGATTTATTATTTGAATAATAAATATGGTTTGAAATTAATAATAATGACTTATTAAAAATGTTTCAAAAATAAATTATTACTATTTATAATAATGGTAAGGATAAATTATTATGGTTTATTCAATAATGTTTTGACATAATTAGATATTATTTTAAGATATTTTGAAGTAATAATTATTATTTATTTATAATGTTTGTTGTTAATAATTATTATTATATAATAATTTTAAAGTAAGTGATTGGACCTTATCTATAAATGTTAGAAATTTATAAATAGAGTTTTATAAACAGACTTGAGCTTTATAAAACGGGTTTATAAATAGTTTATTGATTTATAAAGGGTTTATAAATGATTTTTGGAGTGTATAAAAAGGGAGTTTTATAAATAGTTTTCAGAAATTAATGAATGGGGTTATAAATGGGTTAGAGACTTATAAAGGAATTTATAAATGGTTTAGAATTGTGTAAAAAGAGAATCTTTCTCTATTTTGTGAATATACTTATAGCGTTAAGATAAGTATATGGATATTTTTATTGAAAATATAAGGATTTGTGAATATATTTTTATAAAAAAGTATTTTGATACAAGTATTTCCAAATGAATTTAATTAATGAAAAGATTTATAAAAGAGGCTAGTGGTTACTTATGTGCTTAACCAATGGCGGTTTTCCCTTCTGAAATAAATTACTAATTTGGATGTTATTTATTTGATAGTTAAATAACCGATTATCAAATTTGGACCAAA
This sequence comes from Allium fistulosum, assembly GCA_030737815.1. Taxonomy (NCBI): domain Eukaryota; kingdom Viridiplantae; phylum Streptophyta; class Magnoliopsida; order Asparagales; family Amaryllidaceae; genus Allium; species Allium fistulosum. The sequence goes on from CM060902.1 coordinate 1,031,127,463, forward strand.
AACAAAAATTTGGAAGTATCTAGGAGAAACACGTGAGTTATATGGTGTTAACCCACCTTTTGGCAAGGCCGTAGACAGGTGGATTTAACTAAATCGGCTGCTTGTTTGTCGAGACTGGAATACGATAGTTTTAGTCAACTGGATGGATAGACGGTCAATCACAGATGATAATCATGATTGTGAAGCCGGGGTTCGGCATAGTCGATAGACAAAAGTCACAGGGTACTCGAAATATGGGTTTCGACAAAAGTCGAGTTATTGCGAGTCACCCGGGGTTTACTTCGAGTCCTTCCCAAGTTTGCTTCAAGTTTTCATGGAGTTTGCTTTAGGTCACATTGAGTTGTGCTTCGAGTTGCTCTGTGTTGGTAGGAGTCCACGAGTGGGTCGGTGTTGTGAAGGTTTTGGGTCGGTAGGAAGGTGGTTCGGTCATGTTGAAGTGGGTCGGCCATAGAGATGGATTGTGGATCGGCATGTTGAAGTGGATCAGCTTGATGGTGTGGGTCGGCATGATGGTGTGGATCGGTAAGAAAGTGGTTCGGTCATGATGGAGTGGATCAGCAGTGGAGTGGATCGGTCATGTAGGATCGGTCAGGGTAGATAAGTCAAAGTGGATCGGTTAAGGAGGGTCAGTCGGACAAAGGAAGGGATGCCATGTCATTCGGTCATGGTGTGAAAGCTAAGGTGGGTCGGTCATGCATAGTTCAGTATGTGCCGCTCGGTGACATAAGGTTGGTCAGGGAGGATAAGGCAAAGTGGTTCGGTATGAATGGTTCTGGCCTCAAGGTGATTGGAGCATATTGGTCGGCCGTACATGGTTCGGCCGTAGTGGGTCGGTCGGCATAACAGGAGGTTGTGAGTAGGAAAAGGGGTTAGCATTCGTGGATCTTCGGGTCGGCATGCATGTGGCTTCAGGTCGGCAGGCGAGACATGGGGATGACATTCACTTAAGGTATCAGCATGTTGGAGCTGCTTCGAGTCGCTGAGCACTTTACTTCGAGTCAGGGTTAGGGTCACTTTGGGTCAGTACCCTGGCTACTTCGGGTCGGCATATTATAAACTCGAGGTCGGTCGTGGTGTTTGGGGTTTGGGTCGACTATGGTCTTGATGGGCCTGGATCACTCAAGAAGCCCAGTAACTCAGGTTTTCCCTATAAATATAGCATGCGGGGCTTCATAAAAGGAGAGCTTCAATCTATTTTCCTCATATTTCCCCATTAAGGCTATTGTGCCATTATTGCTTAAAAAACTCTGGATTGTAACTGTAATTGATTCTCATATTAATAAAAAGGGAATTTCTAGAGTGGACGTAGGCCAGAGTCAGCCGAACCACTATAAATCCTGTGTTATTACTGCTTTCTTTTTAATTTTCACTGTTCTTCACATTCATACTCTCTACATACATTCTACCTGTGATCTGCGACTGTGATTTGGTGCTTTCATCTAGATTTGGGTGTTAGTGACCAATTTTGGCGCTAACATATGGCAGGGTCATCTCCGATGATGTTGTACTGTACATATAAATCTAGTTTTGTTCTTCTAGGACAAATGGTAAGGAAATCCACCCACTAACGGTTAGGAGGTGATCTCCGCTCTTATCTTTGACTATTTATTTCCTAAAGAATCGGGGTTGAGTTTACCGGAAATTATCAAAAGTTGTTTCGAAGAGACCGGTATCGGATATGTTATCCGAAAACCTCATCAACCCAACTCAAGCATTTCTAAGTGAAGCTATCTTGAAGGTGACGAAATTGAAGATGGAGCTCTCAAGCGTTTCGCTCAATCCCAGAACGAACTTTTATGGATGAATGCTGGCATTGCATTATTGCCTGGAGGGCGGTGTTAGCATTCCAAGTGAGAAGTGCTATATTAAAGATAAAACATAGTTTCAAGCCTCATCAACCGGGAATAACTAAAACAAGGGATATGCAACAAGGCTAAATGAAGTGCGGCCAAGTAGGGTATGATCATCCCTATCTTGAATCGATATTATCTCTCAATTGTATGCCTCGAGGCCTACTAATGAAGGGGTAATCATATTCAGTACTACTAGTCAAGTGGTATGCTGATTCTGTGTTTGCAGGGGATCCCGATTAGGTCCTCGGTGTTATTTTATCTAGAGATGCACCGCGATGTGCGGTGCCCCAGTAGCCCAGTCATTGTATGGAATCCATTTTCCAATACATGCCTTTATGGTTTTAGTTGTATAGCTATTATACTGGAATTTAATTAACGTAACAATTTCGGCTATGATTAATAAGTATATGTATCTTAGACACTATTACAATATCAGATAATTTCATATGAAATGGTTTGGTTATCGTAAGGTAAAAACCCATCCGCGTTTATGTACAACATGGTCTTACGAGATACTTTTTATTTCAAAGATTTTTATAACTTTAAAAAAAATCCAATTGGGAGTGTTTTCTCACGCTGTTTTTCCAGACTAACTCGGATGTTATTTTATTATAATGCTCGGGTCAGACCAAGCATATTTGTAGATTTATTTTGGATGCTTTGGAGCTTCAGGAGACGAGCTCGAGACCTAGAGACGTATTCGTGTATATGGATATTTTTCCCCTGCATTCATAGTTGTATTTATCAACAATTATGAGGACAAATTGTTATAATTAGTTAGTATACTACGATTGATGTATGTATACACATATATTACAGTTTTTTTTGTAAAGATTTGTTATATATTATAGACTATTCGTTCCACTATGAGATTCTGTGTTGTTTAGTTTCTTCTTCTATCTTTCTTCCTTCTTCTTTTCCACTAACAATAGGGCTTTCCTGCATTCGATTGCTCGGCACACAATACAGTGGACGTAATAGTGTTGATTTTTGAGAGTTGTTACATTTCATACATTAAATAATCTAAATTATTTAGAAATTCAATTTAATTCAAAAATAATTATTATCATACCTCTGATGTTTTCATTTATGTTAATATGAGTGGGATGTTATGAATGATTTATTACTAGTTAACTTTTATAATTTCTATATAGGAGCTTATGAAGTAATATTCTATTTTAAATTTGGATATTAAATAAAGTAAATATAAATCATATTTAATTCTAGAAAATTACGAAATGAGTGTTATAAGTTATATTTGGTCTTACAAATTAATTCATAGGATATAAAATTTAGAAATTTTGGTACTAATTTATAAATATTAAAGCATTATTTGATTTATTAAGAATTATTAATTTCATTTATACAAGTTTATTAAAAGTTTTACTAATTATAGTATATTGAATTAGAGTTATTTACTTATAATTGAAATAAATAATTAATTAAATGTTTCACTTAATATTTATTATATCTTTTCAGAGATTGATTTCGATGATATGAGTTATTCGCCATTGATATAGATTTGATTGGAGATTTTGATATGATATGGTAATGACATCCTTCAATATGATTTCATGACATAATTCCATGTGATAAGAAATCTGAATAAACAGAGTTATAGTACCATTTGCGTAATGACCCAGAATTTTGGTCAATTGATTTGGATTATTTAATTGATTTAAATATTAATGGTTTAAAAGGTTTATTTCCTCAAATTCCAAATAAGTGATTTAGTTTACAGTTAATAATCTGAATTCAAATATAGAGATAAGTTAAAATATTTGAATTTGAAGATTTATATTTGCATATTGTTTCAAATAATCAGATTTATAATTGAATATTAATTCAATTAATTTAATAGCTTATTAAACTCATTTTTGATTAATTAAATGACAACCGTGAATTCAATTGAAAATTCAATTGCAATAGTAATAGCTCAAATAAATAATCAGAGAATTTATTTTTATTTTTACAACACGAATTCTATTGACGTATTTTTAATTTATTTTATTGGATTTTTCCATAATTTTAAAATTTGGAAATATTTAAATTGTCGCCTGACAGTTTTTCAACAAACAGTAGTGTTTTTGTGATTTTATAGAACTCAATAACCAGTGTATATTATTATTGTTGTTTTGGGTCGCGTTGTTGTTCTAACTGCAACCGTATTTTTTGATATTTGGGATCCGTAAGCAAACGAAAATGTGTGCGGTGGGACGCCAGAAAATTTAAAATAAATATAACCAAAACTTAGACAGCATGTACGAGCTGCTCACATTTTTATCACCCCTCGGTACCATTATTTCTCTCGTTTTAAAATTTTTAGAAGCAAGAAAACAAAAAAATAAAGATCAACCTTCTGTTAAAAATAAAAATGAATTCAAATTAAAAATCTCGACATTTAAAGGTTTGGATCTTTGAGTTCTTCTTGGCTTGATCTACCTTATGCTTGAGTATGAGGTGTGCAACGCTTGTTTTAATGTTGGATCAATGAAGGTCGTGGGTTGAAAACACGCCTGGGTTTGGAATTTCAGCAGTTTAGGGCTTTGATTCACAGAATGAAGATTGGTTTGGAGTTCGTGAGTGGAAGGAGCATCGACAACCATGGTATAGTGGTGTGCGATCCAGTGTAAGTGGTCGCGACCTCGTGATCCGTACGCGTGAATCTCCATGCCGTGTTCTAAGGTGTCGCATCAATCTTGGATTGAAAGGGTGGGTTGTAGAGAGAGTGAGGAGAGAAGTTCGCCGGAGAAATCGTTAGGTGATTTCGTTGCTCGTAGCTCGTGGTGTGGTGATGTGAAGGAGCGGCAATGGTGGAGTGTGCATGGGTTATATACAGGCGAAGTATATTTGGAGGGAGGAAGATGGTTTTAAATTTGGTAATAAAGTTGGAAATGGAATTAAGTATTAAAATCATTATATTTAAATCTGATAACTTATAAGTTGTAAAACTCTCTCGTATGAGGTCAAATCGAGATGCGGATTTTTTCATTACGCTCATAATGGCGGAAGCTTCGCGATGGAACTGGATTGGTCCAATTTGGAGCAAGTTGGAATTTGGGCTAAAATAGGACGTCATTCGATTCTAGTTTAAAGCAGAACACTTCGGTGAGTTAAAACTCACTCTTCCTAGTTAATTAGCATGTTTATAGTAAATAAATTTTATTTATGCCAGTTTGGATTGTTGAAATTACTGGTTGGTTGAATTTGATCTAGGATCATGATATAGCATCTTGAAAGCTATTAGATAGGTTGAATTTGATCTAGGTTCACGATATAGCATCTTTAAATGCTATTGGATTGATTGAGTTTTAAATTTGTATTCAAAACTTTTTTTACGTAACGGATCATATATGAGGTGATAAATTGATATTTATTTTGATTAATATAATTACATCGTTTAAAATTATAACGTAGTTAATGTAAGCATACTTCTTGGTGTTATCTATTTGGCCAAATAAACACCGTTTAATAAATGTAAGAGTTCCTCTATGAATGACATTGGTTAGCAGAATAAATCCCCGTTATGCTATAATATTAATTTGGACATTTATTTAAGTGTTAATTGATCGTAAATTATGGATTGGTTTACATATATGATTGATTATATAAATATCGACAATTTGACTTGAGAAGTTAAATGAAGGTAATGGAAGCTTGTTAAGTACCATTGGGATCGCCAAGCCTTTTCTAGATTTGGAAATTTGGATCTAATTAACTTCCAATTTTATAAGTGGAAGAAAAATGTTTTAATTATTACTCTATATGCAACGGGTTTTGTTTAATAATTAACTACAAATGTTTGTAAAAAAATTGTAAGTTAATTACTATATTATCTATAGTGTTTTAAAATAAATTATTTTATTAATGTTTATGAAGATAATAATTATTTAGTCACTAGTTATTTAAAATTAGTTGATTAATTCATTAAAAATATTGTTGAAGGTAATTAGTTTTATTTAAAAAGGGTTGTTTAAAGTTATTTTATTTTATTAATCTATTAGAGATGTTTAAATGTTTAAGAGTTTATTTATTATACTATCAAAAATGTTTTTCGCTATATTTTTTTGTAGTATTTAAAAATGATTAAAGCTAAGTTTTATGTTGTTTTAGTTTTTTATTATAATATATATATATATATAATTGTTATAAAAGGATTTCTTTTATAAAAAGGATTTATGTAAAGGAGTTTATAAACTTGGGAAGAGGATCAGAATTGGAAAAGAAGTTGGATTCTGAATTATTGTGGAAAAGAGGATTTTAAATAGTTAGTAATTAAAAAGGGGAATTTTATAAATGAGTTAGGAGATTATAAAAGAGTACTTTTGTAAATAAAACTTGGAGATTTATAAGGAATTATATAAATAGATTTTGGTAATTTATGAAGAAGATATTTTAAAATAAAAACAAAAGATAATTAAAGAAAGAGGGGCATTCTTTGATATTTATATCTTTGTATAAAGGATACTTGTGTTTAATCATTTTAATATGATCTTGAAATAAGTAAAATTTTCCAAGTATCAAAAATATTGCTTTTTGTGAATATACTTGTTTCGTTGAGATAAGTATATGGAAGTGATTTCCAAGTATTTGAAAAGTGATTTTAAATTTATGAGTGTGAGGCTCAGCGGGTTCCATAGGAAATGAAATCTATGGTTGAATGTTGTTATTCGATAGTTAAATAACCGACTATCAAAATTGGACCCTAAACATAACTTTGGAAATATCTAGGAGAAACATGTGAGTTATATGGCACAGTCACCTCCGATGATGTTGTATTGTGCATATAAATCTCATTTCGTTTTTCTAGGACAATGATAAGGAAATCCATCAACTAACGGTTATGAGGTGATCTTTGCTCTTATCTTTGACTGTTTATTTCCTAATGAACTAGGGTTGAGTTTACCAGGAATTATCGAATGTTGTTTCAAAGAGACCGGGATCGGGTATGTTATCTGAAAACCACTTCGATCCAACATATACGTCTTGAAGTGAAGACATCTCGAAGATGATGGAATTTGGAGATGGAGCACTTAAGTGTTTCCTTCATTCCCAGAACGGACTCATATGGATGAACGCTAGTATTGCATTGTTGCCCAGAGGGCGGTATTAGCATTCCAAGTGGGAAGTTCTATATAAAAGGTAACCGTAGCCTCAAGCCTCATCAACCAGGAAATGACTAATGCAGGGATGTGCAGCAGGGCTATGTGGATCGCTCCCATTAGAGTATGATCATCCCAAGATCTAGTATCGATATCTCTATGTATGCTTTGAGGCCCATGATGGTTGTTTGTCAACCATGGGGTGATCATATTCGGTGCTATCCAGTAAGGGGTAGGGATAGTCCTGAGTAGCACAGGTACAATGCGTTGTGACCTCCCATACATTTTATCTAAAGGTGTATGGATTCAGTGGGTAGACCCTTACACTTTCATAGTTGGAATCCATTCTCCAATAAGTGCCTTCAGACTTGATCGTATAGCTATTATGCTAATAATGTAATAATTTCAACTATGATTAATATGCATTTGTATTTTAGACGTTATCATAACATAGCTGGATTTTCTATAGAAATGGTTTGGTTATCGTAAGGTAAAAACCCGTCAGTGTTTATGTGTGGCGTGGTCTTACGAGATACCTTTATTTGAAAAGATTTTTATAACTTTAAAATCCAGTTTGGTGTGTTTTCTCACGCTAGTTTTTCTAAACTGACTCGGGAGTTATTTTATTATATTGTAATGCTCGGGTAAAACCTAGTAGATTTACAAATTACTTTGGATGCATTGGAGCTCAGGAGACGAGTTAGAGGTCTTCAAGTCGTATTCACGTATATGTTTATTTTTCCCGCTGCTTTGTTATTGAAATTATCAGTAAATGTGAGGACATGTTGCTATAACTGTCCAGGCTGATGATTGTGATTGTTGTTGTACTTTGATGGATGTATGTATACAACAGTTTCTCTGTGTAAAGATCATTGATATCATATTGCGATTGTGAGATTTTGTGTTAGTTTAAGTTTCTTTTTCTCTTCTTCTTCTCTTCTCTTCTTCTTTCTTCCTTCTTTCCCATAACCATCCGACTTTCTGTTCGATTTGGGCTGGACGCATAGGTTATTGTCAGCTTGAATTGTACGGATTGGCGGGTCGTTACAGTTGGTATCGGAGCCAGGTTGTGCAAACACCTAGGTTTAGGTGGGGTTAACTCATTTGTGATAGGGTAAGTGAGACCATAGGATGAGTTTAAGTATATTATATATATGAGCGCGTATTTGTTAGTGATATAAAAATGTTTTATATTATGTTGATTTATCAGTTGAGTGGTTATGAATTCTGGTCGATATAGAAGGAACAACTGAATCGATAAGTGTTTCTAAACTCTAAAAGAAGGTAAACCAACACAATATTGTTTTGAAATTGGTTAATAGAAATAGTTTTACCAAAATTATATTTTATATGTAAAAAGAATAATTTTTTGAAATTAATATAGTTATATGTAGTGTGTTTGGTTGTTAGAAAATAATAATATTTATTTATTATCATTTATTGTTTATTGTTTGTGCTCTAGTAGTTTATGAGCATTTATTGTTTGATTAAATTAAATACGAACGCCTTGTGAATTCAGTTTCATGGCTTAACTATAAGGTGTTCGATGATAATGTTGAGTTGAATTTTAAATTTATAATAAAAGTTGTCTATTATAATCTATACAAAGACAAACTCCGACGAAAGGTTCTTATATAAGAAGTGAAATTATATAAGTATTTACAAATATAAGTTTATAAATAAGGATTTTTAGAACTGAGAATTTGATTACATAAATCCTGGAGATTTGAAAAATGGTTTTTTCAAAGTGTTGTGATAAATAATAATAGTATTATTTGGAAGTATATTTGGAATATAAATTTTCTTAGAATATGGTTTATAAATAAAAATGGATTTAACCTAAGATATATAGAACTCAAACCCAGATTTTGAAATTTGTTTCAAATTTTGGGAAAAGTGATAATGGTATTATTTTGAAAGTACTGATTAATAGAAATATTGAAAAAGGGATTTGGAAGAGTTAAAAAGCACTGAACTCACTTCAGCTGTGGGAAAATAATTCCATTGATGATTGTAGCATCATCGGTGTTCACTTACGAGTTTCTAAAGTGAGGGATTGCTACCATGATAGAAATTTGTTATTGAATTGTTTTGGGTAAAACAAAATTGTCTAAAATTTCCTAAGAATGATTTGATATATACAAAAGTGAGTTATGTATATAATTATTGTTCCAAATTGATTTAAAATAAAAACTGGGTTTTAAATTATGAAGTTCTCAGTAGGTCATGTAATGGCTGCATGTACCATATGAATTAGATTAATTTGGTTTTACATCTCATTCTGATATGTTGTTTGGAAAATTTTCATTTACTAAATTTGAAATAGAATTTTTAATGATTTTGGATAGTTGGGACTTCCAAATCTGATATAGAAATTTGAAGCTAATTGTTGTGAGAAATTTGAGATGATAATAATTTAAAACGAGATTTAAAACAGTTGAACATTCATGTTAAGTAAAACAAATCTATTATTGTATATATACTCTTAGTAAATAGAAGAGAATTTTGCAAGTATAAACTTGAGTTATAGAATGTAAATAGACTTGAGTAATATTTCTTAAGCAAAATAGTGATTCTTTGAAAGCAATAAAAATCTTGGATATTAATGAAGACAAGTCTTGATAAAGTGTTCGGAGGCTTGGAGTAATATGTTATAAAATGACTTGGAAAATGAATTCTAAAAAAGAAAAAAGAAAATAAAATATAAACTTAAGTAAAATGGATAATAAACATAAGTATGCTTTATATAATATTTATAATAAACTTAAGTATGGAGAAGCTATAAGATGGAATTATGGCTTTTGAAATGTGTATAAACTTGAGTTTTAACGTGTTGATAAAACTAAGTTGTGTTTTATAAGATGCTTATAAACTTAAGTTGTGAAATATTTGAGTTTTTAAGTAATGTGTTCTGGAATGGGTTAAAATAAAAATAGTGTTTAATGGAAAATGGATTTATGAAATAGTTCATAAATAATTTTGGTATTAAAGGGAATATATTAAGAAATAACAAATGTGAATTAAAAATTTGTATAGTTAGGAAAAGTAAAGTTGGAAATTGAGCTATGAGATAAAGTTTAACTTAAGTAAAGTTAAATAAAATGATTTATAAAATGGTTTGTAAATGAATTTTAGTGTTAAAGGAAATACTATTGGAAAAATCAAGTGTGTTTTAAAATTGAACGTGAATAAAAAGAAATTGATATAATCTAAAAATGATGAAATAATTACGTAAGCTGTACATGGATCATTCTATTCACATAACTAATTTAATCCGGACCCGAGTACACAATTTTGAGGTTATTTACACCAATCCAAACAAGGATTTTTAACTTGATTCTCAACGGCAAACACTCGATATGGATTTTTGAGTTGATTCCAAAGTTTTCTATCATAGTTGACGGCTATGTTTGGAGAATGATGGTTTCTAATCAAGGAACCAAATCAGAGTCTAGACTAAAGAAGCCGAAAGAACGATACTAGTTAGGATGTGAAATTCATATGATCGAGCGAGCGATCAAATTTGATATTGTGTATAGATGGTATGTGTACATCGACGGGCTTTAATAAACTATATGTTTTGACATTAGAAGTGAAATATTGCATGGCTATGAGTTATTTAGATGGATATTATTTGTAAATGAGATGTACGTTTATGGAAGAAAAGGCTGGTTTGACGCTTTGGTTTAATAAGTAGAGTTGTTTGCCCAACAAATAGATACATGTTTATACTGTTGTTTGGATTGATTATTTTATGCCCCAGATATGGAAGGTCACTTACCTTTTGTTTTCTATTGATTGATTTGGGCCAGTAGTTGCGATTTGTAGTTGCACCGATCGAACCGTGCAAAGGAGACGCTGCCGAAATTTTTTCGAAAATTGAAGACTTAGAAAATTTAATAATTAATTTTCAACAAATTGATTTTGGGAAAGTTAATGGGTTTAGTAGCATTTTTCTTACCTTAATAATTTCAAGGATGAAATTCTTTTAAGGGAGGGAGAATATAACAACCCGGAATTTTGGTCAATTGATTTGGATTACTTAATTGGTTTAAATATTTAAATATTGGTTTAAAAGGTTTATTGGCTCAAATTCCAAATATAGCGATTTAATTTAAAGTTAATAATCTGAATTCAAATATAGAGATGAGTTAAAATATTTAAATTTGATGATTTATATTTGAATAGTGTTTCAAATAACAGGATTTATAATTGAATATTAATTCAATTAATTTAATAGCTTATTTAACTCATTTTTGATTAAATAAATGACAACCATGAATTCAATTGAAAATTCAATTGCAATAATAACAGCTCGAATAAATAATCAGAGAATTTATTTTTATTTTTATGACTCGAATTCTATCGACGTACTTTTAATTTATTTTATTGGATTTTTCCAATATTTTAATTTTTGGAAATATTTAAATTGTCGACTAATGATTTTTCGAAAAACGGCAGTGTTTTCATGATTTTACAGAACTCAATAACTGGTGTATATTATTATTTTTTTGGGATCGCATTGTTGTTGTGAGTGCGACCGTACTTTTGTTTTAACATTCGAGATCCGTAAGCGAACGAAAATCTATGCAATGAGATGCCGAAAAATTTAAGGTAAATATAACCAAACTTAGACTGCATGTACGAGCCGCTCACATTTTTGTCTCCCATTAGTACCATTATTTCTCTCGTTTCAAAAATTTTAGAAGCAAGAAAACAAAGAAAATAAAGATCCACCTTCTCTTAAAATTAAAATGAATTCAAATTAAAAATCTTGAAATTTAAAGGTTTGGATCTTTGAGTTCTTCTTGGCTTGATCAACCTTATGCTTGAGTATGAGGTGTGCGATGCTTGTTTTAATGTTGGAGCCGTGAAGGCCATGGGTTGAAACTAAGCTAGGGTTTGGAATTTTGGCAGTTTAGGATTTCGATTCGCAGAATGAAGTTTGGTTTTGTGTTCGTGGGTGGAAGGAGCATCGGCGACCATGATATGGTGATGTTCGATCCAGTCTAAGGGGTCACGACCTCATGGTCTGTATGCACAAATCTCCAGGTCGTGTTCTAAGGTGGCGCATCGAGCTTGGATTGAGAGGGTGGGTTGCAGAGAGAGTGAGGAGAGAAGTTCGTCGGAGAATTCATTAGGTGATTTCGTTGCTCGTAGCTCGTGGGTTAATGGTGTGAAGGAGCGGCAATGGTGGAGTGTGCATGGGTTATGTATAGGCGAAGTATATTTGGAGGGAGGAAAATGGTTTTAAATTTGGTAATTAAGTTGGAAATGGAACTAAGTATTTAAATTATTATATTTAAATCTAATAACTTATAAGTTGTATAACTCTCTCGTACGAGGTCCAATCGAGATGCGGATTTTTGCGTTGCGCACGTAATAATGAATGCTTTGCGATGGAATTAGTTTGGTCCACTTTGGAGCAAGTTGGAATTTGGGCTATAAGCGGACGTTATTAGATTTTTAGTTCAAAGCAGAATACTTCGGTGAGTTAAAACTCACTATTTCTGGTTAATTAGCGTGTTTATAGTAAATAATTTTATGTATGCCTATTTGGATTATTGAAATTGTTGGTTGGTTAAATTTGATCTAGGATCATGATATAGCATATTGAAATGATATTTGATTGGTTGAAGTTTTTCTAAGATCATGATATAGCATCTTGAAATGCTATTAGATTGTTTGAGTTTTAAATTTGTATTCAACATTTGTTTTAAGTAATGGATCATATATGAGGCGATATATTGATTTTGATTTTGATTAATATGATTAAGTTGTTTAAAATTATAATGTAGTTAATGTAAGCATACTTCTTGGTGTTATCTATTTGGTCAAATAAACACCGTTAAATAAATGTAAGAGTTTATCTTTGAATGAAATTGCTTAGCAGAATAAATCCCCATTCTGCTATAATATTAAGTTGGACATTTATTTAAGTGTCAATTGATCATAAATTATGGATTGGTTTACATATATGCCTGATTATATAAATATCGACAATTTGACTTGAGAAGTTAAATGGAGGTAATGGAAGCTTGTTAAGTACCATTGGGATCGTAGAGCCTTCTCTAGATTTGGAAATTTTGGATCTGATTAACTTCCAATTATATAAATTGGAAGAAAACTGTTTTAATTATTACTTTATATACAAGGAGTTTTGTTTAATAATTAATTACAAATGTTTGTAAAAATTATTTTTTTTAAGTTAATTAGTATATTATCTACAGTGTTTTAAAATAAATTTTATTAATGTTTTTGAAGATAATAATTATTTAGTCTTTAGTTATTTAAAACTAGATGATTAATCCATTGAAAATATTGTTTGAAGGTAATTAGTTTTTTTTAAAAAGATTTGTTTAAAGTTATTTTATTTTATTTATCTATTGGAGATGTTTAAATGTTTAGAAGTTTATTTATTACACTATTAAAAATGTTTTTAGTTATATTTCTTTTATATTATTCAAAAAAGATCAAAGCTAAGTTTTATGATGTTTTAGGTTTTTTATTATAATATATATATAATTTTTATAAAAGGATTTCTTTTATAAAAAGGATTTATGCAAAGAAGTATATAAACTTGGGAAGAGGATTGGAATTAGGAAAGAAGTTGGATTCTGAATGATTGTGGAAGAGAGGATTTTAAATGGTTAGTAATTAAAAAGGAGAATTTTATAAATTAGGTAGGAGATTATAAACTAGAACTTTTGTAAATAAAATTTGGAGATTTATAGGGAATTCTATAAATAGATTTTGGAATTTTATAAAGAAGATATTTTAAAATAAAAACAAATGATAGTTAAAGAAAGGGAGGGCGTTCTTTGATATTTATATCTTTGTTTAAAGGATACTTGTGTTTAATCATTTTAATATGATCTTGATATAAGTAAATTTTTCTAAGTATCAAAAATATTGCGTTTTGTGAATATACTTATTTCGTTGAGATAAGTATATGGAAGTGATTTCCAAGTATTTGAAAAGTGATTTTAAATTTTTGAATGTGAGGCTTAGCGAGTTCCATGGGAAATGAAATCTATGGTTGAATGTTGTTATTCGATAGTTAAATAACCGACTATCGAAATTGGACCCTTAAAATAATTTTAGAAATATCTATGAGAAACATGTGAGTTATATTGCACAGTCATCTCCGATTATGCTGTACTGTACATATAAATCTAGTTTCATTCTTCTAGGACAATGATAAGGAAATTCGTCCACTAACGGTTAGGAGGTGAACTCCGCTCTTATCTTTGACTGTTTATTTCCTAAAGAATCGGGGTTTAGTTTACCGAAAATTATCCAATGTTGTTTCAAAGAGACCGGGATCAGATATGTTATTCAAAAGCCACTTTGATCCAACAAATACGTTTAAGAGTGAAGACATCTTGAAGATGATGGGATTTGGAGACGGAGCTCTCAAGTGTTTCGTTCAGTCCCAGAACGGACTCGTATGGATGAATGCCAGTATTGCATTGTTTCCCAAAGGCCAGTATTAGCATTCCTAGTGGGAAGTACTATATAAAAGATAATCGTAGCCTCAAGCCTCTTCAACTGGGAAAATGAGTAAAGCAGGGACGTGTAGTAGGGCTATGTGGGTCGCTCCCATTAGGGTATGATCATCCCAAGATCTAGTCTCGATATCTCTATGTATGCTTCGAGGCTCATCATGGTTGTTTATCAACCATGGGGTAATCATACCGGCACTATCCAGTAAGGGGTAAGGCCGGTCCTGAGTAGCAGATGTGCAATGCATTGTGACCTCCCGTACATTTTATCTAGAGATGTACGGATTCGGTGGGTAGACCCTTACCCTTTCATAGTTGGAATCCATTCTCCAATAAGTGCCTTCGGACTTGATTGTATACCTATTATGCTGGAATTTAATAACAATTTTGGCTACGATTAATATGTATTTGTATTCTAGACATTATCATAATATAACTAAAATTTGTATAGAAATGGTTTGGTTATCGTAAGGTAAAAACTCGTCTGTGTTTATGTGCGGCGTGGTCTTGCGAGTTACGTTTATTTCAAAAGATTTTTATAACTTTAAAATCCAGTTGGGTGTGTTTACTCATGCTGGTTTCTCCAGATTGACTTGGGTGTTATTTTATTGTATTATAATGCTCGGGTCAGACCGAGCAGATTTACAGATTGCTTTGGATGCATTGGAGCTCAGGAGACAAGTTGGAGGTCTTTAAGTCGTATTCATGTATATGTTTATTTTTCCCACTGCTTTGTTATTGAAATTATCATCAATTGTGAGGACAGGTTGTTATAACTATCTAGGTTGATGATTGCGGTTGTTGTTGTACTCTGATGGATGTATGTATATAACAATTTCTCTGTGTAAAGACCATTGATATCATATTATATATTGTACCGTTGCGATTGTGAGATTATGTGTTAGTTTTAGTTTCTTTTTCTCTTCTTCTTTCTTCCTTATTTCCCATAACCATCCAATTTTCTATTCGATTTGGGTTGGACATGTGTGGGTTATTGTCGGCTTGAATTGTATGGATTGGGGGTCGTTACAGTTTGGGATGGGGCATTCGGTAATATTTCTTCGGTTATTCATCGGACTTGTTATACAGAATATTACAGAGTTCAAATGTAGTTTGTAGACAGTGAATAAAAGTTTGAGTGTCACGCAGTGGTATGGGATATTTTTGTGATATTTATTTGATTATTCATTGTAAGTAGATGACATCACCTGACGGGAATAGTGTTATGAGTGTGAGGTGATACACGTAGTGATGAGTATAGCTTCAGCTTATATTCAGCAAGTAAGGCAATATGCCTTATGATGATTATGACTTAAGGACCATTATTATTAGTTCTATATGTTACTATTACGATGTCCTCCTGTTATTGACGTTGGAGAGAACTATATAGCTAGAATGCACCCTAGCGGCATGATCATGGGGTCGTGCCCTAGATTTACGACACCTCAAATATATAACTTAGTGCTTTCGCTTCGTGCATTCGCCCTTGTGTTACTTAGGCCAGTAGTCTGTTACCTATAGGGGCTAGAGTTAGGTCGTGACTTTTGAGTCCTCGCGTTGACAAGCACACTGATAGATATGTGTCACGATACCGTGAAGGTATCTTAGACTATAGAGACTTTGTTTCCCTAGAGCTTGCTTCATGTTATCAGTCTTTCTTATGGTAGTAACGGAGTGATAGATTGGCATTACTATTAATATACCTCACTTTAGTACAGATATAGGTTAGATGACCCAGATATTGATGTGTGTATATATGGCTCTACCTGGGACTTCATGTATGTTGTATAGTCATTTCCGGCCACGATATATTTGATAGTTCATATATGAGAGATGAGATTATAATGTGATAGATGTCCAGAGTATAGTGGATTCCCATATCACTATTTATATTGATAGACCTCTTATCCTATTTACATATATTAATGATGATGTTCTATTTATTGAGATTGAGAGATATATTTGGGCAATGCTACATGTTATCTTGTTTATACTTGGTGATATCTCAATTATTGATATTTCCTGGATTTAGATGGTAATTTCTGGATATGTGTGATTCACCCATTTGTATGGATATTGCGATTCTTAATTTATTGTTCTTTTATATAGGTGATGACATCTTTATGCATAATTTTGAGTATGAATATCCTGTTTATACTTGGTGATATCTCACTTATTAATATTTCCTGGATTTAGATGATAATATCTGGATATGTGTGATTCACCCATTTGTATGGATACTATGGTTCCTAATTTTATGTGCTTTTATATAGGTGATGACATCTTTATGCATGATTTTGAGTTATTCGTGTGATGTGATGCTTTGATGATTATCTATTATCTTATATTTATATGTCATGCATATGTTTCCATACCTATATATATATATGTATGTATATATATTAATGTATTGACTGTTGACTTAAATTTCCATGGTTGTGTTATCATATTATTATTCTTGGTTTACTTTGTGTCATTTATATTCATAGATCTTTGATTTAGACATAGTCTGACCCGTGTGTTATTTATGTAAAACTCAGGCCAGTCCGAGACATTTCAGGTACAGGAACAATATGACCAGCGGTGTTTTAATGAGCTTAGAGGAGACTTATATTATGATTGTTGTAAGACATTTGTGTGACTTTGATTTACAATATATATATGATACTGAGTTGTACATTTATTATTTGTTGTATTGCATTGAGCCAATTGACATTTGGGATGTTATGTATCCATACATACTTATATTATATATATGTACTTTTTATGTGTTATCGCAACAATTTTGACTCTGCGTTCTCTGTTATTTTCTATATATTGTGTATAGTTCCATTTTGGTGGCACGGCTGTTTATTGTTTTGTACCGATACTGTATACGTATAGGTGAGATATTTATTTAATATTTTAATACATACCAGTTTTAAATACTTCAGTTATTGATTTTGATGTTGATAACCTTGGGAATAATAATACATTCATATAAAATATGGTTACTAATGCTTCTTTAGACAAATAGTATATATTGTATAGTGCAGCATATTATACAAGTATTAAATTGAAGACTGTACAGTATAGAGATTTAAGAAATGAACATGAAGACTCACGATGATAAAGATCAAGATATGAAGGTTTCAAGACTATAGTATAGTATATAGAGTCATAGATTATTGTTTATGTAACGACCCAGAATTTTAGACATTTGAAATTGAAATATTTAATAAATTTTAAATATTAACATGATAGTTTTATAAGCCAAACAACTTAAATTTCATATGTAGTGATTTATTTGATAGTGAATTTAATACTGGGATTTGTTTAAATAAGAATCTTGGGTTTAATGTGAAATAAAGCGATTTCGAAATCTTATTTGGATTTAGTATAAATAAGAATGGTGATAGTAGACTTTTAAATTAGAATTTAACAATAACCAAAAGTGGTTGAAATTGTTTTAATAATAACTCATTTTAAAATAATGAGTGAAAATTATCCTTCCGAGACACTGTCTCGGATTTCGACGAAACCAGTGCTACTGGATCCATAACCGTGAACTATTGTATGCCGTCGAATTTTGTGGCGATTGGACGTATCATTTAGTCGTGCGAGTTTGAAATGCGTATAAATTCATTAAAGGACTAGTACAATTTGATTTGGAATGCTAACTTCTGTATGCTTTGGAATTGGGTCTCGATACTAGTTCCATTTTAATCGAAATAGGGTATTACATATAGAACGACAGGCGGCATACCCTGTTTGGAGTTTGAGATTTTTTGAGTGCATCGAGCGAGATATTTTTGAATACACATACACACACTCCCATACTTAAGCCCATCACACTACTCATGCTTGCACTATTCATCCTATACCCTCAACTATTCAAACCATACCTTCCCCTTCCTATAAAAATCAGCTGAACCAAGCAAAATAAGTTTGAAAATATTAAAAAAAAAATCCTCCTCCAATCCGACAACCCAAGATTATCAGCGCCACTACAAGCATTTTTAGCCTTTGATATCAATCGGGAAATCGTTCGTGATAGGGGTTTGAGCATGCTCAACGGTTGAATTGTCGTAATTCGCCATGAGATGGTCGTAGTTCGACGATGAACATCGACAGCAATGATGGTGAATTCCATCAATTTCGTCGATTGTTTGGTGATGGAGTCTGAAAGGAAGGTGGAGAGGGTGGTTGGAGCTATGATGTGGTGAAGTTTGGTGGCAAATGGTGGACTATGGAAGCAGTAGTTTCGAGATGACGTGGTTGTGTTTTTGGGTTCTCTGGCGTGCTCTTGTCATTGAGGGGAGGTCACGTGGGGTCGAGGGTGTCAAGGAAGGTTGGGGCTTACTTTGGTAATGGTCGGCGGGGGCGCAGTGCCATGTAGTGGCGGCGATGGGCAATCGAGTTGCCAGCCTAGGGAGTTATCACGTATGAGAGAGAAATAGAGGAAGGCAAGATTAAAAAATTATTAAGTAAAGTAAATATGTAATTAAGGTTTTAAATAATTTTAATAAATTCAAATTTGTAAAATCAATATCTCTCTCGTTTTAGGTCCAAATCAGACGCGGTCGGTCACGTTAGGTTTGTATCAATAAATACTATTTCATGGAATCGGTTTGGTAGATATTTGAGCTACTGAAATAATGCGCCAAATTCGAACATCGTTCTAATTCAGACGGAATCAGGAATGCTTCAGCGACACTTGGAATTTCGATGAGTTAAATTCACCTTTTTGGTTAACTAGTATGTTTTATAGTTGATAAAAATTATCGATTTGATGTTTGGATGATTTACTGTTTTATCAGTTGGTTTTTTTTATTTGCGCCTTAGAGCGGATGACCCATATTATATGATTTTATATATGAGTTGTGATGCAGGGGGACAGGTTGGAGGGATCCAACATGATTCCTCACTGTTGTTGAATCATATATGTGTGTGCGCGCGCTAATATATATATATATATATATATATATATATATATATATGAGTTGAGATGCAGGGGAACAGGTTGGAAGATCCAACTGGATTCCTCTCCATTGTTGACTTTGATTTCAATATTATTCCTGTCATATGAATTATTGGATATTAAACCTTATTGTCGGCTTTATTGATTATTACATTGCTATATGTTCAAAACTTAAATCCTGTAGTGGTAGAAAATCAATATCGATATTGGTTAAATGTTGGGTAGCTATTGGCCTCAAATTAGTATTCTAAAAGTACAATAAATTGCCATTTGAGTTGGAGTTGGTTTTTGAGATAGGAAATGATTTTAAATCTGAAATTGGGTTTCGGAATTTTTTTTTTAAAGCACTTAACTTGTATTTTACTCCGACATTTTTATCTGTCTTTTCTAAGTTATTCATTTATATTTAATATTGTTTTTAAAGATTATATATTTATGTTTAATGTTGTTGTAAAGTTATTTATCAATATGTCAATGTTTTGAAAAGTTAGCTATTTAAATAATTAATATGGTTTGAAATTAATAATAATGATTTATTAATAATGTTTTGGAAATTAATTATTATTATTTGTAATAATTTTTAAAATTTATTTATTATTATTCTATTAATAATGTTTTGAAATTATTAATTATTATTTTAAAATGTTAATTATTATTTACTTATAATGTTTATTATTAATAATTATTATTATATAATAGTGTTTAGAAGTAAATTATTATTATTTATTAATAAATGTTTTAGAGATTTATAAGGAGTTTATAAATGGTTTTGGAATTGAATAAAAAGAAAACCTTTCTCGGTTTTGTAAATATATTTATACCATTGAGATAAGTATATAGTACATTTTTCAAGTTATGAAGTGTAATGTTTGTGAACATACTTATACCGTTAAGATAAGTATATAGATATTTTTCTAAGTATTGAAAATATAGTGATTCGTGGGTTTATCTTTGTAAAGGTATTTTTATACAAGTGATTTACAAAGTGATTTTAATAAATGAAAAGATTAATTAAAAAGTCTAACGGTTGTTATGTGTTTAACCAATGTAGGTTTTCCCTTTTGAAATAAATGCCTGATATAATTGTTTGTTTATTCGATAGTTAAATAATAAACTATCGAATTTGGATGCAAAACGTAACTCTGAAATATATAGGAAAAACACATAAGTATATGGCATATTTATCTCCGATGATGTTGTACTGTGCGTATAAATATCGTTTCGTTCTCCTAGGACAAATGATAAGAAAATCCGTCCACTAACGGTTAGGAGGTGATCTCCGCTCTTATCTTTGATTGTTTATTTCTGTTAGTCCATAGGATAGTGGTTTTGATGACAACAACTATAGAAGTCTTATAAAATATATATGTGCAGGAAATCTATATGCAGGTATCAACAAAAGAAGACTGTACAGTAAAGAAAACAAAATTGATGAAGACAAAGATCAAGAGTTCAAGATTGAAGACTCATGAGATTCAAGATATTCAAGAGTTCAAGACAAATAATATAGTTAGGTTAGATATTTGTTAAAACTCCTTGAAAGCACTATCATTCTTTTTTATCCAATTTACTCGTGGAATGGAATCCACTTCGTTCTTGTTAAAGGGATGGAACCCTAGTGAGATGGAACTCACGAAATATCTAGTGGAACGGATAGTAGCCCTATTTTGTTATCCACTAATTTTGATTCAAAATGATTTTCAAAATTATCTCTTGTTTTATAAAATGATTTTCAAATATTCCTTTTCAAAAGAAAAACCTTCGTTCACATTTCCAAAAATGTTTTAGCCTCAAAATCATATTTATCATTTTGTTATATTTTGATTTCAAAATTGTCCTTGATATTTTAGCCTCAAAATCTATTTTAATATTATATTTACTTTAGTTTATTTACTTTGATTTTAAATATATTTTAGTATATATACATATATACATTCATAAGTATTTCTACTTCTAAATACCTTCTACAAATACATAGAGTCCATTTGAATAAAGTTGCATATGTTTTAAATCATCATTTTCAAAGTAAAGCAAATCATCACTTTTTACTAGACCATGTCGACATCCTATTTACCTGTCATGTCGACATGCTTCCCGTTACAGCAAAGGTTGTTTTCAAAAGAAGTGTCTATTCGTTTAAACCTCTTCGAATGGACACATCCATTCATTCTCTATAAATAGAGACTGTTATGGACGTTTTCCAGTAACTACTTTCTTTATTTTCTCTCCTCCTTACTCTCTTATCTTATTTTCTAATCATCCTATCCATATTTTGCCGAAATCTTAAGTGAATCAAACCAGAATATCTCTAGTTTGATTCTCTGCCACTCTCTCCAAAGAATCTCAGTGCTTATCAGAGTTATAGATACATTTGTACTCAAAGAAACTTGTGTGGGGTTATAAAGGTGTGATCGTGTCCTTGGAAATCGATCGGGTGAACTTGTGTCCTGTGAATCAAGTGGTTCTACCCAGAGACCTGAGAATCTGGAGGGTGTACCTCGTTGCCTTGGAATCGAGGGATTGTAATCTAGATTATTGTTGAATAGAAAGCCGTACGGGTTGTGCGGGACTGGATGTAGGGTAACACCGAACCAGTATAAAATTCCTGGTGTGTTCTTTCCTTTACTTGCTTTTTATTTATATTTGCATTTGTTTGTGATTCTGTGATTTGATCTGTGATTGTGTATTTGCATTAAGTTAGTTAATTCAATTTAAATCAAAGAAGTTTTAAAGAAATTCTTAAAACACTATTCACCCCCCCCCCCCTCTAGTGTTAAATAGCCTTAAGATCATCTTCCGCGTCCCTTTCATTTGGTATCAGAGCAAGTTTTTCAAAGTATTCATAACTTGATTTTTGAAAAGTAACAATGGCTACCAACACCGGTATTTCTAGTTCATTTGTAGAGGGTCAGTCCACTGCCAGACCACCACTTTTCAATGGCAGTAACTATGCATATTGGGCATGTAGAATGAAGATATATTTACAATCCATTAGTTTAGAAACATGGAATATGACACAAACTGAATACACTGAGCCCACAACTGATTTTGCTCAATGGACGACCGTTCAAAGAGAAGTGGCTCAAAACAATTCAAAAGCCATGAATATTTTATTTTGTTCACTAGATAGAAATGAATTTAATAGGGTATCTGTTTGTAAAACTGCATATGAAATCTGGAAAACTCTGCAAGTTACTCATGAAGGAACAAGCAAAGTTAAACAGACCAAAATTTCTATTCTTACTAATCAATTTCAATTATTTAAGATGTTGCCTAGTGAATCTATTCCAGATATGTATAGTCGTTTTCAGGATATTGTTCATTCACTAGTATCTCTGGGAAAAGCAATCTCCGAAGAAGATCAAGTCAGGAAAATTCTGAATTCACTCACTCCAAAATGGGATTTGAAGACACTGGCGATTGAAGAAGCAAATAACATCAGTACCTTGAAGATTGATGAATTAATTGGAAATCTGATGTCATATGAAGTTCAAATTCAGGGAAGAAGGGAGAATAAGTCATCAGAAAAAAAGTCCATTGCCTTCAATGCACTAACTGGTGAATCAGACTCTAGTGATGATGATGAAGAAATAGCCTTCATGACAAGAAACTTTCGAAAATTCTTGAAGTATAGAAAAATGAATAATCACAAGAGAAAAAGTTTTGGAAATAACACTGAATCACTCAACAACATCAAATGCTTCAATTGTAATGAGTTTGGTCATTATCAAAGAGACTGTCCACATCTAGAAAAGCAAACTCCTCAATCAAACAAAGAATATTCAAAGAAAAGAAAGAAAGCATTTGCATCAACACTGGATGATTCAGATACGTCCTCAAGTGATGATGAACAAAAAACAGAATTGGCAAATATGTGTTTTATGACAACTCAGAATTCAGATAATCAGGATGATATGGAACTCAAACAAGGTACACGTTTACTATTTTAATTGGTTGAAAATTGGTTGCTTAGAATAGTTTATTAGTTAAGTATATAATTGATTTTATTAACTTAAAATTTTTTAAATATCTTTTAAAAAATTTATAAAATATTATTTTTATATATTTTCTGTATAATATATTTTCAAAATATATTCAGACAATAATCATAATATATATAAGTATATATATATATAAATCTTGTACATGCTTGAAATCATTTTTGCAAAATCTGATGTGCATGTCGACATGGCACTTATTGGTAATGTCGACATACCTGTAGCAAATCAGATTTCTAAATTTGAATTCAAAATTCAAATTTCCCTCCACCTTTTCACTAACTCCTATGTTCTGAATAGTTATGACTCTTTGACCAGAGAATCCACCTATTCAACCTCTTTATATCTATCTTCTATCAACACTTATCTCCATCTTCAATTCAAATTCAAAACAACTTTTATCTTCAAACACTCTTATCTCTTCAAAAATGGCATCCACTAGCAACGTAGCCGGAATGAGGCTGTCAAGAGCCACCAAAGATCATCTCTACAATAATAGAGATGCCATACTTGCATACATTAATTATGCAACTTATGGAAAAGTTCATTCGGGTAATTTTGCTATTTTTAATGACTTCGCTTCTTATGAAATTGACGCTCTCTTTCAAAACAATGGTATTCTAAGCTTGGTTGACAATAACCAAAATGATTTTGTTTGCTATCCAAACCTTGTCAAAATGTTTTATGCAAATTTAAATCGTGGTTTTTATAATGGAAGGGATGATGAAGTGTGGAGTAGTGTCAAGGGGACACAAATTGTTTTGGATACCGATGTTTTAGGAACCATACTTGAGTGTAAAAGTACCGGTTCCAATCTTTCTTCTTTTGAAATCGAGGAAACCGATCGTGAAACTTTTCACAATATTTTTGAGGAAGAAATGGATTTCAAAAACAAATTTTTTTCGACCAAAAGCTCGTATTGTTAATCTTCTCCTTCAACGCACTATTACTCCGAGATCGGGAAATTACAATAACCCGACTCAAAAAGTGTGTAAGGCTCTTTTTGCAATTTTTGGAAATTATGATATTAATTGGGCACAAGTTATCTTGGATGAATTTCGACACAAAACTTGGATTCGGGAGAGAATGCATTATATCATGGAATATACCTCACTAGAATTTTTAATTACTTTGGAGTGGATATGAGAGGTGAAGAATTCTTTCCACGAAAGGTTTTTAATCATTCCAATATTTCACTTATGAAAATTCCGCACGTGTTTCAACCATACGAAACACTAACGGAAAAAGAAGCATGATTGGGGTATGGGGAAATGCAAGAAGATGAGGAGGAAGAAGAAGAAGAAGAAGGTGAAGAAGAAGAAGGTGAGGAAGAAGAAGGTGACGAAGAAGAAGAGGAAGAAAGTGAAGAAACTTCCTTAGAGAGTATTGATTTTCCCACACGACCATCAAACAAGACTCTCCTTCACAATCAACGAGTGATTGTGAAAAATCAAAAAGCTCTCAAACACTTCGTAAACAAAAAATTGGACAAAATGTCCAATACTATGAACAAGTTCTTCTCCAAAATCAGCAAGAAGCTCAATATCTCATCATCTTCATCCTCATCTACTAGTTTCTAGAGTTTACTTTTTGTATATCAATGAAATTTGGTGTATTGAAAGTTGTATCTTTATGTTTTCTTTATGAAATTCATGTACTTCTCTGTTCTAGTATGAAATGAAGCTTATTCTCTGTTTATCTTACTGTTACTCTTATTTATATCAAGTAATATATATAAATCATATGTATTTACACTGAAAATTCAAAAATAAGATGTGCAAAATCTGCTATGTATGTCGACATACTGTATAGAGGTCATGTCGACATATACTGGTAATATTCTGAATGGACATTTCAATTTGAAATTCAAAATAACTCCTTATGTCTATTCATTTCAAACGACTTTCCTGTCTATTTAAGTCCTATTTTCTTCCAGAAAACTTCTCATAACTTCTCTCTACTCTTATCTACTTATTTCCTTCTTACTTATCATCAAAATGGCTTCATCCTCTTCAAATCTAAGTGATAATCTTGAAGAGACTCTCAAATCCTTCAAAGATATTCTTACTTTTATTCTACGAAATCAGAGGCACTTAGAACTGAGTCAAATGCAGATGATAAAGGAACAAGAAAGGCATTTCGATGCACTACGATGGATGATCTCCGCTCTCAACAAAGAGGATCTCCAAGTAAATCCACCGAAGACATTGCTCCAGGACAATGAAGATTGGGAAGTAATCAAAGCGGATCCCATCTTTGGAAAAGAGGGATGGGTTGAAGTTCCACGTAACATTTAACTTGTTTGATTTAGTTTAAAATTGATTTGATTTGAAATACTTGATTTGGTTTGGTTTTAAACATGGTTGATTTATGATAACTTACTATATTGATTATGTAATAAGACATAAATAGGTGTGCTTATGTTTGATTGATTTGTCTACTTATTGTATGCATTTTCTTTTCATTTAACAGTTATGTATATAGTGATATGAATAAAATAATTTGTGGTTACACTTATTATTCTCATTCTTATATTACTCATATATATCATTCTGAGTATACAATATTTAGCATTGTTATATCTAGTTTCAGTATTATTAATGATAACACTATCATTAATATCATAGATTTAGGGGGAGTTAGTGTCATTTTTTTTGTTGATGACAAAGGGGGAGAAGTATAAAATAGGTTAGTTAGGCATAGATTAAGGGGGAGTTATTAGATTTAAGGGGAGTTATAAGGAGAATATAAATATTTTATAAACAAAGGTTGTCATCATCAAAAAGGGGGAGAATGTTAGTCCATAGGATAGTGGTTTTGATGACAACAACTATAGAAGTGTTATAAAATATATATGTGCAGGAAATCTATATGCAGGTATCAACAAAAGAAGACTGTACAGTAAAGAAAACAAAATTGATGAAGACAAAGATCAAGAGTTCAAGATTGAAGACTCATGAGATTCAAGATATTCAAGAGTTCAAGACAAATAATATAGTTAGGTTAGATATTTGTTAAAACTCCTTGAAAGCACTATCATTCTTTTTTATCCAATTTACTCGTGGAATGGAATCCACTTCGTTCTTGTTAAAGGGATGGAACCCTAGTGAGATGGAACTCACGAAATATCTAGTGGAACGGATAGTAGCCCTATTGTTATCCACTAATTTTGATTCAAAATGATTTTCAAAATTATCTCTTGTTTTATAAAATGATTTTCAAATATTCCTTTTCAAAAGAAAAACCTTCGTTCACATTTCCAAAAATGTTTTAGCCTCAAAATCATATTTATCATTTTGTTATATTTTGATTTCAAAATTGTCCTTGATATTTTAGCCTCAAAATCTATTTTAATATTATATTTACTTTAGTTTATTTACTTTGATTTTAAATATATTTTAGTATATATACATATATACATTCATAAGTATTTCTACTTCTAAATACCTTCTACAAATAAATAGAGCCCATTTGAATAAAGTTGCATATGTTTTAAATCATCATTTTCAAAGTAAAGCAAATCATCACTTTTTATTAGACCATGTCGACATCCTATTTACCTGTCATGTCGACATGCTTCCCGTTACAGCAAAGGTTGTTTTCAAAAGAAGTGTCTATTCGTTTAAACCTCTTCGAATGGACACATCCATTCATTCTCTATAAATAGAGACTGTTATGGACGTTTTCCAGTAACTACTTTCTTTATTTTCTCTCCTCCTTACTCTCTTATCTTATTTTCTAATCATCCTATCCATATTTTGCCGAAATCTTAAGTGAATCAAACCAGAATATCTCTAGTTTGATTCTCTGCCACTCTCTCCAAAGAATCTCAGTGCTTATCA
This sequence comes from Allium fistulosum, assembly GCA_030737815.1. NCBI lineage: Eukaryota > Viridiplantae > Streptophyta > Magnoliopsida > Asparagales > Amaryllidaceae > Allium > Allium fistulosum. The sequence goes on from CM060902.1 coordinate 1,031,154,723, forward strand.
GAGTTATAGATACATTTGTACTCAAAGAAACTTGTGTGGGGTTATAAAGGTGTGATCGTGTCCTTGGAAATCGATCGGGTGAACTTGTGTCCTGTGAATCAAGTGGTTCTACCCAGAGACCTGAGAATCTGGAGGGTGTACCTCGTTGCCTTGGAATCGAGGGATTGTAATCTAGATTATTGTTGAATAGAAAGCCGTACGGGTTGTGCGGGACTGGATGTAGGGTAACACCGAACCAGTATAAAATTCCTGGTGTGTTCTTTCCTTTACTTGCTTTTTATTTATATTTGCATTTGTTTGTGATTCTGTGATTTGATCTGTGATTGTGTATTTGCATTAAGTTAGTTAATTCAATTTAAATCAAAGAAGTTTTAAAGAAATTCTTAAAACACTATTCACCCCCCCCTCTAGTGTTAAATAGCCTTAAGATCATCTTCCGCGTCCCTTTCAATTTCCTAAAGAACTTGGGTTGAGTTTATCAAAAACTATCAAATGTTGTTTCGAAGAGACATGGAACGGATATGTTACCCAAAAACCACTTCGATCCAACTCAAGTGGTTCGAAGTGAAGACATCTTGAAGATGATGGAATGGAAGACAAAGCTCTTTGAAGTGCAAGGGTTGCTTTTTACTAACCTGAGGGTGATTGAAAAATGGATGTAGTAGAAGTAGTGCCTTTGATTTGCTCATACCTTGAACAACTTGTATGGAGGAATGTTGGCATTGCATTGTTGCCAAGAGGTCTGTATTATCATTCCAAGTGGGAAGTGCTATATATAAAGGTAAAGTATAGACACAAGCCTCACCAATTGGTAAATGACTCGAGCATGCAGCAGGGCTGTAATGCCCCTGAATTTTAATTAACATTATTCAGGATATATAATTGGATAAATTAAATAGAATAATGTGAATAATTAGGGAGATGAGATTAATAAATCCAATGGTCGTGTCTTAATGAATGAACTATAATAAGACTTAAATAAATTAAGAAGGAGGAATTTCCTAAGGGGTAAACTTGGAAATGGGGCTACATTTCTTAGTATAAATCTCTTCCTCTACTTTAATAAATTTTCACTCCCTCATTCATAACTCCTCACCAACTTTCAGTCGGCCATTAAAGCTCAAGGAAAAGCAATAAATTGAAGAAAAGCTAAGGAATTAAAACTACGAAATTATCTCATTCTCCAATTAACTAATCAAGGTGAATAATCATGTTTATCCTCTCATTTTCTGTGTTTGGATCGGTTATGGGTTATACTCGATTCATGTTTGTGATTTTGGTTAGGATATAACCATTTAAACCTTTGTTTGGATAAGACTTAGGTGTTTTAAAATGTTAATGGGCAAATTAACACATTTTATTCGGTTTTGGTTAAATTCCTAGTTGTTTTGATCTTTATATGCTTTGAAATTTTAATATGTTGAAGTATATGATTTATAAGATTTTTGGTGATTTTTGGGGATTTTTCCTTAGTGGTTAACTAAGGTAATTAAATTAATTAAGCCTAAGGGCTAAACTGCAATAATGCTTCCGCCTTGGTCAAAGCCGAAGGGAATTTGCTTTCAAAAAAATGATTTGGGGAAGAAGTATAGTGTTTTAAGAAAAAGGTTGACTTTTGTATACTTTTTACTATTCCAAAGCATAGGTTGAAGCCCCTTGACCAATCACAATTGGACAAGCAAGATAAAACATCACTTCAGTAGGCCCAGATGTTCCCTTCGACTCCAAAAGCCGCTTTTATCCCTTCGTCTAAGTCGAAGGGTGAGCACGGTGATGAAGGGAAGAGGGGCGAAGGGCAGGGGAGCTGCTTCCTTTGCTTTCAAATGGAAATAAAACTTCCTTTCAACTGAGACGAAGGGGGATCCTTCGATTCTATAAAATTTTATAAAATGAATAAGTTTTATATACTCAAGGAGGGGCAACGAAGGGGATCTTCAAAAGCCAAAACCTTCAAGAGTTAATGTTTTAAATGTTTTCCAGAAAGATTTTTTTATACCCTTATACAAAGTCGAAGGGAAAGGGGGAGGAAAACCCCAACCTTCCCATTGTTTTTAAAGTAAAGTTTTAACGCCTTTGACAAAGTTGAAAAGTAAACCTTCCGACAAGGTCGGTAGTATACTTTCGAATGGTTGGTTCCAACACCAACACTTCATTGATTTTGAATGGTTTCGAAAGGTTTTGATTTCGAAAGGTTTGATTTTGAAAGGTTTTGATTTCGAAACGTTTGATTTCGAAAGGTTTTGAAGGGGTTACCTTTAATGATTGAGAAAGGTTTTGAGTTTCAATGATTTTGAAAGGTTTTGAGTTTCATTGCTTTCGAAAGGTTTATAAATGGTTCTATAAGGGGGATAACCCAGGCTTTCGACTAGGTCGAAAAGAAACCTTCCGACAAGGTCGAAAGGTAGGACCTTTCGATAAGGTTGAAAGGTATGATTTTGGTGATGCTTTCAAAATAAAGGTTTCCGAAGGGGCTAACTTTGGATGTTTATTTGCTTTTGAATGGGACTTCATTAGAAGGGTTTTAAAGGGCTGTTTTTAGCCATTTTTCTTAAGTAAAACTTTGCTAAGTCAAAGGGGTTACTTCAAAGGGTTATATCATAGAATACTTATCTTTGTTTGAATATGTAAGGGGAATCCTTATATAAAATGAATGTTAATAAACCTTAGGGACACCGGGGTGGGTTTAATGATTTCGATGCATAGTTTGGGGTTACAAACAGAAATATGCTTTCGAAAATATACATTGGGGCTATCGATGTGTTTTTACTTAATTTAACCTAATTGGGGCTACCAATGGGAATAGGTTAAACATGTGGTATACCTGGGGAAAATAAATAATCATGGGGACCATGAATTTTTATAAATAATCATGGGAATTATGATGTTTTAATTGGCCAAGTGATGGGTTCTTGGTTAACCTAGAAAAACCATGGAATGTGCGGTGGATAGCCCACATCAAAGTTCTAAAATAAAGAATGTTTTGCCAGAGGTGGTTAGCCTCGAGATTTGGCACCCAAGGGTTCATAGTCATCCTAGGAAAACTATGGAGTGTGCGGTGGATAGCCCACACCATCTTTTATATAACAATGTACGATGGATAATCTGCATTTATTTTTAATGGATTTAGGACGGATAGTCCTATTAAATTATGAAGGATAGTCATTTTAAAGATTTTAGAGGGGAACTCTATATATTGATTTTAGATGGAAAATCTAATAAATTGCTTTTAGATGGGATATCCAATACATATGATTAATGGATTTATTTCATATTATGTTATGACTCATCATTTTGGGTGCAGGGGCATAGTAAATGATTTGCAAGTTTTGTTTTGGATACTAGTGAGGAAAAAGCCCGTTCCGCTAAGCGGCGTGGTCTCACTTGATATCTATTTATGTTAAGAGATAATAGGGGATTATTCATACCAGACTTATTGTCTGACTCGAAGTTTGTGTTTTTCCACAAACTCTTGGGTACTCAAAATTAATTTGAGTAGTCTGAGAGTGGAAGACTTTCAGTTTTTGGACGAATAAGCTTCCTGAGACATGCAGGAGGCAGTGTTAGCTATATAAGAGCTATTTTGTGTATTCCATTGTGATGTACTAAGAACTGTAAAGTTCATATTATTAGTTCTTTGATCATCATAACGGGACATCTTTATATGTCACTCTTATCGTATTTTGTACAAGTATATGTGATCTAAACGTGGTTAACTTCTGGGATTATGTAATTAAATCTAAATATTATTCATAAGAAATGAGAAATTTTATTTAGTTGAAGTTTAAATTTTTTCATATTCTTGTGTTCTTATATATCAATATTAACTATGTCGCATTCGGTCGCCAAGAAATAACAACTACGGATGACTGCAGCATTAGTTGCGATTAGTTTTGGGCCTCAGAAGGTAGGATGTTAAAAGTTGCTATCAGAGCATGGTTTATGTACTTAAAAGGAATTTAAACCTTAAAAGATTTTTTAAAGCATAATCTAATGAATTTAAAATATGGGTGGGCTTGGGTAAACGTTATAGTAACGTATGTATACTTTGTTATAAATACCTAAGTATGTATTCCCCACTCTCTTAGACCATTCTTTTCTATCTTACCAAGATTGGATTTTAGGTAGTAGGGAAGTAAGATATGGAGGCAGGAAATGGAAGAGTGAATCAAGGTGGAAGACGCACTGCAACAAGTGGAAATGTTCGATCCAATACTAGGAGCAACAAAGGTCGTCAGTCAAATGCAAACCAAGATGCAAATGCTAATGTTGGTGCTGACATCTCACCGGTTGATATGGGGATAATTTATCAGTTCTTTGTGAATATGACGCAAGCTGGAGCAGCTATGCGAGTGGCTGTTGGGAATGCTGGAGGAGCTAATCTGGTGGCCCCAGCTGGCAATAATTATGCCAAGCTGAGTAGGGATTACGCTAGTCTTGGAGGAAAGCCTTTTCTGGGAGCCGAGGATGCTGTCGGAGTGAAGAACTGGCTATTGCATTGTGAAAGGATATTTATATATCTCGGCTTGACGAATATGCAGAAGAGGAGACTGGCTTCAAGGTAATTGCAGGGAGCAGCATTGTTCTGGTGGAACGGAGTTACCGTAAGAGAGCCAGAGGAAGACCTGACTTGGGCTAAATTTCGAAGGAGGTTCGAAGAAAGGTTTCTATTAGAGGCTGCCAAGTCAGCATTGCTCAGGAAATTTGCAGATTTAGTCCAGGGGATAAATCAGTGATTGAGTATGCTACAGAGATTGATGAGCTGTCCCGTTACAGATATGCTACTAGGGATACTATCATTCGGAAGAATGATAAATTTATTAGGGGGTTGAATCCTGAGATCGCTAGAGCAACCATGCCAAACCTTCAGGATCTGTGTCATATTGTTGTTGAGATGGCTATTCGGAATGAAGAGATGCTTTCTACTTTTGGAAATGGGAAACCAGTTGAGGTTCAGAATTTTCAGGGTAAGAAGCGAAAGTTCTTCAAGAAGAAAGGTGTCCGGTTAGGGGTAACAGCTAAGAATAGCAAGGCTGATATTGTTTGTTACAAGTGTGACAAGAAGGAGCATTATGCTAACGAGTGTCCCACGGGTGATGGAAGAGCATTTGCAGTGAGGCCGAATGTGAAGTGCTACAACTGTGGCCAGATGGGGAATTACAAGGACAAGTGTCCCGAGGCTGCTAAGGATGGAAAGGGAAAGGTCTTTGCGTTGGAACCATCATCCTTTGATGAGAAAGGAAAAGCTGTGATGGAAGGTATGCTTATGATTCATAGTACTCCGGTTAGGATACTTTTTGGTACCGGTGCATCGCACTCATTTATATCTCAGTATTTGGTAGATTGCGTATGTCTGGAACCTTTATACCTTATTACTCCTTTAAGGGTTGCGAATCCTATAGGAGGGTATGCAACTCTGGGAATGAGATATGACCAGTTAGAACTTGATTTGTTAGGTCATATGTTTGCATGCAGTTTATATGTTTTTGATTTCGTGAGTTTCAGGATCATATTGGGTATGGATGGGTTAGATAGATATGATGCTGGGATATATTGCCAGTAGGGGAAATATTATTGAAACACCATAATAGCCATAACCGTGTCCTTTACTTAGTAAGGAGTTCAAACGGAAATGCTTATGCGTTATTGGGTGCTTTGGGAATGAAAGCAGAGTTAAAGCAGGTTTATGTAGCAAGAGAGTTTGCGGATGTGTTTGAAACAGTTTCGGGCTTGCCGCCGAAAAGAGCAATCGAGTTTCGGATAGATCTCGTACAGGGAGCTGAACCCGTAAGTAGACCACCTAGCAGGATGTCACCAACCGAGATGAACGAATTGAAGGTGCGGCTAGTGAAATTGGAAGGAAAGAATTTCATCCGATCAAGCAGTTCGCCTTGGGGAACGACTGTGGTATTCGTGAAGAAGCCAGATGGATCGTTAAGGATGTGTATCGACTATCGTATGTTGAATGAGAGGACGATCAAGAATAGGTATCCTTTGCCAAGGATCGACGACTTATTCGATCAGTTGAGTTGAACCATAGTGTTTTCCGAGCTGGATTTGGCGACAAGATTCCATCAGCTAAGAGTGTCAGAGGACAGTATTCCTTTGACGGTGTTTAGGACCAAATATGGGTCTTACGAGTGCTTGGTTATGCCATTCAGGCTTACTAATGCGCCAGCTTTCTTCGTGGATTTGATGAACCGGGTTTTCGAAAAGCAGTTGGATAGGTTTGTGTTGGTTTTTATTGATGACATTTTGGTATATTCTAGGAATGAGAAGGATCATGCGGATCATCTTAGAATAGTGTTAGAGACGCTAAGGCAACATCAGCTGAAGGCGAAGTTCTCCAAGTGTCATTTCTAGAAGAAGGAAGTGAAGTTCCTTGGTCATGTAGTTTGCGAGGAAGGGTTAGTAGTTGATCTGGATAAGACCGAGGTTGTTAACAATTGGAAGAGACCAGAGACGATAAGTGAGGTTAGAAGTTTTCTTGGTCTTGTAGGTTACTACCGAAGGTTCATTAAGGATTTCTCGTGGATAGCGACATCCTTGACTATGCTAACTAGGAAGTACGTGAAGTTTGTTTGGTCTGACAAATGTGAAGAGGCATTCCTTAAGTTGAAACATTTGTTAACCAATGCGCCCGTGTTAGTAGTTCCAGATGGGAATCAGGGATTGGTAGTTTACACCGATGCATGTGGTACTGGATTAGGTGTTGTGCTAATGTAGAATGGAAAGGTTATTGTCTATGCTTCTAGATAGCTTAGACTGCATGAAGTGAGATACCCGACTCATGATTTGGAGTTGGCAGCGGTAATTTTCACATTGAAAGTATGGAGACATTACCTTTTGGGAGAAAGGTTTGAGCTATTTACAGATCATAAGTCTCTAAGATATTTATTCTCTCAGAAGGAGCTGAACATGAGACAGCAGAGATGGCTGGAGTTGTTGCAGCTTATGATTTTAGCATCGAGTATACACCGAGAAAAGGAAATAAGGTGGCGGATGCATTTAGCAGGAAACATTAGAACGTGGTGTTAGCTATGTTGGCGGAATGGAAAGACTTGGAAGCACTGTTTGCTTGCAGTGTGCAGTTGAGGTCGACTGCTGGTTCTAGTCGGAATATCGCTATGATACCTTGTTTGGAAGTTCGACCAATGTTGATCGAACGAATTGCTTCTAGGCAGAAAGAGGATCTAGTGTTAGCTAAGAGGATTAGAAGGTTAGAAACTAGAACCGAGACTAATGACTTAAAGGATTTTATTCTTGACCGTAGGGGTTGGTTGAGAAAGAAGGAAGGTTATGTGTTCCGGATGTTGGAAACCTTGAGAAGGAAGTTCTTAGGGAATGTCATTGATCGAAGTTTATGATTCATCCTGGGTGAACCAAGATGTATCAAGATATGAAGAGAAATCTCTTCTGGGAAGGAATGAAGAGGGATGTTGGCTTATGGGTAAAACAGTGTTTGAACTGTATCAAGTAAAAGCTGAACATCAGAAGCCAAGTGGTTTGCTTCAACCTTTGAATGTTCCGTTTGGAAGTGGGACTCGATATCCATGGATTTTATTGACGAGTTGCCAAGGTCAAACCGGGGTAATGAAAGTATATGGGTCATAGTGGACAGATTGACCAAAAGTGCCCATTTTATTCCGGTAAGGTCAACCAGGACGGCACCTGTTTTGGCTAAGTTGTTCATGAAGAACATCGTTAGACTGCATGGAATTCCTAGTAGTATCGTCAGTGAAAAAGATGCTTTGTTTACTAGCGAGTTGTGGAAGAGCCTGCTGAGTGTGTTAGGCACTAAGCTCAAGATGAGTATCGCATATCATCCTCAGACGGATGGGCAGACAGAGAGAGTCAACAAGGTACTGGAAGATCTGTTGAGGGCTTGTGTGCTGGATTTTAGTGGTTCTTGGGAAGATCACTTGCACTTAGTGGAGTTTTCCTATAATAATAGTTATCACACTACTATAGGAATGGCGCCTTTTGAAGCTTTGTATGGAAGGCCGTGCAAATCACCAGCATGTTGGTTAGATACCAGAGACAGATTGGTCCTTAGTTCAGATTTGGTGAGAGAGGCAACAGATAAGATCGAGTTGATACGGGAAAGAATGAAGGAAGCTCAGTCTAGGCAGAAGAGTTACGCAGACAAAAGGCATAAGGACCTAAAGTTCTCAGTTGAAGATAGAGTTTTCATCAAGGTATCACCGATGAAAGGTGTGGTTCGGTTCGGGAAGACGGGGAAGCTAGCACTGAGATATGTTGTACCATTTCCTATATCAGAGAGGATTGGGAGACTCGAATACCAAGTAGATTTGCCGAGCATTTTGGTCGGGGTCCACAATGTGTTTCGTGTTTCTCATCTTAGGAAGTGTGTTCATGATCCAGAAACTACTATCGCTCCGACGGCACTGGAGGACTTAGTGGTGGAACCGGATATGACTTTTGTGAGGCAACCAGTTTGGGTTATGGCAAAAGATGAGAAGAGGTTAAGGAACAGGACAAACAGGTTGGTGAAAGTTCAGTGGAGCGACAACGTGAAGGACTGTACTTGGGGACAAACGACAGGATTAGGGCTACTTTTCCTGGGCTATTTTAGATGGTAAGTTCTATATATGGTTTATATAGAATTTGGCTAGTAGGTTATTTATACAAGCTTTGCTTGCATGGGCTATATGCTTATTGTGTGTCCTTACTGAAATTTCGGGGACGAAATTCTTTAAGGGAGGAGTCTGTAATGCCCCTAAATTTTAATTAACATTATTCGGGATATTTAATTGGATAAATTAAATATAATAATATGAATAATTAGGGAGATGAGATTAATAAATCTAATGGCCGTGTCTCAATGAATGAACTAAAATAAGACTTAACTAAATTAAGAAGGAGGAATTCCCTAAGGGGTAAACTTGGAAATGGGGCTACATTTCTTAGTATAAATCTCTTTTTCCACTTTAATAAAATTTCACTCCCTCATTCATAACTCCTCACCAACTTTGGACCGGCCATTAAAAGCTCCAGGAAGAGCAATAAATTGAAGAAAAAGCTAAGGAATAAAAGCTAGAAAATTATCTCATTCTCTAATTAACTAATCAAGGTGAATAATCATGTTTATCATCTCATTTTCTATGTTTGGATCGATTATGGGTTATACCCGATTCTGTTTGTGATTTTTGTTAGGATATAACCATTTAAACCTTTGTTTGGATAAGACTTAGGTGTTTTAAAAAGTTAATGGGCAAATTAACATGTTTTATTCGGTTTTGGTGAAATTCTAAGTTGTTTTTATCTTCATATGCTTTGTAAATTTAATATGTTTAAATATATGATTTATAAGATTTTTGGTGATTTCTGGGGATTTTTCCTTAGTGTTTAACTAAGGTAATTAAATTAATTAAGCCTAATGGCTAAATTGCAATATTGCTTCCGCCTTGGTCAAAGTCGGAGGGAATTTGCTTTCAAACAAATTAATTTGGGGAAGAAGTATAGCATTTTAAGAAAAAGGTTGACTTTTGTATACTTTTTACTATTCGAAAGCATAGGTTGAAGCCCCTTGACCAATCACAATTAGACAAGCAAGATAAAACATCACTTCAGTAGGCCCAGATGTTCCCTCCGACTCTAAAAGCCGCTTTTATCCCTTCGTCTAAGTCGAAGGGTAGGCATGGTGATGAAGGGAAGAAGGGCGAAGGGTTGGGGAGCTACTTCCTTTGCTTTCAAATGGAAATAAAACTTGCTTTCAACTGAGACGAAGGGGGATCCTTCGATTCTATAATATGTTATAAAAAGACTAAGTTTTATATAATCAAGGAGGGGCCACGAAGGAGATCTTCAAAAGCCAAAACCTTTAAGATTTAATGTTTTAAATGCTTTCCAGAAAGATCTTTTATACCCTTCGACAATTTCGAAGGGAAAGGAGGAGGAAAATCCTAACCTTCCCATTGTTTTTAAACTAAAAGTTTTAATGCCTTCGATAAAGTCGAAAGGTAAACCTTTCGACAAGGTCGGAAGTATACTTTCGAAGGGTTGGTTCCAACACCAACACTTCATTGATTTTGAATGGTTTCGAAAGGTTTGATTTCGAAAGGTTTTGATTTCGAAAGGTTTTGAAGGGGTTACCTTCAATGATTGAGAAAGGTTTTGAGTTTCAATGATTTTGAAAGGTTTTTAGTTTCATTGCTTTCGAAAGGTTTATAAATGGTTTTATAAGGGGATAACCCAGGCTTTCAACCAGGTCGAAAAGAAACCTTCCGACAAGGTCGAAAGGTTTGATTTTGGTGATGCTTTCAAAATAAAGGTTTCCGAAGAGGCTAACTTTGGATGTTTATTTGCTTTTGAATGGGACTTCATTAGAAGGGTTTTAAAGGGTTGTTTTTAACCATTTTTCTTAAGTAAAACTTTGCTAAGTCGAAGGGGTTACTTCAAAGGGTTATAGCATAAAATACTTATCTTTGTTTGAATATGTAAGGGGAATCCTTATATAAAATGAATGTTAATAAACCTTGGGGACACCGGGGTGGGTTTAATGTTTTCGATACATAGTTTGGGGTTACAAAAAGAAATATGTTTTCGAAAATATACATTAGGGCTATCGATGTGTTTTTACTTAATTTAACCTAATTGGGGCTACCAATGGGAATAGGTTAAACAGGTGGTATACCATGGGGATCATGAATTTTTATAAATAATCATGGGAATCATGATGTTTTAATTGGCCAAGTGATGGGTTCTTGGTTAACATAGAAAAACCATGGAATGTGCGGTGGATAGCCCACATCAAATTTCTAAAGTAAAGAATGTTTTGCCAGAGGTGGTTAGCCTTGAGATTTGGCGCCCAAGGGTTCATAGTCATCCTAAGAAAACTATAGAGTGTGCGGTGGATAGCCCACACCATCTTTTATAAAACAACGTACGATTGATTATCTGCATTTATTTTTAATGGATTTAGGACGGATGGTCCTATTAAATTATGACGGATAGTCATTTTAAAGATTTTAGAGGGGAACTCTAATAAATTGATTTTAGATGGGAAATCTAATAAATTGCTTTTAGATGGGATATCTAATAATTGGGTGGATGGGATATCCAATACATATGATTTATGGCTTTATTTCATATTATGTTAAGACTAATCATTTTGGGTGCAGGGGCATAGTAAATGATTTGCATGTTTTGTTTTGGATACTAGTGAGGAGAAAACTCATTCTGCTAAGCGGCGTGGTCTCACTCGATATCTATTTATGATAAGAGATGATAGGGGATTATTCATACCAGACTTATTATCTGACTCGATGTTTGTGTTTCTCCACCAACTCTTGGGTACTCAAAATTAATTTGAGTAGTCTGAGGGTGGGAGACTTTCAGGTTTTTGGACGAATAAACTTCCGAAGACGTGCAGGAGATAGTGTTAGCTATATAGGAGCTATTTTGTGTATTCCGCTGTGATGTACTAAGAACTTTAAATTTCATATTATAAGTTCTCTGATCATCATAAAGGGACATCTTCATATGTCGCTCTTATCTTATTTTGAACATGTATATGTGATCTGAACGTGGTTCACGTATGGGATTATGTAATTCAATCTGAATATTATTCATACGAAATGAGAAATTCTATTTTGTTGAAGTTTAAAATTTTTCATATTCTTATGTTCTTATGTATCATTATTAACTATGCCACATTCGGTCGCCAAGAAATAACAACTACGAATGACTGCAACATCAGTAGCGGTTAGTTTTGGGCCTCAGAAGGCGGGATGTTACAAGGGCCATATGGATCGCTCCCATCATGGTATAGTCATCCCAAATCCAGTTCAATTACTGTCTACTCATGTATGCTTCGGGACCAAAAGTGGGGTGATCATATTCAGTACTACTAGTCAAGTGGTAGGCCAATCCCATGTGGCAGGAGTACAAGATGTTCTTGTCAGACCCTGGTGCATTTTATCCAGAGATGTACCATCGAAAGAGAGTCCCTTACCTTTTCATAGTAAAGAATCCATTCTCCAATACGAGCATTATGGATTTAGTTATGCCCAACTATGCTGAAATGTGAGATGTCAATATTTCATTTATATCTTACTTTGACCCCTAGACATAATTATAATATCAATGGATTTTCTATATAAAATATTTTGGTTATCATAAGGTAAAAATCCGTCTTTGCTTATGTGTATGTGGTCTTACGAGATACCTTTATTTGAAAAGTTTTTGATAAACATTAAATTCCATTTGGGTATGTTTTTCTCACGTTGGTTTACCAGACCGATCCGAGCGTTCTTCCCTTTCAATGCTCGAGTCAGACTGAGCATATTTATAAATTGTTTTGATACATTGGAGCTTAAGTGACGAGCTGGAAGTCCAAGACGTATCTACATATTTCTTTGTGCCCCGTTGTGTTGTCTGTTGGTTGTACTTGTCAGCAATTGTAAGGACAGGTTGTTATAACTGTCCAGGCTGAAATTGGTTAGTCTACTCTGATTAGTGTATGTATATTATAGTTTACATTTGTGTAAAGACTTGTTGTATATTATAGATTATTCATTTCGATGTGAGATTCCATATTGTTTAGTTGTCTTATTTCTTCTTCTTTCCCTAATGATCGAGCTTTTCGTCATTTGATTGTTCGGCATGCAATATAGTGGAACTATTAGTGTCGATATTTCGAGGATCGAAAGGCCCATTCGTTACATTTTGGTATCAGATCACAAGGTTAAGCGAGAACCTTGTTTTGGTGGGGTATTTCATTAAGAGATAAGGTAATGGAATGCCTTATTATGGGTTTGAGTGTGTGTGTGTGTGTGTATAAGCGCGTATTTGTTAGTGATATAAAAATGTTTTGTATTGTGTTGATTGATCTATTGAGTGGCTTATGGATTCTGGTCAATATGAGTAATTAACGTTATTGATAGGGATATCTAAACATTTGAACAGAGCAATTCGACATGGTATTGTTTTGAAATTGGGTAAATGAAATAATTTTACCTAGATCATATTTTATATAAAGGAATAATTTCTAGAAATTATAATAGTTATAAATATTGTATGCTTAGTTGTTAAGAAAATGATAATATTTAATTATTGTCATTATTGTTTAACTAGTCGTGCGTGACCAATTTATGGGCATTGATTATCATGCTAGATTAAGAGAAATTGTGCTTTTACTGCAAAGGCTGGGTAGATTAGTGATTGTGGAAACATTAAAACAAACACCTTGTGAATTCAATTTCACAGTTTGATTATAAGGCGTTCGAAGATAATGTTGTGCTAAAATTTGATTTTTGATATAGGTTGTTTATTATAACTCAACAAAATAACATTTGTGAAACGATTTTATATAAGAAAGTGAAATTATATAAATATGGTTTATAAGTGCGATTTATCGATTAAAAAGATTTAAACTGAGAATTTGAGAATTTAAATCTCGGTGTTTTGGAAATTGATTTTCAAAAATTTTGAAAATAATAATAATAATAATAAGTACTTTTTTTGAAGTATTTTTGAATAGAAATATTTCTAAAAGATTTTGAAGGAAATAGAGGGAGTAAAAATGGGCTTTTAAAGAAGGTAAATAGTACTGAACTCACTTCGGTCGCTGGAAAATAATTTCGATAATGACTGCAACATCATCTACGTTCATTTTTGGGGTTCCAAGAGAGGAATTGCTAGAAGATTTGCTTTGGTAAAACAAGTTTTGATTTAAATCCCAAATATGATTTGTAATACAAAAGAGATATGTTATATATTATTTCAAATAGAGTTGAAATAAATCCGGTGTTTGATTCAGAAATTTTTAACTAAGTGTTATATGGATGCACGTAGAATATGCATTAGGGTAAATTAATTTTGCATCTATGTTTGATATGTATGTTTTTCATTAAATTAAAAATTTTGACGATTTTGGATAGTCGGAACTTCTAAATTGGATATAGAAATTGAGCTAAGTGTTTTGAGAAAACATAAGAAATTATACTAGTAGTGGAAATGAATGTGAATAAAAGAATTTGATACAGTTAGAAACCAATTAGAATTAATACGTAGGTTGTACATAGATTATTTTATTCGCATGACTGTTTGATCTAGATATGGGCACTTGATTTGAGGTGATTTATACCGATTTGAACAAGGATTTTTCACCCGATTCTTGACGGTGAACACTTGATATGGATTTTTGATTGATTCTAGAGTTCTATATCATAGTATATGGCTATGAAAGGAGAATGGCGGTTTCTAATCAAGGAGCCGGATCGGAGTCTGCACTAAAGAAGTCGATTGGACGATACAAGTTCGAAAGTGAAATTGTGTGATCGAGGGAGCGATCGGATTTGATATTGTGTATGGATGGCATATGTACATCTTACGGGCCTTATAATAATAAAACATTGACATTGGAAAATGTAGGTTATATAGTTGGATAATTATTGTAAGTAAGATGCAGATATATGAAGCAAAAGTTAGTTTGATGCCTTTGGTTTCACGAATAGAATTTTTTTGCCCGACAAATAGGTACATGTTATATTTTTATTTTGTTTTATGGTTTTATGATTGAGCCACTTAATTTTGTTTTCTTTTGTTGGTTTGGGCCCGTAGTGGTGATTTGTAGTTGTTCCAATCTAGCTGCACAAAGGAGATGCTGCCGAAATTTTCCATAAATTTAAAGACTTAGAGAATTTTATAATATATTACAACATTGAATTTTGCAGAATTAAAGGGATTGTGGCATTTTTCTTAGCTTGATAATTTCGAGGACAAAATTCTCTTAAGGGGGAAAAAATGCAACGACTTAGAATTTTAGACATTTGAAATTGAAATATTTAATAAATTTTAAATATTTAAATAATTGTTTTATAAGCCAAACAACTTAAATTTCAAATATGGTGATTTATTTGATAATGAATTTAATATTGGAATTTGTTTAAATAATTGAATCTTGGGTTTAATGTGAAATAAAGTGATTTTGAAATCTTATTTGGATTTAATATAAATAAGAATGTTGATAGTAGACTTTTAAATTAGAATTTAACAGTAATTAAAAGTGGTTGAAATTGTTTTAGTAATAACTCGTTTTAAATTAATGAGTGAAAAGTATCTTTCCGAGACACCGTCTCGGTTTTGACAAAATTAGTGTTATTGGATCTGTAACATTGAATTATTGTATGCGATTGAATTTTGTGGCGATTGGCCGTATCATTTGGCCATACAAGTTTGAAACGCGTAGAAATTAATTAAAGGAATTTAAATTAGTATAATTTGATTTGGAATGCTAACGTATGTATGCTTTGGAATTGGGTCTCGATACCAGTTTCATTTAAACAGAATAGGGGTATTACATATAGAATGCCAAGCAGCATGCCCCGTTTGGAGTTCGAGATTTTTGAGTGCATCGAGCTAGATATTTTGAATACACACACACATACATACATACACACACACTCTTCCATACTTAAGCCCATCACTCTACCCATGCTTGCACCATTTAGCCTATACCCTATACTATTCAAACCATACCTTCCCTTCCCTATAAAAATCAGCTAAACCAAGCAAAATAAGTATGAAAATTTTAAAGACAGAATCCTCCTCCAATCCGATAGCCCAAGATCATCGGCGCCACCACAGGCGTTTTTAGTCTTTGACATCAACTAGGAAATCATTCACGACAGGGTGTTGAGCATGCTCAATAGTTGGATCATCGTCATTCGTCGTGAGGTGGCCAGGATTCGACAATGAACGTCGACAGCAATGATGGTGAATTCTGGCAATTTCATCCATTGTTTGGTTATGGAGTCTAAAAGGAAGGTGGAGAGGGAGGTCGGGGATACGACATGGTAAATCTTGGTGACAAATGGTGGACTATGGAGTCGGCAGTTTTGAGATGACCTGACCGCGTTTTTGGGTTCTCCGGCGTGCTCTGGTCATCGAGGGGAGGTCGCGTAGGGTCGGGGGTGTCAAGCGAGGTTGGGGCTTTCTCCTGTGATGGTCGGCGGGGGCGTAGTTCCACGTAGCAGCGGCGATGGGCGATCAAAGTGGCGGCCTGGGGAGTTATCGCATACAAGAGAGAAAGAGGGGAAGGTGGGATGAATAAAATTATTAAATAAAGTTAATATGTAATTAAGGTTTTAAATTATTTTAATTAATTCAAATTTGTAAAATTAATATCTCTCTCGTTCTAGGTCCAAATCAGATGAGGTCAGGTTAGGTTAGGTTCGTATCGACAAATACTATGTCATGGAATTGGTTTGGTATAGACATGACCTATTGGAATAATGTGTAGAATTCGAACATTGTTCTAATTCAGACGAAATTGGAACGCTTCGGCGACAACTGGTATTTCGGTGAGTTAAACTCACTTTTTGGTTAACCAATATGTTATATAGTTGATAAAAATTGTTGATTTGATGTTTGGAAGATTTACTGTTTTACCGGTTGGATTGGTTTTAGTCCCACCCGTGGAGTGGGTGACCTTTTATATATACTCGCCTAGTAGCGAATTACCTATATTATATGATATATATATATATATGAGTTGTGATGTGGGGGTGGGTTAGAGGGATCCAATAAAATTTCCCACCACTATTGACTTTTATATATATATATATATGTATATATATATATATGTATATATATATATATATGTATATATATATATATGTGTGTATATATATATATCTGTGTGTGTCTATGCATGCTGATATATATGAGTTGTGGTGCAGGGGGACAGGTTGGAGGGATCCAACAGGATTCCTTGCCACTGTTGATTTTAATTTCAGTAATATTCCTATCATATGAATTATTGGATATTAAACCCGATTGTTGGCTCTATGGATTATGACATTATTATATGTTAAAAATTTAAACCCTGTAGTAATAGAAAATCAATATCGATATCGGTTAAACGTTGGGTAGCTATTAGCTTCAAATTAGTATTTAAAAAATACTATAAATTTCCATTTGAGTTGAAGTTGGTTTTTGAGACAAAAAAAATTTTAAATCTGATATTGGGTTTCGAAAATATTTTGTTTTAAAGCATTTAAATTCTACTTTACTCCAACCTTTTTATCTTTCTTTTATAACTTATTTATTTATATTTGGTATTGTTTTAAAGATTATTCATTTATATTTATTGTTGTTGTAAAGTTATTTATCAGCATGTTAATATTTTGAAAAGTTAATTATTTAAATAATTAATATGGTTTGAAATTAATAATAATGTTTTATTAATAACGTTTTGGAAATTAAGTATTGTTATTTGTAATAATGTTGAAGATTTATTTATTATTTTATTAATAATGTTTTTTAAATTACTAATTAATATTTAAAGATGTTTTAAAGTTAATAATTATTATTTACTTATAATGTTTATTGTTATATAATAGTGTTTTGTAGTAAATGATTGTTATTTATTAATAAATGTTTTGGAGATTTATAGGGAGTTCGTAAATGATTTTAGAATTGAATAAAAAGAAAATATTTATCAGTTTTGTAAATATATTTATACCATTGAGATAAGTATGTGAGTACATTTTCCAAGTTGTGAAGTGTAATGTTTGTGAATATTCTTATACCGTTGAGATAAGTATATGGATATTTTTCCAAGTATTGAAAATATAGGGATTTGTGGGTATATATCTTTGTAAAGGTATTTTTATACAATTACTTTATGAAGTGATTTTAAATAATGAAAAGATTAATTAAAGAAGTTAATGGTTGCTTATGAGTTTAACCAATGTTGGTTTTCCCTTTTGAAATAAATCCCTGATTTGAATGTTTTTTTCTATAGTTAAATGACAGACTATCGATTTTAGATCCAAAACTTAACTCTGGAAATAACTAGAAAAAACATGTAAGTTATATGGCACATTCATCTCCGATGAAGCTGTACTGAGCGTATAAATCTCGTTTCGTTCTCCTAGGACAAATGATAAGGAATTTGTCCACTAAAGGTTAGGAGGTGATCTTCGCTCTTATCTTTGATTGTTTATTTCCTAAAGAACTGGGGTTGAGTTTACCGAAGACTGCCGAATGTTGTTTCAAAGAGACCGGGATCAGATATGAAATTCGAAAACCACTTTAATCCAACTCAAGCATTTCAAAGTGAAGACATCTTGAAGATGATAGAATGGAAGATGGAGCATTTTAAAGTGCAAGGGTTGTTTGCTATTAATCTTGAAAGTGATTCCAAAATTGATGTGGTAGAGTTAGGGCCTTCGGTTTGTTCATATCCTGAACAACTTGTATGGATGAATGTCAGCATTGCATTGTTGCCTGAGGGCAGTGTTAGCATTCCAAGTGAGAAGTGCTATATATAAAGTTAAAACGTAGCCTTAAGCCTCATCAACCGAGAAATGACAAAAATCGGGTGTGCAACAGGGCCATGTGGGGGCTCCCATTAGGGTATGGCCATCCTAAATCTAGATCAATTCGATCTACTCATGTATGCCTCGGGGCCCAAAGTGGGGTGATCGTATTTGGTACTACTAGTCAAGTGGTAGGCCAGTCTTGTGTGGCAGGGGTACAAGATGTTCTTGTTAGACCCCAGTGCATTTTATCTAGAGATGTACCATTGGAAGGTAGTCCCTTACCTTGTCATATTATGGAATCCATTCTCAAATACGAGCTTTACAAATTTAGTTGTGCCTAACTATGCTAAAATGTGAGATGCAAGCATTTCAGCTATATTCATATTTTACTTTGACCCCTAGACATCATTATAATATCAATGGATTTTTTATAGAAAATGTTTAGGTTATCGTGAGGTAAAAATCCATTCATGTTTATGTGCGACGTGGTCTTACGAGATACCTTTATTTGAAAGGTTTTTGATAAATATTAAATTCCATTTGGGTATGATTTTCTCACGCTGGTTTACCAAACTGATCCTGGTGTTCTTCCATTTTAATGTATATTACAGTTTACCTTTATGTAAAGTTTTGTTGTATATTATAGATTAATCGTTTCGCTATGAGATTCCATGTTGTATAGTTTTCTTCTTTCTTTCTTCTTCTTTCCCTAGCGATCGGGCTTTCCGACACTCAATGCAGTGGATGTGTTAGTGTCATTTTTCGAGGGTTGAAAGGCCCGTCCGTTAATTTAAAGTCCCTGGTAGCCATCTTTGCTCACTATCTATCTTTCTTTTATTATTTAAATCAAAATATATTTTTAATATATTTAAAAATATTTTATGAAAGTTTTTTAAAGTTTAAAATGCTTATAAACTATGTTTAAACTAATTTACAAGCATCGATAAATTTTACAAAGCATAAGATTTTCAGAACATTTTAAAACAAAAGAGTTTTTCAAAATTCAAAGGGATATATCGACATATCCGTACGAAGTATGTGGACATACATGCCGGTAAACTGAAATTCAAATTTTGAAATGAAGTGTCTATTCGTTGTAACTCTTCACGAATGGACATGTTTGTTTATTCTCTATATATAGGGGTTTTCAAATGAATTTTTAAAAACTACTTTCTTATTATCTTCTATGCGCTTGCTCTGCCAAAATTTCTATTGAAAATATATTCAAAAATTCTCAAATTCAAACCAGAATCAATTCAATCTTCATTGTATTGATTCTCTACTATTTAACTCTCTGATTTCAATCATCTCTCTCAATCAAAGATCATAGTGCTATCTAAGAGGCTATAGGATCAATTTTATCCAAAGATCAAACATTATCTTTGGAAAAACCATAAAACTCTAGTTATAATTGATTGGTTGTGATTGTGTCCCAATTGGAACCAATTAAGTGTGCTTGGTGTCTCGAAAATCCAAGTGGGCATGCTTGTGTCCTGTCTGAATCAAATGAGTGTACCAGAGCTCAGAAAATTTGGAGGGTGTGTCATGTAGTCTTGAAATTGAGATTGTATTAGGTTTATCTTCTGCCCATTGAAATTTTGGTATTCGAAAAGAAATCTGTACAAGCAATTATATGGGACAGGATGTAGGGAAATTATGTACCAGTATAAAATCCCTAGTGTGATCTCAATGATTATCTACCTTTTACTTTACTGTATTTATATTTATCAGTGTTTGCATATGTGATTGTTGATTTTGCAGTGTGTAACAATAATCTTGAAAGAATTTTAAAAAGATTCATATAAATCATAAAACATTATTCATCCCCCTCTAGTGTTTAATCAGCCCTTAAGATTCATACTTCCGCAACCCACATTTGGTATTAGAGCGTTTGGTTTTCAAAAATTCGTAATTTGATTTTTGAAAATTTTAATTGATTAACAAAACTGTTAGTAACATTGTCAGTTCATTTGTCAACACTTTTGTCGAAGCACAATCTGCTGCTAGACCCCCACTTTTTAATGGCAGTAATTACACTTATTGGTCATGTAGAATGAAAATATATTTACAGTCAAGTGGTCTAGACATTTGGAATATTACACAAAATGAGTACAGGTAACCCCAGACTAATTTTTCATCTTGGGCTACCGACCAAAAGGCACTTGAACAAAATAACTCCAAAGCCATGAATATTTTATTTTTTCCACTATACAAAAATGAATTTAATAGAGTATCTATTTATAAGTCTGCATATGAGATTTGGAGAACACTGCAAGTTACACATGAGATGAAATAGATAAAAAAATTCATGTTAACTAATAAGTTTCAATCATTTAAAATGAATCCAATGAGTCCATTTCTGACATGCACTGTAGATTTCAAGATATAGTTCATTCATTAATAGCATTAGGAAAAACAATTCCGAAGGGGATCAAGTTAGAAAAATCATAAATTAACTCTCTTCAGAGTGGGATCAAAAGCCACTTACAATTGAAGAGGCTAGTGATATTAGTACTCTAAAAATTGAAGAGTTAATAGGCAATTTAATGCCCTATGAAGCATAAATGTAGGGTAGAATGGAAAGCAAGGAAATAGAAAAGAAATCCATCGGTTTCAATACAGTGACTGACGATCAGGATTCAGATGATGACAATGATGATGAAATTGCCTTTATGACCAGAAATTTTAAAAATTTCTTGAAGTATAGAAAGATGAACAACTTTCGGAAACCTGAAAACTAATTGAACTGGAACTATGATTAGATGATTCAACTGTGACGAACTCGGTCATTTTTAAAGTGGCTGCCCACTTCTAAATAAATCAAAGGTCCCACTGGCAAATGACTCATTCAGAAAAGGAAAAAGGGGTTATAAGCAACTTTGGATGATTCAGACACTTCCTCTAGCGATAATGAAACTGATATTGGATATGTGAATATGTGCTTTATGGCAACAACAAATTAATCAAAACTGATCAACAGAAAGCAGCAAAAATTGGTATGCCTTATAATTTAAATAAAAAAAATTGCTTTTGATTGATAGAAATAACTTACAAATTAAAAATATTAGGATAATTAGAAATATATATATAAGTATATAGGAATATTTCATGCTTAGTTTAGTTTTGAAAATCAAGGGCTATTTGTCGACATATATCCCACCTATATGTCGATATATGTACCAGTAATTTAAAATTTGGAAATTCATTTCAAATTTAAACTTTTGAACTTCCCTCCACTTTTCACCTACTCCTATATTCTGAAAAGGTACCTATTGACCAAAGAACATGTCATTTGATTCTCTACTTATTTACTATATCTCCATTCAGTCATTTCACTTACTTTATTTTTAAATTTCAAATATTGTTTCACTTTCTTATCTAGTCAAAAACTCAAAAATGGCTTCCTCTAGTTCAAACCCAAAAAACCATTAACAAAAGGCTTTCTCTTCAATGAGAAAGATGCAGTTGAGGCCTATATGGAATATACAACTACCGAAAAAATTTCCCCTAAAAATTTTGCCAAATTTGATGATTTTGCTTGTTATGGTTTACATGAACTTTGTTTTGAAAATAATATTTTTACTTTGATCGAATCTGAAACACCCCACACCCCTTAGTATACCCAAAAAGGGCACACTAAAGGATGTGGTGCGTTATAGGTATAGCTAAAGCATCATAGAGACAAATATTCACAAGACAAATAAGTAAAAACAGTGGAAACATTTAAATAATAACTTATCCTTCAAAATCAAACTTCATTTCAAAATAAGTCATAAAAACATAACATGTCTCAAAAACTCAAAATATCTCAAATTCATGTCTCATGAAAAATACACCTCGGTCTCACATAATCAGGGTGCAAAAGTAATAATAACAATGATCCCTCTCATAAGTACCAATCCATAAATGAAAAAGATGAAAAGTATAAGAATACATCTGAAACGAGAGAACTCCGGGAATGGATCTCCAAGCAACTTGAATCAACTCAATTCTGCTGGCCTATTGGGGGGAAAAAAAGGGGAAATAGAGGAGTGGGTCTGACAATAAGTCTGGTGAGTGAAAGTAATTACTAGCATTTCTAAGCAAGATAAAGATAATAGACTAAGCAATAGTTCTAGCTTGAAAAGAAATATAGAAAAGATAAAACTGGCATAAAATAGCATTTCTGATTATGTTTGACTGATTTCTTTGATTGTTTGATTGTTTGCACTTATCTTAAACTATGTGATTAGGCTGAAACCCTAATCCTATCTCAACTTCTAACTTGATTAGGCTAAAATCCTAATTCTACCCATTGATCGGCCTATTCTATCTCTGTTGTGCCACTGTGAACCAATTTTGTTGGTCATAGCAAAAGACACCTCATTAGCGTGTAGGATGCAGTAGTGAATTATTTACCATAATCGATGTTGCACGCTCGGTCATCACCATACACACTGAATGTCGCCCCCTATTTGACCCTTTATTTACCCTAATCAGCATAAGCGTGTCTAGCCTCACCTAACTGTTGTGAGACCATCAGTCCTAGATTTGAAAGGGAATGCTGCCCAGCCTCACCTAACTGTTGTGAGACCATCAGTCCTAGACCTGAAAGGGAATGCTGCCGGTACTGGTCCTAACAAACAATCTTCTAGTTTTGCGCCCCTTGCCCAAATCCCCAGATTTGCTCCTCTATCTATTGGCCACTTATTTACCCTAATCAGCATAAGCGTGTCCCAGCCTCACCTACTATTGTGAGACCATCAGTCCTAGATCTCAAAGGAATGCTGCCAGTATGGGCCCTACTTCTATATTTGCTTATTAACTTAATTTAAGTTTTAAAATAAGCCTCTTCTGTTATTTCTGCTATATTTGCTTATTAACTTAATCCGAGATCTAAATTTTAAAATAAGCCTCTTCTGTTATCTTTTTTTCTTCTAATTATAACCTATGTTATAATTGTTACTCTTCTATTTTTTCTCTTTTTTTATTTATAACCACTTGTTATAATGTTCAACTAATATTATCGATGAATTAAGTTTCTTATTAGACCATGCATTTGATTCACCAAATACATCATTATTGTATACTCTTTGATACACATGGCGCAACCCAATCTTTGTTTTTCAAGTTTATAATTGAATTTGGGAACTTTCCATTTTGAGCCTAAAAAAAATACTAAGAAAAATTCCCCCTTGACAGTGATATGTGTTGTATATGTAAATCCTAGATGTGAAAATAGGGATAATTCATCCATGAAAGAGAAGACGAATAAAAAAAAAATAGACACTAACTATATATATAATCATACTTGCAAATATCTTAAGTTTGCCTATTTCAGTACTTCTCTATTTTATTTCAGTTTTCTCATTTTACATCTGGTTTCTGCAAATTTAGTGTTATTCTATTTTAATCCATATTAGGCAATAGTTTCATATGCAATAGTGTAGTATCAATGTCCCTAACTAATGTAAAATATTAGGCGGTCTACTGATTCAGTCGACCTTATTTTTATGCAATCATGTTCGTGCCATGTATCCAAATGAATGTAAGTTTCCTAATGATAACTGATAGTTCTATATGCATGCTACAATCATCATCCAAATGCAACAATCATATGATAATTATCCATTCATAGCAACCATGAAATAAAAAAGCAAGTGCGCACACATCCATATGCATATGCTTTAGTGATCTAGTTAAGCCGATCCCTAAGAGATAATAGTGCCTAGTGTGTGTATATGCGTCCATTAGCATCCACTAGCAAACACTTGCAACCACGAGCGTCCAACATACATAACATGTTCTAGTAACATGTTTACATGCAGTCATACCATCCATGGGTTAAATCCTAAGATCTACCCTCCTAAAGGATACTAAAGGAAAGAACCTATTCAAAACTAAAGATGGAAATAGGAAATTCAAGACGTACCATCGAAAAGATGTGGATAAGAGGTACATATTTTCTCCTTAGCCTCCCATGTAGTGTCCTCAATACTATCTCCCTACTGCACCTTAACCAATGGGACTTCCTTACTCCTAAGCTTCTTGATATCATGTCCAACGATCTTGGTAGGAATGCGACGAACCAATGCTTCTCTCTCCACTTCAACTTCCTCAAGTAGGCTAGGTTCCACTACCTCTGTTGAATCATGTAAGCACTTCCTCAAGTGCGAAACATGAAAAACATCATGAACTCCCGCGAGCCTCTTTTGTAGCTTTATCCAATACACCTTCTTCCCTACCCTTTCCACAATAGGGAATGGTCCTACAAATATGGGAGCAAGTTTCCCACTTGATCCAAACCTCACTACCTTTCTTAGCGGAGACACCTTAATGACAACCAAATCTCCTACCTCGAACTCAATATCCCTTCTCCGCTTATCTGCATAGGATTTCTGCCAATCATGGGCCATCTTCATTCTTATTCTAATCAAATCAATCTTTTCCGAAGTCTCTCTAACCATGTCGGGACCAAGTAGCAATCTTTCTGTAGACTCTAACAAACATGAAGGCGACTTGCAAGGTCTTCCGTAAAGGGCTTCAAAAGGTGTCATTCCAATGCTAGCTTGAAAACTATTATTATATGTGAATTCCACTAAAGGAAAGTGCTCCTCCCAAGTTTCTCCAAAATCAAGAATGCACATCCTCAACAAATCCTCAAGAACTCTATTAACTCTCTCCATTTGGCCATCTGCTTGAGGGTGATAGGCCGTACTCAATCTAAGTTGTGTCCCCAAAGCCTCTTGCAAGCTTCTCCAAAACTCGCTAGTAAAGATAGGGTCTCTGTCGCTCACTATGCTAGAGGGAACTCCATGAAGTCGGACTATCTCATGAATGTATAAGGATGCCAAATAAGGTGTTGTCCTCTTACTCTTAACCGGAATGAAGTGGGCGCTCTTAGTCAAACGATCTACAATCACCCAAATACTGGTATTCCCCTTCCTAGATTGGGGACCATTTATGAAGTCCATCGAAACACTATCCCACTTCTATTCGGGTACATCCAGTGGTTGAAGCAATCTGTCAGGTCTCTGCTGCTCCGCCTTAACTCTTTGGCACACAAGACATTTAGCCACAAACTCTACTACATCCTTCTTCATGCCACTCCAATAAAACACTCTCTTCATGTCCTTATACATCTTATCACCACCCGGATGAATAGTCATTCAAGAATGGTGTGCTTCTGCTAGAACTGCACTTATCAAATCGCCAGTGCGGGGGATACAAAGTCTTCCATCTTTCCTTAGCCACCCTTTATTATCTATGGAATAACGTTGGAGATGTCTAAAGATCTCTCCTCTGCTAATCCTATCCAGAATATCGACAAGCTCTGAATCCTCTCGCTGCCTTGAGCCAATCTGATCTATGAGGGTATGCTTAACCTCAAGTGCTTCCAACAATCCAGGAGTAATGTCCGTAGAGGGCTTAAAATCAAAGGTGAAAATAAACTCTAGGCTCTTCCACTCCACGAAAATTGGACTAAGGGTTGCTCTCTTCCTACTTAACGCATCCGCAACCACATTTCCTTTACCAGGGGTGTAAGCTATCTCAAAGTCATATGATGCTAGAAACTCCATCCAACGTTGCTGCCTTAAGTTTAAATCCTTTTGTGAGAACGGGTACTTCAATGATTTATGGTCAGTGAAAAGCTCAAACCTCTCTCCTAGCAGGTAATGTCTCTAAGACTTGAGCGCGAACACAATAGCAGCCAACTCCAAATCATGGGTGGGGTAGTTCTTCTAATGAGTTCTCAACTGTCTACTCCCATAGCATACTACCCTCCCCTCCTACATCAATAATGCCCCAAGGCTAATCCCACATGCATCAGTGTATATTGTAAAGGCTTAGCTCCGTCGGGTAAAACTAACACTGGTGCACTAGTAAGGGCTCTCTTTAGCATCGTGAAGGAATCCTCACAATCCACGTCCCACACGAATGTCGTATTCTTCTTAGCGAGGCGGGTAAGCGGCGCTGAAATCTTAGCAAAATCTCTAATAAACTTCCTATAATAACCAGCCAAACCTAGGAAGCTTCTAACTTCGATAGTGTTCTTGGGGGCCTTCCAATCCTGTACTGCTACTAACTTAGTGGGATCCACAACTAAACCCTCTCTTGAGACTACATGCCCCAAGAAATGCACCTCCTTACGCCAAAAGTGACACTTCGAGAACTTTGCTTTCAACCGATGAACATAAAGTGTATAAAGAACCTCCTCAAGATGAATAGCATGCTCTTCCATACCCTTGGAAAACACCTGAATGTCGTCCACAAATACTACAACGAACTTATTTAGGACATCTCTAAAAACACGGCTCATCAAATCTATGAAATAGGCTGGGGCATTGGTTAGCCCAAACGGTATAACCAACCACTCAAAGAGTCCATCGGGTGTCCTAAATGCTATCTAATTGATGTTATCGTCAACGACCCTAAGCTGATGAAATCCAGTAGCTAAGTCAAGCTGAGAAAATACCAAAGAGCCAACTAACTGATCAAAAAGACCGTCTATCCTAGGAAGTGGCTAACGGTTCTTCTTCATGAGCTTATTCAACTCTCTATAGTCTACGCAAAGTCGAAAGGAACCATCAGCCTTTGTAGCAAAGACGATTAGCGCTCCTCACTCAGATATGCTCCGTTTGATGAAGCCTTTCTCTAATAGCTCACCTATCTGCTTACTTAACTCCTTCCTCTCACTAGGTGCCATATGCCTCATGGGCAATGCCACTGGCTTAGCATTGTCATTCAGATAGATCCTAAAGTCGATCTCTCTCTTAGGGGGTACTCTCTTAACCTCCTCAAAAACGTCTAGGAAATCTCTAACAACTGGAACTGAATCTAACTCTCCTAGTGATGAATCAAGGGAATAAAGGAAGCTCAACATGACTGACCCCTGTGGGTCGCAAGAAACCTCGAGGGTTCGTCCGCTATATGTCTCTAGTCTAACGACTCTCCTCTCGCAGTCCAATATCGCACCATAAGTGGATAACCAGTCCATCTCCAAAATCATCCCAGATCCCGAAAATCCCAGTACATAGGCATCACAATCATACTCTACGCCTAGTATAAAAAAATTCAAACCCCTAAAAATCATGGATAAATGTGCCAATCCTCCTACGGGGTTTGAAACAGCTATAGGGTCTACAACTAGAGAAATATCTAAGTGAAAACAATCAACCAAGGAACTAGAAATAAAAGAATGCGATGCTCCGGAGTCAAAAAGAGTTCAAATAGAAAAATCCGAAATAGAGATCAAACTTTCTACAGAGACTTTCCTAACTCGATCCGGTTAACTACTAGAAGGTGTTGCATCTAAAGCCTGTACTTGCGCTGTAGGTGCGCCTGCTCTATGCCCCATCCTCTGAGGACAAGCTTTACTAAGGTGTCCAGGTTGCCCACAATTGTAACACCTCCCCTTCATCATGTCCTTCTTACAGTCCTTTGTGAAATGCCCAACCAATCCATAATTATGACATTTCTCGCCCTTCTTGATCTGTCCCTTCTGAGGTCCTCCTCCTTTCTTCTTGTCCTTATCCTTCTTATTCTTCCACCACTACTTCTTAGGGTTTTCTGATTTAAGAACCTCCTTAACCTCTTCTTTCTTAGCTACATCTGACATGAGAGCCATCTCCACAAGTGATTCATACGTAACTCCCATAGGTACATGTGTTAATGCTAACCCTTGGAGGGGCTGGTTCAAACCCTTAGCAAACTTGGTGGCCATCTTATGCGTTGTATTAACAAGCTCCATTCCGAACCCCGATAACTCATTAAACTGATTTATATACTCTTTCACTGAAAGACTCCCTTGCTTCAGACTAATGAACCTCTCCAACTGCATGCTTTCCTCGGTTTGTGATAAGAACTTTCTCCTAAACCTTTCCCGAAATCCAAACCAACCAATGTTTCTACCCTCCATTTCTACAATCTCACACCAGTAAGAAGCCTCTCCCTTCAGCTGCCAAGATGCAAGCTAAACTCTCTGCCAGTCCTCCAATCCTAACAGCCTAAATATCCACTCCATATTCCACAACCAAGTTCGTGCCTCTACAAAATCCTCCAAGCCAGAAAACGTCTTGCCTCCTTGACTAGCGAAGTCCTTGCATAGCTTAGAAAAATTGGCTCCTACAGGTGGATTAACGGGATCTCCACCCGCCAGTGCTGCGTTGGGCGCTTGCCCTTGCACCTCTGGTGTTGTAGCTTGGAGGTATCTACGGAACCAGCCAGGGACCTGGACACCCTATGGAAGATTTGGGGCATCCACCATTCTATGCAAAGAAAAGAAAATTTAGGCTCGAAAGAATCGAAAGAAGGTTGAACTGGACTTTGGGGGATTTCTATAATAACTCTCTTATACTTGAAAACTATTTCTATAATAAGAGTTTCTTTCTGAAAAATACTTTTAGTTTGAAAATATGTTACCTTTGAAAAATACTTTACTTTTAAAACAAGTTTTTAGGAATCCTGTAACCTTAGGCTCTGATACCAAATGAAACACCCCACACCCCATAGTATACCAAAAAATGGCACAATAAAGGATGTGGTGCATTATAGGTTTAGCTAAAGTATCACAGAGACTAAGATTCACAAGACAAATAGGTAAAAACAGCGAAAACATTTAAATAATAACTTATCATTCAAAATCAAACTTCATTTCCAAATAAGTCATAAAAACATAACATGTCTCAAAAACTCAAAATATCTCAAATTCATGTCTCATGAAAAATACACCTCAGTCTCACATAATCAGAGTGCAAAAGTAACAGTAATAACAAGTGTCAATCCATAAATGAAAACGATGAAAAGTAAAAGAATACATCTGAAATGAGAGAACTCCGGGAATGGATCTCCAAGCAACCTAAATCAACTCAACTCTGCTGGCCTATTGGGGGAAAAAGGGGAAATAGAGGAGTGGGTCAAACAATATGTCTAGTGATTGAAAGTAGTTATTAGCATTTCTAAGCAAGATAAATATAATAGACTAGACAATAGTTCTAGCTTGAAAGGAAATATAGAAAAGATAAAACTGGCATAAAATACTGTTTCTGATTCTGTTTGACTGATTGCTTTGGTTGTTTGATTGTTTACACTTATCTTAAACTGTTGTGATTAGGCTGAAACCCTAATCTTATCTCAACTGCAAACTTGATTAGGATGAAATCCTAATTCTACCCATTGATCGGCCTATTCTATCTCTGTTGTTCCACTGTGAACCAATCATGTTGGTCATAGCAAAAGACACCTCTTTAGCGCGTAGGATGCGGTAGCGAATTATTTACCTTAATCGATGCCGCATTCTCAGTCATCACCAATACACACTAACTGTTGCCTCCTATTTGACCCTTTATTTACCCTAATTAGCATAAGCATGCACAGCCTCACCTTAGTGTTGTGAGACCGTCAGTCCTAGATTTGAAAGGGAATGCTGCCCAGCCTCACCTAATTGTTGTGAGACAATCAATCCTAGACCTGAAAGGGAATGCTACCAGTACTGGTCCTAACAAACAATCTTCTAGTTTCGCGCCCCTTGCCCAAATCCCCATAATTGAGCCTCAATCTATTGGCCACTTATTTACCCTAATCAGCATAAGCGTGTCCCAGCCTCACCTACTATTGTAAGACCATCAGTCCTAGATCTGAAAGGGAATGCTGCTGGTACAGGCCCTACTTCTATATTTACTTATTAGTTTAATCTAAGTTTTAAAATAAGCCTCTTCTGTTATTTCTGCTATATTTGCTTATTAACTCAATCCAAGATCTAAGTTTTAAAATAAGTCTCTTCTGTTGTCTCTTTCTTTCTAATTATAGCCTATGTTATAATTGTTACTCTTCAATTTTCTCTTTTTTAGTTATAACCACTTGTTATAATCATGCTTGCAAATATCTTAAATTTTCCTATTTCAGTCCATCTCTATTTTTTTCAGTTTTTCTCATTTTACATCTGATTTCTGTAAATTTAGTGTTATTCTATTTTAATCCATATTTTTAATATTTTATTCGCGTCAAAAAGGATTAAATCTCTATAAAAAGAAACTAACATTTACAGGCTAAATTCCAACTTAAAACAGATGTAAATAACTATAAATAGCTGAATAAAATAGCTGAATAAAATAGACAGAAAAGAACTTCTGAAATTTACTTAAATATAGACTGTAAATAAACTTACATAAAAACTATCTTAAAATTGTGGAAAAACTACAACTATTGAGAACCCTATTATTTTAAATTACTTAAAAATCTAAAATAATTACAAAACACTCACTTGTGGTCCTTAGCTCTAATCCTGACGATCCATTAGTCAACGTGAAGTTGCACGTGTGATTCATGCGACTGATCAAATTCTATTGAGTCTGACTCATAGTGATCCGCCTTCCTGGATCCGCTACTATGGTGTATAATATTTTTATTAAAAAGATCTTCTTCCCAGAAAAATTTTCTATTTAGGGTTCAGCCTCAAGCAATGAACCCAATTGGGAGAAAAGCTGAATGAGAAAAATAGCTAGGTCTAGGGTCTTATTTATAGTATGGCTTAGGGATCTCGGGCCATCGGATTTGAAGATTAAATCCGGTGCAACCACATCATGGGCTCACTAGGAACCGTCGGATGCAGCTAAGAACGAACGAGATTTGAAAAAAATTGCAAAATAGGTTGTTCGGCTCGTACGTGGATGAAATAACGTCCAGGTGTTTTGACGGGTCGACCTAGCTTCATTGGGGGTCGACTTATAGGTCGACCCGACCAGAGCATGGGTCGACCCATATGGGGTCTTGTATATTTATTTTTTCATTTTATTCCAATTTCGTATTTCTCTCGTAACTTCTCCATACTAACTCGAATTTCGACAAGTTATATATGAAAATTGATCAGAAAATTGCCATGGACCAAATGGTGCAACTCTTGTAGCTCGATTCTGAAAATTTCACAAACTTATTTTATTGTCTAATTAATTCGTTAATTAATTATTATAGCTCAAATTTTAGGTTGTTACAAAATCTTCCGAAAATGATTTTGTTTATTACCCCAATTTGGTTAAAGGTTTTACGCAAATTAAACGGAAATTTTTATCAAAGGGAAGAAGGTCAAGTTTAGAGTAGTGTTAATGGCACTCAAATAGTTTTAAGTTGTGAAATTTTGGGTCATATTCTTGGTTGTAAATCTAGTGGAATTAACCTCTCCACTTTTCGAATTGAATTCAAGATCGTGAAGTTCTTCATGAAATTTTCGAAAATGATGAAGGCTTTGAATTTAAACATAAAAATCTTCATCCAAAAGAAAAAAATTTGAGTCTCTATTTATGGTCGCTACGACATAAACTGAGAACAAGTCATTTTAGATTGCTTTGTCCAAAAAAACATTTCAAGACACGAGAATACATTTTTCCATGGTGTGTATCTTACTAGAATTTTCTTATATTTTGGTGTGTA
Organism: Allium fistulosum; assembly: GCA_030737815.1. Classification (NCBI taxonomy): domain Eukaryota; kingdom Viridiplantae; phylum Streptophyta; class Magnoliopsida; order Asparagales; family Amaryllidaceae; genus Allium; species Allium fistulosum. The sequence continues at coordinate 1,031,186,417 of CM060902.1, forward strand.
TTTAAAAGGAGAAAATTCATTCCTAGAAAAATTTTCGGCAAAGCAAGTGTCTCCCTTATGCACATTTCACCTATCTTTGAACCTTATGAAACTCTTCCCGAGAAGGAGCAAAGGTTAGCATGGGAAGAAGAACAAAAAATTCAAAAAGAAGAGGAGGAAGAAGGAGATGAAATAGAAGAGGAAGAAGAAGAGGAAGAAGAAGATTCCTCTTTGGAAAGTTTCGAAAAACCATCCAACCCTACTAACAAAGAGATACTAAGGAACCAATAGAAGCTTCTTAAAAACTAAAAGGAGCTTAAACGTTCCTTTAGTAAAAACTCACTTTTGTTTTCCAACAAAATGGATAAATTCTTTGGAAATGTCATTCGTAAGCTTGGTGGCTCTTCATTATCTTCATCTACATCCTTCTGAATCTGTCTAGTTGTTTACTTATGTTATCTAGCCTTATATTGTGTGTTATTAGTTAAAAATCCACGCTATTTCTATGTATTTATCCTTTATTTATCATTGAAATCGATGTATCCTTTGAATTCTAGTAATGAAAATTATCTATTGTTGTTCTATATGTTTATCAAGTCTCTAGAAGTTATAAACTAAAATGGTAGAAGATAGAAACAAGAGTTATATCAAAAACATCAAGTTTGAAAATTTTGGTATGTATGTTGACATTCATAGTTGTGATATGTCGACATATAACGGCCATAACTGAAAATTTTTAAATTTTAAAACAAAAATAACTACCATCCATGCATTCATTTCGAACGACTTTCTTTTAGAAAACTCCTTCATCTTTTTATTCTGTACTCCATTTTCATTCTCAAACTTATTTTTACAAATATGTCTTCTCGACCTCAAAAACTATGTGAAAATCTTGAACAAACTCTTTAATCATTCAAAGATATTCTCTTTTTTATCCTACGAAATGAAAGACAGTTAGAATTAAGTCGAACACAGATGACAAAGGAATAAGAAAAGCATTTTGATGCGATTCGATGGATGATTTCTTCATTAATCAAAGACGAACCAACCAATAATTCAAAGTGTACTATTAACAAAGATAATGAGGATTGGGATGCCATTAAAACAGTTCTAATCTTTTGGTTTGATGGTAGGGTTGAAGTTCCATGAAATGTCTAGTTATTAGGTTTGGATTTATTATGTAAATATAATACTATTGGGATTTGGTTTGAATGATTTGGTATGTATTTGATTGACTTGGATTATTTGAATTGGTGTGTATTTGGATTGAATTGGTTTAGATTGCTTGTATGAATGATTAGGTTTGACTAACTTGAATGTATTAAAATTGTATAGTTTGAATTGTATTATAAAATCTACTTTACCATGTATTATCATGTTTTATATAGTACAATATCATTTATTAACATATAAGTCATTTTTAAGTTAGATAATTATTTTGAATGATATATCATTTTATATTTTAGTTAGGGGGATTTTACTTTTTTGTTGTTGATGACAATGGGGGATAAAAGTATAAAATATACAAATGCATATATCAAGAGGGAGTTATCTAACTTGGAGGGAGTTATATCATATTTTATAATAATGGTTGTCATCATCAAAAAAGCAGAGATTGTTAACACCTCAGTTATTGATTTTGATGATGATAACCTTAGTAATAATAATACAGTTATATAAAATATAGATATATAGTATATAGTGTATAGTGTAGGATATTATACAAGTATTAAATTAAAGACTGTACAGTATAGAGAGTCAAGAAATGGACATGAAAAATCATGAGTATAAGATCAAGATATGAAGATTTCAAGACTATAGTATAGTATGTAGAGTCATAGATTATTGTGAAAGTCCCTAATAGCAATCTTTGACCATTATCTCTCTTTCTTTTATTCTTTAAATCAAAATATATTTTTAATATATTTAAAAATATTTTACAGAAGTTTTTTAAAGTTTAAAATGCTTATAAACTATGTTTAAACTAATTTACAAAGTATCAAAATATTTTACAAAGCATAAGATTTTTAGAACATTTTAAAACAGAGGAATTTTTGAAAATTCAAAGGGATATGTCGGCATATCCATAAAGTATGTCGATATACATACTGATATTTTGAAATTTAATTTTTGAAATGAAGTGTCCATCCATCGTAACTCTTCATGAATCTGTTTATTCTCTATATATATGGGGATATCAAATGAATTTTTAAAAAATAATTTCTTATTATCTTCTCTTCTCTTACTCTGCCAAAATTTCTATTGAAATATATTCAAATTTTCTCAAATTCAAACCAGAATCAATTCAATCTTCATTATATTGATTCTCTACTATTTACTCTTTGATTTCAATCATCTCTCTCTCTCAATCAAATATCAAAGTGCTGCCCAAGAGACTATAGGATCAATTTTATCCAAACATCAAACATTATCTTTGAAAAAATCATCAAACTCTAGTTATAGTTGATTAGATGTGATTGTGTCCTGATTCATATCGATTGGGTGTGCTTGGTGTCCAGGAAATCCAAGAGGGTGTGCTTGTGTCCCATCTGAATCAAGTGAGTGTGCCTAGAGCTTGGAAAATCTGAAGGGTGTCTCTCGTAGCCTTGAAATTGAAATTGTATTGGGTTTGCCTTCTGTCCATTGAAAGTTTAGCATTTGAAATGAAATCTATACAAGCAAGTGTACGGGAGTGGATGTAGGGTAACTTCGAACCAATATAAAATCCTTAGTGTGATCTATCTGATTCTCTATTTTTTACTTTACTACATTTATATTTATTTGTGTTTGCATCTGTGATTTTTGATTCTACATTGTGTAATAATAATATTGAAATAATTTTAAAAAGATTCACATGTATCATAAAACACTATTCAACCCCCTTCTAGTGTTTAATCAGCCTTAAGATCCATAATTCTGCAACTGACACCAATGTTAGTATAAGGGAATATTCACATGTGTACCCCATTAGCCTCATTCTCTGTCACGTACCGGAATTTTCGACTTTCGAAAATTCGACATCGATACTCACTTTATCGACTGTCGAGCAATCGAGTGCCGGAAACTCCAATAGTGAGGGTTTTAGAAAGAAGAAAACAGAAGAAAAGATAGAAGAAGAAGAGAAGAAAGAAGAACAACAGAACAACATCAGAACAGAAAACAATATCAGAATCTCACATATCGCAGCGGAGCAATATATAATAGATAAATGAATAATCTTTAAACAAAGAACTATATCATTTTATACATACATCAATCATCAGAGTCAATATACAACTCAATACAACAATGGACAGTTATATAAACTTGTCCTCATACAGAATACACAGCGGAATAAATACTATCAGATACAAATACTACGTCTCGTCATCCAGCTTATCTCCAAGCTCCAGAATATCCAGATAACATAACTCTAGGCTGCCCATGTGGAAATTTGTGGGCACCCAGAGTTTAGAAGGGAACAATAAACTCCAAGTCAGTCATGGTGACTGGTGTGAGATCGTAAAATAGTTATTCTTTAAAATAAACAACAGGAAAATTTTAAAGTCAATTCGAAATGCTTTTGGAAAATGAAACTACCATAAGACCTCCCGCCACACACACAATGCAAACGCAGACTTGGAGGAGATTTCTTCTTATGATAGTCAAAGATGCTTACTACGCAAAAATCAAATTCTTTTTGATATTATTATTAGTGCATAGTGTAGAAAACATTTCGAAAGTAGAATATAAATCTTAGCCAGCATAGGTACCATTATAGTATGCTTGCTATAGCTACCATATTAAATGGCAGGTTCTACAACTAAAACCGTACAAGGCTCGTATTGTTTCTTTGGATTTCCAACAAATGGTCAGGCTAAGGAACTTCCTATCCACGATGGGTACGTCCCTGGAATAGACCACCCGAGAAATAACCTAACATTACGGTTAGATCTCTGCCAACACAAGGCCGGGTTACCTCTGCAAAAATAGGTAACTACTGACACGCGTATGTCATCCCCCGATCGTAACCGATCTTCCCGAGGATCCCCGATTTCCAACAAACCACATAGATAATAATGCAGCAACCACATAGGTTAAGTATCTGGGCTCCATACCATGATACCACCTCTATCCAGAAGGAATGACATACACTAAGGGGCGCTACTCCTTAGAACCTTGCCGCATCCTTCCTGTTTCGACCATTTCCGGGGTGTGAGGCTCGATGAAGTCTCGTCCACAAAGCTACGCTTTCTACAAAGCCCTGCTTCGGGTCAAACAAATGATCAACCTATGATCACAAAGATATAAGATCAAACAAATGATCATATCACAAATGATCAAACACTGATCATTTCACAGCAACACTCAGTATGCCACGTTACCAAATTGGGATATATCGCTGATAAATTTCAACTACATAACCTCTGAGCTCGTACGTCTCAGAGAAGGGTGTTAAGCTAAGAGAATAAATTCTCCGCCACCAACAGAAATGTATTTGAAAGAAATCAGCTTTATATCTCAAATTGTAACGTCAGACACAATCCATACAAGTCTGTTCCGGGATCGAACAGAACCGAAGGCACTTCTCACGAAGCCCTTGCATTTCCGGATAAATTTCTAATCATGTCCGGACTTCCCGTCACTAAGGGTGATAAAACCTCTAAATCGGAGATCAGCCGATGTAGAGTAACTCGACGGTAATCCTTCCGTTTTCAAAAATATCCGGTCTTCAACACCGGTCTTCAAATGCGATTCATAATGACGTATCACATATTCGGAATGGGTTATATGACCCCATGGTCCTTTCCCGGTTAACCCGAATAGTGAGCGCTTATTTAAAAACAAAGTGTGGCATTCAAATTCATCCAATTCACAACAAATACCTATCTAAAGGTAAATATTGATAGTCGGTTATTTAACTATCAATAAAGATGTGCAACATCATCAGATTCCAAATAATTTTCCAAATTATTTAATTTCCAAAAATATCTTTACTAGATATATTATAATTTCCACACTTAACCGTTTGAAAACAATTTCAAATCAATTTCCACATTTCATTTTATCTTTGAAGATAAAATCTCAAAACAGTTCATTTCATATTGGAAAAGCATTTCCATACTTATTTAATAATAAGTATTTCACAAATCATTTATTTTCAACACTTAGAAAATATTCGATATACTTAAATCATAATTAAGTATATGTTTCATTCTTTAAGGAAATCATTCTATTTCACAAATTTTATTTGAGTCAAAACGAATGTTACGTAAAACATCGTTACGACAACTCAAAATCACTAGTATAGGGATTCGAAATTTAGATAGATATATAAATCCCAATACTACACAAAATATTTCCTTTCGGAAATCATTTACTATAACAACAGTGTTATAGTCCACCATTTCCTTATTTCTCGAAACGTCTATTTCAACAATAAATGTTGAAATCTATGTTTCGATACTTAACACGTTTTAAAACATCTTTTAAAACAATTACTTCATTTCGTAATATCACTTTTCCAAAACATATCCATTTTATTTAATAATATATTCACTGTCCAAAATCGTGAATATACTTCGTTATCCAAATTCAACATTTCTACATATTTTATTTAAAGGCTTATCCACTGTCCAAAATCGTGGATATAATTCCTTTAATTAACTTCTACAATTCACTTATCAAAATAAGTGATTTCGGATTTATAAACAACGTTTATAAATCATAATTTTATATTTTATAACTACTTCAACTTATAAATTCCTTTTATTATCCAATTCAATTTATAACTCAATTTTCTACCAAAAGTCCATTCTATAAGTCAAACACTTATAATTCGTTTATTTACAAAAATCGTTCTTTTAGGACTTCACAAATCATTTATTCTGTCCTTTATAAAACCCATTTTAACATCATTTAAAACGTCTTTAAAACTCCTTTATAATTTCATCATTTTGATTTATAAAAATCAAATTTTATAAATCTTATATATAGAGCTTTCATAATAAATTCAAAAATCTCTATTTAAACTATTTAATAAATAAATCAACTTTTGTTTCAAAATTCACATTTTGGTTAAATTTCACCAAAAATCTTAACTTTTATAACTTTAATAATTTTAACGTTTGTAAATCAATTCAAAATTTTAATAAACGTATACTTTCAAATAATCACTTTTAAAATCTCTTTTAAAGTAAAATTCGTTATTTTAAAACTTCAAAACTTGAATCCAATGATGCAACGCATCAATTAGTCCATCACAACAGTCAATATCATATATCAATATGATAACAGAATATATATCAATATCTGTAAATAAATAAATACAGTTGAGGAATCCAGTTGGATCCCTCCAACCTGTTTCCCTGCATCCAAAGACGTTAGCACAATACCAATTCCGCTCCAGTACGGAATTATCGCGGTATATGGGTTTTATAAAAATCCGCTTACTAACGGCGCAATAGGGTCTCATCCGCTATACGAGGCGGGAAATCAATCAATCCAATATATACATATGCCAATATGTATATATTGCTACATATATATAGATATATCCTACTATATCTAATATCACATCCAAATAACAATCAATAACTGCAATTCAAATTTAAATCTGAGTGAGAAGATCTCACCTTGATTTTCAAATTCAGTTCCAGCGTTTATTTCGAATAAAATTAAACGGACGTTTAATTTTACCCGAAATTCAAACTAGCTCCAAACGACTCCAATCCAGTTGCATCGCGAAGAGCTCGTCACAACGAAGCCAACGCAAAAAGTTTCGTCAAAATCTGATATCGTATGACAAAGATACATCATTTTAAACTTTAATGATTTTTTTTTATACAATAAATTTACAACTTCTTTTATATTTCTATACCCATTCACATCTGGACCATTTGTTTTTGAACAAGAAAATCTGGGCCGCGTATTTACTTCATCTTCCTCGTCCAGGTTCACGTACGTTTGAACCCACTTGCCGCCCTTGAAACCCTAATTCATGCAACCCATACGAGCATCATCACATTGATCAACTACCTCCATTTTGACCGCCATCACAAGCTTCATCTTCGGCTCGAGTATCCATGAGCTTGGCCCCATATTGGCCTCGGCATACGCGTGCAAACTTATGGCGTTCATCCCCCAATCGTCGTCGATCTACATCACCATTTCCAATATTGACCGTTGGATATATAGTTCGTGTTGCGCTCTACAACTTTCATTTAGGAATCGTTGGTTATTATTGTATGGATTGAGAGATCGAATGGAGGGAAGTTGGGAAGTTCCTGGCCTTTGAAATGTAAGCGGCGGCTGAAGATAGAACTAGGGTTTTGGACAAAAGTGAGCAAAAGGGGGGGTCCTTTTATAGAAATCTACCATAACACTATTCATTCCGGAATTTTCGAACTCCGATTTACGTGTTGAAACTGGCGTTTCTGGGGTTTACCCCACATTCCGGACACAATGGAATAGGTTTCGAAAGCTAATTCGGTCGTCTGTGCGAGATATGCAATAAAACGATAAATTTAAATTAAACCGATTTAAATCGATTTCGAGGCGTTTTGGCTTGCCCCGGACAAACGGTAAATCCAAAAATTATGAAATTTGAAACCATGCAATAATTTCACATTACGGATCCGATGAAACTGGTTTCGTCGAAATCCGAGACCTTTTGAAAAATGACTATTTTTAACTCGACGATTTAAAATTAAAATGATATCGATGCGTTTCGAGCTGCCACGGTCAAACGACAACTCCGATTGATACGAAAATTGAAATCCGATAATAACTAACTATTACGGATCCAATGGAACTAGTTTCGTTCAATTCTGAGACTGTTCGAAAAATGGCTAATTTTCAGTCGATAATTAATTATTAAAATATTTCATTTTTCACAGATTAACTTTAAATTCAATTTTAAAAGTTTTATAACCTTTCTATAACTCCAGTATGATTAAATAAAATTTTACAAATCATTTTCAATCATTTTAAACTCGATTTTTTATTATCCCTGGAATTTCAATTATTAATTTATCGATTTAATTGACCAAATTAAATCCAATATCCTTTAAATAAATTATTCGACTTATTAAATTCATTTATTAATATTAAAAATCAATTAAATATTCGAATTTTAATTATCAAAAATTCTGGGTCGTTACAAACTTCCCCCCTTAAAAGAATTTCGTCCTCGAAATTACCAAGTAAGGAAAAAAGGTCCTTAATTCGTCTATTATCTTTCACAATCTAATAGTTTTATCAATTTATCAAAACAAATTTTTCTATTAAAGATTCGTTATCATTCAACTCGTTTTCCAACTTCAATTATAAGTTTCAAACAACATTGTTTAACTTCTCAATTCAAATTCGAGTTTAAATTCAAATTTTAAACTTTCAAAATTTCTCAAAATTTTTCTAACACTCGAAATTTTTGAAAAATTTCGCCAGCGTCTCCTTTGCGCGGCTAATACGGCACTACTACAAAACGTCCCTACGGACTCTCAGATTTCAAAAAGAAAATGAAAAAGCCAAGCGGCTAGACAAGAAATCATCAAAAACTCATATTAAAACTCAAATACATACCTTTTTCGAGCAATTTCAATTTTATCTTTGCAATTCAATTCCAATTCCTTTATACACCTGTATGTCCTACTAGCCATAATATCTAGTTATACATTCAAACCATTTTGCAAATCTTATTACAAAATTTTCAATATATGCTTGTTATATCATTTTTACTTCACTGTTGAAGTTACACCTATTCATTTTCCTTAAATTTTACATTTCAAATTCACTTGAATTCAATTTTATCTTCAATTCTGAAATATTGAATTTATCAATTATCTTTCATTCATAACTGCACTATTTTAAATTAGTTCCAATTACTAATTCATTCGTCTTCAATTTGAATTTCATTCCAATCAGATTTCAAATATTCTATAAGTTATCAACTTATTTACATCTTGATTTATAAAATCATTTATACATTCACATTCACAATTCCAATTCTCTTTATTCAAATTCGGTTTCAACATTTAGTTTGAATTTCATTTACTACCAAATTCAAAACAAGTTTAACATTCAGTTTTAATCTTATTCACGTACAATTGTGAATTCCATTCATTGAAAATTTATTTATTCTTACTTGAATTTATCTTTAAATTCGAACCATCCCTTTTATTTAGTTCACAATTCAAGGTTTAATTTCACTAATTTAACTTTCAATTTCGCTTTCATTAAATCACAATTGATTCACTTGTACTTACATTTATTTAACTTCATCTTTAAGTTAAATTTATTCTATCAAAATTCAATTTGTATAAGTTATCAACTTAATAATATTCCATAAATATTTTTATATAGCATTCCAGAGTTTACCAACATTTCAAAGCCATTTTGAAAACAATTCAATTTATCCCTTGAATTTTCAAAACAAAACCCAAATTTTCAAACAACTTCTATTTAAAACAATTTGGCAGCAATTCCTCTTTTGGAAACCCGAAAATGAACACCGGTGATGTCGCGATCATCATCGGAATTATTTTCCAGCGACCGAAAAGAGTTTAGAGCTTTTATCCTTCCAAAATGCTTTTCAAAACCTTCGAAATCCATTTTCAAATCAAAAAGATTTAAACTTCCAAATCTCCAAAATTTTCAAATTCTTTTCAAAACATTTCCAAAAACTTCTCTGGAATTCTACTTCCAATTATAAGTCACATTTATAATTTATATTCTCAAATTTCATTTGTATGTGAATTTATTTCTTAACTTTGGAGTTATGATTTCAATTTCTTATCTAATTCCAACTAATAATGATAACATTTCAATATTATCACTTCCTAACAACCAAGCAACCATATACTGTAATAATTTACAGAAAATCATTTCTTTTGTATACAAAAATAGTTTTGGGCAAAATTATCTCATTTACCCTATTTAAAACAATACTGTGCCGAATTGTTCTATACAAGTGTTTAGAGATCCCTATCGATAGAGTTGTACGGACAATACCGACCAGAATCCATATACCACTAAACAAACCAATCATCACAATATAAAACAATTTTATATTCACTAACAAATACGCACTCGTATCTATTATTACACTCAACTCATTCTAGAGTACTACTGACTCTATCTCTAATGAGTAACACCCAACAGAGCAGGGTTGTCGCTTAACCATATGCTCTGATACCACGCTGTCACGTACCGAAGTAAGCGGTCACAACCGGTAGGCTTTTCAACCATCCCAGCCCCACCGTGGCTGACAGTGATACCCCAAACTTGCTTTTACGGCCAGCCTCTCGACTGTCACGGCCTCTGCCTAACCAACCCATCCCTCTCAGGGACATGTAGGGGTAAGAGTCTCCCGTTCGCCACCAAACCGCGAAGCGAGAACCCCTATCATGCTGTAATATAGCAAGACTGGTGTGAGATCGTAAAACAGTTATTCTTTAAAATAAACAACAGGAAAATTTTAAAGTCAATTCGAAATGCTTTTGGAAAATGAAACTACCATAAGACCTCCCGCCACACACACAATGCAAACGCAGACTTGGAGGAGATTTCTTCTTATGATAGTCAAAGATGCTTACTACGCAAAAATCAAATTCTTTTTTATATTATTATTAGTGCATAGTGTAGAAAACATTTCGAAAGTAGAATATAAATCTTAGCCAGCATAGGTACCATTATAGTATGCTTGCTATAGCTACCATATTAAATGGCAGGTTCTACAACTAAAACCGTACAAGGCTCGTATTGTTTCTTTGGATTTCCAACAAATGGTCAGGCTAAGGAACTTCCTATCCACGATGGGTACGTCCCTGGAATAGACGACTCGAGAAATAACCTAACATTACGGTTAGATCTCTGCCAACACAAGGCCGGGTTACCTCTGCAAAAATAGGTAACTACTGACATGCGTATGTCATCCCCCGATCGTAACCGATCTTCCCGAGGATCCCCGATTTCCAACAAACCACATAGATAATAATGCAGCAACCACATAGGTTAAGTATCTGGGCTCCATACCATGATACCACCTCTATCCAGAAGGAATGACATACACTAAGGGGCGCTACTCCTTAGAACCTTGCCGCATCCTTCCTGTTTCGACCATTTCCGGGGTGTGAGGCTCGATGAAGTCTCGTCCAAAAAGCTACGCTTTCTACAAAGCCCTGCTTCGGGTCAAACAAATGATCAACCTATGATCACAAAGATATAAGATCAAACAAATGATCATATCACAAATGATCAAACACTGATCATTTCACAGCAACACTCAGTATGCCACGTTACCAAATTGGGATATATCGCTGATAAATTTCAACTACATAACCTCTGAGCTCGTACGTCTCAGAGAAGGGTGTTAAGCTAAGAGAATAAATTCTCCGCCACCAACAGAAATGTATTTGAAAGAAATCAGCTTTATATCTCAAATTGTAACGTCAGACACAATCCATACAAGTCTGTTCCGGGATCGAACAGAACCGAAGTCACTTCTCACGAAGCCCTTGCATTTCCGGATAAATTTCTAATCACGTCCGGACTTCCCGTCACTAAGGGTGATAAAACCTCTAAATCGGAGATCAGCCGATGTAGAGTAACTCGACGGTAATCCTTCCGTTTTCAAAATTATCCGGTCTTCAACACCGGTCTTCAAATGCGATTCATAATGACGTATCACATATTCGGAATGGGTTATACGACCCCATGGTCCTTTCCCGGTTAACCCGAATAGTGAGCGCTTATTTAAAAACAAAGTGTGGCATTCAAATTCATCCAATTCACAACAAATACCTATCTAAAGGTAAATATTGATAGTCGGTTATTTAACTATCAATAAAGATGCGCAACATCATCAGATTCCAAATAATTTTCCAAATTATTTAATTTCCAAAAATATCTTTACTAGATATATTATAATTTCCACACTTAACCGTTTGAAAACAATTTCAAATAAATTTCCACATTTCATTTTATCTTTGAAGATAAAATCTCAAAACAGTTCATTTCATATTGGAAAAGCATTTCCATACTTATTTAATAATAAGTATTTCACAAATCATTTATTTTCAACACTTGGAAAATATTCGATATACTTAAATCATAATTAAGTATATGTTTCATTCTTTAAGGAAATCATTCTATTTCACAAATTTTATTTGAGTCAAAACGAATGTTACGTAAAACATCGTTACGACAACTCAAAATCACTAGTATAGGGATTCGAAATTTAGATAGATATATAAATCCCAATACTACACAAAATATTTCCTTTCGGAAATCATTTACTATAACAACAGTGTTATAGTCCACCATTTCCTTATTTCTCGAAACGTCTATTTCAACAATAAATGTTGAAATCTATGTTTCGATACTTAACACGTTTTAAAACATCTTTTAAAACAATTACTTCATTTCGTAATATCACTTTTCCAAAACATATCCATTTTATTTAATAATATATTCACTGTTCAAAATCGTGAATATACTTCGTTATCCAAATTCAACATTTCTACACATTTTATTTAAAGGCTTATCCACTGTCCAAAATCGTGGATATAATTCCTTTAATTAACTTCTACAATTCACTTATCAAAATAAGTGATTTCGGATTTATAAACAACGTTTATAAATCACAATTTTATATTTTATAACTACTTCAACTTATAAATTCCTTTTATTATCCAATTCAATTTATAACTCAATTTTCTACCAAAAGTCCATTCTATAAGTCAAACACTTATAATTCGTTTATTTACAAAAATCGTTCTTTTAGGACTTCACAAATCATTTATTCTGTCCTTTATAAAACCCATTTTAACATCATTTAAAACGTCTTTAAAACTCCTTTATAATTTCATCATTTTGATTTATAAAAATCAAATTTTATAAATCTTATATATAGAGCTTTCATAATAAATTCAAAAATCTCTATTTAAACTATTTAATAAATAAATCAACTTTTGTTTCAAAATTCACATTTTGGTTAAATTTCACCAAAAATCTTAACTTTTATAACTTTAATAATTTTAACGTTTGTAAATCAATTCAAAATTTTAATAAACGTATACTTTCAAATAATCACTTTTAAAATCTCTTTTAAAGTAAAATTCGTTATTTTAAAACTTCAAAACTTGAATCCAATGATGCAACGCATCAATTAGTCCATCACAACAGTCAATATCATATATCAATATGATAACAGAATATATATCAATATCTGTAAATAAATAAATACAGTTGAGGAATCCAGTTGGATCCCTCCAACCTGTTTCCCTGCATCCAAAGACGTTAGCACAATACCAATTCCACTCCAGTACGGAATTATCGCGGTATATGGGTTTTATAAAAATCCGCTTACTAACGGCGCAATAGGGTCTCATCCGCTATACGAGGCGGGAAATCAATCAATCCAATATATACATATGCCAATATGTATATATTGCTACATATATATAGATATATCCTACTATATCTAATATCACATCCAAATAACAATCAATAACTGCAATTCAAATTTAAATCTGAGTGAGAAGATCTCACCTTGATTTTCAAATTCAGTTCCAGCGTTTATTTCGAATAAAATTAAACGGACGTTTAATTTTACCCGAAATTCAAACTAGCTCCAAACGACTCCAATCCAGTTGCATCGCGAAGAGCTCGTCACAACGAAGCCAACGCAAAAAGTTTCGTCGAAATCTGATATCGTATGACAAAGATACATCATTTTAAACTTTAACGATTTTTTTTTATATATATACAATAAATTTACAACTTCTTTTATATTTCTATACCCATTCACATCTAGACCATTTGTTTTTCAACAAGAAAATCTGGGCCGCGTATTTACTTCATCTTCCTCGTCCAGGTTCACGTACGTTTGAACCCACTTGCCGCCCTTGAAACCCTAATTCATGCAACCCATACGAGCATCATCACATTGATCAACTACCTCCATTTTGACCGCCATCACAAGCTTCATCTTCGGCTCGAGTATCCATGAGCTCGGCCCCATATTGGCCTCGGCATACGCGTGCAAACTTATGGCGTTCATCCCCCAATCGTCGTCGATCTACATCACCATTTCCAATATCGACCGTTGGATATATAGTTCGTGTTGCGCTCTACAACTTTCATTTAGGAATCGTTGGTTATTATTGTATGGATTGAGAGATCGAATGGAGGGAAGTTGGGAAGTTCCTGGCCTTTGAAATGTAAGCGGCGGTTGAAGATAGAACTAGGGTTTTGGACAAAAGTGAGCAAAAGGGGGGTCCTTTTATAGAAATCTACCATAACACTATTCATTCCGGAATTTTTGAACTCCGATTTACGCGTTGAAACTGGCGTTTCTGGGGTTTACCCCGCATTCCGGACACAATGGAATAGGTTTCGAAAGCTAATTCGGTCGTTTGTGTGAGATATGCAATAAAACGATAAATTTAAATTAAACCGATTTAAATCGATTTCGAGGCGTTTTGGCTTGCCCCGGACAAACGGTAAATCCAAAAATTATGAAATTTGAAACCATGCAATAATTTCACATTACAGATCCGATGAAACTGGTTTCGTCGAAATCCGGGACCTTTTGAAAAATGACTATTTTTAACTCGACGATTTAAAATTAAAATGATATCGAGATGTTTCGAGCTGCCACGGTCAAACGACAACTCCGATTGATACGAAAATTGAAATCCGATAATAACTAACTATTACGGATCCAATGGAACTGGTTTCGTTCAATTCTGAGACTGTTCGAAAAATGGCTAATTTTCAGTCGATAATTAATTATTAAAATATTTCATTTTTCACAGATTAACTTTAAATTCAATTTTAAAAGTTCTATAACCTTTCTATAACTCCAGTATGATTAAATAAAATTTTACAAATCATTTTCAATCATTTTAAACTCAATTTTTTATTATCCCTGGAATTTCAATTATTAATTTATCGATTTAATTGACCAAATTAAATCCAATATCCTTTAAATAAATTATTCGACTTATTAAATTCATTTATTAATATTAAAAATCAATTAAATATTCGAATTTTAATTATCAAAAATTCTGGGTCGTTACATTCTTCATATTATCTAGCAGTATTATTCGATAATACTCTTGGATAGTATGGTTATAGAGGTGGGGTGTTTTACATTTAGTATCAGAGCTTGTTTAGAATAATACATTGTATATAATATACATGAGTCAAGACCTTAGATGAGATTTAGAGTCCCTGACCCCTTGGGGTGTTAGGGAATTCCCTATGATTAGAGATAATAGGGGAGGTGTGTGTGTGATTGCTAAGGGGTAATCATCAAGGGACGTATTTGTAATTTTATATATATACTATAACCCCTTTTCACTCATTTCTTTCAAGTATGTAGTAGATATATTTGTATTAATGTTGGGTATTGTATTGTTATGTTTTAGCTAGGCATTGTGTTGTTATGTTTTGATTGATTTTGATCAGAGTGCATAGCCGAGAGTTTATTTATCAATTTCCATTGAGTGCATTGATTGTGGTTTCATATTTTTATTTGATTATTGAGAATTGTTAGTATTGAATTTAATTTTGAATATTTGTATGTATTATCAAAGCTTTAAAATTAATTCAATTATTGATTTATATTTATTATAAATAATATGAATGGTGTTTGATATTATAAAATGCCTATTAAAATGGTTTGTTGATTAGTATATTTATATTTATATAAGTGTTTAAAGGTTGTTTGAAAATGTTTTAAGTTACTAAGTGTTTGATAGAAATAAAAACCCTTAATATATACAAAAATAGCTTATTATTATTAAATGATTTTGGTAGCCAAACGAATATTTTGATTATAAATCTTTTGAAAATTATACATCATAAGTATAGTATTAGGTAAGATTTAAAATAAACCAATAAGAGTTCTAATGGAATGAGTATATCTAATAATTTTTGAAAATAATACTTACAGAAATTTTCGAAATAAATTAGTGTTAATATGTCTATTGAGTGGTTTAAGAATTCTGGTGGATGCGTCTGGCCAATGTTATCAATAGGGATTCCTAAAACATTAGAATGAGACATCAGGATACAGTGTTTTGAAAAGATATAAATAATTTGAGGAAATTAAAGTATTTTGAAAGTGTTAAGTATTTTAAATAATATTTTAATTATAGTTAGTTTGGAAAAGTGATTTTTTAAAGCAAATATTTTAAATGATTTTTGGAAATAAGAATTTATATTCATTACTTTAGGAAATGTGTTGTAAAAGATCGTTAATACGTTTGGATATATTTTAGGCGATATTTGCAGCCATTGGACATGAGTGATAGCTGAGGTCACTAGTGATGCAGTATTAATTGCATAGTCAATATTGCAGCCAATTGATAATAGTGAATCACTATAACAAATGGTGAGGCAACATTGATATATTTTGTAGTGTTAGAAAAATTTATGAATATTAGATGAATTGTGACAAATATAAATGTTTGAATTGTGACAAATATAAATGTTTAAATGTTGTAGTATTTTGGAATTCTAAGATATACGAATGTATATAATTTGAAGATTTGTTGCTTTGAAATTTGAATGGTATTAATTTATAAATGAATGAAAATACATATATATATATATATGGTTGTGTTAGTTTCAAATTATTAATAAAAGGCAATTTGAAAGAAATATTTTGAGTTGTATTTTAGAAATTAGATAGCTTAAGTACTTTGATTTTGTGAATACAAGATAGTATGGAAATCATATATATATATATATATAGTTTTGATAAACTATTTGACTAGAGAAAGGTGTTATTTTGAAGAATATTATAGTAAATGTTGAGAGAAGAATGAATACAGATTATTACAATGAATTAAGAATTGGAGTGTGTCGTGTGATATTTTGGAATAATTGAATGAGATTTCAATAAATTTATTAAAATATAAGGCAATAAAGTGATCTATGTATTATAAATAAGTGTAATGAAATTGTAATATTAAAATAGACTTGGGAAGTTAATATGGAAAATTTGGAAATGTAGATCATTTTAAAGATTATTATTTTTTAATATTTTAAAGAAAAAGGAAGATTTTATTTTGGTTACATGTATTACTAAATGTTAAGGAATGAAATTTATGATTTTGGAATTTAGTAAAACAGAGGTTTTTGATATTTTACTTAGGATGGAAGAGAAATTATTTACTAATAAATTATCTAAAAAGCATAAAAGAATAATGAACTTTAACGGAGTTATTTATTTGAGAACTATTTTGATAAGAAGTATAGAATAAGTTCTGAAGTGTTAAATTTTAAGAATAAGTTTTAAACTTCCATATATATATATCTGTGTGTGAGTGTGTGTAACATCCCCTATCTTGAGGCCCAAAGCTAAGCGCTAGAGATGCTGCAGTCATCCATGGTATTAACTTTCGGCGACTAAATACGGCTATGTAAATGGTATCCATAATATCAGAAGCACTTGAATATGAAACGAAATCACATATTTCAAACAAACAACATTAATGATTACATTTCAAAACACATGTTTCATGTTTAAATTGCATAATCCCATAATCATTTCCTAGGTTCAGATAAAATATAATTATCACATAATGCCAAGAGCGGCATATTATGATGCCCCCTTGGTTGACCAGAGTACTATATAGTCATAACTGACTTAATACAACATAGCGGAATACACAAAGTAAAACAGCAACCCCTAATAGCTATCTGCCAGCCTCCTGCTCATCTTCGGTAGCTTTATTCGTCATCCTACTAAAAACCTATTAACCTCAACCCTCAGCCTACTCAAATCAATTTTGAGCACCCGAGGTTCAAGGTGAAAAACATAAACTTCGAGTCAGACATAAAGCCTGGTGTGAATAATGTTATACATCTCGATTATTTGACATTAAGTAAGACCACACCGCTTAGCAGAATGGATTTCCCCTCAATAACATCCTTCTAAAACATAATTTTTTCAAATCTTTTCCTCCAACCAAAACTAGTTAAAAACTGTAAAGCATTATTATGTAAACAACTAAACATACATATCAGGTAACAAATGAACTATTTATTCAAACATTATAGTTTTGCTTGGCTAACTACTAACCTTTGGCTGACTATGGCCTACCAGACAATATAATCAAAATAATATAACACCTGTTAGACACTCCTCTTCTGGACGGTCTGTCCTTAACTATCTGTTAAATACTCCTCTTTTGGACAGTCTATCCCTAACTTAACATCTCCTAGGGTCATCTGATCCTAATAGTTTTACGGGCTCACCAATAACCTATCTATATACAAACATATATTCCCTTTTGTGTGTAATCATAATTTTAGTCTTACCTATGACAAAGCCCTACACACTGGAATTTTGGACTAAATTAGCTGAGGCTAAAAGCTAATGTATAGGGCGCGACGCTATACCAGTCCCATCTGGTATTCTATATCTGATTCATTTTACTTAGGGTAATCTTCACTTAAATTTTCCTTGAAAACCTTTTCATCTCAAATTGATTTAAAACCTTTAATTCAAACTTAAACAAGGAAAACATATATACTATATGCTTGACTCAAAATCACCTTGCCATGTTATTTATACTTTACTCAAATCTTTATTGATGAAAATATTCAAACCTTTGAAAGTACCCCTTTCGAATTCATTGATAGTACCACTTTTGAAACCAAGTAAAACCCTTCTTTCACTTAGGCCGAAAGGCCAAAACATTCCTTTCGAAACCGTTCAACCTTCCTTTCGAAAACACTTTAAAAACCTTTCCTTCCAAAGCTTTAAAACCTTAGACATCCTACCGTTAAAACACTTTAAACATTGCCTTTCAAAACCATCAAACCTTTCCTTTCAAACCTTTCGAAACCATTTGGGAACCACCCCTTTGAAACAATTTGTTAAAACCTTTCGAAAGCATCAAAACCTTTATAAACAGCAAAGCTTTCGAAAGTATTTGGGTTTAATTTAAACATGTGGAAACACCTTTCGAAACCATTTAAAACTAAGCCATTCGAAACCTTTGGGTTTCACCTTCAACAGAGCAAAAGGGTCATAAAACATTTAAGTCAAAAGCATCCCTAAGTAAAGAAGTATTGGTGTCGAATCCAACCTTCTTAAAGCATTGGAGAAGCGGCGGGTTTTATAAAACAAAGTATATCCTTCGAAACTATTGACTTCGAAAGGTAGAAAAGCGGCAGCAAAGGGCTTCGACCTTGTCCGAAGCATATACTTAAAACAAAGGCGCAACCTTTGAAAACCATTCTTTTGAAACCATTAACCTAATCGAGGGCAAACCAAGTCGAAAGCTATACCGTCGAAACCAAAGCATGCATATTTTTATTTAAAACAAAGCAGTGCTTCGACCCCTTCGAAACCCCTATTTTTGACCGCATACCTTCCGCCTTCTTTCAAATTCGATGCGCACCAGGTCTTTGATGCCATGCGCATTGGTTTCGATGGTGATGGAGGCGGAGGAACTAAGTCGAAAGCCACCTAAGACGGAAGCAAGGTACCGAAAGTGGCGAAACATGCAATTTGCATGTAAAACTGATTTTTACTTTTTAAGTAATCTTTTTAACTAACTTGTCTTGTTTGTCAAAATCTTATTGGTTGTTAATTTTCTCTTCTAAAAGCACTGCCAATATTTCAAAAATAAATAATTTAAATTTTTTTTCAAAATACCTTAAATAATTTTATATATTCATCAAAACACTTAGGAAAATTCTAAAAAAATTCTAAAAAATCATTTTTAATATGTTTGCTAACATATATAAATTTCAGACCTAAATTGTATATAATTTAACCGTAAATTATTTTAAACCCAATAAATCATTTTCTTCACTAGAAAATTAATATAAAATCCACATTAATTCAGAAAATTATGAAAATTGAAACCAATCTTTAAAATAACATTTTTGATCTATATCTAAAATCGCAAGGCATTTGGATGTCATTTAATAGGGTTTTCATATCAATACATATCGTAAAATCTATATGAATAAGCACAAATCATCAACAAGCGTATATAAACATTTAATCATTCAAAAACATGGCATAATCATGAAAAATACTTCGAATTATCCTTAAAACCGAAAACAATTAGAAAATGAGATGTAGTCATTATTCACCTTAGATTTTGAGATTAAAGAGTTTGAGATTTGAATGGATTTAAGTTGATTAAGCTTCCCCTTGATTCTTTCATCTTTCTCTAGTTGCTTCTAAAGGTGGCCGGCCTCTTTGTTTAATTTTTGCAAATGGTTTGATGGTTAGGATACACGGCTAAGGGTTTAGGGTATTAGAATGCTCATTTTCCTATTTTTCCCTCACCTTTTATACTTAACCATTTTATTTTAGTTCATTTGTTATCATGACATGGCTACCCCCTTATTAATTACAAATCTCAATACCCTAATCATCACATTATTTTATTTTATTTAGCTAATTAAATATCCTAATAATGTTAGTAAAAATTAGGGTCATTACAGACTCCCCTCCTTAAAGAATTTTGTCCTCGAAATTACGATAAGGTACATATAGATCAATCAAAAAGGTAAAACATACCATCAAACAAATCAAGATAAGCGTCTATAATTCTGCTCTCAATCTCCAAAGTACAGTCTCTCTCATTTTCGCTCCACTGGACTTTCACTAATCTGAATGTCCTATTTCTTAGCCTCTTTTCATCTCTCACGACTATATGAATCGGTTTCCTAACTATAGTCAAGTCCCGCTCTACTACTAAGTCCTCTAACACTGTCGGTGCTATAGTAGTCTTCGGGTCTCTAACACACTTCCTTAGATGAGAAACATGGAAAAAAATTATGGACTCCTTCCAAACTGCTCGGTAACTCTACTCTATATGCGAGTTTTTTGATCCTCTCTATAATAGGAAATGGTCCTACGAATCTCAGTGCCAACTTCCCTGATTTTCTGAATCTAATCACACCCTTCATCGGTGATACCTTAATAAACACATAATCTCCAACAGAAAACTCCAAGTCTTTCCTTCTTCTGTCTGCATAACTTTTCTATCTAGATTGAGCTTCCTTCATCCTTGCTCGAATCAACTCAACCTTCTCTGCAGCTTCTCTAACCAAATCCGGACCAAGAACTAACCTATCCCCGGTCTCTAACCAATAAACGGGAAATTTGCATGTCCTTCCATACAAAGCTTCAAACGGTGCCATCCCTATATTAGTCTGATAACTATTGTTATACGAAAACTCGACTAATTGTAGATTGTCTTCCCGTGATCCTCCAAAATCTAAAACACAAGCTCGTAACAAATTCTCCAAGACTTTGTTAACACTTTCCATTTGCCCATCGGTCTATGGAGGGTAAGCGGTACTCATCTTGAGCTTGGTTTCTAAAATCCCATGTAGACCCTTCCAGAACTACTAGTAAACAAGGAATTCATATCACTTACTATACTACTAGGAATTCCATGCAGTCTAACCACATTCTTCATAAGTAACTTAGCCAAAACAGGTGTCGTCCTAGTTAACTTAACTGGAATGAAATGGGAACTCTTGGTCAGTCTATCCACTGTGACACATATACTTTCATTTCCTCTACTAGATCTTGGCAACCCATCTATGAAATCCATAGAAATAGAATCCCACTTCCATACCGAAATATCTAATGGCTGTAGCAACCCACTTGGCTTCTGATGTTCGGCTTTTACCTGTTGACAGTTCAAACACTGCTTAACCATAAGCCTACATCCCTCTTCATACCTTCCTAGAAGAAACTTCTCTTCATGTCCTGATATCTTAGTTCCTCCTGGATGAATAGTGAACTTCGAACGATGACATTCCTCCAAAACTTCCTTCCTTATGTCTCCCACATTCGGAACACATAATTTACCTTTCTTTCTCAACCACCCATTCTGGTCAAGGCTAAAACTCTTCAAGTCATCGCTCTTTGTTCCATCCTTCAACTTCTTGATCCATTCAGCCAACAAGGGATCCTCCTCCAATTTAGAAGCAATCCTTTCAATCATTACTAGTCGAACTTCTAAACAAGATAACACAACAGTTCCATCATTAGATCCGGCTTCAGATCTCCATCGAACTCTACAAGTCGACAACGCTTCCAAATCTTTCCACTTCGGTATCATTGCCAACACTGCATTATAATGCTTCCTACTAAGCGCATCCGCAACATTATTACCTTTCCCTGGTGTGTACTCAATTCGAAAATCATAAGCAGTTATAAACACTAACTATCTCTATTGTCTCATGTTCAGATCCTTCTGAGAACAAATACTTCAGTGACTTGTGATCCATATATAGCTCAAACCTCTCTCTCAAAAGGTAATGTCTCCACACCTTCAAAGCAAAAATTACTATAGCCAACTCCAAATCATGCGTTGGATATCTAACCTCATGCGGTCTAAGCTGTCGAGAAGCATAGGCAATCACTTTACCTTTCTACATCAACACAGCTCCTAATCCAGTTCCACACGCATCCATATAAACTACCAAGTCCCGATTCCCTTCCAGAACAACTAATATAGGTGCATTGGTTAATAAGTGTTTCAAGCCCTGGAATGCTTCCTTACACTTAGCGATCCACACAAACTTCACATCCTTTCGCGTTAGCTTGGTCATCAATGTTGTTATCCATGAAAAATCCTTAATGAACCTCCTATAATATCCAGCTAATCCGAGAAAACTCTTTATCTCAATCACTATCTCGAGTTTCTTCCAATTATTCACTGCTTCAATCTTAGTCGGGTCTATAGACAACCTTTACTCTGAGACTACATGACCAAGAAACTTCACTTCCTTCTTCCAGAAATGACACTTCGAAAACTTTACCTTCAGCTGATTCTGCCTCAGCGTCTCAAGCACAACTCTAAGATAAACTTCATGCTCTTTCTCATCTCTAGAGTATACCAAAATACCATCTATGAAAACCAACATGAACCTATCCAAGTGCTCTTGGAAAATTCGGTTCATCAAATCCACAAAGAATGTCGGTGCATTAGTTAGTCTGAACGGCATCACTAACCATTTGTACGGTCCATATCTTGTCCTAAACGTCATCAAACGAATGTTATCTCTGCTACTCTAAGCTGATGAAAACCTGTTGCCAAATCCAACTGAGAAAATACCCTTGCTCCACTCAACTGATCGAATAAATCATCAATTCTAGGCAATGGATATCGATTCTTTATCGTCTTCTCATTCAACTTACGATAATCGATAAATAACCTCAACGATCCGTCCGACTTCTTAGCAAACACTACAGTTGCTCCCCAAGGTGAACTACTAGGTCTGACAAAATTCTTGCTTTCCAGATTCACCAACTGCACCTTCAGCTCCCTCATCTCTATAGGTGTCATCCAGCTTGGCGGTCTACTCACTGATTCTACTCCAAGCACCAAATCTATCCTAAACTCAATGGCTCGTTTCGGTGGCAATCCTACTACAGGCTCATAAACATCTGCAAATTCTCTAACCACAAAAACTTTGTTCAACTCATCTTCTAACTCCACAACACCCAACAAAGCATTCACCTCACAGCTAGGGTTTTCAATAGTATAAACTATTCGATCACTATAGTCAGGATGCCTAAGCGATATTTTTCTATCATGACAAAATATCCTAGCAACGTACTTACTTAACCAGTCCATACTTAAAATAATTCCGAACCCTACGAAGTCAAACACATGCAAACTGCAAACAAAGGTATAACCTAACAAATCAAGCTCCAAGTGGTCACACTTCATCCCAAGTGTCGCATACCCTCCTATCGGATTTGCAACCCTTAAGGAAGTAACTAAATATGAGGGTTCTAGGTTAAGCTTATCTACCAAACATCGAGATATAAAAGAATGTGATGCACCAGTATCAAACAGAATGCTAACGGACATACCATTGATCTGAAGCGTACCTCCCAACACTGCCTTTCCTTTCTCCTGCGCTGTTGGCTTCGAAGTAGCAGGCTCTAGTGCATACACCTTGCCCCTTCCATCCTTAGCGGGCTCTTTGCACTGGTTCTTATAATGGCCAATCTGATCACAGTTGAAGCATCTAATGTTCTTCTTCTTGATCACTTCCTTTGCCTTTCCAATATAGCACTCATTAACGAAATGCCCCTTCTTGTCGCACTTATAACAAACAACCTCAGACTTTCCTTTCTTCACGATTCCACCTTTCTGAGCACCCTTCTTGTGAAAGAACTTCCTTTTCTGAATCTGCCCCACCTGGACCTCCTTCGCCTTACTCTTCTCTAGACAAGCAAGCATCTCCTCGTGTCTCAAAGCCATCTCTACAACCACATCAAAAGTATCTCTGATATGAGGTAAGGTAGCCCTTGCCAACTCAGGCTTCAACCCCTGATAAACTTCTCAGTCCTCTTCATCACTGTATCAACAGTGGCATAACCATATCTAGCCAACTCTTCAAACCTACTAGCGTACTCCAAAACAGACATTTTCCCTTGCTCTAACTCAGCAAACTTTCTGAGTAAAACAGACTGCGCCATCATCGACATGAACCTCTCCTGGAATCTCCTCTTAAGCTCTGCCCATATCATCGTTTCCTCATCTACACTAGTTGTCACACTATTCCACCAAAATAAAGCTACTCCGTGAAGCTGTCTCGAAGCAAGCCTCCTCTTCTGCTCATCATTGAGCCCTAAATCAGCAAATATCCTTTCATGGTGCAGCAACCAGTTCTCTACTTCTATAGTATTTTCAGTTCCAATAAATGGCTTCTCTCCAAGCCTAGCACAGTCTCTACTCAAGTTAGCATAATGGTTGACCGCTGGGGCTTCCTGAACTCCTACTCCATCATTTCCTCCAACCACTCCAGCAGCAATTCCAGCTTACATCATGTTCATGAAAAACTGATACATAGCTACCATATCCACTTGTGGGACTCCAGCACTAAGATTGCCCGCTTGTGCCTGACTTTGGTTCCTTCTAGTATTTGGTCTGGCATTTCCATTTGTGGTGGTGCTTCCTTCAAGATTCACTCTTCCACTTCTAGCATCCATATCTGTATTCAAGCCTCATGAGATATAGAAGAATAGCCTAAGAGAGATAGGAGAATAAAGATATAGCGTATACTTATATATAACAAATACAAGTACGTTACTATAGCGTTACCCCATACCCCGATCTTATCTCTGATTTCCTAGGATTATGTTTTCAAAAATAATTTTTAGTTAAAGTTTTTCTTAAACATGTGCTTTGATACCAGGTTTTAACATCTCCTATCTAGAGGCCCAAAGCTAAGCGCTACAGATGTTGCAGTCATCCATAGTACTAACTTCCAGCGACTAAATACGGCTATGTTAATGGTAATATCCGAAGCACTTGAGTATGAAACAAAATCACAGATTTCAAAAAACAATATTTAACTGATTACATTTCAAAACACATGTTTCACGTTCAAATTACATAATCCCGTAATCATTTCAAAATATGTTAAGAGCGACATATGATGATGCCCACTTGGTTAACCAGAGTACTATATGGTCATAACTGAGTTAATACAACACAGCGGAATAAACAAAGTAAAACAACATCCCTTAATAGCTATCCGTCAACCTCTTGCTCGTCTTCAGTAGCTTTATTTTTCATCCTACTAACAACCTGTAAACCTCAACCCTCAGCCTAATCAAATCAATTTTGAGCACCCGAGAGTTTAAGGGGAAAAACATAAACTTCGAGTCGGACATAAAGCCTGATGTAAATAATGCTATACATCTCGGTTATTTGACATTAAGTGAGACCATGCTGCTTAGCGGAACGGGTTTCCCCTCACTAACATCCTTTTAAAACATAACTTTAGCAAATCTTTTCCTGCAACCAAAACTGGTTAAAAACTGCAAACCATTATTATGTAAACATACATATCAGGTAACAAATGAACTATGTGTTCAAACACATAGTTTTGCTTGGCTAACTACTAACCTTTGGCTGACTCGGGCCTACCAGACAATATAATCAAATAAATCTAACACCTGTTAGACACTCCTCTTTTGGATGGTCTGTCCTTAACTATCTGTTAAATACTCCTCTTTTGGACGGTCTATCCCTAACTTAACATCTCTCGGGGTCACCTGATTCTAATGGTTTTACGGGCTCACCAATAACCATTCTGTATACAAACATATATTCCCTTTTGTGTGTAATCATAATTTTAGTCTTACCTATGACAAAGCCCTACACACTGGAATTTTGGACTAAATTAACTGGGGCTAATAGCTAATGCATAGGGCGCGACCCTATACCAGTCCCATCTGGTATTATAATATCTGAGTCATTTTACTTAGGGTAATCTTCCCTTAAATTTTCCTTGAAAACCCTTTCATCTCAAATTGATTTAAAACCTTTAAATCAAACTTAAACAAGGAAAATATATATATTCTATGCTTTACTCAAAATCACCTTGCCATGATATTTATACTTTACTCAAATTTTTGTTGATGAAAATATTTAAACCTTTGAAAGTACCCCTTTCGAATCCATTGAAAGTGCCCCTTTCAAAACCAAGTAAATCATTCTTTCACCTAGGCCGAAAGGCCAAAACATTCCTTTCAAAACCATTCAAGCTTCCTTTCGAAAACACTTGAAAACCTTTCTTTCGAAAGCTTTAAAACCTTAGACATCCTATCTTTAAAACACTTTAAACATTGCCTTTCGAAACCATTGGAAAACCTTTCCTTTCAAACCTTTCGAAACCATTGGGGAACCACCCTTTTGAAACCATTCTATAAAACCTTTCGAAAGCATTAAAACCTTTCGAAAGTATTTAGATTCAATTTAAAACATGTGGAAACATCTTTCGAAACCATTTAAAATTAAACCATTCGAAACCTTTGGGTTTTCAATGGAGCAAAAGGGTCATAAAACATTTAAGTCAAAAGCATTCCTTTCGAAAGCATCACTAAGTAAAGAAGTATTGGTGTCAAATCCAACCTTTTGAAAGCATTGGAGAAGCGGCAGGTTTTAGAAAACAAAGTATACCCTTCGAAACCATTGGCTTCGAAAGGTAGAAAAGCGACAACAAAGGGCTTCGACCTAGTCGGAAGCATATGCTTAAAACAAAGGCGCAACCTCTTAAAACCATTCTTTTAAAACCATTGACCTAGTTGAGGGCAAACCAAGTCAAAAGCTATACCGTCGAAAGCAAAGCTGGTGCATTTTTATTTGAAACAAAGCAGCGCTTCAACCCCTTTGGAACCCCTGGTTTCGACCTCATAGCTTCCGCCTTCTTTCCAACTCGCTGCGCACCAAGTCTTTGATGCCATGCGCATTGGTTTTGATGGCGATGGAGGCAGAGGAACTAAGTTGAAAGCCACCTAAGACGGAAGTAGGGTGCCGAAAGTGGCGAAACATGCAATTTGCATGTAAAACTGATTTTTAACCTTTTTAAGTAATCTTTTTAACTAACCTGCCTTATTTGTCAAAATCTTATTGGTTGTTAATTTTCTTTTCTAAAAGCACTGCCAATATATCAGAAATAAATAATTTAAAACATTTATAAAATACCTCTTCTCATTTTATAAATATATAAAACATTTAAGTCTCATACCTTAAATAATTTTATGTATTCATCAAAATATTTAGGAAAATTCTACAAAAATTCCAGAAAATCGTTTTTAATATGTTTTCTAACACATATAAATCTCAGACCCAAATTATATATAATTTAATCGTAAAATATTTTAAACCCAATAAATCATTTTCTTCACTAGAAAATTAATATAAAATCCACATTAATTCAGAAAATTATGAAAATTGAAACCCATCTCTAAAATATCATTTTTGATCCATATCTAAAATTTCAAGGCATTTAAATGTCATTTGATAGGGGTTTCATATCAATACATATCATAAAATCTATATGAACAAGCATAAATCATCAACAAGCATATATAAACATTTAATCATTCAAAAACATGCATAATCATGCAAAATACTTCGGATTATCCTTAAAACTGAAAACAATTAGAAAATGAGATGTAATCATTATTCACCTTAGCTTTTGAGATTAAAGAGTTTGAGATTTGAATGGATTTAAGTTGATTAAGCTTCCCCTTGATTCTTTTATCTTCCTCTAATTGCTTCTAATGGTGGCCGACCTCTTTGTTTAATTTTTGCAAATGATTTGAATGTGAAGATACACGGTTAAGGGTTTAGGGTATTAGAATGCTCATTTTTCTATTTTTCTCTCACCTACTATAATTAACCATTTTATTTTAGTTCATTTGTTATCATTGCACGGCTACCCCTTATTAATTACAAATCTCAATCCCCTAATCATCACATTATATTATTTAGTTTAGCTAACTAAATATCCTAATAATGTTAATAAAAATTAGGGTCATTACAGTGTGTGTGTCTATTCAAAAAGATTTACCAAGAGGACAACTATTTATATAAAATTTATAAAAAGAGATCGTAGAATAATATGTGAAAATAATTTTGTCTATAATAAGGTGTTTTGAAATTGAGCAATATATTAAAAGATATTTTATTAAATAGAGAAATGAGTTTTTAGTAGAAATTTTATTGATAAGATTTTGGCTTTTGTTAAATATATAAAAAGTCTAGTCGATGTTAAAAATTTGAATTTGAATCATGCATAAGTCTGGAAAAATGAAATCATGGAAAAATATATATATAATTTTTGAATAGGGGATTATTTAAATGAAGTATTTTGTAATTCTAGAAAGTAATTTCCACTTTTTTAAGTGTTTGTGTTTAAAAATAAAATTGGAAAAGATGTGATCAAATTTAGTACAATTAATTTGTTATAGATTTTTCCTTATGAGAAATTGCGAGGACATAACTTTCTTAAGAGGGGAAGTCTGTAACAACCTAAATTTTAGATAATAATTAATTAAAATTAATAATAGTAATTTAGTTGATTAAAATAGAATTTGGAGATTTAATTAATAAACTGGTTTATAAATTATTTAATAAAAGGATTTGGATTGTGAAAAACAAGACATTGAATTGAATTAAGTTAGAAATGTGAAAATAATATTTTATGAAAGTGACATAATTGAAATATAATATTGGTTTGAAAAAGAAGTGACTTTGAAATGGGAATTTGAATCTATTAAAATTAAGTAGAATTTAGTTTTATAAATAAAAGGAAATGAAAACTAATTTACTTAATCCCAAGCCCAAGTGTTCATAACCCAAATTCGTTTTCCAAAACTCTTTTTTTCCGGACTTTTCTTTCTTTAACAAAGGCATTTACATATACTTCATCGTCTTATTTTTATCTTCCTTTAGAAAACTGGCTTCATCCCTAAACCCTACCTCTCTAATAAATAAAATTAAATTCAAATATAAATCTATAAATTCCTGAATTCAACTATGTGTTTCTCAACACCAAAATACACTCCCGTATGGAAGAGAATTGGGTTTCATTGATGCATTGGAAGACTGTAATTGTGCTTTCAAAGGGGGAGAGGAAGAAAAGCAGTGTATAGGTGAGTGTTTTCACTCACGAACCTATGTTTAATCATATCACTAATGACATATATGTTGTTTTGAATTGATGTTTGAATGATATACTTGATATGCATTGAATTGAGGTGAACAATGCATGAATGTGAGGGGAAGGAGTTGGGAGATGATCGAGAAATCACCTTTTGGCACTAGCTACGGTCGATCAGTTAGGTCTATAGGTCGACCGGTGTCCGAGTTTGTTTTAAACACAAACACATATAAGGATAAAATAAACAAAAATATAATAGATTATATATAATTAAAGGATAATAAAATTAAATATTTATAATGTATTTTTGAAGTTTATATGAGAATTTATAAATGTAATATTTACTAATTTATGAAAATTAATCAATTAGAGAATAAACTAGATTTTTAGATTTAATAATTTTATAAAAGTTGAATTTAAGTTCGAAATAATAAGATATATTTTCTAATCAACATTTTTAGTATTTTAATGTAAATTTTGAAATCAATAAATTTAATTAGAGTTTTGTAATATATTTTCATATATTTAATAATCTAAATATTTATAAATTCAATTTAATTCAATAAAAATTATTATCATTTACTCCTGATGTTTTCATTTATGTTAATATGAGTAGGATGTTGTGAATGATTTATTACTAGTTAATTCATATAATTTATATATACGAGATTATGAAGTAATATTCTATTTTAAGTTTGGATATTAAATAAAGTAACTATAAATCATATTTAATTCTAGAAAATTATGAAATGAGTGTCACGAGTTATATTTGGCCTTACAAATTATTTCATAGGATATAAAATAGATATGGTAATTTTGGAAGTAATTTATAAATAATAAAGCTTTATTTGATTGATTAAGAACTCGTAATTTCATTTATATAAGTTTATTAATTTTTTTACTAATTATAGTATATTAAATTAGAGTTATTTACTTATACTTGATATAAATAATTAATCGAAAGTTTCACTTAATGTTTATTATATCTTTTTAGAGATTAATTTTGGATGATATGAGTGATTCACCGTTGATATAGATTTGATTAGAGATTTTGATATGATATGGTGATGACACATTTTGTATGATTTTGTGATATATAATTCTATGTGACGAGAAATCTGAATAAATGGAGTTATAATACTGTTTAGGATGAGGCATTCGGTAATATGTCTTTGGTTATTCATTGGACTTGTTATATAAAGTGTTATGGAGCTCGAGCATAGTTCATAAGCAGTGAATAAACGTTTGAGTGTCACACGGTGATATGAGATGTTGTTGTGATATTTATTCAATTATTCATTGTAAGTAGATGAGATCATGTGACGAGAATAGTGCTATGAGTGTGAGGTGATACACATAGTGATGAGTATTGCTTCATGCTTATATTCAGTGAGTAATGCAATATGCCTTATGATAAGTATTACTTCGTGTCCATTATTATTAGTTCTATATGCCATTATTATGATGTACTCCTTTTATTGACGCTGGAGAATACCAGATGGCTAGAATCCACCCAACCGGCCTGATAGTGGGGTCGAGCCCCAGATTTATGACACCTTATGTGTATAACTTCGTGTAACGACTCAGAATTTCAGTCTTCGAATTTGGAATATTTTATTGATTTTAAATATTGGAAAGTTATTTTTATAAGTTAAATAACTTTAATTTCAAATATAGCGATTTACTGGGTAATTAAATTATTAAATTGAATATTAGGAATTGTTTAAATAATTAAATCTTGAATTGAATATGAATGAAAATGATTTCGAAAATTGATTTAAATTCTATTTAAATAAGAATGGAGATGCAAACTTTTAATTTAAATTCAAAAGTGATTTTTTTAATAATAATCTGTTTTAGTTAACATGTGAAAATAGTCTTCCGAGACACTGTCACGGATTTCGATGAAACCAGTTTCATTAGATCCATAATAGTGCATTATTGTATGTTGTCGAATTTTGTGACGATTGGACGTATCGTTTGGGCGTGCGAGATCAAAACGCATAGAAATTAACTAAGGAATTTCAATTAATATAATTGGGTTTGAAAAAGCTATCTTCTGTGTATGGTTGAATTAGGCCTCGAGACTAGTTCCAATGCATTCGAAATAGGGGTATAACATATAGAACGTCTGGTAGCATGCTGTAATCGGAGTTCGAAATTTTGAGTGCCTAGGACGTGGAATTTTTGAAAATAAATTAAAACAAAACAAAACATGCCCTATACCATTGCCCATACCATCCACGTTTAAACCCATACCCTCTCCCTCCTTTTATGTCGCAGTTACGAAAATTTACGTTCGTTTTTGTTTTTTTTCAAATTTAAGCATCCTCCCATCAAACGGTCGTCGTTCATCGCGGCCACCTAAGGGTTTTCGAACGTCGACTTCAACAAGGAAAAGGTTTGCGTCGTGGAGATGATCAACTTGGATGGAACGATTGGGCTTTGGTGAGGCGAGGTGGCCAAATTTTGCCGCATTCGCAAGCGGCAAGTGGGCAGGTTTGGGGTTGTTCGGCCGCACGTGGGTGGCGGTACCGGCTCGCAAGGTCAAAGGGAGGGTTGCGCGATCCGTAGGCTGCGGTCAACGGCATGGAGGCAGCACGGCGACGAGTTGAAGGCGGTCGAATGAGTTCCTAGAATGAATGAATATGAGTTGAGAGGGAAGGTAATTATATTTAAACTTAAATAGATATTAATTAAAAGTTAATGATAGTTAATTAATTCAAACGTTCATTTATTTATATTTAACTCATAAAGGGTCTAAATTGAACGCGATAAATTGCATTGTGATCATATCAACGAAGGCTACGCTATGGAGTTGGATTTGATGGATTCGGAGCTAGTAGAAATTTTGGTTAAAATTGAACATTTGTTCAATTTTAATTCAAAACGGAAAGTTTGGCGACTTCCGAAATCAATGTGAGTCAAACTCACCTTTTTGGTTAATCGGAAATATTATATAGTCGATAAAAATTATTTCTTGGATGTGTGGATATTTTATTGTTTGTTATTGACTGTTTGGATCATTTGCTAGTTTATATTGTTGGTTTGGATATATTCCCGCTCCTGGAGCGGATGAGATCCTATTACGTTCCTGTGTAAGAGCGGATGCCCCTTTGTATACGATCCTGCCTTGAAGTGATTGATTTATATTTTTATGATTGTATACTATGTGTGATGTAGGGGGACAGGTTGGAGGCATCCAACATGATTCCTCACACTGTTTATTTCACTTTATATATATATATATATATATATATATAATGATATACGACTTGTTGGAAGATATATTGATGACATGGATATGATTTTGCTTGATAGTGCTTTAATAACACTGGGCCTTAATTTTAGTATCTTATTATACTATAAAATAATGATTTCAATTTAAAAGGGATTTCAAGTGATCTTGGAAATTATATATGTTTTAATAATTTTTCTTGAACTAATTAAAGAAGAAATTTATTTTTAAATAAAAGGTATGATTTTTGTACATTTAAAATTCATGGTTTCATGAAATATTTTAAATAGAGATTTTTGGACTATAAAATAAAGATTTTTAAAGTCTTAAAATAAGTCCGTCTTTTGTGATAAAGGGATATGTATTTAAGGGAGAATAGAAATATTTTGATATAAATATTTATTAACCATTTTAGATAAAACAATATATATATGCACATATTAAAACTTATTTACAAATGTGAGATTTATAAGTGTGATAATTTATAAAAGTGATATTTTACAAATGAAGTGAAGATTTGTAAAATTGTTTTTTTGTTAATAAAAGTATGGATTATTAAACAATGTTTATAAATTAAAGGAAACTATTATCATTTAATAGATTGGAGAAATAAATCAAATGGTGGATTTATTATAAGATTTGGAATGATATTTTAGAAAATAGTTTATTCTAATTTTGAAATTGAAGGTGAGGGTAAATTTGCGAATGTTAAATGATATTTTGTAAATAAAAAGGAATTTATAAAAGGAATTTATCCATATGGGGTAAATTAAAAAAAAGGATGGTGATTGATGTTTAAATGGGATTTATGAACAAGTGAGATTTATAAAAGAAATAGAGTTATAAATGGAGTTCATAAATAAAAGGATTTATGAATGGAAGTTTATGAAATAGAAGGAGATTTATAAAAGGGACAGTTTAGCTAAAGTCCTTATTAAGTTTCAAAATACATCAAACATTCTTGCCAAAAAAGTATGTAAATTAGGTCCTTAGAATTAAGTAACTGAATAATTGCATACATTTATGCAATTATTCAATGAATAATTGCAAATATTTATGCAATTATATCCAAAAACTGCAAACATTTCTGCAATTATAAACTGAAAAATTGCGGAAATTTCCGCAATTATTTGAAAAAATGGCAGAAATTTCTGCAATAATTCACTAAAAAATTGCGGACATTATTTTTCAAAAAATTGCGGAACTTTCCGCAGTTATTCACCAAAAAATTACGGAAATTTCTGCAATTATTCACTGAATAATTGCTGACATTTTTGCAATTTTGGATATAATTGCATAAATGTATGCAATAATCCAATAACATAATTCTATGGATTAATTTATAATCTTTTTTTGGGGAGTAGTTTTCATGTATTAAGGTTGATTTTAAGGACATGAGCCTAATATTCACTTTATAAAATATAGTTTTATAAGTATGGGAATGATTTTGTTGAAAATTTCAAGTATGGATTTTTATCAAGAAAATATATTTATGGTTTAAAAGTTGTTTACTTATATTAATATTATTTTAAAATTGTTTATCAATATTTTAATATTTTGAAAAGTTAATTATCTAAATTATTATTATGGTTTGAAATTAATCATAATTATTTATCAATAAAGTTTTAGAAATTAATTATTGTTATTTATAATAATGTTGAAGATAAATTATTATTGTTTATTTAAGAATGTTTCAAATTTATATCTATTTTTTCTATAAGATGTTTTGAAGTCAATTACTATTTATTATATTGTTATTTATTATATATTTTGAAGTTAATTACTATTTATTCAAAAAAATTATTATTATATAATAGTGTTTAAAGTAAATGATTAGAATTTATTTATATTATTTTCGAGATTTATAAATGGAGTTTTATAAACAGATGTGGTTTTTATAAGAGGAATCTTATAACATGTTTTGAAAAATGTAAAGGAAGATTGGTTAAAAAGATAGAAGAGTTTCATAAACGATTTTAGATATTTATAAAAGAATTTTAAAAATATGTTTATATATTTATAAAAGGAGTTTATAAATAATTGCACTATTTTATAAAGGGTTTATAAATGACTTGAGAAATAATTTATAAATGGTTTATAAAGGGTTTTAGAAATTTATAATGGAGTTTATAAATGATTTTAGAATTTGGTAAAAAGGAGATCTTCCCTAAATGTTTGGTGCATATACTTACACTGATGAGAAAAGTATATGGATATTTTTTCAAGTATTGAAAAATAGGGATGTATGGATATATATATATATAAAAGGATTTTGATTAAAGTATTTACAAGCGAATTTAATTAATGAAAGATTAATTAAAAAGAGGCTAGTAATTTCTTGTGTGCTTAACCAATGTTAGTTTTTTCCCTATGGAATTAAGTCCCTGATTAAATGTTGTTTATTCGATAGTTAAACAGTCGGCTATCGAATTGGACCCAAAACATAACTTTGGAAATATATAAGAGAAACACGTGAGTTATTTGGCCTAGTCATCTCCGATGATGATGTACTGTGTGTATAAATCTCGTTTCATTCTCCTAGGACAAATGATAAGAAAATCTGTCCACTAACGGTTTGGAGGTGATCTCCGCTCTTATCTTTGAATGTTTATTTCCTAAAGAACCGGGTTGAGTTTACCGAAAATTACTAAAAGTTGTTTTGAAGAGACCAGGATCGAGTATGTTATTCGAAAACCACTTTGATCCTACTCAAGCATTTCGAAGTGAAGACATCTTGAAGATGATGGAATTCGAAGATGAAGTTCTCAAGCGTTTCGTTCAATCCTAGAATGAGCTTGTAAGGATGAATGCTAGTATTGCGTTGTTGCCTAGAGGGCAGTGATAGCATTCCAAGTGGAAAGTGCTATATAAAAGGTAAAACGTAGCCTCAAGCCTCATCAAGCGGGAAATGACAAAAATCGAGCATGCAGCAGGGCTAAATGGGTCGCTCCCATTAGGATATGGTCATTCCAAATCTAGATCGATTATCATCTACTCATGTATGCTTTGGGGCCTATTAATGAAATGGGTGATCATATTCGATACAACTAGTCAAGTGGTAGGCAAGTCCTGTATGGCAGGTGTGCAAGATGTTCTTGTCAAACCCCGGTGCATTTTATCTAGAGATGCACCATCGGAAGGTAGTTCCTTACCTTGTCATAGTATGGAATCCATTCTCCAATATGGACCTTTATGGTTTTAGTTGTATGCCTATTGTGTTGGAATTTAATCAATGTAATAATTTGAGCTATGATTAATAAGTATTTGTATCTTAGACACTATTATAATATCAGAGAATTTCATATGAAATGTTTTGGTTATCGTAAGATAAAAACCCATCTGTGTTTATGTGTGGTTGTAACAACCCGGGATTTGCATTACCAATTAATAAATAAAAGTTAGGATTTTTATTTATTTTAATGAAGCATAAAAGGATTTGGAATAACAAAATTTATTTGAAAAAGGCTATTTTAATTAAATGGGAAATATGGGATTTTAAAATGAGGATAAAATGTTATTTTGGAAAGTTAAATATTTTAGGAGAGATTTTAAAACGGGTTTGAATAAGAAAAATGAGTTTTATAAACATATATGAACACTTAGATTAATTTTTGGGAACATGTAAATAACTCTCTTCTTATTGGGTTACTAAACCTAACCCAATAACCCACCCTAAACCTCCTCTATAAATTATCTCAAACTCTCCAAACCTCATTCATTCATCCCTAATCAAAACCCCAATCATTTCCTAAAGCTTTCTTAACAAAAATGGCCTCTATCTTCATCTCCTTCTAGTTTTAGCTTATGCAAGTCATTATATGCAAAGGTAATGCAAATACCCACCTCAAATCCATTTTTATATCTTTCTCATTTCTGAAATTTATTTGGTAACACATGTTTTATGTGTTTTTTTGATCTTATAGCCTCCTAATCATCTTTTGCTAACTTGGGTTGATGCTATAGTAGTCTTTATTGCTTTCTAGAGAGGTATATTGCTAAAAACCTCTTCTAATATGTGTTTAATCATCTTTTGATTTCAGTAATCATTTAGTAACACATGTTTTATTATGTAACATGCGAATCATAGCTCTTTGATCCTCTTTGCTTTCATTTTGGGTGTGCACACAAGTTGCTTGCTATATTGGTTGTGGTAAAATTGCTAGCTAAATCTTTTTTTTTACTTGATGCTTCTATAATTTTCGTTTTGGAATTGTAGCTGAAACGAAATCAGGCATAACTTCTTCATTTCTCATCCGTTTTTGGTCAGGTTTTTTTGCTGCAAACTAGATTCAATAAGAAACACTTTTTGTTCAGTGAGTTTTCTATAATTTTGCCATTTAGATGACCTGAAATGCGTTCAAAGACAGAAGACCAATTCTGTCTTTAACAAGTTATCTTGAGTTTCAATCTGATATTGTTTTGCATGTATCTCTCTCGTTTTTGATCCGAATAAGATAATTTTGGATATTCCGGAAAGCTTAAAACATATGCTACAATTTTTGTTCAGTGAGTGTTCTGTAATTTTGCCATTTAGATGACCTGAAATGCGTTCAAAGACAGAAGACCAATTCTGTCTTTAACAAGTTATCTTGAGTTTCAATCTGATATTGTTTTGCATGTATCTCTCTCGTTTTTTATCCGAATTAGATAATTTTAGATGTTCCGGAAAGCTTAAAACCTATGAAACAATTTTTGTTCAGTGAGTTTTCTGTAATTTTGAGTCTAACTAGGTCGAAAATTGATTTTTCTACTATCTTCCCGAGAGCGATACACATATTAGCTCTATGGATGAAACTGAAACTATTTTGGTCATAACTTTTGAGCCGCTAGTCGGAATTTGACGATTTTGGTCTCGCTGGAAAGATGGAGTTATGAACTCCATATATGGAAAGTTTGGTCATCATCTGAGTTCATTAGACCCTTCGAATTTCCTGTCAGAGTTGAAACCAGATCGCTGTGCAAAACAGTGCATTTCATGTTTCTGTGTCCGACTTTGGAACGTCGCTACGCCTTCGTTTCAAGTCGGAATCGAGTAATTCTTTTTGCGTTCTGAAGTAGGAATGTCGGACTACGTTTCTACTAATTTTCATGCCATTCGGATTCAGTCTGCTGGTCCAAATAATTTTCCGAACTTGGGTTCGCGTCAGTTTTGGACTATTTTCCAACACTTAGAATATTTTCAGTGATTTTCTGGTTTTATCGATTTCTTTGAGATTTGTCTCTGGATTTTGTACACGGGCCTTATAAAAAGGTTTTAAAAGGATTTTTCGCTCCGAAATGGCTTTCGAAATTATTATATAATATTATTTTTAATTAGTAAACTATTTACTCCATAATAGGAGAGTTTTCAAAAGTCGTTTTAAAGTGTTCTCAAAATCAATTATAAATCCGTTTCGAACCATTATTTTCTATAATAAAAATCTCACACTCACTTTTTAGCATGTCGAGCGAAGTGGAAAGGTGCTTAAACGGTTAGGAAATCTCCGACCTATGGAACCGTGTGTATTTTCTTTCCGGTTAATCCCCGACCTATTCGATTGATCGTTTTGACCTTTGGGTCTAGTTTACCGATAATACGAGGTGGACTTTTTATTGTTTGGAGTGTGAGCTTGCTATTGGTTAGTAAACCGTTTAGTGCAAACGTGGGGTATGGGACTCATTGTTAACACTTTACGGGTTCCTCTCCAAGAAGTTTGTGACACATTAGCCTCTGGGCAGCCAGTACTGGACCTCTGGGTCACCACGCCTCTGGGCAACCGTCTCTAGACACCTATTCTATGGAGCAGTTTCTTTTTCGGCATGTGCCTCTGGGCCTTTATCCTTCTGGGAAGGATCTCGCCGTCTCGCGCGTTCCGCATCTGTGCAAGTGATCGATCACAACTCTACAGTACTTGGCAATAACGACTCCGGTCGGTGCACGTGCTATACTTGTATTATCTGATGATTTTTATAACCATTCGAGTACCTCCATTCGGTGTTGGTTCTATGGAACCATACGATGTAAGTGCGATTACCTTGTGGATTCACAGTGTCTTTGGACACTGCTTTTCAGTGTTTGGTTTCATTGATTTTTCAGTATATCCCCATTGCTCTTTGGAGCATCGATCTTTGCTTGGGCATTGATTACAGACTCTGGTCACTCTTGGGATTATTGCCTATGGGCAACTTTATATAGCTTTGGCTACGCCGATGATATGAGGCGGTTTTATTTATTCAACACTTTGGTGCTGATATTCTCTTTGGAGATTTTTACTGTTGATTGATGATTAGGGACCGTCATTATATTCATGTGGTCCAAAATACTCTTCTCTTAGGAAAAGTACTGCTTTATTTATGTACCGCATTATTATATATCTCAGTTATTACTGATTGTTTAGCTAGCCTGACCCGAGTGTTTTCGCTCGGGTCAGACCGAGTTGTTTCTGGTTAGGTCTCTGGACTTAGCTTCTGTGCTTCCGCTTTGGACTTATCTGCTATGCTTTTGAGATAGCTTATCTTAGTGTCCGCCTTATGTTATCATTCAGACTTTGATATGTACATATTTTTGACTCACATGTGTGAGCAGTGGCTTTGTACCCACTTATGATATTTGGATCTGTATTGACGATGTATTGTCCTGGGATTTTATATCTGTTATGCGATTCTGTTCTATGATGTTTTATCATTTTATTACTATGCTTATTCTGATAGATCTTTAGCCATTGTAATTTCGTTATAAATATTTATTGAATATGTCGAACCACTTGAAAAAAAATAGATACCACCCTTTCGACGTATTCAGTAGATAGTTATAGCTTGATTACAAATGGTCGCTTCCACTATACTCTATTCTCCGCTTTAACAGACGGTATTACTCCCGTAATACTCTTTGTTACAGTGGGTCTTAGAGTGGGGCGTTACAGCTTGGTATCAGAGCCAAGGTTCAGAATTAAGCATAACAAACACAGAACAGACACGTAGTACAATACGTTATAATACGATCCAAATTGAACATATCCACCTTTAGATAAATAAGTTAGGAATATGTGTAGGAATCTATTATATTCCGTAATATTCCTTAATGAATTATCTATCTTTGAATCGTGCTTAACTAAATCTACCGATCATATGTTCGAGAGTGTCCCAAACCTCTCTATTGCACCTTCTGCAAGAAGGAGGTACACATGATCTCCGCTTGTCCTATTGCTCCAGCTAGTGCCAAGCCTGGCAAGCTTAATGCTGCCAAGGCTCCTACCACTTCTTCTCAGCCTAAAGGTACACATCCTTCCATTCTTGAAGGCTCTATTTTATTTCATGGTAGATCTTGTAGAGTTCTCTTTGATATGGGCGCCTCTCACTCATTCGTATCAAAGGAACTAGTTGATACTTTATCTTTGGATGTTACTTGTCTGGTTTCTTCACTAAGGATTGTGAATCCCATTGGTGGATCCACGACCCTTAGCTTGCTCTGTGAGGATATAGATATTGATCTTTGTGGCTTTTCTTTCCGTGCAAATCTCCACGTTATGGAGTATTTGGGCTTTGATATGATTCTTGGCATGGATTGGCTCGTTCAGCACGACGCCAAAATCATTTGTTCGGAGCGGATATTATTTCTTCGTCATCCTGACTCTTCGGCTCCGTTAGCTATTGCTCTTCAGGATGTTGGGATTTCTGATATTACTTTATTTGCTCTTGATTCACGAGATGAGAATGTGGACATATCTTGTATTCCAGTTGTTCGGTATTTCCCCGACGTATTTGAGCCAGTATCCGGACTGCCGTCAAAGCGAGCTATTGAGTTCTGCATCGATCTCATTCCAGGCTCTCATCCAGTTGGGCGTCCTCCTACGAGAATGTCTACTAAAGAGAATGAGGAACTCAGGAAGTAGTTAGTTGAGCTTGAAGCGAAGCGGTTCATTCGTTCCAGTTCTTCGCCATGGGGTGCTGTTGTGGTATTCGTTAAGAAGGCTGATGGCTCTCTTAGGCTTTGCATTGACTATCGCAAGCTCAATGAGCTGACCATCAGAAATCGCTACCCACTTCCTCGGATAGACGACATGTTTGACCAATTGAGCGGTGCGATGGTCTTCTCTCAGCTTGACCTTGCCAGCGGATTCCATCAGCTACGAGTCGCGGAAGACAGCATTCCTCTTACAGCATTTCTCACTCGTTGTGGTTCTTTTGAGTGGTTGGTCATGCCATTCGGCTTGACGAACGCTCTGGCTTTCTTCGTCGATCTCATGAATCAAGTATTCCGGGAATACATCGATAGATTCGTTCTGGTTTTCATCGACGATATTCTTATTTATTCTAGATCCGAGGAGGTGCATGCTTATCCTTTGCGGATCGTCTTGGATACTCTTCGTCAGCATCAGCTTAAGGCTAAGCTCTCCAAGTGCCATTTTTCGGAGAGCAAGGTCAAGTTCTTGGGCCATATTGTATTATCTGAGGGTATTTCTGTCGATCCTGCCAAGATCGAAGCTATTTAGAATTGGAGGCAGCCCG
Source organism: Allium fistulosum (assembly GCA_030737815.1). NCBI lineage: Eukaryota > Viridiplantae > Streptophyta > Magnoliopsida > Asparagales > Amaryllidaceae > Allium > Allium fistulosum. The sequence continues at coordinate 1,031,227,572 of CM060902.1, forward strand.
AGAACGTTCATGATATTCGCAGCTTCATTGGTCTGGCGGGTTATTACCGTCGATTTATCAAGGATTTCTCTCGTGTTGCACTTCCCCTCACGACCCTGACTCGTAAGGGGGTTCGCTTTATTTGGTCTGATAAGTGTGAAGTTTCTTTCCAGCGATTGAAGGAACTTCTCACTCATGCTCCTATCCTTGTAGTTCCTGAGAGTAACCAGGATCTTGTTGTTTACACCGACGCTTGTGGTAGCGGGCTCGGTGCTGTGCTTATGCAGAAGGATCGGGTAGTTGTTGATGCTTCTAGGCAGCTATGTCCGAATGTGGTTCGCTATCCGACTCATGATCTTGAGTTGGCAGCTATCGTCTTTGGTTTGAAGATGTGGCGTCACTTTCTATTAGGCGAACGCTTCACTCTTTACACCGATCACAAGTCTCTGAAGTATTTATTCAGTCAGAAGGATCTCAATATAAGGTAGCAGCGATGGCTTGAGTTTCTCGCCTAATATGACTTAGACATTCAGTATACCCCTGGCAAGGGTAATCGTGTGGCTGATGCACTCAGTCGCAAACACTCGGCAGTAGTTTCTATGATGATAGCCGAGTGGGATATTCTTGAGACTCTTTCTATGTGTGATATTCGAAATCGAGCTCCGTCTTCTGATCCTCAGATCTTGCTATTCAGCTTGGAAGCTCGACCTATTCTATTGGATCGCATTGCCCATGCTCAGTGGCAGGATCCAGACTTGTTGCGATATATTCATCTCCTTGAGTTGGGATCCAGTGATGAGACATTGTTGGATTATTCTATTGATTCTCATCGGTGTCTTCGTAGGAAGAACCATATTTTGGTACCATCTGATTTATCACTTAGGCGTGACATTCTAGATGAGTGTCATCGCACTAAGTACACTATACATCCCGGGTCGAGTAAGATGTATGCTGACATGTGTCGCCTATTTTATTAGGAGGGCATGAAGAGTGATGTTGCAAGTTATGTAAGCCGTTGCATGACTTGTCAACAGATCAAAGCTGAGCATCAGCGTCCATTTGGTCTTCTTCAGCCGCTAGAGATTCCATTGTGGAAATGGGATCAGATATCCATGGATTTTATTGACGGTCTGGCTCGATCGAGGTCAGGCCATACTTCTATTTGGGTCATCGTCGATCGCTTGACCAAATCAGCTCATTTCATTCCTATTAAGTCCACTCGGACTGCTCCTCAGCTTTCCAAGCTATATGTGAAGAAAGTCGTTCGACTTCATGGCATTCCTAGCTCTATCGTCTGTGATCGAGACACTATCTTTACTAGTCACTTCTGGAAGTGCCTACAGTCAGCTTTGGGCTCAAAGCTGAATCTCTCGACTGCTTATCATCCTCAGACCGATGGTTAGACGGAGAGGGTGAATCGTGTTTTAGAGGATCTTTTGCGCTGTTGTATTTTGGATTTCGGAGGTAGTTGGGAGGATCACTTACCGCTTGTAGAGTTCTCCTACAACAACAGCTTTCAGTCTAGTATCGGCATGGCACCTTTCGAGGCTCTCTACGGAAGGCCATGTCGCTCTCCTGCTTGTTGGTTAGAATTTGGCGAGAAGCTCATTCTTGGTCCAGATTCAGTTCGGGAATCTTCTGAGAAGATTATTCTTATTCGTCAGAGAATGAAAGAGGCGCAAAACCGTCAGAAATCCTACGCGGGCAACCGTAGGAAGCCTCTTGAGTTCTCCATTGGTGATCATGTATTTATTCGGATATCTCCTATGAAAGGGGTTGTGCGTTTCAGCTCTACAGGGAAGTTGGCTCCTCGCTATGTTGGACCATTTCCTATTACGAAACGCATTGGCCCCGTGGCTTATCGAGTGGCTCTACCTGCTCACTTCTCTAGAATACATGACGTGTTCCATGTTTCCCAGCTTCGCATGCGTGTCCGCGATCCTGATTCTATCATTGAGCCGCATGCTGTGCCTGATTTAGAGATCTTACCTGATTTATCTTTGGAGCAGCAACCTCTTCGTGTGCTTGATTCAGATGTTAGACGCCTTCGCAACAAAGAGGTCCCACTCGTGAAGATTCAATGGTCACCGAATCCTAAGGACTGCACTTGGCAGACCAGAGAATCTATCGAACGCTCTTATCCTGGCTTTCTCCCATCTTCTTCTGCGGGTGAGAATTCTCTATTTTATCTCTATCACTTCTTTTGTGGATTTGACGTTATAGACGACATCTATCTTAAGGAATTGCGGGGATGCAATTTTCTTAAGGGGGGGAGTCTGTAACAACCCGGGATTTGCATTACCAATTAATAAATAAAAGTTAGGATTTTTATTTATTTTAATGAAGCATAAAAGGATTTGGAATAACAAAATTTATTTGAAAAAGGCTATTTTAATTAAATGGGAAATATGGGATTTTAAAATGAGGATAAAATATTATTTTGGAAAGTTAAATATTTTAGGAGAGATTTTAAAACGGGTTTGAATAAGAAAAATGAGTTTTATAAACATATATGAACACTTAGACTAATTTTTGGAAACATGTAAATAACTCTCTTCTTATTGGGTTACTAAACCTAACCTAATAACCCACCCTAAACCTCCTCTATTAATTATCTCGAACTCTCCAAACCTCATTCATTCATCCCTAATCAAAACCCTAATCATTTCCTAAAGCTTTCTTAACAAAAATGGCCTCTATCATCATCTCCTTCTAGTTTTAGCTTATGCAAGTCATTATATGCAAAGGTAATGCAAATACCCACCTCAAATCCGTTTTTATATCTTTCTCATTTCTGAAATTTATTTGGTAACACATGTTTTAAGTGTTTTTTTGATCTTATAGCCTCCTAATCATCTTTTGCTAACTTGGGTTGATGCTATAGTAGTCTTTGTTGCTTTCTAGAGAGGTATATTGCTAAAAACCTCTTCTAATATGTGTTTAATCATCTTTTGATTTCAGTAATCATTTAGTAACACATGTTTTATTATGTAACATGTGAATCATAGCTCTTTGATCCTCTTTGATTTCATTTTGGGTGTGCACACAAGTTGCTTGCTATATTGGTTGTGGTAAAATTGCTAGCTAAATCCTTTTTTTTACTTGATGCTTCTATAATTTTCGTTTTGGAATTGTAGCTGAAACGAAATCAGGCATAACTTCTTCATTTCTCATCCGTATTTGGTTAGGTTTTTTTTGCTGCAAACTAGATTCAATAAGAAACACTTTTTGTTTAGTGAGTTTTCTGTAATTTTGCTATTTAGTTGACCTGAAATGCGTTCAAAGACAGAAGACCAATTCTGTCTTTAACAAGTTATCTTGAGTTTCAATCTGATATTGTTTTGCATGTTTGATCCGAATTAGATAACTTTGGATACTCCGGAAATTTAAAACATATGCTACAATTTTTGTTCAGTGAGTGTTCTGTAATTTTTCCATTTAGATGACCTGAAATGCGTTCAAAGACAGATGACCAATTATGTCTTTAACAAGTTATCTTGAGTTTCAATCTGATATTGTTTTGCATGTATCTCTCTCGTTTTTTATCCGAATTAGATAAATTTGGATGTTCCGGAAAGCTTAAAACTAACAATTTTTGTTCAGTGAGTTTTCTGTAATTTTGAGTCTAACTAGGTCGAAAATTGATTTTTCTACTATCTTCCCGAGAGCGATACACATATTAGCTCTATGGATGAAACTGAAACTATTTTGGTCATAACTTTTGAGCCGCTAGTCGGAATTTGACGATTTTGGTCTCGTTGGAAATATGGAGTTATGAACTCTATATCTGGAAAGTTTGGTCATCATCTGAGTTCATTAGACCCTTCGAATTTCCTGTCAGAGTTGAAACCAGATCGCTGTGCAAAACAGTGCATTTCATGTTTCTGTGTCCGACTTTGGAACGTTGCTACGCCTTCGTTTCAAGTCGGAATCGAGTAATTCTTTTTGCGTTCTGAAGTAGGAATGTCGGACTACGTTCCTACCAATTTTCATGCCATTCGGATTCAGTCTGCTGGTCCGAATAATTTTCCGAACTTGGGTTCGCGTCAGTTTTGGACTATTTTCCAACACTTAGAATATTTTCAGTGATTTTCTGGTTTTATCGATTTCTTTGAGATTTGTCTCTGGATTTTGTACACGGGCCTTATAAAAAGGTTTTAAAAGGATTTTTCGCTCCGAAATGGCTTTCGAAATTATTATATAATATTATTTTTAATTAGTAAACTATTTACTCCATAATAGGAGAGTTTTCAAAAGTCGTTTTAAAGTGTTCTCAAAATCAATTATAAATCCGTTTCGAACCATTATTTTCTATAATAAAAATCTCACACTCACTTTTTAGCACGTCGAGCGAAGTGGAAAGGTGCTTAAACAGTTAGGAAATCTCCGGCCTATGGAACCGTGTGTATTTTCTTTCCGGTTAATCCCCGACCTATTCGATTGATCGTTTTGACCTTTGGGTCTAGTTTACCGATGATACGAGGTGGACTTTTTATTGTTTGGAGTGTGAGCTTGCTATTGGTTAGTAAACCGTTTAGTGAGAACATGGGGTATGGGACTCATTGTTAACACTTTACGGGTTCCTCTCCAAGAAGTTTGTGACACATTAGCCTCTGGGCAGCCAGTACTGGACCTTTGGGCAGCCAGTACTGGACCTCTGGGTCACCACGCCTCTGGGCAACCGTCTCTGGACACCTGTTCTATGGAGCAGTTTCTTTTTCGGCATGTTCCTCTGGGCCTTTATCCTTATGGGAAGGATCTCACCGTCTCGCGCGTTCTGCATCTGTGCGAGTGATCGATCACAACTCTACAGTACTTGGCAATAACGACTCCGGTCGGTGCACGTGCTATACTTGTATTATCTGATGATTTTTATATCCATTCGAGTACCGCCATTCGGTGTTGGTTCTATGGAACCATACGATGTAAGTGCGATTACCTTGTGGATTCACAGTGTCTCTGGACACTGCTTTTCAGTGTTTGATTTCATTGACTTTTCAGTATATCCACATTGCTCTTTGGAGCATCGATCTTTGCTTGGGCATTGATTACAGACTCTGGTCACTCTTGGGATTATTGCCTATGGGCAACTTTATATAGCTTTGGCTACGCCGATGATATGAGGCGGTTTTATTTATTCAACACTTTGGTGCTGATATTCTCTTTGGAGATTTTTACTGTTGATTGATGATTAGGGACCGTCATTATATTCATGTGGTCCAAAATACTCTTCTCTTAGGAAAAGTACTACTTTATTTATGTACCGCATTATTATATATCTCAGTTATTACTGATTGTTTAGCTAGCCTGACCCGAGTGTTTTCGCTCGGGTCAGACCGAGTTGTTTCTGGTTAGGTCTCTGGACTTAGCTTCTGTGCTTCCGCTTTGGACTTATCTGCTATGCTTTTGAGATAGCTTATCTTAGTGTTCGCCTTATGTTATCATTCAGACTTTGATATGTACATATTTTTGACTCACATGTGTGAGCAGTGGCTTTGTACCCACTTATGATATTTGGATCTGTATTGACGATGTATTGTCCTGGGATTTTATATCTGTTATGCGATTCTGTTCTATGATGTTTTATCATTTTATTACTATGCTTATTCTGATAGATCTTTAGCCATTGTAATTTCGTTATAAATATTTATTGAATATGTCGAACCACTTGAAAAAAAATAGATACCACCCTTTCGACGTATTCAGTAGATAGTTATAGCTTGATTACAAATGGTCGCTTCCACTATACTCTATTCTCCGCTTTAACAGACGGTATTACTCCCGTAATACTCTTTGTTACAGTGGGTCTTAGAGTGGGGCGTTACAGCTTGGTATCAGAGCCAAGGTTCAGAATTAAGCATAACAAACACAGAACAGACACGTAGTACAATACGTTATAATACGATCCAAATTGAACATATCCACCTTTAGATAAATAAGTTAGGAATATGTGTAGGAATCTATTATATTCCGTAATATTCCTTAATGAATTATCTATCTTTGAATCGTGCTTAACTAAATCTACCGATCATATGTTCGAGAGTGTCCCAAACCTCTCTATTGCACCTTCTGCAAGAAGGAGGTACACATGATCTCCGCTTGTCCTATTGCTCCAGCTAGTGCCAAGCCTGGCAAGCTTAATGCTGCCAAGGCTCCTACCACTTCTTCTCAGCCTAAAGGTACACATCCTTCCATTCTTGAAGGCTCTATTTTATTTCATGGTAGATCTTGTAGAGTTCTCTTTGATATGGGCGCCTCTCACTCATTCGTATCAAAGGAACTAGTTGATACTTTATCTTTGGATGTTACTTGTCTGGTTTCTTCACTAAGGATTGTGAATCCCATTGGTGGATCCACGACCCTTAGCTTGCTCTGTGAGGATATAGATATTGATCTTTGTGGCTTTTCTTTCCGTGCAAATCTCCACGTTATGGAGTATTTGGGCTTTGATATGATTCTTGGCATGGATTGGCTCGTTCAGCACGACGCCAAAATCATTTGTTCGGAGCGGATATTATTTCTTCGTCATCCTGACTCTTCGGCTCCGTTAGCTATTGCTCTTCAGGATGTTGGGATTTCTGATATTACTTTATTTGCTCTTGATTCACGAGATGAGAATGTGGACATATCTTGTATTCCAGTTGTTCGGGATTTCCCCGACGTATTTGAGCCAGTATCCGGACTGCCGTCAAAGCGAGCTATTGAGTTCTGCATCGATCTCATTCCAGGCTCTCATCCAGTTGGGCGTCCTCCTACGAGAATGTCTACTAAAGAGAATGAGGAACTCAGGAAGTAGTTAGTTGAGCTTGAAGCGAAGCGGTTCATTCGTTCCAGTTCTTCGCCATGGGGTGCTGTTGTGGTATTCGTTAAGAAGGCTGATGGCTCTCTTAGGCTTTGCATTGACTATCGCAAGCTCAATGAGCTGACCATCAGAAATCGCTACCCACTTCCTCGGATAGACGACATGTTTGACCAATTGAGCGGTGCGAAGGTCTTCTCTCAGCTTGACCTTGCCAGCGGATTCCATCAGCTACGAGTCGCGGAAGACAGCATTCCTCTTACAGCATTTCGCACTCGTTATGGTTCTTTTGAGTGGTTGGTCATGCCGTTCGGCTTGACGAACGCTCTGGCTTTCTTCGTCGATCTCATGAATCGAGTATTCCGGGAATACATCGATAGATTTGTTCTGGTTTTCATCGACGATATTCTTATTTATTCTAGATCCGAGGAGGTGCATGCTTATCCTTTGCGGATCGTCTTGGATACTCTTCGTCTGCATCAGCTTAAGGCCAAGCTCTCCAAGTGCCATTTTTCGGAGAGCAAGGTCAAGTTCTTGGGCCATATTGTATTATCTGAGGGTATTTCTGTCGATCCTGCCAAGATCGAAGCTATTCAGAATTGGAGGCAGCCCGAGAACGTTCATGATATTCGCAGCTTCATTGGTCTGGCGGGTTATTACCGTCGATTTATCAAGGATTTCTCTCGTGTTGCACTTCCCCTCACGACCCTGACTCGTAAGTGGGTTCGCTTTATTTGGTCTGATAAGTGTGAAGTTTCTTTCCAGCGATTGAAGGAACTTCTCACTCATGCTCCTATCCTTGTAGTTCCTGAGAGTAACCAGGATCTTGTTGTTTACACCGACGCTTGTGGTAGCGGGCTCAGTGCTGTGCTTATGCAGAAGGATCGGGTAGTTGCTGATGCTTCTAGGCAGCTACGTCCGAATGAGGTTCGCTATCCGACTCATGATCTTGAGTTGGCACCTATCGTCTTTACTTTGAAGACGTGGCGTCACTTTCTATTAGGCGAACGCTTCACTCTTTACACCGATCACAAGTCTCTGAAGTATTTATTCAGTCAGAAGGATCTCAATATAAGGCAGTAGCGATGGCTTGAGTTTCTCGCCTCATATGACTTAGACATTCAGTATACCCCTGGCAAGGGTAATCGTGTGGCTGATGCACTCAGTCGCAAACACTCGGCAGTAGTTTCTATGATGATAGCCGAGTGGGATATTCTTGAGACTCTTTCTATGTGTGATATTCGAAATCGAGCTCCGTCTTCTGATCCTCAGATCTTGCTATTCAGCTTGGAAGCTCGACCTATTCTATTGGATCGCATTGCCCATGCTTAGTGGCAGGATCCAGACTTGTTGCGATATATTCATCTCCTTGAGTTGGGATCCAGTGATGAGACATTGTTGGATTATTCTATTGATTCTCATCGGTGTCTTCGTAGGAAGAACCGTATTTTGGTACCATCTGATTTATCACTTAGGCGTGACATTCTAGATGAGTGTCATCGCACTAAGTACACTATACATCCCGGGTTGAGTAAGATGTATGCCGACATGTGTCGCCTATTTTATTGGGAGGGCATGAAGAGTGATGTTGCAAGTTATGTAAGCCGTTGCATGACTTGTCAACAGATCAAAGCTGAGCATCAGCGTCCATCTGGTCTTCTTCAGCCGCTAGAGATTACATTGTGGAAATGGGATCAGATATCCATGGATTTTATTGACGGTCTGCCTCGATCGAGGTCAGGCCATACTTCTATTTGGGTCATCGTCGATCGCTTGACCAAATCAGCTCATTTCATTCCTATTAAGTCCACTCGGACTGCTCCTCAGCTTGCCAAGCTATATGTGAAGGAAGTCGTTCGACTTCATGGCATTCCTAGCTCTATCGTCTGTGATCGAGACACTATCTTTACTAGTCACTTCTGGAAGTGCCTACAGTCAGCTTTGGGCTCAAAGCTGAATCTCTCGACTGCTTATCATCCTCAGACCGACGGTTAGACGGAGAGGGTGAATCGTGTTTTAGAGGATCTTTTGCGCTGTTGTATTTTGGATTTCGGAGGTAGTTGGGAGGATCACTTACCGCTTGTAGAGTTCTCCTACAACAACAGCTTTCAGTCTAGTATCGGCATGGCACCTTTCGAGGCTCTCTACGGAAGGCCATGTCGCTCTCCTGCTTGTTGGTTAGAATCTAGCGAGAAGCTCATTCTTGGTCCAGATTCAGTTCGGGAATCTTCTGAGAAGATTATTCTTATTCGTCAGAGAATAAAAGAGGCGCAAAACCGTCAGAAATCCTACGCGGGCAACCGTAGGAAGCCTCTTGAGTTCTCCATTGGTGATCATGTCTTTATTCGGATATCTCTTATGAAAGGGGTTGTGCGTTTCAGCTCTACAGGAAAGTTGGCTCCTCGCTATGTTGGACCATTTCCTATTACGGAACGCATTGGCCCCGTGGCTTATCGAGTGGCTCTACCTGCTCACTTCTCTGGAATACACGACGTGTTCCATGTTTCCCAGCTTCGCATGCGTGTACGCGATCCTGATTCTATCATTGAGCCGCATGCTATGCCTGATTTAGAGATCTTACCTGATTTATCTTTGGAGCAGCAACCTCTTCGTGTGCTTGATTCAGAGGTTAGACGCCTTCGCAACAAAGAGGTCCCACTCGTGAAGATTCAATGGCCACCGAATCCTAAGGACTGCACTTGGGAGACCAGAGAATCTATCGAACGCTCTTATCCTGGCTTTCTCCCATCTTCTTCTGCGGGTGAGAATTCTCTGTTTTATCTCTATCACTTCTTTTATGGATTTGACGTTATAGACGACATCTATCTTAAGGAATTGCGGGGACGCAATTTTCTTAAGGGGGGGAGTCTGTAACAACCCGGGATTTGCATTACCAATTAATAAATAAAAGTTAGGATTTTTATTTATTTTAATGAAGCATAAAAGGATTTGGAATAACAAAATTTATTTGAAAAAGGCTATTTTAATTAAATGGGAAATATGGGATTTTAAAATGAGGATAAAATGTTATTTTGGAAAGTTAAATATTTTAGGAGAGATTTTAAAACGGGTTTGAATAAGAAAAATGAGTTTTATAAACATATATGAACACTTAGACTAATTTTTGGAAACATGTAAATAACTCTCTTCTTATTGGGTTACTAAACCTAACCCAATAACCCACCCTAAACCTCCTCTATAAATTATCTCAAACTCTCCAAACCTCATTCATTCATCCCTAATCAAAACCCTAATCATTTCCTAAAGCTTTCTTAACAAAAATGGTCTCTATCTTCATCTCCTTCTAGTTTTAGCTTATGCAAGTTATTATATGCAAAGGTAATGCAAATACCCACCTCAAATCCGTTTTTATATCTTTCTCATTTCTGAAATTTATTTGGTAACACATGTTTTATGTGTTTTTTTGATCTTATAGCCTCCTAATCATCTTTTGCTAACTTGGGTTGATGCTATAGTAGTCTTTGTTGCTTTCTAGAGAGGTATATTGCTAAAAACCTCTTCTAATATGTGTTTAATCATCTTTTGATTTCAGTAATCATTTAGTAACACATGTTTTATTATGTAACATGTGAATCATAGCTCTTTGATCCTCTTTGCTTTCATTTTGGGTGTGCACACAAGTTGCTTGCTATATTGGTTGTGGTAAAATTGCTAGCTAAATCCTTTTTTTTACTTGATGCTTCTATAATTTTCGTTTTGGAATTGTAGCTGAAACGAAATCAGGCATAACTTCTTCATTTCTCATCCGTTTTTGGTCATGTTTTTTTTGCTGCAAACTAGATTCAATAAGAAACACTTTTTGTTCAGTGAGTTTTCTGTAATTTTGCCATTTAGATGACCTGAAATGCGTTCAAAGACAGAATACCAATTCTGTCTTTAACAAGTTATCTTGAGTTTCAATCTGATTTTGTTTTGCATGTATCTCTCTCGTTTTTGATCCGAATTGGATAATTTTGGATATTCCGGAAAGCTTAAAACATATGCTACAATTTTTGTTCAGTGAGTGCTCTGTAATTTTGCCATTTAGATGACCTGAAATGCGTTCAAAGACAGAAGACCAATTCTGTCTTTAACAAGTTATCTTGAGTTTCAATCTGATATTGTTTTGCATGTATCTCTCTCGTTTTTTATCCGAATTAGATAATTTTGGATGTTTCGGAAAGCTTAAAACCTATGCAACAATTTTTGTTCAGTGAGTTTTCTGTAATTTTGAGTCTAACTAGGTCGAAAATTGATTTTTCTACTATCTTCCCGAGAGCGATACACATATTAGCTCTATGGATGAAACTGAAACTATTTTGGTCATAACTTTTGAGCCGCTAGTCGGAATTTGACGATTTTGGTCTCGTTGGAAAGATGGAGTTATGAACTCCATATATGGAAAGTTTGGTCATCATCTGAGTTCATTAGACCCTTCGAATTTCCTGTCAGAGTTGAAACCAGATCGCTGTGCAAAACAGTGCATTTCATGTTTCTGTGTCCGACTTTGGAACGTCGCTACGCCTTCGTTTCAAGTCGGAATCGAGTAATTCTTTTTGCGTTCTGAAGTAGGAATGTCGGACTACGTTTCTACCAATTTTCATGCCATTCGGATTCAGTCTGCTGGTCCGAATAATTTTCCGAACTTGGGTTCGCGTCAGTTTTGGACTATTTTCCAACACTTAGAATATTTTCAGTGATTTTCTGGTTTTATCGATTTCTTTGAGATTTGTCTCTGGATTTTGTACACGGGCCTTATAAAAAGGTTTTAAAAGGATTTTTCGCTCCGAAATGGCTTTCGAAATTATTATATAATATTATTTTTAATTAGTAAACTATTTACTCCATAATAGGAGAGTTTTCAAAAGTCGTTTTAAAGTGTTCTCAAAATCAATTATAAATCCGTTTCAAACCATTATTTTCTATAATAAAAATCTCACACTCACTTTTTAGCACGTCGAGCGAAGTGGAAAGGTGCTTAAACGGTTAGGAAATCTCCGACCTATGGAACCGTGTGTATTTTCTTTCCGGTTAATCCCCGACCTATTCGATTGATCGTTTTGACCTTTGGGTCTAGTTTACCGATAATACAAGGTGGACTTTTTATTGTTTGGAGTGTGAGCTTGCTATTGGTTAGTAAACCGTTTATTGCGAACGTGGGGTATGGGACTCATTGTTAACACTTTACGGGTTCCTCTCCAAGAAGTTTGTGACACATTAGCCTCTGGGCAGCCAGTACTGGACCTCTGGGTCACCACGCCTCTGGGCAACCGTCTCTGGACACCTATTCTATGGAGCAGTTTCTTTTTCGGCATGTGCCTCTGGGCCTTTATCCTTCTGGGAAGGATCTCGCCGTCTCGCGCGTTCCGCATCTGTGCAAGTGATCAATCACAACTCTACAGTACTTGGCAATAACGACTTCGGTCGGTGCATGTGCTATACTTGTATTATCTGATGATTTTTATATCCATTCAAGTACCGCCATTCGGTGTTGGTTCTATGGAACCATACGATGTAAGTGCGATTACCTTGTGGATTCACAGTGTCTTCGGACACTGCTTTTCAGTGTTTGGTTTCATTGATTTTTCAGTATATCCCCATTGCTCTTTGGAGCATCGATCTTTGCTTGGGCATTGATTACAGACTCTGGTCACTCTTGGGATTATTGCCTATGGGCAACTTTATATAGATTTGGCTACGCCGATGATATGAGGCGGTTTTATTTATTCAACACTTTGGTGCTGATATTCTCTTTGGAGATTTTTACTGTTGATTGATGATTAGGGACCGTCATATATTCATGTGGTCCAAAGTACTCTTCTCTTAGGAAAAGTACTACTTTATTTATGTACCGCATTATTATATATCTCAGTTATTACTGATTGTTTAGCTAGCCTGACCCGAGTGTTTTCGCTCGGGTCAGACCGAGTTGTTTCAGGTTAGGTCTCTGGACTTAGCTTCTGTGCTTCCGCTTTGGACTTATCTGCTATGCTTTTGAGATAGCTTATCTTAGGGTCCGCCTTATGTTATCATTCAGACTTTGATATGTACATATTTTTGACTCACATGTGTGAGCAGTGGCTTTGTACCCACTTATGATATTTGGATCTGTATTGACGATGTATTGTCCTGGGATTTTATATCTGTTATGTGATTCTGTTCTGTGATGTTTTATCATTTTATTACTATGCTTATTCTGATAGATCTTTAGCCATTGTAATTTCGTTATAAATATTTATTGAATATGTCGAACCACTTGAAAAAAAATAGATACCACCCTTTCGACGTATTCAGTAGATAGTTATAGCTTGATTACAAATGGTCGCTTCCACTATACTCTATTCTCCGCTTTAATAGACGGTATTACTCCTGTAATACTCTTTGTTACAGTGGGTCTCAGAGTGGGGCGTTACAACGGTGTGGTCTTACGAGATACTTTTGATTTTCAAAGTTTTTTTATAACTTTAAAATCCAATTGGGTGTATTTTCTTCCGCTGGTTTTCCAGACTGACTCGGGTGTTACTTTATTATAATACTCGAGTCAAACTGAGCATGTTTACATATTGCTGGATGCATTGGAGCTCAGGGGACGAGTTGGAGGTCTTCAAGTTGTACTCATGTATATGTTTATTTTTCGCTACTTTGTTGTTGAAATCATCAGCATTTGTGAGGACATGTTGTTTTAACTGTTCAGGTCGATGATTGTGATTTGTTGTTGTACTCTGGTGGATATATGTATATTATAGATTCTCTTGTGTAAAGATCACTGATATTAGATTATATTTGTTCCGCTGCGATCGTGAGATTCTGTGTTGTTTTGTTTTTAGTTTCTTTCTCTTCTTCTTCTCCCTTTCTTTCTTCTTTCTTTTTCCCTAACAATTGGGTTTACTAACATTCGATTATTTGGTGCCCAATAAAGTGGATGTATTGGTGTCGATTTTCGAGGCGAAAATCCCAGTTGTTACATTTGGTATCAGAGCTGAAGGTTAAACGAGAATCTTGGCTTTGGTATGGTAACTCATTAAGAGATAAGGTAATGGAATGCCTTATTATGAGTTTTGAGTGTATTATAGATATGAGCGCGTATTTGTTTGTGATATAAAAATATTTTATATTGTGTTAATTTATCTATTGAGCGCCTTATGAATTCTAGTCAGCGGGTGGGATGCCACGATATCGATAGGGGTTTCTAAACACTTAAACAAGGAAAACCGACATGGTATTGTTTTGAGAATTGGTTTACGAAATAATTTTACCAAAATTATATTTTATATACAAAAGAAATAATTTTTAGAAATTATTATAGTTTTATATAGTGAGTTTGGTTGTTAGTAAATGATGATATATGTTATTATCAATTGTCGTCTGTTGTCTAATAAAAATTGTTGTTATTATAATCTAAACAAAGGTAAACATTTGCAAAATGAGTTATATAAGGAAGTGAATTTATGAATATGAAATATAGAGTATTGATTATAGTTAGAATACTCGATATTTATGGAATGATATTACATATGAGGTGGGATTATATAAATATTATTTATAAATGTGATTTATAATTGGAAGGTAAATGAAATTGCCTAAGTATATTTATAATATGATTTGTAAATAAAAATGGGTTTAAAATAAGAAATTTGAGAATTTAAAAATTCCATTGGTTTGGAAATTGGTTTTCATAGGTTTTGGAATAATAATAATAGTATTATTTTGAAAATATTTTGGTTAGAAATATTTTAAAAGGATTTAAAATAAATAGAAAACAATAAACACACTTTAGTCGCTAGAAAATAATTCTTGTGATGACTGCAGCATCATCGGCGTTCATTTTCGAGTTTCTAAATGCTGGATTGCTACCATTAGGGTTTTGTTTTGATAAAACAAGTTTTGATTTTAAAATCCGAAGTATGATGTGATAAATATATGAAAATAGTATAGATAAGGAAAGAAAATTTGGAATTTTGATATGAAATTAAAATTTAATTTAAGAAAAGTTAAATAAATTGAGTTAATGAAATAATTAAACTAAATGAAGTTTAACTTAAGAAAGGTTAAATGAAATTGAATTTTATTTGCAATGAAGTCATGGAATGAATATGAATATGAGTTATAAGATGAAATTCAATTTAAGTTGTAAAATGAATTAAGTATGTTTTGGGATATAGTTTGATAGAATTGAATAATGAACTTAATTTTTTAAGTGAAAATATACATAAGAAGTGTTGTATAAAAATGTTTTAATAAACGAATATGGTATGGGATGAAATATTGTTAAACATAAATTGAATTTAAGGTGAATGTTAATAACTGAATGCAAGTCAATTGAATGGAAATAAATTGAGAACAATTCAATTGAATGTTAATAAGAAATGAAAGTGTATAAATATAATGTTGACATTTGAAAATGCAAATTTCTATGATGGTAAATAAATTGGATGGATATTATTTGTTTGATAGTTTCTCTTGTTATATTTGCTAAAATTGCATATGGTTACTATATATTCTGTACTGTATAGTGATGTTACTTTCTATGTACTTGTTCTCATTGGTTGTTGAGTGATTAGTTGGTGTGGATTGCGTATGCTTCGCATTTGGAGCTCGCTTTCGCATTATATTGGTCGTATATGCTTGCTAATACGAAAATAAGGTACACATCTCGGATTATATATCATATCCTAGAAGATGAGATGTATATTTTATTTATATATATACTGTAAATTTTTTAGATCGAGCCACGCATAGGAGACGATGGCGAAAAATTTCGTAAATTTAAGGCGTTAGAATTTTTTTGAGATTTTTGGAAAGATTTTGATAACTAAATTTGATTTTAGTATTGTAACTTTGAAATGTATTAGTTGGTGTTGGTGAATGAATTCAAAGACTTAAAAGAATTTGGGAATCTAATACAACTAATTGGTTTTGAAAAGTTAATGGGTTTGGACATTTATATTAGTTGCTAATTTTGGGAAAGAAATTCTTTTAAGGAAGGTGAATTTAACGACTTGGAATTTCGATCATTCGAATTTAGAATATTTTATTGATTTTAAATATTGGAAAGTTATTTTTATAAGCTAAATAACTTGGATTTCAAATATAGCGATTTATTGGATAATTAAATTGTTAGATTGAATATTTGAAATTGTTTAAATAATTAAATCTTGAATTGAATATGAATGAAAATTATTTCTAAAATTGATTTAAATTCTATTTAAATAATTATGGAGATAGAATACTTTGAATTTAAATATAAAAGTGATTTATTTGTTTTTAATAATAATTCGTTTTAATTAACATGTGTGAAAATAGTCTTTCGGAGCATTGTCTCAGATTTTGACGAAACCAGTTTCATTAGATTCATAATAGTGAATTATTGTATGCCGTCGAATTTTGTGACGATTGGACGTATCGTTTGGGCATGCGAGATCGAAATGCGTAGAAGTTAATTAAAGGAATTTAAATTAATATAATTGGGTTTAAATAGCTGTCTTCTGTATTTGATCAAATTAGGTCTCGAGACTAGTTCCATTGCATTTGGAATAGGGGTATAACATATAGAACGCCTGACGGCACGCTTTGATCGGAGTTCGAAATTTTGAGTGCCAAGGACTTGGTTTTTTTGAAAATAAAACAAAATATGCTCCATACCATTGCCCATACCATCCACGTTTAAACCCATACCCTCTCCCTCCTTTTATATCGGTTTTACCAGAATTTATTTTCATTTTTATTTCATTTCTAATTTAAGCCTCCTCCTATCAAACGTCGTCGTTTATCGCAGCCACCTAAGGGGTTTTCACACCTCGATTTCAGCTAGGAAAAGGTTCGCTTCGATGAGACGATCAACTTGGACGGTGCAATTGGGCTTTGGTGAGGCAAGGTGGCCAAATTTTGGCCGCATTCGCAAGCGGTAGGTGGACCGTTTTGGGGTCGTTCGGCCGCGCGTGGATGGCGGTGGTGACACGCGAGGTCAAGTGGAAGGTGGCATGATGCATGAGCGACAATCGGCGGGGTGGTGACGAGTTGAAGGTGGTCGAGTGGGTTCCTGGAACGAATAAATATGAGTTGAGAGGGAAGGTAATTAAATTTAAATTTAAATAGATATTAATTAAAAGTTAATGATAGTTAATTAATTCAAATGTTCATTTATTCATTTTTAACTCATATGAGGTCAATATTGAACGTGACGAGTTGCGCTGCGATCGTATCGATGAAGGCTATGCTATGGTGTTGGATTTGTTGGATTCAGAGCTAGTAGGAATTTTGGTTAAAATTGAATGTTTGTTCAATTTTAATCCAAAATGGAACGTTTGACAACTTCTGAAATCGGTGTGTTAAACTCACCTTTTTGGTTAATCAGAAAATTATATAGCCAATAAAAATTATTTCATGGATGTGTGGATATTTTATTGTTGATTGTTATTGACTGTTTGGATGATTTACTGGTTTATATTGTTGGTTTGGATATATTCCCACCCCTAGAGCAGATGAGACCCTACTACGTTCTCGTGTAAGAGCGGATGACCCTTTGTATACAATCCCTCCTTGAAGTGGTTGATTTATATTTTTATGATTGTATACTATGTGTGATGTAGAGAGACAAGTTGGAGGGATCCAACATGATTCCTCACACTGTTGATTTTACTTTTCATATATATAGTGATATATGACTTGTTGGATGCTATATTGATGATAGGGATATGATTTAGCTTGTTAGTGCTTTAGTAGCTCTATGCCTTAATTTTAGTATCTTAAAATACTACAAAATAATGATTTCGATTTAAAAGGGATTTCAAAGTGATTTTGAAATTATAAATCTTTTAATAATTTTTCTTTAATTAATTAAAGAAGAAATTATTTTAAAATAAAAGGTATGATTTTTGGACATTATAAATTAATAGTTTCATGAAATATTTTAAATAGAGATTTTTGAGCTATAAAATAATGATTTTTAAAATCTTAAAATAAGTCTGTCTTTTATAATAAAGGGATATGTTTTAAGGGAAAATAGGAATATTTTGATATAAATATGTATTAACCATTTTATATAAAATAATATATGTATGTATATACTAAAATTTATTTACAAATGTGAGATTTATAAGTGTGATCATTTATAAAAGTGATATTTTACAAATGAAGTGAAGATTTGCAAAATTGTATTTTTGTTAATAAAAGTATGGATTATTAAACGGTGTTTATAAATTAAAGGAAACTATTATCATTTAATAGATTGGAGAAATAAATAAAACGATGGATTTATTATAATGTGGAATGATATTTTAGAAAATAGTTGAATCTAATTTGAAAATAGAAGATGAGGGTAAATTTAGGAATGTTAGACGATATTTTGTAAATAGGATGGAACTTATAAAAGGAATTTATTCATATGGGGCAACATTAAAAAAACGGATGGTGATTGATGTTTAAAATGAGATTTATGAACAAGTGAGATTTATAAAGAAAATAGAGTTATAAATGGAGTTTATAAATAAAGGGATTTGTGAAAGGAAGTTTATGAAATAGAAGGAAATTTATAAAATATAGTTTTATAACTATGGGAATGCTTTTGTTGAAAATTTTAAGTATGATTTTTATCAAGAAAATATATTTATGGTTTAAAACTTGTTTATTTAAATTAAATTGTTTTAAAATTGTTTATCAATATTTTAATATTTTGAAAAGTTAATTATATAAATTATTATTATGGTTTGATATTAATCATAATTGTTTATCAATAAAGTTTTGGAAGTCAATTATTGTTATTTATAATAATGTTGAAGATAAATTATTATTGTTTATTTAAGAATGTTTTGAAATTATATTTTTTTTCCTATAAGATGTTTGAAGTTAATTACTATTTATTATATGTTTTGAAGTTAATTACTATTTATTTAAAATGTTTATTATATATAGTAGTGTTTAAAAGTAAATGATTAATATTTATTTATAATTATTTTCGATATTTATAAATAGAGTTTTATAAACAAATGTGGTTTTTATAAGAGGAATCTTATAATATGTTTTGAAAAACATAAAGGAAGACTGGTTAAAAAGATAGAAGAGTTTTATAAATGATTTTAGATATTTATGAAAGAATTTTAGAAATAGGTTTATAGATTTATAAATAATTGCATGGTTTTATAAAGGATTTATAAATGACTTGAGAAATAATTTAAAAATGGTTTATAAAGCGTTTTAGAAATTTATAATGGAGTTTATAAATGATTTTATGGTAAAAAAGAGATCTTCCCCCCAAATGTTTGGTGAATATACTTACACCGTTGAGATAAGTATATGGATATTTTTCCAAGTATTGAAAAATAGGGATGTGTGGATATATATATATATATATATATATATATCTTTGTATAAGGATTTTGATTAAAGTATTTACAAAGTGAATTTAATTAATGAAAGATTAATTAAAAAGAGGCTAGGGATAGCTTGTGCGCTTAACCAATGTTGGTTTTTTCCGATGGAATTAAGTCCCTGGTTGAATGTTGTTCATTCGATAGTTAAATAACCGACTATCGAATTAGACCCAAAACGCAACTTTGGAAATATATAGGAGAAACACGTGAGTTATTTGGCACAGTCGTCTCCAATGATGTTGTATTGTGCATATAAATCTCATTTCGTTCTCCTAGGACAAATTGATAAGTAAAGTTAAATAAACTTGAATATTAAAATTGGAAAATGAATTGAGTTAAATGGAACTGAAATTGATTTGTAATGGATATGGACTTAAGTTGTGAAGTGGAAATAAACATCAGAAGAGTTGAATGAAATGTTTATAAACTTGAGTAAAATTTTATAGAATAATTCATAAATAAATTAGTATGGAGTGAAATGTTGTTAAACATAGAATTTGGTGGAATAGTTCTTAATGGTAATTAGTATTGAAAGAATATACTAAGTAATAAGTGAATGTGATAAAAAAGAATTTGGTATAGCTAAGCAAGCAATTGAAATAAATACGTAAGTTGTACATATATTGTTTTGTTCGCATAACAGTTTGATCTAGATTCAAGTACACGATTTCGAGATGATTTACATCGGTCCGAACAAGGATTTTTCACTCGATTCTCGAAGGTGAACATTATATATGGATTTTTGGTTGATTCTGGAGTTCTCTATCATAGTATGTGGCTATGCAAGGAGAGTGACAGTTTCTAATCAAGGAACCGGATCTGAGTCCGCACTAGAGTGGTCATGTGAACGATACTAGTCGGAAGTGAAATTGAGTGATCGAGCGAGCGATCAAAATTTGATATTGCGTATGGATGATCGATGTACAACGTACGGGCTTTGGTAAAGCAAATGTTGACAATTGGAAATACAAATTAATATGATTATGAACTATATGATTAGGTGTCATTGGTAAATAAGATGCATGTATATAAAAGCAAAAGCTAGTTTGATGCCTTTGATTTCATAAGTAAAAAATTGGGTTGCCCAACAAAAAGGTACACGTTTAAATTATTGTTTAGTTCGATGGTTTTATGATTAGGCCGCTTGGCTTTTTTTTTGGTTTGGGCCATGAGGCGATTTGTAGTTGTTTCGATCGAGCCGCGCAAAGGAGACGCTGGCGAAATTTTTTGTAAATTTAAGGCGTTAGAAATTCTTGGAAGAATTTTTTGATAACTAAAATATGATTTTGAGTTATAATTTGAAATGATTGAATGGGATGATATTAGTTGGAATCTATGAATGAAATTTAAGACTAAAGAAAAAGGTAATAACAAGGTTTCAACAAATTGGTTTTGGGAAGTTAAGAACTTAAAAGGATTTGTAAGTTATTTCAACTAATTGGTTTTAAAAAGTAATAGGTTTTTGCATTTTTCTTACCTTGGCAATTTCGGGGGGCGAAATTTTTTATAAGGGGGGAAGAGTGTAACAACCCAGAATTTCAGTCATTTGATTTTGTAATATTTAATTGATTTTAAATATTGAATAATTATTTTTATAAGCCAAATAGCTAAAATTTCAAATATAACGATTTATTCGATAATTTTAATTGTTGAATTTAATAATTGAAATTGTTTAAATAATTGAATCTTGGATTTAAGTTAGATAAAAATGGTTTCAAAGCTTACTTAAATTCTATTTAATAAAATGAAGATAGTAGACTTTTAATTTAGATTTAAAAATGATTAATTTGGTTTTTAATAATAATTCATTTAAATTAACGGGTAAAAATAGCCTTCCGGGGCACTGTCTCAGATTTCGACGAACTAGTTTCATTGGATCCGTAATAATGAATTATAATCTGCCGTCAAATTTCATGGCGATCAGATGAATGGTTTGGTCGTGCGAGATCGAAATGCATAGAATTTAATATAATAATTGGGTTCAAAAAGTTATCTTCTACATACGATCGAATTAGGTCTCGAAACAAGTTCCATTGTGTTCAAAATAGGGGTATAACATATAGAACGCCAAGTGGCGTGCCTCGTTTGGAGTTCTAGAATTTCGGACGTTTTATAGCTTGAAAATTTAAATAATGTATATATATATATATGTGTGTGTGTGTGTATGTATGTATGTATGCCCATACCTTACCTCATACCCTATCCCATACCTGGCCATGCCTTCTACTATTTGAACCATGCTCTCCCTCATTTATAAATTGCAACCAAACCAGAGAATTCTTTTTTTTTATTTTAAACCCAACTCATAGCCTCATCCAAAGGCTCACATCAATCGAAGCCATTTTCGACGATATCAGGCAAAGCCACTAACTAGAAAGTTGTTCGTGACATCAAGACGAAGCAAGTGGACGGTTGAATTAGGTTGGGTTAAGCCATGGTAGCCGCAGTTCATTGATGAACGGCGATAGAAATTTTGTCAATTCCGGCAAATTGGTGAACTTTTAGGCGATGCGACCTGAAGGAAAGTTGTACAGAGGTCAAAGTCAAGCTAGAGACAAAATATTATGGCCGATGGTGGCCGGAGCGCATCGAAATTTGTAGTTGATCAGGAAACGGCGATTCCCGTTCTTTTGGTTCGTGTTCGAGCTAGGGACCTCGAGGAGCTTCGAGATCTGAAGGGAAGATATCGAGGAAAGCGAGGGATACATGATGGCAAAATTTGGTGGCGCGGCATGGCCTGTGACGGCAGTGGTTATGAGGTGAACACGTGGTGTTCATGGGTTGTTTTGGGGCGATGGCGGCGGTCTGGGGCGACGAGGGGGGGTGTGGTGTCGGGTTAGGCGAGGTCGGGGGAAGGCCAACTGGGAAGCGGCGAAGGCCGATGGCCTGAGGTGGTGGGAGAACGGTCGTAAGGTTTGTGCCTGGGTGGGTTCGAATGCGGAGAGAGAGGATGAGAGGGAAGTTGATAATTTTAAATGGTAATTAATTGAGGTTAATGTTGTAATTAGCAACTAAATTATTTAATTAAAATCGTTTGACTAAAAATTGAATAACTCTCTCATACGAGGTCTGATCGAGACGAAACTTTTCACATTGCGCTCGTGATGATAAAGCTTCGCGATGGAAGTGTTTTGGATGAATCTGGAGACAGTTGAAATTTCGTTTAAAATCAGACATCGTTCGATTTTAGTTCCAAACGGGAACGCCTCGGTGAAAATAAAAAATTTCGGTGAGTTAAATTCCCCTTTTTGGTTAACTAGTATGGTATATAGTTGATAGAAATTGTTGGATGATTATTTGAATGAATTACTATATTTATATTAGTTGGATTGAATATTCCCGCCTATTGGAGCAAATGAGACCCTATTACGTTCTCATGTAAGAGTGGATGACCTTTTTATATACGAATCCCGCCTCGAAGCAGTTGATTTATATTTTATGATTATATATTGTTGTGATGCAGGGAGACAGGTTGGAGGGATCCAACAGGATTCCTCGCTATTGTTGAATTGTTTCGATAATATTTCATTTATATGGATTATTAAATAATGAACCTGATTATGGACACTATGGTTATAAAAAAATTCTATGTTTAAAAACAAAAACGTAGTCATTTTAGAAAATCAATATCAATATTAGTTGAGCATTTGGCGGCTATTGGCCTGGAATTAGTATTTTGAAATACTATAAATTGCCAATTGAATTGAAATTGGGTTTAAGACAGAAAATGATTTTTAGAAATATATTTCTTTTTTAAAAGATGATTTATTTACATTTAATATTATTTAAAAGTTATTTAATTATATTAATATTGTTCTAAAGTTATTTAATCATTTTAAAATTTGTTTTAAAGTTATTTAGTTATACTAATATTGTTTTAAGGTTATTTAATTATTTTAATACTGTTTTAAAATTATTTAATTATATTAATATTGTTTTAAAGTTACTTAATTAAGTTAATATTGTTTTAAAGTTACTTAATTAAGTTAATATTGTTTTAAAGTTATTAAATTATATTAAAATTATTTTAAGGTTATTTAATTATATTAGTATTATTTTAAAGTTATTTGTTTATAGTTAATATTGTTTTAAAGAATTTATCAAAATGTTAATATGGGAAAAGGTTAATTATTTCAAGGATAATTATGGTTTGAAATTAATAATACGGATTATTAATAAGGTTTTGAAAATAAATAATTATTATTTATAGAAATGGTAAAGATTAATTATTATTGTTTCTTAAACAATATTTTGAAAGTATTAATTATTATTTTTAAGAAGTCTTAAAATTAATAATTTTCATTTATTTATAATTTTTTTGTTAATGTTATCATTATATAATGGTGTTTTTAAGTAAAATATTTTTAGTTATCTATAAGTGTTTTCGAGACCCATGAATAGAGTTGAAAGACTTGGATTTTATAAAGGAGCTTATAAAATGGTTTGGAGATGTAAGGAAGATTATTTACAAGGTGAAGAGTTTTATAAATGGTTAGATATTTATAAACAGACTTAATGAACGGGTTTATAGATTTATAAAAGAAGTTTAGTAAATGGTTTAGAGATTTATAAAGGATTTATAAATGAGTTTACAAATGTACAAAGGGTATATAAAGCGATTAAAATGTATAAAAGAAGTTTTATAAATGGTTCCAAAAGTTTTTATAAATGGTTTGGGGAATTATAAGGAGTTTATGAATGATTTTTGAATCAAATAAAAAGGGAATCTTTCTCAATTTGTAAATATACTTATACCGTTGAGATAAGTATATGGATATTTTCTAAGTATTGAAAATATAGGAATCGGTGGATATATCTTTGTAAAAGTATTCTTATACATGTAATTTACAAAATGGTTTTATTTATGAAAGATTTATAAAGGGAGGCTAGTGATTGCTTATATGTTGAACCAATGTTGGTTTTCCCTATGAAATAAATCTCTGATTGAATGTTTGTTATTCGATAGTTAAATAACTAACTATCAAAATTGGATCCAAACGTAACTTTGGAAATATCTAGGATAAACACATGAGTTATATGGCACAGTCATCTCCGATGATGCTGTACTATGCGTATAAATCTCATTTCGTTCTCCTGGGATAATGGTAAGGAAATCTATCTACTAACAGTTAGGAGGTGACCTCCGATCTTATCTTTGACTATTTATTTCCTAAAGAATCGGGTTGAGTTTAGCGAGAATTATCGAATGTTGTTTCAAAGAGACCGAGATCGGGTATGTTACCTGAAAGCCACTTCGATTCAACTCAAGCATTCTGAAGTGAAGACATCTTGAAGATGATGGAATTGGATACAGAGCTCTCAAGTGTTTCGTTCGGTCCCAGAGCGAACTTGTATGGATGAATGCTAGTATTGCATTATTTCTTGGAAGGCAGTATTAGCATTCCAAGTGGGAAGTGCTATATAAAGGTAAAACATAGCCTCAAGCCTCATCAACCGGGAATGACTAAAACAGGGGAGATGCAGCAGGGCTAAGTAGGTCGCTCCCAGGTAGGGTATAATCATCCTTATCTAGAGTCGCTATTATCTCTCATTTGTATGCTTTGGGGCCCATTAACGGAGGGTGATCATATTCGATACTATCCAGTAAGGGGTATGCCGGTTCTGTGTTGGCAGGGGTCAATAGGTTCGACCTCGGTGTTATTTTATCTAGAGATGCACCTTTACGGGCAGTACCCCAGTAGCTCAGTCATTGTATGGAATTCATTTTCCAATACGAGCCTTTACGGTTTTAGTTGTATACCTATTATGCTGGAATTTAATTAATGTAACAATTTCGACTAAGATTAATAAGTATTTGTATCTTAGACACTATTATAATATTAGAGAATTTCATATGAAATGGTTTTGGTTATCATAAGGTAAAAACATGTCTGTGTTTATGTGTTTGTGTGGTCTTACGAGATGCCCTTGATTTTCAAAAGGTTTTCTATAACTTTAAAATCCAGTTGGGTGTGTTTTTCTCACGCTGATTTTCCAGACTGACTCGGATGTTATTTTATTATAATGCTCGGGTCAGACCGAGCAATTACATATTAATGTGGATGCTTTGGAGCTTCAAAAGACGAGCTGAAGGCCTAGAGACGTATTCACGTAGATGGTTATTTTGCCGCTGTGCTCACTATGGTATTTATCAACAAATTGTGAGGATAGGTTGTATAACTATACAGGCTGAAATAGGTTAGTATATGCTGATTGATGTCTGTATATACATATATTACAGTTTGACTTTTGTGTAAAGATTTGTTGTATATTATAGATTATTCATTCCGCTGTGAGATTCTATGCTGTTTAGTTTTCTTCTTATCTTCTTCCTTCTTTCTTTTTCACTAACTATCGGGTTTTACGACATTTGATTTCTCGGCATGTAATACAGTGAATGTATTAGTGTCGATTTTCGAGGGTAGAAAAACCCTGGTCGCTATAGATAAATTTACGTGTCGTTACAAATTTGCTTAACAAAACCAATAAATACGTAGTTGAGAACGATATCAGTTTTTTCTTTATTTGATGCATGCTCTATAGATGGATTTTCAGTGGTGAATGAATTACTTTTGCATGCATGGAGAAATCTTATCTAATATATTACTTAAGCAAGAAGACAAGAGCCGAGCCATGCTGACGTGGACAATTAGCATGCAAGCATTTTAAACTAACGCAGCCCTGTTCAAAACCTTTTTGTTTAATCTTAAGCACTGCCTTAAAATTTTGTTACCTGTGATATTATTGCCCTAAATAAAAACCACATCCACAACTGCTCTCTCAATTATATTTTTCCTGCCATAAAATATTGATATTATAATTTGATTTCGCTGCTACTATAGCCTTCAAACCTGTAATCTTTGTTCCTTCTTTCATCATTATGGAGAGTTTAGCTATCCCATGTTCGTATTTTTTTTGTTCAATCAATTTTTACTTCATAGGTTTTGTTGTTTCGAATTTTTTTTTGGTTTTTATGATTACAATATCATATTTGAAGATTTAACATGGCGGAAATTTTTGGAGCACTTGGTCAATGTAAGCTACAGACCATCTCAGTTGTGGATAACTGAGTTAGAGGACGATAGCAAGTTTGTTGGTACCTCTAGTAATTTTTTGATGGTAATGGATTAAATGTTTTTCTTTCTTTTTTTCTTATTGATGGAAAATTCTACAGCCAGTTTGCTACTAAGGGTAATACTACAAAACAAATTGATTAATTTTTTTGTTTCATAAATTAGTACTTCATGATCAATTATTATGACCAAAGTCCATTACCCAAGTTTTGTTAGCATAATTTAATCTAATTGTATTATCTTTTGTGTCACGGTAGGGAGGTGGTAAGGTTCCAGTATAAGCCGTACTAATTGTGCATAGCTTCAGGAAAAACATCAAAAGGGGACATCCTGGCAATTTATTTTATGTTACCAATCCTGAATCAGTTTAATTTTACATGCTTATCTGGTTAACTAATTTTAATAACTAGACATTGTAAATTAGTAGTAAAAGAATCAACTGTGCCAATTTACTTATTTGTTGTTATAAATCCTTGTGGTTGATGCAATTCAAACTATTTCATTGCTCAGTTAGCGTTATGTACATATAGTTTACATAATTTACGTAGATTTATTTCCTTTGTTGGTTGCAGTTTGACGGTTAGCTAAATGTTCCATATTTTTTCTTGTAAGATGGTATAATTTAGCAATGACCCATGTTATAATTAATACCGAGTACTGATCTTTTTTAAACCATAATTCATGTAATATTTACGTACATGCACACAAATCAATAAAAATATTAGGAATTGTGGTGTTATGTGTGGAAAGCAAAACAGTTGCATGATATCAATGTTCAAAAGAAAAAAATTAAGGGCTAACTCCACTGCTAAAACTAACTTATTTAGCAGACACCTAAAAGTATCAGTAGGACAATGTTACTTTTATGCCTACTGAGATTGTCACCATTTTGAAATCCACTTGTTGAACTGAATACCCTACTGGGTTGCTATAGTTTTGAAATCCACTTGTTAAACTGAATGTACAGGTTGATTATGAAAGGGAGTGCTATCCTACGAATTATAATGTTATAAGCTCTTTAGGAATACAAAAATACAATGAATATGTAACTAATCTATAAAACTAATACATTAAATTGAATGTTTTCCATAAGTGTTTACTTCTGTAGCCTGGATATGAGTCTAAAATCTTTCCTAAAGAGTATAACTGATATGTCAATAAGGACTCAAAATTAAACATCTCATTTGCATATTAGTAAGGTGCAAATGAGTGTTTGCTATTGGGTAGATATGTGTGATCGAATATGCATGCAACTTTGCAAGCTATACATTGTTTGATTCGTTTGTTTCTTCATTAATGTTACTTGTATATTTTGATCGCAGTTGGAGCTACAGTTGCTGTTGCGGAGTTGGCTGCATAAAGAGTCCATGCATCAAGGAAAAATACTTTAAATTAAACTTTTCTTCTTGTTAACCATATAATCTTCTTCATCTCTGATATGCCATTCCTATTCACCATATAATCTAAATTGACTGCGTGTAAAGTCTACACAATTTGATTCACTAGTTGGTATATTCTGGCACATTGATGTTATAACAATATTTCTTGCGATTCAGATGGTTAGCTGTCGCACAATCCATTTCATATAAGAACAGAAAGAAAAATATATGTGGAATTGGAGGGTGTAAAAATTTACTTTGATTTTAACTATAAGCAAGATTTTTATTGTAAGCTGAATCTGCTCTTGTTGCAAATATAGCACATTTTCAATTATAATTTACTTTTATTACTAAGTATTTGTCATGATGAAAATTGTGTTTATATGCACACTTTTGTGTATTGATGTGTGTAACATCTATGCGCATAATGATTTGCATTTCATTTCAACTAGAAATTAAATTATTATTATTTTGCTTCATGTGACATTTGCTTCGGTTGTTATGTGACAACCGAAGCAATTGATCTTCTTTGCTTTGGTTGTCATGTGACAATCAAAGCAAATACAAATTGGGTATTTAAGAAGAATGTAGATTCGATTCAGTTGTCAAGTAAGAAACATAAGAAAAAGAATGCCATTTACTTCGGTTGTTATGAAATAACCAAAGCAAAATACTCAATTAATTGCTTCGTTTGCTTGATGAACTGAAGCAAATGATACATGTTGCTTCGGTTCAATAACTGGAGCAACAAATCTTGGTCGTCTTCATTTGATTCGGTTGTTGAACCGAAACAACTAGGGGTACAACGGAAGCAAATGACATATTTTATAGTAGTGATACCACTCCATCTCCATTATTTTAATGATGTAGGACTATTCCTTTTCTAATCTATGCCCATCACCCTCATACAGTGCGAGACACCTCAAAAATATCCACCTTGGCTCGCATCCATTCAAGCATCTCCGACTACACCAACATTGATGTCTGCACCATATTGAGACTTTGTTCAAGTGCCATTCTACGAGACCCTATGTATCATGATCTAGCTCCATCTTAAGTCTAACTGCTTAAGCCTACACTGTTAGCCACCATAATTTACATATCTCTTATGCATTGTCCATTGTCTCAGGCATTACCATCGGCTTTGATACCATGTTGAAGTTCCTAGATCCATCCACACATCCCTCCATGGGGCAACATAAAGTTTGGTCAACACATTTTAATAAAAGGCATCTCTTGTTGTTACATGTGGCCAAACTCATATATATACCACTCCACCTTCATTAATTTTCACGATATGGGACTATTTGTAACGACCCATATTTTTAGCTATTTTAAATTATTAAATTTAATGTAATTATTAAATAAAAATGGTTAAAAATAAAAATTTAATGATTTTGAATGTAAGTTATTGGATATGAACTTGAATAAAATTTTGAAATAAACTAATTTCGAAAACTTAAGTAATAACAAGTATTGAAAGGTAATGCCATGTATTGAATGTGTTTACAATCAATAGTTGGATTAAATAAGAAATGTTGAATTCATTAGATGTAAATAAAGTAATTAATTGATAACTAAAATTCATCTAAAATCTAATATTGAAATTTGTTGAATATTGAACAATTAAATTGTTTAAATTTAATATTGAAATTATTTGAATAATTGAATTCTGAATTTAATATGATTGATAATGATATCGAAAGTGGATGTAAATTTTATTTAAACAACAATGAAGATTTTTAACATTTAAAATTGTATTTAAAAGTGAATAATTAGAAATTGGAAATTTTATATTATAATTGAGACGTTAAAATAGCGATCCGGAGCACAGTCTCAGATTTCGACGAAACCAGTTCCATTGGATCCGTAATAGTGTATTATCGGATTTAAAATTTCGTAACGTTTGGAGTTATCGGTTAGTCATACGGGATAAAAACGTGTCGAAATTAATATCGAAAATTTAATATAATAATTGGATCCAAAAAGCTATCTTCTCCATACGATTGAAATAGGACTTGAAACTTGTTTCATTGCGTCCGAGATAGGGGTATAACATTATAAATGTCTAGCGGCACGCCTCGATAGGGGTTCGAGATTTTAAGTTCCATAGTGAGATATTTTGAATTGAAAATAATATATGTATGTATGTATGTATTTTTGACTTTGACTAGGCTATCACACTCTCTCTCATCAGCCCATTCTTTCTTTTCACGTCAACCACCCTATTGACCTACCGCCCCTTCCTTTTAAATCAAGCTTCTCCTCCTCTTTTCATTTCATAGAACAAAGAGAGAAAAACAAGAAAAAGCATGGAATCTTCAAAAATCAATTTCTCCTTGTATACTCAATAATAAATTATGAAACCACTTCCTAAATTCATGTTTTTCCTAGCGCTTCGATCTAATGTGTGGTATGTAAGGTGCGACTGTAACGACCTATATTTTTGGTCATTAAATTTGAATATTTAATTTATTTAAATATTCAGATTTGGATTAAATTATAATAAAATCTATATTTCAAATTTAGACCTAATTTTTGATGATGTCGTTTTAATTTAATTTATAGAATTTATTCATAATTTTCAATTTGAGGAATAAAAATATTTTTGTTTGATGCGTTTTACGCTAAACGTCGGTACTTTTGAATTTTACAGAATAAATTAAACAGTCTATTTTATTATTGTTTTGTGATCACGTAACGTTGTTGTGCGCGATCATATTTTTATTTATGTCATTCGCGGCTCATACGCGAACAGAAGGTGGTGTAGCGTTGCACCCCAAAACTTTTTTTTTAAAACACAAAATTTAAACACATTTATTCCCGTGTCTTTTCCATATCTTTTGCCACATCTTTTCGTTTGTCTTAGAAGGATCTTTTGGTGACTTTGCATTAAATGTTTACCTTAAATTGTTGTACTTACATTCCTTAGCTTTAGAAGCAAAACTTTGCATTATACAAGGGTATACACGCATGCATACATCATTTAAGGATAGCTTATACTCATTTCTTTTCTTCTTTCACTTCTCTCTGTTTTTCCTTCCTCTCTTGTTCCCTCACCCTTTCACTTCTTTCCATTCTTGCTGCAGCATCATGTTACTTTTGTTTGCTTAGCTCTTAATCTTTCTAACCTATATATATACCCATTCATAGACACGTAGATTCATGCAATATACACCCATACATTCAGGCAAGAATAAATAAGGGAAAGTCCCACATTTCTTTTCCACTATAAACAGAAACAAAAACACAACAACTTGATATATATTCACGTTCTTTTCTGCAAAATTTTATATAGCAAGCTTCCTTCTTATTTGCATGCTGACGCAGCGGATTAATCAAAACAATGTAGATCGATGAATGTAGCAATCGATGAATTAATGAATACTGAAATGCCCGAATTCGTTGATCCGAAGATACCGAATTCTAGCTATCCCGAACTCGTTGATTGCGCATGATACCGGGTTCAAAGATCTTCAATTCTTCAAGCGTTGATCAAGCGCACTTGATTCCGCGAATCGGCTTCTGCAATCGTTGAATCGAGCGCACTCGATTAACCGAAAGAGGAGATAGGAGATTACACTCAACTACCAATTGGAATGAAAGCACAAAGCTAACAAAAGAGAATTTTATTCAAAAATCAACAACCTTTACAAATGACTCACACGGCCTATTTATAGGCGTTACAATTTTTCAACAGAAATTACCAACTCCTAAGTCGGTTCCGACTTATAGCTTCAGACCTACGACTTACCTTAACTCGACGACGACCTAAGACAAACAGCGACTTATCATATTACAAGTACAACACAACGACCTAAAACAAACAACACAATACAAGCCTTCAGCGACTTAACAAACACATGAAAAGAATACAAACATCCCTTAGGTCGTTGACGACCTAACAACTTCCCACGTCTTACGACTTACAAAACAGAACGACCTAAGACTTCAACGGTTCAGATTAAGTCGGCAGAGAATCAACGGCAACAGCTTCAGCGACTTAAAAGCATGCGGTGACCTAAAGAAATCAATGGTAGAGATTAACTCGGAAGAAGAATCCACGCTCCAATCTTCAGCGACTTAACTCCTGACTCGTTAGGTCGTTTACGACCTAGCACTTCACCACGTTGTTCTGCCTTTTCACTGTGTGACTCGGTAGGTCGTTCAGACGACTTAAGCTCTTCGTTAGGTCGGCTGCGATCTTCACTAAGTCGTTGGAATGACTTATAACCTTTGTTAGGTCGGTTGCGACCTAGAACTTCAACTTTCCACCATTTCTCACCAAATCTTAACTCGGTAGCTTCCTTCTTAGGTCGGTCTCGACTTACCCACATGATAGGTCGTACACGACCTATGACTTCTCCATTCTGGGCTGCATCATCCTCCCCAGGTTGAGAAAAATTCGTCCTCGAATTTGTACTTTCTGCATCCACCACAAACTCGTCTCCATGATATGGTATGAGATGTTTAACATTGAATACGTCAGACGTATACACATCATCTGGCAACTTCAATTTATAAGCATTTTCATTGATTCTCTTTAAATTTCCACTGGACCAATCTTTCGTGCTTTCAATTTATTGTACGTTCCCACCGGAAAACGATCTTTTGTCAACACTGCATAAACCAAATCACCTTCATGAAATTCAACATTCCTTCGTTTCAAATCTGCAGATCGTTTATATTTCTCATTTGATTTCTCCAATCGTTCCTGAACGAATTTATGACATTCTGCCAATCCTTCAACAAAATCAGCAGCTTTCTTAACTGTCTTCTTTGATTGTGGCACTACCGTTAAATCCAACGGACCCTTCGGTAAGCTTGAATATACTATCTGAAATGGACTGAACCCTGTGCTACGATTTACCGCATGATTATGAGCAAATTCTGCCTGGCATAACTTCACATCCCAACTCTTCAGATTATCTTGTACAAGACACCTCAGCAAATTCCCCAATGATCTGTTCACAACCTCGGTCTGTCCATCCATTTGCGGATGATAAGCACTACTAAATTTCAGCTTCGTTCCCACCATTTTCCACAAACTCAACCAAAAGTGACTCAGAAATCGAGTATCTCTATCCGACACAATAGATTCTGGCAATCCATGAAGTCGATAGATCTCCTTGAAAAACAACTGAGCAACATGAACAGCATCCGCTGTCTTCTTACAAGCAATAAAATGTGCCATTTTCGAAAATCGATCAACCACCACATAAATGGAATCATTACCACGCTGTGTCCTCGGTAATCCCAACACAAAGTCCATACTCACATCAACCCATGGTTTAATTGGTACAGGTAACGGCATATATAACCCAGCATTAGTTGCAGTTCCTTTCGAAATCTGACAGATATGACATCGCTCCACAAACCTCTCCACCTCTTTCCTCATCGATGGCCAAAAGTAAGATTGTGAAGTCAACTGTAATGTACGGTCTCTCCCAACATGTCCTTCTTCATGTAGCTCTTTAACAATCTTCATTCTCAAACTACAATCAGGTATGCACAATCGATTTCCTTTGAACAGAAAACCATCTACCATCACGAACTCATCCGTTTTCCCCTCCTTAACTTTATCAACAAACTTTGCAAAGTAAGGATCATCGGCAAATAATTCTGGCAACATATCAAACCCCGTCACTTCAACCTTCAGTGTAGCCAACAAATGACTCCTCCTACTCAAAGCATCAGCCACACGATTCGTCACCCCTGACTTGTGTTTAACAACAAAAGTAAATTGTTGCAGATATGCAATCCACGATGCATGTCTCGTTGAAATCTTGTCTTGCCCTTGTAAATGCTTCAATGCCTCATGATCAGTGTAAAGAACAAACTCCTTCTGAAATAGATAGTGTCTCCAGTGTTTAATAGATTGCACAACAGCATAAAATTCAACATCATATGTATTGTATCTCATCTTTGCTCCTGATAACTTCTCGCTAAAGTATGCAATCGGACGTCCCCTCTGACTCAATACTCCTCCAATTCCAACCTTGGATGCATCAGTATGTAGTTCAAACACTAACTGAAAATCTGGTAATATTAGAATTGGTGCAGACGTCAAGAGTTCTTTGATTCGCTCAAAAGCAACCCCGGCTTCCTCCGTCCATGCAAACTGTTTACCCTTCATGCAATCAGTAACAGGTGTCATCACACTACTAAAGTGTGGAATGAACCTCCGATAAAATGAAGCCAACCCGTGAAAACTACGAACTTCCGTTATCGTCTTGGGCTGCGGCCAATCTCTGATAGCTTCGATTTTACTTTGGTCAACCTGTATTCCTTCTTCCGACACAACATATCCCAAAAATAAAACACTCTTCGCCATAAAAACACACTTCTTTGTAGCAGCATAGAATTGTTCTTCACGAAGAATAATTAGCACTTTCTTCAGATGTTGAACATGCTCTTCTGTACTAGCACTGTAGATTAGAATATCATCAAAGTAAACCACAACGAATTTCCCAATGTATGGCCTAAAAATCTGGTTCATCACCCTCATGAATGTACTTGGTGCATTCGATAGACCAAACGGCATTACCATCCATTCATACAAGCCTTCCCTCGTCTTGAATGTTGTCTTCCATTCGTCCCCTGGTCTAATGCGAATCTGATGATAACCGCTCTTCAAGTCAATCTTAGAAAAGATTACGGACCCACTGATCTGATCCAATAAATCATCAAGCCTCGGCATCGGAAATCTGTATCTGACTGTGATCTTATTCAATGCTCGACTGTCTGTGCACATCCTCCACGTTCCATCCTTTTTGGGTACCAATAAAGCTGGTACAGCACAAGGACTTAAACTCTCCTACACACGCCCCTGTTCAAGCAATTCCTCTACCTACCTCCGCAACTCTTCATGTTCTTTCGGACTCATTCGATAATGTGGTCTGTGTGGTAACACATCACCTGGAACAAGATCTATCTGATGTTGTACATCCCTCAACGGTGGCAACTCCGTTGGTAACTCCTCTGGAAATACATCGTCAAATTCTTTCAAAACTGGTTTAACTTCTTCTGGAATTTCAACTTCTTCACTGCTCTCACGCCCAATTAACAAGAATACTTCCAGC
The DNA here is from genome assembly GCA_030737815.1 of Allium fistulosum. Lineage (NCBI taxonomy): Eukaryota > Viridiplantae > Streptophyta > Magnoliopsida > Asparagales > Amaryllidaceae > Allium > Allium fistulosum. The sequence continues at coordinate 1,031,262,252 of CM060902.1, forward strand.
TCTTCTTCAACCTCCTTAACAAACTCCTTCAAAGATAACAAAGTTTTGAGCTCTTCAATCTCCTCCAACTTGTTTTCCTCCTGTTGTCGCTTCTTTGGAACTAGAGTAATCTTTGTGCCTTCAAACATGAAACTGTAACTGTTGGTACGCCCATCATGTTGCACCGCCCTATCATACTGCCACGGTCTCCCAGCAACAAATGACAAACGTCCATATCTACCACATCACACCAGATTTCATCTTTATATTTCTTCCCAATTGAAAACTTCACACACGCCCTTCGTCCAACCTTCACCTCCCCACCTTTCCTCAACCAAGCTAGCTTGTATGGTTTTGGATGTTTCTCAGTCTTTAACGCCAACTTCCTCACAGCTTCGGAAGAAATTATATTATCACAGCTTCCAGCATCAATAACAAATTTGCAAACTTTCCCCAGAATAGTACATGTTGACTGAAAAATATTGCTCCTTAACCAACTACAATCCTCCTCTTGCTTTGGTGTTAAACAGGACCTCTTCATCATTAGATTGTAACCTTCGTCTCCCGTCACTTCTTCTTCCTCCTCATCAGGTGGTGAATTGGAACATTCAGCTTCTTCATCCTCATCCTCAACCTCCGCTATCATAGCTCTCTTCTTCGGCTTCGGACATTCGCTACTTTTGTGGCCCATTTCTTGGCAATTATAACATTTGAAACCATTATTGACTTTCGCCTTCTCATCCTCCTTCACCACTGGTTTACTGATAGGTTTGGAAACATTAGAACTCCCACTAACACCCTTCACTTGATTGTTGGAATTAGTAAACACACCTCCTCCTCGTCTACCCTGCTTCTCCCAAGCCAACGCTTTCTGATGTGCTTCCGCTACAGATCTAGGATCAAACATGTTAACCATATCTTGAATCTGCATTCTTAATCCCTTAATGAATCTAGATGTCAGCTGCTCTTCCGTTTCCATAATATCATTCCTTACAATCAGTTGATAAAATTCGTCAGCATAGTCATTCACAGATTTCGTTCCTTGTCTCAAGTTCTGCAAACGTTGATACATCAAAGATTGATAATTGTAAGGTAAGAACGTTGCTTTCATCAATCTCTTCATCTTCTCCCATGATTCAACCTTTGACTTCCCCATCCGTTCACGTGTAAGTTTGGTTTGCTACCACCACGCCAAAGCTCTACCCCTCAACCTTGTAGCAACCAACTTCACTCTACGATGTTCTGGAACTTCCTTGAAGTCAAAAATCTCTTCTACATTAGCCATCCAATCTAGAAACTCCTCCGCTTGCATACCACCTTTGAATTCAGGAATTTCAGTCTTCATCCCCGACTCCCACTTGTGATCATACTCAGAGTAATTTCTTCCTTGTCCTCGTCCTTGTCCTCGAACACTACCACCATCATACTCCTCTTCAAAATCAGATGTATATCGTTGTCTATCTCGTCCACCCACATCTCTACTCCCACGTCTACCTCCATCATTCCTTCTATCTACATTCCTCCATTCACGATCATTCACGTTCCTCCCACACCCTTGATCATTTTCAACACTTCTGTCTCGATTGGAATGTGGCGAGACTCTACTACCCCCATGGTTAGATTCAGGTGAAACCCTTCTCCGATTTTGATTCATCTCCGTCATAAGCTTCTCTAACCGGCCAATTCCTTCGTTAAGCTTTTCACTAAAGTTTTCATTGATTCTTTGCTCCATCTCATCAGCTTCTTCTCTTCGATACAAAGCTTCAACGTTTTGATGTCGATTAGCTCTTCTTGGCGGCATACTTGAAATCTTCACAAACTCTTCAAACTTCAAACACTTTTTGGACTTTGATCCAAAATGAAACGGATCGAAGACTTTCACTTTGTTGCAAATCGCGGTGAACACGATGGACAAAGTTTCGGCCTCCCACTCAAATCCGATCTCCAAACTTCAATACAAAGTCAAACACTTCAACTTGATCACGGCTCAACACTTCAAGCTCTCGGCTATCACTTCAACTTCAAAATGAATAGGCTCCAAGTCTCGATTTAGCTATGATTGGCTAAAACAAGCTCTGATACCAAAACTGACGTAGTGGATTAATCAAAACAATGTAGATCGATGAATGTAGCAATCGATGAATTAATGAATACTAAAATGCCCGAATTCGTTGTTCCGAAGATACCGAATTCTAGCTATCCCGAACTCGTTGATCGCGCACGATACCGGGTTCAAAGATCTTCAATTCTTCAAGCGTTGATCAAGCGCACTTGATTCCGCAAATCGGCTTCTGCAATCGTTAAATCGAGCGCACTCGATTAACCGAAAGAGGAGATAGGAGATTACACTCAACTACCAATTGGAATGAAAGCACAAAGCTAACAAAAGAGAATTTTATTCAAAAATCAACAACCTTTACAAATGACTCACACGGCCTATTTATAGGCGTTACAATTTTTCAACAGAAATTACCAACTCCTAAGTCGGTTCCGACTTATAGCTTCAGACCTACGACTTACCTTAACTCGGCGACGACCTAAGACAAACAGCGACTTATCATATTACAAGTACAACACAACGACCTAAAACAAACAACACAATACAAGCCTTCAGCGACTTAACAAACACATGAAAAGAATACAAACATCCCTTAGGTCATTGACGACCTAACAACTTCCCACGTCTTACGACTTACAAAACAGAACGACCTAAGACTTCAACGGTTCAGATTAAGTCGGTAGAGAATCAACGGCAACAGCTTCAGCGACTTAAAAGCATGCGGTGACCTAAAGAAATCAATGGTAGAGATTAACTCGGAAGAAGAATCCACGCTCCAGTCTTCAGCGACTTAACTCCTGACTCGTTAGGTCGTTCACGACCTAGCACTTCACCACATTGTTCTGCCTTTTCACTGTGTGACTCGGTAGGTCGTTCAGACGACTTAAGCTCTTCGTTAGGTCGGCTGCGATCTTCACTAAGTCGTTGGAACGACTTATAACCTTTGTTAGGTCGGTTGCGACCTAGAACTTCAACTTTCCACCATTTCTCACCAAATCTTAACTCGATAGCTTCCTTCTTAGGTCGGTCTCGACTTACCCACATGATAGGTCATACACGACCTATGACTTCTCCATTCTGGGCTGCATCACATGCATATGCCTACTGTGTGAGTAAGTCAAGTGTGTGTGTTCATGTGAGATTGAGGGCGTGCAAGTGAGGGGAGGGCCGTGTTGAAATGAAGAAGCAAGGGAGGACGAGTAAGCAGTAGTGGAAATGAAGGATGAGATGTGCAAGTGAATTAAAATGGAGTGAAGTGATTGGCCTTGTTGGTTACGCGGGGTTACATGCTATTCAAAGGGAGGAGGGGGATGTGTTAACATGGCTTGCATGGGGTAATGTAGGAGTGAGGAAGGGAAGTAGCTATGTGAGATGAGAAGGCTTAGCAGTGCATGGAAGGATCTGAGCAGTTGCAGGGAAGGATGTGTGTAGGCGTTCCATAATGAAGGAAGGAGAGAGGAGCAAAATGGGACGTGAACAAAGAAAAGAAGAGGAGAAGTGTTGAGTAGGAAGGCACACAAGATGGAACAAAAATATAGCATAGCACACACATGAAAAAAAATTCAAAGTGAGTATCTCGCTCGTTTGGGCCGGTCAGGAAGATGATGAAGAAAGGGGGAAGAACAACACACGCATTGAAAAAAAAAAAGAACAACACACGCATTGAAAAAAAACAGCACATGCATTGAAAAAAAAGAAAGGTGGAAGAAGATGATAGAGCGGGTCGGTTCTTTTGCTCGTTTGGGCCGGGTCAGGAGCTTTGGGTAATGAGATTATATTTAACTTAAGTTATATAAATTTGTTAAACAAAAAATCCAGATTTTTGTTAAATGCGTATCTCACTCTTTTGAAGCGAATATGATATTTTGATATCAAGTATGAACTATTTTCGAAATATAAAAGTACCAACCGGTGTGTAAAACAACATTTGGTTGTTAAAGAGACCGGTGTCAGATATGGGCATACTCTCTGTCGATACCGGAACCACTTTAACAACTATGTACATGGAGGAGACTCCAGAACGAAGTGGTTGGATTTTGTGACGTTTGCTGGATTTGAAGAAAGAGAACGATGATGGATTAGCTTGGCACTTGTGCCAATTTGAAATGACTAAAACAAGAGCCATACCGATGAAGCGGGCTAGCTACCCCTAGCGGACACACTTCTTCGTATTACCATCATTTACAATGTGATTGATTGGTGCGCACCCTCCGAATTATGGGAGCGTTGGACGTGGTGGGTGATCATAGCTATGATGCGTTACCATCAGCCGAGAAGGGTAAACTGGTAGTATCCTACCTTGGACATTGCCTAACGTGCATTGTCATACTTTTATCTCTATATGAGACCCATACGATTTTGGTTTAGTGTTGTCGTATCACGGCGCATCCCTATCCACCGACCATTTATTGGTGTTTTATATGCAAATTGTATGACAATGCTTAAAAACGTATTAAGGGGGATCAATGTAAAGCCTTACACAAAGAAAAATATTTATTTTATTGATTAGACATTATATATGTAGCGTATTCTACTATATATAAATATTTTGACGGATCCTTAAGAGATGTAAAATCTGGTAACATCTCTTGAGTTATTGCACGCACGTTATACACTGGATAGGAGATGTGAAATCTTGTAAACATCTCTGATGCTATTACACTCATGTTATATGCGATATTGATTTGACTTACATAAGGATATTTTAGTCCCGACTCAAGTGTTTTGTCTTTTCATTACGCTCGGGTCAGTCTTGAGTTTTTCAGCTCATTGAAGATTTATTCTAGAGGACAAAGACGAAGATTTGGTATACTATTACTATTATTATCCCTGCATCATGTTGTATGTTGTATTACTTTATTTATTCCTGATGTATTTATAACTCTAATAAATGTTGTATAGATTATAATCAAATGTATTGTATAAACAGCTTCATGAACTGTTTATTTGATTATTATATTTTGTCGTTCTGCTACGAGATTCTGTGTTTGCTTTCTTCTTCTTTTCTTATTTTTCTTAATTAATCCCATTGATTATCTATATTTCGGATTGTTTAAGTCGGACATGTGTGGATTATTGTCGATTTAAACCTTCCGAAATGTGGGTCGTCACACTATTATTTTTTAATATATTCCCATTACCCTTATACAATGTAAGACACCCTAAAAAATCTCCACATTAGCTTGCATCCATCCATGTGTCTTCCACTATGCTAACACGATGCCTGCACCATATCGAGGCTTTGTTCATGTGCCATTCTACCAAATCTTATGTACCATGATCTAGCTCAACCTTAAGTCTAAATACTTAAGTCTACACTACTAGCCACCATATCTATTGCGCATTGTCCATTGTCTCAGGCGTTACCATCAGCTTGGATACCATGTCAAAATTTAAGAATTCATCTACACATCCTTCTATATGGGCAATATAGAGTTTGGTTAACACCTTTTAATAAAATGAATCTCTTGTTGTTACATGCGACCAAACATATATATATATATATACCACTCCACCTCCATTTTCAATCTACGTCCATTACCTCCATACAATGCGAGACACTCCAACAAATCGCCACATTGGCTCGCATCCATTCATGCGTCTTCCACTATGCCAACATTGATGCATGCATCATGTCGAGACTTTGTTCAAGTGTCATTCTACATGACCATATGAATCATGATCTAGCTCCACCGTAAGTCTAATTACTTAAGCCTACACTGTTATCCATCATGATTTACAGATCTCTTGCGCATTGTCCATTATCCCTGAGGTTACCATCGGCTCTAATACCATGTAGAAGTTCCTGGATCCGTCTGCACATCCCTCCGTGGAGAAAACATAGAGTTTGGTCAACATCTTTTAACAAAAGGAATCCCGTGTTGTTACATACGACCAAACTCATATATATATATACCACTTCATCTTCATTATTTTTCACGATGTGGGACATTCTTTTTCAATGTGCACCTATTACCCTTATATAATGCGAGACACTCCGATAATAAATTCATGACAGCGAAGTTAATTAACATTGATCCTCATATAACTAGATATATTTATCACTCTCTACAATAAAATGTAATAAATAAATAAAAGTTCAAAACTCCTATTATATGATATTTTTCAAATGATTCTAAAAGTTGAAACAAACCTAAAATCATGAAAGATTCTACAAATTCAAATGTTGGTGGATTCATTATAATGAAGATTAAAGTAATACATATATACAAATAAAATAAAAAATGAAAACATGGAAAAGAGCAAAGATATAGTTATAAATCAAATAACTAAACTATAAAAAGAAGAAAATGACAATGCCTTGAACTAAAGTGATATAGTAGAAGGTTCTCTTATTTTTTATTAGTTTTTTAATTCTTAGTAGAACCATGATCAAAAATCATTAAATGAAAAAAGTATTTGATCGTTAATGGGAGAATTATAAAAGATCATTTTACAAAAAAAATATCATTGCATTAATGAGAATAATAATGAAGATGCAATACAAAGTAAAAGGTTAAAATAATATTTATTTACCTCAATCAAAAGAACAAATTACATGAATGAAAATGAAAGGTTGAATTAAATGGTTGGAATTTAAAATTTAATGGAGATGAGAAGTAAAAAAAAGAAATGGGAATATGATAAAAAAATCATTTATAAAAAAAGAATTTTATTGCTAATGAGAGAATTATAGAACAACATTTTACTAAAAATATGTTTCACCTTTGAATTAATAAGAATGATAATGAAGAGGCAATGCAAATAAAAAGTTAAGATGATATTTAATAACCTCAACCAAAATAACAAATTTTATGCATGAAAATGAAGGGTTGAACTAAATGTTGAAATTTAAATTTTAACGGAAATAGGGAATAGGTATAAGAGGTAATTGAAAAAAGGTTCTTCTAACGAATAAGGGTTGAATATATGACTTTAGATTGAATGAGAAATTAAAAAATAAAAGGTGTGCTTGAACTTCTTGTATAATCAGAGCAGGTAACATGAAATAAATAAATAAACTAAAAGCTCAAAAATCTAAACAAATCACAATATTTCTCAATTGATTCATTGAACCTAAAATCATAGAATTTTTTTGCAAATTAGAATGTTGATAGATTTATATTGACGAAAATGAAAGTAATACTTATATAGATAAAAGATAGAAAATGATGAACATGGAAAAGAGTAATTATCTAATCATAAACCAAAAAGCTAAACTTAAAAAGTAAAAGTAGCAAATACCTTGAACCAAAGTGATATAATAGAAGCTTCTCCTATTTATATTAGTTTGTCGATTACGAAAGGGAGAACGATAAGAGATCATTTTATATAAAAAATTAAGTTACATTTGAATTGATGTGAATGATAATTGTAACGAAAATATAAAATTTGAGATGGGATTTATTTACTCAATCAAAGGAATATTACATGCATGAAGATGAAGGGTTAGAATAAATTGTTGGAGTTTAAACTTTAAATGGAGGTGAGAAGTGAAAAGGGAATAGTGTAGGAGATAATTGTAAAAGTTTCTTCAAATGAATGGGAGTTCAGTATATGAGTTCACACTGAATGAAGTATTGGGATAAAAGGTTATTTATTGAACTTTATATATTATGGAACATACTGCAAATGATAATATATAGAATAAAATCAATATTATTTGAAGGAAAAGGATTAAATGTAAAATTTATTATATTATATAAGAAGTTCAATATCTGACTTTGTTATAATTATGAAATTATAAATAATATAAAATACTGATAATAAATAAGAGATCTTTCATATACAACAACCATTAATTCATACACACACACATGATAGAAATAGAGAATTAAAGGAAATTAAAACATACTGTGTAATTTAGAAAAATAATTTGATAAGTTACCTAACATTTATCATTATGAATTTGAGCATAATTTCAAAGACATAGAGGTGTAGAGGTACTTCTTGAAATCGATTAATTAATGGATCCCTGATTCCTTAGTCGGTGTCTTATGCGATTATTCGTTGGAAAATGATAATTAATATAACAAAAATAAAGAAACTATAAAAATTAGAGACTGTCCATATACAACGATAATAAATTAGTAACTCATCAAGAGGAAGGGTTAATCCAATCAATTTTAACTTTAATATAGACACATGTAAAACAAATCTAAGTGTAGCACTTAAGAAAATTCAAAATATAACATGTTTAAATGAATTGTATATAGAGATTAAATTTATTTATGTACAACGTATAACAATAGTAACTTTTTTTAATATGTAAGAAAATAATTATTTTTCAGAACATAAATTGATGTCAACATGTTGTAATAAAAAAACATTAGAATAGAGTTAACAAAAAATCTCTCAAAAAGTATCATTAACTCCATTTTGGGAAAAGTACACATAAAAGGCGAATAAACTTATATAAATGGAAATCTGTAGAGGAGAGATCAAAACATACCTTTATAATACAACAGATCTTGTTTGTGTTAAATAAATTATAATAAGAATCATGATCTTAAGATCAATAATAGAAGCCTATTGCGATGGAAAGAATATTCATTTGAAAAACCAGGGAAAATTTTACCTTAGGTAATGATTAATGGAAAAGGATGCATGAAGGTTTCACTCGAACAAATTTGATAATTTAATGCATAATGTAATGAAGAAGGCATTTTTATTCATAGAGAAATTAATTTTGTTTTATGATTTTCTAAATGGTAAAGGATTGGGGAGGTGACGAGAATTAAAGATGACAAGACGGAGGGGATGAAGTAGAAGTCATTTAAGAGAGGATAACGGATTCGGATTAATTGCATTTTAATAGTAAAACTCAACGAAGGAAGTGTAAGCAGATTGCAAGGCAGTTAAAGAGAAAATTAACCCTTGAGTTGCCATTGCGTGAATATTTTTGTTTAGAGGATGTAATGGTAAAAAATGGCTAGAACTTGACATTGATGGAGAATAGAGAAAATAAATGATCTTATATTCTCTTTATATATAATACAATAAATTTCATATTGATGTTATAGAAAACAAAATAGTACATCTGAATTACAAATAATGTTCATATATATATATATATATATATATGTATGTATGTATGTATGTATGTATGTATGTATGTATGTATGTATGTATGTATGTATGTATGTATCTATGTATGTATGTATGTGTATTATAACACACACATATCTATTTTAAATTTTACAAAATAAGTCATAAGAATATATACTTTTATGATTTAGACGCTCTATTTATAATATTAGTGTAAAAAAACCAACCATATGGTATAATCATAAAATTAGTAACGCTTGATCTTTAGAAACTTTCATCTAATTCACGTGTAAAAATTCATGACTAAACCCTACATATATATTAAACAAAGTAAGCCAAGAGCTCAGGTTGGCATGGAGCGTGTAGAAGAGCTTGGGTCGGCATAGAGCGTATAGATGAGCTCGGATCGGCATGGAGCGTGTAGAAGAGTTCGGGTTGGCATGGAGCGTATAGAAGGGTTTGGCTCGGCAAAGGGTATTGTGGAGCTCAAGTCGGCATTGCATGCGACATTGCTCAGGTCAGCATTACGTACGCAGCTACTTAGGTCGGCATAGGGTACAAAGACTATGGGGTTGGCACACAGAGATGTTCGATTCGGCATAATGATACAAGTCTGCATAGTGAGTTGGGCTAAGCATTTATTATGGTAGGCCCAGTTGATCAGGTTGAAGGCTGCCTTCATCTATAAATACAGGGGCAGGGGGTCATTCTTGGGGATCCCTACTAAGGGAATACTCTACCATTCTTGTAATCAGTTTCTTTTTTCTCTAACTTGTATTCAAGCTATTTCTTGTGAATTGTAACTGTAATCAAGTGATTGATAATGCAATAAAGAGAGCATTCAGAATGAACGTAGGCAATCACGCCGAACCATTATAAATTCTGTTGTTTTTACTTTTTGCTATTCTTTCTTGCAATATATAGTGTTACTCCTCATTTTTCATTTGATTTCTTCGTTTATTTCACTACTCAAATTTATTTCGGGTGTTTTTGACCAATTTAGTTGCAAACAATAGTCATAAAAAAAAATTCATAGTAGGCATCCAATCTTGTAGTCAAATCAAGATCTCAATCAAATAAATCTACACATAAAAATAGTTCACCAAACTTTAGTAGTGTTTGGGATGTAATGTACATTAAATATTGATTATGATTAATACCAACTACAAATATTAAAGTCGTTTTGCATAATCAAGATCTAGTATGAATATAATATTCAATACGGAATCACTAAACTAATTAAACAATATTAATAAGAATTAGTGATTTTCCATCTTACACAAATCAAACATTAACCCATTTGTAAAATGAAATAAGGGTGTTGAAAATGTATATTACTTGTAAGTTGAGAATATTGGAGCTAGACTTTAGATGATAATCAAGATGAAAATCAATTCGATCTTGGTGAAAGCCATGGTTTTAGAAAATTAAAATACAAATTGACAATAGAATTAGGGTAGTTAATGGATGCTCGAAAAATTCAAAATCTGTTCGCTTTCGTATCCGAAAAGCGAATAAATATCCAATATCTGAAACGAATAAGAAGACATCCTCATCCGAAAATTATTCGTTCGGTTTTTGTCAAGATTATAGTTTAACTTATGTGTGTTTTAGTATAATGAAAGATATTTATTTATTGCTTTATTATGTTAGTAGTTTATATTATATGCACTTAATGCATATTAGCTGCTCAAAACTATTCATTATTATCAAATATTTTTTATTTGTAATAGTTTTATAATCGACGGGATCGAAAATTTTTTACTTTCTATTCATGTTTTTTTATTTATCGGTTGTTGGCGGATATGATAATGATCCGATATTCGAAAATAATTTCGGATGCGGATACAGATATGACAGTATCTGTATTCGAAAGTATCTGTTGATAGACCTAAATAGAATAGCAAAAAAATAACGAGACATTGAAATGAAGAAGTTGAAGAGATAAATAAAAAGACAAACATTTCTCTTTCAACCTAACTTGACAATTAATCTAAGATTTGAGAAAAGGTTAATATTTCTTTATGAAAATAAATACAGAAGAAATAGAGCATCTAAATACAAAACTTATCCTAAATCGGGTAGAATTGAGTATTAGAGGTGATAATGAACGAGGAGAAAGGATTCAAAATGCAAAACTTATACTAAACCAGTTAGAGTTGAGTATTAGAAATGATAATAAACATGGAGAAAGAATTCAAAATGTAACCAGTTAGAGTTGAGTATTATCGATGATACTGAACGTGGGGAAGAATTCAAACTGTCGAGAACTTTATATAGAGGCAAATTCTATTTGAACTTTAAAATTTGCTGAGTTGCCTTCTATTTTTACAAAAACATTCATGACAAAAATTACCTTTTCAACACTTTTTTGCTTAAATTTATATTTTACTTTTTTTTCTTCAAATTTTCTATTCACCACGCAGTGCCACTGCATGGTGCCCTGAAGGCACAACGTAGTGCTAATATGTGGAAGGGTATTTTTGGATTATTATTTTTTTCGACAGGAAGCAACTTAGCCAATTGAGAGTTTTTTTTTCCAGGAAAATAGACACAAGGACAAATTTAAAAATTTTTTAGGTTGAAGGACAGAAAGTTTTTTTTGGCTGAAGGACAATGCTAGTTATAACTAGCATTTTATACAATGTAAAACTGACTATAATACTAGTTATAACTAGCATTTTGTACAGTGTAAAACTGATTATAATACTAGTTATAACTAGCATTTTGTATAGTGTATTTTGTACATTGTAAAATTGACTATAATACTAGTTATAACTAGCATGTTGTATAGTGTAAAAGTTGAATAGAATACTACATATAACTGGCATTTGTTCTTCAGTCTAAAAATAAAACGTATGTTTTTTGTTTTATTGTTTAGCATTATATTCATTGACTGGGTTCAGTATTTGTACAGGTATATGCCGTCACACTAATTGACGGATCAAACAAATCAAGGAAAAGAGTATCCTCGATTTCATCGGCTTGCTTCGGTCTCTCTCCTCGTCAAACTAGGATTTTTCACCCGATTCTGATATGAATTAATCTCCTAATCGTCCCTCTCCGGTAAATTTCTCATATTTTATTGGATTTCAATAGTTACATGTGTTGTGCTCTGATTTTCTAAACTATGTGCCTTAAGCAGCATTTGTAGTATATTGCCTCATTTCCGATTTGAATTTAGTATTAGATTTTCATTTGCGACAGTTTATTTAATTCTACTGTCAAACAATAGGAATTTTATTTAGTATTTAGAAGTCGAAATTATGGAGATATTTCACCGTAGACTCTTATTAAGTGATGAAGTATAAGTGTTGCACTGAGTTTGAAAGTTGTTGGATATTTTTAAAGTCTGTTAATGAATTAGGCATGTTTATTTTCTGAGAAAAGGGATATTTCATTATCCTAAAAAAATTGTGCGTTTTCAGATCAATATTACTATGGCATTTAAAGGCATTCTTGGCGACCCGAGAACAAGAAATTCTGTAACTATATTCATCATATTTGGTATATGTGGATTTTTCTATGTATTTGGTGCATGGCAAAAAACTGGAATTGGAAAGGGAGATACCATAGCACATAAAATAACTGAACAAACTGATTGTTCCATCTTAAAAAACCTCAGATATGAGACTCATCATTCAAGGAGCGGAGTCTCAAATGACAATTTTGAAAATTTTGAACCATGTAATGATAAATTCACCGATTACACTCCTTGCCATGATCAAAAGCGAGCAATGAAATTTCCCAGAGATAATATGATATATAGAGAGAGACATTGTCCATCTCAAGAACAGAAGCTTAGGTGTTTGGTACCGGCACCTAAAGGTTATGTAGTGCCATATCCATGGCCTTTGAGTCGGGACTATGTGCCGTTCGTTAACGTTCCTTACAAGAGTTTGGTGGTCGAGAAGGCTATTCAAAACTGGGTTCAGTATGAGGGACATGTGTTTAGATTTCCAGGTGGAGGTACTCAGTTTCCTCAAGGTGCAGAAAAGTATATTGATCAGCTTTGTTCTGTCATCCCTATCGCTAATGGAACTGTTCGAACTGCATTGGACACTGGTTGTGGGGTATGTATAAATGTTCTATATGTTCAATATATGCACATCGTATGCACACATGTCAGTTTTTAAATATATGTATGCTCCAAGATATACGAGGATATTGGTCAAACTGTCCACTTTTTGAAACTCGAGCTTTGATTAGCTTAAACTATATTTCTCATTTAGTTATCTTCATTGCTTGTGTACTGCTTACCACCATTAATTTTTATGACCCACACTATTCATCTAGATTTTTATTCAAGGAAAGACCAGTTTACAATGGCAATCCATTTCAGACCTTTGAAGCGTGTTGGATTATATCCCCTAAAGACCAACTTGCTATTAGTTTAGATGCAGTTTATACTTGCCCTGTAAAAGAAAAAGTTCATCCCCATTGTAAACAGTTATAAATAAAATACGACGCTTGTGTTTGGGAGACACATACTTCCCTAGAGTTTACAAGCGAAGCTTGGTTCTCTAGGAATTTCAAACAAAAAGTACGTAAGCTATATTTGAATGTGTTCCAAAGCTTTTGGTTGTCCACGCCATCATAGATGGCACATAAAATTGTGGTGTATATGACAATGAACTCTAGCTCAATTTACAGGAAGGTTTTTACCCTAATGGTATTGCATATGCACATGTTTTCATATACTAAGTGTTGACTACTCTAGGTTGCGAGTTTGGGGGCTTACTTGCTGAGTAGGAATGTATTGACCATGTCATTTGCACCAAAAGATTCACACGAGGCACAAGTACAGTTTGCTTTGGAAAGAGGTGTTCCTGCTGTAATTGGTGTATTTGGCTCTGTAAAGCTTCCATACCCATCTAATGCATTTGACATGGCACATTGTTCAAGATGCTTGATTCCATGGTCTTTAAATGGTAAGAGTTGTATCAACTGTCATTAATCACTTAGCTCCTCATGCAATATAAATCTAAAAATCAACTTATGGCCACTGATATTTATATGAATAAATGATCCTCCACATGATCAGGTCGTTTGATGTTAATGCTTTAATTCAAATGATCCTCCACAATCATTGTTGTATTTGTTTATGCGTGTTTGACACTCATACGAAGCATAATCACAACAAGGCAAGGCGGGTCCTAAAAATTTTGGGGCATAGGACAATTTTAGGTTACGAGCCTTCTAAATTCATAATAATATATTTATTCAGTTTAAATAGCATGCATTAAATAAATTTAATGTATTTAATAATAGTAAAGTAGAAGAATTTGATAGTATTTAACACTTTCCAGACGTTCTAATTCGCTCGTAGTATTTTACATGCAGATTATAATTATTTATTGAAATTATTTGATTTAATCTCTAACTATTTTACATTTTAGTCCAGATGGTTTTCTTTTCAGAAATGGATATTTCGTTATAAACGATAAATCAAGGTTTGAGAACTCGGTTTCGCTTATTTGAGATATTTATAGTTTCGGTCGGGTTTGGAAATTTCGAATGTTTTAGTTTTAGTTTAAATTAACTTAGATTTTCCAAATGAACTTAAATTAGTGTAACTTTTAGCCCAAATCAGCCTAAAATTTTAAAATAATTTAAGGAAACCCACATTTTACCCTAAACAGCCCTATTTAAATTTAAAGTAAAACCAAATATACTTCGGTTCCTCACTAATTTCCCAGCACAACCCAGGCCAGAATATAAATCAAACTAAAGCAGCCCGTAAAAGACCTAGAACCCTAATTTTTCTTCAAGCCGACCCATTATGCAGTCCCTCCCATGCTTTGTAAGTTTCAACCCAACACAATGAAAGAAGCTTAAAAAAAGCAACAATAATTAAAAAAAAAACCACTTCATCGTCGCTCGAATTGGGAGCTGCTATTCTCAATTAATCGACTGCAACGCTAGAATTCAAGATAGAAGTGGAAGACGAAGCTGGAATGCAAAATAAAACGGAGGTAAGATTCGGTTTTGGACATGTGATGTTTGATTTTGTTGGTGTTGCAGCTTTTTGTTTTGAGTTCTGATTCTTTTAACCTTGCCCATCATAAAATGCAAATCTTTATGTTTTGGGGGTTTTGGCTATCTTCTCCCTACCAAAACGATCTTTTAATCTAAACTCGTACCGTCATCAACCGGAACCGAACCGAACCGAGATGGCCGAAATCTCATACCTTGAATAAACACACACACATATAACAAAAAATAATACTGTTAATCTACTAAATAATAATAAAGTAGATGAATTTGAGTACCCTTCGTTGATTTTGACACTTTCGAAGCATCTCTTTAATTCTTTGATGTTTTACGTTTAAATACTATTATTTATTCTTTGTACAGTTGTTTCATTTAATCTCCCTCACTATTTTACATTTAAGTTCGTATAGTTTTCTGTTCAGTAATTGATATTTCATTATAAATAATGTGTGTAAATGTAACAATAGTAAATCTATTAAATGACTGTAAAGTAGAAGAATTTGAGACCCCTTGCTGATTTTAACACTTTCCAGGCGTTTACATGATTCTCCAAGATATTTTACATTCAAATTACTATATTTTATTCTTTGTACAATTGCTTCATTTGATCTCTCTCGCTGTTTTACATTCAAGTTCATTTAGTTTTCTTGTCAAAAAGGATATTTCATCGTAAACAATAGTAGAGTTGAATCTTTAGATTATATTTAATTAAAATCGCTCATAATTTAAATTCTCATTCAAGTTACTATCTTTACGTTACTATCCACTGCTTTTTATTCGAATCAAGGTTATTTACTTGTTTTCATTTCATGGAGTCACAATGAGATCATATATCAATTGTGACATTTCACTTTTTAATGAAATTTAGTTTTTACAAATTTATATTAATAGAAATAATGAATTAAACTTACTATTGCTTTAAAATGTTTGATTTTCGTTTGAAGTTTTGTCACAAAAAGATTGAAATATGAACAACGGATAAAGCACAAAATGTTTTTAACAAAATTTAAATGATAAACAATTTCTCACATTTCAAATTTGGTTTACAGTTCCTTTTTTTTTTAATCTATAACTAAAAATAATGTTTTTTTATGTTGATTTGCATAAATTCTATATGATATTTTGATATTTGTTTCTAAGATTTTAAATGTACAAGATATATTGATTCATTGTTATTACACTTTCATTTTTAGATTATTTTTTCATCACTATCTCAACAAATATTTAAAAGTAGATTTAGGTACCATTTATCTAATCAAATATATGATATATACAATTCAAATTTTATCTTGATAAGTACTTATCTGAAAATTTTAACACAACATAAATTTTAAATCGACCAAATTAATATAATTAATATAATCAACAAAAATAAAAATAGAAAATGATTAACTAACATTTATTTAGTAGTATTAAATCCTAAGGATAATAAAATATATAACTCGTTTATATAAATAAATATGGCTAACGTACTTTTTTTTCATATATAAAAGTGAATAAACCACCTGACAAAAATTATATATTTAAACAAAAAACAAATTTGATTTGTTAGTGCATTTGCCTCAGCAAGCTCACTGTACATCGCATAACAAATTCTAATTCCTAACAATATATTTAAAATTTAAATATTTTTCTTTTTACAATATTACCATGTGGAACAAATGAGTGACAAGCTGATTAATAAGAAAATGTAAACGTGCTAATAAATTTAGGGCCTAACCAGAGTAGGGATTTAGGATGATTGACCTTTGGGCCCCTACTCAAGGCTGGCCCCAGAGTAAGGCACTTCCTCCAGAAACACTAGGAGTATAACAAACTAATAGTGCATCATTGTTTTTATGCCTAAATTATCTTTGTCGTGCGACGTCGCCTTTATAGACTTGATATCAAAATAATGACAAATCAATGTGTTTCCAGCAATCATAATTCATTTCATGTGCTTGTTAAATTTCATTTATTTTTAAGTTAATTCTAGCATTTAATGGAAATCCTTTCCATACTTCTGAATATTGGAGTCCTATGCACTGTATTTCTCCTTCCCTCTATAAGGTGTCAACCTCTTACTTAGGTCCCCTTTGTTTTTCTAAATTTGAGTAGAATTTATTCAACTCATTAGAATAATGAATAACGTTAGGAGAAATCAATCCTTTATATCGGACATTGTTTTGTAGATGGAATGTATATGATGGAGGTGGATCGGGTTCTTAGACCTGGTGGATATTGGGTGCTTTCAGGCCCTCCGATCAACTGGAGGAACAACTACCATGCATGGCAGCGGACAGAAGCTGATCTTGAAGCAGAACAAGCAAAAATTGAAGCAACTGCCAAACTTCTTTGTTGGGAGAAGATATCTGAGATGGATGAAATTGCAATATGGAGGAAAAGGGATGATGCTAATTCCTGTACTGTAAAGCAAGAAGAGCGTCCTGTTAGTACTTGCACATCAAAAGATGCTGATGATGTCTGGTAATTACCAAGATCCATGTATATAATTTTGCATATTCGATTGCTCTTTGTATACATCATCTGCAAAGATAGCCACTTCACTTGTTTATTAATGGTAAAAGTCTACCCAATGTTGGGAGATTCAGCTTTTCTAACATACTTTGAAAGCGGTCTGAACTACAGTTACAGTAGCATTTAAAATACTTTTCATCAGCTGCAGCTGCAATCTTGTAAATTTATAGATAACATTTTATGTATTGAGTAAAGAAGTAAGAAGCAACTAGTGCGGGTTAGTGATGTATAACTGAGAACCAAAAACTTAATCTATATTTTTTAGGAATAAAACAAGAGAAAAAAGGGGACAACGCACTAGCTAATATAGGCTGAAACTGTGATTTAATAACGGCGATGAATATAACAATGATAACAATGACGAAGGTCTGGAAGAAACATGAAAATGCTTAAATTAGCAAAGTATATGTCTTCTTTCATGTCGTTGATGATTTACAGTCTTTTGCTATTTTATTGAACCTGTTCCATATCTTAACTCAGAAATAAACTGTAATACTCTCTTTTGTATTGAGAACCATTGATTATCTTCGAAAGGTATTTGGTCCTAATGCAATATATAGCCACATTATTGTTGTCATTCATTTTTATATAGCCAACATATCACTAAACCAATGAGCCAAAATTAAATTTGCAACACCCAACGTGAATTGATTCTAAAATTTAATTTAATGGCAGATTGATATCTAGAAAATCTTTGCTCAATTTGTTAATCGTATCCAGTTACATTTATAATGTTTTTCTCTTTAAAATGAAATTAGGTACAAGAAGATGGAAGTTTGTATAAATCATTTTCCTGAGGCTTACAATGCAGTAGACTTGAAGCCTTTCCCCGAAAGGCTGACTGCTATTCCTCCCAGGATAGCTAGGAACACCGTTCCAGAAATGTCATCTGAATCTTACATGGAAGACAGTAAATTATGGAAAAATTATGTCGTTGCTTACAAACAAGTAAACAAATATATTGATAGCGGAAGGTATCGAAATATAATGGATATGAATGCCGGCATTGGAAGCTTTGCTGCAGCAATTGAGTCTCCAAAGTTATGGGTTATGAACGTTGTTCCGACAATTTCCGAGAAGTCTACTTTGGGCGTCGTATATGAGCGTGGATTGATTGGCATATATCATGATTGGTATGACTTATATTTTGAGTGTTTCTGTTAGCTTTTTTATTACAAGTTTTTCTGAGAATCGAACTCAAGATCTTTAATTACATAACAATCAAATATCTTATTACTACTGCTAGTGATTGTGGCTCTTAGATGAGATTTTGCAGACAAACTATTATATCATGCCTAATGGAAAGATATATATAATGTTATGATTTGCCATACCACATTAGGTTGAACATTACATATTTTGCCACTTGGTATCGAGCTTTTCTCATGTGTGCATTTATTCAAAACCATATAAAGCGGTTAGCTAAACAAACATTAATGCTTCTTGTATACAGGTGTGAAGCTTTTTCTACATACCCAAGGACATATGATCTTATACATGCCAATGGCGTGTTCAGCTTGTACAAGGACAAGTATGCTTGCTAAATCTATTAATTTTCTTTATTTTTTTATATGTCCTATTATAAAAACTGTAAGTACAAAAAAAATCACCTGATGTGTTGTAAACAGGTGCAAGATGGAAGACATACTCATAGAAATGGATCGGATATTGCGTCCAGAAGGTTCAGTTATAATTCGGGATGATGTAGATATGGTGATGAAGGTTAAAAAGATGGCAAAAGGCATGAGGTGGAACTCTAAATTAGCAGATAATGTGGTTGGTTCTTCAAATTCAACGAAAGTATTGTTTGTTGTAAAGCAATATTGGGTAGGTGAAAGCAAGAAAACAGCTGAAAGATAGTTGCCGCTACAATTTGTTATTTAAATAGTTTTGGGTTTTCTTGTTTGAGGTGTTGTAGCATTGTGCATTAATTAATATTTATAAATAAGAAGACAATGAAGTTTCGATGCATGGAACAACCTAATTTTAGGAGTACAGTTAAGATTCTTCTTAACTGTAAATGATTAAATTGATAATCACAATTAAATTGCTTGAATGCTGTGAGCATTCACTCTAGGCATCCCAACCACGAGCGTCATGAGTTGGGTATCAGTCTGATGTGACAGTTGGATATTTTCCGCTATGCCAACAACAGAGGAAACTCGATGTTTAGAAACTATGGTAAATCATATTTTCTATTTCAACTCGTTGTTATATGGATTTCCTCTTTATGTAAAAATCCCAATTCAACGCATACAACGATTAATTTAACTCAAATGCTCTTCACCCAAGTCCTCCATAGTATTTTTTTATTTTTTTTTATTTGCAAAATGTTAGAAGCAAGACAATTATTAAGCTGGTGGGAGAACGACGAAGAACAAGCAGAAACCACACAATGCACATTTAGAATTGCATCTCAGAACAACGAGTGTTAAAACAGTTTATATTAGACGACAACAATGATATTGGAGGAAGTGCTGTGGGAAGAAAGGGTAATCAAGCAAAAAAGCGTTTGAAAACGGGACCGTGATGATAGTCTATTTATGTAACAATCCTTCTCGATAAATTCCGGTGTTGCTTCATACTGAAGGAAATCTTTCAAAAAAATGTTATGACAATATTATGTCTTGGGATGTTCTGTTTGCACATCGAGAGAATGCTCGTAAACAGTTTGACCTTTTACCTTTACAGAGGATAACCTCCGTTCTCCGAATGCTGTGTTATGAAACTGCGATGACTCTTCACGACGACCGTATTAGAGTCAAAGAATGTGCTGCAACTGAAACACTGAAAGAGTTACGTCAAACACAATTTAACATTTTCGAGGAAGAATACCTTAGTTGTCCGCGGGTGCAGCGCAGCGGAAAGGAGGCTTGAGTTCTGTAAAAAGACCCGGTTCGATTCCTACTATGCACTTCCTATCCTATATAAATTTACCCGGAGATATGAGGGCTTGGATCAGCGGGCGACTTTACTATATCCTCCTCAGGAGTTTACCGGTCCGTCGGATTCTCCTGGTTTTTCAAAAAAATCAAAAAAAAATTAAAAAGAAGAAGAAGAGAATACCTTAGTTGTCGAGAGTAGTAGTTGAAAAATTAACGACAAAGTAAAGGGTAGCCTTAAGGGTGGTCATATATATTTAAATCTTGTAACGAACTTTTATTTTTTTTAAATGGGTAGTTAGATAGTAGTACATATCGGTACTACAAATCTTATAACGAATCTTGTTTGAAGTAAAAGTTTATTTTAAGTTTTATTTCAGTTTTTTATGTGTGTGTTTAAGAGCGCATTACAACATATAAGTATAAGTATCTTCAAACAAAGTGTTTAGTCAATCGTAGTTACTAAAGAGTTTGTAACCAAGAGTATTAGATTGTACTAATAAACACTTATCCTCAAATATCTTAGTCGAAGTTGTTTTGAGAACATGACATCGATACACAGATTGGAGCAATGCCCTCTATAAGATGGACGGTAATTTACCTATGTAACGACCCGCTATTTTGGACCATTCGCATCCGCACATGTCAGACTTGAATAATTCAAAATACCGCGTTGTTAATTTAAATTTGGCAAAACTGAACATATACAGTAAATAAGTAATCACAGATCACAGACACAGAGTAATAAATGCAGCGGAAGCAAAAGATAGTAGTTCATGAAGCTACTATATACATATCAGAGTTAAATAAGGTACAACAGATATCTCGGATACAATAATCAAATACAATAACAGAATACATCATTGGAATCAGCTGAATATCTGAAAGCTGGATAGATAGCTGGATCTCCAAGCGAAGCTCTAACTCCAAAGGTGAGTCTCGAATACTGGTACACTCAGTCTGACCCGAGCGTAAAGCAAAACACAAAACACTCGAGTCAGGATTAACATTCTTATATTTATAAATCCAACTCAAGTGAAATAGCAATTGAAATACAAGTAACTCAAAGGATGTTTGGAATAACCATCCTTTAAGGATCCGTTAAACTATCTACTATGTAGTAGTGTGCGATAAGTAGATAATGCCTATCAGTAATATAAGATATCAAAATAGTGTTAAGGCGTTACCATTATCCCCCTTAACACATTTTATATAAGCGTCATAGTCTATACAGCACTGTAAACTCCACCGTAAACTAGTGGGATATCAGGGAGTACTCCATAGGTATAACACAAAACAAATCGTAGTGGTCGCGTATAAAGGGATACAAGTATGACAAGGCACATGAGGCAATACCCAAGGTAGTGAAACTACCGTTTGCCTGATCCGGACTGGTGAGAACGCATCGCCGCAGCGATCGCAACACCGCGAAACAACACTCCCAAATCAAGGGTGCACCAATCGACAACAAGTAATGAGTAATTCGAAGAAGTGTGTTCGCTCGAGGCAGCTAACCCCCATTTGGCCCGGCACGGCTCCTGTTTTAGTCATTTACAATTTGACACAAGTGTCAAGGCTATCCATTATCGTTCTCTTTCTTCAGTCATCACGTACATCATTCCAACCACTTCATTCTGGATCACACTCCGCGCATAGTTATTAAAGTGGTTTTCGGTTTAGACAGTGAGTATGTCCCTAACCGATTCCGGTCTCTTTAATAACTTTCGTGATTATTACACCCATTGGTCATTTAATAAATTTCAAAACCAAATCAATTACAATTTCAAATAGAATTTGTAAATCAACATTTCATTTGTTCTTTCTAAACCAATTTCCAAAACTTACGTTTCAAAACTTCCAAATTACCATTTCAAAATCTTATAATACAATTTCAAATTTTATTTAAAACAATTCAAATATTGATTCAAGTTCGTATATAAGTTTCATTCCGAAATCATTTAAATCAATTTAATTTAACATTCAAATCAATTTAAATTCATTTATTGATTTCATTCAACATTCGTTAAGTAAATTTATCCTTCAAATCAATTTCTATTTAACTTCCAATTTATTAAATCAATTATTTAAGTTCAACTCCATTTTATCAAAACTTACAATAGCATTAAATTAAATTCATCAAATCAAATTCTTTACATTTCAAGTCTTACATAAATTTCAATAAACACATTTTATTTCTTGTTAAAGAAAATTCAATTTCACTTATTTGTTTACTTAGTTACAATTTCAAAACTCAATTTATAAAGAAACTTAATTTCACTTATTCAAGAAGTTCAATTTCACTTAACAAAGAATTCAATTTTTATTTAATTATTAAATAATTCAATCTTATTTAATTATTAAATAATTTCAAAACTTAATTATTAAATAATTTCAAACTTAATTATTAATAATTCCAAATTTTAAAACAACGTTCATTCATCATCTACTATGTTAATATTTTGATTCAGATTGTTAAGTATTAACATTTCCTTTCATTAAAATTCAAATTCCAACTTCGTTTCAAAACCATATTATTTATTTAAATAAAATCTTCATTTTATTTTTAAAACAAATCATTGACCAATTGGGTTTTATTTAATTCTCTATCCTAAGTCAAGTTCATTTGGGTATTTATCATTTCAACCCGATTCCAATTCAATTCAAAATCAAACATAGCAAAGGGAACTTGCAGTGTGATAACTGGGATGGTGTCAAAGTAAATAAACAAGCAATAACAACAATCAATATCAATCCAATAATCAATTCAGATAATCCCGAAATAATCGTATTAATTCACATTGTTATTTGTGTAAATTAATAAAATTATTTCTAGAATCTACACTATCATTTCATGTAGATTAAAGATTATTACACTAATATTTATACGGTTCTTCAATTGTCATTCGATTTCAATTTTAACACTACAACAATTAATCAAATATACGTTCAATGGTTCAAAGTGTAATTATCACTATTCTACATGTCAATTAATTTAACAATTAAAAGGGGTCATATTCAACTAATCAAATTCAACATATGTGTCGATTCAAATTTTAATTATCCTACGTCAAATTTATTTGCATAATATTTATCACTTTATACATTACAATTTAACATCCAATATAAACAACAAACAATCAATCAATTATCAATCAATGGAATTATCATCGTATAATTAACAAATAATGGTGTCAGATGTCACAGGTGAACTGATACAGGTAATAACATATATAACAGTGTAAATAACTAACAGCAGCATATTTCAATTGTCGTTTCAATTGAAATCAAATTTAATAAATAAAAGAATATTAATCGTGAGTGATTACTCACCTTTCGAGGCTAGAGATGATTTGAGTCACGAATCCAAGCACAAATTCCAAATCAAAGCAAGGTTGGCACGAATTCGACAAAGCTGATAGATATGAAATAGAATACATCGAATTAGAGCTGGATTGATGATAGTTGATACGGGTGAACTGGTATATAAGAATCATATCCTTCATTCGACAATATTCAATTGAAATGTATACGTGCATTTCAAAATCGTTGTTTTAAATTTTAAACACATATACAAAATGCCTACATAATATGTTCGAAATAAATACTTATGTAAATATTTAAATATCACTTTATATATATATACAACAACAACAAACTTATGATTTCAAATCCCTACATACATTACTAAGCCATTCCTAACAAACTAACAACATTTATATAAAATTGCAATAAAATCTTATACGACAGTTTTTTTTAAAATAATAATAATAATAATAATAATAAAGAATAACAAAATAAATAAAATAAAATATGTAACGACTCGCTATTTTGGACCATTCGCATCCATTATAAGTGTATAGGTAGACACTCATGCCGGAGTTGAATTGCTCAAAATACCACGTTGTTAATTTAAATTTGGCAAAACTGAACATATACAGTAAATAAATTATCACAGATCACAAACACAGAGTAATAAATGCAGCGGAAATAAAAGAGATAGTAGTTCATGAAGCTACTATATGAATATATAAGATACATCAGAGTTTACAACAGAAGAGTAATACGATACATCAGAGTTAAACCAGATACAACGGAAGAGTAATACGATACATCAGATACAAATCAGAATACATCACTGGAATCATCGAATACCGAAAGCAGAATAGATGGCTGGATCTTCAAGCAAAGCTCCAACTTCAAAGGTGAGTCTCGAATACTGGTACACTCAGTCTGACCCGAGCGTAAAGCAAAACACAAAACACTCGAGTCAGGATTAATATTCTTATATCAATAAATCCAACTCAAGTGAAATAGCAATTGAAATACAAGTAACTCAAAGGATGCTTGGAATAACCATCCTTTAAGGATCCGTTAAACTATCTACTATGTAGTAGTGTACGATAAGTAGATAATGTCTATCAGTAATATAAAGATATCAAAATAGTGTTAAGGCGTTACCATTATTCCCCTTAACACATTTTTATTTCCTAGAGCATATACAAGACCGTAGTTTCCCCAAAACCGGAAGTCACCAGAGGGCAATCCATATACTAAAGGTACAAACCAAAATCGTAGTGGTCGCGTATAAAGGAATACAAGTATAACAAGGCACATGAGGCAATACCCAAGGTAGTGAAACTACCGTTTGCCTGATCCGGACTGGTGAGAACACATCGCCGCAGCGACCGCAACACCGCGAAACAACACTCCCAAAATCAAGGGTGCACCAATCGACAACAAGTAATGAATAGTTTCGAAGAAGTGTGTTCGCTTGAGGTAGCTGACCTCCATTGGCCCGGCACGGCTCCTGTTTTAGTCATTTCCAATTTGACACAAGTGTCAAGGCTATCCATTATCGTTCTCTTTCTTCAGTCATCACGTACATCATTCCAACCACTTCATTCTAGATCATCACTCCGCGTATAGTTATTAAAGTGGTTTTCGGTTTAGACAGAGAGTATGTCCATAACCGATTCCGGTCTCTTTAATAACTTCCGTAATTATTACACCGATTGGTCGTTTAATAGATTTCAAACCAAATCAATTTCAATTTCAATTTGAATTTGTAAATCAACATTTCATTTGTCTTTCTAAACAATTTCCAAAATTTACGCTTCAAAACTTCCAAATTACCATTTCAAAATCTTATAATCCAATTTCAATCTTTATTTAAAACAATTCAAATATTCATTTAGATTCGTATATAAGTTTCATTCCGAAATCATTTAAATTAATTTAATTTAACATTCAAATCAATTTAAATTCATTGATCGATTTTATTCAATATTCATTAAGTAAATTTGTCATTCAAATAATTTTTATTAAATTTCCAATTCATTAAATCAATTACTTAAGTTCAACTTCATTATACCAAAACATCAAATTGAATTAGGTTAGATTTGTCAAATAAATTCTTTAAATTACAAGTCTTACATTAATTTCAATAAATCACATTTTATTTCTTGTTAAAGAAATTCAATTTCACTTATTTATTTACTTAGTTACAATTTCAAAGCTTAATTAATAAAGAACTAAATTTCACTTTTTCAAGAAGTTCAATTTTACTTAATAAAGAATTCACTTCAACTTAAATCATTAAATAATTCAATCTTATTTAATTATTAAATAGTTCAAAACTTAATTATTAAATAATTTCAAAGTTTAATAATTTCAACTTAATTATAATTTCAAACTTAATTATTAAATCATTTCAAACTTAATTCAATCATTTCTCAAATTAAACAACGTTCTTTCATCAATTTCTTTATTAATATTTTGTTTCAGATTATTAAATATTCACATTTAAATTTCATTAAAATTCAATTTCCAACTTCGTTTCAAAACCATATTATTTATTCAAATAAAATCTTCATTTTATTTTTAAATCAAATTATTGACCAATCGGGTTTTTATTTAATTCTCTATCCTAGGTCAAAGTTCAATTTGGGTATTTATCATTTCAACCCGATTCCATTCCAATTCAAAAATCAAAACATAACAAAGGGAACTTGTAGTGTGATATCTGGGATGGTGTCAAAGTAAATAAACAAGCAATAACAACAATCAATAACAATCCAATAATCAATTCAAATAATCTCGAAATAACCGTATTAATTCACATTGTTGTTTGTGCGAATTAATATAATTATTTCTAGAATCTACACTATCATTTCATGTAGATTAAAGATTATTACACTAATTATTCTATGCAAATTTTTCACTTGTCATTCAATTACAATTTTATACTACAACAATTAATCCAATATACGTCGATGGTTCAAAGTGTAATCATCACTATTCTACATGTCAATTAATTTAACAATTAATAGGGGTCATATTATACAATGTTATTTAACCAAATTTACACATGTGTCATTTCAAATTTTAACTATCCTACGTTAAATTCAATTTCAAATTATGTATCACTTACAACATCAACAATTTAACGTCCAATTGTAAACATCAACAATCAATCATTTAACAACCAAACTGTATTATCATCGCATAAATAATTAATAGATATTGGTGTCAGATGTCACAGGTGAACTGATACAGGTAATAACATAAATAACAGTATAAATAACTAACAGCAGAAATATTTCAATTGTCGTTTTAATTGAAATCAAATTTAATAAATAAAAGAACATTAATCGTGAGTGATTTCTCACCTTTCGAGACTAGAGAAGAAAGACACGAACGAGTATCGAATCCAAACGTGAAGTGAGACAGGCACGAATTCAATGACTAAACGGTACGACGGACCGAAAGCTGATAGATAGGAATAGACGAAATCAAATCAGAATTTTATCGTAGGATATAATTTGTATAAGTGAACTCACAGGTAAATATATATAAATCATGTTTTAAATTCAACCATATATTAAATATAAATATGGTTTTCAAAAATCATAGTTTTAAATTAAAACATATATATAAAATCAACATATATACATTACTTACAGTCCATAGTTTAAAAACTTGAATATAATTACATAGTAAAAAAAACAGATCATAATATAAAATAAACTAACATACGACTGTTTATACACCTATACACAAACAAGCAGATTTTCCAACTTCCCTATATAAGCCGCATATAACTATAGAGACTATTACGACAAGTATTGACCCAAAATCAACCTACAACTATATCTATAAAACTAAACAAACTTATGCTTTTAAAAGTAACAAAGCATATGGATACTTCCACTGTTATGCAAGCATATCTACTTGAATTATGACGTTATATAATGTGTATATTATAGACAATATTTACTATAAATTTCAGTATAAACCCATATATACCCTAAAATAGTACAAAATACTTAAGCAACTCAGTTCATATACTCACGTATATGTTTAAATCGATATATAAGCTTGCACATAAATCTGTATTCAAAAAAACGATAAAATTAACTTTGTTATAAACTCAATCAGATGAAATACAGACTAAATATAGTATACATTTAAATATATGTAAGTTTTAAAACCCATAAATTTCTTAAAACCAAATACATAAGAGACATAACTTTAATATATACAACAGACTCATTCCATAAAATTTTATATAACTAACATATTTTATATAGCTTAATATATATAATATATCATTTTAACATAGTAAAATTTACTTCAACTCTGCTAAAACAAAACAATCTGTATGCAATCTCTGACCATATTCAAACCAACTGAGTATACACTACTGATATAAGCATATTCATATTTATTTTTTATTTTTTTTATTTTTTACAACCGAACAACTAACAACTTATCAAATAAAAAAAATAGCTTATATTGTATACACAGCATAAAATAACTAGGCCTATACAACTTACAAACTATTACAACATTAAGCAGGTACCTTATAACATAAAGAAGGGAAAAAGGACAGTCAGAGCAGCCCGAACTTGGAGTTTGGATCGGCGAGTCGATGTACTGTTGTAGCCAAAGCGATGGAGAGTTTTAAGAATCAGGTGCGGGATGATATGAGCGGTGAGCTCCAGCTCCATGGCAGGGTCGGTTGCATGGAAACACGTGGAGGAAGATGGAGGCTTGCGGTTTTAGGTGGCTTTGGGTGCGGATGCGGCCGGAGGTGGAGCGGGTCTCCGGTGGCTGGCGCGAGGGCCAGTGGGTAGTGGAGCAATAAGGGTAGCGGGCTGGACAAAGGTGAATGCGGGCCTTGCGGGAGAAAACGTGGATGTGAGTTGAGTGGTGGTTTTGGTTGAACGGCTGAGTGAGAGGGTGGTGAAATGATATATAAGCTTTGTAAAACATGTTATACTTTCTCTAAAAAGAAAGAATGAAACAGGAAGAAGAGTCTGGAAGAGTGAACAGAGAAAAGGTAATGGGGGAAATGAACGAATGGCCAGAACCACTATATGTTGGAACCAGTGTAGAAAAGCAAAAGTCTCTGCAAATTCTGAAAATAATGATGGCTAGTGGCCATTGATTTTGTGTACGGTGGAAATGAAAAATGAAAAGGCACAACAAAAACTGAGGTATAGAAAATGACAAAAGCTATGAGTGTGAATTCAAAAAAAATAAATAAATAAATAAACGCTAATGACTATTGGTATTTCAGGGGTAAACGAAAAGAAAGGAAACCAAAAAGTTAAATGTCGGATACCGATATTGTTTCTTGTTTTATTGATTTCCCAATGTATCGGACGTCGAAACACACATCCGAATATAATGTGAAGATCAGCACGGCAAAACGGTCAAAATGATATACAGATATTTGCGGTATGATTGAATTATAAAAATTCGATTTTTTTACTAATGAAAAATGCAGCAAAAACGCTGAAAAATAAGATCGACGGAGCCAAAGATGTCCGAATTTGGAAAATTAACGAACTGACATCTTGCTCAGAAGATGGTTTAGAATTTTTCTATGTAAAAATATTTAGGTTTCGGAAACATTTTATTTTCATCGCTTTTTAACAGATTAAATTGAAGTAAATTTACGCGCGAAATAAACTTTCATATTTTCGGACGAAAATTTTCCAGTTGCTATGTTTAACTAAACGCATTCCAAATATCAAATTTATATTTCAAAATTTTATCGTTTAAAATTTCAACTAATTACGTTATTAAAATAGTTGAAATTTACGGGTCGTTACACTCTCCCCCACTCAAAACTTTTCGTCCCCGAAAAGGAACGAGGTAGGAGAATAGAAACAACCAGAAAGAAAAACAGATTTGAAATACAAAATAACAATTAATTTAAACCATATAAATTCAAATTTTAATTAATTGATATTCAATAATTGATTTAATTCATTTGATTTCACTACAATCAATCTCAACTATTACTAAATTCATTATTTTACTATCTCATTTCTTCAATTTACAATTTTTAAAAAAATAAATTTGAATAGTCTTTTATTATAATCATATGTTCTTCAACAATTTTAAATTCTTCTTTATTCCAAATTACTGTTAAATTTATTCCACTTAATATATCTACTCACATATATTTAACCCATATAAATTAATTTAAAACATAAAAGTTTCAATTTAAATTAATTTACATCTATTAATTTCTTTTAAATTCAAGGTATTTTCATATGTTGATCAAATTTCAATTTATTAATTCTTTCAAAACAAATTTATTAATTCTTTCAAAACAAATTTATTTCATTATTAACTGAGTTTACTTATTATCTTATCTAACTCTATTAACATCCTTATAATCAAAATTTAGTGTATAACATTTATTATAAACACTCAAATTTTATTTATAAATTCAATTTATCTTATATATTATCCAATTACATATTCAACTTCTGAATGATTTAGGTAAGTTGTATTAGAATGCAGTTGAACAATATACAAATAAAATTTTCCAAATTCAATTATTCAAGTTTAAATATTTATTCCAAATTTTTGGTCTTATTTATAATTAAAATCATCCTTTAACAAAATTTAAGAATTAGATTTCCGATTAACTTTAAACAATTTAGAGATATATACAATATATTTATATCAAATCAAATTAAATTTTAAAATAAGATACCTATATATATGTAAATCAAAATATACTGAAGAATTAAAACAAAACCGTAGCAAAGCTACAGAATAGTATCTCCACTTCGAAACTCGAAAATGAATGTCGATGATGCGGCCGCCATCACCGAAATTATTTTCCAGCGACAAAGAGAAGAGCACTGATTTCAACATTTAAAAGTTCTTTGAAAACGATTTCTATTCGAAAATACTTTCAATATATATACTTTAAATTTTTAAAAGCCAAAGTTCGAAATCACCGGAAACTAATAAATTCTCAAGTTTCTGAATTTAATTCATTTCAAATTCCAATCAATTTATAACCAAGTTTATAAATTCATTTATTTATATTATACAATAGTCAATGGTTTACAAAACAATAAATAAAAATCAAATATTATTATTTCAGACAACAAATTCATTAGCAATTTAATTTCAGAAAACTTATATTTATATATAATATAATCACACAAAACTTTTATTTTATTTACCAAATTTGAAAACGATATTGTGTCAGTTTTCTCTGATCAAGTGTTTTGGAAATCCTATCGATAGCGTTGATCAGACGAATCGATCGGAAACCCAAATCAACATCAACAACACAATGTATATTAAAACATTTTATATATTAATTTACAAATACACTCTCTCGCTCGACGATACAATAATGGATTTCAAAGCAAGGATAGAGATTCAAATTTGATGGACTCAAATCAAAGAGAATTTTAAATTCGAAGATAGATTGAAACAAAGCCAAGATGATTAAATAATCAAATAGGAAGATGAATAAGTTATTAGATCGCGGGCAACCTTAACCGGGTCGACCGTGACTTCAAGATAGGATCGATGCAGAATTCCGAGGTAAATCTACATTTGATCTCAAGAAATAGAATTCAGGTATGGCGGGAAATAGGTAGCATCGTAAACCGAGGATACAGAAATCTCCGGTAAATCAATGTCAATTGTAAAGGAGTTTCACCCCTTTACAAATCATTCGAAGATTGGCGAGACCGCCGATCTATTATAAATATCATTCAAAATGGAGTTATGGGGTGCTCCAGAATTGAAAGAAGACGAATAGTGAGGGACACGAATGAATTTCGGAACCGAGGGGAACGTTCCAAAATTCAAAGGAATTGAGTCAAAGGAAGAGATTGAAACTCGAATGAGAGTGATTCTGTAAATACATTTACCTTATATGCTGAGTTTTGCCTTGAGCTACCAAAGCTCTGATGCCAACTGTAACGACCCGCTATTTTGGACCATTCGCATCCATTATAAGTGTATAGGTAGACACTCATGCCGGAGTTGAATTGCTCAAAATACCGCGTTGTTAATTTAAATTTGGCAAAACTGAACATATACAGTAAATAAATTATCACAGATCACAGACACAGAGTAATAAATGCAGCGAAAATAAAAGAGATAGTAGTTCATGAAGCTACTATATGAATATATAAGATACATCAGAGTTTACAACAGAAGAGTAATACGATACATCAGAGTTAAACCAGATACAACGGAAGGGTAATACGGTACATCAGATACAAATCAGAATACATCACTGGAATCATCGAATACTGAAAGCAGAATAGATGGCTGGATCTTCAAGCAAAGCTCCAACTTCAAAGGTGAGTCTCGAATACTGGTACACTCAGTCTGACCCGAGCGTAAAGCAAAACACAAAACACTCGAGTCATGATTAATATTCTTATATCAATAAATCCAACTCAAGTGAAATAGCAATTGAAATACAAGTAACTCAAAGGATGTTTGGAATAACCATCCTTTAAGGATCCGTTAAACTATCTACTATGTAGTAGTGTACGATAAGTAGATAATGTCTATCAGTAATATAAAGATATCAAAATAGCGTTAAGGCATTACCATTATTCCCCTTAACACATTTTTATTCCCAAGAGCATATACAAGACCGTAGTTTCCCCAAAACCGGAAGTCACCAGAGGGCAATCCATATACTAAAGGTACAAACCAAAATCGTAGTGGTCGCGTATAAAGGAATACAAGTATGATAAGGCACATGAGGCAATACCCAAGGTAGTGAAACTACCGTTTGCCTGATCCGGACTGGTGAGAACGCATCGCCGCAGCGACCGCAACACCGCGAAACAACACTCCCAAAATCAAGGGTGCACCAATCGACAACAAGTAATGAATAGTTTCAAAGAAGTGTGTTCGCTTGAGGTAGCTGACCTCCATTGGCCCGGCACGGTTCCTGCTTTAGTCATTTCCAATTTGACACAAGTGTCAAGGCTATCCATTATCGTTCTCTTTCTTCAGTCATCACGTACATCATTCCAACCACTTCATTCTAGATCATCACTCCGCGTATAGTTATTAAAGTGGTTTTCGGTTTAGACAGAGAGTATGTCCATAACCGATTCCGGTCTCTTTAATAACTTCCGTAATTATTACACCGATTGGTCGTTTAATAGATTTCAAACCAAATCAATTTCAATTTCAATTTGAATTTGTAAATCAACATTTCATTTGTCTTTCTAAACAATTTCCAAAATTTACGCTTCAAAACTTCCAAATTACCATTTCAAAATCTTATAATCCAATTTCAATCTTTATTTAAAACAATTCAAATATTCATTTAGATTCGTATATAAGTTTCATTCCGAAATCATTTAAATTAATTTAATTTAACATTCAAATCAATTTAAATTCATTGATCGATTTTATTCAATATTCATTAAGTAAATTTGTCATTCAAACAATTTTTATTAAATTTCCAATTCATTAAATCAATTACTTAAGTTCAACTTAATTATACCAAAACATCAAATTGAATTAAGTTAGATTTGTCAAATAAATTCTTTAAATTACAAGTCTTACATTAATTTCAATAAATCACATTTTATTTCTTGTTAAAGAAATTCAATTTCACTTATTTATTTACTTAGTTACAATTTCAAAGCTTAATTAATAAAGAACTAAATTTCACTTATTCAAGAAGTTCAATTTTACTTAATAAAGAATTCACTTCAACTTAAATCATTAAATAATTTAATCTTATTTAATTATTAAATAGTTCAAAACTTAATTATTAAATAATTTCAAAGTTTAATAATTTCAACTTAATTATAATTTCAAACTTAATTATTAAATCATTTCAAACTTAATTCAATCATTTCTCAAATTAAACAACGTTCTTCCATCAATTTCTTTATTAATATTTTGTTTCAGATTATTAAATATTCACATTTAAATTTCATTAAAATTCAATTTCCAACTTCGTTTCAAAACCATATTATTTATTAAAATAAAATCTTCATTTTATTTTTAAATCAAATTATTGACCAATCGGGTTTTTATTTAATTCTCTAACCTAGGTCAAAGTCCAATTTGGGTATTTATCATTTCAACCCGATTCCATTCCAATTCAAAAATCAAAACATAACAAAGGGAACTTGCAGTGTGATATCTGGGATGGTGTCAAAGTAAATAAACAAGCAATAACAACAATCAATAACAATCCAATAATCAATTCAAATAATCCCGAAATAACCGTATTAATTCACATTGTTGTTTGTGCGAATTAATATAATTATTTCTAGAATCTACACTATCATTTCATGTAGATTAAAGATTATTACACTAATTATTCTTTGCAAATTTTTCACTTGTCATTCAATTACAATTTTATACTACAACAATTAATCCAATATACGTCGATGGTTCAAAGTGTAATCATAACTATTCTACATGTCAATTAATTTAACAATTAAAAGGGGTCATATTATACAATGTTATTTAACCAAATTTACACATGTGTCATTTCAAATTTTAACTATCCTACGTCAAATTCAATTTCAAATTATGTATCACTTACAACATCAACAATTTAACGTCCAATTGTAAACATCAACAATCAATCATTTAACAACCAAACTGTATTATCATCGCATAAATAATTAATAGATATTGGTGTCAGATGTCACAGGTGAACTGATACAGGTAATAACATAAATAACAGTATAAATAACTAACAGCAGAAATATTTCAATTGTCGTTTCAATTGAAATCAAATTTAATAAATAAAAGAACATTAATCGTGAGTGATTTCTCACCTTTCAAGACTAGAGAAGAAAGACACGAACGAGTATCGAATCCAAACGTGAAGTGAGACAGGCACGAATTCAATGACTAAACAGGTACGACGGACCGAAAGCTGATAGATAGGAATGGACGAAATCAAATCAGAATTTGATCGTAGGATATAATTTGTATAAGTGAACTCACAGGTAACTATATATAAATCATGTTTTAAATTCAACCATATATTAAATATAAATATGGTTTTCAAAAATCATAGTTTTAAATTAAAACATATATATAAAATCAACATATATACATTACTTACATCCCATAGTTTAAAAACTTGAATATAATTACATAGTAAAAAAACAGATCATAATATAAAATAAACTAACATACGACTGTTTATACACCTATACACAAACAAGCAGATTTTCCAACTTCCCTATATAAGCCGCATATAACTATAGAGACTATTACGACAAGTATTGACCCAAAATCAACCTACAACTATATCTATAAAACTAAACTAACTTATGCTTTTAAAAGTAACAAAGCATATGGATACTTCCACTGTTATGCAAGCATATCTACTTGAATTATGACAACAGTTATATAATGTGTATATTATAGACAATATTTACTATAAATTTCAGTATAAACCCATATATACCCTAAAATAGTACAAAATACTTAAGCAACTCAGTTCATATACTCGCGTATATGTTTAAATCGATATATAAGCTTGCACATAAATCTGTATTCAAAAAAACGATAAAATTAACTTTGTTATAAACTCAATCAGATGAAATACAGACTAAATATAGTATACATTTAAATATATGTAAGTTTTAAAACCCATAAATTTCTTAAAACCAAATACATAAGAGACATAACTTTAATATATACAACAGACTCATTCCATAAAATTTTATATAACTAACATATTTTATATAGCTTAATATATATAATATATCATTTTAACATAGTAAAATTTACTTCAACTCTGCTAAAACAAAACAATCTGTATGCAATCTCTGACCATATTCAAACCAACTGAGTATACACTACTGATATAAGCATATTCATATTTATTTTTTATTTTTATTTATTTTTTACAACCGAACAACTAACAACTTATCAAATAAATAAAAATAGCTTATATTGTATACACAACATAAAATAACTAGGCCTATACAACTTACAAACTATTACAACATTAAGCAGGTACCTTATAACATAAAGAAGGGAAAAAGGACAGTCAGAGCAGCCCGAACTTGGAGTTTGGATCGGCGAGTCGATGTACTGTTGTAGCCAAAGCGATGGAGAGTTTTAAGAATCAGGTGCGGGATGATATGAGCGGTGAGCTCCAGCTCCATGGCAGGGTCGGTTGCATGGAAACACGTGGAGGAAGATGGAGGCTTGCGGTTTTAGGTGGCTTTGGGTGCGGATGCGGCCGGAGGTGGAGCGGGTCTCCGGTGGCTGGCGCGAGGGCCAGTGGGTAGTGGAACAATAAGGGTAGCGGGCTGGACAAGGGTGAATGCGGGCCTTGCGGGAGAAAACGTGGATGTGAGTTGAGTGGTGGTTTTGGTTGAACGGCTGAGTGAGAGGGTGGTGAAATGATATATAAGCTTTGTAAAACATGTTATACTTTCTCTGAAAAGAAAGAATGAAACAGGAAGAAGAGTCTGGAAGAGTGAACAGAGAAAAGGTAATGGGGGAAATGAACGAATGTCCAGAAACACTATATGTTGGAACCAGTGTAGAAAAGCAAAAGCCTCTGCAAATTCTGAAAATAATGATGGCTAGTGGCCATTGATTTTGTGTACGGTGGAAATGAAAAATGAAAAGGCACAACAAAAACTAAGGTATAGGAAATGACAAAAGCTATGAGTGTGAATTCAAAAAAAATAAATAAATAAATAAACGCTAATGACTATTGGTATTTCAGGGGTAAACGAAAAGAAAGGAAACCAAAAAGTTAAATGTCGGATACCGATATTGTTTCTTGTTTTATTGATTTCCCAGTGTATCGGACGTCGAAACACACATTCGAATATACTGTGAAGATCAGCATGGCAAAACGGTCAAAATGGTATACAGATATCAATGGTATGATTGAATTATAAAAATCCGATTTTTCTATTAACGAAAAATGCAGCAAAAACGCTGAAAAATAAGATCGACGGAGCCAAAGATGTCCGAATTTGGAAAAATGACGAACTGACATCTTGCTCAGAAGATGGTTTAGAACTTTTCTATGTAAAAATATTTCAGTTTTGGAAACATTTTATTTTCATCGCTTTTTAACAGATTAAATTGAAGTAAATTTACGCGCGAAATAAACTTTCATATTTTCGGGCGAAAATTTACCAGTTGCTATGTTTAACAAAACGCATTCCAAATATCAAATTTATATTTCTAAATTTTATCGTTTAAAATTTCACAAAATTTCAACTAATTACGTTATTAAAACAGTTAAAATTTACGGGTCGTTACAAAATATATATACACATCATATTGGAAACTAACCATATACGAAAATTTTGAACAGAACAAAGTATATCAAATTGAAGTACGGCTGTCATCTGTAAAACACCTATATAGCTAAACTTTTATTAATATCTATATTCTGAAATGCTTAATCTAACATACTAACAGCTAACACATATAACCAAATTATATATACCAATCATAAAACAAACCATAACCTAGCTTTAAAACAGTTTAACCAATATATCTCCACTACCCAAAATCTGATTCGACTATATAAATATACATTATAAACCAAAAATCCTTTCAAAATATAACCAACTTTGCTTATATATTTATATATACGGAAAATATATAACAGTTCAAGATATAGATAACACCTATACAACTACACTATTTGTTTTCAACTATATATATATTCTTATATCATATTTTAACTTCACTTATAAACAATATTCCAATAATAACTTCATATATGAGTATACTTTACAGGTTTTACAATTACAGAGACAGTTATAAATGACATCATTTCATAATAAAATGTATATATACAAATAAAGTAACGTATTCAAATATACTTACGAGATAATGGGAGGAGGAGGCTCAGCCAACTAGAAAAGGAAAAGAAAGAAGGCGGCAAGGGTGGTCGATCAGGCCAAGAGATGGAGAAGGGAGGCGTGAGCCTGGGTGGAGGTTGATAGGCGAAGCTAGTGGCTGAGGTAGGTGCGGTTGTGGCGATTGGAACATGCTCGGCCAGAGCTTGGATATTGGGTGGCGGGGTCGAGTTGCATGGAAAGGAAGGCTCGGATGTGGGCTGTCGGAGGGGAAACGGCGGGAACGGAGGAGCGGGGTAGGAGCTGCAGCTCACTGATGTTGGCTTCGGGCTTTAAGGGTGTAGGTTGGTCTGATAGAGTGGTACAGTGGTTGTGGAAGGAAGATGCTAGCTGAAGTGGATGGGAGACAAGGAGGTCGATGTGTTGGAAACTGCTACGTTAAGGGGAGGTGGAGGTAGAAGTCAGACAAGGAAAGATAATGGGTTCGGGGGGCGATGCTAATGGAGAGAGTGGTGCAAGTCAAAGGTGAATGGCTAGTAAGGTCATTGTCCGATCTAAGCTCGGGTATAGGGGAAAGAATCGGCTGCACGGCTCGTGATGGGATTGTGAAACGATAAGGGATTGCTTCAAAAATAATATGGGAAGGCATGGTCGGTAAGTTTTGGACGAGCAGCTTTGTGAAAAAAAAGGGTAGGCATCTTCAAAATAAGTATAACTTCG
Organism: Allium fistulosum; assembly: GCA_030737815.1. Lineage (NCBI taxonomy): Eukaryota > Viridiplantae > Streptophyta > Magnoliopsida > Asparagales > Amaryllidaceae > Allium > Allium fistulosum. Next base: position 1,031,300,567 of record CM060902.1, read on the forward strand.
AATATAATAATATATTTTTTAGAACGAAGAAAAGAAGGAGGAGGTTTGGGTTATGAGTGTTTTGAATGGGAGAGTAGGGACTGATTGAAAAGGAACAGCAACCCAATATTCTTTGGTTCATAATTTAAAACGCAGAGAAACGAAAAGACACCTGTGGTAATGAATTGGAACTAGGGACATAGTTAAAGCCAGCGCATGAATTCCAGGAAATAATAATAATAAAAGCTGATGAACTTTGAATTCTGGAACGGTGGAATATAAAAAGTAAGGAAAATCAAAAGATTTAAAACCAGTACGAAATCATTTCTTGCTGATTTCGCTGCGTATCATATCTCGAAACACAGAGTTGAATATACCGCAGAGATCAGCACGGCGAGACGAACAAAACGGTATACAAATATCAGTGGTATGATTCAATTATAAAAATTCGAATTTTCTACTATGGAAAAAGAAGCAAAAAACGCAGAAAAATAAGATCGACGGAGCTAAAGAAGTCCGAATTTGGAAAAACGAAAAATGACGTCTTGCTCAGAAGACGGTTCAGAATTTTTCTATATAAAAATATTTAAGTTTCGAAAATGTTTTATTTTCATCGCTTTTTAACTGATTAAATTAAAGTAAATTTACGCGCGAAATAAACTTTCATATTTTCGGACGAAACTTTACCAGTTGCTATGTTTAACTAGACGTATTTCAAATATTAAATTTATATTTCAAAATTTTATCGTTTAAAATTTCGCAAAATTTCAATTAATAACGTTATTAAAACCAGTTAAATTTACGGGTCGTTACAACCTATGACCGTTGGGGAACCAACAGTACGAACTTGTAGTTATTAAGTATGATTATAGAACGACTCATCGAGAGCCTTCTATAAGTTACTGTATCTAAGTTCAGTTGAAAATATCATGTGACAATTGATAGAACTAAGGAGGTACCCTAGGGGTGATTATGTAATTTGTTATATTATGTAAATTTCATAAACAATCTTATTTGAAATTAAATATATTTTTGGTTTTTTTTTCTATTATATGTGTTGTAATATTGTGATATAAGTAATGAATTAACAACGTTAAACATATATAATTAGAAAATCATTAGGAGTAATGCTTTATCGACTATGGTTATGAATGAGTTCACAACCATGAGTATTGAATCGATATAAACAAAAACACCAACTCCTAATCGAGTTGTATCGAGAAAAAGAATATTGGTATGTCTATTAAGACTAGTGTACGTAACTCTTTTCATACGATGAACGGTGATTTCCCATGACCATTGGGGCACAAAGAGTTATATACTTGTGGTTGTTTGGAAAAATCACATAATTACTCGACGAGATTCTTCTATAAGTTAATATGACCAGGTCAAAATAGAATATCTTAGGGTAACGATGTACAGTAGTCTTCTGACTTAAGAGTACTATTAATCTTGAGTACGTAGACTGTACTGACTAAGGTTAATCACATTGCATGGCGATCATGTTACAACCATAGCTGGATGCACATTAAACTACTCGAAGTGAAACACTACTCAAGAGAGGATTCGCCTCCTTCATAATAGAAGGTTAGTATCACCTAATTGGTAAGTCAACTTAAAGTCAAGATCTCTGGCCAAAGTAAATTAGTTAATCGATAAATGTTATCCGATTAAACCAAGGACTTTAAAGTGATTTACACAATCAATACATATTTTAATAATGTTTTTGACCTTAGACCAAACTCTAGATATCTAAGTGATACATTGATGACAAAAAATATGTGTACCAACTATCATTACTAGGTGAGCTTATATTAGATAAGAACTACGATTTCACTTAAATGGTCTATAAACATTGACTTGACCTTATACTATGCTTCATTAAACTCCGTAGAGGCTTTAGTATTAATTTTGTTAAATATTGATTATGGATCGAGTTCACACCAAATATTCATTACAATTGCGTTGTCAGTTATTTCAAAATTCGACTAAGGATAAAATTAATTTATAAATATTATAAAGTAATAATAAATTATTATAAATTTTGTATCATTATGTGGTTATTTTATTTATTTATTTCAAGCTTATAAGCAGATAGAATGATGTATAAAAGTTATACCACAGTTCGGTCGGTTTAGGGTTTAGGAATTAGTTAATTAAATGGTGATTCAAACTAGAGAAAAAGGGCATCTTGACCTTGGTTATCCCAAGGACGATCACATATGTTATGAGACAAAAACTAAACCAAGTGTTTAGATCTAGAGGAAAAAGGGGAGTGAAAGGTGTTGGCTCGTGGCTATAAATAGCCTAGCCTCTACACCAATTTGAGTACACCTTTCTTAGCTTTATCTCACATCTTTTAGGTGCACTCCCCAGCCTTGGTGAAGCCTACTTTTGGTCTTTACGACGTGAAGAGGAGGAGACTATGGTGCTCCAAGTGGACATTCTAAACAAACAACATATTGAATCCTTCACAAGCTCGTTTTAGAGAAATATAAGGTACCGTTTGGTTTGTTATTTTTAGTTTTGGATTTTCGTCCATGCAAAAATGCACACGACGCATTTATATTGCCGAAAACGACCGATTTAGAAAACGAAGTTAACATACAAAATAGAAACAACCTTTTTTTTATTTTCCGTGTTTTAAAAAATAACACAAACACGTGAAACAATCCATTCTTCCATCGTCCCTCTATCCCCTTCGTCCTTCCATCCGACTTTCTTTCATCCACTCCGTCGTCCCTTCATTCTTCTCATATTTGAGATACATATTAAAAACCGAAAACACAAAATTCATTTTTAAACCAAACACTACCTAATATTTTCTGATCTAGTTTTTAATTCATATGAATATGCTCATATATGTCACCCTATTCTATTTGTTATATTTGGCCATAAGTGTTTTAGAATAATAATTTCCGTATAAAATTATATTTATATTATACCATATATGTCATTATATATGTGTGTGTATGTTATATATATAAACACACACACATGTTCGTCTTATTTAAAAAAATTATGTTCCAAAAGTATAAATATAAATATATGTATTATATATAATTAATTAAAATTAATTGCTTTTTATAATTATGCTTTCCGTTATAATTTATATAAAAAATTATTTTAATTTATTCTTTAATGTTATAAATTTAAAATAAAAAAAATCATTTTTAAGTAAATATATGTATATGTGTATACACACACGTACATATATGTATATATGAGTAAAATATTTGAACGGGAGTTTTATTTAAAAAAAATTCAAATAACAGCAAAATAGATTTTTATGTTTAATAATTAAATATTTTTACCTAGTCAAATGAATTTTAAAATCAAACTTGGATTTCTAATGTACCTAAATAAATGCTGTCGAATTAGGATTAATAAAAAAACTTTCATTTGCGGCTTTAACATAGTAATTTTATTTTATATATTTTAAATAAGGCAAAATATTTATGATTTGAATTTTAAAATATTTAAATCGCCAAAAATAAATATATTATATATGTATATATATTTCAATACATATATGTATCTACAATAAAATTATTTTATTTATAATATATATATATATCATTTAATTATATATACAATTTTACATGTATCTATTTATATGTTTTAAATTTAAATATTATTTATGAGAAATTTTGATGGCCAATATATATATATATATATAGGATAGTTTATTATCCAAACTACCATTAGTAGTTACAAAGTGTTGTAACCGTGAGTAATTTATCACAATGAAAATAAATATACCATTTTAATGTTACTAGTCAAGATGCATTGAGATTGAATATCGATGTATCCGTTGAAACTAGAGTACGTAACGCTCTCTAAATGTTGAATGGTGTATTAATCATGACTGTCGGGGGCACCAAGGAGTTACGTACTAATAGTTATTGGATAACTACGGAACGACTCGCTCGATGGTTTCCTGTTGATTAATATAACTAAGGTCAAATAGAAAATATCGATGTGACTGATTTGCATAGTTCTCTTGACTTGAGAATACTACGGATCTTCAATATGTAAGCTCCACCTTGATTATAGTTAAATCATGGCATGGCATTCTATCGAGTGACTATAGTTTGGCCAAGTGGAAGTATTAGAAGTGAAGCACTATTCAAGAGAAGATTCATCTTCTCAATTATACGGGGTTAGCATCACGGTCAACTCAAAGTCAAAGTCTCTGGCCAGAGCATTTCAGTTAATACAATTGTTATTATTGAACCAAGGACTTTGTGTTTGGACTATAGAATTGCATATAGACGATATTGGAATTTTGACCATTACCAAATTCCATAAATCTAAAGTGATATAGTTTTGACAAAGAAAATTGGTGTAAATAAATGTCACAACTGGGTAACACTTAATAAAGTGGAACTGGATTTTACCGAAAATAAGTAAGTGATAAATTTGGTCATAATGTCACACTACATGCTAAGTGATGTGTGAATGTTAACATTCGAATAGTTCAATGTTAATCGCTGACCGAATTTGCATCCAAGAGTTACACAACCGAAATGATGCATTCTCTTTAGACCAAACAATTTAATTAGTTTATATTTGTTATAAATTAATTAAATTAATTAATATTTATGAAATATTAATTATAAAATTTGAATATGATTTGAGAAATAAATAGTGTTGTATATATTTATAATAGTTATAAATATAACGATCGATATGAGATATTGATAACGAAATTAAATTAAATTTAATTACCATATTTGCTTCGGGTTAAATGGGGTATTAACCCATAGATTTGGAAGGGAATTTTTTTTACAGTTTACTGCATTTACTATTCTATATCTGTGAATTGCTATAGTTAGTTTATTGAATACTTACTTGTATAGCAATTGTAAATAACATTCCGCATATATTTTTAGTCCATATTACACGATCCATAATTAGTATGCACAAGCATACACTTTCATTTGGTATCAGAGCCACGGTCATCATATAACCGTAACACCGTTATTTGATATATTCTTGTAATATGGCAAATAACGCAAGCACTAGCACTAACACTTACACGGAAGGTCAATCAACACAAAGACCTCCATTCTTTAATGGTCTAAACTATAGCTATTGGGCAACACGTATGTCATTTTTTATGCAATCAAATAGCTATGATGCTTGGAATGCTACTCAAAAAGAAATAGTGAATCCAACGACTGAATATTCAGAATGGACAACGGCTGAGAAAACGGCAGCAGCCGTAAATGCAAAGGCAATAAATATGTTGTTTTGTGCATTAGACCAAAATGAATATAACCGTGTTAGTATCTGCACTACTGCATATCAAATTTGGCAAACGCTGAAAACCACTCATGAAGGTACTAACAAGGTTAATCAAGCCAAAATAGCCATGCTGAAGAGTCAGTTTCAAAATTTCAAAATGAAACCGAATGAGACAATCAATGATATGTATTTAAGGTTTCAAACTATTCATCATGCACTTATCGGATTAGGGCAAAAATATTTAGATTTTGATGTTGTTTCAACAGTCCTACATTCTCTGACTAGTGAATGGGAAGGAAAAGTATTAGCAATTGAAGAAGCTAATGACCTTTCCATCATGAAGCCAGATGAATTGATAGGAAATTTAATGTCCTATGAAGCAAATTTGCAGGCTAGAAAAGAACAGAAAGAAGAAAAGAAAAATGTAGCATTTCATGCTGAGAAAGATGAAAATGAATCGGATTCTGAAGATGAAGATCTAGCATTCATTGCAAAAGGATTCAAAAAATTCCTAAAATATCGAAAAGCCAGTCGTTACAACAAAAGGAAACCTGGATCAAATAAACCATCTTCATCCGCTATAGAATGTTTCAACTGCCACAAAAAGGGGCACATGCAGGATTGCCCAGAACAAAAGAAGAAGTCAGAAAATGACAAATTCAAATATAAGAAGGACAAGTCAAAGAAACGAGCCTTCTCAGTAACATGGGATGATTCAGACTCATCTTCATCAGAAAGTGAAAGTGATTCGGAGAATGAACAAGCTAATGTTTGTTTTATGGCAACAAAAGATGAGGTACAAATTCCTACATTTGATGAATTACTTGATATTAATGTTGAATTGATAGTCAAATATAAAGACATAAAGCGTCAATTAAAAGTAGTCAAAGCAGATTTAAGTAGAGCAGAGTTTGAACGAGATATGTTAAAAGATGAGAAGAAAATATTAGAAGAAGAACTTGAAAAAATTCAAGAATCATCATCTAATGTTGACTCTCAACTATCTCTTTTGAGTCAAGAAATAGAAGCTCAAAAAGAGAAAAATAATGCTCTCACTACTGAAAATCATGAGCTTAAGGCAAACGTCAAAATTCTAGACCTAGAAAAAGCTAGTTTACAAACAAAGTTTGATGACATTACTCAAAATGTTTCTAACTTTAACAAAGGTCGAGAAAATTTGACAAAAATCATTGAAAATTCACAATCTGCATCAAATGAACAAGGTTTGGGATATAAGAAACAAGAAATCAAGAAACATCTTGATAATAAAAGAAAGAAGAAAGTACAAAAGACTGAAGTTAAGAAAAATCTTAGTTTATTATATTCCAAACCAAAGCCAGTTGTGAAATTTCAAAAGAAAAATACAAAGACTATCAAAATATGGGTTCCTAAAACAAATAACAATTTGATTAGAAACAAATACATTCAGCAATTCATGAATACTGTGCATTATAATTCTAATTATGTATATAAAGGGGATACCGGACCCGTATGGGTTTGGATTCCTAAGATCTAACTCTTAGGACCCCATAAAAAGTGGGTACCATGGTCTTAATTATATTTTTTGCAGGTCCCACTTAAGAAAAGAGGAAAGTGGATATTGGACAGTGGTTGCTCGAAGCATATGACTGGAGACAAGAGCTTATTGACAAATATTACATACTCAGATGGTGGCTCCGTCACTTTTGGAGATAATTCAAAAGGCTATATCATCGGCAAAGGCGATGTGAGCAATTGCGGAATATATATATATATATATATATATATATATATTAAGAATACAGACAAAATCTCAGGGGGAGATCACATATTCAGGGGGAGATTCAGAACTTCAGATATATGTTGTCATCAATCAAAAAGGGGGAGAATGTTGAGTCACAGATTCTATGAAGTTTTGATTTCTGACAAAGAAATAAAGGCGATCGACAAAACGAAGACATCATGGCTATAAAGAGGCACAAAAGAGCTACATATGGTACTCTAGATTATAGGTTGATTATTTGATGTTGTAATAGTGATATACTTGTTAAAATCTATCCTCAAATCACCATGCATCTCAATATAATCGAAATATATACGTTATAATATGCATTGCACATTCATTGTGCAAGTTATCAGTGACCGGTCGACCGGTAAGTTTTTGGGCGGTCGACCGTTACTGTCCAAGTTGCACAATCAACGTGCACACATGCACATAACGTCTATATTTTCGAAATCCTGTCTACCGGCCATTTTTGACCTGTCGACCGTTTTTAAACAGAGAGCAACCTTTCCCAAAAGACACTTCTTTCTCCAATGGTTGCATCTCTTACCTTTCATCAATGATCATATCTATTAATGGCTACTCTTCACAAAGAGTTACAACCGTTTATTCTCTATATAAACACGTCTAAATCATTGATTACAAAAACAACAATTCTTGCTCTAATTTTTGATCTTACTTTCTAAATACTCTTGCATTCTAAAAGCTCTCAAATATTTCAATTGCTTATTGAATCATTGAAATTATTTCATATCTTTTGATTCAATAAGTAATATACTTCCTTCAATCTTCACAAACATCATTCACATATTTTGAGGATAAGATTATAGGAAGGGTGTACTACAAGTGACAAATCCGTGTTATCAAGAGCACAAGTTGTCAACGGCAATTGTATTTGTTTTTGTTGAAGTCCTCGGTGTTGTAAGAGGCATGAAATCCCGTTCGGCTATTCGGGTGTTGTAAACCTGTTCCTCCGGGTGAAGCGAGGTAGTTGGTAGTGAAAATCCAGATAGAAGTCTGGGACTGGACGTAGGACGGTGCTCCGAACCAGTATAAAAATCTCTGGTGTGATTTTTCTATTTTACTGAATTTTCTATTATCTGTGATTAGTCATATATTTGTGTGTTATACATCATATTACACGATCCGTGTGTACTATATTAACACGTACACATTTTCATTTAGTATCTGACTTACCTCTTATTACAAATGTCATGCTAGTTAGAAATTTAAAACACAATTTACTTAGTATCAGTCAATTATGTGACAAGGGTTTTACAATTTCTTTTTCGAATAATAAGTGTAGTATTCTAGATAAAGATCATAATTTAATTTTCGAAGGTTATAGAGACAAAAATATATATATTCTGAATATGAATATTAATCATAACTCAGATATGTGTCTTGTGGCTAATGATAATGATCCATGGCTATGGCACAAACGCTTCTGTCATATAAACTTCAGAACTATTGACAAGCTAGCCAAAAACAATCTAGTTAGAGGACTACCCAAAATGAGTTTTAAGGTCAACAACATCTGTGATGCATGTCAATTAGGAAAATTAACCAAATCATCTTTTAAATCCAAGAAAGTCATATCAACATTACAACCACTTGAGTTACTACATATGGATTTATTCGGACCAACACAGGTTCAGTCAATAAACCATAATCGATATGTATTTGTAATAGTTGATGACTATTCTCGTTATACATGGACTATTTTCCTGAAAAACAAGAGTGACACTTTTGAACATTTCAAATCTTTCGTCAAAAGAATTCAAAAATCAAAAGGGCTAAAAGTTAAAAACATAAGGAGTGATCATGGTGGTGAATTCGAAAATAACGAATTTGAACATTTTTGTACAAAGAAAGGTATTAACCACAATTTTTCGTTTCCTAGAACTCCACAACAAAACGGAGTTGTAGAACGGAAAAATCGAACGTTACAAGAATGTGCAAGAACGTTATTAAATGGATTCACTTTACCAAAACATTTCTGGGCAGAAGCCGTCGCTACTGCGTGTTATGTTTTGAATCGTGTGTCCATTCGACCACTCACCAAGAACACGTCTTATGAATTATTTAACGAAAGGAAGCCAAATATATCTTACTTCAAAGTATTTGGTTCAAAATGTTTCATTTTAAATACGAAAGACCATCTCGGAAAGTTTGATCTGAAAGCTGATGAAGGTATATTTGTCGGTTATTCGGAAAGAAGCAAGGCGTATCGTATTTTCAATAAACGAACCAAAACTATTGAAGAATCTCTTCATGTTTCCTTCGATGAATTCTTTCAGCCCTCTCAACCAAAATCTGATGATGACGAAACTATATTTACTGACACTCCTATCATCACAAATTATGACTCTGACTCTGAAAATATTGTTGAAAATATTTCTCAACAACAACCAGCTTGTGAAATACGTTCCCCTCCAAGATTATTGAGACACCATCCGGTTCAAAATGTAATTGGGGAGGTCGACTCACAAGTAAGAACTAGGAGTCAATTACATCAAATGGGTCATGTTGCGTTTCTATCAAATATCGAACCTAAGAATCCTAAAGAAGCAGCTACCGACAAATATTGGATCATTGCCATGCAAGAAGAACTAAATCAGTTCGTGCGCAATGACGTCTGGGAACTTGTTCCAAGACCAACTGATCAATCAGTGATTGGTACTAAATGGGTCTATAAAAATAAGGCTGATGAACAAGGAAATATCACCAGAAATAAAGCAAGGTTAGTAGCACAAGGGTATAATCAGGAAGAAGGTATCGATTATGAAGAAACTTTTGCACCTGTTGCTCGACTAGAAGCTATTAGAATCCTATTATCTTTTGCTTGTCACCATAATTTCAAACTTTATCAGATGGATGTCAAAAGTGCATTTCTTAATGGATTTATCAAAGAGAATGTATATGTCGAACAACCTCCTTTGTTCGTACATGAAAAATATCCTGACCATGTGTTCAAACTTAAGAAAGCTCTGTATGGTTTAAAACAAGCACCTCGTGCTTGGTATGAACGATTACGTAGCTATCTTATTAACTCAGGATTTCAAATAGGCAGAGTCGATCAAACTTTGTTTATCAAACATTCTCGAAAGGATATTCTAGTTATTCAGATATATGTAGACGACATCATCTTTGGTTCAACAAATGATAAACTCTGTAAGGAATTTGCAAGTATTATGACCAAAGAATTCGAAATGTCTCATATGGGAGAACTGTCATACTTTCTTGGACTTCAAATTAAACAACTTCCGAATGGTATTTTTATTAATCAAGAAAAATACTGCGGAAATCTTATCAAGCGCTTCGGATTAGAAAATACATCTGGTAAACCAACTCCTATGAGTACAACTACACATCTTGAAAAAGATGATAATGGTAAGAGTGTTGACCAGAAATTATATCGAAGCATGATTGGTTCTCTTCTTTATCTTACAGCTAGTCGTCCAGATATAATGATGAGTGTTTGTCTATGTGCTCGTTTTCAAGCAAATCCAAAGGAATCGCATTTACGAGCAGTAAAGCGTATAATTCGTTATCTTAATAATACAAAAGATTTCGGTCTTTTTTATCCAACAGAATGTCCATTCGAATTAGTTTCATATAGTGATGCTGATTTTGGAGGTTCTCGAACGGATAGAAAGAGTACAAGTGGTACGTGCCATTTTATTGGAAAATCACTTGTCTCTTGGTTTAGTAAGAAACAGAATTGTGTTTCACTATCAACATGTGAAGCCGAATATGTATCAGCGGCTCTCGCTTGTACTCAAGTACTATATATGCAACAAACACTTCAAGATTTTGATATTCATTTATCAAATTCTATTATATACTGTGATAACACAAGTGCTATAAATCTTTCTAAGAATCCAATGAATCATTCTAGAACCAAGCACATTGATATCCGTCATCATTTCCTTAGAGATAATATTGAAAAAGGAAATATATGTCTTGAATATGTCCAAACTGATAATCAATTAGCGGACATCTTTACTAAGCCTTTGCTCGAATCTAGTTTTATTAGATTACGAAGAGAGCTTGGTTTAATTTCTAGAAAAGAACTTGTCTAATAATTACTGATGTTAAGCTTTTAAGTTCTTTCTTTAGGTTATTTTTTTTAACTATAGCTATTTTTTTAAGCTATGTTTAATATGAGCCTCTGCTTGTTTTCACAGTCAAATTCCTCTTTTCACTCTTATTCATAGGCTTATATATCAGGAATTTCTATATAAGCTTGTCAAAAATTTCTCTTATTCATCTTCCCTTATCTAAGCATAAATACATAATTTTCTATGGCACATATTTGTGATGAGTGTGCTCAAAAATCACACATTTCCGTTACAAGTTCTGAGCCAGAAGAATATTTTTCTCCAGAAACACCAAAATATAAACCGAAGTGCCATCATCAATGCTCTCGTACACCTGGAAGTACGCCTAAATCAAAAAAGGCAAAGAAAGTGCTATTCTGTTCTCCTCATACCAAAGAAAAGATCGATGAAATTCATCATTATCAAAAACATCAAATAGATCTTCAACGTCAGCTTCATTATGGACAACAACAGCTTCATCATGAACAAAAGCAGACTTCGGTACGATTATCTATTTTAGAAAGAATGGCATTCTTCTTCTGTGGAACAAACAAACGAGATGTTCATGAGCCGATGCCAAACGCACCTTCATCTTCTAGAACCCCAAACTCATGGGACAGAAACTATGCTCAGAATGAAGGGGCAACTGAAAAATGGTCATCTTGGAAGGCTCGCATTGATGATATCAACGAAGATTCAACCAATCTTCCTTCTTCCACTCCTCATTAATTTTATATTGTATCATTTTTTTTTGTAATCACTCATATAATAACATTTAAATATTGTAATACGAGTGATACATGAATTATAGATCACAATATATATTTTTTTCAAAAACAGGTTGAACTGTTTTCCAGAACAGATCCGGTCGACAGATAAAAATTGAACAGGTCGACCGTTTTGCTCTCTGGATGAAAACGGTCGACCAGCCATATTTTATCGGTCGACCGGTATGCGTATATTCTGTTTTTTATATACGTTGAGTCCACTTTAGTCTTTCTTCCTCTTCATTTGTTTCAACCGGTCAGATTATTCCCAAATCCTAGAAACCCTATTTCTCAATTTCAAGTTTCAATTCTCCAAATCTTCTTAAAATGGCTCCTCCTCAGAAAAGACACAAAAAGGGATCATCATCTGAAATCTCTTTAAGCAATGTCACCGCTCAGAAATGGCTTGAAGATTCTATTGCTGTCACAAGATGGAATCAAATGACCAACTACAATTTCCATTCGGGTTCCTTTATCAATTTTGATGACTTTGTTTCTTATGGAATCCAACGGTTAGCAATTAATTCAAATATTTCACCGTTGATTGATTTTTCGGCTAACAATGTTGAGGTTAATCGATTGATGATCAAATTGTTCTATGCAAATATGAATCTCGACAAGTATAAGCCTGATAATCCGGACGGGGTCATTTGGTCTGTCGTTTGTGGAAAACAAGTCTTTATAACTTTTGAAAGAATGGCATCTATACTCGGTATACCAAATCGAGGCATTGAGTTTACATCAGAATTCTGTCAAGTCTTCACTCGTGATAGCACCAGTCATCAGTTCATAGAAGATAACAGTAATGGTACGAAATCAATTGGACTTCGACCCACTGCAAGACTTCTACATCACGTCTTGATGCTTTCTTTGTTTCCTCGACTTGGAAACTATGATGCAGTATACAAAGAGAACTTCAAGGCTCTTTATGCTATTTATGGCAATGTCCAAATTAATTGGGTGCGTATGATATTTGGCGAGATTCTCAAGGTAAACGAGTCTACGCGACCTCACTTTTTCTAAAATGAATATATCATGCGTATTTTGCTAGATTATGGTATAACTCCTCCTGCCTCGGCCATCTCGAAACCAAAAGTTATTAATTCCGTTACCATCAAACGAATGAAGCTTCCACCTCCTTACTTTAAAATCATGTCGTTTGAAACATGGCAACAACAGGGTCCAAAAGAACAACAATCTTCATCTTCTCGATCTCGTCCCGAAGATGTTAAATTGCTGAAATCGAAATCATCAACCAAAGCTTCACTTGAAACCATTGCACGCAATCAACACTTGTTAGAAGCGCGTCTCAAAAGAATGGATACGAAGATGGATAAGCGCTTCAATAAAATCAAGTCGTTCTTTGGTCTATTATGGGATTCTATTTCATGCAACACATCCACTGCTGTTCAAGGCCAGGATCCAGGAAAGAGTCCTGCTTCTCCTACTTTTAATTGGTCATCATCAGAAGAAGCTACGGGTTCTAGATCAAATGAAGGTAACGGTGACGAAGATGAAGATAAGGAAGATGAAGATGATGAGGAAGGCGATGACGAAGAAGAAGCTGGAGATACTGGTTCCGACTCTTAGTTTATAGTTTCTAATCTTACCTTATTATCTCTTCTTTTAGTGAAACTTCTTTTTGATATTGTATTATATGGTATGGTATGCTACGGTAAATTCTGAACTTGTGGTATGGTGCTGTATGGTATTCATGTTATGTTTGACTCATTATGGTATTGTAATGCATAGTATTGTCTCAGTCTGTAATTCTATATTATTCCATTATCTATTACTCCTTTTTGTCGATGACAAAGGGGGAGAAAGTGCTAACAATTATTTGCAGGAATATATATATATATATATATACAAAGAATACAGATCACATATTCAGGGGGAGATTCAGAACTTCAGATATATGTTGTCATCAATCAAAAAGGGGGAGAATGTTGAGTCACAGAGTCCATGAAGTTTTGATTTCTGACAAAGAAATAAAGGCGATCGACAAAAAGAAGACATCTTGGCTATAAAGAGACACAAAAGAGCTACATATGGTACTCTAGATTATAGGTTGATTATTTAATGTTGTAATAGTGATAAACTTGTTAAAATCTATCCTCAAATAATCATGCACCTAAATATAATCGATATATATACGTTTGAATGGCATTGCACATTCACTGTGCAATTTAACAGGGACCGGTCGACCGGTGATAATCCAGGCGGTCAACCGTCTCTGTGTAAAATGCACAATGAACGTGCACACATGCACATAACGTCTATATTTTCGAAATCCTGTCTACCGGCCATCTTTGACCTGTCGACCGTTTTAAAACAGAGAGCAACCTTTCCCAAAAGACACTTCTTTCTCCAATGGTTGCATCTCTTACCTTTCATCAATGATCATATCTATTAATGGCTACTCTTCACAAAGAGTTACAACCATTTATTCTCTATATAAACATGTCTAAATCATTGATTGAATAACAACAATTCTTTGCTTTAAAATTCTGATCTTAATTTCTAAATACTCTTGCATTCTAAAAGCTCTCTACTTCAAATTGCTTATTGAATCATTGAAATTATTTCATATCTTTTGATTCAAATAAGTAATATACTTCCTTCAATCTTCACAAACATCATTCACATACTTTGAGGATAAGATTATAGGAAGGGTGTACTACAAGTGACAAATCAGTGTTATCAAGAGCACAAATTGTCAACAGCAATTGTATTTGTTTTTTGTTGAAGTCCTCGGTGTTGTAAGAGGCACGAAATCCCGTTCGACTGTTCGGGTGTTATAAACCTGTTCCTCCGGGTGAAGCGAGGTAGTTGGTAGTGAAAATCCAAATAGAAGTCTGGGACTGGACGTAGGACGGGAGGTCCGAACCAGTATAAAAATCCCTGGTGTGATTTTTACAGTTTACTGCATTTACTATTCTATATCTGTGAATTGCTATAGTTAGTTTATTGAATACTTACTTGTATAGCAATTGTAAATAACATTCCGCATATATTGTTAGTCCATATTACACGATCCATAATTAGTGTGCACAAGCATACACTTTCAATTTTTGGCTGCAATTATGTGGTAAGGGCGGCCAAAAATAGGGGCAATTAGGGTTTAAGATGGATGGTGGAGATTGGGTAAGAAAATGCAAGATATGATCCTCTTTTCTCTCTCAACCATTGTAAAAGCATCTCTTACCCTAATCTAAATGAGTTTTGTTTTTCAACCGCCTCATCCTTCCTTCTCATGGCTGATACATACATGCATATACCCTATTAAAATCTCAAATCAAGTCAAATCCAAATCAATAGCTATTTGATAGCAATGGGTCTACAGTTCAAGAACTAGCAATCTGACGAATTGAGGAGGTTTCCAAAGGAAGAGGACTCATCATTTCAAGGTGGATTTGAGGGCATCAGTTATAGGTAAATGTTTAGTTTCATATAAGATGTATGATCATGTATAATAGCTTGTTGCTCATATACATCTATATATATTATTACTGCATTGTTAGATAGGTGAGATTCCTTTAGGTAATGATATTGTCACAATAATGATTGGTTATATGCATAAGTTATATATATATATATGTATATATTATTAATGATCTAAAGTTTCATGCTAAATTGTTGTATTTTATTTTAATATTATATTAATATACACACACACACATCTATATTATATAAAATTTGATCTAATAATTTTCCAATGTATTTTTATATTAATTATGAATTTTAGTAACCAAAAATAATTTTTGTAGATATTTTTATTATTATTTAATCACTATAAGATTTAATAAATTCATATAAAATAAATCTTGTTTTGAAAATTCAATTTTAAATTTTTTAAAATTATTTTATCATGATAGAAGCTCTCGATCAAAAATTTAAAGTTTTTAAACATGTGTTTATATTTTTAAATTATTATAAAATTGGACGGATATTTGATTAACAAAGAATATAATTTTCACTCAGAAAAATTTCACAACCCTTAAAATTCTATTCTTTATTTTCATAAAGTTTAAATTTTGATATTTTTATTATATAATTATTTTATATTATTTATTTATGATAGTTTGACTGATTAATTCATAATAAATATATATTAATATAATAAAATTATAATAAATTTGGATCTGTAGTGTATTCGATCTGGAATGTTGAAATAAATAAATAAATTTGTATATTAAACTAAAAATTATATATATAATTTATTATAACATAAATTTACATTTAATTATTATATCTATATTTATATACATACATATTTATATATATATATATATGTATACACATAATTATTTTACTTTAATTCATATGTATATGTATAATATTTCTTTAAACTTATAATTTTATATGTACATATATATATATATTTGATATTTATAATATATTATATACATACATATATATATATATAATATTATTCATAATACATACATACATATATATAATAGTATTCATAATATATACACACATATATGTAATTACTTGGATATTTATATATATTAACTATAAGTATATGCACATATTTGGACAACATACAATACATATAGGATGAGCTAATGCGTCCTTGCGATGTAAATCCCAACATCTACATACCGGCATGTTATACCTTGCACGGAATATCATGTTATACATGTACACACATATACATATGTACACGATACATATGTATGCTTATATATGCAATGAAAATAAATCAAATAAATTTCAAATAACAATTTATAAATTTAAATAAAATACATGATTTTATTTAAATTAAATTTAGAAATGTTTTAAGTAAATTAGACTTCTTAGGCCCAATAAAGATCCAATAGGGTAAAAAAAATCGAAATCCACTCATATCTTTCACTGTGAGCTGGCCCAATTTCAACAACCCTAGTAGCCATGAGAAATATACTACCCAACATTAAAAGCGCGTTACGTACTATAGTTTCAATGGATGTATCAATATATTATCTCGAAATATCTTAACTATGAATGTTTAAAACAATATGTTATTTTAATGTGATAAATTTCTCATGATTACAACGCATTATAATTACTATTATGTAACATATCATTTATGGATTTTCTATTTAATACACTTTAAATTAATTACTTAATTAATTATATCACAATATAAAAGATATATAATAGACAAAAAACACCTTGTATTTTGAATAAGATTGGTTATCGAGTTAGACGTACGTAATAAATTACATAATTGCCCATATGACATACCTCTAACTATATATATATATATATATATTTGCATGGTGTTAATGAATTTCTTCATCAACTCCAAAAGTGTTAAGAAAGTGGGTTTGGCCAAGAAATTGCTAAGGCGATCTTAAGGAGATAGGCAAGGACGACATAGGCTCCATGTCGAATCCATGAAAGTCTTGGGTATGTTCAATATCAAGGTCGAAGTCATGCCGCATGTTATGTAAGGATCAATGGCTCGAACTATATAGGGCAATCGAACTCGAGATTATCAGTGCTTTTGGGATTTGAAGCAAGTTATGATGTAAGAATCACAACTGCTTTGGAACTTGAAAGCAAGCCATAATTCAAGTCATTTTATCCATATTCCAAGTAATAGTTGAATGTACAAGGTCCTATGTGCAAAAAGTACAATCAAAACTAAATCCCCAAATTAGTTTAGGGTTACAAAGTTTGAAATGTAAAAAGTTGAGGAAAGAATGATTGGCCCCTTCTACAACGCCCCTAGGTCCATATTTATTAGGGTAGATTTGCAGAAAATGAGCTTGATTTCGGCATTTATGAGCTTCGGTATTAATACCGCATGGCGTTAGCTTTGTTTAATAATGTCCTTCGGCATTCTTGGATGCATCGTTGACCTTCGGCACTGTTCCAATAGAGGTGGTATTCGGCACCAATAAGGAGCGATAGTAGTTTAAAGTTATTCCAGCATGAATCGGCATTGATATGGAGCAACATTGCTCTGGTGCGATAATAGCATGTATGGCATCATTTTGTATGCCGTCAGCCTTGATAACTCCTACGAAAGTTAATGTCTTTCGGCATTAACGCCGAAGGTATAGATGTGCGACATCAGTTTGAAGTGATGTTAGCGTGAAGCAGTATTGATGAGGAGTAGCATTGAGAAGGAGTGGCATTATAACCTTCGTGGATATTGATCGCTTTCGGTATCAATATCGCATTTATAGATGTGCGGTGTCTTCTCTTGATTGATGAGATGCGACATCCATAGGAGCGACGTTGATAGGAAACGACGATATTTGAAGGTCAACTCCAGCATGGGGGCGATAGTGAAGAAGTGCGACATCGATGGGAGGCGACATTGATTCTTCTCTATACTCTGGCATTGGCTCATCTTCATACTCTCAGCATTGGTTTATACCTTATGCTCTACTTGCTGGTACGATATCATGACTATTTCGCATATCTTTGAGATCAATAATAATAGTAGTAACGTTTTCTATCTTAATGTCGCCTTTATATGTTGTATAATGGTTGCTATTATAAAGGCTTCGACGCTCCTTCTTGTAATGAGGTTTGATATTATCCCTTTGAGGCTTTGAGGCTTTGAGTTCGACATCATACTTCCCTTAGAAATTATGTGGATAACATCCCCCCCGAAGTGTAGTGCAAGCATTGACTTTCCAAGTCAATAATCTTAAGAATAGCGCTTGTCGGCTATTAGTATTCCTTGCATATCTAATCAGCCATTCAAAATTGATCCAGTGGGAACTGCACGTCTTTTCTTCCACTATAAATTGTCAAGTATTTTTCCTCTTTCTCTTTTACCCATGATTAAAAGCTCAAGTAAGCAAACTTAAAAATTCACAAAATCATTTACAGATTCTTGTTTTTTCACCAAAGTTAAAATCAATGTACAACTCTCACTTTTATCGATTAGATCGACGAGTTAAATAAGGGGGTTTGTATCAAAATTTGTACTAGGGTTTACTGACATGATTTTGATGTTTATATTCATAATATTGCTTAGATTATTGACGATTGTGCTTATAGATTGAATTAGTGATGAATTTCTATGTCGCTTGGATGATTTTAGGACTAATTAGTAGTTAGGCAACATTGACTTCGTAGCCCGGTCATTTTTAGTTTAATGTTGAAATGAATAGTCTGTAAAACCTAAAACTTAATATCGCCTTGCTCGATATCGACACTAATGTTTTATATCGTTATTAGGACGTTCGATATTGATTAATTTACTCTATTTTACAACGTCACTCTGATGTTCGGTTTTAATTAAGTTTTTCCCTTGAACTATTACTTCAATAATCAATTTTGTAGTTCGGAGTATTAACGGCGCAAGATCTTTATGCTGCTAATATACAAAGATGCGACAACAAGTTTAAATTATAATACGGCATTCTATTATGTCGACATTAACTAGAAGGATTGCCATTTAAATTCGGTATTGATTTAAGAGGTTATTGTATGACGCTGATAACCGTATGCTATTGCTCCTTTTTGGTAACCATTTTAAACATTTTAGTTCAATAATTTTCGTCATTGTTATTTATGACATGGTTGTTGTAGCAATTTTAGGGTCTACTTACTCATCTAGTACTTTAATAATAGCATTATTGAATCATGCCGACATTACTTAATGACTTCGGCAATCTCATTATTTTGACATTAATCATAATTGCGGTACTACATTATTGTTTTATAGAGTAACTCATGTGGTATTCGGCATTAATCTATCCATTCGACATGGGTTTATTGATGCACATTATACTTAGGACACCTTTATGTTAACTCACATTCTCTTTTATCATAAGTTTAGCATTTATTCGTGCACTTTTAGTCACCTTAAAATTTTTAGTTCTCTTATGAATTTGACATTGGCTACTCAATGGTCATTGATTTGTTCTAATAGGTATGTTAGACTTTAAACTTTAATATTTAAATAGTAGGTAAATCACTTAAATGCTTTTTGACATAGCTTATAATACTCCAATTTTTTATAATGAACGTTAAAATTTGGAATAATATCAACTGGTAGGCAAATGGAGGGCTCAAAGACAAGCAAGAAATCCATCCAGAAGATTAGTATGGGTTCCAAAGCTCCTCTCTTTGAGTTAATTCTTCTTTGGTTGTTGAACATTGGCTTTTGATATAGAGTCATTTGTAAATTAACCAGACTCCCATGTTGTTTTAACTTTTTATTCATGCCATAGTGTATCATACAAATTTGTACTTAAATAATTATCATATTGAATATACTATACAGTTTGCTTTCTAGGGCTTTAATTTGATGCACTATGATATGTAACCCTTAGCTTGCCTTCTTAGTATAATTTTTGTCTTCAAACCTGAAATGCGCTTTGATAATAGGTTAGTAACTTAAGAAATCGGCAATTCATTTAACGGAAACCTAGAGAATTTTCCAGTACTAATGTTGAAGAAAAGACTAGAAAACCATCTAACAATAAAAAGACTAAAACTCCATCTGATCATAGAAAGACTAGAATTCCATCTGATAAGAAGTCAAGAACACCGTTTGGTAATAGAAAATCCAGAATACTATTTGATAATAAGAAATCTCAAATACCATCATCTGATAAAAAATATCCAGAATGCCAGCTGATAATAATAAAAGAGACTAGAAATCCTTCTAATAATAAGAAGACCAGAAAACCATCTGGTAATAATAATATGAATAGAAAACTAGAAATCCATATGATAATAATAAGAAGACCAGAAAACCATCTGATAATAATAATCTGAATAGAAGACCGAAAATCCATCTGATAATAATAAGAAGATCAGAAAAACCTTTAATAATAAGAAGACCTAAAAACCACTTGGTAATAATAATTTGAATAGAAGACTAGAAATTCATCTAATAATAAGAAGAAGACCAGAAAATTCATTTGGCAATAAAAAAACCAGAAAATCTATCCGACAATTCCCTTTTTTCCGAAGACTAATACTTTGAGTAGCAATAGAGGTTCCCGTTGTTTAATGGAATGTCTCTTGCTAAGAGATATGTGATCTTTAAGGTGTTTATTTTTATTTTTATATAGGAGCAAAGTAATTTCGTACAGCCGTTCAAAAGTAGTTTCGTTTAGCCATTCAGCTATTTAGCCGCTCAGCTTGAAAAAGGTCTAATTACTTTATTGATACCCATTGCACAGACCTTCCTAAAGGTGACTGTGCTATAGGATCGAAATGGACAACAATTGTAAACAATGTAAATGCAGTGGTAGTGCGATATAAACTAAGTTATCTGCTGATGCGGAATATGAGTATAAAAAATAAATAGTAAAGTAAATGACACCAGGGATTTCTATACTGGTTCGACCTTCTCGTTCTACGTCCAGTCCCAGACTACACTCTGGATCTAAACTCTATAAACCCCTCTCTTAACCCGAAGGAATAGGTATACAACACCTGAGCAGCCGAACAGGATTTTTCCGCCTCAAACAGCCGAAGGGGACTTTTTACCGCTTGAACAACATAACATGACTTGACCGCCTGAGCAACCGAACAGGATTTTGATTACAAAGTAGATTGTCTTGACCTTGTGTGTTCTAATAACATGGATTTGTCACTTGTAGTACACCCTTCCTATAATCTTTTCCTCAAGTATGATGTGTATAGTTGTGTGTATATGAAGATTAGGAAGTTTCAAATTGCTTTAGAAATATAGAATTGTGATTGTAAGCAATGAATGTATGAATTCAAGAGAGTAGTTGATTCAGAAAATATGATTCAAGTATAAGCAAGTAAGTGAAGTAATTTGATCTTGAAATTCATGCATATATATAGTAGTTAAGGAGTTGCAACTGCTGGTGAAGAGTTCTCAACGAATATCAATGGCTGCAACTCTTCGCGAGGAAGAAGGCTATTCAGAAGGAAGTGTCTTTTCAAAAAAATAGCAGTTGGAAACAGGTCAGTCGACCGGTCTATGAACTTCAGTCGACTGAATTTGAAAAAATATAAACGTGTATACATATATGCACAAGTTCAATAGGCTGTTTATAGATATTCAGTCGACTGAATGACTTTGTTCAGTCGACTGAATTCTATTGATAATCAAAAATCACCATAGCTCATTTGGTTAGAGCACTTGCCTTCTAAACTAGTGACTCGGGTTCGAGCCCCGCTCCATGCATTTTTTGAAAACTTGATTTTGATTAAAATATGCATGCAAGTTTATTTGAATGTGAATGATGATTCTTGAGGAAAGATTTTAACAAAGCACTAGACTAGACTTTATATACATATTTGATGACTCTTGTTAAAATATATAACTATATGAACCATACTTTGAGTCGTTGAGTCCGGATGTTGTCGTAGTCGTAGATTCGTGAATTGTTGTTTCATGTCAGCAATCAAAACCTATGATCCAACACTTCCTTTGAAGGCTTTTCCTATCTTTGGGTTAGGACCGAACCTATTAGAAGTTGATTTTGATCTATCCTTTGGATGAAATTATTCTTACCCTTCTTGTAAGGATTTATTCTTTGCTTAATTCCCTTTGCCTCTTCATTGGACTTCAAATTTTATGTCTCTTCTATCTTCGTCCCTCCTTGGGTTTTGCCTCTCTTTGGACTTTGAAAATCTTGGTCCCTTTTTTCTTTGCCCCTCCTTGGGCATCACCTCTCTTTGGGCTTTGGACACCTTAGTCCCTTTTCTCTTCGCCCCTCCTCGGGCTTTGGACATCTTAGTCCCTTTTCTCTTCGCCCCTCTTTGGGCTTTGCCTCTCTTTGGGCTTTTGACATCTTAGTCCCTTTTCTCTTAGCCTTTCTTTAGGTTTTTGACTCCTTCGTTCCTTCTTATGTTTGCTTTTCTTTAGGGCTTTGGACTTCTTAGTCCCTTTAGGAGTCGCTTTGGGAATACATCAGAGGCTTTTGGTAGGAACTGAGCCCTCCTCCCTCTAAGCGGCACTCCGAAAATGCATCAAAGGCTTTGTCCCTCCCTTTAGGAGGTGATCCGGAAATGCGTCGGAGGCTTTGTCCCTCCCTCTAGGAGGTGCTTCAAAAATGCATCAGAAGCTTTGTCCCTCCCTCTAGGAGGTGCTCCGGAAATACGTTCGGAAATTTTTTAGTAAAAGAAGTTTTTTGAAAAACTTGTTTGTTAAAATGATTTTTGGCTAATCGATATGTTTGGGAAAACCTTTTTATTTTAGTAACAAAACTTCAACTTCTCTAACGTGATATTTCCCTTTGGAAGAAAGGATTTTTCAAAAAATAACTTCTTTGGGAAAATTTCCCTTAAAATTGGTCTTTCTTTTGAAATGAGTTTGGATATTTGAATTCTTTGATAGAGAAGCCCCTTCTTAGCATTACCACTAAGAAGAGTTTTTGAGCCAATCTCGTAGTAGAAGTGCAAATCTCAAATAAGAGACTGAGTAGTCATGATTCATGTACCAATAGCCCTTTAATCGAGAATAGGCTCTTCTAATTATAGTTTTAGCGATGCTAATGGGCCTTAGTAGTTCCAAAAACTTTTTTTTGGAAATTATGTATAGGTTTTTCTTTTTCAATAATTTCTGAAAGCTTTGAAAATGCTTTTATCATGCTAAATCAAAACCTTTTATATGCATTTACTAATGCTAAGTAATATTTTTCAAAGATTTTATAAATATTCCTTGAAATAGATAAATATACGATTTCCCTAATCTATAGGGTAATTGGTAATAATCCTTTTGACCTTTTGAAATATTTTCTCAAAGATGTGTTTCGTAAAACTTTTCTTATAAAATTGCTTGTTAAAAAAATAAGGTTACTGTATACCATTCCATCTTTGCATGATATGCATAATTGAGCTACTTTATGTTTTGCTTAGCAAAAAGGAATGTCTTATTTGTAGGTCTTAAAAATCATGATTCATGAACTGATAGACTTTGCTGACAAGATCATGCTTTTCTCTAAGAATCCCTTCTTTTAGGAGGGTTTTGAGTATTTACATCTTTTTCGGAGATTGGCTTGTGCCAGAGGATTTGCTATGATTCAGAAGAATATAAAGAACCCTTTATACTGCATACATTCAGGCCCTAAGATAGAGAATTATTTTATCTTGGATATTTGAACTATCCTCTCTTACGGAAAACTAGAAATTTGTTATGCTTTGACAAGAAATTCCTGAACCTCCCAGATGTTATTCATAGTAGATTAGTCTTCATTTTAACCTGTAAAGAAACACAAATTTTGTGTTAACACATGATTAATTTCAAGTATAAATCAAATTAGGAATTTTGATGAGTATTGTTGATCCATTCTGGACAACTACCACAAAATTTCATAGTTTGACTAGAATCTGAGTTTGAAGTTGCAGAAGCTGCTTTTCTCTTATAGAAAAAATATAGGTTTTAGGTGCTTGGACTATTCTCTTTAGGGCAATAATTCTTTTAAGTGTCCTTAATGAATTCCTTTAGAATTCCCGATTTGATCATATCCTGAATTATTCCTATCAAGATGCGGCATTCGTCAGTCTTATGTCCATTTACTTTATGGTAGGCACAATAATCTCTTCCTATATTTGGTTCAGGATGACTACATATTTTGTAAGAAGTGGGGAAATTTTCGTCATTTTTTGCCACGGTGAAAAGGTGGGAGAGGGGTTTGTTTAAGTCTACATAATCGGATTCTGAAATCTTCTTTTGACTCTCTCTTCAACTTTCATCCCATTTTGGCCTTTTGTTAGAGCGATTGAAATCAAAATTTTCTTCCTTCTTGTCTTGTTGAGATTTCTTCTTGTCATGGTACATCTCATCCGACGGATGAATTTCTCATCCCGAAAATGAAAGTATTGTAGATCTTTTCATCCATGAATATAAATTTCCTTCTAAAAAGGAGTCTGCTCAATTAACCCTGAACGAACTGCCATCATCTTTTCTCTATCAGACATATTTTCTGCTCTTAATGCTTCTGTATTAAATCTCTTTAAGCATTCGTCAAGCAATTCCCCTGGCCTTTGTTTGATATTAGCTAACATACTGGAATCTATAATCGGATCTTTATACACACAAAACTGTGCTGAGAGTTCATAAGAAAAAATTTCCCAAGAGTAGATGGTCTTTTCTTAATAGTTAGTGCCTATACCATTTGGCAGCTGCTTTATGAAAAGTTACGGGGAAGAACCTACAACGAACGGCCCCAGAGACATTATACAAATCTATTTGACTTTCGAAAGCTAAAAGATGATCGTTTGGATCAGTGATTCCATCATACTTTAGTGAAGAATATTTGGGACGTAATCCCAATAGACTTTATTTCCTTTGTAAAAGTAGATTTTCGAAAACTACTATTATTCCTTGGGTCAAGGGTTCCCTTCACCTTAAAGGCAAGCATATCCTTTGTTATTTGGTTGGGCATGTCCCTTTGAAAAGTTCTGTCATCATAATAGCTCCTCTTGTAGGGCGTATACTATATAACATGAGATTAAGCTATTTCATTATTCAAGGTATCTTCTCGCTTGACTTTCTGATTTTTTTTGTCGACTCATTTTAGCCTTATTGTTTTCACTTGTTTGCGATCTTGGAGGATATATTTCTGGTCCCTCATCTTGGGTTTGACTTGAAGATTCCACTTTATCTCCTTCTTCCATAAGCTTTGTATTTTTAGAAGATTTTTGAGATGGGGCTTTCTTAAGAAGCTCTTGCATAACTATCAGTTGTTGTGTTAAATCCTGAACCTTGGCCTCACTGCTTGCGAGCTTTGTTAGAGTCGAAGATTGTCCAGCTTCCATATTCTTTAAATTAAAGCTCGAAGTGATATTATCCTCCAAAATCGTTTGTTGTGTGACTTCTTTATTTGGGATGTTATTATTTCTTCTAGCTCTCACCATATTCCTTGAAATAAAAGAACTTTATGCAATGAGTTCATGGAGAGAATCATAAGGAATCAGAGGTTCGAGCTCTCCTTCTAGCGTCAAAATGTTAACAAATTTCTTCGTCAACTCCAAAAGTATTAGGAAATTGGTTTTGGTTAAGAAATTCTAAGGCGGTCCTAAGCGAATAGGCAAGGATGACATAAGATCCATGTCGAATCCTTGAAAGTCTTGTGCATGTTCAATATCAAGGTCGAAGTCATGTCGCATGTTATATAAGGATCAATAGCTCGACCTATATAGGAAAATCGAACTCGAGATTATCAGTGCTTTTGAAAATTGAAGCAAGTTATGATGTAAGAATCACTAATGCTTTGGAACTCAAAAGTAAGCCATAATTCAAGTCGTTTTATTCATATTCCATGTAATAGTTGAATGTACAAGGTCCTATGTGAAAAAAGTACAATCAGAACTAAATCCCCAAATCAATTTAGGGTTACAAAGTTTAAAACATAAGAAGTTGAGGAAAGAATGATTGGCCCCTTCTACAACGCCCCTAGGTCTGTATTCATAGGGGTAGAGTTGTGGCACAACAGCTTGATTTCAATATTCATGAGCTTCGACATTAATACCGCATGGTGTTAGCTCGTTTAATAATGTCCTTCGACATTCTTGGATGCATAGTTGAGCTTTGGCACTGCTCCAATAGAGCTGGTGTTTGGCACCAATAAGGAACGATATTAGTTTAAAGTTGAGCAACATTGCTATGGTGCGATAATAACATGTGGTGGCATCATTTTATATGACGTCGGCCTTGATAAATCCTATGAATGTTGATGTCTTTTGGCATCAACATCGCATGTATATATGTGCAGCATCAGATTGAAGCGATATTAATGTGAAGCAGTATTGATGAAGAGCGACATTGAGAAGAAGTGGCATTATAACCATCGTGGATATTGATGGCTTTCGGTGTTAATATCACATTTATATATGTGCGGTATCTTCTCTTGATTGACGAGATGTGACATCCATAGGAGTGACGTTGATAGGAAGCGGCGGTATTTGAAGGTCAACTCCAGCATGGGCGGCACTGAAGAAGTGCAGCATCGAAGGGATGCGGCATTGATTCTTCTCTATACTTTAGCATTGGCTCATCTTCGTACCATCGGCATTGGTTTATACCTTCGGTGCTACTTGCTGCTACGATATCATGACTATGTCGCATATCTTCGGGATCAATAATAGTAGTAGTAATGTTTTCTATCTTAATGTCACATTTAAGTGCTTTATAATGGTTGCTATTATAAAGGCTTAGACGATCCTTCTTGTAATGATGTTCGATATCATTTCTTCGTGGCTTTGAGTTCAACATCATACTCACCTTAGAAATTATGTAGATAACACATGGATATATTCATATATATATATATATATATATATATATATATCTGTGTGTGTATTCGGTCTACTGTAAGTTTGAAAAAAACTATTTTATTATATTTACCAATACAAAGTTTTAAAATAAAATCTATTTTTGAAATTTTCAAACTCAAACTATTTTGGCAAATGCTAATTAATTAAAAAATATCTTAGAAATGCTGGCGGCTACGACACAGTAAAAAAATTTATTTTGAATAAGTGAAAATATTTAAATTTGAATCTTAAACTAATTAAGTATATATAGCCAAAAATAAAATGATTATATATATATATTTATTTATTTAATGACTTTCATACAATGAACAAAATTAATTTCATAAGTATATACACTTATACATACATATACACATAATTAAATATAAATTTCTATATTATTAAATAATTTATATATTGACATTTATATTTAATAATATACACACACACACCACACATAAACATCTTTGTCTTTAGGAAAAAGCGGTCGATTTTCCCATTGAACCCTTAGTTTAGGTTTTTTTTTATATATATATATATATATATATATGTGTGTGTGTGTGTGTGTGTGTTTTGATGTTCGTATTATAAATATGAATATCATAACATGTTAATATAAAGTAAAATAAATTAATAAATTAATTTTAAATTAAATTATTAATAAATTTAACATAAACATCAATGATAAATAAATGTTTAATTAAATTAAAATATTTCAAATCTCTTTTATTAATTAAAATACTAAATTTGATTTGGTATAAAAAAAATTATTATACAAACACAAAATGAAGATCTTATGCAAATTAATAAAAATATAAAAATTTTGAAATTCACCTTTTAACCCTATAGGCGGTGTACCTAAACCAACACACAAACCAAACACGTACTCCCAAAATCCCTAAATCTCAAAATCTAAGTCTAGTTGTTAACTACACAGCTAACCATACGTCTAAACTAACATTATTACAATTTTACAGTTTTCTGTCAGGTTTTTGATGTTGCTATGGCGTAGCTAAATTTTTTAGCGACGGCAAAATTCCGTTAGAAAAATGAGCGTCGCTAAATTGTTTCATGTCACTAAGGCTAATAAAAAGGGCGTCGTTAAATTTTTAATGACGTCTTTGCGACGTCAATTTTCTGATTCAATAAAGACATCGCAATGGCGTCACAAATTTTTAGCGACGAAATTGCGACATCTAATTTATGATTCAATAAACGCACCGCAATGGCATCGCTAACATTTAGCGACGCATGTTAGCGACGCCGTTGCAACGCCAATTTTCTATTGCAAAAAAAATAAATTAATTAGTTTTTGATATAAATTAATTAGTTAATAAAACAAAATCACAGGACAACTACAATGCCCAACCCGATATGTCTGAATAACACTTAGTAACATAATCTATACACACACACACACAAATCT
The DNA here is from genome assembly GCA_030737815.1 of Allium fistulosum. NCBI lineage: Eukaryota > Viridiplantae > Streptophyta > Magnoliopsida > Asparagales > Amaryllidaceae > Allium > Allium fistulosum. The sequence continues at coordinate 1,031,329,058 of CM060902.1, forward strand.
ATCACCAAAATGTCCAATTGAAGCAACTTATATATCATGTGACAGACCACTATTGTCCTCACCCCTCTGTTGTTTATACTCCAGCATAAACTCCATCACATCCTCCATACTTGTCTCTAACCCGCTCACTTTGGTTTTGACTGTAGAAATCTACACAATAGTAATACGAGAGATCAACGTCGCTAGAGGTAGTTAACCTCAATGGCCAGACATAGGTTCATGTTTTAGTCATTTTAATTATGACACAAGTGTCAAGGCTATCCATCATCGTTCTCTTACTTCATTCCAGTAAACATTCGCCATATCAACCACTACATTCTGGATATCATCCACCGCGTACACGGTTGTCAAAGTGGTTCTAATATTGACAGAGAGTATACCAATAAGAGGCCCCGGTCTCTTTAACAATCAAACGTCGTTTTACGTACCGGTTGGTACTTTTATATTTTGAAAACAATTCGTACCCAATGGGTGCACCCTTTTGTTTGGATTGATTGTCGCGGTCGACCACGGATGGGTTACGACCAGCCAGAAAGGGTAAACTGGTAGAATCCTACCTTGGGAATTGCCTCACGTGCCTTGTCATATTTATCCTTATACGAGCCTATTACGACTTTGGTTTAGTATTGTACTAGGGGACTCACTGGCTGCTGACGTTACTGGTTGTGTTACAGGACCTGCATAGACTACATGCCATAAAAATGTGTTAAAGTGGATCAATGTAAAGCCTTAACGCTATTTTGATATTTATTTTAATGATAGACGTTACCTATTATAGCGTATACTATTATATATAAATAGTTTAACAGATCCTTAGGAGATGGAAATTCCGTCATCTCTTAAGTTATTGCATGCACGTTATACACTGGATAGGAGATGTAAAATCCCGTAAATATCTCTGACGCTGTGACACTCATATTTCGTGATATTGATTTGACTTACATATGAGTATTTTAGTCTTGACTCGAGTGTTTTTTTTTCCATTACGCTCGGTCAGCCCTGATTTTTTAGCGCATTGAAGATCATTTTCCGAAGGACGAAGACGAAGATTTGGTATATTATTACTATTATTATTCTCTACATCATGCTATTCTGCTGCATTGTTTATTTATCCCTGATGTATATAACTTTTATAGATGTTGTATAGATTATAATCAAATGTATAATATAAACAGCTTTATGAACTGTTATTTGATTATTATGTTTTGTCATTCCGCTACGAGATTCTATGTTTGTTTTCTTCTTCTTTCCTTATTTTTCTTAATTATCCTCATTGATTATCTACGTTCCGGATTGTTTAAGTTTGACATGTGTGGATTATTATCGATTTAAACCTTCCGAAATATGAGTAGTTACATCACCCCTCTATTGTTTATACTCCAGCATAAACTCCATCACATCCTCCATACTTGTCTCTAACCCGCTCACTTTGGTTTTGGGTGTAGAAATCTACTCATCCTTCACTTTCAACTCCTCGTAGAGTTTCTATCTCTCATTCGATTCAACACTTCCTGTGTTGAATGTGTTATCTCTGTACAGCTGTATAAAAATGATTGCATTAATACATATACGTTTCTTACCAATAATTAATAAACAGGTATCACTGCTGGTCTAATAGAAGTTCAAAATCAAAAGTATTCCAAGTCAAAATCAAAAGTAACTAATGTATATGTAAGCATACAGAGCATTGTGAACCCTCAAATCTGAGGAGACTAATGAATGCGATTGCAGATGCATTTAGGAATACACACAACTTAAATGAGTAAAATTGATGTACCTTTGAATCTAATTTGATTTAACTATCATACAATTTCTATTTACTTCCTAACTAATAAGTTGAATTGGTGGTTGAAATAGCCTCATCAACCCTCATCCCACTTCATCCTAATCAATCCAAGTTGCCTTATATATCCTCTTCATAAAAGAATAACAGAAAGCTGCAAGCTTAAAAAGAATTATCAAAACAACAGTACATATGAACAACAAAATGCACATTCTTTAGTTAAGGTACAAAATGTGACAGCATACAGTTGCAAAATAGGCTCCAGGTCAGGTTTGAATATTCGTTGAGAATAAATAATATACAAGCAAAAAATGATATTTGTTTACAATATAATACTTATGATACCTACTAGAAAACCAGTTGTAGCACTCTACTGATTAAGAATCGATTACAACGCTTAAACCATTGCACTACTTCACCGATCAAGAAGCCAAAACAAAACTACATTGCACGGTTAACTAATCTTAATTGCATAATCAAGAATATGAATTTCTTGTCAGGCTAGAAATTAATGTGATTTTTCAAATACAAATTTTAATCTTGACGATCTGTCATCTAAATGAAAGCCAAATGAAGCATACAAAGAAACAATATTCGGTTAGAGTCTATAATTTCTAAAAGGTCTTACTTTGTTGCACAAAGACATTAAACGATGATGTTGACTACATGAAAGACTAATAAATGAATGTAATGTATAGACTCGGTAATTCCTTTAGTGGTGTCGTCTAAACTTTTTATCAGTCAGTCTATGAGATAAGGTAATTTACAAAGTACTTCGAAATCGAACCATATAAATGCCTATATTAAGAATTAGGAATGTGATAGAATATATATTACGACTATCAACAGCCTACCACATCCGTCCCCTTTCACCAACACATCTAGCACTTTAATATGAGTATACTTATATTTAATATTCATTTCTAAATCTATTTAAAATTTTGAAATGTATCATTACAGAACTATATTTTAATTTGTAGTGCTCAAATAAGTTGGACACTTACTCCATCCATCTGAACCAGGTAATTTATATCTTACACATGGACATTGTGATTTGTGAAATAGAACTTAAGTACTTAACATATTGAACCATCTATTTGTAACACTGATAACATCCAATAGAACTTTTATATTTCCAAAAGAGATAACCTTTTAATTTATTATATATTTTAATGAAGTTATATATCTAAATACTATTTAGATTATCATATTAATATAATTATAATGTTTTCTGTTATTACCGGTATAGCATATCAGTATCACATATTTTTGAATAAGATCCATTTCAATTAATTTATAAACAAATGTTCTAATTTTAAATCATAATAAAAACCCTAATTGCAATTTACGTTGATATTATAGTGTGTTTCAAATGATTTGAATCTATATCGAATTGTTGAACAATCAGTACAAGTTCAAGTAAGAACAATGCATAACTGCATACCAAATTGAATAATACAACTCTAAGTATAACTTATTATTGTCATATAATTTCATTACTTATTTATGTTGGTTTGTTGTTCTTGTCTCTTTTTTATTTTTTGTTTTGCAAAGAAATGGAAGAAAATAAATTGGTGGACTCACTATACTATTTACCTATGATTTGCATTTGAAAGTAAGTTCAGTTGACTGTGAAAAAAATCAGCAAGTTTATGAAGTTTCTTATTACCATTATCAAAATACTTATACTTGTCTAGTGTTTGGTTAGATAAGTTAAAATTTTAGTGAAACTTAGTTGTAAAGCTCATAATAACTCAATTTAATTGCTCATTTTAAGTTCAAAATTTAAGTTTGTTTCTAAGCATTGCGAATTGGAAAAACACACTTCAAAATTAAAAGCATGAAAAAATCAACTCAGTAAGCACAATCTGAAATATGTTCAAGATTATGAGAGGTTGAAATTTGTCTATACTGATTTGCAATTTATTAGTGTATGAAATATATGCTTTTGTTAATTTAGTCAACCAAAACATGGTTTGACAGAATAAAGTTGCATAGTTTGTTTTAATGTTCAGTATTGTAAACATTTATTATGGAAGTTATATAATGCATGATGATTAAGATCATGCCAACAAAGTATGTAATATCGTCGAGTAAGTTTGCAAGTTCATTGCTCTTATAGGTAATTATTTACAATTTATCTGATCTAACAATACATTGACAATAAAATACACTAACAATATATTCTTATTTAAAATACTTCTCCGGAAATGTATTTTTATTTTACCAGCATTATTTCTTCTATGGCATTATAGTAAGTTAAAGCAACCTGTTAAATAAGTTGAGAGTACAAGTCCAAGTACCGAAGGTGGTTTCTTCAGATAATGATGTTGCTTACTTTACTATTGATCATTAAAGGAACGAATAAATAAGTAATGCATGCTAACTGGGTTTCTCTCTTTCTTTTTCCTTGAAAATGTTTGATAAGCTGTATTTTGATATCATATCTTTCTCCCTTTCTTATCTTATAAGATAAATCTTGTAATTCTCGGTTTGCATAGTAATAAATTGAATGTTTAGGGCACAATATTTTCAGCCATGGTTGCCGTCAGACTCAATTTGCAGTTGAGAAATTTGATTTGATAAATTCAAAAAATGATAGATAATCAAATACCTAATAAATGCTTAAAACTGCTTGAAAATCTAAGCGCAAGAAATGTCTATGGTTTTTGATTCCTTAGTTGAATTTAGGGTAATAGATCTAGGGTTTTAAGGGGGGATATAAAGCATGCAGAGTGGAAGTTTTATTTTGTGCAGATAATTAAAATATAGGTGTATGAATATTGGGGTTAACTCTACTTTTACTATGTGATGAAGGGGAATTTAAAAAAAATGAAGGCATGTCTATGTGGCATCTCTTTAATGGAGTTGCAGAGGCATGGATAATATTCGACACATTTGTGATGCCTTTCTTAAAATGTTGAAGCATTCGTGGCATCACTAAGACGTAGCTAATTAGTAACATCTTTGTGATGCCATTGTGGCGTCTTAGTGATGGCGGTAAATTTAGCAACACCGCACCATCACCAAGTTGTTATGACGTCGCTGATTGACGTTAGAAATTAGACCTTTCTCTTGTGGTATAAAGAATCAGACATCTTGTTTTGATTTCAGACGTATGGAACAAGTATCCAAATGTCTGAATGACCCTTGATTTGCACTATAATCCTATAGGAAACCAATTTTCAACAATTCAAACATCTAAATGGAATTCAAACGTCTAAATGCCTGTTACAAGCTGAACCCGAGCCTTAATGGAAGAATTTTCCTTAGAGAAAATACATTCCACTATCTTCTCCTTGTATCATTCATCTTCCATATTTCCTTTTTGACATTTTATTCAAGCACTTTTCACATATGCCTCTCCACTCGAATTCACACTCATTGTTATAAGTTATTCTTCATTTGGACGATTGTCGTTTCCTTCTATACTCGACGAACAACTTTGAGGTGTTACATCTATTTCAACTAACATACAAGTATAATAAATCATCTTCCATTTCAAACCCCCTACATATATACCAAGTGATTTCCAATGTCCTAAGTTATTCTTTACCCATAAAATCCATTCCTAAACCAAACAACAATTAGTACAATCAAAATTGACAACCAAGATACTAAATTCATTCCTAAGTGATTTTATTACATTCATTTTATGTTTAAAAATTCATAAATACTCATTCAACATGATTTTCATCTCCAAATCCTAACTTGAATTCATTCATCAAACTCCAAACCAACTATTTGCATTTAATAAGAAATATAGCATATTTAGTGATCATATGGTATACAAAGTAAATTTCACTTAGAAATTACAAAGAAATCCTAAGCTCAAATTCCAAATCAACTCTTGAAGCTTTGCACTTAGAAATCTTGACTTAATTATGGCCATGTTGTCAACTTGAGTAGATTGGTTTGTAGAGAATCTTTATATTAAAGTATAAAGAAGTTATGGAGAAAAGGACCAGGACGCTTAGTTTTCTCTTTTGAGAAGAGGAAGGAGGAAATTACGATGGAAAGGGTCCATTTCAAAAATTATAAAGCTAACTTTCTGATTTATTTAATATTTTACCCTCTAGTATCCTTTTATTCTATTATCTGATTTTAACAACTTTATATGTATTTGTATGTAAACGGCGTTACAAACGCAATGGAATATGACTCAAGTCCTAAATCGTTTATTTTTAAAAATTTCATTCATAAATTATTCGTTTGATTAAGTCGTTTAATTCAGTTAAACTGATTTACTATTTTAATTACTACATGTCCAAAAAAAAGTGGGTTTTTACAATCATACTTTACCAAGGAAGTTTGTCTATACTTTCCCCTTGATTTATATTCAAGGTTAATAAGAAGTATCACATAGATTCAGCTTTATTGGTCTTGTGAGTGGCTTGCTTAAAGTTTCACGGTGGCATAGATTTGCTTAATTATTGATTTGCCATGTCCATGATCACATATGCTTGAATACATGGGCTAAGCTCTTGGGTTGTGGTAAGTATGTTATTAAAAAATCTTCAGTCCTATAGTATTGGGGTTATGTACTAAACAGTCTTTGCTTTTATATTAGGTAGTACATTATATCTTATCTTCCTCGCATATATGGATTGCTCGACTAGATATGTGTAAGATCCTACTCCATTTTTGGTTTCATTATGGGAGGCTGAATTAAGAAATCATAAAATTATTGGAAGGCTTTTTTGCATCTATCCTTTTATCTAAATTCGGATCTCCTCTTTAGTCCTTCGAAGAATGACAAGAGTATGTTGGTTATTTTCAATTTGAACCGACTAAATGCTAATACTCTTTAAGCTCATTGTGTTAAATTTTGATGATACAAAATCACAAATAGAAGGAAACAAATATGCAAAAAGGAAAGTAATCGCATATGTTATGGAAATGCATAAATAATTGAATTGCATTTGAATGAGATGGCAAGGAAATATATGCATGCGCACATTATGGAATAATATATATGCAAAATGATATGCATATTATTTCTTTCATTGTAATCGCATTGCTTTGGGATTATTTTCTTCCATCTTTGGAATGAGTGAATTACTTGCTATGTTTGCATCATTTGTTACCATTGTAATGTGCCTCCATTATCTTCTTACCATATCTTGGTAATTTGATTGATGACTCACATGAATTTATATTGGTTGTATATTAAGGGTAGACTTAATTGTAAACACATCCTGGCATTCAGCCAGCGATCTCCAGATAGAGTGTCTCTTTTTGTTAACCCTAATTTAGGGCTTTGGTATGTAAACTCTTATCTTGTAATCTCTTGTAATTCTCTCATATGTAATAAAATCTCTCTCCTTTGGACTGGACATACACTATCTTGATGATAGTGGAACCGGTATAAATATTGTGCGTCTCTTTCTTCTTTATAGGTATTTACTATTTATTTGAAGTAATAGAATAATTGCTGCTAGATTAAGTGATGTTCAAATTGGCAAATCTAAATCATGTTTATTGTTTTTCCGCATTTATGCAATTTTTGCACAACAGATTGGTGTCAGAGCAAGGCGATTTGTTTAAATTTGTGCATCAATGGCTTCTAGAAAGAGCGCTAGATCCGGTGGTGATTATGCTATTACTCATTTGGATGAAAAAGGAGATTTTGTGCAATATGAAAGTTAAAGACGGAGGAGATTATGTTGAGAGAGAGGAGCGTTCCAGTCTTGGAAATTTGGTGACAAGGAGTTTACTGTGTTGAAGGGACATCTGGATTTGGGAACATGTATCTGCTTCATGGCTCAATGTTGATGTGAGAGTCTTATGTTGATTTCCATGAGAAATTTGTTGTTTGGCAGATAAGGTATGTGGGAGGAGACAGATTTGTCTTGCATACAGAGATTTGGATTAGTATTGTTATGTCCATTGGCTTTTGTTTTTTGGCTCTGTATTTGATTGGTGATTAAGAGTATTTTTTGGCCTTAGTGGCTTTGAGATTATGTTGGTATCTACCTTCTTTTGATTTTGGATATTTGCAACATTTTGTTGGCAGACGGGGACATAGTCTGAGCTCGTTAGCAAGGTGTGATGGGGGGTGGCCTTACCGGAACCCATTGGGTAAATATTCATTTTTGGTATGTATCTCGTTAAGAGATTTTGGTTGAAGGTGGAGTTCATTTTTAAGAGTTTTATGTTGAAAAGAGAATTTGACTCGAGGTGGAGTGTTGGAGATATGTGATTTTGCATCAAGGTGGAGTGTTAAATTTTGATGATACAAAATCACAAATAGAAGGAAACAAATATGCAAAAAGGAAAGTAATCGCATATGTTCATTATGGGAATGGATAAATTATTGGATTGCATTTGAATGAGATGGCAAGGAAATATATGCATGCGCACGTTATGGAATAATATATATGCAAAATGATATGCATATTATTTCTTTCTTTATAATCGCATTGCTTTGGGATTATTTTCTTCCATCTTTGGAATGAGTGAATTACTTGCTATGTTTGCATCATTTGTTACCATTGTAATTTGCCTCCATTATCTTCTTGCCATATCTTGATAATTTGATTGATGACTCACATGAATTTAAATTGGTTATATATTGAGGGTAGACTTAATTATAAACCCATCTTGGCATTCAGCCAGCAATCTCCAAATAGAGTGTCTCTTTTTGTTAACCCTAATTTAGGGCTTTGGTATGTAAACTCTTATCTTGTAATCTCTTGTAATTCTCTCATATGTAATAAAATCTCTCTCCTTTGGACTGGACATACACTATCTTGATGATAGTGGAACCAATATAAATATTGTGTGTCTCTTTCTTCTTTATAGTTATTTACTATTTATTTGGAGTAATAGAATAATCGCTGCTGGATTAAGTGATGTTCAAATTGGCAAATCTAGATCATGTTTATTGTTTTTCCGCATTTGTGCAATTTTTGCACAACACATTGCACATTTGGTAGCTTTCGGTTCCTCAATATCTGCGAGTGCCTTTTGTGGATTCGAACTCATGCTATATCATATAAAAATACTATGCACCTCAGTGAGGTTGACCCTTAGCCTCTTTAAACAAGTTTTCAATCTCATATTGTATTCAATTTGCTTAGTAACTTTGGTTGATAAGTTGTCAGTATCAATTGAAGCGAAATACTGTCCTTTGGGTAGGGGTTTGTTCAAAACTAAGCAGTTAACACACGTTTGTCATTTTCCTCCAAACTTTCTTACTATCACAGGATTATAGATCCATTCTAGAAACATTATCTTCCTTATAAACATGTTATCAATAGTGTTAGAGCTTTTCTTTGAACACGACGGAGCATTGGCATTTAAAAGCCTTCGCTTCTCCAATATCTCTATCTCTACTATTAATAAAGAAAATTCAATGAATAGATTTCCACGGTGTCTTTTTGAAATTCCAAAAATACCCTTATCCATCAAAAGAATCTCACCATGTTAACAACCTCCACCACCTAACTCATTTCCAATCATCCACCCACGGAATTTTACTATCAATTTGCCACCAACACCATCAATAAAATTGCTTGAAATAAAAACGTTGTAAATATCGAAGGTTTTGCATTTATAGCACACATTCATTCATTAAGTTTTTTTATCGAATAAAATTAAATATATCCAACAATTAGATGCACGTACGAGCGTTTTATACTAGTAGGGATATAGTTTAGATTTTTTTTCCAAGGCATAGCTGATTATAAGTGGAGGTATTCCATCTACATGCAAATACATTTTGATCAATTTTGAAGAATTCAACCATTTTTCCACATGCCAGGGGCTCTAAGGTGGTTTCGACTTTGACAACTATGGCTTGGAATTTATATGATGGAAAATATTTGATCATCCCCGCACACTCTGTGATTGGTTTGTCTCAGGTATCAATCCTGTCATCGGAGTTTGACTCTTTTACTGACTCAATCGTGACTATATCCCCTAGGCATTTGTCAATTGCTATAGTTTGTTAGTTTTGGGGTTATAAGATGTTACAACGCCTTTTTTGGTTGTTTTTGCTATTTAGTTTGATCGTCATGAGTTGTTTGATCGGCAATTCCTTGGACGTTTACGTCTCTATCCTTGTTCTCTTTTCATGGAATACTTTAAGCAATATGAACAGCTACTTCAACAGATCATTATTTGTGAACTTTGATTGATCTATCTCGGTCATTTTGATCGAGTAGAACTTAATGGTTATGGAAGTATTTTTGACAGGGTCCTTCAGTGTTGGATCCGAGGTTGTTTGGATCCTATTCTTCTTGATTTTTCTTTTAGTTCCGAGGGTTTATGACTTGGTTTCAAGCGACTCCATTCCCTGCTTGTAACTAGGTCATCATTTCTCAAATTAGTACCCTATCTTGCAGTATTTTGCCACGTACCCTAATAAATTATTTTATCTCCTGAAAGTAGTGGAACCAACTTCCTACTTCTTACTACGAACGCCTACGACGAGTTGCCTTTGGCTGTCTTGTAGTGCTCCTCTTTTTGCGCTCACATCTAAATTTGAATACCTCCCATAGTTTTGAGTTTGGAAAGTGATGGTTGGCCTCCCATAGCTTTGGGTTTAGACATCATTGGTTAGTTAAATTTGAGTGCAACTCATAGTGTTAAATTTGGGCGCCTCTCATAGTTTTGGGTTTGGACACCGTTGGTTGGTTGAATTTGATCGCATTAGTTATTTATTTTGATTTCTTGGATGCTCATTCTGATCCAGTTGGAACCAATATTGGTAGAGTATGAGATGACTTTTGACGAGTCGTAGGTGAATTTGGATGGGTTGGGGATGATTATGTACAGGTTGGATCTGAATTTGAGTGGACTAAGGTGGATTTCGAGTGCTTATGTCAACTCGAGCCCTTGTGAGCCCATTTCTAATTTGCACAAAACTTGGTCAAATTGATGATTTTCTTCATTTTTTTACTCGATTCATGATCTCTATTTGAAATTATTCTTAGCCAATAATTGCTCAAAGATTTGTATTACTCTTTGATTGGCTTGCTCTTGGTAATAGATTCAAGTGTACGCCTTGGTCAAACTTGTAGCTAACCGCCTCTGCATATATAGAGGACGACTTGCCTCTGATGTGTGTTTTTTGGGCAATAGGGTGTTTCAAACAAGTACAATCTTTATTTTTACTTTCTTTGAAAATAATATTTTTTTTCTAAAAAACTAAATAATATATCTCCTTAAATCTCATTAACTTTTGATTTATATATATATATATATATATATATATATATATATATATATATATATATATATATAAAAATCAAAAGGTAATGAGATTTAGAGAAATATATTACTAACTTAAACTTCATAAAGTAAATTTGAAAAGATTTACCTTTTAGTCAAGAAGTACAACTATTCCTAAAAACAAAATATATATATATATTTTTTATAAAATTTTACTTAAAAATCCAGCAATTGTAAATAGCCTTATTTCTTTGCCTAAAAACCTTTTTTTGAAAAATGATCATTAGACACTACAAGAAAACTAGCCTTTGGTTGTATAAATTGGTGGCATTTATTTGTGAATTCAACTAAAAATATTTCACCCTATAGTTAAACGCGGCAAAAATTATTTTACCTTTCGCGCCTTACCAAAATCTTTCCGCCTAAATCTAAAAAAACGTAACCGGTACATTCCCTATCGTTAAATTATCTAACACTTATAAATTTTCTAAACCTAAGAAACAAAATTTCCCAAATAACTTTAAAATAATTTCCCAAATCGCTTTTTGATTTCAATCCCACCACAAACGAATGGAATTCTCCAACTAACCTCGCTTTTCAACGCCACCTGGGAAGTCACGATTCTAGTCAACGATGGGAAGGTCACCTGGAAAAAAACCCCAAAAAACGTCGCCCGAAGGAGATGTCCCGTTGCCTCGATAAAGCTACTGAGTTTTTCCCGAGGTCACCACTATCTCGGTTATCTTCCCTTTGCTTGAACTTACAGTTGATTTATGTTGTGTCGATGTTGTGGATTGGTGAAGCTGCTGCCGGTAAACCACTTGATGTCGATGATGCTAAAGTTGTCAAATCTAACATTGATCGAGGAGAAGCCTGCATCATTCGAAATATGTGTGTTGCAAATAGTACTGTGTTGCATCGTTCATTGATCTGGAGATGAGTGTCGATCTGACTGCCTGATTGCATCTACAGGTACCTTGAATTGAACTGCCTCTTCAACTATTTGCCGGAGATGAACGATGTGTTGTTGTGGTTGTAGTTGTTAATGATGATAGCTGTTGTTTTAGAATTGTGGTATGTGTTGGCTGCTGTTTTGAATTTTTAACTAATTAATTTTATGGCAAGTTCTATTTTAACACTTGAAACCTCTTCCTGCATCCCTGATTTTAAAAGGAAAACTAATATACATTGCATGCCATTTTCACATATCCATCGCGAAATTGCACATGGATCGCAACTCAGATCTCATTTTCAGTTTTAGCATCATCTTTGAAATTTGATGAAAGCCTGACACTAACTTATTCTAATTTGATTCCATTTTTTCTTGCTAACATGCTCATTTTATTTTCCCCTTACACTAACTTATTCTAATTTGATTCCATATGTTGTAGGTTTCGACCAAGCAATTCAACGTTATGCAGTACATTTACTTTCATTGACATATCAGAAAGTGCCCAAATCAGTATCCCGCCTCAACAATTTGGTACCAATCTGGGCGATATTTCTGTGGTCGATCAACAATTTGGTACCAACCTGGGTGCTACTACTGGGTGATCAGTGTGATACTTTTGGCCATAAAACATCTTTTCATGCTAGCACTTTAGAGCCAAAATGGATCCCCAAGGAGAAGAAAGATATGCCTGAATCAACTACAAAAAATAAGCCTACAATTGAGAAAACTTAGGAAAATAAAGAGAGAGAGAATACCACCAAAGCAATACATGCAGCAGACCAGTCTACTCATGCCACTCAGTCTACTGACCATTTGAATTTCTTAAATTCAGATCTACCTAACAGTATTGATACCGATGACCGACAGCATGTAGCTGATGCTATACATGAAGAAATCGACGTAGAAGAAACAGTAGAGGCATCTGCTTTTTTCACCTAAAACTCGGAGTATCTCCAGGCAAGCAAAGGAAAAAATTGCAACACAAAATGCTCCTCCTAAAAGGAATTTAAGGAGCAAATCCACTATTAAATGAGTTTACTAACATGGAATGTTAGGGGAATGAACACACCGCAAAGGGTTGGTGATGTGTTCAAACTCCTAACAAAATTCAAACCATCCATTGTTGGTTTGGTTGAGAATAAGTTAAACCCCTCTAATCTTTCTTTATTACAAAACAAGCTCCCAAGAAATTGGGACTTAATCACTAATAATTCATCTCATTATACAGGAAGGATCCTTGTGATATGGGACAATTCAGTTGGGAGCATTTCAGTAATATCTATGTCATCGCAACATATCACTTTGTCGACAAGAAACATGAGAGGTTTTATTTTTATGTACACTATGGTGTATGATAGTGATTATTTTGACGAGAGACAAACACTATGGAAAACTACTATTCATGAATCTACAAGTATAACAGATGCATGGATTTTGATGGGAGACTACAACAATGCATCATCACCTTTATACAAAAAAGGGGGCTTGCCTATGCCACTTACGCAAATTATGCGCTTTCAACAATTGCCTAATTCAATCAGGACTGACAAAAAGTAAAGCATTTGGTTACCACTATACATGGAGAAGGAGGGGAATAGAAAACGGTATGGAAATTTTTTTTGAACAGCCTTTGTTCCTACATGAAGGCATTAACACTATCCCATCTATCAAATGATCACAATCCTTTATTATTACATCTAATTCCAATGGTACAATAGAAAGGTTTCCCTTTTGGATACGATAATGAATGGCACCTCAAGGAAGGATACCACGCATGCATCTCAAAGGGTCTGAATTCAACTACATGAGGTCTCCCAAGTTACATTTTTCAACACAAACCGCTGGCATGCAAGCAGGAACTAAAGCAATGGAACAGAGTACGATAAAGGAAGATACTTATCAGGTAGAGGCTGAGAAAGAAATCCATACACTCGAGATGGTTGTTGATCACGACCCCTGCAACCTGGAGTTATATGAAGAGATGTCATATGGAAAACATAAGTACCAGGTGCAACAAAATATTAAGTTCTGGAGTTTGCGATAAAAATCTAAAGTACAATCAGCAAGGAGATGCTAATTCTAAATTTTTCCTTTCAAAGATGTCCTACATATGACACATAAATAATATCCAAGCATTTATTGATGAACAAGGGGACTTACTATATAAACCCGAGGAGATGGAACATGAGGCTATATCATATTATCATAAACTATTTAATGGTGACTATGGATCAGATTTTCCAGAGTTTCAAAGCATTACCGAGATCAATCAGGATGGACAGCAGTACCTCCTACAGGAAATAACTCTGACCGAAATTAAATCTGCTGTGTTCCCTATACATGATGACAAAAGCCCAGGACCAGAGGGGTTAAATTCTAAATTCATGAAGCTATGTTAATATGGAAAACATAAGCAGGCTTTCCCTTCGTCCTAATTCCCATATTCATTTCCTACTTCAACAGCAAACCAACTTCAAAACCATATCTTATAACCTTCCCCGTACTCATATATTGTACACTTCTTGGTATTTCATTCGGGTTGGATGATTTTCTCTATGCATATGGCATAGCATACTTGCCTGTCTCCACATCATCTCTTTTGGTCTCGACCCAACTTGTATTCACTGCATTGTTTGCCTTCTTCTTGGTGAAGCAAAAATTCAGTGCATATTCCATAAATGCAATAGCATTGCTTAGCATGGGTGCAGTTGTACTGGGTATTACTTCTGACGGTGATAGGCCAAAAGGAGAGAGTGAAAGGAAATATTACATAGGATTTGCAATGATGATTTTAGCTACTTCTTTGTATGGTTTATTACTGCCATTAGTGGAGTTGATGTATGCAAAGGTGAAAGAAGGAGTGATGTGTTATCGGTTGGTTATGGAAGTACAGTTTGTTCTTGGTTTTTTCGCCACTGCATTTTGTGTTGTCGGAATGTTTGTGAACCGTGATTTTCAGGTTAGTTTTACAAATTATTTTATGCTGTTAAAAATATGTGAATTATGTCATTATAGTTGTTGGCTGAAATGCAGAATATAGGACGTGAAGCAAAAGCGTTCGAAAAGGGGGAATCGAGTTACTACATGGTTCTCGTTGGGATTGCTATATCGACTGAGTTTTTCTATCTGGGAACTGTAGGTGTGATCCACTATGCTCCAGCTTTAGTTGCGGGAATCATTTTTGCAGTTCTTATTCCGGTAACTGAAGTTCTTGCTGTGATCTTCTTTCATGAGAAGTTTGATAGTGGGAAGGGTGTTGCTCTTGCGCTGTCTGCATGGGGATTTGTTTCTTATTTCTATGGTGAGTTTAAAGCTGACAAGAAGAAGAAGAAGAAGTCGATTGTTTTAAAGGAGGCCAGTATCATAGGTAATACAAATTAATTAGTATAGATGCATTGTATGTTTTCATATTAGCTCTGTTCAGTTCATTGATGGGTTGCATTTTCTTAGCCGCAATATAACATAGTAAGACATCCTTAAACAAATTTCAAAAACAGAGAAAAATTATATCTCAGACCAGTTTAGGTTTCTATCAAGTTCTCTTCAAGAACAACTCTTTCTTTTTCCCTGTCCTTGTTATGCAAATACTCCCCATAACTGTAAGAAGCCAAACCCCATAAAGCAAGAGCAAGCGAAATCCCCTTCTCGCTAGTGAACTTCTCATGGTAAAACACAACACCCAGTACTTCAGTTATCGGTATACACACAGCAGTAATAACAGCAGAAAGTAAAGTATCCGTAGTAAAAATAACCCCAACAATGCCTAAGTAGAAGCATTGCCAAAGCGCTGCAGTAGCTACAAGAACAATGCAGTAGCTATTATTCAGGTATTATCAATTGCATGCATTATTACGTACAAAATTATGTATGTTTCCTTTACTTAATTTATGTTGTAATAAGGTTATTGGACTGATACCATGCTTATGAAACGGTGATTTTACATCTTGCTTTCTTCTTAGATGTTTTTTATTTTGGCTTCAAATGAGTAACTAAAGATTCTCAGTTTGATTTGAAATGGCCATTGAATCTGAATTTTGACTGACTTCCTCTTCTGTAAGTTGAGATGATTTGGATATGGATTTTTCCTTTTGCTAATTCTTTGACTTCCTGGCTTATTTTTGTTGTTGCGTGTAGCTTTATAGATATGTGCATTCCCTGGCTGGTTGCTTGCTCTGATGAAAACATTGCATGGTTTTCGGTTTCTTCTTCTTCTTCAAGTTCTGAAGCTATTGCTACACTTTTGTTACTATTGATCCCAACATTTGCATTTTGATCAGGGCCCATATCTTCAGTCTGCTTGGTAAAAGTTTAATTATTATTTCTGGTACCTATTGTCTAGTTTCATGGTATTTACATTTTTTCTACCACCTTCAATTATATTCAGTTGTCCTTGCTTCATTTACAATCAAGCCTGATCTTTTGGTAAAGCAAGAGAAGCATCTGCTTTGGGCCTCATCAAAAACTAGAGCACCACTCAACAAGCGCATGGAGAAAGAAAAATGGCAGAGCTCAACAAGCGCATGGAGAAAGAAAAAATGGCAGAACTCCAAATCGACAATGAGTGAAAATTAGGTGCGGCAACTTCAGTAGGCCGTAGGCATCACAAACAACTTTAGAAGGTGACAACCTCTCCCGTAGGCACTAGTTAGATATAACATTTATTAGTATCCGATGTGTAAATTTGTATACAAATGGTTATTGTATGTGAGTTAGGTCATTTTGTCGAAAAACTATTGTATTGGAATGGTTATGGATATTTTATTTGATTATATGGTTAATGTGTTTTTTAACTTATTTGAATATGATGATTATGTGAATGATTGTTGATTGATATAATAGAACCAAAATAGACCATTAACATGAAATAATAGCATGAAAAAATGGTGTAAAATAATAAACAACTTTTAGTAGCGTTTCAAAAACGCTACCGAAATATATATAGTGGCGTTGAGTAAATGCAACCATAAAACAGGGGTAAAGTTGGAAATTCTATTAGTAGCGCCAAAAAATTTTTTGGTGGCGTTTTTTAAACGCTACAAAAAGATTTATGGTGGCGTTAGAAAAACGCTGTCAAAAATGCATTTATAGTGGCGTTAAAATAAATGCAACAAAAAATCATGGATTTTTAGTCGTATGTTTTCCAGCGGCGTTGTAACGACCGCGACTTTTTACCGTCATAATAAAAAAATAAAATAAAATTCAGTAACGACAGTAATATAGCCAAGTGACAAATTTTTAAAAACAAAATTTTATTATTACAACTACGGTTTAAAATGCCAAGTGAAACAACCCATTTTGCATTTTACATTTAGCATTGTTGAACGTGTGTTTTGTTGTCAGCTAAGTTGTAAAGTAGGTAAGAGTGTGTATTGCAAATACTGTCACAACAATTGTTTTTAAAGGCCATCATCACTTTATACAGCTGTGTACTTCCTCCCCTCCAAAGCACGTCTGCATTAATTGAGTTAGTACAAAGAAAAGAAAAGAAAAAAGCAAGGCTGACATACTAGAAGAAATCCAACAGAGAGATACTAAGTGTGTATATATAAATCTCCACTTTATTATTAAGTATGTCACTGGACATTGAAAATTATAAAGACTCTTGCGTCATTCATGTTAGAACATAAAATGGAACGCTAGAATAGACAAGAACTCCACCTTCACGTATGAACGCGTACCATAATTACAAATGCACGTTTGCATTTAATGAAGGTGTGGCCGTATACAATGTTTCAGATAGCACGTTTTCTAGTAATGCAATTGTACCCGAGTGCCAGATTTCATATTTTATTTAACTTATACATATTTTTGAGAAAAGAAAACAGCTGCAACTTTATTTACACTTGTTTTGAAAGCTTCAGTTGCAGAGAAAAACACATTAATGGCAGTTAGTTGTAGCTCTCTTTTGGATTGTTTTGGTACTAACTGATTGAAGCAAATTTAGGTGAGTTTAAATACTCACGATGCTAATTTATTGAACAACGAATATACTAGATTTTTCCGTGCGTTTTTTTGTGAATGCGAGTTCATAGACCAAGTTTTGATAAAAGTTGAAAATCATTTAGGTGTATTTCATATACACGAAAATTATATGTTCATACCTGTTTTTTTTTTTGGTTTCGTCCGTTTTCTTTTTCTTATAATTCGAAACTCATGAAATCCAATTACTAGCAATTTTCTTCACTGGTAGGAAAGTTTAGTACGTGTGTTTTATAGTGAACATCTGTGCAATCTTATAGTTGCGAAAATATAGCTCATGCGAGCAAATTTACTGCATGCAAACTTATTGTTGTGAAAGTATGACTACCCAGTTCCTTATATTTTGCATTGTTCATGCATGTAAAAATTACCAAGTATTTTAGGAGTGTCATTTTCGGCCCAAGCTATGTTTTCATGCATATAAGTTAAATATACAAGCCACGTTTTACCTAGGTCAAAAATATACTCAATATCATGCATGCGTACCATTTTAGTTGAGATGAGCTTTGTTTTGGTTTTAGGTTGTAATGTCCTACTTTTGTTATATGCGTGTGTAGGAGTTTGTAGTGAAGCCAAGTTACACCTCATCCAGTCACGTGTATTTTAATATTGATAACTCCACATTATTTTTGTTGTATTGAGTAAGTTGCATGCGTGAGTAACTTGTTGTATTATTGAAATGTTCAAGTTGTTATTATACTTGTTAGAATTCATGTTTTCCACATATAGCTTCTGTCCAATATTGATTTGTTAAGTTGAAAGTTGGAACCCTCTCTGTTATTTTGTCATGTGCAAAGTAACAAACCCTCTGTTGAATTACCTTTTAGCGAACGCATGCATGGTTTGATACACGTTTTTTCGTGTACACAGAATATTACATTTTCGTGAACCCGTGTTTACAAATTTGATTATATGCTACACCAATAATTTCCCACTTTCATTAGATTCGAGAGTTCGGTTAATTTAAGTGGAACCGGTGTTTGGTTTTTAACGTAATTTGTTGCCGTTATTTTTATAACGGAATTTCTACATCGGCGTTATATTTTTGAAACGCGGTGTTTTGGTGACATTTTCGATAAATGAAAATTCACTGTTAGTTTAACGTCTGTAACCGTTAATTTAAAGTGACTTTTCAAACGGTTATCCCGCAACACTGATTTGGTATTTGTTTTTACGGTGTTTTGTGAAGCGCAATTTCCTCGTCGAAATTGCTACATATATTGCTGTTTTAATCACGTATTTTAAAAATCGTTTTAAAATAAAAGTGCTTCCAAAATTTTTACAGTTTGCGCTTTCAAAAGAATGAGGAAGGGATTTAAACGCTTCAGCAAAATTGAGGACTATGAACCCTCACATTTACTGATTCGCTTAATTCCGGACTTGTCCGTTTGAGAACGTAAAATGTTATTTATTTAAAATACACAATTTTGCACTTTCAAGGAAACGATGAAGAGATTTAAATGATTTAGCAAAAGTGCGGAATATGGAACCATACTTTTACTATTTCGGTTAATTCCGGACTCGTTAATTGAAACATCTGCTGTTTGATGATTTTGTTGGGCTTTCGAGCCACTCTGCTGGACCTTCGGGTCATTTGTTGGACCTTCGGGTCATCTGATGGACCTTCGGGTCAATTACCAGTACTAGACCTTCGGGTCACTCTGCGGACCTTCGGGTCATCTGATGGGCGCCAAAATTTATAGTACTTGGTAGGGTTCGGCCATCTGAGATGCACGTGCGGCGTAGCTAAAACTCGCTATCTGCTGGGATCGATCCACCTTTTATGCTGATTTTTCTAGTTATCTTGTTTTGATTTCTAGATTTTGCGACTGTTGATTTTCTAGTTATCTTTTTTGATTTCTGAATTTTGTGAATTGCGGCTTTGAATTCAATTATGAATTTGGAAGTTGAGTTTGAGTATAATCTCATCTGAGATTATAAATTTGCGTATTGCTGTTTTAAATTCAATTGTGAATTTGAAAACTGATTTTGATGGAGTTTAAATTGAGATTTTTTTCATTTAAACTATGCTGATTGTTTATGTTGTATAGTCTCATTCGAGACTATAATTATTTGTTTAAGTGTTATTTATCATTCACTTATTTTTGAGAATAAATTAGACTGATCCGTTTATTATTTTCTTTTAAATAATACTTGGGTCAGACCGAGTTATTTCAGGATAGTCTTCATCTCTGATTTAGTAGCAGCTTCAGCTTTTGGGATTTCGCATCATCTTTTGTCTAGCCTCCGAGGAGTTCTTTTGGTTTATTAGTCCTCATCTTATGTATGTATTGATGGATATGTATATGTATCGGTTCATGTGAACTATCGATTGTTGTAGCATGTATTCCAGACTAATCTTCCGCTCTATATCTGATATTTCTGTTCTGATGTGATTATACTATTTGTGTTATTGTTATTATGAGTTGTTCTGGATTTTTCTTAAGCCACCGTAGTTTCGTTTTAGATTTCGATTGAATATATATCTTTGGGAGTAATTTATACAGCTCCTATCGATGTAATCAATACTCGTCTAAGGCATAACTTACGGATGGTCGCTTCTAACAAGCCTTATTCTTCGCAATAGCAGATGTTATTTCTTATAATAACCTTTGTTATTGTGAGCATAGAGGTGGGGCGTCACAGTTTGGTATCAGAGCGAGGTTCGGAACAAATTATAATAAACACAGAACAGAAGTAGAATGGAACATGTGTTACAACTATTCGAGGGTTTTATCCGTGCCTTTCTAATATATTCTTTCCTCTTTAACATGTTGGAGTATGTCTAGGAATAAATCTAATATTCCGTAGTATTCCAATTGTTAAATTTCGTATCATCGTGTATTGTTTTAACTAATCCTTTTCTTCTCTTGTCTCTCAGCCTATGGCTGGAAGAGGTAGAGGGAAGCGTTCTTCTGCAGGCCCGTCTAGTGGTTCTCATCCGGACGGAGTCTATATGTCAGCTGATCAGTTTATGGAGCTATTTCGAGGTACTCAGCCTCCTGTTGCTACTCCCTCAGCTCCTAATCACAAGTCTGCCTTCGCTCGCATGTGTAGTGACTATTCCCACCTTGGAGGTCAGCCTTTCAAGGGATCGGAAAGTGTTATGGAAGTTCAGACTTGGTTGCGCACTTGTGAGCGCATATTTTCTCGGATGGATCTTTCTGATCACCATCGCGTTCTCGTGGCATCTAGCATGTTGCAAGAGCGTGCTCTTGACTGGTATGAGCTCTTTATTTCGGAAGTTGATGAGTCCTCTCTCTCTTGGGTTCAGTTTAAGGAACGATTCGAACTTAAGTTCGTTCCTGAATCGGAAAAGGCTAATCTTGCTCGTTGTTTCCTTGAGTTGAAGCAAGGAGAATCCTCTGTTTCTGATTATGTTGCATCTTTCGAGGCCTTGTCCAAATACGGAGTTGAGTTCATTAACACTCCGCATAAGAAGAATCTTCGTTTGGTTGATGGTTTGAAGAAGTATTTGAAGAAGGTTCTTTTGCTTCAGCTTAAGCTCTCATTTGAGGAGCTGGTTGATTCGGCTCTTTGTCTTGAAGCTGTTGAAAAGGAACGCGATAGTTGTGATGATGTTGAGGTTTCTAAGAACCCCAACAAGAAGAGGTTTCCTTTTCATAAGCCTAATTCTTCTAATCAGAAGAAGAAGAAGCAAGCTACCTCTAGTTCTCAGCCTAGTAGTGCACCTTCTGTTAAGAGGGCGTGCTATAATTGTGGTTCTCTGGATCATCTTCACCGTAATTGTCCTAAGCCTCGCATTTGCCGCTATTGCAAGAAAGAGGGTCATTGGATTTCTGATTGCCCTACTGCTTCTAGGGGTCTCAAATCAGGGAAGCTTAATGTTGCTAAAGCTCCTGGTGTTTCTTCTCAGCCCAAAGGTATTACTTCTTCTGTTTTGGAAGGTTTTATTTTATTTCATGGCTGTTCTATTAGAATTCTTTTTGATACGGGTGCATTGCATTCATTCGTGTCAAAGGAGCTTGTTGATATTATTCCTTTGGATGTTATTACACTTCGCGACCCTTTGGGGATTGCAAATCCTATTAGTGGATCCGTTACTCTTGGTTTGTTATGTGTTGATGTTGAGATTATTCTATGTGGTTTCTCCTTACATGCGAATCTGCGTGTTATGGATCACTTTGATTTTGATATGATTTTGGGAATGGATTGGCTCGTCCGTTACGAAGTTCAATCCTGTATCCCGAAAGAATTTTATATCTCAAGCATCCTGATGCTATCGAGCAGTTATCTATTATATTTCGAAGTATGAACCATCCTTTGAATGCTTTCATTTCTTCCTTCAAATTGGAGGCTATTATAGCTAAATGTTCTAGTTGTTTGTGATTTTTCTATTGTCTTTGAGTTTATTTCGAGTTTGTCGCCGAATAGGGCAATTGAATTCCGTATTGATCTTACCTCTGGTGCTCATCCTATCAGTCGTCCTCCCACGAGGATGTCTGTTAAAGAAAATGAGAAACTCAAGCATCAATTATCTTAGTTGGAAGCCAACGATTTACTCGTTCTAGCTCTTCTCCCAACTCGATCTTGCTATCGATTTTCATTTGGCTATGAGTTGCGGAAGTTAGCATTCCACTTACCGCATTCCGCACTCATTATGATTCTTATGAATGACTTATTACGTCATTCAGTTTGCCTAGATTATTTCATCCATTTTGTGAATCGAGTATTCTACGAATATCTCGACGACTCCATTTTGTGTATTTAGTGATTTTGAATGAAAGCAACAATTTAAAATTTCACAAGTATAATTGGATTTGGGTTATCATAGCAAATAATTTTGTGATTGTATTGCCCATTGAGTGCTTTAAGAGTTCTGGTCGATGCGCTTGATCAACGCTATCGATAGGAATCTCCTAAACGCTTTGATGAGACAATTTGACACAATAAATTTATAAAAAGAAAATTTTCTAGAAAATGATTTCGTAAAGACAATTAAGATTTTTGGAAGTTTTATCTTTTCAGGAAAGAAGACTATTTGAAAGAACTCCTTTCTGATACTCTTATCCTTTAGTTCCCGAAGGGAACCAAGACTTCATTATTTGTACCAATGCTAGCCGTATTGGTTTCAATGTTGTTCTCATGCAAAAAGATGGAGTAGTCGCCTATGCTTCTTTACAATTAAAGCCGATCGAGACTAGGTATGCTACTCATAATCTAGTGCTTATGACTATTGTTTTGCTTTTAGAGTTTGACATTATTATTTTGGGAAAGGAGTGGTGTTCTCCACTCTGATCACAAATCTCTTAAGTATCTATTTATTCAGAAAGAACTTAATTTGAGACAACAACATTGGCTCGAATTTCTTGCTTCATATGATTTCGATATTCAGTATACCCCTGGTAAGGGTGAATCAAGTTTTAGAGGATCTCCTTCGTGCTTGCATTCTTGATTTTGGTGATAGTTGGTTAGACCACTTATCTCTTGTTGAGTTTTCTTACAACAACAGTTTTCAATCCAGTATCGGTATGGCTCCTTTCGAAGCTCTTTACGGAAGGCCGTGTCGATCATCATCTTGTTGGTTGGAATCGGGGGAAAAGTTAGTTCTCGGCCCCGATTATATTCGCGATTCTTCGGAGAGGATTGATATTATACGACAGAGAATGAAAGAGGCTCGGAATAGACAGAAATCTTATGCCGATCATCGTAGGAAGCCTTTGGAATTTTCTATTGGCGATCTCGTATTCATTCGTGTTTCCCTGATGAAGGGTGTAGTGCGTTTAAGTCACT
This sequence comes from Allium fistulosum, assembly GCA_030737815.1. Classification (NCBI taxonomy): domain Eukaryota; kingdom Viridiplantae; phylum Streptophyta; class Magnoliopsida; order Asparagales; family Amaryllidaceae; genus Allium; species Allium fistulosum. Next base: position 1,031,352,703 of record CM060902.1, read on the forward strand.
CCGGGAAATTGGCTCCTCGATATGTTGGACCGTTTCCTATTACGGAACGCATTGGCCCAGTTGCTTATCGTGTATCGCTACCTACTCAGTTTTCGGGAATTCATGACGTATTTCATGTGTCCCAGCTTCGTCAATGCCTTCGAGATTCAGATTCTATTATTGATCCTTCTATGTTGCAAGATCTTGAGATCTCACCCGACTTGTCTATTGTGCAAAATCCTATTCGTGTGCTAGCTTCGGAGGTTAAATGCCTTCGAAACAAAGAAGTCCCACTTGTGAAAATTCAATGGTCCGCAAACCCCAAAGATTGCACTTGGGAAACCAGAGAATTCATCGAGCGTTTTTATCCGGGTTTCTCTCCTCTTCGGGTGGGGGTGAGCATTCTTATCTATCTTTTCTATTTGAAATCTTTGTTGTGATTAATGATTTGCGTTATTGACTGCTTCTAGTATGAAAATTGCGGGGACACAATTTCTATAAGGGGTGGAGTCTGTAACGACCGCGACTTTTTACCGTCATAATAAAAAAATAAAATAAAATTCAGTAACGACAGTAATATAGCCAAGTGACAAATTTTTAAAAACAAAATTTTATTATTACAACTACGGTTTAAAATGCCAAGTGAAACAACCCATTTTGCATTTTACATTTAGCATTGTTGAACGTGTGTTTTGTTGTCAGCTAAGTTGTAAAGTAGGTAAGAGTGTGTATTGCAAATACTGTCACAACAATTGTTTTTAAAGGCCATCATCACTTTATACAGCTGTGTACTTCCTCCCCTCCAAAGCACGTCTGCATTAATTGAGTTAGTACAAAGAAAAGAAAAGAAAAAAGCAAGGCTGACATACTAGAAGAAATCCAACAGAGAGATACTAAGTGTGTATATATAAATCTCCACTTTATTATTAAGTATGTCACTGGACATTGAAAATTATAAAGACTCTTGCGTCATTCATGTTAGAACATAAAATGGAACGCTAGAATAGACAAGAACTCCACCTTCACGTATGAACGCGTACCATAATTACAAATGCACGTTTGCATTTAATGAAGGTGTGGCCGTATACAATGTTTCAGATAGCACGTTTTCTAGTAATGCAATTGTACCCGAGTGCCAGATTTCATATTTTATTTAACTTATACATATTTTTGAGAAAAGAAAACAGCTGCAACTTTATTTACACTTGTTTTGAAAGCTTCAGTTGCAGAGAAAAACACATTAATGGCAGTTAGTTGTAGCTCTCTTTTGGATTGTTTTGGTGCTAACTGATTGAAGCAAATTTAGGTGAGTTTAAATACTCACGATGCTAATTTATTGAACAACGAATATACTAGATTTTTCCGTGCGTTTTTTTGTGAATGCGAGTTCATAGACCAAGTTTTGATAAAAGTTGAAAATCATTTAGGTGTATTTCATATACACGAAAATTATATGTTCATACCTGTTTTTTTTTTTGGTTTCGTCCGTTTTCTTTTTCTTATAATTCGAAACTCATGAAATCCAATTACTAGCAATTTTCTTCACTGGTAGGAAAGTTTAGTACGTGTGTTTTATAGTGAACATCTGTGCAATCTTATAGTTGCGAAAATATAGCTCATGCGAGCAAATTTACTGCATGCAAACTTATTGTTGTGAAAGTATGACTACCCAGTTCCTTATATTTTGCATTGTTCATGCATGTAAAAATTACCAAGTATTTTAGGAGTGTCATTTTCGGCCCAAGCTATGTTTTCATGCATATAAGTTAAATATACAAGCCACGTTTTACCTAGGTCAAAAATATACTCAATATCATGCATGCGTACCATTTTAGTTGAGATGAGCTTTGTTTTGGTTTTAGGTTGTAATGTCCTACTTTTGTTATATGCGTGTGTAGGAGTTTGTAGTGAAGCCAAGTTACACCTCATCCAGTCACGTGTATTTTAATATTGATAACTCCACATTATTTTTGTTGTATTGAGTAAGTTGCATGCGTGAGTAACTTGTTGTATTATTGAAATGTTCAAGTTGTTATTATACTTGTTAGAATTCATGTTTTCCACATATAGCTTCTGTCCAATATTGATTTGTTAAGTTGAAAGTTGGAACCCTCTCTGTTATTTTGTCATGTGCAAAGTAACAAACCCTCTGTTGAATTACCTTTTAGCGAACGCATGCATGGTTTGATACACGTTTTTTCGTGTACACAGAATATTACATTTTCGTGAACCCGTGTTTACAAATTTGATTATATGCTACACCAATAATTTCCCACTTTCATTAGATTCGAGAGTTCGGTTAATTTAAGTGGAACCGGTGTTTGGTTTTTAACGTAATTTGTTGCCGTTATTTTTATAACGGAATTTCTACATCGGCGTTATATTTTTGAAACGCGGTGTTTTGGTGACATTTTCGATAAATGAAAATTCACTGTTAGTTTAACGTCTGTAACCGTTAATTTAAAGTGACTTTTCAAACGGTTATCCCGCAACACTGATTTGGTATTTGTTTTTACGGTGTTTTGTGAAGCGCAATTTCCTCGTCGAAATTGCTACATATATTGCTGTTTTAATCACGTATTTTAAAAATCGTTTTAAAATAAAAGTGCTTCCAAAATTTTTACAGTTTGCGCTTTCAAAAGAATGAGGAAGGGATTTAAACGCTTCAGCAAAATTGAGGACTATGAACCCTCACATTTACTGATTCGCTTAATTCCGGACTTGTCCGTTTGAGAACGTAAAATGTTATTTATTTAAAATACACAATTTTGCACTTTCAAGGAAACGATGAAGAGATTTAAATGATTTAGCAAAAGTGCGGAATATGGAACCATACTTTTACTATTTCGGTTAATTCCGGACTCGTTAATTGAAACATCTGCTGTTTGATGATTTTGTTGGGCTTTCGAGCCACTCTGCTGGACCTTCGGGTCATTTGTTGGACCTTCGGGTCATCTGATGGACCTTCGGGTCAATTACCAGTACTAGACCTTCGGGTCACTCTGCGGACCTTCGGGTCATCTGATGGGCGCCAAAATTTATAGTACTTGGTAGGGTTCGGCCATCTGAGATGCACGTGCGGCGTAGCTAAAACTCGCTATCTGCTGGGATCGATCCACCTTTTATGCTGATTTTTCTAGTTATCTTGTTTTGATTTCTAGATTTTGCGACTGTTGATTTTCTAGTTATCTTTTTTGATTTCTGGATTTTGTGAATTGCGGCTTTGAATTCAATTATGAATTTGGAAGTTGAGTTTGAGTATAATCTCATCTGAGATTATAAATTTGCGTATTGCTGTTTTAAATTCAATTGTGAATTTGAAAACTGATTTTGATGGAGTTTAAATTGAGATTTTTTTCATTTAAACTATGCTGATTGTTTATGTTGTATAGTCTCATTCGAGACTATAATTATTTGTTTAAGTGTTATTTATCATTCACTTATTTTTGAGAATAAATTAGACTGATCCGTTTATTATTTTCTTTTAAATAATACTCGGGTCAGACCGAGTTATTTCAGGATAGTCTTCATCTCTGATTTAGTAGCAGCTTCAGCTTTTGGGATTTCGCATCATCTTTTGTCTAGCCTCCGAGGAGTTCTTTTGGTTTATTAGTCCTCATCTTATGTATGTATTGATGGATATGTATATGTATCGGTTCATGTGAACTATCGATTGTTGTAGCATGTATTCCAGACTAATCTTCCGCTCTATATCTGATATTTCTGTTCTGATGTGATTATACTATTTGTGTTATTGTTATTATGAGTTGTTCTGGATTTTTCTTAAGCCACCGTAGTTTCGTTTTAGATTTCGATTGAATATATATCTTTGGGAGTAATTTATACAGCTCCTATCGATGTAATCAATACTCGTCTAAGGCATAACTTACGGATGGTCGCTTCTAACAAGCCTTATTCTTCGCAATAGCAGATGTTATTTCTTATAATAACCTTTGTTATTGTGAGCATAGAGGTGGGGCGTCACAGGCGTTTATCAAAACGCCACCAAAACTTTTTGTAGCGTTTTTTGTGCGCCACTAAAAATCAAATTTCTTGTAGTGAGATTTTATATTACCACCAAAAATGTTTTATCTAAAATACAAGGCAACAATTAACAAGACTACTATACAAAAGACAGCTGTGAAGCACTTAAACCAACATTCTGTTTCACTTTCCCAATATACTTCTGCTCTTTACCTATATCCGAAGCTGTACTCCTTCTCACAACATAGTAATGGCGATGATTGAATCAATTCAGCTCCAAATGGTATTCCTTCTAGATTTGCTGTCGCTATCAATTCTACTCTGGGTACATCTATCTTCATCTCAACTCATGCTACAGAAGGTACCAATGTCATTTCAGGTAGAATCTGGGGGTTTATTTTTTATGTCGAAAGGTAATTCCCACAATTCTGCCGCTTCTCTGTAGATCTGACTAGTAGGTGGATTTTTCTTTGATTTTATCATTAAAATTTTGAAGTAGAAGTCCACTTGCTTGCTGATTTTAAATTTGGATCTTGATCTATTGTTAAACACCCTGTTATTACGTTCTTGCCATATAACCCAGACTGATAGACAGAGCAAGTCTAACCATATCTCTGTATCGGTCTTTGTTGGTCTAATTTGTTAAAATATGTTTAATTTCAGTTTCTAGGTTATAATGACTAGATTGCTATAGTCTTAATTTCAATCTACACCTGCTCCAAACATATGAAGTGTAGTTGCAATTGCAATAAAGGTGAGATGTAGTTTCTATTCCACTATTAAATAGAACACAGTTTTCATTCTCCAACATCATGCATCTCTGTCTCTGTCTTTGTTTAGTTGATAACCTATTCGTTATGGCTTTGCATAAAAACCTTAAGAAAGTATAACAACCAAAATTTAAGCTATAATAATTAATTAACGAATTAACTAAATAATAAAATAAGTTTGTGAAATTATCATAATCGAGCTACGGGAGTTGCACCAATGTGTCCGTGGTGATTTTCTGATCAATTTCCATATATAGTTTGTCAAAATCCGAGCTAAAACGAAGAAGATACAAAATAAACAAGAAACGAAAAAAAAATATAAGGTCAGGTCGACCCTAGGGTCGACCTTCACCATTGCTAGGTCGACCTTCACCTATACGTCGACCCGCCCCTGTATTTGGACGACATTTCGTCCAGCTTCGTATATGACATGTTTTCCAACTTCTCTCCAATCCTGTACGTTCGTGCTTCCATCCGACGGTTCCCAATGAGCCTATGACGTGGTTGCACCAGATTTAATCTTCAAATCCAACGGTCTGAGATCCCTAAACCACACTATAAATAAGACCCTAGGCCTGGCTATTTTTCTCATTCAGATTTTCTCCTATTTGAGTTCATTGCCTGAGGCGGGACCCTAAATAGAATATTTTTCTAAGGAGAAGATCTTTTCGATAAAAATATTCTACGCTCTAGAAGTGGATCAAGGTAGACCAAGAAATAGAGCTTAGGACCACAGGTGAGTATTTAGTAATTATTTTAGACTTTTAAGTAATTTAAAATAATAGAGTTCTCAATATTTGTAGTTTTTCTGCAATTTTGAGACAATTTTTATATAAGTTATTTACAGTTAATTTTTAAAAGTTCTTTTCAGTCTATTTTATTCAGTTATTTATAGCTGTTTACAGTTATTTACATTTATTTATATCTATTTTACGTTAGAATTCAGCCTGTAAATGTTAGTTTCTTTTTATTTTCTTTTACGCGAATAAAATAATAAAAAAAGAATAATTCGCAAATATGGATTACATAGAATTAAACACTAAATTTACAGAAACTATATGTAAATAAGAAAGACTGTAATAAAAAGAAGATAGACTGAAATAGGCAAATTTGAGACATTTGCAAGCATGTTTATAACTAGTGGTTATAACTATAAAGATAGAAAGAAGAATAACAATTATAACGTAGGTTATAATTAAGCAGAAAGAACAATAAAGGCTTATTTTAAGACTTAGATTAAGTTAATAAGCAAACAGAGCAGAAATAACAGAAGAGGCTTATTTTAAAACTTACACTAAGCTAATAAGCAAGAACAAAAATAGGGCCCATACCAATAGCATTCCCTTTCAGACTAGGACTGATGGTCTCACATCAGATTAGGTGAGGTTGGGTAGGACCCTTTCAGACTAGGACTGATGGTCTCACAATAGTTAGGTGAGGCTGGGACGTAGGGTAAATAAGTGGCCAATAGATAGAAGCTCAAATCGAGGGATTTGGGTAAAGGGGGCAACTAGATTTTGTTTGTTATGATCCGTACCAACAGCATTCCCTTTCAGACTAGTACTGATGGTCTCACAAAACACTTATGTGAGGCTGGGCAGGACCCTTTCAGGCTAGGACTAATGGTCTCACAATAGATTAGGTGAGGCTGGGCACACTTATGCTGACAGGGTGAGTAAGAGATCACAAGAGGGGGGCGACAGTGAATGTGTACCAACGGTGACCGAGCATGCGACATTGATTAGGATTGTAATTCGCTACTGTGTTCCAAGCGCTAAACAGGTGTCTTTTGTTGTGGGATCCACAGGATGGGACTAGCTCACAGTGGCATAATATTGATAGAAGGCCGATCAACGAGTAGAATTAGGACTTCAACCTAATTAAAATAGGATTCAAATTTCAGCCTAATCAGAGCAGCTATCTAATACAAGTGCAAACAATCAAAGTAAACGGTTAAACAATATTTTATCCCAGTTTTATCTTTCCTTTATTTCCTTTTATACTAGAACTGTTGCTAAGACTATTATCTTTATCTTGCTTAAAAATACTAGTAGTTACTTTCACTTACCAGACTTTTAGTCTGACCCACTTCTCTATTTCCCCTTTTTCCCCCATAGGCCAGCAGAGGCAAGGATGGTTGATTCAGATTTCTTGGAGGTACATTCTCGAAGTTCTTCATGTATTCTTCTTCTTTTCAGTTTTCTTTTCATTCGATTTTTGATGTACTGGTACTAATGAGAGGGATGATTATTTTATTGTACTCTGATTTTATGAGACTGAGATGTATTTTTCATAAGACATGTGTATTTGGTATTTGAGACATGTGATGTTTTTCAGACTTATTTATGAAGTTTTATTTTGAATAATGAGTTACCATTTAAATGTTTTCGCTGTTTATAATTATTTATCTTGTGCATCTTAGTCTCCGCGATGCTTTAGCTATACCTATAACGCATCATATCTTTTAGTGTGCCCTTTTGGGGTATACTAAGGGGTGTGTGGTGTTTCACTTGGTATCAGAGCCTAAGGTTACAGGATTCCTAAAACTTGTTTTAAAAATAAAGTATTTTTCAAAAGTAACCTATCTTTTAAAGTATTTTTCAGAAAGAAACTCTTATTATAGAAATAGTTTTCAAGTACAAAAGAGAGTTTTTATAAAAATCCCCTCAAAGTCCAGTTCAACATTCCTTTGATTCTTTCGAGCCTAAATTTTCTCTTATTTGCATAGAATGGCGGATGCCCCAAATCTTCCAGAGGCTGTTCAGGTCGCTGGCTAGTTCCGTAGATACCTCCAAGCTACGGCACCAGAGGTGCAAGGGCATGTGCCCAATTCAGCACCGGCGGGCGGAGATCCCATTAATCCACCTGCAGCAGTCAATTTTTCTAAGCTATGTAAGGACTTTGCTAATCTAGGAGGCAAGACATTTTCCAGCACAGAGGATTTCATGGAGGCACGAGCTTGGTTTAGGAATACGGAGCGGAATTTGGGCTGATAGGATTGGAGGACCGCTAGAGAGTTCAGCTTGCATCTTGGCAGCTGAAAGGAGAAGCTTCTTATTGGTGGGAGATCATAGAGATGGAAGGAAGAGACATTGGTTGGTTTGGATTTAGGAAAAGGTTTGAGAGAAACTTCTTGTCACAAGATGAGGAAAGCATGCAATTGGAGAAGTTTATTAATCTAAAGCAAGGGAGTCTTTCGGTGAAGGAGTATATAAATCAGTTTAATGAGTTGTCACAATTTGGGATGGAGCTTGTTAATACACTGCACAAGAAGGACATGAAGTTTGCTAAGGGATTGAATCAGCCCCTCCAAGGGTTGTTATTGACTCGTGTACCGATGGGAGCGACATATGAGTCACTGGTGGAGATGGCCCTCATGTCTGATGTTGTTAAGTAAGGAGAGCTTAAGGAGGTTCCTAAGTCAAAGAATTCTAAGAAGCAATGGTGGAAGAAAAAGAAGGATAAAGATAAGAGGAAAGGAGGAGGCCCTCAAAAGCGGATCAAGAAAGGTTGGAAATGTTATGGTTGTGGATTGGTTGGGCATTTCGCAAAGGACTGTAAGAAGGGCTCGATGAAGGGGAGGTGTTACAATTATGGACAGCCTGGACACCTTAGTAGAGCTTGTCCTTAGAGGACGGGGCAGAGAGCAGGCGCACCTACAGCGCAAGTGCAAGCTTTGGATGCAGCACCTTCTAGCAGTGGACCGGATAGAGGTAGGAAAGTCTCTGTAGAAGGTTTGATCTCTATTTCGGATTTTCCTATTTGGACTATTTTTGACTCCGGAGCATCGCATTCTTTCATTTCTAGTTCCTTGGTTGATTGTTTCCACTTAGATATTTCTCTAGTGGTAGACCTTATAGTTGTTTCAAACCCTATAGGAGGATCAACATATTTATCCATGATTTGTAGGGATTTGAAAAAATTTATACTAGACGTAGAGTTTGATTGTGACGCTTATGTTCTTGGATTTTCGGGATATGGGATGATTTTGGATATGGATTGGCTATCCACTTATGGAGCGATATTAAACTGCGGGAGAGAGTCGTCAGACTAGAGACATGCAGCGGAAGGACTCTCGAGGTTTCTTGCGACCCACAATTGTCATTCATGTTGAGCTTCCTTTATTCCCTTGATTCATCACTAGGAGAGTTAGATTCCATTCTAGTCGTTAGAGATTTCCTAGACATTTTTGAGGAAGTTAGGGGACTACCTCTTAAGAGAGAGATCGACTTTAGGATCTATCTGAATGACAATGCTAAGCCAGTGGCATTGCCCATGAGACATATAGCTCCTAGGGAGAGGAAGGAGTTAAGTAAGCAGATTGGTGAGCTATTGGAGAAAGGCTTCATCAGACGGAGCATATCTTAGTGGGGAGCGCCAGTCGTCTTCGCTACAAAGGCGGATGGTTCCCTTCGACTTTGCGTAGACTATAGAGAATTGAATAAGCTCACGAAGAAGAACCGTTACTCACTTCCTAGGATAGACGATCTTTTCGATCAGTTGGTTGGCTCTTCGGTATTTTCTCAGCTTGATTTAGCCACTGGATTTTATCAGCTTAGGGTCTCTAACGATAGCATCGATAAAACAGCATTTAGGACACCCGATGGATTCTTTGAGTGGTTGGTTATGCCCTTTGGACTAACCAACGCCCCAGCCTATTTTGTAGATTTGATGAGCCGTGTTTTTCGAGATGTCCTAAATAAGTTCATGGTAGTATTTTTGGACGACATTTTGGGGTTTTCCAAAAGTATGAAAGAGTATGCTATTCATCTTGAGGAGGTTCTTTGTACACTTCGTGTTCATCAGTTGAAGGCAAAATTCTCGAAGTGTCACCTTTGGCGTAAGGAGGTGCATTTCTTGGGGCATGTAGTCTCAAGAGAGGGTCTAGCTGTTGATCACGCTAAGGTAGTAGCAGTACAAGATTGAAAGGCCTCCAAGAATGCTATCGAAGTTAGAAGCTTCCTAGGTTTGGTTGGCTATTATATGAAGTTTATCAGAGATTTCGCTAAGATTTCAGCATCGCTTACTCGCCTCATTAAGAAGAATGCGACATTCGTGTGGGACGTAGATTGTGAGGATTCCTTCACGATGCTAAAGAGGACCCTTACTGGTGCACCGAAATAGTTTTACCGAATGGAGCTAAGCCTTTTATAGTATACACTAATGCATGTGGGATGGGTCTTGGGGCAGTATTGATGCAAGAAGGAAGGGTAGTATGCTATGGAAGTAGACAGTTGAGGACTCATGAGAAGAACTACCCTACCCATGATTTGAAGTTAGCTGTTATTGTTTTCACGCTCAAGTCTTGGAGACATTACTTGCTAGGAGAAAGGTTCGAGCTTTTCACTGACCATAAGTCATTGAAGTACCTATTCTTACAGAAGGATTTAAACTTGAGGCAGCAGCGTTGGATGGAGTTCTTGGCATCATACGACTTTGAGGTAGCTTACACAACTGGTAAAGGAAACATGGTTGTGGATGCGTTAAGTAGGAAGAGAGCAACCCTTAGTCCAATGTTCGTAGAGTGGAAAAGCCTAGAGTTTATTTCTACCTTTGATTTTAAGCCCTCTACGGACATTACCCCTGGATTGTTGGCAGCACTTGAGGTTAAGCCTACCCTCATAGATCAGATTGGCTCAAGGCAGCGAGAGGATTCAGAGCTTATGGATATTCTTGAGAGGATTAGCAGAGGATAGGTCTTTAGGCATCTCCAACGCTATTCCATAGATAGTAAAGGGTGGCTAAGGAGAGATGGAAGACTTTGTGTCCCCTGTACTGGTTATTTGATAAGAGCAGTTCTAGCAGAAGCACACCATTCTAGGATGAATATCCATCCGAGTGGTGATAAGATGTATATGGACATGAAGAGAGTATTTTTATTGGAGTGGCATGAAGAAGGATGTAGCAGAGTTTGTAGCTAAGTGTCTTGTATGCCAAAGAGTTAAGGCAGAGCAGCAAAAGCCCGGTGGATTGCTTCAACCATTGGATGTACCCGAATGGAAGTGGGATAGTGTTTCAATGGACTTCATAGATGGTTTACCCTGATCTAGGAAGGGGAATACCAGTTGTTGGGTCGATTTTTTGTCAAAAAAAGGAAGAAGAAGCCCAAGACAAGCAAATGGAGCAAGAGCCAGAGCTACCCAGACCAAGTGTTTGGCTCGGCAAAAATGCCGAACAAATCATTTGGACTGGCATGCCAGACCAAATATTTGGTCTGGTACCCTATAGTATACCAAACCAAGTATCTAGACCGGCATCCTCAGAAGTACCGGACCAAAAGTTTGGTCCGGCATTCTCTGGTATGCCGGACCAAATATTTGGTCCGGCACGACCCACCATCTTACCAAACCAAACAATTGGTTCGGTGCAGCAGGCACGCCGAACCAGATGTTTGGATCGGCAAAGAGGATCCTCCGAAGATCAAGATTGCCGAACCAACAAAGGATGGAGATTAGAAATCCAAGCTTACCGAGCCATCATTCCCGGACACAAATACTGAACCAGACCCAGGCAGCTATAACCTCTCCTCCACACCTCACAATCTCAATCTATAGATACCGAAGCTTCTCAACAACAATAGGGACGGATATTCGGAGAGAGAGGGAGAAACTTTGCTGAGATCTATCACCCTAGTTATTCTGTTTTCACTAATCATTCCAAGCAACCTTGTACTTGTAACCAAATCTAAGAAGGAATAATAAGATGGAAAGTGGATGTAGGCACATTCTGGCTGAACCACTATAAAAACCCTGTGTCACTTATTCTTTCCTTATCTGCTTTTCTGAATCTCGAATTTGCTAATTACGTCAATATCTGCTAAGGATCATTTCATTATAAATTGAAACTTCTAAAGAATCGCAAGATAAACACAACCCAACAAGGCGAAATTAAAAATCGGATTAACAAGTGTTTGCCCAATTTTTGAGCAAACATTTTTGGTGCTTTCATCGAGAGATGGGCGGGCATAGAAAGCCAAACTCTCCTGTCCATTATTCTTCCAACCTTAGTGCATCATTAGTGTTGAATCATGAGTTTTGATTCATGACAAAAAGCTTAAATAATCAGTGATGAGACTATACGATCAAGCGACAAAAAGAGAATGAGATATGCTATTAAACTACAAAGGAGACAAGACTTCAAATCTAAGTATAGTATGTTTATTTATTGAAGTTTTAGTCATTAGATATAGGTTGAAATTGTTAAAATCTATCCTCAAGTAGTTTACACAAAATCAAAGTTGTTTTTAAGATTCAAATTCTTTAAAGATAGTATAAACTGTGCACTGACAACCAGGTCAGTCGACTGACCAAAAATGACCAGTCGACTGAACCTGTTCAGTTGCACAGATATACTCTGTTTTACACAGTCTTTGAATATTCAGTTGACTGGTCGATTTTGCTCAGTCGACTGAATGATTCTAACAGCTAGATTTCTGAAGAGACACTTCCATTTGCGAAGAGTTACGATCCAAATTGAAGAGATATGGCTGCATCTTTTGATCAAAACTCTTCGTGAATAGTTGTAGTTGTTTCTCTACTATATAAACACATCAAAATCATTTTACAAATCACCGAATTTCATTTTGCTTTCTGATCATACTCTCTACTTTCTATCCCTGCATTCTAAAAGCAATCACAATCTTTATATTGCTTGAATCTCTGAACTAATCAATATATTCTTTGATTCTAAGAAATATCTTCCTTTCATATCTTCACACACACAACATATACTTGAGGATTTGATTATAGGAAGGTTGTATACTTAAAGACATATCAGTATTATTCAGAACACAATTGTCAACTATTTTCTTATACCAGTAAAAGTCATGTTCGGTTGTTCAGGCGGTAAAAGTCCTCTTTCGGCCGTTAGAGGTGGAAAAATCATGTTCGGCTGCTCAGGTGTTGTATACCTATTCCTCCGGATTAAGTGAGGGGTTATTGAGTTGAAATTCCAGAAGGAAGTCTGGGACTGGACGTAGAACGGGAAGTTCGAACCAGTATAAAAACTCCTGGTGTGCTTATTCTTATTTGCTTTATTAATTTTATTTGTTTCCGCTTTTAGATTATAATATATTCCATATTACACGATCCTAAGTGATAACTAGCCACACAGTAGTCACTTTCATTTGGTATCAAAGCAAGGACATCCTATAATCGTAAAACAGTTATTTGATAATTTTTTTGTAATATGGATAGTAACACCAATTCTAGCATTAACGTTAATTCTAGTTTCACTGGAGGTCAGTCAACTGCTCGACCACCACTATTTAATGGTCTTAACTATAATTACTGGTCAACTAGAATGAGAATATATATGCAAGCTAATGGTTTTGAAACCTGGAATATTACCCAAAAGGAGTATACCATGCCAACAGAAGATTTTTCAACTTGGACTACTGCACAAAAAAACTGATGCTACTTCAAATGCTAAAGCTATGAACATGTTATTCTATGCATTAGATAAAAATGAGTTTAATAGGGTCAGTATGTGTACAACTGCTTATGAGATATGGAGAACTCTAAAGATAACTCATGAAGGAACTAACAAAGTCAAACAAAGCAAAATCTCTATGTTGAAAAATCAGTTCCAAAATTTTAAAATGAAACCAAACGAAACTATAAATGACATGTACTCTAGATTTCAAGATATATATCACTCACTATTGGAACTAGGAGAAAAAATTTCTGACTTTGATATAGTATCAAAAATCCTAAACTCTTTAACGGATGAATGGGAAAGAAAAGTCTTAGCTATTGAAGAAGCAAACGATCTTTCCACTATGAAACCAGAAGAGTTAATAGGAAATCTAATGTCATATGAAGTGAATTGGCCAGCAAAGAAAGTTCAAGCACAGGATAAGAAGAATCTAGCATTTCAAGCAGAAACAAATGATTCTGATTAAGATGAAGAGGATATGGCACTTATTGCTAAAAATTTCAAAAAGTTTTTGAAATTAAAAAAGAATAACAAGTTCAGGAGTTACAAAATAACTCTAGCAACAACAATAATAGCAATAAACTATCATCCTCTGTCATAGAATGTTATGAATTTCATAAAAAGGGTCATATGAAGAAAGATTGTCCAGAGAAAAAGAAAAAGAAATTCAAGAAGGACAAATTCAAGAAGAAAGCATTTTCAGTAACATGGGATGATTCAGATTCTTCTTCATCATCAGAGAGTGATAGTGACAGTGACACAGAGCAAGCAAATGTATGCTTCATGGCTACAAGTGATGATGTAAGCGAACTAAGTTTTGAAGATTTGGTTGAAATTAATTCAGAACTAGTGGACTTTGTAAAGCAAACTAAAAAGCAAAATAAAGAGTTACAAGGAAAATTAAATAGATCTGAATTAGAAATTAGTATGCTAAGAGATGAAAAGAAAATTCTAGAAGAAGAACTTGAAATATCTCAAGAATCTAATTCTAATTTAACATCTCAACTTTCTATGATAACTCGGGAATTAGAAATTCAGGAAAATAAAAATGATGATTTATCAGCAGAAATTAATGATTTAAAATCTAACACTAAAGTATTAGAGTTAGAAAAATCTAGTCTCAAAACTAAGCTAGAAGATATTAATAAAAATATTTCTAACTTCAACAAAGGACGAGAAAATCTTTCTACAATAATAGAAAATTCTCAGTCTACTTCAAATAAAATGCGGCTAGGATATAAGAAAATTGAAAATCCAAAGAAATCTGGAAAGTTTAAAAATAAACTTAAAAACAAAATTAAGAAAGATATTAAGAAAACAATTTCTATCGATCTTAAAACTATTAAGATATGGATTCCTAAAACAAATATCAATTTAATTAGGAATAGACATATCAAAACATTTTTGGAAATTGTTCATAAAAATAAGAATTATATTTATAAAGGGAATTCTGAACTCGCTTAGGTTTGGTTTCCTAAGACCTAACTCTTAGGACCCTAAAACGAAAAGTGGGTACCAACTTAATTTTTATTTTTTGCAGGTACCACTTAAAAAGAGAGGAAAATGGATTCTAGACAGCGGTTGCTCGAAACACATGACTGGTAATAAGGACATGTTAACTAACATTGTCTACTCAAATGGAGGATCGGTCACTTTTGGAGACAATTCAAAAGGTTATATCATCGGCAAAGGTGATGTGAGCAATAACGGTATCTCTAACTTACCTCTCATTTCTGATGTTTTATTAGTTAAAAACATAAAACATAATTTATTGAGCATAAGTCAATTATGTGATAAAGGTTTAAATATATCCTTTTCAGAAAATAAACGCAATATTTCTGATAAAAATCAAAATTTAATTTTTGAAGGTAAAAGAGATAGAAATATTTATATTTTAAATATGAATGTAAATCATAACACAAACATGTGTTTAGTAGCTACAGAAAATGATTCTTGGCTATGGCACAAAAGCTTTTGTCATATAAATATTAATACTATTAATAAAATAGCTAAAAATAAACTTGTTAAAGGACTACCTGATATGAAATTCAAAGTTGATAACATTTGTGATGCATGTTAGTTAGGAAAATTAACAAAATCTTCTTTTAAATCTAAGAAAATCATATCTACAACACAACCACTTGAACTACTACATATGGACCTTTTTGGACGTACTCAAGTTCAATCTATTAATCACAATAGATATGTGTTTGTTATTGTAGATGATTTTTCAAGATATACATGGACTATTTTCATGAAACATAAAAGTGATACTTTTGAGAATTTTAAAATTTTTGTAAAAAGAATTCAAAATATAAAGAATTTAAAAGTTAAAAATATTAGAAGTGACCATGGAGGTGAATTTGAAAATGAAGCTTTTGAACATTTTTGTAACAAGAAAGGAATTAATCATAACTTTTCTTTTCCTAGAACACCACAACAAAACGGAGTTGTAGAAAGGAAAAACAGAACATTACAAGAATGTACAAGAACTTTATTAAATGGAAGCACTCTACCTAAGCATTTCTGGGCAGAAGCTGTTGCAACTGCTTGTTATGTTTTGAATCGTGTTTCTATTCGATCGTTAACAAAACACACCCCATGTGAACTTTTAAATAGTAGAAAACCTAATATATCTTATTTCAAAGTATTTGGTTCAAAATGCTTTATACTTAACACTAAAGATCAGCTTGGGAAATTCGATCCAAAATCCGATGAAGGAATATTCATAGGATATTTGGAAAGAAGCAAAGCTTATTGAGTTTTTAGTATAAGAACTAAAATAATTGAAGAAGCTCTTCATATTTCACTCGATGAAAATTTCAAAATTTCTTCTAATATTACAGACTTTGAAAATAATTCTAATAAAATCATAACAAATAATTCAGAAGATGATGATATTATTTTTCAAAATAATAACACTAATAATAGTAGAGAAGATGAAAACATTGTTCATAATGAAAATCTTGTAAGATCTCCTCCAAGAATTCTTAGAGATCACCCTGTTCAAAATATAATTGGAGAAGTAAATTCAAATGTAAGAACAAGACATCAATTAAATCAAATGGGCCATATAGCTTTTCTCTCTAATATAGAACCTAAAAATATTAAGGAAGCCTCCACTGATGACTATTGGATTATAGCTATGCAAGAAGAGTTAAACCAATTTGAAAGAAACGAAGTTTGGTAATTAGTTCCTAGACCAAGTGATCAATCCGTCATTGGTACAAAATGGGTTTTCAAAAACAAAGCTGATGAACTAGGTAATATAACTAGAAATAAAGCTAGATTAGTAGCACAAGGATATAATCAAGAAGAGGGAATAGACTATGAAGAAACGTTTGCTCCAGTCACAAAATTAGAAGCTATATGTATTCTATTGTCCTTTGCATGTTTTCATAACTTTAAATTATATCAAATGGATGTTAAAAGTGCTTTTTAAAATGGATATATAAAAGAAAATGTTTATGTTGAACAACCTCCTCTTTTCGCTTATGAAAAATTTCCAGACCATGTTTATAAACTTAAGAAAGCCTTATACGGTTTGAAACAGGCACCCCGTGCTTGGTACGACCGACTTAAGAGCTATCTAATAGACTCTGGTTTTGAAATTGGAAAAGCTGATCAAACTTTATTTATTAAGAAATCTAAACAAGATATTTTAATTATACAAATATATGTTGATGATATTATATTTGGTTCAACTAATGAAAAATTATGTCAGGAATTTTCGACTATCATGACAAATGAATTTCAAATGTCACATATGGGAGAACTATCATATTTTCTTGGACTACAAATCAAGCAATTGCAAAATGGCATTTTTATTAATCAAGAAAAGTATTGTAATAATCTAATTAAACTTTTTGGTATGGAAAACACTTCTACCAAGCCAACTCCTATGAGTACAACTATACATCTCGACAGAGATGAAGATGGTAAGGGTGTCGACCAAAAACTATATCGTAGCATGATTGGATCATTACTTTACTTAACTGCAAGTCGACCTGATATTATTATGAGTGTTTGTTTATGTGCTCGATTTCAAGCAAACCCTAAAGAATCACATATGCGAGCAGTAAAACGTATAATTCGTTATCTTAGCAAGACCAACGATTTAGGACTATTTTATCCAAAAGAATGTCCTTTTGAATTAGTATCCTATAGTGATGCTGATTTTGGAGGAAGTCGGACAGATAGAAAAAGTACAAGTGGAACTTGTCATTTCATCGGGCGATCCTTAGTATCTTGGTTTAGCAAGAAACAAAACTGTGTTTCACTATCGACATATGAAGCAGAATATATATCTGCAGCTTTAGCATGTGATCAAGTAATCTACATGCAACAAACACTGCAAGATTTTGATATAAAATTAAGTAAATATATAATATATTGTGATAACACCAGTGCAATAAATTTATCTAAAATTCCTGTCAATCACTCACAAACTAAACATATTGACATTCGTCATCGTTTTCTTCGTGATAATATTGAGAAGGATATAATAAATTTAGAATTTGTTAATTCTGAAAATCAGTTAGCTGATATTTTCACTAAACCACTCAATGAGAATTGTTTTATAAAGCTAAGAAGAGAACTAGGTATAATTTCTTTAAAAGAATTATAACATTTCAATAATAAATTAATTTTTTTTTGATACTTGAACTCAGCACCTCTAGCTTTGAAATTCTATGTCTTTACCATTTCACTATGTGTTGTTTCACAATTGATTTTATAATATATTTTATTTACTTATTTCACTCTTCTCATGGATAATTCTCAACCATGAAAATTCTAATTATTTTCCTCCTCTAATTATTTTTCTGGTTATCCTTTATTTCATCTATCAACTACTATTTTTTTCATTATTATATATACTTGAAGAGTGTATGTTTATCTCTCCATCTCATTTGCTTTAATCATATATTATTTCTTTCTTTCAACAATGTCCTCCCAAGACAACGCCCCACATGGCTCTACATATTCCTCTGTCGATTTCTCCTCACTTTCCTCTGGATCTTCATATTTACCTACACCTACTCCATGTCATGAACCGGCCAGACCATCCAACTATCATACTGGTCATACTCCAGAAAAAAAGAAGGCATGTCGTTTTCTATTCTTTGGTTCTCCATTAACAAAACAAAAGATTGATGATTTACATCATTATCAAAGGGAATCAATAGCAATTCAACGAGAAATGTACTATGAACAAAAGAAAAATTCAAAACGACTTAGCTTTCTGGAGCAACTTGGCTGGAAATTTTGCGGCTCGTCTTCATCCAATGTTCATCAACCCACAATGTCTTCTTATCATCAGTCACCACAACCTCCTCTTGTGTCTCCAAATTCATAGGAACGTGGAAATCACCGGTCTCCATTAAAACCACACAAAGAAAACACTAAAGTTGAACCAGAAGATTGCAAGGCTCCGCATTCATCCACTTCTTCTTCTTCATCATCTAACTAAGTTTTTTTTAAATTTCAATTTGTGTTGTATGCTTCGTTGATTAATATATTGAATATATTAATATCTATTTGTTAACACATGCTAAAAGACTAATAATGCTGCAAAAGAGCATTCAGTCGACTGAACGAATTAGGTCAGTCGACTGATTCTGGAAACAAAGAGTTTCGGGATATTGATCAGTCGACTGACCATATACGACCAGTTGACTGAATGACTAATATGAACATACTAACTTCTGTTTCACCTAATTTTTACCCTTTTAACCTACCTTCTTCTTTTTATCTTTTCACTTTTACTTTCCCTCATCAGAATTTTAAAACCCTAGCTCTCAAAATTTTCAAATTCCTTTACTCAAATTTAATTTCAAATGGCTCCAAGACACCCTAAACGATCTAGACAAGCCTCCTCCTCTTCCACTGAGCCTATTGACAGCCAAATAGCTTAATGGCTTTATGATGCCACAGCTGTCCAAAGATGGAACAAAATGAAGGAAGCACGCTTTCTCGAAGGATCTTTTGTTGTGTTTCCTGACTTCTTTGCATATCGAATTCAAGAGCTTGCAAGGAGAAGTTGTCTAGAATCTCTTCTTGACCACAACCAGAACAATCTCAAAATTAATCATACAATGGTAAAACTCTTTTATGCCAACTTAAATTTGGGTCATCAAAATCCACGAAATCGTGACAATTGCATATGGAGTTTAGTTTGTGGTCAACAAGTATTCTTTTCATTAGATAGAATTGGACACATTCTTCACACACCAACTAATGGTATTCTGTTAGAAGATTTAAATGTTCCTATAGGCGAATGAGATGAAGTAAGTCATAGGTTTTTGGAAGATGACATGACTGATTTAAAATCTATCGCCTTATGCCCTACAGCTCGAATTATGCATCGAGCCTTAATGCATACAATTCTTCCTCATACTGGTTCTTATGAGCTTGTATATCCAGAGAATTATAGGGCTTTATATGCAATATGGGGAGATGTTCAAATCAATTGGCCTAAGCTTATTCTTGACGAATTATTATCCTTCAACCAAGGTCGAATTATTAAAGCGGATTATATTTGAAGTTTTGCAATGATTCTATCACCTCTCGGAAGATGGCCTTTTCTGGAATGTTAAATGTAATTTTACTGGATTCTCAAGATTGTATGCAGTGTATTATATTGTTTGGTCTATTTGAGATTGCTGATTGTAAGTTTGTATTGGTTGTTTTATTATCATTGTAGCTGTCAAGATGGTTGTAATAGGGTATGATTTTATGGCACTGTAACTGTTTGTAATATTGCTTAAGTCAATAAAATGAGTTCATGCTCTTGCCTTTCAAAACAAAAAGGTCGAATGAACATCATCTACTACGGAGAGTATATTATGCGGCTACTTATGAACCTACAAGTTCCTATTCCAGAATCTGATACCTCTGCTACTAAAACTCTAAATAGCCGCATAATTAGTCTGATGAAATTGCCTCCTAGACCTCTCACTATCATGTCTTTCCAAGATTGGCAATCAAGACCTCGTCAGCAAGCTACTACTCCACAGCAACAAAGAGATGACATTCATACCCCAACCCCATCAAAAAGCACTCGAGAGTCCATTGATCTACTTGCACGTAATCAAGTCATTTTGGATTCTCGCATCAAAAATCTTGACAAGAAGATAGACAAAAAGTTTGACAAGATCAAAAGCTTTTTCGGGATTTTATGGGATGCAATCTCTTGTTCCTCCTCCATAACTGCGGACACTTCACATCGGGATCCGGGCAAACGTCCAGCACCTCGTTTTACTTGGTCTACATTTGAAGAACATACAAGTTCTGACACTAGTGGAAATGGGGGTGGCAGACAATTTATGGAAAGTTCTTTCACGAGGCAAAGGACCAGTGCAAGTGGAAGAAGAAACAGATTCTGATTCTGATGAGTGATGTTGATATCTCTTAATTAGTGGTAGTAAGTTTTTTTTTAATTTCACAAACATTCTACTATTGTTTATTTTTGTATGAGCTTGTATATTTAGCTCGGTAAAATTTGAAACAATTTTTTTGTTTATGATTGTTGTGTTGTTAGTTCACAATGATATAATTATTGGTTATTTCCTTTTTGTCGATGACAAAGTGGGAGAAATTTGTATGACTAACCAATTCTTTGCAGGATTAGATATGTCGCCAAATATTCAGGGGGAGATATATATAACTTTTGTTATATAATTCTTAAAATATAGTATCATCTAAAACAGGTTGTCATCAATCAAAAAGGGGGAGAATGTTGAATCATGAGTTTTGATTCATGACAAAAAGCTTAAATAATCAGTGATGAGACTATACGATCAAGCGACAAAAAGAGAATGAGATATGCTATTAAACTACAAAGGAGACAAGACTTTAAATCTAAGTATAGTATGTTTATTTATTGAAGTTTTAGTCATTAGATATAGGTTGAAATTGTTAAAATCTATCCTCAAGTAGTTTACACAAAATCAAAGTTGTTTTTAAGATTCAAATTCTTTAAAGATAGTATAAACTGTGCACTGACAACCAGGTCAGTCGACTGACCAAAAATGACCAGTTGACTGAACCTGTTCAGTTGCACAGATATACTCTGATTTACACAGTCTTTGAATATTCAGTTGACTGGTCGATTTTGCTCAGTCGATTGAACGATTCTAACAGCTATTTTTTTTGAAGAGACACTTCCATTTGCGAAGAGTTACGATCCAAATTGAAGAGATATGGCTGCATCTTTTGATCAAAACTCTTCGTGAATAGTTGTAGCTGTTTGTCTACTATATAAACACATCAAAATCATTTTCCAAATCACCGAATTTCATTTTGCTTTCTGATCATACTCTCGACTTTCTATCCCTGCATTCTAAAAGCAATCACAATCTTTATATTGCTTGAATCTCTGAACTAATCAATATATTCTTTGATTCTAAGCAATATCTTCCTTTCATATCTTCACACACACAATATATACTTGAGGATTTGATTATAGGAAGGTTGTATACTTAAAGACATATCAGTGTTATTCAGAACACAATTGTCAACTATTTTCTTATACCAGTAAAAGTCCTGTTCGGTTGTTCAGGCGGTAAAAGTCCTCTTTCAGCTGTTAGAGGCGGAAAAATCCTGTTCGGCTGCTCAGGTGTTGTATACCTATTCCTCCGGGTTAAGTGAGGGGTTATTGAGTTGAAATTTCAGAAGGAAGTCTGGGACTGGACATAGAACGGGAAGTTCGAACCAGTATAAAAAATCCTAGTGTGCTTATTCTTATTTTCTTTATTATTATTATTTGGTTCCGCTTTTAGATTATAATATATTCCATATTACACGATCCTAAGTGATAACTAGCCATACATTAGTCACTTTCAATTAGAACATGGTCCCTCTAAGCGAAATGCTGACAAGGGTAAGAATGCAGCTACTGCAAATACGCTTAACCCCATCCAAGAAGATCAAAGAAGGCCCCTCCTCTCGAGTATACTAGCGACCCGTTTAATGAATTAGATCCGAGAGATAGAGATGAGGAAGCCAGCGTCGAGCCCATGGAGGCTATGGAACATGTTGTAGCACATGATCGCAATAGCACAAGGCTTTTCAAGGTAGGGTTGCACCTAGACAAAAATCTGAAAATCCAATTGATAGGGTTCTTACGCAAAAATTTGGATGTGTTCGCGTGGACCCACGAAGACATGGTGGGAATATCCCCCGAAATAGGTTGTCACTACCTAAACATAGACCCAACCAAAATCCCAATCAAGCAGAAGAAAAGGAGCACGGGGACGGAACGCTCAACTACCCTCAACGAGGAAGTAAATAGTCTACTCGCCAACGGTTTTATTCATGAGGCTATCTACCATAAATGGATCTCCAACCCGATTCTAGTGAAAAAATCCAATGGGAAATGGCGAACCTGCATCGACTTCTCCAATCTCAATGACGCTTGCCCCAAGGACTTTTTTCCCCTACCTCGAATCGATCGACTGTTGGACGGAACAACATGTCATGAATTGTTATCAATTATGGACGCCTATTCGGGGTACAACCAGATTCCCATGCATGTACCAGACCAAGAACATACTAGCTTTATCACAGATCTGGGCCTATATTGCTACAAGGTCATGCCCTTCAGGCTTAAGAATGCTGGTGCAACCTATCAACGCTTGGTTAATAAGATGTTTGAGCAGCAGATTGGTCATTCCATGGAAGTGTATGTCGACGACATGCTTGTCAAATCAAGAAAGGAAACAGATCATTTACACCACCTGAACGAAATGTTTCAGATATTGCGCAAATACCAGATGAAGCTGAATCCATTGAAATGCTCCTTTGGAGTATCCTCGGGAAAATTCTTGGGTTTCATTGTGCATGCCAGAGGGATTGAAGTGAGTCCCGAAAAAGTCCAAGCCTTGAAGGACATAAAAATACCAGCCACCCGAAGGGAAATGCAGAGTCTAAACAGGAAGGTAGCCGCTCTAAGCAGATTTATATCCAAGGCCACAAACAAGTGTGTCCCGTTCTTCGAAGCTCTAAAAAAGGACAAGGGAAAGTTTGAATGGACCGGCGAATGCCACTCATCTTTCCAAAGCCTGCTGGAACACATGCAGAAAACACCAGTGCTCTCCACCCTGGTAGATGGAGAAAGCCTCTGCTTGTACTTAGCTGTGTCCTCTCATGCATTGAGTGCTGCCTTGGTACGAGAAGATGATCATATCCAAAAACCAGTATATTCCGTCAGCAAGAGGTTTACAGGGGCAGAGGCTAGATATCTAAAGATCGGAAAATTGGCCTACTGTTTGCTCATAGCGTCCATGAAATTGCGGCATTACTTCCAATCTCACTCCATAAGGGTTCTAACAAATCAACCATTGCGTCAGGTCCTACATAAACCGAATACATCAGGACGCCTGCTACAATGGTGCATCAAGCTAAGCCAGTATGATATCACCTACCATCCATGCACCGCAATCAAAGGGCAGGCCCTGGCTGATTTCATAGCTGAATTCACCATTCAGGACAAGGATATGACCATCAGAACAGAGGAAACAATCGAGTGGAATATGTTTGTGGATGGAGCATCCAACGAGCTCGGCTCGGGGGCAGGAATAGTAATCATCACGCCCCGAGGAAGAAAGTTAAGTTACGCGCTGATGATAGAATTCACCGCAACCAATAATGTGCAGAATACGAAGCAGTAATAACTGGCTTGGAAATCACTAGGGAAATAGGGATCAAATCGATATGCATACACAGTGACTCACAACTAATCGTAAACCAAATCCTTGGGGAATTCTAGACTCGCAGGCAAAGACTTGCCTCTTACCTCAACAAGACTAAAACCCTCCTGAATAAGCTAGACTACTATGTAATCAAACATATCCCACGGGAGGAGAATCGAGAAGCGGATGCCCTCGCCAAAGAAGCTAGCATGAGAAACGAGCCGATGCTGGGGGCAACCGCCGTCATGATGCAAGCCACACCAAGCTTCGAGTGTCTTCAAATCACGCCCGTCAATAGTAGCGAAGAGACATAGATGACCCCCATCATCAAATACTTACACGAAGGAATCCTACCGGCAAATCACAATGAGATTAGAAAAATCCTAAGGAAGGCATCCCGCTACACCATCCAGGAGGGCATCTTGTATCATCGTGGGTTTTCCAATCCCCTACTGAGGTGTGTCACAGGAAACAAAGCAAAAGATATTCTCAACAACATACACCAAGGAAGTTGCGGCGACTACACCGGCGGTCAAACTCTAGCCAGAAAGATTCTCCGCTATGGGTACTTTTGGCCCACACTAAACAAAGATGCAACCGAGTTTGCTAGAAAATGCGATAAGTGCCAGAGATTTGCTAAAGTTCCAAGACTGCCACCTACTGGTCTAACCCAGATGGTTAGTCATTGGCCCTTCGCCATCTGGGGGATTGACTTAATCGGGGAACTTCCCATGGGTCGAGGAGGAGCGAAATACGCCATAGTGGCAGTGGATTACTTCACTAAATGGGTGGAAGCGAAACCTTTAAACAAGATTTCATCTACCAAAGTGATAAATTTTCTAATACGTAATATCCTGTGCAGGTATGGGGTGCCACAGAAAATCATATCGGACAACGGACTCCAATTTGACAGCAAGGAATTCGCCAATTGGTGCCACGAACATGGGATTACCCGAAGCTTCTCAGCTGTGGCATATCCATAGGCAAACAGATAAGTCAAAGCAGTAAACAAGGTGTTGAAAACACTAATCAAGAAGAAACTGGAAAAATCCAAGAGGGCATGGGTCGACAAATTGCCTACGGCTTTGTAGGCCTACTGAACTTCTTATAAAATCATGAAAAGGCACGCTCCATTCACACTAGCATATGGAACCGAAGCCATGCTCCCCATTGAGACAATTGTCCCCTCGCACTGAAGAATACACTATAATCCGAAAGAAAACGAGGAGTTACTAAACATATCACTCAACCTGATCGAGGAGAAGAGAAATAACGCCTCCCTCAAAGCAGCCGCTCATAGACAGAAGGTGGCGAGGCAATACAATTCCAAGGTGAAGCCTCGAACAATGCAAGAAGGAGACTTAGTTCTCAAATGAGTCTTCCCACGACCTGGGGCGTTGGATCAAATTTGGGAAGGACCGTTTGTTGTTCATAAAGATATTCACAATGGAGCTTACATCCTGTCAACGATAGATGGAGAGGTGTTCGGAAAGGAGTGGAATCTCCAACACCTCCGCCGATATTTCTCTTGCGCTGTAAAGAAATATGTATTGAGTAAAGTAATAAAAAGAAAGACAGTGGACGTAGGCATATTTCGACCGAACCACTGTAAAAATCTTGGTGTCTTGAGTTAATTATATTAATTATGTACTTTTTCATTCAATGACAATCCCTACTGCGAGCGATCGCAGACACTCGCCGGCAGCAACAAAAGTAAGATAGCCACGATCAAGGGCACGAATTAAGCCCAGGCAATTCATTGCTGACGATCAGCAACCCTAGGCCGGCAATGACGAATCGATTATAAGCCACGGATCAGGAATGATTCATAGCCTGGGTAGTTCGTCATTGGCATTTGACTCGCCGGCAAGTGCGAACCGATTATAAACCCCTTGATTAAGACGTGGCTGCAGCCAGGGGTCGTTCGCAATTGATGATCGGTATTACGCCGGCAACGACAAATCGAATAATACTCACGATACGAGCACTAGCCCGAGTAGTTCTCGTTAGCGATCGGCCATGAAGAAAAGAACACGATTACAATTTTCAGCATGATAATGAATAAACAGGTCATAAACGATTCATACACAATCTATAAAAGTCATGCATCACAAAAACAATTGCAAGCATGAGAAAAGCATAAATTGAAACATCAAACATCAGAAACCTTTTTACATACACAAGTTTTTATCTGTATTTACAGGTACAAAACAGCCATACATTTCTCATAGACCAAAAACAAAAAAGGGAGAACAAAGCCTCTTCAAGACGAAGGGATATCCTTGCCACTTGGCCCACTTCCTTTGATAGTCTTCGTTGAAGGCTTGACTCATCCCAAAGATGTCCCTGCACAATACGAATGATAAAGATCATGAACTTCTCAATACGGAATAAGTAATAACAAAATAGGAGGATGCGATACCTGCGGCAGCATGAGGCGGATCACCAAGCCCCTCGAGATTAGAACTATCATCATCACCTTCCTCCTCCTCCAATAACTCGTACCCTCTTGCTATGGCTTTGGTTTCCTCCAAGGAAAATTGGCTATTCACCGTTATAACATCATAAGCGACCCCTCCCTCCTGCGCAGCTGCAGCCTTGGCCTCCTTAATAAGACGAGCATGAATTCTAGCCATTACTTGAGGGTAGTCATCCATCCACTGAAAGCTCTTTTGCTTCCAAAACATGTAATACATATCCTTCAGCATCTGGTTACCAGTGTCGCAAAATTCACTGGCCTTGTCAGCTTCAGTCTGGAGGGATACCACCTTGTTCATATAGAGCTCCTTATCTTTCTTCGAGTGTACCAGCTCTGCCCTTAGCCAATCAATTTCAGCCCGGTAGGAGTCTTTCTCCTTTAGCCGTACAGCCCTGGACTCTTTTAGCTCAGCCAGGGATTTTTTCGACTTCTTTACTCTATCTTTAAGGGAGCAAAGTCGTTCCATATCTTTTTCCCGGGCCTCATCCATAAAGCTGATGGCCAAATCAATCTAGGCTTGACATATAGCGGTAGCCTCCTTCATGACTTCATCCTTGGCCTCTTTTATGGCTTCTTCCTTGGCCTTCCTTATTTCAGACTCGCGAGGTGCTTCAACCATTGGTAATTCAGCCTCTTTTTCCCTTAGTGCCTTGCGGAGGTCCTTCATCTCTAAACGTAACCGCACGTTGGCACTCCCAACCTCTTCACTAGCTCTGGCCAAGCGAGTCTGATAGTCAAAAATATTACGAGTCTCATCGGTAATCTGAACCATCCTAGCTATCAAATTAGTAATATCCAAAGATTTAGCCTCATCTAATATCCGGACCAAGGGGTTGCAAGGAAGAAGAACTCAGTATCGAGATCCATGGTACAATGACCCGCATAATCAGGGTTGATATCAGGATAACTTCTGAAAGGATTCCGCATGCGCTGCTGATGAGTTGAAAAAGCAGGGCCCGCAATACCTTCTCCCAACTCATTTGGTACTTCATGCACTTCTGTACCCGTAAGGAAATGACGTCGACGATGTGAGGAGGTTTGATAACCTGGGGAGGTGGCCTCCTTTTCGGGGGACCTCGCATGTTTCTAGGAAGATCCATGGCTCTCTCCCTTGTCCAAACCCAATGAAGCCTTACTGACTTGCTCTACCATGGTTCCTTCCTCTTGAGATGCCACCGAGGGAGGAACATGAGCCGTCTTCATTCGTTTAAATTGCTCCAGATACATAGACACTTCGTTCCTCCTTGGATTCCTCCTTTTCCCTGAAATATACTTAGTCGCATTAGAACTGAGAAGCAGAAAGAATTTAAGAAACAAAAACACTTAAGACACTAGGGACACCACAAGCTACTACAAACCCTTAGAATAAGGTGGATCGTGTGGTCGAGGAAGAATCTCACTCAAGTGGGAAATACTCTGAAACGGAACACCACTCGATGGAGGGAGAACTCTCGGCAACAGGACATCATTGGATTGAGAATCAGGTAGGGGATGAGACTCGTCAAAAAATAAAAAGTTCTCAAGGAGAATCTCAAAATCCGTACAGTAATCAAAAGTACCTGGGGAAAGCTCGAATTCTTCGCCAATGCTTGCTCCACCAGATACCGGAGGGGGCGGCACTTTACTCGAGTCACTCGGAGCCACGTTTTCTCGAGGAGAGTCTGCAATAGGAAACGGTCCGGGGACTGAGTCAGGACGTTCCAACTATTCGGACCACTCCCGCACAGGCTCAACATCCTTTAAAGGATCCACACTGGGGCCTTCGCTACCCATTATGTCCACATCTGGAGATGCGTGAGCTTCCCCTATCATCGCCTCGGAATCACTCTCTGACCCTTCCTCCTCTCCACTCTCCCTTTCCGAATGTAAGCCTTCCTCATCACCAGGAGAAGAGACGTCTTGAATACTCAAGGATTTCCCAGAGCAGGGAGGGCAAACCGCACCCTTCTTATGTCTCAGCTTTTTCGAAGCCTTAGTTGCATCAACCTCCTCATCCGGACCATTGCCCTTATCCCCTTTGTCTCCTTCAACCCTCTTCTCTCTCTCAATCGAAATTGGCCTAATCTTATACACGGATTGCCTGGGCCCAATCAGATTGTAAAACCGAAGGACTGCATCACGAAGTAGAAACGAGGCCTCTCGCTCAGCCTCGGGAATAGCTAATATCTCCTTGGCCATCTTCTTTAAACTGTCATCCTCCGTCGCTTTCACGCAACCTAGAAGTTATGAAGGGGTAAGTAACTGAGGTGAAAGAAAACTAAGAAAGGGAAAAGTAGCTACTTATATCCAGAGGTGAAAGAATGTTGAGCCACAACGTCGTCACGAACAAAGAAATACTCCTTCTTGAACATGCTAAATTTGGAATACAAATCCAGGATGGGTTTGAACTTGTGTGCAGACTCCAAGCTGATAAAAGGGCTACCCTTCCTATAGCTCCTCATGTTGTACAAATACCTAATCTCCCTATGAGTTGGAGGCCTCTGATACTATTTCATGAATATCATATATAGGGACGTCAGGATAGCATAAGAATTTGGCTGAAGCTGCATTGGAGCCACCTTCAAATAAATGACGAAGCTTGCAATCCAAGCATTAAGTGGCGAGATCGCTCCGCACATGCAATGATATTTGTTGTACGCCATGTACCCGCCTGGAGAGAAGGCAGCTTGGTTATTCGGGCCAGGCAATAACATATCTCCATGATTTATCCCGAACGTGGTAGCTATGGAGTTTAACTTCTCAGTCGTTAGTACACTGGGATAGCATTCAAAAGGCCTAGCCAACATCTAGTTAGGAGCATAACCTTCCACTAGTGAGTAAGCAGAGCTGGGTTGTTTAGGGAGGTTAGATGGAACATCCGCAGAAGAAGAACCTGCTCCCATAGGATGTGAAGCTGCAAACTTAGAATGGGTTTCACGACCAGAAGACATGCTCCTGTAAAAAAATAGGGGAGGCAAACATCAGCAAAAAGGTCCAAATTATGAATAGAGGTTAAAAACATGCTTGGAATCTCCTATCATCAAACCTAACCAGAATCCACATCCCAGCCTTACCAAAGTCTACTCGGCAAACCCATGGACAAAACGCTCGGCGAACTTGGTCCGGCATTGTCAAGAGCCAATGCCGAACCAGATGGGTCCACACACCGATTGCCAGTCCAGGGTAAACCTTAGATTCCACCTAAAACAAATGTGCTACCCCTATGGCCACTGCCGGTGACCAATCATTCAGGCAATGGATCGAATGCTTTGTGAGCGAATAATTACATGCGCTCACATAACCAATGCGAATCTCCTAATACCCCAAACACCTTTAGGAGAACGAGGACCTCACTACTCCAGTCTCTCAATGATTTAAATCGAGTCACCTAGCATCGAAACCCTAGACTTTCGAAACCCATTACCGAATAGAGAAAACACTTACCTCAGATTTGCAAAAAACGCGTAAGCACTGTAGGTCAGCGGCGATGGAAGAACCTAGAAGCCGTTTACAACTGAACGAGATAAGTTAGGAAATTTCGATCGAGAAAGTAAGAAGAAGAATGAAGAAGGAAGGTGGTATTTAAGGAAGAAGATGGGAAGACGAATAGTCATAGGGTGTGGCATTCGGTGATAGGAGCTACTGACCGGACCAGAACAAAGCATGCTGAGAAAATGTCCAACATGCTTTGGGGGGCAAGTGTTGGGCCGGTTTTTTGTCAAACAAAGGAGGAGGAAGCCCAAGGCAAGAAATGGAGCAAGAGCCAGAGCTACCGAGACCAAGCGTTTGGCTCGGCAAAAATGCCGAACGAATCATTTGGACCGGCATGTCGGACCAGATATTTGGTCTGATACCCTATAGTATACCGAACCAAGTATCTGGACTGGCATCTCAGAAGTACCAGACCAAATGTTTGGTTCGGCATTCTCTGGTATGCCGGACCAAATATTTGGTTCGGCACAACCCACCATCTTACCGAACCAAACACTTGGTTCGGTGCAGCAGGCACGCCGAACCAGATGTTTGGACCGGCAAAGCGGATCCTCCGAAGATGAAGATTGTCGAACCAGAGGAAGATGAAGATTGCCGAACCAACAAAGGATGGAGATTCCCAATCCAAGCTTACCCAGCCACCAATCTCAGACACAAATACCGAACCAAACTCAGGCAGCTATAACCTCTCCTCCACACCTCACAATCTCACTCTATAAATATCGGAGCTTCTCAACAACAATGGGGACAGATATTCGAAGAGAGGGAGAAACTCTGCTGAGATCTATCACCCTAGTTATTTTGTTTTCTCTAATCATTCCAAGCAACCTTGTACTTGTAACCAAATCTAAGAAGGGATAATAAGATGGAAAGTGGATGTAGGCATATTCTGGCTGAACCACTATGAAAACCCTATGTCACTTGTTCTTTCCTTATCTTCTTTTCTGAATCTCGAATTTTCTAATTACATCAATATCCGCTAAGGATCATTTCATTATAAATTGAAACATCTAAAGAGTCGCAAGATAAACACAATCCAACAAGGCTAAATTAAAAATCAGATTAACAAGTGTTTGCCCAATTTTTGAGCAAACACCAGTATTTGCCCAATTTTTGAGCAAACACCAGTATTTGGGCGATTGTAGATCATTTGACTAAGAGCACCCACTTCATTCCGGTCAAGAGTAAGAGGACAACACCTTATTTAGCATCTTTATATGTTCATGAGACAGTCCGACTTCATGGAGTTCCCTCTAGCATAGTAAGCGATAGAGACCCTATCTTTACTAGTGAGTTTTGGAGGAGCTTGCAAGAGGCTTTTGGGATGCAGCTTAGATTGAGTATGGCCTATCACCATCTGACGGATGGCCAAATGGAGAGAGTTAATAGAATTCTTGAGGATTTGTTGAGGATGTGCATTCTTGATTTTGGAGGAACTTGGGAGGAGCATCTTCCTTTAGTGGAATTCGCTTATAATAATAGTTTTCAGACTAGCTTTCGGATGGCACCTTTTGAAGCTCTTTATGGAAGACCTTGTAAGTCGCCTTCGTGTTGGTTGGAATCTACGGAAGGTTGCTACTTGGTCCCAACATGGTTAGGGAGACTTCGAAAAAGATTAATTTGGTTCGAAGAAGAATGAAGATGGCCCAAGATAGGCAAAAAATCTTACGCAGATAAGCGGAGAAGGGATATTGAGTTTGAAGTATGAGACTTGGTTTTCATTAAGGTATCTCCGCTAAGAAAGGTAGTGAGATTTGGATCAAGTGGGAAACTTGCTCCCATATTCGTAGGATCGTTCCCCATTGCGGAAAGAGTAGGGAAGATGGCGTATCAGATAAAGCTATCGGAGAGGCTCGTAGGAGTTCATGATGTTTTCCATGTTTCACACTTGAGAAAGTGCTTACATGATTCAGCATAGGTAGTGGAACCTAGTCAACTTGAAGAATTTGAAATGGAGAGAGAAGCATTGGTTCGTCACATTCCTATCAAGATTGTTGGGCGTGATATCAAGAAGCTTAGGAATAAGGAAGTACCTTTGGTTAAGGTGCAGTGGGGAGACAACATTGAAGACGCTACGTGGGAGGCTAAAGAGAAAATACGTATCTCTTATCCGTATCTCTTCGATGGTATGTTTTGAATTTCCAATTTCCATCTTTAGTTTTGAATAGGTTCTTTCCTTTAGTATCCTTTGGGAGAGTAGATCTTAGGATTTAACCTATGGATGGTGAGATGAATGTAAACATGTTACTAGAACATGTTATGTATGATAGACGCTAGTGGTTGCAAGTGTTTGCTAGTGGATGCTAATGGACGCATATATACACACTAGGCACTATTATCTCTTAGGGATCGGCCTAACTAGGTCACTAAAGCATATGCATATGGATGTGTGCGCATTTGCAGTTTTATTTTATTTCCATGGTTGCTATAAATGGATGATTAGCATATGATTGTTGCATTTGGATGATGATTGTAGCACGCATATAGAATTATCAATTGCCATTAGGGAATTTGCATTCATTTGAATACATAGCACGGACATGATTGCATAAAAAGGAGGCTGACTGAATCGATAGATCGCCTAATCTTTTGCATTAGTTAGGGACATTGACACTACACTATTTACATGTATATATCATAAATTGAATAAGAAAACTTAAGGACAATGGATGTAAAGGATGGTGATTGAGTATATGGTTGTATAATTTGGATGAAATTATATTTATTTCATTCTTCTGTCCTTGGAGATTTCGGGGACGAAATCCTTTAAGGAGGGGAGAATGTAACAACCTAAAATTAAACTATAGTAATTAATTAAATAATAAAATAAGTTTGTGAAATTATCGGAATCGAGCTACGAGAGTTGCACCAATGTGTCCATGGCGATTTTCTGATCAATTTCCATATATAGTTTGTCAAAATCCAAACTAAAACGAAGAAGATACAAAATAAACAAGTAACGAAAATATATATATATATATATATATATATATATATATATATATATAAGGTCAGGTCGACCCTCACCATTGCTAGGTCGACCTATAGGTCGAACCCTAGCATGCATGGGTCGACACCAAGGTCGACCCGGCCTTGTATTTGGACGACATTTCATCCAGCTTCGTATATGACGTGTTTTTCAACTTCTCTCCAATCCTGTGCGTTCGTGCTTCCATCTGATGGTTCCCAGTGAGCCTATGACGTGGTTACACCAGATTTAATCTTCAAATCCAATGGTCTGAGATCCCTAAACCACACTATAAATAATACCCTAGGCCTAGCTATTTTTCTCATTCAGATTTTCTTCTATTTGGGTTCATTGCCTAAGGCTGGACCCTAAATAGAATATTTTTCTAAGGAGAAGATCTTTTCGATAAAAATATTCTACGCTCTAGAAGTGGATCAAGGAAGACTAAGGAATAGAGCTTAGGACCACAGGTGAGTGTTTAGTAATTATTTTAGATTTTTAAGTAATTTAAAATAATAAGGTTCTCAATAGTTGTAATTTTTCTGCAATTTTGAGACAATTTTTATATAAGTTATTTACAGTTAATTTTTCAAAGTTATTTTCAGTCTATTTTATTAAGCTATTTTTAATCTAGCTATTTTATTCAGTTATTTACATTTATTTACATCTATTTTACGTTAGAATTCAGCCTGTAAATATTAGTTTTTTTATTCCTTTTTATGCGAATAAAATAATAAAAAGAGAATAATTCGCAAATATGGA
This sequence comes from Allium fistulosum, assembly GCA_030737815.1. NCBI lineage: Eukaryota > Viridiplantae > Streptophyta > Magnoliopsida > Asparagales > Amaryllidaceae > Allium > Allium fistulosum. The sequence continues at coordinate 1,031,386,243 of CM060902.1, forward strand.
TTAAATAGAATTAAACACTAAATTTACAGAAACTAGATGTAAAATAAGAAAGACTGTAATAAAAAGAAGATAGACTGAAATAGGTAAATTTGAGACATTTGCAAGCATGTTTATAACTAGTGGTTATAACTAAAAAGATAGAAAAGAAGAATAACAAGTATAACGTAGGTTATAATTAAGAAAAAAGAACAGTAAAGGCTTATTTTAAGACTTAGATTAAGTTAATAAGAAAACATAGTAGAAATAACAGAAGGGACTTATTTTAAAACTTACACTAAGCTAATAAGCAAGAACAGAAATAGGGCCCATACCAATAGCATTCCCTTTCAAACTAGGACCGATGGTCTCACAACAGATTAGGTGAGGCTGGGCAGGACCCTTTCAGACTAGACTGATGGTCTCACAATAGTTAGGTGAGGCTGGGACACAGGGTAAATAAGTGGCCAATAGATAGAAGCTCAAATTGGGGGATTTGGGTAAGGGGCGCAACTAGATTTTGTTTGTTAAGACACGTACCAACAGCATCCCTTTTAGACTAGTACTGATGGTCTCACAAAACACTTATGTGAGGCTGGGTAGGACCCTTTCAGGCTAGTACTGATGGTCTCACAACAGATTAGGTGAGGTTGGGCACTCTTATGCTAACAGGGTGAGTAGGGGTCACAAGGGGGGCGACAGTGAGTGTGTACCAACGGTGACCAAGCGTGCGACATCGATTAGGGTTGTAATTCGCTACTGCGTTCCAAGTGCTAAACAGGTGTCTTTTGCTGTGGGACCCACGGGATGGGACTAGCTCACAGTGGCACAACAAAGATAGAAGGCCGATCAACGGGTAGAATTAGGACTTCAGCCTAATTAAAATAGGATTAGAATTTCAGCCTAATCAGAGCAGCTATCTAAGACAAGTACAAACAATCACAATCAAAGCAAACAGTTAAACAGTATTTTATCCCAGTTTTATCTATCCTTTATTTCTTTTTATACTAGAACTGTTGCTAAGACTATTTTCTTTATCTTGCTTAAAAATACTAGTAGTTACTTTCACTCACCAGACTTTTAGTCTGACCCACTCCTCTATTTCCCCTTTTCCCCCTCATAGGCCAGTAGAGGCAAGGATAGTTGATTCAGATTTCTTGGAGATACATTCCCGGAGTTCTTCATGTATTCTTCTTCTTTTCAGTTTTTTTTTCATTCGGTTTTTGATGTACTGGTACTAATGAGAGGGATGATTATTTTATTGTACTCTGATTTTATGAGACTAAGATGTATTTTTCATAAGACATGTGTATTTGGTACTTGAGACATGTGATGTTTTTCAGACTTATTTATGAAGTTTTATTTTGAATAATGAGTTACCATTTAAATGTTTCCGCCGTTTATATTTATTAGTCTTTTGAATCTTAGTCTTTGTGATGCTTTACCTATACCTATAACGCACCATATCTTTTAGTATGCCCTTTTGGGTATACTAAAGGGTGTGGGGTGTTTTAGAAAGAAAGAATAATTTATTTAAAAACTTCAAATTCTCTCTTTCACTCTCTTGTTTGTTTGTTTGTTTTTGCAAGGTAGATCGGTTTTTCAAATAGTCCGCCCATTTTTATAGATCATTTAAGATACAGGCGTGAGGCTAAAGCACCTCAACAACTTCAATTTACAAACAACTCACTCAAATCCTCAAATTTCACTCTAATACAATACCATTACACAAAAGCTTAAACTAACATTACAAGCAAAGCATACATTTCCAAAACCCACCAAAGGCACATTCACAAGAGGAAGCTAACTTCATGAGTAGCAAAAGCTACAAGCATCACATAAGATCAGGCCATGAGCAAAGATAGAAACTAAATGCAACACACTCGCAACTCGATAAACCATCCAGCTAAAAGCATAAGAATCACTATGTGCATCACCAACAAAAACCTCGCATCTGCTACATAGTGCAATCACTATGGAGGTTGTCGGTGAATAAGAATAATTGGCGAAGTTTTAGGCTCTTCAGATAACTAGAGCTATACAAATTTCCTACCAAAAGACTGGTACAGGCAATAGCAAAACCAAAAGCAGCATCATCAAAACTAGAGTTTTCAAACGAACGACCAAAAAAACAAAACTCAATAGATAACCATCCTCATAACCAAACAAAGCACTGTAAATAGTAGGATCTGCACCTAGAAAATTAAAAGCACTGATACCTAATAGAGTAAGGGGCATGCCCTAGGGGCAATTATTTAATTTATTATGTATATCTAACTCGATGACCAATCTTGTTCAAAATAAAAGGTGTTTTTCTTTCTATTATATACTTGTTATATAGTGATATAAATAAATTAAGTAATTAATTTAAAGTATATAGATAGAAAATCCTTAAATGATATGATATGTGATAAATTGCAATGTGTTGTAATCATGTGAATTTTATCATATTAAAAATAACATGTTGTTTTAAACATTCCTATTCAAGTTGTTTCAAGAAAGGATATTGTAACGACCAGCCTTTTCCACCCTCAATAGTCGACAATAATAAATCCACGATATTCACTTTCTAAGCATCCAAGTGCTGAAAAGACAATTGTGGGGGTAAAAAAAGAAAAGACGGAACAAAACCTCACATCGTGACGAGTAATATATGATATACAACATATCTTTACAAAAGAAAACTATAATATACGTACACCAATCAAAGTAAACTAACCATTCATTAGCCTGGACATTTATAACAACATGTCCTCATATGTGATGATAAATACAAAATAACAAATGCAGCGGAAAATAAAATATATGTGAATATGCCTTGGAGGCATCCAGCCCGTCTCCTAAAGCTCCAAAGCATTCATAACTAAACTTGAAAATATGCTCGGGCTGACCCGTGCATTATAAGAAAATAACGCACGGGTCAGTCTAGTAAACCAGCGTGAGACACACACATCATATAGTTTTTAATGCTATAAAACTTTTTAAAATAAAGGTGTCTCATAAAACACGCCGCACATAAATATGAACGGGTTTTTACTTTATGATAACCAAACCATTTTATTAGAAATATAATGATATTATTATAATGTTTAGGATTTAAAATAAATATTGAATCATAGCCGAAATGGTTACGTTAATAGCATTCCAGCATATTAAGTATACAACTAAGTCGTAAAGACACGTATTGGAGGATGGATTCCATATAATAACAAGGCACTAGGGTACCACCTATCACAGTACACCTTTAGAAAATGTACCAAGGGCCTCGCTTAGACCCCCTGCCAACACAGACCCGGCCGACCCCTTACTGGATAGTACCGGATATGTCACCACCCTGGTTGCTTTGCAACCTTTATCCTCAAGCTCGCAACATACATAAATTGGTAGATGGTAATTTAGAATGGTGATGACATACCCTAATAGGTGCGACCCGCATAGCCCTGCTGCATCTCCTCTGATTTTTGTCACTCCCGGGTATGAGGTTCGAGGCTACGATTGCCTTTTTAGCAATTCCACTTGGAATGTTAACACAACTCTCTAGGCAACAATGCAATGCCAGCATTCATCCATACAAGTTGTGCAGGATATGAACAAACCGAAGGCACTACTTCTACTACATCCTCGGGATTAGCAGCAAGTAACCTTTGCACTTCAAAGAAATCTATCTTCAATCATTTTCAAGATGTCTTTAATTCGAACACTTATGCCGGTTCAAAGTGGTTTTTGGATAATATATCTGATCTCTGTCTCTCCGAACCGAAAACAATAGTTTTAAAAACTGGCCAACATTTGATAATCGGTTATTTAACTATCAGATAAACAAACAATCAAATCAGAGATTTAATTTCACATGGAAAACAAGCATGGTCAATCACATAAGCAACCACTTAGCCTCTTCAATTAATCTTGTCATTAATTAAAACCACTTTGTAAATACTTGTATCAAAATACCTTTACAAAGATATATTCACAAACCCTCTTTAATTTTTTCAATGCTTGGAAATATTCATATACTTATCTCAATGGTATAAGTACATTCACAAACCTTTTCGCTTTCAATACTTAGAAAACGTCTCCATATACTTATATAATTGGTATAAGTATATTTAAAAATCTTAAGAAAGATTTCACTTCCATAAACTGTACTTATTTGGATTAAAATAAATGTTATTTAAAACATTGGTAACAATAAACCCAAAACAATTTTGGTGTAAGTAAATGGATTGCATAGAAATTAGACCAAATATACTTACCACCACCTACTGATTTCAAACAGTACTATCACTCGATTAACAATAAAATCAGACAAGTTGGAAAACTATCCTTGTCTCGACATACATTCTTAATTCTCAAGATAGAGACGAGTTTCCATACTTCGTATTTGGTGTTAAGTATGAAATGAATACTTTCCATACCACCATAATTTAAATTGATCATTTATGGAAATCAAATCTTATTCCTTTTTATAAAACTCCTTTTTATACATTCCTTTTATATTTACAAAACTCCTTTTATAAATCTCAAAATATAATTATAAAACTCCTTTTTATAAATTCATGTCTATTTATAAAACTCCTTTTTATAAATTCATTTCTTTTTATAAAACTCCATTTATAAATCTCTAAATTTAAATCTCATATACATATTACAAATCTCAAATTTCGAGAGAGGATTAAATACTTTTCATAAAAATGGTCATTCCATATATCACTACAAATTCTCAAATGTGATTTATTTTCTATTTTATCAAAATAATATCATTTCCCTTTTTATAAAATATCAATTATAAATCTATTCTTTTATTTACAAATCTATTCTTTTATTTGTAAATACCATTTATAAATCTCTCTTTATGTACAATATTCTATATAAAACGTTTCACCAATGTTTATTCCAAAATATTGCTATCTTTTTTTAAAACAAAATAGCTTTATTACAAAAGATGAATTTTCCTTTTTCTTTAAAATAAACACTCATTATTATATTAACTTTTATGTAAAATAAATACTTTTCAAAATACTTTACATTTCCATATATATTAGAAAAGACTTATAAAAAAGTTGGTCAAATAGAGAAGTTCAAAACTCATTTAAAAATAAAATGCCATAGAAAATTCCCAAAAATCATATTTAAATCATTCTCCAAATCAAAACCATTTTTTAAATTAAAACAGCAAATAACAGTATTTTCAAACACTATAATGAGGCCAATAGCTGCCAAAGCACTTGGCCAATGCTACTACTACCTTTATCACTAAAAAGGTTTAACTTTTAACATATATCGATGTCTTATCCAATATTGCCAACTACCAAACGTTTTGCATTCAATAATATATACAAGAGGTGTATAATTGAAATTTAAAATCAACAATGGTGAGGAATTCAGCACTACAAGAAGAACAATAAATAGCGACGGGTCATACTGACGAACGCCGATGGTTATGCTGATGTATTTTCGACGGCTTCTAACAGTAACTCATTTCCTTGGAATTTCAGTAAAAAATATAAAATATCCGTCGAAAGCCATTGAAAAATGTCAATAATACGAACCGTTGACGGTCGTCGGATATAGCGATTATACTTCTGCCCCAGCCGAGAGCAAATTTTATTTCACTCGTCTCTCAATTTCAGTCTAAAACCCTAGCTCCTCCCCAGTCTTCGTCGCCGACCAACCCACGCACCTCCTCGACCATTACGAAGTTCATCATTCTCCAATCTCAACTACCCCAGGCCATTCATTCATCTTCAATCAGGTTTTTTTTCCTAACCCTAATTAATTTTGATTTGCTAAACTATGGTTAGTTTATGATTATAGTTGTTTATAATACCCCTTGATTATTTGTTATACCCCACTGAATGCTAATTACAGTTATTATCATTTAAATCCAAAAAATTAATATATAATTTAGTGTATGTGTATATGCGTTAATTAATTATTGTATATGCACATTAGGACTAGCTTGGATTAATTAGTGTAGATAAGCATAATTTAGTATATGCATTTTCTAAATGTCGAAAATAATAATTTATTTACATAATCGTTCGTTACTTTGGACCCTTAATTATATATAAAACCTAGTTTGCTACAATGTATGGCTTGCGATAAACTAGTGTATACTGTAGTTTATTTTTTAAATATAATATGTGCATAATATGCTTATTTTTTTAAATTCCTTAGAGAGTTTTTGGCCCTATCTGACAAGTACTGTATATGATCGTTATATGGACATCCGTTTTTTCACAGAACGGACATCAATATTCATCTGATACAATATTTTTCGGATTTGTCCTTGTATTAGACAAGTTACAAACAATAAAGTAATTACATTTCATTTTAAACGGCTCACAAAATTTTTGATAGCACTTCCTTTTTGTTCCCTGTGTACACGCATTTGTGTACGATACAAGGAACAAAGGGGAAGTGCTACCGAAATGTTGAATCGTTTCAAATGAAATAATTTATGAAATGTAATTACTACTGTGTTTGTAATGGGAAGTAGGATGACCGACCATCAAAGTAGAAAACAATTAACCAAAAATATCATATTATATTCATAATTTGCGTCAATCTGTAAAATGTATAAATGATAATTAATAAATGAATTATGATTAAAGGAACATTTTAAATGAACTAAAAAATAAAATTAAAAAGAAAAATATATTATATAATTAATAAAACATTAAACGGTATAAATGAATTGAAAAATAAAATGTCAATCCATAAACTAGTTAATACTTTTTTATTTCTATCATATTTTTTTAAGTAGGAAAACTGGTCATTTATTTTGTTGATCGAAGCTGGATGTATCAACAATGAAGGAAAATAAGAGGCTCAATAAGTGAATATTTCTATAATGGTGTACATGTATTTATGGAATTCGCTTTAAGTAATAATGGAAACGACGAAGAAATTCACTGTTCATGTAGTAGGTGTAAATTGTTGAAGCATTTGATACCCGATATGGTTAAAGTTCATTTGTGCCAATACGGTTTCGTGCCGAATTATTTGATGTGGGATCGTCATGGAGAACTTATAGCACATAATCCTGTACGGTCAAAAGAGGAGGTGGATAATGAAGTTGTTATGACGAATCCCATAGAAGATATGGTTGATGATGCAGCACGATCAATATTCCCTACTGTTGAAGTTGATGATGACGATGTTAATGTTGAAGAAGAACTAAATATTAGAGCAACGAAAATCTATGATTTATGGGATGCTTCTAAGAAACCCCTTTGGGATGGCTGTACAAACGACACACAATTATTAGTAACTGTAGAATACATTGCGATGAAATCAAAATACAACTTCATAGAAGTCGGATTTACAGTTGTTGTACAAGCCGCAAAACAGCATATGCCATTCGATAATTTAATGTTGGAAAATCATTATAAAGTGAAAAAACTAATGTCTGCTTTTGGTATGCCGTATCAAAAAATAGATACATGTTTAAATGGTTGCATGTTGTTTTGGAAAGAAGACATCGATCTTAGGAAGTGTAGAATATGTAACGAGGAAGGATACAAATCAAGAAAAAAGAAGGGAAAGGAAGTTCCATACAAGCATATGCATTACTTACCTATCACTCTTAGGCTTCAAAGGTTACATGAATCTTCTATAACCGTGCATCATATGAGATGGCACAATGTGAGAATGATGGAAGAAAGTACTTTGACACACCCAGCTAATGGAGAAGCATGGAAGCATTTTAATAAGACATATCCCGCTTTTTCAGCAGAAAACCGTAATGTTAGACTTGGTTTATGTATGGATGGATTTTCACCATTCTCTCAATTTGGTTCTAAATATCCATCTTGGCATATTATCGTTACACCTTATAATTTACTTCTGTGGATGTGTATGAATACTCCATATATGTTTCTCACTGTCGTCGTCATTGGCCCCGATGATCTGAAACAAGGAATCGATGTTTATTTACAACCGTTAATTGAAGATTTGAAAACATTGTGGCATAAAAGAGATAAAACATACGACATTTCAAAAAAAATCGTATGTTCGTTTCTTTGTTATGGACTATTAGCAATTTTCCTGCGTATGCAAGCTTTCGGGTTGGAGTACAACCGGTCATCTAGCTTGTCCATATTGCATGGAAGAAACAAGAGCATTTTCTTTACTGTATGGGAATAAAATTTCATGGTTTAATTATCATTGGTGTTTTCTTCATATTAATCATCTTTTTTAGAAATGATAGAAAAAACTTTACAGCTAATAGAAAAGAGACTATGCAAGCACCAACAATTTGGTCTAGCGAAGAAATATATATGAACTTGTAAAGGATTATCCAAAGATACATGAAACTGGAGTACAAACTAAAATTTCAGGTAAATCGACGATTCATAATTGGTGCAAAAAAATTATATTTTAGGAGTTGCCTTATTGGAAAAATCTCCTAGTCATAATATTGACGTGATGCACAATGAGAAAAACATGTTTGATAATATATTTAATATAATTTTGAATATTAAGGGGAAGACTAAGGACGATTTGAAATTAAGACGTGATATAGAAGAATTATGTAAGCGTCGTGAACTTCATATGATGCCCAATGACGATAAAAAACCCAAAGCATGCTATGAGTTAGACAATAACCAAGTTAAAGTTCTATTAAAATGGATGGAAGGATTAAGATTTCCTGATGGGATTTCTTCTAATCTTCATATATGTGTCAACTATAAGAATGGTAAACTGAGTGTGATGAAAAGCCATGATTGTCACGTAATGATGGAAAATTTATTACCCGTCGCTTTCAAAGAACTGTTGCCCGTAAATGTTTGGACGGTTATAACCGAACTTAGTTTGTTTTATAAAGAGATTTGTTTGACTACATTAAAAGTTGAATGTCTACGTAAACTTGAGGTAGAAATCCCTATACTACTCTGCAAACTGGAGAAAATATTTCCTCCAAGTTTCTTTAATGTAATCGAGCATTTACCTGTTCATCTTCCATCTAAAGCACGTCTTCGAGATCCTGTGCAGTATGGATGGATGTATCCATTTGAGAGGTATTAATATTGAGTATGTTAAATATTAGTTTAATTATATATTTAAGTAAATTTTAATTTGAAATAATTTTTAATAGGTACTTAAATCATCTAAAGAAAAAAGTTAGACAAAAAGCACGAGCTGAAAGTTCGATTTGCAAATCATATATCGAAGAAGAAGCTTCGTTCTTTCTCTCTCATTATTTCATTGACCATGTGAACTTATCATTTGAAAGTGTTATGCATAATGATGAAGGTGTTGAACAAGATTCTTCTCAAGCAATGTTATCTATTTTTAGACAACATGGTCGACTTGGTGAAAAATGTGTGGCAGTATGTTAGACGGTAGAGATTACCATGTAGCACACATATATATTCTTCTTAACTATGCTGAAGTTGCACCATTTGTTAGGTAATATTAAATAATAAGTCTGGGTATATTTATTTTAATAATACACATGTACATTATAATGAAATATATAATCTATATCTGTAGTGTTTATGAATCACAACATCCAAGCAGCGATCTCAATAAAGAATTCGTTGGTTGATTTTCGAACTACATTTATGATCCAAGAAATTGTGCAGTCTATGAAGGATTGAAACATCTTACGATAGGACCAGAAAGAAAAGTCAAGGCATATCCAATATTCTTCGTCAATGGATATGAATTCAACACTAAACGGTTGAAATTTTATAAAATTAACTAAGTTTACAAAAAGTAACTAACTTTTACAAAAAGTAACTATTTTAAATAAGTCTGATTAAAATTAAATAAATATATAAACATTAACTATGTTTTACAAAAATTAAATAAATTTATAAAAAGTAACCTAATTTATAAAAATTAACTAATTTTTATATAAGTTAAGTAGTTTTATAACAATTAAATAAGTTTATAACAATAAATAAGTTAATAAAAAACAATTAAGTTTTTAAAGAAATAACTTAGTTTGTAAAAACAACTAAGTTAATAAATTTGATTTTAAAGAAATAACTTAGTTTATAACAATAACTTAGATTATAACAATATATCACACTGTTATAGCGGTTGCTAAGCCTATATTTTTTGCTAGCCATTAGACATCTCTTATTAGATCAAGTATTGCAGGCTTGGAGCTTGAAGAAGGCGTACAAAAAAGCTCGGGACAAAGAAGAATTAAGGAGTTGAAAGCCATGATTGCAGAGCTACAGGAGCGAGACCGCCTTCGCGCTGCAGAGATGGCACGGTTGGACCAGCACTTGGCTGAGTATATGCAGCAGCATGGGGCGTTTCCTTTGTCGGGTGGTTTTGGAGGCGAAGATGAGTCTTGATAGGTACGATTTTTGTGTTTATGTTCGGACATTATGCACTTGGAGATGGTGAGCATGATGTATTTTGGTTAGTTTGATCCATTTTGAGGAGATGTTGGATGATTTGTTGGTTTGTGTTGACATGATTGATACAGTTTAAGATGGTTGAGGTTAATTTTGTTTATGTTATTGGATTGTTTTGTTGTATGGTGTATTGTTTGAGTTTGGTTTGTTGTAAATATTGATGTTTTATATGTGATTTGGGCTTATATTTATATGATTTATATGCGTGAAATTGAGCTACGATATATATTAATATGTATGTGTTATATGGGGGACGAAAGGCAGCAGAAACAGAAAAAACATCGCAGATTTGCGATGGCTTCCGATGGTTACCGACGACTTATAGGTCATCATTATCCAACGGTTACCGACAGCACTTGACGGTGTATTGGAGAAGACTATATAACAGTGCGTAACGGCTTCCGACGGTAAAAGTGTAATGGTTTCTGATGGCTTTCGACAACAGTCCAAACAAACAACAGCTGGCCATGTGTGTGTGATGGCCGTTGGAAATCGTTGGCAATAGCCATCGCCAACTCTTCGTCGAAGTCTTCGTCGGCCGTCGAAAACCGTGGATGTAGTTCCGAAGGCAATTTCGACGGCATTCCAATGGCTACTGATGGTCGTCGGCGGTTTTCAACCATCGGAAATGGCCCTCCAGATTCCCTTACAAAATTCTCTGTATTTCATTTTATGTCATTCGTTTTTCAAAGCAGAAATCCAATCAAACTAAACCAAGAAATCCTTCAAATGCGAAAATAATAATTTATATCTACCATATATCATATAGTATTCATCCAGAGGTGAGTTAACTTACCAAATTTCCAGTTGATGCTTAAGCATTCCGGTTTGATCTAAAATCTAACGGCGTTCGATTTTAGCCTAAAATTCCACTCACTTCAAACTTAAGGAAATCAATTCTAGTGCATGGATAACGCTCCTACGAGCATAATGCAAAGACGTCTCGATTAGACCTCGTATGAAGAAGTTACAATTTATATAAGATTTGGGATTTAAAACTTGATTAATTAATCACTAATTAAAATTATCCTTACCACTAATTTCTCTCCCCTAAACCTTTCTTCTCCATCCAATTAAAAACCTGTACACGCACACTCGAACAGAGGCAACCAACGTGCATGCACATATGGTGATACGGAGCTATGCTCCACCATTCGACAAACGGATTTCGCTGTTGAGCTTCTCTTTGTAAACTCGACTCACTGGACTTGACCAAGTTGCACTCGACCTCCTCCCTTGAAAAGAGATTGATTGCCCTAATTGGACCATGTAAGGTCGCATTCTACCTAGATCCACCTGAAAACTCCAAATCACCGCCATTCGACTTCCCTTCGCGTGCTGATTCCAATGCTACGCTCGAATTCCACTCCGGCGTCCCCAATTAGATCACGACCTGGGTGAGTCTGGTCATTGTTCACGAATGACACGCCACCTAAAATGCCACCGCACCCCTCCAAACTCCAGCTACCACTTCATCTTGCCACCACGAACTCAACGCAACCCATGCCATCACCGAACACCTCCTCAATTAATGACAAACTCAAACCCAAGCTCATGACCTCCACGTCAGTTAATGCGGACCGTCACCGCACCCACAAAATCTTATATGGATTTGAAGATCTCTCCGATACGAACACATAGATACGATATTATATATTTTTTAGTGGATTGTAGCTCTTGAATTGGATTTTTAAAGATGGCTAGGTTAAAAATCTTTTACTACTAATGAAAATAAGAGAGAAGAGGGAAAAGGAAAAGTAAGAGAGGGAAAGTGAAAAATCGAAGAAAAGTATGAGGGTGGGGGTTAGTTTGTTCTACAATTTTCGACACTTCGCTACATAGAATTTCGTTCATGTACGAACCACAGACGATAGAAACAAAAATATGATCACATACAGCAATTCATATGATCTCAAAACAATAATAAAATACACTGGTTATCTTGTTCTGTAAAATTCCAAAAATACTATCGTTTATCAAAAATATGCCAAACGATAATTTAAATATTTTCCAAATTTAAAATTATGAAAAAATCCTATAAATTAAAATAAAAATACTTCATCAAAAATCAAATCATTTTATTGAAATTTGATTTTCTTACTATTTATTACATTCGAATCAAACTTGAATATTTAAATAAATTAAATATTCTCATTCGAAACGTTAAAAATTTCAGGTCTTTACATGATTTCGACTCATCCATTTAGACTAAAGTACGTAATGCTCTCCAAATGTTGGGCAGTGTATCTCTCATGGTTGTTAGGCTACTAAGGGGTAACGTATTAATAATTATTAGATAACTATAGAACAACTCACTCAAGAGTTTTTTGTTGGTTAATATGACTAAGGCCAAATAGAGAATCATGAAGTGATGATGTTATACAGTTTGCTAGACTTGAGAATACTGTGGAATGCAATGTGGACACTCCACTTTGATTATAGTTAAATCATGACATGGCGTCCATCGAACGACTATAGTTGGGTCTGAGTTGAAGGATTGGAAGTGAAACACTATTCAACAGAGGATTCGTCTTCTCGATAATATGAGTTTAGTATCACGATCGACTATAGTCAACTCAAATTCAAAATCTTTAGCTAGAGTAGTGCGATTAATAATAAATGTTGTTATTAAACCAAGGACTTTGTTTATGGACTAACCAAGTTGAATGTGAACAATATTGAAATCTTGACCAAAACCAAATTTCATAAGTCCTAATGTAATATAGTGTTGACAAAGAGAACTGATGTAAATAATCGTTGCTAAAAGGTATTACTTTAGAAAATGTGAAATTTGATTTTACTAAAAAGTCTATAAGTGATAAATTTGGCCAGACTATCACACCACTAGCTAGAGCGATGTGTGAACATTAATATTTGAATTGTTTAATATTAACCGTGAACTGAATTCACATCTCTAAGTCGCATAACTGTATTTGTGAATTCTTTGAAAAACCAGACGATTTAATTAATTTTCATAATATTGTAAGTTAATTAAATTAATTGATATTTTAGAAATATTAATTATTATTTAATTATTTGATGTTTGGGAGTTATTGAAATTATTTGAATGCATATATAAAAGTTATATTTGCACGCATCGATATACGATATCTATGTATTTTAAAACAAGCTTAAATAAAAGATAATTGCATGAAGGGATTTGTGGAAATTTTGTACCATTTGATGGTAAGTAATTTCACCCATACCATGTGAATAGAGAGGAATGGAGAGAGAGAGAGAAATTGAGGAAATTGATTAGAGAAATTTCAATTGAAAGAATGAGAAATGTTTCATTCTTTCAGTTAAAAACAAATCCACTAATTCATTTTCTACACACATTTATTTTTTTATTCACTATTCTCTTCTCTCTTCCTAATTACCCATGGGAAAAAAATCAAATCAATATTTTCGAAATTTTATCAACTTCAATACCAAATTCACTACTTACCACACATATAGTAGTGAATTAAGGAAATTTGTGTTATAAATTATTTTCAAAATCAAAGTTAGATTTCATTGATATTGAATTTCAAATATAAAGTTTTGACTTTGTCAAATAAATAAATAAAACCTTTTGGGTTGGAAACTTAATATATACATATATACAAACTTTCTTATTTTAAATAGTCAAATAGGCATTTGAATTGCTAAATCAAGATCCAGTAAACCGTAATAAAGAAAGGAGTAAATTAAGGAGAGTTTGTCTCCTTGCCTCCTTCCATTTAAAATCACCTAAGCTTTTAATTTGTATCTTAACATATATAATTAAACGCATACATATTTAGATAATAATTTTGAGACAATAGATGCATATATGGATGGTGAATGTGTCTGTTATAGATGTAAATCATAACATTTATATACGTACACATTAATTATGTACACTTTATTATATATTGCACATGCACTATATTTACACACGAGTATATTATGATATACTCATATATATATATATAACACCTAACAATTAAATTCACTAATTGTTTGATCAGAAAATTAAATTAAATTAGATTTTTATTTAAACTAATCAGATCAAATTCACTAAATGAATTTAGACTTTATATGCCCAATAAGATTCAAAATGACATTTTTTTTAAATTTACCCATTTAACACACTGTGTGCTGGTCCAGATACATCAATATCATAGCTACTTCATGGTAGCAAAATGGAACAAGAATATCATGGCTTTAGAGAAACTAGGGATGTGGTGTCGACCATATAGGTGTTCCACTGAAATGGAACTAGAATATCTCTTATTTGTTTATTTATTTGGAGTATCAAGCATATTTTTACTAAAAAGGTTTTTTCCTCCAAAACATCCTTGTAAATTCAACTTTTATCAAATCTAACTGAGATTACTTTATCAAAAACAAATTAGCGTTGGTTATGAGAAATGCTGCATTGGATGAGTTTATTAGATTCCATGATCATGGTGGCTTCGATTTAACATGTTGGGTGGTTTATGAGCTTTATTGTGAAATGATTTTCATGGTTCACAGCTCATGATCCACTTTCCATAACCCTTCAGGCTTAGTCATAAGCTAACATAACACATCCCAGGTACTCTTAAACCAGCATGCCAAAAATTTGCACATGCAGCGGGCATCGAAGAGGAGTTAGAATCTATTATGAACTTGTTATGGAGTCCAAATAAACAAATTATATGAAGAGCACTCATGAATAGTGAGTATTTGACATGCATGACATTTGTGAGATGTTTTATGTGCATGCTATGTTTGATTTTATTACATACTTTTATACACACATGCATACATATACATACACAAACACACATATAGATTATGCTAATTCTGAAAGTATAAGTAATTTTATTTTCAATAATTAAGCTGCTAAGACTGACGTTGATGGACCTAAAAGCATATATGTATTGATTATAATTCAAAACATCTTATAAAACCCTACTAAAACTGGTATTTTCAAAGTCACTTATTACCAATTTCATTGGCAAACTTTTGAAGATAATATATCTTTTGGTTTATTAATTCGCACCCCATAGTTATACTTTCACCCCTGCTTTATTTTACTTTTTCACATTTCATAAACTACTTTAAAACCATTGTTGTGTGATTATGTAAGAGAGCATGATTCACAAAAGAACCGAGTGATCCATAATTCCACGGAACGTGGTTTGGTTAGCATTGAAGAACCATGATCCCTTTGAGCATGGATCATCTGTAAATAATACTCAAGGTGAGCATCATATACTTTGCTAATGTGTACTTTGCCAATCTTCGTTGGATAATTATTTATAGATATTTTGGGTACTGGTCAAAGTGTGGTTGAAAAAAAGCACACTGTATAGGTATTTTATTTAGGCCAATTTTATTTGCACCTCGACTTTTACTTTCCACATCTCATGGTTTTTTTATATCTTGATACATTTTCCTTCCCATTGTACCTTTCTTTCATTTTTTTATTCATTTCTTTCTTCACTTGTTATTCATTCCTTCCTCTAAACCAAAACCAAAACCAATCTACCTTACAGTCATCAAGTTATGAGTTTTTCAAGAAAATCAAAGTGGGACATTGGAGATTTGGATATCCTATGAAATCATTAGAGGTTTTTTTCTTACTCAAATTCATTTTAAATTCATGAAAAAATTTGTTTGCGGCAACCACACTCAAGGGCAGCGTGGTTGCTGTAGAAATCCTCGTTAGGTCAAACGAGGGTGGTGTAGTTACCCACGTTTAGCTCATACGAAGGTTATTTGACTTCCCACATTTGTTGACAAAGTAGATGTTGAATTTGAAAATTTTCTCATTTTCAGTTGTTGACGTATGAAGAGGAACAACGCACGAATGAATCCGAAGAAATTGTACTGGACTATAGTAGTGAATTCAATGCTTACGATGTCAGTACTATTTTAACTTTTTAAGTTTTGTTTTTTATAGGTTGTTTGTCTTAAATTTTTTGAATGTGGATATTTATGAGTTATGATAAATTGAAAGATTGGGTTGCTACAACCGATAGAGCACTTGGATTTCTTGTTATAGTTTTTAGATCAAAACTTAACACTCAAGTAGGATACCCTGAGTTTTATTTGATTATGAAAGAAGTGGAAATATAGAAATTATAAAGAAGGTTCTTTTTAACCCTAGATTGACCACTACGAAGAAATGCAACTGTCTATTTTGAATTAAGAGTGTTACAATGTCTTCGTTAGATGGATAGAAGTTGGAAGTCGTGTGAGTTCATAACCAGAGTTTGCGCCAAAATTGGTCACAAACCCCGAATGTAGTGAAAGCACCAGCGTATGAATATAAATCAACAATATTCACACACAAATCACAGATCTAAGCAAATAACAAATAGAAATCCAGAAATAATGAACAGTGACACAAGATTTATAGTGGTTCGGCTATCTCCGGCCTACGTCCACTTCAAGGTTTTTATGATTTTATTGCTCGCTGCTTAAAGATTACAATTTCATGTGTTGTATTACAACTGATTTTCTGAGCTAAGCCTGAATCTAAGGAAGCAGTGGTGATTCTGAGTAAGTCTGGCAGAGTCTTGGCGCTCTTTAGCTCTCAAAATTGTCTGACCCCTTTTCTGAATGACCTGGGGGTCTATTTATAGGTGTAGGAGGCTGATATTTTGCCTAAACTGAAGGGAGACCAGTACCAGTACGTCAGGGGGCCCACATGCCCGCTTTCTGGAAATCCGGGCCCACTTTGGGATCGATTCGAAGCTATGTTCGAATCGATCAAGAAATCGTCCAATCGAGTTGAAATTTGGTGAGAACATTCTTCAATGTGTATGTAAGCATCTGTGAAAATTTCATTGAATTTGGACATATAGATCTCAAGATATGATCGATACGAGTTGTAGTATTTCGGTAGGCACTCTGGTTCGAATCGATTGGTTCGAATCGATCTCTTCGAATCGATCAGAGCGCATGCCTGTGCGATGACGTGTTGCGAAATTCTTGGGTTGATCCACCTTCCTCGCCGTGTTGAACGCTTCTTTCTTGGATACGCGCTCGCATCCATACCTCGTGCCCAATCCACATCCATCTATAGCCATAGTGTGCTTCGAATCCATTGCCTCGTGTCCATACAATCTGCTTCGTTCGTATCCTTCCCATCGATACGAAGTGTATCGATACGAAGAGCCATTGCACAACTCCATCCAGACCGATGCGAACAACATCGATTCAACCCAATATCGATCGATACGAAACCATTAATCCAAGTCCATGTTGATCGATACGAACGGTATCGATTCGAACAAATCTCTGTATGCTTGTTTTAACTACCTGGGTGTGTTGCCATCGAGTCAAAATTCAACTAGCCTTCCTATCCAATCGATACGAACTACGAAGTCATCGAGTCGAACCAGAACACGATCGATGCGAACATCATCGATTCGAACCAATATCCATGGATACGAAATGTATCGATTCGAACTTATCCTTATGCATTTCAAACCATTCATATCTTGTGCATACGAACTCCGATTGTTCTGAAAATTGAAACGTAGCCTCTCCTAGTCCTCATCATCATCTCCAATCAATTTCGTCCTGATCGGAGCCCGCTCAAATTTTGACGACATCCATCGCAGCCTTGTTTCCAATCGACTTCCAATCCTGATATCCATCCTTTCCTGTCGATTTGTTTGATATTCTGGCTTTGGCCAAAAAGCGGGATAACATTTGCCCCCCAAAACATGCCTTATGATAAGAAGGCGTGTTTTGAATAATTTCGTATCCGATATTCAAAGTCCATAGCCAATTCCATGTCCATCTGTACTCGAAGACTGAGTTATTAATCCATCCTTATCCAACAACCGAATCCAAGACCTCTCCGGGTCGATATCCAAATCCGTAACCTCTCTGGGCTTTTGCCGAGCGCAATCCACACCTGACGACCGTGGTCCAGTGTCCCTGGACGTTGAGCTAACCTCTCCGGGTTCTTGCCAAGCACAATCCACACCTGACGACCGTGGTCCAGTGTCCCTGGACGTTGAGCTAACCTCTCCGGGTTCTTGCCAAGTGCAATCCACACCTGACAACCGTGGTCCAGTGTCCCTGGTCGTTAGTAATGTCGTGGCTTAAGTCCTAAGCCGAATCCTGGTCGCTCCGGACCCTTGTTGAGCATAGTCCATACTCAACGACCTGAAACAATAATCGATAATAGGGGGCCTAAGTCCTAGGCCGAATCCTGGTCACTCCGGACCCTTGCCGAGCATAGTCCATACTCGACGACCTGAATGAGCCAATCTACCACGTTCGGGCAAAAAAGACTCACCCCTTGCCAAGCGTAATCCACACCTGACGATCGTTTATCGAAAACCAAAAAGAATCCAATCAAAATCCAATCAAAAATCCAATCCAAATCGGAAAGCCAGAAATCCATACCAGAAATCAAAATCATTATCCAAAACGGAGAACAATCATCCGAATGAATGCAAAAACCAGAAAAACAAGCAAAATCAGGAGTTCAGTCCAAACCCCAAAAACCAAACCAGAAAACCAAGTGTCCAATCAAAAACAAAAAACAGATTTCGCAAACCATGGCTTTGCGGTTTATCATCATTCAGAGCATTCCTAGGGGCTATCTCCGTCCCCATACATGTGTAAATGACTCAGTTGCTCGCCAATGGTTTGTTACTTATTTCATATTATCCTGGTCAATGGATGACCAATCGACCATCATTCCTGGGCCTCGCACCATCATGGCTCGAGGTAGGCGGTGGTTGCTCCTGCTCCACCGCTGCATTCCATACTCCAACATACTGCCTCAGCTGTCCATTCCTCACATGCTCCTCAATTATGTCCTTTAAGTGCCTGCAGCTGTTGGTATCATGCCCGTCCAGATCGTGGAAGACACAGTGCCTTCCTGATGCCCTTTCCCGTTCGGATGGTTCTCTTCTAGCCGGCCTTCGGTAAGGAAGGCGATTCCGAGTTTCCAAGTAAATCCGCTCCAGCGTCTCATTCAATTCTGTGTATGTGGAAAACTTTGGATCCTTCCATCGCTTCCTAGCTTTTTCAGAATTTTCGTCCAGCTTCCTTTTTCCCTTATCTTTATCCGAGCTTCCGTCGGATGGTCCTCCACCCCCGGTCACATTCACTTCCTTTAGCTTTAAGTCCATACATGCATCTTCTTGCCGAAGGAACCTTTCAGCTTCATGAAAGAATTCCCCGAGATCCAGTGGTGGGTCTCGTACTAAAGATACCTTGAAATCTGAATCCTCTCTGACTCCCGACACTGCTGCCATCAAAACCATTGATGGATCCGGCCGATCCACCGAAGCAACTGCCGCATTGAATCGAGTTAGAAAAGCCCTAAGTGATTCATCCGTCCTTTGTTTCACCGATGTCAGCGTCATCACGTTCTTCGGCCTTTTGATATGAACCCGAAACTGTCCCAAAAACTTATCCACCAATTCCCTCCAAGTCCTGATAGTTCCTTCTTCCAACTGCCTAAACCACATTGCCGCTAGGTCTGTCAAGTATAAAGGGAAACATCTGGCCATTACTTCGTCCGATGCCCCCAGACTTCCATGTGTCTAGTGTATCTCATCAAATGATCAGTTGGATCGGCCTTGCCATTATATACTTCCACGCTAGGTAACTTGAACTTAGGTGGATTCTGAGCTATCCTGATTTCCCGAGCGAATGGACTCCTGTTCACTCCTTCCAAATCCCGATTGGTCAAACCTCCACGCATAGTCTTCCTAATGATTTCCACTAATCCAGTGTTGCCTGTTAGGGGTTGCCCCCCATGCTCCCGAGGGAACTCTGGCACATATTCTTCATGTGGCTCATTAGCCGCAACGTTGGCTCTGGCCTGCTGAACCCCTTCCAAAGGTCCTTCTGCATTGGATCCTGCGGGCCTGCCCCCAAGCCCTTGTTGATTGCCCTCCGGTTCTATATTCTGTCCTGCATTGGGTTCCGCAACCCTAGTTCCTTGTTCCGCATTTGCAGCTGCTATAGTTGGTCCAAGGTTTTGTGTTCCTGCAGCTCTCATCTGCTCGTAGAAAGTCTGCATCATATCCTGTTGACTCTTCAACAACCTCTCATGCAATGAATTTGCCATAGCTTCCATTTCGTCTTTGGTAATGTAAATCGAAGCTTGTCCTTCTCCAGCTCCGGAGGATGCCTCTTGACTTCCTCCCTATTGGCTTCTCTCAGCTCTTTGCCTTGTTTGTCGAGTCATTGTTGAGTCAATCTGAATCCTTCAAACTTTCAAATCTAAACTTTGAATCTAGTGTAGCGGGTGCTAGTTCTTCTCAGTGAAAGCACCAAAGTGTTTGCGCCAAAATTGGTCACAAACCCCGAATGTAGTGAAAGCACCAGCGTATGAATATAAATCAACAATATTCACACACAAATCACAGATCTAAGCAAATAACAAATAGAAATCCAGAAATAATGAACAGTGACACAAGATTTATAGTGGTTCGGCTATCTCCGGCCTACGTCCACTTCAAGGTTTTTATGATTTTATTGCTCGCTGCTTGAAGATTACAATTTCATGTGTTGTATTACAACTGATTTTCTGAGCTAAGCCTGAATCTAAGGAAGCAGTGGTGATTCTGAGTAAGTCTGGCAGAGTCTTGGCGCTCTTTAGCTCTCAAAATTGTCTGACCCCTTTTCTGAATGACCTGGGGGTCTATTTATAGGTGTAGGAGGCTGATATTTCGCCTAAACTGAAGGGAGACCAGTTCCAGTACGTCAGGGGGCCCACATGCCCGCTTTCTGGAAATCCGGGCCCACTTTGGGATCGATTCAAAGCTATGTTCGAATCGATCAAGAAATCGTCCAATCGAGCTGAAATTTGGTGAGAACATTCTTCAATGTGTATGTAAGCATCTGTGAAAATTTCATTGAATTTGGACGTATAGATCTCAAGATATGATCGATACGAGTTGTAGTATTTCGGCAGGCACTCTGGTTCGAATCGATTGGTTCGAATCGATCTCTTCGAATCGATCAGAGCGCATGCCTGTGCGATGACGTGTTGCGAAATTCTTGGGTTGATCCACCTTCCTCGCCGTGTTGAATGCTTCTTTCCTGGATACGCACTCGCATCCATACCTCGTGCCCAATCCACATCCATCTATAGCCATAGTGTGCTTCGAATCCATTGCCTCGTGTCCATACAATCTGCTTCGTTCGTATCCTTCCCATCGATACGAAGTGTATCGATACGAAGAGCCATTGCACAACTCCATCCAGACCGATGCGAACAACATCGATTCGACCCAATATCGATCGATATGAAACCATTAATCCAAGTCCATGTCGATCGATACGAACGGTATCGATTCGAACAAATCTCCGTATGCTTGTTTTAACTACCTGGGTGTGTTGCCATCGAGTCGAAATTCAACTAGCCTTCCTATCCAATCGATACGAAGTCATCGAGTCGAACCAGAACACGATCGATGCGAACATCATCGATTCGAACCAATATCCATGGATACGAAATGTATCGATTCGAACTTATCCTTATGCATTTCAAACCATTCATATCTTGTGCATACGAACTCCGATTGTTCTGAAAATTGAAACGTAGCCTCTCCTAGTCCTCATCATCATCTCCAATCGATTCCGTCCTGATCGGAGCCCGGTCAAATTTTGACGACATCCATCGCAGCCTTGTTTCCAATCGACTTCCAATCCTGATATCCATCCTTTCCTGTCGATTTGTTTGATATTCCGGCTTTGGCCAAAAAGCGGGATAACAACCATTATGCAACAGAAAACAACGATGGTCATTCTTTTCCTCGGAGATTGATAAAGGAAGAATTTAAACTTGTTTTGATATGTCTAAAATATGGTCAAAGCCAAGTCAATTTTGCATACATTAAAAAGAATGGTCCAAAAATTGTACTACCATAAAGACAATCTACAATGTTGTTAGTCAACAAAAGTTAATCGAACGTGTTGGACGTTCATAAATTCAATATGTACTAAGCAAGCGTATAGAGTTTAACTATTTTAAATGACATCATAATTAAGATGATGGAACAGACATAACCACAGATGTTTTTTGGATTCGTCCAATTATTTTTGATTTTAAAGGGACATTGCCTTATATTCCTATAACGGATTGTACGTATAGAACGAACATGTATCGAATGTCATTATTAGAGATGTGGTTTATTTTTGTATAGGAGAAAGTTGGATGCAAATAGAATTGGCCTTTTATTTATTTATTTATTTACTGTCAAACGGAGATAAAGGAGACAACGACCCGAATATGTCATTTTTCCAATTTAAACAAGTATGAACTCATGCTATGCACATGGCTTTTAACAAATAACCCAACACCTTACATTTTAAATTTCTTTAGTTATAGGAAGATGGAAATATCTGTTTGTGGATTATAACCTTTTTAGGTTAGCTTTTGTTTTTAAACTTTATTGACAATTCTTTGTTGATAAATTTTGTTAGATAACCTTGAGGCACACAAAGTATAAAGCCTTAAAGAAAACAATTCATTTTAATGCATAATGGAATTGTACAAAAAAGTTAACATTGACTACCAATTATTCCTAACGTCGTAGGTATTATATTATTTAGTGTGCATATTAATTTTCAAATATAAGGAATTCATAAGTTTAACATGAGTTTATTCTATGTTCAATGTATAAATTAAAAATGTACACATTTTTGGACGATACTCGAAACCTCACATAAAATTGTACTATCAGTGAAATATGGTTTCAAATATAGTTCAAACAAACAACATTCCAACATTTGCACTGGTACATTTTATGACATTTCCAATACTACCTGAATTAGAAAAATATACTGGTAGCTTTGAAGAATCATATTTTCTAATACAATAATGATTATATGTTGTGAGAAAGATACGTAAATATCAATAATGCACATCTAATTTTTTAAATAACTAAAAAATTCTTTTATTTTAAACATTTATAAAAAGATAATAATTGAAACAATACAACAATTAACATAATTCAAAGCGAAATAACCAATCACCATAATGTAAAATATTATCGTATACATTTAAATAGTACTTTAGATGTTTTATTAATGATAACTATATGGCCACATGGCATAACAAAACAGTCAATAAAAAAATTATAAAATAAATTATTACAGACTAATATAAATAGCAAGTTAAATAATTGGTATGCAAATTAATTTGTGAAGAAAAAAATAACTTAGCTGTATTATAGAGAATAACAAATATTTTATATGACATGTAATTATGCAAAAAAGAAACAAATACTAAATTAAGAGTAGTGGACAAAAATTTATAGCTAAAATTAATTCATTTATTATGATAAAAAAAATTTGAAACCATATTTTACTCGAAGATAAATTATACGTTTATTCCACAAAAAGCAAATGGAAAAACTTATCTACTAATTGTATTCAATAAAATCTTTATTATCTTCCTACAATTTCTTTTAAATAAGTAACTGAATGGAAGCACCTTTCATATAAATCATCTTTTAGCAAATAGATATCGCTACATTTTCAACTTTATTCATACCCAGTTATGCAATCAAATATATTTTGAATTATATTTGACTCTTTATTCAATAATTATGGACTTTCGCTTTGTCTCTTTTCATGTACTCAGCGTTCATTAATTCGTACTCTTCACATAAGAATATAGATTGAGCCATCGACCATGAATATTTTCTAGAGTACCAAAAGGATGTTGATCGTATATTTTGTTATGAATATCAATTCAAGATTAGTATGGATAATTGTAAATTTCATCTATATATCCAAAATCAGGTTAATATAGTATTTCTAACTTAATACGGTTATTACGTGTGTAAGTCAAAATTGTAATCGTGTTTCATAATGTTGACTTTAGTATGACCTTTAAAGCAAAAGCCAAGGTTGCCCTAATAATTATGATAAAATATTTGAATAAAATACCTACATATTTTACTTAGTTATATTAATTTTTTGCTGCATTTTTTATATAAAAAAACCCAAGTATTAATTAAGTACATGTAGTTAATCACCGTTCTACCACTTTGTTAAAAAATTTATACAATATTGGGTTTTGTTATTTTGTTTAGTCCCAAATCGCGAAATAAGTCAAACCTTTGTTCCAAAGCCTTATATAAAGGAGCCTATGTAATAGAAATAACTTATACCAGTCTCTGTAATCTTCTCTCTCAAATTATTAATAAAAAGTTCTCCCTTAGTGTATGTACACTATCATATTGATAATGGAACCACTTTAAATAATTTGATGTACTTCCATTTCATTTATAATGAATTGGCAATTTTTACCTTCTCTTTAAAGGAGAATAACCCCAATAATTTTATTTTGATTGTTTCATCATTCTATATTTGATCCTATTGTTCCACATCTGTGTTGTTAGATAATATAAGGTTAGAAGGATAGATCCTAATAATCTGGTATCATAGCATCTAGGTTGATTTATAGAAGGTGTAAGGAAGTATAACAGAAGACGGGGGCTACCCCTGTGTAACAAGACCTTATGTCAGAGGTTCTTATATTGCATATGGATCCTAGTTGGTAATATAAAAAAAATAGAACGAGGATACAAATTTGGAGAAGTGGCAATGGAGGATGAAGGCTATTCTGAAAAGGAATATGGTTCATCGAGTAGTTACCGCTTGAAATTTCTTCCATAGAGAGGAAGGAGATGGAAGAATATGCATTTACTACTCTACAATTGGTCATGGGAGAAAATGTTATTTCGAAAATTAGCATGGAAACCACTGCTAAAGGAATTTGAACCAAGCTGTAGAACCTCTATCCGAAGAAATCACTTAATAACCGTTTGGTTCTACTAAAGATGATTTTCACCATGAAGATGAGAGAGAATTCTTTAGTAAATGTGCATCTTATTTTCTTCGATGATCTTGTAATGAAGATGAAGACTGTGGATTTGAAGGTGGATGAAGAGCAGAAGCCGATGGTTCTTTTATGTTCCCTTCCGAAGCGTTACACAGGTTTCGCTAACAATCTGATTTATGGAAGAGACACTTTGACTATAGATGATGTGAAGTTAGGCCTTCTATCTGAATACTTGAGGGATCGGATGAAGGAGTTGAGTTAAGGAAGAGAAGGAAGTAGTAGTTAGGGCCTATTTATTGAGAGAGGAAGAGAGGAGAAGAAGAGTTTGAATCCTAGGGGGCGTTCCAAGTCTAGGAAGCCTGAAAATGGTTGGGGAGGATAGTTTAGAGATGGAAAGTGCCACAATTGTAAGAAACTAGACCATTGGAAGAGAGACTGTTTGCATTTGAAGAAGAAGGCTAAGGATGGATCTTCATCGATTGCGGTGGAGAAGACTGTATCCGATGATGTGTTGACTGCAAAAGTATCTGATGTATCAGACCATTGGGTTCTTGACTCAGGAGTGTCATTCCATATGACGCCAAATAAAGATTATTTCAGCTCTTTTGTTGGAAAAGAGGAAAGTGTAATCCTAATGGGAAATTGTGTTAGTTGTAGAGCCATAGGAGAGGGTATAATTTGGATCAGGATGGTTTAAAGGTTTCCAGGGGTGCACTTGTTTTAATGAAGGGAGATGTGTTTCGAAATCTGTATCTGCTGAATGGAACCACGATCCTTGGAGAATCCTGTGTTCTGGTGAATAGTTCTTGTACTTTGGATGTAACTACACTTTGGCTCTAAGATTAGGTCATATTTTGGAGAAGGGATTAGGGTTTCTTCACAGTTGAAAGATGATCGAAGGAGGAAGCTTCGATAAGTTTGAATTTTGCTAGGAGTGTGTGTTGGGAAAGCAGACGAAGGTATCTTTTGGAGTTGGACTTCATAGATCGAAAATAGTGCTTGATTATGTGCATACAAATGTTTGGGGACCAATAGCTACTACTTCCATTAGGGGAGCAAAAATATTTTATTTCTTTTATTGATGATTTTTCTCAAAAAGTTTGGGTGTATGTGATGAAGGTCAAATCAGAAAGCTCTGAGAAGTTTAAAGCTTGGAAAGCGCTAGTTGAGAACCAATCTAGTTATAAGTTGAAGGTGCTTAGGTTTGATGACGGCAGTGAATTTGTTTATAAAGAGTTCCTTAATTTTTATAAGCAGCATGGTATTCAAAGATAGTTCACTACACTAAGAGATCCGCAATCTAATGGGGTTGTTGAGAGGATGAATCGGACTCTACCTGAGAAGGCACGTTGTTTGAGATTGAAGGTGGGTTTTCCTAGAGGCTTTTGGGCTGAAGCTTTATCAACTACAATGCATATTATAAATCGAATTTCGTACTCAGCCATAGTTGGGAAAATTCCAAAGGAGAAGTGGAGAGGTAAAGCGGTACATCTTGGTTACTTTCGTATTTTTGGTTGTCCTGTGTATGTTCACTATACAGGTGATGATAAGTTGGAAGCTAGAGCATATAAGGGCATATTTTTGGATACACGGA
Source organism: Allium fistulosum (assembly GCA_030737815.1). Classification (NCBI taxonomy): domain Eukaryota; kingdom Viridiplantae; phylum Streptophyta; class Magnoliopsida; order Asparagales; family Amaryllidaceae; genus Allium; species Allium fistulosum. Next base: position 1,031,412,983 of record CM060902.1, read on the forward strand.
TGGTATCAAAGGGTATCGTATTTGGAACCATGTTGATAAAAAGATTGTGCACTCTAAACATGTTACTTTTAATGAGTCTACAATATTCAATCCCAAGAAGGAGTTAGCTACCACATCAGATGAGTCTGATAGGCCTAAGGAGTTGGAAGAGGTTCCCATATTTCAGCCTAGTAGTAGTGGTGCTGCTGTGAGAGATGTAGATGCAGTTGATGAGACATCACAAAGTAGTCCATAGATTCCTTCAGTAGTGTGGGTGATGTGCATAAGATTAGAAGAAGTTTGGTTCAAGGTGGAGCTAAAAGGAGTTTAGGGAAGTTGTACCTATTTGGGCCAGTAGGACTATTAGGCTGCCCGAGTGGTATGGTGATTGGCAGTATGCAAACCTTAAATTTGGTGATCATTTTGATTATGCCCTACATGTGGTTCATAATGAGCCATTTGACCTTGAAGAAGATATGAAGTCGAGTGATAACTCGAAATGGATATGCGCTATGGAAGAGGAGATAGAGTCGTTGAGAAAGAACAAGACTTGCGATTTGGTACCACCTCCTCTAGGAAGCCGAACCATAGGTTGCAAGTGGGTATTCAACGTGAAGGATGATGAGAGATACAAGGCTAGATTAGTTGCAAAAGGATTTTCACAAAGGAACGGAGTGGAGTATGATGAGATATTTTCTCCTGTGGTGAGACATACCTCCATCCCTATTTTGCTTGCTATTGTGGCTACTCATGACTTGGAGTTGGAGAAACTTGATGTGAAAACTGCTTTCTTACATGGTGACTTGGTGGAGACCATTTACATGAAACAACCAGAAGGATTTGTTGTAAGTGGGAAAGAGAAATCGGTTTGCAAGTTGAAGAAGTCACTTTATGGACTCAAGCAATCGCCTAGACAATAGTACAAGAGGTTTGACTCATTTATGCTTTCACTTGGTTTTGATTATAGTATCAAAGACACTTGTGTGTACTTCAAGCATTTAGAAGTGGTATTGGGTGTATTTAATCTTGTCTGTGGATGACATGTTGATTGCTTCTAAGGATAAAGTTGAAATTGATAGTTTGAAGATGAACTAAAAGTGGAATTTGAGATAAAAGACCTTGGGGAAGCAAGGAAGATTTTGGGTATAGAAATCCAAAGGGGTGGAAAGCTAGGCCTTTTGAGGCTCACTCAAAAGGAGTATTTTAGAAAGGTACTTGCTTGGTTTAGCATGGAAGGAGCAAAGGCAATTAGTACACCTATGCCTTTGCACATACAACTTTCTAATAAAGGCTCTCCAATCTCAGGGAAAGATAAAGCTTACATGGAGAAGGTGCCCTATGTGAGTGCAGTTGGTAGTTTGATATATGTTATGGTTTTCATTAGGCCTACATTGCACAGGTAGTTGGATTGGTTAGTAGATATATGGAAAATCAAGGAAAAATGCATTAGGAGGCAGTAAAGTACATTTTCAGATATTTTAGAGGAATTCTAGACCATAGGCTTGTATTTGGCGGCAGAGATAGAGATTTCAGCATGGAAGGATTTTGTGATTCTGACTACGTCGATAATAGAGATCGAAGAAAGTCAACTTCAGGTTATATTTTCATTCGTGGAGGGACAGCTATTAGTTAGAGAGCGAGGTTGCAGACCATTGTTGCTTTGTCTACTACAGAGGTAGGACTTATAGCTGTTGTTGAAGCGGCTAAAGAGGCATTGTATTTAAGGCAGTTGATATGTGATTTGGGCTTCGTGTATGATGGGGTAGAAGTGAATTGTGACGGACAAAGTGCAATTTACTTGGTTGAAAATCTAGCTTTCAACTCAAGGATGAGCACATAGAGGTGAGAGAATCATTTCTTGTCTCAATGAATGAAGAGAAACTAATTCATTTTTATAAGGTTTACATAGAGAAGAATATAGCAGACATGTTCACCAACTCCTTACATGTTGCAAAGTTCGAGCATTTCTCGAACTTACCACTTTTTAAGGTGACAGGTGCCACATGGTGGCATGGGGGAGAGAGAATTAGTAGATGGAGACGTTTATTTTCATTGAGAAGATTGATAGTTTCTACACGGGAAGGATACATTTAAAAACTTTATTTGTGGGCGGTGGCATTATTGGAGTTCGTCGAAAAGTGTAATGGGTGTTGGCATTGCCGAAGCTCATTTGGAATGTATCTGTTATGCTCGAGACTGGTCAGAGTATGAAGGTGTTGATGGTGTTGGATGGCTTTGTTATAGATATGTATATTGTATCAAGGTGGAGTGTTGAAAAATGTGATACAATATTGGGTTTTGTTATTTTGTTTAGTCCCACATTGCGGGATAAGTTCAAACCTTTTTTCCAAAGCCTTATATAAAGAAGCCTATGTAACAGAAATAACTTGTACCAATCTTAGTAATCTTCTCTCTCAAATTATTGATAAAAATTCTTCTCCCCTTAGTGGGCGTACACTATCATGTTGATAGTGAAACCACTTTAAAACTTTTGGTGTGCTTCCTTTCATTTATAATTAATTGGCAATTTTCACCTTTTCTTTAAAGGAGAATAACTCCAATAATTTTATTTAATTGTTTCGTCTAACTATATTTGATCATATTGTTCCGCATTTGTGTTTTTGGGTAATAACGGCTTGGAAGGATAGACCCCAACACACTACTTTTGGAGTAAATGTGTCTTTTTACAATAAGGAAGCTTTCATGGATACTCGCATATAAAGTTGAAATATACAATACATCTTAAATATTGATTAAATACTAATTTTCTAACAGATTGGCATCAAAGTGAAAGCATATGTAATTAATTATCTCATTGAGTTGAATTCAAATTAAAGTGAACTAATTATAATTAATTCTCTAGTTATTTTGAATTCAAAATTAAATGGAACTAAATACAATTATTTCATTTATATTAGTTTCTTTAATAGTTGAAAGGTTATATTCTTCTACATGATATTTCCAATTTACAATTACTTATAAAAATTAGGAATAACAAAATTTATAATATATAATTAACTACAAATATCTCCAAACAAAAAAAGATTAGTACAACACAACATTTCAAGGTGTATTAACTACGCCACTAAAAATTGTATTAAAGCAAATGTTGACAGAGTAAAATATCATTAAATTTCACAGAGAATAAGTTAGTTTGACTAAGATTACACGAAATCAATTATTCCATAGAGCACATTTTTAGACCTAAACTTTTAACAAAATTTGATGTTGCCCAACGGAGTAGAAAATAAAATACTACTTTGACATTTGTAATTCACTAACTTCAGTACGTAATAATATATTTTGAATATCATCATATATAAAGCAAATACTTGGTCAGTTTGGTCAAAAGTGAAGCCTTTTTAGTAATCCCTAAACTAGCCCTGTATTTAAAATTGGATACCGACTTTTAAGGGTTATGCTTATCATTTTATTTGCCTACTTACCCTACTTCATCCATGTCCGTCTATCCTTTGGTACTCTCATCTTCTATTTTCCTCGTATACACCCAAACCAGTCAAATGCATAAACTATTTTACTCTGTTTCTTATTAAGCAGTCGATCTGGAACCAACATGTTGAAGAACTACCTAATACTGATGCCGCCACTGATCGCTCTTTACTCCTCTATGGCGAACCCCTCATCTACGAGCTCTCATTTACATCATTACTCAAATCTCTATCCTCTTCGATGTTGCATCGCCATGTTGTGAAAACGAAATATTCTAGGTTCGTCATGATTATTGCAACAAAAACAAGGTACTTCCTTTTATTTTTTGTTGGTTTAATTGTCTTTCAAAATGTAAACCCCATATGATAAGAAGGAATTTCTATTCAAAGATGTCCTTTTTATTTTATTTTATTTTTTGAGAAGACCGGAACCCATCACTATAGACCATGATAGGTATTGAATTTGATTTTTAAAAATCTACATCTAACCCTCCTTTTAGTGATTGTATTTTGGGTTTACTGATTTGATTGTCTATTTTAATTTATTTATTTTATTGTAAGTTTTTTCTGTAAAATAATCTGGACTTTGATTCAAAGAGAAAGCAAAGGAGGTCTACGGTATTTTGAGATCCATACATTATTTTACTTGATGAAAATATTATACATTAGTATGACTGTTGTAACTTATATGGTTTATATAAAGGATTAGAAAAAACCTTCGAGAAAATTAAAGGCATATTGCACATATATTTATTTTATTTTATTTCATTCCATATTAGTTTCAAAATTTCCAAATAATTGACATACATGCAACTACTTATTTGATGTGCTCAGTGCCATTCGTGCATACAAGATGTTTGGTGGATTGATTGACCTACACTATAAAAACTTTCTATCAGCATATGCTTTATGTACATGGACATGACATAAAATGTAAAAATTTATGCTTAATGTCCATGGTACGAAAATGTAATACATTTAATGTTGTCACTACTGTCATTGTATGGGTTGTAAAATCTACTGTAAATTAACTCTACCTTCAATTTATGCTATGAGGACATTTTCCCCCTTAAATGAACAACGGTATATGTCAATTCAAAATAGCTCAAGAATATATAAATGTGATCTCCTATTAGGCTTTATTACCATTATACATTGATTTTTTTCGTGTGATACAATTGAAACAATATTGGATATATGTTCATTTAAGACTTTAAATGCTATACAAAATATATTTTTTTCTTCCATCACATGTAAACTCATGCTACACGATGATTCATACTTCCTTGCCTTATTGTATAATACATGTTTGATGTCACAACATCTTATTACTGATTGATATCCCATTATAACATATCAAACATAGGTCTATTGATAAAAGTTTGTTTGCAAGTATGTACTATTTTTTTGATGATATGATATCATCCATGTATATATTTATTTCCATATGATCAGTGATTCGGTTATTCGATCAATTTTCAATAGTGGTATGCATACTAATGTAGTGCATGTGATGCCAACTGACGTTTACATTCCGACACAACAATTTTTTAAGTTAAAGGTATCCAAACATGCTCATGTACTTGGAGCTATTGGTTTAGAACTTTTCTATGCTCAAAACATGAAACTGACCACAAATGTACAACGGTGCTTTTTTATTTTGAATCATTGCTTACCAATATATGTTTCAGTAAGTTTTATTTAGCAAATGGTGCATGCATTCTCACCACTTTCTCAATTCACACAGGCACGCACTCATGCACAATGGGTCAAACTGGAGCCTTTTCAGGAATATTTGTGGAATAGCTAAAAAATTAAGGTTGCTTTTTCATGCCTTTGAAATAGTTGACAAATTAAGGCTGAATATTTTTGGAAGCTTATGGTTTTGCTATATATTAATTTAATAGGTTTTGTAAAACATTGTTTAATTCATAGCATGTTCGAGACTGTTTATATTTTTTGTTTTTGAAGTCAACAATTTGAATTAACGAAAGCATCTGATTATGTTAGGAATAAATAGATCTCTATGGTGTAGAGAAAATAAAAACCATACTGCTTTTGGAAGCTTATTCTGTTCAAATTGATTACATAATGATCATGTGTTATGCATTTGAATTTTATTACACTTAAATAACATCATAAGCTCATACATCTTTTAAACGTTGTTATTGTTAATATACAGCTAAGAAGTATGTGGATGGCATAGAAGACTACATAAATATGAGGGACGATGGCAAGCAACACCTGCAGATGGTCATATGTGAAAGCAGCATCAACACTTTATTTAATAAAACAAAGCGCAAAGGACTAAATTCATATGGCCAAAATGGTGGTGGACCAACCACAGTTGCTTTTATTATTGATTACCGTAACATTACGCAAACATACGTATGTTGTATAGTCTCTTGCTATATTTGTTTATGTGCACTTCCATTGCTACTACCGAAATGAAGTTGTAACATATGACATTAGTGTATTGTCAATATAATATGTTCAATAAATAAAAAAAATTCTTTTGAAACCAATGTTTACTATCACATTTACGTTCATAAATATTTTCCTAAGGAAAAGCCGAAAATTTTGAATTTTACATGAATACTTTTTTTCATCTAAGAAACTTTGGTGATTTTATATATGGATTACGTATTTATTAACAATATACTACTTTCTATTTAATTAATCATGTTTGTGTAGTTTTTGATATCATTTGTGTATCTTACAATAAAAATAAGTTAGTTTGCGTTGCTTATACACACATCCATCGGACGTGCCATAGTACTTGTAATTTTAATGCAGGTACGATGGTTTTCATCCAATTGAACATTTTTATGTACTTATGTTTGAAAATACAAAAAAAGAACAACTTTAACTTAATAGATTATATTGTACGATTGAAGATTACTTGATACTTGGGTATTAATAAATAAATAATGACTTGCAAAATAAATGAAAAAAAAATCAGTCATACAACAAAATATTCTATTTCCATTGTACGTGTACAAAAATAGAATTAGAAACAAAACTTATGAATAAGAAAATACTTTACTTGTGATGAATGTTATTGAAGGACAAAAGATTCTATGTTATCCATCCACTAATTGATCTGATAAACTCATGCAAAATTGATTAAGAAAGTTAATTTTATGGATATACCAGTTGAAATAAATGTTTGAAGTAAACATAATTATTTGGATATAAAACTCAGAGAAGAGACTCGAAGTAAAATATTTTGAAGAAAAATGATAAATTAACCTCAAATTAAAAGAAAATATGACAAAATTTAGAGGAACGCTCGAATAATATTTATGTTGTGGTGTAGAAGTGAGAATACATTTTTCATGACGTACATAATTTTAAATTTTGATGACATAATATTCCATATTTAAGTAGATTTTAAAAATATTTAAGTCTAGGTGGAATTGTGACTCGACTACATTGCCACTTTTATGGATTTTGAAGAGTGATTAATTATTTCTTTTGTTGCACTAAGGAAAGACAATGAATTATCTACATGAGAAAGATTTATGGAAGTATTTAATAGCTTCTCAAAGAAGATATTTTGTCAAGACTATGAATAGACATGTAAAGGGTTCATTGGATGTGTGTGGGAAACAAGTTTATTTTTCTAATGTTTTAGAGATTGAGATATCTTCTTAATTTTTAGGCTTACTCTTGTAATCTTTTGGCGAATTAATAAAGGTTTTGTTTGAAGGAATCTATTTGCTATTATTTTTTTCTTCACTTCTTTTCTCTTCTAAAATCTAATTGTATGGGGATCTTAGGAAAAACCCTAACACATAAATTATGATTATTTGGCTCAAGATTAGGAATGGTTAAATGTTAAAAGGACATGTGTAGGATTTGTGTTTAAATAGAGGGGGAAAAATACCTTATTAATATGTTAGAGCATAATTTAAAATGATGATGATATTAAAATCAATTTTCAATTATTCTTCAAAGAGGAAGATGAACTTTAGTGTAAAATTTGTGATAAGATTGGCATTTGAGATGAGAATAAATATGAAGAGAGAAAAATATTAACCCTATATTGGACTTCATATATATAATACAAAAGATGTGTTATGGCATAATTTTAAAATGAGGACGATACGTATCAAATTTTATTTAATTTTCAAAGAGGAAGATGAACTTTAATGTATATTTTGAGCCAGGATTGATGAAAATTAAGCATTTGAGATGAAAATAAAGAAGAAGAAACTCCTGCAAAATTGATGAAGAAAACCAATTTCATAGATATATTAATCGGTTTGTTAGAATTTCAATATACTTTAGCAACAATTAATTAGAAAGTCTAGATTCAAATATGTAACCGATATTGATTTAACTGAGCAGAAACTATAGGAAAGATAAATAAATTAGCGGAAGCTTACCTATATCCATTGTTTGTTATTGAGAGAAGAAGAATTTTGTTTGGTCTTTCAAATTAACACAAGCCCTGGATCCGATAACCCCTTATTTATAATGTTGGCATTTTCTAATTTGGTCCTTCAACAAATTAAAATGCCCCGATATATATACATTAATCCCATTATAATTAGATTATTAAGCCTTTTTCCTTTAGGGTAAATTTGGATCACTTAATTATGTTGTGCTAAATTCAATTAATTTGCACTAACTCCAAAGCTGCAGCGGAATACTAAAGTGAAAAAACAATCAAAAGAAGGATCTAGCTTGTCGATTAATTATCAATCGCCAATTCAATGAAAAATAATCACCAAACATAGAAAAACAGAAGAGCAGAGAATACAAAGACTTAACGTGGTTCGGCTAGATCGCCTACGTCCACGGACCCAACAACCATTCTTTATTTCATTGAAGAAAGAGAGTACAAAAGAGAAAGATTACAAAATTATAGGTAGTAGTGGAGAGACTAACCTATAATTACAAATTAAATAATCAATTTATTCAAAGACTTGTTTATGCTCAAAACCCCTAATTGATTAATTGTAGAAATTAGGGTTTACTGAAGAAGAGGATAATGGTGGATGCTCTCTCACTCATGAAGATGAACTTCCTTCATTTAAATAGGCATGAAAACGAAGGATGCTTGGAGATGAAGAAAATTAATTTCCAGATTATGTGACAATCTTTCCAAGTTACTTGATTTGATTCCAATGCACATAACTGACAAAAAATCTATGTTTCCATAAATTTCCATTGCTTAAATCAATCTGCATCAGCAATCTTTTCTTTCTTCATATAACAAATTCTTTGACTAATTAATTGGTTAGCAATTAATTAGTTTCCTTTATCTAAAAGATATCACACATATCCTTCCTCTTTATCTTTCCATATACAGTCTAATTAATTGATTGACTGAATCAATTAATTATTTTCTTATCTTCTTTGGAAAATATTTGAATCACATAAATTCAACAAATTAGACTTTATAATAAAATAGCACAATACAATTTATTTTACATGTGCGGCCCTGTATGTTGAAATATTCCAACAATCTCCTCTTGAGCCACATATGTAACAACTTTATATATGTGTATAACCTTATGAGCTACAAAATTTACTATTTATAACATAAGCTGTTTCTGAAATAATTTCATCCATTGACCGTGTTGACAAAGGATCAAAGCGGTATTTTTTACTTTTTACCGTAGCTAAACCCATCAATGGTCACATATATCAATACAATTAGATGACATAGATTAATCATGGATGCATAGTATGGAAATTACATGAAATGTGATTTGTACATGTCTATTTCCAACTGGTCTTACTTTAGTAAGATCAAAAGTTCAATAGATGAACTAAACAGAGTGAACTAAACAGTGCAAGAAGGCAACTTTATTACTTTATTCTGATCGGAAAAAACAATGATGAAACCCGTCGTTCGTAGCTCGGTTGGTTTGGGAGCTGAGAGATGGGGACCAAAGGACTGCGTCTGAGCAGGTTCGAATCCCAGCGCCAAACCATCAGTGGGAGTTTCAACGTTAAGCATCCGTGTGCGATGACTAAATAAAAGCGGGGTAGACACACGGCGTGGTTTACTTAAGTGAGTATGAATGAATACCATAATCTTAAGGTTTCCCATGAACTTAAAAAAAATAATGAATATATCCATAACTGAAGTATAGAGCAATGACATATTTCAAATACAAACTCCCTCAGAACAAAAACATCTTTGCATAAAAGGTGCATCCATTTAAGTAAGATGCTCATGAAAGACCTTAGGTGATAATCCTTTGGTAAGCGGATCCACCATAATGGAGTTTGTCACAATATGCTTTATGAATTACAATCTATTTTGTACTCTTCCCTTATTGGAAAATAATATGTTGTATATTGTCACAATATCATTTTAATGGTCTTTCAATTTCTTTTTCAATATTCCATAATTTTTTAATAAAATTTTACAATAATTTTCCATTGTTGGATGCCCCATAATAGAAAATAAACATTAGTTCCATAGTGGAGGAGGTTACAAGTATTTGTACAACAACTTTCCTCATATAGCTCTATCTAAAAAATATTATTACCTAAAGTAGATCTTTTGTACTCTTGGCATCCAAAATTTTCAAATCGTAATGCTTTATGATTCCAACCAATCCGATCTTTTATTTATGACCATATATCTTTTTGTTCTTTAAAGATATCTCCTAACCATTTTGGTTACTAACAAGTGATTCATTTTCAATGTCAGTAAAATATCTACCAAATAATATACGCAATATTCATATATGTATATGCACTAGCATTTATTAGACTCCACACCACAAATGTATAAGGAACCTTTTGCATTTCTTTAGCTTCAAGGATGTTCTTATATCACTGTATAAGACAACATTTGTCTCTTTTAGCAAAAGAGAATCAATTGATTCATAATTTTCATACCAAACTTTTTTTAGCACTTATCTAGCTAGCTCTTTTATGATAATCCAACTATCATCCCATGAATAATAATGGTCTATTTGAATTACTAATATAAAAGAGTAATCCATAAGTGAATTTCATAAGTTGTTTCATTAATGTCTTCATTGAGAAACACAACTTTAGTATCTTTTTTATATTGCTTATAATTATAATTTGCAATAAGATCCAAAATGATTTTAAAGAGTCTTTCAGTAAAACCAAAGAGAATGTCTCTTTAAAAAAAATCCTTTTAACGGTAATCTTTTCTATAAAAGTTGTTTTTACCTTTCCACATTACCCACTTGATCTTTTTTTTGTTTTGAATAGTTATTCATAACCAATGATCTTATTACCTTAGCGTGGGGGGAAGATAACTTTATTGTCGTATAGATTTACACTATATATTCGTACCTTAAATCCACATTTCAAATTAGTACCTTATATGGATTAATGTAAGTATACATAATATCTTCATCAATCCATTATTTATCTTTATGGAGAAATACTACTCATCCAGAATAGTATTTCTTCATTTTCAAGTGGATTTTCTTAGTTGCCTTGCACTTTGAGGTTGTTTTTCTTGAAACAGTAACCTTAACTTAAAGAGAATTTTATTTAACATTGTCTTATTATGGTTTCTAATTTACTTCTTATCAATGAAAGGAAACAAATCTTATACATTATTCAAAAAAGTAATTGTAGTTGAATCAAAGATAATGATTCTCTTTAAAGACAATGTTCCATACTCTATTTCTCCCCTAAACTCAACATCCTATAAAATTGTTGCATTTCTCATCTAAGTTTTTTTTTCTTAGCGTGGGTTTATAAAACATGCAGCTTTTAAGTCACTTAGAATATTTATAAAGTATTTGTTATCTTTAGTGTCTCAATCTAGAATTATTTAGTAAGATAGAATAAATAATTACGTTGATTACTATATCCAAATTCAAGGCTTCATTATAAGAGGTACTTTTTGTGAATATCAAGATATTCAATTCCAATAATGTATGAATTTATTGTTAGATTAATCTTATTATTTCTGAAGGAAGAATAATAACCAAATTTGTTCATATCAAAATTAGAAACAAAAATTTGTCTAAGTGACAGTATAATAAAAATATCGAACAAATCCAAACAATATGCATATCTTTTTAGATACGACATGTGTGATATCTAGTAGAATTCCTTTTATATGTCCATAGATTTCATAAAAGAAATAACTACAAGTATATCTGTATGTTATTTCTTTATTCTTATTTATATAATTATTTACAATGTACGTTAAATTGGTACTTTCTATATGCGTCAATTCTCTTCTTCTTACCACATTGCAAAATAAAATCAATAAGAGATTGTTTTATTCTTTAAAAATATCAATAATAATCTTAAAATGTTTATACTATGGATAAAGAGAGTACCAATAATTAACAATAACTTAAGTGCGTTTAACTTTTAAAGCAGCAATTTTCTATATAGTACCCATTACGTTTCTCTTACTTCTTATTTTACATAACTAAGCACTATAAAGCATACTTGTTACCCCTTATCATCTTTTTGTCAAAACGCTTTTCAGTTTCAGCAAAGAACTCCTTAATATTGATTATCCTAGTGGATATCACATCCTTGAAAACTTCTGAAATATCGTACCTTATGATTCTTTGATCTTGCTATTTGAATTACCCTACCTCTAAATATTCTTCATATTATAAGAGCATTCAACCATAATATGCTTGAGTGTGACCTTGCTAATTGCAAAAGCTAGATCCATGAAATTAAGAAAAATTACATGTTCTTTTAATAATCCTTAGAGTTAGTCTCAGACAAGACGAGAATATTATTTAAATTGGCAAATATTTTAGTCAAATTAGTTGAAAATTAAACAAAAATAAAGATTGACCATGTATACTCATACCCAAATATTAACCATTGTAAATTCCCATAACCGGTAAGTCGCTTCTTAAGAAACCTAGTACAATATTAATATCAAGTCTTTGGACAATAAGATTAACTGTAAGTGATTTTCCTGTCGTAATGATCAAACACTGACAATAAATCCAAGTCAAATAATAATCTTCCTTTAGGATGATTATTATTTACTTGTAAAACCTAATAATTATCACATATTTATCATCACGTATGTGTAAGTGATTCGGCCAAATATCAGTCTTCCTTTAGGCCGGCTAATATCCGCATGAACAAATACACATAGATATCAAACATTTTCATGAATAAGTAAAATAAAAGAGGTCACTTTGGTGACATGTTATTTCAATTAGCTCACTTAGTATGTAAGGTAGTTACAATTAGTTTCAAAGAGACATCAGAAATATATTTGAATTTATTTCTTAGTGTATGTGTAATATATTTTGAGTGCTATAAAACACTCCCAAAAATGCTTTATGTCTACATGACACTTGGAAATCTAAAAATTATAACCGTGGCACAACATGTTTTAATCACAACTGTTATAATCTTTAGCTTTAAGTATGTGGTTATATTCATAACATTCCCTAAATAAATATAATGCAAGACATCATAAATAAATCACATAGCAAATTTCACAGATGAACCCCAGAATTAAATGCCACATAAAATTATATATAAATAACATAGTAAATGTCATGCCAAATAACATGAATGAATGTAGTAGCTATGATGTATATCTGAACCCATAATATAGCTATACGAAATGCTGTGTCACTTTATCTTTAGTTTATTTGTAACATCTTGGGATTTTCGACTTCCGAAAATCGACATTAATACGTCCACTGTATCAACTGCCGAGCAATCGAATGCCGGAAAACCGAATTGTTATGGTTAAAAAGAAGAGGTAGAAGAAGACAGAAAGAAAGAAGAAACAACAGAAACAATATCAGAATCTCACATATCACAGCGGAACAACATATAATAGATAAATGAATAATCTTTAAATCAAAGAACTATATCAGTTTATACATTACATCATCATCAGAGTCAATATACAACACAATACATCAATGGACAGTTATACAAACTTGTCCTCATACAGAATACACAACAGAATAATAATATCATATACAAGTGATATGTCTCGCCATCCAGCTCACCACTTGAGCTCCACAGCATCTCCTGAATATCCCGAATGACCTGATAACCTGACTCTAGGCTGCCCGTGTGGAAAATTATGGGCACCCAGAGTTTAGGAAGGGAACAATAAACTCCAGGTCAGTCATGGGACTGGTGTGAGAACTTAAAATAGTTATTATCTTTAAAACAACAACAAAGGAAGTAAAAGACATCCGCAATGCTTTTTGGAAAATGAAACTACCATAAGGCCTCCTGCCACACATACAATGCAAACGCAGAATTGGAGGAGATTTCTCCTTATGATAGTCAAACATGCTTACTACGCAAAATCATTTGATTTGATATTATTATTAGTGCATAGTGCAGAAAAACATTTCGAAAGTATAATATTAATCTTAGCCAGCATAGACATTCCGAACTATGCCTACTATAGCTACCATCTAAACAGTGGTGACCACCATAAGTAAATGGCAGGTTCTACAACTAATACCGTATAAGGTTCGTATTGGAAGATGGATTGCCAACAAATGGTCAGGCTAAGGAACTTTCTACTGCCACATGGGTACGCATCTGGATGGACGTCCCGAGAACTAACCAGCTCTCTGCCAACACAAGGCTGGGTTACCTCTTACACTATGTAACTACTACACGAATATGCCACCCCCCGGTCCTTTGGGACCTTTATCCGAGGCGCCTCGATCACACAGCAACAATCACACAGTAAATGAGATTGGAGCAACCACATAGGTTAAATACCAGGGCTCCATACCCGATACCACCCTTTTCCATAAGGAAATGACATACCCTAAAGGGAGCGACCCTCATAACCTTGCCGCATCATTCCTGTTTCGACCATTTCCGGGTTGTGAGGTCCGAAGAGGTCTCATCCACAAAGCTACGCTTTTTCCACAAAGCCACGCTTTGATAAACAAATGATCAATAAATAATCATCACACAGCAACACTCAGCATGCCACATTACCAAATTGGAAATATATCGCTGATAACCTTCAACTACATAACCTCTGAGCTCGTACGTCTCAGAGAAGGGTGTTAAGCTAAAAGAATAAATTCTCCGTCATCAACAAAAATGTATTTGAAAGAAATCAACTTTATATCTCAAAATGTAATGTCAGACATGTAACCATACAAGTCTGTTCCGGGTTCGAACAGAACCGAAGGCACTTCCAAAGAAGCCTTTGCAATCCGGGTATTCACAATCCCGATCACAAAGGAAATCTCTATACCGTAGCTAACGGTGCAGAGACAATCGATAGGTCATCCAATCATTTTCACAAATACCCGGTCTTCACCACCGGTCTTCAATGTGATCCATATTGTCGTATCACTTATTCGGAATGGGTTATATGACACAAAGGTCCTCTCCCGGCTAAACCGAATAGTGAGCATAATATTTAAAACATATGGATATAGGGATTTTAATTAAGTCACAACTTATTACCCAAATCCTTCCCTTTAAATGGTTTAAACAAATTACCATTTTAAATCTTTAAACAAAAAGATTTACTTCACAAAGTTCACCCAATTTCACAAAGATTCATTCATAGATTCCCGAATCATTTCCCATTTCAATTGGATTAACCCATTAAATCTTTAAATCAAGATTTAACTTATAGCTTTCAAAACTATTCACAATTCAAGTCTTTTATAATATAAAAGATACACCTTTTAAAATCGTCTTTATTTCAAAACAAAGCTTAATCAACTTCACAAAGGTTAATTCATAGTTTTTTCAAACTATTTACAATTTCATTTCAACTTGAAATGTTTCGATACAAATTGGAAATATTTTCACTTTATGAAAGCTATTATTATTTGAAAACAGATAGTTTTCGTTTTGGGAAAAACTGGTTACAATTACACAGGTTAAAGCCATCCAAGTACAAATCTTGGATTTAAATTTAAATTTCCAAAACCATATTTTTAAATGGTTAAAAACCCATATAAACACCTTTTATAACTTGTACAATCTTTTAGACCATAGTTCCAAAATTATTGAATTCAATTTCAAAATATTGAATTCAAATTTTAAATCAAATTATTCAAATTTCAATTTTATTAAGTTATTTAAAATAACACTTATTTTTGAAACTCATTTTCAAAAAAAAACTTTCAATTCCAATTTCCAAAACTAATTTGGATTCAAAAATTCAATCTTTAGAATTGTTAAAAATCTGTGACTTAACTGATTTCCACGTGAAATCCACATTTGTGTGTGTATTGTGTATTCCAGGGGTTTAACACAATAGTGCAACAACATCCAACCATCACAGATCAGAACACAAAAATAAAGTTGATAAGCGGTATAAACTATAACGCTTATCTTTAATTCACAGATCACAGATATTCATATCATAGGTAAATAGATCACAAATCACAACATAGAATAGGATATATCACAAAGCATCACATATCAGAGATATCAAACAATTCAACATCCAATACGATTCAAACATCCATACGATTCAAATCTATTTAAAAATCCAAATTTTAAATAAATTCTTCAACTTATAAATAATATTTTCGAAATCCATTTATTAAGCCCTTTTTCCCAAAATTTGAAATTTAATTCAATATAGTTCAAAAATAAGACTTTTATCTTTCTAAAACTCCTTTTAAATTTATCCAATTCTCAAAAATAAATTTTTCGATAAATTTTCAACTTGAGTTTCGAAAATCCAATTTTATTTATTTCTGGTATCCAACGATACCAAAAATATATCCGGTTAAATTACAGCCTTCAACAATTCCAATTCACAAATATAATCACACGGAGATTATAAATAATCAACACACAACATTGAAATAAATTCAAATGTTTGAGGAATCCAGTTGGATCCCTCCAACCTGTTTCCCTGCATCCACAGATGTTAGCACAATACCAATTCCACTCGAGGTGGAATATCGCGGTATATGGGATTTATAAAATAATATCCGCTATTATGCGGCGTAATAGGGTCTCATCCGCTATATATTGCGGGAAATCAACTCCAAATACATATATAATACCAATTCCACTTCACGGTGGAATATCACGGTATATGTTTTTAATATAATAACCTCCGCTTAATATGCGACGTATATGGTCTATTTCAGTTTAACCAATCATCAATCATTATCAAAACACACAATCACACTATCAACAATTTTAAATCTAAATATTTAAAATTTAAATCGAAACAAATTCGATTGAGTGAGGAGTTCTCACCTTGCTTCCAAAATAGCTGCAGTGTTTTATTTCAAATAAAATTAAACGCACATTTAATTTTACTCAAAATTATCACTAGCTTCAATCGACTCCAAATCAGCTCCATTGCATAGTGCTCATCAATACGAACCCGACGCAAGTCGTTTCGTCAAATTCCGACCTCGTATCAAAAAGATATGATGATTTAAAGTTTAAACGATTTTATAATATATATTAATTAATCACAAATTTATTTTAATTTTCAACCTTTAAATCTTGGCCGTGCATTATAATTGATGAGATCGGCCCGTTCGAAAATGCTTCTTCTCCCACGCGCCTACCAGGTTTTGAACGAACGAAGAAACCCACTCGGCCGCCTCTTCTTCACGAATTTTCGTACCAAATACCAACGTCTTCACGTCGATCAACTAGCGCCACCTCGAAGCCCCTGCTCTCACCTTCCTTCGGCCAGAGGCCGGTCATGTTCGGTGCCATCCTCCTCTCGAAAATCATGTTTGAACGAACGGCGTTCAAACGCAAATCGACGTTGATCCGAAGCTCCGTTTTCGATCACAGCCGTTGAGATCGAAGATCTCGATACGCTCTATGAAGTTGTAGTTGGAAGTTTCTTGTAATTGTTAATGGATTGGATGAAAAACGAGGAAGAACGAAACGAGATTATGGCCATTAAACTATAACCGGCGACTAGGGTTTGTTCTGACTAGGGTTTGCAAAATAGAAGTGTTGAGGTCCCTTTATAGAAATTTTTCAACGCACTATTCATCCGAGATTTTCCGAACTCCAAACAAAGCATGCCGGCTGACGTTTCTAAGGTTTAACCCGCGTTCCGAACACAATGGAACGTGTTTCGAAAGCTAATTCGGACATATGTGCGAGTTACGGAATTAAACGATCAAATTTAAATTAAATCGATTAAAACGATTTCGATGCGTTTCAGCTTGCCCCGGATAAACCGTACGTCCGATTGACACAAAATTTGAAACCTTACAATAATTTAACATTACGGATCCGATGAAACTAGTTTCGTCGAAATCCGAGACTGTTTGAAAAATGACTATTTTTACTAGTTAATTAAATATTAAAATATTCAATTTCTACAATTTAACTTTTAATTCAATTTTAAAAGTTCTCAAACATCATTCTAACTCCAATATGATTTATTATAACTTTATAAATCATTTTTATACACATTTAATCCAATTATCAATTATTTCTGTAATTTCAAATATTAAATTATCGATTTAATTGTCCAATTAAATCTCTATATTCGAAATTAAATTTATTCGACTTACAAATCTTACTTGTTAATATTTAAAATCAATTAAATATCTGAATTTCAAATGACAGAAATTCTGGGTCGTTACAATCTTCCCCCCTTAAAAGAATTTCGTCCTCGAAATTGCCAAGTAAGAAAAATGCCCCAAATTCATTAACTTTTCAAAAAAAAAATCCACTTAGTGAAAATTTTATATTCACCTTTTTTTTCAAAACCTTTAACTTCAACCAAAACAATGGTTTTCATTTTCTAGTTCAATTCCTACGTTTTCATTACAATTTAGAAATCAACTTTTCATTTACAAAAAATTTCCAATTTTTTTTTCAATATTTTTCTAACTCCCAAAATTTTCGGAAAATTTTGGCAGAGTCTCCCTTGTACGGAGGAGCTTTTACAAAATCACAATAGATATAAATATATATACATCGACCCACACGGTCGGAAAATCAGAAAAATAGTTCATATTTCCTATTTTTATTGCGTAGCCATACCTTTTTAGCATTTTTAAGCAAAGCAGTTATTTATTAAGCATTTTAGCGCGACCCAACCGGCCGAACGGCAACCACGGCACCTGTACTTACTTAATTTAAACATGTAAGTGACATATATATAAAGTTATTAACAATTTACTCTTTTAAACAACTACAACACATGCATATTAAAAAAAATGCATACTAAACAAGGTTTATAAGCAACTTATATAATTTCGACATTACTTGTAATTGTTTACAACCAATTTATATACAACGACATTCATTTCTTCATTTTTAATTAGTTTACATTCACTAATTTAAATTCAAGTTGGTTCACTTTCAATTTGGATTCAATTACATAGCTTTCAATTTCACTAATTCAATTTCATTAACACTTAATGAATTATACTATATACAATCAACCAACAATCATATAACAACCAATGTATATTCAACACAACCAAATTTATTCACTTTGTATACCTTCAATTTGGTTTAACGCCTTTAATTTCCAATTGGTTTAATATTAAATTGACTTCCATTCAATTTCCAATTTATTAGCTTTAATGAATTAACACTTACATCCATTATTCCATATTAATTCATTTACATTAGATTGATTAACATTCAATCCATTAGTTCAATTCAATTGCTAATTCATTTTACAAATAAAGTTGAATTTCATTTATATAACTCAAGTTCACATTCATTTAATTCACTTTATTATTTTACTTCGACACCAAAATCAACTTCTATTTTATTCAACTTTTACTTAAGTTCCAATTCAGATTTCAATTCTAAAGTAAATTCTATTTAGCTTTTACCAAAATCAAATTTATATCACTATTTCAAATTCATATCTCGTTTTGCTTAACAAAATTGTTTAGCCATTTTGATATTTGGTTTTACTTATCTTTTCTCATTCTCCAAGTTATACAGCTTATTTATTCAACTTTCCAAATCATATTATAACCACTTTAACATTCAAGTTTATATCTTCAATTTCAATAACTTACCTAAGCTAGTTAAAATCCAATTAAATTTATTTAACCTTCCTTTAGTTAAATTTCAAATCACATATTTTATTATGCTAACTCAATTTCATTTCAACTTTACCAAAGTTAAATTTATTATCTCATATTATAAGTTCAAAACTCGTTTTACTTATATTTATCAATTACAACTTGGATTTTAATTTCAAATTTGTTTATCACAACAACACTTCAATTTTCAATTTACTATGGTAGCAAATCCATCACACAGAAACTCGAAAATGATACTGATGATGCTGCAATTATCACCCTTATTATTTCCCAGCAACAGTAGTGAATTCAGTGCTTTAAATTCTTTCAAAAATTTCCTTTTATTTATAAATCACATTTATAAATCCTTTTCTCATATAATTTCACTATTTTACTTTACTTATAAAAGATTATTTCACAATTGTAAATCATTTTAATTATAATTCTATACTTATACAATTGTTGCTCTTATATAATTTATTCTTTCATAATTGTTGTTTTTATCCAGATTATTCAAACAACTTTTATTAACTCATATATATTCTTACATTTTCAACAACCAAACAATTCAATTTTATATACACCTCAACAATTTCTAAAAACTTATTTCTTTATATACAAAATATAATCGAGGTAAAATTATTTCATTTACCCAATTTAAAACCATACCATGTCGGATTATCTCGTTCAAGAGTTTAGAAACCGCTATCGATACAGTTAGCTAGACTACACCGACCAGAATCTATAAACAATCAACTGATAAGTCAACACAATACAAAACAATTTCATATTCACTAACAAATACGCGCTCATATCTATCATTACACTCACACTCATTCTAGAGTACTACTAACTCTATCTCTAATGAGTAAATCCCAACAGAGCCAGGGTTATCGCTTAACCAAATGCTCCGATACCACATGTAACATCTCGGGATTTTCGACTTTCGAAAATCGACATTAATACGTCCACTGTATCAACTGCCGAGCAATCGAATGCCGGAAAACCGAATTGTTATGGTTAAAAAGAAGAGGTAGAAGAAGACAGAAAGAAAGAAAGAAAGAAAGAAGAAACAACAGAAACAATATCAGAATCTCACATATCACAGCGGAACAACATATAATAGATAAATGAATAATCTTTAAATCAAAGAACTATATCAGTTTATACATTACATCATCATCAGAGTCAATATACAACACAATACATCAATGGACAGTTATACAAACTTGTCCTCATACAGAATACACAACAGAATAATAATATCATATACAAGTGATACGTCTCGCCATCCAGCTCGCCACTTGAGCTCCACAGCATCTCCTGAATATCCCGAATGACCTGATAACCTGACTTTAGGCCGCCCGTGTGGAAAATTATGGGCACCCAGAGTTTAGGAAGGGAAAAATAAACTCCAGGTCAGTTATGGGACTGGTGTGAGAACTTAAAACAGTTATTATCTTTAAAACAACAACAAAGGAAGTAAAAGACATCCGCAATGCTTTTTGGAAAATGAAACTACCATAAGGCCTCCCGCCACACACACAATGCAAACACAGAATTGGAGGAGATTTCTCCTTATGATAGTCAAACATGCTTACTACGCAAAATCATTTGATTTGATATTATTATTAGTGCATAGTGCAGAAAAACATTTCGAAAGTATAATATTAATCTTAGCCAGCATAGACATTCCGAACTATGCCTACTATAGCTACCATCTAAACAGTGGTGACCACCATAAGTAAATGGCAGGTTCTACAACTAATACCGTACAAGGTTCGTATTGGAAGATGGATTGCCAATAAATGGTCAGGCTAAGGAACTTCCTACTACCACATGGGTACGTCTCTGGATGGACGTCCCGAGAACTAACTAGCTCTCTGCCAACACAAGGCCGGGTTACCTCTTACACTAGGTAACTACTACACGAATATGCCACCCCCCGGTCCTTTGGAACCTTTATCTGAGGCGCCTCGATCACACAGCAACAATCACACAGTAAATGAGATTGGAGCAACCACATAGGTTAAATACCAGGGCTCCATACCTGATACCACCCTTTTCCAGAAGGAAATGACATACCCTAAAGGGAGCGACCCTCATAACCTTGCCGCCTCATTCCTGTTTCGACCATTTCCGGGTTGTGAGGTCCGAAGAGGTCTCGTGCACAAAGCTACGCTTTTTCCACAAAGCCACGCTTTGATCAACAAATGATCAATAAATAATCATCACACAGCAACACTCAGCATGCCACATTACCAAATTAGGAATATATCGCTGATAACCTTCAACTACATAACCTCTGAGCTCGTATGTCTCAGAGAAGGGTGTTAAGCTAAAAGAATAAATTCTCCACCACCAACAGAAATGTATTTGAAAGAAATCAACTTTATATCTCAAAATGTAATGTCAGACATGTAACCATACAAGTCTGTTCCGGGTTCGAACAGAACCGAAGGTACTTCCAAAGAAGCCCTTGCAATCCGGGTATTCACAATCCCGATCGAACTTCCCATCACAAAGGAAATCTCTATTCCGTAGCTAACGGTGCAGAGACAATCGATAGGTCATCCTATCATTTTCACAAATACCCAGTCTTCACCACCGGTCTTCAATGCGATCCATATCGTCGTATCACTTATTCGGAATGGGTTATATGACACAAAGGTCCTCTCCCGGCTAAACCGAATAGTGAGCACAATATTTAAAACATATGGATATAGGGATTTCAATTAAGTCACAACTTATTACCCAAATCCTTCCCTTTAAATGGTTTAAACAAATTACCATTTTAAATCTTTAAACAAAAAGATTTACTTCACAAAGTTCACCCAATTTCACAAAGATTCATTCACAGATTCCCGAATCATTTCCCATTTCAATTGGATTAACCCATTAAATCTTTAAATCAAGATTTAACTTATAGCTTTCAAAACTATTCACAATTCAAGTCTTTTATAATATAAAAGATACACCTTTTAAAATCTTCTTTATTTCAAAACAAAGCTTAATCATCTTCACAAAGGTTAATTCATAGTTTTTTCAAACTATTTACAATTTCATTTCAACTTGAAATGTTTCGATACAAATTGGAAATATTTTCACTTTATGAAAGCTATTATTATTTGAAAACAGATAGTTTTCGTTTTGGGAAAAACTGGTTACAATTACACAGGTTAAAGCCATCTAAGTACAAATCTTGGATTTAAATTTAAATTTCCAAAACCATATTTTTAAATGGTTAAAAACCCATATAAACACCTTTTATAACTTGTACAATCTTTTAGACCCTAGTTCCTAAATTATTGAATTCAATTTCAAAATATTGAATTCAAATTTTAAATCAAATTATTCAAATTTCAATTTTATTAAGTTATTTAAAATAACTCTTATTTTTGAAACTCATTTTCAAAAAAAAACTTTCAATTCCAATTTCCAAAACTAATTTGGATTCAAAAATTCAATATTTAGAATTGTTAAAAATCTATGACTTAACTGATTTCCACGTGAAATCCACATTTGTGTGTGTATTGTGTAGTCCAGGGGTTTAACAAAATAGTGCAACAACATCCAACCATCACAGATCAGAACACAGAAATAAAGTTGATAAGCGGTATAAACTATAACGCTTATCTTTAATTCACAGATCATAGATATTCATATCATAGATAAATAGATCACAAATCACAACACAGAACAGGATATATCACAAAGCATCACATATCAGAGATATCAAACAATTCAACATCCAATATGATTCAAACATCCATACGATTCAAATCTATTTAAAAATCCAAATTTTAAATAAATTCTTCAACTTATAAATAATATTTTCGAAATCCATTTATTAAGCCCTTTTTACCAAAATTTGAAATTTAATTCAATATAGTTCAAAAATAAGACTTTTATCTTTCTAAAACTCCTTTTAAATTTATCCAATTCTCAAAAATAAATTTTTCGATAAAATTTCAACTTGAGTTTCGAAAATCCAATTTTATTTATTTCTGGTATCCAACGATACCAAAAATGTATCCGGTTAAATTACAGCCTTCAACAATTCCAATTCACAAATATAATCACACGGAGATTATAAATAATCAACACACAACATTGAAATAAATTCAAATGTTTGAGGAATCCAGTTGGATCCCTCCAACCAGTTAGCACAATACCAATTCCACTTCGAGGTGGAATATCGCGGTATATGGGATTTATAAAATAATATCCACTATTATGCGGCGTAATAGGGTCTCATCCGCTATATATTGCGGGAAATCAACTCCAAATACATATATAATACCAATTCCACTTCACGGTGGAATATCACGGTATATGTTTTTAATATAATAACCTCCACTTAATATGCGGCGTATAGGGTCTATTTCAGTTCAACCAATCATCAATCATTATCCAAACACACAATCACACTATCAACAATTTTAAATCTAAATATTTAAAATTTAAATCAAAACAAATTTGATTGAGTGAGGAGTTCTCACCTTGCTTCCAAAATAGCTGCAGTGTTTTATTTCAAATAAAATTAAACGCACGTTTAATTTTACTCAAAATTATCACTAGCTCCAATCGACTCCAAATCAGCTCCATTGCATAGTGCTCGTCAATACGAACCCGACGCAAGTCGTTTCGTCAAATTCCGACCTCGTATCAAAAAGATATGATGATTTAAAGTTTAAACGATTTTATAATATATATTAATTAATCACAAATTTATTTTATTTTTCAACCTTTAAATCTCGGCCGTGCATTATAATTGATGAGATCGGCCCGTTCGAAAATGCTTCTTCTCCCACGCGCCTACCAGGTTTTGAACGAACGAAGAAACCCACTCGGCCGCCTCTTCTTCACGAATTTTCGTGCCAAATACCAACATCTTCACGTCGATCAACTAGCACCACCTCGAAGCCCCTGCTATCACCTTCCTTCAGCCAGAGGACGGTCATGTTCGGTGCCATCCTCCTCTCGAAAATCGTGTTTGAACGAACGGCGTTCAAACGCAAATCGACGTTGATCCGAAGCTCCGTTTCCGATCACAGCCGTTGAGATCGAAGATCTCGATATGCTCTACGAAGTTGCAGTTGGAAGTTTCTTGTAATTGTTAATGGATTGGATGAAAAACGAGATAGAACGAAACAAGATTCTGGCCATTAAACTATAACCGGCGACTAGGGTTTGTTCTGACTAGGGTTTGCAAAATGGAAGTGTTGAGGTCCCTTTATAGAAATTTTTCAACGCACTATTCATCCGAGATTTTCCGAACTCCAAACGAAGCGTACCGGCTGACGTTTCTAAGGTTTAACCCGCGTTCCGAACACAATGGAATGTGTTTCGAAAGCTAATTCGGTCATATGTGCGAGTTACGGAATTAAACGATCAAATTTAAATTAAATCGATTAAAACGATTTCGATGCGTTTCAACTTGCCCCGGACAAACCATACGTCCGATTGACACGAAATTTGAAACCTTACAATAATTTAACATTACGGATACGATGAAACTAGTTTCGTCGAAATCCGAGACTGTTTGAAAAATGACTATTTTTACTAGTTAATTAAATATTAAAATATTCAATTTCTACAATTTAACTTTTAATTCAATTTTAAAAGTTCTCAAACATCATTCTAACTCCAATATGATTTATTATAACTTTATAAATCATTTTTATACACATTTAATCCAATTATCAATTATTTCTGTAATTTCAAATATTAAATTATCGATTTAATTATCCAATTAAATCTCTATATTCGAAATTAAATTTATTCGACTTACAAATCTTACTTGTTAATATTTAAAATCAATTAAATATCTGAATTTCAAATGACAGAAATTCTGGGTCGTTACATTATTATTTACGTATTACCTTAATTCATTCATTTCTATATTTGCCATAAATGTTAATGTTAACCATAAAAGATATACACAAAGAAAAGGCATATGCTAAAATATGATTTTCATTATTGAAAAATTGACATTAACTAAAATATAAATGCCGAATATTTGCAATAATATTGGCTTCAAAAAAAGTCCATATCTTATTTAACTATTACTCGATCAAAGACATGAAAGGGAATACATTTTTCAACTAGCATGGGTTATACATGAAAAATATCAAGCTAATAGCAGATTATTAAAAAAAGTTAGCCATGATTAATCATCTTTTTTAGGTGGCATCACTTAATTTTCTAATATAACATACTATATGGGGACATATTTAATGCTACACCTAAAAAAACATTTTAGACCTAATGTGTTTCACTTGAGATTGCACAAATCAAATATATTAACATACATCAACTGTACTGTAACAACCCGGGATTGTAAAAGTTAGTTATCATCATTATACGATTAAAGTGATGGAAATTGATATTGAATTTGATCGGGTGGAATCCTTTGATAAATTTGCTACCAAGATTGCAATTGGATTTTTATAAAGTTAAAACTCTTTTATAAATTGTAAATGGGTATTGGACTTTACGAATTGGAAATATCGGCCCACATTGGTTCGTGACCGTGATATCAGTGGATACCCATTCTTTTCCCTCATCATCTATTTCAGTTCGTAACCCTAAATCGCGAGATCGAAAAGAAAAAGGAAATGGCGGCTTCGCCCTCACCTTCGCTCTTCTGCAAATTTGGGTGTCGTAGAAATCAAGGATAATGGCTGCTAGGGTAACTTCGCTCGTTCCCCTCGTTTACCACGACCTCAGATTCGATCGTTGAAACAGGTGAGTGATGTTATATTCACTCACATCTAATTTAAATTTAGATGGTTTCTGTCTTGTTTTAATTCGTGAGTTTCATTGGGTTTTTGTTGGTGATTTTTGGAAATAGTTAAATCTTTCTCTCAGCCATTCGTTTTCGTTAGGCTGTTTGATATTGATTCAGACTTCTTCAATTCGTATATATTTTGGTTGCTTGACATTCACGGCATTGACTCATTTCGTGATGACCACGGCTTGAATTTGGCTTTAATTTGTGACATTTGAATTTGTCACACTCGCGTATTTTTTTTTATGATTACTAGGTTGAATCCTTGGCCATGTGTTCATCTGAGTGTTGTTAGCATTGCATCACCACTGTTGACCTTATTTGAGCATTGTTCATTTTTGATTGAGTCTGGATTTACATATTATGTCTCTGGCCATTCTTAGTACAACATGTCCTGGATTACCATATTGTTGTGATGAGCTTGGGTCGTCTGCACTTGTTTGTGTACTCATGAGTCGCATTGAGTCAGTCTTGTACTGTCCGGATTCATCAATCTTAGTTGTATTTGTACATTTTGATTTTGGTTTCTTGATGGTGCACCGTGCCTTGTGCTTGTAGTCTCGGCTCTAGTTAGTTGTGCAGTTGCTTTATTACTGCCTGGTCTGTCGTAGAGGTACACTTGTAGTTCCTTTTACTGGTCTGCCTTTGATCTTGGTTACAGTCTTGCATAGTATCCATACGCATTGGGTCCAACCATTTTGTTCTTGTATATCATGTGATGGTTAGTTTACATCAGTTACTTATGCATCCCTTAACTGTTGTAGTCTGGTCCATTTGTAGCCTGGTCTGATTACTTGTCTGATGGTTCTGTCCACTGTCCCATTTTGTTATACCATACTTCTGTTTATTCAAGACTGTATATGTGCATACATACATATGTATGTGTGTATGCGCATATTCTTGAATGTAGGCTAAGTCCCTGATGTTGATATTCACTCTGGTTGCATTGTAGACTTTTACTCTGACCATCTTTGTTTTAGTCTTGGCCTCGAACTCTTTGTCATGTGCACACTGTATTTACTTCTGACTTTCGAGCGATTTCGTTGTTGCATCCATGGGGTTACCTTGAGCATGTTACATCTGTGCTCGAGTCCGGTACCTTTTTATAGCTTTGAGTTGCACTGCATTTGTCTTGTCCACCTGGGTTCACATGTATTGAGCCCTTGTGTCGTCTTCATGAACATGTCCAGTCATGTAAACCTTATTAGTACACTAGTTTGTTTAAGGGGCATTTGCTTTATACTTGTACTACCTGAACAAGTTTGCTTCTTCGATTTGTAGTGTCATGTTGTTTAATTACAGTACATTGTTGGTTGAGATTTGAGTATGTTCATACCTGAACTAGTCTGGATGGCATTTGTAGCTTGCACTGTTGTAGTTTTGAGTTTGTACTGAGCATGCACATACATATATTTGACTGCAGTTCAAACCACTTCAATGTTACTGGCTTTCAATACATATGCATAGATATGGAATTCATTGTCGTCCATTTATATTCACTGATCTTGCTCCTATCTGGTCATGACTTGGAATTTAGTTGAATAATGGCTTTGTGATTTTAGTCATATATACATGAATGAAGTTGCAATGTTGCTTGATTCAATTGAAGCTGCATTATGGTTTCATCCATGTTTGAGTTTATAATTGACTTCACTGCACTTGAGTTTGTAGTCCTTGCATTCGAGTCTGGTACTTGCATTTTTCAGTCTTACAGTTGCATACATGTTGTACCTTAGGCACACCTAATTGCTCCTGACATGTTGCTCCCATTTGTTCAATTTGCATATAATACTTACCTGACCAGTCTAACCAGCGACTGTTCCTTGTATTTGACTCACCATGTTGTGGCAGTCAAGTCTGCACTGTTTTATCCACTTGGATTCAGTTGTATTTCATGTATATGAAGTATTGTAGTAAGGCATTGTCATTTGAATTTGTTACCATGAGACCGTATCTTTTGGTGCCTTCCCTCATCCTATTTTATACTTTGTTACTTGAGTTTGCTTGAGTATATGTAAACAGTTACATATGGGACTTGCCATGTTAAAATCGTGTTGGGTGTTATCATTCTGTTGTGGCTGCTGACATGCGTCACTGGTGCATGTTGCAGTGATATTTCCTTCACACTGGTATACTCTATGTTGCCACTGCCAGTTGGTTTCGAACCTGTAGCCTTTGTGTTTACTTGTTCATTTTTTTGTTGTGTCACTTACTCATGTATTTATGTGTTGTAGTGCCATATCTTTGGTGCTCTCACTTTCAGTTTGCTATTCCACTGTGCCTTGCTTGTGACATGTTGAACTCGATTCACTTGTTGCCTCTGATCTTGTTTAGTATTGTTTGAGTTGTTTTGTAGTGGCGAGGCAGTACACGCGTGCGTGTACTGCAGCCCTAACAGAATTGATAGATTTTAATTGATATTTCTTTTGTTCTTGATTCATTGACCTATTGCGTAATTCGTAGGCTGTATTGGCGAGGCAGTACACGTTAGCGTGTACTGCAGCCAATCAGCATTGCCATTTTTAAATTGACATTTCAATTGATTAAATTGATTTGGATTGTTAATTGTTTTTTAACACTGTTTAGTGATATATCTGCCGTTATCCGATTCTTTTATCGAGGAGTCGGTTATACGAGATTTCTGTGACTGTCGTCTATTTGATAATTAATTATTAATGTTTCTGTGCACTAATAACTGAGTTTGAATTAGACTGACCCGTGTATTATTTTCTTTTGAATGTAATACTCGGGTCAGACCCGAGTTATTTCAGGTTGTAGATTTCCTGCTTTGAGTTGCTGTTTGAGCTATGAAGACTTTTTACATCTTTTGGAGTAATCGTGTCATAGTATAGGTTGATATGTATTCATGTATATTAGTTGATAATGTACGTGTATATATAACTTCCAGAGTCGACAATTGTAGTTGTATCATATGTATTGTATCAACTGTATTGTAACTGACTTCAGTTATATATATATGAGACTTTTGTTTTTATCTGTGTTCCGCATTCTATGTGTATCTGTGTTGTTTTTATATATATTGTCCTAAACCATTATGAACCATCGTAGTTCGTTTTATACTGGAATTGGATATGTCGATGGGAGTGAATGAATAAGAGATGAAAAATTTAAAATATATACCACTCCTGTCGAGGTAACCAATACTAGTGTAAGGCCAACTACGGATGGCCGCTCCTACCCAGCCTTATTCTTCATAATAACAGACAGTATTTCTTTTAATACTCTTTGTTATTGTGAGTATAGAGGTGGGGCGTTACAGTTGGTATCAGAGCTTGGGGTTTATGGACATAATATAAAACATAACTTGGATGGAACATGTGTTACAACTATTTGTCGATGTTTTCTTTGTGTTTTGAGTCAAAACTAAAGATTAAAATTTTTGATGAAATTTTTAAATATCTTTATTTAAAAGATAAAAGTGAAACTGTCTTCGCTGAGTACAACTGATAATCTTTTTGATTTAAAAAAAAATCAAAATATGAAATTGAAATAAATTTCATTTGCTGTTTACATAGCTGTGTTTATTTTGTTTCTTTGAGAATTTCGAATCCGAATTGAGGATTCGAAATGATTGCAGTTATGTGATTCTTGTTGAGATTTTTGCTGATTTTCTTTTATGCTAATCACATGTTGATTAGATTTTTGCTATTTTGAATTATCTTCATTGAAGATATATTCGAATGATTTCTTTGTTCATTTTGTAGTACGTGCAAATTTGAGTTGCACGTTAATGCATTAATTTTACGTTGAACCGATGCTTGGTTATGAAACGTATTTTGTTGCCGTTACCTTTATAACGGGATTTTTACACTAGTGCTATATTTTGAAGCACGATGTTTAGATGAAAATTTTTATGAATGAAAATTCACTGGTGTTACATTGTGGTGTAAATTGTTTTGATGAGATTTTGACGTTTAAAAATTACTGTCGCTTTGGCTTCAGAAACCGTCAAATTTTAAAAGTGGACTTTCAAGCGGTTATACCGCAATGCTGATTTGTGACCCGTTTTTACGGTATTTGAGAGGTACAATTTCCTTATCGAAATTGTTACTAATATTGCTGCTTTAATCACATAATTGGGAAATCGTTTTAAAATGAAAATTGTTTTATAAAAATTTCTAACAGTTTGCACTTTCAAAAGAAAAGGAAAGTAAGTGATAATCACTTATGAGATTTATGGCATTAAGACCCAAGTAAGGGCAGCCAATTATTTTGTATGAAAATCATATTATGATTTCTGTTAATTTTTATTTCTCTGAATAAATATATGATGATCATGAATGACATTTTGGTTGAATTTTTGGTTACTGTTTTGATTTGCTTTTGGCATTGACTAATTTTGTTTTAAAAATTGTTTAATCAATCATATAACCTGATTACAGAAATGAGTTTATGACTCAGTTTTTATAAGAAAATAATTTGATTAATTTACTGAGAAATATGGTATTGAATAATAATAATGGATTAGGCAGTATGAACAAAGAGGTTTATGCTCATGTCTAGTTCATTTAAAAATTGATATGAACAAAGCAGTATTGAAAAAAAATGTGATCAAGCAGAAATGACTTTGAAATGGGTTGTAAAATTTGGCATGAATGTTGGTATGTTTAGATATGATTTTTAAAGAAATTAAATTCCCTACTTATGAAATGAAGAAAGGATTACAAGAGTATTTCTGGAGTTAAAAAGGAAAAATTCCTTAAATGAATAAATATGTATGGTCTCTAAATTACCAAGTAATTTAGGAGAGGTGCCTTGATCTATTCATCATCAGGTGGATGGTGGGTATGTGCATGACTTGTTAAAGTCCTGAAGGCCTCTGTGCAAAGGTTAACAGAATTGAGTCCTTTGCAATGCACACTTTGTGTTCAAAGGCAAGAGTTTGGACCATATAAAAATGTAAAATGGAACTGGAAAATAAGCTAGGCAGTGTGAACAAATGAGGTTCATGCTTATGTCTAGATTGTTTTAAATTGGAGATGAACAATGCAATAAATTATTTATGTGCTGATTTGTTCAAATCTAAAGCTAAAATGTTTTATAGGTTTTTCTCTAAAACCTTACCCTATGTTCACAATAGGATTGAGTATAAGAATTTTTATAGAATTCTACTGGATTTGTTTAAGAGATCATGACATTCTTGAATATAGGAGATATGCAAGTGATAAAACAAATTTTGAAAGAGACAACTGGAGAAATGAAATAAAACATTATTTTCATGAATGAAAGTATGGACAGTTGAGATTTTCTGAAATAAGAAATGAGATTGGTCACTAGATTATAAAACTAATCTAGGAGAGAAGCCTTGATCTATTCATCATAAGGAGTATGATGGATATGTGCATGACTTGTTTAAGTCCTATAGGCCTTTGTGCAAGGGTTAACAGAATTGAGTCCCTTGCAATGCACACATGGTGTTCAATGGCAAAAGAGATATGACCAAATTAAATTGATAAATTGAGATTTAGGGCTGAGCTATGGAATTAAAATGAGTTAATTCCATAAGAGTATGTGTACATGTATACTGTATTGAACAATTGAATATTTGTTGATTTGAGATTCGATTATCGTTTTTGATAATTGAATATTTGTTGATTTGAGATTCGATTATCGTTTTTGATAATTGAATATTGTTGATTTGAGATTCGATTATCGTTTTTGATAATTGAATATTTGTTGATTTGAGATTCGATTATCGTTTTTGATAGTTGAATAATTGTTGATTTGGTATTTCTGATTATCGTTTTGATAATTAAAGATTATCGTTTTGATAATTAGGCAATTGCTAATTTTGCTGATTGTAAGATTTTCTAGTCTCTAATTGATTCTAGATTATGTTGATTATATTAAACTGCTGTTTTCTATCTATCTCTCTTGATAGTTATAGTTTGCTGATTATGAAGTTCGTGTTTTCTATTTATCTGTTGGATAACTAGATATTTGCAGTTTTGCGATTTGTGAATTTTGTTTTCTAATTATCTTGGTTGATAATTAAATATTGCTGATAATTGCATTTATTCAGTTTTGTTGTTTTCTGATTATCTATTTGATAATTAGATTCTGTGAGAATTTGTGAATTTCTTTTATGGAATTAAAAGCTTTCTTCGGTGTTGGTGTTCTCGATCTTTATTTTTTTAGCTTAACCAGTCTATGTTAGAAAAATAATTGTTATTGACAACCTTAATTATGAAAATTGCGGGGACGCAATTTCTATAAGGAGGGGAGTCTGTAACAACCCGGGATTGTAAAAGTTAGTTATCATCATTATACGATTAAAGTGATGGAAATTGATATTGAATTTGATCGGGTGGAATCCTTTGATAAATTTGCTACCAAGATTGCAATTGGATTTTTATAAAGTTAAAACTCTTTTATAAATTGTAAATGGGTATTGGACTTTACGAATTGGAAATATCAGCCCACATTGGTTCGTGACCGTGATATCAGTGGATACCCATTCTTTTCCCTCATCATCTATTTCAGTTCGTAACCCTAAATCGCGAGATCGAAAAGAAAAAGGAAATGGCGGCTTCGCCCTCACCTTCGCTCTTCTGCAAATTTGGGTGTCGTAGAAATCAAGGATAATGGCTGCTAGGGTAACTTCGCTCGTTCCCCTCGTTTACCACGACCTCAGATTCGATCGTTGAAACAGGTGAGTGATGTTATATTCACTC
The DNA here is from genome assembly GCA_030737815.1 of Allium fistulosum. Classification (NCBI taxonomy): domain Eukaryota; kingdom Viridiplantae; phylum Streptophyta; class Magnoliopsida; order Asparagales; family Amaryllidaceae; genus Allium; species Allium fistulosum. Next base: position 1,031,445,849 of record CM060902.1, read on the forward strand.
ACATCTAATTTAAATTTAGATGGTTTCTGTCTTGTTTTAATTCGTGAGTTTCATTGGGTTTTTGTTGGTGATTTTTGGAAATAGTTAAATCTTTCTCTCAGCCATTCGTTTTCGTTAGGCTGTTTGATATTGATTCAGACTTCTTCAATTCGTATATATTTTGGTTGCTTGACATTCACGGCATTAACTCATTTCATGATGACCACGGCTTGAATTTGGCTTTAATTTGTGACATTTGACTTTGTCACACTCGCGTATTTTTTTTTATGATTACTAGGTTGAATCCTTGGCCATGTGTTCATCTGAGTGTTGTTAGCATTGCATCACCACTATTGACCTTATCTGAGCATTGTTCATTTTTGATTGAGTCTGGATTTACATATTATGTCTCTGGCCATTCTTAGTACAACCTGTCCTGGATTACCATATTGTTGTGATGAGCTTGGGTCGTCTGCACTTGTTTGTGTACTCATGAGTCGCATTGAGTCGGTCTTGTACTGTCCGGATTCATCAATCTTAGTTGTATTTGTACATTTTGATTTTGGTTTCTTGATGGTGCACCGTGCCTTGTGCTTGTAGTCTCGGCTCTAGTTAGTTGTGCAGTTGCTTTATTACTGCCTGGTCTGTCGTAGAGGTACACTTGTAGTTCCTTTTACTGGTCTGCCTTTGATCTTGGTTACAGTCTTGCATAGTATCCATACGCATTGGGTCCAACCATTTTGTTCTTGTATATCATGTGATGGTTAGTTTACATCAGTTACTTATGCATCCCTTAACTGTTGTAGTCTGGTCCATTTGTAGCCTGGTCTGATTACTTGTCTGATGGTTCTGTCCACTGTCCCATTTTGTTATACCATACTTCTGTTTATTCAAGACTGTATATGTGCATACATACATATGTATGTGTGTATGCGCATATTCTTGAATGTAGGCTAAGTCCCTGATGTTGATATTCACTCTGGTTGCATTGTAGACTTTTACTCTGACCATCTTTGTTTTAGTCTTGGCCTCGAACTCTTTGTCATGTGCACACTGTATTTACTTCTGACTTTCGAGCGATTTCGTTGTTGCATCCATGGGGTTACCTTGAGCATGTTACATCTGTGCTCGAGTCCGGTACCTTTTTATAGCTTTGAGTTGCACTGCATTTGTCTTGTCCACCTGGGTTCACATGTATTGAGCCCTTGTGTCGTCTTCATGAACATGTCCAGTCATGTAAACCTTATTAGTACACTAGTTTGTTTAAGGGGCACTTGCTTTATACTTGTACTACCTGAACAAGTTTGCTTCTTCGATTTGTAGTGTCATGTTGTTTAATTACAGTACATTGTTGGTTGAGATTTGAGTATGTTCATACCTGAACTAGTCTGGATGGCATTTGTAGCTTGCACTGTTGTAGTTTTGAGTTTGTACTGAGCATGCACATACATATATTTGACTGCAGTTCAAACCACTTCAATGTTACTGGCTTTCAATACATATGCATAGATATGGAATTCATTGTCGTCCATTTATATTCACTGATCTTGCTCCTATCTGGTCATGACTTGGAATTTAGTTGAATAGTGGCTTTGTGATTTTAGTCATATATACATGAATGAAGTTGCAATGTTGCTTGATTCAATTGAAGCTGCATTATGGTTTCATCCATGTTTGAGTTTATAATTGACTTCACTGCACTTGAGTTTGTAGTCCTTGCATTCGAGTCTGGTACTTGCATTTTTCAGTCTTACAGTTGCATACATGTTGTACCTTAGGCACACCTAATTGCTCCTGACATGTTGCTCCCATTTGTTCAATTTGCATATAATACTTACCTGACCAGTCTAACCAGCGACTGTTCCTTGTATTTGACTCACCATGTTGTGGCAGTCAAGTCTGCACTGTTTTATCCACTTGGATTCAGTTGTATTTCATGTATATGAAGTATTGTAGTAAGGCATTGTCATTTGAATTTGTTACCATGAGACTGTATCTTTTGGTGCCTTCCCTCATCCTATTTTATACTTTGTTACTTGAGTTTGCTTGAGTATATGTAAACAGTTACATATGGGACTTGCCATGTTAAAATCGTGTTGGGTGCTATCATTCTGTTGTGGCTGCTGACATGCGTCACTGGTGCATGTTGCAGTGATATTTCCTTCACACTGGTATACTCTATGTTGCCACTGCCAGTTGGTTTCGAACCTGTAGCCTTTGTGTTTACTTGTTCATTTATTTGTTGTGTCACTTACTCATGTATTTATGTGTTGTAGTGCCATATCTTTGGTGCTCTCACTTTCAGTTTGCTATTCCACTGTGCCTTGCTTGTGACATGTTGAACTCGATTCACTTGTTTCCTCTGATCTTGTTTAGTATTGTTTGAGTTGTTTTGTAGTGGCGAGGCAGTACACGCGTGCGTGTACTGCAGCCCTAACAGAATTGATAGATTTTAATTGATATTTCTTTTGTTCTTGATTCATTGACCTATTGCGTAATTCGTAGGCTGTATTGGCGAGGCAGTACACGTTAGCGTGTACTGCAGCCAATCAGCATTGCCATTTTTAAATTGACATTTCAATTGATTAAATTGATTTGGATTGTTAATTGTTGTTTAACACTGTTTAGTGATATATCTGCCGTTATCCGATTCTTTTATCGAGGAGTCGGATATACGAGATTTCTGTGACTGTCGTCTATTTGATAATTAATTATTAATGTTTCTGTGCACTAATAACTGAGTTTGAATTAGACTGACCCGTGTATTATTTTCTTTTGAATGTAATACTCGGGTCAGACCCGAGTTATTTCAGGTTGTAGATTTCCTGCTTTGAGTTGCTGTTTGAGCTATGAAGACTTTTTACATCTTTTGGAGTAATCGTGTCATAGTATAGGTTGATATGTATTCATGTATATTAGTTGATAATGTACGTGTATATATAACTTCCAGAGTCGACAATTGTAGTTGTATCATATGTATTGTATCAACTGTATTGTAACTGACTTCAGTTATATATATATATGAGACTTTTGTTTTTATCTGTGTTCCGCATTCTATGTGTATCTGTGTTGTTTTTATATATATTGTCCTAAACCATTATGAACCATCGTAGTTCGTTTTATACTGGAATTGGATATGTCGATGGGAGTGAATGAATAAGAGATGAAAAATTTAAAATATATACCACTCCTGTCGAGGTAACCAATACTAGTGTAAGGCCAACTACGGACGGCCGCTCCTACCCAGCCTTATTCTTCATAATAACAGACAGTATTTCTTTTAATACTCTTTGTTATTGTGAGTATAGAGGTGGGGCGTTACATGTACTATCCACATGATGAATATCAACTAAAATATGTATAACACCATACCAAACTAACATATGCACAATATAATACATCAAAATGGTACTGCTATAAAATGTAGCAATTAATAATTTTCTAGTGAACTGACATGAAGTAACATATATCAGTTACTGTCTGATAAAATTATATTTATAAACATTTTTCCTTTATTTAAACCCTCGGTACTAAGTAATAAATTTGACTTTTTAACTTTTAACCAAGTGACCTTAAACCATACACATGTAATTTATAATAATTATAAAGAGTACATTAGAACTTTATTAAAATAAATAGATGTTTGACATGGAAACCCTGTAGATATCATGTGCGTATGTACCAAACATCCACAAAAGACAAGTAATTCAACAAAAGAAATCAACCTAGTTTTTTTAACAATATATGATAAATCACAATCTAAAGACTTTATCTATTAAATATTTATAGACCACGCTATTGAAAATAAGTACTACAATGTGTCTTATCACTTGATACAAAGTCAATAGTATAAATCATATTATATTGAAATTAATACCAAAAAAATGCTCTTGAATTTGTCACACGAAAGTATACCCTTCCGCTTAGTAGACATGATTAATTATATGGTGTTATTTAAAGATATATTTTCAAACCAAAACAAAATGAAGAAACTATATGAATAGTTCGAATCAACAGAAAATCATATTAAAAAAACCCAATTAGATCCATAGAACCTTAACTTCATATTTTCCTCAAATCTTAAAATTAAAATTTTCCCAACAAAGTCAATGATGATTGGCTCTGATACCATTTGTTGGGATTTCAATATCTTTAACAATAATCAATTATGAAATCCTAGATCCAAATATGCAATCCATATTGATTTAATTGATAAGAAACTATAGGAATGTTAAATAAATTAGTGAAAGCCTACGTGAATCCATTGTTTGTTATGAGGAGGAGAAGAATTTGGTTTGGACTTCCAAATTGACACAAAATCCTAGATCTGATATTAGCTCTCCATAGAAGAGGGTTAGAAAGTTACTATGGCTTGTGTAATTTGGGGACCATAACCCCTTATTTATAATGTTGGCATTTCTAATTTAGCCCTTCAACAAATTAAAATGCTCCAGTATCCACACATTAATCCCATGATAATTAGATTCTTAAGTCTTTTACTTTTATTGTAAATTTTTTCACTTAGTTAGGCTTTATATCAAAATAACACATTTTATTTTACATGTACGACACATATGTTGAACTATTCCAATAATCAAAATAAAAGTCTGAAGTAAACAAAATTATTTGGATATAAAACTTGAAGAAAATGTCTAGAGTCAAATATTTATAAGAAAAATGATAAATTAACCTTAAATTAAAAGAAAATATGATAAAAATTATAAGAACACTCAAATAATGTTCATGTTGTGGTGCAAAAGTGAGAATACATTTAGTCCATAATGTACATAAACTATCATAATTATGCTCAAGATTATGAATGGTTAAATTTTAAAGGAAATGCGTAGGATTTGTGTTTCATTGGAGAGGAAAAATATATGCTATTAATATGTTAGGGCATACTTTTAAAATGAGAATGATATTAAAATCAAATTTCAATTAATCTTCAAAGAGAAAGATGGACTTTAATGTAAAATTTGAGTTAGGATTGATGAAAATTAAGCATTTGAGATGAGAATAAAGAAGAAGAAAGATATATATTAACCCTATATTGGACTTAATTTATATAATATAATAGATGTGTTAGGGCATAATTTCAAAATGAGGACGATATTTAAATAAAATTTCAATTAATCTTCAAAGAGGAAGACAAACTATAATGTAAAATTTGAGATAGGATTGATGTAAATTAAGCATTTAAGATGAGAATAAAGAAAAAGAGAGATAAAAATTTACCCTACATTGTGCTTTTTATATAATACATAATAGATATATGAGAAAAAATAAAACAAATGGCCAAAGATAAACCTTCTATACATAAATGTATTAGCAAATATTGGATAATAGATAAATTGATGAAATAAATAAAATATATAGAATGGATGGGGTAGAATATTTAGTTAGGGAAATGAAGAGATTTTGACATGTTTCAAATTAATTGATTTATTCTGTTTATAAATTCATTTAGTCTGTACGCATAAACTATAATAATTAAGCTGAATATAAGCAATAAAATGTAAAAAGGAAACATGTATGATTTATTTTTTAACGGAGGAGAGAGTAAAAAAATGTTATTAATGTGGTAGTCATATTTTTTTGATGAAGATGATTTTAAAACAAAATTTCAATAAATGTTTTAAAGAGGAAGACGACGCTAATGTAAAATATGAGCTATAATTTATGAAAATTGAGCACTTGAAATGAAAATAAAGTGGGTGAGAGATAAATATTAACCCTATGTTAAACTTCATATATCTAATAGGTTCAATAAACGTTCAAAGAGGAAGGTGGATTTTAATGTAAAACTTCTTATACTTACTCAAAAATGTAAAACTTTTTATATTATAGAATAGATGAGAAAAAAGAATGCAAATCACAAAGATTGAACTTTTTACTTAGATAAATATTATAATTTATATATATATATATTAATAGATGATGGAAAATAAATAGAATGGATGAAACAATTAGAGTAGGTAAAATGGACGAAATAAAAAATCTAATTAGGGAAATGAAGAGCTGTAGACATATGTCGATTAAGAAAGAAGAACAAAATTTCGAAGAACACTTGAATAATATTCTTGTTGTGGGTTTGAAATGAGAATACATTGAAGATAAACAACGATAATTATTGCTAAAGGTAAGGAACGAAATATCAAATGGATTTATGTTTTAGTGAAAGGGCAGAGTAAACATATACGCCATCAAGTGTTTTAAGGCGTATTCTATAAATAAGGACGATGTCAAAATAAATTTTAAATAAATTTTCAAAGAGGAAGATGGATGTTAATGTAAAATTTAAGCTAGAATTTAAGGAAATTAAGCATTTGGGATGAGAATGAAAGGGGTGGGGATAAACATTAACCCATATTGAACTTTTTATTATATAATAGATTCAACAAATGTTCAAAGACTAAGCTAAACTTTGATGTAAAATTTGGGCTAGACTTTAAGAGAACTAAGCATTTACGATGAGAATAAAGAAGGTGAGAGATAAATATAAACCTTATTTTAAACTATATTAGCAAGTTATAAGAGTGTGGATCAGGGAACTAACTTTTCATTTAAATATTGTCACAGACTGGTTTTTAATACAGTTTACAATTTTAATATTTTTCGAACTATTCAATAGACGAAAATGATGACGGTGATAACAATAATCTTATTCAAAAGATGCATTTTGATTTTTTAGAGTCTTTCAAATCTTTGTTCTAAATAGTATACAAATAATATAAAGTAGATTATATAATACATGATAGATGAGAGAGATAGAGAGAGTTTGAGATTAGAATATATAGGAGGAGAAAAGTGTAAATTATTTCCTTAAGTAAAAACGAGCTTACTATTAAATTTGTGTGATTCAAATATTTGCCAAAGAAGAAAAATAATTAGTTAATCAATCTTATCAATCAATTAGGTTATATGTAGAAAGAAAAAGAGGAAAGTTATGTGTGATCGCTTTTGAAGAAAGGAAACTAATTAATTAGCTAATCAATTAATTAGTCAAATGATTTGTTATATGAAGATAGAAAAGTTTATATATGGATATTTAATCAACAAAGGAAATTTTTGGAAATCAAGATTTTTGTTATATATTTGTATTGAAATCAAATCAAGGAATTTGGAAAGGTTGTTATATAATCTGGAAATTGATTTTCTTAATGTCCAAGTAACTCCTTCATCAAGTCTATTTCAACGAAGGCGTTCATCTTTGTAGTGTATGAGAGAGCATCCACCATTATTTTCTTTTCAGTAGACCCTAATTTCTCTAGTCAAATCAAATTAGGGGTTTAGAGTGCAAACAAGTCTTTGGAGAAATTGATTATTCAATTTGTAATTATAGGTTAGTCTCTCCACTGTCTACCTAAAACTTTGTAATCTCTCTTTTGCACTCTCTTTTTCCCATGACATAAAGCATAGTTGGTGGTTCGTGGACATAGGCAATTTGGTTGAATCACGTTAGATCTTTATGTTCTCTACTCTTCTATTTTTCTTTGTTTGGAGATTATTTTTTATTGAATTGGTGGTCGAAAACTAATCGAAAAGCTAGATCTTTCTTTTAGTTACTTATGCGCATAAGCCTAACTATGCCACAACAGTTTGGCACTAGTGAAAATTAATTAAAATTTTGCATAACAGATTGGTATCGAAGCTTGCTATCCTGTTCTAGATTAGTTATCAATGGCTAATTCTTTTAGTTGTGGTATGAAAAATTATGTCATCACCAAATTTGCTAGAAAATGAGTTTTTGAGACATAAAAGGTGAAGATTAATGACAGTGTTCTTCAGCAATATCTTTGTTCATTTAAAGTAAGAGATAAAAGGCAGAAGCACCTTGGAGGTAGAAGAGATATGCATAGTTCCCACTTCATGGTCCTAGAAGGGGTGCTTGCTATTATTGTAAGAAGAAGGAGCATTTCATACGGGATTGTCCAGCACTTAGAAAGAAGAGGGAGAAAAAGGAGAAAACTTCAGTTTCGATAGCAGTTAGATCGGATGCAAATAGAAGCGATGGTGATACATCATTATTTTCAGCCAATGTTTCACCTTTAGAGAGTACAAGTTGGGTGATTGATTCTGGAGCCTCTTATCATATGACGCCAAGTAGGAGCTGTTTTGTCAGTTACAAGAAGATTGATGATGGAGCAGTTCAAGTGGGGAATGACACACCTTGTCATGTTGTGGGTGTCAGAAATGTGAAGTTTAGGATACACGATGGTGTTATTAGGACCATCATGGATGTTACACATATTCCGATGTTGCATGGAAGTGTATTGTCAGTTGGAACTTTGAGTAGACTTGGTATGAGGATAATAGTAGATGGAGAGAATTTGAGAGCGACAAAGGGTTCTATATCAACCCCCTACTTGGAGGCCCAAAACTAACGGCTACGGATGTTACAGTCATCCATAGTTATTAATCCTCGACGATCAAATACGGCGAAGTTAGATTCATTGATACACAGAAACACATGAAATGGAAAAAAATTTAAACTTCAAACAAAATCACATTCCATATCAAAACATTTCCAATCATTACATAATCTCATGTTTGCAAACCATGTTCAGAGAAAATATATTTATTACAACATACGTCCAAGAGCGACATATGAAGATGCCCCCTTGGATGATCAAAGTATATACAGGCAATATAACAACTTTGCCATTACAAACAACACGGTGGAATCAAAAGAAAAGAGAACTCTATATAGTTATCATGCCTCATGCACGTCTCTAGAAGCTTATTCATCTTAAGAGGTACCTAAAAACCTCAACTCTCAAACTACTCAAAATCAATTGAGTGCCCGAGAGTTTAAGGGGAAAACATAAACTTCGAGTCAGACATAAAGCCTTGTATGAATAATAATCTGCCATCTCAAATCATTTAGATATCTAGTGAGGCCACGCCACTTAGCAGAATGGGTTTCCCCTCACTAGTATCTCAAAAACCTTTATAAAACCATATGCTGTGCTTCTGCATCCACAGTGGTTAAAACAATTCAAAACAGTATAATATGATGATATGCAAAATAATTGAATTTATTCTAGATTACCCATCCCCATTCAATTTGGACTATCTATCTCAGTTATAGTTTCTAGGATTATTATTAACCTATTAGTTTTCATGGGCTGACTAATAATCGGTTAAACATTTAAGGACTCCCTGTCCAATTACATAGTTTTCATGGGATTGCTATGAACCTATTAGTAATTCCACTATCTTACTCTTATCCTAGTTTTCATGGGTTGACTAGGAACCTGTTGGTAACTCCGATATCCTTTCCACTTACCCTAGTTTTCATGGGTTGACTAGGAACCTATTTACATTTGTCAATATTTCATCCGGATATAGTTTTCATGGGCTAACTACAAACCTACTGGCCATGCCAGTATCAAATCATAGTTTTCATGGGCTTACTATGAACCTGCCTATCTGACATTTACACATAGTTTTTCTGGGCTAACTATGAACCTGTCTTTCTGACATCTTCATTTGTACATAGTTTTCATGGGCTAACTATGAACCTATTGGTCCCTGTTGTAACGACTCAGATATTTTAACGGTTTTTATAACGTAATTAACTGAAATTTTGTGAAATTTAAAACTATAAAATTTTGCAATGAAAATTCGATATTTGTAACACGTCTATTTAGACATAGCAAATGGAAAATTTTCATTGGAAAATATGAATGTTAGTTCTATGGTGTAATTTCAATTTCAATTTAAATCAGTTAAAATTGATGTAAGTAAAATATAATTGAAATCTAAATATTTTTATATAATAAATTTATAAATCATTTTCTGAGTGAGACGTCATAATTCGTTTCATCAAATTTGGACAACTCTAGCTCCGTTTATCTTATTTTCGGTGAATTTGCAGTAGTTTAGCAGCGAACTATCGACTTTTGATAGGACGGTCATATCGCTGATATCTGTATACCGTTCTGTTCGTCTCGTCATGTTAATCTCCATAGTATATTCATTTGTGCATTTCGGGGTTCGGTACGCCGCGAAATCAGTAAAACGATTTCCATATTTGCCTTTTATAATTCCTGAATTCCCGTGCTTTGCTTTCACTATTCCCATTGCATAGAGGTACATTTTTCTCTGCCTATTTCTCTCCTTGTTTCTGTTCATACTTCAGAAGAATATATATAAATTATATATAACAGAAGTAGGTTTGCTGTTCCATCTTCTTCTTTCATTTTCAGTTCATCTATTCCTCTCCTTTTTTCATTGTTTTGGAAAATTTTATAAATATATATACTGTTTTGTGATATAAAGTCAAAAAATATAGTTCGCATGAATTATTAGAGAAACCGGAGCCTGTTCATTCCGCCTACCCATCTTATATGCAAACGCCAGCAACCCAACACGTCACCTACCCTCGCAAGCCCACCATCTCCTCCATGAAACAACACCCCTAGCCACATACGAGCGGCCTCTCCTCCATAGCTTCCACCCTATCGGCCAGCATCCAAACGTCGAATGCCACGCACACATCATCTCTTCTCTATCAAACTCCAGCCGATACCACCCTCTCTCCAACGCCAACCCAGCCTCCGCCATCAACAACTCGCTACTCGCCTCCATTCCTCCGCGCTTTTCCCTTTCTCCTTGACCTGCGCCCATGCAGCAACCCTCACGCTGCGTCTTCCCTACCGAGCTCCGACCACACCTCTCCATTTCCCAGGCGAGCGTTCCACCTTTTCATTCTATACAAAGTTGGTATATATTATTTATAGGGTGGTATTATATAGATATACATATTAGTTTATTCAATTTCAAGCTATGCGTGTGTGTGTGTGTATATATATATATATATATATGTAAATTTTGGAAAGGTAATAATTGTTTATTTAGTATTGATTTCTAAAAGTTGTATATATATAAATATATATAGTTATCTGCTGTATAAGTTTATATCGGTATACATATATAATCTATTGTACATCAGTTATATTAGTAACTGTTTACAGTTTTAGATTATGTCCATATTTGATTTTGAATTATATAAGTGTCGATGTGTTATTAATGTGTGCGTGTGTGTGTGTATATATATAGTGTAAGTTCATATATCTATATAGGTAGACCTGAGCAGCCTTTTCTCTATTATTATACGAGGATTGTTTTAATATTATTTTGAATATTGTTTAAAAATTATAATATGTAATGTCTATACACATATTAGTTTATATATGTATCATCTGTTTGCTCATATATGTAAGTTTATATAAATTTATATGATCTGTTAAGTTATAGAATATAAGTTATGCAAGTTGGTTCTATATTTGTTCTTATTTTTGAATTTATTGTAATAACTTTATATATGTGGCAGTATAGGTATATATGGTCAGTGTAGATTTTGAATCTAATATATAGGTAGGATGATTTTTAAAATAAGTATATATATATAAGTGTTGATTTGAAATATAAGATATCTATATATTTTAAATATATGTGTCAAATTTAACAATGATTTTGAAACGGAACATATAAAGATTATATTTTATATGTGTGTGAAAATTTAATATTGATATTAATATATATATATATATATATATATATAGAGAGAGAGATTTTTCCTATTTGGGTTTAAATTAAATAATGATTTTGAGATATATATCTATATGTGTATATGTATATAGATTTTGATTTTTATATGTATGAGTTTTAGATTTTATATTGATTTTGAGAAAATATATAACGATATAATATACATTTCGTTTTAGTTTATATCAAGCTGATTTTAATTTGTTCCATCGATCCCTATTATCAGCTTTGTTCGTCGAATTCGTGTCCGTCTTGCTTTGCTTTGGAATTCGTGCTTGGATTCGTAACCCATTTCATTGTTAAATTTCTCTAGCCTCGAAAGGTGAGCAATCACTCACGATTAACATTCTTATATTTAGTAGATTTGATTTCACTTGTAACGACAATTGAAATATGCTGTTAAATTTGAATTGTTAATTATTTAATTGTTAATATGATATGCCATTATCTGCTATTGTTTACTTATGACACCTGACACCATATCCTGTTGTGTATATTTTATTTTATTTATCACTGATGATATATGCCTGTTGTTGATATATTATTTTATTATCATATTTGTTCTCACTCTGCAAGTTCCCTGTTAGCTTAGAATTCTCCATGGGTTGAAATGGTACATACCCGAATGATATTCTAAAATAGGGGAAAATCGTTATGGGTTGAAATGATAAACCCAAGTGATTTTCATTTATTTTGAAATTTTGGGATTGCGGGTTGAAATGATATATACCCGTAGATATTTAAATCACGGATTAAAATGATAAATATTTGTATCACTTGACCATAGGATAGAAAATTATATACGGATACCGTTGGTCTATATTTTAAAAATGATTTCTAAAGTTTTGAAAGGAAATATATGAGTTTTAATAAATATTGATTTTTAAAAATAATATATATATAAATGTTATTTTATATAAGTCTAAATTTTAGATTTTTAAATTTTAATGTTTGGAAATTTAAATTTATAAGTTAGTTTTGAAAATAAAAATTTTAAGATTTTTACTTATAATTTTACTATTTTAAAATATATATATATATATATATATATTATATAAATTAAATTAATAATAAGATTTAATTTAATAAAATTTAATTTAATTAGTATATAATATGTTTAAGTATTTATTTAAATTTATATTAATATTTTAAAAGTAAATTTTTATAACTTAAATAATAAAGGTTGGGAAGATAAATTAATGTTGACTTGGGATTTAATATTGTGTTAGTAATTGAATTTAGATAAGCATTGATTTGAACTTATTGAATTTGAGATTAAGGATATGATTTATAACTTGATTTTGATTAAAGGTGATTAAAGGAATATTTTCAAAATTTAAATAAATTGAAACAGAAAATTTAGTGTTATTTAAATTTGAAATTCGGTATTTTATTTAAATGATTATTGGATTGATTAAGTGAATGTTTCAAAACTAAATAATAATAAAGTTGAATTTGAAGGGTAAATGAAATGTATCAAATCGAGTTATTGTAAATGTTTGAATATTTAAACTTTGGAATCTATTGAAATTGAAATAGTTTAATTTGTAGTTCAAATCTATATTTGAAATCTATATAAATTAAAATGGTTTATTGAGAGGTTGAATTGAATTGAAATTGATGAACTGGGATTGAATTAAATTGAATTTTTGGAATTTGAGTTGATTTGAATCGATTTGTGAAATTGGAGGAAACTATTTATTATATAAAGCATTTTATTTATATATATAAACTATTTTAATTTATAACTATTTTTAATATATATATATATATACTATTTTCAACATCTCAACTGTTTAGGTGGAAAGAGTTATGATTTCCAAAGTGTTATGATTTCCCAAGTGTTATGATTTCAAAAGTGTTATGAAATTCCAAAGTGTTATGATTTCAAAAGTGTTATAATTTCAAAAATATTATAATTCCGAAAGTGTTACGATTCTAAAAATGAATACTATGTAACGTGAATAATGATATCGAATTTGATATGGTTTTGAAATGAATATGATATTTGATATGAAGTATGAAATATTTGAAATGAAATGATCACAGTGTGAAATAAGTGTTTGGTTGTTAAAGAGACCGGGATCGGATATTGTCATACTCTCTACCAATACTGAAACCACTTTAACAACTGTGTACATGGTGGAGATTCCAGAATGAAGTAGGATGGTTTGGTGACGGTTCTATATGGTATTTACGTAGCCCTGACTCCCGTGATTCAACTTGATGTGGCTAAAACACGAGCCACGCCGGGACAAGTGAGGTCATTCCTCCGATCGGACACATTTTCTTCGATACCATTCTATTGCTTTTGTGATTTGATTGGGTGCTCCCTTTGATTTGGGAGTGTGTCACGAGGTGGGCGGTAGTAGCTGCTATGCGTTACCACCAGTCCGGATATGCAAACGGTATATCTACCCTAGCATTGCCTCGAGTGCCTTGTCGCATGCCCTATCGCGCCTTCTACGAGTTTGGTTTATACCATACCTATGGAGTGCCCTTTGATAGCCCTCCAGTTTAAGGAGGAATTACGGTATTGTATAGACTATGAGAATATATAAAAATGTGTTAAGGGGGGTATGGGTAATGCCTTAACGGTATTTTAATAGTTTACTTTACTATAGACATATTATAATAGCGTACATTACTACATAGTAGATAGTTCCATGGATCCTTAGAGAATGGAAATCCCAAACATCCTTTAAGTTACTTGTATTTCAGTTGACATTTCACTTGAGTTGAATTTACTGATATAAGAATGTTAATCCTGACTCGAGTGTTTTGTGTTTTGCTTTATACTCGGGTCAGACTGAGTGACACAGCATTTGAGACTCACCCTTGGAGATTGGAGCTTTGTTTGAAGATCTATCTATTCAGCTTTTCCAGTTGTTTTGTTCAGATAGGTCATTTGTTGTATTCGAGACTACATTTGTATTTGAGATTCCTGTTGCATTTTGTTTCAAACTCTGATGTTTATATAGTAGCTTCATGAACTATTTTTTTTCTATTCCGCTGCTTATTGTTATATTACTCTGTGTCTGTGATTCTGTGATTGATTTTATTTGCCGTATATGCTGAGTTTTGCCAAATATAAATTAACAATATGATATTTTGAGCAATTCAAGTCTGACATGTGCGAATGCGATTGGTTCAAAATACTGGGTCGTTACACCTGCCAATATCTTTTCCCATACACAGTTTTCATAGGCTTATTGAGAACCTATTGGCCCCTGCCAATATCTTTCTTTTATATTTTAGCATCCTATATTCTGGTCTTCCTGACCTCCTGGATGCAATTCTACTCATTCAGGAGTTTATTCAATTTATATTCACTACTGGGTTAACCTAACTGATTCTCCTACCCTTTATCCCCAAAATGCAGTTATGAGTCCATTATAAAGTGAATATATTCATATTAGAAGAAGCAATACAACAACATAGCAATACCACTCTTGTGGGTTTAATGTAAAACATGGTTAATCCCTTTAACATATTTCTTTATCAAAGATAGCTTCTTCTAAAAACCATTATAAAAACTCCTTTAATATTGCCATGGGTTTTTCCTTTAAAATAGATTTTGGGCCATAAAACCTTTTGATACCTTCGAAACCTAGCTTTCGACTTCATAGGATAGCCTCCTTCGAAAGCGTTAAAATCTAACATCAAACGGTTGGCTCCTGCCAGTTAATACTTTATAATCTATCTTTCGAAACGTTTTGAATATATTAAAGTATTAATATTTAACCTTTAGAAGCTTAGCTTCGAAACCAGTAGAAAGTACCCATTTTGACACCATTGGAAGTAACCCTTCCGAAATCATTAAAATTACCCCTTTCGAAAGCATTGGGTTTATACTTAAAACATCATTTGGCTCAAAGTGAATGTAGGCTAAAGCATCTGTTTCAAAACTGTCCTTTATCATATAAAAACATTGGGGAAAACTTGACGGTGTCGACACCATCTCTTTCGAAAGCATAAAACATCTGGGTGAAACAATGGAATGTTGGTGTCGAAACCCCTTTCGAAACCCTCACCTTAGAAACCACTAACCCCTTTCGAAAGCTATAGGAAGTGGCTTGAACTTATAAAACAAAACACCTTTCGACAGCACTGATATCTTCAATACCATCGAAAGGCTATAAAACGGCAGTAGAGTTTCGACTAGGTTTGAACCCCATTTTTAAAAAGTTCTTTCATAAGTAAGGAACCTAGTCGAAAGCAATTATAAGTTAATGGTGACCCTTTTGAAACCCTTTTTAAAACCTCTTTCGAAACCAAACACTTCGACTTCGTCGTAGGCTTAAAACAAAACAAAGGCAGACGCTTTTCTTTCATAAAACAAACCAAGGTTTTGACTCCTTCGAAAGCTAGGCTTTCGACACTTAACCTTTCGCCTATCTCCAATCCACTGCGCACCATCATAGTGATATCCTGTGTATTGGTTTCGGCATAGTTAGTTTCGACAAGGATGAAGGCGGAAGCTACTGTGTCGAATGGCGCTTTCCTAAGTAGGCGGAACCACTTTTCTAAGCAAACTAGGTTTAATTCTTGTTTAAGTAAAATTTTCTCTAACTAATCTGCCACGTGTCAAAACCAGATTGGTTGCCTTAATTTTTTTCAAATTCTTTTTCAAAAATAACTGCCGCTAATCCAGATCTAAACCATGATTAAGTTATTCAATTAAGCCCTTCCAATTTTTTCAAAGAAGTCCCTCTTCTAAAACAATTTATTTTGCCTAGCAAATCACTTTGGAAAAATCCCCAAGAATTCCAGAAATTAACTTTAGTCATGTTATCTAACATATCAAAACTCCAGACCCAAATTCTTAATATATTTCCCAAAATAAATTTATAAACCCAAATAACCATTTTTTCCTTTGAAAATTCATATTAATCTTTCCATAGCTTGGAAAATTATCAAAATTGAAACCCAACTCAAAAAATATGTTCCTCATAACATAAAATTTTCTCATGGCATTTAAGCATCATCAAATCTCGGTTTTACTTTAAAACCGTGCAAAAAACCATTTTAAACAATCTTGTTTAAATCATATAAATCATAAATCAGGCATATCATCATTTAATTCATCTTAAAACGAATTTATCACTTAAATACGAAACATAAGATTCAAAAGAAAAATAGAGATGGAATTATTATTCATCTTGATCTAGATAAGGAGATTGGATTGAGATTGATTTCCCCTAAGCTTGATTTTCTAGCTTTAAATTTGATTACCTCTTCCTCTTAATGGTCGGTCGTCCCTCTATCTTTTAGTTTGCGTTTTCAAAAATAACGTGAATGGGAAGTAAGATGGTGGGAACGAAAATATAAATGGATAAGGGCCATTGGGCGGCAATTTCCAATAATACCCTTATGTATTTTGTTTAACCTACAACCATTCTTAAGCCCATTAGTTAGTTTATTAGGCACAGCCTTGATTAATTAATTCAAGTCTCAATCCCCTTATCACGTACATTTACGTTATTCTACTTAATTTATCTAATTAATTCTCCTGAATAATGTTATAAAAAATTAGGGGTGTTACAGGTTCCTTGGTAGTGATGAAAGGGGTGTGAGTTGATGATGCATATATGCTTCATGGAGAGATAGTCTTAGGAGAGTCGGTAGTTTCTATTGATTCTAGTGTTTCAGATTCTACTCAGTTATGGCGTCTTCGTTTAGATCATGTTGGTGAGGAGAGTCTTGAAGTATTAAAGAAGCGGGGTTTGATTAATGATGTTTGTCAGTCGAAGCCTAGCACTTGTGGAGATTGTTCTTTTGGAAAGAAGAAGCATGTCACATTTGATGTTTCGAGACCTAGAGCTACAAAGTTTATAAAGTATGTTCAATCTTATGTGTGGGGACCCACCCCAGTTGCATCTTTTGGTGGAGCCAGTTACTTCATCTTATTTGTGGATGATTTCTCACATAAGGTCTGCGTCTATTTCTTAAAGGCCAAAGACGGAATATTTTCCCAATTTTATAATTGGAAAACCTTGGTAGAAGAGCAGTCGAGGAAGTGTTTGAAGGTTCTTAAAGTTGGAAATAGTAGTGAATATATGTCACAAGAATTCACTAACTGTTGTGGGTCCGAGCATGTAGTTAGAGAATTTTCTATTTCTGTGGAGTCATATTGTTATGGAGTGATGGAAAGCATGTGTCAGGTATTATGGAAGAGAGCTATGAGCTTGAGAACTACCGCTGGTCTAGAAGAGGGATTTTGAGCAAAAGTGATATCTGTGTCAGTATTTCTCATCAACCATATACCTTCTATTGCCATGGATATGAAGATCCCATAAGAGATAAAAAGAGAGCCTATTGATTATTCATTCCTTAAAGTGTTTGGTTGTCCATCTTATTTAGAAGATGAGAGACATGAAAAGTTGAAGCCTAGGGAAAGCAAGCACATTTTGTTAGAAAATAAAGAAGCGGAGAGTTGTAGGTTATGGCGTAAAACAACTAGTAGATTTGTGACTAGGGGGTATGTGATATTTGATGAGAGGTCTTTGTTGAAGGTGGAACCTCTATAAAGTGATGACATTGGGAGGATGGAAAATTACCACACATTTGAAGTCATCAGATTGTTTCAATATTCGAAGATATATTGGTATTTCCGATGATACCATAGTTGATGGGAAGATTGTAGAGGGTGAGACTATACTGGAGCTCAGTTGCAGGTAAAGCCTTTTGGTTCAGTTGATCATATTTGTGAGCATATTTGTAACGATGATTCTTCATCTTATGCTTTGAATGATGTGGAGCATGTTGGCGAGTCGGTTGGTGTTGAATTAGGAAAGTCTAGCAAAATTCTTATGAAGGAGATTGGAGTAGATAATATTAAGTATGTCCTCACTCAACATGGAATAAAGAAGATGAAGCGCGCTGTTAAATCTCCTTTGGTCTCTCAAAGTTCTACATCTACATGTTCATCTCCTACATCAGATACGTTAAAGAATTTTGGTATTGTCTCATATGCATTTTGTTTGTTGATGTGCATACTATCTTTCTTATGCTTGAGAAAGATTTGAAAGTCGTGTTTGGTCAACAATGCCCAAATTTTCATCTTGGGTTTAGCACTATGTGGTGTAGACCCAACAATTTATTGAGATATGATGATGAAGAGAGATTGTTATATTTTAATCAAGGTGGAGTGTTAAGTTTAGGTGATTCAAATATTTGCCATTAAAGAAAAGAATTTAGTTAATCGATCTTATCAATTAATTAGGTTATATGTGGAAAGAAAAAGAGGAAAGTTATGTGTGATTTCTTTTGGAGAAAGGAAACAAATTAATTAGTTAATGGATTTGTTATATGGAGATATAAAAATTTATACGTGGAGATTTAATTAACAAAGGAAATTTATGGAAAACAATATTTTCATCGTCTATTTGCATTGAAATCAAATCAAGTAATTTGGAAAGGTTGTCACATAATCTGGAAATTAATTTTCTTAATCTCCAAGTAACTCCTTCATTAAGTCTATTTAAATGAAGATGTTCATCTTTGTAGTGTGTGTGAGAGCCTCCACCATTATCCTCTTTTACAGTAAACCCTAATTTCTGTAGTCAAATCAAATTAGGGGTTTTGAGCGCAAATAAGTCTTTGGAGAAATTGATTATTCAATTTTAATTATAGGTTAGTCTCTTCACTTTACTACCTATAATTTTGTAATCTCTCTTTTGTACCCTCTTTCTTCCATGAAATAAAGAATAGTTGTTGGGTCCATGGACGTATGCAATTTGGCCGAATTACGTTAAATTTTTGTGTTCTCTACTCTTCTATTTTTCTTTATTTGGTGATTATTTTTCTTTGAATTGCCTCATGATAATTAATCGACAAGCTAGATCCTTCTTTTAGTTCTTTCCGCGCATAAGACTAACTATTCCATAACGATTTGGCGTTAGTGCTAATTAATTAAAATTTTGCACAACACTTACTATATGGACTGAAATTGATGTAGAGGGAGAAAATGAAAAAAAGCATTGATCCAATATTCTATACAAATAGATATATCTGAACTTTATTCAATACACTAGAATGGATAATACATGATAGGCGAGAGAGAGATAGAGTTTGAGAGTAGAATATATGTTAGGACAAAATATGAGTTATTCGCTTAAATTAAAGAGAACTCGGTATGCGGATCGAGTTTAATGCAGAGAGAGAAAATGAAAAGGATATGAATCCAATTTCAATATAAGTAGATAGATAAAATTGATGTGTGTGTATTGATACAATAGATAATAAATTATAGGTATAAAACATAATAATATAATTGAAGGCACTTGTCACATGGCATAAAAAAGGTGATCTGAAGAGGAACATGGAACTAAAATGATAAGACTAGCTTGGTAAGTTTTATTTATATCCATAATATGATTCAGTTCATTCACCCTACTTTTAAGCATAATTTGTCTTTTGCACTAAATATAAATTTATTTAGTTTATCCAACTATTTTTATTATTTTGTCTTCACGTAGTCCTTCTTCTTAAATATATGAGCCCTTTGTATACTGCTAATTAGCAAATATCAGCGAATATGCTCAACGTAACCTCTCCTTTTTAGAAGATTTTCAGTCTCTGTTATGCACTCGTCAAGTCTCTGATTATATCAAAGCTATCAAGAATGGTAGTGTGCTCAAAGTTATTTCTCCAATATGATTGAAGATCACTTTGCACAACAACATTATAAATAATCAGTGAATAATTTTGATACGAAGAGTTGCTTTTGAAAACCATCTTCATCTTTTCTGAATTATGAAACTCCACCATTAAAATCTACCTCACCCATTTCTTTGACTTGTCTTATAATACTTAATAAACCCATCATCCCAAAAAAGAAGAACATTCAACAGTTTAGTCTGAGGGGTTAAGGAACTTTGGAGTGGAGAAGCAGTTTCGATTCACAAAGAAGAAAGCATCAATCCACAACAGTAAATAATTTTGATTTAGGGTTTTATATGAGATTGGTTCACTAAATTCAAACAATGTTGAGAGCTAATTTTGATTTAGAGTAACAACTGGATTTTGTTGAGAGCTAACATTTCATGTTGTTTCCAGTCATGTTGCGGACAATCATTACAAGTCAGTATTAAAAGTCAATAAATCATATATTTAAATTTATGATTCATTCTTGTCACTTGTTGTAAGGGCCCGCCTTTTTGACCATCAAAAGTCGACACCAAATGTTACCATTGTGTTCCAATGTCACGCATCCAATCGACAAAAGGGCGGATAGTTAGGGTAAATAAAAATAAAAAGAAAAGAGCAAAGAACAGAGGAAAACATAATCTCGCAGCGGAATCGACAATACATAATATAACAAGGACAGTAGAAACTATCGCTCCAAACAAACAGAGTATATCAGAGTTAAAAACAAACCTTATCAGCTGGATAGTTATAAAATCCCGACCTTACAAATGCCGATAGGTATACTATATAATACAGCAAAAAATAAAATACTACGATAGGTGAATCTTCAGCTCCCTTCCACGGTCTCCAAAAACTTCAAAGACAACCTAGGAAAGTACTCGGTTTGACCTGAGCATTATAATAAAATAACACCCAGATCAGTCTAGGAATACCAGCCTGAGATAACTTGAATAATGGGGAACATATAAAAGTTCTGTGAGACCACGTCGCTAACGCGAATGGGTTTTTGCCTCACCAGAATAACATCCATACAAGCAAGAGCAGAAAGAAATATCAGGAAACAAATCCAAATATGAATGGGCATAATTAATATTAAAACCAGACTTGAAAGAATGGAAATAAACCGAGTAAAATCCAAACTGAACAGAATGGATAGAACAAGGAAAATAGTCAAACTTGATAGAATGGACTAAATCAATACTTAAATACCATGGTGAGGAGTTGGCTCTACTTGTGGCAATTTAAAGCTAAAACAGATTCAGGGCTTTCGAATCAAATAAGGAAAGGAAAATTTCCAACAAATGACTAGGAAGGTGCACCCTCTTGAGTATACCTCTAGTAATATACTCCAGAGAAGCTCATATACTCCTTGACACTTCTCAAACAATACCAAGCCGGACCCCGCCAGACCTTACCGAGAATCCAAATATTTCCACATCTAAGCGCACAACCGAATCCAAACTAGATGAGATGTGAAAATACCCTTTTGATGGGAGCAACCCCACATAACTTGGCTTCCTCTTGAGCTATTGGTTTAGCCATTTTTGACAAGGATAACAACACTCAATGGAGCAATAAATCATCTTAGAATGACGTTAATAAAGTAGCTGAAGTAACCGATAGCTGAGATACCAACTATCAAGGATATAAAACGATCGTATATGGAAATTAAGTCTTGTATGCTTATTACCACTCATTAAATTCAAACTTGTACTATTTCTTGGTTATCAATAATACCAGACAAGTCAAGGTAGTGTTACCTCAAAGTCATGTCTCACGATTATTCTTAACTTTCGAAATAGCGAGAAGTCTACTTCTTCGATGTTTAGTGCTAATTATACAAATAAATTGTTTCCATATAAGTGATTCGTATTGCGGAAATTAGTTCATTTCCATAAACAAATCAAACATTTTCTTTTTTAAAGTAAACTGGGCTTGTGCTTCATTTCCATATTAGAATTAGTTTCTGATTGAAAAACGTTAAGAGAATAATCTTTCCAAGTTCCCGACCCTGAAGGCTTAAACCAACATCAGATCGACACTTAGAATATTATCCCAAAAGTTAATAAAACAATTTAAATACCTTTTATAACTTTAAAACAATATTAACTATCCCAAAAGATAATTAATCACATTTAAAGTCTCTTTTAAATAAACAAATCCATTATCTTTAATAAGATAGATAATTATTTCCAAACACTTTTATAACATCGGTAAATCAACTTTAAAATCTTTATTAAATAAGTTTATTAATTTTAAGTCAATTGATTAAAGCAACTTGATTATATCAGTTAATTTACTTTAACCGCTATTATTAAATCGATTAATTAACTTTAAATATCATTAATTACAAAGATTAATTAACTTCAAATAATCATTAGTTAAAAATGAATAAGTCGTCTCAAACATCATTTGTTACAATGATAAGTAATTTTAAATTCCATTATTAAAACAATTAATTAGGTTCAAATAACCGTAAATTAATTGAATTAATTAAATTCAAGCCTCATTAGGTAAAACGATTAATTAACATTTCATTTGTTAAAATGATTTATTCAATTATAAAACATCATCAACTAAAATGATTAAACTAAATTCCAAATATCATTATTTAAAATGATTAATTACTTTTAAATATCATTAGTTAAAATGATTATTAATTTCAATTATCATTAATTAAATTAATTAATTAATTAAGTTTAATAAATTAATTAAACTCCATTATCATTAATTAAAATAATTAATTAAACTCAAATAATTATTAGTTAAAACGATTAAGTCTAAAACATCATTAGCAAAAATGATTAATTAAATCTAAAGATAAACAAATTTTAATGATCATTTAATAAATTGGTTAATTAATCTCAAAATCATTAGTTAAAATGATTAATTATTTTAAATTATCATTAATCCAAATGATTAATGAATTTTGATATTCTATTTAATGGAAACACAAGCTCAAGTTCATACAATAGGGTTTTGGGGATGGAATTTAATAAATGATGATATAGAGAAAACGCTAAAACAACAATTAACAAGTTAAATGGAATATCAGGATTTATTTTCAATTAACCATCAATAACAGCATACGGATGTGAATAAATAATTTATTAACGAGAAACCTCCCAGGGTCCCTCTACAGATTTTCCCTGTAAAACAATGGTTATGGATAATATATAGATAATCATTTGGGTTTATAACGATCAAATTAATATATCATCCATTTTCCAAACGAAAATTTAACCAAATAATCAATCAAAAAATTTAGTTAACATCCAAGCAATCAATAAACGTTTATAACATCATATATATGATATATTAAAATTTAATGTGAGTTAAACTCACATTGGTTTTCGTTTTCGCTGAAACATCATGATTTTGGACTAAAACCAAACGACCGTCCGAATTTTAGCCTAAATTCCAACAAGCTCCAAATCCAACCAAACTAATTCCATCGCAAAGATCTCGATGACACGAGTCGAACGCAAAAAACGGAGTTCTAATCCGACCTCGTATGAGCGAGATACAAAATTTATAGGTTATCGACCATTTTAAATTATAATTAAACAACTTAAAAATATTTACTACTTTACCCTCCATCTATTTCTTCCCTAAATCCTCTAATCAAATGTGCACGGTGATACTCCTCCATGGTCGTGCATGACTATGGGTGATACGGAGAATTACTCGACGAAATTTGATTTCGTCTTAACCGATGAACCACTCTCGCCAAGCTTGACTCGATCGACATCGCCACGACGCCCAAAACCATCCGAAGAAAGTCGCGACCTACTGCTATCCCCACATCGTTGCACAGTGCACACGACAACTTTCGACGCACAATTCCCCTAAATTTCCACCACGGCTGCAATTTTCTACGACGAACCCAAAACAAAACTCCAAATCGACAATCGAAACATGGATCTCTCACCAAGCTAAACCCTAGCTTGCTGCCTATATCTCGATCATCCAAAATCAAATGCGCGAGCTATAACTTGGGTATGGGATTGAAGCTTATGGCCGTACGAGCTCAAACAATTTTTTTTTTAATTTTTAGATAAGTATTTATCACCTAAATTTAATGTTTGAATTCTATGTTTAAAAGAAGAGGCTCTGTCTTTATTTCCAGGTAAGTTTAAATAGAGGAAGAAGGGTATGGGCCTTAGAACGTGGGGCATGGGACTGGGTATGGCCTAAGCATGGTAAATATGAATATATATATATATATATATAATTTAAATTTAAACTATCAGGTTATAAAGCGTTCGAGAATTTCGAACTCCAAGCGAGACGTGCCACATGACATTCTATATGTTATACCCTTATTCCGAATGCAATGGAACTAGTCTCGAGACCAAATTCAATCATATGCAGAAGATAGCTTTTTAGATCCAGTTATTATATTAAATTTTTGATATTGATATCTATGCATTTCAAACTCGCACGACCAAACGATTCATCTGATCACCATGAAATTCGATGGCATATTATAATTCACTATTATGGATCCAATGAAACTAGTTTCATCGAAATCTGAGATAGTGCCCTGGAATGACAATTTTATAGATTTAAATATCTTTTTATATTTAATTATCGATATTTATTCGACCTGTTTATAACTGTAAATAAATTTACAAATTGAATTCACCAATATTATTTATTAATTAGAATGAGCTTAATAATATTATTAAATCCATTTAATTAACATTAAATGTAATAATCCAAATATTAAACATTCCTTATATTTGAATTAAAAGTTATTAAATTATAAAATCCAATTATTTAAATATCTAAAATTAATTAAACATTTAAAATCTAATGACCATAATTTTTGGGTTGTTACATTCTTCCCCCCTTAAATGAATTTCATCCCCGAAATTCCTAAAGAAGAAAATGTTTCCAAACCCTTAAGTTTAAAACTATTAATTAAAATGAGTTATTAAACTTATTAACTTTTCAAAACCAATTAGCTAGAATATATTCCAAAGTTTCCAAATCTTTTAAATTCGTTTACCTATACCAACTAATTCTCTTTTATTCATTTAATCCAAGCTATAACCCAAAAATCAAATTTTAGTTATCAAAAATTTTCCAAAATTCTTAAAAATTTACTACCTCTTAAATTTTTCGAAAAATTTCGTCAGTGTCTCCTTTGCACGGCTCAATCGGAACAACCTCCAAACCAATAAAAGAAAACAAAAGCCAAGTGGCCTCCTATAGCTAGGGCATAAAATCATCAACCCACCAAATTTTCTAAATTTATTATGTACCTTTTTGTGTTTTATTTATATTTTGGCAGGTAATTCATTATCTCTATGCAAATGCATTGTGCAAGTGCCCAAGAAGTCAACCCTTGCTTCCTTGTACTTACATAATTAAAAAGAAAACCAAGTTGACAAAAATAATATGATGTAACTCTACATGCAGAAACTAGTCTGATATAAATCTACATGCAACCAACAACCATATCTCAATCATATGCGATAAAACACAGAATATGTAACGACCCATAAATTTTAGTTGTTTATTTATTTAAATTATTGAATTTTGTGAAATTTTAAATAATAAAATTTTGAAATAAAAATTTGATATTTGGAATACGTCTATTTAAACATAGCAACTAATAAATTTTCATCAAAAAATATGGAAGTTTATTTTTCTAGTGTTATTTTATTTAAATCTATATTAGTTAAAATTGATGATAATAGAATGTTTTCCAAACCTGAATATTTTTACACAATAAATTTTTAAATCACCTTCTGAGTGAGACGTCATATTTCGTTTCTTCAAATTTCGACTGCTATTGCTCCATTTATCTTATTTTCGACAGATTTGCAGCATTTTCGGTACCGATTATCGACTTTTGATAAGATGATCGTACCACTAATATCTGCATATCGTTTTGATCATCTCGTGGTTCTGATCTCCGCAGCATATTTGTTCGTGTGTTTCGGAGTTCGGTACGCGGCGGAATCTGCGTAAATAGTAACTGTATCGGTACTGCTTAAGCATTTTTTTTCTACCCGTGACCATTCATTTCTGTAGTGCATGGTGTACAGCCACTAGTCTTTATTTTCCTAGGTGTTACTATTCCCAACTGTTTATTTTTGACTATTTCTCTTCCCCATATTAATTTTATATGATGGTACCTATTCGTAGCCTTCATATTTTTTTTTTCTTTCTTGGTTCCATCGTTGCGGCGATGCGTTCTCACCAGTCCGGATCAGGCAAACGGTAGTTTCACTACCTTGGATATTGCCTCATGTGCCTTGTCATACTCGTATCCCTATGCGTGACCACTACGATTTGTTTCGTGTTATACCTATGGAGTACTCCCTGATAACCCACCAGTTTACGGTGGAGTTTACAGTGTTGTATAGACTATGACGCTTATATAAAATGTGTTAAGGGGGATAATGGTAACGCCTTAATGCTATTTTGATACTTTATATTACTGATAGGCATTATCTACTTAGTGTACACTACTATATATAAATAGTTTAACGGATCCTTAGAGGATGGTTATCCCAAACATCCTTAGAGTTACTTGTATTCTCTGTTGTTATTTCACTTGAGTTGGATTTATTGATATAAGAATGTTAATCCTGACTCGAGTGTTTTGTGTTTTGCTTTATGCTCGGGTCAGACTTAGTGTACCAATATTCGAGACTCGCCTTTGGAGTTGGAGCTTCGCTTGGAGATCCAGCTATCTATCCAGCTTTCAGATATTCAGTTGATTCCAGTGATGTATTCCGATCTTGTATTTTACTATTGTATTCGAGACTTCTGTTGTATCTTGTTTAACTCTGTTATATATATATATAGTAGCTTCATGAACTACTATTCTTTTGTTTCCGCTGCATTATTGTTATATTACTCTGTGTCTGTGATCTGTGATTATTTTATTTACTGTATATGCTGAGTTATGCCAAATTTAAATTAACAATCTGGTATTTGCAATTCAAATCCGACATGTATGGATGCGAATTGTTGAAAATTTTAGGTCGTTACAGTTGGTATCAGAGCTTTGGTTTTAGGCAAAACTCAGCATATGGAGTAGATTTAATTATGGAATCACTTTCGTTCAAGCTTGAATTCCTTCTTCTTCGATTCGGTTTCCTTTGAATTTTGGAACGTTCCCCTCGGTTCCAAAATTCATCCTTGTCTCCCTCTATTCGTGTTTTCTAATTCCGGAGTATCCCATGACTCCACTTCGAATGATTTCTATAATAAATCGGCGGTCTCGCCAATCTTTGAATGATTTGTAAAGGAGTGAAACTCCTTTACAATAGGTATTGATTTACCGGAGATTTCTATATCCTCGGTTTACGATGCTATCTATCTCCTACTATGCCTAAATTCTACCTCTTGCGATCGAATGTCGATTTGCCTCGAAATTCTACATCGATCTTATTCTTTAAGTCATGGTCAACCCGGTTAAGGTTGCCTGCGATTTATATAAACTTATCCATCTTCCTATTTTGTTATTTAATCAACTTATCTTTGTTTCGAACCTATCTTCGAATCAAAATTCTCTTTGATTTGAGTCCATCAAATTTGAATCTCTATCCTTGCTTTGAAATCCATTCTTGTATCGTCGAGCGAGGAAGTGTATTTGTGAATTAATATTAAAAATGTTTTATATTGTGTTGTTTGAGTTGTTGATGTTGATTTCGGTTTTCGATCGATTCGTCTGATCTACGCTATCGATAGGATTTCCAAAACACTTGAGCAAAGCAAACTGACACAATATTGTTTTCAAATTTGGAAAATAAAATAAATTTTATTATATTATATATAAGTAAATTTTATAAATTGTTAAATGAATGGGTCAACAAAATGGTAATATTTGATTTTATTTATTGTTTTGTAAACCATTGACTATTCCAATATGATAAATAAATGAAATTATAAAACATGGTTTAAAATTTTAATTAGGAATTAAAATGGATTTAGATTAGAATTTGAGAATTTAATTTCCGGTGATTTCAAACTTTGATTTGAGAGTTTAAAGTGTATAGTATTTAAAATATTTTCAAATAGAAATCATTTCAAAGAATTTAAAATGTTTAAAACAATGAAATTATTTCTTCTCTTTTGTCGCTAGAAAATAATTTCGGTGATGACGGCCGCATCATCGACATTTATTTTCGAGTTTCAAAGTGAAGAGACCATTCAGTAGCTTTGCTACACTTTGTTTTGGAAATTGAATTTGATCTGAATTTTGGTGGTATGACCTGATTTATTATATACATATATATAAATTTAATTTTGATTCGATATATACTAGATATATTTATCTCTAAATTGTTTAAAGTGAATCGGAAATTTAAATTCTTAACTTTATCGGTTAAAGATGATTTCAATTATTAAAATGGAGTCAAAAATTGAAAAAAAGAGAAATTATTGAATTAAAAAAAAATTGTATAATACTCAATTTCATTCTAATACAACTTACCTAAATTATTCCGAAGTTGAATATGTAATTGGATAATATATAATATAAGATGATTTTATAAATTAAATTTGAGTGTTATAATAAATGTTATACACTTAAATTTTAATTATAAAAATGTTGATAGAGATAAATATATTAATAAGTTGATTGAATAGTAAATGAGACAAATTAAATAAATTTTGTTTTAAAAGAAACCTTTATGGTAGCAAATATTAATAAATTGAAATTAAATCAACTTAATGAAATACCTTGAATTTAAAAATCAATTATTGAATATCAATTAATTTAAATTGAAATTTATATGGTTTGAACTAATTATTTTATTTTGTTCTCAACCTATTTTTCTTTCTGGTTGGTTCTATTCTCATACCTCCTTCCTTTTCGGGGATGAAAAGTTTTGAGTGGGGGAGAGTGTAACGACCCGTAAATTTTAGTTGTTTTATTTATTTAAATTATTGAATTTTGTGAAATTTTAAATAATAAAAATTTGAAATAAAAATTTGATATTTGGAATACGTCTATTTAAACATAGCAACTGGTAAATTTTCATCAGAAAATATGGAAGTTTATTTTTCTAGTGTTATTTTATTTAAATTTATATCAGTTAAAATTGATGATAATAGAATGTTTTCCAAACCTGAATATTTTTACATAATAAATTTTTAAATCACCTTCTGAGTGAGATGTCATATTTCGTTTCTTCAAATTTCGACTACTATTGCTCCATTTATCTTATTTTCGACAGATTTGCAGCATTTTCGGTACCGATTATCGACTCTTGATAAGATGGTCGTACCACTAATATCTGTATATCGTTTTGATCGTCTCGTCGTGCTGATCTCCACAGCATATTTGTTCGTGTGTTTCGGAGTTCGGTACGCGGCGGAATCTGCGTAAACAGTAACCGTATCGGTACTATTTAAGCATTTTTTTCTACCCGTGACCATTCATTTCTGTAGTGCATGGTGTACAGCCACTAGTCTTTATTTTCCTGGGTGTTACTATTCCCAACTGTTTATTGTTGACTACTGCTCTTCCCCATATTAATTTTATATGATGGTACCTATTCGTAGCCTTCATAATTTTTTTTCTTTCTTGGTTCCACCTGCCTGTCTTCCATTGTTTTTCATTGCTTGTTACGGCTCCAAATATTTCCCCTTCAAATATGTGTTCTTCCTCCACCCGCCGCACCAAAGCTTCTTCCCAATTCATTTGCTCCTTGCCGCCAGTTATAAAAATAAATTCAAAAGCATGAGAACCGAAACCATGCATGCCTCTACCGGCCTGGCTCGTTCCTTCAACCGAGCCATCTCCTCTTGCAACTATCTCCACCTTCGAGCCCACACTCTCTCTCCTCGTGCGCCAGACAAAACGACAACCGTGCCAAAGCCTTCCAGAGCTGGCTGCCGTTGTTTTCTCCGCGTCACCGTCACCTTGCAGATCACCAATCCACCTCGGCCACTCCACCGATGTTTTTCTCTTCTACCTCTGGCCGTGCCTCTTCCTCTCCTCTTTATTGTATACAGGTAATATATTTGATATATATATATATATATATATATACTTGTAAGCTATTTTAGTTTTATATATACAGTATATGTTTCAGTGTGCTGTTATGTATACAAATATACATATATGTATTTCAACTAGTATGTATATGGATTTCTGTATACATATATTATGTATTTGATATATATACCATAATTTTTATAAAGTATATGTTTATATAATATACAAGTTCGGTCTGTATATACAAAGTTTATAAATAGTTTATATACATTAATGTTAGTATATATATACTTATCTCCACATAACCTTTCCTTCTATTTTGTATATATAAAAGCTTATATAAGGTAAGTGTATAGTGTTTGTGTACATATTATTATTATTTTGTTTTTTTTTGTTTTTGTTAATTCTGTTTCATGAAAAAAACGGGGAATAGTTTTGTAACATATTTTTGTGTAGACTGCGTGCATTTCTTGTAATATTGGATAACTATGTTTGATCATAATGGATATAATCTTAACTGTATACGTATATACACGTTCGCATACATATGCTATGAGTTATGAGATTTTGAAGTTATTACTGTTCGTTATAAGTTTAATTATATCCAAACTTCTTGTCATGGGTGTTATATTTATTATTGTATAAGATTTATATATATAGTGCTCACTGTTCTATTTTAAGAGTTATGTATATTTGTTAGTTTATAAAAGTTACGGTATTTTATAAGATACAGTGTTATATAGTATAAGTTATATGAGTTTATATATATTATTATATGCACAATTTATAAATGGTTGAGTTGGGTTTGGTATAATGTATAAGTTATATAGGTTATATAATTTGTTTGTATACATATGCATATAAGTTGATATATAATCGTATGTGCATATATGTTTCGTATGTATATTTCGTGCACTTTATAGTTTGAACAAATGATTTCACATTTATATATATATTTTTCATATAAATTTTGGGTTGATATATATTGTTTGTCTGTGGGATTTTATATTTGTTTATCAAATATCGATTAAATTTTATATATATATAAAATGTTTTTATAATGTGTAAGTATGGGTTTAATATAATATATATCTTTGATTTCAATACTTGAGTTTTTAAAATAATGAAATTGAAATTTCACATTATTTTAATATTTCTAAAAAAATAATTTTTTTTTTGAAAAAATATATATATAGTATAATAATAATGTATATATTTTCAATTTATATCAAAACTAATTTGATTTATTCACATCGATTTCTTATCTATCAGCTTGTCCATCGAACTTGTATCCATCGTGCTTTGCTTTGGAATTTCGTGCTTGGATCCGTAACTCATTTCATTGTCTGTTCTCTCTAGCCTCGAAAGGTGAGCAATCACTCACGATTTACGTTCTTATATATATTAAATTTGATTTTAATTGAAACGACAATTGAAATATGCTGTTGTTAGTTATTTACATTGTTATATATATGCTATTACCTGTATATGTTCACTTGTGACATCTGACACCATTATCTGTTATTTATATTGATGATATATGCCTGTTATGTTATTATCATATCTGTTATCACTCTGCAAGTTCCCTGTTAGTATAGAATTCACTATGGGTTGAAATGATACATACCCGAACGATCTGTAGAATAGGAGAAAATCGTTATGGGTTGAAATGATAAACCCAAGCGATTTTTAATTGAATTGAATTTGGGATTGCGGGTTGAAATGATATATACCCGTATATATTTAAATTGTGGATTGAAATGATAATATCCGTATCACTTGACCATAGGATAGAAAATTATATACAGACACCGTTGGTCTATATATAAATATTTTAAAAATGATTTCTATGGTCTTTGGAAAGAAATTTTTGGTTTTATAAAAATATGGATTTTAGATATTATATAAAAGTTATAGTTATATTCTTGATTTTAAGCTATGCATAAATTTGTTTTAATACAAAATAAGCTTAATAATAAGTTTGATTTTATTAAAATATAATATGGTTAAGTATTTATTTAAATTATATTTTAATATAGAGTTTATAATGATTTAATAAATTAAGGTTGAGAAGATAGATTTGAAATTGATTTGAAATTGTATTTAATTAAGAAATATATTTAATTAGAAATAGATTTGGAACTTATTGAATTTGAGATTTTTAAAGGATATAATTTTATAACTTGATTTTGGTTAAGGTGATTTAAATGAATATTTCAAGTTTAAATAAGTTGAAGGAAATATTTAGTTTATTTGTAATTTGGGATTTTATTTAAATAATATTGGATTTATTAAGTGAATATTTCAAAACTAAATAATGATAAAGTTAAATTAAGATATATATGAAATTATCAAATTTAGTCTTGAGATTGTGAAATATTCAAAGCTTTGGAATATATCGAAATTTAAATTGTTTATTTGTGGTTTAAATCTGTATTTGAAATCGATATAATAGTTTATTGAGAACTGAATTGAATTGAAATTCATGATTTGAGATTTGACTAAATTTGAAATTTTTGGGATTGGTGTTGATTTGGAATTGATTTGTGAAATTTGAGGAAGCTATTTTATTATATAAAGTATTTTTAAATTATATTTAAAACTATTTATATATGTTACTTTATAAATTTATTTCATATAAACTATTTTAATATAAATTATTTTTAATATAAACTATTTCAAATTATAACTATTTTTATATAAACTATTTTAAATTATAAACTATTTTATTATATATACTATTATTTATATATAAATGGTTAAGTGGGAAGTGTTATGATTCCAAAGCATTATGATTTCTAAATTTTGATTTCCAAAGTATTATGATTTCCAAAGTGTTTGATTTAGAAAGTGTTATAACTTTGAAGTACCAAGATTTTGCAAATGGATATATTTGAGATGGATATATTTGAAATGGAAATGATATCGTTTTTGGTTTTGAAATGGAAGTGATATCGTATTGGTATGGTTTTGAAATGGCAATGGTATTTGGTTTTGAAATATAAACTATTTTGAAAGTTTATTAAATGACCAATCGGTGTAATAATTACGTAGTTATTAAAGAGTCCGGGATCGGTTTGGGACATACTCTCTGTCTAAACCGAAAACCACTTTAATAACTATTATACGTGGAGTGTGATCCAAAATGAAGTGGTTGGAATGATGACGTTGCTGGATTTGAAGAAAGAGAACGATAATGGATGACCTTGACACTTGTGTCAAATTGGAAATGACTTAAACAGGAGCCGTGTCGGGCCAGTGAGGTTAGTTACCTCTAGCGGACACACTTCTTCGTAAACTACTCATTACTTGTTTTTGATTGGTGCGCACCCTTGAATTGGGAGTGTTGTTTCGCGGTGTTGCGATCGTTGCGGCGATGCGTTCTCACCGGTCCGGATCAGGCAAATGGTAGTTTCACTACCTTGGGTATTGCCTCATGTGCCTTGTCATACTCGTATCCCTATGCGTGACCACTACGATTTGTTTCGTGTTATACCTATGGAGTACTCCCTGATAGCCCACCAGTTTACGGTGGAGTTTACAGTGTTGTATAGACTATGGCGCTTATATAAAATGTATTAAGGGGGATAATGGTAACGCCTTAACGTTATTTTGATACTTTATATTACTGATAGGCATTATCTACTTAGTGTACACTACCATATATAAATAGTTTAACGGATCCTTAGAGGATGGTTATCCCAAACATCCTTTGAGTTACTTGTATTCTCTGTTGTTATTTCACTTGAGTTGAATTTATTGATATAAGAATGTTAATCCTGACTCGAGTGTTTTGTGTTTTGCTTTATGCTCGGGTCAGACTTAGTGTACCAGTATTCGAGACTCACCTTTGGAGTTGGAGCTTCGCTTGGAGATCCAGCTATCTATCTAGCTTTTAGATATTCAATTGATTCCAGTGATGTATTCTGATCTTGTATTTGACTATTGTATTCGAGACTTTTGTTGTATCTTGTTTAACTCTGTTATATATATATAGTAGCTTCATGAACTACTATTCTTTTGTTTTCACTGCATTATTGTTATATGACTCTGTGTCTGTGATCTGTGATTATTTTATTTACTGTATATGCTGAGTTTTGCCAAATTTAAATTAACAATCTGGTATTTTGAGCAATTCAAATCCGACATGTATGGATGCGAATGGTTGAAAATTTCAGGTCATTACAGAATATTCTGTAATAGATGTTGTGCATTCAACTATTTCAAATGATAATTTAGATTTAAATACCAAGGTTTTTCAATTCAAAAATTCATTTTCAAATTTCTTAAACGAGAAAAATCAAAATGACAGGAAGGGGGATTCCTCATAATAAAGTATGGTGAAACTCTAGAATCAAAATAACATGGAGCATCCAGTGGTATTCCGGTTTCTACAAAAACATCAACTAGAGTGAATAAATATCATTCATTTCCCAAAATCTTCAAAAATTTCTTTTTTCAAAGTCACAAAGATTTAGGTCCTAATAACAACAAATTTAAGGTCCTTTGTCTATAAGTTTAAACTTTATAAACAATGGTACATACAACCACGCAACCAATCAATTCAATTCAATCAAATCAGTCAAATTCCGTGATGGAATAAACTAATACTAAAAATCAATCAAATTCCATAAGGGAAAACTTACCACTTAACATGTCTAAAATGTCAAATGACTAACAAACAAATCTTAACTTAGGTTCAACACTTTTTTGATTGAAAAAAAATAGAGATAATTATCCCAGCATACCGTTTTGCTCATTAGCCTTTGGTTATTGCTTAGAGGATTATCCCAATTCACTCGAACAAAATGGAAATTTATACTCTATATTTTATTAGTTTTCTTAATTACTTTAAAAAATTTCTAAATCACTTATATTTTCACTTAGTATTTTATTCACTACTAAAATTATTTTTGAATTATTTCATAAATTCACACCCAAGTTTTAAAATATTTTATAATGTCATTTCTTTATAAAACATCAAATAATAACTTATTCCACTTAATTTACTTGTATAATATTCTTCTATATCCTAAGAGTTCATACAAAATTTATTTTAACCTTTTCAAAGATCTTGATGGAGATCAAATCAAATTATGGTTTCCTAAAACCGAGTCAACCTATTAACGTTTTTAACTTAGAGTGTTGAAATGAATTATATTTACGGGTTGACCCAATCAACAAGTAGTTTACACTACTAAGATGATTTTAAGAAATTATATGGTTTTAATAAAAACAATGTTCATCAAAACCTTCTTATTTGATTTAACCCAATTTAAACCCATGTTAAATTATCCCATACCTTCTCTAAGGGAAAAAAATTATTTATCAAAGCAATCTCTTATTAGAAATACTTTTTATTATTAAACCGATTACTTTTTGGGGAACTTTAAAGTTGGATACCCGGATTTAATTTCAAAAACTCATTCTTTTGAAAGCATATTGCATATATTTTAATGTATCTTAAATTCAAACAATTTATTTATTAAAACTCACTTTGAGTTTATTCAGATTTGAACTCATCTCGATCACATAATGGTAAAGAGAATAATTTACTAAGTACCCTACAATATTCGCTTAAGCGAACATCCGATCGTCACTTAGAAGATTATTTAGGTTACCACAAAACTAATCAAAATAATTTCCTCCTGATTATCCCAAAGAAAATGCATTCCATTTAAAATTCTACTTCCCAAAATATTTTTACTTTTAATTACTTTCAAAAGTACTGCTATTTCATTTCCCAAAAATTCCTTTGAAATTATTTTTCAAAAATTCCGGAATTTAAATTCAAAATCCTTTTTAAACACAGTTTACAAACTAAATTTTTATTAACTTCCTTTATACAAAAATCATTTCATATTATAATAATCCTTGTTTATTATAATAAAATTATCTCGAATATATATTCTCTAAATATCCTATCCCACCATTTAGATTATTTTTAACAACTTGTTATTAAAGTTAATAATCCTTAACTCACCATTATTAAAAGGTGAAATTTTAACTTAATCATATTCTTCGAACACCTTATAGTCAAATTGTGAAAATTAATCCATAAAGGGTTCGTCTTAAATCAAAGCGATAAATGCTCCTAAATAAATCGAGCACCACTTTAGCAATTAATAAACAACAGTCAATGCTTCTAATTTAAGTTAAGCATAACCGAAAAAACAATAGTGATTATAAATAAATATTATCACATTTAAACCAACACACTTTATAACTATATAAAGTTTTGAAAATTATTCCTTTATATATATGAAATATAATCCTAGGCAAAATATTTAATTTGCCAAAATTTCAAAATTTTCAATACCATGTTTGTTGGCCTTGGTCAAGTGTTTAGAAATCCCTATCGATACCGTAGTATCCCACGTCTCAACCAGAATTCATAAAAACTCAATAGACCAATTAACATAATATGTTTTTATAACATTAACAAATACACTCTCGAATATATAATACTCTCAAACTCACTCTAGGGTGTCGCTTACCCTATCTCTAATGAGCCAAACGCTACCAAAGCCAAGGTTCTCGCTTAACCTTCAACTCAGATACCACTTTGTAACGACCCGCCTTTTTGATAATCGAAAGTCGACACCGAATGCTACCATTGTGTTCCAATGTCGCACATCCAATCGAAAAAAGGGCTGATTGTTGGGGTAAATAAAAATAAAAATAAAAGAGCAGAGAACAGAGGAAAACAGAATCTCACAGCGGAATCAACAACATAGAATATAACAAGGACAGTAGAAACTGTCACTCTAAACATTTAGAGTATACCAGAGCTAAAAATAAACCTTATCAGCTGGACAGTTGTAAAATCCCGACTTTACAAATGCCGATAGGTATATTATATAATACAGCGGAAAATAAAACACTACGATAGGTGATCTTCAGCTCCCCTTCATGATCTCCAAAAACTTCAAAGACAACCTGGAAAATACTCTGTCTGACCCGAGCATTATAATAAAATAACATCTGTATCAGTCTACAATACCAGCGTGAGATAACTCAAATAATAGGGAACATATAAAAGTTCCATGAGACCATGCCGCTAATGCGGAACTGGTTTTTACCTCACAAGAATAACATCCATATAGGCAAGCACATAAATAAATATCAGGAAACAAATCCAAATATGAATGGGCATAATTAATATTAAAACCAGATTTGAAAGAATAGAAATAAACCGAGTAAAATCCAAACTGGACAGAATGGATAGAACAAGGAAAACAGTCCAACTTCATAGAATGGACTAAATCAATACTTACATGCCGTGGTGACGAGTTGGCTCTACTCATGGAAATTTAAAGCTAAAATAGATTCAGGGCTTTCGAATCAAATAAGGAAAGGAAATTTTTCAACAAATGACTAGGAAGGTGCACCCCCTTGGAGTATACCTCTAGTAATATACTCTTGAGAAGCTCATATACTCTGTGACACTTCTAGGACAATACCAAGCCGGACCCCGCCAAACCTTACCGTGAATCTGAATATTTCCACATCTAAGTGCACAACCGAATCCAAACTAGATGAGAAGTGAAAATACCCTTTTGATGGGAGCAACCCCACATAACTTAGCTTCCTCCTACGCTTTTGGTTTATTCATTTCTGACAAAGGATAGCAACGCTCAATAAATCGTCTTAGAATGACGTTAATAAAGTAGCTGAAGTAACCGATAGCTGAGATACCAACTATCGAGGATATAAAACGATCATATATGGAAATTAAGTCTTGTATACTTATCACCACTCATTAATTTAAACTCGTACTATTTCTTGGTTATTAATAATACCAGACAAGTCAAGGTAGTGTTACCTCAAAGTCATGTCTCACGATTATTCTTAACTTTCGAAATAGCGACATGTCTACTTCTTCGATGTTTAGTTCTAACTATATAAATAAATCATTTCCATATAAATGATTCGCTTTACGGAAATTAGTTCATTTTCATAAACGAACCAAACTTTTTCCTTTTAAAAAATAACTGAACTTGTGCTCGATTACCATATTAGAATTAGTTCCTGATTGACAAACGTTAAGAGAATAATATTTCCAAGCGCTCGACCCCAAAGGCCTAAACCAACATTAGATCGACACTTAGAAGATTATCCCAAAAGTTAATAAAACAATTTAAATACCTTTTATAACATTAAAGCAATATTAATTATCCCGAAAGATAATTAATCACATTTAAAATCTATTTTAAATGAATAAATCCATTATCTTTATTAAGATAGATAATGTAACGACCCTAAATTTTTGACATTGGAAATCAGAATATTTAATTGATTTTAAATATCTGGAAGTTAGTTTAATTTGAAATTCAAATATCAGAATGAATTTGGCAATTTAATTATTGAATTTAATTTATTGATGTTGGGTAAAATATTGAATCTTGATTTGTAAGCTGATTAAAAATGATTTCAAGGCTTAGAAAATTCATATTGATTATACTGAAGATAATGGAAGTGTTAAAATTGAATTTAACAGTGTTTTGTTCAGTTTTGAAATTATATCGTTTAAATCAGTATTTAAAAATAGCTTTCTGAGGCACAGTCTCGAGATTCGACAAAACCAGTTCCATTGGATCCGTAATATTGTATTATTAACGGATTTCAATTTTCGTAGTGTTTGGAGTTGTCATGTGATCGTACGATAGATAAACGCGCTGAAATCTATATCGAAAATTCAATATAACTGGGTCCAAAAAGCTATATTCTCCATACGATCGAGTTAGGCCTCGAAACCTTTTCCAGTGCATTCAGAATAGGCGTATAACATTATAAACGCCTAGCGGCACGCCTCGATAGGAGGTCAAGATTTCAGGTTGCGATATCGAAGCAATTTGAATTTAAAATTTAAATAATATAATTATATTATCTCACCAGTCAAAATTCTTTCCCATCAGCCGACCTCCTCTGAAGGTAAGCCACCCTAGATATCGACCCTATCCTCTTTTCTAATGTAAATCACGCAACCTTTCATTTCTGAAAACTCAAAACGAAATCAAAGAAAATTAATGGCCAGAGAAAATTAATTTCGTTCAATTTAAATCAATGGCCGCGTTCCTCTGTTATTTTCGAAATCGAAAAAAAATAAATGGGGAATCGCTCTTATTCATTTTCAAATCGTGGAATCGAAATTCAAATTTTTCTTCCCTCGTTCTAGTTCCACGAAAAAAATCGAGCAGTTCGAAATGCCATCTCCCCTTCATTCATAAATACGAACGAAGCCTAATACTCGTTCTACCCTGTTCATCAATTAGGGCATGCCTTCATCAAATCGAATCGATTTGGACTTGGCTGAGGAGGAGAGGCGCACGCGTTCGAGCGGCGAATGGACGGCGAGTCAATCGAGCGCGCAATGTCAACTGTGGAGGTCGCGAGGAGGCCTGAGGTAGGGAAATCGTAGTGTCGCGTGGTGATGATCGCAGTGGGTTGCGAAGTCGAGGCTGGTTGCGGTGGTGAAACGTTGGGCTTTGGGATGCTCGCGATGGTGGGCGAGGCTCTTTCGCGAGCGCTTCGGGGCATCGGCGATCGATTTGGGGTTGGTTCGACAATTTTCGGTCACAAAGTCTGGGCTTGCACGAGCTAATTTGGGGCAATAAGGTATTCATCAATTCTGCAGCTTATTTTTGTATTCCTCATTTTCAATTTTAATTTAATAAATCTGTCTATAGAAAGAAAAGAAAAGAAATGAAGTTATAGAAAGTTTAAAAACACAGAGGAAAATATATTTTTACTGTAAGACATAAAGTAATTCTGTTTTGATAATATATATATGTATATGTACATGCATATTTAAAATGTATATGTATATAAACAGTAAATGAATTTCTGTTATTATCTCTAGATAAGAAACATTTTTTTTAGGTAAAAGGAAAAAAATTATAATAAAAATAAATATATAGTTATATATTTAGAAAAGACTTTGGAAGGTATATAGGAATTTTTGAAGTGTTTGGAAAATTTATAAAAGTTAGATTTTTGAAATCTATAATCTATTCTATAAGTGTATATGTAGTTTCAAAAGAAAGAAAATATATTAGTTAAATTAAATCATTAAGTTAAATTAAATCATTAAGTTAAATTAAATCATTAAGTTAAATTAAATCATTAATAATTAAATTTAGTAAATGGAAAATTTATTGTTCAATTATTTCGAATATTAATCAACTGTATAAAATTGTTTATACAAGGTCTAATACAGTGAAGAAAAACAAAGCTGGAATGGAAATGGTTGCAAAATAAAAGCAAAGGTGAGATCTTCTCACTCAATCGAATTTTTCGATTAAATTTAAATAGTTGAATTTAAATTCTGGATGTGTTTGGATGAATTGGATAATTTATCTATTGATGATATTAAATATAGTAGGATATATATATATATATATTTGGAGTTATTGGTTTCCCGCATTATATAGCGGATGAGACCCTATGCGCCGCATAATAGCGGATGATATTTTATAAATCCCATATACCGCGATATTCCACCTCGAAGTGGAATGGGTATTTAATTGTTGTGCTAACATCTGTGGATGTAGGAAAACAGGTTGGAGGGATCCAACTGGATTCCTCAAATTGTATGAATTTGTTTCATATGTTGTATGAATTTGTTTCATATGTGTGATGAATTATTGATAATATATGAATGATTATATTGGTGATTGAATTTGTTGAAGGCTATAAATATGCCGAATGTATTTTTGGTATCGTTGGATACCATAAATAAATAAAATTGGATTTTTGAAATTAAAGTTGGAAATTTT
Organism: Allium fistulosum; assembly: GCA_030737815.1. Lineage (NCBI taxonomy): Eukaryota > Viridiplantae > Streptophyta > Magnoliopsida > Asparagales > Amaryllidaceae > Allium > Allium fistulosum. The sequence continues at coordinate 1,031,486,778 of CM060902.1, forward strand.
AGTAAATTCCTTTTGAAAGAATTGAGTGAATTTAAAAGAAGGAATTTAAAAGCATAAAGTTGGTTTTCGAAATCTTATCGATTTATTTCCAAAATATGGGAAAAGATAGTAATAAATGGGTTTTGAATAATATTGTTTAAAAGTTGAAGAATTTATTGAAAGTGGAATTTTAAACCATTTGGAAGGAATAAAGGGATTTATTTAAAAGGTGATAAATTTGTTTGAAATCCAATTGATAAATGATTTGGTATTTGGGATTAAACTTAAAAATCAATTTGTAATTGATTTGGTGCTTGAAAGGAAAATAGAAATCAATTTGTAATTGATTAGTGTTTGAAAGTGAATATTTGAAAAATCGTATATAAGTGGATATTTGAAAATTTAAATTCACAGTGGAAATAAATAATATCGGGAATTTTATTCCGCGAGTGAAAAGTGATTTGAAATTTGTTTTCAAAGTAATGAAGTGTGGAAAATATATATCTTGCAAAGATATTTTGAAATTTAATAAATTGGAAAAATTATTTAGATTGGATGATTATTGTGTGAATGTTGTTTGATAGTTAAATAACCGACTATCAATGTTGGCCTTTGAAATGGCATTTGAATTTGTTTTAAAACAAGCGTTCATTATTCGGTTTAGCCGGGAGAGGACTTTGTGTCATAAAACCCATTCCGAATAATGATACGACGTTATGGATTGCAATTGAAAACCGGATTTGCAAAGGCTTCTTTGGAAATGCCTTCGGTTCTGTTCGCCGGAACAGACTTGTATGGATGTATTGTCTGATGCTACACTTTGAGATATAAAACAGATTTCTTTCAAATACATATCTGTTGGTGGCAGAGAATTTATTCTCTTAGCTTAACACCCTTCTCTGAGACGTACGAGCTCAGAGGTTATGTGTAGTTGAAGGTTATCAGTGATATACTCCCAATTTGGTAGTGTGGCATGCTAAGTGTTGTTGTGTGTTGCTGATCATTTGTTGATCATTTGTGATCAAAGCATGGCTTTCGTGTAAAGCGTAGCTTTGAGGATGAGACCTCATCGGACCTCACACCCCGTAAATGGTCAAAACAGGAAAATGCGGCAAGGTTATGAGGGTCGCTCCCTTTAGGGTATGTCATTTCCTTCTGGAAAAAGGTGGTATCATGGTATGGAGCCCAGATGCTTTACCTGTGTGGTTGCATCAATCTTATTTTACTGTGTGATTGTTGCTTTATGATCGAGGGCCCTCAGATAAAGGTCGCAAACGACCGGGGGGTGGCATACTCGTGTAGTAGTTACCTAGTTACAGAGGTAACCCGGTCTTGTGTTGGCAGAAAGCTGGTTAAGTTCTCGGGACGTCCCTCCAGAGGCGTACCCATGTGGCATAGGAAGTTCCTTAGCCTGACCATTTGTTGGAAATCCAAAGAAATAATACGAACCCAGTCTGGTTTTAGTTGTAGAACCTGCCATTTAACATGGCAGCTATAGCAGGCATAATATAATGGTACCTATGTTGGCTAAGATTAATATTATACTTTCAAAATGTTTTCCACAATAGGCACTAATGATAATATTAAAAAGATTTTGCGTATCAAGCATGTTTGACTATCATAAGGAGAAATCTCCTCCAATTCTGCGTTTGCATTGTATGTGTGGCGGGAGGCCTTATGGTAGTTTCATTTTCCAAAAGCATTGCGGAATTTCTTTTATTTTCTTTGTGAAAATAACTGCTTTTAAGATCTCACACCAGTCCCACGACTGACCTGGAGTTAATTGTTCCCTTTCTAAACTCTGGGTGCCCATAATTTTCCACACGGGCAGCCTAGAGTCAGGTTATTAGGTCATTCTAGAATGCAGAAGTTGCTGTGGAGATCTGGAGGCGAGCTGGATGGCGAGACGTATCACTTATACTAGTATTATTCCGTTGTGTATTATGTTATGTGGACAAGTTTATATAACTGTCTAGTGATGTGTGTTGTTGTTGTAAACTCTGATGATGTATTATATAAATTGATATAGTTCTTTGTTATAAAGATTATTCATTCATGTATTATATATTGTTCCGCTGCGAATGTGAGATTCTGTTCTTGTTTCTGTTTCTTCTTCTTTCTATCTTCTTCTACCTCTTTTTTATAACCCTAATGATTCAGTTTTCCGGCATTCGATTGTGCGGCATTTGATACCGTGGACGTATTAATGTCGACTTTCGAGCATCGAAAGATCGTATCGTTACAGATAATTATTTCCAAACACTTTTATAACATCGGTAAATCAACTTTAAAATCTTTATTAAATAAGTTTATTAATTTTAAGTCAGTTGATTAAAGCAACTTGATTATATCAGTTAATTTACTTTAACCGCTATTATTAAATCGATTAATTAACTTTAAATATCATTAATTACAAAGATTAATTAACTTCAAATAATCATTAGTTAAAAATGAATAAGTCGTCTCAAACATCATTTGTTACAATGATAAGTAATTTTAAATTCCATTATTAAAACAATTAATTAGGTTCAAATAATCGTAAATTAATTAAATTAATTAAATTCAAGCCTTATTAGTTAATAAGAGTAATTAAAATATCATTTGTTAAAATGATTTATTCAATTATAAAACATCATCAATTAAAATGATTTAACTAAAATTCAAATATCATTATTTAAAATAATTAATTACTTTTAAATATCATTAATTAAAATGATTATTAATTTCAATTATCATTAATTAAATTAATTAATTAATTAATTAAATTCAACAAATTAATTAAACTCCATTATTAATTAAAATAATTAATTAAACTCAAAATTCATTAGTTAAAACAATTAATTAAGTGTAAAACATCATTAGCAAAAATGATTAATTAAATCTAAAGATAAACCAATTTTAATGATTATTTAATAAATTGGTTATTAATCTCAAAATCATTAGTTAAAATGATTAATTATTTTAAATTATCATTAATTCAAATGATTAATGAATTTTAATATTCTGTTTAGTGGAAACACAAGCTCAAATTCATACGACAGGGTTTTTGGGATGGAATTTAATAAATGACGATATAGTGAAATCACTATAACGACAATTAACAAGTTAAATGGAATATTAGGATTTATTTTCAATTAACCATCAATAACAGCATACAGATGTAAATAAATAATTTATTGGGGAGAAACCCCTCAGGGTCTCTCTATAAATTTTCCCTACAAAACAATGGTTATGGATAATATATAGATAATCATTTGGGTTTATAACGATCAAATTAATATGTTATCCATTTTCCAAACGGAAATTCAAGCAGATAATCAATCAAACAATTTAGTTAATATTCAAGCAATCGATAAACGTTTATAACATCATAGATATGATATATTAAAATTTAATGTGAGTTAAACTCACATTGATTTGCGTTTTTGCTGAAACGTCATGATTTTGGACTAAAACCAAACGACCGTCCGAATTTTAGCCTAAATTCCAACAAGCTTCAAATCCAACCAAACCAATTCCATCGTGAAGACCTCGATGACACGAGTCCAATACAAAAAACAACGTTCGAATCCGACCTCGTATGAGCGAGATACAAAATTTATATCGACCATTTTAAATTATAATTAAACAACTTAACAATATTTACCACTTTACCCTCCATCTATTTCTTCCCCAAATCCTCTAATCAAATGTGCACGGTGATACTCCTCCATGGACGTGCATGACTATGGGTGATACAGAGAATTACTCGACGAAATTTGATTTCGTCTTCACCGATGAACCGCTCTCACCAAGCTCGACTCGATCGGCACCGCCACGACGCCCAAAACCACCCAAAGAAAGTCGTGGCCTACTGCTATCCCCACGTTGCTGCACAGTGCACGCGACAACTTTTGATGAACAATTCCCCTAAATTTCTGCCACGGCTGCAATTTTCTGCGGCAAACTCAAACAAAACTCCAAATCGACAATCGAAGCATGGATCTCTCACCAAGTATCTCGATCATCCAAAATCAGATGTGCGAGCTATAACATGGGTATTAGATTGAAGCTTATGGCCGTACGAGCTCAAAATATTTATAAAAAAAGATTTTTAGATAAGTATATCACCTAAATTTAATTTTTGCATTATATGCTTAAAAGAAGAGGCTCCGTCTTCATTTCCAGGTAAGTTTAAATAGAGAGAGAAGGGTATGGGCCTTTGAACATGGTGCATGGAGCGGGGTATGGCTGTGGGTATGGCCTAGGCATTGTAGATATGAATATATATTATTTAAATTTAAATTATTAGGTTATAAAGCGTTCGAAAATTTCGAACTCCAAACGAGACGTGCCGTCCAGTGTTCTATATGTTATAACCCTATTCTGAATGCAATGGAACTAGTCTTAAGACCAAATTCATATGCAGAAGATAGTTTTTTAGGCACAGTTATTATATTAAATTTCCGATATTAATTTCTACGTGTTTCGAACTCGCACGACCAAAAGATTCATCTGATCGCCATGAAATTCGACGGCATATTATAATTCACCACTACGGATCCAATGAAACTGGTTTCGTCGAAATCTGAGATAGTGCCCCGGAATGACAAGTTTATAGATTTAAATATCGTTTTATATTTAATTATTGATATTTATTCGACCTGTTTATATCTAGAAATAAATTTACAAATTGAATTTACCAATATTATTTATCAATTAGAATGAGCTTAATAGTATTATTAAATCCATTTAATTAACATTAAATTTCATAATCCAAATATTAAACATTCCTTATATTTGAATTATAAGTTATTAAATTATAAAATCTAATTATTTAAATATTTAAATTAATTAAACATTTAAAATCAAATGACCAGAATTTTTGGATTGTTACACTTGTAGTTTATACATTTATAACATTCATTTCGATCCAGAAAAAGTTATTTCGCCAAAGGAGATAAGAAACTTAAAAAAAAAGACATTTCAGTTTGTTAATCAGTTAATCTACATGTGGATTAACTAAACATTATTCCGTGTAACATATATGAGAATTAATTGATGGAAATTGTGGATAGATATAAAAGTTAGCAACTAGCTTTTCATCATAGCTAAACAGGGTTTGCTAGAGTGAAATTGTTGTCCCAGTCGAATTGGAGGAAAATGCCCCTAAGAAAATGGTTAATGTGACACGAATTAAACTTTGGTCGCTTACTACATTGAACAATGAATAAATCACTTGAGACATAGCACAATTAATAACTCAGGTCATGCTTTCATGTTATTCAATTTTAATCAGTTTAAAGAATCAACATTGTCCCTACCTTCACGGTTGCTCTCTCCACATCCGTTGTCCTAAACAGCTGTCTTGGCAGTCTATCCATAGGGTTGAGCCACTAGATACATAACAGATAGATAGACATACAATAAACATGTCATAGAGGTGTGAATAATAAATTAAATGGGAGTAATTTTAAAGAAAATGAAATGAAAGGTCACCAAACTTACTCCTTTTTCATCATCTAATATAAGAGAGGATTTTTTTGGATTTATCCTCGTTTTAAAACTAATTATTGCAAATAGCCCAGTATTAAAAGTAATATCAGATTTAGCCCTGTTTTGGCCAGCTCAGCTCCGAGCTGGCCAAAACATACTGGCGACTTTTCAAAAGTCGCCAGTTTTTTTTTCCGCATAATACAGGCGACTTTTGGAAAGTCGCCCGTTTATTTTAAAAAAAATAGGCGACTTCCGGGAAGTCGTCAGTGGGCGACTTCCCAAAAGTCTCCCATTCGGGGCTCTGCAACATAACCAGAGCCCCCCTTTCTTCCTTCCTCATTCTAAACTCTTCCTCTCCTATTCCAAAAAACCCCAAAACCCTATATTCCGAAATTTTTGCTCAAACTCAATTAAATTTCGTTTTTTGTTCAACAAATTACAAGATGGCAAGCTCTTCAATGCGGGATGTGCCTCAAGGTATGGGAAAATCCAAAAATTTTCAATTTAGGGTTTTGAAGGAATTTGCAAAATAATGGTTTTTAATGATTGTTAGCAATCATTGATGGTTGTGGTATCTATGTATGGTTGAAATCATTGGTAAAATGTTGAAAAACAATGCGTAAATTCGTAGTGTTGATGTTGAAAAATAAATTTGAGAATATTGTTAACTTGTATATGTGTAGATTACTTGGAGATGCTACCTGGACCAATTGATGGATCTGTCCTATATTTGCAACAACGGCATCGAACGAATAATCCGGAATTTGTCGCGGTAAAAATCTTAGTATTCGAAATGTACAAATATCGAAAGGTAATGTATGTAACATGTTGATAATATTTTTGTGATATTTTGACAGAGCAATACTGCAGACAAAACCATAGATCATTCGTCTAAAATGAATAGAGTAACATCTGCTCATCCAAGTGTTATACAGTTGATAGACCAAGCTGGATTTGGACTGGTTTTTAGGGTGGGGCACATCCAGTTAGATCACATCTTATCACCGCTTTGGTGGATAGATGGAGGCCAGAGACATCGACATTTCACCTACGAGCCGGAGAGATGACTATCACATTGGGTGATGTTGCGTGCTTACTTGGCATACCCATAGACGGGGCTCCGTTGACCAACCCCGATCCAGTTGATTATCTTACTTTATGCCAAGAGCTCCTAGGTTTTACTCCTCCAGCAGAGGAGTGGTGGGGAAACGAAATGATATGGACACTATGGTTTAGGGAACAATTTGTGGACGACATACCAGCAGACGCCACGGAGATTCAGATTCAGCAACGAGCCAGGGCCATTATATTGCATATTATATGCTCGAGGTTGATATGCGATCATTCTAAGACACAGATATGGCTTAGATGGATTCCATTTTTAGTAAACTTTGATGTTTGTCGCCAATATTCGTGGGGCAGTGCAGTTCTAGCATATACTTACTGCGAGTTGACGAGGCTTGCTTTGCAAGAGAGCGGAAGCATAGGTGGTTGTGTGAGTCTAGTACAGGTATGTCCATTATTTACTTTCGACGACCGTTATTCCATATTCTTTTATCCAACCGCAACCATGTGTCTACTTTTATTTGCAGCTTTGGTGTTGGACTTATCTACCCGTGGGTAGAATAACGATGAGGAGGACGGCGGTTGATTTATCATTGCCATACGGTGCTAGGTATAATTAATTATGTAGTATACTAAGTATACGTGTTTGGATTTGAGAAGTCACAATTGAATATTTGTACAGGTAGGTAGGACCTAAAAGCACCGTTTCATCGCCGAGGCGTCATGTAGCCTTCTACCTAATGAGCTCGATGTGCTAGACTATCAGTCTGTGACTTGGACCCCGTATGCCGATGTGCTTGGACATCTTCCAAACTTATGTACCACTTCCATTCAGCTGTGGACTGCTCGGGTTCCTCTTATTTGCTTTAATGATGTCGCCTATCATCTGCCTGACCGAGTGATGAGGCAGTTTGGTATGGCCCAGCATTTACCGGAACAACCACCGCATTACAGGATTGATATTGAAGCTGGGGAGTATGCTATGGCAATTGAGACATGGATCGAGCGCTACATGCACACGCAACAGGAACGCGAGTTCACATTGTCCGAACAAGAATATCTGTCTTGGTACTGGAACATCACGCGTCGATATGTTCTTCGTGCCATCGATCCACCTACAGCGCCTCCTGTTGTTGCATACCCTTACACTCCTAGAGCACCTCTCGAAAGGAATGTGGTACGTAGTACATACGGTCTTTATTTCAATATTTGAAATTTATACCTTTTCTTGAATTTTATGTCATGGCAGGCGGAAGACATTTACCGTGCGATCGAAATTGTGGACGAGCTTGCACAAGAGGTTCCTGAAAGGTCGCAGGGGAAATGCTTTAGTGTAAAACGCATCTTAGAATCTATTTTGGGAAGAAACAAGTTAACAAGACCAAGACCGCCTCCACCGCCTCCTCCTCCGCCAGCACAGGGGCTCATCGAACATGCCATAGAAGCCCATGGCGTTCCTCCCACTACTCTTACGTATCAACGACGTAGACATCGAAAAGGCGCATCTTCATCTCAAGAAACACAGGTTGAAGTTGCTCCCGGCCCTTCACAGCCTATAGATCCTACACAAGCAAGTGAAGAGGAGGATTCGCCGGATGAAATTCCACTGTCTATGAGAAAACCAAGACGAACTCCACGAGAACTTCGTAGGTTGAAGAACTGAGGATGGTATAATTTATTGATATGCTTTGTCCAGATTTCTTTTGGTTAATGAATTGCTGAAATATTAGGATTATTTGTTTTGTTGTATTGTAGGATGTTAATTATTTGAATTAAATTATTGAATTGGTGGATGTTGTAATTTGAGTTATGGATGATTGAGTTTGATTGAAATGTTGAATTATTGGATGTTGTAATATGTTGAATTATTGGATGATTGAAATGTTGAATTATTGGATGTTGAATTAGTGCAATTGGTGATACATGGTTTCTGTTTTGAAACTTTGCAAATCTGGGGCGACTTTTCAAAAGGCGCCCCAGTAATGTGCAGGGTTTCAAAACAGAAACCCAGCCCTTTAACCTTCCTCATACCTTACTTTACCAAATTGCAAATATAGAACCTAAAACCTAACCCACTTCTCTCTTCCACAAATTCAATATTTCCCGACGGCAAAAGAATATCTTTTTGAGATTTACAAACACCAAAAGAAGGTAAGATTCATAAGCTCTATTAAATTTGTTTAATCTTTTGCGATTTAGTATAACTCCAACATTGATATTTTCAAGAATGGATAATTGGGAGATTGACGACGAGATGATGATGAAAATGTATGACGAATTTGAACAACGACGAGGCTCTACGCCGGTTAATGAAGTAAATGTTGTAGTTGATTTTGTCCCCGAAACACAGGTTGAAAACTTGCCCCCCTCTAGGGTTGGCAGTACATCGACATTGGCCATGGATAGCGGTGAATCAAAACATCAATCACTTCATGGAAGATTAATGGATGTGCTTGCTCATCGTAAGACTAACAATGCTAGTACAAGCCGGACACCGCCTCGGGTACTTTGTTATTGCGGAGATGAATGTAAAGTAGTTGTGTGTCGGAATGAAAGGAATGCGGGCCGTCGCTTTTACCGTTGTGAATCGTACGACGATAATAAGATACGACCAAATGATGTTGAATGTTGTAACTTTTTTAAATGGAAAGATCCAGAAATGTGTCCGAGGGGAGTTGCATACGCCCTTGAGATGCAAGCGGAAAACGCCCGTTTGGAGAAGTTGAACATACAATATCGCAACGCACTATTGAATAAGGGTGTACCATTCGATAAGTTGAGTCCTCGTACATCGTGGGAGGAGAAGTAAACACAAATTTAGGTGTTTATTTTTATGTAATTGAATTAAATATTGTTGAACATGTATTCTGACGATTTATGTGTAATTGTATCGTTGAATTTGTATCGGTAGCTTTCATTTATATGTAATTGTGTTATGTATCGTTGAACAAGTATTGTAAAGGTTTATGTAACACTAGCTTACATTTGCATATGTTTACGTATCACATAACATTCGTCATCTCGAACATAGCACATGAAATAAAAACACAAACGGCTAGCCATTTGCTCTGAAACCCACTGCTTGAAAGTTAGCTTTCAAATGTCTAGCACAGTGTCTATGTTTATGTGCGGCTAGCCATTTGCTCTGCCACGCTGTAGGTATTCCTTTCATTCTATCAGAAATGAAAGTAATACGACGATTGTTCACGCTGTGAATGAACCTTTGCATGCATGTAAAAAACCAACCCCAACTATCACTGGATTCGGACTCAACGATGGCAAATGCCAAGGGAAATAGCTGATCATTTGCATCAACGGCTGTTGCAACAAGTAAGGCGCCTTTGTATTTTCCATATAGATGTGTACCATCTATGCAAAGCAAAGGTCGACAATGGACAAATCCCTCAATACAAGGCCCAAATGACCAAAATGCACGATCAAAAACTCCATACTCATCAGTTGTCACATGTCCTACACTTTCGGGATTTGTTTTGCATATTTCACCAAAGTATTGTCGAAGGTTGGCATATGACTCTGCCCAATCGCCGTAAATTCGTTCAATTGCCTTGCTCAATGCTCTCCATGCTTTCAGATAGCTAATTTTTATAAATAATTGTTCCTCCATTAGAACTTGCACCGTCCCGGCTGTAATGTTCAAATCAGATTTCACGAAAGGCATGATCTTCGATACCATAAAGGTTGATGTAGCTTGCCTATGATTTGAGTTCACTATAGGGTTAACACATGTATGATCACTAGGATATTTTTTAATAACCCACCATCCAGCCTGTGTCTTTTTTGAGTCAATAGCATGTATTCTCCAAGGACAACTGTCATCGACGTTGCAAATGGTGGTATATTTTGCTTTGTTCGACCTTATTGGCTTAAAGGACACCGCATGTAAGATTGACCATTCTGATAGTTGTTGCAGAAATTTAGCTTTACTCTCAAACACCATGCCAACTTTGAAACCAGTTTGTACGCTGCAGGATAGAAATAATTCGCTGTTGAAGTTTACATTTGCTACAATTGACTTAGCCATAATTTGTGCACAAATCATCATCCAACGGTATCTCCATTTCCGGTTCATCATTGTCCACACAATCTGCTTCTGCACCTCCAAAATCATACTCTAGTGGATCATTGTTAACTTGCATATTTTCCACCCAGGTTGTATGTAACGTCTGCGAATTTTTCGCATTCGAAAATCGACATCCATACTTTATATCGTACTCGAATGCCATAGATTCGACCGTTCAAATCCGAGTCGCCGGAGCTTATAACACAGTTAAGTAAATAACACAGCGGAAGAAAAAGAATAATACATTGATATACAATATCTGATACAACAAAATGATACAATGAATATCAATATACATCAGAGATATTATACAAGAAATAGCAGTGAAAAGAAAATAGATAACACCAGCAAAGGATAATCTCCATCTCCAAAGCATCAATCTAGAAATAGCTTGAACTCCCAATAATGATACACCAAGATAAGCAAGTGCAGTCCGATCCAAAGACTGAACTAGCTCCAGAAAATCTACTAATCTTGATTATCTGAAAAACCCAACTCTAGACTGCCCGTGTAGAAAAATTTTGAGCATCCAGAGTTTAGGAAAGAAACAATAAACTCCGGATCAGTCATGGGACTGGTGTGAGCAACAAAAACAGTTTATCTTTAAAACAAACAGCAGAGAATTTTAAAGTCAATTCGCAATGCTTTTGGAAAATGAAACTACCATAAGACCTCCCGCCACACACACAATGCAAACGCAAAATTGAAGGAGATTTCTTCTTATGATAGTCAAAGATGCTTACTACGCAAAATCAAATCATTTTTGATATTATTATTAGTGCATAGTGTAGAAAATATTTCGAAAATAGAATATTAATCTTAGCCAACATACGACCATTATCGTATGCCTACTATAGCTACCATGTTCAATAGCAGGTTACCGCCACATTCCATGGCAGGTAATACAACTAATACCGTACATGGCTCGTATTGTTTTGTTTGGATTTCCAACAAATGGTCAGGCTAAGGAACTTCCTATGCCACGAAAGAACGCCTCTGGCTGGACGCTCCGAGAGACAAACTGCTCTCTGCCAAACAAGGCCGGCTACCCCCCTTTCCGGGGAATATGCAAAACCTCAGATATGCCACCCCCGGTCCTTTGGGACCTTTATCCGAGGCCTCGGTATCCAACATCACACATAATAAATAAAATGTGTCCACATGAGTAAATATCTGGGCTCCATACCATGATACTACCCTTTTCCAGAAGGAATGGTCATACCCTAGGGAAACTACCCCTGAAACCTTGCCGCATCATTCCTGTTTCGACCATTTCCAGGTTGTGAGGCTCTGACGAAGTCTCGTCCACAAAGCTACGCTTTGTCACAAAGCCATGCTTTGGGTCAACAGATGATCAAATAAATGATCACCTAGATAAATGATCAAACAAATGACCATATCACAAATGATCAAACAATGATCATCACACAGCAACACTCAGCATGTCACATTACCAAATTGGGAATATATCGCTGATAACCTTCAACTACATAACCTCTGAGCTCGTACGTCTCAGAGAAGGGTGTTAAGCTAAGAGAATAAATTCTCCGCCACCAAACAGAAATGTATTTGAAAGAAATCGGCTTTATATCTCAAAGTGTAATGTCAGACATACAATCCATACAAGTCTGTTCCGGGTTCGAACAGAACCGAAGGCACTTCTTACGAAGCCCTTGCAAATCCGGATAATTTTTCTAATCACGTCCGGACTTCCCGTCACTAAGGGTGATAAAACCTCTATACCGGAGATCAGCCGATGTAGAGTAACTCGACGGTAATCCTTTCGTTTTCAAAAATATCCGGTCTTCAACACCGGTCATCAAATGCCATCCATTACGACATATCACATATTCGGAATGGGTTATACGACCCAAAGGTCCTTTCCCGGCTAACTCGAATAGTGAGCGAAATATTTAAAACATATGGATATGGGATTTCAATTAAGTCACAACTTAATAATTTAAAACTTTCTTTCAAATAGTTTAAACCAATTACCATTTTCAAAACTTTTAAACAAAAAGATTTAATTCACAAAGTTAACCCTATTCACAAAGATCCATTTATGGTTTTCAAAACAATTCCCATTTTAATTGAATTAACTCATTAAATCTTTAAGTCAAGATTTAACTTATAGCTTTCAAAACTCGTTTCCAAAGATTCATTCATAGCCTTTCAAAACAATTTTATTTCAAGTTGGATTAACTCATTCGGTCTTTGAATCAAAGACTCATTTCATAGTTTTCAAAACATTTCAATTTTATTTCAAATTTGAAACCGTTCAACACAATTTGGGAATCCTTTCTTAAAATGAAAGCTATTATTATTTGAAAGCAAGTAGTTTTAGTTTTGGAAAAATCCAGTTATATTTACACGAGTTAAAACCCTTGTATTAAATTCAAATTTCCAAATCAATATCTTTAAAATGGTTTAACCCATATATAACTTGTACAACATCTTTAATCCCTAGTTTCAAATCATAGGATTCAATTTCAAACTTGAATTCAAATTTAAATCAAATTATTTAAATTTTCAAAACTCAATTAAGTTATTCAAAATAACTTTTATCTTTGAAATTCCAGTTCAAAAGCTTTTCACTTTAAACCCAAATTTCTAATTTCAAAATCAATTGAAATTAAAATTTCAATTTCAAAAACATCAAATTTAAATTATCTGTGACTTAACCGATTTCCTCGTGAAATCCATATTTGTGTGTGTAAAGGTGTAGTCCAGGGGTTTCACACACAATAGTGCAACAACATTCAATCATCACAGATCAAAATACAGAAATATAGTTGATAAGCGGTATTAACTATCACGCTTATCGTTCATTCACAAATCACAGATATATATCATAGATAAGTAAATTTCAGATCACAACATAAATCAGGATGTATCACAAAGCATCATATATCAGGGATATCAAACAATCAAGTCATCCAATAGAACCCAAACATCCATAGGTAAGGTCAGTTAATTGTCTGATTAATTTAAATCAGATAAGTCATCAATCGTGGTTAATTAACATAAATTAATTTCAAATCATTTGATTGATTATCCTTTAATCATTTATTAATTAAATTAATTAACCTTAAATTATTTAATAATTAACATTTAATTATTCAATTATCCTTTAATTAATTTCCTTTAATTAATTCATTAATAAATAAATCAACCCTTAATTAATCACCCTTTAATTAATCATTCTTAATTTATTACAACAAGTGATTATTAATTAACTTTAATTTATTAGAATATCCAACATTAATTACAATAAGTAATTAATCCCTTAATTACTTTCATTAGGTAATTAACAATTTAAAACTGATTATCTTAATTAATTAATCTAATTATTTAATAAAATTATCACATTGATTAATTATTAAACAAATCTTAAGTTAACGATCTTCATTAACTATTAACCATTCTTAATTTCTTTCCTTAAGAAATTAAACTTAGATAAATCAATATTAATTACAATTTAATTTATCCTTAATAACCAATTAATTAACCACTAATTATTTAATTAATTTAAGTTTAATTGTAACTTAATTAATCTTACATTACTTGATTAATTCATTCCTAACCATTAATTAAATCTAATCTTACTTAATTAATGACCCTTAATCACAAATTAATTAGTCTTTAAATAATTTGTCTTAAACTTAAATTAATTAATTTGAACTCTTAATTACTTAATTAATCATTCATATCTTTAATTAATTAAATTAATTAATTACCCATTTAATTACCTTAATAATTTAATTACTCCAAATTATTTAAATCTTAATTTACCTTAGGATAAAACATTATTCTTACTAATGATCAAATTATCATTATCAAGCATTTTAAAACAATTTTGCTTTTACATTCCATTTTAAATTTATGATTTAAAATGAATACAAATTTAAGTTTAGAAATCATACTTAAAAACTGGTTTAAATTTAGTTTTAAAACATTGTTTAAACTCTGCTTATAATTCAAAAATCATTTGTTTTAGATTTAAAAATAGAACAGGCTTAAATGTTGAAACCTGAGACAAAACATTCGACCCGAGCTAATCTTAAATTACTTCGAATCTAACTTCCCACAACTTCGAGCAATTCACTCAAATGACCCGAGAAAACCAGAAACCATCTCTGCTCAAACCCAATCTTCACCAAACCATTGCAGTGCACGTGCACATGCACAGAGGCTCCATCCAACTCCGATCACCGCCGAAGCTTCACTCATGTCGACGATCATCCTCCGATCAAACTTTAACTGGCAGAACTCCCCTACCAACTCGAAATCAAAAACGAGTTGTCAAATCTAAGTCTGGAAACACGAGAGCTACCCCACCTCACCTGTCAATGCCTCGCCGCCACTCCTCAGACCACCAGCGACGCCACACCCTCGGCCACATCACGTCAACACACCAAACCATCATTTCCCATAACCACGCGAAGCTCGATGCCTCTGAGGGGATGAAATCACCTTGTTTCTTCCTCATTCAAACCTTGAGCTTAAACCCTACTTTGGGTTCGATCATCAAATTCACGCATTCGAAATTTTTTTCGATAATTTTCTCATCATCAACGAAGCTCAAACAAGCTTCAATCCAAATTTCAATGTTTAAAAATTCCTTGGTTACCAGAAATATATAAAAAGGCATTTCCAGTTCATCTATGAACTGCTCCTAGTATTCTTAACTAAAAATTCCCATTTTTTGTTTTAAAAATCTTATTTTGCAGTGTGGATTCAGGTTTTGAAATTAAATTAGCATTTTAAAACACCTGAATTCAACATATAATTATATGTTGTACTGTAAACCAAGTTTCCCAGTTGATATATTCCACTAACATGTCTAAAACAAGTTTGTTTATCTTAGTTTGTGTTTAAGCAACTTGTTTTGTTTAAACTGTAAGACTGTAAATGGTATGATGGAGAAGTTTTGAATTTTGAATAACTATTTAACTCTGTAACTACAAACAGAGGAGAACAGGCTGATAAAATTTTCACAGAACAATTTATATATATACAGAAAACATATATGTAAACAAGCTTACTTATTCCAGATTTTAACCATACAATCCAGATTCATATACTTAAGTTTTAAAATGATGTTACTCACAATAACTTCAAGTGTATATATATATATATATCATCAGAGATTAAACAGATTCAATCTAAAAAGGGTGGTTTGCTCACCTAGTTTTGAGGCTGAATAGAGCTTCTTTTGTTTTGAAATAGCTAGCTGGAATGCATCTTGATCTCTAGTTTTGAATTGACTGTGTTATATGTTTATGTTGAAGTTTTGTTTTAACTTAAATTTTGTTTAAGTTTTTGTTTAAGATGATAACTGCCTTAGATTTTCTCAACTTGAAATGTCAAACTTGAAATGAAGATGATGGAAAGCTTGATGTATAAAAGAAAGCAAGTTACAGGGTAATATTATTACTGGTACAAGTTGATATATTATTTTGTACAAAGCCTAGCAGAGATTTTTCTTGCTTGTAGGCTGAAGTGATATTGTGGTGTACAAGCATTTATTATCTTGTACAATATAAAATTTTTATTTATAAAACTTCCTTTCGGCTGATAATGTTGTATGTACTTAGAGATGCAAACCTTTAATTCATATGTACCTTGTGTTTCTTCTGCAATCTTCACTTATACTTGAATATATTTTATCTCTTGTTCAAGTGTACATTCCTGCATATATTTTGTACCAGGGGTGTTTATTTTGCAAGCACTTTCATATACGTGCTCTTGTTTATAAGCTTACATACTTATATTAATTTTTTTCTTTTCCAGCCTACATACTTATTTTATAATATATATTAAAGTATCATTTGACAAAATTGTATTTATTACTTTGTTTGTTTATTTGTTTCATTCCATACTTATCCAAGCTGTTCATTCTTTTTGTTTACATGCATTATCATCTAACTCAAATACTAATTATTTTATTTTTGAAATTCAAATTGACATCAATTCTAAATTTTTAAATCAATTTATTTATTTATTTATTTTTATACTTGTGTCCAAAGTATATATATATATATATGTATATCTCTATATTTATTTTTAAAACCATTTATTTAAGATTTATTTTAAATCCAATATATACATATACATATACATACATATATATATATAAATTCAAATTTACTCATATTTATTTATATACATATATATTCACATATATACGAATTTTCAAATCCATATGACTTAATATATTTTCGATTTGAATCGGAGAAACTCGCTTCCATTTATAATAAATTTTATAAATTTTTATTCAAAAATTCATTTAATTATCAATTTAAATAAATTAAAATCTAGGGTCGTTACATTGTATCAACCTCTGGTATTGACATAACAGACATACTATCAAGTGCAGGAACATCTACAGCTTGTACATCTTCTTCATCTTCTACATCCATATCATCATTGCACATAGTTTGACCTGCTGGTTCATTTGGTGGTTGGACGTATGACTGTGTAGTAGTGTTGTTTGCTGCGAAGCTGCAGTAAATTAATACAACAATTTTAGTTTATTTCTTCATACCAACGATTTTGCAACATATTGCAATATTTAACTTACTTTTGGCTTAAATGGTAAAATTCGGGCCGAGTTGGCTGCATTCGTTCATTTGTACGGCTACTCGATGCTCTAGCACTTCTTTGAGTGGAATTCTGAATTGGAATAAAACTGCACGGGAATACAGATTAGGTATAATATTTATATAAATTCAATACAACATATCTCTATGTAATCACGGCTAAACGATACCTCTGACTCATTAGTGGAAAGCTGTCCTACGTTAAATGTGGATAGGTAAATTGGACATTTGGCTGCAAACTCATGAATGGATGAAACCCATAATACATTTGTTGTTGCCCGTATTGCGATATGTGCTGAGTCGGATTGCTAAAACTAGGTGACGGAATTCCTTGCCCGGTACTCATGTTCCCCACCATTCTAGAATATTCTTCAACGCCAAAATTTATTACGGGTGCCGGTGTTGGTTGTTCTGCAACCGATCTCCTTTTTTTCCCAACAAACAACTCAATAGATTTGGTCGAGGCAGCAAACATTAATTCAACATCCTCGTCGTCAACAATTTTGATTGCTTTGGATCCGGAATCTGTTAGCCAATTGCAAACTATTTCAATCTCGTACTCTTTTGGTTTTATCTTTGTTGCTTTATAAACCGACTCTTTCAATTGCTCAAAAGTAGATCCTCTTCGAACTTTAGCCGATTTATAAGATCCACCAAGATATTTCGTACACATTAAATCGTCAATAACTAATTCACCATCAAAATAGCATATAATTGGAATAAAACTAGGAGCCATTCTACATCAAGCAAAAAAGAATTTAGTTTGCAAACTAAATTCAAAACTTAGGGTTTCTACTTCATACCTTGATTGGATTCGACCGTATGACGTTTTGCTATGCTTGAGGTAGATCTTCGAAATCTACTACTTTTAAGAATATTAAAACGAAATTTAATTGGGTTTGGGCAAAAATTTCGGAATATAGGGTTTTGGGGTTTTTTGGAATTGGAGAGGAATAGTTTAGAATGAGGAAGGAAGGAAGAGAGACTCTGGTTATGTTGCAGAGCCCCGAATGAGCGACTTTTGGGAAGTCACCCATTTTTTTTAAAAATAAACGGGCGACTTTTGGGAATTCGCCAGTGTGTTTTGGCCAGCTTGGAGCTGAGCTAGTCAAAACAAGGCTAAATCTGATATTACTTTTAATACTGGGCTATTTGCAATAATTAGTTTTAAAACGGGGTTAAATCAAAAAAAAACCTTGTAAGAGAAGATTCTTGCGTGAAACCGATGATTATAAGTTAATTAAAAAAAGGATTATGGATCCGGATCAAATCTGAAACCTGCATGAGTGATTCGGGTTTACCATCAATACCCAAATTGGCAAATTTCAATTTCTTCCTCAAATAAAAACAATTTCGGTAATCAGACCAGTCTCTCTCTCTTCAATTTTCTCTTTCACTAATCTGAGAGAGAGAAAGAGAGAAAAAAAAAACTGCAATTGAATACGTTGATCTCTAATCCGGGTGCAACAATGGCTGAAGAATTAACTGCCAACACAGATCAAAGCGATGTCTTAAACGATTCAACAGAAAGTCAAGAGGAAATCATCACAGAAAATGGAAAGAAGGAGAATATTGCTGTTCTCGAAGAATCTGAAGATGAGCTAACGCAAATGGTGATGGAATTAGGCTTTCAAAATGATTACTTGAAATCACATATTTGTGGGATGAGAGAGGAGCATGTTGCTGTAAAGGGGACACTTAATGGAAGTGATGATATGAACAGCTTGTACGAGAAGATAGAATTGTTGAAGAAGGAACTTGCGGAGCAGAAGGAGACACAAAAGGCAGCAGAAAATGCTTTGGAGCATCTTAGGGTTGAGTATACAGATGCAGATTCAAAGGTTCATGAGCTCGAAAGCAAACTTATTGAAGGTTAGCTGTTTTTCTTTGGTTGGTATGCTATTCTATACTGCGTGCAAGATATACTTTAATTCAGCTCATAGTATAACTAGGGTAGTTTAGGTTAACATTTGTTTTACAGGGAACGATCCAAAGTTGCTGCTAAGAGCACCGCAATTCTCTCTGATACATTAAAATTTCAATGATAATGAATATGATTTTGTGCTTACTAATACATCAGTCCTGTTATTTCATTCAGTTGGAAACCACCGTCCGACGGCTGATCACCATAGGAATTGATCATTGTTGAAGAATCACGTATGATGATTTATAACCGCAGTCCCTATACAAAACCGTCGATCGGCATCGGTAATAAATTGTCTAAGACTCTCTAATGTGGTGACCTTACCATTTCAATATTAAGTAGGGAGAGACAAGATTTTGATGATACTATTTAGAAATGATATCAAGAAGAGAGAATCACCCGTATGGTGATATTTAGAAATGATATTAAGATTTTGAGGTGAAACTTTGGCGCAATGGTTAAGTCATCCGCATGGTGATCTGGACACACAGGTTCGAGTCCGGAAACAGCCTCTTCGCAATGCGAGGGAAATGCTGCGTACATTACCGATCTCCCCGGAGTCCGCTATCGTGCGAGAGCCTCGTGCACTGAGTTCCACCCACCATTAGGAAAAGAGAATCACCGTGCCATTAACAAACTTTATTGAAAAAAAATGCTTGTTGATTAAAACATGTATCCCAAGTCCTTTTTTTTCCTTTTCCATTATACTAGTTTAATTCTATTTTTTTAAGTCAGAAAATATGTAGAAGTAGCAATAGCAGTAATAGGAATAATAGTAAAATAACATTAATATTATTTTCTTCACTTTTTCATGGACCCCCATCATCTATATCATTAACTTTATCCATCGTTCATCAAGTTGTACAAAAGCAAACTCTTTTTCGTTTTTGGTTGAAGTGCAAACCCATTTGCATTTTTTATACATTACATTCTTTGCAAACAAACATAATTGTGTCTTGGATGTATGTTTTTTCTACCAAATTTAAATTTATCTAATCTTTCCGTTGAATTTTGGTAAGTGCGTATGTAAATAGTTGGGCCTATCGTATTTTTTTTGAAAAGCGCAAACTAGTTTGTGTTTTTCATATGTTGCAATTTGTTGAAGCGCAAGTTGATTTGCGCTTTTTGTAAGTATGTATTGTTGTTATGTAAATATGGATTTTTTATTAAAATAACTTCATTTTTTTACCGTTATCAAAATTTATAGAATTTTTGACTACTTTTAAAATCTAATTCGATTTTTGTTGAAAGTTGCAAATTACTTGCATTCTATTTAATTTACATATTGGGGCATTTCACCAGAAGGACAAACTTTGCAGTCCAATTAATTTCTAGAACACACATTCAAAGAAATTACTTTCAAGGCCAAAGTCAGCAGAATAATTACTTTCAAGGACAAAGTCAGCAGTCCAATTACTTTCAAGGACATAATTTCATAGGTTTTTAGGCCCTAAAAACTAATTATTTTGCGTTTTGTCCTTGAAAGTAATTATTTCAGTTGTGTGTCCTAGAAACTAATTCCACTTGCTAAAGAGGCCCTTGTGGCTAATTTCCACTTACATATTCATGGGAAAATGACTTCTTCTTATAGCCATATTAAAAATAATGACTTGTTATTCAAACCCCCTTTGTCACAAGTTAGAGTCTTCGTCGTAGGCTAGACAATAGACACAATAGCTATTTCAGGATGGTTTTAACATGGGTCAGTTTGTTTGATGGAAGTTAATGAGGCAAACACTATGAATTCCTTGCACTTGGCTACACTTTCATACAGTTGTATCTTAAATTGTCTCAAACTATTTGACCATGTCCAATTCTAGCCAAGGTTTTAAATCTGCTTCATCTCACCTGATATATCAGCTCGAGATTTTCTTCGAAATCCAAGATCTGACAGCTTGGTTAGTTATTAGAATTTTTTTTTGCATTTCACCCGAGATATCAACCTGAGATTTTCTCCAAAATCCGAGATTTGAAGCAACGGTTCTAGCTATTGAGATGTCCAAAACATATTCTAAATACAATATCTTAAGATTCTAGAAAGCCATATGTTGTAAGAAATATTGGAAAAATCAAAATTTCACACAATCAAAGAAAATTTAATGCTTAAGAAGTTCGATTTCATGACTAAAATGGTGTGAGACGTTTGTTCCGTCCATTAAAGTAAGTAACCTTTGATGAATTACTGTAAACCTGATGTGTTATGCATTAGTTTTAAAAAAATTGATACCTTGACATAATGCATGTGCAATGCTTAAACTTAGGCCGTTTGTGGCTAGACCCGCTTTGGATTTGGCACACCTTGCTAAAAGAATATACAGTCTTTCAAGAATATACAGGCTTTCAAGAATATACAGGCATTTATGAGCTTAATAGCTTATTGGACTCTTCAATGGTTGTTACAAGGGCTTTTATTCAGGACAATGTTTATCAATTTAGGTAATACTAAAAGTCCAGTATTCAATGTTTATCAAATGTTTGCGAACATCCAAAACCTTGAACCTTATGTCTTAAATTAGATGTCTTAGCTTCTCTCATATGGTACAAAATACTATTATAAAAACATTTCATTCCTAACTAATATTTGTAAGAAAATGTTATTCATTGATGAAACCGTTATTGCAACATAACTTGTTATAAATTGGTATCGGTTTTTCACTATACACAACAACAACATCAACTAAGCTATTATTTCCAAACAAGTTGGGGTCGGTTAGACATAGAATCCATAACTAAATAACAAAATCAATTTAAAAGTAGTAATAATAATAATAAACCATGATAATAATAATAATATAAAGTAAAATAATTAAAGAAATAAAAATAATAAAAATAAATAAGTAAAATAAAACCAAACATAAAAGTAAAAGTAAAGATAAAACTAAATATATGAAGAAATTAAAAAAAACAACCATGATGATGATAATAATAATAATAATGGTATCAATAGGGACCGAAGACCAAACACTACATCTTAGGCTCCTATTTACTAGTTCTATAATCTAAAACTTATAACACTACCCCTAAACCAACCCTAAGCAAAAAACTTCTAACTCATGGTTCTGGTACGTGGATTGTTAACTTCCACGCACTCCTGTCCGACACCAGCTCTTCGGATATATTCCAATCATTCAAGTCATTTTTTACTACTTTCTCCCATGTCAATCTTGGTCGACCTATATCTCTCTTTGAGCATTCGATGCGGACTATAATTTCAACGCGCACAGGTGCCTCGGGAGGTCTCTGTTGGAGATGTCTAAACCATCTTAAGCGGTGTTGGACTAGATTCTCTTTAATTGGTGCTACTCCAAGTTTGTCACGTATACCATCATTTTTAATTCGGTCTCGTCTTGTATGACCACAACTCCATCGCAGCATACGCATCTCTGCTATACTTATATTCTGGACGTATTGTCTTTTAGTAGGCCAACATTCTGCACCATACAACATTGTGAGTCTGATTGCCACCTTTAAGCTTTTATGATGCTTTCCTGTCAAAGAGAATGCCAGACGCTAGTCGCCATTTAACCCATCTCACTTGAATTCTAAAATTAACATCTTCATCAATTTCACCGTCATATTGCAACATTGATCCTAAATATAAAAAAGATTCCTTCTTGGGCACTACTTGTCCGGTCAAAGTGACATCTCCATCCTCTGACCTAACACCGCTGAATTGCACTTCATATACTCTGTTTTAAATCTGCTAAGCCTAAACCTATTTGATTCTAACGTCTGTCTCCACATCTCCAGTTGTCTATCAACCCCCATCCTACTTTCGTCAATTAGCACAACATCATCAGCAAAGAGCATACACTAAGAAATCTCACCTTGTAGACCCTTCGTAACTTCATCAATCACTAGGGCAAAAATGTAGGGGCTCAGAGTTGACATTTGATATAAACCTATGTTAATGAGAAAGTCACTGGTTTCACCATCGCATACTCCGATACTAGTCACATCATCATCGTTCATATGTTTGATAAGGGCAATGTATTTTGTTGGGACTTTTTTTTTCTCCAGTCCACCACATAAACTTTTTCGGTACTTTGTCACAAGCCTTCACCAAATCGATAAATAGTAGATCCTTCTTTTGCTTCCTAAATCTCTCCATAAGTTGTCTTATTAAGAAAATCGCCTCTCTGGTCGACCTCTCAAGTATGAAATCAAATTGGTTTTTTGAAACGTTTGTCATCCTTCTCAATCAATGTTCAACGACTCTCTTCCAAAGCTCCATTGTATGACTCATAAGTTTAATTCCTTTCTAGTTTGTGCAACTTTGAATATCTCATTTATTCTTGAAGATTGAAATTAATATGCTTCTCCTCCGCTCATCTGTCATCTTATTTGATTTGAAAATATTATTGAACAACTTAGTTAGCCAGGCTATCCCTGCATCTCCAACGCATCTTCACACCTCAATGAGATGTCATCAGGCCCCAACGTCTTGTTTGGTTTCATCCGTTTTAGCATCTCCTTTACCTCGGACTCTTGAATTCTTCAAACAAAATGTCTATTGGTGTCATCAAAAGAGTTGTCCAACTCGATCGTAGTGCTATCACATTCTCTATTGAATAGCCTGTCGAAGTATTCTCTCCATCTATTATTTATCTCACCATCCTTCACTAAAGGTCTATTATTCTCATTCTTGATGCATTTAATTTGGTTGAAGTTTCTTGTCTTCCTCTCACGGAGCTTAGCTAATCCTATAGACGTTGCGTTGTATCTCTTTTTTCATTATACACATGTGGGAAAATTTGTGACATCCCCTTTGCGTTGTATCTTTTTTTGAGTTATACAGTTTCAAATAATACAAAAATTTGAAGATATATTTACATAACAAGTAAGATCATCTTCATGAAAAATTTGTTCGTTTATAATAATTTGACGAAAAAGAGGTGGAGCCTTGGCACAACGGTTAGGTCATCCGCATAATAATTTGACGAAAGTAATGAGTAGTTAAGATAAATGTTTAATGGTTTATATTGTCTTATGACTTTGAAGGAGATAAATTGTATAATGATTTTGTTTATAAGGAGATAAATTGTATAATGATTTTTTTATAAACATTCTTAAAATTTTGTAGCTCAAAAAGTTTAAAAGGATACTACTATGATGCTATGGAAGAGAGGCACCACAAATCCCTCGTCGTTATATTGTATTATGCTTTAGTTAATGAACGAATGCTACTCGAGTTTCATTAAATGTGCCAAATGATATATATGGATAGATAAACATCAATTGGAGCCATATTGTGTATTAATATGTAGTTTAAACCTTAAAATTCGCGTAAGTTGTAAGTTCACTTAAAAAAAGAACGATTTATATGTTTCTTTTTTCTGTGCATACCAAGGTATAAGGTATTGACCACTACATCAAAATTTCGGTCGTACCGGGTCGGTATCGGTCTTTGTCGGACCAGATTGTTACAAGTAATCTAATTTTAGATCGTTTGTTTGTATTGAAGAGAAGCCCTAGTTTTCTCTCAAATTTGAATCATTCCATTCTGAAATTGCACTCATGAGATGAAACAAGTAAAAGAGGAAATCAAAAGAAATGGTAACAAAAATGAAAAAAAATGAAGATTGAATACACCTGAGTGATGATCAAATACCTCTTATCGATTTCATCTCGAGCTTTCTCTCTCTTCAAGCAGTGTTTTTCTTCTTCTTTCTTGTATCGTGCTTTTTGCCCTAGGTTTGGAGCAACAACAGGAGAGAAAAGAAACGAGGGGAGATATGTGTTGGGTTGGTTTTATGAAAGTAGGTTGAACCGGTTTTAAATTCTTTGATTTAACTTGTTTTGGGCTGGTGTTGGGTTGAATGAAATGGTAAAGTGACCAATTTGGGTATTTTGTAATTTAATTTGATTTTTTGATACTATAATCATGGCCATATGTAAAAGGAAGGCTTGTATGAGCAATATTTTGCATTTATTTATGAAGTTTATTATTATTGTTTCATATAAAATATACTAAATTCTAAAATTTGGACCAGACTTTTGAAATTTCAAAACTAATCGAGACTAAGAAAATTTTGAATGATCGAAATCGAAACCGAGTTCTCAAACCTTGGTACATACACGGAAAATTTCCGTAATAAGATATTTCCCCATATTGTTATTACTAAATGTTCAACACTTTGTTATGTTCACCTTATAGTCCTTACTCTCTCAATATCTCTCTCTATGTGTTTGCCGTAAACGTGAATTTTCCAAAATGTGTGATATGCATATTTGACCACAAACTCAAGTCTTATTATTAACGGAGGTATCTTTTTTTTTATTAGAAAAAATTGATGCATAAATGGGTTATGAGTTCGAATCGCAACTCGAACTAGAACTATTTATGTTTTATTCATTTTCAATTTATTTGTTTTTATTTTTGATATCAACATCATCAGTTACATCTTTTAAAATATTTATTCTTCGCGGTTTTGTTTTACATACATATCCTTCCATATTTGTACTAATTATTTTACCTTATACGTATGAGAATAGGAATTAGGTCAATTCCAAGAGATGGAAATGCGTGAAACATTTGTAGCTTATACTAATTATTTTAATTTTCATAAACAAAGTGTATGCCATTTGTACTAATTATTTTGCTTTGCACATGAGGAGTGCATGCCATTTGTACTTGTTGTAACTAGTTGATTTTTGTCGATCTTACCATTAACTTATTTTCAAACAATAATTTTTCTATTACTGTTGTGCTATCCTTAAAATGTTTTAGTATTTGAGATGCTAACTTGTACCAACGTATAGTTTCTTGTTATCATTAACTTGTGTTATTTGTTGTTAATTATTGCTAAACATGTGTTGCACTTGGCAAAATTGGACGTGCAGCAAGTAAAAGAAAATGTGAAAACTTTCAACCATGCATTAAAAATATATAAATTCATTGCAAGTGTTGAAATAAATTACTTTAATGTTAAATGTGAAGACTATAATTGCTAATATCAATTCCATAGGAGGTTATAGTATGTAATAGTTAGTAAAATTGCGATATACTCATAGTTGATGATTGAAAATTCTCATTAAGTGTTTGTATAACATTTGGACTTAAAAATAATACAAGCATTCTTATTTGAGGATTCTTTATTGTTACATATTCAGTAGTAAAGCTACTAAATTTGCCCAATCACTGAACATAGAGAATAAACTTAAAACAGAACAGACATTGTTTGTTATTGTGTTTGTAATCCGTATAACGTCTGTGCAGTGGCTTATCAACCAGAAATGCACCCACTCACCCACCCAACCACCCACACTGTCCATAAATGCCTCGACTCACTATTCCAATTGGAAATTGACTTTGGTATATCATCCATAACATCCCACCCACAAAATATACATTTACTGGTTTCAATTTACTAACTTCTGCTTCATTCACCGAACCAAGATGTTAGATATTGTTCCTCAAAGGATCTCGATTTTGCTTTAACTGAAGGATCGATTGATATACACACGTCTCCCCCCCCCCCATCTCTCCATAAATAAATACATATGTGCTTGTGTGACTGTTTATTTTCCATTAATGAATGCGAAATTCCTGGCCTTACCGTATTCCTCTTCCCATTAGAATCCCTTCTTCCGTGGAGATCGAGGGCATAGCGACCAGGCAGCCCCTTCAAAAGAGCCAGTGGGATTTCCCTTGCACGCGTGCGTGTGTTGATGTTCTCATTGTTACAAATTACTTGAGCCCCATTTTTGGTTGATCCCTTGTTGCAATCTTCTAGCCATACCATCTTTGTATAGTACTTTTTATTTTGCCATTGGAGCCCTAACCCTAGCAAGTAATTGTTTAATCTATGGTAGAAAGTTTATGCCTTTACTTTTGTGTATGTTTATCTCTTAAACCATTGTATAGTTTTACCTTTATAGCTCAACAAAAAATGGAGAATGAGATAAAATCACGAGACGATAAGTATGCTGAGTTGGATACCAAATTTGGAAGACTACACAAGCGTGCAAAACAACGTATTCAAGATATACAAAAGGTAAATATGTCTACTGTGGGTTTATGTATACATTTTCTGTATTAATATTGCATGCAACCACTTATATTTAATATTTATTTACCATTGCACAAATTCACCAAGTAAATTCATGAATATAATATTCATTAGATGCAAATAAAGAACTGCAGTATTAATAGTTTATAAGTTTGATGCAGATTAGTTTTTGTGTTATTCTGTACCATAATTCATGTTCTTTAGAACAATTAACTTCTCACTTTTTCCTTTTTTTAAATAAAAATTTCTATCCGTTTTAGGTTTTATGATACCCTCAGTGATATACATCTTTTTGTTCAGGAAAAAGATGAGCTAGAGGCCCGCATGACAGATATAAGTAAGAAAGCTGAAGAAGCTTCTGCTCAACAAGTCACAATTCAACAAGAGCTCGAAAAGACTCGCCAACAAGCCAATGAAGCATTGCGATCTATGGATGCTGAGAGACAGCAGTTAAAAACTACAAATAATAAGTAATTTTCCATCCGTTTTCATTTGATTAAATTCATAAGTTGGTTATTCTTAGTTTTATCATGAACGATCTTTGATATATGGGGTTGTTTGGTAGTATTATATAGAAAGCTCAATAGTAAAAAAAATCATTTATCAACTCCACGAGGTTGCTCAGTCATAAGTAACACAACCAGTTGACCTGATGTCATGAGTTCGAACATCACAACTGGTAGCTTTACTATTCATGTGTGATTTATTTGGAGTATGTGTTCAGGTTCAATTTATAGCCCTTAGAGTTTACAAACATTAGTTTTGTTCTTTGAAATTAAAATAATAATAGAAAAAACATTTTTCCGATCTTTTAAATTTTACTTTAAGGTGGTAATAATTTCGAAGCGTCCCCTTTAAATTTTTGGAAGTTGCCATGTATAAAAGATTTAAGGTTCAGTATGGATCTGGATCCCAGTTATGTTCATAATAGGAGCACTTGTGTGCTAGAAGTAGTGCATGTTGAAATATAATTATTATGGTAGTTTTTGCAGTGTAAAGTGTACATGCTTTTATGACCGTGCATATGCGCCAGCCATAAATATTTACCATAATGGCTTTTCCAATGACTGACTTGGTTGTACGTACACAAAATTTAAATTTCGTTATGTGAGTTAATATGTGGTAGGCACTTGAAGATCCATTCAAGATTTCCGATCTTGGATTTTGGTCACGTTTTGTTTCGAAATTTCCACACACAATATATCCTATCGGGTGAAATCTCGGATGAGATAAATGTAAATCAAGTGTACATCTTAGTTTGACATCTCAGATCTTAAAAGGACATTTCAAGATTAACTCGAAGTAACATATTAGTCTAAAATTTGATACTTTATAAAGATTTTTTTTTCCAATAAATATATTATTTAAAAAATAAAAATAAAAATTTAACATATTTTATATGCATGGAAAGATAGTTGTTGCACTAGAAACAGAACTTCATTAATTTTGGATCATAATAGTGGTTTGATTAATTGGTAGTAATTGAAGAATTTGGTCTCATTTAAACAATAATGAAGGAAAATAAGTACAAACGCATGGAAGGATACTTTACACTTTATAATGTTGGAGGAGTTCCTTAATAATAATTGGTAGGATGATTGCGTTTGGATCATGTTAAAAATAAAGAAGCCATTTAAAAAACATATGACTTCATCCCATCCAATTATAAAAATGAGATTTTGGATAAAATAGCTACATAGCAATACTTGTTCTCAAAGATCACTGCTCTTGTTATATAAAGGGGCAGAAATCAGTTTAGATTAATTATGCTTGGGTTAGGTTTTTGCCGATCATGCCCTAGCATAAATTGCAGTAAGCATATTGTATCATATTGGAGAGGGTAATGATCTATTGGATATACATGCATACTTAACACAGTATTACTGAAAGAACACCAAACATTAAAAGTATGGTTCCGATAAGCGTGCACCTACATGATATGTCCATCATGATTTACTTGTTTTTAGTGTCTAATGTAGAGTCCAAATGTCTGTATACTTCTCAAAGATAACCGTCTGTATGAAATATGTGGCAGACTTCGAGATAATATTGAGGAGTTGCGCCATTCACTGGAAGCTAAACAGAATGCACTTGAACAATACCAGCGGTCCTCTTCTGAGAAGGAACAGGTAATTGCTTTCTTACTATGGATTTTATCATGATACATTCAGAGTTATATTCTTATTACTTTAAGAAAAAATGGTAATGGATGTCCTGAGGTTTCTAACCCACACAACCTAGAGTCTTATCACTAGACTAGTGGTGCTGGAGATGAGCGCAACATCAAAGTAGAAGCGGGAATGAAAAGTCTATGTTCTATATCATGAACTTACTTTTATTCTTTACAGCAGGTTTTATGTATTTATTAATTATTATTATTATTAATTTTATCTTCCTGCTTGTCTACTAGTTTGAGAATTTCGGTGATGTCACCTAAAAAACTAGGCACAGTGAATAGTTATTCTTTTCTTTGACCATTTCAAGAATTATCTGCAGTCTCTATTGGTTCATACAGTTGAATGCAATATGTATAGATGGATGCCCATATTCTTCTACATGAGATAATAATATATTGTTCTATGCAAGATTCGAGATCTCGGTTTCGGTCTTTTGTAATTTTAGAAATTTCGATCTAATTTGTAAATTTCAGAAATTTCGATTCCAGTTTCGGTTTCGGATCTTGTTATTTATTTTTCATATAATTATACATATGTTTGTTTAATTTATTGAAACAAAACGTATAATTTAAACTTAATTGAAAAATACGATATACACAAACAATACCGGTTAATTATAAATATTTAAAACACTAAAAAATGTTCATTCATTACTTCATTTTCAACTTTTTTAGTTACATCATTTATATATTTTGTGAATTAGTATGTTTTCTAAGTTAAAATTTCAGATTTTGAATATTCATATATTTGAAAATTCAAATTAATTCCATTTTTGAGTTTTTTCTATATAATTTGAAGTTTAATAGGTTTTTTTGTTGAACCGGAATTTCGGTTCGATTTTGTTTCGGCCCCTACTGAAACCTAAACGGAACGACCGAAATCTCGGTGTTTCGGTCGATACCTCAAACCTTGGTTCTATGTTACTATGTATTGTTAATCAGATCAACGGTTAATCTGAGAAAGAAGAAATATTGAGATTTTGTTTTTAAGCAATTTGGAATGCAAAACACATATCAATCATTTATTAAATGACTTAAGCAACTGCGTGTGATGCATGCTTTTTTTTTAGTTCCATATTGGATATCCATAATATTTGCTAATGCTTGGTGCTTGTTTATTATGCACTTGCTACATTTTGCCGATCCTGTATGGATGGTATGATGGTAATGACATGATTTGGTTTCTTTGTTAGTGATACTGAAAACTCTCCCTCGATTCAGTAATCCTTTGTTAACCATATCAGAATTCAGAACACTTGTAATATTGATAGCAGAAGTTTATTCGAACACCCATAAGGTGTCGGTTGCCTTTGTTAATTGGGCCACAGGCGGTAATTGGGTCTTGGTGGGGAAATTCCCTACCTGGATCTACCGTAAGGAGGTTAGATGCTCTAGTCATATAAGTAGTTCAACAGTGAATAGTTTGATACTGGGATTCCTCTTTGAGGCTCAAGATGAATTCCGGGCACACAATGCTAAGCTTTTTTATATCATTATTAGCTTTTGCTAGAATTATATGTATGTTGCATTTTTTTTCCATTTCTATGTTGCAAAGTAGATGTAAAAAATCCTTTTAGTAGCTACAAACAATTGTAATGCGACATATTTGGAGTAGAGTTCGCTATGAAGAAAAAGCATTTCTCAAAATAAAATGATTTAAAGATGAAATGATACAAATACTTTTTATTATAAGTTATAATCTGATTGTCCAATCAATTTGAAAACGGTGTATTTGAAATATCTTGGCAAATTAAGATCCGAAAATTAGTTATCTCTAGTATTTGCATAATTAGCAAGACCTGTTTTTGGTGAATATCAGAACCTTTTAAAGCTAAATAGCTTACCCCACCAACCAACCCCCCCCCCCCCCCCAAAAAAAACCCCCTCCCCACAACCCCGTATTTGAGTGCAGGACTTGAAGTCAGAAATAAATGTAATGGCTATTCAAATTCTAAAATTACAGTCATGAATGCATACCGTGGATGTATTTTTCTGTACTAATTGCACTCTATTTTTATATACTAAAAAGTTGCAAACATGCATCTTCAACATCTGCCAAATAATTTTTGTCTTCAACTAGCTTATTACTTAGTATTACATAGTAGGTAGCATTTCCTTATTAGTACAGTGATAATAATGAGTTTGAAATCACATTTAAGGAGATTATACGCCATTGCATCAAAATACAATTGACTGTATTTTGAAACAAGAGACAGTAACTACATTGAGATATCATATATATTTGCCTTGCCTGGCTCAGAGTCTTGTCTTTGCCACAATACCTCCGATTAGGATGACCTTTCACAAGAAACATTAATGTTCATTTTGAATTTACAAATTATAATGGATATGTATCTTCATGTGCATATTCAGTTTATGTTCCTAAATATTCAGATAAATTGCTACCACTTTTGACAGTCACAACACATTCCTTCCAGAAACTTTGTACTGGTTCTAATCTCAATATTTTCGTTTATGTCCTTTTTTCTTATGTCTGTATTAAAATATAAATTTATGCTATTTTACTTGCTAAATGATCTAGCTTTTAGAAGAAACTCGGGGACTACTCCATGCCGCCGAAGAGAAAAGGCAAGCATCAATCTCAGAGCTTTCAGTAAAACACCAAAAGGCAAATATTTATCCTTTCTGCATATCTAATACAACTTCCGCTGTCAATCTATGCAGTATCAAAAATTGTGATTATTTTCTGATTATTTCAGCAACTGGAAAATTTGGAAGCACAAATTGCTGATGCAGTATCAGAAAGAACCAAAGCAGCTTCCACAATCTCTTCACTGCAGGTGAAGTACACTGTCATTCACCTAGGTTAGAGTTGGATTCATTGTCTTATTGTTGAGCCATATAATTGAAAATTATATGTTATGGGCAACATCAGAGTATATAGTTCCAAGGCACTGACCTTTCTTTTGTCATTATGGAAAAATATTCGACCTCAAGACCTTTTGCATTAATTTTGCAGTTAATTTATTGATTTTGTAACTCAATAATTTTTGCATGTGTGTGCTTACTGGCCATGGTAATTTTCGTGTCAAATTTAGAAAACTCTTATACTTAACGCGCTGAATTATTTTTATAAATAGACCATTTGATGTCTAGGGTGGAAATGTGTGCAAAATGTGCAAATGCCAAAATTTCTAACTTCTTATGTACTTTAATAAACATGCATAAAAAGAAATTATAGTTCTTTTTCTCAGAAAATGTTCTCGTTTAGAATTTTAATAATGTTGTCGAGAATGTTCTTGTCACGGAGAAGCGAGTTCTCTCTACTTCAAATTTGCCGTTATATACATAGAAATGTACTCTTGTTGTTCCCAAAAAAGAAATTGTCGAACCGTGGTTTTCACTGAGAAACCTTTGCCTCCTGATTGATTATGGTTTCTAAGCTATAACCTACAACGGCATTAGTGTAAAACCATTATGCTTGATTCTAGATGAACAACTTTACCTTTACCTTTTGCAGATGTTAGTTGCTGAAAAAGATTCCAAAATCGCAGAGATGAATGCATCTTCATCTGGTGAAATTGCAAGACTTGGGGCATTGTTGGGAGAGGCAAAAGAAGAGCTTATTCAGCTTAGAGATAAGCATGTCCGGTTAATACATTATCTATTTCAATTTTTATTTCTAATTTTTAGTTATACACATCATAATCGAGGTTAAGGAAACTAGCATATATTCTGTCTCTAGCATTGAAATCAGTTTATTTTCTTATCTTTTTCCCCTTTAAAAGAAAAGAAAAAAGATAGAACGAAAAAATTATTTCCTTTACTAAAAGTTCTGTTAACATAAATCAATGAACACGAGTTGGTATACAGCCGTACAATGTAAATTCAACTTTTATCATTTATAGATTAGTCACACTTACACATGTAGAAATATTAATCATATAGGTAGATTATCAAGTTGCTCAAATATTTTTATTGTCTTTATGTATTATTTAGTATGTTTCTGTCATTTACCAGCCATCAAATTTTCCATACTCAGATTGCCTGTTATACCCAGATAATTTTTATCTTAGCCAGAAAAGTGTGTTCATTTATATGGCTTCTAAATTGATTTGGGTTTTGTGTATTTTCTCTCTCTCCATATAGATACTCTGTGTGCCATTGTTTGCTTGACCCTGTGGACATGGCTTCTCTTCGTGTAGGATATTGTAGGAAACACATGATCATGATAGATTTTTTGTTTAAGAAATTATAACTTATAATCCTTACTATTTCCAACAGACAAGGATTCATTTCCACTGTGAAGCTCATTATGTTTTCTATATTATTATATACTTCTTAAATTATTAATTTACTCTTTATCAACTTGATCCTTTTTGGGCATTAAAAACTTGCTGTATGCAATTGACTCTGGGTGGAGGCACATTTACCAAGTTTTTTTTTTAATTTTAATTAGAAAATAACACTGAATTAGAGGTCTATTTCTCATGTGTCAGGATTATTCAGAAAAATGTTCAGATATCATTATTCAACTAATTTATTATAATTTTTATTTACATGGGGTTCTTAATCGTCTATCAGGCACAAGAAAAACAGAACTGGGAAGTAACCTGTCAAGAATTACGAACTAAACTGGAGGCCTCGGAGGGTGCTTGCCTGCGATCAGAAATCGAAGCAGCCAAAATGAGAAGTGAAATTCCCACTGAGTAATTTATTGATAATTTAAGTCCTCCAGAGTATTACATGACATTTTTGTTATTAATAATGGCAGGTCAGTTGGAATTGGAACTATCTATGCAAAAACAATTGTTAAGTACCAGGGATTCCGAACTTGTAACTCTAAAAGATGAGGTTCATTTTCATCTTGCTAAAACTTGGATATTGTGCCGGAACATTTTAAATAACTAAAATTTACCGGTGAATAACATCAGTTCCTTTCTAGGCTTTTAAATTGTTCTCTGTATTGAAGTATTTCGCTGCTGGTAACTGTTTCAAATTTATTCTATACAGTATATGTACTATGGTTCATCTAGTTAATTTAATGAGGATATGGTTACATTTTTACATTGTGAATTAGAGCGTAAACCGCTAACTGATGAAATTCTGATGTTATGAAAGGTAAGCTGAAGGTTACTACAGCTTTCATCTTCAACTCTCTTTTACCTGCCACGCCACCTTATAAAATAAAGATTAGCACATATAGCAGTTTCACACGTGATCAGTTATCTTATTGTTGTTGCCATTACTTGAAATCTTGAACATCCTTTCTTTTCTCCCCTGTAGAATAAGTACTGCTGTTTTTTTTTCTTTCTGAAAAAGGAAGATTAATTTACAGATCTGTATTGTTTTGATAAATTCTTGACAATTCTTAATATATTACAAAATGGTAAGCAAAAGGCAACAAAACTCCACAATCTTTCTCAGTTTATTGTGTACTGATTTTGGTTACATGTTCAAAAATGTAGCATTTTAAAAAAGTTAGGT
Organism: Allium fistulosum; assembly: GCA_030737815.1. NCBI lineage: Eukaryota > Viridiplantae > Streptophyta > Magnoliopsida > Asparagales > Amaryllidaceae > Allium > Allium fistulosum. The sequence continues at coordinate 1,031,521,540 of CM060902.1, forward strand.
TAACTTGTGCACTTGGAAGAATTTTATGTCAATGAGGTGCAATAATCTTAACAATCTTCAAAATTACAAAATGGAAAGCGGAAAGTAACAAAATAAAAATAGAAATAAAATAATGATCACTTGCTCTAGAATGTGGTTCAATTTATTATATATTGTATGTATGTTAGATGCTTGATGGTTTCCAAGTATAATTTGTTTTTTTTCAATAACCACCATCCAATAGGTAAGGCCTTTGGTAATGTGATCAAAGGTTTGGGTTTGATACACTGAGATTCAATGATCAGTTATCAATTTTCAGAAGAAAAAAATTGGTATAATCGTTTTACTCCACCTGAATTTTCACAATGTCACATCTATTTGAAGTTCCGAAACCAAATCGATGCCCAACATATATTTTCACAATGTCACATCTAATTTTTGCCAAAACTAAATTCAATAAGCTCAACATCGTGTTGTACGCTTTACTGCCACAACAGAAGCTGGTAAAAGATTCGCAACATTATTTTTTACAGTTTTAATGGCTAATTTTAAACTTGATCTTGCACCTTGGTTGATCCAAATACACAATACATCCTCTGAAATAGTCTACGTATAAAATTCGCTTCTCATAATTTACCATGCAGTTGATAATGGGTTTTAATATATTTTGTAAAATTTACCGCAGATAAATAATTTAAGAAGTGAGTTTCTTGCATACAAAGAGCGTGCTCATGCACTTCTCCAAAAAAAAGATGCGGAGATATCTGCAGCTAAGGACTCAGAACTCTTTAAAGCTCAGGAGGAAGCACTCAATGTATTTAGCTAAGCTTAGAATGATGGATACTAAAATTGAGTTTAATATTAAGGCATTGAAGTATTTATTACATTTGAATTGTTTACACTAGGAAGCTGAAAGAGAATTGTTGGCTGTTATAGAAGAAAGAGATAAAGCCATTCAGGATCTTCAAAACGCTCTGACAAAGCATGACGAAGAGATTGCAGCAAAGTAAAATCTTTTTATTTTTATTTTAGTTAAAATTAACCTTTTTTTTATATTGTAAGATGTGAATTTTTGGGATATATTGGACATCATAATAAAGTTTGTCTTTTTTGCAGAGATACAACTCTTAATGATGCTGAAGAGAAGATAAGAAGCTTAACAATGAAGCTTGATACTGCTAATGCTCACTATTTGTCAGAAAAAGAAACATGGCAAAAGAATGTAGACAGTATAGAAGAGATATGGAAATGTATTTTTCGCTTTTTCCACATTTAGGTCTTCTTTGGTTTGCAATTTCAATTTTGGACTTTTGTAAGAACCAAAATGCATTTGGTTTTCAAAACGATCAATTTAGATAATGATTTTAACATAGAAAAATGAAATCAACTTTTCTTGTTTGTCACATTTTGGGAAATGTCAAAACTATTTTCAACCTTCCTCTTCTCTTTTTTGTAATGATTAGGATTTTTCCACCTCATTCCTCTCTTCCACGCCTTTTTAAGTACATGGTGAAAACACAAAAAAAAAAAATCTAAATTCAAACCAAATAGACCTATGATATTTAACCTTATCTTATTATTTTTTGTGAACAGTATAACTATATCTGTTTTATTCTTGTAGTGAAATACAGTGCTTTAGAGGCTGAAAAAGCCGTGCACTTGGATGATAATCTTCAAAAGGACTGGGAAGATCTTAAGCTGAAATATAAAAAATTGAAGGTAAACTGATGTTGTATTTTTATACATTTGCTTGATCTATCACATATTTGATCTCATGTCTAACTTTTAGGAAGAACATGATACATTCCGTGATATGGCGGATAGAACAATTGAAGAAAAAGAGAAGGAGATAGCAAAACTATTGGAAGATAATAAAAATCTTCAACGGTCTTTGGACTTGAGACCATCGGTATGTCATGAATTCCCTGTTTGCCCAGTAATTTATGTGTAGACTTCATAACAAACAAATTCTGATTAATTGTAAACATTATACATTCTTGAACATGGAATATTAAATAATTTACAACCAGTAAATTTTACTGTCTTGAACTTTGTATTTACGATAATTTGTTGGTAGTAGGAACTAGAAGTTTAGTTTAAAATCCATCATCTTATTATAACCTATTATGGCCATCTCGAGCAGTTACATAAGAGCTGTGCACTCATTACATGGTACGCAAGAGCATGAAATCTACACATTGTATCTTACTAATTTTATTAATTTGATTTAGTTAGATTAATTCATCAAATTATCTTGAAAATTTTCATTTACCTTTTTAAAATTTAAATATTGACAAGGTATATTAATGGTTGTTTTCTTTTCAGGTTGACTACAATGGAAATAGAAATTCAGGTAATTCATAGAATGGATTTCTTTGAAAACCTTGTTAAGTATTCACATTACGTGCTTTTTGTTTTATGAATTGGGTGTTGCAGACTACTTAAAGCATGATGCGCAAATTGGGGATATAGCTGCAGCAGAACAACAAATTCTGGTTCTTACTGATATTTATACTTACTTGCTTGTCTGATAATACTTTTGGGTATTATTTAATTTCAGTAACTAAATGATACCATAAATAACCTGTATCTGATAATACTTTGGGGTATTCTTTAATTTCAGTAACTAGATGATACCATAAATAATCTTAAGCATCTGGCAGTAAATTATACCTGTGTTAGATGCGTGACAGCATTGGAAAAGATAAATTGAGGAATAAATATGTTTGGGAATGGTTTTCACATGAGATGAGATAATCAATATCATTATGCTTTGATCATATCCAGGGTATTTTAAAAACTTAGTAGGAGAGACATAAAAAGCATGATAATTGTATAACAATAAATAGTCATCAGAATGATATGATTTTAAATTTGAGCTTCAAATGACCAGAGCCGTCCCTAGATTTTGCGCGAGTAATAAAATTGAATCTGATGTAATTGCTCCATGTATTTGTATAAAAGAACCAAAATATCAACTTTTATATAAAAAAATTGTTTATCAAATAATCTATTAGCTTGCAGCATGATCAGCTAACCAGCATCACATGTTTGAGACTTGTAGCGGAGGTTGCCACTAGACACCCCATGGTTAACCCGGATATGCGTTGAGAGTGCAATGCATACTCCCATATAGTTTAGAGTGCTACAAGCGTATGTTTTGTTCTTTGAGATTCAACAAATAAAAATAAAAAAGTCGAATGATTACTAGCTCAAGTGGTTACTGGTTAGAGGTATAAAGCTCTAGACCGAGGTTTTAGAGGCCATGTGTTCGAACCTACAAGACATCAAAATTAGCGTTTTTGCTTTAATAAAGTACCACTCTTATTCTAATAAATAAAGAAATAAATAAAATGTTTGTAACGAATATTTCAATGGAAAATTTGGCTAAACAGGTTTGTTTCAAAACTAACTATAGAAACAAAGTCTGTTTTTGTCATGCTGACATACAGTCAGTAAGTCGGTAATTTACACTGATAGGATATAAAAATTTGGCTTTTTTTTTGAAATTTACAATAGAATGGTTTGAGATCGCATCAGTCTAATTTTGAGGGGAAAATAAATAAATTTTGGGACAATCCTAAACCGCACCATTAAAGGTGAGGAATCTTTGGTTAAAACCGAATAAACATGTTTTTCGATCAGTTTGGTTTGGTTTTGAAACTATATTGATTTAGAATCGATCCGTAAAAAAATTAGTTTGGTATCGATTTAACCAAATTAACCGAACTTTTATTATAATGTCAAAGTTACTAATTTTGTTAGATTAGTTTAGCGGTCCAAATAAATTTTATCGTCAAAATTACTATTAAAAAGTATACTAAATAAGAACAATAATATATTTATGTTTTATTTTAACATGCAATGAATATTCGAAACATAAAATGTCAAATATTTTTAGTTCGGTTAAATCAGATAACCAACCGAACTTAATTCGGTCGGTTTGGTTTGGTTTTCATTTTTGTTGATTTTAGTTCGCTTTAATAAGTTTCATCATCGAATCAACCGAATCAACCAAACACTCACTCCTACCGCACCATTGTACACTGACATGAATTTTTTTTTTGATACTAAGAGCGGTACTTCATTCAAACAGAGTGCTCATTTTGATGTCTCAAAGGTTCAAAACTACGACCTTTAGAACCTGAGTCTAGAGCATCATACCACTAATCAGTTGAGCTAGTGGTCCTTGACGCTGGCACGATTTTAAATCGCGTCAACGACTATACGCCAACATGGTAGAAATATGAATGCTTTTGCTATTAGTTTTGAAACAGACATGTTTATGTTACTGTTTGCCAAGTGTCTTGAAACAAGAAAATTTCCTAATAATTTTTTATATAATAATATTAGTGATTTTGGTTTAATTTCTAAAATACTTGGTCAATAAAAATAATATTCATGTTGATGAAGTTATATTGTACTAAACTAGGAGGAAAAATTAGCAACTGGAAGCACCAAAATGCCAAAGAGTCATTGTAGTGTGTGTATATAGAGAAAACAATAAATGAAATATAAATGGGGTTGTTAATAAATATGCAAGATGGGGAAAAAAATCAAAAAAATATTATATTTACTGAATTGCGACATAAGCCTACCTTTAGCTAATAACATATCCATTATCTCAGATCTCTACCACATTTCTCTTGAAATTTCCACACAAGATATCTCGTATCATAGAAGATCTCAAACGAGATGATAGTATCTCGGATGTACATCTCGGATCATAAAGTACACATCGCGACTATTTTGGTATAATTTTCGTGTTCAAAATTGATGTTGTAATGTATATTAAAACAATTATTATTCAAAATATAAAATATAAAATTGTAATGTATCTTAAACAGTTATTATTAAAAATATAAAATTAAAAATTGTAACATACTTGATTTGCTTATAAAAACGAGTTGAAACGGATGTTTTGAAGAAAAAAGGAAGCTTGGTTGGTTTGGTAATGATTGAATAATATCCTCTTTATTCGCACATTGGAACGAATGAAATTGTTTGTTTGGACTCATGATTTAAAAAATACATGTAGGGTTAGTAGATAGTAACTGAATCGAGTAATTTCTTCCGAACCGATATGAAAAGCTAGAAATGTTGTGTATAAGAAAAATATATAATTTTGGATGAGATTTTGATTCATATTCCGGGTGAGATTTGAAATATTTAAGATGAGACGATTGTCAAAAGAGATATGAATGTCGTCTCGTCTAAGTGTGAAAAGGAGATCTCAGAGGAGATTTCAAAGGAGAACTAGAAGATATAAAACCATGCATATCCTATGTGCTGAAATAGTTTATGATAGATGTACAAGAAGCAAGGTATACATCGTTACATCTACTACTAGGAAATTATAGGGCACTTTTTGAAAACCAACTATTAGTGGTCAGCTAGCCTGCACTTACTCAGAGTCAGCCCTGAAAATGACTATTATATAACAAGACAACCTAACATGATTGTCAAATTGAGTTCACACCCGAGAGTCTGACCCCAATCAGATGATACCGATGAAAATCCAGGTCATGCCCTGAAAATAACTATAAACTTGTTTTGAAGAAACAACAAACTATTGTGTTTCCTTCGAAAATGTTGAAAAATTGTTTTTGGGGAAGTTGGGTATTTGTTGGTCTAAAATACTGACCTATTGAAAGAAATATATAGTCAGTAAAATACAAGAAGGGAAGTATTCCCAACACAACGTAGCAGCTTAAACTTTGAACTTTAAAGTATGAGCTATGAATGTTTCTTTTGAAGACCATGCAAAATTAACCTTGTAAATTACAATAGATACTATAAAAAATAATTGCTATGCCATGCGGAAAGTTTTAACATCAACGTTAGGAAAGAGTATTAGAGTCAATTTTTGGATACTTTAAACTGATCGACCAGCACGTTTGACATGCCTTATGTTGAGTGCGATTTTGTTCACTCTTCTTTCAAAGTGTGAACAAAAACACTCGGCTCTTATTGGAGGAATCCAGGAGGTCCCATATGTGCTCCATCAAATTCCTCCAATAGAAGTAAAGTGTTTTTGTTCACACTTCAAAATAAGTGTGAACAAAATTCTATTCCCTTATGTTAGATATTTGCTTACGTCAGATCAGACATAGGTTACTCAAAATTCACAAGTCCGATTGAATGTTGCCACATTGGAAAAAGAGAGGTAATGTCAGTTTTGGTTTTATGTTTGATGATATGAGTGATGCATTAGATATATTTAATGGCCTTACGTCTGATGTAAGGGTGTTAATTTTGTGTTATTATCAGGGTTTGAGGTATCAGACGGTACCCCGAAATTTCGGTGGTACCATACCGGTATCGACTATAACCGAACCGGAACCGAGCATAAATTTCGGTTCCGGCTAGGGTTAAAAAAAATCGAAACCAAATGCACAAAAGCAAATCAGAGGAAATCAAACTAAAATCAAAGGAAATAGAAATCGATTGAAAAACTTACATGCAAAAATCAAACTTCGACATCATCTCGAACTCGAATTTGAAGGAAATCGATGATTTTTTTTGTTTTTTAGCCTTCGGCATCTGCTTTGGTTTTTTTTCCTCATGCCACTCGAAGGTTGAGATGATTGAGAGACAACGTTTCTACTGGGTTGCAACTGGAGTGTATATTTTTATATAATTTAGGCTTGGGCTGACTTGGGCTGCCAAGTAATTTTCTGTTTTAATTGAGTAATGGTTATTTAGAACAATAAAATAACTAGGATTTAGCTTAATTTATTATTAAGTTTAATTTGATTAGGGTTTGGTATAATTTAATTTACAAAAGATCATTATTACATTTTTATTAACCATTGAAAATCGAAATTGGGACCGAAACCGAAACTTCCGAAATTTCCGAAATCGTCCGAAATTAAGGAAAATTCAAATGACCGAAAACGAGTTCTCGAACCTTGGTTATTACCGTAAATCAATCTTACATGTCAACTTTCAATCTAGTTCAATATGTTCAAGAATGCATGCTGACTCAACTCCAGTTTACTTAAACCCTTTGTCCGCTAACACACCCTTAGACGTATCGAGATTCAAATGAAATTTTTCTTTAGATTTTTTGTGGGGACTCTCCCATGGTTAGAGGTCTCGGTCGAAATCCTGAAATTTTGGCCAGCTTGGACCGGATTCGGAGTGTAACGATCCGAGATTGACCTTGGATTTCAGTTCTGGTCAAAAATGACAACTTTTTTTTAATATATATACTATCACTAAATAAGAAGAGGTAGTAAGAGGGAAACCTGAAGAAAAATGAGATAAAAAAAATCTAACAGTCATTAATTTATGAACCAGAAGGAAGAGGAAAAAGAAGAAAAAGAGGGCAACGTACTACACGGTTCATTTGTCTTCTCTTGCTCTTAATGAAAGCTCTGTGCTTGCTTTCCCTTTTTAATGAATTGTATAATTTATGCAAAATTGCGTATGTTCAGAATATACTTTTTGCTAGAAAATTAGTTATCAAATATATATGAATTATATTTACAGCATATATAGAAAATGAGTTAAACCATGTAATATTAATAACATGGTTTCATGTGGTGGAACCCAGTGCACGAGACTCCCGTACGATAGCGGGTTCTGTGGAGGTCGATAATGTACGCAGTCTTTCCCTCGCATTGCGAAGATGCTGTTTCCGAACTCGAACCGGGACGCCTAGATCACCATGCGAGTGATCTAACCGTTGCGCCAAAGCTCCACATCAGTAACATGGTTCCATGTAATATAGAAAATTAGTTATCAATAATAAGTTATTGAAAATATTTTAGTGACATAAGTAGAATTGTAGTTCTATGATTGTCGATATTAATACCAAAATCTACAACTAATTATTGAGATTAATTAGTTCTGAAACTGAAACCTTTAATGAAATTTCTGAAACCGAAACAAACCGATATTTTCAAAAATTTAAAAGATCAAAACCCTATCGAAACCGAGTTCTCAGACCTTGGACTCTGCATAAGATCCTTCGTTTTTAAAGCTCAACCTTTTGTTTTTGTGGAACATTTTTTCCTTAAAGACGGTGGCATAATATCCCAAATACCTATGTGTGCCACTTATTAGAATTCTTAAACTTACATTTTTTTTCCTTTTTAGTTTATTAATAGAACTTAAATTTCAGTTTTTGGCTAGACAACAAGCTCAAAGGGAAGAGGAACTTGCTCAATCACAGAGACACATATTAGCACTTCAAGTAAGCTTTTCAGTGCCAGTACTTTGTTTATAACAGCCTTTTCATATTCAGTACAAACATGTTTTTCTCAGGATGAGATCGAGGAGCTTGAGCGTGAAAACCGGCTACATAGTCAGCAGGTATTTACTTTTTATTTTTCTTTGACAACATTTCAAACAACTATATAATATTGTAATATGAATGTAAGAAGCACTTTTTGCTCTCTTGCATCTCTTCCTTGGCTCTTTGCTATTATTTTCCGATTTGTCGCAGAACCCTTTTTGCTAAATAAGGTACTACTGTTAATTTTAAAACATGGTAATAATCATGCGAAGTTAGTTATCTGTATACTACAATGTTGCCTGCATCTTTATAAAGGCTGTAGTTATTTGCTATTTTTTGTAGTTATTTTATGAACTAATTTGATTTTTGGCAAAGTTTTTCCCATTATTTTTGCCATATTTCTTGCCTATTAAGGTGCAGTATGTTACTTGAAACCCAAAATCAACCAAGTAATGTTACTCATCCAGTTAATATCCTGATAATGTAGGAAGCCATGTTAAAAATGGAGCTTCGGAACCTGGAGAGGTCAAAGAAACGGGAAGGTGTAGATATGACATATCTGAAAAATGTGATCTTAAAATTACTTGAAACAGGTATATTCAAACTACTTGCTCATAAGCATTAGTATGATGAAAACAGATTTCAAGAATGTACCTTATTTTAACAGGTGAAGTGGAGGCCTTGCTTCCTGTAGTTGGAACATTGTTACAGTTTAGTCCAGAAGAGGTAGAATCCCTAACTTTTTCTCTGGTCATTACCAGTAAAATGTATAGCTTTTTACAATTTCCAGGCCACTTCTTCACCACTATTTCTATGCTAATAAAATATTTATCTTTTCTTGGTTTATACATGCACCTTTCCTTCACCAATACCAGTATTCTATTTCAGCATCCAGTCTATCATGCAGGGTTACTATTTTTCTAGGTGAAATATTGGTCTTGAATAGATCCAAGAGATCCACCTGGTTCCTTTGCATGACCTTTGCCAAAAAATAAGTGATATGTACATTGCATTAATGCATTGTAGTCAAGCTGCATAGATAGGGTTGATGGTGGGAACCCAATGTATAGCTAACCATCAAGTAATTTAGTTGAGTTGCAGTGACTTTTATATCCAACTTTTCACAATAGGCTCTCTCACTCTAGCTGCTTTATATCTATAAGGACCTGAAATATGCGGAAAAGTAAGGTTCAATGTCATATTGCTTCCTTGAACTTTCTTCGCTACCATGAACTTTTGAAATATTGAAGTCAAAGGGTGCTTCGCAATGTTTAACTATCCAATTCTGCATGAAATATTTGTAATTGATAATTTTTCTTTTTTGTTCAAAATGTTATTAAAATAATGAATAATGGTATTTTGTATTTTTCGAAAAACAATAAATATTAGTAATGCGTAAATTGATTATTTGTGAAAATGATAAATAACACCAATAGACATATACCTTTTTTTGACCTGCACTACCCCACAGCTCGCTAGGTGATGCTACAACCCTTGATACCTTTATTGTCAGATCAGACACTGTTCGTATAGGAAAACATTATAAAAGTTTTGTTATTTATTATGAACTGTTCTAGTGTAAATATAAAAAAACCCATATTACATAAATTAATGTTAATAACACTAAACTAATTGGTAATAGCAATCAATTGTTAAAATAGCCCCTTTCAAATACGTAAGAACATAATATCCTTTGCATTTCCAACCCCTTTCTCTGTCCTTTTGCTTTGCAAAGAACACATCCGAAATATTGTGAGATATTTCAAAAAACAATTAATACTAGTAATGCGTAAAATGATTATTTTTGTGAAAATGATAAATAACACCAATAGACATATACCTTTTTTTGACCGGCACTACCCCGCAGCTTGCTAGGTGGTGCTACAACCCTTGAAACTTTGTTGTCAGATCAGGCACTGTTTGTTGGGCATTTCTTCCGCATCCCCCTAGTCCCCACTCTTCGTATAGGAAAACATTACAAAAAATTTGTTATTTGTTATGAACCGTTCAACATAAAAAAAAGAAAAGAAAAAAAAAACGAACATATTACATAAACTAATGTTAGTAACACTAAACTATTTGGTAATAGCAATCCATTGTTAAAATAGCCCCTTTCAAATGCACAAGAACATAATATCCTTTTCATTTCCAAACCCTTTCTCTGTCTTTTCGCTTTGCAAAGAACACATCCGAAATATTGTGAGATTTTTTCCATAACCCCTTTAAGGTCATGTGAATATCAACTTACCCCTTTATATACTAAAATCAATCAAAATCTTATGTTGCGTTGCGTAAAACTTAACAAACCTCAAGACACTTGCTGAAACTGTCAATATTCTCACATTAATTTACGTGATTCCATTACCCATTATCTTTTGCAGATAAGAAAAATTCAAGCAGCATATCATGCATCAAATGAAACATCAAGTCCAGCCGCTCTTTTGGCTGATTCCTCATCTACACCGGGATCCATCTTCTCAAGATTCTCATTTTCTTAGTGCTAATTGATATCAATACCCAACTTCAACCGGGTGTTAAGTAAAAAGGGTTGAGATATCCCGAATTACACCCTTTTTTGGACAGGTACACAATGAGCGGTCAACCATGACTGTAACAGTTTATTATCACTTCTTATTGTATTGTATAGTTGAAAGATAAAATGTCCAAATGGAACTTATTCTTTTTATTTATTTATTTATATATATGGGACTGAACTTAAAAATGTAAAGATAATACTAATTTTCCACTTATGCAATCTTATCGTTTTGTGCTGCTTCATTGAACTGAATAGATTATTCTTTTGCTGGTGTTCTTGTATATTATCAGATTTAGCTGTCTTCATCCAGGAATATTTTCGCTTTATCCTCATTTTGAAGTACGTTAACTTGGAAAGTGGGGAACCTTCCCGCCATTCTTTAGTTTCCTCGTGGTTTGAAATGATTCAATAACATAGTACTTGACGGCATGATTATTGGATAACATGACTACTCTAGTTCAGACAGTCGCATTAGATAGCATGATTCAGACTGCGGCTATTCTTTGGACTCTGCATGTTTGTTAAGCTCATTTTTGTTGATTCTTTTCAAATATGTTGGGATCCCTTCTAATTGGAAATTTTGCCATATTAGACTGGGTTTTGAAAAAAATTCACATTTAGGTCTGTTTTGAAAGTTGTTACATTTATGTGCCACTTCTGGCCACGTTAAAACATATAGCTGGTAAAAGTGTGAAGGTGCATTTTCAAATTTCTTCTGTTAGTGATTTTTCAATTTTTTTTTTATAATGTCTTAAATATAGTGTTTTATATTTCAATTTTCTTATGGCGTATTTTGAAAAATTGCCAACGGACGAAATTTGAAAATACGAATACGTCTATACTGCTTTTTCTAACTAAGCGCTGACGTGATCAGAAGTGTTAAGTGTAACATTTTTTGTGGTAAGTGTAACATTTTTCAAAACGGGCCTAAAAAGAGCTTTTTTTTTCCAAAATTGGCCTAATTTGGCAAAATTTCCCTTCTAATTTGATCTTCTTCTCTGTTTTTACATCTAATATGATCAAACTTGTGCTTTGGCAGACGGTTTGTTGGTGGGTTGTAGTGTTGATGGTTACTGCTTATTATTTAATGCTTTTAAGGTATCAGTTTTGTGGTTACATTAGTTTAATATTTAGGTAGAAAACTATAATAATAGATATTGAACATTGACTTGATGGAAATATACCATATCCAGTTGATGCAGAAAGCAGAAGTAGCAAATCAGGAGATAAAAGTGGAAAATAGTAATAAAATGATGTTTTGTGGTTACATAGGTTTGAATAAAGCTCTGTTACAAATGATGTTTTGTAATACATGCCCAGTAATTCTGTTTCAAATGTTAAACGTTTCGATTTTGATGCGAGAGGCCAAAAATTCAAAACTAGTACAGTGTGATACGAATATATATTGATACGTGATATATTAGATGATTATAGTGGTAAAACATATATAGTATCCAATTAAAAAAAGAAACGCTATGCTATAAACGTGAAATATAAGTGGACCTGGTCTCTGTAATACAGACGGTATCCTAGGAGCAGACAACATAGATTAAGACATGCAGGTTCTCTTGATGTTTACGTACGATATCAACTGTGACAGAACAAATGATAGACAGAACAAGTGATACAACTCTACAAAAGTTACAGCTGCATAATTCTTTTATATAACTTGAGATGTGTGCTAAAATCCATAATAGAATAAAACCGTCCGATTCTTCATTAGATAAGATCTTTAGCAAGCTTAACTGGGTATTTTATAGCAGTAGAGGACTCGGTTTATAGCAGGTGCTGATGTGCATCTTCAGTCTCATCGTTGCTCTCATCTAATGAACAACAGATTCTGAATCGGCGGATAGTTCCAGGTGCTCAGGAAAACGCCTTACTGCTGCAACCTGTATATTCTCAGGTAAAAGGCATTGCAAAATGAACCTAGTCTTGCAAACCGATTGTCCCATCCAGGAATAGGATTCCCAGTCAAACGCATGCAAACATCATTAATGAAATGATTGCAGTTTTTGGCAATTAAATGGTATGTATTAACATGATATTTTCCAGAGAGGTGTTCAATGAACTGACGAAACTCAGATCGTGTTAAATCAGCAGTTATAAAACCAGGACAGCTTTTTGGTTCTACTTCCAGTACACCACTACTTGGATATTCATGAGCTTCAAAACTATATTCCATGCCATATATTTGGATCTGTGAGTGTCGATCCCAAACCCAAACCAATACAACAAGTCGTAGATATTCAAATAGACATGCACGGTCGTATTTTTGCCGTCTTCTTTCCTATCATTTGCCATTTCGCAGCAAAAGAAGAAGATTTGGACATGAGAAGGTATTTTACAATTTCAACCCTAAGATACTCTAATTTCCCTTGATATTGAAGCACAAAATTTAGAGGGAAATGGATACCCTAAAGAAAAGAAGAAAACAACATGTGTATAAGATCAATAGCCCATTTTATTTAGCACCATTTGTAGCCTTCTAATATCAACCATTTAGTCCATGTGACATAAGGAAGAAATAACAAATATTTAAATAGAAACTTTTGGTTGATATCAAGGATGTAACGACTCAGAATTTTGAATACTTCGTATTTAAATATCTGAATTATTTAAATATTTGAATCTTGGATTAAAAGTGATTAAATTGATTTAATAACCTTCTTAACCCCCTTTTAAATCATAACTAATGATAGTAAACTTATTTTGGAAAAATGTTTACAAAAATAAATACTTTAAAAAAAAATCGATAATGTGACCGAAAATCGGTTTATCGATAAATAACTTTTTATTCAAAATAAGTTGTGCGAACTCTTGTGCACTTATCTAATGATCAAATAAACACATTAGGAACTAATTAATACACTTCTCTTCATAAAGAAAATGGAATGTTCTAGAAGTTTCTAACGGATAAGAGATATTAAAGTGTTCTAACGGTATAAGTGTATTTTGTTAAAAATGAAGTGATGGGCATGTGCGGAGGTAAGGCTTCTATGGCATGGTGTGGTTTGTTTGAGGGGGGGGGGGGGGATGAGAACAAGCTTAGACAACATTATTTTGAGTCTATATAGGGAGAGGCATACCTTGTTAAATAATCATAAATTCACAAAGCAAAACCATACTTCTTTAATGTCTTCTTCTTCTCTAAATGTTCTAAAATAATTTTTTGCAAATCAACTCCAAATCTACTCAAACTCTGTCATAAGCCTTAAGATAATATTACAACACCTTCCACCATGTTATATTTGGAAGAAGCAAAGCATGCCCTCCCCACACTCAATGGACGTAAGAAATTATGGAATTTTAGCCTTGGAAAAACAAGTTTAAGCAAAGAGGAAAGAAAGAAGATGGTTGCAAGGTGATGGTAGGAAGTGTTTTTGAATTTGGTTGTGCTTGAGCATGTGTTTGACTTGAATCTAAGTGAGTTATCTCACTATCTTGTTTGTATATATCGTGTATATATATGTTGTATTTGAAATATAAAGTTAAAGTAACATTAACTAATTAAAGTTATAAACTTTGGACCCCTCTTGCTTTTGAAAGCAAATGACGACTTTATAATGTATAACATCACTTTTATTACCCTCTTAAACATGTGGCGTGACCTTGACTTGATGTTTAAATGACTGTTTGGATTATGTGTTGAACTGAAGTATGTTTGAAAGTGTTTGAAGCAAAAACAGTCGCTATAAGTGCACTTCGATATCCCTTAACTTTAATTTGTGTAAATTGGATATTTTTGATCTTAACTTGGGATGATTTGATTTGGTTGTTCTCTACACATATTTTGGTGCATTTGTAAGTAAGGAAATAGTTTGAAAAATTATAGAAATTGTGAACCAAAGTTGTGAAAGTTGAAGCAAAAATGTGGTTATAAATACACTTTCTAAATATAATTTGTTTTCGGGAATTTTTACAAATAAACAAAAAGATATTTTTAGGCGTTTCTTTCCATGGTTTTTAAGTACCCTAAGGGTTGTATTTACTATAAAAATTTCAACTTAAATCATTTGTTAAAGTGGTTAAAATTAGTCGTAAAGATTGTGCATTTCAATGTTGTTCTTTTACAAAGACTTTTAAAACAAATTATAAATGCTGTAGTAAATTGCTTATCGTTTTAAGTGATTAAAAATGATATTTAAATTTCGTATTTTTCTCTAATCTTTTTAAAGAAGTTTTCTAACCTATTTTGAAATATTTTAAAGTTGGTTTGAAGTTTACATATATATTTAGGAATTATATATATATTTCAAAGTAATGAGATTTTATATTATAAAACATGTTTTTCATCAAATTATAAATTAGTTATTTTCAATTAATATTTTATATAGATATTTAAAATCTATCTACAAGTACTTTTAAAGTATATATAAGTTTTTAAAAAGGTAATTGACTAGGCTTAACACTAAAAGCCGACGAGATAGACTTCTCTATTTGTGAGAGTTAAGATTAATGTCGAATAGCGATATGAGCAATAGAGCTCTAACCTACCGGTTTCACACATGACCGAGGAATAGTTAAGTTGGAATATTGGAAATGTGTTGATCTTGCTGTTTACTTATTTGTTTGAAAAGTAATTAACTTTGCTTAACGCTAAAAGTCGATGAAGTGGACTTATCTATTTGTGAGAGTTAAAAGTTGATGTCGAGTACGGATATGAGCAACAGAGCTCTAACCTATCGATTTCCCTCTTGATCGAGGAATAGTTAAGCTGGGAATGTCGAAAATGTGTTAATCATATTGTTTTCTTACTCGTTTATGAAAGTCATTAATAATGTACTTAATACAAAAAGCCTACGAGGTAGATTTATCTATTTGTGAGATCCAATAATAAAGTGTCCAGGAAAGGCTTTGATATGCAACCGGTGCTCTAATTTATCTGGCTTCACTCTTGGACGAGAAATAGTTAAGTTGGAATGTCAGAACGAGTTAAGTGTACGAATCATGATTTTTATAAGCGATCGTTTTTAACTAGATAGTCGCTTAGTCGACTATCGAACTTAATCAAATATTGTATTAGATCTTCAAAAATGTTTAAAGATAATATTTGTATGGATTGATTTTGGGTTTGTTATGACAATGTGTTGATAACGTTTGTCTTTAACCATTTTTTATTATACTTATGAATGCAAATAGATCTTTAAAAGAATGTCTTAAAGAGAAGTATAACTGAAATGTTTTTGGATTTGTAGTGACAATGTTTAAGTAACATTGGTCTTAAAACTTTTTGAATGTGTTTATGAAATTACTTAAATCTTTAAAATAGATATTTGAAGGAAATTATAAGTAAGAAATCTTTTGGAGAAAGACAGAAAAAACAAAGGTTTTAAGTAAGGAATCTTGTTAATGATTTGTGAATATATTTTTGTAACATTTGAGATAAGTATATAAATACATTTTGAAGTATTAAAAGAGTATAAATGGATAGTAGAAATTCATAAATACTGTTTTATTAGATAAAAGAATTTTTACTAATAAAAGAGGTTTTAATTGATAAAAGATTAATTAAACAAAAAAGGAATTAGAAGTCGCTTATGTGACTTAATCGTGCTTTATATGACTTGATCATGCTTAGTACGTTTACTTGTTTACGGAAAACATTTAGTCGGATACTTAGCATAGCCGTTGAAGTAGGCTTGTCTATCTATGGGAGTTAAGACTGATATTCAAGTAGGGACATAAGCAATAGAGATCTAACCTACGGCTTCACTCTTGATCGAGGGATAGTGTGAGATGAAAATATCAGAAAGGTAATAAGTACACGAGACTTGGTTTCCATATGCGATCATCTCATTATTTTTTAATGACCAAAATAATCGATTCAGTCTTGAGGAGACCCAGATTAGTAAGTGTTTTACTTATCGAAAACCATTTCAAGACTAAGATACGTGTTCTATCTATTGGAAGTGGATCTGTTCGAGATGTTGGGATCCATGTGTGGTTTCAAGATCTGTTCGCTGAAATCCATTTGGGATTGTTGTTCTGTTCGAGTGATGAAGACTCATGTGAGAGATGCCGAACATGACCTTGACATCCGAAATGATAGAAAATAGAGTAGGGGCATAACTTGGGGTTTGGCTGACCCGTGAAAAGATATTATCACTCCATATCTAGAGTATTCTTATCGAAGTTGTGTGTGGAAGTTGTTGATATTTGGGATCATGTATTTAGACGTGGACCAACTATGTTTTTCTTAATGGTATATTCTATCTAGAGATATACAATGCTCGGAGGTAGTTTCTGACCCTTGAGCAAAAGATTGGATTTCAGCTTGACCGAAGGGATCTCCACATAAAATATATTATGCGAACGTTCCTTATCGGTTTTTATTGTATCCTCTAATATGCTGTTGAATGTAGCCAATATAACCATTTCAGCTATGTTATATATTTATATTCTTCACCCTAGACATTATGCAGTGACCCGAAAATTCGAACACTTCGTTTTCGAATATCGAAACATTTTGAAATATAATTAAGTGTTATAAATATGATTTTATAACCTTGTTAATCATCAAATAATTTAATGAATAATGATAAGGAACTTGTTTTTGAAAAGTTTTTAGAAAAATACATCCTAGGAAAAATCGATAATATGACCGAAAATCAATTTATCGATAAACAGCTTTTTGATCGATATAAGTTGTTTGAACTCTTGTGCACTTAATCAATAATCAAATGAACACATTAGCAACTAATTAAAACACTCTCCTCTTCATAAAGGTTGGAATGTTCTAGAAAGTTCTAATAGGATAAGAGATATTATCATGGTAAGGGTAAAGTGGTAAAATGAATAAATGAGAACTGACATAAAGTTGTCGTGATAAGAAGCAATTAATGTCATTAAGGGTTTGAGGGGTTTTTGGTCTTTTTCCATCATCATTCCTAAACCTATATAAGGGGGGTACAACTCTAAAAATAAATCACAAATATTCCTAAGCTTTGAGCTAAAATATCCATGGCTTCATCTCCTTCTTCTTCTTAAATTCCTAAAGCAAATAATTTACAAACCATCTTCAAATCACCTCAAACTTTGAGGAAAGCCTTGCCACCATATAACAAGACCTTCTACCTAGTTAGATTGTGAAAAAAAAAGCCACACTCCCCCTCCTCTCAAGGCCATGAGCATTCTAGAGGGTTTGAAGGTGTAACAACCCGCCAATCCCCACAATTCAAGTTGACAATAAACTACATATGTCCAACCCAAATTGAACGGAACGACGAATAATTAGAGTAAAGAAAGAAGAGAAGAGAAAGAAAGAAAAAGGAATTAAAAACAAACAACACAGAATCTCACAGCAAAAAGAATAATCTATAATATACAATAAATCTTTACACAAAGAAGAAAAATAATATACATACATCAAAATCAGATTACATAAATAACCAACCATCAGGTTGAACAGTTATAACAACATGTCCTCAAAAATGTTGATAATTTCAACAATAATGCAGCGGAAAATAAGTAAATACGGGAATACATCATGAAGACCTCCAGCTCGTTCCTTGAGCTCCAATGCATCCAAAGCAATCTGTAAATATGCTCGGTCTGACCCGAGCATTATAATAAAATAACACACGAGTTAGTCTAGAAAACTAGCGTGAGAAAACACACCTAACTGGATTTTGAAGTTATGGAAAACCTTTGAAAATCAAAAGTATCCCGTAAGACCACGCCGCACATAAACACGGACGAGTTTTTACCTTACGATTACCAAAACATTTCATATAAAATTCTATGATATTATAATAGTGTCTAAGATACAAATACTTATTAATCATAGCCAGAATTGTTACATTAATTAAATTCTAGCATAATAGGCATACAACTAAAACCGTAAAGGCTCATATAGGAGAATGAATTCCATACTATGTCAAGGTAAGGAACTACCTTCCAATGGTGCATCTCTAGATAAAATGCATGAGGATTTGACAAGAACATCTTGTACCCCTGCCACACAGGACTGGCCTACCACTTGACTAGTAGTACCGAATATGATCACCCCTTCCGTTAATGGGCCTCGAAGCATACATGAGTAGATAGTAATCGACCTAGATTTGGGATGAACATACCCTGATGGGAGCGATCCACTTAGCCCTGCTGCATGCTCGATTTTTGTCATTTCCTGGTTGATGAGGCTCGAGGCTACGTTTTACTTTTATATAGCACTTCTCACTTGGAATGCTACACTGCTCTCCAGGCAACAATGCAATGCCATCATTCATTTATACAAGTTCGTTCTAGAACTGAACGAAACGCTTGAGAGTTCCGTCTTCAATTCCATCATCTTCAAGATATCTTCACTTTGAAACGCTTAGGTTAGATCGAAGTGGTTTTCGACATACCCGATCTTGGTCTCTTTGAAACAACATTCAATAATTTCTGGTAAATTCAACCCCGGTTCTTTAGGAAATAAATAGTCAAAGATAAGAGCGGAGATCACCTCATAACCGTTAGTGGACGGATGTCCTTATCATTGTCCTAGGAGAACGAAACGAGGTTTATACGCACAACACAACATCATTGGAGATGACTGTGCTATATAACTCACGTATTTCTCTTAGATATTTCCGATGTTACGTTTTGGGTTCAAATTTGATAGTCGGTTATTTAACTATCCATAAACACACATCAAAATCAAGGTTTATTCCATAGGAAAAACCAACATTGGTTAAGCACATAAGCAACCACTAGCCTCTTTTAAATAAATCATTTCATTAACTAAAATCACTTTGTAAATATTTGTACCAAAATACCTTTACGAAGATTCATTCACAACCTTTATATTTTCAATACTTGGAAAATATCCATATACTTATCTCAACGGTATAAGTATATTCACAAAACAAAGAAAGGTTTCCTATTTACACATCTGTAGGACAAATTTATAAATTCCTTTATAACTGTCTAAAACCTATTTATAACCCCATTCATAAATCTCTGAAATCATTTATAAACTCCCTTTTTAAGATTTCCAAAATCATTTATAAACCCTTTATAAATCCATAAGACCATTTATAAAGCTCCTTTTATAAATCTATAAACCCATTTCAAAAATTCTTTTACAAATATCTAAGAACATTTATAAAACTCTTTTTACCCTTTAACTAACCCTCTTTTAAGTTTTTCAAACCATGTTATAAGATTCCTCTTATAAAACCCACATTTGTTTATAAAATCCTATTTATAAACCTCGAAAACATTTATAAATAAATTATAGGGGTTTTTAGGCTTAGGGAAAAAGTTTGTGAAAAATTTAGTTTCAGGGACAAAAAGTTTATTTTTTAGACTGAAAGACAATTTTTAGTGTAAATCACAGAATGATAGTTGCAACTATCATTTTCTGTTTACACTATAAAGTGTCCTTCAGACTAAAAAACAAACTTGTTGTCCTCGAGACTAAATTTTTTTGCAACTTCTTCCCTGTACCTATTTCCTGTAAATTATAATCATCTACTTTAAAACACTATTATATAATAATGAATAATAATTAACTTCAAAACATCTTAAAAATAATAATTAATAATTTCATAACATTATTAATGAAACAATAATAATTTATCTTTAACATTAGTATAAATAATAATAATTAATTTCTAAAACCTTATTGATAAATAATTATAATTAATTTCAAACCATATTAATAATTCAAATAATTAACTTTTCAAATACTAAAATATTGATAAACAACTTTAAAACAATATTAATATAAATAAACAACTTTTAAAACATAAATATTCCTTGATAAAAATTCGTACTTAAATTTCAACATAACCATTTCCATATTTATAAAACAATAATTTATAAATCTCCTTCTATTTTATAAAACTTCCTTTTATAAAATCCCTTTATTTATAAAAACCCATTTATAACTCTATCTCTTTATAAATCTCACTTATTTATAAAAATCCCATTTTAAACATCAATTACAATCTGTTTTTAACGTTGCTTCCATGTGTATTAGTTTCTTTTATAAATTCCTTTCAATTTATAAAATATCATTAACATCTCCAAATTTACCCTCACTTTCAATTTCCAAATAGAATCAACTATTTTTCTAAAACAACATTCCACATCTTATTATAGATCCATAATTTGTGATTTATTTCCCAATTTATCCACTGATAAAAGTTTTCCTTAATTTATAAACACGTTTATAAATCTATGCTTTTATAAACAAAAATACGCGTTTACAAATCTTCACTTCATTTGTGAAATATCACTTTTATAAATTATCACATTTATAAATTCCACATTTATAAATAAATTATAATATATGTACATATATATATACCACTTTATATAAAACAGTTAATAAATATTTATATCAAAATATTTCTATCTTCTTTTTAAAGTCATATCCCTTTATTATAAAAGGCGGACTTATTTTTAGGATTTTAAAAATCTTTATTCACTGTTCAAAAATCTTTATTTAAAATATTTTATAAAATTATAAATTTATAATCCCTAAAAATCATACCTTTTACTTTGGTTAAAATAAGTTCATTCTCTTAGTAATTTAAGAATTTTTATTAATATTGTATTTTTGAAAATCACTAAAAATCATTTTAAAAACTAATTCTTTATTTTATAGTATTTCATAATACTAAAAATATGGCCCAGAGTTACTATGGCACTAAATAGGGAAAAATCATCCATGTCATCAATTATAGCATCCAACATATCATATATCAAATTATATGAAAAATAAAATCAATAATGTGAGGAATCCCGTTGGATCCCTCCAACCTGTTCCCCCTGCATCACATAAAGTATATAACCAAATAATATAAATCAACCGCTTCGAGGTGGAATTGTACAAAGGGTCATCCGCTCTTACACGGAAATGTAATAGGGTCTCATCCGCTCCAGGGGTAGAAACATATCCAAATTAACAATTAATATAGTAAATCATCCAAACAGTCATTCAATAATTCATTATCATTATGTAATATTACCGGTTAACCAAAAAGTGATTTTAACTCACTTTGGTTTCAGTTCTCGCCAAAGCGCTCCGGTTTGGAATTAAAATTGAATAGCTGTTCAATTTAAATCCAAATTCCTACTAGCTCCAAACTATCCCAATCCAAATCCATAGCGTATTACTCGTTGATACGATCAGAATGTAACTTGTCGCGTTCAACCTCATATTAAAAAGTTATGAATTTATAAACAATTGAAACAATTAAATTATAGTTAACTTTTAATTAATTAAATTATAAACCTTAATTACTCTTCCCTCCTACATTCGCTCGCTCCAGGTACGAATAAAATCGACCGTGCCAAAATCAAAATCGCGACCCCTTCGACCACGCCACCTCTGCCGCTTGTCGCGCGCTGCCTAGCTCTGCCTTGCCCGCCGTCACCATCGCCGAACAGCCTTTCCCCCGATCGCCTCCGCCACCAGAATCGACCGAACCCGTACACACAGCTACGACGAACACGGCCAAAATCTTCCCTCCACGCCACACCATACGACAATCCAACCATTGAAACCCTTCGTCGCCTCGATCTCTACATTTTGCTAGTTAGAGTCGATGATCGATATTGCTTGCGGTGGCACCGTTGGACGTGGGACGTTGGATGGAGCTATTTGAATTAGAAGGAGAAAAATTTGAAAGTAGGTGAATCCTTTGGTTTGAACGTGCTTTAATAAGGGGAAGATGGTATGGGTAGGCATGCATGAGTATGGGCTAAAGTGTTAGGACATGGACTAAAGTATGGTGTGTGTGTGTGTGTATATTTATATTATAATATCCCATTCTAAGCGCTCAAAAATCTCTAACTCTAAACAAGATGTGCCGTCTGGCGTTCTATATGTAATACCCCTATTCCAAACATAATGAAGTAGTCTCGAAGCCTAATCGATCATATACAGAAGATAGCTTTTCAACCCTAATTATATTATATAAATTCCTGAAATTAATTTATAGGCGTTTCAAAACTCGCATGACCATACGATACATCCAATTGTCGTGAAATTCGACGGCGTACAATAACTCACTAGTACGGATCCAATGAAACTAGTTTCTTCGAAATCCGAGATAGTGCCCCGAAAGGTTATTTTCACACGTTAATTTAAAACGAATTATTTTAAAAACCAAATTGATCACTTTTAAATCTAAATTAAAAGTTTATTATTACCATTCTTAATCAACAGTTGAAATCATTTTTATCTAAATTAAATCCAAGATTCAATTATTTAAACAATTCCAAATATTAAATTCACTATTCTCATGTTCAATTAAATCGCTATATTTGAAATTTAAGCAGTTTGTCTTATAAAATTAACCTTTTAATATTTAAAATCAATTAAATATTTCAAATTTGATTGATTGATATTCTGGGTCGTTACAGAAGGCATTGGAGCAAGGTGAAGCAAGAAAGAAAGGAAAGGTGGTTGCTAAGTTGGGTTGGACTTTGGTTAGCTTGGATCTTGGTTATCATTGGATTAAAGGTGAGTTAAAAACTCACTTTGAATGAAAAATATAACACATATATGTCGTGTTTGATTATGTTAATGTTGTTTGAATTGTTAAGTGACATGTTAAAACATTGATTTGGAATGCTTACTTTAAAAGTAAGTGACATATGTAATCATGTACATGGACTTGAATGAACTTTGAATGGACTTGTATGACATGTGACTAGACCTTGGAAGAAAGCACATAGGTTGTAGTTGAACATAGGTTGGAATATGACTTGGATTTAGAAGTGCACTTATAGCGATAGTCGCTATAGAAGTAGTTTGGAATTGCCTTGTTTTTGACAATTGTTATGGAACTTGGTAGAGAGATACTTTGGGATTTCTCGCCATATTTGCAATGTTTTATAAACATATATTTTTTGCTACTTAAAGCATGGATAGAAAAAGTTAAGTAACTTCATAGAAACGACTAAAACATCACTAGTGCAAATCTGCCCCATTTAACCTTGATTTTTGAACTTCAAATGTTTCAAAAAGGACTTTAAGTTTGAGCAATTTGTTTCATTCTTTTTAAAAGTATTGCCTAACACATATTAAAGTATTTTAAAAGTACTTTGAGATTTATATGAATTTATATAAAAAGAGTGTTTTGTGAAAAATACGGTTTTATATGTTTTCAAGAAAATTTCAAAATGATTATTTTTAAGTAATATTTTGTATGAATGTTTTAAAACCTATTATATGTATTTTAAAGTGAAAATATCTTGTAAAATATCTTGGAAGAGCTTATATAAATACCTTGGAAATATCTTATATAAATATCTAGTTTTCGATTATAAACAAAAGGTTTGAAAGAGGTTAGGAATTGCTACATGGCCAAATGGTTGATTGTTTAATTACCTGTTTGAAAAGCAATTAACTTTGATTAATATTAATAAGCCGACAAAGTAAGTCTTATCTATTTGTGAGAGTTAAGATTGATGTCGAGTAGGGATGGAGCAATAGAACTCTAACCTATTGGGCTTCCCTCTTAACTGAGGAATAGTTAGTTGGAAAATGTCGAAAACGTGTTAATCATGTTGATTTCTTATTGTTTATGGAAATCATTAATACTATACTTAACACTAAAAGCCGACGAGATAGACTTATCTATTTATAAGATTCAAAAATTTAGTATCTAGGCAAGGCTTGGAGCAACCAGTACCCAAACTTACCTGGCTTTACTCTTAGGCGAGGAATAGTTGAGTTGGAATGTCGAAAATGAGTGAAGCGTACAAATCGTGATTTGTATAAACAATTGTTTAGATTAGATAATCGATTAGTCAATTATCAAACTTGACCAAATATGACTTAATAAGTTATCGACAGGTTTCGCGATTTCATACCAATAAGAACCCCTGGGAGGAGTATTGGTATGAAACGTCTCTAGCTTTCGCTTAATTCTGAGAGAACTGAAATTGAGTTAATTGAAAATTCACCGATTTGTTTTGGAGAGTCCGGTAAGTGAGATGACTCGAACCCAAAACCACTTCCAAACCTTATATGCGATCTATGTTCTGGAAGTGGTTGAGAAGTGGAATGTTATAGAGTTGTATTGTCATTCCTAAGGTTAAGTCCAAAGGAAAGGTCATCGTTAACATTCGAATGATGCTATCATGTGGGACTGTCTATCTTGAGAAGTATTCCAAGCGAGAGAACAATGTTAGCATTCGTCAGGGAACTTATGCAAAGAACCTATGTGGAGGTTCGAGATCTATTCAAAATGCTCGAATCCATGTAGTGATTCATGATCTATTCGAGATAAAGGAATCCATTTGGGGGATTTGTGATCTGTTCGAGGTGGAGGAATCCATTTGGGCATTCATGTTCTATTCAAAGGATGAAGACTCGTGTGAGAGATGTAGAATGTAGCCTCGACATCAGGAAAATGATAGAAAATAGAGAAGGGACATGCCGGGGTTTAGCAACCTCAAAGGTATATTGACTCTATGTCTAGAGTTGCTTATCGATGTGCTGGTATTGGGAGTTAATATGGCTCAGATCACACACCGAGGGTGGTCCAGTTGTGTTTACCTTAGAGTCTATCACATCTACAGATATACGTTGCTTGGAAGGTAGTTTCTGATCTTTGTCATGGAGTTCGAATTCGGCTTCCCTGAAGAGATCTTCATGGAAAATCCATATATGCAAATGCGCCTTAGCGGTATTGATTGTATACCTATTATTGTTGTGACATTCACACAACAGTTATTTGATGTGATTTATATACTTCACTCTACACATTATCTATCATATCACTATATATTAAACTTAATGAATGATTGGTTTCTTTGAGGAGAAAACTATTACGGGAATCCGTACAGTCTCAATGGTTATTGTTTCACGTTACATATTTCTTAAATTTCTCACGCTGGTTGACCAGACTAATCCGGGTGTTATTTTCTTATAATGCTCAGGTCATCCCTGTGTATGTTTCCAGATTCAGCTTTGAACGCTTAGAGTTTATGGAGAAGAGCTGAATGATTGCCACCATAGTATTCTTATTTCTATTGCATTGCTTTATGTGTATATATCAGTATATGTGATGATAGGTTGCTATAACTGTCAAGGTTGATTACTCTAACTCTAAAAAACTTTGTATCTTAGACTGACATTTTATAGTGTCTTTTGATATTATATATGATCGTTCCATTGTGAGATTCTGATATCGTGTTCTTTTTTTCTTGTTCTAATTGTTTGCTTTTATTTTACCCTAACTTTCTGTCTTTCCGGCACTTGGGTGCTCGGCACATGAATATCATGGATGCATTTAGTGTCGACATTCAAGGGTCGAAAAGTCAGGTCGTTACACATTATCTATTATATCACCTTATATGCTTATTAGATGGTGGTTCTTTTAAGGGGATAACCATTTTGGCATTCCAAGCGGTCTCAAAAGTACTGTTATATGTTGATCGCATATTTCTTGAGTTTCTCATACCAAACTTATGTCTGACACTTGGTTTTTGTTTTTCCTAAATTCCTTGCTTACTCTTCCGAGTAGTTTGAGAAAGGCAGCTTTTCGTTGATGTCCTTTGAAGCTCGAGGAGATGAGCTGAGCATTTCACTTAATGTAGAATTCTTATTTCGCTGCATTACTATATTGTACATATCAGCATTTGTGAGGACAGGTAGTTATAACTGCCCTGGTTGATGATAGTACTTAGGTTTTGTAACTCTGAAATTTCTATATCAGAGTAACCCGTTGTACTTTTCTTTTGATACTATATATTACCATTCTGCTAGTGAGATTCTGATGTTGTGTTCTCTCTTTCTTTTTTTATTTCCTTTACTTTTATTTTACCCTAACAATTCATCTTTCCAGCACTTGAGTGTTCGATACATAAATATCATGGATGTATTAGTGTTGACATTCGGGGGTCGAAAAGGTGAGTCATTACACTTGGTATCAGAGCTAAAGTTTAAGCGAGAACCTTGGCTTTGGTAGGGTATGAATATTAAGATATAGGGTAATGGAATGCCCTAGTATGAGTTGAGTGTATTATATATATGAGAGCGTATTTGTAATTATTATAAACGTATACCTTAAAGGTAATTACAACTACGAAAATTAAAGATCTTATATAAGGTTACTTATATAAGTGTAAACCATTAAAGTGTAATTTAGTTAATGTAGGGGTTAATGATGTTTATCTATTATCCCTCGTTAACTAGTTTAGTTATGCTTGACCAACTTATGAGCATTAACTATTGTTTGGTTATTGGTGATTTGTGCTAAAATAGTTTATGAGTAGTTTTACCTTCTACTAGATTGGTTGGGTAGATAGTAATTGTGGGAACATTGAAATGAACATCTTGTGAATTTAGTTTCACAGTTTGACTATAAGGCGTTCGGTGGCAATGTCGGGTTAAAAGTTAACTTGTATAAAAGTTGAATTTAGTACAAGATGTTTAATTTAATATGAAAAAGATAAGATATTTTGTAAAATAAACATTTGTGTAAAGATTGTATATAAGAAAGTGATTTTATATAAGTATGGTTTATAAATGAAGAGGATTTAAACTGTTATTTTGAGAAATTAAATCCCAGTGTCTGTGAGAATGTTTTTCAAGATTTAGGGAAATAATAGTAGTATTATTTGAGAATAAGTATTTGGGAAATTGGTTTATGAAATTAAAATCATGGTACTTAGTAATATTTACGAAGTATTTGATACCATTTGGAAATAATTTTGGTTAAGTCTAAATGGCATGAATTGGATGTACTAAACTCATTTTTGTCTCTTGAAAATAATTCTAGTGATAACTTCAGCATTATTGGCGTTTGTTTTTAGGTTTTTAAGCGGAGGATGCTACATCTATGTTCTAGTAAAACGAATTTCAATTTAATTCCGAAAGTATGATTTGTTATACAAAAGATATATGTATATATTATTATTTCAAAATAATTTGAAATAAAACCCGGTGTTTAGTTCTAAAGTTTTTCTTGGAAAAGAAATTTTTGTGTAGAAAAGTTTTATATGTATGCTATGTAGGGTGCCAGAGTGGTGGTGGCATAGCCCGGAATAAATGTTGGAACTTTTCATGTTTTCCTTTTTGGGTAAAGTGTGTTTAATAAATTATTGAAATTTGTTAAGATATTTTATGGACACATGTGGCCAATGCATTATGATTGTGTGGTATGTATATCATGTTATAATATGTTGTTTGGTAGTTTTCATCTGTTAAAATAAAATGGGATTTTTCAACGATTTTTGACAGTCGAAAACTTCTGAATCGCTATAGAACTTGAAGTAAAATGTTTTTGTGTGAAAATATAAAGTTGAGTTTATATAACACTTGAACTTAGTAAATAGTGGAATTTAAACCAGTTTTGAATTTGATGTTTGTATATACTCTTAGGATGCAGTAGAGTATTATATGAATATGAACTTAAGTTATAACTGCTTATAAACTTGAAGTTATATTTTATGAAATGTTTCATAAATGATTTTAGTATTAATAAGACAAACTATTTATACAAAAGATTGTGATAAAAGATATTGGTATAGTCAAGAAACCAATAGGGTAAGTATGTAAGTTGTACTTAGATCGTTTTATTTGTATGACTGTTCTTGATCCAGTATTCGATGACATGATTTTGGGGTGGTTTATGCTGCTCCGAACAAGAATTTTTCACTAGATTCTTGATGGCGGCATTTGATACGGATTCATGATATGATCTCGATGTTTTCTACCATAGTATATGACTATGCAAGGAGAATGAAGGTTTCTAATCAAGGAATCTAATTAGAGTCCGCATTAGAAAGGTCATTTAATCTATACTAGTTTTGAAGTGAAATTTATGTGATCGAGCAAGTGATCGGATCAGATATTGCGTACGGATGGTCCATGTGCATTGTACGGGCTTTAGTATGTTTGCATACTATGTTTTGTTGGCTTATGGAGAGTTTAGATGATGACTCTTTGATTTTTATAGGGTATTATGAATCGTCGGCTAAGTAATAACCTGAGGCTATTGAGCGTAAGGTGCACATATTAGATTATTTATCGTCATTGTACGATAAGAGGATTTTAGAACCTGGACAATCCAAGAGCCATGTTTTCTAGTGATTGAATATTGTTGGGTATTGTTATGTAATTGTTGCCTTTTATTACTGGTGTTGGAATTTTGAGGACAAAATATTCTAAGTGGGGGGAGAGTGTAACGACCCAGAATTTTGGACACTTCATATTTAAGTATCTGAATTATTTAAATATTTAAATCTTGGATTAAAAAATGATTAAATTGATTTAATAGCCTTCTTAATCCCCTTTTAAATCATATCTATTGGTGGTAAACTTGTTTTGGAAAAATTCTTACAAAAATAAATACTTTGAAAAAAAATTGATAATGTGACCGAAAATCGGTTTATCGATAAACAACTTTTATTCAAAATAAGTTGTGCGAACTCTTATGCACTTGTCTAATGATCTAATGAACACATTAGGAACTAATTAACACACTTCTTTTCATAAAGAAAATGGAATGCTCTAGAAGTTTCTAATGGATAAGAGATATTAACATGTTAAGGGTATAAGTGTATTTAGTTAAAAGTGAAGTGATGTTAAGAAGAAGTGGTGGACATGTGTGGAGTTAAGACTTCCATGGCATGGTTGGGAGGGGAGGGTGGGGATTGGGTTATGTGAAGACCCAAATTATTGAGATAAAAATAATTTTAAAATGAGAATATTTAAGAAAAGAAAATATAGTCTGACAATAATAATATTAGGAGTAAGTGAAATGAATAAATAAGAGGATAGAGATTTTTCAATAAAATATAATGGGAAGAAAATGATCAAATATGAGTGAGATTTTATATACAGATATCTCCTGTATATATATACACATATATATAAATATATATGTATTAGATATGAGTAGCCAAAGAAGTATAAAATGATAAAGTCCTTTTGATAACCAAATTGCATGAGAACCAGTTTAGTATTATTGTGCATAAATACCTTCTCAAAAATAAATCAGGAAATAAATGGTTTGAAATAATATAAGAGGACCATTCAGGCCTAACAAGGTATATAATGTATCTGAGTCACACAAAGATGATGTGTAGATGGATCATGCAAATAGCATGTGCACAGAAAAGCAGAGAAGCAACTGCTTTTACTAGAAATAGAAATCAAGAGAAAATGGCACATTTATCCATAACAACACACACATAATTCTCTGAGTAATGTGAGGATAAAATGGGTTTTTCCTTTAGTAAAACCCTAGCAAAATGATTTAAATCAAGAGGGAAGCAGAGGTTTTCTCTGGGGGGAAAACAGAAACACACTAAAAAAAATAGAAAGGAGAGCTCACCCTGTTTTCAAGTTTAGGCATTCTCGGGGAAGAGAGGAGGAAGGTGAGTGATTAATCACTTATGATCTGTAAGGCATTAAGACCCATGTTAAGGGCAGCCAAGTTATTTTATATAAACACTACATTATGTTTTTCCTGTTTGATTTTATTCTCTGGATGAAGATATGTTGATCATGGATGGTATTCTGGTTGAGTTTTTGGATGAGGTTTTAATCTGTTTTGACTTGTTGTGATGGTTTCAGTTTTTGTTTTAAAATATAGATAATCAAACAAATACACTAATCACAGAAATAGATTTTATATATGCTAGTTTTGATATGAAAAATGAATCAAATGTTTTACTGTGGAATAGGGTATCAATGAAAGAAAAGAAGTAGGCAGTGTGAATATTGAGATTCATGCTTATGTCTAGTCTATATTAAAAATGATATGAACAATGCAATATTACAAATATGTGCTGATTTGTTCAGATCATAAACCAATAAGTTTTTATGGGTTTTTCTCAAAAACCATTCCCTATGTTCACAGTAAAAGAATAAATATAGTTTTGCAAATGACTTCTTCATATTTGTGTAAGCAATGGAAAATTTCTAGAAATAAAAATATAAGTAGGTTTTAGAAAAATGTGATTAAAGCAAAAATGACTTTGAAATAAGGTGTGCAATTTTACATGAATGCTTTGTATGTCTGGATATGATCTTTGGGTGATTTTAATAATTCTTGACCTATATAAGGAAGGAAAGAATACGAGTATCTCTGGAATCAAAAGAAAAATTCCCCAGAAAGAAATAAATAAGCATGGTCTCTAAATTATAAAATAATTTAGGAGTAGTGCCTTGATCTACTCATCAGCAGGTGGTTGATGGGTATGTGCATGACTTGTTTAAGTCCCGTAGGCCTCTGTGTAAAGGGTTAACAGAACTGAGCCCCTTTGCAATGCACACATGGTGTTCAATGGCAAGAGTTCAGACCAAACAAAATGAAAAGATGAGAAGGAGAAATTATGCTATGGAATTTAGAAAGTTAATCCATAGGAGTTTTGTACATGTACAACTGAATGAAGTGAATGGATGAATGCTTGGGTGTATGTTTATAGCTAAACTTAAATATACACATTCTCAGATTTTAATTGGGATTTGAATAGCATTTAATAGAAAAGTTCTCTATACAGCCTTAAGAATTTACAAGATATTTTGCATACTTGATTTCACTCACACCAGAATTTATTTCTGACCCTGTTTGTTGCCTTTGCAATACTTGGGGTGTCTCATTTTATTGGGGCAGTTCAAAGTTTTGCTGCAGGGAAAGATGCATGAATTGCTTGCTTGCTTGCATGGATATTTGGAGATCTTAAGGAATTTAAAGTGTTTAAGAGAAGTAGAAGTGTCTTTGTAATAATTAAGTTAGGCAAACTCTAATATGTTCTAAGTATTTTCATGAGTGTCTTTTGCTTTGATATCTGGAAAACACTATGTAAGAAGAAAAAGAAGATTAAATGTTATATGTGTTTGTGAGCTGTGGACTTAAGTAACAAGTTCTGAAATAGTTTTAGTAGATAATGCTGAAGGAGAAGATGCCATTTAATCTGATATGTGAACATGTTTTTCTAGACAGTCTTGAGGCACTTCAGTTATGAAATTAAAACTGATACTAAGTAGGAGAGATCTGATACTATAAAACTGATACTAAGTAGGAGAGATCTGATACTATAAAACTGATACTAAGTAGGAGAGATCTGATACTATAAAACTGATACTAAGTAGGAGAGATCTGATACTATAAAACTGATACTAAGTAGGAGAAATCTGATACTATAAAACTGATACTAGGTAGGAAATTTCTGATACTATAACTACTGATCTAATACTAGGTTGGGAAAATCTGATACTATAGCTTCAAAACTGATACTAAGTGGTAAGACACCAGATTCAACACTTTTATAGCTCCAGATATAAGAAGTGGTGTGATTTATAAAGTAGAACACAACACCATCACTCATGTGATGACTATTTGCTCAGTTAACCAGGAAATATGCATTTTGTCTGTCATGATTGGTTTGTGCTTGTTGTGTCTAAACCTTGATCACATGTGTTGTTTTTCTCTGCTTAGACTTCAACCTAGTTTATCACCTCAGTATTCATATGATAAGTACCAAATCACAAAAGAATTCCGGAATTTAAAAGTATGGCTTGTAAACCAAGAAACCAATTAATTTGAGAAGTAAGCAAGAAAATTATAAGTGACAATATTCGAATTTAATATTAATCAAGCTTGAGATCAAAAAGGGGAATGTAAAAATAGAAATGGCTATGTGACACCAATTCTCTGAAAAATGAGAAATATTGTGTGATTGAATTTTCCTTGTTAATTTTTAATACTCTGATAAGCAAGGAAACATTTATATATCTTCATATATATAAATGACTTGAATTGACTTATATACTAATATTTTTATATTGGTAAGAATTTGGATCTTGGGGGAAATGAAATTAAAGAAGTGATCACTTGGTTTGGAAAAAAAAAATCTCAACAGTAAATCACTGAAAAATAACAATCCAAAAGAAGTGGGTCACTTCAGTTGGTATCAGAGCTATGTTATTAAAACATAGCATAAATATATTATCCAATTTTCTTGTATGGATAAAATTCTAAAAAAAATATAGTTATGATGGAAATAAACATCCACAGTAGAAATTAATTTCAGAAAAATAATTAAATTAGAAATATGACTGACTAGCTATGCAATTGAATAGTGAATCATGGTAGGAAGACCACCAAGTCATGGAGCAGGACCCTCCAATACAACACCAATGGTTAACTTGCAAGATTTGGTGAGGGCATTTAGAGAAGGAGCAGTGCAGAGGGAAGAGAATCCTCATGAGGAATTAGCTAAGTTATTGAAGACATTTTCAAATTTGGGAGGCAAGGATTTTGAAGGCACTGAGGGAGTTATGGGAGTGCAGACATGGTTGAGAACTTTGGAAAGGATATTTGCAGATATGCAAATTAATGACCAAAGAAAGAGGTAGATAGCTTCAAGGAGACTCAAAGGAGCAGCCTTAGATTGGTGGGAGGTGATCATCACAGGAAGGCCAGAAAATGAGATAACATGGGATCAATTCAAGGAAATGCTTGAAGCAAGGTTTGTTCCAGCAACAGCTAAAGCAACATTGCTTGAAGAATTCATAAGGCTGAGGCAAGGACCAATGAGTGTGACTGAATACACTCAAAAATTTGAGAGTTTGTTCAAGTATGGAACTATGCTCATAGGAGATGAAGAATCAAAGAATTCAAGATTTATTCAAGGATTAAATGCAGGTCTGAGTAGAGCAATGTTACCATACAAGGATAAAACATTTGATCAAGTCATAGACCTTGCTCTTTCTTTTGAACAACATGACAATGCAAGGGAAAAATTTAGGAGCATGAGGGCTAACAATCAAAAGAAGGAGAAAAATAGAGCACATCCCTATGACAAAAAGAATATGGATAAGAAAATGGAGGGAGCAGCCACTTGGGAAGCTAAGAAGAAGGTTACTTGTTTTAATTGTGGCAAAGAAGGACACATGAGTAATAGGTGTCAAGCAGCCAAGAAGGCATTGTTTAGCTGCTATAACTGTGGGAAGGAAGGCCATATTAAAAGAAACTGCCCAGAGTTCAAAAAGGGAGCAAAGGTAGGAGCACTTGAGGGCAAAGCAAAAGCAACTGCAGTGGGAAGTTCTGGACAATTGGAAGGTATACTTCTAATTAAAGATCACCCCATCTCAGTTATATATGACACTGGAGCAACACAATCACTAATATCCCAAGACATAGTGAATAAATTAACTCTCACATGCTATTTAGTTGATAATCCCTTGTTTATTCAGAGCCCACTAGGTAATTCTTGCATGCTAGGGATTAAATGTTTGGGAGTAGAGTTAAACATAGGTGGAAATATGTTTAGTTCTGATTTGTTTGTGCTAAAATATCCTGGAATAGGAATTATTCTAGGAGTAGATTGGCTAAGAAAATACAAAGCAATTTTAAACTTAGAAAATCTTACTATTTCTCTGAAAACAGAAAATGGTAAAAATATTATAGTTATAAGTGAAATTGCTAAAATCAATTACTGTAACCACATATGTAGCATGACTGAGAAAGAATTAACACTGGAGGACATAAAAATTATAAATGAATACCCAGATGTCTTTGGTGAAGTCATAGGTGTTCCAGAAAATAGGCAAGTAGAATTTCAAATAAGGCTAATCCCAGGAGCCAGCCCAATCATCAAGAAGCCAACTAGAATGGGTCCTAAAGAACTTGTGGAATTGAAACATCAGTTGGAAGAACTGGAGCAGAAAGGCTTCATAAAGCCTAGTAGTTCAAACTGGGGTTCTCCAATTGTATTTGTGAAGAAGCAGGATGGTACTTTGAGAATGTGCATTGATTATAGGGAATTAAACAAAGTCACCATTAAAAACAAATATCCACTTCCTAGAATTGATGATCTATTCGATCAATTAAATGGAGCAAGGGTCTTTTCAAGGCTAGATTTAGCCTTTGGGTTTCATCAGATGAAGGTGGAAGAAGAGAGTATTAAGTATACTGCCTTCAACACAAGGTATGGATTATATGAATTTTTGGTGATGCCTTTTGGATTGACAAATGCACCATCATATTTTGTAGATTTAATGAATAGAACATTTAGAGATTTTCTAGACAAATTTGTGGTTGTCTTTATTGATGACATATTAGTATATTCAAAATCAGAAGAAGATCATGCAAAGCAATTGCATCTGGTTTTGTCTAGACTGAGGGCACATGATTTAAAGGCCAAATTCTCTAAATGTACATTTTGGCAGAAGGAAGTAAAATTTTTGGGGCACATTGTATCACAACAAGGGGTTAGTGTAGACCCAAATAAGGTGATGGCAGTGCAATCTTGGAGTAGACCCAAATCAGTAACTGAGGTGAGGTCATTTTTGGGAATGGCAGGCTATTATAGGAGATTTATAAAAGATTTTGCAAGGATAGCTATCCCATTGACCAAGTTAACTAAAAAGGAGCAACCATATGTGTGGACAGAGAAGTGTGAACAAGCTTTCATATCACTAAAGAAGGCACTGGTAGAAGCTCCAGTTTTACAAGTACCAGAGGGTAATGAAGAATTAGTAGTTTACACAGATGCTAGTGGATCTGGATTGGGGGCAGTGCTTATGCAACATGGTAGAGTCATAGCTTATGCATCAAGGCAACTCAAGCCAAATGAAACTAGGTATGCTACACATGACTTAGAACTAGCTGCTGTGGTGTATGCATTGAAACTATGGAGACATTATTTATTGGGTGCTAAGTTTGAATTGTTTACTGATCATAAGTCACTTAAATATTTGTTCTCCCAAAAAGACTTGAACATGAGGCAACATAGGTGGGTAGAATTTCTAGCTGCCTATGATCTTGATATATTGTATACCCCTGGAAAAGCTAATAAAGTAGCAGATGCATTAAGTAGACATCAAGCTAAATTGGCAAGCTTAATGATGGCAGAGTTCCAGGATTTGACAATTCTTAGTGAGGTGGAAGTGAAAGAAGAAGCTAGTGTATCGGATAAGACACACAGTAAGATGATTGAATATGGTAAATTAAGCCTCATATCCTTAAAATCAACACTGGTTGACAAAATAGGACAAATGCAAAATCAAGATATTAATTTGAAGGAGAAAAAGAACATGATATTCCAAGGCATGACAGTGGAAAACTATGAGGTAGATGGTAAAGGATACTTAAGGAAAAGGGGGAAACTCTGCATACCAAATGTAGAGGAACTAAAGCAAGAAGTTATGGATGAGCATCACAAAACAAAATATACTATCCATCCAGGTGGTACAAAAATGTACCATGATCTCAAGAGAAATTATTGGTGGCCAGGAATGAAAGGAGCAGTAGCAAAATATGTGGCAAATTGCTTGACATGCCAACAAGTAAAGGCAGACTATCAAAGACCCTCTGGCCTATTGCAACCTTTGGAAGTGCCTACTTGGAAATGGGAGAGTATATCAATGGATTTTGTGGATGGTTTGCCAAGAACAAGAAAGGGAAATGATAGTATTTGGGTAGTGGTTGATAGACTCACAAAAACAACACACTTTATCCCAATAAGTTCAAACAGAAATGCTCACAAGCTAGCTCAATTGTTTGTGAAGGAAATAGTGAGGTTGCATGGCATCCCCAAGACTATCATTAGTGATAGAGATACTTTGTTTACTTCAAGGTTTTGGAGTAGCTTTCAAGAAGCTATGGGGACAGAACTAAGCCTAAGCACAGCCTACCACCCACAAACAGATGGGCAAACTGAGATTGTTAATAAGGTTTTAGAGGATTTGCTGAGAGCATGCATACTTGATTTTGGAGGCAACTGGGAGGATCATATTTATTTAGCCGAGTTTGCTTATAATAATAGCTACCAATCCACTATAGGAATGGCTCCATTTGAGGCTTTGTATGGGAAGCCTTGTTTATCTCCTGCATGTTGGATGGAGGCTGGTGAAAGGGTGTTGCTTGGACCAGACAATGTGAAAGAAACTTCTGCAAGAATTGAATTAGTGAGGCAAAGAATGAGAGTAGCTCAAGAGAGACAGAAAGCTTATGCAGATAAAAAGAGAAGGCCAGTAGAATTTGAGGTGGGAGACTATGTGTTTCTCAAAGTTTCACCAATGAGGAGAATACTGAGATTTGGCAAGGCAGGGAAACTATCACCAAGGTATATAGGGCCATATGAGATTATTCAAAGAATGGGGACTTTAGCTTATAGGTTGAAGTTACCAGAGGAATTGAGCAAAATACATGATGTATTTCATGTATCCCAATTGAGAAAATGGGTGCATGATAAAGAGTCCATTCTTGAATCTCCTACACATGTCGAAATTCAAGAAAATCTGGTTTATAAAAAGGAACCAGTAGGCATTGTGGCTAGAGAAGAAAAGAAACTGAGAAATAAAATAATTAAACTAGTTAAAATCCAATGGAGTTTGGATGGGAATGATTGCACTTGGGAGGCTGAAGAGAGGATAAAGGATAAATATCCTAATCTGTTTTCTACTTAAAGGTATGTTTAAAAATTATGATGAGACCTTAAAATTATTTATTTATGTTTGATTGATTTGGAATGAATGAGTTTCTAAAATTTCATTCAATTGAAATTATGCTTTGTATACATTTGGATGGAAATGTATGAGAGAATAATTGTGGGACACAATTCCTTTTAGGAGGAGAGTATGTGAAGACCCAAATTATTGAGATAAAAATAATTTTAAAATGAGAATATTTAAGAAAAGAAAATATAGTCTGACAATAATAATATTAGGAGTAAGTGAAATGAATAAATAAGAGGATAAAGATTTTTCAATAAAATATAATGGGAAGAAAATGATCAAATATGAGTGAGATTTTATATACAGATATCTCCTGTATATATATATATACACATATATATAAATATATATGTATTAGATATGAGTAGCCAAAGAAGTATAAAATGATAAAGTCCTTTTGATAACCAAATTGCATGAGAACCAGTTTAGTATTATTGTGCATAAATACCTTCTCAAAAATAAATCAGGAAATAAATGGTTTGAAATAATATAAGAGGACCATTCAGGCCTAACAAGGTATATAATGTATCTGAGTCACACAAAGATGATGTGTAGATGGATCATGCAAATAGCATGTGCACAGAAAAGCAGAGAAGCAACTGCTTTTACTAGAAATAGAAATCAAGAGAAAATGGCACATTTATCCATAACAACACACACATAATTCTCTGAGTAATGTGAGGATAAAATGGGTTTTTCCTTTAGTAAAACCCTAGCAAAATGATTTAAATCAAGAGGGAAGCAGAGGTTTTCTCTGGGGGGAAAACAGAAACACACTAAAAAAAATAGAAAGGAGAGCTCACCCTGTTTTCAAGTTTAGGCATTCTCGGGGAAGAGAGGAGGAAGGTGAGTGATTAATCACTTATGATCTGTAAGGCATTAAGACCCATGTTAAGGGCAGCCAAGTTATTTTATATAAACACTACATTATGTTTTTCCTGTTTGATTTTATTCTCTGGATGAAGATATGTTGATCATGGATGGTATTCTGGTTGAGTTTTTGGATGAGGTTTTAATCTGTTTTGACTTGTTGTGATGGTTTCAGTTTTTGTTTTAAAATATAGATAATCAAACAAATACACTAATCACAGAAATAGATTTTATATATGCTAGTTTTGATATGAAAAATGAATCAAATGTTTTACTGTGGAATAGGGTATCAATGAAAGAAAAGAAGTAGGCAGTGTGAATATTGAGATTCATGCTTATGTCTAGTCTATATTAAAAATGATATGAACAATGCAATATTACAAATATGTGCTGATTTGTTCAGATCATAAACCAATAAGTTTTTATGGGTTTTTCTCAAAAACCATTCCCTATGTTCACAGTAAAAGAATAAATATAGTTTTGCAAATGACTTCTTCATATTTGTGTAAGCAATGGAAAATTTCTAGAAATAAAAATATAAGTAGGTTTTAGAAAAATGTGATTAAAGCAAAAATGACTTTGAAATAAGGTGTGCAATTTTACATGAATGCTTTGTATGTCTGGATATGATCTTTGGGTGATTTTAATAATTCTTGACCTATATAAGGAAGGAAAGAATACGAGTATCTCTGGAATCAAAAGAAAAATTCCCCAGAAAGAAATAAATAAGCATGGTCTCTAAATTATAAAATAATTTAGGAGTAGTGCCTTGATCTACTCATCAGCAGGTGGTTGATGGGTATGTGCATGACTTGTTTAAGTCCCGTAGGCCTCTGTGTAAAGGGTTAACAGAACTGAGCCCCTTTGCAATGCACACATGGTGTTCAATGGCAAGAGTTCAGACCAAACAAAATGAAAAGATGAGAAGGAGAAATTATGCTATGGAATTTAGAAAGTTAATCCATAGGAGTTTTGTACATGTACAACTGAATGAAGTGAATGGATGAATGCTTGGGTGTATGTTTATAGCTAAACTTAAATATACACATTCTCATATTTTAATTGGGATTTGAATAGCATTTAATAGAAAAGTTCTCTATACAGCCTTAAGAATTTACAAGATATTTTGCATACTTGATTTCACTCACACCAGAATTTATTTCTGACCCTGTTTGTTGCCTTTGCAATACTTGGGGTGTCTCATTTTATTGGGGCAGTTCAAAGTTTTGCTGCAGGGAAAGATGCATGAATTGCTTGCTTGCTTGCATGGATATTTGGAGATCTTAAGGAATTTAAAGTGTTTAAGAGAAGTAGCAGTGTCTTTGTAATAATTAAGTTAGGCAAACTCTAATATGTTCTAAGTATTTTCATGAGTGTCTTTTGCTTTGATATCTGGAAAACACTATGTAAGAAGAAAAAGAAGATTAAATGTTATATGTGTTTGTGAGCTGTGGACTTAAGTAACAAGTTCTGAAATAGTTTTAGTAGATAATGCTGAAGGAGAAGATGCCATTTAATCTGATATGTGAACATGTTTTTCTAGACAGTCTTGAGGCACTTCAGTTATGAAATTAAAACTGATACTAAGTAGGAGAGATCTGATACTATAAAACTGATACTAAGTAGGAGAGATCTGATACTATAAAACTGATACTAAGTAGGAGAGATCTGATACTATAAAACTGATACTAAGTAGGAGAGATCTGATACTATAAAACTGATACTAAGTAGGAGAAATCTGATACTATAAAACTGATACTAGGTAGGAAATTTCTGATACTATAACTACTGATCTAATACTAGGTTGGGAAAATCTGATACTATAGCTTCAAAACTGATACTAAGTGGTAAGACACCAGATTCAACACTTTTCTAGCTCCAGATATAAGAAGTGGTGTGATTTATAAAGTAGAACACAACACCATCACTCATGTGATGACTATTTGCTCAGTTAACCAGGAAATATGCATTTTGTCTGTCATGATTGGTTTGTGCTTGTTGTGTCTAAACCTTGATCACATGTGTTGTTTTTCTCTGCTTAGACTTCAACCTAGTTTATCACCTCAGTATTCATATGATAAGTACCAAATCACAAAAGAATTCCGGAATTTAAAAGTATGGCTTGTAAACCAAGAAACCAATTAATTTGAGAAGTAAGCAAGAAAATTATAAGTGACAATATTCGAATTTAATATTAATCAAGCTTGAGATCAAAAAGGGGAATGTAAAAATAGAAATGGCTATGTGACACCAATTCTCTGAAAAATGAGAAATATTGTGTGATTGAATTTTCCTTGTTAATTTTTAATACTCTGATAAGCAAGGAAACATTTATATATCTTCATATATATAAATGACTTGAATTGACTTATATACTAATATTTTTATATTGGTAAGAATTTGGATCTTGGGGGA
The DNA here is from genome assembly GCA_030737815.1 of Allium fistulosum. Classification (NCBI taxonomy): domain Eukaryota; kingdom Viridiplantae; phylum Streptophyta; class Magnoliopsida; order Asparagales; family Amaryllidaceae; genus Allium; species Allium fistulosum. Next base: position 1,031,562,007 of record CM060902.1, read on the forward strand.
AATGAAATTAAAGAAGTGATCACTTGGTTTGGAAAAAAAAAATCTCAACAGTAAATCACTGAAAAATAACAATCCAAAAGAAGTGGGTCACTTCAGAGAACATGCTTTGGAAACACCATTTTGATCGTATATATAGAGGGACATACCCTTGTTAAATAATCATAAATTCACAAAGCAAAACCAAGCTTCTTTAATGTCTTCTTTTTCTCTAAATGTTCAAAAGAATTTTTTTGCAAATCAACTCCAAATTCACTCAAACTTTGTCACAAGCCTCAAGATAATATTACAACACCTTCCACCATGTTATATTTGGAAGAAGAAAATCCATGACCTCCCCACACTAAATGGGTGTGAGTAATTATGGGCTTTCAGCCTTGGAAAAACAAGTTTAAGCAAAGAGGAAAGAAGGAGGATGGTTGCAAGGTGATGGTTATTGGCATCAAAAATGGCCACCAACACCCAGTTGTATGTGAAAGTACCAATATCCAATCCAATCATAGAAATATGAATAAAAATAAATGAAAAACAAAATTAAAACAATAAGAAAGCAAGTAAAGAAATACACAGATTTATAGTGGTTCGACTAACTCTGGCCTACATCCAATTCAAGTAATTCTTTATTTGTTTATACCGCTATTACAGTTACAATGATATGAATTTCAGTAATCAAAGTGACGGAGGGTAGCTTTGATAGAAGATGAAGTGAGGCAGAAAGAAGATCTCTTTTCTGATGCCATATCTATTGTATTTATAGTGGAAGACGTGTATGGATTAGGCTGTCAAAAGAACCTCCAGGCCCAGACAACCCAGCCCAAAGAAACTTAGACCGATTGCTCTTCAAAATAGGGATTGGAGTTGATCCCTATTTTTGTTGATTTACGAGGTGTGATCCCTATGGAGGGTCTACCATGCCATAATATACTTGTCCTCTAAGTTTCAATTGGATATGTAGATGTTGAGTTATTGATCGATCTTTGTTGCAATATGTTGTGAAAGCTAATAATAGCTGATCCCTAAGGAGGGATGAGGGCCGATCCACCCAACTTGCTCTATTTGATGTGCGATCCTTATGGTAGACTCCCTAGGTCCCTTCTTCTTGTTCCAAAGTTTCGCTTCAATCCGCCTTGTGGTTGTTGAGTTATGAAGCGATCATCGTTGAGTTGTGTTGTGTGCATTCTGTTCAATCCGATTTCTCTACTCCGATCCCTCTATTCCAATCCTTTTTGTAGAGTGAATATTTTGATCCGAACCCCCTCCTAGGGGGAGTGCTAGTTCCATATTTAGCCATTTTTTTAAGTGCTGTCCATCTGAATCCATTCAACTATAGTCTATAGTTTCAAATATAATCGACCTTCAATCCCGGTAACCATCTCTCCGTTCTTCCTTGATGATCATGAAGTCCGTTGGTTTAAATCCACCTGTGTACTGCCTTGCCAAAAGGCTGGTTAACATTTTGCCCCCCAAAACATGCCTCACGATAAGGAGGTGTGTTTTGAATTGCCATAAATCCAAAATCTGAAGTCCTTAATCCATCGATAGCCATATTATCCGATCTAAATCCAATCTGTTGCCAATCCACATCCATGATCTCTTTGGATCGTTAGCAAAATCCATGACCATTCCAAGTCGATATCTAATTATGAATCGGTGTTCTCTCCGGATCATTTTATTCAAATCTATATCCATCTGAAGCCGAATCCATTTCGTTCGAGGCTTATATCCAAATCTGTAACCTCTTCGGGTCGTTAGCCAAATCCGGCACCGCTCTGGGCTCATATCCAAGTTCGCGACAGCTTCAGGTCAATGTCCAAATCTATAACTTTTCGAAGCTGATATCCAAATCCATGACCTTTTCGAGTCCTTTCCAAGCACAATCCATACTTGACGACCGAGTAAGTCGATCCTGTCATTCTCCGACGAAGCAGCGTTACATCCTATACTCTGGTTCATTGCTCCTGAACATTAAGTGATATCTTGGCCTAAATCCCAAACTGACGGTCTCTCTAGACCCTTGTCGAGAATAATCCATACTCGACGACCTGAGTAGGCCAATCCTATCGCTCTTCAGCGAAGCGACCTACTTCATGCCAGGCATAATCCATACTTGACGTCCTGTTGGGTTTTATTCTCTAGCCTTGACTCTCCGGTCGAGGACTTAATCTATATGCGAGTCCATTATGTCACTCTCCGACGAAGGGACTCGCACCTTGTGATTAACGCCCTGTCATTTTGGTCAGAACAATAATCGCGACCTGTTTTATTCATCACAGTAATGCAGATCATAACTAACCTAATGAATAAGAGTTCGTACATCCAGAAATCCAAAAAACTAAAAAAGCCTAAGAGTGCCTCCTTGGGTATGACGGTTCATCATCATCTCAAAGCATGCCTAAGGATCGTCCTCGACACCGTATATGTGTAAGTGCTTAGCCATTTATTATAGAGTTTATTATTATTATTACGGTCGGAGTACAAATTCTGAACTCGACTCTTATCATCCCGATCAGTTGATGACGATCCGTGACCTCTATCCAGGGCCATTCCTATTTCAGTTCGATGCGGATGGTTGCTACTCTTGTTCCACTGTCATTGTCCAAATCCTCGCATACTGCGGTAGTCTGCCATTCCTGCCATGCTCCTTAATCGTATCCTTTAAATGCCTGCATTCATCCATGGTATGCCCATTCAATTCGTGGAATAGGCAGTACTTCCTAGACTTGCGCTCCTGCTCCATGGGATCCCTCCTTGCTAGTTTTCGATAGGGGACCTCCCCTCTAGTGTCCAAATAAATCTATTCTAGGCTTTCTGTTAAATCCGAGTAGGAAGAGAATTTTGGCTCCTGCTCTTTCCATCGCCTTTTCGCCCCATCATATCCATCATCCATTTTCCGCTTGCCTTTATCATTCTTATTTACATCTCCTGATGATCCTCCGTCTTGCATGGAGTTCACCTCCAGTATTTTGCTCATGCGTCTTCCTATCGCAGGAACATTTCTGCTTCATGATAGAACTCCCTGAGATCCATAGGTGGATCCCACGCCAATGAATCCTTAAAATCCATGCCATCAGCAATTCCCGATACAGCTGCCATCAAAACTATGGATAGTTCTTGCCGATCCACTGATGCTGCCGCGACATTAAATTGTGTTAGAAAACTCCTTAGAGACTCTCCGATCCTCTATTTAAGTGTTGATGGACTCATCACGTTTTTGGGTCTCGAGATGTGAACTCTTAACTACCTCATAAATCTTTCGACCAATTCTGTTCTTGTGCCAATAGAACCGCTCTCCAACTGCCTGAACCACAATCCAACTATATCTGTTAAATACAAAGGAAAGCATCATGTCATGACTTCCTTTGATGCCCCCCAGTACTTCCATGTGTTGTATATACCTCATCACACGCATAGTTGGATCTGACTTTCCATCATATACTTCTAGTGTTGGAAATTTAAACTCCAGTGGATTCCTAGCATTCCTGATATTAGGAGTGCATGGACTCCTATTTACATCCTTCAGACCCCCATTCGCCAGTCCTCCATGCATAGCTCGCCTAATCAACTCCATAAACTTGTCACCGTCATCCAAAGGTAGTCTCCTATTATCATTTTCGAACTACCTCCCAAGTCAACGAGGGAATTCTGGAACGTATTCCTCCGGACGTGTCTCCAAATTCCAATTTACACCAAACTCTATAGGGTCGACTGCTGGTTCTCCAACATTGCGATCAACCAGACCTAGGGGCATGCCCCCAAGTCTTTGGGCATCGAGGCCGATCCCTCTAAGATGGCCAAGGACTGCCCCCGGTTTCTCTGTTCCATTCCTTTATCTAATAGCTCCATCCCCATGGCCCCCGGTTTGATTTCCAATGACTCCTGCCATATCAACTCCTTGATCCAAGTTGCCACTAGCTCCTGCTACTCTATTCCCTTGGTTATGTGTACCAGCTTGTCCAATCTGTTGGAGTAGATTCTGCATCATCTCCCCGTGTCTCTTCAACATCCGTTCCTGCATAGCATCCATCATCATTTCCATTTCATGCCTGGTGATGTAGATAGATGTTTTATCAGCTCCAGCTCCAGAGGAAGCCTCCTGACTCCTCCATGATGGCTCCTTTTCGGTAGCGTTCTCCTTGTTGATTGTCCAAATATTGCTCCAAATCTAAGCTATTTAGTTGATTCCAAATATGAACTCCAAATAAACGGGGGCTAGCTTTCTCGGTGAAAGCACCAAAATGTTGGGGTCAAAAATGGCCACCAATACCCAATTATATATGAAAGCACCAATATCCAATCTAATCATAGAAATATGAAGAGAAATAAATGAAGAACAAAATTAAAACAATAAGAAAGCAAATAAAGAAAGACATAGATTTATAGTGGTTCGGCAAAATCCGGCATGCATCCACTTCAAAGTAATCCTTTATTTGTTTATACTGCTGTTACAGTTACAATGATATGAATTTCAGTAATAAAAATGACGGAGAGTAGCCTAGATAAAAGATGAAGTGAAGCAGAAAGAAGATTTCTTTTCTAATACCATGCATGTTGTAATTATCGGGGAAGATGTTTACGGATCAGACTGAAATTTCATCAGAAGAACCTCCAGGCCTAGACGACCCGGTCTAAAGAAACTTGGACCATTCGCTCTCCGAATAAGGATCGAGGCCGATCCCTATTTTTTTATTTATGGGGTGCGATCCCTATGATGGGTTCCCAATGCCATAATATACTTGTCCTCCGAGTTTCATGTCATTTGTATCTTTAAATGTTGAGTTATTGATTGATCTTTATTGCAATATGTTGTGAAAGCTGATTATAGCCGATCCCTATGAAGGAAAGAGGGCAGATCCCTCCAACTTTCTCTATTTGATGTACGATTCCTAGGGTAGACTCCTTTGGGTCCCTTCTTCTTGTTTCCAAAGTTTTACTTCAATCCGCCTTGTGGTTGTTGAGTTATAAAGCGATCATGATTGAGTTGTGTTGCATGCATCATCTTCAATCAGATCCCTCTACTCTAATCCCTCTATTCCGACCCTTTTTTATTGAGTAAATATTATGATCAGATCCCTCTCCTATGGGGAGTGCTCGTTCCATACTTAGCCATTTTTTGATTGTTGTCCATCCGAATCCATTCAGCTATAGTCCATTGTTTCAAATATAATCGATCTCCATTCCTGGTAACCATCTCTTCGGGCTTTCTAACTTAATGATCATGAAGTCCGTTGGATTAAATGCACCTGTATACAGCCTTGCCAAAAGGCGGGTTAACAAATTTAGTAAGTGTTCTTAAGTTTGGTTGTGCTTGAGTATTTGTTTTACTTGGATCTAATGAGTTATCTTACTATCTTTTTTTGTATATATTATATATATATATATGTTGTGTTTGAAATATAAAGTTTAAGTGACCTTAACTAATTAAAGTTATAAACTTTAGACCCCTATTGCTTTTGAAAGAAAATGACAACTTTATATTGTATAACATCACTTTTATTACCATCTTAAACATGTGGAGTGGCCTTGACTTGTTGTTTAAATGGTTGTTTGGATTATGTATTGATTATAAGTATGTTTGAAAGTGTCTGAAGCAAGAATAGTTGCTATAAGTGCACTTTGATATCCCTTAATTTTAATTTGTGTAAATTAGATATTTATGATGTTAACTTGGGATGATTTGATTTGGTAGTTCTCTATACATAATTTTTTGTATTGGTAAGTGAAGAAATAGTATGGAAAGTTATAGAAACTGTGAACCAAAGTTGTGAAAGTTGAAGCAAAAATGTGGTTATAAATACACTTTCTAAATATAGTCTGTTTTCGGGGAATTTTGCAAATAAATAAGAAGATATTCTTAGGGGTTTCTTTCCATGGTTTTTGAGTGCCCTAAGGGTAGTACTTACTATAAAAATTTCAAGTCTTAACAATTGTTAAAGTGGTTACTAGTCGTAAAGATTGTGCATTTCGATGTTGTTCATTAACAAAGACTTTTAACATTATTTATAAATGCTGTATTAAGTTTTTTATGACTTTAAGTGTCTAAAAATGATATTTATAAGTATTTTAAGGTACATATAATTTTTTTGAAAGGTAATTGACTAGGCTTAACACAAAAAGCCGACGTAGTAGATGTAAGAACCCAGGTTTTGGTGACTACCTGTAATATTAAATTATAACGGTGGTTATAATTTAATCTTGGAAAATAAAAATAAATTGGAGATTTAAAATTGTTTATTTTGAATAAACAATAAATTTGGAAAGAATAAAATGGATTTAAGATGATAATATTGGTTATAAATGGTGAATATTAGAAATATTTTGATTTGGGTATTAATTGAATTAATTAAGTGGGATAAAAGAATTAATTCAAAAATAATTTGTTGAAATAAATGTAAAATGATGAAAATAAAGTTTTAAAAAGCTTTATTATGTTAGTTTGGAGAAAAGGAGAATTTTATATTTTTAATTGGTAAAATGCAATAATTTTGCAAATTATTGCCAAATGTGATTTTTATCAGTTTTATATAAAGTGTTTGAATTTATTATGATGTATTTTACAAATAAAAAGACATAATTTTGGTTAAAAATAATATTTTTATGTAAAAATGAAGGTTACATGGTTTGTTGTATTTGTTTTGATAAGAAAATAATTTTTGTGTGAAATTTGGAGTTAAAAATGGTGTTTTCTGTAATAAAAGGTGTAAATTGATATAATTAATTAAAAATGAAGAATTAATAATATAAATAAATTTTTATAGCTAAAATAATATTTATTTTGTTGTGAAAACATTTTAGTTTACATAAACTTTTGGTTGTAAAATTTATTTGGTTTTTAAAATGTTAAAATGTGTGTATATATTAAGCATATAAGTGAAAACATGTATTTTACTTAGTAAATTTTCACTAAGTATAGGTAATGGGCTAAGTGGGTAGAGGGTAAGGTCCATAATCCTATTCTAGAATTATCAGGAGAAAGAAACTGAACGTAGTCTTCTTTCTCATTTCCTTTTCTTCTTCTAAAACATCCAGTAAGAGAAAGATGGCCACCACTTTGCTCTTTGAAAACTTACTTCAAATCAAGCTGAAACTAAAAGAGAAAATAGCAAATCAAAGTTAAATACAGGTCAGAGAAGCCTATTTTCTCTGGAAAGATATCAACTTGGCTCCGAATCTTGCTCAAATCCTTGCTAAGGTGAGTATTATCTCACAATTTCTAACTTGAATGAGTTATATGCTGAAAATTGATTTAATCTGTGCTTACTGTAATGAATAGTTGGCTGTTGAGTAGTTACAGTGAAAATCTTCTCTATAGTGCTTCTTTCTGTGATTATAACTCTTTGATCTTGTCACGAAATCATGTCGGATTTTCTTCGGATTGTTGTTTAAGTGTTATAGTTGGTGCATGCAAATTTTCATTGTCAAATTCATCTTGTAGAGAGTTGAATACATTGCTAAAAAATTGAATCGAAGCAGAGAAATCAACTTGTAGAACTCACGAATTTCAGGTTGACCAAAGGCCCACCTGGGTCGACCGTAAGGTCGACCCAAGCACTACATAAGTCGACCCTGGGGTCGACCTATGCCATACAAGGGTCGACCTATAGGTCGACCTGAGTACGCATGCTTTTGCATTTTTTCTCCTGTGTTCTTTTGTGTTATTCCGCTTGTTTCAACAGCTTTTAATGCTTGTTTTTGTGATGATTTTGAAGGGATCTAACCTATCAATAGGTAAGCCAATATTTTGGTTGATTCGAACTCCGGATCGACAAGTTTTCGAGATGTTTTCATATGCTGAATTTCCAGTGTTTTCTGAAAATTTCTGTTGTTTTCGAGCACGGTTTTTCTAAACGATTTTTGAAATGATTTTTATAATAAAATAGCTTTTGAAATAAATAAGTTACAATATTTAAAATTATTTTTAAAGCTATTTAAAGATTATATTCTCTCTAATAAAGAGAAATTTTCAAAGAATTGTTTTCCAAATGATTTCAAAAATTGTTTTTAAACACTTGTTTTCTCAAGTAAATTATTTTATATAAAAAATACACTATTTTGCACTCTTTGAACATATGTGAAAGAGAATTAAACGATTTAGTAAAATATGTGGTATGGGACACAAACGTTTACTTTTTCAGTTAATTCCGGACTTGTCCGTTTGAAGTTATAGACCTTTGGGTTGATATTTGTGATTGCCATTCCAAGGCGTGTTTTGAGATTTGTGAATTCCTATTTTTAGGAATTATTTGAGATTGCCATTCTTTGGCAAGTTTTGAGGTTTAAGATCTCCTATTTTAGGAGTTATGGTCTATGAAAACCATCACGATGTCTTTTCTACTTGTCGATGATACGAGGCAAGTTATGAGCTTAAGATCTCCTATTTTAGGAGTTATGGTTAGTGAAAACCATCACGATGTCTTTTGTACTTGCCGTTGATATGAGGCAAGTTATGAGCTTTCTGAGATTTATGATTTTGATGATGTTGTTTTCTAGTGTGGCATTGACTAGCAGTTAGTAAACCGTTAAGTGAGAACATGTGGTATGTGACACACTGTTAACACTTTTCGGATTCCTATCTGAGAGTTCGTGACACATTCATGATGTTACTGCCAATACTATAGACCTTTGGGTCATCACGATGTATTACGACTTCGGTCGTCACGATGTATTACGACTTCGTTGGTCACGATGTATTACGACTTCCGTCATCACGATGTTTATTTGACTTCGGTCACCAAGAGATAGGTACCTAATATATAGTACTGGACATGAGGATAGCATGTGCAACATTGCTTTGGCATGTAATCGGGGATTTGGATTCAATCCGAGATTTTTCTGAGTTTTGATGTTTTATGATTTCACCATTTTAAGATGACTGTTTTATATGTTTTTTATAGCCTAGAGCTATATGAGATTTTATTTATATATGGTGATTTCATTTATGAGGTTTTGAACTCCTATTTGAGTTCTACGAGTTATGAGATTTTCTGAGTTTTGAACTCTTAATTGAGTTCCTCGAGTTATGAGATTTTTTGAAGATTTCCGTGGTTTCCTTCTTAGATTTTATATGATTTTATCAGAATTTATATTTCGAGTAGTTTTTAAGAAGGAAACATTCATATTTATTTGATGTTATCCATGGGTTAAACCTTGAGATATTTCTTTGTTTCCATCACTTTGAATTTGAGTAAATCCGAGTCTATACCATTCCTTTTTTATCAAAGGAATGTTTTCCTTGTGAGGCTTATATCTTTCTTAACATTGCTAATCATCTTGTTCAAGTTAGACTGACCCGTGTATTCATTACTTGGGTCAGACCGAGTTGCAGGTTAGGCTTTTTGGCTTTTGCTTAGTTGTTCTCTGTGGATCCATCTATCGACCTTTTGGATATATAAATAGTTTTAAGTAGTTATCTTGTAGTAGTTTGACTTGATTATGTATATTCCTTTGTGGGGGACTTGATGTATATTTATATAGTGGTGTTTCACCACTCATGTATGACACTATGTATAGTACTTGATGTATGTATATATGTATAACTGTGTTTGCTATTCTGTGATTTATGTTCATTATTTATATTGTGTTTTGTTCTGAATCGATCCTGTAGCCACCATGGTATTGTATTAGGTAAGAATTGAGTATGTCTAACCACTTAAGATGAAATGAAAAAAAGAGCCATATTATTGACATGCTTAATACTCATTTAATACAAGACCTTGATGGTCGCTCCTAAACAGCCTTATTCTCTGCACTAGCAGACAATATTACCTAGTAATACTCTTTGTTAGTGTGGGTCTCGGGGTGGGGCGTTACAGCTTGGTATCAGAGCTGAATTCAGAATAAAATGTAATAAACACAGAATAATATACATATGACAATACATCAAGTATGATATGAGTGAAAACATCGTCCCTAATCGAAGTTGTTTCTAATCTTACCCTTAACCTTTCCGAGTCCTTTGAGGGTAGATATGTGGGAATATGTCTAGGAATGTAATTTGATTCCATAGTATTCCACAATTAAATTAATAATATCTTACCCTATGAATAATCTCTATTGTGATTGTTCTATTCGAGTTCTCTTCGGTACGGGTGCTTGACACTCATCCATATCGGAGAAATTTGTTGATGTCGTTGGATGTTCTTGTCATATTACTTTTTTGAGGATTGCGAGTCCTATTAAGGGGATCTGTAATATTTGGCATGTTGTGTGAAAATATTGAGATTGTTCTTTGTAGTTTTTCTTTTCATGCGGAATTGCACGTTATTTACTATCTTGGGTTTGTTGTGAATTTGGGATGGATTGGCTTGCATGTATCAAGCCCAAATTCTATGTTTTGAAAGGATCCTATATCTTAGGTATCCTAATTCGGCTGCTCTGTTGTCTCTTGTTCTTCAGAATGTTGATGGAGATTCCGAAGTATCTTTAAATTGCTATTGAGTTTCGAGATGATGATGAAGTATCTCAAACTCCTGTTGTTGTGATTCTCCTGATGTATTTGAGTCTGTTCGGGTTTACCACCCAAGCGGGCAATTGAGTTTCGTTTTGACCTCATTCCTGGTTCTCAGTCTGTTAGTCATCCTCCCACGAGGATGTCCACAAAGGAAATGAGGAACTCTAAAAGTAATCGCTGAAGCTTGAAGCCAAGCAATTCATTCAGTCCAGTTTTCACCGTGGGGTGTCGTGGTCGTTTTGTTGAGAAATCTAAGGGTGTTCTTAGCCTTTGCATCCATTTTTGCAAAGCTTAACAAGTTATCCATTAGAATGAGTATCCATTGCCTAAGATCGATGTATGTTCGATCAATTGAGTGGTGCTAGGGTCATTCCTAAGCTTGACCTTACACCGATTTCTATCAACTATGAGTTGCGGAGGATACCGTTCCTCTTACCGCATTCCACACTCGTTATGAGTCTTATGAGTGGTTCATTATACCGTTCGCTTTAACGAACATTCTAGCTTAACTCGTTAATCTTATGAATCGAGTATTTTGGGAATATCTTGATGAGTTATTCTTGTATTCATTGATGATGAGTGAAAGAAATAAATTAAATTGCAAATCTTTCTAATAGAAGAAATACCGATAAGTATAATTGGATTATTTTATTGAGACAAGCAAAGAACGTTTTGTAAAATTATATAAGAGGCATGTTTATCATATAGAAAATGATTTTATGTTGGGTTGTCCATCAAGTGCTTTAAGAATTCTGGGCGATGCGTCTGATCAACGTTATCGATAGGAATTTCCTAAATGCTATGATGAGATAGCCAAACATGATAAAAAAAATGAGTTGAAATAAATTAAGGTTTGAAAATAAATTAAAATGGGTTTGAGTATTAATTTAAGATGTCTAGTGCAGCCATTAAACCATAGAGATTGTCGGATGAGTGGTGAGGCAGTTTTGATCGTTTGGTCAACTCTGCAGCCAATCGATGAGGTTATTCACTATAAATTAATGGCGAGGCAATGCCACTAAATTATTTTAAACTTGTGAAATTGAATATGATTAAGCTTGTAATTGGTTATGTAAGTATAACCTTTAAGAATCCAAATAATGATATCACATGATAATTTGAGTAAGTAAGATAAATAATTATAATCAAAGAGATATCTTTAATATAAGAAAATATTATGTGATGGTTTGATTAACAAAATGATGTATTCAAGATAAGAAAATGTATTGAGTAGAAAAATTAAAATATCAATTGAATGTTTTGTTTAAGGTTATGAAGATGATTGTAAAAATTTTGTTTTGACAATTGGGTGTTGAATAATAATAGATAGTAAGAGTTAAAATTCTATCTTAAAGAAAATAATGAAATGCTAAATTTAGATTTGTAGCATGAATTCATGAACAAGTTTTTGTTTTAAACTTTGATGGTATTAAAATTAGTTGGTAAGAATTTTGTAAAATTCTTTTGAAAACAAGATTGAGTTAATTATCAACCTAAGTTAATTTCTGGTTGATAATAAGATGGAATTTAATTTTGTGGCAAGAGAGAATAAAAATTTAAAGGGTGCATTTATCATAAAATGCTTTATTATGAAATGTAAGATATAATAAATGAATAACTTATGAGATTCAATCATTTTAAAATTGGAGGAACAATTTAAAATTTAAAATGTAAATCCAAAATTTATTTTGGATGAATATTTGTCTCTTATATATGGAAGAGATTAATTATCTCTTTCAAATTGAGTTTTTAAAAATTAATTGTTGGAGAACTTGTTTGTGAAAAGTAATGAATGTATTTCTAATTGTGGATGGTTTCTTTTAAAAGATAATTACATAAAGTAAATCAAAATTTTGGAATGTCTTAGTTTTCCGGAAAAGGAGGATTTTGGAATAAATGATTTAGTATAGAAAGCTTGTTTTGAAAATAAAGTTTGAAATTAGAATGGTTTGGGGAAATTTCAAATTTAAATTGGTTTAAAAGCTGAAAATTTATTTGGAAAACGCTGTATTAAAATGGGAATAATTCAAGATTTATAATTCCAAACGAGTTCATTCTTATTGTGTAAATAAAAGAGATCCAGTAAGCTACAGATTTTTTTTATATTACTTTGGAAGATTTTGCTTTTATTTCAATTTAAAATGGGTTTGAAAGTGGATGGACATTTCTGTCCTATTATAAAAATTTTAAGATTAAAACTGAAAGTAAATTTAACATAACTTTCAAACCGTAAATTCGATTTCGATGATCTTTATACTATTGTAAAGCTTAGGCTTAGTAGAATAACTTTCATTTTATAAGTATTATCAGATTTTTTGTTTGCTGTGTAAAAAATTGAGTTCTTTACAACAGGTCTGAATTGAAAGTGATTGGTTTCCTTTAATAGTAAAAATGTAATACTATCTATTTAGTAAGTGTAACCTAATGGGTTATTAGAGTGAAAAATATGTTACAAACAATAACATATTTGTGGGAAAATTAAAGGGTTAAACAACTCAAACTTTATTCACTTTGAATAAAGAGTGATGAGGTTAAATTAAAACTAAATAAGAAGCTTTAAAAATTTTCAAGTATGGAAAATTAAGAATTTTGAAGATAATGGGTTTGAAAACTCTAAGAATATTTGATTAGTAAAAGAGAGTATAAAAATCTATTCCTTGAGTTTATCTTTCCTTTGTGCAATTATTTTACGACTTGCATTTAGGCAGTCATATGAGTTTGGTGGTATTTGAAGGAACCACCTACCTTTTGATGGTTTTCTTTCCATGGTGATTGTCAATCTATATCAGTATGACTCCTTTCGTAGCTTTATATGGAAGATCATGTCGATAGCTACACTGTGAAGTTGGAGTCCGAGAAAAAGAGGTAACTAAACCCTGACTCTATTCGAGAAGCTTTTGAGGAATCGATCTTGCCCGATTAATCTTTTGTGTAGCATCCTGTCTGTATTCTTGTTTCGAAGGTGAGACACCTTCAAAATTACGATGTTCTGCTCATGTAAGTTCAAAGGTCCGATAATCCCAATGCCTACACTTGGGAAACCATAGAATTTCTCGAGCAATCTTATCTTGGTTTTATGTCTTTTTGAGTTAAGGGTGAGAAAATTTTAAACTCGAGCTATCTATTTCTCTTTGCTTGATGAATTAAATCATGTTATTTACAGCTTTTCTCTAGAAATTTCGAGGACGCAATTTTTATAAGGGGGAGTTTGTAATAACCCTGGTTTTGGTGACTACCTGTAATATTAAATTATAACGGTGGTTATAATTTAATCTTGGAAAATAAAAATAAATTTAAGATTTAAAATTGTTTATTTTGAATAAACAATAAATTTGGAAAGAATAAAATGGAGTTAAGATTATAATGTTGGTTATAAATGGTGAACATTGGAAATATTTTGATTTGGGTATTAATTGAATTAATTAAGTGGGATAAAAGAATTAATTCAAAAATAATTTTTTGATATAAATGTAAAATGATGAAAATAAAGTTTTAAAAATCTTTATTATGTTAGTTTGGAGATAATGAGAATTTTACAGTTTTAATTTGGTAAAATGCAATAATTTTGCAAATTATTGCCAAATGTGATTTTTATCAATTTTATTTAAAGTGTTTGAATTTAGTATGATGTATTTTATAAACAAAAATGGAATTTTGGTTAAAAATAATATTTTGATGTGAAAATGAAGTTTACATGGTTTGTTGTATTTGTTTTGACAAGAAAATAATGTTTGTGTGAAATTTGGAGTTAAAAATGGTGTTTTGTATAATAAAAGGTGTAAATTGATATAGTTAATTAAAAATGAAGAATTAATAATAGAAATAAATTTTTATAGCTAAAATAATATTTATTTTGTTGTGAAAACATTTTAGTTTACATACACTTTTAGTTGTACAATTTATTTGGTTTTTAAAATGTTAAAATGTGTGTATATATTGAGCATATAAGTGAAAACATGTATTTTACTTAATAAATTTTCACTAGGTATAGCTAATGGGCTAAGTGGGTAGAGGGTGAGGTCCATAATCCTATTCGAGAATTATCAAGAGAAAGAAACTGAACGTAGTCTTCTTTATCATTTCCTTTTCTTCTTCTAAAACATCCAGTAAGAGAAAAATGGCCACCACTTTGCTCTTTGAAAACTTACTTCAAATCAAGCTGAAACTAAAAGAGAAAATAGCAAATCAAAGTTAAATACGGGTCAGAGAAGCCTATTTACTCCGGAAAGATATCAACTTGCCTCTGAATCTTGCTCAAATCCTTCCTAAGGTGAGTATTATCTCACAATTTCTAACTTGAATGAGTTATATGCTGAAAATTTATTTAATCTGTGCTTATTGTAACAAATAGTTGGCTGTTGAGTAGTTACAGTGAAAATATTCTCTATAATGCTTCTTTCTGTTATTATAACTCTTTAATCTTGTCATGAAATCATGCTGGATTTTCTCCGGATTGTTGTTTGAGTGTTGTAGTTGGTGCATGTAAATTTTCATTGTCAAATTCATCTTGTAGAGAGTTGAATACATTGCTCAAAAATTGAATCGAAGCAGAGAAATCAACCTGTAGAAATCAAGAATTTCAGGTTGACCAAAGACCCACCTGAGTCGACCCAAGCACTACATAGGTCGACCATAGGGACGACCCATGCTATACAAGGGTCGACCTATAAGTCGATCTAAGTATGCATGCTTTTGCATTTTTTCTCCTGTGTTCTTTTGTGTTATTCAGCTTGTTTCAATAGCTTTTGATGCTTTTTTGTGATGTTTGTGATGATTTTGAAGGGCTCCAACCTATCAATAGGTAAGCCAATATTTTGGTTGATCCGAACTCCAGATTGACGAGATTTCGAGATGTTTTCATATGCTGAATTTCCAGTGTTTTCTGACAATTTCTATTGTTTTCGAGCACGGTTTGTCTAAACGATTTTTGAAATGATTTTTATAATAAAATATCTTTTGAAATAAATAAGTTACAATATTTAAAATTATTTTTAAAGCTATTTAAAGATTATATCCTCTATAATATAGAGAAATTTTCAAAGAATTGTTTTCCAAATGATTTCAAAAATTGTTTTAAAAACTAGTTTTCTCAAGTAAACTATTTTGTATATAAAATACACTATTTTGCACTCTTCGAACGTACGAGAAAGACAATTAAATGGTTTAGTAAAATATGTGGTATATGACACATACGTTTACTTCTTCGGTTAATTCCAGACTTGTCCATTTGAAGTTATAGACCTTTGAGTTGATATTTTTGATTGCCAAGGCGTGTTTTGAGATTTATGAATTCCTATTTTTAGGAATTATTTGAGATTTCCATTGTTTGGCGAGTTTTGAGGTTTGAGATCTCCTATTTTAGGAGTTATGGTCTATGAAAACTATCACGATGTCTTTTGTACTTGCCGATGATATGAGGCAAGTTATGAGCTCGAGATCTCCTATTTTAGGAGTTATGGTTTGTGAAAACCATCACGATGTCTTTTGTACTTGCCGATGATATGAGCAAGTTATGAGCTTTTTGAGATTTATGATTTTGATGATGTTGTTTTTTAGTGTGGCATTGACTAGCAGTTAGTAAACCGTTAAGTGAGAACGTGTGGTATGGGATGCACTATTAACACTTTTCGGATTCCTATCTGAGAGATTGTCACACATTCACAATGTTACTGCCAATACTATAAACCTTCGTTCATCATGATGTATTACGACTTCGGTCGTCACGATGTATTATGACTTCGGTCATCACGATGTTTATGTGACTTCGTCACCAAGAGATAGGTACCTAATATATAGTACTGGACAGGAGGATAACATGTGCTGCATTGCTTCGGCATGCAATCAGAGATTTGGATCCAAACCAGGATTTTTCCGAGTTTTGATGTTTTATGATTTCACCATTTTAAGATGACTGTTTTATATTTTTTTATAGCCTAGAGCTATATGAGATTTTATTTATATATGGTGATTTCATTTATGATATTTTGAACTCCTATTTGAGTTCCACGAGTTATGAGATTTTCTGAGTTTTGAACTCTTAATTGAGTTCCTCGAGTTATGAGATTTTTTGAAGATTTATGTGGTTTCCTTAGAAGATTTTATATGATTTTATCGGAATTTATATTTTGAGTAGTTTTTAAGAAAGAAACATTCATATTTATCTAATGTTATCCATTAGTTAAACCTTGAGATATTTCTTTGTTTCCATCACTTTGAATTTGAGTAAATCTGAGTCTATACCATTCCTTTTTTATCAAAGGAATGTTTTCCTTGTGAGGCTTATATCTTTCTTAACATTGCTAATCATCTTGTTCAAGTTAGACTGACCCGTGTATTCATTACTCGGGTCAGACCGAGTTGCAGGTTAGGCTTTTTGGCTTTTGCTTAGTTGTTCTCTGTGGATCCATCTATCGACCTTTTGGATATATTCATAGTTTTAAGTAGTTATCTTGTAGTAGTTTGACTTGATTATGTATATTCTTTTGTGGGGTATTTGATGTATATTTATATAGTGGTGTTTCACCACTCATATATGACACTATGTGTGACGACCTGCAAATCCATACCCTTTGAATCGACAATAAACCATACAAGTCTGACCCAAAAAGCACAGAATGGCGGAAAATCATGAGAAAGAAAAGAAGAGAGAAGAAGAAATGAGAAGAAAGAGAGGAGAATAAAACCAAACAGAACAACACAAAATCTCACATCATAGCGGAATAACATATAATATCATATCAATGATCTTTACAAAACAAAAACTGTAATATCGTATATACATCAATCAGAGTGCATAAATACATAATTATCAGCTTGGGAAGTTATAACAACTTGTTCTCACAAATGCTGACAATATACAACAACAATGCAACAGAAAATAACAGATACGTGTATACGAAAATGAAGATCTCCAGCTCGCCTGTTGAAACACCAAAAGCACCAAATCTGAACCTGTAAATATACTCGGCCTGACCCGAGCATTGGAAGGGAAGAACGCCCGGATCAGTCTGGTAAACCAGCGTGAGAAAACACACTCAACTGAATTTATTAGATTACCAAAACTGTTCCTTTCAAAACAAAAGTATCTCGTAAGACACGCCCACAGATAAACACAGACATGTTTTTACCTTATGATAACCAAAAACTTTTATATCAAATCATGTTATATTATAATAGTGTCTAGTACACAAATAATATTAATCATAGCCGAAATTATTACATTGATTAAATTCCACATATAGCCCGAAGTGGGTAATACAATCAAAATGGCAGGCACGTCTCGGAGTTTGGATTTCCATACAAATGACCAGGTAAAGGGACTACCTTACGGCAGTACATCTCTAGAAGAATGTACTAAGAAACTATCACAAAGTTCCTCTACCAACACAAGACCGTCCTACCTCTATAACTAGGTAGTACCGAATATGTCATCCCCCGGTCGTTACCGACCTTTCTGAGGGCCCCCATAGCATACAAACCACATTAATTTACATCTCGAACGTCATAGCGAGAAGAAATATATCTAGAAGGGGATGATCATATCCTAATTAGGAATGACCCACTTAGCCTTGCCGCATCTAACCCTGTTTCGGTCATTTCTGATTGTTGAGGCCTGAGGTAATGATTACCTTTCACATATCACATCACTTTGAATGCCACGTTGCCATTTCCGTTGACTACTAATTGCCTTCCACAAAAATACAACCCTTGAGCTCGTATGTCTCAAGGAGGGTGTTAAGCTAAGAGAAGTTGCCTTCTCCGCCACCACATGATGTACATTTGTTAAAGCCAATGTACATAATCTTTGAAATGCAACGTCAGACACTCGTCCATACAAGTTGTCCAGGAACATGACAAACTAAAGGTACTTTCCTACCACATCCTGTCGGGAAATCCCTAGGATTAGTAGCAAATAGTCCTTGCATTGGATATTTCATAACGAAAAGACTACTGCTACTATATGCATATTGGGATTTTAACCCCAAACGATCAAAAAGCAGTCCTTCACTATGAAAATCCTAAATATCAATATCATCACAACCTGCACAATCGAACGTATATACGTTGGTCCGAAGTGGTTTTTAGTTAAATCTAATCCTGGTCTCTTCGCACCAACAACGCAAAAGCGTTACTCAACCTCACAAAGAAACTGTCTCATAGACTTATCACGTCTCCAACTTTCAACTTGCTATCTTTCGGCCAAGAAGGAAGCTCGTTGGATTGGAGTAATCACTCCGCACTACACGAATCAACATTCTCAACACAAACGATTTTCAAGCCTACACAGTCAGTCACGTACTAAGTGTACGACTAATTAGTTCCCACATCAAGTTCGAGGAACTAAAATGGCCAAATTTGATAGTTGGGTATTTAACTATCAAAGCAAACAAACAAAATATAGCACAGAAAGTCACTGGGCTCTTTTAATTAATCTTTTATTAATTAAATCACTTTTCCAAATCATTTACTTCAAATTATCTTTAAAAAGATATATTCTCAAAACCATTTCAATATTTCACTATTTGGAAAACATTTCCATATACTTACTTTAATAATAAGTAAATTCACATTTTACCTTATTTTCAAACCATTCAAACTTCATTTTATAATATCACTTTCCAAAGCATTTATTTTATTTAAAGGATTGTTCACTATCCAAAATCGTAAATACAATTCCTATATAAATTTCCATATTTAACTTATCAAAATAAGTTGATTTCACATTTATAAAACAGTGTTTATAATTCCCATTTCTATTTATAAAAACTTCCACTTATAAAATCCCTTTATTAACCAATTTCCCATTTATATCTCATTTATATGTCAAAATCCGATTATAAGTTAATTTACTTATAAATCTCTTATTTACAAATTCATTCCTTTTTTAACTTCATAAATTCATAAATCTTATTTACTTATAAGATTCATTTATACTTCATTTTAACACTTATAAAACTCGTTTATAATTCCATTATTTTTATTTATAATAATTCAATTTTATAAATCTTATATATAAACCATTTATAATAAATCCAAAATCTCAATTTAACTTATTTTACAAAATAGCTAACTTCATATTTCAAAAATCGTACTTAAGTATATTTCACCGAAATCATAAATTTTATAACATAAAAATTATAACTTTTTATTTTTTAAAGTAAATTCATTTCCTTAACAATTCAAAAATTAATAAAACATATATTTCCAAAATCACTTTGTAATCCTTTTAAATTTGAAATCATCGCTTAAATATTTTAACTTACCAAAAATATGGCCCAATGCTACAAAATTACTAAATAAGGGAATTCATATCAATCACGACATCCAAACACCATATATCACATGATAACAGCTATATAACAATATCAATAAATAAAAATCAACACTGTTGAGGAATGCAGTTGGATCCCTCCAACCTGTCACCTACAACAAATATATATATAAGAAAATATATACAATGTCCGCTTCGAGGTAGACGCGCGTACAAAAGGTCATCCGATCATACACGGGAACATATAGGGTCTCATCCGCTATAATATGCGGGGATATATCCAAACCAACTAATATATATATATATATATATATATATATATATAATATATCATATATCATATATCATCCAAACAATCATCAATCAACATAAATAAATTTATTCTCACTTATATAAAAATATAAGCGAGTCAGAAAGAGTGAGTTGTACTCACTTTGATTCCAATAGCCGTTGCAGCGTTTTATTTCGAATAAAATTAAACGAGCGTTTAATTTTATCCAAAATTCCTAGCAGCTCCAATCAACTCCAAACTAGCTCCATCGCGTAGTGTTCGCGAATACGAACCCAACGCAACTTGTTTCGTCCGATTTCGACCTCGTATGAAGAAGATACACAATTTTAAAGTTTATACAATTTTATATATAATTTAATTTACAACTTTTTATTTTTAAACCTCCTTTTAATCTCGACCGTTCATTCCTGGATCTGCAGATATGAGCCACTACTCCCTCCTTCCCCATCATCTTCGTATCCTCCAGACAATAGACGTGCACACAAACCCAAACACGGGCAACATCCATCGAACGTCGCGACCAAAACACTCGCCTAGACCACGATTAGGCTTCGCCAAACGAACGCCCATTCCCCCATGCACCTTCGGCCAGAGATCGGTTGACAATCGAGCTGCCATTGCCTCGATTTTCATGCTTGAACACGCCACCTTTGAGTGATGATTATCGCCAATCCACTTCACTATATCCAATCATGACAGTTGGATTTGTAGCTCTCGTCGAGCTCTACGATATTGTAGTTGAGGGTTTTCGATGAAAGTGGATGGATTGATCAGAAATTGAGAAAGAATGTTGGCTATTTTCGGCCATTGAATATTAGTGGCGGCTGTGACCTTTGTTTCTAGGGTTTGGCAAAAGAATGTCCTTATAATGGCAATGTTTTTAAACACTATTCACCCACAAAATTCCCAAACTCCAATCGAAGCGTGCCGCCGGGCGTTTATAATGTTTTACCCCTATTCTGAACACAATGGAATATATATTAGGAGCCAATTACATCATATTTGGAAGATAGGTTTTCGAATCGACTTATTTTAACTATAATTTACTTAAATAAATTTCTATGCGTTTTAGCTTCGCACGACCAAACCGTAAGTCCGATTGACATGAAATTTGAAATCCTATAATAATATAACATTACGGACCTAATGAAACTAGTTTCGTCGAAATCCAAGACCATGTCAAAAATGACTATTTTTATACGTTAATTAAGTAGATAAATTTCCAATTTCTATAAATTAACTTTTAAATCAATATTAAAAGTTCCCTAACTCAATTCTAATTCAAATAGAATTTAATTCAACTTTATAAATCATTTTCTTCACATCAATTTCAAAATCAAATTATTTCTGCAATTTCAAATATTAAATTAACAATTTAATTATCCAAATAAATTATTATATTTTAAATATAAGTTATTCAGCTTATAAAATTAACTTGTGAATATTTCAAATCAATTAAATATCCCAATTTTGAATGACTGAAATTCTAGGTCGTTACATTATGTATTGTACTTGATGTATGTGTGTGTGTGTATATATATATATAACTGTGTTTGCTGTTCTGCGATCTGTGTTCATTATTTGTATTGTGTTTTGTTCTGAATCAATCCTGTAGCCACCATGGTATTGTATTAGGTAAGAATTGAGTATGTCGAACCACTTAAGATGAAATGAAAAAAAATGAGCCATATTATCGACATGCTTAATACTTATTTAATACAAGACCATGATGGTCGCTCCTAAACAGCCCTATTCTCTGCACTAGCAGACAGTATTACCTAGTAATACTCTTTGTTAGTGTGGGTCTCGGGGTGGGGCATCATAGTAGACTTCTCTATTTGTGAGTGTTAAGGTTGATGTCCAGTAGGGATATGAGTAATAAAGCTCTAACCTACTGGTTTTCCTCTTGACCGAGGAATAGTTAAATTTGAATGTCAGAAACGTGTTGACTCGTTGTTTGCTTATGTTTTTGAAAAGTAATTAACTTTGCTAAATGCTAAAAGCCAATGAAGTACGCTTATCTATTTGTGAGAGTTAAGATTAATGTCGAGTAAGAATATGAGCAATAGAGCTCTAACTTACCAGTTTTCCTCTTAACCAAGAAATACTTAAGATGGGAATGTCATAAATGTGTTAATGATATTGTTTTCTTACTTGTTTATGAAAGTCATTAATACTACACTTAACACAAAAGGCCGACAAGGTAGATTTATTTATTTGTAAGATTCAAGAATAAAATGTCCACGCAAGGCTTTGATATGCAACCAGTGCTCTAACTTACCTGACTTCACTCTTGGATGAGAAATAGTTAAGTTGGAATGTCGAAACAAGTTAAGTGTACTAATCATGATTTCTATAGTCGATTATTTTAACTAGATAATCGCTTAGTCGACTATCGAACTTAACCAAATATTATATTAGATCATCAAAAATGTTTTTAAAGATAATATAAGTATGAATTGGTTTTGGGCTTGTTATGACAATGTGTTGATAACGTTCATCATTAACCCTTTTTTATTATACTTATGAATGCGGATAGATCTTTAAGGAATGTCTTAAAGATAAGTATAAGTGAAATGTTTTTGGGTTTGTAGTGATAATGTTTAAGTAACATTGGTCTTAAACCTTTTTGAATGAATTTATGAAATTACTTAGATCGTTAAAATAGATATTTTAAAGGAAATTATTAGTAAGAAACCTATTGGAAAAAGATAGAAAAAACAAAGGTTTAAAGTAAGGAATCTTGTTAATGATTTGTGAATATACTTATACCATTTGAGATAAGTATATGGATACATTTTGAAGTATTAAAAGAGTATAAATGAATAGTAGAAATTCTTAAATGCTATTTTATTAGATAAAAGAATTTTTACTAATAAAAGGAGATTTAATTGATAAAAGATTAATTAAACAAAAAGGGAATTAGAAGTCGCTTATGTGGCTTAATCGTGCTTTGTATGACTTGATCATGCTTTGTCTGTTTACTTGTTTATTGAAAACCTTATTCGTATACTTAGCACTAAATGTTGATGAAGTCGGCTTGTCTATATGTGGGAGTTAAGACTGATGTTCAAGTAGAGATATGAGTAATAGAATTCCAACCTACCAGCTTCACTCTTGATCGAGGGATAGTGTGAGATGAAAATATCAAAAACATGATAATTACACGAGACTTGATTTCCATATGCGATCGCTTTCATTATTATTGAATGACAAAATTCGTCGATTCGGTCTTAAGGAGACCAGTATCGGTAAGTGTTTTACTTAACGAAACCCACTTCAAGACTAAGATACGTGTTCTATCTCTTGGAAGTGGATCTGTTCGAGATATTGGGATCCATGTGTGGTTTCAAGATCTATTCGAGATGTTGGAATCCATTTGGGGATTCGTGTTCCATTCGAGTGATAAAGACTCATGTGACCTTAACATCGGAAATAGCAGAAAACAGAGTATGGGTATAGCTTGGGGTTTGGCTAACCCATGATAGGATATCATCACCTCCATCAAGCCATTTTCGGTGGCTTTCGATGGCAGGATATTTTAAGTAATTTAATTTATCACATTCACTATAGAAGTTTGAAATTTGTTTAAAAATCTACAATATTATAGTATTACCGAGTTGCATTTAAGGGCGCACAAGCCCCCTTAGTATTTCGTAAAATGAACATTCGCATTTTATATTTTTTCCTTTCCTACCCTGCTCTCCGCTTGATTCTTTTTGCGTAAACTAAAAATAAAAAATACTAGGTTTTCAGTTGATTCTTCCACCTGGTTTCTTCCAACACACTTACCTGAGTATAATCCTCGAAAGCTATCGGCATCAGTACAGCGTGGATCTGCCTTCGTAGTGCTACTCACAAGAGATAGCTTAGCTACTAACATCGGGTATAACGGCTACTATCGGCATGAGGTACAACATGAATCTTCCTTCGAACTACTTTCGACACTGGTTTCAGTTTGGATTTTGTTAATTGTTTCAAGCTTCAATTAAAATTTTGATGAAGTCTTATTTGGGTTCTTTTATATCTAGGTTTCAATTTGGATACAAATGAAAGAAGTGTTTATCCTTGGCAATTTGATTTATTTCTACAATTCTTGATGGTAAGTTCCTATCATTTTCTAGAAGTTATTTCATTGATAGTTTTAGTTTATTTATCATTTTTTGCTAGGAAAAAATATTTAGTATCTTTTTTACTCACAACTGCAAAGAATTTGAGAACCTTATAGAAATATAGGTACATTTTTAAGACATGTAAATAACAAATATAAAGATTTTGACATCCCTGTTGGGATATAAGTATAGTTTGTTACAATAAAATAATAAATTTATAGTGTAATTATAATGAAAAGATATATTTTGAATACAATTGCTTTTAAAGAATTGGTCTATAAATCCCTGTTATAGCTTTTGCCGCATTCAAAAGTTGAAGTATTGCACCCTTCTTAAAACAAAACGAGTTTCAGATTTGAGTTAAATGCATCTAAAGGATACTCTATCAGTTATTCTATTATGGCGAGTTTGTTAGAATGTCATTTCTATTGCATTGAGAGCTACAAGCATAAGAAGATTACATTGTAGAGAATTTTGGTTTAAATCACATATAAAATAGAAAATTTAGTCAAAAATACAAAGATCATATTATAATGGAAGGCAAAATGTTATAATGCAGATAAAAGAAAGAATGAAAGAACCCCTGATGCACATTTGCACTTTCATAAACTAAAGTCTTTTCTTATTACAATGAATATTAAACTCTTTATGTAAACACTACATATACTTTGCACATTAAGTTTTATAATCTACTTTATTTATTAATTAAATATAAAAACAGAAACTCATTGTTGCTTCTATGACACAACTGTTATTCGGTATTTCAAAATAGCAGCATTTTGTTCCGTCCACTACTTTTGTATTACACAACTAACTAACTGTGCGCCACTATCTTCCTCAAAATTTACACTCTTTCCTCTAACACATATTGTTCAAAATCATTTCCACTTTCAAAAAAAATTGAGTTGTCATCCAATAAAGTATTCTTTTATGTTAAGAGATTTTCTCCATCATGGTAATTTTCTCCATCACAGGGATCTGGAGGCGATGAGAAGTAGGTATGATTTTTTTTATGTCGAGAGATTGTGTAATGCACTTTGATGTTGTGAGATAGTATGAGAGTTATATATACTTTGAGATGGGTGTGGTTGGTTTGATGTGATGTATGATACATTTTGAGATGTTGGTGGATGTTTGAGATTGAACTTTATGATGGACTTTTGAGATTGAACTTATGTTTATTGTACATATTGATGCATTTTTTTATTACTGGTGTGATATATTTTGTGGTATATGTGATATGTGTGGTTTAGGATTTAATATATATGATATATATATGTGAAATTGTGTTGCTATATATATTGTTATATATGTGTTGTTTGAGACATGAATCAATGTTGAATTGCAAAAAAAGATCCATATTTCGATAGCTAGAGACGGCCAATTGGTCAGAACGTGATAGTCTCCATGCTTGCCACGTGTACTTGATAAGGCGACGAAATCTGTCGAACTTTCTGCTGAAGGCCGTCGAAATGCTATCGACGAAGCCGTTGAAAAGTCTGTCGATAAGCAGTTTCTCGATGATGTTATTTCGACGGCTTTTTCCGTTGGTTTACGATGGTCGTCGACGGCCATAAGCCGTTGAAATAACCGTTCCCTCTTGTAGTGATGGAAAGTGTCAATTCTATAGGAAATGCCAACTAGATTCCATTATGATACCTATAAATACCACAAGGACAAATAGTAACGACAAACAAGCTTGGAGCTCTAAAATCTATCGAATATAGTCGAGCAGAACTCCTAAAGCTGCATTTTTCATTTGTTTTGACGAATAGTAGTTTTCTTTTCTGCACTGCATTTGAGATCAATAAAGATACGAATGACAAGTTATAGTGGATGTAAAGCAGTCTCTTGGCCAAACCACTATAAAAATCTTATATGTTATTGCTTTTTACATTTTTAGCTAATTATATATGTCTTGAAATTACTCTAAACCAAAAAACAGTCTCACATATTACTTACAGCTATAGAATAAATCCAGTATCTATAGCTCTACATAAATTCTAAGGGACCTTCGACCTTTTTGCAGACAACAATGTGTGTGTATCAGTGTGTGTAAAGACACACACCCAACACCAAATATAAATGCATATAATGCATGTCAGTAACATATGTATGTAAATGTGTGTCCATAAATTCCAGCGGTCATACATACATACATACATACATATATATATATATATACATATACATATACATATATACATATACACATACATATATATACATACATACATATACATATATATACACACACACACACACGCACGCGCACATATATTTAAACGTTGATGTGATATTTGTGTACATACACCACTTTTTTAACATTGAATATATGATTTTCATGACAAATAGAATTAAATTAATATTATTAATGAAATAAATAAGTTGAATTTGAATTTCAAAGTAAAGCCTATAGAAAATATTAAATATGATTTAATAAGAAATAAACATTGTTCGTGATAACACAACATACGATGTTGTGTAAATAAAAAGATTTTTTCCACTACTGCGCAACACGAGATCCAACATCTTTTATTATGTTGCCATCAAACATAGTTTCCATCTGTCTGAACTTCAGTTGAGAACCATATTTGGATTTCTTATATCCTAGAACAACTACATTCCACCACGTATCGTCTCCTTTTACGTAGACTCTTTCCGTCTTCCGAACACCTCTCTCAATTTGCAACAATTTATTCCAAGGAACCTGAACGCGCTTAAAGTTGTTTTCTTTTATTTTCATATGAATAGTGATGCAATTGACACGCTATTGCTTGTCGAAACCAACTGAAACTCCTAAAAACGTATTCCACTTGAATGTTTGTGAGTTTCAATCGTAATATAACACATGTCGACGATTCAAATGTGCTTTATTGAGTCCAACCAATAACGAATTTAGATGCATTGGAGAAAGAATATAAGGAAAAACTACAAATATTTCTAAAGAATTTTGGAAAAATATGTTATAGAGAATATCGAAAATAAACATGAATATAAAAAATACTTGAAAAAGTGATTGAATTCGTTCGAATATGTGCATCAAAATTGGAGTTTGTAGTTGGTGATGGTGACAACAAAGGGGAGGTGGATGGAGGAACAAACAACGAGGAAAGCAACCATTTGTTCAAGTTAAGGTTTGATCGAGAAACAAAACAAATGATTTATTCATGATGATTAATGATAATGAATCATTCATAAAAAGATTAAAAAAAATAAGATTTTTACTTAGAAACTTTGTATATAAAATTATTGTAAAATAATATGTGTATATTATGTGAGTTTTACTTGTAAATATAAAAATGGAAAAAGCTAGAGAGCTAGCAAGAAATTTGGACATTTAGTCATACATAAGGAGAACAGATAATGAGACCCGTGAATCTCTACTTTTTAACCTTGTTTTTTTGTCTCAATGCACTGGCATTAGAGGAATCATAGTACATTTCTTTAAAAATTGACATCATGCATCCACAACATTTAGATACATGATAATATGAAATATCACGAAAATAAATAAATATATACGTGCATTTAGTAAGGATTCATGCTCATTTAGATACATTTCTCTACTTTCGTTTGTAACAACTCTAAGAAGTATTTATGGATCAGTAATTAATGTTCTTTTTAATACATCACCTTATTAGAAATCAGATAAGATTGAAAATATTCGGTACGTTAAATCGAACAACTTTCGTGGGGCATCTAAGTAATCTGCATACATGAGATTTCTGTACATCGATATTTGGATTCAATGTGGCCGTTTTAATTTTATCCTAATCTCATCAAACAGTATATTAAATTTAAAAATATGACCGTTAACATACAATCCTGTCCTTTCTTCTCCACTCTGAAAAAGAAGCCCGTAACGTATTTTTTAAAAATATTTCATATATGTGCAGGCTTAATTATCCTTCCATTCGTAAACCTGCCTGCACCATTGTATGAATAATAATCCTCCATCTATTTATTATTTATCCTAAATCTCCCCTTCTTCCAAATTCTAAACCATGCCGCCGATGTACGGAAAACCTCCGGTTGCTCTCTCTCCTCGCCGCCTTCGCTCACGGCACAGCCTCAAACCCCTTTCTAATTCTATTCAAACTCCACCAGGTGACTCATAAAAGATTCGATCTTTTTATATTATTTCAATTAAATACTAAACCCTAATTCTTATTTTTGCAGTTTCTACAAGAATCATGCCGAAAAGCAAGATCCCAACTCGAAAATCTCTCCCAGCGTCCTACGATAATTTGATCTCATCGGAACTTTTGGAAATGGCAAAGGCACTGGATTCCGAAAACATCAATATCGATTCAAATAGCAACGTTGCAACTCCATTATTCGAAAGAGGTCGATTCTACGAGCTGTACTCGGCAAAAAGGAATCAAAGGCTTATGAAGAAGAAGATCGACTTGGAATACGAAGAGATTGTTGGACAGGATCCTGGAGTTGCGGTTGAGTTATCAAAGATCAGGAATTTGAAGAAGGGGCAAGAAAGTAATGTGAGGAAATCGATGCCTAATGGTTATGGGGCTGGTACCAAAGGAAGTAGTTTGAGATCGTCTTTGAGAAGCAGTAAAGAAATCAAGAATGGATTGGGTAACTTGGGGAGTGCGAGGAAGACTGTGGCTGCTGCTAGCAGTGGAAGAAGGATTGGGACTCGTTCAGGTGTAAAACTTTGAAAATTTGGAAATCTTATTGTTTTTTAAGTTGTTGTTTGGATACAGATGTTTGGGAATTGGTAATTTGCGATTACCAAGATATAAACTTCGTTTGTTCTTTTAGACCGTATGCTTTGATGCTGCGATGTTATTTTTATCGCTGTGAAAATTTAAATGTATGATTCTGAAATTTTTTGTGTTATAATCACAAACTGATGCGTTGCCATCTTTAAGATCATAATCATGAACTGAAATGGTGTTTAATTCTCTTTTGATAAATTGTTTCACATGATTTGGAATGAAATGAGCAATGAACAGAATAAATCAGGTGCGAAGTAAAATTCAAAGTGTTAATAGAAATAGCTTGTTATAATTTTCATTTTATTCAATGATCGCATATACCATGTACATCGGTCTTATTTTGAAACGGGATTGTATCATTTGTTTGGGCATATGCTATTATTTGAGCTTCCTTTATCTTCTTTTCGTCTCTGACAAAAAGTTGAAAAATTCCTGACAAATAATGGACCAGCATACCTTATTTTTTTCACACCTTATCTTTGGAGAAATGATTTGAACAAAAAAACTCATTTGCATACTTTTTTTTTGTATCAAACACTTTCATCTTTGAAGAAATGGTATTTGAACAAAAAAACTCATTTGCGTACCTTTGAAGCTTATGTAAAGATTTAATGGACTACGTTGAAGATAACAACGGTGGAGATGTGTGGAAGGAGACAGTTTCTTTTAGTTCACTTCGTTGTTGTTTAGGAACTAGAAAATCGTGAATGCTAGAAAGATTAAGTACAAGCACGGTGCGTTGTTCTACAAAATCTAAATTATGCTCTTGCATTGGCTTCTCGTCTTTTACTGAAACACGAGAGACCTACGGTAGGGTTGTACTTGGATAATCGATAAACCAAGTATGAGGCTTACCGGCTTTCGATTGAAACCACTTATGGCTCAGATGCGGTTTAGTTGTACACACTTGTTACTTTAACCAATAACAAATCCGATTCAGTTAGAGCATTCCAACACAGGATTAGTCAGAGGGTCAATAAGCTCAATTTTGAACTCACTACCGACTATCAAAATCGTTTTGGTGATCCTATCATCCGGTGATTTACTTGGCATTACTAATGCCGAGTAAATAAACAACATTAATAATGCCGGATAAATCAAGACAAGCGTATCAAATATATTACCATTGCCAACTTATCCGACAATATAAGGCAACGATAATATATTTGTAACCGTTGCCTTAATTTCTATAAATTAATTTGAAATTTCTCTTTCAAATACAAACTTTTCTCCACGTTTCTTCCTCATCATCTTTTAAATCACATATATCAGTATTACGTTTAGTTTCAAAAATGTTTAACAATCAAAGAGGAAAAAATCGATGTCCTTCCAATTTCAAGGATTTCAATAATATAATCAAAATTCTGATGTTTACGACAATTCGTGCAAATTGACAGAGCAAACAGAATTATCAAAAAAAATTCTAAATACGCATCCCAAGTTCATTCGCATCAACAATCGCAACAAACGAATCAAGGCTTCAACTATCAATTTAGCAAACACAACTCAAATAATAGTCAACAATATCATTTACAAAATTTTAGAGGCAGCCTGCGAGGTACTTTCACACAAAATAACAACTACAACAGAAATTTAACTTCTTATTTGAAGCATTTGACGGCGGTTTCAATCAAGATCAAAATGAGTATGGAGGCTTTGTGGAAATTGAACCTTATGGGATAGAAACAACGATTTAAGTCAACAACCCCAAGTTTCCTAATAGTGTCCCTAAGGAAACTTACTCTAATCTGAGTACCTCCTGATAAGCATGTTGGAATAGGAATTCTATATAAAACATGGAGTCAGTTATCATGTCTTTGAAGCTGCTCATCGTAAGGTAAAGGAGGGTGTAATCCAACTGAAATACCAGTAAACATAACAAAATCTAAAAGACTAATTCATATCTCCCAAAAAGCAAAGTGAAATGTGTGGATGGTCTTCCACTATAAAGAAGCTAATGCACCACAAAAGTGTGCATCAGCATTAAGGTCAACTAAATTCTTATAGTGAGGAATACGCAGGGTTAAGCCAAATACAATGCAGCTTTACATGTAAATATTTATCAAAAAATAACATACCAAAAAAATCCTGAAATCCAATATCACCCAATAATTTAATAATACGTCGATCAACATCGACTGCTACGATCTTCCGAAATAGACGAAATACCGATGCAAGAGATCCATGAGTTTTCTCTTTCGCTCGCCTATTAAGAAAATTATTATGAGTATTAATTTCATAACCTAAATGTATAATTATACATTTTATTAACCACTATGTCAACAAAGTACCAAACCTAAATATAGAACCATACACTGTATACCATGTTTTGTTAATACGTTAACAATATATAATATTTGCTGCTAATTAATATCATCATGTTTAAATGTAAAATTTTACTTTTAGTGATGTCGACATGGATTGAAACATGCACTTGTTCATCGCGCAAAACATGAAAATTCGTCAACTCTTTGTCCGATCTTAAGATTTGATCGATATTCAGATCCAAAGCTGGGTCTTCGAAAACAACCCCCATGCTCCGAGATACCTTTGTTCCATCACCTATATGTCTTCTCAAAGAACTAGAGTTAGGAGCTTCACCCCGTCGTTTCCGTTGCCCCCAACATTCTATAAAGATCTATCTCCACCGCGAGCAATACGCAAAAAAATTCTCATTTTGGGTTAAATTGTTTAGAAAATGGAAAAGAAAATGGGTTGAAAAATGAAAAATATCGTGAAGTTATGATTTTTGAATAGGCTCTCGGGTATAATATCGAAGGAGAAATGATGCCGATGAAGGAAGACCGGATAAGTTATACAATTTTATTTGACATGTATAATGTTGGATAAATGGTAGACTTTGATTGATTTTAAAGTGAATATTAGGCTCAGGTCCCTAATAAGTTTCAAAATACACAAAACCCCAGTAAAAAAAAGTATGTAAATTAAGTCCCTAGAATTAAGTTACTAAGTAATTTGCATATAGTTATGCAATTATTCATTGAATAATTGCAGACATTTATGCAATTATATCCAAAAGTTGCATAAATTTATGCAATTTTTTCGGTGAATAATTACGGAAATTTCCGCAATTTTTTTGGTGAATAATTGCGGAATTTTCCGCAAATTTTTGAAAAAATTGAGGAAATTTCCGCAATTTTTTGGCGAATAGTTGCGGAATTTTCCACAATTTTTCAGTGAATAATTGTGGAAATGGCTGCAATTTTTTGATATAATTACATAAATGTCTGCAATTATTCACTGAATAATTGCATAAGTGCATGCCATTATTCGGTAACTTAATTCTATGGACCTAATTTACAAACATTTTTTTACTGGGTTTTTGTGTATTTTGAAACTTATTAGGGACCTGTGCCAAACTGTCCCGATTTTAAAACCCCATGTGGATTGCCACATAGGTGGATTGCCACATAGGGTGTTGTAAATGGATGGTAAGTTATTCGGCATTATAAATTCCGTACAACTCGGCATTCCCAAATGCTTGTTGGGGGCAACCACTAGTGGTTGGTCGGCTAAAATGGGCACGTGAGACCATTCCTGAAATCCAATATCACTAAAAAATTCAATAATACGTCGATCAACATCGACTGCTACGATCTTTCGAAATAGACGAAATACCGATGCAAGAGATTTATGAGTTTTCTCTTTCGCTCGCCTATTAAGAAAATTATTATGAGTATTAATTTCATAACCTAAATGTATAATTATACATTTTATAAACTACTATGTCAACAAAGTACCAAACCTAAATATAGAACCATACACTATATACCATGTTTTGTTAATACGTTAACAATATATAATATTTGCTGCTAATAAATATCATCATGTTTAAATATAAAATTTTACTTTTAGTGATGTCGACATGGATAGAAACATGCACTTGTTCATCGGGCAAAACATGAAAACTCGTCAACTCTTTGTCCGATCTTAAGTTTTGATCGATATTCAGATCCAAAGCCGGGTCTTCGAAAACAACCCCCATGCGTTTTCCTCATTTTATATAAAAGTTTTCCTCATTTTTCCATTTCTCATTCATTTTCTCTTCTTATTTCAAATATCCCTTCTCATTTCAAAGCTTTTAAAACCTCCTTAATGACTTCTCCTTTTTCTAAAGTTTAAAGAAGAAGAAAAAAGAAACACAAACTTTTCCTTTTAAATTCATTTCAAAATTGATTTCAAATTTCTCCATTTTCTTCACACTTCATCCGACCATAAATTCCTCTATACTTCTCCAAATCAAGATTTTTTTTTTCAAATCATGTAGAATTCTAGTGGCTACAACTTTTATTCGAACTACCTTTTCAAATTTAGAATATTTTTGGATCAAAAATATATTTATTTCTAACTCATTTTCGGACCCATATTTTCAAGCTCGAAAATAACAATCCTTTTTTTGAACATATCTTCCTAAAAACAAATCCAAATTGAGTGATTATTTTTTTGAAATGATAGAAAAAAGAATTTTAAAGAACTTTTCTTTTGACCACTTTTCCAAATTCCGAGAGTAACATGACCAAAAAACAAGGAAAAGATGACCCTTTTTTGAGTTGATTTTGTGGTTTTCAAGCTTTGCAAGTTCTAAAGTATTTCAAGTTTTCAAAAGAGATTTGCAAAATCTTGGTGAGTAAACTTCTTAATTTTTGGAAAGTATTTACGTCTGCATTTATTGATTATTTGATGATAAAATAATTTGATTGTTTGGATGGACTATTGTATGGTTTGGATGCATATATATGTTGCTTATATATGTGAATGCATGTGGTTAAGTTAGTATGTGCTTAAATATGAAGTCTAGATTTTTGTGAATGATATAAAAGTGTGATCTTGTTTGTTTGAGTTTGTGGTATGAATAAGTTATTATGGACATAATTATGTGGTTGTTGTGCAAAGAAAAGTTAACAAAGTCAACAATTAGATTTGGTTATCGATGAAGAATCCTTTGTGAAGAGTACGAGTTTTGATTTGTAATCAAAAAGTTAGAAACTTGGTTTTAAATTATTCATTTTGTGTTTTGAAAAGTTAGTGAGCTTTCCAGTATTAAGTTTCCAAAGAGAAAAGTTGAAATATTTGCAAGTATGACATCCATAGCGATAATCGCTATGGATGCAGTTTCGGTAAAAGTCCATTATTTTGAAAATTCAATTTCATACTTTAAAATTAGTTTGGAAAGGTTTTATAAACTCAATAAAAATGTTTTAGAAAGTTAATTAAGTTTTAATAATTAATTAAGCTTGGTAATTAATAATTACTCAAGTATTAAACAAGGTTCATTAATCTTAATTAAATAAAGATTAAAACTAGTTAATTATCTTTTAAAAGTAAGATTAATTTTTAGTTAATTATGAGTTAAGTATATGATTTATGTTTAACTAATTATTAATCAAATATATGGTCAATTATTTATTTATTTAATTAATCAAGTATTTAACTATTTTTAATGATAAATTAACTAAGGTTTTAATTTAAAATAATTATTTATTAAAGGTTTAATTTATTATTTAATTTTTAATTAAAATATTATTTAATTAAATATTTGAGATTTATTAATATTTAATTATTAATGAAGGTTTTAAAATATCATTTAATAATTAATAAAGGATTAATTAAGGGTTTAAATTATAAATAAATTATTTATTAAATGTTTAATTATTTATTAATTTATGATTAAATTAAGTTAAAATTTAATAATTAATTATAATTTAATAAAGACTTTAACTTGTAATCATTTTAAAAGGGAGTTTTAAGTTTTAAATCTTTTGTTTCGAGAATCAAATTGTTTTAAAGGTACTTCTTTTCCAAAGATGGTTTTGAATACAAGGGATTCAAATGTCGATACCTGTAGGTAGACAAACAATTGTGAATGAGTTATGTGGATGGTTTGATTTGTGAATATGTGTTAGTAGAATAAATCACTGTTCTGCTATAAGTTGATTGTTTGATTGTTTAGACATCTGATAACAGAATAAATTCCCGTTCTGCTATAATGTAATTGTTATTGTGTGACATATGTTTAGTAGAATAAATTCCCATTTTACTCTAAGTAGTGGATTGTTTGGACTTCTATTTAGCAGGACAAATCACCATCCTGCTATTATGTTATTTGGATATGTATATGCTAGTTGAGTTGTATTGATATGTTATTCCTTGATTTGGATATGAATTGCATTTACATATATGTTGACTTATGTTAATAAATGGTTAAGTGACTTGAAAGTGAAATTGATATTAAATGCTAACTTAAATTACTACCATTGGGATTGCTAAGCCTCCTTTCGAAATTATAAAGTATGATTTTGAATTAATTTTATTTCTTTAGTCAATTTGGGGTTAAGGTTTATAAATGATTTTTCAAGTTATATAATTATTTTATAAAAGTATTCATAAATAATAATTTTTTTATAAAAATGGGTTTTACTAAGTAAAAAAGTTTATTTAAAGTGATTTAAAAGGATGAGTTGCAAAACATATTTTGCAAAGATTTTTCTTAAAGAAGATTTATCAAAGGAGTTCTAAATGGGGAAATGTTTTATAAATGATTTTAGAGGTTTGTAATGAGGTTTTGCAAATTGACTTGTAGACTTATAAAAGTGTTTATAAATTGATTTTTGAAATTTATAAAGGTATTTAAATGTGAAGTGTGCTTTTAAAAGGGAACTTTTTATAAAGGATAAGTTGATTGGTTAATAGTAAGTAATGTTTTTAAAAGGAATTTGAAAAGAGAGAATTTTCCAAATGTTTTGATAATATACTTATACCCCTAAGATAAGTATAAATAATTTCCAAGTAAAGGGGGAAGTAAGGGTTTTGGAAATAGTGTTGTATAAAGTTCTTTTTGATCAAGTTTTATAAAGTGATTTTATTAATTAAAGATTAATTAATAAAGGCTTAGAGGATCCCATATGGAATTAAATTCATGTTTGAATGTTTGTTTATTTGATAGTTAAATAATCGACTATCAAATCTAGACCAAAACGTAATCTTGGAAATATCTAGGAGAAACACGAAAATTATATGGTACAATTACCGTCGGTGGTGTTGTACTCTACGTATATGTTCGTTTCGTTCTTCTAAGATAAATGATAAGGAAATCCGTTCACTAACGGTTAGGAGGTGAACTCCGCTATTATCTTTTATCTACTTATTTCTTAAAGAACCGAGGTTGAGTTTACCAAAAATTATTGAAAGTTGTTTCGAAGAGACTGGGATTGGATATGTTATCCTAAAACCACTTCGATCCAACTCAAGCGTTTCAAATTGAAGACATCTTGAAGAGTATGGAATCGAAGACGGAGTTTTGAAGTGCAAGGGCTATTTGCTACTAACCCCGAGGGTGATTCCAAAATGGGTGTAGTGGAGGCAGTGCCTTCGGTTTCATTTAGTTCCAGAACGAACTTGTATGGATGAATGCTGGCATTGCATTATTGCTTGGAGGGCAATAGCATTCCAAGTGGGAAGTGCTATATAAAGGTAAAACAGAGAAATGACAAAAATCAGGCATACAGCAGGGCTATGTGGGTCATTTCCATCAGGGTATGGTCATTCCAAATCTAAATTGATTACTATCTACTCATGTATGCTTCGGAGTCCAAAGTGGAGTGATCATATTCAGCACTACCATTCAAGTAGTAGGCTAGTCCTGTGTGGTGGGGTACAAGATGTTCTTATCAGACCTCAGTGTATTTTATCTAGCGATGTACCATCAGAAGGTAGTTCCTTACCTTGTCATAGTATGGAATTCATTCTCCAATACGTGTCTTTACGGTTTTAGATGTATCCAGCTAAGTTGAAATGTGAGATGCAATCATTTCAGCTATATTTATATTTTACTTGACCTGTTAGACATTATTATAATATCACTGGATTTTCTATAAAAAGCGTTTTGGTTATCGTAAGGTAAAAACCCATCTGTGTTTATGTACAGTGTGGTCTTACAAGATAACTTTGATTTTAAAAGGGTTTTAAACATAATAATCAAGTTGTTTGAGTTTACTCATACCAGACCCATGTCTGACCTGAAGTTCTATTTTTTCCCTAAAACTCTTGGGTGCTCAAATTTTTATGGGCAGCCAAGTAGTTTAGGTTTTCCCCGAATGCATCTTGGAGGAGCTTAGAGCAGGAGCCTTTATCAATAGCTAGTTATTATCTTATTTTCGTTGTTTATATGTATATTGTATCAGTTAGGTAGAGACATGTTGTTAAAATTGTCCTAGGGTAGAATTTGTATTGGTATGACTCTGATGTATCATTTTGGAAATGACTTTGTAAAGAATTATGTTGATTAATATATGTTATTCCGCTGCGTTGTGAGATTTTATGATTGTTTAGTTTCTTCTTATCTTCTGTCTTCTTTCTTTCCCATAACGATCAGTCTTTTTGGCACCTGAATGCTCGGGACACAATACATTGGACATATTAGTGTCGATTTTCGAGGGTCGAAAAGGTTCGTTCGTTACAATTGGTAATGCTCTTACATGCTCAAATCACCCTTGTTCATATTTAGTCCAACAAATCAAATAACTAATGGAATAGGGGTTTTGTATTAAATTGACCGAGATGTAATCTTGGAGACGTGTGAGGTGTGAAAGGAGGAATGCGAAGTTCTTAACTTTGTCTCATTGTGAGGGAAGTGAAAAATAAATTATAGAGTTTAAATAGAACTGGCTATGAGTTAGATGGCCAAAGATCACATATCAAATCAATGATATAAATGGGTGAATTTATAATTATATTTGAGAAGTGTCATAAAACAACAAATAAGATCATCTCCATCAGCTTTTTAGTAACATATTACATTTTCAGGGATTACAAAATGCATTTCCAGCCGTTTATTGATACAGGCATCTGTTGAAGAGACGCCTAGATGTTAGCCACCCATTCATAAGGTGAGCAATATTTGGTTAAACCCGTTGAAACTGGGCCGACATGAAGGGGGTAAATGGGTAAATTTCAAATTTTTTTTCCTTTTTGGATCTTTTTAGGCCTATGAAGTCTAAATTTACTTGGATCTTATCTAAATTTATTTTAGATAAAATAAATATTTTATTTAATTTATAATAAAGTTTCATTAAGTTAATATTATGGTTAATATACAGTACAATATGTGTATTATATGCACATATCTGTGTATGTGCACGTGCAACACAAAAGGTGTACATGTTTTAACATGCTTATGTATGGATGTTGGGATTTACATCATAACGGACATATTTGTCCCTCCATACACATGCATGCCGTCTATCGTGTAATTGTATAAATGTGTAAATGTTTATATATTAATATTTATTATAAAAGACGATTGTAAAACATATACATTTAATTTAAATATATGTAATTAACATTGTAATACATTGTATTTAAATCAAATAAATTCAAATTTATATTAATTTAATAATTATATATATATATATATATGTGTGTGTGTATTTTGAAAATTATTTTTCATATAAAAGTATGCATACACATCCAAATTAAAATATTAGAATTATATATGTAAAATGATAAAATATAAATACATTAAAATATGTGCATACATATATTCATAAATTCATTTTAATATAAATTAATATTAAATACACACACACACACACATATATATATATAATAGATCATAAACATTCAGATAACAAATGAATTTTTTATCGGTTTTAATGAAAAAAATGGTTTTCGTTATGATTTCAACATGAAAATCATTTTAAAATGAAAAAAATATTCTTTTTGAAATCAACATCAAAGATGTATTAACTTTTACTAAATAAATTTTGCATATTATATATTTACTTTATAGGTATATACAAATATTTTTGTATCTAAATATACTTATATATTAAACATATATATATTTGGTTTAATTTTTTTTAAATCCGAAAACATGTTATGAAAAATGTAGGTAGAAATTATATGTATTATATATATGCAATATATATATATATATATGTTTTTAACTAAACTAGTTTTAAATAATATTTATCTTTTATTTCCAAAATCAAAATACATGAGTTGTTATGAAAAAATTTATCGCCGAATGAAATATTTACACATATATTTACAAAATTATATATATATATATATATATATATATATGTAACAAAACACATTCTTCTAAATGTTGACGGCAATGACATATAGGGATTTGTTACATATTAAACAGCTATTCAATAACATATATGACATAATAAAATAATATACACATTAATATATGATATTAAATAAATTATTTCTTTTCACCAATTCCTATTTGATACATCTCGAAATGTTGAATCTAATCACCCTTTGATCGAATCATGTTTTCAAAAAATGCCACCTTCCAAATGCAGCTACCATTGACAAACGAATTGAGTTTTATTTTATTTTTAAAGCTTGAAATTTTTTGATACAAGGAGACGGAGAGATTTTCTTAATTTAGTCTAGAGGAGAACGACCTGTCTTTTCGACCCACAAAAATCGACACTAATACATCTCCGGTATTCATATGCCGAGCATCCAAGTGTCAGAAAGACTAATTGGTTGGGTGAAAGAAAAGAAAAGAAAGAACAGAATCTCACATCGTGATGAGTAATATATAATATCCAAATGATCTTTATAAAGAAAAACTTTAATATTCATACAACCTATCAGAGTTACTAACCTATCATCAACCTAGACAGTTATAACAGCCCATCCTTATAAATGTTGATTTATACAAAAGAAGAAATATAGCGGAAAATAAAATACATCAAGTCTTGGAAGCATCCGGTTCATCTCCTGAAGCTCTAAGCGTCCAAAGCTAACTCTGGAAAAATACTCAGGTCTGACCCGAGTATTATAAGAAAATAACACCCTTATCATTCTAGTAAACTAGCATGAGGAAACTCAAATCATATGGATTTTTATATTTAAAGAAAACCATTTAAGAAATAAAGGTATTTCATAAGACCTTGCCGCACATAAACATAGATGAGTTTTTACCTTACGATAACCAAACCATTCAAATAGGAAATCCAGTGATAATTTAATAATGTCTAAGGTTTAAAATAAATATATAACATAGCTGAAATGTTTGCATCTCACATTCATGTATTTGGACACTTCTAAGTCCGTAAGGCACGTGTTAGAAAATGCACTCCATACAATGATAAGGCACTGGGGTACCACCTAACACATTACATCTTTAGATAAAATGTACAGATGTCACAAACCTTGCGACCCCTGTATGACAAGACCGACCCACCCATTCCTAGATAGTATCGGATATGTCACCACCTCGAATTTTTTACTACTGTTTCCTCGAGAACTCTCATCCACATATCAAATCCATAAATAGTGATCTAGAAAGGTGGTGACCATACCCTAATGGGTGCGACCCATATAGCCTTGCAGCATATCCCCTGTTTTAGTCATTACCAAGTTGTAAGGCTTGTGAGGTTATGATTACCTTTTTCTCTTAGCAAATCCCTCTTGGAATGCTAACACTGCCCTTTAGGCAACAATGTATGCCAGCATTCATCCATACAAGTTGTTCAGGATATGAATAGTCCGAATGCACTACTTCTACTATATCCTTTTTGGAGTCACCCTTAGGATTAGTAGCAAGTAGTCTTTGCACTTCAAAGAACTCCATCTTTGATTTCCATCATCTTCAAGATGTCTTCAATTCAAACCTTTACATTGGTTCGAAGTGGTTTTCGGATAGGTCATGCTTATCCGATCCCGGTCTCTCCGAAGTAACAATCAATAGTTTAAAACTGGCCAAGATTTGATAGTCGGTTATTTAACTATCAAATAAACACACAACCAAATCAAAGATTTAATTTCACATGGAAACCCTACATGATTAAGCATATAAGCAACCATGAAACCTTCTTAATTAATCCTTTCATTAATTAAAACACTTTTTTTCAACTATAAGTTGTATGGAAATTAGACCAAATATACTTACCGCTACTTTTCAATTTCAAACAGTATCATCCCTCGATTAACAATGAAATTGAAAAAGTTAAAAATAATCCTTGCCTCGACATACATTCTTAATTCTCAAGATGGAGACGAATTTCCATACTTTGGAATTTGGTGTTTAAGTATGAAAATAATACTTTCCATACCACTATAATTATCAAGATCATTTATGGAAATCAAATCTCCTGCACTTGTCACATTTTCGATATTTTAATTTATTCCGTCCCTCGTCTAGAATCGAAGCTACGTCAGTTAAAGCACTGGTTTCGTATCAAAGCCTTGCCTTCGACACTCCGATTCTATATCTCGCAGATAGATGATTAGTCTACTCATCGGCTTTTAGTGCCAAGTATAAGACTACTTACTTTTTATAAGTAAACCAATTCATATATGGAAATAATATTGTATATATTGAACATCAACCTTCGATTTCAAACTTAAACCATTCTTTGGATAATAATGAGGCCATTTGAGTTGGGGTATTATTACCTCTCAAACCTTGACCTAACAACATTCTTATCTTTCAAGATAGGTAGAATTCTACCTACCTCGAAGTTAAATATCGAGTATAAGATTCATAAATTCCATATACCATTTATAATAAACAAATTATTATAAAACAAGACTTCCTTTCATCCTTTCCGAAATCATTTACTATAACAAAAATGTTATAGTCCATAATCACTTCCTTTTTGTTGAAACCATTTATTACAACATGAGTGTTGTAATCCATGACTTCTTCCTCTTTTAAAAATACTTTTCTAAAAACTTCTTTAAACAAAGTTTAAACCTCCATGTAAATCTTACTTGAAATCTTTGTTTAAACCGAAGTTGATTTAAAAACCAAGATTCCTTTTATAAAAATACTACTTGTTTGTCATATCAAATGATACCTTAAAATACTTACATAAATTTCAAGTCCCCTTTAAAACACTTTAAACAAAGTTTAAACTTCCATTCGAAACATAACTTAAAAGCCATCAATTTAAAAGAGAATTCAACTTTGGAAAACAAATAGATTTCCTGTAAATAACTATCTTACCATATATCATAGGCATAAAGAGGGATTTCACTAGCTTACGATTCAACCTTGGTTCTATCACAAGAAAGAGCATGGGCATTAATTCCTTCAAGAAGGTACGCAGCCCAGAAAGAATAAAGAGATAAATATCTTGGATTTTAGCATCTTTATGTGGTAGAAGATTTGTTAGAAAACCTATCTCTGCGTTGAGAAGAAAGTAACTCATGATTTGATACCCCTTGTTTAAACTCTTACATTAAATCTTTTTGAAACTTAAATCCTTTTTAAATGTTCTTCCTTACAATTTAAATTAATTAAATCATAATTCAAAAATCTTATCCAAAATATCACTTGAAGATCATTGTTAAACCAAAATTGAATTAGAATGATAAGATTTCACTTTATGTAAAATTGAGCCACTTACTTAGATAGCTCAAATATAAGTCCTTTAAAAAATCATTTATATAAATTCTAAACATTTTTGAAACACTTTTAAACAAAGTACAAACCTCCATCCAAATCATAATTAAAAACCATCACTTTTAAAAAGAATTCAACTTTGAAAAAATAAAGGAATTTCTTTAAAATAAAACACTTGTTTTAAATACCCAAAATATATTTAAAAACTTTTCTCTTTTTATAATACTTATATAACTTTTATAAACACTTTTAAAAATAATTTACAAAAATTTTAAAATAGATAACCTTCTTTTACTTTACTAAAATATCAGATTTTCAAAGTGCATCCATAGCGACTATCGCTATATGGACCGTAACTTTTCAAACTTTGATTTGTAAACCAAATAACTTTTAAACCACATTTCTTTCTATATTTTAAACCATTATAAATATAGAAAACATTTCACTTCAAAATATTATAAAGTTGAAGTTAATTTAAAATCCATAAATTTTCAAATTTGGAAAGAGGCCTCACGACTGTTATAGCACTTAATCAAGCTACCATTTGTTTTTTCTCTCAAAAGAATTCAACTTTCCAAGTTATATTCAACAGTACCAAGCCATAATATAAAATCATTTCATACACACATATATAAATGAAATATAAAAAATGGCTAAAAATCCTTTTGGATCCCTCTATACATTTCTATTGTCTGAAGTGCTTCCATAGCGACCTATTCGCTACGAAGATACTTCGACATCCATTCATTGCTTTTTCCCCAGCAACACAATGGTTATTTATGTCATTTGCCTTCAAGTGGGAATCAACAACAACCAAAAATATATGCACATAACAACATGATAATCACTAAATTATTACAATATTTTTTAACCAAACAAAAATGAGAAATCTCACTTTATTTAAACCAAACTCCTAAAAATAAGCTACACTTCTTCCTATCATACACAAAAACTCACGACCAAGCTTCCTTCCCTCCTCATGCTTGCATACACCCCTCCCCCTTTCTTCCTAATGCTCATACAAGGCCTTCCCCCCTCTCTTGCTCATGGCCTAAGGCCAAAATAAGGAATGGACACAAAAGTTTATGACTTTGGGGTATAGGGTGTATTAACTATATTATTCTAGGCTTGTTTAAGAAATTAGAGAAGAAAAGCAGTGATTTTGAAATGATTTAGAGAAGACTTGAAGGAAAGAAAATGAACGAAAGGAAGCCATTAATGGAAGAAGTGAGGAAGAAAGTAAGAAAATGGAAATGGAAATGAAAATGAGAAAAGAAAGAGAGAGTGTTCTTTTTATAAAAATTGAAAATTGGTTAGTTACTAAACTACCCATCCTAAAAGTAAGTTAATACCCTTCTTTAGAAATTAGACAACACACCACCCTCTCATCATGTTATGAACTACGTCATCACATTTACCTTTTTCTATTGTCCTTTTGTTATTATACTTTTATAACGTTATTCATTTAAATTGAAAGGAAAAGTCCACTTTTACTTAATTACTTAAGTATCTTTTTAAACTTGTTTTTACTAAACTAATTGAATTAATAAAAGTTA
Source organism: Allium fistulosum (assembly GCA_030737815.1). Classification (NCBI taxonomy): domain Eukaryota; kingdom Viridiplantae; phylum Streptophyta; class Magnoliopsida; order Asparagales; family Amaryllidaceae; genus Allium; species Allium fistulosum. The sequence continues at coordinate 1,031,605,820 of CM060902.1, forward strand.
TTTTGTTATCTGTATATATGTACACTAGTGTACACAACATGTTCCAACAAATTTTAATTGATGAAAGGTTGAAAATACAAAAAACGATTTTTCAGTAACATTTTAGAATTTTCATGGAACTATTTATTTTTTAAACAAGCTTCCTGAATGAGTATACTATTATTATTTATCAATTAAAATAGGGTTATTTGACCATTAAAAATGATTTATTAAATATTTAAAATTTATCAAATATTCACAAATCAAAGCGATAAAATCCCAGATCGTTACATTCTCCCTCCTTAAAAGAATTTTGACTCTAAAATTTCGTCACAAACAAACAACTCGGAAACAAACCATGCTAATTTTTAACATTTCACAAAATTTTTAAATGACTAACAAACAAGAGTTTTTTCAGGTTTATAACTTTCTCATTACATAAGGATGATAAACAGTCTACTGAGCATACCTCATGCTCAAAAGCCATAGGTTATTACTCAATCGATTATTCACACCACCTTATAACAAATCGAAGAGTCATCTACCCAATTCTATCAAACACAAAGGCAAATATACTTAAGCCCGTACAATGTATGTAAATCATCCATATGCAATATCTGATTTGATCACTTGCTTTAATACATAAGCCTTTCTTCCGAACAAGTATCGCTCAACCAACTTCCCTAATGTAGACTTCAGTTAGGCTCCTTTATTAGAAACCTTCATTCTCCTTGCATAACCATATAATATGATAGAAAACCTTGGTACCATATCAAAAACCCTCACTAAGTGTTCACCGTCAAGAATCGAGTGATAATCCTTATTCGGACCGATGTGAATCATCTCAAAGTCATGTACTCGAATCTTGTTACAAAAACCATGTGAAGAAATGATCTACATACAACTTACGTACTTATTCTTATTGGTTCTTACTACCAATTTCTTTTTACTTCTAAAATTATTCATGACAACATTTCACAAAAACATAACTTAAGTTTTAAACTTGCATAATACCCTACTATATCCTAAGAGTATATGCACTATCTTATTTAATCTCTTATCTTTCTTAAATTCAGGTGCAGGCCCAAAATAAATCTGGGTCTTAAAATTGAGTCGATCTCTTCAACCTTTTTACTTATCCAGTCTGGAAAGTAACTAAGAAGAGTAGGATGCTGGTATCCAAACTCAGTCCTAGAGTCTACTTTTTCTTAGACACTTCTAAGGTAAAGACGTTTATTAGCCGGTCCAATAACATCAAATAGTTTGTACAACTTAGATCTTAAAACAAAAGACAAGGTTGTAATAAAATAAACTTTATTAAAACCCTCCCATTTAACTAATTTAAAAACTTGTGTTAAATTATTTTTTCTCCAACCAAGAGTTATATAAACACATATTAACCATTTCATTTATCAACACACTCATTTATCGTAATACCTTTTATTTTGAATCCATTTTCTTTAAAGAACCTTAAGAACTAAATACCCGGATTTTATTTCAAAACCCTTTTAAAATGATACCATATATTTTAATCCATAGAAAATATACATATAGACCGAGTAACACCAAAATGGTACCAAGGAACTGGGTTATACTAAATTGTATCATACACCCTCTTACCAAGAAAATTAATACTTAAGAGAAGTGCTTACCATGATCACACCTCCTACCCATTTTTAGTCATTTTCGAGTCACTCGAACTGGTTAACATAAAAAATATTTCTTCTCTTTCAAATCCCATTTTGAAATAATACTATATATATTTCTTATATATATATATACTTTAGCACTTTATTTACTAAAACTTGCTTTAGATTCTTTAAGATTCGAACTCGTTTCAATCATACAATGACAAAGAGAATAATTTACTAAGTGCGATATAATGTTCGCTTAAGCAAACATCCGATCGTCACTTAAAGATTATTTAGATCATCACAAAAACTAATCAAAACATTTTCCCGAAAATATCCAAAGAAAATGTATCTTACTCAAAATTCTTTTTGAAAATACTTATACTTATAAATTACTCCAAGTAATACTATCATTACTTTTTCCAAAAAAACATTTAAAATCTTTTCTAAAGATACCAAGATTAAAATTGTCAAAAATCCTCCTTATTTTGTAAGACACATATTATAAACCAAATTTATATAAAATTATCCTTATACAATAACTTCCTCTATTATAGTGACCATTTTAATAAAGTAAACTTGTTAAACCTAAATTATTAATGGGCATCTTATAGTCAAATCTTGAAACTGAATCCAGAAAGTGTTCGTATTTAATTTAATTAAACAAAAAATGCTCTTAAACTAGTCGGCCATAAATAATCAATCAACAAATGATGATAAATAAATATCATCCTTCCCCAACAAATAATAACAAAAATAACTATATCAGTTTTTGAAAATTATTCTTTTATATATTAAATATAAATCTAGGTAAAATTATTTCATTTACCAATATCAACATAATATAAAACATTTTTATAGCACTAATAAATACGTGTTCTCATATATACACTCAAACTCATTCTAGGGTGTCACTTATCTTATCTCTAATTAGCCTACCCCACTAAGCCAAGGTTCTCGCTTAACCTTCGGCTTTGATACCAAGCTGTAATGACTCGCCTTTCAACCCTCAAAAGTTGATGCTAATACATCCACTGTATTCACATACTGAGCATCCAAGTGCTGAAAAGACAGATTGTTGGGGTGAAAGAAAAGAAAAGAAAGAACAAAATCTCACATCGTGACAAGTAATATATAATATCCAAATTATCTTTACAAAGAAAAACTTTAATATTCATGCAACCGATCAGAGTAACTATCCTATCATGAGCTTGGACAGCTATAATATCATGTCCTTACAAATGCTAATTTATACAAAAGAAGAAATATAGTGGAAAATAAAATACATCAACGTCTCCTGAAGCTTCAAGCATCCAAAGCTAACTCTGTAAAAATACCCAGGTCTGACCCGACTATTATAAGAAATAACATTCAGATCAATTTTGTGAACCAGCGTGAGCAAACTCAAATCATATGAATTTTTATATTTAAAGAATTTTTTTTTCAAAAATAAAGGTATCTCATAAGACCACGCGGCACATAAACATGGACAGTTTTTTACCCTTCGATAACCAAACCATTTCAAACAGGACATCCAATGATATTATAATAATGTCTAGGGTTTAAAATAAATATATAACATAGCCGAAATGTTTGCATCTCACATTCCAGTATTTGGGCACATCTAAGTCCGTAAGGCTTGTATTGAAAAATGGATTCCATACAATGACAAGGCACTGGGGTACTACCTACCAAAGTACATCTCTAGATAAAATGTACCAAGGTCACAAACCCTGCGATGCCAGCATAACAAGACTGCCCTTCCTAGATAGTACCGAATATGTCATCACCACTGTTGCTTTACAACCTTTTCCTCGAGAGCTCTCATGCACATACCAAATCCATAAATAATGATCTAGATAGGTGATGACCATACCTGAATGGATGCGACCCACATAACCTTGTGGCATATCCCCTATTTTAGTCATTACCAGGTTGTGAGACTTTTGAGGCTGTGATTACCTTTTACTTTTAGCAAGTCCCTCTTAGAATGCCAACACCGCCCTCCAAGCAACAATGCAACGCCGACATTCATCCATACAAGTTGGTCAAAATATGAACAAACTGAAAGCACTACTTCTACTATATCCTTTTTGAATCACCCTCAGGATGATAGCAAGTAGCCCTTTACTTCAAAGAACTTCGTCTTTGATTTCCACCATCTTCAAGATGTCTTCAATTCGAATGCTTATGTCGGTTTGAAATGGTTTTCGATCTAAGTTTATTATCAAATATAAGATTCATAAATTCCCCATACTATTTATAGTAAACAAATAATTATAAAAAAAGAATTCCTTTCATCCTTTCCGAAATCATTTACTATAACAAAAATGTTATAGTCCATAATCACTTCGTTTTTTCGAAACCATTTATTACAACAAGAGTGTTATAATCCATGACTTCTTCCTCTTTAAAAGATACCTTTAAAAGCTTTTTTAAACAAAGATTAAACCTTCATATAAATCTTACTTGAAATCTTTGTTTAAACCAAAGTTGATTTGGAAACCAAGGTTCCTTTTATAAAAATACTACTTGTTTATCATATCAAATAATCCCTTAAAATACTTACATAAATTTCAAGTCCCCTTTAAAACAGTTTAAATATAGTTTAAACTTCCATTGGAAACATAACTTAAAAGTCATCACTTTAAAAGAGAATTCAACTTTGGAAAACAAATAGATTTCCTTTAAATAAACCTTTGTTTAAAAATCTTACATTAAATCACTTTGAAACTTAAATCCATTTTAAATGTTCTTCCTTACAATTTATATTACTCAAATCATAATTCAAAATCCAAAACATCACTTGAAGATCATTGTTAAACCAAAGTTGATTTAGAAAGATAAAGTTTCCCTTTATGTAAAAGTGAGCCACTTAATTAGATACTTCAAATATAAGTCCTTAAAATTATATAAATTCTGAACCTCTCTTAAATACTTTTAAACAAAGTACAAACCTCCATCCAAATCATAATTACAAACCATCACTTTAAAAAGAATCCGACTTTGAAAAGGTGAAGGAATTTCTTTAAAATAAACTACTTGTTTTAAATACTCAAAATATATTTAGAAACTTAAACTTCTTTAAAATACTTATATAACTTTTGTAAACACTTTCGAAAAGAATTTATAAAATGTTTAAAATAGGTAATCTCCTTTTACTTTACTAAAATCTTGGATTTTCAAAGTGCATTCATAGCGGCCATCGCTATATGAACTGCAACTTTTGAAACTGATTTGTAAATCAAATAGTTTTTAAACCACATTTCTTTCTATATTTTAAACTATTATAAATATAGAAAACATTTCACTTTAAAATATTATAAAGTGGAAGTCAATTTAAAAACTATAACCTTTCAAATTCGAAAAGAGGCTTCATGACCGCTATGGTACTTAAACAAGCTATTATTTGTTTTTATTCTCAAAAGAATTCAACTTTCTAAGTTATATTCAGCATTACCAAGCCATAGCATATAATCATTTCATATACACATACATAAATGAAATGTAAAACAATGGGCGAAGAATCCTTTTGGATCACTCTACACGTTTATATTCTCAAAATTGCTTCTGTAGCGACCTATTCACTATGAAAATATGCTCACCAAATTATATGCACATAACAACACGATAATCACTAGATTATTACAATATTTTTTAACCAAACCAAAATGAGAAATCTCACTTTATTTAAACCAAACTCCTAAAAATAAGCTATACTTCTTCCTTTCATACACCAAAGCTCATGACCAAGCTTCCTCCCCTCCCCATGCTTGCACACACCCCTCCCCCTTGCTTCTAATGCTCATACAAGGCCTCCCCATTCTCTCTTGCTCATGGCCCAAGGCCAAAATAAGGAATGGATGCAAAAATTTATGACTTTGAGGTATAAAGAGTATTAACTATATTATTCTAGGCTTGTTTAAGAAATTAGAGAAGAAAAGGAGTGATTTTGAAATGATTTGGAGAAGATTTGAAGAAAAGAAATGAAGAGGAGGAGGCCATTAATGGAAGAAGTAAGGAAGAAAGTAAGAAAATGAAAATGAGAAAGAAAAGAGCAAGTGTTTTTTTTATAAAAATTGAAAATTGGTTAATTACTAAACTACCCATCCTAAAAATAAATTAATACCCTACTTTGGAAATTTGATAACACACCACCCTCTCATCATGTTTTGAACTAAGCCGTCACGTTCACTTTTTTCTAGTGTTCTTTTGTTATAATACTCTTATACTTTATTCATTTTAAATGGAAAAGAAAAGTCCACTCTTACTTAATTACTTAAATATCGTTTTAAACTTGTTTTTAACTAAACAATTTAATTAGTAAAAGTTGTTTTGTTATTTGTATATATGTACACTTGCATACACAACATGTTCCAACATCCTTTGATCGATGAAAAGTCGAAAATCCAAAAAACTATTTTCGGTCACTATTTCAATTTTTTATCGAACTATTTATTTTTTGAAAAAATTTCCAAATTGAGATTACTATCATTACTTATTACTTAAAAGAGGGTTATTTGACCATTAAAAACCACTAATTAAATATGTAAAATTTATCAAATATTCACAAATCAAAGCGATAAATTCTGGGTCGTTACAAAAATGTGGATTCGAATCTCAATTTTTCTCTTACCTTTCATCCTCTTTTTAATTCAAAAATTTGGACTTGAAATCGGAATTGAATCGATTAAATCAAAATGAAAATTGAAATTGATTTGAATTAGAAAATTTGGAATTGAATCAGTTAGACTTTGAAACTATTTTCAAATAAATTATTGTAGTATAAGCTATTTAAAATCTATCTTCTTAAATATTCAAATTATTTTGATTTTCCAAACTATTTTACTATATAAACCAGTTTCAGTAAACAAAATATTTTTTATCAAACTATTTCAACTATTTAAGCTATTTTAAAACTATTCAAACTATTTTCTTAATATTAAAACCGGTCAAGGGTGGGATGTTTATATTTAAATCTTGGATTTAAATGTGAATGAGGTTAAAATGAAGTTATAACCTCAATTGAAATTCGAAACTATTTTGGAAGCGAAATCGAGATAATAAGGCAAAAATGATATGGTATATTTTAAGTAAATATGATGATTTTGAAATGGATTTGATTTTGAAGCGAATATGATATTTTGACATCAAATATGAATCATTTTCGAAATGTAAAAGAATCAACCGGTGTGTAAAATGACGTTTGGTTGTTAAAGAGACTAGGTCCTTTTATTGGCATAATCTCTGTCAATATGGGAACCACTTTGACAACCATGTACGCGGTGGATGATACCCAAAATGAAGTGGTTGAATTGGCGAACATTTATAGGAATGAAGTAAGAGAACGATGATGGATAGCCTTGACACTTGTGTCATAACTAAAATTACTAAAACAGGAGCCTATGTCTGGCCAATGAGGTTAGCTACCTCTAACGACGTTGACCCCTCATATTACTATTGTGATTTTGACTCAATGGGTGCACCTTTTTGTTTGGATTAATAGTCGCGGTCGGCTACGGATGTGTTACGACCAGCCAGAAAGGGTAAACTAGTAGAATCCTACCTTAGGCATTGCCTCATGTGCCTTGTCATATTTATTCTTATAAGAGCCCATTACGACTTTGGTTTAGTATTGTACCTATAGGGGACTCACTTGCTATCGACGTTACTGGTTGTATTATAGGACCTACATAGACTACATGCTATAAAAATGTGTTAAGGTGGATCAATGTAATGCCTTAACGCTATTTTGATATTTATTTTATTGATAGACATTACCTATTATAGTGTATACTATTATATATAAATAGTTTAATGGATCCTTAGGAGATGGAAAATCCCGTAACATCTCTTAAGTTATTGCACGCACGTTATACACTGGATAAGAGATGTGAAACTCCGTAAACATCTCTAATGCTATGACAGTCATGTTATATTCGATATCGATTTGACTCACATAAGAGTATTTTTGTCCTGACTCGAGTGTTTTGTCTTTTCATTATGCTCGGGTCAGCCCTGAGTTTTTTCAGCACCTTGAAGATTATTCTCTGGAGGATGGAGACGAAGATTCGGTATATTATTATTACTATTAATATTCCTGCATCATGTTGTCTGGTGCATTATTATTTATTTATTCCTATTATATATATAACTCTGATAAATGTTGTATAAATTATAATCAAATTTATGATATAAATAGCTTCATGAACTATTTATTTGACCATTATATTTTATCATTCCGCTATAAGATTCGGAGCTTGTTTTCTTCTTCTTTCCTTTTTTTCTTAATTATCCCCATTGATTATCTACGTTTCAGATTGTTTAAGTTGGACATGTGTGGATTATTGTCGATTTAAACCTTTCGAAATGTGGGTCGTCACAGTTGGTATCGGAGCTTTGGTTTAGCAATACCCTTAGCTTTGTGGGGTTTAACTCATTAGAGATAGAGTAGTAGTACCCTAGAATGAGTCTGTTTGGGTGTATATATATGAGAGAGCGTACTTGTTAGTGTCATAAAACATTTTGTATTGTGTTTACTTATCCGTTGAGTTGTTTATGAATTCTGGTTGATGCGTGGGATGCCATGTTATCGATAGGAGTTTCTAAACACTTAAACGAGGCAAGTCAACATAATATTGTTTTAAAATAGGGTAAATGGGATAATTTTACCTAAATTATATTATATATACAAAATGATAATTAATGAAGTTGTTAGGAGATGATAATATTTAATTATCATTGATTATTGGTTGAATTAAAATAAAACGAATACTTTGTGAATTTTATTTTACGAAGCGTTTGATAATTATATTGAATTGACATCTAATTATAATAAGAATTGTTTGAAATAATAAAATTTTAAATTAACCAAATATTTTCATAATAAAGTAATGAAAGTGTATGAGTATATTTAAATATAGCTTATAAATAGAAGAGATTTAAAAGCTGAGAATTTTATAATTTAAATCCTGTCGATTTTTTTCAAAATTGTTTTCGAAGCCTTCAAAATTAATATTAATATTATTTGAAAGAGTTTGACTAGAAAAATATTTTGAAAAGATTTTTGAAAAAATAAAAGCATTAAACTCGCTTTGGTCGATGGGAAATAATTCTGGGGATGACTGCAGCATCGCCAGTATTCATTTTAGAGTTTCTAATTGAGAATTTCTACCAAAAGAAAATTATTTTCCATTAAAACGAGTTTTGATTGTGAAAAGAAATATTTTGAGTATTATTTGATAAATATATGAAAATAGTTTGAACTTATAATTGAAAATAGTATAGAAAATAAAGAAACAAGTTTATAGTTTATAAATTTTGAATAGGAAAGTAAAATTAAAATTTAAAACTATTGAATATTTTGGTTAAGCAAACAAAAGAAACTTTGAATTTGAGAAATGAAATAAAATAATTAACTTAAGAAATTTTAATTAAATTGAGTTACTAAAATGAAAATAATAAAATGAAGTTTAACTCAAGAAAGTTCAAATAGAAATGAATGGCATTTCAAATGAAGTAAATAAAATAATAAAATGAAATTTTAAGTGAACAAGTTGTATAACTTATAGATTTAAGTAATATTAGGCTAAAAGCAAATTTAAATTTGTTGAATTTGAATGATAAGAGAAGAAGAAAAGAAGTTTAACGTCAATAAAATTAAATAACCTGAGTAATGGATTGAATAAAATAAAATGTAACTTGATAACGATTAATTAAATTGAATTGGATCTGAGTGGAACTTGATGTATTAGTAAAGAAAATAAATTCCACTTAAGCTATAAAATGAATTAATAAAATGAATATGAACTTGAATTTTTAAAATGAAATGTAATTTAAGTTGTGAAAGAAATTGAATAAAAATAAATGAGTGTAAGTAATATTAATATGGTTAACTGAATTTAATTTAAATTGGATATAATAAATTAAATGCAAGTAGAGTGAGTTTTAAAAATTGAGTGTTAACGACTAATTTAATATGAAATAAGAATTGAAGTTTGAGTGTTTAAGAGAAATTACATATCAAAGTAATAGCTCTTAAATTGGAAGCTAATGGAAATTCAAAACATATAAAAAATGTTTAAATTAAGATTATGTTTAAAAAAATGTATGAAGATAAAAGTTAAGTTGTTATAAGAATGTTTATACACTTAATTAATGTTAAAGAAATATGAAATGAATAAATTGAATAGTAAAAGAAGATATTATTTAAGTAAATAAATATAAACTTGAGAAATTGCTTAATGAACCGTTTCATTAACGAATTTGGTTTTAGATAGAAAATATGAAATACTGAAACTAAGTGTAAGAAGTAAATTGTGAAATAAATTGAAAATTTATAAATGTAAATAAAATTTAAGTTGTTATATTAAATATTATACACTTAGTTAATGTTATGAAATTTAATTCAATTAAGTAGAGTTAAATAAATGGAATCAATGAAATAAACTAGCAAAATGAATTGTGAGGTTTGATTTAACTTAAGGGAAGTTAATGGAACCGAATAACAAATTTTGTTAAGGGAATAAATTAAAAAATGAGTCAAATAAAATATAATTTGATTCAAAATGAAATGAACTTAAGTTGTAAAGTTAAATTGAATGTAATAACTTTAATGGCCTGTAATGGCCTCCTGTAATTGGCGATTCGGCCTCCCCTTTTCAACTTCATCTTCTCTCTCCTCCAACACATCGTCTTTCTCTTCTTAATCCTCAGCGTCCCTGATGGCCAAGAATCAAAAAGACAAACGAAGACTTGCCGCTTAATTTGCTCCTCCATTAATTACTAGATCCGGTCGTACCTTTTCTAATCTGGAGTCGCATCTTTTGACTTTGGCTTCTGATTCGTCCCCTGTCATTGATCTTAATCCTATGTCGCCTCCACCTCAGTCTGCATCGCTGCCTCAAGTCGATAAACTCCTCCATGTGCTTAACTCGAGTTCAATTTTTGCTGATCTCCTTGCCCCATCACATGTTGCTGCTTCCCCATTGTCGGGTATATATAACAACTGTTAATCTTACTTCTTTGATTTCACGTTTGGTATTGACAGTTGGAAATTGGGTCATTGAAGCAGGCGCTGCTAGTTCAGAATTGAGAATTCTGTTCGTTTGGGTGTTATGGACTTTGTCTCGTCTGACTCTATTGTGCACACGACCCCTGAAAGGATGAATGCCGAAGTATTGGCTGCTGACGAGAATATTGACCTACATGAGTCAATGGGTTGTGTATCAGCTCCTATACAACCACCTGTAACCGCACAAATGCCCTTACCTATACCATGTCAAATTCCAGTTGGTAATGTGTTCACTATGGGTTGTTGTGATGCCACTGATAACACTGTTGCCAAACCAGTTTGGTCATCTCTGTTCAAAAACTGCCTAGGTATGCCGGTACGTTCTCACCGCAGAAATTTAGCACACATGTCATTGATGGAATAAGCGTGATTCCACCTTATGTTTTTCGGGAGGCGGAGAGCCATTGGTCTGACCACCTTGTAGGTTTTTTCGTTGATGCTACCTCTTCTTACTCGGTTGTATGCGAGCACTGTAGGCGAGCGTGGAAAATGAAAGGTTCGCTTCATGTCCAATTCCTAATTTCCTTGTTCTTTTTTAAATTTGGCTCTAAGGAAGATCATCTTATAGTGCTTGACACTAGTCCCCTCATTATCGAGGAGAAACCCTTTATTGTGACTCCTTGGAGTGTTGGTATAGACAATGTTAGAGAGGAGATTCTCTCTATTCTAGTTTGGGCCACGTTCACCGATATACCTTCTGTGCTTCAACCTCTTATTGGTCTGAATTGGCTAGCTAGCCTTATTGGGGACTTCAAATGCTTTGATGCAAATACCGTAGAGCGTAAGAATCTATTATATGCTAAGGCATTAATTGAAATTACCCCAGAGAAACTATTACCGTCGATATTGAAAGTAACAATCAAGGAAGGTCTCAAGGTGGAAATAAAATTTAAGTACGGCTGGAAACCTGACATATGTACTTTATGTCATTCATTCTGTCATACTGTGGAGAAATGTGATAGGAATGCCCCCTATCTCTTACTGATAAGATCCCCCTCCCTAGGATGTAAATGATATGGGTACCTAAGGTTAGAACTCCACCTCCTTCTTATCCTGTTGTCTCTACTCTTCCCGTAGTGGAGACAAAAATTGAGGCAGTTACCGATTCTGATGATGATGTTGTAGTATGGGAACCGAAAGAGTGTGCTTGGATCCATGAGGCATCGAAAATGAGTATGATCCGCAGATGCATAGTTATCACATGTTCTTAGGTGGTCCTGACGAATCGAGGAGGTTAACGTATCATGTTGTGGGCGATGGTCTGTCTCTTACGACCGCTAGGATTGTTGGTGCTAGGAATTGGTGGCAATTCTTGGATCCGACTTGGGATCGAATTTATCTCTACTCTCCCCTCTCGAGGTCTTTTGATCCAAACTTGGCTTCGTACTTCTCTACAGTTCGGCATGTTATAGGCCCTGGTACTGATGTGGATATCAGTCATGATAGGGAAGGTTTGTTCCCTTCCGAGTAGTCTAGTCTTTATGTCTAGCTCCTGTATTTTCTTTTTATTCTTGTAGTAAGGGTCTGGCCACTATAAAACAAGATTATAGCTGTTCTGTGCATGTACAGAACACTTGTTTCTTTATTTATATACCTAGTGGAACGACCTACTCTAAAGCCAGCTGGCTTTGCCAAAAAATGTAATAACTTTAATCATTGAATATAAGAGAAATTTGATTTCAGTTAATGCAAATAAATTGGATGTGAATGTAAATTAATTGAAACCAAGTCAATTATTAATGAAATGAATGTTAATAGAAATGAAAGTGTATGAATTAAAATGTTGACATTGAATAATAGTATGGATGAATAAAACTTGCATGAATATGGTTGTTTGGATGTTTCTTTTATTGCATGGCTATGTTTGCTTATATGGTTGTTGTATAGTTATGTTATATATTGATTTCTCTTTCCATATACATATTCTCATCTATTATTGAGTGTTTAGTAGGTATGGAGGGCGTAAGCTTGCTTTTGGAGCTCGATTACGCATTATGTTGCTTTTGCTTGCTTAATACGAGCGAGCTCGCTCGTATTAAAAATAATAAGGTACGTATCTCGGATTACATACCACGACTTTATATTTTTTCCCTTCGGGATTTCTCATCATTGAGATGAGATTTATATTTGATATATATTGGGTATATTTGTGTTATATATTATATTGTAAAATTTTTCCGATCGAGCCGCGCAAAGGAGACTCTGCCGAAATTTTCCGTAAATCCGGGTGTTAGAAATTTTTTAAGTTTTAAAAATTTTATAACTTATTTTTATGTATAAGTTACATATTCCGTAAGCTAATCGGAGTGGCGTAGTAGAAACGTAGTAATGGTTTTATAAATAAGATTTAAAGTTCTATAAGTCGATAGTTTAGAATAAAATATATCAAGTGTTAAATTCCGTACTTAATCCCTTTTCGAGGATGAAAAGTTTTGAGTGAGGAAGAATGTAAGACCCGTATTTTTAACTATTTTAAATTGTTAAATTTAATATAATTATGGGATAAAAATGGTTAAAAAATAGAAATTTAATGTTTTATTTATGTAAGTTATTGAATATGAACTTGAATAAAATCTTGAAATAAACAATTTTGGAAATTTAGAAATTATTTATGTTGAAATATAATTATAATCAATAGTTATAATTGGATCATTTAAATTATTTAGATGGAAATAATTATCGATAACTAATTTCATTTGGAAATTTATGATTGTTAATTTAATTTATTGCATAATTAAATTGTTTAAACTTAATATTGAAAATTTTGTAAATAATTGAATTTTGAATTTAATATGAATGAAAATGATATCGGAAATTGATTTAAATTTTATTTAAACAACAATGAAGATTGTCAATATTTAAACTTTGGAATTAAAAATGAATAATTAAAAATTGAAAATTTTATATTTTAATTAACGAGTAAAAAATAGCCATTTTGATCAGTGTCTCGTATTTCGATGAAACTAGTTTCATCGGATCACTAATAGTGAGTTATAGTAGGATTTCAAGTTTCGTAGCGATCGGACTTGTCGTTTGGCCGTGCGAGCTTGAAACACGTAGAAATTTATTTTGGAATTTAATTAAATTAATTGATTTTGAAAAGCTATCTTCTGCATACGATCTAATTAGGCCACGAGGCTAGTTCCATTATGTTCGAAATAGGGGTAAAACATTATGAATGCCAAGCGGCATGCTTCGTTTGGAGCTTGAGAAATTTCGAACGTTAAACGTCAGATATTTTCAAATTAAATAATAATAAAAATATCGCAACCCTCCTATTCGAACGAATCAAATCCACGTTCCTTTTCTTTACCATATCTCTCTCCCTCTATCTCTACATTTCAAATCCAGATCGAAAAATAAGTGAGAATTAAAGAAAAAAGAACTGTCAATCTGAAAAGAAATGCTTGCTTGAATTCGCGATCGACGTGGTGGCGCTCAATGGAGGCCGGCGGAGAGCGCAAGTGACGCTGCTGTGTTAGGTTCTTGGTTTTGGGGTTTGCTGCATACGCGCATGTACGTGGAGGGTCGAGGCGGTTCTGGCGATGGTCTCTGGCGCATCGATGGTTGGGTAAGGCTGTCGACGATGGTGATGGTGGCTGCGTTGCCTTAGGGCACATTCATATAAAAAAAATCGAATTAAGATGGTCGCATTCGGTTGGGAAGAGGAGCGAGGCCTGGTGCATGCTCGAACAGTGGATGATTGTGATACCCCATCTCTATACTCACACTAGCCAAGGACACTACGGGGTAATGCCGTCGACTAGCACGAAGAATAAGGCCGTTGAGGAGCGACCATCTGTGTAATCGCTTTGTGCGAGTACCGATATGTCAGATAGTAGGTCATGGATTTCATTTCAAGAGGGAATCTGACATATCAAATACAAACTCAAAGCTACTACACAGCGGCTATGTGGCCTTCAAAAACAAATATAAAATAAGCATAACACAAAATTAGTCACAAATATTCATATCACTAAGGCGGAAACATATATGAATATAACACGTAGAAGTGAACATCAAAGTAGTGGTCATACAAGATCCACTACATCACAAAAGAATAGGTACAAGTGCTAGACAAAAGAATATGTATACATCAAGGAGTCTCTATCTCGAATGTATAAAAACAAAAAACTACTAAGCTAAAGTAGTTAGCGAAAAGTCAGAAGCTAGTCCCTGCTAAGAAGTCAAGTGGAAGCACTTGAAACACCTCGGTCTGACTCGAGTATTATTTAAGAAGAAAAAATATAAACGGATCCGTCTAGCTATAATTATCATGTAAGATGAGATAGAATAAGAGATATAACAAATATATATGATAATAATAAAAATCATATAATATCCCAAGTTTTCTCAAGCACCAAAAAGAATGTCATATTCTTTATTTTATTCACCAAACCTCAAATATTGATAAAGCTTATCAATGCAAATCACAAAAATTGGTGAAACACAAATTCTAGAAATCAATAATTAGAAATCCAGAAAACACAAAGGGGGGAGGCCTATCACAAACGGGAGCATGAAAACTCAACAACACGTGTATCACAAACGGGACGCTATCCCATGGGTTGCTAACCCATAGAACCGGTGCAACGGCGTAGTACAACGATATGCCCGAGGAACCTGAAACTCAAATAAGCCAGAACAACGACGTAGTACAACGGTACGCCCAATGAACCGAACTCCATAAAACCCGTAGGTCGCTAGCCAATAAAAATGAGACGAAGCTCAACATAACGGGGTACAGTACCCCATGCGGACAATGAGACATCGCATATCGCTAGTCTAAACCTCAAAAATGATCGTCATAGATCAATAAAAGTGTAGAATACACCAAGCTAGTAAATAGTGAGTTTAGTTTCATGTCCCATAATCACTAGATTAACTTAAATATTTACGAACAAATTGTAGATTTCCACTTGAAAATTGTGACAAGATTTCAACCGAACAAGTCTAAGAATTAACCGATGAAGTAAACACAAGCGTTTCATACCACTTGTTTTGCTAAGTCCTTTAATTGGATTTCTCTTACGATTGAGATAAAGGTTTGTATATACTAATAGATTGGAAAACGGTTTAAAAAAAGAGCTTTGTATTTAAAAGTAGTCTTGAAATCGTTTTTGTGAAAGAGTTTGAATATTTACTACTAGTATAGAAACCTTTGTATTTTAAAGTGACAAATCATATAAACGACTGTAAAAACAATCTATCACCAAAAATTCAAATTCGACGACGTGAATTAAAACCATAAAAATCAATATCAAATCCATCAAATGGATATTCTCAAAAACCCAGAAAAGAAGTCATCAAAGTCGATAATAAATGACAACAACCAACCGAATCAACAAAAATTGATTAAAACGGAAATTTGCATAAAACAGACAAATTGGCTGATTTTAACAACGCCAGACGTCTAGTGGTTCTCCCCAGACGTCCGAGCTGAAGGTCTGGAATTTTTCCAGATCACTCAGATG
This sequence comes from Allium fistulosum, assembly GCA_030737815.1. Taxonomy (NCBI): domain Eukaryota; kingdom Viridiplantae; phylum Streptophyta; class Magnoliopsida; order Asparagales; family Amaryllidaceae; genus Allium; species Allium fistulosum. The sequence goes on from CM060902.1 coordinate 1,031,621,977, forward strand.
TCTGAGCTTAAAGTCTGGAATGTTTATTCCTTTGCCTCAGACGTCTGAGTGTTTTACCAGATGTCTGAGCTGAAGCTCAGGGCAAAATTTGCCTAGGCCAATGATGGCCAATTCAACTCGGACGCGATCAAATGAGCGATGGTGGCTAGGGATTTATGCCAAACGACAACCCAGCCCTATAGGCTCCTCAATACACTCCAAACAACATGTCCAAACATCCATAGTCGGGTTTTCATAGATTTTGACTTCAAATTACCAAAAATTGGAAAATTCACCAAACCAATTCAAATCAAAAGAAAATGAACATGAAATAGATGTTAGGAATTCATACCTAACAACTATCAAAGGTATAGACATAAATGTGAGTTCAAAAACTCACATTTGAATTCAAAAACATGGAATGAGAAGCTCTAAAACAAAGCTAGATCAATCTCTCTTCAACTTCACTTCAAGAACCTTCAATCTATGATCAAATGTAATGAATTTCCTAAGTTAGGTTATAGGAAAAATCAAGAATTGAAGAGGAATTGAGATGGAGAAGATGAAGAGGATGCTTACTTAAGCTTCTCCTTGATTTTGGAACTTGGATTTAAATTTCCTAATAATCTAGGGTTTAGGAATTTTAATTTCCTATCTTTTCCCCCATTTTCCTTTTAGCTTGAGTGTTAGGAAATTATGAGTAGAATGAATAAAGAGTAAAGGAGTTAGGGTATTTGGTAGAGAAGTTTGGGTTCTCTTATTGGGTTAATGGGCTAGAACCAAACCCAAGGCTCATATAAAATACCAAAATCCTAATCAACTCCAAACATATCAATGTTTATACTCAAAAAAGGTGTAAACGTCATTTTGAACTCAGTGGAAGTAGTCTCGAGTCCGGATTCGACTGTTTACAAAAAGTCACATTTCAGACTTTAAATTCAACAAACGATGCTATATTTAAATAAAACATTTAAAATATATAATCGTAAAATATGCAGGTTGTTACAGACTCCCCTCCTTAAAGAAATTGCGTCCTCGCAATACTTAAGAAGAAAATAAAGAGTATCAACCACACTAAGGTATAACAACACAGAAGAAAATTTTGAAGCGAGAAGTTCACCTTATAGAGCACGAGAGAGTAAGTCCGGATGTGTTCGCTCGATGGATTCTATGGATTCCCAAGAACAATCTTTAGGATTTGCGGACCATTGAACTTTCACAAGCGGAACATCTTTATTACGAAGGCGTTTAACCTCCGTAGCAATGATTCGAATAGGATGTTTCTCATAAGTCAAATTAGGAGAAACCTTAATTTATTCAATAACACCGGGCTCAAGAATAGAATTGGAATCTCTAAGGTATTTCCATAGTTGAGAAACGTGAAAAACGTCATGAATAGTAGAAAATTGAGCCGGTAATAAAAGGCGATAAGCCACGGAACCAATGCGTTTGGTGATAGGAAATGGGCCAATATATCGAGGTGCTAACTTTCCCGATCGACTGAAATGCACAACACCCTTCATAGGTGAAACACGAATGAATACCAAATCTCCCACAGAAAATTCCAAATTCCTTCTTCGGTTATCGACATAGGATTTTTGTCTACTTTGAGCTTCTTTCATCCTATGACGAATACGGTCAATCATTTTTGTGGCATTACGAATAAAATCTGGACCTAAAACCAACTTCTCACCGGCTTCAAGCCAGCATGAAGGAGATCGGCATGGCCTTCCGTAGAGTGCCTCGAAAGGTGCCATACCTATACTAGATTGGAAGCTATTATTATAAGAAAACTCAACAAGAGAAATATGATCTTCCCAACTTCCAAAATCAATAACACATGCACGAAGGAGATCTTCAAGAGTTTGATTCACACGCTCGGTTTGTCCATGGGACGGAGGATGATAAGCGGTGCTAGAATTAAGCTTCATTCCCAAAGCTTTTTGATGACACTTCCAAAATCCACTAGTAAATAATGGATCACGATCGCTAATAATAGAAGTAGGAACTCCATGCAATTTAACAATTTCTTTGACATAGAGTTTTGCCAAAAGAGGTACGGTCCGATTGGACCGAACGAGAATAAAATGGGCGGATTTTGTAAGTCTATCCACAATCACCCATAGACTGTCATGACCCGAACGAGAACGGGAAAGACCGTTAATAAAGTTTATGGAAATTTGTTCCCACTTCCAAACAGGAATGTCTAATGGTTGCAATAACCCACCGGGCCTTTGATGCTCGGCCTTAACAAGTTGGCAAGTCATGCAACGCCTAATGAAGTTAGCAATATCAGATTTCATTCCATCCCAATAATAAAGTCGCTTCATGTCCGCATACATTTTACTACTACCGGGATGAATGGTAAATTTAGAATGATGAGAATCTTCTAAAATGTCTTTACGAAGATCACTAACATTTGGCACAATAAGTCTACCAAATTTTCGAATGCCTCCACGAGCATCGATTTCAAAGTCTTTCAGACCATCAACCTTATTTTTATCCCTACAACTTTGGCTAAGAAAAGCCAACTCGGGATCTTGCTTTTGAGCTTCAAGGATGCGGTCTAAAAGAGAAGGATGAGGCTCAAGACTACATAAAACAAGAGATGAACAAGAATCAGATTCACGATCTCGAATCTCACAAGTGGACAAAGTCTCGAGATCATTCCATTCAGATATCATCATGGAAACAACCGCTTGTTGCTTACGACTAAGGGCATTGGCAACACGATTTCCCTTTCTGGGAGTATAAAGAATATCAAGATCATAAGATGCAAAGAATTCGAGCCAACGTTGTTGACGCAAGTTAAGTTCCTTTTGAGAGAACAAATACTTCAAAGATTTATGATCGGTGTAGAGAACAAATTTCTCCTCCAAAATATAATGGCGCCAAATTCTAAGGGCGAAAACAATGGCCGCGAGCTCTAAATCATGAGTTTCATATCTAGTCTCGGTAGGCTTTAATTGCCTAGAAGCATAAGCGATAACACGTTCCCTTTGCATGAGAATGGCTCCCAAACCAACACGGCTAGCATCGGTATAAACAATCAAGTCTTGGTTCCCTTCGGGAATCACAAGAATAGGGGCATCGGAAAGGAGATCTTTTAATTTCTAAAAAGCAGCTTCACATTTGTCTGACCAAATGTACTTAACTCCCTTCTTTGTCAAACTAGTAAGAGGTATGGAAATTTTAGAAAAGTCTTTTATGAACCGACGGTAATAGCCCGCCAATCCAAGAAAACTACGGATTTCTGTCACACTCTCCGGTCTCTTCCAATTTTGAACCGCTTCAATCTTTGAAGGATCCACAGAAATTCCGAATTCAAAAATAATATGTCCTAAAAATTTCACACGAGATTTCCAAAACTGGCACTTAGAAATTTTTTCTTTCAATTGATTTCTCCTAAGGGTTTCCAACACAATACGAAGATGTTTTTCATGCTCTTCCTCAGTTTTAGAATAAACAAGAATATCATCGATAAAGATGAGAACAAATCGATCGAGGATGTCTTAAACTCGATGCATAAGGTCAACGAAATAAGCTGGAGCATTCGTTAAACCAAATGGCATAACAAGCCATTCATAAGATCCATAATGAGTACGGAACAATGTCAAAGGAATACTATCCTCTGCAATTCAAAGTTGATGAAAACCAGTTGCTAAGTCTAACTGTGAAAAGACTCTAGCATCACTAAGTTGATCGAATAGATCATCAATTCAAGGTAAGGGATATTTATTCTTGATGGTGAGATCATTAAGCTTGTGGTAGTCAACGCAAAGCCTAAGTGTACCATCAGATTTCTTCACAAAGATAGCTGAAGCTCCCCAAGGATAGGAACTAGAACGAATAAATTGTTTTGCTTCCAATTCAGATAATTGTTTACGCATCTCTTCATTTTCCTTCTTGGACATACGATAAGGAGGACGAGTGATAGGCAGAGCTCCAGGGATTAGATTAATTCTGAACTCAATTGCTCGCTTAGGTGGTAATCCTAAAACGGGCTCAAAGATGTCGGGAAATTCACAAACAACGTGAATGAGGGAAATGACATCTTCCTCATCATCATTATCGTCATCATGCGGATTTAGAGAATATAAGGATGCTACTAAATTGGAATATGAATCTTTAAGAACAATAGAAATCTGCTTAACAGATTGGGGATGTCGAAGATGAATAGTCCTCTCAGGACATAGGATGTGGGCTTCATAATTATTAAGCCAATCCATTCCCAAAATCATTCCGAAACCTAAGTAGCGCATAATATGCAAATCGGCTTGGAAAGCATAATCACATAAAATAATCTCGACATCTTTACAAAGTAAACCGAGTGTTACGGATCCACCAACCGGATTTGCAATTCTCAGTGAAGTCATCAAGCCCATAACATTTAAAGACAAAGTATCAACAAGTTCTTTTGATATAAAAGAGTGAGAGGCACCCGTATCAAAAAGAACTCGAATAGGATGATCACGAAACATAATAATGCCACCAAGGACAGAATGAGAAATACCTTGACCAAGAGAAGTGTAACTAGGAGCTTTCACAACATTCAACTTTCCTTCTTTCTTGCTTTGAAGTTTGGGACATGAAGATATAAGATGACCCGAACTTTTGCAATAGCGACAATAAAGGGGTTTCAGACACCTATTTGCATAGTGGTCCTTAGAACCACAATTGTAGCATTCTCCACGATTAGGGGTACGAGTCTTTGCTACCGAAGTTGCTTGCTTCCCTTTCTTGTTGGGATTAGGTTTGAACTTAATAGGCCTCTTCTTGTTGATGTTGAAGTTCTGTTTGGCACCCACAACTTCAACATCACTTTCTTTGTCGGCCTCTTCCAGTCGAAGAGCGATAGCTACAAGCTGATCAAAAGAAACTTCTAGTTTCAGAAGTAAAGGCTTTTCGAGGTTCTTATTCAAACCATAGATAAACTTTTGATTCTTCTTCAATGGGGTATAAATATACTCGACCCCATATTTAGAGAGGGATTCAAAAGATGCAACATAATCTGTCACAGAAGATTTATCTTGAACAAGGTCAAAAAGCGTCAGGCCGAAGTTACTTTTTCAGCTTCCGGCACAAACTTCAACTCGAACCTTTCCCGGAATTGCTCCCAAGTAAGATCCGCTTCAATAATTTCCAAAATCAAATGCTCATACCAATCTAATGCTCTCTCCTAGAGCATGCTAGAAGCCACTTGGACACGATGTAGATCCACAAGTTTCATGCGTGAAAAGATGCGATCGCATGTTCTAAGCCAAGCTTGGACTTCTATAACGCTTTTGGAACCCTTGAATGGCCTTCTACCCAAATTGGTATAATCACTGCACAAGCGTGCAAACCTGGATTTAGGATGAGTAGGCTCAGGAATGGGTCCGGCAGCTTGGGCATTATTTACAAGATCCAAAAGCTGTTGGGCAGACATGAATACGCCATCCTGAGGAGTAGCACTAGATTGACCGGCGCTAGGACGGCCATGTCTAACCATTTCTCTTCTTTAAGAAAGAAAGAAAGAAGAGGAAAAAGGTTATTCTTAGAATGAATTCAAATAAACTAGATTGATAAAATAAGGCATCATAAAAGAAAATAGCATAAAACGGGTCTAAAGACTCGAATTAAATCCTAAGGCACGATTCCTAAGATTGACTTAAGACAATGATCCTTACTAGATTATTCTACATTGTTCCGAAGTTAGGCTCTGATAACAAGCTGTGACGCCCCACCTCTATACTCAAACTAGCCAAGGACACTATAGGGTAATACCGTCGACTAGCACGAAGAATAAGGCTATTGAGGAGCGACCATCTGTGTAATCGCTTTGTGCGAGTACCGATATGTCAGATAGTAGGTCATGGATTTCATTTCAAGAGGGAATCTGACATATCAAATACAAACTCAAAGCTACTACACAATGGCTATGTGGCCTTCGAAAACAAATATAAAATAAGCACAACACAAAATCAGTCGCAGATATTCATATCACTAAGGCGGAAACATATATGAATATAACACATAGAAGTGAACATCAAAGTAGTGGTCATACAAGATCCACTACATCACAAAAGAATAGGTATAAGTGCTAGACAAAAGAATATGCATACATCAAGGAGTCTCTATCTTGAATGTATGAAAACAAAAACTACTAAGCTAAAGTAGTTAGCCAAAAGTCAGAAGCTAGTCCCTACTAAGAAGTCAAGTGGAAGCACCTGAAACACCTCGGTCTGACCCGAGTATTATTTAAGAAGAAAAACAATAAACAGATCAGTCTAGCTATAATTATCATGTAAGATGAGATAGAATAAGAGATATAACAAATATATATGATAATAGTAAAAATCATATAATATCCCAAGTTTTCTCAAGCACCAAAAAGAATGTCATATTCTTTATTTTATTCACCAAACCTCAAATATTAATAAAGCTTATCAATGCAAATCAAAAAAATTGGTGAAACATAAATTCTAGAAATCAATAATTAGAAATCCAGAAAAAACAAAGGGGGGGGGGCTATCAAAAACGGGAGCATGAAAACTCACCAACATGTGTATCACAAACGGGACGCTATCCCATGGGTCGCTAACCCATAGAGACGGTGCAACGGCGTAGTACAACGATACGCCCGAGGAACCTGAAACTCAAATAAGCCGAAATAACGACGTAGTACAACGGTACGCCCGATGAACCGAACTCCATAATTCCCATAGGTCGCTAGCCTATAAAAATGAGACGAAGCTCAACATAACGAGGTACTGTCCCCCACGCGGATAATGAGACATCGCATATCGCTAGTCTAAACCTCAAAAATGATCGTCATAGATCAATCAAAGTGTAAAATACACCAAGCTAGTAAATAGATGAGTTTAGCTTCCTGTCCCATCACCACTGGCTTAACCTAAATATTTATGAATAAATTGTAGATTTTCACTCGAAAATTGTCACAAGATTTCAATCGAACATGTCTAAGAATTAACCGACGAAGTAAACGCAAGCGTTTCATACCACTTGTTTTGCTAAGTCGTTTAATTGGATTTCTCGTACGAATGAGGTAAAGGTTTGTATATACTAATAAATTGGAAATCAGTTTTAAAAAAACGAGCTTTGCATTTAAAAGTAGTCTTGAAATCATTTTTGTGAAAGAGTTTGAGTATTTACTACTAGTATAGAAACCTTTGTATTTTAAATTGACAAATCATATAAACGATTGTAAAAACAATCTATCACCAAAAATTCACATTCGACGACGTGAATTAAAACCATAAAAATCGATATCAAATCCATCAAATGGATATTCTCAAAAACCCAGAAAAGAAGTCATCAAAGTCGATAATAAATGACAACAACCAACCAGATCAACAAAAATCGATTAAAACAAAAATTTGCATAAAAACAGACAAATTGGCTGATTTTAACAGCGCCAGACGTCTAGTGGTTCTCCCCAGACGTCCGAGCTGAAGGTTTGGAATTTTTCCAGATCACTCAGATGTCTGAGTTTAAAGTCTGGAATGTTTATTCCTTTGCCTCAGACGTCTGAGTGTTTTACCAGATGTTTGAGCTGAAGCTCAGGGAAAAATTTGCCTAGGCCATTGATGGCCAATTCAACTCGGACGCGATCAAATGAGCGATGGTGGGTAGGGATTTATGCCAAACGACAACCCAGCCCTATAGGCTCCTCAATACATGTAACACCCCACTCTGAGACCCACTGTAACAAAGAGTATTACGGGAGTAATACTGTCTGTTAAAGCGGAGAATATAGTATAGTGGAAGCGACCATTTGTAATCAAGCTATAACTATCTACTGAATACGTCGAAAGGGTGGTATCTATTTTTTTTTCAAGTGGTTCGACATATTCAATAAATACTTATAACGAAATTACAAATGGCTAAAGATCTATCAGAATAAGCATAGTAATAAAATGATAAAACATCACAGAACAGAATCACATAACAGATATAAAATCCCAGAACAATACATCGTCAATACAGATCCAAATATCATAAGTGGGTACAAAGCCACTGCTCACACATGTGAGTCAAAAATATGTACATATCAAAGTCTGAATAATAACATAAGCGGACACTAAGATAAGCTATCTCAAAAGCATAGCAGATAAGTCCAAAGCGGAAGCACAGAAGCTAAGTCCAGAGACCTAACCTGAAACAACTCGGTCTGACCCGAGCGAAAACACTCGGGTCAGGCTAGCTAAACAATCAGTAATAACTGAGATATATAAATGCTGTACATACATAAAACAATACTTATCCAAAGAGAAGTATATTATGAACCACATGAATATAATGACGATCCCTAATCATCAATAAACAATAAAAATCTCCAAAGTGAAATCAACACCAAAGTGTAGAATAAATAAAATCGCCTCATATCATCGGCGTAGCCAAAGCTATAAAAAGATGCCCATAGGCAATAATCCCAAGAGTGACCAGAGTCTGTAATCAATGCCCAAGCAAAGATCGATGCTCCAAAGAGCAATGGGGATATACTGAAAAGTCAATGAAATCCAACACTGAAAAGCAGTGTCCAGAGACACTGTGAATCCACAAGGCAATCGCACTTACATCGTATGATTCCATAGAACCAACACCGAATGGCGGTACTCGAATGGATATAAAAATCATCAAATAATACCAATATTGCACGTGCACCGACCAGAGTCGTTGTTGCCAAGTACTGTAGAGTTGTGATCGATCACTCGCACAGATGTGGAACGCGTGAGACGGCAAGATCCTTCCCAGAAGGATAAAGGCCCAGAGGCGCATGCCGAAAAATAAACTGCTCCATAGAGCAGGTGTCCAGAGACGGTTGCCCAGAGACGTTGTGACCAGAGGTCCAGTACTGGCCGCCCAGAGGCTAATGTGTCACCAACTTCTTGGAGAGGAACCCGTAAAGTGTTAACAATGAGTCCCATACCCCACGTTCGCACTAAACGGTTTACTAACCAATAGCAAGCTCACACTCCAAACAATAAAAAGTCCACCTCATATCATCGGTAAACTAGACCCAAAGGTCAAAACGATCAATCGAATAGGTCGGGGATTAAACGGAAAGAAAATACACACGGTTCTATAGGCCGGAGATTTCCTAACCGTTTAAGCACCTTTCCACTTCGTTCGACGTGCTAAAAAGTGAGTGTGAGATTTTTATTATAGAAAATAATGGTGCGAAACGGATTTATAATTGATTTTGAAATCACTTTAAAACGACTTTTGAAAACTCTCCTATTATGGAGTAATTAATTTAATAATTAAAATAATATTATATAATAATTTCGAAAGCCATTTAGGAGTGAAAAATCCTTTGAAAATAATTCCTAAAACCCGTGTACGAAATCTAGAGACAAATCTCAAAGAAATCAATAAAACCAGAAAATCACTGAAAATATTCTAAGTGTTGGAAAATAGTCCAAAAATGACGCGAACCCAAGTTCGGAAAATTATTCGGACCAGCAAACTCAATCCGAATGGCATGAAAATTGGTAGGCATATAGTCCAACATCCCTACTCCAAACGGCAAAAAGAATCGGGAAATTCCGACTTGAAACGAAGAAACGGAGTCGTCTCAAAGTCGGATAGAAATCATAAAACTTTACTGTGTCAAAACAGTGTAAAAGTCCCACTTCGACGACATGGTCGAAGGGTCACATGAACTCAGATCTTAATGAAAATTTGCACGAGCGTAGTAAAGTACTCCTACTTTGATATGCAACAAGAATCGTTCGGTTTCGACTTGAAACGAAGAAACAACAATGTTTCGAAGTTGGTCCGACGATAACTGAAAATGATCACTATTGTAAAACAGTTTCTAGATGCTACTTCGGCAATAGAAACGAAGTATCTAATGCACCCAGATCTAAACCAAACTTTGCATGGCTAAAGATCTCGATCTCATCTTTTTAGCGAGACCAAAAACGATGAAATCCGACAAAGGACGAGCCCGGGATGGCGTCGCAAAGTCGGGGTTCTACGCTGAAAACTACGGGAGAAAAGAGACTAAGGCCTATAGCTATGCACTAACTGGCCAGAGATGAATAACCACAATTTTGGCATAGTAAACTTCAAATTCTGGCAAAATGAATAAAATGAAAGTTGTAGCTTAGTTTCTAAGCTTTCCGGAATGACCAAGATCGTCAAATTCCGCCAAGAGATGGAAATTCTATGACTAAAACAATTCTCAGATCTAATTTTTATATCACTGTCGTTGTGCTCTCGGGACAGTGGTAAGAATGCACAGTTTTGACCAAATTAACTTCGAAATTTCATGAAAATCAAAACATGAAAGTTTTAGCCCTAAATCCAAGCTTTCCAGAACATCCAAAATTATTAGATTTGGATAAGAAACGAGTAACTTATGGCCAAATCAATTTCAGGTTTTTATTTTATCAACCCTGTAGTTTGTTGTCAGGTCAGCGACAAACAAGCATGATTTTGACCATTCAAACCTCAAAATTAGGCAAAGCACAAAACATAAAAGTTATAGGGTACAGAATAAGATTTGCAGAACTTCAAGAAAATCTTAATTCCGATTTAAGATGAATGAGATATGCCTAATTTACTAACAGCAATAAACTAATTATAATTTCAGCTAGCATATATTACAAGTACCTTATGTGCACACCCCAAAATGAAAGCAAAGATGATCAAAGAGCTATGATTCACATGTTACATAATAAAACATTTGTTACTAACTGATTACCGGAATCAAAAGATGATTAAACACATATTAGAAGAGGTTTTTAGCAATATACCTCTCTAGAAAGCAACAAAGACTACTATAGCATCAACCCAAGTTAGCAAAAGATGATTAGGAGGCTATAAGATCAAAAAAACACATAAAACATGTGTTACCAAATCAATTTCAGAAATAAGAAAGATATAAAAATGGATTTGAGGTGGGTATTTGCATTACCTTTGCATAGAATGACTTGCATAAGCTAAAACTAGAAGGAGATGAAGATAGAGGCCATTTTTGTTATGAAAGCTTTAGGAAATGATTAGGGTTTTGATTAGGGATGAATGAATGAGGTTAGGAGAGTTTGAGATAATTTATAGAGGAGGTTTAGGGTGGGTTATTGGGCTAGGTTTAGTAACCCAATAAGAAGAGAGTTATTTACATGTTTCCAACAATTAGTCTAAGTGTTCATATATGTTTATAAAACTCATTTTTCTTATCCAAACCCGTTTTAAAATCTCTACTAAAATATTTAACTTTCCAAAAATAACATTTTATCCTCATTTTAAAATCCCATATTTCCCATTTAATTAAAATAGCCTTTTTCAAATAAATTTTGTTATTCCAAATCCTTTTATGCTTCATTAAAATAAATAAAAATCCTAACTTTTATTTATTAATTGGTAATGCAAATCCCGGGTTGTTACAATACACTCCAAACAACATGTTCAAACATCCATAGTCGGGTTTTCATAGATTTTGACTTCAAATTACCAAAAATTGGAAAATTCACCCAACCAATTCAAATCAAAAGAAAATGAACATGAAATAGATGTTAGGAATTCATACCTAACAACTATCAAAGGTATAGAAATAGATGTGAGTTCAAAAACTCACCTTTGAATTCAAAAACAAGGAATGAGAAGCTCTAAAATAAAGCAAGCTCAATCTCTCTTCAACTTCACTTCAAGAACCTTCAATCTATGATCAAATGCAATGAATTTTCTAAGTTAGGTTACAGGAAAAATCAAGAACTGAAGAGGAATTGAGATGGAGAAGATGAAGAGGATGCTTACCTAAGCTTCTCCTTGATTTTGGAACTTGGATTTTAATTTCCTAATAATCTAGGGTTTAGGAATTTTAATTTCCTATCTTTTCTCCCATTTTCCTTTTAGCTTGAGTGTTAGGAAATTATAAGTAGAATGAATAAAGAGTAGAGGAGTTAGGGTATTTAGTAGAGAAGTTTGGGTTCTCTTATTGGGTTAGTGGGCTAGAACCAAACCCAAGGCCCAAATAAAATACCAAAATCCTAATCAACTCCAAACATATCAATGTTTATAATCAAAAAAGTTGTAAACATCATTTTGAACTTAATGGAAGTGGTCTTGGGTTCGGATTCGACTGTTTACAAATAGTCACATTTTGGACTTTAAATTCAACAAACGATGCTATATTTAAATAAAACATTTAAAATATATAATCGTAAAATATGCGGGTCGTTACAATGATGAAGGTTTGTTTTTTTATTTAAATTAGTTAATTTAAATGTTAATTAATCGTTATGCTAATTAATTCAAAATCTTTACATGTGAGACCCGTTTTGGACAAAACAAAGTGTGCGGGAATCGTATCGGTGTCGTCTACGCAATGATATCAATTTGGAATTTATTTGGAGCTGAAATATTTTAGTTTCAAATGAAAAGGTGAGTATTTTATATGCTCATGTTTGACTAATATATTTTTATGTTAGTAAAATTTATATCGTGAAGTGATTTAAATTTATTGATGGTTGTTTGATAAATTTAATTGGCATTTAATTGACATCTGAATTAATTAATAGAATTTGAATTGATAGTTAAATTGAATTAGAATTTAACTGCTAGTAAAAACTCCCGATTTTTGATTATTGGTTAAGTGTTATGAATTATTGACTGTTTGGATGTTGGATGAAATTTGGATGATATTTAAATGATTGGATGTTTATTATTTTATATATATCTTTTATCACCCTGTAGATTGATTTACAGTATATAAAATTGTTAATTGAATTATTTTCGAATAAATTAAGAAATAGGTTGAAATGATATATACCTATGGCATTTATTTTGGATTAAAATGATATATATCCATCTCTGAAATTAAATTTAAATAATTGATTCACTTGGCCATAGGATAGAAAATTATATACGAACATCAGATTGGTTAAATTAAATGATTTTAAAGATTTTGATTTGAAATTATTTAAATGATTTGATCTAAAGAAATAAAAATCAAATTATTTTCGAAATTGTGCTCGGAATGATGAAATTTAAATTTGATAACAGGAATTGTTTAAATAATCGAAATTGAGATTTTGAAGTTATAATCGAAATATGATTTGAATTTCAGAATTTGTTTTAAAAGATTGGACTTTTATTCGAACTTCAAATATTGCTAAGTAAAAGTTATATAAAATGATATTTCAAAATTGAGCTCGGAATTGAATCATATTTGAAGATTTGGATTTTTAAATTGAAAATTGAAAGTTAATTTGATTTAAGTGTTTTGAATCGATATTTTAAAATTCGAACGTGAAATTGATATAAATCGAAATGGTTTAAATTTAAGAATTGAGTTGAAATTAAATCATTGAATCAGATAGTTGAAATTGAAATTAATTTGGAACTGAAATTGAAATTAATTTGGAACTGAAATTTAAATTAATTTGGAACTGGAATTGAAATTAATTTGAAACTGGAATTGAAATTAATTTGGAATTGAAATTGAAATTAATTTGGAATTAAAATTGAAGTTAAGTTGGGATTGGATTGAAATTTATTCAATTTGGAATTGAAATTGAAATCAATTGGAATCAAAGTAAAATTCGACTTGAAATCGGAATTGAATTGATTAAATCGAAATGGAAATTGAAATTGATTTGAATTGGAAAAATTGAAATTGAATTAGTTTGACTTTGAAACTATTTTTAAATAAATTATTGTAGTATAAACTATTTAAAATCTATCTTCTTAAATATTCAAATTATTTTGATTTTCCAAACTATTTTACTATATAAAGCAGTTTCAATACACAAAATATTTTCTATTAAACTATTTCAACTATTTAAGCTATTTTAAAACTATTCAAACTATTTTCTTAAAATTCATACTGGTCAAGGGTGGGATGTTTATATTTAAATCTTGGATTTAAATGTGAATGAGGTTAAAATGAAGTTATAAACTAAATTGAAATTCGAAACAATTTTGGAAGCAAAATCGAGATAATAAGGCAAAAATGATATGGTATATTTTGAGTAAATATGATGATTTCGAAATGGATTTGACTTTGAAGCAAATATGATATTTTGATATCAAATATGAGTTGTTTTCGAAATGTAAAAGAATCAACCGGTGTGTAAAATGACGTTTGGTTGTTGTAACGCCCCACCTCTATGCTCATAATAACAAAGAGTATTAAAAGAAATACTGTCTATTATTACGAAGAATAAGGCTGGATAGGAGCGACCATCCGTAATTGGCCTTACACTAATATTGGTTATCTCGATAGGAGTGGTATATACTTTTTATTTTTCATCTATTATTTATTTACTCCCATCGACATATCCAATTATCAGTATAAAACAAACTACGATAGTTCATAATAGTTTAGGACATTAGATATAACAATAACACAGATAATATAAATGCGGAACACAGATAAAAACAAAAGTCTCATATATATATATAACTGATGTCAGTTAATACATAGTTGACACAATACATATGATACACTACAACTGTCGACTCTAGAAGTTATATATACACGTACATTATCGACTAATATACATAAATACATATCGTTCTATACAATGACACGACTACTACAAAAGGACAATGACAACTTCAGAAGATGTGAAAAGTCTTCAAATCCCGAACAGCAACTCAAAGAAGGAAATCTACAACCTAAAATACTCGGGTCTGACCCGAGTATTAAATTCAAAAGAAAATAATACACGGGTCAGTCTAATTCAAACTCAGTTATTAGTGCATAGCAGCAATAATAATCAGATAGTCAAATAGACGATAATCACAGAAATCTCGTATATCCAACTCTCGATACGAGAATTGGATAACGGCAAATATAACACTAAATAGTGTTAAACAATAAATCAACAATCCAAATCAGAATACAACTCCAAAACATTGAAATTCACCAACGAAACAATTCAACAAATCGAAACATCAATTTAAAACTGTCAAATCAGATAGGGCTGCAGTACACGCACGCGTGTACTGCCTCGCCACTATCGCGAGCGATACACAAAAGTTCAGTGAAAGTCACAATGATCGCAAGGTCAAACCCCGAAATCGGGTTCAACTCAAGTGTGATCAAAAACACAAATCCAACTGCATCTCTGCAATGTAAACCAACAACTCAGAAGCCAAGCAACATGTATGGAACATTCACTCGACCAAACGACTCAGTGCAGAAGTAGATGGCACTGCTCATCAACTCAAACCAATAATATCAGAAGAACATTTAAATGCAGACTCAAGGGTACCAAGTGGTTAACGATGCACATGAATCATAAAACTCGAATACAACAATTGGAGATGCACATCAGACTACCCAAAGGAATGACATGACCAATGCATGCTATAGTCTCACGACCAACCAGACAATTGAAACAAACACCCTCTATTTACAAGGAGCAATACGACTGGCAAAATGAAGGTCAAACTACCCAATTACATGAAGCAATTATGAAATAGGAAACTGCAAGATCAAGCTCGAGCACAAAGGCCACAAACCAAGTGTACATATGATACTGTACAGAAAACAGTGAATTAGTGTGCAAGTATGGACAGAGTTCAAGCACAAGATAGTGGGACACTTAACTGATCAAATTCAGGACGACACAGTAACCACAAGGATACACTGAAATGCAAACTATATCTAAAGTGATACAGAGTACACCTGAAACAAAGCTGAGAGACCATGCAACTATACTTGAAACCAGAAATAATGCAGTGCTACCGACGGTAGTGTGCAATCAGAAGAAATGAACAAAAGTTCTCATGTCATCCACAAACTCAAAATGAACTACCAGATAACCATGTGCAAGAATGCAAAAGCTCAAGAATGAAATCAAAGCAAACTCATGTGGACAGTGCAATCAAAAGTATATATATGCAGTGACACACAAAGAAGCCCAGACAACATCACATTGCAACTATACTGGAATGCATATGCACTGCAGTTCGTATGTACAACATATACAATGAAGAAGATTCAAAGACTCGAACAAGTGAATAGCTAAATGCAACTCAAGTGAAGATAGTGGTAAATCACAGACAGGTCAGACCAACCAAAAATGAGACAGTAGTTAAGGCCATAGTCAAAAGTCATAACAGTGATAATATCATAGTTTCAAAACTGAGTAGGAATTTTTGAAGATGATCGAAGTCAGTTCTCATAGCAATGTGAAGTCAAATCCTCATCTCAACATTATGTTCAAAAATCAAGTTTGTAAACCAAGTATCAATGACTGAAAGTGTACAGCAGATTTTAAAAACAACAAAGCAGTTCTATTTGCACTTTTTCATCTCCAAGTACAACAAATTTCAAAACCGTAGAGACCAAAACAAGAATCGATCAAAAATCAATGCCAACAAAACCCCAATTTAAATTCGAATAGCAACAGAGGCTGAAGCCAAAATATATTCACATAAGTCATAGTTAAAATCGATGTCCATCGAAAATGCAACCCAAATCAAGACACAGAGAAAGCAACAAAAATCCAAATGCTCGATACTCAAGTGAAGATACCAATTACGACTGAAATGAAATAGCCGAGCAACATAGAGTCAAACAAGTCAGTATAGATCCATCAAAACTAACAACCACTGAATTACCAAACCCGAAGAGCCTGGTAATATCAAAACGACAATCAATGTGGTTCACAAAAACCACTGCCGAAATGAAGTTACTAATAAATTGAACAGTTCAAAATCAAGTGCCAACCAAATATCATGATGAACCAACTACACCATTACAAGCAAGTAAATATCTAAAAATCGGTAAGCAGGGAATTGCAAGAATCAAAGCAGTGCCACAAAATCAAAATCGAGAGCATCTAGTATAGGCAACACTGAAAGCCAATTGGACAAACAAATGCCACAGTAAATCGTTAAGACAAAATCAAGGCCGAAGCTTAATATTATCAACCAACACAAAGCAAACTCATGAAATCAAACTGTTGCAGCACTATACTAAATACGAATTAGATGTGAGTAAATAATTTACTCACCTTATTTAGGACAATAGAAGCAGCCGAAGCAAGCCTCAATGAGACGAACGATCGATCAAAGTCAAATGCGAGTTCATCTACACAATCGATCAATAGAAGTCGGTTGCTCCGACAAAACAAAGCCCTAGTTCCAGTCTCGATGCAAAAAGTCGAGATCGCAAGCAAATAAGCTACAGCGAAGCCGAAGCCAGAGCTACAAAAAATCGACGAAGGCGAAGTCCAAATCGCAGAGGCACGGACTAACTGGAAGCAACCGCAAGTAGCAATCAAAGAACGACCAGCAATCGATCGAAGAGCCAAAGCCCTAATTTTCAGATTGAAGAAACGAAGAAAAAAGCCGCCATTTATTTTTCCAGAGCAAAGATAAAAGGAACGGGCCGATAATTTTCTCGTTTATTTAATTTTTTGGGTCGAACGAAAAAATGATTTTTAGGGGTAAAGGAAATGGGTGAAAAGGGGTTCACACGGCAACAAAGAAAAACGTGGGCCAACTAAAAATTTAAAGCCCGCATAATATTTCACAAATTCAAAAGAATTTAACCCGGGTGTTAAAAACTTCAAACAGTAATTAGCTGGCATTTTAATCGTTTAATGACGATATTTAATTAACAGCAAAATCTCTGGTTGTTACAATTGTTAAAGAGCATGGGGCCTCTTATTGGCATACTCTCTGTCAATATTGGAACCACTTTGACAACCGTGTACGCGGTGGATGATATCCAGAACGAAGTGGTTGAATTGGCAGACGTTTACTGGAATGAAGTAAGAGAACGATGATGGATAGCCTTGACACTTGTGTCATAATTAAAATGACTAAAACATGAGCCTATGTCCGGTCAATGAGGTTAGCTACCTCTAACGACGTTGATCTCTCGTATTACTATTGTGATTTTGACTCAATGGGTGCACCTTTTTGTTTGGACTGATATTCGCGGTCGGCAATGGATGGGTTACGACCAGTCAGAAAGGGTAAACTTGTAGAATCCTACCTTGAGCATTGCCTCACATGCCTTGTCATATTTATTCTTATACAAGCCTATTACGACTTTGGTTTAGTATTATACCTATAGGGGACTCACTAGCTATCGACGTTACTGGTTGTGTTACAGGACCTGCATAGACTACATGCTATAAAAATGTGTTAAAGTGGATCAATGTAAAGCCTTAACGCTATTTTGATATTTATTTTACTAATAGACATTACCTATTATAGCATATACTATTATATATAAATAGTTTAACGGATCCTTAGGAGATGGAAAATCCCGTAACATCTCTTAAGTTATTGCACACACGTTATACACTAGATAGGAGATGTGAAACCCCGTAATCATCTCTGACGCCGCGACACTCATGTTATATTCGATATCGATTTGACTCACATAAGACTATTTTAGTCCTGACTCGAGTGTTTTATCATTTCATTACGCTCGGGTCAGTCTTGAGTTTTTTCAGCACCTTGAAGATTATTCTCTGGAGGACGGAGACGAAGATTTGGTATATTATTTTACTATTAATATTCCTACATCACATTGTCTGTTACATTATTATTTATTTATCCATGTTGTATATATAACTCTGATAAATGTTGTATAAATTATAATCAAATGTATGATATAAACAGCTTCATGAACTGTTTATTTGACTATTATATTTTATCATTCTGCTATGAGATTCTGAGTTTGTTTTCTTCTTCTTTCCTTATTTTTTTTAATTATCCTCATTGATTATCTACGTTCCAGATTATTTAAGTTGGACTTGTGTGTATTATTATCAATTTAAACCTTCCGAAATGTGGGTCGTCACACTGGTACATCTTGACTAGGAATATTTAAAATGATATGTTTAATTTCATTATGATAAATTACTCATGGTTACAACAATTTGTAACTGCTATCACAAAATGTACTACTTATGGATTGTCTATTAAATATACTTTTAATTTAATTAATTAATTAATATAACACATTATATCAAGTATATAATAGAGAAAACACATTTTATTTTGAACGAGATTGGTTATCGAGTTAGATAGGTATAACAAATTACATAACTTCCACTAGGGCATACCCCTAACTCTACCAATCTCCCACTTGCACTTGGGATCAATTATGGAATCTTATTCGAACTTCTTTAGATAGATTTTCTCAAACTAATCTAGTCAGTCCCTTAGTGAACGGGTATGCTATTTTGTTTTAATTATCTACTCTACCAATTAACTATCTTCGACGTTGATAAACTACCATTATCATGTGGAATAATTCAGAGTATGTCTCTTGACTTTCGACAAGTTCTAGGTTTTTTACGAACTATATCGTGACAGCGTTATCATATAACAATGTCTTGGGATTCTTAACATTTGGAATCACCCTCGGCTCAGTTATAAATTTGCGTATTTATTTTATACATTGCTTTTATTGTGGCATTATTCAACTCGATGTACATAGCATTTTCATTGAATCCGCCACAACTTTACGTTTGGAATATTTCCAACATAAAGCTTCTTAATTAAGATTTGATCATGAATTTGATATTGATATATTATATTCAACATCACTTAGTAGTTTGAGTCCGAACACTTCTTCATAAAGGGTTTGTTGTTTCTATAAACAAATCTATAGCATTTCATAAATATTCGAGATCTAAACTACCATTTAGCTATCTTAATTTGGATTTGATATTTGCTTCATGCATCAAATACCTAAGCAAATTACAATATTGTAGATAATACATGTATGATCATTCCTATTGCCATTGCAAAAGAAATCCATCTTACATGTTTCATATTAAACATTTTAAAAAAATGTCTTCGCATATCATTTGGGATACTCCCAATATCCTTTATACTTATCATAAAAGATATTATTTACAAACTAGATGTTGAGTATTAAACAACTAAACTAGAACTATTTTAACACAAGAACGTGTTAAAATTCAACAATATGTTGCTTACTTATAGTTTAGAAATATCTATATTTTTTTTAATGTTCTTTCTTATGGACATACGCTTTCTCTACAATTGTAACAACCCGGGATTTGCATTACCAATTAATAAATAAAAGTTAGGATTTTTATTTATTTTAATGAAGCATAAAGGATTTGGAATAACAAAATTTATTTGAAAAAGGCTATTTTAATTAAACGGGAAATATGGTATTTTAAAATGAGGATAAAATGTTATTTTGGAAAGTTAAATATTTTAGGAGAGATTTTAAAACGGGTTTGGATAAGAAAAATGAGTTTTATAAACATATATGAACACTTAGACTAATTTTTGAAAACATGTAAATAACTCTCTTCTTATTGGGTTACTAAACCTAGCCCAATAACCCACACTAAACCTCCTCTATAAATTATCTCAAACTCTCCTAACCTCATTCATTCATCCCTAATCAAAACCCTAATCATTTCCTAAAGCTTTCATAACAAAAATGGCCTCTATCTTCATCTCCTTCTAGTTTTAGCTTATGCAAGTCATTCTATGCAAAGGTAATGCAAATACCCACCTAAAATCCATTTTTATATCTCTCTAATTTCTGAAATTTAATTGGTAACACATGTTTTATGTGTTTTTTTGATCTTATAGCCTCCTAATCATCTTTTGCTAACTTGGGTTGATGTTATAGTAGTCTTTGTTGCTTTTGTGAGAGGTATATTGCTAAAAACCTCTTCTAATATGTGTTTAATCATCTTTTGATTTCAGTAATCATTTAGTAACACATGTTTTATTATGTAACATGTGAATCATAGCTCTTTGATCCTCTTTACTTTCATGTTGAGTGTGCACACAAGTTGCTTGCTATATTGATTGAGGTAAAATTACTAGCTAAATCCTTTTTTACTTGATGCTTCTATAATTTTCGTTTTGGAATTGTAGCTGAAACGAAATCAGGCATAACTTCTTCATTTCTCATCCGTTTTTGGTCAAGTTTTTTTTGCTGCAAACTAGATTCAATAAGAACACTTTTTGTTCAGTGAGTTTTCTGTAATTTTGCAATTTAGATGACCTGAAATGCGTTCAAAGACCGAAGACCAATTCTGTCTTTAACAAGTTATCTTGAGTTTCAATCTGATATTGTTTTGCATGTATCTCTCTCGTTTTTGATCCGAATTAGATAATTTTGGATGTTCCGGAAAGAATAAAACATATGCTACAATTTTTGTTCAGTGCGTTTTCTGTAATTTTGCCATTTAGATGACCTGAATTGCGTTTAAATACAGAAGACCAATTCTGTCTTTAACAAGTTATCTTGAGTTTCAATCTGATATTGTTTTGCATGTATCTCTCTCGTTTTTGATCCGAATTAGATAATTTTGGATGTTTCGGAAAGCTTAAAACCTATGCTACAATTTTTTTTCAGTGAGTTTTCTGTAATTTTGAGTCTAACTAGGACAAAAATTGATTTTTCTACTATCTTCCCGAGAGCGATACACATATTAGCTCTATGGATGAAACTGAAACTATTTTGGTCATAACTTTTGAGCCGCTAGTCGGAATTTGACGATTTTGGTCTCGTTGGAAAGATGGAGTTATGAACTCCATATCTGGGAAGTTTGGTCATCATCTGAGTTCATTAGACCCTTCGAATTTCCTGTCAGAGTTGAACCCAGATCGCTGTGCAGAACAGTGCATTTCATGTTTCTGTGTCCGACTTTGGAACGTCGCTACGCCTTCGTTTCAAGTCGGAATCAAGTAATTCTTTTTGCGTTCTGAAGTAGGAATGTCGGACTACGTTCCTACCAATTTTCATGCCATTCGGATTCAGTCTGCTAGTTCGAATAATTTTCCAAACTTGGGTTCGCGTCAGTTTTGGACTATTTTCCAACACTTAGAATATTTTCAGTGATTTTCTGGTTTTATCGATTTCTTTGAGATTTGTCTCTGGATTTTGTACACGGGCCTTATAAAAAGGTTTTAAAAGGATTTTTTGCTCCGAAATGGCTTTCGAAATTATTATATAATATTATTTTTAATTAGTAAACTATTTACTCCATAATAGGAGAGTTTTCAAAAGCCGTTTTAAAGTGTTTTCAAAATCAATTATAAATCCATTTCGAACCATTATTTTCTATAATAAAAATCTCACACTCACTTTTTAGCACGTCGAGCGAAGTGGAAAGGTGCTTAAATGGTTAGGAAATCTCCGGCCTATGGAACCGTGTGTATTTTCTTTCCGGTTAATCCCCGACCTATTCGATTGATCGTTTTGACCTTTGGGTCTAGTTTACCGATGATACGAGGTGGACTTTTTATTGTTTGGAGTGTGAGCTTGCTATTGGTTAGTAAACCGTTTAGTGCGAACGTGGGGTATGGGACTCATTGTTAACACTTTACGGGTTCCTCTCCAAGAAGTTTGTGACACATTAGCCTCTGGCAGCCAGTACTGGACCTCTGGGTCACCACGCCTCTGGGCAACCGTCTCTGGACACCTGTTCTATGGAGCAGTTTCTTTTTTTTGGCATGTGCCTCTGGGCCTTTATCCTTCTGGGAAGGATCTTGCCGTCTCGCGCGTTCCGCATCTGTGCGAGTGATCGATCACAACTCTATAGTACTTGGCAATAACGGCTCCGGTCGGTGCACGTGCTATACTTGTATTATCTGATGATTTTTTATATCCATTCGAGTACCGCCATTCGGTGTTGGTTCTATGGAACCATACGATGTAAGTGCGATTACCTTGTGGATTCACAGTGTCTCTGGGCACTGCTTTTCAGTGTTTGATTTCATTGACTTTTCAGTATATCCCCATTGCTCTTTGGAGCATCGATCTTTGCTTGGGCATTGATTACAGACTCTGGTCATTCTTAGGATTATTGCCTATGGGCAACTTTATATAGCTTTGGCTACGCCGATGATATGAGGCGATTTTATTTATTCAACACTTTGGTGCTGAGATTCTCTTTGGAGATTTTTTCTGTTGATTGATGATTAGTGACCGTCATTATATTCATGTGGTCCAAAATACTCTTCTCTTAGGAAAAGTACTGTTTTATTTATGTACTGCATTATTATATATCTCAGTTATTACTGATTGTTTAGCTAGCCTGACCCGAGTGTTTTCGCTCGGGTCAGACCGAGTTGTTTCAGGTTAGGTCTCTGGACTTAGCTTCTGTGCTTCCGCTTTGGACATTATCTGCTATGCTGATAGATAGCGCTTTTATTTGTCCACTATTCTGCTACTCTGTTATTATTCAGACTTTGATATGTACATATTTTTGACTCACATGTGTGGGCATTGGCTTTGTACCCACTTATAGTATTTGGATCTGTATTGACGATGTATTGTCCTGGGATTTTATATCTGTTATGTGATTCTGTTTTGTGATGTTTTATCATTTTATTACTATGCTTATTCTGATAGATCTTTAGCCATTGTAATTTCGTTATAAATATTTATTGAATATGTCGAACCACTTGAAAAAAAAATAGATACCACCCTTTCGATTTATTCAGTAGATAGTTATAGCTTGATTACAAATGGTCGCTTCAACTATACTCTA
Organism: Allium fistulosum; assembly: GCA_030737815.1. NCBI lineage: Eukaryota > Viridiplantae > Streptophyta > Magnoliopsida > Asparagales > Amaryllidaceae > Allium > Allium fistulosum. The sequence goes on from CM060902.1 coordinate 1,031,645,436, forward strand.
TTCTCCGCTTTAACAAACGGTATTACTCCCATAATACTCTTTGTTACTGTGGGTCTCAAAGTGGGGCGTTACAGTTTGGTATCACAGCCAAGGATCAGAATTAAGCATAACAAACACAGAACAGACACGTAGTACAATACGTTATAATACGATCCAAATTGAACATATCCACCTTTAGATAAATAAGTTAGGAATATGTGTAGGAATCTATTATATTCCGTAATATTCCTTAATGAATTATCTATCTTTGAATCGTGCTTAACTAAATCTACCGATCATATGTTCGAGAGTGTCCCAAACCTCTCTATTGCACCTTCTGCAAGAAGGAGGGACACAGGATCTCCGCTTGTCCTATTGCTCCAGCTAGTGCCAAGCCTGGCAAGTTTAATGCTGCCAAGGCTCCTACCACTTCTGCTCAGCCTAAACGTACACATCCTTCCGTTCTTGAAGGCTCTATTTTATTTCATGGTAGATCTTGTAGAGTTCTCTTTGATACGGGTGCCTCTCACTCATTCGTATCAAAGGAACTAGTTGATACTTTATCTTTGGATGTTACTTGTCTGGTTTCTTCACTAAGGATTGTGAATCCCATTGGTGGATCCACGACCCTTAGCTTGCTCTGTGAGGATATAGATATTGATCTTTGTGGCTTTTCTTTCCATGCAAATCTCCACGTTATGGAGTATTTGGGCTTTGATATGATTCTTGGCATGGATTGGCTCGTTCAGCACGACGCCAAAATCATTTGTTCGGAGCGGATATTATTTCTTCGTCATCCTGACTCGTCCGCTCCGTTAGCTATTGCTCTTCAGGATGTTGGGATTTATGATATTACTTTATTTGCTCTTGATTCACGAGATGAGAATGTGGACATATCTCGTATTCCTGTTGTTCGGGATTTCCCCGACGTATTCGAGCCAGTATCCGGACTGCCACCAAAGCGAGCTATTGAGTTCCGCATCGATCTCATTCCCGGCTCTCATCCAGTTGGGCGTCCTCCTACAAGAATGTCTACTAAAGAGAATGAGGAACTCAGGAAGCAGTTAGTTGAGCTTGAAGCGAAGCAGTTCATTCGTTCCAGTTCTTCGCCATGGGGTGCTGCTGTGGTCTTCGTTAAGAAGGCTGATGGCTCTCTTAGGCTTTGCATTGACTATCGCAAGCTCAATGAGTTGACCATCAGAAATCGCTACCCACTTCCTCAGATAGACGACATGTTTGACCAATTGAGCGGTGCGAAGGTCTTCTCTCAGCTTGACCTTGCCACCGGATTCCATCAGCTATGAGTCGTGGAAGACAGCATTCCTCTTACAGCATTTCGCACTCGTTATGGTTCTTTTGAGTGGTTGGTTGTGCCGTTCGGCTTGACGAACGCTCCGGCTTTCTTCGTTGATCTCATGAATCGAGTATTCCGGGAATACATCGATAGATTCTTTCTGGTTTTCATCGACAATATTCTTATTTATTCTAGATCCGAGGCTGAGCATGCTCATCATTTGCGAATCATCTTGGATACTCTTCATCAGCATTAGCTTAAGGCCAAGCTCTCTAAGTGCCATTTTTGGGAGAGCAAGGTCAAGTTCTTGGGCCATATTGTATCATCTGAGGGTATTTCTGTCGATCCTGCCAAGATCGAAGCTATTCAGAATTGGAAGCATCCCGAGAATGTTCATGATATTCGCAGCTTCCTTGGTCTGGCGGGTTATTACCGTCGATTTATCAAGGATTTCTCTCGTGTTGCACTTCCCCTCACGACTCTGACTCGTAAGGGGGTTCGCTTTATTTGGTCTGATAAGTGTGAAGCTTCCTTTCAGCGACTGAAGGAACTTCTCACTCATGCTCCTATTCTAGTGGTTCCAGAGAGTAACCATGATCTTGTTGTTTACACCGATGCTTGTGGTAGAGGCCTCGGTGCTGTGCTTATGCAGAAGGATCGGGTAGTTGCTTATGCTTCTAGGCAGCTACGTCCGAATGAGGTTCGCTATCCGACTCATGATCTTGAGTTGGCAGCTATCGTCTTTGCTTTGAAGACGTGGCGTCACTTTCTATTAGGCGAACGCTTCACTCTTTACACCGATCACAAGTCTCTGAAGTATTTATTCAGTCAGAAGGATCTCAATATGAGGCAACAGCGATGGCTTGAGTTTCTCGCCTCATATGACTTAGACATTCAGTATACCCCTGGCAAGGGTAATCGTGTGGCTGATGCACTCAATCGCAAACACTCGGCAGTAGTTTCTATGATGATAGCCGAGTGGGATATTCTTGAGACTCTTTCTATGTGTGATATTCGAAATCGAGCTCCGTCTTTTGATCCTCAGATCTTGCTATTCAGCTTGGAAGCTCGACCTATTCTATTGGATCGCATTGCCCATGCTCAGCGGCAGGATCCAGACTTGTTGCGATATATTCATCTCCTTGAGTCAGGATCCAGTGATGAGACATTGTCGGATTATTCTATTGATTCTCATCGGTGTCTTCGCAGGAAGAACCGTATTTTGGTACCATCTGATTTATCACTTAGGCGCGACATTCTAGACGAGTGTCATCGCACTAAGTACACCATCCATCCCAGGTCGAGTAAGATATATGCCGACATGTGTCGCCTATTTTATTGGGAGGGCATGAAGAGTGATGTTGCAAGTTATGTAAGCCGTTGCATGACTTGTCAACAGATCAAAGCTGAGCATCAACGTCCATCTAGTCTTCTTCAGCCGCTAGAGATTCCATTATGGAAATGGGATCAGATATCCATTGATTTTATTGACGGTTTTCCTCGATCGAGGTCAGGCCATACTTCTATTTGGGTCATCGTCGATCACTTGACCAAATCAGCTCATTTCATTCCTATTAAGTCCACTCGGACTGCTCCTCAGCTTGCCAAGCTATATGTGAAGGAAGTCGTTCGACTGCATGGCATTCCTAGCTCTATCGTCTGTGATCGAGACACTATCTTTACTAGTCACTTCTGGAAGTGCCTACAGTCAGCTTTGGGCTCAAAGCTGAATCTCTCGACTGCTTATCATCCTCAGACCGACAGTCAGACGGAGAGGGTGAATCGTGTTTTAGAGGATCTTTTGCGCTGTTGTATTCTGGATTTCGGAGGTAGTTGGGAGGATCACTTACCGCTTGTAGAGTTCTCCTACAACAACAGCTTTCAGTCTAGTATTGGCATGGCTCCTTTCGAGGCTCTTTACGGAAGGCCATGTCGTTCTCCAGCGTGTTGGTTAGAATCTGGCGAGAAGCTCCTTCTTGGTCCAGATTCAGTTCGGGAATCTTCTGAGAAGATTATTCTTATTCGTCAGAGAATGAAAGAGGCGCAGAACCGTCAGAAATCCTACACGGACAACCGTAGGAAGCCTCTTGAGTTCTCCATTGGTGATCATGTCTTTATTCGGATATCTCCTATGAAAGGGGTTGTGCATTTCAGCTCTACAGGGAAGTTGGCTCCTCGCTATGTTGGACCATTTCCAATTACGGAACGCATTGGCCCCGTGGCTTATCGTGTGGCTCTACCTGCTCACTTCTCTGGAATGCACGACATGTTCCATGTTTCCCAGCTTCGCATGTGTGTCCGCGATCCTGATTCTATCATTGAGCCGCATGCAGGGCCGGCCCAACAAATATACTGCCCCAGCCCAAAATACAAATTCAGGGAAGAAAACTTTTAAACAAATACTGTCACCCCCATGGGAATTGAACCTAGCAAATTTGAGTAGAAAATGGGCTGCCTACCACTTCACCCATTCACATTACATTAAAAAGGTATAACTGATTTTATATATTTAGACAATTGATAACTCAAAATGCTAACAAATTTTGCCCCGGCCCAACTGGATTGCCCCAGCCCACGGACTTGGTGGGCTGCCCTCTGGGCCGGCCCTGGCCGCATGCTGTGCCTGATTTAGAGATCTTACCTGATTTATCTTTGGAGCAACAACCTCTTCGTGTGCTTGATTCAGAGGTTAGACGCCTTCGCAACAAAGAGGTTCCACTCGTGAAGATTCAATGGTCACCGAATCCTAAGGACTACACTTGGGAGACCAGAAAATCTATCGAACGCTCTTATCCTGGCTTTCTCCCCTCTACTTCTGCAGGTGAGAATTCTCTATTTTATCTCTATCACTTCTTTTGTGGATTTGACGTTCTAGACGACATCTATCTTAAGGAATTGCGGGGACACAATTTTCTTAAGGGGGGAGTCTGTAACAACCCGGGATTTGCATTACCAATTAATAAATAAAAGTTAGGATTTTTATTTATTTTAATGAAGCATAAAAGGATTTGGAATAACAAAATTTATCTGAAAAAGGCTATTTTAATTAAATGGGAAATATGAGATTTTAAAATGAGGATAAAATGTTATTTTGGAAAGTTAAATATTTTAGGAGAGATTTTAAAACGGGTTTGGATAAGAAAAATGAGTTTTATAAACATATATGAACACTTAGACTAATTTTTGAAAACATGTAAATAACTCTCTTCTTATTGGGTTACTAAACCTAGCCCAATAACCCACACTAAACCTACTCTATAAATTATCTCAAACTCTCCTAACCTCATTCATTCATCCCTAATCAAAACCCTAATCATTTCCTAAAGCTTTCATAACAAAAATGGCCTCTATCTTCATCTCCTTCTAGTTTTAGCTTATGCAAGTCATTCTATGCAAAGGTAATGCAAATACCCACCTCAAATCCATTTTTATATCTCTCTAATTTCTGAAATTTAATTGGTAACACATGTTTTATGTGTTTTTTGATCTTATAGCCTCCTAATCATCTTTTGCTAACTTGGGTTGATGTTATAGTAGTCTTTGTTGCTTTTGTGAGAGGTATATTGCTAAAAACCTCTTCTAATATGTGTTTAATCATCTTTTGATTTCAGTAATCATTTAGTAACACATGTTTTATTATGTAACATGTGAATCATAGCTCTTTGATCCTCTTTACTTTCATTTTGAGTGTGCAGACAAGTTGCTTGCTATATTGGTTGAGGTAAAATTGCTAGCTAAATCCTTTTTTACTTGATGCTTCTATAATTTTCGTTTTGGAATTGTAGCTGAAACGAAATCAGGCATAACTTCTTCCTTTCTCATCCGTTTTTGGTCAGGTTTTTTTTGCTGCAAACTAGATTCAATAAGGAACACTTTTTGTTCAGTGAGTTTTCTGTAATTTTGCAATTTAGATGACCTGAAATGCGTTCAAAGACAGAAGACCAATTCTGTCTTTAACAAGTTATCTTGAGTTTCAATCTGATATTGTTTTGCATGTATCTCTCTCGTTTTCGATCCGAATTAGATAATTTTGGATGTTCCGGAAAGGATAAAACATATGCTACAATTTTTTTTCAGTGCGTTTTCTGTAATTTTGCCATTTAGATGACCTGAAATGCGTTCAAAGACAGAAGACCAATTCTATCTTTAACAAGTTATCTTGAGTTTCAATCTGATATTGTTTTGCATGTATCTCTCTCGTTTTTGATCCGAATTATATAATTTTGGATGTTCCGGAAAGCTTAAAACCTATGCTACAATTTTTTTTAGTGAGTTTTCTGTAATTTTGAGTCTAATTAGGTCAAAAATTGATTTTTCTACTATCTTCCCGAGAGCGATACACATATTAGCTCTGTGGATGAAACTGAAACTATTTCGGTCATAACTTTTGAGCCGCTAGTCGGAATTTGACGATTTTGGTCTCGTTGGAAAGATGGAGTTATGAACTCCATATCTGGGAAGTTTGGTCATCATCTGAGTTCATTAGACCCTTCGAATTTCCTGTCAGAGTTGAACCCAGATCGCTGTGCAAAACAGTGCATTTCATGTTTCTGTGTCCGACTTTGGTACGTCGCTACGCCTTCGTTTCAAGCCGGAATCGAGTAATTCTTTTTGCGTTCTGAAGTAGAAATATCGGACTACGTTCCTACCAATTTTCATGCCATTCGGATTCAGTCTGCTGGTCCGAATAATTTTCCGAACTTGGGTTCGCGTCAGTTTTGGACTATTTTCCAACACTTAGAATATTTTCAGTGATTTTCTGGTTTTATCGATTTCTTTGAGATTTGTCTCTGGATTTTGTACACGGGCCTTATAAAAAGGTTTTAAAAGGATTTTTCGCTCCGAAATGGCTTTCGAAATTATTATATAATATTATTTTTAATTAGTAAACTATTTACTCCATAATAGGAGAGTTTTCAAAAGCCGTTTTAAAGTGTTCTCAAAATCAATTATAAATCCGTTTCGAACCATTATTTTCTATAATATAAATCTCACACTCACTTTTTAGCACGTCGAGCGAAGTGGAAAGGTGCTTAAACGGTTAGGAAATCTCCGGCCTATGGAACCGTGTGTATTTTCTTTCCAGTTAATCCCCGACCGATTCGATTGATCGTTTTGACCTTTGGGTCTAGTTTACCGATGATACGAGGTGGACTTTTTATTGTTTGGAGTGTGAGCTTGCTATTGGTTAGTAAACCGTTTAATGCGAACGTGGAGTATGGGACTCATTGTTAACACTTTACGGGTTCCTCTCCAAGAAGTTTGTGACACATTAGCCTCTGGGCAGCCAGTACTGGACCTCTGGGTCACCACGCCTCTGGGCAACCGTCTCTGGACACCTGTTCTATGGAGCAGTTTCTTTTTTCCGGCATGTGCCTCTGGGCCTTTATCCTTCTGGGAAGGATCTTGCCGTCTAACGCGTTCCGCATCTGTGCGAGTGATCGATCACAACTCTACAGTACTTGGCAATAACGACTCCGGTCGGTGCACGTGCTATACTTGTATTATCTGATGATTTTTTATATCCATTCGATACTGCCATTCGGTGTTGGTTCTATGGAACCATACGATGTAAGTGCGATTACCTTGTGGATTCACAGTGTCTCTAGGCACTACTTTTCAGTGTTTGATTTTATTGACTTTTCAGTATATCCCCATTGCTCTTTGGAGCATCGATCTTTGCTTGGGCATTGATTACAGACTCTGGTCATTCTTGGGATTATTGCCTATGGGCAACTTTATATAGCTTTGGCTACGCCGATGATATGAGGCAATTTTATTTATTCAACACTTTGGTGCTGAGATTCTCTTTGGAGATTTTTTCTGTTGATTGATGATTAGTGACCGTCATTATATTCATGTGGTCCAAAATACTCTTCTCTTAGGAAAAGTACTGTTTTATTTATGTACTGCATTATTATATATCTCAGTTATTACTGATTGTTTAGCTAGCCTGACTTGAGTGTTTTTGCTCGGGTCAGACCGAGTTGTTTCAGGTTAGGTCTCTGGACTTAGCTTCTGTGCTTCCGCTTTGGACATTATCTGCTATGCTGATAGATAGCGCTTTTATTTGTCCACTATTCTGCTACTTTGTTATTATTCAGACTTTGATATGTACATATTTTTGACTCACATGTGTGGGCAGTGGCTTTGTACCCACTTATAGTATTTGGATCTGTATTGACGATGTATTGTCCTGGGATTTTATATTTGTTATGTGATTTTGTTCTGTGATGTTTTATCATTTTATTACTATGCTTATTCTGATAGATCTTTAGCCATTGTAATTTCGTTATAAATATTTATTGAATATGTCGAACCACTTGAAAAAAAAATAGATACCACCCTTTCGACGTATTCAGTAGATAGTTATAGCTTGATTACAAATGGTCGCTTCCACTATACTCTATTCTCCGCTTTAACAGACGGTATTACTCCCGTAATACTCTTTGTTACAGTGGGTCTCAGAGTGGGGCATTACAACAATATAACTGAAAATAAAACTATTTGATATTTCTATCTAAACACTTATTCAACTTTTATACTTATCGAACAATACTTTCATATCCGTTCTTGGATCATATTCGAAAACCCACTCTCAATATCATTCCCAATAACTTCAAGACACTTTGGTTGTTATATGCAAACAATCTATTCTAAATTATTATTTAAAAATTTTCATTTCAACACATATGAACCGAAACATAAAGTTATATCGGGTGGTAATTTGTGAGTAAAAGCTGAATCAACTTCAGCACATTGAATGGTAAATATGTTACGTTAGCTTCAATAGTTGAAATTTATGATGTTATTCTTATCAACGTTGCTCACTATATTCCAACTGCATTTATCTTTCCCATGAAGGCCAATGGATCATCTCCCTTCGGGTATAGGTATCAAAATAATATTTTGATAGTGTACTTGGAATCCATTTCAGATTTGCATGTCATACCATATCGTAGAGTCGATACTTTTAATGCTTTAATTGACGATTGAGGGTTATCTATGCTTGACATTGATAAGAAACTTATAGTTTCTCTTTAATGTGCAAGAATTTTTATTAGACATTCTAATGCGTTATGTTCACTATAGGTTTGGTTAATTTCATTTTATCCCTCGTAATTAGTTTTCCTTGGACCGAATTCAAATCCATTTTATTTCCATAAATTTATAAAAGAAATTCCTTCACTATGAAGTTGGTATTTCCTAAAACAACAATTGTTTCTCAATTCAACGAATGGGTATTCATAAACATTTTATGAATTTCCTTACATATGAAACTAATTTAGTTTACTATACTTGTTTTAAACATAAATTGGTCATCCAATGGTTATCATTTTAAAATTCATTTGGGGTTATTCATACAAGGTCACTCAAGTACAATTATTACGTGCAGTCTTTTGACTCGCACAACCTGCCAACTACTTGACCCATGATACGTTGCAGTTTCTTATAAACTCTTATCTTCTATGATTTTGTAAACTATTCTTTAGATGAAATTAATTTTAACCTTTTGCACTACTCTTAAGTACATGACCATATAGAAAGAAGTTAACTCAACTTCACTCACCATACTTTGTTTAACAAAGTCCGATTACTCATTATCGATTCATCTTTATGTATCATAGGGAGGAGTGACTTTTGAAATTGAATCTTTATTCATTTTAGGTACATTTGAAACTCTTTCCAATATACTCACATATTCAATCAAATCGACTCATTTTTATTTTCTATTGCACGTTATTTTATTTATTTGCAATTTATATTCTATGAGCTTATCATAGACATACAATGTATCAAATACACACGTTCATGTTGGTGGTAACTCATTAGTGAATATAATGAAGTACATGGAAACATTTTGGTATTAATAGACTTACGATTGCATACACCCACATGTATCAATTCAAAGAGTTCATCAACTCGTATGATGCCTCCAGTATATGGGTGTTTTGTCCTTAATTGTTTGAGATATAATTAAGTACAACGATATGATTCATAATTATATATCAAAAATTATTACTCAAAACTATAGCTTAGTCTACAATTCCAAAATGATTGCAAATAATTTTAGAGGTTTTTGTATTTTCCAATGCATCACTTTTGTTATGAAAACAAATATTACTATTATAATTTTATTTTATAATGAAGAATATTGAAATAAAACTAAGTTTATTTTTCAATCTGCACTGAAATACAGTTATTATTTCATAAATAATGTTTGGTATGTTTTACGAATTTTTTTTTCATAACTTGATACGACTAATAAGTGTTACATGGCATGCTCTCACTATTTATGCCATTACTACAATAGCATATGAAATACAAAACTCTATTTAACCATTTAATATAGGCTATTTATTTTATTTACTATAACTAGCTTACAACTGAATTTTTTTAGATCAAGTATCTTAAATTAACAAAAATAAAATATCATAAAAAGCAATTTTCTATGTGAAATACTTTAGGAATAGAAATCATATTTCTCATTTCAATGTTAAGTATTTAGTATTATTTTACAATTATTGTATCTGAATTTCTTTATGAAGAAGAAATGACCATTTACTCTCTTCATCCCAACTATGCCTTAGGTTACATTCACTCTTATACATCTGATTTTCCTTTCCAAACAGTCGAACCATTTAAAGGAAACATTACTACAATATCGTAATGAACTCTTTGCAAAAATGCATTTAATCATCCATAATGTTTAAGGGTATCAAATAATTGCACTTCACGTATACTAATCAAACTGACATTTCAATGATCGAATTCATACATCTATCTTATAGTCTTTGGTCCGATGTTACATTTAATACAACAAGGTCATTATTTTAATAAATTATATTGAACACACGATCTCACACTACAGTTTACTTGCTTATTTCAATAAAATAATTTCATTGAGATTTCGTACATTATGAATTGTGACCGTTCACCATATAACATTTATATGTGATCGTATATGGATCAAATATCCATGTTCTTATATTATTTTTAGAGTTCGAAACTCATCGAAGACAATACATAGTCTTGGATAAGTAAACTTGTAACGACCTGGAATTTCATTGCTTTGATTAGTGAATATTTAATTAATTTTAAATATTCAATATATAGTTTTTATAATGAAAATAAGCTCATTTTAATTAATTAATGATGATGGTGAAATTGTTTTCAAAATTTGTTTATTAAATTAAATAGTTCGTAGAAAAATAGAAAATGTGATCGAAGAACATTTTTGAAAATTTCGACCTTTCGACAACGAAACGTTGTCGGGAACGTTGTTCGTATTTGTGCATTATGTACATATATATAAGAGTTAATTTACTAGATAATAATATACTTAGAAATAAATTATCTTTTATTAATTTGGATTAGTAAGTGATGTGATAAGACATAGTTTTATAAATAATAAACATTTTATATAAATAAATAATATATATATATATATATATTAAGTATTGTCACATCTTAGATTTGTAATCATTAACCATAATTATCTCTTGTCACATCTTAGTTAATTAATAATTAAACTTATATATATATATAAAGGAAGTGATGTGACTAAACAAAATAATTATATATATAAAGAAAGTGATGTGACTAAATAAAATAATTATATATATATATAAAGAAAGAAAGTGATGTGACTAAACATAATAATTATATATATATATAAAAGAAAGTGATGTGACTAACATGATTATATATATATATAAAAGAGTGATGTGATTAAACATAATTATATATATATATATATTATAAAAGATTTGTGATGTGACTAGATAAAATGATGACATAGGAAATTTTCGTATAAATAGCCATAAGTTTCTCCATTTTTCATACTCTTTCCACCAACCTTTTCTTCCTCAGTTCTAACTTAAATGAAGATTTTCCTTTTCTAGAACCGTGTGAAATTTTAATGGCTATAATATTATAGTTTACCACTTTTTCAATTGTCTATCATAGCTATGTCAAAATACACAATCTTTGCAAAGCAATTTTTCACTAAGAATTTCAAGTCCAAAAATTACCCTTCTTCTTTTGATCATAACTTCTTATAAACTAATCGAAAATGAGTGATTCATTTTTTGAAATGATAGAGGAAAGAAATTCCAATAACTTTCTCTTTGAGTTATTTTTGAAATTTCGTGAGTAGATAGCCAAAAAATTAGTTGCAAATTGACCTATTTTCGGGTTTATTATTGAGAAATCGATGTTTATTCGAAGTCGCTCTACATTACCAAAACATGTCTCACTTCCTTGTTCATCCATGGCCCAGCCTCTCTAGTACATTTATAATTCAAGACTCTGTCTTTTTGCTTAGGAATGAAAGTGCTAGGTCGTACTCAAGTCAGCGAAAGTTTGGATACCTTTGGTGAGTAAATTCCTTTACCTTTTGGGAAAGAATTCGCACGCGCGCACACACACACACATATAGTTGTTATATGGTTGTATTTGTGATGTTATTATTTGGATTATGGTATGGTTTATATGTATATGTGTGTGCTAATTTGTGGTTTAGCATTAGAACTTTGAATTGATGATTTAAGTGGTGTTTTGGTTATAAAATTATGATCTTTGGCTTGGAATTAGAAGTGATATGGAATGTTAGTAAGTAAAATTAGTAACTGGAAGAGTTAGTCAGCAACAAGTTGGAAATTATAGGTATCCATAGCGATAGTCGGATGCAGTTCGTTAAAAAATTCAATTTTTGCAAAGTTTGATTTTTATACTTCAAATTGTTTTGTAAATGATTTATAAACTAAATAATGATATTTTAAAAGGTAAATTAAGAATTTAATAATAAATTTTTATTAATTATATTTTGATAATTAATAATTAATTAAGGATTAAACAAGGGTTATTAACTTTTATTAATTAAAGGTTGGTGGTTAATTAATTATCTTTTAAAGTTAAGATTTATTTTAATTAATTATTAATTAAGTAGTTAATTATGAGTTAAGTATATAATTTATTTTTAATTAAATATTATTTAAATATAGGATTAATCCTTAGTTAATTATTAATCAAGTGTTTAATTATTTTTAAATTATAAATTAATTAAGGTTTAATTTATAAAAAATTATTTATTAAAGGTTTAATTTATTATTTAAGTTTAATTAAGGGCTATTTAATTTATTAATTGAGATTAATTAATATTTAATTATTAATATAGATTTAATTAATTATTTAATAATTAATAATGGATTAATTTAGATTTAATTAATAGTTAATTACTGTTAACTATTTAATTAAATTAAGTTAAGATTCAATTAAAATTAATTATGATTCAAATAAGGATTTAACTTATAATTAATTATTTTTAAAAGGGTTTAAAAGATTTAAATCCTTTGGTTTTCAAAAGTTAAATTGTTTGAAGGTACTTCTTATTCAAAAGATGGTTTGAGTACAAGTGATTCAAGTGTTGATACCATTAAGAAACTATATAAGTGTGAATGAGTTATAATGTAGATCATTGGGTTGTTTGGACATGTGTTAGTAGAATAAATCTCTGTTCTGCTATAAATTGATTGTTTGTCTGTTTGGTTGTTTAGACATGTGTTAGCAGAATAAATTCCCGTTCTGCTATAAATTGATTGTTGGTTTGTTTGTATGGACATGTGTTAGCAGAATAAATCTCCGTTCTGCTGTAAATTGATTGCTTGTTTGTTTGGTTGTTTGGACATGTGTTAGCAGAATAAATCCCTATTCTGCTATAAATTGATTGTCGGTTTGTTTATATGAACATGTGTTAAGTAGAATAAATCCCCATTCTATTATAAACTGATTGAATTGTTTGGACATCTATTTAGTAGGATAAATCACCATCATGTTGTTATGTTATTTGGACTTGTATATGCCAATTAGTTATATTGACGTGTTATTCTCTGATTGGATATGAATTGTATTTACATATATGGTAGCTTATGTAAATAATTGTTATGTGATTTGGGAATCGAATTGAAATTAAGTGGTAACTTAAATTAGTTTCATTGGGACTGCTAAGCCTCATCTGGAATTTATAAAGTATGGTTTGAATTTACTTTAGTTCTTTAATCAATTTGAGGCTAAGGTTTTATAAATGGTATTTCAAGTTATATAATTCTTATAAAGGTATTTATAAATGATAACTTGTTTATAGAAATGGGTTTTCTAACAAAAAAGGGCTATTAAGGTGTTTTACAAATGATGTTTTGTAAATGATATTTATAAAGGATATTTTATAAAGGAGTATAGAAAGGTTTATATAAAGAGTTTTAAAAATAGGAAAAAAGTTTATAAATCATTTCAGAGATTTGGAAAGAGGTTTATAAATCAACTTAAGGGTTTATAAAAGTGGGTTAGAACTTTATTTTGAAAGTTATAAATTAATTGAAATATGAGATGAGCTTTTAAAAAGGGAATTTTTGGTAAATGATAAGTGGGATGTTTTATTTATAAGAAATGTTGGGTTATTTAATATGAGATTTGGAAAGAAGAAAACTTTAAAAAGTTTTTAAATATACTTATACTGATACGATAAGTATATGATTTTTTTCATGGCATGAAAAGTAAAATGTTTTGGTAATATACTTATAACATTGAGGTAAATATATAAATGTTTCCCAAGTATAAAAGGAAATGTAAGGGGTTTGGGACTAGTGTTTTAAAAAGATCTCGTGATCAGATTTTATAAAGTGGTTTTATTAATTAAAGAGAACTAATCAAGGCTTAGTGGATCCTATATGGAAATTAAACCATGATTGGATGTTTGTTATTTGATAGTTAAATAACCGACTATCAAAACTGGACCCAAAATGTAACTTTGGAAATTTCTAGGAGAAACATGAGAATTATATAGTATAGTTATCGTCGAAGGTGTTATACTGTACGTATAAACTCGTTTCGTTCTTTGTAACAACCCGCATTTATACGATAATATATTTAAATATTTTATTTAAATATGACATCGTCTATTCGTATTTAAAATCCTAAATATGAATTTTTATCGTGTTCGAGTCCGTTGTTCTAATGGATTCAAATCGTGTTTTAAATATCACCAAGGTGTTTAATAAACATGGTTAAAAGTATTCGGGCTTTATAAATTTTAAAATCTTGGCCCATGCTTGATTTGGAGCCGTGATAGTATTCAGCACCCAACCCCCTCCCTTTCCTCCATTCGTGAACCCTAGGCCCAAATTCGAGATCAACAAAATAATGGCGACAAAATTTAGGGCTTGGCCTCGCTCGTTCTTTCGATGCTTGCTAAGGCTTTCGTTCCTCTGTTGCCTTCGAATCTGGAATTGAGGCTTGTACAAATTGAAGCGTCGCTCGATAGTAGGCTTCAATATCCTCTGATTTGCTCACGGTTCTTCAATTTGGATCGAGTTCCTCTGTGATTTCGGCATGTACTTTGCTCCTTTTGCTTTGCTGATTTTGGCTTACTTGAACCCGATGGATCTATGCCGTATGTGATGTTGGTGCTTGCGACTCCTTCTCTCGAGTTCGTCTCCGCTTCAAACAAGGTGAGTTAAACTCACATCTAATTCGAACTGTTACGTGATTATCTTGACTTCGTTCGTATGTTCGATTTTCGTGACTTGGGATTTAAGTGATTTAGTAATTGATGGTTCGCTTAATTTGGGTTTGAACCCCTCGTTTTCATTCGTATATGGTCTTTGAATTGTGATGGTTCAGGTTTCTCGACTTGTTCGATTTCGTTCAATGTTGTTGTTTTTGCTCTGCCACGCGATCTTCGTTTTGAATTTTTGAAATGATCAATGATTTCTTCGATTTTTGGTATGGCCGTTGTTTTTCTTGGCTTTGAAGGATTTCGTGAGTTGTCTCGGTTTTATGGCTTACTGTCGAATTACATTGTCCATTGCTTTATCTCGTGACACCCACTAACTTCTGTCACTTGATTGTGTGAAGGAAATTTCATGACTTTGTCTTATAGTTAGTGGTCACCATTGCTTTGATAGTGGTTCTGACCGTTCCAATGTTTTGGGCCTTTGCCTTTTGTTTTGGTACCGTGCCTTATTCTCAACGGTGATACCTGAACTACCCCGTTTTGCTGTTGTACCATGTTGTATTGAATTTGATACCATTCCGGTTGAACTTTTGATGTTCATTGGCCTTGAGTTGAACCTATTTTGAGACTTGGGTTTGACCTTGGTTTGATGTGTTAGCTGAGCTTATTTGTGTAGTCTTCATCTTGTTCCCTGTAGCATTCATGCTTCATTGTGTAATTCTTTTGCCATTCACGTGTACATGTTTGATCAGCTGCTTTGATACCTGAAATTGACCCTTTTCTTTGTAGCTTCAACATTGATTTTGAACTGAATATACTTTATGACTTAGCCTTTGTTCGAACTTAGTATTGCCTGGATTTGAATTTGACTCTGTGATTCTGGCACTGTCACTGCTTGGTTTATCTATGTTCATTCACTAACTTTGTTTCAGATCTGATGTTAAGGCTTTGCCTCGGTGGTCTGCTCTTGCATGCTACTGCTTGTTGCACTTAGTATCACTTATGACTGTAGACATTGTGTCCTCGAGTCTGACTATTTTTGTGTTCATTTCTGAGTGATTTCCAGACTAGTCTGCATCTCAGTGTATTACCATTGACTTAGAGAACTTCCTTAGTTGTTTTAGATCATTTCATTGAAGCTGTACATGTTAAAAGTGTAGGCTTACATATCCATATTGCATATGTACTGATCTGGTCTATCTCCTTATGAAATTACTGTTTGGACCCGGTTGTGCTTATGCACTTCATTTGTATCACTTGGTACTTCCCTGACCTGTTGCATTTGTTGTCGTGGCACATCTCTGGTTCATGCCTGATTCACTGTTGTAGCTGCTGTATATAAGTTCTGCCAAACTTTGGTCTTGACTTCATTCGTTCGTATAGCCTGTATGATTCCAGTTTTACTTGAACTGTCGTTGTTGCAGTATAATGTGACAGGCTCGATCACTCGAGATTGCCTGCTTGGTAGCTTTTGTTGTTGTCCAGTTTGTACTTGCCTTGTTGAACTTGTACACGCATGTGTCTTGTTGCTGTGGCATTCTAGATTGCATTATTGCTGCTACTTGAATTTGTAGTTGTTCTATTGCCTTCTGATTCACTTGACCATTTGTATACATACTTTCAAGTATGTATTCAGATGTATGTTCAATTTTGCATATCCATCTGTCATTTTCACTTGCATCTGTTCATCCTTGAGCACTTGCTGACCTGCTGCATTTTCGTAGCAGTTTTACCCTTGTCCCGTGTGGTGACTTTATATTCCATTGTGGCGAGGCAGTGCACGCGTGCGTGCACTGCAGTCACACCGAATTGACAGATTTTAATCGATATCTCTTTTATTCTTAATTCATCGACCTGTTGCGTAATTCGTAGGCTGTATTGGCGAGGCAGTACACGTTAGCGTGTACTGCAGCCAATTAGCATTGATATTTTTAAATTGACATTTCAATTGCTTAAACTGCTTTGGATTTCTGTTTTGTGGATTAACACTGTTTAGTGTTATATCTGCCGTTATCCAGTTCTCGTATCGAGAGTTGGATATACGAGATTTCTGTGACTGTCATTTATATTGAGATTGATTATTATTGCTTCTATGCTCTAATAACTGATTTTGAATTAGACTGATCCGAGTATTATTTTCTTTTGAATGTAATACTCGGGTCAGACCGAGTATTTACAGGTTGTAGATTTTTAGCTTTGGGTTGCTGCTAGAGCTATGAAGACTTTTTATATCATTTGAAGTGGTCTTCGTCTTGTTGTAGTAGCCAGTGTGTCTGTTGTAAGATGATAATGTATTCATGTATATTAGTCGATAATGTACTTGTATATATAACTTCTTGAGTCGACAATTGTAGTTGTATCATTTGTATTGTGTCAAATGTATTGTAACTGATATCAGTTATTGTATATATGAGACTTTTCGTTCCATCTTTATTCCGCATTTATGTTATCTGTGTTATTTTTATATCTATTGTCCTAAACTATTATAGCCACTGTGTAGTAGCTTTGAGTTTGTATCGGTATGTCGGTATTCCTCTAAAAATGAAATGCAATGTTTTATTATCTGACATATCGGTGCTCGCACAAGGCAATTACATAGAGGGTCGCTCCTCAACAGCCTTATTCTCCGTGCTAGTTGACAGCACTACACCGTAGTGTCCTTGGCTAGCGTGGGTATAGAGGTGGGGCGTCACATTCTTCTTGGTCGAATGATAAGGAAATACGTTCACTAACGGTTAGGAGGTGAACTCCTCTCTTGTCATTTGTCTGTTTATTTTCTAAAGAAAAGGGGTCGAGTTTCCCGAAAATCATCGAAAGTTGTTTCGAAGAGACTGGGATCGGATATGTTATCCGAAAACATCTTCGATCCAACTTAAGCGTTGCAAACTGAAGACATCGTGAAGAGTATGGAATCGAAGATAGAGAGGTGAAGTGCAAGGGCTAATAGCTACTAATCCTAAGGGTGATCCCAAAATGGATGTAGTAGGAATAGCGCTTTCGGTTTCGTTCAGACCCAGAACAGACTTGTATGGATGAATGCTATCAGCACATTGTCATTGGAGGGCAAAGAGCATTCTAAGTATAAATGTTCTTGAAAGGTAATCGTAGCCTTAAGCCTCATCAACCGAGAATGACTAAAATATGGGAGATGCAGCAGGGCTATGTGGGTCGCACCCATTAGGGTATGTCATCACCTTTCTAGATGACCATTTATATTTTCAGATTCAGTTGTGCATATGAGCTCAGTAAAACGGTTGGGAACAACCAGATTGATGACATATTCGGTACTCTCCAGCAAAGGGTAGGCCGATCCTGTGTTGGCAGAGGTCGTTAGGTACGATCTTGGTACATTGTTCTAGATGTGTAATGTGACGGGCGGTACCCCAGTAGCCCATTCATTAGTTGGAACCCATTCTCCAATACGAGCTTTACGGTTTTAGTTGTATACCAAATATGTTGGAACGTGAGATGCAAGCGTTCCAGCTATTTTAATATCTTACTTTGAACATTTAGACATTATTACAATATCACTGCATTTTCTATAAAGGTGTTTTGGTTATCGTAAGGTAAAAACCCGTTCGTGTTTATATGCGGCGAGGTCTTAGGAGTTACCTTTGATTTCAAAGGATTTTTCAAATTAATAAATCAATAAAGTTTTTTTGTGATTTGAGTTTACTCATGCTGGTATTCCAGACTGACCTGGGTGTTATTTCCTTATAATGCCTGGGTCAGACAGAGCATGTTTGTCAAGTTAGCTTTAGATGCTTTGGAGCTATGGAGTCGAGTTGGAGACCCAGGACATACTCTCGTATTTTGGATATCTTTCGTTGTGTATGGGTTATGTGTAGTTTGTCTGCTGTTATAAGGACAGGTTTTATAACCTGTCCAACTCTGAGATGCATATGTATAAAAAGAGGGTCTTAGATTTTCTAAAGACTTGATTATATTATATATTATTCCATTGCATTATAAGATTCTGTGTTTGTTCCTAGTTCTTCTATATTCTATCTCCTTTCTTTCCCCTAACAATCTGTCTTTCCAACACTTAGTTGTTCAACATGTTAATACCGTGGATGTATTAATGTCGACTTCTGGGGTTCGAAAAGGTGTGTCATTACAATACTCATAAGTGATCAAGTTATGAACGTATTTAGTGGTTGTATAAGTAGGCAGTTGCATAGGTCAACCAACAAAATTTGTTGGTTAGTATATTTTATAATTCTATTTGTCAATGGTAAATTAGTTCAATTGTATATTTTAATTGATAAACATTTTATCAATTATATTAATTGCATAAATTTATCAATGTAGATTATTATAATTTTATATAGCAGATGTTCTTAAAATATTAGAATGGTTATATGTTACCATTACATTTTTCTAATAGGAATCCCACTAGTCTTTTCTGTTTCTTCAAACCCTAGGATGAAACATAGAAGTCTTTCGACTTCCCTATTGGTTGTAAAGACTCGTCTATCTTGGAATTTTGGCCTTGAGTTTGCTCAACAAGTCGTAGCCCCATAAATGATGGATAACCCATATATCACTCCTAACCTGTAACGACCCGTAAATTTTTAATAATTTTATTTGTTTTATTAATATATTTAATAGAATTTTTGTGAAATTTTAAACAATAGAATTTTGAAATAAAAATTTGATATTTGAAATACGTCTATTTAAAGATAGCAAATGGTATATTTTCATCAAATAATATGGAAGTTTATTTTCTTGTGTAATTTTATTTAAATTCAAATCAGTTAAAAATTGATGATAATAAAATATTTTCCAAACCTGAATATTTTTCTACAATAAATTTGTAAATCATCTTCTGAGTGAGACGTCATCTTTCGTTTTCCCAAATTTGAATCGCTATTGCTCCGTTTATCTTATTTCTGGCATATTAGTAGCATTTCCGGTATCGATTATCGACTTTTGATAGGATAATCATACAAATGATATTTGTATACCGTTTTGATCGTCTTTTCATGTTGATCTCTGCAGTATATTCAATTCTGTGTTTTGAGGTTCGGTATGCATCGGAAACCACGAAACGGTGACCCATATCGGTACTCGTTCGAGTCCATTTGTTCGCGTGACCATTCATTTTCTACCGTATAAAATCTAACAACCAGTTGTCATAAATAATTTCAAATTTCAATGTTTTGGCCGTTACTATTCTCTGAATTAAATCTCCAGACTCTCAATATTCTCATTCGAAATGTATATTTGCAGTTGTCTTTTGGTTTTCAATTCTACCCAATATTATTTTCGTTCGTTCTTCCCCTATTCACTGATATCTTCCTCTTCCTCTATGTTGTCCTCTTCAACCCATGCAATTATCGACATCAACAGCTTCCACTCGAGCAATCCTATAGCATGCGGCAGCCTCACCGTCCTCACGTGAACCACCAGATTCTACTCTGACATCGCAAACCAGACGCACGGGTAGCTCATCACCTTCCATGCTCGCCGAGCTTCTCACCTCGTGTCCATCGTCGAGCACGCCTCGTGCACGAGTTCCAAGGCTACCTCATCACCAGCCTAGGCCGTGGCCATGCTTCCTTTTCTCTACTATTGTGTATCAAGATGAGTCGTTATATATGTGAGTTTATAAACTTTTATATTTATCTGGTTTTATGAGATTTGCTGTTATGTATATAGTTTGTATAAATAGTGATATGTTTACAAAGTATATAGGCTGTTATTTGAATAAGTGTATATATTAACAAGTATTTCGATTTTCAATTTATATATATATATATCTTGGTCGTATGAGTTTACGTTTATATATATATATATATATCTGTTATATATATATATATATTAGTACATGAGTTCTATTTTTGGTATATAAAGTATGATATATTTTGTTAATATTTTTAATAGTGTTCGATATATATACATTTGTATAGGTTTATATATAGATGGGTTTAAAGGTATTTATATACAACGTGTTCAAGTTTTAGTAAATTTTATAGCAAGGTATAATTTACTTAAGTGGTATATTTTGTTGTATACTTTGTAAACTATGTCTGCATATGTTGTTTATATCTCTAGTCTGCCTTTTGCGCATGTATATATTGTGATCATGGTTTAATTTATACCTACATATATTTATAGATATTATCTGCAATTTTTTTGCTTATAGGGTGCCTATATGTTGATTTTGTAATAATATATATGAGTTTGATTTAATAATGATTTGAAAGTTATATTATTTTAATATTTGTCTTGAATTGAAATATTGAAATAAATAAATAATATAATATAATAATAATGTATATATTTTAGTTTATATCAAAACTGATTCTGATTAATTCTCATCGATTCCCATTTTATCAGCTTTTGGTCCGTTGTGCCTATTTTCTTCCTCGAATTCGTGCCCATCTCACTTTGCACTGGATTCGTAGCTCATTTCTATGTCAAATTTCTCTAGCCTCGAAAGGTGAGCAATCACTCACGGTTAACGTTCTTATATTTATTAAATTTGATTTCAATTGAAACGACAATTGAAATATGCTGCCGTTAGTTATTTATATTGCCATATATATGCTGTTATCTGTATCTGTTCACCTGTGACATCTGACACCATTATCTGTTATTTATATTGATGATATATGCTTGTTATGTTATTATCATATCTGTTATCACTCTCCAAGTTCCCTGTTAGTATAGAATTCCCTATGGGTTGAAATGATACATACCCGAACGATATGTAGAATAAGAGAAAATCGTTATGGGTTGAAATGATAAACCCAAGCGATTTTCAATTGAATTGAATTTGGGATTACGGGTTGAAAAGATATATACCCGTATATATATTTAAATTACGGATTGAAATGATAAATATTCGTATCACTTGACCATAGGGTAGAGAATTATATACAGACCCAGACACTATTGGTCTATATATAAATATTTTGAAAATGATTTCTATGGTTTTGAAAAGGAATATACGGTTTTAATAAATATTGATTTTAAAGATTTATTAAAGTTGATTTAATAAAGTTGATATATAATATGTTTAAGTATTTATTTAAAATATATATTTTCAAATATAGAGTTTATAATGATTCGGGTTGGAAAGATAAATTTGAAATTGATTTGAAATTATATTTATTTAAGAATTTTACTTAAATAAGTTTGATTTGAAATTATTAAATTTGAGATTCTAAAGATATGAATTTTTTAACTTGGATTTGATTAAAAATGACTTAAATGAATATTTCAAATTTACATAAAATGAAATGGGATATTTTGTTTATTTAAATTTGTAAATTGAAGTTGTATTTAGATGTTATTGAAATGATTAAGTAAATATTTCAAAACTAAATAATAGTAAAGTGAATTTGATATTTATATATATATATGAAATTATCGAATTTAGTTTTGAAAATGTTGAATATATTGACTTTGAAATATATTCAAATTTGAATGGTTTATTGTGTGGGTCAAATCTGTATTTGAAATCGATATAATTTAAAATGGTTTATTGAGAAATTGAATTGAGTTGAAATTTATGAATTGATTGAATTAAAAATTGAATTTTGGAATTCGAGTTGATTTGAATCGATTTGTGAAATTTGAGGAAGCTATTTTTTTTTGAAAAACACGGGTGTGTAGCGTGAGACTACATAGCCGATTATAAAATAATATAAGTAAGTAGCAGTCGATCAACAAGCCTGATCGATAGCCAAAAAATAACCATGTTCAGCATACACAGAGAGAACTATATACAATAAACAGCCCAAATAAGCAAAAGTAACTAGTATCTAGACCTAGAAAGAGCAGGGCCAGCGGAGAGCAGGGAGAGACTTCCAACGTAATATCTAATCAGTCGCCATTGCCATTATCGCTGGGGGGAGGCACATAGTGAAAGGCCACCTTCGTTCCGATCCTGTCCACAGCGAAAATAAGTAAGAGATTCGGTTATAGATTCCGTCAACCGTGCATTTGGGTTTGTTGAAAACAAACGCATTTCTTTCTTTCTAGATGCACCAACTGTAAATGACGACGAGGGAGTCAAGTTCTCTATCTGGAGGGTTATATTGCCAGTGGTCAATGAATGAGTGTAGAACAGGGATGTATCCGATGAGGTTAGCACAAGTCGCAGCCCATATATAGTAGGAGAAATCACATGTAAAAAAGAGGTGAGGAATAGTTTCATCTTTCCTCGAGCAGATAGCGCAAAGAGGGTCTAGTGGCATATTTCTACGTCTAAGTCTATCTTTGGTATTGATACGAGCATGGATGAGGCACCATTGGAAGAAGAGGATGCGGGGAGGGAGTCTGCATTTCCATACTCTTGCGAAGCTGAAAGATCTGCCTGGGTGACTGAAGTAAGAGTAGCATAAGGCGACTGAGAATCCTTTCGCAGGAGATAAGGCCCAGGTATAATGGTCTGGCGAGGAAGAGAGCTGGAGTGATAAGAGTAGGTGAGTGGCTGAAGTGAGTTCGTTTAGGGTGCTAAGGTCAAAGAGAGCAGAGGGGCATATGCAGTCGGGGCCAAGGGTAGAGATTTCACTAACAGATAAGTTATGATGGGTTGTGTGGGAAAATAGGGAGGGGAACAGGCGGGCGAGGGGAGTTTGATCGTGCCAAATATCAAACCAGAACCGACAGCAAATTCCATCCCCAACAGAAACATGGAATAGAGACTTGACTCGGGGTATGGATTTTAACACACCAGCCCAGAAGGGGGAAGGTTTGAGGCGAGGGGTGGAGTGAAGTACTAAGTGAGGGTTGGAATGATAGTGAAGCTGAAGTATCCATTCTTTCCAGATAAAGTTGCCCGGTGTGATGATACGCCAAAGCCATTTAGATAGGAGAGCTATGTTGAATGAGCCGAGGTTGACTATTCCCAGGCCACCATGGTCTTGGTGTAAACAGACTGTCTTCCAGTTGATCAAGCATTTTGTCTGAGTACCGTTCCAGAGAAAAGATATTCTAATACCATCAATTTTCTTTATAACCCACTTCGACAATTTGTGGAATGACATCCAGTAGGAGAGGAGGGCTGACAGAACAGATTTGACAAGGACAAGCCGGCCTGCAGAGGAAAGGGAATTGGCCTTCCACGTTGCAAGCCGAGATTCGATCTTGGATATAAGCGGGAGCCATTCCCGACGGGCTAGTTTAGTGGGGTGAAGGGGGATACCAAGGTAGGAGATTGGGAAGTGTTCCAGTTTACAGTTGAGAAGAGAGGCGGAAGAGGGGCCCAGGTGCAGGGAATCGCCAAGCATGATGATGGAGCTCTTGTTAAAGTTAATGGATAGGCCTGAGATGAGTTCGAACACATATAGAAGGACTTTAAGACAATGAATATGGTCAGGTTTAGGGGAAACCAACAGGATGGTGTCATCTGCGAATTGGAGGCTGGAGACTGATAATTTCGAGTTGGGGAGTCTTATGCCGGCAAGGAGGCTGTTGGAAATTGCAAGCTTGACCATGCGGTTAAACACACCAGAGGCAAGGAGGCTGTTGGAAATTGGAAGCTATTTTATTATATAAAGTATTTTTAAACTATATCTAAAACTATTTATATTTTACTTTATAAATTATTTTAATATAAACTATTTTAATATAAATCATTTTCAATATAAATTATTTTATTATAAACTATTTTAACTTATAACTATTTTATATAAACTATTTTTATTTTATAAACTATTTTATTATATATACTAATTTTAATATCTAAACTGTTTAAGAGGAAAGTGTTATGGATTCCAAAATGCTATGACTACAAATTTTATTCATACAGGAACACCAAACTCTTTCAAAGCTATGATTTCAAAGTGTTATGAATTTCAAGATTTTGATTTCCAAAGTGTTTTGATTTTAAAAGACTTATGATTTCGAAAGCGTTATAACTTTGGAAAGTGATATGATTTTGGAAATGATATATTGAAGTGAAAAATGATATCGTATTGATATGGTTTTTGAAATGGAAATGATATTTTGGTTTTGAAGTATAAACTATTTTGAAATGACCGCGGTGTTATAATAACGTTTGGTTGTTAAAGAGACCGGGATCGAATATTGTCATACTCTCTGCCAATACCGAAAACCACTTTAACAACTGTGTACGTGGTAGAGATTCCAGAATGAAGTAGGATGGTGGCGACGATCCTAAAGGTATATTTACGTGGACCTAACTCCAAGGAGTTAGCATAAGGTGGCTAAAATAGGAGAAATCGACGGGCCAATGAGGTAGCTCCTCTTATCGGACACACTCCATCGTATGCCATTCTATTACTTTGTGATTGATTTGGTGTGCACCCTTGATTCGGGAGTGTGGCTCGAGGTGGGCGATTGCTGTGGCTCTGCGTTACCACCAGCCCGGAAGTGTAATTGGTATATCTACCCTGGCATTGCCTAGTTGTGCCATGTCACCTACCCTAGCGCCCCTTCTACGAGTTTGTTTTGTGTCGTACCTATGGAGTATCCTCTGGTAGCTCCAGTTTACGGGGTATTACGGTACTGTATAGACTATTGGCACTATAAAATGTGTTAAAGTGGAAAATGTAAAGCCTTAACGCTATTTTATTAGTTTACTTTACTTTAGACATATTATAATAGCGTATATTACTACATAGTAGATAGTTTAACGGATCCTTAGAGGATGGTTATCCCAAACATCCTTTGAGTTACTTGTATTTCAGTAGATATTTCACTTGAGTTGGATTTATTGATATAAGAATGTTAATCCTGACTCGATTGTTTTGTGTTTTGCTTTATGCTCAGGTCAGACTGAGTGTACCAGCATTTGATACTCACCTTTGGAATTGGAGCTTCGCTTGGAGATCCAGTTATCTATCCAGTTTTCTGTTATTCAGTTGACTCTAGAGATATATTCTGATATTGTATTTGATTATTGTATTGAGACTTCTATGTATTCGAGACTTCTATTTTATCTTGTTTAACTCTGTTATATATATATAGTAGCTTCATGAACTACTATTCTTTTGTTTCCGCTGCTTATTGTTATATTACTCTGTGTCTGTGATTCTATGATTATTTATTTACTGTGTATGCTGAGTTTTGCCAAATATAAATAAAAATCTGATATTTTGAGCAATTCAAGTCCGACATGTGTGGATGCGAATGGTTGAAAATTTCAGGATGTTACATAACCCATCGTTTATTGTCTTAATCTCATTTCGACATTGAGTTTGCTCAACAAATCAAAAGAGAATATCCACTCGTACCTACCATTTTACGATGGTCAAAGTATAGTTAATTTACCTTGAGTTTACTCAACAAAAATATATAGTTATCTTACCTTGTCTAGTCAATTGTAACGCCCCTCAAATTCATCACTTTAATAAATTAAGGTTGTTTTTGAAATACTCAAAAATAAGGATTTATAACCCTAATAATAATATTTTTAACCATAAATAAAAATGGTAAACCTGTTTTAACATATATTAAGAAAGATTTTATTGATTTATGGCATCATTAGTAATGCCGGTATATATAATAATTAATTAATGATTTTAAATTAAGATTTAATGATTATTATAAATATTCAAATAATACTTTTAAAATGATAATAGTTAATTTATAATAGTAATAAAGTGAAAATAAATCAAATTGGTAGTTTTAAAAATTTATAAATAAGATTTAAAATTATAAGGAAAATCGATATCGGTTTATCGATATAATAACACTTTTTGGAAACAATCATTTAATATCGATTTATATGGTTTCATAACTCGTAAAAGATCATTTTAATTCATGGATAATAAAAAAAAATAGTTTTCAAACTTTTTTTTACAAATATATATATGTTAATTAATAAATGAAAATATGACCGAATATCGAAATCCAAATTTGTAACGATTTAACGTATATAAATTGTACGACGTTGTTCAAATGAATTGTGCACCTTTCATGACATGAACATACACACATTAACAAATATATAAATACATAAGAGAATAGTAAAAAAGATTCTTACCATTTTACACATTTATTTACTAATGGTAAAAGGATAAAATATCTAAAGTAATAATTACCTTAAAAAGCAAACATCAAATTAACCTTACGCCACAACACAACACCACCACCCACCATCATCACCACCACCATACGGCTAGGAGGAGGGGGCGGTTGCCGTACATCATAGGGGGTTGGAAGTGATGGCTAAGATAGTTTGGTAATTTTATGTAAAGATATTAATTCCAAAATTTCCTTATAAATACCCCACCCAATCTTCAAAATTTCCTACAACTTTTTCCTCAACTTCTTCCTCATTTTTAAGCTATTTCCATGGATTCTCCACTTAATAAAATAATAAAGAAAATATTTGTGGAAATAAATCAAATTTATATAATATATATAATAGTATATACACCTCAAAACACTTCAAAATCACTTCTTTTCCTCACTCAAACCCACAACCACCATCATCCACCACCTTGGCCGTAAGCACAAGAACCAAGGCAGAGCACTCCAAGGGCTTCTGGGCTCGAGTTCATAGAGTTTTAGTTTAAGTTAGCGAAGCTATAGCGAAATCTAGTCAATACGATATCCAATGAAGGTGAGAACTCCTAAATTAAATCTTTATAAATAGTTATAAATGTTTAACATGACTATTGAAATGCTTAAGATGTTTGGTTGGATGAATTAGAGTAATTAGTGGATATTTTGAAAGTAATTAGTAACAACAAGTTAGATATGTTATATTAAAAAAAATAGAAACTCCATTCATTTTATATATACATATATTGGATGCTATGGTTGTTAATATTGATTATTTATCATGTTTGGATGTTGTGAAAATATTGTTATTTGGATATATAAAAAAGTCACGTTAAATACATGTCGATATTACATAAGGAAATCACTTTTCGAATTAAATTATAAAAGTAGCATGAAATCATTAAAAATCTTTGAAATGGTTTTAAATGATTTAAATATGTTTTATAAACACTAAAAACAAATTTGGTGAAGTTTGAATAAAAAATGAAAAACGAGTCAAAACTAGGCGCGTCGCTTAACGATAGTTCGCGATTTCGTACCGCAAAAGTAAATGAGAATATAATGTGGAATATAGCTTGGAATTCTTTGTAATAAGATTTTTCCAAACTATTATATCTATAGTTTATAAACAAAGAAAAATGGTCAAGGTTTCAATAAGTAGATTTTGAAATATAAGCAAAACAAGTTTTCAAAATAATCGAGGTTTTGCAGTTCAAAATCCAAAAAAGCATTTCTTAAAATTTAATATCTTAAAATGTTTTAAAAATATGGAATTTTTTTATAAATCTTTTAAAAAGTTTTAAAAGAGATTTGAGTTATATAAATATAATTTCAAAAGATAGAAAAGTCGTTTCGATCAATATAACTTTAAAACACTATTCGTAGCACTATTTGCAGCGGTTTTCAATAACTTTTGACATATAACTTTAAACTTAACAATTCTTTCCCAAATATTTTGCGAATATTTTTAAACAAATAATTAAGTGTTTTAAAGATGATTCGAAGATTTAATGATTTATTTAAAAGGATTTAAATAAAAGAATTAAAGAAAAGCTGTTATAAGCAATTGTTTTAATCTTGGCTCAAATAAGCCGATTAGTACACCTGATTTTTCTATCTGTGAGATCTATTTGAGATGCTTAAACTAAGGAGATATTTAGGAGTAACCATTGCCCTGGCTCACCTGGCCACTCCTAGACGAGGGATAGATAAGGTCGAAATGTCGGAAACGTGTTAAGTATAAAAGGTTAAATTTTCTAACTTTAAACAACTTGGGTCCTATAGAGATAATCTTCTTATAATTGATATTAAATTCCAAGGAGGGAACTCGTACTACTCATATGAATTCTAAAGGTGATTTCTTCGTTATTCGATGGATAGTACTTGTTGTATACAGAAATTAACATCAAGCATAACTTGAATGATTTCTATGATCTGTTTCATTCAAATATTAAATAATTTGGATTACCATCTTAGATAACATGGTTTTAACTTATTAAGAAGTTATGTTTTGAGAATTGAGAAATCTTTGTTAAAATTTAAGTAAAATGATTTGGAATTATTCTAGGTTTTAAAAAAGTTTAATTAAACCGAAGAATTTAACAAAGAGAGTTTTAATGAATTCCATATATACTGAAAAGAAATGGTTTTCAAAAGATAAATATCTCTATATGATATTTTGAATAAAAAGATATCAATTAATGAAACATTAATCACCTATTTATAAACCATTTTTTTTATCAATGATTGGTTTGAAGGTACCGGGGTCGGTTTGGGTGATTCCTATCTGAAAACCACTTCAAACCAATTTTCGCGTTCGAAAATGAAGATATATATTGAAGACCATAATCTTAAAGATATAAGATCTTCATTTTGGAAGAACTACTTATTGATAATCTCCGAGTAGCTCCCAAGATAAATAAATAGTAGTGATCCTTTCGTACTGAAAATCTTCGAAACACGAGAACTATTCGCTACTTATCCTAGGGGCAATTTCCGATAGGATGTGGTAGGAAAGTCCTTCGGTTTGTCTTGTTCCTGAACAACTTGTATGGACGAATGTGTGATGTTGCACTTCTAGATTAATTGATTGATCTGTATGAACGTATCATCTGTTTGGTGGTGGAGAAGGCAACTTCTCTTAGCTTATCACCCTTTCATGAGACGTACGAGCTCAGGAGTTATACATTTGTAGAAATCAGTTGTGTGATTATGAAATGGCAAAGTGGCATTCATAGTGGAATATGCTCTATATAAAAGTTAATCATTACCTCCAAGCCTCACACCCAGGAATGGTGAAACAGGGGATGCTTTAAGGTTAAGTGGATCGCAACCAATCAGGGTATGAAATCACCTTCTAGATGGATAAAATTTCTACCCGCTATAACGTTGGGTTTAAATTATGTGGTGTATGCTATGAGACGTCTCAGATAGGTTGATAACGACTAGGTGATGTAATACTTGGTGCTATTCGTATATTATATTTTAGGATAGGCTAGTCTTAATTCACATGAGGACCAACATAGGGGCCTCGGGTGCATTCCTCTAGAAATGCAATGTACGAAAGGTAGACCTTTACCTCGTTATTCAATTGGCAATCCAATATCCAATAAGTGCCTTACGGACTTTGTAACGACCCATATTTTTAGCTATATTAAATCATTAAATTTAAATAAATATTGAATAAAAATGGTTAATAAATAGTGAAATTAATGGTGGTTTATTGAAAATTAAATCGTTTAAATTTAATATTGCAATTATTTAAATAATTGAATCTTGAATTATTATGAATGAAAATAGTATCGGAAATTGATTTAAATTTTATTTAAGTATGAACGAAGGTTGTTAACATTTAATATTGGAATTTTAAGTGGATAAATAAAAATTGGAAATTGTATATTTTCTTTAACGAGTAAAAATATCCATTTTGGTCACTATCTCGGATTTTGACAAAACCAGTTTCGTTGGATCCGTAATAGTGAATTATTGTAGGATTTCAAGTTTCATAGCGATTAGACTTGTCAGTTGGCCGTGCGAGCTTGAAACGCGTAGAAATTTATTTAGGTAATTCGATAAAATAATTTGACTTTGAAAAGGTATTTTCCGCATACGATCGAATTAGGCCTTGGGACTAGTTCCATTTCATTCGGAATGGGGGTAAAACATTATGAACGCCAGGCGGCACGCCTCGATTGAAGTTCTGACGGTTTTGGACCTAACTATATAAATACAGCACGCAAAACGAGAAAATTTATTATTAAATTATTCTGAAACCCTAGTTCTAATCCATTGCCACCTTTTTCAATAACCAAAATTCATCCAACTTCTCCTCTCTTTATCACTCGATCCGCTTAATGAAATAAAAAACTTCCAACATGAAAGTTGTAGATCTCAATCTCCTCTTCAAATCCATACGGTTGATTTGTGCTAATACATCACGGGTTCACCGAGATCTGAGATTGAAGGCATGCTGGTTTTTCTCAAATCTCATGAGGATGGCGCCATCATAGGCGGCCGCGCCTCTGGCGGTGGGGGAGGGGAAAGAGGCGCGTGAGGTGATCTCCCCTAATCGAGGTCCGGTCGAGCAAAAGATGTGTGCGCATGAATTTTTGTTCGCATGGAGATGGGTTCAGGTAAGCGAGAACAAGCTGATGAAGAGGATAATGTTAATAACGTATATTAGTTTATTTTTTTTAGTGCTATTTAAATTTTAATTATCGTTATATTAATTTAAGTGTAACTTTTGCATACGAGGTCTATTTCAGATGAAACAACTTGCAGCAGATTCGTATAGACGTCGCCTACAGCTTGACATTGGATTGGCATTTATTTGAAGCTGGAAATATTTTCAGTTTCAAATGAAAGGTGAGTGTTTTATACGCTCAAAATTGACTATATAATTTTTATGTTAGTTAATTAATGTCGTAAACTAATTTAATTGCATTAGCTGATGTTTGGTCAATTAATTGACATTAGATTGATATGAGAATTGAATTTATAAGGATTTAAATTTTACGATTAAATTTAGAAATGGAATTTATTTGCCAGTAAAACACCCGATACTAATAATGATGTAATTGTTGTGAATTATTGGCTGATTTGGATGTTGATTGAAATTGAATGCTATTGGTTAGTATATTGGATGGTTGGATGTTTATTTATTTTATATATAACCCTTTATCACCCTGAATACCATTTAGCATTATATAATTGTTATTTGAATTATTTCGAATAAAATAAAAAAAAGGTTAAAATGATATATACCTATGACATTTATTTAGATTGAATCAGTTTGACTTTGAAACTATTTTCAAATAAATTATTTTAATATATAAACAGTTTAAAATCTATCTTCTTAAATATTCAAATTATTTTGATTTTCTAAACTATTTTATTATAAACCTATTTTCAACCCCCAAGCTATTTTTTATTAAACTATTTTAACTATTTAACTATTTTAAACAATTTAAACTATTTTCTAAAAATTCAAACTTGTTAAAAGGGTGAAATGTTTATATTTAAAACTTGAATTCAAGTGCGAAATGGGTTAAAGTAAAGTTATAACTAAAATTGTAAATGCGAATCGATTTTGAAGTGAAATTGATATATCGAACTGAATTGATATTTTGAAGTAAAAATATGATTTTCGAAGCGAATATGGTAAAATTTGAAGTGAAATTGATTTTTAAGCGAGTATGATATTTTGATATCAAGAATTAATTATTTTCAAATTGTAAAAGTACCAACCGGTGTGTAAAATGACGTTTGGTTGTTAAAGAGACCGGGGCCTCTTATTGGCATACTCTCTGTCAATATTGGAACCACTTTGATAACCGTGTATATGGTGGATGATATCCAGAATGTAGTGGTTGAATTGGCGACGTTTACTGGAATGAAGTAAGAGAACGGTGATGGATAGCTTTAACACCTGTGTCATAATTAAAATGACTAAAACAGGAGCCTATGTTTGTCCAATGAGGTTAGCTACCACTAGTGACATTGATCCCTCGTATTACTATTGTGATTTCATATTCGATGGGTGCACCTTTTGTTTGGATTGATGGTCGCGGTCGGCTACGGATGGGTTACGGCCAGCCAGAAAGGGTAAACTAGTAGAATCCTACTTGTGCATTGCCTCACGCGCCTTGTCATATTTATCCTTATGCGAGCCCATAATGGCTTTGGTTTAGTATTGTAGCTATAGGGGAATCACTGGCTACCGATGTTACTCATTGTGTTACATGACCTGCATAGACTACATGCCATAAAATGTGTTAAGGTGGATCAATGTAAATCCTTAATGCTATTTTGATATTTATTTTACTAATAGACATTACCTATTACAGCATATACTATTATATATAAATAGTTTAACCGATCCTTAGGAGATGGAAAACCCCGTCACATCTCTTAAGTTATTGCACGCACGTTATACACCGGATAGGAGATTTAAAATCCCATAAACATCTCTAACGCCATGACACTCATATTATATGCAATATTGATTTGACTCACGTAAAGATATTTTTGTCCTGACTCAAGTGTTTTATTTTCCATTACACTCGGGTCAACCCTTAGTTTTTCGGTGCATTGAAATCATTTTCTGGAGGACGAAGACGAAGTTTTGGTACATTATTACTATTATTATCTCTGCATCATGCATTATTTTCATTTATCCCTTTTGTATATATATATATATATATGATAAATGCTGTATAAATTATAATCAAATGTATGATATGTACAGCTTCATGAACTGTTTATTTGATTATTTTATTTTATCATTCCGCTGTGAGATTCTATGTTTGTTTTCTTTTTCTTTCCTTATTTTTCTTAATTATCCCCATTGATTATCTACGTTCCGGATTTTTTAAGTTGGACATGTGTGGATTATTGTCGATTTAAACCTTTTGAAATGTGGGTCATCACAGACTTAATTGTGCAAAGTACTGAAATGTGAGATGCAAGCATTTCAACTAAGATTTATAAGTTTATTTTCAAATGTTTTTAAAAAAAGAATGTCATTAAAAATAATATCCCTAATTTTGCATAGCAATGATTTTGGTTATCATAAGGTAAAAACCCATTTCATGTTTATGTGTGGCATGGTCTTATAAGATACCATTTTGTTTTCAAAACCCGTATTTTGACTTCTCACACCAGTCTCATGACTGACCTGGAGTTTATTTCCTTTTCCTTAAACTTTGGGTGCCTTAATTTTTTTTGAGTAGCCTAGTCAGGTTTAGTTTGAAGAAATCTGGAAGAGCTCGGAGCATGGAGTTAGAATATTCTTTAGTAGACTATTACCTCTTTTTCCACCACACTTGTGTACTATCGTACTCCGCCTTTGTACAGATAGAGATTTATAACTATCTAGGTTTAACTCTAATAAATGTATTTAAAATTTCCTTTGTAAAGATTTTATATATTGAAGTAATATATGTTATTCCATTCGTGTAAGATTCTGTTCTATGTCTAGTTTTCCTTTTACCCTTAAGGAACCACCTCTCCGGCACTTGGATTTGCGGCACTTGAATACCGAGGATGTATTAATGTCGAATAAATGGGTCCTTAAATTTTAGTATTAGAGCTTAGATTTAGTGAACACCTGAGCCTGAATGGGATAAGAACTCATGAGAGATAGGATTAGTAATATCCTACGATGAGTAACTCATTAGAGATAGGGTTAGTAACATCCTAGAATGAGTTGAGACTATTACATATATGAGCGAATATTTGTTAATATATAAAAATGATTTTAAAAAAATATGATAAAAGAAATAATTTTACCTAGATTATATTTTGAATATAAAAGATACGTTTTTAAAAGATATATAGTAAGTGAATGATTGTTTGAAAAACAAGTTAATAAAAAGATTTAAGTCTAAAACATCTTGTGATTAGAATTTCACAGTTTGACTTTAAGAATTTATTAAATAAGAATAATAAGGGGATGTATATAAAACCTAAGAATTTGGATGATGAGAACTTTTGTCTAAATGGGTTTTTGAAGAAAATTTCCAAAGGATTTTTGTATTGGTTTAGAAGTAACAAAACCTAGTGCTTGGTAAATTATTTAACCGTAAATTGACATTATGATTCTGAAAGGTTATAAAGTAAAGTAATAGAAACTTTCATAAAAAAAATTTCGAGAAAGAAGTTTTAAAGGATTTTGGAAGTTGATAATAATAATGTTTGAAAAACATTTTGGTAAGGATTTAACCAAATATCAATTGACTTTCTAAAACTTGATCAAGTATGATTTTGAGGAAAATACCAAAGTACTTAGACCATTATTACCCTTAACCGTCAAATAATTTTATGATAGGATACATTTAAATTTAAACCTTGACATTAGAATAAGTTAGTATCTATATGTAAGAAGACTTTTTTTGCATTGTTAGAAACCATTCATGGGAAGTATTCGAAGGGGGAGTCGTCAAAGAGAAAGGGGAAGAAGAAAGATAATTTGATCGTCCTATCGAGCAACGAAGAACCCCTGTAGTGGCCACGTAGAAATGGTTGACCCATTATAAAGGAAGAATTAGATCAATATACTAAGTTAGACGAAGACGGCTATCCTATGGCTGTAATACCTCCACCTACTCCTGAATAATTGTTTCAAGGGATGAAGAAGTTTCTCCAGCCTCCGAGGAACCACTGGAGGAGGAGCAATCTGAGCCTATGGAAGATCCAAATTCCATGATACCCCATGAATCAAACAACTGAAGCATAAATAGTAATATTATATGGGATTTAGATGGAGACCATATCGTTTGGCGAGAAGAATCTTCACGCTTGTATATGAACTACAACTAGGAGGAAGAACCTGAGGAAGTAGTAGTTGAAATGTCTGAAGAGGAGGAAGTGAAGGGGATAGAGGAGATTGAGGAAGAAAATAAATATGTTGGGTCTCGAGGAACAAGAAGCTGGGGAAGTAATCTAAGGAGTTCCAGTAGGAATAGGGCAAGTTCTGTGGAACCAACCATGGTTTCCATATAAGGAAGATAGGATGCAACAATATAAGGATGGAAACGAGGCAGACGATTAGTAGGGGAATAATGATGATGATGACGATGAAGGAAATGATAGAGAGATATTTGATGTTGGTTATTGGAATGAATTAGCTTCAAAATGATGGTAGTGTTCGGAAGCTAGTTGTCTATCTAGTGGTATTTACTATTTAGCATTAAGTATTAGCTCATATATGAGCCGAAGATTTGAGGAGGTAATGTTTAGTGATATACTAGTGTCTATAGTATGAACCCCTGTAGGGTTAGAATGACTTAAGAATGTTTTTCGTATGTATGTTGATATGTTTGTATGGTGATGTAAGAAAGAAACTATCTATAAAAAATTTATGACCTTCATTCATAACTTTGTTTGATAGCGAATACACGAATCACTTAAGAAAAATTTAATAAAACTTTGGGTAAAATATACAAGTAAAAATTTTCTTCATAAAAAAATAAAACTATATTTTTATAAAAAGTTTAAAACTTAAACCAAGATTTTCTAAAATATTTTGGAAAAATAAAGTATAAAAGTATTATACACTAAGCACTAATTTGGCCTAAGATTTGGATGTAAGATTTTGATATCCGAAAAGGATTTAACATTCGATGGTCGAAGGCAAACATTGATAAGGGTTTGTAGTCAGATTGCTTACATTTTCTATCATAGGTTAGGGCTATGTAAGGAGAATAACAACCTCTGAGCCCAATCAAGATCCACACTAGAAAATCGGAGGATCAATACTAGTTCGAAAGCAAAATGATATATTCGAATTTAAGATCGAATAAGATAAGTATATATGAATGATATGTAAGTACCACCCAACAATATATTTGAAATTTCAACTTTGGAATAAGTAATACCGACTTTTGCGCTCAATTTTGAGGATTAAATTCTTTTTAGGAGGGGAGTGTACAACGAACCGCAAATCACCACTTTAATAAATTAAGGTTATTTTTGAAATATTCAAAAAAAGATTTATAATCCCAATAATAATGTTTTGAACCATAAATAAAAATGGTAAATCTATTTTAAAATATATTAATAAAGATTTAATTGATTTATGATATCATTAGTATTGCCAGTGTAGATAATAATTAGTTAATAATTTTAAATTAAGATTTAATGATTTAATGATTATTATAAATATTCAAATAAGGTTTAAAATGATAATAATTCATTTATAACAGAAATAAAATGATAATATATCAAGTATGATAATTTTATAAATTTATAAATAAGATTTGAAATTATAAGGGAAATCAATATCGGTTTATTGATATCATAACACTCTTTGTAAACGATCGTTTAATATTGATTTATATGATTTTATAAATCATATAAGATCATTTTAATTCATGGATAATAATAAGAAAATAGTTTTCAAACTTTGTTTTACAAATATATATACATTAATTAATAAATGAAAATATGACCGAAGATCAGAATCTAAGTTCGTAATGGTTTAACGTATATAAGTTGTACGACGTTGTTCAAATGACTTGTGCACCTTTCATGACATGAATATGCATATTAACACACACATATATATCTATATATATATACATATATATACATATACATATATATATATACATATATATATATACATATATATATATACATAAAAGAATAGTAAAAAAGATTCTTACCATTTTACACATTTATTAAGTAATGGTAAAAGAATAAAATATCTAAAGTAATAATTATTTTAAAAGCAAATATCAAATCAATCTTACACCACATCACATCACCACCACCCACCGTCATCACCACCACCCACCATCATCACCACCACCACATGGCTAGGAGGAGGGGGTGGTTGCCTGCATCCTGGGGGGTTGGAAGTAATGGTAAGAGTAGTTTGGTAATTTCATGTTAAAATATTTTGATTCCAAAATTTTCTTATAAATACTCCACCCATTCTTCATAATTTCATACAATTTTTTCTTCATCTTCTTCCTCATTTCTAAGCTATTTCCATGGCTTCTTCACTTAATAAAATAATGAAGAAAATATTTGTGGAAATAAATCAAACTTATAATATATATATCTGTGTGTGTGCGTATGTATATATATATGTATAATAGTATATACACCTCAAAACACTTCAAAATCACTTCTTTTCCTTACTCAAACCGACGGCCACCATCATCCACCACCTTAGAACTGAGCAACCACCACCTCCATGCTTGGCCGTGAGCACAAGGACCAAGGTCGAGCACTTCAATGGCTTCCGGGCTCGAGTTCGTAGAGTTTTAGTTCGAGTTAGTAAAGCTATATCAAGATCTAGTCAATACGGTATCTAATGAAGGTGAGAACTCCTAATTGAATCTTCATAAATAGCTATAATGTTTAACACGATTATTGAAATTCTTAAGATGTTTGGTTGGATGAATTATAGTGATTAGTGGATATTTGGAAAGTAATTAGCAACAAAAAGTTAGATATGTTATATAAAAAAAATAGAAAATCCATTCATATTATATATACATATATTGGGTGCTATGGTTGTTTATAATGATTATTTATGATGTTTGGATGTTGTGACAATTTTGTTGTTTGGACGTATAAACAAGTCATGTTAAATACAGTCGATATTACAGAAGGAAATCACTTTCCGAATAAAATTATAAATGTTGCATAAAATTATTAAAACTCTTTGAAATGGTTTTAAATGATTTAAATATGTTTTACAAACACTAAAAACAAATTTGGTGAAGTTTGAATAAGGAATGAAAAACGAGTCAAAACTAGGTGCGTCGTGTAATGGTGGTTTACGATTTCGTGCTGCAAAGTTAAATGAGTATATAAAGTGGAGTATAGCTCGGAATTCTTTGTAATAAGAATTTTCTAAACTAATATATCCTTAATTTTCAAACAAAAGAAAAAGATCGAGATTTCAGTAAGTAGCTTTTGAAATATAAGTAAAACAAGTTTTCAAAATAATCGCGATTCTGCAGTATGGAATCCAAAAATGGATTTCTTAAAATTTAATATTTTTTTTTTAAAAGTATGGAAAAATCTTTATAAATCTTTTAAAAGTTTTAAAAGATATTTGAGTTATATAAATAAATTTTCAAAAGATAAAAAGGTTGTTTTGATCAATATACCTATTAAAACACTATTCGAAACACTATTTGCAGTGGTTTTCAATTACTTTTGGAATATAACTTTAAACTTAACAATTCTTTCACAAACCTTTTGCGAATATTTTTAAACAAATAATTAAGTGTTTCAAAGATGATTTGAAGATTTAATGATTTATATAAAAGGATTTAAATAAAAGAATTAAAGAAAAGCTGTTATAAGCAATTGTTTTAATCTTAGCTCTAATAAGCCGACGAATACACCTTATTTTTCTATTCGTGAGATCTAGTTGAGGTGCTTAAACTAAGGAGATGTTCAGAAGCAACCAGTGCCCTGGCTCACCTGTCCTCACATATATGAGGAATAAATAAGGTCGAAATGTCAAAAACGAGTTAAGTATAAAAGATTAAATTTTCCAACTTTAAACAACTTGGGTCGTATTGAGATAATCTTCTTATAATTGATATTAAATTCCAAGGAGGGAACTTGTACTACTCATATGCATTTAAAAGGTGATTTCACCGTTATTCGATGGATGGTACTTGTTGAATACATAACTTAACATCAAGTATAATTTGAATGATTTCTATGGATCTATTTTATTCAAATATTAAGTAGTTTGGATTTACCATCTTAAGTAACATGGTTTCAACTTATTAAAAAGTTATGTTTTTTGAATTGAGAAATCTTTGTTAAAATTTAAGAAAAATAATTTGGAATTATTCTAAGTTTTAAAAAGAGTTTAATTAAACTGAAGAATTTAACAAAGTAAGTTTTAATGAATTCCTTATAT
Source organism: Allium fistulosum (assembly GCA_030737815.1). Classification (NCBI taxonomy): domain Eukaryota; kingdom Viridiplantae; phylum Streptophyta; class Magnoliopsida; order Asparagales; family Amaryllidaceae; genus Allium; species Allium fistulosum. The sequence goes on from CM060902.1 coordinate 1,031,684,604, forward strand.
ACTGAAATGAAATAGTTTTCAAAAGATAAATATCTCTAGGAGATATTTTAAATAAAAAGGTATTAATTAATAAAAAATTAATCACCTATTTATAAACCATCTTTTTATCGATGATTGGTTTGAAGGAACCGAGGTCGGATTTGGGTAATTCCAATCCGAAAACCACTTCGAACCAATTTATGCTTTTGAAAATTAAGATATATATTGAAGACCATAATTTTGAAGACAGAAGATCTTCATTTTGGAATGACTACTTGTTGATAATCTCCGGGTAACTCCAGAGATAAATAAATAGCAGTGGTCCTTTTGTTTTGAAAATCTTTGAAACACGAGGGCTATTAGCTACTAATCTTAGAGGCAATTTCCAATAGGATGTGGATGGAAAGTACCTTCAGTTTGTCCTGTTCCTGGACAATTTGTTAGTCCATAGGATAGTGGTTTTGATGACAACAACTATAGAAGTGTTATAAAATATATATGTGCAGGAAATCTATATGCAGGTATCAACAAAAGAAGACTGTACAGTAAAGAAAACAAAATTGATGAAGACAAAGATCAAGAGTTCAAGATTGAAGACTCATGAGATTCAAGATATTCAAGAGTTCAAGACAAATAATATAGTTAGGTTAGATATTTGTTAAAACTCCTTGAAAGCACTATCATTCTTTTTTATCCAATTTACTCGTGGAATGGAATCCACTTCGTTCTTGTTAAAGGGATGGAACCCTAGTGAGATGGAACTCACGAAATATCTAGTGGAACGGATAGTAGCCCTATTTTGTTATCCACTAATTTTGATTCAAAATGATTTTCAAAATTATCTCTTGTTTTATAAAATGATTTTCAAATATTCCTTTTCAAAAGAAAAACCTTCGTTCACATTTCCAAAAATGTTTTAGCCTCAAAATCATATTTATCATTTTGTTATATTTTGATTTCAAAATTGTCCTTGATATTTTAGCCTCAAAATCTATTTTAATATTATATTTACTTTAGTTTATTTACTTTGATTTTAAATATATTTTAGTATATATACATATATACATTCATAAGTATTTCTACTTCTAAATACCTTCTACAAATACATAGAGTCCATTTGAATAAAGTTGCATATGTTTTAAATCATCATTTTCAAAGTAAAGCAAACCATCACTTTTTACTAGACCATGTCGACATCCTATTTACCTGTCATGTCGACGTGCTTCCCGTTACAGCAAAGGTTGTTTTCAAAAGAAGTGTCTATTCGTTTAAACCTCTTCGAATGGACACATCCATTCATTCTCTATAAATAGAGATTGTTATGGACGTTTTCCAGTAACTACTTTCTTCATTTTTCTCTCCTCTTTACTCTCTTATCTTATTTTCTAATCATCCTATCCATATTCTGCCGAAATCTTAAGTGAATCAAACCAGAATATCTCTAGGTTGATTCTCTGCCACTCTCTCCAAAGAATCTCAGTGCTTATCAGGGTTATAGATACATTTGTACTCAAAGAAACTTGTGTGGGGTTATAAAGGTGTGATCGTGTCCTTGGAAATCGATCGGGTGAACTTGTGTCCTGTGAATCAAGTGGTTCTACCCAGAGACCTGAGAATCTGGAGGGTGTACCTCGTTGCCTTGGAATCGAGGGATTGTAATCTAGATTATTGTTGAATAGAAAGCCGTACGGGTTGTGCGGGACTGGATGTAGGGTAACACCGAACCAGTATAAAATTCCTGGTGTGTTCTTTCCTTTACGTGCTTTTTATTTATATTTGCATTTGTTTGTGATTCAGTGATTTGATCTGTGATTGTGTATTTGCATTAAGTTAGTTAATTCAATTTAAATCAAAGAAGTTTTAAAGAAATTATTAAAACACTATTCACCCCCCCTCTAGTGTTAAATAGCCTTAAGATCATCTTCCGCGTCCCTTTCATTTGGTATCAGAGCAAGTTTTTCAAAGTATTCATAACCTGATTTTTGAAAAGTAACAATGGCTACCAACACTGGTATTTCTAGTTCATTTGTAGAGGGTCAGTCCACTGCCAGACCACCACTTTTCAATGGCAGTAACTATGCATATTGGGCATGTAGAATGAAGATATATTTACAATCCATTAGTTTAGAAACATGGAATATGACACAAACTGAATACACTGAGCCCACAACTGATTTTGCTCAATGGACGACCGTTCAAAGAGAAGTGGCTCAAAACAATTCAAAAGCCATGAATATTTTATTTTGTTCACTAGATAGAAATGAATTTAATAGGGTATCTGTTTGTAAAACTGCATATGAAATCTGGAAAACTCTGCAAGTTACTCATGAAGGAACAAGCAAAGTTAAACAGACCAAAATTTCTATTCTTACTAATCAATTTCAATTATTTAAGATGTTGCCTAGTGAATCTATTCCAGATATGTATAGTCGTTTTCAAGATATTGTTCATTCACTAGTATCTCTGGGATAAGCAATCTCCGAAGAAGATCAAGTCAGGAAAATTCTGAATTCACTCACTCCAGAATGGGATTTGAAGACACTGGCGATTGAAGAAGCAAATAACATCAGTACCTTGAAGATTGATGAATTAATTGGAAATCTGATGTCATATGAAGTTCAAATTCAGGGAAGAAGGGAGAATAAGTCATCAGAAAAAAAGTCCATTGCCTTCAATGCACTAACTGGTGAATCAGACTCTAGTGATGATGATGAAGAAATAGCCTTCATGACAAGAAACTTTCGAAAATTCTTGAAGTATAGAAAAATGAATAATCACAAGAGAAAAAGTTTTGGAAATAACACTGAATCACTCAACAACATCAAATGCTTCAATTGCAATGAGTTTGGTCATTATCAAAGAGACTGTCCACATCTAGAAAAGCAAACTCCTCAATCAAACAAAGAATATTCAAAGAAAAGAAAGAAAGCATTTGCAGCAACACTGGATGATTCAGATACGTCCTCAAGTGATGATGAACAGAAAACAGAATTGGCAAATATGTGTTTTATGACAACTCAGAATTCAGATAATCAGGATGATATGGAACTCAAACAAGGTACACGTTTACTATTTTAATTGGTTGAAAATTGGTTGCTTAGAATAGTTTATTAGTTAAGTATATAATTGATTTTATTAACTTAAAATTTTTTAAATATCTTTTAAAAAATTTATAAAATATTATTTTTATATATTTTCTGTATAATATATTTTCAAAATATATTCAGACAATAATCATAATATATATAAGTATATATATATATATATAAATCTTGTACATGCTTGAAATCATTTTTGCAAAATCTGATGTGCATGTCGACATGGCACTTATTGGTAATGTCGACATACCTGTAGCAAATCAGATTTCTAAATTTGAATTCAAAATTCAAATTTCCCTCCACCTTTTCACTAACTCCTATGTTCTGAATAGTTATGACTCTTTGACCAGAGAATCCACCTATTCAACCTCTTTATATCTATCTTCTATCAACACTTATCTCCATCTTCAATTCAAATTCAAAACAACTTTTATCTTCAAACACTCTTATCTCTTCAAAAATGGCATCCACTAGCAACGTAGCCGGAATGAGGCTGTCAAGAGCCACCAAAGATCATCTCTACAATAATAGAGATGCCATACTTGCATACATTAATTATGCAACTTATGGAAAAGTTCATTCAGGTAATTTTGCTATTTTTAATGACTTCGCTTCTTATGAAATTGATGCTCTCTTTCAAAACAATGGTATTCTAAGTCTGGTTGACAATAACCAAAATGATTTTGTTTGCTATCCAAACCTTGTCAAAATGTTTTATGCAAATTTAAATCGTGGTTTTTATAATGGAAGGGATGATGAAGTGTGGAGTAGTGTCAAGGGGACACAAATTGTTTTGGATACCGATGTTTTAGGAACCATACTTGAGTGTAAAAGTACCGGTTCCAATCTTTCTTCTTTTGAAATCGAGGAAACCGATCGTGAAACTTTTCACAATATTTTTGAGGAAGAAATGGATTTCAAAAACAAATTTTTTCGACCAAAAGCTCGTATTGTTAATCTTCTCCTTCAACGCACTATTACTCCGAGATCGGGAAATTACAATAACCCGACTCAAAAAGTGTGTAAGGCTCTTTTTGCAATTTTTGGAAATTATGATATTAATTGGGCACAAGTTATCTTGGATGAATTTCGACACAAAAACTTGGATTCGGGAGAGAATGCATTATATCATGGAATATACCTCACTAGAATTTTTAATTACTTTGGAGTGGATATGAGAGGTGAAGAATTCTTTCCACGAAAGGTTTTTAATCATTCCAATATTTCACTTATGAAAATTCCGCACGTGTTTCAACCATACGAAATACTAACGGAAAAGGAAGCACGATTAGGGTATGAGGAAATGCAAGAAGATGAGGAGGAAGAAGAAGAAGAGGAAGAGGAGGAAGAAGAAGGTGAGGAAGAAGAAGAGGAAGAAAGTGAAGAAACTTCCTTAGAGAGTATTGATTTTCCCACACGACCATCAAACAAGACTCTCCTTCACAATCAACGAGTGATTGTGAAAAATCAAAAAGCTCTCAAACACTCCGTAAACAAAAAATTGGACAAAATGTCCAATACTATAAACAAGTTCTTCTCCAAAGTCAACAAGAAGCTCAATATCTCATCATCTTCATCCTCATCTACTAGTTTCTAGAGTTTACTTTTTGTATATCAATGAAATTTGGTGTATTGAAAGTTGTATCTTTATGTTTTCTTTATGAAATTCATGTACTTCTCTGTTCTAGTATGAAATGAAGCTTATTCTCTGTTTATCTTGCTGTTACTCTTATTTATATCAAGTAATATATATAAATCATATATATATACACTGAAAATTCAAAAATAAGATGTGCAAAATCTGCTATGTATGTCGACATACTGAATAGAGGTCATGTCGACATATACTGGTAATATTCTGAATGGACATTTCATTTTGAAATTCAAAATAACTCCTTATGTCTATTCATTTCAAACGACTTTCCTGTCTATTTAAGTCCTATTTTCTTCCAGAAAACTTCTCATAACTTCTCTATACTCTTATCTATTTATTTCCTTCTTACTTATCATCAAAATGGCTTCATCCTCTTCAAATCTAAGTGATAATCTTGAAGAAACTCTCAAATCCTTCAAAGATATTCTTACTTTTATTCTACGAAATCAGAGGCACTTAGAACTGAGTCAAGTGCAGATGATAAAGGAACAAGAAAGGCATTTCGATGCACTACGATGGATGATCTCCGCTCTCAACAAAGTGGATCTCCAAGTAAATCCACCGAAGACATTGCTCCAGGACGATGAAGATTGGGAAGTAATCAAAGCGGATCCTATCTTTGGAAAAGAGGGATGGGTTGAAGTTCCACGTAACATTTAACTTGTTTGATTTGGTTTAAAATTGATTTGATTTGTAATACTTGATTTGGTTTGGTTTTAAACATGGTTGATTTATGATAACTTACTATATTGATTATGTAATAAGACATAAATAGGTGTGCTTATGTTTGATTGATTTGTCTACTTATTGTATGCATTTTCTTTTCATTTAACAGTTATGTATATAGTGATATGAATAAAATAATTTGTGGTTACACTTATTATTCTAATTCTTATATTACTCATATATATCATTCTGAGTATACAATATTTAGCATTGTTATATCTAGTTTCAGTATTATTAATGATAACACTATCATTAATATCATAGATTTAGGGGGAGTTAGTGTTATTTTTTTGTTGATGACAAAGGGGGAGAAGTATAAAATAGGTTAGTTAGGCATAGATTAAGGGGAAGTTATTAGATTTAGGGGGAGTTATAAGGAGAATATAAATATTTTATAAACAAAGGTTGTCATCATCAAAAAGGGGGAGAATGTTAGTCCATAGGATAGTGGTTTTGATGACAACAACTATAGAAGTGTTATAAAATATATATGTGCAGGAAATCTATATGCAGGTATCAACAAAAGAAGACTGTATAGTAAAGAAAACAAAATTGATGAAGACAAAGATCAAGAGTTCAAGATTGAAGACTCATGAGATTCAAGATATTCAAGAGTTCAAGACAAATAATATAGTTAGGTTAGATATTTGTTAAAACTCCTTGAAAGCACTATCATTCTTTTTTATCCAATTTACTCGTGGAATGGAATCCACTTCGTTCTTGTTAAAGGGATGGAACCCTAGTGAGATGGAACTCACGAAATATCTAGTGGAACGGATAGTAGCCCTATTTTGTTATCCACTAATTTTGATTCAAAATGATTTTCAAAATTATCTCTTGTTTTATAAAATGATTTTCAAATATTCCTTTTCAAAAGAAAAACCTTCGTTCACATTTCCAAAAATGTTTTAGCCTCAAAATCATATTTATCATTTTGTTATATTTTGATTTCAAAATTGTCCTTGATATTTTAGCCTCAAAATCTATTTTAATATTATATTTACTTTAGTTTATTTACTTTGATTTTAAATATATTTTAGTATATATACATATATACATTCATAAGTATTTCTACTTCTAAATACCTTCTACAAATACATAGAGTCCATTTGAATAAAGTTGCATATGTTTTAAATCATCATTTTCAAAGTAAAGCAAATCATCACTTTTTACTAGACCATGTCGACATCCTATTTACCTGTCATGTCGACATGCTTCCCGTTACAGCAAAGGTTGTTTTCAAAAGAAGTGTCTATTCGTTTAAACCTCTTCGAATGGACACATCCATTCATTCTCTATAAATAGAGATTGTTATGGACATTTTCCAGTAACTACTTTCTTCATTTTTCTCTCCTCTTTACTCTCTTATCTTGTTTGATTCTCTGCCACTCTCTCCAAAGAATCTCAGTGCTTATCAGAGTTATAGATACATTTGTACTCAAAGAAACTTGTGTGGGGTTATAAAGGTGTGATCGTGTCCTTGGAAATCGATCGGGTGAACTTGTGTCCTGTGAATCAAGTGGTTCTACCCAGAGACCTGAGAATCTGGAGGGTGTACCTCATTGCCTTGGAATCGAGGGATTGTAATCTAGATTATTGTTGAATAGAAAGCCGTACGGGTTGTGCGGGACTGGATGTAGGGTAACACCGAACCAGTATAAAATTCCTGGTGTGTTCTTTCCTTTACGTGCCTTTTATTTATATTTGCATTTGTTTGTGATTCTGTGATTTGATCTGTGATTGTGTATTTGCATTAAGTTAGTTAATTCAATTTAAATCAAAGAAGTTTTAAAGAAATTCTTAAAACACTATTCACCCCCTCTCTAGTGTTAAATAGCCTTAAGATCATCTTCCGCGTCCCTTTCACAACTTGTACGGATGAATGTATTGCATTTCATTTCTAGATCATATTGATTGATCTCTATGAATGTATCATCTGTTTGGTGGCGGAGAAGGAAAATTCTCTTAGCTTATCACCCTTTCATGAGACGTACGAGCTTAGGAGTTATACGTTTGTAAAAATTAGTTGTGTGATTGTGAAATGGAAAAGTGGCATTTAAAAGTGGAATATGTTCCATATAAAAGGTAATCGTTACCACAAAGCCTCACACCTAGGAATGGTGAAACAGGGGATGCTTTAAGACAAAGTGGATCACAACTAATCAGGGTATGAAATCACCGTCTAGATGGATAAAATTTCTACTCGCTATAATGTCCGGTTCAAATTATGTGGTTTATGCTATGAGACGTCTCGGATAGGTCGGTAACGGCCGGGTGATGTAATACTCAGTGCTATTCATATATTATATTTTCGGATAGACCAGTCTTAATTCACATGAAGACCAACATAGGGGCCTCAGGTGCATTCCTATAGAAATGCATTGGACGGGCGGTAGCCCCTTACCTTGCTATTCAGTTGGAAATCCAATATCCAATAAGTGCCGTAAGGACTTAGTTGTGCAAAGTACGGAAATGTGTGGTGTAAATATTTTAGCTAAGATTTATAAGTTTATTTGTAGATGTTTTCAAAAAAAAAGAATGTCTTAAAATTAATATCCCTTATTTCTTGTAGCAAAGATTTTGGTTTCATAAGATAAAAACTCATTACGCGTTTATGTGTGGCGTGATCTTATGAGATACCCTTTTGTTTTCAAAACCCGTATTTTGAGTTTACACACTAGTCCCATGATTGACCCAGAGTTTATTTCCTTTTCCTTAAACTCTGGGTGCCCTAATTTTTCCAGGCAGCCTAGTAGTCAGGTTTAGTTAGAAGAAATTAGAAAGAGCTCAGAGCATGGAGTTAGAAGATTCTTCAGTGGACTATTACCTCTTTTTCCACCACACTTGTATACTATCATACTTCGCTTTTGTATAGAAGGAGATTTATAACTATCCATGTTTAACTCTAATAAATGTATTTAAAATTTCCACCGTAAAGAATTTATATACTAAAATAATATATGTTATTCCATTCATGTAAGATTATGTTCTATGTCTATTTTTCCTTTTACCATTAAGAAACCGCCTTTCCAGCAAATTGAGTTTGTGGCATGTGAATACCAAGGATGTATTAGTGTCGATTTCCTAGGGTCGAAGAAACTGTTCATATATCAATATATTAATAATACTACACATAACATCTCTAGCTTGAGTTTGCTCAACCCTAAAGATATGCAAGTCATTTATTAATATATAAATGGCTGAGGACAACTCTTATATTAAAGATTTATAATCTTCAGTATATTTAATTGAGTGATATCGACTTATGGAGTAATATATTTCTTATGAAATATCCTTGTGAATCAAATGTCGGACACATCAGAAATCACGATATACGTACTTTTACGTATGTATTATTTCTAATGTCTATTTAGGGTTTCCTTAATGTTTCACCTTTAGTTTATACATTTATATTAGATAAGTTTTATTATTATACAACTTACACTTTATTTAACTTATATAATATTCTATGTATAACATTATCTTAATTAAATCTTATTTAATTAATTAACACTTTAATTAATTATTATATTATTCAGTTATAACATATTATATTGAATATATATATATATATTATAACTATTATAGTAATACACATATATCTTTTATGTATATAATATGTATTTTAATTTATTAATTAAACAATTTTAGTTAAATTTTATTAATTTTGAAAATTCTTTTATACACACATGTATACTCATATTGTCATAAACAATTTAAGACAACCTAACTTATATCATTATATATATATTATACATGTATATATATATTTAGTTAATTAACTTATTTAATTATTTAATTCATTTATTTTACTAACCTTATAAATAAATAACATTTTTGAAATTAATTTTATAACATTTTGAAAAATAATATTATAACTTTTATAATATGTGTTATATTTTAAATTTAAACTTTTATTTTAATTCTCAAAACAACTTGAAAATCTATATTATAACATTTATAATATGTTTCTTATTTTAAATTTAAAATATTAAAATTTAATTTCAAAACAATTTTGAAATTAGCCAAATGCCTACTTCAAATTCGGTTTTTTCTATTAGGGATAACCTTCTAACTTACCTCTCCCTCTCGGACCAGATGAGTAGCCAGGTAGCGCAGAGTACTTGATTACCCAAACCCAACCTTAGATACTACTTTTCTAGAATCCCTACTATATGGTTAGGCTTTAATAAGTTAGCCCTAATATGCTAATTTAGACTGCATAGGCTATTTGGCTCTGAAAGTGTGATGATTTGCCTTTCTTACACCCAAAGATGATACTTAATACATCCTCGGTATTCATATACCGATCATCTAATTGTTTAAAAGACAGGTCGTAGGGTAAAGAAAAATAAAGGACAAGGAAACAAACACAGATTTTTCTTACAACGTCAGAGTTACATAAACATCATCATAGAATAGTACATATTATTACTCCAAAATGTTACATAAAAGTTACAACAAGTACTACTCCTAACAAAGGCGGCTATATCAGCCTAGCCAAACTGCTAATATGTAATATATAGTCACATCGGAAATAAACGTAACCACTAGATGATGATGAAAGCTCCTACTCCGTACTGCTTCCCAAAATGCTCTAAAGAAATTTGAATACTTTGCTACTCATAAAAATTTGAGTACCCAAGAGTTTAAGGGAAAGAAATAATACTCTAGGTCAGACATGGGTCTGGTGTGAGTAAAGCATAAACTTTGTAAAAACCTTTAAACCAAAGGTATCTTGTAAGACTACGCCGCACATAAACAAGGACAAGTTTTTTCCTTACGATAACCAAAACATTTATATATAAAAATCCTCTGATATTATCATAATGTCTAGGTTTAAAATAAATATAGAATCATAGCAGAAATTATTACATTAATTAAATTCTAACATAATAGGTATACAACTAAGTCCGAAGGCTCATACTGGAAAATGGATTCCAACAAATGGCAAGGTAAGGGACTACCTTCTTTACAGTACATCTCTAGATAAAATGTACCACGGGCTACAAATGCATTTTTCCCTCCACCAACATAGGACTGGCTTACCCCTTATTGGATAGTGCCAAATATGATCACCCCTTGGCTGTAATCAACAACTATAAAGGGATCTTGCAGCATATATAAACCATAAATATTGCTCTAGATTAGGTAATGATCATACTTTAATGGGCGCGACCCACATAGCCCTACTGCATTTACCCTGTTTTAGCCATTTACTGGTTGTGAGGCTTGAGGTTATGCTTTTACCTTTCCTTCTAGCTGTCCATCATGGAGTGCTAAAATTGCCCGCCACGCAATCAATGCAATGATAGTATCCATCCATACGTGTTGTTCCGAGATCAAACAAACATTCAACATTTACTATCTCCCATTTTGGAATCACCCTTAAGAAGAATAGTACAGCTTCATGGCATACTTCATAACGATCCATCATAAGCATTATTAGTTTGGAGTGGAGCGGATAAATCATACCTATCGAAACTCGATTTCTCCAAACTAAGCGATAATTTTCAACCAACTCAATTTTGGTTCTTTGGAAGTATGCAACAAGTATTCGAGCCCTAACTAGGGAACTTGAATATACACACATACTTCTTGAGTTAAAACAGGTTAAGTTATAAATAGCGGGTAATCCACTATTTAGAATGATTATACAAAGTTTACATACGGATAATCATATATTTAAACGAACTGTCTTTCGTACACCTAAAGACGACACTTAATACATCACCAGTATTCACGTGCCAATCATTTAAGTGTCTGAAAGGCAGGTCGTTTGGGGTGAAAGAAAGAAAAAGACAGAACAAAATCTCACATCGTGACGAGTAATATATAATAAACACAAAATCTTTACAAAAAGAAATCTTCTTTATTTATACACAACATTAGAGTACACTAACCTATTATCAACCTGGGCATTTATAATAGCCTGTCCTTACAATTGCTGATAAATGCAGACAAAAAAACAAAACAGAATAACGGAAGAATATAAGGTATGTGAATACATCTTGGAGGATCCAGCTTATCTCCTGAAAGCCCTAAAGAATCCAACTAAATCTAGAAAAATGGCCAGGCTGACTCGAGCATTATAAGGAAATAACGCCCAGATTAGTCTGGTAAGCCAGCTTAAGAAAGTGCAATCAAACAATCATATTGATTTCTACATTTGAAAGCCCTTTTAAAATAAAAGGTATCTCGTAAGACTACGCCCTACATAAACACAAACGGGTTCCTACCTTACGATAACCAAATCTTTTTTATATAAAATCCAGAGATATTATGATAATGTCTAGAATACAAATACATATTAGTCATAGCTGAAATTGTTACATTATTAAATTTAACTAAGGTAAACAATCAAGTCCAAAGGCTCTTATTGGAAAATGGATTCCAACGACGAAAGGTAAGGGTCTGCCCATCGAATTCGTACACCTCTAAATAAAATGTACGGGAGGCTACAATACGTTGCACCTCTGCTACTCACGATCGGCCCTATCCATTACTGGATAACATTGAATATGATCACACCTTGGTTGATAAACAACTATAATAGCCTCCAAGCATACATAACTATCGACTCTAGTTATGGGATGATCATACCATAATGGGAGCGACCTACATAGCCATGCTGCACATCCCTGCTTTATTCATTTTCCGATTGATGAGGCTTGAGGCTATGATTACCTTTTATATAGCAAACCATCTTTGAATGCTAACACTTCCCTCTAGGCAGAAATACAATGCCAACATTCATTCATACAAGTTCGTTCTAGGTCTGAATGAAACCGAAGACACTACCTCTACCACATCCATTTTTGAATCACCCTCAAGATTAGTAGCACGTAGCCCTTGCACTTCAAAAGCTCCGGCTTCGATCCATACTCTTCAAGATGTCTTCAGTTCGAAATGCTTATGTTGGTTCGAAGTGGTTTTCAAATAATATATCCAATCCCAGTCTCTAAACCAGTAAAGATAATTTCTGGTAAACTCATCCATGGTTCTTTTGGAAATAACCAAACAACACATAGGAGCAGGGATCACCCCCTAACCATTTAAGTGGATGGATCTACCTATCATTTGTCGTAGGAGAACAAAACGATATTTACACGCACAGTACAGAATCATCGAATATGACTATGCCATATAACTCATGTGTTTCTCCTAGATATTTCCAAAGTTATATTTTGGTCCAGATTTGATAATTGATTATTTGACTATCAAATAAACAAACAAGCAACAATCTAGAGATTTAATTACCCATAGAAACCACTAAGCCTCAAAAGAAATCTTTTATTTATTTAAATCTCTTTCCAAAATATTTATCAAAATATTCATATACTTATTTCACTGGCATAAGTATATTCATAAAACATTGTGAAAGATTGCTTATTTTAAAATCATATTAAAAAGGATAAAAACAAGTGTTATTTAAAATAGAAATAAGGATAACCCCAAACACTATTCCTTCGGTGTTAAGTGTGACGACCCGACTTTCCAGACCCGGAAAATCGAACCATTTTAGTTAAGAAGAAGAGGTAGAAGAAGAAAAATAGAAAACAACATCAGAATTTAACCATCGCAGTGGAATAAAATATAATATATATCAACAGATCTTTACACAAATCAAAAACTATATCTGTTTATACAATACATCATCAGAATATATCATCAGAGTACATCAACATCCATAACATACAACTGAATACACAGCGGAAAAATAATAGCAAGTACGGGAGTATGCATCGTCATCCAGCTCGTCTCCTGAGCTCCACAGCATCATATCCTGTATCCTATAATACTCGGTCTGACCCGAGCATCATATAAAACAATACCCGAGTCAGTCTGGAATACCAGCGTGAGAAAATCACACTCAAATTGATTATTAAAGTTTCAAAATCCTTTGAAAACAAAAGCATCTCGTAAGACCATGCCACAATAAACATGTCGGGTTTTTACCTTACGATAGCTAAAACACTTTTTATAAAAATCCTCTGATATTATAATAGTGTCTATGGAAAGTAAAATAGAATCTAGCTGAAATGCTTGCATCTCACATTTCAACAATAGTTGGGCACAATCAAAACCGTACAGGCACGTAGGGAGAATGGATTTCCAACGAATGACTAGGCACTGGGGTACCACCTGTCACAGTATGTGGCCTAGATCACAGTACCGAGGAGTACGCCCGCTCCCCTGCAACACAAGGCCGGAATCATCCCTTACTGGATAATTCCAAATAAAATCACCCCACGATTGGGATCAGCAACCGCAACACTAAGCCGAAATAAAAGGGACATCTAGACAGGGATGACCTTACTCTCAAGTGGGGGCTACCCACGAAGCCTTGCTGCATAACCCCTGATTTTCAGTCATTCCCGGTTGATGAGGCTTGAGGCTAAACGATACCTTTATAGCACATATCCCTTAGAATGCCCATCGTCCACCTGACGATGTCACGAAAGCATTCATCCATACAAGTCCGTCCCGGGTTCGAACGGAACCGAAGGCACTATTCCTACTACATCCATTTTGGAAATATCCTCAGGATTAGTAACGACTAGCCCTTGCACTTTACAGCTCCATCTTCGACTCTGAAATCGTTTTCACGAAACGTACAAACCGGATCGAAGTGGTATTCGAGTCTCCAGACCTAGAATCCCGGTATACGGAAACTCGATCCCGGTCTCTTCGAAACGATCAGCGCATTGGCCAATATTGATAGTCGGTTATTTAACTATCAATTAACATCCACAAGCAACCATCACACAATAAATAATTTTCCACATTATTTATTTGTCTCAAATATCCTTTACAAGATATAATTCCATTTTCAACTCCCTTTGAAAACAGTTTCAAAACAGTTTCCGCTTACGGAATACATTTCCCAAATAATTATTTCCACTGAATCACCAAGTACAAAATACTTTTAATTTTAAAATAATTTAAAACACTTTATTTTAAATATATCTTATAACATTGAAATCAAACTACTTTAATACTTTATTAAAAATATATACTTTAAAATAAACCACTTTATAATATAAACTAAATTTCTCCTTTTAAAACATAATAGCAAATCACTTTTATATAATTACTACAATAATAGATTTTTGAAAATACTTACTTAGGAAATTAACATTTAGAAAAAAATCAATTTTCTAAAACATGCTTTTAAAAACACAATTAGAACTTTTAACTTATATTAAAAAATTTCTTTGAAAACGTACTTGGCTATCCAGAGAAATACACTTCTCATTTCCATCTTTTAAAAATAAATCAACATTTATTTTTAAACCAATTCATATTCCTTTATAAATTCCCACCTTGAATTTATATTTCAAATATCCGCTGATATTTTATTTCACTTTATAAGCCCAGTTTATCTCTTCAAAATCTCATTTCTCTTTAAAGTTTCAAATCCAAAAATATTTAAATCAATTTACAATTGATTCTCCAATTTCATTTACTTTGAAATAAATTTCCTAACTTAATCCATTTATTTCCAAATTCATTAACTTCCAGATTTTATTTCTCATTATGATTTAAAATCTTTAAACTGAAACTCAAGTTCCAGATTTTACCAAATTCCTTCTTTCTTTTTAATTACATTTAAACATTGAATAAAAATAAATTATTTATTCCTTTAAATAATATCACATAAGTTTTTAAATTCAATATTTCACAGTTTATTCAAAATTCCTCTTTCCATATTTATTAAAATTTTGGAAATCACTTTTATTCTTAATCAGATTCATTCTCAAATTTATTCCAAACTCTTTATAATTATTTTACTTAAATATTTACTCTTTTATTTCTTTTCAAAATTTCCATTCTAGAGATTTTGATAACTCAGCATATCCAAATCGGTCCAACCAAACCATAACATCCAATTTTCCATATAATTCATCACAGGATATCAAAAATCATATCACACGAATATTTAAACAAAATTAAATATTTTGAGGAATCCAGTTGGATCCCTCCAACCTGTTTCCCTGCATCCACAGATGTTAGCACAATACCAATTCCACTTCGAGATGGAATATCGCGGTATATGGGATTAAATAAATATCATCCGCTATTATGCGGCGCATAGGGTCTCATCCGCTATATAAATGCGGGAATATCAACAACTCCAATATATACATATGCCAATATATATATATTGGTATATACTACTATATACCATATCAATCAAATCAATCAATTCAATCATCCATCAATATTTAAATTTAACCAATTAAATTTAAATTATAATTTAACTGAGTGAGATTAACTCACCTTTGCCTCTTATATTAGCAATCCGATCCATCTTGCCAATTCCTCTATAAATTCTAGACCTTGAATAACATTATATAACTTATCAATATTCTAAATAGTCAAACAGTTAATTACCATTTAATTAGTTACCCTAAACAATCAATTACTTCTTAGATTACTAAAAAATAAATTTTAACCCATTTCCTTAAGATAAATAATTCCTAGTAACTAAAATAATCTTATAAGTAAATTGATCGAGTTAATCACCTATATATATATATAATTTCTAATTTACTTATATATATACATTTATTAAATTGAATTTCCAAAAAGAAGGATAAAATTTCTACAGATTAAAACCTATCTAATCTATATACTTCTTTTCTTCTTTTTTCTGTCTGTTCTTATCATATTTCTTTTCTGTATTTAAAAACTGCCTTTACTATAAATGTATTCACGTATCATCAAATTCGAATTGGACAAGATGGATAAAAGAAATTGCATACCTCTCTATCAACTCGAACCCAGGCCTGAACCTCTGCCATCGATGTAGCTGTCTCGCCGAACCAAGTCGCGACCCTCATCAAACTGCTTCGCCGATTTCGTCGACCTCACATCCATACGCTCGCTCAACGCCCACTTCGCAGCCTCCCCACATCGCCAGACCCATCGCGAGTCTCTCCGCTTCGTGCCCTAGCTCCAGTTCGCGGCTACCTGACGATCGACAACCCTCGCCTACGCTACCCTTACAACACAGAACCCGCCTCCCCTCGCGGTGGTGAACACGCCGCGAGCCTTCCACTTCATCGCCGAGACATCCCCTTCGAGTCGAATAGCCGAGCAAGAATACCATGGATTTGAATTTAGATCGATGTCCCCCCCCCTTTCGATTTTAATTTATTCGCTCTGAAGAACTGGAACGAGAGGTGGGATATATTTTTCGTGTTCGAATTTAAACTGAGAAGAAGGAAATTTTTTTTTTAATTCGATTTCATTTCGAATTGGAGGGGATAAGGGAAAGGATATGCAGTTATACTGGGATGGAATGGCGTGTTATAGAAGATAGGCCTTTGACTTGAAGTTATAAAATATTATTTATCACCGAAAATATCTCGTTTGTTTTCTGAAGGAAGCCCCCTTTTTCTTCTTCGTACCCGGAAATGAAGAGAGGGAGGAACATGTAATTTTAAGGAACGAGAAACGTGAGGGTGAAGATAAGGGTAGCATGTAAAAATTAGCTTGCGTGTTTTCAGGGAACGAGATGATGTTTTGTACGCTGAGGTGAGATGAGTTTGACTAGTTGAAATATTATATTTAAATTCTGAATCAGCTATTAACAATTAAATTTCCAACGCGTTTATCTATCGTATGTTCACACCACAACTCCAAACACTACGAAAATTGAAATCCGGTAATAATACAATATTACGGATCCAATAGAACTGGTTTCGTCGAATTTCGAGACTGTGCCTCGGAAGGCTATTTTAAATTCAATTTAAACGATATATTTTAAAAACTGAACAAAACACTTTTAAATTCAAATTTAAAAGTTCTATCACCTTCAGTGTTATTAATATGAATTTTACAAGCTTTCAAATTACTTTTAACAGCTTAAAATTCAGATTTCACATTTTTACCCAACTCCAATTGTTTAATTCCATAATTTAATTATCAAATAAATAGTGGTATTTGAAATTCTAGTTAATAATTAACTTTTGAATATTTAAAATCAATTAAATATCCAATTTCAAATGCTCAAAAATTCAGGGTCGTCACATTCCTTCCCCCTTAAAAGAATTTCGTCCCCGAAATTACTAGTTAAGAGGAATGATTCAATCCCCTTTAACTATTTCCTTAACCCAAATAGTTTTAACCACCTCCCAAAACAATCTTTTATTAGTGATACACTAATCATCTTTTAACTTCCCAAACTTATTCATAAGTTCAACCCATACCACCTACTTATCCATTCAAATTTGAATTCAAATTTTGAACTATCAAAATTTCCTTAAAATTTTTCTAACTCTTAAAATTTTCGAAAAATTTCGCCAGCGTCTCCTTTGCGCGGCTAGCTCGGTACTACTACAAAATGGCTCTACGGCCTCCCAATCTCAAAAATAAAACAAAAAGCCAAGTGGCTGGATCAAAAACCCAATCAAATTTCATATAGAAATTCAAATACATACCTTTTTTGTCGGGCCATTAAATTTTATCTTCTAAAATCAAAAATCCCAATTTATCCATTGCTTTTATACACCTGTATATCCTATTAAGCAATAATATCCAATCATAGGATTCAAAATCATTTTAGACATTTCCTTTACAAATTTCAATATTTGTTTTACTTATGCCCGTACGATGCACATATATCATTCGTACGCAATATCACATTCGATCACACAATTTCACTTCCGAACTAGTATCGTCCACCCGACTTTCTAGTGCGGACTCAGATCTGGTTTCTTGATCAGAAACCGTCATTCTCCTTGCATAGCCACAAACTATGATAGAGAATTACCAGAATCAATCAACAATCCATATCCAGGTTCGCCGTTGAAAATCGAGTGAAAAATTCCAACTCGGATCGATATATCTATCTCGAAATTCTGTGTTCGACATCTGGACCAAATAGCTATGCGAATAAAATAATATACGTACATCTTACGTATAAATTCCAATTGATTATCAATTATATCAATTTCCTTTTTATTCACATTCATTTAATTGCTATTCACTTATCACACTTATCCCATTCACATCTTCATATTTTAATCGTCATTCAATTATTCACCTAGAATAATTTTCCTCCATACCAAATTTACTTAAGAATTCACCATTCATTTCTTAAGTCCAATATAAACATATTATATACTTCTTGGATTTGTTTTACTTCATTTTTGAAGTTTATATTTATTTTCACTTCCCCATTTAAGTTTATTTTCATTACTATTTACTTAGTCCTTACAATTTCATTTAAACTCAATTTGGCTTCCATTTTGAATATGGATTAGTTTCACTTACTATTTAATTTAAACCTCAAATGACAGTTTATTTACGAACTTTACTTTCTTTAGTTCCTTTGATTTCACTTCACCTTACATTCACATTTGAATTAGATTTCAATATCCAGTTTTAATTTCATTTGCTTAACAAATTTAAATCATTTATCGTAAATGAAAATTTCCAAAAATTTTCTAACTCCCAAAATTTATGGAAAATTTTGGCAGAGTCTCCTTTGTACGGAGGGACTTCTGCGATATCGCAGGATGCACAAAAATGTATATACATCGGCCTCAGGCCGGAAAAAGAAACAAAACAGTTCATATTTCCTATTTTGAATTTTTGGCGTAGGCGTACCTTTATTTTAGCATTTTTAAAGCAAGCGATGATTTATTTAGCATTCAACGCAATCCACAATGCAGCCGAACGGCTTCCCTGAACCTGTACTAACTCCATTTAAACTGATAAGTGACAATTTAAGAAAATTCTATTAACATCCCATTAAATTCCAATAGCAAATCAATAGTTTTCATAGGCAATGCACTTAAAATAATTTCCATAAGCAATTTATATGGTTTTAATACAATTTTAATCGCTTACAACCAATTCACATACCGTTTCTATTCAATTCAATGGTTTGCAATTCATTTTCCTCCATTCTATTCATTTTTAAGCGAAATGAATCCATATCCATTTCAATTGATTCAATTCAATTTAATTTGCATTTCACACTTGCGTTCCTTTTATTCCATTTGAAATCATTTCACAATTTCTTTTCTTAAGTCGAGCATTTATTCAAATGTTGACTTAAGCTATTCCACTTCCAAACTCAAATTACTGTTTCCTTGTAAACAATTTATAATTCAAATCTTTGGTTTGATTTTTCATTTAATCAAATCTATTCCATTTATTAATTTAATTCAATTTATATATTCACTTATTCATTTTAAATTTTCAATTTCCATATTCAACTTATCATGAATTTATTTAATTATTAACAAGGAAATTCCAAATTTATTTTTTTACTACTTGAATTTATATACAGATTTACCATCTTATTTAACACCCAGTTCACCTTTCATCCAACTAATTCAACTTGACTCGATTAAAATCCCATTTCAATTTTCAATTTCAATTCATTAATTCACAAATGTAGCTTCATTGGTTTATTCACAATTTCACTTCTTCTCAATTTGAATCTTATTCCAAATCAACTTCCACTTGAATTTATTTACAACTCAACCATTCTTCTTACAATCCAATTCAAATATCCATTCATACTTCAACTTTTATTACCAAATTTTAAGTTCTATTAGCATACCCAGTTCACTAATTCTATTCCAAATTAGTATACTCCCATTTTATAATTCAGTATTTAATCTTTATCCACAAATATTTACTTTAGTAAATTTTCTCGGGTTTAATCTATTATTATAATTCGTGTTTTGGATTTTATGCCAATCCGAAATAACTAACAATTAAATTTTGATTCTTATTTCACAACTTAAATACAACTAGAATTTTATTTTATTAGTAACGGTCATTTCTAATTAGATTTTATTTTAGCTCAGATTTATTTAACTCAATTCGATTTCAACTCAATTCGAATACAACTGGATTAATTTGATTCAATTTTATTCAAATACGACTGGATATTATTTTTAACCTATTTTAATATTTTCAATCCAGTCAAATTTTTATTTCCCAATCCAAATCAATTTCATTTTTAACTTTCCACTTTACATGTTAATTCTAACACCCAAAGCTTATATTTCCTTCCTGTTTGAAAATCATTTCAAGATATAAGCTTACAACCCATTTTATCAGGATTTCCCTTTTTTTAAACACCCGGCTTTTAGTTTCAAATTATTTTGAAATCTCCACTTATTTCAAAATCACATTTCTCAAATATTTAAACCAATCCCGGTTTTTTTTTTTCCAACAAATTTCCTTTGGAAATTTCAAAAACAACTAGCTTTTCTGAATAAATCAATTTGGCAGCAATTCGTCACTCAGGAGTTCGAAAATAAATTCTGAAGATGCGGCCGTCATCCTCCGAATTATTTCCAGCAACTGAAATGAATTTATTGCTATATCCCTTTCAAAAATTTATTTGAAACAATTTCCCTTCCAGAAATACTTTCCAAAATAATAATGCTTGTGTTTATCTTCAAAACACTTTGAAAACACTTCCAAATATCCATGGTTTAAATTTACCGTTTGATTAAATCAAACTTTTAGTTATAATTCATTTTTACAATTCATATTTATACAAATATCCATTGGTTAAGTAAATCATTCTGATTTTACAATCTTACCATATTTTTTCAATTTTAATTTGTCAGAATATTTTCATCCAAACATCCAAATATATAATAATTTAAAGAAATATTTCTTTTATATCAAAATACATTTTTCGGGTAAAATTATTTCATCTACCCGTTTCAAAACAATATTGTGTCGAATTGTTCTATTCGAGTGTTTAGAAACCCCTTCGATACAGTTGCGCAGACTGTGCCGACGAAGGTTCATATACCACTCAATAAATCAACCAACACAATATAAAACCATTTTATATTCACTAACAAGTACGCGCTCATATCTATTTATACTCTCAAAATTTCCCACCAGAGCCAAGGTTATCGCCAACCTTTGCTCTGATACCAACTGTGACGACCCGACTTTCCAGACCCGGAAAATCGAACCATTTTAGTTAAGAAGAAGAGGTAGAAGAAGAAAAATAGAAAACAACATCAGAATCTAACCATCGCAGCGGAATAAAATATAATATATATCAACAGATCTTTACACAAATCAAAAACTATATCTGTTTATACAATACATCATCAGAATATATCATCAGAGTACATCAACATCCATAACATACAACTGAATACACAGCGGAAAAATAATAGCAAGTACGGGAGTACGCATCGTCATCCAGCTCGTCTCCTGAGCTCCACAGCATCATATCCTGTATCCTATAATACTCGGTCTGACCCGAGCATCATATAAAACAATACCCGAGTCAGTCTGGAATACCAGCGTGAGAAAATCACACTCAAATTGATTATTAAAGTTTCAAAATCCTTTGAAAACAAAAGCATCTCGTAAGACCACGCCACAATAAACATGTCGGGTTTTTACCTTACGATAGCTAAAACACTTTTTATAAAAATCCTCTGATATTATAGTAGTGTCTATGGAAAGTAAAATAGAATCTAGCTGAAATGCTTGCATCTCACATTTCAACAATAGTTGGGCACAATCAAAACCGTACAGGCACGTAGGGAGAATGGATTTCCAACGAATGACTAGGCACTGGGGTACCACCTGTCACAGTACGTGGCCTAGATCACAGTACCGAGGAGTACGCCCGCTCCCCTGCAACACAAGGCCGGAATCATCCCTTACTGGATAATTCCAAATAAAATCACCCCACGGTTGGGATCAGCAACCGCAACACTAAGCCGAAATAAAAGGGACATCTAGACAGGGATGACCTTACTCTCAAGTGGGGGCTACCCACGAAGCCTTGCTGCATAACCCCTGATTTTCAGTCATTCCCGGTTGATGAGGCTTGAGGCTAAACGATACCTTTATAGCACATATCCCTTAGAATGCCCATCGTCCACCTGACGATGTCACGAAAGCATTCATCCATACAAGTCCGTCCCGGGTTCGAACGGAACCGAAGGCACTATTCCTACTACATCCATTTTGGAAATATCCTCAGGATTAGTAACGACTAGCCCTTGCACTTTACAGCTCCATCTTCGACTCTGAAATCGTTTTCACGAAACGTACAAACCGGATCGAAGTGGTATTCGAGTCTCCAGACCTAGAATCCCGGTATACGGAAACTCGATCCCGGTCTCTTCGAAACGATCAGCGCATTGGCCAATATTGATAGTCGGTTATTTAACTATCAATTAACATCCACAAGCAACCATCACACAATAAATAATTTTCCACATTATTTATTTGTCTCAAATATCCTTTACAAGATATAATTCCATTTTCAACTCCCTTTGAAAACAGTTTCAAAACAGTTTCCGCTTACGGAATACATTTCCCAAATAATTATTTCCACTGAATCACCAAGTACAAAATACTTTTAATTTTAAAATAATTTAAAACACTTTATTTTAAATATATCTTATAACATTGAAATCAAACTACTTTAATACTTTATTAAAAATATATACTTTAAAATAAACCACTTTATAATATAAACTAAATTTCTCCTTTTAAAACATAATAGCAAATCACTTTTATATAATTACTACAATAATAGATTTTTGAAAATACTTACTTAGGAAATTAACATTTAGAAAAAAATCAATTTTCTAAAACATGCTTTTAAAAACACAATTAGAACTTTTAACTTATATTAAAAAATTTCTTTGAAAACGTACTTGGCTATCCAGAGAAATACACTTCTCATTTCCATCTTTTAAAAATAAATCAACATTTATTTTTAAACCAATTCATATTCCTTTATAAATTCCCACCTTGAATTTATATTTCAAATATCCGCTGATATTTTATTTCACTTTATAAGCCCAGTTTATCTCTTCAAAATCTCATTTCTCTTTAAAGTTTCAAATCCAAAAATATTTAAATCAATTTACAATTGATTCTCCAATTTCATTTACTTTGAAATAAATTTCCTTACTTAATCCATTTATTTCCAAATTCATTAACTTCCAGATTTTATTTCTCATTATGATTTAAAATCTTTAAACTGAAACTCAAGTTCCAGATTTTACCAAATTCCTTCTTTCTTTTTAATTACATTTAAACATTGAATAAAAATAAATTATTTATTCCTTTAAATAATATCACATAAGTTTTTAAATTCAATATTTCACAGTTTATTCAAAATTCCTCTTTCCATATTTATTAAAATTTTGGAAATCACTTTTATTCTTAATCAGATTCATTCTCAAATTTATTCCAAACTCTTTATAATTATTTTACTTAAATATTTACTCTTTTATTTCTTTTCAAAATTTCCATTCTAGAGATTTTGATAACTCAGCATATCCAAATCGGTCCAACCAAACCATAACATCCAATTTTACATATAATTCATCACAGGATATCAAAAATCATATCACACGAATATTTAAACAAAATTAAATATTTTGAGGAATCCAGTTGGATCCCTCCAACCTGTTTCCCTGCATCCACAGATGTTAGCACAATACCAATTCCACTTCGAGATGGAATATCGCGGTATATGGGATTAAATAAATATCATCCGCTATTATGCGGCGCATAGGGTCTCATCCGCTATATAAATGCGGGAATATCAACAACTCCAATATATACATATGCCAATATATATATATTGGTATATACTACTATATACCATATCAATCAAATCAATCAATTCAATCATCCATCAATATTTAAATTTAACCAATTAAATTTAAATTATAATTTAACTGAGTGAGATTAACTCACCTTTGCCTCTTATATTAGCAATCCGATCCATCTTGCCAATTCCTCTATAAATTCTAGACCTTGAATAACATTATATAACTTATCAATATTCTAAATAGTCAAACAGTTAATTACCATTTAATTAGTTACCCTAAACAATCAATTACTTCTTAGATTACTAAAAAATAAATTTTAACCCATTTCCTTAAGATAAATAATTCCTAGTAACTAAAATAATCTTATAAGTAAATTGATCGAGTTAATCACCTATATATATATATATAATTTCTAATTTACTTATATATATACATTTATTAAATTGAATTTCCAAAAAGAAGGATAAAATTTCTACAGATTAAAACCTATCTAATCTATATACTTCTTTTCTTCTTTTTTTCTGTCTGTTCTTATCATATTTCTTTTCTGTATTTAAAAACTGCCTTTACTATAAATGTATTCACGTATCATCAAATTCGAATTGGACAAGATGGATAAAAGAAACTGCATACCTCTCTATCAACTCGAACCCAAGCCTGAACCTCTGCCATCGATGTAGCTGTCTCGCCGAACCAAGTCGCGACCCTCATCAAACTGCTTCGCCGATTTCGTCGACCTCACATCCATACGCTCGCTCAACGCCCACTTCGCAGCCTCCCCACATCGCCAGACCCATCGCGAGTCTCTCCGCTTCGTGCCCTAGCTCCAGTTCGCGGCTACCTGACGATCGACAACCCTCGCCTACGCTACCCTTACAACACAGAACCCGCCTCCCCTTGCGGTGGTGAACACGCCGCGAGCCTTCCACTTCATCGCCGAGACATCCCCTTCGAGTCGAATAGCCGAGCAAGAATACCATGGATTTGAATTTAGATCGATGTCCCCCCCCCTTTCGATTTTAATTTATTCGCTCTGAAGAACTGGAACGAGAGGTGGGATATATTTTTCGTGTTCGAATTTAATCTGAGAAGAAAGAATTTTTTTTTAATTCGATTTCATTTCGAATTGGAGGGGATAAGGGAAAGGATATGTAGTTATACTGGGATGGAATGGCGTGTTATAGAAGATAGGCCTTTGACTTGAAGTTATAAAATATTATTTATCACCGAAAATATCTCGTTTGTTTTCTGAAGGAAGCCCCCTTTTTCTTCTTCGTACCCGGAAATGAAGAGAGGGAGGAACATGTAATTTTAAGGAACGAGAAACGTGAGGGTGAAGATAAGGGTAGCATGTAAAAATTAGCTTGCGTGTTTTCAGGGAACGAGATGATGTTTTGTACGCTGAGGTGAGATGAGTTTGACTAGTTGAAATATTATATTTAAATTCTGAATCAGCTATTAACAATTAAATTTCCAACGCGTTTATCTATCGTATGTTCACACCACAACTCCAAACACTACGAAAATTGAAATCCGGTAATAATACAATATTACGGATCCAATAGAACTGGTTTCGTCGAATTTCGAGACTGTGCCTCGGAAGGCTATTTTAAATTCAATTTAAACGATATATTTTAAAAACTGAACAAAACACTTTTAAATTCAAATTTAAAAGTTCTATCACCTTCAGTATTATTAATATGAATTTTACAAGCTTTCAAAATACTTTTAACAGCTTAAAATTCAGATTTCACATTTTTACCCAACTCCAATTGTTTAATTCCATAATTTAATTATCAAATAAATAGTGGTATTTGAAATTCTAGTTAATAATTAACTTTTGAATATTTAAAATCAATTAAATATCCAATTTCAAATGCTCAAAAATTCCGGGTCGTCACATTAAGTGTGGAACGAATGTCCATACCACCAAAATTAAAAAGGTCAATTAAAGGAAATCTAAACCTCAAATTCTTTTATAATTTACTTCTATAAATCCTTTTAATAAATCTCTTTTAATTATGGAATCTTCTTTAGTTAAATTCCAACCTATTTATAAACTCCAAGTTAATTTATAAAACTCTTTTATAAATATCAAAACCATTTATGTATTCTTTTTAAATCTCCAAAATCATTTATAAAACTTCTTTAAAAATATCCAAAGTCGCCTATAAAACTTCCTTATAAATGTTCCTTATCAACACAAAACTCCTTTAGTAAATCTCATTTAATAAAGTTCCTCTACTAAACAAAACGATTATTTTAAAACACCTTTAAACAACAAGTTATTATTTTAAAACATCATTCGTTTAATTATATTTAAACCATATTAACAAAATAACGATTAAAAAATATATTCAATTAACTTCAAAAACATCTTTAATAAAATCATTGCTTAATTGTAATTTAAATATCGTACTAAAAATGATAATAAACTTTAAACCCTTTTCAAAAAGGATAAAATGAAATATTTGACTTCACAAAATTAGACAGAGACTTGGTGACCACAATGGTTCATTTAATTGAGTTTAACCTATTTAAGTTATGACATGGGTATTTACATATAAATCAGATATGTAAAAGGAATCAACAATCCACAATCTATAATATATAGGTAAATGTTCAAGTTACCAAAATGGCAGACGAGGATTTGTTTTGCTAAACACCTGTCCAAGTTACTACGATGGCAGAATGGGTTTTTATTCTGCCTAATAGATGTCCACATAACATATTTGGTGAACTACGGTAGAATTGTGATCTATTCTACCAAACAAATGTCAATTATAATTTAATTAGAAGACGATGATTTATTATACTAAACAGATATCATTGGGTTTCATATTCAATTTAGTACATTCACGATTGTTTGGCTACTTAATGTCACTGACAAGAGATCCCTTGGTTTAAAATAAGTTCACTTATAGAAGAAAGCCAACTTAAAATATAACCGATAGAGTTTAAAATAAACTTTTAAATGATTAAATCTCAATTTAATTATAAATTAAATCTTAATTATTCATACTTAAATCATAATTAAACCTTAGTTAATCTTAGTTAACTCTTAACTAATGAACTAATAATTAAACCCTAATTAATTAAAAACTAATTAAATAACGAAACTCTAATTTAATAATAATTCACTACGCCATAGATGGCCTACTGCAACGAAATTACATGGTGTTGCTAGCTATAATGTAACAATAGGTATGCTGATTTTTGTCTATTACAACACTCGCTTCAAGGTGTTAGCATAGGTATCAACAAGATGTTGCAGTAGCTATAGATGTATTCAAATTAAAAAATTAATAAAATTAGCAATCCGCGTGAATACAATCCAACGGTCTACATTTAATCTGGTTGTTAAAATGGATCACCATTGCAATTTGCCCCAAAATTTCATTTTACCACCTGAACTAGTTTAGAGTAGATCCCCTTTTGGTTTTCATTTCAATTCGCTTCCTCCCATTCGCCTCCGCCACCAAATTGTCACCCTCCTCTTCTTCTGCTTCCTCATTCGCCTCCGCCACCAAATTGTCACCCTCCTTTTCTCGTATGTGATAATGGCTGCTCCTATCTTGTTCCTCTTTTGCTCTAAAATTAGGGCTTTGGCCTCGTGTTCGCTCCTATGAGATTAGCTAGGGCTTCGGCCTTGTCTTCGCTCCTGTGAGATTAGCTAGGGCTTCAGCCTTGTGCGATTAGGGCTTCGGCTAATATCGAAGGACCCGATTGATTGTCGATCGATTACAATTGCTGTTCTTCTGATTTGCTTTGGCAATCGATCGTCTCCTTGCTTCGAATACAGCTCCTTCGATTTTGCTTGAGTTCAATTGTGTATTCGGGTATGTAATTTGTTGCTTTTACTTTACTGTATTGCTTGCTTGAACTCGATACTATCTGCCGATGATGTTAATGTGTTTATATAGGGTTCGAACCCCTAGATTTACGTTCGTATATATCTGTTTGAATTTGTCAACTAATTTATCTCAGCCACTTGAATTTGTATCACTTCTGTTTTCCATTATCATGTATATATATATGCATTCATGTATGTATATATGTGTTTGTTGTTGCACTTGAACATGTATATATGTTGCACTAGGTTTGTTTTTTATTTGATGTTGAGGCCTTCTCTTGTATTTAGTTGCCTTCGAGTCATATAAGTTTCTTTCCCTTGTGCCAGTCTTGCTTTGTTTTGGTCTTGGCCATTCACTTGTTAAGGCTGCTTGTTTCATTGATGCATGTTTTTGTATTCACCACTTTGCATTGGTCATTGTATATCTATGCACTGGTCCTTTGAGCCTGTTTGCACTGCCTATATATATACATGTTGTTTCACACATGTATATATGTATGGTTGCTTTCATATGGTAGCTGGACTTGCTCGAGTTCATATTTCTTATATTATCTGACTTCAGTCATTTTTGAAATTGCTGCAGCTCATTCACTTGACACTTCTGTTGGTCTGTATTTTTGAATATGGTTGGAGTTTTGGTTTAATTGTGAGTTTGAGTTCTTTTGTTGAGCTCTGTCCACTGTTGTTTTATGTCTGGCATACAAGTCTGGTATAGTTTGCTCTGACCAATTCATTGAGCATGCTGTTTATTTCTGTAGCATGCTTCTGTTTCATTTTTGTTCTTGTGCATTGTCAACTGCTTGGACCTTGTTGTGCATACTTCTGTTTCATTTTTGTTCTTGTGCATTTGGTTTATTACTGTTGCATGTTGTAGTGTTTTACTTGAATCTTGGTTGCACTGTCCACTTGAGTTCATTTAGCTTTGTCCTTCGTTTGGTTCATCTTGTAGTCTGGTACATTGTTTCATTTTGTATGCATTTTCTTGTATACTTGAATCTGGTTCATTCCAGAAAGTTTTGTTCATTGTATATGTTGTCTTGACAATTTTCTTGAACTTGCACCTGCGTTGAATCCAGCTAATAGCTCGGGTTTGACCTTGTGCTGATATCGTGATTTTATTTGTATTTCACTTGAGTTGAACCCGTCTTTTGATTTGGGTTTGACTTTGTGCTCACATGTCCCTGTAACTTTATCAAATGTATATCGGTGTGCACGGCCTTGTGGCATGTACAATGATACACTGTGCATGTCACAAGTTGTTCGTGTGTGATGAATTCAAAATTAAATGATGACGAACAACCCAAATAACTGAGGCAAATAATATTTTCAAAATTACATTTTATTTTATACTGCAAAAATATTTCCTTTTCAATTTTACTGCGTCAGTGTGTATTTTTGCAGATTGCTCAGATGTTACTGCAAAAATATTTCCTTTTCAATCTTACTGCGTCAGTGTGTATTTTTTATTTTATACTGCAAAAATATTTCCTTTTCAATTTTACTGCGTCAATCTGAAATGGAGTTGAAGACAGGTTTCAAAGAAGGCTCGATCTTCCGAAATCGGATGAATCGGGCGGTGCCCCGGACCCCCGCCGGGACTACGGTGCCCCGGACCCCCGCCGGCGCTGCACCCGGACCCGCTTTTCGCCTCGCCTTCGGCTCGACACTCGGCTCATCATATATTTGTCAGTGTCGGTGTCTGTATAAATTGAAACTGCATATGTAATGAGTGAACTGAGTAATGTAGTGAGGAATATCTGTATATGTGAATATCAGTGTTATTTATCATTGAATTATAAAATAGTGGAGTCAGGAATTTGTACTATTTTAAATGTTGAAATAAAATATTTATTTAAATAAATTACTGTTTGAATATCAAATTCTGTGCAATAGCATTTTATTAAATAAATATTTATTTCTATTAAAAAATCAAATATGCTCTACATTGTGGGCCCCACAAATTCAGAAAGTTAATATCTATAGCAACATTTTGGAATGTTGGTACAAACACCTATGGATGTTGCTATAGACCCAAATAGGGTTCTATTGCAACAATATTTCTTATGTTGCCTTAGATAGTCAAAATGTTGCCTTTGAGGTCTGCGGCAATGCGGCAAAATGCATCACCGAGAAAGTGTTGCCTTTGCCCTTTTTTAGCCTTCAGCAACATTTTTTGGCACATCCTGCATCACTTCTTTGGTGTTGCAGTATGCAATCTATGGCGTAGTGATTAATTAAATAATTGAACTCTAATTAAATAAAAATTATTACTTAATTAATCGTTAATTTAAAAACCTTCTTAGTTAAGTAAATTTTAATTAACTTACTTAATGAATACTTAAGTACTAATTAATTACTAATTACTCCTATTTACCTTTAATTAATAATAATTAATTAACTATTTTACTCCTACTTAATTAAATCATAGTTAACTTTTATACTTAATTAAAGACTTGAAAATGGTTTCAAAAACAATTTAGTTTAAAATATTTTTTTAGTGTTGATTTTCCTGAACTACATCCATAGCAACTATCGCTTTGGATGCAGTAATTTAAGGTTAGTTTCTAAATTACTATCTTTAAACCATTTTACTCTAACTTTGTTTCATTTTTAAACATAAGCAAAAGATTTAGAAAACTAAAAACAAAGTTAAAACTTTGAAAACTTTTATTAAATAAAACTAGTAAGCTCCGTTTGATTTTTCCAAAGGATCTTAAGTCCATTAACATAAAAATTTTAACATCCATAACATACAACATCGTATCCAAAGTTTCACATACAATATCATATCCAAGATCTAAACACACAACATCTCAACTATAAGTAAAGTTCACAAATTTACAAACAAAAGTAAACTTAGACTTCATCCAAGTCTAATTTTCCATCTCATACCACAACGTTCAAATATAACCCAAACACACTTTAATCTAACAAATTTCCATACATATCATACCGCAATTTATACCACATATCGAAGTTAAAAACTTTTTTAAAACAAGAAGTTTACTCACCAAAATTTACCAAACTCTATTTTAATTTTGCAAAAAGGCATAGGATTTGTATTGCTTTGTAAAAACTTGATTTTTGAAGACCTGGGCCAAGAAGGGCTCGGCCATGATCACTCATGGGCTCAGCTATGGGTAGTTATGGAGAATGTGGACTGAAATTTGAAGAAGGAGGAGTTTAAAACAAAGTTTGAAATGAATTTAAAAGGAAAAACTTAAAATTTTAAAACTTTGGAAACTAAAAGAGAAGCCATGAAAGTGTTTTCAAAAAGCTAAGGAAGAAGAGGAAGTTTTGAAAAGTGAGAAATAAGAAATGAAAAAAATGAGAAGAAAATAAGATAATTTTCTTTTACATAAAATGATATATGTTAAAGTACCTTAATACCCTTGTACCTTACCCTCCATTCTTAGTTTGCCACGTCACCTTGTCCCCCTCCTCCCATGGTACTCACACATGTTATGTCCCCCTCCTTCCACTTCATGTGGAAACATGCATTAATGCTACAACGTTCCATATCTAGAGGCCCAAAGCTAAGTGCTACAGATGCTGCAGTCATCCATAGTATTAACTTCCGACGACTAAATACGGCTATGTTAATGGTATCCATAATATCAGAAGCACATGAATATGAAACAAAATCACAAATTTCAAAAACAGTATCTTTGATTACATTTCCAGTTTTGTTTCATATCCAAATTATATAACCCCATAATCGTTTCCCAGGTTCAGATAAAATATAGTTATTACATAAATACGCCAAGAGCGACATATGACAATGCTCCCTTGGTTAACCAGACTACTATATATACAATACGGTGGAATCAATCCAAAATATAACAGCAACTCCTAATTAGCTACCCGTCAGACACCTGCTCATCACTGGAAGCTTTATTCGCCAACCTACTAAAACAAGTAAACCTCAACCCTCAGCCTACTCAAATCAATTTTGAGCACCCGAGAGTTTAAGGAAAATTAACTTCGAGTCAGACATAAAGACTAGTGTGAATAATACTATACATCTCGGTTATCTGATATTAAGTGAGACCATGCCGCTTAACGGAACTGGTTTCCCCTCACTGATATCCTTCTTAAAACATATCTTTTGCAAATTATAATCCTGCAACCAAAACTGGTTAAATCTATAAAGCAATATCACATATATGTACATTACAATTATCATATGGACTATCTGTCCATACACTGTAGTTTTATTTGGCTAACTACTAACCCTTGGCTGACTTGGGCCTACCAAAAAACATAAAAGCCTAACATTTGTTAAATACTTCTCTTTTAGACGGTCTGTCCTTACTTACTTCTCCAGGTCTAACTGACTCTAATGGTTTTGCAGGCTTACAAATTACCTGTCTTTCCTTTTTAAATTCCTTTCTATGTGTAACCTAATTTTAGTCTTACTTGTGACAAAGCCCTACACATTGGAATTTTTGACTAAATTAGATAGGGGCTATGTAACGACCCAGAATTTTAGTCATTCGAAATTAGGATATTTAATTGATTTTAAATATTCACAAGTTAATTTTATAAGTTGAGTAACTTATATTTCAAATATTATAATTTATTTGGATAATTAAATTGTTTAATTTAATATTTGAAATTGCAGAAATAATTTGATTTTGAATCTAATGTGAATCAAAATGATTTATAAAGTTGAATTAAATTCTATTTGAATTAGAATGATGTTGGTAAACTTTTAAAATTGATTTAAAAGCGATTTAATAGAAATTGAAAATTTTATATTTTAATTAACGTGTAAAAATAGTCATTTTTAACACTGTCTCAGATTTCGACGAAACCAGTTTCATTGGATCGTAATGTTATATTATTATAGATTTCAAATTTTGTGTCAATCGGACTTACGGTTTGCTTGTGGGAAGCTGAAACGGATAGAAATTTATTTAAGAAAATTTTAATTAAAATAATTCGATTAAAAAACCTATCTTCCAAATAAGATGGAATTAGCTCTCGATATATATTTCATTGTGTTCAGAATAAGGGTAAAACATTATAAATGCCTGGCGGCACGCTTTGTTTCGAGTTTGAAATTATTTTGGATGAATAGTGCGTGAATAATTTTCTATAAAAGGACCTAACTTTTTCTATTTGCAAACCTTAAAACTAGAAAACCCTAGTTGTCGCTTTCTAATTAATGGCCAAAAAGCTCCAATCTTCTTCCCCAATTATCTCCTAATCTATCCACTATTTTCAAAAACTTTCTTCTGTAAAGCTGTAGAGCTCGGCACGATCTACATATCCAACGACTATGATCAAGAATAAAGCAATGGATCAACGGCAATTAGCGTTTGAATGCTGCACGTTCGTGCACGATTTTCAAGATGATGGGGCAATCGAGCTCGCCGTGCCTCTAGCCGTGCATGCGACGTTGGTAGGCGGAGTCGATGGTGTAAGTTGATCGTTGGATAGACGAGAGATTGAAGCGCGACATACGGTCAATGTTCGAACGATGATGGGTTTCTTTTTTTTAAACAGGACCTAGAACGAACGCATGAAGAGGAAAAGAAGGGGGCGACCATGATTTTCAGATCCAAGATGGACGACCAAGATTACAGAGGTTAAAAAAGAAAGAAAAGAAATTGTAAATAATTTATATTTAAAATTGTGTAAACTTATAAAAATCATATCTTTTACATACGAGGTCGAAATCGCACGAAACAAGTTGCATTGGGTTTGTATTCGTGAACACTACACAATGAAGCTGGTTTGGATTAATTTGGAGCTACTAGGAATTTTGGATAAAATTAAATGCTCGTTTAATTTTATTCGAAATAAAACGCTGCAACGGCTATTAGAATCAAAGTGAGTACAACTCACCCTTTCTAACTCGCTTATATTTTTATACAAGTGAGAATAAATCTATTTTATGTTGATTGATGCTTGTTTGGGTGGTATATTATATATTATATATATATATATATATATATATATTGATTGGTTTGGATATATTCCCACATATTTTAGCAGATGAGACTCTATACGTTCTTGTGTATGAGAGGATGACCTTTTGTACGCGTGTTTGCCTGGAAGCGGACATTGTACATATTTTCTCATATGTATATTTGTTGCAGGTGACAGGTTGGAGGGATCCAACTGGATTCCTCATCAGTGTTGATTTTTATTTATAGATATTGTTATATATGCTGTTATCATGTGATATATGATATTTGTATGCCAGGATTGTTATGGTTGATGTGAATCACCTTATTTAGTGCTATTACAGCATTGAGCCATATTTTTGGCAATTTAAAATTTTAAAATGATGATTTCAAATTAAAAGGGATTTTGAAGTGATTTTGAAAATATATGTTTTATTAATTTTTGAATTGTTAAGGAAATGAATTTATTTTAAATAAATAAAAAGTTATAATTTTTATGTTATAAAAATTATGATTTTTGTGAAATATACCTAAATATGATTTTTGAAATATGAAGTTAACTATTTTGTAAAATAAGTAAAATTGAGAATTTTGAATTTATTATAAATGTTTTATATATAAGATTTATAAAATTGATATTTTATAAATAAAAGTGATGGAATTATAAACGAGTTTTATAAGTGTTAAAATGAAGTTATAAATGGAATATTATAAGTAAATAAGATTTATAAATTAATGAAGTTATAAAAAGAATGAATTTGTAAATAAGAGAATTATAAGTAAATTAACTTATAATTGGATTTTGAGATATAAATGAGACATATATATATAAATGGAATTTGTTAATAAAAGAATTTTATATATGGAAGTTTATAAAATATAAATGGAATTTATAAACATTGTTTTATAAATATGAAATCAATTTAATTTGATGAGTTAAATATGAAAGTTTATTAAAGGAATTTATTCACGATTTTCGATAGTGAATAACCTTTAAATTAAATGTGTAGAAGTATTGAATTTGGTAAAAGAATTTTATTCATGATTTTGGATAGTGAATAATCCTTTAAATTAAATAAATGTTTTGGGAAGTGATATTTTAAAAGTGGAGTTTGAATGGTTTGAAAATAAAGTAATTGTGAATTCACTTATTATTTTAAGTAAGTATATGGAAATGTTTTCCAAATAGTGAAATATTGAAATGGTTCTGAGAATATATCTTTTAAAGATAATTTGAAGTGAATTAGTGACTACTTATGCTCTAGATTTTGTTTGTTGCTTTGATAGTTAAATAACCGACTATCAAATTTGGCCATTTTAGTTCCTCGACTTGATGTGGGAACTAATTAGTCGTACGCTTAGTACGTAACTGACAGTGTAGGCTTGACTATCGTTTGTGTTGAGAATGTTGATTCGAGTAGTGTTGAGTGATTACTCCAATCTATCGAGCTTCCTTCTTGGCCGAAGGATAGCGACGTGATAAGTCTATAAGACTTAGTTTCTATGTGGGGTTGAGAAACGGTTTTACGTTGTTGGTGCGAAGAGACGGGGATCAGATTTATCTGAAAACCACTTTGGACTAACGTATATGCGTTCGATTGGGCAGGTTGTCGATGATATTGATATTTAGGATTTTCATAGTGAATGACTGCTTTTTGATCGTTTGGGGTTAAAATCCCAATATACATCTAGTAGTAGTAGTCTCTTCATTTTGAAATATACAATGCAAGGACTATTCGCTACTAATCCTAGGGATTTCCAGACAGGATGTGGTAGGAAAGTACCTTCGATTTGTCTTGTTCCTGGACAACTTGTATGGACGAGTGTCTAACATTGCATTTCTAAGATTACGTACATTGGTTTTTACAAACGTACATCTGTTGGTGGTGGAGAATGCAACTTCTCTTAGCTTAACACCCTTTCTTGAGACATACGAGCTTAAGGGTTGTATTTTTGTGGAAGGCAATTAGTAGTCAACAAAATTGGCAATGTGACATTCAAAGTGATGTGATATGTGATATGTAAAAGGTAATCATTACCTTAGGCTTCATCAACCAGAAATGACCGAAACAGGGTTAGATGCGGCAAGACTAAGTGGGTCATTCCCAATTAGGATATGATCATCCTCTTCTAGATATATTTCTTCCCACTATGACGTTCGAGATGTAAATTAATGTGGTTTGTATGCTATGAGGGCCCTCGGAAAGGTCAGTAACGACTAGAGGATGATATACTTGGTACTACCTAGTTATAGAGGTAGGCTGGTCTTGTGTTGGTAGAGGATCCTTTGTGATGGTCCTCGGTACATTCCTCTAGAGATGTACTGCCGGAAGGTAGTCCCTTCACTTGGTCATTTATATGGAAATCCAAACTCCGCTACGTGCCTTCCATTTTGTTTGTATTACCCACTTCGGGCTATATGCTGGAATTTAACCAATGTAACAATTTCGGCTATGATTAATATTATTTGTATACTAGACACTAGTATAATATAACATGATTTGAAATGAAATGTTTTGGTTATCGTAAGGTAAAAATATGTCCGTGCTTATATGTGGGTCTATCTTACGAGATAATTTTGTTTTGAAAATAAAAGTTTTGGTAATTTAATAAATTCAGTTGAGTGTGTTTCTCATGCCAGTTTACTAGACTGACCCGGGTGTTCTTCCCTTTCAATACTCGGGTCAGACCGAGTATATTTACAGGTTCAAATTTGGTGCTTTTGGAGCTTCAGCAAATGAGCTTGAGATCTTCATTTTTGTATACACGTATCTGTTATTTTTCGCTACATTGTTGTTGTATATTGTCAGCATTTGTGAGGACAAGTTGTTATAACTGTCCAAGCTGAT
This sequence comes from Allium fistulosum, assembly GCA_030737815.1. NCBI lineage: Eukaryota > Viridiplantae > Streptophyta > Magnoliopsida > Asparagales > Amaryllidaceae > Allium > Allium fistulosum. The sequence continues at coordinate 1,031,721,268 of CM060902.1, forward strand.
AATTATGTATTCATGTTCTTTGATTGATGTATATATGATATTACAGTTTCTCTTTTGTAAAGATCATTGATATGATATTCTATGTTTTCCGCTGCGATGTGAGATTTTGTATTGTTATTGTTTTGTTTGGTTTTCTCTTCTCTCTTTCTTCTCTTCTTCTCTCTTCTTTTCTTTCTCATGACTTTCCATCATTCTGTGCTTTTTGGGTCTGACATGTGTGGTTTATTGTCGATTCAAAGGGTATGGATTTGCGGGTCGTCATAGGCTAATAGCTAATGAGTATAGGGCACGACCCTACACCAGTCCCATCCGGTCTTCTAATCTGTGTCATTTTCTTAGGGTTAACTACCCTTTAAATTTTTCCTTGAAAAGCATTTCAAAATGATTATACCGTTAAATACACAAGGAAATTATTTTTGTATACTCTTTGCTTTACTCAAATCACCTTGCCATGTTACATATTCTTTACACAGAACCTTGTTGATAAAAATGTTTAAACTTTCGAAAGTACGCCTTTCGAATCGTTTGAAAGTATCCCTTTCAATATGAGTAAAACCTTAGGCTGAAGGCCAAAACATACCTTTCGAAATCATACCTTTCGAAACCATTCATATTTATCCTTTCGAAAGCATTAAAAACATCTCCTTCGAAAGCTTTAAAACCTTTGACATCCTCTTTAAAACACTTAAACATTGCCTTTCGAAACCATTGGAGAACCTTTCCTTTTAGACCTTTCAAAACCATTGGAAAACCTTTCCTTTTAGACCTTTCGAAACCATTGGGGAACCACCCCTTAGAAACCTTTCTTTAAAACCTTTCGAAAGCATCAAAACATCAAGCCTTTCGAAAGCATTTGGGTTCAATTTTATAACATGTCGAAACACCTTTCGAAACCATTAAAACTATCTCTTTCGAAACCATTTGGGTTCTACTTTTTATAAAGAAAAAAGGGTCTTTAAAACATTTAAGTCGAAAGCATCTCTTTCGAAAGCATTCCTAAGTAAAGAAGTGATGGTGTCGAAACCATCCCTTCGAAAGCATTAGAGAAGCGGCTTGGTTTTAAAAACAAGATAACCTTTTCGAAACCAATCTGGGTCGAAAGGTAAAAAGCAGCAGCCAGGGGCTTCAACCTAGTCAAACACAGTTACTTTAAAACAAAGGCGCAACCTTTTAAAACCATTCTTCTAAAATCATTGGTCCAGTCGAAAGCAGATCAAATCGAAAGCTATTTAGTCAAAAGCAAAAGAGGCGCATTTTTATTTAAAAGCAAAGTAGCACTTTGACCCCTTCGGAATCCCTTGCTCTGATACCAAATGAAACAACCCACCTTTCTCTCCAAAGAAAGATGCATCATTATTAAGAAAGAAAGGGATAGAAAAGAGAAAAGATAGAAAAGAAAGAACGAAACAACATCAGAATCTCACAGCGGAACGAATAAATTATATTAATCACATAGGATATTACATAGTATAATATACATCAGAGATACATAGCTTATACATCACAAATTAGACAGTTATAATCACCTGTCTATCCTACAACTCAAAACATCATAGAGATACAACACAGCGGAAATACAGATATCTAAACGCTGAAGCCTCCTGCTCCAAATCTCCTCCATAGATTCATCAAAGCTAACCTGAATCCCTTGGCTACTTGTAAAAATTTGAGTACCCAAGAGTAAACAAGATCAAGCATTACAACTTCAAATTTTCAAATATAAAGCTCTGATACCACATGAAATGACCCGGCTTTCATTCCACAGAAAGACGTATCATCGATAAGAAAGAAAGAGATAGAAAAGAGAAAAGATAGAAAAGAAAGAAGAAACAACATCAGAATTTCAACAGCGGAACGAATAAATTATATTAATCACATAAGTATTACATAATATACAACAACTATCAGAGTTACACAGATTATACATCACATACTAGACAGTTATAAACACCTATCTAGTTATTACAACTCAATACAGTTCAGAGAAACCAACACAGCGGAACACTATATATACCTACAATGCAGAAGCCTCCTGCTCCATTGCTCCTTCAGTAATTCGTCAAAGCTAACCTGAATCCCTTGACTACTCGTAAAAATTTGAGTACCAAGTCAATTTACACTTTATAAACTAGAATGGATATTCTATTAGAGATTTTGGAATTTATAAACTGGGTTTATAAAGGTGAAGTAATATATCATTGGATATTTGGAAGAATAAATTCACGGTGGGAATTTATTAAAGAAATGGGTAAATTTGTTAAAAATTAAATAGTGATTTATTTTTAAAGATGTAAAAGAGAAGTGTATTTCCCTGGATAGCCAAGTACGTTTCCAAAGTAAACTTTTAAGTATAAGCTAAAAGTTTTAAAGTTGATTTAAAATATGCTTTAGAAAATTTATTATTCTTAAATGTTTAAATTTTAAAGCAAGTATTTCTCAAATTTATTTTAATAGTAATTATTTAAAGATGGTTAGATTCTGATGTTGTCTTCTATTTTCTTCTTCTACCTCTTCCTCTTTAACCTAAATGGTTCGTATTTCCGTTCTTCTTGAGTTGATTTGATGGAGATTGATGTCAATTCAAGGAGTATGGGACTGCGGGCTGTTGACCCAATACCTTCCGTCGTTTTCCAATTCACTACGTACCAGGTATCTGATACCTTGTGCAATTGTTTCGATGGAGTCGTAGGCGGAGGTAAGGAGTCGGAAGCCTGGTGCCGAAAGCATTGAAAAAGGAATAAGCATATGGATTTGACTTTTTAAACTATTTCTTTGTAGCTAACCTGCCTTATTTGTCAAATTATGATTGGTTACAAGTTTTTCTTTTCTAAAAGTATTGCCGATTTTCAGAAATAAGAATTTGGATTATTTACAAAATACCCCTTCCCTTTATATAAATATATAAAACATTTAAGTCACATACCTTAAATAATTTTATATATCCATTAAAACACATAGGAATTTTACAAAAATTGCAGAAAATCATTTTTAATACGTTTTCTAACGTATATAAATTTTTGACCCTAAGCCAATGTAATGTGGCCGTAATTAATTTTAAACCCAAATTTGCATTTCCTTCACTAGAAAATTCATATAAAATCCGCATTAATTCAGAAAATTATGAATATTGAAACCCATTTCTAAAATATCATTTCTGATCTAAATTTGAATTTGCAAGGCAATTAGATGTCATATAATAGGGTTTTCATATCAAAAAAAATTGCAAAATCCATGTGAATCAGCAAAAATCATCAATAACATACATATATACTTTTTATCATCCAAAACATGGCAAAACATTTGCAAATAATTTGGATTAGATACTCAAAATTGAAAACCAATAAAAATTGAGATGTAGTCATTATTCACCTTAGCTTTTTGATTAAGGATGTGAGATTTGTTCTTGATTAAGTGATTTTATTCTTCCTCTTGAATTCTTCTTCTTTGCTCTTCCTAATGGTGCCAGCCTTAGCTCTATTTTTTTTGTTTGTGAAATTAAAATGAATGTGTAGAATGAATTCCTAAGGGGTTTAGGGTATAAGGATCCTATTTTGCACTTTCATATTTCCTAACCTTTTTTTCTCTTTTTATTCTTTACTCCATTGTTTACATGGCACGGCTACCTTTTATTTAATCACAAATCTCAATCCACTAATCAACTTACATTATTTTATTTTATTTAACTAATTAAATATCCTAAATAATGTTACTAAAAATATGGGGTGTTACAGACTCCCCTTCTTAAAGAATTTCACCCTCGAAATTACGATAAGGTACACATCAAAAAAATCAAAGGTAAAACATACCATCAAACATATCAAGATAAGTATCTCTCATCCTGTTCTTCATCTCCCAATTATAGTCTTTCTCTGTTGGAAATGCGGATAACGGATCTTAAGGCGGAATTAACACTAGAGGGGGGTAAATAGTGTTTAATTAATTTTATGAATCTTTTTGAAATCTTTTCAAATTAAACCCAAACAGATGCAATTCACAAACACAGCGACAATCATAGAATCGGACACAGATGAAAATAGTAAATAAAATCGCTAAAGGAAAGAACACATCAGAATTTTATACTGGTTCGGATTACCCTACATCTAGTCCTACATAATTTTTTTGTGCAGATTTCTTTTCAAATATAATGTCAATATTACAACCTCGATTTCAAGGCCACGAGATACACTCTCCTATCTTTGAGTTCAGGGCAAACTCTCTTGATTTAACCAGGCTACAAGATCACCTAATTGATTTACGAGCTACAATCACATTCAATTGATTTACGGGCCAATATCACACTGTTTCCAATCACACTTTGATAGAGAGAGACTCGATTCACTTCGATCTTACGTTCTTTGATTACAAATGATCCTATAACTCTGAATAGTACTGAGATCTTTGAGAGAGAGTGACAGAGAATCAAAATAAAGATGATCAAGTTTGATTCACTTAGGATTTCGGCAGAGTTTTGTTAAAATATAAGAGAATATTTGAGTGGAAAAGAAGGAGTGAAGAAATGAAGAAAAACTAACTTAAAATTCGTTGAAAACAGCTGGTATTTATAGAAGAAAAACAATCATGTCCATTCGTGAAAGGTTATGACGAATAGAAACTTCATTTGAAAATTTGAATTTCTACGGCTACCATGTCGACATGGGGGATGGGGTATGTCGACATGCCCTAGTTAATTTTGAAAATCGATTTTTGTTTTTTTAAAAGAGATTTTCTTTCTAAAACTTGTCAAAACAATTTTTGAAGTTTACAAACCATTTTGAATATAGTTTAAACTTATAAAAATTATTAAAAAGTAATCTTAAAAATATATAATCTATAATATAAAAGTAATAATAAAAACTAAGTATATAATATATTTTTGAGATTTAAAGGCTATAATACTAAAACCAGGAGATAGTTTAAAAACAAGAGATGATTGTGGAATCAATATATAAAAGATAATAAAAATAGTTTAAGGCTAAAATATTTAAACTGAGAGAGATGACTTTAAAATGTTTTTGGAAAGATTAAATCATTTTGAAAATTTCGTGGATTCCATTCCACTAGAGAAGGCTATTATGAATTTTTAACATAAATCTAGACACTATTACTTATCTTGATATCTTGAACTCTTGATACTCATGAGTCTTCAGTCTTGATTTCTTCAATCTTGAATTCGTCAGTCTTGAATCTCTATACTCAGTCTTGAATCTTTGTACCGTACAGTCTTCATTCTTCAGTACCTGCATATATATATATATATATATCATGCATATACATATATATCTAGACAAGAATATTTATATTTATATTTTATAACAAGTCCTAAGGTTGTTGTCATCAAAACCATCATTTCAGGAACTAACAATCTCCCTCTTTCTGATGATGACAACCTTTGTTTATAAAATCTACTCCATAAAACTTTGATTCTACTCTAACTCCTCCTTATTCCAACAACTCCCCTTTAATCTACTAACTCCCCCTTAATCTAAGCCTATCTAACCTATTTTATAGTTATCCCCGTTTACCATCAACAAAAACTAATCCTAAACTACATAACTCCCCCTTAAACTAATACTATAGCACTATATAGGATAATAATACAGTATAGTAGAATATAAATGAGTCATATAATAATATGAGTAAAATATAGTAAGGTAAATGCGAGATATGAAAATTTTAAACCTAATCAATCAGTATATTTATCAAACCACACCATTTCAATCATATATTACATACCATGTTCAAATCAATTCAAACAATTCAAATCAAGTCAAATCAAACCAAACAATTCAAACCACATCAAACCAAATCAAATCATAGTAAACCATACAAGTCGAATCAAACATTTCTCAGAACTTCAACCCTTCCTTCTTTACCAAAGATAGGATCTGATTTTATAGCATCCCATTCTTCATTATCCTTGTTCAGAGTTCCTTCTGGATTCGCTTCGAATTCTTCTTTGTTGAGGGTTGAAATCATCCATCGAATGGCATCGAAATGCCTTTCTTGTTCCTTTATCATCCGCATTTGACTTAATTCTAAGTGACGTTGATTGTGAAGGATAAAAGTAAGTATGTTCTTGAAGGAATTGAGAGTTTCTTCAAGATTCTCACTTAGATTATGAATAAGAGAGGCCATTATTTGATAAAATATGAAGAAATTCAATAAGGAGAGTTTGAAAGTATGCATTTTTTTGGAAGAAACAGGTATTTATAGGGTTTGAAAGTCGTTTGAATTGAAACGACACAAGATAGTTATGTCAATTTCAAATTCAAAACAAAAATTACTTTCTGGCCGTTACATGTCGACATGAGGGGTAGGGGGTGTCGACATGCCCCTGTTGATTTTGGCAATGTTCTTTGTTTCTTTATATTGTGTACACGTCTATATATATAAACTTATATAATATAAAAGAAAACATTCCAGAGATATTTTAAAGCTAATAAGCAGAAATAAAAGATTTTCATTGATAAATTTTAGTTAACATTACATAAACAATACATAACATTAGCTAATCGAAAGATACAAACTAATACAACATGAAATGAAAACTAGAATTCGATAAAGGATGATGAAGATGATGATAATCCAAGTTTGCGACTCACTTTCCCAAAGAACTTGTTAATTTTGGTGGAAATTTTGTCCAGCTTTTTACTAACGGATCTTTTGAGAATCCGTTGGTTTTCCACTATTATCTTTTGGTTTTTGAGAAGTGTCTTGTTGGATGGATTGTTAGGAGTGATAGGGTGTTCAATAATTTTCAATGATGTCTCTTCCTCCTCCTCTCCTTCAATCACCATCTCCTCCCCTTCTTCCTCCTCCTCCTCTTCTTCTTCCATTTCTTCATGAGCCAACCTTTCATCTTTTTTGGTAAGTGTTTCATATGGTTGAAACACCAGTGGAATTTTCACAAGAGAGATATTTGCATGGTTAAACACTTTTCGAGAAACAAACTCCTCTCTCTTATAATCAACTCCAAAATAGTTAAAAATCTGAGTAAGATAAATTCCATGATATAATGTGTTTTCTCCTAAAGTAAATATTTTGGAACGAAGTTCATCCAAAATTACTTGCGCCCAATTAATGTCATAGTGTCCATAAATAGCAAAAAAAGCCTTACAAACTTTTAAGGTTGGGTGATTGAAATTTCCCGATCATGGAGTTATGGTATGTTGCAAAAGAAGGTTTGCAATTCTTGCTTTTGGACAGAAATTTCGATTTATAAATTCAAAGTTATCATCTCCATAAAAAATGCGATGAAATGTCTCACGATCAATTTGAAAATCCGAAAGATTCATTCACGTATACGTACAACCAAAAATATTTCCCAAACTCTCACTATTTAAAACAATTTGTGTTCCTTTAACACTACTCCAAACTTCACCTTCATTACCATCATAAAAACCACAATTCAAATTTGTATAAAACATTTTAACAAGATTTGGATAACAAACAAAATCATTTTGAGAATCATCAATTAAACCGAGAATTTGATTCTCTTCGAAAAGAACATTGAGTTCATATGAAGGAAAATCACTAAAAATAGCAAATTTTCCCATATGGACTTTTCCAAAGTTTACATAGCTTATGTAAGCTTTGATAGATTCCGAGTCATTGTAGAAGAATTCTTTGATGGCTTTGGACAACCTAATGGTGGAGGGAATGCTTGAGGAAGCCATTTTTGAAGAGAGTAGAGATCTTGAGAGTTTGAAAGTGAGTTTGAATTTTGAAATGAAAGTGAAAAGATAGGATAAAGTTAAGGAGATAAATAGATATTCAATAGTCATGCTGGTCAAGAGACACCTTTTCAGAGCTTTGGAGTTGGTGAAAAGGTGGAGGGAAATTCAAAGTTTTGAATTCAAATTAAAATTTCAAAATTATGGTAGGGATGTCGACATAGGGGGTAGGGCCATGTCGACATGGGTCCTATAATAAATGTGACTAATTTTTTATTATTATTATGTTTAATATATATATATATATATACATCCTATAATCTAATTTATATTTATCTGAAATAATATAAATATAATAACTCTTTAATATTAATATTTTAATATTAAAAATATTATTAAAATAATATTATTTTGAAAATCAAAATTTTAAATTCAAACAGCAAGCAATTTCAAAACATGTAAACATTCAAACATTCAAGCAAACAATTTCAACCAATATAATTTAAATGTGTACCTATTTTTAGATCCATATTCCTGAGACCATTAGATTCATGAATAGCTGTAAAGCACATATTTGAATTTTCCGTCTTCTGATCTTCAACACTGGAGGATGAGTCTGAATCATCTAGTGTAGCAGTATACACTCTCTTCTTTTTCTTTGATGAATCATTACTTGGAAGAAATTTTTGCTTATCCAAATGCGGACAATCTCTTTTTTAGTGGCCTGGCTCATAACAAATATAGCATATGACGTTGTTGAGAGTCTCATTATTATTTCCAGAATTCTTGTAATTATTTTTCTTGTAGTTGTTCATCTTTCTATATTTCAGAAACTTTCTAAAATTTCTTGTCATCAAGGCTATTTCTGCATCGTCGTTACTGTTTGAGTCTGAACCATCTATTATTACATTGAACACTATTGACTTCTTTTCCAAGGCCTTGCTTTCTCTTCTCCCTTGCATTTGTACTTCAAACGACATTAAATTCCCAATTAATTCTTCAATTTTCAGAGTATTAATATCATTAGTCCCTTCAATTGCTAGAGTCTTTTGATCCCATTCCGGAGTGAGTGAATTTAGAATTTTTCTAACTTGATCTTCTTCGAAAAAGTTCTTTCCTAATGCAATTAGTGAGTGCACAATATCTTGAAACCTACTGTACATGTCTGAAATGGACTCATTTGGATTCATCTTGAATAATTGAAACTGATTGGTCAAGATAGATATTTTGGTCTGTTTAACTTTGCTCATTCCTTTATGAGTAACTTGCAAAGTTTTCCAGATTTCATATGCAGACTTACAGACAAACACTCTATTAAACTCATTCCTATCAAGTGAACAGAATAGAATATTCATGGCTTTGGAATTGTTTTGTGCAACAGACTTTTGCTCAGCGGTCCACTGTGCAAAATTTGTTGTGGGTTCAATATACTCAGTTTGTGTGATATTCCAAGTGTCTAATCCTATTGATTGTAAATAGATTTTCATCCTACATACCCAATATGCATACTTATTGCCATTAAAATGTGATGGTCTAGCATTAGACTGACCTTCTACAAATGAACTAGTGATAGTGTTGACATTAGCAATATTGGCAGCCATTTGAAAACTTTTCAAAAATCAGATTATGAAAACTTTGAAAACCAATGCTTTGATACTAAATGTTGGAAATGTGGATTATGGATCTTAAGGCTGGTTTAACACTAGAGGGGGATGAATAGTGTTTAATGGATTTGATAGAAATTTTGAAATCTTTTGAAATTAAACACAGACAGATGAAATTCACAAACACAGGGACAATCATAGAATCAGACACAGATGCAAATAGTAAATAAAAAGCAGTAAAGGAAAGAACACACTAGAATTTTATACTGGTTTGGAGTTACCCAACATCCAGTCCCACACAATTTCTTATGCAGATTTCTTTTCAAGTATAATGTCGATATTACAACCTCGATTTCAAGGCCACGAGATACACCCTCCTGTCTTTGAGTCCAAGGCAAACTCTCTTGATTTAACTAGGCTACAAGATCGCCTAATTGATTTATGGGCTACAATCACACCCAATAGATTTACAGGCCACAATCACACCGTTTCCTATCACATTTTGATAGAGAGAGACTCGATATACTTCGATCTTTCGATCTTTGATTACAAATGATCCTATAACTCTGAACAGCTCTGAGATCTTTAAGAGAGAGTGACAGAGAATCAAACTAGAGATGATCAAGTTTGATTCACTTAGTATTTCGGTAGAGTTTTGTTAAAATAAAAGAGAATATTTAAGTGGAGAAGGAGTAAATAAATGAAGAAAAACAAACATAAAATTCGTTGAAAAGACTAGTATTTATAGAAGAACAACGATCATGTCCATTAGTGAAAGGTTATGACGAATAGATACTTTATTTGAAAATTTGAAATTTGAATTTCTACGGCTACCATGTCGACATGGGGGGATGGAGTATGTCGACATGCCCTTGTTAATTTTGAAAATAGATTTTTTTTGTTTTTTTAAAAGAGATGTTCTTTCTAAAACTTTTCAAAACAATTTTTGAAGTTTATAAACCATTTTGAATATAGTTTAAACTTATAAAAGAGATTAAGAAGTAATCTTAAAAATATATAATCTATAATATAAAGGTAATATTAAAAACTAAGTATAGAATATTTTTTTGAGATTTAAAGGCTATAATTTTAAAATCAGGAGATAGTTTAAAAATAAGAGATGATTTTGAAATCAAAATATAAAGGATAATAAAAATAGTTTAAGTCTAAAATATTTAAACTGAGAGAGATGACTTTAAAAGTTTTTGGAAAGATATTTAAAATAAATCATTTTGAAAATTTCGTAGATTCCAATTCACTAGAGAAGGTCGTGGGTTCCATCCCACTATTAAAGTGAGAAGGTGTATTCCATTCCATAATTAAAATCCGAATAAAGATTTTAGTGCTATTATGAAGTTTTAACATAAATCTAGACACTATTACTTATCTTGATATCTTTAACTCTTGAAATCTTGAACTCTTGATACTCATGAATCTTCAGTCTTGATTTCTTCAATCTTGAATTCGTCAGTCTTGAATCTTTATACTGTACAGTCTTCATTCTTCAGTGTCTGCATATATATATATATATATATATATATATATATATATATATCCTGCTTATACATATATATCTAGACAAGAATATTAGTATTTATATTTTATAACAAGTCCTAAGGTTGTTGTCATCAAAACTATTATCTCAGGAACTAACAAAATGTAGCAGGCCTATATGGGTCGCGCCCATTAAGGTATGGTCATCGCCTAATGTAAAGCAATATCTATGGTTTTTGTATGCTTCGGGTTCCCTTTATGGTTGTTGATTGCAACAAAGGTGATCGTATTCGATACTATCCGGTAAGGGATGGGCCGGTCCTGAATTGATAGAAGGGAAAATGTGTTTGTAGCCATCATATATTTTATCTAGAGATGTACTGTATGGAAGGTAGTCCCTTACTTTGCTATTTGTTGGAATCCATTTTCAAATATGATCCTTCGGACTTGATTGTATACCTATTATGCTAGAATTTAATTAATGTAACAATTTCGTATATGATTCCATATTTATCTTAAACCTAGACATTATGATAATATCAGAGGATTTTATATAGAAATGTTTTGGTTATCATAAGGTAAAAACCCTTCCGTGTTTATATGCGGTGTGTTCTTACGAGATACCATTAGTTTGAAGGTTTTTATAAAGTTAAACTTATGTTTTACTCACACCAGACCCATATCTGACTTGGAGTTTTATTTTTTCTCTTAAACTCTTAAATACTCATATTTTTATGAGTAGCCAAATAGTCAGGTTTCTTTGGAGCATTTTGGGAAGCAGTATGGAGTAGGAGCTTTCTTTATCATCTTGTAGTTATGTGTATTTTCGCTGTGACTGTATACTATGTATTAGCAGTTTGGGCAGGCTGATGTAGCCGTCCTTGTTGGGAATAGTACTTGTTATAACTTTGATGTAACATTTTGAAGTAACCATATGTATTATTCTATGATGATGTTTATGTAACTCTGATGTTGTAAGAAAAATCTGTGTTTGTTTTCTTGTCTTTTATTTTTCTTCACCACACAACCTATCTTTCGGACACTTAGATGATCAGCACTAAGTACCGATGATGTATTAAGTGTCGTCTTTTGGGTATAAGAAAGGCATATCGTTACACTTAGTATCGGAGCTTAGGTTGAGCGAACACCTAGGCCTTGGTTAGGTTCAACTCATTAGAGATAGGATTAGTAGTACCTTAGAATGAGTTCAATCTTTGAGAGTGCATTTTTGTGTTATTCTAGTCAGCATTTCTATGTTTGGTTTTATGTTTTTTCCTTAAGATAATCTCGTATGTATATTCTAAAGATATCTTACTTTGTTCAAGTAGTACGAATGAATACGAGAAGGGGACGAGGAAGAGGAAACGGTAGAACAAAAACCACAAATGGTCGAACCCCGAATGTTAGAAGGGTTAGGATAATGTAAGAAGTAGCCTTAGTGCAACCTCGAGTAAACTTCGCTGCTCTATGCAAATATTTCACAAACCTAGAAGGAAAACCTTTCAAGATTATAGAATCCATCATTGAAGTACAAGCTTGGCTACAGTCATGTGAGAAGACTTTCAAAGGTTTGAACATTTTTGATGATAAGAAACGCTTCCTGGCATCATGGCAATTGCAAGAGAGGGCAATGGCATGGTGGGCTTCTATCTCCGCAAATGTTTCAGAAGATGAGTTCTCATGTGCTAGATTCAAAGAAGTATTTGTGGTAATACATGCCAACTGCAGGAAAAACCTGATTATAAAGAAGTTTCATGGATCTCAAGCTGGTAGACTTTTCAGTAGCGGATTATGAGATGAAGTTTATGAGTTATCTCATTTTGGCCCTGGATTTATTGACACACTACTAAAGAAAAATGAGATGTTTGTATTGGTTATGAGAGATGAGTTCCATGAAAAGATGATCGTTCATGTGAAGGAATAGTTTGTAGATTTGGTAGATGTTGCCTTAATGTATGAAGTACTTTTGAAGAAGAAGCCATCAACAGCAGCAGCATAAAATGGCGGTACCGTTAACCCAAATAAAAGGAAGATTAACCTGAATTATAAAACGAAGTAGGATAAGGGAAAAACAACAAGAGGAGATCAGGGAAACAAGTATAAAGATGTTGTTTGTTACAATTGTAGGATAAATGGTCATATTTCAACACACTGTTATTAGGCAAAGGGTATCTCTCCGATGGTCCAGAAGACGCTTTGCTATAACTGTCACCAGCTTGGACACATGGCTAAGGACTGCCCACTATTGAAGAAGGGTCCATATATTAAGGTCTATGCTATTAAGGATGAACCCTCAACTTCTGAAGACGTAAAAGGGAAGGGAGTCTTGGAAGGTACTTTACTTATTAATGGTATTTTAGTTCATGCTTTGTTTGATACCGAAGTTTCTCATAGTTTTATGTCTAAAGAATTAGTAGATAGGTTACAACTTATCTTGAAATTTGCAGAATCCTTATTTCTGTGTCCAACCCCATAGGTGGTATAACTAATCTATGCTTGGCTTGTGAAAGAGTACAAGTTGATTTATGAAAACATCTTTTCTTTTGTGACCTATTTGTCTTGGATTTTAAAGGGTTTGATGTTATTCTTAGTATGGATTGGTTGTCAAAATATGGAGCAATTCTAGATTGTGTTAAAGGAAGGGTAATGTGGAAACCTAACTCCAGAAAAGTATTGGTAAGGATAGTTTGTAAGAAGTCTAACAAACATATGAGTAGTTTCCTTTATTCCTTAGAATCATCCCAGAAAGAGTTAGGATCGATAGAAGTTGTTAAAGATTTCCCTGATATTTTTGAGCCGATTAGCTGTTTACCTCCCCGTCAAGAAATAGAATTTCACATAATTGAGTTCCCAAAGCGAGACCTGTCATTCAACCTCTACGTTAAATGGCCCCGAGAGAGAAGCAGGAGCTAGTAAGTCAAACTAATGATTTGTTAAGAAGATGATTGATTAGACCAAGCTATTTGAGTTAGGGATCAGTAGTAGTTTTATAGTTAAGTCCGGTGGTTCTTTAAGATTGTGAATGGATTATAGGGAGAACAAGCAGGCCATTCGAAATAAGTATCTATTACCCCGAATAGATGATATGTTTGACCAACTTCATGGGGCTAGAGTATTTTTCCAAAATGGACCTTGCTATGGGTTTCCATCAGTTAAGGGTAGTGGAGGATAGTATACCCTTAACTGTTTTTAGAGGACTAGAATTTGTCTATGAGTGGTTGCTTATGCCTTTTGGGCTAACCAATGCACCTTCATTTTCCATTGATCTTATGAATTGCCTCTTTAGGGATGTATTGAATAAGTTCGTGTTAGTTTTCATCGATGACATTCTTATCTACTTAAAGACCGAGGAAGAGCACAAACACCATTTGGAGGTGGTGTTGGAAATGTTAAGGAAAAACGTTCTCAAGGCAAAGTTTTCTAAGTGCCACTTTTGGAAATCAAAAGTGAGATACCTAGGACATATTGTATCAGGAGATGGAATCTCAGTTGATCCGACAAAGGTAGCAGCTGTGCAGGATTTCAAGAGACACCAAACTCCCATAGAAGTGAGAAGCTTTTTAGGGATGCAGGTTATTATAGAAAGTTTATAAAGGATTACTCCAAGATCGTCGCTCATCTAACCAAGCTGACGATAAAGGATTTAAATTCAAGTGGACTTCAAAGTGGGAGGGTGCGTTCCTTGAGTTGAAAGAAAGGTTGATCGGTGCCCTTGTTTTGGTAATTATAGATGGAGGTGAGGGGTTAACTGTTCATACAGATGCATATAGAGTTTTTTTAGGTGCAGTGTTGATGCAACATGAGAAGGTTATAGCCTATGCAAGTAGACAGTTAAAGCCCTACGAGAAGAATTATGCAACGCATGACTTGGAGCTTTTAGCTGTAGTATTTGCGTTAAATGTGGAGGCATTACTTGTTGGATAATAATCCTTCTTTTCCTCTTTTGTTTATGTTTAATCTTTAAGGATCGTAGTTAGTAATTTCCTTCTTTAAATAGGTGAAAAGTTCGAGCTCTTCATGGATCATAAGTCCCTAAAGTATCTTTTCACTCAAAATGATCTAAACCTGAGGCAACTGCGATGGTTGGAGTTTTTGGCGATTTATGACTTGGATATTCTCTATTTGCTAGGAAAAGCAAATGTGGTAGAGAAAGCTTTGAGTAGGAATCCAGTTTTAGCCCTCTTGGAAGTTACACCGACACTATTTGAAAGGATTGCTAGTAAGAAAAATGAAGATAAGCGCTTAATGAAGAACATCAAGGATGTTGATGTGGGGGCAGTATGCAAGTTTTAAGATGGATAACCGAGGCATTTTTCATAAGAATGGGAGGATCTGCACCCCTGATGTCGATGGCTTTAGACAAGAAGTTTTATCAGAATGCCATCGATCCAAATTGAATATCTATCCTGGTGTTTCTAAGATGCATTGAGATATGAAGTGGGTGTTTTGGTGGAAAGGGATGAAGAGGGATATCACAATATATGGCAACAGATGTTTGATCCGTTAGTAGATAAAAGGCAATCACTAGAAGATGGCTCTTTTATTTCAACCCTTGGAAATCCCAAATTGGAAATGGAAGATGATATCAATGGATTTTATCAATTGCTTACCCAAAACAAGAAAAGGGAATGAAGGTGTATGGATCATTGTAGATCGGTTGATGAACAGTACTCATTTTATTCCAGTAAAGCCGAAAAGGACTACAACTTCTTTGGTAGAAATTTATATGAGGGAGATTGTTCGATTGCACAGGGTCCTAGTGAGTATTGTAAGTGATCGAAATTTCATTTCACCAGTCAATTTGAGAGGCGTTGCAAATAGCTTTAGGAACTAAGCTATGTTTGAGCATGGCATATCACCCCCAAACGTATGAACAAACGGAAAGGGTGAACTGGATCTTAGAAGATCTTTTGAGGGCATGTATTTTGGATTTTGGAGGATCATGGGAAGATCATTTGCACTTGGTAGAATTATCCTACAATAATAGTTATCAAGCAAGCATTGGTATGGTACCCTACGAAGCTCTCTTTGGACGTCCATGTAAGTCACCGGCATGTTGGGTTGGGACCAAAGATCGACTAGTACTTGGACCAAATATGATTCAGGAAGCAATGGAAAAGGTCGCGGTGATCAAGAGAAGAATGAAAGAAGCTCAAGATCGACAAAAGAATTATGCCGATAAAAAGAGAAGAGATTTGGAATTTGAAATCGAAGACTCTGTATTTGTGGAGATTTCCACTATCAGAGGAGTTGTTTGATTCGGAAGGGTTGGGAAAGTGGCACCCAAGTATATTGGACCTTTTAAAGTTATTGAGAGGATTGGACCATTCGCTTATAGATTTGAGTTACCAAAAAGGCTTTTGGGAGTCCATGATGTTTTTCACGTGTACCATTTGAGAAAGTATGTTCATGACCCAACGCTATTTGTGGACCCTCAATTTAAAAGGATTTGGAGATAGAACCAAACTTGACGGTGATCTAGCATCCAGTTTATACTCTGGATCTGGATGAAAAGAGGTTGCATAATAATGTGGTGAAATTAGTTAAGATTTAGTGAAGTGATGATCCCAGAGATTGTACTTGGGAGACTGTAGATCATATGAGAGAAGCCTATCCTGAGTTGATGTTAGAATTATTGTTTGTTTGTATGTATTATGTATGCAAAGTTTATGTTGTGGATGTTTAGTGTTTGTCTTTTGTATGGATTTCATGACATAATATATGGCCTTTTGAGTTATTTTGAATTATCTCTTGTTTGATAATTTCAACGAAATTCTTTTAAGAGGGGAGAGTGTAACAACCCAAAATTTAATCACTTTAAATATGGATATTTAAATATATTTCTAAAAACTAATTAATGGGTTTTATAACTCAAAATAAAACTCTTTTAAATAATGACTAATGATGGTGAAATAGTTTTCAAAATTTGATTACAAAAATATATAGTTCAAAGAAAAATAAAAAATGATGCCAGAAATGGTTTTTTGAATTTTTGACTTTTCGGTGTCCAAAAGTTATCGGAAAACATTGTGCACATTTAAGTTAACATATACACACATTTTTAAATGAGTTAGAATTTTGTATGTGTGTGTACATATTTACAGAAATTCTATAGGATATGATGTGACATATTATGTAAATTTAAAACGAAATAAAATTGTAAAATATAATGTGACATAATATGTCATTTTTTTAGAAACATTAAGTACATTAGCTATTAATGTATGTTTTCTCATCAAAAATGAGGGGGGAGGGGGACAAACTCACGCGAGCAAGGGTGGAGGGAGCAAGGTTATGATGCGGCAAACAAAGAATGGAGGGTATGTACCCTAATGCTCATTTTGGTAATTTAGTTTATGCACTTTGTATAAAACAAATTTTCTTATTTTTTTCCTCATTTTACCACTTCAACCTCATTTTAAAAAAAACTCTCTATGATCTTAAACTATTTCATGGCTTCCAAATACTTCTAAAAGTTTAAAAAGCTTAGTTCATTCACTTTAAAATTTATAAAACCTTGTTTATGTCCACTTCCATCCATTCATACATCTCCACTGCTCCAAATAAAGGCCACACAACCCCTCCACTACCTTGGCTGAATTCATATTCTGCCTAGGCCGAGCCCTTTGCTTGCTTAAGCCACCAAAGACTTCGCTTTTCCAAGCTAGAAGTGAAGACATAGGTTGTATTTGAGTTCTAGAAAAAAGTTACCTTCATTTAGTCAACTTTTGGTGAGTAAATATCTAGCCTTTAACTAAGTTTAAAAAATTATATATATGCTTGAATTGTTGTAAAAGATGATGTTTGTTTGGGTATATATGATGTTGACTTGGATGTATGTATATGTGCTCGGTTAAGATGACATATAGTTTTGAATATGTAAGTTAAAAGTTAAGTTAGAATACAAGTTGTAATATTTGCTTGTATGTGTTAAATTACAACATGTATATATATGTTAGAAATCTTGCTTATGTTGGGATAATGTTGTGCTATTGTATGCTAAAGGAATTAGCACTTAAAAACCCTTGTTGCGACATCAGAAATCCTTTGCTTGAACTTTCTTTTCTTATGTGATTTCGAAAAAGTTTCCATAAAGTGTTAACTTTACTTTTATTTGGTTTACAAACTTCACACAAGTTATAAAGTGGATTTAATAAAAAGGACATATTTTTAAGGCTATTTGGAAGGTTAAACAAGTTTTGAAATTATGGCTCATATAGCCATAGTCACTATGGATGCAGTTCGTAAAACGAACTATTTTGGAAAAATTCAAAGTATTTCACTTAGGAATCTTTTTGAAAAGTGTTTTAAAACATATTTTATATAATAATAAGTATTTATTCTTGAATGAATTACTTAATTAATTAATTAAGTAAGGTAACTAGTACTTAATCACTCGTTAATAAGGAAATTAATACTTAAGTGTTGATCAAATAAGATAATTATATCTAGATTATTAATTAAAGTTAATTATTAATTTGTGATTAATTATTATTTAATTATTTATTAAAAGATTAATTATTAATTTATTTATTTAAAAAGAGGGTTTAATTATTAATTAATTACCGATTAATTTAAATTTATATAAGACTTAAATTAGGATTTAATTAAGATTTAATTATTATTTAACAAGGGTTTAACTTTTTTATTTAATTAATTAAAAAAGGTTTAAAAAATTTTAAAATCGTTTTAGTTCTAAATATCTGTTCTGTTAAAAACTATTTTCTATTGCAAAAGTGTTTTAAATCAAGGGATTTCTTTGTCGATTACCCTAAAGTAACTTCAAACAAATATGAAACCAATGCTAATGTAGTGACACATTTATGGGAAGTAAGTCATTCCATAATTAGCATTAAAAGCTGATGAGTAGGTTAATCTTCTGTCTGTGAAATCTTGAATTTATCTTCTAGGCGAGATATGGAGTAAGGTCGAAATATTTGAAATGTGATAGATATGGGAGGGTTAATTTCTATCAATGAGTCATGTTTTAATTAAGTGTAACGATCCGTAATTTCACCACTTTTATTTGCGAATATATAATTAATTTTAAATATTCAAATAATTGGTTTTATAATTAAAATAAAAATCTTTTAAATAATGAATAATGACACTAAAAAAGTTTTTCAAATTTGTTTATAAATATAATTAGTTCGAAGAAAAATTTGAAATGTGATCGGAATTCGTTTTCCAAATTTTCGACTTCTCATCGTCTAAAACTTATCGGAAACACTATGAACTCTAGTGTAATATATTTGTATAAATTTGTGAATGAGTTAATATGTATATATTGAAATACACAAAAGTGTATATACTTAAGTATGTAAGATTTAAAATATAAATTTAGTACATAGAATGTATCACATCATAAGCAAATAAATATAAGTACATTTAGTACAAAAAACATGTTTAAAACATTAGTACTTGGGCATTTGTAACACTCCATATTTTTAGTAACATTATTTAGGATATTTAATTTGTTAAATTAAATAAAATAATGTAATTTTATTAGTGGATTGAGATTTGTTATTAAATGAGAGGTAGCCGCACCATGTAAACAATGAACTAAAGAATAAAAAGAGAAAAAAAAGGTTAGGAAATATGCAAGGGAAAAATAGGAACAAGGCATATCCTTATACCCTAAACCCCTTAGGAATTCATTCTACACATTCATTCTATTTTCACAAACAAAAAAATAGAGCTAAGGTCAGCAACCATTAGAAAGAGAAAATAAGAAGAATTCAAGAGGAATAATCAAATCACTTAATCAAGAACAAATCTCATATCCTTAATCAAAAAGCTAAGGTGAATAATGAATACATCTCAATTTTTATTGGTTTTTGGTTTTGAGTATGAAATCTGAATTATTTGCAAATGTTTTGCTATGTTTTGGATGATAAAATGTATATCTATATTTCGTTGATGATTTATGCTAATTCATATAGATTTTGTGATATGTTTTGATATGAAAACCCTATTATATGAAATCAAATTGCCTTGCAAATTAAGATTTAGATCAAAAATGATATTTTAAAAATGGGTTTCAATTTTCATAATTTTCTGAATTAATGTGGATTTTATATGCATTTTCTAGTGAAGGAAATGCAAATTTGGGTTTAAAAATAATTACGGCCAAATTATATTGGCTTAGGGTCTCAAATTTATATACGTTAGAAAACATATTAAAAAAGATTCTCTAGAATTTTTGTAGAATTTTCCTAACTCTCTTAATGGATATATAAAATTATTTAAGGTATGGAACTTAAATGTTTTATATATTTATATAAAGGAGAAGGGGTATTCTGTAAATAATCCAAATTCTTATTTCTGAAAATCGGCAGTACTTTTAGAAAAGAAAAACTTGCGACCAATCATAATTTGACAAACAGGGCAGGTTAGGTACAAAGAAATAGTTTAAAAAGTCAAATCTACATGCTTTTTCCTATTTCAATGCTTTCGGCACTAGTTTTCTGACTTCTTACCTCCGCCTCGGACTCCATCGAAACCAATGCACATGGTATCAGATACCTGGTACGTAGTTAATTGGAAAAGGGCGGAAGGTATTGGGTTGAAACAAGGGGTTTCGAAGGGATCGGAGCCCTACTTTGCTTTTAAATGAAAATGCGCCTGCTTTGCTTTCAACTGAATAGATTTCGACTTGGTCTGCTTTCGACTGGGGAAATGATTTTAAAAGAATGGTTCTAAGAGGTTGCGCCTTTGTTTTTAAGTAACTGCTTTCGAGTAGGTCGAAGCCCTTGACTACCGCTTTTTACCTTTCGACCCAAATTGGTTTCGAAAGGGTTATCTTGTTTTTAAAACCAAGCTGCTTCTCCAATGCTTTCGAAGGGATGGTTTCGACACCATCACTTCTTTACTTTGGAATGCTTTCGAAAGACATGCCCTCAACTTAAATGTTTTAAAAACCCTTTGTTCTTTATAAAAAGTAGAACCCAAATAGTTTCGAAAGAGATAGTTTTAATGGTTTTGAAAGGTGTTTCCACATGTTACAAAATTGAACCCAAATGCTTTCGAAAGGCTTGATGTTTTGATGCTTTCAAAAGGTTTTAAAAAAGGTTTCTAAGGGGTGGTTCCCTAATGGTTTCGAAAGGTCTAAAAGGAAAGGTTTTCCAATGGTTTCGAAAGGTCTAAAAGGAAAGGTTTTCCAATGGTTTCGGAAGGCAATGTTTAAGTGTATTAAAGAGGATGTCAAAGGTTTTAAAGCTTTCAGAGGAGGTGTTTTTACTGCTTTCGAAAGGATAAATATGAACGATTTCGAAAGGTATGATTTTGAAAGGTATGTTTTGGCCTTTGGCCTAAGGTTTTACTCGTATTGAAAGGGATACTTTCAAAGGATTCGAAAGGGGTACGTTCGAAAGTTTAAACGTTTTCGTCAACTAGCTTTTGTGTAAAGAATATGTAACATGACAAGGTGATTTGAGTAAAGCAAAGAGTATATATAAATAATTTCCTTATATATGTATGATTTAAAGGTTTAAATCATTTTGAAAAGCTTTTCAAGGAAAAATTTAAAGGGTAGTTTACCATAAGAAAATGACTCAAATTAGAAGACCAGATGGGACTGGTGTAGGGTCGCGTCCTATACACATTAGCTATTAGCCCCTAGCTAATTTATTCCAAAATTCCAATGTGTAGGGCTTTGTCAAGAGTAAGACTAAAATTAGGTTACACACAGAAAGGAATTTAAAAAGGAAAGATAGGTTATTTGTAAGCCTGCAAAACCATTAGGATCAGTTATACCTAGAGAAGTAAGTAAGGACAGACCATCCAAAAGAGGAGTATCTAACAGATGTTAGATATTTATGTTTTCTGGTAGGCCCGAGTCAGCCAAGGGTTAGTAGTTATCCAAACAAAACTACAATGTATGGACAGATAGTCCATATGATAATTGAAATGTACATATACATGATATTACTTTACAGATTTAACCAGTTTTGGTTGTCGGATTATAATTTGCAAAAGATATGTTTTAAAAAGGATATTAGTGAGTGAAAACTAGTTCCATTAAGCGGCATGGTCTCACATAGTATCAGATAACCGAGATGTATAGTATTATTCACACTAGGCTTTATGTCTGGCTCAAAGTTTATTTTCCTAAAACTCTCGGGTGCTAATAATTGATTTGAGTAGGCTGAGGGTTGAGGTTTACTGGTTTTAGTAGGTTGGCAAATAAAGCTTCTAGTGATGAGCAGGTGGCTGACGGATAGCTAATTAGGAGTTGTTGTTATATTTTGGATTGATTCCACTGTATTGTATATATAGTAGTCTGGTAAACCAAGGGTACATCGTCATATGTCGCCCTTGGCGTATTTATGTAATAACTTTATTTTATCTGAACCTGGGAAACGATTATGGGATTATGTAATTTGAATATGAAACATATGTTGGAAATGTAATCAAAGATATTGTTTTTGAAATTTGTGATTTTGTTTCATATTCATGTGCTTTTGATATTATGGATACTATTAACATAATCGTATTTAGTCGTCGAAAGTTAATACTATGGATGACTACAACATCTGCAGCGCTTAGCTATGGGCCTCTAGATATGGGACATTACAACTTGGTATCAGAGCATAGGTTTATGAAAAACTTTAACTAAAAATGATTTTTGAATTCATAATCCATGGAATTAAAGATAAGATCGGGGTATGGGATAACGCTATAGTAACATACTTGTATTGTCGTACATAAGTATGCGCTTTATCTCTAGTCTCCTATCTCTATTAGGTTATTTTTCTGTATCTCACGAAGGTTCGAATGCAGATATGGATTCTCGAAGAGATAATGTTGGAGGAGGAAGCACCGCTGCAGATGGAAATGCCAGACCTAATACTAGAAGGAACCCAGGTCAGGCATGAGCTGGAAATACTGGTGCTGATGTCCCACAAATTGACATGGGAGCCATGTATCAGTTTTTCATGAATATGATGCAAGCAGGGGTTGCTACAGGAGTAGTTGGGAGAGGAGCTCAGGAAGCTCCAGTAGTCAACAATTATGCTGCTTTGAGTAGAGACTATGCTAGATTGGGAGGAAAACCATTTGTTGGGACTAAAGATGCCATAGAAGTGGGGAACTGGTTGCTACATTGTGAGAGGATTTTCATAGATGTAGGGCTCAGTGATGAGTATAAAATAAGGCTCGCTTCGAGGTAGCTTCAAGAAGCAGCTTTATACCAGTGGAATAGTGTAACTGCTGGAGTGGATGAAGGAACAATGACATGGGCTGAGTTTAAGAGGAGGTTCGAGGAGAGATTCATGTCTGTGATGGCAAAGTCTACCTCGCTCAGAAAGTTTATCGAGTTAAGGCAAGGAGAGATGACTGTGTTAGAGTATGCTACAAGGTTTGAGGAGTTAGCAAGATATGGTCATGCCACTGTTGATACCATGATTAAGAGAAATGAGAAGTTCATTATGGGGTTAAAACCTGAATTGGCCAGGGCTACATTACCTCATATAATGGATCCTTGTGATGTTGTAGTAGAGATGGCTCTAAGACACGAGGAAATTATTACTTCTGTGGAGAAGAATAAGGAGAAGGAGGCCTAGGTAGGGCAGAGTCAGAAAAGGAAGTTCTTTCCTAAGAAGGGAGCCTAAAAGGGTGGAGCCATGAAGAAAGGAAAGTCAGAAGTTGTCTGTTTTAAGTGCGACAAGAAGAGGCACTTTGCGAAGAATGTCGTTCTGGAGAGGCAAAGAAGGTGACTGGGAAGAAGAGTATCAATTGCTTCAACTGCAATCAGATTGGTCATTACAAGAACCAATGCAAGGAGCCTGCTAAGGATGGAAAGGGCAAAGTATATGCATTGGAGTCAGCTACCTCATGACCCAAGGTAGGGGAAAAAGGGATAGCAGTGTTGGGAGGTACGCTTATGATTCTTGGTATGGCAGTTAGTGTTTTGTTTGATACTGGTGCATCGCATTCTTTTATATCTCGTTATTTGGTAGATAAGCTTAACCTAAAACCATTATACCTAGTTACTTCCTTAAGGGTTGCAAATCCGATAGGAGGGTATGCAATACTTGGGATGAGATGTGACCACCTAAAGTTTGACTTGTTAGGTCATATTTTTGTTTGCAGTTTGCATGTGTTTGATTTCGAAGGATTTGAAATTATTTTGGGTATGGATTGGTTAAGTAAGTACAGTTCTAGGATATTTTGTCATGATGGGAAAATATCACTTTGACACCTAGATTGTAGGGAGCAGATTGTATATACCGTAGAAAGCCCTAGCTGTGAGGTGAATACTTTATTGGGTGTTGTGGAGATAGATGATGAGCTGAATCGAGTTTTTGTGGTTAGAGAATTCATGGACATTTTTGAACCCGTAGTAAGATTACCATCGAAACGAGCCATTGTGTTTCAAATAGATTTGGTGCATGGAGCAGAACCAGTGAGTAGACCGCTAAGCAGGATGACACCTACCGAAATGAGGGAGTTCAAGGTGCAGTTGGTGGATTTGGAAGGCAAGAATTTTATCAGACCTAGTAGTTCACCTTAGAGAGCAGCTGTAGTGTTTGCTAAGAAGTCGAACAGATCGTTAAGTTTATGTATCGATTATCGTAAGTTGAATGAGAAAACGATAAAGAATCGATATCCACTGCCTAGGATTGACGATTTGTTCGATCAGTTGAGTGGAGCCAAGATATTTTCGCAGTTGGATTTAGCGACAGGTTTCCATCAGCTTAGAATGGCAGAGGATAATATTCCTTTGACAACGTTTAGAACCAGATATGGATCATACGAATGGTTAGTGATGCCATTTGGATTGACTAATGCGCCAGCTTTCTTTGTAGATTTGATGAACCGGATTTTCCGAGAGCACCTGGATAGGTTCGTATTGGTTGATGATATTTTGGTGTAATCTAAGGATGAAAGAGTGCATAAAGTTCATCTTAGAGTAGTGCTTGAAATGCTGAGGCAGCATCAGCTGAAGGCGAAGTTCTTGAAGTGTCATTTCTTAAAGAAGGAAGTGAAGTTTCTTGGCCATCTAGTTTCAAAGAATGGGTTATCAGTGGATCTAGCTAAGATCGAGGCCATAAATAGTTGGAAGAGACCAGAAACGGTGACTGAGATAAGAAGTTTTCTGGGATTGGCTGGTTCTATCGGAGGTTTATTAAGGATTTTTCGTGGATAGCGGCACTAATGACCAAGCTAACTCGAAAGGATGTGAAGTTCATTTGGACCGATCAGTGTGAGGCGGCATTCCAGAAGCTGAAACACTTATTGACTAATGCACTTGTGTTAGTTGTTCCAGAGGGGAATTAAGATTTGGTGGTGTACACGGATGCATGTGGGACTGGGTTAGGAGCTATGTTAATGCAGAGGGGTAGAGTAATTGCCTATGCTTCTCGACAACTTAGACCGCATGAAGTCAGGTACCCAATCCATAACTTGGAGTGAGCTGCGGTAATTTTTGCGCTAAAGGTGTAGAGACATTATCTTTTGGGAGAAAGATTTGAATTGTATACGGATCATAAGTCATTGAAGTATTTTTTTCTCTTAGAAGGAGCTGAACATGAGATAGCAGAGATGGTTAGAGTTCTTAACTACTTATGATTTCAGTATTAAGTACACACCGGGGAAAGGAAACAAGGTTGCATATGCACTTAGCTGAAAACATCAGAATATGGTGTTAGCGATGATAACTGAGTGGAAAGATTTGGAAGCGTTAGTAACTTGCAGAGTATAGTGGAGAACTAAGAGTACTTCAAGTACAGAAACTTCTTTGTTATCATGTTTGGAAGTTCGACCAGTTATAATTGAAAAGGTTGCTTCTAAACAGCTAGAGGATCTAGTGTTGGCTGAACGGATCAGAAAGCTGAGAGACGGAATGGAGAGCGATGACTTAAAGGATTTTAGTCTTGACCAGAATGGGTGGTTGAGAAAGATAGGAAGATTGTGTGTTCCGAATATGGGAGACATTAGGTAGGAAGTTTTGAAGGAATGCCATCGTTCGATGTTCACTATTCATCCAGGAGGAACTAAGATGTATCAGGATATGAAGAGAAGTTTTTTCTGGGAAGGTATGAAGAGGGATGTAGGCTTATGGGTGAAGCAGTGTATGAACTTCCAACGGGTAAAAGCCGAACATTACAAGCCAAGTGGGTTGCTTTAGCCTTTGGATATTCCAGTGTGGGAGTGAGATTCTATTTCTATGGATTTCATTGACAAGTTGCCAAGGTCTAATGGAGGAAATGAAAGCATATGGGTCATTGTGGACAGGTTGACCAAGAGTGCCCATTTCATTCCAATTAAGTCAACCAAAACGGTACCTGTGTTAGCAAAGTTGTTTATAAAGAATGTAGTTAGACTGCACAAAATTCCTAGTAGTATAGTGATTGATAGAGACTCTTTATTCACTAGCGAGTTCTAGAAGAGTCTATAGGATACCTTAGGTACCAAGGTCAAGATGAGTACCACTTATTAACCACAGACTGATAGGCAAACGGAGAGAGTTAACAAATTTTTGGAGGATTTGTTATGAGCTTGTGTGCTAGATTTTGGGGGATCATGGAAAGACCCTTTACATCTAGTCGAGTTTTCATATAATAATAGTTATCAGGCTAGTATAGGGATGGCACGATTTGAAGCTTTGTATGGAAGGCCATGCAAATCTCCAGTTTGTTGGTTAGAGACCGGGGATAGGTTGGTTCTTGGTTTGGATTTGGTTAGAGAAGCTGCAGAAAAGGTTGAGTTAATTCGAGCTAGAATGAAGGAAGCTCAATCTAGGCAGAAGAGTTATGCGAATAAAAGGCAAAAGAGGATCGGGAATCTCGCATATAGAGTAGAGTTACCGAGCAGTTTGGCAGGAGTCCACCATGTTTTCCATGTTTCTCATTTAAGGAAGTGTATTCGAGATTCAGATACTACTATATCACCGACTGTGTTAGATGACTTAGTCATAAAGTCGAATTTGACTATAGTCAAAAAGCCAGTTTGCATAGTCGCAAGAGATGAGAAGAGGCTCAGGAATAAGATAGTCAGATTAGTTAAAGTCCAGTGGATGAGAATGGTAGTTCCTGAGATGATGGTTTTGATGACAACAACCTTAGGACTTATTATAAAATATAAAAACTAATATACTTGTCTAGATATATATATATATATATATGTATATGCAGGATATATATATATATATGTAGGTACTGAGAATGAAGACTGTACAGTAGAAAGATTCAAGACTGAGTATAAAGATTCAAGACTGAGTATAGAGATTCAAGACTGACAAATTCAAGATTGAAGAAATCAAGATTGAAGACTCATGAGTATCAAGAGTTCAAGGTATCAAGATAAGTAATAGAGTCTAGATTTATTTTAAAACTTCATAATAGCACTTAAATCTTTATTCGGATTTTAATTGTGGAATGGAATCCACCTTCTCGCTTTAATAGTGGGATGGAACCCACGACCTCTTTAGTGGGATGGAACCCACGATCTTCTCTAATGGAATGGAATCCATGAAATTTTCAAAAAGACTTATTTTTAGATTTTTTTTCAAAACTATCTTTTAAAAAGACATCTCCCTCACTATTTAAATATTTTAGCCTTAATTCAAAAATTATTTTTAACCATAATAATTTCAAAACCATTTCTTGTTTTAAAACTATTTACTGGTTTTAATGTTTTAGCTTTAATCTCAAATATTTATATATTTAGTTTTTATTACTTTTATATTTCGTAAGATCACTTTCCGAAGGTTTTTATAATCATAAAGTATATTCAAAATATTTTACAAAGTTCTAAGATAGTTTCGAAAAACTTTAGAAAGAAAATCTCTTTTAAAACAAAAACTCAATTTTCAAAATATACTAGTGGATGGCGACATGCCCTTACCCCCATGTCGACATGGTAGCCGTAGAATTTGAAATTCAAATTTTCAAAAGAAGTGTCTATTCTTCATAACCTTTCACGAATGGACATGACCGTTATTCTCCTATATATACTAGTAGTTTTCAATGAATTTTTACACAAGTTTTCTTTGTTTTCTCTCCCCTTTCTCTTCCATTCTTATTTTCAAACATTCTTAACAAAACTCTGCCAAAATCCTAAGTGAATCAAACTTGATCATCTCTAGTTTGATTCTCTTTCACTCTCTCTCAATGATCTCAGTGCTATTCAGAGTTATACGATCATTTGTAATCAAAGATCGTAAGATCAAAGTGTATCGAGTCTCTCTATCAAAGTGTGATTGGAAACGGTGTGATTGTGGCCCGTAATCAATTGGGTGTGATTGTAGCCTATAAATCAATTAGGTGATCTTATAGCCTGGTTAAATCAAGAGAGTTTGCCCTGGACTCGGAGATAGGAGGTGTATCTCGTGGCCTTGAAATCGAGGTTGTAATATCGACATTATATTTGAAAAGAAATCTATACAAGAAATTTGTGTGGGACTGGATGTAGGGTAACTCCGAACCAGTATAAAATTCTGGTGTGTTCTTTCCTTTATTGCTTTTATTTACTATTTGCATCTGTGTTTGATTCTGTGATTGTCTCTGTGTTTGTGAATTACATCTGTTTGGATTTAATTTGAAAAGATTTCAAAAAGATTCATAAAATTAATTAAACATTATTCACCTCCCTTTAGTTTTAATTCTGCCTTAAGATCCGTTATCCGCATTTCCAACATTTGGTATCAGAGCATTGGTTTTCAAATTTATCATAATCTGAATTTTGAAAAAGATTAAAATGGCAATTTTTGGAGATTCTGTTAACACTAGTTCAAAACTGTCCAAATCATCATTGTCTCGTAAGTCTGCATATTGTTATTATAGAAAATCAAGTTATCTACTGAATTGGTGTGTTGTGCAGGAACAGATGTGATATATGGCTTTTGAAGAATCAACGCTCAATAGACAAATGGTGCAAATCAAGAAAAAAAATGGATACTTGATAGTGGATGTTCAAGACACATGACTGGTAATCCGGAGATACTGAATGACTTAATTTATGAAGATGGAGGAATGGTCAACTTTGAAGACAATTCAAAAGGATATGTGATTGGCATCGACAATGTCGGTAACTCTAAAACTCCTACTATTTTTGATGTTATATTAGTTAGGAATCTAAAACACAACTTACTTAGTATAAGTCAACTATGTGATAAGGGCTACAAAATTAAATTTGAAAAGGATAAGTGTCACATCGAAGATAATAAATCAAATATTATCTTTGAAGGAATTAGGAAGAAAAATATTTATATTCTCAGTATGAAAATCTCAAATGGTAACTTATGTTTTTTGGCCAATGCAAGTGACCCTTTGATTTGGCATAAAAGATTTGGGCATTTGAATTTCAAACTCTTATCTAGACTTTCAAAACTTGATCTAGTAAGAGATCTCCCTAAAATGGATTTTAAAGTAGATAGTATATGTGATGCTTGTCAATTAGGAAAACTTAGGAAGAGTTCATTCAAATTGAAAGATATGATTTCAACTTCAAAACCTCTTGAGTTACTTCATTTAGATCTGTTTGGTCCATCTCAAATTCAGTCAATAAATCATAGTAAATATGTTTTTGTAATTGTAGATGATTATTTTAGATTTACATGGACAATTTTTCTGAGACATAAAAGTGATGCTGTTGATTTATTTAAAACTTTTGCAAAAATAATTCAAAATCAACTTTCTTTAAAAATCAAAACTATTCGTAGTGATCACGGTGGAGAATTTGAAAACTAAAATTTTGAGAATTTTTATAATAAAAAAGGAATAACTCATAATTTTTCTTTTCCAAGAACTCCACAACAAAACGGAGTGGTAGAGCCTAAAAATAGGACGATTCAAGAGTGTGCAATAACTATGCTTTCAGATAGTAAATTACCAAGAAATTTTTGGACTGCAGCAGTCGCTAACAGCTTGTTACATTTTGAATAGGATTTTAATTAGACCTCTAACCAATAAAACACCATATGAACCTCCTTTCAATAAGAAACCAAAGGTATCTTATTTTAAAGTTTTTGGAAGTAAATGCTTTATTCTAAATACAAAGGACAATTTGGATAAATTTGATCCAAAATCCGACAAATGAATCTTTATCGGATATTCTTTTTTTTTGAGAAAAAATGTGTGATCCTCTACGAATAGAGGAGATCACACATGTGAATGTATATATCACGTAAATAAGGTGCTGCCAACATGCCTGGTAGGTAACAAAAACAAAAAATATGTATCAAAACTCAGGTACTCCTAAGATGAGTTCCGGCAAGGCCACCACCCATCACATCCCAATATCGAGCTCCGGCAAGACCACCGCCCAATATTGAGGTCTTAGAAGTACCTAAAAAACTAAAGAAAAACAAAGGCTACTGGATGACGACACACACTAATAAGGAAGCTCCAAAACATCTGAATCAGAAGGGGTGAATAAGCATCTGCTCTGAAGAGGATCTACTGAAGAGAGAGACCGCTCTGAAGGCTCTGAACAAAGACGAAAAAATGCCAAACTGAAGAATAGATCCTCCTGATAAAAGTACTCCATAATGAAGATAGCAGTATCCTATATCTGAATAGATAACTACTAGTGGTCCTGGATGAAGGAACTCTGCTCTGATGACCTCTCTACAATCTGATATCCAGCAATCTAAAAACAAGAGTACCTGCAAAATGAAACCGATAACCTATCTCCCGTACCTGTATCTGAAACATGACTAAGGAAAAAATTAGTAAAGATACATATATATGTATATTTGTATAATAAATATACATATATATGTATTTATAAGGAAGGAAAAAAAAATTAAGACAGATCTATATTATGTCTTTAAACTAAAACCAAATAGAGACTAGTACAAAAATTAAGACAGATCTATATTATGTTTCTTTAATCATAAGTAAGTTATGATTAAAAGTGAAATCATCATATAAATTTGAGAAAAGATTAATAATACTATTATTAATGTTAAAAAAATTATTGTTGTGTTTAAAAAAGTTAATATTATGATTGACTTTGTTAAGATACCGTTTGAAATGGATAATTTTATCTAATTTATATTTGGGGTTAGAAATCCAATTAAAACAAAATGAAGAAATTGAAAAAATCAATTTGTTTAAATGACTGCTATTATTATTAAAAATTCTTTGATTTCTTTCAAACCAAACAAACCAACTAATAATAATGAATAAAGTGTCTAGTAAAAATCTAACATTCTTTTTGAATTTTAATCTAAAATTATTCCAGTAGAATTCACAATTCAAAATTTTAGATATTATATTAAAGTTAAAATTTTTAAGAGTATTAATTAGGATGTAATTAGTATCTAAACAATCATATTATAAATGATTAATGTCCTCAAGATGCAGATTACAAAAATAACATTTATTATCATTTTGAATGTTTTTTCTTTTTAAAAATTCTATTGTATTAAGTTTTCCATGAATTATTAACCACATGTGAATTTTGGACTTATGAGGAGCATTAGATTTCCACAAATATTTAAAAGAGTTGTTTATAGTACCTGAAAAATTAATAAATTGTAGAAAGAATTAGAAGTATACTTCTTACTCTTATCCCATTCCCAGCTAATTAAATCATTATCATTATCAATATTATAAAGATTTAATCTAGCATAAAGCAAAGAAAGTTGCCTAAGGGTTGAATCAACTAAAATTCTGTTAAAACTGAAATTCTAAGGAGGATCATTTTCAGGAGAATAAACTTCATTGATTAAAGCATACTTAAAGTTACAAATTTCATATAGATCCTTAAATTCTAACTTTAGAGGCAAGATCGAAATCCAACGGTCGTGCCAAAAAGAAGTACAATTACCTGAATGTACTATCGTATTAATTCCTAAGTTAAAAATTTCATGACATTTTAAAATGTTTTTCCAAAAATTAGATAAATTATGAGTATATGGATGAGAAATTTGATATAAATTGGTATAACCGTTATAGTAATATTTGGAGATGATCTCTTTCCTAATAGCTTTATCATTTATATCTTTAAAATTCCAAAGCCATTTACCTAAAAGAGACAAATTCATATTACGCAAATTAATGACTCCTAAACCACCTTCCTTTTTGGCCTTACAGACGGTTTCCCAATTTACTAGACATTTTATATTATTATTAGAATTTTCCCCACTCCATAAGAAGTCTCTTCTAGTTTTATCAATTTTATCAATAACCCAATCTGGAAACAGATGCATGGACATCCAATAAATCGGAAAGGCTGATAAAACCGAATTTATTAAAACTAGTCTACCAGCTCTAGATTAAAATCTCCCATTCCAGTTAGAAATCTTATTTTTAATTTTATCTATAATAATAATCCAATCATCATGTTTGAGTTTGGTGGGTCTAATCACAAAACCACGGTAGTCAAAAGGAAAGTTCATAATTTTACAATTTAGAGTATTAGCAACTAAGTTTTCAACTTTTTCAAAATCATTTAAAACTAAAACTGAACTTTTTTCAAAATTTATTTTTAAACCAGATAAAAGCTCAAAACTATAAAGAATAAACTTGAGAGTAATAATGTGTCTAGGAAGAGGAGAAGAAAAAAGTAAGGTATCATCTCCAAATTGCAGAACCAATATACCATTACGCGATATGTCATTGCCAACACTTCCTAGAGATCCATTATCCACTGCTCTTTTAATAATTTTAGCAAAAACATCAGCGGCTAGGTTAAACAACAAAGGTGATAATGGGTCCCCTTGCCTTAATCCTCTCTTTGACTGAATTCTATTACCTAATATACCATTAACCATAATACTAGAATTTCCAGTTTTAAGCAAAGTCAAAATCCAACTAATCCATCTTTGTCCAAATCCTCTAGCATGAAAAATATCTACAAGAAAATCCCAATCTACTGAATCAAAAGCTTTAGCAAAATCAAGTTTTAAAATCGCACAGGTTATGTTGTTCTTACAACAGTAATTAATATATTCTTGAACAACAGCCACTCCATCAGTGATATTTCTCCCTTTAATAAAAGCCGATTGTGAACAATCAATTAAATCATTCATTCTTGAACTAAGTCTATTAGCTAGAACTTTAGAAATGATTTTTACTGAACAGTTAATCAAAGAGACAGGTCTAAAATCTTTTAAGTTATTAGCTCCTACTTTTTTATGAAGCAAAATAACATTTGCGAAATTAAATCTCCCTAGTTGCAAATTACCATTATAAAAATCATTAAACAAATTAACTAAGTCTAATTTTAAAACATCCCAAAAAGTTTTATAAAATAAAATAGGAAACCCATCTGGTCCCGGAGATTTATCACTTGGCATATCATTAATTGCTATCCTAATTTCCTCTTCCGTAAAAGATTTATCTAACCCTGATAAATCAACAATAGAATCCGATGGATACAGATCTGTCCATCTAACATTGATTCTATGTTTGATTTTAGAACCAAAAATATCCTTATAATAGTCTGTAAAAGCCTTGTTGAGATCACTTTGATCAACTAACTCTATATTGTTAACAAATATAGAGTTAATTGTATTACTATATTTTCTACCATTAGCAATATTATGAAAAAATTTGGTGTTATTGTCACCTTCGTTGATCCATTGAATTCTGGATCGCTGCTTCCACATCACCTCCTCTTTTTCTAAAATAGAATTTAGATCATCTTTTAAATTTGAAAGAACATTACGTTCACCTAGATTTAGAGGTCTAGATTCTTCTATCTTGTTTATTTTAAGCATTTCATTAAGAATATTATCTTTCTTTATTTTTAAATTGCCAAATACATTTTTGTTCCAATTTTTGAGAAAAATCCTAAGATCTCTAAGTTTAGAAATAAAAGCTTTTGCAGAATTTTCCTTATTTATGAAATTATGGAAACTCAAAGAATTCCATTTACATATAACTAAGTTTACAAAGTTAGATTCCAAAAGCATACAGAGAAGTAAAGCATACAGAGTATTCAATTTAAAAACTAACACCATTGAAAAAACAATGCATGTATCTTTTGATGAAAATTTCAAAGATTTTGTTCAAATAAATGATGAAGATGATTTTTTTACTTTAAATAATGAATCAAATGAAACAAATTGTGAAACTGTTCACTCTAATAAAAGGATCACGCATTTAAAAGATCATCTTATAGAAAATATACTAGGAAATATTGAATCTATTGTTAGAACTAGAAATCAACTAAACAAAATGAGTAATGTAGCTTTTATATCAACTATTGCACCCAAAAATTCATGGATTCTTGCTATGTAAGAAGAACTGAATCAATTCACCAGAAATGATGTATGGGAACTTGTTCCTAGACCTGAGGACAAAACTATAATAGGAACTAAATGGGTTTATAAAAATAAAATGAATGAACAAGGTGAGGACATTAGAAATAAAGCTCGGTTAGTCGTGCAAGGTTATTACCAAGAAGAAGGAATAGACTTGGATGAAATCTTTGCACCCGTAGCAAGATTAGAAGCCATTAGAATTCTACTTGCTTTCGCAAATCAATTCAAATTTATGTTGAACAACCTCCACTTTTTGAAGAAGAAAAGTTTCCAAATCATGTTTACAAATTAAAGAAAGCTTTATATGGTATGAAACAAGCTCCTAGAGCCTGGTATGACAGGCTAAGATCTTACCTATTACAATTAAATTTGTAAGTTGGTAGAGTTGATAATACTCTTTTTATTAAAAGAAACAAAAATGATATCCAATTAGTATAGATTTATGTAGATGATATCATTTTTAGATCAACAAACAATGAAATGAACAAAGAGTTTTCTAAAATAATGACAAAAGAGTTTGAGATGAGTCATACGGATGAACTTACTTTCTTTTTAGAATTGCAAATAAAACAATTAGATAGTGTTATTTTCATTAGTCAATAAAAGTATGCTAGGGATCTAGTTAGTAAATTTAGTATAACCACTACGAGTGGAAAACCCACTCCTATGGCAACCAATGAAGCCTTAAATAAAGAAGACATGTCAAAAGATGTTGATCAAAAACTATATAGGGGAATGATTGGATCGCTACTCTATATAACTTCGAGTAGGCCTGATATCATGCATAGTGTCTATCTCTATGCAAAGTACCAATCTCAACCCAAAGAAACCCATTTAAAAACTGTTAAAGTATCCTAAGATATGTTAAACATACTTTAGACTATGGCCTATTTTACCCTAAAAATGATTCATTTGATTTAATCTCATATTGTGATGTTGACTATGCTGGTTGTAAATCAGATCGAAAAAGTACAAGTGGAACCCATGATCTTCTCTAGCGGAATGGAATCCACCTTCTCGCTTTAATAGTGGGATGGAACCCACAATCTTCTCTAGTGGAATAGAATGCACGAAATTTTCAAAATTATTTATTTTAAATATCTTTCCAAAAACTTTTTAAAGTCATCTCTCTCAGTTTAAATATTTTAGCCTTAAACTTTTTTTATTATCTTTTATATTTTGATTTCAAAATCATCTCTTGTTTTTAAACTATCTCCTGGTTTTAGTATTATAGCCTTTAAATCTCAAAAATATATTCTATACTTAGTTTTTAATATTACTTTTATATTATAGATTATATATTTTTAAGATTACTTTTTAATCTCTTTTATAAGTTTAAACTATATTCAAAATGGTTTATAAACATCAGAAATTGTTTTGACAAGTTTTAGAAAGAAAATCTCTTTTAAAAAAACAAAAATCAATTTTCAAAATTAACAAGGGCATGTCGACATACCCCATTCCCCCATGTTGATATGGTAGCCGTAGAAATTCAAATTTCAAATGTTCAAATGAAGTGTCTATTCGTCATAACCTTTCATGAATGGACATGACTGTTGTTCTTCTATAAATACCATTTGTATTTAATGAATTTTAAGTTAGTTTTTCTTCATTTCTTCACTCCTCCTTCTCCACTCAAGTATTCTCTTATATTTTAACAAAACTCTACCGAAATCCTAAGTGAATCAAACTTGATCATCTCTAGTTTGATTCTTTGTCACTCTCTCTCAAAGATCTCAGTGCTATTCAGAGTTATAGGATCATTGTAATAAAAGATCAAAAGATCGAAGTGTATCGAGTCTCTCTCTATCAAAGTGTGATTGAAAACGGTGTGATTGTGGCCTGTAAATCAATTGGGTGTGATTGTAGTATGTAAATCAATTAGGTGATCTTGTAGCTTGGTTAAATTAAGAGAGTTTGCCCTGGACTCGAAGACATGAGGGTGTATCTCGTGGCCTTGAAATCAAGGTTGTAATATCGACATAATATTTGAAAAGAAATACGCATAAGAAATTGTGTAGGACTGGATGTAGGGTAACTACGAACCAATATAAAATTCCGGTGTGTTCTTTCCTTTACTTCTTATTATTTAATATTTGCATTTCTGTCTGATTCTGTGATTGTCTCTGTGTTTGTGAATTGCATCTCTCTGTGTTTAATTTCAAAAGATTTCAAAAATTCCATAAAATCCATTAAACACTATTCACCCCCCCTCTAGTGTTAAACCAGCCTTAAGATCTGTAATCCGCATTTCCAACACATTTACCTTATTTTAGCCATTTACTGGTTGTGAGGCTTGAGGTTACACTTTTACCTTTCCTCATAGCAGACCATCATGTAATGCTAACATTTCCCTCCAGGCAATCAATGCAATGATAGCATTCATTCATTCATACATACTTCCTGAGTTAAAACAGGTCAAGTTATAAATAGCGGGTAATCCACTATTTAGGGTAATCGTATAGAATTTGCATATGGGTAACCATATACTTAATTAAAACGTGACCCATTGATAGAAACTAACCCTCTCATATCTATCACATTTTCGATATTTCGACCTTACTATATCCCTCGCCTAGAAGATAAATTCTAGATCTCACAGACAGTGGATTAGCCTACTCATCGGCTTTTAGTGCTAACTATGGAATAGTTTGCTTCCTATAAATGTGTCACCACATTAGCATTGGTTTCATATTTGGTTGAGGTTACTTAAGGGTAATCGACAAAAAAAATCCTTTGATTTAAAACACTTTTGCAAAAGAAAATAGTTTTTAACATATCCGATATTTAAAATAAAGCGATTTTAAAAATTTTAAAACCTTTTTTAATTAATTAAATAAATAAATTAAACCTGTGTTAAATAACAATTAAATCTTAATTAAATCCATTTAAAGTCTTAATTAAATTTAACTTAATCGGTAATTAATTAAAAATTAAACCCCTTTTTTAAATAAATTAATAATTAATATTTTAATAAATAATTAAATAACAATTAATCCAAATTAATATATAACTTTTAGTTAATAATCTAATTATAATTATCTTATTTAACTAACAGTTAAGTATTAATTACCTTATTAACTAATGATTAAGTATTAATTACCTTTCTTAATTAATTAATAATTAAATAAATAAATACTTATTATTACCTAAAATATGTTTTAAAACACTTTCCAAAAAGATTCCTAAGTGAAAACACTTTGAATTTTTCCAAAATAGTTCGTTTTACGAACTACATCTATAGCGACTATCGCTATATGACCCGTAATTTTCAAAACTTGTTTAACATTCCAAATAGCCTTAAAAACTTTCCTTTTTATTTAAACCCATTTTATAACTTGTATGAAGTTTGTAAACCAAATAAAAGTAAAGTTAACCCTTTATGGAAACTTTTTCAAAATCGCATAAGAAAGCAAGTTCTAGTAGAGGATTTCCGATGTCACTGCAAGCGATTTTAAGTGCTAATTCCTTTAGCATACAACAAATACAATAACACAATATTATCCCAACATAAGCAAGATTTCTAACACACACACACACACACCCCATAATTTATAACACATACAAGCAAAGATTATAATTTGTAAACTAACTTAACTTTTAACTTCCATATTCAAAGCTACATGTCATCTCAACCAAGCACATATACATACGTCCAAGTCAACACCATATATACCCAAACAAACATCATATTTTAGAACAAGTCAAGCATGTATATAAGTTTTAAAAACTTAGTCAAAGGCTAGATCTTTACTCACCAAAAGTTGACTAAATCAAGGTAACTTTTTTCTAGAACTTGAATAGAACCTAAGTCTTCGCTTCTAGATAGCAAAAGTGAAGACTTTAGTGGCTTAAGTAGCAAAGGGCTCAACCTACGGGGAATATGAATGTGGCCAAGGTGGTGGAAGGGTTGTGTGGCCTTGATTTGGAGAAGAGGAGATGTATGAATGGAAGTGGATTTAAATAAGTTTTTAGAAATTTTAAAGTGAATGAACTAAGCTTTTTAAACTTTTAGAAGTATTTGGAAGCCATGAAATATTTTAAGAGCATGGATAGGTTTTTAGAAAATGTGGATGAAGTGATAAAATGAGGAAAAAATATGAATTTTTTTATACAAAGTGCATAAACTAAATTAGAAAACTATCCTTAAGGTACATACCCTCCATTCTTTGTTTGCCACATCACAACCTTGATCCCTGCACCTTTGTTCACATTAGTATGTCCTCCTACCCCCTCATTTTTGATGAGCAAACATACATTAATAGCTAATGTACTTAAGGTTTCTAAAGAAATGACATATTTTGTCACTTTACATTTTTATTTTGTTCTAAATTTACATAATATGTCATAGCATATCGTATTATATTTCTTAAGTAAATATATACGTACGTACATAAATACATACATACATACAAAGATATATATATATATATATATATAAACACACACACACACAAAATTCTAACTCATCCATAAAAGTGTGTATATGTTAACTCAAATATGCACAACATTTTTCGACAATTCTTAAATACTGAAAAGTCGAAAATTCGAAAAATGATTTTCGGTCACGTTTTTTATTTTTCTTTAAACTAAATAT
Organism: Allium fistulosum; assembly: GCA_030737815.1. Lineage (NCBI taxonomy): Eukaryota > Viridiplantae > Streptophyta > Magnoliopsida > Asparagales > Amaryllidaceae > Allium > Allium fistulosum. The sequence continues at coordinate 1,031,759,854 of CM060902.1, forward strand.
TTTTGTAAACAAATTTTGAAAACTATTTCACAATCATTAGTTATTATTTAAAAGATTTTATTTTTGAGTTATAAAATCATTATTTAATTATTAAACATATTTTTAAACATCCATATTTAAAGTGATTAAATTCTGGGTTGTTACACTCTGATACCATTGTTGGAACCGAGTCAGCACGTAGCGGGGTAAATGGGTAAATTTCGAAAAATTTATTTCCTTTTGGATTTTATTGGGTCTATAAAGTCTATATTTATTTAGATCTTATCTGAATTTATTTTAAATTAAATCAATATTTAATTTAATTTATAATAACGTATTATTAAATTAATATTGTGATTAATATATTGTATAATATATGTATCATATAAACATATGTGTGTACGTGCACGTGCAATATAAAAGGTATACATCGTTTAGCATGCCTATATATGGATGTTGGGATTTACGTTTTAACAAACATATTTTCCCCTTCATCCACATACTTGTCGTTTGATGTGTAATTGTATATACATGTAAATGTTTGTACGTAAATATTTATTATAAAAGATGATTGTAAAATTATACATTTAATATAAATAATTATATATAATTAATATTGTAATAGGTTGTATTTAAATCTAATAAATTCCAATTTGTATAAATGTAATAATTATATATATATATATATATATATATTGAAAATTAATTTTTTATAAAAGTGTGAGCGTGCATATAAACACATATCCATATTAAAACACTAGAATTATATATGTAAATGAAAAAATATATATACATTAAAATATGTGTATACATAGATTCATAAATTCATTTTGATATAAATTAATAATCAAATACACACACACACACACAAAATAAATCATAAACATTTGACCAGCAAATGATTTATTTTCTAATTTTAATGAAATAAATGTTTTTTATTATGATTTTCATATGGAAATCATTCAAAAAAAATTGAAAGTAACACAGCATATTTTATATTTACTTTACCGGTATACAGATGTGGTAAAACGTAAGTTTTTTATTTAAACATATTTATATATTAATTATATATTCGGTTCAAATTTCTTTTTAAATCCGAAAACATTTTACGCAAAAATATTAATAGAATTTAGATTTATTATATATATATATGCAATATGTACATGTTTTAATTAAACTAGTTTTAAATAATATTTATCTTTCAGTTTCAAAATCAAAATAAATGAATTATAATAAAAAAAATTGCTACCGAATGCAATATGTACACATATATTTACAATTTTTTTATACATCTATAACAAAACACATTCATAAAAATATTGACGGCAATGAGATATGTTCGTTATATATTCAACAACTATTCAATCACATATATGAAATAATAAACATTATATACACATTAATATATGATATTAAATAGATTATTACCTTTCACTAAAGCCTAGTTGATACACCCAGAAATATTGAATCTAATCACTCATGGATCGAATCAAGAATCCAGAAAATGCTACCTTCTGAATGCAACCGCCACTGACAAGCGATTTGAATTTTATTCGATGTTTTAAAGCTTGAAAATTTATGATATAGGAAGAGGGAGAGATCATCCTAATCTGGTCTAGAGGAGTGGAAAAGTAAAAAAAAAAGTGAGGCTTCAAGAGCCTTTAATAGAGGAGATACCATGTAGAAAAATGTGGATCCGTATTTTTCTCTTCTCGTTTCTCCTCTTTTTAATTTAAAATTTAACCCACCCTTGGCTATCATATGGTCAGCCTCCTCTAGGCTAATCATGGCCACACTCTACCAAGCCCCATATGGTCTCAAAATTATTTCAAGCCTGATCAATAATTAGCATATTTAAATCCAATTAAACACTTATCGATATCGTATATCGATTAGTGTATTTAAAACCATTATATACACATTTAATGTTGATCAATGAACATCAAATAAAATTTTATAATTAATATTTCATAAATATTAATTAATTTAATTAATTTATAATAATTATAATTTAATTAAATCAGGTGGTAACAAGAGTATTCAGCATTACGATTGTGTGACTCTTAGGTGTAAATTCTACTAGCGATTAATATCAAACAATTCGAATATTAACATTCATACACCACTTAGCAGGCGATGCGACATTATGACCAAATTTATCTCTTAGGTTTAGGTAAAATCCAATTTTACTTTGTTTAGCGTTACCCAATAGTAAAAATTATTTATACCATTTCTCTTCATCAAAGCTATATCATATTAGGACTTATGGAATTTGGTAATGGCAATTCCAATATTGTCCATATTCAACTCTATAGTCCAAACCCAAAGTCCTTGGTTCAATAATAACAATTATTATTAATCGAGCTGTTCTAGCTAGAGACTTTAACTTCGAGTTGACTTTAGTTGACTATGGTACTAACTCCATATAACCGAGGAGATGAATTCATTCTTGAATAGAGTCTCACTTCCAATGCTTTCACTCGACTTAACTATAGTTGTTTGATGGATGTCGTGCCACGATTTAACTATAATCAAAGCAGAGTTTCCACATTGAAGCTCAACCCTATTATCAAGTCAAGGGAATTATGTAATATTTTCACATCAATATTTTCTATTTAACCTTAATTACGTTAACCAATAGAAAACTATCGAGTAAGTCATTTCATAATTATCCAATAACCATCAGTAAGTAACCCCTTGGTGCCCTCCAGTAGTCGTGAGTAATATATTGCCCAACATATAGAGAATATTACGTACTCTAATCTCAACGGATGTATTGTTATCTAGTCTCGATATATCTTGACTAGGAATATTTAAAATGGTATGTTTAATTTCATTGTGATAAATTAATCATGGTTAAAACACTTTGTAACTACTATCACAAAACATACCATTTATGGATTTTCTATTAAATATATTTTTAAATAAATAAATTAATTAATATAAAAAATTATATCAAGTATATAATAGAAAGAAGTCACCTTTTATTTTGAATAAGATTGGTTATTGAGGTAGATAAATGTAAAAAATTACATAATTGCTCCTAGGGCATACCCCTAATAGTATGAAAACCAAATAAATCAACAAAACCATTTTATTTCTGTCAGTTTAGTTTTGGCTTGTAACTAGATTGGTTTCTGATGTGCCTCTATAAAAATTAATTCGATTATCGTTTTAATCAAATTAACCGAACTTTAATTATATTGTCAAAATTATTAATGTTATAATGGTTTTTTATAATTACTTTAGTGATCCAAATAAATTTTATTTATCATATATGTGTCAAAATTAGTATTAAAAATATATAAGAATACTTTAATCATATATTTATGTTCTATTTTAATGTATAATGAATATCCCAAACATAAAGTTGAAATCATTTTTAGTTCAGTTAGATCAGATAACCAATCAAACCAACCAAACTTAATTTAGTTGACCTGGTTTTGTTTTTATTTTCATTGATTTTAGTTTGGTTTAACAATTTTCATCGGCGAACAAACCGAACCAACCAAATGGTCACTCTTACATTTTTAACAGATGCTTGGTATTAGAGTCTATTCAAAACAGGCACCCAAATATGAGAATATGCTTGATACTCAACTAATGGCATGTTTCGTATCATAAAGCGCCTGTTAGACAGGCGCTTAATATTAGGTGTTTGTTCAATAGGCACCTAGTTGTTGAACAACTGTTTAACCATCGTCCATCACGATTATAGATCTTAAACTAATCCCTTTGAAAATGTAACCAATCATAAATTGTAAGCCCCTGTTGGAACAAGTTTTGATTTTGCATATTACATTTTGTAAAATGCAACCAGCTGTTGGAGATGCTAAATGTCATATAATAACAAAGTTATACCGATAAAAAAGTTTGTTTCAACTTTTGGAAATAATTTTCAATTATAATTATAATTGTTATCATCTGAATGTCATACATTGAAATTGTTATATAATAGAATTGTAGTTGATTTATATGAAAATGTCATTCTCAATATATGTGAACAAACAAATATTGACCTAATCTTCTGCCATATGATATGTTAGTTACTTTTAGGTTTTGAAAATTAACAATAAAGACAATGCATTAAATATATGGTTATGCAATACTCCAAACAATTAGAATATTGTTGAACTCTACCTTGTTAATTATATTTAGTTCATCCACGGTTAATGATAGTGGAAAACCATGACTTGGAGGTTAATCAAACCAACCGTTATGAAGGTTTTCTTACTATCATTGCCTAAAATCAAATATTCTAAAGTCCAAAACATATTCCCCCCTCTCTGCATACTGTTTTCTCTATTTCATCAACTTCAAAATTATTGGTACTTAATATTTCTCCTGATATACCGTTTTTTCTTCAATTCTGCAGCTGATATCTATTTCGACTGCCATCTCCATCGCTCTAAATTCATACAAACCCTAATTCTCTAATTATATCCCTTTTCCCTCAACTAACCTAAATGCATCACCACAACCAACCATCGCTTGATCCACCACGTCACCACGATTTTTCCAAATATAGACCACTAGATCCTTCATGCCATTAGGGTTTTGCCTCATCTACATCACCGGGTCGTTACAACCATCATCTACAGGCATGAAAAATTAGGTTTACACAAATTATTTACTTTTTATTGCTGATTGAATTTGTTATTAAAGATCCGATCTATTGGCATCAAAGTTTTATTCAATTGAATTTGAAAAAATCGATTGAACAAATTTATATTTTCTTAGAGAAATATCATTCTATACTTTTGATTTAAAATTCGATCTTATTTTTTTTTAAAGGCTTTGAACTGTATATAAGTTTTTGTTTTTTTATTGGGCCACTTTAACATTGCAAATACCTTTCTATTGTATTTTGTTGTTTGGAATATCGTTATGTTTTATTTTCACTTGGTTATAAATTAGAGCATATACTGTTTTTGTTAAAATATACAACCTAACTGATATCTAGTTCGATGATGAATTTTGGTCAGTTGTTATTATGACTAAGTAGCTCTCGCTTGAATAGATGCCCATGTCGTTCATAGTAAATTGTTCGATGTAGTTTCCATCTGCTTTACCAGTGTTATTTTGTGACTATGGATAAATTTAGCTTAGTATTAGCTAATTCATTCCCAAGTAGTGGAATATTCAAGTGCTGTGTAGGATGGTAATTTGGATTCCATTATTTTTTTATTGTTGCAAATTATACACTTCAAAGCAACATCAACAAAAGAAAAAAAAGTATTCACCATGATGTGCAGAGTTCGCTATCCCATGTTGCATTAAATAATAATTTTTTATTATTGGGTTTAAAACTATCATTAGTGTAGTGTGGTGCATGAAATTCTGGACACAAATAATAAATTTATATAACTCTATCTATAGCTCTGTGGTAATCCTATGCTGTTTAGAAGTAGAAACCAGAACTGGTTAATGTTGATTTGGATACTATATTGCCATATTTTTCAATTTACATAATTGATTGTAGCAAAACGTAACTTTAGCCTTTGGGTAGTTATTTTTTGAACCTTGGAAATTTTGGTTAAATTCAGCTAGTATAGAGTATTTGTCACTATATTCCTCAAAAAAATTTGTCTGATTTTCTAACTTAGTCTACTTATTTTGATGTAGGAGGACTTTAAACCTGTTTTACATGAGTTTTTGGCAAGTCATCCAGGATTGGAATTGTTGTAGAGCATTCCTGAATTACAGGAGAGATATGATATGCCTATCTAACCAACAAAAAGGTATTATTTTTGTAACAACTAATTAACCTTTTTTCTAAGGATTTATCCACTCACACGTGCATTAGTAGCAAATAACTAAATAAGCATACATTTATCGACCACATTTTGGTGAGGCCGGGTTACTCTTTAATAAATATTTGGAATATCATCTCTGAAAGTGTTTTGTATATTTTTTATTATAAATATTTATTCCTAGCCATAAAATACCCTAAACTACTATAATGTTCAATTTATAGGTGTAGCACATAGTAAAAGATTATATGACAAAATTTCTTATGCCAGTGGACCATTGTTTTAATTACAATTAGGGTGATCAATCTTTTTAGGCTACTTCATCTAAGAAGACATTTGACTTAAACTGAGTCAGTCATCAGTTTATACGAGTAATATGCATTTGATACTCTCTTCTTACATATGCACATCTTCAAAGATTATCAAAAATATGATGTTTATTCGTTCCTTAATCAACAACGATCTAATCTTACAAAATTTCATTTCTCAAAATATGAGGTAACAATATTTGTTGGCACTTGCCACAAATCGAATTTGATGAATTTAACATGATGTGTTGCTTGAAAACCACGAGCGTTCAACACAAGTGTTTTATTATGTATTTAAAGACTGAGCACTTTCTTGATTTATGGTTTCATTCGTAATCAGCGGAGACTATCATATATAGAATATTCTATTATGTTCATAGTTCTGGCATTGGCCATCTTACTCTAAGAGAACTAAAGCGTGGAAATTTAATTTCCATAATGCAGCATGTAAATGAAGAAGAGGATATTAACAAAGTTTTGAGGTATGGATTGTTAGATTATCCATAAATTCTATACAATTGTTACTTAATGATTTAAAATTTAGAAGTTTTCATTGTTTTAATATTATTTGATCTTGAATGCCACTATGTTCACTCAAAACCCACTCCATACGCATAAAAATTGGTTTTAAATGGTTAATTTAGGGACATAAAATATGGCATATTTGGAATCATCTTCTTTTAAAATATATCACCTCTTTGACTTCTCTTTCAGAAAAATTTGGAATAAACATTTATGATTCTATTTAAATTTCTCTATCTTTATTTCATATGCAATTTAATTATGAAGGAAATAAAAGAATGTTCTCATTAGATAATTTGCTGCTACTTCTGTTTCAAAGTTGCTCATTAGCATCGACATGTTACTCATTTGTACCTCCATTTTAAGATTTAAACAGGAGAACAATGACTTATTTTTAAGAAGAGAATGTCAGCTGGATTATGATTGTAAAATATATATTAGTGGAAGTATAAATGATTTGATTATAATTAATCTGTTTAAAGATCAAGGGATCCGATAGTTTTTATACCTTTGTTTAATGGAAATTATTAGAAATAAGAACATTTAATGGGAAAATTTGAATTATTTGTTTAGCAGTATATAGTCAAATGAATTAAAGTATTTTTAGTACTATATAGGTGAGCAGAGTAATCATTAGGTGCAATATATTGCCTGGTAACTTATATAACACTTGGATATTTATGGCCAACTGAATTTCAGGGATTAGGGGATGCACTAATATTAATATTTAGTTTTTTTCTTTTTCTTTGGATGATTTGAAGAATTGGTTATTTTAGAGTGGTAATTAGAGTGTGTATGGTCTTGCTCATGAATTGTTAGTTGGAACGCATACATACTATACATATGTCTGTATATGTACACTACAACAAAAATACCCTTTTACAACGAGCAATGCCCGTTGTAATAAGGGTTTTGCAACGGGCCAGCGCCCGTCTTATTAGACGATGTTGTAATAGATATAGAAGATTTTACAATGGGCAATGCCCGTTGTAGTAGACTTTTTTACAACAGTCCCTAACCGTTGCAATAGCATCATTTAAAACTATTTTTGCCCGTTGCAATAACATGATTTACAACTGTTTTTGTCTGTTGTAATAGGGTCTTTTACAATAGTTTTCGCTCGTTGTTAAAAAAAATTCAAATAAGAAAAAAATATGTAAATACTATTACATTACACTCACAAATTTAAAATATATTTGTCATTGAAACTAAAATATTATATCAATAACAAACATATTCATTCATATCTTTTAAAAATAACAAAAAGATTTATATTTCTAAATGTCAAAATGATTCATGTATTCTTAGTCTTTTATAATACAAATCCTATAGAAGAAATATATATATATATCTACCAAAACAATGGAAATATAATAAATATATGATTCGTCTAATTGTGTATGCCTTGGCCCTTGAACTTTAGCAGCTTGAACCCCCGCATCAGCTCTTTCAGCAACAATCTATATACAAATCACGAATTTTTCAATCCATTAGAATACACAAATAATTAAAAAAGAACATATGCATATTGAATATGCATAAGTCTTGAGAAGAGAGTTAGTGAAGTTGCAACAATATTAATCATCAAGATTGCAAGTGCTGAATTTGTTATATTTCATATCAAAATATAGTGCATGTATTAATTAGATATACAAGTTTATGCGAATAGACACCTATAAAATCCAATAGTTCGTGCAAGAACTATAAAGTAATGTTCCAAAGAATAATATTGTTACATATTAAAAAAAACAGTAAGCATCTGAATATAGAGATATACCTTCTCTCTTTCTCTTTCCATTCTCTTTTCTTCTTCTTCTTTCTTATTTCGAGCACGTTCTCTGCAAGTCACAAAGAAATTCATGATAAACAAAGTGATATGTAGGTTTTGACTGTTGCCAACAAATTAGTTTAGGCAATAAGTTTTAGAGTTCTAGAGGTATACTTCAATAGAATCTCCTAGTTCACAGAGCATGATTGCGAATCTAGTGGTATGGGAAACTGAGCTCGATGATTTAACCATAGCTAAATGATTAAAGAGTAGCTAATTGGAAATTATTGTCCTAGTGAACCGCTGAAACACATGAAGTGTTGGTGTATTTCTTTTGTCTGTCACAAACTGTGTTGTCTACAGCATAGATGTGTCTTAGATGGTCCTCCACATATTGAACGGTAAGGAGAAAATTGTAGCACAAGTCCTTAGCAAATGGTTTTCTACAACATAAGGAACCATTTACTAACTAATTTTGTTTGTTAGACTACATGTGTATGTGCACTTTGAATTGTTGCAAGTCTAATAAAAATAATAAGTTATCATCAAATATCATTTAACATATGTCTTGTAATATAAACTATAAAGTCCTTGTAATAATATATAGTCATGTTCCCTTATCTAGTTTCTAAAAATAATTTTTTTACCCAAATCAGCGTCCAATTCAGTTAATTAACCCTTTTGTCTAAAATTATATAAAGGGAATGTTAATTACTTGAACCTGAAATATATGCATAAGTATGTTTACCATGTGAATATTGATTTCACATCTAAAGAATATGCACAAGAAAGAATGTTAAGCATGTCAATATACATATGATAAAAAGAGTAATTAGTGCCAAGAAATACGTTTTAAAATGGTGAGCACGGATTAATTACAAGTAACATAAAGGGACCTTAATCCTTGTGCTTTCTGTTTCACTTCTTCCGAAGTCAATGAAGGTTTTGTAGCTTCCTTTTTCTCTTTAACAGGAACCTGAATGTTTACGAGCAAAATATGATTATGTGTAACAACCCGGGATTTGCATTACCAACTAATAAATAAAAGTTAGGATTTTTTTATTTATTTTAATGAAGCATAAAAGGATTTGGAATAATAAAATTTATTATTTGAAAAGGCTATTTTAATTAAATGGGAAATATGGGATTTTAAAATGAAGATAAAATGTTATTTTTGGAAAGTTAAATATTCTAGGAGAGATTTTAAAATGGGTTTGGATAAGAAAAAAAAAAGAGTTTTATAAACATATATGAACACTTAGACTAATTTTTGGAAACATGTAAATAACTCTCTTCTTATTGGGTTACAAAACCTAACCCAATAACCCATCCTAAACCTCCTCTATAAATTATCTCATACTCTCATAACCTCATTCATTCAACCCTAATCAAAACCCTAATCATTTCCTAAAGCTTTCATAACAAAAATGGCCTCCATCTTCATCTCCTTCTAGTTTTAGCTTATGCAAGTCATTCTATGCAAAGGTAATGCAAATACCCACCTCAAATCCATTTTTATATCTTTCTTATTTCTGAAATTGATTTGGTAATACATGTTTTATGTGTTTTTTTGATCTTATAGCCTCCTAATCATCTTTTGCTAACTTGGGTTGATGTTATAGTAGTCTTTGTTGCTTTCTAGAGAGGTATATTGCTAAAAACCTCTTCTAATATGTGTTTAATCATCTTTTGATTTTGGTAATCAGTTAGTAACACATGTTTTATTATGTAACATGTGAATCATAGCTCTTTGATCATCTTTGCTTTCATTTTGAGGTGTGCACATAAGGTACTTGTAGTATATGCTAGCTGAAATTATAATTAGTTTATTGCTGTTAGTAAATTAGGCATATCTCATTCATATTAAATCAGAATTAAGATTTTCTTGAAGTTCTGGAAAGCTTATTCTGTACCCTATAACTTTTATGTTTTGTTCTTTGCCTAATTTTGAGGTTTGAATGGTCGAAATCATTCTTGTTTGTCGCTGACCTGACAACAAACTACAGGGTTGATAAAATAAAAACCTGAAATTAATTTGGCCATAAGTTACTCGTTTCTTATCCAAATCTAATAATTTTGGATGTTCTGGAAAGCTTAGATTTAGATCTAAAACTTTCATGTTTTGAGTTTCATGAAATTTCGAAGTTAATTTGGTCAAAACTGTGCATTCTTACCACTGTCCCGAGAGCACAACGACAGTGATATAAAATTTAGATCTGAGAATTGTTTTAGTCATAGAATTTTCATCTCTGGTCGGAATTTGACGATCTTGGTCATTCCAGAAAGCTTAGAAACTAAGCTACAACTTTCATTTTATTCATTTTGCCATAATTTGAAGTTTACTATGCCAAAATTGTGGTTTTTCATCTCTGGCCAGTTAGTGCATAACTATAGGCCTTGGTCTCTTTTCTCCCGTTGTTTTCAGCGTAGAACCCCGACTTTGCGACACCATCCCGGGCTCATCCTTTGTCGGATTTCATCGTTTTTGGTCTCGTTAAAAAGATGAGATCGAGATCTTTAACCATGCAAAGTTTGGTTTAGATCTGGGTGCATTAGATACTTCATTTCTATTACCGAAGTAGCACCCATAAACTGTTTTACAATAGTGATCATTTTCAGTTATCGTCGGACCAACTTTGAAACATTGTCGTTTCTTCGTTTCAAGTCAAAACCGAACGATTCTTGTTGCATATCAAAGTAGGAGTACTTTACTACGCTCCTGCAAATTTTCATCAAGATCTGAGTTCATGTGACCCTTCGACCATGTCGTCGAAGTGGGACCTTTACACTGTTTTGACACAGTAAAGTTTTATGATTTTTGTCCGACTTTGAGACGACGCCGTTTCTTCGTTTCAAGTCGGAATTTCCAGATTCTTTTTGCAGTTTGGAGCAGGGATGTTGGACTATATGTCTACCGATTTTCATGCCATTCGGATTCAGTTTGCTAGTCCTAATAATTTTCCGAACTTGGATTCGCGTCATTTTTGGACTATTTTCCAACACTTAGAATATTTTCAGTGATTTTCTAGTTTTATTGATTTCTTTGAGATTTGTCTCTAGATTTCGTACACGGGTTTTATGAATTATTTTCAAAGGATTTTTCACTCCTAAATGGCTTTAGAAATTATTATATAATATTATTTTTAATTATTAAATTAATTACTCCATAATAGGAGAGTTTTCAAAAGCTGTTTTAAAGTGATTTCAAAATCAATTATAAATCCGTTTCGCTCTATTATTTTCTATAATAAAAATCTCACACTCACTTTTTAGCACGTCGAGCGAAGTGGAAAGGTGCTTAAACGGTTAAGAAATCTCCGGCCTATGGAACCGTGTGTATTTCCTTTCCGGTTAATCCCCGACCTATTCGATTGATCGTTTTGACCTTTGGGTCTAGTTTACCGATGATACGAGGTGGACTTTTTATTGTTTGGAGTGTGAGCTTGCTATTGGTTAGTAATCCGTTTAGTGCGAACGTGGGGTATGAGACTCATTGTTAACACTTTACGGATTCCTCTCCAAGAAGTTAGTGACACATTAGCCTCTGGGCGGCCAGTACTGGACCTCTGGGTCACCACGCCTTTGGGAAACCGTCTCTGGACACCTGCTCTATGGAGCAGTTTATTTTTCGGCATGCGCCTCTGGGCCTTTATCCTTCTGGGAAGGATCTTGCCGTCTCGCGCGTTCCGCATCTGTGCGAGTGATCGATCACAACTCTATAGTACTTGGCAACAACGACTATGGTCGGTGCACGTGCAATATTGGTATTATTTGATGATTTTTATATCCATTCGAGTACCGTCATTCGGTGTTGGTTCTATGGAACCATACGATGTAAGTGCGATTGCCTTGTGGATTCACAGTGTCTCTGGACACTGCTTTTCAGTGTTTGATTTCATTGACTTTTCAGTATATCCCCATTGCTCTTTGGAGCATCGATCTTTGCTTGGGCATTGATTACAGACTCTGGTCACTCTTGGGATTATTGCCTATGGGCATCTTTTTATGGCTTTGGCTACGTCGATGATATGAGGCGATTTTATTTATTCTACACTTTGGTGTTGATTTCTCTTTGGAGATTTTTATTGTTTATTGATGATTAGGGATCGTCATTATATTCATGTAGTTCATAATATACTTCTCTTTGGATAAGTACTGTTTTATTTATGTACCGCATTATTATATATATCTCAGTTATTACTGATTGTTTAGCTAGCCTGACCCAAGTGTTTTCGCTCGGGTCAGACCGAGTTGTTTCAGGTTAGGTCTCTGGACTTAGCTTCTGTGCTTCCGCTTGGACATTATCTGCTATGCTGATAGATAGCGCTTTTATTTGTCCACTATTCCGCTACTCTGTTATTATTCAGACTTTGATATGTACATATTTTTAACCCACATGTATGGGCAGTGGCTTTGTACCCACTTATTGTATTTGGATCTGTATTAACGATGTATTGTTCTGGGATTTTATATCTGTTATGTGATTCTGTTCTGTGATGTTTTATCATTTAATATTATGCTTTGTCCTGATAGACCTTTAGCCATTGTAATTTCGTTATAAATATTTATTGAATATGTCGAACCACTTGAAAAAATTATATAGATACCATCATTTCGACGTATTCAGTAGATAGTTATAGCTTGATTACAAATGGTCGCTTCCACTATACTCTATTCTCCGCTTTAACAGACAGTATTACTCCCGTAATACTCTTTGTTGCAGTGGGTCTCAGAGTGGGGCGTTACAGCTTGGTATCAGAGCCTGGTTTCAGGAATAAGCATAATAAACACAGAACAGATACACTTAGTACAATACATTTTAAATTAGATCCGAATTAAATCAAATCCCTTCCTTATGTTTATTGATAGATAAGCTAGGAATATGTATAGGAATCCATTATATTCCGTAGTATTCCTTAATTAATTATCTATCATTGAATCATGTCTAACTCTAATTCCCGTTACGACATGTTTGACCAATTGAGCGGTGCGAAGGTCTTCTCTCAGCTTGACCTTGCCACCGGATTCCATCAGCTACGAGTCATGGAAGACAGCATTCCTCTTACAGCATTTCACACTCGTCATGGTTCTTTTGAGTGGTTGGTCATGCCGTTCGGCTTGACGAACGCTCCGGCTTTCTTCGTCGATCTTATGAATCGAGTATTCCGGGAATACATCGATAGATTCGTTCTGGTTTTCATCGACGATATTCTTATTTATTCTAGATCCAAGGCATAGCATGCTCATCATTTGCGGATCGTCTTGGATACTCTTCGTCAGCATCAGCTTAAGGCCAAGCTCTCCAAGTGCCATTTTTGGGAGAGCAATGTCAAGTTCTTGGGCCATATTGTATCATCTGAGGGTATTTCTGTCGATCCTGCCAAGATCGAAGCTATTCAGAATTGGAGGCAGCCCGAGAACGTTCATGATATTCGCAGCATCCTTGGGCTGGCGGGTTATTACCGTCGGTTTATCAAGGATTTCTCTCGAGTTGAACTTCCCCTAACGACTCTGACTCGTAAGGGGGTTCGTTTTATTTGGTCTGATAAGTGTGAAGCTTCAACTTCTCACTCATGCTCCTATCCTTGTAGTTCCTGAGAGTAACCAGGATCTTGTTGTTTACACCGACGCTTGTGGTAGCGGCCTCGGTGCTGTGCTTATGCAGAAAGATTGGGCAGTTGCTTATGCTTCTAGGCAGCTACGTCTGAATGAGGTTCGCTATCCTACTCATGATCTTGAGTTAGCAGCTATCGTCTTTGCCTTGAAGACGTGGCGTCATTAACTATTGGGTGAACATTTCATTCTCTACACCGATCACAAGTCGCTGAAGTATTCATTCAGTCAGAAGGATCTCAATATGAGGCAGCAGCGATGGCTCGAGTTTCTCGCCTCATATGACTTAGATTTTCAGTATACCCCTGGCAAGGGGAATCGTGTTGTAGATGCGCTCAGTCGCAAACACTCGGCAGTTGTTTCTATGATGATTACCGAGTAGGTTATTCTTGAGACTCTTTCTATGTGTGATATTCGAAATCGAGCTCCGTCTTCTGATTCTCAGATCTTGTTATTCAGCTTGGAAGCTCGACCTATTCTATTGGATCGCATTGCCCATGCTCAGCGGCAGGATCCAGACTTGTTGCGATACATTCATCTCCTTGAGTCGGGATCCAGTGATGAGACATTGCTGGATTATTCTATTGATTCTCATCGGTGTCTTCGCAGGAAGAACCGTATTTTGGTACCATCTGATCTATCACTTAGGCATGACATTCTGGACGAGTGTCATCGCACTAAGTACACCATCCATCCTGGTTCGAGCAAGATGTATGCCGATATGTGTCGGGTATATTATTGGGAAGGTTTGAAGAGAGATGTTGCAAGTTATGTGGGCGGTTGCATGACTTGTCAACAGATCAAGGCCGAACATCAGCGTCCATCCGGTCTTCTTCAGCCTCTTGAGGTTCCATTATGGAAATGGGACCAGGTATCTATGGATTTCATTGACGGTCTACCTCGATCGAGGTCAGGCCATACTTCTATTTGGGTCATCGTTGATCGCTTGACCAAATAAGCTCATTTCATTCCTATTAAGTCCACTCGGACTGCTCCTCAGCTTGCCAAGTTATATATGAAGGAAGTCGTTCGTCTTCATGGCATTCCTAGCTCTATCGTCTGTGATCGAGACACTATCTTTACTAGTCACTTCTGGAAGTGCCTACAGTCAGCTTTGGGCTCAAAGCTGAATTTCTCGACTACTTATCATCCTCAGACCGACGGTCAGACGGAGAGGGTGAATCGTGTTTTAGAGGATCTTTTACGCTATTGTATTCTGGATTTCGGAGGTAGTTGGGAGGATCACTTACCGCTTGTAGAGTTCTCCTACGACAACAGCTTTCAGTCTAGTATTGGCATGGCTCCTTTCGAGGCTCTTTACGGAAGGCCATGTCGTTCTCCTTCGTGTTGGTTATGAAAGGGACGCGGAAGATGATCTTAAGGCTATTTAACACTAGAGGGGGGGTGAATAGTGTTTTAAGAATTTCTTTAAAACTTCTTTGATTTAAATTGAATTAACTAACTTAATGCAAATACACAATCACAGATCAAATCACAGAATCACAAACAAATGTAAATATAAATAAAAAGCAAGTAAAGGAAAGAACACACCAGGAATTTTATACTGGTTCGGTGTTACCCTACATCCAGTCCCACACAACCCGTACGGCTTTCTATTCAACAATAATCTAGATTACAATCCCTCGATTCCAAGGCAACGAGGTACACCCTCCAGATTCTCAGGTCTCTGGGTAGAACCACTTGATTCACAGGACACAAGTTCACCCGATCGATTTCCAAGGACACGATCACACCTTTATAACCCCACACAAGTTTCTTTGAGTACAAATGTATCTATAACTCTGATAAGCACTGAGATTCTTTGGAGAGAGTGGCAGAGAATCAAACTAGAGATATTCTGGTTTGATTCACTTAAGATTTCGGCAAAATATGGATAGGATGATTAGAAAATAAGATAAGAGAGTAAAGAGGAGAGAAAATAAAGAAAGTAGTTACTGGAAAACGTCCATAACAATCTCTATTTATAGAGAATGAATGGATGTGTCCATTTGAAGAGGTTTAAACGAATAGACACTTCTTTTGAAAACAACCTTTGTTGTAACGGGAAGCATTTCGACATGACAGGTAAATAGGATGTCGACATGGTCTAGTAAAAAGTGATGATTTGCTTTACTTTGAAAATGATGATTTAAAACATATGCAACTTTATTCAAATGGACTCTATGTATTTGTAGAAGGTATTTAGAAGTAGAAATACTTATGAATGTATATATGTATATATACTAAAATATATTTAAAATCAAAGTAAATAAACTAAAGTAAATATAATATTAAAATAGATTTTGAGGCTAAAATATCAAGGACAATTTTGAAATCAAAATATAACAAAATGATAAATATGATTTTGAGGCTAAAACATTTTTGAAAATGTGAACGAAGGTTTTTCTTTTGAAAAGGAATATTTGAAAATCATTTTATAAAACAAGAGATAATTTTGAAAATCATTTTGAATCAAAATTAGTGGATAACAAAATAGGGATACTATCCGTTCCACTAGATATTTCGTGAGTTCCATCTCACTAGGGTTCCATCCCTTTAACAAGAACGAAGTGGATTCCATTCCACGAGTAAATTGGATAAAAAAGAATGATAGTGCTTTCAAGGAGTTTTAACAAATATCTAACCTAACTATATTATTTGTCTTGAACTCTTGAATATCTTGAATCTCATGAGTCTTCAATCTTGAACTCTTGATCTTTGTCTTCATCAATTTTGTTTTCTTTACTGTACAGTCTTCTTTTGTTGATACCTACATATAGATTTCCTGCACATATATATTTTATAACACTTCTATAGTTGTTGTCATCAAAACCACTATCCTATGGACTAACATTCTCCCCCTTTTTGATGATGACAACCTTTGTTTATAAAATATTTATATTCTCCTTATTACTCCCCCTAAATCTAATAACTCCCCCTTAATCTATGCCTAACTAACCTATTTTATACTTCTCCCCCTTTGTCATCAACAAAAAAAATGACACTAACTCCCCCTAAATCTATGATATTAATGATATTGTTATCATTAATAATACTGAAACTAGATATAACAATGCTAAATATTGTATACTCAGAATGATATATATGAGTAATATAAGAATGAGAATAATAAGTGTAACCACAAATTATTTTATTCATATCACTATATACATAACTATTAAATGAAAAGAAAATGCATACAATAAGTAGACAAATCAATCAAACATAAGCACACCTATTTATGTCTTATTACATAATCAATATAGTAAGTTATCATAAATCAACCATGTTTAAAACCAAAACAAATCAAGTATTTCAAATCAAATCAATTTTAAACCAAATCAAACAAGTTAAATGTTACGCGGAACTTCAACCCATCCCTCTTTTCCAAAGATGGGATCCGCTTTGATTACTTCCCAATCTTTAACGTCCTGGAGCAATGTCTTCGGTGGATTTACTTGGAGATCCTCTTTGTTGAGAGCGGAGATCATCCATCGTAGTGCATCGAAATGCCTTTCTTGTTCCTTTATCATCTGCATTTGACTCAGTTCTAAGTGCCTCTGATTTCGTAGAATAAAAGTAAGAATATCTTTGAAGGATTTGAGAGTCTCTTCAAGATTATCACTTATATTTGAAGAGGATGAAGCCATTTTGATGATAAGTAAGAAGGAAATAAGTAGATAAGAGTAGAGAGAAGTTATGAGAAGTTTTCTGGAAGAAAATAGGACTTAAATAGACAGGAAAGTCGTTTGAAATGAATAGACATAAGGAGTTATTTTGAATTTCAAATTGAAATGTCCATTTAGAATATTACCAGTATATGTCGACATGACCTCTATACAGTATGTCGACATACATAGCAGATTTTGCACATCTTATTTTTGAATTTTCAGTGTATATACATATGATTTATATATATTACTTGATATAAATAAGAATAACAGTAAGATAAACAGAGAATAAGCTTCATTTCATACTAGAACAGAGAAGTACATGAATTTCATAAAGAAAACATAAAGATACAACTTTCAATACACCAAATTTCATTGATATACAAAAAGTAAACTCTAGAAACTAGTAGATGAGGATGAAGATGATGAGATATTGAGCTTCTTGCTGACTTTGGAGAAGAACTTGTTCATAGTATTGGACATTTTGTCCAATTTTTTTGTTTACGGAGTGTTTGAGAGCTTTTTGATTTTTCACAATCACTCGTTGATTGTGAAGGAGAGTCTTGTTTGATGGTCGTGTGGGAAAATCAATACTCTCTAAGGAAGTTTCTTCACTTTCTTCCTCTTCTTCTTCCTCACCTTCTTCTTCCTCACCTTCTTCTTCCTCCTCTTCCTCTTCTTCTTCTTCCTCCTCATCTTCTTGCATTTCCTCATACCCCAATCGTGCTTCTTTTTCCGTTAGTGTTTCGTATGGTTAAAACACGTGCGGAATTTTCATAAGTGAAATATTGGAATGATTAAAAACCTTTCGTGGAAAGAATTCTTCACCTCTCATATCCACTCCAAAGTAATTAAAAATTCTAGTGAGGTATATTCCATGATATAATGCATTCTCTCCCGAATCCAAGTTTTTGTGTCGAAATTCATCCAAGATAACTTGTGCCCAATTAATATCATAATTTCCAAAAATTGCAAAAAGAGCCTTACACACTTTTTGAGTCGGGTTATTGTAATTTCCCGATCTTGGAGTAATAGTGCGTTGAAGGAGAAGATTAACAATACGAGCTTTTGGTCGAAAAAATTTGTTTTTGAAATCCATTTCTTCCTCAAAAATATTGTGAAAAGTTTCACGATCGGTTTCCTCGATTTCAAAAGAAGAAAGATTGGAACCGGTACTTTTACACTCAAGTATGGTTCCTAAAACATCGGTATCCAAAACAATTTGTGTCCCCTTGACACTACTCCACACTTCATCATCCCTTCCATTATAAAATCCACGATTTAAATTTGCATAAAACATTTTGACAAGGTTTGGATAGCAAACAAAATCATTTTGGTTATTGTCAACCAAGCTTAGAATACCATTGTTTTGAAAGAGAGCATCAATTTCATAAGAAGCGAAGTCATTAAAAATAGCAAAATTACCCGAATGAACTTTTCCATAAGTTGCATAATTAATGTATGCAAGTATGGCATCTCTATTATTGTAGAGATGATCTTTGGTGGCTCTTGACAGCCTCATTTCGGCTACGTTGCTAGTGGATGCCATTTTTGAAGAGATAAGAGTGTTTGGAGATAAAAGTTGTTTTGAATTTAAATTGAAGATGGAGATAAGTGTTGATAGAAGATAGATATAAAGAGGTTGAATAGGTGGATTCTCTGGTCAAAGAGTCATAACTATTCAGAACATAGGAGTTAGTGAAAAGGTGGAGGGAAATTTGAATTTTGAATTCAAATTTAGAAATCTGATTTGCTACAGGTATGTCGACATTACCAATAAGTGCCATGTCGACATGCACATCAGATTTTGCAAAAATGATTTCAAGCATGTACAAGATTTATATATATATATACTTATATATATTATGATTATTGTCTGAATATATTTTGAAAATATATTATACAGAAAATATATAAAAATAATATTTTATAAATTTTTTAAAAGATATTTAAAAAAATTTAAGTTAATAAAATCAATTATATACTTAACTAATAAACTATTCTAAGCAACCAATTTTCAACCAATTAAAATAGTAAACGTGTACCTTGTTTGAGTTCCATATCATCCTGATTATCTGAATTCTGAGTTGTCATAAAACACATATTTGCCAATTCTGTTTTCTGTTCATCATCACTTGAGGACGTATCTGAATCATCCAGTGTTGCTGCAAATGCTTTCTTTCTTTTCTTTGAATATTCTTTGTTTGATTGAGGAGTTTGCTTTTCTAGATGTGGACAGTCTCTTTGATAATGACCAAACTCATTGCAATTGAAGCATTTGATGTTGTTGAGTGATTCAGTGTTATTTCCAAAACTTTTTCTCTTGTGATTATTCATTTTTCTATACTTCAAGAATTTTCGAAAGTTTCTTGTCATGAAGGCTATTTCTTCATCATCATCACTAGAGTCTGATTCACCAGTTAGTGCATTGAAGGCAATGGACTTTTTTTCTAATGACTTATTCTCCCTTCTTCCCTGAATTTGAACTTCATATGACATCAGATTTCCAATTAATTCATCAATCTTCAAGGTACTGATGTTATTTGCTTCTTCAATCGCCAGTGTCTTCAAATCCCATTCTGGAGTGAGTGAATTCAGAATTTTCCTGACTTGATCTTCTTCGGAGATTGCTTTTCCCAGAGATACTAGTGAATGAACAATATCCTGAAAACGACTATACATATCTGGAATAGATTCACTAGGCAACATCTTAAATAATTGAAATTGATTAGTAAGAATAGAAATTTTGGTCTGTTTAACTTTGCTTGTTTCTTCATGAGTAACTTGCAGAGTTTTCCAGATTTCATATGCAGTTTTACAAACAGATACCCTATTAAATTCATTTCTATCTAGTGAACAAAATAAAATATTCATGGCTTTTGAATTGTTTTGAGCCACTTCTCTTTGAACGGTCGTCCATTGAGCAAAATCAGTTGTGGGCTCAGTGTATTCAGTTTGTGTCATATTCCATGTTTCTAAACTAATGGATTGTAAATATATCTTCATTCTACATGTCCAATATGCATAGTTACTGCCATTGAAAAGTGGTGGTCTGGCAGTGGACTGACCCTCTACAAATGAACTAGAAATACCAGTGTTGGTAGCCATTGTTACTTTTCAAAAATCAGGTTATGAATACTTTGAAAAACTTGCTCTGATACCAAATGAAAGGGACGCGGAAGATGATCTTAAGGCTATTTAACACTAGAGGGGGGGTGAATAGTGTTTTAAGAATTTCTTTAAAACTTCTTTGATTTAAATTGAATTAACTAACTTAATGCAAATACACAATCATAGATCAAATCACAGAATCACAAACAAATGTAAATATAAATAAAAAGCAAGTAAAGGAAAGAACACACCAGGAATTTTATACTGGTTCGGTGTTACCCTACATCCAGTCCCGCACAACCCATACGGCTTTCTATTCAACAATAATCTAGATTACAATCCCTCAATTCCAAGGCAACGAGGTACACCCTCCAGATTCTCAGGTCTCTGGGTAGAACCACTTGATTCACAGGACACAAGTTCACCCGATCGATTTCCAAGGACACGATCACACCTTTATAACCCCACACAAGTTTCTTTGAGTACAAATGTATCTATACCTCTGATAAGCACTGAGATTCTTTGGAGAGAGTGGCAGAGAATCAAACTAGAGATATTCTGGTTTGATTCACTTAAGATTTCGGCAAAATATGGATAGGATGATTAGAAAATAAGATAAGAGAGTAAAGAGGAGAGAAAATAAAGAAAGTAGTTACTGGAAAACGTCCATAACAGTCTCTATTTATAGAGAATGAATGGATGTGTCCATTCGAAGAGGTTTAAACGAATAGACACTTCTTTTGAAAACAACCTTTGCTGTAACGGGAAGCATGTCGACATGACAGGTAAATAGGATGTCGACATGGTCTAGTAAAAAGTGATGATTTGCTTTACTTTGAAAATGATGATTTAAAACATATGCAACTTTATTCAAATGGACTCAATGTATTTGTAGAAGGTATTTAGAAGTAGAAATACTTATGAATGTATATATGTATATATACTAAAATATATTTAATATCAAAGTAAATAAACTAAAGTAAATATAATATTAAAATAGATTTTGAGGCTAAAATATCAAGGACAATTTTGAAATCAAAATATAACAAAATGATAAATATGATTTTGAGGCTAAAACATTTTTGGAAATGTGAACGAAGGTTTTTCTTTTGAAAAGGAATATTTGAAAATCATTTTATAAAACAAGAGATAATTTTGTAAATCATTTTGAATCAAAATTAGTCGATAACAAAATAGGGCTACTATCCGTTCCACTAGATATTTCGTGAGTTCCATCTCACTAGGGTTCCATCCCTTTAACAAGAACGAAGTGGATTCCATTCCACGAGTAAATTGGATAAAAAAGAATGATAGTGCTTTCAAGGAGTTTTAACAAATATCTAACCTAACTATATTATTTGTCTTGAACTCTTGAATATCTTGAATCTCATGAGTCTTCAATCTTGAACTCTTGATCTTTGTCTTCATCAATTTTGTTTTCTTTACTGTACAGTCTTCTTTTGTTGATACCTGCATATAGATTTCCTGCACATATATATTTTATAACACTTCTATAGTTGTTGTCATCAAAACCACTATCCTATGGACTAACATTCTCCCCCTTTTTGATGATGACAACCTTTGTTTATAAAATATTTATATTCTCCTTATAACTCCCCCTAAATCTAATAACTCCCCCTTAATCTATGCCTAACTAACCTATTTTATACTTCTCCCCCTTTGTCATCAACAAAAAAACGACACTAACTCCCCCTAAATCTATGATATTAATGATAGTGTTATCATTAATAATACTGAAACTAGATATAACAATGCTAAATATTGTATACTCAGAATGATATATATGAGTAATATAAGAATGAGAATAATAAGTGTAACCACAAATTATTTTATTCATATCACTATATACATAACTGTTAAATGAAAAGAAAATGCATACAATAAGTAGACAAATCAATCAAACATAAGCACACCTATTTATGTCTTATTACATAATCAATATAGTAAGTTATCATAAATCAACCATGTTTAAAACCAAACCAAATCAAGTATTTCAAATCAAATCAATTTTAAACCAAATCAAACAAGTTAAATGTTACGTGGAACTTCAACCCATCCCTCTTTTCCAAAGATGGGATCCGCTTTGATTACTCTCCAATCTTTATCGTCCTGGAGCAATGTCTTCGGTGGATTTACTTGGAGATCCTCTTTGTTGAGAGCGGAGATCATCCATCGTAGTGCATCGAAATGCCTTTCTTGTTCCTTTATCATCTGCATTTGACTCAGTTCTAAGTGCCTCTGATTTCGTAGAATAAAAGTAAGAATATCTTTGAAGGATTTGAGAGTCTCTTCAAGATTATCACTTAGATTTGAAGAGGATGAAGCCATTTTGATGATAAGTAAGAAGGAAATAAGTAGATAAGAGTAGAGAGAAGTTATGAGAAGTTTTCTGGAAGAAAATAGGACTTAAATAGACAGGAAAGTCATTTGAAATGAATAGACATAAGGAGTTATTTTGAATTTTAAATTGAAATGTCCATTCAGAATATTACCAGTATATGTCGACATGACCTCTATACAGTATGTCGACATACATAGCAGATTTTGCACATCTTATTTTTGAATTTTCAGTGTATATACATATGATTTATATATATTACTTGATATAAATAAGAATAACAGTAAGATAAACAGAGAATAAGCTTCATTTCATACTAGAACAGAGAAGTACATGAATTTCATAAAGAAAACATAAAGATACAACTTTCAATACACCAAATTTCATTGATATACAAAAAGTAAACTCTAGAAACTAGTAGATGAGGATGAAGATGATGAGATATTGAGCTTCTTGCTGAATTTGGAGAAGAACTTGTTCATAGTATTGGACATTTTGTCCAATTTTTTTGTTTACGGAGTGTTTGAGAGCTTTTTGATTTTTCACAATCACTCGTTGATTGTGAAGGAGAGTCTTGTTTGATGGTCGTGTGGGAAAATCAATACTCTCTAAGGAAGTTTCTTCACTTTCTTCCTCTTCTTCTTCCTCACCTTCTTCTTCCTCACCTTCTTCTTCCTCCTCTTCCTCTTCTTCTTCTTCCTCCTCATCTTCTTGCATTTCCACATACCCCAATCGTGCTTCTTTTTCCGTTAGTGTTTCGTATGGTTGAAACACGTGCGGAATTTTCATAAGTGAAATATTGGAATGATTAAAAACCTTTCGTGGAAAGAATTCTTCACCTCTCATATCCACTCCAAAGTAATTAAAAATTCTAGTGAGGTATATTCCATGATATAATGCATTCTCTCCCGAATCCAAGTTTTTGTGTCGAAATTCATCCAAGATAACTTGTGCCCAATTAATATCATAATTTCCAAAAATTGCAAAATGAGCCTTACACACTTTTTGAGTCGGGTTATTGTAATTTCCTGATCTCGGAGTAATAGTGCGTTGAAGGAGAAGATTAACAATACGAGCTTTTGGTCGAAAAAATTTGTTTTTGAAATCCATTTCTTCCTCAAAAATATTGTGAAAAGTTTCACGATCGGTTTCCTCGATTTCAAAAGAAGAAAGATTGGAACTGGTACTTTTACACTCAAGTATGGTTCCTAAAACATCGGTATCCAAAACAATTTGTGTCCCCTTGACACTACTCCATATTTCATCATCCCTTCCATTATAAAATCCACGATTTAAATTTGCATAAAACATTTTGACAAGGTTTGGATAGCAAACAAAATCATTTTGGTTATTGTCAACCAAGCTTAGAATACCATTGTTTTGAAAGAGAGCATCAATTTCATAAGAAGCGAAGTCATTAAAAATAGCAAAATTACCCGAATGAACTTTTCCATAAGTTGCATAATTAATGTATGCAAGTATGGCATCTCTATTATTGTAGAGATGATCTTTGGTGGCTCTTGACAGCCTCATTCCGGCTACGTTGCTAGTGGATGCCATTTTTGAAGAGATAAGAGTGTTTGAAGATAAAAGTTGTTTTGAATTTGAATTGAAGATGGAGATAAGTGTTGATAGAAGATAGATATAAAGAGGTTGAATAGGTGGATTCTCTGATCAAAGAGTCATAACTATTCAGAACATAGGAGTTAGTGAAAAGGTGGAGGGAAATTTGAATTTTGAATTCAAATTTAGAAATCTGATTTGCTACAGGTATGTCGACATTACCAAAAAGTGCCATGTCGACATGCACATCAGATTTTGCAAAAATGATTTCAAGCATGTACAAGATTTATATATATATATATATACTTATATACATTATGATTATTGTCTGAATATATTTTGAAAATATATTATACAGAAAATATATAAAAATAATATTTTATAAATTTTTTAAAAGATATTTAAAAAATTTTAAGTTAATAAAATCAATTATATACTTAACTAATAAACTATTCTAAGCAACCAATTTTCAACCAATTAAAATAGTAAACGTGTACCTTGTTTGAGTTCCATATCATCCTGATTATCTGAATTCTGAGTTGTCATAAAACACATATTTGCCAATTCTGTTTTCTGTTCATCATCACTTGAGGACGTATCTGAATCATCCAGTGTTGCTGCAAATGCTTTCTTTCTTTTCTTTGAATATTCTTTGTTTGATTGAGGAGTTTGCTTTTCTAGATGTGGACAGTCTCTTTGATAATGACCAAACTCATTGCAATTGAAGCATTTGATGTTGTTGAGTGATTCAGTGTTATTTCCAAAACTTTTTCTCTTGTGATTATTCATTTTTCTATACTTCAAGAATTTTCGAAAGTTTATTGTCATGAAGGCTATTTCTTCATCATCATCACTAGAGTCTGATTCACCAGTTAGTGCATTGAAGGCAATGGACTTTTTTTCTGATGACTTATTCTCCCTTCTTCCCTGAATTTGAACTTCATATGACATCAGATTTACAATTAATTCATCAATCTTCAAGGTACTGATGTTATTTGCTTCTTCAATCGCCAGTGTCTTCAAATCCCATTCTGGAGTGAGTGAATTCAGAATTTTCCTGACTTGATCTTCTTCGGAGATTGCTTTACCCAGAGATACTAGTGAATGAACAATATCCTGAAAACGACTATACATATCTGGAATAGATTCACTAGGCAACATCTTAAATAATTGAAATTGATTAGTAAGAATAGAAATTTTGGTCTGTTTAACTTTGCTTGTTCCTGCATGAGTAACTTGCAGAGTTTTCCATATTTCATATGCAGTTTTACAAACAGATACCCTATTAAATTCATTTCTATCTAGTGAACAAAATAAAATATTCATGGCTTTTGAATTGTTTTGAGCCACTTCTCTTTGAACGGTTGTCCATTGAGCAAAATCAGTTGTGGGCTCAGTGTATTCAGTTTGTGTCATATTCCATGTTTCTAAACTAATGGATTGTAAATATATCTTCATTCTACATGCCCAATATGCATAGTTACTACCATTGAAAAGTGGTGGTCTGGCAGTGGACTGACCCTCTACAAATGAACTAGAAATACCAGTGTTGGTAGCCATTGTTACTTTTCAAAAATCAGGTTATGAATACTTTGAAAAACTTGCTCTGATACCAAATGAAAGGGACGCGGAAGATGATCTTAAGGCTATTTAACACTAGAGGGGGGTGAATAGTGTTTTAAGAATTTCTTTAAAACTTCTTTGATTTAAATTGAATTAACTAACTTAATGCAAATACACAATCATAGATCAAATCACAGAATCACAAACAAATGTAAATATAAATAAAAAGCAAGTAAAGGAAAGAACACACCAGGAATTTTATACTGGTTCGGTGTTACCCTACATCCAGTCCCGCACAACCCGTACGGCTTTCTATTCAACAATAATCTAGATTACAATCCCTCGATTCCAAGGCAACGAGGTACACCCTCCAGATTCTCAGGTCTCTGGGTAGAACCACTTGATTCACAGGACACAAGTTCACCCGATCGATTTCCAAGGACACGATCACACCTTTATAACCCCACACAAGTTTCTTTGAGTACAAATGTATCTATAACTCTGATAAGCACTGAGATTCTTTGGAGAGAGTGGCAGAGAATCAAACTAGAGATATTCTGGTTTGATTCACTTAAGATTTCGGCAAAATATGGATAGGATGATTAGAAAATAAGATAACAGAGTAAAGAGGCGAGAAAATAAAGAAAGTAGTTACTGGAAAACGTCCATAACAGTCTTTATTTATAGAGAATGAATGGATGTGTCCATTCGAAGAGGTTTAAACGAATAGACACTTCTTTTGAAAACAACCTTTGCTGTAACGGGAAGCATGTCGACATGACAGGTAAATAGGATGTCGACATGGTCTAGTAAATAGTGATTATTTGCTTTACTTTGAAAATGATGATTTAAAACATATGCAACTTTATTCAAATGGACTCTATGTATTTGTAGAAGGTATTTAGAAGTAGAAATACTTATGAATGTATATATGTATATATACTAAAATATATTTAAAATCAAAGTAAATAAACTAAAGTAAATATAATATTAAAATAGATTTTGAGGCTAAAATATAAAGGACAATTTTGAAATCAAAATATAACAAAATGATAAATATGATTTTGAGGCTAAAACATTTTTGGAAATGTGAACGAAGGTTTTTCTTTTGAAAAGGAATATTTGAAAATCATTTTATAAAACAAGAGATAATTTTGAAAATCATTTTGAATCAAAATTAGTGGATAACAAAATAGGGCTACTATCCGTTCCACTAGATATTTCGTGAGTTCCATCTCACTAGGGTTCCATCCCTTTAACAAGAATGAAGTGGATTCCATTCCACGAGTAAATTGGATAAAAAAGAATGATAGTGCTTTCAAGGAGTTTTAACAAATATCTAACCTAACTAAATTATTTGTCTTGAACTCTTGAATATCTTGAATCTCATGAGTCTTCAATCTTGAACTCTTGATCTTTGTCTTCATCAATTTTGTTTTCTTTACTGTACAGTCTTCTTTTGTTGATACCTGCATATAGATTTCCTGCACATATATATTTTATAACACTTCTATAGTTGTTGTCATCAAAACCACTATCCTATTCTAAACCTCATTCATTCTAAACCACTAATCCATCCTAAACCTCCTCTATAAATTATCTCATACTCTCATAACCTCATTCATTCAACCCTAATCAAAACCCTAATCATTTCCTAAAGCTTTCATAACAAAAATGGCCTCCATCTTCATCTCCTTCTAGTTTTAGCTTATGCAAGTCATTCTATGCAAAGGTAATGCAAATACCCACCTCAAATCCATTTTTATATCTTTCTTATTTCTGAAATTGATTTGGTAACACATGTTTTATGTGTTTTTTTTATCTTATAGCCTCCTAATCATCTTTTGCTAACTTGGGTTGATGTTATAGTAGTCTTTGTTGCTTTCTAGAGAGGTATATTGCTAAAAACCTCTTCTAATATGTGTTTAATCATCTTTTGATTTTGGTAATCAGTTAGTAACACATGTTTTATTATGTAACATGTGAATCATAGCTCTTTGATCATCTTTGCTTTCATTTTGAGGTGTGCACATAAGGTACTTGTAGTATATGCTAGCTGAAATTATAATTAGTTTATTGCTGTTAGTAAATTAGGCATATCTCATTCATCTTAAATCGGAATTAAGATTTTCTTGAAGTTCTGGAAAGCTTATTCTGTACCCTATAACTTTTATGTTTTGTGCTTTGCCTAATTTTGAGGTTTGAATGGTCGAAATCATGCTTGTTTGTCGCTGACCTGACAACAAACTACAGGGTTGATAAAATAAAAACCTGAAATTAATTTGGCCATAAGTTACTCGTTTCTTATCCAAATCTAATAATTTTGGATGTTCTGGAAAGCTTAGATTTAGAGCTAAAACTTTCATGTTTTGAGTTTCATGAAATTTCGAAGTTAATTTGGTCAAAACTGTGCATTCTTACCACTGTCCCGAGAGCACAACGACAGTGATATAAAATTTAGATCTGAGAATTGTTTTAGTCATAGAATTTTCATCTCTGGTCGGAATTTGACGATCTTGGTCATTCCGGAAAGCTTAGAAACTAAGCTACAACTTTCATTTTATTCATTTTGCCAGAATTTGAAGTTTACTATGCTAAAATTGTGGTTTTTCATCTCTGGCCAGTTAGTGCATAACTATAGGCCTTAGTCTCTTTTCTCCCGTTGTTTTCAGCGTAGAACCCCGACTTTGCGACATCATCCCGGACTCATCTTTGTCGGATTTCATCGTTTTTGGTCTCGTTAAAAAGATGAGATCGAGATCTTTAACCATGCAAAGTTTGGTTTAGATCTGGGTGCATTAGATACTTCATTTCTATTACCGAAGTAGCACCCAGAAACTGTTTTACAATAGTGATCATTTTCAGTTATCGTCGGACCAACTTTGAAACATTGTCGTTTCTTCGTTTCAATTCAAAACCGAACGATTCTTATTGCATATCAAAGTAGGAGTACTTTACTACGCTCCTGCAAATTTTCATCAAGATCTGAGTTCATGTGACCCTTCGACCATGTCGTCGAAGTGGGACCTTTACACTGTTTTGACACAGTAAAGTTTTATGATTTTTGTCCGACTTTGAGACGACGCCCTTTCTTCGTTTCAAGTCGGAATTTCCCGATTCTTTTTGCAGTTTGGAGCAGGGATGTTGGACTATATGTCTACCAATTTTCATGCCATTCGGATTCAGTTTGCTAGTCCGAATAATTTTCCGAACTTGGGTTCGCGTCATTTTTGGACTATTTTCCAACACTTAGAATATTTTCAGTGATTTTCTGGTTTTATTGATTTCTTTGAGATTTGTCTCTAGATTTCGTACACGGGTTTTATGAATTATTTTCAAAGGATTTTTCACTCCTAAATGGCTTTAGAAATTATTATATAATATTATTTTTAATTATTAAATTAATTACTCCATAATAGGAGAGTTTTCAAAAGCTGTTTTAAAGTGATTTCAAAATCAATTATAAATCCGTTTCGCTCCATTATTTTCTATAATAAAAATCTCACACTCACTTTTTAGCACGTCGAGCGAAGTGGAAAGGTGCTTAAACGGTTAGGAAATCTCCGGCCTATGGAACCGTGTGTATTTCCTTTCCGGTTAATCCCCGACCTATTCGATTGATCGTTTTGACCTTTGGGTCTAGTTTACCGATGATACGAGGTGGACTTTTTATTGTTTGGAGTGTGAGCTTGCTATTGGTTAGTAATCCGTTTAGTGCGAACGTGGGGTATGGGACTCATTGTTAACACTTTACGGGTTCCTCTCCAAGAAGTTAGTGACACATTAGCCTCTGGGCGGCCAGTACTGGACCTCTGGGTCACCACGCCTCTGGGCAACCATCTCTGGACACCTGCTCTATGGAGCAGTTATTTTTCGGCATGCGCCTCTGGGCCTTTATCCTTCTGGGAAGGATCTTGCCGTCTCGCGCGTTCCGCATCTGTGCGAGTGATCGATCACAACTCTATAGTACTTGGCAACAACGACTATGGTCGGTGCACGTGCAATATTGGTATTATTTGATGATTTTTATATCCATTCGAGTACCGTCATTCGGTGTTGGTTCTATGGAACCATACGATGTAAGTGCGATTGCCTTGTGGATTCACAGTGTCTCTGGACACTGCTTTTCAGTGTTTGATTTCATTGACTTTTCAGTATATCCCCATTGCTCTTTGGAGCATCGATCTTTGCTTGGGCATTGATTACAGACTCTGGTCACTCTTGGGATTATTGCCTATGGGCATCTTTTTATGGCTTTGGCTACGCCGATGATATGAGGCGATTTTATTTATTCTACACTTTGGTGTTGATTTCTCTTTGGAGATTTTTATTGTTTATTGATGATTAGGGATCGTCATTATATTCATGTAGTTCATAATATACTTCTCTTTGGATAAGTACTGTTTTATTTATGTACCGCATTATTATATATATCTCAGTTATTACTGATTGTTTAGCTAGCCTGACCCGAGTGTTTTCGCTCGGGTCAGACCGAGTTGTTTCAGGTTAGGTCTCTGGACTTAGCTTCTGTGCTTTCGCTTGGACATTATCTGCTATGCTGATAGATAGCGCTTTTATTTGTCCACTATTCCGCTACTCTGTTATTATTCAGACTTTGAAATGTACATATTTTTAACCCACATGTATGGGCAGTGGCTTTGTACCCACTTATTGTATTTGGATCTGTATTGACGATGTATTGTTCTGGGATTTTATATCTGTTATGTGATTCTGTTCTATGATGTTTTATCATTTAATATTATGCTTTGTCCTGATAGACCTTTAGTCATTGTAATTTCGTTATAAATATTTATTGAATATGTCGAACCACTTGAAAAAATTATATAGATACCATCATTTCGACGTATTCAGTAGATAGTTATAGCTTGATTACAAATGGTCGTTTCCACTATACTCTATTCTCCGCTTTAACAGACAGTATTACTCCCGTAATACTCTTTGTTGCAGTGGGTCTCAGAGTGGGGCGTTACATTATGTAAACATTATTATTAACCTTAATTCTTGTGGTAACTGTTTGAAATAAACAGATACCTTCCCAACAGTCAACCCGTTTGCTGCTTAAATTCAAATTCAAACAGTAAACGAAATGTACCGTCAGCGGGGGCATTGCCTCCGTACCCACATCTAGGGGGGATTGTCACCCCCTAGACCCCCCTTCGTAGTGGCAATCAATTTAAACAATTTTATGAAAAACTTCCAACAAGTCTTGGTTGTTAATTATTAATTATTTAGTAGTAATTATTAATTACTAATTATTAATTCTTACTTATTACTTCTTAATTATAATTGAATATTAATTATTAAGTGTTACTTATTATGTATATTTTATTAATTATTAAATATTAATAGAATTATCAATGGCTAATTATTATATATTTAATATTAATTATTAAATGTTAATTATTAATTATTACTTCTTATTTATTAATTATTAATTATTAAAAATTAATTCTTATTAATTAATTATTAGTTATTTAATATTAATTGTTAATTATTTAACATTAATTATTTAATATTAATTATTGGTTATTTAATATTAATTATTTCTAAATTTTATGGAACTTTTTAAATTTTAGAAACAAATTATTTCTAGATTATTAAACTATAGTAAATAATTTAATATTAATTATTAAAATTGTAAATTAGTTAAATATTAAATATTAAACATTAATTAAAAAATATCAATTATTAAAAGTTAATTATTAATTATTTAATATTAACTATTAATTATTTAATATTAATTATTTTACTAAGTATTAATAATATTTATTAATTATAAGTCATATATATTAGCTATAATTTACTAGTTATTAATAATTAACTATAATAAATTATTAAATATAAAAAATAAATATTGATTACAAATAATAATTAGTAATTATAAATTATTTATTAGTAATCATTAATTGTGATAAATTATAAATAATGACCTATGTACGTTATCATTTATAATTATTAATTATAAATTACCATATATAAATTATTAAGTAAGTATGTATAAATAATCGAAGATAATGATGATTAATATTAATATTATTAATAATTAAATTTTAAATATTAATAATTAATAATAATTAATATTTTTGAAGATAGCATTGTAATTGTTAATTATTAATTATTAATTATTAAAAATCGACAATGGACATTTATTACAACAGGCATTCTATGGCCATTGTAAAATCAGCATTTATTACAACGGGCAAAAGAAAATAGTTGTAATAGACATCTATTACAACGGGCAAACAGGAATGAAAACCGGTATCTATTACAATGGGCAAAAATCCGTTGTATTAGGCATATATTACAACAGTCAAATTAAAAATGTTGTAATAGGTGTCTATTACAACGTGCAAAGTAAAAGAGTTGTTGAAAAGTGGTATCTATTACAACAGACTTGAAAAAACCGTTGTAATAGGTTTCTATTACAACGGGCACTTAAAGACCGTTGTAAAAACAACATTGTAATATGGTATTTTTGTTGTAGTGGTACCAACTAATAATTTGTGAGCAATACAATACACACTTCCATTATACATATATACAAACACACACACACACACACACATGTGTGTGTGTGTGGGGCACGCATGCATATTATTTTACAAATTTTAGGCATATATAAATTAATACACAACACCACCTACACTTGCCTAAAAGTTTAAAAACAAGATGAAAAGTAAAAACTCACCTAAAAATATATTTTGTAACAAATCGGGATTTTCGACCCTCGAAAATCGACACTAATGCGTTCGTTGTATTGTGTGCCGAGCAATCGAACGCTGGAAAACCCGATTGTTAAGGGAAAAGAAGAAGAAAGAGGATAAGAAGAAAACTAAACAATATAGAATCTCACAGCTGAACGAATAATCTATAATACACAACAAATCTTTACACCAAGAAAAATGAGATATACATACACCAATCAAAGTACACTAAACTATTTCAGCCCGGACAATTATAACAGCCTATCCTTACAATTGCAGATAAATACAACCAATAAACAACATAGCGGAACACAAAGAAATACGTAGATATGTCTTAGACCCCTAGCTCATCTCCTGAGCTCCAAAGCAGTATATATGCTCGGTCTGACCCGAGCATTGAACGAGAAGAACGCCCGGATCGATTTGGTAAACTAGCATGATGAAAACACACCCAATGGATTTTAAAGTTGTCAAACTCTTTTCAAAATAGTGGTATCTCGTAAGACCACACCGCACATAAATACAGATGGGTTTTTACCTTATAATAACCAAAACATTTTCTATAGAAAATCCAGTGATATTATAATAATGTCAACGCGTTCAAAGTAAATGTATGAAAATAGCCAAAATTATTATCATTATTAAATTCTAGTATACTAGGCTCTACAATCAAAACCGTAAGGCACGTATTAGAGAATGGATTTCCATCAATGACTGGGCTAATGGGGCACCGCCCTTCACAGTGCATCTCTAGATAAAATAACATCGAGGTGTTTTATTAAACTCTTGGGTACTCATATTATGTATGAGTAGTCAAGGGATTCAGGTTAGCTTTGACGAATTCTGGAGGAGATATGGAGCAGGAGGCTTCAACGTTTAGATATATTGTGGTTCCGCTATGTTAGAGTTGTGTCTGTATTGTATTGATGTACTTGAGTTGTATGATAGACAGGTGTTTATAACTGTCTAATATGAGATGAATAAGTTATGAAACTCTGATGTATATGAGACTATGTAATATCTATGTGATATATTATACTTCATTCGTTCCGCTGTGAGATTTCTGATTGTGTTGAGTTTCTTCTTTCCTTTCTTTTCTTCTTCTATCCCTTTCTTTCTTTATTCATGATACGTCTTTCTGGTGATAGAAAGTCGGGTCGTGACAGTTGGTGTCAGCCTATCAACCCTTGTTAACACAGAACCGGCCTACCATTTATTAGATAGTACCCAATATGATCACCCCTTGTTTATGGTCACCAAAGCATACAAATGAGAGATTATATCGACTCTAGATAGGGACGATCATCCCCTACTTGGGAGTGACCCACTTGGCCCTGCTGCATCTCCCATGTTTTAGTCATTTCCGGTTGATGAGGCATGAGGCCACGTTTCACCTTTTATATAGCACTTCCCACTTAGAACGCTAACACTACCTTCCAAGCAGTAGTGCAATGTCAGTATTTATCCATACAAGTTCATTCTGGGACTGAGCAAAACTGAAGGTACCACTTCTACTACATCTATTTTGGAGTCACCCTCAAGATTAGTAGCAAGCAGCCATTGCACTTCAAAGAGATCCGTCTTTAAATTCCATCATCTTCAAGATGTTTTCACTTTGCAACGCTTGAGTTGGATATCCCGGTCTCTTCGAAACAACATTCGATAATTTTCAGTAAAGTCAACCCTGGTTCTTCGGGAAATGAAAAGTCAAAGATAAGAGCGAAGATCACCTCCTAAACGTTAGTGGACAGATTCCTTATCGTTTGTCCTAAGAGAACGAAATGAGATTTATACATACAGTACAGCATCATCGAAGATTATTGTGCCATATAACTCATGTGTTTCTCCTAGATATTTCCAGAGTTACGTTTTGGATCCATATTTGATAGTCGGTTTTTTAACCATCAACAAACACACATCCAAATCAGGGATTTATATTTCATAGAGAAAACAACCATTGGTTAAGCACATCAACAACTACTAGCCTATTAAATAATCTTCTCATTAATTAAAATCACTTTGTAAATTTCTAGTATAAAAATACATTTACAAAGATATACCCATGAATCCTTATATTTTCAATACTTGGAAAATATCTATATACTTATCTTAACGGTATAGGTATATTCACAAAACAAAGGAAGATTTCCTTTTTACACAATTCTAGAACCTTTTATAAATTCCTTTATAAATTTCTAAGCCCATTCATAACTATTTTATAAATCTTAAAAATCTTTTATAAACGTCTCTAAGTCATTTATAAACTCTTTATAAATCCATAAAACTCATTATAAAACCCCTTTTATAGATCTATAAACCCGTTTCTAAAATTCATTTATAAATATCTAATCGTTTATAAAACTCATTTACCTTGTAAATGTTCTTCATTTAATCCTTTAAACCATTTTATAAAACTCCTTTTATATAAGCCAAGTCCGTTTATATAACTCTATTTATAAGCCTTGAAAACATTATAAATAAATAAAATCATTTACTTCAAACACTATTATATAATAATAATTATTAACTATAAACATTTTAAATAAATAATTATTAACTTCAAAACATCTTAAGAATATATTTAATAATTTCAAAACATCATTATTAAAACAATAATAATCAATCTTTACCATTTTTATAAATAGTAATAATTTATTTCCAAAACATTATTAATAAATCATTTTTATTAATCTCAAACCATATTAATTATTCAAATAATTAACTTTTCAAAATATTAAAATATTAATAAATAACTTTTAAACAATATTAGGTATAAATAAATAATCTTTAAAATAATATTAAATATTAATACTCTTTAAACAATATTAAATATAAATAAATAACATAGAAAGGAAGATAAAAAAGGTCGGAGTAAAATAGAAGTTAAATCCTTTAAAAACAAAATATTTTCGAAACCCAATTTCAGATTCAAAATCATTTCCTGTCTCAGAACCAACTTCAACTCAAATGACAATTTATAGTATATTTAAAATACTAATTTGAGGCCAATAACTACTCAATGTTTTACTAATATCGATTGTTGATTTTCTATCACTATGGGGTTTAAGTTTTTGAATATATAACAATGTCATAATCAATAGAGCCAATAATCAGGTTTAATACCCAATAGTTCACATGACAGGAATATTATTGAATTTAAAATCAACAACGGCGAGGAATCATATTGAATCCCTCCAACCTATTTCCCCAAGCATCACAATTCATATATATCAGCATATATATATGTAAATAAAATCAACAGTGGTGAGGAATCCTGTTGGATCCCTCCAACCTGGACCCTTGCATCACTATATTATTATATAATATGGGTCATCCGCTACTAGGTAGGTATATATAAAAGGTCATCCGCTCCAGGGGCGGGAATAAATCCAAACCAACTGATAAAATAGTAAATCATCCAAACATTCAATCAATAATTTTTGTCGACTATAAATATTAGTTAACCAAAAAAGTGAGTTTAACTCACATTTGAATCCAGTAACCGCCAAAGCGCTCTAGTTTTGAATTAAAATCAAACAGGCGTTCAATTTTAACCCAAATTCCTACTAGCTCCAAATTCATCCAAATCCAACCCTATATCGTAGTATCCTTTGATACGATCCTAACGTGACTAACCGCATTTGATTTGGACCTAAAACAAACGAGATATTAAATTTATAAGATCACGAACTAAATAATATAAATTTATTCCTTAATTACATAATTAACTATCATAATTGCCCATTCAAACCATCTTCCCTCCCACTCATTCACGAACAACACGTGACTTCGACGCCTCACCGTCGCCACCTCCATTGATCGTGCAACCGCGCTTCCCCTATCACTGCGCCTGGCCAAGGCGATTCCAACGCCACCGGTCCCACACCCTAAAACGATGCTATCGACGAGAAACAAACCAAAAATTGCGCCGCCTTTGAACGAAAACTGCCATCGCCATGGTTGACAAATCGCCACAAAACTCCGACCGAGCCAAGCCCTCCATATTCCCTACACTTTTCCTTTAGAGTACATCGTCAATCAATCGCCCAAATTGCCAGAAAACCCTACCCAAGCCATCGTCATTCATCGAAGAACTGCGGCCACCACGGCTTGACCCAATCCAATCCAACCATTGGACAAGTTTACTTCGATGAGACGAACACTTTCCTAGTTGAGAGCTTAGCTTGAAAACGCTTCGAGTGGCTCCGATCTCCCTTCGCCATTAGATTGGAGGAGTTTGATTTGAAGATTTGGCAAACTTCTTTCTCTCTTGTTAGAACGCATTTTAAAAAGAAATAGGGGTATGGGTCTGAACGTGGGTGGGAGCATGGCCTGCACGGTTGGGTATGGTTTGAATAGTGGAGCAATATAGTAAATATATATATTTTATATTCGAAAATATCTAACTCGATGCACTAAAAAATCTCGAACCCCAAACGAGGCGTACCACCTGGCGTTCTATAGGTAATAACCCTATTCCAAACACAATAGAACTAGTCTCAAGACCTAATTCAATCATATAGAGAAGATAGTTTTTCAAACCCAGTTATATTATATTAATTCCTTTAATTAATTTCTACGCGTTTCGACCTCGAACGATGAAACGATACGTCCAATCACCATAAAATTCAACAGCACATAATAACACACTATTACGGATCCAAAAAAACTGGTTTCATTGAAATCCGGGACAGTGCCCTAGAAGGCTTTTTCTTCACACGTTAATTTAAACGATTATTATAAAACAAGTTTAATCACTTTAAAATTCAAATTAAAAGGTTTACTATCTTCATTCTTATCCAAATAGAATATCAATCAACTTTGGAAATCATTTTCATTCACATAAAATTCAAGATTTAGTTATTTAAACAATTTCAATTATTCAACTGACCATTATATTTGAAATTCAAGTTATTTAACTTATAAAATTAACTTTTCAATATTTAAAATCAATTAAATATTCCAAATTCAAATGATCGAAATTCTAGGTCATCACATTCTTCCTCTCTTAAAAGAATTTTGTCCCTGAAGTTAGCATGTAAGAAAAACACCCCAAACCCATTAACTTTTCAAAACCAATTTTTTGAAACAGATTACTAAATTCTTTTAAGCCTTTATAACTTTATAAAATCAATTTGTTGAAACTTTGTTATCACCTTTCCTAAGTCTTTAAATTTCATTCATAGTTACTAATTAATACCATTCCAAGTTATAATATAAAAATCAAATTTTAGTTATCAATCTTCAAAAAATTTCTAACTCTTAAATTTTTGGAAAATTTCGTCAGCGTCTCCTTTGCACGGTTCGATCAGAAAAAATTAAAATATATATATATAATCACAAATATACATCTCATCTTTAAGGATGAGATATCCCGTAGGGAAAAATATAAAAATACGGTATGTAATTTGAGATGTGTACCTTTCATTAGTATTAGCAAGCACATACAATTAATATAATGCAAAAGCGAGCTCCCAATGTGAAGCATACACCATCCACACCTATTAATCACTCAACAACCAATGAGAACATGTATATAGAAAGTAATATTAATATATGACATAGATTATACAACAACCATATGCAAATGTAACAAATAATACCCATTCAATTAATTCATAACCATATCAATTTGCATTTTTCAATGCCAACTTTTAATTTATTAAAGTCTGTACGATGTACATATACCATTCGTACACAATATCATACCTGATCCTCTCTCAATCAGATAATTTCACTTCCAAACTAGTGTTATTCACATGACCACTCTAGTGCGGACTCAGATCTGGTTCCTTGATTAGAAACTGATATTCTTCTTGCATAGCCTCATATTATAATAGAGAATTCTAGAATCAATTAAAAATTAATATCCAGTGTTCACTGTCGAGAATCGAGTGAAAAATTCTAACTCGTACCGATGTAAATCATCTCAAAATCATGTACTCGAATCTGGATCAAACAGTTATGCGAATAAAATAATATACGTACAACTTATGTATTTATTTCAATTGGTTTCTCATTATTCAGATTCTTTTATCTCTTTTATTTCATTTTCATTATTCACATTCGTTTATAACTTAGTATATTTCTTCCAATACTGCCATTCCATCAAATTTTACTTAAGTTTATTGTAAGCATTTTATATAACCACTTTTCATCTTAATTTTCTCTTTACAACTTAAATTCATATTCGTTTTAAATCAATTTCAATTTCATTTAACTCATTTCATTATTCAATTTCATTAGTTCATCCCAAATCACAATCAATTTTATTTCAAAAATAATTTCATTTAACTTACCTTAAGTTAAATTTTATTTCAAATTTTCTTTTCTTAGCATTCATATTCAATAATTTAAAACTTTGTTTTAACTTATTATTCCTCAATTTATAAGTTACAAAAACTAATTTCTTATAATTTTTAAAAAATACTTAGACAAAAATTTTCAGAATTTTAAACACTGTTTTATATAAAATCTATTTTGAAATAATACATAATATAAGATATATCTCTTTTTTATAACAAATCATACATGAGATTTAAATTAAAACTTGTTTTACTAAACAAATCTCCTATGGTAGTAGTTCCTCTCTTGGGAACCTGAAAATGAACATCGACGATGTTGCAATTATCATCAAAATTATTTTCTAACGACCAAAGTGAGTTTAGTGCTTTCTAACACTTTTAAATTCCATTTTAAAATATTTCCATTCAAAAATATTTTTCTAAATAATTTATTATTCTTTTCCAAAACTTTGAAAACAATTTTCAAAATCGACGGGATTTAAATTATCAAATTCTCAACTTTTAATCCTTTTTATTTACAAATCATATTTACACATTTCCCTTATATACATAATTTCACTATGGTTATATAATACCATATCTTAATTGTTTATCTTTGTTTACATTATAATAATAACAACTTTATTAGAACATAAACAACAAATGATAATAATCAAATATTATCATTCACTATCAACCGAACAAACCATATATACTATAATAATTTTTGAAAAATTATTCCTTTATATATAAAATATAATCAAGGTAAAATTATTTCATTTACCTAATTTCAAAATAATACTATGTCGAATTGCTTTGTTCAAGTGTTTAGAGATCCCTATCAATAATGTTAATTACTCGTTTTAACCAGAATCCATAAGCCACTCAACAGATCAATCAACACAATATAAATTTTTTTTATCACTAACAAAATGCGCTCATATATACACACTCAAACTCACTCCAAGTTGCTATTTACCCTACCTATAATGAGTACCCCACTAAAGCCAAGTTTCTCGCTTAACCCTTGCTCTGATACCAAGTGTAACAAACTGGGATTTTCGAAACTTGAAAATCGACACTAATACGTTCACTATATTGCGTGCCGAGCAATCGAATGCTGGAAAACTCGATTGTTAGGGAAAAAGAAGAAGAAAACTAAACAATACAGGATCTCACAGCGGAACGAAAAATCCATAATATACAACAAATCTTTACACAGAAAAATGTGATATACATACACCAATCGGAGTACACTAAACTATTTTAGCCCTGACATTTATAACAGCCTGTCCTTACAATTGCTGATAAATACAACCAACATACAACATAGCGGAACACAAAGAAATACGTAGATACATCTTGGACCCCCAGCTCATCTATTGAAATCTAATGCATCCAAAGCAATTTGTAAATATGCTCGATCTGACCTGAGCATTGAAAAAGAAGAACGCCCGTATCAGTCTGGTAAACCAGCGTGAGAAAAACACACCCAACGGATTTTAAAGTTATCAAACTCTTTCAAAATAAAGATATCTCGTAAGACCATGCTGCACATAAACATGGACGGGTTTTTACCTTACGATAACCAAAACATTTTCTATAGAAAATCCAATAGTATTATAATAATGTCTAAGCGTTCAAAGTAAATATATGAAATTAGCCAAAATTGTTACCATTATTAAATTCTAGCATACTAGGCTCTACATCAAAACCGTAAGGCACGTATTGAAGAATGGATTTCCATCAATGACTGGGCTATTGGGGTACCACCTGTCATAGTGCATCTTCAGATAAATAACACCGAGGTCGAACCATCGACCCCTGCCAATACAAAACCGGTCTACCCTTTATTGCATAGTACCGAATATGATCATCCTTGTTTATTGGGCCTCGAAGCGTACAATTGAGAGATAATGTCGATTCTAGATAGGGATGATCATACTCTACTTGGGAGCGACCACTTAGCCCTGCTGCATCTCCCCCGTTTTAGTCATTTCCAGTTGATGAGGCTTGAGGCCACGTTTTACCTTTTATATAGAACTTCCCACTTAGAATGCTAACATTGCTTTCCAAGCAGTAATGTAATGCCAGCATTTATCCATACAAGTTTGTTCTGGGACTGAACGAAACCGAAGGCGCCACTTCTACTACATCCATTTTTTAAGTACTACGTACAGACCCAGAATTTCGACCATTGTGGTGTTGGTTTGATCAGTTTACTTAAGTGCAACTTATTCGATAAATATTAAGGATGACCGAATGCATTTCTATGAAGTAATCTGGTGCAATCATATAGTAAATTTTTTTCTCTTTTGAATGGTTTGACCTTTTAAAAGAAAAACCAAAAGCAAAAGTATGGAAATAATGTTGGCACAGTTAGGATGAAGACAATGAACGGTCACTTCTGCTTCATAAAGAGGCATCAGAAATGCAATTGGTTATCATATTGGTAGAAGCTTAATAAGGGAATAAGAAATATGATTTATATTCCAAAATGTATTTTCTAATAGATAAATGTTTTCTATAAGATTTATTTCTTTGAGTTTGAGATAATTGGTTCGAGACTCTCAACTATAAATTAGCTATAGTAAAAAACAAATAGTCTGTATTAAGTGGTTAAATGGAGCTCGGTATTTCAAATGTTGGAACAGAAATTGTGGAAACATACCATATAACACTTAATAGTGAACACATCAAGTTTTGTAAGGTCACTTTCATGTATGCCAAATATTATTTATATCATGGTGACTTTTAGTATTGAACGAAAATAAAAGTAATTCTATTTTAGTATGAATATTATGAATATTCATTGTACAATAATTCTTTGCTTTGGCATTTCGATGATGGTATTTGCTTTCATAATAATAGTGATGTGTTAGCTATAGGAAATATAGAAGCATCTAAAATTTTTAACATTAAATTTTGGTATTGTAGACCAAGCCTTACAGTTGATAAATAATTCTTTAATCATATGATTATGGATCATATGCTACTTGTGAATTATATCTCAAACCATTAAAGGCAAAGCACCCATTCAGTGTGAGCGACAAAGGAGTTAGCAAACTCTTCAGATTAATACATATTAACTTATACAGTCTGAAGATTAATGATGTCAAAAGAAGTTCACTTCTTCATTAAATTCACCAATGAATTATCATAGATATGAACATATGTATTTAATACCCTAGTTTTACATCTATGATAAGTTCATAGAATATAAAACCGAAGTATAAATCAAGAACATGAAAAAGAATAAGATAATTCGATTTAATCAAATATGTGCACATAATGGATAAGAGTTCCAATAGTACATAAAACCAACAATATTCAATCACAAAAGTCACTCCTACTTATGATACATAATTATGTATTGATAAGGAGTAATCAGACTTTGTTGGACATAGTATAATTGAAAATGAATGAAGTTAAGTTCCTTTTTTCTTTAAGGATATATGTATATACTTAAGAGTAAAGACATATGCTAAATTTAATTTCATATAAAAGCATTAGTTTGTGATTTCAAATAAGATATGAATTAGGAAGGAACCCCAATCTTAAATATTTTAAGATGAGTGGTTGTCTAATATACATTATGAATTTAAGTTTTGTTAACTTAAAACTAGACCTATTTTATGTAAGTTTATAGTCAAGTCATAATATGTTTTGAATGTCTATTTCACCGCACTGAGAAATAAATTGTTATTTCGAGACATACCACCTTCTTATTAAAGGAATTTCTTTCTAGAGAAATTAGTGATAGTGCGATAGACTTGGATACGATCCGAGGTTCTAACATAATAATAAATTATATAGATGAAATAAGTTTTATTAAGCCTAAAACAAACATAATTATATTAAAATGTCTAATAAAAATTCTCGCATATTGAAGAGTGTAACGACCCGTACTTTTAGCTATTTTAAATTATTAAATTTAATGTGGTTATTTGTTAAAAATGGGTAGAAATAAAATTTAATGATTTATTATTGTAGTTTACTGAATATAATAAAATATTGAAATAACCAATTTCGAAGATTTTGGCTAGGACAGATATTGAAATGAATTTTACATATTGAATGTATTTATGATCGATGGTTGTATTGAATAATAAATGTTGACTTATTTAGTTGAAATAAATAAATTGTTGGTAAGTAAAATTCATTGAGATTTTATTTGTAGATAATAAAATTATGTTAAAATTTAATATTGAATTTTTTTTAAATAAGTGAATCTTGAATTAATGTGAATGAAAATGATATTAGAAGTGATTTAAATTTTATTTAAGTATGAATGAAGGTTGTTGCCATTTAAAATTGTATTTAAAAGTGAATAATTAGAAATTTGAAATTTTATATTTTAATTGACGAGTAAAAACAGCCATTTTGGCCACTAGTTTGGATTTCGATGAAACCTGTTTCATCGGATCCGTAATAGTGAATTATTGTAGTATTTCAAGTTTCATAGTGATCGGATTTGTCTTTTGGCCATCCGAGCTTGAAACGCGAAGAAATTTATTTTAGAAATTAATTAAAATAATTCGATTTGAAAAGCTATCTTCTGTATACGATCGAATTATGTCTTGAGACTGTTTCATTGTGTTCGGAATGGAGGTAAAACATTAGGAGCGCTAGGCGACACGCTTCATTTGGAGTTCATAATTTAGCGGGCCACTCGAACAGATATTTTCTTATTATTATAATATAATATCAGGAAATATCTCAACCGCTCCTTCCTACTCGAAAATTTCAGCTGCCTACATCGTTTTCCCCTTTCTCCTTTCATTTGCAAATCGAGCAGAAAGAAAAATAATAATAAAACGAGTATCCACGATTTCAAATCTATTTAAACGCGAGTGGTCAGAGGCACGGCAGCTCATCTCGGGAGAAGGCACGAGGCACAGCTCGCGTTCATCAATGTGTGTCGATCGACCTAGGGTTGGGGTTCAAGTGTCTGTTGTAGGCACGCACGCGGAGGAACATGGCTGCGGCGATCTTAGAGCACGGCGTGATGGCCAGCGGCGTCGCTTTGAGCAGCGTGTTATGATGATGGTGTGATCGTTACATGTGCACGCGCGTGGGTTTTGTTTGATGCATGCATTGGGTTGCTTCATGCGGTCGAGGTTCGAGAACGTG
Organism: Allium fistulosum; assembly: GCA_030737815.1. Taxonomy (NCBI): domain Eukaryota; kingdom Viridiplantae; phylum Streptophyta; class Magnoliopsida; order Asparagales; family Amaryllidaceae; genus Allium; species Allium fistulosum. The sequence continues at coordinate 1,031,804,206 of CM060902.1, forward strand.
GGAAAGAAGAGCAGGTAGCATTATTTTATTTTATTATTAATTTAAATTTTGATAATTTAGTTTAAAATTTTTATCGTATAATCATAAATTGCATAACTTCCTCGTACGAGGTCCATTTCACGTGAAACGAGTTACTGAGGAGTCGTATCGATGTCGTCTATGATTTGGGATCGAGCTAGAATTTATTTGAAGCTGAAATTATTTTCAGTTTCAAATAAAGGTGAGTGTTATACGCTCACAATTGACTGAAATAATTTTTATGTTAGTTAAATTTATATCGTGAAGTGATTTAAATTTATCGATTGTTGTTGGTAAAAGAATTTAGCTGGCATTTAAATTGATATGAATTAAAATGATAGGAATTTGAATTGATAGTTAAAATTTGAATTTATGGAAATCGAATTATTTTCGATCTTGAGCTCGAAATGTTGAAATTTAAATTTGATAATAGGAATTTTTTTAGATAATTGAAGTTGAGATTTTGAAGTTATAATCGAAATATGATGTGAATTTCAGAAATTAATTTATTTTATAAGATTGGACTTTTATTCGAACTTTGAATATTGCTAAGTAAAAGTGATATAAAATGATATTTCGAAATTAAGCTCGGAATTGAATTAAATTTGAAGATTTGGATTTTAAATTGGATATTGAAGGTAAATTTGATTTAAGGGTTTTGAATAGATATTTTGAAAATCGAACTCGCAACTGGTATAAATCGAAATGGTTTAAATTTGAGAATTGAGTTGAAATTAATTTGGAATTGGAATTGAAATTAATTTGGCATTGAAATTTAAATTAATTTGGAATTGGAATTGGAATTGAAATTAATTTGGAATTAGAAGTGAAATTAATTTGGAATTGAAATTGAAATTAATTTGGAATCAAAGTAAAATTCGACCTGAAATCGGAATTGAATCGATTAAATCGAAATGGAAATTGGAATTGATTTGAATTAGGAAATTTGGAATTGAATCGGTTTGACTTTGAAACTATTTTCAAACGAATTATTTTAGTATAAATAGTTTAAAATCTATATTCTTAAATATTCAAATTATTTAACTATTTTACTATATAAACCACTTTCAATACTCAAACTATTTTCTATTAAACTATTTAAGCTATTTTAAAACTATGCAAACTATTTTCTATTAAACTATTTTAACTATTTAAGCTATTTTAAAACTATGCAAACTATTTTCTTAAAATTCAAACTGGTCAAAGGGTGGAATGTTTATATTTAAGTCTTGGATTTAAATGCGAATGAGGTTAAAATGAAGTTATAACCTAAATTGAAAATCGAAACAATTTTGGAAGCGAAATCGTGATATTAGGGCAAAAATGATATGGTATTTTTAGTAAATATGATGATTTCAAAATGGATTTTATTTTGAAACGAATATGATATTTTGATATAAGTACAAATTGTTTTCGAAATATAAAAGTACCAACCGGTGTGTAAAACGACATTTGGTTGTTAAAGAGACCGGGGCCTCTTATTGGCATACTCTCTGTCAATATTGGAACCACTTTAACAACTGTGAACATGGTGGATGATATCCAAAATGTAGTGGTTGAATTAGCGAACGTTTAGTAGAATGAAGTAAGAGAACGATGATGGATAACATTGACACTCGTGTCATAATTAAAATAACTAAAACAGGAGCCTATGTTTAGCTAATGAGGTTAGCGACCTCTAGCGACGTTGATCCCTTGTATTACTATTGTGATTTAGTATTCGATGGGTACACCTTTTGTTTGGATTGATAGTCGCGGTCGGCCACAGATGGGTTACGACTAGCCATAAATGGTAAACTGGTAGAATCCTACTTTGGGCATTGCCTCACGTGCCTTGTCATACTTATCCTTAAACGAGCCCATTACGACTTTGGTATTGTACCTATAAAAATGTGTTAAGGTGGATTAATGTAAAGCCATAACGCTATTTTGATATTTATTTTACTAATAGACATTACCTATTATAGTGTATACTATTATATAAAACAATTTATCGGATCCTTAGGAGATGGAAAATTCTGTAACATCTCTTAAGTTATTGCACACACGTTATACACTGGACAGGAGATGTAAAATCCCGTAAACATCTCTGACGCAGTTTATCATCATGTTATTCTACTGTACCGGTTATTTATCCCTGATGTGTATATATAACTCTGATAAATGTGTATAGATTATAATCAAATGTATAGTAAACATAACGAACTTTTTATTTGATTATTATATTTTTATCGTTCCGCTGTGAGATTCTGTGATTGTTTTCTTCTTATTTTATTATTTTTCTTAATTAACCCCATTGATTATCTATGTTTCGGATTGTTTAAGTTAGACATGTGTGGATTATTGTCGATTTAAACCTACCGAAATGTGGGTCATCATAAAGAGAAACTATGAATTTCCCATAAATGCTGAGGAAATGAGTTGTCAGAAATAACAATATCCTCAATTTTCGATTGGCCGCGGAGAGTATAGACTCTACCTCATGGCATGATGCTTTAAATTTGAAATATATTTCAAGTACATTAACAAAATACGATGTTCATAGTTGTACATAAAAGAATATTATCCATCGGTTGTAATTGAGACTTTGAGAAGAAGGTCAATGCAGTTGGAATAGTATAAAGCTGAAACACCCCGCCTCTATACCCATACTATTCAAGAGTATTATTAAGTAATACTGTCGGATAATATGGAGAACGAGGCTATATAGGGTACACACATGAATATTCCCTTAGGTTAACACTGATACGTATCTGAACATCGAATAAATAATTCGCATATACGTACATAGTATTAACACAAAGCAATAAACACGTGTGCCTCAAGGACAAAACAATACATAATAAACAGTGAATTACAGAGAACAGAGTTTATATAATAAAATGTATACATAGATCCAAAATATACATCAAATATACTGACATTAAAACATCCAATACATAAATATAAGTACATTTTAAGTGTATACAATGATATATATATATATATATACATAATGATATGCTAGCCCCTATCTATGCCCAATCATCCATAAATCGATCACCTCGTCCCTGAACCTGAAATGTCTTAGACTGACCCGACTATTATGTAAATAACACATGGATCAGACTAGTCTAATCATAGGTTTCAATAAATATAGGTGAAACAACATATAATAGGATAATAACATGATAACATGGTATAACAATACGAACAAACTGTGTAACACCCAGAATTCATTCATTTGAATTTGAAATATTTAATTGATTAAAAATATTGAAAAGTTAATTTTGTAAGATAAATAGCTTAAATTTCAAATATAGCAATTTTATTTGATAATTTGAATTATTAAATTGAATAATTGAATTGTTTAAATAACCGAATCTTGAATTTAATGTGAATAAAAAAGATTTCGAATGCTGGTTTAAATTATATTTGAATAAGAATGAAGTTAGTAAACTTTAATTTATAATTAAAAGTGATTAAACTGATTTTAATAATAATTTTTTTAATTAACATATGAAAACAGCCTTCTGGGATACTCTCTCCAAATTGAACGAAACCAATTCCATTGGATCCGTAATAGAGAATTATTATATGTCGTCAAATTTCGTGGCTATCGGACGTATCGTTTGGTCGTGCAAGGCTGAAACGTGTAGAAATTAATTAAAGGAACTTAAATTAATATCATTCATTTTTGAAAAACAAACTTCTAAATACGATCGAATTGGGTCCCTATACTAGTTCCATTATGTTCGAAATAGGGGTATTTCATATAAAACGCCAGATGGCATGCCTCGATTGGAGTTAGAAAATTTAACGCGCGAATAGTGTCACAATAGTTTTCTATATAAGGACCTTGAAAACATTCAGTTGCAAAACGCTAACTTCACCAGCATCTCCAGCGGCCAATAAAAGAAAAAAAATCAACGGCCACAAATGCTCCAGCCAATCCACAAGGTTTCAGGCCTCGATTCAACCTAGAGAAGTGTGTGCGTGGCCAAGGCGAGTTCATCCATAGTGGCCGATCATTGAATGACGAAGCGAGGCAGAGGCGATTTTGAGCTCGATGGCGAGCGATAGGCGGCATTTGGGGTCGGACAAATGGGGTCGATGCATCTCGGCTAGGCGCGTTGACGGAGGCGACGTGCGATCAACAACGGCTGCTACTGCGATAGCTAGGCAACAAAGTCACGGACGAAGATTTGAAAACATGCATGGCCTCGGTTCGAATGAGGAGAATTAGCGGCTAAAAATAATTAAGTTTAAAACTAAAATTAATTTAAGTTAATTATAATTTAACTATCTCAAACGTTCATTACTTCGTATCTTGTCCATACGAGGTCGAAATTGAACGCGACAAGTTGCTTGCGTTCGTTACAACAAATTCTACGGTATAGAGTTAGATTGGATGGATTTGGAGCAAGTAGGAATTTGGGTTAAAATTGAACATCTATTCGATTCTAATTCAAACTGGAACTCTTCAACGATTATTGGAACCAAATGAGTTAAACCCACCTCCCTGGCCCCCTTATATTTTTTGTAAGTGTGGATGATTTTATCGTTGATTTTTTGTTAACTATTTGGATGATTTGCTATTTTATTAGTTGTTTTGGATATATTCTGGCCAATGGAGCAGATGAGACCCTATTACGTTCCCTTGTATGAGGAGATGACCTTTTGTATACGATCCCGCCTTGAAGCGGTTGATTTATATTATTTGATTATATAATGTATATGATGCAGGGGGACAGGTTGGAGGGATCCAACCGATTTCTCACCTTATTTATTTTACTTTTCATATACTGTGATATATGATGTGTTGGATGCTATATTTGATGACATGGATGATTACCCCTATTTAGTGCGATGGTAGCACTAGGCCTTATTTTTAGTATTTTAAAATACTATAAAATAACGATTTTGAATTGAAATGATTTTGGAACTATATATGTTTTTAATAATTATTATCGAATTATTAAAAGGAATGAATTTATTTTAAATAAATAAAAATGTATCATTTTTTGATGTTATAAAATTATAGTTTTTAGAAATACTTTAACTAGAGATTATTGAATGGTTTATAAAAGGAATTTATAAAAGTTATATTTTGTAAATAAATAAATAGATTTATAAATGGAATCTATAAATATATATAATGGATTTGTAATCGACATTTTGTAAATGGATTTATAAATGGGATTTTATAAATAAAAGAGATTTATAAAGAAATGAATTTATAAAGAGATTTTATAAAAGGAAGTTTTATAAAATAAAAAGGAGATTCATAAACATAGGTTTATAAATATAGAAATGATTTATGTTGAGATTTAAATATGGAGCTAATTGTTTTAAATGTGGTTTATCTTTTTAAATGAATGTTTTGAAAGTTATATTTTCAAATGAAGTTAAATGGTTTTAAAAAGTGATTTAAAATGTGTTAAGTGATGAAAACATAGATTTCAACATTTATTGTTGTAATAGACATTTTCGAGGAAAGTGAGGAAGGCATGGACTATAACACTATAGTTATAGTAAGTGATTTTCGAAAGGAGAAGTTTTATATAGTATACATGATATGTGTGTATATATATATATCCAATACTTGATGTTAATATTCGAGGTGTGTAACTTCTATCTAATTAGAAGTTAAGAATGTTGTTTAATCAAGGTCTGAGAGGTAATTATACCAAACTTGAATGGCTTCATTGTTAATTAATAAATAGTTGAAATTCGACATCAAATATTAATGTTAAGTATAATTAGTTGAATCCCTATACTGGTGTTTTTGGGTTGTCATAACGATGTTTTATGCAACATTCATTTTGACCCAATAAATTGTGTTTTGACTTTCCATTATGATATACACGAATTGGTTCTTATGATCTTACTAAAGGCTTGGTGGTATAGGAAGATTGCTTCTTATACTTAACACCTGTTTTGAGACGTATGAACATGGGAGTTGCACGATTGTAAAAAAATTAATTTAGCATGTCTCCAAAATGGTAGTGTTATTAAATATACTTATACCGTTGATATAAGTATATGGAAATGTTTTCCAATATCGAAAGATTAAAGTGGTTCCGAGAATATATCTTTTAAAAATAATTTGAAGTAAATATTTGGAAAGTGATTTAGTTAATAAAAGATTAATTAAATGGGCCCAGTGACTGCTTATGTGCTAGATTTTATTTGTTCTTTGATAGCTAAATAATCGATTATCAAATTTGGCCAATTTTAGTTCCTTGACTTGATGTGGGAACTGATTAGTCATGCACTTAGCACGAAGCTGACTGAGTAGGCTTGATTATCGTTTGGTGTTAAGAATGATGATTCGAGTAGGGTGGAGTGACTAGGGTACTCCAATCTACCGGCTTCCTTCTTGACCGAAGGATAGCATGTTGAGAGTTGAAAACGTGATAAGTCTACGAGACTTGGTTTCTTTTTGAGGGCCTCTTATCGTTGTTGATCCGGAGAGACCGAGATCGGATTATCTAAAAACCATTTTGGACCAACGTACGCATTCGAAAGTGCAGGTATATGATGGTGATTTTTGAAGACGAAGGTCTTCATGACGCTGCTTACCACTGAACCCACGATGCTTATTATATATATGGTGGCGATAGTGCTTCATTATGAAAATCTTCGATATGCAAGGACTTCTCACTACTAATCCTAGGGATAATTCCCGACATGTTGTAGTAGGAAAGACCTTCAGTTTGTCCTATTCCTGGACAGCTTGTATGGACGAATGTCTGACGTTGCATTTCTAGATCACATTGATTAATTTTTATAAACGTATCATCTGTTTGGTGGCGGAGAAGGCAACTTTTCTTAGCTTAACACCCTTTCCTAAGACATACGAGCTCAGAAGTAATACATTTGTAGAATTCAGTTATGTAATTATGTAATGAAAATGTGGCATTCAAATGGAATGTGTTATGTGAAAGGTAATACGTTACCTCTCTGGCCTCATCATCCGTGAATGGTTAAAACAGGGTTGCTTCAGGGCTATGTGGGTCGCTTCCATAAGGGTATGGTCATCACCCTTCTAGATTACTCTCTATATGTCGAGTATGTTGTGTATGCTGTGGCCAAGGATAGATCGGTTACGACCGGACTGATGTCATATTCGGTCCTATCCACCACTAGATGGGCTTGCCAGTAGGCCGGTTCTGATTTGCAGAGGTTTCGAAGATGTCGATCCTTTATACATTCCTCTAGATATGTACTGTATAGAAGGTAGTCCCTTACCTTGCCATTGTATGGAATCCATTCTCCAATACGTGCCTACCATTTTGTTGTAGGACCTACATTGTAGCTAGTAATCTGGAATTTAATCAATGTAACAATTTCGGCTATGATTAATATTATTTGTATACTAGACACTAGCAAAATATAACAGAATTTGATACGAAATGTTTTGGTTATCGTAAGGTAAAAACCCGTCCGTGTTTATGTGCGGCGTGGTTTTAGGAGATAACTTTTGTTTTGAAAAAGAAAAGTTTTTGATAACTTTAAAAAGATTCAATTGAGTGTTTTCTCACGCTGGTTTACCAGACTGATCTGGCCGTTATTCCCTTTCAATGCTCGGGTCAGACAAAGCATATTTACAGATTTAGATTGAGATGCTTTGGAGCTTCAGCAGATGAGCTGAAGGTCTTCTGGTTGTATTCACATATATGTTTATTTTCCATTGCATTGGTGTTGAAATTATCAGCAATTGTGAGGACAGGTTGTTATTACTGTCCAGGTTGATGATTTGTTTATTGTGTACTCTGATTTGATGTATGTATATTATAATTTCTCTTTTGTAAAGATCATTGATTTATATTATATATTGTTCCGCTACGATGTGAGATTCTGTGTTATTTGAGTTTCTTTTCTCATCCTCTTATCTTCTCCCTTCTTCTTTCTTTCCCATAACTGTCCATCTTTCTAGTCCATTTGGGCTGGACATGTTTGGTTTATTGACAGCTTGAATTGTGTGGATTTGCGGGTTGTTGCAGCTGGTATCAAGGCTTGGGTTGTGCTAACAACTAGGCTTTGTTGGGGTACTCATTATAAATAGGGTCAGTAGCACCCTAGAATGAGTTTGAGTGTCTTGTAGATATAAGCACGTATTTGTTAGTTATATAAAAATGTTTTATATTGTGTTCACTTATCGGTTGAGTGATTTACGAATTATGATCGGTACAGAATGTACAATGAAGTGACCCATTACTTATATTCAATTATTTTAGAGAATTTTATGTTAAATTTTTTTTCCATGTATATATATATATATACACTTCAATGGACCACTTCTCTTAATTTAATTTTCCCAAGATTCCTTATTTTACCAATATAAAAATACTAGTATATGTAATTAATTTAATTCATATATATATATATATATATGAAGATATATATATGACTCTTTGTCTATCATAGTAATTTAAATTGACAAAGAAATTCAATCACACCTTATTTCTCATATTCCAGAGATATGGTGTCACATAGCCTTTTTTGTTCATTCTTTTTTTTAAAACTCAAGCTTGATTATAAAATCAAATAATACCATTTTTCTTATTTTCTTGTTTTACTTCTCAGATTATTTGATCCCTGAATTTTACAAGCCATATATTTAGATTCTGGGATTTTGTAATTTACCACTATTTGATTCTATGCTAAATATCAAGGTGTTTAAGATAACTCATTCATTGCAGATTAGCCCGGGGTCATAATTCATATTCAAACAATTTTGTGTCTGGTAAGGGTATTCATATTTTGATTTATATATTGTACAAGGATCATATGAATAATCAAGTGTTAAACTGGATTGAAGACCAAGTAGAGAAATCAATATATATTTAGGCAGAGTACATAAGCAAGCAAATATACTAATCTAAGACTTAGCATAAGATTGAAGACAAAATAATTAAATCCATGTTACAGACCAAATTAATACAAAATTCTTGGTGAACTTATCAAGTAGATAGCTGATGTGTTCTTAAACAATATGTGGAAGTGTCTAAGGAGTTGTGTGGTGATGGTCATGTCTATTACAAACAGGACTGCAAGTTATTTTAATAGCCTCTGGTTGATCATGACCAAATGCATTCAGACTTGAGTCTTGTATTTAGGTAATAAAATGTGTTAAGCATAGTGTTGTGAGACCTACTAGTATTACAATAATGCCTATGGATCTATTTCACAAAGCAATGCAAATTTCTACTGTAATTTAAATGCCTAGTCTAAGAATTACAAATTTCATTTTCAGGTTTGATATATACTTATATCAGTTATAAGTCATGTTCATGCATTTCTGGTTAGCCCAGTTTTGGTTCAACTCAATCTTTAAAGATTCATTGAATGTTCTATATTCCTTTCTTTCTATAATTATTTCTACTTTACCATTTTAAGAGCTCATCAGACATTGCCAAGGGAGACATGATCACATATCAAATTATATGACATGATCCCCTATATCATACTTCACCAGAGATGATCCAGATCAGTTACTTAAAACAGAAATCCACAAATACACCTATATAATACTAAAATTCTTACATATCCTTTACTCAGAAAAATAAACACATATCAATCCAGAAAATACTTAAAACATAATGAAGTTTTTGCCTGGCCTAATTATTACAACATTTCTGCCAAATTCCTTAAGCATTCTAAATGCAAGTAAATCTTCAAATGTCCATGCATGCAAGTTTCTTATGCTTCCTTCCCTGCAGCAACATCTAGAGCTGCCTCAATAAAAAATGAGACACCCCAAATGTTACAAAGCAACAAATAGGGTCAGAAATAAAATTCTGGTATGAGTGAAATCATCAACTTATAAATTCTTAAAACTGTGCAGAGAACATATATTTTTGTCACTATTCAATTTCATGTTAAACCTGAGCATATGTGCATTCAAATTTATCTAACAACCATACACCCAAGCATTCATCCATTCAATCCATTCTGTTGTATATGTACAAACTCCTATGGATTTTAGCTTCCTAAAATCCATAGCATAACCTTTCAATCCCGTTTTATATTTTATATGGTCTAAACTCTTGCCTTTGAACACAAAGTGTGCATTGCAAAGGACTCAATTCTGTTAACCTTTGCACAGAGGCCTTCAGGACTTGAACAAGTCATGCACATACCCATCATCCACCTGATGATGAGTAGATCAAGGCACCTCTCCTAAACTACTTTGTAATTTAGAGACCATGCTCATTTAATTGCTGAGAAATTTTCTTTTTAATTCCAGAGGTGCTCATGTTCTTCCTTTCTTTACATAAACCCCAAAATTTATTAAACTCACTCAAGGGATTACATCCAATCATACAGAGCATTTATGTAAAATTGCACATCTATAGACATTCTGGCTTGATTTTATTTTATAAAACTGCCTATATATTTATTTCTAGAGATTTTCCCCATTGCTTACATAAAACTGATGAAACCATAAGAAATACTATATTTATTTTACTGTGAACATAGGATAGGATTTTTAAGAAAAACCCATAAAAACATATTGGTCCATGATCTGAACAAAACAGCACATGTTTATAGTGTTGCATTGTTCATATCATTTTTAATATGAACTAGGCATGAGCATGAATCTCATTATTCACACTGCTCACTTCATTCTCCTTTGATATCCTATTCCTCAGTAAAACATTTAGTTCATTCTTCATATAAAACTGGATTATAAAATCCATTTCTATAATATGAATATATGTTTGATTATTTATATTTCAAAGCAAAAATTTAAACAATTATAACAACTCAAAACAGATCAAACATTAACCAGAAATCCAACCAAAATACCATCTATGATCAACATGTATTTATTCAGAGAATAAAGCCAAACAGAAAAACATATTATGATTTTATATAAAATAATTTGGCTGCCCTTACTTGGGTCTTAATGCCTTAAGTCTTTTTAAATGATTATCACTCACCTCCCTCTCCTCTTCCCCGAGAATGCTTTAGTTGGAAGACTGTGTGAGTTTCTCCTTTATATTTTTTTTTGAATTAAACTTCTATTTTTCCTCCTTAGAGAAAACCTCTGCCTTACCCCTTTGATTTAAATCATTTAATTAGGGTTTTAATAGAGGAAACACCCATTTTATCCTCACAAAAATAAAAGAAGCCTGTATGCATGTTTATGGCTAATTTGGCCATTTTCTTTTTATTTCCATTTCAGGTGAAAACAGTTGTTATTTTGCTTTTCTATGTGCATACTATTTGCATGATTTTTACCTGCACATTGTTTTCCTATGACTCAACTTGACAATGTGTCTTTATTATATCCGAGTTATTTTTTTCATGTTTTTCTTTATAAGTTCAATTTTCAGTTGACCTATTTTATCATTTATTTCTCTCTTGATTTATTTCAAAAATGTATTCATACTCATGAATATTTCTTGACTGATTTTTTTTATGCATTCTAATTATCAAGAGGTTTTCTTTTTTTATTTTATCATCCCATACTTCTCTGATCATATGTATATACTTTCTATACAATATTCACATATATACAAGTCATGTGAATTTTAGAATTCATTTTATACTTGATCATTTTCCTCTCATCTCTGTATATAAAAAAAATAATTATCCCCTTGCATAATTACTTTACTTACTTCTGATATTCATTTTCAAGCTATTTTTTTAAAAAAAGCAATTTTTATTCTCAAAAATTTTGGGTCTTCACATACTCCCCTCCTAAAAGGAATCGTGTCCCACAATTATATATTGGTTTATTAGTATATTTCAAACATATCAGAAATTCATTCATCTAAGGTCAGTCAAATACACTTGAGTAATATATTAAAGTTATTACAGTTCTAGACATACCTTCAAGCAGAAAATAGATTAGGATACTTATCCTTCATCCTATCTTCAGCCTCCCAGGTGCAGTCATTCCCATCTAAACTCCATTGGATTTTAACTAGTTTAATTATCTTATTTCTCAGTTTCTTTTCTTCTCTAGCCACAATGCCCACTGGTTCCTTTTTATAAACCAAATTTTCTTGAATTTCAACTTGTGTAGGAGATTCAAGAATGGTCTCCTTATCATGCACCCATTTTCTCAATTGGGATACATGAAATACATCATGTATTTTGCTCAATTCCTCTGGTAACTTCAACCTATAAGCTAAAGTCCCTATTCTTTGAACAATTTCATATGGTCCTATATACCTTGGTGATAGTTTCCCTGCTTTTCCAAATCTCAGTATTTTCCTCATTGGTGAAACTTTGAGAAACACATAGTCTCCCACCTCAAATTCTACTGGCCTTCTCCTTTTATCTGCATATTCTTTCTGTCTCTCTTGAGCTACTCTCATTCTTTGCCTCACTAATTCAATTCTTGCAGAAGTTTCTTTTACATTGTCTGGTCCAAGCAACACTCTTTCACCAGCCTCCATCCAACATGCAGGAGATAAGCAAGGCTTTCCATACAGAGCCTCAAATGGAGCCATTCCTATGGTGGACTGGTAGCTATTATTATAAGAAAATTCAACTAAATAAATATGATCCTCCCAGTTGCCTCCAAAATCAAGTATGCATGCTCTAAGCAAATCTTCTAAAACCTTATTAACAATCTCAGTTTGCCCATCTGTTTGTGGGTGGTAGGCTATGCTTAGGCTTAGTCTTGTCCCCATAGTTTCTTGAAAGCTACTCCAAAACCTTAAAGTAAACAAAGTATCTCTATCACTAATGATAGTCTTGGGGATGCCATGCAACCTCACTATCTCTTTCATAAATAACTGAGCTAGTTTATGGACATTTCTGTTTGAATTTATGGGAATGAAGTGTGCTGTTTTTGTAAGCCTATCAACTACTACCCAAATACTATCATTGCCTCTTCTTGTTCTTGGAAAACCATCCACAAAATCCATTGATATGCTTTCCCATTTCCAAGTAGGCACTTCCAAAGGTTGCAATAGGCCTGAGGGTCTTTTATAATCCGCCTTTACTTGTTGGCATGTCAAACAATTTGCCACATATTTTGCCACTGCTCCTTTCATTCCTGGCCACCAGTAATTCCTCCTAAGATCATGGTACATTTTTGTACCACCTGGATGTATAGTATATTTTGTTTTTTGATGCTCATCCATAACTTCTTGCTTCAGTTCCTCTACATTTGGTATGCAGAGTTTCCCCTTTTTCTTTAAGTATCCTTTAACATCTACCTCATAATTTTCCACTGTCATGCCTTGTGATATCATGTTCTTTTTCTCCTTCAAATTTGTATCTTGATTTTGCATTTGTCCTATTTTATCAACCAGTGTTGACTTTAAAGAAATGAGGCTTAATTTACCATATTCAATCATCTCACTGTGTGTCTTATTTGATACACTAGTTTCTTCTTTCACTTCCACCTCACTAACGCTTGTCAAATCCCTGAACTCAGCCATCATTAAGCTTGCCAATTTTGCTTGATGTCTACTTAATGCATCTGCCACTTTATTAGCTTTTCCTGGGGTTTATAATATATCAAGATCATAGGCAGCTAGAAATTCTACCCACCTATGTTGCCTCATGTTTAAGTCTTTTTGGGAAAACAAGTATTTAAGTGACTTGTGATCTGTAAACAATTCAAACTTAGCACCTAATAAGTAATGTCTCCATAGTTTCAATGCATATACTACAGCAGCTAGTTCTAAGTCATGTGTAACATACCTAGTTTCATTTGGCTTGAGTTGCCTTGATGCATATGCTATGACTCTACCATGTTGCAAAAGCACTGCCCCTAATCCAGATCCACTAGCATCTGTGTAAACTACTAACCCTTCATTACCCTTTGGAACCTGTAAGATCGGAGCCTCCACCAGTGCCTTCTTTAATGATGAAAAAGCTTGCTCACACTTCTCTGTCCACACATATGGCTGCTCCTTTTTAGTTAACTTGGTCAATGGGATAGCTATTCTTGCAAAGTCTTTTATAAACCTGCTATAATAGCCTGCCATTCCCAAAAATGATCGCACCTCAGTCACTGATTTGGGTCTACTCCATGACTGCACTGCTATCACCTTAGTTGGATCTACACTAACCCCTTGTTATGATACAATGTGCCCCAAAAATTTTACTTCATTCTGCCAAAATGTACATTTAGAGAATTTGGCTTTTAAATCATGTGCTCTCAGTCTAGAAAAAACCAGATGCAAGTGTTTTGCATGATCCTCTTCTGATTTTGAATACACTAATATGTCATCAATAAAGACAACCACAAATTTGTCTAGAAAATCTCTAAATGTTCTATTCATTAAATCTACAAAATATGATGGTGCATTTGTCAATCCAAAAGGCATCACCAAAAATTCATATAACCCGTACCTTGTGTTGAAGGCAGTATACTTAATGCTTTCTTCCTCTACCTTCATCTGGTGAAACCCAGAGGCTAAATCTAGCCTTGAAAAGATCTTTGCTCCATTTAATTGATCAAATAGATCATCAATTCTAGGGAGTGGATATTTGTTCTTGATGGTGACTTTATTTAGTTCTCTATAATCAATACACATTCTTAGTGTACCATCATGCTTTTTTACAAATACAACTGGAGAACCCCAGTTTGAACTACTAGGCCTTATGAAGCCTTTTTGCTCTAATTCTTCCAACTGTTGCTTTAATTCTACTAATTCTTTTGGACCCATTCTGGTAGGCTTTTTGATGATAGGACTTGATCCTGGGATCAGCCTTATCTGAAATTCCACTTGTCTATTTTCTGGAATTCCTACAACTTCCCCAAAAACATCTGGATATTCATTCACTACTTTTATGCCTTCTAAAGCCAATTCCTTTTCAATCATACTCCATATTTGATTAAGACAATTTGTTTTGGCTATTTCACTCATGACTAAAATATTTTTACCATTTTCTGTTTTCAAAGATATAGTGAAATTTTCTAAATTCAAAATTGCTTTGAATTTACTCAACCAATCTACCCCTAAAATAATTACTATTCCAGGGTATTTCAATACAAACAGATCAGATTTAAACACATTTCCTCCTATGTTTAATTCTACTCCCAAACATTTTAATCCTAGCAAACAAGAGCTACCCAGGGGACTTTGAATAAACAAGGGTTTTTCAACTTTGTTGCATGTGAGAGCTAATTTATCCACTATATCTTGTGAGATTAGAGAATGTGTGGCTCCAGTATCATATATAACTGGGATTGGGTAATTTTTAATTAGAAGTATCCCTTCCAATTATCCAAAGCTCCCCACTGCATTTGCCTTTGCCTTGGCTTCCAGTGCTCCTACTCTTGCTCCTTTCTTGAACTCTGGGCAGTTCCTCTTAATATGACCTTCTTTCCCACAGTTATAGCAGCTGAATGGTGCTTTCTTAGCTGCTTGACACCTGTTGCTCATGTGCCCTTCCTTGCCACAATTATAACAAGTAACTTTCTTTTTAGCTTCCCCAGTGGCTGCTCCCTCCACTTTCTTATCCATATTCTTTTGTCATAGGGATGTGCTCTATTTTTCCCCTTCTTTTGATTGTTAGCCCTCATGCTCCTAAATTTTTCCCTTGCATTGTCATGTTGTTCAAAAGAAAGAGTAAGGCCTATGACTTGATCAAATGTCATGTCTTTGTATGGTAACATTGCTCTACTCAAACCAGCATTGAGTCCTTGAATAAATCTTGAATTCTTTGATTCTTCATTTCCTATGAGCATAGTTCCATACTTAGACAAACTCTCAAACTTTTGAGTGTATTCAGTCACACTCATTGGTCCTTGCCTCAGCCTTATAAATTCCTCCAGTAGTGTTGCCTTAGCTGTTGCTGGGACAAATCTTGCCTCAAGCATCTCCTTGAATTGATTCCATGTTATCTCATTTTCTGGCCTTCCTGTGATAATCACCTCCCACCAATCCAGTGCTGCTCCTTTGAGCCTTCTCAAAGCTATCTGCCTTTTCCTTTAATCATTAATTTGCATGTCTGCAAATATTCTTTCTAAAGTTCTCAACCATGTTTGCACACCCATAACCCCTTCAGTGCCTTCAAAATCCTTGCCTCCTACGTTTGAAAATGTCTTCAATAGTTTGGCTAATTCCTCATGAGGATTCTCTTCCCTGTGCACTGCTCCTTCTCTAAATGCCCTCACCAAATCTTGCAAATTAACCATTGGTGTTGTATTAGAGGGTTCTGCTCCATGACTTGGTGGTCTTCCTACCATGATTCACTATTCAATTGCATAGCTAGTTAGTCATATTTCTAATTTAATTATTTTCTGCAATTTATTTCTACTGTGGATATTTATTTCTATCATTATTGTATATAAAAAAAATTCTTAGAATTTTATCCATACAAGATGATTGGATAATATATTTATGCTATGTTTTAACAACCTCGCTCTGATACCAACTGAAGTGACCCACTACTTATATTCAATTATTTTAGAGAATTTTCTGTTAATTTTTTTTTCCATGTATATATATATATATATACTTCAATGGACCACTTCTCTTAATTTAATTTTCCCAAGATTCCTTATTTTACCAATATAAAAATACTAGTATATGAAATTAATTTAATTCATATATATATATATGAAGATATATATATATATATATATGACTCTTTGTCTATCAGAGTAATTTAAATTGACAAAGAAATTCAATCACACCTTATTTCTCATATTCCAGAGATATGGTGTCACATAGCCTTTTTTGTTCATTCTTTTTTTTAAAACTCAAGCTTGATTATAAAATCAAATAATACCATTTTTCTTATTTTCTTGTTTTACTTCTCAGATTATTTGATCCCTGAATTTTACAAGCCATATATTTAGATTCTGGGATTTTTTAATTTACCACTATTTGATTCTATGCTAAATATCAGGGTGTTTATGATAACTCATTCATTGCAGATTAGCCCGGGGTCATAATTCATATTCAAACAATTTTGTGTCTGGTAAGGGTATTCATATTTTGATTTATATATTGTACAAGGATCATATGAATAATCAAGTGTTAAACTGGATTGAAGACCAAGCAGAGAAATCAATATATATTTAGGCAGAGTACATAAGCAAGCAAATATACTAATCTAAGACTTAGCATATGATTAAAGACAAAATAATTAAATCCATGTTATAGACCAAATTAATAAAAAATTCTCGGTGAACTTATCAAGTAGACAGCTGATGTGTTCTTAAACAATATGTGGAAGTGTCTAAGGAGTTGTGTGGTGATGGTCATGTCTATTACAAACAGGACTGCAAGTTATTTTAAAAGCCTCGGGTTGATCATGACCAAATGCATTCAGACTTGAGTCTTGTATTTAGGTAATAAAATGTGTTAAGCATAGTGTTGTGAGACGTACTAGTATTACAATAATGCCTATGGATCTATTTCACAAAGCAATGCAAACTTCTACTGTAATTTAAATGCCTAGTCTAAGAATTACAAATTTCATTTTCAGGTTTGATATATACTTATATCAATTATAAGTCATGTTCATGCATTTCTGGTTAGCCCAGTTTTGGTTCAACTCAATCTTTAAAGATTCATTGAATGTTCTATATTCCTTTCTTTCTATAATTATTTCTACTTTACCATTTTAAGAGCTCATCAGACATTGCCAAGGGAGACATGATCACATATCAAATTATATGACATGATCCCCTATATCATACTTCACCAGAGATTATCCAGATCAGTTACTTAAAACAGAAATCCACAAATACACCTATATAATACTAAAATTCTTACATATCCTTTACTCAAAAAAATAAACACATATCAATCCAGAAAATACTTAAAACATAATGAAGTTTTTGCCTAGCCTAATTACTACAACATTTCTGCCAAATTCCTTAAGCATTCTAAATGCAAGTAAATCTTCAAATATCCATGCATGCAAGTTTCTTATGCTTCCTTCCCTGCAGCAACATCTAGAGCTGCCTCAATAAAAAATGAGACACCCCAAATGTTACAAAGCAACAAATAGGGTCATAAATAAAATTCTGGTATGAGTGAAATCATCAACTTATAAATTCTTAAAAATGTGCAGAGAACATATATATTTGACACTATTCAATTTCATGTTAAACCTGAGCATATGTGCATTCAAATTTATCTAACAACCATACACCCAAGCATTCATCCATTCAATCCATTCAGTTGTACATGTACAAACTCCTATGGATTTTAGCTTCCAAAAATCCATAGCATAACCTTTCAATCCCGTTTTATATTTTATATGGTCTAAACTCTTGCCTTTGAACACAAAGTGTGCATTGCAAAGGACTCAATTCTGTTAACCTTTGCACAGAGGCCTTTAGGACTTGAACAAGTCATGCACATACCGATCATCCACCTGATGATGAGTAGATCAAGGCACCTCTCCTAAACTACTTTGTAATTTAGAGACCATGCTCATTTAATTGCTGAGAAATTTTCTTTTTAATTCCAGAGGTGCTCATGTTCTTCCTTTCTTTACATAAACCCCAAAATTTATTAAACTCACTCAAGGGATTACATCCAATCATACAGAGCATTCATGTAAAATTGCACATCTATAGACATTCTGGCTTAATCTTATTTTATAAAACTGCCTATATATTTATTTCTAGAGATTTTCCCCATTGCTTACATAAAACTAATGAAACCATAATAAATACTATATTTATTTTACTGTGAACATAGGATAGGATTTTTAAGAAAAACCCATAAAAACATATTGGTCCATGATCTGAACAAATCAGCACATGTTTATAGTGTTGCATTGTTCATATCATTTTTAATATGAACTACGCATGAGCATGAATCTCATTATTCACACTGCCTACTTCATTCTCCTTTGATATCCATTTTCTCAGTAAAACATTTAGTTCATTCTTCATATAAAACTGGATTATAAAATCCATTTCTATAATATGAATATATGTTTGATTATTTATATTTCAATGCAAAAATTTAAATAATTATAACAACTCAAAACAGATCAAACATTAACCAGAAATCCAACCAAAATACCATCCATGATCAACATGTATTTATTCAGAGAATAAAGCCAAACAGAAAAACATATTATGATTTTATATAAAATAATTTGGCTGCCCTTACTTGGGTCTTAATGCCTTAAGTCTTTTTAAATGATTATCACTCACCTTATTTACTATGAATAAAAAGAATTTGGAATAATTGTATGTTATGCTTAGTCAACTTTATTTACTAGTGTTGGATATGGTTGTTATATTAGTACTTGTTATATAATATTTTAACTTCCATATACTTGTTCTCATTAGTTTTTGAGGGTTTAGTAGGCATTGATGGCATATGGTTCGCCTTTGGAGCTCGCTTTCACATTATATTGATTGTATATGCTTGCTAATAATAATAAAAGGTATACATTTCGAATTACATATCGTAATTTTGTTTTGTCCCTACAAAGTGATTTTAATTAATAAGAAAATTAACTTAAGAGGCTAGTAGTTGTTGATGTGCTTAACCGATGTTAATTTTCCCTACGAAATAAATCCCTGATTTTGATGTGTGTTTTTTATGGTTAAATAATCGACTATCAAATATGGGACCCAAAATGTAACTTTGGAAATATCTAGGAGAAACACATGAGTTATATGGCACAGTCATCTCTAATGATGTTATACTGTGCGTAAAAATATCGTTTCGTTCTCCTAGGACAAACGATAAGGAATCCGTCCACTAACGGTTAGGAAGTGATCTCCACTCTTTTCTTTGACTATATATTTCCCTAAGAACCAGGGTTGAGTTGACCGAAAACTATCGAATGTTGTTTCGAAGAGACCAGGATTGGATATGTATTCAAAAACCATTTCGATCCAACTCAAGCGTTGCAAAGTGAAGACATCTTGAACTTGATGGAATTGGAAGATGAAGCTCTACAAAGTGCAAGGCTGCTTACTACTAATCCTAAGGGTGATTCCTCTATTGGTGTTTATAACATAATAAGGTCGATATTGCATTCAATCATATTAAACACATAATCTCGCACTGTAGTTTACTTGGTCTTTTAGATTGAAATATTTTCATCAAGATTTCATATAATAAGATCATGGCTGTTAACCATATAATTTTTATATTTGATCGGATATGGATCAAATATCCATACCCTTTCATTTCTTTAGTGTTCAAAACTCAAAAATACAATATAGGATTTCAGATAAATAAACACTTATGTAACTAAGGTATGATTATTTTTAATGATTGTAATATTCGACTCTTGCTTGCATCTTTAAGCGACAACCATAAGATTTACAAGAGTATGTTTTACATTTATTTGTCAATCTTTAATCCAATTCATTTAAATATTTTAATTGATAAATGATCTTATCAATCATATTGGTTGCTCAAATTTATTAAAGTAGATTTTATAATATCACATATGTTCTTATACTTATTAGATTGGTTTATTAGATATATCAAATAAGACCCCCACTGAATTTTGTATCTCTCAAAACCCCTAAAAGAGATATAGGAATTTCATAAATTACTTCAATGAGTGTTAGGATCTATTTATCATGTTACTACAACCTTGAGTTTGCTTAACGAGTTGTAGTCCCCATAAATGATAAAAACTTTATTAGTAATATCTCATATATAATTCCTAACACACTTTAGATTACGCTCCTAACCACCTTACCTTGAGTGTGCACAAAAAATCATGAAGTACATTAGATACCCTAAACCCATCATTGCGCTATATCTAAGGATAGTTAAGTAACCCTTGTGGTTGCTCGGCAAAAGTTACGTAAACATTCTTACTTATCTATAGATAATATAAACATCACCTTATATATTTTATGGGTCGAGGGTGCTCAATAACTATAGGGAGTGTTATTATTTTAAATTTAGAACTAAAAAATAATTTTGTAGAGTATTATCGACTATTTAAGTGAGATGTGTATAATGAATATAACTCATGATATCACATGTCTTTTCTATAAATCCAATTATACTACCTTAAGTCTCGCAGGTTTTATTTATTTTTAACCTCTTGTTTACTTTGTACATAATACAGACACACACAAAAACACGTTTAGTTATTATAAATTTATAATTTATTAATACATACATATATATATATATATCCTTCTATTAATCAAATAATTTAATTTATTTATAAAAATAATATTTATCTTTATTTAAATTTAAAAAAAATAAATTTTGCATTTTATAGCTCTTTATAAAATTATGTAATTATTTACCTGATTTAAATTTTTTTATTTAATTTTATAATATTCAAACATGCTCATTTGAATCAACTTAAGACTCAAAGTACTTATGAGTCTTCCATAATGGCATACCTTAGAAACAGGCCATTTTAACGGGTAAGTTATAGGCTAAGAGATTTGGAGATTTTCCGCACATAGCAGTGGTTCTTAATTAGAGTAACATTCTCCTTAGTTGAAGCACATTTTCTTAGACACTTGTCTACTTTGACTTTTCTAAATAATGCCCTACATGTTGGTTAATTATTCACATAACTATAATATGAGCTCTAATACCATCGTTGGATTAGGTGTATTGGCAATATGGAAAAAAAAGGTGAAATTTTTATTAAAAAATCCTTTTAGAAAATTGCACAAAATCTCATTTTGTGTTTATGTGGACAAAATTATAATTATACTAAATCAAATATGGTATTTGTTTGATAAAAGTGTTTGTATAATATTTTAATTTGTTTAGTTTAACTAAAATATTTATTTTGTTTGTTAATGTTTAAAATAATATTTATTATTAATTTAATGAAAAATTAATTTATTAATTTAGTTTCATTTTAAGTTCTTATTTAATATTATGAGATATTCATATTCACAATATGAATATCATAGTAATATTAAATTATAAATTAATATAAGGGTATAGAGGGAAAATTGATCGTTGTATCATACAGTCAATAAATGTCAATGTGTGATAAATGTCAACATATAATTTTAAGGAATGCATAGGAAAAATTATATACTAGTTAATATAACAAATTTATTTATATACTTTAATAATTAATAATGTTTTTTCTCGTCCATGTATAATTGTATAAATACAAATTTGTATATTCATTTATAATCTAATGATTAATGTTGAATTTAGAAATAAAATCATTTTATTACATATATACTATTAAATATATTTAATAAATGTTTTCGATTTTCTTCTTATTTAAATACAAGTAATAAATTTAAAATTCAAAACAAGCATATTCAAAATTTTCAAATGTTTATCTAAATATTAAAATACATACATTTATTTATAAAATTAATTTATCTATTTAACACAACCAACACAAAAAAAACATATAATTTTTTAAATAACATATGCCTATATATTTATTTATTGCACAATACAAATTTCAAAATTTAAAATTATGAATTATTAAAAATAAAATAAAATTATAAAAATTAATTTTTTTTATTTTCTATAAACCAAAAGTAAAAGAGAAAAAAGGGTTAGAACTTTCTGTATGGAAATTTCCTATATATATATATTAAACCAAAAATGATTTAATAATATAAATATGAACAAAACATAATTTAAAAAACATATATCATTTTGATCAAATCTAAAAAATCGAGTGTATACATATGTTATATGTGTGTGTGTTTAATATATATATATATATAATATATGTATTGTTTATTATTTTAAATTTAATTTCGAAATTAAATAATAATTTTTTTGGTCGAAAACAATATTAAATATATATAGATAAACATGTTTAATTATATGTGAGTGTGTGTGTGAAAATATTAAATAGAAGTGGTTATCGTCACTGTCGTTATCTCGCCAAAAGACAAACACGTCATTTGCTAGTATTTCCTCTTAGAGCTTCGCATCTCCTCTTCGATTTCAGTTTGCAATGTTGAAACATGGCATCACTAATGGTAGAAATGGAGGCTGGAGACTTTAGAGGAAGTGTATTAAAAAAAGTAAGGAGGCTAGACTACTTACAGCCAGAGATTAGCACATTCCCTCCTCCCATTCCTCTATCCTTAGAAGATCAAGCCCAATCTCCCATTTCAAACATCCATGATCGACCATACATCAACCATGCAAGATCAAAGAACACTTTGACTCCTATTTCAATCGTTGTTTAATTATTCGATTTCTAGCTCTTTATCTGACTTAATTGTTGTACAACTTTTATAGGTCATTATGTCCAACTTTAAGCATTAAATAAATAACTGAAAATGTTATAGAATATTAATACAACATTTGTACTGATTTATAACATGTATAAACTAATTTTACCATTGATCGAATTCAGAAAATTAACAACGTGGTTGTTTAGACTCTCTGGTGTGAACTCAGTCCTTAATCGATATTTAAATAATTTAAATATCGAAGCATGTACGGACTTTGCTGAAGCATAGTGTCGAGCTAACTTCAACACTTATATACAATTTAGGCGGAATCAATTTGTGATCTAAAATAAGTTTACCTAGTAATGACAATTTGTATTTGTATTACGTCCGTCATCAATGTATCGCTTATATACATAGAGTTTGATATGAGATCAAAAACTCTATTAATATCTGTATTTAACTACATAAACAACTTTTAAAGTCTTTGGTTCAATCCAATAACATTTATCGATTAACCGATTTACTCTTACCAGTGATTTTGACTTTTAATCCGTATACATATTTCGGTGTTACCAACATTTTATAACGAAGAAGACCAATCCTCTCTTAGGTAGTGTCTTAATTCAAGTAGTTCAATGTTTACCCAGTTATGTTTGTAACAAGGTCGCTATGTTGAGTATTTAATCATAATCAAAGTATAACCAAACTGCTTAAGATTGACAGCACCCTCAAGTAAGAAGACTACTTGTACGATTATTCCAAACAACCACCAACTGCGTAACCCCTATATGCCCCCCAACAATTAATCATCGTCCATCATATGAAGAGCGTTACATACATAGGTCCTAACCAACATATTGATGTTATTTTCTCGGTTCATCTTATCTAGAAACATTTCAGAAGTGTTTTATTTATATATCTATATAAATGTATCGACTCAATACTCATGGTTACGAACAAATTCATAACTGCAATCGATATCTCTTAAGGATTTATATTTATATTTATATATGTTCAATGTTTTTGATTCATTATTTATATCTCTATATAACAACATATATAAAGGAAAATAAATGGGATGCATACATCATTTTGAATAAGATTCTTTTATAAGAGTTAAGTTACGTAACAAATCATATATATGCCCCTAGGGCACACCCTTAACTCTATCAAAATCACCATGTTGTTGCTTAGGCAATTAGTATTAAAGTTGTGTATGTATTTTCAAGTAGAGTCTGTAAAATACATCTTCCCCTAAGTTAAACGAGGGAAATTAGTGAAATTCCATAGAATTTAAGGACTGGACATAGGACAAGAGGTTCGAAGTAGTATAAAAATTCTAGTGTGCTTACTTTGATTTCCTTTATTTATTTTCTATTATGTTTAACTAAAGTTAGAAGATATTTATTGCTTTACTGAAAGTATACACTCTTTGCAATATTAAATTATTAACGATCCACCTAGAACTTTTAGTTTCCTTTTTTGTTGGGTTAGCTGAAGCCCTTAACTAAACTTCAACATCCTTCAAATGCATGTACTTTTAAGCTAACTTGTAAAAAACATTTTCCATTGTCATAGCTTATGAGAACTTCAAGCCCTTTCTCTTTCCAACAATCATCACCATATGGACCAGGGAAGGATTGGGCATTTCAATTATTATAGCTGCAGTGTTGAACCATCCAATATGACTCATCTGTAATTATCCATCCCATCGCCTTATTCTACTGGAGAGTTGGTACCCTTTGAACATACTATATATATTCACCATGAATTATTTCTTAAATTCCTTGACCAATTCAATCCACGAACCCATGGATCATACATGTAGATGGCTGAATCATATTGGCTAATTATGTTGAAAAGATAAGAAAAAACATGCATATGATCTCCTCTGACCTTCATGAAGCACTTACTAAGTGAACATGAGGGTCAGTGGTCATGTTATAGGCCTCTATCTTCAATAAGTTGAACCCTATGGAGTCAAGGCATTCAAAATTTGGAATATATAAGGGATTCTATGCTCTTCATCCAAGTTTGATTCTCTATCTCTCATGTGTGCTACATGCCTCAAAAGATCTTAAACTATGTCATCGTTATTGTTTGGAAATTGGTAGATGTTGAGACAGTTTTTTGTTTGTATTGGTCGGAAGTGTCAATTTCAAACGGAACTCTGTCCGATTACAAATTGAACTTTATATATATTTGAATATTAGTATGTGTGCTTTCTATGGATGTTTATTCATTTACTCTCTTTAAATGATTTTTGCAAAAGCTTTAGATAATTATTTTAAAGGTTTAAAATTGTATTAAAAAGTATTTTATAAATATTTTACTAAATTTATTTAATTTAGCTATTTTAATATCTGCAAATATATTTTTAATTATATATATATATATATATATTTCTTTTGGTTATATAATTCTTTTTTTAAAATCAATATTATAATATACTATAAGTCTGGAATTGTTTTTAAGGCAAAATAAAATATACTGCTATTTTATAAATTGTATTTCAAATGTAATAATCTTATTTTAAAAACATTTTCCCAATTCATATTAGAATGTTTAGAATGTTCTGAAATTATTTAATAATTTGAGTTACAAATATTTTAAATTTTAGAATGATGGGTTAGAATTATAATTAAAGGATTGAAATAAAAGTAGAATTATTTCGAAAGTTATAAATTATTTCAAAATATATTTTAATTATAGAAACATATATAGTAAATTCTGTAAATTATAATTGTTTTTTAAATGATTTTGAATGTTTTATTAGTATATAAACAAGGATTTGAAGTTAAATTATTGCGTTAATACTTTATTTTTGTATTATATATGTGGTTTGAAAGTATTTAATATATAAATATTTTCTAATTTTATTAGTTTTAGAATACAAAATTGATTGAAGAAATTTTTATTTAAATTTAATAATTTATTGAAAAGAAACTAATAACTAGTTTTATATAAATTTTTAAAGATTATATATAAATTTTTAAAAATAAGAAATATTTTCTAATTAATATTTTAAGTATTTTATAAGAAATACGTATAATTAAGAGTATACGATGTTTATTATATATATTTGTTAAAATGAAATTTTATTACATTTTTATGATTTCTTCTTTCATCCACATTGACTTTTGTTGTTATATATGATTTATCATTTTCCTATATTGATTTTGATATCATGAATGATTCACCATTGATATTGATTTGATTTGTGATTTTGGTATATGATACGATGATGATATCCTTTAACATGGATTTATGATACGTTCATATGGATTTTTTATTTTAAATTCAGTGTGACAAGAAATCTGAATAAACGGAGTTAAAAAAAGTTAGGGATAGGGCAATCGGTATATTTCTTCGGTTATTCTTTGGACTCGTTATACAGAATATTGTGGTGATTGAATGGAGTTTATAAGTAGTGAATAAACATTTGAGTATCACGTGGTGGTATGGGACACTGTTATGTTATTTATTCGGTTATTCATTGTAAGTAGATGACATTTACATGATAGGGAATTGTGGAGACTCCCTGCGGTGAGTCAAATGTATTGCCATGTGTTGATAATCCTATATATAGCCATATATTGGTGATATTATCAAGATATGTGACAACAATATGTAGAGCCATGTGCTGGCAATATTATCAAGCTGTGTCGCTACAATATACAAAGCCTTGTGTTAGCGTTTATGAGTATCTATGTTTTAACTATCGAGTGTAGATACTATGTGTCCATCTATCTTGTCCAACTTCTTTTCTGTTTTCAAAGTGAACCAGATTGGTCAGTATCCACCCTGGCGACTTGATCATGGTGGTCGCGCCATGGATCCTTGACACTCTTATTGTTGTGTGCCTTTGTTGTGTGCCTTTGCCCCAATGTCACATAGGCCAGTAGTTAGTTACCTATAGGGGCAATGTGTTGGGTTGTGATTGGTGTATAGCGTAGAATTCCAGCGTGTTTATGATATGTAGTGGATATTATCGCGATAGCGAGGGAGAGGTAATAGATGACTGTAGGAGCGGTGTCAGATGGACATATGTGAGACTTCTGGAGTAGGCAGATGCGCTGTCAATCTCCCGTTTGGTTTCAGTGTTTGTGGAAGATAGACATATACTATTTATATTCCTACCTAAGACTATGTCCAGAGTATTGTCAATCCTCATATTTTATCTTTATATGATTGATGGGCAGATGGCCTATATTATTCAAGCAGACGGCCTATACTTTTCAAGCAGACATCCTATTCTTTATTGATTTTACTTAGGCACTGCCATGGCTAATCCAAACCTTTTATTGTTTTCTAGGATTTGATAATGATACTTTATATTGTGAGATTGAGAGATATATTTGGGCATTGTTATGTTTTAGCCTGACTATACTTGAGGATATCTCATTATTGATGATTTCTAGATATGGACGATTCACCCAAATCGATATTGGTTTGGTGATTTACTGACTGACGTGACTTTATATGGGTGATGACATCTTTGTGTATGATTTGATTCATGTCTTCCATGTAAGAGATGTTTTAATATAATGTTATTTACAACTGGCAAAAAAGAAACTTTGTAATGAGCATCTATTACAACTGGCAAAATAAAAGAGTTGTTGAAAATAAGTTTATTACAACTTTCTGGAAAAAAGAGTTGTAAAAAACCATTATAACAACTGGCATTTTTTGACAGTTGTAAAAATACAGTTGTAATAGGGACTTTTTATTGTAATGACCTGAACTACCTCGGACTGACCCAAGTATTACATAAATAACACATAGTTTAAACCATCTCTAGATCAGAGGTTATACATACAATTATATGTTGATAAAAAAATTAATGAATTGAATGATAACGCATATTTTTAACAACTTTTCTTTTTTGCCTGTTGTAATAGATGCCTATTACAGCTGTTTCATTTGCAGATGTAATAGGTGTCGGTTTTTAACAACTCTTCTTTTTTGTCAGTTGTAATAGATGTCTATTACAACCTTTTTCATTTGCCCGTTGTAATAATTAATTAATAACTATAATTAAATTATAATAATTAAAATTAATAATTAACAATTTATAAAAAAATTGTTAATAATTAACAATTACTATTAAATAATGATAATTAATAATTAATTTGAAAATATGAAATAATTAACATTAATAACTACATTCAATAATTAATAAATAATAATTTATAATAATTATTAAATAAATAAGAATTAATTTTTAGTAATGAATAATTAATATTAATAATTAATAATTATGAATTAATATTCAATATTAATAATTAAGAAGTAATATTTAATATTTAATATATTAATAATTACTATTCAATAACTAACAATTAATATACTAATTAATTAATAATAAATAGTAATTAATAAATAATAGTTCATTTTTAATAATTAATAATTAATATTAATATTAATAATTAATAATTAAGAAGTGATAATTAATAATAATAATTAAGAAATAAGAATTAAGAAGTAATAATTAATAATTATTTTTGATAATTAATAATTAATAATTATTATTTAGTAATTAATTTTTGATAATTAATAATTAATAATTATTATTTAGTAATTAATTTTTGATAATTAATCAATAAATAAATAATAAATATTTAATTAATAATTAATAATTTATAAATAATAATTACTGTTAAATAATAGTAACTAATAATCTATAATCTATAATTATTTTTCATATTTGATAATTTATTATAATCAATTGTTTATAATTAGTAAATTATAGTTAATATTTATTAATTACATTTAATAACTAATTAATATAATTGATAAATAATATTAAATTATTAACAATTATATTTTATAATAATTACCATTAGTATTTAATATTAAATAATTACTATTAATATTTAGTACTTAATTTAATAATTAATAAATAGTAATTATTATTAAATAGTTATTAATTAAGAGTAATATTAATATTTAACAATCAATAATCAATAACTAATGTTTAATTAAAAAATTTGATGAAAAATAATATTTAATCAAAAATTACAAGTTTGCAACTTTGTATGACACAGAGTAACATAAGTTTTCTTTAGGCTTCAAATCCAAATTTTTGGCTTTAAATCAAAAAATTTCACTCCAAACAAAATTCCCGCCCTCTTTTCCTTTGTAATTTCATTTCCAGCCTGCATCACTGAACCCTAAATTCCAAATACTTCCCCTAAATTCTCCAACTCACTACCATACTGATTCATCCTTGTCCAATCTCCTTTCTCCCCATTCTCCACATCCAAAGCGATTCACACTAACCCTAGCTTCCTTCATCTCCTAAGTTAACCCTTTCACCATTGCCTCCACTGCCGCCTTCGATGTCATGTATTCCCCGTTTGGTTTACTCGACGACGTGTATGCTAGGTATGGTAAAAAAACGAGTCGATGCATTTCCATTCGTTAAAACTATAGAATACCTCTTTTCTAGAAAGTTTATATTTCTAAACCTTATTTTCCTATTTCCAACCCTTTGAGGCAATAATGGAACATATAACTGTGGTAGAAGAGAAGATAGTACCAGATAGAATAAGGAAGAAGCTCCAAGATGTAAACGTGGCTGCTAAGATTCATCTCCAACCAATCCAAGTCCATGTCAATTTCAATCTTTAGGTAATCGTTCTTTTTTTGTTGTTGATCCTTTGCCTGTAGTGTGCTTTGATCTATTTGTTGCTTTCTGGACTTAAGAAGTTGGTTAATCTCATTGCAAATTGGGAAAAATGTGGATGGAAGTTTGATTGTTCTGTTGTAGTAGAATGTGAATAAAAGATCAAAATTTTTGTGGAGTTGGTTCAATTGGTATGCGATTAGATTAAAATAGTAATATGGAAGGGTTAGTAATGGCTTATTTGGTGATGTTAAGATCGTTGTTATTGCTTTAGTTGGAATGTTGTTTCAGTCCTTTTCCAAAATTTGTGTTGGGAAGGAGGTCATACCTTTGCATCATGGAAGTAGGTTCCTAAAGTTGGAAGTTGTAAAACGGGTTCTTGAAATTTCTTTTCTTGTGTCTTCATTCTCTGCTTACTTATGTCATACTCTGTATGTGATTAAAGGCATTTTACATATATCCATTTGAGAAAACAGGTCATTATAATTAATTTATTCGTAATTGACTGATAGTCTTTAAAACTTGGATTGATTAAATAGAAAACTTGGATTGTTGTCTTTTAAATGCGTTATATTTTCCTTTCATTTGGAAATTCACTACTTTGAAAGCAATTGCATATAAATTTGCATATCATATCTAATACTAATTGCCATCATGTCTAATACATTTAAACGAATCCTTGGATGCATTTATTATTCTGTTTACACATAATTATGAATTTTCAAATCTTATTCGGAGTGTTACTGATATTTTTGTTCTTCCTTTTTTTTATAGATCATGGTTTGTTCCAGCATGTTAACATGGGGACTAGTATTATGTGTTATGTTGTGATGGCAACTAGTATTAGACATGATATTATGTCTTTTATTCAATGCAATCCTCAAGTGAACCATCAATTACATAAGCTTTCGACTAGACCTGATATGATTTTAGACTGGCTTATCGACAACACCCTTCAACATCTTATAGGAATTCCTTAAGTAGCTTTAGCAAAGGACAACATCAGCAACAACCACGTAAACCTCCCCTACAGAAGCTCTACAATAGTCAGACAGCTATGGAACACAACCTCTATAAACCCCTTACCAGGTGGAGAAATGGTGATGTTATGGACAAACGGACTTAAAAAGCATTCGATCTCGATTGTATACGACTATCTCATCCACAGCAATGAACTGCAATCTTTCCCCTGGGCTGCAAGAATCTGGTCCATGGACAGTCCTGAAAAGAAAATTTCCTCCCCCGAAAAATCATGGCTAATTCTCTTTTAACCAAGTACAAGCTGGTAGAGAAAGGAATAATCGATAATGGCTTATTTGGTTTATATGTATGCAATTAATTTCAAGATCCTATCACTGATATGAAGTTTGTATGGCATCACTGATATGAAAGTGGGTGTCATTGATGAAGTTTGTGAAAATATCATTTAATTGGGAAAAAATCAATGTATTGTTGTGGTTTTCTTTGATTTGGTTATTTGGTTTTTTGATATATTAGTTTTGTATAGTTTTATTTTTATTCTATTATTTATGCTTATCTGTTTCTTGCTTTACTTGCAAAATGTATTTAGAAATTATTGTTTTTGTTTTGCATTCTTTTTACCACAACTATTAATCATTGTTGTAAAAAATTCTTTTACAACTGCCAATTGAAGTTGTAAAAAAGCTTTTACAACTGCCAATGGCGCTTATAAAAAGTCTTTTACAATTGCTTTAGGCAGTTGTAAAAAATTACTACTAAAGACTGTTGTTAAAAAAGGGCTCTATTACAACTTTGGATATAAGGACGGGTGGTAGTTCGTTGTAATAGACCTATTACAAATGTTTTTGGTAGTTGCGAAAGGGTGTTTTTGTTGTAGTCGGTACAGGAATGACAAGACCAGCTTGTATTATTTAGGCATATAATAGCCTAGTTATTTAGTGCTGTTGTATTTTATTTTGAATTGTACAGACTCATGGATGTATTTGACATTGTGATGTATATCATACCTTATATATATTTGTATATTTATATTATCATTATGATTCCGACTTTGTGATCTCCGATATTCATTATATATTTTGTACTGTTCTACCTTGAAGGCACACCTATTTATTGCTTTGTGTCGTACTGTGTACATATAGGTGTGTTATTTATTCGATGTTTAAATACGTACTTATGTTAGACCAAGGGAATATTCATGTATGTACCCCATATAGCCTCGTTCTTCGTATTATTCGACAATATTAATTTGTAGTACTCTTGGATAATGCGGGTATAGAGGTGGAGTGTTTATAGTTAGTATCAGAGCAGGTTAAGAACAATACATCATATATAAAAGACACAAGTCAAAACCTTAGAGAGGCTTAGAGTCCCTGTCCCCTTGGGTATGTTGGGTAGTTACTCTATATTAATAAAGGGATGGTATGAGTAAACGATTATTACCGGGGGTAATCATCTAGGGACGTATTTATTATTTTTCCTACTAAATATATTATTTTACCCTTATCATATTTGTGTATTTGACTCTGTGTGGAATTTAAGTTGTTGATGGAGGTAGTGAGTTGTCAGCTAGACTAGTAATGTCGGCATTAGTGAAGGTGAATAAACCTCTGTGTGGAAAGTTGAATAGAAGGATTTGGTAGTGATCAAAGTACGTAGCGAATGTTGATTAATTGCTTTCTGCTGAAGTTGTTTGTTTATTTATTTGATGTGTACTTGGTTGAATTAATTTTTATTTCATTTAGCTTAGTGTAGAATGTAAGGATTGAGTAGAAGTTATCACTTAGATATTCTTAACCCACTTGAATCTAGACAGAGCCAAGTATTAATAGAAGCCAGCGGTTTATCTAGATCTGAACTGCTATGGGATAATAAATCTATTTAAGAAATAATAATGATAATGATAATAAAATATAATAAAGATGTGGAATGAGAAATTAAATTAATAGTTTTCTTGATTGATATTATTGATATGTGATGATTTGTACTTTTGTTAATGGTTATTGAACTGAATGTACATACGAATTTTGGAAATAAATATTTTTATTTAAATAAGCAAATGATTAATAAAATATGAGTATATAAAATGACTGGAAATAATTTAGTAGCTTATTCTGCTGCTAGTTTATCCGTAGAGTAGTTTAAGAATTATGATCGATACGCTTGTGTTAATACCTCAGTTATTAATATTGATGATAGCAACCTTAATAAACAATAACATATATTTATATAAAATATTGATACTAATGTTTTGCCAAGTTTTATAGCATATAGTATAGGATATTACATAAGCATTAAATCGAAGACTGCATAGTATAAAGACTCAAGAAATGGACATAAAGACACATGTGTATAAATGCCAAGATATGAAGATCTCAAGACTATAGTATAGTGTATAGAGTCATAGAATATTGTTAAAGTCCCTAGAAGCAATCTTTGATCCCTATATTTTATTTTTCTGTCTTTTAAATTTTTAACAAAATAAATTTTCAAAATATATTTAAAAATATTTTATAAAAGTTTTTTAATGTTCAAAATATTTATAAACTATGTTTAAAATGTTTTACAAAGAATCAAATTATTTTACAAAGTATAAAGTTTTCTAAAACATTTTTAAAGAAACTAGTTTTTAAAAATTTCATGTATATGTCGACATACATGCCGCAAATCATTTTTTCAAATTTAGAACCGAATTGTCAATTCGTCGTAACTCTTCGTGAACGGACACATCTGTTTATGAACTATATATAGTGGATTTCAAATGAATTTTTTGTTAGTTATTATCTTGTTTTCTTCCCTCTTCTTACACTCCCAAAATCTCCATTAAAAATATACAAAATTCTCTTCAAAATCAAATAGAATCAATTCCTACTTTTGTGTATTGATTCAATATTACTTTCTTACTATTTTGGAATCATCTTTCCTTTAAATCAAAGATCAAAGTATTGTCCAAGTGGCTATAGGATCCATTGTATCCAAAGTTCAAGAAATTGTCTTTGAAAATACCATCAATTTCTATTTGCATTTGC
The DNA here is from genome assembly GCA_030737815.1 of Allium fistulosum. Lineage (NCBI taxonomy): Eukaryota > Viridiplantae > Streptophyta > Magnoliopsida > Asparagales > Amaryllidaceae > Allium > Allium fistulosum. The sequence goes on from CM060902.1 coordinate 1,031,837,906, forward strand.
TTGGGTGTGATTGTGGTTTGTTCAAATCAATTGTTGTGCTTGGTAGCCTGAAAATCCAACTGGGTATGCTTGTAGACTGTCCAAATCAAGTGGGTGTACTCTAAGCCTGAAATATCAAGAGATTGTATCTTGTAGCCTCGAAATCGAGATTGTAATTTGGTTTGTCTTCTTCCCGATAAAATATTGGCATTTAAAAAGAAATCTGTAAAAGCAATTTTATGTGACTGGATGTAGGAGAAATTTGAAACAATATAAAATCTCTAGTGTCATCTTTCTAACTCTCTACTTTACTTTATTGCTTTATTTTTATCCATGATTGCATCTGTGATTGACTGTTGATATAGTTCTGTATTGAAAATCTATGATTTAATATTAAACATGAAAGAAATTTAAAAAGATTTACAAAAATTAGAAACCACTATTCATCGCCCTTTAGTGTTTAATTAGCCTTAAGATTTATAAATCCTCAACCCACGTTTGGTATTGGTGCATTAGGTTTTCAAAAACTCGTAATTTAATTTTTGAATTGTTTTAATGGCTAGCAACACTGTTGTTACATTTTGTTAATACTTTTTTTGAAGGACAATCTACTGCCAGACCCCCACTTTTTAATGGCAATAACTACACTTATTGGTCATGTAAAATAAAATTTTACTTACAATCTAATGGCTTAGATATTTGGAATGTTACACAAAATGAGTACACTGAACCTGTGATTAATTTTGCACAATGGACTATTGACCAAATGGCACTTGCACAAAATAATTCAAAAGCCATGAATAATTTATTTTGTTTTGTTCACTAGATAAAAATGAATTTGGTAACTTGTAAGTCTATATGATAAATTTGGAGAGCACTGTAAGTTACCCATGAGGGCACTAATAAAGCAAAATAGACTAAAATTTCTATCCTAACTAATCAGTGTCAGTTGTTTAAATGAATCCAAATGAATCTACTCTGACATCTACTGTAGATTTGAAGATATAGTGCATTCATTAGTTGCATTAGGTAAAAAAAATTTGAAGAGGACCAAATTAGAAAAATCCTTAATTTACTCTCCTAAGAATGAGATCAAAAGATACTAGTGATAGAAGAGGCTAATGATATTAATACTCTGAAAATTGAAGAGTTACTAGGGAATTTAATGTCCTATGAAGCACAAAGGGAAGAAGGGAAAGCAAGGCAATAGAAAAGAAATTCATTGCTTTCAACGCAATATATGACGATCTAGATTCTGACGCTGATAATGATGAAAAAATTGCCTTTATGACCAGAAACTTCAGAAAATTCCTAAAGCATAGGAAAAATGAACAATTTTCGAAAACTTGAAAACAAAACCCCTACAACTGGAACTGTGAGTAGATGCTTCAGTTATAATGAACTCAGTCATTTTCAGAGAGATTGGCCTCATTCAAACAAATCAAAGATTTCACCAGTTAATGACTCAGCCACTAAAAGAAAAAGGTCTTATACAACAACTTTATATGATTCAGACACTTCCTCTAGTGATAATGAACTTGATACTGAAAATATAAATATGTGTTTCACGACAATAACAGACTAGTCAGAATTGATCAACAAAAAGCAGCAAAAAGGTACCTTTTATGTAATAATTTTTATTTTATTTATTTTTGGTTGATTATGGTTTTTAGGAACAACTTATAGATAATAAAATACTAGATAAATATAAGTATATAAGTCTATGTGTGTGTGTATGAATATATTATCTTAGTTTTATTTTTGAAAATTTCCGGCTATTTGTTGGCATACCCTCAAGTCATTTGTCGACATACATGCTAGAAAACTGAGAATTGAAAGTTCAATTCAAATTTAAAATTTCAAAAATTCCTCTCTTTGCACTTACTCCTATTTTATGAAAAGACATCTTTTTGATCAGAGAACATGACTCTTCACTCTCTATTAATTAAACCTATCTCTATTTATTCATTCACTCACTTTATTTCAAATATCTCTTCATTATCTTATCTCCTCGAAAACTCAAAAATGGCTTCCTCTAATCAGAATCATAAAACCATAAGGCTCTCTAAGCGAACTAAAAGCTTTCTCTTTAATGAGAAAGATGTCATTGAAGCCTATATGGAGTATACTATTTGCAGAAAAGTTTCTCCCGGAAGATTTGCTAAATTCGAAGATTTTTTCCCTTTTGGTTTATAAGATCTTTATTTTGAAAATGAAATTCTTGGTTTAATTGACTCTTCAAAAAATAATTTTGTTTGTTATCTGTATTTGGTCAAAATGTTTTATGCGAATTTAAATGAAAAAAATTTCAAGGAGAAGAGGGACAAATTTGAAGTAGTGTTAACTGTACTCAAATTGTTTTAAATTGTAAAATTTTGGATAATATTCTTGGTTGCAAATCTAGTGGAATTAACCTCTCCACTTTTCAAATTGATGAACAAAATCGTAAAGTTTTTCACGATATTTTCGAAAGTGATGAAGAATTTGATTTTAAACACAAGAATCTTCGACCAAATCATATGAGTCTCGTTTTACACAAAGTATCACTTCAAGGAACGGTAATTACAATAACCCTACTCAAAAAAAGATTAAAGCTCTTTTTGCCATTTATGGTCATTACAACACCAATTGGACATAAGTCATTTTAGATGACTTTGTTCAAAATAACATCTCTAGACACGAGAATAAACTCTACCATGATGTGTATCTTACTAGAATTTTCATATATTTTGGTGATGATTTAAGAGGAGAAAAATCTATTTCTTGAAAAGTTTTCTAAAAGGCCAACATCTCTCTCATGCACATTCCACCATTTTTCAAACCATATGAGACACTTCCACAAAAAGAACAAAGGTTGGCATATAAAGAAGAATAAGAGATCCAACAAGAAGAAGAAGAAGAAGGCGATGAGATGGAAATGGAAGAAGAAGAAGAGGAGGAGGAAGTAATTGATACTTTCTTAGAAAGTTTTGACAAACCATTCTACCCCTCCAACAAAGAGATCCTAAGGAATCAAGAAAAGCTTCTTAAAAAACCAAAAAAGCTTAAGCAATCATTTAGTAAAAAGTTTACCTCTCTTTCCAACAAAGTGGACAAATACTTTGGAAAGATCATTTGTAAACTTGGCGGCTCTTTATCATCATCGTCTACATCTTTCTAAGCCTATCCAGTTGTTTCCTTATGATATATAGCTTTGTATTACGTGCTTTTAGTTTAAGTTCATGGTTTTATTATGTATTTTCTTTTTTTAATCTTTGAAATCTATGTACCTTTAAATTCTAAGTAATGAAATACATCTCTTACGGTCCTATATTGTTTATTAGTCTTTGAAAGTTATAAAAATATAATGGTATATGTTTAAAATAAAAACTATAATAAAAACATAAATTTTGCAATTTATGACAAGTATGTCGACATATATGTATTCTATATGTCGACATATAACGGCTAGTTGGCAAACTTTTTAAAATTCAAAACTAAATAATTACCATCCATTCAATTAATTACAAACAACTTTCCACTCCTATATAAGCCCATTTCTTCTAGAAAAATCACTCATTATTTTATGTTATACTCTATTTTCATTCTCAAACATCTTTTTACAAATATGTCTTCTCCACATTAGAAACTATGTGAAAATCTTGAACAAACTCTTATATCTTTTAAGGATATTCTCTCTTTTATCTTAAGAAATCAAAGGCATTTAAAGTTAAGTCAAATGCAGATGATCAAGGAATAAGAAAATCATTTCGAAGCCATTCGATGGATGTTTTCTTCCTTAATTAAAAAGATGAACCATACAACAACCTAGAGTGCACTATTACCAACGATAATGAAGATTGAAATGCTATCAAAACATCTAGTTATTAGGTTTGGATTTAATATGTAAATATGTATACATACTTTTAGGATTTGGTGTGATTTCTTTATTGTGTATATTTTGATTGTATTTGATTGGTTTGATTGTTTGACACTTGGATATGTGTGTTTTGAATGATTGAGTAATATATAAAATTGATTTTAATAAAAATAAGTTGTGTTATCTTATCATCGTGCTTATAAATAGTGCATTGTTTCATCATATATATCATCTTTAACTTTGTTATTGATTTTGAATCTATAGTTTCTAAATATTTGTATTTAGGGGGAGTTTTTACTTTCCCACCCATTTTTTGGTAATGACAATGGGGGAAAAAATATAAAATATGCATATGCATATATTCAGGGGGAGTTATATCATATTTTATATATGATATTAAGGGTTAGGATATTAATGGTTGTCATCATCAAAAAGGAGAAGATTGTTAACACTTCAGTTATTGATTTTGATCATAACAACTTTAATAAACAACAATATACATTCTTATAAAATATGGATACTAATGTTTTACTAAGTTTTATAGTATTTAGTACAAGATATTACACAAGTATTAAATCGAAGGCTGTAAGTATGGAGACTCAAGAAATGGACATGAAGACTCATGAGTATAAAGACCAAGATATGAAGATCTCAAGACTATAGTATGGTGTATAGAGTCATAGAATATTGTTAAAGTCCCTGTAAAAATTTTTGATCTCTATCTCTTATTTTTCCATCTTTCATATTTTTCACAAAATAAATTTTCAAAATAAACTTAAAATAGATTATAAAAAATTTTAATGTTCAAAATATGTGTAAACTATGATTAAAATGTTATACAAAGTATCAAATTATTTGACAAAGTATAGAGTTTTTAAAACATATTTAAAGAAACTAGTTTTCAAAAATTTCATGTATATGTCGACATACATGTTGTAGATTTGTTGACATACATATCGTAAATTAGTATTTCAAATTTTGAATTGAAGTGTCTATTCGTCGCAACTCTTCGCAAGCGGACACATTTGTTTATACACTATATATATGGGGTTTCAAACGAATTTTTTTAGTTATTATCTTGTTTTCTTCCCACTTCTTATCCTCTCAAAATCTCCATTAAAAATATACAAAATTCTCCTCAAAATTAAATAGAATCAATTCGTACTTTTGTGTATTGATTCAATATTACTTTCTTACTGTTTTGGAATCATCTCTTTCTCAAATCAAAGATTAAATTGTTGTCTAAGAGGCTGTAGGATCCATTGTATCCAAAGTTCAAGAAATTGTTTTTGGAAAAACCATCAAACTCTATTTGCATTTTCTTGGGTGTGATTATAGCTCTTTCAAATCAATTGGGTGTGCTTGGTAGCCCGGAAATCCGACTGGATGTGCTTGTACCCATCCAAATCAAGTGAATGTACCTTGAGCATGAAAAACTAGGAGGTTGTGTCTCGTACCCTCGAAATCAAGATTGTTATTGGATTTGCCTTCTTCCCGTTTCAAGATTGACATTTGAAAAGAAATATGTACAAGCAACTATAAGGGACTGGATGTAGGAGAAATTTGAACCAGTATAAAATCCCTGGTATTTTCTCTCTACTTTACTTTATTACTTTATTTTTATCTATGATTGATTGTTGATATAACTCTGTGTTCAAAATTTGTGATTTAATATCAAACTTGAAAGAAATTTAAATAGATCTACAAACGTTAGAAAACACTATTCATCCCCCATCTAGTGTTTAATTAGCCTTAAGATCCATATTCCGCAACCCACAGCTTGATCAACGTTATCAATCAGGATCCCTAAACACTTATATATGGCAACCCGACACACTATTTTGGAAATGGTATAAAAAATATTTTATTTATAATTGTGTATTGTTTTATAAAGTAATATATATTATTTTGGAAAATGAAAAATGTTATTTTTCTAGACATAAAATTTTTTGAACAACGTATGTAGCCGTTGGATATCAGTATGAAGTTAAGGTCACTAGCGAGACAATATTGATATATAATTTTAGGCAGTCAACATTGTAGCCAATTGGCGAAACGGATTGTTAAAAATTTATGGCATGACAAGGTTGCTTTAATATAAAATTAATTTATGGATTATTGTGTATAAATATTAATATTTTTTTAAGATAGTATTAAAATAATTTTCAAACGTAATGTATTTGTGGATATATATTAAGTTTGTTTTGAGTTGAAGACAAATTTTGGTTCAAAAAAAAAGGACATGTATATATGTATATTTACCTGACTTTATTTCAACTAATGAGAAAATCAATATAGACTGAATTGTACGATTCCTTTTTAATTATGGATACATAGCAATATACAGATTTGCATATGCATCAATAATGGTACTTTACTCCCTACTTAATCCATCGAACACTCCTAGTGACAAGTCTATCTATAAGTGAGGGGAATTAGACGACCCTCCGCACGTCTTTAATATTGGCAAGAAGGGTTGATCCTCAACTTGTTTTTCTTCTTTTTCTCTGATATTTTTCCTATGCTTTTGCAGCTGATATTGATAAAACATGGAACTAATAATATATTCCATAATTGTGGCAATTAATACACTAATAAATATATTTAATTTGAGTGAATCTGATTTTTTTTGCTCTATATCTAAGCTGTTATTTTCTTCATTAATAAAATATGAGATTTTAGTGCCTGCTTTGTTTCTATTTTCTTTGTATTTAGTATTTATGAATATTTGTTTCTATTTTTAGTTTATATGCAAGGAGATGCTAAATTGTAAGTTCCTTCACCATTTTGAATTTGTAGAGAATTTCAAAAACTTTAAATTTTCTTCCTTGTACGCTACTTGACTTTGAGCTTGCCTTTGTTTGAATTGTTTCTTGTTTGAATGCATGTACTTGGTTGTTTCTATATTGCAGTTATGTTTCAGCCTTGAGCATTTATGTTGATCCATTGAGCTTGACCTGGTTGAATTTCCTTTTGTGCCTGAAATTAAGTTTCTTTTATTACCGGTGCAAATGTGTTTTATGCTTGTGTGTTGCTATTTCAAGCCTGTGCACTTGCATTGTTTTCATTCAAATGTAACTTTCGAACGGTCTGTCTAATTTCGACGATTTTGCCCATTCCGGAAAGTTAAGAATATAAGAAACAACTTTTGTCGTAAGAATTTTGCAAAATTTTGATGTTTTCAATGCTAAAAATACAAATTTCAGTAGTGGGCTTGCATATATGTCGAAAAACCTACGATGCTACTCTTTAGTGAATTCTCATAACTTGAGTTGTAATCCATATTTTTTCAATTCGAAAGTTGTTTTGAAAATATAATTCACTATGCAACATTTCATTTTTTCTAAACCATCTATTAATTTTGTATTTTGACTTAAAACTTGTTAGAAGTGGTTTAAACGTGAATGTGACATTGCTTTTATAGTAAATGAATGCATACTTGTTATAACTCTTTGTTGTGACTAAGGTTCAAACTAAGTTAACTATAGGTAAATTTGAGCATATTGGGATCTAATGGCGACTTTGCCTCACTTTTGCTCGCATAAAAGTGAAATTGCTCGCTTAAATGCTAATAAAAAGGTACATTTTACGTGATATTGATATATAATGTGATTTTATATTATTTCCCTATGTTACGGGATGTCCATGTTGAGATGTGTATATATACTATGATATTATTATGTTTTAATGTTTAAAAACACTCTCCGTACAAAGTAGACTCTGTCGAAATTTTTCGAAAAAATCCAACACTTATAATATTTTCACAAATTTTATCGTATGCGAAAATAGAAAATCATTGAATTGAATCTGTTTAAATTGTAGCATACAATAAGAGAAATTGGAAGAGGAGCCACATAGAGGATTCAGTAGTTAAGTTTGATAGAAGATCATAGATACGAAGAAAATCAAGGTATGAGTTGTTTGACATCTTCCTATAAGAAATTGCGAGGACACAATTTGTTGAAATCACGTCCGCACATCCCTCCATGGGGGCAACATATGAGTTTAGTCAACACCTTTTAACAAAAGGAATCCCTTGTTGTTACATGCGACCAAACTCATATATATACCACTCCACTTTCATTATTTTTCACGATGTGGGACTATTCTTTCGTTTTCAATATGCGCCCATTACCCACACACAATGCGAGACAACCCAACAGATCTCCACCTTGGCGCGCATCCATATATGCGTCTTCTAATATGCCAATACGATGCCTGCACCATATCGTGACATTGTTCTCGTGCCATTCTACCAAATCTAACATACCATGATCTAGCTCCACCTTAAGTCTGACTACTTAAGCCTACACTACTAGCCACCACGATTTACAGATCTCTTGCGCATTGTCCATTGTCCAAGCGTTACCATCGGCTCTGATACCATGTTAAAATCAAATCCGCACATCCCTACGTGGGGAAACATATGAGTTTGGTCGACACCATTTAACAAAAGGAGTCTCTTTTTGTTACATGCGACCAAACTTATATATACCACTCTACTTCCATTATTTTTCACGGTGTGGGACTATTCTTTTTTTTTCAATATGCGCCCATTACCCACACACAATGCAAGACACCCAACATATCTCCATCTTGACTCGCATCCATATATGCGTCTTCCACTATGCCTACTTTGATGCCTGCACCACTTTTTTGACTTTTTTCCCATGTCATTCTACCAGATCCAATGTACCATGGTCAAGCTCCACCTTAAGTCTGACTACTTAAGCCTACACTGCTAACCACCACGATTTACAGATCTCTTGCGCATTGTCCATTGTCCCAGGCATTACCATCGGCTCTGATACCATGTTGAATCACATCCGCACATTTCTCCATGGTGGCAACATATGAGTTTGGTCCTTGTTGTTACATGCGACCAAACTCATATATATATACCACTCCACTTCCATTATTTTCACGACGTGAGACTATTCTTTCTTTTCCAACGTGCGCCCTTTACCCACACATAATGCGAGACAACCCAACAGATCTCCACCTTGGCTCGCATCCATATATGCGTCTTCCAATACGCTAATATGATGGCTGCACCATATCAAGACTTTGTTCTCGTACCATTCTACCAGATCCAACGTACCATGATCTAGCTCCACCTTAAGTTTGACTACTGAAGCCTACACTGCTAGCCACCACGATTTACAGATCTCTTGCACATTGTCCATTGTTCAGGCATTACCATCGGCTCGGATACCATGTTGAAATCACGTCCGCACATCCTTACGTAAGGGCAATATATGAGTTTGGTCAACATATTTTAACAAAAAGAATCTCTTTTTGTTATATGCGACCAAACTCATATATATACCGCTCCACTTCCATTATTTTTCATGATGTGGGACTATTCTTTTTTTTCAATGTACGCCCATTATCCATGCACAATGCGAGACACCCAACACAATTTTCATAAGGGAGGACTTTTTCACAACTCTACTTTCAACGCTGTAATAATTAATTAATTAAATTAATATTGAAATATTCAAAAAATATATTCTTACATATTTGAAATCTAATTAATAAAAGATTTTGTTTTAATAAATTAAATTAAATTAATAAATCTTTTTTGGAGAATATATTAGAATCGAATGAAGTGTTTTAATAAATATGAAATATGTTACGTAGTGAATAATTTATAATGACCGAAATAGTTCAAATAAATTTATTTTACGGTAATACAATGGTTAAGAAGAAACACACAAATATTGAATTGAATAAGATTGTATATTATAGAAATATATTATGTATAACGAGTAAATATGCACGTGCTCTGCACGTGACCATGAAAATCGTGAGTGCGAAAGTAAGGTGGCATTATGGCTGATTTGTTAGTATCAAGGGGGAATCATCTATTCGTAAGATTATGAAGATTTGTTGAAGCAATAAAAGTGTAGTAAATTTGGAAGGAAGGACTGTACAGGGTTGGAAAATAGTAGTCGAAATTTTAGTTGATGGACGTAGAAGGAGGAAACCAGGTGCTCACATTTTCGTTGTATCTTTCTGTATTGAGCAGATCCCGTTTACGGTGTTGTTCGGGAGGGGAAAAAACGTATGTTGTCGTAATAGCAGTGGATGAAGATAATGGTGAGGTGTTAATAAGAGAAATAATGTTGTTTCTAATTGACGTACCGGGGTGTACAGGTTCTTCACAGTATTCAGGTATATATATGGCGCTGTATTTGTAGGTCTAAATATCCCAAGCGCTTAACTGAGGTGGTGTAACCGAAATACTATTTAGGTTATTATGGTAAAGGTGTGAAGTAATTTATGTTTATGGGAAAAATATCAGTCGATGTGGATTACAGATGAGTATTGTTATGCATAGCACGCACTACGTTCGAATACCAATTTAACTGTATGTGTACGTGGTAAATAGCGAACAGAAATTGATGTTGTAAGGGGTAAGAATTCCATTAAAAGAACAATTGAAATATTACGGTAAATATCACCAAATAATCAGAGACGAAGCATGGAATTGATATTTTAGTTAACTTGGTAGAGCAGATAACCGGTTGCTACATTTATGATAGGAAATAAGCAGGCGTAAAATTAAAGAAGTGCGTAGACGAAAAGTAGATTATGTAGATCAGTACATTTTAAAAGGCATAGTAGTTATGACAGCTAAGTTATTGCCAACTGCAGATGGGGAAAATATGAAGTAGAACATGAAAATGAACAACTGTTTTAGTAACGCATAGCATGATCAGTTGTGCGAACGCTCTGCAAGAAAACGCTCAACAGCTCTATCGCACTCTTCCATCTGTAGGAGAAGGTAAAAGGGGTTGGAAATTAGAAGATGCATATATCTATGTACAAATGTGCATATGTATTCAAGTATAGGTATGTATGTGTAGCATACTACTTCGGGGGTGAAGAAAGCAACCCAATTACCGTGTTCAGGACAGGGTGCAGGGTATTGATGCTCGGTAAGTTTTTGCAGTTGGTCTGGAAATGCAGACAGTTCTTCTAACTTGATGTTTTGCTGCACAATATTTGGCGTTGTTACATAGGAGGAAAGATGTAGTAGGCGGTTCACGTTGCTACCATTCTTTGATTTGTCCTGTGGAGTAGTAGGCGGCTATACGACGTCAGAAGAATCAACTATTTCAGCAGGAAGTGATCGAAGCAGCTTTGACGCATGGGTGCATTTTCGTTTTATTTTGTCCATGGAAAGGCTTACTGCACTATCTTGATTGGCTGTTGAACATTTTCTTTGTGTTAGAGGAAAAGTTAGTGAATGTGAGGGAAATGAAATATTAGACATTTTTTGCGATAACAATGTACAGTTGTCAGAGTAAAATGTGTAGTTAGTAATGTTAAGTTTGTGAAACTTTGAACTAAAATTACTGACATGCGGACTGAAAGGACAGTGAAGGGAGCTATTTGTAGCTAAAAATTTAGTACGCGTAGATTATGTAGTTGAGGCGACAGTAGCTTTCACTGTGTTGTAGCTAAGTGTCAGAAGTAAGAGCCATTTATCATACAGTTGTAGTGCGTAATAGGAAGGGTATGGTTACAACTAATAAGACATACAAACTGATGTGTCATTTTGTATAAACAAATAAGTGATATGTAGCGGAGTAGAAAAAAGTGGAAAAAAATGAAGATGGTGAGGGAATAGAAGGTTGGAAAATTACCATTTTCATTGTGGATGTAGCTTGGATGAAGCAGGGAGTAAAAGTTAAGGAGGCGGAAGAGCTTATAACTGGGTGGGGATGTGAGTTAGAGAATGGGAAAAAAGAACACGTAAGGGAAGCCATTCGTTAGTGGAAGATGTCAATGAGCATTATTATGCGGCAAGAGGGTTTACTGGTTCGCATGGGTTTAGAAATGTAGAAAATAGTGGTTGGTAGGAAAACACGTCAGGTTGGAAGAAAAGGATATTGCAGAACGGAGGAAAAAATGGTGTCAGGCAAAAACATGCGTTGCTGAGATATGTGTTGGGATGTCGGTACTGTACCTGTGTAAAAGTCCAGCTGTATGCAAAAGTTGGTTGTCCCTAGTATGTAAAATAGTGTACGTACGAATTAAGGTCAGTGTAATTAATAGTGATTGGTTTTAAATTGTGTACAGTACAAATTAACAGAGGTAAGTTTGATGAACTGGCGTATATATGTCGTACGTAACCTTGGTCGATGAGAGACATGTCGAAACATATTGTAACTAAATCTGACTGAAAATAGAAATTGCTTTGTAATCATAAACATAAAAATTAGCCTATCCTATACTTTGGAATTTGAAAGTCCTGCATCATCTCGACATAAAATTTGAATACTAAGTAAAACTGATGTAGTAAATGCAATATAAATTACGCACCTTACTTTATCCTTACGTCTGGTTAAATTCAAATAGAAATTAGAAAAAGAAATAAATTCATATGAACAACACCATCATTTCTCGACAATATCTATACCTATTATCAATTTTAAAATCAAGGGTTGTTCATCAATTTCAGAAGGAAGTTTTACAGGGGAAGATGGAGGAGAAAGAAGAAGGAGCTAGCAAACTAAGTGTTATTTTACAACTCTGGTGAGTGTTCTTGTACTCATACCTAATTCTAATTCTTGGTCACTTCAGTTGCAAGTTAGAAATCTATGAGTGTATATGAATGGTTGCTTGCTTATGTGTGTGTTTCTATGAAATAAGACCTTGTGTGTGTGTGTACTTGTGTATGTTTGAGAGTGTATATGTGGCTAGGTCATGGATATGTGTATTATGTGTGCTTTCACATAATGACGTGCGTGAGTGTTTCCCTGTGCTGGCTGATGTGTTTGAGTGAGGGAAACGTTGCATGAGTATCCGAAACAGAGTAGATAAAGGTGTGTGCAGGTCAAGTTATAAAATGAAGTGCATGCAAGGTGTATATAAGATCAAAGTAAAAAATATATAGCAATTGAATTAAGCCTTGTCACGTTGTTTAGATACTTACAGTAAACTATTTTGGTGTTTCAACATTTCCAGACAGTGCTTGAGTTAATAACCTAGCGTTAATCATTATGTGTTTAGTTTTCTATACATCCATATTTGCAAACAGTAGTATATATTTTCTGTTGATATTTCACCCTCTAGTGATTTGAAATCATGGGTCATATTGGTATATTAAGTACGAGTACATATGCACGCCTAGATGGGCTTGCATTTAATCACAACGTGCATGTATTTTTATTTATACTCGTGGAAGTAGATTTGATAGTAGCATCCCCATATTTGAACTCCGCCTAGATCAAGCTGCTATTTTTTTGTTTAGACTGCAATAACTTTTTCATACCAACTCGGAATAAGGCGAGACTTCGACCGATGAAATTCCATCTAAATCACAGACAATAAGGAACACTCGTATACTTCATCTAGTGAACGTATACCGTAGTTCTCCATGGTGACTAACAATTGTACTTAGAAAATAACACACTACATCCTCGTATTTGAACTCGGCCTAGACAAAACCCGCTATTTTTTTTGTTCATACTGCAGTGACTTCTTCATACTAACTCGGAATCGGGTGAAACCACGACCGATGAACTCACACCTAAATTACAAACAATATAGAACACTCGGATACTTCCACTTATGAACGTATATCATAGTTCTCCATGAGTATACATGCACGTCCATGTGGACCTGCATTTAGTCACTTTATATGTCTTAACATTTATTCTACCGTTTTCAAATAACATGTTTTATTTCCTTCATTATTTGATGACTGTTATGCTTATTTCTATTGGCCTAGAGGTCAATTATTTTTTCTTTCTTGCTTCAATTCTTTTGCTGTAATTAATGTTTCGCTCACTTTCTTAATTCTATCCTCATTTCTTCTTAGTTCTATTCTCTTAAAGGTGGGTCTAAATTCTTTCTAATGAAATCATGAAAATACCCAAACATTGAAATCTCGGTTTTCAAAACATACTACCAAAACCATATAAATATGCTGATTTTTCCATACAACTTACACAGAGAATATAAAGATATTTTAGAATAAACATTTCCATTACAAAATATCAGTCAGGACAAAGAGATGCCTACGTAGTGTAATCGTTTGTTCTCGCATGTTCATTTAAAACTGGTCCAATTTTTTGTCAGTTCCAAAATGCATTCAATGCGTCGCAGACTATACCTCGTGGGCCGGAAAATTCCAGTCTTGTACAGTTTCCCTAAAATGATGGGTAACGTACAACTGGCTATTGCATTCGTCACTATTTTGAAAATAAAACTAACAGTTTGAAACAATTTTAAATGATTAGTATTTTGCTGCTAGGTTTCATGTATGCACGTTTATATTCATTAGTCAAATCCTTCTGGATATTAAAAGGACATTTAAGCTAAATCGTTCAAAATCCCTGTATTAATTGTGTGTCCTCATATGTCCAATAAAGTAAATCACGGCTCGTCGTTGTTATTTTTTTAAATTTAATAGTTGGATCCACAGTAAACATCAACATGCAAAACAATTTTTGTATTACATTTCCATTATAAAGATGTTGATGTTTGTGTTTTGTTTCACTGTTTTGTAAATTCTTATTGAGGTAATTGTAACTTCTAACCTCTTAGAGATCCAACTATTTAATTAAAAAAATAACTTCTAAACTGAAAACAGCTAGAATTATGGACGGATAAATCAGGCCATTCTAAAAACCACCCATAGAGATCTTACATAACTTAAAATGCTTTTATGATAATTAGTAAACTTAACCAAGCAATGTCAACAGAATTAAGCACATAGAAACATGACAGTAATAAGCATACCACTGAGCAAACTAAAGAAGATAGAAAACATTATAAGATGTTTAGCAAATTATAAATGGTCTCAAACAAAACATGAAGTCTCTGCTAAAGAAAACATAAGATATTTTTTGGAAGAAAGGAAGACTGCACTGGAAATAAATGAAGAGTGCACTAAAAATATTTGTATAATCAATATACGCCAATAAAATTGCAGATAGATGTTTTGATGAAGAGTGCACTGGAAACAAATTCACAGATAGATGTTTTGATGTAGCAATTGCAGAGCATCATGCCATTACTTTTGCAGCAGGTTTAGGTAATGAAGGGCTCAAACCTTTTTGCAAAATCAACTTTTCTGCAAATATGTAAAAATCAGGTAAAAGAAAATCAGCTCTTGACTGAAATAGAAAAACTTCCACTGAAATATACTAATTTTCAACGCTCTCAGCTGAATTCTACAATATTTGCAAGCTCGTATTTTTAATCTGTCAGATCAATTTTGTGAAAAGCATTAGCTAGAGGTTCGATATAAGTGGTCATAGCTTTAAAGCTATAGTAAATCAATTTGTGTACTTTTACGGCGGCTAAGAATAATTTCAAATGACCTCAATTTACCAACATGCTTCGGTTAAGTCGGTTGACCGACCGTGTAAATTTCTTTCACCGTTAAGTGAATAAAAGTTGTTCAGCTGCGGTCGGCGATCGGTCAGTTGATACCATAGAACGTATCATTTATGAATAGAAGATGACTATAATAAGTTGATTGAACATTTGTGAGCTGTTAGTATTAACTTAGCCTGTATTTTTCGATAATTATATATAATTTGTGAACTGTCAATTTGCAAATATAAAAAATGATTAAAATAGGAAATGCTGTGCTAACCTCATTTTTAATCTGGCATTATCCATCTAAAGTTCTTCTACATCAAAATGATTGTCCATGCGGTCTGGTTGGCTACCACAATGTCCTTTTGCCAAACCGAAACCATCAATAACATCTACAATACAATAATATTTTGTTAAAAATTGATTTACTCATGAAGGTGGTGCACGATATGGATCTGCAAAAGTTTTAAGTTACATTTGCATTGGATAGAGCAGGAGCTTCATTTAGATACTTGAATATTTGGACTATTTCTTAAGCATGGTAAAAAAAATTATTTGGACTTTATATATGGTGATATCTACACTCTTTTTTAATGAACACATTTTCTTCCTTTGAATACAATCTGTTACATGATTAATATATTTATTGACATTGATACAGCTTAAAACTTAACCCCATGAACTCTATATGCAGTAACTATTTGCATGATTCCCCCATCCTTGCTGCATGAATGATGCCAATCATGTTAAACAGTAAAAAGATAGAGAGGGGAACATAAAATGAAACATTAAACTATTATAGTGATAACATGATAATGTCCTTTATGGACTAAAGAGATAAAAATAAGACTCAAAGTAATACATGCACATTCACTAATTGGGATGATTAATGGAAAAAAGGATCATATTAAAAGGATTGGAATAAACCATAGCAAGCAACTCATTTGCAGTTCTCTTATTAGGTTTAAAACAAATGTATACTACTCAGTTAGGTACATAGTTAATATGACGAACAATATATTTCATTTAAAGGAAGATGCAAAAAAATATTGCTTAGTCAATAAACCATGTCAAGGGATCAAAAAATTACATCCAAGGCTTTGCGAGTATTGCGTGGATCGGCTGCATGTGCCAATGCTCCTGTTGCAGCCAAGCTTTTCTCAAGAATAGTTCTTCGAAATCTCGAACATCACCAGTCAGGATATTGATTATACTATCTGGTGCTCAAAAAGATACAGAAAACTACATTTCCTGCCAGCGAAGATTACAGGTACATACATGTTCATTGTCAAGCAATCCTACTACTATCTTCCCTGAAGCATGAGTTCATCCTTGATTTGCAAGTATGTCTTCATACAGTTCGTTCTTATATACAGCTGAGTTGAGTTTCTATATTGTTCCTTAGTTATTTGTTTGATTTATTGATGGTTTGAGTAGTTTCTATATTTTTATAAGAAGAATCTTAAGATGTGTACTTTAAACAATTTATTAATAATAAATACGTACATGTTTAAAATCGAGTGGAACTAAGCAGAAATTGTACCACTAATGTAGGGGAAATAATTTGATGCCATTACCACCCAACAAATAACAAATGCCTTAACATAACTTCAGTCCAAAAAGAAAGGAACAGGTTAATGTAACAAATGGCTTTTATGGCTTAGAATCTGAGTTAGAAAGTACAACCAACTTGTATTTTGTACGCTTTTGATACCCAATTCCTCAAACTAACCAACGGTTCATTTCCCTCTGCACGGTGCTAGCTGCAGTTGAAGTGACGACCATGTGCAACCATTCTTTCATTTGCATCTTTGCAGTTACCAATGGAATATTCTTATTATGTACTTATACAGATTCTCAAGCCTTAAACATTGTTGCTAATTGCATGCTAAAACAATATCTAACCTTTATGCACTTGTGCTTATTAATAGTCCTTTTGACCTCCCGCTGTATTGAAAAGGTAAGTACTTCCTAGACTGAAGGGCTACCCTTGAAATGATTCATTTGTACAGATATTATATAATTTAGTATAACCTGCTTCTTTTGAACCATTGGGCCCCCAAAGATTTTATTTTGAAAATATCAAAATAAATGTAGAGGAAAAGGGCAAATATTTTATTTTAAAACCCAAAATGAAGAAGGAAAAAAGAAGAAGAAAAAGTTCGTTTTTGTCTTCCGTATTCCAAAGTTGTTCACGGACGAACCTTGTATTTGTTCTCTTTAGGTCGATATAAAAAATAAAACAATAGTGCAACTTCTTTTAAGGACATAATTGGTAGAACGTATTAACTACTGGTCAGACCAATCCACATCCAAGGCTTTATTAAGAGTCAATGAAAATATTAATGTGCAAACAATATATTATAATTATAGTATGTAATCTTTAATGCAAAAATTCTAACCATTACAACAAACCACTTACATACCCAAGGCTTACTCTATAAGTTTATGACTTTTTTAAAAAACTCATAATCTGCATAAAAGTTACCAACAAAGCCTAAATTTAAAATTCTACTTCTACAACCACCATATTGGACCAAAATGTCAACAGACAAATCTTATTCAAACCAAAATATCTTTTAAATCAAACATAAATGAAAAGGTTTCGTTTAGTAGATGAATGAGAAGGTTTCAATTTTGATATCGAATAAGTAACAAAACTGATTATATATAGATAATTCAAATGTGTCCAAACAACAATTATTTTTAAGGAAACATATAATTATTAAATTATTATTTCACCACTTTAAACTTCATGTTCAGCGATTGATTACATTTCTCAAAGATTTAAAACAACATATTAATTTTTAATACCAATTCAGCCATTAACAAACATTTGAAACATAGAGTTTGTTAAATAGGATCGTGTCTTAAGGGTCAATCAATATACTGCCAACTTTTCAATAATTTCACATGTTAAACAAAGCAGTAAACATTTTCAATCCGAATTTCTAGATATATTATGAAGAGACAATACACGCATGAATCCAGTCTGTGTAGTTTGATCTGGTCCAAATGAATATTGCTGGGGAAGTGGATTAGCAGAACCTGAAGTTGATATTTCTTCACCTGTAGGTAGCATAAAAGAAGAGGTAAATACAGCGAGGATGTACCTTGGAAAGTTAATGATGTATGTAGATGAAGATCAAATGAAGTACCTTTATTCCTAGCCAGTCAGTAAAACATTTTTGTAGACAACATTTTTAGTGAAAATTCCGGTTCGTCCAACAATATGTCCCTTTTCTACCAAAACCTTCGTATTAGCACTTGAAACTCCTCGTGAAAGTGCCACATATAGTTCTCCATGACCAAATACATGCTCAGGTAGAAAAATACCGGTATTTTTTATCGTTTGCCCTTGTGCCTTATTTATAGTGAAGGCAAAACACAAACGAATTGGAAATTGTTTCCGTATTAACACAAATGGTAAATTCAAATTTTCAGGTCGCTTTAGTGGGATTGTTGGAATGAAAACTCTAGTACCAACATAATGTCCGGTGATGATTTCAGCATCAATGCAATTCTTATTGAGTTGTTTACATATAAGCCTCGTTCCATTGCATAATCCAATTTTCGGATTCAAATTTCTTAACAACATTATCGGTGCTCCAAGCTTCAATTTTAAACAATGTGGAGGTAGCCCGCCAGGAGTGATTGAGTTTAGAAATTCTTGTTGGTATAAATTGCGAGCATCGTCTTCTACCGCATCATATGAATAGTAAATGATTTCATTTCCAGGAAATATATTAAGTACATGTTCATTCAGCTTGTCGACATATTCATTCAGTGGTGTAATTAATGCTCTATTAACTATGTACTCTTTGTCGAATGCATTTTTTGATAAGTTGGGAAAAATTGTATCTATCAACTTTGGCAGTGGATTAACATCATTTTTTGATGTTATGACCATATTTGTTGGTAGTTGAATCATTTCTTCATTGGTTGAAGGTTCGGTACCATCTCCAGTTTGAATTAGAAATTTTGAATATGCGATATCATTTGCTGCTCGCATGTTTTTCTTTAAATGCAAAATTTTAAATTTTTCCCATAAAAGTGATTTAATGATGCATGCATTAATCGCTTCATTTCTTGTAGATTTAGGCACAACCGGCAATACTTGTCGAAAATCTCCTCCCATAATAAGGATTTTACCTCCAAATGGTTCATCTACATCCATTATATCTCTCATAGTTCTATCAAATGCCTCAAAAGCATAACGATGTACCATTGTAGCTTCATCCCACATAAGAACAGTGGATTGTTTTAAAAGTTTTGCTAATTTTGACTGTTTGCTTATTGAGCATGTTGATGTCGGTTTTGGTTGTAATGGAAGTTTAAATCTTGAATGTGCAGTTCTTCCACCAGGTAGTATAGTTGCAGCGATACCAGATGTAGCTGTTCCAATTGCAATACCACCATCTTTTCTAACTGTTGACAGAATAGCACGGTATAAATATGTTTTTCCCGTCCCTCCAGGACCATCTATAAAAAACAAACATTTTTCTTTTTTTACAATTGCATTCATAATTGTATTGTAGGCCTTCAATTGTTCCTTATTTAATTTTTCAATAGCTAGTAAATCGTCCTCGGAAATAGGAATCGCTAACTCTTCTTCTATTAGCTCTGAAATTTTATCACATTCATCATAATCATATGTTCTTGAGATATTTGGAAAATCATAATCTGTTGTGCTTTTATTGTGTTGGAGAACTAACATGTCTAAATCTTTCAAAAGATGATTTGTTAGAAGCGTTTGGTTAGTAATTCCTGAATTTTGGTAATCTTCTACCATATGATCGAAAAACTCATCCCATAACCTTCGCACACCTGATGGATTGCAAAAAACCAAGATAGTAACAAATAATGCTCTTAAAGAAACTGGCATCTTTGTAGTTGAGGCTTCAGTCAAACATTCTTTAATGCTATCATCGTTTTCTAAAAGCCCTCTTTTCTCAGCAGCTTCTTTAAATGTTCGACTTCTAACTTCGTCGATTGTAAGTAAATCAGTAAAAGAAGTCGGTCCTCTAATATGATTCAAAAGTATTCTCAAGAAAAAACATTCTCCTTCCGTAGGTAGGACTGTGTATATTCTACCAATCACCCTTACATTAGATACTCTTCTTTTCCATTTTTTTTCATTTTTAATCCAACAATAGTGCTCTGGAAATTCACGATATAAAAGTTGCCTTGCTTGTTCATCAATTGAATTTGTATAGAAAAACTCTGTCAGCATTGTGTGTAGGTTGCTTTCATCCGCCAAAACTTCATTGATGGTTTGATCATTGGAAAACATAACACTTTGTTTATTTGGAAGATGTATTTGAAGACGTTCAACTGATGGATATATCTTGCTAAGAGAGAACCTAAAAATCTTCCATAATGCTTCTGGAGCAGAAATCCACCTTACATCTATAAATTGTTGTATCTCATCATAGTTAGGTCCAGGTCGAACTTGCATTGAAACGCGATCTGGACCTTTGTAGACATACTTGTAAAGATATTTAACGCTTTTTATACAACTACATATCTCTACATTAATGTGACAGTTATATTTGCGTAGTAACCAAGGATTGTAAGGTACAACCCATCTGTTATCTACCATCAACTTTTCATTTCTATCAATAGGAATAGATTTTCCAGTATCACGTCTTCTGTAAATTGGGTATGAATCTGTGCCTTGAATAGTCACATTTGAAAATTGTTTTGGATACTCTCTTTTGCAACTACCATTTTTCATGCAAGGACAATTTCGATTTTGAGTACCACATGGTCCATGAATCATCCACTTTATTACTGCCACATGTAATTCTGATTCTTCGTTAGAATCGAGTATTTCTGCTCTAACAATTTCATCGTATTCATCTGGGTTAGTCAATTTGTCTTCATCTTCGAAGATAATTAGCATATGAACATGTGGTAAACCTCTTTTTTGAAATTCAATTACATGGACATGAGCAGCTACTTTTCCAAGTGCTCCTTCAGTAAAAATATCTTTTTTTAATTCCTCGTATTTTGCACGAAATATCCTTATCGTCAAATCTGGTCTGTCTTGAGGGTCTTGACCAGGTAGCAATTCGCTAACAATTTCATCCCAAAGTGGATTGCATGTCATTGTAATGAATAAATCGGGTTTGCCATACTTATTTACTAAAGCCATTGCATCTTGATATCGTTGATACATATCATGTGGACAACCAATATAAGAAGAAGGTAGTATTGTTCGTGTTCCAACATTACCTAAATAAGAGAATTTGTTAAAAACTTCATAAATATGAAATTTAATTACGTAAAGGTATAAAAATGTACTTAATATAAGAGCGGGTTTTCAAATTCACAAACTACGCACTTGCATCATTTTCCCCAGCGTTTGAAGCATCTTGTAATCCTTGATACATTTCAGCTCTGATGGTTTTTTGATTACTCCTATACCATCTTAGCCTGTCGGTATCTATCTTAACATAGTTACCAACCACGTATTGTTGAAACAATCGTCCACCTCGAAGAAAAAGTGATTTATCATTTTCTCGAATCTATAAAAGAACATTACATATTGATGAATATTAAGAAGTAAAAAATATAAATATATAAAATGTGTTATATATTAAATTGTATATACCTGTAGAATATTAGCATAATACTCACGACATGAAAATTTATTGCCATTTTCATTTTGACTATTTATATCCCATCCGTAACTTCCATATGGTAATAAAAGTGGGTATTGCAATGGATCATAATAACCAGCTGTTTCAGGAACAGTTATGAGTTGTCCATAGTTTGTCTCAACTACAATATCTCTTTCATGGATTTCTTCATTTTCAGCTCCTTCTACCCAAATTCCAGCAACTTGTGAAGAAGTTGGGAGAGTATATTGTTTTTGATTTGAAGATTGTTCTTTTATGACCAATTTACAATGTTGGATATTTGGTTTTTGTCCAAGTTGTCGAAATACAACTGCAAATCTATTATGTATACTAAGAGTTTTTTGTAATTTCTCTACGATATCTCGACTCAACGTATTATTTTCAGCCAATCGGTTATCAATTTCGTTCTCTGTATCGTAAATATAAAGTTGTAGAAATCTTGGACGATTATCAGATGTAGTACTAAATTGCCTATTTTATGATAGATACTTCCTTGAGCTCGAAATGTGTATACTCCATCTTTACCGATAGCCAAGTTCTCATCAACATGAACTCCCATCGATGTAAATGCAAACATGTGGTTATAAGCTCGTATGTTTTTTCTGAATTCTTTTCCTTCATTTGATTGGTCATTGTACAAATTGAAGATCTCATCGGGTGAAGAAATTGATTATAAAATGATTTTTACATTTAGACAGCAGAAGTTATTTGATTCTCGGTGAAAGAGTTTTGCTTGACAATGTCTGCATATTCTTGATTGTGGCAAATGGAATCTTTGAAAACCAGAATGATCTATAAAGTTTCTTGCACAATTATGTCTTTCTGTAGCACTTCGACATGGTTGAGTAACTCTATGTATCGTGTTTCTATTTATGTTGTCTCTTTGTTCAAAAGATGGTGTATTAATGTTTTGTTCATCTTCATTGTTCACTGACCTATCGATATGTTGATCTACACAAATTATTGATAAATAAAATTTATAAGTATTTATTAACATGAAATTCAAATATATATTTTATTATATTTAATATATATATATTATATATATATATATAATAAAGAATCATAGTAAATGGTTTTCTTAGTAATACCTTCAATATTTCGAGTGCAAGGTAAAGAAAAGGAACTATCTGTGACGCCCCACCTCTATGCTCATAATAACAAAGAGTATTAAAAGAAATACTGTCTATTATTACGAAGAATAAGGCTGGATAGGAGCGACCATCCGTAGTTGGCCTTACACTAATATTGGTTATGTCGATAGGAGTGGTATATACTTTTTATTTTTCATCTATTATTTATTTACTCCCATCGACACACCCAATTATCAGTATAAAACAAACTACGATAGTTCATAATGGTTTAGGACATTAGATATAACAATAACATAGATAATATAAATGCGGAACACAGATTAACAAAAATCTCATATATATATAACCGATGTCAGTTACAATATAGTTGACACGATACATATGATACAACTACAACTGTCGACTCTAGAAGTTATATATACAAGTACATTATCAACTAATATACATGAATACATATCGTTCTATACAATGACACGACTACTACAAAATAACAGAGACAACTTCAAAAGATGTGAAAAGTCTTCATATCCTGAACAGCAACTCAAAGAAGAAAATCTACAACCTGAAATAACTCGGGTCTGACCCGAGTATTACATTCAAAAGAAAATAATACCCAGGTCAGTCTAATTCAAACCAGTTTATTAGTGCATATAGGCAGTAATAATTTAAATAGACGACAGTCACAATAATTCCCGTCTATCCGATTCTTTAAACAAAGAAACCGGATAACGGTCAATATAACACTTAACAGTGTTTAACAAAAATCAGCAGATTTAAATCATCAACAGAGATAAATAAACAATTTATCAAATCGACTAAATCAATTTAAAGCTGTCAAATCTGATAGGGCTGCAGTACACGCACGCGTGTACTGCCTCGCCACTATCGCAAGAGATACACAAAAGCTCAGTGAAAGTCACAAATGATCACAAGGTCAAACCCCGAAATCGGGTTCAACTCAAGTGTGATAACAACACAATTGTCTGAAAAGCAACTGCATGCAAACAGCCTCAAAACATGAATGTACAAATTGTAAACATGGTAGCAAGTACACACAGGAAAGCAGTGAAATGGACAAAAGTATCAAGTCTGGAAAACAAGAATGCCCAGACTCAACAACTACAAATCACAAAGGCTCGGATGACCAAGTACTCAAGTAGCAGGCACTTCAATGGTCAGTTCAGGTCAGACCAGCTAAACATGATGCAACTACATGAACAAGAACAAGACTCCAACTGTAACAAGCTGCAGCCTCAACCAGGTGATCAAGGCAACATACTACAAAATGGACACAAGTTCTAGTAAACAGCCACATGCACAAGACTCAAGTCACAGTGCAGACATCATTTAAGTACATGGAACCAGCGAGTCTAAACATCGACAAAACCAAATACACGGAACATGAATGACCAGTTTCGATCAATAATATGCAAGTGAAAACAGAATGGTACAGATGCAAGCATAAACAAGTCTCGAGTGTTAGACATCAAGTCAGTGAACACACTAGGTATGTAGACCAAAGAGTAGAAGTAATCAAGTGTACAACTACACCAGACCCAATGCCATCAAGTAAACTAGACAACAGGAATTACCACGTAAGATCAGAAGGCAAAAGTGCAGACTCCATAACAATGAATGTACAGACTCAATAATACACATGACTTATGACAGAAGGCTGCAACAAATCTTGATATTAGACTCAAGAAAATCAAGTGAATTTAACACAAAGGTCTCAAGAATAGCCAGGTGACAGAGCAATTCCCATATCCAAACCAACTAGAAACAGTACAAAACTGCAATAGTTTAGAAAACAATGCAAGATACATCATGAACAAATACAGTGACAAGTTACCCAGTTTTGAATGAACTAGAGAATTAAACTCAATTTCTACATGTGAGATGAAACTGTCAATGGTGAAGTGTCAGACTTCAAATGAAACAGTGATGCATACCAGGAACTGTAATTACAAGAGCAGACTCCACAATACATGCATACACACGTACTATGGTATATATGCACATATATGAAGTCATGCAAAATTTGTCAAGCCAATTTCAAATTAACAATTTCCTCAAAACCAAAGTCAGAAAACAAAGAAATCATCGTTCCAGTCAAAGAACGAAATTAAATCGGAATCGATCAAAAGAACAACGAGACCACATCCGAGTACATCAACTCATAACCGGGGTGGTCCAGAGTAGAATCGAACAGAGTCGGAAGTAGTAATTTCCAAAGCTAACCGAGAATTCAAAGCAACATAAGCCGATGTCAAACAGAGAACATATCAATTATTCACAAAGTCAGGCAACGTCACAACCGGAGCCAGAAATCTCAGTTTGAACGGTAATAGTAAATAGCAATAACAATTATAGGACAGTGACAATTCAATGTCTAATGCAGTCAAGCCGTGAGTATTGATTAAGACGAAAATCACGTATTTGAAAATCGGTTTTAAAAAGAGAAATCAAACCAAGACAGAAACCATCAACATTCAACCTAATCGAATGACCGAGATAATCATTTAACAACTTCAATTAACCCAAACAACAAAAGTCGCGAATTCGAACAAGCCAAAATTCCTAACCTATTTGAATTAGATGTGAGTGGGAAAGAAAACCACTCACCTTGTTTACGTAGCAGAGACGAGCAGCTCCGAGACGAAGCCGGGGCGATCGAAGAATCGAGCAAGCCATCTTCGAATTCACGGAAGCCCCAATTTTTAGAACGAAGAGCCAAAGTACAAATCACAGAGGAACGAACTAACTGGAATCGATCGCAAGCAACAACGACTAGAGTTAGATCGGCGATCAAGGTTGCGAAACCCTAATTTTTAAAGAAGGAACGAAGTCACAAATTCAATCGAGGCCGCCATTTTTTTATGCTTTCGAACGTTTAGGGTTTGGAAGGAGAATAAAATAAAGAGGGACCGTTTACAAGGTTATCACGGCAATCAAAAGAACAAAGGGCTAGCTTTTCTTTAAAGCCCAACAACATTTAACTCAACATCTTAAAGAATTTTACAGCCTAAAAAGTATTTCAATATGATTAAAACTGCTGATAGAAATTTGTTATCAATTTCAATCGTCTAGTGACGATAACAAACTTTTACAAAAAGGATTCCGACTCGATTAAAATCTACATTAGCAATTAACACTGATTTAATCGTCATTTATAAGCTGACGCGAAGAACCGGGTTGTTACACTATCTGTGCTTGTTTGTGATTCATAATCATTGATATTTTCTTCACATCTTCTGGATTTTCTAATATGATAATTAGAGCGAACTTGCTTTCTTTTTGCTTCTTTTTCAGCTTCTGTCATTGAATTTCTTTTCGTTCTCTCATAAATGTTACGACGCTCTAACTGTTGAGCCCTTTGTTTTGTATTTAATTCAGATCGACGTTGTCTTTTTCTTTCTGCCTTGATTTGAGCATCTAATAATGCTTGTTTTTGAGTTTTCTTAATGATTCTAGGGCTTCTACGAAGTATCAAAGATGGTGATTGATTAGATGTTCCTGCTTGACGTTGGTTTCTTTCAAGGATTCTTGGACTTCTACGGGGTGGTAACTGAAAACTGCAGTTTGATTCCATTGGGTTGTGTTGAATTCTATTGGTATTCATTGTCCTTTGTAAGTGAACAACTTCTTTGGCTTCCATTGCTTGAAGTTGAGCTTTTTCGATTATTCTAGGACTTCTACGTGGTTTTGATTCGGGAAGTTGATTAACTTCCATAGTTTGGTAGTGAAATGCACAGATTCAAGATTGAAATTGTTTGACCCTAAAAATAGAACATTTACCATGTTTAATTAATTTAGGATTTAGGAAGAAGTAAAGATTATAAACCATTATTGTGTAAGAACTAAGGTATGTACAAAAATAATAAAAAAAATACTTAATTGTTAAGTAAATTATGTTGTTTACTTAATTTGAGATAATAACATAACCATTCCTGGTAAGAAAATATATTGATATAATGTTTATAAATACTACTTCAAAGTATTTTCAAATTTTTAGCATACAGTAGGAGTTAAAATCGGCGTAAAAAAATATCTTTAATAATCTCTCAAATTTCAACCTATTGTACAAATAATACTACTTATGTTTAGTTCAAAAGTTTTTATTCCAATTAGTATTTCTAAAGTATTGTTGTGATTATATATTTATGTGAAATTTTTTTAAGGTAATAATCCATGCGTAAGTTTGTAGATATTTTTTTTTGTTTTCAGTTACAAATAAATATCCTTTTTAGTGCATGTATCAGTAGATGTATCAAATGTAAGTACTATCCTAGAGTTTTTAATCCCAACTCATGTATTATATAGTCGAGTGTAAAAAAGGATGTACGTTAAAATAATTATAGTTGTTTTCAATGAATGAAAGATATTTGGTTGCCTTGTTTGCTGATGTCCAAACACCTTTGTAAAAATGTGTACAACACCTCACTTCTGTCTAAAACAAATTAAAACATTTTGGGACTAAATGCTTTAATTTCGACAGCACTTCACTTCTTTCTCTTGTACGCATAACTTTGCATCCAAGGGGTGTGTTGTCGTTGTATTTTCTAAAATAAATTAAAGCCTTTTGGGACTAAAGACTTTAATTTGTTGTTGTATTTTTTAAAATAGTATTTAAAGTTTATTTTCAAATAAAAATAAGAAGTGAAGGAAAAGAGCAAGAATAAATTAATCTACAATTCCACAAAAATAAACCAATGACTCTTCGAATTAGTGAAATTTTGCAGTATTAAAATCTTTAATTTCAAACTCTAATTCCTAGCTACTTTATATTACCCTGACATTTGCACAATCTTTTGATATTTAATAGATCTACAATTTTCTTCTCCTAAGAAGATGAAAATTGTCATTAATAACCTTTTAAACTTATATTCATAAATGTATGCTGTTTGTACCTTATGATACATAATTATTATTTCATTATAATCCTTAATAACACTGAATATAATGAGAAAAATCATGCCAACGTAACGAATAAACGTTACAGAAAGTGGGAAGAAGAAAACAATGCTTTCTTTGTTCCTTCGGTGATCTTTTTAACTTTTTTGGATGAATATCTTTTAGACCCCTTAAGCTACCTGCTTTATAAAAAGGGTAAACATGAATAATATAGGAATAAAATGGTCATTCAAATTTTTTTGAACAAATGAAACAAAATCAAAAAATAGATGAAGTAATGAGACAACACCTCTGAATTAAGTTAGCTATATCAAACGAAAAGTAAAGGAGAATTTAGCTATAAATTGAGACCGTTCCAATGCACATAAAGGTTACAGAATTAAAATATTAATGGGACACGGCCATGGACAATAGCAAAGACAACATATTGAAAATTGATGTTTCCATTATAATTAAAATATATATTCTATTACTTTGTTTCCTTGCACTGCACTGAGTTGCATTTCATTGCTTATTTACATTCTCTGTTACAAATCTCAATAAAAATTAATTTCCTTTGCTTACATTGTTCATTGTCTATAATATTGTCGTATTTTCAATCAAATAGCCCCACTGTACTGTGTTACCATAGTACATTGTTATACATTTGTTATACACTACGCATTACATTGTTATACATATGTTTTACACTATGTTACCAGACTACAGTAATTACTGCTCGATATACACATCTACTGCTGCCTCTGTCCAACAAATCAGTGGCCACCTACAGCAACACACAAACACTCACTGCTACATCCTCACTACGACAATCCAAAATCCTCAACCTATAATACTCCACAAATTACTTCAACACTAACTACAACCACTCCTTCTCAAAACTGTCACCCTCCACTGCCAAATTCACATCTCCCTGCCCACCACTGCCACTACGAACAACAGCAGGACCTTCGTCACCATGCAATACTTCATCACTCAAAATCCTCCTTAAAGTTCACCCACCGCCTCACCAATTTTCTCCTCAAACCTCTTACAACACCCAAATCCCATCACCAAATTGCACATCTCCAAATATCCCCCAAATCCTCACCACATCAGCCACTAACACCAGAATCCACACACACTTCCACTACCAATACCAACAACTGCCTAAACATTTACAACATCACTGCCTAAACATTTCAACCAACAACTACCCACTCATCAGTAAACCGCCTCCCTAATCCTGAAGACAACACACTGCGATTGAAACCAAATTTCAATCGCTGCAACATCAAAATCCCTACTCCTCAAACACCACTATTGTCTCGCTAAATTCCAATCAAACTGAACACAATTAGTGCTCATTTTTTATTTATTAGTGTTATTTCAATAATCATTACCAACCTTAGCTATTCTATTTTTGAAATAAACAAACTGAACACAATCAGCCATAGTAATGAATATTGGTGCTCATTTTTTAATTATTAGTGCTATTTCAGTAATCATTACCAATCTTAGCTATATTTTTTTTGAAATAAACAAACTGAACAATAAATGTCGAATTGTTCTTGTGAATCGTTGAGGAATCTGATTATTACTCAAAATCAGATACTACTGAATGAGATCCAACTCTGATGGATATTTGATTATGATGAATATCAGATACTACTGAAAATCATAAACCAATCGTGCTTAATCGTAAATCGCCATTGCAGACTATAATGGATAATCGCAGTAATCAAAATTTAAGCAGTTAATGAAAACTGACAAATTATTACCTGAGTCTGAAGTTTGGTGGATGTCGGTTAAGGATGCTTGTGCTTAACTGTTTACGTGGTGGTTGATAATCGCCGATCTAGGGTTTTCGATAATCGCCGATCTAGGATGCTGAATAAGCAAAAGAGAAATGGTATTAATAATATGTTTAATCGATAATCGCCATTGCAAATCGTAAATCGCCATTGCAGATTCTGATCGATAATCGTGCTTAATCGACAATCGGCATTGCAGATTGTAATCGATAATCGCAGTAATCAGAATTAAAGGAGTTAATGAAAATCGACAAATTATTACCTGAGGCTGAAGTTTGATGATATCGGTTGGGGATGCGTGGGCTTAACTGTTCACGTGGTGGTCGATAATCGCTGGTCTAGGGTTTTTGATAATCGCCGATCTAGGATGGTCGATAATCGCCGGTCTAGGATGGTCGATAATCGCCGATCTAGGATGGTCGATAATCGCCGATCTAGGATGGTCGATGATCGCCAATGTAGGATGTTGAATAAGCAAAAGGGAAATGGTTTTCAGTAACTGTGTTCGATAATTCGCCAGTAGACATTAGAGCGTGGATGTATTTTTTTTTCGTGTGGAAGGGAGAGGGAGCATCGCGTTCAGAAGAACGTGTTCAAAAGAGCGTGGAACAGAAGGGTAGTTTGGTCATCTCATAAAGACACGGTTGATGCTTATTGGACGAAGTATCATTATTAGTAGTAAAGATGTAATGTAAATTAAATTAAATTAAATCAGTTGAAATACACTTAGAGGAAGGGCTATGTGTGGCTAAGGCTGGTGATGGCAAGGCAAGCTAAAGTAGTAGGGAATTGCCAGCATTAAATCATCTTATTTTTTATTTGATTCACATGTAGAATTCGTTAAACTATTTGCATGGTGAGATTATATCGTTTAGGTGAGTTAAACCATATTTTTGATATTTTTTATTCACTATTTACATGCTAGAACAAAATGTGGATTAAATTGGATGATTTATACTATGATACTGTTGATTTGGATGCTTCATGATTGTGAGATTATAAATTTGAAATCCAGAATTGGAATTAAATAATGAAAAACCTATTTCAATTATAAACTGAAAATAGTATTTAGCAAGCTATAAAAGATGTTAATAAATATTGATGGTTATTTAAATAATTAAAGGATGTTTAATTAACTTTTATAATCAATACGATTTCAATAAAATTATTACGTTGGCATATGAATGGTTATGGGATGGTAATAGACCACTATAAATTTATACACTGAATTTTGGGGACTTGTAGAAATAAATTTATACACTGAATTTTGGGGACTTAATCTATAAAAGGTATTTGACGAAGAAACAGAAGCGATATCTTATAATCCATTGTTTTGAACTTTTTGAAATGATAATGTCACGTATTATCAATAATAAATAAGTTAATATTTTCACATAGTGATGGTATTTTTATATAACGAAATTGTAAGTTGGTTGTTTAAAATTAAAAAAATTAATTTACATTTATTTGCTTGTTTGTAATAAAATACGATAAATATGAAATCGTACGTTATTTATTAGAACGAATATTTAAGGATATTTTTAATATTTTTTTGTCTAAAATTAATTATCGAACGATTAAGGGACATTCACTATTTAATATTGGGTAAAATAAATATTTTGGAAAATTTGTTTAAGATATTATTTATCATTATAAGTTGAAAATCTATCTTAAACATTTACTTTAAGTGTAAAATTATATATACACTTACTTGTATAATTCTTCAGTATTTTCCGCAATATCGATCATTTTTTGTAACTTGTCAAATAATGATTTTCAGTGTTTCATCATTTAATAAGTTGTGAGAGAGATATTTTCATATATCTATTTTTTGAGGAAAATACGGAATATTAACAATATTGAATATAACTTTCAATAAATATTACTTTTTTAAGAAAATAAAAGAGTAACTTTTAATACTGGACTTGTGTGCTAAGTTCTTCCGTCTTAGCTGACTGGTTTCAGGCCCGCTACTTGGATTGATGATATTTTTGGCCCATGTCATCATAGTCAACAACTTGCTACTCGAGGAAAACTTGATGTTTTCTTTCAACTATATGAAGTGTGGGACGTCCTTATTATGCCATTGCATGGTAACTTTAAGACTTTTCAGTTGGACGTGTCTTCTTTTAGGTGTAGGAGTGTTGCATCACTTTTTAGAAGTAGGTAGAAAGTTGTGTTGTTTTGTCCACTTCTTTTTAGTGAGGGTTATAAATAACTTATAATTTTGCCATTTAACACATGGTAAACAATATTTTTATAAGATATTAAGTAACGCTCTTTATTAGGATATTTGGTATGTTTTTGTTGGAATTTTTGATCGACGGGTCATCTTTTTTTCACATTTCGTTCCCCTACTTTAATAAATGAGTATTTCTTATAATACTACTGTAACGCCCCACCTCTATACTCACAATAACAAAGAGTATTAAAAGAAATACTGTCTATTATTATGAAGAATAAGGCTGGATAGGAGCGGCCATCCGTAGTTGGCCTTACACTAGTATTGGTTACCTCGATAGGAGTGGTATATATTTTAAATTTTTCCATCTCTTATTTATTCACTCCCATCGACATACCCAATTCCAGTATAAAACGAACTATGATGGTTCATAATTGTTTAGGACAATATATATAATACTAACACAGATACAAAAAGATGCGGAACACAGATAACAAAAGTCTCATATATATATAACTGATGTCAGTTACAATACATTTGACACAATACATATGATACAACTACAACTGTCGACTCTTGAGGTTATATATACACGTACATTATCAACTAATATACATGAATACATATCACCCTATACTATGACACGACTACTCCAAAAGATGTGAAAAGTCTTCATAGCTCAAACAGCAACTCAAAGCAGGAAATCTACAACCTAAAATAACTCGGGTCTGACCCGAGTATTAAATTCAAAAGAAAATAATACACGGGTCAGTCTAATTCAAACTCAGTATTTAGTGCATATAAGCAATAATAATCAAATATCAAATAAACGACAGTCACAGAGATCTCGTATATCCGACTCCTCGATAAGAGAATCGGATAATGGCAGATATAACACTAAACAGTGTTAAACTACATATCAACAGATCCAGATCATCAATAAAGATAGATAAAAAGATTATCAATGAAGATAATTTAGAAAACATCAGAATTGTCTAAACGACAATTAACAACAAAATCTAATTATTAAATAAATAATTAGAAACTCATAATCAATTTATCTAGAAGAGAATTAGACAACAACAAAATAATCAATTTAAAACATCAACTCTGGTAGGGCTGCAGTATACGCACGGGTATACTGCCTCGCCACTACAACCTGAAATACACAAAAGATCAACGAACCAAAATCAAATGAAGATTCAAATCTCAATGCCACGGCCTCAATGGTCGAAGCAGACAGACATGGACAATGTGCACGTATGTACACATTGAAAATTTACAAAAGAACATGAGGTCAAACCCAAAATAACGGATTCAACTCAAGTGAATTTGAAAACAAATCCAAATGCATTAATGCAATGCAAACCAACAAGGGCAATCTGCAACAAAACTGCAGTCACCTCAAACCAGCATATAAATCATATACAGCAAGCTCCAGATGGTACGCAAGTAAAAAGGCAACAATAGAAGAAGCACAAATGAAACAGAGGAGACATAAGGAAGTACAGACCACATATGCAAGAAATTGCCGTGGATACAAATGCATCACTGAGATCAATATACAATGTGTACAGCCACTAGCACAT
Source organism: Allium fistulosum (assembly GCA_030737815.1). Lineage (NCBI taxonomy): Eukaryota > Viridiplantae > Streptophyta > Magnoliopsida > Asparagales > Amaryllidaceae > Allium > Allium fistulosum. The sequence goes on from CM060902.1 coordinate 1,031,871,303, forward strand.
ATAGATATACAGTATGAATTACAAGGAATGAGGACTCAATGCACGAATTCAAAGAACAATGGACAACAGACTGTACATGATGGCAGCAAAACATCAAGACAATACCCCAAAGAAAACATCAAGGTCAGGTCTGGACAGCATGAATAGATAAGCACATGTATGCAACAGTGTAAAGCAAGGCTATTACCGGGTGCAACAGATACAAATGTAGACTGTACATGATCTGTGCAGTGAAACCAAGGCATGGATGTAGACAGAACTACACATGAAGTTCTAAAGTGAAGACTGTATAGTGTAATATGAAGATACTGCATCATGAAAGCATATGCAGACTCGACTAACAAGTTCAGGTCAAAAGAAGAGTAACTGCAATCATCCAAGTACAAAGGCAAATACCACCTGAATGCTACAGGACTCAAGCGAATGCAACTGCGAAATATAGCAAATGCACATGTACCAGTTCAACTCAAGAGCAACACAACACAAGTGTATATAAGCAACAATGCACTGTACATCGAGTGATACAACAATGCAACACTACTGACACTTAAAGCAGTGTCACTGAGTAATGCAAGCAGGATGCAACTACACAAGTCAAAGAAGTCACAACTCAAACTGCAGTCCAATAAAATAAATTCAATGTCAAAGCAAAGGTGATGGCCGAAGCCAACAAAAATTTACGAAACCAAAATTTACAGAGAATCAAGACCAATACAGGTTCTTCCTATCTCAAAATCAGATCGAAAAAAACGAAACTGCAGTTGAAAGAGCATGGTACAGTTCGAACCATACCAAAACCGAGCAACTACAAATATACATGTATGCATATATTTATATATATATATATATATGTATACACATACATATCTATCTCATTTGAAACAGTACCAAAAATCAAAATAGTTCAAGAGGCCTGGAGTCGTGAAACGGAAATGCAAATTCACAAACAAGTCAGTTTCTCCATCTCAAACCAAAAGAATTCAAAGCCGTGTTATCTCAAAATCGAACAATTATCAAAATCCCAATGAAACTGCAATTGCAAACATGAACAATTGCTACCAGTTAATTAAACAATGTCAAATATGCTACAGGGTGAACATACAAGCAAAAAAAAGAACCACCAACAAAATCAAAGTCGTCGGTTTCAAATAATCAAGCAACGAATTTCGAACATGGCCGAAGTCAAACAGAATCAATTCGAAGGCCAGAGAGTTCAAGCAGTAGTTTCAAACAAAAATCACAGCTATGGAAATCAAAACCACTGATGGCCAAAGAAATCAACATGAGTTTAAATTAGATGCGAGTGATAAGTCACTCACCTTAATCGCCAAATCGAAGCAACGGCGAGCTCAATCAAGTAGCCGCGAACCTCTCAAGAGGCGATCGATCTATAGAGCAAGAAAATGGAACTCGAACGAGCATCTGAAATCGGCAACCATGAATTTACTGAAACCCTGATTAATTTTGAATTTGGGGACGAGGACGAATGAACTTGACCGCCATTTATTCTCGTTTGTTTACTTTAGGGTTTTCAAAATTGAATGAATGGAGAAAGTGGAACGGGTGTTGGATTTTATCACGGCACCAACAAGAAGAACATAGGCCAAGATTCAAAGCCCACGAACCATTAACTAATTTGTAATTTGTAAAAGAATTTAAACTGGATAAAAATTCCAAACAGCGATTAACAACAATTTTTATCGTCATTGGACGAAAATAAATCGTTATAAAACTCCGGGTTGTCACAAACTCCCCTCCTTATAGAAATTGCATCCCCGCAATTTTCATAATTAAGGTTGTCAATAACAATTATTTTTCTAACATAAACTGGTTAAGCTAGAAAAATAAAGATCGAGAACACCAACACCGAAGAAAACTTTTAATTCCATAAAAGAAGTTCACAAATTCTCACAAAATCTAATCATCTAATAGATAATCAGAAAACAACAAAACTGAATAAATGCAATTATCAGCAATATTCAATTATCAATTAGATAATTAGAATACAGAAATCACAAAACAGCAATATCTAATTATCAACAAAGATAATTAGAAAACAAAATTCGCAAATCGCAAAACTGCAAATATCTAGTTATCCAACAGATAAATAGAAAACACGAACTTTATAATCAGCAAACTATAACTATCAACAGAGATAGATAGAAAATAGCAGTTTAATATAATCAACATAATCTAGAATCAATTAGAGACTAGAAAATCTTACAATCAGCAAAATTAGCAATTGCCTAATTATCAAAACGATAATCAGAAATCCCAAATCAACAATTATTCAATTGTCAAAAACGATAATTAAATCTCAAATCAACAAATATTTAATTATCACAAACGATAATTAAATCTCAAATCAACAAATATTCAATTATCAAAAACGATAATCAAATCTCAAATCAACAAATATTCAATTATCAAAAACGATAATCAAATCTCAAATCAACAAATATTCAATTATCAAAAACGATAATCAAATCTCAAATCAACAAATATTCAATTATCAAAAACGATAATCAAATCTCAAATCAACAATATTCAATTATCAAAAACAATAATCGAATCTCAAATCAACAAATATTCAATTATCAAAAACGATAATCGAATCTCAAATCAACAAATATTCAATTATCAAAAACGATAATCAAATCTCAAATCAACAAATATTCAATTATCAAAAACGATAATCAAATCTCAAATCAACAAATATTCAATTATTCAATACAGTATACATGTACACATACTCTTATGGAATTAACTCATTTTAATTCCATAGTTCAGCTATAAATCTCGATTTATCAATTTAATTTGGTCATATCTCTTTGCCATTGAACACCATGTGTGCATTGCAAGGGACTCAATTCTGTTAAACCCTGCACAAAGGCCTATAGGACTTAAACAAGTCATGCACATACCCATCATACTCCTTATGATGAATAAATCAAGGCTTATCTCCTAGATTAGTTTTATAATCTAGTGACCAGTCTCATTTCTTATTTCTGAAAATTTCAACTGTCCATACTTTCATTCATGAAAATAATGCTTTATTTCATTTTTCCAGTTGTCTCATTCAAAATTTGTTTTATCACTTGCATATCTTCTATATTCAAGAATGTCATGATCTCTTAAACAAATCCAGTAGAATTCTATAAAAATTCTTATACTTAATTCTATTGTGAACATAGGGTAAGGTTTTAGAGAAAAACCCATAAAACATTTTAGCTTTAGATCTGAACAAATCAGCACATAAATAATTTATTGCATTGTTCATCTCTAATTTAAAACAATCTAGACATAAGCATGCACCTCCTTTGTTCACACTGCCTAGCTTATTTTCCAGTTCCATTTTACATTTTTATATGGTCTAAACTCTTGCCTTTGAACACAAAGTGTGCATTGCAAAGGACTCAATTCTGTTAACCTTTGCACAGAGGCCTTCAAGACTTGAACAAGTCATGCACATACCCATCATCCACCTGATGATGAGTAGATCAAGGCACCTCTCCTAAATTACTTGGTAATTTAGAGACCATACATATTTATTCATTAAAGGAATTTTTCTTTTTAACTCCAGAAATACTCTTGTAATCCTTCTTCATTTCATAAGTAGGGAATTTAATTTTCTTAAAAATCATATCTAAACATACCAACATTCATACCAAATTTCACAACCCATTTCAAAGTCAGTTCTGCTTGATCACATTTTTTTTCAATATTGCTTTGTTCATATCAATTTTTAAATGAACTAGACATGAGCATAAACCTCTTTATTCATACTGCCTAATCCATTATTATTATTCAATACCCTATTTCTCAGTAAATTAATCAATTTTTTTTTTATAAAAACTGAGTCATAAACTCATTTCTGTAATGAGGTTATATGATTGATTAAACAATTTTCAAAACAAAATTAGCCAATGCCAAAACAAATCAAAACAGCAACCAAAAATTCAACCAAAATGCCATTCATGATCATCATATATTTATTCAGAGAAATAAAGATTAACAGAAATCATAATATGATTTTCATATAAAATAATTGGCTGCCCTTACTTGGGTCTTAATGCCATAAATCTCATAAGTGATTATCACTCACCTTCCTCTTCTTTTGAAAGTGCAAACTGTTAAAAATTTTATAAATTTTTTTTCATTTTAAAACGATTTTCCAATTACGCGATTAAAGCAGCAATATTAGTAACAATTTCGAAAAGGAAATTGTACTTCCCAAAACACCGTAAAATTGTATCTCAAAATCATCATTGCGGAATAACTGCTTGAAAATCCACTTTTAAAAATTCGACGGTTATTGAAGCCAAAGCGACAGAAATTTTTAAACGTCAAAATTTACATCAAAATGTTATATCAATGAATTTTCATTCATCAAAATGCCACAAAACACCGTGCTTCAAAATTTAGCACCGATGTAATAATCCCGTTATAAAATAACGGCAACAAAATACGTTTAAACCAAACACCGGTTCAACGTTAAATTAATGCAGTAACGTGCAACTCAAATTTGCACGTACTACAAAATAAACAAAGAATTCATTCGAATGTATCTTCAGTGAAGATAATTCAAAACAGCTAAATCTAATCAATATATGATTAGCATAAAAGAAAACCAGCAAAGATCTCAACAAAAATCACATAACTGCAATCGTTTCGAATCCTCAATTCGGATTCGAAATTCTCAAAGAAACAAAATAAACACAGCTATGTAAACAACAAATGAAATTTATTTCAATTTCATATTTCAATTTTTTTTTAATCAAAAAGATTACCAGTTGTACTCAGCGAAGACAGTTTAACTGTTTCCGCTGCGCACTCTGATAAACAGAACACAATTTAATCAAATCAACAAAACACAGTTTCACTTTTATTTTTAAATAAAGATATTTAAAAATTTCATCATAATTTCAAAATTTTAGTTTTGACTCAAATCATAAATAAAACATCGACCAATAGTTGTAACACATGTTCCATCTAAGTTATGTTTTATATTATGTCCATAAACCCCAAGCTCTGATACCAACTGTAACGCCGCACCTCTATACTCACAATAACAAAGAGTATTAAAAGAAATACTGTCTGTTATTATGAAGAATAAGGCTGGATAGGAGTGGCCATCCGTAGTTGGCCTTACACTAGTATTGGTTACCTCGATAGGAGTGGTATATATTTTAAAATTTTTCCATCTCTTATTTATTCACTCCCATCGACATACCCAATTCCAGTATAAAACGAACTACGATGGTTCATAATGGTTTAGGACAATATATATAATACTAACACAGATACAAAAAGATGCGGAACACGGATAACAAAAGTCTCATATATATATATAACTGACGTCAGTTACAATACATTTGACACAATACATATGATACAACTACAGCTATCGACTCTGGAGGTTATATATACACGTACATTATCAACTAATATACATGAATACATATCACCCTATACTATGACACGACTACTCCAAAAGATGTGAAAAGTCTTCATAGCTCAAACAGCAACTCAAAGTAGGAAATCTACAACCTGAAATAACTCGGGTCTGACCCGAGTATTAAATTCAAAAGAAAATAATACACGGGTCAGTCTAATTCAAACTCAGTATTTAGTGAAAGGGACGCGGAAGATGATCTTAAGGCTATTTAACACTAGAGGGGGGGTGAATAGTGTTTTAAGAATTTCTTTAAAACTTCTTTGATTTAAATTGAATTAAATAACTTAATGCAAATACACAATCACAGATCAAATCACAGAATCACAAACAAATGCAAATATAAATAAAAAGCAAGTAAAGGAAAGAACACACCAGGAATTTTATATTGGTTCGGTGTTACCCTACATCCAGTCCCGCACAACCCGTACGGCTTTCTATTCAACAATAATCTAGATTACAATCCCTCGATTCCAAGGCAACGAGGTACACCCTCCAGATTCTCAGGTCTCTGGGTAGAACCACTTGATTCACAGGACACAAGTTCACCCGATCGATTTCCAAGGACACGATCACACCTTTATAACCCCACACAAGTTTCTTTGAGTACAAATATATCTATAACTCTGATAAGCACTGAGATTCTTTGAAGAGAGTGGTAGAGAATCAAACTAGAGATATTCTGGTTTTGATTCACTTAAGATTTCGGCAGAATATGGATAGGATGATTAGAAAATAAGATAAGAGAGTAAAGAGGAGAGAAAAATAAAGAAGTAGTATTTTGAAAACGTCCATAACAGTCTCTATTTATAGAGAATGAATGGATGTGTCCATTCAAAGAGGTTTAAACGAATAGACACTTCTTTTGAAAACAACCTTTGCTGTAACGGGAAGCATGTCGACATGACAGGTAAATAGGATGTCGACATGGTCTAGTAAAAAGTGATGATTTGCTTTACTTTGAAAATGATGATTTAAAACATATGCAACTTTATTCAAATGGACTCTATGTATTTGTAGAAGGTATTTAGAAGTAGAAATACTTATGAATGTATATATGTATATATACTAAAATATATTTAAAATCAAAGTAAATAAACTAAAGTAAATATAATATTAAAATAGATTTTGAGGCTAAAATATCAAGGACAATTTTGAAATCAAAATATAACAAAATGATAAATATGATTTTGAGGCTAAAACATTTTTGGAAATGTGAACGAAGGTTTTTCTTTTGAAAAGGAATATTTGAAAATCATTTTATAAAACAAGAGATAATTTTGAAAATCATTTTGAATCAAAATTAGTGGATAACAAAATAGGGCTACTATCCGTTCCACTAGATATTTCGTGAGTTCCATCTCACTAGGGTTCCATCCCTTTAACAAGAACGAAGTGGATTCCATTCCACGAGTAAATTGGATAAAAAAGAATGATAGTGCTTTCAAGGAGTTTTAACAAATATCTAACCTAACTATATTATTTGTCTTGAACTCTTGAATATCTTTAATCTCATGAGTCTTCAATCTTGAACTCTTGATCTTTGTCTTCATCAATTTTGTTTTCTTTACTGTACAGTCTTCTTTTGTTGATACCTGCATATAGATTTCCTGCACATATATATTTTATAACACTTCTATAGTTGTTGTCATCAAAACCACTATCCTATGGACTAACATTTAGTGCATAGAAGCAATAATAATCAAATATCAAATAGACGACAGTCACAGAGATCTCGTATATCCGACTTCTCGATAAGAGAATCGGATAATGGCAGATATAACACTAAACAGTGTTAAACTACATATCAACAGATCCAGATCATCAATAAAGATAGATAAAAAGATTATCAATGAAGATAATTTAGAAAACATCAGAATTGTCTAAACGACAATTAACAACAAAATCTAATTATTAAATAAATAATTAGAAACTCATAATCAATTTATCTAGAAGAGAATTAGACAACAACAAAATAATCAATTTAAAACATCAACTCTGGTAGGGCTGCAGTATACGCACGGGTATACTGCCTCGCCACTACAACCTGAAATACACAAAAGATCAACGAACCAAAATCAAATGAAGATTCAAATCTCAATGCCACGACCTCAATGGTCAAAGCAGACAGACATGGACAATGTGCACGTATGTACACATTGAAAATTTACAAAAGAACATGAGGTCAAACCCAAAATAACGGATTCAACTCAAGTGAATTTGAAAACAAATCCAAATGCATTAATGCAATGCAAACCAACAAGGGCAATCTGCAACAAAACTGCAGTCACCTCAAACCAGCATATAAATCATATACAGCAAGCTCCAGATGGTACGCAAGTAAAAAGGCAACAATAGAAGAAGCACAAATGAAACAGAGGAGACATAAGGAAGTACAGACCACAGATGCAAGAAATGGCCGTGGATACAAATGCATCACTGAGATCAATATACAATGTGTACAGCCACTAGCACATATAGATATACAGTATGAATTACAAGGAATGAGGACTCAATGCACGAATTCAAAGAACAATGGACAACAGACTGTACATGATGGCAGCAAAACATCAAGACAATACCCCAAAGAAAACATCAAGGTCAGGTCTGGACATCATGAATAGATAAGCACATGTATGCAACAGTGTAAAGCAAGGCTATTACCGGGTGCAACAGATACAAATGTAGACTGTACATGATCTGTGCAGTGAAACCAAGGCATGGATGTAGACAGAACTACACATGAAGTTCTAAAGTGAAGACTGTATAGTGTAATATGAAGATACTGCATCATGAAAGCATATGCAGACTCGACTAACAAGTTCAGGTCAAAAGAAGAGTAACTGCAATCATCCAAGTACAAAGGCAAATACCACCTGAATGCTACAGGACTCAAGCGAATGCAACTGCGAAATATAGCAAATGCACATGTACCAGTTCAACTCAAGAGCAACACAACACAAGTGTACATAAGCAACAATGCACTGTACATCGAGTGATACAACAATGCAACACTACTGACACTTAAAGCAGTGTCACTGAGTAATGCAAGCAGGATGCAACTACACAAGTCAAAGAAGTCACAACTCAAACTGCAGTCCAATAAAATCAATTCAATGTCAAAGCAAAGGTGATGGCTGAAGCCAACAAAAATTTACGGAACCAAAATTTCTAGAGAATCAAGACCAGTACAGGTTCTTCCTATCTCAAAATCAGATCGAAAACAACGAAACTGCAGTTGCAAGAGCATGGTACAGTTCGAACCATACCAAAACCGAGCAACTACAAATATACATGTATGCATATATATATATATATATATGTATGTATGTATGTATGTATACACATACATATCTATCTCATTTGAAACAGTACCAAAAATCAAAATAGTTCAAGAGGCCGGAGTCATGAAACCGAAATGCAAATTCACAAACAAGTCAGTTTCTCCATCTCAAACCAAAAGAATTCAAAGCCGTGTTATCTCAAAATCGAACAATTATCAAAATCCCAATGAAACTGCAATTGCAAACATGAACAACTGCTACCAGTTAATTAAACAATGTCAAATATGCTACAGGGTGAACATACAAGCAAAAAAAAGAACCACCAACAAAATCAAAGTCGTCAGTTTCAAATAATCAAGCAACGAATTTTGAACATGGCCGAAGTCAAACAGAATCAAATCGAAGACCAGAGAGTTCAAGCAGTAGTTTCAAACAAAAATCACAGCCATGGAAATCAAAACCACTGATGGCCAAAGAAATCAACATGAGTTTAAATTAGATGCGAGTGATAAGTCACTCACCTTAATCGCCAAATCGAAGCAACGACGAGTTCAATCAAGTAGCCGCGAACCTCTCAAGAGGCGATCGATCTATAGAGCAAGAAAATGGAACTCGAACGAGCATCTGAAATCGGCAACCATTAATTTACTGAAACCCTGATTTTGAATTTGGGGACGAGGACGAATGAACTCGGCCGCCATTTATTCTCGTTTGTTTACTTTAGGGTTTTCAAAATTGAATGAATGGAGAAAGTGGAACGGGTGTTGGATTTTATCACGGCACCAACAAGAAGAACATAGGCCAAGATTCAAAGCCCACGAACCATTAACTAATTTGTAATTTGTAAAAGAATTTAAACCGGATAAAAATTCCAAACAACGATTAACGATAAATTTTTATCGTCGTTGGACGAAAATAAATCGTTATAAAACTCCGGGTTGTCACAACTACACATTTATATTATATATATAAAATCTTGAATTTTCATGTGTATACTTTTGACGCTTAATATACAATCTTAACTGCATTACCTATGTCATTTTCTTACGACACTTTGAATGTTTATGATTTATTTATTCTTGTTCTGTTTAACTCACACTAGACTATCCAGTTTCATTCGAATAATATATTTTTTATAAAACTTGGGTTAGTCTCTATTTGATAGGTTAATCTGCCTTATCAACTGGACCTTTGAAGTAGAAGTATCCATTTTATTTTTGTTGTCGTGTACTCATGCGTTGTACTATTCATTTATGTATTTATTGAGTCATCTTATGTGTCTATTTTAGAAGTAGTGAGATATTCTATTTGATGTATTATTTTGGAGGACATATATTTGTATTAAACTCAGTATTCTGATATGATTTTATTTCTAAGATTTTATCCTATGCACCTTAAGTTTTGTGAAAATCCATGTACAGTTTTGGCCCTCCAACGCATTCCACGAACGTCCGCTTCACAGATTACAGATTACGTGGTCTTGGCAAGACTTGTTTGTAACAAAAAGAATTCTCAATGTTACGTGCTACCAATCCCACAAATATAACATGTTATTTGCCATATTTTCTTGTAATGTGCGACTTATCGTTCAACCCACACACTTTTAAATGCGAGCCAACCTAACAATTGAATACGAAATTTTTGATAAGTGATGTTTGTATAATCGCATTGAGTGTTAACCCGAGAGAATTCGTACATCGGATTGTTCATCAAATGCTTCATTCTACCGGTTTCTTACTCTTGGTTAGCATGGGGCAGGCCAGGCTAAACAATCAGACGCTAACACCGTATATTTTTATTTTTTTTGCTTTCACTATGCAATAGCGACTGATACTTTTTTGATTAGGTGTTTCGGCGGCCTGAAAGATTTTCCATCTTATCATCTTCGCATTTTCATGTGGTGATTTTATGGTATACCGAACATGTTGCCGCTTCGTGTGCCCATCATATCCACAGAATTTTCAGTCAACGTTCCCATCGTTAAACTCAGGCATTGCATGCTTCCCAATGTCGCTCGTGTTAATCAAGCAATTAAATTTCTCATGATGATTGCATATATTAGAATGAAGCATAACATTTAAAATGCAGGGAAACATGATATGTCAATGATCAAACAAGAGACAATCTAATCACATGTTCGTGTCCATAGTCATCCTCAGTTTCTTAGCAAGATCATCACTGTTTAAAAATGCTATTCTATTTTCAGATATTTTTACTTCACAAATTGATTTAGCGTGTAAAACAACAGTTTCAGACATTTCAAGTTGGCAAAAAAAAAAAAGGGTTTCTTATCAAAACAGAAAACAGATTAAAAGTGGTGTGCAATTGACAACATGTTACTATAAATTTGAAACATTCATCAATCATAGTGCTAAGTTGGTAGCTGTTTCTCAAAAGTTTGTGATCTTACTCTGAAAAACCCTTAAAAACATGAGAGTTGTATAATTTCTTATGTATTGCTACATTGTGCTAAATTTTATAACAAAAATGTCATAAAGAACTTTTTTACCCACCAAATTGGTCGTTTGCAATTTCAGATGCAAAAATGAGATTCAAAATCAAGTAACTCAATGCACATGCAACTTAAATTCTATTCGGTATTGCATTTATTACAACTTTAGGGTACGTAGCAGTAATAAATTTAGAATATCATATCATAATTGCATTGACAATCAAAAATGTGATCATTATCAACCAATGATGTCTCATGTTCCCATGTAATCACGGCTGATTTCAATGGGCACAGAGGACATATAATATTGAGACCAAACTATTTGATCCCAATCTTAATATCACAAACAGAATTAAGTATACCATTTCTCTTTTTTTTATTTACAATCTTATCGTAGAAACATGATGAACATGAAGAACTTTTTCCTTACAATCACACTTGTCTTTGATACAGTAATATCCAACAAATCGCTTTCTTTTAATGTAATCCAAATTTGGAAAACTGATACCATTAGTCTCACCTACCAATCCATTACTCTTTGACTTTGTTTGATTACTGGCTTTCTACCTATAAACAAATTAATCAAAGCAGATCCATTAATCAAAAATGTAATAATAAGTCGGCATTTTATGGCACATCTGTCAAAAGTTAGCGTTGCGTTTTGATATATATTCTACGATATGAAGTGATCTGAATTCCGTTGCTATTTTGCATACGGACACAAATCTTACTAAATTCTATAAAAGAAATCTTTGAAAGTCTTTGAAAATATCCCTTGTTTTGCCATGAAGTTATTGTTCTAATTTGATCATCAATATGTAAAAGCAAAATTGTGCGCGGTTCTATAGTTTTTTAACTGTAAAATCTGTATTTGTGGTTCTGTGAAACAATGGGAAGGTTTCAACACTTTTTCAAACAACCAACCAAGAGTAATTCAACGGTAGTTATATAAACTGAAGATTACTTAATCCGGACCTCAAAATGCAAGTTGATTCAATCTTGTTGACATATGAAGTATGCCTTAAACCATCCTTTTACTATTGGTAAATTTTGACCTTTGTGTGTTTAAATAATGAGCTTAAGACTTCCTATCTTAGTCCGGTAGGCTAACTGCTTCCAATGCGTGTGTTATACATTGCAATTTACCAAACGAGCGATTCAACCATGTGATCAAATTCTACAGTGAATAATGAAAGAAAAAAGGGTAAAAATTAGTTAAATGGATGAAAAAGGAAGAGAGAACCGAATTAGAACAAAGGTCCAAAGGAAGTCAAATTCAACGAAAATGCACCTACCAACACATGTATATGTCCCACCAACCCGGCTACCTATATTCACACACACCATTCCATGTACATGACATGAGCACCCTAATCATATATGCATAAATACCCATTTCCCATTCTCATCACATAGAAAGAAAAGAAAAGAAAAAAGCAGTGTGATAATCAAGAGGTAGAAATGGGTGACGTGGGGGAAATCCATTCGACACCGATGACTCCAAAAGGCCGTACACCGCCTGTATCGGCACCTCCATCCCAATTCCACTCTCCGTCCCTAACAAGATCTCCGCTTCTAACGCCAACACCTAAGACGCCAAGAACGCCACGTTTTTTGATGACTCCGATAGCGAGTCCGATGAGGAAGGCGGTGGCCAACATGAGGAGCTACTTGGAGGAAGTCGGCCACATCACCAAGCTCGATCCTCAGGATGCTTGGTTGCCTATTACCGAGTCTAGGAATGGCAACGCTTACTATGCTGCTTTTCATACTTTGAGCTCTGGGATTGGTTTCCAGGCTTTGGTTTTGCCTGTCGCCTTCATCGCTCTTGGCTGGTGAGCATTTTTTTCAAATTAAATCTTAACACTACTAGTCCAGCTTTTAAGGTGCGCCAGTTCCTTACTTTTGAACCAAAGCATAACATACTGTTTATCTCTATTTCTTTTTTAATATAAATGCTTCAAATTAGACCTTGTGTGAATATAGTTAGAGAATAAAATATATTAACATTAACTAGGTCAATGATTCTTTTTGTACTTTACAAATGTTTAATCAAAGTCTAAATGGAAAAATATATCCAGCAACAAAACAATACTAGCACATAGCTTTCACTAAATAATTCTGACTTTCTTAAATTATGTTTTACCAATCTATGATAACTTGTTTTATATTTACTGAAGGTATAACAAAACGCAGCAAAAAGGTTATTCCTTGTCTATTTGCAAGGAAATGAATCCTCAACATTATATCTAATTGTTTCTTCTTTCATAAAAGATTGAATGTAGTGCAAATGATCTATCCTCTGAAAGAAAAAGAGAGAATAGAGCCCAAATCGCACAATACAGAAATGTTAAATGCTGTTATGCACCACACACAACATGATAAAAACTTTCCTCATGATACCTAGCTACAACTGCATCACATAAAGTCCTGAAGCTTAAACTTTGGCAATATGTAAAGTTACGGTTGCTCAAACGTCGGTTTCAGTATATGGGTACACCAATTTAACTTATGTCAATTTCTATCTTCCATTACTTCAATAATTAGGGAATAGCCTAACAGGATGAAAATATACAAACTTTCTCAGCATTCACACCATATTCTGCTAAGCTGGCATCTATCCATATCTGTATCTGCATGTAATACAGTTGCACGCCTACCAAGGAAAATATTGTTGCCATGACAATGACATTGCTGTCCAAACATTAAACTAACTTATGAATATTTACGAAATAAACAAGCTGTATAGCTTTCAAAGAGTTTTTGGGTCATAGACGTCTCTAAAATGGAGAGAGACTTGATAAATAATACATCCAATTTGAAGATTTATCCTACCAAGTAGCACAGATGTCCCACTCAGACTGTAAACAAAACAAATGACATCTAATGCTTAGGAATCCAGACTATGTCCATATCCTTATCATATCAGTTTCACCAAATGACGCATGTACTAGTGGTTACAATAAATAAATATCTTTCCCTATTTCAATATATGCAGGACATGGGGAATTATAATTCTTACCTTGGCATTTATCTGGCAAATGTACACCCTCTGGATACTGGTACAACTACACGAATCTGTATCCGGTACCCGTTACAGCAGATATCTCCAGCTTGCTACTTCAGTTTTTGGTATTCCCACTACACCTATTTCCGATCGATATACAAAAACCAGGCAACAAATTAAATGAATAATCAGTTGATAATAATATATAACAAACAACATATTTTCAGGCACAAAACTCGGAAATTTCCTTGCTTTCTTCCCAACCATGTACTTATCGGCAGGAACATGCTCTGCTTTGATAATAGTTGGTGGGGGGACAATGAAGCTATTCTTTGAAACTGTATGTGGGTCCACATGCAGTTCACAGCCTCTCACAGCCATCGAGTGGTACCTCGTATTCACTTGCCTAGCGGTCATCCTATCTCAACTTCCAAATCTCAACTCCATAGCCGGAATTTCACTGATTGGAGCAATCACAGCCATTGTTTACTGCACAATGATATGGGTGGTATCAGTTAGTAAAAACAGACAACCAGGAATTTCATACAGTCAAGTAAAAGGAAAGTCAGACATCAACAATGTGTTGGCAATTCTCAATGCTCTTGGAATCATAGCTTTCGCCTTTAGAGGACATAACTTGGTGTTAGAGATTCAAGCAACCATGCCTTCTAGTCTAAAACACCCTTCACGTATACCTATGTGGAGAGGAGTAAAGTTTGGATATTCCATCATTGCATTTTGTCTGTACCCTCTAGCGATAGGTGGTTTCTGGGCTTACGGTAATTCGGTAAGCAACAATTTGTTTTTTTTTTATAAATTCCTAACTTACCCTTGAAATTTTAAACTTAACTTCAACTTAAAATGACAGATACCACAAAATGGGGTGCTTACAGCATTATTCGAATATCATAGTCGAGACACATCAAGTGTGATACTGGGGTTTACAGCCATGTTTGTAGTGATAAACTGCCTAGCCTCGTTCCAAATCTACGCAATGCCAGTATTCGACAACATGGAATCTGGGTACACGAGCAAACACAACAAACCATGTCCAAGATGGCTAAGATGTGCATTCCGTGTTTTCTTTGCAGCGGTTAGTTTCTTGATAGCAGTGGCATTTCCTTTCTTATCGGATCTAGCGGGCCTTATTGGTGGTATTGCACTACCTGTTACTTTGGCTTACCCGTGCTTCATGTGGATTTATATAAAGAAGCCGGAAAAATACAGTGTGATGTGGTATGTTAATTGGGGACTGGGAAGTCTAGGTATGGGGTTGAGTATCGTGTTGGTCATTGGAGGAGTGTGGAATCTTGTGCTAACAGGTCTAAAGCTTCGTTTTTTCAAGCCACAGTGATTGGTGTAGGAAGCTGTGATAGCTTGTAGCATGTAATAATACCATGTCGTGTGTGCATAAAGGAGTTTTTTTAAGGTGTTTTGCAAGTTATATTACCATATGCGATTGCAATGAGATCGTGTGTGATAGAGTAACTTATATAAGACAAAACTGAAAGGTTTAACCATATGTTCTAATTTTCAAACCGCGTTGATTAGAAGAGAGAGTTCAGATTTAGTCGTGTGTGCTACCATATGGTCCTTATCAAGAGAGTAAAAGCATACTGTGTTGGAGGAGTATACTGCTTCATTTACAATATACAACAATATAATAAGCTTGTTTATTTTAGATTATCTTATTATACAATTATATATAGGGCTGTCAATCGGTACCCGAAAAATCCGATATTCGTCCGAATTCGTATTCGAAAATATGAAATATATCTGTTATCCGCCGTTATCTGAAAAGCGGATATACGAATATCCGATATTCGAAAAGCTTTCCGGATACGGATATGATTATTGTGTTATCCGTATCCGAAAAATATCTGTCTGATTAACTGATGCATATATATGTTTAATTAAAATTATATTTAATATATGATTTTCCAACTATTTCCTAACCATTGGATGTTACTACGATATGATTTTTTGCTCATTTTTAGCGAAAACAGATAGTTTTAGTGTTTAATTTTTGAATATTTTTGGATACGCATACAAATATTAGTATAAAACAATGTTTTATCATCCCATTTTTTATTCCTTTGTTTTTTATGAACAGTAGTACAAAAACTGTTTTATGTTGATCCAAACATTTTCATTTATACTTTTAAATTTATTGATCATGGGTGGAGCGGATAAATATCTGATACCGTTGACTGCCCTTTATACATCAACACATGTACTATGATTTGTCAAATTATAGAAATATAGGCTGAGTATAAGAATCTTGGAAATAATAATCCAAGGAATGTTAAAAGAATTGAAGAATTTTGATACGATGGTTCGAAAATAAAATGTAAACAGAAGTATTTTCTTTTATTGTTGATGATTCAAAATGATACAACTGATTACAAAGATATGCAGTACATTGTTTTCTTTTATAGTGTACAAGTATTGTTTATGTGGGCTGTTGCTTAAAGGCCCAAGACTTGAAATAATTATATTGCTAACACTACAATAAAGGCAGCCTTTTGCGTTCGGTTGGCGACGGCTAAAATAAGCGGCCGTCACTAGCCGTCGCTAGCCGACGCAAGCTACGAATATATAGGTCAAATCCGCGAAACAGAAATCATTTTCCCTTTCCTACCAAATCCCCTAAACCTAAAACGACGAACCAGTTTTGCTCCTCTCCATCAGCTGCCTCCAGTCGCCTCGATCGTCTAAACCTCCAAAGTTTGCCGATATCTTCTTCCTCTTCAATTTCAGCTTAATCTAGGTATGATTAAAACCATAATTTCGAAAATTGATCGATTATGGATTAGAAATTGTTCATTATTCCGTATTAGATGGTGATAATAATGTATTAGTTGATTTGGGAAAATAATTAAAACCTTAATTTCGAAAATTAGTTGTTTATGGGTTTGAAATTGATGATTATTGTGTATTAGTTGATGATAATAGTGTATTAATTGATTTGGGATGTTAATTAGTGGTTTGATTGTTTAATTTATAATTAAAAATTAAAGTTGATTTAAAATCAAACATTTAGTGTATAATTATTGATTAATATGCTTATTGATAAGTTTACATGAATGTATGTTATGCTTATTGATAAGTTTACATGAATGTATGTTATAGTTTAAAACAACGTTTGTTATAGTTTTCGTGAAAATTAGTGTATAATTATTCATTAACATACTGCTAGATTGGTACGATTAAACATAAGTAATATTTTTCAATTAATTAATGTGTGTTAATTATAAGTGTTAGTGGTTAGTATAAAATAAATTTATTTTAATTTATTATTAGTGCTAACTTCAAATTTTAGTTTACAAAATCGTTAAATTAAAAATTTAAATAGTTAAATCAATTGTAAAATATGTTTTAAAAATTCAAATTTAGTTAATAAAATATTTAAATAGTTGAATGTATTATAAAATTAAGAAATGAAGTGAATGAAATAATAAATTAAGAAATAATAAATTTTAATTTGAAATATAAAAAAATAAAATTGAAACAAATATTCTACTAAAATCGACGCTAGCTTTTTCGTCAGCCGGCGACGGCCAGAATAAGCGGACAACGCTAGCCGTCACTAGTCGACACAGATCTGTGTACACGGATTAAAAACCCACGAACCTGAAAACTTTTCATTCTTTTGCACCAAAAAGTAAGGTTGATTTAAAATCCAAATATTAGTGTATAATTATTGATTAATATGCTTATTAATAAGTTTACGCGAATGTTTAGTATAGTTTAAAACAATGTTTGTTATAATTTGCGCAAAAATTAGTGTATAATTATTGATTAATATGTTGTTGGATAGTCAAATGAATTGTAAAATATGTTTTAAAATTAGTGTATAATTATTGATTAAAATAAGTGCAAAAATTAGTGTATAATTATTGACTAAAACTAGTGCAAACTTAAAATTTTAGTTTACAAATTCGATTCAAAATTTAAATAGTTAAATGAATTGTAAAATATGTTTTAAAATTTCAAATATAGTTAATAAAATATTTAGATAGTTGAATGAATTATAAAATTAAGAAATGAAGTGAAGTGAAATAACTGCTTAAGAAATAATAAATTTTAGTTTGAAATAATAATTTTTTTTGAAACAAATATTGTACTAAAATTGATTTTTTAATTAACTAAGAAATGAAATGTTAAGTATTATTTTAAAAAATACAACACAACAAATTAAAGCCTTTAGTCCCAAAAGGCTTTAATTTATTTTAGAAAATACAACAACAATATACTCCTTGTATGCAAAGTTATGCGTAGAAGAGAAGTGAAGTGAAGTACTGTCGAAATTAAACAGAAGTGTAGTGTATGAAGTCTTTAGTCCCAAAAGGCTTTGATTTTGTTGTAGACTAAATTTGGATGTTGTCGAAATTACTAGCATATATTTTAAAATTAGGTACAATGTTCGATTATTTTCTCGACCGTATTTGGATGTATGAAGTCAGAACTGGTATGAAAAGTTTGGTGAAGGAACATTTGTACAATGGTGTACACAAATTTATTAGATTCGCCGTATCTAATAGCGGAAATAATAAAGAACTTCGTTGCCCTTGTAGTAAATGCCAACATTTGAAGCATTGAAAACTAGATACAGTTAAAGTACATTTGTATAAATTTGCTTTTGTACCAAATTATTATTTGTGATATCGTCATGAAGAACTTACTGCACCTACACCTACACCTAATCTTTGTAGTGTCAGAGAACGATTATGTTATGACGAATCCAATAGAAGATATGATGGAAGATGCAGCACGATCAATGTTCCCTACCATTCAAGTTGACGATGGAAACGTAAATATCGAAGAAGAACCGAATGTGGGAGCGAAAAGAATTTATGATTTAGTGGATGCTGCTAAGAGGCCGTTGCGGGATGGTTGTAAAAGCGGAACCAAGTTATCAGTAACCGTTGAATACATCACCATGAAATCAAAAACAACTTTACAGAAGCTGGATTTACAGCAGTTGCACAAGTTGCAAAACGACATATGCCACTCAATAATCTGATGTGCGATCACTACAAGAAAAACAATCTTTTATAACGCTAATTTATAACGCGTTGTTTCATTGTGTTATTGTTTATTCTAGTTTTTCTATTTGGAGCCACTATTTGGTTGCGTAACGCTTTCTACTGCCAATTATTTCCTTTTGCCGCGTCCACATTTAATTATTTTGCTCTTTCCTCTTCCATAAATTATTTCCCTCTTTTTTTTCCCTCTTTCTGAAAATATTCTCTCTCCATAATCACAAAATTGGCTGATCCCAAACCAAACTGTTATCCTCATTCGATTCAAATTTTATTTGTTTTGCTCACTACTTGCTTCCTCTCTCACCAGCCCAAATCAAAAACCCGTTACCCCTAATTTGTTTTTGTCTTGAAAATTCGAACGCACACGATTGACAAAAAAAAAGGACGCATGATCCAGGCCAAGACAATTGATGCATGCGAAGATGGGTGTAGCACTTGTAGTGCCAACGTGATCGTGAGGCCACATCAACCTGGGAGCGAACAAACTAGGTGGTGATGCGAGCAGAATCTTGAGCTGCGTGTGTATGCGGAGGTAGTTGCTAGCGTTCGATATGGGGGTGACGAGGCTGAAGGCGAACTGGATAGTGGCAAAGATGGTAATGAAGATGATTGACATTTTAGGCAAAGTGTGGTTGCGATTTTATGAAGCGGTAGCGGAATGGAGTGCTGGCTGCTGAAGTTAGGTGAAGGCAAGTATGACTTCGCTCGGTATTTTGTTGAGTTTTACACTCAAAATATTATCTTAATCTTATTTGTTATGCAATATTAACATTTGTATCCTATATTGCATAAAGTTAGGTGAAGGCATTTGTTTATCACTGTTCATTTCATTTGTTTAGGATTTTTATCGTTCAGTGTATTTTTAGTACATTTGTTTATCATAGTTCATTTCATTTGAACCAATATTATTTTGTTTAACATTCGTTTATCGCATTCATAATATGATTGAGTTGTCATGAGTTCTAGAACTACAATATCTTTTATTTTCCTTAAGCTTATATTTATTCATCAATAGCCTTTAAAGTGTAAGGCTGATTGTGTTGGAGTCTTGTATGAGCTCACTATAGTACTAGTGCTTTCACTACTTTAAATTTGAACTTAAAAATTGAGGAATTCTATGTTATGTATTCTCATTTTTATTTTCCTATATAGTTTTTGAGATTGTTTTCAAATCATGTTATCAGATTAGTCAGTCTAGTTTTCAGAATCAGGTTTAAAATGTACTATTGTCGTCTAGAAATCAAAATAATGGGAATGAGAATACACTACATTTTCTTAAACCATTTTTAGTAATAGTCATAGTCTATGTTACTAGTCCAATGCACTGTCCTATTTTTATTTTTTGGTGTATTCTAGTTGGTTGTTAGTGATGCTTTAGATGTCTTTGCCTATAGTATGGCTTTTATATGTGGAATTTGTATATTAACTTTGTTTGTTGACAGCATCTTAATCTTGTTCTTTAGCTCAGATCTTAAAATGCTTATGCTGTAGTTTTCATATGTTTTGTTACATGAAAATATAAAAGGAACTTTCAGTTGATAATATGGTTTTTATATAGACATATTTGTTTGAATTTTATTTATTTAGGGATGATTGTGGAGTTTTACTATACATCTAATTGCCTTTGGATGTATTGTTCATGTGGTAATATTTCATAGAGTTCAATTCATTTAGCTGCTTTGTTTGGTGTAATATTTATTGGCAGCAATTAGGTTTATATATAATAATTATGTCCCTATATACAATTGATTACGTTACAGAAACTATGCATATACAGCTCTTCTAGTACACTTTAGTTTGTATACAGGCATATAATTTGATGTGTCTTCATTTAGGCTTACAGTTAGATGTATAAACTATAAAGATTTTGAAAAAAATGAACTAGAATAGATGGAATTAGATGAAAAGAAGAAAAACCATTGAAAACTGATGCTAAATTACTTGTATATTGTAATAATGGTAAGTTGCTTGATAGAAATATTAGGAAAGAATAATCGATTGGATCTTTTATCTATTTGATGTAAAAAAATGTCCATGGAAATATAAGGGTTTTTCTTTTATTAGTGGGCTACGTTATTACATGTATATTACATTTTGTGACAAATTATAACCATGCTGCAGCTCAAGGGTACTTAATGCATAGACCCGTTCCGGCTTGAATCCACGCATGTGCACAACATGTACACTGGTAAGGCTTAGCAATAGTATACCTAAAATTTTAGTTGCTTGGGCATTATTGTTTTAGTATGCTCTGTACCTTCTTTTAGTGAATTGGATTTAACTGTTTCCTCTTTAATGTGTATTGCTTTAGTTTACGTACTGTAGTTTTATCAGTGCACATTTCACCCTAATTTTTGCAAATGAACATCAGGTATGGTGTTTGAATCCACAATGACTAATTTCTTGGTCAGGTTCTCAATAAAGGAAGAAAGTTAAACTTTGGATTGTGCACTTAGTTTAATTTGTTTAGATGCATTTAAACTTGAGAGTTAGAAAACCACCCCACCACCACCAACATCCCCCTCCCTCTTCCTTTTAGTTTCATTTAAATAAACAATTATATGAAATTTTAGAAAGACATTTTATTCATTAGGATTATTGATGTCACAAGTTTAATTGTATTATGGATAATAACATTATACACTCTATGGTAAATGGTCCAAATGCAAGGAATTGTTCTAGGAAAACAATTCGATTGGTATCATGAATTAGCATTATTATCATTATATACTTGTATAATGCAAATATTTTCCAAATGCAATTCGGTAGGAATTGTCCAAATGCAAGGAATTTTTCAGTCTGGATTTCGTGGTGTTCTAGTTCCATCACTGGCTTTACATTATTATCATTATATACTTGTATAATGCAAATATTTTCTACTGTAAAATCCTTTAAAAATATAATATTTAAATATTTTTGTTCAGGTTCATATCTTACAAAAGCATCATCGAACCCTGGAGCTGGAGACATTCTCATGGGATCTCTAAGATCGGTCATACATTCGTTTGCACTTTCAATGTTCAAACAGTGAAAGGTATTTACATATGCTATATGTTACCATTCTATCCTATAATTTTGTGTATGAATTGTACTTAGTTGGGGTATTTTATCATGTTATAAAAGATTGTGAAGTGACATGCAACAGAGAAATTCTCATCAGCGATGAACGGTTTTCTTTTGTAATAAATTTTGTCTTAGTGGCACAAGTGGAGATTGTAGATTTTAACAACTGCCTCAACTTTTACTACCCATTTTCTTTATACTGGCATAGTCGTATATATTTTGTTGCTTCTGAACAGGGATGAAAGATAATATGAATTGCAAACAAGACATCATTCATTCCAAAATAATAATAAAAAGAACTCTCTATATCCTATTTTCCCCCTTTACTTGGTTATATAATATTATGTTGGTTATTATATATCACTGATCTATAGTCTGTCTCAATCATGCAGGCACAATGGACCATAATGTTCAATTTCCATCCAACTTGATATATGGGACTAAATGGTTAACCATTAGAGTTAGGGTGGCTTGATTATGGATTTTTGTCAGCCAGAGCATGAATGCACCTTATTCGCTTGATCTGCAGCTTCTGGATAATGAAGTAAGTTTATTTCTTTTATTCCTTTCTGCATATCCAAATTGCCACATTTATGTTAATTACCCAGATTTAAATTTATGTTAATTTTCTTTTGACTTTGTATTTTCTCCCTATTCTGTACAATATAAAACTCCATGTCAGTTTGTTTGCTAATATGTATTTCATTCAAAGTTTTGTTACAACTTCATTACAATGTGACAATGCGTTTCCTTTCCTCTTTTACCTCTGTTTAGCTCTAATGCTAATATACACTTTTTTCTTTTGTGCCTTTTCCTATAATGATTTTCTATAGTGTATGCTAAAACTTATTGAACATCAATTCTCTAGTGCAATCTCACCTCTTACCACAGTGACATAAGTGAAGAAACCATATTAAGAGGGCTTGAATACGAACTTTCCAATAGTCTGTATCTGATTAAACAAGCCACATCAAAAAATAAATATTAACTTTTGAATGTTGAAACTCAATATATATATATATATATATATATATATATATATATATGAAACAATTATCAATTGTATATAGGAATCAGTTAGCTTGGAATGCCACAAATGGAGAACCAAAGGTGTAAACATAGATTATTTAGTTAGGGATAATAGAAAAGGATACAAAGCAGGGGCTTTGCATGAGGGAATGAAGAAGGATTATGTTTAGGAGTGTGATTATGTTGCTATGTTTGATGCCGATTTTCAACCCGATTCCGATCATTTAAAGAAGACTATTCCATTCCTTGCATACAACCCTGAAATCGCTCTTGTTCAAGCTCGATGGTAATT
Organism: Allium fistulosum; assembly: GCA_030737815.1. Lineage (NCBI taxonomy): Eukaryota > Viridiplantae > Streptophyta > Magnoliopsida > Asparagales > Amaryllidaceae > Allium > Allium fistulosum. Next base: position 1,031,894,933 of record CM060902.1, read on the forward strand.
TTGTAGGTACAAATATTTTTACTACTATAATAATGATAACGATAGGTTTGCCTGAAATATGGCACGTTTCTGATTATAGAACCGATGATCTGTGACGGTCCTGACTCGGCCTTCAAAAATCGGCACCCGTACTTCACTTGTACTCGAATGCCGTAGATTCAAACACCGAATCTGGCTCACCCGGAGCTTATAACACGTTAAGTATAACCACACTGCGGAAGAAAGAAATGGATGATATCATATACAACTCCAATGAATATAATATCCAGAATGATATACAACATTGATATCTATATGATACAAGAATATCAGAGACAAATAATGTTACAGCGGAAACAATAGAAGTGATAACTCCAAATGATCTTTAAAAGAGATTGAGTCCAACAACTTCAACATCAAGCTCGAACCACCATCATGTCTCACAAAGATAAGCAACTCCGATGAATCAACTCCAATAACTGAACTAGCTCCAAATAATCTATTAAACCTGACTATCTGAAAAACCCAACTCAGACTGCCCGTGTGGGAAATTGTGGGCACCCAGAGTTTAGGAAGGGAACAATAAACTCCGGGTCAGTCATGGGACTGGTATGAGTAACAAAACAGTTGTTTAAAATAAAAACAGTTCATAAGAGAAATCCGATATGCTTTTTGGAAAATGAAACTACCATAAGGCCTCCCGGCACACACACAATGCAATCGCACACATGAGGGAGATTTCTCCTTATGATAGTCTTAATACGAGAAAACTCTTTGATATCATTACTAGTGCATAGTGTAAAAACATTTCAAAAATATAATATTAATCCTAGCTAGCATAGGTACCATGATACTATGCCTGCTATAGCTACCATGTTAAATGGCAGGTTCTACAACTAAAACCGTACTGGGTTCATATTGGGAATTGGATTTCCAACAAATGGTCAGGCTAAGGAACTTCCTACTGCCACATAGGTACGCCTCTGGAGTGACATCCCGAGAACTAACTAGCTCTCTGCCAACACAAGGCCGGGTTACCTTTTACTATGTAACTACTACTCGAATATGCCATCCCCCGGTCGTTTGCGACCTTTATCCGAGGTGCCTCAATAAAGCAACAACCACACAGAAATGAGATTGCACCAACCACATAGGTTAAATATCAGGGCTCCATACCTGATACCACCTTTTTCCAGAAGGAAATGACATACCCTAAAGGGCGCGACCCTCATAACCTTGCCGCATCTTTCCTGTTTCAACCATTTCTGGGGTGTGAGGTCCTGATGCAGTCTCGTCCACAAAGCTACGCTTTACACGAAAGCCATGCTTTGATCACGAATGATCAACAAATGATCAGCAACACTCAGCATGCCACATTACCAAATTGGGAGTATATCACCGACAACCTTCAACTACATAACCTCTGAGCTCGTACGTCTCAGAGAAGGGTGTTAAGCTAAGAGAATAAATCTCCGCCACCAAACAGAAATGTATTTGAAAGAAATCTGCTTTATATCTCAAAGTGTAATGTCAGACATACAACCATACAAATCTGTTCCAGGTTCGAACAGAACCGAAGGCACTTCCAAAGAAGCCCTTGCAATCCGGGTATTCACAATCCCGATCGAACTTCCCATCACATATGGAGGTCTCTATACCGGAGCCACTCAGTGCAGAGACAATCGATAGGTTATCCTATCATTCTCGCAAACACCCGGTCTTCAACACCGGTCTTCAAATGCTATCCATTTACGTCGTATCACTATTCGGAATGGATTATATGACACAAAGTCCTCTCCCGGCTAAACCGAATAGTGAGCACAATATTTTAAAACATATGGATATTGAGATTTCAGTTAAGTCACAACTTATTACCCAAAACTATTCTTCAAATGGTTTAAACAAATTACCATTTTCAATCTTTTAAACAAAAAGATTCATTTCACAAAGTTCACCAATCTTTCACACAGATTCATTCACAGATTTCAAACCAATTTCCGTTTCAAATCTTTTATAGAAATGATACACTTTTAAGACCCCTTTTCAATTTGAAAACAAAGTATACCAATCTTTAACAAAGATTTATACATATTCTTTTCAACACAATTTCCCTTTCAAATTGGATTAACTTATCAACTCTTTAAATCAAGATTTAATTCATAGCTTTCAAAAAGATTCATTCATAACTTGGAAAACCATTTTTCATTTCAAATCTTTTATATATAAAAGATACACCATTTAAAATCCTCTTCAATTTCAAAACAAGGTTCAACCATTTTAAATTTCAAAACTTTATGGAGTTATCCAAAATAACTTTATCCTCAAAACTCCTTTTCCAAAGCTTTTCACATTTAACCCGATTCCATGTCCAAACCATTGGAATTCAAATTTAATTTAAAATCATTTCAAAAATCTATGACTCAATCGATTCCCTCGTGAAGTCCATATTTGTGTGTGTATGGTGTGGTCCAGGGGTTTAACACAATAGTGCAACATCATCACAGATTCAAATACAACAATATATTTGATAAGCGGTATAAACTATAACGCTTATCCTTATTCACAGATCCACAGATAAATCATAGATAAAATAAATTACATTCATCACAGCTTGAAATAAAACAATTCATATCACACAACATCACATAGTAGGGATATCGAACAATTCACAGCATTCAATAGAATAAAGTCATCCATAAGTAATGATTTATTAATCATCATTATCTAATTAATTTAAAATAAATTAAATTAATTGCTTTCATCATTCTAAATCTTGCTTACTTAACCATTAATTAATTACAAATTAATTAATCATCCTCTAAGTACTAATTAATCACCCTTGATTAATTATACTCTAATTACATTAAGTAATTATCCTTAATTAATTACACAAATTAATTATTTTTAACCAATTACAATAATTAACCTTTAATTACTTCATTAATTAATTAACTAAAATTAATTACATTCATCCTTAATTAATTACATTAATTAATTACTTCATAATCACTTATCATTTATTAATAAATCTTAATTAATCAACCCTTAATTACATCATTAATTATATTAATTAATGATCTCTAATTACTTCTTTAATTAATTACTCTATTTACATTAATTACATTAAGTAATTAATCTTTAATTAAACCCCATTTATTAATCACTCTTGATTAATCTTATCCAGTAATTAACTACTCTTAATTACTCATTAAATAAATTAATTACTCCTTAATTAATTATCTTAATTAATCCCTTGATTAATTACACAAAGTAATTTAATCCAAATTACTTCCATATTTAAATCATCTTCAATTAATTACATCCAGTAATTACCATTAATTACTTCACTAAGTAATTACACTTCATTTATTACGTTAAGTAATTACTTATCAAATCATCCAGTGATTATCTTAAATTAACTAAACTTAATTAATTAATTTAAACTAATCACATTAAACTCAATTAATTACATTGAGTAATTAATTCCTTAATTACTTCCATTAAGTAATCACACTTAAACAATTTCATAAATGATTATCTTAAATTAATTAATCTAATTGATTATTAAAACTAATCACATTAACTAATTATTAAATAATCTCAAGTTAATGACCTTCATTTATTATTTACCATTCTTTAATTACTTCTCTTAAGTAATTCAACTTAAATTAATTATTATTAATTACAAATTAATTAATCTTTAATAACCCACTAATTAATCCTAATTAATTAATTAATTAAGTTCTTAACTATTGTTTGTACCAAAAATGGGCACAACACTCTTCAGGAGTTATTTGAAGAGATAAAGTGAAGATTATAAATGTAAAATAGAGGTTATCTAACAAAAACTCCAACAAACAGAAATGTAAAATGCACAGACAAACAATTTAGAGTGGTTCGGCTTATTGCCTACGTCCACTATGAAGTTTTGATGATTTTATTGATCCTCTTTTAATGATTACAAGCGACTACAGCGAAGAACAGCAGATTACATATTAGAATTTGAAATTGACAGCAAAAGTAGGATGCAAATCTCAATCCGGCAGAGTCTGGACGCTTGAGAGGCAAAAAGATCCCCTTTCTATTGGCTCTGGGACTCTATTTATAGGCGTAGGAGGTCTAGATCGTGCTCAAATCTCGGGAGACTTTCCCAGACACGTGAGTGGACCCATGCGCCCAACCTCAGAAAGTTTCGAGTCGATCTGTGATCGATACGAAGTCATTTCGTATCGATCGAGATGATCTTCAATTGAGCTCAAATTTGGTGGGGACGACCCTCAGCACGTATGCAACCTTCCCTGCAAATTTCATCAGATTTGGATCAGTGAATTGCGAGATACGGTCGATACGAACTGAGATTTCTCGAAGGCTATCTGGTTCGTCTCCATGATTTCGACTCCATCACCTCGTGTCGATGACTGCGCGTGTTCTCAAGATGATGTGGCGCGCGCACTTCGCTTCGATCCGGCCTTCACTCCGTATTGACCGCTTCGATCTCGCCCTGTTTACTTCGATGGACGACACATCATCCTAGTTGGTTGACCCGTTGGATATGAACAACTCATGGGTCACGGGTTCGAAGCAAGGCTCTCTGATGGATACGAAGTAGACATTGACTGATGGATACGAAGTAGACATGGATCGATGGATACGAAGTAGACGTGGACTGATGGCTGCGAGGCATGTCATCTGTTGAGGAACACAAACCTGATCGATACGAACTCGATGGGTACGAAGTATTGCCAACTCGATCGATACGAAATCGCGGAATCATGCCGATGCAAAGCAGATGATGGACACGGGCTGGATGGACACGAAACAGACACTTGGCCAACTGATGCGAGTTGCACTAACTGTCGATGGACACGAAACCTGATCGGTACGAATTCGATGGACTCGAAACACGGCTACTCATATTGATACGAAATGGCGTTCCCTGATGGATACGAGAGTGTTGCCGCTCTGATGGATTCGAATGTGTCGGGTTCGAAAATGAGCCTGGTGATGGATACGAAAATGAGCTAGTTCCTTCCAACTTGAATCGATCGTAACTCAAGCGTACGAACTCGGATCGACTTGAAATTTGGGATGCGGGCTTCCATGGTTATGCTTGCAGCGACATACCAATCGTAACTCGATCCAGACTCGGACAAAATTCATCGATATCCATGATGAGCTATACTTGATCTTCAATCAGTTCCTTGGTATCCTGGCCTTGCCAAAAGGCGGGATAACATTTGCCCCCCAAAGTACGTCTTATGGAAACATAACATGCTTTGAAAAACTGCAACCTCTATTCTGAACAGTCATTGCTCTTTTGTCGGAGATTGTAACCTTGCGTTGCCGTGACGAGTTGTTGTATGATAGTGCTTAGTTATTATATGCTTGCAAGTCATCGTTAGCTTACTTGTGTCGAATTCCATATTAATCCTCTCCTGGACCGATGTGAAATTTGAGTTGCAACAACGTTCGTAAGTTGTTATGAGAAGTCCCTTCGTATCGATCCTCTCCTGAATCGATATAGAAGGTTGAAAGAATCGACTTCGTGTTGGTGAATTGGAAATCCATTGGATACGGAGTGCTCATTCGTGTCGATGCTTAGTAATAAAGAGGTAAGGATTTGTTGTGTCGTTCGTATCGATGATAATGTCTGTGCTATGATGGATACGAAACTACTGTTCGTATTGATGTGCAGCAGATGGAGTTGTGGATTTGTAGGCATGAACAAAAGCTTCGAATTGATGGGATTTATCGTTCGATTCGAATCGATGTAGATTCTGGCCCGTTGGGTTCGAACAAGGCCTTCGACTCGGTTCAGGGCTTGACCGGTTGTGATCGGTTAAGTGAACTGGGAGGCGAAACGACCCGGTTTCACCCAGCCCTCCATATAAATACTCAGGACTTATCCATATTTTCACTTTTTACTTTTTTACTGCCATCTTCAGCTCCTTGCGATCGATCCAGAACTTAGAAAGAGATAACAGCTCTGTGCTTTCGACTCGATCAACTTCAATCCACCAGATCTTCGAATCCCAATCTTAAACTAGGTAATTCACCATGAATCTAAACGACGAGACTGTCTCCGATCTACTCTTTCTTCATCAATCATCCACTCTGGCAATTGGTAAAACCAGATCTGGCTCGAAGTTCGGATGGCCATGGCGACATTCTTGTAGATTGGAGAAAAAAGAGTGGGAAAGACAAAAGCGAATCGATCTGGGGGTCGTGTTCGAATCGATGAAGACAGCGACATTTTTTCATAGATCTCGCATCGATTCTTGGGATAAGTCAATGGGGGAGATCCAGTTCGCATCGATGGATATGGTGATGGATCGTATCGACGCGAAATGATCGATACAAAAAATTACAAAATATATAATTTAATAATTGCTCCGAAGTCCTTAGCTTTGGATCGATACGAATCTCGTTTTCACGATCGATACGATGAGCATCGATGCGAGCACGATCGATGTCAAGCTAAGGCCTTTCCCGATCGGTACAGACCAGGCAACCAAGGATCGATGCGAAGTACTCTGATCTTTGATGGATTCGAACTTGACTCCTGACGATCGATTCGAAACATGCCCATAGGCATTGATTCGAACCGGTATCATGATGGATTCGAACGAGCCTCTTTTGATTGATTTGAACTTCCCGTGTCGGGTGCGAAATTTTGACATTCTTCAGCATAACTCCGACGAGCTTCATTCTTGCATATTTGGACTTGATAATTAAATTGCATATTTGACTACCTCTCAAAGCTCGTCGATGGAACCATAACAATCTTTAATCGTCTGCATATTTCCTTTAACTCTGCCACATTTGCTCAAGTCATGCACAATATTTGCACTGCACAACACATTCACACACTTTACACTGGGGAATGCACGGGCTGTTTATCGTCTAATGATAATTTCTCGTGAGTTAGCTAGCCATGGAACCGTCAAGTTCTCAGCAGCAAGAAAATCCCAGACTTGAGATCCCGGACATCGAGGCCGAAGTCATCGGTCCAGCTTCGGACGAGTTACCTGACGCGTCCTTCATCAATAGTCCGCCCGATTCTGTTCCGTCCAACATCTCTGAAGATATGCTAGGGAGAATATGCTTGAGGCACGGCCTGTCGTTGGACGATGTAATGTTGCCGGGGCCGGACGATAGACCGCATAATCCCCAGGAGGGGTATACTGCTTTCAACCGACATGCATGCGCAGCCGGTACACTTCCTCCGTTCAACGATTATATAAGAGAAGTGTTGGCTTATCTGGATATTGCTCCGTCTCAGTTACATCCGAACGGATATGCTTCGCTCAATGGCTTTTTTATCGCATTTATGGAATACCTCTACCGACCTCCCCGTCCGACCGAGATAAGATACCTATTCAACTTCAAAAGTCGAACGGACAGCCCATCTTTTACATTCCTGGAGTCTGTAAGAAACTGCCAAGTTGTCACGGGGTCGTGGACTAGGCTAAGCTACTTCAAGTCGGAGTGGTTCTATGTCCGATGTCCTCCGGGGTTTGCCAGAAGATGGCTGTTCAGACGTGAGTATTGTCTTTTTCCCAAGCAATTGACAGGGCAATTTTCGAAATGAAATTAAACTCATGTCTTCTGCTCTTTTTCTTTCAGCAATAATCCAGCGGCCTGAGGGTGGCTACTATATAGAGATAGTTCGGGTCCTTCAAGAGATTCCTAGCGAAGAAAGGAATATTGAACTGCTACTGACGGACCGGAATCTTAGAGTTCTTGGGTTGATCGGGCGGAGGCAGAGCATAAGGCTTGATGGTGCATCAAAGACTGTCTCCAGAGAGAAAGTCAAGCGGAAGAAACCCAGGGTTGTAATAATTGAGGAACCCGATTCCGAGAAGACTCATACCGACGAGGAACCGTTGGTCGAACCCGCTAATGCTACCCGGATTCTGATGCAAAGAGGAAAGGCAAAGCAGTGGCCTCAAAACAGCCTAAATCCGGGAGGCGGAAGTCGGTGGTTTTACACCGCCCCCTGTCAGGAGTTAGAATTGCGGAGGCACCCTCCCTGCAAGCTGAAAATCAATTCGAAGGGCTCGCTGACCCTCCAATCCCGGACATCGAGCCCAAGCAACACGACGTTGAATTGGGTGGACCGCGACATATCGTCGATGTTAGCGAGTCTCTTCCTGCCAGTGCGATTGACACTTCTGGTTGGTCCGGGGGTTACACATTCACACACTCTTCACGGCACAACACATTTTCCTAACCGTAGACAACATATTGCAAACGGCTACTGATTTTTCGTGGTTTGTTTTTCAGGTACGATGTCTGGGAAAAGTTCTGTGCTTGGTAGTTTGCGCAACAAGCGCCGTTATAATGAGCCACGCAGGAGAGAGGGCGAGAGGGATTATGACTCAGGACACTCTGGTCAGGAGAAATCTGACAGAGACAGGGGATACGTTCACCGATCCCGATCTCGCTCTCCTCCTCCCAGGACCTCCGCACCTCCTACGGTAGCAGTTACTCGTCCTCCTGAAATTTCACGGCCTAGGCCACCTTCTCAAGCTTCGAGGCCCGATCCTCCGCGCAGGACTGAAATAGCCACCTCTTCGGCTACCACATGGTCCCGACTGATGCGTCCAGTGAAGGGGCGCTTAAATTGGCACAGATGAGGAAGGAATTTCTCGACATCTGCTTTGATGGTTATGTCTTCCCTCCGCACTTGAGGAGAATTCCGCCAACCGCTGAAACCACTATCCATGATTATGTTGCGGACATCTTCTTCCAGTACAGGGAGTGGGCATGGGCCACGAGGAAAGCGTCCAAAGTGGCATTCGATCGGGGCGTCACCATTGAGAAGCTTGAGAAGGAGTTGGGTCACAATGACCGAATCATAAAAGCGCTCAACGCGGAGGCCGAGTCTTCTCGTAAATCTGAAATGGAGGCCCTAAAAAAGGTTGATGAAGTAAACGCTGCCATAACCAGAATGAAACAAGAGCACTATACCGCTATCGAAGACATGGGTCATAGGAACACCACTATTACCGCCGAGAGGGACGCCGCTCTTAAGGAGCTTAATGAGCTGAAATCGAAGTTCTCCGAAATGGCGAAGGAGAAGGATGCGGCCAATGTCTCTGCGCAGGAAGCCTATGATCAGGCGGTGGTGCTTCGGAAGGAGAAAGAAGCGGCTATGGAAAAGCTCCGCGAAGCCGAAGCGGGAGTTGATGAGAGGGTACGACAAGCGGAGGCCAGGGTTGAGGCCGAGGTAGAAGAGCTGCTTGTCACTTACAATGCCAACGTGCTAAGGCACCGAGATTTGACATGGCTTGACGATTACCCCACGCATCTCTATAACGCCTGGAACTTACTAGTTGAAGTGGAGAAGTCTGGGCACCCTAATGAAGCCCTTGATGAATTCGAGCTGGAGAACCGCATTCTCAATGATGACGAAAAGAAGGTTCTCCATGACTACATGATTTCCCACGATAAGGAGAGGCTTGGTGCCCAGACTCAGGAAGTCGGAGAAAGCTCTGGTGTAGAGCACCATGTTATGAGTTCTGAGATAATCGTGTCGTCTCAATCTGAGCCAACTCCGATGATCGACCCCCAGCCTATTCCGGCATATGATCTGGACTGACCGCATCTATCTCCTATTAAGGAGCATCCTTCCGAAGTCGTTCAGACGACCCCGAGCCAAACCGAGGAAGGTACTCTGAACTAACTTCTTGTATATTTGGATTGAAGAGTCTGTGTCGAAGTGTACATTAACGACATGTTCTTTTTCTTTGATCAGTGACGGAAGTTGCACCGGCTGCGCCTCTCATCGCCCAAGAATCAGGCCAAGTGCCAGAAGCCATCGTTTTTGAGGCGACCTCCGTTGCGGCAATGGCACCAGTCGGAGTAACGCAGGGGAGCTCACTTTCTTTCGATGAACAGATGATAAACGAGCTCCTTGGCCGTCAGAGTGATCCCTTTGTGGAACTGCCGTTTGGCCTGGGTAGATTCTCGTCTACTTCTGACACTTCAACTCAGACTATCACAGCTCATAGCGAAGCCAGAGCACAACGGGAAGCGACGATGTTGGCCGAGATTAATGCTGAGATGGCGGCCGCGGCGCATGGCGGCAGCGTAGAGGGCGGAGCAGCAGCACAGTGCCCCACTCCTCTTATGATTGTGTCTCCTGGGGGCATGCTCGTTGATGCTAGTGCGTCAGTCCCTCCTCCGGTTGCGGATTCTGTTCCTCCGACTCCTCCCGTGGGAAGCATTCCCATAGAGTCCAGCTCGGACGAGGACGTCGACATTATGCCTTCACCCGAGGGGAGCCTGCCTAAGGAGAAAGGTTCCAAACGAAAGAGTACTGGTGGCTCCAGTAGCTCCTCGAGGAAGAAGAAGTTGAGGAAGCAGAAGGATTAGACACTCCTTTTAGGCATATTTTTCTTTTTTGGCAGTCAGGGATTTTGTCACTTTTCTTTTTTCCCTTTTGTAAGCCGTGTTTAGATGTGGGTTCGGCCCCTGCAAGTAGGAGTATTTTGGAAAGGCTCATGTATGAACCGTTGCTTTTGATTTAGTTGAAAATAAAATTTTCTCTTCTTGTTTCAGCTTATGTTCTTTTATGCTTGACTACTGCAGTGTTCGAACTTCGGTTCGGTGTACTTGCATTATTTTATCGTTCCAAGAATAGCTCATTTTGCTTGTCAAGTATGGAAATCTCGGACTTGAGCCGTGATAGGGGATCGCATCGGAGCTGAACATCATACAGTTTCGGGTAATGATTAAAATTTGCATCTACCCCCAGTTCCAGGGTTAAGTTATGATGATCAGCTTGTGATTGCATCGAGCGAGGACCGAGTGGTCGAACTACACTCGTTTTCTTATGAATCGTTTCATCCACACTCCGGGGATATAAGTCATCTCGCAAGCAGTTGTTCGCACTTTGGGAACACGAAGTTGACTGATGTTTATACTCCATCTCGCACTCTGGGAACAAGGAGTTGGTTGTTTATACTCCGCTTCGCACTCTGGGAACACAGAGTTAGTTGTTTATACTCCGTTTCGCAATCTGGGAACACAGAGTTACTTGTTTATACTCCGTTTCGCACTCTGGGAACACAGAGTTAGTTGTTTATACTCCGTCTCGCACTCTGGGAACAAGGAGTTAGTTGTTTATACTCCGTTTCGCACTCTGGGAATACGGAGTTGATTGTTTATACTCCGCTTCGCACTCTGGGAACACAGAGTTAGTTGTTTATACTCCGTTTCGCACTCTGGGAACACGGAGTTAGTGCAGGATTGTCGTGTGTCAATCCTATCAATATTGGTGTACTGGCTTGCCCCCGAGCTCGGGTTTCACTTAGCGAGTGGCCGGTCGTATCACAGCCACTCTCCATTTGAATAAGTCCCATTGCGTGATGGGATTTAGCTCTTCGTGCATCGTGATGTCATATATCGTACTTAATGAATCACAGCTCTGGCTCGAAGAAGTGGCATTTTATTGCTGAAATAAGAAAATGCGGCAAAGTCAGTTGCCTTATTACAAAATTCGAATTTCGAAATGCAGAAACAAATTGCTAAATAGAATGAAATAAATAAAGCCTGTCATATGTAATAGCGACGGAGACTTTCGCTGTTCCAAGCTCTCGGCAAATCGAGACCGTCAACGGTCGACAGCTTGAACGTGCCATCTCCGAGTTTTCGTGTAATTACATACGGTCCTCCCCAGTTCAGCTTCATGTGTAAAGGAACTGGGTAGATTCTCTTGAGCACGAGGTCGCCGAGTTCAAAGGTTCGAGGTCGAACTTTGGTGTTGTACAGTCGGGCGACCCGACTTCGATGTGCGGCTGCTCTCAAATCAGCCTCTTCCCGTTTTTCATCCAATAGATCCAAAGATTCGGCCAGAAGTATAGCGTTCGTTTTCGGATCATAGTAAGTCACGCGATGAGAGAACACTTCTGTCTCGACCGGAATAACAGCCTCTGAGCCATAAGATAGGGAAAACGGAGTGTGTCCGGTCGCGGTTTTATGAGTCGTTCGATAGGCCCATAACGCCATAGGAAGTTCATCGACCCACTTGCCCCCGGCCTTTTCCAATCGTTTCTTCAGGATTGATTTTATAACTTTATTGACAGCTTCAACCTGTCCATTCGCTTGGGGGTGTGCGACGGCCGAGAACTTTTTGTGGATATGAAACCGTTGACAGAAATTCTTGAATTCCGCACTCTCGAATTGGGATCCGTTATCAGTAATGATGGTATGCGGGAGTCCGAATCGACAGATGATGTTGCGAACCATGAAATTTATCACTTTCTTTGTCGTAATAGTTGCAAGGGCTTCGGCCTCAGCCCACTTTGTAAAGTAGTCAACGACAACGATGGCGTATTTCGCACCGCCTTTCACCAAAGGTAAAGCGCCGATGATATCGATGCCCCACATTGCGAATGGCCAGGGACTGACCATTTGGGTTATTTCAGTAGGCGGGGCTCTTGGAATTCGGGCATGTATCTGGCATTTATCGCACTTCCGGGCATAGTTCGCCGCATCTCGGTTCACTGTCGGCCAGTAGTACCCATATCGGAGTATCTTCTTAGCGAGAGCTTGTCCTCCAGTATGATCGCCACACTCTCCTTCGTGTACGTCATGTAACACTCGTTTGATTTCCTCGTGGGCGATACATCTGAGGAGAGGAACGGAATAACCTCTCCTGTACATGACTCCGTTTTGGATGACGAACCGCGAAGCTTTCCGCTGAATTTGTCTCTTCTCATTTCTAGGCTCGGGCAACGTCCTATTCTCAATGTAATTCCGATACGGAGTCATCCAAGATTCTCTACTGGGAGCGGTTTCAAACACAGAGTTTATTTCTATCCGATCGATGCTTGGGGAGGCCAACGTTTCAACGGGGACAAGTCCCATTTGCTGTGCTTCACCTGTGCTGGCTAACTTTGCCAGTGAATCGGCTTTCTGATTGTGCTCCCGAGGCACATAATAGATGGCATAATAATCAAACTGGTTCAGTATTTCCTGAACTCGGGCCAAGTAAGCAGCCAGTCTTCGGTCTCTTGCCTGATATTCTCCTCGTACTTGACATACCACTAACTGTGAATCGCAATAAATTTCCACAGCGATAATTCTCAAGTCTCTGGCAAGTTTTAGGCCGGTTAGGAGGGATTCATATTCAGCTTCATTATTAGTTGCACGAAAGTCGAACTTCAAAGCATAACATATGGATCGGCCCTCGGGAGTCTTAAGTACAACTCCAGCGCCCGAACACCGGTCATTTGATGCACCGTCAGTATACAGCTTCCAGATGTATTCGGGGGATTCACTGGTCTCGGGCAAGTCTTCTGGAATGGTGAATTCAGCTATGAAATCTGCCAGGACTTGTCCTTGAATTGCTCTTCGCGGGGCGTACGTGATATCAAATTGGCTTAGCTCAATGTTCCACTTGAGTAACCTACCGGATGTCTCGGGTCGCGTGAGGACCTGCCGTAACGGCTGATCGGTGTACACAGTAAGAGGATGAGCTTGGAAGTAAGGGCGGAGCTTTCTTGAGGCAATGACCAAGCAATAGGCCAGTTTCTCCAGTCTCGGGTAATTTCTTTCAGCTCCTGTTAGCCGCTTACTAACATAGTAAACTGGGTTTTGCACTTTGTCTTCCTCCCGAACTAGACCAGCACTGATTGCATGTTCCGATACTGCCAGGTAGAGGTACAATTGCTCGTGGTCGACCGGTTTTGACAAGATCAGAGGTGTGGAAAGATGCTGAACTAGTGATCGGAACGCGCCTTCACACTCCGTGGTCCATTCAAAGTTTCGTTTTCCCTTCCGGATCAGGTCGAAGAAAGGAATGCATTTATCGGTGGACTTTGAAATGAACCTGCTCAATGCTGCGACCTTTCCGTTGAGACTCTGGACTTGCTTTACGGTTCTAGGGGTTTGAAAATTTCTTATAGCCCAGATCTTCTCAGGATTTGCTTCTATCCCTCGAGCATTGACGATGAACCCAAGGAATTTTCCAGATGCGACGCCGAAGTGACACTTGAGCGGGTTGAGCTTCATTCCATACTCCCGGAGGATACTGAACATTGAATTCAAATCTCTAACGTGATCCATGGAGAATCGAGACTTCACCAGCATGTCATCCACGTAAACCTCCATGGTCTTCCCGATCTGATCGGCGAACATCCGGTTGACTAAGCGTTGGTATGTCGCTCCAGCGTTCTTTAGACCAAATGGCATGACTTTGTAACAGTAGAGTCCCAGATCGGTTACGAAGCTGGTATGTTCCTGATCAGGTAAATGCATGGGTATTTGATTGTAGCCGGAATAAGCATCCATAAAAGATAGTAGCTCATGTCCGGCCGTTGAATCTACGAGCTGATCAATTCGTGGAAGTGGGAAGCTATCTTTTGGACAGGCCTTGTTTAGATCAGAGTAATCAACGCAGGTTCTCCATTTTCCGTTTGGCTTTCGAACCAGTACAGGGTTGGATACCCATTCTGGATACAAGGCATCTCAAATAAACCCGTTTGATTGTAGTTTATCAACTTCCTCCTTAAGGGCGGCAGATCTCTCTAGATCCATACCGCGCCTTTTCTGCTTGACTGGGACATGTCGCGGATCTATGTTCAGGGAGTGACTTGCAATGCTCGGCGAGATTCCGCACATGTCAGAGTGTGTCCAGGCGAAGACGTCGAGATTCGCCCGAAGAAACTCGACCAATTCCTGCTGTGTCTGCTCGTTCAGTTGAGACCCAACTTTCAGCATCTTTGAATCATCATCCTCACTGATTGGGACGTCCACAGTCAGTTCGGCTGGAGAAGCTTGACTCTCCGTAGATTCGTCTTTATCCTCATTGTCCCTAGGGTCCAGGTCTTTCAGGAATTGGTCGTGGTGCCCGGGCCGAGGCCCAGGCATCAATTGTCAATTATCAATAGAACAGACGCAGAGAGATTCCTCTACGCCCTTTCCCTTCTCTTTACGTTGCGCCCCGCGCAGCTCAGCAACATAACAGGCCCTTCCCATGGCCTGATCTCCTTGAACAACTCCAATCCCACGATCAGTGGGGAACTTCAGAGTCAAACACCATGGGGCGATGGCTGCCCTGAATTCGGCTAGGGCCGGTCGGCCCAAAAATGCGTTATAAGGCGAATCAATCTCTAAGACGACAAACTGTAAAATCCGGACTCTCCGGCGTTCTCCAACCCCCAACTCAACTGGGAGTTCAGTTATTCCGATGGGTATCGTGGCACTTCCGTTGAAACCGTGGATTCGGGATAAACATGGTTTCAAATCCTTTGCCTCCATTTTCATTAAGTCGTAAGCCCGTTTAAGCAAGATATTCACGGAGCTTCCACTATCAACCAGGATCCTCTTCATCCAAGCAGGACCTACCTGGGCAGATATGACTAGTGGGTCGATTGTAGGGGCTTCGACCTTATCGGCGTCTCGGCTCCTGAACACGATATCATCAGATATTATCTTTTGTTGCTTTACCGGGGTTCCGTCTTCGCAATAACTACAACACTCGAAGTCCGCATGCCTGATAGAACTAGCATACGACTCCATTTCGCCCCAGCTTCTGTCTGCCGGGTGGGGACCACCACTTATTGTGTTAATAACTAACCTCCCGCCCTCACGGGAGGGTTCCTCCTGTCTCTCCTGGTTTTGTGAACGATTCTGATTTGAAGTGCTCGCTCCACCAGACGGCGGCGCCCGTACAAACTGATCCAACTTCCTTTCTCTGATCAACTTTTCGATGAGGTCTTGCAAATGTCGACACTTATTGGTATTGTGGCCGTACCTGTCATGGAATCTGCAGAACTTCCCCGTCTGAACCTGCCTCTCCGATGAGGGCTTCGGAGCTAGTTTCTTATACTGTACAGTGTTGCAGGTCTGTAAGTATACATTTTCCAATAACGTATTTAACGGTGTATAATTGTCAAACATTTGAGCCCTACGTCGTGGACCTTGGCTCTGATCTCTTTTCTTATCTTGGCTATTGTTTCCTCTCGGCTGGGCTTGCTTATTCTGTATGTTCAGTTGAACTTTCCCAGAACTCTCACCGGATTGTTTAACTGCTACATTACTCTGTATTCCCTCAATGCTGGGCCTCGCATCGTCCTGCTTCCTAGACTGTTTTGCGTCCTCTTGCCGCAAGAATTGAGCGGCTTTGGAGTAAAAACGGTCCAACGATGCGGGCGGTTTTCCAGCTAGCCAGTTCCCGAATTCAGAATCAGGATCAATCCCCTTGGTCAGAGCCATCAAGATTGAGTTATCGTTAGGATTGGTGATCTCAACACATGCTGCGTGGAACCTCTCCAGGTAACGCCTGAGCGTTTCTCCATGGGCTTGAGTGACGCTGGACAGGGTATTAACGTCTTTTGGCCTAGCAACATGCATACGAAACTGTTCCACGAACCTCTTGGCTAATTGATCGAACGAAGAAATTGATCTAGGTGGTAGGCGTGTAAACCACATCGTCGCGATTCCCCCCAGAGAGATGGGGAAGCTTCGACACTTCACTGCATCGTCAGCCCTTGCAGCGCTCATCGACCATTCATATTTCAGAATGTGCTGGTTAGGGTCACTATTTCCCTCATACATCGGGAGAGTCGGCATTCTGAATCGCCGAGGGGGTTCAGCATGTAACACTTCGTCCGTGAAAGGAGTATGACTACGAGAGATTCCCCAATCATCATTAGTGAGCCCCTGGCTCTCGCGTATCATCTGTCGTATCATGGTCGATATATCCGATACTGGCAAATTCTGAGGCTGCTAAGCTAAGGTGTGGTCGGGTTCCACAGTGCGAGTCTAGACCGGGCGTTGTCGACGGTCCGTGTCTCGCCTCCTTGGCTCAGCGTCTTCTGGGACATATGGTTCAGGAGTATGTCCGTGCTGCTGATTATTCAGTTCTGACTGATTCCGGGTATCAACCCTTGTCTCCACCGTGGCGGTTGTAGCGCGGTTGTCCGTGGTGTACTGTGGAGCAGTGCCTCCTCGTGTCGAGGGGCCTGTTTGAAAGCTGGTCGACGGTCCTGCTCTCAATTGACCGACGGTCAAGGCGGGTTGATATCCCATAGTTTGAGCGTGACTCCCCTCTAACCGAGGACGAGTAGTCCTGTAGTGATAGTCAGATGAAGCTGAGCTTTCGGTAGATGCTCTGGAGGCATCATCTCTCCTGGACCTTCTGTGGCCCCGGCGGTTTAGCTGGTTGGTCAGCTCGATATTAGCACGCAACTATTCCGCCAACTGTTGACGGCTTTGGGTCAGCTCCTGGAGCAATACTTGAAACTCCTGTCGGGTGACTAGCCCTGTCGAATCCGAGTGAGCGGTATTGTCTTGATTAGAAGAAGGCTGCTGTGTGGGATTCTGCCTATCTCGGCCTTCTTGCTCTGTAGCGGTAGCGCCAGTTCTTATGCTAACCATCTTCAGTAGTGGAGTCCTTTCCTAGATTTTATGCAAATCTGAATAGAGTGGTAGGATTCCAAATCAGATATCTGGATCTTCCTCTTGGATGTATGCAATCCGGTATCGATGGTAGATCCAAGGAGCAGGAGAAAAAACTGGTTCTCTCAATGAAAGCACAAAAGTGTTTGTACCAAAAATGGGCACAACACTCTTCGGGAGTTATTTGAAGAGATAAAGTGAAGATTATAAATGTAAAACAGAGGTTATCTAACAAAAACTCCAACAAACAGAAATGTAAAATGCACAGACAAGCAATTTAGAGTGGTTCGGCGTATTGCCTACATCCACTATGAAGTTTTAATGATTTTATTGATCCTCTTTCAATGGTTACAAGCGATTACAGCGAAGAACAGCAGATTACAGATTAGAATTCGAAATTGACAGCAAAAGTAGGATGCAAATCTCAATCCGGCAGAGTCTGGACACTTCAGAGGCAAAAAGATCCCCTTTCTATTGGCTCTGGGACTCTATTTATAGGCGTAGGAGGTCTACATCGCGCTCAAATCTCGGGAGACTTTCCCAGACACGTGAGTGGACCCACGCGCCCAACCTCAGAAAGTTTCGAGTCGATCTGTGATCGATACGAAGTCATTTCGTATCGATCGAGATGATCTTCAATTGAGCTCAAATTTGGTGGGGACGACCCTCAGCACGTATGCAACCTTCCCTGCAAATTTCATCAGATTTGGATCAGTGAATTGCGAGATACAGTCGATACGAACTGAGATTTCTCGAAGGCTGTCTGGTTCGTCTCCATGATTTCGACTCCATCACCTCGTGTCGATGACTGCGCGTGTTCTCAAGATGATGTGGCGCGCGCGCTTCGCTTCGATCCGGCCTTCACTCCGTATTGACCGCTTCGACTCCATATATCTCGCCCTGTTTACTTCGATGGACGACACGTCATCCTAGTTGGTTGACCCGTTGGATATGAACAAGTCTTGGGTCACGGGTTCGAAGCAAGGCTCTCTGATGGATACGAAGTAGACATTGACTGATGGATACGAAGTAGACATGGACCGATGGATACGAAGTAGACGTGGACTGATGGCTGCGAGGCATGTCATCTGTTGAGGAACACAAACCTGATCGATACGAACTCGATGGGTACGAAGTATTGCCAACTCGATCGATACGAAATCGCGGAATCATGCCGATGCAAAGCAGATGATGGACACGGGCTGGATGGACACGAAACAGACACTTGGCCAACTGATGCGAGTTGCACTAACTGTCGATGGACACGAAACCTGATCGATACGAATTTGATGGACTCGAAACACGGCTACTCATATTGATACGAAATGGCATTCCCTGATGGATACGAGAGTGTTGCCGCTCTGATGGATTCGAATGTGTCGGGTTCGAAAATGAGCCTGGTGATGGATACGAAAATGAGCCAGTTCCTTCCAACTTGAATCGATCGTAACTCAAGCGTACGAACTCGGATCGACTTGAAATTTGGAATGCGGGCTTCCATGGTTATGCTTGCAGCGACATACCAATCGTAACTCAATCCAGACTCGGACAAAATTCATCGATATCCATGATGAGCTATACTTGATCTTCAATCAGTTCCTTGGTATCCTGGCCTTGCCAAAAGGCGGGATTACAACTATAACTTAACTAATCTTAAATTACTTGATTAATTAATCCCTAATCATTTTATAAAATACTTTAACAATTTTAAGTTGTTAAAAACATTTAATTTTTAAAAACTTATTTACCTAAAACTAGGATTCAAATTCATTTTGAATCCATACTTTAAACTGGATTTAAAACCTGTTTAAAATTTTGCTTCACATTTTTATATTCATTTTAAAAATTTAAAAACACTGACAGGTTTTAAACCTGTAACCATCAATTACCCGAGCCCATCCCTAAAAACACTTCGAGTCAAACTTAGAAAAACTTCGGGCAACACATGAAATCGACTCGAGAAAACTCGAGTACCCCTCTGCTGCTACAACCCAAACTTTACCAGAAAAAGAAATGCACCGTGCACATGCACAGTTCCGATGACCACCTCTGGTCATCACCAATACATCGAGCAAGTCGTAGCCCCACCACGAATCAATCTCCGATCGCCAGAATACACCCATCATCTCGAAATCAAAATTGAGTACAAACTCGATACCTGGAAACAACAGTTTGGAACCACCCCCAAACCTGGGAAACAGCCTCGTCTTCGATCCTCCAACCACCAGAAAATCTGGAACCCCGGCCAACCCTTCGTCGACACTTCCTCTTTCACCTCCCAAAACCTCGCAACACTCAATCAACTCCGGACGACGAATGAATCGAAATACCATACCTAGATAAAACTAGGTTTCCAGACTTCCAAAGCTTGCCGCCAACACCACGACCATCTACACCCCCATCCACTATTTTTCCTGCAACCCCTAATCACTCCTCCACCTCCAGGAGGAAACTCGATCACCACGAACCAGAGGATCACCAGAAATTGACGATATAATGAAATTTGAACAAACCCAAACTGCTCTCAAATCCTAACTCGAAAAATTATGATTTAAGCTTTAAAAATCATGTTTTAGTATGAGAATTCAGTTTATATACCTGAATTCGTTAATTAAGAAACTTAAATTTTGACTTATATGAAGTTGGGTTCAGATATCTTGATTTCCAGAGTCATTAATAAGTTGTTTAAATTTAAATTGATTTTTAAAACTTAGTTCATGATCAAACAATCAACATTTGTTTTAACGCTAAGTCCAAACATCAAGTAGAACAAGCGGAAATGATTTTTGAATCAAAAATCTGGTGTTTATGAACTCAGAACAAAGACAGATACAAACATCAGCCTGTACAATTTATCCATCATTCATAGAGAATTCATATATAGATTCAAACATACTTATCACAGATTCAACTTGCAATAGATCCATATTTTTTTTATTTTAAGAAAATGTTACTTACCTGATTCCAGAAAAATGAACAGAGTCTCATTTATGTTGAAACAGGCTGTGAAAGTTGCAAGCTGAAATCTTTCTCTTTAATTCTCTGATTTGAGTTGAGCTGGAGTATTGTTTAGGTTGAATTATTGTTTAAGTTTGAAATGATATTTACTTCAGATTTACACAGCTTTGAATAAACGAAACTGAGATAAGGAAGTTGATATATAGAAATTGAGTTTACTGGGTGATGATATGTTTTTGTACAATACATCAGAGATATTTTATTCTTTTGTATGTTGACTATGCAGATTTTTTCCTACTTGGTGACTGATAGATAGTATTGTGATGGCTTGCATTAATTACCATTGTCTTGTTTTATAAGCTTATACTTATCCATTGTTTTTTTCACTTTTTTTCATATTTATCCTTTATATATTTGAATGTACATAGATATTTATATTTTTCTTTTCAATCTTGAATATATATTAGTGTCTTCTTTTGCAAGCTAATACATATATACATTTACTTATTTCATACTATCATTCACATCCAATTTGATTTGTTTACATACTTGAATATATTTTATTTTCTTTAGTCTTATTATTTTATAATATAAATAAATTTCTATTTTTAATATGTTGTTAGAATTTATCTATGTGTTTACTTTGTATTTTATAATTTATCTTATATATATCTATTTATAAATTCAAATTATTTTTAAACCATTTACTTAAAATTTAAATTCAAATGATTTAACACATATTTTATTTGAATTTGGAAAAACTCAAATCGATTTACCAATTAATTTCACAATCTTTTATTCAAAAATTAAATTAATTATCAATTTAAACTTAGTTAAAATCCGGGATCATTACAGATTCCCCTCCTTAAGAAATTTCGTCCTCGAAATTTGAAAGTAGGGAGACAACAAAAGAATAAATGAAGAATGTTTCATCAAATCAAACTGAGCATCTATTCTGCATTTGGCTTACCAAATTAGAATATCAATAATAGATATGAGAACGAATCTTTTTAATTTTTTTTTTCACAAGATACTCGGGTTATCCAGATCTACGAAGTATGCAGAGGCATTGGTTAGTTCGAAGGGATAACTAACCATTCGTAGAATATATTGGGACCCAAAAATAGATAGATATATGGATACAATTTCAAAACTTTTAGTTTAGAAACTAAAGTATACCTATCAACTATAGCAACCAAAGCAACCAATTCATCCAAACAAACAATTCTGACCTATTTGGAGTTTATGTCCCATGCAAACATATCAAATCTTCTTCCTGGATCTACCAGGAACCATCGAAGAATTGAAAAGAGATGCTGAACAAAAGAAATTGATAGAGAAAAGATTGTTCCCTTGTTGTTATAGGATATTGACCATTTATAGTCATATTCCCCTGTCCCCTATCTCATCCTCTTCTTGCACTCATACTTACTATCAGTAGATAGTAAGAGAATTTACTGAGGCGTTCGAACAGATATCTTAGGGATACTCATTCTAGGGTATACTTCACCCTATCTCTAATGAGTTACTTAATGTGTTATACTCCATAGCTAAAGTTTAACCTTAGCTCTGATACCAAATGTGACGGTCCTGACTAGGCCTTCGAAAATCGGCACCCGTACTTCACTTGTACTCGAATGTCGCAGATTCAAACACCAAATCTGGCTCGCCCAGAGCTTATACCACGTTAAGTATAACCACACAGTGGAAGAAATAAATGGATGATATCATATACAACTCCAATGAATACAATATCCAGAATGATATACAACAATGATATCTATATGATACAAGAATATCAGAGACAAATAATGTTACAGCGGAAACAATAGAAGTGATAACTCCGAATGATCTTTAAAAGAGATTGAGTCCAACAACTTCAACATCAAGCTCGCACCATCATGTCTCACAAAGATAAGCAACTCCGATGAATCAACTCCGATGAATCAACTCCAATAACTGAACTAGCTCCAGATAATCTACTAAACCTGACTATCTAAAAAACCCAACTCTAGACTGCCCGTGTGGGAAATTGTGGGCACCCAGAGTTTAGGAAGGGAACAATAAACTCCGGGTCAATCATGGGACTGGTATGAGTAACAAAACAGTTGTTTAAAATAAAAACAGTTCATAAGAGAAATCCGATATGCTTTTTGGAAAATGAAACTACCATAAGGCCTCCCGGCACACACACAATGCAATCACACACATGGGGGAGATTTCTCCTTATGATAGTCAGATATGCTTAATACGATAAAACTCTTTGATATCATTACTAGTGCATAGTGTGAAAACATTTCAAAAATATAATATTAATCCTAGCCAGCATAGGTACCATGATACTATGCCTGCTATAGCTACCATGTTAAATGGCAGGTTCTACAACTAAAACCATATTGGGTTCGTATTAAGAATTGGATTTCCAACAAATGGTCAGGCTAAGGAACTTCCTACTACCACATGGGTACGCCTCTGGAGTGACGTCCCAAGAACTAACTAGCTCTTTGCCAACACAAGGCCGGGTTACCTCTTACTAGGTAACTACTACTCGAATATGCCATCCCCCGGTCGTTTGCGACCTTTATCCGAGGCGCCTCAAAAAAGCAACAACCATACAGAAATGAGATTGCACCAACCACATAGGTTAAATATCAG
The DNA here is from genome assembly GCA_030737815.1 of Allium fistulosum. Classification (NCBI taxonomy): domain Eukaryota; kingdom Viridiplantae; phylum Streptophyta; class Magnoliopsida; order Asparagales; family Amaryllidaceae; genus Allium; species Allium fistulosum. The sequence continues at coordinate 1,031,917,937 of CM060902.1, forward strand.
GGCTCCATACCTGATACCACCTTTTTCCAGAAGGAAATGACATACCCTAAAGGGCGCGACCCTCATAACCTTGCCGCATCTTTCCTGTTTCGACCATTTCCAAGGTGTGAGGTCCTGATGCAGTCTCGTCCACAAAGCTACGCTTTACACAAAAGCCATGCTTTGATCAGGAATGATCAACAAATGATCAGCAACACACAGCAGCACTCAGCATGCCACATTACCAAATTGGGAGTATATCACTGATAACCTTCAACTACATAACCTCTGAGCTCGTACGTCTTAGAGAAGGGTGTTAAGCTAAGAGAATAAATCTCCGCCACCAAACAGAAATGTATTTGAAAGAAATCTGCTTTATATCTCAAAGTGTAATGTCAGACATAAAACCATACAAATGTGATGACCCTGAAATCGTCCTTCGAAAATCGGCACCCGTACTTCACTTGTACTCAAAATGCCGCAGATTCAAACGCCGAAACTGGTTTACCGGAGCTTATAACACAATAAGTATAAAAACACAACGGAAGAAAGAAATAGATGATATCATATACAACTCCAATGAATACAATATCCAGAATGATATACAACAATGATATCAATATGGTACAACAATATCAGAGATAATAATGATACAGCGGAAAACAGAACTGATAACTCCAAATGATCCTCAAAAGAGAATGAATCCAATTTCTCCAACATCAAGCTCGAAACACCAACTAATGCACCGAGATAAGAAGGTGCAGTCATCCACTCCGATGAAGTGAACTAGCTCCAGATAATCTACTAAACCTGAATATCTGAAAAACCCAGCTTTAGACTGCCCGTGTGGAAAATTGTAGGCATCCAAAACGAAGTGGATGGTTTTGATGAATGCATTGACTGAAGAAAGAGAACGATTTTGGATGACCCCTGACATGACTAAAACAGGAGCCGCACCGGGCCATTGAGGTTCGCCACCTCTAGCGGACACACTTCTTCGTTACCATATCTATTACTTTTGTGATTCGATTTGGGTTCACCCCTTGATTTGGGAGTGTTGTTTCGCGGTGTTGGGATAGTAGCTGCTATGCCCAACATCAGTCCGGATCAGGCAACTGTTAGTCCATAGGATAGTGGTTTTGATGACAACAACTATAGAAGTGTTATAAAATATATATGTGCAGGAAATCTATATGCAGGTATCAACAGAAGAAGACTGTATAGTAAAGAAAACAAAATTGATGAAGACAAAGATCAAGAGTTCAAGATTGAAGACTCATGAGATTCAAGATATTCAAGAGTTCAAGACAAATAATATAGTTAGGTTAGATATTTGTTAAAACTCCTTGAAAGCACTATCATTCTTTTTTATCCAATTTACTCGTGGAATGGAATCCACTTCGTTCTTGTTAAAGGGATGGAACCCTAGTGAGATGGAACTCACGAAATATCTAGTGGAACGGATAGTAGCCCTATTTTGTTATCCACTAATTTTGATTCAAAATGATTTTCAAAATTATCTCTTGTTTTATAAAATGATTTTCAAATATTCCTTTTCAAAAGAAAAACCTTCGTTCACATTTCCAAAAATGTTTTAGCCTCAAAATCATATTTATCATTTTGTTATATTTTGATTTCAAAATTGTCCTTGATATTTTAGCCTCAAAATCTATTTTAATATTATATTTACTTTAGTTTATTTACTTTGATTTTAAATATATTTTAGTATATATACATATATACATTCATAAGTATTTCTACTTCTAAATACCTTCTACAAATACATAGAGTCCATTTGAATAAAGTTGCATATGTTTTAAATCATCATTTTCAAAGTAAAGCAAATCATCACTTTTTACTAGACCATGTCGACATCCTATTTACCTGTCATGTGGACATGCTTCCCGTTACAGCAAAGGTTGTTTTCAAAAGAAGTGTCTATTCGTTTAAACCTCTTCGAATGGACACATCCATTCATTCTCTATAAATAGAGACTGTTATGGACGTTTTCCAGTAACTACTTTCTTTATTTTCTCTCCTCTTTACTCTCTTATCTTATTTTCTAATCATCCTATCCATATTTTGCCAAAATCTTAAGTGAATAAAACCAGAATATCTCTAGTTTGATTCTCTGCCACTCTCTCCAAAGAATCTCAGTGCTTATCAGAGTTATAGATACATTTGTACTCAAAGAAACTTGTGTGGGGTTATAAAGGTGTGATCGTGTCCTTGGAAATCGATCGGGTGAACTTGTGTCCTGTGAATCAAGTGGTTCTACCCAGAGACCTGAGAATCTGGAGGGTGTACTTCGTTGCCTTGGAATCGAGGGATTGTAATCTAGATTATTGTTGAATAGAAAGCCGTACGGATTGTGCGGGACTGGATGTAGGGTAACACCGAACCAGTATAAAATTCCTGGTGTGTTCTTTCCTTTACTTGCTTTTTGTTTATATTTGCATTTGTTTGTGATTCTGTGATTTGATCTGTGATTGTGTATTTGCATTAAGTTAGTTAATTCAATTTAAATCAAAGAAGTTTTAAAGAAATTCTTAAAACACTATTCACCCCCCCTCTAGTGTTAAATATCCTTAAGATCATCTTCCGCGTCCCTTTCATTTGGTATCAGAGCATGTTTTTCAAAGTATTCATAACCTGATTTTTGAAAAGTAACAATGGCTACCAACATTGGTATTTCTAGTTCATTTGTAGAGGGTCAGTCCACTGCCAGACCACCACTTTTCAATGGCAGTAACTATGCATATTGGGCATGTAGAATGAAGATATATTTACAATCCATTAGTTTAGAAACATGGAATATGACACAAACTGAATACACTGAGCCCACAACTGATTTTGCTCAATGGACGACCGTTCAAAGAGAAGTGGCTCAAAACAATTCAAAAGCCATGAATATTTTATTTTGTTCACTAGATAGAAATGAATTTAATAGGGTATCTGTTTGTAAAACTGCATATGAAATCTGGAAAACTCTGCAAGTTACTCATGAAGGAACAAGCAAAGTTAAACAGACCAAAATTTCTATTCTTACTAATCAATTTCAATTATTTAAGATGTTGCCTAGTGAATCTATTCCAGATATGTATATTCGTTTTCAGGATATTGTTCATTCACTAGTATCTCTGGGAAAAGCAATCTCCGAAGAAGATCAAGTCAGGAAAATTCTGAATTCACTCACTCCTGAATGGGATTTGAAGACACTGGCGATTGAAGAAGCAAATAACATCAGTACCTTGAAGATTGATGAATTAATTGGAAATCTGATGTCATATGAAGTTCAAATTCAGGGAAGAAGGGAGAATAAGTCATCAGAAAAAAAGTCCATTGCCTTCAATGCACTAACTGGTGAATCAGACTCTAGTGATGATGATGAAGAAATAGCCTTCATGACAAGAAACTTTCGAAAATTCTTGAAGTATAGAAAAATGAATAATTACAAGAGAAAAAGTTTTGGAAATAACACTGAATCACTCAACAACATCAAATGCTTCAATTGCAATGAGTTTGGTCATTATCAAAGAGACTGTCCACATCTAGAAAAGCAAACTCCTCAATCGAACAAAGAATATTCAAAGAAAAGAAAGAAAGCATTTGCAGCAACACTGGATGATTCAGATACGTCCTCAAGTGATGATGAACAGAAAACAGAATTGGCAAATATGTGTTTTATGACAACTCAGAATTCAGATAATCAGGATGATATGGAACTCAAACAAGGTACACGTTTACTATTTTAATTGGTTGAAAATTGGTTGCTTAGAATAGTTTATTAGTTAAGTATATAATTGATTTTATTAACTTAAATTTTTTTTTAAATATCTTTTAAAAAATTTATAAAATATTATTTTTATATATTTTTTGTATAATATATTTTCAAAATATATTCAGACAATAATCATAATATATATAAGTATATATATATATATAAATCTTGTACATGCTTGAAATCATTTTTGCAAAATCTGATGTGCATGTCGACATGGCACTTATTGGTAATGTCGACATACCTGTAGCAAATCAGATTTCTAAATTTGAATTCAAAATTCAAATTTCCCTCCACCTTTTCACTAACTCCTATGTTCTGAATAGTTATGACTCTTTGACCAGAGAATCCACCTATTCAACCTCTTTATATCTATCTTCTATCAACACTTATCTCCATCTTCAATTCAAATTCAAAACAACTTTTATCTTCAAACACTCTTATTTCTTCAAAAATGGCATCCACTAGCAACGTAGCCGGAATGAGGCTGTCAAGAGCCACCAAAGATCATCTCTACAATAATAGAGATGCCATACTTGCATACATTAATTATGCAACTTATGGAAAAGTTCATTCGGGTAATTTTGCTATTTTTAATGACTTCGCTTCTTATGAAATTGATGCTCTCTTTCAAAACAATGGTATTCTAAGCTTGGTTGACAATAACCAAAATGATTTTGTTTGCTATCCAAACCTTGTCAAAATGTTTTATGCAAATTTAAATCGTGGTTTTTATAATGGAAGGGATGATGAAGTGTGGAGTAGTGTCAAGGGGACACAAATTGTTTTGGATACCGATGTTTTAGGAACCATACTTGAGTGTAAAAGTACCGGTTCCAATCTTTCTTCTTTTGAAATCAAGGAAACCGATCGTGAAACTTTTCACAATATTTTTGAGGAAGAAATGGATTTCAAAAACAAATTTTTTCGACCAAAAGCTCGTATTGTTAATCTTCTCCTTCAACGCACTATTACTCCGAGATCGGGAAATTACAATAACCCGACTCAAAAAGTGTGTAAGGCTCTTTTTGCAATTTTTGGAAATTATGATATTAATTGGGCACAAGTTATCTTGGATGAATTTCGACACAAAAACTTGGATTCGGGAGAGAATGCATTATATCATGGAATATACCTCACTAGAATTTTTAATTACTTTGGAGTGGATATGAGAGGTGAAGAATTCTTTCCACGAAAGGTTTTTAATCATTCCAATATTTCACTTATGAAAATTCCGCACGTGTTTCAACCATACGAAACACTAACGGAAAAAGAAGCACGATTGGGGTATGAGGAAATGCAAGAAGATGAGGAGGAAGAAGAAGAAGAGGAAGAGGAGGAAGAAGAAGGTGAGGAAGAAGAAGGTGAGGAAGAAGAAGAGGAAGAAAGTGAAGAAACTTCCTTAGAGAGTATTGATTTTCCCACACGACCATCAAACAAGACTCTCCTTCACAATCAACGAGTGATTGTGAAAAATCAATAAGCTCTCAAACACTCCGTAAACAAAAAATTGGACAAAATGTCCAATACTATGAACAAGTTCTTCTCCAAAGTCAGCAAGAAGCTAAATATCTCATCATCTTCATCCTCATCTACTAGTTTCTAGAGTTTACTTTTTGTATATCAATGAAATTTGGTGTATTGAAAGTTGTACCTTTATGGTTTCTTTATGAAATTCATGTACTTCTCTGTTCTAGTATGAAATGAAGCTTATTCTCTGTTTATCTTACTGTTACTCTTATTTATATCAAGTAATATATATAAATCATATGTATATACACTGAAAATTCAAAAATAAGATGTGCAAAATCTGCTATGTATGTCGACATACTGTATAGAGGTCATGTCGACATATACTGGTAATATTCTGAATGGACATTTCAAATTGAAATTCAAAATAACTCCTTATGTCTATTCATTTCAAACGACTTTCCTGTCTATTTAAGTCCTATTTTCTTCCAGAAAACTTCTCATAACTTCTCTCTACTCTTATCTACTTATTTCCTTCTTACTTATCATCAAAATGGCTTCATCCTCTTCAAATCTAAGTGATAATCTTGAAGAGACTCTCAAATCCTTCAAAAATATTCTTACTTTTATTCTACGAAATCAGAGGCACTTAGAACTGAGTCAAATGCAGATGATAAAGGAACAAGAAAGGCATTTCGATGCACTACGATGGATGATCTCCGCTCTCAACAAAGAGGATCTCCAAGTAAATCCACCGAAGACATTGCTCCAGGACGATGAAGATTGGGAAGTAATCAAAGCGGATCCCATCTTTGGAAAAGAGGGATGGGTTGAAGTTCCACGTAACATTTAACTTGTTTGATTTGGTTTAAAATTGATTTGATTTGAAATACTTGATTTGGTTTGGTTTTAAACACGGTTGATTTATGATAACTTACTATATTGATTATGTAATAAGACATAAATAGGTGTGCTTATGTTTGATTGATTTGTCTACTTATTGTATGCATTTTCTTTTCATTTAACAGTTATGAATATAGTGATATGAATAAAATAATTTGTGGTTACACTTATTATTCTCATTCTTATATTACTCATATATATCATTCTGAGTATTCAATATTTAGCATTGTTATATCTAGTTTCAGTATTATTAATGATAACACTATCATTAATATCATAGATTTAGGGGGAGTTAGTGTCATTTTTTTGTTGATGACAAAGGGGGAGAAGTATAAAATAGGTTAGTTAGGCATAGATTAAGGGGGAGTTATTAGATTTAGGGGGAGTTATAAGGAGAATATAAATATTTTATAAACAAAGGTTGTCATCATCAAAATGGGGGAGAATGTTAGTCCATAGGATAGTGGTTTTGATGACAACAACTATAGAAGTGTTATAAAATATATATGTGCAGGAAATCTATATGCAGGTATCAACAGAAGAAGACTGTACAGTAAAGAAAACAAAATTGATGAAGACAAAGATCAAGAGTTCAAGATTGAAGACTCATGAGATTCAAGATATTCAAGAGTTCAAGACAAATAATATAGTTAGGTTAGATATTTGTTAAAACTCCTTGAAAGCACTATCATTCTTTTTTATCCAATTTACTCGTGGAATGGAATCCACTTCGTTCTTGTTAAAGGGATGGAACCCTAGTGAGATGAAACTCACGAAATATCTAGTGGAACGGATAGTAGCCCTATTTTGTTATCCACTAATTTTGATTCAAAATGATTTTCAAAATTATCTCTTGTTTTATAAAATGATTTTCAAATATTCCTTTTCAAAAGAAAAACCTTCGTTCACATTTCCAAAAATGTTTTAGCCTCAAAATCATATTTATCATTTTGTTATATTTTGATTTCAAAATTATCCTTGATATTTTAGCCTCAAAATCTATTTTAATATTATATTTACTTTAGTTTATTTACTTTGATTTTAAATATATTTTAGTATATATACATATATACATTCATAAGTATTTCTACTTCTAAATACCTTCTACAAATACATAGGGTCCATTTGAATAAAGTTGCATATGTTTTAAATCATCATTTTCAAAGTAAAGCAAATCATCACTTTTTACTAGACCATGTCGACATCCTATTTACCTGTCATGTCGACATGCTTCCCGTTACAGCAAAGGTTGTTTTCAAAAGAAGTGTCTATTCGTTTAAACCTCTTCGAATGGACACATCCATTCATTCTCTATAAATAGAGACTGTTATAGACGTTTTCCAGTAACTACTTTCTTTATTTTCTCTCCTCTTTACTCTCTTATCTTATTTTCTAATCATCCTATCCATATTTTGCCGAAATCTTAAGTGAATAAAACCAGAATATCTCTAGTTTGATTCTCTGCCACTCTCTCCAAAGAATCTCAGTGCTTATCAGAGTTATAGATACATTTGTACTCAAAGAAACTTGTGTGGGGTTATAAAGGTGTGATCGTGTCCTTGGAAATCGATCGGGTGAACTTGTGTCCTGTGAATCAAGTGGTTCTACCCAGAGACCTGAGAATCTGGAGGGTGTACCTCGTTGCCTTGGAATCGAGGGATTGTAATCTAGATTATTGTTGAATAGAAAGTCGTACGGGTTGTGCGGGACTGGATGTAGGGTAACACCGAACCAGTATAAAATTCCTGGTGTGTTCTTTCCTTTACTTGCTTTTTATTTATATTTGCATTTGTTTGTGATTCTGTGATTTGATCTGTGATTGTGTATTTGCATTAAGTTAGTTAATTCAATTTAAATCAAAGAAGTTTTAAAGAAATTCTTAAAACACTATTCACCCCCCCTCTAGTGTTAAATAGCCTTAAGATCATCTTCCGCGTCCCTTTCAGCAACTACTAGTATCCTAGTTGGTATCGCCTCATGTACCTTGTCATACTGTTTATCCTATTCGCGACCACTACGATTTGTTTTGTGTTATACCTATGGGGTACCCTATGATAACCACTAGTTTACTGTGGGGCTTACAGTGCTGTATAGACTATGACATGGTAAAAATGTGTTAAGGGTGGAATGGGCCATGTCTTAACGCTATTTTGATATCATACTTTACTGATTAGACATTATCTACTTAGCGTATTCTACTATATATATAGATAGTTTAATGGATCCTTAGAGGATGGTTATCCGAACATTCTTTGAGTTACTTGTATTTCAGTCGTTATTTCACTTGAGTTGGATTTATTGATATAAGAATGTTAATCCTGACTCGAGTGTTTTGTCTTTTCTTTACGCTCGGGTCAGACTGAGTGTACCAGTATTCGAGACTCACCTTTGGAGTTGGAGCTTCGCTTGGAGATCCAGCTATCTATCGATTCTACTATCAGTTATCCAGTTGATTCCAGTGATGTATTCAGATCTTGTATTTGATTATTGTATTGAGATATCCATGTATTCGAGACTTCTGTTGTATCTTGTTTAACTCTTTTATATATATAGTAGCTTCATGAACTACTATTCTTTTGTTTTCGCTGCATTATTGTTATATTACTCCGTGTCTGTGATCTGTGATTATTTTATTTACTATATATGCTGAGTTTTGCCAATTTAAATTAACAATCTATTGTTTTGAATTATTCAAGTCCGACATGTGTGGATTTATTGTCGATTTGAATGGTCCAAAATAGTGGGTCGTTACAGTTTCTTTGTAGGTAAACAAAGATTTTAAATATAAAAACCTAGAGTGTATTAAGTATTGGAAACATAGGTTACAACATTTATTGTTGTAATAAATGTTTTCGTGAAAAATAAAGGGAGCATAGACTATAACACCACTATTATAGTAGGTGACTCCCAAAGGAAATGTTTTTACATAGTATATGAGATTTATTAGTACTTATTGAACCATACACTAGTATTTTTGGGCTGTAGTAACGGTGTTTTACGCAACATCTATTTTGACTCAAATAAAAATGTGTTTTGAAGATAATTTCTAAGTATAGAAATAAAGTGGTTTGTAAGTACACTTATTATTTAAATAAGTATAAGGAAATGTTTTCTAGTTATGAAATATTAAAATAGTTTTGAAAATGAGTTCTTTTGGAAAAAAGGTGTAAGTTAAATATTAGGAAATTAATAAATTTCATAGAAATTATCTATCGTAAGAGAATATAGATTAAACATACTTTAATCTATTAGAATGAAATGAATAATGATATAATTTTCTATGAATCCAAATCACAAATAAAGATGTTTTGTGCAAGTTATAAGGAATACGTGAAAAAAATGTACAAGGTATGGGAAGCACCATATTTTGTATAGCCTATTTCGAAAAATATAAAATAAGTTCCTTTTAATTTCACATAAACATGAAGTCCACTTTTAAAGGATTCATAGAAGGTTTAGCGTTAATAGTTTTCTATAAAAGAAACTAGTTCCAATATATTGAGGTATAAAACCATTAGGTGTAATAAGAAGTGTAATAATTAGAGACAGTGTTAGTTAGGAGAGATATTATAGAGAGCCTTAGTAGAAAAAGCTAAGCAATGGAAATTTCACATATTTTTTTTTCCATTGATTATGTGCATTGGTTGCTTGCCTTTTTAGATAGTCCCAATTTGTAGTAAGTTAGAAACTCCTCCAAGGTTAGGTAATTGGAAAGTTAAGGGTTTTTAATAAAATAATTGTTCTTGTCTACTCCAGTTTTTGCAAAATTGAAAATCTATGAAAAGAAGATGTTTTGAAAACATGTGAGGACATTTAAAGACATCTTAAAGAAAAACGGCTTGGTGAAAAAGTAAATAAGTTTTTGGAAGCGAAAAACTCAGTAATAGTTAAATTTAAAAATCCAAATTTTTATGGAAAGCTATAAAGGTCTTTAAAAGAAAAGGAGGAATAAGTTTTGAACTTAGAATTTATAAGTTTTCCCCTCTAGGTTTGGGGAATAATGTAAATTCAAAATGCTGCAAGGATGCAAGTCTAGAATGATAAATGTTAAGTAACCAAGTACCTTTGAATTTAATAGAAACTTGAAAATAACACTTTTAAAGGCGAAAAATTTGGGATTTGATTTTTTAAAAATTTAGAAGCTTTAGTTTTTGAAATGAAATAATAAATACCAAACCAAACTTTTAAATGTGGAGTAAATAGGAATCATTTCCTAGGTGTGACGGAAAAAGTGTAAGGCTATATAGGAGATAGTAGTGATTACTTTTAGAAGTAATAATAGAAGTTTCCGTAAAGTGTATAGGACACTGGTGAGAACCTTGGATTGTTGCTTCATGTGTGTAGACTATAGAAGAATAGTAAGGTGATATTAGTGAGATTGTAAGACACATATGGTTGAGGATGTGTATTCTTGATTTTGGAGGAACTTGGAAGGAGCGTCTTCCTTTAGTGGAATTCAGGTATAATAATAGTTTTCAAGCTGGCATTGGAATGGCGCCTTTCGAAGCTCTTTATGGAAGACCGTGCAAGTCGCTTTCATGTTGGTTAGAGTCTATAGAGAGATTGCTACTTGGTCCCGACATGGTTAAAGAGACTTTAGAGAAGATTGATTTGACTAGGAGAGAATACGTACCTCTTATCCACTTCTCTTTGATAATAAATTTTGAATTTCTGATTTCTGTCTTTAGTTTTGAATAGATTCTTTCCTTTATTATCCTTTGGGAGGGTAGATCTTAGGATTTAACCTATGTATGGTAGGATTTGATGTAAACATGTTATTAGAACATGTTATGTATGATGGATGCTAGTGGTTGCAAGTGTTTGCTAGTGGATGCTAATGGACGCATATATATACACTAGGCATTATTATCTCCTAGGGATCGACCTGTTAACTAGGTCACTAGAGCATATGCATAAGGATGTGTGCGCATTTGCATTTTATAATATTCCATGGCTGCTATAAATGGATGATTATGATTGTTGCATTTGGATGATGATTGTAGCACACATGTAGAACTATCAGTTATCATTAGGAAACTTGCATTCATTTGGATACATAACACGGACATGATTGCATAAAAAGGATGTCGACTGAATCTGTAGACCGCCTAATCTTTTGCATTAGTTAGGGACATTGACACCACACTATTTGCATATATATTATAAATTGCATTAGAAAAACTTAAGGACCATGGATGATGGTTGAGTAGTTGGTTGTAGAATTTGGATGAAAATAATTATTTTATTCTTCTGTCCTTGGAGATTTCGGGGACGAAATCGTTTAAAGAGGGGAGAATGTAACAACCAAAAATTTAAGCTATAATAATTAATTAACGAATTAATTAAATAATAAAATAAGTTTATGAAATTATTAGAATTGAGCCACGGGAGTTGCACCATTGTGTCCGTGGTAATTTTCTAGTCAATTTCCATATAAAGTTTGTCAAAATCCGAGCTAAAACGAAGAAGATACGTAAGAAACCAGAATTCCGAAAATAAAAGAAAATAATAATAATATAGAGGCAAGGTCGACCCTCACCTTTGCTAGGTCGACCTATAGGTCGCCCTAGCATATGTTGGTCGATAGGAAGGTCGACCCGCCTTGCATTCTTCACGTTGCTTCGACCAGTTTTAATTCGAACACGTCATTTTGCTATTTTCTTCAAATCCTGTGCGTTCTTGCTTCCATCCGACTGTTCCCAGTGATCCTATGATGCAGTTGCACCGAATTTAATCTTCAAATCCAACGACCTGAGATCCCTAAGTGACACTATAAAAAAGACCTTAGGCCTAGCTATTTTTCTCATTCAAATTTTCTCCCATTGGGTTCATTGCCTGAGGCTAGACCTTAAATAGAATATTTTTCTAAGGAGAAGATCTTTTTAATTAAAATATTTTACACCCTAGAAGTGGACCCGGGAAGGCCACGGAAAAGAGCTAAGGACTATAGGTGAGTGTTTAGTAATTATTTTATATTTTTAAGTAATTTAAAATAATAGGGTTCTCAATAGTTGTAGTTTTTCTGCAATTTTGAGACAATTTTTTTAAGTTATTTACAGCTAGTTTTTAAAGTTCTTTTCAGTCTATTTTATTCAGTTAGTTTTATTCATCTATTTTATTCAGTTATTTACAGCTATTTACAGTTATTTACTGTTATTTGCATTATTTACGTCCGTTTTACATTAAAAATTAGTTTGTAAATGTTAGTTCCTTTTTATTCCTTTTTACGCAAATAGAATATTAAAAGGAGAATAATTCGCTAATATGGATTAAAATAGAATAACACTAAATTTACAGAAATTATATGTAAAATAAGAAAGACTGTAATAGAAAGAAGATAGACTGAAATAGGAAAATTTGAGTCATTTGCAAGCAAGTTTATAACTAGTAGTTATAACTAAAAAGATAGAAAAGAAGAATAACAATTATAACGTAGGTTATAATTAAGTAGAAAGAACAGTAAAAGCTTATTTTAAAACTTAGAATAAATTAATAAGAAAATATAGCAGAGATAATAGAAGAGGCCTATTTTAAGACTTAGATAATGTTAATAAGCAAATATAGCAGAAATAACAGAAGAGACTTATTTTGAAGAACTTACACTAAGTTAATATGCAAAGATAGAAATAGGACCCATAACCAATAGCATTCCCTTTCAGTCAGGAACTAATGGTCTCACAATAGATTAGGTGAGGCTGGGACACAATTATGCTAAATAGGGTAAATAAGTGGCCAATAGATAGAAGCTCAAATCGAGGGATTTGGGCGAGGGGGGCAACTAGATTTTGTTTCATAAGACGCATACCAACAACATCCCCTTTTCAAACTAGTACTGATGGTCTCACAACACACTTAGGTGAGGCTGGGCAGGACCCATTCAGGCTAGGACTGATGGTCTCACAACAGATTAGGTGAGGCTGGGCACGCTTATGCTGACTAGGGTTAGTAAGAGGTCAAAATAGGGAGCAACAGACAGTGCGAACCGGCGGTGACCGAGCGTGCAACATCAAATTAGGGAGATAAGTCGCTATTGAGTTCCAAAGCGCTAAACATGTGTCCTTTTGCTATAGGACCCACAGGATGGGACTAGCTCACAGTGGCACAACAGAGATAGAAAGCCAATCAAAGGGTAGAATTAGGATTTCAGCCTAATTTAAATAGGATTAGGATTTCAGCCTAATCAAAGCAGCTATCTAAGACGAGTGAAAACAATCACAATCAAAGAAAACAGTTAAACAATATTTCATTCCAGCTTTATCTTTTCCTTTTATACTAGAGCTGTTGCTAAGTCTATTACCTTTATCTTGCTTAAAAATGCTAGTAGTTACTTTCACTCACCAGACTTATAGCCTAACCCGCTCCTCTATTTCCCCTTTTTCCCCCATAGGCCAGCAGAGGCTAGGACAATAGATTTGGATTTCCTAGAGACCCGTTTCCAGAGCTTTCTCATTCTTCATATATTCTTTTTCTTTTCAGTTTTCTTTTCACTTGAGTTTGTATATACTGGTACTTTATGAGAGGGATGATTTTTATTATTATCTATGTACTCTGATGATGTGACTGAGATGGAATTTTTCACGAGACATATGTATTCGGTTTTCAAGACATATTATATGTTTGGTTTTATGACTCATTTTATGGAGAAATGAAGTTTAATTTTAAATGTTTCCGCTATTTTATTTATTTTGTCTTGTGAATCTTAGTCTCTGTAAGATTTTAGCTATACCTATAACGCACCATATCCTTTAGTGTGTCTTTTTGGGTATACTATGGGGTGTGGGGTGTTTCACATTTCCACGATAGAACCATACTACATCCTATCCATGGATCACTCTCAAAGAACTCGCCTATGTGGAACTTATCTCGATGCCAATCGACATCAAGCCTCCAACCTTGGAACCTAACTCTACACACTACGGAGATACTTATCTGAAGTCCTGAAAGTGGCAACCTCAGAAGCTAACTCTATGCATCACCGAGCTACTCATCCAAAGAACTAGACCATCAAGTTGGAAACATCCCATCATCACGGTCATCGAAAGCACCCTTCAAAGCGCAATATCATCAAGAAATAGAGTCGATCACACAAACTAATCATCATATCACGCTCCCTGAAGCCTCCTCACCGTCCATGTCAAAGGTCGACCAAATTGACCACATCAATAGTGATAGGTACCGACCACTCCATACTGGTCAATACCAACCACCTTGGTCCTGCACTTAGCCAAAAATGGATAAGTACTAACCAACTAAAAACATCCTACGTCAATCCTGAAGTCCGAAGCTCATCCAAATCCATCGTCTTCCATCCTCAGATCCGTCGACAAGCATTCCAGCATTCTCTTACAACTTATCCCGTTTGTTTGGGTTCAATAAATGGGATGAAACCCTAACGTGTAGAATATTCCCTTATGCTAGATTGCCCATAAATCAGCGTTTTCAACCTAACAACCAAACTAACATACTTACATCCAACAAGAATATAAACATCCAAAATAGTATATGTATAATATATATAATCCATCCATATCAACCAATGTGGGAAATAATATTAATAATAACTCAAGTCTAATAATTCCCTAACCATGGCATGTTATGGAAAATATGTGATATTATTTATAAATCATTTTAAAAAAATTATTTTATTTTATAAAATATCTAGTAGACATATAAGTATAGGAAAAACATATTTTAAAACCAAAATCATTCACCAACGTCAATCTAATGTTATACAACCAATCATAGTATGGTAAGAAACAATATCACTTACCTCATCCAAATCAATCCAAACTAACACCAAGTCCTAGAGCTCTCTATCATGGGTGCAATGTAAGAAACAACATCCAAAACGGACCTCGTATGCAAAAGATATAACATATATAAGTTATTGGATTATTTAACGGTTAAAAACTTAAATTTAAAATTAGTTTGAACTAATTACCTTAATTAGTCTAATCCTCTTTCTTCCCCAATTTGGCTATAGGCCATGCATGTATCATAAACCATTTGCACCAAGCTTGATTTCTCATCGATTGCTTCACAAAACATCGCAACACTACCTCCGACGAACTTCACGTCGAGTGCTCTTCGCCCTAGACCCAACAAATCAAACTCTGGCTACTTCGTAGAAGTCACGACTTAGTAGTGCCGAGCACAGCCTTGCTTCGATGCATTTTGGTATAGTTGACTGGAGATGTTGAAACTTTAGGGTAAGGTCCATGTTAGCAAGAGAAACGCGATGGTGTAGTCGCTTTTGCATAATATCTTCTCCCTCGATGATTGTCCTTAACCCTAGTTCGGCCCTATGTACATCCATCTCAAAAATTGCCACCGCAGCTTACAAAATGGGTATGGGTGTGAAGATCTCGTCGATACGAGTGCAATGGAACTGGCTTGGGATTTTTTCATTCAGTGGTTTGCCAGATATTAATTTTTGAAGATAAAAAGGGGAGGCGACCATTTATTTTTAATGGAACAGTAGTCTATGGAAGTGGATAGTGAATGGCCAATGAGAGAGGGGTTTGGATAAGGGTTTAGTTATTTAGATATTAATTTATTTGATTTCTCAAATAAAACATTGCATGTTTCAAGTTTGCACGATCAAATGGTAAGTCTAATCACCATGAAACTCATCAACGTGCATTACCTTATTTTTATGATCTCGATAGTATAAATTTCGTTGCTACCCAAGATTGGACTCTAGGATGATAATTTCGCGCTTTTCAAGACCGTTTTGACCATCAGATCATCCAATCTTCAAATATAATGATCCATACACTTATTTTAACTCGCAACATTGATATGAACCCAACGGAAGTGGTTTTGAGTCTTGATTCGATCATATGCGAAAAATCACATTTTTGGGACCGTTAGTTAATTAATGATTCTTAAATCAATTGTTTAAATATTTCATCTTTAAAAAAATGGGTCATTACATATACCATATAACACTTCTTAGGGATGCATTAAGTTACTAAAAATTGGTTTCATAAATATGCCAAATATTATTTATGAAATAATACCTACGTTCAGGTATTGATTGGAAGTAAATATTGTTTTATTTTGATTTAAATATTATGAATACTCGATATAGACAAAAGTACAATAATTTAATTTGTTATAAATTTTAAAGTGATATATTAGAAAATATAGAATATCTAAAAAAGTTCGATAATTTTGGAATTATGGACCAAGTCATGATTTTGAGAAATAATTCTCTAATCATATGTTATGAATCATATGGCATTGGAGAATTATATCTCAAATGATTAAAGGCAAAGAACACATTCATTAGAAGCAACATAAGAGTGGGTGAACTCTTCATATCGATACATACAAATGTATGCAATGTAAGTCTAATGATATCGAAACAGTTCCACATAAATAGCTAAATTCACCATGAGTATGTTTTTTGATACACATGTAACATGTCAATGCTATGCTCATTGTATATAAAATGGAAGTAGAAAACATAACATGCAAAGAAAATAAAAACAATTCAATTTAATCGAATAACTGAGTGTATTTGGGTAGATTTCCAAATGTACCTAAAAACGAATAAGATTCAACCCCAAAATCACTCCTCCTTATGATACATAATGTTGTATCGATAAGGAGTAATTGTAATTTTTTAGACAAAGTATGATTGATAATGAGTGAAGTTCAGTGAACTTCTTTCTATTAGGATATACACTTAAGAGTTAGTACAAAAGGTTAAAATAAATATCATCTCAAGCATAGTTTACAAGATTATATAAGATAAGTGTTTATAAGAAACCCCTATATATCATCGGTCTAGGAGTTGACATGTTGTGTCAGTTGAAAGGCTACAGGTAAAATTCGTTCATGCAGGATGTTTTGTGGACCATCCCAAAGGAGTTTGGATCGACCAATGTTGATTAATCGACTTATGTTGTGAACATAAGTCTCGTAAACTCAAAATTAAACCAGTTATATATATATATAAAGACAATTCATAAAATATTTATGAATGCCTATTCTGTTGCATTGAGAAACAATTGCTGTTATAAGAAATGCCAAATCTACGATGAAGGAATTTCTTTAAGAAATTATTGGCAGTAAAATGGATTTGGATACGATCCAAAGATTAAACTGATTACGAAGGATGAAATTAAATTAATCAAGCCTAAAAGGACACAACATAGTAGAACGTATAATAAGAATTCTCACACATTAAACAGAAACTTCAAATTTCATATCAATGTCGAGAAAAAAGAATTTCCTCAATTGTCAGTAAGCCGTTAAGAGTGTTGACTCTGCCATATGATATGATGTGCAAATCTAGAATAGATTCCAAGTACAATATCAAAATATGATTTTGAGTTTTGGTACATATATGTTGAAACAGAAATTATAATAATGATTTAGAATAAAATGTTTGCACATAAAAACTAAAGTATCTTGAAGTTAGTGGGAGCGATACTGAGTTTGTGGGTTTTCATGCATGATCCAAGAATTGATACGAAAGTATCATTCCATAAGCATCAGAGTTAAACAAGTACTTTTATAGAAATATAAAATGCTTTGATTTTTAGTCAACATAAAGAGGAAGCATATGTTTATAAGAAGGAACGTTAAAGGTAGTCAAATATTTCTAAAACTATTAGTGAATAATAAACTTACGATTGTCAAGTATGTAATCGGGTTAAAATCATTTCAGTTTAGTTTTTTAATACTTGACATTGGATTCAAAACTGACATCTTCTATAATCAGTATGAAAGGATGTTAGGATTGTCCCAAACAACACACATGAACATCATATTAAAATATTTAATACAGAGCGCATAAGATGGATTCCTTATACATCGGCAATATGAATTATCATACATGTTGAATTGTCTAAAATACTGCATTTTGCTTATGTAATAATGCATAAAGTGAGTATCGAATCCAAATTAAGCTCTCTAAATGAAGTTTAGAGTGTTTTCGAATATTTTACGAAATCCTAGAGAATTGATTATAAAAACAATAAATTTCTTATGAAGCAGTATTCAGACTCGAACTTTATAAATTATTTTGAGAATAGTATGTCAATACTAAATTCATATTTCACCTTAGTTAAGGAGCACTAAGTTGGAATTGTTAAGGTTATGGCTGATTCAATCAAAATGCTAGTATATTACCTTGAATACACTATAGCGAAAGTTGTTTGTATATAATGCACATTTTTATAACTAAGCTACGGGTGATTCCAATTTTTGGTAATCACTTAACATTGTTATGCGATAACAATGTCATAACACAGATCCTGAAATAACCTCAAGATCACTGAAGTCAAAAACTTGCTCTATAAAGTTCCATATGATAAAAGCAATTTGTCATCGCCAAAGAGAGTCGATTGATGGATTAGATATTTAAGATGATATAATATATTCATTTACTAAGGGACTAGCTCAATCAGTTTTGAGAAAACTGCACGGAAAAATAGGATCATGATTCCATAATTAACCCCAAGTGCAAATGGAAGATTGATAGAGTTAGGGGCATGCCCTAGAGGAAATCAACCACAACCTTAGTAATATATTTCTTAGGGTTTTGAGAAACATAAAAATCTAGTGGAAGCTTGTTAGAAAAATAAAATGAATACATTTAACCTTTTTAATAATATAAGAACATCCGATATGTATAAAATTTCTAATCTACTTAAATTAAATTTGTAGCATGATGACCAACCTAAGACTATTTTCGGAAAATGATAATCTTATCAGACATAATTATACTAATTGGTTAAAAGTGACAAAAATAGCACTCATATATGAGTGGTTATGGTCGCCAATTAATAAACCATTAAAACAAAAATCGGTTGTAACTACTGACCCTAATACAGTAAAAACTTAAAACACTTGGGTAGTTGAATTTGAAATCGCTCAAGTTTTCATGCTGTCAACTTTAAACAAGCCATTGCTAAGGCAATAAAAAAACATCTATCCATAAAATCTTCGAAAACCTTAAAGCTTTGTTTGGGAGCAATCTTGTTTCACAAGGTATGAGATTACAAATAAGTCATTCAATATGAAGATGAGTGAGGGCATTGTGTTGAGGATTTCATCTTAACAACGAAAGGCTTTATTTATGGACTTTCTAAGGTAGGTGTTACAATGTGCAGTGAATAACAAGTGGATTTGGTCCTAAGCTTGTTGAATTCACAGTTTGAACCATTCATATTGAATTACATATGAACCAATTGGGTGTTAGGCACGTTGAGCTACTCACTATGTTGAAGTCAGCCGAGGGATCCTTCAACGACTAAGGCGTTGTGTTAATTGTAAAGGGAAAAGCATCTTCTTCGAGTGGTTTAAAGAAACACTAGCATGTTTCTAAGAAAGGTAAGAAAGATGCTCCTACTGACAAGTGTGAATTCCACCATTGTCACAAGAAGGGGCATTGAAAACGCAATTATTTATACCAATTGAAGATGGCTAGAGAAAAGAACGAGTCAGACTCTTCCACTCTTAGAGGTATGTTTATGATTCAAAATTGTTTTACAATTAATAAGTTATCTTTGGTTTTGGGTATTAGATCTAGAACTCATATCTATAATTCGCCACAAGGACCTAGGGGCCGACAACATGTGGCGAAAGGTGAAATAAAGCTTCCAGTCGTTGATGGATCTATACTAGATGCAACTACTGTAACACCGTATATTTAGGAGAGCCATAATATGGAAAAGATAATTAATAATATAATTTGTTAAGAAATAGTTGAGAGAATTGAATTGAAAGATTTAATAAAGGAGATTTTAATGAATAAATATGGGACACCTTAAGTATAGGTTATTTAATAGGATGAGAATAAATAAGGTAATAAACTCAACCGTACATGCATAAGGTAATAAATTTTAATATTTTAATATTTGTATTATGAGAAATTGATAAAGTCGGCCATACATATATAAGTCAATAAATTTGAATATCTGAATGAAGAATATTTGCATTTAGGGAATTTAATGAATAAGATTAGGTAATAAACTCGACCATACATGTATAAGGCAATGAATTTGAATATATGAATGGATAGTATTTGCATTTAGGACATTAATGATAAGAGTAGGTACTAAACTCGACCATACATCTACACGGTAATGAATTTTGAATGTTTGAATGGGGAATATTTGCATTTATGGAAACTAATGAATTAGATTGGGTAATAAACTCGACCATACATGTATAAGGTAATGAATTGAATATTTGAATGGTGAATATTTACGTTTAAGGAAATTAATGAATAAGATTGGGTAAGAAACTCGACCATACATGTAGACGGTAATGAATTTGAATTTTTGAATGGTGAATATTTACATTTAGGGAAATTAATAAATAAGATTAGGTAATAAAGGATTTAATCTTAGCCAAAATCATAATTATATAAACCATTAACTTATTCACCTTTCCATTTCGCTTTCACCTCATTTTCAAAACAAAACAAAAAAATCCCATCAACCTTAGGTGGCCACCATTGCTAGAATAAGGAAGAGGAAATCAAAATAAAATGACTAAAGCGTTTATCTCTAAGAAGAAAAGGAGGATTTTAATCAAACTCTACAAATTTAGATGAGTAAAACTTTCTCTAATTTAAATCCAAACCCACATCCAAACCCGTTTGGTTCGAATTTGATATGTGTTGGCTACTTCAAACATTATTAAACATGTTTTAATAATTAGAAATGATTTTACATGTGCTTAAAGATTTAAATGAATGAAATTTGGTCATGTTTCAAGGTATAACATGATATAATATTTTCCAAATCACACAAAATTTTAACATGATGTTTTCAATATTAATATAGTGATGGGGTTTTAATTTCATAATTTTTGGATAAAGCCATAATTGATTATGATTTTTTAAGTGGAAAATGGCTGATTTTGGGAATAAACTAATATTTAAAAACATTAAAATTTCATATTTTGCTTTGAATTTTTTACTTAAGGTAGAAGAAGATGTTTTGGAAATTTGATGCATTTTTGGGGATATTTTCATTAATTTTCAAATTGTAATGATAATTAATTAATTGGTAAAGAAAATGTTTTCTTAATTATTGAAAAGTAATTAAGGAAAATATTAACTAATGGAGCTATATTTTAGGATTGGTCAGAGAATACTATTACAAGTTAGAAGTAATCATTGAACAAATGATATGTATACTGGTTAAGTTAAAAGTTATTACTTTATTAAGGTATATTATCATTTTTTACTTAATTACGATTTGCCATCATGACTTATGATTGCTCTGCTTAGACATGCAATAGCCCAAGTTTAGACCTACGATAGTTTTAAACTATGATATGCAATAGTTACGTATTTCAACATGTGATAACACTATGTCAACATGCATTAGCTTTGCAACTTCAACATGCAATAACTAGTGAAACTGAGATTTTATAAGTACAGTAAGTAAACTTTCAATAGCATTAGGAAGCCACCTTCCAAAGTGATGGTTGAGAGTTTCATAGGGATGAAATGACCATAAATGATAATAAGTTAGAATATGAAGACTTGTTAAAATGGAAAGAAGAAACTTGTAATGACCCACATTTTCGACGCTTAAAAAGTCGACACTAATACATCCACGGTATTCATGTGTCGAGCACCCAAGTGCCCGAAAGACAGGTTATTAGGGAAAAAGAAAGAAAGATAGAACAACACATCATGATGAATAACATAAAATATACAACAGATCTTTACAAAAGAAAACTGTAATATACACACATAAATCAGAGTAACTAGCTATCATCATCTTGGACAGTTATAACAACTTGTCCTCATAATTGCCGATAAAAACAAACAACAAATGAAGCAGAAATAAATACGTGAATATATCTTAGAGGTATCCAACTCAATCCCTAAAGCTCCAGAGCATCCAAACTAGATCTGGAAAACATGCTCGGGCTGACCCGATCATTATAATAAAATAACGCCTAGATCAGTTTGGTAAACCAACGTTAGAAAACACACTTCAAATGGATTTTTAATGTTATAAAATCTTTTAAAATAAAGGTATCT
The DNA here is from genome assembly GCA_030737815.1 of Allium fistulosum. Classification (NCBI taxonomy): domain Eukaryota; kingdom Viridiplantae; phylum Streptophyta; class Magnoliopsida; order Asparagales; family Amaryllidaceae; genus Allium; species Allium fistulosum. Next base: position 1,031,940,091 of record CM060902.1, read on the forward strand.
CGTAAAACCATGACGCACATAAACACGGATGGGTTTTTACCTTACGATAACCAAAACCCTTTCATAAGAAATCTTCTGATATTATGATAATTTCTAGGGTTTAAAATAAATATGGAATCTTAGCCGAAATTGTTAAATTAATTAAATTCCAGCATAATAGGTATACAACTAAGTCCGAAGGGCACTTATTGGAGGATGAATTCCTTCAATGACAAGGCAAACCGGGATACCACCTATCATAATACACGTCTAGAAAAATGTGCCGAGGTCAACAAGAACATCTTGCACCCCTACCAACAAAGAACCGGCCTACCCCTTACTGGATAGTACCGAATATGTCATCACCCCGGCTGCTTTGCAACCTTTTCTCAAGAGCTCTCATGCACATACCAAATCCACAAATATATACCTAAAAGGGTGATGACATACCCTAATGGTTGCGAACCACATAGCCCTGCCGCATATCCCATGTTTAATCATTCCCGAGTGGTGAGGCTTGAGGCTACATTTTACCTATTTAGCAAATCCCACTTGGAATGCTAGCATTGCCATCTAGGCAACAATGTAATGCCAGCATTCATCCATATAAGTTGTTCAAGACATGAACAAACCAAAGCCACTACTTCTACTACATTCATTATGGAATCACCCTCAGGATAGTAGCAAGTAGCACTTGCACTTCAAAGAACACTGTCTTTGATTCCATCATCTTTAGGATGTCTTCAAGTTGAATGCTTATGTCGGTTTGAAATGGTTTTCCAATAATATATCTAATCCTAGTCTCTCCGAACCGACAATGATAACTTTAAAACTGGCCAAGATTTGATAGTCTAACTATCAAATAACAAACAATTCAACCAGAGATTTAATCAAGCACTGTTACGCATAAGTATAACGACTTCCTTTCTTGCACCAAAAGACAAGCTATTAAGGGTAAAAGAAAAAGAAAGACAAGAAGAAACTATACAATCACATAATCTCACCACGAATAAGAACAACATATAATAGATAACATAGGATATTACATTGTTATTTCCATAATAATAATACAGCAGAGTCAATACATTACAACCTTCAATTGGACAGTTATAACTACCTGCCCATACAAAAATACATAGATCATACATAAACACAGCGGAATAAGATAATAACTAGCCAACGGTGAAGCCACCTACTCCATCTCCTTCAAAATGCTTTCGTAAGAAACCTGGATCACTTGGCTACTCATATAAATCTAAGTACCCAAGAGTTTTAGGAAAAGAAAATAAACTCGGGTCAGACATGGGTATAGTGTGAGTATACTCAAGACAACTTAAATTTTACTTTTATAAAACACTTTGAAAATCAAAGATATCCCGTAAGACCACGCTGCATATAAACACAGATGGGTTTTTACCTTACAATAACCAAAACACTTTATATAGAAATCTTGTGATATTATGATAATGTTTAGGGTTTTCAACTAAAATGGAACATAGCTAAAATGCTTGCATCTTATTCAACATATATTGGAACAACTAAGTCCGTACGGCACTTATTGTACAATGGATTCCATATAATGGCCGGGCTACTAGGGTACCATCCGTCACGGGTCATCTCTAGATAAATAACACTGAGGACCTCGTTGGGATCCCATGTAAATACACAAGACGGGCCTACCTCTTGCTGCATATTACCGAATAAGATCACCCATCGGTTGGGATCAACAAGCGTGCCGAAGCATATACAAGTTGATAATAGGGACTCTAGATTGGGATGACCTTACCCTAATGGGAGCAACCAACTTAGCCTTGTTGCATCTCTCATGTTTTAGTTATTTCCGGTTGATGAGGCCAAAGCCTACGTCTTTGCCTTTTTACATATAGCACTTCCCTCTTGGAATACTAACATTGTCTTCCAGATGTTGACACAATATCAACATTCATCTATAAAAGTCATTCAGGAGATGAATAAACCAAAGGCACTACTTCCACCACATCCTTTTCAGAATCACCCTCAGGATTAGCAGCAAACAGCTCTTGCACTTCAAAGTCTTCATCTTGGACAATGCCTTTACTATTTCCAATTTGAATGCTTCCGTTGATTCGTAGTGATTTTCGGATAACAACTACTATCTGATCCCGGTCTCCCCAAACCAACGTTCGATAATTTTAAAGGGTCAAGTTGTTTATAGTGGCCGAAGATACCACTGTAACGACCCGACTTTCCAGACCCGGAAAATCGAACCATTTAAGTTAAGAAGAAGAGGTAGAAGAAGAAAAATAGAAAACAACATCAGAATCTAACCATCGCAGCGGAATAAAATATAATATATATATCAACAGATCTTTACACAAATCAAAACTATATCTGTTTATACAATACATCATCAGAATACATCATCAGAGTACATCAACATCCATAACATACAACTGAATACACAGTGGAAAAATAATAGCAAGTACGAGAGTACGTATCGTCATCCAGCTCGTCTCCTGAGCTCCACAGCATCATATCCTGAACCTGTTTATCTCGGTCTGACCCGAGCATTATATAAAACAACACCCGAGTCAGTCTGGAAAACCAGCGTGAGAAAATCACAATTCAAACCGTCTTTCTGGGCTTAGAAAAGCGAGTTTTCTGGTGGCCGAAGATGAAGAAGGATGTAGCTGCTTTTGTCAATAATTGTGCAAATTGCCAGCAGGTAAAAGGAGATCAGCAGAAGACAGCCGGTTTATTGCAGCCGTTGGAAATTCCATAATGGAAGTGGGAGATGATTACTATGGATTTCATAGACGGTTTGCCCAGAACCAAGAGAGGGAATGAAGGGATTTGGGTGATTGTGGATCGTCTGACTAAAAGCGCTCATTTCATTCCAGTAAAGGTGACTCGTACTGCTGCATCTTTAGCGGAACTGTTCTTGAAGGAGATAGTTAGATTACATGGAGTTCCTGTCAGTATAGTTAGTGACCGCGACCCTATTTTCACTAGTAAGTTTTGGGAAGCTTTGCAGACGGCTATGGGTACGAGACTGAATTTGAGTACGGCATATCATCCACAGACGGACGGACAGACGGAGAGACTGAACCGAGTTCTAGAAGATATGCTACGGGCTTGTGTTTTAGATTTTGGTGGATCGTGGGAAGACCATCTTCATCTAGTGGAATTTTCTTATAATAACAGCTACCAAGCAACTATTAAGATGGCTCCTTACGAAGCTTTATATGGAAGACCCTGTAGATCACCATCTTGTTGGATAGAATCAAAGGATCGTCTTGTACTTGGACCTGATCTGATTCGTGAAGCTTCTGCTAAAGTCGAGTTAATTAAGAAACGGATAAAAGCTGCTCAGGATCGTCAGAAGAAATATGCAGATAGAAGACGGAGACCATTGGAATTCGAGATTGGAGATTTAGTTTTCGTCAAAATTTCTCCAATCAAAGGAGCAGTGAGGTTTGGGAAGTCGGGAAAACTCGCACCGAGATACATTGGACCATTTCCAGTGCTTGAAAGAATTGGTGCAGTGGCTTATAGAGTTGAATTGCCAGAACGAATGTCTGGAATTCACAATGTATTTCATGTATCTCATCTCAAGAAATTTATTCATGACCCGTCATTGATTGTTGAACAAGTTGTTCAGGAGGATCTGGAAGTCGAACCGAATCTGACTGTAGTCCGGAATCCAGTTCAGATTGTTGATCAAGACGAGAAGCAACTCAGGAACAAATCAGTGAAGCTTGTGAAAGTGCAGTGGAGTGAAGACCCTCGAGACTGTACTTGGGAAACACTGGACAGTTTTAGGAGATCTTATCCGGATTTGTGTCCGGATAGCTAGTGATGTTTGTTAGGATGCTCTGTTTGGTTTGTTGTAATATATGGATGCTATGTATGTTTGAATGGTTGTTATAAAAAGCTTTTGAATTAACTATTGTTTAAATTTCGGGGACGAAATTCTGTTAAGGGGGGAGGAATGTAACGACCCGTAATTTTGGGCAATATATTTTAATAAATATAAAATCTAAATTTAAATATAATACGAGTACATAAAAATAAGTAGACTATAATATTTAATAAAGTATAAAATGAAATACATCTTACAAATTAATTAACAAAAATAAATATAACATGTATGGATAAATAAATAACATTACAAATAAACTATCGTTAAACGAATATTAAGTGAATCATCTTCTATCAATAAATTAAATCGTAAGTATAAATCAAATTGTAATTATAAAATAAAAGTAAACACTTATTATCATTTGAATATGTAAGTAATACAAGTATAAAATAAACAAAACAAAGATAACCTGTAGAATATATTTATACAATACAAACACAAGAATAAGCTATGAATCAAACAAAATTTAAAACAAATATTTTTAACAACCTGTGAACATTGCAATAATAATTTAAATAAGTTAAACACTTATATACATAAACCAGCTGCTTCAAGTGCTCGTATAAGATACATAGTAGAATGTAAACATCTCCCCAAACCAGCCTACAAATAAAATGCTAAGTATTAAGTGAACATAACAAAGCAGGTTACACTAGAAAAAGAATGAATAAAAAAAAAAATATAAATTGCTAAGTATAAAGTCAATAAAGCAAGGTAAGGCTGCACATGTAAAAGAAAGAGAAAGTTGCACATTTTAAGCTTGTAATACAAGCCGGCTACACAAATTTATAAAATATAAATATATAGTACAAGTGATAAATTACATATTGACAAACATAATAAATGAAGCCACTATTCTTCTCTTATCAGCCTACAAATTTTGATAAAAATCTCTGGACATTTTCTTTTTCAAGTACGAAAAAATCTTGTTTACATTTCCAGCATGCCTACCTTCTTGTACCAGATCATTTCATATTTCATTTTTGCGTTCATCACTTAAAACTGAAGAAAAGAAAATAAGATTGGAGCTACAACCTAAACAAGATATAACTTAAATCAAAAGTAAACTGGAAATCAAGTATTGCAATCATCTTGAAGACTGGGAAACTTCAAAACTGGAAACTAGGAAACAAAGAACAAGCCTGCCTGTGATCATCTGAAATTTTGTTCCTCTGTTCAATATTCTATTCTGGTGAGTAAACAATAATTTCAAAGATTTAGTTGTTAAACTAGATTAAGATGCATATAAAATCTGGTTTGTGCATAGTCCAGTTTGAATCTAATGATGTGCATATATATATACACTGCTCTGTATATTGTTTGATCTGTCTGTAGTTACAAAGTTTAGTAGGTGATCAACTTTTAAATATTACCACTCAAACATTATAGACTGTGATTTAAACAAAGTGAGTAGTTCCAACTATAAATCAAGTTTTTAAACCTGTTTTACAGAAGATATGCTAAATTTTGATAAAATTCGAGTAATTCGAATCTGAGATTAAATTTTATAGTTTGAATTGACTTCGAAAGGTAGGATTTTTAAAATAAAAATGAAGATTTTTAAGCAAGTATTCAAGGTGCAGTTCGAACGTGAAGCATAGAGGCATTTTTGCCAATATCAGATGATCCAAACAAATTTAAATTCTGGAATTTGATGAGAGGCAAGTTTGGGAACGTAGTAATACGGGAAAAATGAGAAAAATATTTTCGAATGCATGGGTTTTGAGAATTGATCGAATGTAGGGTTTTAGACTGGGTTTTGGTCAAGTCTGGAATCGAGGCCACTGCGAAGCCTCTGGAGGATCGAGTGCTATCGCCTTTTGGGGGATGGAAGAAATGAGGTTGTCGGAGTTGTAACCGGAAGTGTAGACACTCCGGTGGACGAGATGGCTGTGACGAGGAAATTTTTGGTGGACTTGAATGTTTCAGTTTCGACTGGGAATGTCGACTTTGATTTGAGCATTTTTCGTTGGACTGGGGGAAACGATCGTGTAGGGATGGTCGTTTTGGACTCGCCAGTGATCGAGGGGATGGCCAGTGTTGGTCGAGGAGTGGTGCACCGTGCACGCGTGCACAGTTGAGACTCAGATGGGTAGCAGCGAACAACTGGGTTCTGTCTCGAGTGATACTCGAGTTTTCGTGGGTTTGTCTCGAGTGAAACTCGAAGGAGAAAGAGAGATGCTCGGGAAAACTGGTGCGTGAGTTTCTTAGACAAGTTTGTCGATTTAAGAAGAAAGGGACAGGGAGAGAAATGAAGAAGGACGCGTGAAACAGAGAAGGGTCTCGGGGTTTTTCCGTGAATTACTCGAGCAACACTCGAGTTTTTTATAAGGGTAGGCACGAGTTTCTTTTTTCCACCCGCAATTATTTTTAAGTGAACAAATTTCTTCCAGTTTGAACCCTGTAGACTTTATAAATTTTGGTAATCAAGTTGAGCTTAAAGATGAGTTGATTATTTAGCTCATATTTTAAATATGTAAACCTTAGCAATTCCTCTAATTTAGAAAATTATTTAAGTTAACAATAAAACTTGTTTAATACTTAAGTCTTTGAAATTATTCCAAGCTATTTAAATTTATTAAAATCTAATTATTTTAAAATATTAAAGATGATTGAAAATGTACGATAAATGATATTTAAATGAATTATATTGTAAGCTAGTAGAAATGATAACAAATGGGAAACGGTAATTAACCAAAATAATCTATAAATACAGAGTTGATCGATAAGTAAGGAATAAGGAAATCATTAAGCGATATTTAATAAGATGACCAAATTGATGTTAGAGAATTACGAAATGATCAACGAGATATTTGAAATAAATTATTAAATAAATTAATAATTAAATTATCAAATAGTGGATCAATATAAATTGATTTTATATTGATAAATTGTCGAGTAACCTTGCAATATCTAAATTGTGATAGCTTCCTGTGATATTGCTTTGTGACATACCTGTTCTGATTCTGTATATGATTATCTGTGATTGATATTATATAAAATTGAATTGATAAGTTAAATTGACAACTTGGCCTTTAAAACACGTTTGGATCTGATGAGACCGGGATCGGAATAATCAGTTTTGATTCTCCGAAAACCACATCGATTCAAATTAAACGATAGGTCGTGACTTATCAAATGAAGATTTAGATGGAGTTTTCTGAATGCAAGGGTTATTGTCGTTAACTCTGAGGGTGATTCCAAAACGAGTGTAACGAAATAATGCCTTCGGTTTCGTTCGAACCCGGAACGAACTTGTATGGATTGAATGCTTTCAGCACATCGTCAGGCGGACGATGAGCATTCTAAGTGATGAGTTCTATAAAGGTAATCGTGACCTCAAGCCTCATCAACCGGGAATGGCTAAAACAGGGGAGGTGCAGCAAGGCTTCGTGGGTAGCACCCACTTGAGAGTAGGATATACCCCTGTCTAGATGTCCCTATATTTTCGGTAGTGGGCAGTTGTTGGCCACAACTGCGGGGTTATCTTATTTAGAACTGTTCAGTAAGGAATGGTTCTGGCTTTGTGTTGCAGGGGAGCGGGCGTACTCCTCGGTACTCTGATCTAGGCCAGGTACTGTGACGGGCGGTACCCCAGTAGCCCAGCCATTGTATGGAATCCAATTTCCAATAAGCACCGTACGTTTTGATTGTGCCCAACTATGTTGAAATGTGAGATGTAAGCATTTCAGCTATTTTCTAGCTTTACTTGAAAACCCTAGACACTATTATAATATCACCGGATTTCCTATAAACTATTTTTTGGTTAGCGTAAGGTAAAAACTTACCTGTATTTATTTGTGGGGAGTCTTATGTGATACCTTTATTTTAAATGTTTTTTCAAAGTTAAACAATTTTAAACCGTTTACTCATACCAGACCCATGTCTGACCCGGAGTTTATTCTGTTTTTTTCTTAAACTCTCGGGTACTCAAATTTTTATGAGTAGCCGAGTAGTCAGGTTTGGATTACTGATATTTGATGGAGCTTGGAGCAGGAGTCCAGGCGTATCTATATATATATTCCGCTGCAGTAGTATGTACGTGATGTATTTTGGATGTGTAGTGACAGATGTATATGTATGACTGTCTTATTGTACTATGATGTATGACTCTGATATGTATAACTATGTAACAGTTATGTGATGTATTATATTTTGTTCCATTCTGCTGTGAGATTCTGATTTTGTGTTGTTCTTTCTTCTTTCTTTTCTATTTTCTCACCTCTTTCTTTCTTAACGATGATGCGTCTTTCTGGGCTTAGAAAGGCGGGTCGTCACAGTTAATTATCGGGCTCTGATACCAAATGTAACGACCCGACTTTCCAGGACCGGAAAATCGAACCATTTTAGTTAAGAAGAAGAGGTAGAAGAAGAAAAATAGAAAACAACATCAGAATCTAGCCATCGCAGCGGATAAAATATAATATATATATCAACAGATCTTTACACAAATCAAAAACTATATCTGTTTATACAATTCATCATCCGAATACATCATCAGAGTACATCAACATCCATAACATACAACTGAATACACAGCGGAAAAATAATAGCAAGTACGGGAGTACGTATCGGCATCCAGCTCGTCTCCTGAGCTCCACAGCTATAACCTGAACCTGTTTATCTCGGTCTGACCCGAGCATCATATAAAACAATACCCGAGTCAGTCTGGAATACCAGCGTGAGAAAATCACACTCAAATTTATTATTAAAATTTCAAAATCCTTTGAAAACAAAAGCATCTCGTAAGACCACGCCACAAATAAACATGTCGGGTTTTTACCTTACGATAGCTAAAACACTTTATATCAAAATCCTCTGATATTATAATAGTGTCTACAGAAAGTAAAATAGAATCTAGCTGAAATGCTTGCATCTCACATTTCAACAATAGTTGGGCACAATCAAAACCGTACAGGCACGTAGGGAGAATGGATTTCCAACGAATGACTAGGCACTGGGGTACCACCTGTCACAGTACGTGGCCTAGATCACAGTACCGAGGAGTACGCCCGCTCCCCTGCAACACAAGACCGGAATCATCCCTTACTGGATAATTCCAAATAAAATCACCCCACGGTTGGGATCAGCAACCGCAACACTAAGCCGAAATAAAAGGGACATCTAGACAGGGATGACCTTACTCTCAAGTAGGGGCTACCCACGAAGCCTTGCTGCATAACCCCTGATTTTCAGTCATTCCCGGTTGATGAGGTTCGAGGCTAAACGATACCTTTATAGCACATATCCCTTAGAATGCCCATCGTCCACCTGACGATGTCACGAAAGCATTCGTCCATACAAGTCCGTCCCGGGTTCGAACGGAACCGAAGGCACTATTCCTACTACATCCATTTTGGAAATATCCTCAAGATTAGTAGCGACTAGCCCTTGCACTTCACTGCTCCATCTTCGACTCCGAACACGTTACACGAAACGTACAAACTGGATCGAAGTGGTATTCGAGTCTCCAGACCTAGAATCCCGGTATACGGAAACTCGATCCCGGTCTCTTCGAAACGATCAACGCATTTGGCCAATATTGATAGTCGGTTATTTAACTATCAATTAACATCCACAAGCAACCATCACACAATAAATAATTTCCCACATTATTTATTTGCCCAAATATCTTTCCAAGATATATTTCCAAATTTTCAAAACTCGTTTGAAAACAATTTCAAAACAATTCCCGCTTACGGAATACATTTCCAAATATTTATTTCCACTGAATCGCCAAGTACAAAATACCTATAGATTTTAAAATAATTTTTAAACACTTTATTATAAATATACTTTAACATTTAAATTGGAAAACTACTTTAATACTTAATTAAAAATAATACTTTTAAGAATATTTAAAATAAGGTTACTTTATAAAATATAAAACTAAGTTTTCACTTTTTAAAATAAAATACTAGTCACCCTTTAAATAATTATTACGATAATAGATTTGGAAAATATTTACTTTAGAATTTAAATATTAGAAATAATAAATTTTCTAAACATGCCCTTTTAAACAACATGAAAACTTTTAACTTATATTTAAGAATTTTTCTTTGAAATCGTACTTGGCTATTCAGGAAATACACCTCCTTCCATATCTTTTAAAAATAAATCACCATTTATTTTTAAACACATTTACATTCCCCAATAAATTCCCACCTTGAATTTATATTTAAAATATCCACTGATATTTCATTTCACTTCAATCCCAGTTTATAAATTTTAAAATCTCATTCTCTTTTAAAAAAATCCAAGTTTTTAAACACTTAAATCAATTTCCAATTGATTTCCATTTTGCTTTACTTTGAAATAAATTTCCCTATTTACTTCAATTATTTCAAATACATTAACTTTCATATTTTATTTCTTTATTATGAGTTGAAACCCTTTTAACTAGAATACCAATTTCGGATTTCCAAACTTCTTCAATTAATATTTTAATTAAATTAAATCTTTAAATTTCAATAAAATCAATTCTTTTATATTTTTAAATAATATCACTTTAGTTAAAGATTTATTTCTTCCCTGTTAAATTCAAAATCTTCTTTTCCCATATTTGTTCGAATTTAGAAATTTCTTTATTTCTTTTACAATTCCTTATTTAATTTATTCGAATTCACTAGAATTATTTAACTTGAATTTTACTCTTATTTCTTTCCAAAAATCCAATTCAATGGCTTTTGATAACTCATTACACTGGGAAATTCAATCCAACCAGTTTATCCAATATAAATCATCACAGGATATCAACAATCATATCACAGAATATTTAAACAAAATTAAATATTTTGAGGAATCCAGTTGGATCCCTCCAACCTGTTTCCCTGCATCCACAGATGTTAGCACAATACCAATTCCACTTCGAGGTGGAATATCGCGGTATATGGGTTTAATATAAAATCATCCGCTATATAATGCGGAAATATCAACAACTCCAATATATACATATGCCAATATATATATATTGGTATATACTACTATATACCATATCAATCAATTCAATCATCCATCAATATTTAAATTTAACCAATTAAATTTAAATTATAATTTAACTGAGTGAGATTAACTCACAATTCAATTTCATTAACTAATTTATTATCAAATTAGTTCCTCCGCTGGTTAAAATTAAATACTTGCTTTTTAATTCCAAATATCACTTCACTTAATTTTCTTAAGTTCAATTTATTTTATAATTCAAGTTTGGACTTATTTAAAAATTAAGATTGCTCATCTTAGTCGTTTCCATTTGATAATTACAATTTCAAATTATAACTCTTAATGGTTCAAAGTAATGGATTCCCATTTATGACTTACAATTTCATTTCTATTCATAAGTTTTAACTTACTTACTTAAGATCTGGGGCTATTCATTTAAGTCCATTTTCATCTTTACAATCAAATTTCAAATTATTACACTTAAGAACTTAAGAATATGAATTTCTTTACACAATTATAAGCATTTTACATTACCTTTATATCCAATTCAATTCGACTTCAACTTATTTACATTTAATTCAATTCCAATCCTCAATTTTATTTAACTTATCTTAAGTTAAATTCAAATATATTTTATTCACCTTCAAGTTCTCTAACTCTTTTATCTACCAACTTATATTACTCATTGAGTTATTTTCATCTCATAATTATAATCCCAGAATTAAACTTTCAATTTAAAACAGTTTGGTAGCAATTTCTCTTTGGAAACTCGAAAATAGACATCGATGATGCTGCAGTCATCACCGAAAATTATTTTCCAGCGACCGAAAGAGAATTTAATGCTTTTATTACTTTGAATTCAACAAATACCAACTGTCACGACCCGACTTCCTATGCCCAGGAAATCGTATCGTTTTGACGAAAAGAAAGAGGTGAGAAAGTAGAAAAGAAAGAGAAGAAGAAGAAAACAACAACAGAATCTCAACAGAGCCCTTCTCACTCGACTTCATATACAAACGAGATATGTAAATGTAAACTAAATGTCATATATAATGGAAATTAAGATGAAGTCCTAGAGAAATATTTAAAATTGGAATGAGATAAAATTCCAGAGTAACGATGGATATAAAACTGGATGGGTTTTAAATTTGGAAATTTGTGAAGATTAAAATTCCTTTGAGTTGGAAATGGTTTTCAAAGGGGTTTGGAGAAATAATGGTGACATTATTTCGGAAATATTTTTGAATTGGATTTGAAACCTGGAGAGATTTGGGATTTAAAAATATTTGGAGGGATTTTAAAGAGATAAAAGCATTTAACTCTCTTTCGGACGCTGGAAAATAACTTCGGTGATGACTGCAGCATCATCGATGTTCATTTTCGAGTTTCTAGGAGAGAAATTGCTACCGAGTTGTTTGAAATGGGATTTGTTTGCGAACTGGATTTGGTTTTGAAAATTCAAAGGAATAGTTGAATTGCCAGAGAATTTTGGGATATAGTTGATTTCAAAGGGAATTTTGAAATTTTGAAAATTTGTAAAGCTCTGGAACTTTATTTAAAATGTTTATGGGATAATGAATAAATTTTGGACACTTACAAAATTTGAAGTAAGGAAATGAAAATAAGTTAGAATATAAGCTAATTAATTGTAGTAAATTAAAAGAAGTAAACAAATAGAGGGTAAGTAAATTGGGGAACTTATAGAAACTTACAAAATTGAATTGTAATAAAATGGAAGTATGGATATAAAGAAGTTGTGACTTATAAATTTAGAAGTGGGATAAATAAGCCAAAATAAAATTGTTTTGTATTTTGGGAAATGGATAAAAATCAAATATTGGGTAAAGTTAGAGTAAATTATTTGATCAATTAATGGAATATGGAAATGAAACTCGAATTGGTTAATTTAAATTTGAATCGTGAATAAGTGATAAAATTTTAAAGTGAAGCTTGAGTTATAAATGTAAACCTAACTTGAAAGAGCAAGTGAATTAAAAATGAATTGTTGTTGAATGGAATTGATTGATAAAAGTAAATAAATTGATTTTTGGAATCATTTAAACTGAATATGGGTTTGTTTGGGTTAAAGGTGAATTGAATATAAGCAATGAAGTGTAAACCATTTAAATGGAACGAAATAAGAATGTATTGAAAGTGATGGTGGGTGAATGAATTGAAGCATTTAAATTTGTGTTGGAACCTTATAAATTCACTTATGGAAGTATATAACATGCATTGTTTGTTGAATCCATGTTTTAAAACTATGACGACCCGAAATTCCACGCCCGGAAAATCGCATCATCGATAAGAAAGAAAGGGGTGAGAAATAGAAAAGATAAAGAAGAAAGAACAAAACAACATCAGAATCTCAACAGCGGAACGAATGAAATATAATATATCACATAGTATCATATACATCAGAGTTACACAGATAATACAACACATACTAGACAGTTATAAACACCTGTCTAGTTAATACAACTCGATACAACACAAAACATCACAGAGATACAACACAGCGGAAATACACAAACTCTAACACAACGGAACCAATCTATATTTATACGCTGAAGCCTCCTGCTCCATTGCTCCTCCACAATTCGTCAAAGCTAACCTGCTACCCTTGGCTACTCGTAAAAATTTGAGTACCCGAGAGTTTAGGAAAAACAGAAATAAACTCCGGGTCAGACATGGGTCTGGTATGAGTAAACGATTAAAGCTGCTTAACTTTTAAAAACCTTTGAAACAAAGGTATCACGTAAGACTCCCCACACATAAACATGGGTAAGTTTTTACCTTACGCTAACCAAACATTTGATAGGAAATCCAGTTATATTATAATAGTGTCTAGGGTTTTCAAGTAAAATACAGAAATAGCTGGAATGCTTACATCTCACGTTCCAACATAGTTGGGCACAACTAATACGTACGTCACTTATTGGAGATTGGATTCCATACAATGGCAGGGCTACTGGGGTACCGCCCGTCACAGTACGTGGCCTAGATCACCGTACCGAGGACCCACCCTAAGTCCCCTGCAACACAAGGCCGGAACATCCCTTACTGGATAATTCCCGGATAAGAAACCCCGCGGTTGTAGCTAGCAACCGCCACACAGCCGAATAAAAAGGGACTCTAGACAGGGGAAATCTTACCCTACTTGGGTGCTACCCACTAACCTTGCTGCACCTCCCCTGTTTTAGCCATTCCCGGTTGATGAGGCTTGAGGCTACGATTAACTTTAGAGAACACATCTCTTAGAATGCTCATCGCCCGCCTGACGATGTTCTGAAAGCATTCGATCCATATAAGTTCGTTCCGGGTTCGAACGAAACCGAAGGCATTATCTCGTTACACTCATTTTGGAATCACCCTCAGAGTTAACGACAATAACCCTTGCAATTTGAACCACCATCTCGAATCTATAAGTACTATCTCCGTCAAACTCATTACGGAATCACCCACAGAGTTATACTGACGAATAGTTCTTATACCTCGAGTCTTCACTTGCTCCATTTGGATTTCACGACCTAACGTTATTTTGGATCGATGTGGTATTCGGGTCTCCAGACCTAGAATCCCGGTATACAGAAACCCGATCCCGGTCTCATCGAAATCCAAACCGTATCTTTTAAGGTCAAGTTGTTTTAAAGTTAAAACAATTTAATTCAATTATCTATATACACAGAGATAGATAAATCACAATATAACAATGGATAATAACATCATCATCATAAACAGATAATCCATATTATCTACTCAAACAGATAATCAATATCATCATACTTAAACAAGCATCCATACCACATAGATATTACTCATATCTGAGATCACAATCAATCAAGAAAATCAATATCATCCATCATAAGCAATGATTAATAATCACACATTTATAATTAATTTAAAATAAATTAAATTAATTACAAATCTCTAATTAATTTAAAGTAAATTAAATTAATTACTCCATTATTATAAATCTTGCTTACATAACCATTAATTAATTACAAGTTAATTAATTAATCATTTCCTACTTCCATCTTAATTTATCATCCTTGATTAATTATCTTTTAATTACACTTAAGTAATTATCCTTTAATTATTTTCACAAATTAATTATCTTATACCAAATATAGAAAGTAACCTTTTAAATTACTAAAATTAATTACATTACTTCTTTAACAAATTTCATAAATGAATTCCTTCATTTATTAATTATTTCCAAATAAATCCATTTTAACTTACATCATTAATTACAATATTTAATGATCTCTAATTGCATTTATTTTAGTAATATATCTTCAATTAACCAAATTGTTAATCACCTAGATTAACTCCATTCAGTAATTAACTACCCTTAATTACTTCAATAAATAATTTAATTACTCCATAATTAATTATTCTCTAATTAATCCCTTGATTAATTTATACAAAGTAATTATACCCAAATTACTCTCATTTTTAAATCATCCACAATTAATTACTTCCTTAAGTAATTATACTTATCACATCATTAAAGGTTATTTAAATTAATTAAACTAAATTAATTAACTTAAACAATTCATATTAGACTTCATTAATTACAATGTGAAATAAATTTCTTAATTACTTCCATAAGTAATTTATACTTAAATAATTCACAACTGATTATCTTAAATTAATAAACTTAATTAATTATCAAGATTAATCATATTCATTCATTATTTAATCATCCTAGTTAATAACATTCATTCATTTTTAACACTCCTTTAAATTACTTTTCTAAAGTAATTAAATTAAGATTTATTATTAACTACAATTAAATTTCATCTTTACTACTCATAAATAAATCCTTAATTATTTTATTAATTAAGTATTCAATGTAACTTAATTAATTCTTACTTACTTTATTAATTAATAATCATAGATTAACAATCAACTCTTATTTAATTAATGATTCTTAATTATCCATTTATTACCAATTAATTATCTTAAGCCTTAATTGACAAATTTAACCTTTAATTACTAAGTTAATTAATTCATCATTAATAAATCAAATTAGTTTATTATTCATTTTAATTAACTTAATAATTACAAATCTATAAATCTACATTTATTTAAAAGGAAAGGCATTTTCTTATTAATGGTCAAATTCTCCTTTATAAATGCCTTTGAAACATTTTACCTTTGACTTTGCTTTTATGTTTCATTTCAATCTTAGATTCAAGGTAATTACCACTTAACTTAGTTAAATTAAAACATTTTAAATATACTTTAAACATTATAAAGTTATTAAAACATTTTATTTTTATACAACTTATATTTATTATAAAAACTAGGAGACAAAGTAAATTTGAATCCTATCTCTTTCATTTTGGGTTTAACTTAGTCTAAAACCCTGCCTTTAAAATTTCACAGCTTAATACCTTGCAGGCTTTAAAGTGGCATCACAACTAACCCGGTCCTTCCCTAAACTGCTTCGAGACAATCGTAGAAAACTTCGGGCCATCCTTCAATCTACTCGAGAAAAACTCGAGACCACCATTCCTCAGCGTCCACTAGTGCAACGTCGTGCACGTGCACAGCGAATTCGATCATCTCCGATCGAATTCGACGACGATCCCACGTCGACAACCATGCCCAAACACCATCCCTATCACCAGATTTGCTATCTCACTCGAATTCAAAATTCGATATTAATCTTGAGCCTGGAACCCATCAGCTCGAACACGCCCAAACCTGGCAACGCGCCACTGCTCGCCGCTCCGATCATCGGCAGCTCAACTCCTCCGGCCTCGACTCCCTCTACGCGTCAACTACCAATTCCCAAAACCCGGTTAAGCTCGATCAACTCTAGTGACCACGGTGGTCGTTTTTCTAAGCATAGTAATATTAGGGTTCTAAACTTCGAATGACAATCGCCACCTTCCCTCTGACATAAATCACCATCAAACATTTTTGTCGAAGACCCCGCTCGTTCTTCCACCTCCCTAACGAACTACGACTCTCCAGATCGACTAGATCACCAGAGAAACTCGAAAATTCCAATTCCAGACATTCCCAAATATCACATTCAATATTACATTAAAAATTGTGAATTTGATTTTAAAAATCCTATCTTTCATATACGATTCCAGTTATACAACCCTGAAACCTGAAATCAACTAAGCAATGTAAAGATTCAAGCTAGTTCAAGTGAATAATAAATATAATTTACTAGTTTGTATTACAATACTTTATTTAGGTGATTAATTTGTTTAATTTACTCAAATATTTATTATAGGGAAATTTAGTTATTAGTCTAAGTTAAATTGTTAATTAAATAAATTATAAAAAGAAATAAATTTGATCGATTAATTCGAGTGTTAATGAATCATAAATTGTTTATTCAAGGTTTGAAACCTGAAAGGAAATCAAGCCGGAAATGGTAATGAGGTACAAATAAAGCAAAGGTGAGTTAATCTCACTCAGTTAAATTTAAATTTAAATGGTCAAATTTAAATAATTTATTGAATGGTTGATTTGATTGATGTGATATATATAGTAGTATATAGCAATATATACATATTGGCATATGTATATATTTGAGTTGTTGATATTCCCGCATTGATATAGCGGATGAGACCCTATGCGCCGCATAATAGCGGATGATTTTATATAAAACCCATATACCGCGATAGTCTACCTCGAAGTGGAATTGGTATTGTGCTAACGTCTGTGGATGCAGGGAAACAGGTTGGAGGGATCCAACTGGATTCCTCAAAATTATTAGATTATTTAATATTCTGTGTTCTGAATATTTGATATCATGTGATGATTTTATATTGGATGATGTGGTTGATTTGGATTGTCCAGTATAATAAATTATAAAATCTATGGAATTGAGTTTTTGAAAAGAAATAAAGGAAATAAAGTTTAAGTAAAATAATTCGAGGAATTGGGATAAAATTTATAACGAATTGAAATAAAAATAAAGTGATTTGGAATTTTAACAAATATGAAATAAGGGGATTTTGAATTTACAAGGGATAATAAATTTTATACTTAAGTGATATTATGTGAAGAATAAAAGAAGTTATTTTTGAAATTAAGGATTAAAATTAATTAAAGAATAAATAAGGAGTTTTGGAAATTTGTAATTGATATTGGTAAAAAGGGGTTTAACCCGTAATAAGAAATAAAATCTAAAAGTTAATGTATTTTGGAATAAATGAAGTAGCAAAGGAAATTTATTTCAAAGTAAAGTAAAGTAAATTGGAAAATCAACTGGAAATTGATTTAGTTGTTAAAATTGGAATTTTAAGAGAGAAGTGAGATTTTGGAATTTATAAACTGGGTTTATAAAGAAAAATAAAATATCAGTGGATATTAGAAAATATAAATTCAAGGTGGGAATTTATAAAGGAATATGAATTGGTTTAAAAATAAATGTTGATTTATTTTTAAAGGAGGTGAAGAGAAGTGTATTTCCTTGGATTGCCAAGTACGTTTTTCAAAGAAATTTTAAATATAAGTTAAAAGTTCTAATTTGTTTAAAAAAGGCATGTTTTAGGAAATTGATTATTTCTAAAGGTTAATTTCCAAAGTAGGTATTTTCAAAAATCTATTATTGTAGTAATTATATAAAAGTGATTTGGTATTATGTTTTAAAGAGGAAATTAGCTTATATTTATAAAGTGGTTTTATTTTAAATATTCTTAAAATATATATTTTGATAAAGTATTAAAGTAGTTTTAAAATTTCAATGTTATAAAGTATATTTAAATAAAGTGTTTTTAAATTATTTTAAAATTAGAAGTATTTTGTACTTGGTGATTCAGTGGAAATAAACCTTTGGGAAATGTATTCCGTAAGCGGAAACTGTTTGAAATTGTTTTCAAATGAGCTTTGAAAATTTGGAAATATATCTTGGAAAGATATTTGGGCAAATAAATAATGTGGGAAATTATTTATTGTGTGATGGTTGCTTGTGGATGTTAATTGATAGTTAAATAACCGACTATCAATATTGGCCAATGCGCTGATCGTTTCGAAGAGACCGGGATCGGGTTTCCGTATACCGGGATTCTAGGTCTGGAGACTCGAATACCACTTCGATCTGGTTTGTACGTTTCGCGTAACGTGTTTGGAGTCGAAGATGGAGCTGTGAAGTGCAAGGGCTAGTCGCTACTAATCCTGAGGATATTTCCAAAATGGATGTAGTAGGAATAGTGCCTTCGGTTCCGTTCAGACCCGGGACGGACTTGTATGGACGAATGCTTTCGTGACATCGTCAGGCGGACGATGGGCATTCTAAGGGATATGTGCTATAAAGGTATCGTTTAGCCTCGAGCCTCATCAACCGGGAATGACTGAAAATCAGGGGTTATGCAGCAAGGCTTCGTGGGTAGCCTCCACTTGAGAGTAAGGTCATCCCTGTCTAGATGTCCCTTTATTTCGGCTTAGTGTTGCGGTTGCTGATCCCAACCGTGGGGTGATTTTATTTGGAATTATCCAGTAAGGGATGATTCCGGCCTTGTGTTGCAGGGGAGCGGGCGTACTCCTCGGTACTGTGATCTAGGCCACGTACGGTGACAGGTGGTACCCCAGTGCCTAGTCATTCATTGGAAATCCATTCTCCCTACGTGCATGTACGGTTTTGATTGTGCCCAACTATTGTTGAAATGTGAGATGCAAGCATTTCAGCTAGATTCTATTTTACTTTCTGTAGACACTATTATAATATCAGAGGATTTTGATATAAAGTGTTTTAGCTATCGTAAGGTAAAAACCCGACATGTTTATTTGTGGCGTGGTCTTACGAGATGCTTTTGTTTTCAAAGGATTTTGAAACTTTAATAATCAATTTGAGTGTGATTTTCTCACGCTGGTATTCCAGACTGACTCGGGTATTGTTTTATATGATGCTCGGGTCAGACCGTGATAAACAGGTTCAGGTTATTGCTGTGGAGCTCAGGAGATGAGCTGGATGGCGAGACGTATCTTCCGTACTTGTTTATATATATATTCCGCTGTGTTGATTGTTGTACTCTATTGTATTGAGGACATGATATGGTTATTGTCCAGTTGTATGTTATATGTTCTCTGGTGTATACTCTGATGCTATATTATGTAAAACTGATATAGTTTTGATTTATGTAAAGATCTGTTAATATATATTATATTTTATTCCGCTGCGATGGTTAGATTCTGATTTTGTTTTCTATTTTTCTTCTTCTACCTCTTCTTCTTAACTTAAATGGTTCGATTTTCCGGGTCTGGAAAGCCGGGTCGTTACAGTGGAAGTATGGAGATGTCGATCTCGAACTGGGGGAAGGTCAATGATGGGACTAACAAGTCGAGTTGGATTGAATTGCAAACAAATTAAAAGTGAGTTAATCTCACTCAGTTAAATTTAAATTTAAATGGTTAAATTTAAATAATTGATTGAATGGTTGCATTGATTGAATATGCTATATTATATATAGTAGTATATAGCAATATATACATATTGGCATATGTATATATTTGAGTTGTTGATATTCCCGCATTTATATAGCGGATGAGACCCTATGCGCCGCATAATAGCGGATGATTTTATAAAACCCATATACCGCGATATTCCACCTCGAAGTGGAATTGGTATTGTGCTAACGTCTGTGGATGCAGGGAAACAGGTTGGAGGGATCCAACTGGATTCCTCAAAATATTTAATTTTTTTAAATATTCTGTGATATGATTTCTGATATCCTGTGATGAATTATATGGATAATTGGATGTTATGGTTTGGTTGGACTGATTTGGATATGCTGAGTTATCAAAATCTCTAGAATGGAATTTTTGGAAAAAAATAAAAGAGTAAATTTTTAAGTAAAATAATTATAAAGAGTTTGAATAAATTTGAGAAGAATCTGATTAAGAATAAAAGTGATTCCCAAAATTCTGATAAATATGGAAAAGAGGAATTTTGAATAAACAAAGAAATATTGAATTTAAAGAAAACTTATGTGATATTATTTAAAAGAATAAATAACTTATTTTAATTCAATGTTTAAATGTAATTAAAAAGAAAGAAGGAATTTGGGAAATCTGAAACTTGTGTTTCGGTTTAAAGATTTTAAATCATAATGAGAAATAAAATCTGGAAGTTAATGAATTTGGAAATAAATGGATTAAGTAAGGAAATTTATTTCAAAGTAAATTAAATTGGAGAATCAATTGTTAATTGATTTAAATACTTTGGGATTTGAAATTTAAAGAGAAATGAGATTTTGAAGATATAAACTGGGTTTATAAAGTGAAATGGAATATCAGTGGATATTAGAAAATATAAATTCAAGGTGGGAATTTATGAAAGGATATGGTTTGGTTTAAAAATAAATGTTGATTTATTTTTAAAAGATGGGAATGAGAAGTGTATTTCTCTGGATAGCCAAGTACGTTTTCAAAGCAATTTTTAATATAAGTTAAAAGTTCTAATTTGTGTTTTTAAAAGCATGTTTTAGAAAATTGATTATTTTTAAATGTTAATTTCCTAAGTAAGTATTTTCAAAAATCTATTATTGTAGTAAGTATATAAAAGTGATTTGCTATTATGTTTTAAAAGAAGAAATTTAGTTTATATTTATAAAGTGGTTTATTTTAAAGTATATATTTTTAATAGAGTATTAAGCTAGTTTGATTTCAATGTATAATATATTTAAAATAAAGTGTTTTTAAATTATTTAAAATTAAAGGTATTTTGTACTTGGTGATTCAGTGGAAATAATTATTTGGAAATGTATTCCGTAAGCGGAAACTGTTTTGAAATTGTTTTCAAATGAGTTTTGAAAATTTGGAAATATATCTTGGAAAGATATTTGGGCAAATAAATAATGTGGGAAATTATTTATTTTGTGATGGTTGCTTGTGGATGTTAATTGATAGTTAAATAACCGACTATCAATATTGATCAAATGCGCTGATCGTTTCGAAGAGACCGGGATCGAGTTTCCGTATACCGGGATTCTAGGTCTGGAGACTCGAATACCACTTCGATCCGGTTTGTACGTTTCGTGTAACGTGTTCGGAGTCGAAGATGGAGCAGTGAAGTGCAAGGGCTAGTCGCTACTAATCCTGAGGATATTTCCAAAATGGATGTAGTAGGAATAGTGCCTTCGGTTCCGTTCGAACCCGGGACGGACTTGTATGGACGAATGCTTTCGTGACATCGTCAGGTGGACGATGGGCATTCTAAGGGATATGTTCTGAAAAAGGTATCGTTTAGCCTCAAGCCTCATCAACCGGGAATGACTGAAAATCAGGGGTTATGCAGCAAGGCTTCGTGGGTAGCCCCCACTTGAGAGTAAGGTCATCCCTGTCTAGATGTCCCTTTTATTTCGGCTTAGTGTTGCGGTTGCTGATCCCAATCGTGGGGTGATTTTTATTTGGAATTATCCAGTAAGGGATGATTCCGGCATTGTGTTGCAGGGGAGCGGGCGTACTCCTCGGTACTGTGATCTAGGCCACGTACTGTGTCAGGTGGTACCCCAGTGCCTAGTCATTCGTTGGAAATCCATTCTCCCTACGTGCTTGTATGGTTTTGATTGTGCCCAACTATTGTTGAAATGTGAGATGCAAGCATTTCAGCTAGATTCTATTTTACTTTCTGTAGACACTATTATAATATCAGAGGATTTTGATATAAAGTGTTTTAGCTATCGTAAGGTAAAAACCCGACATGTTTATTTGTGGCGTGGTCTTACGAGATGCTTTTGTTTTCAAAGGATTTTGGAACTTTAATAATCAATTTGAAAAATGATTTTCTCACGCTGGTTTTCCAGACTGACTCGGGTGTTGTTTTATATAATGCTCGGGTCAGACCGAGATAAACAGGTTCAGGATATGATGCTGTGGAGCTCAGGAGACGAGCTGGATGACGATACGTACTCTCGTACTTGCTATTATTTTTCCGCTGTGTATTCAGTTGTATGTTATGGATGTTGATGTACTCTGATGATGTATTCTGATGATGTATTGTATAAACAGATATAGTTTTGATTTGTGTAAAGATCTGTTGATATATATATTATATTTTATTCCGCTGCGATGGTTAGATTCTGATGTTGTTTTCTATTTTTCTTCTTCTACCTCTTCTTCTTAACTTAAATGGTTCGATTTTCCGGGTCTGGAAAGTCGGGTCGTTACAGTGGAACTGTGACGACCCGACTTCCTATGCCCAGGAAATCATATCGTTTTGAAGAAAAGAAAGTGGTGAGAAAGTAGAAAAGAAAAAGAAGAAGAAGAAACAACATCATAATCTCAACAGCGGAACGAATAAAATATAATATATCACATAAATATTACATAGAATCATATACATCAGAGTACACAGATAATACATCACATACTAGACAGTTATAAACACCTGTCTAGTTAATACAACTCGATACAACACAAACAACACAGAGATACAACACAGCGGAAATACACATGAACACTAACACAGCGGAACCAATATATATCTACACGCTGAAGCCTCCTGCTCCATTGCTCCTCCAGTATTCGTCAAAGCTAACCTGAATCCCTTGACTACCCGTAAAAATTTGGGTACCCGAGAGTTTATGAAAAACAGAAATAAACTTCGGGTCAGACATGGGTCTGGTATGAGTAACAGGTTAAAGTTGTTTAACTTTGAAAATCATTTGAAACAAAGGTATCACGTAAGACTTCCCACACATAAACATGGAAAAGTTTTTACCTTACGCTAACCAAAACATTTGATAGGAAATCCAATGATATTATAATAGTGTCTAGGGTTTCCAAGTAAAGCTAGAAAATAGCTGAAATGCTTACATCTCACATTTCAACATAGTTGGGCACAATCAAAACGTACGACGCTTATTGGAGATTGGATTCCATACAATGGCTGGGCTACTGGGGTACCGCCCGTCACAGTACGTGGCCTAGATCAGCGTACCGAGGAGTACGCCCGCTCCCCTGCAACACAAAGCCGGACCCTTTCCTTACTGAACAGTTCCAAACGAGACAACCCCGGCAGTAGGACGTTAACAACTGCCCACACACCGAAATAAAAAGGGACATCTAGACAGGGGAAAATCTCGCTCTCAAGTGGGGGCTACCCACGAAGCCTTGCTGCACCTCCCCTGTTTTAGCCATTCCCGGTTGATGAGGCTTGAGGTCACGATTACCTTTATCAGAACTCATCACTTAGAATGCTCATCGTCCACCTGACGATGTACTGAAAGCATTCAATCCATACAAGTTCGTTCCGGGTTCGAACGAAACCGAAGGCATTATCTCGTTACACTCATTTTGGAATCACCCTCAGAGTTAACGACAATAACCCTTGCATTCTGAATCACCATCTCAAATCTATAAGTACTATCTCCGTCAAACTCATTACGGAATCACCCATAGAGTTATACTGACGAATAGTTCTTATACCTCGAGTCTTCACTTGCTCCACTTGAATTTCACGCCCTAACGTTAATTTGGATCGATGTGGTATTCGGGTCTCCAGACCTGGAATCCCGGTATACGGAAACCCGATCCCGGTCTCATCGAAATCCAAAACGTGTCTTTTAAGGCCAAGTTGTTTTAAAGTTAAAAACAATCCAATTCAATTCAATTATCTATATCAACACAGATAGATAAATCACAATATAACAATGGATATCACAACATCATCACTATAATCAGATAATCAATGTCATCTCAAACAAACATCCAAATCACAACAGATATCACTCATCTCATATCTGAGATCAAAATCAATCAATGGGATATCAATATCATTCATAAGCAATGATTTATTATTCACAACTATAATTAATTTAAAATGAATTAAATTAATTACTTCTGTCCCTAATTAATTTAAAGTGAATTAAATTAATTACTTATCTATAAATCCTGCTTATACAACCATTTTCTAATTACAATAAGTAATTAGTCTTAATTTAATTCCACAGATTAATTAATGTAAATCATTTATAGTAATTAATATTTAATTACTTCATTTATTAATTAAATATATTTAACTTCATTTATTCTTAATTAATTACATAAATTAATCACCTCATTATTAATTATTACTTATTTTAACAATTCATAATTATATCATTAACTATATAAATTAATGACCTCTAATTTATTGTAAATTAAACTACTTTATTACTTTAAGTAGTTTAATCTTTAAATTGAACAATTATTAATCATCCTGGATTAATAACACCAGTAATTTAACTCTCTTAATTACTTATTAAATAAATAAATTATTCCATAATTAATTATCTTCATTTATTAATCCCTTGATTAATTCCAAAAGCAATTTCCCATATTATTTTATCTACACATCAACTTGTATTAATCACATCCAGTGATTATTATCTAATTACTTCTCTAAGTAACTCTGCTGATATCCTTCAGAAACAAACTGGACCCAAAACAATCCAACAAAATGATCTTTTCAAGATCAACCAACCCTCAGAGTACAAACTCTACTTCACAATCAGAAGACTGATCTCACTTCTCACATCCGGAAGAGATAAACAGATGCACTCCAATCTGGTCTCAGATCCTGAAAAATTTCCTGTAAAAATTCTCTAATCCAAACACTACAACTTCCATTTGCTTCCACTCTAAAACTGCTGCCACCATGCTTCCACTGCGCTACTCTGATATAGGTAGATGAAAACACAGATGATGTACACAAGCACAAACTTCCACTGATACCAATTGGGACGGACCTAGGCTTTGCAACCATCAGTCAGCAATCACAACTGGTAGGCTTCTCAATTATTCGGAAAATATGGCTCAATAGATCCATAAAGAGAAAACTCAGCAGTTTCTCCATAAACCATTCTACTACCAAGCTGAACCATCGGTACCATTCCTGGAATACAATTGATAACAAACTCAAACTCCAGATGTTGATAAAATTCTGACTTCCAGAAGACACCAGAAAAATCCAAAACACAAGAGAATACTCAAGCTATCGCAAGTCACTTTTGCGATCCATCCAGCTTAATCCCAAAGAAAACTGCTCTCTCTTCACAAATCAGAATAGCATACACTTCTATAGCCAATCCATCGAAGAAATGGATTCACTCTTCTGCTTCTGAAATTTACCTCAAGAAAACTGTTAAGCCAGAAAGCTTCCCTGACGGCATAAAGAACACTCCAAGCTACACTGCTGACGTTGATGCCCACAGACTCTAATTTTGAATTTCCTCGAGAGACTCGGACCACAAACCAACTGAAATATCCTGCTGAACACAGCCACAACATCTAAGCAGACACACTTCGTTAACTCATTCCAAAAATATCTTCGAGAACATCCCTAGTCACTGCATCTCATCACACAGCTACTATATCCTGAAATATCAAGGTACCATCACTAACTTCCGTCCATCCCATAGATTGATTTTTGTTATCACAAATAAACCCAATTTTCTGGATGACTTCAGGGAGTCAGAGTTTTGTTAGCATCTGGAGATTGAGTTTGGTATCGACTGGATTCCAGAAGTGGTACCGATGGTTCATCTTAATAGTGGGATGGTTTTTGGAGGAAGTTTTTAGTAGAGCGACTCAGGTTTTGGAGGAACTTCTGAGCTTTATTTTTGGATCTGTTGAACTATATTTTTGGAATTTGTTGTCCCGTGTTTGCTTGTGTTCGTCATCAGCATTGTCATCTACTCAGATTAGAGTTGTGCAGCGGAAGCAGTTGGGAGTGCATCTACTTTTCTTTCCTGGAGAAGAGAAGTTGTTTTCTACGGATGATAGTAAAGGTTGTGCTCTTGATTTTTGTCGGTCTTGAGAAGATCATTCTACTGGATTGTTTTTGGATTCAGATGGTTCAGAAAGGCATCTGCGGAGATTTAGCTGATCAGTAGGGTTGAAGGTAGCTTTGGATCGTCCGAAGAGTTTGGTGGATAAGAGACGGGGGAATTTGGATTTTAGAGTCGGAGATTTGATTTTGGATGAATTTTCTCTGATTCAAAGGAGCTCTATAATTTGGTACGAGATGTTCTGGATTTTCTATGTGTTCTGGAGAGGTTAAGTGTTTGGTTTTCTGGAGTGAATTGCCAGTTTGGATAACTGAGATTCGATATGTTTCACGTATCTCTGAGGGAGTACGTGTATAATCCATTTCTGGTTTTGGGAACCAGCAGTTCATGAAGTTTTGTTTGTGAGTCAGACTCGTCTGTAGTCTGGTATCAGTGTAGCTTTGTAGATCTTGATGAGTAGGAGATCTATGGCTTAGTAGTATAGACTGTTTGGATTGTGTAGATTGAGTATTCCGGTATTTTACTCGGAAAACTCTAGGAAGCTCTATCCAGAATTTTGTCTGGATAGTTAGATTTGTTTGATTAGATAATTTGGTTGTGATGATTGTTAGCATATGATTGATATATACTTGTGATTTAAAATTAAAATCTTAAATAGACTATTAAATTACCTTTGTTTTTAAATTTCGGGGACGAAATTCTTTTAAGGGGGGAGGAATATGACAACCCGGGATTTCAAGCAATATCAATTTAATAATCTGTATTAAATATTAAATTGATTTGGTATATCTTTGTAAATAATATCTGAATTGATACTTTGTTTTAATAAATATTTAATTGGTAAATTTTATCTGTAAAATTAATTGGTTATTTTCTATACATAAATGTATATATATTTGTATACATTGGAAATAGTTGATCTTTGTTTTAAAATTTAACTAATAAGTTATGTTTTCAAATTTCTAATGTACATTTAAATGAATTGGAAATTATGTTTTATTTAATATTAAACTTTGCAAGTTATTTAATAAATAAATATATGGTTTTAAATACATAAGATAAATGTTAAAATAATTTAAAAAAACTTGTTTAAGCTTAAGTTTGGATTTAAAATTTATTAATAAAAAGATTTGTTTGGTTTTCTTTTTAGTATAGCTTGATATAAAAAGATGATTTAAAATATATGTAAGTTTTTATACAATTTTGTCAAACGATACTTTAGTATATATTTTAAAATAAGTAGTTTATAATAAAAAGGATAGTTTCTTTTATATATCATTTCACATTTGATAAATAGGTTATTTTTAAAATAATTAATAAATAAATGTACATGAAGAAATACATGACTATAAGTATTAAGCTAGGATAGAAAATAAAACAAGACAACAATACAAACAAGATACAAAATAAAATAATGTAAGCTCACACATAAATTCAAAACATATATACCAGATTGTACAAAAGCAACATGACTAAATAAATATATCAAACAATATACACTCGAGCATGATCAGGCAAGAATCTTGTATGAAGATTTAATATGCTGCTAAGTGTAATATCAACATACACTAATAAGGTAAGGGTGTAACATATAGTACCCTTGCATTAAATGCAAGCAACATTTGGTCAATTCTACATGTATAAAAAAATCAGGTCAGCCTCCATATGAAAAATATCTCTGAACGAATTAAAATAGCCTATACCAGAAAACACCTCCCTGTACAAAGCCTGTCTCCTCTATATATTTATATGCAATGCTCTTTGTTCCATTTCATTGAGAATTTAGTAAACTAGAAAGCAAGAAAAAGTAAGCGTTCCCATTTTTACAACTTAAACATCATTTTCTTCAACCTGGAAATGGTTACTGCATACAACTACAACTAATCAAAAGCAAGAAAATTAGAGGAAGATCAGAGCAAAACCTTTTCCAGTTTTAAAAAGGGATTTTTAGTGCAAACTGTCTGGTTTTCAGAGCATTCAATCTTAAGAAATCAAGTCTTATGTCTTCAACAAAGTTCCATTAGCATGCAACTACAGTTTCAAAACGAAGAAGACAACTCAAGTTTTTAAAAGCTAATGCATATCCCAGTTTTCAAAGTAAAGTGCTCTGTCTTTCGAAAATCAGGTGAGTAACACTTTTTTTTTAAAAACTAACTTAAGTAAATATAGTTGCTTGATTTTTTTCTCCTGTGATAATCATGTTTGGAGTGGATGAATGTGATGAAATTCTCTGTAAAATGTATGGTTTCTGAATGCATGTTTGGGTTTGATGTGTACTTGCCTGTTCTAGAATTCCAGGTTTAAATCATGATCAAAATCATGATTTCTTGTTCAAATCCTTGTAAGGCTTAAGATTTTAACAAGGTATGGGTATGCAACAGAAGTTATAGTTTGAAATTTTATTCAATATGAAATAAAACTGTAGTGTCGTTGGAAAACAAGACATAACAGAACAAACTTGATGAAAGTGCAAATTTAATTTTCCAGTTTCTTTGATCCATGATTACAAATCGATTACTTAAGCAAAAATTTGAATTTTAAAACTAAAATTAGGATTTATGGTTTGAAATTGATTGAGTATTTCTGGTTTAACCAGAAATTACATTTGGGGTTGGAACTGTCAATCTAGGAGGTCGGGGTGACCATGGTTTTCTTTGGTGATGAAGTAATGATCAAGTATTCAGAGAAAAATGGTAGTTGATGGATTCATGCAGTGAGGCAGTAGTAATTAAGGATTGAAATATTTAAACCTAGTTTTCCTGTGATCAGAAGAATTGATCACCGCGAATCCTATGTATGATCGAGTTCTTCCAGATTTAAGTGAGTGGTAGAAGGAGTATGGAAGGAGTATTGGTCGGAAGCAAAGTTATTCTGGTGAATGGAGGTGAGGGATTTTGGGTGATTTACAATTCGACATTGTTCCAGTTTGAGCTCGAATGCTGAATTGTGATTTTTGGGTTCTGCAGTTCACTTGAGGGTCGGGAACGTGTTGGAAGGGGGTCGCTGACTTGCGCGTGAGGTCGCGAAAGGCGGGAGGTGACGACAGCGGTGGTGCAGGTGCACGGTTATCTTGATGTGTCAGCAGTTGTTGGGGAAGATAGAACTCGATTGTTTTTTTCGAGTTGTTGTGTGTTTCTGCTCGAAGCATTTTTGATAAGCTCGGGTAGATGTTTGTTACCAGGTTTCAAAACCTGTTCTGTTTCAAAATTTAAGGACTGAATTTAATTTTATAAATCCAGTTCAAACTAGTTTTAAATCAAAGGTTAACTATAAATTCAAGTTTAGTGGAATTTTAGATTAGGAATAAATAAAGTTTTAAATTCTAAATTTGTTTAAAAACTTAAAAATGTTTAAATATTTAAGTGTATTTAAAAAGAGTTGAATTCAAAAATGAAATTTAAATTGTTAAGGAAAGATTTAAACAAGGTTAACTCCAAAATTTAATCAGGACTTAAATTTGAAATTCTAGATTTGGAAATAAAATAAAGTTAATAATTTAAATTGATTTAAATAAGTTTAAGTATAAAAATATGCTTTTAAACATGTGAGTTTAAAAAGAGTTTGAAAATTTAGTTTTTACTTTTGTAAGGATAAATTGGAATTTATTTATGAAGTAATCTGAAATAAATGTTTTTAAACATGTTGAAAGTAAGAGTTAATCAATAATAAGAATAGTTTACTTTAAGTAATGAAGATTTAGAATTTATATTCATTAACCTTTAAGTTAATTAAGTATGAATAATAAATGGTTGATATTAATTAAATTAGTAATTATAAGTTGAATATATTGATTAAAATTTAAATAATGGAATAAGTAATTAATATGTAATTAAGAGCCATAGATTAAATTTTAATTAATAAATGAATTATTAATGGTTAATTGAACTTATAATTAATATGATTAGGGTAGTTAATTATTTTAGAAAGTAATTAAATGAATGTTAATAAAGGTCATTAACTAGATTTTTCTTATAATATATTAATGTGATTAATATTTAGTAATTAATTGGATTAATTAATGTAATGATAATCAATTGTGAAGTTTAACTGGAATTACTTATTGGGAAGTAATTAAGGAATGAATACTTATTGTAATTAATTGAGTAATTTGGTTAATTTGAATTAATTAATTTAGTTTAATTAATTTAGATTAATTTTGGGAAGTATAATTACTTGGAGAAGTAATTAATGAGAAATTACTAGATGTAATTAATTGGATGATGGGTAATGGAAGTAATTGGAGTATAATTACTTGAACTTAATCATGGGATTAATTAAGTTGTTATTGTGAAGTAATTAACTAAGAAGTTAATTACTGTATGAGAATAATCAAAGATGATGAATAATGTGATTTGAAGATTAAGTTTCTTAGTATAATTAATAAATAATTGATTAAAGATCATTAATTATTTTAATTAATGATGTAATTAGAAATTGATTTAAATTGGGAATAATGAATCAATAAGGTAATTACAATGTAATAAATTAAAAATGAATGGAATTAATTATAAATAGTTAATGTATGGATTTATTCTAAGATTAATCTTTGTAAATGAATTAAAGGAAACTACTAGAATGTATGTAAAAGTAAATTAATCAAAGATGATTAATTGGAATAAATAAGTAACTGATGATTGATTGATTGGTAATTAGTTACTGGTTATGTAAGCAAGTTTATAATGATGAAGTAATTAATTTAATTTACTTTAAATTAATTAAAGAGGTAGTAATTAGTTTAATTCATTTTAAATTAATTATTGTATGATTATTTAACTCTTGTTTATATATGGATGATATTTACTGTTGAATGGTTTAATATCCCTGATATGAGATAATTGATGCTATATGATTGATGTTTGGTTGGAGTATGATAATTATCTGTTGTGATGATAATATGAATTATCTATGGCAATGATCTTGTTGATTATCTATTGTGATGCTGTGAATTATCTATCTGTATTGATATAGATAATGTATTGAAATTGTTTAAAACCTTTAAACAACTTGGCCTTAAAAGACACGGTTTGGATTTCGATGAGACCGGGATCGGGTTTCCGTATACCGGGATTCTAGGTCTGGAGACCCGAATACCACATCGATCCAAAATAACGTTAGGTCGTGAAATTCAAATGGAGCAAGTGAAGACTCGAGGTATAAGAACTATATGTCAGTATAACTCTGTGGGTGATTCCGTAATGAGTTTGACGGTGATAGTACTTATAGATTCGAGATGGTGATTCAAAGTGCAAGGGTTATTGTCGTTGACTCTAAGGGTGATTCCAATACGAGTGTAACGAGATAATGCCTTCGGTTTCGTTCGAACCCGGAACGAACTTGTATGGATCGAATGCTTTCAGAACATCGTCAGGCGGACGATGAGCATTCTAAGTGATGAGTTCTATAAAGGTAATCGTGACCTCAAGCCTCATCAACCGGGAATGGCTAAAACAGGGGAGGTGCAGCAAAGCTTCGTGGGTAGCACCCACTTGAGAGTAGGATATACCCCTGTCTAGAGGTTCCTTTTTATTCGGTAGTGGCAGTTGGTCTGCAGCCATCTGCGGGGTTATTCTATTTGGAACTGTTCAGTAAGGAACGGGTCCGGCTTTGTGTTGCAGGGGAGCGGGCGTACTCCTCGGTACGGTGATCTAGGCCACGTACTGTGACGGCGGTACCCCAGTAGCCCAGCCATTGTATGGAATCCAATCTCCAATAAGCGCCGTACGTTTTGATTGTGCCCAACTATGTTGAAATGTGAGATGCAAACATTTCAGCTATTTTCTATTTACTTGAAAACCCTAGACACTATTATAATATCACTGGATTTCTTATAAAAATGTTTGGTTAGCGTAAGGTAAAAACTTTTCCATATTTATTCGTGGGAAGTCTTACGTGATACCTTTGTTTTCAAATAATTTTAAAAGTTAAGCAACTTTAACCTGTTACTCATACCAGAGCCATGTCTGACCCGAAGTTTATTTCTGTTTTTTCATAAACTCTCGGGTACCCAAATTTTTACGGGTAGTCAAGGGATTCAGGTTAGCTTTGACGAGTTCTGGAGGAGCAAATGGAGCAGGAGGCTTCAGCGTATAGATATATATATTGGTTCCGCTGTGTTAGAGTTTATTCTGTATTTCCGCTGTGTTGTATCTCTGTGATGTGTGAGTTGTATTAACTAGACAGGTGTTTATAACTATCTAGTATGTGTTGTATTATCTGTGTACTCTGATGTATATGATACTATGTAATATTTATGTGATATATTATATTTTATTCGTTCCGCTGTTGAGATTCTGTTGTTGTTTCTTCTTCTTCTCTACCTTTTCTATTTTCTCACCTCTTTCTTTTCTTCAAAACGATACAACTTTCTGGGCGTAGGAAGTCGGGTCGTTACAGTTGGAGATCGAGTATATTACAGGATAGGTTGCTATGGAGCAGAAGAGGAGCTGGAGTCCGAGACGTATTTCTCGTACTTGTATTATTCCGCTGCTGTGATTGTTGAGATTGTTTGACTGGCTATGGTTGGTTGTATTGACATACTCTGATGATGATGTATTGTACATAAACAGATATAGTTTTCATTTGTGTAAAGATCTGTTCTATATATTATATTTTATCCGTTGCGATTGTGAGATTCTGATTTGGTGGGTCCTTTCTTCTTCTATCTACGTTCTTATTCTTCTACAATCTGTCTTTCCGGCATTCGATCGTCGGCATATTATACTGTGGAGTATTTTGTGTCGATTTTCGAAGGTCGAGAAGGGCATTCAATCTATATTTCTGTTTTTCCTAAACTCTCGGGTACTCAAATTTTTACGAGTAGCCAAGGGTAGCAGGTTAGCTTTGACGAATTGTGGAGGAGCAATGGAGCAGGAGGCTTCAGCGTATAAATATAGATTGGTTCCGTTGTGTTAGAGTTTGTGTATTTCCGCTGTGTTGTATCTCTGTGATGTTTTGTGTTGTATCGAGTTGTATTAACTAGACAGGTGTTTATAACTGTCTAGTATGTGTTGTATTATCTGTGTAACTCTGATGTATATGATACTATGTGATATATTATATTTCATTCGTTCCGCTGTTGAGATTCTGATGTTGTTTTGTTCTTTCTTCTTTATCTTTTCTATTTCTCACCCCTTTCTTTCTTATCGATGATGCGATTTTCCGGGCGTGGAATTTCGGGTCGTCACAGTTGGTACCACTGTAACGACCCGAATTTCCTGTCCCGGAAAATCGAACCATTTTTGTTAAGAAGAAGAGGTAGAAGAAGAAAAATAGAAAACAAAATCTGAATCTAACCATCGCAGCGGAATAAAATATAATATATATTAACAGATCTTTACACAAATCAAAACTATATCAGTTTTATATAATATAGCATCAGAGTATACACCAGAGAACACATAACATACAACTGGACAATAACCATATCATGTCCTCAATACAACAGAGTACAACAATCAACACAGCGGAATATATATATATAAACAAGTACGGGAGATACGTCTCGCCATCCAGCTCATCTCCTGAGATCCACAGCATCATGTCCTGTAACCTATAATACTCGGTCTGACCCGAGCATCATGTAAAAAAATACCCGAGTCAGTCTGGAAAACCAGCGTGAGAAAATCACACTCAAATTTATTATTAAAGTTTCAAAATCCTTTGAAAACAAAAGCATCTCGTAAGACCACGCCACAAATAAACATGTCGGGTTTTTACCTTACGATAGCTAAAACACTTTTTAATAAAATCCTCTGATATTATAATAGTGTCTATAGAAAGTAAAATAGAATCTAGCTGAAATGCTTGCATCTCACATTTCAACAATAGTTGGGCACAATCAAAACCGTACAGGCACGTAGGGAGAATGGATTTCCAACGAATGACTAGGCACTGGGGTACCACCTGTCACAGTACGTGGCCTAGATCACAATACCGAGGAGTACGCCCGCTCCCCTGCAACACAAGACCGGAATCATCCCTTACTGGATAATTCCAAATAAAATCACCCCACGGTTGGGATCAGCAACCGCAACACTAAGCCGAAATAAAAGGGACATCTAGACAGGGATGACTTTACTCTCAAGTGGGGGCTACCCACGAAGCCTTGCTGCATAACCCCTGATTTTCAGTCATTCCCGGTTGATGAGGCTCGAGGCTAAACGATACCTTTATAGCACATATCCCTTAGAATGCCCATCGTCCACCTGACGATGTCACGAAAACATTCGTCCATACAAGTCCATCCTGGGTCCGAACGGAACCGAAGGCACTATTCCTACTACATCCATTTTGGAAATATCCTCAGGATTAGTAGCGACTAGCCCTTGCACTTCACAGCTCCATCTTCGACTCTGAAATCGTTTTCACGAAACGTACAAACCGAATCGAAGTGGTATTCGAGTCTCCAGACCTAGAATCCCGGTATACGGAAACTCGATCCCGGTCTCTTCGAAACGATCAGCGCATTTGGCCAATATTGATAGTCGATTAATTAACTATCAATTAACATCCACAAGCAACCATCACACAATAAATAATTTCCCACATTATTTATTTGCCCAAATATCTTTCCAAGATATATTTCCAAATTTTCAAAGCTCATTTGAAACAATTTCCGCTTACAGAATACATTTCCCAAATAATTATTTCCACTGAATCACCAAGTACAAAATACTTTTAGATTTTAAAATAATTTTAAAACACTTTACTATAAATATACTTTATAATATTGAAATTTAAAAACTACTTTAATACCTTAACAAAATATATACTTAAGGAATATTTAAAATGAAACCACCTTTCAAATATAAACTAAATTTCTCTTTTTAAAACATAATACCAAATCACTTTTATATAATTACTACAATAATAGATTTTTGAAAATACTACTTTGGAAATTAACCTTTAGAAAAAAATCAATTTCCTAAAACATGCCTTTTTACACAAATTAGAACTTTTAACTTATATTTAAAATTGCTTTGAAAAACGTACTTGGCAATCCAAGGAAATACACTTCTCTTCACATCCTTTAAAAATAAACCAACATTTATTTTTAAACCAATTCATATTCTTTTATAAATTCCCACCTTGAATTTATATTCTCAAATATCCCCTGATTTTTCCATTTTACTTTATAAACCCAGTTTATATCTCCAAAATCTCATTTCTCTTGAATTTCAAATCCTAAAATATTTAAATCAATTTATAATTGATTTCCCAATTTATTTTACTTTGAAATAAATTTCTTTACTTAATCCATTTATTTCCAAATTCATTAACTCCCAGATTTTATTTCTCATTATGATTTAAAATCTTTAAACCGAAACACAAGTTTCAGATTTCCCAAATTCCTTCTTTCTTTTTAATTACATTTAAACATTGAATTAAAATAAATTATTTATTCTTTTAAATAATATCACATAAGTTTTCTTTAAATTCAATATTTTATTTATTCAAAATTCCTCTTTTCCATATTTAATTTATTCGAATTCACTAGAATTACTTAACTTAATTTTACTCTTTTATTTCTTTTCAAAAATCCCATTCTAGAGATTTTGATAACTCAGCATATCCAAATCAGTCCAACCAAACCATAACATCCAATTTTCCATATAATTCATCACAGGATATCAAAATCATATCACAGAATATTTAAACAAAATTAAATTTACTCTTTTTGAACACGAGACCTGTAAGAACATGAAACATGGCTTAAGTAATATTGAATCAAATTGAATTTGATATCAAAATGAATTAATAAAGTTTAAACATTTAAAAAAAAATAGATTTACCTTGTAAAGGAAGAGTGGAAAATTGTTTTCAAACGAGTTTTGGAAATGTGAAAATATATCTTTGAAAGATATTAGAAGAAAATAAATAATATGGAGATTATTTATTGTGTGATGGATGTGTATGGATGTTTGTGAACATTAATTGATAGTTAAATCACCGACTATCAATATTGGCCAAATGCGCTGATCGTTTCGAAGAGACCGGGATCGAGTTTCCGTATACCGGGATTCTAGGTCTGGAGACTCGAAAACCACTTCGATCCGGTTTGTACGTTTCGCGAAAACAATTTCGGAGTCGAAGATGGAGCAGTGAAGTGCAAGGGCTAGTCGCTACTAATCCTGAGGATATTTCCAAAATGGATGTAGTAGGGGTAGTGCCTTCGGTTCCGTTCGGACCCGGAACTGACTTGTATGGACGAATGCTTTCGTGACATCGTCAGGTGGGCGATGGGCATTCAAAGGGATATGTTCTATAAAGGTAACGCTTAGCCTCAAGCCTCATCAACCGGGAATGACTGAAAATCAGGGGTTATGCAGCAAGGCTTCGTGGGTAGCCCCCACTTGAGAGTAAGGTCATCCCTGTCTAGATGTCCCTTTTATTTCGGCTTAGTGGTGCGGTTGCTGATCACAACCGTGGGGTGATTTTACTTGGAATTATCCAGTAAGGGATGATTCCGGCTTTGTGTTGCAGGGGAGCGGGCGTACTCCTCGGTACTGTGATCTAGGCCACGTACTGTGACAGGTGGTACCCCAGTGCCTAGTCATTCGTTGGAAATCCATTCTCCCTACGAGCCTGTACGGTTTTGATTGTGCCCAACTATTGTTGAAATGTGAGATGTTAGCATTTCAGCTAGATTCTATTTTACTTTCTATAGACACTATTATAATATCAGAGAATTTTAATATAAAAGTGTTTTAGCTATCGTAAGGTAAAAACCCGACATGTTTATTTGTGGCGTGGTCTTACGAGATGCTTTTGTTTTCAAAGGATTTTTGAACTTTAATAATCAGTTTGGATGTATTTATGATGCGCTGGTATTCCAGACTGACTCGGGTGTTATTTTATTATAATGCTCGGGTCAGACCGAGTATATTTCAGGATAGGTTGCTATGGAGCTCAGGAGAGGAGCTGGAGTCCGAGACGTATTTCTCGTACTTGTATTATTCCACTGCTGTGATTGTTGAGATTGTTTGACTGGCTATGGTTGGTTGTATTGATATACTCTGATGATGATGTATTGTATATAAACAGATATAGTTTTCATTTTGTGTAAAGATCTGTTCTATATATTATATTTTATCCGCTGCGACTGTGAGGTTCTGATTTTGTTTAGTTCTTTCTTCTTCTATCTACTTTCTTATTCTTCTACAATCTGTCTTTTCCGGCATTCGATCGTCGACATATTATACTGTTGAGAATTTTGTGTCGATTTTCGAGGGTCGAGAAGGGCGAGTCGTCACACTTGGTATCAGAGCATAGGTTGGCGACAACCTAGGCTTTGGTGGGAAATTTCTCATTAAATAGAGTCAATAGTACTCTATAATGAGTTGAGTGTAATAATAGCTATGAGAGCGTACTTGTTAGTGGATATAAAATTGTTTTTGTACTGTGTTGACTTATCGGTTGAGTGTTTATGAATTCTGGTCGGTACGGGAAGTACAACCGTATCGATAGGGGTTTCTAAACTCTTAAACAAGGTAAACCGACATAGTATTGTTTTTAAAGTGGGTAAATGAAATAATTTTACCCAAAATTATATTTTGATATAAAGAAATAGTTTTCTAAATTATATATATTGGATGTTTGTTTGGTTGTTTCTTCTATAATCAAATAAAAAATTAAAACATGATCTAAAATTTGAAATGATATATATAAGAAAATAAGAAGTTAAAATATTAAAATGGTTTATAACCAAATGGAATTGACTGGATATGTTTTAAATAAGAAAAGTAAAAATTAAAATTTGATTTAAACTAGAATTTTGACCCCGGAAATTTTGAAAGGGATTTCAAATGGAATTAAACAAAGTTTTGGGAGTTTGACTTTGTGGAAATGTTAGAAATGTTTTCAAAAGCATTTGTAAGAATGGAGTATATTTTGGGGAAATATTTTTGAATAGAAATTGTTTTGAGGTGGATTTTGGAAGTGGAAAGTATTGAACTCACTTCAGTCGCTGGAAAATAATCCTGATGATGCTGGCCACATCATTAGAATTCATTTTCGAGTTTCTAAAGTGATGGATTGCTACCAAAATAGTTGGTTATGACATTGTTTGGACTTGTTTGGGAAACAAGTGATTTTGGAATTTTCAAAAGGAAAATTGTTTGGTAAAAGCAGTTTGTTTTGGAATTTGGTATTTGATTTGAATATCAAAGAGAAATGTGTTGATTTTTATTTCAAATTGGTTTTGAAATAAATCCGGGTAAATTGAATTCTGGGAATTCTATTTTAAAATAAAAATGTGAAAGTTGAAATGATTCAACTATATAACTTGTAAAGGAAAGTTGATTTAAAGAAAAATTGAGTATATATGGAATGTAAATTTACTTTGAATAAATGAAGGTGAATGGAATATATCTGGATTTAACTTATGATAAGTTAAATAAAATTAAGAATTTGAAATTGAATTAAATCTAAATGAATTAGAATTTAAAGGAAGTTGATATAAAGGTGAAGTGTAAATGCTTATGATTGTGCAAATGAATTCATATTCTTAAGCTATTAAGTGTTAAAATTTGACATTGTGATTATAAAAATGTGGATTGGTTTGAAATGAGCAATATAAACTTACAAGTAAATAAGTTGGAGAACTTGAGAATGAAGATTTGATTTTAACTCAAGTAAAATGGAATTATAATCACAAATGGAAATAATAAATGGAATGGTGAATTCGAACTTAATTTTAAATGGAATGCAAGGTAAGGTGAAACAATTATAAAATATAAAAGAGGTAAGTGAACTGAAGTTAGAAAATAAGTTTGAACTTGTATATGGAGAATTAAGATTGAATTGAATTGGGTTTAACTTCGACTAAAAGGAATTAAGCAGAATATTAAAATTTCTGTTATGTTATGGATAAAAATGAATGTAATTAAATTCTTATTTAAGGTAGTTAAGGAAATGGTATAGATTCAAGTTGGCTAAATAAAACGTAGATGAACTTGAATTAATCCTGGAAAGGAATTAAATTGAAATGCATATATAATCTAGTTAACCTTGAATTAAAATGGGATAAGAATTTAGTTTAATGGAAATTTAATTTAGTTGAGGTGATGATGAATGAAGTAAATGTTTACTCAACTAAATCCAAAATGATTGTTTGAAAATAAATCTTGTGTAAGCTAAATTAAATGGAATTTGTATTGCAATAAATAGGATTTTGATAGTTGGTCAAAATTTGAAAGGTAAATAAAATCCAGTTTTGGGATGGGATTTAATTTTGGTAACAAGATATTGGAAAGTATGAATGGATAATGAAATTAGATTATAGTAAATGATGGTTTGAATTGTAAGTAAATTCAAATGAGTGAATAATTTAAATGGTCTCTTTGTTGATAAAATAAATCTAAAATGGATTGGATAAGTAAACAAAGAGCATTCTAATGTGTGAATGAATTGGAATTTGATTGAATGAGAATCAAATGGAAATAAAATAAAATTGATATAAGAAGATAATGAAAATATTGTGAAAGAACTTAAGCAAATTGAAAGAAAAACAAAATGATTGTGTATGAGCTTTATTAAGTACTCTTGAATGAAATTTGTTGGGAAATAAACTGAATTGCAAGTGAAATGGTATTAATTAATTATTGTGATAAATTAAGGATGTGTGGGCTGTAAATAATCCAGGATGGAATGGTATTAATATAAACCTGAATTGGTTAATGAAATTAAAATGTAAGGGAAAAATTTAATTTAACAATTGCATTGGAAAGAGAAAATACTTGGATTGTGAACCATGCAAATGGAATAAAAATTTATATGAATCTAAGTTGGGAATTAATTTTAAATGGTTATAAGCTTAAGTGGTGATTATTTTGTTTGAATAACGTGAAATTGACATGTATTCGGAGTTGAGTTGTTTAACAAGCAATTGAAATTGATTTTTGAATAAATTGATATGGATTGAAATCTAATTCAAAAAGTTGTAAATGAATGCAAGTGAATTGGTTTTAAGTAGCAAATGGAATGAATTTAAAATCAATTGGAATGAATTGACATTTTAGTAAGTAACGTTTGCATAAGAATTGAATTGAGAATCGATTTGGAAATAGATCATAAAAGAAGTGTAAATGCTTCAGATTTAAAATAAGAATTGGTTGGTGAATCAATTTGGAATTTGGATTAAAATAGATTGACGTTTGTGAAGCACATGTTAACCATATGTTAAATAGAAATGAATTGGAAGAGACAAATTTGGATTGTATGTAGTGAACTTGAATTTAAATCATTCAAGCGAAATAAAAAAAAATGAAGTTTGGGTTTGTAAAGAGGATTTAAAATGATGTCGAAATTGGGAAATTGTTTATAAGATGGTTAACATTGTTAAATGATGAAATTTCTTGGTTTGGTTATACAATGGGTATGTTTAGCTTACATTTACAGTGGAAATGTGAAACATATGTTATTAATATTGAAGTAAATATGAATTGGAAATAGCAAACGTGTATGTAAATCGTTTGTGTGAAATAAAATGGAATTTGGAAGTTAGAAGGAAACCCTGTATATGTTAAAGCATGATTTATGTATGAATTATGCAAACTATTGATTGGATTATGAAATGGATATGTTTGGCTTGCATTTATTTTGGAAATGTTATTAAAGTGCTCATATCTTGAAACTGACGAAGTTGCTTGAGCTTAGTACAGGTGCAGGAGGCGTTCGAGAGAGTTGGAGCGCGTATATGCGTTATATTAGCCGCTCGCTATTAAAATTTGCTAAAAAGGTACGCCTACGCAAATATAATTGGGAAAATGATATATATTTTGTGATATATTTTGGTTTCCGGCCATGTGAGCCGATGTATATATATTTGTGTATCCTGCGATATCGCAGAAGCTCCTCCGTGCAAAGGAGACTCTGCCAAATTTTTTAGAAATTTTGGGAGTTAGAAATTTTTTGAGATTTTGGAAAATTTTTATTAACTTAGAAAGTTAATTTGAAATAACGTTAAAAGTAAAGCTTTTGGGATTAATGTAGCAATTGAGTTTGGGATCGGGCTAAAGGATTTTGGAAAGTGAATATAAACTTTAGCTAAGCAAATTGAGTAAGTAAATGGGTTGGGAAGTATGTTCCTACCTTAGCAAATTTCGAGGACGAAATTTTTATAAGGGGGAAGGAATGTAACATCCCGTATTTTTAAGCCATTGAATTTGAACATTTAATTCATTTTAAATGTTAATGTGGATTCTTAATTGATATTGAAATGAATAGATTCAGATTCAATCAATGAAATAAGCTGTAATTTTTAATTATAGTAATTTCGGGTTGAATTTGATTTATGGAAAAATAATAATTTAAAATTCGAAATTGGGATAAAAAGGTGAATTTGGGGTAAATGATTATAAAAATGGTGTTTAAATGTATTTTTAGGTTCGATTGGTTATAAATAATATTGTTGGATTTTTAGATGAATTTTAAGGTGAATAAATTAATATTTGGGATTTTATATTAATTTAAAAATGAATTTAATATTATTTAAAATGCAGTTTAATCAGATCTTGGTTCGGAATGAGCCAGAATGATTTTTAATGTGATTATAAATTTTATATGATTTATTGTTAAGTTAATAAAATTTTAAAAGTGAAATTTTAAGCGTTTTCGTCAAATTTGAAAATCGCACGATTTAATAGACGAGTAAAATAGCCTTCCGGGGCACAGTCTCGGAATTCGACGAAACCAGTTCCATTGGATCCGTAATAGTTAGTTATTACCGGATTTCAATTTTCGTAGCAATCAGAGTTGTCGTTTGACCGTGGCAGCTCGAAACGCATCGAAATCGATTTAACCGATTTAATTTTAAATTGATCATTTAATTTCGTATCTTGCGCATACGATCAAATGAGCTTATGGAACCTGTTCCATTATGTCCAGAACGTGGAAAAACCCCAGATTAGCCTGTCGGAACGTGAAAATTGAAGGTTGTTTGCATTAACTGTTAAATCGAGGAATTTTATAAATAAAATAATATTAAACGATATAATATATATATTCACATTATCAAAACCCTAGCTCAAATAGACCGGCCGCCGTTTGTTTCTTCAATGGCCAGTATCTCATGTCTCTTCCTCCTCGAATTCTCCTCATCCAAACGTTTTTAGGCCGAGTCTCCAACTAGGAAATCGATGAGGACTAGGAGATCTAGGCATCTGACGGTAGTGATGGGTTTTGGCGAAGCGTAGAGGGGACTGGGGGGCCGCGTTTGCTGCGAGTTCGCGCACGAACTGCGAGGTGGTTGGGCAGTCGAGTGCGACGGGGATGAGACCGGAGGTAGGTGTTGGAGAGGGGCTTCGTTTGAAGGGAGCTGATCGAATTTTCGTTGAGTTTCGTGGCCGCGATTGGCAACCCTAAGTGGTGATGATGGGTTCCAAAACCCTGAAGACGCGTACGGGGAAGAAGATGATAGTTGGGCTGCGATCTCGTGTGGAACGTGGGCCACGATTGTTTTGGGTAAAATGTTAAAAAGAAAATTGTTTTAAATTGTTGTTCGAACTTTATAAAATCATAACAAATTCATACGTATTCAGAATTCGACGAAATTCGCGACATTGGAATCGCAGGAACGCGTGCTACGTGATGGTGTAGATCCGGAGTCATTCCGGCCAAGTAGGAATTTGGGTTAAATCGGACGTCGTCCGGTTTAATTTAAATTTCGAACGCTCGCCGAAACTCAAAGTGAGTTTTTCTCACTCACATCTGGATGCTAGGCATTTTAAATAGTTGATATTTAAATATCTATGTGAATGGTTGATTATATCTGTGATTATCAGTCTGGATTGATATTTATATTGCGATGTGCTAATATCTGTGATGCAGGGAGAAACAGGTTGGAGGGATCCAACTGGATTCCTCACAATGTAGCAATTATTTTATAATTGATAGTGATACCTGTTTATATGATGTGATTGATAAATCTGGAAATTTAGTTGTTCTGTGACATTGTGGTATAAATTGTAAATCACAGAATTTAATTATAAATGGATAAATTGTGTTTTTACGAAATAAAATGAATTGTTAAATTTAGAATTTCAAAGAATAAAATTTGAAATCGGAATTGAAAAGAAAAATGTAAATTGGGTCAAATTGGGATTTTGAATATAATGGGAAGTTTATGAAATGGGTAAATAGAAAGTATAAATTTTCTGGAGATTAAATTTATGAAATTATAAATTGTTTAAAATAACGGTGTTTATTTTAATAATGGCTAATGTTATCCGAAAATTAAAAATATGTTAAATGGAGTTTCCAACTATAAATTAACAAGTTCAAATGAAAAATAGAATGGTTTGAAATGCCGTATTTCATTGGAATTTAATTAAGTGAATTGGAAATTTGGCTTCCATTGGAAATTTACCAAAAATGTTTAATTTAAAATGTTTTAAACTATGATTTAAAAATGAATTTCCGGATATGGGAAATTGGGTATGAACTTCGGATGAAGTCATAGTTAAATATGGGATTTGGGATTTATGTTGTAAAACATAATTGACTTGAAATAAATCAGTGGATTTATATGAAAGAGTACTTTGGAATGTTTAGAAACGGGAAAGTGTTTCCCTGGGAAAACCAAGTAAATGTTTATAAAAAGATTTTTTATTTAACTAAGGTTAAAATTAGTATTTTTCTTCTTATAACGCTATTTTGAATTTAGTTAAACTAAAACCCTTATCTTTAAATCAAAGTTTATGTGTTAATAACTAGTTTTCTTCACATATTTTAAATTTATATTTTTAGTAAATAAATAGAAGTAATTTTCATATTTTAAAGTATATTTTAGTATAAAGTATTTTAGCTGTTTTAATGCAAATTATTTTATACTTGGTTATTTCCGATGGGAATAAAGGATAAAAGATTTACCTTGTAAAGGAAGAGTGGAAAATTGTTTTCAAACGAGTTTTGGAAATGTGAAAATATATCTTTGAAAGATATTAGAAGAAAATAAATAATATGGAGATTATTTATTGTGTGATGGATGTGTATGGATGTTTGTGAACATTAATTGATAGTTAAATCACCGACTATCAATATTGGCCAAATGCGCTGATCGTTTCGAAGAGACCGGGATCGAGTTTCCGTATACCGGGATTCTAGGTCTGGAGACTCGAAAACCACTTCGATCCGGTTTGTACGTTTCGCGAAAACGATTTCGGAGTCGAAGATGGAGCAGTGAAGTGCAAGGGCTAGTCGCTACTAATCCTGAGGATATTTCCAAAATGGATGTAGTAGGGGTAGTGCCTTCGGTTCCGTTCGGACCCGGAACGGACTTGTATGGACGAATGCTTTCGTGACATCGTCAGGTGGGCGATGGGCATTCAAAGGGATATGTTATATAAAGG
Organism: Allium fistulosum; assembly: GCA_030737815.1. Classification (NCBI taxonomy): domain Eukaryota; kingdom Viridiplantae; phylum Streptophyta; class Magnoliopsida; order Asparagales; family Amaryllidaceae; genus Allium; species Allium fistulosum. Next base: position 1,031,985,003 of record CM060902.1, read on the forward strand.
TAACGCTTAGCCTCAAGCCTCATCAACCGGGAATGACTGAAAATCAGGGGTTATGCAGCAAGGCTTCGTGGGTAGCCCCCACTTGAGAGTAAGGTCATCCCTGTCTAGATGTCCCTTTTATTTCGGCTTAGTGGTGCGGTTGCTGATCACAACCGTGGGGTGATTTTACTTGGAATTATCCAGTAAGGGATGATTTCGGCTTTGTGTTGCAGGGGAGCGGGCGTACTCCTCGGTACTGTGATCTAGGCCACGTACTGTGACAGGTGGTACCCCAGTGCCTAGTCATTCGTTGGAAATCCATTCTCCCTACGAGCCTGTACGGTCGTTACACAAATAAACCAACTAGATTTTATTTCGTCTTTGTTCTCTTATTAAATTTACTCTTTTTGAACACGAGACCTGTAAGAACATGAAACATGGCTTAAGTAATATTGAATCAAATTGAATTTGATATCAAAATGAATTAATAAAGTTTAAACATTTAAAAAAAAATAGATTTTTCCAAACATACTTACTTAGGAAATTAACATTTAGAAATAATCAATTTTCTAAAACATGCTTTTAAAAACACAATTAGAACTTTTAACTTATATTAAAAATTTCTTTGAAAACGTACTTAGCTATCCAGAGAAATACACTTCTCATTTCCATCTTTTAAAAATAAATCAACATTTATTTTTAAACCAATTCATATTCCTTTATAAATTTCCACCTTGAATTTATATTTCAAATATCCTCCGATATTCCATTTCACTTCATAAACCCAGTTTATATCTCCAAAATCTCATTTCTCTTAAATTTCAAATCCCAAAATATTTAAATCAAATCTATAATTGATTTCCCAATTTATTTTACTTTGAAATAAATTTCTTTACTTAATCCATTTATTTCCAAATTCATTAACTTCCAGATTTTATTTCTCATTATGATTTAAAATCTTTAAACTGAAACACAAGTTTCAGATTTCCCAAATTCCTTCTTTCTTTTTAATTACATTTAAACATTGAATTAAAATAAATTATTTATTCTTTTAAATAATATCACATAAGTTTTCTTTAAATTCAATATTTCTCTGTTTATTCAAAATTCCTCTTTTCCATATTTAATTTATTCGAATTCACTAGAATTACTTAACTTAATTTTACTCTTTTATTTCTTTCCAAAAATCCAATTCAATTGCTTTTGATAACTCATTATCTGGGAAATTCAATCCAACAGATTATCCAATATAAATCATCACAGGATATCAACAATCATATCACAGAATATTTAAACAAAATTAAATATTTTGAGGAATCCAGTTGGATCCCTCCAACCTGTTTCCCTGCATCCACAGACGTTAGCACAATACCAATTCCACTTCGAGGTGGAATATCGCGGTATATGGGATTTATATAAAATATCATCCGCTATTATGCGGCGCATAGGGTCTCATCCGCTATATAAATGCGGGAATGTCAACAACTCAAATATATACATATGCCAATATGTATATATTGCTATATACTACTATATACCATATCAATCAAATCAATCAATTCAATCATTCATCCCTATTTAAATTTAACCAATTAAATTTAAAATTAAACTGAGTGAGATTAACTCACCTTTGATTTTTAATTTGCCAACCAATCCAAACCGGTCTGTCTTTCCCCGATTCCATACCTAATATAACATTTAGATGATTTTTATTAATATTCTTACTTATTGAACAATTACCTCCCTTTAGATAAATTTACTCCATTTAAAATAAATTCTTTATCCTTTCAAATAAATTTAAACCTTGGATTTAAAAATAGACTTGTAGATTAAAATGTATACTTATTTTATTTTATTTGTGAAACTTCACATATATTTATAAAGATAATCTATCTATATAGATAAAAATCCAATCTTTGTATAAATTCCTATGCTTTCCCAAGTCTACAAAACATTTCTAAAATATGTGTATATGTTTATATATTTATTTTTCCAAACTCTTTTCTAAATGTTTATAAAAATTAATCAGTACTTTTTAAGGTATGAATATATATATAAACTGTTTTAAAATCTTTACTAAGATTAAATTTTTATTTTATTTTCTGCTAACACATTACAACTGAAACTGCATATATACTTAATGATCTGCTTTTTAATAAACTCTATATAACATTTTTGAACTGTATATATATAATTTTTAATTTTCCAGTAAACCTCAAAAACAAGCTCTTACTTTATTGTTACCACTTTATTTTTATTTTCTTCCTAACTACCTTGCATTCATATGTGCTAAATATTTTCTGTAAATAACAAAATAACTGTTCTTACTGTTTTTAACAAAATATTGGTCTTACAGGTCGCTTCCTTTGCCTTCTCGAACACACCATCCCTTATCCTGTTTCTTTTTGAACACGAGACCCTTATTCTCTCAGTTCAAAATCGAGAATAAATCAATGGCCGAGAAGAATCAACAGAAAGAAATTTATTTTCGTTCAAAATTCAAAGGGAGACCGCCTTCTCTGTTTAAACAAACGAGATTAAAAATCGAGAAAAAAATGGCGAACGTCTGTAGCCTTCTCAATTATTTTCGTTCGCTACTTCAAATTGAATCGCCAGATTCATACTCGCGATTCCTTTCCCCTTTGTCGACTTTTACTCTATTCGATTTCGAACGAGGGTAGTGCTCACTCGAGCTAGGGCAGGCAACCGGAGTAGCGACGTGATGATGAGGTTGGCGGGTCTGCGAGATGTGCATCGCGACAGGGTTCCAGCCCAAGATGGGGGTCCAATTTTCGAAGCCAGGGTTTGGGAGTAGCTGCGGCATTGGCGAACGCGAGGTGAAGTCGATCGTGAGTAGGTATCAGATCTCGTTTTATTTTGTCCTAGTTTTACTTATACGTATAGCTGTATACATCCAGTAAAGGGAAAATTATATGTGTATGTTTATATATTTATAAAAAAAAATTGGTCTAACTGTAAAAGGAAAATAAGTTCAGGTAACAAATATATATACTTGTTCAAATTAAAATTAGTTAATAAAATTATTAATGATAATTTGTTTCTGGATTAGTTTAAATATTAATAAAATTATAAATTGTTATTCAAGGTCAAACTCGAGAAAATAAGCTGGTTGGGGGTGGATTGCAAACAAAATCTTAGGTGAGTTAATCTCACTCAGTTGAATTTAAATTTAAATAGTTAAATTTAAATGATTGATTGAATGATTGTTTGGATTGATTGATATGCTATATTATATATAGTAGTATATACCAATATATATATATTGGCATATGTATATATTGGAATTGATATTCCCGCATTATATAGCGGATGAGACCCTATGCGCCGCATAATAGCGGATGATATTTATTTAAATCCCATATACCGCGATGTTCCACCTCGAAGTGAAATTGGTATTGTGCTAACATCTGTGGATGCAGGGAAACAGGTTGGAGGGATCCAACTGGATTCCTCAAAAATTTATTTTATTATGCTGTGATCTGAATATTGATATCCTGTGATGATTTGATATTGGATGTTATGGTTGATTGAATTCCCAGTATAATAAATTTTGGAAATCTATGGAATTGAATTTTTGAAGAAAATAAAGAATAATAATTTAAGTAAATTGGAATAAATTTAAAAGTGAATTGTAAATAAGATAAAATAAAGAGAATTGGAATTTTAGTAAATACAGGAAAAAGAAATTTAAATTTATGAAGGAGAAATAAAGATTAGAAAACTCAAGTAATATTGGTTTAGAGAAATAAAATTTAAAAGGGTATGGTATTTGAAATAAATAAAGTAAACAAGGAAATTTTATCCCAAAGTAAAGCAAATTTGAAATCAATTACAGAATTGATGTAAATGTTTGGAATTTGAAATTTAAGAGAAATGAGAATTTGGAAATTTATAAGGGAAGTAGAATTGGTTTAAGAATAAATAATGATTTTTTTTTTTAAAAGAAGTGGAAGAGAAGTATTTTCTGGATAGCCAAGTACAATTTGTTCTAAAGAAATTTTAAATATTCGTTAAAGATTTATTGTTATTTTAAAAATCATACTTCAGAAAATCTATTATTTCAAATGTAAATTTTCAAAAGCAAGTATTTTTCAAAACTATTATTGTAGTAGATATAAAAGTGAATTGATAATATGTTTTAAAGGAAATTTGTTGATATTTTTAAAAGTGGTTTTATTTTAAATGTTTTTAAATATATATTTTAACTTAAGTATTCAAGTAGTTTAAAAAGGTGTTTTATAAAGTATATTTAAAATAAAGAGTTTTAAAATTTATTTTTAAAAATCTAAAATGGTTTGTACTTGGTATTCCAGTGAAAATAAATATTTGGAAAATTATTCCGTGAAAGGAATCTAGTTTGAGATTGTTTCCAATGGGGATTGGAAAGGGAAATATTATTTGTGAAGATATTTTGAGGGATATAAATAATTTGGAGAAATTATTGATTGTTGATGGTTGTTATGGATGTTAATTGATAGTTAAACAACCGACTATCAATATTGGCCAAATGCGCTGATCGTTTCGAAGAGACCGGGATCGGGTTTCCGTATACCGGGATTCTAGGTCTGGAGACTCGAATACCACTTCGATTCGGTTTGTACGTTTCGTGGAAACGATTTCGGAGTTGAAGATGGAGCAGTGAAGTGTAAGGGCTAGTCGCTACTAATCCTGAGGATATTTCCAAAATGGATGTAGTAGGAGTAGTGCCTTCGGTTCCGTTCGAACCCGGGACGGACTTGTATGGACGAATGCTTTCGTGACATCGTCAGGTGGACGATGGGCATTCTAAGGGATATGTGCTATAAAGGTATCGTTTAGCCTCAAGCCTCATCAACCGGGAATGACTGAAAATCAGGGGTTATGCAGCAAGGCTTCGTGGGTAGCCCCCACTTGAGAGTAAGGTCATCCCTGTCTAGATGTCCCTTTATTTCGGCTTAGTGTTGCGGTTGCTGATCCCAACCGTGGGGTGATTTTATTTGGAATTATCCAGTAAGGGATGATTCCGGCCTTGTGTTGCAGGGGAGCGGGCGTACTCCTCGGTACTGTGATCTAGGCCACGTACTGTGACAGGTGGTACCCCAGTGCCTAGTCATTCGTTGGAAATCCATTCTCCCTACGTGCCTGTACGGTTTTGATTGTGCCCAACTATTGTTGAAATGTGAGATGCAAGCATTTCAGCTAGATTCTATTTTACTTTCTGTAGACACTATTATAATATCAGAGGATTTTGATATAAAGTGTTTTAGCTATCGTAAGGTAAAAACCCGACATGTTTATTTGTGGCGTGGTCTTACGAGATGCTTTTGTTTTCAAAAGATTTTGAAACTTTAATAATCAATTTGAGTGTGATTTTCTCACGCTGGTATTCCAGACTGACTCGGGTATTGTTTTATATGATGCTCGGGTCAGACCGAGATAAACAGGTTCATGATATGATGCTGTGGAGCTCAGGAGACGAGCTGGATGACGATACGTACTTCCGTACTTGCTATTATTTTTCCGCTGTGTATTCAGTTGTATGTTATGGCTGTTGATGTACTCTGATGTATACTCTGATGATATATTGTATAATACAGATATAGTTTTGATTTGTGTAAAGATCTGTTAATATATATTATATTTTATTCCGCTGCGATGGTTAGATTCTGATGTTGTTTTTCTATTTTTCTTCTTCTACCTCTTCTTCTTAACTAAAATGGTTCGATTTTCCGGGTCTGGAAAGTCAGGTCGTTACAGATTTATTAAATCTACATAGTATAGTAATTTAAAAATATTCCTTTAAAAATAAATTTACAATATAGAAACCCAATATCCATTTATAAATGCCTCTTGTCCACATTCACCTTCGGAAATATCCTACTATTTCCATCCAACAAAATAACTGTTCTTACAGGTCTCGTGTTCAAAAAGAGTAAATTTAATAAGAGAACAAAGACGAAATAAAATCTAGTTGGTTTATTTGTGTAACGACCCGACTTTCCAGACCCGGAAAATCGAACCATTTAAGTTAAGAAGAAGAGGTAGAAGAAGAAAAATAGAAAACAACATCAGAATCTAACCATCGCAGCGGAATAAAATATAATATATATATCAACAGATCTTTACACAAATCAAAACTATATCTGTTTATACAATACATCATCAGAATACATCATCAGAGTACATCAACATCCATAACATACAACTGAATACACAGCGGAAAAATAATAGCAAGTACGAGAGTACGTATCGTCATCCAGCTCGTCTCCTGAGCTCCACAGCATCATATCCTGAACCTGTTTATCTCGGTCTGACCCGAGCATTATATAAAACAACACCCGAGTCAGTCTGGAAAACCAGCGTGAGAAAATCACACTCAAATTTATTATTAAAGTTCCAAAATCCTTTGAAAACAAAAGCATCTCGTAAGACCATGCCATAAATAAACATGTCGGGTTTTTACCTTACGATAGCTAAAACACTTTATATCAAAATCCTCTGATATTATAATAGTGTCTACAGAAAGTAAAATAGAATCTAGCTGAAATGCTTGCATCTCACATTTCAACAATAGTTGGGCACAATCAAAACCGTACAGGCACGTAGGGAGAATGGATTTCCAACAAATGACTAGGCACTGGGGTACCACCTGTCACAGTACGTGGCCTAGATCACAGTACCGAGGAGTACGCCCGCTCCCCTGCAACACAAGGCCGGAATCATCCCTTACTGGATAATTCCAAATAAAATCACCCCACGGTTGGGATCAGCAACCGCACCACTAAGCCGAAATAAAGGGACATCTAGACAGGGATGACTTTACTCTCAAGTGGGGGCTACCCACGAAGCCTTGCTGCATAACCCCTGATTTTCAGTCATTCCCGGTTGATGAGGCTTGAGGCTAAACGATACCTTTTTCAGAACATATCCCTTAGAATGCCCATCGTCCACCTGACGATGTCACGAAAGCATTCGTCCATACAAGTCCATCCCGGGTTCGAACGGAACCGAAGGCACTATTCCTACTACATCCATTTTGGAAATATCCTCAGGATTAGTAGCGACTAACCCTTGCACTTCACTGCTCCATCTTCGACTCTGAACACGTTACATGAAACGTACAAACCGGATCGAAGTGGTTTTCGAGTCTCCAGACCTAGAATCCCGGTATACGGAAACCCGATCCTGGTCTCTTCGAAACGATCAGCGCATTTGGCCAATATTGATAGTCGGTTATTTAACTATCAATTAACATCCACAAGCAACCATCACACAATAAATAATTTCCCACATTATTTATTTACCCAAATATCTTTCCAAGATATATTTTCAAATTTTCAAAGCTCATTTGAAAACAATTTCAAACAGTTTTCGCTTACGGAATACATTTCCCAAATAATTATTTCCACTGAATCACCAAGTACAAAATACTTTTAATTTTAAAATAATTTAAAAACACTTTATTTAAATATACTTTATAACATTGAAATTTTAAAACTACTTTGCTACTTTATTAAAAATATATACTTAAGAATATTTAAAATAAAACCACTTTATAAATATAAGCTGACTTCCTCTTTAAAACATAATACCAAATTACTTTTATATAATTACTACAATAATAGATTTTTGAAAATACTTACTTTGGAAATTAACCTTTAGAAATAATCAATTTCCTAAAACATGCATTTTTAAACAAATTAGAACTTTTAACTTATATTAAAAATTGCTTTGAAACCGTACTTTGCAATCCAAGGAAATACACTTCTCTTCACATCCTTTAAAAATAAATCAACATTTATTTTTAAACCAATTCATATTCCTTTCATAAATTCCCTCCTTGAATTTATATTTTCTAATATCCTATCCACTGATATTCCATTTCACTTTATAAACCCAGTTTATATCTTCAAAATCTCATTTCTCTTTAAAGTTACAAATCCCAAAGTATTTAAATCAATTTATAATTGATCTCCCAATTTATTTTACTTTGAAATAATTTCCTTACTTAATCCATTTATTTCCAAATTCATTAACTTCCAGATTTTATTTCTCATTATGGTTTAAAATCTTTAAACTGAAACACAAGTTTCTGATTTCCAAATTTCCTTCTTCCTTTTTAATTACATTTAAACATTGAATTAAAATAAATTATTTATTCTTTTAAATAATATCCCATAAATTTTTAAATTCAATATTTCTCGGTTTATTCAAAATTCCTCTTTTCCATATTTATTAGAATGTTGGAAATCACTTTTATTCTTAATCAGATTCATTCTCAAATTTATTCCAAACTCTTATAATTATTTTACTTAAAAATTTACTCTTTTATTTCTTTTCAAAATTTCCATACTAGAGATTTTGATAACTCAGCATATCCAAATCGGTCCAACCAAACCATAACATCCAATTATCCATATAATTCATCACATGATATCAACAATCATATCACAGAATATTTAAACAAAATTAAATATTTTGAGGAATCCAGTTGGATCCCTCCAACCTGTTTCCCTGCATCCACAGATGTTAGCACAATACCAATTTCACTTCAAAGTGGAATATCGCGGTATATGGGTTTTAATATAAAATCATCCGCTATTATGCGGCGCATAGGGTCTCATCCGCTATATAATGCGGGAATATCAACAACTCCAATATATACATATGCCAATATGTATATATTGCTATATACTACTATATATATAGCACATCAATCAATGAAATCATCCAATCAATTATTTAAATTTAACCATTTAAATTTAAATTAAAATTTAACTGAGTGAGATTAACTCACCTTTGCTTTTCTATTTGCAATCCAATCCTCCTTGACTTGTTTTCCTTACGATTTTAGACTGTATAAACATTAATATGATTTATTAATATTTAAACTACTCAAAGGGTCAATTACCATTACATAAATTCGTTTAACCCATTATTTTATCTAAACTATTTCTGGAAAAATACAATTCAAGTTACAAAAATAATTAAATTAAATTTTAAACTAACTCCTTCTTTAATATCATATTTTAACACCCCATTAATTTAAATAAGTTACTTAAACAAATTAACTTTCAAAATACATTATATATTTATTTTTGATTTATAGATTCAAAAATCTAATTTTTATAAAGCTCTTCGGCATTTAAAATCCTTACATACTTCCCTTTTTGGAACCACCTATGTACTTATACAAAATAAGTTATACAGATTCAAAATTTCTATTATCATTTCCAAACTTTGTCCATATAAAATTATTTTCAGTTTCCCTATATATATATTAAAATATAAAATGTGTGTATTCATTTAAAAATTAGTTTCTTGTCTCTGCACATCACAACAGAAATCTACTTTTTTTTTTATATATATACATATATTTATCAAATTTGATTAAAATTTGAAAATAAGCGGTTAACAAATATACCTTACTGCCTCAGAAATTCCCTGACCTACCACTAGCTTCCCAAGCCCTAGCTCGCTACCCTATCCCCAAATCGGTAGCCATACCCATCGAAGACGCGACCCACCTCACCTGCTTGCGTGCGAGACCCGCCTCAAGCCTCGCTGTTCGCCAAGTTCCCAAGCCTGCCTCGAACGACTGCCATCGAGCTTCCCATGAACACACGATCGAGTGATCGAGCTCGAGCTCCAGGTCCGTCCACCCTCGTCGCCGAATCGAGCTTCCCTCCTACGCACGCGCGATGACTTCCATTGCGGCCATCGAAGGATCGGTGGCGACAATCGAACCACCCTTCGCCTGCCGTTGATTCGAACACGGCCCCAACTCCCCCTTTGAACAGCTCTCGATTTCCCCAGGCATCGGCACATCTAGGACGAAATCGAATAGGAAATGGAGCCCGCGTTTATGATTTTATTCCGCCATTTTATTTTATTTTTACTGTCGTAGTTGATTTTTGAGAAAAGGAGATTAGGGGTAGTAAGATAAAGGGTTCCAGGCTTATGTTAGAAGATTCGAGTAAAGAGAGTTCCAGAACCCAGTTATAATATAAAATTTCCGATTTAAATTCAATGCGTTTTCTTACCGTACGCTCATACAACAGTCCCGATTATTACGAAATTTGAAATTCGATAATAAAACAATATTACTGACCCAAAAGAACTGGTTTCGTCGAATTCCGAGACCGTGCCTCGGAAGGCTATTTTTTTAAATTCAATTTAAACGATATAAATTTCAAATCTGAACAAAACACCCTTAATTTTAATTTTAACAGTTCTAATATCTTCTGTATTACTAATATAAATTTTACAAGCTTTCAAATTATTTTCATCAAGCTTAAAATTCCAGATTCAATAATTTACCCAATTCCGATAATTAAATTCAGTATTTAATTATCCAATAAATACTGATATTTGAAATTAAAGTTAATAATTAACCTCTGAATATTTAAAATTAATTAAATATTCAAATTTTCAAATATTCGAAAATTCCGGGTCGTCACATTCCTCCCCCCTTAAAAGAATTCCGTCCCCGAAATTACCAGTTAGGAAGAATGATTCGATTCCCGTTAACTATTCCCTCAACCCAAATAGTTTTTAACAATTCCCAAACAATCTTTTATTAATGATACACTAATCATCTTTTAACTTCCCAAACTTATTCATAAGTTCAACCCATACCACCTACTTATCAATTCAAATTTAAATTTGAATTCAAATTTTGAATTATAAAAATTTTCCAAAATTTTTCTAACTCCCTAAATTTTCGAAAAATTTGGCCAGCGTCTCCTTTGCGCGGCTAGCACGGTACTACTACAAAACGGCTCTACGGCCTCCCAATCTCAAAAAGAAAACAAAAAGCCAAGTGGCTGGATCCAAAACCCAATCAAATTTCATATAGAAATTCAAATACATACCTTTTGTCGGGCCATTAAATTTTATCTTCGAAATCAAAATCCCAATTTATCCATTGCTTTTATACACCTGTATATCCTACTAAGCAATAATATTCAATCACAATTCCAAAGTCATTTTATACTTTCCTTTACAAATTTCCAATATTTGTTTTACTTAAACCCGTACGATGCACATATATCATCCGTACGCAATATCACATTCGATCGCTCACTCGATCACACAATTTCACCTCCGAACTAGTATCGTACACCCGATTTCCTAGTGCGGACTCAGATCTGGTTTCTTGATCAGAAACCGTCATTCTCCTTGCATAGCCACAAACTATGATAGAGAATATCCAGAATCAATCAACAATCCATATCCAGGTTCACCGTCGAAAATCAAGTGAAAAATCCCAACTCGGATCGGTATAATTACCTCGAAATTCTATGCTCGAATCCGGATCAAATCATTATGTGAATAAAATAATATACATACATCCTACGTATAAATTCCAATTGATTATCAATTGTATCAATTTCCTTTTTATTCACATTCATTTGATTGTTATTCACTTATCACACTTATCCCATTCACATCTTCAAATTTTAATCGTCATTCAATTATTCACCTAGAATAATTTTCCTCCATACCAAATTTACTTAAGAATTCACCATTCATTTCTTAAGTCCAATATAAACATTTTATATACTTCTTGGATTTGTTTTACTTCATTTTTGAAGTTTATATTTATTTTCACTTCCCCATTGAAGTTTATTTTCATTACTATTTACTTAGCCCTTACAATTTCATTTAAACTCAAATTGGCTTCCATTTTGAATATGGATTAGTTTCACTTACTATTTAATTTAAACCTCAAATAACAGTTTATTTACGAACTTTACTTTCTTTAGTTCCTTTGATTTCACTTCACCTTACATTCACATTTGAATTAGATTTCAATATCCAGTTTTAATTTCATTTGCTTAACAAATTTAAATCATTTATCGTAAATGAAAATTTCCAAAAATTTTCTAACTCCCAAAATACTTCTGTTGCATTCATTTGTTTGCATATATCTGTTGCATCCATATTGTCACTGTTTGATATAGTTTGCATTCCAGTTGTACTTGCAGCTTCATTTTATTGCAGTGAGTAACTCAAATTTTTAAACTTAATTAATAGGTAAAGTTGTTTTTATGCTTTCATAGGAAATGAATTTACAATTTGAACTTGCTGTGAGCATATATATACATGTGAATATGTTCATGTGAACATGACTGCTGCATCATTTCTGTTATGAAATTTCCAAACTTCTGTTTAATTCAAAAATCCTTTTCTTTTGGTTTGTTTGCTGTGATGGTTTAATTTTTTTCAAAATGAAACATGTTTAGTTCATGATTAAGTAAAGTTAAAATATTTTGTATAGGTTAAACAAATTGTGTATACCTGGAAGAAAAAAATATATAACAGAGCAATCAGCTTATATAAAGCGAAAATCCAAACATTTCAAAACAATGTTTCAGGGTTATGAATCAAAACTCCATCCAAAATTTTGATTTTTAAAAGAAGAATTACAATTTTTAATACCATATCCTAAGAGCAGTTTTAACTTCACTGTATCCTACATATTGGTTAAGCACAGTTGATGCTTGCATTTGTTTCAGTTGAATTTGTTTCTGGAGATAGTGTAACTATTAGAGATTATAGGAAAATTATTGGTTTAAGTTGAAATTCGTTTTTGATGTTGTAATTGGAATTTGAAATTTTTAAACCCTGGTTTGACCTGAGTTTTCTAAAACAAATCCAAACATAACTTTAAGTCTCTATTATGTGGAGGTCACCATTTACTGGTTCACTGTTTAGTTTGAAGACTGATTAGTTTTGTTGTGAAGTTGTCACTGTTTTTTTTTGTCCATCCTGTTTTGTTTCATTGTCCACTGATCATTTATTACATATGCCATTCACCTCAGTTGCCTGCATATGCATATTTGATTAATTGATTCTTGTTTACTTGTTAGCACTTCTAACATATACACATGTGCACTTATATGGGTCTGCATTAGACTTTGTATTTGTTCCTCACTTCGAGACAGTTTCAGTTGCAAGTGCATTTAGTTATTTGCACTTGATTTTGTTGGCTTGGTCACTGTGATGTTGCATCGCAGTTTTGCTTTGATATGTTGGTCTTCTTTATTCCAGTAGCATTGGTTCATGTTCATTTGGTATAATTTGAGGTCTATAGTCTTTATATTGTCACTATAATGTATCTTCAACCTGATGGCACTTGCTTTGATTCGATATAATAGTTGTCACTCCTGTGTTCGACATAGTCTTTGTAGTACTTGTGGGCCTGCATCTGTGTAGTAGTTTGGTTTCCAGTGTAGTCTTGTTGTTGTTGAGTTTCTTCATCCATACTTTGTGCTTTGGTATAATTGTGTGGTTGTCCAGTGTAGACTTTGTTCATTTATTGTAGTTGTTTGTCCTTGCATTTGATCTGTAGCATTCAGTTTTGATTATCAGTTGTATAGTTGTTGTCTGAGGCAGTTGATCATTAATTGCATTCATTTGTGTTCCCATTGTTCTTCACCTAACTTGCTTATTGATCATTTAGTGGTCTGCATCTGTCCATATCACTGTTGGCATTTTGTAGCTTGGTATTGTGCAGAATTGTTGTTGGATTGATGTTCTTCATGTTATTATGGTTCAGTTGAACTCGATAGTTTTGGGTTTCATGTTGCCTTGGTATTCAATGTTGTCCAGTCTGCATTCATTGTCCTCTGTTTGCTCAGTCTGGTTACACCTCTGTTGTATTGCCTTGACCCAGTTTGGTAGTTGCATACTTGTTGTGCATTCTTCATATCTGCACTTGATCTTTGGAGTGTTTGCAGTAGTATTGACTCCATTTTGAATGATTTGTATTGCAGTTTGATTTGTTATCCTTGTACTGGCCGTTGACTTCAAGTGGTGGCTGCATTTTCGTTGCAGTTTTACCCTTGATTCCTTGTGGTGACCTTATATTCGGTGGTGGTGAGGCAGTGCACGCGTGCGTGCACTGCAGCCACCCAAACTCGACAGTTTTGAATTGATATTTCTTTGCGTCGTGATGCATTGATCTTTTATGCCGTATTGGCGAGGCCGTACACGCGTGCGTGTACGGCAGCCAATCAAATCTTCGGTGATCTTAAAGTGACAATTTCAATTGTTTTAAATTGATTTAGTCGAGTTGATAAATTGTTTATTTCTCTCTGTTGATGATTTAAATCTGTTGACCTATTGTTTAACACTGTTAAGTGTTATATTGACCGTTATCCGGTTTCTTTGTTTAAAGAGTCGGATAGACGAGAATTATTTTGACTGTCGTCTATTTAAATTATTATTGCCTCTATGCACTAATAAACTGGTTTGAATTAGACTGACCAGTGTATTATTTTCTTTTGAATATAATACTCGGGTCAGACCGAGTATTTCTACAGCTTGAAGATTTTCGAGCAGCGAAGTTAGAGAGAGAGTAAAGAATCACTTTAGTTTTCAGAAGAAAATTGTATTTTAAGATATTCCGCTGTATCAGTATTAAAATTGTATAAACTCTGATGTATATAAAAAGATTTATAGTAATGAAATAAATTCTCATTTGTTTTAATTGATTGTTATTATCTGTGTTTCTGTGGCTGATTCTGTTTAAACCTTATAAACTAAATAACAATTCGTCTTTTCGAACCCAGTTTATATCTTCAAAATCTCATTTCTCTTTAAAATTCCAATTTTAAACAACCAAATCAATTTCCAATTGATTTTCCCATTTACTTTGCTTACTTTGAAATAAATTTCCTTTGCTATTTCATTTATTCCAAAATACATTAACTTTTGAATCTTATCTCTCATTTTGATTTGAAATCTTTAAACTGAAACACAAGTTTCAGATTTCCCAAATTCCTTCTTTCTTTTTAATTGCATTTAAATATTGAATTAAAATAAATTATTTATTCTTTTAAATAATATCACATAAGTTTTCTTTAAATTCAATATTTCTCTGTTTATTCAAAATTCTTCTTTTCCATATTTATTAGAATTTTGGGAATCACTTTATTCTTAATCAGATTCATTCTCAAATTTATTCCAAACTCTTTATAATTATTTTACTTAAAATTTACTCTTTTATTTCTTTTCAAAAATTCCATTCTAGAGATTTTGATAATTCAGTACATCCAAATCGATCCAACCAAACCATAACATCCAATTATCCATATAATTCATCACAGGATATCAAAAATCATATCACAGAATATTTAACAAAATTAAATATTTTTGAGGAATCCAGTTGGATCCCTCCAACCTGTTTCCCTGCATCCACAGACGTTAGCACAATACCAATTTCACTTCAAAGTGGAATATCGCGGTATATGGGATTTATATAAAATCATCCGCTATAATGCGGCGCATAGGGTCTCATCCGCTATATAATGCGGGAATATCAACAATTCCAATATATACATATGCCAATATGTATATATTGCTATATACTACTATATATATAGCACATCAATGCAATCATCCAATCAATTATTTAAATTTAACTATTTAAATTTAAAGTAAATCCAGATGAGTGAGATTAACTCACCTTTCTCCCTTAAATTTGCAAATCTACTTCATTTCCATACTGACTTGTTCCCATGTTTTTAAACCTTGTATAATCATTATACAATTTATTAATATTTTGAATCGATCAAACAATAAATTCCAATTAATAATTTTAATTTACTAAGAATTTGGGTTGAAACTAAAATTTTCCATTTTCGAAATCTTTCTGTATATACATATTCACTGTTTCGCTATGAGCATATTCATATTTATTTTATTATTTATTTTAAATAAACCCTTCAACATTTCTAAACTCCTATATATCTCTTCCAGACCTCGCCTATATATATATTCCTGTTTGCCTATATATATAAACTATCAACCACTTTAAAATGTAATTTTCTTTTCCAAACTTCGTCCATATACAACACATCCTGTATATATTTGTTTCCTAACAATAGTAATTTTATACTACCCTTTTACTCTGTTTAAACCTTGTATACATATATGTACATCTTTCTTCAATTCCAGTAATAACAAAATAAAATAAAATAAAAGGCTACCCTACTGTCAAAAATTTGAATTAATGTTGTAAAAATAAATTTTCCCTTTTAACAGGCAACTTGACCAAATTATAAGTTCATCGTATATATATATTTTTTCTTTAACTAAAATACAAGACTTAATAGTAAAAATTGAAAGTGGATCGACTCACCAGAACCCTCAGCCTCGCCCAACCCCGAGTACGCGTGCCACTCGAACTAGCCTTAGTCGCGAGCCTCACCGAAATCGACTTCGAGCCCTCTAGTGACCCTAACCACGAACGCGCTGTCAAAACCCCTCCCCCCAGATCTCACTAACGAACGCAGTCGCATCTACCCTCGCGACTGCCTGCCCTAGCTCAACCCACGCGAAATTCCTGTCGTCGATTTCCTCGACTACGTCATCTCCACCAGTCGCTGGCTCGACTACGAGACTCGATCAATCACTTGCCTCGCGTTCGAATCGAATTCGAGATGCCCCGAGCTTTGCCTTGTTTTCGAACGATCGGTCGAACAGAAATTGGTTTCGAAAACTTTGATTTGAGGGAAGGAGGGGAAATCGACCACGAATCTGTTGAACGAAAGAAGATGAGAGGGAACTCGAGCGGCCATTAATTGAAAGGAGCCCTCCATTTTTTTTTTAAATTTTGAACGAAACCATTTCGTTCTATTAATTTTCTCGGCCATTACTTTGAAATGAAAAGGGTAAGCTTTGCACGATTATTTCCATGATTTTAGGCGTATCTAACGGGAACACTGAGAGGAGAGAGGGTACGAGATTTTCATCTGAATTTCACCAAATACAAATTTAAAATTTAAATTGAATTCAATTTAAATTCCAACGCGTTTACTCACCGTGTGCTCACATAACAACTCCGAAAAATACGAAATTTGAAATCCGATAATAATTCAATATTATGGATCCAATGGAACTGGTTTCGTCGAATTCCGAGACTGTGCCTCGGAAGGCTATTTTTAAATTAAATTTAAACAGTATATTTTTAAAACTGAACAAATCATCTTCAAATTCGATTTCAACACTTCTATTATTTCCAGTATCATTTATATGAATTTTACGAGCTTCCGAAATATTTTTAAGTAGCTTAGAATGCCAGATTTACTATTTTATCCAACTTCAAATAATCTAATTTAATAATTAAATCACCCAATAAACAGCGATATTTGAAATTTAAGTTAATAATTAATCTCTGAATATTTAAAATTAATTAAATATTCTACTTTCAAATATTCGAAAATTCCGGGTCGTCACATTCCTCCCCCCTTAAAAGAATTTCGTCCTCGAAATTACTAGTTAGGAAGAATGATTCAATCCCCGTTAACTATTTCCCAAATTCAAACAGTTTTAACAATACCCAACAATCTTTTATTAATGATACACTAATCATCTTTTAACTTCCCAAACTTATTCATAAGTTCAACCCATACCACCTACTTATCCATTCAAATTTTGAATTATCAAAATTTTCCAAAATTTTTCTAACTCCCTAAATTTCCGAAAAATTTCGCCAGCATCTCCTTTGCACGGCTAGCTCGGTACTACTACAAAATGGCTCTACGGCCTCCCAATCTTAAAAAGAAAACAAAAAGCCAAGTGGCTGGATCAAAAACCCAATCAAATTTCATACAGAAATTCAAATACATACCTTTTTGTCGGGCCATTAAATTTTATCTTCTAAAATCAAAATCCCAATTTATCCATTGCTTTTATACACCTGTATATCCTACTAAGCAATAATATTCAATCACAATTCCATAGTCATTTTATACTTTTCTTTACAAATTTTCAATATTTGCTTTACTTAAACCCGTACGATGCACATATATCATCCGTACGCAATATCACATTCGATCACACAATTCCACTTCCGAACTAGTATCGTCCACCCGACTTCCTAGTGCGGACTCAGATCTGGTTTCTTGATCAGAAACCGTCATTCTCCTTGCATAGCCACCAACTATGATAGAGAATATCCAGAATCAATCAACAATCCATATCCAGGTTCGCCGTTGAAAATCGAGTGAAAAATTCCAACTCGGATCGATATATCTATCTCGAAATTCTGTGTTCGACCTCTGAACCAAATAGCTATGCGAATAAAATAATATACGTACATCTTACGTATAAATTCCAATTGATTATCAGTTATATCAATTTTCTTTTATTCACATTCCTTTTTTGATTGTTATCCCCTTATTCACAACTATCTCATTTCACAACTTCAGTTTTAGTCTTCATTCAACTATTCACTTAGTATATATATATATTTTTTCCATTCCAAAATTACTAAGTATATTCCCAATACCAATTTCCTTAAGAATTTCATTCTTCAATTCTTAAGTTCAATAAAAAATTTCTTATATTTATTTACTATTTCACCACTGACGTGTATATATTCAAATTGAACTCCCATTTCGTATGAATTTCAATTTACTTCAATTTACTACTTCATTTCCAATTTAAATACTTATTCCACATTTCATTCAGATTTTCATTTCTAATAATTTTCTTAAATTCAATTCATCTCCAACTTCTGAATATTGAATTTTATTTAGCTCGAAAACAATCCAAGTTAATTCATTCAATAACTATTTCTCAACTTATTTAAACCACTCCTCTGTTTGAGTTCAGTTTCCATTCAACATTTACTTAAGTCAATAACTTAAGTTTATTTTCCATTTAACCAACCCTTTAAAGTTTTATTTCCATCTTTCATTTGATTCTTATTTAATCAAATTCCATCCATTTATTTATTTAATATAAGTGGTTCATTCACTCAATCATTATGAATTTTATTTTCCATACTCAATTCATATGGAATTATTTTATTAATAACCAGGCCATTTCCAATTTATTTTCACTTATTTGGATTTCATTCGCAATTCAAACCATCACTATTTTAATCCAATTTCATTAACTGACAATTCAATTTCATTAACTAATTTATTATCAAATTAGTTCCTCCGCTGGTTAAAATTAAATACTTGCTTTTTAAATCCCAAATATCACTTCACTTAATCATCTTAAGTTCAATTTATTTTATAATTCAAGTTTGGATTTATTTTAAAAAAATTTAAGATTGCTCATCTTAGTCATTTCCATTTGATAATTACAATTTCAAATTATAACTCTTAATGGTTCAAAGTAATGGATTCCCATTTATGACTTACAATTTCATTTCTATTCATAAGTTTTAACTTACTTACTTAAGATCTAGGACTATTCATTTAAGTCCATTTCCATCTTTATAATCAAATTTCAAATTATTACACTTAAGAACTTAAGAATATGAATTTCTTTACACAATTATAAGCATTTTACATTACCTTTATATCCAATTCAATTCGACTTCAACTTATTTACATTTAATTCAATTCCAATCCTCAATTTTATTTAACTTATCTTAAGTTAAATTCAAATATATTTTATTCACCTTCAAGTTCTCTAACTCTTTTATCTACCAACTTATATTACTCATTGAGTTATTTTCATCTCATAATTATAATCCCAGAATTAAACTTTCATTCCCTTCTTATTTCAATCAACTTCATTCTATGCTTTATATTGTTGATTCATTTAAATTTCCACATTTATATTTTAAATAGAATTCCCAGAATCCAATTGCCCGGTTTTATTTCAAAACCATTTTGAATCCATAAATAACTCATACATATCTGGTATATCACATCAAATCCCAATTTCCAAAACAAATCTGCTTTTACCAAACGATTTTCCCTTTGAATTTCAAAACCAACCCAGTTCACAATCATTTCCAATTTAAACAGTTTGGTAGCAATTTCTCTTTGGAAACTCGAAAATAGACATCGATGATGCTGCAGTCATCACCGAAATTATTTTCCAGCGACCCAAAAGAGAATTTAATGCTTTTATCACTCTAAACATTTCAAATATTTTTAAATCCCCAAACCTCACCAGATTTCAATTCAATTTCAAAAATATTCATGAAATAATATCACCATTATTTTCCCCAAAACCTTCAAAAACTATTTTTTTTTTAAATCCAAAGGAATTTAAACCTTTCCCAAAACTTCAAATTCAAAACCCATTAAATTTTATATCCAAACATTACTCTGGAATTCTATCACATTTTATTTCAAGTTATAAGTCACATTTACAATTTACATTTACAAATTTCATTTTTTTATGAATTTATCTCATTTGATTATAAATCACATTTGTAATTCACATTTGTATATAAAGTTTATCTCAATTTATAAATTTCATTTATAGTCTATATTTCAAATTCCATTTTGTTATATAAATTTATTCTTCAACTTAAGTTATAAGTTTCCAATTTCTACTCAATAATGAGACTAACTCATTATTGTCATTTTCTAACAACCAAGCATCCAAATATATAACCATAATAATTTTCGAATAATTATTTCTTTTATATACAAAATAATTTGGGCAAAATTATTTCATTCACCCTATTTAAAACAATATTGTGTCGAACTGTTCTATTTAAGTGTTTAGAAACCCCTTCGATCCAGTTTTCGAGGCTGTGCCGACGAAGGTTCATATGCCACTCAATAAATCAACCAACACAATATAAAACCATTTTATATTCACTAACAAATACGCGCTCATATCTATTAATACTCTAAAAATTCCCACCAGAGCCAAGGTTATCGCTAGCCTAAGCTCTGATATCACCAGCTATACCCGACTTTCCAGACCCGGAAAATCGAACCATTTTAGTTAAGAAGAAGAGGTAGAAGAAGAAAAATAGAAAACAACATCAGAATCTAACCATCGCAGCGGAATAAAATATAATATATATCAACAGATCTTTACACAAATCAAAAACTATATCTGTTTATATAATACATCATCAGAATACATCATCAGAGTACATCAACATCCATAACATACAACTGAATACACAGCGGAAAAATAATAGCAAGTACGAGAGTACGTATCGTCATCCAGCTCGTCTCCTGAGCTCCACAACATCATATCCTAAACCTGTTTATCTCGGTCTGACCCGAGCATCATATAAAACAATACCCGAGTCAGTCTGGAATACCAGCGTGAGAAAATCACACTCAATTGATTATTAAAGTTTCAAAAATCCTTTGAAAACAAAAGCATCTCGTAAGACCACGCCACAAATAAACATGTCGGGTTTTTACCTTACGATAGCTAAAACACTTTATATCAAAATCCTCTGATATTATAATAGTGTCTACAGAAAGTAAAATAGAATCTAGCTGAAATGCTTGCATCTCACATTTCAACAATAGTTGGGCACAATCAAAACCGTACAGGCACGTAGGGAGAATGGATTTCCAACGAATGACTAGGCACTGGGGTACCACCTGTCACAGTACGTGGCCTAGATCACAGTACCGAGGAGTACGCCCGCTTCCCTGCAACACAAGGCCGGAATCATCCCTTACTGGATAATTCCAAATAAAATCACCCCACGGTTGGGATCAGCAACCGCAACACTAAGCCGAAATAAAAGGGACATCTAGACAGGGATGACCTTACTCTCAAGTGGGGGCTACCCACGAAGCCTTGCTGCATAACCCCTGATTTTCAGTCATTCCCGGTTGATGAGGCTCGAGGCTAAACGATACCTTTATAGCACATATCCCTTAGAATGCCCATCGTCCACCTGACGATGTCACGAAAGCATTAGTCCATACAAGTCCGTCCCGGGTCCGAACGGAACCGAAGGCACTATTCCTACTACATCCATTTTGGAAATATCCTCAGGATTAGTAGCGACTAGCCCTTGCACTTCACTGCTCCATCTTCGACTTCGAAATCGTTACACGAAACGTACAAACCGAATCGAAGTGGTATTCGAGTCTCCAGACCTAGAATCCCGGTATACGGAAACTCGATCCCGGTCTCTTCGAAACGATCAACGCATTTGGCCAATATTGATAGTCGGTTATTTAACTATCAATTAACATCCACAAGCAACCATCACACAATAAATAATTTCCCACATTATTTATTTGCCCAAATATCTTTCCAAGATATATTTCTATTTTCAAACTCCTTTTGAAAACAATTTCAAACAGTTTCCGCTTACGGAATACATTTCCAAATATTTATTTCCACTGAATCACCAAGTACAAAATACTTTTAGATTTTAAAATAATTTTAAAACACTTACTATAAATATACTTTATAATATTGAAATTTAAAAAACTACTTTAATACCTTAACAAAATATATACTTAAGGAATATTTAAAATGAAACCACTTTTCAAATATAAACTAAATTTCTCTTTTTAAAACGTAATACCAAATCACTTTTATATAATTACTACAATAATAGATTTTTGAAAATACTACTTTAGGCTTTAACATTTAGAAATAATAGATTTTCTAAAATATGCTTTTAAAAACACAATTTGAACTTTTAACTTATATTAAAAATTTCTTTGAAACGTACTTGGCTATCCAGAGAAATACACTTCTCATTCCCATCTTTTAAAAATAAATCAACATTTATTTTTAAACCAATTCATATCCCTTTATAAATTCCCACCTTGAATTTATATTCTCAAATATCCCCTGATATTTTATTTTACTTTATAAACCCAGTTTATAAATTTCAAAATCTCACTTCTCTTTTAAATTCCAAATCCCAAAGTATTTAAATCAAATTTATAATTGATTTCCCAATTTATTTTACTTTGAAATAAATTTCCTTACTTAATCCATTTATTTCCAAATTCATTAACTTCCAGATTTTATTTCTCATTATGATTTAAAATCTTTAAACCGAAACACAAGTTTCAGATTTCCCAAATTCTTTCTTTCTTTTTAATTACATCTAAACATTGAATTAAAATAAATTATTTATTCCTTTAAATAATATCACATAAATTTTCTTTAAATTCAATATTTCTCTGTTTATTCAAAATTCCTCTTTTCCATATTTAATTTATTCGAATTCACTAGAATTACTTAACTTAAATTTTATTCTTTATTTCTTTCCAAAAATCCAATTCAATTGCTTTTGATAACTCATTATACTGGGAAATTCAATCCAACCAGATTATCCAATATAAATCATCACAGGATATCAACAATCATATCACAGAATATTTAAACAAAATTAAATATTTTGAGGAATCCAGTCGGATCCCTCCAACCTGTTTCCCTGCATCCACAGATGTTAGCACAATATCAATTCCACTTCGAGGTGGAATATCACAGTATATGGGTTTTATATAAAATCATCCGCTATTATGCGGCGCATAGGGTCTCATCCGCTATATAATGCGGGAATATCAACAACTCCAATATATACATATGCCAATATGTATATATTGCTATATACTACTATATATATATAGCACATCAATCAAATCAATCAAATCAATCAATCCAAACATCCATCAATATTTAAATTTAACTAATTAAATTTCAATTATAATTTAACTGAGTGAGATTAACTCACCTTTGATTTTGTTTGCAATCCATCCAGACTAGCTTGTTTCTTTTCAGGATTTGACCTTGTATATATAAGGTTTTTTAATATTTGAGATAATCGGACAAATTAATTACCATTTATTAATTCAATTAACTAACAATTTAATTTAAAACTAATTTCCCTTTTAAATAATCTTTAGTAATCTTTAATAACTAAAATAATTTAAGTATGTTATTAAACAAATTATTCACCAACATACATTTTTCAAAGCTTATATACATATATTACTGTCTATCTATACTTTCAAATGAAATAAAATAAAAGTATGTGTAAATATGTATATACCTATGCTTGTATTCAACTTTTCTTTACTGCATGCTAATATATATATAAACTTTTAACTGAAAATAAAAATAAACATTTATTTTACCCCTTACTGAACATTAAAATCTTGTCTGTCTATGAATTTCCTTCCTATACATATAATTAAGACTAAGAAGGGTTTTAATCCTTACTGGAAAAATCAAATACTGGGTTGCATGTATATCTATTATCATCATCTAATTTTATTTTTCTATAACCAGTATCTATAAATAAAGTTATCTAAATACCTTACAGCTAACCACCTCGCCATCTTCCTCTCTGCCGAAGACAATGGTGAGCACCCAGGAACATCGGCCGTGAACGAGAAACCCAACACCCCAACATGCTGTCGCGAACACCATCTCGCGCCTACTCTTACGCCGCAGTGCCCCCACGCGAGTCTCCCCCAGGCGCCAAAATCAGCGTGGCCTCCAAACGAACTCCCTCAATTACATCGCGACTCCCCCTTGCCTACGCGAACTGAAACCCTAGCCCTTAATCTGCTCGTCGCCGACTCCGCAACTTCGCAGATAGTCGCAACCGCCCTGCTCGATCGAGACCAAAACTCGACATGCTCGAGTTCGAGCCACGCTCCATGGTATTGTCGCGATTTGAGGAATTTCGAACGAAGGGATTTCGTTCATTTATTAAGAGGACACGATTTCGATTTAAAAGGAAAAAGGGATTCGCTGTAATGATTTGAAGGTAGCGATTTTCTCTGTTTTTTTTATAACGACTGGAATTGAATTGAATAAACGAGGAAGGAATAGGCAAATTTTAGAAGGAACGAGAAGTGTACGATGGAAGATAAGGGTAGCGTGTTCGAGAAGGCAAAGGAACGGGTTGGAAAAATATCTAGCTACAGTGTTTTGCTTAAATTATTTATATTAAATTTTCGATTTGATTTCAACGCGTTTGTATATCGTACGCTCACACAACAACTCTGATTACTACGAAACTTGAAATCCGGTAATAATACAATATTACGGACCCAATGGAACTGGTTTCGTCGAATTCCGAGACTGTGCCTCGGAAGGCTATTTTTAAATTCAATTTAAACGATATATTTTAAAAACTGAACAAAACACTTTTAAATTCAAATTTAAAAGTTCTATCACCTTCAGTATTATTAATATGAATTTTACGAGCTTTCAAAATATTTTTAATTAACTTAGAATACCAGATTTACTATTTTATCCAACTTCAAATAATTTAATTTAATAATTAAATCACCCAATAAACAGTGATATTTGAAATTTAAGTTTATAATTAACCTCTGAATATTTAAAATTAATTAAATATTCCAATTTCAAATGCTCAAAAATTCCGGGTCGTCACATTCCTCCTCCCTTAAAAGAATTTCGTCCCCGAAATTACTAGTTAAGAAGAATGATTCAATCCCCGTTAACTATTTTCCAAATTCAAACCGTTTTAACCATACCCAAACAATCTTTTATTAATGATACACAAATCATCTTTTAACTTCCCAAACTTATTCATAAGTTCAACCCGTATCACCTACTTATCAATTCAAATTTAAATTTGAATTCAAATTTTAACTTATCAAAATTTTCCAAAATTTTTCTAACTCCCTAAATTTCCGAAAAATTTCGCCAGCGTCTCCTTTGCGCGGCTAGCTCGGTACAACTACAAAATGGCTCTACGGCCTCCCAATCTCACAAAGAAAACAAAAGGCCAAGTGGCTGGATCAAAAACCCAATCAAATTTCATATAGAAATTCAAATACATACCTTTTTGGTCGGGCCATTAAATTTTATCCTCTAAAATCAAAATCCCAATCTATCCATTGCTTTTATACACCTGTATATCCTACTAAGCAATAATATTCAATCACAATTCCAAAGTCATTTTATACTTTCCTTTACAAATTTTCAATATTTTCTTTACTTAAGCCCGTACGATGCACATATATCATCTGTACGCAATATCACATTTGATCGCTCAATCGATCACACAATTTCACTTTCGAACTAGTATCGTCCACCCGACTTCCTAGTGCGGACTCAGATTTGGTTCCTTGATCAGAAACCGTCATTCTCCTTGCATAGCCACAACTATGATAGAGAATATCCAGAATCAATCAACAATCCATATCCAGGTTCGCCGTCGAAAATCGAGTGAAAAATCCTGATTCGGATCGATAAAACTATCTCAAAATTCTGTGTTCGACATCTGGACCAAATAGCTATGCGAATAAAATAATATACGTACATCTTACGTATAAATTCCAATTGATTACCAATTATATCAATTCTCTTTTATTCACATTCCTTTTTTATTGTTATCCCCTTATTCACAACTATCCCATTTCACAACTTCAGTTTTAGTCTTCATTCAACTATTCACTTAGTATATATTTTTTTCCATTCCAAAATTACTAAGTATATTTCCAATACAAATTTTCTTAAGAATTTCATTCTCCAATTCTTAAGTTCATATAAATTTTCTTATATTTATTTACTACTTCACCACCGAAGTGTATATATTCAAATTGAACTCCCATTTCATATGAATCTCAACTTACTTCAATTTACTACTTCATTTCCAATTTTTTCCTTAAATTCAATTCATCTCCAACTTCCAAAATTTGAATTTTATTTAGCCCGAAAACAATCCAAGTTAATTCATTCAATAACTATTTCTCAACTAATTTAAACCACTCTTCTATTTGAATTCAGTTTCCATTCAACATTTACTTAAGTCAATAACTTAAGTTTATTTTCCATTTAACCAACCCTTTAAAGTTTTATTTCCATCTTTCATTTGATTCTTATTTAATCAAATTCCATCCATTTATTTATTTAATATAAGTGGTTCATTCACTCAATCATTATGAATTTTATTTTCCATACTCGATTCATCTGGAATTATTTTATTAATAACCAGGTCATTTCCAATTTATTTTCACTTATTTGGATTTCATTCGCAATCCAAACCACCACTATTTTAATCCAATTTCATTAACTCACAATTTAATTTCATTAACTAATTTATTATCTAATTAGTTCCTCCGCTGGTTAAAATTAAATACTTGCTTTTTAATTCCAAATATCACTTCACTTAATTTTCTTAAGTTCAATTTATTTTATAATTCAAGTTTGGATTTATTTAAAAATTAAGATTGCTCATCTTAGTCGTTTCCATTTGATAATTACAATTTCAAATTATAACTCTTAATGGTTTAAAGTAATGGATTCCCATCTATGACTTACAATTTCATTTCTATTCATAAGTTTTAACTTACTTACTTAAGATCTGGGACTATTCATTTAAGTCCATTTTCATCTTTACAATCAAATTTTCAAAT
The DNA here is from genome assembly GCA_030737815.1 of Allium fistulosum. Classification (NCBI taxonomy): domain Eukaryota; kingdom Viridiplantae; phylum Streptophyta; class Magnoliopsida; order Asparagales; family Amaryllidaceae; genus Allium; species Allium fistulosum. Next base: position 1,032,012,092 of record CM060902.1, read on the forward strand.
TATTACACTTAAGAACTTAAGAATATGAATTTCTTTACACAATTATAAGCATTTTACATTACCTTTATATCCAATTCAATTCGACTTCAACTTATTTACATTTAATTCAATTCCAATTCTCAATTCTTATTTAACTTATCTTAAGTTAAATTCAAATATATTTTATTCACCTTCATATACTCTAACTCTTTTATCTACCAACTTATATTACTCATTGAGTTATTTTCATCTCATAATTATAATCCCAGAATTAACCTTTCATTCCCTTCTTATTTCAATCAACTTCATTCTATACTTTATATTGTTGATTCATTTAAATTTCCACATTTATATTTTAAATAGAATTCCCAGAATTCAATTGCTCGGTTTTATTTCAAAACCATTTTGAATCCATAAATAACTCATACACATCTGGTAAATCACATCAAATCCCAATTTCCAAAATAATCTGCTTTTACCAAACAATATTCCCTTTGAATTTCAAAACCAACCCAGTTCACAATCATTTCCAATTTAAAACAGTTTGGTAGCAATTTCTCTTTGGAAACTCGAAAATAGACATCGATGATGCTGCAGTCATCACCGAAATTATTTTCCAGCGACCGAAAGAGAATTTAATGCTTTTATCACTCTAAAACATTTCAAGCTTTTTTTTTTTAATTCCTAAATCCCAACAGATTTCAATTCAATTTCAAAAATATTCATGAAATAATATCACCATTATTTCCCCAAAACCTTTAAAAACTATTTTTAAATCCAAAGGAACTTAAACCTTTCCCAAAACTTCAAATCCAAAACCCATTCAACTTAATATCCAAACATTACTCTGGAATTCTATCACATTTTATTTCAAGTTATAAGTCACATTTACAATTTACATTTACAAATTTCATTTGTTTATGAATTTATCTCATTTGATTATAAATCACATTTGTATATAAAGTTTATTTCAATTTATAAATTGCATTTATAGTCTATATTTCAAATTCCATTTTGTTATATAAATTTATTCTTCAACTTAGGTTATAAGTTTCAATTTCTACTCAATAATGAGACTAACTCATTATTGTCATTTTCTAACAACCAAGCATCCAAATATATAACTATAAAAATTTTCAAATAATTATTTCTTTTATATACAAAATAATTTGGGCAAAATTATTTCATTCACCCTATTTAAAACAATATTGTGTCGAACTGTTCTATTCAAGTGTTTAGAAACCCCTTCGATACAGTTGTCCAGGCTGTGCCGACGAAGGTTCATATGCCACTCAATAGACCAACCAACACAATATAAAACCATTTTATATTCACTAACAAATACGCGCTCATATCTATTAATACTCTCAAAATTCCCACCAGAGCCAAGGTTATCGCTAGCCTAAGCTCTGATACCACTGTAACGACCCGACTTTCCAGACCCGGAAAATCGAACCATTTTAGTTAAGAAGAAGAGGTAGAAGAAGAAAAATAGAAAACAACATCAGAATCTAACCATCGCAGCGGAATAAAATATAATATATATCAACAGATCTTTACACAAATCAAAAACTATATCTGTTTATATAATACATCATCAGAATACATCATCAGAGTACATCAACATCCATAACATACAACTGAATACACAGCGGAAAAATAATAGCAAGTACGAGAGTACGTATCGTCATCCAGCTCGTCTCCTGAGCTCCACAGCATCATATCCTAAACCTGTTTATCTCGGTCTGACCCGAGCATCATATAAAACAATACCCGAGTCAGTCTGGAATACCAGCGTGAGAAAATCACACTCAATTGATTATTAAAGTTTCAAAAATCCTTTGAAAACAAAAGCATCTCGTAAGACCACGCCACAAATAAACATGTCGGGTTTTTACCTTACGATAGCTAAAACACTTTATATCAAAATCCTCTGATATTATAATAGTGTCTACAGAAAGTAAAATAGAATCTAGCTGAAATGCTTGCATCTCACATTTCAACAATAGTTGGGCACAATCAAAACCGTACAGGCACGTAGGGAGAATGGATTTCCAACGAATGACTAGGCACTGGGGTACCACCTGTCACAGTACGTGGCCTAGATCACAGTACCGAGGAGTACGCCCGCTCCCCTGCAACACAAGGCCGGAATCATCCCTTACTGGATAATTCCAAATAAAATCACCCCACGGTTGGGATCAGCAACCGCAACACTAAGCCGAAATAAAAGGGACATCTAGACAGGGATGACCTTACTCTCAAGTGGGGGCTACCCACGAAGCCTTGTTGCATAACCCCTGATTTTCAGTCATTCCCGGTTGATGAGGCTCGAGGCTAAACGATACCTTTATAGCACATATCCCTTAGAATGCCCATCGTCCACCTGACGATGTCACGAAAGCATTTGTCCATACAAGTCCGTCCCGGGTCCGAACGGAACCGAAGGCACTATTCCTACTACATCCATTTTGGAAATATCCTCAGGATTAGTAGCGACTAGCCCTTGCACTTCACTGCTCCATCTTCGACTTCGAAATCGTTACACGAAACGTACAAACCGAATCGAAGTGGTATTCGAGTCTCCAGACCTAGAATCCCGGTATACGGAAACTCGATCCCGGTCTCTTCGAAACGATCAACGCATTTGGCCAATATTGATAGTCGGTTATTTAACTATCAATTAACATCCACAAGCAACCATCACACAATAAATAATTTCCCACATTATTTATTTGCCCAAATATCTTTCCAAGATATATTTCTATTTTCAAACTCCTTTTGAAAACAATTTCAAACAGTTTCCGCTTACGGAATACATTTCCAAATATTTATTTCCACTGAATCACCAAGTACAAAATACTTTTAGATTTTAAAATAATTTTAAAACACTTACTATAAATATACTTTATAATATTGAAATTTAAAAAACTACTTTAATACCTTAACAAAATATATACTTAAGGAATATTTAAAATGAAACCACTTTTCAAATATAAACTAAATTTCTCTTTTTAAAACGTAATACCAAATCACTTTTATATAATTACTACAATAATAGATTTTTGAAAATACTACTTTAGGCTTTAACATTTAGAAATAATAGATTTTCTAAAATATGCTTTTAAAAACACAATTTGAACTTTTAACTTATATTAAAAATTTCTTTGAAACGTACTTGGCTATCCAGAGAAATACACTTCTCATTCCCATCTTTTAAAAATAAATCAACATTTATTTTTAAACCAATTCATATCCCTTTATAAATTCCCACCTTGAATTTATATTCTCAAATATCCCCTGATATTTTATTTTACTTTATAAACCCAGTTTATAAATTTCAAAATCTCACTTCTCTTTTAAATTCCAAATCCCAAAGTATTTAAATCAAATTTATAATTGATTTCCCAATTTATTTTACTTTGAAATAAATTTCCTTACTTAATCCATTTATTTCCAAATTCATTAACTTCCAGATTTTATTTCTCATTATGATTTAAAATCTTTAAACCGAAACACAAGTTTCAGATTTCCCAAATTCTTTCTTTCTTTTTAATTACATCTAAACATTGAATTAAAATAAATTATTTATTCCTTTAAATAATATCACATAAATTTTCTTTAAATTCAATATTTCTCTGTTTATTCAAAATTCCTCTTTTCCATATTTAATTTATTCGAATTCACTAGAATTACTTAACTTAAATTTTATTCTTTATTTCTTTCCAAAAATCCAATTCAATTGCTTTTGATAACTCATTATACTGGGAAATTCAATCCAACCAGATTATCCAATATAAATCATCACAGGATATCAACAATCATATCACAGAATATTTAAACAAAATTAAATATTTTGAGGAATCCAGTCGGATCCCTCCAACCTGTTTCCCTACATCCACAGATGTTAGCACAATACCAATTCCACTTCGAGGTGGAATATCACAGTATATGGGTTTTATATAAAATCATCCGCTATTATGCGGCGCATAGGGTCTCATCCGCTATATAATGCGGGAATATCAACAACTCCAATATATACATATGCCAATATGTATATATTGCTATATACTACTATATATATATAGCACATCAATCAAATCAATCAAATCAATCAATCCAAACATCCATCAATATTTAAATTTAACTAATTAAATTTAAATTATAATTTAACTGAGTGAGATTAACTCACCTTTGATTTTGTTTGCAATCCATCCAGACTAGCTTGTTTCTTTTCAGGATTTGACCTTGTATATATAAGGTTTATTAATATTTGAGATAATCGGACAAATTAATTACCATTTATTAATTCAATTAACTAACAATTTAATTTAAAACTAATTTCCCTTTTAAATAATCTTTAGTAATCTTTAATAACTAAAATAATTTAAGTATGTTATTAAACAAATTATTCACCAACATACATTTTTCAAAGCTTATATACATATATTACTGTCTATCTATACTTTCAAATGAAATAAAATAAAAGTATGTGTAAATATGTATATACCTATGCTTGTATTCAACTTTTCTTTACTGCATGCTAATATATATATAAACTTTTAACTGAAAATAAAAATAAACATTTATTTTACCCCTTACTGAACATTAAAATCTTGTCTGTCTATGAATTTCCTTCCTATACATATAATTAAGACTAAGAAGGGTTTTAATCCTTACTGGAAAAATCAAATACTGGGTTGCATGTATATCTATTATCATCATCTAATTTTATTTTTCTATAACCAGTATCTATAAATAAAGTTATCTAAATACCTTACAGCTAACCACCTCGCCATCTTCCTCTCTGCCGAAGACAATGGTGAGCACCCAGGAACATCGGCCGTGAACGAGAAACCCAACACCCCAACATGCTGTCGCGAACACCATCTCGCGCCTACTCTTACGCCGCAGTGCCCCCACGCGAGTCTCCCCCAGGCGCCAAAATCAGCGTGGCCTCCAAACGAACTCCCTCAATTACATCGCGACTCCCCCTTGCCTACGCGAACTGAAACCCTAGCCCTTAATCTGCTCGTCCCCGACTCCGCAACTTCGCAGATAGTCGCAACCGCCCTGCTCGATCGAGACCAAAACTCGACATACTCGAGTTCGAGCCACGCTCCATGGTATTGTCGCGATTTGAGGAATTTCGAACGAAGGGATTTCGTTCATTTATTAAGAGGACACGATTTCGATTTAAAAGGAAAAAGGGATTCGCTGTAATGATTTGAAGGTAGCGATTTTCTCTGTTTTTTTTATAACGACTGGAATTGAATTGAATAAACGAGGAAGGAACAGGCAAATTTTAGAAGGAACGAGAAGTGTACGATGGAAGATAAGGGTAGCGTGTTCGAGAAGGCAAAGGAACGGGTTGGAAAAATATCTAGCTATAGTGTTTTGCTTAAATTATTTATATTAAATTTTCGATTTGATTTCAACGCGTTTGTATATCGTACGCTCACACAACAACTCTGATTACTACGAAACTTGAAATCCGGTAATAATACAATATTACGGACCCAATGGAACTGGTTTCGTCAAATTCCGAGACTGTGCCTCGGAAGGCTATTTTTAAATTCAATTTAAACGATATATTTTAAAAACTGAACAAAACACTTTTAAATTCAAATTTAAAAGTTCTATCACCTTCAGTATTATTAATATGAATTTTACGAGCTTTCAAAATATTTTTAATTAACTTAGAATACCAGATTTACTATTTTATCCAACTTCAAATAATTTAATTTAATAATTAAATCACCCAATAAACAGTGATATTTGAAATTTAAGTTTATAATTAACCTCTGAATATTTAAAATTAATTAAATATTCCAATTTCAAATGCTCAAAAATTCTGGGTCGTCACAGTCAAGTTGTTTATAGTGGACCATTCCACTATTAGGGTGTAAAGGTTTACATACAAATATACATTCCATATGTCTAGATTATCATGGCTCGCTTATCGAAATTAACTCTTTTGTATTCATCACGTTCCCGAAATGCAGTATTTATGATAAGTACAAGTCGACTTACTTCCAATGAAACGTGTCAATGTTTCATTACAACTACTTTAATTCATTTGGCTACTTAATAGCATGTACAAGAGATCCTTTAGTTTTAAACAATTTACTTGGACAAGAAAGTTGGTTAAAAATAAATACACCTTAACTAAATCATAAATTTAAAACTTAATTAATCCTTAACTAACCTTAACTAAATCAAAAATCGTATTTTGAACTTTAATTAATTAAAATTTATTTATAATTAAACTTTAGTTAAATAACACCCATTTAAGAAATTAAACCCTAATTAAGTGGATAATTAACCTTTAATAATTAATTTAATAATTAACTCTAATTAAATTATTAATTAAAGTAAATAAACTTGATTAAATAAAAATTAATTTTCTTTTATCTTAATTAATCATTATTCAAAACTTCCTTAATTAAAAATAATTAACTTGGTTTATAATTTCTTAAACTCTAATTACTTAACCTAATTACTTAATTAATTAAATAATTATTACCCTAATTAATGAATTAAATAAATAAATTATTATATAATTAAAACTTAAACTTTTGACTAACTTATTTTGTTTGAAATGAGTTTTCAAAAAAAATCCAAAACAAATTATTTTAAAACTTGAAATCGTGAAATTTTCCGAACTGCATCCATAACGACTATCGCTATGAGTGCAGTTTGCTAGAATTGATTTCTAGGTGAAAACCTCGCTTTAACTCTAGCTACTAAATATTTGAAAACACAAATGGAAAAGTTTTGAAACTTAAACAAAAGGTGAAAGCTTGTAAAACATTTACTAAATCCAAAAACTAGAAAACAAGCTTTTATTTTCAAATCGGATCTCAAGTCCTTTGCGACATTTAAGGGTGCTAACTTCATAACCATTTCATCATATACACTTGGTTTTTGTTTCATAAACACACTACCATCATATCATAACCAATCATTCACATATCCATATCCAAACATATCGTTTAACAACTAATCATAAATCCAAGCTCAACTACAAACTTATAATCATATACCATCAAAACAACATGATATTTCAACACAGCAACCACTATATGTTCACACTATATATTCATCAAAATAAAGGTATGTTTTCTTCCAAAAACAATAGTTTAACTCACCGAAAATTTACAAACTCAAGGCGAACTTTTGCTAAAACTTGAAAACAACTTGGAAACTTACAAAAATTGAAACTTTATATGCTTGAACACTTTAAATTGGCTTGGCCAAAGGCTAGTTGGGCTCGGCCATATGGAGCTCGGGCTCGGCCATGTAGGATAGATGGGTTTGGGTGCTTGTATTTTGGAAGAGGAGGTGTATAATGGCTTGTAAAAGTGTTTTAGTGAACTAAAGAGGAGATTTTAGCAAAAAGAGTGATTTTTTCTTATTTTATAGTTTATGAAAGGAAGTCATGGATGTGTTTATTCAAGCTCTTAGGAATTTTGAAATGAAGAGGAGGATTGTAAAAATGAGAACATGAAAGCGTAGTAGTATATATATAGGCTTAAGAAATCAATTAAATATGTGTAATTGCTTATAATACAATATGTATACAGGCATGCACTCCAATCCTCCCTCCGATTCATTTCCATCCTATGTACTACCCCCTTATCTTGCACTATTCATGCCATGCACTAAGTACTTTGTGTTGGAAAAAGATAGTTTTATATGTGTGTATATATACACTTTTCTTTATAAATTATTTTCTCTTATTTATATATATACACTTCTAAAGAGAAGTATATACATGCATATACACATGTATTCATCATGTTTAAAATAGTTTGTACGGGTATATATGTGTTTACAATAGTGCTATGACATTTTAAATAACTTTTAACCAATGAAAAATCAATATTTCGAAAAATAATTTCCGGTCATATTTTCTATTTCTCTATGAAACTATATATATTGGTAAACAAATTTTTAAAACGATTTTATCATCATTAGTTATTATTTAAAATAGTTTTATTTGTAAATAAAAATTCATTAACAATATATAAGCTATATTTTTATATATGGAATCTTTTTAATGGCTTCTGTTCCATCCCTCTCCCCTCAAATCGTACTATCTACCATCCCTCCAACTGTTCATCCCATGTCACTTCCTGTACCTCCTGACCCTCTTCCCCCCAACCCATCCCCTTGTCAGCTATCTGTTCCCCCACCATCCCCACTTGCTCCCCTTCGTCCTACTGCTTCTTCTCAGCAAGATCTTTCTGTCCCCTCCCCAACTGTCCTATCTCAATTCCACCCTCCATCCCAGTCGTTTCCGTTACTTCAATGGAACTCTCTCTTCAAAGTCAAACCACGAAATGCAGGTCAGCATTCTCCTATTTCGGTACCTCTGGTATATGAAGGAGAAGCTCTGGTTCCTCCAGAAATAGTTATACAAGCAGGCAATGAAGTGTAGGGTGACTACTTGGTAGGTTTCTTTCTTGATAAACCACTTTCGCATCTGAATGTAATAGCCCATCTTAAACGGATTTGGAGATTAAAGGGATCAATTAAAGTTAAATCTGATGGATTTCTGTTCCTTTTCAATCTGTCTTGTGATGAAGATAGAAGGAGAATAATTGCTTCAGGCCCAATTATCATGAGGAACAAATTATTCATAGTTAAACAATGGGATTCGAATGTTGGTAACAGCTGTAGTATGATAAGATCAGTTCCTGTGTGGATTAAGCTATCCAATATCCCGCTATATGCCTAGTCTCATCTGGGAATTAATTGGCTTGCCTCGCGTATTGGATCTTTCATGTGTATGGATGAGCAAACAGAAAGGTTGGATAGAATTGGATATGCAAAATGTATGGTAGAAATTTCACCAACAGTCGAATTGTTGGATGAATTTGCAGTGAGGCTACTGGATGGATCGGTTCAGTTTGTTAAAGTGGAATATTTGTGGAAGCCAGATATTTGCATTTGCTGCAATGACTTTGGTCATAAAACTGAAAAGTGTATGAAATTGAAAATTAATTATGAAGAAAAGGGAAGATCAAAGGAAGAAATAAGCAAGGTAAGCAGAGCAAATGAAGTGAAGAGTCAAAAAGTTGCAACGGTCATGAATAAAAGGCAGGAGTGGAGAAAGTTTGAAAATAGAGGAGTAAAAATGAGAAGAGATAAGGATAAAAATCTGCAAAAATGAAAACATCACTAATAAAGCAGGAAATTCAGTAGAAGAAGCAAGGAGTACAAAGCTGCATGAAACACATGCTTTCCCAGAGGAAAAAGACAAACTTGCAAAAATAAATTATGGGAACAATAGAGAAAGCAATAGATTTAGTGTTTTGACGGAAGATAATGAGTCTAACCCATGCAAAGATAAATGCAATAATGAACTAATCAATGCTATATGCGATATTGAAGAGATAGAGGAGGAAGGAGAATTCATAGGCAACAAGTAGTCAAATTTAAAGGAAAATGATGAACAAGTGTCAACTATCTTACATGTGCAAACTGGAATAAATGAAAATGAAAGTATTAATCACAAGGGACAAATATCATCCAGTTGTCCACTTGATCAGGCCATAATGCACACTGATAATTTTATACTTGAATCTTTCAGTATAAGTGGAGGAAAATCACAATCAGTTAGTGATAATCAGGAAAAGAATAAAAAAAAGGAAGCTCAATCCCTAGTTCAATGCATGAAGAAACTCAGTTCAGAGAATCACTGGAAAATGAAATTTTCAACTTGTGCATCTCTGTGCACAATGAAAACAATCTTCACACTGCAAACTTTTACTCTTTCTCTGGTGCTCTGCCTGGTTGGACCCCCCTGCCATCATCACCAAGGAGCTCTCCATCCTTTCCAATGGAAGATTATAAGAGTGAAAAATGAAAAAGCAGTAGAAAAGAAGACATAGTAGACAATATCACTGGTCATAGGGGATCTCCTTCAACAAGGAGCATGAAAAATGTAGTTCACCAATCATTAAAGTATACCAAATGATGCAGTCCTATGCAATATGGAATATAAGAGGAGCGCATTCCTTAACCAATCAAGATCAAGTCAAGTATCTCATCAACCATCATAATTTAGCTCTTTTTGCTATTCTGGAAACAAAGCTGAATGAAACACTAACAATCAAAGCTGCTAGGCACATTAATCCTTCCCGGTCCCTTAACCATAACTTGTCTAATGCATCTTATGGTCGAATCATGGTCATTCATGACCCTTCTGTTTTAACTCTTTCCACTGTTTTATGTACTGATCAACTAATGCACTTCCATGCCAAACTCATTGATTCCTCCAATTCCTTTTACCTATCTATTATTTATACTCACAACTCTTCCAACTCTAGGCAAACTCTTCTTGATCTTCTTCCAGCATTCAGGCAAGATTCCCATCCCTGGCTTGTCTTCAGGGATTTCAACTACTGTTTTTCCCTGCAAGACAAGTAAGGAGGCTCCCCCCTCCTTCCTAAAGACATTATCCCTCTTAACAAGGCAATTGATGACATCTAGTTTGCTTCACATTCCCACCTCTGGTGCTAAATTCACTTGGAATAACAGGAGTCGATCTGGAGTCAGAACTTTTACCAACATTGATCACTCATTTGCTAACCTCAAAGCCTTATCCTCTTGGCCAACTATGTCTTCTTTTATTCCCCACCCTGTCCTGTCTGACCATTCTCCTATCATTTTCACCTCGGGACAGAAGTTGTTAAAGGAAAAAAAGCTTCAAATTTTATAATACTTGGGTCCTTGAACTTGAGTATTCTATTATTATAAAAAAAGCATGGTCTGAAAATTTTAATGGAAACCCTATGTTTATTTTTTGCAGGAAACTACGAGCTACTAAGTATGCTTTAAGAGAATGGGCTAGGAACAAATTTGGTGATGGAACATTGATAACAACTATGTTGAGAAAGAAACTCAAGGAAGCCCAAGAACTAATGATGAACAACCCGGCTAACGTAGCTGCTGCTGAATCGGAGAGAAAACTCTTTGATGATTTAAATAAAGCTTTGCAAACTGAAGGAAATATGAAGAGGCAGCAATTGAGACAAAAATGGACAGCTGAAGGGGACAATAATTCTGCTTATTTCCATGCGGCAATAAAAGTCAAACATGCTAAGGAGAATATCACTTCAATTTTTGACGAGTTTGGGGTACTGCACTCTGACCCAACTGAAGTTGACAAAGCTCTTCTCAATTACTATAGCAATTTGTTGGGTAACAGTGCTGACTTCAATCCATTGCTTGATGATCTATCTCATCTGCAGTTACCAACAGTTCAAGCTGAGGAAGCTAACTCTCTTGTCAGTAGAGTTACTGACAAGGAAATTAAGGATACTCTTTTTTCCATGAACAAACAATCAAGTGGAGGTCCGGATGGTTTCAATGTGCAATTCTTCATTCACGGTTGGGATATCATTGAGAAAGATTTCTTAAAAGCTGTTCATAACTTTTTCTCCTGTTTCAAAATGCTTAAGGAAGTGAACACAACCAACCTTGTTCTTATTCCTAAGGTCCACCCACCCTCTACTGTTACATCCTTTAGGCCTATCTCGTGTTGTAATGTTATGTATAAGTGTATTTCGAAGATTTTAGCTTCAAGACTTGCTGTTGTGCTTAGCAGAATAATTTCCAAGAATCAGACTGCCATCCTTCCCAGGAGGAATATCCTTGATAACATCCTCTTAACTCATGAACTACTTAAGGGCTATGGTCGTGCACATGCTACACAAAATGCCATGCTGAAACTAGACTTAATGAATGCTTATGATAGTATACACTGGACATCTATTGTGAGAATCATGGCTCTCATGAGATTTCCAAAAGCTTATGTGGCCTGGATTTACAGCTGTATATCATCCCCACATTCTCTATAAAATATAATGGTTTCTCTTTTGGTTTCTTCAAGAGCAAGCAGGGGATCAGACATGGTGATCCTATATCTTCTTATCTATTTATTCTAGTTATGGAAGTTTTTACTTCAATGCTGAATAAGAAATATGTGCAGAAGGATATTTTGTTCCATTCAAAATGCAAGTCCCCTCAAATCACATCCCTCCTTTTTGCTGATGATATTATGATATTTACTAAGCCTGACCAAAGCTCCATGGAACAAATCTTAGCTTCTCTCCACAAGTTCTACCTAATGTCTGGGTTGAAATTGAATGCAACCAAATCTCATATTCTCACTTCTGGCATTTCACCTGAAGAAACTCATCACTTGACTGATATATTAGGCATGCAATTAATGGAAAATAGCATGAATTATTTCGGCCTTCCTCTTTGCTCTTCTAGAATTACTTATACTGACTGCCTGCCTCTGTACTCGAAAATATGTGGCATTATGGACTGTTGGGCTAATAGATTCATTTCCCAAGCTGGTAGACTTGTGCTGATCAAGTCTGTCATTTCATCTATGATGGTGTATTGGTCTAGGGTGTTTATTCTTCCATATAAGCTTGTGAATATGGTCAGAAATGCTATGTTGAGATATTTCTGGACTGGGTCAATACACTCTAAGAAAATCATCCCATGTTCCTTTGCCAGGATGGAGAAACCTAAAATCAAAGGTGGTCTTGGTATTTTTAACTTGTTAACATGGAATAAGGCTGCCTTAAGTGTGCACTTGAATGCCCTGCTTTGTAATTCTGATTCATTATGGGTTGCTTGGACAAAAAAGTATAACTTGGTAGTAGAAACTTCTGGACTATGTCTGTGCCCCAGAATTCAAGCTGGACTTGGAGGAAGTTGCTTGGCTTAAGAACTACCTTCTTACCTTTTTTAAAATTTACTCTCTCTCATTCCAGTTCTATCAACTTCTGGAATGATCCGTGGATGTCTGATGGTTTGCTGCTTGGAAAGGTTTTTTCCCCTCAACAGATTGATCAGACTGGAATTAATAGGGATGCTCATGCTACGGACTATTTGGCTGATGGTATGCTAGTATTGCCCTACACCAGTAACCAGGATATAAATGCTGTTTGGAAAAACCATCAAGCTATCAAGTTTCTTACTGCTCCTGATGACATTCTGCTTTGGAGTGGTAAGATCCACACAATCTCTGTTGCTTATGATCTTCTACTTAATGTTTCTGGAAGCCCTAAGTTAGTTTGGCATAAAGTTTTATGGACAAGAACCTCTCCAGCCAGGGAAAACTTACTGATGTGGAAGGTTATAATGAATGCACTTCTGACCAAGAGTAATCTAATGAGTTATGGTATGAATGTTGACCCTCTTTGTGTTTTCTGCAAGTTGCAGAATGAATCTCTTGAGCATCTTTTTTTTGAATGCACTGAATAATTAGTTTTGTGGGAAAGAGTTGTGAGAAGAATTACATAAATCATGTGCATGGTCTGTCAACTGTGGAGTGGGATTTGATATGCAAATCTACTAAGTGGAAGAAGCATGATAGAAGTGTTTACTTCTTTTACTTCAAAAAGTACTTGAATCTGGTATGGGACGAAAGAAATCTTCGATGTTTTGAAAATAAGAGCAGGAGTATGGATCAACTATGGGATTACCTAAAGCATGTTATCATAATTGGTATGAGGGATAGTCAGTATGGCTTCAGTTGTCATCTAGCTGATCTGTAGCCTTTGCTCATGTTTGTGTGTTTTCTTTCTGCTCCTTCTTCTAGTCTTGTATCTCTGTGTGTTTATCTTCTTAGTTTGCCTTTGTGTGGTCTTGCAGTGTTTTGTTTTGTTTTTTCTTGTGATAATGAGCATGTTCATTATCATTTCTATTTTTCTTTTATCAATAATCTGGTAGGGGACCAGTCAACCCCGCTTGCCTTAAAAAAAATTCATTAATTAATTATTTCAAAATATAATCAAATATCCATTTAAATAGCGATTAAATTCTGTGTCGTTACATTCTCCCCCCTTAAAAGAATTTAGTCCCGAAATTAGCAAACAAGGAGATAATTCAAACTACGCAAAAAAATGTATATTCATATCACAAAATACATACAAAGACATACACTAAGCATCCATAGCAAACAAACATACACTATACATACAATAAACAAACAACTAGCTATCCTAACATCAACTCTGGATAGGCTTCTTTCATACGATCCACAGTCTCCCATGTGCAATCTCTTAAATCATCACTCCACTGAATCTTGACTAGTCACACCACCTTGTTATGCTACCTCTTTTCATTCTGATCCTAACATAAACTAGATGTCTAACCACTATCAGTTTCGGTTCTATCTCCAATTTTTCTTGAACCGATGGCTCCACAATCAAAGATGGGTCATAAACATATTTTCTCAAATGGGACACATGGAACACATTATGAATACTTGCTAACCTTTTTGGCAAATCGACCCTATAAGCAAGCGCTCTGATTCTCTCAAGAATATGGAAAGGTCCAACAAACCTAGGAGTTAACTCTCTAGCTTTTCTAAATCTAATAGCTCCTCTTATTGGTGAAATCTTTACGAACACCAAGTCTCCAACCACAAATTCCAAATCTCTTCGCCTATCAGCATAATTCTTTTTGAAATCTTGGACTTCCTTCATTCTTTTCTTAGTCACTGCAACTTTTTCGGTAGCCTCTCGGATCATGTTCACTCAAAGCACTAATCTATCTCCTATCTCAACCCAACATGCTGGTGACTTGCACGGTCTTCCATATTGGGCTTCATAAGGTGCCATACCGATGCTTGCTTGGAAGCTGCTGCTATAAGAGGACTCAAATAAATGCAAATGATCCTTCCATGATCCACCAAAATCCAGAATACACGCTCTCAAGAGATCCTCTAAAATCTGATTCACCGAATTCGTCTGTCTGTCTGTTTAGGGGTTGGTATGTTGTGCTTAGGCTCAACTTTGTTCCTAGAGTTGTTTGCAATGCTTCCCAAAATTGACTAGTAAATATGGGTCTTAATTACTTACAATACTCATAGGAACTCGATGCAACCTGACTATCTCTCATAAAAATTTTAGTTAAAGAAGTAGCGGTTTCGTTGGTTTTACCGGAATAAAATGTGCGCTCTTCGTTAACCGATCCATGACAACCCACATTCCTTCATTTCCTTTTTTGGTTCTGGGAAAACCTTTGATAAAATCCACTGATATCATTTTCCATTTTCAATTAGGTATTTCCAAGAGTTATAATAATCTGGTTGTCTTGTGATGATCATCCTTGGTTTGTTAACAGCACAAACACCTGTTAACATAGACTGAAATATCCTTCTTCATTCCAGGCCAGCAAAATACTCTTTTCATATCCTTATACATCTTATGAACTCCTAGATGAATACTTAACTTAGATTTGTGGCATTCTAACAAAACTTCCTGCCTTAGTCCATCCACATCTAGAACACACATCATCAATTCATCCTTAAAGTACCTCGACTATCCATCTCAAAATTCGAACATCTACCTCCTTTGACTCCTTGAATTAATCCTCCTATTATTTCATCCTTCCTTTGATTTATCATAATCCTTTCCTGAAGTGTCGGGGTATCCTCCAAGAGAGTAAAAATAACATTACTACTTAAGGCATCTGCCACCATATTAACCTTTCCTAGTGTATAAAGAATATCCAAATATTAAGCCGCCAGGAACTCCAACCACCTCTGTTGCCTTAGGTTCATATCCTTCTGAGTAAAAATACACTTCAGGAATTTATGATCCGTGAAGAGGTCGAATATTTCACCTAATTGAAGAAAGAAAACTTACTCCTAAAATCTCTAAAGATTAGAAAGAAACTAAGAGGAATAGAAGGATCCTTACCCAGCAAAGAAAGGTCTCCATATTTTCAATTCAAAGACAACAGCCAGCATCTCCAGGTCATGCGTAGCATAGTTCTTCTCATGAGGATTCAAATGTCTGCTTGCTTACGCAATGACTCTACCATGCTGCATCAAACTAGCTGTAATAACCTAGATTTTTGGCATCTGATAATTGGATAATTAATCGATTTTGTTCAGTTGAACAGATAAATTCAGGTAATTAAAGATATCTGGATGGATTTGAAACTATGATAAATATTGAACATAAAAATATAAATAAAGAAGTTTATATTGTTTAATTGAGTTATATACATACAAATAAAAGAAAGTGAAAAGATAAAGATATAAAACATAAGGGTTTAAAACCAAATTTTGAATTAAATTAAGTAAGGGTTTTAAACATAATTTAATCACTAATGACATTTGTATGCTCATGAATTCATGTATGAACAAGTGTTAACACAATAGAACAAGTGCCACTTGTTTTTTTTAGTTAAAATAATTTATATGTAATAAGATATTTAGAATGAGAAATTTGTTCATTTATTCTCAGTTCAAAAATTCTCTTTCATTCATATTCAAAAACTTAAACCTGAAACAAATTCGAAAATCAAGTTTTTAACCTGGAAAATGGAAATCAAACAATCTAAAGATCAAAACAAGAGAATCAAAACCTAAGAAGCTAATAAAACCAGGGGAAGAAAACAAAAACTTAAATCTAGAGATCTTCAATCTGATTCAAAGTCAAAATCAAATTCAACAATGCAAGATCAACAATCAATTAAAGATCAAACCTAAAAGCATCACATCAGGTTCTAGATAGAAATCAATTTTCAGGTTCAAAACAATTCCTGGCCTCTGTTTTCTATAAGGTGAGTAAATTTAATCTTAAAGCAGTTTTAAAATTTGATGTATGTGAAATGCTTGAAGTAAAATTTGTGATGCATGTTTAAATATATGTATGCATGCTTGTTTAAAATCTGAATACATGAATATATGAAATGAATATACTGGTGTGTATGTTTGTGATCATCTCTGTTTATGTTTCACAGTTAAAAATTTAGATAAAAATTCCAATCCTCCTCATCTAATCTTTGATTAGGCTTAGGAATTAAAACAAATTTTGTTTGTTTAAACATAAGCAAAGTTTAAAAAATATATTTATGTGTAATAAGTTTGAATATATTCTGGAAAACAAAAGGAACAGTGGAAACTTAAGAATGGATTAAAATCAATCACAATGGTTTGTTGATTCAAGTATATAGCCTGAATCTACTTCGAAAACTAGGATTTTTAAAATAAAAATCAAAATTTTTAGTTGAGTTTTGAGTGTGCATTTTGAAGTTGAACGGAAAATGGGTTTTGACCTTTTTCTGGTGATCGTCGAGTTATTGGTGGTCGGGGTTTAGTCTGGTGGAAGAGGGAAGCTTGGGGGTCTCGGCAAAAATGCCAGGTGAATTTCTTTCTCACCGTGGCGGTGGCGATTGATCGAACTAGGGTTTCATGCTCGTTTTTGGTCAAGGTGGGTTTTCAAGTGTTTGAGGCGTCGAGGTGGCGATTGGGGGATGCGGTAACGGTGGAACTGGAAGAGGGAAGGGCGGCGCATTCTCGGGTGAAGTGGATTGGTGATCGGCATTGGGAATAGTGGCAAAGCGAGGCGATTAGATGAACGAAGTTTATCGTTCTAGAATGTTGGAGGTTCGAATTTTGATTTAGGGCTCGTGGCGATGTTCCAGGCGGTAGAGCATGGGGAGGAGATCGGGTGCGTCTTGCGTGGATGGTCGGCGAAGTGCTCGATGGTCGATGCGTCGTGTGCACGAGCACGGTGCATGGAAGTGTCGGTGAATTTTAATTTAGCTGTAGGAATAGAAAAGAAGGAAGAAGAAGGAGAGTGTGGATCGGGAAATTAGGGTGATGCTCGAAGTTGTATTCGAGTTGACTCGAAGAAACACTCAGGGAAAGTGATAATGGGCTCGGGTTTGTTCTCATGTGCACGCCAGTGTTTTATCATATCTGTTTTTAAATTTTAATTTAAGTGTTAATTAAAAGGATAAATGTTTTAAAGTATGTGATTAAGATAAGTGGTTTATCTTAAGCAAATTAAGGCCTTGAGTAATTAAGAGATAATTACTTATTGTAAGTAATTTAAGGATAATTAAGTAATTAATTAAGATAAATGGTTTATCTTAAAATAAATTATGGTCTTGGATAATTAATGATTAATTAAATTAATGAAGTAATTAAAAGGAAATTAATTAATTAATGATAAATTATTAATTAATAATTAAGGGCTTTAAATTAATTAGAGATTAATTAATTGGAATTAGGGATTAATTAGTGCAAGTAATTAGAGATTAATTACTTAAATGATAATTACTTAATTAAAGGATTATTTTGTTAAGGGTTAATTAATTTAATTAATAATTAAAGGTTAATTAATTGAGGATAATTAACCGATGGGATAATTACTTAATGAAAGTAATTATGGATAATTAATTTAGATAGATAATTAAAGGATGATTAATTAATGGTTGTAATTAATTAATGTTAAGTATGCAGGGTTTAAAAGCAATTAAATTAATTAGGAATGGTACAATTAATTTATCTTGCTTATAGATGATTGAGATATATTGAATGACTTAGATTATTTGATATCTCTAATATGTGATTTGTGATGCTTTGTGATATGAGATTCTTGGTTGAACTGTGATATAGTGGGTTATCTATCTGAGATGAATTGTTGTATGGATATAAAATCCTGAATATAAATCATATTGTTTAAACTTAAACAATTTGACTTAAAGAATAATATTGGATTCGAAGAGACCGGGGTCGGGTATCAGCAATACCCGGAACCACTTCGAATAGTAAATCTAAATTCCATATAAATTGGATATGTGAGATTAATCAGGCTGGAATGGAATAAGTTAAGTAACCTGGACATTTAACCTAAGAACTGTTGTGTGTGAAAATGATTGACTATAATAAGTAAGAACTCGTAGAAGGTACGAGTTACCCTGGTTTGCAAATAAGTTATATAGCTTGGTATTTCATATTATATGGGTTTACTCACGCTGGTTTCTAGCCTGACACGGGTGTTACTTTGTTGTAATGCTCGTGTCAGACCGAGTATTACAGATTTCCAAGTTAGGACGTTCTGGAGCTCAGGAGGCGAGCTGGATGGCAGGAACGTATGGAGTGTATTCCGCTGTGATATATTGTTGTTTATCTGGAACAAGTTAATTATAGCTGTCCAGTTTATTGTGTGTGGTTGTAACTCTGATGTATTGATTGTAAATTAGCAGATACAGCTTTCCTTTGTATAAATGTTATTAATTGATATTATATTTTGATCCACTGCGAATGTGAGGTTCTGTGATTTGTTTTTTTCTGTCTCTTCTTCTACTTCTTTTCTTCTAACTCTAACAATCTGGAATTTCCGGCGATCGACTGTTCGGCATTTCTACAGTGGACCTATTAGTGTTGAATTTTCAGGGTTGAAAATTTCGGGTCGTTACATTTTGGTATCAGAGCCGAAGGTTAAGCGAGAACCTTGGCTCTGGGGGTTTACTCATTAAGAATAGGGTCAGTGGTACCTTAGAATGAGTTGACTGTGTATATATATATGAGAGCGTACTTGTTATTTCTTATATAATGATTTTTAAATGGTTTAAAAAATAGATGATTTTTATAAAAGCTTATATATAGAGCAAATAATTTTCCAATTATTGTATATAAAGAAATTGGTTGTTGGTCATTGAAAATGGAATAAGAATTTAAGTGATATATATATATATCCAAATAAGGATTAAATAAGATAAATTAGAAATGGATCTAAACCAGAATATAAAATGGTTATTGTAATGTTTTTTTTCAATAATAATTATTGATAAAACAAAATGAAAGTTTTGAGGAAGTAAACTTTTAGATGAGTATGACTTGTAAGTTAGAATGGATTTAAATAGTGAAGTTTTGAATTCTAAGTCTAGAAACATTTGAAATTGTTTTCAGAATGTTAAAAGAAATAATAAATAATATTATTCATAATATTTTTGAATGTGATCTTATTTTAAAATAAGAGTTGTTTGAAAATTTTAAAGGAATTTGTTCTGAATAAAAACCAAGGGTGGTTTAAAAATATGACCTGGTGGGCTAAGAAATAAATATGTATATATGTATGGATATACATAATATCAAAAATGAATTGAAATAAACTCTAAGGTGTTGAGTTTTGATTTTCCTTGGAGTGTGATCTAAAAACCCAAAGTGAAATAAGTTTTTGAACTTATAAGTAAGAAAAATATTGATAGAAATTTGAAATTTGAAGTGGGAATTCAAATTTGAGTAAGATTAACGGGATTAAATTGAGATTTAACTTAAGGAAGTTAAATAGGTTGACCTTGAAAGGGAGTTATATAAGATCTCAAAGTGGGTTTGAGTTCTGGGAATGTGTGATGAATGCTATTGATGGATGTTTTATATAAATTGAATGTTTATTTATTTTGTCACATCCTGCTACCATCCTGTTGTTATTTTTAATCTATGAAACTGTGAATTGGAATGTTTAAAATGAATTAAGAAATGGATTGAAAGGATATACACCCATGGCAGATATAAATGGAAATGAATCTTTAATTTGCAATTATTTAAATAATTTTGATTTTAAGAAATTAAGATGTAAATAAAATCACTTTGAACTTAAAATTTAAATTATTTAAAAAAAGAGATTTGAACTCTTGCTTAAAACTTGAAATAGTAATTTAAATGAATATTTGAAATTTGGATTCAGAATTAAATTTGTTTTAAAAATTTAGGTTGTTAAATTAAAAGAAAAGGTTAATTTGATTTAAGGAATTAAATCAACATTTGAAAATTTAACTCGAATTTATATAATCCGAGATGGTTTAAAGTGAGATTGAATTTGGAATTTGTTCAAATTGAAATTTGATTTGAATAATTTGGAATTGTGATTGAAGTTGAATAAGTTTAAGTTCAAATGGGAATTGATTTGAATTTGGAAAAGAAATTGAAGTTAATTCAAATTGAATTGAAATTGAATCAATTTAAAGGGAAGTGGAATTATATGATCGAGTGAGCGATCGGATTGGATATTTCGTATGGATGGTATATGTACATCGTACATGCTTGAATGAAATGGGTATTTTGAAAAGAAATGTAAAGATGATTTTTGAAATGAAAAGGTATATTTTGAAAAACATATGATTAATAAAAGTGGAAGTTGGATATTTCTATGATTGAAATTCACTTTTCGAAGAGTAAGGTGGTAAATAACTTTATAAGAGTAATCAAACTTGAATATTTGGTTTGACAGAATAAAGTTAAATATATTTTTTATATATGATAAACTTCCCTTGTTGAATCTATAGCCAGAAGAAAGGGTTTCTGAAAGTATTTGAAGTATAAAAAGGGAATTTATACGAGTATGAAATGATCCAAAGATTTTCGAGGTTATATATATTTATATATATAAAGGATCTTATGAGAATGATTTTGAGAAAAGGTTTTTGGAACCTAAGGATTTTGAAAGGCTTTTTATTTTTGGGAAAAATTAATTTTGTAAAATTTGGAAAGCCTAGTTTAAGAATTATCGATTTTGGAATTATCGATTTTGTGTAAAGGAGATTTATATGTAATTCATACAAAGGGTATGATTTGAGAGATACTATATGTGTATAGTATAAAATGTTTTGAGAATGGCTTTGGGGAAAAATGCGCTCCCATGATATGAACTTCTTAGGAGCGCCACGGGGTGGTACTGCCTTGAGCCCTAAGGGGGGTTCTAAAGTTGATCCTGTGAGGAAGTCAAGACAAACTGAAGTTCCTGAGGATTATGTGGGTAGCGAAAGTCGAGGATGATGATGCCTACAGAGGCATTTGGGTTATGCTGTGACGATAGTGTAACTCGATGTCACTGCGATCTACTATGGACCATAGCGAAAATCGTGTGGAGGTTAGTGTCAACGGTCTACGTTTTATTTTGTCATGATGGCAACGTAACATCGGTAGACTGCGATCTATGGTAGGAGTGGAGTGGAGAAGTTTCATTTGGCAGTGAAATTCGAGGGCGCTGATGCCTACAGCTATATGGGTTTTTGATGTGATAGTAACGTAACCCCAGATGTAGCTGCGATCTGTAGCGGGTTCCATGGTGTAATCGAGGGGCGCGCAGTGCCTACAGTTATCTATGGATTTTGCCGGGATGGCAACGTAACCATCGGGTTAACTGCGACCATGGAGGGGGTGATGATTTCTAGAGCATTCTCACCAAAGATGATTCCTCTATTTTCAAAAATGTTTTCTATATTTTCAATAAATTATTTTCCAAGTATTTTCACTAGGTGTTAAAAACGGGTTTACCAAGTACATATAGATTTTCAGTCTTACGCCTGATCAACGTATGACCGAATTTCTGTGAGAACAAGGATGGACTGGTCGAAACATCGAGTTATAAACGTATTCTTTTTATAAAACTACTTTTAGCAATATTATATTGATTTTAAAAGTGTTTTAAAAATGATCAAGGAAATTTATCTGATTTTAAGCATTTTAATAAATTCTGGTTTCGTTCCTTTTCGAAGACGAAAAATTCAATGGGTGGAAGAATGTAATAACCCAGATTTTTGGCAACTGACAATTGGATAATTAACCGATTTTGTTCAGTTGAACGGATAAATTCAGGTAATTAAAGATATATGGATGGATTTGAAACTATGATAAATATTGAACATAAAAATATAAATAAATAAGTTTATATTGTTTAATTGAGCTATATACATACAAATAAAAGAAAGTGAAAAGATAAAGATATAAAACATAAGGGTTTAAAACCAAATTTTGAATTAAATTAAGTAAGGGTTTTAAACATAATTTAATCACTAATGACATTTGTATGCCCATGAATTCATGTATGAACAAGTGTTAACATAATAGAACAAGTGGCACTTGTTTTTTTAGTTAAAATAATTTATATGTAATAAGATATTTAGAATGAGAAATTTGTTCATTTATTCTCAGTTCAAAAATTCTCTTTCATTCATATTCAAAAACTTAAACCTGAAACAAATTCGAAAATCAAGTTTTTAACCTAGAAAATGGAAATAAAACAATCTAAAGATCAAAACAAGAGAATCAAAACCTGGGAAGCAAATAAAACTAGAGGAAGAAAACAAAAACTTAAATCTAGAGATCTTCAATCTGATTCAAAGTCAGGATCAAATTCAACAATGCAAGATCAACAATCAAGTAAAGATCAAACCTAAAAGCACCACATCAGGTTCCAGATAAAAATCAATTTTCAGGTTCAAAACAATTCTTGGCCTCCGTTCTGTATAAGATGAGTAAATTTAATCTTAAATAGTTTTAAAATTTGATGTATGTAAAATGTTTGAAGTAAAATTTGTGATGCATGTTTAAATATATGTATGCATGCTTGTTTAAAATCTGAATACATGAATATATGAAATGAATATACTGGTGTGTATGTCTGTGATCATCTCTGTTTATGTTTCACAGTTAAAAATTTAGATAAAAATTCCAATCCTCCTCATCTAATCTCTAATTATGCTTAGAAATTCAGACAAATTTTGTTTGTTTAAACATAAGCAAAGTTTTAAAAAATATATTTATGTGGAATAAGTTTGAATATATTCTGGAAAACAAAAGGAACAGTGGAAACTTAAGAATGGATTAAAATCAATCACAATGGTTTGTTGATTCAAGTATATAGCCTGAATCTACTTCGAAAACTAGGATTTTTAAAATAAAAATAAAAAACTTTTAGTTGAGTTTTGAGTGTGCATTTTGAAGTTGAACGGAAAATGGGTTTCGACCTTTTTCTGGTGATCGTCGAGTTATTGGTGGTCGGGGTTTAGTATGGAGGAAGCAGGTAGCTTGAGGGTCTCGGCAAAAATGCCAGGTGAATTTATTTCTCACCGTGGCGGTGGCGATTGGTCAAACTAAGGTTTTATGCTCGTTTTTGGTCAAGGTGGGTTTTCGAGTGTTTGAGGCGTCGAGGTGGCGATTGGGGGATGCGGTACTGGTGCAAATGGAAGAGGGAAGGGTGGCGCATTCTCGGGTGAAGTGGATTGGTGATCGGCATTGGGAAGAGTGACGAAGCGAGGCGATTAGATGAACGAAGTTTTTCATTCTAGAATGTTGGAGGTTCGAATTTCGATTTAGGGCTCATGGCGATGTTCCAGGCGGTGGAGCATGGGGAGGAGATCGGGTGCGTCTTGCGTGGATGGTCGGCGAAGTGCTCGATGGCCGATGCGTCGTGTGCACGTGCACGGTGCACGGAAGTGTCAGTGAATTTTAATTTAGCTGTAGGAATAGAAAAGAAGGAAGAAGAAGGAGAGTGTGGATCGGGAAATTAGGGTGATGCTCGAAGTTGTATTCGAGTTGACTCGAAGAAACACTCGGGGAAAGTGATGATGGGCTCGGGTTTGTTCTCATGTGCGCGCCAGTGTTTTATCATATCTGTTTTTAAATTTTAATTTAAGTGTTAATTAAAAGGATAAATGTTTTAAAGTATGTGATTAAGATAAGTGGTTTATCTTAAGCAAATTAAGGCCTTGAGTAATCAAGAGATAATTATTTATTGTAAGTAATTTAAGGATAATTAAGTAATTAATTAAGATAAATGGTTTATCTTAAAATAAATTATGGTCTTGGATAATTAATGATTAATTAAATTAATGAAGTAATTAAAAAGAAATTAATTAATTAATGATAAATGATTAATTAATAATTAAGGGCTATAAATTAATTAGAGATTAATTAATTGGAATTAGGGATTAATTAATGCAAGTAATTAGAGACTAATTACTTAAATGATAATTACTTAATTAAAGGATTATTTTGTTAAGGGTTAATTAATTTAATTAATAATTAAAGGTTAATTAATTGAGGATAATTAACCAATGGGATAATTACTTAATGAAAGTAATTATGGATAATTAATTTAGATAGATAATTAAAGGATGATTAATTAATGGTTGTAATTAATTAATGTTAAGTAAGTAGGGTTTAAAAGCAATTAAATTAATTAGGAATGGTACAATTAATTTATCTTGCTTATAGATGATTGAGATATATTGAATGACTTAGATTATTTGATATCTCTGATATGTGATTTGTGATGCTTTGTGATATGAGATTCTTGGTTGAACTGTGATATGGTGGGTTATCTATCTAAGATGAATTGTTGTATAGATATAAAATCCTGAATATAAATCATATTGTTTAAACTAAACAATTTGACTTAAAGAATAATATTGGATTCGAAGAGACCGGGGTCGGGTATCAGCAATACTTGGAACCACTTCGAATAGTAAATCTAAATTCCTTATAAATTGGATATGTGAGATTAATCAGGCTGGAATGGACTAAGTTAAGTAACCTGGACATTTAACCTGAGAATTGTTGTGTGTGAAAATGATTGACTATAATAAGTAAGAACTCGTAGAAGGTACGAGTTACCTTGGTTTGCAAATAAGTTATATAGGTTGGTATTTCATATTATATGAGTTTACTCACGCTGGTTTCCAGCCTGACCCGAGGGTTACTTTGTTGTAATGCTCGGGTCATACCGAGTATTACAGATTTCCAGGTTAGGACGTTTTGGGGCTCAGGAGGCGAGCTGGATAGCAGGAACGTATGGAGTGTATTCCGCTGTGATATATTGTTGTTTATCTGGAACAAGTTAATTATAACTGTCCAGTTTATTTTGTGTGGTTGTAACTCTGATGTATTGATTGTAAATTAGCAGATACAGCTTTCCTTAGTATAAATGTTATTAATTGATATTATATTTTGATCCGCTGCGAATGTGAGGTTCTGTGATTTTTTTTTTCTGTCTCTTCTTCTACCTCTTTTCTTCTAACTCTAACAATCTGGAATTTCCGGCGATCGACTGTTCGGCATTTCTACAGTGGACGTATTAGTGTCGAATTTTCGGGGTCGAAAATTTCGGGTCATTACACTAGCACTTGTCCCACTCTACAAGCATATGTGTAAACCGTGAATCCACTATTTCCATCTGGAACAACCAAAATTGGTGCACTGGTCAATCTCTTCTTCAGTTCCAGAAATGCTTCTTCACACTTTGGAGTCCATACAAACTTCTCGTCTTTCTTAGTTAGCGTAGTCAAATGGGAGGAAATCTTAAAATAATCTTGAATAAACCTCTTATAGTACACAGCCAAACCTAAGAAACTACGAACCTAGGTAGGATTCTGCAGTCGCTTCCATTCCTAAACAGCCTCCACCTTTACTGGGTCCACTGAAATACCTTCTTCTGTCACAATATGTCCTAAGAATCTTACCTTCAATTTTCTAAAATGGCATCTAGAAAATTTCGCCTTCAGGACATGCTTCGTCGATGTTTCCAACACCACCTCCAAATGATGTTTATGCTCCTTCTCAAATTTGGAGTAGATAAGGATGTCGTCAATAAAAACTAACACAAACTTATTAAGAACATCTCAGAAAACATGGTTCATGAGGTCTACAAAATATGCAGGTGTTATTAACAAGAAATCTTGTCAACACTCCAAAGTTGTCTTTAGGACGTGGATAGTCCTTTTTGATCACTTTTGGTTAAGTAGAAGTAGGTAAGATGTAGATAATCCTTTTATTTCTCCCTTTCGAATAGGTTGTTGTAGTGGGAGCTTTCTTAGATCAACCTTTTGACTCAGTCGAAACGATTAATTTCCTTTCTTATTATTTTTTTGGGCTTTCTAAGCTAGTGTTGTTATCCCTTCGAAAGCCTTCTTTTCAAAGTGGTTGCGGAACATAGAAGGATAACTCTAAGAATCCGAGATTAAGATTGGATTTAGTAGGTTTTGTCCATGTCGAAAGCTAAGTTGATTTGTGGTTAAGGCTTGGGTCAGGGATCTAAGGTAAATTCAGCTGAGTTTAAGGTTTTGACCTTGTCGAAAGCTAAGATTTAGATATGCAATGGATGGGGGTTAAGACTCGGACTATCTAGAAATGTGATGGTTTCGACCTAGTCAAAAGTAAAAGTCCAATAGAATGTGGCCTGGAGTCTATAATTGGAGTTGCTTGAATACACAGGGGTTTCGATTAAGTCAAAAAGACCTCTCGACTTAGTCGACAACTGGAAAAACATGATCTATTCTGACAATAAAGCTTTGAAATAACTAAGTAACAAAAATACAGAGGTCTTCCCTTTTATCAACTCGAAGAAGTCTTTTATTGCTCAATTTCCCCAATTCTGTTTACAAATTAGGGTTTACAGCTTTTAGAATTAAGAAAATACAAGTATAGAGTGACTGAGTTCGAATCCCACAAACCAGACCCTATGGGTCTTATTTATAGGTGCGGGCCAGCACCTTTCGACCCCAATGCTTTTGACCTGATCGAAAGGTCGGTGTCGTATTATCTTTAGAATGCTTCCACCTTTGTTGAAAGGTATGGTTGTGCCTTTCGCTTTGTAGGAGCTTTCGACTCTGTCGATGGGCTTTATCTAGGGGTTTCGAAGGTGTTGCAATACTGACGGTTTCGACTATGTTGGTTGCTTCTGAACTTTTGCCTGTGTCTTAATATGTAACCCCCTGGAAAATAACGGCTTCGACCGGTTTGAAAGGCTTGGTATGGCTTTCGAAAGGGTTGTTCTGGCCAATGTAGGTTTCTGAGTGGTTTGAGTGAAGGCGAAACCTTTGGTTTTGAAAGGTTTGGCACGTGTATGAAGAGTTACCATTCACTGTCTTCGAAAGGTGTTGCTCTAACTTATTTGAAAGGTCTTCATGCACATGGAATCATCCACTTTGAAAGGTGGTCACCAAAGTGGAAGGGTTCTTTCGACCCTTTTGAAAAGTTGTGATACTTTTGAATCTTTATCGTAGCATCCCATCGACTCCTTCGAATGGTCTTGCTAGAGCTTCTTCCTCTTGTTTTTCTTTGTCTTTTGTTCAAAGTGGTTTCGACAAGGTCGAAATGAATTTTGGTAGTAACATTTGCCTCCCCCTTGCGAAAGGATGCTCTTGACTTTCCAAGTCAATCATGTCGAAATCTAGAATCTTCCCACCTTTTAGTATTCCTGCGTGAATCTAGACTGTTCATTTGAATCTGATCGAACGGCTTGCCATCCTTGCTAACTTTTCTTATAAATTAAGTCTTTCTCTTTTCTTCTCTCATTTACCTACAAATGAGAAAAACTTCAAGCAAAATCAAAGACTTCAAACAAATAAGCTTATTTTCCTCCATCAAAAATTCAAATCTAAGTAAGTTTTATTCATTTCGCTTTTGAAATTTCTTTCTCTCTCTTTATTTCACGATGGATTTCAACTTCAAATTTTATATAATCAGGATTTCAATTTTTGATTTTGATTTACTGAAAATTGTTCGGCATAAATTTAACTAAAAGTACTCTTTGATACGACTTCACAGTTCGATCATATTTTCTCCCTTTTGCTAATTTTCATCCTGAACCCAATTTCTGATTCTATAGTTATATATGTTTCGAGAAAATTTGAATTTTCATCTCAAAGATTTTGAAATTTAAATAGGTAATTCGTGTTTAAATCTGCTGGTTTAATGCTTTTAAGTGCTTTTGGGTCGAAATTGAGTTTGTGGAAGAAGGATACTTAGGTTAACTTCGCCAAGAAGTTTTGAGATGTACAAACTAAAAATTCGGCGCTAGAATATTACCCTTTTACCCCTTCGAATGGGATTGAGGCGACAATTTGCTATTTTGATTTTTCAGCCCCTTTCAATGGGGTCAAAAGATAATCTACCGCCTAATTTCATTGACCTTGTCGAAAAGGTTGTTTAGTTCATACGAAACCAACCTCATCGGCAATTCTATGCTTTTGAATCTAATACCTTTTGAAGATGTTGGTTATGCATCGTAACCCACATTTTCGAAAGCATATCTTTTGTCTCATGGGCTTTACAACCATTCATGTAAACTTGTTTCAAATTTGCTTAAGTTAGAGATAGATATACTATATAAACTGGGTTGAAAAAAGCATACTTTATAAAACTCATGTGTGATATCCCGGAATTTCGAGCAATATCAATTTAATAATCTATATTAAATATTAAATTGATTTGATGATAATTGTTAATAAGATATGAATTGATTTGGTAATTTTCTTTTAAATAAATATTTAACTGATAATTTATCTTTTAAAAGCTAATAAATTGTTTTCTATTTATTTATATATATATATATTTGTATATATTGTAAATAGTCAAGGTCTGTTTTAAATTTTAATAAATAAGGATATGTTTTCAAACTCTAATCTTTTTGGTAGTTTGGAGATTTGATTAAATTCAATATTTATTAAATAACCATTTGGCTTTAAAATATACTCAAGATTAAAGTTAAAATTGTTTAAATGATTTTAGCTTAAATTTAAATTAAACAAAAGGTTTGTTGTTCTTTTTAGAGTATAGCTTGATAAAAATAAGTAGTAAAGTGATAATTTCTTTTATGAATTATTTTAATGAAATAATGAGCTTTATTTATAATATAATGTCTATACAAGTAGATTTTTATTATAGATAAAAATTGTTATACATATTTTAAAAGAAACTATGGTTTTAAAATTTATATAAATCTCTCATAAAAATAATATATGTATAATAAAATATAACTTATAAATATTTAAAGTAAGTGTAAAATAAAATAATAATAGGTAATTATATATTTGATAGTTTTAGTTTTTAAAATAAAAATAAATACACTTATGTTAGGAGTAGAATTAAATACTTAGGTTAAAATTTATAACCAATAACCATAATAAATCTTTAAACTAAAAACTTAAGTAAAATATTATAATCAATAACAAAATACATGTTGTAGGCATGGAAATCACTAGGGTACAAGATAATGAGGTAAGGCAAGTAAAATATTATATAATCTATGGCAATATATATGTTGCAGGCAAGTAAAATCACTTCAATGCATACGAATAGAAATAGAGTATGTATGCTTAGCATCTAAGTCAAACAAGTATAAACATATGCATGCAAGTTTTGTACCTAAAAGAATAAAAAAATGGGTTGTGTAAACTTGATAAGGAGCAAGGCTTTAAATGCCATCACCTATAGTACACAAGACATTTCATTTCAGCTTCCTTTTAGAAAAAAATCTCTGAATTATTGTGTACCTGAACAGTAAACAAATTTGTATACTTTTTTTATTTATCAACTTACCTCATTTCATTTCGTATACAAAAGACTTAGCAATTCCAGTTTCTAAAAGTCTTAAACAAATACAAAACCTAAGAAAAAGAAAGAATAGAAGAAATATACAAACCTGGAAACTGAAATCTAAGGATCAATGCAAAGAATCAACAAGCAAGATTTTCTGCAATTCATGTTCAAGTTTTATAGCCATTTCAAAGTTTTCACATTCCAGTTTTCAAGCCTTCCTGTTTTCAAACAAAAAAATCAAACTTTCTGTTTAAAGTCAGGTGAGTAAACTTTTAAACCAAAATTTAAGTAGCCTGTGAATCTCTGTGCTTATGATTTATTTTATATGTATATATGTATGTGCAAGTTTCTTTGTGAATCTATGATGGGTGCATATCTGTTGATACTAAAACATCCCTGATCTTTGTTCAAGACTTTGCCTTTAACTGTAAACCCGAGCCAACTTTAGTTTTGATGCATACAACTTATAGTTGAAGTGAACTGGTGATGTATATCTGAAAGTGTGTTTGTATGATGGTTTTAAACTCTGAAAAACATGTGAGAATGTCTAGTTTTTACTGTGATCATCTCTGTTTAAAATTCCAGAAATTTAATCTTAGATTTAACTTCAAAAAATGCTTCTCACTCTAAATTCCTTTAGGCTTTAGTATTTTAAAACAAAGTTTATTGTTTTAAAACTAAACTAAGCTTTAAAATATTTGTAAGAATAATAAATAGAGATAATTATCTAGAAACATTGAAAACATAGAGGAGTTTGAGATTAGTTAAAAATCAAACGTTAAAATTTGTTGATTAATTGTATATCTGGAATAGACTATGAAAGATAGGATTTTTAGAATCAGATTTACAATTTCTAATGTAGTATGGAATGTGATATTTGGTGGTGACTGGAAATTGGGTTTTCGAGTCTCTCTAGTGATCTGGTTGGTCTGGGAGGTTGTAATTCTTTCTAGAGATGGAAGAATGATCGGGGACTTCGGCAAAATTGTCTGATGGTGATTTATGTCAGTGGGGAGGTGGTGGTTGTCATTTGAAGTTAGGAACCCTAGTTTTACAAAGCTAGATAAAATCGATCTCCACGGTTCCTAGTGTTGATCGAGTTCGACAAGTTTTTGTGTATGGGTAGTAGACGCGTAGGGGAAGTCGAGGCCGGAGGGGTTGACTTTCAGGTGGTCGGAGCTGTGGGCACGGCGCGTTGCCAGGGTTGAGCGAGTTCATGTTGTTTGGGTTCCAGGCTTTAGTTGAATCGAATTTCGAATTCGAGTTGGGATAGAAGCATCGGGTGATAGGGATGGTTTTGGGGATGATCGTCGATGAGGGCAGTCGTCGAACTCGGTTGGAATCGCTCAAGAGCGATGTGCACGTGCATGGTGTTTCTCTGGTGGACGCTGAGATTTGGTTCGAGCAGGAGTGGAAGTCTCGAGTTTTCCTCGAGTAGTTTGGGGTTTTTCTCGAAGCAGGCTGGTGTTCGACTCAAAGTAAATAGGGTAGACTCAGGTTGTTGTTGTGTTGCCAGTTTTTGAAAGCCTGTCAGGCTTTAAGTTTAAATTTAAAAGCAGGGTTTTAAATATAAATTAAAACCAGAATTTAAGAGATGGATTCAAATTGACTTTTGTCTCCATAGTTTTAAATAAATATAAGTTTATAAAAATAAAATGTTTAAACAACTTTAAAATGTTAAAAGTATATTTTAAAGTGTGTTAAATTTTGCTAAGTTAAATTTTGTATTTAGTTTGAATCTAAAATTTGAAATGAGAAATTGATCATTAATAAGAAAATGTTTTATCCTTAAATAAATGAGGATTTATGGATGTGTAAGATAATTAAAATAAATAATTAACTAATTTAATTACTTGATGGTTTGAATTAATTAATTTAAAAATTAAAAGTTAAATTAGTTAATTAAGGTTTAAGATAATTAATTTAGGATAGATAAATGGGTAATTAAGAATCATTAATTAAATAAGATTTGAATTTTTAATTTATGTTTAGTAATTAATTAAGGAAGTAAGAAAGGATTAATTAAGTTATATTGAATACTTAATTTATAAATAATTGAGGATTAATTAATGAGTTATTAAAGGTAAAATTTAATTGTGATTAATAATAAATCTTAATTAATTACTTTAGAAAAGTAATTTAAGAAGTGTAAATATTTAATGAAGATTATTAACTAGGATTATTAAATAATGGATTAATATGATTAATTTGATAATTAATTAGATTTATTAATTTAAGGTAATCAATTGTGAATTAGTTAAGTATAATTACTTATGGAGGGAATTTAGAAATAAATTTCTCATTTTAATTAATTAAGTTTAATGTGGATTGTTTAAGTTAATTAATTTAAATAACCATTTGATGATGTGATAAGTATAATTACTTAAGGAAGTAATTAATTGTGGATGATTTAATAATGAAGTAATTTGAGTATAATTACTTTGTATAATGAATCAAGGGATTAATTAGAGATAATTAATTATGGAGTAATTAAATTATTTAATGAAGTAATTAAGGGTAGTTAATTACTGAATGGAGTCACTACGCCATAAATGGCCTACTGCAACACAAAAAAAATGTTGGCTCAGGCCCGAAAAATGTTGCCATAGGTCTATGGCAACACTTTTAGGGTGATGCAATTTTTGCCGTTGCCTTAGACCTCAAAGGCAACATTTTGACTATCTAAGGCAACATAAGTAATATTGTTGCAATAGAACCCTATTTGGGTCTATGGCAACACCCATAGGTATCTGTAGCAACATTCCAAAATGTTGCTATAGATATGAACTTTTTGAATTTGTGGGGCCCACAATGTAGAGCATATTTGATTTTTTAATAAAAATAAATATTTATTTAATAAAATGCTATTACACAGAATTTGATATTTAAACAGTAATTTATTTAAATAAATATTTTATTTCAACATTTGAAATTGTACAAATTCCTGACTCCACTATTTTACAATACAATGATATATAACACTGATATTCACATATACAGATATTCCTCACTACATCACTCAGTTCACTCATTACATATGCAATTTCAATTTATACATACACCGACACTGACAAATATATGCCGAGCCGAAGGCGAGCCGAGTGCCGAGCCGAAGGAGAGCCGAGAAGCGGGTCCGGGCGCAGCGCCGGCGGGGGTCCGGGGCACCGCAGTCCCGGCGGGGATCGAACAAGTGGGCACCGCCCGATTCATCCGATTTCGGAAGATCGAGCCTTCTTTGAAATGACGTAAAATGATGCACAAATGAAGACTGAGCTTAATTCCTATCCTCCATCTCCTCGCCTAAATCTGCTTGAATCCCCTACGGCCAAACACCAAAACTCTACTGCAAACTCTTCAATTTCCAATCACCACATTAGCTTCTCTCCGTAACCAATACACAACAGCACTCTACCATTGTCAAACTCCAAACTCCGTCTACATCTCTCTGCCAACATTCAGGCATCACACTGCCAACTAAAACTCCTCTGCATCACCAACTTCCACCATCACTTCCATAACTTACCAAACCAACCAACCAACCTTCAACCAATACAACTACATCCAGATTCAATGGTGAACCAACCAACCAGATTATGAACTTGCGATGGACTTACGATGGAGGCACAGGGCATCCAGAAGCAGTACATACCCAGCCAGATTCTGAAACATTAACAAGTGTTAAAGGAGCATTTGCACAAACATATGGGGGGCATACTATCTTATTGAAATTACCAGTACCAAGTGAAGCAACCGCAACCACATCATCGTTCCTAGCAGGCTGCTCCTTTTTGACGTCTAGCATCAACCAGATTTTACAACATCTCTAAGTGATACGGGGCAACAATTTCATTTCCACAAAGACTAATTCAAAGTTGCAGTCACGATTCAAATCTAAAGTCATCTCTAACTCGACTATAAGATCGTATCACAAGTTCAACCAACGTAGCAACTCGAGGCTTTCGATAAGGCTGTGTTTCGATCGAGAATCTTCATTACCAGATTTTCAAACAGCGAAGAATTTCAAACTCATGGTGGTGTTTTGAATCTCCAAGCGAGCATTTGCAGGTAGCATATTAGCTAGGCGAATTTGCAACAGCCCTAGCGTGATTGCGATATCTTCAAGCGGCGGCAGATCTAGGCGGCAGAGCAATTTCTTTTGACCTGTTTTATTTTTGAATGGTGATTAATTGGTGAAGACATGAGCTGTTCCATTTGGGAGGAAATTTATTTTGACTGGTCAATGAAGCGTTAAAAAGGTAAAAGGGAAATTTCTTTCAAAGCTCCTCATAATTCAGATTTACGCCTTTGGGCTCGGTTATGGGAGGAGGCGAGTGGGAGGAGGCGAATGGGAGGAGGCGACTGGGAGGAGGCGACTGGGAGGAGGCGAATGGGAGCGACTGGGAGGAGGCGAATTGGAGGAGACGAATTGAAATGAAAACCAAAAGGGGATCTGAACTAGTTTAGGCGGGAAAACGAAATTTTGGGCCAAATTGCAGTGGTGATCCATTTTAACAACCAGATTAAATGTAGATCGTTGGATCGTATTCACGCGGATTGCTAATTTTATTAATTTTTTAATCTGAATACATCTATTGCAACACTATATAAAAATGTTGCATCGTGTTACACTTGTTTAGCTAGAGCAACACATTTTTATGGCTAAGGTAACACCAAAAATGCAACGTTGCAGTAGGGCCAAAATTTTATAGCTGTCGCAACATTTTAGCTGGCAACACCTTGCAAAAGTGTTGCAGAAGGTCATTTATGGCGTAGTGAGTTAATCAAGGTGATTAACAGTTTGGTTTAATTGAAGATAAATTGCTAAATGAAATAGATGTAATTAGAAATCATTAATTATTATAATTAATGATGTAATTTAGAATGGATTTATTTGGAAATGATTAATAAATGAAGGAATTCATTAATGTAATTAATTAAGAAGTACTGTAATTAATTTTAGTAATTTAAAGGTTACTTTCTATATTTGGTATAAGATAATTAATTTGTGAAATGTAATTAAAGGATAATTACTTAAATGTAATTAAAGATAATTAATCAAGGACGATTAATTAAGATGGATGGTAGAGAATGATTAATTAATTGACCTGTAATTAATTGATGGTTATGTAAGCAAGATTAATAATGATGAAGTAATTAATTTAATTTATTTTAAATTAATTAAAGATAAGGTAATTAATTTAATTCATTTTAAATTAATTATAAATGGTGTGATTATTAATCCTTGTTTATATCTGAATGGATGATATTGATTTCCTTGAATGGTTTGAAATCTCAGTTATGAGATAAGAAATGCTGTATGATATGGTTGCTTGGTTGAAGTATGTGGATAATGTAGATTATCTATTTGTGATGATATTGTGAATTATCCATTGTTATATTGTGATTTATCTATCTCTGTGTATATAGATAATACAATTAAATTGTTTTAACTTTAAAACAACTTGGCCTTAAAAGATACGATTTGGATTTCGATGAGACCGGGATCGGGTTTCCAGATTTGGATATCCGAAAACCACATCGATCCAAATTAACGGTAAGTCGTGAATCTCAAGTGAAGATGAAGATTCAGAATGCAAGGGTTATTGTCGTTAACTCTGAGGGTGATTCCAAAATGAGTGTAACGAGATAATGCCTTCGGTTTCGTTCGAACCTGGAACGAACTTGTATGGATTGAATGCTTTCAGAACATCGTCAGGTGGACGATGAGCATTCTAAGAGATGTGTTCTCTTAAGGTAATCGTAGCCTCAAGCCTCATCAACCGAGAATGGCTAAAGCAGGGGAGGTGCAGCAAGGTTAGTGGGTAGCACCCAAGTAGGACGAGATTACCCCTGTCTAGATGTCCCTTATTATTTCGGCTTTGTATGCGGTTGGTCATGACAACCGTGGGGTGTCTTGTGCGGGAATTATCCAGTGAGGGATGGTTCCGATCTTGTGTTGCAGGGGACTTAGGGTGGGTCCTCGGTACGCTGATCTAGGCCAGGTACTGTGACGGGCGGTACCCCAGTAGCCCTGCCATTGTATGGAATCCAAAATCCAATAAGCACCCTCGGATTTGAATGTAAACCTAGTATGCTGGAATTTAATGAATGTAACAATTTCGGCTATTTCTTATTTACTTGAAAACCCTAGACCTATTATAATATCACTGAATTTCCTATCAAAGTTTTGGTTAGCGTAAGGTAAAAACTTACCCATGTTTATGTGTAGGGAGTCTTACGTGATACCTTTTGTTTTAAAGGTTTTTAAAAGTTAAGCAGCTTTAACCGTTTACTCATACCAGACCCATGTATGACCCGGAGTTTATTCTGTTTTTCATAAACTCTCGGGTACTCAAATTTTTACGAGTAGCCAAGGGTTTCAGGTTAGCTTTGTCAAATTCTGGAGGAGCAATGGAGCAGGAGGCTTCAGCGTATATATATATATATATATATTGGTTCCGCTGTGTTAGTGTTTATCTGTATTTCCGCTGTGTTGTATTTCTGTGTTGTATTGAGTTATATCGAGTTGTATTAACTAGACATGTGTTTATAACTGTCTAGTATGTGTTGTATTATCTGTGTAACTCTGATGTATATGATACTATGTAATCTCTTATGTGATATATTATATTTCATTCGTTCCGCTGTTGAGATTCTAATGTTGTTTTGTTCTTTCTTCTATATCTTTTCTACTTTCTCACCCCTTTCTTTCTTAAAGATGATGCGACTTTCTGGGGTAGAAAGTCGGGTCGTCACATCATGAATCGAGCCAAATGTTTTGACCTAGTCGAAACCTATTGTATTGATTGAAACTTTGTTTTTTACATGCTTTCGAAACCATGTAGCCCTTTCGATTCTGTCGAAGCCTCTTGTTAGTAATGAGTCAAAACCTCCAATAAACATTTAGGAACTTAATTATTATCTTTTTCCAATATCATCGAAACGTCCCAAGTCCTTTTATCATTTTTTATCAATATGACTTTAGTTTTAAACCTTTTGACTCAATTGGTATATAGGGTTTCGATAGCATTCATATTCTGAAATACCCCACACCCTTTAGTATCCCCAAAAAGGGCACACCAAAGGATTTGGTGCGTTATAGGTATAGCTAGAGCATCACAGAGACTAAGATTCACAAGATAAATAAGTAAAAGCAGCGGAAAACATTTAAATAATAACTTATCATTCAGAATTAAACTTCATTTCAAGATAAGTCATAAAAACATAACATGTCTCAAAAATCTCTTATGTCTAATGAAAATACATCTCAGCCTCACAAAATCAAAGTACAAAAATAACAATAATAATCCCTCTCACAAGTGCCATAAGCCAAATGAAAAGGATGAAAAACAGAAGAATACATCTGAAATGAGAAAACTCCAAAAATGAATCCCCAAACAACCTGAATCAACTATCCTCAACTCTACTGGCCTATGGGGAGGGGTAGGAAAGATAGGGGAGTGGGTCCAGACAATAAGTCGGTGAGTGAAAGTAATTACTAGAATTTCTAAGCAAGATAAAGATATATACTAAGCA
This sequence comes from Allium fistulosum, assembly GCA_030737815.1. Lineage (NCBI taxonomy): Eukaryota > Viridiplantae > Streptophyta > Magnoliopsida > Asparagales > Amaryllidaceae > Allium > Allium fistulosum. The sequence goes on from CM060902.1 coordinate 1,032,049,545, forward strand.
ATAGTTCTAGCATGAAAGGAAAATACAAAAAACATAAAACTCGCATAAAATACTGTTTCTAATTACGTTTGACTGTTTGCTTTGATTACTTTGATTGTTTGCACTTGTCTTAAACTGCTGTGATTAGGCTGAAACCCTAATCCTATCTCAACTGCTAATCTTGATTAGGCTGAAATTTTAATCCTACCAATTGATCGACTTTTCCTATCTCTGTTGTGCCACTGTGAGCCAATCATGTTAGTCCCACAACAAAAGACACCTCTTAGCGCTTAGGACGCAGTAGCGAATTATTTACCCTAATCGATGCCGCACGCTCGGTCATCGCCCATACACACTAACTATCGCCCCTATTTAACCCTTTATTTACCCTAATCAGCATAAGCATCCCCAGCCTCACCCACGTGTGAGACCATCGGTCCTCGACCTAAAAGGGAATGCTACTTGTACTGGTCCTAGCAAACAAATCTTCTAACTTTGTGCCCCTTGCCCAAATCCCCAAATTTGAGCTTCTATCTATTGGCCACTTATTTACCCTAATCAGCATAAGCGTACCCAGCCTCACCTACGTGTGAGACCATCAGTTCTAGACTTGAAATGGAATGCTGCCGGTATGGGCCACCACTACTATATTTTCTTATTAACTTAATCCAAGATCTAAGTTTTAAAATAAGCCCCTTCTATTATTTCTTTCTTTCTAAATATAACCTACATGTTATAATTGTTCTTGCAATTGTTACTCTTCTATTTTCTCTTTATAGTTATAACCACTTGTTATAATTATGCTTGCAAATATCTCAAATTTGCCTATTTCAGTCCATCTCTATTTTATTTCAGTTTTTTTCTCATTTTTCATCTGACTTCTGTAAATTTAGTGTTTCTCTATTTTAATCCATATTTGCGAATTCTTCTCTTTTTAATATTTTATTCGCGTCAAAAGGATTAAATTTCTATAAGAAGAAACTAACATTTACATGCTAAATTCCAACTTAAAACAGATGTAAATAACTGTAAATAACTATAAATAACTGTAAATAACCGAATAAAATAGCTAAATAAAAATAAACTGAAAAGAAATTTAGAAATTTACTTAAAAACTGACTGTAAATAAACTTACATAAAAACTGTCTCAAAATTGTAGTGAAACTACAAATATTGAGAACCTTATTATTTTAAATTGCTTACAAATCTAAAATAATTACAAAACACTCACTCGTGGTCCTTAGCTCTAATCCTTGGCCTTCCTTGTAATGACCCAGAATTTCTATCATTGGAAATTCGGATATTTAATTGATTTTAAATATTCAATAGTAAATTTTATAAGTTGAATAACGAACTTTTGAATATAGTGATAATTAAATCGATTAATTTAATATTTGAAATTGTAAAAATAATTGGAATTTGAATTTAATATGAATGAAAACAAATTATAAAGTTGAATTAAATCCTATTTGAATTTGAATGATGTTGGTAAACTTTTGAAATTGAATTAAAAGTTAATTTGTAGAAATTGAATATTTTAATATTTAATTAACGAGTAAAAATAGACATTTTTGACACGGTCTCGGATTTCGAAGAAACTAGTTTCATTGGATCCGTAATGTTATATTATTGTAGGATTTCAAATTTCTTGTCAATGGGATTTACAGTTTAGCCGTGGCAAGCTAAAACGCGTAGAAATTTGTTTAAGTGAATTTTAAATTTAAATAAGTCGATTCGAAAACCTATCTTCCAAATACGATCGAATTGGCTCTCGATATATATCCCATTGTGTTTGGAGTAGGGGTAAAACATTATAAACGCAAGGCGGAAGGCTTCGTTTGGAGCTTGGAAAATTTTCAGATGAATAGTGCGCGAGAATTTTCTATAAAAGGACCTCATTTTATGGAAATTGCTCAAACCCTAATTATCAAACCCTAGCTGCCGCCATTTATTTTCAATGGCCAGAAAATTTCATCCTTCTTCCTCGATTATCTTCAAATCTATGCATTTATACAAGAAACTTCCTAAATGAAAAATGAAGTGGACGACGAGATCTTCAACATCAATGGTGGTGATCGTCTGATTCACGACGTAGAGGGAGAAATCAAGCCGCGTTCACCTGCCGTTCAACGATGTTTTTGGAAGCACGTGCATGACTGAGCTCGGCGAGGCTTCGGCCGAAGGAGGAGCTCATGGAGGCGGATCACGTGGTGCCGTCCGATCATCTCCTCGACGAATGGAGTGGTCGCGGTTATCAAAGATTTCAAACGACAATTGGGTTGTTTTGAACGTGGAGATACCTGAGAACGAGAAGATGATAATAGCAGCCGAGATCTGCTTGATCAAAACAAACGGCCATGATGAAGCAAAGGGTTTAAAAAAATAAAAAGAAATTTGAAATTAATTTATATAAATTCGTATAAACTTCTAAACATCGTAACTTCTTCATACGAGGTCCGTTTTTGACGAAACAAGTTGCGTTGGGTCCATATTGACGAGCACTACATTTTAGAGCTCGTTGGAGTTGATTGGAGCTAGTGTAAATTTTAGGTAAAATAAAATGCCTGTTTAATTTTATTCGGAATAAATCATTGCAACTGCTATTGGAACCAAGTGAGTACAACTCACTCTTTCTGACTCACTGATATTTTTATATAAGTGAGAATAAATTTATTTATGCTAATTGATGGTGGTTTGGATGATATATGATATATTATATATATTATCTATATATTGATTGGTATTTGGATATATTCCTGCCTATTGGAGCAGATGAGACCCTATATGTTCCCGTGTATGAGCGGATGACCTTTTGTACACGCGTCTTCCTTAAAGCGGACATTGTACACATATTCTCATATGTATATTTGTTGCAGGTGACAGGTTGGAGGGATCCAACTGGATTCCTCACCAGTATCGGTTTTATTTACAAATATTGATATATATGCTGCTATCATATGATATATGATGTTTTGGATGCTGTGATTGATGTATTTAGTGCTGTTGCAGTATTGGGCCTATTTTTGGTAATTTAAAAATATTAAAGTGATGATTTCCAAATTAAAAGGGATTTTCAAGTGATTTTGAAAATATACGTTTTGTTGAATTTTGAATTGTTAAGGAAATAGGTTTATTTTAAATAAATAAATATTATAATTTTGATGTTATAAAAATTATGGTTTTGTGAAATGTATCAAAATGTGATTTTTGAAATATGAAGTTGATCATTTTGTAAATTAAGTTAAACCGATTATTTTTGACTTATTATAAATGGTTTATTTATAGATAAGATTTATAAAATTGATATTTTATAAATAAAAATACTGGAATTATAAAGGAGTTTTATAAGTGTTAAAATGAAGTTATAAATGGATTTTATAAGTGAATAAGATTTATAATTGATAAAGTTGTAAAAAGAATGAATTTGTAGATAAATGATTTATAATTAATTAACTTATAATTGGATTTTGGCTGTAAATGAGATATAAATGGAATTGGTCAATAAAGGAATTTTATAAATGGAAGTTTTTATAAAATAGACATGTGATTTATAAACATTGTTTTATAAATTCGAAATCAATTGAAATTGATAAGTTAAATAGGAAGTTTATTAAAGGAATTATATTGACGATTTTGGACAATGGATAATCCTTTAATAAATGTGTAGAAGTATTGAATTTGGTAAGCAATTATACTCACGATTTTGGACAATGAATAATCTTTTAAATTAAATAAATGTTTTGAAAAGTGATATTTATAATGGAGTTAAATGGTTTGAAGATATTTTAAAATGTGTTAAGTATCGAATACATAAATTTCAACATTCATTGTTGAAATAGACGTTTTCGAGAAGTAAGGAAATGATGGACTATAACACTGTTGTTATAGTAAATGATTTTCGAAAGAAGATGTTTTGTATAGTATGTGGGATTTTTATATCTATCTAATTTTTGAATCCCTATACTAGTGATTTTGGGTTGTCGTAACGATGTTTTACGCAGCATCCGTTTTGACCCAAATAAGTATGTTTTCTTTAAAGAATAAAATATATACTTAACCATGATTTAAGTATATGTAATAATTTTCTAAGTGTTGAAAATAAATGGATTTGTGAATCACTTATTATTAAATAAGTAAATGGAAATGATTTCCAACATAGAATATTGAAATTGTTTTGAGAATATATCTTTTTAAAGATAAATTGAAGTGAATATTTGATAAGTGATTTAATTAACGAAAAATTAATTAAAAAGGCCTAGTGATTGCTTATGGTGCTAAATATTTGTTTGTTTGCTTTGATAGTTAAATAACCGACTATCAAATTTGCCCAAATTTTAGTTCCTCGGCTTGATGTGAGAACTATTTAGTCGTACACATAGTACGTAGCCATCTGTGTAGGCTTGATTATCGTTTGTGTTGAGGATGTTGATTCGTGTAGTGTGGAGTATTACTCCAATCTATTGAGCTTCTTCTTGGCCGAAGGATAGCAAGTTGAAAGTTGGAAACGTGATAAGTCTATGAGACAGTTTCTTTGTGAGGTTGAGAAACGCTTTTGCGTTGCTGGTGCGAAGAGACCGGGATCGGTTTATCCGAAAACCACTTCGGACCAACATATATGCGTTCGATTGTGCAGGTTATCGATGATGTTGATGTTTATGAATTTCATAGTGGGGGACTACTTGTTGATCGTTTGGGGTTAAAATCCCAATATACGTCCAATAGCAGTAGTCTCTTCGTTATGAAATATCCATTGCAAGGGATGTCGCTACTAATCCATGGGATTTACCAACAGGATGTGATAGGAGAGTAACTTCGGTTTGTCCTATTCCTGGACAACTTGTATGGACAAGTGTCTGACATTGCATTTCTAAAGATTACGTACATTGGTTTTTACAAACGTACATCAATTGGTGGCGAAGAAGGCAACTTCTCTTAGCTTAACACCCTACTCGAGACATATGAGCTCAAGATTGTATTTTTGTGGAAGGAAATTAGTAGTCAACCGAAATGGCCGTGTGGCATTCAATGTGATGTGATATGTGATTTGTGAAAGGTAATCATTACCTCAGGCCTCATCTACCGGAAATGACCAAAATAGGGTTAGATGCAGCAAGGCTAAGTGGGTCATTCCCAATTAGGATTTGAACATCCTCTTCTAGATATATTTCTTCCCGCTATGACGTTCGGGATGTAAATTAATGTGGTTTGTATGCTATGAGGGCTCTCGGAAAAGGTCGGTAACGACCGAAGGATGACATATTCGGTACTATCTAGTTATAGAGGTAGGCCGGTCTTGTGTTGGTAAAGGAACTTTGTGATGGTTTCTCGGTACATTCCTTTAGAGATGTACCCTTCGGAAGGTAGTCCCTTCACCTGGTCATTTGCATGGAAATCCAAACTCCGCTACGTGCCTGCCATTTTGTTTGTAGAGCCTAGTATGCTGGAATTTAATAATGGTAACAATTTCGGCTATTTTAATATTATTTGTATACTAGACACTAGTATAATATCAGATGATTTGATATGAATGGTTTTAGTTATCATAAGGTAAAAACAAGTCCGTGTTTATGTGCGGGCGTGTCTTACGAGATACTTTTGTTTTGAAAATTATTTTTTTGGTAATCTAATAAATTCAATTGAGTGTGTTTCTCACGCAGGTTTACCAGAATGATCGGGGCGTTCTTCCCTTTCAATGCTCGGGTCAGACCGAGTATATTTACAGGTTCAGATTTGGTGCTTTTGGAGCTTCAGTAGGAGAGCTGGAGATCTTAATTTTCGTATATACGTATCTGTTTTGTTTATCCGCTTTGCACATTGTTGTTGTTTATATTATCAGCAATTGTAAGGACGGGTTATTATAACTGTCCAGGCTGATGATTAGTGATTGATTGTTGAACTCTGATTGATGTATGTATATATAGTTTCTGTTTTGTAAGATCATTGATATGATATTATATGTTTTCCGCTGCGATGTGAGATTTTGTATTGTTCTGTTTGGTTCTATCTTCTCTCTTTCTTCTCTTCTTTTCTTCTCTCTTCTTTCTTTCTCATGACTTTCTGTCAGTCTATGCCTTTTGGGTCGGACGTGTGTGGTTTATTGTCGATTCAAAGGGTACGGATTTGCGGGTCATCACATTTGGTATCAGAGCTTAGATTTAGCATATTCCTAGGCTTTGATGTGTACTCAGTATAAATAGGGTCAGTAGCAGCCTAGATTGAGTTTGAGTTTATTATATATATGAGCGTGTATATGTTAGTGTTATAAAACATTTTATATTTTTTTTGCTTATCCGTTGATTTGTTTGTGAATTCTGGTCGGTATGTGGAACGCCATATTATCGATATGAATTTCTAAACACTTAAATGAGTCAAGTCGACATAGTATTATTTTTATATTGGGTAAATGAAATAATTTTACCTCGATTATATTTTGTATATAAAGGAAATAATTTTTCGGAAATTATTATAGTATATATAAACGAATTGTTTGGTTGTTTGAAAATGTAAATATATATAAGTTAATAAAAGCTGTTTGAATAATCCAAATAAAACAACAATTGAAAAGGAATAAATTATATAAGCAAATGAATTATATAGTATGGAATTATAATTAAAATGATTTACAATTGTGAAATAATCTTATATATAAGGAATGAAACAAAATGAGTATATTTATAAATATGAGTTATAAATAAAAAATGAATTTAAACTAAGAATTTGAGAATTTGAATCCTGTTGATTTTGGAAGTTATTTTTCAAAAGTTAAAGAGGTTATATTATTATAAATCTAAATAAGATAAATAAATTTGGAATGATCTTATATAAATAAAGTAAAATAGTGAAATTATATAAGTAAAAAAAGTTTATAAATGTGATTTATAAATAATAAAAGGATTTTGAAAGAATATAAAGCACTGAATCACTACTGTTGCTGGGAAGTAATAAGGGTGATGACTACAGCATCATCAATATCATTTTCGAGTTTCCGTGTGATTGATTTGCTACTAATAGTAAATTGAAATTTTTAGTTTTTTGTGATAAACAAATTTGAATTTAAAATCTAAGTTGAAATTGATAAATATAACTAAGATGAGTTTTGTACTTATAATATGAAATAAAAGTTTAATTTTAGTAAAGTTAGATAAATTAGATTGAATTTGAACTAGATCAGATAAGTTATTGAAATGGAAAATTAAACTTAAGTGGTAAGTGATTATATAGTATGAATTTGGAAGTTTAAATATATAAGTGGTATAACTTATAAAATGAGAAAATGTAAGTAAAACCAATTGTTAAAATGGTTAAACAATTTTGTTAAGCAAAACAAAATTTGAATTTGAATAAGTGATGAAAGTTGACTTAAGTAAAAGATAAATAAAATGATCTTTGAAAAAGAAATTTAACTCAAGTAAAGAAAAAGAAATGTGCTAATAAAATGAGTTAAATAAAATAGAATTTGAATTAAACTACAAGTGAACTTAAGTTGTATAGTGAAAGTAAATGTAAGTAAGAATGAAATGTTGTGAAGATATATAACTTAAGTGATTTTTAATGAAGTTGAACTTGATAGTTAAATGAATTAGCAATTGAATTAATGAATAAATTGAATTGGACTAATGAAATAAATTAGTAAATAAAATATGGATTGAATTATCAATCGAATATAGATGAATTGATATGGAATAATGAATGTAAGTGTTAATTCATTAAAAGCTAATGAAATTGGGAATTGAATAATTGAATGAAAGTCAATTAGATATTAAACCAATTGAAATTAAATGTGTTAAACCAAATTGAATGTAAACGAAGTAAAAATGAATGTTGAGTGTAAAGTAAAGTAAATAAGTTTGGTTATGTTGGTTATACATTGGTTGTTAGATGGATGTTAATTGATTGTGTAGAAATTCATATGAAATTGAATTAATGAAATTGAAAGCTAAATAATTGAATCCAAATTGGAAGTTAAGTGAATCTAAATAGAATTTAGTTTGATTTGAATTGGAAGTGAACTAACATGAATATAAATTAGTGAATGCAAACTAATTGAATATGAATGAATAGATGTTAGTAATTCCAATGTTAATGAATCAAATGTGACTAAATTGAAAACCAATTCAATGAATATTAATGAGAAGTGAATTTATATTGATTTGGTTATGGATTGATTGGATAGATATTGGGTTGTTGGATGTTAGTTGGATGATAATTGTTTGATGGTTGAATTTGTTGTTTTTGATTGCATTTGCTATATTGGCATGTATAGTTGTTGTATTGGTATATGTTGTATATTGATATTACTTTCCATATATGTTTCTCATTTATTTGCTGAGTGTTTAGTAGGTGCGGATGGTGTACGCTTCGCATTTGGAGCTCGCTTTCGTGCTATATTAGCCGTATATGCTCGCTAATAATACATAAGGTACATATCTCACATTACATATCGTATTTTTATTTTTTTTCCCTACGGGATGCCTCATCCTCAAAGATGAGATGTATATTTGTGATATATATATGTTGTGATTTTACTACGATCGAACCGCGCAAAGGAGTCTATGGCAAAAAAATTTTAAAATTTAAGGCATTTGAATTTTTTTAGGAAAATTAGAAAAATTTTGGTAACCAAAATTTTGATTTTGAGTTAAAAGTTAAATGATATTGGTTAGTTTTGAAAAGATAACTAAGTATTAATTTGAAAACTTAGGAGAGTTTTACAAGAAGTTTAACTAATGGATTTTGAAAAAAGTTAAAAGGTTAAAATGATTTTGATATCTAATTTGAACAAATTTGTTTTTGAAAAGTTAATGGATTTTGTGACTTTTACTTACTTGGTAATTTCGAGGACGAAATTCTTTTAAGTAGGGGAGAATGGAACGACCCAGAATTTCTATCATTTGAAATTCGAATATTTAATTGATTTTAAATATTCAATAGTAAAATTTACAAGTTGAATAACGAACTTTTGAATATAGTGATTTAATTGGATAATTAAATCGATTAATTTAATATTTGAAATTGTAGAAATAATTGGAATTTGAATTTATTATGAATGAAAATGAATTATAATCTTAAATTAAATCCTATTTGAATTAGAATGATGTTGGTAAACTTTTTAAATTGAATTAAAAGTTAATTTGTAGAAATTGATTATTTTAATATTTAATTAACAAGTAAAAATCGAAATTTTTGAAATGGTCTCGGATTTCGACGAAACCAGTTTCATTGGATCCGTAATTTTATATTATTGTAGGATTACAAATTTCGTATCAATCGGATTACGGTTTAGCTGTGGCAAGCTAAAACGCGTAGAAATTCGTTTAAGTGAATTTTAAATTTAAATAAGTCGATTCGAAAACTATCTTCCAAATACGATCAAATTGGCTCTCGATATATATTTCATTATGTTCGGAATAGGGGTAAAACATTATAAACGCCAGGCGGCACGCTTCGTTTGGAGTTTGGAAAAATTTCGGATGAATAGTGCGCGAGAATTTTCTATAAAAGGACCTCATTTTCTGGAAATTGCTCAAACCCTAATTATCAAACCCTAACCGCCGCCATTTATTTTCAATAGCCAGAAAATTCCATCCTTCTTCCTCAATTATCTTCAAATCTATGCATTTATACGAGAAACTTCCTAAATGAAAAATGAAGAGGATGACGAGATCTTCAAGATCAACGGTGGTGATCGTCTGATTCGCGACGTAAAGGGAGAAATCAAGCCACGTTCACCTGCCTTTCAACCACGTTTTTTGAAGCACGTGCGTGAGGGAGTAATCAAGCCGTTTTCACCTGCCTTTCAACCACGTTTTTTGAAGCACATGCGTGATCGAGCTCGGCGAGGCTTCGGCCGAAGGAGGAGCTCGTGGAGGCGCATCGCATGGTGCCGTCCGATCATCTCCTCGACGAATGGAGTGGTCGTGGCTATCAAAGATTTCGAACGGCAATTGGGTTGTTTTGCACGTGGAGATACCTGGGAATGAGAAGATGATAATAACGGCCGAGATCTGCCACGATGAAGCAAAGGTTTTTAAAAAAAAGAAATTTGAAATTAATTTATATAAATTCGTATAAACTTCTAAACATCATAACTTCTTCATACGAGTTCCGTTTTTGACAAAACAAGGTGCGTTGGGTCCGTAATGACGAGCACTACATTTTAGAGATGCGTTGGAGTTGATTGGAGCTAGTGTAAACTTTGGGTAAAATTAAATGCCTTTTTAATTTTATTCGGAATAAATCACTACAACTGCTATTGGAACCAAAGTGAGTACAACTCACTCTTTCTGACTCACTGATATTTTTATATAAGTGAGAATAAATTTATTTATGCTGATTGATGATTGTTTGGATGATATATGATATATTATATATATTATCTATATATTGATTGGTATTTGGATATATTCCTGCCTATTGGAGCAGATGAGACCCTATACGTTCCCGTGTATGAGCGGATGACCTTTGGTACGTGCGTCTGCCTTGAAGCGGACATTATACACATATTCTCATATGTATATTTGTTGCAGGTGACAGGTTGGAGGGATCCAATTGGATTCCTTAGTCCTTACAAGTATTTGTTTTATTTACAAATATTGATATATATATATATGCTGTTATCATATGATAAATGATGTTTTGGATGTTGTGATTGATGTATTTAGTGATGTTGCAGTATTGGGCCTATTTTGGTAATTTAAAAATATTAAAGTGATGATTTCCAAATTAAAAGGGATTTCAAGTGATTTTGAAAATATACGTTTTGTTTAATTTTGAATTGTTATGGAAATGGATTTATTTTAAATAAATAAATATTATAATTTTTATGTTATAAAAATTATGGTTTTGTGAAATGTATCAAAATGTGTGAAATATGAAGTTGGTCATTTTGTAAATTAAGTTAAATTGATAATTTTTGACTTAATATAAATGGTTTATTTATAGATAAGATTTATAAAATTGATATTTTATAAATAAAAATACTGGAATTATAAAGGAGTTTTATAAGTGTTAAAATGAAGTTATAAATGGATTTTATAAGTGAATAAGATTTATAATTAATAAAATTGTAAAAAGAATGAATTTGTAGATAAATGATTTATAAGTAATTAACTTATAATTGGATTATGGCTGTAAATGAGATATAAATGGAATTGGTCCATAAAGGAATTTTTATAAATGTAAGTTTTTATAAAATAGATATGTGATTTATAAACATTGTTTTATAAATCCGAAATCAATTGAAATTGATAAGTTAAATATGGAAGTTTATTAATGGAATTATATTGACGATTTTGGACAGTGGATAATCCTTTAATAAATGTGTAGAAGTATTGAATTTGGTAAGCGAATTATACTCACGATTTTGGACAGTGAATAATGTTTTAAATTAAATAAATGTTTTGAAAAGTGATATTTTTAATAGAGTTAAATGGTTTGAAGATATTTTAAAATGTGTTAAGTATTGAATACATAGATTTCAACATTCATTGTTGAAATAGACGTTTTCGAGTAGTAAGGAAATGATGGACTATAACACTGTTGTTATAGTAAATAATTTTCGAAAGAAGATGTTTTGTATAGTATATGGGATTTATATATTTATCTAATTTTCAAATCCCTATACTAGTGATTTTGGGTTGTCGTAACGATGTTTTACGCATCATCCGTTTTGACCCAAATAAGTATGTTTTCCTTAAAGAATAGAATATATACTTGACCATAATTTAAGTATATGTAATAATTTTCTAAGTATTGAAAATAAATGGATTTGTGAATCACTTATTCTTAAATAAGTATATGGAAATAATTTCCAATATAGAATATTGAAATGGTTTTGAGAATATATCTTTTTAAAGATAAATTGAAGTGAATATTTGAAAAGCGATTTAATTAATGAAAAAATAATTAAAAAGGCCTAGTGTTTGCTTATGGTGCTAAATATTTGTTTGTTTGCTTTTATAGATGAATAATCGACTATCAAATTTGCCCAAATTTTAGTTCCTCGGCTTGATGTGGGAACTATTTAGTCGTACACTTAGTACATAGCCATCTGTGTAGGCTTGATTATCGTTTGTGCTGAGGATGTTGATTCGTGTAGTGCGGAGTATTACTCCAATCTATTGAGCTTCCTTCTTAGCCGAAGGATAGCAAGTTGAAAGTTGGAAACAAGATAATTTTATGAGACTTAGTTTATTTGTGAGGTTGAGAAACGCTTTTGCGTTGTTGGTGCGATGAGACCGGGATCGGTTTATCCGAAAACCACTTCGGACCAACGTATATGTGTTCGATTGTGTAGGTTATCGATGATATTGATGTTTATAATTTTCATAGTGGGGGATTGTTTGTTGATCGTTTTGGGTTAAAATCCCAATATACATCCAGTAGCAGTAGTCTCTTCGTTATGAAATATCCATTGCAAGGGCTGTCGCTACTAATTCTAGGGATTTCTCGACATGATGTGGTAGGAGAGTACCTTCGGTTTGTCCTGTTCCTGGACAACTTGTATGGACGAGTGTATGAAATTGCATTTCTAAAGATTATGTACATTGGTTTTTATAATCATACATCAGTTGATTGAGGAGAAGGCAACTTCTCTTAGCTTAACACCCTCCTTGAGACGTATGAGCTCAAGGGTTGTATTTTTGTGGAAGGCAAGTAGTAGTCAACGGAAATGGCCATGTGGCATTCAAAGTGATGTGATATGTGATTTGTGAAAGGTAATCGTTACCTCAGGCCTCATCAACCGGAAATGACTGAAACAGGGTTATATGCAGCAAGGCTAAGTAGGTCATTTCCAATTAGGATATGATCATCCTCTTCTAGATATATTTCTTCCCGCTATGACATTCGGGATGTAAATTAATCTGGTTTGTATGCTATAAGGGCCCTCGGAAAAGGTCGGTAACGACCGAAGGATGACATGTTCGGTACTATCTAGTTATAGAGGTAGGCCGGTCTTGTGTTGGTAGAGGAACTTTGTGATGGTTTCTCGGTACATTCCTCTAGAGATGTACCCTTCAGAAGGTAGTCCCTTCACCTGGTCATTTGTATGGAAATCCAAACTCCGCTACGTGCCTTCCATTTTGTTTGTAGAGCCTAGTATGCTGGAATTTAATAATGGTAACAATTTCGGCTATTTTAATATTATTTGTATACTAGACACTAGTATAATATCTGATGATTTGATATGAATGGTTTTAGTTATCGTAAGATAAAAACATGTTCGTGTTTATGTGTGGGCGTGTCTTACGAGATACTTTTGTTTTGAAAAGAAAAGTTTTGGTAATCTAATAAATTCAGTTGAGTGTGTTTCTCACGCTGGTTTACCAGACTGATCCGGGCGTTCTTCCCTTTCAATGCTCGGGTTAGAGCGAGTATATTTACAGGTTCAGATTTGGTGCATTTGGAGCTTCAATAGGAGAGCTGGAGATCATCATTTTCGTATACAAATATCTGTTTTGATTATCCGCTTTGCGCATTGTTATTGTTTATATTATCAGAAATTGTAAGGACGGGTTATTATAACTGTCCAGACTAATGATTAGTGATTGATTGTTGAACTCTGATTGATGTATGTATATACAGTTTCTGTTTTGTAAGATCATTGATATGATATTATATGTTTTCCGCTACGATGTGAGATTTTGTATTGTTCTGCTTGGTTCTATCTTCTCTCTTTCTTCTCTTCTCTTCTTCTCTCTTCTTTCTTTCTCATGACTTTCCGTCAGTCTGTGCTTTTTGGGTTGGACATGTGTGGTTTATTGTTGATTCAAAGGGTACGGATTTGCGGGTCGTCACATTCCTGGATCCACATCTAGGGCGTAAAATATTTTTATCAAAAATATTTCCTCCCCATAAATTTTTTTTATTTAGGATTTAGCCTCAGGCAAAGAACCCAATTGGGAGAAAATCCAAATGAGAAAAATAGCTAGGCCTAGGTGTTTGCGCCAAAAATGGTCACAAACCCCAAATATCGTGAAAGCACCAGTTCACAATCACAGATTACAGAAAATGAATATGTAGAGAGGTAAGAATGGAGAACATTCAGAAAATTCAACAGATCACAGTAAACAACAAAGAATTTATAGTGGTTCGGCGATCTTGCCTACGTCCACTCTGATGTTGATGATTTTATTGATGTTCACTTGATGATTTCAATTGATTACAGTAGATTACAGTCGATAATGATGATTTACAGCAGTGAAATTCGTTAGTTGCAGCAGCTTTGATGTTTAGATCTGGATCCGGCAGAGTCTAGGCGTTGGAGAGCTCAAAGAAGAAGAAGCCCCCATTTCTGTAAGTCCTGGAGCTCTATTTATAGGTGTAGGACGCTGGTATTTCACTCAGATCTCGAGAGACCCTCTCTGGCACGTGACCAGGCCCGCGCGCCCAAGCCCGGGAAGTTTCGGTCTGATCCGTGATCGATACGAACGGATTTCGTATCGATCAAGATTGCATCCGATGGAGTCAAAATTTGGCGTGGACATTCTTTAGCATGAACGTAGTCTTCTGTGAAAATTTCATAGCATTTAGACTTGTAGATTAGGAGATATGATCGATATGAAATATGATTCTCGGTTGGCCGTTTCATTCGATTCCCTTATTTCGACTCGCTCTTGTTCGACTCGCTCTCGTTCGCATCGCTGTTCGACTTGGTCTTGTTCGAGTCGCTGCTTGACTCGATGACATGGCGTTTGAACCTTTGGATCACTCCGCCTTTGATGCCGCTTTGATCGAGTCATTCTTTGACTTTGCCTTGTTCGTATCGATAGAAATTCAACCCCGGTCGATTTATTCGAATATGGCAACTCGATGGATTCAATCAGAAGATCCATGATGGATACGAACTACATAGGAGACAGAGTCGAAGGTGATCGATACGAACTGTGGTTTCGTATCGATGGAGTCGAACTGTTGTTTTCTGAAGGATGTGGAGCGAGTCGAACAAAGGCTCTGAGATGGAGTCGAAGTGGAGCGAGTCGAACAGTGGTTCTGAGATGGATGCGAAGCGGAGCGAGTCGAAGTAGGCACTCCTGATGGATTCGAACTGAGCGAGTCGAACGCGAGGCTGTTTTTATTCAATCTTGCATCGATCGTAACTTGAGCATACAAACTCGGATTGACTTGAAATTTAGAACGTTGGCTCTCATAGCTTCGCTTGTCGTGTCTTGTCGATTGCAGCTTGATCCACGCTCGGACAAAATTCATCGATATCCATGGTGAACCTGTGCGTACTCGATATTCGGAATGGGCGATCCTTGGTTTCCAGTTAATCTTTTGGTATCACGGCCTTGCTAAAAGGCAGGATAACACTTGCCCCCCAAAACATGCCTTGCGGTAGGAAGGTGTGTTTTGTAATGCCATAAGCTGGATGTTCATATCTTGTCAATGACCTGCAAAGAAATTGGTAGTCTTATCTGACTGCGAATGACGATCGTTCGGGATCGTATATCATTCGAGGTAGTATATGACCATTCGTGGTCGGATGTCGTTCGCGGCGACTGGTGGCCGTTCGCGGTTGGGGTGCCGTTCGAGGCGATTTGTGATCGTTCGCGATCGGGTGCCGTTCGAGGCGAACTGTGACCGTTCGCGGTCGGGTGCCGTTCGAGGCGAATTGTGACCATTCGCGGTCGGGTGCCGTTCGACGCGAATTGTGGCCGTTCGTGGTCGGCTGCCGTTCGAGGCGAATTGTGTGTGCCCGGGGAGGGACTTGGTATCATTGGTGCCAGATTTCACGTTCGAGTGAGTTTCTGAACATTTCGTTATGACGGTTTATCGCCATCTCAAAGCATGCCTGAGGATCGTTCGCGGTCCCGTACATGTGTAAGTAACTTAGCCGTTGTGGAATCATAGGTGGTGGATTTTTATTTAGAATAAGTCTTCCAACAGAAATCTCAAGCAAAATCGAGTCTAAATATGAGAAACAGAAAACAAAAGAAAAACAGGGACGTCAAAGTGCAAACACCTACATTGATGCGGTTTATAGTCATATCAGAGCATGCCTGAGGATCGTTCGCGGTCCTGTACATGTGTAAAAAAGACTGAATTGCGTTGGTGTGGTATTTGCTACTTATTCGTCATTATCCCAATCAATTGATGACAAGTTGACGCCTCGATCCTGAGCCGTCCCCAGCAGGTGTAGGTGGTGGTCGCTCCCGTTCCACCGTTGTTGTTCCCCTTCTTACATACTGCGATAGCAAACCATTCCAGATATGTCCCTCAACCTCATCTTTCAAGTGTCTGCAATCATTTGTGCTATGACCATTCAGCTCGTGGAATAAGCAGTACTTATCTGACCTTCTTTCATTGTTGGTCGGATCCCTTCTCATTGGCTTTCGATAAGGAATCTGACCCCTGGTGTCCTGGTAGATTCGCTCCAAAGTCTCACTCAACTCCGTATAAGAGGTGAATCTTGGTTCCTTTCGTGGTCGCGTTGGTCCATCCCTATTAACCTCAGCCTTTCGTTTCCCTTTACCAGACCCTGAATCTGTTCTAGGAGTATTTTCACCCTTGACTGCATAAACCTCGGTTCCTTCTCCTTCCTCTCTTTCAGAATTTGCATCCTCTAATCGTAAAATTCCTTCAGCCTCGTGATAAAATTCTCCCAGATCCATAGGTGGATCCCTTGTCAATGAATTCTTGAATTCTGTGCCATCAGCTATGTTAGATACAGATGCCATCAAAACCATGGATGGATCGGGTCGATCCACCGATGCTGCCGCCGCATTGAATCGCGTCAGAAAGTTCCTCAAAGATTCCCCGGTTCTTTGTTTTAGCGCTGCCAAACTCATCACATTCTTGGGTCTTGAAATGTGAACCCTGAACTACCTCATGAACCTTTCAGTCAAATCGATCCATGTTCTAATGGAACCGCTCTCCAATTGTCTGAAACATAATGCTGCTATGTCTGTCAGATACAACGGGAAACACCTGGCCTTGACTTCCTCTGATGCCCCCAGTACCTCCATGTGTCGCATATACCTCGTCAGATGAATAACAGGGTCTGTCCTTCCATCATACACCTCCAATGTCGGTAGCTTAAACTCTGGTGGATTCCTGGCTTGCCTGATCGTAGGAGCAAAGGGACTCCTATTCACATCTTCCAGATCTCTATTCACTAGTCCGCCTATCATGGCTCGTCTGACCATCTCCCCCAATCTGTCACTATCTCCAAGTTGTAGTCCTTGCCCGTTGTTTCCGATTTGCCCCCCGAGTTCACGAGGGGTTGTGCCAGATGGTCCTACTCCGTTCTAAACTCTGGTTGCTCCTTGATTTTGCGCTCCAATCTTCCCAATCTAAAGAAGCAAGTTCTGGATCATTTCCTCTTGTCTTTTCATCATTGTCTCTATCTCATCCCTGGTGATGAAGATTGATGTCTGATTTGCACCTGAGGAAGCCTCCTGACTTCCTTCATGCTCACTTCTCTCCACCATTTGTCTTCTATTTGATTATCTTGTCATAGCTTTTCAGATCTGAATTCTTTAAGCCTTCAAATTCAACTTCCAAATGATAGAATCCCTGAATTAGCCTTCTCAGTGAAAGCACCAAAGTATTTGCGCCAAAAATGGTCACAAACCCCAAATATCGTGAAAGCACCAGTTCACAATCACAGATTACAGATAATGAATATGTAGAGAGGTAAGAATGGAGAACATTCAGAAAATTCAACAGATTATAGTAAACAACACAGAATTTATAGTGGTTCGGCGATCTTGCCTACGTCCACTCTGATGTTGATGATTTTATTAATGTTCACTTGATGATTTCAATTGATCACAGCAGATTACAGTCGATAATGATGATTTACAGCAGTGAAATTCGTTAGTTGCAGCAACTATGAAGTTTAGATCTGGATCCAGTAGAGTCTAGGCGTTGGAGAGCACAAAGAAGAAGAAGCCCCCATTTATGTATGCCCTGGAGCTCTATTTATAGGTGTAGGAGGCTGGTATTTCGCTCAGATCTCGGGAGACCCTCTCTGGCACTTGACCAGGCCCGCGCGCCCAAGCCCAGGATGTTTCGGTCCGATCCATAATCGATACGAACGGATTTCGTATCGATTAAGATTGCGTCCGATAGAGTCAAAATTTGGCGTGGACATTCTTTAGCATGCACGTAGTCTTCTGTGAAAATTTCATAGCATTTGGACTTGTAGATTAGGAGATATGATCGATACGAAATGGGATTCTTGGTTGGTCGTTTCGTTCGATTCCCTTATTTCGACTCGCTCTTGTTCGACACGCTCTCGTTCGCATCGCTGTTCGACTCGGTCTTGTTCGAGTCGGTGCTCGACTCGATGACGTGGCGTTTGAACCTTTGGATCACTCCGCCTTTGATGCCACTTTGATCGAGTCGTTCTTGGACTTTGCCTTGTTCGTATCGATAGAAACTCAACCCCGGTCGATTGATTCGAATATGGCAACTCGATGGATTCAATCAGAAGATCCACGATGGATACGAACTGCATAGGAGATGGAGTCGAAGGTGATCGATACGAACTGTGGTTTCGTATCGATGGAGTCGAACTGTTGTTTTCTGAAGGATGCGGAGCGAGTCGAACAGAGGCTCTGAGATGGAGTCGAAGTGGAGCGAGTCGAACAGTGGTTCTGAGATGGATGCAAAGCGGAGCGAGTCGAAGTAGGCACTCCTGATGGATTCGAACTGAGCGAGTCAAACGCGAGGCTGTTTTTATTCAATCTTGCATCGATCGTAACTTAAGCATACGAACTTGGATTGACTTGAAATTTGGAACGTTGGCTCTCATAGCTTCACTTGTCGTGTCTTGTCGATTGCAGCTTGATCCAAGCTCGGACAAAATTCATCGATATCCATGGTGAACCTGTGCGTACTCGATATTCGGAATGAGCGATCCTTGGTTTCCAGTTAATCTTTTGGTATCACGGCCTTGCCTTGCTAAAAGGCGAGATAACACTAGGGTTCTATTTATAGTGTGACTTAGGGATCTCAGGCAATTGGATTTGAAGATTTAATCTTGTGCAACCACGTCATAGGCTCATTAGGAACCATTGGATGCAGGTAAGATTGCATAGGATTTCACAAAAACCGGGTCTTCGGCTCATACCTAGATGAAAAATCGTCCAGTAAGAAAGGCGGGTCGACCTATGTTCATTGGGGGTCAACCTATGCCCATTAAGGATCGACCTGACCCTAGCAAGGATCGACCTATGCCCCCCTCCCTATTTTTTTTAATTATATATTCTGATTTCATATTCCTCTCGTAACTTCTTCATAATAGGTCAGATTTTGACAAGTTATATATGAAAATTGCTCAGAAAATTACCACGAACCCAATGGTGCAACTCCCATGGCTCAATTATGACAATTTCCCAACCCTATTTTATTATTCAATTAATTTATTATTATT
This sequence comes from Allium fistulosum, assembly GCA_030737815.1. NCBI lineage: Eukaryota > Viridiplantae > Streptophyta > Magnoliopsida > Asparagales > Amaryllidaceae > Allium > Allium fistulosum. The sequence goes on from CM060902.1 coordinate 1,032,068,905, forward strand.
ACTCTAATTTTTTGGGTTGTTACATTCTCCCCTCCTTAAAGGATTTTGCCCCCCAAATCTCCAAGGACAGAAGAATGAAATAAATATTTTCATCCAAATTCCACAACCACATATTCAACCATCATCCATTACATCCATTGTCCTTAAGCTTTTTAATGCAATTTGTGATATATGCAATAGTGTAGTGTCAATGTCCCTAACTAATGCACGAACTCCTTTTTATGCACTCATGTCCATGCCATGTATCCAAATGAATGCAAATTCCATAATGACAACTGATAGTTCTATATGCGTACTACAATCATCATCCAAATGCAACAATCATATGATAATCACCCATTTATAGCAATCATGAAATTAAAATGCAAGTGCACACACATCCATATGCATATGCTTTAGTGACCTAGTTAGGCCGATCTCTAAGAGATAATAGTGCCTAGTGTGTGTTTATGCGTCCATTAGCATCCACTAGCAAACACTTGTAAGTAAATAAAAATTTAAATTGAATATTGGGATGATATTTAATTTGAATTCTGTTAAATAAAGTGAAGTTGAAGAATTTGTTCAGGTTGGGCTAAATAAAATAAAGTTTGGAAAATAAAATTTGATTTAGATATAAAATAAATTAGTGATTCGAATATGGGTTGGGATATGGTTGATAAAATTCAATATTTAAAAATTTGAAGGTAAATTGAGTCCAATTAGAAATTGGAATTGAATTTGAATAAAAATGGATGTAAAATTAAGTGATGAAGTGAAAATAAATATAAGAAGTTGTATAAATATTTATAATAAACATAAGAGCTTTGTATATAAGGTTTTTAATAGACTTAAGAAATTGATGGTGAAATTCTAAAGTGAAGTTGGTATTGAGGTAATATACTAATAGGTGAATGAGAATGATATTTGTGAATAATTGATTGAAATGAAATGAGTGAGAATAAAAGAATTGGTATAACTAAGAATAAATTGGAATCTAATACGTAAGTCGTACGTATATTATTTTATTCGCATAACAATATGATCCAGATTCGAGCATAGAATTTCGAGATAGTTATATCGATCCGAGTTAGGATTTTTCACTCGATTTTCGACAGCGAACCATGGATATGGATTTTTGATTGATCCTGAAATTCCCTATCATAGTATATGGCTATGCAAGGAGAATGACGGTTTCTGATCAAGAAACCAGATTTGAGTCCGCACTAGAGAGTCGTGTGAATGATACTAGTTCGGAAGTGAAATTGTGTGATCGAGTGAGCGATCAGAGTTGATATTGTGTACGGATGATATATGTACATCATACGGGTTTAAGTAAAGCAAATTTTGAAAATTTTGAAAATTTTGAAAACAAACAAATAAAATGATTTTGAATTATGTGATTGGATATTATTGGTAAATAAGATGCAGGTAATTAAAAGTAAACGCTAAATTGATGTCTTCGATTTCAGAGGTAAAATTTGATTGCCCGACAAAAAGGTATGTGTTTAAATTGTTGTATGAAATTAATGATCTTTAATGATTTTCTGATTGAGCCACTTGGCTTTTGTTTTCTTTTGATGATTTGGGCCTATAGTGGTGTTTTGAAGTTTTTCGGATCTAGTCGCGCAAAGGAGACGCTGGCGAAATTTTTCGAAATTTAAGGAGTTAGAAAACTTTTGAAGAAATTTGGATAATTAAAATTTGATTTGGGATTTTAATTTGAAATGGTTGAGTAAAAGATATTATTTGGAATCCATGGATGAAATTGGAAGTTAGTGATAGTGATAATGTGGTTTAAATAGATTGGTTTGCAAAATTGTTTAAACTGATTGGTTTTGGGAAAATAGTGAATGGGTTTTGGATTATTCTTCTTACCTAGCAATTTCGAGGACGAAATTCTTATAAGGGGGGAGGAATGTAACGACCCAGAACTTTGGATATTTGAAATTGGAATATTTAAAAGTTAATTTTTAACTTGAATTTCAAATATAACCATTTATTGGATAATTAAATTATTGAATTAAATAATTGGAAATTGCCTAATTATTAAATCTTGAGTTTTAAGCTTGTTAAAAATAATTTAAAGGCTTATAAAATTTATATTGATTGTACTAAAGATAATAAAATCTTTAAAATTGAATTTAAAGGTGGTTTGTTCAGTTTTAAAAATATATCGTTTGAATTGACATATAAAATAGTCTTTCAAGGCACAGTCTAGGATTTTGACGAAACCAGTTCCATTAGATCCGTAATAGTGTATTATTATCGGATTTCAAATTTCGTAGCATTTGGGGTTATCGTTTGGCCGTACGCGATATAAACGCGCTGAAATTTATATCGAAAATTGAATATAATAATTGGATCCAAAAAGCTATCTTCTCCATACGATCGAATTAGGACTCAAAAACTTTTCCATTGCGTTCGAAATAGGGGTATAACTTTATAAACGCCTAGCGTCACACCTCAATAGGAGATCAAGATTTTAAGCTAAGAAATCGAAACGATTTAAATTTAAATTATATATATATATATACATACATTCATTGACTTGACAAGTATTTCACATCAGATTTTCTCCTTTTCAAATCACTATAGCCGACCTATTCAAACACGTTTCCACCTCCTTTCACTCTATTAAAAAGAAAACATCACAGCCGAAAGCATTCAAAGCAGAAAAAAGGAAATTCGAAAGAAAAAAAATATAACTCCTAATCTACTCAACAATAAATTCTAAATCTTGTTTGTAAAATCCTATTTTGCCGAGTACTTTGATCTGGTATGCTCAAATTTGGGTGCGGCGTTAGTTTGGGATGCTCGAATTTAATGTTGGAGCTTGCCAACGACCTAGGGTTTGGGGTTTGGGAAAATTCATGCATCAACGTGGGTTTTGGAGTGTGGATTCAGGCTTAGCATGGAGAGACGCATCTCCAGTCAAGTTTTTATGAGGCTCGGTGGTCTCTGGTTGTTCGCGTCGCTATAGTATTTTGGTGGAGGGTGGTTCGATCGTGACTCGATGTGGTGGTTCGAGGCGAAGTTCGAGAGGATGGGGAGGTGCGGGTTTCGATAGGAGAGTTGTTGGCGTAATCGACGTGCTATTTCATGAGGTGGTTCATGGGATATTGAGTGTGTACGTGCACGGGTGTTGCTGTGCATATGGGTTCAGGGAATTGAAGAAAGAGAGGGAAGGAAGAAGGATGGAGCGGGTTTGAAAGTTTTGGGCTGGGCTTTGTCTCTATGGGTTTGGTTTTAAGTTTTAAATTAAAATTAATATTTAAGTTTAAATTAAATTCTCATCAACTTATAAAATTTTATAGCTCATGCGTACGAGGTCCGATTCGGACAATTTAAGATTCGTTGGGATCGTGATGTCATCATCTACGCATTGAAAATGGTTTGGACGAATGGAGCTTCTGAAATTTTTAGATAATTTGAAACTTGTTCGGATTCAATTGGAAATGGAACTCGAAAGCAACAGTAAAAATCCAAGTGGGTTAATCTCACGCAATTTCGAATTACCGTCTTTAATTTTAAATGGTTAAAATTAATTATTGATTGACTGCTTGAATTGATAGATTTTATCAGTTGAATGTTATGTTATATGTAGTGGCATATATGTGTGTGTGTATATATATATTGGAGTGATTGATATTCCCGCATATATATAGCGGATGAGACCCTATGTGCCCCGCATAATAGCGGATGACCCTATATACCGCGATATCCCCCTCGAAGTGGGATTGGTATTTTTATATTGTATTAACATCTGTGGATGCAAGGAAACAGGTTGGAGGGATCCAACTAGATTCCTCAAAAGTGTTGAAATTATTTTAATATGCAGTGATATGATATGTTGAATAATCTGTGATAGATTATAGCATGATTTAAATTTATTTGGTGCTATGGTATTTCTGGTTTAGATTTTGGTATTTTTAAAATACCATGAATATGTAAATTAAATTTAAAAAGGAACTGAAGGAGACTTTGACGTAAAAATAATTATAGTAAAATATGGATTAATTTAAATGAAATGAATTTGGGAAAAAATAAATAGTTTGATTAAAATTTATATTTTATAATTTCGGAATATTATAAATAGAGATCTTAGAATATTGTAAATAGAGATTTTTGAATAATGTAAATAAAAGGATTTTAATAATAGAACTTAAGCAATATTGTTTAGGAATAAAGAGGATTTATTATTAGAATCGAGATTTAAAATAGATTTGGGAAAATAAAAAGGGAATTTAAAAATAAAATATGAAATTGATGTTCCAGATTTAAAAAGAGATTTTAAATTCTAAAAAGGAAAGGAAATCTGAATTTAGTGGGCTTTGGGATATATTTGGGTTATTTAAGAAATTAATTAAAAAATGAAATTTAATTTAGTAAATCGATTTAAAATTGATTAGGTTGCTGTGAAACAGTAATAAACGGGAAATGAGACTATGGAATTTATAAACAAGGAGTATAAATAAAGTAAAGTAACTTATCAGTGGATAAATTGAAATTATAAATTCACGGTGAGGATTTATAAGGAAATGGGTAAATCAGTTTTAAAATAAATGGTAGATTTATTTTCTAGAAATGTGAAAAGGGGAATTTACGGAATTGGGACGTAAATTAAATTGGAAATAAATTGAGGGAGATTTATAAATAATTAGATTGGCTATATTGGAGTTGAAAGTATATTTTTCCTCAGAAGTTAAGTTTATTTTAAAAAGGAGGATTTTTAAGTATTAACTAGAAAATTTAAAAGTGTTTAAGAATATTTTAGAAATTAATTATTTAGTTGTTTAAAATTGTTTAAAGTATATTTAAGTATTAATTAAGTAGTTTTATAACTGGTTGATATTAAGTTAATTATTATTTAAGGATTAATCAGTATTATTATTTTAAGAGATGGATTATTCTATATTAATATTATTTTATAATAACTTTTATTTTAAAGAGTAACTACCTAAAATTTACTTGGAAAATTATTATAGAAATTTCATAAGTATTATTATAATTTTTTTTTAAATAAAGTTTTCGGAAAGTAATGTTAGGAAATCAAATCTACGGTTTCAATGACAACAACTATACAATGGAAATCGAATATGCATATATATTTCTATTTATAGGTAATTGTTAAAGTAACATCACTAGAGAGACAAGAACAAGGCTCGAAGAACGTATCAAGAGGCTACAAGTCGATAGAATCAGAAGAGAGACAACACAGATACAAGAAAAGCAACATGCACAAGATCAGACGTCTGGGTGCACTAGCCAGACGTCTGAGTAAATCTTCTGTATTACAAACCAGACAAAATCAGACATCTGGTTAATGTACTCAGACGTCTGAAAGTCTACTATATACAAAAAATATAGAAAGCCAGACGTCTGAGACATACTCCAGACGTCTGAAACTGAACTCGGCTGATAACATTCAAATTACAACTGTCGCAATTGAAAAGACACCTTCGCTTCTCTTCGCTGCAACTCTTCATCACCATCAGAAGCGACCATAGAACACTTGTTAATGGATGCAACTACTCAAGGAATCTCTCTACCACTATTAATAACATCAAGAATTCAAGAGAAGATTTTACCTGAATTACTTGCAATCTTTACTCTTATATACTCTGATATATTCTTGATCTCTAGCCATCTATACTTGTATTCTACTCTTCCAAATATATAGTTCCTCATAGACAATACTCTCTAGACATATATTAGAAGCATTTGTACTATATAGTCAAAATCCATGTAATAGAGAACACATAGTTGACAAAGAAACTCTGCTATTTTAAACCTGTTCCTCCGGGTGAAGTGAGGGTTATTCGGTGAAAGGAGATTCCAAAGAGGAGCTTCGGGACTGGACGTTGGACGGGAAGTCCGAACTAGTATAAAATCCCTGGTGTGATTATTCTTATTTACATACTTCAATATTGTTACAATATAGTTTAAATTTGTCATATACTTGTCATTTGTATAATCGATCCACCATACTATAGACTTTCATTTGGTATTAGAGCAAGGTTTGATCAAAGTACAGTAACACATTTTTGAATCATTTTAATATGGCAAGTATTTTTCAAGAAGGACAATCCACAACACGACCCCCACTTTTTAATGGCTCTAACTATGCATATTGGTCAACACGTATGAGAATTTTTATGGAAGCTAATGGTCTAGAAATTTGGTCAGCTACTCAAGATAAATATGAAGCACCTACTACTGCTATGAACACATGGACCGATGCACAAAAGACCTTAGCATCAAACAATGCTAAAGCTATGAACGTTTAATTTTGTTCTCTAGATAAAAATGAATTTTCATGTGTCATGTTATGTACAACTGCGCATGACATTTGGCGTACCTTACAAATTACACACAATGGTACAACAAAGGTCAAACAAACTAAGATTTCAATTTTGCAAAACCAATTTTCATCATTTAAAATGAATCAAAATGAAACTATTGTTGACATGTATTCCAGATTTCAAACTATCCAACATGATCTTATGGCATTAGGAGTTAAGTTTACCGATTTTGATTTAGTTTCTCAAATACTCAACTCTTTAACATCAGATTGGGAAAGGAAGGTATTAGCTATTGAAGAAGCTAATGATCTCTCTACTCTCAAAACTGAAGAGTTGATAGGAAATTTAATGTCCTATGAAGCTAATTTGCAGGCACGAAAAGAACTAAATTCGAAAAAGAAGAACATAGCATTCCCAGCAACAAAAAATGATGACTCTGATTTAGATGAAGAAGAGATAGTCTTCATTGCCAAGAATTATAACAGATTCAAGAAATTTAGAAAGATGACCAAATTCCAAAAAGAAGGGAAGTCCAACACAACAAACCTATCTCAAATCAAGTGCTATGAATGTGATCAATACGGACATATGAAGAAGGATTGCCCTAAACTCAATAATGATAAAAAGAAGACCAAATTTGAAAAACTCAAAAAGAAGAAGGCTTTCAAAGTAACATGGGATGACTCGGATTCTTCATCATCTGAAAGTGATACGATAGTGACGGAGAGCAAGCTAATGTGTGTTTTATGGAACAAACTGATGAGGTATGTCCGGAACTTATTTATGACGAATTATTAGAACTTAGCATGGAATTAGATGATTAATTTAGACAAATTAAAAAATTGAACAAAGAATATATAGCCAAAATAAATAGATTAGAACTTGAAGTAGGAATGTTAAAAGATGAAAAAATTATCTTAGAAGAAGAACAAGAATTATCTCAAGAAAAAATTAAAAATAATTTGATAGAAAGTAAGGCTATTACTATTGATTTTGAAAACACCAAAATAGTGAAGGATAATTTGCTAAAAGAAAATGTCAACTTGAAAAGCAATATCGAAATATTGAAAATTGAAAATTTAGAATTAAAAGAAAAATTAGATAAAATCACAAATAATGTGTCAAAATTCAATAAAGGAAAACAAGATTTGGAAAATCTTATCAAAACTTCAAAACCATCAGGCAATAGAAATGGAATAGGATTTAAAAATACTTTTAAACAAAAAGGAAATGATGTAAAAAAATTTAGGTATAAAAAAATTAAAAGTTTACCTACGTCTAATATGAATACCAAAACTATGAAAATTTGGATTCCTAAGACAAATAATAATTTGATTAAACAAAAACATATTAATAATTTCTTAGAGAATGTAGTCTATAATAAAAATTATATTTATAAAGGTACCAAACCATCTTGGGTATGGCTACTTCTCCTAACAATTAGGACCCTAACAAAAGTATATGGGTACCAATTAAAACATCTTTAATTTTGCAGGTACCCAAAATAAAACATAAGGAGAAATGGATACTAGATAGCGGATGCTCCAAGCATGACCGGAAATTCAGAAATGTTATCAAATATAACATACATCGATGGTGGAACGGTAACCTTTGGAGATAATTCAAAAGGATATGTCGTGGGCACTGGAGAAGTCATCAACTATGGTATTTCTAATTCTCCTATTATTACAAATGTTTTATTAGTAGAAAATCTAAAACACAATCTACTAAGTATTAGTCAATTATGCGACAAAGGTTTTAAAATAAATTTCGAAAAAGATAGATGTAATAATTTAGATAATAACAAACAACTTATATTTGAAGGTTTTAGAAACAAAAATATCTATGTATTAAACATGAATATAAATAAAAATTCAAATTTATGTTTAACCGCCAAACATAATGATCCATGGTTATGGCATAAATGATTTTGACATATCAATTTGAAAAATATTATTAAGTTGGCAAAATATGAGTTAGTTAGAGGTTTACCTAAAATAAATTACAAAGTAGAAAATTTATGTGACGACTGTCAAACTAGAAAACTAAAGAAAAGCTCTTTTAAATCTAAAAATAATATTTCTACATAACAACCATTAGAATTATTACATTTAGATTTATTTGGTCCAACACAAATACGATCTATAAATCACAACAAATATGTTTTCGTGATAGTTGATGATTTTTCGAGGTATACACGGACCTTGTTTTTAAAACATAAAAGCGATACTTTTGGAATGTTTAATATATTTGCTAAAAGAATTAAAACACAAATGGACTTGAAAATTAAAAATATTCGAAGTGATCATGGAAGAGAATTCGAAAACGATCTTTTTACTAATTTTTGCAATAAGAAAATAATAAGTCATAATTTTTCTTTTCCTCGCACACCTCAACAAAATGGTGTAGTAGAAAGAAAAAATCGTACGTTACAAGAATGTGCACGAACACTACTAAATAGTAGTAGTTTACCAAAACACTTTTGAGCAGAAGCTATTACCACAACTTGTTACATGTTAAATCGAGTAACCATACGTCCTACGACTAAACAAACTTGTTTTGAAATACTTTTTGGAAGAAAACCTAAAGTATCATACTTTACAACTTTCGATTCAAAATGTTTTATATTAAATACAAAAGATAACTTAGGAAAATTTGACCCGAAGGCCGATGAAGGTATCTTTGTTGGATATTCAAATCGTAGCAAAGCATATAGAATTTTTAATAAACGAAATGATATTATTGAAGAAAGTTTACATGTTTCGTTCGACGAAAATCTATTTAACCATCATACTAATGATGAAGAAGAGATTATTCCAATAATAAATTCAAAAAATTCTATTAATAATGAAACAAATGTGCAAAATAACACTTTAATATCATCCCCTAGAATTCTTAAGAATCATCCAAAAGATAATATCATTGGAGATCTCAATTCTAGAGTAACTAGAAATCAACTTAATCAAATAAGCCATGTAGCATTTGTGTCAAATTTTGAACCAAAAAATTATAAAGAAGCTTCAAATGATAACTTTTGGATAATGGCTATGCAAGAAGAATTGAATCAATTTGAACGTAATAATGTTTAGGAACTAGTACCAAGACCTGAAGACCAATCGGTTATAGGAAAAAAATGGGTATTTAAAAACAAAGCGGACGAGAAAGGAAATATTGTTAGAAATAAAGCACGCTTAGTTGCTCAAGGTTATAATCAAGAAGAAGGTATCGACTACGACGAAACTTTTGCACCAGTAGCAAGACTCGAGGCCATACGAACATTACTCGCTTTTACAAATCATCACAATTTTAAACTATTTCAAATAGATGTCAAAAGTGCCTTCTTAAATGGTTTTATCAAAGAAAACGTATATGTTGAACAACCTCCATTATTTACTCACGAAAAATATCCCGATCATGTTTTTAAATTACAAAAAGCTTTATATGGTTTAAAACAAGCTCCCCGAGCTTCGTACGAACGACTTAAAAATCACTTAATTACATCTGGTTTTCAAATAGGTAAAATCGATACAACTTTATTTATTAAATGAGAAAATAACGATATTTTAGTTGTGCAAATTTACGTAGACGATATTATTTTTGGTTCAACTAATGAAAATCTTTGTAATCATTTCTCAAATATTATGACCAATGAATTTGAAATGTCTCACATGGGAGAATTAAATTTCTTCTTGGGTTTACAAATAAAACAACTTGAAAATGGTATTTTTATTCATCAAGAAAAATATTGTAACGACCTATTACGACGCTTTGGAATGAATAAAATTTCAAGCAAACCAACACCGATGAGTACTACTGTTCACTTAGAAAAAGGATGATAACGGAAAAGATTTTGATGAAAAAATATATCGTAGGATAATTGGTTCTTTACTCTATTTAACGGCTGGTCGACCCGATATTATGATGGGTGTATGTCTTTGTGCTAGATTTCAAGCAAAACCAAAAGAATCTCACCTAAGAGCTGTTAAGCGTATTTTACGTTATCTATCTAGTACTAGAGATTATGGTTTATTTTACCCTAAAGGATCATCGGTTGAACTAGTTTCATATAGTGATGCGGATTTCACTGGATGTAGAACAGATCGTAGGAGTACTAGTGGAACATGTCACTTTATCGGACAATCATTAGTTTCATGGTTTAGCAAAAAGCAAAATTGTGTTTCTTTATCTACTTGCGAAGCCGAATATATCTCAACAGCTCTAGCATGTGCGCAAGTAATATACATGCAACCAACACTTACGGACTTTGGCAAAATTATCAATAAATCTCCAATATATTGTGATAACACGAGTGCAATAAATTTATCAAAAAACCCTGTCAATCACTCACGAACTAAGCATATACAACATCATTTTCTACGAGACAATATTGAAAAAGGAAATATCTCATTAGAATACGTAAATACCGAAAATCAAATAGCAGACATCTTTACGAAACCACTAAATGAACAAACTTTTATTAAACTCCAACGTGATTTAGGGATTTGTTCTCTTCATGATCTTCTTACTTAATAATCACCGCTTCATCTAGGCTATATTTAGTCATTTGTTTTTCTATCCACAAATTATAATTAATAAGTTGTGCACCCTTTGTTTTTTAGATAGTTAGTTTTTTCTATAAATAATTTTTTAACGTATATATAAACAGTTATACTTCAAGAAAAATTATATACACACAATTCATATTTTCCTTAAGAAACAAAATATAGCCATGTCTTCTGATAACTCTTATATTTCCATCTCGATGCCTACGCCGGATAGCTCGGTTGATACACCACAACGGCTTCCTACACCCACACCAATTCAGGAACCGACGCACAGGTGGTCCTCATATCACACGGGATTTACTCCCGATAGCAAGAAGACTAAAAGATCTCTATTTGTCTCTCCTAATACAAAGGAGAAAATTGATGAAATTCATCACTATCAGAAACAACAAACAGATCTTCAACGAGAACTTTATTTTGAACAAAAAGTTACAACACGTCAGCTAAGCTTTTTGGAACAAGTAGCGATGAAGTTTTGTACGTCACGAAAGAAAGATGTCCATGAACCGCTTCCAAAGCCTTGCAGTTCTTTAGATCCCTCATCTTCATATCGTACCCCTTCAGATCCATCACCGAGACGATTTTCTGGCTCTCCAAAAACCCACGAACGTGATAATATATGGTCTCCACTTAAACCATGGAAGGATAATAAGTCAGGAGATCGTACAACTTCATCGCCTTCTAAATAAATTATTTTATTTTTATTTGTATGTATCTATGTTTGTTTGTAATTTTACACAAATAAAACTACATTTTTTTATATAAAATAGAGAATCAAGAAATAAGCAAAACCATTAAATTTTAGGCTATTTTTAGAAAAGTTGCCTAAACCGGACGTCTGGATATAGACCTCAAACGTTTGACACTCTGATATATGTCTATTTTTTCCACTGTGCATATATCAGACGTCTGTTATACCTCCCAGACGTCTGAAAATTTTCTCTTCCTACTCGAATTTAAAAATTAGAAATTTTTAGACGTCTGAAAAAATTTTTAGACGTCTGGTAAAACTCTCTGACTATAAAATTTTACACAATCGATCAAACCAGACGTCTATCTCATAGCCGAGACGTCTGAACTTATCTATTGTGTTCAATTTAAGGCAAATCAGTCGTCTGATTTAACATCCAGACATCTGAAATTCAATCGACTATTTAAATTAACCTAGATAACGTCATTATTTTTCTTTCATCTCAAACTTTTCATTTGCGATTTCATCAATTGACGATTTTTTCTCTCAAAAATTCGAGCTCAAATCACAATGCCTCCTAGAACTAAAAATCTCAAGACATCAAAACGAAAACAAGACCAACCAACATCATCTTCAAACCACCAAGTCTGTTCAGATGATCAAATTGAAAAATGGATGAATAGAGCACCACATTCAATCAAGAGGTATGAAGATATACAAAAGAAAAAATTCACATAGGTCCTTTCTATAATCTACTTAAATTTCCAATGTACGATTTGGATGAAATGTGTGAGAATGCCGGACTAGAAACTTTAATTTCGTTCACTCCTAATGATGTCCAAATCGATCAATTGGCAATATTTCTTTTCTATGCAAACTTGGATAGCTCTTCAGTATGGAACACTAAAGATGAAGATAACTGGCTATGGTCTAGCGTGTATGGCAACACGACTAGACTAACTCCTGGCATAATAGGTAGAACCCTAGGATGTTCTGACATGGGCGAAGATTTATACAACATTCCTGATATGCGCTTCAAGCCAAGAAATAGTATAACGCATCAAATTTAGGAAGATGAAATGCCAAAGTTTGCCTCTAAATATCTACGTCCAAAAGCACGACTCCTAACACGAATGATAATCAATACCATCATTCCACGTATGGGAAGCCATGAGCAAATAACCGAGTTAGAGCACAAAGCCTTATATGCTCTGTTTAGTGGAACAAGGGTGAATTGGGCCAAATTCATCTTTGACGAGATCAAACAATTTTGGACTCGATCACGGCCTTCAATCATTTACCCGACATATATTATAAGAGTTCTTCGTGCACATAACATCCCATCTTACCTATAACCTTTCGAAGAGATCTCACCAAAATATGCTTCCACCAAATTTTTCTTGCTTATGCACTTACCCGAGATTCCCCCAGAATTTATATCCTTCGAAGATTGGAAGCACAATCGTCAAACTAGACAAGTTGAGCCTCCACCACACACTGCACCATCTCAAGAGGAGGAACAACATCAAGAAGCAACCCCACCTCCTCCTGCACCATTTGATTATCCAGGACAGGATGAGATTATGGAGACTCGAACGGATACAAATCCAAATGAAAGTGTTCGAGATCTTACCCTTAGAAATCGACATATATTATCTCAAAATCAAAAACTTTTGGCTAAGAGGATTGACCAATTCGAAACATCATTTGCTACATGCCTAGCAACAGTTGAAGAATCTCTTTCAACTGTCTTATCGGTTCTCAAAGAAGTACTTCAATGGGTCCGCGGTCCAACACCACCTTCTGAAGATTGGCCAACACCGGTACCTTCTCCTCCCGCAAAACATTCCAAACTTTCTAAGGACGAACCTCTCAATCAAGCTTTTACATCTCCTACAAAGCCTAGAACTTCTGAAAAAGAAGGAACATGGGATGATCAAGACTAAGCTTCTCCAAAGAAATCATAGATCTTAGAATTTTAGGATGACAAATTTTGTAAAACTGACAAAATCTATGAATGTAATCAATGTCGACTTATTTATGAAATTTTCCTTTTGTGTTTTATCTTTAACGATTGGCTTAAATTTTTTTTGATAATGCCAAAGGGAGAGAAATATAAGTATAATTATAAAACATTAAAAGTAAGCACATATTCAGGGGGAGATTTATAAATTATATATAAGTACATTGTATAGTTGTCATCATCAAAAAGGGGGAGATTGTTAGGAAATCAAATCTACGGTTTCGATGACAACAACTATACAATGGAAATCGAATATGCATATATATATATATTTCTATTTATATGTAATTGCTAAAGTAACATCACTAGAGAGACAAGAACAAGGCTCGAAGAACATATCAAGTGGCTACAAGTCGATAGAATCAGAAGAGCGACAACACAGATACAAGAAAAGCAACATGCACAAGATCAGACGTCTGGGTGCACTAGCCAGACGTCTGAGTAAATCTTCTGGATTACAAACCAAACAAAATCAGACATCTGGTTAATGTACTCAGACATCTGAAAGTCTACTATGTACAAAAAATATAGAGAGCCAGACGTCTGAGACATACTCTAGACGTCTGAAACTGAACTCGGCTGATAACATTCAAATTACAACTGTCACAATTGAAAAGACACCTTCGCTTCTCTTCGCTGCAACTCTTCATCACCATCAGAAGCGACCATAGAACACTTGTTAATGGATGCAACTACTCAAGGAATCTCTCTACCATTATAAATAACATCAAGAATTCAAGAGAAGATTTTACCTGACTTACTTGCGATCTTTACTCTTATATACTCTGATATGTTCTTGATCTCTAGCAATCTATACTTGTATTCTACTCTTCCAAATATACAGTTCCTCATAGACAATACTCTCTAGACATATATTGGAAGCATTTGTACTATATAGTCAAAATCCGTGTAATAGAGAACACACAGTTGACAAAGAAAATCTGCTATTGTAAACCTGTTCCTTCGGGTGAAGTGATTAACAAGCGTGCTGAAGCATATACAAGTTGATAATAGGGACCCTAGATTAGGATGACCTTACCCTAATGGGAGCAACCAACTTAGCCTTGTTGCATCTCTCATGTTTTAGTTATTTCCGGTTGATGAGGCCAAAGGCTACGTCTTTGCCTTTTTACATATAGCACTTCCCTCTTGGAATACTAACATTGTCTTCCAGATGTTGACACAATATCAGCATTCATCCATAAAAGTCATTCAGGAGATGAATAAACCAAAGGCACTACTTCCACCACATCCTCTTCAGAATCACCCTCAGGATTAGCAGCAAACAACTCTTGCACTTCAAAGTCTTCATCTTGGACAATGCCTTTACTATTTCCAATTTGAATGCTTCCGTTGATTAGTAGTGATTTTTGGATAACAACTACTATCTGATCCCAGTCTCCCCAAACCAACGTTCGATAATTTTAAAGGGTCAAGTTGTTTATAGTGGACCATTCCACTATTAGGGTGTAAAGGTTTACATACAAATATATATTCCATATGCCTAGATTATCGTGGCTCGCTTATCGAAATTAACTCTTTTGTATTCATCACGTTCCCGAAATGCAGTATTTATGATAAGTACAAGTCAACTTACTTCCAATGAAACGTGTCAATGTTTCATTACAACTACTTTAATTCATTTGGCTACTTAATAGCATGGACAAGAGATCCTTTAGTTTTAAACAATTTACTTGGACAAGAAAGTTGGTTAAAAATAAATACACCTTAACTAAATCATAAGTTTAAAACTTAATTAATCCTTAACTAACCTTAACTAAATCAAAAATCGTATTTTGAACTTTAATTAATTAAAATTTATTTATAATTAAACTTTAGTTAAATAACATCCATTTAAGAAATTAAACCCTAATTAAGTGGATAATTAACCTTTAATAATTAATTTAATAATTAACTCTAATTAAATAATTAATTAAAGTGAATAAACTTGATTAAATAAAAATTAATTTTCTTTTATCTTAATTAATCATTACTCAAAACTTCCTTAATTAAAAATAATTAACTTGGTTTATAATTTCTTAAACTCTAATTACTTAACCTAATTACTTAATTAATTAAATAATTATTACCCTAATTAATGAATTAAATAAGTAAATTATTATATAATTAAAACTTAAACTTTTGACTAACTTATTTTTTTTGAAATGAGTTTTCAAAAAAAATCCAAAAGAAATTATTTTAAAACTTGAAATCGTGAAATTTCCCGAACTGCATCCATAACGACTATCGCTATGAGTGTAGTTTGCTAGAATTGATTTCTAGGTGAAAACCTCGCTTTAACTCTAGCTACTAAATATTTGAAAACACAAATGGAAGAGTTTTGAAACTTAAAAAAAAAGGTGAAAGCTTGTAAAACATTTACTAAATCCAAAAACTATAAAACAAGCTTTTATTTTCAAATCGGATCTCAAGTCCTTTGCAACATTTAAAGGTGCTAACTTCATAACCATTTCATCATATACACTTGGTTTTTGTTTCATAAACACACTACCATCATATCATAACCAAGCATTCACATATCCATATCCAAACATATCGTTTAACAACTAATCATAAATCCAAGCTCAACCACAAACTTATAATCATATACCATCAAAACAACATGATATTTCAACACAGCAACCACTATATGTTCACACTATATATTCATCAAAATCAAGGTATTTTTTCTTCCAAAAACAATAGTTTAACTCACCGAAAATTTACTAACTCAAGGCGAACTTTTGCTAAAACTTGAAAACAACTTGGAAACTTACAAAAATTGAAACTTTATATGCTTGAACACTTTAAATTGGCTTGGCCAAAGGCTAGTTGGGCTCGGCCATATGGAGCTCGGGCTCGGCCATGTAGGATAGATGGGTTTGGGTGCTTGTATTTTGGAAGAGGAGGTGTATAATGGCTTGTAAAAGTGTTTTAGTGAACTAAAGAGGAGATTTTAGCAAAAAGAGTGATTTTTTCTTATTTTATAGTTTATGAAAGGAAGTCATGGATGTGTTTATTCAAGCTCTTAGGAATTTTGAAATGAAGAGGAGGATTGTAAAAATGAGAACATGAAAGCGTAGTAGTATATATATAGGCTTAAGAAATCAATTAAATATGTGTAATTGCTTATAATACAATATGTATACAGGCATGCACTCCAATCCTCCCTCCGATTCATTTCCATCCTATGTACTACCCCCTTATCTTGCACTATTCATGCCATGCACTAAGTACTTTGTGTTGGAAAAAGATAGTTTTATATGTGTGTATATATACACTTTTCTTTATAAATTATTTTCTCTTATTTATATATATATACACTTCTAAAGAGAAGTATATACATGCATATACACATGTATTCATCATGTTTAAAATAGTTTGTACGGGTATATATGTGTTTACAATAGTGCTATGACATTTTAAATAACTTTTAACCAATGAAAAATCAATATTTCAAAAAAAAATCCGGTCATATTTTCTATTTCTCTATGAACTATATATATTGGTAAACAAATTTTAAAAATGATTTTATCATCATTAGTTATTATTTAAAATAGTTTTATTTGTAAATAAAAATTCATTAATTAATTATTTCAAAATATAATCAAATATCCATTAAATAGCAATTAAATTCTGTGTCGTTACATTCTCCCCCCTTAAAAGAATTTAGTCCCGAAATTAGCAAACAAGGAGATAATTCAAACTACGCAAAAAAATGTATATTCATATCACAAAACACATATAAAGACATACACTAAGCATCCATAGCAAATAAACATACACTATACATACAATAAACAAACAACTAGCTATCCTAACATCAACTCTGGATAGGCTTCTTTCATACGATCCACAGTCTCCCATGTGCAATCTCTTAAATCCTCACTCCACTGAATCTTGACTAGTCGCACCACCTTGTTATGCTACCTCTTTTCATCCTGATCCCAACATAAACTAGATGTCTAATCACTATCAGTTTCGATTCTATCTCCAATTTTTCTTGAACCGATGGCTCCATAATCAAAGATGGGTCATAAACATATTTTCTCAAATGAGACACATGGAACACATTATGAATACTTGCTAACCTTTTTGGCAAATCGACCCTATAAGCAAGCGCTTTGATTCTCTCAAGAATATGGAAAGGTCCAACAAACCTAGGAGTTAACTCTCTAGCTTTTCTAAATCTAACAGCTCCTCTTATTGGTGAAATCTTTACGAACACCAAGTCTCCAACCACAAATTCCAAATCTCTTTGCCTATTATCAGCATAATTCTTTTTGAAATCTTGGACTTCCTTCATTCTTTTCTTAATCACTGCAACTTTTTCGGTAGCCTCTCGGATCATGTTCGCTCAAAGCACTAATTTATCTCCTATCTCAACCCAACATGCTGGTGACTTGCACGGTCTTCCATATACGGCTTCATAAGGTGCCATACCGATGCTTGCTTGGAAGCTGCTATTATAAGAGGACTCAAATAAATGAAAATGATCCTTCCATGATCCACCAAAATCCAGAATACACGCTCTCAAGAGATCCTCTAGAATCTGATTCACCCAATTCGTCTGTCTATCTGTTTAGGGGGTGGTATGCTGGGCTTAGGCTCAACTTTGTTCCTAGAGTTGTTTGCAATGCTTCCCAAAATTGACTAGTAAATATGGGGTCTCAATCACTTACAATACTCATAGGAACTCGATGCAACCTGACTATCTCTCATAAAAATTTCAACTAAAGAAGTAGCGGTTTCGTTGGTTTTACCGAAATAAAATGTGCGCTCTTCGTTAACCGATCCATGACAACCCACATTCCTTCATTTCCTTTTCTGGTTCTGGGAAAACCTTTGGTAAAATCCACTAATATCATTTTCCATTTTCAATTAGGTATTTCCAAGAGTTATAATAATCTGGTTGTCTTGTGATGATCATCCTTGGTTTGTTAACAGTACAAACACCTGTTAACATAGACTGAAATATCCTTCTTTATTCCAGGCCACCAAAATACTCTTTTCAGATCCTTATTCCTCTTATGAACTCCTAGATGAATACTTAACTTAAATTTGTGGCATTCTGACAAAACTTCCTGCCTTAGTCCATCCACATCTAGAACACACATCATCAATTCATCCTTAGAGTACCTCGACTATCCATCTCAAAATTCGAACATCTACCTCCTTTAACTCCTTGAATTAATCCTCCTATTATTTCATCCTTCCTCCGATTTATCATAATCCTTTCCTGAAGTGTCGGGGTATCCTCCAAGAGAGTAAAAATAGCATTCCTACTTAAGGCATCTGCCACCATATTAGCCTTTCCTAGTGTATAAAGAATATCCAAATATTAAGCCGATAGGAACTCCAACCACCTCTATTGCCTTAGGTTCAGATCCTTCTGAGTAAAAATACACTTCAGAAATTTATGATCCGTGAAGAGGTCGAATATTTCACCTAATTGAAGAAAAAAACTTACTCCTAAAATCTCTAAAGATTAGAAAGAAACTAAGAGGAATAGAAGGATCCTTACCCAGCAAGTAATGTCTCCATATTTTCAATGCAAAGACAACAGCCAGCATCTCCAGGTCATGCGTAGCATAGTTCTTCTCGTGAGGATTCAACTGTCTGCTTGCTTACACAATGACTCTACCATGCTGCATCAAACTAGCTGTAATAACCTTGATTTTTGGCATCTGACAATTGGATAATTAACTGATTTTATTTAGTTGAACTGATAAATTCAGGTAATTAAAGATATCTGGATGGATTTGAAACTATGATAAATATTGAATATAAAAATATAAATAAATAAGTTTATATTGTTTAATTGAGTTATATACATACAAATAAAAGAAAGTGAAAAGATAAAGATATAAAACATAAGGGTTTAGAACCAAATTTTGAATTAAATTAAGTAAGGGTTTTAAACATAATTTAATCAAACATGATTAATAAAAGTGGAAGTTGGATATTTCTATGATTGAAATTCACTTTTCGAAGAGTAAGTAAGGTGGTAAATAACTTTATAATAGTAATCAAACTTGAATATTTGGTTTGATAGAATAAAATTAAATATATTTTTTATATATGAAAAACTTCCCTTGTTGGATCTAAAGCCAGAAGAAAGGGTTTCTGAAAGTATTTGAAGTATAAAAAGGGAATTTATACGAGTATGAAATGATCCAAAGATTTTCAAGGTTATATATATTTATATATATAAAGGATCTTATGAGAATGATTTTGAGAAAAGGTTTTTGGAACCTAAGGATTTTGAAAGGCTTTTGATTTTTGGGAAAAATTAATTTTGTAAAATTTGGAAAGCCTAGTTTAAGAATTATCGATTTTGGAATTATCGATTTTGTGTAAAGTAGATTTATATGTAATTCATACAAAGGGTATGATTTGAGAGATACTATATGTGTCTAGTATAAAATGTTTTGAGAATGCCTTTGGGGAAATAGGCGCTCCCATGAGATGAACTTCTTTGGAGTGCCACGGGGTGGTACTGCCTTGAGCCCTAAGGGGGGTTCTAAAGTTGATCCTGTGAGGAAGTCCGGACAAATTGAAGTTCCTGAGGATTATGTGGGTAGCGAAAGTCGGGGACGCTGATGCCTACAGAGGCATTTGGGTTATGCTGTGACGATAGTGTAACTCGATGTCACTGCGATCTACTATGAACCATAGCGAAAATCGTGTGGAGGTTAGTGTCAACGGTCTACGTTTGATTTTGTCGTGATGGCAACGTAACATCCGGTAGACTGCGATCTATGGTAGGAGTGGAGTGGAGAAGTTTCATTTGGCAGTGAAATTCGAGGGTGTTGATTCCTACAGTTATATGGGTTTTTGCTGTGATAGCAACGTAACCCCAGATGTAGTTGCGATATGTAGCGGGTTCCATGGTGTAATCGAGGAGCGCAGAGTGCCTACACTTATCTATGGATTTTGCCGGGATGGCAACGTAACCATCGGGTTAACTTCGACCATGGAGGGGGTGATGATTTCCAGAGCATTCTCACCAAAGATGATTCCTCTATTTTCAAAAATGTTTTCTATATTTTCAATAAAGTATTTTCCAAGTATTTTCATTGGGTGTTAAAAATGGGTTTACCAAGTACATATAGATTTTCAGTCTTACGCCTGATCAACGTATGACCGAATTTCTATGAGAACAAGGATGGACTGGTCGAAACATCGAGTTATAAACGTATTCTTTTATAAAACTATTTTTAGCAATATTATATAGATTTTAAAAGTGTTTTAAAAATGATTAAGGAAATTTATCTGATTTTAAGCATTTTAATAATGGTTTCGTTCCTTTTCGGGGACGAAAAGATTCAATGGGTGGAGGAATGTAATAACCTGGATTTTTGGCATCAGACAATTGGATAATTAACCGATTTTGTTCAGTTGAACAGATAAATTCAGGTAATTAAAGATATCTGGATGGATTTGAAACTATGATAAATATTGAACATAAAAATATAAATAAATAAGTTTATATTGTTTAATTGAGTTATATACATACAAATAAAAGAAAGTGAAAAGATAAAGATATAAAACATAAGGGTTTAAAACAGGCTTTTAAATCTCCCCGAGATGGCCGAGATGAAAAATCCGAGATATCAGCCAAAATCCGAGATTTGGCAGCCTATTTAGTTATAAGTGTTTTAAATATCGCCCGAGATAGCCGAGATATTTTCCCGAGATATTGGCCAAAATCCGAGATTTAAAACACTGGTTTAAAACAAAAATTTGAATTAAATTAAGTAAGGGTTTTAAACATAATTTAATCACTAATGACATTTGTATGCTTATGAATTCATGTATGAACAAGTGTTAACATAATAGAACAAGTGGCACTTGTTTTTTTTAGTTAAAATAATTTATATGTAATAAGATATTTAGAATGAGAAATTTGTTCATTTATTCTCAGTTCAAAAATTCTCTTTCATTCATATTTTAAAACTTAAACTTGAAACAAATTCAAAAATCAAGTTTTTAACCTGGAAAATGGAAATCAAACAATCTAAAGATCAAAACAAGAGAATCAAAACCTGGGAAGCAATTAAAACTAGAGGAAGAAAACAAAAACTTAAATATAGAGATCTTCAATCTGATTCAAAGTCAGGATCAAATTCAACAATGCAAGATCAACAATCAAGTAAAGATCAAACCTAAAAGCATCACATCAGGTTCCAGATAAAAATCAATTTTCAGGTTCAGAATAATTCCTGGCCTCCGTTCTGTATAAGGTGAGTAAATTTAATCTTAAAGCAGTTTTAAAATTTGATGTATGTGAAATGTTTGAAGTAAAATTTGTGATGCATGTTTAAATATATGTATGCATGCTTGTTTAAAATCTGAATACATGAATATATGAAATGAATATACTGGTGTGTATGTCTGTGATCATCTCTGTTTATGTTTCATAGTTAAAAATTTAGATAAAAATTCCAATCCTCCTCATCTAATCTCTAATTATGCTTAGGAATTCAAACAAATTTTGTTTGTTTAAACATAAGCAAAGTTTTAAAAATATATTTATGTGGAATAAGTTTGAATATATTCTGGAAAACAAAAGGAACAGTGGAAACTTAAGAATGGATTAAAATCAATCACAATGATTTGTTGATTCAAGTATATAGCCTGAATCTACTTCGAAAACTAGAATTTTTAAAATAAAAATAAAAAAATTTAGTTGAGTTTTGAGTGTGCATTTTGAAGTTGAACGGAAAATGGGTTTCAACCTTTTTCTGGTGATCGTCGAGTTATTGGTGGTCGGGGTTTAGTCTGGAGGAAGAGGGAAGCTTGGGGGTTTCGACAAAAATTCCATGTGAATTTATTTCTCACCGTGGCAGTGGCGATTGGTCTAACTAAGGTTTCATGCTCGTTTTTGGTCAAGGTGGGTTTTCGAGTGTTTGAGGCGTCGAGGTGGCGATTGGGGGATGCGGTACTGGTGCAAATGGAAGAGGGAAGGGTGGCACATTCTCGGGTGAAGTGGATCTGTGATCGACATTGGGAAGAGTAACGAAGCGAGGCGATTAGATGAACGAAGTTTTTCGTTCCAAAATGTTGGAGGTTCGAATTTCGATTTAGGGCTCGTGGCGATGTTCCAGGCGATGGAGCATGGGGAGGAGATCGGGTGTGTCTTGCGTGGATGGTCGGCGAAGTGCTCGATGGCCGATGCATCATGTGCACGTGCACGGTGCACGGAAGTGTCGGTGAATTTTAATTTAGCTGTAGGAATAGAAAAGAATGAAGAAGAAGGAGAGTGTGGATCGGGAAATTAGGGTGATGCTCGAAGTTGTATTCGAGTTGACTCGAAGAAACACTCGGGGAAAGTGATGATGGGCTCGGGTTTGTTCTCATGTGCGCGCCAGTGTTTTATCATATCTGTTTTTAAATTTTAATTTAAGTGTTAATTAAAAGGATAAATGTTTTAAAGTATGTGATTAAGATAAGTGGTTTATCTTAAGCAAATTAAGGCCTTGAGTAATTAAGAGATAATTACTTATTGTAAGTAATTTAAGGATAATTAAGTAATTAATTAAGATAAATGGTTTATCTTAAAATAAATTATGGTCTTGGATAATTAATGATTAATTAAATTAATGAAGTAATTAAAAGGAAATTAATTAATTAATGATAAATGATTAATTAATAATTAAGGGCTATAAGTTGATTAGAGATTATTTAATTGGAATTAGGGATTAATTAATGCAAGTAATTAGAGATTAATTACTTAAATGATAATTACTTAATTAAAGGATTATTTTGTTAAGGGTTAATTAATTTAATTAATAATTAAAGGTTAATTAATTGAGGATAATTAACCAATGGGATAATTACTTAATGAAAGTAATCATGGATAATTAATTTAGATAGATAATTAAAGGATGATTAATTAATGGTTGTAATTAATTAATGTTAAGTAAGTAGGGTTGAAAAGCAATTAAATTAATTAGGAATGGTACAATTAATTTATCTTGCTTATAGATGATTGAGATATATTGAATGACTTAGATTATTTGATATCTCTGATATGTGATTTGTGATGCTTTGTGATATGAGATTCTTGGTTGAACTGTGATATGGTGGGTAATCTATCTGAGATAAATTGTTGTATAGATATAAAATCCAGAATATAAATCATATTGTTTAAACTTAAACAATTTGACTTAAAGAATAATATTGGATTCGAAGAGACCGGGGTCGGGTATCAGCAATACTTGGAACCACTTCGAATAGTAAATCTAAATTCCTTATAAATTGGATATGTGAGATTAATCAGGCTGGAATGGACTAAGTTAAGTAACTTGGACACTTAACCTGAGAATTGTTGTGTGTGAAAATGATTGACTATAATAAGTAAGAACTCGTAGAAGGTACGAGTTACCCTGGTTTGCAAATAAGTTATATAGCTTGGTATTTCATATTATATGGGTTTACTCACGCTGGTTTCCAGCCTGACCCGGGTGTTACTATGTTATAATGCTTGGGTCATACCGAGTATTACAGATTTCCAGGTTAGGACGTTTTGGGGTTCAAGAGGCGGCTGGATGGCAGGAACGTATGGAGTGTATTCCGCTGTGATATATTGTTGTTTATCTGGAACAAGTTAATTATAACTGTCCAGTTTATTTTGTGTGGTTGTAACTCTGGTGTATTGATTGTAAATTAGCAGATACAACTTTCCTTTGTATAAATGTTATTAATTGATATTATATTTTGATCCGCTGCGAATGTGAGGTTCTGTGATTTGTTTTTTTCTGTCTCTTCTTCTACCTCTTTTCTTCTAACTCTAACAATCTGGAATTTTCGGCGATCGACTGTTCGGCATTTCTACAGTGGACGTATTAGTGTCGAATTTCCGGGGTCAAAAATTTCGGGTCATTACACTGCACCTGTCCCACTCTACAAGCATCTGTGTAAACCATGAATCCACTATTTCCATCTGGAACAGCCAAAATTGGTGCACTGGTCAATCTCTTCTTTAATTCCAGAAATGCTTCTTCACACTTTGGAGTCCATACAAACTTCTCCTCTTTCTTAGTCATCTTAGTCAAATGGGAGGAAATCTTAAAATAATCTTGAATAAACCTCTTATAGTACACAGCCAAACCTAAGAAACTACGAACCTAGGTAGGATTCCGCAGTCGCTTCCATTCCTAAACAGCCTCCACCTTTACTGGGTCCACTGAAATACCTTCTCCTGTCATAATATGTCCTAAGAATCTTACCTTTAATTTTCTAAAATGTCATCTAGAAAATTTCGCCTTCAGGACATGCTTCGTCGATGTTTCCAACACCACCTCCAAATGATGTTTGTGCTCCTTCTAAAATTTGGAGTAGATAAGGATGTCATCAATGAAAACTAACACAAAATTATTAAGAACATCTCAGAAAACATGGTTCATGAGGTCTACAAAATATGCAGGTGCTATTAACAAGAAATCTAGTCAACACTCCAAAGTTGTCTTTAGGACGTGGATAGTCCTTTTTGATCACTTTTGGTTAAGTAGAAGTAGGTAAGATGTAGATAATCCTTTTATTTCTCCCTTTCGAATAGGTTGTTGTAGTGGGAGCTTTCTTAAATCAACCTTTTGACTCAGTCGAAACGATTAATTTCCTTTCTTATTAGTTTTTTGAGCTTTCTAAGCTAGTGTGGTTATCCCTTCGAAGGCCTTCCTTTCAAAGTGGCTGCAGAACATAGAAGGATAACTCTAAGAATCCGAGATTAAGATTGGATTTAGTAGGTTTTGTCCCTGTCGAAAGCTAAGTTGATTTGTGGTTAAGGCTTGGGTCAGGGATATAAGGTAAATTCAGCTGAGTTTAAGGTTTTGACCTTGTCGAAAGCTAAGATTTAGATATGCAATGGATGGGGGTTAAGACTCGGACTATCTAGAAATGTGATGATTTCGACCTAGTCGAAAGTAAAAGTCCAATAGAATGTGGCCTGGAGTCTATAATTGGAGTTGCTTGAATACACAGGGGTTTCGATTAAGTCAAAAGAGACCTGTTGACTTAGTCGACACCTGGAAAAACATGATTAGTTCTGACAATAAAGCTTTGAAATAACTAAGTAACAAAAATACAGAGGTCTTCCCTTTTCTCAACTCAAAGAAGTATTTTATTGCTCAATTTCCCCAATTCAGTTTACAAATTAGGGTTTACAGCTTTTAGAATTAAGAAAATACAAGTATAGAGTGAGTGAATTCGAATCCCACAAACTAGACCTTATGGGTCTTATTTATAGGTGTGGGCCAGCACCTTTCGACCCCAATGCTTTTGACCTGATCGAAAGGTGGGTGTCGTATTATCTTTAGAATGCTTCCACCTTTGTTGAAAGGTATGGTTGTGCCTTTCTTGCTTTGTAGGAGCTTTCGACTCTGTCGATGGGCTTTATCTAGGGGTTTCGAAGATGTTGCAATACTGATGGTTTCGACTATGTTGGTTGCTTCTGAACTTTTGCCTGTGTCTTAATATGTAACCCCCTTGATAATAACGGCTTCGACCGGTTTGAAAGGCTTGGTATGGCTTTCGAAAGGGTTGTTCTGGCCAATGCAGGTTTTTGAGTGGTTTGAGTGAAGGCGAAACCTTTGGTTTCGAAAGGTTTGGCGCGTGTATGAAGAGTTACCATTCACTGTCTTCGAAAGGTGTTGCTCTAACTTATTTGAAAGGTCTTCATGCACATGGAATCATCTACTTTGAAAGGTGGTCACCAAAGCGGAAGGGTGCTTTCGACCCTTTCAAAAAGTTGCAATACTTTTGAATCTTTATCGTAGCATCCTTTGACTCCTTCGAATGGTCTTGCTAGAGCTTCTTCCTCTTGTTTTTCTTTGTCTTCTGTTCAAAGTGGTTTCGACAAGGTCGAAATGAATTTTGGTAGTAACATTTGCCTCCCCCTTGCGAAAGGATGCTCTTGACTTTCCAAGTCAATCATGTCGAAACCTAGAATCTTCCCGCCTTTTAGTATTCCTGCGTGAATCTAGACTGTTCATCTGAATCTGATCGAACAGCTTGCCGTCCTTGCTAACTTTTCTTATAAATTAAGTATTCCCCTTTTCTTCTCTCATTTACCTACAAATGAGAAAAACTTCGAGCAAAATCAAAGCCTTCAAAATTTTCAAATAATCTTATTTTCCTCCATAAAAATTCAGATCTAAGTAAGTTTTATTCATTCCGCTTTTGAAATTTCTTTCTCTCTCTTTATTTCACGGTGGATTTCAACTTCAAATTTTATATAATCGGGATTTCAATTTTTGATTTTGATTTACTGAAATTTGTTCGGCTTAAATTTAACTAAAAGTACTCTTTGATACGACTTCACAGTTCGATCATATTTTCTCCCTTTTGCTAATTTTCATCCTGAACCCAATTTCTGATTCTATAGTTATTGATGTTTCGAGAAAATTTGAATTTTCATCTCAAAGATTTTGAAATTTAAATAGGTAATTCATGTTTAAATCTACTGGTTTAATGCTTTTTAAGAGTTTTTGGGTCGAAATTGAGTTTGTGGAAGAAGGATACTTAGGTTAAGTTCGCCAAGAAGTTTTGAGATGTAGGAACTAAAAATTCGATGCTAGAATTTTACCCTTTTACCCCTTCGAATGGGATTGAGGCGGCAATTTGCTATTTTGATTTTTCAGCCCCTTTCAATGGGATCAAAAGATAATCTACCGCCTAATTTCATTGACCTTGTCGAAAAGGTTGTTTAGTTCATATGAAACCAACCTCATCGACAATTCTATGCTTTCGAATCTAATATCTTTCGAAGATGTTGGTTATGCATCGTAACTCACATTTTCGAAAGCATATCTTTTGTCTCATGGGCTTCACAACCATTCATGTAAACTTGTTTCAAATTTGCTTAAGTTAGAGATAGATATACTGTATAAACTGGGTTGAAGAAAGCACACTTTATAAAACTCATGAATCGAGCCAAATGTTTCGACCTAGTCGAAACCTATTGTATTGATTGAAACTTTGTTTGTTACCATGCTTTCGAAACCATGTAGCCCTTTCGATTCTGTCGAAGCCTCTTGTTAGTAATGAGTCAAAACCTCCAATAAACATTTAGGAACTTA
Organism: Allium fistulosum; assembly: GCA_030737815.1. Taxonomy (NCBI): domain Eukaryota; kingdom Viridiplantae; phylum Streptophyta; class Magnoliopsida; order Asparagales; family Amaryllidaceae; genus Allium; species Allium fistulosum. The sequence goes on from CM060902.1 coordinate 1,032,096,549, forward strand.
ATTATTATCTTTTTCCAATATCGTCGAAACGACCCAGGTCCTTTTATCATTTTTTATCAATATGACTTTAGTTTTGAACCCTTTGACTCAATTGGTATATAGGGTTTCGACAGCATTCATGTTCTGAAATACCCCACACCCCTTAGTATCTCCAAAAAGGGCACACCAAAAGACTTGGTGCGTTATAGGTACAACTAGAGCATCACAGAGACTAAGATTCACAAGACAAATAAGTAAAAGCAGCGGAAAACATTTAAATAATAACTTATCATTCAGAATTAAACTTCATTTCAAAATAAGTCATAAAAACATAACATGTCTCAAAAATCTCTTATGTCTAATGAAAATACATCTCAGTCTCACAAAATCAAAGTACAAAAATAACAATAATAATCCCTCTCACAAGTGCCATAAGCCAAATGAAAAGGACGAAAAACAAAAGAATACATCTGAAATGAGAAAACTCCAAAAATCAATCCACAAACAACCTGAATCAACTATCCTCAACTCTACTGGCCTATGGGGAGGGGTAGGAAAGATAGGGGAGTGGGTCAGATAATAAGTCGGTGAGTGGAAGTAATTACTAGAATTTCTAAGCAAGATAAAGATAATATACTAAGCAATAGTTCTAGCATGAAAGGAAAATACAAAAAACATAAAACTCGCATAAAATACTGTTTCTAATTACGTTTGACTGTTTGCTTTGATTGCTTTAATTGTTTGCACTTGTCTTAAACTGCTGTGATTAGGCTAAAACCCTAATCCTATCTCAACTGCTAATCTTGATTAGGCTGAAATCCTAATCCTACCAATTGATCGGCCTTTCCTATCTCTGTTGTGCCACTGTGAGGCAATCATGTTGGTCCCACATCAAAAGACACCTCTTAGCGCTTAGGACGCAGTAGCGAATTATTTACCCTAATCGATGCCGCACGCTCGGTCATCGTCGATACACACTAACTGTCGCCCCCTATTTGACCCTTTATTTACCCTAATCAGCATAAGCATGCCCAGCCTCACCCACGTGTGAAACCATCAGTCCTCGACCTAAAAGGGAATGCTGCATGTACTGGTCCTAGCAAACAAATCTTCTAACTTTGCGCCCCTTGCCCAAATCCCCAAATTTGAGCTTCTATCTATTGGCCACTTATTTACCCTAATCAGCATAAGCGTACCCAGCCTCACCTACGTGTGAGACCATCAGTTCTAGACTTGAAAGGGAATGCTACCGGTATGGGCCAGCACTACTATATTTGCTTGTTAACTTAATCCAAGATCTAAGTTTTAAAATAAGCCCCTTCTATTATTTCTTTCTTTCTAATTTTAACCTACGTGTTATAATTGTTCTTGCAACTATTACTCTTATATTTTCCCTTTTTAGTTATAACCACTTGTTATAATTATGCTTGCAAATATCTCAAATTTTCCTATTTCAGTCCATCTCTATTTTATTTCAGTTTTTTTCTCATTTTTCATCTGACTTCTGTAAATTTAGTGTTTCTCTATTTTAATCCATATTTGCGAATTCTTCTCTTTTTAATATTTTATTCGCGTCAAAAGGATTAAATTTCTATAAGAAGAAACTAACATTTACATGCTAAATTCCAACTTAAAACATATGTAAATAACTGTAAATAACCGAATAAAATAGCTAAATAAAAAAAAATGAAAAGAAATTCAGAAATTTACTTAAAAACTGACTGTAAATAAACTTACATAAAAACTGTCTCAAAATTGTAGAGAAACTACAAATATTGAGAACCTTATTATTTTAAATTGCTTACAAATCTAAAATAATTACAAAACACTCACTCGTGGTCCTTAGCTCTAATCCATGGTCTTCCTTGTAACGACCCAGAATTTCTGTCATTTGAAATTCGGATATTTAATTGATTTTAAATATTCAATAGTAAATTTTATAAGTTAAATAACGAACTTTTGAATATAGTGATTTAATTGGATAATTAAATCGATTAATTTAATATTTGAAATTGTAAAAATAATTGGAATTTGAATTTAATATGAATGAAAACAAATTATAAAGTTGAATTAAATCCTATTTGAATTTGAATGATGTTGGTAAACTTTTGAAATTGAATTAAAAGTTAATTTGTAGAAATTGAATATTTTAATATTTAATTAACGAGTAAAAATAGACATTTTTGACATCGTCTCGGATTTCGACGAAACTAGTTTCATTGGATCCGTAATGTTATATTATTCTAGGATTTCAAATTTTGTGTCAATGGGATTTACGGTTTAGCCGTGGCAAGCTAAAACGCGTAGAAATTTGTTTAAGTGAATTTTAAATTTTATTAAGTCGATTCAAAAACCTATTGTAACGACCCGGAATTTTCGAACCCGAAAAATCCAGATAGTTAGGAGAAAAAGGAAAGAGATAGAAGAAGAAACAGAACAAGACACAGATTCTCACATTCGCAGCGGATTAAAATACAATATCAAATAATAATATTAGTTATACAAAGAAATCTGTATCAGTCAATTACATTTTAATATATCAGAGTTACAACATTTCACAATCACTGGACAGTTAAAATAACTCGTCCTAAATAAATAACAATATATCACAGCGGAATACACTCCATACGTTCCTGCCATCCAGCTCGCCTCCTGAGCTCCAGAACGTCCTTACCTGAAAATCTGTAATACTCGGTCTGACCCGAGCATTACATCAAAGTAACACCCGGGTCAGGCTGGAAACCAGCGTGAGTAAACCCATAATATGAAATACCAAGCGATATAACTTAAGTGAATTACCAGGGTAACTCGTACTTTTCTACGAGTTCTAATCTTATTTAAGTCAATCATTTATCTCAAAACAATATCCAAAAATCGTTATCAATTTTAAATATCCATGATACATAGCTTATTTCATTCCAGCCTGTTTGCTTCCAAATTCACATTTATAAAGAATCGAAGTGGTTTCGGGTATTTACTGATACCCGGCCCCGGTCTCTTCGAATTCAATGTCATCTCTAATCCAATTTGTTAAGTTTTAAACAATACAATTTGAATCCAAGATATCATGCAACAATTCAACTTAGATAGGCAACCTACATTATCACAGTTTAACCCTTTCATATCTCAGCACATCTCAATCGCCTATCAGAGATAAAATCAATCCAAGTCATCCAATTATCATTCAACCATCCATAGCAAGATTTTATTAGATATATAATTCCAAATTAATTTAATTAATTTCCAGTTAAATTAATTATCAACTTTATCATTTAGATTACCTTACTCCGGCATACTCAACATTTACTAATTACAACCCAATTAATAAATCATTCTTTAATCATCCATCTTAATTAATCATCCTTGATTAATTATCCTTTAATTATATTAAGTAATTAACCCTTAATTACCCCATAGATTAATTAGCCTTAACCATTCACATTAACTTTTAATTAATCTCCTTAATTAATTAATCACATTAATTAATGCTTCTTTAATTACTTAATTAAAGCAATTAATTAAGAATTAATCACTTAACCCTCTTAATCAATCATTAATTAACTATAACCCATTTAATTAATTAATCATTCCTTGATTAACTTATAGATTAATTAATTAATCTTTAATTACCTAATTAATTACCCCTGAATTATTACTAATTATTCCTTAATCACTTTCATTAAGTAGTTATCATTTAATTACCTTCATTAAGTAATAAATCTTTAATCACTTAAGACTTTGAATTAATTAAAAGATAATCATTTATCTTAATTAATTACTTTAATTATCATTAAAAATCTTTATTTGATAAACCTTGTAATTAATTTTCATTAATCACTTAACTTATCCTTTAAATTACATTAAGGATTTAAAACACTTCATCTTATTATATTTTGGAAATGAATTTAATTACATAATAATCTAATACATTTATTTTCTTTAAAACAAAATGATTTAAACATTTTAACTTTAGCATTCTAAATCTAAAAAAAAAACTGTTTAAAAACTTGTTAAAAATTGTCACTTCAAAAATCTGAAGCCACGTTCGAGTTAACCACCCAAATCCCCGAGATAAACCACTTTTCACTTCGATCCCAACCCGAGAAACTCGCTCCCCTTCTCTACTTCGAGTCTATACGAAAATATTCCCGAGACGACTTCGATTTTAACCCGAGCCATTCTTCTTCTTCCCCAACCTTGCAACCAACCAGATACCAATGTGCACGGTAACGAACGTGCACGTGCACACCCACTTTACTGACCATCTCGCCGAAGCGCCACCACCGCCCAGACTCTCGACATCTCCTGATCAAAAATACCACGACGCCGATGCTCCACAATCCTCCGATCGAAGAATCGATCCTCAAATGAACCATCGAACAAACCCGAAACCCAACCACGATGAACTGCTCTCACCTCCGACCACTATCTCGTATGCCACCTACCTTTGACGAAAACTCACACATGCAGCCACCTCCGAGCCAAACTATTTGAACTCTGGTCGCATCTTCTCTTCTCGAAACCATCGCGATGCCACCCAAAGCCGATACTACCCTTAAACCCTAAAATCGACTCGATCTCCCAATCCAAGCCCAAATCAATGATTTCGCCACGGTCGACACCTCCCCTATGTCCTCCAGCCCCTTCTAGGCCTTGCTGCACCACCTCACGACGACGAGGTCGTCAGAAAATAAATTTAGAATGGAAATTGAGTATTTCCAAATCTCTTACAATATAGATTGTTAAAAATCAAGATTTAACATCTAAAAATCCTATTCCTATAAGGGAAATCAACATGCGTACTTAAATCTTGGATTCAATTACATCGAAATTTCATGAAGATATGATATTTACTGTAAATCTTGACATAAATGAACTATACAGTAAGATTTCCACACAAATCAATTTTTAACTAAAACTATATTAAGAAATAAACATTTTCTTAGTTTGTATCAACATGCATTATGAACTAGATGATGTGATCTAGATTTTTGAATGCTTGGATGAACCAAATTTTTAGTCTGTTGATATAAGAACAGAGACATATATATATACAAACATACATACTCAATCAGTTTCATTTTCTTATACTTGCAGACAGATTTATATTCATGCAAACACTTTTCCACAACATACTTTAAGTTTTTTTTATCACATGCAATCAAAGCTAAACAGATTTAAACCTTAAATTGTTAGTTTACTCACCTGTCTTGTAAAAGCAGAGAACATGCTCCCTGATTTTGACCTCATTTCCAATTTGAAACTGAGTTGAATTGATTTCTAATTTAGTTTGCTTCAGGTTGTCCTTGAAAAGAGGTTGCTTGCTGTTTTGAATTTGAATCGATCTGATTTGAAATCTTAATTGTTGAGATGAATTGAACTTGATTTTCATCTTTGTTTTTGTTTACAGATTCTACTTCTTTTCTGATTTTGTACCTCAGATTTATAGCTTCCATTTTATCTTGTTTAGTTTGAATATGAGGAAAAGAAAATAGAAGAAGAAATGGTGATGTATATATAAAACTTTGTTTTAATTTTAATTATTATTTTTGAAAATAAAAGACAATTGACACTTGTTTACTATGCATGATATTATTCTTACAAATGTTAAATTTATGATGAGATGATTACATTTGTTAACCTTATAATGTATTTGCCTCACATTTGTTTTAAATGCATTTTATCTTGTTTATAAATGTTTGTATATATATACAAATTAAATTTTATCTCATGTTATTTATTTTAAAAAAATGTATTAAACCTTTCTTAAGTCTTATTAAAGCCTATATTTATCCTTGTCTTTTAATTAAATTTCAAATTTAGATAAATACATTCTTTTTCTCAATTTATGTTTTATATTTATATCCATACCTTCCTTGGTATTTACACATATATAACTTCTAAAAGAGAAGATTTTAAATTCTTAATTATACACTAATAATAATCATATATATTCATCCTTTTGGTTTTCAAACCATAAATTCAAATTCAATTTAAATCAACTCATATATATTAAACAAACACATATTTAATTTGTTTGAAGATAATAAGTTTTCCCATTTTTAAAAATAATAAATATTTTCCCAGATATGAATATTAATTATCAGATTTATTTGTTTTCAACTAAAAAAAATTAGTATTTTAATAGTAAAAATCAGTATTTCTATTAATTAACCCAGTTAATTATTAATTAACAGATGCTCAAAAATTCGGGTTATCACATTCCTCCCCCCTTTAAATCTTTTCGTCCTCGAAAAGGAACGAAACGATAATTTTATTACAATGTTGATTATCAGTTAAATTATTCCTTAGACATCTTAACTCTTAACTCTTTTTATTTAAATTTTTCAAAACATTTTAAAAATCTACATAATATTATCAAAATAGTTTTTTTATAAAAATACTTTTTATAACTCGATGTCTCAACCAGTCCATCCTCGTTCTCACAAAAATTCGGTCATACGTTGATCAGGCGTAAGACTGAAAATCTATCAGTACTTGGTAAACCCGTTTTCAACACCTAGTGAAAATACTTGGAAAATAATTTTATTGAAAATATGGAAAACATTTTTGAAATCGAGGAAATCCCTTTGGTGAGAATGCTCTAGAAATCATCACCCCCATCCATGGTCACAGTTACATCACGGGTTACGTTGCCATCGCAGCAAAAGTCCATGTAACTGATGACAGCATGGAACCCACAACAGATCGCAGTTACATTCCAGTGTTACGTTGCCATCGCAGCAAAAGTCCATGTAACTGTTGGCTCTCAGCGGCACACACGATTTCGCTGTCAAAATGAAACTTCTCCACTCTACATAGGTCTCAGTCTACCGATATAGAATCAAACGCAGACTGTTGGCTCTCAGCGGCACACAAGACTTTCGCTATGTTACCATAGTGTCGCAGTCTACCGATATAAAATCAAACATAGACTGTTGGCTCTCAGCGGCTCACACGACTTTCGCTATGGTCTGCAGTAGATCGCAGTGACATCGAGTTACACTGTCGTCACAGCATAACCCAAATGCCTCTGTGGGCACCAGCCCCTCGACTTTCGCTACACAAATAATCCTCAGGAACTAGTTTTGTCCGGACTCCTCATAGGATCAACTTTAGAAACCCCCCTTGGGGCTCAAGGCAGTACCACCCAGTGGCACTCCTGAGAAGTTCATTTCAAGGGAGCGCCTTTTTCCCTAGAGCTATTCTCAAAACACTTTATACTATACACTTATAGTATCTTCAAATTATATCCTTTATGATTTATATCAAAATCATCTTTACACAAAATCGATATCCAAAATCGATAGTTCCAAACTTGGCTTTCCAAAATCAAAAATTGATTTTTTCCAAAAATCAAAAGCCTTTCCAAAATCCATAGGTTCAAAAACCTTTTTCAAAATCATTCTCATAAGATCCTTTATATATATATATATATATATATCTATATATAACTTTGAAAATCTTTGGATTATTTCAAACTTGTATAAAACCTCTTTTATACTTCAAATATTTTCAAACCTTTTCTATTCTGATTATAGATTTAACAAGGGAAGATTTACCTTATATAACAAGGATATATAACTTTATTTTATTCCAAATCAAATATTTAAATTTTATAAATCTTTTATAAAGTTATTGACCATATTACTTTTTATTTCAAAAACCCTTTTACAGTTCTTATCCACAAATTTTCAATATCATTTTCATTCAAACTCGTACGATGTACACATATCAACCGTACGCTATATAAATCTGATCGCTCTTCGATCACACAATTTCTCTTCCGAACTAGTATCGTCCACCTGATTTCCTAGTGCGGACTCAGATCTGGTTTCTTGATCAGAAACCATCATTCTCCTTGCATAGTCACAACTATGATAGAGAATTTCCAGAACCAATCAAAAATCCATATCCAGGTTCGCCGTCGAAAATCGAGCGAAAAATCCCAACTCGGATGATAATACTATCTCAAAATTCTGTGTTCGAATCTGGATCAAATCACTATGCGAATAGAATAATATACGTACATCCTACGTATTTATCTTTATTGGTTATTAGCCAAATCAATTCTCTTTTCTATTCACATTTCCTTTAATTCCATTCACTTATTCTCAATTGCTTCCATTTCCAATTGAGTTATTACTACAATTACAAACAGTTTGAATTCTGACCTATTTAAATTTAAAAATAGCTTGAAAAAGTTTAAAATAGATAAGTAGTTGAAAAATAGTTATTAGTTTGTAAAATAACTGTAAAATAGTTAAGTAGGTATAAAATAGTTAGATAATTGCAAAAATAGTTTTTAAAATAGTGATTAGATATCAGTAACTGAAAAATAGTAATTAGTTTATAAGACAGTTTCAAAATAGTTAAATAGTTCCAAAATAATTGAAAAATAAGAATAGGATAGTTTGGGGTTTAAGAAGAAAGATTGTATAGTAAATAGTTTGGAAAAATATATTTGTATTAAAACAATTATTTTGAAAATAATCCAGAGCCATACTGTTTAATTTCCCATCAATTCAATTGAAATTTCCACTTCCATTTAAATTGACTCAATACTTCAATTTCCATTGAATTTGATTCAATCCCAATTCAAGTTGAATTAATCTTAATTCCTCTCCAAATTCAAATCAAATTTCATTTGATTTTAAACATATTCATTTTAATTACAATTTCAAATTATTCAAACTAATTTCAAATTGAATCCACTTCAATTTCAAATCATTTCAATTTCTATATGAATTAATCCCAATTCCCATTTGAATTTGAACTCATTCAATCTTCAATTTTATTTCAAATTAATCCAATTCAAATTTTCCATTTGAATTTTAAACTTATACATCTTAAATCACAATTCCCATTTATTCAAATCAATTTCAGTTTGAACTAATTCATTTTAAATCTCAATTTTAAACTATCTCGAATTATATAAATTCGAGTTAAATTTTTAAATGTTGATTTAATTCCTTAAATCAAATTAACCCTTATTTTTAAACCAACAATCTAAATTTTTAAACAATTAAATTTTGAGTCCAAATTTCAAAACTCCATTTTAAAGTATCTTTACTTAGCTTATTTCAAAGCTCAAATTAGAGTTCAAAACTTTTTAAATGATTAAATCTTCAGAATCCAATCAACCTTACTCAAATTTGAATTCTCCATTTTAAATTTTAAACTTCTTATTAATAAACTTCCCACTTAAGTTTAAAAAAACTTATCACATTTCCGGGAAAATTCAAAACTCAACACTTAGTGTTTACTTCAAATCATCTTTGATATTATGTATAACCTCATTTATACATTTTTATTTCCTTTACACACCAAGTTATACCTTAAATTTTTAAACCACCTTTGGTTTTAAATTCAAAACAAATTTCTTTAAAACAATTTCAAGTTTTCTGGATTTAGATTTAAAATTTCACAATTTCAAATTATCTTCAATTCCAATTTATAAGTCATATTCACCTAAAAGTTCACTTCCCTAAACATTTCATTTTACTTAATCATTTACAACATTTCATTATCAACTATGTATGATAATAACCAAGATTATCATATCTGGAAACCAATTCATTATTATCTTTATTTCTACAAATTTAATTTCAGTTTGGATCCATTTCAAACTTATCTTTATTCAATTTTAATTTGGTTGTATTTCTATTACCACTTAATTTAATTCCAATATTTTAACAACCAATTACCTTAATATTTATTAGAAAGAAATATTGCTTTATATATCAAAAGATAAACTTATATTAAAATCATTCAATTTTAAAATCATTTTAAAATCTTTATATAAGAAAATAACAAGTACACTCTCATATATAATACTCTCAACTCATTTTAGGGTACCATTGACCCTATCCTTAATGAGTAATCTCAACAGAGCCAAGGTTCTCTTAACCTGGCTCTGATACCGAATGTAACGACCTGGAATTTTCGAACCCGAAAAATCCAGATAGTTAGGAGAAAAAGGAAAGAGATAGAAGAAGAAACAGAACAAGACACAGATTCTCACATTCGCAGCGGATTAAAATACAATATCAAATAATAATATCAGTTATATAAAGAAATCTGTATCAGTCAATTACATTTTAATATATCAGAGTTACAACATTTCACAATCACTGGACAGTTAAAATAACTCGTCCTAAATAAATAACAATATATCACAGCGGAATACACTCCATACGTTCCTGCCATCCAGCTCGCCTCCTGAGCTCCAGAACGTCCTTACCTGAAAATCTGTAATACTCGGTCTGACCCGAGCATTACATCAAAGTAACACCCGGGTCAGGCTGGAAACCAGCATGAGTAAACCCATAATATGAAATACCAAGCGATATAACTTAAGTGAATTACCAGGGTAACTCGTACTTTTCTACGAGTTCTAATCTTATTTAAGTCAATCATTTATCTCAAAACAATATCCAAAAATCGTTATCAGTTTTAAATATCCATGATACATAGCTTATTTCATTCCAGCCTGTTTCCTTCAAAATTCACATTTATAAAGAGTCGAAGTGGTTTTGGGTATTTACTGATACCCGGCCCCGGTCTCTTCGAATTCAATGTCATCTCTAATCCAAGTTGTTAAGTTTTATACAATACAATTTGAATCCAAGATATCATGCAACAATTCAACTTAGATAGGCAACCTACATTATCACAGTTTAACCCATTCATATCTTAGCACAACTCAATCGCCTATCAGAGATAAAATCAATCCAAGTCATCCAATTATCATTCAACCATCCATAGCAAGATTTTATTAGATATATAATTCCAAATTAATTTAATTAATTTCCAATTAAATTAATTATCAACTTTATCATTTAGATTACCTTACTCCGGCATACTCAACATTTACTAATTACAACCCAATTAATAAATCATTCTTTAATCATCCATCTTAATTAATCATCCTTGATTAATTATCCTTTAATTATATTAAGTAATTAACCCTTAATTACCCCATAGATTAATTAGCCTTAACCATTCACATTAACTTTTAATTAATCTCCTTAATTAATTAATCACATTAATTAATGCTTCTCTAATTACTTAATTAAAGCAATTACTTAAGAATTAATCACTTAACCCTCTTAATCAATCATTAATTAACTACAACCCATTTAATTAATTAATCATTCCTTGATTAACTTACAAATTAATTAATTAATCTTTAATTACCTAATTAATTACCCCTTAATTATTACTAATTAATCCTTAATCACTTTCATTAAGCAGTTATCATTTAATTACCTTCATTAAGTAATAAATCTTTAATCACTTATGACTTTGAATTAATTAAAAGATAATCATTTATCTTAATTAATTACTTTAATTATCATTAAAAATCTTTAATTGATAAACCTTGTAATTAATTTTCATTAATCACTTAACTTATCCTTTAAATTACATTAAGGATTTAAAACACTTCATCTTATTATATTTTGGAAATGAATTTAATTACATAATAATCTAATACATTTATTTTCTTTAAAACAAAATGATTTAAACATTTTAACTTTAGCATTCTAAATCTAAAAAAAACTGTTTAAAAACTTGTTAAAAATTGTCACTTTAAAAATCTGAAGCCACATTCGAGTTAACCAACCAAATCCCCGAGACAAACCACTTTTCACTTCGATCCCAACCCGAGAAATTCGCTCCCCTTCTCTACTTCGAGTCTATACGAAAATATTCCCGAGACGACTTCGATTTTAACCCGAGTCATTCTTCTTCTTCCCCAACCTTGCAACCAACCAGATACCAATGTGCACGGTAACGAATGTGCACGTGCACACCCACTTTACTGACCATCTCGTCGAAGCGCCACCACCGCCCAGACTCTCGACATCTCCTGATCAAAAATACCACGACGCCGATGCTCCACAATCCTCCGATCGAAGAATCGATCCTCAAATGAACCATCGAACAAACCCGAAACCCAACCACAATGAACTGCTCTCACCTCCGACCACTATCTCATATGCCACCTACCTCTGACGAAAGCTCACACATGCAGCCACCTCCGAGCCAAACTATTTGAACTCCGGTCGCATCCCTCTTCTCGAAACCATCGCGATACCACCCAAAGCCGATACTACCCTTAAACCCTAAAATCGACTCGTTCTCCCAATCCGAGCCCAAATCAACGATTTTTCCACGGTCGACACCTCCCCTATGTCCTCCAGCCCCTTCTAGGCCTGGTCGCACCACCTCACGACGACGAGGTCGTCAGAAAATAAATTTCGAATGGAAATTGAGTATTTCCAAATCTCTTACAATATAGATTGTTAAAAATCAAGATTTAACATCTAAAAATCCTATTTCTACAAGGGAAATCAACATGCGTACTTAAATCTTGGATTCAATTACATCGAAATTTCATGAAGATATGATATTTACTGTAAATCTTGACATAAATGAACTATACAGTAAGATTTCCACACAAATCAATTTTTAACTAAAACTATATTAAGAAATAAACATTTTCTTAGTTTGTATCAACATGCATTATGAACAAGATGATGTGATCTAGATTTTTGAATGCTTGGATGAACCAAATTTTTAGTCTGTTGATATAAGAACAGAGACATATATATATACAGACATACATACTCAATCAGTTTCATTTTCTTATACTTGCAGGCAGATTTATATTCATGCAAACACTTTTCCACAGCATACTTTAAGTTTTTTTTTATCACATGCAATCAAAGCTAAACAGATTTAAACCTTAAATTGTTAGTTTACTCACCTGTCTTGTAAAAGCAGAGAACAGGCTCCCTGATTTTGACCTCATTTCCAATTTGAAACTGAGTTGAATTGATTTCTAATTTTGTTTGCTTCAGGTTGTTCTTGAAAAGAGGTTGCTTGCTGTTTTGAATTTGAATCGATCTGATTTGAAATCTTGATTGTTGAGATGAATTGAACTTGATTTTTATCTTTGTTTTTGTTTACAGATTCTACTTCTTTTCTGATTTTGTACCTCAGATTTATAGCTTGCATTTTATCTTGTTTAGTTTGAATATGAGGAAAAGAAAATAGAAGAAGAAATGGTGATGTATATATAAAACTTTGTCTTAATTTTAATTATTATTTTTGAAAATAAAAGACAATTGACACTTGTTTACTATGCATGATATTATTCTTACAAATGTTAAATTTATGATGAGATGATTACATTTGTTAACCTTATAATGTATTTGCCTCACATTTGTTTTAAATGCATTTTATCTTGTTTATAAATGTTTGTATATATATACAAATTAAATTTTATCTCATGTTATTTATTTTAAAAAAATGTATTAAACCTTTCTTAAGTCTTATTAAAGCCTATATTTATCCTTGTCTTTTAATTATATTTCAAATTTAGATAAATACATTCTTTTTCTCAATTTATGTTTTATATTTATATCCATACCTTCCTTGGTATTTACACATATATAACTTCTAAAAGAGAAGATTTTAAATTCTTATTTATACACTAATAATAATCATATATATTCATCCTTTTGGTTTTCAAACCATAAATTCAAATTCAATTTAAATCAATTCATATATATTAAACAAACACATATTTAATTTGTTTGAAGATAATAAGTTTTCCCATTTTTAAAATAAATAAATATTTTCCCAGATATGAATATTAATTATCAGATTTATTTGTTTTCAACTAAAAAAAATCAGTATTTTAATAGTTAAAATCAGTATTTCTATTAATTAACCCAGTTAATTATTAATTAACAGATGCTCAAAAATTCGGGTTATCACACCTATCTTCCAAATACGATCGAATTGGCTCTCGATATATATCCCATTGTGTTCGGAATAGGGGTAAAACATTATAAACGCAAGGCGGAAGGCTTCGTTTGGAGTCTGGAAAAATTTCGGATGAATAGTGCGTGAGAATTTTCTATAAAAGGACCTCATTTTATGGAAATTGCTCAAACCCTAATTATCAAATCCTAGCCGCCGCCATTTATTTTCAATGGCCAGAAAATTTCATCCTTCTTCCTCGATTATCTTCAAATCTATGCATTTATACGAGAAACTTCCTAAATGAAAAATGAAGAGGACGACGAGATCTTCAAGATCAATGGTGGTGATCGTCTGATTCGTGACGTAGAGGGAGAAATCAAGCCGCATTCACCTGCCGTTCAACGATGTTTTTTGAAGCATGTGCATGACCGAGCTCGGCGAGGCTTCGGCCGAAGGAGGAGCTCATGGAGGCGCATCGCGTGGTGCCGTCCGATCATCTCCTCGACGAATGGAGTGGTCGCGGTTATCAAAGATTTCGAACGACAATTGGGTTGTTTTGAACGTGGAGATACCTGAGAACAAGAAGATGCTAATAGCAGTCGAGATCTGCTTGATCAAAACAAACGGCCACGATGAAGCAAAGGTTTAAAAAAAATAAAAAGAATTTGAAATTAATTTATATAAATTCGTATAAACTTCTAAACATCATAACTTCTTTATACGAGGTCCGTTTTTGATGAAACAAGTTGCGTTGGGTCCATATTGACGAGCACTACATTTTAGAGCTAGTTTGGAGTTGATTGGAGCTAGTGTAAATTTTAGGTAAAATGAAACGCCTATTTAATTTTATTCGGAATAAATCATTGCAACTACTATTGGAACCAAAGTGAGTACAACTCACTCTTTCTGACTCACTGATATTTTTATATAAGTGAGAATAAATTTATTTATGCTAATTGATGATGTTTTGGATGATATATGATATATTATATATATTATCTATATATTGATTGTTATTTGGATATATTCCTGCCTATTGGAGCAGATGAGACCCTATACGTTCCCGTGTATGAGCGGATGATCTTTTGTACACGCGTCTTCCTTAAAGCGGACATTGTACACATATTCTCATATGTATATTTGTTGCAGGTGACAGGTTGGAGGGATCCAACTGGATTCCTCACCAGTATCGGTTTTATTTACAAATATTGATATATATGCTGTTATCATATGATATATGATGTTTTGGATGCTGTGATTGATGTATTTAGTGCTATTGCAGTATTGGGCCTATTTTTGGTAATTTAAAAATATTAAAGTGATGATTTCCAAATTAAATGGGATTTTCAAGTGATTTTGAAAATATACGTTTTGTTGAATTTTGAATTGTAAAGGAAATAGGTTTATATTAAATAAATAAATATTATAATTTTGATGTTATAAAAATTATGGTTTTGTGAAATGTATCAAAATGTGATTTTTGAAATATGAAGTTGATCATTTTGTAAATTAAGTTAAATTGATTATTTTTGACTTATTATAAATGGTTTATTTATAGATAAGATTTATAAAATTGATATTTTATAAATAAAAATACTGGAATTATAAAGGAGTTTTATAAGTGTTAAAATGAAGTTATAAATGGATTTTATAAGTGAATAAGATTTATAATTGATAAAGTTGTAAAAAGAATGAATTTGTAGATAAATGATTTATAAGTAATTAACTTATAATTGGATTTTGGCTGTAAATGAGATACAAATGGAATTGGTCAATAAAGGAATTTTTATAAATGGAAGTTTTTATAAAATAGATATGTGATTTATAAACATTGTTTTATAAATTCGAAATCAATTGAAATTGATAAGTTAAATATGGAAGTTTATTAAAGGAATTATATTGACGATTTTGGACAATGGATAATCCTTTAATAAATGTATAGAAGTATTGAATTTGGTAAGCGAATTATACTCACAATTTTGGACAGTGAATAATCTTTTAAATTAAATAAATGTTTTGAAAAGTGATATTTTTAATGGAGTTAAATGGTTTGAAGATATTTTAAAATGTGTTAAGTATCGAATACATAGATTTCAACATTCATTGTTGAAATAGACGTTTTCGAGAAGTAAGGAAATGATGGACTATAACACTGTTGTTATAGTAAATGATTTTCGAAAGAAGATGTTTTGTATAGTATATGGGATTTATATATCTATCTAATTTTTGAATCCCTATAGTAGTGATTTTGGGTTGTCGTAACGATGTTTTACGCAGCATCCGTTTTGACCCAAATAAGTATGTTTTCCTTAAAGAATAAAATATATACTTAACCATGATTTAAGTATATGTAATAATTTTCTAAGTGTTGAAAATAAATGGATTTGTGAATCACTTATTATTAAATAAGTATATGGAAATGATTTCCAATATAGAATATTGAAATTGTTTTGAGAATATATCTTTTTAAAGATAAATTGAAGTGAATATTTGATAAGTGATTTAATTAATGAAAAATTAATTAAAAAGGCCTAGTGATTGCTTATGGTGCTAAATATTTGTTTGTTTGCTTTGATAGTTAAATAACCGACTATCAAATTTTCCCAAATTTTAGTTCCTCGGCTTGATGTGAGAACTATTTAGTCATACACTTAGTACGTAGCCATCTGTGTAGGCTTGATTATCGTTTGTGTTGAGGATGTTGATTCGTGTAGTGTGGAGTATTACTCTAATCTATTGAGCTTCCTTCTTAGCCGAAGGATAGCAAGTTGAAAGTTGGAAACGTGATAAGTCTATGAGATAGTTTATTTGTGAGGTTGAGAAACGCTTTTGCGTTGCTGGTGCGAAGAGACCGGGATCGGTTTATCCGAAAACCACTTCGGACCACCATATATGCGTTCGATTGTGCAGGTTATCGATGATATTGATGTTTATGATTTTCATAGTGGGGGACTACTTGTTGATCGTTTGGGGTTAAAATCCCAATATACATCCAACAGCATTAGTCTCTTCGTTATGAAATATCCATTGCAAGGGATGTCGCTACTAATCCTAGGGATTCACCAATAGGATGTGGTAGGAGAGTACCTTCGGTTTGTCCTATTCCTGGACAACTTGTATGGACGAGTGTCTGACATTGCATTTCTAAAGATTATGTACATTGGTTTTTACAAACGTACATCAGTTGGTGGCGAAGAAGGCAACTTCTCTTAGCTTAACACACTCCTTGAGACATATGAGCTCAAGATTGTATTTTTGTGGAAGGCAATTAGTAGTCAACGGAAATGGCCGTGTGGCATTCAATGTGATGTGATATGTGATTTGTGAAAGGTAATCGTTACCTCAGGCCTCATCTACCGAAAATGACCGAAACAGGGTTAGATGCAGCAAGGCTAAGTAGGTCATTCCCAATTAGGATTTGAACATCCTCTTCAAGATATATTTCTTCCCGCTATGACGTTCGGGATGTAAATTAATGTGGTTTGTATGCTACGAGGGCTCTCGGAAAAGGTCGGTAACGACCGAAGGATGACATATTCGGTACCATCTAGTTATAAAGGTAGGCCGGTCTTGTTTTGGTAAAGGAACTTTGTGATGGTTTCTCGGTACATTCCTCTAGAGATGTACCCTTCGGAAGGTAGTCCCTTCACCTGGTCATTTGTATGGAAATCCAAACTCCGCTACGTGCCTGCCAATTTGTTTGTAGAGCCTAGTATGCTGGAATTTAATAATGGTAACAATTTCGGCTATTTTAATATTATTTGTATACTAGACACTAGTATAATATCAGATGATTTGATATGAATGGTTTTAGTTATCATAAGGAAAAACAAGTTCGTGTTTATGTGTGGGCGTGTCTTACGAGATACTTTTGTTTTGAAAAGAAAAGTTTTGGTAATCTAATAAATTCAATTGATTGTGTTTCTCACGCTGGTTTACCAGAATGATCCGGGCGTTCTTCCCTTTCAATGCTCGGATCAGACCGAGTATATTTACAGGTTCAGATTTGGTGCTTTTAGAGCTTCAGTAGGAGAACTGGAGATCTTCATTTTCGTATATACGTATCTATTTTGATTTTCCGCTTTGCGCATTGTTGTTGTTTATATTATCAGCAATTGTAAGGACGGGTTATTATAACTGTCCAGGCTGATGATTAGTGATTGATTGTTGAACTCTGATTGATGTATGTATATATAGTTTCTATTTTGTAAGATCATTGATAAGATATTATATGTTTTCCTCTGCGATGTGAGATTTTGTATTGTTCTATTTGGTTCTATCTTCTCTCTTTCTTCTCTTCTCTTCTTCTCTCTTCTTTCTTTCTCCTGACTTTCTGTCAGTCTATGCTTTTTGGGTCGAACATGTGTGGTTTATTTTCGATTCAAAGGGTACGGATTTGCGGGTCGTCACATTTGGTATCGGAGCTTAGATTTAGCATATTCCTAGGCTTTGATGTGTACTCAGTATAGATTGGGCCAGTAGCACCCTAGATTGAGTTTGAGTTTATTATATATATGAGCGTGTATATGTTAGTGTTATAAAACATTTTATATTTTTTTTGCTTATCCGTTGATTTGTTTGTGAATTCTGGTCGGTATGTGGAATGACATATTATCGATAGGAATTTCTAAACACTTAAACGAGTCAAGTCGACATAGTATTATTTTTATATTGGGTAAATGAAATAATTTTACCTCGATTATATTTTGTATATAAAGGAAATAATTTTTCGGAAATTATTATAGTATATATAAACGAATTGTTTGGTTGTTTGAAAATGTAAATATATATAAGTTAATAAAAGCTGTTTGAATAATCCAAATAAAACAACAATTGAAAAGGAATAAATTATATAAGCAAATGAATTATATAGTATGGAATTATAATTAAAATTATTTACAATTGTGAAATAATCTTATATATAAGGAATGAAACAAAATGAGTATATTTATAAATATGAGTTATAAATAAAAAATGAATTTAAACTAAGAATTTGAGAATTTGAATCCTGTTGATTTTGGAAGTTATTTTCAAAAGTTAAAGAGGTTATATTATTATAAATCTAAATAAGATAAATAAATTTGGAATGATCTTATATAAATAAAGTAAAATAGTGAAATTATATAAGTAAAAAAAGTTTATAAATGTGATTAATAAATAATAAAAGGATTTTGAAAGAATATAAAGCACTGAATCACTACTGTTGCTGGGAAATAATAAGGGTGATGACTGTAGCATCATCAATATCATTTTCGAGTTTCTATGTGATTGATTTGCTACTAATAGTAACTTGAAATTTTTAGTTTTTTTTATAAACAAATTTGAATTTAAAATCTAAGTTGAAATTGATAAATATAACTAAGATGAGTTTTGTACTTATAATATGAAATAAAAATTTAATTTTAGTAAAGTTAGATAAATTAGATTGAATTTGAACAGGATTAGATAAGTTGTTGAAATGGAAAATTAAACTTAAGTGGTAAGTGATTATATAGTATGAATTTGGATGTTTAAATATATAAGTGGTATAACTTATAAAATGAGAAAATGTAAGTAAAACCAATTGTTAAAATGGTTAAACAATTTTGTTAAGCAAAACAAAATCTGAATTTGAATAAGTGATGAAAGTTGACTTAAGTAAAAGATAAATAAAATGATCTTTGAAAAAGAAATTTAACTCAAGTAAAGAAAAAGAAATGAGCTAATAAAATGAGTTAAATAAAATAGAATTTGAATTAAACTACAAGTGAACTTAAGTTGTATCGTGAAAGTAAATGTAAGTAAGAATGAAATGTTGTGAAGATATATAACTTAAGTGATTTTGAATTTAGTTGAACTTGATAGTTAAATGAATTAGCAATTGAATTAATGAATAAATTGAATTGGACTAATGAAATAAATTAGTAAATAAAATATGGATTGAATTATCAATCGAATATAGATGAATTGATATGGAATAATGAATGTAAGTGTTAATTCATTAAAAGCTAATGAAATTGGGAATTGAATAGTTGAATGAAAGTCAATTAGATATTAAACCAATTGAAATTAAATGTGTTAAACCAAATTGAATGTAAACGAAGTAAAAATGAATGTTGAGTGTAAAGTAAAGTAAATAAATTTGGTTATGTTGGTTATACATTGGTTGTTAGATGGATGTTAATTGATTGTATAGAAATTCATATGAAATTGAATTAATGAAATTGAAAGCTAAATAATTGAATCCAAATTGGAAGTTAAGTGAATCTAAATAGAATTTAATTTGATTTGAATTGGAAGTGAACTAACATGAATATAAATTAGTGAATGTAAACTAATTGAATATGAATGAATAGATGTTAGTAAGTCCAATGTTAATGAATCAAATGTGATTAAATTGAAAACCAATTCAATGAATATTAATGAGAAGTGAATTTATATTGATTTGGTTATGGATTGATTGGATAGATATTGGGTTGTTGGATGTTAGTTGGATGATAATTGTTTGATGGTTGAATTTGTTGTTTTTGATTGCATTTGCTATATTGGCATGTATAGTTGTTGTATTGGTATATGTTGTATATTGATATTACTTTCCATATATGTTTCTCATTTATTTGTTGAGTGTTTAGTAGGTGTGGATGGTGTAAGCTTTGCATTTGGAGCTCGCTTTCGCGCTATATTAGCCGTATATGCTCGCTACTAATACATAAGGTACATATCTCAGATTACATATCATATTTTTATTTTATTTTTCCTACGGGATGCCTCATCCTCGAAGATGAGATCCGTGCAGTTAAAGCGCTCAGCAGATTCAAAGCGGTGGAGGTGCAAAAAGTCATAGCGGGAATACAGCGAGGATATAGCGGGATATAGCGGATTGCTCTAAAATAGCATATAAAACTTGTACTTAATGTTTTTACAAATATATAAATGGTAATTAAATGAAAAATTATCATTCAAATTGAATTATAATTAGTACATAAATAATTTTAAATAAAAACATGTGCGGATATACTTTAAATAAACGTAAAACTGTTATATAACATAATTAAATTTAGTAGAATATTAGAGTATGTTCATTTCTGAAAATATATTAAAAATTAAATCAAATAAATTAGTTTCATAATTTTTATAATGTATAAATGCAATTTTTCATTTCATTTTATTAAAGAAGATATAGTGGAAATAGTGGAATATAGCGGGAATAACGGGATATAGCGGAAATAGCGGGGCTTAAAGCGGAAAGGCTATATTTTGGGGCTATATGGAAAAATCGTAGCGGTAGAAATCCGCTATGAGATATAGCGGGGTAATAGTGGGGCATTAACTACACAGGATGAGATATATATTTGTGATATATATATGTTGTGATTTTACTATGATCGAACCGCGCAAAGGAGGCTGTGGCGAATTTTTTAAAAATTTAAGGCGTTAGAAATTTTTTGGGAAAATTAGAAAAATTTTGATAACCAAAATTTTGATTTCGAGTTAAAAGTTAAATGATATTGGTTAGTTTTGAAAAGATAACTAAGTATTAATTTGAAAACTTAGGAGAGTTTTGCAAGAAGTTTAACTAATGGATTTTGAAAAAAGTTAAAAGGTTAAAATGATTTTGATATCTAATTTGAACAAATTTGTTTTTGAAAAGTTAATGGATTTTGTGACTTTTACTTACTTGGTAATTTGGAGGACGAAATTCTTTTAAGTAAGGGAGAATGTAACGACCCAGAATTTCTATCATTTGAAATTCGAATATTTAATTGATTTTAAATATTCAATAGTAAATTTTACAAGTTGAATAACGAACTTTTGAATATAGTGATTTAATTGGATAATTAAATCGATTAATTTAATATTTGAAATTGTAGAAATAATTGGAATTTGAATTTATTATGAATGAAAACGAATTATAAATTTGAATTAAATCCTATTTGAATTAGAATGATGTTGGTAAACTTTTTAAATTGAATTAAAAGTTAATTTGTAGAAATTGAATATTTTAATATTTAATTAATAAGTAAAAATAGAAATTTTTGAAACGGTCTCGGATTTCGACGAAACCAGTTTCATTGGATCCGTAATTTTATATTATTGTAGGATTACAAATTTCGTATCAATCGGATTACGGTTTAGCCATGGCAAGCTAAAGCGCGTAGAAATTTGTTTAAGTGAATTTTAAATTTAAATAAGTCGATTCGAAAACTATCTTCCAAATACGATCAGATTGGCTCTCGATATATATTTCATTGTGTTCGGAATAGGGGTAAAATATTATAAACGCCAGGCGGCATGCTTCGTTGGAGTTTGGAAATTTTTTGGATGAATAGTGCGCGAGAATTTTCTATAAAAGGACCTCATTTTCTGGAAATTGCTCAAACCCTAATTATCAAACCCTAGCCGCCGCCATTTATTTTCAATAGCCAGAAAATTCCATCCTTCTTCCTCAATTATCTTCAAATCTTTTTAAAGATAAATTGAAGTGAATATTTGATAAGTGATTTAATTAATGAAAAATTAATTAAAAAGGCCTAGTGATTGCTTATGGTGCTAAATATTAGTTTGTTTGCTTTTGTAGTTAAATAATCGACTATCAAATTTGTCCAAATTTTAGTTCCTCGGCTTGACGTGGGAACTATTTAGTCGTACACTTAGTACATAGCCATCTGTGTAGGCTTGATTATCGTTTGTGTTGAGGATGTTGATTCGTGTAGTGCGGAGTATTACTCCAATCTATTGAGCTTCCTTCTTGGCCGAAGGATAGCAAGTTGAAAGTTGGAAACAAGATAATTTTATGAGACTTAGTTTCTTTGTGAGGTTGAGAAACGCTTTTGCGTTGTTGGTGCGATGAGACCGGGATCGGTTTATCCGAAAACCACTTCGGACCAACGTATATGCGTTCGATTGTGCAGGTTATCGATGATATTGATGTTTATAATTTTCATAGTGGGGGATTGTTTGTTGATCGTTTTGGGTTAAAATCCCAATATACATCCTGTAGCAGTAGTCTCTTCGTTATGAAATATCCATTGCAAGGGCTGTCGCTACTAATTCTAGGGATTCCCCGACAGGATGTGGTAGGAGAGTACCTTCGGTTTGTCCTGTTCCTAGACAACTTGTATGGACGAGTGTCCGACATTGCATTTCTAAAGATTACGTACATTGGTTTTTACAATCGTACATCAGTTGGTGGCGGAGAAGGCAACTTCTCTTAGCTTAACACCCTCTTTGAGACGTATGAGCTCAAGGGTTGTATTTTTGTGGAAGGCAAGTAGTAGTCAACGGAAATGGCAGTGTGGCATTCAAAGTGATGTGATATGTGATTTGTGAAAGGTAATCGTTACCTCAGGCCTCATCAACCGGAAATGACCGAAACAGGGTTATATGCAGCAAGGCTAAGTAGGTCATTTCCAATTAGGATATGATCATCCTCTTCTAGATATATTTCTTCACGCTATGACATTCAGGATGTAAATTAATCTGGTTTGTATGCTATGAGGGCCCTCGGAAAAGGCCGGTAACGACCGAAGGATGACATATTCGGTACTATCTAGTTATAGAGGTAGGCCGGTCTTGTGTTGGTAGAGGAACTTTGTGATGGTTTCTCGGTACATTCCTCTAGAGATGTACCCTTCGGAAGGTATTCCTTTCACCTGGTCATTTGTATGGAAATCCAAACTCCGCTACGTGCCTTCCATTTTGTTTGTAGAGCCTAGTATGTTGGAATTTAATAATGGTAACAATTTCGGCTATTTTAATATTATTTGTATACTAGACACTAGTATAATATCAGATGATTAGATATGAGTGGTTTTAGTTATCGTAAGATAAAAACATGTCCGTGTTTATGTGTGGGCGTGTCTTACGAGATACTTTTGTTTTGAAAAGAAAAGTTTTGGTAATCTAATAAATTCAGTTGAGTGTGTTTCTCACGCTGGTTTACCAGACTGATTCGGGCATTATCCCCTTTCAATGCTCGGATTAGAGCGAGTATATTTACAGGTTCAGATTTGGTGCTTTTGGAGCTTCAATAGGAGAGCTGGAGATCTTCATTTTCGTATACACGTATCTGTTTTGATTATCCGCTTTGCGCATTGTTGTTGTTTATATTATCAGCAATTGTAAGGACGGGTTATTATAACTGTCCAGGCTGATGATTAGTGATTGATTATTGAACTCTGATTGATGTATGTATATATAGTTTCTATTTTGTAAGATTATTGATATGATATTATATGTTTTCCGCTGCGATGTGAGATTTTTTATTGTTCTGCTTGGTTCTATCTTCTCTCTTTCTTCTCTTCTCTTCTTTTCTCTTATTTCTTTCTCATGACTTTTCGTCAGTCTGTGATTTTTGGGTCGGACATGTGTGGTTTATTGTTGATTCAAAGGGTATGAATTTGCGGGTTGTCACATTCCTGGATCCACTTCTAGGGCGTAAAATATTTTTATCAAAAATATTTCCTCCCCAGAAATTTTTTTTATTTATGATTTAGCCTCAGGCAAAGAACTCAATTGGGAGAAAATCCGAATGAGAAAAATAGCTAGGCCTAGGTGTTTGCTCCAAAAATGGTCACAAACCCCAAATATCATGAAAGCACCAGTTCACAATCACAGATTACAGATAATGAATATGTAGAGAGGTAAGAATGGAGAACATTCAGAAAATTCAACAGATCGCAGTAAACAACACAAAATTTATAGTGGTTCGGCGATCTTGCCTACGTCCACTCTGAAGTTGATGATTTTATTGATGTTCACTTGATGATTTCAATTGATTACAGCAGATTACAGTCGATAATGATGATTTACAGCAGTGAAATTCGTTAGTTGTAGTAGCTATGAAGTTTAGATCTGGATCCGGCAGAGTCTAGGCGTTGGAGAGCTCAAAGAAGAAGTAGCCCCCATTTCTGTATGTCCTGGAGCTCTATTTATAGGTGTAGGAGGCTGGTATTTCGCTCAGATCTCGGGAGACCCTCTCTGGCACGTGACCAGGCCCGCGCGCCCAAGCCCGGGAAGTTTCGGCCCGATCCGTGATCGATACGAATGGATTTCGTATCGATCAAGATTGTGTCCGATGGAGTCGAAATTTGGCGTGGACATTCTTTAGCATGAACGTAGTCTTCTGTGAAAATTTCATAGCATTTGGACTTGTAGATTAGGAGATATGATCGATACGAAATGGGATTCTCGGTTGGCCGTTTCATTCGATTCCCTTATTTCGACTCGCTCTTGTTTGACTTGCTCTCGTTTGCATCGCTGTCCGACTCGGTCTTGTTCGAGTCGCTACTCGACTCGATGACGTGGCGTTTGAACCTTTGGATCACTCCTCCTTTGATGCCGCTTTGATCGAGTCATTCTTGGACTTTTCCTTTTTCGTATCGATAGAAACTCAACCTCGGTCGATTGATTCGAATATGGCAACTCGATGGATTCGATCAGAAGATCCACGATAGATACGAACTGCATAGGAGACGGAGTCGAAGGTGATCGATATGGACTATGGTTTCGTATCGATGGAGTCGAACTGTTGTTTTCTGAAGGATGCGGAGCGAGTCGAACAGAGGCTCTGAGATGGAGTCGAATAGGAGCGAGTCGAACAGTGGTTCTGATATGGATGCGAAGCGCAGTGAGTCGAAGTAGGCACTCCTGATGGATTCGAACTGAGCGAGTCGAACGCGAGGCTGTTTTTATTCAATCTTGCATCGATCGTAACTTGAGCATACTAACTTGGATTGACTTGAAATTTGGAACGTTGGCTCTCATAGCTTTGCTTGTCGTGCCATGTCGATTGCAGCTTGATCCGGGCTCGGAAAAAATTCATCAATATCCATGGTGAACCTGTGCGTACTCGATATTCGGAATGAGCGATCCTTGGTTTCCTGTTAATCTTTTGGTATCACGGCCTTGCTAAAAGGCGGGATAACACTTGCCCCCCAAAACATGCCTTGCGGTAGGAAGGTTTGTTTTGTAATGCCATAAGCTGGATGTTCATATCCTGTCAATGACCTGCAAAGAAATTGGTAGTCTTATCTGACTGTGAATGACGATCGTTCGGGATCGTATGTCATTCGAGGTAGTATAAGACCGTTCGGGGTCGGATGCCGTTCGCGGCGAATGGTGACCGTTCGCGGTCTGGTTGCCGTTCGAGGCGATTTGTGATCATTCGCGATCGGGTGTCGTTCGAGGCGAACTGTGACCGTTCGCGGTCGGGTGCCGTTCGAGGCTAATTGTGACCGTTCGCAGTCGGGTGCCGTTCAAGGCGAATTGTGTGTGCCCGGGGAGGGACTTGGTATCATTGGTGCCAGATTTCACGTTCGAGTGAGTTTCTTAACTGTTCGTTATGACGGTTTATCGCCATCTCAGAGCATGCCTGAGGATCGTTCGCGGTCCCATACATGTATAAGTAGCTTAGCCATTGTGGAATCATATGTGGTGGATTTTTATTCAGAATAAGTCTTCCAACATAAATCTCAAACAAAATCGAGTCTAAATATGAGAAACAGAAAACAAAAGAAAAACAGGGACGTCAAAGTGCAAACACCTACATTGATGCGGTTTATAGTCATATCAGAGCATGCCTGAGGATCGTTCGCGGTCCTGTACGTGTGTAAAAAAGACTTAATAGCGTTGGTGTGGTGTTTGCTACTTATTCGTCATTATCCCAATCAATTGATGACAAGTTGACGCCTCGATCCTGAGTCGTCCCCAGCAGGTGTAGGTGGTGGTCGCTCCCGTTCCACCATTGTTTTTCCCCTTCTTACATACTGCGATAGCAAACCATTCCGGATATGTCCCTCAACCTCATCTTTCAAGTGTCTGCAATCATTTGTGCTATGACCATTCAGCTGGTGGAATAAGCAGTACTTGTCTGACCTTCTTTCATTGTTGGTCGGATCCCTTCTCATTGGCTTTCGATAAGGAATCTGACCCATGGTGTCCTGGTAGATTCGCTCCAAAGTCTCACTCAACTCCGTATAAGAGGTGAATCTTGGTTCCTTTCATGGTCGCGTCGGTCCATCCCTATTAGCCTCAGCCTTTCGTTTCCCTTTACCAGTCCATGAATCTGTTCTAGGAGTATTTTCACCCTTGACTGCATAAACCTCGGTTCCTTCTCCTTCCTCTCTTTTAGCTTTTGCATCCTCTAATCGTAAAAGTCCTTCAGCCTCGTTATAAAATTCTCCCAGATCCATAGGTGATCCCTTGTCAATGAATTCTTGAATTTTGTGCCATCAGCTATGCCAGATACAGCTGCCATCAAAACTATGGATTGATCGGGTCGATCCACCGATGCTGCCGCCGCATTGAATCGTGTCAGAAAGTTCCTCAAAGATTCCCCGGTTCTTTGTTTTAGCGCTGCCAAACTCATCACATTCTTGAGTCTTGAAATGTGAACCCTGAACAGCCTCATGAACCTTTCAATCAAATCGATCCATGTTCTAATGGAACCACTCTCCAATTGTCTGAACCATAATGTTACTATGTCTGTCAGATACAACGGGAAACACCTGGCCATGACTTCCTCTGATGCCCCCAGTACCTCCATGTGTCGCATATACCTCGTCAGATGAACAGCAGGGTCTGTCCTTCCATCATACACCTCCAATGTCGGTAGCTTAAACTCTGGTGGATTCCTGGCTTGCCTGATTGTAGGAGCAAAGGGACTCCTATTCACATCCTCCAGATCTCTATTCACTAGTCCGCCTCTCATGGCTCGTCTGACCATCTCCTCCAATCTGTCACTATCTCCAAGTTGTAGTCCTTGCCCATTGTTTCCGATTTGCCCCCCGAGTTCACGAGGAATTCCTGGAGTCTACTCTCCTGAACGAGCATTCGCTTCTCTATCAACGCCGCGTTGCACGGCTCCTCCTGGTACTGCTCCTGGGATTTGGTCAACATGCTCTGGGTAAGTGCCCCCTAGTTCTGTGGTTGTGCCAGATGGTCCTACTCCGTTCTGAACTCTGGTTGCTCCTTGTTTTTGCGCTCCAAGCTGCCCAATCTGAAGAAGCAAGTTCTGGATCATTTCCTTTTGTCTTTTCATCATTGTCTCTATCTCATCCCTGGTGATGAAGAATGATGTCTGATTTGCACCTGAGGAAGCCTACTGACTTCCTTCACGCTGACTTCTCTCCGCCCTTTGTCTTTTATTTGATTGTCTTGTCATAGCTTTTCAGATCTGAATTCTTTATGCCTTCAAATTCAACTTCCAAATGATAGAATCCCTAAATTAGCCTTCTCGGTGAAAGCACCAAAGTATTTGCGCCAAAAATGGTCACAAACCCCAAATATCATGAAAGCACCAGTTCACAATCACAGATTACAGATAATGAATATGTAGAGAGGTAAGAATGGAGAACATTCAGAAAATTCAACAGATCACAGTAAACAACACAGAATTTATAGTGGTTCGGCGATCTTGCCTACGTCCACTCTGAAGTTGATGATTTTATTGATGTTCACTTGATGATTTCAATTGATTGCAGCAGATTACAGTCTATAATGATGATTTACAGCAGTGAAATTCGTTAGTTGTAGCAGCTATGAAGTTTAGATATGGATCCGGCAGAGTCTAGGCGTTGGAGAGCTCAAAGAAGAAGAAGCCCCCATTTCTGTATGTCCGGGAGCTCTATTTATAGGTGTAGGAGGCTGGTATTTCGCTCAGATCTCGGGAGACCCTCTCTGGCACGTGATCAGGCCCGCGCGCCCAAGCCCGAGAAGTTTCGGTCCGATCCGTGATCGATACGAACGGATTTCGTATTGATCAAGATTGCGTCCGATGGAGTCGAAATTTGGCGTGGACATTCTTTAGCATGCACGTAGTCTTCTGTGAAAATTTCATAGCATTTGGACTTGTAGATTAGGAGATATGATCGATACAAAATGGGATTCTCGGTTGGCCGTTTCGTTTGATTCCCTTATTTCGACTCGCTCTTGTTCGACTCGCTCTCGTTCGCATCGCTGTTCGACTCGGTCTTGTTCGAGTCGCTGCTCGACTCAATGACGTGGCATTTGAACCTTTGGATCACTTCGCCTTTGATGTCGCTTTGATCGAGTCATTCTTGGACTTTTCCTTGTTCGAATCGGTAGAAACTTAACCCCGGTCGATTGATTCGAATATGGCAACTCGATGGATTCGATCAGAAGATCCACGATGGATACAAACTACATAGGAGACGGAGTCGAAGGTGATCGATACGAACTGTGGTTTCGTATCGATGGAGTCGAACTGTTGTTTTCTGAAGGATGCGGAGCGAGTCGAACAGAGGCTCTGAGATGGAGTCGAAGTGGAGCGAGTCGAACGCGAGGCTGTTTTTATTCAATCTTGCATCGATCGTAACTTAAGCATACGAACTCGGATTGACTTGAAATTTGGAACGTTGGCTCTCATAGCTTCGCTGGTCATGTCTTGTCGATTGCAGCTTGATCCGGGCTCAGACAAATTACATCGATATCCATGGTGAACCTGTGCGTACTCGATATTCGGAATGAGCGATCCTTGGTTTCCAGTTAATCTTTTGGTATCACGGCCTTGCTAAAAGGCGGTATAACACTAGGGTTCTATTTATAGTGTGACTTAGGGATCTCAGGCCATTGGATTTGAAGATTTAATCTGGTGCAACCACGTCATAGGCTCACTAGGAACCATTGGATGCAGGTACGAATGCACAGGATTTCACAAAAATCGGGTCTTCGGCTCATTCCTAGATGAAAAATCGTCCAGAAAGAAAGGCGGGTCGACCTGTGTTCATTGGGGGTCAACATATGTTCATTGAGGATCGACCTGACCCTAGCAAGGGTCGACCTATGCCCCCCTCCCTATTTTTTTTAATTATATATTCTGATTTCATATTCCTCTCGTAACTTCTTCATACTAGGTCAGATTTCGACAAGTTATATATGAAAATTGCTCAGAAAATTACCACGGACCCAATGGTGCAACTCCCATGGCTCAATTATGACAATTTCCCAACCCTATTTTATTATTCAATTAATTTATTAATTAATTATTATTACTCTAATTTTTCGGGTTGTTACATTCTCCCCTCCTTAAAGGATTTTGCCCCCGAAATCTCCAAGGACAGAAGAATGAAATAAATATTTTCATCCAAATTCCACAACCACATATTCAACAATCATCCATTACATTCATTGTCCTTAAGCTTTTTAATGCAATTTGTGATATATGCAATAGTGTAGTGTCAATGTCCCTAACTAATGCACGAACTCCTTTTTATGCACTCATGTCCATGCCATGTATCCAAATGAATGCAAATTCCATAATGACAACTGATAGTTCTATATGCGTACTACAATCATCATCCAAATGCAACAATCATATGATAATCACCCATTTATAGCAATCATGAAATTAAAATGCAAGTGCACACACATCCATATGCATATGCTTTAGTGACCTAGTTAGGCCGATCTCTAAGAGATAATAATGCCTAGTGTGTGTTTATGCGTCCATTAGCATCCACTAGCAAACATTTGTAAGTAAATAAAAATTTAAATTAAATATTGGGATGATATTTAATTTGAATTCTGTTAAATAAAGTGAAGTTGAAGAATTTGTTCAGGTTGGACTAAATAAAATAAAGTTTGGAAAATAAAATTTGATTTAGATATAAAATAAATTAGTGATTCAAATATGGGTTGGGATATGGTTGATAAAATTCAATATTTAAAAATTTGAAGGTAAATTGAGTCCAAATAGAAATTGGAATTGAATTTGAATAAAAATGGATGTAAAATTAAGTGATGAAGTGAAAATAAATATAAGAAGTTGTATAAATATTTAAAATAAACATAAGAGCTTTGTATATAAGGTTTTTAATAGACTTAAGAAATTGATGGTGAAATTCTAAAGTGAAGTTGGTATTGAGGTAATATACTAATAGGTGAATGAGAATGATATTTGTGAATAATGATTGAAATGAAATGAGTGAGAATAAAAGAATTGGTATAGATAAGAATAAATTGGAATCTAATACGTAAGTCGTACATATATTATTTTATTCGCATAACAATATGATCCAGATTCGAGCATAGAATTTCAAGATAGTTATATCGATCCGAGTTAGGATTTTTCACTCGATTTTTGACGGCGAACCATAGATATGGATTTTTGATTGATCCTGAAATTCCTTATCATAGTATATGGCTATGCAAGGAGAATGACGGTTTCTAATTAAGAAACCAGATCTAAGTCCGCACTAGAGAGTCGTGTGAACGATACTAGTTCGAAAGTGAAATTGTGTGATCGAGTGAGCGATCTGAGTTGATATTGCGTATGGATGATATATGTACATCATACGGGTTTAAGTAAAGCAAATTTTGAAAACAAATAAATAAAATGATTTTGAATTATGTGATTGGATATTATTGGTAAATAAGATGCAGGTAATTAAAAGTAAACGCTAAATTGATGTCTTCGATTTCAGAAGTAAAATTGGATTGCCCGACAAAAAGGTATGTGTTTAAATTATTGTGTGAAATTATTGATTTTCTGATTGAGCCACTTGGCTTTTGTTTTCTTTTGATGATTTGGGCCCGTTGTGGTATTTTTAAGTTTTTCGGATCTAGCCGCGCAAACGAGACGCTAGCGAAATTTTTCGAAATTTAAGGAGTTAGAAAATTTTTGAAGAAATTTTGATAATTAAAATTTGATTTGGGATTTTAATTTGAAATGGTTGAGTAAAAGATATTATTTGGAATCCATGGATGAAATTGGAAGTTAGTGATAGTGATAATGTGGTTTAAATAGATTGGTTTGCAAAATTGTTTAAACTGATTGGTTTTGGGAAAATAGTGAATGGGTTTTGGACCATTCTTCTTACCTAGCAATTTCGAGGACGAAATTCTTATAAGGGGGGAGGAATGTAACAACCCAGAACTTTGGATATTTGAAATTGGAATATTTAATTGATTTTAAATATTTAAAAGTTAATTTTTAACTTAAATTTCAAATATAACCATTTATTGGATAATTAAATTATTGAATTAAATAATTGGAAATTGCCTAATTATTAAATCTTGAGTTTTAAGCTTGTTAAAAATAATTTAAAGGCTTATAAAATTTACATTGATTATACTAAAGATAATAAAATCTTTAAAATTGAATTTAAAAGTGGTTTGTTCAGTTTTAAAAATATATCGTTTGAATTGACATATAAAATAGTCTTCCAAGGCACAGTGTAGGATTTTGACGAAACCAGTTCCATTAGATCCGTAATCGTGTATTATTATCGGAATTCAAATTTCGTAGCGTTTGGGGTTATCGTTTGGCCGTACGCGATATAAACGCGCTGAAATTTATATCGAAAATTGAATATAATAATTGGATCCAAAAAGCTATCTTCTCCATACGATCGAATTAGGACTCAAAACCTTTTCCATTGCGTTCGAAATAGGGGTATAACTTTATGAACGCCTAGCGGCACGCATCGATAGGAGATCAAGATTTTAAGCTAAGAAATCGAACGATTTAAATTTAAATAATATATATATATATATTCATTGACTTGACAAGTATTTCACATAAGCTTTTCTCCTTTTCAAATCACTGTAGCTAACCTATTCAAACACGTTTCCACCTCCTTTCACTCTTTTAAAAAGAAAACATCACAGCCGAAAGCATTTAAAGCAGAAAAAAGGAAATTCAAAAGAAAGAAAATATAACTCCTAATCTACTCAATAGTAAATTCTAAATCTTGTTTGTAAAATCCTATTTTGCCGAGTGCTTTGATCTGGTATGCTCAAATTTGGGTGCGGTGTTAGTTTGGGATGCTCGAATTTAATGTTGGAGCTTGCCAACGACCTAGGGTTTGGGGTTTGGGCAAATTCATGCATCAACGTGGGTTTTGGAGTGTGGATTCAGGCTTAGCATAGAGAGATGCATCTCCGGTCAAGTTTTTATGAAGCTCGGTGGTCTCTGGTGGTTCGCGTCGCTACAGTATTTTGGTGGAGGGTGGTACGATCGCGACTTGATGTGGTGGTTTGAGGCGAAGTTCGAGAGGATGGGGAGGTGCGGGTTTCGATAGGAGAGTTGTTGGCGTAATCGACGTGCTATTTCATGAGGTGGTTCGTGGGATATTGAGTGTGTACGTGCACGGGTGTTGCTGTGCATATGGGTTCAGGGAATTGAAGAAAGAGGGGGAAGGAAGAAGGATGGAGCGGGTTTGAAAGTTTTGGGTCGGGCTTTGTCTCTATGGGTTTGGTTTTAAGTTTTAAATTAAAATTAATATTTAAGTTTAAATTAAATTCTCATCAACTTATAAAATTTTATAGCTCATGCGTACGAGGTCCGATTCGGACAATTTAAGATTCGTTGGGATCGTGATGTCGTCATCTACGCATTGAAAATGGTTTGGACGAATGGAGCTTCTGAAATTTTTAGATAATTTGAAACGCGTTCGGATTCAATTGGAAATGGAACTCGAAAGCAATAGTAAAAATCAAAGTGGGTTAATCTCATGCAATTTCGAATTACCATCATTAATTTTAAATGGTTAAAATTAATTATTGATTGACTGCTTGAATTGATACATTTTATCAGTTGAATGTGATGTTATATGTAGTGGTATATATGTGTGTGTGTATATATATATTGGAGTGATTGATATTCCCGCGTATATATAGCGAATGAGACCCTATGTGCCCCGCATAATAGCGGATGACCCTATATACCGCGATATCCCCCTCGAAGTGGGATTGATATTTTTATATTGTATTAACATCTGTGGATGCAGGGAAACAAGTAGGAGGGATCCAACTGGATTCCACAAAAATGTTGAAATTATTTTCATATGCAGTGATATGATATGTTGAATAATCTGTGATAGATTATAGTGTGATTTAAATTTATTTAGTGCTATGGTATTTCTGGTTTAGATTTTGGTATTTTAAAAATACCATGAATATGTAAATTAAATTTAAAAAGGAACCGAAGGAGACTTTTACGTAAAAATAATTATAGTAAAATATGGATTAATTTAAATGAAATGAATTTGGGAAAAAAATAGTTTGATTAAAATTTATATTTTATAATTTTGGAATATTGTAAATAGAGATCTTGGAATATTGTAAATAAAGATTTTTGAATAATGTAAATAAAAGGATTTTAATAATAGAACTTAAGCAATATTGTTTAGGAATAAAGAGGATTTATTATTAGAATCGAGATTTAAAATAGATTTGGGAAAATTAAAAGGGAATTTGAAAATAAAATATGAAATTGATGTTCCAGATTTAAAAAGAGATTTTAAATTCTAAAAAGGAAGGGAAATCTGAATTTAGTGGGCTTTGGGATATATTTGGGTTATTTAAGAAATTAATTAAAAAATGAAATTTAATTTAGTAAATTGATTTAAAATTGATTAGGTTGCTGTGAAACAGTAATAAACGGGAAATGAGACTATGGAATTTATAAACAAGGTTTATAAATAAAGTAAAGTAACTTATCAGTGGATAAATTGAAATTATAAATTCACGGTGAGGATTTATAAGGAAATGGGTAAATCAGTTTGAAAATAAATGGTAGATTTATTTTCTAGAAATGTGAAAAGGGGAATTTACAGAATTGGGACGTAAATTAAATTGGAAATAAATTGAGGGAGATTTATAAATAATTAGATTGGCTATATTGGAGTTGAAAGTATATTTTTCCTCAAAAGTTAAGTTTATTTTAAAAAGGAGGATTTTTAAGTATTAACTAGAAAATTTAAAAGTGTTTAAGAATATTTTAAAAATTAATTATTTAGTTGTTTAAAATTGTTTAAAGTATATTTAAGTATTAATTAAGTAGTATTATAAATGTTTGATATTAAGTTAATTATTATTTAAGGATTAATCAGTATTATTATTTTAAGAGATGGATTATTCTATATTAATATTATTTTATAATAACTTTTATTTTAAAGAGTAACTACCTAAAATTTACTTGGAAAATTATTATAGAAATTTCATAAGTATTATTATGAAATTTTTTTTATAAAGTTTTCGGAAAGTAATGTTAGGAAATCAAATCTACGGTTTCGATGACAACAACTATACAATGGAAATCGAATATGCATATATATTTCTATTTATAGGTAATTGTTAAAGTAACATCACTAAAGAGACAAGAACAAGGCTCGAAGAACGTATCATGAGGCTACAAGTCGATAGAATTAGAAGAGCGACAACACAGATACAAGAAAAGCAACATGCACAAGATCAGACGTCTGGGTGCAGCACCCAGACGTCTGAATAAATCTTCTGGATTACAAACCAGACAAAATCAGACATCTGGTTAATGTACTCAAACGTCTGAAAGTCTACTATATACAAAAAATATAGAGAGCCAGATGTCTGAGACATACTCCAGACGTCTGAAACTGAACTCGGCTGATAACATTCAAATTACAACTGTCACAATTGAAAAGACACCTTCGCTTCTCTTCGCTGCAACTCTTAATCACCATCAGAAGCGACCATAGAACACTTGTTAATGGATGCAACTACTCAAGGAATCTCTCTACCACTATAAATAACATCAAGAATTCAAGAGAAGATTTTACCTGAATTACTTGCAATCTTTACTCTTATATACTCTGATATATTCTTGATCTCTAGCAATCTATACTTGCATTCTACTCTTCCAAATATACAGTTCCTCATAGACAATACTCTCTAGACATATATTGGAAGCATTTGTACTATATAGTCAAAATCCGTGTAATAGAGAACACACAGTTGACAAAGAAACTCTGCTATTGTAAATCTGTTCCTCCGGGTGAAGTGAGGGTTATTCGGTGAAAGGAAATTCCAAAGAGGAGCTTCGGGACTGGACGTAGGACGGGAAGTCCGAACCAGTATAAAATCCTTGGTGTGATTATTCTTATTTACATACTTCAATATTGTTACAATATAGTTTAAATTAGTCATATACTTGTCATTTGTATAATCGATCCACCATACTATAGACTTTCATTTGGTATCAGAGCAAGGTTTGATCAAAGTACAGTAACACGTTTTTGAATCATTTTAATATGGCATGTATTTTTCAAGAAGGACAATCCACAGCTCGACCCCCACTTTTTAATGGCTCTAACTATGCATATTGGTCAACACATATGAGAATTTTTATGGAAGCTAATGGTCTAGAAATTTGGTCGGCTACTCAAGATAAATATGAAGCACCTACTACTGCTATGAACACATGGACCAATGCACAAAAGACCTTAGCATCAATCAATGCTAAAGCTATGAACGTTTTATTTTGTTCTCTAGATAAAAATGAATTTTCACGTGTCATGTTATGTACAACTGCATTTGACATTTGGCGTACCTTACAAATTACACACAAAGGTACAACAAAGGTCAAACAAACTAAGATTTCAATTTTGCAAAACCAATTTTCATCATTTAAAATGAATCAAAATGAAACTATTGTTGACATGTATTCCAGATTTCAAACTATCCAACATGATCTTATGGCATTAGGAGTTAAGTTTACCGATTTTGATTTAGTTTCTCGAATACTCAACTCTTTAACATCAGATTGGGAAAGGAAGGTATTAGCTATTGAAGAAGCTAATGATCTCTCTACTCTCAAAACTGAAGAGTTGATAGGAAATTTAATGTCCTATGAAGCTAATTTGCAGGCACGAAAAGAACTAAATTCGGAAAAGAAGAACATAGCATTCCCAGCAACAAAAAATGATGACTCTGATTTAGATGAAGAAGAGATAGTCTTCATTGCCAAGAATTATAACAGATTCAAGAAATTTAGAAAGATGACCAAATTCCAAAAAGAAGGGAAGTCCAACACAACAAACCTCTCTCAAATCAAGTGCAATGAATGTGATCAATACGGATATATGAAGAAGGATTGCCCTAAACTCAATAATGATAAAAAGAAGAACAAATTTGAAAAACTCAAAAAGAAGAAGGCTTTCAAAGTAACATGGGATGACTCAGATTCTTCATCATCTGAAAGTGATAGCGATAGTGACTGAGAGCAAGTTAATGTGTGTTTTATGGAACAAACTGATGAGGTATGTCCGGAACTTATTTATGACGAATTATTAGAACTTAGCATGGAATTAGATTATAAATTTAGACAAATTAAAAAATTGAACAAAGAATATATAGCCAAAATAAATAGATTAGAACTTGAAGTAGGAATGTTAAAAGATGAAAAAATTATCTTAGAAGAAGAACAAGAATTATCTCAAGAAAAAATTAAAAATAATTTGATAGAAAGTAAGGCTATTACTATTGATTTTGAAAACACCAAAATAGTGAAGGATAATTTGCTAAAAGAAAATGTCAACTTGAAAAGCAATATCGAAATATTGAAAATTGAAAATTTAGAATTAAAAGAAAAATTAGATAAAATAACAAATAATGTATCAAAATTCAATAAAGGAAAACAAGATTTGGAAAATCTTATCAAAACTTCAAAACCATCAGGCAATAGAAATGGAATAGGATTTAAAAATACTTTTAAACAAAAAGGAAATGATGTAAAAAAAATTAGGTATAAAAAAACTAAAATTTTACCTACGTCTAATATGAATACCAAAACTATGAAAATTTGGACTCCTAAGACAAACAATAATTTGATTAAACAAAAACATATTGATAATTTCTTAGAGAATGTAGTCTATAATAAAAATTATATTTATAAAGGTACCAAACCATCTTGGGTATGGCTACTTCTCCTAACAATTAGGACCCTAACAAAAGTATATGGGTACCAATTAAAACATCTTTTATTTTGCAGGTACCCAAAATAAAACATAAGGAGAAATGGATACTAGATAGCGGATGCTCCAAGCATATGACCGGAAATTCAAAAATGTTATCAAATATAACATACATCGATGGTGGAACGGTAACCTTTGGAGATAATTCAAAAGGATATGTCGTGGGCACTAGAGAAGTCATCAACTATGGTATTTCTAATTCTCCTATTATTACAAATGTTTTATTAGTAGAAAATCTAAAACACAATCTACTAAGTATTAGTCAATTATGCGACAAAGGTTTTCAAATAAATTTCGAAAAAGAAAGATGTAATATTTTAGATAATAACAAACAACTTATATTTGAAGGTTTTAGAAACAAAAATATCTATGTATTAAACATGAATATAAATAAAAATTCAAATTTATATTTAACCGCCAAACATAATGATCCATGGTTATGGCATAAACGATTCTGTCATATCAATTTGAAAAATATTAATAAGTTGGAAAACTATGAGTTAGTTAGAGGTTTACCTAAAATAAATTACAAAGTAGAAAATTTATGCGACGACTGTCAAATTGGAAAACTAAAGAAAAGCTCTTTTAAATCTAAAAATAATATTTCTACATAACAGCCATTAGAATTATTACATTTAGATTTATTTGGTCCAACACAAATACGATCTATAAATCACAACAAATTTGTTTTCGTGATAGTTGATGATTTTTCGAGGTATACATGGACCTTGTTTTTAAAACATAAAAGCGATACTTTTGGAATGTTTAATATATTTGCTAAAAGAATTAAAACACAAATGGACTTGAAAATTAAAAATATTCGAAGTGATCACGGAAGAGAATTCGAAAACGATCTTTTTACTAATTTTTGCAATAAGAAAAGAATAAGTCATAATTTTTCTTTTCCTCGCACACCTCAACAAAATGGTGTAGTAGAAAGAAAAAATCGTACGTTACAAGAATGTGCACGAATACTACTAAATAGTAGTAGTTTACCAAAACACTTTTGGACAGAAGCTATTACCACAGCTTGTTACGTGTTAAATCGAGTAATCATACGTCATACGACTAAACAAACTGGTTTTGAAATACTTTTTGGAAGAAAACCTAAAGTATCATACTTTAAAACTTTCGGTTCAAAATGTTTTATATTAAATACAAAAGATAACTTAGGAAAATTTGACCCGAAGGCCGATGAAGGTATCTTTGTTGGATATTCTGATCGTAGCAAAGCATATAGAATTTTTAATAAACGAAATAATATTATTGAAGAAAGTTTACATGTTTCGTTCGACGAAAATCTATTTAACCATCATACTAATGATGAAGAAGAGATTATTCCAATAACAAATTCAATAAATTCTATTAATAATGAAACAAATGTGCAAAATAACACTTTAATATCATCCCCTAGAATTCTTAAGAATCATCCAAAAGATAATATCATTGGAGATCTCAATTCTAGAGTAACTAGAAATCAACTTTATCAAATAA
The DNA here is from genome assembly GCA_030737815.1 of Allium fistulosum. NCBI lineage: Eukaryota > Viridiplantae > Streptophyta > Magnoliopsida > Asparagales > Amaryllidaceae > Allium > Allium fistulosum. Next base: position 1,032,135,530 of record CM060902.1, read on the forward strand.
GCCATGTAGCATTTGTGTCAAATTTTGAACCAAAAATTTTTAAAGAAGCTTCAAATGATAACTTTTGGATAATGGATATGCAAGAAGAATTGAATCAATTTGAACGTAATAATGTTTGGGAACTAGTACCAAGACCTGAAGACCAATCGGTTATAGGAACAAAATGGGTATTTAAAAACAAAGCGGACGAGAATGGAAATATTGTTAGAAATAAAGCACGCTTAGTTGCTCAAGGTTATAATCAAGAAGAAGGTATCGACTACGATGAAACTTTTGCACCAGTAGCAAGACTCGAGGCCATACGAACATTACTCGCTTTTGCAAATCATCACAATTTTAAACTATTTCAAATAGATGTCAAAAGTGCCTTCTTAAATGGTTTTATCAAAGAAAATGTATATGTTGAACAACCTCCATTATTTACTCACGAAAAATATCTCGATCATGTTTTTAAATTACAAAAAGCTTTATATGGTTTAAAACAAGCTCCCCGAGCTTGGTACGAATGACTTAAAAATCACTTAATTACATCTGGTTTTCAAATAGGTAAAATCGATACAACTTTATTTATTAAACGAGAAAATAACGATATTTTAGTTGTACAAATTTACGTAGACGATATTATTTTTGGTTCAACTAATGAAAATCTTTGTAATTATTTCTCAAATATTATGACCAATGAATTTGAAATGTCTCACATGGGAGAATTAAATTTCTTCTTGGGTTTACAAATAAAACAACTTGAAAATGGTATTTTTATTCATCAAGAAAAATATTGTAACGACCTATTACGACGCTTTGGAATGAATAAAATTTCAAGCAAACCACACCGATGAGTACTACTGTTCACTTAGAAAAGGATGATAACGGAAAAAATTTTGATGAAAAATTATATTGTAGCATGATTGGTTCTTTACTCTATTTAACGGCTGGTCGACCCGATATTATGATGGGTGTATGTCTTTGTGCTCGATTTCAAGCAAAACCAAAAGAATCTCATCTAAGAGCTGTTAAGCGTATTTTTCGTTATCTATCTAGTACTAGAGATTATGGTTTATTTTACCCTAAAGGATCATCGGTTGAACTAGTTTCATATAGTGATGCGGATTTCACTGGATGTAGAGAAGATCGTAGGAGTACTAGTGGAACATGTCACTTTATCGGACAATCATTAGTTTCATGGTTTAGCAAAAAGCAAAATTGTGTTTCTTTATCTACTTGTGAAGCCGAATATATCTCAGCAGCTCTAGCATGTGCGCAAGTAATATACATGCAACAAACACTTACGGACTTCGGCAAAATTAACAATAAATCTCCAATATATTGTGATAACACGAGTGCAATAAATTTATCAAAAAACCCTGTCAATCACTCACGAACTAAGCATATTGATATACAACATCATTTTCTACGAGACAATGTTGAAAAGGAAATATCTCATTAGAATACGTAAATACCGAAAATCAAATAGCAGACATCTTTACGAAACCACTAAATGAACAAACTTTTATTAAACTCCGACGTGATTTAGGGATTTGTTCTCTTCATGATCTTCTTACTTAATAATCACTGCTTCATCTAGGCTATATTTAGTCATTTGTTTTTCTATCCACAAATTATAATTAATAAGTTGTGCACCCTTTGTTATTTAGATAGTTTGTTTTTTCTATAAATAATTTTTTAACGTATATATAAACAGTTATACTTCAAGAAAAATTATATACACACAATTCATATTTTCCTTAAGAAACAAAATATAGCCATGTCTTCTGATAACTCTTATATTTCCATCTTGATGCCTACGCCGGATAGCTCGGTTGATACACCACAACGGCTTCCTACACCCACACCAATTCAGGAACCGACGCACAGGTGGTCCTCATATCACACGGGATTTACTCCTGATAGCAAGAAGACTAAAAGATCTCTATTTGTCTCTCCTAATACAAAGGAGAAAATTGATGAAATTCATCACTATCAGAAACAACAAACAGATCTTCAACGAGAACTTTATTTTGAACAAAAAGTTACAGCACGTCGGCTAAGCTTTTTGGAACAAGTAGCGATGAAGTTTTGTACGTCACGAAAGAAAGATGTCCATGAACCGCTTCCAAAGCCTTGCAGTTCTTTAGATCCCTCATCTTCATATCGTACCCCTTCGGATCCATCATCGAGACGATTTTCTGGCTCTCCAAAAACCCACGAACGTGATAATATATGGTTTCCACTTAAACCATGGTAGGATAACAAGTCAGGAGATCGTACAACTCCATCGCCTTCTAAATAAATTATTTTATTTTTATTTGTATGTATCTATGTTTGTTTGTAATTTTACACAAATAAAACTACATTTTTTATATAAAATAGAGAATCAAGAAATAAGCAAAACCATCAAATTTTAGGCTATTTTTAGAAAAGTTGCCTAAACCATACATCTGGATATAGACCTCAGACGTCTGACACTCTGATATATGTCTATTTTTTCCACTGTGCATATATCAGACGTCTGTTATACCTCCCAGACGTCTGAAAATTTGCTCTGTCTACTCGAATTTAAAAATTAGAAACTTTTAGACGTCTGAAATTTGTTTTTAGACGTCTGGTAAAACTCTCTGACTATAAAATTTTACACAATCGATCAAACCAGACGTCTATCTCATAGACGAGACGTCTGAACTTATCTATTGTGTTCAATTTAGGGCAAATCAGACGTCTGATTTAACATCCATACATTTGAAATTCAATCGACTCTTTAAATTAACCTAGATAACGTCATTATTTTTCTTTCATCTCAAACTTTTCATTTTCGATTTCATCAATTGACGATTTTTTCTCTCAAAAATTCGAGCTCAAATCACAATGCCTCCTAGAACTAAAAATCTCAAGACATCAAAACGAAAACAAGACCAACCAACATCATCTTCAAACCACCAAGTCTGTTCAGATGATCAAATTGAAAAATGGATGAATAGAGCACCACATTCAATCAAGAGGTATGAAGATATACAAAAGAAAAAAATTCACACAGGTCCTTTTATAATCTACTTAAATTTCCAATGTACGATTTGGATGAAATGTGTGAGAATGCCGGACTAGAAACTTTAATTTTGTTCACTCCTAATGACGTCCAAATCAATCAATTGGCAATATTTCTTTTCTATGCAAACTTGGATAGCTCTTCAGTATGGAACACTGAAGATGAAGATAACTGGCTATAGTCTAGGGTGTATGGCAACACGACTAGACTAACTCCTGGCATAATAGGTAGAACCCTAGGATGTTCTGACACGGGCGAAGATTTATACAACATTCCTGATATGCGCTTCAAGCCAAGAAATAGTATAACACATCAAATTTGGGAAGATGAAATGCCAAAGTTTGCCTCTAAATATCTACGTCCAAAAGCACGTCGCTTAACTCGAATGATAATCAATACCATCATTCCATGTATGGGAAGCCATGAGCAAATAACCGAGTTAGAGCACAAAGGCTTATATGCTCTGTTTAGTGGAACAAGGGTGAATTGGGCCAAATTCATCTTTGACGAGATCAAACAATTTTGGACTCGATCACGGCCTTCAATCATTTACCCGACATATATTATAAGACTTCTTCGTGCACATAACATCCCATCTTACCTATCAACTTTCGAAGAGATCTCACCAAAATATGCTTCCACCAAATTTTTCTCGCTTATGCACTTACCCGAGATTCCCCCGGAATTTATATCCTTCGAAGATTGGAAGCACAATCGTCAAACTAGACAAGTTGAGCCTCCACCACACACTGCACCATCTCAAGAGGAGGAACAACATCAAGAAGCAACCCCATCTCCTCCTGCACCATTTTATTATCCAGGACAGGATGAGATTATGGAGACTCGAACGGATACAAATCCAAATGAAAGTGTTTGAGATCTTACCCTTAGAAATCAACATATATTATCTCAAAATCAAAAACTTTTGGCTAAGCGGATTGACCAATTCGAAACATCATTTGCTACATGCCTAGCAACAGTTGAAGAATCTCTTTCAACTGTCTTATCGGTTCTCAAAGAAGTACTTCAACGGGTCCGCAGTCCAACACCACCTTCTGAAGATTGGCCAACCCCGGTACCTTCTCCTCCCGCAAAACATTCCAAACTTTCTAAGGACGAACCTCTCAATCAAGCTTTGACATCTCCTACAAAGCCTAGCATTTCTGAAAAAGAAGGAACAGGGGATGATCAAGACTAAGCTTCTCCAAAGAAATCATAGATCTTAGAATTTTAGGATGACAAATTTTGTAAAACTGACAAAATCTATGAATGTAATCAGTGTCGACTTTGATCCAACGAGTACGTTTTCGATGTGAAAACAAGAGCATGGAATCGAAGATGGAGCAGTGAAGTGCAAGGGCTAATCGCTACTAATCCCAAGGATTATTACAAGATGGATGTAGTAGGAATAGTTCCTTCGGTTCCGTTCGGACCTGAACGGACTTGTATGGATGAATGCTATCAGTACATTGTTATTAGAGGACAATGAGCATTCTAAGTGAAAAGAAAACTAAACTCCGAGTCAGACCTGGGTCTGGTGTGAGTAAACTCAAACAACTTAATTTTTTACTTTTATAAAATACTTTGAAAATCAAAGGTATCCCATATAATTATGGTAATGTCTAGGGTTTCCAAGTAAAACAGAACATAGCTGAAATGCTTTGTTTGACGACAGTTTTTCTATGAGTTAGAAAACAACCGAAAATTTTAAATTAAAAATTAACCGCAAGTGCACGGCGTACAATGTTAGTACGTGGTGAGTACGTGTCGATCCGTAGGGAATTGTTTAGATTTAATATTCAATTCAATCAAATTAACCAAGAGTTTGAAATTGTTTTAAGCTAAAAATGTAGGAAAATTAGCAAAAGAAAATGGATAAAAATATGAGAGTTTAAAGGCAATTTAGAGGCAAATCCCTTCTCACGATCACATAAATCAACATATATGAAATTATGATCTTTTTTTGTCAATAGTGAATTTAATTGATGCGTTTATCATAAGTATGGAATATTTGTGCTATTAATTAGCCCAATATAAACCCTTAAACTATAACACACCCGTTAAACCACTTCTTAACTCTCATAAAAATGACAATGAAATTAAAAATAAAATCTATTCTAAGCATGACCTATTAACTATTGATTAGAAATACAGACCATCAGATTTTGATTTTAAAATCACTTTATTACCATAATCATATGTAGATGAAGAGGTAATTTGTGTTCTGTTTGTTTAAGCATAGCCTATTTGCTGTAAACAACATAGGCTATGAAATTCAAAGCTAAACAACAAAATTTAACCACATCCACCGATTCCATTAAGCACAAAAAGAGATCACTAATTAGCAAAATGTTGAATCTACATGATTAAAAGAGCTTCATTACCCCTAAATTGAAGGGGTTTAGCTTCTCATTTTTGTTATCGTTTCAACAAATGTAGCATTCAACATGAATAAAAACAAGAAAAAAATGCAAGATAAGTAAAAGAGAGCTAATTAAAATGAAATAAAAGCTATTCTACTTGCATAAATAAAAAGATCTACACTACTTATATGAAAGGAAAAAAGCATGTAAATAAAAAAGAGCAAGAATTAAAATTGCATTAAGAAGAAAATTACATAAGAAGAAGAAAATGGCTAAGTAGCCATGAAAAAGAAAAGAGAGTTTATAATTTATTTTTGAGCCTCTAACTAAACTAAACTAAAGAGGAGGCTCAAGGGAGGCTAAGAGCTTAATTACATGAACATATGGGGTATTTATACAATCCTAAAACCCTAATGTATATTTTTAGGAACTACCCAAACTATCCCTTAGGAAGTGTGGTCACCAATTACCATTAGCATGAGATAATTCTCCATTTAAATGTGCATGAAACTTTTAGCTCCACTAACTCATGCATTAGCTTCTAATTGTAGATTAAGGTAAATGAGTACGTAGGATCCTATATGATACATGGTTTGAATTATTTCGATCTTCATTCTTTTGTATCCTCTTGTGCATGCATATTTTCCATGAAGCTTGTAATTTAAATTCAAATTCCAACAAAATAACACAAAAATTTCCAAGTAAATTTTTCCAAATTAATATATGCACAAAAATGATCTTTTTGCCCCTATATGAAGATGAATAAATGATGATTTGAAAATAATTGAAATATTGGTATAAACATGTTAAAATACCCAATATGCTCATTTATTTAATTTAATTAGATTAAATATGGAAGTAAAAATATGCACATTTACGTGCACATCAAATACCCCCACACTAATTTTTTATTCGTCCTCGAATAAACTAAAACTAAGATAAATCTGCTTTCGTAGAGAGCATGATTGCATTGAGCGTATGCAACAAGCCGTTAAACCTCTGGAAGTTCCTAGTAGGACGAGTTTTGTCTCGTGAGGGTTTTTAGCGGATACTATCCACAAAATCCAAATGCAAAGTGAAAAATTCCTAAATGCAAGATTTGTTTACAAGTTTTTAAAATATTTACAAATAAAGGATTTACTTTTAAATTAACACAAATAAGTTAAATATAAGTTCTGGTCATTATCAAGAAATTTAAGTCCTTTTACTTGTCAAAATTTCCAACAAAAATTAAGTTATCATCACAAGTAGACTCTAGTTTGGCTAGTTGTTTTGGTTGACAACATAATGTAACTATGAAATGGATCCTTTGTTGATTTTCAAAGTTTATCAAAGTGGTATTTTCATTTCTTTTGAATAACAAGTCAAATCAAATAAGTAAAAATAGTGCTTTGGATTTCAATTGCTTACTCTCTCTTTATTTGAAAATTTTATTGATATTAACAATATTTACAAATGCCTAACTCAGAAAATTGAGGCCAGATATATTACCCATGCACTGCCTTGCGGGCTTATGTAAGGGGAATACAGAGCGTGGCGAGTGAACACATGAGTGTGTTCACCTATCGACTGTAGGCATTATTAAGAAGAATTTTTATATACATACACCTAACTCAAGTAAACTGAGGCCAGATATACCGATCGTGCACTGCCTTGCGGGTTTACGTGAGAAGGGTATAGAGCATACCGAGTGTACAAACTTGCTTGTGAACACATGACTCTAGGTGTTAATAAAAATATATATACATATATACAGAACGTTTTTTTCTTTTGTTTGTTTTTTTGTGTTATATATATATATATATATATTTTGAAGAGAGAGTTTTGCAAAATCATCTTTGCACCATTTAACTTAGAAGATAAAAAATGTTATATCCTTTTCTTTAAATCCACCACTTTTTTAAACAAAGATTTTCAATTAGGATATACTTCATAATTATCACCTATGAACCTTCCTATATACTAGTTAAACCAAAGTTTCTTGTAATCAAACTTTATTTTTATTTTTGTTGAGACAAATAAATTTTCAAAAAATTCAATTTAATTAACCAAAACTATATATTTATTCAATAGTGTTTCTTCAAAAGTAACTGAAAAGAAAATTTGTTTTTGGGAATTTTTTCTTCTTCTATTTTTTTAGTTTTGGAAAGAAAATGCAAAAAATAAACCATGAAAAATCAAAAATAAAGATGAGACTCCCCCCACACTTGATTTTGATTGTGTCCCCACAGTCAACCCAAGTGAAAGGAGAAAAATAAAATAAAAATATGACATATATTTACATAAAAATGAAAAGATTATTATTTACACGACATCGGAAAGTATATCATCTAAGAGTAAATGAAACGTTCTTCCAAAGACCAATTTATTTGTCACGTCAAGTATGAGGGACACAGTTGAGCCCAGAAAACCAAACCACAAAAGGTTTATATGTTGAATATTGATTTGGAAAAACGAATGTCGTTTTATTAAAAATTGTATGAATTGTTTTATTTTCGATGATTTTTGTGGTTGATAAAACAATCGGTTGAAGTTCAAGTTTATTTTCACCAAATTGAAATTCAAACTTATCATTGAAAACTTCCTTAGAATTATTGATTTTAAAATCAAAATGGTCATTTAAATCTTCCCCTTCAAAATTTAACGACTCATTTTCGAAAAGTCCAAAAATTTGTGTTTACTAAATTCGTCTTCCCTTGTTGAATTATTCACAACTTCATTGCATGTATCAATTTCAAAATCCAAAGTTGTTTAATTCAAATTGTCAAAATCGAAAAAAGGAAGATCGAATTAAATCGAGTTTCTCACTCTCAAAAGAATTGTAATCCAACTCAATTACCGTATTTTTAATAACTTCAATAAGATCGTCATTTTCAATTTCAAAAGTTGTTATTTCAAAATCGTCAATTTTGGTAAAAGGTGGATTATCATTTGACTCGTCACACGTTGGGATTTGATATTGTTTCTCACGTTGTCTCATATATGTTTCAAACAATAAATCCGTGTGATCATTGTAAATTTCGTCCATTTTCTCAACAAAATCAAATTTATAATTATTAACTTGAGAATTTTCAATTTGAAATTATTAAGAATGAAAATTGTCCATTGCACCATAGTCAAGATTATTCTCATTGCCAAAATTATTTGAAAAGTGGTTTACATTTTCGTTTTGATTTTGAAATTCATTTTGGAGTTCGAAATTGTATTGGCATGAGATATAACCAAAATCATTTGAATTTTGAAGAGAATTCAAATTTTGAAAACTTTGACTTGAATTATTGCACAAATATGAATTACACAACTCTTTTAACCTTTGATCATTTTATGTAGAGAATTCAAGTAAAGACGAAATAGTTTCAGTGCTTTTTTCAATATTTGAGGGTTGGTCATCATTTTGAAAATTTTGTTGTTCGAAATTCGAATTATTTACATAATAGTTTTTAGTAAAATATCCATAAGAATTTTGTGTGAAATTATATGGATTATAATGATTTTCACAACTATTGAAAAACTCTGGTGAGTAGGAAAATTCGGACATTTTCATGAATGTTTTTTTTTAATTTTGAAAAGAAAAATGGAAAGGTATTTACTAAGGAGAATTTATTTTCAAAAGGAAGATTGATTTTTGTTTTGTTTTTTAGATTTTCAAAAAAAATTGTTTTTTGAAAAGATTATATTTTTTTGTTTTTTTGATTTTATAAATAAAAATAACTTAGATTTTTTATGGATTTTTGATTTTGATTGAAATTTTTTAAAGGAAAGGATTTAAAAACTAAGTTAAGGAATATTTTCAATTTTTTTTGGTTTTGGATTTCGAATTTTTTTTAAATATGCATGAACTAATGCAACTAAATGAATGCAAGGACTTAATTATAATTTTTCCTATCCTAAGTAGCTCCTAACCCAAATTGTATAATCACACTTTGTCTTAATCCAACAAGATAGTTCTCAACCAGATAATGGACAGGATTTATCGGTGCACCAGAATCACCGTAGCAATGTAGCTGAAGGTTTAAGTACCTTTAAAGAAACAACCACTATAATATTTATGAATCACCGTAATATTTATAAATGGTTATTGCTCTACCATAGCCTACACACCAAGAAATTAAATTGTTCAAAGAAGACAACTTATCAATATACAATTAAGCCTTAGGTGAGCTCGTGACACCCTTAAAATGGCTAACCGTTATTATTAGCAGATTCTAAGACGAAATGTAGAACTGAAATTAAATGTGTATTAACAATGCAACTACGAATGGATTTTGTTTTTGTTTTTCAAAAAAAAAAATTAAAATGCAAGCAACCAACAATGCAGGGCAAATAAAAACAAGAGATAGGGGCACGATACCAGAGCATGCAGAATTATTAACAATTATTTTAAAGCAGCGATTTTTTTATGGCAAGCTAAGCAGAGCAGTCAAAAGCAGCAATTCCTTTTTATTTCCTGCAAATTACAACCTGGAAAAAGGAGATTCGAATAAATTTGTTTATTTATTTATTTATTTTACACGGATTATACGAAAACAAAAGCAAAATTAACACTTTTTTTTTGTTTTTTTATAAAAAGATAAAAACCTAACACTTAAAACTAACTAGATAAATAAAAAAAATAAAAAGAAAAGGAATTTTAAAAAACAATAAAACACTCCACTCAACCCGGAAAGTAACTCAAACCAGCAATCCCAAACATAATTTCCTCACAAGTTTCTTTCTCTTTGAAATCAGAAATAAAACAACATAAATAGTTTCGACTTGATAAAAGCTATGATTGATTCAGCAATTCAAAATCTATGGCAGTGAAGTCGCATGGTAATTTGGTCGCTTTGAGTTCGAGGATCTGTCTTGTGAGTTCGAATTGGGCGTGGACGACTTGGTATCAACAATAGGTTGCAACGATTAGGCAAAGGAGGTAAGTGGTATGTTTGGAATGTAGCAGTCAGTTGTGTCATGTGTGTTGGTATGTCAACGGGGTTGTAATGGGTTTGGGGGTAAGATGTAGTTGGAATTGATCAGGAGATGGTATTTTGTTTTGTTGGTGGATCAGGGTAAGTGATATGAACTGCTATGGTAGGATAGAGATGAAGGCACTGGTGGGTAGAGGCTGCGGCAAGTTCAGCGATGCATATGATGGTATAGCAGTAATTGTAGGAAATAGATGACAGTGGGCCAAGGGAGGAACTGCAAATTTGCTGCAGTTAGTTCATGGGTAAAGTTTGCAGCAGTGAGGAGTTGTATTTGATATTTGATGAAGTGTAGATGGTAAGAAAAATGTAGCAGATGGTTGAGGAATTTGTGTATGTATGAAGTTGTGGTCAAGTATGCAGTGTGGTGTTAAATGTGACAGTGCACAGTTGTCTGATGGTGGAGGAGTACTGTGGCTGGTCTGACAGGAACAGTGAAACAATGAGGGGCAGTTTCAGTGGCACAACAGAAGCAGAGAGGTTTGTAATTGACTGTGATTAAGTGGTATGTTGCTGTATTTTGGACCAAGTTGTTGTTTGTTCGGTAGTTGTATGTAGAGCAATAATTGGGCAGTGGAGATGATGGTGATGTTTGTACACTGTGAAGGAAGGCAAGCAGCTAGCAGTGGATGTCAGTGGGATGTGGAGTGGTTGCTGAAAGTAAGATGGTAGTTGTTGATTGTTTCAGTGAAGGGTGGAGGTAGATGTCAGTGTTGTGTGGCTGGTGATCAGTAAATTATAGAGGAGGGATGGCATCAGTGTTTGGTCAGAGATAGGCCAATGGTGATGATTGCAGTAATATAATGTGTGGTAGTGTGTGTGCAGGTTGATGTAACAGTGAGGAGCGGAAGTGATGGGGAAGTAAGATGATGGGTAGGTGAGATGTAAGGGGCTGTTTTGTATGGTGCAGATGAAAGCAATGAGGTGTGGGTGATGATAGAGGAGATGTCAATGATTGTGGGATGATGATGATAAAGTTGTAGTGGGAGTTTGTAGTTGTGTTCAGGTGGAACTAATGTGGGAGAAATGTATGGTCTTTGCTGGAGTTAGCAGAGGATGGATGAATGGATGCAATTTGTGAAGTTGATGATGTGGTTTGATTGGGATGAGGATGAGTGACAGTTTATATGTAGAACTGGCATAGAAGATGTTGTAAATATCAAATTGCAACAGTAAATGGCAAATTGTAGACAGAATTTGTAAATGCAAATTAAAATGAAATAAAAAAAAATTCTTTTTGAAATGAAATTGTGTCCATCATATTATTTTCTTTATAAATAGAAATGCAAATGCCAAATGAAACTAAAAAACAAGAGACTCACACAAACAAAATCACACAACAAACGTATACAATTTTTTTTAAATGCAAATTAACACACAAAACAAACACACAATAAAATCAAACAAAAAAATAATTCGAAGAATAGAAATAAAAATAAAATTAAATTCCCCAGCAACGACGCCAAATACTTATTTGACGACGGTTTTTCTATGAGTTAGAAAATCACCGAAAAAAATAAATTAAAAATTAACCGCAAGCGCACGGCATACAATGTTAGTATGTGGCGAGTACGTGTCGATCTGTAGGGAATTATTTTGATTTAAAATTCTATTCAATCAAATTAACCAAGAGTTTGAAATCGTTTTAAGCTAAAAATGTAGAAAAACTAGCAAAAGAAAATGGATAAAAATATGAGAGTTTGAAGGCAATTTAGAGGCAATCCCTTCTCATGATCACATAAATCAACATATATGAAATTTTGATCTTTTTTTTCATTAGTGAATATAATTGTAGTGTTTATCATAAGTATGAAATATTTGTGCTATTAGTTAGTCCAATATAAACCATCAAACTATAACACACCCATTAAACAACTTCGTAACTCTCATAAAAATGACAATGAAATTAAAAATAAAATCTATTCAAAGCATGGCCTATTAACTATTGATTAGAAATACAGACCATCAAATTTTTATTTTAAAATCACTTCATTACCACAACCATATGTAGATGAAGAGGTCATTTGTGTTTTGTTTGTTTAAGCATAGCTTATTTGGTGTCAACAACATAGGCTATCAAATTCAAAGCTAAACAACAAAATTTACCCGCATCCACCAATTCCCTTAATCACAAAAAGAGATCACTAATTAGCAAAATATTAAATCTACATGATTAAGAGAGCTTCATTGCCCCTAAATTGAAGGGGTATAGCTTCTCATATTTGTTATCGTTTCAACAAATGTAGCATTCAACATGAAATAAAAACAAGAAGAAAATGCAAGCTATGTAAAAATATAGCTAATTAAAATGAAATAAAAGCTATTCTACTTGCATAAATAAAAAGATCTACACTACTACATGAAAGGAAAAAGCATGTAAATAAAAAAGAGCAAGAATTAAAATTGCATTAAGAAGAAATTACATAATAAGAAGAAAATGGCTAAGTAGCCATGAAAAAGAAAAGAGAGTTTTTAATTTATTTTTGATCCTCAAACTAAACTAAACTAAAGTGGAGGCTCAAAGGAGGCTCAAGGGAGGCTAAGAGCTTAATTACATGAACATATGAGGTATTTATACAAGCCTAAAACCCTAATGTGTATTTTTGGGAAATACCCAAACTACCCTTAGGAAGTGTGGTCACCAAGTTATCATTAGCATGAGATAATCCTCCATTTAAACGTGCATGAAACTTTTAGCTCCACTAACTTGTGCATTAGCTTCTAATTGTAGATTAAGGTAAGTGGGAAGGTGGGGTCCTCCATGATACATGGTTTGAATTATTTCCATCTTCATTTTTTTCTATCCTCTTGTGCATGCATATTTTCCATGAAGCACTTGTGATTTGAATTCAAATTTCTACAAAATAACATAAAATTTTCCAAGTAAAGTTTCCCAAATTAATATATGCAAATGACCATTTTGCCCCTTTATGAAGATGAATAAATGATGATTTGAAAATAATTGAAATATTGGTTTAAACATGTTAAAATACCCTATATGCTCATTTATTTAATTAAATTAGATTAAATATGGAAGTAAAAATATGCACATTTACATGCACATCATGCTTGCATCTCACATTTCAACATATTTGGTACAAGTAAAAATGTACGGCACTTGTTGGAGAATGGATTCCATACAATGACTGGACTACTGGGGTATCGCCTATCACGGTGCATCTCTAGATAAAATAACATCGAGGACCTCGCCAGGATCCCCTGTTAACACAAGACCGGCCTATCCCTTGCTGGATAGTACGGAATAAGATCACCCTTCGGTTAGGATTAGCAACGTATCGAAGCATACATGAATTGACAGTAGGGACTCTAGATAGGGATAACCTTACCCTAATGGGAGCGATCCACTTAGCCTTGCTGCATCTCCCCTATTTTAGTCATTGTAACAACCCTAGATTTTTGCATATTTTATTTTGACTTTATTTTTATTTTTTTTAAATTATTTTAAACTTGTTTAGTTCAAATATTTCATTTTTAAGTATGAATTTTGATTATTATATGAATTATAATTCCAAACTTGTATAAATGGAATATTTTCCTAAAAAGTGGATTTGTGGTCAAACTAGTCAAACTTTGACTTTTAATTTTTAAATATAAATATTTAAATTCTTGAATTTTATCTTTTATTATGAAAATAGATTTAATATCATTAATACTGCTTTTCATTTCGTTGAAAACGGATTTACATTGTGGAAGTTATACTATTTTCAATTTTGTGTGTAATTTGCTGTATTTAACCAAATTGTTTATTTCAAATTATATAAATAATATTTTATTTGGTCATGTAATGTTCTAAATTATGTTTATATGGGTAAAATAACTTGGTATGTATATATTTTGGTTTTAAAATATTTTTAAGTGAAGTATAAATTTTTCTAGAGTTATAGTAATTTATTTGAAATTTTCATGTCATGTTTGCTATTTTTAAACAATTTCTTCAATTCTTTTGCTATTTTATCTGAATTTATTTTACTTTGAAAATGTTTAAAAATCATTTTTATTTCAAATTTTATTTTAGAATATTTTTAAAATGAAGTTAATAATTTTCCAAAGTCCATAGTGATTTATTTGTAATTTCTGGACACTGTTTTGGATTTTTAAGCAATTTCTTGTTTTCTTTTTCCATTTTCTTTAAAATTATTATTTATTTTTATTTTATATTACTTTGTTTCGGTTTTAAAGTCAATTACTGGTTTTATTTTTGTTTTATTTGAATTTAAAGAAAAAGAAATATGAAGAGTTTTAAAAGCTTATTTACCTTAAGTTCTTTCATCTCCTTTGTCCTTTCATTTGCCATAACTCCTCAATTACTATCTTGGCTGTACATTTTTGGTTTGTAGCCATGAGTTTTCAGCCTCCATTCACCCAAAAACATTTTACCTTCTCATTCATTCATGGCTTCAAGAAAAATCTATGGGTAATGGCTACTTTTTACACTTTTCTTCTCATTTTTCATGTATTTTTGCTTTGTTTTCTTTGCTTCTTTGAACGGCCTCCACTCCATATCCACGGCCACCACCTCCTACACCTCTTCCCTGCCATCATCACCACCTACTCCTCAGGTCTGAACCATGGCCGCACAATCTATGAAGAGAAACTCCACAAAAACTATGTTAATTCCCTTAAAACCATGTTGTTTGACCACCACTTGTTCACCACTTCCATTTCCACCACCACCATCACCTTAGGCCACCACCACCACCTCTGTCCAGACCCTTACTCACCCCTCCTACCTCTGGCCAGACCTGTAGCATGACATGGCCGAGCCATTTGACCATTAGCCGAGCCCAAAGTGTGAACACAAACCTTCCAATGTTGCCTAGCCTCTTGACATTCTTATGTTGTAACTTCCTCTACATGTTCTCGCTTACGCCGTGCATTTCCTAGCCCAAACCTGAGCCAAACTTGTTCAAACCTGAGCCAAAAAACATCCCTAGGCCGTGCTAAATAGTAGAGAAAGCAAGGCAAAAGACTTGGCATTCAAATCTATTTTTATTCCAAAGTTATTCCATTTCAGAGTGTATTGAATTTATGTCTGTTTTGATGTTTGTTTTGGGTTGTAACACAAGACTTGTAACATTGGATCTCGCTCTCCACTCAAGTCCGTAGTCTTGTCATCGTGCTTTTGTTTCCGTTGTGTCATTGGTTTTGTTATCTCCAACATTTAGAGGTGAGTAAATCTCACCAGACTAATATGTACTTATGTAGTTGATAAACTGATATCGCTTGAATCTGTAATGCATATCATCCTTTTATAACTGCTATATTATTATCACATGATGTTCATACCTGTTATTACACCTGTTATATCATATGTCACTGTTATTTCATGCTATTCTGTTATTTATATCAGTTATCACCATTGCAAGTTCCCTGTAGACTAGGATCACTATGGGTTGAAATGATACGTACTCGAACGGACTTTAGAATAGGGGAAAAGCGTTATGGGCTGAAATGATAGGCCTGAACGATTTTTATTTACTTCATTCTTACTTGGGATTGCGGGTTTGAAATGATCAAACCCGGATTTTTCATTCCAAATTACGGATTGAAATGATATAGTATCCGTATCACCTTACCTAGGCTAAAAATGATATACAGACCCGTGGTTAAAATATGTTTTCTAAAAATTTTAAATTATTTTAGAAATGTAAATATTATAATATTTTGATTTAAACTTAAATAAAAATGATTTTTGTAAAGTATTATTGATTTTCTGAGAATTTTTAAGTAAAATAAATAAATGGTAAAGTTGGAAATTTGAAATGTAAGTAATTTTGGAAATCCTAATTTGATGATGAAATAGAATTTAAATTTAATATGAAATATGATAAATTTATGATATTTTGAATTAAAATGAATTTAAAAATGATTTTATAATATATTAATGATTTTTAGATAAGTAAAAATGTTGAATGAATAAATGTTTAAGTTAAATTTTGGAATATAACTTAAATTGGGAATTTTGAATTTTTGGTTAAAAAGTGAAATTTTATTTAAGTAAAGTAAATGGAAATAAGTTATATTTTGGAATTTAAAACTTAATTGTTAATTTAATAATTAAATTAAAGAAATGGTATGTAATACTTGAATTTAAATAAGAAGTAAAATAAAAATTGGATTTTTTAAGAAATTTAACTTATGTGAATTATGAAAATATAAGAAATGAAATAATGACTTTATAATGTGAAATTGTACGATTTTATAAGTTAAATATGACGTAAATAAAATTTACTTAGTTTTGAAATTATATTTAAAATCTTGAAAATTTTAAATATAAAGGATACTACAGCATTTGTAAATGCTGTAGTTAAAAATAAATGAACTTAAAGACTAATTTAAACTTGAAGTTATTATACCACTTTGCAAGTGCTATAATTGATAAAGATAACTAAAACTTAGTTAAAAATAGAGAAAACCTGTTACAGCACTTAAACGCTGTCTTTTGTAAATGAACTGTTTTAAACTAAAACTTTACGTAGCATTTTATAAGTGCTACGGAAAACTGAATTTGGTTGTTTAATAAATTTTAATGGAAATAATCATTGGGAAAGGATATTTTTTTTTTTGAAATTTAATATGTAATTAATAAAAATAAGGAATTGGCTTTAAATGGTTTTAAATGAAAGAATTTAACTTTTAATGTGAGATTGAAGGGTAATTAATTTCTTAATAAAATGAATAGATTTAAATGGTATTTTAAATTAAATAAATTGATTGATGTTCAAATGAATGATGTTTGGAATGATATTATGTAGTTTTGAAAAAGTATGGTACTATGATATTTTGAAATGGATTGTAACGACCCGTATTTTACGGATCGAAAAGTTTGTCAAAATCTGGGATTTTTTAGCATTTTCTAGTTGTTCAGATTTTTGGTTGAAATTGCCTAAGTCCTAGGTCGTACGCGACCTAAATGTTGTAGGCAAGTTAAGAGACAAGTCTGAGTCGAGTTGCCGACTCAAGGAATTCACCGAGTTAAGGGAGTATGGTTGACCGACTTAAGGTAGTGACCGACCTAGGAGATAAGTCGTGACCGACTTATGAGAATCAGGCGACCTTAGTATTCTGGGGTAGAGTTAGGTCGGCAACGACCTAAGGAAATGTTGTGAGCGACCTAAGAGTTTCGGTGAGCTAAGTGTTAGGTCGGTAGGGCGAGTTAGCGACCTAACGGTTACCGTGTTAGCGACCTAAGGGGTTAGCTTGTTAGCGACCTAGGAGTTGCCGTGTTAGCGACCTAAGGGGTTAGCTTGTTAGCGACTTAGGAGTTGCCGTGTTAGCGACCTAAGGGGTTAGCTTGTTAGCGACCTAGGAGTTGCCATGTTAGCGACCTAAGGGGTTAGCTTGTTAGCGACCTAGGAGTTGCCGTGTTAGCGACCTAAGGGGTTAGCTTGTTAGCGACCTAGGAGTTGCCGTGTTAGCGACCTAAGGGGTTAGCTTGTTAGCGACCTTAAGAGTTAGGCTATGTGTTAGGTCGTAACACTGTTAGGTCGCGTAGGTTGCTAAGTTGTTAGGTCGCTAGGATAGTTTGTGTTAGGTCGCGTAGATCTATCTGTTAGGTCGTATGTTGTGTTAGGTCGCGTAGAAGTCTAAGTTGTTAGGTCGCAACCCAACTAGGTCGAAGGTCGAAGGAAAGCGCATTGCTTTAGGTCGTCAGGTGTTAGGTCGCTGAGGAGTTGTCGTGCTTCTGTTAGGTCGGAAAAGCTTAGGTCGGAGAGGCTTAGGTCGGAAGCGACTTAGGGAGATAGCCAGATTTCGACTTAAGGGCAGTTTTCAGCTATAAATAGGAGGGGTTGTTCTCACTTTTTGGGATCCGGATTTTGAAGCGACGAAGTGCTGCCATTTTGAGAGCTCGACTTCTACACTTCTTCACTTCTTTTCTCCACTCTAATCTAGTGCTTCCATCCATCCAAATCGAAGATCAAGATTGAAGATTCAAGAGCTTAGATTGAAGATCTTCGTCTTTTCAAGAGAGATTTCTTCATTTGAAGCGGATTTGTGATAGATCTAGCTTAGTTCTTCGCTGTCCAGATCTGAAGTTGATATCTTTTGGATTGTTTAGGTGATTTGGTGAGTGGTGATTATCTCTCACACGGATCCAAAGGAGTATATCGGATTGTTGGCTCGATTTGGTGTTAAAATAGTGATTTCCATGCATTTTCTTCATCCTATGTGTAGATCCATATAGATCCATCGTTCATGATGATGTTGTATCCATTTTATCATATGTTAACCTATGCAAGTTCATTCATCAAGTTTGTAGAGATATAATACATGTTTTCATGCTTATTGGACTTTCAACTCTTTAATTACGAAAATGCCATTATTGTTAAAATTGTCTATTTAGATCATATTTGAATGCTTGATTGTTTGGATTGATGTTTGATTTGATTGATTGTTATGAACTAGATGATTGATGATTAGATTTAGACCAAAGGTGATTCAAAAGCTAAGGGAAAGGCTCTTGGATTGGGAAAGCTGCTCGTGGCATATGTAGTGGGATGATGAAGCTCTTATGCATAGATTTGATGATGTGATGTTGAGATGAGGCTTCGCGAGGATGTTATGAAGCGAAGCAATCATGTGATGAAGACTTGGTCTAATCCAGACGGGATCATTCCAAGCATGTTGATAACTCGGTGAGATGATTCGAGTTAAGGATAATGGATGCTCGAGAGGCGCTTGAGCTAGTATGGAAATAGTCGTCGAGGAGGATGACTAGGAGGTTGAGATCTCATCGTTGTTGAAGGTTCTAGCATGCTCTAAGCAAGAGTACATGGGGACGCCCAAAAGACTAAGTTGATGGTCAAGTACTCTGGGTAGATTCGATAATCCTAGGCACGGGTCACGATGACGTGCGGGAGTTATGTCTAGAACCGGGGTTACCATTAGCCCTTGACGGACGGCTGAAAGAATGTGCCGGTCATTCAATTAACGGTGATATCGAAGCAATGATAACAGTGATAGCCAGAGTCATGGATGTTTGGTTGTATCGTCATTCGGTCTCAAGAGCGGTATTTCCTGGGTGCTTATCTGACCTTGGTTTTAGATCTTGGGATTTGTACTTGGAAAACATCGCTCTTGACTCGAGTGACAATTGTTTACTTTAAATTGTATGCTCTGCTATGTTTGCTTCTGCTTAGTGTGTGTCTAGGGGCTATCACTGTAGAATGAGGTTGGAGTGGGAGGGTTGTATTCCTATTCCTTTTCCTTTATGCTCTTTTGGTATGTTGTTAGTTAATTTACTGCTCACTAAGACTGTTGTCTGACTCAAGGCTTTATGTTTTTAATTCTTATTGCCTTGGGCTGTTCGTCCATTTTGGGACGGGCAGACTAGGTAGCAGGTGACAGGTGCTGTTCTCCTCTCACGATGCTGATATCGAAGACGAGCTGGAGGGTTGCATATTATCTTCTTATTATATGTACTGGATATTCCGCTGTTTTGTATTCTCTGAGAGATATGTAGTGAGGCTTGATGTATTGACTATGTGGATGCTTGTATTCAACTATTATGGAATTTTATATGATGTCATTTTGTTCTGTAAAGCTTCACTATACATATGTTCTATTGTATTTTGTCCATGCGCTGTGAGTAATACGATAGATTTGGTTGTTTTAAATCTTACCTTGACAATCGTCCATGGTCGCCTGGCACACTTTACAGCGCTCTATCTTTAGATTCGGTGCAGGGGTCATGGGCGGTCGTCACATTTGGTATCAGAGCATTGGTTAATCGATTTTACCCAACGCTCGCTGTCGTAATTACGTATGAGAGACGTAATTGTATTTTGATGGATGATTACTATATATAATATAGTAGCTTAGTAGAGTTTGAGTCCTTTGTGCAGTTGTTTCTCTAGATGTTCTAATCATTCCTTTTTATAGATATTGAGAATGAGTCGAAGAGGGAGACCAGCTGCTAGGGAAGGCCGTGCTACGGAAGAAACTGCTGATTATGCAGCCATGTTCGAAGCTATGATGACTTCGATCATGAGAAGGATACCAGTTCCGGGGGCGGCAGTAGATGTTGGAGTTCAAGTCCAAACTCCGAAACCAGTGGATTTTGCTAAGTTGTGCAAGGATTATACTGCTCTTGGAGGGAAGGTTTTCTTGGGAACAGAATCAACTGTCGAGGTCCAGAGATGGATAGATGCTTGTAGAAGGATCTTTGGTGATTTGGGAATTGATGATGCAACTAAGAGGAAGTTGGCATCAAGGCAGCTTCAAGGGAGAGCCTCTGATTGGTGGAACTCTATTACCATCACTACTCCGGAAGAAGAGATTACTTGGGAGCAATTCCAAGCTAGATTTGAAGCTAAGTTCATTTCTACAGCTCAGAAGTCTGTTCTGTTCAAGAAGTTTGTAGAGCTCAAGCAGGGTGGAAGATCTGTTCTTGAGTATGTTTCTGAGTTTGAAGCTTTGTCCAAATATGCCCGGTCATATATTGAGTCTGCTTACCAGAAGAATGAGAAGTTTGTGACTGGCTTGGATAGTTATCTTGGGAGACAGTTGGTGGATCATTTGGACGATTCATTTGAGAAGCTTATGGAGAAAGCTCTTAGGCATGAGAGTCTGTTTCCTAAGGAAGGACCTGTTGTTGCTGTTACCAAGGGAGAATCTAAACCACAGCAGGGTGGAAACCAGAAGAGGAAGCAGCAGCAGCAGAAGGGTAAGGATGGCCAGAAGAAGCCGAAAGGCGAGGTGACTTGCTACAATTGTCAGCAGAAGGGTCATTTCTCTAAGGATTGTAAGAATCCGAAGGCACCGATGAAGTGTCACAACTGTGACAAACCGGGACATTTCAGGAAGAATTGTCCGGAACCAAGGAAAGACAGGCAGATTGTGCAAGCCTATGCTTTAGGAGCTGTTCCGTCGTCTTCAAAAGCTCCTACTGCTGAAGAGAAGGGAAAGAGTGTGGTTGTTCAAGGTACTCTTTTCCTATGTGGTGTTCCAGTTAGAGTTCTGTTTGATACTGGAGCGTCGCATTCGTTTGTTTGTAATGAACTAGTAGGCCGGTTAGGTTTGGAACCGGATATTGTTGATAGGCCATTGGTTGTCACTAATCCAGTTGGGGGTTCGTCTTGTTTGTGTATGTTATGCCGTGGTCTAGTTGTGTCGAGTCATGGTTGCTCTTTTGTTTGTGATTGCTTTGTTCTGAACTTTGCGGGGTTCGGAATTATCTTGGGTATGGACTGGCTTAGGAAGTATGCGGCTAAAGTTGATTGTGAGAGGCTGGAGGTGACAGTCGAGAATGTGGAGGGGCGAAAGGTTGTGATACGATGTAAGCATGAAGAAGGCGTCTTCATGAGCTTCATGTATTCGCTAGTTGTTCCACGGGATGGACTGTCTTTAGTGCCAATCGCAAATGGATTCGAGGATGTCTTTGATGAAGTCAAAGGGTTGCCGCCGCATAGAGAGATCGAGTTTCGTATAGATCTAGTTGAAGGAGCCAGACCTGTTGTGATGCCTCTTAGGCGGATGGCGCCTAGAGAACAGCAAGAGTTGAGGGTGCAAGTTGATGACCTTTTACAGAAAGGATTCATTCGGCGTAGTGTGTCCGAGTGGGGTGCACCAGTTGTGTTTGCAACCAAGGCAGATGGGTCGTTGAGATTGTGCGTCGATTATCGTGAGCTGAATAAGGTGACTAAGAAGAACAAGTATCCATTGCCGAGAATAGATGACTTGTTTGATCAGCTTCACGAAGCCAAGGTGTTTTCTCAGATGGATTTGGCAACGGGATTTCACCAGTTGAGAGTGGCTAAGGATAGTGTGCCGAAGACTGCTTTTAGGACACCATTCGGTTTCTTTGAGTGGCTGGTAATGCCGTTTGGATTGACTAACGCGCCAGCATATTTTGTGGATCTTATGAATAGAGTGTTCAGAGATCAGTTGAACAAGTTCGTACTTGTGTTCGTGGATGATATTCTGATTTATTCCAGAACGGAAGAAGAGCACAAGACGCACTTGCGTATTGTTTTGGAGATCTTACGGAAACATCAGCTGAAGGCTAAGTTTTCGAAGTGTCACTTCTGGAAGAGTGAAGTGAGGTTCTTAGGCCATGTGATTTCTGGAAGTGGAATAGCGGTTGATCCCACTAAGGTGGCAGCAATCCAGGATTGGGATAGACCTAAGAATGCATCTGATGTGAGAAGTTTTCTTGGATTAGCAGGATATTATCGACGGTTTATCAAAGACTTCTCCAAGGTAGCTGCACCATTAACAGGATTGACGAAGAAGAACCAAGTGTTCAGTTGGAATGCTAAGTGTGAGCAAGCCTTCGGAATCCTGAAAGAGAGACTGACGAGTGCTCCTGTTTTGACTATTCCAAGTGGGAATGATGAGATGGTGGTTTACACCGACGCATGTGGTACTGGACTTGGAGCAGTGCTGATGCAGAAGGATAAAGTTGTTGCGTATGCCAGTCGACAACTGAAGCCGCATGAAAGGAATTACCCAACTCATGATTTGGAGTTAGCGGCGATTGTTTTTGCTCTGAAGATGTGGAGACATTATCTGTTGGGAGTTCGATTCGAGTTGTTTACGGATCACAAGTCGTTGAAGTATCTTTTCTCCCAAAAGGATTTGAATCTTCGGCAGCAACGTTGGCTAGAGTTTTTAGCATCTTATGATTTTGGTATAGCTTTTACTCCGGGAAAAGGTAACGCAGTGGCAGATGCGTTAAGTCGAAGACATGCAGGATTGGGAGCCATGTTTTCAGAATGGAAGAGTCTCGAGTATTTAGCTGGATTCGACTTCAGGCCTAGATGCGAATTGGAACCTGAGATGTTGGCAAACTTATCAATAAGACCCACTCTTGTGGAAAGGATTGGTGAGGGCCAAAAGCGAGATGATAAGCTTGTCAAGATTATCCGTGATTTGGAATCTGGGGTGGATCCAGAAAAGGATAAAGGATTCGAGGTTGATCGAGAGGGTTGGCTTCGAAAGCAAGGACGACTAGTTGTTCCCGATATAGATGAATTGAGGAGTGAAGTCCTGAAGGAAAGTCATCACTCGAAGCTGACAATTCATCCAGGTGGAAACAAGATGTATCGGGATATGAAGAGAACCTACTACTGGGAAGGCATGAAGAAGGATGTTGGAGATTTCATTTCCAAGTGTATGAATTGGCAGTTGGTAAAAGCCGAACAGAAGAAGCCAAGCGGATTGCTTCAACCATTAGAAGTTCCTACATGGAAGTGGGAACAAGTGTCGATGGATTTTATTGATGGATTACCTAGAACAAGAACGGGAAATGAAGGAATTTGGGTCATTGTGGATCGTCTGACTAAGAGTGCTAGATTCATTCCTGTTCGATCGACTAGGACGGCATCAAAGTTGGCTGAGTTGTATGTTAAGTGGATAGTCCGATTCCATGGTATTCCGAAGAGTATAGTGAGCGATCGAGACCCACTGTTCACTAGTGGATTTTGGAAGAGCTTCCAGGAAGTTTTGGGAACCGGGTTGTGTTTAAGTACAGCTTATCACCCTCAAACGGATGGTCAGACTGAGAGAGTCAACCGAGTTCTGGAAGATCTCCTCAGAGCTTGTGTTTTGGATTTCGGAGGATCATGGGAAGATCACCTTCATTTGGTGGAGTTTGCATACAACAACAGTTACCAGTCAAGCATTGGTATGGCACCGTATGAGGCGTTGTACGGAAGACCGTGTAACTCTCTGACATGTTGGTTGGAAACTGGAGAAAAGTTGATACTTGGGCCAGAGATGATTCGACAAACTTCGGATTGTATAGAGATCATTCGGCAACGAATGAAGGCAGCCCAAGACCGTCAGAAGAGTTATGCTGATAAGCGTCGAAAGGATTTGGAATTCGACGTTGGTGATATGGTTTTTGTGAAGATTTCTCCTCTGAAGAATGTTATTCGATTCGGGAAGAAAGGAAAATTAACTCCAAGATTTGTTGGACCATTCCCGATTATCGAGCGAATTGGAAAGCTCGCCTACAGATTGGAGTTGCCAGAGAAGATGTCGAGTATGCACAATGTTTTTCATGTATCGTATCTACGGAAGTATGTGCATGACTCGAATACGGTGGTTTCTGCTGATAGCTGTGAAGATTTTGAAGTTGATCCAGTTGATAGAAGACCTCGTAAGCCGCTTCGTGTTGTTGAAACCGACACGAAACAGCTTAGGAGGAAGGTAGTTAAGTTGCTCAAGATACAATGGAGTGAAGATGATAACGACTGTACGTGGGAGGTGGAAGAGAGGATGAAGGCAGCTCATCCTGAACTCTTCGAGGTATGGCCCTAAGGTGTCATATCATCTAACGAAATTGTAACTTGTTCTAAGTCTTAGAATTCTGTACGCTAAGTTAGAATTGGATGCATGGTTTGATGATTGCTATGGATGGTAGGCGTACAGAATAGTTTTGATTGCTATGATTGTTTGGGATTTCGGGGGCGAAATTCCTAAGGGGGAGAGAATGTAACGACCCGTATTTTACGGATCGAAAAGTTTGTCAAAATCTGGGATTTTTTAGCATTTTCTAGTTGTTCAGATTTTTGGTTGAAATTGCCTAAGTCCTAGGTCGTACGCGACCTAAATGTTGTAGGCAAGTTAAGAGACAAGTCTGAGTCGAGTTGCCGACTCAAGGAATTCACCGAGTTAAGGGAGTATGGTTGACCGACTTAAGGTAGTGACCGACCTAGGAGATAAGTCGTGACCGACTTATGAGAATCAGGCGACCTTAGTATTCTGGGGTAGAGTTAGGTCGGCAACGACCTAAGGAAATGTTGTGAGCGACCTAAGAGTTTCGGTGAGCTAAGTGTTAGGTCGGTAGGGCGAGTTAGCGACCTAACGGTTACCGTGTTAGCGACCTAAGGGGTTAGCTTGTTAGCGACCTAGGAGTTGCCGTGTTAGCGACCTAAGGGGTTAGCTTGTTAGCGACCTAGGAGTTGCCGTGTTAGCGACCTAAGGGGTTAGCTTGTTAGCGACCTAGGAGTTGCCGTGTTAGCGACCTAAGGGGTTAGCTTGTTAGCGACCTAGGAGTTGCCGTGTTAGCGACCTAAGGGGTTAGCTTGTTAGCGACCTAGGAGTTGCCGTGTTAGCGACCTAAGGGGTTAGCTTGTTAGCGACCTTAAGAGTTAGGCTATGTGTTAGGTCGTAACACTGTTAGGTCGCGTAGGTTGCTAAGTTGTTAGGTCGCTAGGATAGTTTGTGTTAGGTCGCGTAGATCTATCTGTTAGGTCGTATGTTGTGTTAGGTCGCGTAGAAGTCTAAGTTGTTAGGTCGCAACCCAACTAGGTCGAAGGTCGAAGGAAAGCGCATTGCTTTAGGTCGTCAGGTGTTAGGTCGCTGAGGAGTTGTCGTGCTTCTGTTAGGTCGGAAAAGCTTAGGTCGGAGAGGCTTAGGTCGGAAGCGACTTAGGGAGATAGCCAGATTTCAACTTAAGGGCAGTTTTCAGCTATAAATAGGAGGGGTTATTCTCACTTTTTGGGATCCGGATTTTGAAGCGACGAAGTGCTGCCATTTTGAGAGCTCGACTTCTACACTTCTTCACTTCTTTTCTCCACTCTAATCTAGTGCTTCCATCCATCCAAATCGAAGATCAAGATTGAAGATTCAAGAGCTTAGATTGAAGATCTTCGTCTTTTCAAGAGAGATTTCTTCATTTGAAGCGGATTTGTGATAGATCTAGCTTAGTTCTTCGCTGTCCAGATCTGAAGTTGATATCTTTTGGATTGTTTAGGTGATTTGGTGAGTGGTGATTATCTCTCACACGGATCCAAAGGAGTATATCGGATTGTTGGCTCGATTTGGTGTTAAAATAGTGATTTCCATGCATTTTCTTCATCCTATGTGTAGATCCATATAGATCCATCGTTCATGATGATGTTGTATCCATTTTATCATATGTTAACCTATGCAAGTTCATTCATCAAGTTTGTAGAGATATAATACATGTTTTTATGCTTATTGGACTTTCAACTCTTTAATTACGAAAATGCCATTATTGTTAAAATTGTCTATTTAGATCATATTTGAATGCTTGATTGTTTGGATTGATGTTTGATTTGATTGATTGTTATGAACTAGATGATTGATGATTAGATTTAGACCAAAGGTGATTCAAAAGCTAAGGGAAAGGCTCTTGGATTGGGAAAGCTGCTCGTGGCATATGTAGCGGGATGATGAAGCTCTTATGCATAGATTTGATGATGTGATGTTGAGATGAGGCTTCGCGAGGATGTTATGAAGCGAAGCAATCATGTGATGAAGACTTGGTCTAATCCAGACGGGATCATTCCAAGCATGTTGATAACTCGGTGAGATGATTCGAGTTAAGGATAATGGATGCTCGAGAGGCGCTTGAGCTAGTATGGAAATAGTCGTCGAGGAGGATGACTAGGAGGTTGAGATCTCATCGTTGTTGAAGGTTCTAGCATGCTCTAAGCAAGAGTACATGGGGACGCCCAAAAGACTAAGTTGATGGTCAAGTACTCTGGGTAGATTCGATAATCCTAGGCACGGGTCACGATGACGTGCGGGAGTTATGTCTAGAACCGGGGTTACCATTAGCCCTTGACGGACGGCTGAAAGAATGTGCCGGTCATTCAATTAACGGTGATATCGAAGCAATGATAACAGTGATAGCCAGAGTCATGGATGTTTGGTTGTATCGTCATTCGGTCTCAAGAGCGGTATTTCCTGGGTGCTTATCTGACCTTGGTTTTAGATCTTGGGATTTGTACTTGGAAAACATCGCTCTTGACTCGAGTGACAATTGTTTACTTTAAATTGTATGCTCTGCTATGTTTGCTTCTGCTTAGTGTGTGTCTGGGGGCTATCACTGTAGAATGAGGTTGGAGTGGGAGGGTTGTATTCCTATTCCTTTTCCTTTATGCTCTTTTGGTATGTTGTTAGTTAATTTACTGCTCACTAAGACTGTTGTCTGACTCAAGGCTTTATGTTTTTAATTCTTATTGCCTTGGGCTGTTCGTCCATTTTGGGACGGGCAGACTAGGTAGCAGGTGACAGGTGCTGTTCTCCTCTCACGATGCTGATATCGAAGACGAGCTGGAGGGTTGCATATTATCTTCTTATTATATGTACTGGATATTCCGCTGTTTTGTATTCTCTGAGAGATATGTAGTGAGGCTTGATGTATTGACTATGTGGATGCTTGTATTCAACTATTATGGAATTTTATATGATGTCATTTTGTTCTGTAAAGCTTCACTATACATATGTTCTATTGTATTTTGTCCATGCGCTGTGAGTAATACGATAGATTTGGTTGTTTTAAATCTTACCTTGACAATCGTCCATGGTCGCCTGGCACACTTTACAGCGCTCTATCTTTAGATTCGGTGCAGGGGTCATGGGCGGTCGTCACATGGATCTTTGCATGATATTGAATTTTGAAATGATATTTGATTTCAAAAATATAAATTACTATTTTGAAATTTTAACCACGAGATGTATTTAATTTATAGTTTAACTGATCCTTAAAGGATGTGCGGTCCCAAGCATCCTTTAAGTTATTGTGCATTACTGCTACAGTTCACTTGAGTTGGTTTATATTATATAAGTATATATTGTCCTGACTCGAGTGTTTTGTGTTTTACTTTACGCTCGGGTCAGCCTGAGATTTACAGCTTAGCTTTGGATTTCATTCTGGAGCTAGGAATCGCTGGAGATTCCGCTTGCCTAATTATCTATTCCTTTTCAGTTCCAGTTTTTCTATTTTAGCTCTGGTATTTTCTATGTATTGGAGATTTCTATTGTATATGTTTTCAGACTGATATTATGTATTATGTTTTGAGAGTTTGTATATAGTAGCTTCATGAACTAATATGGTATATTATTTCCGCTGCGAGTTATTCTGATATTCTGTGTCTGTGATTCTGTATTTGATTTTATTTGCTCTAAATTTTATTACAATATGTTATTTTGATTTATTCAAGTCAGACATGTGTGGATTATTGTCGATTTGAATGGTCCAAAATAGTGGGTCGTTACATTTGGTATCAGAGCTTTGGTTTTAGGCAAACCTTAGCCTACGGAGCAAAAACTCCTTAGAGATAGGGTAGAAATACCCTAGAATGAGTGAAATCAATCTCAGAATCATTCCTTTGTGAGAGAACGTATTTTCGAAGTATAAAATGACTTTCAAATGATTTTTAAAGGATTTTTAAAGATTATTTTGATATAAAATTTTCTTGTTTTGAAAGAAAATTTTCTGGACTTTATCCCTTTCGTATCCACCTTGTTAGTAATTTCTTTGATTAAGATTTCCTTAAAATTCTGAACTTCTATCTTAGTTGGGATTTCTTCGATTAGGATTCCTTTGAATTTTGGAATGCTCCCACTTGTTCTGAAATCCATTCCTGTCTCCCCTAATTGTATTCTTTTGATTTTTGGAGCATTCCATAACTCCACTTTGAATGACCTTTATAAAGACCGACGATTCCGCCAAACTTTGAATGATTTGTAAAAGGGTGAAACTCCTTTACAATGGGCATTGATTCACCGGAGTTTTCCGTATCCTCGGTTTACGATGTTTTCTATCTTTTGCTATACCTAGATTCTATCTCTGGCGATCGAAGGTCGATTTGCCTTAGATTTTCGCATCGATTATTCCTGAAGTCGCGGTTGACCGGTTAAGGTCGCCCGCGATTTATATGAGCTTATCCATCTTCTATTTGGTAATTTAATTATCTCATCTTCGTTCGAGCTTATCTTCGAATCAGAATTCTATTTAATTGGAGTTCCTCTAAATTTGAATCTCTGTTTTGTTTTGAAATCCATCCTTGAATCATCCCTTGGAAAATTTGTGGTTGATTGTCTTTTGAAAATTTTGCATTCATCGAAGTTGTTATTTTGATAAGGATGACCATATGTTTATATAAAGGTGAAATGTTTTCGATAAGGATTATATACCATTTTGAAATTGAGAATTTAAAGTTTTGAATGGATTTGAAATTTTGAAATTTATATAAGAAATGGTTTCATATAAAACAATTTATAACTGAAGGATTTGAATCTGAATTTGAGTGATTGAACTCCGGCATTTTGGAACTGGTTTTAAGTTTTTGAAATAATAAATAATATGATTTGAAAGTATTTTCCGAATATGAAATGTTTCAAATGATTTTAATGAGTTTCAAATGATTTCGAAGAAATTTCAAAAGAAGTTGTGAAAATAGAAGTCCAGAACCCACTTATGTCGCTGGAAAATAATTTCGGTGATGAATGCATGCATCATCGACATTGATTTTCGAATTTCAGAGTGGGGGAGATGCCACTTCGGTAGCTTTGCTATGCGATTTATTTGTGAAACCAGTTTTTGATTTCAAATTCCGAAGTGTGATGTGATATTCGAAAGATATATGTATATATATTTGAAAATTTTGAAATGAGCCAGTGTTCATTCCTTGAGTTTTGGATTTGATTTGATATAACCCTATCTTTTGGAATTGATTTACTATTTGTTGGTGATTTCTAACTCTTGGATTGAAATATGATTTCTTCAACTATTTTGAAGGTTTGAGCACTTCCAAATCAAGGTTAACTTTTCAAAGCTAAGTAATTTTGAAAAGTATAAAGTATATAAATTTGGTATTTATGTTTAAAATATGTAGTAATATGATTTAAATAAGTTGAAACTGTTTTGTTAAGTAAATGAATAAGGCTATTTTGAATTTTTCTAATATGAAATTTAGATTTGAAATGTTTTGAAAGAATTTGGTCTTCAAAATATTTTGAATAAAATTTAGTTTAAATGTTTAACTTAGTAACATTTTTATGAAACTATATATTTAAAAAGTTGGAATAGATACATAAGTTGTACGTATGCTGTTTTATTCGCATAATTAAATTGATCCAAGTTTGAGTACACAAGTTCGAGGTGAATTACACCATTTCGTGTTAGGATTTTTCATTTGATTCTTGATGGCGAATATTTGATATGGATTTTGGGCTTGATTCTAGAATTCTATATCATAGTATATGGCTATGCAAGGGACTGATGGTTTCTAGTTGAGAAACCATATCAAAATCTGCATTAGGGAAGTCGAATGGACAATACTAGTTCGAAAGCGAACTTGTGTGATCGAGCAAGTGATCGAATGTGATTTTGCGAAATGATGACATATGTACATCTTATATTCTAATATCATTGATATACTTGACGCTGAAATTGGAAGTTGTTGGGTTGGATATCTTTGTAATTTAATTGGAAATTTTCTTTTATGCAAAACTACTATCAATTTAAAACCATTTTCCAAAACTAATTTTCCTTTTATTCATCTTAAAAAAACTATTTTATTCTATTTTACATACAAAACTATTTTATTTAAAACCATTTTCCAAAAAATTATTTTATATACAAAACTACTTTTTTTTCAAAACTATTTGATATGCACACTATTTTACAAACTATTTTATATACAAAACTATTCTAAATTAAAAGTCTTTTATAAAGCAAAGATGTTCAATCCCATATGACTCTTCATGCAGCGAAATTGTTTTTTTGAAAAAAATTTTGATCCTTATATAAGATAGACTTTATGTAAATATAAGATGATTTTTGAAATGAATTATTTGACTTAAATTATATTGATTTGGAAATTGGATTTATTTTTCTAAATTTATTATTTCGGAAACTTTGGAACTGAAGATATTTGATTTGGAAGAATAATTTGGTGAAAGCGTATATGATTTTGAAAATTGTATTGATATTGAAACAAATTGAAATTTGAGAACCTTGTGTTACTAAATACTTGATTTGGGAGTTATCGAACTTATATAAAAATTTGGTTTGTCTAAGTATGATGTTGATTCAAAAACTATGGATTTGAAAAGGTACTCAATTTGAAAAGTGAAATCTTATATAATTGAAGTCTATATAAGTGTGATTTGATATACTATTGATTTTGGAAAGTATTTGATTTGAAAATGAAATCTTATATATAATGGACTTTATATAAGTATGATATTTGAAAGTGATTTGAAAAGGTACTATATGATACATATTTTCGAAGTAAATATATGGAAAGTGCCTTCTGCTTGATATCCACTTTGTGGCCACATTGTGGATTCATTATATCGATTTTCTCTGATTTTTGGTTTTCCGGATATGATACTCGAGTGTCCATCGAATTCCATGGCGTTATCCATGGTCTTACGAGTGCGACTGCATAGCGTAATTCACCTGGCTGGATGGCCCAGGGGTACGGATGTTTCCTGGGGGATTCAGGCGTAGCCATTGTGTATCCTGTGATCTATGTAGGTCGTATTAGTAGCAAAATCCGCAGGGCTGAGAAAGCTTACAGATACAGATGTTTCCTAGGGGATTCAGGCGTAACCATTGTGTATATGCGGTCTACTAGTCATCATGGTGCAATTCGCAGGGATGAGAAAGCTTACGGATACGGATGTTTCCTGGGGGACCCAGGAGTAACCTTTTTGTATCTACGATCCATGGTTAGACAAAGGTTTTGTTTATTTTTTTGTTTGGATTGTACTTTCCATATCTGTTTTTAATAGTTTTCCAGTATTTTCACTGGGTTTTGAAACAAGTCTACTAAGTACTTGGAGAATTCTAGCTTTGCGCCCGATCAACGCATTGCTAGAGTCTGCAAAAAACGAGGATAAACTTCTTAAGACATCGAGTTATAAAAGTATTTTGATAAAGTATTTTGATAAAGTACTATATAGAGAATATTTTGATCAGTTATTTTCCCTTCTAAAGATTTTAAAATGTTTTAAATATTGTTTACTTTGAACTATCAGATTTAACTCAAAGGACTAATCATCATATTATAAAATGTTACAAATTTTTAATTGAAATGTATAATGGTTTAAAAATAATGGTTCATCCTTGTCTTTCAACCTGCTTTCCCTCCTAGCTACTTTTTCCCTACCTTCTTTTCGAGGATGTCTTCAAACCTATTCTTCTTTCTAGTTGTTTCTCCGCTTCCTTCCTTTTCGAGGACGAAAAGATTTGAATGGGGGAGAGTGTAACAACCCTAGATTTTTGCATATTTTATTTTGACTTTATTTTTATTTTTTTAAATTATTTTAAACTTGTTTAGTTCAAATATTTCATTTTTAAATATGAATTTTGATTATTATATGAATTATAATTCCAAACTTGTATAAATGGAATATTTTCCTGAAAAGTGGATTTGTGGTCAAACTAGTCAAACTTTGACTTTTAATTTTTAAATATAAATATTTAAATTCTTGAATTTTATCTTTTATTATGAAAATAGATTTAATATCATGAATGCTGCTTTTCGTTTCGTTGAAAACGGATTTACATTGTGGAAGTTATATTGTTTTCAATTTTGTGTGTAATTTGCTGTATTTTACCAAATTGTTTATTTCAAATTATATAAATAATATTTTATTTGGTCATGTAATGTTCTAAATTATGTTTATATGGGTAAAATAACTTGGTATGCATATATTTTGGTTTTAAAATATTTTTAAGTGAAGTATAAATTTTTCTAGAGTTATAGTAATTTATTTGAAATTTTCATGTCTTGTTTGCTATTTTTAAACAATTTCTACAATTCTTTTGCTATTTTCTCTGAATTTATTTTACTTTGAAAATGTTTAAAAATCATTTTTATTTCAAATTTTATTTTAGAATATTTTTAAAATGAAGTTAATAATTTTCCAAAGTCAATAGTGATTTATTTGTAATTTCTGGACACCGTTTTGGATTTTTAAGCAGTTTCTTGTTTTCTTTTTCCATTTTCTTTAAAATTATTATTTATTTTTATTTTATATTACTTTGTTTCGGTTTTAAAGTCAATTTACTGATTTTATTTTTGGTTTATTTGAATTTAAAGAAAAAGAAATATGAAGAGTTTTAAAAGCTTATTTACCTTAAGTCCTTTCATCTCCTTTGTCCTTTCATTTGCCATAACTCCTCAATTACTATCTTGGCTGTGCATTTTTGGTTTGTTGCCGTGAGTTTTCAGCCTCCATTCACCCAAAAACATTTTACCTTCTCATTCATTCATGGCTTCAAGAAAAATCTATGGGTAATGGCTACTTTTTACACTTTTCTTCTCATTTTTCATGTATTTTTGCCTTGTTTTCTTTGCTTCTTTGAACGGCCTCCACTCCATATCCACGGCCACCACCTCCTACACCTCTTCCCTGCCATCATCACCACCTACTCCTCAGGTCTGAACCATGGCTGCACAATCTATGAAGAGAAACTCCACAAAAACTATGTTAATTCCCTTAAAACCATGTTGTTTGACCACCACTTGTTCACCACTTCCATTTCCACCACCACCACCATCACCTTAGGCCGCCACCACCACCTCTATCCAGACCCTTACTCACCCCTCCTACCTCTGGCCAGACCTGTAGCATGACATGGCCGAGCCATTTGACCATTAGCCGAGCCCAAAGTGTGAACACAAACCTTCCAATGTTGCCTAGCCTCTTGACATTCTTATGTTGTAACTTCCTCTACATGTTCTCGCTTACGCCGTGCATTTCCTAGCCCAAACCTGAGCCAAACTTGTTCAAACTTGAGCCAAACAACATCCCTAGGCCATGCCAAATAGTAGAGAAAGCAAGGCAAAAGACTTGGCATTCAAATCTCTTATTATTCCAAAGTTATTCCATTTCAGAGTGTATTGAATTTATGTCTGTTTTGATGTTTGTTTTGGGTTGTAACACAAGACTTGTAACATTGGATCTCGCTCTCCACTCAAGTCCGTAGTCTTGTCATCATGCTTTTGTTTCCATTGTGTGATTGTTTTTGTTATCTCCAGCATTTAGAGGTGAGTAAATCTCACCAGACTAATATGTACTTATGTAGTTGATAAACTGATATCGCCTGAATCTGTAATGCATATCATCCTGGTATAACTGCTATATTATTATCACATGATGTTCATACCTGTTATTACACCTGTTATATCATATGTCACTGTTATTTCATGCTATTCTGTTATTTATATCAGTTATCACCATTGCAAGTTCCCTGTAGACTAGGATCACTATGGGTTGAAATGATACATACCCGAACGGACTTTAGAATAGGGAAAAAGCGTTATGGGCTGAAATGATAGGCCTGAACGATTTTTATTTACTTCATTCTTACTTGGGATTGCGGGTTTGAAATGATCAAACCCGGATTTTTCATTCCAAATTACGGATTGAAATGATATAGTATCCGTATCACCTTACCTAGGCTAAAAATGATATACAGACCCGTGGTTAAAATATGTTTTCTAAAATTTTTAAATTATTTTAGAAATGTAAATATTATAATATTTTGATTTAAACTTAAATAAACATGATTTTTGTAAAGTATTATTGATTTTCTGAGAATTTTTAAGTAAAATAAATAAATGGTAAAGTTGGAAATTTGAAATGTAAGTTATTTTGGAAATCCTAATTTGATGATGAAATAGAATTTAAATTTAATATGAAATATGGTAAATTTATGATATTTTGAATTAAAATGAATTTAAAAATGATTTTATAATATATTAATGATTTTTAGATAAGTAAAAATGTTGAATGAATAAATGTTTAGGTTAAATTTTGGAATATAACTTAAATTGGGAATTTTGAATTTTTGGTTAAAAAGTGAAATTTTATTTAAGTAAAATAAATGGAAATAAGTTGTATTTTGGAATTTAAAACTTAATTGTTAATTTAATAATTAAATTAAAGAAATGATATGTAATACTTGAATTTAAATAAGAAGTAAAATAAAAATTAGATTTTGTAAGAAATTTTACTTATGTAAATTATGAAAATATAAGAAATGAAATAATGACTTTATAATGTGAAATTGTACGATTATATAAGTTAAATATGATGTAAATAAAATTTACTTAGTTTTGAAATTATATTTAAAATCTTGAAAATTTTAAATATAAAGGATACTACAGCATTTGTAAATGCTGTAATTAAAAATAAATGAACTTAAAGACTAATTTAAACTTGAAGCTATTATAGCACTTTGCAAGTGCTATAATTGATAAAGATAACTAAAACTTAGTTAAAAATAGAGAAAACCTGTTACAACACTTAAACGCTGTCTTTTGTAAATGAACTGTTTTAAACTAAAACTTTACGTAGCATTTTATAAGTGCTACGGAAAACTGAATTTGGTTGTTTAATAAATTTTAATGGAAATAATCATTGGGAAAGGATATATTTTTTTTTGAAATTTAATATGTAATTAATAAAAATAAGGAATTGGCTTTAAATGGTTTTAAATGAAAGAATTTAACTTTTAATGTGAGATTGAAGGGTAATTAATTTCTTAATAAAATGAATAGATTTAAATGGTATTTTAAATTAAATAAATTGATTGATGTTCAAATGAATGATGTTTGGAATGATATTATGTAGTTTTGAAAAAGTATGGTACTATGATATTTTGAAATGGATTTTTGCATGATATTGAATTTTGAAATGATATTTGATTTCAAAAATATAAATTACTATTTTGAAATTTTAACCACGGGATGTATTTAATTTATAGTTTAACTGATCCTTAAAGGATGTGCGGTCCCAAGCATCCTTTAATTTATTGTGCATTACTGCTACAGTTCACTTGAGTTGGTTTATATTATATAAGTATATATTGTCCTGACTCGAGTGTTTTGTGTTTTACTTTACTCTCGGGTCAGCTTGAGTATTTACAACTTAGCTTTGGATTTCATTCTGGAGCTAGGAATCGCTGGAGATTCCGCTTGTCTAATTATCTATTCCTTTTCAGTTCCAGTTGTTCTATTTCAGCTCTGGTATTTTCTATGTATTGGAGATTTCTATTGTATATGTTTTCAGACTGATATTATGTATTATGTTTTGAGAGTTTGTATATAGTAGCTTCATGAACTACTATGGTATATTATTTCCGCTGCGAGTTATTATGATATTCTGTGTCTGTGATTCTGTATTTGATTTTATTTGCTCTAAATTTTATTACAATATGTTATTTTGAATTATTCAAGTCAGACATGTGTGGATTATTGTCGATTTGAATGGTCCAAAATAGTGGGTCGTTACAGTCATTCTCGGGTGATGAGGCTAGTGGCTACATTTATCTTTGTTATAGAATTGTCACTTGGAATGCTAACATTGCCATCCATATGTTGACACAATGTTAGCACTCATCCATACAAGTCGTTCGGGAGATGAACGAACCGAAGGCACTTCATAGTCTTCATCTTGGACCTTGCCTTTAGTATTTCCAATTCGAATGTTTACGTTAGTTCGAAGTGGTTTTCGGATTAATATCTGATCCTGGTCTTTCCAAAACAACGTTCGATAATTTTTAAAAGGGTCAAGTTGTTTACAGTCTTGTACTTATCAGAGTGTAAAAATTTACATATGGAAATACGTTCCATATGCTTAAATTATCATGACCCGCTTATCGAAATTAACCCCCTTGTTTCCATCACGTTCCCAAAGTGCGGTATTTGTGATAAGTACAAGTCGACTTACATCGTTTTATTATTACTACTTTAATTTATTTGACAACTTAATAGCATAGATAAGAGATCCTTAGTTTTAAAACAATTCACTTAAATAAGAGGGTTTTAAAAAAACTTTAAAATAAATAGACTTTAATTAAATCATAAGTTTAAAACTCAATTAAACCTTAATTAATCTTAATTAAATCAAAATTTAATCATTAATATTTTAAATTTTATCTATAATTAAACTGATAATTAACCTTTAATCATATATCATCCAAATAGCATAATAATTCAACACAACAAACATTTTATTTTCACAACATATAGATCATTAAAAACAAGTTATTTTCTTTTCCAAAATTATTAGTTTTACTAACCGAAACTTTTCTAAATCAAAGCGAACTTTTGACGGAACTTAAAATCACTTTAGAATATTGAAAATTTGAAACTTTTGGATCCTTGACCACTTGAATTTGGCTAGGCCTAGGCTAATTGGGCATGGCCATGGGTAGTTTAGGCTTGGCCATCATGGTTTTGCGGTGGATGGGGAGTTTTGGAAGAGAAGGTGTTGTAGGAGATGTAGAAGTGGTTTTGTGAAATAAAGAGGTGGTTTTTTAGTGATAGAAGTGATATTTCTTGTTTTTGAATTTATAAAGAAGAGGCCATGGATAAGTTTCTTAAGCTCTTAGGGTTTTGAAATGAAGAAGGAGATTGGAAAAATAAGAAACATGAAGGTAAAGGGGTATATATAAGCTTAGAATTTAATTAAAATAATATATAGTGATTTATATTTAAATATGTATATGCATGCATATCCATATCCCTTTCCCCCTACAAAACCGTCCATTGAACACCCCCTCCCACTTTCAACTATTCATGACAAGTTCTCTAGTGTACTTGAGTTGAAAAGGGGCATTTAATATATGTTTTATATATATACATATGTGTGTGTATATATCTATTTATGATATAAAATCTTGTATTAGTTTATATGTTTATATGTTTAAGGAGAAGCATGCACATGCATATATAAACAAGTACACACCATGTTAAAATGGTTTATATTATGAGAATGTATGCTTAACATAGTTTTATAACCTTTTGAATAACTTTTAACAAATGAAAAATCGATATTTCGGAAAATAATTTCCGGTCATATTTTCTGTTTCTCTATGTATTATATATTTTAGTAAACAAATTTTAAAAATGATTTTATCATTATTAATTATTATTTAAAATATTTTTATTTGTTATTAAAATCCATTTATTAATTATTTAAAATAATATCAAATATTCTTTTAAATAGCGATTAAATTCCGGGTCGTTGCAATTTCTATCACCTTTTAAAAATAAAAATAACTTTAAAATAAAGATAAACCCTTTTTATTGTCTTTTAAAAATATACATTCGTTATTATAATAAATTTTCTATAAAGATAAATACTTCCTAAATTAATTTAAAAACATTTACACTTACACACACACACAAATATATATATATATATATATATATATATATATGAGAAAAGAATAATAAGAAGTTGAAGTAAAATAGAGAAGCATAAAAACTATTTTTGAGCAAAATATCATAGAAAATCCAAAAAGGTCCAAATAAAAATCAGTTTCCAAATCGAAACCATTTCCAAATCAATAGAAATAAATATTATTTCCAAAATACTATTACTATAGCACTTAACCAATATTATTACTACATTTTTCTCTAAAATGGTTCAACTTTTAACATATATCATTGCCACATCCAATATGGCCAAACTATCAAATTTTGTATTTCAATCTATCTAACAGGTATATAACTGAAATTAAAATAAACAGTTATATAGCTGGAATTAAAAGTCACAACAATGGCAAATCTGAATTTCTCAATAATTTTCCATGTATTTCATTTTAAATGTCATTCGCTTTTAAAAGTGGATATTTAACCAAACCAAACCAATAAATCATTTCAACACAAACAATAAGTTTTATATATATCCTATTAATTATCAAAAAAGGTGAATTTAACTCGCCAAAATTCCAAAGGATGTTTAGACGTTCCAGTTTGAACTAAAATCGAATGACGTCTTATTTTAGCCTAAAATATCACTTGCTCCAAATTCGACGAAAGCAGTTCCATCGCATAGCTATTGCCATTATGAGCATAACCTAAAAGACCGCATCTCGATTGGACTTTTTATGAGAAAATTATTGATTTAATAAGATTAAGATTAAATTTAATTATTGTCACTAATTAATTTTATTACAAATAAATACCCAAACAAAATCCTTTAATCCTTCTTCCTCAAATATTCAAACCCATGCCCGTATCTTCCCTCTAAACCCACTATGACGCCCCACCTCTATGCTCATAATAACAAAGAGTATTAAAGGAAATACTGTCTATTATTACGAAGAATAAGGCTGGATAGGAGCGACCATCCGTAATTGGCCTTACACTAATATTGGTTATCTCGATAGGAACGGTACATACTTTTTATTTTTCATCAAATTATTTATTTACTCCCATCGACACACCCAATACTAGTATCAAACGAACTACGACGGTTCATAATAGTTTAGGACATTAGATATAACAATAACACAGATAAAATAAATGCGGAACACAGATAAAAACAAAAGTCTCATATATATATATATAACTGATGTCAGTTAATACATAGTTGACACAATACATATGACACAACTACAACTGTCGACTCTAGAAGTTATATATACAAGTACATTATCGACTAATATACATGAATACATATCATTCTATACAATGACACGACTACTACAAAATGACTGACAACTTCAGAAGATGAGGAAAGTCTTCAATCCCGAACAGCAACTCAAAGAAAGAAATCTACAACCTGAAATACTCGGGTCTGACCCGAGTATTACATTCAAAAGAAAATAATACCCAGGTCAGTCTAATTCAAACCAGTTTATTAGTACTTAGTAGCAATAATAATCAGATAGTCAAATAGACGACAGTCACAGAAATCTCGTATATCCAACTCTCGATACGAGAATTGGATAACGGCAGGTATAACACTAAATAGTGTTAAACAATGAATCAGCAGATTTAAAACATCAACAGAGATAAATAAACAATTTATCAAATCGACTAAATCAATTTAAGACAATTGAAATTGTCAATTTAAAAACAACAGTGCTGATTGGCTGCAGTACACGCTAACGTGTACTGCCTCGCCAATACAGTCTATGAAATACTCAGAAGATCAATGAATTCAAAAGTCAACGGATCCAACTCAAATGCCATTCAAATAAAATCACAACGCGAGCACAAGGTCAAACCCGAGCGTTTCAGCCGGATTCAACTCAAGTGTAATGAGAAAAACAAATCCAATGTATATCAGATCTGTGATGCTCAAACCCAAACCAAACTACAATGAACCAAAGGACAGGACAAGTGCAGCCCCTATATGAATAATGGAAAACATAAGTGATGCAACAGTTCAGTGAACTACAAGTATTGACCCGGTAGCCACAAGTATAAGAAATGCCCAACACAATAAATGCAGTGAAGGGTTCATGGATGTAACATGCACCAGATCAGGTCGGAGTGAACCAGATTCAAGTGCAGACCGAAGGCAGCAACCAACAACAAAATGCAAAGGTCAAGACATGGTTGTCATGACTCAACACAATTGCAAAGCTTCAACAAATCAAAACAGCGTCAAAGCATATGAATGCAGACCCAATGTCTCGAATGACTTAAGTGATGGAACACTGAAATAATGCCAATGTCCAGACAACAACAGAGCACAATGCACCAAGTAAGTGACAGCAAGCAACAGGGCCAGGCCAAAATAATGCAAGCATGAAGTGAATGCAACTACAGGCAAACAATGGACAGAGGCTGTAACTCCAAGTGAACTAATGCACAGTGATGTATAACATCAAGATCAATTGCAAATGTATAATGCAATGAATCAGTTTCGAATATATGCCCAAGTGCAAATGAAATATGGACCGGACAAAACGCAGTGGTACTGTCTTGAGGTAAATAACTCCCAACAACTCAACAAAGCATAGAGAAGCCTAACTACACTAAACAAGTTGACAACTGTCTCCAAGCCAACACTTACATAGTAAATTCATGAAAACAGGGACATTACTATGTTCAAAGTAATGCAATATCCAAAAACATGAAGTTCAGATTAACTTAAACAATACAAGCGAAGCTACCACTATAGGGGCTGTTTCGAAGACCAGTGAACAACCAGGGAAGCCAAAATTCGACAGATTACGTGTGTGAACAAATGAATGCAGTGAAACCCGAGATAACAACATATAAATGGAGAACTACCGACTTCAAATTTATGAAGCAGCAATGGTACAAGTTAAAACTGCAACAACAACAAGTGATTTAACACTATCCCATAATCAAGACAGGGTTGAACTCAAAATAGCTTCTACTGACTAAGGTCATGGGGCAGTAAGTAGAAATCGAACAAGTCAAGTAGGCTACTGGGGTGAACATACGAACAAAAGTCACTAGCAACTAAAGCCGTAAAATGAACAATCGGTATCACTTTCTATGAATTTTGTTTGAATCAGAGAAAACCCCCCCCCCCCAAGGTCAAAACACACATAACAGTCACTAAAATGCCAAGACCGACAGTACGCAAGTCAATGATAACGTCGAACTAGCAAATTCAGAACCATGACGAGTAAGGCAACTCAAAGCCGTAAATATCAAGGAAGCGAACAAAAACAGAAGTCAAACCCGTGGGCATCATTTAATCCACCTCGAAAATCACAAGGTTAAACGAATCAGAAAACACATGAATTCGAACAAAATCAGAAATCATTTAGTGAAGGATCTCAGACAAACAAAATCAAGGCAGTGAATTCATCAGCTATGAACAAAGTCAAACGACATCAACACAGAAGAAATTCTCAAAGCAACATCGATTACCAACACCCAATGAAAGCAAATGGCCGAGATAAAACAAGGACGAATCGAACTCGAATTACAGAAGCATCATAAGACGAATGAACTAGATGTGAGTAATAAGATTACTCACCTTAGACGAAGAATCAAAACCCACTCGTAACCGCCAGCGTCCCTTTTTGCTCGCCTTTGCACGAAGCCCAAAACGGAGCAAGGACAAATCCCTTCAAGTAGCCGAAGCCAATATCGAACTAAGTCAGGCAAATCGCCATTGATCAAAGAGTAGGTTGAACGAGTCAGAGACGCGATGGTGAGGAACAAGCAAAGAAAACTTGAAGCTGTGGCGGCCAAAATCGATCAAAGCCCTAATTTTTCAGGAGGAACGAACGAAAGAAAATCACAAGGTCGCCATTTTTCGTTCGATTGCTTTTGGCTTAGGGTTACGAATGAATGAATAATGAATTGGGGAACGGGTTAAACCCTTATCACGGCATCAAGGCAATGCAAACGTGGGCCAGATTCAAATGTAAAGCCCACTTCAACACTTAACACATTGTTTAAAAGAATACCAACCGCTTTAAAATTCCAAACATCGATTAACAAACTTTATTAATGAATTATAAAAGTGATTTAACTCTATGAATTCCACCTGTAATTTTTATTAACCGTTTTATCATAGGATTCCAATCGATCAAAAAAACTAAATCGAGCAATTAACTAACATTCTAATCGTTTAAGGACGATATTAAATTCTCACAAAAGCTCGGGTTGTTACACCCACTAAGGCTGATCTTCCATCACCACTCTCTCCCTGCACATCCCACTAAATAACAAACTGACTCTACCATTCAAC
The DNA here is from genome assembly GCA_030737815.1 of Allium fistulosum. NCBI lineage: Eukaryota > Viridiplantae > Streptophyta > Magnoliopsida > Asparagales > Amaryllidaceae > Allium > Allium fistulosum. Next base: position 1,032,178,117 of record CM060902.1, read on the forward strand.
TCCACGTCGCCAAAGCTTCCAATCCCACACACCCAAGTCACACTCGATCCACCTTACCCAAAAGTGATAGGAAAACTTTACAACGTCGGCCATACAGGTCGCACCACCCTAGGCTCCATCGAGCTTCACGAAAATCTGGCCAAAGAAGCTCTACGACATGAGAAACACCATACTACTCTTTGATTCACCTAATTTGGTCTAAATCAAATCTTAGGCCAAACCCTAGTTAGGTAACTCCTCACGCTTACTATTGATCATCACCAAAACACGCCTGAACCTTACCAAACCCTAGAGAGAAGTAGATCTAGGCTAAACAAACCCAAAGATTCAAACTTTACATTTTTTGATAAGTATTTGATTTTTTTTGAATTTTTGAAGGTGGTGGAAGTTTTTGTTTTGCTTTCATTTTTAAATCAGGAAGTTCAAATAAAATGAAAAAGAAAGTGAGAAAGTAAAGTCAACGTGTTTGACTTGTCTTACGTATTGATATGTTCATATTGCAATTTTCGGCATCTCCCTACACAGAATTTCGTTTGCGTACAATCCGCGAACGATAAAACAAAATATGATCACGCATAAAAATGCGATATGATCTCAAAATAATAATAATCTACACTGGTTATCTTGTTTTGTAAAATCACAAAATACTATCATTTGCCGAAAAATCATAAAATGATAATTTGAATATTTTTCAAACTAAAAATATGGAAAATCAAATAAATTAAATTAAAAATACATTAATAAAAATCATGTTGTTATATTAATAATTTTTTTTATTATTTATTAAATTCGAATCAAATCTAAATATTTAAATCAATTAAATATTCCTATTTGAAACATTAAAAATTTGGGTCGTTACATTCTCCCCCCCCCTAAAAAGAATTTCGTCCTCGAAATTCCCAAGGAAGAAAAATGTCCCTAAACCTTTAGACTTCTAAAATCTCTTACTCAAAAATGAGTTATTAAACTTTAAAAAAAATCTCTTATGTTACAGAAAAATTCGACAGCACCTCCTTTGGGCGGCTCGATCCAGAAAAACTAGAACTTGCCACACGGGCCCAAACCAACAAAAGAAAACAAAAGCCTAAAAGTGGCCATTCATATCTAAGGTATAAAATCATCAACGAAAATATAACATGTACCTATTAGTCGAGCAAACAAACTCTAGTTATGAAACTAAAAGCAGCAATGTAACAACCCAAAATTTAAAAATTATTATCAAGGACAAAATTTCTCAGCATTTTAGCCTCAAGGACAAACCTTCAGTATTTTAGCCTAAATGACAACTTTCTTTAGGTATCAGTTTTTAAGTTTTTAGGTATCAGTTTGTACTTATCGATAGCAGTTTTTAGATATCAGTTTTTAGTTCGGTAGCAGTTTTGGAAAAATGTTTGTCCTTATGAATAATTTTGAAAGAATGTTTGTCCTTATAAATAATTTTTAGGAGAACGTTTGTCCTTGTGGTTAAAATATTGAGGTCGTGTCCTTGAGGCTAAAAATATACAAATTTTTGTCTTTTAAATTAATTCCCCCTAATAATTAATTCGTTAATTAATTAAATAATAAAATAACTTTGTGAAATTATCGAAATTGAGCCATTGGAATTGCATCATTGTGTCTGTGGTAATTTTCTGGTCAATTTCCATATATAGAACGTCAAAAACCGAGCTAATATGACCAAGATACAAAATAAGCAGAAACAGAAGAATATATATATATATATATATATATATATATATATATATATATAAGGCAGGTCGACCTTTCTAGAGCAAATTATCATCTATATATATAAGCAGAAACCGAGCTAAAATGAATGTTCGTTCGTTCGAACGTTCCAGAGCAAATTTTGTCGACTTAATGACGTGTTTTGCATTCTTTACCTCGATCTGGTCCTTCCATTCTTGCATCTGATGGCTCCTATTCAACCTATGACGTGGTTGCATCCCATTCAATATTCAAAATCCAACGGTCTGAGATCCACTTCTACCCCCATAAATAGACCCCTAGACCTAACACTTTTTCTCATTCTAGGTTTTCTCCAATTAGGTTCACCTTTCTAGGAAGGACCCTAAACGGAATAATTTTTCCAAGGAGAAAATCGTTATAAATTAAATTACTTTACAACTCCAAGTGGATCCGGGAAGACCAAAGGAAGAGCTTAGGATCAGAGGTGAGTGATTGCAATTATTTTAGATTTCTTTAAGTAATTTAAAATAATAGGGTTTCGAATAGTTGTAGTTTTAATATGATTTTTGGAATAGCCTTTTCAGTAGTTTATTTATAGTTTTTAGAATTATTTTCGGTCTATTTCCTTTCAGCTATTCCCTTTAGTAATTTTAGTTTATTTCTGCTAATTATAGCTTTTTCGTTTATTTACAGTATTTTAGTTTATTTACTGTTATTTATACGTTATTTACATCTTCTTTCTACACTTTGGATTTTCTTCTATTTTCAGTATTCTTTTATTCCTCCTTCTTCTTCGCATATGGATTAGAATAGGATTAACACGAATATGGATTAAATTGTAAGAAAACTGAAATAACGGAATATAAGATGTAAATTAAAAAGACTGTAATATAAATGGAATAGGAATGAAATTATGCCTAATTGGACTGAAATTATGCCTAATTATGACATTAATTGGACTGATTAAAAAGATTGGACTAGTTATAACTTAGAATTATAACTAAAAAGAGTAAAAGATGAAAGAGGCTTATTTTCACACTTAGACCTTGGGTTAAGTAATAAGAATGGTTATAACGTAGGTTATAATAAGAAAAAGAACAGAATAAGGCTTATTTTAAGACTTAGGATAAATTAATAAGCACGGATAGTAGAGAAAAGTGTAAAGGCTTATTTAAATAATTTATCTAAGTTAATAAGCAAAGATGAAAGTAGGTCCTGTACCAAATAACATTCCCTATTAGACAAAACGGTGGTCTCACATTAGCCTTAAGTGAGAAGAGGGCACGCTTATGCTAAAAATGGTAGTAATTGGTCAATTAGAAGTCCAAATCACGTGGGATTTGGATAAGGGGTGCAACTAGATATTGTTTGGATGACGGGCCAGTACCAATAGCATCTCCCCTATTTTCTATGGACACATGGTGGTCTCACATTAGCCTGAAGTGAGACGAGGGGCACGCTTATGCTGGAGTTTGAGGTAACAAGAAGACCCAATAGGTAGAGCAAAAGGTAGCATGTGCATGGTGGCAGTTACACATGCGACTTTCATTCTGGTGCTCAGTGATCGCTATGAGTTCCAAGCTCTTAGTATGTGTGTCTTTCGTAGACACCATTGCCTTCTGTGTAGGGAGCTATGTATCGTCTGGATCCACAGTGGTTGTTTTATGCATCTTTCATAGATACCATTGGCTGCTGTGTAGGGAGTTACCTAGTCTCTGATCCACAATATGGTCTATGGGGTAGCAAGCCGATCGAAGGGTAGAATTAGGAATTCAGCCTAATTATAGGATTAGGAATTTAGCCTAATCAAAGCAGCTATCGAGAACAAGTGCAAACAATCAAAGTTAACCTATCTTATAGTTAATCGTATTTATTTCCAGTTTATCTCTTTCCTATTTCCTTTGTTTCCTCTTTATATACTAAAACTGTTGTAGAGTCTATTACTTTTACTTTGCTTAAAGACTCTAGTAATTACTATCGTTCACCAGACTTTTAGTCTGACCCATTCCTCTATTTTCCCCTTTTCCCCCCCTTAGGCAGTCAAGGGAGAGGATAGTAGATTGAAGTTACTTGGATATTTCTTGGGAGTTTACTACCATGTATTTCTTTTCTTTTAGCTTTTGTTCTTTCTATGTACTGGCTTATTATGAGGGATATTATGTTCTCTGATTTTTGAGACTATGAGTTTTTTTTCATGAGACATGTTGGATTTTTAGATATGTATGTGGTATTTGGTATTTGACTTATTTATGAAGCAATTATGAAGCTTTGTTTTAATTAAGTTATTATTTTAAGTTTGAACTATTTTTATCTATTTTTGTCTTGTGAATCTTAGTCTCTGTTAGCTTTAGTTATACCTACAACGCACCACGCCTTTTAATGTGTTCTTTTTGGTATATTAAGGGGTGTGGGGTGTTTCACTTGGTATCAGAGCCTAAGGTTACAGGATTCCTAAAAAAATTATTTTTAAAAGCAAAGTATTTTTCAAAATAACTTGTTTTAAAAGTATTTTTCAAAAAAGAACTTTTAGAAATGATTTTAAGTATAAAAGAGTTTTTATAAAAATCTCCTCATAAGTCTAGTTCAATCTCCCTTTGACTCTTTCCTAAACAATATTTTTCTTTTCGTAGAATGGCTGATCCCTCGAACCTTCCCGAGGGCATTCCAGTCCCAGCCTGGTTTCGTAGGTACTTACAAGCCATGACTCCAGAGGTGCACGGACCTGCGCCCAATCCTTCACCAGCGGGTGGGAATCCCATCAACCCACCAGCCGCCATCAATTTCTCTAAGCTTTGTAAAGATTTTGCGAGTTTGGGCGGGAAGACTTTTTCTAGCAAGGAAACTTTTGTGGAGGCGAGAGCATGGCTTAGGGACATGGAGAGGATTTTTGGTCTTTTGTGACTGGATGATCAGCAACGAGTTCAGCTAGCCTCTTGGCAGCTAAAGGAGGAGGCATCTTATTGGTGGGACGTGATCAAGTTGGAGGGAAGGAATATTACTTGGGATGGATTCCGGGAGCGATTCGATAGGAAGTTTTTGTCTCAGACGGAAGAGAGTGTTCAGTTGGAGAGGTTTATCAATTTAAAGCAAGGGAGTTTGTCTGTTAAGGATTACATCAATCAATTCAATAAGCTGTCGCAGTTTGGTATGGATTTGGTGAACACGCAGCATAAGAAAGCTATGAAGTTTGCGAAGGGATTGAATCAACCCCTTCAGGGATTACTGCTGACTCACGTGCTGATGGGACCTACTTATGAGTCTTTGGTCGAGATGGCGCTTATGTCATATGCAGTCAAAGAAGGAGGTCTAAAGAGGTGGTTAAGTCAGAAAGTTCAAAGAAGAAGAAAGGTGATGGTTCTCAGAAGCATATTAAGAAAGGAATAAAGTGTCGTAGTTATGGGAATATTGGACATATTGCCAAGGATTGCAGGAAGGAGAAGATGAAGGGTAAGTGCTATACTTGCGGGCAGCCCGGTCATATGAGTAGGAGTTTTCCCCAGGGAGCTGGTTAGGGAGCGAGTGCGCTAGTTGCAAAAATTCAAGAGTTAGATGCAGCACCTTCCAGTAGCATTCCGGATAGAGGTAGGAAAGTCACAGTTGAAGGTTTGATTTCTATATCTGATTTTCCCATTCGGACTTTATTTGATTTTGGAGCATCACACTCTTTTATCTCTAGCTCTCTAATATATTGTATACACTTGGACATATCATTAGTAGTAGACTCATTATTGTTTCAAACCCCATAGGAGGATCGGCATACTTATCTATGGTTTGTAGGGGTTTGAAAATCTTTATCCTAGGCGTAGAATTTGACTGTGACACCTATGTTTTGGGATTCTCAGGGTATGGGATGATCTTAGGGATGGATTGGTTATAAACATATAGAGCTATATTAGACTGTGAGAGGAGAGTCGTTAGACTTGAGACTTGCAGTGGTAGGACTCTGGAGGTATCTTGCGACCCACAAGGGTCAGTCATGTTGAGTTTTCTCTATTCCCTTGATTCATCTTCATCAGAGTTTCATTCGGTTCCTGTCGTCAGAGATTTTGCAGACGTCTTTGACGAGGTTAGGGGACTACCCCCTAAGTGAGAGATTGACTTCAAGATTTATTTGACCGAGAATGCCTAGCCAGTAGTATTACCTGTGAGGCACATAGCATCTAGGGAGAGGAAAGAATTGAGCAAGCAGATCCATGAGCTTTTGGAGAAGGGATTCATAAGAAGGAGCATATCGGAGTAGGAAGCGCCAGTCTTCTTCGCCACTAAAGCTAATGGTTCTCTCCAACTTTGTGTGGACTATAGGGAATTAAATAAGCTCCCAAAGAAGAAACGATATTCACTCCCTAGGATTGATGATCTTTTTGACCAGTTAGTAGGCTTTTGAGTTTTCTCTCAGCTTGATTTAGCCACGAGATTCCATCAGCTTAGGGTGGCGGAGGACAGTATAGATAAGACTGCGTTCAGGACACCAGATGGATTTTTCGAGTGGTTTGTTATGCCTTTTGGGCTAACCAATGCTCATGCCTATTTCGTTGATTTGATGAGCCGCGTCTTTAGGAATGTCCTAAATAAGTTTGTGGTGGTATTTGTGGATGATATCTTGGTATTTTCCAAGAATATGGAGGAGCATGTTGTTCATTTGGAAGAGGTTCTTAGCACACTTCGTAGTCATCATTTGAGAGCTAAGTTTTCGAAGTGTCATTTTTGGAGAGAGAAAGTTCGCTTCTTGGGGCACGTAGTCTCGAAGGAAGGTTTGGCTGTTGACCCCGCCAAGGTTATTGCAGTGCAAGATTGGAAGGACCCTAAGAACGTTACCAAGGTTAGGAGCTTCCTAGGATTGGCTGGCTACTATAGGAAGTTCATTAGAGACTTTGCCAAGATTTCGGCACCACTCACGCGCCTTACTAAGAAGAATAAAGCTTTCGTTTGGGACGTGGATTCTGAGGATTCCTTCAAGAAGCTTAAGTGAGCCCTCACTAGTACACCAGTGTTAGTTTTACCCGATGGAGCTAAGCCTTTCACTGTATACACTGATGCATGTGGAATGGGTCTAGGAGCGGTGTTGATGCAAGAAGGGAGGGTAGTGTGTTATGGTATTAGGCAGTTGAGTGCGCATAAGAAGAACTACCCTACCCACGATTTGGAGTTGGCTGCCATAGTTTTTGCACTTAAGTCTTGGAGGCACTATTTTCTTGGAGAGAGGTTTGAGCTTTTTACTGACCATAAGTCTTTGAAGTACCAATTCTTGCAGAAGGACTTGAACTTGAGGCAACAGAGGTGGATGGAGTTTTTAGCCTCGTATGATTTTGAGATAGCATATACCCCGGGCAAGGGTAATGTGGTTGCCGATGCATTGAGTAGAAAGAAAGCAACCCTTAGCCCTTTGTTCGTAGAGTGGAGGAGCTTGGAGTTTATTTCTAATTTTGATTTTAAGCCCTCTACGGACATTACTCCCGGATTGTTGGCAACATTAGAGGTGAGGCCTACCCTTATGGATCAAATTGGCTCGAGGCAGCGGAAGGATTCTGAGCTCATGGACATTACAGATAGGATTGGCCGAAGAGAGGTCTATAGGCATCTCCAACGTTATTCCATAGATAGCAGGGGTGGCTTAGGAGAGATGGGAGGCTTTGTGTTCCACGCGCCAGTGACTTGTTGAGAGCAGTTTTGTAGGAGGCGCACCATTCCCGTATGACTATTCATCCAAGTGGTGACAAAATGTATCGGGATATGAAGAGGATGTTCTATTGGGGTGGTATAAAGAAGGATGTGACGGAGTTTGTAGCTAAGTGTTATATATGTTAGTCCATGAGTTGATGGTTTTGATGACAAAAACCTTAGAATAAGATTATAAAATATAAATACTAACATTATAGTTTAGATATATATGTGTATGCAGGATTTAACCATGCAGATACCAAGAATGAAGACTGTACAGTATAGGGATTCAAGATATCAAGATTGAAGACTCATGGGTATCAAGAATATCAAGATTTCAAGATAAGTATTGAGTCTAGATTTTTTGTTAAAACTTCACAATAGCACTGAAATCTTCACTCCATTTTTCTTTTGGGATGGAACCCATTTCTACCTTTTTAGTGGCTTACAAACTCACGCAAGTATCTTACAAACCTACGACAAGTGGCTTACAAACCCACGAACATCCTGGTTTTGTACAAGTTCTCGAGTCCTGATATGATGAGATATTCTGCAGGAAGAAGCTTGCAAAACTACTTCAAAATGATTTTCAAAACTGCTTTTCAAAATGTTTTAGCCTTAAAAATTATCTTTTCAAATGATTTTAAAAAAAGATGTTTTAGCCTTAAAATATTCTTTGTTTTTGTTTTTTAATAAACTCTTGTTTTTAAACTTCGTTTGTTTTAAACTATCTTTATACTTAGATTTAAATATAAAATTATAGTAACTTCTTAGCCGAAATCAATTGGGTGAACTTGTTGCCCCGGAAATCAAGTATCTCTACCTAGAGGATTGTGATTCTGGAGGGTGTACCTCGTAGCCTTGAAACCGAGGGTTGTAATCGTTGAATTGCTTTTTAAAGGAAATCTGTACTTAGTAGTATGGGACTGGATGTAGGGTAACTCCGAACCAGTATAAAATCCAGTGTGTTCTTTCCTTTACTGCATTTACTTTATTTCTGCATCTGTGTTTGTTTCCGTGATTATATCTGTGTCTGAAAATTACATACATTTGTGTTCAAATTAAGATAAACTCAAAAAGATTTAGTAACTTCTTATAAACACTATTCACCCCCCCTCTAGTGTTATTCCTAGCCTTAAGATCCGTAATCCGCTTTCCTCGCATTTGGTATCGGAGCAAGGTTTTCAAAATTTCATAATCTGATTTTTGAAAAAGTTTTTTTTTAAATGGCTATGTTTAAGAAATTTGTTAATGCATGTTTAGAAATATTCAGATCATCATTGTCTCTTGAGTCTGCATATAATCAATATTCAAATACAAGTTGTCTACTAAGATTGTTTGATGTACATGAATCATGCTTTATGGGAGTTGAGGAATCAATCCAGAACAAACAAACTGTGCAGATCAAAAAGAACAAATGGATACTCGATAGTGGATGTTCTAGACACATGACTGGGAATCCAGATATGCTGAATGATATAATATACAAAGACGGAGGACTGGTTAACTTTGTAGACAATTCAAAAGGTTATGTGATCGGCATCGACAAAGTCGGTAACTCTGAAACTCCTATTATTACTAATGTTTTGCTAGTTAAGAATCTAAAACACAATCTGCTAAGTATAAGTCAACTATGCGATAAAGGATATAAAATTAAATTTGAAAAAGATCACATTGAAGATAATAATTCAACCATAATATTTGAAGGAATTAGGAAAAAGAATATTTATATTCTTAGTATGAAAATTTCAAATGATAACTTGTGTCTTTTGGCAAATGCAAGTGACCCTTGGATTTGGCATAAGAGATTTGGGCATTTGAATTTCAAACTCTTATCTAGACTGTCAAAACATGATCTGGTAAGAGGCCTCCCTAAAATGAATTTAAAGTAGATAGTCTATGTGATGCATGTCAACTAGGAAAACTTAGAAAAAGTTCCTTTAAATTAAAAGATATGATTTCATCTTCAAAACCTCTTGAATTACTTCATCTTGATTTATTTGGTCCATCTCAAATTCAGTCAATAAATCACAATAAATATGTTTTTGTAATTGTAGATGATTACTCTAGATTTACATGGACAATATTTTTGAAACATAAAAGTGATATTTTGAATGTTTTAAGAATTTTTCAAAAAGGGTTCAAAATCAATTTTCTCAAAAAATTATAACCATCCGTAGTGATCACGGTGGTGAATTTGAAAATGAAAAGTTTGAAGAATTCTGCAATAAAAAAGGAATAATTCACAATTTTTCATTTCCAAGAACTCCACAACAAAACGGAGTAGTAGAACGTAAAAATAGGATGATTCAAGAGTGTGCGAGAACTATGCTTTCTGATAGTAATTTACCAAAGTACTTCTGGGAAGAAGTAGTTGCTACCGCCTGTTATATTTTAAATAGAATTTTAATTAGACCTTTAACTGATAAGACATCTTCTTAACTTATTTACTCAAAGAAACCTAAGGTATCTTATTTTAGAATTTTTGGAAGTAAATGTTTTATTTTAAATACAAAAGATAACTTAGATAAATTTGATCCTAAATCCGACAAAGGTATCTTTATCGGATATTCTAATAGAAGTAAAGCATATAGAGTATTTAATTTAAGAACTAATACCATCGAAGAAACAATGCATGTTTCATTTGAAGATAATTTCAAAAATTTTGAAGAAATAAATGATGAAGAGGATTTAATCACTCAAAACTAAGAGTCAACTGAAACTAATAATAAATCAAATCATCCTAATAAAAGGATTAAACTTTTAAAAGATCACCCTATAGAAAATATACTTGGAGATATGTTATCTGTTGTTTAAACTAGAAACCAACTAAGTCAAATGAGTAATGTAGCTTTTATATCAACTATTGAACCCAAAAATCCAGAAGAAGCATCATCTGATGATTTATGGATTTTGGCTATGCAAGAAGAATAAAATCAATTCACTAGAAATGATGTTTGGGAACTTGTTCCTAGACCTGAAAATAAAAAAATAATTGGAACTAAATGGGTTTATAAAAATAAAATGAATGAACAAGGAGAGGTTGTTAGAAATAAAGCCCGGTTAGTCGCTCAAGGTTATTGTCAAGAAGAAAGAATAGATTTTGATGAAACCTTTGCCCCCATAGCAAGATTAGAAGCCATTAGGATTCTACTTGCTTTCGCAAATCATAATAATTTCAAATTATTTCAAATGGATGTTAAAAGTGCATTTTTAAATGGTTTTGTAAAAGAAGAAGTATTTGTTAAACAACCACCACTTTTTGAAAATGATAAATTTCCTAATCATGTTTACAAACTTAAGAAAGCTCTATATGGTCTAAAGCAAGCTCCTAGAGCCTGGTATGATAGACTAAGATCTTACTTATTACAATCAAATTTTGAAATAGGTAAAGTAGATAATACTCTTTTTATTAAAAGAAATAAGAATGATATTCAACTAGTACAAGTCTACGTAGATGATATCATTTTTGGATCAACTAATTTTGAAACGAATAAAGAATTTTTTGAAATAATGACAAAAGAGTTTGAGATGAGTCATATGGGTGAATTAAACTTCTTTTTAGAATTACAAATAAAACAATTAGATAATGGTATCTTTATTAGTCAAGAAAAATATGCTAAAGACCTAGTTAGTAAATTTGGTTTGACTACTACGAGTGGAAAACCCACTCCCATGGCAACCAATGAGTACCTTAGTAAAGAAGATCTCTCGAAAGATGTAGATCAAAAATTATATAGAGGAATGATTGGATCACTACTCTATATCACTGCGGGTATACCTGATATCATGCATAGTGTCTGTCTCTGTGCAAGGTATCAATCCCAACCTAAAGAAACTCACTTAAAAGTTGTAAAACGTATTATAAGATATATGTTAAACACACCTTTGATTATGGCTTATTTTATCCTAAAAATGATTCGTTTGACTTAATATCTTACTGTGATGTTGATTATGCTGGTTGTAAATCAGAACGAAAAAGTACAAGTGGAACTTGTCACTTTTTAGGGCCTTCTCTGATTTCCTGGTTTAGTAAAAAGCAAAACACAGTTTCTCTATCAACAACTGAAGCAGAGTATATTTCTGCTGCTTTGGCTTGTTCTCAAGTAATATATATGCAACAAACTTTAAAAGAATTTGGTTTAAATATCTCAAAATCACCAATTTATTGTGATAATACTAGTGCAATAAATTTATCCAAAAAAACTACTCAACATGCTCGAACTAAACATATTGATATCAGACACCATTTTCTCAGAGATAATATAATTAGAGAAGTAATTACTCTCGACTATATCAATTCTGAAAATCAAATTGCTGATATCTTAACAAAACCCTTAAATGAATCTACATTTACTAAATTAAGAAGAGAATTAGGTATTTGTTCATTATCTGAAATATAAAATATAAATAACAAGAATAATTCAAAATAAATTCAAAATAAATTAAATAGGAAAAAATTCAAGAACCATGTCGACATTCCCCATAGTCCCATGTCGACATATAACGTTTTTTATTTTTTAAAATTTTTTCCCACAAAATTCAAATAAGTGGTTATAAATTTCGAAATTTTCTTCATTATCTTTGTTCTCTTTCTGTTCTATCTTCTGAAATCAATTTATCAATGGCTTCCTCTTCCAAATCAAACATAAAATCAACTTTTTCGTTCCCATTGCCTACTTCTGGTTCGTTTCTGTAACGACCCGTAATTTTTAACCGTTTTAATAATATGATTAATTGAATTTTGTGAAATTTTAACAATAAAATTTTGAAATAAAAATTTAAATTTTTGAAATAGTCTAGTTAAACATAGCAACTGGTAAATATTCATCCAAAAATATGAAAGTTTACTTCATGTGTAATTTTATTTCAATTTAATCAGTTAGTAACTGATGAAAATAAAATATTTTCAAAACCTAAATATTTTTATATAGAAAATTATAAATCATCTTCTGAGCAAGGCATCATTTTTCGTTTTTCCAAATTCGGACTTCTTTAGCTCCGTCGATCTTATTTTTCTGCGGTTTTTCTGCATTTTCCACTGGTAGGAAAATTCGAAATTTTATAATTCGATCGTACCACTGATATCCATATACCGTTTTGATCGTCTCGTAGTGTTGATTTCCACAGTATATTCATATCCGTGTTTCAGTGCCCGATACGTGACAAAACCGTAAAACGGTTAACCGGATCGGTACACGTTTCTGAACCTTTTGGTTTCAATGTCTATTCAATTTTCAACGTTTAAACCAAACTGTCGCCGACTATTAACAATTTCTGGAATCCAACTTTAGACTTTTTCTATTCCCCATTGCAATTTATTACATTTTTGTCCGTTCCTCTACCCTTCAATTTATTATTGTTGTCTGTTCGTTCATTTCTTGGGACTCTTCGGTTCTTACCTGTTCTTTATTTTATAACGTTATATATTTTATTCCTTACTGTAACTTTGCCAGCTCATTTTGCCTTTAAACCAACTCATTTTTCTCCTTCTTCCATTAGTTAGCTGTCGTTGTTTTTTTCTCCTCCTCCTTTCTATTTTCTTCTCCAGTCCAGATCCATACATTTTCTTCCCCTGGCGTAGCCTCCTCTTTCTCCGATAGGCTAACCACAAACTCTACGAAAAAAATAAAAAACTTGAATAGCTTTTCGACCTGCTCCTTGAAACCCGAACACGCAAGTCTACGCCTCTGTCCAATGTCCATTCTCTCGGCCACTCCTCACGTCAGCAGCCTGCGTGGCCACGCCACCGCCCTGATTCGTCAACCAGCCTCCTTTAAACTGTTGTACACTTCAGTCGGTTGTCCTCTGTTGTTTATAAAGATACATATAACATATTTATAAAGTTGTAAACTATGTCTATATATAGTGTGTAAGGGTAATATATTTATGTACATTTTGAAGTGGTTTGTATTTGTTTATATTATATATTTGTGTTAGTTTTGCTTATATATTTGTATATACTTACTAGTATTTTATGTATAGACTGTCATATATATATATCGCTATAGATATATGTTACTTCTCATATTCCTTTGATATTATAACTCATCAGTTTTTATTTATTTATTTATTTATTTTTTAATTTTTTTTAATAATATGTAGGCAATCTGTTAGAAGATAAGATATATATAATATGTTGTAGGCTTATAGATATTCGCTAGTATAAATATGTCTTGGCCTTTGTTGTGCAACGGTATTTTATGTCAACCAGTGTATATTATATATATAAGTAAGTTTAAAGTGGTAACTACTGTTCAAAACATCAAGGTTGTGTACAGTTTATTTTGGCAGTATACATATTGTATAATCTGTTTTACATATATGGGTTTTAACGCATTGTTTATAATAGTTTATATGAAATCTGCGGCTATATATGGAAGTTGTATAAAATAAATCTAGTTGTTTATATATGTTAGTGCTTATATATATATATAATTTATTTCTTATATATATGTCGATATTTTGATCGTTAAAAGTATACATAAAGTATTTCAAAATATAATATATTGAGTTATTTATGTGTATATATTTTGTTAATGGTTATAAAAATTATGTTGGTAGTGTATATAGGAAAGGCGTCACTTGCCATAGCCTTTTGTTTTCCCTTACTTGCTGGTTGCATTGAGATTTATACTTTAGTCGTATACTGATCCACATATACGTACATAAGTAGTGGGTCTGCATGCATATTTGCTTAGAGATATTCTATGTATGTTTAAACATATGTCAGTTTATGTATGAGTTTATACAAGTTTATATAATTTGTTTAAAATGTGACATATATATATACACACACACACACACACACACATGTTTCGGTTTTAAATTATATGTGTTTAAAATGATTTGTGTAAAGTATATAGTGTAGTAGATTTACATAACTCGTTTTCGCATCTGAGTAATTGCATCTACATATTTTCTTGAAGTTTATGGAAATATTATATGGGTAGAGTATATATGTATAGGTATCATTTCGTAATATATTTTGTTGACATATTTTGTTCATTGTCTAGGTTATATGTATATTTGTTTTAAATATAAGTATTTTTCATTTTTTTAATATATACATTTCAAATTATAATGTATATATGTTTGATTTGTCTATGTGTGTTTTAATTTGAAATAATGTATTTTGTAATAATTATATATTTAAAATTTTAAATGTGTTTGATTATAGGATATGTATAGTTATGTATAGTTATATGAATTCACTTATTGAAATGACCCTCCTATTTCCACCCTAATTTCATAAGGATTTTTTTTTTTTGCTATGAGATGATATATTGATATATCATTCATTACAAACATATTTTCCAAGGTCATTTTCTTTTTCCAATAACCAAAATATATCCAGGATCAAAATAACTTACCAATATAAATATATCAGTGTATATCTAATAACATACACATACATATGAAGATGTATGTGTTCTTCTTGTTTAAATTCAGAGTATATACTTTATCTTTTTTTTTGTTCAATAACATCCTGTTTGATTTAGAGATTTAGTAATTCAGATACATTATTGTATTCAGATTTTTGGCCATAAAATCCACTAAAATATGTACTTTAGTCTGTCATTAGGATCAAGAAATGATCAAGTAATATTCAGTAGTAAACAAGCTTTTAATGTTGATGATTGTGTTTAAAGTCTGGATAATATTAGATTCAGTATAAAAGAAAGTGGATCCTAAGTGAACACAAGCAACATCTAGGCGTAATGGAAACGCGCCTAACTTATACACAAAAGATCACGAGTTCGAGTACCATGCAGGTCGGTTCAAACACAATTTTTGGTTTTCTTCTTTTTTTTTTCTGAAAGGTTAGAAATCTGATACCTACCTATAATTGTACATATATGTTTAATTTTTGCCTATAACCCAACATACAAAACAATCCTTCTTACTTACTATTTTTGTATCCCATTCCTACAACTGTTTTAAGAATTTATGATCATATTTTTGCTCAAATATCAACATGTACACAGATGTACATGTACATGTCAATATTTCTGCTCATTTTCCAGAAAACTGGGTGAATCAATTGCTAAATGTACTAAGCTTTGAAATGCATTTTTATTTTCAGAATACAATCTATCATGATCAACCAATACTTCATTTAATTGAAGCTGGTTAACTCATGAATCCTGTATCTGCCACACTAGTTCAATTTCATTGCATTCTGTTTAAAGCTTTAGGAAAACATCTTACTCTTCTCAATTCAATTCAGAAATGAATTCAAACTTAATTACAAAGCATTTCAGTAAAAAGAAAATAAAATCCTGTTAAGTTTACTTCTTGCTAAATCCAGATTTTGTTCTAAAACTCAGTGCTCTGTTATATCTCAAGATTAACTATTACATAATATAAACTTTACAAAACAACAGCTCAACTACATATGCATATTTCTCTTCCAAACATCCATATCAGTAATTAAAATCATTTCCTTGTTTCCCACTCAGATTTTTCCTTTGAGATTTTAAACCTTAGTGCATAACAATATATTTAACATGATACAACTAGTTCATCTAACCATAATAGAATTCATTACATAACTGGAAATCTTAGAACATAAAATTTTTCCTGAATACATGCAGATATAATCGATTTAAACTCTTATTGAAACTAGCTAGCATGTTCATTCACTCCTCCATAAAAGCCATAACTTCATTTTTACTTAGTGCCTGGGTTACCTGAAAGAACATAAGTGGCTGCCTCATTTTAAAATGAGACACCCCAGATGCCATGAGCAAACAAGGGTCAGATCTATGATCTGGTATGAGTAACATCAATTCATTCATGATATTAAGCAATAGAGAATATAAGGGTACTAACTTGTTGATTCAACTAATATGCAATTCAGTTGTTTAAGCAAATTTCTGCAATCAATTATTTTAACATAGTATAATTATGTTGATTCAGGTATGATATATTCATTTATCATTCTTTCACTTGCATACATAATCATGCAAACATAATTATCTATTTGCAACAATTTCACTTACTGGAATCATCTTGGTTCCATACCATTCAACCTAAGAAATATCCATATTCCTATTTCTTCATTTACAGGTTGTAATATTCAATTTAAAGTCCTGCCTCATCTGCTATTAAGGAATCACTGGGACACATTGCAATGAACTAATTCACATCATTGCACAAAGATCTCAGGGCTTAAACAAACCATGTGCCAACTTGCATACTTCAAATATGACAAGCATTCCAGCAGCTTTCTTGGCCTTCCCTTCCCTAGTTTATTTACTAGTGTATAGTCTTAAATCCTATCATCAAATATGCTAAGTGAACATATCACTGCAAACATGGAAACATCCATAATTTCTTCTAGCATAATTCTCCTCAGAAATAATCAGACAGTTATTTCCTAAATGGGGTCAATATGTCTTGATCTTAGTAAAATATGAGAATATTTTCAACTGTAAAAGAGGCATGGCATGTTATATTGATCTGCAAGCCTTTATGATTGATTCAGATTCAAGATCTGGTTCAATCATAATTTTAGCTTGTGGGTTTCTCTTTTTTTTTGATTTGATTAAGGGCTCAGCACTTAGAAAATTTCTATTGCACCCTTAACATTTTTCTTTTCAAGCCTCAGCACTTATACCAAGTATAATGCAGCTCTAATCATTTTTATAAAGTTTCCATGCCATAGATCTATAACAGCTGAGAGTATTCTCTATATGATTTTTGAGATCCTAAACTTTAACATTTGTGAGTATTAAATAAATCAGTATGATACTCATCCAAAGACAAATGTCTCAACCAATCAAAGGTCATCCAAAATCATCCATATTAAATCATATCAGATTTAAAATAAAACATCCAGAAAGCATTGATGAAATCATATACATCAAAACCAGAAATATATATAAATGGAAATAAAAAGTGGCTGCCTCATCTCAGGTCTTAATGCCATGAACTTAGTGAGATTACTGACCTAAATGTTTAATCCAGAAAATTCTTGTTTGAGTGTTCTCTCCTTTCTTCCAATATTTTCCTTCTTTTCTTATTTTTGTGCAGCTCGGGGTAAAAATGATTCTACTGGCTAAACTGCCTATTTATAAGCATTTTTCCTCTAGGGTTTTGTTGAAACAGAATTCCATTTCTGTCCTGGCTAGCATCATGCATTTTTCATTCATAATACCCCGGCCATATTAACCAATTTAAAGGCTGCATTTTCTTTCTTTTACTTTTCAGAAAATGGCCACTCTCCTAGTCATGTTAAAAGTGTGACTATCCTATTTTTATTTTAATTATTTCTGAAAATCCCCTTTTGCTATTTTTGCCTATACAAGCTCATTAACTTGTATCACATTTCATGTCATTTTAATGTCATAGTTTTACTTGCTTATATATATATATATATATATATATATATACTTTTCAGTGTTTAAAAATATATATATTTGTACACATATCTTATCTAAGCTTATTTTAATTTCTCTTTAATTTCAGAAGCATATGCACCTATATGTATACAGGTTAATATACATAATTTTCTCTTCTGGGTTTTAAATAAAATTCGTTTACTGATTTAAAGTAAAGCCTACTTTTTCTTACTTTCTAAGATGATCCATATAATTTCAGAAATCAAACAACCATGTTGCCAAATCATGTTTGTATTGCCCTTTAATTCTTGTTTTAAATCCAAGAAATCTGGAGTTCTTCCTTGTGCCATTTCAGTGTGCACGTGCACACATATACCTGCACACTATTTATTCCTGAGACTTCACCATATTTAAATCTAAATATTTCAAAATTAAATCATTTTTCAAAAATGATTTTTCACAAAATTTTGGGGTATTACATTCACCCCTCCTTTTAGGAATTGTGTCCTCACAATTTTTCTAACATTTATAGTGAGCATCTTTTTCTTTTCTGAAAACTTATCAAACATATGCATAAGAAAACAAATTCAACCATCTCAACCATGCATAACAAATAATTTTTCCAGAAAGAAAAAAAAAATTATTACCTTTTAATTTGCAAAAAGCTTAGGATAATCCATTCTAATCTTATCCTCTAACTCCCATGTGCAGTCATTAGGATCACTACTCCACTGGATCTTAACTAGTTTCAAGGTTTTGCTCCTTAATTTCTTTTCTTCCTTGGCTACAATCCCCACTGGTTCTTTTTCATAAACCAAGTCAGGATTTATTTGAATTTTGGTAGGCTCTTCCAAAATGTCTTCCTTATCATGTACCCATTTTCTAAGTTGGGACACATGAAAAACATTATGCATTGCTTTCATCTCCTCTGGTAGTTCTAATTTGTAAGCCAATGAACCAATTCTTTCCAGAATTTTATAGGGTCCAACATACCTTGGTGTAAGCTTACCTTGCTTGCCAAATCTCATGACTTTCTTCATAGGTGAAATCTTGATGAAAACAAAGTCTCCCACTTCATATTCCACTTGCTTTCTCTTCCTATCTGCAAATTTCTTTTGCCTATCTTGAGCTGCTGCTATTCTTTTTCTTATTAACCCAATTCTCTCTGTAGTTTCTTTAACATATTCAGGTCCAAGAACAGCCCTTTCTCCAGCCTCTACCCAGCATATAGGTGATAAACATGGCTTGCCATATAAGGCTTCAAATGGTGCCATCCCTATGGTGCTTTGGTAACTGTTATTGTATGTGAATTCAGCTAGATGGAGGTGGTCTTCCCAGTTGCCTCCAAAGTCCAGTGTACATGCTCTCAACAAATCCTCTAAGACTCTGTTCACCACCTCAGTTTGACCATCTGATTGTGGATGGTAGGCAGTGCTTAAGCACAATTCACTCCCCATAGCTTCTTGAAAACTTTTCCAAAACCTTGAGGTGAAGATGGTATCCCTATCACTCACAATGGTTTTAGGTATGCCATGCAACCTTACTACCTCTTTCATGAATATTTGAGCCAATTTTGGAGCATTTCTTTCTGCTCTAACTGGGATAAAATGTGCTACCTTAGTTAGCCTATCCACAATTACCCATATACTTGTGTTTCCCTTCTTAGATCTAGGCAGACCATCTATGAAATCCATAGATATATCCTCCCACTTCCACTGTGGTATGCTAAGGGGTTGCAATAGTCCTGATGGCCTTTGTGTCTCTGCCTTGACTTGTTGGCAAGTCATGCACCTTGCAACATATCTGGCCACATCTGACTTCATCCCCTTCCACCAAAGATTTCTTTTCAAATTTTGATACATCTTGATGCTACCTGGGTGTATGGAGTACTTACTCCTATGGTACTCATTTAATATTTCCTCTTTCAATTCTATATTTTCTGGAACACATATCCTGTTTTTATTCCTCAAATACCCATTTTTATCAACTTGATAATTTATTACTTCCTCCCCTTTTGATATGAGCATTTTCTTTTCCACCATGTTTAGGTCTTGTTCCTGCATTTGCCCAATCTTAAGAAGTAAATCTGATTGCAGAGATATCATACTTAATTTCCCTTTACCTTCACCTTCTTCAATGGGCATCATTTGTTCCTCACTACTTTCCTCAATTTCCAAATCAGTAAGTATAGACAAATCCCTAAACTCTTCCATCATCAACATGGCTACTTTGGCATGTTGTCTACTCAAGGCATCTGCAACTTTATTTGCCTTGCCTGGGGTATACAGTATATCTAGATCATAGGCAGCTAGGAACTCTACCCATCTATGTTGCCTCATGTTCAAATCTTTTTGTGAGAATAAATATTTCAGTGCCTTATGATCAGTGTACAAAATGAATTTGGCACCTAACAAATAATGTCTCCAAAGTTTCAAAGCATACACAACTGCTGCTAGTTCAAGATCATGGGTTGCATACCTGGTTTCATGTGGCTTTAATTGCCTAGATGCATAGGCTACCACCTGGTCTTGCTGCATCAACACAGCCCCTAACCCAGAGCCACTTGCATCAGTGTACACAACCAAATTTTCATTTCCTTCTGGCACTCTCAACACTGGTGCATTAATCAGAGCTTCCTTTATTTTGATAAAAGCTTGCTCACATTTTTCTGTCCATACAAAGGCTTGGTTCTTTCTAGTTAAATTGGTAAGTGGTGATGATATTTTTGAGAAATCTTTTATGAATCTCCTATAATATCCTGCCATCCCCATAAATGATCTAATCTCACTGATGGTGCTAGGCCTTTTCCATGCTTGGATTGCCACTACCTTGTTAGGGTTTACTGATATTCCTTTGGCAGAGATAACATGCCCAAGGAAATGCACTTCTTCTTTCCAAAATGCACATTTTGAAAATTTTGCCTTTAAATCATTTTCCCTTAGCCTTGACAAAACTAAATGCAAATGATTTTTATGCTCTTCCACTGTCTTGGAATAAATCAAAATGTCATCAATAAAAATCAGTACAAATTTGTCTAGATAATCTCTAAATATTCTATTCATCAAATCAACAAAATATGAAGGAGCATTTGTCAAACCAAATGGCATAACCAAAAATTCATATAAGCCATATCTTGTGTTAAATGCAGTATACTTAACACTTGAGTCTTCAACCTTCATTTGATGGAATCCTGATGCTAAGTCTAGCCTAGAAAATATTTTAGCTTCACTGAGTTGGTCAAAGAGATCATCTATTCTAGGCAATGGGTATTTATTCTTGATGGTTACTTTATTTAGCTCCCTGTAATCTATGCACATTCTCAAGGTACCATCATGTTTTCTTACAAACACTACTGGAGAACCCCAGCAGGAATTGCTTGGCCTTATAAATCCCTTGCCTTCTAATTCTTCCAACTGATTTTTCAATTCTTTCAGTTCACTTGGCCCCATTCTATAAGGTTTCTTAATTATTGGACTTGCTCCTGGAATGAGATTAATTTGGAACTCAACTGGTCTGTGGTGTGGAACACCCTTAACTTCCCCAAACACATCCAAGTATTCATTAACTATGGGAATTTCTTCAATGGTTAGTTCACTCAGATTTTTTTCTAAGTCAACTAAATGATATAGTTTTCCTTCCTTAGCTACCTCACATAAAACTGTGATTCTCTGGCCTTTAGAATTTTGCAATGATATGGTGGATGAGTCTAAATTAATTATGGCTTTAAATTGCCTTAACCAGTCTACCCCCAATATAACACCTATATTTGGGTAATTCAAAACATATAAATTGGAAATAAAAATATTTCCTCCTATGTTTAACTCCACATCCACACAAATCATATTTAAGACACTAGAACTCCCCAATGGACTGTGTATATGCAATGGGGTTTCAACTAATATGCAATTCAGTTTTAGCACTTTAACCAATTCATAAGAAATTAAGGAGTGAGTTGTCCCAGTATCATACACTACTGTTATGGGTATGGTACAAATAAGTAATGTACCTTCCACTTGGCTATGGTTTACAGTGTTACTTTCCACTGTGGCTTTGCCTTTTCCTTCCAAATTTGCCAATTTGCCTTGCTGTTTATACTCAGGACAATTCCTCTTCATATGTCCCTCTTTCCCACATAGATAGCATTTGAAAGCTCCTCCTTTCAACTCTGGACATTTTGGTTTGATATGCCCTTCTTTTCCACACTGATGGCACACAATTTTCTTCTTGTCTTCCTTAGCTTTGACATCTCCAGTGCTTTTGTTACTAGCCTCTTCTTTCTTCTTATCATAAGGGTGATACCTCCCCTTACCTTTCTTGTTATTATTGCTCTTAAAATTTCTGAACTTCTCCCTTTCCTTGTCATGCTGCTCCAACCTCAAAGCTAAGTCTATCACATGATCAAAAGTCTTGTCTGCATAAGGTAACATAGCTCTGCTAAGTCCTGGGTTTAGACCTTTTATGTACCTATCATTTTTAGATGCTTCATCTGCCACAAGCATTGCTCCATATGTGGAAAGTCCCTCAAACTTTTGAGTGTATTCTGTGACAGTCATGGTTCCTTGTCTAAGCCTAATGAATTCTTCTAGCAAGGTAGTCTTTGCTGATGCTGGTACAAACCTTGCCTCCAACATCTCTTTGAATTGATTCCAAGTGATTTCATTCTCATTCCTTCCTGCAATGATTACTTCCCACCAGCCTAAAGCTACTCCTTTCAGCTGTCTTGAAGCCACTTGCCTCTTTCTTTGATCATCAAGTTGCATGTCATTGAAAATTCTTTCCAATGTTCTCAACCATGTTTGAATTTCCATGATACTCTCTGTCCCTTCAAAGCTTTTGCCTCCTAAATGAGTATATGTCTTAAGCAGTTTTGAGAGTTCTTCATAGGGATTTTCTTGCCTTTGTCCTGCCCCATCCCTAAATGCTCTCACCAAGTCTTGCAGATTGACCATTGGTGGTGCATGGGAAGATCCTGCTCCCTGATTTGGTGGTCTCCCTACCATAGTTTGCTAACTAAATTCTGGGTAAATGGTATTAGTATATTATGAGTGCTTCTATAATTTCTAATTTCTTATCTAAATTATTTCATCCAAAACAAACAGACATAATACATTTCTATAATACTTAACAATCAATGCAACCAAGTGCTCTGATACCAACTGAAATAACCCTCCTATTTCCACCCTAATTTCATAAGGATTTTTTTTTTTGCTATGAGATGATATATTGATATATCATTCATTACAAACATATTTTCCAAGGTCATTTTCTTTTTCCAATAACCAAAATATATCCAGGATCAAAATAACTTACCAATATAAATATATCAGTGTATATCTAATAACATACACATACATATGAAGATGTATGTGTTCTTCTTGTTTAAATTCAGAGTATATACTTTATCTTTTTTTTTTGTTCAATAACATCCTGTTTGATTTAGAGATTTAGTAATTCAGATACATTATTGTATTCAGATTTTTGGCCATAAAATCCACTAAAATATGTACTTTAGTCTGTCATTAGGATCAAGAAATGATCAAGTAATATTCAGTAGTAAACAAGCTTTTAATGTTGATGATTGTGTTTAAAGTCTGGATAATATTAGATTCAGTATAAAAGAAAGTGGATCCTAAGTGAACACAAGCAACATCTAGGCGTAATGGAAACGTGCCTAACTTATACACAAAAGATCACGAGTTCGAGTACCATGCAGGTCGGTTCAAACACAATTTTTGGTTTTCTTCTTTTTTTTCTTTTTTCTGAAAGGTTAGAAATCTGATACCTACCTATAATTGTACATATATGTTTAATTTTTGCCTATAACCCAACATACAAAACAATCCTTCTTACTTACTATTTTTGTATCCCATTCCTACAACTGTTTTAAGAATTTATGATCATATTTTTGCTCAAATATCAACATGTACACAGATGTACATGTACATGTCAATATTTCTGCTCATTTTCCAGAAAACTGGGTGAATCAATTGCTAAATGTACTAAGCTTTGAAATGCATTTTTATTTTCAGAATACAATCTATCATGATCAACCAATACTTCATTTAATTGAAGCTGGTTAACTCATGAATCCTGTATCTGCCACACTAGTTCAATTTCATTGCATTCTGTTTAAAGCTTTAGGAAAACATCTTACTCTTCTCAATTCAATTCAGAAATGAATTCAAACTTAATTACAAAGCATTTCAGTAAAAAGAAAATAAAATCCTGTTAAGTTTACTTCTTGCTAAATCCAGATTTTGTTCTAAAACTCAGTGCTCTGTTATATCTCAAGATTAACTATTACATAATATAAACTTTACAAAACAACAGCTCAACTACATATGCATATTTCTCTTCCAAACATCCATATCAGTAATTAAAATCATTTCCTTGTTTCCCACTCAGATTTTTCCTTTGAGATTTTAAACCTTAGTGCATAACAATATATTTAACATGATACAACTAGTTCATCTAACCATAATAGAATTCATTACATAACTGGAAATCTTAGAACATAAAATTTTTCCTGAATACATGCAGATATAATCGATTTAAACTCTTATTGAAACTAGCTAGCATGTTCATTCACTCCTCCATAAAAGCCATAACTTCATTTTTACTTAGTGCCTGGGTTACCTGAAAGAACATAAGTGGCTGCCTCATTTTAAAATGAGACACCCCAGATGCCATGAGCAAACAAGGGTCAGATCTATGATCTGGTATGAGTAACATCAATTCATTCATGATATTAAGCAATAGAGAATATAAGGGTACTAACTTGTTGATTCAACTAATATGCAATTCAGTTGTTTAAGCAAATTTCTGCAATCAATTATTTTAACATAGTATAATTATGTTGATTCAGGTATGATATATTCATTTATCATTCTTTCACTTGCATACATAATCATGCAAACATAATTATCTATTTGCAACAATTTCACTTACTGGAATCATCTTGGTTCCATACCATTCAACCTAAGAAATATCCATATTCCTATTTCTTCATTTACAGGTTGTAATATTCAATTTAAAGTCCTGCCTCATCTGCTATTAAGGAATCACTGGGACACATTGCAATGAACTAATTCACATCATTGCACAAAGATCTCAGGGCTTAAACAAACCATGTGCCAACTTGCATACTTCAAATATGACAAGCATTCCAGCAGCTTTCTTGGCCTTCCCTTTCCTAGTTTATTTACTAGTGTATAGTCTTAAATCCTATCATCAAATATGCTAAGTGAACATATCACTGCAAACATGGAAACATCCATAATTTCTTCTAGCATAATTCTCCTCAGAAATAATCAGACAGTTATTTCCTAAATGGGGTCAATATGTCTTGATCTTAGTAAAATATGAGAATATTTTCAACTGTAAAAGAGGCATGGCATGTTATATTGATCTGCAAGCCTTTATGATTGATTCAGATTCAAGATCTGGTTCAATCATAATTTTAGCTTGTGGGTTTCTCTTTTTTTTTTGATTTGATTAAGGGCTCAGCACTTAGAAAATTTCTATTGCACCCTTAACATTTTTCTTTTCAAGCCTCAGCACTTATACCAAGTATAATGCAGCTCTAATCATTTTTATAAAGTTTCCATGCCATAGATCTATAACAGCTGAGAGTATTCTCTATATGATTTTTGAGATCCTAAACTTTAACATTTGTGAGTATTAAATAAATCAGTATGATACTCATCCAAAGACAAATGTCTCAACCAATCAAAGGTCATCCAAAATCATCCATATTAAATCATATCAGATTTAAAATAAAACATCCAGAAAGCATTGATGAAATCATATACATCAAAACCAGAAATATATATAAATGGAAATAAAAAGTGGCTGCCTCATCTCAGGTCTTAATGCCATGAACTTAGTGAGATTACTCACCTAAATGTTTAATCCAGAAAATTCTTGTTTGAGTGTTCTCTCCTTTCTTCCAATATTTTCCTTCTTTTCTTATTTTTGTGCAGCTCGGGGTAAAAATGATTCTACTGGCTAAACTGCCTATTTATAAGCATTTTTCCTCTAGGGTTTTGTTGAAACAGAATTCCATTTCTGTCCTGGCTAGCATCATGCATTTTTCATTCATAATACCCCGGCCATATTAACCAATTTAAAGGCTGCATTTTCTTTCTTTTACTTTTCAGAAAATGGCCACTCTCCTAGTCATGTTAAAAGTGTGACTATCCTATTTTTATTTTAATTATTTCTGAAAATCCCCTTTTGCTATTTTTGCCTATACAAGCTCATTAACTTGTATCACATTTCATGTCATTTTAATGTCATAGTTTTACTTGCTTATATATATATATATATATATATACTTTTCAGTGTTTAAAAATATATATATTTGTACACATATCTTATCTAAGCTTATTTTAATTTCTCTTTAATTTCAGAAGCATATGCACCTATATGTATACAGGTTAATATACATAATTTTCTCTTCTGGGTTTTAAATAAAATTCGTTTACTGATTTAAAGTAAAGCCTACTTTTTCTTACTTTCTAAGATGATCCATATAATTTCAGAAATCAAACAACCATGTTGCCAAATCATGTTTGTATTGCCCTTTAATTCTTGTTTTAAATCCAAGAAATCTGGAGTTCTTCCTTGTGCCATTTCAGTGTGCACGTGCACACATATACCTGCACACTATTTATTCCTGAGACTTCACCATATTTAAATCTAAATATTTCAAAATTAAATCATTTTTCAAAAATGATTTTTCACAAAATTTTGGGGTATTACACTTATACTATTTATCATCATCGACCCAGTTCTGACTTGATTTCTCAATCCCTATTTTCCAGCTTGTCCGTCAAATTCGAGAACATCTAGCTTTTCTTTAAATTTCGTGTTTGGATTCGGAACTTATTTCATCGTCTATTTCTCTAACCTCGAAAGGTGAGCAATCACTCACGATTAATGTTCTTTTATTTATTAAATTTGATTTCAATTGAAACGACAATTGAAATATGCTGCTGTTAGTTAATTACACTGTTATATATGCTATTACATATATCAGTTCACCTGTGACATCTGACACCATTATCTGTTATTTAAACGATGATAATTCAGTTTGGTTGATAATTGATCGATTGTTTGTTTTTTTACATTGAACGTTAAATTGTTAATGATGTAAGTGATAAATAATTTGAAATTGAAATTGACGTAGGATAGTTAGATTTGATATGTGTTAAATTTGATTTAAATGACATTTGCATAATATGACCCTTTAAATGTTAAATAAATCGATGCGTAGAAGTAGTATTAACTACACCTTGAACCATTGAATGTATAATTGGGGTAGTATAATTTGGATAATAGACTTCAAGTGAAAAACTGTAATGAAATAATCTTTAGTCTATATGAAATGATAGTGTAGATTCTAGAAATAATTATATTAATTTACACAAACAACAATGTGAATTAATACTATTATTTCGGGATTATATGAATTGATTATTGGATTGATATTGATTGTTGTATTTGCTTGTTTATTTACTTTGACACCATCCCAGTTATCACACTGCAAGTTCCCTTTTCTATTATTGATTTTTAATTGAATTGGAATCGGGTTGAAATGATAAATACTCAAATTAAACTTTGACCTAGGATAGAGAATTAAATAAAACCCGATTGGTCAATAATTTGATTTAAAATAAAATAAATATTTTATTTGGATAAATAATAAGGTCTTGAAATGAAGTTGTAATTTGAACTTTTATGGAAGGAAAATGTTAATATTTAATAATCTGAACCAAAATATTAACATAGTAGTTGATGAAAGAATGTAGTTTTAAAATTTGAATTATTAATAATCAAGTTTGAAATTATTTAATAATTAAGATTTGAAATTATTTAATAATTAAATAAGATTGAACTATTTAATAATTAAATAAATTGGATTCTTTAATAAGGGAAATTGAATTTCTCTAACAAGAAAAAAAATGTGATTTATTGAAATTAATGTAAGACTTGTAATTGAAAGAATTGATTTGATGAATTTAATTTAATTCAAATTTGTAAGTTTTGATACAATGAAGTTGAACTTAAGTAATTGATTTAATGAATTGAAAATTAAATAGAAATTGTATGAATGATAAATTTACTTATCGAATAATTGAATGAAATCGATAAATGAAGTTAAATTGATTTGAATGTTAAATTAAATTAATTTAAATGATTCAGAATGAAACTTATTTACGAACTTGAATCAATATTTGAATTGTTTTAAATAGAAATTGAAATTGAATTATAAGATTTTGAAATTACGAATGTGGAAGTTTTGAAACGTAAATTATGGAAATTGATTAGAAAGACAAATGAAATGTTGATTTATAAATTCTAATTGAAATTGAAATTGATTCTGTTTTGAAATAAATAAACGACCAATCGGTGTAATAATCACGAAAGTTATTAAAGTGACCGGAATCGGTTAGGGACATACTCACTGTCTAAACCGAATACCACTTTAATAACTATACGCGGAGTATGATCCAGAATGAAGTGGTTGGAATGATGTACGTGATGACTGAAGAAAGAGAACGATAATGGATAGCCTTGACACTTGTGTCAAATTGGAAATGACTAAAACAGGAGCCGTGCCGGGCCAAATGGGGGTTAGCTACCTCGAGCGAACACACTTCTTCGAAAACTACTCATTACTTGTTGTCGATTGGTGCACCCTTGATTTGGGAGTGTTGTTTCGCGGTGTTGCGATCGCTGCGGCGATGCGTTCTCACCAGTCCGGATCAGGAAAACAGTAGTTTCACTACCTTGGGTATTGCCTCATGTGCCTTGTCATACTTGTATCCCTATATACGCGACCACTACGATTTGTTTTGCGTTATACCTATGGAGTACTCCCTAATATCCCACTAGTTTATGGTGGAGTTTACAGTGCTGTATAGACTATAACGCTTATATAAAATGTGTTAAGAGGGATAATGGTAACGCCTTAACACTATTTTGATATTTTATATTACTGATAGGCATTATCTACTTATCGTACACTACTACATAGTAGATAGTTTAACGGATCCTTAAAGGATGGTTATTCCAAACATCCTTTGAGTTACTTGTATTTCAATTGCTATTTCACTTGAGTTGGATTTATTGATATAAGAATGTTAATCCTGACTCGAGTGTTTTGTGTTTTGCATTACGCTCGGGTCAGACTGGGTGTACCAGTATTCGAGACTCACCTTTGGAGTTGGAGCTTCGCTTGGAGATCCCGCTATCTATCCATCTTTCAGATATCCAGTTGATTCTAGTGATGTATTCTGATATTGTATTTGATTATGTATTCGAGACATCTGTTGTACCTTATTTAACTCTGATATGTATATAGTAGCTTCATGAACTACTATCTTTTGCTTCTGCTGCATTTATTACTCTGTGTCTGTGATCTGTGATTATTTATTTACTGTATATGCTCAGTTTTGCCAAATTTAAATTAACAATTCGGTATTTTGAATTATTCAAGTCCGACATGTGTGTCTGCCTATGCACTTGGTGGGTGCAGCATGATAGGGGGTTCTCGCATTTGGGTTTGGTAGCGAGCGGATGACTCTTACTCCTACATGTCCCTGGGGGGTTGGTGCAGTCGAGAGGCTGGCCGTAAAGGCAGAACACAGGTACAGCTGTATGCTACGGTGGGCGTTACCCCACTGGCGACGTCCCGTTACAGTTGGTATCAGAGCTTTGGTAGCTCTAGGCAAAACTTAGCATATAGGGTAAATGTATTTACCGAATCACTTTCATTCGAGTTGAATCTCTCCCTTTTGACTCAATTCCTTTGAATTTGGAATGTTCCCTGCGGTTCCAAATTTCATTTGTGTCCCTCACTATTCGTCTTCTTTCTAATTTCGGAGTATCCCATAACTCCACCTTGAATGATCTTTATAATGAATCGGCGGTCACGCCAAACTTCGAATGATTTGTAAAGGGGAGAAACTCCTTTAAAATAGGCATTGATTTACCGGAAATTTCTGTATCCTCGGTTTACGATGCTATCTATCTCCTGCTATACCTGAATGCTATTTCTTGAGATCAAATGTAGATTTTCCTCGAAATTCTGCATCGATCCTATTTTTGAAGTCACGGTCGACCCGGTTAAGGTTGCCTACGATTTATATAAACTTATCTATCTTCCTATTTTGTTATTTAATTATCTCGTCTTTGTTTCAAACCTATCTTCGAATCGAAATTCTCTTTAATTTGAGTCTATCAAATTTGAATCTCTATCCTTGTTTTGGAATCCATTCTTGTATCGTCGAGCGAGGAAGTGTATTTGTAAATTTATATTAAAAATGTTTTATATATTGTGTTGTTTGAGTTGTTGATGTTGATTTGGGTTTCCGATCGATTCGTCTGATCAACGTTATCGATAGGATTTCCAAAACACTTAAACAGAGCAAACCGACACAATATTGTTTTCAAATTTGGTAAATGAAATAAATTTTGTGTGATTATGTATATATATATGTATAATTTTCTGAAATTGAATTGTTAACTGAATTGATTGTCAGAAAGGTAATATTTGGTTTTCACTATTTGTTTTGTAAATCATTGATTATTCCAACATAAAAATAAATGGAATTATAAAAGTTGGTTTATAGATTTATTTAGAAATTTAAATGAATTTAAAGTAAGAATTTGAGAAATTAATTTCTTAAAATTTCAAGCTTTGGTTTTTAAAATTTTAAAATGTATATTATTGAACGTATTTTCAAATAGAAACCGTTTTCAAATAATTTTAAATATTGAAATCAGTGCTCTTCTCTTTGTCGCTGGAAAATATTTTCGGTGATGACGGCCGCATCATCGACATTCATTTTCGAGTTTCGAAGTGAAGAGACCATTCTGTAGCTTTGCTACGGTTTTGTTTTGGAAAAATATTTTTGATTTGAATTTCTTAAGTATGACTTGATTTATATATATATATGGGTATATTATTTTAAATTTAATTCGATTTAATATATATAATATATACATAATTATTTCTAAAGGGTTTGAAATTAAACGAAAATTAAATTCTTAAAAATCATGTTAAAAGATGTTTTCAATTATAAATAAAACTAAATTTTGAATAAGTATTTAAACTTGAAATAATTGAATTTCGAAATTTTATTTGTATAGTACTAAATTGCATTTCAAAATAACTTACCTAAATTATTCAGAAGTTAAAATGTAATTGGATAATATGCAATATAAAATGATTTTATAAATAAAAATTTGAGTGTTTATAATAAATGTTATACACTTAGATTTTAATTATAAAAAAATGCTAATAAAGATGCCAGAATAATAAGTTAATTGAATAATAGATGAGACAAATAATTTTTTTTTGAGGGAATTAATAAATTGAAATTTGATTAACTTATGGAAATACCTTGAATTTAAAACCAATTATTGAATATAAATTAATTTAAATTGAAATTTATATAGTTTAAATTAATTTATATGGTTTAAATATATGTAATAAGATATATTAAGTGGAATAAAGTTAATAATAATTTAGAATAAAAGAATTAAATTTGTTGAATAAAATATGAGTATGATAAATGATTATACAAATTAATGATTTAGAAGTTGTTGATTTAGGATAATTAGATAAAAAAAATAATGAATTTATAAATAGTTGAGTTTGATTTAACTTAAGTGAAATCAAATGGTTTAAATCAACTGGTTAAATATTAATTAATTTAAATTGAAATTTATATGGTTTAAATTAATTGTTTACTTGTATTCCAATCTATTTTCTTTCTGGTTGTTTTTATTCTCCTACCTCCTTCCTTTTCGAGGACGAAAAGTTTTGAGTGGGGGAGAGTGTAACGACCCGTAATTTTAAACCGTTTTAATAATATGATTAATTGAATTTTGTGAAATTTTAACAATAAAATTATGAAATAAAAATTTAAATTTTTGAAATAGTCTAGTTAAACATAGCAACTGGTAAATTTTCATCCAAAAATATGAAAGTTTACTTCATGTGTAATTTTATTTCAATTTAATCAGTTAGTAATTGATGAAAATAAAATATTTTCGAAACCTAAATATTTTTATATAGAAAATTATAAATCATCTTCCGAGCAAGGCGTCATTTTTCGTTTTTCCAAATTCGGAATTCTTTAGCTCCGTCGATCTTATTTTTCTGCGGTTTTTCTGCATTTTCCACTAGTAGGAAAATTCGAAATTTTATAATTCGATCGTACCACTGATATCCATATACCGTTTTGATCGTCTCGTAGTGCTGATTTCCGAAGTATATTCATATCCGTGTTTCAGTGCCCGATATGCGACAAAACCCTAAAACGGTTAACCGGATCGGTACACGTTTCTAAACCTTTTGGTTTCAATGTCAATTCAATTTTCAACGTTTAAACCAAATTGTCGCCGACTATTAACAATTTCTGGAATCCAACTTTAGACCTTTTCTATTCCCCATTGCAATTTATTACATTTTTGTCCGTTCCTCTACCCTTCAATTTATTATTGTTGTCTGTTCGTTCATTTCTTGGGACTCTTCGGTTCTTACCTGTTCTTTATTTTATAACGTTATATATTTTATTCCTTACTGTAACTTTGCCAGCTCATTTTGCCTTTAAACCAACTCATTTTTCTCCTTCTTCCATTAGTTAGCTGTCGTTGTTTTTTTCTCCTCCTCCTTTCTATTTTCTTCTCCAGTCCAGATCCATACATTTTCTTCCCCTGGCGTAGCCTCCTCTTTCTCCGATCGGCTAACCACAAACTCTATGAAAAAAATAAAAAACTTGAATAGCTTTTCGACCTGCTCCTTGAAACCCGAGCACGCAAGTCTACGCCTCCCTCCAATGTCCATTCTCTCGGCCACTCCTCACGTCAGCAGCCTGCGTGGCAACGCCACCGCCCTGATTCATCAACCAGCCTCCTTTAAACTGCTGTACACTTCAGTCGGTTGTCCTCTGTTGTTTATAAAGGTACATATAACATATTTATAAAGTTGTAAACTATGTCTATATATAGTGTGTAAGGGTAATATATTTATGTACATTTTGAAGTGGTTTGAATTTGTTTATATTATATATTTGTGTTAGTTTTGCTTATATATTTGTATATACTTACTAGTATTTTATGTATAGACTGTCATATATATAAATATATCGCTATAGATATATGTTACTTCTCATATTCCTTTGATATTATAACTCATCAGTTTTTATTTATTTATTTATTTTTTTATTTTTATTTTTTTAATAATATGTAGGCAATCTGTTAGAAGATAAGATATATATAGTATGTTGTAGGCTTATAGATATTTGCTAGTATAAATATGTCTTGGCCTTTGCTGTGCAACGGTATTTTATGTCAACCAGTGTATATTATATATATAAGTAAGTTTAAAGTGGTAACTACTGTTCAAAACATCAAGGTTGTGTACAGTTTATTTTGGCAGTATACATATTTTATAATCTGTTTTACATATATGGGTTTTAACGCATTGTTTATAATAGTTTATATGAAATATGCGGCTATATATGGAAGTTGTATAAAATAAATCTAGTTGTTTATATATGTTAGTGCTTATGTATATATATAATTTATTTCTTATATATATGTCGATATTTTTATCGTTAAAAGTATACATAAAGATTTTCAAAATATAATATATTGAGTTATTTATGTGTATATATTTTGTTAATGGTTATAAAAATTATGTTGGTAGTGTATATAGGAAAGGTGTCACTTGCCATAGCCTTTTGTTTTCCCTTACTTGCTGGTTGCATTGAGATTTATACTTTAGTCGTATACTGATCCATATATACGTACATAAGTAGTGGGTCTGCATGCATATTTGCTTATACTTTAGAGATATTCTATGTATGTTTAAACATATGTCAGTTTATGTATGAGTTTATACAAGTTTATATAATTTGTTTAAAAATGTGACATACACACACACACACACACATGTTTCGGTTTTAAATTATATGTGTTTAAAATGATTTGTGTAAAGTATATAGTGTAGTAGATTTACATAACTCGTTTTCGCCTCTGAGTAATTGCATCTATATATTTTCTTGAAGTTTATGGGAATATTATATGGGTAGAGTATATATATGTATAGGTATCATTTCAAAATATATTTTGTTGACATATCTTTTGTTCATTGTCTAGGTTATATGTATATTTGTTTTAAATATAAGTATTTTTCATTTTTTTTATATACATTTCAAATTATAATGAATATATGTTTGATTTGTCTATGTGTGTTTTAATTTGAAATAATGTATTTTGTAATAATTATATATTTAAAATTTTAAATGTGTTTGATTATAGGATATGTATAGTTATGTATAGTTATATGAATTCACTTATACTATTTATCATCATCGACCCAGTTCTGACTTGATTTCTCAATCCCTATTTTCCAGCTTGTCCGTCAAATTCAAGAACATCTAGCTTTTCTTTAAATTTCGTGTTTGGATTCGGAACTTATTTCATCGTCTATTTCTCTAACCTCGAAAGGTGAGCAATCACTCACGATTAATGTTCTTTTATTTATTAAATTTGATTTCAATTGAAACGACAATTGAAATATGCTGCTGTTAGTTAATTACACTGTTATATATGCTATTACATATATCAGTTCACTTGTGACATCTGACACCATTATCTATTATTTAAACGATGATAATTCAGTTTGGTTGATAATTGATCGATTGTTTGTTTTTTTACATTGAACGTTAAATTGTTAATGATGTAAGTGGTAAATAATTTGAAATTGAAATTGACGTAGGATAGTTAGATTTGATATATGTGTTAAATTTGATTTAAATGACATTTTCATAATATGACCCTTTAAATGTTAAATAAATCGACACGCAGAAATAGTATTAACTACACCTTGAACCATTGAATGTATAATTGGGGTAGTATAATTTGGATAATAGACTTCAAGTGAAAAACTGTAATGAAATAATCTTTAGTATACATGAAATGATAGTGTAGATTCTAGAAATAATTATATTAATTTACACAAACAACAATGTGACTTAATACGATTATTTCGGGATTATGTGAATTGATTATTGGATTGATATTGATTATTGTATTTGCTTGTTTATTTACTTTGACACCATCCCAGTTATCACACTGCAAGTTCCCTTTGTTATTCTTTGATTTTTAATTGAATTGGAATCGGGTTGAAATGATAAATACCCAAATTAAACTTTGACCTAGGTTAGAGAATTAAATAAAACCCGATTGGTCAATAATTTGATTTAAAATAAAATAAAGGTTTTATTTGGATAAATAATAAGGTTTTGAAATGAAGTTGTAATTTGAACTTTTATGGAAGGAAAATGTTAATATTTAATAATCTGAACCAAAATATTAACATAGTAGTTGATGAAAGAATGTAGTTTTAAAATTTGAATTATTAATAATTAAGTTTGAAATTATTTAATAATTAAGATTTGAAATTATTTAATAATTAAATAAGATTGAACTATTTAATAATTAAATAAATTGGATTCTTTAATAAGTGAAATTGAATTTCTCTAACAAGAAATAAATGTGATTTATTGAAATTAATGTAAGACTTGTAATTGAAAGAATTGATTTGATGAATTTAATTTAATTCAAATTTGTAAGTTTTGATACAATGAAGTTGAACTTAAGTAATTGATTTAATGAATTGGAAATTAAATAGAAATTGTATGAATGATAAATTTACTTATCGAATAATTGAATGAAATCGATAAATGAAGTTAAATTGATTTGAATGTTAAATTAAATTAATTTAAACGATTTAGAATGAAACATATTTACGAACTTGAATCAATATTTGAATTGTTTTAAATAGAAATTGAAATTGAATTATAAGATTTTGAAATTACAAATGTGGAAGTTTTGAAACGTAAATTATGGAAATTGATTAGAAAGACAAATGAAATGTTGATTTATAAATTCTAATTGAAATTGAAATTGATTCTGTTTTGAAATAAATAAACGACCAATCGGTGTAATAATCACGAAAGTTATTAAAGAGACCGGAATCGGTTAGGGACATACTCACTGTCTAAACCGAATACCACTTTAATAACTATACGCGGAGTATGATCTAGAATGAAGTGGTTGAAATGATGTACGTGATGACTGAAGAAAGAGAACGATAATGGATAGCCTTGACACTTGTGTCAAATTGGAAATGACTAAAACAGGAGCCGTGCCGGGCCAAATGGGGGTTAGCTACCTCGAGCGAACACACTTCTTCGAAAACTACTCATTACTTGTTGTCGATTGGTGCACCCTTGATTTGGGAGTGTTGTTTCGCGGTGTTGCGATCGCTGCGGCGATGCGTTCTCACCAGTCCGGATCAGGCAAACGGTAGTTTCACTATCTTGGGTATTGCCTCATGTGCCTTGTCATACTTGTATCCCTATATACGTGACCACTACGATTTGTTTTGCGTTATACCTATGGAGTACTCCCTGTTATCCCACTAGTTTACGGTGGAGTTTACAGTGCTGTATAGACTATAACGCTTATATAAAATGTGTTAAGGGGGATAATGGTAACGCCTTAACACTATTTTGATATTTTATATTACTGATAGGCATTATCTACTTATCGTACACTACTACATAGTAGATAGTTTAACGGATCCTTAAAGGATGGTTATTCCAAACATCCTTTGAGTTACTTGTATTTCAATTGCTATTTCACTTGAGTTGGATTTATTGATATAAGAATGTTAATCCTGACTCGAGTGTTTTGTGTTTTGCATTACGCTCTGGTCAGACTGAGTGTACCAGTATTCGAGACTCACCTTTGGAGTTTGAGCTTCGCTTGGAGATCCCGCTATCTATCCAGCTTTCAGATATCCAGTTGATTCTAGTGATGTATTCTGATATTGTATTTGATTATGTATTTGAGACATCTGTTGTACCTTATTTAACTATGATATGTATATAGTAGCTTCATGAACTACTATCTTTTGCTTCCGCTGCATTTATTACTCTGTGTTTGTGATCTGTGATTATTTATTTACTGTATATGCTCAGTTTTGCCAAATTTAAATTAACAATTCGGTATTTTGAATTATTCAAGTCCGACATGTGCGGATGCGAATGGTGCAAAATAGTGGGTCGTTACAGTTTCAACAATCAACGCTCGCTCGTGTGACGAAAATGGAGGATTCTCTAAAGGATACCCTTCAGTTAATGACTGAAATCCAAGTGATGCAACTTCGAATGGCTAAAGAACAAGAGAGGCAAGGCAAAATCCTTAGGAATTTGCAAAAATTTCTTATGGATAATCATGCTAACCCAATCTTGATTGACGAGGACTCTTCAAGAGATCATGAACAAGAGTAAAGTGAAGAAGAAGAAGAACCAATGGAAGAAGATCTTGCGGAAGATAACGACAAAGTCGTTTGCGTAGGCGAAGTGTGCTTTGACAAAGATGGAAATCTTGTCGAACAACGTGGAAATTTCTGTTTACACTATCCAAATTGTTTGGTTCATAGATCTCCTATGTTCAAAGACACACAATAGTTTCTTCTCTTTCTTTCCTATTTGTTGTTTCTTTTTTTTCGTTCTCTACGAAAACGTAAATATAAACAAATATATAATTAATAAATAATGTATGTTCTTATATATGTTCTATTTAAAGTATTATTATATAGATTCTTAGTTAAGAGAGTTTGTAATTTAGGACTAAAGTTTTAGTTTTATAATTAAGTATTGATTATGTATGATAACACTATCATTATAATCATATAGGATATTAGACTAAGAATTATATAGTTTGAAGTTAGTTTGTTTTTGTTGATGACAAAGGGGGAGAAATATAAAATAGAAGAGTTAGGCATAGATTAAGGGGGAGTTATTAGAATTAGGGGGAGTTATTAGGATAAAAGTAATATTTTATAAACAAAGGTTGTCATCATCAGAAAGGGGGAGATTGTTAGTCCATGAGTTGATGGTTTTGATGTCAACAAACTTAGAATAAGATTATAAAATATAAATACTAACATTATAGTTTAGATATATATGTATATGCAGGATTTAACCATGCAGGTACCAAGAATGAAGACTGTACAGTATAGAGATTCAAGATATCAAGAATGAAGACTCATGAGTATCAAGATTATCAAGATTTCAAGATAAGTATTGAGTCTAGAATTTTTGTTAAAACTTCACAATAGCACTAAAATCATCACTCCATTTTTCTTTTGGGATGGAACCCATTTCTACCTTTTTAGTGGCTTACAAACCCACGACAAGTAGCTTACAAACCTACGACAAGTGGCTTACAAACCCACGAACATCCTGGTTTTGTACAAGTTCTCAAGTCCTGATATGATGAGATATTCTGCAGGAAGAAGCTTGCAAAACTACTTCAAAATGATTTTCAAAACTACTTCATAATGATTTTCAAAACTGCTTTTCAAAATGTTTTAGCCTTAAAAATTATCTTTTCAAATGATTTTCAAAAGGATGTTTTAGCCTTAAAATATTCTTTGTTTTTGTTTTTTAATAAACTCTTGTTTTTAAACTTCGTTTGTTTTAAACTATCTTTATACTTAGATTTAAATATAAAATTATAGTAAAATTTTATATATATTATTCTCTATATTTATCTATGTATTTTATTTATAGTCAGGTATATTTATAAATTTTAAAATAGTTTTAATATAAGATAAAGGTTATTTTCAAAGAAAAACAAAATATCAAAATTTCCTTTGGGATGTCGACATGCCCTAGTACCCCATGTCGACATAGTGTTAGTTAGATTCAAAAGTTTGAATTTCAAAAGAAGTGTCTATTCGTCATAACCTTTCACGAATGGACATGACTGTTGTTCTTCTATAAATATGGGTTAGTTTCAACAAATTTCATATCAGATTTTCTGGTTTTTCACTTCTCTTCTTCTTCCACATTTTCTTATTCAAAATCCTATCATTACTCTGCCGAAATCAATATTGAATCTAACTAGATTATCACTGGTTTGATTCTCTATCACTATCTCAACAAAATCCAAGTGCTATTCAGAGTTATAGGCTTCTTTGTAATCTATCTAGCGAGAAAAGGTATGATTGTAGCCTTGGAAATCAATCAAGCGAGAAAAGGTGTGATCGTAGCCTTGGAAATCAATCAAGCGAGAAAAGATGTTATTGTAGCATTGGAAATCAATTGGGTGAACTTGTTGCCTCGAAAATCAAGTATCTCTGCCCAGAGGATTTTGATTCTGGAGGGTGTACCTCGTAGCCTTGAAACCGAGGGTTGTAATTGTTGAATTGGTTTTGAAAGAAAATCCATACTAAGTTGTACGGGATTGGATGTAGGGTAACTCCGAACCAGTATAAAATCCAGTGTGTTCTTTCCTTTACTGCATTTACTTTATTTCTGCATTTGTGTTTGTTTCTGTGATTATATCTGTGTCTGAAAATTACATACATTTGTGTTCAAAATAAAATAAACTCAAAAAGATTTAGTAACTTCTTATAAACACTATCCACCCTCCCTCTAGTGTTATTCCTAGCCTTAAGATCTGTAATCCGCTTTCCTCACAATATATGCCAAAGGGTAAAAGCAGAGCGGTAGAAACCCGATGGATTACTTCAGCCTTTAGATATATCAGAGTGGAAGTGGGACAACATTTCTATGGATTTTATAGATGTTTTACCCCATTCTAGGAAGGGGAATACTAGCATTTAGGTGAATATTGATAGATTGACCAAGAGTGCCAACTTCATCCCAGCTAAGAGTAAGCGTACGGCTTCATATTTGGCATCCTTGTATATTCGAGAGATAGTCCGACTACACGGAGTTCCTTCTAGCGTGGTGAGTGATAGAGATCCCATTTTTACTAGTGAGTTTTGGAGGAGCTTACAGGAGGCGCTAGGGACCAACCGAGATTGAGTATGGCCTATCACCCCTGACAGATAGCGAAACAGAGAGGATCAATAGGTTGCTTGAGGATTTGCTGGGGATGTGCATTTTGGACTTTGGTGGAACTTGGGGGAAGCATCTTCCATTGGTTGAGGAAAGGCACCATTTAAGGCTTTATATGGGAGACCTTGCAAGTCCCCATCATGTTGGGTAGAGTCTACATAGAAGTTATTACTTGGACCCAATATGGTTAGGGAGACCTCCGAGAGGGTGGATTAGATTCGGCGGAGGATGAAGATGGCTCAAGACAGACAGATGTCATATGCGGACAAGCGGAGGAGAGACTAAGAGTTTGAGGTTGGAGACTTAGTTTTTATCAAAGTATCACGCTTAGGAAGGTGGTAAGGTTTGGGTCGAATGAAAAGTTAGACCCTAGATTTGTTGGACCATTCCCTATCGTAGAGATAGTTGGGAAGATGGCTTACAGAGTAAAGCTACCTGATAGGCTCGCAGGAGTGCACGATGGTTTCCATGTTTCTGTAATACCCCAAAATTTTGTGAAAAATCATTTTGATATAATGATTTAATTTTGAAACATTTAGATTTAAATATGGTGAAATTCTTGGGATTAAATAGTGTGCAAGGATATGTGTGCACATGCACACTGGAAAATGGCACAGGGGGAAAATCCAAGAATTTGTGGG
Source organism: Allium fistulosum (assembly GCA_030737815.1). NCBI lineage: Eukaryota > Viridiplantae > Streptophyta > Magnoliopsida > Asparagales > Amaryllidaceae > Allium > Allium fistulosum. Next base: position 1,032,218,413 of record CM060902.1, read on the forward strand.
AAAAAAAAGAGAGAGAAAAATTTTATTTTAATAATAAAGTAAAATTCTTATTTGAAACATTGGAATTTAACTTAGGCCTAACCAAGTAAAATATGGGAGGTATGTCTATATACATTTTTCTGTGAAGCATAAGGAATTAAATAAAGTAATAAAGAGGCAGAAAGATTTAATGTGAGCAAAGAAGTAATTCTTACTTAGCATAGGGTTTTCTTTTACCAGATCTAACTCATTTAATTAGGATGTATGTGTATAATTTCTGAAAAACAAGAGAGATCAAATAAAAATATATATACACCCATGTGCATGTATATTTCCTGTGAGCAGAAAGTGTTAAAAGAAACATCAAAATGACATGAAATGTAACACAAGTCAATATGCTTGTGTAGGTAAAAATAGAAAAGGAGATTTTCCAGAAAAGAATAAAAATATAAATAAAAAACTGAATCACACATTTAGCATGACTTGGGTAAGTAATTAAAGATAGCCATTTTTCTGGAAAAGTAAAAGGAAAAAAAGGGGTACTAACTATAATAGACTAAAGTGGCCGGGGCATTAAGGAGGAAAAATGTGAAAATGCAAAATACATGAAGATGGTTAGGATAGAAATGGAATTTTGTTGTAACAAAACCCTAAGAGAAAACACTGGTATAAATAGGCAGTTTTGGCCAGGAAAACATTTTACCCAGAGTTGCTAAAAAATAATAAGAAAGAAAGGAAGATATTGAAAGGAAGAAGAAAACACACACATAAGGATTTTCTGAAATAAGAAAAGGAAGAACTTAGGTGAGTAACCTCACTGAGTTCATGGCATTAAGACCTGAGATGAGGCAGCCACTTTTTATATTGCAATTTACATATTGCTGGTTTTGTTGTATATGATTTCATCAATGCTTTTTGGATGTTTTATTTTAAATCTGATATGATTTAATATGGATGTTTTGGTGATCTTTGATTTGTTGAGATATTTGCCTTTGGATGTGCATCATACTATTTTATTTTACTCAGAAATGTTAAAGTCCATAATCTCAAAATTATATAGAAAATACTCTCAACTGTTATAGATCTATGACATGGAAATTTTACCAAAGATAAATGTTGGGAGCTGCATTATACTTGGTATAAGTGCTGAGGCTTGAGAAGAAAGAAGTTAAGAGTGCAATAGAAATTTTCTAAGTGCTGAGCCCTTAATCAAATTAAAAAAAAGCTCACAAGCTAAAACTATGATTGAACCAGATCATGAATCTGAATCAATCATAAAGGCTTGCATATCAATATAACAAGAACATGCCATGCCTCTTTTACAGTTGAAAATATTCTTATATATTACTGAGATCAAGACATAATGTCCACATTTTTGGAAATAACTGTCTACTAAATTTCTGAGTAAATTATGCTAGGAAATTTATGGGTGTTACCATGTTTGCAATGACAAGTTCACTTAGCTATCTGATGATAATATTTAGATCAATGCACTAGTAAATAAACTAGGGAAGGGAAGGCCAAGAAGGCTGCTGGAATGCTTGTTATATTTGATGTATGCAAGTTGGCACATGGTTTGTTTAAGCCCTGAGATCTTTGTGCAATGATGTGAATTAGTTCATTGCAATGTGTCCCTGTGATTCCTTGATGGCAGATGAGGCAGGAATTTAAACTGAATTTACACAACCTGTACATGAAGAGATAGGAATATGAATATTTCTTAGTTTGGTTGGTATGGAACCATTATAGTTCCAGTGAATGCCCATGTTGCAAATAGATGATTATGTTTGCTTGATTATGAATGCAGGTATAGGAATGATAGATGGAGTTATCATACCTGAGTCACTTTATTTACACAATGATATAATAAGTGATTGCAAAAATTCATTCAAATAACAAGTTATTACACTCTTAATTCTCTGTTGTTTAATATAATGAATATACTGATGTTGCTCATACCAGATCATGGATCTGACCCTTATTTGCTCATGGCATATGGGGGTGTCTCACTTTAAAATGAGGCAGCCGCCAATGCTCTTTCAGGAAATGCAGGAGCTAAGTAAAAAGTGAAGTATGGCAAATGAAAAGGGATTGAATGAACATGCTAGCTAATTATAATAAGAGTCTAATTTGATTTTATCTGCATGTATTCATGAGACAGTTGTGTTTGAACTTGATGCTATGTAATGAACTTGCTATGTTTGATTGAACTGGTTGTTTATTTGTTGAATTATTGCTATGCATTAAGGTTTAAAAATTAAAAGAAATATCTGGGTTGAAAACCAGAAAAATATGCTTAGGTATTAGATATGAAAGCCTGGAAAGAAGAAAAAAATATACATATATGTATGTGAGTAAATGTTTTGCATAATTTATATTATGTGTTGGTCAATTCTTGAGACATAGCAATGCACTAAGTTTTTAGAATAAAATCTGGATTTAACTAGAGGTAAACTTATAAAAATTTGAGTCTTTTTACTGTGAAACTTTGTAAACCAGTTTTAATACCACTTTTTGAATTGTCTTGAGAAAAGTAAATATTTTGCAAGGCTTAAGGTATAAAGCCATTGCCTTGAACAAGTGTCTGTTAGACACAAGACTTATGGGTCAACTAGCTTCAAATGAGTGAGGTTTTGGTCGACCATATTTGATGGTGTTCTGAATGTAAAATACCTTTCAAAAACTTTAGATTATTTAGAAATTGTTTCACCACAAACAACTTTTAAAAGCTATACCAGATATGCAATCTGGACAGGTCTGCACTACTAAAACCTGGAAACACGCATTAATCTTTTAAATATTTTTAAGTTCAAATGCTTGTCACAGCAAATCTTATGCAAATACTCAACTTACAATGTGTTATACATGCTAAGATTGAAATAAATAAGTCATATAGATTGAATTAAAAATAAGAAAGTTTCCAGAAAATAAATAAGTGGAAAATGATAAGAGAATATATCATTTTCTGGTCTTAGCCAAATATCAATATATTTGAACTATGAAAAAAAATATCCCAAATACTTTGACCAAATATGGACAGGAATTATTATCATATTGTAAATATTCAAAAGAACAAGGTAATTAACTATATGCAGATTTCTTCAGATCCAAACTAATCCAAACCAAACAGCCTGTTCTTGTTTAACAAATGGAATTAAAAACATACTCTGATTTTAAACAAGAGGAACACATACATCTTCATATGTATGTGTATATCTTTAGGAATTAAACTGATATATTTATATTGGTGGAAAATATTGGATCCTGGATGAATTGTTTGAAAAGAAAATGACTCTGAGAATATTAAATTATAGGGATGTAAAAAAAATTAAACATAATATGTAGGGTCATTTCAGTTTCGCACTTCCGAAAGTTCTTACATGACTCGGCGGAGGTTGTAGAGCCTAGTCAGTTAGAGGAGGTGGAGGTAGAAAGCCAAGCTTCTATTCGGTGTATCCCCATGAAGATTGTTGGAAGAGACATCAAACAACTAAGGAATAAGGAGGTTCCACTGGTAAAGGTGCATTGGGGAGATGATGCTACAGACGCCACTTGGGAAGCAGAAGAGAAGATTCGTACTTCATATCCTTATCTTTTTGATAGTAAGTTTTAGAATTCCTTTTTTTCATCTTTAGTTTTGAATAGGTTCTTTCCTTTATTATCCTTTGGGAGGTTAGAACTTAGGATTTAACCTATGGATGGTAGGATTTGATGTAAATATGTTAATAGAACATGTTATGAATGATGTATGCTAGTGGTTGCAAGTGTTTGCTAGTGGATGCTATGGACGCATATAGGTACACTAGGCACTATTATTCTTTAGTGGTCGGCCTAACTGGGACACTAGAGCATATGCATATGGATGTGTGCACATTTTTATTTTATTTCCATGGTTTCTATAAATGGATGTTTATCACATGATTGTTGCATTTGGATGATGTTTGTAGCACGCATATAGAATTATCAGTTATCATTAGGAAATTTTTGCATTCATTTGGATACATGGTACAGACATGATTGCATAAAAGGAGGTCAACTGAATCAGTGGACCGCCTAATCTTTTGCATTAGTTAGGAACATTTACACTACACTAATTGCATAAGTATCATAAATTGCATTAGAAAAACTTAATGACCATGGATGAATGGTTGATGATTGAGTAGTTGATTGTAGAATTGGATGAAAACATTTAGTACATTCTTTTATCCTTAGAGATTTCGGGGATGAAATCTCTTAAGGAGGGGAGAATGTAACAACCCGAAATTTAACCCATAATTATTAATTCATTAATTAATTAAATAATAAAATAACTTTGTGAAATTATCAGAATTGAGCCAGGGGAATAGCACTATTGTGTTTGTGGTAATTTTCTAATCAATTTCCATATATAGAACGTCAGAAACCGAGCAAATATGACCCAGATACAAAATAAGCACAACTAGAAGAGAAATATATACATACATACATATATATATATATATATATATAAGGCAAGTCGACCGGCCGGTCGACCTGGGCACCAAGCGGTCGACCCGCCTCCCTTAATTACGAACGAACGAATGTTCGTTTGTTCGAACATTCCAAAGCGAATTTTGCCGACTTAATGACGTGTTTTGCATTCTTTACCTCGATCTGGTCCTTCCATTCTTGCATCAGATGGCACCTATTCAGCCTATGACGTGGTTGCATCCCATTTAGTCTTCAAAATCCAACAGTCTAAGATCCACTTCTATCCCTATAAATAGACCCCTAGACCTAACACTTTTTCTCATTCTAGGTTTTCCCCAATTGGGTTCACCTTTCTAGGAAGGACCCTAAACGGAATAATTTTTCCAAGGAGAAAATCGTTATAACTTAAATTATTTTACAACTTCAAGTGGATCCGGGAAGACCAGAGGAAGAGCTTAGGACCGGAAGTGAGTGATTGTAATTATTTTAGATTTCTTTAAGTAATTTAAAATAATAGGGTTTCCAATAGTTGTAGTTTAACTATGATTTTTGGAATAGCATTTTCAGTAGTTTATTTATAGTTTTTAGAATTATTTTCAGTCTATTTCCTTGCAGCTATTCTTTTCAGTAATTTTAGTTTATTTTTGTTAATTATAGCTTTTCCGTTTATTTACAGTTTATTTATATTATTTTTGTTTATTTACTGTTATTTATACGTTATTTACCTCTTCTATCTACGCTTTGGATTTTCTTCTATTTTCAGTTTTCTTTTATTCCTCCTTCTTCTTCGTGTATGGATTAGAATAGGATTAACGCGAATATGGATTAAATTGTAAGAAAACTGAAATAATGGAATATAAGGTGTAAATTACAAAGGCTGTAATATAAATGAAATTGGAATGAAATTATGCCTAATTGGACTAAAATTATGCCTAATTATGACATTAATTGGACTGAATTAAAATGGTTGGCCTAGTTATAACTTAGAATTATAACTAAAAAGAGTAAAAGATGAAAGAGGCTTATTTTCACACTTAGACCTTGGGTTAAGTAATAAGCATGATTATAACGTAGGTTATAATAAGAAAAAGAACAAAATAAGGCTTATTTTAAGACTTAGGATAAATTAATAAGCATGGATAGTAGAGAAAAGTGTAAAGGCTTATTTAAATAATTTATCTAAGTTAATAAGCAAAGATGAAAGTAGGTCCTGTACCAAATAGCATTCCCTATTAAACAAAACGGTGGTCTCACATTAGCCTGAAGTGAGACGAGGCCACGCTTATGCTAAAAATGGTAGTAATTGGACAATTAGAAGTCAAAATCATGGGGGATTTGGATAAGGGGCGCAACTAGATATTTTTTGGATGATGGGCCAGTACCAATAGCATCAACCCTATTTTCTATAGACACACGGTGGTCTCACATTAGCCTGAAGTGAGACGAGCGGTGCACTTATGCTGGAGTTTGAGGTAATAAGAAGACCCAATAGATGGAGTAAAAGGTAGCATGGACATGGTGGCAGTTACGCTTGCAACTTCCATTCTGGTGCTCAGCAATTGCTATGAGTTCCAAGCGCTTAGTATATGTGTCTTTCGCAGACACCATTGACTTTTGTGTAGGGAGCTATGTATCGTTTGGATCCACAGTGGTTGTTTTATGCATCTTTCGTAGATACCATTGGCTGCTGTGTAGGGAGTTACCTAGTCTCTGATCCGCAGTAAGGTCTATGGGGTAGCAGGCCGATCGAAGGGTAGAATTAGGAAATCAGCCTAATTATAGGATTAGGAATTCAGCCTAATCAAAGCAGCTATCAAGAACAAGTGCAAACAATCAAAGTTAACCTATCTTATAGTTGATCGTATTTATTTCAAGTTTATCTCTTTCCTATTTCCTTTGTTTCCTCTTTATATACTAGAACTTTTGTAGAGTCTATTACTTTTACTTTGCTTAAAGACTCTAGTAATTACTATCATTCACCAGAATTTTAGTCTGACCCACTCCTCTATTTTCCCCTTTTCCCCCCTTGGGCAATCAAGGGAGAGGACAATAGATTGCAGTTGCTTGGAGATTTCTTAGAGGAGTTTGCTACCATGTATTTCTTTTGTTTCAGCTTTTGTTCTTTCTATGTACTGGCTTATTATGAGGGATATTATGTACTTTGATTTTTGCGACTATGAGTTTTTGTTTCATGAGACATATTGGATTTTTAGACATGTATGTGGTATTTGGTATTTGATTTATTTATGAAGCAATTATGAAGTTTTGTTTTAATTAAGTTATTATTTTAAGTTTCCGCTGTTTTTATCTATTTTTGTCTTGTAAATCTTAGTCTCTGTTAGCTTTAGTTATACCTACAATGCACCACGCCTATTAATGTGTCCTTTTAGGTATATCAAGGAGTGTGGGGGTATTTCAAGCAAGCTAGCCCTTGCTTCCATAACATATACCTCACTTACAAGTGATATCAAACTATATAACTTGAAATTTCCAATGTCAACAGCATATAATTTATTACAAGCCCTATGATGTACATATGTCATCCGTACCCAATATCAAATCCGATCACTCGCTCGATCACATAAATTTCACTTCCGAACTAGTATCTCTCACTCGAATGCCCTAGTGCGGACTCTGATCAGGTTCCTTGATTAGAAACCTCCATTCTCCTTGAATAGCCCTATACTATGATAGAAAACTTCAGAATTATATCAAAAATCCATATCAAATGTTCGCCATCAAGAATCGAGTTAAAAAATCCTATCAGGCTGGCGTAAATCACCTCGAAATCGTGTACTTGAATCTGAATCTAGAATAGTTATGTGAATAGAATGATCTAAGTACAACTTACGTATTTATTCAATTGGTTTATTAACAACCCCAGTTACTTTTAATTCACATATATCTATCTCAATTTCTCTTCATTTTAAATCACATTAGTTTTTTACTTATAGTATTTCCTTTAATACAAATCATTTAGAATCATTTCATAAAGCTTTTCTTAAGTTTATAAACATTAACATAACTTATGTTTATTAGTCACTTTAAAACTTTAGTTCATACACGTATAATACTCTTCTACATCCTAAGAGTACATACCCAATATCAAATTTGTTTTACTTACCCAGGATATTCAAAAAATTTAAAACTTGTTTTAACTTGCTATCTTCTCAAATTTTTAAGTTATAAAAACTTCTTTTCTTATATTTTCACCAAAAACATTTAGTTTCAAATTTCTCAACTAATTCAGAAGTCTTCGATTCGACTACCCAAAATGGTCAAAAATTCCATTTTATTTTAACAAATCAAAATACCAACCAACGTAATAAAATGAGATTCATAAACCAAACTACCCTAATACATAGGATAATTGAGTCTATAAAATAACTTAACTGAAAACTTCAGAACTAAAACCCTGGGTTTTATTTCAACTTTATTTTGAAATAATAATAATAATAATAATAATAATAATAATAATAATAATATATATCTCCTTTTTGTATACCGAATCATACATTTGGGATTAAATCAAAATTTGCTTTAACAGAACAACTCGAAAGCAAAACTACTATTATGATAGCAATCCCCCACTTAGAAACTCGAAAATGAACATCGATGATGCTGCAATCATCCCTAGAATTATTTTTCGACGACAGAAGTGAGTTCAGTGCTTTCTATCACTTTTAAAAATCCTTTTTAAATTATTTCTACTCCTCGATACTTCCAAAATAATACTATTATTATTTTTCCCCGAAAAAATATCCAGAGACACCGTAATTTAGGTTCTCAAATTCTCAGCTTATATCCTTTTTGTTTATGACCATATTTATAAATTATATTTATATAATTTCACTTCCTTATATAAAATCATTTCACAAATGTTCATCATTGTATAGATTATAATGAACAACTTTTATTAAAGTAAAATTTTAACCCAACGTTATCACCGAATGCCTTATAGAAAAATCGTGAAATTAATTCACAAGGTGTTCGTATTTAACTATATAAATTAATAAATGGTCATAAACTATTTGAGCACAAACAATCAATAATAAGCAAACACAACATAAACAACTATATCATTTTCTAAAAATTATTCTTTTATATACATAAAATATATTTCTATGTAAAACTATTTCATGTACCAAATTCAAAACCATACTGTGTCGGTTTTCCTTGTTCAAGAGTTTAGAAATCCCTATCGATACAGTTGCTCCTTCTGTATCGACCAGAATTCTTAAATCACTCAACCGATAAATTAACACAATATAAAACATTTTTATAGCACTAACAAATACATGCTCATATACACACACACATTCAAACTCATTCTAGAGTGTTATTAACACCATCTCTAATGAGTCTACCCCTCCAAAGTCTAGGTTTTCACTCAACCTAAGCTCTGATACCACTTGTAACAACTTGTCGATCCTCAAAATTCGATACTAATACATCCATGTTATTAATATATCAAGCATCCAAGTGCCGAAAAAATAGATTTTGGCAAAAAAGAAAGAAACGACAGAACAACCCATCGTGACGAGTAGTATATAATATACAACAGATCTTTACAAAAGAAAACCGTAATATACATACATAAATTAGAGTAACTAGCTATCATATGCCTATACAGTTATAACAACCTGTCCTCACAATTGCTGAAGAAAAAAAACAACAAATGCCGTGGAAATAAAGTATACATGAATACATCTTGGCGGCATCTAGCTTGTCTCCTGAAGCTCTAAAGCGTCCAAACTAAATCTGAAAAACATGCTCGAGCTGACTTGAGCATTATAAGAAAATAATGCCCGTATCAGTCTGGTAAATCAGCATGAGAAAACACACTCCAAATGGATTTTTAATGTTATAAAACCATTCAAAATAAAGGTATCGCGTAAGACTATGCCACATACAAAGATGGACTGGTTTTTACCTTACGATAACCAAAACCTTTTCATCAGAAATCTTCTGATATTATAAAAATGTCAAGGGTTTAAAATAAATACTGAATCTTAGTCGAAATTGTAACATTAATTAAATTCCAACATAATAGGTATACAACTAAGTCCAAAGGACACTTATTGGAGGATGGATTCCATCAATGGCAAGGCACCAGTGTACCAACTGTCAAAGTGCACCTTTAGAAAAATGTACCGAGATCAAAAAGAACATCTTGCACACCTGCCAACACAGAACCGGCCTACCCTGAATAGTACCGAATATGTCATCACCCCGGTTGCTTTGCAACTTTTTCTCGAGATCTCTCATGCACATACCAAATCCATAAATATATACCTAGGAGGGTGATGACATCTACATATCCTCTATTTTAGTCATTCCCGGATGGTGAGGCTTGAGGCTATGTTTTACCTTTTTAGCAAATCTCACTTGGAATGCTAACACTGCCCTCTAGGAAATAATGCAATGTCAGCATTCGTTCATACAGTTGTTCAGAATATGAAAAAACTGAAGGCACTACTTCTATTACATCCATTTTTGAATCACCCTCGGGATTAGTAGAAAGTAGCCCTTGCACTTCAAAGAACTCCATCTTTAATTCCATCATCTTTAGGATGTCTTCAATTCGAAGCCTTATGCCGGTTCGAAGTGGTTTATGGATAATATATTTGATCCCGGTCTCTCCGAACCGACAACGATAATTTTAAAACTGGCCAAGATTTGATAGTCAGTTATTTAACTATCAAATAATAAACAATTCAACTAAAGATTTAACCAAGCATGGTTAAGAACAAGCAGCCAATAGCCCTTTTTAATTAATCCCTTCATTTACTGAAACTACTTTTTAAATTCTTGTATGAAAATACTTTTTCAAAGATATGCACACAAATCGTCTCTACTCCTTTCAATACTTGAAAAATATCGATATACTTATCTTAACTATATAGGTATACTCACAAAACATTTCACTTTCAAACTTAGAAAACTTTTCCATATACTTATATTAACAATATAAGTATATTCACAAAATGCTACATTTCCAATACTTAGAAAATGTACCTATATATTTATCTTACCGATATAAGTATATTTCACAAATCATAAAAAAGATTCCATTTTCCAACTACTTACTTTGGTTAAAAAAAATGTCATTCAAGACACTAATAATAATAAACCCAAAACACTTTCCATATGCTGTAAGTAAAACAGCTCATATGGTAATTAAACCATATATACTTACCATCGCTTCTCGAATTCAAACAGTACTATCCCTCAATTAACAATGAAATCGAACAAGTTAGAAAACTATCCTTGCCTTGATATACATTCTTAACTCTAAAGATAGAGGCTAGTTACCATACCTCGGAATTTGGGGTTAAATATGAAAGAATACTTTCCATACCACCGTGATTTTAAAATGATCATTTATGGAAAAGCAAGTCTCATTACTTTATAAACTCCTTATAAATTCCTTTTTAAAAAATTGTATTTACGAAAACCCATTTCTATAAATCTCTTTCATATTTATAAACACTTTTATATTTATAAACTCTTTTATATAAATAAAACTCCTTTCAATAAATAAAACTCTTTTCTACAAATAAAACTCTTTTTCTAAATCTACTTAATAAAAGCTCCTTTTTATAAATCTCCTTTATAAAATATCATTTATAAATTCCATTACAAAACTTTGTTTAAAAATTTCCATTATAAAATTCCCTTTTGTAGATCTCATGATTTATCACAAACTTCTATTCCCAAAATAGAGCCAAATCCTTTTCATAAACTAATCTTTCCATATATTAATATAAATCCACAAATGTCATTTATTTTCTCCAATTTATCAAATGATAATATATATCCTTCTATATAAAATACCATTTATAAAATTGTTCTTTTATTACAATTTTTTTATATAAAATGTTTCATAAATATTTATCCAAAATATTTCTATCTCCCTTTAAAAACAAAATCACTTTAAAATAAAGATAAACCCCTTTTATTCATTTTTAAAAATAAAAATTCATTATTAAAATAACTTTTCTATAAAGATAAATACTTCCAAAATTAATTTGAAAACATTTACATACATACATACATATATATGAGAAAAGAATTATAAAAGAAGTTGAAGTAAAAAAGAGAAGTACAAAAACTACTTTTGAATAAAATATCACAGGAAATCCAAAAAGGTCCGATCAAAAACCATTTTCCAAATCGAAACCATTTCCAAACCAACAGAAATTAATAGTATTTTTAAAATACTATAACAAGGCCAATAATTACTATAGCACTTAACCAATGCTATTACTAACTTTTTCTCTAAAAAGGTTCAAGTTTAATATATGTCGATGTAACATCTAATATGGCCAAACTACCAAATTTTGACATTTATCAATCTATATAACAGGTATATAACTAGAATTAAAAATCACAATGAAAAGAAATTAGGATTTCTCTACAATTTTCCCTATATTTCATTTTAAATGTCATTCGATTTTCAAAATGGATATTTAACCAAACCAAGCTAATAAATCATTTCAACACAAACATTAAGTTTAGCTACTATATATCCTACTGATTGTCCAAAAAGGTGAGTTTTACTTACTGAAATTATAGCTGACGTTTAGGCATTCTAGTTTGAAATAAAGTTGAACGACGTTCGATTTTAGCCTAAAATTTCACTCGTACCAAATTCGACGAAACCCATTCCATCGCGTTGCTATCGCCATTACGAACGCAACGCAAAAGACTGCATCTCGATTGGACCTCGTGTGAGAAAATTATTGATTTAATAAGTTTGAGATTAAATTAAATATAATTATTGTCACTAATTACTTTTATTACAAATAATTACTCAAACTAAACCCTCTAATCCTTCTTCCATAAATATTCAAATTCGTGCCTATAACTTCCCTCCAAACCCACCAAGGCCGATCTTCCATCACCACTCTTTCCCTCCACATCCCACTAAATAACAAACCGACTCTACCATTCAAATCCACATCGCTAAAGCTTCCAATCCCACAGACCTAAGTCACACTTGATCCCCCAACCCAAAAGCGATAGGAAACCATCACCATGTTGACCGTACAGGTTGTGCCACCCTAGGCCCCATCGAGCTTCACCAAAGTCTGGCCAAAGATACTCTACATCATGAGAAACGAACTACTACTCTTCGATTTTCCTAACTTGGCCTAAATCAAAGACCAAGCCAAACCCTAGTTAGCTAACCCCTTAGGCCTACTGTCAATCATCGCAAAAACACACTCGAACCTCACCAAACCCTAGAGAGAAGTAGATCTAGGCTAAACAAACTCGAAGATTCAAACTTTACACTTTTTTCTATAAGTATTTGATTTGTTTTAAATTTTTGAAGATGGTGGGAGTTTTGGTTTTTCTTTCATTTTGATACCAGGAAGTTCAAATAAAATGAAAAAGAAAGTGAGAAAGTAAAGTCAACGTGTTTGATTTGTCTTAGGTAGTGATATATTTATATTGCAACTTTTGGCATCTCACCAAATAGAATTTCGTTTGCATACGATCCGCGAACGACAAAACAAAAACACAACCATGAAAAAAATGCGATATGATCTCAAAGCAATAATAATGTACATTGATTATCTTATTCTGTAAAATCGTAAAATACTATCGTTTGTCGAAAAATCATCAAATGATCATTTAAATATTTTCCAAATGAAAAATTAATGATAAACCAAAAAATTGAATTGAAAATACGTCAATAAAAATTGAGTCGTCATATTAATTGATTTTTTATATTTATTAAATTCGAATCAAATCTGAATATTTAAATAAATTAAATATTCATATTTGAAACATTAAATATTTCAAGTCATTACAAAACTTGTCTTAGAAAGGCTAAGTAAAAAAGCAATAACCTTTAATGTTAAGAACTTCGAGGTAAGGCCATAAGTGGCATCTGAATTTTTATTTACAAAAAAAGTTGAGAACTACAAGGTGAGGCCATAAGAGGCATCCGAATGTCTATTCATGACAAAAGATGAGAATTTTGGTGTTAGGTCAGAAGTAGCATCGAAATATCTATTCATAACAAATGACGAGAACTTTGATGTGAGACCTAAGTGGCACCCAAATATATATTCAATGCAAATGATAAGAACTTTGGTCTGAGGTCATATATGGAATCTAAAATATATTCATGATAAATGACAAGAACTTTGGTGTGAGGCCATAAGTGGCATCTTAATGTCTGTTCATAACAAATGATGAGAACTTCGATATAAAGCCATAAGTGGTATCTGAATGTCTATTCGTTCTAAATGAGGAGTATCGGTATGTGGCCATAAGTGGCATTCAAATGTCTATTCATGACAAATGATGTGAATTTCGATGAAAGGTCATAAGTGACATCTGAATGTCTATTCATGACAAATGATGATAACCAATGATGAGATCTTTGGTATAAGGCCATAAGTGGCACCCAGGAGGCTATTTCCTATATGAGAACGAATTAGGTGGTATAAGTCCATAAGTGACAAATAGAAGTCTTTTCATAACACGGTTCCTACATAGTAGAGTTAGCCCAATGAGGAAAACCTTGGTTAATGAATTCAGTCAGGATACAGTAAGTAAGATTGGGACTTATAAATGTAATGATAACTGTAACTGTGTCTGTGTAAAGATGTTCACTCTTCTTGATATGTTTATGTAATAATGAGTTGAAAACCCGTTATGTGCTTCAGCGGCATGATCTCACTATATGATCGAATTGTTTAGGGTAAATGTATCATCCCCCTACTTGGAGTCCCAAAACTAACAGCTACGGATATTATAGTCATCCATAGTTATTAATCCTCGGCGACCAAATATGGCGATATTAGATACATTGATACACAGAAACACAAGAATATGGAAAAAATTTAAACAGCAAACAAATTCTACATTCCATTTTAAAATATTCCAAATTGATTACATAATCCCAGTTTGCAGACCACGTTCAAATAACGTATAATTATTACAAATTATGCCGAGAATGACATATGAAGATGTCCCTTTGGTTGATCAAAGTAAATAAATAGGCAAGAAAACAAATTTCCTTTACAAACAAAACACACAGCGAAAATAAAAGGACTCTAATAACAAGCTTGCCCCCTGCATGTCCTCGGAAGCTTGGTTCGTCTAAAGAACACCTGGAAACCTTAACTCTCAACCTACTCAAAATCAATTGAATACCCGAGAGTTTAAGGGGAAAAAAACTTCAAGTCAGACATAAAGCCTAGTATGAATAATAGTTTACCATCTCAAACCATTTAGATATCTAATGAGACCACGCCGCTTAGCAGAACGAGTTTTCCACACACTAGCATCCTAAAACATTTATAAAACCATATATTGTGCTCCTGCATCCACAATTGTTAAAACATAGTATTTCAAAATATTACGATGATATGCAAAATAAGTAAATCAAATCTGGATTACCCATCCTCATTCATTCTGACTATTTGTCTCAATTATAGTTTCTAGGATAACTATTAACCTGTTAAATGTTTATGGACTATCTGTCCAATATCATAGTATTCATGGGATCACTAAGAACCTATTGGTAACTCCAATATCCTGTCTCTTATACCATTTTTCATTGGCTAACTGGGAACCTATTGACTAACTGTCAATATCCTAATCTGGATATAATTTTCATTGGCTTACTACAAACCTACTGGCCCCTTCCAGTATCAAATCCTAGTTTTCATGGGCTGACTATGAACCTATTGGCCCCTGACAATATCTTTAATTAAGATTTTAACATTTCTTATGTTATATTCACTACTGGGTCAACCTAACCAGTTATTTTGCCCCTCCCCAAAGTACTGTTATGGGTTAATTATAATGTGAATAAGTATATGAAGAAGTAATACTTCTAAAATCTTTAGTTATGCCATGGTATTTCCTTTTTAAAAGTGAGAGTGGGTTATTTGTTTTGACACTTTAAAATATCACCTTAGAAACCTCTAGATGACCTCCTTCGAAAGCATAAGATTCTTTTCAAAACATAATAAACATACCTTTCGAAGACCTTGTAAAATTTTCATTTTCGAAACCAATAGTACCTTTTAACCATATCAAAATACTCTTTAAAACATAGCTTCGAAACAAGTAAAAGTACTCTGTCAAAAGCATTGGGTTTACTCTTTAAAAACATCCTTTAGGTCAAAATGATTATATACGAAAGCATCTCTTTTGAAACCAATTATAAAATTGTTTTGGGGAAATAGCTGATGGTGTCAGAACCATCTAGTCGAAAGCAACAACCTTTACATTAAAACATTGAAGGATAGAGTCGAAACTCCCTTTCAACTCCATTGCCTTCGAAACTCCCAACCCCTTTGAAAGCATTCGGGAAAAAGGCTTAGCTCAAGTTAAAATTGAGGTAACCCTTCGACGATGTGGATGGCTTCAATGCAGTCGAAAGGATAAATGAGCGGCTGGGTTTCGACTTAGTCGAAACCAATTCTTTTGAAAGCTCTTATTTAAGGAGAAAGGTACCCCTTCGAAAGCTATTTATAAAGTCCCTTTCGAAAGCATGACTTTCTACTATGTTGAAAGCTTTAAGTAAAACAAGGTAGGAATTTAAATTTAGAAAACAAACTAAGGTTTTGACTATATAGGGTATCGACTCAGTCGAAAGCCCTTCAAAAACTAGGCAGGCGCTTATCTTTTTAAAAGTGAACGTTGGTTTCAACCTTGACGAAAGCATTGCTTTTGACACCCTACCTTCCAATACTTACCAATTCACTTCGTACCAATCCCTTAATACCATGTGCATTGGTTTCTACTATGAGGGTTTCGACTGGGATGGTTTTGACTGAGGTGGAGCGGAGGTAAAGGAGTTGAAAGGTGCCTCCGAAAGAGGCGGAATTTTCTTTTTTTTGATAACGCTGATTTATAACTAAATATGGCCATTACTTTATAACAAAACTGCCACTTGTAACTCCTTGATTTGCTACTTTAAAACTTTTCAAATGCTTTATCATTAAACCACTGCATTTATCAGATATAACACAAAATAAATTCAAACATTAAGCCCTTCCATTTACAAAATCAGTATTTGCAGATACGTCCTTCTTTTGAAATAATTTATTTTCCCAAATAAATCAAATGGGAAAAATCCCCAAAAATCACAGAAACTTAATTTTATCATGTAATTAAACATATTGAAATTTCAGACCCAATTTCTTTCAGAAATACTGGAAACAAATTTTAAACCCAATTATAACATATTTTCCTTTAGAAATTCATAATAAATTTTCTATAGCTTGGAAAATTATGAAAATTAAAACCCATGTCCAAAATCATGTTTTACTTAATATAAAAATTTTCCATGGCATTCTAAAATCATAGACTCTCGGTTTTACCCTAAAACCATGCTAATTCATAGGAAAATGAATGAAAATAAATCAAACATAATATAGTTTAAGCATATCATCTTAAAACGAATTTAATCATAAATCCGAAAACATATAATCATAGAATAAAATAGAAATGGTATAAAAATTATTATTCACCTTAGATATGATAAGGAATTTCAGATTTGTTGTTGATTAATCCTTCCTAGCTTTGATCCTTAGCTTTAGATTATAATCTTCCTCTTTTCCTCCTTGTTAATGGTCGGCTATTTTTTTTATTTGCGTTTGTGAAGGTGAGAAAATGAAACGTGAATGGGCAGAGGTAAGAAGTTTATAGCTATGTATGATAAGGAGGCTATTTTACTAATATGCCCATGTGTGATTAATTACTTTAATAATCCAATTAAAGCCCATTTACTTTATTAATAAGCACGGCCCTATATATGGTTTATTCAAATCTCAATCCCCTTATCATCATTATTCTATTTAATTTATCTAATTAAATTTCCTGAATAATGTTATCAAAAATAGGGATGTTACAGGCTCCCCCCTTAAAGAATTTCGTCCTCGAAATTCAGTAAGGACTGAATATTAAACATAGCAATCATCTGTAACAACTCCTAACAACCATACTAGTCTAACTGACTAGCAACTATCTATATAAATATAATATAGACATACCCTCAAAGAAAATCAGGATAAGTATCTCTAATCCTATCCTTTATTTCCCAAATATAATCCTTCTTGTTGTCGCTCCACTGAACTTTCACCAACCTGACTTCTTAGTCCTTAATCTTTTCTCATCTCTAGCTACAACCTGAACTGGTTGTCTAACAAAAGTCCAATTAGGCTCTACTACTAAGCCTTCCAACCCTGTCGGAGGAATAGTAGTCTCAGGATCATGCATACAATTGTGAAGATGAGACACATGAAATACATTATGGACACCTACCAAACTGCTTGGCAACTCTATTCTGTATGTGAGCTTTCCAATCCTCTTTATAATCTGGAATGGAGCTACATATCTTGGGGCCAACTTCCTTGACTTTCCAATTCGCACCACACCCTTCATAGGTGATACCTTAATGAAAACCTTATCTCCAATTGAGAATTCTAGGTCCTTACGCCTCTTATCAGCGTAACTTTTCTATTATGACTGAGCTTCCTTTATCTTTCCTCGGATTAAATCAATCTTCTCTTACGCCTCTCTAACCAAATCTGGACCTAAGACTAATCTGTCTCCAATCTCCAACTTACATATTGGTGATTTGCATGGTCGTCCATACAAAGCTTCAAACGACGCCATTCCTATACTTGTCTGATAACTGTTATTATACGAAAACTCAACCAAATGCAGGAGATCCTCCCAAGATCCACCAAAGTCCAATACCTAAGCTCTCAGTAGATCCTCAAGTACCTTGTTGACTCTCTCTGTGTGCCCGTCTGTCTGAGGGTGATATGCAATACTCATATTAAGCATGGTACCCATCACTTCCTGTAGACTCTTCCAGAATTCACTAGTGAACAAAGCATCTTTGTCACTAACTATACTACTAGGAACTCCATGCATTCTAACTATATTTTTCATGAACAACTTAGTTAAAGCAGGTGCCATTTTGGTTGACTTAACTGGAATGAAATGGGAAATCTGGGTCAATCTTTCCACCATAACCCATATACTTTCATTTCCTCTATTTGACCTTGGCAACCCGTCTATAAAATCCATAGATATCGAATCCCATTTCCAAACTGGAATCTCTAAAGGCTGAAGCCACCCACTCGGTTTCTGATGTTCAACTTTCACTTGTTGACAGTTTGCACAATGCCAAACCCACAAGCCAACATCCCTCTTCATGCCTTCCCAATATAAGCTTCTCTTCATATCCTGATACATCTTGGTCCCACCAGGATGAATCGTAAACTTGGACCGATGACATTCTCCAAGAACTTCTTTCCTCAAGTCCCCCATATTCGTAACACACAACCGTCCCTTCTTTCTCAACCATCCTCTCTGGTTAAGGCTAAAATCCTTTAGATCATCGATCTCAGTTCCATCCTCAAGCCTTCTGATTTTCTCAGCCAATTGTGGATCCTCCTTATGCTTAGAAGCAATTTTCTCAATCAACACTGGTCGAACTTCTAAACAAGACAACCTGGATGAACTTTAACTAGAACCAGCAATCGATCTTAATTGCACATCACAACTGACTAAAGCTTTTAAATCTTTCCACTCTGCCAACATAGCTAACACTACATTCTGATGTTTTCTGCTAAGAGCATCAGCCTCCTTATTACCTTTTCCTGATGTATACTCTATACTAAAATCATATGCAGCCAAAAACTCCAGCCATCTCTGCTGCCTCATATTTAACTCCTTCTGAGAGAATAAATACCGTAAAGA
Source organism: Allium fistulosum (assembly GCA_030737815.1). Classification (NCBI taxonomy): domain Eukaryota; kingdom Viridiplantae; phylum Streptophyta; class Magnoliopsida; order Asparagales; family Amaryllidaceae; genus Allium; species Allium fistulosum. The sequence goes on from CM060902.1 coordinate 1,032,237,586, forward strand.
CTTATGATTGGTATAAAGCTCAAACTTCTCCCCTAGAAGATAATGTCTCCAAATCTTCAATGCGAAGATCATAGCTACCAACCCCAAATCGTAACTAGGGTATCTAAATTCATGCGGTCTAAGCTGCCTGGATGCATAGGCAATAACTTTACCATTCTACATCAACACTGCTCCTAATCCAGTTCTACATGCATCAGTACATAACACCAACCCTTGGTTTCCATCTGGAACTACTAACACGGGTGCATTGGTCAACAAATGCTTTAACTTAAGGAATGCTTCCTCACATTTGTCGAACAAAACAAATCTCACCTCCTTATTGGTTATCTTAGTTAAGGGTGCTGCTATCCGCAAGAAATCCTTAATGAATCTCCGGTAGTAGCCAGCAAGTCCAAGAAAACTCCCGATCTCAATCACTGTCTATGGTCTCTTCCAATTATTCACGGCTTCGATCTTATCTGGATCAACTAATAATCCTTTCTCTGAAACCATGTGACCATGAATTTTATATGTTTCTTCCAGAAATGACACTAGGTAAACTTCGCCTTTAGCTGATACTACCTCAGCGTCTCAAGTACCACCATAAGCTGTACTTCATGCTCTCACTCATCCCTAGAGTAGAATAGGATGTCATCTATAAACACCGACACAAACCTATCCAAATACTCTCGAAAAACTCGGTTCATCAAATCCACAAAGAAAGCACGTGCATTCGTTAATCCAAATGGCATCACCAACCACTAATATGAACCATACCTAGTTCGAAATGCCGTCAAAGGAATACTATCCTCCGCCACTCTTAACTGATTGGAAACCTGACGCCAAATCTAACAGGGAAAACACTCTGGCTCCACTCAACTGATCAAACAAATCATCTATTCTTAGCAAAGGATACTTATTCTTAATTGTCCTTTCGTTCAACTTACGATAGTTGATACACATTCTTAACGACCCATATGGTTTCTTCACGAACACCTCGACCGCTCCCTAAGGCAAACTGCTTGGTCTAATAAAACTCCTTCCTTCTAGATCCACTAGCTGCACCTTCAATTCCTTCATCTCAGTCGGTGCCATCCTGCTAGGTTGTCTACTTATAGGTTCAGCTCCTGGCACAAGATCTATTCTAAACTCAACAGCTATTCTCGGGAGTAGTCCAGTGACTGGCTCGAAGACATCTGCAAACTCTTTTGCTACTCGAATCTGACTTAACTCATTTCCTACCTCCATAGCATTAAGCGTAACACTAACACTCCGGTAAGTATTCTCTACTGAGAATATCACTCGGTTATGACTATCAGGTTGTCTCAGTGATATTTCCCTATCCTAGCAAACTATTCGAGCCTTGTACCTACCCAACCAATCCATACCCAAAATGATTTTGATATCTACAAAATCAAGAACATACAAATTACAGGTAAACTTATGACCAAAAAAATCAAGTTCTAACTAGTCACATCTCAACCGTAGAGTTGCATACCTTCCTATCGGACTCGCAACTTTAAGGAAGTAACAAGGTAGATAGGTTCTAAATATAATCTATCAACCAAACACTGAGATATAAATGAATGTGATGCATTGGTATCAAAAAGTACTCTAACTGGAATACTCTGAATCAAAAGCGTACCTTCCATCACAGTCTTTCCTTTAGCAGCTACGGTAGGCCTAGTTGGTCCTATAGCAAAATCTTTTCCTTTGTCCTCCCTAACTGATTACGGACACTGATTCTTGTAATGCCCAACTTGATCACAATTGAAGCACTTCACATTCTTTTTACTTGTAGCTTTCTTCCCATTTCTTGATCGACATTCATTATCAAAGTAACTCTTCTTATCACACTTATAGCAAACTACCTCAGCCTTTGACTTCTTAGCAGTGTCTCCCTTCTGGGCTCCCTTCTTTTTAAAGAACTTCCTCTTCTTCCCTTAAGAACCCTGAGTTTCCACTGACTTCTCTTTGGCTAAATCAGCAAGTAACTCCTTATGGCGAATGACCATCTCCACCACTATATTGTAAGGATCACCGACATGTGTCATGGTCATTTTAGCAAGCTCCAGCCTCAATCCCCGAACGAACCTCTCATTCCTTTTGATGTCAGTATCTATAACAGCATGTCCATATCGAGACAGCTCTTCAAACCAGTAGCATACTCGACTACTGACATCTGTCCTTGCACTAAATACATAAACTTCCTCATCAGCTCAAACTTAGCAAACTCAGATACAAACTTCTGCTCAAATCTCATTTTAAAATCAGCCCAAGTTAACTGCTCTTCTGGAACTCCGGCAGTGACACTATTCCACCAATGTAGTGCCGGCCCTTGCAACTGTCTAGAGGCCAGCCTTCTATTTTGCCAATCATTCAGACCCAAGTCTGTAGATATACGTTCATAATGCAACAGCCAATTCTGAACCTCTATGGCACTTTACGTTCCCAAGAACGGCTTCCTACCCAAACCGGTGTAATCTCTGCTCAGCAAAGCATAATTATTCCCAACTGGAGCTAACGGATTAGCTCCTCCAGCATTTCCAACAACACCAGCAGCAGCTCCTACTTGCATCAAACCAACAAAGAACTGATACATCGCCCCCATATCTACAAGTGGATTTCCTGCACTCACATTGGCATCAGCATTTTGATTACTAGCATTAGCATGTTGACCCGGGTTCCTCCTAGTAGTGGGTCGAGCATTTCCATTAGTTGTGGTGCTTCCTCCACCAAGATTTCCTCTTCGGTTTCCTTCTTCCATATCTACTTTCTCGTAAATCTGCATATGAGCCTTAGTAAGATACAGAAGAATGGTCTAAGAGAGCAGGGAATACACACTTATATAAATAACTATATATAGCAAATACAAGCACGTTACTATAGCGTTAACCCAAACCCCAATTTTATTATCTGATTCATTGGATTATGTTTGGAAAATCGTTTTGGTTTAAGTTTCTTTTAAAGTTTCGTAAACCTATGCTCTGATACCAGCTTGTAACATCCCCTTACTTGGTGGCCCAAAACTAACGGCTACGGATGCTATAGTCATCCATAGTTATTAATCCTCGGCGACCAAATATAGCGATATTAGATACATCGATACACAGAAACACAAGAATATGGAGAACATTTCAACAGCAAACAAATTCCACATTCCATTTCAAAATATTCCAAAATGATTACATAATCCCCATTCCCAGACCACATTCAAATAACATATAATTATTACAAAATACGCCAAGAGTGACATATGAAGATGCCCCCTTGGTTGATCAGAGTATATAAATAGGCAAGAAAACAAATTTTCCTTTACAAACAAAACACACAGTGGAAATAAAAGGACTTTAATAACAAGCTTGCCTCTTGCACGTCCTCAAAAACTTTATTCATCTAAAAGAACACCTGGAAACCTTAACTGTCAACCTACTCAAAATACGTTGAGTACCCGAGAGTTTAAGGGGAAAACAAAAACTTTGAGTCAGACATAAAGCTTGGTATGAAAAATAATTTACGATCTCAAACCATTTAGTATCTAGTGATACCACACCGCTTAGTGGAACAGGTTTTCTCCACACTAGTATCCTAAAACATTTATAAAACCGTATACTGTGCTCCTACATCCACAATGATTAAAACATAGTATTTCAAAATATTACGAAGATATGCAAAATAAGTAAATCAAATCTGGATTACCCATCCTCATTCATTCTGACTATTTGTCTCAATTATAGTTTCTAGGATAACTATTAACCTATTAAATGTTTATGGACTATCTGCCCAATATCATAGTTTTCATGGGATCACTATGAACCTATTGGTAACTCTAATATCTTGTCTTTTATCCCAGTTTTCATGGGCTAACTAGGAACCTATTGACTAATTGTCAATATCTTAATCTGGATATAGTTTTCATGGGCTAATTAAAAACCTACTGGCCCCTGCCAGTATCAAATTATAGTTTTCATGGGATGACTATGAACCTATTGGACCTTGCCAATATCTTTAATTAAGATTTTAACATTTCTTGAGTTATATTCACTACTGGGTCAACCTAATTGGTAATTCTGCCCTTTCCCAAAGTACTATTATGGGTTAATTATAATGTGAATAAGTATATGAAGAAGTAATACTTCTAAAATCTTTAGTTATGCCATGGTATTTCCTTTTTAAAAGTGAGAGTGGGTTATTTGTTTTGAAACTTTAAAACATTACCTTTAAAACCTCTGGATGACCTCCTTCGAAAGCATAATATTATTTTCAAAACATAGTAAACATACCTTTCGAAGCCCTTGTAAAATGTTCATTTTCAAAACCAATGGTACCTTTCAACAGTATCAAAATACTCTTTAAAACATAGCTTCAAAATAAATAAAAGTACTCTGTCGAAAGCATTGGGTTTACTCTTTAAAAACATCCTTTGGGTCAAAATGATTATATACGAAAGCATCTCTTTCGAAACTAATTAAAAAATTGTTTTGGGGAAAAGTTGATGATGTAAGAACTATCTAGTCAAAAGCAACAACCTTTTACATTAAAACATTGAAGGAAAGAGTCAAAAACCCCTTTCAACTCCATTGCCTTCGAAACTCCCAACCCCTTTGAAAGCATTCGGGAAAAAGGCTTAGCTCAAGTTAAAATAGAGGTAACCCTTCGACGCCGTGGATGGCTTCAATGCAGTCGAAAGGAGAAATTAGCGGTTGGGTTGGGTTTAGACTTGGTCGAAACCAATTCTTTCGAAAGCTCTTATTTAAGGAGAAAGGTACCCCTTCGAAAGCTATTTATAAAGTCCCTTTCAAAAGCATGACTTTTGACTATGTCGAAAGCTTTAAGTAAAACAAGGCAGGAATTTAACTTTAGAAAACAAACTAAGGTTTCAATTATATAGGGTATCGACTCAGTCAAAAGCCCTTCAAAAACTATGTAGGCGCTTATCTTTTTAAAAGTGAACCTTGGTTTCGACCCTGATGAAAGCATTGCTTTCGACACCCTACCTTCCGCTACTTACCAATTCATTTCGTACCAATCCCTTGATATCATATGCATTGGTTTCGACTATGAGGGTTTCAACTGGGATGGTTTCGACTGAGGTGGAGTGGAGGTAAAGGAGTCGAAAGGTGCTTCCGAAAGAGGCAGAATTTCCTTTTGTCTGATAATGCTGATTTATAACTAAATATGGTCATTACTTTATAACTAACCTGCCAGTTGTAACTCCTTGATTGGCTACTTTAAAACTTTTCAAATGCTTTATCATTAAACCACCGCATTTATCAGATATAACACAAAATAAATTCAAACGTTAAGCCCTTCCATTTACAAAATCAGTATTTGCAAATACGTCCTTCTTTTGAAATAATTTATTTTCCCAAGTAAATCGATTGGGAAAATCCCTAAAAATCACAAAAATTTGATTTTATCATGTAATCAAATATATTAACATTTCAGACCCAATTTCTTTCAGAAATACTCGAAACAAATTTTAAACCCAATTATATCATATTTTCCTTTAGAAATTCATAATAAATTTTCTATAGCTCGGAAAATTCTAAAAATTTAAACCCATCTCCAAAATCATGTTTTACTTAGCATAAAAATTTTCCATGGAATTTTAAAACCATAGACTCTCGGTTTCCCCTAAAACCATGCTAATTCATAGGAAAATGGATGAAAATAAATCAAACATAATATAGTTCAAGCATATCATCATCCATATCGTCTTAAAAAGAAATTTAATAATAAATCCGAAAACATATAATCATAGAATAAAATAGAGATGGTATAAAAATTATTATTCACCTTAGATATGATAAGGAATTTGAGATTTGTTGTTGAATAATCCTTCCTAGCTTTGGTCCTTAGCTTTAGATAATAATCTTCCTCTTTTCCTCCTTGTTAATGGTCGGCTATATTTTTGTTGTTGATTTGCATTTGTGAAGGTGAGAAAATGAAACGTGAATGGGCAAGGGTAAGAAGTGTATAGCCGTGTATGATAAAGAGGTTATTCTACTAATATGCCTATGTGTGATTTAATTACTTTAGTAACCCAATTAAAGCCCATTTACTTGTTTAATAAGCATGACCCTATATAAGGTTTATTCAAATCTCAATCCACTTATCATCATTATTTTATTTTATTTATCTAATTAAATATCCTAAATAATGTTTTCAAAATTAGGGATGTTACAGTAAAGTTTTACTTATGCCAAGCTTTATTCTGACCCATGCTTTATTATTTCCATAAATTCATTAGTGCTCATTCGGACTAAGTTTGTGGATTAGACATGTTGCTTTTGGAAAGGATGAATAAAAGATCCAAATATGATGCATGAGGCTTATTCTCTAATAAAAATTGTTTTAATTTCCAATATTGTGAACCAGATTGTACAACTTGTTATGTGTTCATGTCGACATCTTTACATATCGAGCATGACATGACTATTTATGTTTATTATATTTTCCCCTACGTGGGCATTAATTGGGTTAATGTTAATGTAATAACATTTGTGTTAGACAATTTTCTATAATGAAAGTATTTAACTACTTTTTTTACTTAATGTTGTGGAAAAAACATCCTATTTTTTTGCTTGAAAATAATAATGTCGATAGCTACAACATTTTTATTCTCCGGTTTTGAAATAAGGGATGTTATAATTTGGTATTAGAGCTTCGGTTAGAGGATAGTTAAATAAAACAAAGCTAAATAGAATCTAGGTAGGAACTAGATAGTTGAAACCTAACACCTTGGGGATGATATATGTTATATATAACGTACTTGTACTTTGATATAGATATATAGGTGTACATATTTATCTCTCTACTTGTTTTTTCTCTCTTTACTTTCTTTTCTCATAAATGCTTTCTTATGCAAAAGTAAGAAAAAAATGCAAAGCAGACATTTGACAATGAGAGATGCAAGAGCAAATTTTAGTAGAGGAACAAATATCACACAAATAAATGGCCAAGGAAGGGAGGCAGCCCTGGAGCTTCATGTTGAAGCCTATACTAGGATATCTGCAATGACTATAGGAAACATGGATATGAATACGCTCTTTCAGCAGTTGTTGACAAACTTGTTGTAGCAGAAAGTACCACCCTAGGCCCCTAATGTGCTAGAAGACCCTATGCAATCAGTTAGGGATGATTTTGATAATATGAACACAGATTCCAAAGTCTGAGGGGAGAAATGTTTGATGGGATGAAGTAGATGTTAAAGGCTAACGATTGGTTGGTGGTGTGTGATCGGATCAATGGAGACTTTAACCTACAAACGCACAGAAAATGAAGATGGTGTCTACGAAGTTTAAAGGATTAACAAGTATCTTATGAGATATGGCAATGGTAGAGGTTCCAAGGCAAGAAGTCGTGGGAAAGGTTTAGGGAGATCTTTGAAGAACAATTTATTCCTCATTTGGAGTTGTTAGCAATGTTCTGAGAATTTGTTGAATTACAGCTGGGAATATGATCGTGTCTGACCATGTGAATCCCAAGGAAGAAGATGGGGATGTTTATAAAGGATTGAAGCTGGGATTGAGTGATCGGATGATGGTGCAATTATCATTTCACTTAATGAGGTGATGCATATGGCCAAAAGATATGCAATTTTGTATGCTAAGAAGAGAGATAAGGGAAAAGCTTCAAATTGTAAAAAGAAGAAATAGTTCTCTCTATACCAAAATGGTAAAAGGGGAGAATATCCAAAAAGGAAGGATTAGAGAGGAGAAGCGCGAAAGGACATTTCGAAGAATAATTTTCATAGTTGTGGGCAGCTAGGGCATTATGTAACTAAATGCCCAAACCCTAAAGGAATGGTTAAAGTCAAGTGCTTCAATTTGACAAAGCTGGGCACAAGAAGAAAGATTGCTTAGAGCTGAAGCGGGTAAAGGGCTTTGCTTTGGAAGGATCGTCCATTAGACCATCGGCTGAAGAGAAGGGAAAAGTGTTGTGCTTGGAGGTATGATCTTGATTTCTAGTATTTACTTTAGAATTTTGTTTGACACTAATGCTACACACTCTTTCATTTTGAAAGACTTGGTTGATATGTTAGGATTAGAAACAACATGTTTAGTTATGTCTTTGCATGTAGTTAATCAGATCGGTAGGTATGCCACCCCTGATTAAGGTGCACTAACCTTGAGTTTGCTTTGTGTGGACATTTGTTTTTTTATGAACTATATTTGTTTAAAACTTCGTGGGGTAAGGGGTAATTTTTGGTAAGGACTTATTAGTGTATATTGAAGCTATTATCTATTATGCTGATATAATTATCACTTTATAAGATACAAGGGGTGGTGAAACGATCATGGTAGAGTTAGACCTATTAAAGGAGAAGTAAGGATTGATGTTGTGTGCAATAAAGGATTATGAGGTTAAAACTAGTAAGTTCAGGAATTTCTAAACATCTTTGAACTAGTAACAAATACCACCTAAAAGAATGATGGAATTCCTGAAACACCCCCACCTTTATACCTATACTATCTAAAAGCATTATACAGTAATATTGTAAGATAATATAGAGAATGAGGCGGTTTGGGGTACACATGTGAATATTCCCTTAGACTAACACCGGTACATAACATACATCATATACAACTCATCATAAATGTACGCCGTCTCAATACAAAAAAATAAATACGTGTCTTACTAGGATAGAACAATACATAATCAAGGAATATAAATAGAGAACACAGAGTCAGAACGCAACAAATAAAATATAAAATACACACACGCACATAATTCATAGTCTAGGGCTACAAAATGATAGTCTTTAGCCAATTATACAACACGACATCAGATACAACTACTAGTACATCAATGAGGCTGTAAAAATGTATAGGGAATGTATCATCCTTTAACTACTACTAGACTTCCCAAAATGCCAAGGAGAATTCTGCTATCCACATAGTACATGTGGCTGCAATGTCCGATTAACCTAAGTATAAAACACACCAGTCAGATTATGTCTGAATCACACTTGTACATATCATTAGACCATATTTGCATATTGTAGAAAATATTATGCTAACAAGATGAGTATGGATAATACGAGGACTAACTATACTTCAGACACACAATCTCTTGCATAGTCAGACTCATCAACCGAGGAATATAAATAGTATATATCTATATACCACACATACTGCAATCGGATGAGAGAGTGACAGAACGTACTTGCTTCGGGAGACTCTCACATGGCCGTCCGATACGGCTCTTACAGTCTTGGTTACCTTGACGGGGATCGTGACTCATATCCATCAATGTACTCGACTACGCAAGGACTCTGTCATGACCATATACACGCCTCCTAAATGGTAATAGATTACTGGCCTGGGTGACACAAAGAGGAAAAACACACACAACAATAGCACATAGCTAAATAAGAAAACGTATCATAGATGCGAGGTGTGACCACCATGGTTAAACGGTTAGGATGGATACTAGCCAATCAATTCAACTTATGTACCATAAAGGAAGCCAAACAATGATAGACAAACACATCGTATTTATGAATTATGGTTGAAACACAGCACTATATAGTATGTATGTTGTATGTGTCTATATATATATATATGTATGTATGTATATACTGACATAATGTTCTATACACATACTGACGCACGTTTATAACCATGCTTACTCATCACAGTGAGTACCAATCAAACTATATATATGTATCCCCGCAAGCTTAAGGAATGACTCTTTGATTTGTTCTAAGGTGGCATGAATAATCGTCTAAGTAATAACCTGAGGCTGTTGAGCAGAAGGTACCATTAGTAGATTAATTATAATCCTATTGTGATGAGAGGATTTTGAACTTGAGCAAACCATGAGTTTTGTTTGCTAGTGATTGAATACTATTAAGTATTGCTATGTGGTTGTTTCTTTTGTTGCTCGTGTTGGAATTTTGGGAGCGAAATACTCTAAGTGGGGGAGAAGTAACGACCTAGAATTTCGGGCACTTCGTATTTAAATATATGAATTATTTAAATATTTGAATCTTTGATCTATTTAATAAGCATTTTAACCCGCTTTTAAATCATAACTAATGATGGTAAACTTGTTTCGCAAAAATGTTTACAAAATATGTACTTTGGAAAAATATCGATAATATGACCGAAAATCGTTTTATCGATAAATTGTTATTTTCTCGGCGGAAGTTGTTCAAACTTTTAACACATATTTAAGTAATCATTAAGGAGTTAATTAGCAACTAAAAATATTTTCATGTTTGTGGATAACTAAATAGGAAAAGGAGCAAATAAGGAAAATGAGCAAAAATGGATTAATTAACTCTTAAGCTAATATCTAATGAACACATTAGCCACTAATTAAACACTCTTCTCTTCATACAAGCTTGGAAGGTCCTAGAAGCTTCCTATAGGATAAGAGATATTATGGTAAAGGTATAATTGTAATTATCTTAAAGGAGAAGTGTCATAAATTAAAAGTAAGCATAAATGGAAATGCTTAAGTGTTAAGCAAATGATAAAGTAGATGTGATGGGAGGTAAGCCTTCCAAAGGGGGTGAGAGTAAGCTTATGCTTCACTATTTGAAGCCTATACATAGAAAGGAGGGGTTCACTTAATAATCAAAAATAAATTCCTAAGCTTGAGATGAAGCATGAGGGTTGAAAATAGTGGAAGTGTTTAAGCACTAATCCACTAATTACTCTCTAACTTTTTCAAAAGTTAACTAAATATTCTCTAATCTCTTTTAAACTTTGTCTTTGGGCCTAGAAATCATGGGAAGCATGATTAACAAACAAGAAGTGGGAGGAGGTGAGAGGAAGATGGGGGGTCTTGGATGGGCCATGAGCATGGAGGAGGAGGAAGAAGGTGGCTTTCGTTTGGAAGTGCTAAAAGTTGGACCATTAGGCTTGTGTTATTGGAAGGAGGTGGTTCTTGTAGCTTTATGCTTGGGTTAGGCATGGATCTAAGTGAGTTATCTCACTATCTTATTTTTATGTATTGTGTATATATGTGTTGTGTTTGAATTATAAAGTTAAAGTGACATCAACTAAGTAAAGTTATAAACTTTGGACCCCTCTTGCTTTTAAAAGCAAATGATAACTTTATATTGTATAACCTCACTTCTATTAACCTCTTAAACATGTGGCGTGGCCTTGACTTGATGTTTAATTGGTTTGTTAACTTGTGTATTAAATTGAAGCAAGTTTGAAAGTGTTTGGAACGAGAATGGTCGTTATAAGTGCACTTTAGAATCCCTTGTTTTTGGGAATTTTTATAAATAAACATATAGATATCATTAAGGATTTCTTTCCATGGTTTTTAAGTACCCTAGTGGTAGTACTTACTATAAAATTTTCAAGTCTTAAATCATTTGTTTAAGTGGTTAAAAATAGTCACAAAGATGATGCTTTCAATGTTGTTTCAACAAGGACTTTAATAGCACTTATAATTGCTATAGTAAGTCACTTATCGTTTTAAGTGTTTAAAATGCGACGTTATGGCTTTTTTTTGTGATTTAAATGGTTTCTTAATTCTTTTCTTTATAAAATCTTTCTATAGAAGTTCTTATCAAATGTATTTGAGTATGAAAAAAAATAGAAGTTTAAATATGTCTTAATGATTATTTACGAATTTTGGAAGTAAAGTGCTGCAAAATGTAAAACATGTTTTTAACCAAACTTCTAAATTAGTCGTTTTCAATTAATATTTTACAAAGACATTTAAAACCTATTTACAAGTATTTCTAAAGTATTATTTTTTATATAAGTTTTGATAAAGGTGATTGACTAGGTTTAACACTAAAAGTCGACGAGTAAACTTGTTTGTTTGTGAGATTCAAGAATGAGGTGTTTAGGCAAGGCTTGGAGCAACCAGTGCCCAAACTTACCTGGCTTCACTCTTGAATGATGAACAGTGTAAGTTAAAATGTTGAAAACATGTTAATCATGTTGTTTACTTACTTGTTTAAAAAAGATAATTAACTTTTCTTAATGCCAAAAGCAAATGAAGTAGGTTTATCTATTTATGAGAGTTAAAGATTAATGTCGAGTAGGGATGGAGCAATAGAGCTCTAACCTACCAGGCTTCACTCTTGGCGAGGAATAGTTGAGTTGGAATGTCGGAAATGACATAAGCGTACGAATCGTGATTTGTATAAGCAATCGTCTTTAGAACTTGATAGATAACTAGTCCATACTGAACTTGACTGACTACAAACTTAGATCTTTAAAACAAATGTTTGTAAAGATAGTAACAAGTAGGAAAATGGTTTGGGTTTGTTGTGACAATGTGTTAATAACATTCGTCTTTAATCCTTTTTTATTATACTTAGGGATGTAAATAGATCTTAAATGTTTTAAAGATAAGCATAATTGAAATGGTTTTGGGTTTGTTGTGACAATGTGTTAATTAAATTTGTCTTTAACCCTTTTTGACTATACTTATGAATGTACATAGATCTTTAAAATAATATTTTAAAGATAAGCATAAGTGAAATGGTTTTGGGCTTGTAGTGACAATATTTAAATAAAATGAGCCTTAAACCTTTTTGAATGGATTTGTGAAAGTATTTAGATCCTTAAAATGGATATTTTGAAGATGGAAAAGGTAAAGGTTTAAAGTAAGGAATCTTGTTAATGATTTGTGAATATACTTATACCAATTAGAATAAGTATATATATAATTTTTGAAGTATAAAAAGACTAAAAATTTAAAGTAAGGAATATTATTAATGATTTTTGAATATACTTATACCATTTGCAATAAGTCTACGAATACTTTTTGAAGTATAAAAAGTGTAAAGGTTTTAAGTAAGAAATCTTGTTAATAATTTGTGAGCATACTTATACATTTGAGATAAGTATATGAATACTTTTTGAAGTATTGAAAGTGTACAAATGAATAACAGGAATTCATAAACGATGTTTTATTAGATAAAAGAAGTTTTACTAATAAAAGAGGTTTTAATTAATAAAAGATTAAGTAAGCAAAAAGGGGATTAGAAGTCGCTTATATGATGTTATCCAGGTTTTTAACCCAGCAAATACCGATAGAGAACAAGACAATCTTAAGCGGCAAGATGACCCAAGGGCTAACTAGAAATGTTACGACTAGAGTTTGACAAGGACCAAGCTATACGGTTAAGGTAACGACTAGAGTAGACGAAACCAAGAGACCAACATCCTTGTAGTCCAACAAGTGTTTGGATGCGAGCAGCTAGTGACTCGCCATCATCATATGACAACAATGATGAATGCCTAAGAAGACGTCTCCAGTTTTGAAATCCAGGATAATCCTCTGTGGCCGGATCGCCAGCAATCCATGAACTTCTTCAAAACCACGAACGAACAAGTTATGAAATGCAACTAAAGGAGGTAGAATTTGATGGGCGAAATAAGCTAAGTCTATGGGTCGCCTTCGACCCATGGCTCATGGGTCGCTTGTGACCCAACACCATGGGTCGCTAGCGACCCATGGAGTTTGCTAACTTTGCCAAACCTAATACTCCTAGATCGCATGTGCTTCATCTGAGGGTTGATTGTGATGGGCCAGGCCCAGGAACCCTCCAACCTCTATAAATAGCATGCCTCTTACAACATAAAAAAGGATCTTCTCCAGACTAGTGGCTGAAGCTCTATTGGAAACATTCTGCACTCCCTATCTTCCCCACAACAGTCTCCAGAGAAATTCACTGTGATTCTCCAGTGGATTCCAACTATGGGAATTCAATCTAGCTAAGGATAATCAAAGCCTTGTAATCAAACATCTCTTTTAACACCAATCAGTCTATAGCAAGCTATAAAGTGGATGTAGGCTTCATTAATAGCCGAACCACTTTAAAAATTCTCTGTCTTCTTTCTTTTACTGTTCTATTTCTATGTCTATTATCTGTGATATTGCTCTGTCAGAACAGGGCTGGTGCTTTCATACTCAAACCAGGGTGTTGGTCCATTTTTTGGGTCAACATATGACTTGATCATGCTTTGTTTGTTTCCTTGTTTATGGAAAACATTTAGTCGTATACTTAGCATTAAAAGCCGATGAACTAGGCTTGTCTATCTATTAGAATTAAAACTGATGTTTGTGAAGGGATATGAGCAATAGGACTCTAACCTACCAGCTTCACTCTTGATCGAGGGATAGTGTGAAAGGAAAATATCGAAAGCATGATAAGTATACGAGACTTGGTTTCCTTATGCGATCATTCTCATTATCATTAAATGACCAAATTCGTCGATTCAGTCTTGGAGAGACCAGGATCGGTAAGTGTTCTACTTATTAAAAACCACTTCAAGGCTGAGATACGTGTTCTATCTCATGGAAGTGAATTAGTTCTAGATGCGGGAATCTATGTGGAGATTCGAGATCTGTTTAAGATCCTCGAACACATGTAGTGGTTCGTGATCTATTCAAGATGTGGGAATCCTTGTGTGATTCCGAGATCTATTGAGATACGGGAATACATGTGTGGTTTCATGATCTGTTTGAGATGTGGGGATCCAATTTGGGATTCGTATTCTATTCGAGTGATGAAGACTCGTGTTAAAGATATCGGACGTAGCCTCGACATCAGAAATGGCTAAAGATAGAGTAGGATGTACAATCTGGGGTTTTGCAGTCCTACGGTAGGATATTGTCAATTCCAGATCTAGAGTATGCTTATCGATGCTGCGCACGGGAGTTAATGGTATTTGGTTCAGGTTGTCCATGTTTATGTTCGGACGTGGACCTCTGTGTTTTCCTTATGGTATATTTTATTTAGAGATATACGACGCTCAGAAGGTAACTTCTGATGCTTGTGCATGGATTGGATTCGGCTTCACCGAAGAGATCTACGTGGAAAATCCATTATGCGAACATTCCTTATCGATTTTGATTGTACTCCTAATATGCTGTTAAATGTAACCAGTGTAACTATTTCAGCTATGTTATAATATTTATATTCTACACGCTAGATATTATCTATTATATCACCTTATGTACCTATTATCTATTATACCCGAACCTTAGCCACAACGCAGTGCCCCGGGATAGTGAATTCAAAACTCAACTTAATGAAGGAACATTCCATCCACTCCCCTGATCATTCCATGACTGAACGGGACATAGAGGATTAAAACAGTAGATGCTGAGTGCAATCCAGGAATGGGTAGGAACTACTACTCAAACGGTGCTCCCAGAGGCTGGAGAACCAAGCTAATATGCAAAGAAATAGAGTTGGTTAATATATCATGCTTCCAAGGCGAATTGCAACTTCCCCTAAGTGACTAGCTTTCAAATGCATCAGTTGACAACTATGGTACGATGGCTAATGTGACAACTGCCCTACTCTATCTACCCTGCCGACTGAAAGCATAGCTAGTCACCACTGAACCATCTTCAAATGCTCGCTTCTTGATCATGCCGTCTCCATATGACTAGAAGCATGGCATAAAACCTCAGGAGGACTTCCTTACTGCCCTATATGGGTCTCCTATCTGGATGGAAGTTTGGGGCAATCACCAATCTATGAGCCCATCTTAACCAACTCACCATCCAATCGACGTTACTAACCACTCAAATGTTGGACAATCATGCATACATCGTTCACCAGTATTACAAGACCCCATAGCTAAAAAATGGACCTGATAGTGACGATTGGAGTATCTTTCCCAGTCGAGACCTATTCATTGAAAACATTCGACATGCAAAATTTCTAGTGAAAATTCAACATATCGGTGTACTATGGAAATACAACCCCCGACACTACCTCATGAAGTGAGGATGGCACATAGATTTCTCCAAAAGTGATGAATGACATCAAATGCAGATGTCTTCCCCCATTCCTCAAAGCAGATTGTCAGCCGTGGTTAGACATACCAGTTCTACTTCTCATATTGCTGAAGGGAACAAAGAAGTTGACTTTGATAAGAGAACTGGTGGATAGCCGCCAATAACTACAACAACATATCCTGGCCAATATTGAGTTGATGAAGGAAATAAAGGATCAACATAGCAAGATAAGGAGGGAACCTACTCCATACTCTTGATCGGAAAACTCCCCTTCTTTAGATGGCTACCATGGACGCCAGCGCCATAAAGCTGATTCAAAAATGAAAGCTTCAACAGTATGTTCAATCACTGTAGGATGGCGAGCGGGGAACATCCGACGCCTATCAATTAGAACTCTGATTATCAATTGGACCATTGAGGGTCGCTACCTACTAAAAAAACTAGGGGCAAAGTGGAATAGTGAGCACACGATGCTGCTTCATTTATCCATGAGATTTATTCCGATCTTCTCTGAATTATTTTATTTTAATTTCAATTATGTTGTGAACTATGACCAAGTTGAACTAAACTACTTCCAAAACGATGCAGGTGACCAAGTACTTAGATTTGGCCACCAGCCAATCTCCACAGGCCGTGATCAAACCTATGGAGTTTCATCAAGACGAATGTGTTTCGATCGTTCATCGACAACCATATACCCCTGATTTGGAATGCCGAGACATAGAATAAAGAACTTGATAAGTTCAGAATCCAATAGAAAGTAGACATGACAAATTGTCGACTCAGCAACCTTCATATTAGACTCGAAGTAGTCGTGACTGGCTGCCTGCTAATCAACCTTAGATTTCAACAAATGGACATGATTGCAGCCTGAAACAGACGCAACTTAATTGCCCGCTTAATAACTCATTATCTCTGCTTGCTAGAAAGAATACAAAGCAAATTGTGCAAGACTCGATCATCCGACCCCAACATGCATCTGAACAAATCCTTCATCACCTATTTTTTCCCTAACTTAATGGGAAGAGCCACAACTATCAAGTGGACGTGAGTCGACCGTCTAATTGCCAAGTTTCCAAATCAAATGAGTGGAAATACGACTGCTCTCAGTAAAAAGCTCTAAGTCCCCAGAGTGTGGAGTAGAGTACTCTTAGTCCTTGGAGTGCAGACTAGAGTATAAATGATTTACAAATATCTCTAAGTCCCCAGAGTGCGGACTATAGTACTCTAAGTCCCCGGAGAGTGGACTAGAATATAAACGATTCACAAAAATCTCTAAGTCCCCGGAGCATGGACTGGAATACTCTAAGTCCTTGGAGTATGGACTAGAGTATAAATGATTCACAAAAACCTCCAATTCCCCGGAGCGCGGACTAGAATACTCTAAGTCCCCGGAGTGTGGACTAGAGTATAAATGATTCACAAAAATCTCTAAGTTCCCGAAGCACGGACTAGAGTACTCTAAGTCCCCGGAGTATGGACTAGAGTATAAACGATTCACAAAAATCTCTAAGTCCTCAGAGCGTGGACTAGAGTACTCTATGTTCCCGGAGCATGGACTAGAGTATAAACGATTCAAAATAATCTCTAAGTCCCCGGAGCGCGGACTAGAGTATTCTAAGTCCCGAGAGCATGGACTAGAGTATAAATGATTCAAAAAAATCTCTAAGTCCCCGGAGCGCGGACTAGAGTAATCTAAGTCCCTGGAGCGTGGACTAGAGTATAAACGATCCACAAAAATCTCTAAGTCCCCGAAGCGCGGACTAGAGTACTCTAAGTCCCCGGAGCGTGGACTAGAGTATAAATGATTCACAAAAATCTCTAAGTCCCCGGAGCACGGACTAGAGTACTCTAAGTCCCCAAAGTGTGGACAAGAGTATAAACAATTCACAGAAATCTCCCAGTTCTGGACAGCGAGCTGGAGTATAAACAATTTGGTGAAAGTGTGACCGCCCGCGAACTCTAATTCCTCAGAGCATGGACTGAAGTATGAACACAAATAGAGCATGAGTTGACTGCTTATAGAACGACTCTAAGTTCCCAGAATGCGGACTAGAATGCAAAATCATGAACTGATGAGTGGGTTTCAATCGTTCCCTATTCAGTAATTCCAACCTAAAATCGGCAAAAGAGGTACAAACCGGTTCCAAAGATTAGAAGTAGTGCAATTAGAAGAAGGCAGTGGGCCAAAGAACAGACTAAACGGTGAAAGGGTTACAGGACCTCAGGGACCTTTTGCCTAAGCAAGGAAATAAGTCCTAGCAAAAAAGCGCCCTAACTAACTGGCGATATCAGGCGAAAGGATGATTATCAAGTAACACTCTAGCTAGCTAGCAACTAAGGAATGGGACAACAACCTAAAGCGATGCCTTCTTGTCCATGCTTGTCTACTCTCCATTTCCAAATGAGCCATAGCGGGACACTAGGGGTATTGTAGACATCATGGCAAAAGAAATGCTTCTATGCCCTCGAAGAGTCATGACAATCCCCCTTCTGAGAACCGGCGTTGCTGAGGGCATCGAGAAATCTTATCCGAAGGACCGTCAAACAAACAGATCTAACGCCTTAGCCTACAGGAACCGATAAAACTATGTTCCCTCGAGTTGAATCCGAAAAATTCCTCTTGAAGTCGATGAATCATTGCTTTAAGACCATCGGGCCGTCGAACACACGACCTAAAACTCCCCTTGGAATCGATAAATTATCATTCCAATGCCGTTTGGTCGCCGGACATCCACCATAAAAAACCGTTCACGAACCTGAAGGTCTTCCACGATCTAGAGCATCATGAAGGTAAACTGGTAGATCAGCGGTCATCTGATCCAAAAAAACCCTTTGCAAACATGAAGGTCTTTCACAAACTAGAGCGTCGTGAAGGTAAATCGGTAGATTAGCAGTCATCTGATCCAAAAAACCCTTCGCAAACGTGAAGGTCTTTAATGAACTAGAGCATCGTGAAGGTAAACCGATAGATTAGCAGTAAAAACCCTTCGCGAACGTGAAGGCCTTTCACGAACTAAAGCGTCATGAGGGTGAACCGGTAGATAAGCGAAATTCATGTATGACTGATATCCGTAAAGATGAACTGGAAGATCAGTAGTCAAATAATCCAAAGCTCATTGGAGTCAACGAAGCCATTCTCCAGGGCACAAATCAACAACCATATCAGTCACTCAACATAATTAAACAATCGATGAAACAAACAATGCTAAACCCCAGAGCTTCAAAGTCGCTCAAAGTAAACAAGCCAAAACTGAGCCAAACTTATGGTTAATCAGAGGTTGACTCGAATCAAGCCAAGACTTACAACTCGGAAGAACTGCTCCAGCTGGACTGGGGGAAATCAAACGAGTTGAAGAGAGACCATGGATATAGTTCAAGCACGCCAATAGCCCCGTGGCATGGGGTGCACCGCACAAACTTGAATAGCCATAAGAAAGGCCTAGACTAATCATACCACGGTTTTGTTATTCCCGATCAAAAATTCATCTGTTATGCCCGACCAAAAATTCTGGCATTCTGACAGCCGCAGACTTAATGACCTAGCTAGTACAACAAACAAAATACTAGCATAATACCTGCCCTTTTCTTTCCAACTACTATTTTACCGCTCTTGGTGACCAATTCGTCTTCCTCTTAGACCATATGCCAGTCAAAGACCTATTCTCTGAAGGTAGTTTGGACCAAGTGCTAAGAGTCAGACCCTGAACTCCCATAGGCTCTTTCTTCAATCCATCTTCATGCAGTCAGTTATAGATCTCTCCATTATGGCAACCTGATCTATTTGGACATGCACATCTTCCAAAAACATGGAAGGATCATCCAAGCCATGGTTACCCAAAACGAAAACTGTTTAGCTTCTTGAACCAATAAAACTGTATTCATGTAAGCAACCTGCTGAATCGACGGGGTCAAATCAACTCAAACCATCGAATCGGCGGAACTCGATCGTAGCCTTCTAAAAACTGGTATTGCCCTAGCAAACATCGGGAAGCACTGTAAACCTAACTCCTCGCATTACCCAGAGATAGGCAATGCCGAGGAGCATTAAAGACTAACTCCTCACGTTGTCCAGAGATAGGCAATGCCGAGGAGCATCAAACACTAACTCCTCGCATTGCCCGGAGATAGGCAACGCCGAGGAGCATCAAAAACTAACTCCTTTCGTTGCCCGGAGATAGGCAACGCTGAGGAGCATCAAAAAAATAACTCCTCGTGTTGCCCGGAGATAGGCAACGACAAGGACCTCCAAAAGCCGCGCATCTCGTAAGACGTGAACTCAAACTTAAACTCCTCGTGTTGCCCAGGATAGGCAGCGCCGAGGAGCACCAAATTCAAACTTCTCGCATTGTCCGGAGATAGGCAATGCCGAGGGGATCCAAATTCAAACTCCTCACGTTGCCCGGAGATAGGCAACGCCGAGGGGCTCCAAATTCAAACTCCTTGCGTTGCCCGAAGATAGGCAACGCCGAGGAGCTCCAAACTCAAACTCCTCGCGTTGCCCGGAGATAGGCAGCATGGAGGAGCTCCAAACTCAAACTCCTCACGTTGCCCGGAGATAGGCAACGCGGAGGAACTCCAAAGTCCAAACTCAAACTCCTCGCGTTGCCTGGAGATAAGCAACGCCGAGGAGCTCCAAACTCAAACTTCTCGAGCTGCCGGAGATAGGCAAGGCCGAGGAGCTCCAAACTCAAGCTCCTCGCGTTGCCTGGAGATAGGCAACGCTGAGGAACTACAAATTCAAGCTCATCGCGTTGCTCGGAGATAGGCAACGCCGAGGAGCTCCAAATTCAAACTCCCCGCGTTTCCCAGAGATAGGCAATGCCGAAAAACCTCAAAAGTCATGCATCCCATAAGTTGCGCATTCAAATTTAAACTTTTCGCGTTGCCCGAAGATAGGCAACGCCGAGGAGCACCGAAAACAAATTCCTTGCATTGCCCGGAGATAGGCAACGCAAGAACCATCAGAAATGAACTCCTTATGTTGCCTGGAGATAGGCAACGACGATATACATCAAAAACCAACTTCTCGTGTCGCCCGGAGATAGGCAACGACGAGAAGCATGAGAAACCCAACACTTACAGTCAACAATAATTGGTGCTAGAAGGAAGGCACTCAATGATTGACAATACCCACCCATGCCGGAAACTGAGAATACGTGCTAAGGTCGCAAAACTTCCAGAGAAAGGAAAATTAGGATCACAATGTGGGGGGTCATACCCACGCAACAATGGCCAACAAAGAGAAAATACAGACTCTACAATCAGGACACAAAGTGCAGACTCCCACTACCCGAGAGAACCGACATTGCTTCGAAAGTGCTGCATAGCTCACAGACCAAGAAGTCGGCAAAGAATTCTCATCTTTGACCAAAGGTAATGTACAAAATGTCAAAATTCAAGACACCCGGTCACGAGTTCTGAGAGATAGAAGCTGCGATGTACCTTTGACTAGGGGCATCCATGGAGCCGCCCAGAACATCAATTGTTCAGAATAATCCGCCTTGTGGACTGAGGGCACATAACACATTAACATTTGGTCAGGATAAAAGAACGCTCCAACTTGCAATAAAAGGAGGAATTTACCGTCGTACCTAGGTAGACGATGACGGAAAGCATTCCCAGAATAAAATCATCAATGCGCCAGCTTCCAAAGATAGAAGCAGGTGCTCAAATGAGGTCTCAAAACCTAACTTGCAAAAAACCAGCTGCTATCCAATGATAGACAACGAGAAGGAGAGAACGCTCAAAATCGAGCAGCTAAACCATTGATTCCCGAAGATTGGAACAAGTAAATAAGGTTGATATTCATAATAATGCATATGTCCTGAAACAATCAAGGTTAAATGTCACAGATTCAAGACAAACACTAACGAACCCTACCGGTCCATGATCAGTATAGGAATGAACACGATCGTACAAGGGATAATGTGATGACTTGCTCCACAATTTTAAGCGTATGCAGTAAGAAACTGGAGTTTCACACCTAGAAATAAAGTGTTCCGCTAATAGTCATCAGATCATAGCAAAGACCAATTGGAGGAAGTTCGATTTTTCATGAATAAGAACAATTACGTAATCGGTCGAGCAACAGCCTTGCATCTCTAAGGGTAATACTTGACGGTTAAAAACAAAGCTAGGCAATAGAAAGGCCTGGGACCCTCACCCTTCCAGAATGTGGCTTATTCCAAATTTAAGCAACATTGAGAAAATAGCCACATTGGGTTAAAACGGATCTACTCAACTCTATAGGATCAGATGAATGATTCAATTCTCAGCAATGTGACTTCAACACTGCCCGAAGATAGGCAACAGTAAGAAAATACTTCCACAATCCAATCACCGAAGTGCTAGTTTCCGAAGACCGAAACTAGTACCCAACTAGATTGAGGACCGCCGAATCGATGGGGAAAATCATTCCCAACCTCCTGAGTGTCGGTGTTGCCTCGCCAAAGCCAAGGCCATTCTTTTATCTTTTAAGTACAGGTCTTGCCCTGGGAACACCGGGAAAATTTTCTACTTCCTAAGTACCGGTGTTGCCTCGACAACTCTAGGAAACATTCTACTCACTAAGTACTGGTATTGCCCTGGCAATGCTAGGATACATTTAATCTACAGGGCTGATGCGAAACACTCATCGCAGTGAACCATCGATGCACTAGCTTCCGGAGATAGAAGCTGGTCCTCAATTGAGTTTCCATCTTCTCTTCAGAAAACTACCGTTACCCAATGATACGCAATGACCGGAAGACAAATCCTTTCATAGGTCAGCCGGATGGTTTGATCTATCATCACAGGAATCGGCTACTACATAGGAATAAAGCAGCGTCGAAAGGAAATCCTAGGATTGAATTTCCCGTGTACTAATTTCTAGGGATGAAAGCTAGTACACAACTGAATTTCCAAAATTCAACTTAGAATGAATTTGGACACAGCCGAAAGATGGGCAGCCTCGAGGAAATGTTGCTTGGAACCAAGCAACTGGATTATAAATTCTCAAGAATAGGAGTTGACATATGAACAGAAATTCTGTGACAACGTCAGCAACCAAGAAGAGCATGCATGGCCAAGGACAAGCAAGAGCAATCATGGAAGGTTGGAAATAAAATCCCTGAACTTTCTTAATTCTAGAATAGGATTGAGAGCCAGGTTGGGGGCAATTGAGCTATTCTCCCCATAGATTTCCATCTCTCTCAATTGCCCAAATACAGTCATTCGAAATAGCTAGTCCCTCCAGAAAGGATAGAAACACAAATACCTGATCGAAAGAAATATTTTAAAAGTCCAAACACCACTAACTGCGAGGTTGGTTAGATAATTGTTCTGTATCACGGGATAGAGCATTCTGGCAGCAAAATCGCCAACAAAAGAAATAAAGGATTTAACATTCAGAAATCAACCGTCGCACACAGTCTGGCGATGATGAGAAAGATCGATGACCTACTTATGGTTTAACGAGATCATTTGGTTCCAACTTGCAAGAATATGCCATTGCTCCAAGTTTGGCGATGCTAGGAAGAAAGCCCAAAATGAAACTATTTGTACATCGGCTTTTAGAAACAGAAGCAAGAGTTTGATTGAAACTTTTTCCCTACCACTTGGCATCTCATGCTATCTGAAGATTCACAGCATCAAGGAAAAATCCACAGAGTTGAGTCATCTGTGTATGAGTTTCCGAAAATAGAAACTAACAAATGATTAGGATCTCAACATCAGACTCAAAAGAATATGCTTTAGCAAAAGATTCAAAAAATGCATCGTTCTAATACATACCGACATCATTATAAAACTCAAATCTTGGTATCAAGCAACAAAATCCTCAATTCCCGAAGATAGGAGCTACCGTGTATGTCAAACTAGGGCAATCACACTTATTGCTTAAGAGACCTAGTCCCCCAAAATATGTTGGTTCAGTAGTCAAAGTAATCAGCCCTACGGACTAAGGCATTTACACCAACACTTTGTTAAAATGAACTCAATTGAGTATAAGTAGGGATTAACTACAGAACTGGCTAAACCAAGCCACCTCATAGGTCAATAAAAAGCAATTCTCGAAGCCGAGGAATTAAGCCAATAGTCCTTTGAGATAGATGCTAGCATGCAGATCGAATTCCAAAAACTACAAAGGAAAGGTATTCTCTATCGAATAACTCACGCACTAGTTTCCGAAGACTGAAGCTGTGCCTGATAGAACTTCAACTACAACTCTTCACGAGCAACTGTGCCTACTTCTGGAGGAGTGGGAGTACCTCCGCTAAACAAAAGATCGGATAACCGAAAAAAAATCATTTTCAACGATAAAACTTGGCATTCAACCTTGTCAGGTATGTTTTACTTTCAATAATATCCTCGTGTAACCAACGCCCGAAATCCAAGGGAAGTCAATGCATGTTGACCAATCGGGTCCTGAGCGTTGATCGGGGTAGATGCAGTGTGTTATCTACATGAGAAGAGTCCAGTATCCTGAATACTACGAGGAAACAATCCAGTGTAGCTAACTTGCTTGCATTTGGAAGACAATCCATATCTTCCTTTAAAATTATCTCTTCCACACTTACTCGTTATCGATGGACAATCGATAACGGAGCCGCTTTCTGAAGCAACGCGGGAAGCTTTTCTTTTCAGGATCACTGGAATACAGAAATAGGAAGAGAGATATGATTGAATCATCCACTATATCCAATTTTGGAATAAATTGTCGCATTGGAACTCAAAACCATCGACATGAACTTAACCAAATTCCAGAGAAGAAAAAGCTAAAGACGAAGAGCTAAACTTCGCTCCAGAACAACGTACAATCTTTCGAGACAAACTTAACTTCACCGTCGGTCGAATTAAAACTATATGGGGCAACTCCAAAGCTACATCATGCACCCACCTACCGACCTAAACCCTTACGTAAACTACGAAGCAAATATTGCATCATCAATACATGGAATTGAAATTCAGATCGAAATCAAAAATCGAACGGCTGTCAGAAGTTAGTCAATTGAGAACAACATCTTGAGGTAGACTCTGACGATTCACATTAAAAATTCAATAGATGGTTGAAAGGCCAAAGCCTAATTTGCATGGTAACCTCGAACAAAGTGGGTCGGCTAGGGTTAGGCTCGAATTAAATGGCAGATCGGTGGCGGTAAATGGACCAAATAGAGTAGCTAAATCACTAGAGCACTTGAGTTGAATCGATGGCTGAAACCCTGGAATATTCGATCGCTTGGAGGAATAGAAGTGATCGCCTGAACGAATGAAAACGAATCGGGTCAAGTGAATAGCTAAGGTCGGCTAAAGGGATATAAGTAGGCTAGGTCAAAGGCAAAATCTCACTAAGTATTCTGGTCGCCAGCGACCCGACCTTGCATGGGTCGTACGCGACCCGACCTTGAAGCTTCATTCAATTAGGTCGCTAGCAACCTATCCCCCTATAGGTCGCTGGAGACCCATAAAAAAATTACCTTGTGCATCTGTAAGTTTAAAAGGAAAGCTCTCACTCCAAGACATGCCGGAAAACTGCAAGCGAAAACATGATAGGTTGAGGCAAGCAGCAATAGCTAAAACCGAAGGAAAGTAGCCAATGGCGTTGGGCTAATCTATGTGTAGAGCTCTGATGCAACCACTTGAAAGTTAGCAAATGAATATGGAAAGTGATAACTTCCAGAGCATGCCTTGTTTGCAACGAAGGCATACTCAGGGGGGCAAATGTTATCCGGGTTTTTAACCTAGCAAATACCGACAGAGAACAAGACAACCTTAAGCGGCAGGACGATTCAAGAGCTAACCAGAAATGTTATGACTAGAGTTTGACAAGGACCAAGCTATACGGTTAAGGTAACGACTGGAGTCGACAAAACCAAGAGACCAGCATCCCAGCAGTCCAACAAGTGTTTGGATGTGAGTTGCTAGTGACTCGCCATCAGCATATGACAACAACGATGAATGCTTGAGAAGACGTCTCCAGTTTCGGAATCCAGGATAATCCCATGTGGCCGGATCGCCAACAACCCATGAACTTCTTCAAAACCGCGAACAAACAAGTTATGAAATGCAACTAAAGGAGGTAGAATTTTATGGGTGAAATAAGCTAAGTCTATGGGTCGCCAACGACCCATGCCCATGGGTCGCAGGCAATCCAACACCATGGGTCGCTAGCGACCCATTGCATTTGCTAACTTTGCCAAACCTAATAATCCTAGTTCGCATGTGCTTCATCTGAGGGCTGATTGTGATGGGCCAGGCCCAGGAACCCTCCAACCTCTATAAATACCATGCCTCCTGCAACACAAAAAAGGATCTTCTCCAAACTAGTGGCTGAAGCTCTGTTGGAAACATTCTCCACTCCCTATCTTCCCTACAATAGTCTCCAAAGGAATTCACTGGGATTTTCCAGTGGATTCCAACTATGGGAATTCAATCTAGCTAAGGATAATCAAAGCATTGTAATCAAACACCTCTTGTAACAACAATCGGTCTATGCAAGCAATAAAGTGGATGTAGGCTTCATTAACAGCCGAACCACTATAAAATTTCTCTGTCTTCTTTCTTTTACCGTTTTATTTATATGCCTGTTATCTATGATATTGCTCTGTCAGAACAGGGCTGGTGCTTTCAAACTCAAACCAGGGTTTTAGTCCATTTTTGGGTCAACATATGACTTGATCGTGCTTTGTGTGACTTGATCTTGCTTTGTTTGTTTCCTTGTTTATGAAAAACATTTAGTCATATACTTAGCACTAAAAGCTGATGAACTAGGCTTGTCTATTTGTTGGAATTAAAACCGATGTTTATGTAGGGATATGAGCAATAGAACTCTAACCTACCGGCTTCACCCTTGATCGTGGGATAGTGTGAGAAGAAAATATTGAAAGCATGATAAGTATACGAGACTTGGTTTCCTTATGCGATCATTCTCATTATCATTAAATGACCAAATTCGTCGATTCAGTCTTGGAGAGACAAGGATCGGTAAGTGTTCTACTTATAGAAAACCACTTCAAGGCTGAGATACGTGTTCTATCTCATGGAAGTGGATTGGTTCTAGATGCGGGAATCTATGTGGAGATTCGAGATCTGTTTAAGATCCTCGAACTCATGTAGTGGTTCGTGATCTATTCAGGATGTGGGAATCCTTGTGTGATTTCGAGATCTGTTGAGACACAGGAATACATGTTTGGTTTCGTAATCTGTTTGAGATGTGGAGATCCAATTTGGAATACGCGTTCTATTCGAGTGATGAAGACTCGTGTGGAAGATGTCGGACGTAACCTCGATATCGGAGATGGCTAAAGATAGAGTAGGATGCACAATCTGGGGTTTTGCAGTCCTATGGTAGGATATTGTCAACTCCAGGTCTAGAGTATGCTTATCGATGTTGCGCACGGGAGTTGATGGTATTTGGTTAACGTTGTCCATGTTTATGTTCAGACATGGACCTTTGTGTTTTCCTTATGGTATATTTTATCTAGAGATATACGACGCTCAGAAGGTAACTTCTGATGCTTGTGCATGGAGTTTGGATTCGGTTTCACCGAAGAGATCTCCACGGAAAATCCATTATGCGAACATTCCTTATCGATTTTTATTGTACTCCTAATATGCTGTTAAATGTAACCAATGTAACTATTTCAGCTATGTTATAATATTTATATTCTACACGCTAGATATTATCTATTATATCACCTTCTGTACTTATTTGATGGTGGTTCTTATGAGGGGATAATCATTATGGCATTCCATGCAAAAGTACTGTTATGTGTTGATCGCATATTTCTTGAGTTTCTCATACCAGACTTATGTCTGACGCTTGGTTTTTGTTTTCCCTAAATTCCTCAAGCGCTCTTTCGAGTAGCTTAAGATAAGAAGTTTTTCGTTGATGTTCTATGGAGCTCGAGAAGATGAGCTGGATGTTTCACCTACCATATAGTATTCCTATTTCCGCTGCATTACTATATTATACATATCAGCATTTATGAGGATAGGTTGTTATAACTGTCCAGGCTGATGATGGTACTTAGGTTTTGTAACTCCGAGATTTCTATATCGGAGTAACCCCTTTGTACTGTTTCTTTGATATTATATATTATCGTTCCTGTGTTGTGTTATGTGCCGCTTGATAGGAGGTTCTCACATTGGTGAACGTGTGAGAAACTTTGTCTCCTACCCCAACTTATCCTTTAAAGGTTGGTGTGTCGTCGAGAGGCTGACCATAAAAGCAGGAACAATGTTACCACCTGTAGTCACCATCTAAAATAGGTGAGCGTTATAGCTGGTATAAGAGCTGAAGGTTAAGTGGGAACCATGGCTTTGGTGGGTATGACTCACTAAGAGACGAGGTAATGGAATATCCTAGAATGAGTTGAGTGTAATATACATATGAAAGCATTTTTCTAATTGTTATAAATGTATACCTTAATGGTAATTAAAACTCCGAAAATTAAAGATCTTATATATGGTAACTTATATAAGTGAATTGTGAACAGGCTTTTAAATCTCCCCGAGATGGCCGAGATGAAAAATCCGAGATATCAGCCAAAATCCGAGATTTGGCAGCCTATTTAGTTATAAGTGTTTTAAATATCGCCCGAGATAGCCGAGATATTTTCCCGAGATATTGGCCAAAATCCGAGATTTAAAACACTGATTGTGAAAGTATAGTTTAATTAATGTTGGGGTTAATGATGTTTATCTATTATCCCTCGTTAATTAGTTTAGTTATGCTCGGTCAATTTATGGGCATTTACTATCATTCGTTGATTGTTGATTTGTGCTCAACCAGTTTATGGGCACTTTTACCTTTTTACTACATGGATTGGGTAAACAGTAAATTATGAAAACATTAAAACGAATACCTTGTGAATTTATGTTCACAATTTGACTATAGGGCTTTCAATGGCAATGTTGGGTTAAAGGTTAACTTTTATAAAAGTTTAATTTAGTAAAAGATGTTTATTTTAATCTGAAAAAGATAAGATGTTTAGTAAATAAACATTTGTGAAAGGATTTTATATAAGAAAGTGACTTTATATAAGTATGGTTTATAAAACATGATTTATAAACAAGAAGGATTTAACTGATATTTTGAGAACTTAAATCCCATTGTCTTTGAAAATGTTTTTCAGATTTTGGAAAAATAATAGTAGTATTATTTGAAAGTAAGTATTTGGGAAATT
Organism: Allium fistulosum; assembly: GCA_030737815.1. Lineage (NCBI taxonomy): Eukaryota > Viridiplantae > Streptophyta > Magnoliopsida > Asparagales > Amaryllidaceae > Allium > Allium fistulosum. The sequence continues at coordinate 1,032,266,472 of CM060902.1, forward strand.
GGTTTATGAAATTAAGATCATGGAACTTAGTAATATTTACAAAGTATTTGATACCATTTTGAAATGATTTTCGTTAAGTCCAAAAGGCATGAATTGGATGTACTAAACTCACTCCTGTCACTTGAAAGTAATTCCAGTGATGACTTCAACGTCATTGGCATTCATTTTCAAGTTTCTAAGTGGGGGATGCTACAGGATTGTTTTAGTAAAATAGATTTCAATTTAAAATTTGAAAGTATGATTTGATATACAAAAGATATATGTATGTATTATTATTTCAAAATAATTTAAAATAAAACCTGGTCTTTAGTTCTAAAGTTTTCTTCAGAAAGAATTTGATATGAACTTTTTAATGTAGAAAATTTTTATATGTAGGGTGCCCGAGTTGTAGTGGCATAGCCCAGAATAAATAGTTGGAACTTTACAGGTTTTCCCTTTTTGGGTAAAGTGTGTTTAATAAATTATTGAAATTTGTTAAAATATTTTATGGACACATGTAGTATATGCATTAGGATTGTATGATATGCGCATCATATTTATTATGTATTGTTTGGTAGTTTTCATTTATTAAAATGAAACGGGATTTTCGATGATTTTGGACAGTTGGAAACATCTGAATCGTTATAGAATTTGAAACAAAGTGTTTTCTAAAAAATATAAAGATGAGTTTATATAACACTTGAATTGAGAAGAAAGCAAGTTAAAACAAGTTTAAATTTGTTGAACGTACTTGTTAAGTAAAAGAAATTTGATGATTTGTATATACTCTTAGGATGTAATGGAGTATTATACGAATATGAACTTAAGTTTTTTAACTATTTATAAACTTGAAGTTACTATTTGAATAAAAGAAAGTGATAAAAGATATTGTTATAGTTGATAAACCAATAGAATAAATACGTAAGTCGTACGTAGATCGTTTCATTCGCATAACTATTCCTAATCTAGTATTCGAGTACATAATTTCGATGTGGTTTACATCGGTCCAAACAAGGATTTTTCACTAGATTCTTGACAGCGAACACTTAGTATGGATTCTTGATAAGATCCCAAATTTTTCTATCATAGTATATGGCTATGTAAGGAGAAAGAATGTTTCTAATCAAGGAACCTGATCGGAGTCCGCACTAGAGAGGTCAAGTGATCTATACTAGTTAGGAAGTGAAATTTATGTGATCGAACAAGTTATCAGAACTGATATTGCATATGGATGGCCCATGTACATCATAAGGACTTTAGGATTTGCATATTATGTTTTGATTGGCTTAGGGAGAGTTTAAGGAATGGCTCTTTGATTTGTTCTAAGGTGGCATGAATAATTGTCTAAGTAATAACCTGAGGCTATTGAACAAAAGGTACGCTTAGTAGATTCGCTATCATCCTTGAGTGATGATAGGAATTTGAACTTAAGAAAACCATGAGTTTGTTTGCTAGTGATTGGATACCGTTAAGTATTGCTATTTGGTTGTTTCTTTGGTTGCTTGTGTTGGAATTTCGAGGACGAAATATTCTAAGTGGGAGAGAGAATTTCGAACACTTCATATTTAAATATTTGAATCTTTTATCTATTTAATAAGCATTTTAACCCCCTTTTAAATTATAACTAACGATGGTAAACTTGTTTCGGAAAAATGTTTACAAAAATATGTACTTTGAAAAAATATCGATTATATGACCGAAAATCGTTTTATTGATAAACAGATATTTTCTCAATGGAAGTTGTTCAAATATTTTACATATGTATAAGTACTCATTAAGGAGTTAATTAGCAACTAAAAACATTTTCATATTTATGGCTAACCAAATTGGAAAATGAGCAAATAACGCAAATGAGCAAAAATGGAAATAATTAACTCTTAAGCTAATATCTAATGAATACATTAGTCACTACTTAAACACTCTCCTCTTCATACAAGCTTGGAAGGTTCTGGAAGCTTCCTATAGGATAAGAGAGATTATGGTAATGGTATAATTGAAATTAACCTAAAGGAAAAGTGACATAAGGTAAAAGTAAACATAAATGGAAATTCTTAAGTGTTAAGTAAATGGTGAAGTAGATGTGATGGGAGGTAAGCCTTCCAAAGGAGGTGAGAGTAAGCTTATGCTTCACCACTTGAAGCCTATAAATATAGGGGAGGCGTTCACTTAATAATCACAAATAAATTCCTAAGGTTGAGATGAAGTAGGAGGGTTGAAAATGGTGGAAGTGTTTAAGCACTAATCCACTAATTACTCTTAATTACTCTCTAACTTTTTCAAAAGTTAACCAAATCTTCTCTAATCTCTTTTAAACTTTGGCTTTGGGCCAAAGAAGTTAGGGGAAACATGATTATCAAGTAATAAGTAGAAGGAGGTGAGAGGAAGAGGGGAGTCTTGGATGGTCTGTGAGCATGGAAGAGGAAAAAGAAGGTGGCTTTGGTTTGGAGTGCTAAATGTTAGACCTTTTGGCTTGTGTTGATAGAAGGAGGTGGTTCTTTGGTTCTTGTAGCATTGTGGTTAGGTTAGGCATGGATCTATGTGAGATAACTCACTATCTTGTTTGTATATATTGTGTATATATGTGTTATGTTTGAATTATAAATTTAAGGTGACATTAACTAAGTAAAGTTTTAAACTTTGGATCCCTCTTGCTTTTGAAAGAAAATGATAACTTTATATTATATAACCTCACTTCTATTACCCTCTTAAACATGTGGCATGGCCTTGACTCAATGTATAAATAGTTTTTTTACTGGTATGTTAAATCGAAGCAAGTTTGAAAGTGTTCGGAACGAGAATGGTCGTTATAAGTGCACTTTAGAATCTCTTATTTTTAGAAATTTTTATAAATAAATGAATAAATATTCTTAAGGATTTCTTTCCATGGTTTCTAAGAACCCTAATGGTAGTACTTACTTTAAAAATTCCAAGTCTTAAATCATTTGTTTAAGTGGTAAAAAATAGTCGCAAAGATGGTGCATTTCAATGTTGTTTTAACAAGGACTTTACATAGCACTTATAATTGCTATAGTAAGTTACTTATTGTTTTAAGTATTTAAAATGCGACGTTTTGGCTTGTTAAATTCTTTTCTTTGTAAAATGTTTCTATGGAAGTTCTTATAAAATGTATTTGAGCATGAAAAAAAGAATAGAATTTTAAATATAGTCTTAATGATTATTACGAATTTTGGTAGTAAAATGCTGCAAAATGTAAAATATGTTTCTAATCAAACTTTTAAATTAGTCATTTTCACGTAATATTTTACATAGATACTATTTACAAGTAGTTCTAAAATATTATTGTAACAACCCAAAATTTTTAACGAAATTTTATAAAAAAATAAACATCTTGAAATATTGATTTGAATTAAAAGTGTAATAACTAGTGTAAAACGGGAAATTTAAAACTTTACATTTTTACGTATAATTTCATCCGTTCTTAACTTTATATTAAAATTAAATTTTATTAATTATGATAATAGCTATTTAAATTTTGGTTTAAATAATACGTTATTTTATTTAAAGAAACGTTATCATTTTTAAATTTATTTGATAAAAGAAACAAGTAACGGTTGTACGTTACTTTGGGCGTTACACTTTACGTTCGTTGTTCCTTTGTCCATTTGATTTTATATGCGTTAGCTTTGAAAAAAATTCAGCTGTATATTTTCAGTTTGAAAATTTCATAAAAATCTTGCATTAAACCGTTCACATGAGAATTAGTCCATTTCCCTCTTTGCATTCCTTACGTTTAGTTCCAGCCTTGAATATAATTTAATTGCTTTAACTTCCTACCGTTCAAAACCTTACCCTTTTGCCTTCTCTCATAAAGTAATAAGCAGCTGTCATCTTCCACTTTCACGTTCATAAAATTTCAATTTCACAAAATTGTTTTCTCTTTAGCCTCCATCATAATTTCGTGAGCATATCTCTGGAAGGTAAGGGACAGCGTCTTCTTTCTTTTCCCATTTTTGAATTTCAATTGTTTTGTAGTTCCCTGTTTTGTTTGCTGTACCATGTTTTGCCACCTCCAAACCATTTCATTCTTCACCAAGTCACCAGCACCCACTGCCGAAACCCACGCCAACCCCTACTCCATGCTACCACCATTGAACCCAGACCTCCACCGCCTCCAACTTCACACCAAGACCAGCCCATGCCCACCACCACGTACGCCCTACCCCAGCTCCTCCACCCAGGCCGTGACCTGCCCACCACCACGAGAACCCACCACCGCCTCCGTGACAGCCCACCACCCAAACCCTTCGCCAGATCTACCACAACCCAGACCGTCACCCATTCGCCACCAGTCCACCACCAGACCGAGCCCTAACCCACGCCACCACCCACCTTCCTCCACCAGACCGAGCTCTACCTCAGCCACCTCCACGACCGTGCCAGTCCACCACCACGCCAATCCCCACACCCAAACCCTTCGCCTTGCCAGACCAGCCACACCTCCTCCAGGCCGAGACCAGCCACCTCCAATCCCATGCCGATACCCACTACCCACTCATCCAGACCAAGCCTTGCAAGAAAAATGAACAACTCATGTTGGTCACTTTGGCATTTGGTATTTGAGTTTATATCCCACTGAGCCCTGTTTGAAAAAAAAATGAAAAGTGCCTGTCACCTTGTACTTTGTAGTATAGTTTCTACTCAGCTTGGTTTAGAAAAATAAAAGGGTATGAGAAAGTTGCTTTTGTCACGTGACTGACCTTTGTTTTGAAAAAAAATTGCTTTTGTCATTTTTGTGTTTGAATTCATGATTTGTATGCCACCCAGCTTTTGGTTAAAGTCACAGCCAAAATTGTCCTTCGAGCCTTACTTTTGTTTCAATTTGATTTCCAGCTGATTTACTCAAAATGTTGAGGTAGTTGACGTACGTTAGCTTATTCAAATTTTGCTTTATTCTTTTGATTTTAGATTTGAATCCAGTTGGCGAATCCGCCAACAACTGATCGTGCTTTCCGCGTGCTTTCGTTAGACATCGTATTTCTTTTTCCGAATCTCCAGCTCCGTAGAGGTGAGTAAATCTCACACGAATATTCATACTTATATGATTGTGAAACGACCGCAACTGAATGTGTAGAAATAAATAAATAAATGATGTTATAATTACATGCGATTTATTTATAGTTGATGTTAGAATTGTTAAAACTGCATATCGTATCATCTGTTATATTTTGTTCTTATTTTACTGTTATTCTATTCTGTTAAATCACACTGCAAGTTCCCTGTAGAATAGAATCACTATGGGTTGAAATGATACATACCCGAACGGACTTTAGAATAAGGGAAGATCGTTATGGGCTGAAATGATAGGCCTGAATGATTTTAAATTAAATTTTATTTACTTGGGATTGCGGGTTTGAAATGATAAAACCCGGATTTTTCTTTGTAAACTACGGATTGAAATGATATAGTATCCGTATCACTTGACTTGGGCTAGAAAATATTATACAGACCCATGGTTATTTTTCTGTATTTTTCTGGATACCTTTAAATATCTCAAATATTGTAATAATATTAAATTTATTTAAATCGAATTTTTAAATGATTTATTTAGAATAGAAATGATTTTTCTATGTGATAAATATAAATAAATGAAAAAAATAGTGATTTTAAAATGGAACTTAAATTTGAAATTTTGACTAAAAGAAAAGATGGAAACTTAAGTTAATTAAATTGAAATGAAAATTTAGTTTAAAATTAGTGGAAAATGGATTTTAAGTTTAAAATGTTGAAATGAATTATTTAAATGAAAGTGGGATTTACACACTTGAATTTAATAAGCGAACTTGTAAGTTTTGGTTTTGATTTGTAAAATTTCTCTTTAAAATAAATTAGTTAAAGGATTTAAATGAACATTTTTAATGTATGATTTTATAAGTTCTGAACTAGGTAGAATCTGTAGCACTTGTTATGTGCTGTGGTTATATAAGTGAACCAAAAGACTAAAATGAACTAAGGCTATGATAGTACTTGGTAAGTGCTGTTGTAGCAGAAACTAAAATTGAACCTGAACTAATAAAAGGGCTACTGTAGCACTTGTTAAGGACTGCAGTAGGCTGAAATATGATTTTGTTTAAAACTGAACTGTTATAGCAGTTTATAAATGTTGTTTTGCTGAATAAAATGTTTTCAAATATAACCTATAGCAGTTGTTTTTAAATGTTGTGAAATGCTGAAATTTTAATAATTAGGATTTTTGACTTAGTAAACGAACTCAGAATGGTTTGAAACTTTGGAAATTGAATACTTGATTTGAAAATATAATAATTACACTTTTAAAAGGTTTAAATGAATTATTTGATTGGAATATAAACTATTTAAAAGGTGACTTGAAATGATAATAAATGAAGTATACCTTTAAATTTAAAAGGTATTTAAAGTTGAATATTTAGATTTGAACTCAATGATATTTGGAATATTAAAATGATTTGAAATGAAGTTTTGAAATGTTATGATATTTTAAAAAATATGGAAATGGTTTGGAATTGATTTAATCTTTATTTTGATAAAGATTTGGATTTGAAATGATATTCTATTTTGAAGTATAAACTGTTTTTAAACTTATAACCACGGGTTATAATAACGTTGGGTTGTTAAAGAGACCGGGATCGGATATGGACATACTCTCCGTCTTACCGAAAACCACTTTGGCAACTGTGTACGCGGTGGAGATTCCAGAATGAAGTAGGATGGTGGCGACGTTCTTAAGGTATGTTACGTGGACCCAACTCCCGTGAGTTGGCATAAGGTGGCTAAAACAGGAGCGATCTCGGACCAGTGAGGTAGCACCTCTTCTCGGACACATTTCTTCGATATTATACTCTTACTTGTGATTTGACTAGATGGCCATCCTCCGATTTGGGAATGTTGTTCGAGGTGGAACGGTAGTGGCTGCTATGCGTATCCATCAGTCCGTGTGCGTAATTGGTATATCTACCCTGGCATTGCCTAGTTGTGCCGTGTCACCTACCATATCGAGCTTTACTACGATTATGATTTTAAGATCCGACCGCGTTAAGGTTCTCCATCCCCTTAACGCTATTTTCCGATATGATTATACTTTACTTATTTAGACACTATTATAATAGCGAATATTACTACATAGTAGATATTTTAACGGATCCTTAGAGGATGGGCGGTCCCAAGCATCTTCTAAGTTACTTGTACCTTTACTACAGTTCACTTGAGTTGGTTTACATTGTATAAGTATGTATATCCTGACTCGAGTGTTTATGTTTTATTTTACGCTCGGGTCAGCCTGAGTTATTCACAGATTTGGATTTCCACTCTCTTGGAGATTTGAATCGTTGGAGATCATCTGCTTGTCATGTCCTATCTATTTCAGTTCTGTTGTTCTACTCAGCTTGTACTTGGTTATTGTATTTAGACTTCTGTTGTACTCTATTTCTTCTGTTGTACTCTATTCCTTCTGTTGTATTTTATGTAACTTTGTTATATTTATATAGTAGCTTCATGAACTACTATTTCTTTTACTTTCGCTGCATTATTTTACTCTGTGTCTGTGATCTGTGATTATATTTATTTACTGTATACTCTGAGATTTGCCAAATTTTATTTACAACGCGGTATTTTGAGTAATTCAACTCCGGCATGAGTGTCTACCTATACACTTATAATGGATGCGAATGGTTGAAAATACCGGGTCGTTACAGTTGGTATCAGAGCTTTGGCTTTGAGGCAAAACTTAGAATGTATGGTAAATTTAGTTACAGAATCACTTCCATTCGAGTTTGAATCTCTTTCTTTTGACTCGGTTTCCTTGAATTTTGGAACGTTCCGCATGGTTTCAAAATCCATTCTTGTCCCTCACTATTCATCTTCTTTTGATTCTGGAGTATCACATAACTCCACTTCGAATGATCTTTATAGAGAATTGGCAGTCTCGCCAATATTCAAATTTTCTTGTAAAAGGGTGAAAATCCTTTACAATCAGCATCGATTCACCAGAAATTTATATTTATCCTTGGTTTAGATGTTAATATCTTTTATTATTCCAAACTTTATCTCTTGAGATCGAACGTAGATTTATCCCAGAAAAATCCACATCGATCTTATTCTTTAAGTCACGGTTGACCCGGTTAAGGTTGTCCGCGATTTATTTAAGCTTGTCCATCTCCCTACTCTGTTATTTAATCATCTTGTCTTTTGTGTCCAACCTATCTTCATAACATTTTTTTTAAAAAAAAATTGTACTAGTAAAGCTATGTTTTGTTTTATATATTGTGTTGTTTGAGTTGTTGATGATGATTTGGGTTTCCGATCGATTCGTCTGATCAACGCTATCGATAGGATTTCTAAAACACTTTGACAGAACAGACTGACACAATATTATTTTAAAATTGTTAATGAAATAAATTTGATATATAGGTAAATTTATGGAACTTAATAAATTGATTTAAATTGATAATTTGAAGTGATAATACTTGATTTATCATTTGTTATTCTACAAATGAATTTATAAATAGTTGTTTATAAATTTGTTTGGGAACTGAAATGAATTTAAAACAAGAAATTTAAAGAATTTAATTTCCGATGGTTTCAAACCTTGTGTTTAAAATTTTTAAAAGGATATTATTTAAAGTATTTTGAATAAATTTTTTTTTCTCTAAAGGATTTTAAATTTTGAGAATTTAGTGCTCTTCTCTTTGTCGCTGGAAAATAATTTCGATGATGACTGCAGCATCATCGACGTTCATTTTCGAGTTTCGAAGTGAAGAGACCGTTCTGTAGTCTTACTACAGCTTTGTTTTGGAAAATCTAATTGATTTGAATCTCTAAATATGACTGGATTATAATATATATAGATATATGATTTAAATTTGATTTGACATATTATGTCTATATAATTACTTATCGCTAAATGGTTTGAAAGGAATCGGAAGTTTAATTCTAAAATTTTATTTTAAAGAATAATTTCAGTTATAAGAAGAAAATAAAAAATTTGAATAAAAGATTCAAACTTGAGATAATTGAATTGGAAAATTTTACTTGTATAACACACAATTGAATTCCAATATAACCTACCTAAATTACACAGAAGTTGAATATGGAATTGGATAATATACAATATAAAAGGGATTTTTATAAATAAAATTTGAGTTGCTATAATACATGTTATACACTTAAATTTTAGTTATAAAAGATTAACAGAGGCAAATAGTGAAAAAGGAATTTAAAGAGATTTATTTAAATAACTTAATAATCAAATTTGATTTACTTTGGAACCTTAAGTCTAACCTAGGAATTTTAATAAAGGTTATTTCCTAAAATGAATATGTTGTATAATTAATAATGTATCTTTGAATAGATAAAATAAAATACATTTGAATTGGACATTTTGTAATAAAGTTTATTTAACTTGAATTCATAAGTTTAATTGATGTTTAAATGAATAAATGTGTAAAGAAATTTGATTGTTATATTTTCTATGATAAATATATTATTTATGAAATAGATATGTCTTGAAAAATGAATAATTATGATTTAAATAGTTAAAATGTATTTTAACATCACTAAATTTGATAATTGAAAATTTGGTTTTCAAATGGAAATTTTAAGTGTAACTTATTGAAGGAATATCTATTTATGAAATGGGCATTTTAAATAAAGTGTTAGGTTATTTGTTAAATGAAGAGCTAAGTAAAATAATGAACTTTTGACTTAATAAATGAAGTATAGTTTATTTGGATATTCCATTCATAAAAGTATGTTTTAATAAGTCTTAAGTTAAAGATATCCAAATGAATATTTCTGGAATAAAACTGATTTGAAATACTAATATATCTACTATAGCATTTTATAAGTGCTGCCGTTTGAAAATACAATGTTTTGGAAATTTTATAATTGAATGAACTTAGAAATGCTACAACTTTAAAATGAATATTATTTGACCTTGAATTAAAATGGTTTAAAGGAAGATTATTTTAAAAAGGTGTTATGATTTTCTAAGTATTATGTACTTTTTAAGAATAACATTTCCAAAGTGTTATGATTTTTAGTAGTATGATTTCCAAATGATAAACATCCCTAAATTGTTATGATTTCAAAGCATTATTATTTCAAATTTATTATCTTATTTTGTTTTTTTTTCAAACTATCTTTTGGTTGTCCTTATTTCTCTTATCTTGTTACAGAATGGGAAGGCTATTGCTTATACCAGTCTGTTTAGAAATCTTTTTATAATCTTAGTTACTCATTTTGGAATATAAACACTGTTTTCCATCCATGGACCGTCGCTCAAGTGAAAAGGGTGATTCAGACTCTAGAGAATCTTTTTCGTGTTGTGTTCTTGATTTGATCACCTCCATCTTGTTAAACTTGCCTATAACAATAGTTATCAGGCCAGTATTGAGACATCTCCATTTTCTGCTCTTTACGGACGACCTTGTAGATCTCCTTCTTGCTGGATTGAATCCGGTAATCGTTTGGTTCTTGGTCCTGAGATGGTTTTGGAAGCTTCAGAGAGAGTAGAAGAGATTAAGAGGAAGATGAGGATTGCTCAAGATAGATAGAAGAAGTACGCTGATCGTCGAAGACGGAGTTTAGAGTTTGTTGTTGGTGATTTGGTTTTCCTTAAGGTCTCTCCCTTAAGAAATGTTATTCGTTTTGGTCGTAGAGGAAAGCTTTCTCCTAGATTTGTAGGTCCTTTCCGCATTGTTGGAAAGAATTGGCTCTCTTGCTTATCGTCTGGATTTACCCGAGAAATTTTCTGGAATACACAATGTCTTTCATGTATCTCATCTTCGTCGCTATCTGCATGATCCATCTCTTATTATCCAACCTTCTGCTCTTGATAGTTTGGATATTGAGTCAAATCTGACTGTTGAGAGGAGGCCACTTCGTATCGTCGATCGAGGTACGAAGCAGCTAAGAAGAAAATCTGTCAACCTGGTCAAAGTGCAGTGGAGCACTGATGAACGGGATTGCACCTGGGAGACGGAGGAGAGCATTCGTGCTTCGAATCCGGAATTGTTTATTTCAGGTACTTTTGCTATTCTGTCTTATCTTTCTTTGTTTCCTTTTTCGTTCCTTTTCGAGGACGAAAAGTTTTAAGTGGGGGAGAGTGTAACAGCCCAAAATTTTTAATGAAATTTTATAAAAAATTAAACATCTTGAAATATTGATTTGAATTAAAAGTGTAATAACTAGTGTAAAACGGGAAATTTAAAAATTTACATTTTTACGTATAATTTCATCCGTTCTTAACTTTATATTAAAATTAAATTTTATTAATTATGATAATAGCTATTTAAATTTTGGTTTAAATAATACGTTATTTTATTTAAAGAAACGTTATCATTTTTAAATTTATTTGATAAAAGAAACAAGTAACGGTTGTACGTTACTTTGGGCGTTACACTTTACGTTCGTTGTTCCTTTGTCCATTTGATTTTATATGCGTTAGCTTTGAAAAAAATTCAGCTGTATATTTTCAGTTTGAAAATTTCATAAAAATCTTGCATTGAACCGTTCACATGAGAATTAGTCCATTTCCCTCTTTGCATTCCTTACGTTTAGTTCCAGCCTTGAATATAATTTAATTGCTTTAACTTCCTACCATTCAAAACCTTACCCTTTTGCCTTCTCTCATAAAAGTAATAAGCAGCTGTCATCTTCCACTTTCACGTTCATAAAATTTCAATTTCACAAAATTGTTTTCTCTTTAGCCTCCATCATAATTTCGTGAGCATATCTCTGGAAGGTAAGGGACAGCGTCTTCTTTCTTTTCCCATTTTTGAATTTCAATTGTTTTGTGGTTCCCTGTTTTGTTTGTTGTACCATGTTTTTCCACCTCCAAACCATTTCATTCTTCACCAAGTCACCACAACCCACTGCCGAAACCCACGCTAGCCCCTACTCCATGCTACCACCATTGAACCCAGACCTCCACCGCCTCCAACTTCACACCGAGACCAGCCCATGCCCACCACCACGTACGCCCTACCCCAGCTCCTCCACCCAGGCCGTGACCTACCCACCACCATGAGAACCCACCACCGCCTCCGTGACAGCCCACCACCCAAACCCTTCGCCAGATCTACCACAACCCAGACCGTCACCCATTCGCCACCAGTCCACCACCAGACCGAGCCCTAACCCACGCCACCACCCACCTTCCTCCACCAGACCGAGCTCTACCTCAGCCACCTCCACGACCGTGCCAGTCCACCACCACGCCAATCCCCACACCCAACCCCTTCGCCTGACCAGACCAGCCACACCTCTCCAGGCCGAGACCAGCCACCTCCAATCCCATGCCGATACCCACTACCCACTCATCCAGACCAAGCCTTGCAAGAAAAATGAACAACTCGTGTTGGTCACTTTGGCATTTGGTATTTGAGTTTATATCCCACTGAGCCCTGTTTGAAAAAAAAATGAAAAGTGCCTGTCACCTTGTACTTTGTAGTATAGTTTCTACTCAGCTTGGTTTAGAAAAATAAAAGGGTATGAGAAAGTTGCTTTTGTCACGTGACTGACCTTTGTTTTGAAAAAAAATTTCTTTTGTCATTTTTGTGTTTGAATTCATGATTTGTATGCCACCCAGCTTTTGGTTGAAGTCACGGCCAAAATTGTCCTTCGAGCCTTACTTTTGTTTCAATTTGATTTCCAGCTGATTTACTCAAAATGTTGAGGTAGTTGACGTACGTTACCTTATTCAAATTTTGCTTTATTCTTTTGATTTTAGATTTGAATCCAGTTGGCGAATCCGCCAACAACTGATCGTGCTTTCCGCGTGCTTTCGTTAAACATCGTATTTCTTTTTCCGAATCTCCAGCTCCGTAGAGGTGAGTAAATCTCACATGAATATTCATACTTATATGATTGTGAAACGACCGCAACTGAATGTGTAGAAATAAATAAATAAATAAATGATGTTATAATTACCTGTGATTTATTTATAGTTGATGTTAGAATTGTTAAAACTGCATATCATATCATTTGTTATATTTTGTTCTTATTTTACTGTTATTCTATTCTGTTAAATCACACTACAAGTTCCCTATAGAATAGAATCACTATGGGTTGAAATGATACATACCCAAACGGACTTTAGAATAAGGGAAGATCGTTATGGGCTGAAATGATAGGCCTGAACGATTTTAAATTAAATTTTATTTACTTGGGATTGCGGGTTTGAAATGATAAAACCCGGATTTTTCTTTGTAAACTACGGATTGTAATGATATAGTATCTGTATCACTTGACTTAGGCTAGAAAATATTATACAGACCCGTGGTTATTTTTCTGTATTTTTCTGGATACCTTTAAATATCTTAAATATTGTAATAATATTAAATTTATTTAAATCGAATTTTTAAATGATTTATTTAGAATAGAAATGATTTTTCTATGTGATAAATATAAATAAATGAAAAAAATAGTGATTTTAAAATGGAACTTAAATTTGAAATTTTGACTAAAAGAAAAGATGGAAACTTAAGTTTATTAAATTGAAATGAAAATTTAGTTTAAAATTAGTGGAAAATGGATTTTAAGTTTAAAATGTTGAAATGAATTGTTTAAATGAAAGTGGGATTTACACACTTGAATTTAATAAGCGAACTTGTAAGTTTTGGTTTTGATTTGTAAAATTTCTCTTTAAAATAAATTAGTTAAAGGATTTAAATGAACATGATAAGTATACGAGATTTTGAATTAATTTATCTAATAAAACATGATAAGTGAAATGATTTTGGGTTTGTAGTGACAATGTTTAAATAACTTTAGTCTTAAAGATTTTGAATGAATTTGTGAAAGTACTTAGATCCTTAAAATGGATATTTTGAAGATAGAAAAAGTAAAAGATTTAAAGTGAGGAATTTTGTTAATGATTTGTGAATATACTTATACCAATTGGGATAGGTATATGAATACTTTTTGAAGTATAAAAAGACTAAAGGTTTAAAGTAAGGAATATTGTTAATGATTTGTGAATATACTTATACCATTTGCAATAAGTCTATGAATACTTTTTGAAGTATAAAAAGAGAAAAGGTTTTAAATAAGAAATCTTTTTAATACTTCGTGAATATACTTTTACAATTTGAGATAAGTATGTGAATACCTTTTGAAGTATTGAAAGAGTACAAATGAATAGTAGGAATTCATAAACGATGTTTTATTAGATAAAAGAAGTTTTACCAATAAAATAGGTTTTAATTAATAAAAGATTAATTAAACAAAAAGGGGATTAGAAGTCGCTTATATGACTTGATCAGGCTTTGTGTGACTTGATTGTGCTTTGTTTGTTTCCTCGTTTATGGAAAACATTTAGTCTTATACATAACACTAAAAGCCGATGAAGTTGGCTTGTCTATCTGTTGGAATTAAGAATTATGTTCGTTTAGGGATATGAGCAATAGAGCTCTAACCTACCGGCTTCTCTCTTGATTGAGGGATAGCGTGAGAGAAAAATATCTGAAACGTGATAAGTATACGAGACTTGGTTTCCATATGCGAACGTTTTCATCATCACTAAATGACCAAATTCGTCGATCCAGTCTTGGAGCAACCGGGATTGATAAGTGTTCTACTTATTGAAAACCACTTCAAGGTTGAGATGTGTATTCTATCTCATGGAAGTGGATTGGTTCAAGATGCGAGAATCTACGTGGATATTCGAGATCTATTTAAGATGCTTGAACATATGTAGTTGTTCATGATCTATTTTGGATGTGGAAATCCATGTGTGATTCTGAGATCTGTTGAGATACGAGAATCGATGTGTGGTTTCGTGATCTGTTCGAGATGTGGGGATCCAATTTAGGATTCGTGCTCTGTTTGAGTGATAAAGACTCGGTTGAATGGTGTTGAACATAACCTCGATATCAGAAATGGCTAAAGACAGAGTAGGACGCACAATCTGGGGTTTTATAGTCCCACGATAGGATATTGTCAACTTCGGATCTAGAGTATGCTTGTCGATGTTATGCACAGGAGTTGATGGTATTTGGTTCACTTTGTTCATGTTTATATTTGGGCGTGAACCTTTGTGTTTTTCTTATTGTATATTTTATCTAGAGATATACGATGATCGGAAGGTAACTTCTAATCCTTGTGGATGGAGTTCGGATTTAGCTTCAACGAAGAGATCTTCATGGAAAATCCATTATGCGAACATTCCTTATCAATTTTGATTGTACTCCTAATATGCTGTTGAATGTAACCAATGTAACCATTTCAACTATGTTATAATATTTACATTCTACACCCTAGATATTATCTATTGTATCACCTTATGCACCTATTAGATGGCGGTTCTTTTGAGGGGATAATCATTATGGCATCCACGTGGTCTTAAAAGTATTGTTATATGTTGATTGCGTATTTCTTGAGTTTCTCATACCAGGCTTATGTTTGACACTCGGTTTTTATTTTCCCTAAATTCCTTGCATGCTCTTTCGAGTAGCTTGAGGAAGGCAGGCTTTTGTTGATGTTCTTTGGAGCCTGAGAAGATGAGCTGGATGTTTCACCTACCGTACTATTCCCATTTCTGCTGCATTACAATATTATACATATCAGCATTCGTAAGGACAGATTGTTATAACTGTCCAGGCTGATGATGGTACTTAGGTTTTTGAACTCCGAAATTTCTGTATCGGAGTAACATTTTGTACTGTTCCTTTGATATTATATATTACCTTTCCGCTGTGAGATTCTAATATTGTGTTTCTTCTTCCTAATAATTCAACCTAACAATTCGTCCTTCCGGCACTTGGATGCTCAGCACACGAATACTGTGGATGTATTAGTATCGACATTCGGGGGTCGAGAGGGTGGGTCGTTACATAAAAAGAGATGCACAACTACTCTATACACCTTCATATATCATAACACCTACATACACATAACTATGTGAGTAAATCCCTCAACTTGATTTGAAGAATTCCCAAAGCTTGCTAACCTGAACTTTTTTTCTCCTCACTTCCCTTCTTTAAATTTAATGATCAAAGCTTGAATTCAACTTGCTATCATGGTTTAGAGATTGTCAAGAAGCTATGATTTGAGTTGTTGGAATTTACTTAGATAATTTTGAATTTAATTTGAGATTTGAAGTGGTAGGGTTTGGGGGTTTTGTTTATTTTCTAAAGAAAATGAGAATGTTTGATTTTTATTTATGGATGGAGGTGAATTATCAGGAGATGGAATGCTATGGAATTGGAGAAGTCAGGAAAACAAAATTTAGTGCTAGGCTTGAACCGTTGGGCCTTGGTTTATTTCCCTTTTTCATTTTCTTCCCTTTAATTTAGTTCATGAAACAATTCAAATTCAAGCCCACTTACTAACTAATTGCTATCTAGTAAATTTCTTATTCATAAATCATATCATAATTGATTATTTTACAAAGATAATTTTCTATAATTTATTTATTTAATTAAATAATCATTATACTTAAATTAATTTACTAATTAATTCTAAACTTCATCAATAAAATAATTTCTTTTATCAAAATATTTTTCAGTCTTATAAAATTTTAATTTAACATTATATTTCAAATAATTAATTTGTATTTACATATCTCAAAATTATTAAACAAATTATTAGATTATTTTTCTTTCCATATTAAATTCTTATCATTTTAATAATATATCTCCTCTAAAATTTCAAATCATTTCTATAATTCATATTAATTAATTTTAATCACATTTAATACAGTAATTATTATTATTAATTGTTAATTAATTGCTTTTTAACAACAGGTTGTTACAAACTCCCCCCTTAAGAAATTGCATCCTCGCAATTCTTTCTTAAGGAATATCATAACAAGCTAGATAAATTCTAGCTCTCTACACCATCAATTAATAGTAAACAAGGAATGAATAAAATACCTGACTAATGTGCATCAGATAATAACTCAGGATAAGATCAATCCATGAGTTCCTATGTCTCCCAAGTGTAATTCAACATATTATTGGACTAATATACTTTCACCAATGGAATTCTTTTACTCTCGGGTTGTCGAATTTCACAGTCAACCATCCAATATGGATGCTGCACGTATGTTAGATCAGGGGATTACTTGAGCTCTTGAATGTCTCTAGGCCAGAAAATAGTCTCTGCATCCTGTAGACACTTCCTCGGTTGAGATACATGAAAGACATTATAAATCCCAAAGAAGTGATCATGCAATGCAACTTTGTAACGACCCGCAAATTTATCACTTTGACAAATTATATTTATACTTGAAACATTCTAATACAAGAATATAGATTATAATGTTTTGAACCATAAATAATGATGGTAAACTAGTTTTAAATGTATATTAACAAATATGGATATCTAGGAGTTTTCATCAGAAAAATGAACGAAAATCGTTTTACCAATAACCAGCTTTTTAACCATCAAAATTCACGCATGATTTTTTTAACATATACTTATTTCTTCATTTAAGCAAGAATATGTAATAAAATTATTTATTTTATTTTTGGAAACACAATGCCTTTATGACATCATCAATGATGTCATCATTTTTAGATAACTGATATTTGAATTTAAATGAGTTTAAATAATTAAATAATTACTTTTAAAATGATAATAACTCATTTTAATTAGTAATATAGCGATAATAAATCATTTATAATAATTTTATAAAGATATATACTTGATTTGAAAATATAAGAAAATTCATAACGCTTTATCGATATAATAGCACTTTTTGTAAACACTTGTTTAATATTGATTTATATGGTTTTATAAATAAAATATGATCATTTTAATTAATTAATAAAGAAGAGAAATAAGTTTTAAAATTTTGTTTACATTATTATGTAATTTAATTAATAAGTGAAAATGTGACTAGGAATCGGCTTTAAGATTTTCAACGGTTTAACGAATGGAAGTTGTTCAAAATGATTGCAATTGTTGTCTTGTGCATATCCATACACATGTATATACATGCCATACACTTACACATATACATAGATAAATTTACTTTTACTATATGAATTTACATAAGATAAAAACATAAATATCTTAGATATTTGCATACAAAATCCAACCAAACCTTAAAAGTCAAAGCTCCCATGCCAAAGGATAAGAAGTGATGGCAAGGAAAAAGGGAGGAGTAGGCCATGAGTGATGGGAGGGGAGAGGAGTGGGTTGGCACATCGTGAAAAGGGATGTGATGGAAGATATTTTCCATATTTTTTTTCTTTAAATACATGCCCTCTCTTTACATAACTCATCACACCAAAACCATCTTCTTCTCTCTTCTTCCTAAGCTTTCTATTGGCCTCTCTAATGGCTTCTTTAGTCTCTTCCATCATAGAGAGACACTACTAAAATAAAAACTACCATATACGAAGAAATACCGCTTTAAAGTCGAGATACGAGTCTGTACTCCCACCTCTCTTTCTTCTTCTTGGTCGTGCACTATATGGAGTCACCACCATCACAAAACTAAGTTTCTAACTCCTACAAGCCTAGGCAATGCACTTCTTAAAGGAACCAAGGTTGATTCCAAAAGCTTCGCTGAGATAGTAGCAAAGCTTTAGTCAAAATAAGAAAATATAAAAACTAATGAAGGTGAGAAACTCAACTATTTATATTATAAATTATATGATGATATGATATGTTTGATATGGATGTTTTCTATGTTTGATCATCATGGTTTGGATACTGATGATATGTTTGTTTGATGTTGAAATGATTCACATTATAATACATGTTGAATTTACACCATGGAATCACTTTCCTTTATAAAATGAAATGGTATATATGGCATTGTTAAATCTCTTTAAAATAGTTTAAAATGATTTATAAATGGTTTATAAACAGTAAAACTCATTTCGACAAAGTTTGAAAAAGTTTGGAAAATGGAGTATGGAGTAAAAAAAGCCATCGTGTTTCGGCAGTTCGTGATTTCACGACCTAAAAAGTTAAACGAGCATGTAGAATGGAATACGGGTCGGAATTCTTTGCACTAAGAATATTCCGGACCGCTATAAATATATTTTTCAAAACAAAAGAAGAAAATCAAGATTTCATTTTGTAAAGTTTGAGATATGTCCAAATTAGGTATCTTAAACGTCGCGTTTTGGTAGTTCGAAAACCAAAGTAATAAAATCTTGAAAATAGATTTTTAAATTTTTTTTAAAATAGAAATAATTTCCATAAATATATTAAAATGTTTTAAAATGGATTTGAGTTATTAAAATTGACATATGTGGAATGAAATTAGCATTTTGATTAAAGAATCTTTAAAACACTATTCGTTGCACTTTTTGCAGCACTTTTGGAAACTTTTGAAATTAAGATTTAAACTTGGGATTTTATTTCCAAATATTTTGCAAATGTTTTAAAAATAATAAATAAAGAATTTATAGTTGATAAAATAACTTAACCACCTTATAGGTAACAGAGAGATAGTTTCTAGACCCGAGCTTGGACAACCAGTGTTTGGTTTCCGCTCTAGCTATCCGGACTGGACTGGTGGAGGATGTAGTTAAATTAATTTACTCGGATTGCATTTTCTTAGGTTAAAAGAAAAGATATTTGGAGTTTTTCAAAAGTTAAACAAGATTTTAAAATAAGATTTTGTGGTATAGAGAATACCCTAGTTAAACTCTGTATTAAATTCCGAGGGTCAAACTCGTACTATCCCTATGAATTTAAAAGGTGATTTCACCATTATTTTGTGAATAGTACAGGTTGAATACAGCAATTAGTATTGGGTATAATAAGCTTAAAATTTATGGATCTCATTTATTCAATATTAACTGGTTTGGGTTTATAGTAAACGCTGCCTTAAATAACATTGTTTTTGACCCTTTAAAGATATATTTTGGAAATATGAAATCTTCAATAAGATTTGACTTATGCTTTTTCTAAGTAATTAAAGATGAAATGTTTTGGTATTTCCAAAGTTAAAATGGGGTTTTACTTAACCAAAGGATTTGATAAAAGAGGTTTAATTATCTCATATATACTGAAATAGAATATGATTTAAAGATGTATATATCTAAAGAGATATTGATTAATTGAATAATAATCACCTATGTACTTGACATCTTTTATCGATAATTGATTCGGAGGAACCGGGATCGGATTTGCTAGCACGTGGTGCAGCATGATAGGAGGTTCTCGCTTTTTTGTGGTGAGCAGGAGACTCTTACTCCTACATGTCAAATGGGTTAGTGCACTCAAGAGGCTGGCCGTAAAAGCAAATAGTGAGTTACCATTGTGAGCCACGGTGGTTGTACCCACTGTCAGAGGGCTGAAGGCCTGGTCGTCACATTTGGTATTAGAGCTTAGGTTGAGCGAACACCTGAGCCTGATAGGGGTACAGTCTCACAGAGATAGGGTTAGTAATACTCTAGGATGAGTAACTCATTAGAGATAGGGTAAGTGACACTCTAGAATGAGTTTGAGCGTATTATATATGAACGCGTATTTATTAATATTATATAAAAATAATTTTTATTTTGGAAAATTTGGTAAATGAAATAATTTTACCTAGGATTATATTTTGAATATAAAGGAATATCTTTTAAATGATATAGTTATTTATGTAGTGTTTGGTTGTTAAGGGAATGATGATATTCCATTATTATCCTCAATTGATTGGTTGTTTGATTTAAAAGTTTAATTACAAACACCTCGTGAATTTAGTTTCACAATTTGACTATATGGTGTTCGATAAATAATATTGGTTCAAGGTTAAAGGAATTTATTTAAGATAAATAAATTTTATGAATGAGTTTTATAAGTGATTTTATAAATTGGATTTATAAACCATGTTTTATAAAGAGATTTTAGAGAATTTAAATCCGGGTATTTTTGAAAAGAATCTTATGATTAACTAGTTTAAGTGTCTCGAAAGTAACTAAAAATGGGCAAGAGTTATGTTCGGATGGAAAACACTTCTCTTAAGTATTCCCGTACTTGTTAAGGGAATATGCGATACTATTGGTAGTACCCAGTTCCTTGGTATAAATTTTTAGTTACACGATCTATATAATTTTCTAAAGTTAAAAAATAACGTGAATCATTCATTGATAGATTAATCAGTGATTGCTAATTTTTATCAAGGTGTTTGCATTTAATATTGGAAGTAATAACATTCATTTATTATCATTTGTTGATTTAATGAACACCTTGTGAATTAAGTTTCACGATTTGACTATAAAGTTTTTGATAATAATATTGGGTTAAGAATAATGAATTTATATAGATAATAAATGAGCATGTTGTATAAAAGTGTGTTTTACAAAAATAAAATGATTATGTAAAAGATGCATTTAGAAGATATGTTTTATAAAACATAAAGTTTATATATATAAAAGAGCTTTTATAAAGTAAATATATCTTTTAAGTAAAATGATTAGAAAGTGATATTTTAAAATAAAAAATCAGTATTTGAATTCTTAGGAAAGTTGATTCAAAATAAAAGTTATTTTGAAAAAGGAGTATTTTAACAAATAAGTCCATCTTTTATTACAAAGGAAATACAGTTTTAAAGAAGATAGAAGTAGTTTGAAACAAATATTTCCGAAATGATTTATATAAAAGATATATAAAAGTAATATTTTGTAAATAAAGTAATAGATTTATAAACGGTGTTTTATAAATATTAAAAATGGATTTGTAATTGATATTTTGTAAATAGATTTATAAATGGGATTTTATAAATAAAGGAGATTTAGAAAGGAATAGATTTATAAATTGAATTTTAGAAATAAAGAGACTTTATAAAAATAAGTTTTATAAAAAGAAAGGAGATTACAAAACATGGTTTTATAAATATATAAGGGTTTACCTTGATAAGTAGAGGAAAGTGTTTATAAAGGGAGTTGCATTTCGTTTTAAAAGTAAAATAATCTCTTAAAGGAATGTTTCGAAAGTAATATTTGCAAATGGATATTAATGGTTTTAAAAGTGATTTAGAATGTGTTAAGTAATAAGAAGACATAGAATTCAACATTATTGTTGCAATAAATATTTACGAGAAAACGAGGAAGACATAGACTATAACACTGTTGTTATAGAAAGTGATTTCCAAACTAAGATATTTTATATAGTATACGAGATTTATATATATCCTATATTTGATGTTAAGATTCAAGATGGGTAATTTATTTCCATTTTAAATTAAGAATGTCATCCGTTCAAGGTCTGAGAGGTAATGATATCCTAACTTTATCGGCTTCATTGTTAACTAATAAATAGTTTAAGTTCGACATCGAAAATTAATATTAAGTATAATTAATCAAATCTCTATACTAGTGTTTTTGGGTTGTCATAACGATAATTTACGCAACATTCATTTTGACCCAATGAAGCGTGTTTTGGAAAATATGAAGCTTTCTTTAAAGATTTTTATGGATTTAAGTGTATAGAGGTATTTCATGAGGTTGAAATTGAAATGGTTTCTTTGGAAAAAAGACATAAATTTTTTGTCAATTTTTTTTTAAGGTAATCATATATAAAGAAGCATTTTTATAAAAAAGTTTGAGATAAAAGTTTTATGAAATGTTTTCATAAATATTTTAGGAAGGTTGATAAGTACGTATGAGGTACGTAGATCATTTCGTTGTACGATTTTGATCTAAGATTTGAGGATAGGACTTTGAGGTGTTTACACTAGTCCGAAAAAGAATATATCACTCGACACTTGACGACGAACATTGATGAGGGTTTGTAGTTAGGTACTTGTGATTTCTATTATAGTTGAGAGCCATGAGAGGAAAACGAAGGTTTTTGATCAAGAAGCCTAATCAGAGTCCGCACTAGAGAATCGGAGGATCAATACTTGTTTGGAAGTAAAGTTGTGGATTAGCATAGAAGATCTAACCAGATAGTGCATACCGATAATCCATGAGCATACCACGGGTTTGTATTTGAAATTTAAAATAATATTTTTACCGAGTTTTTGGTTAGGTGTAATTTTAGGGGCGAAATTCTTTTAAGGAGGGAAGTCTTTAACGACCCGCGTTATCACTTTGATAAATTATATGTATATTTGAAATATTCAAATACAAGAATTTATTACACAAATTATAATGTATTGAGTCATAAATAATGATGGTAAACTAGTTTTAAAGGTATATTAACAAATATATTTGAGGGTTTTCATCAGAAAAATGACCGAAAATCATTTTATCAATAAACAGCTTTTTACCCATCAAAAGTCATGCACGATCTTTTCTACATACATTTATTTCTCCATTGAAACAAGAATATGTAATAAAATTATTTATTTTATTTTTGGAAATAAAATGCCTTTAGGACATCATTAATAATGTCATTATTTTTAAATAATTGATTTTTGAATTCAAATTGAGATTAAATAATTAAATAATTATTTTAAGATGATAATAATTCATTTTAACTAGTAATATAGTGATAATAAATCATTTATAATAATTTGATAAAGGTATATACTTGATTTGAAAATATGAGAAAATTCATAATGCTTTATCGATATAATAGCACTTTTTGTAAAAACTTGGTTAATATTGATTTATATGGTTTTATAATTCAAATGTGATCATTTTATTTAATTAATAATGATGAGAAATTAGTTTTCAAATTTTATTGGCATTTATATGTAATTTAATTAATAAGTGAAAATATAACCAGGAATCGGATTTCAGATTTTCAACGGTTTAACGAATAGAAGTTGTTCAAAGTGATTGCAACGTTGTTTATTGTCTTGTGCATATCTATATGCATGTTTGTAAATGTCATACACCTACACATATACATATCTACATTTACTTTTACTATATAAATTTACATAAGATAAAAACATAAATATCTTAGATATTTACATACAAAATCCAACCAAACCTTCACTTAAGTCAAAGCTCCCATGCAAAAGGACAAGAAGTAATGGCAAGGAGGAAGGGTGGGACTGGGCTGTGAGTGATGGAAGGGGAGGGGAGTGGATTGGCATATAGTGAAAGGAGATGCCATGGAAGATATTTTCCATATATTTTTTTCCTATAAATACATGCCCACTCTTCTCATAAATCCTCACACCAAAACCATCTTCTTCTCTCTTCTTCCTAAGCTTTCTAATAGCCTCTCTAATGGCTTCTCTAGTCTTTTCCATCATAGCGAAGCTCTACTAACATAAAAGCTACCATATATGAATAAATACCACCTTAAAGTCGAGATACGAGTCCATACTCCCACCTCTCTTTCTACTTCTTAGCCGTGAACTATAAGGAGTCACCACCATCTCAAAACCAAGTTTCTACCTCCTACAAGCCTAGGTCGTGCACTTCTTAAGGGAACCAGGGTTAATTCCATAAGCTTCACAGAGATAGTAGCGAAGCTATAGCCAAATTAAGAAAATATAAAAACCAATGAAGGTGAGAAACTCTACTATTTATATTAAAAATTATATGATGATATGATATGTTTTCTATGTTTGATCATTATGTTTTGGATATTGATGATATGTTTGTTTGACGTGGAAACGATTCACGTTATAATACACGTCGAATTTACACCAAGGAATCACTTTCCTTTATAAAATGAAATGGTATATGTGGCATTGTTAAACCTCTTTAAAATACTTTAAATAATTTATAAGTGGTTTACAAACATTAAAAATCATTTCGGAATAGTTTGAAAAAGTTTGGAAAATGAAGTAAAAATAAGCTGTCGCGTTTCGGCAGTTCGCGATTTCGTGACCTGAAAAGTTTAATGGGCATGTAGAATGGAATATGAGTCGGAATTCTTTGCAATACGAATTTTCCGGACCATAATGATTATAATTTTCAAATCAATAGAAGATAATTAAGATTTTATGTAACAACTCGGAGATTTACAACAATTATTTATCGTCAAAAGACGATTAAATTGGTTGTTAATTGCTATTGCAGTTTTAATCGGTTGAATTCTTTTTTTTTAAATCAGGTTTAAATTCTTTTAATAATTTGATAAAGGGTATGCGTGCTTTAAATGAAATTTAGCCCACGTTTCCTTGTGATGTTGTGATAAATGTTGAAGGGGATAACCGGTTCCCTCTTCGTTTTCTTTTGCCAAACCCGATCCCCTCTCTTTCAATTTTCCAGTGGAAACCCTAAAACTAAATAAACGAAAAATGGCGGCCACGATTTCTTCGTTCGTTCATTTTTCAAATGAGGGTTTCGATCGACTTAATGTTGCCACGGCTTCGACTTGAATGGCTCGAACGATTGATGACTTCATCTCCTTGCTTGGCTCTAGGATGCTTCGATTGTGACAAAGGTGAGTGAATTATTTCACTCACATCCAATTCAAACTCGTGTGGTTTCCGATTTATCTCGTGCTGTCGAGCTTCGTTCGAACTTGCTACCACTGTTTGGAAACTCCTTGTTTTTGTTCATCTGAGTTTGTTTGAATTTGTCAAGTACTTATTCTCGGCCACTTGATTAATATTAAGGTTGGGGATTTTGTTGACTTGCTCAATTTCGTAGATTTATTTGTTTGTTGGTCACAGTTTTGATTTTTGACTTGTTGATTTCCTTGGCTACCTCGGAGTTGGTTTGAAATGATTAATTTGAATTCGTTGAGCTTTGTTCGACTGTGATATTGAACTTGCACTTAAACTTGTAATTTATGGATATATATATATACAAACATTCATGTATGTATATATATATATACAGTGTTCGAGTGCAATTTCGATCACCCTGCTTTTATTTGATAATGTCTTTGACATTTTAACAGTGGCTTCGGCTCTTGATACTGTTCGAACTTGTGTTGATTAACTTCGACAGGGCCTTGAGTTTTAAATATTGACTTTATTTTGTGAATTTGTGTCGACTTTGGTTTTGATTGTAATGGTTGCTGTATCATAGTCGACTTCGACTTGTTCACCATATTAGTGTTATCCACGACTTTGAGTTCTTTGGTTGTAACTGGACTTGTTGCCTTATCGATAATCACGGCTTTGATTTGTTTTTTTTTGTGATAATATTGACTTAGACTTGTTCAGTTCTTTTCCTTTGATTGACTTCACTATGACAAATAGTGTTCGATTTCTTCTTTTTAAAACATTGACATTGTTTGTTTCGACTTGCCTTGGTTATTGATTTTGGCATTTCCTTAGCACAATTGATTGTGGCCATTCTTGTTAACCGCCTCTAGTCATTTTGTTCTCTGTAGTATATTTGGATGTCTTCATTTTTGACTAATGCCTTAGCCCCATGCATTCCTGTCTCAGTGATGCATCCAGCTGTAACTAGACTTGTATGCTTTGTACTCTTGAGTCTGGTGGCTTCACTTTGTAAATTTAACTGGTTCGATACTTATTTATTGTTGTTGCATGTGCACTATGATATGTTCTACTGGTTTGTGATGGGGTTCCACTTTACTGCGTCTTTGGCTTTGCTTATTTGTGGCTCCACTACTCTTGTTGTTTTTACTGAGATTAGAGTATTCTTCTTCATATTTGAATGGAGTAGTACTATGGCCTTTGGTCATGATTTACTAGTGTGCTTAGGCATGCTGTTATTCCAGTTTTTTCCTGTATATGTTTTGAGAGTGCTGTTGCATTATATTTGGACTTTCTCTGATTCATTTCATGTGCAATTTTTGTTCACTTTCATCTTCATTCTGTAGTATCTTCCTGTTGGACCACTGCCATGTGCATTCGGTCATTTGAGCCTTTGTGCTCTGTTGGTTCAGGTTGCGTATTGTCAACCGTAGCCTTTGGCTCTTGATCTTTATTGCTGTATTTCGTGATATTTGAGTCTGTGAGCACTTTTGTCCATGATTTGGCGATACTGTAATTTGGGTTTGGTTACATTTGTTTGATGTCTTCATGCTATGTATATGTTGACTTGAGTTTCATTTCTTTGTAGTTGAGTTGAGTCACGAAAGGCGTGACTTGACCTCTACAATTTTGATTGCTGTTAGTATTCACTGTTGTGATGGTTTCACGTACTGTGTGGCGAGGCAGTGCACGCGTGCGTGTACTGCAGCCACACAGAAATTTGATTCGATTGATCATTTTGAGTTTGCTGATTTGTTATTTAACACTGTTTAGTGTTATATCTGCCGTTATCCGATTCTCTTATCGAGAAGTTGGATATACGAGATTTCTGTGACTTTCGTCTATTTGATATTTGATTATTACTACTTCTGTGCATTAATAACTGAGTTTGAATTAGACTGACCCGTGTATTATTTTCTTTGAATTTAATACTCGGGTCAGACCCGAGTTATTTCAGGTTGTAGATTTCCTGCTTTGGGTTGCTGTTTGAGCTATGAAGACTTTTCATATCTTTTGAAGTGGTCTGCGTCTTGTTGTAGTAGTCAGTGTGTCTCTTTAGGGTTGATATGTATTCATGTACATTAGTTGATAATGTATTTGTATATATAACTTCCAGAGTCGACAGCTGTAGTTGTATCATATGTATTGTGTCAACTGTATTGTAACTGACATCAGTTATTATATATATGGGACTTTTTGTTTTATCTGTGTTCTGCATTTATATTATCTGTGTTATTTTTATATTTATTTTCCTAAACGAATATAGCCACTGTGTAGTAGCTTTGAGTTTGTATCGGTATGTCGGATTTCCTCCTGAAATAAAAATGCATGTTATACTATCTGACATATCGGTGCTCGCACAAAGCAATTACATGGATGGTCGCTCCTCAACAGCCTTATTCTCCGTGCTAGTTGACAACGTTACAACGTAGTGTTCTTGTCTAGCGTGGGTATAGAGGTGGGGCGTCACAACTTGGTATCAGAGCCTGGCGTTTAGGACAATTATAAAACATAACTTAGATGGAGCATGTGTTACAACTATTTGTCGATGTTTTATCTCTCATCTTTACATATGATTATCTTTGATCGTTAGGTATGAATTCCTAACGCTTATTCATGTGTATTTGATTTTGATTTCGTGAAAGTATTTTGGCTTCTGCCTTCGTTTGCTTTGCGAACTCAAGTTGGGTTTTTGATGATGAGGATTTTGTTCTTGTGTTTTCGGCTTTGAATTGATTTAGCCGATGTTGATTTTGTTTGAATTTGGCCAATTAAAGCTATTTTGACCTCCGGACTTTGTTCCACTTTTGTGCTATGCTATGGGTGTCATTGTGCACCTGTTACACTATGATGAAAAATAGCTCGACCGTTTGCAAATTGAGTGATTTTGATTTTTCAGTCATATCTAGTTCGAATCTCAGCGATTTTGAACTTGATATTTTGTGTTTTCCTCGGCTTGATTTCCATTCGACTTCGGTCACTTTGTTTTTGTGAAATTGCTAATTTCTTGATTTCCAAGACTCTGACTTTGTTTGCCGTTGGGTTCTTTGATGATGACGTTGATTCATTTTGTACTCGACAATGGCCATTAATTGTTGACTTCGGCATTGACTTGATTCTTATTTTTGTTGAAGTCATTTATGCATTTATGCTCATTTTGCTTTGTTTTTCCAATTGATAATCGATTCTTCTTTTCCAATTAGTTGTTATCACCTTTGTCGACTTTGATAACTTCTATTTCTGGAATTTTTGGGTATTTCTACTTTGATGAATTTGGAATTGAATTCTTTGGATTTTATTCACGTCTTCGAATGTGAATTTTAGTGAATTGATTTGGTTTCCAAATTTAATCGATTCTTGATAATTTCCCCGATTTGTTGCTATTATTTATTAGCAACTTTAATGACATTTTTTTGGGATTTTGGTGAACATACTTTTTGATGGATTCAGTATCGATTTCTTTGGATTCTATTCACATCTTTGTATGTGAATTCTTGTGATTGATTGTTTCTACAATCATTTTTGTGATTTGTCACTTTAAAAATATAAGGTTTTCTATACTAGTAGTAAATATTAAAATCCTTTTCTCCAAACGATTTCAAAACTATTTTACTACAAAGCTCTTTTCCTAAACCATTTTTCAATCTATTAGTATATACAAACCTTTATTTCACTCGTATGAGAAATTGAATTAAACGGCTTAGTAAAACAAGTGGTATGAAACGCTTGCGTTTACTTCGTCGGTTAACTCCTGGACTTGTTCGATTGAACGTTTTGTGACAATTTTCTAGTGAAGATCTACAGTTTGTTCGTAAATATTTGAGTTAAGCAAGTGGTTATGGGACATGAAGCTTAACTCTTATATTCACTAACTTAGTGTAATTGACACTTCTTGATGATCATGATGATCATCTTTGTGATTTGATTTAGACTAGCAATTGTGCGATGTCTCTTTGTCTACGAGGGAGACTAAACCTCGTTTGTGTGATGTTTCACCATCACATATGTGGTGTAGCGCCCCACGGTCTTCGGACCATTCGTGTGTCAAAAATTAATGGTTGGCCACTATGAGATAGCTTCTCATTCTTATGATACCGGTCGGTGAGTTTTCATGCTCCCATTTTGTGATAGGCCTTCCCCTTTTCTTTTTATGATTTAGACTAGCGATTGTGCGATGTCTCTTTGTCTGCGAGGGAGACTAAACCCCGTTTGTGTGATGTTTCGCCATCACATATGTGAGGTAGCGCCCCACGGTCTTCGGACCATTCGTGTGTCAAAATTTAATGGTTAGCCACCATGAGATAGCTTCTCGTTCTTGTGATACCGGTGTTTTGAGTTTTCATACTCCCGTTTTATGATAGGCATCCCCCTCTTTGTGATTTCTAGATTTCGTGTGTCGATTCTAGAATTTTTGTGATTTCTGGATTTCGTGTGTCGATTCTAGAATTTTTGTGATTTCTGGATTTCGTGTGTAGATTTCTCGAATTTGTGTTTTCTGGATTTCTTGTGATGATTTCTAGAATCTGTGCTTCACCAATTTTTGCGATTTCTATTGATAAGTTTTATCAATTTTTGGTGCATTGGTGAATTCGTGTGTCATTGGCTTGTTATGAATACAAGTTTAGGGTATGGTATCCCTTTCTATCTTTGAGAAGATTCTTGTGACATTTTTTATGAATGAAAATTCATTGGTATTATATTTTGATGCCAGTTATTTTGATGAGATTTTGACGTGTTAACTTCAATAACCGTCAATTTTAAAATGGATTTACAAGCGGTTCTCCCGCAATGCTGATTTTGTTGTCCGTTTTTACGGTATTTTGAGAAGTGCAATTTTCTTATCAAAGTTGCTACTGATGTTGCTAATTTAATCACGTGTTTTCAAAATTCGTTATTTTTAAAAGTTGTTTCAAAATATAAATTAAAATTGTTTTCAAAAATTTTACAGTTTGCATTTTCAAAAGAATAAGGAAGCGATTTAAACGTTTCAACAAAATCGAGGACTATGACCCCTTTCTTTTACTAATTCGCTTAATTCCGGACTTGTTCGTTTGAGAATGGGAAATGTTATTTTTAGAATACACAATTTTGCACTTTCAAGGAAATGATAAAGAGATTTAAACGATTTAGCAAAAGTACGGAGTATGGAACCATACTTTTACTATTTCGGTTAATTACGGACTCGTTAATTGAAATATTTGTGATTTCTGATTATCGTTTTTGATAATCGGATATTTGTAATTTCTGATTATCATTTTTGATAATCAGATATTTGTGATTTCTGATTATCATTTTTGATAATCGGATACTAGTGATTTCTGATTATCGTTTTTGATAATCAGATATTTGTGATTTCTGACTATCATTTTTGATAATCGGATATTTGTGATTTTTGATTATCGTTTTTGATAATCGGATACTTGTGATTTCTGACTATCGTTTTTGATAACCGGATATTTGTGATTTCTAACTATCGTTTTTGATAATCAGACATTTGTTGTTTCTGATTATCGCTTGTGATAATTAGATATTTGAGATTTAATTATCATTTGTGATAATTAAATATTAGTTGATTTGCTATTTGATTATCAATTGTGATAATTAAATATTTGTGAGATTTGATTATCAATTGTGATAATTAAATATTTGTTAATTTGACTATCATTTTTGATAATTGAATATTTGCGATTTGAGATCTGATTATCATTTTGATAATTAAGTAATTGCTAATTTTGCTGATTATAAGATTTTCTAGTCTCTAATTAATTCTAGATTATGTTGATTATAATGAATTGCTGTTTTCTACCTATTTCTGTTGATAGTTAGAGTTTGCTGATTATAAAGTTCGTGTTTTCTACTTATCTGCTGGATAACTAGATATTTGCGGTTTTGCGATTTGCGAATTTTGTTTGATGGTCACAGTTTTGATTTTTGACTTGTTGATTTCCTTGGCTACCTCGGAGTAGGTTTGAAATGATTAATTTGAATTCGTTGAGCTTTGTTCGACTGTGATATTGAACTTGCACTTAAACTTGTAATTTATGGATATATATGTATACAAACATTCATGTATGTATATATATATATACAGTGTTCGAGTGCAATTTCGATCACCCTGCTTTGATTTGATAATGTCTTTGACATTTTAATAGTGGCTTCGGCTCTTGATACTGTTCGAACTTGTGTTGATTAACTTCGACAGGGCCTTGAGTTTTAAATATTGACTTTATTTTGTGAATTTGTGACGACTTTGGTTTTGATTGAAATGGTTGCTGTATCATAGTCGACTTCGACTTGTTCACCATATTAGTGTTATCCACGGTTTTGAGTTCTTTGGTTGTAACTGGACTTGTTGCCTTATCGATAATCACGGCTTTGATTTGTTTTTTTTTTGTGATAATATTGACTTAGACTTGTTCAGTTCTTTTCCTTTGATTGACTTCACTATGACAGATAGTGTTCGATTTCTTCTTTTTAAAACATTGACATTGTTTGTTTTGACTTGCCTTGGTTATTGATTTTGGCATTTCCTTAGCACAATTGATTATGGCCATTCTTGTTAACCGCCTCTAGTCATTTTGTTCTCTGTAGTATATTTGGATGTCTTCACTATTGACTGATGCCTTAGCCCCATGCATTCCTGTCTCAGTGATGCATCCAGTTGTAACTGGACTTGTACGCTTTGTACTCTTGAGTCTGGTGGCTTCACTTTGGAAATTTAACTGGTTCGATACTTATTTATTGTTGTTGCATGTGCACTATGATATGTTCAGCTGGTTTGTGATGGGGTTCCACTTTACTGTGTCTTTGGCTTTGCTTATTTGTGGCTCCACTACTCTTGTTGTTTTTACTGATGTAACGACCCACTATTTTGGACCATTCAAATCGACAATAATCCACACATGTCAGACTTGAATAATACAAAATAACAGATTGTAATAAAATTTGGAGCAAATAAAATCATTCACAGAATCACAGACACAGAAATATCAGAATAACTCGCAGTGGAATTTAAAAATACCATAGTGGTTCATGAAGCCACTAAATACATAGTCTAAAATCAAATACAAAATACATAGTCTGAAACCCAATATAGTTCTAAAACAAGTACAGTAGAAATCCCAAATACACAAGTCTCTAAAACAAAAGCTAAAATAAGACAACTGAAACTGAAATAGGAAGATAACTAGATAGGCAGAATCTCCAGTGATTCCGAGCTCCAGAAAGGTGAATCCAAAGCTGTGAATACTCAGGCTGACCCGAGCGTAAAATAAAACATAACAATCGAGTCAGGATATACATACTTATACAATGTAAACCAACTCAAATGAACTGTAGTAAAGGTACAAGTAACTTAGAAGATGCTTGGGACCGCCCATCCTCTAAGGATCCGTTAAACTATCTACTATGTAGTAATATTCGCTATTATAATAGTGTCTACATAAGTAAAGTATAATCATATCGGAAAATAGCGTTAAGGGGATGGAGAACCTTAACGCGGTCGGATCTTAAAATCATAATCGTAGTAAAGCTCGGTATGGTAGGTGACACGGCACAACTAGGCAATGCCAGGGTAGATATACCAATTACGCACACGGACTGATGGATACGCATAGCAGCCACTACCGTTCCACCTCGAACAACATTCCCAAATCGGAGGATGGCCATCTAGTCAAATCAGTAAGAGTATAATATCGAAGGAATGTGTCCGAGAAGAGGTGCTACCTCACTGGTCCGAGATCGCTCCTGTTTTAGCCACCTTATGCCAACTCACGGGAGTTGGGTCCACGTAATACCTTAAGGACGTCGCCACCATCCTACTTCATTCTGGAATCTCCACCGCGTACACGGTTGTCAAAGTGGTTTTTGGTATCGACAGAGAGTATGTCCATATCCGATCCCGGTCTCTTTGCCAACCAATCGTTATTATAACCCGTGGTTATAGATTTAAAACTATTTATCAAAATATACTTCGAATTAAACCATTTAAAAACAAAGTCATTATTCCTTTAAATCAATATTTTATTTCCAAAATCTAACCCTTCGGAGTCCACTTATTCATTTAAACAAAAGCATTAAAAATTTCAGCTTCCACGGCATTTTAAAAGTGTGGCGGTAAGTTATATTCGAAAACAATTTTATTTCAACAAAACAATATTTATAATTTTTATATCAGTTCAGTTTAAACAAAATCATATTTCAGTCTACTGCAGTCCTTAACAAGTGCTACAGTAGCTTTTTATTAGTTCAAGTTCAATTTTAGTTTCTGCTACAACAGCACTTACCAAGTACTATCATAGCTTTAGTTCATTTTAGTCTTTTGGTTCATTTAAAAAAAATCCACCACACTTAACAAGTGCTACAGATTCTACCTAGTTAAACTTATAAAATCATACATTTAAAATGTTCATTTTCAATCCTTTAACAATTTATTTAAAGGGAAATTTTTACAAGTTAAAACCAAACTTACAAATTTGCTTATTACGTTCATTTCAACATTTAAACTTAAACTCCATTTTTCCACCAATTTAAACTAAATTTCATTTCAATTTATTTAACTTAAGTTTCCATCTTTCTTTTTTATCAAAATTTCAAATTTAAGTTTCGTTTTAAAAATCAATATTCCTCCATTTATTTATATTTATCACATAGAAAAATCATTTCTATTTTAAATAAATCATTTAAAATTCGGTTTAAATCAAATTTAAATATTATTACAATTTTTAAATTATCTAAAAATATTCAGAAAATACATAAAAATAACCACGGGTCTGTATAATATTTTCTAGCCTAATTCAAGTGATACGGATACTATATCATTTCAATCCGTAATTTACAAAGAAAAATCCGGGTTTTATCATTTCAAACCCGCAATCCCAAGTAAATAAAATTTAATTGAAAATCGCTCGGACCTATCATTTCAGCCCATAACGACCTTCCCTTATTCTAAAGTCCGTTCGGGTATGTATCATTTCAACCCATAGTGATTCTATTCTACAGGGAACTTGTAGTGTGATTTAACAGAATAGAATAACAGTAAAATAAGAACAGATATAACAGATGATACGATATGCAGTTTTAACAATTAACAACAACTATAAATAAATCACAGGTAATTATAACATCATTTATTTATTTATTTATTTCTACACATTCAGTTGCGGTCGTTTCACAATTATATAAGTATAAATATTCGTGTGAGATTTACTCACCTCTACGGAGCTGGAGATTCGGAAAGAAAGAAGTACGATGTCAATCGAAAGCACGCGGATAGCACGATCAGTCGTTAGCGGATGCGCCAACTAGATTCAAACCAAAAGCACAGTAAATAATCAAATCTAAGATTGCACGAATAATGAATTTCAATGAAGCGATCAACGAAAAATAACAGGTTAAAAATCAAAACAATAGCACGCCCACTTTGAAATACCGATAAAAAATTTTAAATTCGCAAAGTGGCAAAACAAAATTTTTTTTTCTTTTTAAAACAAAACTAGTAGAAAATAGGCTCGACTACAAGGTCAGATGCAACAAAATTTAAAATTTTAAAACGAAGTGTGGTCAGGCAAAATAACCTTGAAATAACAATGTACGTGACACGAATCATGCATTCAAAACCCAGAGTTGACATACCAATTCGATTCTTTTTTTTTTTTCAAAACAACTAGTAAACTAAATCTCAGATACCAGACACGTGACAAACAAACTTCCTCATTTTTTTCAATTGGCAGGTCTCGGCCGTACACATATCCAGCAATTTTAAACAAAACAAAAAGTGACAAACAACTTTGTTCATCATTATTTTTCAAACAGAGGCTCGGAAATAAAAATAGACAGAGTACAAAATTTACAAAGGTGCAAAACAATTTTTTTCTCATTTCCTTTTTTTTCAATTGCCAGGCTGAGGAAAACAAATAAGAACAAGGCTCGGTCGGTTTGTTGGTCTCGGCATGGGTTCAGTGGTAGGGTCTGGGGTGGTCTCGCACGGAGGCGGTGGAGGAGGCAGGCTGGGTTCGTTCGGTGGTTGGCCTCATGGTGGATAGGGTGGGCTGACTGGTGTAGGCGTGGTGTGGAGATCGTGACGTGGTGGATGCTGGTTGGACTCAAGGCAGTGACAACAGGGTTTGGGTCTGGATCCGAGGTAGATTGGTGGCGCGGCATTGGGGTGGAGGTCTGGAAAGTGATGGCATGCGTAGGTCTGGCGAAGGGATACGGAGGCGTGGTGGAGACGTGGTGGCAGGCTGTCACGGTTGGGGTGGGAAAGATGATGTTGGAGGCATGGCGAATAGGCGTGGGGATAGTAGGGTTTCCTGGGGTGGTAGGCTTCAGGTAGCCAAGATTTGAAAAAAATAAAATAAAAGCAAAACGAATGGACATAAGGTAGAACAGCAAACAACAAAGCAAAGGCCACCAATTCATTATACAATGGACAAAAGAAGAAGGTAAGGAATTTGGCCACAGCAAACAGGGAAATCAAAAAGTAAAAATAAAAGGAGGAGGTATGCTTACCCTATTAGATGCACACGAGATTCTGAACAAAAGCTACAGAGAAGGCTTTTTGAGGAATGAAAATTGTTGAACGAAACAAAAATGAACAGTTGTTTTGCTTTTTGTAGAAAGAAGGCAACGAAAAGTTTAGAACTGTAGGCAATGATATTAAGTTTGAACGAAACGTAAGGAAGATGAAGGGAAAAGTGGAATATTTCTTACGTGAAGTAAGGCAAGATTTGACTTTTCAAACCAATATATACAGCAGAAATTAAATGGACAATGGAACAATGCACGTACAGTGTAACGCCCAAAGTAACGTACAACCGTTACTTGTTTCTCTTATTTAATAAATTTAAAAATGCTAACGGTTTCTTAAAAATATAACGTAACTTTTTAAACCAAATTTAAAATAGTTATTATCATTATAAATAAAATTTGATTCTAATGTAAAGTTAAGAACGGACAAAACGTAACGAAATGTAACGCTTTTAAATTTCGTTTTATACAAATTACTACACTTTATATTTAAATTAATATTTCGAAATGTTTTGTTTTTAAATTAAAATTTCGCTTTAAAATATCGGGCTGTTACACTCTCCCCCACTCAAAGCTTTTCGTCCTCGAAAAGGAACGAAGAAGGAAAACAAAGAAAGATAAGATAGAATAGCAAAAGTACCTGAAATAAACAATTCCGGATTCGAAGCACGAATGCTCTCCTCCGTCTCCCAGGTGCAATCCCGTTCATCAGTGCTCCACTGCACTTTGACCAGGTTGACAGATTTTCTTCTTAGCTGCTTCGTACCTCGATCGACGATACGAAGTGGCTTCCTCTCAACAGTCAAATTTGGCTCAATATCCAAACTATCAAGAGCAGAAGGCTGAATAATAAGAGATGGATCATGCAGATAGCGACGAAGATGAGATACATGAAAGATGTTGTGTATTCCAGAAAATTTCTCCGGTAAATCCAGACGATAAGCGAGAGAGCCAATTCTTTCCAAAATGCGGAAAGGACCAACAAATCTAGGAGATAGCTTTCCTCTACGACCAAAACGAATAACATTCCTTAAGGGAGAGACCTTAAGGAAAACCAAATCACCAACTGCAAACTCTAAACTACGTCTTCGACGATCGGCGTATTTCTTCTGTCTATCCTGAGCAATCCTCATCTTCCTCTTAATCTCTTTGACTCTCTCTGAAGCTTCCAAAACCATCTCAGGACCAAGAACTAAACGATTACCGGATTCAATCCAACAAGAAGGAGATCTACAAGGTCGTCCGTAAAGAGAAGAAAATGGAGATGTCTCAATACTGGCCTGATAACTATTGTTATAAGTGAATTCGACAAGATGAAGATGATCTTCCCAAGATCCTCCATAATCAAGCACACAAGCACGAAGAAGATCTTCTAAAATCTGATTCACCCTTTCCGTTTGACCGTCGGTCTGTGGATGGTAAGCAGTGCTCAAATTTAGATGAGTACCCAAAGAATCCTGAAAGGCTTTCCAAAACCTACTAGTAAAGATAGGATCACGATCACAAACAATACTGAGAGGAACACCATGGAGACGAACAATCTCCCTCATGTAAATCTCAGACAAACTAGAAGCTGAACGGGTAGACTTGACCGGAATGAAATGAGCTGATTTGGTCAATCTATCCACAATAACCCAGATACTCTCGTTACCCTTCCTACTCCTCGGTAAACCATCAATGAAATCCATAGAAACTTGTTCCCACTTCCAATTGGGAATCTCAAGAGGCTGCAATAAACCAGGGGTCTTCTGATGATCTGCCTTGACTTGCTGACAAGTCGCACATCTATTGACGAAAATGGAAATATCTCGCTTCATACCTTTCCACCAATATAACTTCTTCATATCCTGATACATCTTGGTCACGCCTGGATGAATAGAAAGTCTGGACTGATGATTCTCCCGAAGTAACTCCTGTCTCAATCCATCAACATTTGGGACACAAATCCTATTATTAATCCTCAATACACCCTTATCGTCAATCTGAGCTCCATTACCATCAAGACTACTACCTCCAACTCTGCTTCGAACACTCTCCTTAATCAATCTAAGCATCTGATCTTCATCCTGTCTAGCCATAATACGATCCACAAGAGGCGAAGAAGCAACAATCTGACACAACAAAGCTTTCTTCCTACTCAAAGCATCTGCCACTACATTTGCTTTTCCCGGTGTATAGTTGATGTCGAGGTCATAAGAAGCAAGGAACTCTAACCACCTAACTTGTCTCTGATTCAAATCCTTCTGAGAGAAAATATACCTCAAAGACTGATGATCTGTGAAAAGCTCAAACTTGGTACCCAACAGATGATGTCTCCAAAGCTTCAAAGCGAAAACAACTGCAAGCAACTCTAGATCATGGGCAGCATAATTTACTTCATGAGTCTTCAATTGTCTACTAGCATAAGCAATCACTCTACCATCCTGCATCATAACAGCTCCCAAACCTTCTCTACAAGCATCAGTGTATACCGTTAATCCCTTATCTCCATTTGGAACGGTAAGAACAGGTGCGGAAGTAAGCTTGTCTTTTAACTCATTGAATGCGGCTTCACACTTACTACTCCAAATAAACTTAGCATTCTTCCGAGTTAAAGTAGTGAGAGGTGCAGCAATCCGAGCGAAATTCTCAATGAATCTCCGGTAATAACCGGCGAGGCCCAGAAAACTACGGATATCAGTAGGAGTCTTAGGAGTTTCCCAATCCTGTACAGAATAGGGAAAAGAAGGATAATAGAAAAGATAGAGTAAATTGAAATGAAACAATGAAAGAGAAAGAAAGGAGAACTTACATTGATCGCAGCGATCTTGACTGGATCAACTGAAACTCCATTACTAGAAACAATATGCCCAAGAAATCGGACTTCATCCTTCCAGAAATGGCATTTGGAGAATTTAGCTTTTAACTGATGCTTTCGAAGAGTCTCAAGAACAGATTTCAAATGTGACTCATGCTCTTCTTCAGACTTAGAGAAAATGAGGATATCATCCACAAAGACTAGAACAAATTTATTTAGCACATCACGGAATACACGATTCATCAAGTCAACAAAGAAAGCGGGAGCATTAGTCAAACCAAAAGGCATGACTAACCATTCGAAGAATCCATTCTCAGTACGGAAAGCAGTCTTAGGAATACTTTCCTCGGCAACTCTGAGTTGGTGAAAACCTGTGGCAAGATCAAGCTGAGAGAAAACAGTAGCACCATAAAGCTGATCAAACATGTCATTGATGCGAGGCATTGGATATCTATTTTTCATAGTGAGTTTGTTCAACTCCCTATAATCAACACACATCCGAAGAGAACCATCGGACTTGGTGACAAAAACCACCGCAGCTCCCCATTCAGAAAAACTAGGTCTGATCAGACCCTTGGAAGATAGGTCTTCAATTTGTTTCCTTAACTCAACCTTCTCGCGGGGTGCCATTCTTCTAGGAGGAAGAACTATAGGTCGAGCTCCAGGAATGAGGTTAATGCGGAAATCAATTTCCCGCTTGGGAGGTAAAGCAGTAACTTCACCGAATACATCCGGGTAGTGATTAACTACACGGGTCGACTGAAGATCATCAATAGAAGCATCTAGAGAAAAGATAAAACTACCAGCATAATCATGAGGCATACTGCCCTGAATAAGTAAAGAATTTCCTCGATCATCCTTAAGAGAAACAATTCGGGATTTACACGAGATACGGGCATCGTGTCTATCAAGCCAATCACTTCCAAGCAACAAATCAAAAGCATCGAAACCAAGGATATAGAAATCGCCACTAAAACTATGATCGGAATGGAGGAGTTTCACATGTTTACAACTCTTATTAAGATTTGCAGGACCACCAATAGGATTAGAAACACATAGGGGAACAGAAGCATACTCAGGTGAAAGGAGATGTTCAAACTTATTACACAGGTCATCAGAAATAAAACTATGTGAAGCCCCAGTATCAAATAAAACACGAACTGGATGATGAAATAAAGTAAAGGTGCCTTGAAGAGTACCTTGACTATCGCTAGGAGCAGGAGTAGGTGCAGGAGCAGGTGATGAAGCAGATGTGACAGCAAATACGCCAGATGGCTTTCCCTTCTGATATAAAGGACAGTCCTTCCTAAAATGACCCGGCTGAAGACAAACATGACAAAGATCATTCCTGGTAACCTGGGGTGGAGGAACAGCAGCACTGGACGGATTAGGGCAACTATTGGCATAGTGTCCCTTTTGGTCACATTTGAAGCAAGTAATGGAGGAAAGATCAATAGGGTGTCTCTGAGAAGGAGCAGATGCTGAAGATCCCAAGCCCGCATGTTTGATCCAATTCTTCTTCTGCTGGTGGAAGTTGGGCTTTCTCTTCTTGGAATTTGCAGAGGAAGATTGTGAGACATGAGTACCAGAAGCAGCAGGACCTTTGGAAGTCGGGTTCTCATAGTGGATAGCCATATCCATGAGCTCAGTAAATGTGCCATGAACATGTGAAATAAGGCGATCGTAGAACTCTGGGCGAGCTCCAGAAATGAACTTCTCGTTCTTCTTTAGCTGAGTGTCGATAAGACCAGGACCGAATTTTGAGAGTTCATTGAACTTCCGTTCATACTCTGAGAAGGACATGGTACCCTGCTTGAGGTCCATGAATTCACGGTAAAGCTGAGATTTTCCGGCTTCGGGCATCCATTTTGCCACAAAAGCCTCCCTGAAAGAAGATACAAATCGAACTTAAGATAGATTCGAAAAGAAAGAAAATGGGGAAAAATTCAAGTTAACACAAAGGATACCTGAACTGCTCCCATGAAAGATCACCTTCGTTAGTGCGAGTCGTAACAGACTCCCACCAATCTAGGGCTGACTCTTGCAGCTGCCATGCTGCTAACTGACGCTTCTGGGCATCAGTGATCTCTAAACCAGTAAAGATTCTTTCCAAACTTCTTAGCCATTGCTGGGCTTCGATGATACTTTCTGAACCGGTGAACTTAGTGCCACCGAGCTGAGAGAATTCTTTGCAAAGGACTGTAAACTTAACGGGTGCAACAGGTGGAGGAACTGGGGCAATACCACGACCCCTACCTCTAGCATTTCCACGATTCATCCTGGAAATATCAAGAATAAAAAATTTTAGGACAAGGTACAAAGAAGACTAAGATAAGTTAAGATAAAAACACGTTAAGAACACTTGGGTGAATATCCTAATAACAAAATTCCTAACAAGGTAGATACGGAAAGAAGGAAGTTTAGAAAATTTCTTCTTAAAACAAGAAAACTTTATATCAAAATAATCTTTAAAAAATCATTTGAAAAATCATTTAAAATCATTTTATACTTTGAAAATACGTTCACTCACAAGGAAATGATTCTGAGTTTGATTTTTACTCATTCTAGGGTATTTCTACCCTATCTCTAATGAGTTTTTGCTCCATAGGCTAAGGTTTGCCTAAACCTCGCTCCGATACCAAATGTAACGACCCACTATTTTGGACCATTCAAATCGACAATAATCCACACATGTCAGACTTGAATAATACAAAATAACAGATTGTAATAAAATTTGGATCAAATAAAATCATTCACAGAATCACAGACATAGAAATATCAGAATAACTCGCAGCGGAATTTAAAAATACCATAGTGGTTCATGAAGCCACTAAATACATAGTCTAAAATCAAATACAAAATACATAGTCTGAAACCCAATATAGTTCTGAAACAAGTACAGTAGAAATCCCAAATACACAAGTCTCTAAAACAAAAGCTGAAATAAGACAACTGAAACTGAAATAGGAAGATAACTAGATAGGCAGAATCTCCAGTGATTCCGAGCTCCAGAAAGGTGAATCCAAAGCTGTGAATACTCAGGCTGACTCGAGCGTAAAATAAAACATAACACTCGAGTCAGGATATACATACTTATACAATGTAAACCAACTCAAATGAACTGTAGTAAAGGTACAAGTAACTTAGAAGATGCTTGGGACCGCCCATCCTCTAAGGATCCGTTAAACTATCTACTATGTAGTAATATTCGCTATTATAATAGTGTCTACATAAGTAAAGTATAATCATATCGGAAAATAGCGTTAAGGGGATGGAGAACCTTAACGCGGTCGGATCTTAAAATCATAATCGTAGTAAAGCTCGGTATGGTAGGTGACACGGCACAACTAGGCAATGCCAGGGTAGATATACCAATTACGCACACGGACTGATGGATACGCATAGCAGCCACTACCGTTCCACCTCGAACAACATTCCCAAATCGGAGGATGGCCATCAAGTCAAATCAGTAAGAGTATAATATCGAAGGAATGTGTCCGAGAAGAGGTGCTACCTCACTGGTCCGAGATCGCTCCTGTTTTAGCCACCTTATGCCAACTCACGGGAGTTGGGTCCACGTAATACCTTAAGGACGTCGCCACCATCCTACTTCATTCTGGAATCTCCACCGCGTACACGGTTGTCAAAGTGGTTTTCGGTATCGACAGAGAGTATGTCCATATCCGAACCCGGTCTCTTTGCCAACCAATCGTTATTATAACCCGTGGTTATAGATTTAAAACTATTTATCAAAATATACTTCGAATTAAACCATTTAAAAACAAAGTCATTATTCCTTTAAATCAATATTTTATTTCCAAAATC
Source organism: Allium fistulosum (assembly GCA_030737815.1). Taxonomy (NCBI): domain Eukaryota; kingdom Viridiplantae; phylum Streptophyta; class Magnoliopsida; order Asparagales; family Amaryllidaceae; genus Allium; species Allium fistulosum. Next base: position 1,032,308,849 of record CM060902.1, read on the forward strand.
TAACCCTTCGGAGTCCACTTATTCACTTAAACAAAAGCATTAAAAATTTCAGCTTCCACGGCATTTTAAAAGTGTGGTGGTAAGTTATATTCGAAAACAATTTTATTTCAACAAAACAATATTTATAATTTTTATATCAGTTCAGTTTAAACAAAATCATATTTCAGTCTACTGCAGTCCTTAACAAGTGCTACAGTAGCTTTTTATTAGTTCAAGTTCAATTTTAGTTTCTGCTACAACAGCACTTACCAAGTACTATCATAGCTTTAGTTTATTTTAGTCTTTTGGTTCATTTAAAAAAAATCCACCACACTTAACAAGTGCTACAGATTCTACCTAGTTAAACTTATAAAATCATACATTTAAAATGTTCATTTTCAATCCTTTAACAATTTATTTAAAGGGAAATTTTTACAAGTTAAAACCAAACTTACAAATTTGCTTATTACGTTCATTTCAACATTTAAACTTAAACTCCATTTTTCCACCAATTTAAACTAAATTTCATTTCAATTTATTTAACTTAAGTTTCCATCTTTCTTTTTTATCAAAATTTCAAATTTAAGTTTCGTTTTAAAAATCAATATTCCTCCATTTATTTATATTTATCACATAGAAAAATCATTTCTATTTTAAATAAATCATTTAAAATTCGGTTTAAATCAAATTTAAATATTATTACAATTTTTAAATTATCTAAAAATATTCAGAAAATACATAAAAATAACCACGGGTCTGTATAATATTTTCTAGCCTAATTCAAGTGATACGGATACTATATCATTTCAATCCGTAATTTACAAAGAAAAATCCGGGTTTTATCATTTCAAACCCGCAATCCCAAGTAAATAAAATTTAATTGAAAATCGCTCGGACCTATCATTTCAGCCCATAACGACCTTCCCTTATTCTAAAGTCCGTTCGGGTATGTATCATTTCAACCCATAGTGATTCTATTCTACAGGGAACTTGCAGTGTGATTTAACAGAATAGAATAACAGTAAAATAAGAACAGATATAACAGATGATACGATATGCAGTTTTAACAATTAACAACAACTATAAATAAATCACAGGTAATTATAACATCATTTATTTATTTATTTATTTCTACACATTCAGTTGCGGTCGTTTCACAATTATATAAGTATAAATATTCGTGTGAGATTTACTCACCTCTACGGAGCTGGAGATTCGGAAAGAAAGAAGTACGATGTCAATCGAAAGCACGTGGATAGCACGATCAGTCGTTAGCGGATGTGCCAACTAGATTCAAACCAAAAGCACAGTAAATAATCAAATCTAAGATTGCACGAATAATGAATTTCAATGAAGCGATCAACGAAAAATAACAGGTTAAAAATCAAAACAATAGCACGCCCACTTTGAAATACCGATAAAAAATTTTAAATTCGCAAAGTGGCAAAACAAAATTTTTTTTCTTTTTAAAACAAAACTAGTAGAAAATAGGCTCGACTACAAGGTCAGATGCAACAAAATTTAAAATTTTAAAACGAAGTGTGGTCAGGCAAAATAACCTTGAAATAACAATGTACGTGACACGAATCATGCATTCAAAACCCAGAGTTGACATACCAATTCGATTCTTTTTTTTTTCAAAACAACTAGTAAACTAAATCTCAGATACCAGACACGTGACAAACAAACTTCCTCATTTTTTTCAATTGGCAGGTCTCGGCCGTACACATATCCAGCAATTTTAAACAAAACAAAAAGTGACAAACAACTTTGTTCATCATTATTTTTCAAACAGAGGCTCGGAAATAAAAATAGACAGAGTACAAAATTTACAAAGGTGCAAAACAATTTTTTTCTCATTTCCTTTTTTTTTTCAATTGCCAGGCTGAGGAAAACAAATAAGAACAAGGCTCGGTCGGTTTGTTGGTCTCGGCATGGGTTCAGTGGTAGGGTCTGGGGTGGTCTCGCACGGAGGCGGTGGAGGAGGCAGGCTGGGTTCGTTCGGTGGTTGGCCTCGTGGTGGATAGGGTGAGCTGACTGGTGTAGGCGTGGCGTGGAGATCGTGACGTGGTGGATGCTGGTTGGACTCGAGGCAGTGACAACAGGGTTTGGGTCTGGATCCGAGGTAGGTTGGTGGCGCGGCGTTGGGGTGGAGGTCTGGAAAGTGATGGCATGCGTAGGTCTGGCGAAGGGATACGGAGGCGTGGTGGAGACGTGGTGGCAGGCTGTCACGGTTGGGGTGGGAAAGATGATGTTGGAGGCATGGCGAATAGGCGTGGGGATAGTAGGGTTTCCTGGGGTGGTAGGCTTCAGGTAGCCAAGATTTGAAAAAAATAAAATAAAAGCAAAACGAATGGACATAAGGTAGAACAGCAAACAACAAAGCAAAGGCCACCAATTCATTATACAATGGACAAAAGAATAAGGTAAGGAATTTGGCCACAGCAAACAGGGAAATCAAAAAGTAAAAATAAAAGGAGGAGGTATGCTTACCCTATTAGATGCACACGAGATTCTGAACAAAAGCTACAGAGAAGGCTTTTTGAGGAATGAAAATTGTTGAACGAAACAAAAATGAACAGTTGTTTTGCTTTTTGTAGAAAGAAGGCAACGAAAAGTTTAGAACTGTAGGCAATGATATTAAGTTTGAACGAAACGTAAGGAAGATGAAGGGAAAAGTGGAATATTTCTTACGTGAAGTAAGGCAAGATTTGACTTTTCAAACCAATATATACAGCAGAAATTAAATGGACAATGGAACAATGCACGTACAGTGTAACGCCCAAAGTAACGTACAACCATTACTTGTTTCTCTTATTTAATAAATTTAAAAATGCTAACGGTTTCTTAAAAATATAACGTAACTTTTTAAACCAAATTTAAAATAGTTATTATCATTATAAATAAAATTTGATTCTAATGTAAAGTTAAGAACGGACAAAACGTAACGAAATGTAACGCTTTTAAATTTCATTTTATACAAATTACTACACTTTATATTTAAATTAATATTTCGAAATGTTTTGTTTTTAAATTAAAATTTCGCTTTAAAATATCGGGCTGTTACAACTGAGATTAGAGTATTCTTCTTCATATTTGAATGGAGTAGTACTATGGCCTTTGGTCATGATTTACTAGTGTGCTTAGGCATGCTGTTATTCCAGTTTTTGCCTGTATATGTTTTGAGAGTGCTGTTGCATTATATTTGGACTTTCTCTGATTCATTTCATGTGCAATTTTTGTTCACTTTCATCTTCATTCTGTAGTATCTTCCTGTTGGACCACTGCCATGTGCATTCGGTCATTTGAGCCTTTGTGCTCTGTTGGTTCAGGTTGCGTATTGTCAACCGTAGCCTTTGGCTCTTGATCTTTATTGCTGTATTTCGTGATATTTGAGTCTGTGAGCACTTTTGTCCATGATTTGGCGATACTGTAATTTGGGTTTGGTTACATTTGTTTGATGTCTTCATGCTATGTATATGTTGACTTGAGTTTCATTTCTTTGTAGTTGGGTTGAGTCACGAAAGGCGTGACTTGACCTCTACAATTTTGATTGCTGTTAGTATTCACTATTGTGATGGTTTCACGTACTGTGTGGCGAGGCAGTGCACGCGTGCGTGTACTGCAGCCACACAGAAATTTGATTCGATTGATCATTTTGAGTTTATTGATTTGTTATTTAACACTATTTAGTGTTATATCTGCCGTTATCCGATTCTCTTATCGAGAAGTTGGATATACGAGATTTCTGTGAATGTCGTCTATTTGATATTTGATTATTACTACTTCTGTGCATTAATAACTGAGTTTGAATTAGACTGACCCGTATATTATTTTCTTTTGAATTTAATACTCGGGTCAGACCCGAGTTATTTCAGGTTGTAGATTTCCTGCTTTGGGTTGCTGTTTGAGCTACGAAGACTTTTCATATCTTTTGAAGTGGTCTGCGTCTCGTTGTAGTAGTCAGTGTGCTCTTTAGGGTTGATATGTATTCATGTACATTAGTTGATAATGTATTTGTATATATAACTTCCAGAGTCGACAACTGTAGTTGTATCATATGTATTGTGTCAACTGTATTGTAACTGACATCAGTTATTATATATATGGGACTTTTTGTTTTATCTATGTTCCGCATTTATATTATCTGTGTTATTTTTATATTTATTGTCCTAAACGAATATAGCCACTGTGTAGTAGCTTTGAGTTTGTATCGGTATGTCGAATTTCCTCCTGAAATAAAAATGCATGTTATACTATTTGACATATCGGTGCTCGCACAAAGCAATTACACTGATGGTCGCTCCTCAACAGCCTTATTCTCCATGCTAGTTGACAACATTACAACGTAGTGTTCTTGTCTAGCGTGGGTATAGAGGTGGGGCGTCACATTTTATTTAGTAAATTTTGAGTTATGTCCAAATCAAGTTTTCAGAAACGTCGCATTTGGCGGTTCGAAAACCAAAGTGGTAAAATCATGAAAATAGATATTTTAAAATCTTTAAAAATATGAAATAAATTCCGTAAATATATTAACATGTTTTAAAATGGATTTGATTTATTAAAATGGACATATGTGGAATGAAATTACATTTTGATCAAAGAAGCTTTAAAACACTATTCACAGCACTTTTTGGTAACTTTTGAAATTAAAATTTAAACCTGGGATTTTCTTCCCAAATCTTTTGCAAATGTTTTTCAAATAATATATCAAGTATTTAAAAAAATTTAGAGTTGATCAAATAACTTTCCACCTTACTGGTAATAGAGAGATAGTCTCCAGACACGAGCTTGGACCACCAGTGTTTAGGTTCCGCTCTAGCTATCCGGGCTAGCCCGACGGAGGGGATAGTTAAATTGATTTACTTGGACCGCATTTTACTAAGTTAAAAGTGAAGAGATTTAGAGTTTTTCAAAAGTTAAACAAGATTTTAAAATATGATTTTGTGGTATAGAGAATACCCTAGTTAAACTCTGTATTAAATTCCACGAAGGGAACTCTTACTATCCATGTGAATTTAAAAGGTGATTTCACCATTATTCGGCGAATAGTACAGGTTGAATATGGAAATTAGTATTGGGTATAATCAATCTAAAATTTATGGATCTCTATTATTCAATACTATTTGGTTTGGGTTTACAGTAAACGATGTCTTAAATAACATTGTTTTTGACCCATTAAAGAAATGTTTTGGAAATGTGAAATCTTCATTAAGATTTGAATTTTACTTTTTCTAAATAATTAAAGATGAAATGTTTTGGTATTTCCAAAGTTAAAAAGGGGTTTTAATTAACCCAAGGATTTGATAAAAGAGGTTTAATTAGCCCGTATATACTAAAACAGAATATGATTTAAAGATGTATATCTCTAAAGAGATATTGATTGATTGAATTATAATCACCCATATACTTGACATCTTTTATCGATAATTGGTTCGAAGAAACCAGGGTGGATTTGGGTGATTCCTATCCAAAATCCACTTCGAACCAATATACGTTCGATAGTGAAAACATCTTGAGAATAATGATTTTGAAGATGGAGATCGTTATAATGTAGGGCTGCTAGCCACTAACCTCTGGGGTAATTCCCTTATCATATATGTGGTGGTAGTGGTTCCTTCAATTTGAAATCTTCAGTGCAAAGACTACTCACTACTAATCCTATGGGTGATTCCCAATAGGATGTAGTAGGAGAAGTGCCTTCAGTTTGTCCTTTGCCTAGACAACTTGTATGGCTGAGATCTGACATTGCATTTCTATGACCACGTATATTGGTTTTTACAAATGTACATCTGTTTGGTGATGTATAAGGTAACCCCTCTTATACTTAATACCCTTCTCTGAGACATACGAGCTTAGAGGTTGACCTTTTGTGGAAACCAATTAGTGTGTTGTTGGAAATGGCAATGTGGCATTCAAAGTAGGATTTGTTCTGTGAAAGGTAAAACGTTACTTTAAGCCTTGCACAACGGGATTGACAAAAACAGGGTAGATGCGGCAGGGCTAAGTGGGTTATTCCCTTTAGGATATAGTCATCACCTTTCTAGATTAACCTCTATATTTCGAGTTTGTTGTGTATGCTGTGGCCACGGATAGGTCGGGAATGACCAGGATGATGGCGCATTCGGTACTATCTATGGTAAAGGTAGGCCAGTTCTGTAGTGGTAGAGATTGGAGCCTCGGTTGACTCCCTCTAGAGATGTAGTGTAGGATGGAACTCCCTTACCTTGTCACTGTATGGAATCCATTCTCCAATACGAGCCTTTACGGTTTTAGTTGTAGAATCTAGTATAATGGAATTTAATTAATGTAACAATTTCAGCTAAGACTATATATATTTATTTGAAAGAATTATCAAAAAATATCATTAAAAATACTATCTCTGATTTTGCGTAGCAAATTATTTGGTTATCAAAAGGTAAAAACTCATCCGGGTTTATGCATGGCACGGTCTTATGAGATACCCTTAGTTTTCAAAAATATTTGTGTTTTGAGTTTTCTCACACCAGTCCCATGAGTGACCCGAGGTTTATTTTCTTTTCCCTTAAATTCTAGGTGCAAATTTTTCCGGGCAGCTAAGTAGTCCAGGTCTAGCTGGGAACATTTTGGAGGAACTTGGAGCAGGAACTGGAGTTTCCTTTGTAGATAGTTATCAATTTCCATTTCAGCTACATTTGTTTACTCTTTGTATTCAAAACTAGTAGGCAGAGATTTATAACTGTACAGGCAGAGATTGGGATAGATCTGATGTATTACTTAAAATTTCCGCTATAAAGAATATATATTGGAATAATATATGTTATTCTATTCGTGTAAAATTATGTTCTATCTTTATTTTTCTTTTTACCTTCGATCCGTCTTTTCGGAACTTAGATTTGCGGCACGTGAATATTGTAATGAACCACTTTTTCCGAACAGTTTAAGCGGAGAATTAACCACACATGATCCACTCAAATTGAACGGAAAGGCGGATAATTAGAGGAAAGAAAGAAGAAAGAAGAGAGAGCAAGAAAACTAATAGCATAGAATCTCATAGCGGAATGAATAATCTATAATATACAATAAATCTTTACACAAAACAAACTATAATATATGTATATACAAACATCAATCAGAGTATATTAACCTATCTCAGCCCGGACAGTTATAACAACATGTTCTCACAATTGCTGATAAGTATAACAATGAATGCAGCGGAAAATTAAACATCTACTCAAATATGTCTATGGGCCTCCAGCTCGTCTCCTAAAACTCCAAAGCATCCAAACTAATTTGTAATATGCTCGGTTTGACCCTAGCATTACAACTAAATAGCACCCGAGTCAGTCTGGTAAACTAGCATGAGATAAACACACCCAGATGGAATTTTAATGTTTATCAAAGATCTTTTGAAAATAAAGGTATCTCGTAGGACCACACCGGACATAAACACAGATGTGTTTTTACCTTACGATAACAAAAACATTTTCTATAGAAAATCCATTGATATTATAATAATGTCTAGGGGTCAAAATAAAATATGAATATTACTGGAATGCTTTCATCTTACATTTCAACATAGTTGGACACAATTAAGTCTGTACGGCGCTTATTGAAGAATGGATTCCATACAACGACTGAGCTACTGGGGTACCATCCATCATGGTGCATCTCTAAATAAAATAACACCAAGGTCGAACCTATCAACCCCTGCCAACACAAAACCAGCCTACTCTTTACTAGATAGCACCGAATATGATTACCTCTCCATTAATGGGCACCAAAGCATACAACTGAGAGATAATATCGACTTTAGATAGGGATGATCATACCCTTCTTGGGAGCGACCCACTTAGCCCTGCTGCATCTCCCATGTTTTAGTCATTCTTGGTTGATGAGGCTTGAGACTATGTTTTACCTTTTATATAGAAATTCCCACTTGGAATGTTAACACTACACTCCAAGCAACAATGCAATGCCAGCATTCATACATACAAGTTTATTCTCGAACTGAACAAAACGCTTGAGAGCTCCGTCTTCAATTTCGTCATCTTCAAGATGTCTTCACTTCGAAATGCTTGAGTCGTATCGAAGTGTTTTTCGGATCCCGGTCTCTTCGAAACAAATTCTGATAGTTTTCGGTAAACTCAACCCCAACTCTTTAGGAAATAAACAGTCAAAGATAAGAGTGGAGATCACCTCTTAACCATTAGTAGATGGATTTCATTTTCATTTATCCTAGGAGATGAAAATATATTTATAGGAATAGTACAACATCATTGGAAATGACTGTGTCATATAACTCACGTGTTTCTCCTAGATATTTTCAAAGTTACGTTTTGGGTCCAAATTCGATAGTCGGTTATTTAACTATCTAACGAACAAACATTCAAATCAGGGATTTATATCCATAGGGAAAACTACATTGGTTAAGCACATAAGTAACCACTAGCTTCCTTAATTAATCCTTTATTTATTTAAATTCACTTTGTAAATATTTGTATCAAAATAATTTTACAAAGATATATCCACAAATCCTTATATTTTCAATACTTAGAAAACAACCATATACTTATCTCAACGGTATAAGAATATTCACCAAACACTGAGGAAGATATCCTTTTATACAATTCTAAAATCGTTTATAAACTCCATTAAAATTTCTAAAACATTTTATACTATTTTATAAATCTCTGGAACCATTTATAAAACTCTTTTATACATTCCTAAAATCATTTAGGACCCCTTTATAAATCCATAAACATGTTTATAAAATTCTTTTTTTTTAATTATAAACCCATTTATAGAATTCTTTTATAAATATCTAAAACCATTTATAATACTCTTTTTACTTTGTAAACAATTTCCTTTAAGTTTTCCAAACCCTGTTATAAGATTCCTCTTATAAAACGTAAATCTGTTTACACAATTCTATTTATAAGTCTCGAAAACACTTATAAATATACTCTAATCATTTACTTTAGAGCACTATTATAATAATAATAATAATAATTAATGGTAAACATTATAAATAAATAATAATTATTATTAACTTTGGATTGTCCTAATAATAACTAATAATTCAAAACATTAGTAAAAAAACAATAATAGTTAAACTTTATCATTACATTAAATAATAATAATTAACATCCAAAATATTATTAATAATCATCTATATTACTAATAATTCAAAATATTATTAACTTCCAAAATATTATTAAAAATAATAATCATCATTATTAATTTCATACCATATTAATTATTTGAATAATTAACTTTTCAAAATAGTAAAATATTGATAAATATCTTCAAAACGACATTAAATATAAATAAATAACTTTAAACACTATTAATTATAAATAAGTAATTTTAAAATAATATTAAATATAAATACCTGAATTTTTAAAATAATGTTAAATATAATAAATAACTTAGAAAAAGATAGATAAATAGGTTGGAATAAAATAGAAATTAAATTCTTTAAAACAAAATATTTTCAAAACCCAATTTCGGATTTAAAATCATTTCCTGTCCCAAAGTTCAACTCCAATTCCAACGACAATTTATAGTATGTTTTTTTAAAATACTAATTTTGAGGCCAATAGTCACCCAACGCTTAACCAATATCGATATTGAGCATATAGCAATGCAATAACTCATAGTGTCAAACAATCAGGTTCTGATATCCAAAAAAAATCATATGACAAGAACATTATTGAAATTAAAATCAACAATAGTGAGGAATCCCGTTAGATCCCTCCAACCTGTTCTCATGCTCATAAACAGTATATAATTACAGAATATGGGTCATCCGCTCCAAGGGCGGGAATAAATCCAAACCAACTAATAAAACAGTAAATCATCCAAACATCCGATCAACAATTTTTATCAACTATATAATATTACTGGTTAACCAAAAAGATGAGATTAACTCACAATTATTACCGTTATCGTTGAGCCATTTCGGATTCCATCTAAATCGAATAATGTTCGACTTATCACGAAATTCAACTAGCTCCAAACCAATCCCATCAAACTCTATTTCAGAATTCTTGTCTTTGTGAGCCGAACGCGACTGACTGCGTTCGATTTGGACCTAGTATGGATATGTTATCGCATAAATAAGATTCCCAATTTAAATAATATAATTGTTTTAGTTAATTACATTATTAACTTTAATTAATCAACCTCAAATCTTTCTCTCATCGTTCAAAATCCCAGGCCCGCTCCTTAAACTTCGACCGCGACTTCCCTTCCAATGCTGATGCCGCCTCGTTCCAACTTAGACCACCCTACACAGCCAAAAGACGGCATAGCTTTCCCTGATTCGATTGCGACCAGTCCCACCTTTAACCATGGCCAGTAGCTCAAGAATGAGCCGAAGTTCCATTTGCCGTTCATCTCGGCATTACCGTCGCCTCATGCGATGCCTGACCACCACGTCCACACCAGAGCTCCGCCTCGATGCCCTCTTCCCATTAACACCGATCTCACCTCCCAAGATCCCTTGTAGCACCACCCCGAGGTCCAAGATCTCGTTTGTCGTCGAACTACCATCATCGCCGCCACCATCCACTTCAGCACCATCCAACCGTTGGTTAAGTTCGTACTGACCTCGCGACCTACTTTCTAGTTGGGGTCGTGGGCTAAAAACGCCACGACCGACTCCGATGATCTATGGCTGTTGGAGTAGCCATTTGAAATATATTTTTTTTAGCTTACTGGTATGAAATATGGAAGGCAGCAAAAGTTTTAAAAAGGGAAAGTAGGTATGGCCTAGTGTTTGCTAGCATGGGTAGGGTGTGGCTCAGTTGATGTGGGTATGGGCTAGTGGTGTGTGTGTATGTTAAAAAATATCCATCCTGATGCACTCAAATTCTCGAACCCTAAATGAGGTGTGCTGCTTGGCATTCTATATGTAATACCCCTATTTCTAACACAATGGAACTAGTTTCGAGGCCTGATTCGATCATACATAGAAGATAGCTTTTCAAACCCAGTTATATTATATAAATTCCTAAAATTAATTTCTACGCGTTTCAATCTCAAGCGACCAAACGATACTTCCGATTGCCACGAAAATCGATGGCATACAATAGTTCATTATTACGGATCTAATGAAACTAGCTACGTCGAAGTCTGAGACAGTACCCAGGAAGGATATTTTTACACGTCAATTAAAACAAATTATTATAAAAACCAAATTAATCACTTTTAAATCTAAATTAAATGTTTACCTTCTTCACTCGTATTCAAATAGAATTTAAATCAACTTTAGAAATCATTTTCATTATTACTAAATCCTAGGTTAAATTATTTAAACAAATTCCAATATTAAAATTACTATTCCAATAAATCCTTATATTTGAAATTTAAGCCATTTAACTAATAAAAATAATAATTCCATATTTAAAATCAGTTAATTATTCCAAATTCAAATAAAAAAAATTCTGGGTCATTACATTCTTCCCTCCTTAAAAGAATTTCATCCTCGAAATTTTTTTTTTGAGAGAGACAGGTGTGTAGCGTGATACTACACAGCCGGTTAAGTAGTTATATTAAATATTTATAAGAGATCGATCGACAAGCCCGATCGATGGCCAAAATAGAGTCATAAAGCAACAATATCCAACTAAAGTATTAGAGTAACATAGTCAAGAGATCACAGAATATTACAAATATCAGTTAACTAAGAGCCCTCGGTAGGCGAAGTCTACCTGCGCGGTGATGCGCTAGTGCTACCTTGAGATTCTGCTGGCTGTGGGCTGCGGGACGGGAGGCTCAGTCGGAAAGGCACGGAGGAGCTCTGACCTGTTAGAGAGGAGAAAAAGTGAGTGATTCTTCTACAGGTCCCGCTAAAGTGGCGTAAAGGTTTCCCAAACACATGTGCATTTCGCTCTTTCCAAATGCACCAACTGAAGATTGATAGGTAAATGTCCATCAGCACGTTCTGCTGGTTATACTGCCAATATTCGAAGAAGGGGGTCGAGGTGGGGATATACCCCAATAGGTAAGCGCTGGTTGCAGCCCAAATTGAGTAGGTGAAGTCACAATCGAACAAAAGGTGGGTGATAGATTCATCATGAGTGGAACAAAAGGTGGGTGATAGATTCATCCTCGAAATTAGCAAGCAAGAAAATGCCCAAACCCATTACCCGTTTCAAAACCAATTTGTTGAAAAAGATACCCAAATTCTTTTAAGTCTTTAACTTCATTCACAGTTACTAACTACTACCATTCCAAGTCATAACATAAACATCCAATTTTAGCTATCAAAAATTTCCCAAAATTTTCAAAAAATTTCGAACACCATAAATTCTCAGAAAATTTCGCCAGCGTCTCCTTTTCGCAGCTAGATCGGAACAATAACAAATCGCCACTACAGGCCCAAACGAACAAAAGAAAACAAAAGCCAAGTGGCTCAATCATAAAAAATCAAACCAAACAACAATATAAATGTGTACCTTTCAATCAGGCAACTAAATTTTACTTATAAAATCAAAGGCATCAAACTAGCTTTTGCTTCCATATACCTGCATCTTATTTACCAATGACATCCAATCATATAGTCCATAATCATATTATTTTTTACTTTCAATTGTCAATATTCACTTTACAAAAGCCTGTGCGATGTACATATACCATACATACACAATACCAAATCCGATCGCTCGCTCAATCACACAATTTCACTTCCAAACTAGTATCGTTCACACGACCACTGTAACGACCCGCCATTTCGAACCATTCAAATCGACCATCATCCACATATGCCAGACTTAAATTGCTCAAAACAGCATATTGTTAATTTATATTTGGCAAAACTCAGCATATACAGTAAATAAATCAATCACAGAATCACAGACACAGAGTAATATAACAATAAGTAGCGGAATAGATAAATAGGAGTTCATGAAGCTACTATATAAACATTAGAGTTTTTTAAATAAATACAACAGATATCTCGAATACACAGGAGTTACTAATACAAATGCCAATGACAAGTCTGAACAAACAACCGGAATAAACTGACGTAACTGGAAAGCTGAATAGACAAAGACCGATCTTTAATCAAAGCTCCAAACCCCAAAGGCAAGTCTCAAATGCTGTGACACTCAGTCTGACCCGAGCATAAAGCAAAACATAAAACACTCGAGTCAGGATTAACATTCTTATACCAATAAATTCAACTCAGGTGAATGTCAAGTGAAATACAAAATAACTTAAAGGATGTTTGGGATTCCCATCCTCTAAGGATCCGTTAAACTATCTACATACACAGTACAATACGCTACATAGATAATGTCTATAGTAAAGTAAACTATTAAAATATCGTTAAGGCGTTACCCATATCCCCCTTAACACATTTTTATATATTCCCGTAATCTATACAGTACCGTAATTCCTCCATAAACTAGAGGGCTATCAGAGGGCACTCCATAGGTATGGTACAAACCAAAATCGTAGAAGGCACGATAAGGCATGTGACAAGGCACCTGAGGCAATGCCAGGGTAGGATTCTACCGTTTGCGGGTCCGGACTGGTGGTAACTCATAGCAGCTACTACCGCACACCTTGAGACACACTCCCATAATCAAAGGTGCACCCAATCAAATCACAAAATAGAATGGTATCGAAGAAGCATGCTCGATCGGAGGTGCGACCTCACTTGGCCCGGCGTGGCTCCTATTTTAGTCACATCAAGCCAACTCGCGGGAGTCAGGGCTACATTCTCATTCAGAATCGTCGCCAAACCATCCTACTTCGTTCTGGAATCACCACCACGTGCACAGTTCATAAAGTGGTTTCGGTAGTGGTAGAGAGTATGACAATATCCGATCCCGGTCTCTTTAACAACCAACCGCTTACTTCACACCGTGGTCGTTTTATTTCAAAACAGTTCATACTTCATATCAAAATATCATATTCATTTCAAAATCATATCACTTTCGAAATCATATCACTTTCAAAATCATTATTTCACTTTCAAAATAGTTCAAACCATCATATCAAAATATTCGCATTTAAATCCATTAAATCTAAATCATAACAGTTCCAACTTAAAACAGTTTAAATATTAAAAATAGTATATATAATTTGAAATAGTTATAAATTAAAAACAGTTTATATTTAAAATAGGTTATAGATTTAAAATAGTTTATATATTAAAAAGAGTTTATATTGAAAATAGTTTCAAGTTAGAATAGTTTATTCCAATTTCACAAATCAATTCAAATCAACTTTAGTTACTAATTCAACTTAAATAAATCTCAGTTCAACAATTTCAAATTCTCATAAAACCATTCAAATTTATATCAATTTCAAATCCAGGTTTGAACTACAAAAATTTAAACCACTTTTAATTCAATAGATTTCAAAGTTTACATATTCAAACAATTTACAATAGCTCAATTTGATAAATTTCATTTATATTTCAAAATTTAACTTTAATCTTATTTAAATTTGAAAATATTCACTTAATCTTATTTCATTGATAAAGAAGAATTAATAAATATTCACTTAATCTTAAATTTGAAAAAATTCAACTTTAATCTTATTTCATTGATAAAGAAGAATTAAATTTGTTGAAAAATATGATTATAATAAAAGACTATTCAAATTTATGGTTTTAGAAATTGTAAATTGAAGATAATTGGATAATAAGATAATGAATTTAGAAATAGTTAAGATTGATTTTAGTGAAATCAAATGGATTAAATCAATTATTGAATATCAATTAATTTAAATTGGAATTTATATGGTTTAAATTAATTGTTATTTTGTGTTTCAAATCTGTTTTTCTTTCTGGTTGTTCTATTCTCCTACCTCGTTCCTTTTCGAGGATGAAAAGTTTTGAGTGGGGGAGAGTGTAACGACCCGTAAATTTTAAATAATTTTTATTTGTTTATTTAATATATTTAATTGAAATTTGTGAAATTTTAAACAATAAAATTTTGAAATTTAAATTTGATATTTGAAATGCGTCCGTTTTAACATAGCAACTGGTAAATTTTCATCAGAAAATTTGGAAGCTTATTTTCTAGTGTAATTTTATTTCAATTTATATCAGTTAAAATTGATGAATTTAAAAGTGTTCCGAAACCTAAATATGTCAACATGAGAAAATTTATTTGGAACACTCTGAATAAGACTGCGTAATCCGTTTCGCGAAATTTGGACGTTTCTAGCTCTGTTTGGATTTTTCCGTACGGGATAGCAATGTATATCAGTGTCTGCATCGACTTTTGAATGGATAATCGTATCGCTGATATCTGTAGACCGTTTTGATCGTCTTGTCGTGCTGATCTCTGCGTTATATCCAACTCTGTGTTTTGAAGTCTGGTATGCGACGGAATCTGTAAACATCGGTAATTGTACCGGTACCAGTTTTATAAACTTTTGTTAGCTTTTGTCCTTCGAGTTACCCACGTGAATTGATGAGCTTTATAACTTCATCCAGCTGTTTGATTGATGACTTTTGCTTTTCCCTATCTTTGATTTTGTTTTGGTTCGTTCAAAATTATCTGTGACCCTTCATTTGAGCATATGTTATATATATAAAGTTATATTTATTTTAGCTTTGCCTTCAGATATTCTTCTTCTTCCATTTACATTTCTTTTCTCCACCATTTCCCTTGTCCTTGTTCGGCTGCCGCAACATTCTCGATGGGAACCCGTGCTACTTCCCCAGCATCACGTTTCCCTCTCTCCCCACCTCAACATCTTTTCCTCCAAGCCGAGCCCACGTCCTCCTGACCAATGCCGGCCCTCAATCTCCTCTCAGCCGTGAAACCATTACCACCGTTCCAAAGTAACCGATCCTCACAAGCCTACCACCTTTTCTTTTTCCTCTTCCCTTCTCTACCGATCGGCCTCGCCTCCCGCCTCGCATCATCTCCAGATCCACACGGCCTCCCATAGCCGACAACCCCTTTTGGCCGCATCCCCATGGCCGCACGGCCTTGTTTCCTCCGCATCTTCGTCTACTCGAAGCTCGAGCGATCTCGCGCTTCCAGTTTTCCTCCTCTTTGTGATTATTTTTGGTATGCATATTTTAGTTAAACATTAATATTTATATATATTATTGTACTGCTGTGTATAATAGATTCTATATATTATATGAAATGAAGTTATATTGAGTCTATACATATGTTTTATATATACTAGTTAATATATATTCTCTGATGAGTTTTAAGCTTGTAGTGTTAGCTGTTGTTATATATGTTAACTAAAGTTTGTATTGATTATCAATACTATGTTCGCATATATATACATATTGGCCTTATAATATTAACCTATTATATATATATATATATAAGTTATATACTTTTATATAATCTGTCTGAAGATAAGTATGTTTTGTAGTTCTACTAGTAGATGCGATGTATATATCCTTTTATCTAGTATATGTTAGTATATTTATACATATGTCGTCAGTGATATATATATATATACATATATATATATATATATATGATAGTCATTTTATAACTTATTGATAGTTTGTTTTATGAATAGGTTTCGTAATGTAAAGTATATAAAATTTTAAGATCTTTATATATATTTTGATATAAATAATGCGTTTGCAGTACTGTTTTACTATTGGTTTTAAACGTTATATATATATATATAGTTATATGTTTTTATGTTCGTTCATATTGATTTATATATAGTATTTTTAAAGCTTCTGGTTATATATTTTGGTTATAAACGAAATCTGCATACCTGTTATATACAGAGATAAGTCGGTTTAATTAATATAATATATATATATATATCTCATTTATGTTCATGTATGTTACAGTATTTTACTATATATTTGTACGTTATGTTCTATATAAGTAAGCTAGTTTGTTTACATATAATATGTTTAAATTTCATATATATATATATATAAGAATGTAGTGGCCGCTGTTTATATATTTATATATATATATATATAATTATTGTTTGGCTATAGCTATATAGGTGTTTTGATTTTTCTGTTATAGGTTGCGTGTGAGATATTGTATGTTAGTATATAGATTTTATAATATTTGTTTAGCCTACATATATATAAGGTCCGTTAGTTTATAAGTAATATTAGTATAATATGTTTGTTTTACGAATATGGTGTATATATTTATTTCCAATTTATATTATGTAGATATATATTGTTTTATTTATGTGTTTTACTTTGAAACAATGATTTTTGATATATATATATATATATATATTTAATATATTTACATATTTAAGAATATGATTTATATATATAGTTATACATAGCTATATATACATATTCACCTATATCACTTATCTTCATCGATCCAGCTCTGATTTGATTTCGTTTATTCACATTATCAGCTTTGTCCGTCAAATTCGTGCCCATCTCACTTTGCTTTGGAATTCGTAGCTTGCTCAGTTGTAAAACTCTCTAGCCTCGAAAATTGAGCAATCACTCACGATTAACGTTCTTATATTTATTAAATTTGATTTCAATTGAAACGACAATTGAAATATACTGTTGTTAGTCATTTACATTGTTATATATACCATTATCAGTATATGTTCACCTATGACATCTGACACCATTATCTGTTATTTATATTGATGATATATGCATGTTATGTTATTATCATTTCTGCTATCACTCTGCAAGTTCCCTGTTAGTATAGAATTTACTATGGGTTGAAATGATACATACCCGAACGATCTATAGAATAGTTATGAGTTGAAATGATAAACCCAAGTGATTTTCATTGAATTGAATTTGGGATTGCGGGTTGAAATGGTATATACCCGTATATATTTCAACTGCGGATTGAAATGATAAATATCCATATCACTTGACCATAGATAGAAAATTATATACAGACACCGTTGGTCTATATATAAATATTTTGGAAATGATTTCTATGGTTTTGAAAAGAAATATATGGTTTCAATCAATATTGATTTTAAAGATTTATTAAAGTTGATTTAATAAAGTTGATAAATAATATGTTTAAGTATTTATTTAATTTCTATATAGAGTTTATAATGATTAGAAATTGGTTTGAAATTATATTTATTTAAGAATTTTACTTAAATAAGTTTGATTTGAAATTTATAAAATTTGAAATTTTGAAGCTATGATTTTATAACTTGTATTTGATTAAAAGTGATTTAAATGAATATTTCAAGTTTAAATAAATTGAAGGAAATAATCAGTTTATTCTAATTTGGGATTTGTTTTTAAATGATGTTGGATTTATTGATTGAATATTTCAAACTAAATAATAGTAAAGTGAATCTGATATATATATATATATATATATATGAAATTATCGAATTTAGTTTTGAAATGTTGAATATTTAAAGCTTTGAAATATATTGAAATTGAAATGGCTTGTTTTATGGTTCAAATATGTATTTGAAATCGATATTTTTGAAATGGGTTATTTAGAAACTAAATCGAATTGAAATTGATGATTTGAATTTGATTAAAATTGAAATTTGGAATTTGAGTTGATTTTGAATCAATTTGTGGAATTTGTGGAAGCTATTTTTATATAAAGTATTTTAAAACCATATCTAAAATTATTTATATTTTACTTTATAAATTATTTTAATATAAACTATTTTAATATAAATCATTTTAAATATAAATTATTTTATTATAAACTATTTTAACTTATAACTATTTTATATAAGCTATTTTTATTTTATAAACCATTTTATTTTATATACTATTATTAATATCTAAATTGTTTGAAGGAAAGTGTTATGGTTTCAAAGTGTTATGATTTCCAAAGTTATGAATTTCAAAGTATTATGATTTCCAAAGTATCATTATTTCAAATTGTTTTGGTTTCGAAAGTATGATATCTTTGAAAGTACGATGATTTTGGAAGTGAATATTTTTGAAATGGAAATGATATCGTATTGATATGGATTTTTGAAATGGAAATGATATTTAGTTTTGAAGTATAAATTTTTTTGAAATGACCGTGGTGTTATAATAACGTTTGGTTGTTAAAGAGACTGGGATCGGATATTGTCATACTCTCTGCCAATACCGAAAACCACTTTAACAACTGTGTACGCGGTGGAGATTCTAGAATGAAGTAGGATGGTGGCGACGATCCTATATGAGGTATATACGTGGACCCGACTCCTGTGAGTTGGCATAAGGGGGCTAAAACAAGAGCGATCGACGGGCCAACGAGGTAGCACATCTGATCAGACACATTTCTTCGATACTATTCTATTACTTTGTGATTGAGTTGGTGGTCACCCTTCGATTTTTGATTTGGGAGTGTGTTCCGAGGTGGGCGGTAGTGGCTGCTATGCGTTTCCACCAGCCCGGTTGCGTAATTGGTATATCTACCCTGGCATTGCCTAGTTGTGCCGTGTCACCTACCATATCGAGCTTTACTACGAGTTTGGATTTGTGTCGTAGCCTGTGGAGTATTGAGGGTAGCTCCCGATCTGGGGGTATGCTGATACTGGATAGACTACTGGGACTATTATGTGTTAAGGGCTATATGGGTAACCACTTAACGCTATTTAAAAGTAAGTTTATTTTACTATTAGACACTATTATAATACCGAATATTACTACATTGTAGATAGTTTAACGGATACTTAGAGGATGGTTATCCCAAACATCCTTTAAGTTACTTGTATTTCAGTTGATATTTCACTTGAGTTGGATTTATTAATATAAGAATGTTAATCCTGACTCGAGTGTTTTGTGTTTTGCTTTATGCTCGGGTCAGACTGAGTGGTTCAATGTTCGAGACTCACCTTTGGAGCTGGTGCTTCGCTTGGAGATCCAGCTATTTATGCTGCTTTCAGTTGTACAGTTGATTCCAGTGATGTAATTAGTTGTATTGAGACATCTACACTACAACAAAAATACACTATTACAACTGTAGTTTTACAACTGCCAAAAACTGCCAGTTGTAATAAAGGTTTTTTACAACTCTTTTTTTCAGAAAGTTGTAATAAAATTATTTTCAACAACTCTTTTATTCTGCCAGTTGTAATAGATGCCAATTACAACCTTTCTTATTTTGCCAGTTGTAATAGATGCACATTTTTACAACTGTTTTTTTGCTAGTTCTAGTAGATGCTTATTACAACCTTTTCGTTTGCCAGTTGTAATAGATACATATTTTTAACAACTCTTCTTTTTTGTCAGTTGTAATAGATAACTCACGAAAAGTTGGCACCAACCCACGAAATCTTGGTGGCAAAGATATGAAAGTTAGATGGGAAATAGTGAAAAATTGGCTCTAAACTGAAATTTAGGCGGGAAATAATGAATATTAATCTCACTACTTACCAAATTCTCGCCCACTCGTGCCTCCTCTCAAACTATTCCTTACCCAAATCAAAATCGATCCCAAACTCTTTCTTCCCTTAAACAAAGTTGCAGCTTAAAAATTATCGTCTTCATCCCCCTAATTACCGAATCCTAATTGTAAATTCACTAGTCCTCTCAAATTATTATACCTTGTCACCCTCTAATTTGTGATTCATGAAATTTACCAAGTTACGCCTCAAATCAACAAATTTGCGCCTCAAATTAACAAAATTCTCTATCAAATTAACAAAATTATGCCTTAAATTTCTACGTCATCAAATTTGTGCCCAGTTCTCGTCTAAGTTCATGATGCTTCCAAAGCATCTCTACAACTGGAGGGTGATTTCGAGCAAGGGTCTGGAAGGTTGCGGATTTGAAGGTTTGGTGATGTGATTAGGGTGATTCGGTTGCAAAACTTCGGGTTTGGATGAGATGACATGATGTATTGGCAGTGGAGGGTGCGTGTGTGCATGTTCTCTTGAGTTCGACTGACTTGTATTGATAGAGTGGTTCACTCACTTGTATTGGAAGCCACTGATTGGAGAAAAACCTGGAATGCTTATTTCAATACCTTACCATGTCAGATTTATATAGGCAGAGTATCTTCTGGCTTACTGAATAGCAGAGTAAGTCTTAGTTTTTGTTGTTGTATATCCACAGTTCTACAATGCATTTAGAAAAGCTTATCCCAACCTCAAATTGATTTCCAACTGTGATGCAACTCTACAGCCATTGAAGGACCAAGCTGATTTATTTGACTTTCATGTATGTATTTGTACATTAATGTTTGAGTAGGATTATTTTCCTATAGATGCTAACTAAAAATTTAAACATGACCAAATTTTCTTTTTGTTTGATTCGGCAGCCATATATGGGTTATGATGGAATGTTCAATCTGAATACTAAATTTGATAATTTCAACAGGAGGGGACCAAAGGTTATTAGCTATTATTTACTAAGTGAAATTGGTGTAATATAGTTGTTTCACTAATGTATGTTTGTTCAACTTTTTTAAGGTTTTCGTGAGTGAGTACGCCGTTACTAGTCCTGATTGTGGAATAGGATGCTTCCATGGCGCTCTAAGTGAAGCTGCGTTTTATATTGGCTTGGAAAGAAACAGGTATAGTAAACACATACATGCTTAACCAACAAAAATGAATGGTTAAAAGATATGACAGGTTACTTTCATCCATTTCCATGTTATTTTCCATATTATAGTTCTCGTCGACTTAAACAAATATATTTCTAAATATGTGGTGTTTCGGTTTATGATTTTGCAGTGATATTGTTGAGCTAGCATGTTACGCTCCCCCTTTTGCCAATGTACATGATATTGGGTAACGTATCTCTCTATTTTATATTATTCTGTTAACGCAAACAATGCAGATTTTATCTTTATAACATATGTGTTGTATAACTAACTTTTTTATATTAATGTCTTTACATCATGTAGTTGGAGACCAGATGCTATCTGGTTTAATAGCTGGCAATCTTTTGGATCGCCTAGTTATTGGGTGCAATATATGGTTAAAGAATCCAGTGGTGCAACCCTTCTTTCGTCTACACTCGAAACAAATTCTTCTGCAAAAGTCATTGCATCTGCTATTATTTCCCATAATGTTACATCAAAAGTTAACAAAATCAAAGTAAAAGTAAGTCAATTTGATCTAAAGGTGAACTAGTAACTCTGGTATAAGAGTATAATGGTGAACTAGTAACTCCTTGACGACCTGTAGGGGTTTGAGTATTAGATTTATCATTTCCTTTTTTAAAAGTTTATGGGCTGTTAGGCTTGTGACCTGAAGGTGAGGTGTATAATGTATGTGTATTGTATATACGCGTGTATGGATATTTAGTTATTTAATAAAAGTACCCATGTTCAAAAAAAAGATTTGAGAAGATACAATGTATGGCTATGTTGATTGTATATGTCGCATTAAAGTCTCAAACAAGAATTTTTGTCTCTAATTTGGATTTGGTATTTGATTTCCATTGGCTATGTAAATAAATTCTTATAAGCTACAGTAATATAAATACAAGAAATTTTTTAATTTTTAATTTTGCATTCTTTTTGCCACAACTGCCAATAGCGGTTGTAAAAGGGTCATTTTCAACTGACAATGGCAGTTGTAAAAGATTACTTTACAACAGTGATAGGCAGTTGTAAAAAATTATTTTATAACTGTCGAATACCGTTGTAAAAAAATATGGCTCTATTACAACTCCGGATAAAACGACAGGCGGACGCTAGTTGAAATAGACCTATTACAACTGTTTTTGGCAGTTGTAAAATGATGTTTTTGTTGTAGTGCTATGTATTCGTGACTTCTGTTGTATCTTGTTTAACTCTGATATATATACATAGTAGCTTCATGAACTACTATTCTTTTGTTTCCGCTGCATTATTGTTATATTACTCTGTGTCTGTGATCTGTGATTATTTTATTTACTGTATATGCTGAGTTTTGCCAAATTTAAATTAAAAATCTGATATTTTGAGCAATTCAAATCCGACATGTATGGATGCAAATGGTGGAAAATTTCAGGTCGTTACAAAGTTGGTCATTCCCAATTAGGGCATGATCATTCCCTTCTAGATATATTTCTTCCCGCTATGACGTTAAGGATGTAAATTAATGTGGATGTATGCAAAGAGAGCTCTCGGATAAAGGTCGGTAACGACCGGGGGATGATATATTCGGTACTATCTAGATACAGAGATAGGTCGGTCTTATGTTGGTAGAGGATCCTTTGTGATGGTCCTCGGTACATTCCTCTAGAGATGTACTGTCGGAAGGTAGTCCCTTCACCTGGTCATTTGTATGGAAATCCATTCTCCAATAAGAACCTATAGTTTGGTTTGTAAAACCTAGTATGCTGGAATTTGGTAATGGTAACAATTTCAGCTAAGATTAATAAGTTTATTTGCAAATGTTTTCAAAGAAAGTCATTAAAAATAATATCCCCAAATTTTACGTAATAAAGAGTTTTAATTATCATAAGGTAAAAACCCGTTCCGTGTTTATGTGCGACGTGGTCTTATGAGATACCTTTTTGTTTCATAACATCGTACTTTGAGTTCTCACACACCAGTCCCATGACTAACCCGGAGTTTGTTTTCCCTATAAACTCTGGTTGCCTTATTTTTCGGGCAGCCTTGTAGTCAGGATACCTTAGGAGCATTTTGGAGCATGTTGGGGAGCATTTTGGAGAAGTCTTTTGGAGCTATGAAGCTGAAGTACCTTATGTAGATATCCACCCATTTTCCGCTATGTTATGTAGTATGTATTTCCAGCATATGTATGGATAGACAGTTATAACTATCCCGCTGGATTTGTAATTGACTCTGATCATTTATGTATAATTAAAATGTTGAATGCGATGTGAGAATCTATTATTATGTTATCTTCAGATATGTGCTGACCGGTTGCAACCACTAGTTGACTGCTAGCGGTCGATTGGTAGGCGATCGATCGGTCGACTAGTATCGTGAATTATGTCGCTCTATTTATACCATTTCAAACATTCACTTCTCTTTCTCCACCATCCCCTTCTACAATTCATTCCATACATTTATACTTCATGCGAACTACCATATATACCTTCACAAACTCATCAACTCATCCTAAAATCAATCAAACTTCATTAGAAATTGGTTGTTAAGTTACTATAAGTGGATAAACAGAGATGCACAACTACTCTATACACCTTCATATATCATTACATCAACACAAACATATGTATGCGAGTAAATCACTCACCTTGATTTGATGAATTCCCAAATCTTGCTAACATGAACTTACTTTTCTCCTCACTTCCCTTCTTGCTTTTCCAGTAGATTTTCCTTCTTTAAAATTGATGATCAAACCTTGAGGTCAACTTGTTATCATGGTATAGAGATCGTAAAGAAGCTATCATTTGAGTTGTTGAAATTTATAGATTTTATTTTGAATTTAGTTTGAGATTTTATGTGGTAGGGTTTGGAGGCTTTATTGATTTTCTAAAGTATGAAAATGAGAATGTTTGATTTTTATTTACAGATGGAGGTGAATCATCAGGAGATGGAATGCTCTGGTATTGAAGAAGTTGGAAAAACAATATTTAGGATTTTAGGATTGGGCTTGAGATGTTAGGCATTGGTTTATTTCTCTTTTTCATTTTCTTCCTTTTAATCCAATTTATGAAATAACTAAAATTCATGCCTACTTATTAACTAATTACTCTTTAGTAAATTTCTTACTAATAAATCATATCATAATTAATTTTTTTTACACAACTTATTTCTATTATTTATTTATTTAATCATAATACTTAAATTCATTTACTAATTAATTCCAAACTTCATCAATAAAATACATTCTTTTATCAAAATATTTTTCAATCTTATAAAAAATTAATTTGACATTATATTTCAAATAATTAATTTGTATTTAGATATCTCAAAATTATTAAATAGTTTTTCTTTTAATATTAAATTCTTATCATTTTAATAATATGTTTCCTATCTAATTTTTAAATCATTTCTATAATTCATATTAATTAATTCTATTCACATTTAATACATTAATTATAAATATTTAATTGTTAATTAATCGCTTCTTGACCATGGGTTGTTACAATTCCGTATAGACTTAATACCGTGGAACAACCTATTAGTAGACCACCTAGTAGAATGCACCCTAAGATATGGAAGAAATGAAGAAGCAACTAGTGGAATTTGAGCACAAAAGTTTCACCAAGCCGAGTGGTTTACCGTGGGGAGATTTAGGTATTTATGAAGAAAGTGTTAGAGCAAGATTTCTCGGATTTTAATAAAGACAACTTCATATACTATTGTTAGCAGGAAAACAAAAGAGGCGACTTCAATAGAGCATAAAACTTAAAGATTGCATGCTATAGAGTATCGTTTAAAGAGAAATACTTGAAGACCTTAACTACGCAAGTCTGTTTGTCTTAGATATACTTTGTTAAAACTTATAAGAATCGCATATTAATATCCCAAGTCCTTTATGTTCTTAAAAATAGTTTGTAATAATTTTTTAAGATTTTACTATAATTTTTAAAGGCCTTGTTTGATGGCTTTGGGAACCTGTAGTTTTCACGTACTCCGATGAATCGGTGCATGCGAAAATTAAAGAAATCTTTAGCTTATAAAAGGTTTTCATTTTCCTCAATGGTCACGTTTCTTCTTCCTCTTTCAATCGTGACTTTTTTTTCAGACTTCAATGGCAAACAATATTACTCTTCAATATAAATCTTCAATCTCTATAAATAAAGTTTAGTTTCAAAGGGAAATTCTACTTTTGCTTTCTGAATCTCTTGTATAATTTATAAGCAATTGATTTCTAAAAGCTTTCTTAAATCAACTCTCATAAAAATATAAAATCAGTTTTATGATTCATATAAGTCCTTAAAGTTCCGCATATTTAACTCTAAAAGATTCGTTTGATTTATAGGACCCTATAATGCATTTGGCAAATCAGTGTATTTGGACTCAACTACTATTGAAGATTACTATTGTATTGAGTTGGTAGAAACACCTATTTAGTGGCTTAGTCGTTTTATAGACATATTCCTTTGGGTGAAGTGAGGGTGTTAGTGAGCAAAAATCCAGAATAGAGATTCTGGGACTGGATGTAGAACAGTAGTCCAAATTGATATGAAATCTAGGTGTGCAAGTTTATTTATTTACTTTACTTTATGATTTCCAATTATTTTATTAATATACTTATACAAATAATTTGCTAGCTTAGCCATACATATACGATCCACTAGATTTTCATTTGGTATAGGAGTAGGGGTCATTCATAAACTATAACATAGATTATTGAATAATTTTTAATATGACACATATAAACACTTTTCTTGAAGGTCAACCTACTACACAAACCCCACTATTTACTAGAAGTGACTATAACTTTTGGTCAACTAGGATGAAAATTTATATGAAAGCAAATAGTCTTGAAATTTAGAACGCCATATAGACTCAATATGTAGCTCCGACTACACCATTAAACATGTGGACTCTTAACCAAAAGATAGTTGCTACCAATAATTCATAAACTATGAGTATATTATTTCGTGCTTTAGACTAAAATGAATATATTAAATTAATGATATGCAAAACTACATATGATATTTGGCACACACTACAAGTCACTCATAAAGACATGAATATAGTTAAACAATCTATAATTTTCATGTTAAAAAGCCAGTTCCAATATTTTAGAATGAAAGAAAACGGAAATATATCAGATATGTACTCTTGTCTTCAAGATATCACGCATACACTTATTGGTTTAGGAGAGATCATATATCAATTTGACACGGTTATAAAAAATTTAAACTCATTAACCAATGACTGGGAAAGAAAAGTATTAGCCATCGAAGAGGCTAACGATCTTTCATAACTCAAGATAGAAGAGTTAATTGAAAATTTAATGGCTTATGAAATGAACTTGTAGGCTAAAAAATGCAAAATCAGGAGAATAAAACTATCACACTCTAGGTTGAAGAGGATTCAAAACTCGACGAAGATGAAACGACTTTTATTGCAAAGAACTACATAAAGTTTAAGAAGCAACTAAAGAGAGGCAATAATGGAAACAATAATTCTAGACTTAAATGCTTTGGATGCAA
Organism: Allium fistulosum; assembly: GCA_030737815.1. Classification (NCBI taxonomy): domain Eukaryota; kingdom Viridiplantae; phylum Streptophyta; class Magnoliopsida; order Asparagales; family Amaryllidaceae; genus Allium; species Allium fistulosum. The sequence continues at coordinate 1,032,335,778 of CM060902.1, forward strand.
TAAATTTGGTCACATAATATAGGAATGTCAATTTAGAATAATGGAAAAAAGAAATACGAAAAATACAATAAGAAAAAGAAGCTAGCATTTCAAACCACATTGGATGACTCTGATTCCTCATCATTTTTGGAAAGTGATAACAATAATGAGCAAGCAAATGTATGTTTCATGGCTATAGAGGACAAGGTATAATCTTACTTAACATATAATGAGCTTTTTGAATTTGTGTAGAATTAAAGAAAAGTTTAGAAATTTTTAAAACTCATAAAGAAACTTTACTAATTTAAGTAAAGCTTGATTAAAAATAACAATGCTAAAAGATGGAAAATTGGTTTTTAAAGAAGTTACTGAAAATTGAAAACAATCTTTAGAAAAATCTAACTCTGAAAATGGAATTGAAATATTGTTTCAAGAAAATTTAGAATTATTAAAAGAAAGTGATTCGCTAAAAGATTTAAATAAAAATTTAAAATTTTCTATTCAAAATTTAAACTCTAAAATTAATTATTTAGAAAAATAAAATGATGTTTTAGAATGAAAATTATTAAAATGACTTACATAAAAGAATTAAAGATTTGAAAAATTCACAAAAGTCATTTGAAAGTTTGACTAAGGATGAGCTTAAGACATACAGAAATGAAAACATCAAGTTCAAAAGAAAATTTTGAATTGAATTCAAATACAAAAATTAAAAATATGAAAATTTAGATTTTAAAGAAAAATGGGAAGATTTTAACAAATGTTTCAAATCTTAATAAAGGTCAAGGAAATCTACCAAAGTTGATAAAAATATTAAGACCGGATTATGATAAAAATGGTTTGGGTTTTAAGAAAATTTAAAATACGAATATCCAAAGAAATATAGTCCTCTAGATACAAAATTTTAAAAATCAAATAACATGTCTAAAAAGCAAGTAGATTTTTGAAAAATAAAATGATTAAATTATGGTTTCCAAAGACAAACAACAATTTAATTATAATAAAACATATAGAGAAATTTTCGTTAGATGTTCATAATAATATTAATTATTCTTTCATTGGTTCTACCAAACCATCTTGCGTATGGTTAAGTAAAACTTAATCCAAGAACCCTAACGTAGGAAGTGGGTACCAATAAATTTGTCAATTTTTTGCGGTTATCTACTCACATTAGCAAAAAGAAAAGATGGATTTTGGCTAGTGGATGTTGTAACCACATGACAAGAAACTCCAACATGCTAACGAATATCAAACCAATAGATGGAGGCACTATTTCTTTCGGTTGCAATTTCAAAGAATATATCATCAGAATAGGGGACGTCTGCAATAACAGTAATTAAAATTCACCTTTAATTACAAATGTTTACTTAGTTAAAAATTTGAAACATAATCTCTTAAGTATTAGTCCATTATGTGACAAAGGTTATAAAATAAATTTTGAAAAAGATAATTGTCATATTTGACTAAAATAAAATACTAATTTTTGAAGGATTAACAAAATGAAGTATTTACATTTTAAATATGAAAGTTAACAATGATATTAACATGTGCCTTGTAGCAAACTCTAATGATCCATGGATTTGGCACAAATGTTTCTGTCATATTAACTTTAAATTACTAAATAAATTAGCAAAACACAAAATTGTAAAAGATCTTCTAAAACTGAATTTTAAACTAAGTAATATGTGTGACACTTGTAATATAGGTAATTAAGAAAATCGTCTTTTAAATCTATAAATGGAATACAACTATTCAACCATTAGACTTGCTTCACTTAGATTTATTTAGCTCGACTCAAGTTAGGTCAATAAATATAACAAATACATTATTGTAATAGTTGGTGATTTTTTAAGATATACCTAGACCTTGTTTTAAAGACATAAAAGTGATATTTTAGAAATATTTAAAAATTTCGTAAAAAGAATTCAAAATTTAAAAGATTTTTAAAAATATTAGAAGCGATCATGGAGGAGAATTAGAAAATGACGATTTTACAAATTTTTGTAATAAAAACGGAATCAATCGTAATTTTTCTTTTCCCAAAACACCACAAAAAAATGGTGTATTAGAAAGAAAGAATAGAATTTTACAGGTGCGCTAAAATATTGCTAAATAGCACTACTTTACCTTAGAATTTCTGGATAAATGAAGTCGCTACTAGATGTTATATTCTTAATCGTGTATCAATAAGACCTAAAAGAAAATATACCCCACATGAACTTCTCACTTAAAGAAACCCTAAAATATATTATTTTAGAATTTTTGGAGCAAAATGTTTTATTTTAAATACTAAAGATATCTAGTAAATTTGATTCTAAAGCCTACGAAGGTATTTTAGTCGGTTATTTTGAAAAAAGTAAAGCTTATAGAATTTTCAATAAAAACAATCTGAGAGTATTGAATAAATTCTACACGTTTCTTTTGACGAAAATTTTAATAACTCTGAAGATGTTACTGAAATATCAAGTATATAAAATCTACAAATACCACTCAAAATTCAAAACAAGATAACTTTAATGAAAATTCTTGAGAAATATATGAACTTTTAGAACAAAACATAACCAAATATCCCCCTCGAATTTTAAAAGATCACTTACCAAAAATATTTTAAGCGATGTATGTACAAAAGTTTTAACTAGAAGAAAATTAAATGAAACGAGTGACATGGCTTTTATTTCAACTATAAAACTTAAGAACTATTGTAATGACCCGACCTTCTATTACCAGAAAGTCGCATCATCTATAAGAAAGAAAGGGATAGAAATGAGAAAAGATAGAGAAGAAAGAACTAAACAACATCAGAATCTCACAGCGGAACGAATAAATTATATTAATCACATAAGATATTTCATAATATACAACATCAATCAGAGTTACACAGATTATACATCACATACTAGACAGTTATAAAAACCTGTCTAGTTATTACAACTCAAAACATCACAGAGATACAACACAGCGGAAATACAGATAAACACTAACACAACGGAACCAATATATACCTATACGCTGAAGCCTCCTGCTCCATTGCTCCTCCAGAATTCGTCAAAGCTAACCTGAATCCCTTAGCTACTCGTAAAAATTTGAGTACCCGAGAGTTTAAGAAAAACAGAAATAAACTCTAGGTCAGACATGGGTCTGGTATGAGTAAACGGTTAAAGTTGCTTAACTTTAAAAACCTTTTGAAAGCAAAGGTATCACGTAAGACTTCCCACACATAAACATGGGTAAGTTTTTACCTTACGCTAACCAAACATTTGATAGGAAATCCAGTTATATTATAATAGTGTCTAGGGTTTTCAAGTAAAATATAGAAATAGATGGAATGCTTACATCTCACGTTCCAACATAGTTGGGCACAACTAAATCGTACGGCGCTTATTGGAGATTGGATTCCATACAATGGCAGAGCTACTGGGGTACCGCCCGTCACAGTACCTGGCCTAGATCAGCGTACTGAGGATTACTCCCAATCCCCTGCAACACAAAGCCGGAACCATCCCTTACTGAATAATTCCGAATAAAATCACCCCACGGTTGTGATCAGCAACCACACCACTAAGCCGAAATAAAAAGGGACATCTAGACAGGGATGACCTTACTCTCAAGTGGGGGCTACCTACGAAGCCTTGCTGCACCTCCCATGTTTTAGCCATTCCCGGTTGATGAGGCTTGAGGCTACGATTTACCTTTATAGAACACATCTATCTTAGAATGCTCATCGTCCACCTGACGATGTTCTGAAAGCATTCAATCCATACAAGTTCGTTCCGGGTTCGAACGAAACCGAAGGCATTATCTCATTACACTCATTTTGGAATCATCCTCAGAGTTAACGACAATAACCCTTGCACTCTGAATCTTGATCTTCACTTGAGATTCACGACCTATCGTTAATTTGGATCGATGTGGTTTTCGGATATCCAAATCTGGAAACCCGATCCCGGTCTCACCGAAATACAAATCGCCATCTTTTAGGTCCAGGTTGTTTTAAAGTTAAAACAATTCAATTCCATTATCTGTATATACACAGATAGATAATTCATAACATCATCACAACAGATAATTCACATTATCATAATAAACAGATAATTCACATAATCATCATATTCAACCAAAACATCCATATCACACATCATCACTTATCTCATATCTGAGATCTCAAACAATTCAAGAAAATCAATATCATTCAACATCCATAAGAAATGATTTACTAATCACCATATATAATTAATTTAAAGTGAATTAAATTAATTACTTCCATCTCTAATTAATTTAATAAATTAAATTAATTACTTTCATCCCATAAATCTTGCTTACTTAATCATTTATTTATTACAAATCAATTTATTGATCATCCTCTAATTATCCATCTTAATTAATCATCCTGATTAGTTATTCTTAATTACCTTAAGTAATTAGACTTTAATTGATTTCACAAATTAATTATTTTTAACCATTCACAGAAATTAACCATTAATTTCTTCATTAATAAATGATCCTTAATTAATTAACTATAATTAATTAATTAACATAATTAATTACATTAATCCTTAATTAATTACATTAATTAATTAAACTTTTAATTAATCACTTCTATTAATCAACCTAATCATAACAGTAATTATCATCCTGTAATTACTTACCTTAATTAATTAACTTCTTAATTAATTATATAAACCCTTTGATTAATTACACCAAGTAATAAATCTTTAATTACCCCTTCCAAGTAATTATACATTAATTACTTCCCATTAAGTAATCCCCTTTAATTAATTACATCCAGTAATTATACATTAATTACTTTCCTAAGTAATTATACTTATCAATCTTATTAAGTATTCATACTTAATCAACCATCAAATGATTATCTTTAATTAACCAATCAATTAATTATCTTAAATTAATCACATTCATTTTATTAATTAAAATTGGGTAATTTATTCCTTAATTAACTTGAAACAAATTAATTAATCTTAACTGTAGATTAATTATCCTTTAATTATAAATAAATAAATCTCAATTATCAATTAATAAAAATTAATAACAAATTAATTACTTCTTAATTACCAGTTAATCAACCTCTACTTAACATTTAATTAACCCTTAATTAATCTTTAATTATAGATTAATTATCTCTTAATTATTAATTAATAAAACTTAATTAGAAATTAAGTACTTCTATTTATAAGTAAATTAATCTTCTAATTACTAATAAATCAACCTAAATTACTTAATTTGTAAATCTTGAATTAGTTAACTCATAACACTTAATTACTAATTAATTAATAAATTAAATCAATTAATTACTCTTAATTAATCCCTTATCCCTAATTAAATTATTACTTGAGTTATGAAATAAAATAATCATCAACTTGATAAATTAAAGTTAACAAAACATACTTTTTTTTAAATGTTTAAACATTATCAAGTAATAGTTTTAAAACTATTTAAATTTAAATTTAAAAACTTACTTTTATAAAGACCTTTAAATTTTCATTTCTAACATAAGTTTAAAATAACTTTAAACTTTACTTAGCCAAATTTAAACTAACAATTTCGAAACTTGATATTCAATGTTATAGAAACAACTTAATATTTACATAAAGCGATTTATTCAAGAAAACTTAAACTTAGATTAATTTTTAAATTTAAAAACTGTAGGCTTCACCCATAACTACTCGAGACATTACTCGAGTCACTCACCAAAAACCCGATCCTTACTTCGAGTCGACCCCGTAAAATTCTCGAGCAACACACGAGAAGGCTTCATCTTCCCCAAAGCCCCAAACTAACCCAGATACGAAAATGCACATGTGCACGTGCACCAACGTTCGCTAGCGCTCCGGCGTACCTCACCACCTCCGGGAAGCCACAAATCGACATGACTATCAACTACGAACATCCAAACGAAAGCATCTAACCCAAATCGAAAACGAGCCTTCAGCTCGAAACTGGAGTTCAACATCGCCGGAAAGAAACGTCTCGCAACTACGCACTCGACCACCAGAAGGTCTAAAACTCCGGCTACCTCTTCGTCAACGCTCCAGCTAACATCACCCAAAATCTCGTTGAACTCGATCACTTCTACAAGTCGTGGTGATCGATTCACTCCACCTAGTTAAAACTAGGGTTCCAGCCTTCAAACAACAACCACCACCTCCACACTGAAATGCACCATCATCAGATAATTTTCACATCATCCCTGATCACTCCTCCATCAATGCTAAAGATCCCGACCACCCAGATAGCAGAAATCACCCAAAAATCCCCAAATTTCATTTCCAGTTCATTTCAGAACTGCACCCTACCCCTATTTCTAAAAATCTTGATTTTAGTTTTAAAATTCATGTTTTTAAATGTTGTTTCAGATCCTAACCTTGAAACAAAAATTTATGAAGTTTAAATTTTCACTATTTCAAAGTTGATTCATCTATTCATAATTTCCAAAGATGATGCAAAGTTATTTTAACTTAAGTAAAAAAATTTAAACTATAGTCTATGATGAAACAAACATATTTTGTTTAAGTCTTAAATCCAAACCAAGATTTAATCAAGAGAAAATGGGTTTTTAAATCAAACAGAAGCTTGAAATCAAAGAAATAGAAATGCTACAGGTAAACAAGCAAGCACACATATATATTCATTTATATATATTCATAGTAGATTTCATAATATATTCATTTCAAATTAAATAGCATGCAACCAAATTTACCTACTTAAATTTTTAAAAGTGAAGTTACTCACTTGATAAATAATAGAGAACAGAGGAATGTATATATATATACCCAGCCATTTCACAGATATCGACATCTATTCTTATATGCAAACATCATTCAGTTCAAACATTCATCACATGCAGTAAAACTTACAACCATATTTAAGTTTTAAGAAAAATGTTTACTCACCTGATTTTAAGACAGAAAGCTTGCTTTTTGAAAACAGGAAGGCTTGCAAAATTGAAATTTGAAAACTTGAATACATCTGTTGTTTTGATTCCAGAGAACAATGTCTTGCTTGTAACTTTGATTTCAGGTTGCAATTTGAAGATGCTACAGGCTTGATAAAATGGTTACAGGGATTGTTGAAAAATGCTTATAGGCTTTTGAAAAGATTTAAAACAGAGGTGAATTTGGTTTACAGGTTAAAGAATAAATTTGAAGAGAAGCTTTCAGGTTTTGTTTTCTGGTTTTGCATTGTATTAATGAACGAAAATGAAAAGGAAGCTTGATATATAATAAAACAAGTATGCGGAGGCTAAGTAATGCTGGTACAAGATTTATTTATTTATTTGATCAGTGATTTTCTTTATAAGGTGGCTGAAATAATACATTTGTACAAGCATTTATTAACTATGTCATACTTATCCCCTTTATTTCAATTCGTATGTACTTGTATGTTATTTTACTTCTTTTTTGCCTGCAAATCTTCATTGCTATAGTACATATATCTTTATTTTACTTTGTACATCTTGTATGTATTTTTGTCTTGGTTTTGACTTACTTCTTTTTCATATACATATGGTGATAGTATATATATATATATATATATACAATTCTAGAACTATCTTAAGCTTCTTTAAGTTGTTATATTTACTTTTATTATGTTAGCTTGTGTATTTATTCCTATTTTTACATGACTACTTATTTTTTTATTTCTATTTATAAACTTAATGTATTTAACTAATGTATATTTTTCTATTTTAAACTTAACTACCAAACTCTTCTTTACATAATTATTTATTTTCTTTCACTTATGTTTAATGTCATAGTTTCTTATGTTTATATTCATGTTCATAACCATATATTTGTTTTATACTTATATTTAATATTGATAAGATTTATTTTATTTCTATTTTAAACATTTTATCTAGATTACATCAAATATATATATATATATATATATATATATCAAAAGTTAATAAGGTAAGGCTTACTTTAATTCAAGATAGATTTTCTTTTAAATATTTTTTTGAAAGAATTTATTTTAAATTTTTAAATCATACTTTTCTTCTAAAATACCCACATATATATACACACTTATTAAATTTGAAAACAATAAGTATATTAAAAATCTACTTTTAAAATAACACAAATTAAATTTGTAACTAATTATTCTTATTTAAAATCAATCTAAAATCATAATTTAAAACATCACATTATTAATTTATTGGTTATTTATATTTGAAAATAACAATTTTATCAATTTTAAATAATTTAATTAAGAGATTATCAAAGTTTAAATTCCTTGAAATTCCAGGATATCACATTCCTTCCCCCTTAAAAGAATTTCATCCTCGAAATTTAAAACAAAAGATAATCCAAAGTTTTATTTTATTTCAACCAATTTAGGCATACATATCAGCCATACACAACCAAACAAACAATTTCATCCAAACAAACCATTCAATCAAACAAACAACATTAGCTGTTCGGACATAGATCCGGATAAGCTCCCTAAAAATTTCCCGAGTTTCCCAGGTACAGACACTGGAATACTCGCTCTACTGAATCCAACTAGCTATACTACTGAGCTACTGAGCTCCTACTCATCTAGATCTAAAATCTACACAAGAGATTTGACCACACTCAAGACCTAATCAACAACCAACCCTTCTGAACTGCTGGTTCCAAAACCAGTGATGGATCATACACGTATTCCCTTAGAGATACGTGAAATACATTGAATCCCAGACTTCCAAACTGGAAATTCAATCCTGCAGACCAAAGCACTTATCCTTACAAGAATACAGAAAGATCCAATATACTTCGGAGCTAACCTCACAGTCTTACCCAATCTTATTGCTCCCTTTACCGGAGAAAATCTCAACAACATCGAAGTCTCCAACTTCGAAATCCAAATTTCTCCGTTTCTTACCCACAAAACTCCTTTGACGATCCTGGACTACCTACATCCTTTCCTGACCAGCTAAATCTTCGCTGATGCTTCAAATAAACAAACTGGATCAAAATAACTCAACAAAAAGATCCTCTCCAGTTTTACCCAAAATCTAGAATACAACTCTACTCTACCATTATCAGTAGATTACAACTTACTTCTCCTATCTAGAAAAGATAAAACAAAAACACTTGCCAATCTGGCCTCAAATCTAGAAAAATTTCCTGTAGAAATTCTCTAATCCCAAAACACTGCAACTTCTGGTTGCTTCCACTTTAGAACAGCTGCCACCTTGCTTCCGCTACATAACTCTGATTTGAAGTAGATAAGCATGTCGATGAATTCAAGCAAAATCTTAACCAACACCTCCTGGACACACAACATCAGATCCACCAAAACAGATGAGTCCTCAGTCAAGGGTACTGTCTTCAGCTACCCTTAGCTGGAAGAAACTCGAAACTAGATACAGAAGAGAAAACAAAAATTCTCCACCAAATCTCCTTAGATGAACCATCGGTACCACTTCTGGAATCCAGTCGATACCAAACTCAATCTCCAGATGCTGACAAAACTCTGACTTCCTGAAGACATCCAGAAAAATCTCTGACAAACCAAGAGAACACTCAGACTATCGCAAGTCACTTTTGTGATCAATCCGGCCTATTTACAGAGAAAAACTGCCCTCTCCTTGCCAATCAGAACAGCTTATGCTTATGAAGCCAATCCATCGAAGAAACGGAACCACTATGCTGTTTCTGAACTCCACTGCTAAGCTAGAAAGCTTCCTTGCCAACACACAGAACACTCCGAGCTGCGCTGCTGACACCTATGCCAAGGAATTCCTAATCCAAAGCTCTTCGAGAAACTCGGACCTCAAACCAAACAGAAACATCCTGCTGAACACAGCCACAACACCGAAGCAGACACACTTCCTTAACTTATTCCAAAGGAAACATCTTCGGAAACATCCCTAGTCACTGCGTCTCACTACGCAACTACTACTTCCTGAGGTTGCCAACATACCATCACTTGTTTCTGCCTAACCGACAGATCCAAACTCTCCAAAATCCGCTCACACGAGCGCGGTCAAACTTGCACTTCAATGATGAACTCCGAATCCTTAACAGGTTCCTTCAGAGATCAATAAAATCCTTACATCAAGCGAAACTCACTCGAGACCGTATTAGGTCTACAGTCTCGACATATACACTTCCAACCTCAAACATTCAAACTCCAACCATTGGTAGTCGTGTTACACACCCCACTACCCCTTTCTACCTTTCTAACTTATATTGGGAAAACCCGAACAGGTAACCCAACAGATAGGTAGAAATATAGATATATGTATATATATAAAAATTACAAGTACGCTCTCTCAAGAAAGATACCACTCCAGAGCTTAGGTATTCGCTCAACCTATGCTCTGATACCACTGTAACGACCTGACCTTCTATTACCAGAAAGTCGCATCATCTATAAGAAAGAAAGGGATAGAAAAGAGAAAAGATAGAGAAGAAAGAACTAAACAACATCATAATCTCACAGCGGAACGAATAAATTATATTAATCACATAAGATATTTCATAGTATACAACATCAATCAGAGTTACACAGATTATACATCACATACTAGACAGTTATAAACACCTGTCTAGTTATTACAACTCAAAACATCACAGAGATACAATAAAGCGGAAATACAGATAAACACTAACACAGCGGAACCAATATATACCTATAAGCTGAAGCCTCCTGCTCCATTGCTCCTCCAGAATTCGTCAAAGCTAACCCGAATCCCTTGGCTACTCGTAAAAATTTGAGTACCCGAGGGATTAAGAAAAACAGAAATAAACTCTGGGTCAGACATGGGTCTGGTATGAGTAAACGGTTAAAGTTGCTTAACTTTAAAAACCTTTTGAAAGCAAAGGTATCACGTAAGACTTCCCACACATAAACATGGGTAAGTTTTTACCTTACGCTAACCAAACATTTGATAGTAAATCTAGTTATATTATAATAGTGTCTAGGGTTTTCAAGTAAAATATAGAAATAGCTGGAATGCTTACATCTCACGTTCCAACATAGTTGGGCACAACTAAATCGTACGGCGCTTATTGGAGATTGGATTCCTTACAATGGTAGGGCTACTGGGGTACCGCCAGTCACAGTACCTGGCTTAGATCAGCGTACCGAGGATTACTCCCAATCCCCTGCAACACAAAGCCGGAACCATCCCTTACTGGATAATTCCGAATAAAATCACCCCACGGTTGTGATCAGCAACCGCACCACTAAGCCGAAATAAAAAGGGACATTTAGACAGGGATGACCTTACTCTCAAGTGGGGGCTACCCACGAAGCCTTGCTGCACCTCCCATGTTTTAGCCATTCCCGGTTGATGAGGCTTGAGGCTACGATTTACCTTTATAGAACACATCTATCTTAGAATGCTCATCGTCCACCTGACGATGTTCTGAAAGCATTCAATCCATACAAGTTCGTTCCGGGTTCGAACGAAACCGAAGGCATTATCTCGTTACACTCATTTTGGAGTCATCCTCAGAGTTAACGACAATAACCGTTGCACTTTGAATCTTCATCTTCACTTGAGATTCACGACCTATCGTTAATTTGGATCGATGTGGTTTTCGGATATCCAAATCTAGAAACCCTATCCCGATCTCATCGAAATCCAAATCGCCATCTTTTAGGTCCAGGTTGTTTTAAAGTTAAAACAATTCAATTCCATTATCTGTATATACACAGATAGATAATTCATAACATCATCACAACAGATAATTCACATTATCATAATAAACAGATAATTCACATAATCATCATATTCAACCAAAACATCCATATCACACATCATCACTTATCTCATATCTGAGATCTCAAACAATTCAAGAAAATCAATATCATTCAACATCCATAAGCAATGATTTATTAATCACCGTCTATAATTAATTTAAAGTGAATTAAATTAATTACTTCCATCTCTAATTAATTTAAAATAAATTAAATTAATTACTTTCATCCCATAAATCTTGCTTACTTAATCATTTATTTATTACAAATCAATTTATTGATCATCCTCTAATTATCCATCTTAATTAATCATCCTGATTAGTTATTCTTAATTACCTTAAGTAATTAGACTTTAATTGATTTCACAAATTAATTATTTTTAACCATTCACAGAAATTAACCATTAATTTCTTCATTAATAAATGATCCTTAATTAATTAACTATAATTAATTAATTAACATAATTAATTACATTAATCCTTAATTAATTACATTAATTAATTAAACTTTTAATTAATCACTTCTATTAATCAACCTAATCATAATAGTAATTATCATCCTGTAATTACTTACCTTAATTAATTAACTTCTTAATTAATTATATAAACCCTTTGATTAATTACACCAAGTAATAAATCTTTAATTACCTCTTCCAAGTAATTATACTTTAATTACTTCCCATTAAGTAATCCCCTTTAATTAATTACATCCAGTAATTATACATTAATTACTTTGCTAAGTAATTATACTTATCAATCTTATTATGTATTCATACTTAATCAACCATCAAATGATTATCTTTAATTAACCAATCAATTAATTATCTTAAATTAATCACATTCATTTGATTAATTACAATTGGGTAATTTATTCCTTAATTAACTTAAAACAAATTAATTAATCTTAACTGTAGATTAATTATCCTTTAATTATTAATTAATAAATCTCAATTATCAATTAATAAAACTTAATAACAAATTAATTACTTCTTAATTACCAGTTAATCAACCTCTACTTAACATTTAATTAACCCTTAATTAATCTTTAATTATAGATTAATTATCTCTTAATTATTAATTAATAAAACTTAATTACAAATTAAGTACTTCTATTTATAAGTAAATTAATCTTCTAATTACTAATAAATCAACCTTAATTACTTAATTTGTAAATCTTGAATTAATTAACTCATAACACTTAATTACTAATTAATAAATAAATTAAATCAATTAATTACTCTTAATTAATCCCTTATCCCTAATTAAATTATTACTTGAGTTATGAAATAAAATAATCATCAACTTGATAAATTAAAGTTAACAAAACATACTTTCCTTTAAATGTTTAAACATTATCAAGTAATAGTTTTAAAACTATTTAAATTTAAATTTAAAAACTTACTTTTATAAAGACCTTTAAATTTTCATTTCTAACATAAGTTTAAAATAACTTTAAACTTTACTTAGCCAGATTTAAACTAACAATTTCGAAACTTGATATTCAATGTTATAGAAACAACTTAATATTTACATAAAGCGATTTATTCAAGAAAACTTAAACTTAGATTAATTTTTAAATTTAAAAACTGTAGGCTTCACCCATAACTACTTGAGACATTACTCGAGTCACTCACCAAAAACCCGATCCTTACTTCGAGTCGACCCCGTAAAATTCTCGAGCAACACACGAGAAGGCTTCATCTTCCCCAAAGCCCCAAACTAACCCAGATACGAAAATGCACACGTGCACGTGCACCAACGTTCGCCAGCGCTCCGGCGTACCTCACCACCTCCGGCAAGCCACAAATCGACACAACTATAGACTACGAACATCCAAACGAAAGCATCTAACCCAAATCGAAAACGAGCCTTCAGCTCGAAACTGGAGTTCAACATCGCCGGAAAGAAACGTCTCGCAACCACGCACTCGACCACCAGAAGGTCTGAAACTCCGGCTACCTCTTCGTCAACGCTCCAGCTAATAGCACCCAAAATCTCGTTGAACTCGATCACTTCTACAAGCCGTGGTGATCGATTCACTCCACCTAGTTAAAACTAGGGTTCCAGCCTTCAAACAACAACCACCACCTCCACACTGAAATGCACCATCATCAGATAATTTTCCCATCATCCCTGATCACTCCTCCATCAATGCCAAAGATCTCGACCACCTAGATAGCAGAAATCACCCAAAAATCCCTAAATTTCATTTCTAGCTCATTTCAGAACTGCACCCTACCCCTATTTCTAAAAATCTTGATTTTAGTTTTAAAATTCATGTTTTTAAATGTTGTTTCAGATCCTAACCTTGAAACAAAAATTTATGAAGTTTAAATTTTCACTATTTCAAAGTTGATTCATCTGTTCATAATTTCCAAAGATGATGCAGAGTTATTTTAACTTAAGTAAAAAAATTTAAACTATAGTTTATGATGAAACAAACATATTTTGTTTAAGTCTTAAATCCAAACCAAGATTTAATCAAGAGAATATGGGTTTTTAAATCAAACAGAAGCTTGAAATCAAAGAAACAGAAATGTCATACTTATCCCCTTTATTTCAATTCGTATGTACTTGTATGTTATTTTACTTCTTTTTTGCCTGCAAATCTTCATTGGTATAGTACATATATCTTTATTTTACTTTGTACATCTTGTATGTATTTTTGTCTTGGTTTTGACTTACTTCTTTTGCATATACATATGGTGATAGTATATATATATATACACACACAATTCTAGAACTATCTTAAGCTTCTGTAAGTTGTTATATTTACTTTTATTATGTTAGCTTGTGTATTTATTCCTATTTTTACATGACTACTTATTTTTTTATTTCTATTTATAAACTTAATGTATTTAACTAATGTATACTTTTCTATTTTAAACTTAACTACCAAACTCTTCTTTACATAATTATTTATTTTCTTTCACTTATGTTTAATATCATAGTTTCTTATGTTTATATTCATGTTCATAACCATATATTTGTTTTATACTTATATTTAATATTGATAAGATTTATATTATTTCTATTTTAAACATTTTATCTAGATTACATCAAATATATATATATAGATCAAAAGTTAATAAGGTAAGGCTTACATTAATTCAAGATAGATTTTCTTTTAAATATTTTTTTGAAAGACTTTATTTTAAATTTTTAAATCATACTTTTCTTCTAAAATACCAACATATATATACACACTTATTAAATTTGAAAACAATAAGTATATTAAAAATCTACTTTTTAAATAACACAAATTAAATTTGTAACTAATTATTCTTATTTAAAATCAATCTAAAATCATAATTTAAAACATCACATTATTAATTTATTGGCTATTTATATTTGAAAATAACAATTTTATCAATTTTAAATAATTTAATTAAGAGATTATCACAGTTTAAATTCCTTGAAATTCCGGGATATCACATTCCTTCCCCCTTAAAGAATTTCTTCCTCGAAATTTAAAACAAAAAATAATCCAAAGTTTTATTTTATTTCAACCAATTTAGGCATACATATCAGCCATACACAACCAAACAAACAATTTCATCCAAACAAACCATTCAATCAAACAAACAACACTAGCTATTCGGACATAGATCCGGATAAGCTCCCTAAAAATTTCCCGAGTTTCCTAGGTACAGACACTGGAATACTCGCTCTACTGAATCCAACTAGCTATACTACTGAGCTACTGAGCTCCTACTCATCTAGATCTAAAATCTACACAAGAGATCTGACCACACTCAAGACCTAATCAACAACCAACCCTTTTGAACTGCTGGTTCCAAAACCAGTGATGGATCATACACGTATTCCCTTAGAGATAAGTGAAATACATTGAATCCCAATCTTCCAAACTGGCAATTCAATCCTGCAGACCAAAGCACTTATCCTTACAAGAATAAAGAAAGATCCAATATACTTCGGAGCTAACCTCACAGTCTTACCCAATCTTATTGCTCCCTTTACCGGAGAAAATCTCAACAACATCGAAGTCTCCAACTTCGAAATCCAAATTTCTCCGTTTCTTACCCACAAAACTCCTTTGACGATCCTGGACTACCTACATCCTTTCCTGACCAGCTAAATCTTCGCTGATGCTTCAAATAAACAAACTGGATCAAAATAACTCAACAAAAAGATCCTCTCCAGTTTTACCCAAAATCCAGAATACAACTCTACTCTACCATTATCAGTAGATTACAACGTACTTCTCCTATCTGGAAAAGATAAAACAAAAACACTTGCCAATCTGGCCTCAAATCCAGAAAAATTTCCTGTAGAAATTCTCTAATCCCAAAACACTGCAACTTCTGGTTGCTTCCACTCTAGAACAGCTGCCACCTTCACTACACCAGAATCGTCATTTCGCAACGGCTTTAAGCCGTTGCAAAATAATTTCGCAACGGCTTTGAGCCGTTGCAAAATGGGCAGTGGTAAAAATTTCGCAACGGCTCAAATCCGTTGCGAAATATTTTTTGCAACGGCTAAAGGCCGTTGCAAAATATACTTTAGCAATGGCATGTAGCCGTTCCGGATTTTATTTTGTAACGGCTTAAAGCCGTTGCTAAATGTAGATGTATAACTGATGTTTTAAATATTAGCAACGGCTTTAATCCGTTGCTAATTAATATTTTATTTTAAAAAAAATACTTGAAATTTTTCTCTGCACCAGCTACAGTCATTTCATTATCATAATTAATACAAAAATTTGCAAATTTAACAGTATCACAAAAGAAAGATTATTAAACCAAATATTTTTTATAGATTAAACACAAAAAGCAAACATAACAAATGTTTGAATTATAATGTTCAACATCAACACATACCACTATATAGTTCAACAAGTATACATAACATACATAGTACAACAACACCATCATTACATAATACTACATGCATAGTACAATACATGCGGTACATAACGTCTTCCTATATCAAGTATTACCATGGTATATCTAGCAGCAGTATATCCTGCAAACACAAAATCAAATAATGTATTAGAATATCAACTAGCATATAGAAATTTGGATAAGAAAATTTATAGAATAAAAATTTGGATATAGAATATCAACTAGCATATCCACAGCATATAGAATAAAAAGTACACAACTTATAGCATAAGCACTTCTTAAAATTTGATGATCAAATATGCTGTGTAATAACAAAAATACATATTCAATTCCATACTTCTCTTGAACCTATGATATCAATAACTTATATGTGCCTTATGTGTTGCACATTTCTACCAAGTCAACTCTACAAACATCTGACCACCTTCCTTTCAACCTGGACACCTCCTCTTCACTCGTCCATCGCTGACCGCTTCAAAACCAACTGTACTCATTCCACTCATGTTCACAAACTTCCACTGCTACATCACTTCACTGCTGCATATACCAACTTCATCCACCTTAACATATCACTCACATCAACCTTAACACTCAAACCACTACCAATAATAATCACTGCCACAAACAGTTACAGTACCATTAAAACAACCTCATCAGCATCTCGAATTCCACCCACCACATCATTAACCATCATACAACTACACCTTGTAGCATTTCAATACTCCACTGCATTTACAACTCTGTCAACATATACCACTACTAACATTCACCACTGTCTTGCCTACACCAGCAGACCACCTATCACATGATTTCGGCCATACAACAATCAACCACAATTGTGCTCTGTTGCACACTGCACATATCTCCTCTCCACTATCACATATCATCACCACTTGCAAACTGCTACTTCATTTCCACAACAACCATACATAACTGCCTTACTTCTCCAACCCTGCACAGTACCCCAACTTCTACAATACATCAACAACCACGACAATCTCTACCTCCAGACTCCCCTATTGCCAACACACAACTGCCTGCACAACCAAGACCATCACAACACTACTACTGTGCCATTTCATTGCTGCACTATCACTGCATACTGTCATCACCACTCATACCATCCCACTGTCATCACCAAATTACTTCTCTGCATACAAACTTCATTAAACCACGCCACTACATTTTCTTCTTCCTCCTAACTGTACACAATACCCTTCATTTTCTTTTTGCTGTTGCATCATCGGTGACAAACTACATTACACTCAAATAAAAGTTGATGTTTGTATTATGGTGGAGATTGATGGAAACTGGAGCGGGCAGTAGTGGGAATGTTGTAGGAGCTGTAGTTTGAAGTGGAAGAAGGGGTATAAAGTTGTATGGCTATAGAAGTTTGTAGTGCCGTAGTTAGTGGTAGGTGTGCAAGTTGGTTTATGGTGACTGGGTGATGCAGTGGAAGTACAGTGACTAGGTGTATAACCTATTTTCATATTTTTGCACTGTGTGCAAGGACAAGAATAGATTTCCTTATTGCCACCATTTTCTACAACAAAATAAATAAACTTCTGCACTCCTTCCATATATCGTGGGGTTCTTTGATCGGCTTCTTTCATCCACTCTTTATCTATAATTGCCATTGCTGCCACATCCCCCCCTCCTACAACATACAAAACTGCCACTGCCCTCTAATACTCCAAGCAACTTCATAGCAATTAACAGCCATCATCACAACACTTCAACAAATTACGTCCAACTGCTACTATACACACTACCTTTTCACTGCATAACTTCTTTATTGTACATTTACCACTGCATACTTCAAAACCACATTACTGCCATTAACTTCTTCCACTGCTACCCCATTCATCCATTAATTCACATTTCGCATTGCACTGCCACCCTATACATCAATATCACCTCCAACATCCCCTCTGCTTATCAACACCGCTCCTCTGCTCCACTTCCTTCTATCTATAGTCACAGTGCAACCACCAAAACTTCTCCTCCTTCACACTTTACCTCCACTACCACTCCATTCTAACAGCACTGACAATCTGCCTCTCCACCATCCTCTTCATCCCGTACTTCTGCAGTTCAAACAGTCCACATAATCACCTCTCCTAAAACCACCCAAATACCCCCAACAAATTCAACAGCGGTACTTTCTTCCTATACCACTGCGTCCCCCATTGCCTTCCTTATCACATTGCCTTTTCTCCAACTACTTGCTACTACAACACTACTTCTCAAACATACCATCAACCCACAGCAATTACCCACAACAATATACAAACCATCTAGCAAATTGTCCACTCAAGTCAACTACAAACTACACAACCTCTACAATCCACAAACATTCATCAAACAAACTTCCTTCACATTCAACCCCAGACCCATGTAGTGACCATTTTCAATAGCAACAACCACAGCCTCTGACTGCAGTTCCTCCCTTTGCCTTCAAGACATCCTCAGCATACATCAAAGGAAAAAAAGGAATAACATTTTTGCTTACTTACTGACATACAGTGTGCTGCCCCGAAAACAAACGCTCCCCAACAATCACCATCACAGCCTTCGCGCCTTCCTTATCACCATTACTATAACATGGGTCAAATATATGCTATTGCCCTACCATATCACATATCTACAACTATTGCCAACTGCTGTTACCCTACCAGTCACAACCAACCTCACTTCCTTGATCACATTTCCAAATATACCTCTGTATGTCTAATCTCTCTTCTTGTAGGAACATGACATAATCAAGAACTCACAGATCACTTCAGCTTTAAAACCAAACTGAAGTAGGCCTCCGAAACGTATAAGTGTTATTTTTTTTCAAGTTTTCTACTATATACATACATCTACAAGTATGCATAGATTTTCAGTATATATGTGAGCAGATGTGTGTATGTGTATAAATTCACATGCGTGTGCAGTAGGTACCAATCCAGAAGAGACCGATAACACATATCAATCAATCAACGCTAGTTAAAGGTAAGTAGTACCAAAACGTATTTGGATATTCACCTAAAATTGTACACGAAGAACATGAATCTACTTACCGGATAACTCAATCTGATCCCTATTCGCCTAGACTTGAGTTTGCGCACCTGTGATTGGCATAGTATTTGGTTAGTTTTTCAATCAGCTGTAATGATGCATACTAATATAGCAAAATGAACATCTGTAATGTAAACGGCAATATCTGTAATGAAACAACTGCAACTCCCCTATTACTTTTGCTATGTTTTCATGTTAATAATGGATTGAAGCAGTGAGTTACGGTTAAATTCTGATAAAAAAAACTTATTACCAGAAAACAAATAAGCTGCAATTGAAAATTTTATTTTAACACAAATCGAAAAAAAATTCTTGATTTTTACCTTTTATACAAAGACAGAAAGATATCATAATTGATACTTTAATGTATCAAACTTTATGTTTTATTTTGCAGTTGTATATACAAAACATTCCCATGCAAGCACACTCACCATGATATAACATTAACACTCTATATTATTTGATCAAATATAGTGCTTACACTATCCTATTTACCTAGCAGTAATAAACATAAAAGAACAGGGTTAAAATAGAAATACTAGCAGTGCATTGAACATCTCAACTGAAAATAAATAATAACCGAATCATGCACACACTGATATGCCACAGGGAAAAAGGCATGTACGCATGAAAACATAGCAGCAATAGCCAGAAACCTGGGGAGTGCATATTATATTCTAATCTAAAAATTAAAGTCAGAGGACAAGCGATGATTAAAAGAATATATACTAAACAGAGAATAATAAAGAGCATAAAAATATCAAATTATAAAAATCCTAATAAAATGGGCTAATACGGTTTAAAAAAAATCACATTTATCCACATTAAATCTTAGATAAAAATATTTAAATAATTCAGATATTTAAATACGAAGTGTCCGAAATTCCGGACCATTACATATTAATAAAAAGAACTATATGAACTTATCCAATTGTATCATATAAACTACTCATGACAACAATATTGCACGAGGATTTAAACAAAGTTATCAAAGTAGATTTAGGATTAAGTATTGTTCACGAGGAATAAGTAGGCGTAGGAAAATAAATGCGAAGCAGATCATTGTTTACATATATAGCATGGAGCTTCGTACTGAATAAATTGTTATATGTTAACAAAATAAGAAAATTTTAACCATTGTTAATTAACGGTGGTGCCCATATTTTAATTTACATAGGCATCTATTAATTATACAACGCAATGCAATCCAAAAAATTGTTTAGAACACTGTTTTAAACTTAACTCAAATGAACTTTTAATTAACTAAAATATGAAACGAACACACAAATTTGCAAATATTTCAAAATGTTAAAGTCAGTCCTAAATAGAGTAATTAAAAATCAATATACACAGCTTAAGCTATCGTTCGTTTAGAAATCAGACCTAAAAAGATATCGTTCAGAGAAGCCAAAAGCTACAATCACTATCGTACCATTTACAATATGAAATGGTTAGGTTGAATCTCATCATCATTGGCTTTTTCAAAACCTGTGCAACGAAAAAGAATATTAGAACATATCAAATTTTTTTTAAATATTAGAACATATCATAAAATTAGTTAATGATAGTAGTTACGCATCGTTAAGTGCCTAGAAATAAAGAGATCAAAATATAGAAGTATATCCAATGTAAGATAGGTTGAATATTAAAATTGACAGCAAAAAAATATTCAGCCTTCAACATATGAAGGTTCATATTCTGTTAATTAATCAACATAATATGAAGAAATATTTAAAGGCTGAACAATGTTTATGTTTATCATAAACATGAAGATTACTATATTATACGTTTTTAAACTCATGAAGCATAATAATGGTTGTTACATGCCCTAATAGGAAATGTAGTTAGACTATAGATTAAAAGCAAAAACCAATATAAATTCATAAAAAAATGACATCTAATCTGGAACATATAGTGCCTCAGGGAAAAGTGTTGCAACGATACTTTATTCCAACAAACAGAGCTATTGCATGGAAATTCTAAATTGTTTCATAAATAACTAAAGTACACTAAATTTTTGAAGTGATGTATGCTAATAATCGTATGTTTGGAAAACTCAAATGCATCATCGATGGTTATAAGAGATGGAAGAATCAGTCATGAAGTACCACTGTGATGCTATACGTAGTTGCACACATCACACAAATAGTTCCATGGTTGGCCAGCGTAACAAAGGGTTGCTGTATTGTTTATGAAATAACAGAGCATAAAGATAATTAACACTCTTGCATTTGTTGAAATTTTTTACGCACTTTCTACTAAATAACTCTATCCAATTGAAAGCCGAGGAATCCTATGTACAAGCATTAATCCTATGTACAAGCATTAATGTTTCAGAATGAATCCATTCTTGGTTTAAGAGTACCAAGCTTTGAAAAAGTTTTTATATAAATAAATGTTAATATAAAAAACAACTAGCTAAATATTACAATGATATTGAATTAATAAAAACGAACTAGTCAAAAACCAACCGAGCCAACCTTGATCATAAGGGTTATCTAGGTAAATAAGAATGAAAAGTTAAGATATTTACATCCAACCCTTAAACTAGTTACCTTTGAGCATGAATCAAAAACGTTACAAGGCTAGAAAATTATGTAAAATATCAGGCTACTCATAAGTAATCAAAGAAATGACAGTAACTAATCATTCCTAATAAATGATGATTCAATAAAAAAAGCAAACTGAATCATTCAATTGGCGAAAAATTCCTAAATAGCATATGTAAACTCTAAAACGCCTCAAATACATCAAATGCTTCAAAATAGACTAAAAAATAATTGCGATAACAATGAAAATACCAAAAACACAAAACGAAAATTTACTCTTACAGTCTTACACGAATATTGTATTTATAATGACAAAAATCAAAAGAGAACGAACCTTATTGCTCAATTTCGAACAGCCGAGGGTTCCAACGCTAAAGTTTGTGCTAAATTCACAAGGCAACAAGCGCGACTTTGATTCCAACACTAGGTTTAGTATTGGGGAGGAGGAAGGTAGCGATGAAGAGAAGTGGAAAGAACGCGGAGCTAGGGTTTTGTGGGATTTGGGGAAATCGCCCTATTGCCAGAAGAAATTAGGAAGGAGCGCGGGAGCAAAAAAAAATAAAGGGTACGGGGCATGTTGTTTTGAGGGTGTGCTATTATTGTATAGAAGACCACATAAGGTTTGCAGGCCCTAACCCGTTCTAATATAGCAACGGCTCAAAGCCTTTGCCAAAGTGTTTGCAACGGATCAAAGCCGTTGGAATATTGCAACGGCCTAAGTCCGTTGTGAATTTGCCGCACTATGGTGTTGCGAAATTGCTTATATGGTGTAGTGCTTGCTTCCGCTGCACAACTCTAATTTGAAGTAGATAAGCATGTCGATGAATTCGAGCAAAATCTTAACCAACACCTCCTGGACACACAACATCAGATCCACCACAATCGGAAACATTGGTTATCTCAAAGACATAACCCACTGCTCAAAGAAACAGATGAGTCCTCAGTCAAGGGTACTGTCTTCAGCTACTCTTAGCTGGAAGAAACTCGAAACTAGATACTGAAGAGAAAACACAAATGCTCCACCAAATCTACTTAGTTGAACCATCGGTACCACTTCTAGAATCCAGTCGATACCAAACTCAATCTCTAGATGCTGACAAAACTCTGACTTCCTGAAGACATCCAGAAAAATCTCTGACAAACCAAGAGAACACTCAGACTATCGCAAGTCACTTTTGCGATCAATCCGGCCTATTTCCAAAGAAAAACTGCCCTCTCCTTGCCAATCAGAACAGCTTATGCTTATGAAGCCAATCCATCGAAGAAACGGAACCACTCTGCTGCTTCTGAACTCCACTACTAAGCTAGAAAGCTTCCTTTCCAACACACAGAACACTCCGAGCTGCGCTGCTGACACCTATGCCAAGGAATTCCTAATCCAAAGCTCTTCGAGAAACTCGGACCTCAAACCAAATTGAAACATCCAGCTGAACACAGCCACAACACCGAAGCAAACACACTTCCTTAACTTATTCCAAAGGAAACATCTTCGGAAACATCCCTAGTCACTGCGCCTCACTACGCAACTACTACTTCCTGAGGTTGCCAACATACCATCACTTGTTTCTGCCTAACCGACAGATCCAAACTCTCAAAAATCCGCTCACACGAGCGCGATCAAACTTGCACTTCAATGATGAACTCCGAATCCTTAACAGGTTCCTTCAGAGATCAATAAAATCCTTACATCAAGAGAAACTCACTCGAGACGGTATTAGGTCTACAGTCTCGACATATACACTTCCAACCTCAAACATTCAAACTCCAACCATTGGTAGTCGTGTTACACACCCCACTACCCCTTTCTACCTTTCTAACTTATATTGGGAAAACCCGAACAGGTAACCCAACAGATAGGTAGAAATATAGATATATGTATATATATATAAATTACAAGTACGCTCTCTCAAGAAAGATAACACTCCAGAACTTAGGTATTCGCTCAACCTATGCTCTGATACCACTGTAACGACCCGACCTTCTATTACCAGAAAGTCGCATCATCTATAAGAAAGAAAGGGATAGAAAAGAGAAAAGATAGAGAAGAAAGAACTAAACAACATCAGAATCTCACAGCGGAACGAATAAATTATATTAATCACATAAGATATTTCATAGTATACAACATCAATCAGAGTTACACAGATTATACATCACATACTAGACAGTTATAAACACCTGTCTAGTTATTACAACTCAAAACATCACAGAGATACAACACAGCGGAAATACAGATAAACACTAACACAGCGGAACCAATATATACCTATACACTGAAGCCTCCTACTCCATTGCTCCTCTAGAATTCGTCAACGCTAACCTGAATCCCTTGGCTACTCGTAAAAATTTGAGTACCCGAGAGTTTAAGAAAAACAAAAATAAACTCTAGGTCAGACATGGGTCTGGTATGAGTAAACGGTTAAAGTTGCTTAATTTTAAAAACCTTTTGAAAGCAAAGGTATCACGTAAGACTTACCACATATAAACATGGGTAAGTTTTTACCTTATGCTAACCAAACATTTGATAGGAAATCCAGTTATATTATAATAGTGTCTAGGGTTTTCAAGTAAAATACAGAAATAGCTGGAATGATTACATCTCACGTTCCAACATAGTTGGGCAGAACTAAATCGTACGGCGCTTATTGGAGATTGCATTCCATACAATGGCAGGGCTACTGGGGTACCGCCCGTCACAGTACCTGGCCTAGATCAGCGTACCGAGGATTACTCCCAGTCCCCTGCAACACAAAGCTGGAACCATCACTTACTCGATAATTCCGAATAAAATCACCCCACGGTTGTGATCAGCAACCGCACCACTAAGCCGGAAAAAAAGGACATCTAGACAGGGATGACCTTACTCTCAAGTGGGGGCTACCCATGAAGCCTTGCTGCACCTCCCCTGTTTTAGCCATTCCCGGTTGATGAGGCTTGTGGCTACAATTTACCTTTATAGAACACATCTATCTTAGAATGCTCATCGTCCACCTGACGATGTTCTGAAAGCATTCAATCCATACTAGTTCGTTCCGGGTTCGAACTAAACTGAAGGCATTATCTCGTTACACTCATTTTGGAATCATCCTCAGAGTTAACGACAATAACCCTTGCACTCTGAATCTTCATCTTCACTTGAGATTCACGACCTATCGTTAATTTGGATCGATGTGGTTTTCGGATATCCAAATCTGGAAACCCGATCTCGGTCTTACCGAAATCCAAATCGCCATCTTTTAGGTCCAGGTTGTTTTAAAGTTAAAACAATTCAATTCCATTATCTGTATAT
This sequence comes from Allium fistulosum, assembly GCA_030737815.1. Taxonomy (NCBI): domain Eukaryota; kingdom Viridiplantae; phylum Streptophyta; class Magnoliopsida; order Asparagales; family Amaryllidaceae; genus Allium; species Allium fistulosum. The sequence goes on from CM060902.1 coordinate 1,032,361,228, forward strand.
ACACAGATAGATAATTCATAACATCATTACAACAGATAATTCACATTATCATAATAAACAGATAATTCACATAATCATCATATTCAACCAAAACATCCATATCACACATCATCATTTATCTCATATCTGAGGTCTCAAACAATTCAAGAAAATCAATATCATTCAACATCCATAAGCAATGATTTACTAATCACCATCTATAATTAATTCAAAGTGAATTAAATTAATTACTTCCATCTCTAATTAATTTAAAATAAATTAAATTAATTACTTTCATCCCATAAATCTTGCTTACTTAATCATTTATTTATTACAAATCAATTTATTGATCATCCTCTAATTATCCATCTTAATTAATCATCCTGATTAGTTATTCTTAATTACCTTAAGTAATTAGACTTTAATTGATTTCACAAATTAATTATTTTTAACCATTCACAGAAATTAACCATTAATTTCTTCATTAATAAATGATCCTTAATTAATTAACTATAATTAATTAATTAACTATAATTAATTACATTAATCCTTAATTAATTACATTAATTAATCACTTCTATTAATCAACCTAATCATAATAGTAATTATCATCCTGTAATTACTTACCTTAATTAATTAACTTCTTAATTAATTATATAAACCCTTTGATTAATTACACCAAGTAATAAATCTTTAATTACCTCTTCCAAGTAATTATACATTAATTACTTCCCATTAAGTAATCCCCTTTAATTAATTACATCCAGTAATTATACATTAATTACTTTGCTAAGTAATTATACTTATCAATCTTATTAAGTATTCATACTTAATCAACCATCAAATGATTATCTTTAATTAACCAATCAATTAATTATCTTAAATTAATCACATTCATTTGGTTAATTTAAATTGGCTAATTTATTCCTTAATTAACTTAAAACAAATTAATTAATCTTAACTGTAGATTAATTATCCTTTAATTATTAATTAATAAATCTCAATTATCAATTAATAAAAATTAATAACAAATTAATTACTTCTTAATTACCAATTAATCAACCTCTACTTAACATTTAATTAACCCTTAATTAATCTTTAATTATAGATTAATTATCTCTTAATTATTAATTAATAAACTTAATTACAAATTAAGTACTTTTATTTATAAGTAAATTAATCTTCTAATTACTAATAAATCAACCTTAATTACTTAATTTGTAAATCTTGAATTAATTAACTCATAACACTTAATTGCTAATTAATTGATAAATTAAATCAATTAATTACTCTTAATTAATCCCTTATCCCTAATTAAATTATTACTTGAGTTATGAAATAAAATAATCATCAACTTGATAAATTAAAATTAACAAAACATACTTTCCTTTAAATGTTTAAACATTATCAAGTAATAGTTTTAAAACTATTTAAATTTAAATTTAAAAACTTACTTTTATAAAGACCTTTAAATTTTCATTTCTAACATAAGTTTAAAATAACTTTAAACCTTACTTAGCCAAATTTAAACTAACAATTTCGAAACTTCATATTCAATGTTAAAGAAACAACTTATTATTTACATAAAGTGATTTATTCAAGAAAACTTAAACTTAGATTAATTTTTAAATTTAAAAACTGTAGGCTTCACCCACAACTACTCGAGACATTACTCGAGTCACTCACCCAAAACCCGATCCTTACTTCGAGTCGACCCCGTAAAATTCTCGAGCAACACACGAGAAGGCTTCGTCTTCCCCAAAGCCCCAAACTAACCCAGATACGAAAATGCACACGTGCACGTGCACCAACGTTCGCCAGCGCTCCGGCGTACCTCACCACCTCCGGCAAGCCACAAATCGACACGACTATCAACTATGAACATCCAAACGAAAGCATCTAACCCAAATCGAAAACGAGCCTTCAGCGAAACTGGAATTCAACATCGCCGGAAAGAAACGTCTCGCAACCACGCACTCGACCACCAGAAGGTCTGAAACTCTGGCTACCTCTTCGTCAACGCTCCAGCTAACATCACCCAAAATCTCGTTGAACTCGATCACTTCTACAAGTCGTGGTGATCGATTCACTCCACCTAGTTAAAACTAGGGTTCCAGCCTTCAAACAACAACCACCACCTCCACACTGAAATGCACCATCATCGGATAATTTTCCCATCATCCCTGATCACTCCTCCATCAATGCTAAAGATCCTGACCACCCAGATAGCAGAAATCACCCAAAAATCCCCAAATTTCATTTCCAGTTCTTTTCAGAACTGCACCCTACCCCTATTTCTAACACTACGCCATAAATGGCCTTCTGCAACACAAAAAAAATGTTGGCTCAGGCTCGAAAAATGTTGCCATAGGTCTATGGCAACACTTTTAGGGTGATGCAATTTTTGCCGTTGCCTTAGACCTCAAAGGCAACATTTTGACTATCTAAGGCAACATAAGTAATATTGTTGCAATAGAACCATATTTGGGTCTATGGCAACACCCATAGGTATCTGTAGCAACATTCCAAAATGTTGCTATAGATATTAACTTTCTGAATTTGTGGGGCCCACAATGTAGAGCATATTTGATTTTTTAATAAAAATAAATATTTATTTAATAAAATGCTATTGCATAGAATTTAATATTTAAACAGTAATTTATTTAAATAAATATTTTATTTCAACATTTGAAATAGTACAAATTCCTGACTCCACTATTTTACAATTCAATGATATATAACACTGATATTCACATATACAGATATTCCTCACTACATCACTCAGTTCACTCATTACATATGCAGTTTCAATTTATACAGACACCGACACTAACAAATATATGACGAGCCGAGTGCCAAGCCGAAGGCGAGCCGAGAAGCGGGTCCGGGCGCAGCGCCGGCGGGGGTCCGGGGCACCCATCAATGCCCCTAAGTTTTGCAAATAATATTGACATCAATATCTAGTAAATATGAAGAAATAAATATCATTCAGTGGAAGATTAGGAAACTTTGAAATTGCTTAACTATGACTTGCAATTTATCATCAAAAAATGCATAACTATAAACGCAGATGACAAATTTAATATTTCTTGATCTTAGATTATGGTGGTATTTACATCAAATATGTATCATTGCCAAGTAATGAATATTTTGGCACCACTGGAAAAAAAAATGAGGTTAGTATATATAGAGTATGCTATCTTCGTTCTATCAACTTTCATATCAAAACCAAGAAATGGCTGGTTTTGCTGCCAGTACGATGCAGCATCTTATGATTGGCTCATCTAAAAATAAAAAGAAAAGAAAACAATTTGTTCCAGCCATGAGATGATAAAGAACGGCTAGACTAAAAGCATACCGTTTTCTGTTCTTATCTCAGTTCAAACTTAATCCCAGCTAAATTTAACAGATGTGATTTACTATACAATTACATTGCTATTACGAGCATTATAGGTTGACTAAGAAAATTAGATTAATTTGAGGACAGGACAAAGTCTTTCCACAATAGGAATATAATTCATCGTGTAAAATCAAGCTAAGATTCATGCTAAAAAGAATAAAAATTCATAACATGATTTTATTCAAAATCGCAATGACCACTAGGAAGATTGGAGTAGTTCGAAAGATACTATATATCAAGGTAAATGACTAATGTGATAAAATGGTCGAAAAAGAGTGGCTATTTTAGAATGCACGAGACACTGCGGGTATCGGGCATCATACCAAAGAGGCACCATGCTAAGTTCAAACATGTAAAAACTACAGAGGTAAAATATATATTGCTTTTTTTAGTAATACAAAATACAACTATATGTGAAATGCTGGAAACATAAACTGAATTACCAGTTGCATCAATTCCACCTTCCTTCCAAGCATCACCACTCATGTAGTATACATGACTGTAGATAACAAAACAGCACAGAAAAATAAGGAGATGAAATATGGAATTTAAGATCATAATAGTCAATATACACCACTCATGTTTATATTTTCATCAAGAAATTTATAATTGTATTAAAATGCTCAGGAAAAGCTAAGGTTGCTGCAAAGCGGAACAGAAATGAATAGATGATGTAACTGTTGGATCATTAAATTTAATTGTGTGAGTGCGTGGGTGAAATGTACGGGCGAACTGAAACTATTAACTTACCCAAAAAAGCAGCTTTCCCATAAAAAGAAGAAGAAGAAAGTCGGACAGGAAATCCATAGCACTCAATACTTCAAAACATTCACCATGAAAATAGGTGCACGAGTACAAGATATTATTAAGACCAGAATGTAATACACATTTTTGTACTTGATGAACTTAACATGCAAAGTTGAAGTGGTAATAATACTAAGATATGATTCTTCTCAAAAAAGATTGAAGTTTTACCTGTCCAATACTCATCTTAGTTCAAAATGGTGCACACAATTCAGAACATAAGTGAATGGACTCAGAAGCTAGCTGAGGCTAAACAATCCAACAAGCTTGTGGTGGTTGACTTCACTGCTACATGGTGCCCACCCTGCAGGTTTATTGCTCCATTCTTCACTGAGCTGTCTGAAAAATACCCCAATGTTCTGTTTCTCAAGGTCGATGTGGATGACCTTAATGATATTGCATCAGAGTATGGAGTACAGGCAATGCCTACCTTCAAATTCCTGAAGGATGGCGTCGTTGTTGATGAAGTCGTTGGTGCCAACAAGGCAGAGTTGGAAAAGAAGGTTCAGCAGCACATGGTTGTTCTTAATGCTTAAGCTTGTCATGTCTATTATTTACAGTATCGGATTCTGTGTTTGGTGACCATATACTCAATCATGTCCATTATCTGTAATGTCATATTTTGTGCTTGGTTACCGAATACTTAATCATGCGTGTCTTTGTTATCTTACTTAATAAGGGTTCTTCTCAAATCTTGAATTTGTGCTATCAGGATTATGATATGAACATCTGTATGTCTGTGTCTGTATTCCTGTTTAGAATATAATCAAGTGCTTTGCTTTAAAAAAAATAATACTAAGATATTCGATTGTGTACCCAAAGGTGTTGCATTCAAGTCAAAAACTATAGGCATATTTAATAGTCAAGTTAAAAATAACATGCAAAAGTAACAAAGAACTAAAAAATTCCACAACCTGATATTCATTTCCAGTAAGCAACTTTGTAATAATTTGTCAACAGTTAAAAAACAGTATAGCTGACTGATTTCTAATGAAGGTAACACAAGTAAAGTACAACAAAATAAGAAATTTAGTGGAAGGGATATTAACTTCCTTAACAATTATGAGCATTATACATTCAGATATTCAATCAAATTTAGTGGAAGGGATATTTTGATGTCTCGCACATGACGCTACATTAAATGGTTCATGGCCCTCAAATTAAAAAACAAATTCTTCCTTTTTAATAACTAAATTGGAATTATTAACAGAGCACCTAAGAAATGTAGCTCATATCTCAAAAGCTAAACAAAATTACAAAGATTCAAAAAATTACCATCCAATTAAGTATCCAAATCCAGCAAAGAAAGTGAAGATCCCACAATACTTCCGACACAAAACCATGGAAGCATATCCCAAAGTCATAGGAATCATAAAATGGAAATTTGAATACAAACCAAACGACAAATATGACAAAACAGAGCCGGAAATCGCCGCGTATAAATAGAAAACGAAACTACTTCAACTGCCAATTGAATAGAAAACGAAGTTGTGTCCTCTGAATACTGGAGTGGAAGATTGAATAGAAATGTAATAGCATCAGATTGCCTCTTTCGAAACGAAATTAGGGATTAGGGATTAGGGATTTGGAAATTGGAGGTGAGAACGAAAATGATATGAAAAGTAAAGAGGGAAAACGAAAATTTGGGGCAAATTGCAACGGTGATCCAGTTTAACAATCAGATTAAATGTAGACCGTTGGATCGTATTCATGCGGATTGTTAATTTTATTAATTTTTTAATTTGAATACATCTATAGCAACACTATATAAAAATGTTGCATCGTGTTACACTTGTTTAGCTAGAGCAACACATTTTTATGGCTAAGGTAACACCATAAATACAACGTTGCAGTAGGACCAAAATTTTATATCTATCGCAACATTTTAGCTGGCAACACCTTGCAAAAATGTTGCAGAAGGCCATTTATGGCGTAGTGTAAAAATCTTGATTTTAGTTTTAAAATTCATGTTTTTAAATGTTGTTTCAGATCCAAACCATGAAACAAAAATTTATGAAGTTTAAATTTTCACTATTTCAAAGTTGATTCATCTGTTCATAATTTCCAAAGATGATGCAAAGTTATTTTAACTTAAGTAAAAAAATTTAAACTATAGTCTATGATGAAACAAACATATTTTGTTTAAGTCTTAAATCCAAACCAAGATTTAATCAAGAGAAAATGGGTTTTTATATCAAACAGAAGCTTGAAATCAAAGAAACAGAAATGCTACAGGTAAACAAGCATGCACACATATATATTCATATATATATTCATAGTAGATTTCATAATATATTCATTTCAAATTAAATAGCATGCAACCAAATTTACATACTTAAATTTTTAAAAGTGAAGTTACTCACTTGATAAATAACAGAGAACAAAGGAATGTATATATATATACCCAGCCATTTCACAGATATCAACATCTATTCTTATATGCAAACATCATTCAGTTCAAACATTCATCACATGCAGTAAAACATACAACCATATTTAAGTTTTAAGGAAAATGTTTACTCACCTGATTTTAAGACAGAAAGCTTGCTTTTTGAAAACAGGAAGGCTTGCAAAACTGAAATTTGAAAACTTGAATACATCTGTTGTTTTGATTCCAGAGAACAATGTCTTGCTTGTAACTTTGATTTTAGGTTGCAATTTGAAGATGCTACAGGCTTGATAAAATGGTTACAGGGATTGTTGAAAAATGCTTACAGGCATTTGAAAAGATTTAAAACAGAGGTGAATTTGGTTTACAGGTTAAAGAATAAATTTGAAGAGAAGCTTTCAGGTTTTGTTTTCTGGTTTTGCATTGTATTAATGAACGAAAATGAAAAGGAAGCTTGATATATAATAAAACAAGTATGCAGAGGCTAAGTAATGCTGGTACAAGATTTTTTATTTATTTGATCAGTGATTTTCTTTATAAGGTAGCTGAAATGATACATTTGTACAAGCATTTATTAACTATGTCATACTTATCCCCTTTATTTCAATTCATATGTACTTATATGTTATTTTACTTCTTTTTTCCCCGCAAATCTTCATTGCTATAGTACATATATCTTTATTTTACTTTGTACATCTTGTATGTATTTTTGTCTTGGTTTTGACTTACTTCTTTTGCATATACATATGGTGATAGTATATATATATATATATACAATTCTAGAACTATCTTAAGCTTCTATAAGTTGTTATATTTACTTTTATTATGTTAGCTTGTGTATTTATTCCTATTTTTACATGACTACTTATTTTTTTATTTCTATTTATCAACTTAATGTATTTAACTAATGTATATTTTTCTATTTTAAACTTAACTACCAAACTCTTCTTTACATAATTATTTATTTTCTTTCACTTATGTTTAATATCATAGTTTCTTATGTTTATATTCATGTTCATAACCATATATTTGTTTTATACTTATATTTAATATTGATAAGATTTATTTTATTTCTATTTTAAACATTTTATCTAGATTACATCAAACATATATATATATATATATATATATCAAAAGTTAATAAGGTAAGGCTTACTTTAATTCAAGATAGATTTTCTTTTAAATATTTTTTTGAAAGACTTTATTTTAAATTTTTAAATCATACTTTTCTTCTAAAATACCCACATATATACACACACTTATTAAATTTGAAAACAATAAGTATATTAAAAATCTACTTTTAAAATAACACAAATTAAATTTGTAACTAATTATTCTTATTTAAAATCAATCTAAAATCATAATTTAAAACATCACATTATTAATTTATTGGTTATTTATATTTGAAAATAACAATTTTATCAATTTTAAATAATTTAATTAAGAGATTATCACAGTTTAAATTCCTTGAAATTCCGGGATATAACATTCCTTCCCCCTTAAAAGAATTTCGTCCTCGAAATTTAAAACAAAAGATAATCCAAAGTTTTATTTTATTTCAACCAATTTAGGCATACATATCAGCCATACACAACCAAACAAACAATTTCATCCAAACAAACCATTCAATCAAACAAACAACACTAGCTATTCGGACATAAATCCGGATAAGCTCCCTAAAAATTTCCCGAGTTTCCCAGGTACAGACACTGGAATACTCGCTCTACTGAATCCAACTTGCTATACTACTGAGCTACTGGGCTCCTACTCATCAAGATCTAAAATCTACACAAGAGATCTGACCACACTCAAGACCTAATCAACAACCAACCCTTCTGAACTGCTGGTTCCAAAACCAGTGATGGATCATACACGTATTCCATTAGAGATACGTGAAATACATTGAATCCCAGTCTTCCAAACTGGCAATTCAATCCTGCAGACCAAAGCACTTATCCTTACAAGAATACAAAAAGATCCAATATACTTCGGAGCTAACCTCACAGTCTTACCCAATCTTATTGCTCCCTTTACCGGAGAAAATCTCAACAACATCGAAGTCTCCAACTTCGAAATCCAAATTTCTCCGTTTCTTACCCACAAAACTCCTTTGACGATCCTGGACTACCTACATCCTTTCCTGACCAGCTAAATCTTCGTTGATGCTTCAAATAAACAAACTGGATCAAAATAACTCAACAAAAAGATCCTCTCCTATTTTACCCAAAATCCAGAATACAACTCTACTCTACCATTATCAGTAGATTACAACTTACTTCTCCTATCTGGAAAAGATAAAACAAAAACACTTGCCAATCTGGCCTCAAATCCAGAAAAATTTCCTGTAGAAATTCTCTAATCCTAAAACACTGCAACTTCTGGTTGCTTCCACTCTAGAACAGCTGTTACCTTCAGTACACCAGAATCGTCATTTCGCAACGGCTTTAAGGCATTGCAAAAAAATTTCGCAACGGCTTTGAGCCGTTGCAAAATGGGCAGTGGTAAAAATTTCGCAACGGCTCAAATCCGTTGCGAAATATTTTTTGCAACGGCTAAGGGCCGTTGCAAAATATACTTTAGCAATGGCATGTAGCCGTTCCGGATTTTATTTTGTAACGGCTTAAAACCATTGCTAAATGTAGATGTATAACTGATGTTTTAAATATTAGCAACGGCTTTAATCCGTTGCTAATTAATATTTAATTTTAAAAAAAAATATTTGAAATTTTTCTCTGCACCAGCGACAGTCATTTCATTATCATAATTAATACAAAAATTTGCAAATTTAACAGTATCACAAAAGAAATATTATTAAACCAAATATTTTTCATAGATTAAACACAAAAACCAAATATAACAAATGTTTGAATTATAATGTTCAACATCAACACATACCACTATATAGTTCAACAAGTATACATAACATACATAGTACAACAACGGCATCATTACATAATACTACATGCATAGTACAATACATACGGTACATAACGTCTTCCTATATCAAGTATTACCATGGTATATCTAGCAGCAGTATATCCTACAAACACAAAATCAAATAATGTATTAGAATATCAAATAGCATATAGAAATTTGGATAAGAAAATTTATAGAATAAAAATTTGGATATAGAATATCAACTAGCATATCCACAGCATATAGAATAAAAAGTACACAACTTATAGCATAAGCACTTCTCAAAATTTGATGATCAAATATGCTGTGTAATAACAAAAATACATATTCAATTCCATACTTCTCTTGAACCTACGATATCAGTAACTTATATGTGCCTTATGCGTTGCACATTTCTACCAAGTCAACTCTACAAACATCTGACCACCTTCCTTTCAACCTGGACACCTCCTCTTCACTCGTCCATCGCTGACCGCTTCAAAACCAACTGTACTCATTCCACTCATGTTCACAAACTTCCACTGCTACATCACTTCACTGCTGCATATACCAACTTCATCCACCTTAACATATCACTCACATCAACCTTAACACTCAAACCACTACCAATAATAATCACTGCCACAAACAGTTACAGTACCATTAAAACAACCTCATCAGCATCTCGAATTCCACCCACCACATCATTAACCATCATACAACTACACCTTGTAGCATTTCAATACTCCACTGCATTTACAACTCTGTCAACATATACCACTACTAACATTCACCACTGTCTTGCCTACACCAGCAGACCACCTATCACATGACTTCGGCCATACAACAATCAACCACAATTGTGCTCTGTTGCACACTGCACATATCTCCTCTCCACTATCACATATCATCACCACTTGCAAACTGCTACTTCATTTCCACAACAACCATACATAACTGCCTTACTTCTCCAACCCTGCACAGTACCCCAACTTCTACAATACATCAACAACCACGACAATCTCTACCTCCAGACTCCCCTATTGCCAACACACAACTGCCTGCACAACCAAGACCATCACAACACTACTACTGTGCCATTTCATTGCTGCACTATCACTGCATACTGTCATCACCACTCATACCATCCCACTGTCATCACCAAATTACTTCTCTGCATACAAACTTCATTAAACCACGCCACTACATTTTCTTCTTCCTCCTAACTGTACACAATACCCTTCATTTTCTTTTTGCTGTTGCATCATCGGTGACAAACTACATTACACTCAAATAAAAGTTGATGTTTGTATTATGGTGGAGATTGATGGAAACTGGAGCGGGCAGTAGTGGGAATGTTGTAGGAGCTGTAGTTTGAAGTGGAAGAAGGGGTATAAAGTTGTATGGCTATAGAAGTTTGTAGTGCCGTAGTTAGTGGTAGGTGTGCAAGTTGGTTTATGGTGACTGGGTGATGCAGTGGAAGTACAGTGACTAGGTGTATAACCTATTTTCATATTTTTGCACTGTGTGCAAGGACAAGAATAGATTTCCTTATTGCCACCATTTTCTACAACAAAATAAATAAACTTCTGCACTCCTTCCATATATCGTGGGGTTCTTTGATCGGCTTCTTTCATCCACTCTTTATCTATAATTGCCATTGCTGCCACATCCCCCCCTCCTACAACATACAAAACTGCCACTGCCCTCTAATACTCCAAGTAACTTCATAGCAATTAACAGCCATCATCACAACACTTCAACAAATTACGTCCAACTGCTACTATACACACTACCTTTTCACTGCATAACTTCTTTATTGTACATTTACCACTGCATACTTCAAAACCACATTACTGCCATTAACTTCTTCCACTGCTACCCCATTCATCCATTACTTCACATTTCACATTGCACTGCCACCCTATACATCAATATCACCTCCAACATCCCCTCTGCTTGTCAACACCGCTCCTCTGCTCCACTTCCTTCTATCTATAGTCACAGTGCAACCACCAAAACTTCTCCTCCTTCACACTTTACCTCCACTACCACTCCATTCTAACAGCACTGACAATCTGCCTCTCCACCATCCTCTTCATCCCGTACTTCTGCAGTTCAAACAGTCCACATAATCACCTCTCCTAAAACCACCCAAATACCCCCAACAAATTCAACAGCGGTACTTCCTTCCTATACCACTGCGTCCCCCATTGCCTTCCTTATCACATTGCCTTTTCTCCAACTACTTGCTACTACAACACTACTTCTCAAACATACCATCAACCCACAGCAATTACCCACAATAATATACAAACCATCTAGCAAATTGTCCACTCAAGTCAACTACAAACTACACAACCTCTACAATCCACAAACATTCATCTAACAAACTTCCTTCACATTCAACCCTAGACCCCTGTAGTGACCATTTTCAATAGCAACAACCACAGCCTCTGACTGCAGTTCCTCCCTTTTCCTTCAAGACATCCTCAGCATACATCAAAGGAAAAAAAGGAATAACATTTTTGCTTACTTACTGACATACAGTGTGCTGCCCCGAAAACAAACGCTCCCCCAACAATCACCATCACAACCTTCGCGCCTTCCTTATAACCATTACTACAACATGGGTCAAATATATGCTATTGCCCTACCATATCACATATCTACAACTATTGCCAACTGTTGTTACCCTACCGGTCACAACCAACCTCACTTCCTTGATCACATTTCCAAATACACCTCTGTATGTCTAATCTCTCTTCTTGTAGGAACATGACATAATCAAGAACTCACAGATCACTTCAGCTTTAAAACCAAATTGAAGTAGGCCTCCGAAACGTATAAGTGTTATTTTTTTTTCAAGTTTTCTACTGTATACATACATCTACAAGTATGCATAGATTTTCAAAATATATGTGAGCAGATGTGTGTATGTGTATAAATTCACAAGCTTGTGCAGTAGGTACCAATCCAGAAGAGACCGATAACACATATAAATCAATCAACGCTGGTTAAAGGAAAGTAGTACCAAAACGTATTTGGATATTCACCTAAAATTGTACATGAAGAACATGAATCTACTTACCGGATAACTCAATCTGATCCCTATTCGCCTATACTTGAGTCTGTGCACCTGTGATTGGCATAGTATTTGGTTAGTTTTTCAATCAGCTGTAATGATGCATACTAATATAGCAAAATGAACATTTGTAATGTAAACGGAAATATCTGTAATGAAACAACTGCAGCTCCCCTATTACTTTTGCTATGTTTTCATGTTAATAATGGATTGAAGTAGTGAGTTACGGTTAAATTTTGAAAAAATAAACTTATTACCAGAAAACAAATCAGCTGCAATTGAAAATTTTATTTTAACACAAATCGAAAAAAAAATCTTGATTTTTACCTTTTATACAAAGACAGAAAGATATCATAATTGATACTTTAATGTATCAAACTTTATGTTTTATTTTGCAGTTGTATATACAAAACATTCCCACGCAAGCACACTACCATGATATAACATTAACACTCTATATTATTTGATCAAATATAGTGCTTACACTATCCTATTTACCCAGCAGTAATAAACATAAACGAACAGGGTTAAAATAGAAATACTAGCAGTGCATTGAACATCTCAACTGAAAATAAATAATAACCGAATCATGCACACACTGATATGTCACAGGGAAAAAGGCATGCACGCATGAAAACATAGCAGCAATAGCCAGAAACCTGGGGAGTGCATATTATATTCTAATCTAAAAATTAAAGTCAGAGGACAAGCGATGATTAAAAGAATATATACTAAACAGAGAATAATAAAGAGCATAAAAATATTCAAATTATAAAAATCCTAATAAAATGGGCTAATACGGTTTAAAAAAAATCACATTTATCCACATTAAATCTTAGATAAAAATATTTAAATAATTCAGATATTTAAATACGAAGTGTTCGAAATTCCGAACCATTACATATTAATAAAAAGAACTATATGAACTTATCCAATTGTATCATATAAACTACTCATGACAACAATATTGCACGAGGATTTAAACAAAGTTATCAAAGTAGATTTAGGATTAAGTATTGTTCATGAGGAATAAGTAGGCGTAGGAAAATAAATGCGAAGCAGATCATTGTTTACATATATAGTATGGAGCTTCGTACTGAATAAATTGTTATATGTTAACAAAATAAGAAAATTTTAACCATTGTTAATTAACAGTGGTGCCCATATTTTAATTTACATAGGCATCTATTAATTATACAACGCAATGCAATCCAAAAAATTGTTTAGAACACTGTTTTGAACTTAACTCAAATGAACTTTTAATTAACTAAAATATGAAGCGAACACACAAATTTGCAAATATTTCGAAATGTTAAAGTCAGCCCTAAATAGAGTAATTAAAAATCAATATACACAGCTTAAGCTATCGTTCGTTTAGAAATCAGACCTAAAAAGAGATCGTTCAGAGAAGCCAAAAGCTACAATCACTATCGTACCATTTACAATATGAAATGGTTAGGTTGAATCTCATCATCATTGGCTTTTTCAAAACCTGTGCAACAAAAAAGAATATTAGAACATATCAATTTTTTTTAAATATTAGAACATATCATAAAATTAGTTAATGATAGTAGTTACGCATCGTTAAGTGCCTAGAAATAAAGAGATCAAAATATAGAAGTATATCCAATGTAAGATAGGTTGAATATTAAAATTGACAGCAAAAAAATATTCAGCCTTCAACATATGAAGGTTCATATTCTGTTAATTAATCAACATAATATGAAGAAATATTTAAATGCTGAACAATGTTTATAGTTTATCATAAACATGAAGATTACTATATTATACGTTTTTAAACTCATGAAGCATAATAATGGTTGTTACATGCCCTAATAGGAAATGTAGCTAGACTATAGATTAAAAGCAAAAACCAATATAAATTCATAAAAAAATGACATCTAATCTGGAACATATAGAGCCTCAGGGAAAAGTGTTGCAACGATACTTTATTCCAACAAACAAAGCTATTGCATGGAAATTCTAAATTGTTTCATAAATAACTAAAGTACACTAAATTTTTGAAGTAATGTATGCTAATAATCGTATGTTTGGAAAACTCAAATGCATCATCGATGGTTATAAGAGATGGAAGAATCAGTCATGAAGTACCACTGTGATGCTATACGTAGTTGCACACATCACACAAATAGTTCCATGGTTGGCCAGTGTAAAAGAGGGTTGCTGTATTGTTTATGAAATAACAGAGCATAAAGATAATTAACACTCTTGCATTTGTTGAAATTTTTTACGCACTTTCTACTAAATAACTCTATCCAATTGAAAGCCGAGGAATCCTATGTACAAGCATTAATCCTATGTACAAGCATTAATGTTTCAGAATGAATCCATTCTTGGTTTAAGAGTACCAAGCTTTGAAAAAGTTTTTATATAAATAAATGTTAATATAAAAAACAACTAGCTAAATATTACAATGATATTGAATTAATAAAAACGAACTAGTCAAAAACCAACCGAGCCAACCTTGATCATAAGGGTTATCTAGGTAAATAAGAATGAAAAGTTAAGATATTTACATCCAACCCTTAAACTAGTTACCTTTGAGCATGAATCAAAAACGTTACAAGGCTAGAAAATTATGTAAAATATCAGGCTACTCATAAGTAATCAAAGAAATGACAGTAACTAATCATTCCTAATAAATGATGATTCAATAAAAAAAAGCAAACTGAATCATTCAATTGGCGAAAAATTCCTAAATAGCATATGTAAACTCTAAAACGGCTCGAATACATCAAATGCTTCAAAATAGACTAAAAAATAATTGCGATAACAATGAAAATACCAAAAACACAAAACGAAAATTTACTCTTACAGTCTTACACGAATATTGTATTTATAATGACAAAAATCAAAAGAGAACGAACCTTATTGCTCAATTTTGAACAGCCGAGGGTTCCAACGCTAAAGTTTGTGCTAAATTCACAAGGCAACAGGCGCGACTTTGATTCCAACACTAGGTTTTAGTATTGGGGAGGAGGAAGGTAGCGATGAAGAGAAGTGGAAAGAACGCGGAGCTAGGGTTTTGTGGGATTTGGGGAAATCGCCCTGTTGCCAAAAGAAATTAGGAAGGTGCGCGGGAGCAAAAAAAAATAAAGGGTACGGGGTATGTTGTTTTGAGGGTGTGCTATTATTGTATAGAAGACCACGTAAGGTTTGTAGGCCCTAACCCGTTCTAATGTAGCAACGGCTCAAAGCTTTTGCCAAAGTGTTTGCAATGGATCAAAGCCGTTGGAATATTGCAACGGCCTAAGTCCGTTGTGAATTTGCCGCACTATGGTGTTGCGAAATTGCTTATATGGTGTAGTGCTTGCTTCCGCTGCACAACTCTGATTTGAAGTAGATAAGCATGTCGATGAATTCGAGCAAAATCTTAACCAACACCTCCTGGACACACAACATCAGATCCACCACAATCGGAAACATTGGTTATCTCAAAGACATAACCAACTTCTCAAAGAAACAAATGAGTCCTCAGTCAAGGGTATTGTCTTCAGCTACCCTTAGCTGGAAGAAACTCGAAACTAGATACAGAAGAGAAAACACAAATGCTCCACCAAATCTCCTTAGTTGAACCATCGATACCACTTCTGGAATCCAGTCGATACCAAACTCAATCTCCAGATGTTGACAAAACTCTGACTTCCTGAAGACATCCAAAAAATCTCTGACAAACCAAGAGAACACTCAGACTATCGCAAGTCACGTTTGCGATCAATCCGGCCTATTTCCAGAGAAAAACTGCCCTCTCCTTGCCAATCAGAATAGCTTATGCTTATGAAGCCAATCCATCAAAGAAACGGAACCACTCTACTGCTTCTGAACTCCACTACTAAGCTAGAAAGCTTCCTTGCCAACACACAGAACACTCCGAGCTGCGCTGCTGACACCTATGCCAAGGAATTCCTAATCCAAAGCTCTTCGAGAAACTCGGACCTCAAACCAAACAGAAACATCCTGCTGAACACAGCCACAACACCGAAGCAAACACACTTCCTTAACTTATTCCAAAGGAAACATCTTCGGAAACATCCCTAGTCACTGCACCTCACTACGCAACTACTACTTCCTGAGGTTGCCAACATACCATCACTTGTTTCTGCCTAACCGACAGATCCAAACTCTCAAAAATCCGCTCACACGAGCGTGATCAAACTTGCACTTCAATGATGAACTCTGAATCCTTAACAGGTTCCTTCAGAGATCAATAAAATCCTTACATCAAGCGAAACTCACTCGAGACGGTATTAGGTCTACAATCTCGACATATACACTTCCAACCTCAAACATTCAAACTCCAACCATTGGTAGTCGTGTTACACACCCCACTACCCCTTTCTACCTTTCTAACTTATATTGGGAAAACCCGAACAGGTAACCCAACAGATAGGTAGAAATATAGATATATGTATATATATATAAAAATTATAAGTACGCTCTCTCAAGAAAGATACCACTCCAGAACTTAGGTATTCGCTCAACCTATGCTCTGATACCACTGTAACGACCCGACCTTCTATTACCAGAAAGTCGCATCATCTATAAGAAAGAAAGGGATAGAAAAGAGAAAAGATAGAGAAGAAAGAACTAAACAACATCAGAATCTCACAGCGGAACGAATAAATTATATTAATCACATAAGATATTTCATAGTATACAACATCAATCAGAGTTACACAGATTATACATCACATACTAGACAGTTATAAACACCTGTCTAGTTATTACAACTCAAAACATCACAGAGATACAACACAGCGGAAATACAGATAAACACTAACACAGCGGAACCAATATATAACTATACGCTGAAGCCTCCTGCTCCATTGCTCCTCCAGAATTCGTCAAAGCTAACCTGAATCCCTTGGCTACTCGTAAAAATTTGAGTACCTGAGAGTTTAAGAAAAACAGAAATAAACTCTGGGTCAGACATGGGTCTGGTATGAGTAAACGGTTTAAGTTTCTTAACTTTAAAAACCTTTTGAAAGCAAAGGTATCACGTAAGACATCCCACACATAAACATGGGTACGTTTTTACCTTACGCTAACCAAACATTTGATAGGAAATCTAGTTATATTATAATAGTGTCTAGGGTTTTCAAGTAAAATATAGAAATAGCTGGAATGCTTACATCTCACGTTCCAACATAGTTGGGCACAACTAAATCGTACGGCGTTTATTGGAGATTGCATTCCATACAATGGCAGGGCTACTGGGGTACCGCCCGTCACAGTACCTGGCCTAGATCAGCGTACCGAGGATTACTCCCAATCCCCTGTAACACAAAGCCGGAACCATCCCTTACAGGATAATTCCGAATAAAATCACCCCACGGTTGTGATCAGCAACCGCACCACTAAGCCGAAATAAAAAGGGACATCGAGACAGGGATGACCTTACTCTCAAGTGGGGGCTACCCACGAGCCTTGCTGCACCTCCCATGTTTTAGCCATTCCCGGTTGATGAGGCTTGAGGCTACGATTTACCTTTATAGAACACATCTATCTTAGAATGCTCATCGTCCACCTGACGATGTTCTGAAAGCATTCAATCCATACAAGTTCGTTCCGGGTTCGAACGAAACCGAAGGCATTATCTCGTTACACTCATTTTGGAATCATCCTCAGAGTTAACGACAATAACCGTTGCACTTTGAATCTTCATCTTCACTTGAGATTCACGACCTATCGTTAATTTGGATCGATGTGGTTTTCGGATATCCAAATCTGGAAACCCGATCCCGGTCTCACCGAAATCCAAATCGCCATCTTTTAGGTCCAGGTTGTTTTAAAGTTAAAACAATTCAATTCCATTATCTGTATATACACAGATAGATAATTCATAACATCATCACAACAGATAATTCACATTATCATAATAAACAGATAATTCACATAATCATCATATTCAACCAAAACATCCATATCACACATCATCACTTATCTCATATCTGAGGTCTCAAACAATTCAAGAAAATCAATATCATTCAACATCCATAAGCAATGATTTATTAATCACCGTCTATAATTAATTTAAAGTGAATTAAATTAATTACTTCCATCTCTAATTAATTTAAAATAAATTAAATTAATTACTTTCATCCCATAAATCTTGCTTACTTAATCATTTATTTATTACAAATCAATTTATTGATCATCCTCTAATTATCCATCTTAATTAATCATCCTGATTAGTTATTCTTAATTACCTTAAGTAATTAGACTTTAATTGATTTCACAAATTAATTATTTTTAACCATTCACAGAAATTAACCATTAATTTCTTCATTAATAAATGATCCTTAATTAATTAACTATAATTAATTAATTAACTATAATTAATTAATTAACTATAATTAATTACATTAATCCTTAATTAATTATATTAATTAATTAAAATTTTAATTAATCACTTCTATTAATCAACCTAATCATAACAGTAATTATCATCCTGTAATTACTTACCTTAATTAATTAACTTCTTAATTAATTATATAAACCCTTTGATTAATTACACCAAGTAATAAATCTTTAATTACCTCTTCCAAGTAATTATACATTAATTACTTCCCATTAAGTAATCCCCTTTAATTAATTACATCCAGTAATTATACATTAATTACTTTGCTAAGTAATTATACTTATCAATCTTATTAAGTATTCATACTTAATCAACCATCAAATGATTATCTTTAATTAACCAATCAATTAATTATCTTAAATTAATCACATTCATTTGATTAATTTAAATTGGCTAATTTATTCCTTAATTAACTTAAAACAAATTAATTAATCTTAACTGTAGATTAATTATCCTTTAATTATTAATTAATAAATCTCAATTATCAATTAATAAAAATTAATAACAAATTAATTACTTCTTAATTACCAATTAATCAACCTCTACTTAACATTTAATTAACCCTTAATTAATCTTTAATTATAGATTAATTATCTCTTAATTATTAATTAATAAAACTTAATTACAAATTAAGTACTTCTATTTATAAGTAAATTAATCTTCTAATTACTAATAAATCAACCTTAATTACTTAATTTGTAAATCTTGAATTAATTAACTCATAACACTTAATTGCTAATTAATAAATCAATTAATTACTCTTAATTAATCCCTTATCCCTAATTAAATTATTACTTGAGTTATGAAATAAAATAATCATCAACTTGATAAATTAAAGTTAACAAAACATACTTTCCTTTAAATGTTTAAACATTATCAAGTAATAGTTTTAAAACGATTTAAATTTAAATTTAAAAACTTACTTTTATAAAGACCTTTAAATTTTCATTTCTAACATAAGTTTAAAATAACTTTAAACTTTACTTAGCCAAATTTAAACTAACAATTTCAAAACTTCATATTCAATGTTAAAGAAACAACTTATTATTTACATAAAGTGATTTATTCAAGAAAACTTAAACTTAGATTAATTTTTAAATTTAAAAACTGTAGGCTGCACCCACAACTACTCGAGACATTACTCGAGTCACTCACCCAAAACCCGATCCTTACTTCGAGTCGACCCCGCAACATTCTCGAGCAACGCACGAGAAGGCTTCGTCTTCCCCAAAGCCCCAAACTAACCCAGATATGAAAATGCACACGTGCACGTGCACCAACGTTCGCCAGCGCTCCGGCGTACCTCACCACCTCCGGCAAGCCACAAATCGACACGACTATCGACTACGAACATCCAAACGAAAGCATCTAACCAAAATCTAAAACGAGCCTTCAGCTCGAAACTGGAGTTCAACATCGCCGGAAAGAAACGTCTCGCAACCACGCACTCGACCACCAGAAGGTCTGAAACTCCTGCTACCTCTTCGTCAACGCTCCAGCTAACATCACCCAAAATCTCGTTGAACTCGATCACTTCTACAAGCCGTGGTGATCGATTCACTCCACCTAGTTAAAACTAGGGTTCCAGCCTTCAAACAACAACCACCACCTCCACACTGAAATGAACCATCGTCAGATACCCTGATCACTCCTCCATCAATGCCAAAGATCCCGACCACCTAGATAGCAGAAATCACCCAAAATTCCCCAAATTTAATTTCCAGTTCATTTCAGAACTGCACCCTACCCCTATTTCTAAAATCTTGATTTTAGTTTTAAAATTCATGTTTTTAAATGTTGTTTCAGATCCTAACCTTGAAACAAAAATTTATGAAGTTTAAATTTTCACTATTTCAAAGTTGATTCATCTGTTCATAATTTCCAAAGATGATGCAGAGTTATTTTAACTTAAGTAAAAAAATTTAAAATATAGTCTATGATGAAACAAACATATTTTGTTTAAGTCTTAAATCCAAACCAAGATTTAATCAAGAGAAAATGGGTTTTTAAATCAAACAGAAGCTTGAAATCAAAGAAACAGAAATGCTACAGTTAAACAAGCATGCACACATATATATTAATATATATATTCATAGTAGATTTCATAATATATTCATTTCAAATTAAATAGCATGCAACCAAATTTACCTACCTAAATTTTTAAAAGTGAAGTTACTTACTTGATAAATAACAGAGAACAGAGGAATGTATATATATATATATACCCAGCCATTTCACAGATATCAACATCTATTCTTATATGCAAACATCATTCACTTCAAACATTCATCACATGCAGTAAAACTTATAACCATATTTAAGTTTTAAGAAAAATGTTTACTCACCTGATTTTAAGACAGAAAGCTTGCTTTTGAAAACAGGAAGGCTTGCAAAACTGAAATTTGAAAACTTGAATACTTCTATTGTTTTGATTCCAGAGAACAATGTCTTGCTTGTAACTTTGACTTCAGGTTGCAATTTGAAGATGCTACAGGCTTGATAAAATGATTACAGGGATTGTTGAAAAATGCTTACAGGCTTTTGAAAAGATTTAAAACAGAGGTGAATTTGGTTTACAGGTTAAAGAATAAATTTGAAGAGAAGCTTTTAGGTTTTGTTTTCTGGTTTTGCATTGTTTTAATGAACGAAAATGAAAAGGAAGCTTGATATATAATAAAACAAGTATGCAGAGGCTAAGTAATGCTGGTACAAGATTTTTTTATTTATTTGATTAGTGATTTTCTTTATAGGGTGGCTGAAATGATACATTTGTACAAGCATTTATTAACTATGTCATACTTATCCCCTTTATTTCAATTCGTATGTACTTGTATGTTATTTTACTTCTTTTTTGCCTGCAAATCTTCATTGCTATAGTACATATATCTTTATTTTACTTTGTACATCTTGTATGTATTTTTGTCTTGGTTTTGACTTACTTCTTTTGCATATACATATGGTGATAGTATATATATATATATATACACAATTCTAGAACTATCTTAAGCTTCTATAAGTTGTTATATTTACTTTTATTATGTTAGCTTGTGTATTTATTCCTATTTTTATATGACTACTTATTTTTTTATTTCTATTTATAAACTTAATGTATTTAACTAATGTATATTTTTCTATTTTAAACTTAACTACCAAACTCTTCTTTACATAATTATTTATTTTCTTTCACTTATGTTTAATATCATAGTTTCTTATGTTTATTTTCATGTTCATAACCATATATTTGTTTTATACTTATATTTAATATTGATAAGATTTATTTTATTTCTATTTTAAACATTTTATCTAGATTACATCAAATATATATATAGATCAAAAGTTAATAAGGTAAGGCTTACTTTAATTCAAGATAGATTTTCTTTTAAATATTTTTTTGAAAGACTTTATTTTAAATTTTTAAATCATACTTTTCTTCTAAAATACCCACATGTATACACACTTATTAAATTTGAAAACAATAAGTATATTAAAAATCTACTTTTAAAATAACACAAATTAAATTTGTAACTAATTATTCTTATTTAAAATCAATCTAAAATCATAATTTAAAACATCACATTATTAATTTATTGGTTATTTATATTTGAAAATAACAATTTTATCAATTTTAAATAATTTAATTAAGATATTATCACATTTTAAATTCCTTGAAATTCCGGGATATCACAACTATAAAGAAGCTGCTAAAGAGCGAATACTGGATTTTAGTAATGCAAGAAGAACTAAATCAATTTGAAAGAAATAATGTATAGGAATTAATACCTAGACCTAGTAATCAATCCATAATTGGAACAAAATTGGTTTACAAAAACAAAAGTGATGAAAATGGTGAAACTATATAAGATAAAGCTAGACTAGGTTCTTAAGGATTTAATCGGGAGGAAAGAATTGACTACGACGAAACCTTTGCTCCTTTGCACATCTTGGAGCAATTAGAATTCTACTAGCTTTTGCCTATCACCATAATATTAAATTATATCAAATGGACATAAAAATGCCTTCTTAAATTGTTTTATTAAAGAAAATGTATATGTTGAACAAACACCTTTATTTAAATATGAAAAATATCCTGGTCATATTTTTAAGCTTAAAAAGGCACTTTACGGTTTAAAACAAATCCATGTGCTTAGTATGACAGACTTAAAAACTATTTATTTAACTTTGGTTTTGAAGTTGGTAAAGTAGACTCAACACTTTTTATGAAGCATGATAATGATTTATTAGTTGTCCAAACCTATGTTGATGATATTATTTTTAGATCAACCAATGAAAATTCTGCATTGATTTTTCAAAAATATTGATAAAAGAATTTACCGTGTCCCATATGGGAGAATTAAATTGCTTTTCTAGGTTTATAAATTAAACAACTAGAAAATGGTATTTTTATTTCACAAGAAAAATATTGTAAAGACTTAATTAAAAGATTTGGTATTGAAACTATGAGTACTAAGCCAACACTAATAAGTACAACTATTCACTTAGATAAAGATGAAAATGGTAACGATGTCAATCAAAAACTATTTAGAAGTATAATTGGATCTTTACTATACTTAATAGCTAGTCGCTCTAATATAATGATGAGTGCATGTCTATACACTAGATTTCAAGCTAATCCAAAAGAGTCGCACCTACTTGCAGTTAAAAGAATTCTTTGATATTTAATTAGAACTAAAGATTGTAGTCTTTTCTATCCAAAAGGAGGTTCATTTGAATTAGTACCATATAGTGATGCTGATTTCGGTGGATGTCGAACAGATAGAAAAAGCATTATTTGCACATGTCAATTTATAGGATAATCTTAAGTTCATGGTTTAATAAAAAGTACAATTGTTATCTTTATCTACTTGTGAAGCATAATATATTTCAACTGCTTTAGCTTGCACTCAAATAATTTATATGCAAAAACACTTAAAGATTTTGGTGTAAATTTAAGGAAATCACCTATATGCGGGGGTAACACAAGTGTAATAAACTTAGCACAAAATCCAATTAATCATTCCAGAACTAAACATATTGATATAAGACACCATTTTCTACATGATCACTTTGAAAAAGAAAATATCCATTTAGATTTCGTAAATATAGAAAATCAAATTCCGGATATATTTACTAAACCATTAAATGAAAATACTTATATGAAATTTGCGTCGAGAACATGGAATTTCTTCGTTAACTAAGTTGATCAAATTCCCTAGTAATAATAAGTTTTAAATTTAATTGAAGTATAACAATATTTAATGTAAGCCAATTTAAAGCATATAAATTCATTAAATTTGCATACGTTATATACAAACTTAATAAAAATTTTTATATATATATATATATATATATATCTTGCAATTTAAGAAATTAAAAAAATTATTACTAAAAGATCAACAACAACAATAATAATAAAACTATTAAGTTTTATAGCTTTTTACAATAAAAGTTAAAATAAATAAATAAATACGTTTTTACAATAAAATAAACTACAACTTTTCATGATTGGTATCTTTTGGTCATCTGTTCTATTTGAATTCAGTTTTAGCATATGTTGTGTATTTGACCTTTTTTTAGCATATGTCGTTACATTATATGACTCTATGTTATGTTATGGCACTCATATTTTCTTATCTATGCATTTTGCAACATTCTGTTGATCACTATATGATATGCATTCATTGACATTCTGTTGTTCATTCCATGATATGCATTCTGGAGTGTTGTAGCTAATTTTCTCCATTTGTGATGACAAAAGGGGAGAAATATTTGTACATATCCATACATTCAGGGGGAGTACAAAAAATATATCTTGCACATATTTAGGGGAAGTACTGCACTCATATCAACATCACAATAATATTTTTGACATGAATGCATACATGAGTTGTCGTCATCAAAAAGTAGGAGAATGTTAGAGCAGGATTTTTAAGGTTTTGATGATGACAACTTCGTCTTAGGAGGAAAACAAATAAGGCAAGTTCAACATAGCTGAAAATGACTTAAAGATTGCATGTTATAGCGCATCGTAAAAAGAGAAATACTTGAAGGCCTTAACTACGTGAGTCAAATTTTTCTAAAATATACTTTGTTAAAACTTACTAGAAACTCGTTTTAATATCCCAAGGATTTAATGTTCTTAAAGATGATTTTAATAATTTTTTAAAATTTTATTATAATTTTTAAAGGACTTATTTGATGGCCTCGGGAACATGCAGTTTTCACATACACCGGTGGACTGGTGTGGCCAACCGGTGCACTGGTCCACCCAAAAATTACAGGAACCTAAAGCCTATGAAAGGTTTCCTTTTTCCTGAACAGTCCCATTTCTTCTTCCTCTTTCAATCGCGACTCTCTTTTCAAATTCGAATGGAAAACATTATTACACTTCAATAGTACCCTTCAATCTCTATAAATAAACTTCGGTTTCAAAGGAAAATTCAACTATTGCTTTCTAAATCTATTCTATAATCTCAAGACCCCTAGATTTGTAAAACTTTCTATTCTATGCTCATTCAAATATAAAATCGGTTTTCTAATTTAAGTCCTGACTCTTGAACATTCCACTCTGAAAGATCCTTGTGAGTTATAGGACTCTTATACCGCATTCGGCAAATCAGTGTATACAGGCATAACTATTTTCGAAGACTAGTATTCTATTGAGTTGGTGGAAAGAACTTGTTCAGCGGCTTAAGTATTGTATAGACCTATTCATATGAGAGAAGTGAGGGTGTTAGGGGGTAAAAAGTCAGAATAGTGATTTTGGGACTGGACGTAGGACGGTGGTCCAAACCCGTATAAAATCCTAGTATGCAAGTTCTTTTATTTACTTTACTATATCATTTCCAATTTGTTTACTAATATACTTATGCACATACTTTGCTAGCTAAGCCATACTTATACGATCCACTAGATTTTCAAAAATCAGATGGATTAGTTTAAACGTGTATTGACTATAGGTAGTTGAATGAGCTAATAGTGAAGAATTGTTATCCATTGCTCAGGATAGAAGACTTGTTTGACTAGTTGTATGGAGCTAAGAATTTTCTCCCAACTAAATCTGAAAATGGGATTCTGTCAATTGAGGATAGCCGAGGATAGTGTTCCATTGACCGCATTTAGAATAAGATACAGTTCATATGATTGGTTAGTCATTCCCTTCAAACTGACCAATGCCCTAGCATTCTATGTGGATCTTATGAATCAGATATTTTGTAATCAGTTGGATAGATTTCTCTTGGTCTTCATCAATGATATTTTGATGTATTCTATGAATGAGAGAGACAACGAGGCCCATCTTAGATTTGTATTTGAGACATTGAGACAACATAAGTTGAAGGCGATGTTTTCCAATTGTCGTTTTGTTGTAATAAGAAGTTAAGTTTCATAGTCATGTTGCATCGTAGAATGGATTAGCGGTGGATCGATCGAAGATAGAAACCATTAACATTGGAAGAAACCAGAGACGGGCATGGAGGGAAGAATTTTCTTAGGATTAGCTGGCTATTATTGTAGATTTATTAAGGAATTCTCATGTATAGCAACACCCTTGACTACATTGACCAAGAAAAACTAGATATTCTTAAGGACTGATAGGTGCGATGGGTCATTTTAGGATTTGAAGAGGTCACTTATAAATTTTCCTATCTTGATTGCACCTAAAGGGAATCTAGATTTGGTGGGGTATACAAAATGCTAGTGAAACAGATTGGTTGTAGTGTTGATGCCAAAAGGGTGAGTGATAGTTTACGCATTAAGGAAGATGAAACTGCATGAAGTTATATATCTCACTCCTGACTTGAAGTTGGCGGCGTTTGTTTTTGTACTATAAATTAGGAGACATTATTTTTTGGAAGAACGATTCAAGTTATGTATAGACGGTAAATCTTGTAAGTATTATTCTATTAGAAGGAGTTTGATATGAGGCAACGGAGGTGATTAGAATTCTTAGCGGCATATGATTTAGTATAGAGTATATGCTAGGAAAGAGGAACAAGGTTATAGATGCTTTAAGTGGAAAGCAACATAATGGAGTGTTAGCCATGATTGAGGAACAGAAGACATTAGAGACGTTAGCGTCTTATGGAGTGCATTATAGAATGAATGCATGATCCAGTAGAGATCAGAGTGTCTTGGAAAGTTTAGAAGTGCATACATTGCCGGTATATAGGATTGCTGAAGGCAAAAGGTAGACCCATTATTACCCGAGATAATTAGGTGATTGGAGATGAGCATTGATATTGAGGATTTAAAAGGATTCAAGATTGACTCGAAGGGATGGCTTAGGAAGAAAGGAAGACTTTATTATCAGAATATAGGAGACCTTCGAAAAGAGGTCGGAGAGGAAAGTCATCGGTCCAGGTTTACGATTCATTCCAAAGGAACAAAGACGTATCGCAAATAAAGCGAGGCTTTTTTTGGGAATGAATGAAGAGAGATGTTGGAGAATCTGTGAAGAAGTGTATCACATGTCAACAAGTGAAAGCTGAGCATCAAAAGCCAAGTGGTTTACTTCAACCCTTGGAAGTACCGACATGGAAATGGGATTCAGTGTTTATGGATTTTGCAGATGGATTACCAAGGTCAAGAAAGGAAAATGATAGTATCTAGGTAATAGTGGATAGATTGACTGAGAGCGTCTATTTTATCCTAGTTAGGTTAACAAGAATGATAGCTTGCTTAGAGAAGCTATACATGAAGAATGTTGTAAGGTTGTGTGGGATTCCATGCATTATTATTAGTGATACAGATCAATTATTCACTAGTGAGTTCTAGAGAAGTTTACAAAGTGCATTGGGTTTCAAGTTAAACTTGAGTACTACTTACCACCGATAGACCAATCGTTAAACAAAAGGGTGAACCACATGCTACAAGATTTACTACGAGCGTGTGTTTTAGATTTCGGAGGGTCTTAGGAAGATCATTTACATCTGGTATAGTTTTCCTACGATAATAGTTATCATTCGAGTATTTTAATGGCACCATTTGAGGTGCTGTAAGGGAGACCGTGTAAGTCACATGTTTGTTGGTTGGACACAAGGAGATAGACTCGTGTTAGGACCCATCTTAGTAGAGATGCTACCGAGAATATAGAGTTGATTTGCACTAGTATGAAGGTTGGGAAATTAAGGCAGAAAAGCTATGCCAACAAAAGGAGAAAAGAGCTAGAGCTTGTAGTATATGATAATGTATTTGTGAAGTTTTCTCCAATCCGAGGTATTATGCGCTTTGGGTAGGCGGAGAAATTGGCACCTAGATATGAAGGTCCTTTTCCAGTTACTGACAGAATCAGTAAACTTGTGTATGGAGTTAAGTACCAAGTAATTTGGTAGGTGTGCTCAATGTTTTTTATATATCGCATTCATGGAAATATTTGCATGGCCCTAGTATGGTAGTGGAACCGAGGGCGATTGAAGACTTATCTATAGATCCATATTTGAATTGTGTTAGATGTTTGAAAGGGATAATAGTCGTGATCTGAAAGAGTTAAAACAAGAATATTAGACTTGTTCATGTCTAGTGCAGTGATGATGTTGATGACTATACTTGGGAGGTAAAGGATAAGGTTAGGAATATCTATCCTGAGTTGTATTGATATGTAGAATTGGGTAAGTATGTTTTGTTAAATAAACTAGTAATGACATTAGTATGATTTTTTATATGATATTATTATGTGTTACTAGTGGCACTAATACATTATGATTGTTGATTTATGATTTACAATAGTAGAGAACTAGTGTAATTGCTGTACTTGCATGTACATTGAGTTGATGACGATGGCAATTATCCTGCCTTGTCCGAATTTCGAGGACGAAATTCTTATAAGGAGAGACTATAACACCCCATATTTGGGAGAGACATAATATGTGCCTATTGGGAAATAATTAAGAGAATTAAATTGAAAGATTTGATAAAGGAGATCTGAATGAACAAATACGGGACAACTTAAACATAGGTAATTTAATGGAATGAGAGTAATTAGGGTAATAAACTTGACCATGCATGTATAAGGTAATGAATTTTAATATTTGAATATTTATATTAAGTGAAATTAATAAACTCAACCATAAGTGTATAAGGTAGTGAATTTGAATATTTGAATGGAGCATATTTGCATTTAGGGAAATCAATAAAAAGATTAGGTAATAAAGGATTTAACCTAAGCCAAAATCATTATTACATAAGCCTTAACCTATTCACTTCTCCATTTCATATTCACTTCATTTTTTAAACAAAACGATCAAAACTCCATCAGTCTAGGCGGCCACCATTACTAGAAAAGGGAGAGAAAATCAAAACTAGAAGATTAAAAGTTTTGTCTCTAAGAAGAGAAGGTGGTTTTTATTATGCTCTACAAATCTAGGTGAGTAAAACTTTCTCTAGTTTACAAACCCATTTTGTTTTGGATTTGATATGTGTTGGCGGCTTTAAACGTTGTTAAACATGTTTTAATGATTAGAAATGATATTGTATGTGTTTAATGATTTAAATGAATAAAATTTAGCCATGTTTTAAGGTAAAACATGAATTAATCTTCTCCAAACGTTACTAAATTTTAATGCAATGTTTTTAGTATTAAAAGCGATAAAATTAAATACTTTGCTTTGAAATTTTTACTAGACATAGGATAGGTTGTTTTGGAATTTTCCCACTAATTTTTGAATTGTTATGAATTAATCGATAAAGAAAATGTTATTTTGATTAATAAAAAGTAGATAAGGAAAAAATTAATTAATAGAGCTATATGTGATACTAAGCTTTTATAAGTAAATAAGTAAACTTTTAATAGCACCTTTGAAGTCACCTTCCTAAGTGATGGTTCAAAATTTCATATGGATAAAAATGAATTTAGAGAATAATAAGTTAGAATATGATGACTTATTAAAATAGGAAAATGAAAGTAATCTTAGAAAGGATAAGTAAAAACAAACAATAAACTTTAATAACGAGAACTTTGGTGTAAGGCCACAAATAGCATCCAGATGTCTATTCATGACATTTGATGAGAACTTTGGGATGAGCCATGAGTGGCATTCGAATGTCTATTCAAGAAAAACAAAGTGAACTTCGATGTGAGGCCATATGTAGCATCCGAATGTCTACTCATGACAAATGATGATAACTTCGGTGTGAGCCATAAGTGACATCCAAATGTCTATTCACAACAAATGATGAAAACTTCGGTGCAAGACCATAAGTGACATTCAAATGTCCATTCTCGACAAATGACAAGAACTTCGATGTGACGCTACTAATGGCATCCGAATGTCTATTCATGATAAATGATGAGAACATTGGTTTAAGGCCATAAGTGGCTTCTAGGAGATTATTTCTGACATGAATGAATTAGGTGGTGCAATGTCATTAGTGACAACCAAAAGAAATTTCATTATAAGATTAATAAACAGTATAGTTAGCCTAAAGAGGCAAACTAAATGCCATGACTAATGAATTAAGTTAGGATATGTTAAATAAAAAAAGGACTTTCAAATGTAATGATGACTATAATTGTGTTTGTGTGAAGATGTTCGCTCTTCTTGATATTTATGTTTAATAGTGAAGGGAAAACCATTTCTATTCTACAGTAATGTGTTCTCACTATATGATTAACTTGTTTAGGATAAAGTTTTACTCATACCGAGCTTTATGTCCGACCATTAATTTATTATTTACCATAAACTCATGGGTACTCATTCGAGTGTGTTTTATGGCATAGAGAGGTTAGGTTTGGAAAGGACGAATAAAGGCTCCAAAGAGGAAGTATGAGGCTTATTTTCTGATAAAAATCATTTTAGATTTCCGCTATTATAAACCTAATTGTACAACTAATTTAATATTCACATCGAGATCTTCATATGTCGGGATGACACAACTCCTTATGCTTTATTATATTTACCTCTGCATGGGCATGAACTGGATTAATGGAAACGTGATGACATTTTTTAAGTCAATGTTATGTATTGAAAGTATTTAGTTGCTCTGTATACTAACTATTTTGAAAAAACTAACCCATTTTATTATTTTAAAATAATTCTGCTAATGAATACAGCATCATCAACATTCATTTTTGGGTTTTGAAATGGGGGATCATTTGTAGTTGGAGACTATCACTTGATTTTTCCTAGTGGATTTGATTTATTATTGACTAATTGTTATTATGATAAAAAATTCATTTGCAAAATTATATATGTTTCAAGATTGTACGAGATAAGTTTTGGTTTTCGTCATAAAGATAGTATTATCGATATTTTGGGTGATAGAAATAATATTTTCGATGGTGTTTTAGATAAGGGTTTTTATGTACTTAATTTCAAATATATCTATACCGTTAATCAATCTTATATTGACATTAATAGTAGTTACTTATGGCACTATAGGCTAGGTCATATTAGTGACAAAGTCTGCACAAACTCAAACTGATTGTTTTCTCCCGTCATTTGATTATGAATCATTTTCCACTTATGGGTCATGTCTCAAAGGGAAAATAACCGTGCACCCCTTCAGTAGGAGCAACAAAAGAGTTGATAAACTCTTGGGTCTAGTACATACTGATGTATGTGACCCGCAGCCTATAATGACTAAGGACAATTCAAATTACTCCGTTACTTTTACAGATAATTTATCAAGACTAGGATATGTGTATCTTAGGAAGAATAAATACAATGTATGCGGGAAATTCAAAGAGTATAACAATGCGGTTGAAAATCAGAATGATCGTAAAATTAAAATTCTTCGATTTGTTTGAGGATGTGAGTATGTTGGACCAAAGCTCCAACAATACTTTGAAGATAATAGGATTATCTATCAGATTACTCCACCTTATATATCACAACATAATGGGGTTTCAAAAAGAAGGAATTGAATCCTATTAGATATGGTTTGTTCCATGATGAGTAAGGTGAAGTTACCTCTTCCCTATTGAAGATATGTGTCAAAAATCGCAACTCATAGGTTAAATATAATGCCTACTAAATATGTGCCTAAGATGCCATATGAGATGTGGTATGGGAAGGAACTAAAGGAACTGCTTCGGTTCGCAGCTGGTTAAACAAGTGAATAAGAAAAATCATTTTTAGATCTGTATTGGGCCTATGAAGTTTAATTGATTTTAGATCCAATCTAATTTTCTTAAAATAAATTTTTTATTTATTTTGTTTGTTTATAAAAGAATGTAAATAATTTAATTAGTTATAAGTGTATCAAATACACTTATATGTGCATAGTGCACGTGCAACATATAAGAAGTGTAGCTAATGTGATGGTTTATAAGTACCGGGATTTACGTCGCAACAAATACATTTATCCCTTTATATATACATTTGTTGTCCATAGTTTTATTTGAAAATTATATTATATATACATACATATAATAATTATAGTTTTATGTAAATATTTATGGCTAATTCAAAATAGTTATCTAAAAATTTTGTGCTAGTTTTGTAATTCAAATCAGATCCAGGTCTTGGTAAGTATTGGTTTTTTATATTCAAATTACAAAATATTTATATATGGGTGTGTTATCCCGCCTTTTAGCAAGGCCGTGACACCAAGGAATTGACTAGTAAACCAATGACGATCCATCCCAAAGATCGGTTATACACAGGCTCAATATGGATATCGATGAATTTTGTCCGAGTCCGGATCGAGCTTAAATTAATATAACATGACAATCTTAGCTATGGGAGTCAACGTTCGAAATCTCAAGTCGATCCGGGTTCGTATGCTCAAGTTACAACCGATGCAAAGTTGATTAAAAATAGCCTTCTTCGACTCGCTCGGTTCGCATCCCTCAGAAGAGCCTTCTTTGACTCGCTCAGTTCGCATCCCTCAGAAGAGCCTTCTTCGACTCGCTCAGTTCGCGTCCCTCAGAAATGCCCACTTCGACTCGCTCCGTTCAAATCCATCTGGGAAGCCTACTTCGACTCGCTCCACATCCTTTAGAAAACAACAGTTCGACTCCGGCTACATCGACTCCTTCGCAAAACCATTGTTCGACTCCATCCAGTTCGACTCCCTCAGAGAACCCCATTTCGACTTGCTCCACTTCGCATCCATCCGGAGAATTCTACTTCGTGTCCATCAATGCGAAGCAAGGCACAACAGTCAATACAAATAAACGCCACGTCATCAAGTCAAGCAGCGACTCGAACAAGACCGAGTCGAACGGCGAAGCGAACGAGAGCGAGTCGAACAAAAGCGAGTCGAATAAGAGCGAGTCGAACGAAACAGCCAACCGAGAATCTCATTTCGTATCGATCATATCTCCTAATCTACAAGTCCAAATGCTATGAAATTTTCATAGAAGGCTACGTGCATGCTAAAGAATGTCCACGCCAAATTTCGACTCCATTGGATGAAATCTTGATCGATACGAAATTTGTTCGTATCGATCACGGATCGGACCGAAACTTCACGGGCTTGGGCGCGCGGGCCTGGTCACGTGCCAGAGAGGGTCTCCCGAGATCTGAGTGAAATATCAGCCTCCTACACCTATAAATAGACCCCCAAAGCCAACAGAAAAGGGGTTCTTCTTCCTCTTTGAGATCTCGAATGCCCAGACTCCTCCGGATCCAGATCTGAACTCCATTGTTGCTGCTACCAACGAATTTCATTGCTGCAAATCATAATTACCTATTGTAATTCACTGAATTCACTAGTAAACATCAAAGAAAGATCAATAAAGCAAACTACTTCATAATGGACGTAGGCGATACGCCGAACCACTCTAAATTCTTGTGTCTCCTTGCATTTTAATTATTTTCATATCTGAGATTTGGAGTTTTTGTTAGATAATTCCTCTTTTTCCATTTAATTTCTTCACTTTATCTCTTCAAAAACTTCCGAAGAGTGTTGTGCCCAATTTTGGTACAAACACTTTGGTGCTTTCATTGAGAGAAACCCAATTTTTCTCTTGCTCTTTGGATCTCTTATCTATATCGGATTGCATAAATCCAAGAAGAAGATCCAGATCTAGAACTTTGAAGCCCTTCCATTCTATTCAGATTTGTATCAGATCTAGGAAAGGACTTTCATCACCTCACCATGGTAAGTACACGGACTACCTCTACAGCTGCTGATCAAGGAGGACGAGATAGGCAGAATCTCACGCAATTGCCTCCATCAAACCAAGATGCCGCCAGACCTTCAGATCCAACCGGTCCGGTTACCAGACAAGAGTTCCAGACGTTGTTCCAAGAATTGACCCAGAGTCGACAACAGCTAACTGAACAACTGCACGCCAACGTAGAGTTAACCAACCAGCTAAATCGCCAAAGGCGAAGAAGATCCAGAAGAGACCAAGGTTCCTATTCTTCCATAGAAAGTTCAGCCTCCTCCGATGGCCAAACCAGATCCACATGTCCACGGCTAGGTGTAAGCTACACCCAAGCCACGGGACACCAACCTGCTTCGAATCTTGGGCAACCTAAAGCTGGACCATCTGCTAGTCTCCGTACAGAACCTTCAACTCGAGGAGGTGCTGCTCCTTACCACGTCACCGGCAACATTGCTACTACCACCACTACCGGACGGGGGGAGGGGGTGATGCTAGAAACCAAGCTGATCCTCAATGTAACCAACGAGAGCAGACTCCTGAGCCTTATATCCCGGAGGATGTTGAACCAAGGAGGCGAGGCACGGACCGTCGACCGCGTCCGGTCCAGACTCGCGCTGTGGAACCCGACCACACCTTGGCACAACATGCTCCAAGTATCTGAATGCTGGATATACCAACGATGATCCGCCAAATGATCCGTGAAAGTCATGATCTCTCTAATGACGACTAGGGAATCACTCGGAGTCATACCCCTTTCATCGATGACATATTGTATGCTGAACCACCTCAGCGCTTCAGGAAGCAACTCTGCCAGTTTACGAAGGGAGTTCTGATCCCAATCAACACATCCTGAAGTATGAATGGCTGATGAATGCTGCAAGAGCTGATGATGCAGTAAAATGCCGTAGTTTCCCCATTTCCCTGGGGGGCATTGCAACCATGTGGTTTACTCGTTTGCCACCACGATCCATTTCTAGTTTTGATCAGATGGCCACCAAGTTTGTTGAACATATTCGCATGCACGTAGCGAGGCCTAAAGATGTCAACACTCTGTCTAGTGTTACACAAGCTCCCGGAGAAACACTTAGACGTTACTTGGAGCGATTCCATGCTGCGTGTGCAGAAATAAGCAACCCTAATGATAACTCTATCATGATGGCATTGACTAAGGGGATTGATGCTGATTCCGAGTTCGAAAATTGGTTAGCTGGAAAACCACCTACGTCATTGGACCGTTTCTATTCCAAGGCAGCCCAATTCCTGAGAAGGGAGGATGCGAAACAGTCTAGGAAGCAGGATGATGCAGGGCCCAACATCGAAGGAATGCAAAGTAACATCGCTGTTAAACAATCCAGAGATAGTTCTGGGAAAATTCAGTTGAACGTACAAAATAAACAGAACCAGCAAAGGGACAATGGAAATCAAAGCAAAAAACGCGATCAGAATCGTGGTCCACGGTGTAGAGCTTCCATGTACGATACTTACACTCCATTGAACACGTCGTTGGAAAATGTGTATTTACAGACCTACAATACCATGCAATACAAGAAACCTGCCCCAAAACCGCCAACTGAGAGAAAAATCCAAATAGGAAAATTCTGTAGATTCCATGAGAGTTATGGCCACAACACCAATGAGTGTCGTCACTTGAAAGACCTCATTGAAAAACTGATACGTGAGCGGAAGTTGGATCAGTATGTGCGGGCGCCGCAATCTGGTGGTACGGGCCCATCAAATCAGAATCGTGCGCCGAATCAGGAAAGACAGGAAGAACCCGCTCGTACAGGCGGGAGGTTGGTTATCAATACGATAAATGGTGGTCCTCACCCAGCAGATCGAAGCTGGAAGGAAATGGAGTCGTATGCCAGTTCTATCAGGCATGCGGACTTCGAGTGTTGTAGTAATTTTGATGAAGGGGCTCCGGCCAAGCAACAGAAAACGAAGACAGATGACATCGTGTTCAGGAACAAAGACGCTGATAAAGTCGAAGCCCCCACTATCGATCCACTGGTCATCTCAGCACAAGTAGGTCCCACTTGGATGAAGAGGATCTTAGTTGACAGTGGAAGCTCTGTGAATATTTTGTTCAAGCGAGCTTATGATCAAATGAAAATGGAAGCCACGGACTTGAAGCCTTGTCAATCCCGAGTCCATGATTTCAACGGAAGTGCTACTATACCCACTGGAATGGTGGAACTGCAAGTAGAGTTGGGAGTTGGAGAACGACGGAGAGTACGGATGCTACAGTTTATTGTTTTGGACATAGACTCCCCTTACAATGCTTTCTTGGGCCGACCGGCCCTCGCTGAATTAAGGGCAGCCATCGCCTCATGGTGTTTGACTTTAAAGTTTCCCACTGATCACGGAATAGGAATCATTCAGGGAGATCAGGTTGATGCCAGAGCCTGCTATGTTGCTGAGCTGCGGGAGGCGCAGCGAAAGGAGAAAGGGAAGGGCGTAGAGGAATCTCTCTGCGTTTGTTTTGCCGATAATTGGCAATTAACGCCCGGGCCTAGGCCCGGGCACCCCAACCAATTCCTTAAGGATCTTGACCGAAGAGAAACTGAAGACGAAGGAGAATCTAAAGAAATTCAAGCATCCCCGGCCGAACTGACGATTGATGTCCCAGTTGACAATAACGATGATTCGAAAATGATAAAGATTGGATCTCAGCTAGGCCAGCAAACTCAAGAGGAATTGGTTGAATTTATGCGGGAAAATCTTGACGTATTTGCCTGGACACATTCCGATATGTGTGGGATCTCGTCGGACATTGCGAGCCACACCCTGAACATTGACCCGTGGCATGTCCTGGTCAAACAGAAAAGGCGTGGTATGGATCCAGAGAGATCTGCCGCCCTTAAAGAAGAAGTAGAAAAGCTTAAAGCGAACGGGTTGATTTGGGATGCCCTATATCCTGAGTGGGTGTCGAATCCCGTGCTCGTCCGAAAGCCGAACGGAAAGTGGAGAATGTGTGTCGATTATTCCGATCTGAATAAAGCATGTCCCAAAGAAAATTTCCTGCTTCCCAGAATTGATCAGCTAGTAGATTCGACGGCTGGGCATGAACTCTTATCCTTCATGGACGCGTATTCAGGCTACAATCAGATACCAATGCATTTACCCGATCAAGAACATACCAGCTTCGTAACCAATCTAGGACTATACTGTTACAAAGTTATGCCATTCGGACTCAAGAACGTCGGGGCTACTTATCAACGATTGGTCAATCGGATGTTTGCCAATCAAATCGAGAAAACAATGGAAGTATATGTAGGCGACATGCTTGTGAAGTCGCGACTCTCCACCAACCATGTTAAAGACCTGGAAACTATGTTCAACATACTTCGGGAATACAAGATGAAGCTAAATCCACTGAAATGTCACTTTGGAGTTGCTTCCGGAAAATTCCTTGGGTTCATCGTCAACGCTCGAGGGATCGAAGCTAATCCTGAGAAAATCTAGGCTATTAGAAATCTTGAAACTCCAAAGACTATAAAGCAAGTCCAAAGTCTCAATGGAAAAGTAGCAGCATTGAGCAGGTTCATTTCAAAGTCAACTGACAAATGCATTCCCTTCTTCGATCTGATCCGAAAAGGAAAACACAACTTTGAATGGACCACGGAGTGCGAGGGCATTTTCCAAGCACTAGTTCAACATCTATCCACACCACCAATATTGTCAAAGCCTATTGATCATGAGAAGTTGTATACATACCTGGCGATATCAGAAAACGCTATCAGCGCTGCCTTGGTTCGAGAAGAAGACGGGATATAGAAGCCAGTGTACTACGTCAGCAAACGATTGACCGGGGCTGAAGGGAACTATCCAAAGCTAGAAAAGTTGGCTTACTACCTTGTAATTGCATCAAGAAAACTTCGACCGTACTTCCACGCACATCCCATTGTCGTTTACACCGACTAGCCGTTACGACAGGTCCTTTTGGCGCCCTGAGACGTCTGGTAGATTACTCAAGTGGAACATCGAACTGATTCAGTTTGATATTACTTACACTCCAAGACGAGCAATCCAAAGACAAGTCCTCACTGATTTTATAGTCGAATTTACTGTTCCAGAGGACTTGCCCGAAACCAGTAAATCCCCCGAATACGTTTGGAAGCTGTATACTGATGGTGCATCAAACGACCGGTGTTCGGGCACTGGTGTTGTGCTCGAAACCCCCGAAGGCCGATCCATATGTTATGCTATGAAGTTCGATTTTCATGCGACTAATCATGAAGCTGAATATGAAGCCCTCTTAGCTGGATTGAAACTTGCTAACGATTTGAGAATTATCGCTGTGGAAATTTATTGCGATTCACAGTTAGTTGTGTGTCAAGTACGGGGAGAATATCAAGCAAGAGATCGAAGGTTGGCTGCTTACTTAGATCGAGTTCAGGAAGTACTGAATCAGTTCGATTATTACGCCATCTATTGTATACCTCGGGAGCGCAACCAAAAGGCCGATTCATTGGCAAAGCTAGCCAGCACAGGTGAAGCTCAGCAAATGGGACTCGTTCCCATAGAAACGCTATCTTCCCCAAGCATCGTCCGAAAAAAAATAAACTGGGTCTGCGAAACCGTTCCCGAAAAGGATTCATGGATGACCCCACTCAGAAATTACATTGAGCACGGAACCATGCTGGAACGCAGGAGTGAAAAGAGACAAGTCCTTCGGAAGGCCTCACGATTCACCATCTAGAATGGATTCATGTATAGAAGGGGGTACTTAGTCCCTCTACTCCGGTGTATCGCTCACGATGAAATTAAACAAGTATTGCACGATGTGCACGAGGGGGAATGTGGCGATCACGCCGGGGGGCAAGCACTTGCCAAGAAAATACTTCGCTACGGATATTACTGGCCGACCATGAATCGCGATGCATCGGACTATGCAAAGAAATGTGAAAGGTGCCAAAATAATGCCTGAATTCCTAGAGATCCTCCTACCGAGATGACGCAAATGGTCAGCCCATGGCCGTTCGCAATATGGGGCATCGACATCATCGGTGCCCTACCTCTGGCAAAAGGTGGTGCGAAGTACGCCATCATCGCAGTTGATTACTTTACAAAGTGGACTGAAGCCGAAGCTCTCGCTACCATTACAACGAAGAAAGTAATCAACTTTGTGGTTCATAACATCATCTGTCGATTCGGTCTCCCGCACACCATTATTACGGACAACAAAACCCAATTCGATAGTGCTGAATTTAAAGATTTCTGCAAACGATTTCACATCCAAAAGAAATTCTCTGCAGTTGCACACCCTCAGGCAAACGGATAGGTCGAAGCAGTTAATAAAGTTATAAAATCCATCCTGAAAAAACGACTGGAAAAGGTCGAGGGCAAGTGGGTCGATGAACTTCCTATGGCTTTATGGGCTTACCGAACAACCCACAAGACCGCGACCGGTCATACTCCATTCTCTCTCTCTTACGGTTCAGAAGCCGTCATTCCGGTCGAGCTAGAAGTACCTTTTCATCGTGTGACATACTATGATCCGAAGACAAATGCTATATTACTTGCTGAATCTCTTGGTCTATTAGATGAGAAGAGTGAAGAAGCTGATTTGAGGGTAGCTGCGCATCGAAGTCGAGTCGCCCGATTGTATAACGCCAAGGTCCGTCCGCGAACCTTCAAACTAGGCGATCTCGTCTTGAAAAGAATCTATCTGGTTCCTTCGCATATGAAGCCGACATGGGAAGGACCGTATGTTATTAAACGAAGGCTCGGAGATGGCACATTCAAATTATCGACCGTTGACGGTCTTACTTTGCCAAGAGCCTGGAATAGCGAAAGCCTTCGCTGCTATTACAAATAACAGGCTATCTTTATACATTTAGTTTACTTTCCATTTTGCAATTCGTTTCTGCATTTCGAAATTAGAATTTGTAATAAGGCAACTGACTTTGCCATATTTTCTTATTTCAGCAATAAAATGCAATCTCTTCGAGCCAGAGCTGTGATTTACTTGAAATACTTCATATGATCATCACTATGCACGGAGAGCTAAGTTTCACCATACGGTGGAATTTATTCAAATAGGGAGTGACTGCGATGCAACCAATCACTCGCTAAGAGAAACCCGAGCTCGGGGACCAGCCATCACATCAGAATCAAAAAAGGATTGATACACGACAATCCTTCATACAACGCCGGATTCCCAGAGTGCGAACCGGAGTATAAACATCAACTCCAAATTCCCAGAGCGCGAATTGGAGTATAAACATCAACTTCGGATTCCCAGAGTGCGAACCGGAGTATAAACATCAACTCCAAATTCGCAGAGCGCGAATTGGAGTATAAACATCAACTCTGGATTCCCATAGTGCGAACCGGAGTATAAACATCAACTCTGGATTCCCAGAGTGCGAACCGAAGTATAAACATCAACTCCAAATTCCCAGAGCGCGAATTGGAGTATAAACATCAACTCCGGATTCCCAGAGTGCGAACCAGAGTATAAACATCAACTCCAAATTCCCAGAGCGCGAATTGAAGTATAAACATCAACTCCAAATTCCCATAGCGTGAATTGGAGTATAAACATCAACTCCGGATTCCCAGAGTGCGAACCGGAGTATAAACATCAACTCCAAATTCCCAGAGCACGAATTGGAGTATAAACATCAACTCTGGATTCCCAAAGTGCGAACCGGAGTATAAACATCAACTCCAAATTCCCAGAGCGCGAATTGGAGTATAAACATCAACTCCGAGTTCCCAGAGCGCGAAGCGGAGTATAAACATCAACTCCGAACTCCCAGAGTGTGAGTCGGAGTATAAACATCAACTCTGAATTCCCAAAGCGCGAATTGAAGTGTAAACGATAACTCCTAACTCCCAGAGTGCAAGTCGAAGTATGAACATCGACTTCGGATTCCGAGAGTGCGAAACGGAGCGTAAACACCAACTTCAAGTTCCCAAAGCGTGAATCGAAGTATAAATATCGACTCCAAACTCCCGGAGCGCGAGTCGGAGTACAAATGCCAATTCCAAGTCCCCAGATCATGGACATATGATTGAAACTTAAGCCGGCGTGACCAACCGCCAGTAAACGAATGAGAATCCCCGGAGCGCGGATATGATCGTCGACGATCGGACAAGCGTGAATAAACCACTCAATCTCCGTTTGTCTCAAACACCCATTCAGTGGCACTAGACTCGACATGTTATAAGAAAAGAGCAATCGCTGACTGATGTTATACAACTCATCCACAAGGCTGGCGGCAGGACTTAAGCATCGACCATGGACTTAAACGGTGCGACGTCAAAATTCAACTCGCTTCCCAATCGCGAACCATGCCCACAGTTTCCGAACTTGGCAAACAATAAACAAACTTGACTCAAAAGCTGAAACTTTACAAGTACATTTCAAACATTGAAACACTTAAACAAAGGCACAAAGAAGCCCAAGAAGAAAAAGTTTCATTTCCACTATTCATAAGAGAAATTCGTATACAAGTTTGTTCCAAAAAATTCCTACTAGCAGGAGCCGAACCCGCATCTATACACAGCCAACAAAATGCAAGTCAAAATAAACCGGGGAAGCATGTTTAATCTTTCTTCTTCCTTGGCTTCCTTCTCGGTGTAGACCCGCTGGAACCACCGCTAATCTTCTTCTTCGAACCTTTGCTTTTTTGCGGTTGGTCTTCAGGCGAGGGAATTATATCAACATCCTCCTCCGAACTCGAGTGGATAGGAATGCTCCCTGCGGGCGGAGTCGGAGGAACAGGATCGAGTAAAGAAGGTGGAATGGGCACGATGGTGATGAAAACAGTACCAACAGGAGATATCATTCTAAGCGGAGCAGGTCCCGGTGCTGCCATCCCACCTCCAAAACTGCCACCATGGGCCGCTGCTGCCATTTCAACGTCGATTTGAGCGAACATCTCCTCTTCAGTTACTGCTCGAACCCTGCTGGGGGCATCGGCAGTCGGCATTGAAGAACTTGTAGCAGGATCAGTTCCGCTCATGACAGATGACAAGTCGACAATAGGATCGTCGTGACGACGAAAGGGTTCATCCATCAGCTGCTCATCAAACATAATCGTACTCCCCTGCATATCGTCAAGCGGGGCAGCTGTATCACGGTGATTGCTTCGGTCACGATAGCCTCCTGCGTTTGATATGATTCCTGAGTAGCAGGAGGCATGGCCGGTGCAGCATCAATCACTGGACAAAGAATAAGAAAACTGTTAGAACTTAACTCGATCAAAGATTTCGACTTAAGAAAAATATGTGGAATGTTCAGAATACCTTCCTCAGTTTGACTCGTAGGCAGCAGAGCGGCATCAGTGACTTGCACTGCAGCCGGAGAAATCTGCGGCTGATCTGGATTGTAAGCAGGAACGGCCTGGGGATCGACCGCAGACGAGGATTCGAGTTGGGTTGACACGGGAACTTCAAGACTTGCTTCATGGTGGTCAACTCCAGAACCCTCTCCCACTTCAAAGTGCTGGGCGCCAAGTCTTTCCTTCTCGTGCAGAATCATTGACTCATGAAGAATCTTCTTTTCATCTTTAGTCAAAATGCGATTCTCGAGTTCAAATTCATCCACAGACTCGCCCTGATGCGCCTCCTTCTCTTCCTCAACCAGTCGACCCCAAGCATTGTAAAGATGCGTCGAAAAATTATCGAGCCAGGCTAGACCCCTGTGCCTCAGCACGTTAGCGTTGTAAACAACGAGAAGGTCTTCGATGTTAGCCTCTAGCCTGGACTCGGCCAACTTCAGTTTCTCCTCGACCTCAGTCTCCACCTTGTGGACTTTAGCCACAGCCGCATCCCGTTCATCCCTGAGCAGAACAGCTTGTTCACATGCCTCCTGGGCTGCGTTGTTCGCATCATCTTTTTCCTTGGCCATGTCGGCAAATTTGGCCTTGAGCTCGTTGAGTTCCTTGACCGCCGTGTCCCGCTCGGCGGTAACTGTAGTGTTCCGGTGGCCCATCTCTTCCACTAGGGCAACACGTGTCTGCCCCAACCTCTCCATTGCCGCCTTCGCTTCGTCAGCTTTTTTGGTGGCCTCAATTTCCAACTTCCGAGAAGACTCGGCCTCAGCAGTGAGCACTTGAATGATCTGATCCCTTTGAGAGAGCTCAGTCTCCATCTTCTCAAGCGCTTTGGCTCGCTCAAAGGCCACCTTGGAAGCTTTTTCTGCAGCCTTTTCCCACTCTCTGTACTGAGTGTAGATGTCATGAACGTAATCATGCACCGTATTCTCCACTCCAGATGGAATTCTCTTTAAGTGAGGTGGGAAGACATAGCCATCAAAGCAGATATTCGAAAAATCCTTCCTCATCTGAGCCAACTTAAGAGCCCCTTTTCCTGTGGGTTCAGCTGGGACCTGCTCTATAATTATGGAGGCCGTGGTCACAACTCTCTGTAGATGAGTCTCGGATCTAGAAATATGATAAGGCGGCCTGTGACGAGGAGGCTCCGGTGGGTGTGGAACAAAAACAGAGGGTGGAGATGGAAGTCTAGGAGGAGGAGAGCATGATCTAGACCGATGTCTGTATTCTCTATCCCTATCACGCCCGAACCTATCTTGGTTAGAGTACTCGCGATCGCAATCTCTATCCGAGTCTCTCCTACGGGACTCATAATAGGAAGAAGCCTTTCGGACCGAGCGAAGATTCCCGAGCATCGATCCTTTTCCAAACATAATACCTGAAAATGAGAAACGAAGGAAGAGTTAGTAATTTCCTAAGTTGGACGATTTACAGTTGTGAATCATGTAGTGTAGTGAAGTGTATGCATGTGCAACCCCCCGACCAACCGGAAATATCGGCCGCACTCATAGCAAGCGAACCGCTCAGTTCAAGAGCACTATCAAGCTCCTCCATCCCAGCGTCGTGTGGAGACGACACAAAATCCAAAATCGGAATATCAGCAAGCCCTGCAAAGGGATTCTCTACTTGCGGGGGAGGAGCCTCTAAAATTCTAATCCTCGGAACGGGCAAGGACACAACCACGGATTTAAATCTCTCGGACTTAGAACGTTTGTGAGCAACAGCCTTGCCTTTTCTCTTT
This sequence comes from Allium fistulosum, assembly GCA_030737815.1. NCBI lineage: Eukaryota > Viridiplantae > Streptophyta > Magnoliopsida > Asparagales > Amaryllidaceae > Allium > Allium fistulosum. The sequence goes on from CM060902.1 coordinate 1,032,405,243, forward strand.
CCTCCGGAATCCTGAACTTCGGAAGAAGGCCCAACTGGGAGCTCGGTATCGGTAGGCGTTCTCTCCGGATCAACTTCTTCGGTTATCACGACTGCGGGCGCTTTGCGCTTCACCCGTTTCTTCGGAACCACTCTAAGTGTCCCTTCCAGCTGTATACTCTACCTCCGATCTATCAGCCCGACGGTCCTCAAATTTTTGTCAGACAGAACCAAGTCGATATGCCTCTCTTCGCCCGGAAACGCTTGAAGGATCGGAACTAGCTCTCGGAAGTATGCACCGTCAGGTCGAGAGATTGCGGCTATAAAAGAGGGGAAGTATGTCAGTTTTGAAGTCATTTAATAATATCTCGATGATTCAAGAGAAAAATGACAACACTTACGTCTATCCAACCATCGCCTAGCAAAGCTAGGGGGGCACCGAATATAGAACCATTCAAATTTATAATAACTTAGCCTTCCCCAGGAGCCCAGTACAATGTGGCAGTTCCTGACCGCTTCCAAAAAGGTGAAAGAAGGGTTGTCTCCACGGCTCTTGACGTTAAATAAATATCTGATCTCGATCGGCTTCGGTGGTCGAAAGAGGATCTCCATAAACAGGATGAAGGTGCTATTCAACAAAGCATACCCGTTGGGGTGCAGCTGAGATGGAGCTATTCCAAGGAATGATAACGTCTCCCTTATATATTGATTGAAGGGAGGAAGCGTCCCCACCATACAAGCATGACAGTTAGAGGCAGTAAACCCCTCGGGGGGATCATGAGGCCTGTCATTTGGCCCAGGAAGTAGCACGTCATCAAGCGACAAACCGTGCCTTAAATAAATCCGTCCTAGCATGTCTTCAGAGAGACCGGGCGGCACAGAATCTTGCGGACTACAAATGAACCGGGCACCTAGACTCTCGTCCGGAGCTGGCTCTATAACTTCGGCTTCAATAACCGGTATTTCGAGGGTTGGAGGAATAGAACTCGGAAGTTCCTGCTGTTGTGAAATTGAGGGTTCCATGAATAGCTAGCTTATGAAAAATCATTGTTAAACAGACAATAACGCTCGTGCATCCCCCAGTGTAAAGTGTGTGAGTGTGATGTGCAGTGCAGCGTTGTATATCACTTGAGAGGATCTACAAGATTGATGAAAACATGAAAACGACGAGACTTCGGAATTTAGTCGGAAGGACCGTCATCGCCGACCGTCACAATCGTGCCATCCAGTTATTAGCTATCAGTCCAAGTTAAAATGTGTTATCATTTTGGTAAGTTCCGGTTTCATCGACGAGCTTCGATAGGCAATCAGATATGCGGTGAAACGATTAAATCCAGTTATGCAAGTCTGAAGCTCGTCGGAGTTAGGTATTCAAATGCACTATAGTTTTCGGTATCGTCGAAATTAAGTTCATTGACAGTCATAAAAGTACAAGTTCGAATCAGTCGCTCAAAGATTCAAGTTCGAGTCGATCACTCAGGTTCAAGTTCGAATCGCTCGCTAAGGTTCGAGTTCGAATCGATCGCTCAGGGACACGTTCGTATCGGTCCCAGGTCTGCACAGTTCGACTCGCTTCAAAGCCTCCGCTTCGACTCGATCCAAGGCTGCACAGTTCGACTCGCTTCAAAGCCTCCGCTTTGACTCGATCCAAGGCTGCAGCTTTGACTCGATCCAAAGCCACACGCTTCGACTCGATCCAAGGCTGCTGCTTCGACTCGATCCAATGCCATCCACTTTGACTCGGTCGAAGGCCATCATTTCGAATCCATCAGACGCAACCCCTTCATATCAATCTACGTATTCAAAGCATTCGATTCGATGCGAAGCTCCACCATCGATCGATACGAAGGCCTCCGCCTCATCATCTCAAAACCCCTACTCCAGATCGACGCGAAACTGAGGCCAAGGAATTTTCGATCGATCACGACTCTGGTTGATTTGGTGTTAAAAACCGAGTCTCATCGTTTACGCGTTGGATTCTCTTAGTGGATTACCTAAATCTATTGGTTAGTTCGAGTAATTGAAGATATGAATCGGTTCGAAGGCAAGAATATTTTCTTCTTTGTTTTCTCGAGTCTCAGAGCGATACGAAAGCGAGGCAGGAAAATACAAAGTGAAAAGTGGAAGAATGGCCAAGTACAGAGTATTTATATGAACTCGAGCACAAAGGTAAGAAACGATTCGCCTCCCTAGTGAGTTCAACTGGCTACGAAGTGTCACAACAAGACCGAGTCGAACAAGCAGTTCGAATCCAAGACCGAGTCGAACAAGCAGTTCGAATCCATCATCAAGTCGAACAAGCGCTTCGTATCCATCGAACCCTACGCCCATCGATACGAAATCCCTGTTCGTATCAATAATTTCCAACTCCTTCCACAAAGCATCGATACGAACAGTCAGTTCGAATCCATCGAATCACGGCTTCCAGAGGCCAACTCCATCAATTCGAAATATTCAATTCGCATCCCTAAATTCAATAAAAATCGTCTTCAATGTTTCAACCCTTCACGTCGATTCAGGAGAGGATCGTTACGAAGGAACATTCAAAAACAACCATCGAGCGTTGTTACAACGAATTTCACGTCGGTTCAGGATAGGATCGATACGGAATTCAATATAAGATAAACTGACAACGACTCATGAACATACAAACGTCAACGAGAGTCAGGTTAACATATATGCATATATGTCAGACTAATATTCAATATTCCAGATTTACAGGAATCAGAAACTCATTTAATAACAATTACAACAACGGACGGCTAATCACTAGCATACAGCCATCGGTTTCAATAGTATAGGGTACAGCAGTTGAAAGTCAACAGTTTACATTATCAAGAAAAATAGTCAAAGGTTACAGCTTTCATCGGAAAGACGATAACTATTCAAAATGAAGACTGCAGCACTTCAAAGCACATCATGTTTCCACAAGACGTACTTTGGGGAGCAAATGTTATCCCGCGTTTTGGCAAGGCCGTGACACCAAGGAATCGACTAGTAAACCAATGACGATCCATCCCAGAGATCGGTTATACACAGGCTCAATATGGATATCGATGAATTTTGTCCGAGTCCGGATCGAGCTTAAATTAATATAACATGACAAGCTAAGCTATGTGAGTCAATGTTCCAAATCTCAAGTCGATCCGAGTTCGTATGCTCAAGTTACAACCGATGCAAAGTTGATTAAAAACAGCCTTCTTCGACTCGCTCAGTTCGCATCCCTCAGAAGAGCCTTCTTCGACTCGCTCAGTTCGCGTCCCTCAGAAATGCCCACTTCGACTCGCTCCATTCGAATCCATCTGGGAAGCCTACTTCGACTCGCTCCACATCCTTTAGAAAACAACAGTTCGACTCTGTCTACATCGACTCCTTCACAAAACCATTGTTCGACTCCATCCAGTTCGACTCCCTCAGAGAACCCCATTTCGACTCGCTCCACTTCGCATCCATCCGGAGACTTCTACTTCGTTTCCATCAATGCGAAGCATGGCACAGTAGTCAATATGAACAAACTCCACGTCATCAAGTCAAGCAGCGACTCGAACAAGACCGAGTCGAACGGCGAAGCGAACGAGAGCGAGTCGAACAAAAGCGAGTCGAATAAGAGCGAGTCGAACGAAACAGCCAACCGAGAATCCCATTTCGTATCGATCATATCTCCTAATCTACAAGTCCAAATGCTATGAAATTTTCATAGAAGGCTACGTGCATGCTAAAGAATGTCCATGCCAAATTTCGACTCCATTGGATGAAATCTTGATCGATGCGAAATTTGTTCGTATCGATCACGGATCGGACCTAAACTTCACGGGCTTGGGCGCGCGGGCCTGGTCACATGCCAGAGAGGGTCTCCCGAGATCTGAGCGAAATATCAGCCTCCTACACTTATAAATAGACCCCCAAAGCCAACAGAAAAGGGGTTCTTCTTCCTCTTTGAGATCTCGAACGCCCAGACTCCGCCGAATCCAGATCTGAACTCCATTGCTGGTGCTACCAACGAATTTCACTGCTGCAAATCATAATTACCTGCTGTAATTCACTGAATTCACTTGTAAACATCAAAGAAAGATCAATAAAGCAAACTACATCATAGTGGACGTAGGCGATACGCCGAACAACTCTAAATTCTTGTGTCTCCTTGCATTTTAATTATTTTCATATCTGAGATTTGGAGTTTTTGTTAGATAATTCCTCGTTTTCCATTTAATTTCTTCACTTTATCGCTTCAAAAACTTCCGAAGAGTGTTGTGCCCAATTTTGGTACAAAACAGGGTGTGTACACACACACATGCAAATAATCTAAAAAAATTAAATTTGAAATATGCACATGAATGTATTTTAATTTAAGATATATATTTATAGATTATTAATCAGTGAATATATATATATATTAAGAATTGAATTTTTTTCTCGACCAAAAAGTTTTAACCAATTTTTTTTATTATATCAAATCTGTATGGACTTAGTATAATTTTTTAATAATACATACAATATTTATTTAAAATAATTATATATATTATATGGAAATATTTTTTAAATCTGAAAATATAAATATATTTATAAATTAGTTTTAAATCATTTAATATATGAAACATCTACTTTATATAAATATAATTACATATATCATATTATAAAATTGTTAAAATCATTTTAAATTTTGAAAAAAAAATTTCATATATTTAAAGTATGGCTAAAAAATAGAAATATCATACTGATGTTTAATGTTTTATTAAACTGATTAGAATGTATATAAGTACATACCTATACGAATTTGTTATAATAATTGAGATCTAAATAACATAAATATAATGACCAACATATGAGATTATAAATAGCATTGAAATTAAAGTATCACCAAAACATGTAGCCTGTGATATGCACCGTGAATGAAGAACATGCTCCTAGATCCAAGTGAACCACCTATAGAAATTGCAATAGACTATAGATTAACACTACACTATTATATAGTTGATTTTATTTGAATTTATTTTGGGAATAAAGATGCAATGTTGCCTTCATACTTGTGACCATTTAGAGTAGGAGATAATCCAAAATTGAATGAGAAAATGATGTTTAAATAGACATCTAAATAAAGGAAAATGTGGAGATCTAATCTCCTACTTTTACGTTCCTTTTATGCCAATTCAAATCAGTATTTGATCATTTAAACGATCCCCTTCTCTCATATTCCCAACTACACCGTGGCATAATGGACCCACAAAAATTTCAAACTCACTTTGTAATTAACTAATTTAAATCAAATTTAAATATTTATCGATATTTTATATCGATATTTATATATATAATTTTATATATGCACTCAATTAATTACTAATGGCACCTAAAAACAAATAAAATTGAATGCTTAATATTTCATAAATTTTAATTTACAAAATATATAAATTAATTAAATCATATGGTATTTTGAAGTATTCAATATTATAGTTGTGCGGCTCAAAGGTGTAAATTCAGTCAGAGATTAATACCAAACAATCTGAATATTAATGTTAACACGTCATCTTAGCTAGTGGTGTAACAGTTTGAGTGAATTTATTGCTTACACATTTTTTTTGTAAAATTGAACTTTACTATTTTAAGCATCACCCGATAGTAATGATTATTTACATCAATTATCTTTGTCAAAACTATATCGACTTAGGACTGATGGAATTTGGTTTTGGTCAAAAAATATCGTCCATATTTAACTTGCTTGATCCAGATACAATGTCCTTGGTTCAATAATAACAATTATAGTTAACTGTACTGCTCTGTCTAGGGACTTTGACTTTGAGTTGACTATAGTTGACCATGATATACCTCGTATAGCCAAGAAGATTAATTTACTATTGAATAGTGTTTCATTTCCAATGCTTCAACTCATACACAACTATAGCCATTCGATTGACGTCATTTCATGATTTAACTATAATCAAAGTGGAGTGTCCACATTGAAGTTTAATAGTATTCTTAAGTAGAGATAATTGTGTAATATCATCACTTCAAGATTCTCTGTTTAACCTTAGTTATACTTACTAACAGAAAACTCTCAAATGAGTCATTCCATAATTATCCAATAACTATTAGTATATAACCTCTTGGTGCCTACAGCAGCCATAAGTAATATACTGCCCAACATTTGGAGAGCATTATGTGCTATAGTGTAACGACCCGGAATTTTATCGTTCTAGTTTGTTAATATTTATTTAAATATTTAATGAATGGTTTAATAATTAAATAACTCTCTTTTAATTTATAACTAATGATAAAAAATTCATTTTTGAATTCTTTTTACATAAATATGTAGTTTGACCGAAAAACTGAAAATGTGAACGAAACACACTTTCCGGATTTTCAGCTTTTTATCTAACGACGGGTTATTGAAAATTGTAATACCCTTGTATAAACTTTAAAGCAACACTTAAATGATTTTAACATCTTTATTTTGAAATGTATAAAGATAATAATAATATGGACTTAAAAATGTAAATATGTTTAAATTTCAAGTGAAAGGATAGATTTGAAATAAAAGATTCCTTAAGTAAAGAAATTAGCAAAATTACAAGAATCACTCTAAAACCTAGTATAATTTCATATGGTTAATGCATTGTCTTTGAAAGATGACATTTTGAGTGGCTTGTGATATGGTGTAAGAGTTGAAATTTTGATTTAAGGGCATTTTGGTCTTTTGCCTCTTTTATCTTTTTTTATTTTAATTTTTATATATCTTATTTCATCTTTTATATATATACATCTTCCATTCTACATTTCATTTTATACTTCATCTCCCTAACTATATTTTTCTGTCTTCTCTATTTTATACTCCTTTTAACTCAAAAAAAATGGTTGCTTTATTCAAAGATCAAAACTATAAAATTCAAGCTTCGATTGGCATTGCAAATAATTTGTAGAAGGTGAGATCTCCATTTTTGTTTAAAATATTTCATGAAATGAATGTGTAGAAACCTATTTCCAGCTTGATTGTGATTTTTAAATGTTTCTAATGTTTAAAGTAATATGTTTAAAAAATATATTTTGTTTTAGAAATGAAAATATGCATACCGTAAGTGAAAACATATTCAGAGATATGGACACAGCCATCATCTTTTCTCCTTTCCCTTCTTTACTCTTTTACTGTTCTTTAAAAAAATGAGAATACACATTCCCGTCTTAGATTCAAAAACCCATACCACTCACTCCGTAAAAATCTAGCCAAAGAGTTCAACCGATGAGTTGTTCATCTTAGTGTCTAGCTATTTTTAAAAATAATTGGGTGTCATTTCGTCGAGTGTAGTGGCCGTAGGATGTCAATCTCAGTAAATGTTCGAACACTGTTGGTTTTCCATCGAACTCGGGATTGACGAACGGAGCGTACGATCATGTTCGTATTTGCGAATCATAACTTTTAGGCCGAGTCTTATGATTTTAGAGGGTGTGTTATTGTCATGGTTAAGAGATGATCGAATTTGGGGCATTTGTAAATTTCGGCGATCGTAGTGGTTTAGGGCGAAGCGAGAGCTGGAGCAGCCTTGGGGGTGGCTGAGCTGTAGTGGTAGTCGCATGGGGTATGGCGGTCGAAGTTGGTCGGTAGAGGTCAATCTAGGGTATAGGGTTTTATTTTTAGGGATAGTTTTTTTGGGTTCGACTAACATCAGAGGAGCACCAAAGGGGCTAGGGTGCTGGCCGGAGGTAGAGGGGTGGATGACAAAGGCGATGGTTTAAGCGGCAGTGGCAGCAATTAGCCGAGGCGATGGTGGTGAGGCATTTTCGATAGTTGGATGCGTTTTTCAGTTGGGTTTGGATCGGTTGGATTTTGTTTTAGAGGTCCAGAGGCGACGGCGATGTGTCGGTCGAGGTAAGCATAGAGAGGCGGACTTGCAAGTGGGGTCGGTAGAGCGGCCGAAGGTAGGAGGTGGGCGTGCATGTGCACGTTCATGCGTTTGAAATTTTGGCTTCAAGCTTTGTTTGAATTTTTGATTTAGGAATTTTGTTTATGGGTTTGGTGTTTAAGAAGAAGGAGTTAGGTTGGGTTTGGGTCTAGTGCGAAGTTTTCTAGGTTGAATTGGAGAGGAGGGAGTGATAATAATTTAGAAATTAAAATTATTTATTTTAAAATTGTTTATCTTTGAAATCAAATAACTCTGTCAATATAGATCCATTTAACCCACGGATTTCGGCAGCTGGTTCGTATTAACTAATAGTACACCTTAGTAGGGATGGCAATGGGGCGGGTCTAGGGTCCAAACTTGGTAGACCCACCCCTATTTTGACCCATCAAGACCAGCCCTGTTGGGTCATCGGGGTGGGTAGACCTTTGACTCGCTCGCGAAAGCTCCGGTCTCGGGTTGGGTTGGGGCTTAGATAAACCCGCTCCAACCCAACCCATACTATTGAAGCTCATAATATCCACTAATTATAATTTATTAATCTATTTAACAAAAATTTCTACAATGAAGGTATCATTATGTTTTATACAATAAGTTCTATTATTTTGAAATACTAAGTTTCATTATAGCTAATTGTATAAACAAAAATGCATATTGTTTGAATTATAATTGAACACTTTAATTTTTTTCTTTTAGTTTTATAGTCATTATTATCTACAATCAATATTTTATAATATATATATTTCTTACACATAAAAGTACTAGTGTATGCAAATTAGAATTAACTTTTGGAAAGAACAAATAAAGACGCACCGGGTTTCGAGGCGGGTCGGGTCTTACCCTGATCTGTGCGGGTCTCGAGTTGGGGAAAAAATCTAGACCCGCACCGGGTCTACGAGGCAGGTCTGGGCAAGGTTTAAAAAACTCGGGTCAAGTATGGGGCATGAAAAACCCACCCCAACCCGCCCCATTGCGATCCCTATATCTTAGTATGATTTTTTGATGGATTTGTTGAAGTATGAGTTATTAACAAATTTATAGTCATAGAAAATAATCAGGTAGTTTGTTAATTTCATTTTACCACTGATATCCCATTAGCAGAATCAAACAATGTTCTGCTATATTTAAATTTGATAGATTTTATTGAACATTTATTTAACAGAATAAATCTTCGTTCTGCTATTTTTATTAATTTGGACATTTATTTATATATCAGTTGACTAGGTTAAATGATGTGTTATCTACAAATTTGTTCATTATGGATTTTATTTACATATTAATTACTTATGTAAATAACAGTGATATGATTGGGAATGTTGAACTGAAAAATAAATGGTAGCTTGTTTAAGTACCATTGTGGTAGCTAAGCCTAATTCCAAATTTAAAAGGAATGGATTGAGCTTACTTTAACTTTATAATATTTTCGAAGTAAAATGTTTTTCTATATTTAACAAGGTTAAGTTAATATTATTTGAATTATAACGTTTTAAAAAGTTAATTAATTATTTTATTAAAGTTATTTTAAAGTTAATTAATTATCTTATTAATGATATTTCAAGTTAGTTAATTATTTAATAATGAAGTTTTGAACCTAAATCATTTTATTTATAGTGTTTTAAGTTAACTAACCATTTTATTAATAGCGTTTTAAAGTTAATTTATTATTTACTAATGATTTTTTAAAATTAATAAATCATCTATTAGAAAGATTTTAAAGGTAATTAATTTATTAAATAAAATGTTTAAAGTAATAAGTATGAAGGGTTTGTTAAAGTTATAAATTAGGAAGAGATCTTGGAATTTGGGAAAGAAGTTTTGGGTTTATAGAACTTTGATTTTATATGAATGGATCACTTATGAAAAATCAATTTTATGAAACTAATAACTAATCCTTCTTAATTATGGTAGTATGGAGACATCTTTCCATACTTAACACTGAAGGATTAATGGTTTAGGTTAATAGTAACAATGTTTTTGAATGACATTGTTTTTTATCCATTTAATATGATTTTGAAAAATAAGAAATCTTTCTTAATTGTTTTGTGAATATTCTTATACCATCGTATAAATATATGGAAAAGGCTTCCAAGTATAGAAAGTAAAATTGTTTGAGAATATACTTATATCAATGAGATAAGTAGATAAATATTTTGGTAAATAATTGAAGTGTTTAATTTATAAATAGTAATTAAAGAGGCTTAGTGGTTTCCACATGGAATTAAATTTATGTTTGATTGTTTTTTTATTTGATAGTTAAATAACCAACTATCAAAGCTTGGTTAACTTCTAACTTCGGAAATATCTAGGAGAAAACACGAGAATTATATGGTACAGTTATCTTTGTTGATGCTACTATACGTATAAACTCATGTGTTCTTCTAGGACAAATGATAAGGAAATCTGTTCACTTAAACAATTAGGGGATAATCTGACTCTTATGTATTATCCGTTTATTTCCAAACGAACTGGAGTTGAGCTTAATGGAAACTATTGAATGTTAGTTCGAAGAGATCGAGATTGGATAGGTATGAATTATCAGAAAACCACTTCGAACCAAATTAAGCGTTCGTATTAAAGACATCTTGAAGATGATGGTATTGAAGATGGAGCTCTTTGTAGTGGAAGAGCTACTTGCTACTAATCCTGAAGGTGATTCCAAAATGGATGTAGTAGAAGTAGTGCCTTCGGTTTGTTCATATCCCGAACAACTTGTATGGACAAATGCTAGCATTGCATTTTCACCTGGAGGGTAGCGTTAGCATTCCAAGTGGGATTGCTATATGAAAAGGTAAAACGTAGCCTCAAGCCCCATCAACCGGGAATGAATAATATATGGGATATGCAGCAGGGCTATGTGGGTCGCACCCATTAGGGTATGTCATCACCCTTCTAGATATATATTTATGGATTTGGTTGTGCATGAGAGCTCTTGGGAAAAGGTTGCAAAGCAACCGGGGCGATGATATATTAGGTACTATCCAGTAAGGGGTAGGCCGATTCTGTGTAGCAGGGGTGCAAGAAGTTCTTATTGACTTCGGTACATTTTTCTAGAGGTGTACAGGCAGTACCCCTGTAGCCCTATCATTGTATGGAATCTATTCTCCAATAAGTGCCTTCAGACTTAGTTGCATACCTATTATGCTAGAATTTAATTAATGTAACAAATTCGGCAATGATTCAATATTTATTTTAAACCCTAGACATTATTATAATATCACTAGATTTCCTATAAAAGAGTTTTGATTATCATAAGGTAAAAACCCGTCAGTGTTTATGTACGGCGTGGTCTTACAAGATACCTTTTATTTGAAAAGGTTTTATAAGATATAACAATCTACATGATTTGAGTTTCTCACGTTGGTTTACCGAACTGATCGGGGTGTTATTTTCTCATAATGCTTGAGTCTGGCCCGAGTATTTTTCTAGAGATAGTTTTGGATGCTTTGAAGCTTCAAAAAGCGAGCTGGATGCCTAGGACGTATTTTCGTAGTTTTATTTCTGTTGTGTTTTTATTGGTTGTGTTTATCAATATTTGTAAGGACAGACTGTTATCACTGTCCAGAGTGATGATAGGTTGGACTCTAATGTTGTTTGGTATTAAAAGATTTCTTTTTGTAAAGATAATTTGTGTATTATATAATACTCGTTAATACCGTGGATTTATTAGTGTTGACTTCTGAGGATCGAAAAGACGGGTTGTTGCAGTTGGTATCAGAGCTGAAGGCTAAGCGAGAACCTTGGCCTTGGCGGGGTAAAACTCATTAGAGATAGAGTTACTAACACCCTAGAATGAGTTTGAGTGTATATATAAGAGCGCGTATTAGTTAGTGCTATAAAAATGTTATATATTATGTTAATTGATCTGTTGAGTGGTTTATGGATTCTGGTTAATACGAGAAGCTAAAGCTATCAATAGGGATCTCTAAATACTTAAACAAGGCCAACCGGCAGGGTATTGTTTTAAAAATTTGGTAATTGAAAAAAGTTTACCTAGGAGTATATTTTATATATAAAAGTGAATTTTTTTTTAAAATTAGTATAATTATTTTTGATGTGTTTGTTTGTTAGGAGATGATAGTATGCAATTTTTATCATTTAGGATTAGATTAGTCTTGCTCATCCAGTTTTGAGCATTGTCTATTGTTTGTTGATTTATCAGTAATTTTCCTTTTTAAAAACCTAGGTTGGGAAGATAGAAATTGTGGAAACATTGAAAATGAACAGGTTGTGAATTTAGTTTCACGATTTAACTATAAGACGTTCAGTGATAATGTTGGGTTAAAACTGGGTTTTAATAAAAGATGTTTATTAAAGGAAAGCTTGAATATCTTGAAATAAATATTTCAGAATGATTTAATGGAGAAAGATTTTATGAAATTTGGATTTTAGAAAAATGTATTGTATAAATAAAAGGATTTCTGAGGGATTCAAAATCCCGTGTCTTGAAAAAGATTTCAAAAGATTTTGGAGAAAAGTAGTAATATTTTTACTTAAGAGTATTTTAAAGTATAAATATTTTAAAAGGAAAAATTTTAAGTAAGGAGTATTTTCTTTGGATTGGTTCGGGAATTGAGCCTTGATTTGTTTTGTGATGATCTGAATAATCTTCTAAGTGATGATCGGATGTTTGCTTAGGCGAACGTAGTAATGCACTTAGTAAATTATTCCCTTTATCATTGTACGATCGAAAATAAGCTCAATCCGAACGAACCCAAAGCAAGTTGGTAATATATATTTTAGTTGTTGGTTTGGAAATATATACACTATTGTTTCTAAAAGGGAATTTTGAACTTTGAAGGAGTATTTTTAAGTTAACTAGTTCGAGTGGCCTGAAAATAACTAAAAATGGACGAGAGGTGTGTCCGGGTGGTAAGCACTTCTTTTAAGTATTAACCTTCTTGATAAAGGGAATGTCTAATACTATCGGTAGTACCCAGTTCCTTAGTATCATTTTGGGGTTACTCGAGCTATATATATATATATATTCTATGGTTAAAACATATAGTATCATTTTGAAAAACTGGGTATTTAGTTTTCAAATTAAATTCAAAATAAAATGTTTGAATCAAATAGTTGTATAAACTCTTAGGATATATTAGGGTATTATACAGGTTAAACCTAAGTTTAGTTTTATGAAATATTTTCATAAATGATCTTAAAGTAAAAAAGAAATTGGTATAAGTAAGAACTAAGAAGAGTAAGTACATAAGTTGTACGCAGATCACTCCTTTGGATAGTTCTTGATCCAAGATTCGAGTGCCCGATTCTTAACAGCGAACACTGGATGAGGGTTCGATATGGAATCAAGGTTTTCTATCATAGTATACGGCTATGCAAGGAGAACGGAAATTCCTAATCAATGAGCCTGATCGGAGTCCGCGTTAGGGAAGCCGAGTGAGCAATACTTGTTCGGAAGAGAAGTTAATGTACTCGAGCAAGTGATCGAATCAGATATTGTGTTACGGATGATTTATATACATCATGTGGGTCTATGAAAATTTTAATTATTTATGTGGGCTTATTTCTTTCTTGGTTTGATAGTGAGAAAAGTTTGCGGTCAAAATTCCTTTAAGGGGGGAGAATGTAACGACCTGGGATTTTATCGCTTTGGTTTGTGAATATTTAACTTATTTTAAATATTCAATAAATAGTTTTAATAATTAAATAACTTTCTTTTAATTTATAACTAATAATAAGAAATTCATTTTTGATTTTTGTTTTGTAACAACCCGCATATTCTACGATTGAATATTTAAATATTTTATTTAAATATAGAATCGTTAATCAGATTGAAGTCCAAAAAGCTACTTTTTGCAAACAGTTGAATTAGGACTCAAGACCACCCCCATTGAGTTCAAAATGCCATTTGCAATCTTTTTGAGTATAAACTTCGATATGTTTGAAGTTAGGAGAATTTTGCCACTTTTCACTTAGGGCTTTGGGTTGGGTTTCAGCCCAATAACCCCACTTATTACCCTAGCTCAGTCCACCTCTCCTCTTCACTTCACTCTTATTCTCCAAAAACTCAATCAAAACTGAAAATGGGGAGAGGAATGGGAAATTAAAACCCCAAGCCCTAGTTCAATTGCAAATTCAAGCTTCTACCTCCAAAATTCAAGAAGAAGCTTTGGTAAGTATCATCTCCTTCTTCTCCAACTCATTCTCACTTTGATTTCAGAAAATTCCTAAACCTAATTTAGGAAATGTTTCTCTTTTAAGCTTAGATTCAAGCTTCTTGTGTTGAGATTGAAGTGTGGTTGATCTTCCTTTGTCTTCAAGCTTCTCATTCATTGTTTTCGGGTTCAAAGGTGAGATTTTTATCTCACATCTTTGTCTATATCTATCTTTGTTGTTAGGTATGAATTCCTATCATCTATTTCGTGTTCACTTGTTGTGATTTGAATTGGTTTTGCGAATTCTTCAATTATGGTGTTTTGGTCCAATTTTATGAATATCCTTCTATGGACATTTGGACATTGATATTCGGAGTGTATCGAACAGCCTTTAAGGCCGGGTTGTCGCTAGACGTAAATCCTTAGTTGTCATTGCTTGCTCGATCGCTTTCGAGAACGTTTTGGCCATCTTGGCCTAGGTAAATTTCTGCCCAGATTAGGTGTTCAGACGTCTGGAGGTCAATGCCAGACGTCTGGTTTTGCCTCCTGATGAAAAATAACATACGGCGGAAAAATAAAAAGGGCAGTGACTAATTTCAGGCGTCTGAACTATTGTTCCAGACGTCTGATTTATGTTTTCAAACGTCTGGTTGGTTTTCTGGGATATTCCCAGAAACCAAATCCAAACGTCTGGACTTTTCCCCAGACGTCTGAATGCCTTCAGACGTCTGATTTTAGGTTTCAGACGTCTGGATCGTTTTCTGGAATATTTCCAGAGACTAAATCCAGACGTCTGGACCAACCCCTCAGACGTCTGGAAATTCCCAGTTTTGCCATATCATGCTTGATCGCTTGCCTTCAAAAGGTCATACCGTTTTGACGGGGCGCTGCCCCCTGGACCCCCGTCGTAGGGGATCTTATCCGAAAAACAATCAACAGAATTTCTACTATGATGGTTTTGGGATTGATTTCTTTGGACTTTTCTCACGTCTTCGAACGTGAATTTATGTGATTCGATTCATTTCAACAATCATTTTGTGACTTGTCACTTCAAAATATAAAGGTTTTCTATACTAGTAGTAAATATCAAAACCCTTTCATTAAAACGATTTCAACACTATTTTATTACAAAGCTCGTTTCTTAAACCGTTTTCCAATCTATTAGTATATACAAACCTATACCTCATTCGTATGAGAAATCTAATTAAACGGCTTAGTAAAACAAGTGGTATGAAACGCTTGCGTTCACTTCGTCGGTTAATTCTTGGACTTGTTCGATTGAATCTCTTGTGACAATTTTCTAGTGGAGATCTACAATCTGTTCGTAAATATTTGAGTTAAGCAAGTGGTTATGGGACATGAAGCTAAACTCTTATATTTACTAGCTTAGCGTAATCGACACTTCTTAATGATCGATGATGATCATTTTATGGTTTAGACTAGCAATGTGCGATGTCTCTTTGTCCATGTGAAGGACTGTACTTCATTTTATTGAGCTCCATCTCATTTCTTTGTGGGCTGGCAACCAAAGTACTTTTAATGTTTTTCGATTCATCTGATGTACCGTTTGCACTACATCGATGTCTCGGCATTCCGATTCATTGGACGTACCGTTTGCACTGCGTCAATGTTCTGAATTGTATTGTCTTTCTGATTCATTGGACGTACCGTTTGCACTGCGTCAATGTTCGATTCATTGGACGTACCGTTTGCACTGCGTCAATATTCGATTCATCTGATGTACCGTTTGTACTACATCGATGTCTCGGCTTTCCAGTTCATTGGACGTACCGTTTGCACTACGTCAATGTTCAATTCATTGGACGTACCATTTGCACTGCGTCAATGTTCGATTCATCTGATGTACCGTTTGTACTACATCGATGTCTCGGCTTTCCGATTCGTTGGACGTACCGTTTGCACTACGTCAATGTTCCGGCTTTCATGCTCCTGTTTGGGATTGGCCATCCTTTTCTTGTGATTTTTGGATTTCTTGTTGTGATTTCTTGAATTTATGTTTCACCAGCTTTTACCATTGACATTGATGAGTATGTCATTTTATTGTGGCTTGGTGAATTAAATTAAGAATATGACATTCTTTTAATCTTTGAGAAGATTCTTGTGATATTGATTAATCTCTTGTTGATTTTCAATTATATACTTATAGTAATATGCCACTATGGTTATTACATGTTCATGCCATGTCTTTTACTTTATACCATATCATCTGATATTTATAGCTAGACTGATCCGTTTATTATTTTCTTATAAATAATACTCGGGTCAGACTGAGATTTTACAGGTGCTCCTTCATGACTTCCTATCTAGAACCATCATCTGACTTTTGGCTAACTACTCTAGTTTAGTAGTTTTTTGTTGTATACATTTGAGATTAGACTCCTTGATGTATACATATTCTATTGTCTTGCACTTGTATCTATTCTTTTGTGTTATTGTGGACCTTATTTGACCACTACTCTGATGTACACTTTCATGTGTTATATTCATATCTATTTCCGCCTTTGTGATATGAATTGCATGTGACTGATTTATGTTATGCTTATTTCTATATTTGTTTCTGAGGTCCATATAGCCACTGTGTAGTAGTTTTGAGTTTGTATCTGTATGTCGGATTATATTTTTAATCTGGCATATCGGTACTCGCACAAAGCAATTACAAAGACAGTAGCTCCTCAACAGCCTTATTCTCCGTGCTAGTTGACGGCATTACCCCGTAGTGTCCTTGGCTAGCGTGGGTATAGAGGTGGGGCGTCACATGTTTACATAAATAGATAGTTCGACGTAAAAACTGAAAATGTGACTAAAACACACTTTTCGGATTTTCAGCTTTTCATCGAACGATAAGTTATTGAAAATTGTAATACCCTTGTATAAACTTTAAAACAACATTTAAATATTTTTAACATCTTTATTTTGAAATTTATAAATAAAATAATAATAATATAGATTTATAAATTTAAATATGTTTAAATTTCAAGTGAAAGGATAGATTTAGAATAAAAAGATTCCTTAAGTAAGGAAAATAGAAAAATTACAAGAATCACTCTAAAAACCAAAATATCTTCATATGGCTAATACATTGTCTTTGAAAGATGACATTTTGAGTGGCTTGTGATATTATGTAAGAGTTGAAATTTTGATTTAAGGGCATTTTGGTCTTCTACCTCCTTTATCTTATTTTATTTTATTTTTATGTATCTTATTTCATCCTTTTAATATACACATCTTCCATTCTACATTTCATTTTATACTTCATTTCCTTAACTTTGTTTTTCTATCTGCTTTGGTTTTTTTTATTTTCACTCCTTTTAACTCAAAAAAATGGTTGTTACTCAAAGATAAAAACTTTAAAACTTAAGCTTGGATTGACATTTCAAATAAATTATGGAAGGTATGATCTCCATTCTTGTTTAATATATTTTGTGAAATGAATGTGTAGAAACCTATTTTGTGAAGGCTCGAAAATCCATACCCTTTGAGTCGACAAGAAACCACATATGTCTAACCCAAAGTGAACAGAAAATCGGATCATTAAGGGTAAAATAAGGAAAATAGAAGAAAAGAACAGAATCTCACTCGAATGGAAAAACATATAATATTGAAAAAATTACTTTACAGCGGAAAATTTTTAAAATACATACATATATATATATATATATATGTATATGTATATGTATATATATCAGAGTCTAACCTAAATTCTGCTTGGACAGTCCTTACAATTGCTGAGAATCATCAATTAAACGCATAATAGCAACGGATAATAGAATGCGTCCATACGTAGGTGAATATCTCCAGCTCTCCTTTGGAAACTCCAACCGTCTTCAACTAAACCTGAAACAACTCGGATCTGACCCTAGTATTGAAAATACCCAGAACATGCTTGATAAACCAGCGTGAGAAAAATTCACTAATAAATGACGGTATCATATATCAGCCTTTGAATAAAATCCTTTGAAAAGAAAGAGTATCTCATAAGACCATGCCCACACATAAACACGGACGAGTTTTACCTTATGATAACTAAAATACTTTTATATATCAAAATATTTGATATTATTTCTAATGACATTGCTTTGAACACATTTGCACATAAACTTATTAATCTTAGCAAAAATTGTTACCATTATTAAATTCCAGCATACTAACCACAAACATGGTTTCTACAAAGAAATCCATAAGTTCTTATTGGAGAATGGATTTCCATACAAATGACCAGGTGAAGGGTCTACCTTCCGATGGGTACACCTCTAGATGGATGTCTCGAGGACCACAGAATATCTGCTCCCCTGCCAATACAAGACCGGCCTACCTCTACACTTAGATGGTGATGAATATGTCATCCCCCGGTCGTTACCGACCTTTATCCGAGCACGCTCTAGCATACATTCACATTAATTTAAACCCGAACGTCATAGTGGGTAGAAATATATCTAGAAGGGGATAATCATACCCTAATGGTTGTGAACCACTTAGCCTTGCCGCATCGAATCCTTTTTCGGTCATTTCCCGATTGATGAGGCTTGAGGTAACGATTACCTTTACACATAGCACATCTCTTTCCACTTTGAATGCCACATTGCCATTCCGTAGTCACATGGCTGATTTCTACAAATGTATAACTTCCTAAGCTCGAATGTCTTGGAAAAGGGTGTTAAGCTAAGAGAAGGTGCCTTCTCTGCCACCAACTGATATACATTATATAGAGACCACTCATTGTGATTTAGAATGCAAGATCAAACACTCGTCCATACAAGTTGTCCAGGAACAGGACAAACCAAAGGCACTCTTCTACCACATCATAAGATTGGTAGCGAATAGTCCTTGTGTTTTTGGGATTTTTCGTAACAAAGAGACCACCGCTACTATAAGTATTTCGGGAGTTATCCCTAATCAAATCAACAAGCAGTCCTTTGTCACTATTTGTCTTAATATCTTCAACTTCTGATTTTTTTTACTTCGAATACGTAGGTTCGAAGTGGTCTTCCGATAGAAATCATCCAAATCCGGCACCGGTTCCTTCAAAATCCAATTATCGATAATATTGAATATGAGTACACAGGATTTATTATGACTTTTTCCATTCATTTCTTTTGAGTTAATTACGAAAATTCCATTTTATCTTAGAGTAATTCTAAGGTAATTCTCTTCTCTTAGGAAAATATTTCCAATTTTCTTACTTAACATTCGATCAAAATTCTTCAACTTTTAAGCGGGTCAAAAACAATATTATTTAAGACATCGTTTACTGTAAACCCAAAAATCAATCTTAGAACACATTATTGAGTAAATAGGATCATGGAAATCGTTCAAATTTTCCTCGATATCAATTTCCGTATTCAATAAGTGCTATGGGCGGAATAACGGTGAAATCACCTTTTAAATTCCACAAATAGGATGAGTTCCCTATTTGGACTTTAATACCAAATATAACAAGATCATTTCTATGCAATCCAAGTTGTGATTTATAAATCAAAATCTTCTATGTTTAACTTGCTTAATTTCTGGAAAATATAAATTCACTTTTATTATGAGAAAACTTAATATAATTTTTTAAGAGAATCTGGGCTTTCCTTTTGATCTGTTCCACCCCTTTTTTAAAAGATAAAGCGAAGGTCGGGTAAGTTCAGGGCACTGGTTGCCCCATTCCTAACCTTGGTTACATACCTTGATTTATCGTTTTAACTCTCATAAGTGGGACAAATGTACTAGTCGTTTTTGCATACTCAATTATAGATTAAATCATCTTAAAATTCCTTTATTATTCATTTAAAAACATTTCTAAATGATTCGGGAAAGAATTGCTAAGTTTAGAATCATATTTTCAAAGTTATAGAAAACTGCTGCAAATGGTGTTTCAAAACTATATTGACCAAATTAACTTTTCTATCATTTAAAAATCCACTTTTTCGACTTAGATCACTTTTAAAATATTTTAAAATATATTTAAAGATTTTTCCATATTTTACAAATATCGAAAATTTCCATTTCTAACTTTGCTTACTTAACTACAATAGCGCGATTTTTTTGAAAATTTATTTTGGACATTTTCAAATATACAAGATAAAATCTTGATTTTCTTTCTTCATCTGAAAACTATGGATATAATAGTCCAGAAATTTTTGTTTCGAAGAAATCCGAGCTTTATTTCATTCTGTACATTCATTTAAACTTTCCGGCGCGAAATCGTGAACTACCGTTGCGCGACGCGCCTAGTTTTAACTTGATTTTTAAAACTTGAAATAAATTCTCCAAATTGAACTTAATTACATATAAAAACATTACAAATTATTTTAAATTAATATGTTCACTTATTAAAGTATTTAAAGTATATTTCACTATCCTCATATTATAATATTATTGTATTCTCAATATTTTAATATTAAATTATTAAAACCAATTTTTACTCAATTTCAATTCTAACTTCAAATTAAACTTATTTAAAACTTAGATTTCAAATGTAATTTCAATTCTAATTTAAATTTCAACCTTAATTTCAACTTCAATCTTTTTCAAATCTATTTCAATTTCACTATTCATCTCAATTTTGATTTCAAAATCAATTTCACTTACAATTTCAAATCCGATTTCGATTTTGATTTCAAACTCAATTATACTTCAATTTCAATTTGAATTTCATTTTCAATTTCAAATTTAATTCCACTATTCAAAAAGAGGCTTAATAATTCCAACACATACCATATTAATAAAATTGGTCATATTTAACAAAGGGGGTTACTTAATCACAAATGAGCATAATCACTTCCAATATCCATCAATAGCATAACATCCATTCTCATAGCATAGTGATTATCAATAAGTAAGTATATTATCATAATTTAACTATTCAACCAACGTATTCAAACATTCATTTCAGCCAAACGTCCATATTATCAAATGGTGATAATTAACATAACATATAAACGGGATAATCATGATTATTGTAACATAACAAAACATGATTTAAAAAGCGGTGAGAATTTCTCACCTTCATTTCCACTCCTTCAATCTTTGTGCGAACTAGCGTGCTTATGTCTAATGAACTAACACATGTTCCTCTCTTTTCTTCTTTCCTTTCTTTTCTTTCTTTTTATTTTTATTTTTTTATATGTAATGGAGGAGTGTGGGAGTTTGGCCTTGGGTGTGTGGGAGGGTGTGGACTTGGTGGTGAAGGGTGCGAGTGTTTAAGTGGGGGTACGTGAGTGTGGGAGGGGGTAGAGCTCGGGTAGGTGGGTGTAGGTCTTGGGTTTGGGTCTAGGGGGCGTGTAGAGGAGGGTAGTGGCTCAAGTTTGGGCATATGGTCGTGGTTAGGTGGTGTGGAGGGTGGGTACGTCCTTGGGGTGGTGGAGTTTAGCTCGGGTGTGGGTGGACGAAGGTGGTGGAGGGAAGAACTATGGAATAGAAAGTAATGGAGGAGGAAGAGAAGTGAAAAAATGGAGAAAGAACTTAAGGAAATGGAGAAAATGAGTTGTAAGATTTGGTGAGAATGGCATGGCTATTTATACATGAAGCTTGATTGGAAAATGACCACACTAACCTTCTCTACTTTTGCATTTTTTCTTAAACTTTGTATTTTAAAGAGAAAACTTTGCTTTGATTTGATTCTACATGACACATGTTAACAAATTAGCATATGCATTAATGGTAGAAATGATGTTAAGGAAAAGTGTGTAAGTAGTAAAGAGAGGTGTCACCATTTCCATGTTTACTAATATTTAAACATATAACTTTGCATGTTTTCCATGTATATACATACCATTAATGAGATAAGAGATGTAAGAAATGATGTTGTTTTATAAAGTTAAATTTAAATTTAAATTAGTCAAATCATGTTTTGTGAACTTTTTTTAAATCAATTTGAATTCTTTTGTCTTTATTATGGTAAATGAACATGTTACATAGTTTGTTAAGTGTATATATGAGCTAGGAAATATATCATGTTGCAACAACTTAACAACAACTTGTTTTTATCAAAAACAATGTTTTTGTTGATATATATTTTACAGTCAAAATTTGACGTTTTTGTTTAACTACTCATTAATGTAAACCAACTTAGAAATTGAACTTCCTACTACATCTAATAAATTAAAACAAGTCTATTTGGGTTAAAAATCCATATCATTAGGGTTAACATCAATTTATTGAATTTTGGTGTTGCATTGACAAAATGTGACAAAATTAGAATATTTTTGTAAAACGATTATAAATATATTTTTCAAACCTATATTATACTTTTATTATCTTTATTAAGTGATTTGATATAATTTGACTTTTCAAATAAATATTTAAAACTATTTATTTAAGCATTTATTCATTTTTAACAAAACTTAACTTTTGTTGATTTGTGATAAAAATCCAAATTTTTTATTTTCCATTATTAACCATAAGATAAATAATTTCTCCTTGCTTACGCATTATTTATAACATATTTATTAAGTTCTAAATCTTTTTAAATTTAAAATTAATAAAATATCTTATTTTCGAAGTTGCGAAATTACAGGTCAGTTACATTCTCCCCTACTTAAAAGTATTTCGTCCTCGAAATAAAAGCTAGGTTCACATGAAAATTACTTTAGAGAAAATGCATATGAGGTATAGGAAAACAACCATATCGATATTATATCAACAAAAACGGATACATCCTACATAACCCATCCACTGACCTGAGCATGTACTACATACTTGAGGTCTATATATACATACAGAAGCATAAGTCTAACCCCCATATCTTAGTGCCTACTATGCACTTAAGATAATTATCCAACTACTATGTGGACAAACCCAAAATATCATACTATATACACAACAAAATACCACTAAGCACCCCAACATCATCACTCATTAGATCCTCCATCTGATGTCGCCTCAAGATTAATCTCATCAGGTAGAACTACAATCGGTGCATCACCCTCCGCTCCCTCGACGTCCTCATCAAACTCAGGTGCTACATCCCAATCGGGTAGGTGATACTGTGTTCCCTCTGGAACCCAAGGCATGTGCTGACCTGGAACATGGTCATCAAGCCCCTCCTGATCTCCTCTGGTCCTAAATCCTCAACCATTTCGAGAATATGTGACTCAATCTATGGGATGGGTGATCCCATCTCCCAGATAACATGCTCCTCACTATCCGGTGAACTCTTATACAACCAAGCGTCATGAACTCTAGAATCCTCCTTTAATATGGGCTCTATCTCAAATGGCTCCTCTTCTATAGGCTCTGCCTCAGCAGTCTCATCCTCCATCGGCTCCTCCTCTTGATCCTCCTCACTCAAAGGATCCGAGAACCACAAATCAGAATTGTACATCTCATCATCAGCCTCGGCTCTATTGTCCACAATCTCTCCGTCCTCCACAAGCTCGAAAGTGTCACCATCCCTAATATCGTCATCACCTCGGCCATGACTGCTACTCCATCCATCATCTCCTCAACACTCGAAATACAAATCGGCTCCTCATCATCCAGAATATCGATAGGATCCTCGAATGATCCCACTACTATCCCTGACGGCTCGCCTGTCTGAATGTCTTCATCATCGCTAGTGATAGTAGTGTCCAGTACCTCTAAATCCTCGTATTTGGCCAATTCCTTCCTAAATTTTCCCCTACCGCTAGTATCCCTGCCTTTGTTACTTTCTATAAATAGAAAATTCAAAATTAGTTACTAAGTTATATTGATTTGTTTGTTTTCACTTTTACTTAGTATACTTCCCTTCTTGAGTTATTTCATTATTACTTAGGTTTATTTTGACTTATGAACACACTTACATAAACCAATCATTTATTCTTAGTTCCATAATTATCTTTTCATACTAACTTCGTTTTGAATTACAGCATTACCTAATTGTATAACTAATTCAAAATTCTATATTAGGATAACATTTCTTTATACCTTAAGAGTACATTCCTAAATTTAACATTGATTTTACCCTAATCAAAGTGTTTAAATCCTTTTATCCCCTTTATAAGCTATAAAACTTATCTTTTCATTTAAGGTCTTAACTTAGGCTTATCCTTTTATATTGATAAGAAATTTACTAAGTGTGCATTTCCTTTTGAATATTCAAAATCGTTAGTCCTTGAAAAGAATGGTTTTGATGACAACAACCTTAGGACTTGTTATAAAATATAAATACTAACATTATAGTTTAGATATATATGTATATGCAGGATATAAACATGCATGTACTGAGAATGAAGACTGTACAGTATAGAGACTCAAGATCGAAGACATCAAGATTCAAGACTCATGAGTATCAAGATATCAAGAGTTTAAGATTTCAATAGTACAAGACAAGTATCAAGACTAGAATTATGTTAAAACTCCTAGAAAAACACTGACGTCTTAAAATCCATTTTATTCGTGGAATGGAATCCACTTCGAGCTTGTTAAAGGGATGGAACCCTAAGTAGGATGGAACCTACGAAAAATCTAGTGGAACAATGTTTTGTATCCACTAACTTTTTATTCAAATATTTTTACCAAAATTATATCTTGTTTTCAAAATGATTTTTAAATCTTCCTTTTTAAAATCCAAAAAACATCTATCCTGGTTTTAAATATTTTAGCCTCAAAATAATCTTAATTTTCAATATCAAATTATCCTTGATTTTAAACTATCTTTTAATTATTATATATTTAACTTTTAATATTTATACTTAGATTTAAATATGAAATTATAGTAAAATTTTATGTATATCAAAATATTATTCTCTATACTTATTTATGTGTTTTAACTATAGTAAAGTATATTTATAAAGTTTAAAATGGTGTTAATACAAGATAAAAGTTATTTTCAAAGAAAAACAAATTATCAAAAATTCCTTAGGCATGTCGACAACCCCTAGGGACCCTTGTCGACATGGTGTCAGTTAACTTCAAAAGTTTGAATTTCAAAAGAAGTGTCTATTCGTCATAACCTTTTACGAATGGACATGGTTGTTGTTCTACTATAAATAGGGGATGTTTTTAACGAATTTATATTCATAATTTTCTGATTTCACTTCTCTTCTTCTTCCACATTTCTTTATATACATTTTTACTATTACTCTACCGAAATTTCCATTGAATCTAACTAGATCATCTCCGGTTTAATTCTCTATCACTATCTCAATAAGATCCCAGTGCTATTCAGAGTAATAGGCTTCTTTGTAATCAATCGAGCGAGAAAAGGTGTGATTGTAGCCTGGAAAATCAATCAAGTGAGAAAAGGTGTGATTGTAGCCTAGGAATCAATTGGGTGAACTTGTTGCCCGTAAAATCAAGTATATCTACCCAGAGGATTGTGAATCTGGAGTAGTGTACCTCATGGCCTTGAAATCGAGGGTGTAAATGTAAGAATTGATTTTGAAAGGAAATCCGTACTTGTGTTGCGGGACTGGATGTAGGGTAACTCCGAACCAGTATAAAATCTGGTGTGTTCTTTTCTTTATTGCTTTTACTTTATATTTGCATCTGTGTTTGATTCTGTGATCATATATGTGTCTGAATATTGCATACATTTGTCTTCAAATTAATATAAACTCAAAAAGAATTAGTAATTCCTTAAAACACTATTCACCCCCCTCTAGTATTAATTCTAGCCTTAAGATCCGTAATCCGCATTTCTCACATTTGGTATCAAAGCAAGGTTTTCAAAGTTTCATAATCTGAATTTTGAAAAATTTCAAAATGGCTACCAACACTAGTACTGCTTTACAACCAACACTAGTTCATTTGTAGAAGGTCAGTCTACTGCCAGACCACCACTTTTTAATGGCAGTAACTATGCATATTGGGCATATAGGATGAAAATATATTTACAATCAGTAGGACTAGACACTTGGAATATCACACAGACTGAATATTTTGAACCCACAACTGATTTTGCACAGTGGACTGCTGAGCAAAAGACAGTCGCACAAAATAACTCTAAATCTATGAATATTTTGTTTTGTTCACTTGATAGGAATGAATTTAATAAAGTTTCAGTTTGTAAGTCTGCATATGAAATCTGGAAAACTTTGCAAGTTACTCACGAAGGAACAAGCAAAGTTAAACAGACCAAAATTTCCATGCTCACAAATTAGTTTCAATTATTTAAAACGAACCCTAATGAGTCTATTCCAGATATGTATAGTAGATTTCAGGATATTGTGCATTCTCTAATATCCTTGGGAAAGGTATTTTCGGAAGAAGATCAAGTCAGAAAAATCTTAAATTCTCTTACTCCGGAATGGGATCAAAAGACACTTGCGATCGAAGAGGCAAATGACATCAGTACCTTAAAGATAGAAGAATTAATTGGAAATCTAATGTCGTTTGAAGTTCAAATGATTGGGAGAAGAGAAAGCAAAGCATCTGAAAAGAAATCAATTACATTCAATGCATTGACCGATGGATCAGACTCAAACAGCGATAATGATGAAGAGATAGCCTTTATGACCAAGAACTTTCAGAAATTCCTGAAATACAGAAAGATGAATAATCTTAAGAGAAACAACTATAAGAACTTTGGTAATCAGAATGTAGTGCCAAACTATATCAAATGTTTCAACTGTGACGAACCAGGCCATATCAAAAGAGACTGTCCGCATCCAGATAAGCAAAATCTTCCTATAAACAATGATTCCGAAAAGAAACGAAAACGTGCATTTACCGCCACTCTAGATGACTCAGACTCATCCTCGAGCGATGATGATCAGAAGATAGATAATTCAAATATGTGTTTCACGGCAGTTCACGAATCCGATGAATTTAGAAAAACGGACTCAGAAAAAGGTACACGTTTACAATACATTGGTTGAAATTGAATGCTTAGGATTGAATGATTGATTGATTGATTTTGAATTGGTGTGTCATTTGAATTTTAAATTTTTATTATTATTTTATTATATTATTACTATTATTTTATTATTACTTTATTATTATTATTTTTATCATAATATTATGTAATATACAATAATTCTAGTAATATTCCAGATATATATATGTATAGATATTAAAAATAATAAATATATATATTGGAATTCTTAAAAGAAATAAAGCACGAAAATTCAAGGACACCTGTCGACATGGTCCCCTCCATGTTGTCGACAAGGGTACAGAAGTTTGAAATTCAAATTTGAATTCAAATGTTTGAATATCCCTCCATCTTTTCACTTCTTTCAAAACTCTGAAAAGCTACCTTTTGACCAGAGAACCTGTCCTTTGAGAATCTATTTATTTACCTCACAACTTTTCACTTTCATTTTCAAATTCAAACTCTTATTTCAAAATATCAAGCTCTCTGCTCTCTACTCTAATGGCTTCTTCAAGTAACCCCTCCATAATGAGACTTTCTAGAAACATGAAAGAGCAACTCTTCAATGATCCGGAGGCTATAAAAGCATATATCAACTATGCTAACTATGGAAAAGTCCATCCCGGAAAGTTTGCTATATTTCAAGATTTCTCTTCTTATGAAATCGATTCACTTTTTGCAAACAACCAAATTCTTAGTCTTGTTAATGCTTCACAAAATGAATTTTGTTTGTTATCCAAATCTTGTTAAAATTTTCTAAGCAAATCTCAACCGTGGATTTTATAATGGAAATGATGATGAAATTTGGAGTAGTGTCAAAGGCACTAGAATCATTTTAAATTGTGATATTTTGGGTACCATTCTCAATTGCAAAAGCACGGGAATGGATCTTTCTAATTTTAAAATCGATGAAAATGATCGTGAAACATTTCATCACATTTTTGAAGTTCAAAAATCAAAATTTTCGACCAAAAGCAAGAATTGTTAATCTTCTTTTACAACATACTTTGACCCTAAGATCGGGAAGTTTTAACAATCCAACTTCAAAAGTTTGCAAAGCACTTTTTGCTATTTTTGGAAATTATGATATTAATTGGACACAAGTTATTTTGGATGAACTTCGTCCCAAAAATCTTGAAATGGGTGAAAATACTTTGTATCTTGGAATCTATCTCACTCGAATTTTTAATTATTTTGGAGTATATTTCAAAGGAGAAGAATTTGTTTCAAGAAAAGTTTTTAATCTCTCAAACATTTCTCTTATGAAAATTCCATATGTTTTTCAACCATATGAGACTCTTGCTGAAAAGGAAGAGCGTTTGACTCAAGAGGAGATGGAAGAAGAAGAAGAAGGGGATGAAATGGAAATGGAAATAGAAGAAGAAGAAGAAGAAGGTGAAACATCCTTGGAAATTATTGATTATCCCTCTAATCCAACCAACAAAACCTTACTCAAAAATCAAAAGACTATTGTTGAGAATCAACGGATTCTTAAAAGATCCGTTAGTAAGAAATTGGATAAAATGTCATCCAAGATGAACAAGTTTTTCTCCAAAGTCAGCAAGAAACTAGGATTATCTTCATCCTCATCATCCTCTAACTAGTTCTACCTATTGTTGTATTTGTTTTAGTTTGTTTCCAATTTGAATGTTCTAGTATTTCTTAATGTTTAATCATTTTATCGATCTACTATGAAATGAAATGGACTTACAGTTCTGTTATCTAGCTTATCTTATCGTCAGAATAAATGTTAGTATATTATAGAAATATATATACATATACATAATTATTCACGAAATCAAAATAAGTCATAAAATTGAACTGACCCCTGTCGACAACCCCATATACCCCATGTCGACATACACTGGTCAAAAATGACTTCTCATTTTAAATTTGAAATTTGAATAACTACCTTATGTCTATTCATTTCAAACGAATTCCTACATCTATAAATACATATTTCTTCCAGAATTCATCACTCAAAATCATTTCTTATCTACTCTATCTATACTTCTTCTCACAAATTCAAAAATGGCCAATCCAATTCATAATTTGACTAAAAATCTTGAAGAAACCCTTAATTCTTTCAAGAATATTCTTTCTTTTATTCTCCGAAATCAGCGGCACTTAGAGTTGAGTCAAATGCAGATGATCAAGGAACAAGAAAAGCATTTCGATGCGATTCGATGGATGATTTCCTCCCTGCACAAAGATGATAATGAAGCACATCCTTCAGTCTCTCTCACCAATGACAATGAAAATTGGGATGCCATTAAAGAAGATCCAATATTTGGAGAAGAAGGATGGGTGGAAGTTCCTCATAATGTTTGATTTTACTTGTTTGCGTTGTTTTAAAAATTTATTGCTTGGATTGTTTTGATTTGATTTGGTGTGGATTGATGTGAAAAACATAATATGTATATATATTATATGATCTTTGATTAGTTATCATGTCTAATAAGTATAAATAATTCTTAATCTATCTATTATATACTTCACCAAATATTTTATGCAGGTACTTTAGTACAAGAATAAGGGGGAGTTATATAGTCAGAAGTTAGTTTTTGTTGATGACAAAGGGGGAGAAGTATAAAATAGGATAGTTAGGTATAGATTAAGGGGGGGTTATTAGTTTTTGGGGAGTTATTAGAGAGTTATTAAGATAGAAGTAATATTTTATAAACAAAGGTTATCATCATCAAAAAAGGGAGATTGTTAGTCCTTGAAAAGAATGGTTTTGATGACAACAACCTTAGGACTTTTTATAAAATATAAATACTAACATTATAGTTTAGATATATATGTATATGTAGGATATAAACATGCAGGCACTGAGAATGAAGACTGTATAGTATAGAGACTCAAGATCGAAGACATCAAGATTCAAGACTCATGAGTATCAAGATATCAAGAGTTCAAGATTTCAATAGTACAAGACAAGTATCGAGTCTAGAATTATGTTAAAACTCCTAGAAAATAACTGACATCTTAAAATCCATTTTATTCGTGGAATGGAATCCACTTCGAGCCTGTTAAAGGGATGGAACCCTAAGTAGGATGCAACCTACGAAAAATCTAGTGGAACATTGTTTTGTATCCACTAACTTTTTATTCAAATGTTTTTACCAAAATTATATCTTATTTTCAAAATGATTTTTAAATCTTCCTTTTTAAAATCCAAAAAACATCTATCCTGGTTTTAAATATTTTAGCCTCAAAATAATCTTTATTTTCAATATCAAATTATCCTTGATTTTAAACTATCTTTTAACTATTATATATTTAACTTTTAATATTTATACTTAGATTTAAATATGAAATTATAGTAAAATTTTATATATATCAAAATATTATTCTCTATACTTATTTATGTGTTTTAACTATAGTAAAGTATATTTATAAAGTTTAAAATAGTGTTAATACAAGATAAAAGTTATTTTCAAAGAAAAAAAAATTATCAAAAATTCCTTAAGCATGTCGACAACCCCTAGGGACCCTTGTCGACATGGTGTTAGTTAACTTCAAAAGTTTGAATTTCAAAAGAAGTGTCTATTCGTCGTAACCTTTTACGAATGGACATGGCTGTTGTTCTACTATAAATAGGGGATGTTTTTAACGAATTTATATTCATAATTTTCTGATTTCACTTCTCTTCTTCCACATTTCTTTATATACATTTTTACTATTACTCTACCGAAATTTCCATTGAATCTAACTAGATCATCTCTGGTTTGATTCTCTATCACTATCTCAACAAGATCCCAGTGCTATTCAGAGTTATAGGCTTCTTTGTAATCAATCGAGCGAGAAAAGGCGTGATTGTAGCCTGGAAAATCAATCAAGTGAAAAAAGGTGTGATTGTAGCCTAGGAAATCAATTGGGTGAACTTGTTGCCCGTAAAATCAAGTATCTCTACCCAGAGGATTGTGAATTTGGAGTGGTGTACCTCGTGGCCTTGAAATCGAGGGTGTAATTGTAAGAATTGATTTTGAAAGGAAATCCGTACTTGTGTTGCGAGACTGGATGTAGGGTAACTCCGAACCAGTATAAAATCTGGTGTGTTCTTTCCTTTATTGCTTTTACTTTATATTTGCATCTGTGTTTGATTCTGTGATCATATATGTGTCTGAATATTGCATACATTTGTGTTCAAATTAATATAAACTCAAAAAGAATTAGTAATTCCTTAAAACACTATTCACCCCCCCTTTAGTGTTAATTCTAGCCTTAAGATCCGTAATCCGCATTTCTCATAAGAACTTCTTTTCTCTTGTTTCTCTAATTACAACTTCTAACCTTAATTCATCAAATGTCTTATAGTCAAATTGTGAAACTTAATTCACAAGACATTTGTACTTAGCTTTTAAACCAACCAATTTTTTGATGATCATTAAATCATTATTTCTTAATAGCCAAATGTCTATGGGTATATGGTTAAAGTTCTAAGTATTAGGTTTAATTCCTTATTGATTCTTTATGGAACATCTTATAGTCAAATTGTGAAATTCTAATCACAAGATGTTCATATTTTAGTTTTACTAATCTATATTTCAAGCAACCACTTATTTCAATCCATATAATTTTTCAAAATATTTCTTTTTATATTCAAAATATAACTCTTAAGTAAAATTATTTCATTTACCAACCTTTTAAAACAAAGCCATTTTATAAAATTAACAAATACATGCTTATATATAATACTCTCAACTCATTCTAGGGTGTTACTAACCCTATCTCTAATGAGTTACTCATCCTAGGATTTTACTAATCCTATCTCTGATGAGGCTTACCCCTATCAGGCTTCAGTGTTCACTCCATACCAAATGTGAAGGCCTAAAAATCCATACCTTTTGAGTCGACAATAAACCACACATGCCTTGCCCAAAGTGAACAGAAAGTCGGATCATCAAGGGTAAAATAAAGAAAATAGAAGAACAGAACAGAATCTCACTCGAATGGAATAACATATAATATTGAACGAATATTTTTACAGCGAAAAACTTTTAAAATACATACATACATATATATATATATATCAGAGTCTAACCTAAATTCAGCTTGGACAGCAATAAACCTCTGTCCTTTCAATTGCTGACAATCATCAACCAAATGCAGAATAGCAGTGGATAATAGAATACGCCCATACGTAGGTGAATATCTCCAGCTCTCCTTTGGAAACTCAACTAACTTTAACTAAACCTGAAACAACTCGGATCTGACCCGAGTATTAAAAATACCTGGATCAGGCTTGATAAACCAGCGTGAGAAAAACTCAATAATAAATGACAGTGTCATATATCAGCCTTTGAATAAAATCCTTTGAAAAGAAAGAGTATCTTATAAGACCACGCCCATACATAAACGACGGGTTTTTACCTTATGATAACTAAAACACTTTTATATATCAAAACATTTTATATTATTTCTAATGACATCGCTTTGAAAACATTTGCACATAAATTTATTAATATTAGCCGAAATTATTACCATTATCATACTAACCACAAACGCGGGTTCTATAAACAAATCTGTAAGTTCTTATTGGAGAATGGATTTCCATACAAATTACCAGGTGAAGGGTCTACCTTCCGATGGGTACACCTCTAGATGGATGTCCCGAGGACCACAGAACATCTGCTCCCTTGCCAACACAAGACCGGCCTACCTCTACACTTAGATAGTACCGAATATGTCATCCCTCAGTCGTTACCGACCTTTATCCGAGCGCGCTCTAGCATACATCCACATTAATTTAGACCCGAACGTCATAGCGAGTAGAAATATATCTAGAAGGGGACGATCATACCCTAATGGTTGTGAACCAGTTAGCTTTGCCGCATCTAACCCTGCTTCGGTCATTTCCCGATTGATGAGGCTTGAGGTAACGATTACCTTTACACATAGCACATCCCTTTCCACTTTGAATGCCACATTGCCATTCCATAGTCACATGACTGATTTATACAAATGTATAACTTCCTAAGCTCGAATGTCTCGAGAAAGAGTGTTAAGCTAAGAGAAGGTGTCTTCTCCGCCACCGACTGATATACATTATATAGAGACCACTCATTGTGATTTAGAATGCATGGTCAAACACTCGTCCATACAAGTTGTCCAGGAACAGGACAAACCGAAGGCACTCTCCTACCACATCATAAGATTGGTAGCGAATAGTTCTTATGTTTCTGAGATTTTTCGTAACAAAGAGACCACCGCTACTATATGTATTTCGGGAGTTATCCCTAATCAAATCAACAAGCAATCCTTTGTCACTATTCTCCTCAATATCTTCAACTTCTGATCTTTTACTTCAAATACGTAGATTGGTTCGAAGTGGTCTTCGGATAGGAATCACCCAAATCCGACACTGATTCCTTCAAAATCCAATTATCGATAAATATTGAATATGAGTACACAGGAATTATTAAGCCTTTTTCCATTCATTTCTTTTGAGTTAATTACGAAAATTTCTTTTTATCTAGAGTAATTCTAAGGTAATTCTCTTCTCTTAGGAAAATATTTCCAATTTTCTTACTTAACATTTGGTCAAAATTCTTCAAATTTTAAGCGGGTCAAAAACAATGTTATTTAAGACATCGTTTACTGTAAACCCAAAATTCAATCTTAGAACACATTATTGAGTAAATAGGATCATGGAAATCATTCAAATTTTCCTCAATATTAATTTCCGTATTCAACAAGTGCTATGGGTGGGATAACGGTGAAATCACCTTTTAAATTCCATAAATAGGATGAGTTCTCTATTCGGACTTGAATACCAAATATAACAAGATCATTTCTATGCAATCCAAGTTGTAATTTATAAATCAAAATCTTCTATATTTAACTTGCTTAATTTCTGGAAAATATAAATTCACTTTTATTATGAGAAAACTTAATATGATTTTTTAGAGCATCCGGGCTTTCCTTTCGATCTGTTCCACCCCTCGTCTAAAATATAAAGCAAAGGCCAGGCAAGTTCAAGGCACTGGTTGCTCCATTCCTAACCTTGGTTATACACCTTGATTTATCGTTTAAGCTCTCACAAGTGGAACAAATGTACTAGTCATTTCCGCGTACTCAGCTATTGATTAAAGCATCTTAAAATTCCTTTATTATTCATTTAATAACATTTCTAAATAATTTTGGAAAGAATCGCCAAGTTTAGAATCATATTTTCAAAGTTATAGAAAACTGCTGCAAAAGCGTTGCAAATTGTGTTTAAAGCTATATTGACCAAATTGAATTTCCAAATTGACTTTTCTATATTTCAAAATTCCATTTTTTCGACTTAGATCACTTTTAAAACATTTTAAAAGATTTTTAGAGATATTTCCATATTTTAAAAATATCGAAAATATCCATTTCTAACTTTGGTTACTTAACTACAATAGCACGATTTTTCTAAAAATTTATTATGGACATATTTCAAATATACAAGATGAAATCTTGATTTTCTTTCTTTGCCTAAAAACTATGGATATAATAGTCTAGACATTTCTTGTTTCGAAGAAATCCGGGCTATATTTCATTATGTACATTCATTTAAACTTTCCGGGGCGAAATCGCGAACTACGTTGTGGGCCGTGCCTAGTTTTAACTTGATTTTCAAAACTTGAAATAAATTCTCTAAATTGAACTTACTTACTTATAAAAACATTATAAATCATTTTAAATTAATATTTTCACTTATTAAAGTATTTAAAGTATATTTTAACTATTCTCATATTATAATATTATTATATTCCCAATATTTTAATATTAAATTTTTAAAACCAATTTCTATTCAATTTCAATTCTAATTTCAAATTAAACTTAATTAAAACTTAGATTTCAAATCTAATTTCAATTCTAATCTAAATTTCAAACTTAATTTCAATTTCAATCTTTTTCAAATCGATTTCAATTTCACTATTTATCTCAATTTTGATTTCAAAATCAATTTCACTTACAATTTTGATTTCGATTTCAAATATTATTTCGATTTTGATTTTAAATTCAATTATACTTCAATTTCAATTTGAATTTCATTTTCAATTTCAAATTGAATTCCACTATTCAAAAAGAGGCTTAATAATTCCAATACATACCATATTAATAAAATTGGTCATATTTAACAAAGGGGATTACTTAATCACAAATGAACTTAATCACTTCCAATATTCATCAATAACATAACATCCATTCTCATAGCATAGTGATTATCAATAAGTAAGTATATTATCATAACTTAACTATTCAACCAACGTATTCAAACATTCATTTCAGCCAAATGTCCATATTATCAAATGGTGATAATTAACATAACATATAAACGGGATAATCTTGATTATTATAACATAACATGATTTAAAAAGCAGTGAGAATTTCTCACCTTCATTTTCACTTTGTCAATCTTTATGCGAAACAGCATGCTTACGTCTAGCGAACCAACGTGTGTTCCTCTCTTTCCTTCGTTCCTTTCTTTTTTCTTTTTCTTTTTCTTTTTTTATATATAATAGAGGAGTGTGAGAGTTTGGCCTTGGGTGTGTGGGAAGGTGCGGACTTGGAGATGAAGGGTGTGGGTGTTTAAGTGGGGGTACATGAGTGTGGGAGGGGGTAGAGCTCGGGTAGGTGGGTGTAGGCTTCGGGTTTGGTTCTAAGGGGGCGTGTAAAGGAGAGTAGTGGCTCGGGTTTGGGCTTATGGTCGTGGGTAGGTGGTGTGGAGGGTGGGTACGGCCTTAGGGTGGTGGAATTTAGCTCGGGCGTGGGTGGAGGAAATTGGTGGAGGGAAGAACTATGGAATAGAAAGTAATGGAGGAGAAAGGGAAGTGAAAAAATGGAGAAAGAACTTAAGGAAATAGAGAGAATGAGTTGTAAGATTTGGTGAAAATGGCATGGCTATTTATACATGAAGCTTGATTTGCAAATGACCGTACTAACCTTATCTACTTTTGCATTTTTTCTTAAACTTTGTATTTTAAAAAGAAAACTTTGCTTTGGTTTGATTCTACATGACACATGTTAACAAATTAGCATATGCGTTAATGGTAGAAATGATGTTAAGGAAAAGTGTGTAAGTAGTAAAGAGAGGTGTCACCATTTCCATGTTTACTAATATTAAAACATATAACTTTGCATGTTTTCCATGTATATACATACCATCTCATTAATGAGATAAGATATGTAAGAAATGATGTTGTTTTATAAAGTTAAATTTAAATTTAAATTGGTCAAATCATGTTTTGTAAACTTTATTTAAACCAATTTGAATTCTTTTGTCTTTATTATGGTAAATGACCATGTTACATAGTTTGTTAACTGTGTATATGAGTTAGGAAACATATCATATTGCAACAACTTAACAACAATTTGTTTTTGTCAAAAACAGTATTTTTGTTGATATATTTTACAGTCAATATTTGACGTTTTTGTTTAACTACTCATTAATGTAAACCAACTTAGAAATTGAACTTCCTGCTACATCTAATAAATTAAACAAGTCTATTTAGGTTAAAAATCCATATCATTAGGGTTAATATCAATTTATTGAATTTTGGCGTTGCATTGATAAAATGTGACAAAATTAGAATATTTTTGTAAACGATTATAAATATATTTTTCAAACCTATATTATACTTTTATTATCTTTATTAAGTGATTTCGAAATAGTTTGACTTTTCAAATAAATATTTAAAACTATTTATTTAAGCATTTATTCATTTTAACAAAACTTAACTTTTGTTGATTTGTGATAAGAATCTAAATACTTTATTTTCCATTATTAATCATAAAATAAATAATTTCTCCTTACTTATTCATTATTTATAACATATTTACTTAAGTTCTAAATCTGTTAAAATTTAAAATTAATAAAATATCTTATTTTCGAAGTTGTGAAATTACGGGTCGTTACATATTTCTAGCTTGACTGGGATTTTTAAATGTTTTCATGTTTAAAGTAATATGTTTAAAAAAAAATATTTTGTTTTGGAGATGAAAATATGCATGTTGTAAGTGTAAACATATTCAGAGATATGGACACATGCACCATCTTTCCTCCTTTCTCGTCTCTGTTCTTTAAAAAAAAAAGAGAAAACGCATTTTTGTCTCAGATTCAAAAACCCATACCACTCAATCCATACAAATCTAGCCAAATTGTTCAATTGACAGGCTGTTCGTCTTAATGTCTAGCTATTTTTAAAAGTTACCAAGTGTCTTTTCATCTATTGTAGTGGCTGTAGGGTGTCAATCTCAATAAATAGTCGAACATTGTTGGTTTTTCAACGAGCTTGGATCGACGAACAGAGGGTAGATCATGTTCGTATCTGCGAATCGTGATTTTCAGGCCGAGTCACATGATTTTAGAGGGTGTGTTTATGTCATGGTTGAGAGATGATCGGATTTGGGTCGTTTGGAAATTCCGACAATCTTGGTGGTTTAGGGAGGAGCAGCTGGAGCTGAAGCAGCCTTGGGGGTGGCAGAGCTATGGTGGTAGTCGCATGGGGTATGGTGGTCGGAGTTAGTTAGTAGAGGTCAATCTAGGATTTAGGGTTTTATTTTTCGGGATCGCTTTTTTGGGTTCAGCCGACGTTAGAGGAGCACTGTGGGGGTTAGGTGCTGACTAGAGGTAGAGGGGTGGATGGCGAAGGCGATGGTTTAGGCGGCAGTGGCTACGGGTAGCCAAGGCGATGGTGGCTAAGCATTTTCAATAGCTAGACGCGTTTTGGAGTTGGTTTGGATCGGTCGGATTTTGATTTGGGGGACCGGAGGCGACGGTGATGGGTCGGACGAGGTGAGCATGATATGGTGGACTTGTGGGAGAGGTCGATGAAGCGGACCGAGGTAGGAGGTAGAAGGTGGGCGTGCACGTTCATGCATTTGAAATTTTGGCTTTAGGCTTTGTTTGAATTTTTGATTTGTGAATTTTTTTTCTAGGTATGGTGTTTGAGAAGAAGGAGTTAGGTTGGGTTTTGGTCTAGTGGGAAGTGCAGGATTAAATCTGAGAGGAGGGAAGTGATAATAATTCAGTTATTTAAATTATTGTGTTTAAAAATGATAATCTTTGAAATCAAATAACTCGGTCAGTTTAGATCCGTTTAACCCGTGGATTTTGACAGCAAGTTCATATTCACTAATGGTACGCCTTAGTACGTGTTGTTGAAAGATTCGTTGAAGTGTGAAATATTGATAAATTAATAGTCATAAAAAATAATCACGTAGTTGGTTAATTTTATTTTGTCACTGACATCCCGTTAGCAGAATAAAACATCGTTCTGTTATATTTAAATTTGACAGATTTTATTGAACATTTATTTTGCAGAATAAATATCCGTTCTGTTATTTTATTAATTTGGACATTTATTTATACGTTAGTTGACTGGGTTAAATGACGTGTTATCCATAAATTTTTTCATTATCAATTTTATTTACATATTTGTTGCTTATGTAAATATCGGTGATATGATCGGGAATGCTGAATTGAAAAATAAATGGTAACTTGTTTAAATACCATTGTGATCTCTAAACTTCTTATCAATTTTTAAGGAAACGAATTTAAACTTACTTTAAGTTTATAATATTTTCGAAGTAAAGTGTTTGTCTATATTTAAAATGGTTAAGTTAATATTATTTCAATTATAATATTTTAAAAAGTTAATTAATTATTATATTAAAGTTAGTTTAAAGTTAATTAATTATTTTACTAATGATATTTTAAGTTAGTTAATTATTTAATAATGATGTTTTGAAATTTATAAATCATTTTATTTATAGTATTTTAAGTTAATTAACCATTTTATTAATAGTGTTTTA
Organism: Allium fistulosum; assembly: GCA_030737815.1. Lineage (NCBI taxonomy): Eukaryota > Viridiplantae > Streptophyta > Magnoliopsida > Asparagales > Amaryllidaceae > Allium > Allium fistulosum. Next base: position 1,032,443,815 of record CM060902.1, read on the forward strand.
AAGTTAATTTATTATTTACTAATGATGTTTTAAAATTAATAAATCATTTATTAGAGAGGTTTTAAAGGTTATCAATTTATTAAATAAAGTGTTTTAGGTAATAAATTGTTTTATAAAGAGAATTATTTTTATGAAGGGTTTGTTAAAGTTATAAATTGGGAAGAGATCTTGGAATTTGGGAAAGAAGTTTTGGGTTTATAAACTTTTATTTTATATGAATTGGATCACTTATGAAAAATCAAGTTTATGAAATTAATAATTAATCCATCTTAATTATGGTGGTGTGGAGACAGCTTTCCACACTTAACACCAAAGAATTAGTGGTTTGGGTTGACGGTAACAATGTTTATGAATGACATTGTTTTTGATCCATTTAAAATGATTTTTAAAAATAAGAAATCTTTCTTAAATGTTTTGTGAATATTCTTATACCATTGTATAAGTATATGGAAAAGGCTTCCAAGTATAGAAAGTAAAATGGTTTGAGAATATACTTATACTAGTGAGATAAGTATATAAATATTTGGGTAAATAATTAAAGTGTTTAGTTTATGAAGATTAATTAAAGAGGCTTAGTGAATTCCATATGAAATTAAATCTATATTTGATTGTTTGTTTAATTATTTGATAGTTAAATAACCGACTATCAAGGCTTGGCCAATTTTTAGCTACGAAAATATCTAAGAGAAAACACGAGAATTATTTGGTATAGTCATCTTTGTTGATGCTATTGTACATATAAACTCGTGTGTTCTTCTTGGACAAATGATAAGGAAATCCTTCCACTTAAATGGTTAGGGGGTGATCCCCACTCCTATGTATTGTCTATTTATTTCCAAAAGAATCGGAGTTGAGTTTACCGAAAACTATCGAATGTTGGTTCGAAGAGACCGGGATCGGATAAGTATGAATTCTGAAAACCATTTCAAACCAACTTAAGCATTCAAATTGAAGACATCTTGAAGATGATGGTATTGAAGACAGAGATCTTTAAAGTGCAAGGGCTACTTACTACTAATCCTGAGGCTAATTCCAAAATGGATGTAGTAGAAGTAGCGCCTTCAATTTGTTTCATATCCTGAACAACTTGTACGGAAGAATGCTGGCATTGCATTGTCACTTGGAGGGCAGTGTTAGCATTCCAAGTGGGATTACTATATGAAAAGGTAAAAACGTAGCCTCAAGCCTCATCAACTGGGAATGACTAAAATAGGGGATATGCAGCAGGGCTATGTGGGTCGCACCCATTAGGGTATGTCATCACCCTTCTAGACATACATATTTATGGATTTGGTTGTGCATGAGAGCTCTCAGGAAAAGGTTGCAAAGCAACCGGGGTGATGACAAATTCGGTACTATCCAGTTAAGGGTAGGTCGGTTATGTGCAGTAGAGATGCAAGATGTTCTTGTTGACCTCGGTATATTTTTCTAGAGGTGTACTATGATAGGCGTACCCCACTAGCCTTGTCGTTGTATGAAATCCAGTCCCCAATAAGTGCCTTCGGACTTAGTTATATATCTATTATGTTGGATTTTAATTAATGTAACAATTTCGACTATGATTCAATATTTATTTTAAACACTAGATATTACTATAGCATCACTGGAATTTCTATAAAAGTGTTTTGGTTATCGTAAGGTAAAACCCCATCCGTGTTTATATGCAGCATGGTATTGCGAGATTCCTTTATTTTAAAAGGTTTTATAAGATGTAATAATTTAAATGATTTGGGTCTCTCATACTAGTTCACTAGACTGATCTGAGTGTTATTTTCTTATAATGCTTGGGTCAAACCCTTATATTTTTTCAAAGATAGCTTTGGATGCTTTGGAGCTTCAGGAGTCGAGCTGGATGCCCAGGACATAGTTCCGTATTTTTATTTTCGCTGTGTTTTTATTGGTTGTGTTTATCAGCATTTGTAAGGACATGCTATTATAACTATCTCGGCTGATGATAGATTAGACTCTAATGTTGTTTGATTTAGAAGTTTTCTTTTTGTAAAGATAATTTGTGTATTATATATTACTCGTTACGATGTGAGATTCTATTCTGTCTTTTCTTTTTCTTTTCACCCCAACAAATCTATCTTTTTGGCACTTGGATGCTCAACACGTGAATACCATGGATGTATTAGTGTATTTCTGAGGATGGAAAAGGCAGGTTGTTATGTATAGTCTCAGTGGATGTATCGATATCCTATCTTAAAACATCTCGACTTGGAATATTTGAAGCAATATGTTATTTTTAATGCGATAAATTTGTCATGGTTACAACACATTGCAATACTGTCACATAATATATTATTTAAGGATTTTCTATTTAGTATACTTAAGTTAAATAATTGATTAACATAATATAGTATGGCAAGTGTATATTAGAAAGAAACACACCTTTTATTTTGAACGAAATTTTGTTAAAAAGTTAATAATTTACAATAAGTTACGGAATTTCCTCTAGTGAATATCCTAACTCTAGCAATCTCCCACTTCTGGTTGGGGTTAATTATGAAATCTCAATCTCATCCCTTCGATCAGTTTGCTTAGAACCGATCGAACAAGTCTCTTTGTGAATGGATCTCATATGTTGTCCTTAGTATCTACTCTACCAGTCACTACTTCTTTATTAGCAATGAACTTTCTAATAAGGTGAACTTACAAAAAATGTGCCTTGAATTCTTATGAGCTCTTGGTTCCATTGCGATCTACGTTACAACATTATAGTCAAGCTGTATCGAGATTAAATATCGATACATCCGCTGAGACTAGAGTATGTAACGCTCTCTAAACTTTGGGCAGTGTACTACTCATGGTTGATGGGGGCACCAAAGGGTTACGTACTGATAATTATTGGATAACTATGGAATGACTCACTCGATAGTTTTCTGTTGGGTAATATAACTAAGGTAAAACAGAAAATATCATTGTGACTAGTTTACACAGTTCTCTCGACTTGAGAAAACTATCGATCTTCCATGTGAAACCTCTGCTTTGATTATAGTTAAATCATGGCATGGCGTCCATCGAACGACTATAGTTGGTTCGAGTGGAAGCATTGGAAGTGAAACACTATTCAAGAGAGGATTCGTCTCCTCGGTTATATGAGATTAGTATCATGGTCAACTAAAGTCAACTCAAAGTCAAAGTCTCTGGCCAGAGCATTTCGAATAATAATAACTGTTATTATTAAACCAAGGACTTTGTGTATGTACTATAGGGTTGAAAAGGATGATATTGGAATTTTGACCATTACCAAATTCCATAAGTCCAAAAGTGTTATAGTTTTGATGTGGAGAATTAGTGTAAATAATTATCACTATTAGGTAAAGCTTAAATAAGTAAAATTGAATTTTACCAGTAAATATGTGTAAGCGATAAATTCAGCCAAAATGTCACACCATTAGCTAAGGTGATTTCTAAACATTAATGTTTGAATTGTTCAACATTAATTGCTGACTGAAATTACATCTTTGAGTCACACAAATGTACTTGTGAATTCTTCGAAAAACCACATGATTTAATTAATTTACAAAATGTTGTAAGTTAATTAAATTAATTAATATTTAGAAATATTAATTTTTATTTATTTTATTTGATGTTTAGGAGTTATTTGGAATTATTTGAATGCATACATAAAATTTGTATTTGCAAGCATCGATATAAGATATTTGTGTATTTTTAAACAAGTTTAAAGATATTTACATGAAAAGGTTTGTGAAAATTGTGTACCATTTGAATGTAAATAATTTCAACCATACCATACGAAAAGGGAAGAATGGATAGAGAGAGAATTAAAGGAATTGATTAGGGAAGTTTTAATTAAAAGAATGAGAATGTTTCATTCTTTCAATTAAAACATATCCACTAATTTGTCTTCTATGGACAATTTTATTCTTTCTCATTCATATTTCTCTTCTCTCCTCCTAACCTTCCATGGCTGAAAATCAAATCAATACTTCCAAAAATTTCATCAAGTCCAATACAAAATGTAAACATCAAATAAAATAAATTAAAAATAAGTGGTTCGTCATTCTTTTGCAAAGCCGAGTGATGATCTACTTGAGATCTGAGGAGAAATCTCAAAGCAAGGTGTTTCTCTTGGCTTTATCTAAAAGGTGAACTCCTGCTTTATTTATGTTTGTACCAATAATTGGCATGAACAACCAAGAAATTAAGTAGAGAATGAAAATGAAGAAATATAAATGGAAAATGAATGAAAACAAGACACCTAACGTTTATAATGGTTCGGTCAAGTATTACCTACATTCACTTGAGCTTTCTATTGCTATTTTGTAAGTACAGTTTTTATGGATCGGTAGGGATCCACGGGTGACTACAGAGAATTATGTAAAAGTTGCAAGAAAGCCAAAACGATCTTGTGAAATGATGCCCCAACCTCCTATTTATAGTTGTAGGTCGCCTGAAAGTTCTCCTCCACGATCTCCCCCACGTTCTCCATGTCCAGCAGCGGTTCTACTTGAGAAAATGTGGTCATGTCAGCAAATAGCTATGGATCAGTATCGATCCATAAGATCTTCTTATGGATCAGTTTTGATGCTTTGTAATGTGGCGACTTGTCGTTAGCTTTGTGATTTCAATCTTGTTTGCATTGTTATAAACCTATGTCTAGAGTGATGAGACGGGTCAGTGGAGAAATGAAGTTGCTGATTTCAAGTGCTCGAGGAGATCGATGGAGAATTGCACACGATCAATCTTATGAAGGTCGAAATGGCTTGCTAACATCAAATCTTAGGCATAGAGGGAAATTGAAGGAGTTTGGTGATGATTTTATGGATCGGTACCGATCATCACTTAGATGGATTTTTGTATTGTTGCTTCTTGAGATGGCCTTGCTTCCATCTTATGGTTTTGGTTGCACTTGATTTTTGGACTCTGCGGTTACCTCTTCGAGCCTCTCGCCTCGATAGCTTTCAAGTTCGATTCGTCAAGTCCATCCCAATACTGCCTGGTCAAAAGGCCGGATAACACTTGCCCCCAAAGTACATCTTATTTCAAACGTGATATGCTTTGAATCTAGATGAGTCAGGATTGCCATATCGGACCCCAACTCGTGCTTTGAATAGTTATTGTCTTTCTTTCGAATCGTCTCGATGAAGTGTTGTGTCTCTAGTTATTCGTTGCGATGCTTTACTGGCATCCGACACTATAAAACTGGAGCGTGCTTTTATGGTCTGTCACTCCAAGCTTAGTAATTTTGAGTTGGTTCCTTTTCTGCATTTTCCAGGTTTAAATCTGCCTTCCTTGGATTCCAGTAATTGAATGTTGAGTGTGTGTATGCACACATATATGCACATACGTTCTTGGGCTATTCTCTGAGCATATGCACATCCACATTAATGCACATATAGATCATCATCCTTTTCTTTTTCTTTTTTTTATATCAATAAATCGGTACCGATCTATGGGCATGAATCGGTACCAATCCAGCCCTTAAAACATGGCTACTTCATAGCCAAAAAAGTAGGGTTCGAGGCTACTTAACCCAATCCAACCCTTTCTCTTCCTCACTTTATTTTTGTTACTCAAGTTTGAGCTTCCATCTGCCATTAACGTTTCCTCGACTTGGCTTGAGATTCAAGACAATGCCATTCACCTTCAAGCTTTGCCGCCTCCATCCACCACTTGCATGCGCTTCCATTCGTCATTCATTTGAACCTGAACCATCATTCCAGGCACCATCCAAAACTTATATCCAAACCAACTACTTAAATTAATCATCTCTTCGAATTTCAAAGCTTCTAGGTGGGTGGTGATGAGGCTGGATGAGTTTTGTGTTGATGGATGCACTTAGGCTCAGGAGAGGAGATGGAAAAGTGGCCAAAATCCATCCAAGGGGATGGAACGGTACCAATCCAAACCTTGGTGGATTTTAGACCTTAAATCCATCTTTGAACTTTGCATAATTGCAATCTTGCCAAATGCAATATCCTAAGTTCCAAGGCATTTTTAACGCATAGTCAATGACGTAAAGTCTGTTGGGATGGTCAGCAATGATGGTCACTTCGGATAACATCCAAATTTTCAAATGAACTATTGCACAACATCGGATACTGACACTGCACGACACTGCACGACATTGTAATCTACACCACATTGGGCTTTTACTACATGGGGCAGTCTTTTAATCTTTCTAATATAACTCATATATTGAGCTTTCATAGTTTAGGTCATAGACATTCCGCTCAAGCTACGGGCCCATCAATTCCTAGATATGTCGAATCAGATACCGATTCAAGCTCAACTATGGTTCCATCTACACGACACACTCTGGTGCAGCCTATACCTCAGTTTAAGAATCCACCAGCAGAACAACCTGCTCCAAAAGTTCCAATAAAGCCTATAGAAGGTCCAGAAGTCGATGTTGCTCCTGATACACTTGATTATGCTATCATTTTAGACGATCTTGTCGATTCCTTCGCTTCAAAGATTAAGGATGGATCACTCAGGAGAATTCGTGAGAAACATGGCATCCTATCCGAGGAAGTGTTAGTTCCCGCTCGCCACCAGAGAGCGCACCATCTGCCAGTAGGGTACACAACATGCAACAAGTAAATGTGCCTGGTAGGATGTGTTCCACCATTTAACCGGTTCATCTGACGAGCCCTGCATATAATGAGACTAGCTCCAGCTCAGCTCCTCCAAACAGCTATGATTCCTTCATAGTTTGTTCATCATATTCGCTCATCGTTTCGACCGAGTTCCCACAAATCAAGAAATTCAGTATCTATACAACTTCAAACACCGCAAGGGAAATCCTTCGCTCACTTTTTTAGAGCCATCTAGGGGTTGAAAAATTCTAATTGGTACCAGGAACAAACTGAGCTACTTCAAAGATGATTTTTTTAGCTTTCCTTTTGGATTTGCACAGTGATAGTTGTCTGGAAGTAAATTCTATTCTCGTCCTTTTCATACAAGTCCATGTTCATAGTTCTATTATCATTGAATGTCTTTTCCGTTCTTTTTTGATGTAACGCGCAGGCTTAGAAATGCAGCTTTGGCAGAGACTCTCTGACAACTTCATGAAATTCCAAAGGCAGAGAAGGAGGCTATGTAACATCCCCCAATCTGAGGCCCAAAACTAACAGCTACAGATGTTGCATTCATCTATAGTTATTTATTCTCGATGACAAAATGCGACATTGTTAATCATATCAATAATCAGAAGCACATGAATGTGATAGATTTTCAAACACATTATATTCATAAATTTTCCATCTCGTTTCACAATTGATATTTCATATTCATTGCATAATCCCATTCGTAATCACACATTCATAAAAAAATAGAAGTATTACAAAATACTCCAGGAGAGACATATGAAGATGCCTCCTTGGCTGATCAGAGACAAATACTTGGCAGTTATACAACTTTGCTATTACATCCAAATAGACAAACTCAAACAACACATGGGATTAGAATAGAACTCCTACATAGCTAGAATGCCTCTTGCATGTCTCCAGAAACATATTTGTCCTACTAGGAAACCTGAAAAACCCTTACTCTCAACCTACTCAAATTAATTTTGAGCACTAGAGAGTTTAAGGGGAAAACATAAACTTTAAGTCAGACAAAAAAGTTTAGTGTGAATAATATCTAACATCTCGAACCAATAGATATCTAGTGAGACCACGCCACGGAGCAGAACGGGTTTTTCCCACACTAATATCTTTACCAAATACATTAACCATATACCGTGCTTCTGTATCCACAATGATTAAAACATAATAATATATGATGATATACAAGAATGCAATATACCCTAAATTACCCATCCCAACTTATCTTGTCGTCGACGAGGTCGACTTCAGCATACTTGGGAACCATTACATAATTACCAAAGTAACTATCCGATGTTACCTTCTAGCACGACTCCGACACTCACAAAATGCGGCCTTCTATAGACATGGAGAGGGCACAGGCAGCATGGCAGTATCGTAACTTTATTAAAAACTGTTTTATTACTACTAAAAGTAATTACTTTTCACCAAATCTAATATTTTGTTGAAATATGATTGGTTTTCAACAAAACATTACACTTTCTTTATAGAATTTCTGTCGCACTCAAGTTCCAAAGTTCAAACCATATTTCAGAATGATTAATTATTATTCTTAGTTAATTAACCCTTTAAATGCTTAACTAGCATAATTATTTCACAATAAATCAAAATCACTTGAGAAAAATCCCAAAATTTCATAGAAATTCATAAATATGATATTCGTTGTCATATAAAAATTTCAAGGCCAAATTCCATATTTATTATTTTAAATAATTAAAATCCAAAATTAAGCTATTTCCTCCTTAGGAAATTCATCAAATATTCTATTTATTCTGGAAAATTATGAAATTAAAAACCTATATCCAAAATTTTGAACATATCAAAAAATAAAATCATTTGGAGATAAAAATATTAGGTTTTACCCTTAAAACCCATATAAATATTTTCATATGATTTCCATAAATCATCATTCAATCCAAACAAGGATAAAACCAACATAGCATATCATATAAACAAACACGAATCATCCCAAGCAAGATTAAAAACAAAATAGATTTAAAAATGAGATGATTTACTCATTATTCACTTTAATTTGATAATAGAGTTGAGATTTGATGAGTGCTTTAGTTTTCCCTAACTTTGCTCTTGAATCTCCTACTTGATTTCGTGATTTTCCCCTTAGTAATGGCCAGCCTCCTTTTATTCTTTTGATGGCTTAAGGTTTTTGAAAGTGAGAGTGATAGGGGAGAGGGAGGGTTTAAGGCATGAAGGGCTTTCTATTCCTAAACTACCCGTCTCATATCTTTTATTATTATCAGGTTAAAAACAATCTTATTAATCAATTTGTTAGTTAATTATGGCTCAACCATATGGATTATAAATATCAATTCCTCATCACATTATACATCATATTATTCTATTAGTTTATCTAATTATATCTTTTAAATAATATTAATCAAAATTAGAGGTGTTACGGGCTAAGACACTGCTTAGCGACGAGAACCTTTAGGCCTATAACTTGTTGGATCCAGATCATAGCATTGGCCCATCTCCAGAGGTCGTCAACAGTGATGAAGACTGTTCTTCGTTCGAAAATAATGGAGATCATTCATTGGTGCCCTCGGTTCAAAGTACAGTTATCGAGACTGAAGGAGCAGGATAACACTTTGAAGAGGGAGAAGGTAACAAAGCCGGCCGTAATGACGAGATGTGGGCCACGATCCATCTATTGATGAGGGCAATGATGACTAACAACCTCTTCAAATAAGAAGTATCAAGATTACAATCGCCAAAAGGTAGACTCTGATCATGCCTCTGCCCGCTACATTCGCATTTCAAACTCTTATAGAGCCCTCTAAGGATATATATGCTTGTCTGAGGCCAATTCTGGATGATATTCCTTCTTATAGCTTTGGAAACCTAAGCATTGGGGATGTTGGATTCCCTATTCATTTCCAAGAAGATGTGCCTTCAACTCAAGCAGGGGAGATTGCCTTGTCAACAAAATTCTAACCTATGGTCTGTTGGAGGGACACAAGGGCACGCACATACACATGCACTACACATTGCACAGCTTGCATTGTGTTCTTATCTTGTCAAGGTTGATTCGTCTTTGTTTTATTTGCATGTTCAATGGAACGACGTGGTTTGTACGAGTCTCTCAAGGATCAGATGCTTATCAACCGAGATGCAAACCGAGCGCATGACCCCATAGGACTAACCATGATTTTGATCCTAGTTGGCATTCAAGCCGTGATAGAGGAGGAAGAGAGAAGGATTATAAGTCACACGACTCATTGTTTAGGCATCGATCCAGATCCAAGCCGCCCTAATATAGGGGTTTAGACAAGCACTCCGGCCGTGACGATGACGTTCCTTATAATGACACCTCTTATGCTTCCCATTTGGCTAAGCAAACAGCGTCGTCTCATACTTCCTAGTGTTTCGATCAATCATCGAGGTCCGTTGCTTCTGATTCCTCTCGACATAGCTAAATTGCTACGTCGCTTACCAAAAATCTATTTTAAAGGTTGTAAGTTTGTACCCAATTAGAAGGATATTCCTCTAGGGGTAAAAGACCATATAATGGCATATATTGGTGATGTGTACAATCAGTATTACATTTAGAGGAGATTGGATATGAAAATCTCCGAATATGAAAAATGTGTCGAGACCGTGGCTATAGGATTGCAACTTACGGCAAATCAGAATGATAAGACCATCGCTCATCTTGACGAAAAGGTTGCCAAGCTGAAGAAGAAAAAGTTGGATGACGATCAGAAAGTCAAGGACTTAAATGCAACGATCAAGTAGGAAAGAAAGGACTATTTAAGCCAAGTTGAATCTATTCATCATAGGAATTATAAGCTGGCTGAAGAAGTGAAGGAGCTGAAGGTATAGCTCGAAAAGGACGAAGCCCTTCAAACAGATCATGACTACTATGACGAGTTACTCGACGCTTGCAAACAGAGAGGCGATGCGTTGGACAAGGCTAAAAAAGTGGATGAGTCGATGGCAGCCATGGAGAAGTGGGTCAAAGACAGGTTTGAGCCACTCATCACAAATTGCAATGCCAATGTAGTTAAGTTCGGAGATTTGGCGTGGCTTGGAAAAGGCTATCCCCGAGCTCTAGTGTTGGCATAGGACCAGATTATGCGGGAAGAGCGACAACATTCGGAAGGAGGTGAAGTAAATCTAGTAGAGCCAGAGAGCGAGATTCTAAATCCGGATGAAATTTAAGCGCTCGGAGTGAGTGAGCCTGTCTTACATTTGGAGTTGACTTACATGGTTCAGAAAGATCAAGCGGAAGGCTCCAACACTACTCCTCATGATCGCACTATAGGCCTCACTTTTGGGCCTTCAGTTACATCCATCGCTCCGTCTGTCCCTCCGTACAATCTGAATGCTCCATAGATACATAAGATAAGCATGTTATCTCCAATTCAATAAGGGAATTTGAATGGCACACCCAGAAACACAGACCCTCAATCTGGCGGAGGTATATCATTGACCTCATCCATATTTATAAGAACTCACATGATACCGGTCGATGTAGCTAATATATCCTTTCATTTTTTTCAAATTTTAGGTCAGCCTGCGATTTCAATTCTCTCGAAGGAAAGCTCCTAACTGGGTAAACATGCAACGACGATTGAGTCAACAGTCACAACTATTTCTGGGACAACCCCAAGCCTTTCGATTGGTGACACTCTAGGTTTGGGAATGCAAATAATCGATGTGTTGTAAGAAGAAAATGCTGGTGGCTTTCAGGGAGCTCCTACGGATGAGGATGTTATTATCACTAGGTCGATTGACCTTGCTTAAGGGCTTTCAATGAGTGAGCTTCTTGAAGAACAGCTCAAGTCCACTACAGAGATCAAGCAAGAGCTGGTTGACTTCTTCCCTCCCCCTCTATCTATCGCTTTGCCCGACGAGACCAGTTTTTCTCGGGTCACATACCTATACATGGAGCTACTCAAAGCGCATCTGCCGCTTCATTGCTTAGCTCGCCTTCGAAAGGCAAAGGAAGCGGGGGAAGAGGAAGGAAGAAAACCGACTATTCTACCGGGCAATCTTTTGGAGATGGGGAAAAACCAAAGAAGTAAAATCTCAAGAAATGAACGTTCGCTTGTTTTTGGTGTATAGTGTAGGAACCAACCTGTTGTTTTAGGCCAGCTTTATGCGGATTCATCCCTGATTTTGGTTTTCTGTCTTAGTTTTAACAACACTTGTATCTTTCTTCGAACTTTGCTTTACGTGAATAGCAAAACTCTTTGTTCAGTTCAATTATTTTGTGAATTTGTCAAAGTATTTGATTAACAGAGAGACGAGACTGGATTGTAGGATGCAAGTCCCCTCATAGGAGAGCAAGCAGATGGATCTGTACAATATTGATCGCTTTAAGTCTTGGCTGGAGAGCAGGGACCAGAGTGCAAGAAGTTAGTCACCTTGTCGGAGCATGAGCGAATGAGCTTGCTTATCATTGTGTCCCTTCACCGGAGGGTGAACAGATTGGGCTCAGCAAGGGTCCGGAGAGACCATGGATTTGATTATCGCCCCGAATGGCCATGGATTTGATTAACGGTCCAGAGAGACCATATATTTGATTATTGGCTCCGAACGGCCCTGAACTCAATTACGATCCGAAGAGATCGCGGATTTAACTATTGGCTCTAAACGACCATGGATTTGATTAACTATTCAAAGAGATCGTAGGTTTTAATGTCGGTCCCGAGAGGCCAAGGATTCCATTGATGATCTGGAGAGATCAAAATTCAGTTATCGGTCGGGAAAGGCTAAGGATTTCACCCATGGCTTACCAATTCCCGGAGAACACGGGATCATTGTTTATGACTTACACTCAAGCAAGGACTTGAATCCATAGCTATCACGGTCTAGAATGGCCTTTGATTTATGGGTGAATCCTAAGGAATAAGATGATTCGCAACAGCTTGATCGACTGTTAACCAGAAGATTCAATTACTAACATTCCATCAACTTCAATATTTTTTCTTGAGCAAAGCAAACCTTCCATTAGTAAGGCATGCTTTAGGGGGCAAGTATTATCCAACCTTGTGACCAGGCGGTATATGGACGAAGTTGACGAGTCAAACTTGAAAGCTACCAAGGCAGGAAGCCCAAAGAAATAGTCGTAGAGTCCAGAAACCAAGTATAATCAAAATGGTAGGAAGAAAGCACAAACCATCTCAAGAACCCATAATTCAAAATCTAACAAAGTGTTAGATCGGTACCGATCCAACCACTTGAATCAGTATTGATCTACAACACTTCAACCATTTTACCTCAAACTTCCCATACTCACAAGCTATGATGCCAGTAATCCTTTACTAGTTTCAGAATATCGATCACAAGACGAATGCAAAGCGACCTTAAGAAATAAGGAACCGAATCCACCAAAGTGGTGGATCGATACCGATCCACCAAACTTCCTCCGTATTGGCCCAACTTCCTCGTACTTGCAAGTGATGATACCAAGAACAAATACTATTTCGTTAATCCTATGCAATTCTTTATCGACCTCCATGAGCACTCGAAGTCAACAACTCTATTCTTCCACCGATCCATCATTTGACCTCAGAAACAAGCTAATAATGATGCAAACAAGTTTGGAATCATGAAGCTAAGCACGAATCGAGCTAGGACAAGAAGTTCAAAGTCATCCATATGAAGAACATATGGATCGGTACCGATCCAAGCCCATGGAACAGTACCGATACATGATTATTGATGAGGCGTCCATCCAATTTTCTGGAGAAGTGGTCTATGGCGTGGAAAACTATGTGGAGATCATGAAGACGAGATTCTAGGCTTCCTACAACTATAAACAGGAGGGTATGACTCAATTTTAAGGATCTTTTTGGCTCTCTTACTCTTTAACTTTAACCTCTTATAATCATCCATGGATTTATACCGATCCATTATAACAGAAGTGTAAACAGAACTATAAACCATCAACAAAGTTAAGTGGACATATGCAATGATTAGCCGACCACTATAAAACTTTGGTATCTTGTTTCTGTGTGTTTTTATTTAGTTTCTTCACTCTTTTCTCTACTATACTCATTTGGATGCTTGTGTCATTTTTAGTTCATACAATATATAACATATTATTTTAAATATTCCACGTCAAGACACGTCAAGATAGGATATAGATACATCTTTTAAAACCATAGTACGTCACGCTCTACAAATATTGGACAATGTATTACTTATGGCTATTGGAGGAACCAAGGGGTTATGTAATGGTACTTATTAGATAACTATGGAATGACTCGCTTGATAGTTCCGGTTGGATGATAATAACTGGGTCAAACTGGAAATCTCATATGATGATATTACACAGTTCTTTCGACTCAAGAATATTGTTGAGCTTCTACGTGGATACTCCACTTTGATTATAGTTAAATCATGGCATGCGACCTTGGAGCGATTATAGTTGGAGCTAAGTTGAAGTATTGAAAGTGAAACACTATTTAATGGAGAACTTGTCTCCTTGGTTGTATGAGATTAGTATCACGATCAATTGTAGTCAACTCAAAGTTAAAATGACTTATCAGAGTAATACGGTTGATAATAAATGTTATTGTTGAACCAAGGACTTTATTTATAGAATAATCGAGTTGAATATGCATGGTATTGGAATTTTGAGCAAAGAAAAATTCCATAAGTCCTAATACGATATAGTGCTGAAGAAGAGAATTGGTGTAACCGCTTAATTTGTAAAATTAGATTTTACCGATGAAGATTTATAAGCAAAAAATTTGGGAGAACTGTCACACAACGTGTAAACGCTTAATTCCATATCACATGTGAACATTAATATTTGAATTGTTCGATGCTAATCACTGACTGATTTATACCTACAAGTCGCACAACTACGCTGTTGATTTTCTAAAATACCACATGATCTAATGGAATTATAATTATTATAAAATAATTAATATTGGTGAAATATTAATTACTAATTTATTTGATGTATTTGGTATTGTTAGTATTTTGTGGATACCATTAGTAATTACTTGGGTGTATATATAAAAGTTATCTATGTATGTATTGATATATGATATCGATACACATTTAAATACGATTTAAATGTCATTAGTTATTAAACAAGTTTTGGTTGTTTAAAGGCCCATATTGCCTTAATTTTGGTTGGCCATAACAAAGGGGGTGAAGGGAATGTTTTGATTAGAACTAGTAAGAGGAGAAATAGTTAAAGCAGGAGAATTTGTCTCCTCCTTCTCCTCTATATAAATCAAGATATCCTCTCATTCTTCTCTACTAGAAACCCTCTCTAATTAGCCACCATACTTAAACCCCCTACCCCGTACCCATGCATTCTTATAGCCCAAATTCACATCAAATCAAATACAAATTATGGTACTATTAATCGTTGTAAGGTTCAGAGATCGATTCAAGGCGAATCTAAAAGTTATCTTCAACCAATGTTCATTTAATGATTTTATCTTCAAGAGGTATAAATTATATTTTAATTTTATAAACTTATGGTAGTTATATCCATATTTATAAACAATTTCATATGTATATATATTGTCTCACCCAACTATGTCATTATTTTGTTCACCTTTAACAATTGCTACATATATGTTGTAATAAACTAATGCATTTTCACATAATTTTTGTTTCAACCATATAACTTTATTCACTCTATACACACACACGCACAAGCACACGCACACGCAATATGTATATGTGCTTATTTATTTATTAAATGTTTTATATATGTGTGTGTAATTTAATGTTTTAAATGATTACTAATAATTTTAAAATCTAAATTCCATTAGTAGATGTTTAAAAATTCACATATATATAATAAATAAATTTTGATTACTTTTAGCAAAAAATTTACTATATTTTGGCTAAATCTATTTTATTGTATACTTATATATTTTAATTATTTGAAAACAACGTTTATATGTAATAATAGTAATACATATATGTATATTATTTATTTAAAAGTATATATATTCCTTTGAAAAAATTATTTTACTGACCGAAAGTATTATTAATTATTTTTTTTTTACATGTATAATTAAAAAAAATTAGAATATACATACATACATACACACACACGTACATAAATTTATTTGCACGCATGTATACATTTAACTAAAAGAAAATATTGGTTGAAAATAAATAAATAAATTTATTTATTTATATTATAATATTTTAAATAATATTATTAAGATCTTATTTTGAATTTTGGAAATTTACTATGTCCTTGTCACATATTTTAAATTTTAAATTTGAATTTCTCACTGACTCGGTCAAAATTAGTCTGAGATATTTTATTTTTATTTAATGTAAATAATTTTTTATATTTGTAAACCGTGTGCACACACACATAGATATATATATGTATGTATGTATGTATGTATGTATGTATATGTATGTATGTATATAAACATTTTGTATAAGTATTAAACAATGTTTTAAGATAATTAATGCATATATAAATAATGAATGTATACACTGTAGATACAAATTCCAACATTTGTATAATTAGACATTAACTACGAACACTTTGATATATGTTGCACATGCACCACATACACAAATGAGTATATTATGATATACCATAAACTATATAATAATTAAATTCATTAATTAAATAAATCAAAAAATTAAATAAAACTAGATTTTATTTAAATTAACTAGATTGGATTTAATACAACTCATTAGACTTCACAAGAGCACTATGATTCAAATAGATTTTTTTTTACATATTTCACCCACTTAGACCGACTCGGTCCATCAGTTGCGATGACATCCTATTCCAATAGACACTATATCTAACCTATAAAACCCATATCTATGATTTATATATAGTGCACTAAATAAATTTCTTTGGCATGGTGATCCCTTCTCGAAAAATATGATTCCTATTGCATTCCACGGAGCACAATTCACAAAGAAAACAGGTGGGCTGGGCAGAACAAACCTAAAGCAATGTAACAAAGCAGCAATATCAACTTGTTTTAATAAACTACTATCTAATGATGATAATCTTTGGGCATAGTGTGTCAAGCACACCCTAATCAAGAAGAAAGATTTCTGGACTACGGCAATTCCTTCAAATGCCAACTAGAGTTGGAGGAATATACTCGAACTCAGAGCTACATTTCTGTCATTTACCCAATGCAGCATACAAAAGATCCCTCGTTTACCATTCTGGACCTCCCGTTGGGCAAAGCCAGGCTTAATTCTAGATAACTTGATTGACTTTAACCTCAAACAGGAAACTAGAATCCCTCTGACTACTCTAACTAAGGACTGTGTCATCAACAACTTAGTGATCGTGCAATACAATAGCTCTTTTTATGCGAGACAAATTTGGGATACCATTTCAACAAACACTTTGCCTACATCTGATCTACCGGTTCTATGGACTAACAAGCTCAAACAACACTCCTTTTCACTTATCTATAATGCATTCATGCACAACAATGGTACACAACCTTTCCATTAGGCTGCTCGCATTTGGACAATGGGAAGTCCTGCAAAGGAGAATCTCCTTCTATGGAAAGTTATGACAAATGCACTTCAAACCAAAGTCAAACTTACTAGCAGATGCATCAATGACACGTGTGTTGTATGTAGTGATAAAACTGAAACGAATACACATCTTTTTTTTTAAGTGTGGATATGCTTATCACATCTGGTCCAGGATACCCGCGAATGGTAATTATCATTGACCATCAACTAATAACAAAAGGGAGTGTTTCAATATATTAAAGCTATATGATGGAAGACCCCAAGAACGAAACTATTATTGAAAACGCTTAAGAGATTTGTGGGTATGGCATGGGCAGAGAGAAACGAGAGATGGTACCAGCAGAAATTCTTCTTCAGAGCTTTATCACAAGATTCACATGAAAATTTTATATGACATCAGACAAGGAACGAGAGAAGATGAAATTATTGCTACACGAGCCTTCGTTTTTCTTGTATTTTGTTTATTCCCATGTCTAATTTGGGCTTTTTGTACACTGTATGATTTTTTGATTTAATAGAAGGGCCGAGCTCCTTGACCCATTTACCATTAAAAAATATACATATATTGACAATTATGTTCTTTTATTTAAATTTTGGCACTCATGTCGGTTTAACTAGTCTAGTCGATTGATTTGGTTTTAAACGTTAAATATAAAATCAGACAAAAACATGTTAAATTAATAAAAACAAATTTGGTTTCTATTTCGGGCATCTCCAACAGACTCGATCTTGAATATTTATAATTAGAGTTTGAAGAAAAACCCAACGGTCGAACGTCCAATTAACATTATTTAATGGTGCGTAACGCTGGACATTCATTAAATGAACGTCTGACATCAAATTTTAACTTATATTTGTAAAGCGGACGACCATTAAATATAAATATTGATAGTCTAAGCTCTAGCGTCAATCGAATGAGTGCTTAAGACTGGACGCTCATTAAATGAGCGTTCAACACAATTCAATTTTTGAATTACAAACAGAAAATTCAATTGAATATTCAGTCTCTGAACTTATTTGAGAACTAGAATATTTGATCTAGAATTCTTGTTGTTGAAGTTGTTGTTATAACATACATGAAATTGGAGCTGAAAATATAGTTGCATGCAAACAAACTATATATAGCCAAAAGGTTACATGCGGATAAAGCACAAAGGGGCAGAGGAGTGTTCGTTCAATGAAACCTTGAGGTAGTTGCCATCTGTTCAATTGGTACACATGTTTACATGAAATTATTCATATTTTGCTGTTTGATGACCAATTTAGCACATAGAATAGATTAGTCGCTTTGCAACATGATGTTGTTTCACCTAAATCATATATACCTGTCAATTTATCTATAAAGAAAAGTTGTTGCACATGAGGTGGGGTTGTTCTCATTTAGATTAACCAACTTGATAACGTATATTAAAATTAAATGTATTATTAAGCAAAAATATCTAATCTCAAAATATCTCATGAGATTTACTTATTGTCTGGATATTATAAGCTTGGAATTGCAAACAAGTGCCCTATGTTTGACTTTGGTAGACAAATCTTCATTGGTCACAAGTCATATCAATTTTTATTTTCTATTTTTTATTTTTATTTTTTGAGTTAAAAAAATACAGAAAATGTTCTTATAGATGAAATCTTGCACACAAAAAAAAATTACAATAAAATTGAATGGATGCAGTACAGAATACATAACATATAAGATATACTTGATCGGTCAGTATTGTTAAAGGTGCTCTTAGACGAAAATTTGTTGAAGAAACAGTGAAAAGACCACCCGGCATCTGAAGCAAGGAAGTTCAAAACAGCAAAGAAAAGCACAGATTTCTTTCACAAAGTTTCCAAGTGATTTTCTAAAGATTCTAAGTTTATTTAGGCTTCTTTTTCTTTCTACAACAGTGACTCAGTAAGGGGCAAAGACCTCATATTTGCAGCTTTACCAAAACATCCTTATTTTGAATAAAAATGGCGAAAAGAACAGTGTTCGTTATTTGTTAATACAAATAAAAGCGTTACAAATTGTAAACTCCAATTAACGAATAATTTCTGATCAAAGCAACCTTAATAATAGTATGAAAAACCGACTATTTAACTTCGAAAAACGTTACATAGAAACGTACAGACATGGACCATGTTTCCGCACCGACCACTCGATTTCTGACATGACCTGGGTCCCACGACCACCACCTTCCCATCACTCTCATCCACGTGTCCCGACCCCATTAGTCAGTACATGAACTGGCACAGCATCGTTACTTTCTCTTTAATAATTCAAATTATTTCACCACCCAAATCATCATATTCTTTAAATAACCATGCTATTACCACACACACACCATGTCGGCACCCAAATTTACACCCTCTCACTGTCTACCAATAGCGTGTGTACCACTTTGTCGCCTTTCGAATTCCTTAGCAACGTCGGTAACGCGTCTAATTTCCGGGACCCACCACATATGCTAACGTGTCTTTCCCTGGGACCCACAACGAGTGTATAAATACAGCTAAGCACTAGTATCATTCATATCAGCTGATCACTCATAATTTCGCAGTAAAAACGAAAAAAACTAAAAGCTTAAAAATGGCAGAAGAGAACAGCAACGTTGAAGTGAGCGACCGTGGTTTATTCGGTTTCGGCAAAAAGGATGAAACTAAAAATGAAGAGGAAGGTTTGGTTACCGGAGTTGAAAATCTGAAGGTTGAGGAAGCTCCTGTGGAGAAGAAAGAGGAAGAAAAGAAGGGGAGTCTTGCTACAAAACTTCATCGATCTGATAGCTCAAGTTCTAGCTCTGTAAGTATATATATTTATATGTGTATCATGTAACGAAAAAGTGCGATTATTTCATATAGTAACTAAACTAAATATGTTCAGTCAAGTGACGAGGAAGAAGTGGGTCCGGATGGGGAAATTAAGAAGAAGGAGAAGTTGAAGGAGAAGTTGAAGGAGAAGTTTGGAGGAGACAAAAAAGACGAAACTGCCCCTACACCTACGCCTGTAGCAGCAGCACCTGTAGCTCCAGCCAATCGTGTAGAACCAGACAACACGAATGTGGTGATAGAGAAAATGGAGGAGGATGTGAAGGCGGAGCCTGTGAAAGAGGAAGAAAAGAAGGGGTTTCTTGATAAAATCAAGGACAAACTTCCTGGACATGGACCTAAGAAGGAAGCTGCTCCTGCGCCTACGCCTGTTCCCGTTTCTACTTCAACCGAGGAAGTTGAAGGAGGGGAGAAGAAGGGTCTTTTGGGGAAGATCATGGACAAAATTCCTGGGTATCACAAGGAGGACAAAGTGGCTGATAAGACTGATCACTAGAATGAATTGGTCTGTGTTATCATGATCATCATCTGTTTGATTTGCATATGTAATTTGGTGTTTGCATTTTGTGTCTGTGTTTGATATTGTTGCTTGAATTGAATTTGTAGGTTGTGTTCAGTAAGGTTTGTAATTTTGGTTTGAAACGATAAATATGAAGTTGGGCATGTTGTATTTTGGTTCAATGTTAGCTTTGGTCTTTCTTTTCTTTTGGGTCATCTTTGTGATTGTTTGCTTGTGTGTGTATTGTCATTTGTACTGTTCATTTTGATGTTATTTAGGTGCGTTTGTGGCTAGTAGAGCTGGTATAGTTGACGTGGGCACAGCATTTATGGATTGAGACCGTTTAACTGTGTATTATAATGACTTGTTAATTTTTCCATGGTTTATATACATTCGATGTGTATTGTTTGGATATGCTCAACCAGTGTGAACGGTTGAAAACTTTGCAAATAATTTCATTGATTTTTTTTTCAGATTCTATTTGCAAAATAAATGTCCATGTATTGATTGATCTTACAGATTAAATCATGGGAATAAAAGAAACTCGTCCAGAAGTAATATTAATACCATTTAGAAACAAGGGGTGCCGATCAATTGTACTTGTGAGTTCAATTTCTCTCTTTTCATTTTCTCAATCTTGTCAAATTCATTTTAGCCATCAATTTTTGTACCATAGGGTTACTTTAATAACATTGTGAGATATATTTAAAAATTAAATCATATGATGTGTAGTTGAGATTCAATCAAGCATATGTGGACAGTAGAAATGATGATAAAACGAATTGAGTTGGTATATATTTTCAAAAGTACCTACCACGAGTTTCAAACCATGAATATAGAACATCTATCTTGAGTGAAACATCATTGATTTTTCAAAGCACAAATTTTGAAATGCCTATCGATATGTCGAAACACGAATAAGCAACACCAACCATGCTTTACAAATCAAAAATCCAAAACATTTAATATTTCTTAATTTTTAAACAAGATTCAAATTGCTTTATTAGTTCAAGCATACTAATATTTACAAAATAAGCAACTTAGTTACATATATTACCCCGAGTTCTTAAAATACGGCCCATCATTTCAACCTACTCTTTTCCAATCCGCACAACTGTTAAATTTGAATGATTCAAATATTTGCCAAAGAAGCAAAGAATCTAGCTAATTGATCTTAACAATCAATTAAGTTATATATGAAGAAAAAAAAGAGAAAAGTTATGTCCGATTCCTTTTGGAAAAAAGAAACTAATTAATTAGTTAATCAATTAATTAGTCAATGGATTTGTCATATGAAGAAAGAAAAGATTGTTGATAGAGATTGATTCAAGCAAGAAAAAATATGGAAACCAAGATGATCATTATCCATTTACATAGAAATCACATCATGTATATTTGGAAAAGTTTCAAGACAATTGAGCAATTAATTTACTTAATCTCCAAGTAATTCTTTCATTCTGAAGTCTATATAAATGAAGACGTTCATCTTCATAGTGTGTGTGAGAGCATCCACCATTATCCTCTTCTTCAATAAACTTTAATTTCTGCAGCCAAATCAAATTAGGGGTTTTGAGTGCAAACAAATCTTTGGATAAATCGATTCAATTTGTAATTATAGATTAGTCTCTCCACTTTGCTACCTATAACTTTGTAATCTCTCTCTTTTGTACTATTTTTCTTCAGTAAAATAAAAAAGTATCGCGGGTCCGCAGACGTAGGTAATTTAGCCGAACCACGTTAAATCTTTGTGTTATACTCTTCTATTTTTCTTTATTTTGTAATTATTGTTCAGTAAATTGGCGGTTGATAATTAATCGACAAGCTAGATTCTTTTGGTTGCTTATGCGCAGAAGCCTAAATATTTCACAACGGTTTGGCATTAGTGTAAATTAACTAAAATTTTATACTACAGATTGGTATCACTACTACCTGTCTTGTTCTAGATTAGTTATCATGGAAAATTCTTCTAGTTTTGGTATAGAAAATTATGGCATCACCAAATTTGCTAGAAAAGAATTTTTTGGGACATGGAAGTTGAAGACTAATGACGGTGTTCTTCAAACACAACTTGATTCATTTAAAAGAAGAGATAAGAGCAGGAGTACCTTGAAGTTAGAAGAGATATGCATAGGTTCTACTTCATGAGTCCTAAAAGTGGTGTTTGCTATTATTGTGAGAATAAGGGGCATTTCATACGGGATTGTCCAGTTCTTAGAAAGAAGAGAGAGAAGAAGGAGAAAGCTTCGGTTTTGACAGCAGTTAGATCGGATGTAGACAGAAGAGATAGTGATACATCATTATTTTTAGCAAGTATTTCACCTTTAGATAGTACAAGTTGAGTGATTGATTCCGGAGCCTCTATGACGTCGGATATGAGTTGTTTTGTCAGTTACAAGAAGATTGATGGTGGAGCAGTTTATATGAAAAATGGCACATCTTGTGGGCGTTGGAAGTTTGAGATTTAGGATGCATGATGGTGTTATTAGGACTATCATGGATGTTAGACATGTTCTGATGCTGCGTAGAAGTTTTTTGTTAGTTGAAGCTTTGAGTAGACTTGGTATGAGGATAATAATAGATGGAGAGAAATTGAGAGTGGCGAAGGGCTCCTTGATGGTGATGAAAAGGGTGCGAGTTAATGATATTTATGTGCTTCATGAAGAGACGGTCTTAGGAGAGTCGGTAGTTTCTACTGATTTTAGTGTTCCAGATTCTACTCAGTTATGGCACCTTCGTTTAGGTTATGTTGATGAGGAGAGTCTTGAAGCATTAAAGAAGCGGGAGTTGATTGATGGTGTTTGTCATTCGAAGCCTAGCACTTGTGGAGATTGTTTTTTTGGGAAGAAGAAGCATATCGCATTTGATGTTAGGAGACCTAAAGCTACAAAGTTTCTAGAGTTTGTTCATTCTTATGTATGGAGACCCGTCCCAGTTGCATCTTTAGGTGGAGCCAATTACTTCATCTTATTTGTGGATCATTTCTCGCATAAGGTATATTTCTTAAAGGCCAAAGACGAAATATTTGTCAAATTTTGTAAATGGAAGACCTTGGTAGAGAAGAAGTCGAGGAAGCGTTTGAAAGTTCTCAAAGTTGGAAATAATAGTGAATTTATGTCACAACAATTCACTAACTATTGTGCGTTCGAGCATCTAGTTAGTGATTTTTTTATCGAGTCACATTGTTATGGAGTGGCAGAAAGTATGTGTTGGATATTATGAGAGAAAGCTATAAGCTTGAGAATGGTTGTTGGTCTAGAAAAGGGATTTTGGGAAGAAGGGATATCTATGACAGCATATCTTATCAACCATACACCTTCTATTGCCATAGATATGAAGATTCCTAAAGAAATATGGAAAAGAGAGCCCATTCATTATTCATTCCATAAAGTGTTTGGTTGTTTAGCTTATTTGGATGATGATAGACATGATAAGTTGAAAGCCTAGGGAAAGCAAGCACATTTTTTAGGCTATAGAGAAGGAGTGAAAAGGTATAGGTTATGGTGTAAAACAACTAGGAGAATTGTGACTAGCAGACATGCGATATTTAATGAGAGGTCTTTGTTGAAAATGGAGCCTCTATCAAGTGATGACATTAGAAGGACGGAAAATTGGCAAACACATTTGGTGTCGTCATATTGCTTCCATATTCGAAGAGGTATTAGTATTTTTGATGATACTATAGTTGATGAGAAGATTTCAGAGGTTCAGACTCCAGGTGGAGCTCAGTTGCAGGAAAGGCCTTTTGGTTCAGTTGGCCTTATTTGTAAGCTTATTTGTGATGTTGATTCTTCATCTTATTCTTTGAATGATGTGGAGCTTATTGATGAGTCTGTTAGTGTTGACTTAGGAAAGTCTAGCAAAATTCTTGTGAAGGAGATTATAGTAGATAATATTGAGTATGTCCTCACTCAATATGGAATGGAGAAGATGAAGCGTGCTGTTAAATCTCCACTAGTCTCTCGAAGTTTAGTATCTACAAGTTTGTCTCCTACATCGGATATATTGAAGAATTTTAATACACTACGCCATAAATGGCCTACTGCAACACAAAAAAAATGTTGGCTCAGGCCCGAAAAATGTTGCCATAGGTCTATGGCAACACTTTTAGGGTGATGCAATTTTTGCCGTTGCCTTAGACCTCAAAGGTAACATTTTGACTATCTAAGGCAACATAAGTAATATTGTTGCAATAGAACCCTATTTGGGTCTATGGCAACACCCATAGGTATCTGTAGCAACATTCCAAAATGTTGCTATAGATATGAACTTTTTGAATTTGTGGGGCCCACAATGTAGAGCATATTTGATTTTTTAATAAAAATAAATATTTATTTAATAAAATGTTATTACACAGAATTTGATATTTAAACAGTAATTTATTTAAATAAATATTTTATTTCAACATTTGAAATAGTACAAATTCCTGACTCCACTATTTTACAATTCAATGATATATAACACCGATATTCACATATACGGATATTCCTCACTACATCACTCAGTTCACTCATTACATATGCAGTTTCAATTTATACAGACACCGACACTGACAAATATATGCCGAGCCGAAGGCGAGCCGAGTGCCGAGCCGAAGGCGAGCCGAGAAGCGGGTCCGGGCGCAGCGCCGGCGGGGGTCCGGGGCACCGCCCGATTCATCCGATTTTGGAAGATCGAGCCTTCTTTGAAACCTGTCTTCAGCTCATGCATTCATACACTCATGCACATTTGATTTGACTCTGTCTTCAAGCTTGTATCCAGCTGTCCAGTCTTCAATACCTGTCACATATAATTCAAAAGCAGTAATCTGGAAAATAATATTTAACTCAAACAGAAAATGAAAATATTTTTGTTATAATATTTGCCTCAGGTATTTGGGTTGTTTCTTTTCATAAGTGCATAAGCCAAACATGAATGCAACACATGGATACAAGGACACGACACAAGGTCAAACCCGAGTCATCGACTGGATTCAACTCAGGGCCAAGCAACCAACAAAACAAACAAGAACCAGGTTCAGCAAAATATAGACAAGCCAGTGCAAGAACACAGCAGTACACATAGGCAGCCCATCAAGCAAAAACAGTGAATGCATCAGGCATGTACAAGAGAAACATAGGCAGTAATATGATATACAGAGGACTTGGAGCACCAGTTCATGTTCTGGTTTAACAAATGCAGCAGAAAGGAGCTAACAAGCTCAGACCATACATCATCGCAATCCAACATACCAATACATCATCGCAATCCAACATACCAGATTTATCAAAGTCCAACAAAAAGATTAAACCCGAGATTATAGGAAATAAAGCCTATAAATAAATCCCAATTCATCATCGGCAAAAGCATGCGAGTGTAACCAAAATCGAGAATAATCAAGTAAACTAGAAGGCATAAAACATACCAAATAATATCACATCGCACCCGACGACGAAGTCAAAGCAATTCGAGCAATCAATCAAGGAATTGAAACTGGTTTTATGATTGCTGGCCAATTTGAAAATTTAAGCGGCATTCTCTCAAACAAGAAATCTGCGTTTGACATCTTCCTTGAATCCGAAAATGGTACTTTTTGAAGCAATCGAGCAAAGCTTCATCAGAATCGAACTTCTTCTGAACATTGGCGAGAAAGATTCAAGCATCAGATCTGGTCGAAGTATCATAAATTGCCAACCCTACCGTCACGAAACCACCAGATTCGAGGAACAGCGGCTGAGCCACAACTATCGCCGATGTATCCTCCTCGATGGGTCCGTTAAGGCAGATGACGCGCTCTTTGAGAAGCCGGGAAAAGATATCGCAGGCACGCTGGCCACGGGATGTGTGCTCGATGACCATCGGAATCAGGCTGTAGAAACGGCGGTGGGGTAGTGGAGTTTTGTTGGGGGCTGCGGTTGGTAGAATTTGGGAGAGGTTGCGTATCGACATGTAGGCAACAGCAGCGAAATTGGGGGTGAGAACGAAATGAGAACGAAAATATGATTTGGAAATTAGGGATTTGGAAATTGGGGATTTGGATTTGGAAATTAGGGGTGAGAACGAAATGGTATGAACAATAAAGCGGGAAAACGAAAAATTAGGGCAAAATGTAGCGGTGATCCATGTTAACAATCAGATTAAATGTAGACCGTTGGATCGTATTCACGCGGATTGCTAATTTTATTAATTTTTTAATTTGAAAACATCTATAGCAACACTATATAAAAATGTTGCATCGTGTTACACTTGTTTAGCTAGAGCAACACATTTTTATGGCTAAGGTAACACTAAAAATACAACGTTGCAGTATGACCAAAATTTTATAGCTATCGCAACATTTTAGCTGGCAACACCTTGCAAAAATGTTGCAGAAGGTCATTTATGGCGTAGTGATATTTGCTCGTATGCATTTTGTTTTTGATGTGCATACTATCTTTCTTATGTTTGGGAAAGATTTGGAAGCTCCTTTTGGACAATAATCCCCAAACTAGTTCATATTGAACTTGATGGCATAGACCCAACAATTTGTTGAGATGTGGTGATGAAAAGAGATTGTTATATTTGAATCTAGGTAGAGTGTTAAATTTGGATGATTCAAATATTTGCTAAATAAGAAAAGAATTTAGCTAATTGATCTTATCAATCAATTATGTTATATGGAAAGAAAAGGAGGAAAGTTATGCCCTATTCTTTTTGGGAAAAGGAAATTAATTAATTAGTTAATCAATTAATTAGTCAATGGATCTTTTATATGAAGAAAGAAAAGATTTACTGATGGAGATTGATTCAAGCAAGGAAAATTATGGAAACCAAGATGACCATTATCCATTTGCATAGAAATTAAATCATGTATATTCGAAAAGGTTTCAAGACAATTGGAAATTAATTTACTTAATCTTTAAGTAATTCATTCATTCTGAAGGGGTTCATCTTCATAGTGCGTGTGAGAGAGCATCCATCATCACCTCTTCTTCAGTAAACCCTAATTTCTACAGCCAGATCAAATTAGAGATTTTAAGCGTAAAAAAGTCTTTGGATAAATTGATTATTCAATTTGTAATTATAGATTAGTCTCTCCACTTTGCTATCTACAATTTTGCAATCCCTCCCTTTTGTACTATCTTATAGTTGTTGGGTTCGTAGACGTAGGTAATCTAACCGAACCACGTTAAATCTCTATGTTTTACTTTTCTGTTTTTCTTTGTTTGGTGATTATTGTTCAGTGAATTGGTGGTTGATAATTAATCGACAAGTTAGATTCTTTTGGTTGATTCCATGCATAAGGCTAACTATTTCACAACGGTTTGGTATTAGTGCAAATGAATTAAAATTTTGCACAACTACAACATCCAGAAACTTTCTTAACACATGAGATTTTTACTTCTTTAGCTCATATCAATTTAACTCCCTCTTTCATATTCCTTACTCGATAATGGTAGTGCAGAAAAGAAGAAGGAAATTTCTCTTTCATCTCTCGCACTGTTTGTTATGCTCCATTTTTCTCTTCTCTTATTGAAGTATCTCCAAATAACATCTCTTTATTTTAGTTGATCCAATAACAGTTCTGTTCAGACTTGTCAGATCTGATGCTCTGGCTACAAGAATCATCACATGCCTGATTTGATCTTCATTGTTTTGAGTCTTCGGTTACTTAGGTAAGTTTCAAAAATTATTGTCATTTGTAGTATTATCTCTTGACAAACATTAATATTTTGCCCATGTTTGCAGATTGACGCTGAGTAAAACCTTGTCTAGATCGAAGTTCTTTGAAATCTCCATCCTTTTCTTTGATAATTAAAGTGTTTCTCCGTTTGATTATTATTTGTGAAAAAGAAAATAAATGTAACTAAAACAAGTACCATACCAGAGATTAACGAGGCCTGAAGGGAATATTCCATCACTTCGTAAGATCATAACCACCAAACTGGTGGTTCAATGAGCTTATGTCCCACTCTTTACAAATTTCCTGATATTACATGCGTCATAATCAATATATTTGGATTTGCATGTTCTTATCTTGACTATTGTTGATATGATCTTGCATGTGATTTATTTTGTGTTGCTTTTGTTGTTGAATATTATTTGGTTACGTAACCATCCATATTTCCCACACACAAGTGGAGACTGCTATTTTAGCAATATCACTACTTTTACTCTTTTAATCGAATCTATGTGTCATGTTTACAGTTTCTATACCAATGTTTAATATTTCGAATTGATTTGCTGGTCGTTTCAACTTATTTCGATACATTTTCATACAAAAGCAATATTTACATTGTAAGTACAAATGTTCTATGCCTTCAATGGCTTGATTGGATAGTACACATGTCAGATCAATGTTAATATGACATTGAATTAGTTTGTGTTTGGTTCGCAGGAAATTATTGATGATTTTACATAGCATATTGTTATTTTGGGTGTGTGTATTTTGTGCCATATGAATTTTGTCTACTTGTTTTTGTCGAAAGTTATTCTTACCTTATTCCATATAGATTTGAAATAGAATTGCCTTTTTTTGCTATATGTCCATACCCACAAATTCTCCACTTTGTCATTTTGAATTTTTGTTGCTATGATCTCATCCTTTACCTGTCTCAGAAACTTAAGCCTATTGATATTCCATACACCATTCTCTATGATTTCTTTGACCAACCACCTTTCTCTTCTCATCGTACTACATTGTTGGAGCTAAGTTTATTAATCAATTTCCCTTTTTTGGGCCATGGATCATACCAGAGAGATATTGATTGTTCATCTACTATGCGTTTAGTCATGCATTTGATTTCTTCTGCTATGCTTTGTAGAAGAAATTTCCATATTGCAAATTGTCACTTCTTTCCCTCATCTCCCAGAAAGATTGACCTTTGACATACTTTTCATTCATGCTTTTAGCCCTCGACCCTTCTAATAGAACTGGACCAGTCCATAGTAGAGTAATTGGATAAATTTCAAAAAAACGTCATTATTAGATCTTTAATGGGCCTATATAGTCTAATTCATTCAGAACTTTTCTATTTCTATTAAATAAAATTAATATTTTATTTAAATATATAAATCCAGTTTTATTTTACTTCATTTGTATTATATTTTACATATATGTATCACATACACATATGTATGCGTGCATGTGCAACAGAATAATGTGTACATGGTTTGACATGTCTGTGTGCTGGTACTGGAATTTATACGGCAATGGACATGTTAGCCCCATGTGTATACAAATGGATTGTCTAAGTGTGTGTGCATGCATAAATTGTTTAAATACATATATAGGGGTGTGTGTGAAAATATAATTATTATAAAATAGTGGTTGTAAATTATTTACATAAAGCATTTATTAAATTTTATATATATATATATATATATATATATTGTTGAACCAGTTTTTAGCTCAACATCAAAATGTTTTGATGTAAGTAGAATTCAAATAAAATTTGAAAAATAATATAAATAAAAATGAATTCCAAGAATATATGAAATTTTCTTCATTCAATGGTCAATATGCAAGAAATACAAGTCATCCTTTATTTTATTCTAATCCGAAGATCATGAATGGAGTTCATTTGCAAATTCATATTTCTAAAGGTCCTTATGCCAAAAAATTCAATCCATCTTCTTCTTTGTCCAATAAAGGAGATCTCAAGCTCTCAAAGGAGCTTGGAAATGTCAAGCCCCAAATAATGATTTGTGCAAGGTGAGAGAAAGAAGAGCCCCTCTTAGGTGGCGATGGGTCTCTATTTATAGACGTTGGAAAGTGACATAGCTTGCTTGGATTGATTGATCGAAGTTGACTGTAACAACCCACAGGTTAGGAATCGAAGGATAGACTATTGGTGCAAGAAGAAAACAACATATGGTGAAGTCTTCTCTTTCATTCTTGACACGGATAATGCCACTAAATATCCAAGGAATTATATTCTAAGGTAATAGCCTTAGTCAATGTAGCAATTCGGAAATTCGAACACTTCGTCTTCGAATATCGAAACATTTTAAAATATAGTTAAGTGTTATAAATATGATTTTTTATAACCTTGTTAAACATTATTTAATTTATGAATAATGATAAGAAACTTGTTTTTTTAATTTTATAAAAATATATTCTTTCGAAGCAAAATCGATAATGTGAGCAGAAATCGGTTTATCGGTAAACAGTTTTTTAATCGGTATAAGTTGTTCAAACTCTTTTGCACTTGTCTAATAATCAAATGAACACATTAAAAACTAATTAACACACACACCTCTTTATAAAGCAATGGAAGGTTCTAGAAGCTTCTAAATGGATAAGAGATATTATGATGATAAGGGTATAAGAGTAATTTTCCTAAAGGAGAAGTGATGTAAAGGAGAAGTAATGGAAGGTAAGCCTTCCACGGCATGATGAGGGGTGAGAGCAAGGCTAAAGAGCACCGTCTTGAAGCCTATATAAGGAAAGGTATGCCCTTGTATAATATTCACAAATCACAAAGCAAATACAAGTTCTTTTCATGTCTTCTTCTTCTTCTCTAATTTCCTAAAGAAAATAATTACAAATCTTATCCAAATCAACTCAAAATTGGAGTGAAGTCTTGGGGGATTATTACAAGACCTTCCACTAAGTTAGAAGTTGAAGAAACAAAGCCATACTCCCCCCATCAAGGATGGCCATGAGCTTTTGTAAGGGTTTTGGGCTAGAGGCAAGTGGAAAGTAGAGGGAGGGAGGAAGGAAGAAGAGGTTGCAAGGTGTGGTTGGACTTGGGTTGCTTGGATTTGATTATTTGTTGGGTTAAAGGTGAGTTAACACACCTCTTTGAATGAAATATATCCCACACTTGTTTGGATTTGATTGTGTTTAAGTTGTTGAATTTTTATTGACATTGTTGAAAATATTGGTTTTGATTCTTGTTTTAAAAACAAGAGGCATGTGTGATCCATATGTTTGGACTTGGAATGGACTCGAACGGACTTGTATGACTTATGAAAAGACCTTGAAACGAAACACATTGGTTATAGATGGACTTTGGTTTAGATTGGACTCGGATTTGAAAGTGCACTTATAGCGATAGTCGCTATGGATGCACTTGTGAATTGCCTTGTTTTTAGCGATTTCTATGGAATTTAGTAGAGAAATCCTAGGGTTTCTCGCCATATTTATAATGTTTTTCATATATGTTTGTTGCCATAAAATATTTGGATAGTGAAAAGTTATGTAACATTTCAAAAAGTTGTTAAAACTTTACTTGTGTAAAAAAACCTCGTTTAGCCTTGATTTTTGGACTTGGTTGAAAAGATATTTAAATTTAAGTATTTTGTTTCATTCTTTTTACAAGTGTTTACTAACTCATATTAGAGTATTTCAAAAGTGGTTTTACATATATATGAATTTTTAATAATTAGTTGTAAATTTTAAAAGAAGACGATTTTATAATAAAAACTTGTTTTTCCATGTTTTTACGAAAATTATAAAGTTGTTTTTTTAAAGTAATATTTTGAATAAATATTTTTAAATCTATTATAAGTATTATAAATTATTGCAAAAGGATTTTAAGTATATATAGTTTTTAGAAAATGTATTGACTATTTTATATCTAATGTAATATAATATCTTTTGACTTGTTTGTTTACATATCAAGTTTTGGTAAATAAATAACTATACATATGTTTCATAAAAAGGGTTTTAAAAGTATAAAAAAAGGTTTAGAAAGGGGTTAGAATTGCTTAATGGCCAAAAGGTTAATTGTTTAATTACTCGTGTGAAAGGTAATTAACAATGTTGAACACTAAAAGCCGACGAAGTAGGCTTATCTATTTGTGAGAGTTAAAATTGATGTTCTAGTAAGGATATGAGCAATAGAGCTCTAATCTACCAACTTCCCTCTTGATCGAGGAATAGTTAAGTCGGAAAATGTAGGAAACGTGTTAATCGTGTTGATTTCGTAATTGTTTATTGAAATCATTAATACTAAACTCAACACTAAAAGCCGACGAGGTAGACTTATTTATTTGTGAGATTCAAGAATGAAGTATCTAGGCAAGGCTATGATGCAACCAGTGCCCTAACTTACATGACTTCATTCTTGGACGAGGAATAATTAAGTTGGAATGTCAGAAACAAGTTACGTATACGAATATTGATTTGTATAAGCAATTGTTTTTGACTAGGTAGTCGATTAATCGACTATCAAACTTGACCAGATATAAACTTAGGAAATATCAAAAGGAAACACGATTTCATTCCAATGAGAACCCCCGGGGAGGAGCATTAGTATGAAACATCTCTGGCTTTTTCTTACTTCTGAGAAAACCGAAATTGAGTTAAACGGAAATTCATCGATTGGTTTTGGAGCATCCGGTAAGCAAGAAAAGTGTACTTATATGAGATAACTCGAACCTGTAACCACTTCAAAACCATATACACAATCCATGTTCTAGAAACAGTTGAGAAGTGAAATGTTATAGAGTTGAACTATCAATCCGAAGGTTAAGTCCAAAGGAGAGGTCGACGTTAACATTCCAAACGATGTTGTTACGTAGGACTGTCTATCTTAAGGAGTATTCCAAGGGAGGACAACATTAGCGTTCGTCAGAGGATTTATGCGAGAATCTGTATGGAAATTCGAGATTTGTTCGAGATGCTCGAATCCCTGTAGTGATTCGTGGTCCGTTCGAGATGATGTAGTACATTTGGGAATCCGCATTCTGTTTGAGTGATGAAGACTCGTATGAAAGATGCCGAACGTAGTCTTGACATCAGGAAATGATAGAAAACAAAGGAGGGACATGGCTAGGGAGTTTAGCTAACCTCAAGGGTATATCAACTCCATATCTAGATATGCTTATAGATTGTTGCCAGTGGGAGCTGATATGACTCGGATCACACACCATAGGTGATCCAATTATGTTTATCTTAGAGTATACGCAACGATCCGGATTTTCGGACCAGTGAAAATCGCCCGAAAAATCCGTCTGTTCTAAAACTACGAATGAAACTACCAATTGATACACATCTTATTTGATAAATATACAACACTACTAAATGTATATGATACAATTTTAAATAATACAACATATCGGAGTAACCATTTATTATACAAGGTGTGTTTTAATACAAAGAAAACTCAAATACAATAAATTTACTGTTGCGCAACTCTGATGTAAGAGACAACAATAGTCATTCCTGCAAACTCAAAAAAAATGTCAATGTGGAATAAAATGGTAAGCAGGAAAGATACAACATCACATGATAAATAGCAAACAATAAACAGGAAAAAATATATATTCTTATTGGCGCTGCGTCACTACCACTTGTGAATCCCTATGTACCCCTATCTAATTGGGTACCTAATTAGATACAGGATTAAGCCAACATATTTCTCCTACCACGAATAGGACTCATGGAGCCTATGATGCACAAACATAAAAGCATTTCCCAAACTACATAGCATACAACATGCAAATGTAGCATCTAAATTCTACCCATTTAGGCTTAATCCTCTAATTTAGATTTCCAAAATCTAATTAGCTTTATTATTTTCAAAAATAATCTCCTTTGAAAATAGTTATTCAAAAATAATCTCTTCGAACCAAACTCCTGGTTTCATTCAAATCCTTTTGAAATAATAATATATATCCTTTTGTATCAAATCATTCTTTCCTTCGTAATATAAAACAAATCACTTTAAAACGGTATCAAATACTTTGTATAATAAAACAGTGGTGTATTTTGACATATTTATTTAGAAATCCCAAAATACTCTACTATAAAAGCATATCAAAATATATACAACCAGATCAGGAGGTTTCTTCCAATATTAAGACCACTGGGTCCCAACATCTCAAAAATAAATAAACAAAGTACATTCCTATATACAAAGAGTAGAATATACTAAGGGTTACCAAAACCCTTCGCCCACTTTTTAGTTACAGGTTACCTGAATCATCGGTAACATAACAAATCATTTTTGTTTTCCGAAGTGGCAAATCATTTGCACTAATAATCACAATTACTTTCAAACACAATACTATTTATTTTCCCAAAATCTTTGGATAACTATTTTAAAACCACCAGGTTTCAAGTTCTTGAAATTTATAAAACCCATTTATTCCCAAAATATCTTTTATATCAAAATTGAAAACACTTTTATAAATATTTATTTCCAAAATTATCTATATATATCTTTGGAAAACATTTCATTCAAAAGATAAATATCTTTTCCTTTCAAAAATTATAATAAACTCTTTTATTATAATTAATTCCTTAACCAGTATTTTCAAAATCTTTTGTAAATAATTTCTTTTCCATAATCATTTCATAATATATTGTTTTCTTAAAACCAACTTTCAAAACAATTCATTAAATTGAGTGAACCAATATTTTTGCTAAACACCTTTCAATCAAATCATGAAGTAAATCACAATGTGTTAGCCTACATATGTTTACTACCCAACCCATGACAAATAGAAAAGGGTAATAGCTCATAAATTGATCGAGCGTAAATCACACAATCAATCAACAACAATAATAAATAGCGAACACGTCTATTTATTCCACAATAATTAATCAACATATTAACTAACTTCAAACTACTTTGCAAGCACATAATTGTAACAACCCGCATATTTTACGATTTTATATTTAAATGTTTTATTTAAATATAGCGTCGTTAGTCGGATTTAGGTCTGAAATGTCACCTTTTGCAAACGGTCGAATTAGGACTCGGGACCACTTCCATTGAGTCCAAAATGGCGTTTGCGATCTTTTTGAGTATAAGCTTCGATATGTTTGGAGTGAGTTGAATTTTGCTATTTTCTATTTGGGCTTTTGGGTTTAGGTTTCAGCCCACTAACCCTACTTATTACTCTAACTCTTTAACTCTTCATCCATTCACTCATTTCTTTTTCTAACACTCTAGCTCAACTGAAAATGGTGGAAGAGAAAAGGAATTAGAAATTCCAAGCCCTAGTTTCCTTTTACAAATTCGAATTCTTGCTCCAAAATCAAAGAGAAGCTTAGGTAAGCCTTCTTTTCACCTTCTCCATCTCAATCTCTCTCCAATTCCAGAAATTTCCTATAACCTAATTTAGAAAATATTTGTTTTGATCTTAGATTGGAGCTTGTAGAGTTGAAGTGAAGAGTGGTTGATCTTTTCCTTGTGTTTGAGCTTCTTATCATTGTTTTTGAGTTAAAAAGGTGAGTTTTTGAACTCACATCTACATCTATAGCTTTCATTGTTGTTAGGTATGAATTCCTAACATCTATTCATGTTCATTTGCTTTTGATTTGGATTGATATGGTGAATTCTCCAAATTTTGGTGTTTTGGAGATAAAATCTTTAAAGATCCTATTATGGATATTTGGACATGCTGTTTGGGGTGTATCGAAGAGCCTATAAGACTGGGTTGTCGCTTGGCGTAATCCCCTAGTCTTCGTTGCTCGTCCGATAGCTTCCCATTCGTTTTGGCCATCAAGGCCTAGGCAAATTGTTGCCTAGACCAGGTCTTCAGACGTCTAAAATGCAAGTTCAGACGTCTGGTTTTAAACCTGGAACAAAAATAAATACGGCAGAGATTTATAAAAATGGCAGAAAACAGAGTCAGACATCTGAAACAACCTCTCAGACGTCTGAAACATTGTGTCAGACGTTTGATACCACTTTTCAGACGGCTGAAGCAACATGTCAAACGTCTGAAGCCACCCTCCAGACGTCTGAAATGTTTCTGAATTTCCAGTGAATAAATCCAGACGTCTGGATTTTAAATCAGACGTCTAGAACTGCCTATTTTTGCCTATTTGCCTATTTTTGAGGGAATTTCCATTTTTATCGATTCTTGTCGATCCAATTAGTTGTTATCGCATTTTTGACTTTGATGATTCCTTTTTGACTTCGTACACAGGTTTTTTATAAATCGATCTTTTTAAATTGTATTAAAAGCTCGTTTCTCCAATTTATGTTTCTATATAAAACACACAATTTTGCACTTCGAGCGAAGAGGGAGGAGAATTAAACGATTAAATAAAACGCGTGCTATGAACACGTGGGTTTATCTTTTCAGTTAATTCCTAATCTACTCGTTTGATCGTTTTGACCTTCGGGTCTGGTTTACCGATGAGATGAGGAAAACTTTGTACTGCTTTGAGTGTGAAATTGACTGACGGATAGTAAACCATTTAGTGCGAACGTGTGGTATGGGACTCACGTTAACATTTTTCGGGTTCCTTCCTGAGAGGTTGTGAGACATGTTGCCTTCGGGCTTGTGCCTTCGGGTGTTGCCCTATAGTATCGCTTTTGGAGTTGGTCATTCGACACCGCTCGAGAGATATTCGGGTATGTTGCCTTCGAGCTTGTGCCTTCGGGTGTTGCCCTATATTATCGCTTTTGGAGTTGGTCATTCGCCACCGCTCGAGAGATATTTGGGTTTGTTGCCCTATAGTATCGCTTTTGGAGTTGGTCATTCGCCACCGCTCGAGAGATATTTGGGTTTGTTGCCTTATAGTATCGCTTTTGGAGTAGGTCCTTCGTCACTGCTCGAGAGATACTTGGGTGTGTTGCCTTCGGACTTGTGGATCCTTGTTATACAGTACTGAGCACGTGCATTATCTTTTGTTTCTTTGACAATTATATTTCCCTAGTGTATCGCCCTTCGGTGTAGGTCCTTTGAACCACACGACATATAGCGATTACCTTGTGGAAACTTGTGTTACCTTTATTGGTATTTGTTATTTGCCTTTTTGGCTTGTTTTGGGATATGATATCCTTTGTTTATTTGAGTTGCCGATGATATGAGGTTTGTTATGATTCATCTTCTGTTAGATGATCAAGTTATCTCTTTTAGAGATATTTGTGATACTTTATGACCTTTTATGTTCATTATCATTTAGTTAATCTAACTGATTTGTTTAGCTAGAATGACCCGTGTATTTTATACTCGGGTCAGACCGAGATGTTTCAGGTTAGGTACATTGGACTTTGCCTATTTTGCTTCCCCATGGACTATTCTGCTAGCTCCTTTTTGTTATAGCTTTTTGTGTAGTCCTTTTTGGCTGTAACTCTGATATGTTTTCTTTTGACTCGCCTGTATATTGTGGTTTGCTTTACCACTTGACATGTATCATTTTCTATACTCTGTAAGGTATCTGTATATGTATAAATGTATGTGATGATCTATTGTTCTGTGATGTGTATTACATTTGAGTTGTTATATTTTGTTCTGATAGATCCTTCAGCCACCTATGGCTTTGTATTAAGTATTTATTGGATATGTCGATCCATTTAAGAAAGAAAAAAAATGTATGGCAATTTTCGGCGTATTCAATAGATAATTAAGGCAAGGCTATAGATGGTCGCTCCTATCCAGCTCTATTCTCCGTATTAGCAGACGGTGTTACCTAGTAATACTTTTTGCTAATGTGGGTCTCGGAGTGGGGCGTCACAGCTTGGTATCAAAGCTGTGTTCAGAACAAAATATGATAAACATAGAACAGAGACACATATTATGGTACATCAAAGTGTAGTACGAATGTTACGAATCTTTGAATCATCGTGTCTTTATTCTTTCCGTGACTTTGGGATAGATAGAATTTTGGGAATACGTCTAGGAATGCATTTATTCCATAGTATTCCATATTTGAATTAATGATATCTACCTTGTGAATAATCTTTATCTTATCTTAACTTTCAGCTAATGGCCGGAAGAGGCAGAGGACGACGCTCGGATGCTGGGCAATCCAGCGGCTCGCATTCAGACATCGTTTATATGTCTACCGAGCAGTTTTTGGAGTTATTTAGGAGCACTCAGCCTCCAGCTCCTACTCGAGCATCTCCTCCACGCAAGTCTGCCTTTGCATACCTGTGCAGTGATTTTTCTCATCTTGGAGGAAATCCATTCAAAGGCTCCGAGTCCGTTCTTGAGGTCCAAGCTTGGATTCGCACATGCGAGCGTATCTTCTCTCGCACGAATCTGTCTGGCCACGATCGAGTTCTTGTAACTTCTAGCTTATTACAAGAGCGTACCCTTGATTGGTACGAGCTTCTTGTAGCCGAACTTGATGAGTCTGTTCTTTCTTGGACTCGGTTTTGGGAATGATTCAAACTCAAATTTGTTCTTGAATCTGAGAAAGTTTTATTAGCCCATCGCTTCCTTGAGTTGAAGCAAGGGAAGTCCTCCGTCTCTGAATATGTTGCATCATTCGAGGCCTTATCTAAGTATGGTCTTGAATTCATTAGCACCCCTTAAAAGAAGAATCTAAAGTTTGTCTCTGGTCTTAAGAAATATCTTAAGAAGTCTTTAATGCTTCAGCTTAAGCTTTCTTTTGAGGAGTTGGTTGACTCGGTACTTCATCTCGAACCCATCGAGAAGGAGTGTGTTAGTGGTGATGATATTGAGGTTCGCAAGAACCCCAATAAGAAGAAGTTTCCATTTCATAAGCAGGAATTTTTCCCTTCAAAGAAGAAAAAGCCTGTTGAATCTGGTTCTAACTCTCAATCTGCTGAAACACCTACCATTCGGAAGTGTTTCAATTATGGTTCTCCTGATCATATGATCCAAGATTGTCCTAAGCCTCTCTTCTCTCGTTATTGCAAGAAGGAAGGTCATCGTATTTCCACCTGCCCTACTGCTCCTGCTAGTGCCAAGTCTGGCAAGCTTTATGTTGCTAAGGCTTCTGGAGGTTCCTCTCAGCCCAGAGGTAATTCTCCTCCTATCCTTGATGACATTATTTTATTTCGTGATCTTCCTAATTGGTTTCTTTTGATACGGGTGCGTCCCACTCTTTTATATCAAAAGAACTTGTTGATTCTTTTTCTTTAAATATTATGGGTTTGATGACTTCATTGAGAATTGCGAATCCGGTTGGTGGATCCGCAACACTCAGTTTGCTTTGTAAAAATGTCGAGATTATTTTTGTGATTATTCTTTTCGAGCCGATTTGCATGTTATGCATTATTTAGGCTTCGAAATTGATTTTTTTTTGGAAAGGATTGGTTTAATTATTATGAAGCCCATATCCTATGTCCAATATGGACTATTCATCTTCGACATCTTCAATCTGTTAAGCAGATTTCTTTTGTTCTTATTGATTTTGATTTCCAAATTCGGTGATATCATTTTAATTCTTTAAACCTACGGGATGAGGAGAATATTATTTCTCTCATTCAAGTAGTTTGTGAATTTTCCCGAATATATTTGAGCTTGTCTTAGGATTATCACCTAAGCAATCTATTGAATGGTGCTAAGGTCTTTTCAGCTCGACCTTTCCACCGGTTTTCATCAGCTACGAGTTGTAGAGGGTAGCATTCCACTTACCGCATTCCACACTCGTTATGATTCTTGTGAGTGGTTCGTTATGTCATTCGATTTGATGAACCTTCTACCTTATTTCATCCATTTTGTGAATCGAGTATTCTACGAATATCTCGATTAGTTTATCCTTATATTTATTGATTATGGATGAAAATAACAAATTTAAAATTTGCAAATCTTTTGAATAAGATATTTATAAGTATGATTGGGTTTTGTCCTTAAAACGAGCAAAGAATATTTGTAAATTTTTATAAGAGACATGTTTATCATATATAAGATGATTTTGTGTTGTTTTGCCCATTGAGTGCTTTAAGAATTCTGGTCGATGCGCTTGATCAACGTTATCGATAGGAATCTCCTAAACGCTATGATGAGACAGTCAAACACAGTAAATTCTTGTAAAAAGTTAATTTTCCTAAAAATATGAATATATAAAGTTAATTATAATTTTGACAGTCTTAGCTTTTCGGGAAAGAGAATCGATTAAAGGAACTCTTTTCCGATGCTTTTATTCTTGCGGTTCCCGAAGGGAACCAAGACTTTATTGTTTATACCGATACTAGTCGTATTGGTTTTGGTGTCATTCTCTTGCAAAGGGAATGTGTTATCGCATTTGCTTCTTGACAATTAAAGCTTGTCAGGACTAGATATGCCATTCATGATCTAGTGCTCGCGGCTATTGTTTTCGCTCTTAGATTTTGGCATCATTATCTTTTGGGAGAGAGATTTGTTCTCTACACCGATCATAAATCTTCGAAGTATTTGTTTTCTCAAAAGGAACTCAATTTGCGTCAACAATGTTAGCTCGAGTTCCTTGCATCTTATGATCTTGATATTTTTATACTTCCGAAAATGGCAATCGTGTTGTTGATGCCCTTAAGCCGAGAGCAGCAAGCGGTTGTTTCCATGATGATTTCCGAATGGAGTGATCTCGAGACTTTATCCACTTGCGAGATTCGAGATCGTGAATCCAATTCATGTTCATCTCTTGTTTTGTGTAGCCTTGAGGCTCATCCTTCTCTTTTGGACCGTACCTCTTTTGGCTAAACTTTATGTCCTGTTATATTGCATGGAGTTCCTACTTCTATTGTTAGCAATCATGATCCATTATTTTACTAGTGGATTTTTGTAAGGTCTTCAAAAGCTTTGGGAACAAAGCTTAATTTTAGCACCGCTTATCGTCCTCAATCCGATGGACCAACCGAGCGTGTTAAGCAAACTCTTGAAGATCTCCTTCGTGCATGTGTTCTTGATTTTGGTGGAAGTTGGGAAGATCATATGTCTCTTGTTGAGTTTTCTTCCTATAGTAAGCTTCCAATCTTGTATTGGTATGGCACCTTTCAAGGCACTCTACGGAAGGTAATGCCAATTTTCTTCGTGTTGGCTTGAAGCCGGTGAGAAGCTGGTTTTAGGTCTAGATTTTATTGGTGTTCATTCGTGTTTCACCTTTGATGGGTGTTGTGCATCTCAGTCGATCGGGAAAATTAGCACCTCGATA
Organism: Allium fistulosum; assembly: GCA_030737815.1. NCBI lineage: Eukaryota > Viridiplantae > Streptophyta > Magnoliopsida > Asparagales > Amaryllidaceae > Allium > Allium fistulosum. The sequence goes on from CM060902.1 coordinate 1,032,484,925, forward strand.
TGTTGGTCCATTCCCATCACCGAACGCATTGTTTCCGTGGCTTATCACCTCTTTTATTACCGGCTCAAAAAAAAAATTTGCTATTCACGACGTGTTTCACGTCTCTCAGCTTCGGAAGTGTCTTCGAGAATCGGATTCTGTTATTGATTCTCCTGATTTGCAAGGGCTTGAGATCTCACCAGACTTATCTATTGTACAGCAGCCTATTCGCGTACTTGCCTCGAAGGTGAGACACCTTCGAAACAAGGACGTGCCGCTCATTAAAGTTCAATGGTCTGCTATTCCCAATGACTGTACTTGGAAAACCAGAGAGTTTATCGAGCGATCCTATCCGGGTTTTCTATCTTTGCTTAGCAATGGTGAGAATATCTTTTTATCTCAAGCTTATTTTCTTTCCTTTTTGGGTGATGTAAGTATGTAGTTGTTACAAATTCTTCTCTAAGAATTGCGCGGACGCAATTTTGTTAAGAAGGGGAGATCTGTAACAACCCGCATATTTTACGATTTTATATTTAAATGTTTTATTTAAATATAGCGTCGTTAGTCGGATTTAGGTCTGAAATGTCACTTTTTGCAAACTGTCGAATTAGGACTCAGGACCACTTCCATTGAGTCCAAAATGGCGTTTGTGATCTTTTTGAGTATAAGCTTTGATATGTTTGGAGTGAGTTGAATTTTGCTATTTTCTATTTGGGCTTTTGGGTTTGGATTTCAGCCAACCAACCCTACTTATTACTCTAACTCTTTAACTCTTCATCCATTCACTCATTTCTTTTCCTAACTCTCTAGCTCAACTGAAAATGTGGGAAAAGAAAAGGAATTAGAAATTCCAAGCCCTAGTTTCCTTTTGCAAACTCGAATTCTTGCTCCAAAATCAAAGAGAAGCTTAGGTAAGCCTTCTTTTCACCTTCTCCATCTCAATCTCTCTCCAATTTCAGAAATTTCCTATAACCTAATTTAGGAAATATTTGTTTTGATCTTAGATTGGAGCTTGTAGAGTTGAAGTGAAGAGTGGTTGATCATTTCCTTGTGTTTGAGCTTCTTATCATTGTTTTTGAGTTAAAAAGGTGAGTTTTTGAACTCACATCTACGTCTATAGCTTTCGTTGTTGTTAGGTATGAATTCCTAACATCTATTCATGTTCTTTTGCTTTTGATTTGGATTGATATGGTGAATTCTCCAAATTTTGGTGTTTTGGAGATAAAATCTTTAAAGATCCTATTGTGGATATTTGGACATGTTGTTTGGGGTGTATCGAAGAGCCTATAAGACTGGGTTGTCGCTTGGCATAATCCCCTAGTATTCATTGCTCGTCCGATAGCTTCCCATTCGTTTTGGCCATCAAGGCCTAGGCAAATTGTTGCCTAGACCAGGTCTTCAGACGTTTGAAATGCAAGTTCAGACGTCTGGTTTTAAACCTGGAACAAAAATAAACACGACAGAGATTTATAAAAATGGCAGAAAACAGAGTCAGACGTCTGAAACAACCTCTCAGACGTTTGAAATATAGTGTCAGACGTCTAATACCACTTTTCAGACGTCTGAAGCAACATGGCAAACGTCTGAAGCCACCCTACAAATGTCTGGAATGTTTCTGAATTTCCAGTGAATATATCCAGACGTCTGGACTTTAAATTGGACGTCTAGAACTGCCTATTTTTGCTTATTTGCTTATTTTTGAGGGAATTTCCATTTTTATCGATTCTTGTCGATCCAATTAGTTGTTATCGCATTTTTGACTTTGATGATTCCTTTTTGACTTCGTACACGGGTTTTTTATAAAATGATCTTTTTAAATTGTATTAAAAGCTCCTTTCTCCAATTTATAATTTCTATATAAAACACACAATTTTGCACTTCGAGCGAAGAGGGAGGAGAATTAAATGATTAAATAAAACGCGTGATATGAACACGTGGGTTTATCTTTTCAGTTAATTCCTAATCTACTCGTTTGATCGTTTTGACCTTCGGGTCTGGTTTACCGATGAGATGAGGAAATCTTTGTACTGCTTTGAGTGTGAAATTGACTGACGGATAGTAAACCGTTTAGTGCGATCGTGTGGTATGGGACTCACGTTAACATTTTTCGGGTTCCTTCCTGAGAGTTGGTGACACATTTTGCCTTCGGGCTAGTGTCTTCGACTGTTGCCCTATAGTATCGCTTTTGGAGTTGGTCATTCGCCACCGCTCGAGAGATATTCGGGTATGTTGCCTTCGGGCTTGTGCCTTCGGGTGTTGCCCTATAGTATCGCTTTTGGAGTTGGTCATTCGCCACCGCTCGAGAGATATTTGGGTTTGTTGCCCTATATATATATTTAAATTAATAATTAATTGTATTTTTGAAAGAAAAAAAGTAAAATAAATTGATAAAAGTGATGCGAGTTTCCCTGGATTCAAATATATTCTGTATAAATCATTGAAATTTAAAATATTATATATATATGTATATATGTGAATATATATATATATATATATATTTGGGTATATATGAGTCAATTTGAAATTATAAATATATGTATATATGTTTGATTTGAATTTGAATTGTAAATAAATGGTTTGAAAATAAAGATACAAAATACATGAGATAAATTATAGAAAAATACATATAGTAAATACATTAAATAAATTACCACAACATATTAAAATATAGAAATGCATTCAAAAATAATAATAGAAGAAAAATAAAAATAAAACAAAACCAAATGCATATGAAATTATAAAGACAAGTTAAAGACAAAACAAATACATTTGAACAAAAGAAGGAAACAAATATATATGAAACAAATGAAACAAAGAAGCCACCACTATCTCTAATATTTTGGTACAACTGAATAAGAAGAAAAATATAAGCATGAAGACATAAAGTACCTTGGCATTAAATGCTAGTAATACTTTTGTCAATTCGAATTGTTTAAAAATCAATTCAGCCCCAAAGCAAAGAAATGTTACTGACTATTGTACAAAGATATTACTTTGTATTGTACAATATGAATCATCACCTTGTACAAATTTTTACACACTGTAAACCTCACTCCCTATATACAATTCAACACATTACAAAACAACTTCATTTCAGTTTTCGTTCATCTATTTTTGTAATAAGTTAAACACAGTAAATTCTTGTAAAAAGTTAATTTTCCTAAAAATATGAATATATAAAGTTAATTATAATTTTGAAAGTCTTAGCTTTTCGGGAAAGAGAATCGATTAAAGGAACTCTTTTCCGATGCTTCTATTCTTGCGGTTCCCGAAGGGAACCATGACTTTATTGTTTATACTGATACTAGTCGTATTGGTTTTGGTGTCATTCTCTTGCAAAGGGAATGTGTTATCGCATTTACTTCTTAACAATTAAAGCTTGTCGAGACTAGATATGCCATTCATGATCTGGTGCTCGCAGCTATTATTTTCGCTCTTAGATTTTGTCGTCATTATCTTTTGGGAGAGAAATTTATTCTCTACGCCGATCGTAAATCTTTGAAGTATTTGTTTTCTCAAAAGGAACAACAATGTTGGCTCGAATTCCTTGCATCTTATGATCTTGATATTTTTATACTTTTGGAAAGGGCAATCGTGTTGTCGATGCCCTTAAGCCGAGAGCAGCAAGCGGTTGTTTCCATGATGATATCTGAATGGAGTGATCTCGAGACTTTATCCACTTGTGAGATTCGAGATCGTGAATCCAATTCATGTTCATCTCTTGTTTTGTGTATCCTTGAGGCTCATCCTTCTCTTTTGGACCGTACCTCTTTTGGCTAAACTCTATGTCCTGTTATATTGCATGGAGTTCCTACTTCTATTGTTAGCAATCGTGATGCAGCCCAGAATGGTGAAGTGATAGGTCGTGAACGACCTAACCAATTCTTGAGTCGAGAACGACCTAACGGTTCGCGAGATAAGGAGTTGCGACCTAACTTCGAAGATGTAATGCGAGCTAACAAAGTCTTAGGTCGCGAGCGACCTAACCATGCAGTGCAAAATGAAGCAAATTTAGGTCGTGTACGACCTAAGTCCAAGGTCGCTGAAGAAGGGTGCAAACGACCTAACTCACACGCCGCTTCTTTAGGCCGCGAACGACCTAACTCACATACCGCTCCTTTAGGTTGCGAACGACCTAACTCACGTGCCGTATCGATAGGTCGCTCAAGTGATAGGTCGCAGGAAGATTGTCATGAAGCTCTGTTCTTAAGTCGCTGATTGCTATGAGTCGCTTTGTACTTAGGTCGTAAGTCGCTGAGTTGTATATATGTTATGTTGTGTTCTGTTTTTAGGTCGCGAGAAGGTGTTGTGATGTATATATGGTGATGACGTGTTGTTAGGTCGCTAACGACCTTGTTTAGGTCGTAGGTCGCGTGTGTGTCACTGTTTGTACTAAGTCGCATGTTATAGGTCGTTTACGACCTAAGTGTGGTGTCATGGAAGTGTGTGAGTTGTAACCCTATAAATAGGGAGTGTTGGTCATTTGTAATAGTTAGTTGATTTTGAAATAAACTTTGTTTGTTAGCTTTGTGCTTTCATTAAATTGGTAGTTGAGTGTGATCTCCTATCTCCACTTTCGGTTATTCGAGTGCGCTCGAATCAACGATCGTTGAAGCCAATTCGCGGTATCAAGTGCGCTTGATCAACGCTTGAAGAATTGTAGATCTTCTTTCATGGCATCGTGCGCGATCAACGTGACGAAGATAGCTAGAATTCGGTATCTTCGGATCAATGAATTTGGGCCATTCGGTATTTTCATTCCATTGATTGCTACTTTCATTGTTGTATCAATTTCTCGTATATTCCGCTGCATCAGTTTGGTATCAGAGCTAGACTTAGCCAATCATAGCTAAGCCGAGTCTTGGAGCCAATTTTATTTGAAGTGTTGAAGATTGGATTTGCATTTTTGAGAAGAATAGTGTTCATCGTGTTCCTCATAAGTTACAACAAGTTTGAAGATTTCGATCCATCTCATTTTGGATCTAAGGAGGAAAAGTGTTTGAAATTTGCGCGGGAAAGATTTGCGCGCCAAGGGGTTTGAATTGTTGAAGTGGTTGTGCGAGTTAGTGCAAGCCGAGCCGAGCCAAGGAACGTGCGAGCTAAGTTAGGTCGCTTGACCTTGATTCGAGCTAATTGGGTTGAAGTTTGGAAGATTACATTTGAATTTGTTGAAGTGTTTGTGAAAATCAATCATGCCTCCAAGAAGAGCCAATCGACATCAGAATCTTGAAGCATTGTATAGGAGAGAAGAAGCTAATGAGATGGAGCAAAGAATAAACGAAAACTTTAGTGAGAAGCTTAATGAAGGGATTGGTCGATTAGAGAAGATGATGTTGGAGATGAATCAAAATCAGAGAAGGGTTTGTCCTGAATCTAACCATGGGGGAAGTAGAGTTTCACCACATTCCAATCGAGAGAGAAGTGTTGATAGTGATCATAGAAGTATGAGTCGAGATTGTCATAGGAATGTGAATGATCGTGATCGGAGGAATGTAGATAGAAGGGATGTTGGTGGAAGAAACGATGGTAGTAGAGATGTTGGTGGTTAGGATCGACATTGATATACATCAGATTTTGAAGAGGAGTTTGATGGTGGTAGTGTTCATGGATGAGGACGAGGACAAGGAAGAAATCAGTCGGAGTATGATCACAAGTGGGAGTCTGGGATGAAAACTGAAATACCGGAATTCAAGGGAGGTATGCAAGCCGAGGAGTTTCTTGATTGGTTAGCTTATGTTGAGGAAATTTTTGACTTCAAGGAGGTTCCGGAAGAACGAAAAGTGAAGTTGGTTGCTACTAGGTTGAGGGGGAGAGCTATGGCGTGGTGGCAGCAAACCAAACTTACTAGAGAGCGGATGGGGAAGTCAAGGATTGTTGCTTGGGAAAAGATGAAGAAATCGATGAAGGCTACTTTCTTACCCTACAATTACCAATCACTAATGTATCAGAGATTATAAAACCTGAGGCAAGGGACGACGACTGTTACTGATTATGCAGATGAGTTCTACCAGTTGATTGCTCGAAATGACATTATGGAGACAGAAGAACAATTGACCGCTAGGTTTGTTGGTGGACTTAGAATACAGATCCAGGATATGGTGAACATGTTCGACCCTAGATCTGTGGCAGAAGCACATCAAAAGGCGATGGCTTGGGAGAAACAAGGTAGATGTGGGGGAGATGTGTTTCCAAGTTTTACAGGGCAGAACAAAGGAGCGGGTAGTAGTTCTAATGTTCCTAAAGCATCGAATAAGCCGGTTGTTCATGAAGTGGCTAAACCAAAGGTCAACACCAATTTCAAATGCTATAATTGTCAAGAAGTGGGTCACAAGAGCAGCGAATGTCCGAAACCGAAGAAGAGAACTATGATTGCTGAAGTTGAAGATGAGGATGCAGAGGCTGAATGTTCTAATTCACTACATGATGAGGAGGAAGAAAATGTGTCGGGAGATGAAGGGTATTCATTGATGATGAAGAGGTCGTGCTTGACACCAAAACAGGAGGAGGAAACTAGCTGGTTGAGGAGTAACATCTTTCAGTCAACGTGCACTATCTTGGGAAGGGTTTGCAAGTTTGTTATTGATGCAAGAAGTTGTGACAATATTATCTCTATAGAGGCTGTGAAGAAGTTAGCATTGAAAACAGAGAAGCATCCGAAACCTTACAAGTTAGCTTGGTTGAGGAAAGGTGGGGAGGTGAAAGTTGGACGAAGAGCTTGTGTTAATTTTTCAATTGGGAAGAAATACAAGGAAGAAATTTGGTGTGATGTTGTGGACATAGATGTATGTCATCTGTTGCTGGGGAGACCATGGCAGTATGATAGAGCGGTGCAACATGATGGTCGTACTAACAGTTATAGTTTCATGTTTGAAGGTACAAAAATCACTTTAATTCCTAAGAAGCGACAACACGAAGAAAGCAAGTCGGAGGAGATTGAAGAACTTAAAACTTTGCTATCTTTAAAGGAGTTTGTTAAAGAAGTTGAAGAGGAGCCTGAAGTGTTCTTGTTGATTGGGCGAGAGAGCAATGAAGTGGTTGAAATACATGAAGAAGTAAAACCAGTGCTGGAAGAATTTGACGATGTATTTCCTGAGGAGCTACCAACGGAGTTACCGCCGTTGAGAGACATTCAACATAAAATTGATCTTGTTCCAGGAGGTGTGTTACCACATAAACCACACTACAGAATGAGTCTGAAGGAACACGAGGAGTTGAGAAGGCAGGTAGAAGAATTGCTTGAACAGGGGCGCATACAAGAGAGCTTAAGTCCTTGTGCTGTACCAGCATTGTTAGTGCCGAAGAAAGATGGTTTGTGGAGGATGTGTACGGATAGCAGAGCACTGAACAAGATAACTGTCAGATATAGATTTCCGATGCCGAGGTTTGATGATCTGTTAGATCAAATCAGTGGGTCTGTGATCTTTTCGAAGATTGATCTTAAAAGTGGTTATCATCAAATTCGAATTAGACCAGGAGACGAGTGGAAGACGACATTCAAGACGAGGGAAGGATTGTATGAATGGCTGGTCATGCAGTTTGGTCTATCGAATGCACCTAGTACATTCATGAGGGTGATGAACCAAATTTTCAGGCTGTACATTGGGAAGTTTGTGGTAGTTTACTTTGATGATATCTTGATTTATAGTGCTAGTACAGAGGAGCATGTTCAGCATTTATGGAAGGTGTTGGTTATTCTTCGTGAAGAACAATTCTATGCAGCTACAAAGAAATGTGTGTTTATGGTGCGGAGTGTCTTATTTCTGGGGTATGTTGTATCGGAAGAAGGAATACAGGTGGACCGAAGTAAAGTTGAAGAGATCAGAGATTGGCCACAGCCTAAGACGATAACGGAAGTTCGAAGTTTTCACGGGTTGGCTTCATTTTATCGAAGGTTTATTCCATACTTTAGTAGTGTGATGGTGCCTGTTACTGATTGTATGAAGGGCAAGCAGTTTTTGTGGTCGGAGGAAGCAGGGGTTGCTTTTAAACGAATCAAGGAACTGTTGACATCAGCACCAATTCTAGTATTACCAGACTTTCAGTTGTTGTTTGAGCTACATACTGATGCATCTAAGGTTGGAATTGGAGGGGTATTGAGTCAGAGGGGACGTCCTATTGCATATTTCAGTGAGAAGCTATCAGGAGCGAAGATGAGATACAATACATATGATGTGGAATTTTATGCAGTTGTGCAAGCCATGAAACACTAGAGACATTACTTATTTCACAAGGAGTTCGTGTTATATACTGATCATGAGGCTTTGAAACATCTGCAAGGACAAGAGAAAATTTCAGCGAGGCATGCATCGTGGATTGCATATCTGCAGCAGTTTACATTTGTTGTGAAACACAAATCTGGAGTTACAAACCGTGTGGCGGATGCGTTGAGCAGAAGAAATCATTTGTTAACTACAATAAAGTTTGAAGTGACAGGGTTTGATGTATTGCCAGAATTATTTGTTGATGATCCCTACTTTGCAAAGAGGGTAGATGAAGTTAATAAAGGGAAGACGGATGAGTTTGTATTGGTGGATGGTTTTCTGTTTAAAGGAAATCGATTATGTGTACCAGATTGCAGTTTACGGATGAAAATTGTAAAGGAGTTACATGAAGAAGGCCACGTGGGTAGAGATCGAACATTGCAGCTGATTTCTCAATCTTATTTTTGGCCGTCGATGAGAAAAGAAGTTGAGAGATTTGTAAAGAGATGTCATATCTGTCAAGTTTTGAAGGGAACCGCTACAAATGCTGGGTTATATATGTCGTTACCTGTGCCTACTAGACCGTGGGTAGATGTGAGCATGGACTTTGTTTTGGGATTGCCAAGAATGCAAAGGGGAAATGATTCTATATTTGTTGTGGTTGACCGGTTTTCGAAAATGGCACACTTCATAGCATATAAGAAGACAGCGGATACCGTCCGTGTTGCTCAGTTATTTTTTAAAGAGGCGTATCGATTACATGGGCTGCCTGAATCTATTGTTTCTGATCGGGATACTAGATTTCTAAGCCATTTTTGGTTAAGTTTGTGGAATATGGTTGGAACGAAGCTGAATTTTAGTAGCGCCTATCATCCGTAGACATATGGGCAAACGGAAGTGGTGAACAGATCATTGGGAAATTTGTTGCGATGTCTTGTGCAGGATAACTTGAAGAGCTGGGATATGAAGTTATGTCAGGCAGAGTTTGCACATAATCATGCAGTCAATCGAAGTACTGGGTTCAGTCCATTTCAGGTTGTATATTCAAGCTTGCCAAAGGGACCGTTGGATTTGACGACAATACCATATCAGAAGGGAGTTGTTAAGCAAGCTGGTGATTTTGTGACTGAGTTGCTGGAGTGCCACAGAACTGTTCATGAATGATTACTTGCATCGAATGAGAAGTATAAACAACTAGCGGATAAGAAGCGAAGGAGTGTGAACTTCAGAGAAGGTGATTTGGTTTACGCCGTATTGACAAAAGATCGATTTCCAGTGGGAACGTACAATAAATTGAAGGCGCGAAAGATTGGTCCAATAGAAATTTTGAAGAAAATCAATGAGAATGCGTATCAATTGAAATTGCCAGATGATGTTCATACTTCTGATGTTTTCAACGTCAAATACTTAATTCCGTATCATGGGAATGAGCGTATTGTGGAAGAAGAAGGTGTAAATTCGAGGACGAATTCCTTTCAACCCGGGGAGGATGATGCAGCCCAGAATGGTGAAGTGATAGGTCGCGAACGACCTAACCAATTCTTGAGTCGAGAACGACCTAACGAGTCACGAGATAAGGAGTTGCGACCTAACTTCGAAGATGTAATGCGAGCTAACAAAGTCCTAGGTCGCGAGCGACCTAACCATGCAGTGCAAAATGAAGCAAATTTAGGTCGTGTACGACCTAAGTCCAAGGTCGCTGAAGTAGGGTGCAAACGACCTAACTCACACGCCGCTTCTTTAGGCCGCGAACGACCTAACTCACATACTGCTCCTTTAGGTCGCGAACGACCTAACTCACGTGCCGTGTCGATAGGTCGCTCAAGTGATAGGTCGTAGGAAGACTGTCATGAAGCTATGTTCTTAAGTCGCCGATTGCTATGAGTCGCTTTGTACTTAGGTCGTAAGTCGCTGAGTTGTATATATGTTATGTTGTGTTTTGTTTTTAGGTCGCGAGAAGGTGTTGTGATGTATATATGGTGATGACGTGTTGTTAGGTCGCTAACGACCTTGTTTAGGTCGTAGGTCGCGTGTGTGTCACTGTTTATACTAAGTCGCATGTTATAGGTCGTTTACGACCTAAGTGTGGTGTCATGGAAGTGCGTGAGTTGTAACCCTATAAATAGGGAGTGTTAGTCATTTGTAATAGTTAGTTGATTTTGAAATAAACTTTGTTTGTTAGCTTTGTGCTTTCATTAAATTGGTAGTTGAGTGTGATCTCCTATCTCCACTTTCGGTTATTCGAGTGCGCTCGAATCAACGATCGTTGAAGCCAATTCGCGGTATCAAGTGCGCTTGATCAGCGCTTGAAGAATTGTAGATCTTCTTTCACAGCATCGTGCGCGATCAACATGACGAAGATAGCTAGAATTCGGTATCTTCGGATCAACGAATTTGGGCCATTCGGTATTTTCATTCCATCGATTGCTACTTTCATCGTTGTATCAATTTCTCGTATATTCCGCTGCATCAAATCGTGATCCATTATTTTACTAGTGGATTTTTGTAAGGTCTTCAAAAGCTTTGGGAACAAACTTAATTTTAGCACCGCTTATCGTCCTCAATCCGATGGACCAACCGAGAGTGTGAATCAAACTCTTGAAGATCTCCTTCGTGCATGTGTTCTTGATTTTGGTGGAAGTTGGGAAGATCATATGTCTCTTGTTGAGTTTTCTTCCTATAGTAAGCTTCCAATCTTGTATTGGTATGGCACCTTTCGAGGCACTCTACGGAAAGCCATGCCAATTTTCTTCATGTTGGCTTGAAGCCGGTGAGAAGCTGGTTTTAGGTCCAGATTTTATTGGTGTTCATTCATGTTTCACCTTTGATGGGTGTTGTGCGTCTCAGTCGATCGGGAAAATTAGCACCTCGATATGTTGGTCCATTCCCATCACCGAACGCATTGTTTCGGTGGCTTATCACCTCTTTTATTACCGGCTCAAAAATTTTTTTTGCTATTCACGATGTGTTTCACGTCTCTCAGCTTCAGAAGTGTCTTCGAGAATCGGATTCTGTTATCGATTCTCCTGATTTGCAAGGGCTTGAGATCTCACCGGACTTATCTATTGTACAGTAGCCTATTCGCGTACTTGCCTCGAAGGTGAGACACCTTCGAAACAAGGACGTGCCGCTCATTAAAGTTCAATGGTCCGCTAATCCCAATGACTATACTTAGGAAACCAGAGAGTTTATCGAGCGATCCTATCCGGGTTTTCTATCTTTGCTTAGCAATGGTGAGAATATCTTTTTATCTCAAGCTTATTTTCTTTCCTTTTTGGGTGATGTAAGTATGTAGTTGTTACAAATTCTTCTCTAGGAATTGCGCGAATGCAATTTTGTTAAGAAGGGGAGATCTGTAACAACCCACATATTTTACGATTTTATATTTAAATGTTTTATTTAAATGTAGCGCCGTTAGTCGGATTTAGGTCTGAAATGTCACTTTTTGCAAATGGTCGAATTAGGACTCGGGACCACTTCCATTGAGTCCAAAATGGCATTTGCGATCTTTTTGAGTATAAGCTTCGATATGTTTGGAGTGAGTTGAATTTTGCTATTTTCTATTTGGGCTTTTGGGTTTGGGTTTCAGCCCACTAACCCTACTTATTACTCTAACTCTTTAACTCTTCATCCATTCACTCATTTCTTTTCCTAACACTCTAGCTCAACTGAAAATGGGGGAAAAGAAAAGGAATTAAAAATTCCAAGCCCTAGTTTCCTTTTGCAAACTCGAATTCTTGCTCCAAAATCAAAGAGAAGCTTAGGTAAGCCTTCTTTTCACCTTCTCCATCTCAATCTCTCTCCAATTTTAGAAATTTCCTATAACCTAATTTAGGAAATATTTGTTTTGATCTTAGATTGGAGCTTGTAGAGTTGAAGTGAAGAGTGGTTGATCTTTTCCTTGTGTTTGATCTTCTTATCATTGTTTTTGAGTTAAAAAGGTGAGTTTTTGAACTCACATCTATGTCTATAGCTTTCGTTGTTGTTAGGTATGAATTCCTAACATCTATTCATGTTCATTTGCTTTTGATTTGGATTGATATGGTGAATTCTCCAAATTTTGGTGTTTTGGAGATAAAATCTTTAAAGATCCTATTGTGGATATTTGGACATGTTGTTTGGGGTGTATCGAAGAGCCTATAAGACTAGGTTGTCGCTTGGCGTAATCCCCTAGTCTTCGTTGCTCGTCCGATAGCTTCCCATTCGTTTTGGCCATCAAGGCCTAGGCAAATTGTTGCCTAGACCAGGTCTTCAGACGTCTGAAATGCAAGTTCAGACGTCTGGTTTTAAACCTGGAACAAAAATAAATACGGTAGAGATTTATAAAAATGGCAGAAAACAGAGTCAGACGTCTGAAACAACCTCTCAAACGTCTGAAACATTGTGTCAGACGTCTGATACCACTTTTCAGACGTCTGAAGCAACATGTCAAACGTCTGAAGCCACCCTCCAGACGTCTGGAATGTTTCTGAATTTCCAGTGAATAAATCCAGACGTCTGGATTTTAAATCAGACGTCTAGAAGTGCCTATTTTTGCCTATTTGCTTATTTTTGAGGGAATTTCCATTTTTATCGATTCTTGTCGATCCAATTAGTTGTTATCGCATTTTTGACTTTGATGATTCCTTTTTGACTTTGTACACGGGTTTTTTATAAAATGATCTTTTTAAATTGTATTAAAAGCTCGTTTCTCTAATTTATAATTTCTATATAAAACACACAATTTTGCACTTCGAGCGAAGAGGGAGGAGAGTTAAATAATTAAATAAAATGCGTGCTAAGAACACGTGGGTTTATCTTTTCAGTTAATTCCTAATCTACTCGTTTGATCGTTTTGACCTTCGGGTCTGGTTTACCGATGAGATGAGGAAAACTTTGTACTGCTTTGAGTGTGAAATTGACTGACGGATAGTAAACCGTTTAGTGCGAATGTGTGGTATGGGACTCACGTTAACATTTTTCGGGTTCCTTCCTGAGAGTTGGTGACACATGTTGCCTTCGGGCTTGTGTCTTCGGGTGTTGCCATATAGTATCACTTTTGGAGTTGGTCATTCGCCACCGCTCGAGAGATGTTCGGGTATGTTGCCTTCGGGCTTGTGCCTTCGGGTGTTGCCCTATAGTATCGCTTTTGGAGTTGGTCATTCGCCACCGCTCGGGAGATATTTGGGTTTGTTGCCCTATAGTATCGCTTTTGGAGTTGGTCATTCACCACCGCTCGAGAGATATTTGGGTTTGTTGCCCTATAGTATCGCTTTAGGAGTTGGTCCTTCGTCACCGCTCGAGAGATACTTGGGTGTGTTGCCTTCAGACTTGTGGATCCTTGTTATACAGTACTGAGCACGTGCATTATCTTTTGTTTCTTTGACAATTATATTTCCCTAGTGTATCGCCCTTCGGTGTAGGTCCTTTGAACCACACGACATATAGCGATTACCTTGTGGAAACTTGTGTTACCTTTAATGGTATTTGTTATTTGCCTTTTGACTTGTTTTAGGATATGATATCCTTTGTTTATTTGAGTTGCCGATGATATGAGGCTTGTTATGATTCATCTTCTGTTAGATGATCGAGTTATCTCTTTTAGAGATATTTGTGGTACTTTATGACCTTGTATGTTCATTATCATTTAGTTAATCTAACTGATTTGTTTAGCTAGACTGACCCGTGTATTTTGTACTCGGGTCAGACCGAGATGTTTCAGGTTAGGTACATTGGACTTTGCCTATTTTGCTTCCGCATGGACTATTCTGCTAGCTCCTTTTTGTTATAGCTTTATGTGTAGTCCTTTTTGGCTGTAACTCTGATATGTATTATTTTGACTCGCCTGTATATTGTGGTTTGCTTTACCACTTGACATGTATCATTTTGTATACTCTGTAAGGTATTTGTATATGTATAAATGTATGTGATGATCTACTGTTCTATGATGTGTATTACATTTTAGTTGTTATATTTTGTTCTGATAGATCCTTCAGCCACCTATGGCTTTGTATTAAGTATTTATTGGATATGTCGATCCATTTAAGAAAGAAAAAAAATGTATGGCAATTGTCGGCGTATTCAATAGATAATTAAGGCAAGGCTATAGATGGTCGCTCCTATCCAGCTCTATTCTCTGTATTAGCACACGGTGTTACCTAGTAATACTCTTTGCTAATGTGGGTCTCGGAGTGGGGCGTCACATGGAGATTTATTCTACTTAGTAAATGTCCAAAATGATCCATTCAATTTATAATAGCAGAACGAGGATTCGTTCTGCTAATTAAATATCACGAATGAAATATAATCATTTGACTACGTAAATCATAATTAAATTTAATCACTATTAGTTTATCAATATTTTATACTTCACCAAATGTGTCAAATAAGTATACTAATGTATTTTATTTGTTAATACGAATCTAACGTCGAAGACCGCAGGTGAAACGGACTTCGTATGGAGGAGTTTAACCTTTTAAAGTTAACACTTTTTAATTACCAAATCAAAAAAACTAAATAAATACTTAACTAAACCTCACCCACCAACTTCATGCAAAAGCCCAACAAGCCTAATCTTATTTCACAAGCCTGCGCTCTCTTCCTATATGCATGCAACAAATATTATAATTCCTTCCTTCATTCACATATGCATAGAACACGTTGAAGAGTACCTATTTACAATTTCCTTTGAAATGAATAGTACCCATCCTTCTTCTATTTTTCCATGTGCATCCCTTTTCTTTTCCTTTTTGTTTTCACATGCTCCAGTTCCATTCCTTTATATTCATGTGCCTCATGTTCCTCATGCAAACACCCACCTACGGCCCAAGGTCAACACCCCAAAACGCAACCAACATCTCCATATGCAAGCATCTTTCCCTCTTCCTTTCTCTTCCATGCATGTGCAAAGTACATATTATGTTTCATGTGTCTGTGTCTTTCATTTGTGAAAGGAAATGGAATGTAAAGTGTGTGTTGCTTTCTTTCATGTGTTCTCCCCCCTCTTATGTACAAATGTGTACATATATATAAAGTAGGAATACTTCAAGGCTAAGCAAAGTGCAAGGATAGGCAAATTAATGCAAGCAACCAAAGATCATGTGCAAAGGACAAATGAAGAGATAATGAAATGGTTTGATTATGAGTGTAATATATATATAGGCTTTGTTGAAAATGTTAGTTTTTGCAGTACACCGCCACACAATACCACATTTGCGTATAAGCCACGAACAACATAAATAAAAATATGATCGTGCACAAAAATACGCCATGATCACAAAACAACAATAAAATATACTGGTTATTTAATTCTGTAAAGTTTCAAAAATACCGACGTTTGCCGCAAAATGCGTCAAACGAAGATTTAATTATTTCTTCAAAATAAAGATTATGGAAAAACTATAAATTAAATTAAAAATACGTCACCAAAAATCGAACAATTATTTGAAACATATACTTTATTATAATTAAATTCAAATTCGAAGACTCAAAAATTTGGTCGTTACAGTATACCCTATTTAGAGATATACGATACTTGAAAGGTTGTTTCTGATCCTTGTCATGGAGTTCGGATGCGGCCGGACAGAATATATCTCCATGGAAAAGTCCATATATGAATGCACCTTAGCGGTATTAACTAAATACCTATTATTGTTGTGTCATATGCAAAACAGCTATTTTTAGATTTAAGTTCTACACCATAGACATTATCTATTATACCAATATGTTCACTCATCGGACGATTGGTTTCATTTGAGGGTAAAACCATTATGGTATTTACGGTCTTAATGATTACTGTTACTTGTTACATATTCCTTGAGTTTCCCATGCTGGTTTACTAGACTGGTCTGGATGTTATTTTCTTATAATGCTCGGATCAGCCTGTGTATATTTTTAAGTTTAGCTTTGGAGCTTATGGAGAGAAGATGGATGATTACCGACAGTAGTATTATTATTCTCGCTACATTATTATATTGTATATATCAGTATTGTAAGGATATGCAGTTATAACTATCCAGTATGATGATAGTACTTATGTTTTGGTAACTCTGAAATTTTTGTATTCGAAGTGACCATTTGTACTGTTCCTTTGATATTATATATTATCATTCCATTGTGAGATTCTGATGTTGTGTTCTCCCTTTCTTTTTCTATTCTATTTTTTTTATTTTACCTAACTTTCTGTCTTTTCAACATGGGTGTTCAGCATACGAATATCATGGATGTATTTAGTGTCGACAATTGAGGGTCGAAAAGTTGGGTCGTTACATTTGGTATCAGAGCTCAAGGTTGAGTGAACACCTTGGCTTTGGTTAGGTATGGTTCATTAGAAATGGAGTGAGCAACACCTTAGAATGAATCGAGCATATTATATAGATGAGAGTGTATTTGTATTTAGAAAACTAGACTTTTAAATTATTCCTTAGGAATATCTCCTTCCAGTAACTCCTTCTTTGAAATAATTCTATCCTTTCATGCCCTAATGAAGTCTTGCCTTGGTTAGGTAGAAAGAACTATGAGTACTAAAGCTGCCAATGCTAGAGGTGGTCGGGGTAGTACTATCACAAATGGCAGGAATCGAGCATCGATGAATGTTTCTCCAGTTGAGGAAACACGGGTGAATGTCGTTGAGGAGGTCGTGCATGTCAGGTCCTAGATGAATTTTGCTTTCTTCTGCCATGGTTATGAGATACTAGGGGACGGGGGTAAGAGGTTTAGTGGCACGGAGATGATTATAGAAGTCCAGTCTTAGCTCAGATTGTTTGATCAGATATTTGGAGATATAGAGCTAGATAATGCAATTAAGCGTAGATTGGCGTCATGACATTTGACAGATGAAGCCATGGATTGTTGGAGTTCTATTACAGCTGATATTCAAGAGAACGATTTCTCTTAGGCCTAATTTAAAGATGAGTTAAGATGAAGTTTGTTCTGGAAGCCGAAAAGACTTTGTTGTTTAGGAGTTTCTTAGATCTGAAGTAGGGGGCCATGACTGTGGCGGAGTATGAGAACCGGTTCCTTGCTTTGTCTCGGTTCGAGTTAGGATTGGTTGACACGCCGCTGAATAATAACGAGATGTTCATTGTGAGTATGTGTCCCGAGTTTCAGAGAGATATAACTAATCACCTTCTGGGGTGTTTTGTGAATTTGATGAATATGAATTTGAGGTTCAAGAATTTGGCACTGAAGTCTGTTGTTTTGGCACCAAATCCTCTTGATTCTATACTAGTTGGAAATAATAAGTGAAAATTTCAGCGATCGAAATATATGTCCAACCTTGTTTGCCATCGGTGTGGGCAGAAGGGCCACTCTGCTAAAAACTGTAAGAATAATGGAGGGCGGATGGTAAAGGCATCAATAGGGGAGGTACCACAATTTGCACCGAAAGGTTGTTACAGTTTCCATAAGCCTGGCCATTTTGTTAGAGATTGTCTCATGCTCAAGAAAAGGGAGCAACCTAGGGTCTTTGTTATTTCTTCAACATCTTCCAATTCTGCAGCTGAGAAGGGAAACCTGATTTTGAGCGTGTACTATCTGTTTACGGCTTTCCTGTTCATGTTTGTTTGACTCTAGTGCTACTCATAGTTTCATATCTCATAACCTTGATGATTATTTAAATCATTCTTAGTTAGTTTAGAAACATTGCTTGTTATTGATTTATGCTCAACCAGTTTATGAGCCGTTTTACCTTTCTATATCATGGTTTGGATAGACAGTAATTATGGGAACATTGAAATGAATGCCTTGTAAATTAAATTTCACGATTTGACTATAAGGCGTTCAAGGATAATGTTGGATTAGAAGTTAAAATTTAGTAAAAGATGTTTATTATAATCAAAGGGAAATACAGAGTATTTTGAAAATAAATATTTGTGAATAGATTTTTATAAGAATGCAATTTTATACAAGTATAGTTTATAAAATATGGTTTATAAACAAAAAGGAATTAAATAGAGAATTGAGAACTTAAATTCCGATATCTTTGAAAATGTTTTTCAAGATTTTGGAGAATAATATTAGTATTTTTGAAGGTACATATTAGTATTATTATACAAAGTATTTGATACCGCTTTGGAATGATTTTTGGTTAAGTACCAAAAGTATGATTTGGATGTACTGAACTCACTTCTGTCCTTTGAAAATAATTTCGGTGATGACTGCAGCATAATCGACATTCATTTTCGAGTTTCTAAGTGGGGGATGCTACCAAGTTGTTTTAGTAAAATAGATTTTAATTTAAATCTCGAAAGTATGATTTGATATACAAAAGTTATATTTATATATTGTTGTTAAAATGATTTGAAATGAAAACCGGTGTTTAGTTTTAAAGTTTTTATGTTAAATTATTTCATAGACACATGTAGCTTATGCATTAGTGAAGTATGGTATGAACATCATGATATGATATGTTGTTTGGTAGTTTTTATTTGTTAAAATTAAATGGAATTTTTTGGTGATTTTTGGACAGGTGGAAACTTTTGAATTGTTATAGAACTTGTAGTTGAAGTTTTTTTGAAAATATAAAGTTGAGTTTATATAACACTTTAATTTGAAAAGGTAGTAAGTTAAAGCAAGCGTTAAATGGTTAAACATACTTGTTTAGAAAAACAAATTTAACGTTTTGGTATATATTCTTAGGATGTAGTGGAGTATTATACAAGTATGAATTTAAGTTATAAAATGTTTATAAACTTGAAGTCGTGTTTTTATGAAATGATTCATAAATGATTTCAATATTGAATGACATACCATTTGGACAAACGAATGCGATTCAAAAGGAATTGATGTAGTTAAGAAACCAATAGGATAAGTACGTAAGTTATACGTAGATCGTTTTATTTGCATGACTGTACTTCATTCAATATTCGAGTATATGTTTTTGAGGTAATTTACATCGGTCTAAACAAGGATTTTTCACTCGATTCTTGACGGCGAACACTTAATATAGGTTCGCGATACGATCCCGATGTTTTCTATCATAGCATATGGCTATGTAAGGAGAACAGATGTTTCTAATCAAGGAACCAAATCGGAGTCTGCACTAGAGAGGTCAAGTGATCTATACTAGTTTGAAAGTGGAATTTATGTGATCGAGTAAGTGATCAGATCAGGCGTTCAAGTATTGACCTTAGGCTGTTGAGCATAAGGTATGCTTAGTAGATTGTTTATCATCCTTGGGTGATGGGAGAGTTTTGAACCTGAGCAAACCATGAGCTTTGGTTGTTAATGATTGTGAATACTATTTGAGTATTTGTGTGCTTGTTACTTTGTTATGGTTAGAAAGTGCCGTGGAGCGAGGAGGCTCGGGGTGGTAACAAGAAAACGGAGGGCAGTTTTAAGGAGTTCTATCCAGCATTGCCTATAGACTAGGGTTTCCTTCTTATCTTTGTATCATGTATCTTTTTTAATGTACTCACCGCTTGAGGTGAAGTCGTTTAGTATGCTTTTGGTTTGTAGTTAAGTTTGTATATAATTCCAGCAGTACGCAATATATGAACCTTGTTCTTCTATCTCCTTTGATGATTGTTCTTGTTTGAATTTCGAAGACGAAATGTTCTAAGTAGGTGATAATGTAGCGATCCGGAAATTCGAACACTTCGTCTTCGAATATCGAAACATTTTGAAATATAGTTAAGTGTTATAAATATGATTTTATAACCTTTTTAAAAATTGTTTAATTAATGAATAATGATAAGGAACTCCTTTTTGAAAATTGTGTACAAAAATATATTCTTCGAAAAAAATCGATAATGTGACCGAAAATCGGCTTATCGGTAAACAGCTTTTTGATCGATATAAGTTGTTTGAACTCTTTTGTATTTCTCTAATGATTACGTGAACATATTAGCAACTAATTAACACACGCTCCTCTTTAAAAAGCAATGCAAGGTTCTAGAAGCTTCCAAATGGATAAGAGATACTATCTTGAGAAGTGTATAAGAGTAATTTGCCTAAAGGCGAAGTGATGGAAGGCAAGCCTTCCATGGCATGATTGAGGGGAAGGGTGAGAGTAAGGGTAAAGATCACCATCTTGAAGTCTGTATAACGAGAGGCATACCGCTGTATAATATTCACAAAGTAAATACAAGTTCTTTTCATGTCTTCTTCTTCTCTAATTTCCTAAAGAAAATAATTGCAAATTTTATCAAAATCAACTCAAAGTTGGAGTGAAGCCTAGGGAGAATATTACAACACCTTCCATCAAGTTATAAGTTGAAGAAACAAAGCCATACTCCTCCCATCAATGAAGCTAGTGAGCTTTTGTAGGAATTTCAGGCTAGCGGCAATTGGAAAGCAAAGAAAAAGAGGAAGCAAGAAGAGGTTGCAAGGTGACTTGGGTTGCTTAGATTTGATTGTTTGTTGGGTTAAATGTGAGTTAACACACCTCTTTGAATGAAAATATAGACCATATTTGTTTGGGTTTGATTGTGTTTAAGTTGTTGAATTGTTATTGACATTATTGAAAACATTGGTTTTAATTCTTGTTTTGAAAACAAGAAGCATATGTGATCCATATGTATGGACTTGGAATCGATTAAATGGACTTGTATGACTTGTGACAAGATCTTGAAACAAAGCACATATGTTATAGATGGACTTTGGATTAGATCTGACTCGGATTTGAAAGTGCAATTATAGCGATAGTCGCTATGGATACACTTGTGAATTGCCTTGTTTTTGGTGATTTCTATGGCTCTTTGTAGAGAGATACTTAGGGGTTTCTCTCTATATTTATAATGTTTTATATGTATGTTTGTTGCCACAAGAAGTTTGAATAGAATAAAGTTAAGTAACATTTCACAAAATGGCCAAAACTTCACTTGTGCAAAACAACCGTTTAGTCTTGATTTATGGACATTATAGGTTTGAAAAGATATTTAAATTTAAGTATTTTGTTTCATTCTTTTTACAAGTGTTTACTAACTCATGTTATAGTATTTCAAAATTGGTTTGAGATATTTATAAATTTTTAAGAAATAGTTGTGAATTTTTAAAGAAGAGGATTATAAAGTTGTTATTTTCAAGTAATATTTTGGATAAATATTTTAAAACCTATTATAAGTATTATAAAATATTATAAAAGCACTTTTAAGTATATATAG
Organism: Allium fistulosum; assembly: GCA_030737815.1. Taxonomy (NCBI): domain Eukaryota; kingdom Viridiplantae; phylum Streptophyta; class Magnoliopsida; order Asparagales; family Amaryllidaceae; genus Allium; species Allium fistulosum. The sequence goes on from CM060902.1 coordinate 1,032,506,187, forward strand.
CTTTTAGAAAACTTGTTGACTATTTTAATTGTGTAATAGTATATGAATTTCTGGTTAACTAATTCCAATTATATCTTATGTAATAAAATATCTTTTGACTTGTTTATTTACATGTCAAGTTTTGGTAAATAAATTACGATATATACATATATATATATATATATCATTTTAAAAAGGGTTTTAAAAGTATAAACAAAAGGTTTAGAAAAGGGTTAGAATTTCTTAATGGAAAAATGGTTAATTGTTTAATTACTTGGTTGAAAAGTAATTAACAATGTTTAACACTAAAAGCCAACGAAGTAGGCTTATCTATTTGTGAGAGTTAAGATTGATGTTCGAGTAGGGATATGAGCAATAGAGCTTTAATCTACTAGCTTCCCTCTTGACCAAGGAATAGTTAAGCCGGAAAATGTTAGAAACGTGTCAATCGTGTTGATTTCTTACTTGTTTATGGAAATCGTTAAGACTATACTTAACACTAAAACCCGACGAGGTAACTTATCTATTTGTGAGATTCAAGAATGAAGTGTCTAGGAAAGGCTTTGATGCAACCAGTGTTTTAACTTACATGGCTTCACCCTTGGACGAGGAATAATTAAGTTGGAATGTCGGAAACGAGTTAAGTATACAAATATTGATTTGTATAAGCAATCATTTTTGACGAGGTAGTCGATTAGTCGACTATTGAATTTGACCAAATATTAACTTAGGAAGTATTGAAAGGCTTCGTGATTTCATACCAATGAGAATCCCCGGGGAGGAGCATTGGTACGAAATGTCTCTAGCTTTTGCTTACTTCTAAGAGAATTGGAATTAGTTAACCAAAAATTCATTGATTGGTTTTGGAGCGTCCAGTAAGTGGGAAAAGTGTACTTAACTGAAATGACTCGAACCCGTAACCACTTCAAAACCATATACGCAATCCATGTTCTGGAAGCAGTTGTAAATTGAAATGTTACAGAGTTGACCCGTCAATCCTAAAGTTAAGTCTAAGGGAGAGGTCAGTGTTAACATTCCAAACAATGCTATTATGTGGTATTGGCTATCTTGAGGGGTATTCCAAGAGAGAGGACAACGTTAGCATTCGTCAGAGGACTTATGTGAGAATCTATGTGGAGATTCGAGGTCTGTTCTAGATGCTCAAATCCATGTAGCGATTCGTGATGCATTCAAGATGATGGAATCCATTTGGGAATTCACGTTATATTCAAGTGATGAAGACTTGTATGAAAGACACCGACTGTAGCCTCGACATCGGGAAAATGAAAACAGAGGAGGGACATGGCCAGGGGGTTTAGCTAACCTCAAGGGTATATCAACTTCACATCTAGAGTTTCTTATTGATTGTTCTTAGAGGGAATTGATATGACATAGATCACAAACCGAGGGTGATCCAGTTATGTTTACCTTAGAGTACATCCTATCTAGAGATATACGATGCTTGAAAGGTTATTTCTGATCCTTGTCATGGAGTTCGGCTGCGGCCATACCAAAGAGATCTCCATGGAAAAATCCATATACGAACGTAGCTTAGTGGTATTAATTGTGTACCAATTATTGTTGTATCATACGCACAACAACTGTTTTCGAATTTATGTTCTACACCCTAGATATTTGTCTATTATACAGATATATTCACTCATCGAATGGTTGGTTTCTTTTGAGGGAAAAACCATTACAGTAATCCATAAGGTCTCAATGATTACTATTACTTGTTACATATTTCTTAAGTTTCTCACGTTGGTTTACCAGAGTGATCTTAGGGTTAATATTTTATAATGCTTGGGTCAGCCCGTGTATATTTCTAGATTTTGCTTTGGATGCTTTGTAACTTACAGAGAGAAGCTGGATGATTACCTTGTAAGATTGCAGAATAGGTGTAACAACCCGCATATTTATCGATTTTATATTTAAATATTTTATCGTTAATCGGATTTTGGTCCGAAAAGCTACCTTTTGCATACGGTCAAATTAGGACTCGAGACCACTTCCATTAAGTTCAAAATGACGTTTGCGATCTTTTTGAGTGTAAACTTCGATATGTTTGGAGTTAGTGGAATTCTCGCTACTTTTTCCCGCTTGTGACTTTGGTTTGGACTGCACCTTCTTTAGCTCAGCCCAACCCTCTTCCCTTCATAACTTCACTCTTTGCTAAAACATCTAAGCTTCATCAAAAAATGGAGGAGGGAATGGGAAATTAAAACTCCAAACTCAAATTCAATTGCAAATTCAACATTCAACTCCAAATTCAAGTAGAAGATATTGGATTCAAGCTTTGGATTGCTTCTCCTTGCTTTCAAGCTTCATCTTCATCCATTTTAGTGCAAAGGTGAGATTTTTATCTCACATCTTGCCTATAATTGTCATTGGACTGTTGGGAATGATTCCCTATTGCATTTTCATGTACATTTGCTTTTGGTTTGGATTGAAATGGTGAAAAACCCCAATTTTCAGCGTTATTGGCAAATTCTGGACCTTAGGTCGCTCTGCCTCGAAGTCTAGCCCTGCATATTTTCGTTCGCTCTTAGGTCATTCGGAATTAGGTCGCTAGGTCGTAGGTCGCGTGGCTTTAGGTCGCTCGCCTTTAGGTCGTTTGACATGTTTCGCCTTTAGGTCGTTTGACCTGTTTTGCCTTAGGTCGTAAGTCGTAGGTCGCGTGGCTTTAGGTCGCTCGCCTTTAGGTCGTTTGACCTATTTCGCCTTTAGGTCGTTTGACCTGTTTTGCCTTAGGTCGTAGGTCGCTCGGCATTGCTTTAGGTCGTAGGTCGCTCGGCTTGCTCATGTCATTAGGTCGCTCGGCCTTGTTAGAAACGATAAGTCACTCGCCTTTTAACCTTAGGTCGCATGACCCTTTAGGTCGCTTGACCAACCTGCAACCCTTACTTTTTTTAGGTCGCATGACCTTGTTTTCCTTAGGTCGTTGGACCTTACTTCCTTTAGGTCGCTCGACCTCTCCACCTTAGGTCGCACACCCATAGGTCGCTAGCCTTGTTGCTTTGGTAAGTCGCTCGACCACGTCAAAAGATAGGTCGCGCCCGCTAGGTCGCTCGCCCGCCTTACCTTTAGGTCGTAGGCCGCTTGGCTTCACTAGGTCGCTTGTCTTCATTAGGTCGTACCATTTTGGACGGGGAGTTGCCCCCGCACCCCCACCTTGGGGGGTTGCCACCCCCTGGACCCCCCTCCGTAGGGGATCTTATCTGAAAAACATTCAACAGAACTTCCACTTTGATGCATTTTGAGCTAATTTCATTGAATTTTGTTCACGTCTTCGAATGTGAATTTTTGTGATAGATTGTTTCTACAATCGTTTTTGTGATTTGTCACTTTAAAATATAAAGGTTTCAATACTAGTAGTAATATCAAAACACTTCCTTCCCAACGATTTCAACTCTATTTTACTACAAAGCTCTTTTTACTCAACCGTTTTCCAATCTATTAGTATATACAAGCCTTTACTTCACTCGGATGAGAAATCGAATTAAATGACTTAGTAAAACGAGTGGTATGAAACGCTCGCGTTCACTTCGTCGGTTGGCTCTTGGGCTTGTTTGATTGAACCCTTTTTGTGACAACTTTCTAGTGAAGATTCACAGCTTGTTCGTAAATATTTAAGTTAAGCAAGTGGTTATGGGACATGAAGCTAAACTCATATATTTACTAGATTGGTGTGATTGACACTTCTTTATGATCATGACGATCATTTTTGTGATTTAGACTAGCCATGTGCGATGTCTTTTGATTCGGTTCATCGGACGTTACGCTGTATGACGTCGTTGTTCCGTATTATCGTGATTTGGTCCTTCGGACGTTACGCTGTACGACGTCGTCGCTCCATTTCACTACGTGTTGGATCATCGGATGTCACGCTGTACGACATCGTTGTTCCTTTTTATTGTGTCTTTGGATCATCGGACGTTGCGTTGTACGTCGTCGTTGTCCCATTTTCACTACGTGTTGGTTCATCGGATGTTACGCTGTACGACATCGTTGTTCCTTTTTATTATGCTTTGGTTCATCGGACGTTACGCTGTACGACTTCGTTGTTCCTATTAATTGTGCCTCTGGATCATCGGACGTCACGCTGTACGACTTCGTTGCTCCGAATTAAGTGATTTCTGGATTTCGTGTGTTTATTTCTGGAATTTGTGCTTCACCAATTTTCATGATTTTCATTAATATGATATCAATTTTTGTGCATTGGTGAATTCATGTGTTATTGACTTGTTATGAATACAAGTTTAGGGTATGATACCCTATTTTATCTTTGAGGAGATTCTTGCGATATTGATTAATCTCTTGTTGATTTTCAATTGAATACTTATAGTAGTACCCCATTATGGTTATTACATGCTCATGCCATGTCTTTTACTTTATACCATATCATCTGATATTTATAGCTAGACTGATCCGTTTATTATTTTCTTATAAATAATACTCGGGTCAGACCGAGATGTTACAGGTGCTTCTGCTTGACTTCCCTTCAGGATTATTCTGACTTTTGGCTAACTACATAGATTAGTAGTTTTTGTATGTACACATTTGAGATATAGACTCTATGTTGTGTACTTATTCTTTTCTATAGCACGTGTTGCTATTCTTTTGTATTATCGTGGATCTTTTCGATCACTACTCTGATGTACACTTTTATGTGTTATATATTTATTCATATCTTCTTCCGCCTTTGTGATATGGATGTCTGTGACTGATTTATGTTATGATTATTTCTTCGTTTATTTCCGAAGATTATATATAGCCACTGTGTGATAGCTTTGAGTTTGTATCGGCATGTCGGATTTCCTCCTTAAATGATATGCATTCTATTCTATCTGACATATCGGTGCTCGCACAAAGAAGTTACATGGATGGTCGCTCCTCCACAGCCTTATTCTCCGTGCTAATTAACAGCACTACATCGTAGTGTTCTTGGTTAGCGTGGGTATAAAGGTGGGGCGTCACAACTTGGTATCGGAGCCAAACTTCGGAACAATGTAGAATAACTTAACAAGGATCATCGTCCTAAGTCCAACTTAGGAGTCGTGCCTTAGGATTTAATTCGAGTCTTCATACCGATTCATCCTATTTTCTTTTATGTATCCTTGTTTTATCTATCAAGAGTTGCTTGATAATTATTTGGAGAATAACTTTTCTTCTTCTCTCTTTCTTAAAGAAGAGAATGTCTAGACCAGGCCGTCCCAGAGCCGAACCATCTACTGTTACTCCCCAAGAGGGAGTATTTATGTCTGCCCAGCAGCTCCTTGATCTGGTAAAGAATGCTCAAGCAGCCGGACCCATTCCAGAGCCTACCCATCCTAGATCCGGTTTTGCACGCTTGTGCAGAGACTATACCTATTTGGGTGGAAGGCCATTCAAGGGATCCGAGAGTGTTATTGAAATTCAAGCTTGGCTCAAATCATGCGATCGCATCTTTTCTCGCATGAACCTTAATGATCTACATCGAGTCCATGTGGCTTCTAGCATGCTCCAAGAAAGAGCATTGGATTGGTATGAGCTTTTAATTTCTGAAATCATAGAAGCGGATCTTACTTGGGAGCAATTCCGGGAAAGATTCGAATTGAAATTTGTGCCGGAGGCTGAAAAAGTAACTTTAGCACGGCGCTTCATAGACCTAGTTCAAGGTGAATCTTCTGTGACAGACTATGTCGCATCTTTCGAATCTCTTTCTAAATACGGGGTTGAGTATATTAATACCCCGATGAAGAAAAATCAGAGGTTCGTCTATGGGTTGAATAAGAACCTCAAGAAGCCATTACTTCTGAAACTAGAGGTTTCATTTGATCAGCTTATTGATATCGCTCTTCGTCTTGAAGAGGCCGATAGAGAAAGCGATATTGAAGTTGTGCGTGCCAAACAGAACTTCAACGACAACATGAAAAGGGCTATTAAATTCACAGGCCCCAATCCCATCAAGAAAGGGAAGCAACAAATTCCGGTAGCAAAGACTCCTACCTCTAGTCATGGACGATGCTACAATTGTGGTCTTACGGACCACTATGCAAGGGAGTGCCTGAAACCTCTCTTTTGCCGTTATTGCAAAAGTTCGGGTCATCCTATATCTACATGTCCCATTCTTAATAGTAGGAGAGAGGGAGAGAGGGAGAGCTAAATGTTGTTCAAGCCCCCGGTGACACTTCTCTTGGTTAAGGTAATTCTCCTTCTATCTTTGACGATATTTCTTTTGAGATTATCTTATTCGAGTTCTTTGTGATATGGGTTTTATCTCATTATTTTTATATCAAAAGAACTTGTGATTCTTTTTCTTTAAAACATTTCTGGGCTTGATGACTTCTTTGAGGATTGCGAATCCGGATTGGTGGATCCGCAACACTCAATTTGCTTTTTGATTATGTCGAAATTATTTTATGTGATTTTTTCTTTCAGAGCCGATTTTTACTTATGCTTCGGAAATTGACTTTTGAAAGGATTAGCTTAATTATTATGAAGCCATATCCTTTGTCCCGTGTGGACTATTCATCTTCGACATTTTCAATCTGTTAAACAGATTTCTGTTTTTCCTTTGTGATTTTGATCCCAATTTGATGACATCATTTTATTCTTTAAGCTCACATGATGAGGAAAGTGTCATTTCTCTCATTCATGTAGTTTGAGAATTTTCCCAGTATTTTTGAGTTTTATCTTAGGATTATCACCTAAGCAATCTTTTGTGTAGTGATAAGGTCTTTTTAGCTCGACCTTGCCATCGATTTTCATTTGCTACGAGTTGCGGGAGTTAGCATTACCGCATTCCGCGCTCGTTATGAAACTTATGAATGACTTATTATGACATTCAGTTTGTCTAGCTTATTTCATCCATTTGATGAATCGAGTATTCTACGATCTCGATGACTTATTGATTTTGGATGAAAACAGCAATTTAAAATTTTGCAAATCTTTTTCAAAAGATTTATTTATAAGTACAATTTGATTTTCGCTCTTAAACGAGCAAAGAATATTCTTAAAGTTTTTAAAAAATATGTTTATCATATAGAAAATGATTTTGTGATTGTATTGCCCATCGAGTGCTTTAAGAATTCTGGTCGATGCGCTTGATCAACGTTATCGATAAGAATCTCCTAAACGCTTTGATGAGACAGATAGACACAATAAATTGACTTGTAAAAATGTAAATTTTTCTAGAAAGATTATTACATTAAGATAAATGCAATTTTGAAAGTTTTACCTCTTCGGGAAAGAGGATTAAAAGAACTCTTTTCCGATACTCTTATTCTTGTGATTCCCGATGGGAACCAAGACTTTATCTTTTGTACCAACACTAATCGGATTGGCTTAGTTGTCGTTCTCTTGTAAAAGAGGACGTGCTATCTCTTGTGCTTCTAAATCATTAATGCCTATTGAGCCTAGATATGCCACTCATGATCTAGTGCTCGTGGCTATCGATTTCGATTTTAAAAATTTGGCATCATTATTTTGGGAGAGAAATTTGTTCTCTACCCTGATCATAAAATCTTTGGAATATTAATTTTCTCATAAGGAACTTGATATTGGATCGAGCCACTTGTGTCTTATGATCTTGATATCCTTTGTATATTCCTAAAAAGGGGAATCGTGTTGCCAATGCACTTTGTTGTGAACAACAAGTGGTTGTTTCTTTGATGATGTTCAAATGGAATGATCATCTTTCTAATATCGGACGTTTCGATATACTTCATTTTATTGAGTTTCATCTCATTCCCTTTATGGACTAGCGTCCGGTGTTCTTTTATGGTATTCGGTTCACCGGATGTACCGTTATTGTACTACATCGATGTCCCGGCTTTTCGGTTCACTTGGACGTACCGTTTTTGTACTACGTCGGTGTTCCAAATTATTTGAGATTCTCGTTCCTCGGGCATACCGTTTTTGTGCTACGCTGTTGCACCGGCTCAATTTTCTGTTATTCATAACGTTTTCTCACGTCTTTTACTTACGGAAATGCCTTTGGGATTCCTATTTTACTCTTGAGCCCGGTGTTATTGTGGGAGTTGAAGTTTCACCTATTTGAATTATGAGCAACAATCTATTCGCATCCTTGCTTCGGAGGTTGAGCGCCTTCGAAATAAAGATGTTTTTTCTTGTGAAAGTTCAATAATTTATCGAGCGAACATGTTCGGACTTACTCTTTCATGCTCTTTATGGTGAACTTCTTATTTCAAATTTCTTTTGTGTTAATATGCTTTTATGGTTGTTACTTTTTATTTCCATCTTATGTATTGCGAGGACGCAATTTCTTTAAGGAGGGGAGTCTGTAACAACCCGCATATTTATCGATTTTATATTTAAATATTTTATCGTTAATCGGATTTTGGTCCGAAAAGCTACTTTTTGCATACGGTCAAATTAGGACTCGAGACCACTTCCATTAAGTTCAAAATGACGTTTGCGATCTTTTTGAGTGTAAACTTCGATATGTTTGGAGTTAGTGGAATTCTCGCTACTTTTTCCCGCTTGTGACTTTGGTTTGGACTGCACCTTCTTTAGCTCAGCCCAACCCTCTTCCCTTCATAACTTCACTCTTTGCTAAAACATCTAAGCTTCATCAAAAATGGAGGAGGGAATGGGAAATTAAAACTCCAAACTCAAATTCAATTGCAAATTCAACATTCAACTCCAAATTCAAGTAGAAGATATTGGATTCAAGCTTTGGATTGCTTCTCCTTGCTTTCAAGCTTCATCTTCATCCATTTTAGTGCAAAGGTGAGATTTTTATCTCACATCTTGCCTATAATTGTCATTGGACTGTTGGGAATGATTCCCTATTGCATTTTCATGTACATTTGCTTTTGGTTTGGATTGAAATGATGAAAAACCCCAATTTTCAGCGTTGTTGGCAAATTCTGGACCTTAGGTCGCTCTACCTCATAGTCTAGCCCTGCATATTTTCGTTCGCTCTTAGGTCGTTCGGAATTAGGTCGCTAGGTCGTAGGTCGCGTGGCTTTAGGTCGCTCGCCTTTAGGTCGTTTGACCTGTTTCGCCTTTAGGTCGTTTGACCTGTTTTGCCTTAGGTCGTAGGTCGTAGGTTGCGTGGCTTTAGGTCGCTCGCCTTTAGGTCGTTTGACCTGTTTCGCCTTTAGGTCATTTGACCTGTTTCGCCTTTAGGTCGTTTGACCTGTTTTGCCTTAGGTCGTAGGTCGCTCGGCTTGCTCATGTCATTAGGTCGCTCGGCCTTGTTAGAAACGATAAGTCGCTCGCCTTTTAACCTTAGGTCGCATGACCCCTTAGGTCGCTTGACCAACCTGCAACCCTTACTTTCTTTAGGTCGCATGACCTTGTTTTCCTTAGGTCGTTGGACCTTACTTCCTTTAGGTCGCTCGACCTCTCCACCTTAGGTCGCACACCCATAGGTCGCTAGCCTTGTTGCTTTGGTAAGTCGCTCGGCCACGTCAAAAGATAGGTCGCGCCCGCTAGGTCGCTCGCCCGCCTTACCTTTAGGTCGTAGGCCGCTTGGCTTCACTAGGTCGCTTGTCTTCATTAGGTCGTACCGTTTTGGACGGGGCATTGCCCCCGCACCCCCACCTTGGGGGGTTGCCACCCCCTGGACCCCCTTCGTAGGGGATCTTATCTGAAAAACATTCAACAGAACTTCCACTTTGATGCATTTTGAGCTGATTTCCTTGAATTTTGTTCACGTCTTCGAATGTGAATTTTTGTGATAGATTGTTTCTACAATCATTTTTGTGATTTGTCACTTTAAAATATAAAGGTTTCAATACTAATAGTAATATCAAAACACTTCCTTCCAAACGATTTCAACTCTATTTTACTACAAAGCTCTTTTTACTCAACCGTTTTCCAATCTATTAGTATATACAAGCCTTTACTTCACTCGGATGAGAAATCGAATTAAACGACTTAGTAAAACGAGTGGTATGAAACGCTCGCGTTCACTTCGTCGGTTGGCTCTTGGACTTGTTTGATTGAACCCTTTTTGTGACAACTTTCTAGTGAAGATTCACAGCTTGTTCGTAAATATTTAAGTTAAGCAAGTGGTTATGGGACATGAAGCTAAACTCATATATTTACTAGCTTGGTGTGATTGACACTTCTTTATGATCATGACGATCATTTTTGTGATTTAGACTAGCCATGTGCGATGTCTTTTGATTCGGTTCATCGGACGTTACGTTGTATGACATCGTTGTTCCGTATTATCGTGATTTGGTTCTTCGGACGTTACGCTGTATGACGTCGTCGCTCCATTTCACTACGTGTTGGATCATCGGGTGTCACGCTGTACGACATCTTTATTCCTTTTTATTGTGTCTCTGGATCATCGGACGTTGCACTGTACGTTGTCGTTGTCCCATTTTCAATACGTGTTGGTTCATCGGATGTTACGCTGTACGACATCGTTGTTCCTTTTTATTATGCTTTGGTTCATCGGACGTTACGCTGTACGACGTCGTTGTTCCTATTAATTGTGCCTCTGGATCATCGGACGTCACGCTGTACGACGTCGTTGCTCCGAATTAAGTGATTTCTGGATTTCGTGTGTTGATTTCTGGAATTTGTGCTTCACCAATTTTCATGATTTTCATTAATATGATATCAATTTTTGTGCATTGGTGAATTCATGTGTTATTGACTTGTTATGAATACAAGTTTAGGGTATGATACCCTATTTTATCTTTGAGGAGATTCTTGCGATATTGATTAATCTCTTGTTGATTTTCAATTGCATACTTATAGTAGTACGCCATTATGGTTATTACATGCTCATGCCATGTCTTTTACTTTATACCATATCATCTGATATTTATAGCTAGACTGATCCGTTTATTATTTTCTTATAAATAATACTCGGGTCAGACCGAGATGTTACAAGTGCTTCTGCTTGACTTCCCTTCAGGATTATTCTGACTTTTGGCTAACTACATAGATTAGTAGTTTTTGTATGTACACATTTGAGATATAGACTCTATGTTGTGTACTTATTCTTTTGTATAGCACGTGTTGCTATTCTTTTGTATTATCGTGGATCTTTCCGACCACTACTCTGATGTACACTTTTATGTGTTATATATTTATTCATATCTTCTTCTGCCTTTGTGATATGGATGTCTGTTACTGATTTATGTTATGATTATTTCTACGTTTGTTTCCGAAGATTATATATAGCCACTGTGTGATAGCTTTGAGTTTGTATCGGCATGTTGGATTTCCTCCTTAAATGATATGCATTCTATTCTATCTGACATATCGGTGCTCGCACAAAGAAGTTACATGGATGGTCGCTCCTCCACAGTCTTATTCTCCGTGCTAATTGACAGCACTACATCGTAGTGTTCTTGGTTAGCGTGGGTATAGAGGTGGGGCGTCACAATAGGGTTCTTAAGGCTAAATTAAAATTAGAGGGGGGTGAATAGTGTTTTCTAATTTATATGAATCTTTTGAAATTATACTTAGAATAATGAGATTAACAATCATAGAAACAATCACAGGGTCAAAACGCAGATAAATAGTAAATGCGGTAAGAGTAAAAGGAAAGAACACACCGGGATTTTATACTGGTTCGGAGTTACCCTACATCTAGTCTCATGCAATTCCTTGTACGTATTTCTTTACAACTAGTAAATGCAAATACAATCTCGATTTCAAGGCTACGAGATACACCCTCCAGAATCCTGGCCTCTGGGTAGAGCCGCTTGATTTCTGGGCTACAGGCACACCCACTAGATTTACGGGCTACGAAGCACACCCAGTTGATTTCACGGGCTACAATCACACCCCACAAGTATATCGATTTGATTTTATAGAAATTTACAAACTCATAATTTCAATCTTGATTACTAATGATCCTATTATCCTTGAGTAGCACTTAGATCTTGATTAGAGTAAGAGAGATGATAGAAATCAGAGAGAAAATGATAGAGAATCAAACTAATGGCAATGGTGTTTGATTCTGTTGAAATTCGGTAAGAGTATGGTTATATTTTTGTTTAGAAAATGAAAAGGAAGAAGGAGGAGAGAAGAACAATGAAAAGTGATTGAAAAATTCGTTGGGAAGATAGGTATTATAGAGGAATAACCGCCATGTCCATTCATGAAGAGATACGATGAATAGAAACTTCTTTTGAAATTTGATTTTTGAAATTCACGGCTAGTATGTCGACATATAGGGTTAGAGTATGTCGACATACTCTTTGTAATTTTGAAAAACATTTTAAAATATTATTTGAAAATGTATTGCTTTGTGAAATAATTTTATACTTTGTAAATATGTTTAAATATAATATATATACATTATAATCATAATAAAACTTAAGTAAAACTATATGATAAGAATTTTGAAAAATAAACTAATATAAATCAAAATTTAATAAATACAATAACTTGGTAAAATATTAAAAACTAAAATGATATGTATAAGAAATTGAAACCTATTTGAAAGTTGTTTTGAAAATAATATTTAAAAACTTATTTAAAAATAGAGAGAGAGAGAGATCAAGTGCTATCAGAATTTTAACAAATATTCTGGACTTTATAACTTATCTGGAATATCTTGGAATCTTGAACTGTTGAATACGCGTAAGTCTTCATTCTTAAGTTTCTGTATCAACATCTTTAACTCTTCAATCTTTACTTGATATTGTACAATCTTCTTATATCAACACATGTTTAATATCTTGCATTATATACTATATATATCTTGATAAAACATTAGTATTTATATTTTATATGATTTCTTAAAGTTGTTGTTGTCAAAACCAAATCCTTATGTACTAACATACCTACCATAGTATTATTATTTCCGCTGCATTACTGTATTGTATATATCAGCATTGTATGAACAGATATTATAACTGTCTAGACTGATGATAGTACTTAGGTTTTGGTAACTTTGAAATTTCTGTATTCGAAGTAACCCTTTGTACTGTTCTTTTCATATTATATATTATCATTCCATTATGAGATTCTAATGTTGTGTTCTCTCTTTCTTGTTCTATTCTATTTTTTCATTTTTACCCTAACTTTTTATCTTTCCGGCACTTGGGTGTTCGGCACACAAATACCGTGGATGTTTTAGTCGGTTTGAGAGTCAAAAAGTCGGGTCATTACAGCTAATGTGTATGTTCTATTATATTTTTCAATTCCGCTGTGAGTTTATATTGATCGCACTCTGGTATACTTCTGTTTATTATAGGTTACCAAAACCAACTATCCATGCCTTAATGGACTTGGGTTTTGATTTAGTCGAAATTCAGGCCCAGTAAGGTGCAAGTTATTACATTGATGCAGACTGGTGACTTGGCAAGATAGATTGTCTTAATTGTGCCACTTGTCATCATCACAGTACTATATTAATTCACATGGATCACTACCTTATCATGGTATCAACAAAGGTGACATGGTTGTGTAAGAGTGCTTTAAAGCTTTATTACATAGAATTCTCTTCATATTATATACTACTTCTTTATATGGGTTATTGGTAGCATTTCACCATTATTTGATGGCTTGTAACTCTCACTTGCAATGGCTTAAATAACTAACTCACTATGGCTTTGGATTGTCAACTCACGGTGGCTTGTTAGCTTGAATTAACTCATGATGACCTTATGGATTGAATAATTATCTCACGATGGCTTTAGTGGCTTTAATGAACACTTTACAAAGGCCTTAAGGAATTCATCATGAAGGCTATGAGGAACCTTCCAACGATGCTTATTTTAATAGCTTGTTTTATCACTTCCACGTCCCTTTTCATGAAGACTATAAGGACTATTTCATAATGGTTTTGACATCTTTGTTCATGATGGCTATAAGAAGTATATCATAATAGCTTCAATGACTCATTTATTGATGACTTAGAGGAATACTTCACGATGGATCTGACATATTACTTTACAATAGCTTTAATATCTCATTTCTCATTGACTTCAAGGAATACTTCATGATGGCTCTAATGTCATTCTTCACGATGGCTATAAGAAGTACATCACGGGGAATTGGTCACTCTACCTTTTAGCCTACTATAGCCTCAATGGTCATCACACGATAGCTTCCAAAGACATATCCGGCTTCTATTTTAACACATGAAATCTCTACATGAAGGCTCTTATTAATACACGAAGGCTTTGATCAACATACAAAGGCTTTTTTGTTTATCAATTCGTTCTTGGAAGTTTGGGTGCAATACTTGCCTCCCCCTTCACATAAGAAGTTTTCTTATGCTTTAGCTTAAGTAAAACTTCTACTCTTGCATTATTTCTTCCATTCTCAAGTTGCCATTCTTTATTTTCATATTCCTTATCATCAATTGTTTGTGTTACTTCATCTTACGATAACCTTTATTCCATGACACCGTGACTTTCCATAAAATATTTCCAAAGCACATAGACTTTTGTAATCCTTCGAAAATATTTTTATTTGCAATAATTGTTCTCATCGAAAATTTTCTTTATGATAAAAAGTTTTCCATAAACTTACTTCAAAATATCCTTAGTAATATAAAGGTTTCATAATTTTATCGCAAGGTAGAAATTCCCATGGTTTCAAGGGAATGCATTTTATCCTTCATATATTCTGAGTTTGGTCATTCATCAAATTAGGAGTTCGATTAATCATCCTTCTTTGGATGGTTTTCTCCATATACCTCGCTTGATCATCAGAGTTTCCATTGACCATCTCCCTTGGATGGGTGCTTTGATCAGGCCCGATGGCGGGATCAAAGGCTTGATTGACCATTGCTCTTTGGATGGTTGTTTTGGACAGACTCTACGGCAGTACCAAAGGCTTAATTGACCATCGCTCTTTGGATGGTTGCCAGTGGGACCAAATGCTTCCCGTCCATCTCCCTTGGATGGATGCTTTCACCAGGCCCGACGGTGCGATCAAAGGCTTGATTGACCATCTCTCTTTGGATGTTTGTTTGGGTCAGGCCTTGCGGTCGGACTAATAAGGCTTGATCAAAGGCTTCTCATCCAGCTCTCTTGGATGGGTGCTTTGATTGGCTCGACGGTGGGATCAAAGGCTTAATTGACCATCACTTTTTGGATGGATTTTTTTGGTTAGGCCTTGCGGTGAGACCAAAGGCTTCTCATCTGTCTCCCTTGGATGGGTGGTTTGACCAGGCCCGGTGGCGAGATCAAAGACTTAATTGACCATCACTTATTGGATAGTTTCTTTAGCTAGGCCTTGCGACGGGACCAAAGACTTAATTAACCTCCTTTGGATATGAGATGTGCCTTTACTTAGCCAATCTCGCTAACCTCGTCAAATTAGGAGCTAAGTCAAACATATCGCATCTCGGTCTGGTGACCTTTTTGTTAGATTGATTCCTTTGAAATCCATTATCTTTATTCTCAAATCATTGGAAGTTCATATCCTTGATATTGCATCTTTATTAAGTCTTCTTGAGAAATAGGAGTTTAGTAGTAGAGATTCTTTTCGCTTTGGATTTTGGAAATTACTTGTCTTGCTTTTGACTCTTGTCCTTGCCTGTGAATACTAAACCATTCTCCTTGTAAGTTTTCTTGGACTAAGATATTTTAGATTTTTCTTATCGATATTCCATGGCTCACAATATGGTTTTGGCTAAACCCAAGGACTTCTTTTTAGGTTCTTAATTTGGCTCTCAAGCATATACTATTTCCTGATATGGTGGAATCCTTACTTTGTTTGGTAGCGTTACTTCAAATTCTTATGTTGGTGAAATAATGATATGTCTAGTGGCTCCATTTATTTGGGTTTTGCATGATCATAAGCTAGGAATAGTTACATTACTCGAATTTCTGACTAAAGTGTTCTTTTGGGGTATTCTTGATCGTTTTATTTGTGGTTTTTGTTGTCTATGAATCCCAAGACTTTTTGGTAGATAATGTCTCGGCCTCTCCTATTTGGTAAATAGTTTTTTGTTCGTTTTCAATTGTGAGTCTTTAATCCATTTGATAAAATAGATAACTCCTACTTGTAGTGCTTTGTCGATTGTAGTGTAGGAGGGCAACATCTTTAATTCATTTGGTTTAATCTTACCTTGTAAAAAAATTTCCTTTATCAATACTTATCCAATCATTCATATGCCGATATTAGTAGCCATTGATTTTCAAAGGTGTATGTGAAGTAGGGGATTGAAATTCTATCTCATCTTCGTACTTAAGCTGGCGGAAGGAGTTTACCGCAAATAAGATCAGTCATCCATGTTTCAAGATTAGGGATTACGACTTTATTATTAGGAAGAATTTATATTTGGTAAAGAAACCCATACTCTTGTAAATTCATGCCTTTAATTGATGAAATTTAAGGGGATCGAAAATCATACGATCTTTATTTACTTCGAAGCTTATCCATATAAGAGAACAAAAATAATCTATTTCCTAGCAAACCTTGTTAGTCATTATGCTGAGGGCACTATGCGCTCATAATATATGTTTTCTATTCAAAAATTTATGACAATGGACGATTCGATTTTTCCTCCTGAAGTAGAAGATCAGATCTCTTATTTGACTAAACCGAAATATGACACTTCTGAACTTTGCCAGACAAGATGCCATACTTGGTAGGAAAGCTTTACTATCATGTTGAGTATACGAAGATGAGATATTTCTCTTCAGACATGTACCATCATAATATGTGGGAACTATGCTTTAAATTTCATCATTAATTAATATTTGTTCCTAATAAAAGAATACAGGAATTTAGAGTCTTGCTTAATGAATTATTCGACCCTCGTGGATTATTCCAATAGTATTGCTTAGCCCGAAAATCTTTAATAGTCATCTATATGAAATGAGTACTTGTACTTTAACATTGGGTTTTATAAGTTTGGATAATAATCAATCCATGTTTTTCACATTTCTGGGAGTTTGCTTGGAATAGGATGTCATATCGATAGTTTAGAAATTCCATTAGTTTAAACACTTGGTCGCATGCATTTTGTCATACATGGAATGATGAATAAGACTAGAAACTATTCAATAAAGAAATCCACCTCTACTTGGTGGAAAGCTCAAGTTCTTGTTCAAAAATCATAATCTAAGATCTTATTCGACTCAACAACTGGAAGAATGATATTTCAAGCTCCATTATTAAACAATAATTAGCATTTGATAAGGTAATCCGAAGCTTTTGTAGGTTCACTACTTCGATAATAAGGCATGTAAGGTCTTGAATTCTCGATAAACCTTGCTTTCATTTTTTCCTGCTCGGGAATTGAAGATTTGAAATAGGAGGTGTAATAACATCTTATTTCGAAAATTCTCGAACATTATACAGCTTTTTCCGTTCATTCTCTGCTTAATTTTCTTTAAAGGAAAAGAGTCTATTTGATAATAGTAAAGGAGGTTAGGAAACCATCAATTAAAGAAATCCACCATCAGTTAATAAGAAAGCTTGAATCCATGCTCGTAAATAATATATGGAGACTATCTAGCTTCATTATTTAACTCGATAATTCAGAAGATGACGTTCCAAGCCTCGTTGTTTGTGTTTAATAAATAATTTAGAATCTCATAGCTTCACATCTTTGTTTTTACCTGCAAAGAAACTCGAATTCCTGATTAATGAATTAACGAAATTTTCAATACAAATGGTCAACGTACATTCTTAGTTCATAATACAAGAGAAATCACAATTCGATAATAAATATTTACTTGGTACGTTTGTGATGGATGTAAGTAATTTATAATTTCACAATTTTGCCATTGCAACCTTACTTTTTATCGAAGTCATTTTATTGTGATATATTTTATGTTGCTTCTTGATGCGATACATTTGTTTTCAAAATTTATTTTTCTTCTTTACTTTATTTTATACTTCAATTTATATTTAATTATTTAAAACGCCAAGTTTTCAAACTTCAAAAATTGATCGCTATTTAATTTTTTGAACTTCAACTTGCAATTTCTCTCCCATACGGATAAATATGAGCAAACGATCTTCGTCACTATTTATATTTTTCTAAGATCTTTTCAACGATGCTAGCATTCAAAAAGCCACCCCTACTTGGATTTTCATGAATGGATGTGCTTTATATAGATGTCCATTTGCAATTTTTTAATCCATGGCCCCGTTCGTCAACTTGGTTACATGGCATCATGCATCTTGGTGAGTAGAATTGATTTATGGGAGCTGATTGCCACAACTCATAAATAGTTCGCTAGAAAATGGTTCGGAAATCAAAAAATGTGGGTTCTCTTTTAGATTTTTCCTGGCATTAACATGGAGATTCAGCCATAGCGCCAACTACATTCGATAAAAGGGGGCCTGAGCTTCATTTTGGTGGTTGTAGGTGATTTTTAGAGCAGTAGGCTCGGAGAATTTTAACTGCGACCATCATGATAAATTCCGACGATAACCCTGAATGTCCGTTAATTCCTATAAAGCTTTGGTTCGACCATCACGCGGCGGACCTTAGGGGAAATGTTCGCCAGTGAATTCTCTACCCATTGGAAAATTTTGTTGTATCTAATTGGTCATTTATTCCAAGGAATCAAGATGGTCAGAGAAGTCGTGGTGGTTGAACTTTGCATTTGTATATAAACAAAGTTATTCACATCGTTTATGGCCATCGCTTCTTGTAGAATTAACGCACGATGATCAATCATGATGCAAGAAGATTTCATGAGTGATGTGTGATTCCATCGTGATCAATCATGATAATTACCCATGATGGCCTTGATCAGTTGTGCATCACTGTATCGTTGTATATCATTTTGCATCATCGTGGATAGGTAGAGTTACCATGTATCAAGGGTCATCGTGTATCATTATGCATCATCGTGGATAGCCAGAGTTATCCTATATCAAGGGTTATCGTGTATCATGTGTATCTTCATGTGCTCGTGAAAAGACAAGGTCATTACATACTGATTTCTTGCACCATCATCCATATCGCAATGTTAATCATGGAACTCCCTAGAGTCATCGTGAATGATCGAGATTTATGAAGTCATCGTGGGGTGGAGGAGGGACTGTTTATGAGTTTATGAAATGATGGAGATGGCGCTTTCATGAATGATTGAATTGTTGTGAAGTGAATTTGCTGCCATGGGAGAAAGTGAGGTTCTCGTGAAAGTAAACTTGATGTCGTGACTTGATGAATGTGGAAGTCCTGCAAATATAGATCACGATAGTTATGTGAAGTAAACTTTAAAATTTTAAAACTTTCAGCATCCATATCTTCTTCAATAATAGCCTGATTCAAGATCAACGAGTTCACAAAAATATGTATCATTGTTTAAAATTACTTTGAAACTTCTATTTTTTTCGATAATAAGGTATATTAGTCAGTTTTTAAAAATCAAAGGTTCCTTTAGTTCAACTCTCAATGAAAGCACCAAAATGTTGAACCATTTTTTAGCTCAGCATCAAAATGTTTTGATGTAACTAGAACTGAAATAAAATTTAAAAAATAATGTAAATCAACATGAAATTCAAGAATATATGAAATTTTCTTTATTCAATGGTCAATATGCAAGAAATACAAGCCATCCTTTTTTGATTCTAATCTTAAGATCATGAATGGAGTTTGTTTGCAAATTCATATTTCTAAAGGTCCTTATGCCCAAAAGTTTAGGCCATCTTCTTTTTCGTCGGCCATCTTCTTTTTCATCGGCCATTAAAGGAGATCTCAAGCTCTCAAGGGAACTTGGAAATGTCAAGCCCTAAATAATGATTTGTGTAAAGAGAGAGAAAGAAGAGAAGCGCCCCTTCTTAGATATAGGTGGCTTTCTATTTATAGAGGTTGGAGAGTGGCATATCTTTCTTGGATTGGTTGATCGAAGTTGACGCAGATTGGTGACTTGTCAAGATGGATGGTCTTAATTGTGCCATTTGTCATCATCTCAATACTATACCAATTCACGCAGATCACTATCTTGGCCATGGTATCAACAAAGGTGATAAGTATTATAAGAGTGTCATATTAAAATACTACTTTTTTATATGGGCAATTACTAGCATTTCACCATTATGTGATAGCTTGTAACCCCCGCTTGCAATGGTTTAAATAACCAACTCACTACGGCTTTGAATTGTCAACTTACGGTGGCTTGGTAGCTTGAATTAACTCACGATGGCTTGAATAATTATCTCACAATCGCTTTAGCGGCTTTACTGAACACTTTACAAAATCCTTAACGAATTCATCATGATGGATATGAAGAACCTTCGACAATGGCTGTTTTAATAGCTTGTTTTATCACTAACATGTCTCATGATGTCTTTGACATCTTACTTCACGACGGCTGTAATAAGTATATCATAATAGCTTCATTATCTCATTTCTCAATGACTTTGAGGAATACTTCACATCGGCTCTGACATCTTACTTCACGATAGCTTCAATATCTCATTTCTCAACGACTTCAAGGAATACTTCACGATGGCTCTAATGTCTTTCTTCATGATTACTATAAGAAGTACATCACGAGGAACTAGTCACCTTTCCTTTTAGCCTAAAATGGCTTCAACGATCATCATGCGATAGCTTTCAGAGTCATATCACGACAGCTTTTATTTTAACACACGAAGGCTCTACACGAATACTCTACACGAAGGCTCGAATCAATACATAAGGCTCTGATGAATATATGAAGCCTTTTTCGTATATCAACTTGTTCTTAGAATTTTAGGTGTAACACACACACATATATAATTAAATTATAAAATTATGTTATATATTATTTTGTAAAATAATTTAGAATATTTATAATATGAAATTCGAACTGAAATTTACATGCATACATACATATATATTGTTGCCGCTTTCAACCGAAGAATAAAAATTATTATTTTTATTAATTTAATTTTCGGTTTGAAGTATTTTATTAATTAAAAACTTATAATTAATTAAAACCGTATGGAATTAATAAAAAAAATTAAAAATTCAATTTCGAAACCATAATGTATATTCCATATTATATAAATTTATTTACAGAATTTCAAATTATATATGTACACATTTTATGTATATAATCGATTTTGAATTAAATAATAATATTTATATATATAATAAATATCCAAAAAAATTAATTTTTTTATTGCCAAAAGCCCTGTTAATAATAATATATTTTGCGAAGTTTTAAAACATAAATTATATTATGCTAAGCTTTCAAATTAGATTTAATATTTAAAATCATTTAATATATTATAATTTTAAAATTTGAAAATATTTATTTATTTATTTTAAGGCCGATAGCATCGCATGCAAATATGCATAAAAAATAGTTTTTTATTGTGATATATACACATACGCTTATATATACAACCATCAACAAATGACAATCCATCGATATACTGATTCGTGGTATTTCTAAAAAAGAAATATACGGAACAATGATCATAGAAATATTTATATATAATAGTAAAGTAAAAGAGTAACTTTCGCCAAACCCCAAAGCTCGCACGTTGAAACGAAGAAGTAAACTCATTGAATCGAATTCCAATCCTGAAGTTGCTAGCTTCCGAAATACCTTACCACCGACGATTGTATTTTATTCAATTTGTATTTAAAATGCTTAATATTTGAGGAGGGGGAGGGATTGTGCTCGGCCAATAAAGGAGAAGATGGAGGCTGAAAAATAATCCAAAATAAAGTAAGGGTTAAGGTGTTTATATAAAGTAGAGACTAGAGAGCAAAACTAGGATCAAGATCCTTAATTTTCTCTTACCGCTTCTCTTCTTATAAATACTCAAACCCAACCCCTCATAAGTCATCAAATGGTTGGCCTATCATGCTCCCATCATGGCCAAAATAGCAAGCCCTATATTGGCCTCTAATCCACTTCAAGCCTGGATAATATTTGTTGTATTTAAATCCAATTTAAACGCATATCGATTAGTGTTTATATAACTATTATTGCACACTATTTAATATTGTTCAATACACATCAAATAAAAATTTATAATGAATATTTCCTAAATATTAATTAGTTTAATTAATTTATAACAATTGTAGGTTAATTAAATTGGATGTTAATTAGAAGTATTCAACATTTTGATTGTGTGACTCTTAGGTGTAAATTCGGCCTGTGATTAATATCGAATATTAACATTCACACTTTACGTAGCAGGTGGTGTGGCTAGGGATGAGCAAATAGTTGATTTGGTTTGAAACCGATCAAAATTTTGAAACCAAAAATAACCATTCAAGAAACACAAACAAAAAAAAATCGATATTTTTAAACCAAAATCAA
This sequence comes from Allium fistulosum, assembly GCA_030737815.1. Lineage (NCBI taxonomy): Eukaryota > Viridiplantae > Streptophyta > Magnoliopsida > Asparagales > Amaryllidaceae > Allium > Allium fistulosum. The sequence continues at coordinate 1,032,528,335 of CM060902.1, forward strand.
CCAAACCAACAATATTCGGTTTGGTTTGGTTGGTTTTTTTGATTTATCTTGAAATAAATTAGATCTTCTGGTTGTTGATATAATATAAGACTAAAATAATTAATTGAATATATGATGCAAACATGTAGAAAATAAACTACTCTTTTAAAAATATTAATATGAATTGAAAAAAAAATAATGTTGTTATGAAAATATGGTAAGTAATAGGATTGCCAGTAGTAATTTTGTTATTTTGAATTAACTTAACTTTTGAATTTGGTTTAATTGGTTGGTTCGGTTTTCAAATATTAAAAACCAAATCCAACAAATAAACCACAAAAATATGATGTAGAAACCAAAACCAACCAATTGACTAACAAAACCGAACCGAACCGACCAAACTTAATTGGTTTGGTCAGCTAATTCGGTTTTAACCAATAAATGCTCACCTCTGGGTGTGGTATTATGGCCAAATTTATTGCTTATTTGGTATGCAATTTTTCTTTATTAAGTGTTACTCGGTAATGACAATCATTTACATAAATTCTCTTCATCAAAACAGGCTTATGGAATTTGGTAATGATCAAAATTCTAGTATCGTCCCTATTCACTTTTATAGTCAAAACACAAAGTTCTTGGTTCAATAATAACAATTATTATTAACTGAACTCCTCTGGCAAGAGATTTTGACTTTGAGTTGATTTTAGTTGATCGTGATACTAACCTCGTATAACGAGAAGATGAATCCTCTCTTGAATAGTGTTTCACTTCCAATACTTCCACTCGACCCAACGGTAGTCATTCGATGGTCATCGTGCCACGATTTACTATAATCAAAGCGAAACTTTCATATTAAAGATCAACAATAACTTAAGTCAAGAGAACTATGTAAATTAGTCATATCGATATTTTCTATTTGACCTTACTTATATTAACCAACAGAAAACTATCGAGTGAATCATTCCATAATTATACAATAACTATCAGTACGTAACCCTTTTATGCCCTAGCAGTCATAATTAATACACTGCCTAACATTCGGAAAGTGTTACGTATTTTAGCCTCAATAGATGTATCGATATCCAGTCTCGATACATCTTGACCAGGAATATTTAAAATGATGTTATTATACTATGATACAATATTCATGATTGCAACTATTTGTAATTACTATCACAAACACACTATTTATGAATTTTCCATTAAATATATTTTAATTAAACATTTAATTATTTATAACACATTGTGCTAAATATATAATAGAAAGAAAACACCTTTATTACGAATAAGAATTGATTATAGAGTTAATAATTTGCAATAAATTACATAATTGCCTCTAAGGCATACCTCTAACTTCATCAATCTCTCACTTGCACTTAGGGCCAATTATGGACTCTCAATCCCATCCCTTCATCAACTTCTCGTGAACCGATCTACTTATACCATTGGTGAATGGATTTGCTATATTGTCCTTGGTATCTACCCTTTGTATTAAGACTTCTTTCTTCTCAACGAATTCTCTAATGAGGTGGAACTTTCGAAGAATATGCTATGACTTCTTGTGTGCTCTGAGCTCCTTTGCGATCTGTATCACCGCTTTGTTGTCACAAAACAATGCCATCAGATTCTCTACATCGGAAATCACTCCGACCTCACTTAAAAACTTGTACATCCAGAATTCCTCTTCAGCTGCTTCATTGAAGGCAATGTACCAGGCCACCATTGTCGAATCAGCTATTGTTTCTTATTTGGAACTTTTCTAACTAACGACCATGTCCTTTAAGTGTAAAAATATAACCAGACACTGATTTACTATCATCAACATCACTCTAAAAGCTACAGTCAATATACCCCTTCACAAGGAGGTCTCCATTCCCGTATATGAGGAATAAGTCCCAAGTATTTCTTAAATACTTCAATATACATTCTACAGCTATCCAATGCTTTCCTCCACAACAAGACTGGTATTGGCTTACACATCCCAATGCGTATTCCACATCAAGTCTTATACGTAGCATAGCGTACATTATGGATATTATGGTTGAAGCATAGGGGATCCTCTTCATACTCTCTTTATCATCATTGGTATGAGGAGCATCTTTCTTAGTATGGACGATTCCAAATTGCATTAGAACATTTTCATACTTGGAAATCTTCATATTGAACCTCTTCAGGGATTGGGACAATCCCAACAGCCTCTTAGATCTATCTCCATATATCTTTATACCTGGTATATAGGTTGTTTCTCCCAAATCCTTCATGGAGAAGTTATTGGAAAGCCAACCTTTCATTGATTGCAATAGCGAAGTGTCACTGCTAATCAACAGAAGATCATCGACATATAGCACTAACAATACGATGCGTTGCCCTATTCTTTTCTGTATATGCATGCTTCCTCCGTGTTCTTATAAAAACCAAACAGTTTGATTACCTTATCAATATACTTATTCCAACTTCTCGAAGCTTGTTTGAGTTATAAATGGGCTTTAATAACTTGCAAGCTTTTTCCTCACTCCCGTTGACCCCAAAACCCTCTGGCTACAACATATAGGCGGTCGCTTCTAAATCACCATTTACAAAAAATGTTTTTACATCCACTAACCATATTTTACTGTTATAGAATGCAATAATAGCTAAAATAATCCAGATGGACTTAAGCATAGCTACGGTGAAAAATTCTTGCCATAATCAACACATTGAATTTGACAAAATCCTTTCGCAACTAGCCTAGCCTTATAAGTCTCACTTCTCCATCTGTATTTAGTTTTTTCTTAAAAGTTCATTTGCAGCCGATGGGTTTTATTTCTTTGGGCACGTCCGACAAAGTCCATACTTTGTTCCGTATATGGAATCCATCTCGGATTTCATCGCTCCAAGCTAGAGTGCAGAGCCTTTACTCGGTAGTGCTTGTTTGAAAGATAGATGAGTGTCATCATCTAAGACATAGTCCTCCTTCTCTCCATCCATGAGAAAACCATAGTATCTCTCTCATGTGCGAGATTCCATACTAGACCTTCTAATAGGTTGTGTGTTTTCGTATACAGGCGATCTCGGTTCTCCCACCAGTTTGGCCTCAGTGTTAACCTCTTGGATCTCATCCAAGTCTACAACCTCGCTGTTAATTTCCATTGATAGAAATTCCTTTCCTAAAAAGACAATGTATCAAGAAATAATAACCTTTTGTTCCTTGGTATCATAGAATATACACCCCATTGAGTTTTTGGGATATCCTATAAATTTACACAGTACTGATCTTGCTTCTAGTTTATTCGGATTAACGTTCTTAACGTAGGTCAAATAACCCCACACATTCAAATACTTTTTTTTGAAAGATTGATAAAAGGGCCCAGCCTAAAGTTTACATAAGAGAATCGGGAAATAGAATACTATACCCGAAAATGATTCAAAATTACCTAACCCTAAAACCCCAAGGGCAAACAACACCTCCATCGATTACAATACAGAAAAACTCAAAAATGGCGAACTACCGAGAGAGATTCTTGCTACGGCGGCTTCCATATCTTCATATCCTCCAAGTGGTTACTTTCAATAGTTTGCTTGGCAAGAGTCTCTTTCAAACTGTTGAGATTGCTTTCAATTTCATGGAGCTCTTTCGATTTGCCATTAAATATGCTATTAGTCTCTGGATCTTCATTATACTTTACCAAGTTGCAAACTTTATGACTCCAATTTTTGTTATTGACTTCCAATTCATTCTGGAGGTCAAAATTGTAGTGAAGCTTGCTGCTTATAAGGTTGCTTTGAGCTTCAGGTTCAATCTGGAGGTCGGATTTGCAGTAAAGCTTGCTACTTTCAGCAACATTGGCTGTCTCACATTCCACTTTGTTGGAAATTTTGCTGCTTTCACCCTTTTCCCACATAGATAAGTGATAAATATTGCCATTCAGTTTACTGATGTAGTGAAAATTACCGATCCTTTGCAAATTAAGGTCTAACTGCTTTGACTCGTTTTGAATCAGGGGAAACTTCAGCTTCAATGCCTCTTTGCTTACTGAGCGGTAGTTCCTACCAATATCAGGTGAGCAAAAATTAGAAAAGCTATTCTGATTATAATTATTATTAGTAATATATTTACTTAAGTCATGTTTTCTTCCCTTGTAGAGGCATCCTCTGGTATTGGATCTGAAATGGCCGCCTCCAGTAAATGAAGTGTTGGCATTGATAGTATCCTTCCCCAAATATAAAGTCCTATGATTGATATTCTGGAGATAATTGCCCCTGAAAATAACATTATTGATTTTCCCATTCTGTAAGTATGATCCCACTCCTGTTTCGAGATCTTCTTGATCATTATTATCTGAGAATAGTTGGTGATGTCGATTTCCATTTCTGCATTCTTTATGAATCAAAATTTGAAAGTTTGATTCAATGCATTTCCAAATTTGGATGGTATCTGTTTCCTTTTTTGTATGTAGTCTGGCATTCCTTTCCTTCCATATAAAGTATATGGTAGTAGTAAGCATGATGCTAGCTTCATTGAATTCTTTTGATTTGGTTTTGAAGTTTTGTCGGATGTGATGAATACATTCTTTGATGTTTTGAATTGGAATATTTTTGCTGAATTTGAGCTTGCTTTTGGCAATATACCAGATATGTCTTGAAAACTTGCAATCAAAAAATAAGTGTTATGCTGTTTCAATATCATTCTTGCAAAGGAGACACTTTAACTCATTATTTTTAAACCATTTGTTGCATCTATCTCTGGTTGGCAGTCTGTTCAGTAGAGAAAAGTAGGCACAGTGTGCCATTTTTGGGCAGTTAGCTCTATTCCAAACGACAAAATGCCAATCCATTTCAGTTTCAAATCTTTTTAAAAAATTACAAGTAGTTTTAAAAGAAAATTTGTCTTTCTTTGAGAGTTTCCATCTCCAGCAGTCTTCAGCCATATTTGGATCAATATCAATGCTTTCTATACTTCTTTTAAAAATTGAGGTTGCTGGATGAAGATTTGCATTCCAAATGTGATTTTGAATGATATGATCAACTTTTAAATTTGCACCTCCAAAATTTAGTAGATTATTCCAGCCTAATAAGCTAATTAATGACTTTCCATTGATCCAATGATCAAACCAAAGGCTAGTGTTTTTGCCATCTTTAAAACTTCTTTCCAATAATTTGATGCCAATATTTCTGCTTTTTAAAATGTTTTTCCATGAGCTTGAGTTGTGAGTTTTTGCTGGCATTGTCCAGAAATTTTTGTTTTCAGCATATTTATTTTTCATCCACTTTGACCATAAAGATTTTCCTTCTACAAATCTCCAAAAGAGTTTCATATTACAGGCTTCTTGAAGATCCTTGATATTTCTTAACCCTAGCCCTCCAAACTTTTTTGGTTTGCAGATTGTATCCCATGAGACTTTATGATACTTTCCTTTCCATATGAAATTTGCACACATTTTTTCAATTTTATGAATGGTTGTTTCTGGAATATTGTGAGTTTGAATCCAATACATTATGATAGCCGTGATGACAGTGTGTGTGAGTTCCAGTCTTCTAGCGATAGATAATAGTCTGCTGGACCAGCTTTCTAATTTCTCTTGAATGATGTTACAAAGTCTTGAGCAGTCCTTGTCAGTTATTTGATTTGTACTAAGAGGAAGTCCCAATATTTTACAGGCAATTGACCTTCTCGAATTTTAAGAGTGTTAAGAAATTCCTCTTTGTTCTCACATTTTTTGCTAAAATAAGCTTTGCTTTTACTCTCATTGATTTGAAGACCTGCATATTCTTTTAAACATTCAAAAACTTTTCCAATGGTATGGGCACTTTTCGAATCTGCATTTATAAACAAAAGCAAGTCATCAGCATATAATAAATGAGTGATATTAGGCAAAATCCTATTAATAGGTTTGAGATTTCCTTTAATTTGTCCGGTCTCCATTTGAAGAGTTAAAAATTCCATAGCAATTGCAAATAAGTGTGGGGAAAGAGGGTCCCCATGCCTAATACCTCTATTACTTTTAATAAACCCACAAGGTGAACCATTAATTAAGATTGAAAATGAAGCAGTTTCAATGCGTTCTTTAACTAGATTGCATAATTTTCTATGAAAACCCAATTGTCTCATCATGTGAATAATAAAAGATCTATTTATCTTGTCAAAAGCTTTGTGAATATCAATTTTAATACATACTTTATTTTTGCAACCTTTGTTCAAGCCTCTAATGATTTCATGTGCTAAAAGATTATTTTCAATAATAAATCTACCAGGGATGAATGCACACTGATTTTTAGAAATCAAGTATTTTAGAAATTTTTTAATTCTGTTACTTAAAATATTAGCAATTATTTTGTAAATAAAATTACAGCAAGAAATTGGTCTGTAATCCCCTAGCCCTAAAGGGATTTTAACTTTAGGAATTAGAGTGATAAAAGTATGATTACACATTTCAAATACTTGAGTTGGGGTTTCTTACCGCACCACACATCACATCTCATATATTGTTTTAGGCACGTATTTAGTGGGTAACAAGTTCAACATATGCACTACGGTTTCTAGCGCATATCCCAATTGGACAGAGGTAACCCAGCTTTACTCATCATGGAACCAACCATACCTAATAGGGGTTGATCTTCTATCCGACACACTGTTGTGTTGTAGAGTGTTCCTTCTCCGACACACCATTGTGTTGTAGAGCATAAGATGGAGTGACCTAAGAGATAATCACATTATCTTTTAAGTAATGTTGAAATTCCTGTCCAATGTACTTACCTCCTTGATCAGATCAAAGAATCTTAATCTTAAGATTCGTTTGGTTCGCTACCTCATTCTTATAGTCAATAAATTTCTACTAGACATTGGATTTGTTCTTCAAAAGATACACATATCTTAGTCTCGAGAAATCACCAGTGAAGGTTACAAAGTAAGAACTATCATCCTTAGTGATTTTAGGCACCGAGCCACATACATCACTATGTACAAAACCCAGAGTTCATCAACTCTTTCATTGCTTCCAAACTTCCAGTAAAGGGGTTTTGTTCATATTTCCTTTGAGATACGACTAGCACGTGTCGCTACACCAAAAAAGCCATTTCTCCATGGCTCTGGGTCGTTGCGAAATGATTTCGCCATGGCCCGAAGTCGTGGCGAGATGGGCAATGGCTAATATTTAGCCGCGGCTAATTTATATTTAGCCACAGCTTAGAGCCATGGCTAAATATTATAGTAGCAGTAAATCTCTTGGGCTAGAAACCGTTGTGGCTACTCATCATGGAACCAACCATACCTAATAGGGGTCGGTCTTATATCTTGGGCAGCTGTGTCAGGGAGCTTCAAATTTATTATAGTAGCAGTAAATCTCGAGCATTCCTGACTCTGGCAACAACAATGATTGGGAAGTGTAGTTTTAGCCTCCCAGTTTCAGTTTCATAAAGATAGCAGCAATAATGATGGTTTGTAATTTTGGCTTCTACCTTTCTACTCATACCAAGCAGTAAAGTCTCAAAGTGCACATATCAAGCAATGATAGTATACTCAACGACAACACTATTTAGGCTTATACTTCGCACAGTCTACATTAGTATGCTCAACCTTAGTTCAGTTAGTTTAGGTTTATGAATGTTAGGTCATTCTTTTAAAACTTCTAGAGTTAAGGACATGCTGGTCAGGGTTAAAGTAAAAAAGATACAGTTGAATTTTGAGATGCTTGTGGAATTTGGAGGGAATAACGATGCCAAATTATCGTTGAAGGTTTCATAAGTCCAATTATGCGTATGATCAAATATAAGAGAAGTTGCATGAAGTTCTGACGTACGAAAGTTAGGTTATACATCTTGAATTTGAAAAGAGAAAACAATGTCTGGCAATATGAAATTTTGGAAAGGGATGCATTAAGAAAAATAATATACCTTTGAGTACACTGTAGTTTCAAATTCAATTTTTTCATTTCTAACCTTCTCACCTTTTTTAAGCATTTTTCAGCTTCTCCTTTCAATCAGTCAAAAGATTGGGTCTTTCTAACAACTTCTTTCTGTCAACAAAAATAGAAGTAAGAAATGAATGCCATTATATGACATTTTAAAAAGGTAATGTAACAACAACTAACAGTACATATACATACATACATATACGTATATATAAAGTCTTGATAACAAAACAATTATCATGCTACAAAATTTATCATCCATCTTGCAAAGGTTGTCATGCTACAAAATTTTATATAGAGAAAACAAAACGTGCAAATCTATAGTATCAATGTATGTTCAGCATGGACACAAATCATGGGCAACAAGTTTGTAACTGAGGCAATTCTGAACTAGCAGTTCAATAAAAGTCTCATAACTGAATGGGTTGATATATTCAAATTAAGAGAGTAGTTCTACAGGAAAACACATATATTTGAATACACAAAACTAAGAAGTCTGCATAATTCATTGACTTACACTAAGGCATATATTTTGCATCCAACAAAAAATCCAGTACTTCTCATGTAGTTTTTTTTGCTGTCTGGGGATAGTTGGCATTTCCAGCACCATTCTAGTTTGGTACCTTCTTTCTCAAATGTCTATGACAGCTTCAAACGAACACAACTGAATAAATCATATAGTCAACACAAAAACTCCACACACCTACTGCTAGTAAGGAAAAGAATGTTGCAAACATCCAATTGAGCTATGCAGTGTAGCAAGTAGCAAGCACTGGTTGTCATTAGGAAAGAAAGAGTGCATTAGTAAGATTACTGCTGCTACACGGTATAGCCTTGATAACCTTAATCCCTAAATTAGTTCATACTTTATAGCGATGAGTGAATATACACATTGTACATACAAGTCCCAACTGTTGTTTCATGACGCCATTCACATTCTAATATACACAGTTGGTAAATTTGTTAGTGATACAATTTATATCAAACACTGAAAAAATGACCGCTAAAATAAGGTACATATGAAAAAAATACTTCAACTACCAATAAGGATTCAAAATATAAAAAAAAAATACCTTTACTTTGTGAAGATGATCCTTCCATTTTGAGAACAGTGAATAAACTAATTACAATAATTTGAGATTTTGAAATTAATTAGGACGAGGGATTGAGAAAGAGAAGGGTAAAAAATTGGGTAGAATGGATTAAAAATTAGAGAAGATGAAATGAAGGAGGAGAGAATAGCCAATCTAGGATTGTGCAAGTACAAAAATATATTTTCTTAAATAAAAATATATAAATATAGCTTGTGTATTTTAAAATTGCACAGGCTATAATACCTATTTAAAACTTGCACAATTTTAAATTGAACAAGCTATATCAAAATAGACATATTTTTACAATTAGTTTTTAGGGAAGCCTATTACTATAGTAAGTTTCTTTTGAAGCTCGTATCAAATAGTTGTCCCGGCATTAAGGTAAAAAATACTGTTGGATTTTGACATGCATGTGAATTTGGAGAGAATAACGGTGCCAGATTATAATTCAAGGTTTCACAAGTCCAGTTAAGTGTGTGATTGAATATAAGAGAAGTTATTTGAAATTTTGACATACGAAAGTTCGTTATACATCTTGAATTTGAAAGAGAAAACAATGTCAGGCAATATGAAATTTTGAAAAGGGATGTGCTAAGAGAAGCAATATACACACATTTGAGTACATGGCAGTTTTAAATTCAATTTTTTTTCATTTTTAAACTTCTCACTTTGTGTTAAGCAATTTTCAGCTTCTGATCCTTTCAATCTCTCAAAAGACTGGGTCTGTCTAACAACTTCTTCCTGTTAACCAAAATAGAAGTAAAAAATGAATGTCACTCTATGACATTTTAAAAGAGGTAATGTAACTACAATTAACACATACACATACATACATATAAGTATATATAAAGTCTTGATAAAAAAAATTTATCATGCAACAAAATTTATCATCCAACTTGCAAAGGTTGACATGGTACAAAATTTTATATGGAGAAAACAAAACATGCAAATATACAGTATCAATATATGTGCAGAATGGATACAAATAATGAGCAACAAGTTTGTAACTGAGGTAATTCTGAAACAGCAATTCAATAAGAGATTTATAACCGAATGAGTTGATAGATTCAATTCGAGGGAGTAGTTCTATAGGAAAATATAATATAAGATATATTTGAATAAATATAAAACTAAGATATCCACAGAACTCATGGGCTTACACTAAGACGTATATCCATCAAAAAATCCAGTACTTCTAATGTAGTTTTTTGCTGTCTGAGGATGGTTGGCATTTCCAGCACCATCCTAATTTGGTACCTTCTTTCTCAAATGTCCATGACAGCTTCAAAAGAACACAACTAAATAAATTATATAGTCAACACAAACACTCCATACATCTACTGATGGTAAGAAAAAGAAAGTAACAAAATTCCAGTTGAGCTATGCAGTGCAGCAAGTAGCAAACACTAGTTGTCAGTAGGAAAGAAAGAGTGCATTAAAGTAAGATTACTATTGCACTGTACAGCTTTGATAACCTTAATCTCTAAATTAGTTCATACTTTATAGTGATGAGTGAATACACACATTGTACATACAAGTCCCAACTACTGTTTCATGCTGCCATTCACATTCTAATATACACGTAGTTGGTAAATTTGTTGGCTATACAGTTTTCAAGTGGCAGTGTGCAGTTCTTTAAGTTCGATTTTCTATTGAATAAGACTAGACTACAGTATTACATTATACCGAAAAATGACTTGTTTGTGATTGCTGGTCAGTTTGAGTGAATGTCCACCGTCGAAATAACATGATTTGAATAATAGTGCTTGTCTTGTGGATATATTTTATTTTACAAAGAGCAATTTATTATGTGTGCCTTGAGTTACATCCAGCATTCACACATGTGTATCATTGCATGCTAATAAAATGAGTAATAACAGATGTGTTTGGATAATATGTATATCCTCAACTAAGATAATAAAGTTTAATCCATCTAAGAAGGAAAACAGCGATGTTGAATTCAAAAAAACAAAAGAAAAATGAATGTTCCAACAAATATTAATACATATAAATTTAATCCGAAAACATAATTACTCCTTAAATTTGCTAGAACCAAAAACATATTGACTAATTAAAAATTTAAATAAAAAATGTAGTCAATACAAATAATAGTCCATAGTTTTGAAAGCAAAATTACCGATTCGATCCTCCACTTGTAGCTATCATCAAATACCCATCAGGCTGAGTAATTCCAGTTTCCGCCTAATAAACCTATTTCTTAAAATGTCGATATTTACCCAACTTTAAACCCACCACGATAGACCCGATCGTGAGATTTCTACCAAACTGGCAGCGAGAGAAGGGGGTAGAACTTGCAAAATAGAGAGGTGGCGGCACTTATGAGGGAGAGGGGCTAGAGGCGTAATGAAAGATATAGAGGGGAGGTGGGATTAGGTCACGTAGTGCGTTTTTTGGAACAGAAATTCGATAATGTATTCTTTGGGAACGGTCGTGTGTAGTTTGAGCAGCGTAGGGGTCAAGCAATTTACAGGAAAATAAGGCATTTTGCAATGAACATGAACCGTGGTAAAATTGTAATGGGTCATAGCCGTTGCCAAATATTTAGCAACAGCTAAAATCATTGCAATATTGCCATAGCTCAAGGCTGTGGCGAATTTTCCGCATTGTGGCATGGAAAAATGAACAGTATAGTGTAGTTTGTCAAATGATTTAGAATCAAGTGATAGGAAAAAACTTTCGGTTTGCAATTTGTGTGGTCGTTTCTCACTTATATGACCTAGCCTACAATGGCAAAGATAATTATTAGTTATATTGTTATTTGAAGAATTACCCATAGAATAGACATAATTTGTATTGAACACATAAATGCTATTTCTAAAATACCATCACAGACTTTATTACCATCTAAAATACTGTTCATAACATTATTAACACAGTGAAAAACATAACCAGTCTCAAACAATTTAGACACAGAAATAATTCCACAAATATAGTCTTTAAAAAAATAGCAATTATTTAGTATCAACACAAATCCACTAAACAAACTGAAATAAAAGTTTCCAGCTGCTATTGCATCTACAATAGGTTAATCAGCAATCTGAAACCTCATTTTTTCCTTTGTCATCACTACGCCAATTCCTAAGCCCCTGTAATGAATTACAAATATGATTTCGGATCCAGTATCTAAAACCTAAGACAGTTTATTGATTGTAAAATAATTTTGAACCATAATATACCCGATGGAGCTGTAGAAGTATTCTGGTGCTTTTCTTTAACAATCTTCAAGTACTCCGGACATTTCTATTTCTAATGACCATTCTTGTGACAACGATGACACTCATCCTTATCAGTAGAGGAAGTCCTCTTACTTTTCTTGGTAACTCTCTTCCACTTCTTAGAACATTTTTAAGATGATGCACCATCCTTTACAACAGGCATAGTCCCTTGATCCTTGTTTGTAGACTCAACCGACCTAAACATATTGAGGAGCTTCATGAGATTCACATTCAGTCGGTTCATACTGTAATTCAATATGAACGGTTCATACTGATGTGTAAGAGGACCAAGGATCAAATCAACCTATAACTCATTGTTTATTGCTACGACCAATGTGAAAGCCAAATAATGTAGCCCTTCATCACACTACGTAATCGTCCACTTTCTATCCTTTAGTCATTTTGGTATTGAACAGCTTCTTCATAAGCCATACCTTGTGGAATGTGACTATTCACGAAATAAGGCTTTGAGAGTATTAAATATCTCATGCATAGACATGTTTTCATGATGCCTTTGCAACGGCTTGTCTAACATAGATAACATGAAATCCTAGGCAATCTCTAGGTCTGAGACCCATTACTCATAAGCAAGTCTAAGTTTGAGGTCTGCATCATGAGTGGGTTGTTCTTTAGGATCGCATGTAATATACAATCAACGACGCTCGTAAGTCAATGCTATCCTAATTGCTCTTAGCTAATCGATATAGTTGGGTCCAGTAAGCTTGTCACTTTTAGAAAATAGTTTTAAAGTTGACATTTTTTGTAAGTTTTAATAGGTAAATTATCAGGACAATATCATAACAGATGTTCTTATAGTATTAGTAAGGTTAAACCTATGTTTCATTTTACTAATAAGCCCCCACTATCCTTTTATGTTACGCTAAACCCTAAATCGAAACATAGAAGTCTTTCAACTTCACTATTAGGTGTTAGGACTCTTCTATCTTGGAATTCTGATATTAAGTTTGCTCAACAAGTCATAGCTCTAGAGAAGATGGATAACTCTTTATCGGTTGTATCAAATACAACTCCTAACCCATGGTACCTTATTCTAATTTCAGTTCGACCTTGAGTTTTCCCAACAAATTGAAATGAAATTATTCACTCGTACCTACCATACCGTGATAGCCTAAGTATATTATATGTACACTGAGTTTTCTCAACAAATACATATAGTTATCTTATCTCTACTATTCAATATGTTAATAATACTACACATAACATCTTATGCTTAAGTTTGCTCAACAACTAAGGAGTATGCAAGCAATTTATTAATATATATATATATATATGGTAGAGGACAATATTATATTAAAGATTCACAATCTTTAATATATTATATTAAGTGATATCGACTTATGAACAAATGCATTTCTAATGAAATACCCTTGTGATTTAAGTGTCGGATACATTGAGAATCACGGTACATGTACATTTACGTATGTATTTACCATAATTCTATTTAGGGTTTCTATAATGTTCCACCTTTAGTTTGACATTCATATCGTATAAGTTTCATTATTATATAACTTTTATACTTTGATAGCTTATATAATAATCTTATGTATAACATTATATTAATTAAAAAATATTTAATTAATTTTAATTAATTAACTTTTTAATTAATTGTTTATTATTCAATTTTAACATATTATATTGAATAATTATATATTATAATCTTTATAGTAATACATATAATATATATATATATTAAATTATTAATTAGCTTTTAATTAATTAATTTAATTAAACAATTTTAATTAATTTTTATTGATTTTGAAAATTATTTTATATGCATACCTGTATATTATACCATCTTGAATATTTCGAGACAACATAACATATACCACTATAAATTATACATGCATATATCTATATTATTTAATTAACTCATTTAATTAACTTAATTATTTTATTAATCTTATTAATAAATTTTAATTTTGAAATTGATTAAAATATTTTTTCCAAACATTTTGAAAATTTTTCATTATATTATAACTTTTATAATATATATGTCTATTTTAAAATGTATGTTTTTAATTTTTCAAAACAATTTTGGAAATTAACCCAAGGCCCAATTCAAATTGGGCATTATCTAATAGGGACGACCTTTGGGCTTACATATCTGTTCGGACCAGACTGGTAGCCAGGTAGGACAGAGTACTTGATTATCCTAACTCAATCCTTCGACACTACCCTTCTAGACACCATACTACTTGGGTTATGAGCTTAATTAGTTAGCCCTAACATGACAAATTTAGACCATATAGGCTATTGAGCTCTGATACCATTGTTGAAACTGGGACAACCCACAGCGGAGTAATTGGGTAAATTAAAAAAAATCATTATTGGATCTTTAATGGACCTATGTAATCTAATTCATTTAGAACCTTTTTAAATTTTCTGTTAAGAAAAATCGATATTTTACTTAAATTTAAAAGTAAGGTTTTATTTTATATAATTTGTATTATATTTTATATATGTGTATCACATACATATAGGTGTGTGCATGCATGTACAATAGGATAATGTCTACATGGATTGATATGTCAGTATGTATGGTGTTGCGATTTACACCAAAACAAACATATTAGCCCTTCGTGTATACAAATGGATTGTCTATGTGTGTGTATGCATAAAATTGTTTATACATACATACATACATATATATATATATATATATATGTAAACATAAATTATATAATTATTATAAAATATTGGTCATAAATTACAAACATAAAACATTTATTAAATTACATACACACATATATAAATATAATTAAATTATAAAATTATTTTAAATATTTGTTTGTAAAGTTATTTAGAATATTTATAATAGAAAATTCAAACTAAATTCATATATATATATATATATATCATAAATTAATTTAAATACATATTACATACAAAAATTGACTAGTTATAATTATATATATATAATTTATAATATTATATATATATATATATATATATATTGCTACTGCTTTCGACCAGAGATAAAAATAATTTTTTATTAATTTAATTTTCAGTTTTAAGTAATTTAATAATTAAAAACTTATAATTAATTAAAACCGTACGATAACAAAAAAATTTAAAAAAAAATAATTTTTGAAACCACAATGTATATTCTATATTATATAATTATTTTATAGAATTTTATACTATTTATAAATATATATACATATATTTTATTTATAAAATCAATTTTAAATTAAATAACAGTATTTATATATATAATAAATATTCAAAAAATTTAATTTTTTTGTAGATAGTGTTTCTAATAAAAAGAAATTTTGTAAAGCTTTAAAATGTATGTTAATGTGTTAAACTTTTAAATCAGATTTAATATTTAAAGTCATTTGATATGCTATAATTTTAAATTTAAAAATAATAATATTAATCTTTTTTATTTTTAGGCCAAGTGCATAGCAAGCAAATATGCATAAAAATAATCCTTTTATTTTAATATATACACACAATTATATATACAATGTGATAATCCAGCGATATACCAATTCATGATATTTCTAACAAAATAATGTATGGAAATAATGATCTTTTAAATGTTTATATATAATAGTAAACTAGAAGCATTCCTTTCAATAAAGCCCACAACTTGCATGTTGAAACGAAGAAGTAAAATCATTGAATCGAATTCCAATCCCCAAGTTGCTAGCTTCTGAAATACCTTACCACCTACGATTGTATTTAATTTAATTTGTATTTAAAATTCTCGAATATTTGAGGAGAGGGAGGGGTGTATTCGGCCAGCAAAGGAGAAGATTGAGGCAATCAAAAATATCTAAAATAAAGTGAGGGTTAAGATGTTTATATAAAGCAGAGATTAGAGAGTAAAAGTAGGATCGAGGTTCTTAATTTTATCCTACCCATTCACTTCTTTTAAACATTCAAACCCCTCATAAGCCGACCAAATGGTCGGCTTATCGTGCTCGCATCATGGTCGAAAATAGCAAGCTCCATATGGGCCTTAAATCCACTTCAAGTCTGAATAAGATTTATTGCATTTAAATCCAATTAAACGCGTATCGATATCGTATATCGATTAGTGTTTATATAACTATTATATGCATATTACTTAATATTTTTCAATACACATCAAATAAAATTTTATAATTAATATTTCATAAATATTAATTAATTTAATTTATTTATAACAAATCTAAATTAATTAAATCAAGTGGTAATTATGAGTATTCAATGTTTTGGTTATGTGACTCTTAGGTGTAAATTCGATAAACGAGTAATATCGAACAATTCAAATATTAACATTCACACTTCATTTAGCAGGTGGTGTGGCATTATAGCCAAATTTATTGCTTGTTTGGTTTCGGTAAAATAAAATTTTACTTTATTAAGGTTACCTAATAGTGGTAATTATTTACATCAATTCTATTCGTCAAAACTATATCACTTTGGAATTATGGAATTTGGTAATGGTCAAAATTCCAATATCATCTGTATTCAGCTCTATAGTCCAAACAAAAAGTCCTTAGTTCAATAATAATAATAATTATTAACCGAACTACTCCGGCCATAGATTTTGACTTTGAGTTGACTTTAGTTAACCATGGTACTAACCTCATATAACCGAGAAGACGAATCCTTCTTGAATAGTGTTTCACCTCTAGTGTTTTCACTTCCAATACTTCCACTTGACCCAACGATGGTCGTTCGATGGTCATGTACCATGATTTGACTATAACCAAAGCGGAGCTTTTATATTGAAGATGAATAATGCTCTTAAGTCAAGATAACTATGTAAATTAGTCACATCGACATTTTATGTCTAAACTTAGTTATATTTACTAATAGAAAACTATCGAGTTAGTCATTCCATAGTTATCCAGTAACTATCAATATGTAACCCCTTGTTGCCCCCAATAGTCATGAGTAATACAGTGCCCAATATTTGAGAGCGTTATGTACTATAGTCTCAATAGGTGTATCGATATCCAGTGGCCCTTCTTGGTTGACTATTCTCCAGATGTAACATCCCCCATTTTGAGGCCCGAAACTAAGCGCTACAGATAGTGCAGTCATCTATAGTGTTAATTCCCAATGACAAAATAAGATCGGTTAATTGTGTTTATGGCATCAAGAGCACATTAATATCAAAATTTTCAGAACACATTTCATCAATAAACTTTTAAATTTATTACATAATCCCATAAATTCCACATTCATAGAAAATATGATAAATACAATTATATTCCAAGAGTGACATATGAAGATACTCATTGGATGATCAAAGTCTAATTACTTGATAGTTATAGTTTATGTCATTACATTCATTCAAACAAAGCTTAAACTTTAAACAACACAGCGAAAATAAACTTCTAATATTAGCTTGCCTCCTACATGTCTCTGGAAGCTTATTCATTTAACCTGAAAACCCTATTCCCGGCCTACCCAAGTGAGCACCCGAGAGTTTAAGAGGAAAACAAAAACTTTGGATCAAACAAAAAGTCTGGGTGAATAATAATATACTATCTCGAACTAAAATATATATCTATTGAGACCACGCTGTAGAATGAAACAGGTTTTCCCCTCAATGGTTTCTTATCAAAATATGTCAATCTGAATATAAATCATGCAAGTGCAACTACAATGGTTAAAACAAAACATAATATGATCATATACATGCAATAGGGTAAATATGACTAGCCTGCCATTGAAGGATTATGCATTCCCAATGATTACCCACCTAAAAATTGTCTGTTTATCTCAAATCATAGTTTTTCTAGGGTCACTATAGGCTAAGTAATAACCTATCAGGCCGACCCAAGCCAAAACATAACCAGATGTCCAAAAACAATACAGTGAGCATATAAAGCTAAAAGTACATTTCTATGCGTACACATCTTTTAGTCTCACAATTGACAAAGCCCTACACACGGGAATCGCGGACCTTTACCAACCGGGGGCTAAAGGATGAAGCAAAGGGCACGACCCTACACTAGTCCCACTAAAATCTTATCTGGTTTTAAATCCATGAGTCGTATCTTTTCTGGTTTTGATCCGTTCAAGGCATCCTAGCACAATTGATCTATCTGATTTCCTGGATGCAATTCTACTCACTCAGGAGCTTTTCTGGCCATACTCACTACTGGAACAACCTAACTGGTAATTATGTTCCCAATTGCCAAGAAGCAATGATGGTTAATGAAGATGTGTGTAACGACCCCGAATTTTAATTACATTTAATTGATAATTAAATTAATTTTTGAATAAAAATTTGTGAAATTAAATTGATTAAGTGATGCGAGTTTCCCCGAATCTAAATAAAAATATATTGAATCATTTTAAAAATTTAAATATTGTATATATATGTATATATGTGAATATATATGTATACGGGCAGATATGAGTAAATTTGAATATATATGTATATATTTGAATTTGGATTGAAATCTTAAATAAATGGTTCAATAATAATTTGGATTTATAAATTAAATATAAGACGATAAATATTAAAGTAAAATAAATATTTAAGCTAGAAATAAATTAGTTAAAATTTAACAACATATAAAAATAGAAATTTATTTATAGTAATAAGACCCGAAGCAAGTATATTCAAGTTTGCAAAACAAAAGAAGGTAGCATTTTATATATATACAAGTATGTATACTTGTAAAATGAAGAAATACAAAGCAATGACAAAACAAAGTTTTATATATAAGTATGTACATTGCAAAGGAAGAAAGATAAAAATACATATTTTGTACAAGTAATAAATGCCATATCCTATAGCTACCACAACACTATCATATCAGCCGAAAAGAAACAAAAGATAAGTATGAACAAGTAAAAGAAGCCACCAGATCATACTCATGCATTGTACAAATGAAGAAAAAAGAATACAAGTTTGTACAGCCAAAATGGAAATAGGGTAAGTGTATGGTACAACACCATTAATGCCATCATCTCTTTAGCCACCAAACCAGACATCAGTAGACAAAGCAAGGAAAAAAATCTCTGATTTCTTTTGTACAAAACAATATTATAACCTGTGAGCTTTCTTCTTATACAATCACTAACTCTTCATTAATTCGTCCATTCTAAACTGAAGTGAATATCAACTAAAAACTTCAACAAAATTCAATAAAAACAACAATCTACTATCAATACACATTCCAGAAAATAAAAATAAAGAAGGCTTCAGCAAGCTAGAACCTGGGGACTTTAAATCCAAAGCCTGAGACAAAGCAAAATCTGTAAAGCAACTTCAAGAAATGCAAAGCTTCATTCAAGTTTCAATTTGCATTCAAAACAAACTTCAAATCTGCAGTTGCAAACAAGAAGGGTCCTCTGTTCTTCATCTTTACAAGTGAGCAAACTTCATTTTTGAAACCCATTCTTTTGATTCTAATGTCTGTGATGAAGATGCCTTGGAAAATGATAAATGCTTGTGTATATCTACACCTATATATCAGCAAGTATATATACATAGTTCTGTACATGTCTGGAAAATAGGGAAATGAAGCTTCTGTTCACAGTTTTACAGGCTTTTGAATTTATCCAAGAAAACTCGGGTTTTCTTTAACTAATCTCTAATAACCTTTAACATTTGAATGAATCATGTGTTGAAATATAGACTAAGATCCAAGAATAATTAAAGTATGTTGGTTATAAATTATCTGGCAAATTTAGAAAGAAAAAAAAATAGAGGCTTCAAATATGAATGCTTTGTTATTAGCTACAGACCCAAAATTTTCAGATTAATTCCTATCTTCTTAAATACTCTACATTAGGCCTTGGATTCTAAAGATAAAATGCGAATAATAACATGATCTTGTTTTAAAAAAAACAGTTTAAGGTAAAATTATTTAATAAATGAACTGTAAATATTGGGATTACAGTAAAAATCAAGTTTTGGCTAAAAATCAACAACAACAATTTCATCTTTGAATTATATAGTCTGATTTATCCAAACGAATCATGAATTTTAGTGAAAATCTTGTAATTTTTAATATTGTTTTGATCAAGAATTTGTGAGTTTCTCGGTTTTGGGTTTTTGGGGTATTGCCGTTGAACGGCGTCGATTGAAGCTTCGAGTTTTGGCACGAAGAAGGCTGGAGTAAGGTATAGTGATGGAAAAATACTGTTGGATTTTTCTTTTGTCTGTGATGATCAGAATTGGTCATACTAGGGTTTAAGGACTGGGGTAAGTTGAAGTTGCTTTTCGAACTCGAGTGATGCAAATGAGGTACCGGAGTGGACCGGACTTCGAGGAAAGACGAGTGGGATGGTGGAGCAGCTGTAGGGGGTGATCGAAAGACCTCCGGTGGCTAGAGGTGGCCACGCGGGGTGGATTTGGATGAATTGGGTTAGTTCCAGTTCGAGTGTAATGCTCAAATCGCGAACCACGGCGATGTAGTAGGTTCTGGAGGGCCAGCTAGCTTGCGATGGTCATGGTCGACTTATAGGTGGTGGTGAGATCGATCGGAGAAACTCCGATTGTATGTGCATGTGCACGTGTCATTGAACGTGAGTCAGGGTCGATGGTTGGGGAAGAAGAAGATTACTCAAAGTCGTTCTCGGGGGTTTAAGATGTTGGCTCGTGTGTCGATTCGAAGTACGTTTAAGTTATACCAGGTTTAACACTTAATCAAATTTTAAGTTGAAAAAAATTACATGTATACGGGTAAGTTTTGGTTAAAACTCGAAGCAGGGAGTGTGCTTTCTCGGGTGATGCTGGAAGCAGGTCTCATGTAGGCATATAAAGGGAACAGTTTTAAACTTTGAAACCCATTTCAAAACATGTTAACACTTATATTTTAAACAGTTGTTTTGGTTTAAAATTTGTATAAATAAAGGATTTAAGAAGAATTTTAATTAAAGTAATTAATTAATAATTCAAGCTAATTAATCAAGTAATAAATGAATGGTTAAATAAAAATAATAGATACTTGGTGAAAGTAATTAGGTGGTTGATAAATTAAAAAACCACCCAATTTATTCATCTTAGTTGTAGATGTTTGCTTTCTATTGAATGCTATGTGATGGATTGATATATTTGATATGTGATTATGATGCTATGAATTGCTTTATGCTGAACTGTGACACCTGTGATAAATATACTGCTATGAGAATGTGAGAAACCCTTGGCCCGCAAAACGGCACTTGAATTTCGATGCGACAGGGAGTCGGATTCCAGTTGGTTATCCGAAACCCACATCGAATTGTAATGATGAATCTTTGTGACTCATAAATTTATTTTATCTATGAATCTGTGAATGAAGATAAGCGTTATCGATTTTACCGCTTATCGATATATCTGTGATGATTGATGCTGTGCACTATTGTGTGAAACCCCTGGACTACACCATACACACACAAATATGGATTTCACGTGGAAATCGGTTAAGTCACAGATGATGTAAGTTTAATGTTTTTGAAATTGAAATTTTAATTTCAATTGATTTTGAAATTGGAAATTCGGGTTTAAAGTGAAAAGCTTTTGAAATGGAATTTCAAAGATAAAAGTTATTTTCGAATAATTAATCGAGTTTTGAAAATTTAAATAATCTGATTTAAATTTGAATTCGAGTTTGAAATTGAATTCTATGATTTGAAACTAGGGATTAAAGATGATGTACAAGTTATATATGGGTTAAACCATTTTAAATGTATTGATTTGGGAATTTGAATTTAATTCAAGGGTTTTAACTCGTGTAAATATAACTGGATTTTTCCGAAACGAAAACTACTTGTTTTCAAATAATAATAGCTTCCATTTTAAGAAAGGATTTCCAAATTGTGTTGAACGGTTTCAAGTTTGAAATAGAATTGAAATGTTTTGAAAACTATGAAATGAGTCTTTGATTTCAAAGACCGGATGAGTTAATCTAACTTGAAATAGAATTGTTTTGAAAGCTATAAGTTAAATCTTGATTTAAAGATTTAACGAGTTAATCCAATTGAAATGGAAATTGTTTCGAAATCCATGAATGTATCTTTGTGAACGGGGTAAACTTTGTGAATTGAATCTTTTTGTTTAAAAGGTTAAAAGTGTGGAAATTGTTTAAACCATTGAAGGTTTTTGAAATGAATCTTTTTGTTTAAAAGATTGGAAATGGTAAATTGTTTTAACCATTCGAATGAAAAGTTTTGGGCTTTAAGCTGTGATTTAACTGAGACCCCAGTATCCATATGATTTTTAATTGCGCTCGTTATTCGGTTTAGCCAGGAGAAGACCTTTATGTCATATATCCTATTTCGAATAGTGTTACGACGATATGGATAGCATTTGAAGACCGGTGGTGAAGACCGGGTATTTGCGAGAGCGATAGGATGACCTATCGATTGTCTCTGCACTGAGTAGCTACGGTATAGAGATTCCCTAAGTGATGGGAAGTCCGATCGAGATTGTGAATACCCGGATTTGCAAGGGCTTCTTCGGAAGTGCCTTCGGTTCTGTTCGAACCCGGAACAGACTTGTATGGATGTGTGTCTGACATTACACTTTGAGATGTAAAGCTGGTTTCTATCAAATACATTTCTGTTGGTGGCGGAGAATTTATTCTCTTAGCTTAACACCCTTCTCTGAGACGTACGAGCTCAGAGGTTATGTAGTTGATGGTTACTAGTGATACATTCCCAATTTGGTAATGTGGCATACGAAGTGCTGCTGATCATTTGTTGATCGAAGTGTGGCTTTGTGAAAAAGCGTGGCTTTGTGAAAAAGCGTGGCTTTGTGAAAAAGCGTGGCTTTGTGAAAAAGCGTGGCTTTGTGGACGAGACTTCATCGAGCCTCACAACCCGGTAATGGTCGAAACAGGAATGTGGCAACAAAGGTTTGTAGGGGTAGCGCCCCTAGGGTATGTCATTTCCTTCTGGATAAAAGGTGATATCATGGTATGGAGCCCAGATATTTTACCTATGTGGATGCTGCACAGTTATTATACTTTGTGGTTGTTGTTTATGATCGAGGGCCCTCGGATAAAGGTCGGTAACGACCGGGGGATGACATGACTCGTGTGTTAGTTACCTAGTTACAGCTGTACAGCGTGAGGTAGCGTCAGTGTGTTAGTTACCTAGTTACAGCTGTATAGCGTGAGGTAGCGTCGGCCTTTTGTTTGCAGAGATCCGGTTAGGATCCGGGGCGTCTTTCCAGAGGCGTTTCTATTTTGGTAAGGAAGTTCCTTAGCCTGATCATTTGTTGGAAATCCAAATAAACAATACGAACCCTGTACGGTTTTTAGTTGTATTACCTGCTATGGAATGTGGCGGTAACCTGCTATTGAACGTAGTAGCTATAGTAGGCATACAGTAATGTTGTATGCTGGCTAAGATTAATATTATATTTTCGAAATGGTTTTTGACACTATGCACTAATGATAATAATATCGAATGATTTTTGCGTAGTAAGCATTTTTGACTATCATAAGGAGAAATCTCCTCCAATTCTGCGATTGCATTGTGTGTGTGGCGGGAGGCCTTATGGTAGTTTCATTTTCGAAAAGCATTGCGGATTTCAATGTTTAAAATCCTTTTGTGTTTATTTAAAGATAAACTGTTTTTGTTGCTCACACCAGTCCCATGACTGATCCGGAGTTTATTGTTCCCTTCCTAAACTCTGGGTGCCCACTATTTTCCACACGGGCAGTCTAGAGTTGGGTTTTTCAGATATTCAGGTTTAGTAGATTATCTGGAGCTAGTTCATTCATCGGAGTTGCTTATCTTGGAGTTGTGGATTCATTCTTGTCTGAAGATCATTTTGGAGTTATCACTTCTATTGATATCGTTCCGCTACTGATGTTATCTTTTCTTTTCCGCTGCTATTTCTTGTATCATATCTCTGATGTATATAGATATTCATTGTATCATTGTTGTATCTGGATATTGTATCAGATGTTGTATATCTATATTTTTTTTCTGTTGTGTTGTTTACTTAATGTTGTTATAAGCTCCGGCGACTCGGATTTGAACGGTCGAATCTACGGCATTCGAGTACGATGTAAAGTATGGATGTCGATTTTCGAACGCGAAAATCCGTATCGTTACAATGTGAGTATGACAATGATAAAATATGTAAATTTAAATGATCAAATGATAACAAGAACATATAACATCATTTATCAAACTATGTTCAGTCAATAGTTACTTCCATAGCAAAATGACTTAAGTTTAAGTAATAATTTACTTTGGCAAAATCCATATAAAATTAGGCTAAAACGCTATTTCATTTCCTTGAAACATTTCCTTTAGAAATGATATAACACTTGAAATCATTCTTAAAACAAGGAAACATAGCCCTAAATACTTAGCCAAATCTTATGTCAAAGCACTATAATATTTACATAGCTTTTAAATAACTTGCTATCAAAACAGAGAAGTCGAGCCTTTAGAAATCATGGCCATCGAGCCCTTAAACATGGCTATTAGATTTATGAAACATAAGGCTATCGAGCCTCTAAAACATGGCTTTTAGTTTGTGAACATAAGGCCATCGAGCCTCTAAAATATAGCTTTCAAGTTTGTGAACATAAGCCCGTCGAGCCTCTAAAACATAGGAAAATATGTGGTGCCGAGCCTCTAAAATACTTAGGCAAATATAAGGTGTCGTGTAACGATCCCGGATTTTTACTAAGTTTAAAGTGATAATAAATTTAATTTTTGAATAAATTATTTGTAAACAAATTTGAGTTCTCCAAATTCAAATAAAATATGTGTTGAATCATTCGAATTTAAATCTTGTATATACATGTGAATATATATGTATATGTGCATATATGAGTAGATTTGAATATATATATATATATATTGGTTTTGAATTCTAATTTTAAGTAAATGGTTTAAAAATAATTTGAATTTATAAATAGATATATATATAAGATAAATTATAAAATACAAAGTAAACACTTCAGCTGATATCTAACAACATATTAAAATAGAAATTTATTTATATTATAAAGTAATATTACCAAGCATAAGACAAAAGAAAGAAATATGTTCATGGAAGCAAATGAAGATAAATATGTAAGTATAAAACCAGACAACAAGATATAAATATCTATAAGCTTGCAAAAGAATATATATATTCAAGTTTGTACATGGAAATTAATGCAAGCCACCATAAATAATTATCTCAGCCACCAAAGCAAGAAAAATCTCTGGTATATGGTACAAACAAAAAAAATATCACCCTGTACTCATTTTATATATATCAGCCTTCCTCATTTCGGTTCGTCCATCTAAAATTGAGTAACCTCTAAAGCAAATATTATTTCATACTTAAACAAAATTCAACTTAAACAACTTAAACTCCAGCTCAACTCAAATCAGAGAATTAAAGAGAAAGATTTCAGCTTGCAACTTTCACAACCTATTTCAAGCATAAAAGAAGAAGCTCTGTTCTTTCTTCTGGAAATCACTGTGAGTAACATCACCTTTTTAAAATTTAAGAGTATGAATCTGTTGCACGTAAATCTGTGAATTAGTATGCTTGTGTATATATATAAATTCCCTGAGTATATTTAAATGATGGATGTTTGTCTTCTGTAATATCCTGTTCTTTGTTCCAAGCATCAGTTTGATTTAAAAATCATTTCCTCTTGATCTAAGCATAATTTGGATTCAAGATTTGAATAAAACTTGGTTGTTTTATCATAAGCTTTAATTTAAAAATTTATTTAAGCTAAACAATTTAGTATTTTCTCTGGAATCCAAGAAAACTGGGCAAACCTTAACTTAGTCAAAAATTCAAACATTTTAATTTACGATTTCAGGTATATATACTGAATTCGTATACATTAACATGATTTTTAAAGTTAAAATCATAATTTTTAGAGCTAAGGTGGAAGAGCAGTTCGACGTCGAATTGAAAATGGAATTTTGCCAAATTCCGGCGATGGGCAACGTTCTGGAGGCCGGGGTTCCGCGTGGAGGTGGAGGAGCCTACGGCGATGGTGGAAAAAATGGTCAGAGATGTACTCGATCATCGAGGTGGAGGCGGCAAGCTTTGGAAGTCTGGAAACCTAATTTTGTCGAGAGTTAATGTTTTGATTCGTTCGTCCTCTATAATGGATCGAGTGCTATGAAACTTTGGGTGATGGTAGGGGGGAGGTTGATGAAGTGGTGGCCGGAGTTTCAGAATCGTTGGTGATCGGAGCTGCGACGGCAAGACAAACTTTTGGTTGTCGTTTGGGTCGAGGTTGATCGAGCCATGCTCGATTTTGATTGAGGGTATGTTTGAGTATTTGATCGATCGGGGTTCGAGGTCGTGATCGTTCGCGACTTGCCGGAGGTCTCGCCGATCATCGGAGTGTCGTTGAGGCCTTGTGTACGTGCACGGCTACGCACTATGTCTGGTGAGGAGTTCGTGGGAAAGCGACTCGAGTTGATACTCGAGAAAGGATGGATTGCCTCGGGTTGGAAAGCGAGATTCTCGAGCCTGAAAACAACAGTTTATTAAGTTTAAAACTTAAACTAAACACGTGAGAAGGAGAATCAACTCGGGAAAATGGAGGGGAAACTCGGGGTTTAACTCTAGTAAACAAGCACTTTTCTCGGGTTTTGTTTTAAAATGCTAAGCTTAATAAAAATTTAAGTTAATTCATCTTGGTCAATTTAAGATAACATTAAAGCTTTTCATGTTAGTAATAATTTAATTTCAAAGTTATTAAGGAAGATTTTTAAATGTTAATTACTTATTATGATTAATTAAGGATAATTAATCAAATGGAGATTAATTAAGGATTAATTAATAAATGAGATTTATTAAGATTAATTAAAGATTAATTAAAGTGGTAATTAATGATTAATTTTTATGAGATGATTGCTTAATGGTAAGTAATTAAAGGTTTAATTTCTTAAAATAATTAATTAAGGGGTTAATTAATTATGTAATTGGTTTAGAGGTTAATTTAATTAATGGGAATAATTTATTAATTAATTTAGGTGTTGGATAAATTAATTTATATCAAATGATTTGTAATTAATAAATCAGGATTGGATAATTAATTCATAAGTAATTAATTTAATTGGAAATAAATTGAATTAATTAGGATTAAACAATTAATTAATCCTGCTTATAAATGATTATTGAATGCTCGACCTTATTTATGAATGATTGTATTGTCTGAGATGCCTTGAATCGATTGTCCTATCTGATCTATGATATTTTGTTCTGTGGATTGAGCTGTGTATAATTTATTCATTTATTTGTGATACATTTGTGTATTATCTATGAATCTGTGAATGAACGATAAGCATTATAGTCTATACCGCTTATCAACTATATTTCTGTGTTTTAATCTGTGATGATTGAATGATGTTGCACTATTGTGTGTTAAACCCCTAGACTACACCATACACACACAAATATGGATTGCACGTGGAAATTGGTTAAGTCACAGATCTTTGAAATAGTTTTAAAATTGAATTTTTGAATTCAAATGGTTTTGAAAATGGATCGGATTTAAAGTGGAAAGCTTTTGAAAAGGGATTTCAAAGATTAAAGTTACTTCGAATA
The DNA here is from genome assembly GCA_030737815.1 of Allium fistulosum. Classification (NCBI taxonomy): domain Eukaryota; kingdom Viridiplantae; phylum Streptophyta; class Magnoliopsida; order Asparagales; family Amaryllidaceae; genus Allium; species Allium fistulosum. Next base: position 1,032,556,026 of record CM060902.1, read on the forward strand.
ACTTTATTTAGTTTTGAAATTTGATTTAAATTTGCATTCAAAAATTGAAATTGGATTCTATGTTGAGAAATCATGATGTAAAAAGGGTATACAAGTTTATATGGGTTTTTAAACCATTTTTTTAAGTATTGTTTGGGAATTTGAATTAACTCAAAGATTTTAATTTGTATAAATGAGATCGGATTTTTCCGAAATAAAACTGTTTGTTTTCAAATGATAAAAGCTTTCATATAAGAAATGAAATTCCAATTTAAATTAAAGGAATTTCAAGTTTGAATTGAAAATAGTTTTCCAAGTTACGAATAAATCTTTGGAAACATGTTTTGAAAGCTATAAGTTAAATCTTTGATTTAAAGATTTAATGAGTTAATCCAAATTGAAATGGAAATCGATTTGAAAATCTATGAATAGATCTTAGTGAAACTGGGTGAACTTTGTGAGATGAACCTTTTTGTGTAAAAGATTAAAATGGTAATTTGTTTAAACCATTTGAAAGAGAAGTTTTGGGTAATAAGTTGTGACTTAACTGAAATCCCAATATCCATATGTTTTAATAAATTGCGCTCACTATTCGGTTTAGCCGGGAGAGGACTTTGTGTCATATAACCCATTCCGAATAATGATACGACATAAATGGATAGCATTTAAAGACCGGTGTTGAAGACCGGGTGTTTGCGAGAACGATAGGATAACCTATCGATTGTCTCTGCACTGAGTGGCTCTGGTATAGAGACTCCATATGTGATGGGGAGTCCGATCGGGATTGTGAATACCCGGATTTGCAAGGGCTTCTTTGGAAGTGCCTTCGATTTTGTTCGAACCCGGAACAGATTTGTATGGTTGTATGTCTGACACTACACTTTGAGATATAAAGCAGATTTCTTTCAAATACATTTCTGTTTGGTGGCGGAGAATTTATTCTCTTAGCTTAACACCCTTCTCTGAGACGTACGAGCTCAGAGGTTATGTAGTTGAAGGTTATCAGTGATATACTCCCAATTGGGTAGTGTGGCATGCTAAGTGTTGTTGTGTGTTGCTGATCATTTTTTGATCAAAGCATGGCTTTCGTGTAAAGCGTAGCTTTGTGGATGAGACCTCATCGAGCCTCACACCCCGGAAATGGTCGAAACAGGAAATATGCGGCAAAGGTTTCAGGGGTAGCTCCCCTAGGGTATGTCCATTCCTTCTGGAAAAAAGTTGTATCATGGTATGGAGCACAGATATTTTACCTGTGTGGTTGCTCCAATCTAATTTACTGTGTGATTGTTGCTTTGTGATCGAGGGCCCTCGGATAAAGGTCGCAAACGACCGGGGGTGCCATATCTTAGGTTTACTTCCCGAGAAGGGGGTAACCGGCCTTGTGTTGGCAAAGAGCCGGGTAGGTTCTCGGGGCGTCCCTCCAGAGGCGTTCCCATGTGGCAATAGGAAGTTCCTTAGCCTAACCATTTGTTGGAAATCCAAAGAAACAATACGAACCCAGTACAGTTTTAGTTGTAGAACCTGCCATTTAACATGGTAGCTATAGTAGGCATAGTATAATGGTACCTATGCTGGCTAAGATTAATATTATATTTTCAAAATGCTTTCACACTATGCACTAGTGATAATATCAAAGAGTTTTCTCGTATTAAGCATATTTGACTATCATAAGGAGAAATCTCCCCCAAGTATGCGATTGCATTGTGTGTGTGCCGGGAGGCCTTATGGTAGTTCCATTTTTCAAAAGCATAAACGGTTTTCTTTTATAAATCTTGTTTATTTAAAAGCAACTATTTTGTTTACTCATACCAGTCCCACGACTGACCCGGAGTTTATTGTTCCCTTCCTAAACTCTGGGTGCCCACAATTTTCCACACGGAAGTCTAGAGTTGGGTTTTTCAGATAGTCAGGTTTAGTAGATTATCTGGAGCTAGTTCAGCTATTGGAGTTGATTCATCAAAGTTGCTTATCTTTGTGAGACATGATGGTGGTTCGAGCTTGATGTTGAAGTTGTTGGACGCATTCTCTTTTAAAGATCGCTTGGAGTTATCACTTCTGTTGTTTCCGCTGTAACATTATTATTTGTCTCTGATATTCTTGTATCATATAGATATCATTGTTGTATAACATATTTTGGATATTGTATCATTTGTGATGTATATGATATCATTCATTTCTTTCTTCCGCTGTGTTGTTATACTTAACGTGTTATAAGCTCCGGCGAGCCAAATTCGGCGTTTGAATCTGCGGCATTCGAGTACAAGTGAAGTACGGGTGCCGATTTTCGAAGGCCGGGTCAGGATCGTTTCATTTGGTATCAGAGCTAAGGTTGAACTTTAGCTCAGGAGTATAACACATTAAGTAGCTCATTGGAGATAGGGTGAAGTATACCCTAGAATGAGTAATCCCTAAGATATCTGTCTGTATACCTCAGTAAATTCTCTTACTATCCACTGATAGTAAGTATGAGTGCAAGAAGAGGATGAGATAGGGGATAGGGGAATACGACTATAAATGGTCAATACCCTATGACAACAAAGAAACATTCTTTTCTCTATCAATCTCTTTTGTTCAACATCTCTTCTCAATTCTTTGATAGTTCTTGGTAGATCCAGGAAGAAGATTTGATATATTTGCATGGGACATAAACTCCAAATAGGTCACAATTGTTTGTTTGGACGAATTGGTTGCTTTGGTTGCTATGGTTGATAGGTACACTTTAGTTTCTAAATTAAAAGGTTTTGGAATTGTATCCATATATCTGTCTATTTTTGGGTCCCAATATATTCTACGAATGGTTAGTTATCCCTTCGAACTGACCAATGCCCCTGCATTTTTTGTAGATCTGGATAACCCGAGTATCTTGTGGAAAAATTAAAAAGATTCGTTCCCGTAACTATTATTGATATTCTGATTTGGTAAGCTAAATGCAGAATAGATGATCAATTTAATTTGATGAAACATTCTTCATCTATTCTTTTGTTGTCTCCCCACTTTCAAATTTCGAGGATGAAATTTCTTAAGGGGGAACCTGTAACGATCCCGGATTTTTACTAAGTTTAAAGTGATAATAAATTTAAATTTTGAATAAATTATTGGTAAACAAATTTGAGTTCTCAAAATTCAAATAAAATATGTGTTGAATCATTCGAATTTAAATCTTGTATATACATGTTAATATATATGTATATGTGCATATATGAGTAGATTTGAATATATATATATATATATATTGGATTTGAATTTTAATTTTAAGTAAATGGTTTAAAAATAATTTGAATTTATAAATAGATATATATATAATATAAATTATAAAATACAAAGTAAACACATCAGCTGAAATCTAACAACATATTAAAATAAAAATTTATTTATATTATAAAGTAATATTACCAAGCATAAGACAAAAGAAAGAAATATGTTCATGGAAGCAAATGAAGATAAATATGTAAGTATAAAACCAGACAACAAGATATAAATATCTATAAGCTTGCAAAAGAAGATATATATTCAAGTTTGTACCTGGCAATTAATGCAAGCCACCACAAATAATTATCTCAGCCACCAAAGCAAGAAAAATCTCTGGTATATGGTACAAACAAAAAAAATATCACCCTGTATTCATTTTATATATATCAGCCTTCCTCATTTCAGTTCGTCCATCTAAAATTGAGTAACCTCTGAAGCAAATACTATTTCATACTTAAAAAAAAATTCAACTTAAACAACTTAAACTCCAGCTCAACTCAAATCAGAGAATTAAAGAGAAAGATTTCAGCTTGCAACTTTCACAACCTGTTCCAAGCATAAAAGAAGAAGCTCTGTTCTTCTTCTGGAAATCACTGTGAGAACATCACCTTTTTAAAATTTAAGAGTATAAATCTGTTGCACGTAAATCTGTGAATTAGTATGCTTGTGTATATATATAAATTCCCTGAGTATATTTAAATGATGGGTGTTTGTCTTTTGTAATATCCTGTTCTTTGTTCCAGGCATCAGTTTGATTTAAAAATCATTTCCACTTGATCTAAGCATAATTTGGATTCAAGATTTAAATAAAACTTGGTTGTTTTATCATAAGCTTTAATTTAAAAAATTATTTAAGCTAAACAATTTAGTATTTTCTCTGGAATCCAAGAAACTGGGCAAACCTTAACTTAGTCAAAAATTCAAACATTTTAATTTACGATTTCAGGTATATAAACTGAATTCGTATACTTTAACATGATTTTTAAAGTTAAAATCATAATTTTTAGAGCTAAGGTGGAAGAGCAGTTCGACGTCGAATGGAAAATGGAATTTTGCCAAATTCTGGCGATGGGTGACGTTTTGGAGGCCGGGGTTCCGCGTGGAGGTGGAGGAGCCTACGGCGATGGTGGAAAAAATGGTCAGAGATGAACTCGATCATCGAGGTGGCGACGACAAGCTTTGGAAGTCTGGAAACCTAATTTTGTTGAGAGTCAATGTTTTGATTCGTTCATCCTCTATAATGGATCGAGTGCTACGAAACTTTGGGTGATCGTAGGGGGAGGTTGATGAAGTGGTGGCCGGAGTTTCAGAATCGTTGGTGATCGAAGCTGCGACGGCGAGACAAACTTTTGGTTGTCGTTTGGGTCGAGGTTGATCGAGCCATGCTCGATTTTGATTGAGGGTATGTTTGGGTATTGGATCGATCGGGGTTCGAGGTCGTGATCGTTCGCGACTTGCCGGAGATCTCGCCGATCATCGGAGTGTCGTTGAGGCCTTGTGTACGTGCACGGCTAGGCACTGTGTCTGGTGAGGAGTTCATAGGAAAGCGACTCGAGTTGATACTCGAGAAAGTGATGGATTGCCTCGGGTTAGAACGCGAGACTCTCGAGCCTGAAAACAACAGTTTATTAATTTTAAAACTTAAACTAAACACGTGAGAAGGAGAATCAACTCAGGAAAATGGAGGGGAAACTCGGGGTTTAACTCGAGTAAACAAGCAATTTTCTCGGGTTTTGTTTCAAAACGCTAGGCTTAGTAAAATTTAAGTTAATTCATCTTGGTCAATTTAAGATAACATTAAAGCTTTTCAAGTTAGTAATAATTTGATTTCAAAGTTATTAAGGAAGATTTTTAAATGTTAATTACTTATCATGATTAATTAAGGATAATTAATCAATTGGAGATTAATTAAGGATTAATTAATAAATGAGATTTATTAAGATTAATTAAAGATTAATTAAAGTGGTAATTAATGATTAATTTTTATGAGATGATTGCTTAATGGTAAGTAATTAAAGGTTTAATTTCTTAAAATAATTAATTAAGGGGTTAATTAATTATGTAATTGGTTTAGAGGTTAATTTAATTAATGTGAATAATTTATTAATTAAGAATAATTAATTTAGGTGTTGGATAAATTAATTTATATCAAATGATTTGTAATTAATAAATCAGGATTGGATAATTAATTCATACGTAATTAATTTAATTGGAAATAAATTGAATTAATTAGGATTAAACAATTAATTAATCCTGCTTATAAATGATTATTGAATGCTCGACCTTATTTATGAATGATTGTATTGTATGAGATGCCTTGAATCGATTGTCCTATCTGATCTATGATATTTTGTTCTGTGGATTGAGCTGTGTATAATTTATTCATTTATTTGTGATACATTTGTATATTATCTGTAAATCTGTGAAAGAACGATAAGCGTTATAGTCTATCCCGCTTATCAACTATATTTCTGTGTTTGAATCTATGATGATTGAATGATGTTGCACTATTGTATGTTAAACCCCTGGACTACACCATACACACACAAATATGGATTGCACGTGGAAATTGGTTAAGTCACAGATCTTTGAAATAGTTTTAAAATTGAATTTTTGAATTCAAATGGTTTTGAAAATGGATCGGATTTAAAGTAGAAAGCTTTTGAAAAGGGATTTCAAAGATTAAAGTTACTTCGAATAACTTTATTTAGTTTTGAAATTTGATTTAAATTTGCATTCAAAATTTGAAATTGAATTCTATGTTGAGAAATCATGATGTAAAAAGGGTATACAAGTTTATATGGGTTTTTAAACCATTTTTTTTAAGTATTGTTTGGGAATTTGAATTAACTCAAAGGTTTTAATTTGTATAAATGAGATCGGATTTTTCCGAAATAAAACTGTTTGTTTTCAAATGATAAAAGCCTTCATATAAGAAATGAATTTCAAATTTAAATTAAAGGAATTTCAAGTTTGAATTGAAAATAATTTTCCAAGTTACGAATAAATCTTTGGAAACATGTTTTGAAAGCTATAAGTTGAATCTTTGATTTAAAGATTTAATGAGTTAATCCAAATTGAAATGGAAATCGATTTGAAAATCTATGAATAGATCTTGGTGAAACTGGGTGAACTTTGTGAGATGAATCTTTTTGTGTAAAAGATTAAAATGGTAATTTGTTTAAACCATTTGAGAGAAGTTTTGGGTAATAAGTTGTGACTTAACTGAAATCCCAATATCCATATGTTTTAAAATATTGCGCTCACTATTCGGTTTAGCCAGGAGAGGACTTTGTGTCATATAACCCATTCCGAATAATGATACGATGTAAATGGATAGCATTTGAAGACCGGTTTTGAAGACCGGGTGTTTGCGAGAACGATAGGATAACCTATCGATTATCTCTGCACTGAGTGGCTCCGGTATAGAGACTCCATATGTGATGGGGAGTCCGATTGGGATTGTGAATACCCGGATTTGCAAGGGCTTCTTTGGAAGTGCCTTCGATTCTGTTCGAACCCGGAACAAATTTGTATGGTCGTATGTCTGACACTACACTTTGAGATATAAAGCAGATTTCTTTCAAATACATTTCTGTTTGGTGGCAGAGAATTTATTCTCTTAGCATAACATCCTTCTCTGAGACGTACGAGCTCAGAGGTTATGTAGTTGAAGGTTATCAGTGATATACTCCCAATTTGGTAGTGTGGCATGCTAAGTGTTACTGTGTGTTGCTGATCATTTGTTGATCAAAGCATGGCTTTCGTGTAAAGCGTAGCTTTGTGGACGAGACCTCATCGAGCCTCACACCCCGGAAATGGTCGAAACAGGAAAGATGCGACAAGGTTTCAGGGGTAGCTCCCCTAGGGTATGTCCATTCCTTCTGGAAAAAGGTGGAATCATGGTATGGAGCCGAGATATTTTACCTGTGTGGTTGCTCCAATCTCATTTACTGTGTGATTGTTGCTTTGTGATCGAGGGCCCTCGGATAAAGGTCGCAAACGACCGGGGGTGGCATATCTTAGGTTTACTTCCCGGGAAAGGGGTAAACGGTCTTGTGTTGGCAGAGAGCCGGGTAGGTTCTCGGGGCGTCCCTCCAGAGGCGTTCCCATGTGGCAATAGGAAGTTCCTTAGCTTGACCATTTGTTGGAAATCCAAAGAAACAATACGAACCCAGTACGGTTTTAGTTGTAGAACCTGCCATTTAACATGGTAGCTATAATAGGCACAGTATAATGGTACCTATGCTGGCTATGATTAATATTATATTTTCAAAATGCTTTCACACTATGCACTAGTGATAATATCAAAGAGTTTCTCGTATTAAGCATATTTGACTATCATAAGGAGAAATCTCCCCCAAGTATGCGATTGCATTGTGTGTGTGCCGGGAGGCCTTATGGTAGTTTCATTTTTCAAAAGCATAAACGGTTTTCTTTTATAAATCTTGTTTATTTAAAAGCAACTGTTTTGTTTACTCATACCAGTCCCACGACTGACCCGGAGTTTATTGTTCCCTTCCTAAACTCTGGGTGCCCACAATTTTCCACACGGCAGTCTAGAGTTGGGTTTTTCAGATAGTCAGGTTTAGTAGATTATCTGGAGCTAGTTCAGTTATTGGAGTTGATTCATCGGAGTTTCTTATCTTTGTGAGACATGATGGTGGTTCGAGCTTGATGTTGAAGTTGTTGGACGCATTCTCTTTTAAAGATCGTTTGGAGTTATCACTTCTGTTGTTTCCGCTGTAACATTATTATTTGTCTCTGATATTCTTGTATCATATAGATATCATTGTTGTATATCATATTCTGGATATTGTATCATTTGTGATGTATATGATATCATTCATTTCTTTCTTCCGCTGTGTTGTTATACTTAACGTGTTATAAGCACCGGCGAGACAAATTTGGCATTTGAATCTGCGTCATTCGAGTACAAGTGAAGTACGGGTGCCGATTTTCGAAGGCCGAGTCAGGATCGTTTCATGTTGAGTCTCTAAAACATAGGCAAATATGAGATGTCAAGCCTTTAAAATACTTGGGCAAATATGAGGTGTCAAGCGTCTAAAACATAGGCAAATATGAGGTATCGAGCCTTTACAATACTTAGGCAAATATGAGGTATCGAACCTTTACAATACTTAGGCAAATACAATGTAACGACCCACTATTTTGGACCATTCAAATCGACAATTAATCCACACATGCCGGACTTGAATAATTCAAAACAATGGATTGTAAATAAAATTTGGCAAAACTCAGCATATACAGTAAATAAAATAATCACAGATCACAGACATAGAGTAATACTATAATAATGCAGCGGAAACAAAAGAATAGTATTTCATGAAGCAACTATATATATATATATAACAGAGTTAAACAAGATACAACTGAAGTCTCGAATACAATAGTCAAATACAAGATCAGAATACATCACTAGTTACAACTGAATATCTGAAAGCTGGATAGATAGCTGGATCTCCAAGCGAAGCTCCAACTCCAAAAGTGAGTCTCGAATGCTGTATGACTTAGTCTGACCCGAGCTTAAAGCAAAACACAAAACACTCGAGTCAGGATTAACATTCTTATATCAATAAATCCAACTCAGGTGAAATATCAACTGAAATACAAGCAACTCAAAGGATGTTTGGGATAACCATCCTCTAAGGATCCATTAAACTATTTATATATAGTAATGTACCCTAAGTATCAAAATAGCGTTAAGGCGTTACCATTATCCCCCTTAACACATTTTATATAAGCATCATAGTCTATACAGCATTGTAAACTCCACCGTAAACTAGTGGGCTATCAGGGAGTACTCCATAGGTATAACACGAAACAAATCGTAGTGGTCGCGTATAGGGATACGAGTATGACAAGGCACATGAGGCAATACCCAAGGTAGTGAAACTACCATTTGCCTGATCCGGACTGGTGAGAACGCATCGCCACAACGATCGCAACACCGCGAAACAACACTCCCAATTCAAGGGTGCGCACCAATCAAAAACAAGTAATGAGTAGTTTACGAAGAAGTGTGTCCGCTAGAGGTAGCTAACCTTACTGGCCCAGCATGGCTCCTGTTTAAGTCATTTCAAATTTGACACAAGTGTCAAGGCTATCCATTATCGTTCTCTTTCTTCAAATCCAGCAACGTCATCATTCCAACCACTTCATTCTGGATCACACTCCGCGTATGGTAGTTATTAAAGTGGTTTTCGGTTTGGATAGAGAGTATGTCCCTAACCGATCTCGGACTCTTCAGTAACTACGTAATTATTACACCGATTGGTCATTTAATAAACTTTCAAAATAGTTTATATTTCAAAACTGAAATATCATTGCCATTTCAAAACCATATCCATACGATATCAATTTTACTACAAATAAATCCATTTCCAAAATCATATCTCTTTCCAAAGTTATATCGCTTTCGAAATTGTAAGTCTTTAAAAATCAAAACACTTTGGAAATCAAAACCTTGAAATTCATAACACTTTGAACTATAGTTTGAAATCATAACATTTTGGAATTCATAACACTTTCCTCTTAAACAGTTTAGATATTAAAATTAGTGTATATAATAAAATAGTTTATAAAATAAAAATAGTTTATATAAAATAGTTATAAGTTAAAATAGTTTATAATAAAATAATATATATTGAAAATGATTTATATAAAATAGTTTATATTAAAATAATTTATAAAGTAAAATATAAATAGTTGTAGATATAGTTTAAAAATACTTTATAAAATAAAATAGCTTCGACAAATTCACAAATCGATTCAAATTAACTCAACTTCCAAATTCAACTTAACTCAATCTCAATTCATAAATTTCAACTCAATTCAATTTCTCAATAAATCATTTCGAATTATAACGATTTCAAATACAGATTTGAAACACAAAATAAACCATTAAATTTCAATATATTTCAAAGCTTTAAATATTCCACATTTCAAAAACTAAATTTGATAATTCCATTTATATCTCAAATTAATTTCATTACATTTAGTTTCTGAGATATTTCTTTAATCATTTCAATACATCTAATTACAACTTAAATTTACAAATTTATATAAACAAAATATCCCATTTACATTTATATAAGTTTGAAATATTCATTTAAGCCACTTTTTAATCAAATCCAAGTTATAAAACATGTCTTAAAATTTCAAATTTAATAGATTTCAAATCAAATTTATTTAAGTATAATTCTTAAATAATTAAGAATTCCAAATAAATTTCAAATTTATCTTTCAACCTGAAACATTATAAACTCTATATTTGAAAATATAAATTTTACATAAATACTTAAACATATTTTATATTGATTCAAATCAACTTTATTAAATCAACTTTAATAAATCTTTAAAATCAATATTTATTAAAACAATATATTTTTTTCAAAACCATAGAAATCATTTTTCAAAATATTTATATATATAGACCAACGGTGTATGTATAAAATTTTCTACCCTATGGTCAAGTGATACGGATATTTATCATTTCAATCCGTAATTTATATATATACGGGTATATATCTTTTCAACCCGCAATCCCAAATTCAATTCAATGAAAATCGCTTGGGTTTATCATTTCAATCCATAACGATTTTCTCTTATTCTACAGATCATTCGGGTATGTATCATTTCAACCCATAGTGAATTCTATACTTACAGGGAACTTGTAGAATGATAACATATATGATAATAATATAACAGACATATATCATCAATATAAACAACAGATAATGGTATCAGATGTCACAGGTGAATAGATACAGATGATGGCATATATATAGCAATATAAATAACAGATAATGGTGTCAGATGTCATAGGTGAACAGATACAGATAATGGCATATATATAGCAAATGTAAATAACTAACAGCAGCATATTTCAATTGTCGTTTCAATTGAAATCAAATTTAATAAATATAAGAACATTAATCGTGAGTGATTGGTCACCTTCCGAGGCTAGATAGATTCGACAAATGAAACGAATTACGAATCCAAGTACGATTTCCAAATCAAAGCTAGACTGGCACGAATTTGACGGACAAGCTGATAAATGGGAATCAATCAGTTTGATAGAAACAGAATATATATATACTACTACTATTATTATTATTATCTTAAAATCAATACTATACCTTACAATCAAATAAGGACTTGTATAAACTTTTATAAATTTGTAAGCTTTATAAACTATATAAACCAAAATCAACAACTTGATACATATATAAACGGTATAACTTTTATAGCTTAATATATACAACAAATCATATACAATTATACTAAGGTATATGTATATCAACTATATAATATAAAATATAGTCAATATATCAAATATAAAATATACATACAAATAAAATTAATATTTATACTCACGCCATATATATAATATATATATTATATAAGACCCATACTTAAACCCATAACACGCTAATCATTAATGACATACATTACAATTTTTAAAGAGACCCATATATTACGTTCGAAGTCAAAACCCAAGTAGTATACTTGTATGAATATTTATATACGTTTGAAAGAAATTTCATGGCACATCAGTTATTATAAACCCATGTACATATACACTATGAAATCAACAAATATATCTAACTAATACATAGGTTCGAACAGAACATCAATAACCTATATAACCTCATCAACTCAAACCGATAATATATCGGCAATAAAATATTTTACCCATACATCTTTATTTATATAACTATACATATAATAAATCTTCCTTTCCACAGCAAACTAAACTACATATACATGTCACTACTTTCAGGAAATAAACCAAACACTATATGAACCATATAAATAAACATACCTATATACTATAGCTCTTAAATAAAATGAATACTGTATGCGTGTATATATATAATATATACTTATAAACTTATTAACTCTTATAAAATATATAAATTAGACACGTAACATTTTAAAATCAATAATTAAAATAAAATCAATATAAACAACTTGTTATAATATATATATATATTTATATCTAGACTTGTAGAAAAGAAAATAAAACACATATATTTGCTGTCAAAATATATATTGTTCCTATATACATAACTAACAGACCGAAACTGTTATATAAATTTATATATAACCACAAACTTACATACATATACATTACACTATGAAATCAATAATATATATATGCAACAAATATGAGATGATATGTACAAACTTACTTATATACACCTCTGCGAATCCAAAGACAGGCCGAGTGTGCGTGGCGGAAAAATCTGGGAAGCAAGCGATAGAAGTGCTGGGAAGAGGAAAAAAGTGCTTGGCCATGGGAAAATATAAGCGAAGGGGAAACGACTCTCGTCTTCAGGCAGCAAGGCTTGGGAAAAAGGGAAGGTTTCGGCACTTGCATGCGTAGCAACTGGAAGCTAAGCGTGAGAACTTGGAGGAGGGAAGGTTGACAGCGTGGGGAGGAAGGGTGGAGAGAAAAAGTTTTGCGTTTGTGAGGAGGTGAGAAGAAGAGCAAACAAAGAAAACTGGAGGAGAGGGGGAGGTGCGTGAGGGCAGAGGTCGGGGCGCTCGGGCGTGGGTTCGAGCAGAGATGGGAAGATGCTTGGCTAGAGACGTGGTGGCTAGGGCTGAGGGAGGCGGCCTCGCGTTGCGTGCTGTTGTGTGGTGTGCTTCATGGGAGAAGAGAAACGAAAGGAGGGAGGAAGGGAAATGGTGAAAGGTTTGATGATTTTGAATTAAAGTGGCAGAGCTTATTTAGGAAATTGTATATGCACAGAAGACGAAAAATCAAAATAGAAGAGGAAGACTAGTAGCCATCAGCTATTCATAACCAACCGTTGGAAATGTTAAAAGTTTTGAAATAAATCTCAGAGAATAATAAATGATAATCGTTGTTCGATTTACGCAGTTGAAAATGAAAGGACATAACCAAAAGCAAGGCCAGATGAGCAATGAAAAGTTACAAGGAACAAATGACACAATTTCGGTACCGATACGACAACCTGCTACACCGATTTGTCGTATATCGGACGTCAAAACACAGAATTGAACATACCTTAGAGATCAGCACGACAAGACGATTAAAACAGTATAAAGATATCAGTGGTACGATCAGAATTATAAAATTTGAATTTTCTACTAGCGGAAAATGCAGCAAAAACGCAGAAAAATAAGATCGACGGAGCTAAAGAAGTCCGAATTTGGAAAAACGAAAAATGACGCCTTAGTCAGAAGATGAATTAGAATTTTTCTATGTAAAAATATTCAGGTTTGGAAACATTTTATTATCATCAAGTTTAACTGATATAAATTGGAATAAAATTACACTAAAAAATAAACTTCCAAATTATCTGATGAAAATTTACCAGTTGTTATGATTAATTAGACGCATTCCAAATATCAAAAAAAAATTCAAAATTTTAACGTTTAAAATTTCACAAAATTTCAACTAATTACGCTATTAAAATAGTTAAAATTTACGGGTCGTTACACTCTCCCCCACTCAAAACTTTTCGTCCCCGAAAAGGAAGGAGGTAGGAGAATAGAAACAACCAGAAAGAAAATAGATTGGAATACAAGTAAAACAATTAATTTAAACCATATAAAATTCAATTTAAATTAATTAATATTTAACAATTTGGTTAAATCCCTTTGAGTTCACTTAAGCTAAATCAATCTATCTATTTCTAAATTCATTATCTTACTATCTAGTCATCCTCAATTAAAAATTTCTAAATCATCCATTTGTATAATCATTTATTGTACTCATATTTATTCAACAAATTTAATTCTTTTATTCCAAATTATTATTAAGTTTATTCCACTTAATATATCTTATTACATATATTTAAACCATATAAATTAATTTAAACCATATAAATTTCAATTTAAATTAATTTATATTCAATAATTGGTTTAAATTTAAGGTATTTCCATAAGTTGATCTAATTTCAATTTGTTAATTCTTTCAGAAAAAAATTTATTATATTCATCTCATTCAATTAACTTATTATTCTATCATCTTTATTAGCATTTTTTTATAATTAAAATCTAAGTGTATAACATTTATTATAAACACTCAAATTTTATTTATAAAATCATTTTATATTGTATATTATCTAATTACATTTTAACTTCTGAATAATTTAGGTAAGTTATATTGAAATGCAATTTAGTACTATACAAATAAAATTTTCAAATTCAATTATTTCAAGTTTAAATATTTATCCAAAATTTTTGACTTCAGTTTATAACTGAAATCATCTTTAAATCATAAACTTAAGAATTTAAATCTCCGATTTACTTCAAACAATTTTGAGATAAATATATATAGTATATATCAGATCAAAATTAAATCTTTATATATATAATAAATCAGGTCATACCACAGAAATTCAAATCAAATTAAATTTCCAAACAAAGTGTAGTAAAGCTACTGAATGGTCTCTTCACTTCGAAACTCGAAAATGAATGTCGATGATGCGGCCGCCATCACCAAAATTATTTTCCAGCGACAAAAGAGAAGAGTACTGATTTAAACATTAAAATTCTTTGAAAATCATTTATATTCGAAAATACTTTATATAATATACATTTAAAATTTTAAAACCAGAGTTTGGAATCATCGGAAATTAAATTCTCAAATTCCTGATTTAAATTTATTTAAATTCCAAATCAATTTATACCATGTTTATAAATTCATTTAGAACAATAAATGATAATCAAATATTATCATTTCAAACAACCAATTTATTAACCTCTTTTTTTTATTCTAGAAAATTTTACTTATATATTTATAATATAATCATACAAAATTATTTCATTTACCAAATTTGAAATCAATATTGTGTCAGTTCGCTCTGTTCAAGTGTTTTGGAAATCCTATTGATAGCGTTGATCAGACGAATCGATCGAAAATCCAAACCAACATCAACAACTCAAACAACACACTATAAACATAAAATATTTTATATTAATTACAAATACACTCCCTCACTCGAATATCCTCGAATGGATTTCAAAACAAAAATAGAGATTCAGATTAGAGAAACTCTAACTAAAAGAATTCAACTAAAAGTTAGACTCGATAGGGAGGTAAGATAATTGAGTTTTCAAACAGAAGATGGACAAACTTATATAAATCGTGGGTAATCTTAACCAGGTCAACCATGATTCCAAGAATTAGATCGATGTGGAATACTGAGGCAAATCCACATTCGATCTCAAGAGATAGAATTCGGCATAACAAACGATATTAGCATCTAAACCGAGGACATAGAAATCTCCGGTGAATCGATGCCAATTGTAAAGGAGTTTCATCCATTACAAATCATTTGGAGATTGGCAAAACCGCTGGTTCATTATAAAGATCATTCAAAGTGGAGTTATGGGATACTCCAGAGTCAAAAGAATACGAATTGGAAGAGACAAGAACGGATTTATGGATTTTGGAACCGAGGGGAACGTTCCAAAATTCAAAGGAGACCGAGTCAAAAGAAGAAATTCAAGCTTGAACGAAAGTGATTATGTAATTGAATTTTACTCTATATGCTGAGTTTTGCCTAAAAACAGAGCTCTGATACCAACTGTAACGACCCACTATTTTGGACCATTCAAATCGACAATAAATCCACACATGTCGAACTTGAATAATTCAAAACAATGGATTGTAAATAAAATTTGGCAAAACTCAGCATATACAGTAAATAAAATAATCACAGATCATAGACACAGAGTAATACAACAATAATGCAGCGGAAACAAAAGAATAGTAGTTCATGAAGCTACTATATATATAACAGAGTTAAACAAGATACAATAGAAGTCTCGAATACAATAGTCAAATACAAGATCAGAATACATCACTGGAATCAACTGAATATCTGAAAGCTGGATAGATAGCTGGATCTCCAAGCGAAGCTCCAACTCCAAAGGTGAGTCTCGAATGCTGTATCACTCAGTCTGACCCGAGCGTAAAGCAAAACACAAAACACTCGAGTCAGGATTAACATTCTTATATCAATAAATCCATCTCAGGTGAAATATCAACTGAAATTCAAGCAACTCAAAGGATGTTTGGGATAACCATCCTCTGAGGATCCATTAAACTATTTATATATAGTAATGTACGCTAAGTAGATAATGCCTATCAATAATATAAAGTATCAAAATAGCATTAAGGCGTTACCATTATCCCCCTTAACACATTTTATATAAGCATCATAGTCTATACAGCACTATAAACTCCACCGTAAACTAGTGGGTTATCAGGGAGTACTCCATAGGTATAACACGAAACAAATCGTAGTGGTCGCGTATAGGGATACGAGTATGACAAGGTACATGAGGCAATACCCAAGGTAGTGAAACTACCATTTGCCTGATCCGGACTGGTGAGAACGCATCGCCGCAAAGATCGCAACACCGTGAAACAACACTCCCAATTCAAGGGTGCGCACCAATAAAAAACAAGTAATGAGTAGTTTACGAAGAAGTGTGTCTGCTAGAGGTAGCTAACCTCACTTGCCCGGCACGGCTCCTGTTTAAGTCATTTCAAATTGGACACAAGTGTCAAGGCTATTCATTATCGTTCTCTTTCTTCAAATCCAGCAATGTCATCATTCCAACCACTTCATTCTGGATCACACTCCGCGTATGATAGTTATTAAAGTGGTTTTCGGTTTACGTTCGAAGTCAAAACCCAAGTAGTATACTTGTATGAATATTTATATACGTTTGAAAGAAATTTCATGGCACATCAGTTATTATAAACCCATGTACATATACACTATGAAATCAACAAATATATCTAACTAATACATAGGTTCGAACAGAACATCAATAACCTATATAACCTCATCAACTCAAACCGATAATATATCGGCAATAAAATATTTTACCCATACATCTTTATTTATATAACTATACATATAATAAATCTTCCTTTCCACAGCAAACTAAACTACATATACATGTCACTACTTTCAGGAAATAAACCAAACACTATATGAACCATATAAATAAACATACCTATATACTATAGCTCTTAAATAAAATGAATACTGTATGCGTGTATATATATAATATATACTTATAAACTTATTAACTCTTATAAAATATATAAATTAGACACGTAACATTTTAAAATCAATAATTAAAATAAAATCAATATAAACAACTTGTTATAATATATATATATTTATATCTAGACTTGTAGAAAAGAAAATAAAACACATATATTTGCTGTCAAAATATATATTGTTCCTATATACATAACTAACAGACCGAAACTGTTATATAAATTTATATATAACCACAAACTTACATACATATACATTACACTATGAAATCAATAATATATATATGCAACAAATATGAGATGATATGTACAAACTTACTTATATACACCTCTGTGAATCCAAAGACAGGCCGAGTGTGCGTGGCGGAAAAATCTGGGAAGCAAGCGATAGAAGTGCTGGGAAGAGGAAAAAAGTGCTTGGCCATGGGAAAATATAAGCGAAGGGGAAACGACTCTCGTCTTCAGGCAGCAAGGCTTGGGAAAAAGGGAAGGTTTCGGCACTTGCATGCGTAGCAACTGGAAGCTAAGCGTGAGAACTTGGAGGAGGGAAGGTTGACAGCGTGGGGAGGAAGGGTGGAGAGAAAAAATTTTGCGTTTGTGAGGAGGTGAGAAGAAGAGCAAACAAAGAAAACTGGAGGAGAGGGGGAGGTGCGTGAGGGCAGAGGTCGGGGCGCTCGGGCGTGGGTTCGAGCGGAGATGGGAAGATGCTTGGCCAGAGACGTGGTGGCCAGGGCTGAGGGAGGCGGCCTCGCGTTGTGTGCTGCTGTGTGGTGTGCTTCATGGGAGAAGAGAAACGAAAGGAGGGAGGAAGGGAAATGGTGAAAGGTTTGATGATTTTGAATTAAAGTGGCAGAGCTTATTTAGGAAATTATATATGCATAGAAGACGAAAAATCAAAATAGAAGAGGAAGACTAGTAGCCATCAGCTATTCATAACCAACCGTTGGAAATGTTAAAAGTTTTGAAATAAATCTCAGAGAATAATAAATGATAATCGCTGTTCGATTTACACAGTTGAAAATTAAAGGACATAACCAAAAGCAAGACCAGATGAGCAATGAAAAGTTACAAGGAACAAATGACACAATTTCGGTACCGATACGACAACCTACTACACCGATTTGTCGTATATCGGACGTCAAAACACATAATTGAACATACCTCAGAGATCAGCACGACGAGACGATCAAAATGGTATAAAGATATCAGTGGTACGATCAGAATTATAAAATTTGAATTTTCTTCTAGCGGAAAATGCAGCAAAAACGCAGAAAAATAAGATCGACGGAGCTAAAGAAGTCCGAATTTGGAAAAACGAAAAATGGCGTCTTAGTCAAAAGATGAATTAGAATTTTTCTATGTAAAAATATTCAGGTTTGAAACATTTTATTATCATCAATTTTAACTGATATAAATTGGAATAAAATTACACTGAAAAATAAACTTCCAAATTATCTGATGAAAATTTACCAGTTGCTATGATTAATTAGACACAATCCAAATATCAAATTTTTATTTCAAAATTTTATCGTTTAAAATTTCACAAAATTTCAACTAATTACGTTATTAAAATAGTTAAAATTTACGGGTCGTTACATATGAGGTGTCGAGCGTCTAAAACATAGGCCAATATGAGTATCGAGCCTTTACAATACTTAGGCAAATATGAGGTGTCGAGACTCCAAAATACTTAGCCAATGACATTTATATAAATAGTTTGAAAACTGATTTGTTTCCTTTTAAAAATAATATTTTCCACTAACTCTTACCTACTGTCAAATTTTTAGTGGATAACAAAATTTCTTTTCGTATTCTTTTCAAAATTCGCTGGTAGATCACATTCTACCTTCCCAAATAACTTTTCAAACCCTTATAATTAATATATTTAATTAATATTAATTAAAAGTTTTTCTAGAATAATAAATTCATAGAAAATCACAACCTTTAGGGAAAATTCCTCAGAAATCAGCAAAAATCTGAATTTCCTTCTTCTTTCATATAAAAAATTCAGAACTAAAGTATTAATTTAATTGTTTTTAATAATTAAAACTCAAAATAAACAGCTTTTTCCCTTAGGAAACTCATAAAATATTCATATGAAGTTGGTAAATTATGAAATTAAAAACTCATCTCCAAAATAATGTTTTGCACAACATATTCAAATTTCAAGTCAATAGGAGATCAAAAGGTAGATTTTTTTTCCTTTAAAACCCATTTGAATTATTCCATAAAATTGCAATAAATCATCATTCAATCAAATACTGATATTATCAACCATAGCATGACATATTATTACAACAATTTTTGAAATCAATCATAGACCTAAAATCAAGCATAAGCAAATGAGATGGTTAACTATTATTCACCTTAGATTGGATGAGAGAGATTGAGATTTGATGTAGATCAGTTCCCCTAAGCTTTTCCTTTTGAATTATTTAGATTTTCCTCTTCTTTTCTTCTCGGTAATGGCAGACCTCCTTTAGGTTTAGTTTTGATTTATGAAAATGAAATGAGAATGAATGAGAGAGGAGGGTTTAGGGGATGAATGAAGTAGTTATTCCCATTATACATCTCTCGTTAATTCTTTCCTATTATATGTTTAAAACAATTTTATTAATTTATTACTTAGGGCCTAACCCAAATTAATTAGCAAATCTCATTCTTCTTATCACTTCACATTATTCCATTTAATTTATCTAATCAAATTCCCTGAATAATGTTAAACAAAAATTAGGGATATTATAGGCTCTACTCTTTAAAGAATTTCATCCTAGAAATTTTGATAAGGAAAAAAATAAGCATAACAATCATGCAAACATGTGCGATAAACACATAATAACAATACTAGCATATATTGCTAGCCGAAAAGTCTATTTGACATAGATATAGAGCATACCATCAAAACAACTCAGGATAAGTATTTCTAATCCCATCTTCTATCCCCTAAGTACCATCTTTCTCATTGTCACTCCACTAGACTTTCATTTTGACTGTTTTGTTTCTTAGTTTCTTCACATCCCTTGCTACAACATGAACTAGTTGTCTAATAAAAGTCAAATCTGGTTCTACTACTAAATTTTCCAATACAGTTGGTGCAATAGTAGTCTCTGGATCATGCACACACTTACTAAAATGAGAAACATGTTAACGTTATAGACTCCTGCTAATCTATTCGGTAACTCTATCCGATAAGCGAGTTTCCCTATCCTTTCTATGATAGAAAATAGACTAACATATCTCATTGCCAATTTCCTTGACTTTCCAAACTGTACCACCCCTTCCATTGTTGATACTTTAACAAAAATATGGTCTCAAACTGAGAACTCTATATCCTTATGCCTCTTATTTGCATAACTTTTTTGCATATACTAAGCTTCCTTCGTCCTTGCTCGGATCAACTCAATCTTTTCTATGATGACCCGCCTTTCTGACCCCTGCAAACGATGCTTAATACATCCACAGTATTTATGTGTCGTTGCTCAAGAATCTGAAAGATGAGTTGACATGGGGTAAAATGAAAGAACAGAATAGAAATCTCACAATGGATTAGTTAAATATAATATAACTATAAGATAGTACATAAGGATACTCCCCAACATGGATTTATTAGAGTTATAACAAAAGTACTATATACCAGCATAGGCAGTTATAAGAACTTGCCTTTACACTTAGTGCTACAAAATATACATACATAGAGCCAACATCTTAACAACGGAAATAGATAACTGGATAGTTAGATAGATAAGGAGCCTCCTTCTCGTCCACCATCTTCAAAAGAGCCCAAAGAAACCTATCGCTTTGGGACAACTTAAATATAAATGAGTATCCGAGAGTTTAGGGAAACAAACAACTTGGGTCAGAAAATAAGTCTGGTATGAGCGAATTCAAAGAAAATATGGAACACACATAACAATTTGTGAGATCACGCCGCAAAACACAGAATGGATTTCCCCCCACAAGTAGGGGTTAGCGTTCAATCGGTTCAGTCGGTTTTGAGGTAAAAAATCTCGAACTGAACTAAAGCCGAAAAAAACGAAACCGAACCGAATCAAATTAATTTCGGTTAATTCGGCCGGCAACCGATTTAACTGAACTAAAAAAATAAGTAAGATAAATTACCGGATTTTTTATTCAAATGATCGAATTACTTAAAGGAAAACATAAATTTATGTTTAAAGAAACTATTTCGAGTACTTTTTAAAGTTTATAAGAAAAATTAACATATTTTCAACCGATAAAGTTTGGTTTTTATTGCTAAACAAATTATTAAGAGTATTACAATGCCCTGAATTTGAATAACATAATAAAAGTTCGGTTAATTCGGTTAAACCGATAACCAAAATAAAATTATTTTACAAACCGAACTCAAACTGATATAATTTCATAATCGAATCGAACCAAGCGAAATAAACCGGTTTGGTCGGTTAATTCGGTTTGAACCGAATATTGCTCACCCATACTCACAAGAACCACATCCAAGCATAAAAGAATGGACACAAATAATTAAACATTGCAAAGAGCACAAGACGCTTTCCGATGCAATTAAGAAAGAACCAACCCAAAGGTTTGAATTAAGAACAAGGAAAAGCAATTTTTCCAAAAATGACTAGGAGGGCGGACCCCCTTACCGAAAGTATACCTTTACAAAATATACTTGAGAACTGCGATGGCTCTCGGAAACCTCTAAGCCAGATCCCACCAACCTTATCGAGTATCTGAGTATTTCACATCTCCATGCGCATATAACCGAAACAAATCTAGAGTAGATGTGATGGTACCCTAATGGGAGAAACCCTACATAGCTTGGCCCCCACTCGCTCTTTATTTAGTCATTTCCGATAAAGGATATCAATGCTCCAAACGAGTAACAAATCGTCTTAGATTGACGAAACAAATAAAAGAAGGGTATCGAAATCGATAGTTAAGATATCAACTATCGGGGATAACAGAAATGATCGTATATGGAAAGTAAAACTCATATTCTTTCAATGCTTGGAAACTATCCATATACTTATCTCATCAGTATAATAAGTATATTCGCAAAACATTTATGAAGATTTCTTATTTCAAAAGCATACTTAAATGGGTCAAAATAAACATATACAAGAAAGGCGAATGTTTTCCATACCATCATAATTATAAAGATCATTTATGGAAATCAAATCTCTTACAATTGTCATGTTTCGGATATTCTCGACTTAATCTATCCCTCGTCCAGAAATGAAGCTAGGTAAGTCAGGACACCGGTTGCTCCTAGCCTTGCCTAGACACTTGGGTTCTATATCTCATAGATAAAGGGTCAATCTACTCATTGGCTTTTAGTGCCAAGTATAGGACTAATTACTTTCCATAAATAACCCAATACGTATACATAAATAATACATTATATAACGAACATCAATCTTCGATTCCAAACTTAAACTATCTTTCAAATAACAATAAGGTTGTTCAAGTTGGGGTATTATTACCTCTCAAACCTTGACTCGATAATATTTTTGCCATTCAGGATAGGTAGGAGTTTCCCTACCACGAATTTTAATTTTAAGTGTACGATTTCATAAATCTCATATACTGTTTATCTAAAACAAGGTGTTATAAACCAATTTTCTTTTCAACTTTAAAATTCCACTTAAAACCCTTATAATACACTTTAAAAATCCTATAGAAAATCTCACTTAATAATTTATGTTCAAACTAAATTCGATTTGAAAAAGTTAAGATTTCTTTTTTTTTAAAGGTGCTACTTGCTTTATTATATCAAACAACCCATTTAAATCATTTATATAAATTTCAAAGCTCCTTTAAAATACTTTAAACCAAGATTTGAAATTTCTATTCAAATCATAACTTAAACCCATCGCCTTTAAAGTAGAATACGACTTGAAAAGTAAAGGGATTTCCTTTGAATTAATCACTATATGACCTTACACAACATATGCAATTATATTTACAACATCAAAGCATTCACTTTTTATAGCTATTGCATTGTAAGTTATCTCACTGTAATCAAATATGGAAGTTATATTTGCTAATCTTATGTAAAAGCAGAGGATATATTCACTTGAAATCATTTATTAAAATGTAAACGAATCAAAGGAAAAAGATTAAGATTACACTCGCTTCCTATTTGCTTTGTTGAAGACTTGGAACACATAGCCTTTGATAATGAAGTTTTGTTTCTTTCTTTAGTTTGTGAATAAATTAAAATGATATATGTTCTTGGGTATTTATAGGTGAAGAGAATGATACTTTAGTAATTACCTAACCTCCTATAACCTAACCTGATTCGACCATATTTTGGTCCAATGGCAACCACCCGTTTGATATAACCTGATTCGACCATATTTTGGTCCAATGGTAACCATCCGCATGGCATAACCTGATTCGACCATATTTTGGTCCAATGGAAACTATCCACATGGTACAACTTGATTCGACCATATTTTGGTCCAATGGCAACCATCCGTACAGAATATAAGAGCCATTATGCTATTTTATTTTATACTATTGTTTAATTAGGCAAGTAATTATACTATTTAATTTTATAGGCGAGGTTATTAATTCTATTAGGGAAGCAATTATACTTTTTGTTTTATTAGGCAAAGTTAATAATTCTTTCTTGTTTTATTTGGCGAATTATTTTTTTAATTCCTAAGGAGTAATCATTCTCATTTGGTTTATTAGGTGAAGAAAATAACAGTCTTCTTATTCTTAAATAAATCTATACCCCCAACCGCCGTATAACTCGAACCATCTTTAAACTAACATCTTACATCAGTTTTAAAAATCAATTCAAGACGTTCTATCCAAATTTTATTTTAATTATAAAATCCACTATTTAATCATTTAATACCATATTAACTATTCAAGTGTGAAGTGATTAAATTATGGGTCGTTACATCCTCCCCTCCTTAAAGGAAATTTCGTCCTCGAAACTAATCACAAACTCAAAAACAAAGAAACCTAAATGATATCATATATACCATACAAAGGTACAAGGAAAGTGACTTGGGCATACTAAAAACAAAATACAAACAACGACTACATCAACTCAAGATAAGAAAAACCCTAATATAGTCCTCGGTTTCCCAAGTACAATCTTTAACATCTCCACTCCACTGATGTTGAAAAAGATTCACAACCTTCATCCTCAATCGTTTCATATCTCGAGCGATGTTACGAATAGGCCGCCTAAGAATGGTTAGGTTAGCTGAACCGCCAAATCAACTTGTTATGTTGGTTCTACTATCATTGAAGGGTCGTGTACATACTTATGTAAATAAGATATGTGAAATACATTGTGTGCGTGTGATAGTCCATCTAGTAACTTCATTTTATATGCAAGTCTAAAAATCCAGTCCAGTATAAGAAAAGGGCCAATAGATCGAGGGGTTAGCTTCTCTGTCTTCCCAAACCTTACAATACTTATCAAAGGAGAGATTTTTACAAATACCAAGCCCCCAATTGAGTAATCTAGATTCCGGCGTCTTTGATCTGTATAATACTTTTGTCGATCTTGTGCTTCCTTCATCTTTCTTCTAATATCAGCTACCTTCTTATTGGCTTCTAAGATCATGTCGGGTCCAAGAACAAGTCTATCTCCAGATTCAACCTAACATGAAGAAGAACGGCATGGACGGCCATAAAGGGCTTCAAAAGGGGTCATACCAATGCTTGCCTTATAGTTATTGTTGTAAGTGAATTTGATTAAGGGTAAATGATCTTCCTAAGAACCCCTGAAGTCTATATACTCGCAATAAATCTTCCAAGATCTGGTTCACTCTCTCTGTCTTCCCATCTGTTTGGGGATAGTAAGCTGTACTCAGACATAGCTCGGTCCCTAAAGCAGTTTGCAGTACCTCCCAGAACCTGCTAGTGAAAATTGGGTCTCGATCACTTACAATACTACAAGGAATCCCATGGAGTCTGACAATCTCCTTCACATGCAAACTCGCTAAACTGGTAGCAGTCCTAGTCGGCTTAACAGGAATGAAATGGGCACTCTTGGTCAGTCGAACGACTATAACCCAAATGCCGTCGTTACCTCTTCTCAACCTAGAAAACCAACCAATAAAGTCCATAGAGATCTTCTCCCACTTACACTTTGGGATCTCAAGTGGCTGAAGCAGTCCAGTTATCTTCTGCAGTTCATTGTTAATCTGCTTGCTGTTTTCACAATGTCACAAAGACTAAAATATCTTGCTTCATCCCCTTCCACCAAAATACCCTCTTCATATCCTTGAACATCTTGGTCGCTCCTAGATGAAAAGATAACTTTGAATGATGGCATTCGGTTAACACTTCTGCTTAAGTCCATCAAAGTCTGGAACACAAATACTCCTGTTCATTTTCAATATGCCTCGAGGATCAATCTCAAAGCTAGAAACAACACCTTCTTCAATATCCTTCTTGAGTCGAGCCAAAATAGGATTTGTCGCTTGACTAGATGCGATCCTCTTTAATAATATTGGTTTAACTTCTAGGTTTGCAACCATTGCTACATTCATACTCAGTGCATCAGCAATGACATTTGCTTTCCCAGGAGTATAAAGGGCCTCTAGATCATAAGAAGCGAGAAACTTCAGCCATCTTTGCTGCCTCAAATTCAAATCTTTATGGGTAGAAAGGTATTTTAATGATTTGTAGTCCATGTATAACTCGAATCTTTCACCCAAAAGATAATGCCTTTGCATTTTTAGTATGAAGAAAACAACCAAAAGTTCCAAATCGTGCGTAGCATAATTTTTCTCACGGGCTTTACCGTCGAATCGCATAGGTAATAACATTCCCATGCTGCATCAGAACTGCTTCCAATCCGGTTCCACAAGCATTTGTATACACGGTTAAACCTTTGCTCCCATCTAGAATGGTTAAAATAGAAGCACTAGTCAACTTGTCTTTCAATTCATTGAATGCTTGATCACACTTAGAAGTCCAAACGAACTTAACATCTTTCTTTGTTAACTTCGCCAGATGAGAAACAATATTTGAGAAGTCCTTGATATACCTACGGTAAAAACTAGCCAATCCCAAGAAACTTCTAACTTCCATCGCACTTTTGGGCTTCTTCCAGTCTTGAACCGCAACAAATCTAGCTGGGTCCACCGATATGCCTTCCCCTGAAATAACATGTCCTAGAAACCTAACTTTGGATTTTCAGAAATGGCACTTAGAAAACTTAGCTTTCAACACATGGCTTCTTAAGGTATTAAGTACGACATAGAGATGATATTTGTGGTCCTTCTCCATCTTTGAATAAATAAGAATGTCATTAATAAATATGAGAATAGATTTATTAAGAATATCTTGAAATACTCTATTCATTAAGTCCACAAAATAAATGGGTGCATTAGTCAGCCCAAATAGCATAAACTAACCACTCGTAGAAATGTTCTAGAGTTCGAAATCTGTTAACGGCACACTCTCCTCTGCCACCCTTAATTGGTGGAAACCTGTGCCAAGATCCAATTGGAAAAATATACAAGCACCGTGGAGTTGGTCAAACATATCGTGGATCCTTGGCAAATGATATTTATTCTTGGTAGTCATTTGGTTCATTTGGTAGTCTACGTATAACCTTAGAGAACTGTCCGCCTTTGTAACAAAGACGACTGACGATACCCAACTTGAGGTACTTGGTCAGATCAAGCCCTTCTGCAACAAGTCATAAGTCTGCCCTTCTAACTCCCTCTTCTCTTTCGAAGCCATCCTTCGTAGGGGTTGTACAATAGGTTTGGTTCTCGGAACCAAACCAATATGAAACTCCACTTCACATTGAGGAGGTAAACCTTGCACCTCATCAAAAATTATCGATGAAATCCTGAACAACTGGTACATCTCCAAGCTCCGCTTTAGGCACTTCAAGTGAATAGGGAAAACTATTCATTAACTTGTTAGGCTCTTCATAACTAATATCAACACTAACATCTCCAACATCATTAACTCTGATGAGCCTTCTACCACAATCCAAGATAGCTTTAAACTTAGATAACCAATCCATTCCCAGCAACACTCCAAAACCCATGAACCCAAGAAAAAACAAGTCAAAAGGAAAGAGACGATTTCGACAAGAAATAGACACATTTAGACATATAGTGTCAAAATTTGTCGGACCTCCAGTTAGGTTTGGCAGACATGGAGGATTACTTACGATAACATATTTATGGTTTAATTTGTTCATTAAATTATAAGAAATGAAACTATGGGAAGCCCCTGTATCAAATAACACCCTTATATGAATACCATTTATGGATAATGTTCCTCGTAACACTTGCTTCCCTTTTTGACTTGAAGAAGTGGATGGTATCTCTTTAATGGTAAAAGTATATCCTTGAGACCCCTCCTTAGGAAAAGAGCACTCATTCTTCATGTGTCCTTGCTAGCCATAATTAAAACATATTAAAACATATGGCAATTGGGCAATGATTTATAAAGTGACCCATCTTGTTGCACTTGAAATAAACAATGTTGGCTAAGTTGGTCTACTTCTTCTATGCTCGAGCCCCATCTTCGGATTTCTTCCCTGCCTACTGCTTATTTACCTTAAACTTACGCTTGAAGTTTATCTTGTCTTCGACTGGTATAACTGATAAATGCTTGGCACTTACTACTGGTACTACACCCCTCTAGACTCCTTCCTTAATATCAAGAGCCTCAAACCTCAAAGTCATACTAATAATGTTGGTGAATGTACCCATAAGATGATTGGCCATTTCATGATGGAAATTTGGTCGCATCCCATTCACAAACATTTCATTTTTCTTGAGCGGTGTGTCTATCAATCCCAGTCCGAAACGGGACAAAGCATTGAACTTATTCTCATACTACGACACCGTTATGTCACCTTGCTTTAAGTCAATAAAACTTCTAAACAACTGAATTATTCCTGCTTCTGGAATAAACCGTGCATCAAAAAGTCCCTTGAATTTGGCCAGAGAAAACTCCTCCTCCGTAGTATTAGTTGTTACTGAATCGCACTAATCCATCGTCGAACTTTGAGGTTGTCCCGATGCCAACAGCTATTTCTCTACATCCTCCAATGAAAGATCTCTAAATATTCTTTCAAAGATCGAAGCCACATCTGCACTCCAAGTATATCTTCAGTCCCATAGAACGGATTCCCGCCCAAAGTGGTAAAATTCTTACACAAAGACGCTTAGTTCATAGAGGGCTGAACTTGCACTACCATTTCCTCTACCAGATCTACAGCTGACATAGTAGCATTTCTAGGTACCCTACCATTGGTAACCATGCTAATTCCAAATCCTCTCCTTCCTCCTCTTCTTGTATTCATTTTATATTACCTGAACAAATAACATGTATCTTTAGAAAACAAAAATAAGATTAAAATTGTTTAAGGAAAAAAAACCAATGGATCTAAAATGAGACTTTAGAGGATAGATATTATTATTATAAAAATTACAATCACACTCTCTCAAGATTAACTTATTCTAGGGCATCACTTACACTATCTCTAATGAGTTGTACCCCAATTAGGTAAGGTATTCGCTCAACCGAAGCTATGATACCAACTGTGATGACCCACCTTTCTAACATCTGAGAACGACACTTAATACATCCATAGATATTAATATGCCATTGCCTAAGCATCCGAAAGATGAGTTGTCATGAGGTAAAATAAAAGAATAGAACATAAATCTCATAACAGAAAGGTTAAATATATTATAACAATAAGATTGTACATAAGGTTACTCCCCAACATGGAGTTATTAGAGTTACAACAATCGGCGTAGGCAGTTATAACAACCTGCCTTTACACTTGTAGATACAAAATATACATACATATAGCCAACATCTTAGAACAACGAAAATAGATAGTAGATAGCCTGATAGATAAGGATCCTCCTGCTCATCCACCATTTTCAAATAAGCCCAAAGAAACTTGTCACTTCTGGATTACTGAAATATAAGTGAGTACCCGAGAGTTTAGGGAAACAAACAACTTGGATCAGACAATAAGTCTGGTATAAGTGAATTAAAAAAAATATGGAACACACAAAACAACTTGTATGACCACGCCCCAAAACATGAAATGGGTTTACCCTCACAAGAATAAGATCCAAGCATAAAAGAATGGATACAAATAATTAAACATCACGAAGAGTGCAAGTTTCTTCCCGATGAAATTAAGTAAGAATCAATCCAAAGGTTTGAATCAAAAAAGGAAATGGAATTTTTCCAACGATGACTAGGAGGGTGCGCCCCCTTACCGAATGTACACCTCTAGAAAATATACTTGAGAACTACGATGGCTCTCGAAAACCTCCAAGCCGGATACCGCTAACCTTACCGAGTATCCGAGTATTTTGTATCTCCATGGGCATACAACCGAAACCAATTTAGAGTAGATGTGGCAATACCCTAATGGGAGCAATCCCACATATCTTGGCCCTCACTCTCTCTTTTTTTAGTTATTTCCGATAAAGGATATCAATGCTCCAAACGAGCAACAAATCGTCTTAGATTGACAAAACAAAAAAGGAGGGCATCGAAATCGATAGTCAAGATATCAACTATCGGGAATGACAAAAACGATCGTATATGGAAATTAAATCTTATATTCTTTCAATGCATGGAAAATATCCATATACTTATCTCATTGGTATAAGTATATTCATAAAACATTTTGGAAGACTTCATATTTCAAAAGCTTACTTAAATGGATCAAAAATAACTGTCTATAAGAAAGGAGAATGTTTTCCATACCATCATAATTATAAAGATCATTTATGGAAACCAAATCTCCTACACTTGTCATGTTTTCGATATTCTCCACTTACTCTATCACTTGTCCAGAAACAAAGCCAGGTAAGTCAGGGCACTAGTTGCTCCTAGCCTTTCTTAGACACTTCAGTTCTAGATCTCATAGATAATCAATCTACTCATCGGCTTTTAGTGCCAAATATAGGACTACTTGCATTCCGTAAATAACCCAAGTCATATACGGAAATAATACTTTATATACCGAACATTAATCTTCGATTCCAAACTTAAACTATCCTTTGGATAACAATGAGACCGTTCAAGTTGGGGTATTATTGCCTCTCAAATCTTGACTCGACAACATTCTTGCCTTTCAGGTAGGTAGAAGTTTCCCTACCTCGAAGTTTAATGTTAAGTGTACTATTTCATAAATCATGTATGCTGTTTATTTAAAACAAGGTTTTATAAACCAACTTCCTTTTCCACTTTAAAATCCCATGTAAAACCCTTATAATACACTTTAAAAATCCCATAGAAAATCTCACTTAAAAATCTTTGTTCAAACTAAGTTCGATTTGAAAAGGTCAAGATTTCTTTTTTCATAAAAGTGCCACTTGTTTTATTATATCAAACAACCCCTTTAAATCATTTATATAAGTTTCAAAGCTCCTTAAAAATACTTTGAGCCAAGATTTAAAACTTCCATTCAAATCATAACTTAAATCCATCATTTCAAAGGAGAATACGAATTGAAAAGTAAAGGGGTTTCTTTTGAATTAACCACTATATGATCATACTCAACATATGCAATAATATTTATAACATCAAAACATTAATAATATTTATAACATCAAAACATTCACTTTTTAAAGCTATTGGATAGTTAGTTATCACATTGTAATCGAATGTGGAAGTTATATTCGCTATTCTTATGTAAAAACAAAGGATATATTCACTTGGAATCATTTATTGAAATGTAAACTAATCAAAAGAAAAAGATTAAGTTTAGACTCACTGCCTATTTGCTTTGCTAGAGACGTAAAATACCTAGCCTTTGATAATGAAATTTGGTTTCTTTCTTTAGTTTGTGAATAGGTTAAAATGATATATGGACTTGGGTATTTATAAGTGAAGGGAAGGGTACTTTAATAATTACCTAACCTTCTATAGCCTAACCCGATTTGACCAGATTTTGGTCTAGTGGCAACCATCCGTATTAAATAACCTGATTCAACCATATTTTGGTCCAATGGTAACCATCTGCATGGCATAACCTGATTCGACCATATTTTGGTCCAGTGGCAACTATCCGTATGGCATTACCTGATTCGACCATATTTTGGTCTGATGGCAACCATCCGTATGGAATATAAGAATCATTATGCTATTTTGTTTTATATTATTGTTTTATTAACTATTTTGTTTTATTAGGCAAGGTTAATAATTTTTTCTTGTTTTATCAGGCAAGTAATTATACTATTCTGTTTTATTAGACAAGGTTAATAATTCTTTCTTGTTTTATTAGGCAAATTCTTTTCATAATTCCTAAGAAGTGATCATTCTTGTTTGGTTTATTACGTAAAGAAAATAACAGTCTTCTTATTCTTAAATAAATCGGTACTCCTAACCACTTTAAAGCTCGAACTGTCTTTAAACTAACATTTTACATCAATTTTGAAAATCCATTCGAGACGTTTTATCCAAAATTTATTTTATTTATAAAGTCCATTATTTAATCATTTAAAAACATATTAACTATTTGATTCCAAAGTGATTAAATTATAGGTCATTACATTTTCTGTAGCTTCTCTCACCATATCCGGGCCAAGTATCAATCTGTCTCCGGTCTCTAGCCAACATGCTGGTGATTTGCACAACCTTCTGTAAAGAGCTTCGAAATGCGACATTCCTATACTAGTTTGATAACTATATTATAGGAAGACCCGACTAAGTTCACATGTTCTTCCCATGACCCTCCAAAGTCTAATACAAAAGCCCTTAACAAATCTTCAAGAACCTTGTTAACTCTTTCAGTTTGCCCATCTGTTTGTTGATGGTAAGCGGTACTCATCTTTAGCTTGGTACTTGACTTTTTTGTAGACTCTTCCCGAATTCACTAGTGAACAAAGTATCTCTGTAACTAAATATACTACTAGGAATCTCATGCGGTCTTACAATATTCTTCATAAACAACTTTGCCAAACTAGGTGCCATCCTTGTCAACTTAACGGGAATAAAGGATGCACTCTTGGTTAGCCTATCTACCACGACCCAAATAATTTCATTTCCCTTATTCGAGCTTAGCAACCCATCGATATAATCCATGGATATAGAGTCACATTTCCAAAGTGGCACTTTCTAAAGGTTGAAGAAATCCACTTGGTTTTTGATGCTCGACATTTACTTGCTGGGAATTCAAACATTGTTTCACCCACAAGTCTACATTTCTTTTCATTCCTTCCCGGAAGAAACTTCTCTTCATATCTTGATACATTTTAGTTCCTCCAGAATGAATAGTAAACTTCGATCAATGACACTCTCTAAAAACTTCCTTCCTTAGGTTATAAAAATCTGGAAGGCATAACAGCCCCTTCTTTCTCAACCATCCGTTCTGGTCAAGACTAAAATCTTTTAAATCTTCAATCTTAGTTCCTTCTTCAGGTCTTCAAATTCGTTCAACTAGCAATGGATCATCTCCTTGATTAGAAGCAATTATGTTGATCGTTATTGGTCGAACTTCCAAATAGGATGACATTGTGGTATTCCGACTAGAACTACCGTTGACCTTAACCGCACACCACAAGTAGTCAATACCTCTAAATCCCTCCATTCTGCTAACATAGCTAAAACCACACTCTGATCTTTCCTTCTAAGTGCATCTGCATTTTATTTTATTTTCTTGCGTATACTCAATATCAAAAACATAAGCTGCCAAAAACTCCATCGACCTTTGTAGTCTCATATTCAAAATCTTTTGAGAGAATAAATACTACAAAGACTTATGATACATAAATAACTCGAACCGTTATCCCAAAAGATAGTGCCTATAGACTTTCAAAGTAAATATCACTGCTGCCAACTCTAAATTATGAGTCAGATACCTAACTTCATACGGTAGAAGCTATCGAGAAGTGTATGCAATCACTTTACCATTTTGCATTAACATAGCTCCTAACCTTGTCCTACATGCATCGATATACACCACTAAATCTTGATTTCCATCTAGAATAACTAATACGAGTGCATTGATCAATAAATGTTTCAGCTTTAAGAACGATTCTTCACATTTATCGTTCCAAACAAATTTTACGTCCTTCCTGGTTAGTTTAGACATAGGTGTCACTATATGAGAGAAATCTTTGATGAATCTTTGATGATAACCAGCTAATCCCAGAAAACTTCTTATCTCGGTCACAATCTTGGGTCTTTTCTAATTATTAACAGCTCCAATCTTAGTCGAATCTACTGATAACCCATTTTTTGAAACTACATGACCAAGAACTTCATTTCTTTCTTCCAAAAATGACATTTTAAAAACTTCACCTTTAGTTGATGCTGCCTCAACGTTTATAACTCTATTCTAAGATGAATATCATGATCTCATTCATTCTCGGAATATATTAAAATGTCATCTATAAACACTAACACGAATATATCTAAATGTACTTGGAAGATCCGATTCATCAAATCCACAAAGTAGGCAGGCGCATTGGTCAGTCCAAAGGGCATGACTAACCATTCATACGAACCATATCTTGTTTGAAACGTCGTTAATGGAATGCTGTCTTCTGCCATTCAATGGAACCTTGTTGCTAAATCCAATTGGAAAAATACCTTAGCTCCACTCAACTTATTAAACAAATCATCTATTCTCAGCAAAGGATAATAATTCTTTATCATCTTGTTATTCAACTTATGATAGTCAATACACATTCTTAATGACCACCTGGTTTCTTCACGAACACCATGGCTGCTCCCCAAGGCTAACTGCTTGACCTTAAATTCTTTCATTCTAAGTCTACCAGCTTCTCCTTTAACTCTTTCATCTCAGTAGGTGTCATTCTGTTAGGCAGAGTCTACTCAATTGTTTAGCTCCAGGTATAAGAACTATTCGAAACTCAATAGCTTGGTTTGGTGGTAGACTTGTAATTGGCTCAAAAACATCGGCATATTCTCTTACAATGAAAACCTGATTCACCTCGTCTTCCACTTCAATTGCACCCAATAAAGCACATACATCTATACTCAAATTTTCTATCGAGTATATAATTTGATCACATCTATTAGGGTGTCTTAATGATATCTTCCTATCTTCGCAAAATATAATAGTATCATATATGCTTAACTAATCCACACCCAGAATAATCATAAACCCTACAAAATCAAACACATGCAAATTGCAGGTAAATGCATGACCTAACAACTCAAATTCTAAATGGTCACACCTCATCCCAAGAGTTGCATAACCTCCTATCGGATTCACAACCCTTAAGGAAGTAATAAGGTGTGATGGTTCTAGATTTAACTTATCTACCAAACATTACGAGATAAAAGAATGTGATGCGCCAGTATCAAATAACATTTTAACAGGTATGTCATGAATCAAAAGCGTACCTCATGTCATAACTTTCCTTTCTCTTCTACGGTCAGTCTTGAAGCTGATGGTTCCAAAGCAAAAACTTTCCCTTTATCAGCTTTGGTTGGTACTGAACACTCATTCTTGTAATGCCCCATCTGGTTGCGGTTGTAACACTTCACCCCCCTCTTTCCCACAACCTTCTTTCCATCACAAGATCGACACTCATTAGCAAAGTGCCCTTTCTTATCACTTATAGCAAACAACATTTGCCTTCCCTCTCTTGGCAACTATGCCTTTCTGAGCACCCTTCTTAATAAAAAAAACTTCCTTTTCTTGCCTTGAAAACCTTTAGACTCCACAGGCTTGTTACCTCCGAACATCGAAAGCATTTACTCATTCTTTAATGCCATCTCCACCACCACATCATATGGATCTCTGAGATGCGGCATAGTTGCCCTAGCAAGCTCTAATTCCAATCCACGAATGAACTTCTTGTTCCATTTTATCACAGTATCAATAGTAGCATATCCGTATCTGGCCAACTCATCAAACTTAGTTGCATACTCTAGTACAGACATCTCCACCCTGTTCCAATTCAGCAAACTTCCTGAGCAAAGTTGACTAGGCTATCTCAGATATAAACTTTTCCTCAAATCTCCTTCTAAATTCATCCCAAGTTAGATTCTTCTCTGGTATTCCTACAGTCACACTGTTCCACCAATACAAAGCAGCTCCTTGCAATTGTCTAGATGCCAACCTCCTCTTCTGCTCATCATTCAAGTCTAAGTCAGCAAAGATCCTTTCATAGTGAAAAATCCAATTCTCAGCCTCAATAGCACTTTATTTTCCATGAAAAGGCTTTCCTCCAAGACTGGTATAATCATGGCTCAACTTGGCAAAATTGTTGTGAGCGGGTACCTCAGGATTAGCACCTCCCGCATTATCAGCATTCTCTCCAGCAAAACCAGTTACAGCTCCAACTTGCATCATATTCATGGAAAACTGATACATAGCCCCCGTATCTATCGCTGGGGTTCCGGCACTCACATTAAGAATTGCATTTGGATTAGTATTTGCTTGTCAATCTGGATTCCTCTTAGTATTGGGATAAACATTTCCATTGGTTGTGGTGCTTCCTCCACTTAGATTCACTCTTCCACTTCTCGCTTTCATATCTTGCTTTCTCGTAATCTACATACGAGTCTTCGTATGGTATAGAAGAATGGTCTAAGAGAGAGGGGAGAATAGAGATAGAATATATACTTATATATAGCAATAACAAGCACTCTACTATAGCATTATCCTATACCCCAATCTTATTCTCTGATTTATTTAAATTATATTTTCAAAATCTTTTTAAGTTTTACATAAACCTATGTTTTGATACCAAGTTGTAACGTCCCCTATTTTGAGGCTCGAAACTAAGCGCTATGGACGCTACAGTCATCCATAATATTAATTCTCGGTGAAAAAATGAGACCAATTAATTGTATCTATAACATCAAGAGCACATGAATATGAAAATTTTCAGAACACATTACATTAATAAACTTTTACATTCACTACATAATCCCATTGATTTCATGTTCAGAGAAAATATAATAAATACAATTATATTCCAAGAGCGACATATGAAGATGCCCCCTGGATGATTAGAGTCTAACTACTTGACAATTATAATTTCTGTCATTACATCCATTCAAATAAAGCTTAAAATTTAAACAACATGGCGGAAATAAACTCCTAATATTAGCTTGCCTCCTGCAAGTCTTCATAAACTTATTCATCTAACCTGAAAATCCTACTCCCGGTCTACTCAACTAAGCACATGAGAATTTAGGGGAAAATAAAAAGTTTGGGTCAAATAAAAAGTCTGGTGTGAATAATAATATACCATCTTAAACCAAAACAAATGCCTAGTGAGACCACGCCGTAGAATGGAACGGGTTTTCGCCTCTCTGGTATCTTATCAAAATATGTCAATCTGAACATAAATCATGTACCTGCAACCACAATGGTTAAAATAAAACATACATGATCATATGCATGCAATATGGGTAAATATGACTAGCTTGCATTCGAAAGGTTATGCATTCCCAAATATTACCCTCCCAAAAATTGTCTATCTATCTTAAGTTATAGTTTTTCTAGGGTCACTATAAGCCTATTAGTTTTCGCAAGCCAACCAATAACCTATCAGGCTGACTCAGGCCATAATGAAACTAGATGTCCAAAAATCTCCAAATACGGTTAGGAGTAAAATAAATTAAACAATACACTGAGCATATAGAGCTACGAGTTCCTTTATGTAGTGTACATCTTTTAGTCTCACCACTGACAAAATCCTACTGTGACGCCCCACCTCTATACTCGCGCTAGCCAAGGACACTGCGGGGTAATGCCGTCGACTAGCACGAAGAATAAGGCTATTGAGGAGCGACCCTCTGTGTAATTTCTTTGTGCGAGTATCGATATGTCAGAAAATATAACTTACATTTCATTTCTGGAGGAAATCCGACATATCTAATACAAACTCAAAGCTACCACACAGTGGCTAAGTAGTCTTCGGAAACAAATATAGAAAAAACATAACACAAATCAGTCACAGATATTCATATCACAAAGGCGGAATCAGATATGAATATAACACATAAAAGTGTACATCAAAGTAGTGGTAAAACAAGATCCACTACAACACAAGAGAATAGACACAAGTGCTAGACAAAAGAATAATTATACATCAAGGAGTCCATATCTCAAATGTATAATAACACAAACTACTAATATAAAGTAGTTAGCCAAAAGAATCAGATGATAATCCTTGATAAGAAGTCAAGCAAGAGCACCTGAAATATCTCGGTCTGACCCGAGTATTATTTAAGAAGAAAATAATAAACGAATCAGTCTAGCTATAAATATCAGATAAAATGATATAGAATAAGAGATATGTCCAAAAACGTATGATAACATAAATGTCATACTCTGTCAAGTATACATCAAATAACAACAAAAATCATACAATATCTCAAATCAACTCGAAGCACCAAAAAGAATCACATTCTTTAAATAATTCACCAAAACACAAATATTGACAAAACATATTAATGCCAATCCACAAAAATAGGTGAAACACAAATTCTAGAAATCATAACGAGAAATCCAGAAATCACAAAAGGGGGAAGGCCTATCACAAATGGGAGCATGAAAACTCACCAACATGTGTATCACAAATGGAACGCTATTCCATGGTCGCTAACCATAAACTGAACATAGACACACCTAGAAAGATACGTTCCATGCACAGTAGAACATCGACACACCTGAAAAGATACGCCCCATGTATAAACTAACATCGATGCACCTAAAAAGATACACCCCATGCCTAGTCGAACATCAATGCACCTAAAAAGATACACCCCATGCACCGACTTAATGAGCCGATTGCTCCATGAACGGTCCAAAGACCATGGGTCGCTAGCCCATAAAAATGAGATGAAGCTCAAAAGAACGAGGTATCGTCCCCCACGTGGACAAAGAGACATCGCACAATGCTAGTCTAAATCACAAAATGATCATCATCGATCATCAAGAAGTGTCGATTACACTAAGCTAGTGAATATAAGAGTTTAGCTTCATGTCCCATAACCACTAGCTTAACTAAAATATTTACGAACAGATTGTAGATTTCCACTCGATTGTCGCAAGAGTTTCAATCGAACAAGTCAAAGAATTAACCGACAAAGTAAATGCAAGCGTTTCATACCACTTGTTTTGCCAAGCCGTTTAATTAGATTTTCTCATACGAATGAGGTAAAGGTTTGTATATACTAATAGATTAGAAAGCGGTTTTATAAACGAGCTTTGTATTAAAAATAGAGTTGAAATCATCTTTGTAAACGAGTTTGAATATTTACGACTGGTATAGAAACCTTTGTATTTAGAAGTGACAAGTCACAAAAATGATTGTAGAAACAATCAATCACAAAAATCCACATACGAAGACGTGAATCAAATCCACCAAAATCGATGCTGAATCCATCAAAGTGGATATACCCAAATATCCCAAAATAGAAGTTATCAAAGTCAACAAAGGTGATAACAACAAATTGGAGAAACAAGAATCGATTAAAAATTGGAAACTCAAACACAAAAGGATAAATAGGCAGAGACAGCAGATTCAGTCGATTGGACCAGGGTGGTCAGTCGACTGATACAAATCCTGGAAACTTTCTGTTTCGAGGTCCAGTCGACTGAACCTGGGTGGTTAGTCGACTGAATCATGCCTGGAAACTTTCGGTTTCTAGGCTCAGTCGACTGGCCAAGAGTGGTCAGTCGACTGATACTGGCCCAGGAAATTTCCTGGGTTCGGTTCAGTCGACTGACCCTCCATTTCAGTCGACTAAACTGGAAATTCCAATATTCTCAGCCTAGCCCCCAAGGGGAAAAATCCCAAACAATTTGCGATAGGTCGAGCGATGGGCGCTAGGGGTTTTTGCCAATCGGCAACCCAACCCAATACGCTCTTCGATACGCCACCAAAAGCATGATCACAAATCAAAGATAGGATTTTCAAAGTTTTGACTTCAAAACACCAAAAATTGAAATGTTCACCAATTCAACTCAAATCAAAAGCAAATGAACATGAATAAGTGTTAGGAATTCATACCTAACAACGATGATAGAAATAGACAAAGATGTGAGTTCAAAATCTCACCTTTAAACCCAAAAACGATGAAGGAGAAGCTTGAAAGCAAAGGAAGATCAACCAATCAACCACTTCAACTCTAGAAGCTTGAATCTAAGCTCAAAAGAAGAACATTTCCTAAGTTAGGTTTAGGAAATTTCTGAAATTAAAGAGAGAATGAGTTGGAGAAGATGAAGAGGGTGCTTACCTTAGCTTCTCTTTGAATTTGGAGCAAGAATTTGGTTTTGCAAATGAAAACTAGGGCTTGGAGTTTCTAATTTCTCATTCCTCTCCCCATTTTCAGTTTTGCTTGAGTGTTTGAGAAAATAGAAATGAAGTGAAGAGGAGAGGAGGGGGCTGAAGTAGGTTATAGAGAGAGTTGGGGTGAAACCCAAACCCAAAGCCCAATAGAAAATAGCAAAATTCAACTTACTCCAAATATATTGATGTTTATACTTAAAAAGGTCGCAAATGGCATTTTGAACTCAATGGAAGTGGTCTCGAGTCCTAATTCGACTGTTTGCAAAAAGTAGCTTTTCGGACTTCTATCCTTTTAACGATTCCATATTTAAATAAAATATTTAAATATTCAAATCGTAAAATATGCGGGTTGTTACAGACTCCCCTCCTTAAAGAAATTGCGTCCTCGCAATAATTAAGAGGAAAATAAAAAGTAACAACCATAAAAGCATATCAGCACAAAAGAAAATTTGAAATAAAAAGTTCACCATAAAGAGAACGAAAGAGTAAGTCCGGATGTGTTTGCTCGATGAATTCTCAAGATTCCCAAAAGCAATCCTTAGGATTTGAGGACCCTTAAACTTTCACAAGAATAACGCCTTTATTTCGAAGGCGTTCAACCTCCGAAGTAATGATACGAATAGAATATTGCTCATAAGTCAAATCTGGTGAAACCTCAATTTCTTCAATTATACCGAGCTCAAGAATAAAAATCGGAATCCCTAAGGTATTTCCGTAGTAGAGAGACGTGGAAAACATCATAAAAAGCAAAAGATTGAGCCGGTAATAAAAGCGATAAGCCATGGAACAAATACGTTCGGTGATGGGAAAAGGACCAACATATCGAGGTGCTAACTTTCCCGATCGACTAGAACGCACAACACCCCTCATAGGTGAAACACAAATGAGCACAAATAACATCTGGACCTAAAACCAGCTTCTCACCGGCTTTAAGCCAACACGAAGGAAATCGGCACAGCCTTCCGTAGAGTGCCTTGAAAGATGCCATACCAATACAAGAATGGAAGCTATTATTGGAAGAAAACTCAACAAGAGAAATATGATCTTCCCAACTTCCACCAAAATCAAGAACACATGCATGAAGAAGATCTTCAAGAGTTTGATTCACACGCTCGATTGTCCATCGAACTGAGGATGATAAGCGGTGCCAAAATTAAGCTTTGTTCCCAAAGCTTTTTGAAGACCTTACAAAAAAAATCCACTAGTAAAATAATGGATCACGATTGCTAACAATAGAAGTAGGAACTCCATGCAGTTTAATCTGACATAGATTTTAGCCAAAAAGAGGTACGGTCTGATTAGATCGAACAGGAATAAAATGGACAGATTTTAACTGTCATGACCCGAACGAGAATCGGGGAAGATCGTAAATGAAGTCCATGGAAATTTGATCCCACTTCCAAATAGGAATGTCCAAAGGTTGCAATAACCCACCGGGCCTTTGATACACGGCCTTAATGAGTTGGTAAGTCATGCAACGCTTAATGAAGTTAGCAATATCAGATTTCATTGCATCCCAATAATAAAGTCGCTACTATTACCGGGATGAATGGTAAATTTAGAACGATGAGAATCTTCTAAAATATCTTTATGAAGATCACAAGTATTTGGCATAATAAGACTACCAAATTTTCGAATGCCACTACGAGCATCGATTTCAAAGTCTTTCAAACCATCAACCTTATTTGGATCCCTACAACTTTGGCTAAGAAAAGCCAATTCGGGATCTTAATATTGAGCTTCAAGGATGCGGTTCAAAAGAGAAGGATGAGCCTCAAGGCTACACAAAACAAGAGATGAACATAAATTGGATTCACGATCTTGAATCTCACAAGTGGATAAAGTCTCGAGATCAATCCATTCAGATATCATCAAAGAAACAACTGCTTGTTGCTTACAACTAAGGGCATCGGCAACTCGATTACCCTTTTCCAGAATACAAAGATTATCAAGATCATAAGATGCAAGGAACTCTAGCCAACGTTGTTGACGCAAATTAAGTTCCTTTTGAGAAAATCAATATTTCAAAGATTTATGATCGGAGTAGAGAACAAATTTCTCTCCCAAAATATAACGGCACCAAATTCTAAGAGCGAAAACAATAGCCGCAAGCTCTAGATCATGAATGGCACATCTAGTCTCGACAAGATTCAATTGTCAAGAAGCATATGTGATAACACATTCCCATAGCAAGAAAATGGCACCCAAACCAATACGACTAGTATCGGTAAAAACAATAAAGTCTTGATTCCCTTCGGGAATCACAAGAATAAAAGCATTGGAAAAGAGTTCGTTTAATCGATTCTCTTTCCCGAAAAGCTAAGCTTTTCAAAATTATAATTAACTTTACATATATTCATTTTTTTAGAAAAATTAACTTTTTACAAGTCAATTTATTGTGTTTTACTGTCTCATCATAGAGTTTAGGAAATTCCTATCGATAACGTTGATCAAGCGTACCGACCAGAATTCTTAAAGCACTCAATGGGCAAAACAACACAAAATCATCTTATATATGATAAACATGTCTCTTGGAAAATTTACAAATATTCTTTGCTCGTTTTAAGAACAAAATCCAATCATACTTATAAATATCCCATTAAAAAGGTTTGCAAATTTTAAATTGTTATTTTCATCCATAATCAATAAATATAAGAATAAACTAATCGAGATATTCGTAGAACACTCGATTCACAAAATGGATGAAATAAGGTAGAAGGTTCGTCATACCAAATGACATAACGAACCAAACACAAAAATCACAACGAGTGCGAAATGCGCTAAGAGGATGCTACCTTTCGCAACTCGTGCTGATGAAAACCGGTGGCAAGGTCAAGCTGAAAAGACCTTAGCACCACTCAAAAGATTGATTAGGTGATAATCCTAAGACAGGCTCAAATATACCGGAAAATCCACAAACTACCTGAATGAGATAAATAATATTTTTCTCATCAAGTGGGTTTAAAGAATAAAATGTTGCCACTAAATTTGGAAATCAAAAATTATTAAAAACAATAGAAATCTGCTTAACAGATTGAGGACGTCGAAGATAGATAGTCCACTTGGGACATAGGATGTGGGCTTCATATGTTTAAGCCAATCCTTTCCCAAAGATCAATTTCGAAGCCTAAGTAACGCATAACATGCAAATCGGCTTGAAAAGAATAATCACATAAAATAATCTCGACAACTTTAAAAGAAACAAACTGAGTGTTGCGGATCCACCAACCAAATTCGCAATTCTCAGTGAAGTCATCAAGCCCATAATATTTAAAGATAAAGAATCAACAAGTTATTTTGATATAAAATAATGGGACGCACCCGTATCAAAAGAAATCAAAATAGGATAATCATAAAACAAATTAATGTCATCAAGGATAGAACGAGAATTACCTTGACCAAGGGAAGTGCTAGTAGAGACTTGCACAACTTTCAACTCTCCCTTTCTCCTACTTTGAAGTTTGGGACATGAAGATAAAAGATGACCCAAACCTTTGCAATAGCGACAAGAAAAGGATTTTGGACACTTATTTGCATAGTGGTCCTTAGAATTACAATTGTAGCATCCTCCACGATTAGGGATTGGAGTCTTTGCTACCGAAGTTGCCAGCTTCCCTTTCTTGTTGGGATTTGGGCTTTTGAATTTAATATGCCTCTTCTTGTTGATGTTGAAGTTTTGTTTGGCATCCACAGCTTCAACATCATTTTCTTTATCGGCCTCTTCAAGTCGAAGAGTGATATCAACAAACTAGTCGAAAGGCACTTCTAATTTTAGTAGTAAAACCTTTTTAGGGTTCTTACTCAAAGCACAGATAAACCTTTGATTCTTTAAAAGATCCAAAAGTTGTTGAGCAGTCATAAATACGCCATCCAGAGAAGGACTACTGGATTGACCGACACTGGGACTGCCAGATCTAACCATCTCTTCTTCTTTAAGAAAGAAAGAAAAAGAAAAAGGTTATTCTCAAAAATAATATCAAACAAACTTGATTGATAAAACAAGGCATCACAAAAGAAAAATAGGATAGAACGGTACGAAGACTCGAGTCAGATCCTATGGCAAGATTCCTAAGAAAGACTTAGGACAATGATCCTTGCTAGATTATTCTACATTGTTCCGAAGTTTGGCTCTAATACCATGCTGTGACGCCCCACCTCTATACTCGCGCTAGCCAAGGACACTGCGGGGTAATGCCGTCGACTAGCACGAAGAATAAGGCTGTTGAGGAGCGACCCTCCGTGTAATTGCTTTGTGTGAGTATCGATATGTCAGAAAATATAACTTACATTTCATTTCTGGAGGAAATCCGACATATCTAATACAAACTCAAAGCTACCA
The DNA here is from genome assembly GCA_030737815.1 of Allium fistulosum. Classification (NCBI taxonomy): domain Eukaryota; kingdom Viridiplantae; phylum Streptophyta; class Magnoliopsida; order Asparagales; family Amaryllidaceae; genus Allium; species Allium fistulosum. Next base: position 1,032,599,923 of record CM060902.1, read on the forward strand.
CACAGTGGCTAAGTAGTCTTCGGAAACAAATATAGAAAAAACATAACACAAATCAGTCACAGATATTCATATCACAAAGGCGGAATCAGACATGAATATAACACATAAAAGTGAAGTAGTGGTAAAACAAGATCCACTACCATACAAGAGAATAGATACAAGTGCTAGACAAAAGAATAATTATACATCAAGGAGTCCATATCTCAAATGTATAATAACAAAAACTACTAATCTAAAGTAGTTAGCCAAAAGAATCAGATGATAATCCCTGATAAGAAGTCAAGTAGGAGCACCTGAAATATCTCGGTCTGACCCGAGTATTATTTAAGAAGAAAATAATAAACGGATCAGTCTAGCTATAAATATCAGATAAAATGATATAGAATAAGAGATATGTCTAAAAACGTATGATAACATAAATGTCATACTCTGTCAAGTATACATCAAATAACAACAAAAATCATACAATATCTCAAATCAACTCGAAGCACCAAAAAGAATCACATTCTTTAAATAATTCACCAAAACACAAATATTGACAAAACATATCAATGCCAATCCACAAAAATAGGTGAAACACAAATTCTAGAAATCACAACGAGAAATGCAGAAATCACAAAAGGGGGAAGGCCTATCACAAATGGGAGCATGAAAACTCACCAACACGTGTATCACAAACGGAACGCTATTCCATGGTCGCTAACCATAAACCGAACATCGACGCACCTAGAAAGATACGCCCCATGCACAGTAGAACATCGACGCACCTGAAAAGATACGGCCCATGTATAAACTAACATCGATGCACCTAAAAAGATACACCCCATGCCTAGTCGAACATCAATGCACCTAAAAAGATACACCCCATGCACCGACTTAATGAGCCGATTGCTCCATGAACGGTCCAAAGACCATGGGTCGCTAGCCCATAAAAATGAGATGAAGCTCAAAAGAACGAGGTATCGTCCCCCACGTGGACAAAGAGACATCGCACAATGCTAGTCTAAATCACAAAATGATCATCATCGATCATCAAGAAGTGTCGATTACACTAAGCTAGTAAATATAAGAGTTTAGCTTCATGTCCCATAACCACTAGCTTAACTAAAATATTTACAAACAGATTGTAGATTTCCACTCGAAAATTGTCGCAAGAGTTTCAATCGAACAAGTCAAAGAATTAACCGACAAAGTAAACCCAAGCGTTTCATACCACTTGTTTTGCCAAGCTGTTTAATTAGATTTTCTCATACGAATGAGGTAAAGGTTTGTATATACTAATAGATTAGAAAACAGTTTTATAAATGAGCTTTGTATTAAAAATAGAGTTGAAATCATCTTTGTAAACGAGTTTGAATATTTACTACCAGTATAGAAACCTTTGTATTTAGAAGTGACAAGTCACAAAAATGATTGTAGAAACAATCAATCACAAAAATCCACATACGAAGACGTGAATCAAATCCACCAAAATCAATGCCGAATCCATCAAAGTGGATATACCCAAAAATCCCGAAATAGAAGTTATCAAAGTCAACAAAGGTGATAACAAAAAATTGGAGAAACAAGAATCGATTAAAAATTGGAAACTCAAACACAAAAGGCAAAATAGGCAGAGACAGCGGATTCAGTCGACTGGACCAGGGTGGTCAGTCGACTGACACAAATCCTGGAAACTTTCTGTTTCCAAGTCCAGTCGAATGAACCTGGGTAGTCAGTCGACTGAATCATGCTTGGAAACTTTCGGTTTCCAGGCTCAGTCGACTGACCAAGAGTGGTCAGTCGACTGATACTGGCCCAGGAAATTTCCTGGGTTCGGTTCAGTCGACTGACCCTCCATTTCAGTCGACTGAACTGGAAATTCCAGTATTCTCAGCCTAGCCCCCAAGGGGCAAAATCCCAAATAAATTGTGATAGGTCGAGCGATGGGCGCTAGGGGTTTTTGCCAATCAGCAACCCAACCCAATAGGCTCTTCGATACACCACCAAAAGCATGATCACAAATCAAAGATAGGATTTTCAAAGTTTTGACTTCAAAACACCAAAAATTGAAATGTTCACCAATTCAACTCAAATCAAAAGCAAATGAACATGAATAAGTGTTAGGAATTCATACCTAACAACGATGATAGAAATAGACAAAGATGTGAGTTCAAAATCTCACTTTTAAACCCAAAAACGATGAAGGAGAAGCTTGAAAGCAAAGGAAGATAAACCAATCAACCACTTCTACTCTAGAAGCTTGAATCTAAGCTCAAAAGAAGAACATTTCCTAAGTTAGGTTTAGGAAATTTCTGAAATTAAAGAGAGAATGAGTTGGAGAAGATGAAGAGGATGCTTACCTTAGCTTCTCTTTGAATTTGGAGCAAGAATTTGGTTTTGCAAATGAAAACTAGGGCTTGGAGTTTCTAATTTCTCATTCCTCTCCCCATTTTCAGTTTTGCTTGAGTGTTTGAGGAAATAGAAATGAAGTGAAGAGGAGAGGAGGGGGCTGAAGTAGGTTATAGAGAGAGTTGGGGTGAAACCCAAACCCAAAGCCCAATAGAAAATAGCAAAATTCAACTTACTCCAAATATATCGATGTTTATACTTAAAAAGGTCGCAAATGGCATTTTGAACTCAATGGAAGTGGTCTCGAGTCCTAATTTAACTTTTTGCAAAAAGTAGCTTTTCAGACTTCTATCCGATTAACGATTCCATATTGAAATAAAATATTTAAATATTCAAATCGTAAAATATGCGGGTTGTTACACCTACACGGTGGAATTGCGGCCCTTTACCAACCGGAGGCTAATGGTTAAATCATAGGGCACGACCCTATGCCAGTCCCACTAAAATCTTAACTAGTTTTAAATCCATGAATCATATCTTTTATGGTTTTGATCATTTCAAGGCATCCTTACACAATTGATCAATCTAATCTCCTGGATGCAATTCTACTCACTTAGGAGTTTAGTCAAGCCATACTCACTACTGGAACAACTTAATTGGTAATTATGTTCCTAATTCCCAAGATGCAATGATGGGTAATGATGATGTGAGTATGATAATGATAAAATATGTAAATTTAATTGATCAAATGATAACAAGAACATATAACATCATTCATCAAAATATGTTCAATCAATGGTCACTTCCAAAGCAAAATTACTTAAGTTTAATTAATAATATACTTTGGCAAAATGCATATAAAATTGGGCTAAAACGATATTCATTTCCTTGAAAACATTTATCTTTGGAAATGATATAACACTTGAAATCATTCTTAAAACAAGGAAACATAGCCACAAATACTTAACCAATATCTTATGCCAAAGCATTATCATTTACATAGATTTTAAATCACTTGTTATCAAAACAGGGATGTCGAGCCTTTAGAAAACATGGTTATCGAACCCTTTGACATAGCTATTATACTTATGAAACATAATGCTATTTAGCCTCTAAAACATGGCTTTTTGGTTTGTGAACATAAGGTTATCGAGCCTCTAAAACATAGCTTTCAGGTTTGTAAATATAAGGCCATCGAGCCTCTAAAACATAGGAAAATACGAGGTGTCGAGCCTCTAAAACATAGGAAAATAAGAGGTGTCGAGCCTCTAAAATACATAGGCAAATACGAGGTGTCGAGCCACTAAAATACATAGGCAAATATGAGGTGTTGAGCCTCTAAAATACTTAGGCAAATATGAGGTGTCGAGCCTCTAAAACATAGGCAGATATGTGGTGTCGAGCCTTTAAAATACTTAGGCAAATATGGGGTGTCGAGCCTTTACAATACATAGCCTATGGCGTTTTTGTAAATAGTTTGTAAACTGTTTTGTTTCCTTTTAAAGATAATACTTTCCACCAACTCCTGCCTCTAGTCAAATTTTTATTGGATAACAAAATTTCTTTTCATATTCTTTTCAGAATTTGCTGGCAGATTACATTTAACCTTCTCAAATAACTTTGCAAACCGTTACAATTAATATATTTAATTAATATCAATTAAAAGATTTTCTAGAATAATAAATTCATAGAAAATCATAAACTTTTGGGAAAGCTCCCCAAAAATCCAAATTTCCTTCCCTTTCGTATAAAAAATTTCGGGACTAAAATATTAATTAAATTATTTTTAATAATTAAAACCCAAAATAAACACCTTTTTCTCCTTAGGAAAATTCAAAAATATTTATATGAGTTTGGAAAATTATGAAATTAAAAACCCATCTCCAAAATAATATTTTACACAACCTATACAAATTTCAAGTTAATAGAAGATCAAAAAGTAGGTTTTTCTTTTAAAACTCATTAAAATAATTCCTTAAAATTCCAATAAATTGGCATTCAATCAAATAATGATATTATCAACCATAACATGACATATTATTACAAAATTTCAAAAATCAATCATAGATCCAAAATTAAGCATAAACAATGAGATTTGATGTAGATTAGTTCCCTTAAGCTTTTCCTTTTGAATTCTTTAGATTTTCTTCTTCTTTTCTTCTTGGTAATGGCCAGCCTCCTTTAGGTTTAGTTTTAATTTATGAAAATGAAATGAGAATGAATAAGAGAGGAACGATTTAGGGAATGAATGAAGAAGTTATTCCCATTATGCCTCTCTCATTAATTATTTCTTATTCCACGTTTAAAACAATCTTATTAATTGATTACTTAAGGCCTGACCCAAATTAGTTAACAAATCTCATTCTCCTTATCACATCATATTATTCCATTTAATTTATCTAATCAAATTCTCTAAATAATATTAGACAAAAATTAGGGGTGTTACACCAAATCAAATTAATTCTCAATGCCAAGGTTATTTCTTCTAACTGCCTCAACCTCATTCCTCCTTCCTCTTTTTCATTACACAGTATATTCCAAGGAATTTTGCAGTAATATTTTTTTGGTCTAACAGCAGCAGGTGGTGTAATATTTGCTGCTATATCAATATCCCCTCCTTGAAATTGACCTTGTCCTCAAGGTCGAAAATGATTTCAATGTCGAAACCACCAAGATCAAAAATGTAAATTTTGCTTTTGCATTGCCACTTGTTCGTAGTGTAGACGGTCACTAAATTTCTCTTAAATTTGAAGCTGTAAATCGCCTTATGCATGGTTTGTTATAGCTCATTTTCTTTGGGTATGAAGATGTTATTTGTCCAGTACACCAGACCATTGTGTAGTTGATTGTGCTGAAGATCATTAGCCAAGTTCTAGGCATCAATAATCGTGGGCATCTGATTTAGCTGTTGTGACGGTGCAATGGGATTTGAGAAGCTTGAAGTCGAATATTGAGATAGCTAGCAATAGTCCGTCAGAGCTACAACATGACAAAGTGTCGATTGTTATGGGTTGGTCATAGGAGGGTGAGTGGGGATGAGTGACTAAAAAGAAGAGGGAGTTATTTTCAAAGAGAATCTCGTTGCCGACATTGGCAGGGCTTGTGATGATGGAAGCATCAATGTTGTTAGAGAGAGATTTTGGAAGAAATAGAGGTGACAAAAAGATAGTAATTGGGTGAAATTAGAGCATTGAGTTCGGTGTTGAAGCTTGGTTCAGGGAGGTTCGTCAAGGGGTGGAAAGTTCAGAGATGAGGATTTGGGACCAGATTTACTAAAGGGAAAAGGTGGAGGGTGGTTTTGGAAGATGTGAAGTAAAATTGAGGAGGGAGGTTTGTTTCAGAAGTGAATCGAAGGGATGAAGGTGGAGGAGTAGGTTTGAAAGGAAGGAGGAGAGAGGTTTTCATGTTGGAGCCAGGAAGAAAGCATAGAGAGAAAGAGTAGCATATCGTTTAGTAGTGGCATTGTCAATGGTTGTAATGGTAGAGATGGATGAGTCCATGGTGTTAAAGAGGGCAGTTTTGAAAGGGGTTGGAGATGGTAGTAAGGATGGTAATGGTGGTTGTAGCCTTGTAGGTTGTGTTGATTATAGATATTTAGGGCTATGATTGATGGTTGAGGTGATGGTGGAGGGATGGAGGAAATTTTGGCCACGATATTGTCTAAAGTTTCGATGATGTGTCATAATAAAGTGCTTTGAGAATGAAGAGTTGTTCAAATTTCGACGAGTTGAGCTTGTCGGGTTTGGAGCATGTTAAGGCAGTTTGGATAGTTTCAACTGTGGTTTGTTGGTGGTTTTTAGTGTCGTTGAGTTTAACGGTATCATCAATGAGGCAGTTGCGAGCGATGGTTGTATCATTGACCATGGTATTCAAATTGAGTGGAAGCACCAATTGATATACACTACTATTTTGAATTAATCAAACCAACCGTTGGGGAGGATTGTCTACTATAAGGCTTGCAAAATAAAATAGTTTGAGGCTAATTTTGTAGGAGATAGATCTACGTTTTTCCTTCCCTATCCGATTATCCCTATATTTTTGATTATCCCATTTCTATCTCTGTTCTCGATTCCTCCATGGATCCCAATTCTATCACTATTCTCCCTTGGAAATTTTCTGATCTCAAAATTTAACTTCTCTCATTGTTTATTTCATTTTACTTTCCTCCCCTACAAATTTATTTAAATCCTAAGTCCCAACATTTTTTCCCTCGTGCACTAATCTCATCCACCACCGATATACCACATACCACAATGAACATCAACGCCTCCACCGTCGACTACATATGCAGCTCTATCTCATTTGCCTTCCATTTTTCCCTCACACACAGAACCACAATTGATAAACTTGAAACCACCACCACCACCAGCTATGTCACCTCCGTTGCCAACCTCATCTACAGGTTTGCTTGACTTTTCCCTCATCCATCAATTATAAAAGATATTATTATTTTTGCCTGATAATACTACTACTAAATTTGGTAATTAGATTAATCATGGTTCTAAAGGCTACTACTATACATAGCTCGATGGTTTGGTGAATAGATTCGTTTGTTATTTTTTCGTTTTATGTTTTTGTTTATGCTCTAAATTTGAAGGTAGGTGTTAAAGGTATGTGGGAAATCCTTGTTGAATATGTTTGCTTGAACTAAAAAGCACATAACCCAGATATATGATAAACTTTGCTAGATTTTATTTAGTACTTTTAATGGAAAAGTGATGCAGGCCAAGTACTAAGTCATGACCGACCTAACAAACTCGTAAGTCGTTCGGAAATGATAGGTCGTATACGACCTAAGAACTTTGAAGCTAACGAGAGAGGGATACAAAATGAAGTCCTAGGTCGTGACCGATCTAACGAAGCCCTAGGTCGTGACCGACCTAATATTGCCCTTAAGTCGCTCCAGCGACTTAGTGAAGCTCGCCAACGACCTAGCGGGAATGCACACGCTAAAGAGATAGGTCGCTGCACCGAGTTACGACCTAAACTGGGTTGCGTGAAGAAGTACTGAAGCTGGTTCTTAAGTCGCTGCCGACCTATGTTAAGTCGTAGGTCGCTTCATCTCAAATTAGGTCGCACGAAACTGGTTGTCTGTTATGTCGCTGAAGGATATTATGATGAGTCGTTTTCCTTTTTAGGTCGCTGCCGACCTATGTTGCGTCGTTTCTGTTAAGTCGTTGATATGTTGTAACTGATATTGTGTTAGGTCGTTGGGCCTGCTAAGTCGTAGGTCGTTCTTTTATACCTCGTGAGTCGACATGTGTTGTACATATTTGAGTCGCTATTGTGTTGTAACAATCTGATAGGTCGTTAACGACCTATACTAAGTCGTAGGTCGCGTGTGTTGTTGTAGTTCGTAAGTCGCTGGTCTGCTAGGTCGGAAACGACCTAAGTGTTGTACAGATTTTAGTGTTGGGTTGTAACTTCTATAAATAGGCCGGTGGTGCCATTTGTAATAGTTTGGTTGATTTGAATAAAAACTTTTGTTTTGTTAAGCTTTGTGCTTTCACTAAATTGGTAGTTGAGTGTAATCTCCTATCTCCTCTTTCGGCATTCGAGTGCGCTCGAATCAACGATTGTAGAAGCCAATTCACGGTATCAAGTACGCTTGATCAACGTCTGAAGAATTGCAGATCTTCTTTCACGGTATCGTGCGCGATCAACGTGACGAAGATAGCTAGAATTCGGTATCTTCGGATCAACGAATTTGGGCCATTCAGTATTCTTCATTCCATCAATTGCTACTTTCACAGAATCATCATTTTGTTAATTCCGCTGTTGCATCATTTGGTATCAGAGCTAGACTTAGCCAACCATAGCTAAGCCGAGTCTTGGAGCCAAGATTTTATCTAAGAATTCAAGTCGTGTATCACCTTGTTGTTCGAGACCGAGAATTTGAAGTATAGATCCGAACTAAGTGAAGTGTGAAGTGCATCATTTGGTATCAGAGCTAGACTTAGCCAATCATAGCTAAGCCGAGTCTTGGAGCCAATATTCTATCGAAGAGTTCAAGTCGTGGCCGAGAGTTTGAAGTGAGGGTCGTGCATCATTGGGTGTTCATTGTGTTCATCACGAAGTTGCAACAAGTTTGAAGATTTCGATCCATCTCATTTTGGATCTAAGTTTGAAAGGTGTTTGAGTTTGCGTGGAAGCTTTGTGCACCAAAGAGTTTGAAGTTGAAGGCCGTATCTCATTTGGTATCATTTTTGTACAAGCCGAGAGTTGAAATTTGTTTCGTTTGATAATGCCGCCAAGGAGAGCTAATCGACATCAAAATATTGAAGCTTTATATAAAAGAGAAGAAGCTGATGAGATGGAGCAAAGAATAAACGAAAACTTTAGTGAGAAGCTTAATGAAGGGATTGGTCGATTAGAGAAGATGATGTTGGAGATGAATCAAAATCGAAGAAGGGTTTCACCTGAATCTAACCATGGGGGAAGTAGAGTTTCACCACATTCCAATCGGGAGAGAAGTGCTGATAATGATCATAGAAGTGTGAGTCGAGATTGTTATAGAGATGATGATGATCGAAGACGTGATAGGAATGTGAATGATCGAGATCGGAGGAATGTAGATAGAAGGGATGTGGGTGGAAGACACGAAGGTAGTAGAGATATTGGTGGTCAGGATCGACATCGCTATACATCAGATTTCGAGGAGGAGTTTGATGGTGGTAGTGTTCATGGACGAGGACGAGGACAAGGAAGGAATCAGTCGGAGTATGATCACAAGTGGGAGTTTGGGATGAAGACTGAAATTCCAGAATTCAAAGGTGGTATGCAAGTTGAGGAGTTTTTGGATTGGTTGTCTAATGTGGAGGAGATTTTTAACTTCAAAGAGGTTCCAGAACATCGTAGAGTGAAGTTGGTTGCTACAAGGTTGAGGGGAAGAGCTTTGGCGTGGTGGCAGCAAACCAAACTTACACGTGAACGGATGGGGAAGTCAAAGATTGAATCATGGGAAAAGATGAAGAAGTTGATGAAAGCTACATTCTTACCTTACAATTATCAGTCTCTTATGTATCAACGTTTGCAGAACTTGAGGCAAGGAATGAAGACTGTTAATGATTCCGCAGGTGAATTTTATCAGCTTATTGCCAGGAATGATATTATGGAAATGGAGGAGCAGCTAACAGCTAGATTTGTTGGAGGGTTGAGAATGCAGATACAAGATATGGTGAACATGTTTGATCCCAGATCTATCGCTGAGGCACATCAGAAAGCACTTGCTTGGGAGAAACAAGGGAGACGAGGTGGTGGTGTGTTTACAAATTCCAACAATATAATGAAAGGGGCTAGTAGTAGTGCGAATGTTTCGAAGGCTGTTGCAAAACCGGTTGTTAATGAAGTTTCTAAGACCAGGATCAATAGTGGTATCAAATGTTTCAATTGTCAGGAGCTTGGTCACAAAAGCAATGAATGTCCAAAGCCAAAGAAGCGAACAATGATAGCTGAGGTTGAGGATGAGGATGAGGAGGCTGAATGTTCTAATTCATTACCGGTTGAGGAGGAAGAGAATGTGTAGGGAGATGAAGGGTATTCATTAATGATGAAGAGGTCATGTTTAACACCAAAACAGGAGGAGGAAACTAGCTGGTTGAGGAGTAACATCTTTCAATCAACATGTACTATCTTGGGAAGGGTTTGCAAGTTTGTCATCGATGCGGGAAGCTATGATAATATTATCTCTACAGAAGCTGTGAAGAAGTTATCATTGAAGACGGAGAAGCATTCGAAACCTTACAAGTTAGCTTGGTTGAGGAAAGGTGGGGAGGTGAAAGTTGGAAGAAGAGCTTGTGTTAATTTTTCAATTGGGAAGAAATACAAGGATGAGATTTGGTGTGATGTTATGGACATGGACGTATGTCATCTATTGCTGAGGAGACCGTGGCAGTATGATAGGGCTGTACAACATGATGGTCGTACTAACAGTTACAGTTTTATGTTTGAAGGTACTAAGATCACTCTAGTTCCTAAGAAGCGACAACAAGAAGAAAGCAAATCGGAGGAGATTGAAGAGTTGAAAACTTTGTTATCATTGAAAGAGTTTGTTAAGGAGGTAGAAGAGGAGCCTGAAGTATTCTTATTGATTGGACGTAAGAGTCATGAAGTGGTTGAGATCCCTGAAGAAGTGAAACCAGTGCTGGGAGAGTTTGACGATGTATTTCCTGAAGAGCTACCAACGGAGTTACCGCCGTTGAGTGACATTCAACATCAAATTGATCTTGTTCCAGGTGCTGTGTTGCCACATAGACCGCACTACAGAATGAGTCCAAAAGAACATGAGGAGTTGAGAAGGCAAGTGGAAGAATTGCTTGAATAGGGCCGTGTGCAGGAAAGTCTAAGTCCATGTGCTGTGCCAGCATTGTTAGTACCGAAGAAAGATGGGACGTGGAGGATGTGCACCGATAGTCGGGCGTTGAATAAGATTACTATGAGATATAGATTCCCTATGCCTAGACTTGATGATTTGTTGGATTAGTTGAGCGGGGCTACTATCTTTTCGAAGATTGATTTGAAGAGTGGTTATCATCAAATTCGAATCAGACCAGGGGATGAGTGGAAGACAACATTCAAGACGAGAGAAGGGTTATATGAATGGCTGGTCATGCCGTTTGGTCTTTCGAATGCACCGAGTACATTCATGCGGGTGATGAATCAGATTTTTAGACCATTCATTGGGAAGTTTGTAGTGGTGTATTTTGATGACATACTGATATATAGTAGAAGCTTAGAAGAACACGTGCAACATCTGAGAGAAGTGTTGATGGTACTGCGACAGGAACAATTTTATGCTGCAACGAAGAAATGCGTGTTCATGACGCATAGTGTTTTATTTTTGGGATATGTTATATCGGGAGGAGGTATACAGGTGGATCAGAATAAAGTTGAAGCAATCATAAATTGGCCGCAACCCAAGACGATTGCAGAAGTTAGAAGCTTTCATGGTTTGGCATCATTCTACCGAAGGTTTATTCCACACTTCAGTAGCATGATGGCACCAGTGACTGATTGTATGAAGGGGAAACAATTCTTATGGTCAGAGGAAGCAGGGGTTGCTTTTGAGAGGATCAAGGAGCTGTTGACGACAGCACCGATTCTAGTGTTGCCGGATTTTCAGTTATTGTTTGAATTACATACCGATGCATCAAAGGTTGGAATTGGAGGGGTGTTAAGTCAGAAGGGACGTCCTATTGCATATTTCAGTGAGAAGCTATCGGGAGCAAAGATGAGATATAGTACATATGATATGGAATTTTATGCTATCGTGCAAGCTATCAAACATTGGAGACATTATTCGTTTCATAAAGAATTTGTGTTATATACTGATCATGAGGCATTGAAGCATATGCAGGGACAGGACAAGATTGCGGCAAGGCATGCTTCGTGGATTGCATACTTACAACAATTTACATTTGTGGTGAAGCATAAGTCGGGAATTACGAATCGAGTGGCGGATGCATTAAGTCGAAGGAATCATGTGTTGACTACAATGAAGGTAGAGGTGACAGGGTTTGACATATTGCCAGAGCTGTTTGTTGATGATCCTTACTTTGCGAAGTGTGTAGATAAAGTCAAGGAGGGAAAGACAGATGAGTTTGTATTGGTGGATGGTTTTCTTTTCAAAGGGAATCGATTGTGCATACCAGAATGCAGCTTACGTATGAAGATTGTGAAGGAGTTACATGAGGAAGGTCATGTGGGCCGAGATCGCACTTTGCAATTGATTTCTCAATCTTATTATTGGCCTTCGTTGAAGCGGGAAGTTGGAAAGTTTGTGGAGAGATGTCATATTTGCCAAATTTCCAAAGGGACGGCGACGAATGCGGGATTGTATATGCCGTTACCCGTGCCGGTTAGACCATGGATTGATATCAGCATGGATTTTGTTTTGGGATTACCGAGAACTCAAAGGGGGAATGATTCGATATATGTTGTCGTGGACAGGATTTCAAAAATGGCACATTTCATCGCTTGTAAGAAGACAGCTGATGCCGTCCGTGTGGCCGAATTATTCTTTAAAGAAGTGTATCGCTTACATGGTTTGCCAGAATCCATTGTTTCTGATCGAGATACTAGATTTCTAAGCCATTTGTGGCTAAGTTTGTGGAAGATGGTGGGAACGAAGTTGAACTTTAGTAGCGCTTATCATCCACAGACGGATGGACAGACCGAGGTTGTGAACAGATCGTTGGGGAATTTGTTGAGATGTCTTGTGAAAGACAATCTAAAGAGTTGGGATATGAAGCTATGTCAAGCAGAATTTGCTCATAATCATGCAGTGAATCGGAGTACTGGATTCAGCCCATTTCAGATTGTATATTCTAGTTTGCCAAAAGGGCCGTTAGATTTAACGGTAATACCACAACCCAAAGGGACAGTTAAAGGGGCTGCTGATTTTGTTGAAGGATTGAAAGAGTGTCATAGAATCGTTCAAGAACGATTGGGAAAGGCGAATGAGAAGTACAAACAATCTGCAGATCTGAAGCGAAGGAGTGTTGAATTTAATGAAGGTGATTTGGTTTATGCAGTGTTAACAAAGGATCGTTTTCCGGTGGGAACGTACAATAAAATGAAAGCGCGGAAGATTGGTCCAGTAAAATTTTTGAAGAAAATCAATGAGAACACGTATCAATTGGAATTGCCGGATAATGTTCATACTTCTGATGTGTTTAACGTCAAATACTTAGTTCCGTATCATGGGGATGAGTGTGTTGCGGAGGAGGAAGGTGCAAATTCGAGGACGAATTTCTCTCAACCAGGGGAGGATGATGCAGGCCAAGTACTAGGTCGTGACCAACCTAACAAACTCGTAAGTCGTTCGGAAATGATAGGTCGTATACGACCTAAGAACTTTGAAGCTAACGAGAGAGGGATACAAAATGAAGTCCTAGGTCGTGACCGATCTAACGAAGCCCTAGGTCGTGACCGATCTAATAATGCCCTTAAGTCGCTCCAGCGACTTAGTGAAGCTCGCCAACGACCTAGCGGGAATGCACACGCTAAAGAGATAGGTCGCTGCACCGAGTTACGACCTAAACTGGGTCGCGTGAAGAAGTCCTGAAGCTGGTTCTTAAGTCGCCGCCGACCTATGTTAAGTCGTAGGTCGCTTCATCTCAGATTAGGTCGCACGAAACTGGTTGTCTGTTATGTCGCTGAAGGATATTGTGATGAGTCGTTTGCCTTTTTAGGTCGCTGCCGACCTATGTTGCGTCGTTTCTGTTAAGTCGTTGATATGTTGTAACTGATATTGTGTTAGGTCGTTGGGCCTGCTAAGTCGTAGGTCATTCTTTTATACCTCGTGAGTCGACATGTGTTGTACATATTTGAGTCGCTATTGTGTTGTAACAATCTGATAGGTCGTTAATGACCTATACTAAGTCGTAGGTCGCGTGTGTTGTTGTAGTTCGTAAGTCGCTGGTCTGCTAGGTCGGAAACGACCTAAGTGTTGTACAGATTTCAGTGTTGGGTTATAACTTCTATAAATAGGCCGGTGGTGCCATTTGTAATAGTTTGGTTGATTTGAATAAAAACTTTTGTTTTGTTAAGCTTTGTGCTTTCACTAAATTGGTGGTTGAGTGTAATCTCCTATCTCCTCTTTCGGCATTCGAGTGCGCTCGAATCAACGATCGTAGAAGCCAATTCACGGTATCAAGTGCGCTTGATCAACGTCTGAAGAATTGCAGATCTTCTTTCACGGTATCGTGCGCGATCAACATGACGAAGATAGCTAGAATTCGGTATCTTCGGATCAACGAATTTGGGCCATTCAGTATTCTTCATTCCATCGATTGCTACTTTCACAGAATCATCATTTTGTTAATTTCGTTGCTGCATCAAAAAGGTTCCTATAATAATACTATATATTATGTGTTGTATAATTGCATTGGTTGTGTATGTATCACATGATTAATGAAGTTATGGTACATAATTGAGAAGATAAACAAAACTGCCATATTCATGCCACCAAATTGAATTATTAATATGTAATTTAGTATCCATTTGCCTGAATTATTTGCATTGTAATGAAGTTGCTTGCAACATATATAATCATGCACAAACTTTGGAACTAAAAAAACATAAACGATCAATTAGCTGGAATAATCAGACAATTAGATTATTGAGCTAGATAATAATTGATGTCATAACTAGTGCAGTTGCCAGAATTCTGTAGTTTTAGAATTATTTTATTAAAGATGAACTTAATTATATGTACAACCAATTAAGTCTATGCATGCATGAACCTAAACTGAATATCAATATGGATGCACTTTCGCTTACACAAAGTGAACAGAACCTAGTTAATTACACAGTGGTGTATAATAGGAAAGTGATCATTATTATCTTTGATTGAGATGATTTATCTTTTCAAAATAGTGTGCTTATTTTCTTAAACATTTTGATATCTCAAACAGACTAAGTCATAAATATATACTTAAAATTGTTGGAATTTTAAGTGAATTAATTTAAAAAAATATTTTACTGGTAATAAAATTTGTAATGAATGATGTTGTATAACGATGATATATTAATTAGTTATTATTACTAAGCCAGTGTAAAAATTAATGGTAATAAAATTTGCAATGGATGAACTTGTATAACGGTAATATATTTATGAGCTATTGTTATTGAACCATTGCAAAAATTAATGTTAATAAAATTCATAATGAATGACCATAATTTTAGAACTGTTAACAATCCCTCATTTCAATAACACATACAATTTCCATTTTGCTAATTTAAATGATAGATAGGCAGAAGAAAAGGATATGACAACTGATAATTTTCTTTCTTCTTCTTCCCCCTTTGTCATTTCTCTCTTCACAAAATTCTTCCAAGCAATCAAATTAGAAGTGCTAAATTCAGAATGATTTATTGTCACGTAAGTAGCAATTCGACCAAATTTTAGAGCTTGTTTTATCCTAGGGTCTGAGCAGTTGATAGCTAGCCTTGCACCTTGGGGCTAAGCCATGAATCTTTTTAAAGAAAGCGACAAAGTACGTGACTCAGCTATTTATAGTAGTCGGCTCCATAAATTTAAGACTATTCCACTAGCTGTAAATGGCCGCGACCGATGATTTTACTGGAACAACACTGCCAAACATCAACAGGCCTTCAGATTCGAAGGGCTATACTTCAAAAGATGGAGGAAAAAGATGAAATTTTTCATGATAATGAAAAATATGGGCTATGTTCTGATTATTAAAAACCGCCACTGTCTAATCCATCCACCGAAGCAGAGAGCAAGGAGCAGCAATCCTGGATCGAGCATAACTACATGAAAAAACTTATTATGATTGGCCTTTATGATGACCTATATGACTACTACAATGTAGAGGACAAATTAGTTAAGGAGATCTGGAAGGCGCTGCAGAAGAAGTATGACACAGAAAAAGCTAGAGCAAAGAGATACCCGTCGGCTGCTACCTCAAATATCATATGTCCGATGACAGGCCAGTGGAGACACGGTCTTATGAGCTTCAGAAAATAGCACATGAGATCGTCTCAAAAGATATGACTATTGACGAACAGTTTCAAGTTGCAGTATCTATTGATAAATTACCCCATAGTTGGAAAGGGTCAAAAATAAGCTTAGACATAAAATTAAAAAAATTCACTTGCAAGTTTGATTACTAGCCTCTGAATTAAGGAGGAATCCCAAAAACAGGATATGAAAGAGGAAATGCTTGATGTTTCCAACGACACTAAGAAGGCTGCAGCTCTGAAACCGAATCCTAAAAGCTTTAAGAATCAGAACCGTAAACTTAATCAGAACCGCAACAAGAGTGTGAACCTTTAAAGGAACCATACTACACCACAGCAACAACCACCCTTAAAGAATGATTATGGTCAGTTTATTTGTTATAACTGCATCAAACCAAGTCATATGGCACGAAAGTGTCGGAACAAGCCTCGTCATGCTCCTCTGGCGAACCTAATTGAAGAGCAACTGCTAACTGCTATGATTACAGAGATTAACCATATAGGGAGATCAGAAGGATGGTGGATAGATACTGGCGCTACACACCATGCCTGCTATGACCGTGCCATGTTCAAAACTTATATGGATGACGAGGACAAGAAAGTGCTGTTGGGAGACTCTCACACCACTACTGTTGCTAGGATTGGAAGCGTTGAGCTAAAGTTTACCTCTGGAAAAACTGTCATACCGAAGGACGTGATGGATACTCCAAAGATGAGAAAGAACTTAGTTTTGGGTTATCTTTATAATAAGGCTAGCTTTACTCAAACTATAGGGTTTGATTTGTACACCATCACTATGAATGGTATGTTGGTGGGTAGGGGTTATGCTACCAAGGGCATGTTTAAGTTAAATGTTTAAAGTAATAAAATATCTCCTTATGTAATGTTCATTTGATATAAGACATGCTAAACTATCACGTTAACAAACGTATAATAATCAATATGAGTAGCTTAGGATTAGTTCCTAGTACGTCTTTAAAAGATTTTGAAAAATGTGATTTTTGCATTCAAGTCAAAATTCCAAAACTCCATATAAATCTATAATTAGAGAATCTGAAACTTTAGAGTTCATTCATTCTGATATATGTGAATTAGATGGAATTTTGACTAAAAATGGACATCGCTATTTTATCATATTTATTAATGTCTGCTCTGATTTTACTTATATGTACCTATGAAAAAAAGTGATGCATTTGAAATGTTTAAATCTTTTATAACTCAAATTGAAAATCAATTTAGTAAGAAAGATAAAAGATTATGTAGTGATAGAGGCACTGAATATGAATCCAGTATATTTATTAACTTTTATAATTCACATGGTATAATACATGAACGAACCGCGCCTTACTTACCTGAAATGAATGGTAAAGCTGAAAGAAAAAGTAGGCCTTTAACTGAATTAGTTATAGCTATTTTACTTAATTCAGGTGTAACATTACATTGGTAAGGGGAAATCTTTTAACTGTATGTTATGTGTTGAAAAAAATTCCTAAATCTAAGAGCAAAGTTTCTCCCCATGAGATTTTGAAAAATCATAAACCAAATGTGTCATATTTTAGAACTTGAGGTTGTTTAACATATGTATGTATACCTAGTCCTAAAAGAATTAAATTAGTAAGTAGGGCATACGATGTGTTTTTATTGGCTATATTATTATAGCAAAGCATATAGATTTTATGATCTAAATGCACATACTATAATAGAATCTAATTACACTGATTTTTATGAACTGAAATTTCCTTTTAAATTATGGAATAGTGAAAGCACATCTAGTGATATTGTTCGCGTAAGAAATGAACAAAATGACTCTTTTGAAAACGAACATAGGAGAAGTAAAAGAGCTAGAATTGCAAAAGGTTATGGTTCAGATTTTTGTGCTTACACTTTAAAGGAATACCCCTTAAACCTTCAAGAAGCCTTATCTTCATTAGATGCCGATTTTTGACAGGAGGCTATAAATGATGAGATGGATTCTGTTAAATCTAATAAAACTTGGCAGTTAGTTGATTTACACCTAGTTGTAAGACCATAGCCTGTAAATGGGTACTTGAAAAGAAATTAAAACCCAATGGAACAGTTGTTAAATATAAATTCCGTCTAGTAGCTAAGGGTTTTAAGCAAGGAGAAAATGTAGACTTTTTTGATATATTTTCACCTGTAACTAGAATTACATCTATTCGAGTATTAATTTTACTTGCTTCTATTCATGATTTGATAATACACGAAATGGATGTTAAAACTATATTTTTAAACGGTGAATCATAATAGGAAATTTATATGCACCAACCTGAAGGTTTTGTAATACATAGACAAGAACATAAGGTTTGCAAGTTAGATAATTCTTTATATGGTCTAAAACAAGTACCTAAACAATGACATGAAAATTTTGACAACTTGATTATTTCACATGGTTTCAAAGTTAATGAGAGTGACAAATGTATTTATATAAACATGGGAACGACATTTGCACTATTATATGTTTGTATGTAGATGATCGACTTATTTTTGATTCAAACATTCATGTTATTAATATGGTTAAATCTCTTTTAAGTGTGAACTTTGATATGAAAGACTTAGGAGAAGCGAGTGTAATCCTTGGTATTAAGATCACTAGGTCTAATAAAGGAATTTGTTTGGATCAATATCTTTACATTGAGAAGATACTAAAGAAATACAATTACTTTGATTGTAAACCTGCTTGTACACTATACGATCTAAGTGTAAAACTATTTAAGAACACTGGTGTAACGACCCGTAAATTTTAATAATTTTATGACGTAATTAATTGAAATTTTGTGAAATTTTAAACAATAAAATTTGAAATTAAAAATTTATTATTTGGAATACGTCTATTTTTATATAGCAACTGGTAAATTTTCATTTGATAATATTGAAGTTTGTTTTCCTGTGAAATTTCATTTCAAATCAAACCGGTTAATAAAAGTGAATTTAAAAGTTTTCCGAAACCAAAATATGTCAACAGGAGAAAATTTATTCAGATCATTCTGAATCAGACTGCGAAATTCGTTTTTCCAAATTTGGACTTCTACTGCTCCGTTTATCTTATTTCGGGTAAAGTAGCAGCATTTTTCGGTACCGATTATTGACTTTTGATCGGACGATCGTACCATTGATATCTGTGTACCGTTTTGATATTCTCATCGTGTTGATCTTAACGGTATATTCATTTCTGTATTTTGAGGTCCGGTACGCGACGGAAACAATAAAACTGTGTGTCGTATCGGTACCGAAATGGAGACTTTTAACTTACCGTGCCTTTTCAAAATTCAAACGTGATGTCCAATCAATCAAGAAATTAATTGCTTTGAATATTTCAGTTGAATCAATCTGAGACTATTCCATTTCCTTTCTTTTTTTTCGGTTACTTTTATTTATTTCTTACTCTGCCTAACATTCGTTCAAAGGCTTACTTCTAGATCTGCATCTCACTTCTTAAAAAAATCTCTTCTCCTCTCCCATTCGTTCTCTGCCTCCCACTCTCTTTCCTTCCCCTTTAAATTTTCTCACCACCACTTGGCTTCTCGTCCACCGATTCCGCCATCACAGCCAAGACAAGCAACCAGGTCCACCTGTCACGGCCTCCACCACGCCTAACCCAACAAGCCCGCTGCCCCACCTCCACCTTGCCGATCTCCAGCCGCATCTCCCCTTTCCTCCTCCTTTTTCCCACCTGCTCGACTTACCACAGCCACCGCCTGGACCACCGCCCGCCCCAGCCTTCAGCCGAGTCTATCATTTTCCTCGAACCACTTGAGCTCGCCTCGGCCGATCACCAGTTCTTGTGAGGAACACTTGTATTTATATGTAAGTTTTTATATAAGTTTTATATAAGTTTTCAAAAATCTGTTGATAATATATACTTTTAAAAGTATGATAATATATGAAAAAAAAACTGTTGATATATATTGTACTGTATATATATTTTATGACATAGCAGTATGGTATTTTACGACTTTTATATCTATATGGCCTTCTTTTCAAATAGGCTGCACTAACTAAGTTATGTTTGTTTATAAGTTTTAAAGTATTGTAGGGGTTTTACTTTATATATGTAATTATACTTGCTTATTTTTAACTGATCTATTTAGGTACATACGAATTAAAAGTTTATAAGCCATATATTCTATATCTATTGCATTGTATATAAGTTATGTGGATTTTTATTTTGATAATATTGAATATAGATTTTTATATACATGTTTATCATAGTTCATGTTTTATAAATATAGGTTACCGTATGTTTATTATTTTGTATACCATCATGATTCGCATATGTTACTATAGGAGCTTGTATATTTAAACTTGTAGTCATGTATATTCTTTTAACCGAAGCTGTTTAGTTTCTTTGTTTTACATTTAATTTTATACGTGTCTGTACATAAGTTTGACAGTGCAGCAGTCTTCTTCAAAGGTATATGTATGGGTTTATATGATGTTGATAAGATTAATATATATATTTAGTATTAGTTTTACTTGGCTGTTACAGTAATGAAGGTTGGTTTATAATAGATTATATATATATATACTCGTGCTGCAGACTTCTTTTTCAGTTAGTTGGCGTGTATATAGCTGTTTCGCGTCATCTATGTGGTTGTATATAGGTCTATATATATTAATAAGTAGGTGCACATAAGTTTTGTATGAGTTTTGAATATATATAAAGGTTTATACTGTCAACTTGCAAATGTAAATTGGTATTTCAGATTTATGTTACAAAGCCTTTGGTTATAGCTCTGTAGTTTGTTGTTTATAAGTATTATTTTTTCTAGTATAAGTATACAATGCTTTAAAGTGGTGTGTACGTGTATATATATTTTATATATGTTATATATATTGTGTGTTTTATATATCTGGTTTAAAGATCTATATACATCATATATAATATACATATAAAAAATTTGGATGGTGATAATTGCTGTTTTGTAAATAAGAATTTGCATATATGAATTGCGATAGTTTGCATATTGATTTTATATATAAAGTTTATATATAGTTTTGGGTTTGGAAGATAATCAAGTATGTATATATGGTTTTGAAATTCTATGTTTTGAATTGATCTAGAAACAAATGTAAATATATGAGTTATAAGATTTTGTTTACTGTTATATTTATAAAGTTGGACTTTAAAAAAAACAACCATATATATATATTTAATTTAGTTAAAATTTAGAATATAAATATAGATATATATATATATAGTTATATATAGTTATATATAAGTCCAATCATACCAATTATCTTCATCAATCCTGTTCTGATTTGAATTCGTCTCTTCCTATTTACCAGCTTTGTTCATCGAATCGTGTCCATCTAGTGTTGCTTGGGAATTCGTAACTCTCCTTGACAAATCTATCTAGCCTCTAAAGGTGAGCAATCACTCACGATTAACGTTCTTTTATTAGTTAAATTTGATTTCATTTGAAATAGCAATTGAAATATGCTGCTATAGTTATTTACATTGTTATATATGCTATTATCTATAACTGTTCACCTGTGACATCTGACACCAGTATCTAGTATTATATGCCTGTTATTACTATTATTTATATCTGTTCACCTGTGACATCTGACACCCGTATCTGTTATTTATACTGATGATATATGTCTGCTGTTATATATTTTTTTAGTATCTGTTATCACTCTGCAAGTTCCCTTTTAGTATAGAATTCACTATGGGTTGAAATGATACATACTCGAACGAACTTTAGAATAGGAGAATTTCATAATGGGTTGAAATGATAAACCCAAGCGATTTTCATTTGAATTGAAATTGGGATTACGGGTCGAAATGATATCTACCCGTATATATTTAAATTTCGGATTGAAATGATAAATATCCGTATCACTTAACCATATGATAAATATATATACAGACACCGTTGGTCCATATATATAAATATTTTAAAAAAATGAATTCTATGGTTTTGGAAAGAAATATATGGTTTTAATAAATGTTGAGCCTTAAATTATTATATATAAATGGGAATGATTGATTTAAATACATATAATATGTTGAGTATTTAAAATATATTTCAAAATAGATTTTGGTAATAATTTGAATAAGTTAAGGTTAGAAAGATAATTTGAATTTAGTTGAAATTGTATTCAATAAAGAATTTTATTTAATTAAACCGATTTGAAACTCATTGAATTGAGATGTAAGATATGATTTATAACTTGAGTTTGATTTATAAGTAATCTAATGAATATTTCTTGTTTAAATAAAGTTTAAGGAAATATTTAGTAAAAATGTAATTTAAGGCTAGTTAAAATATATTGAATTTATTAAGTGAATATCCCCTGATTAAATAATAATGAAGTTAAATCAAGAGCTATATGAAACTGTTAAATTTAACTTTGAAAATGTTGAATATTAAAGCTTTGAAATATATTGAAAATTTAAATGATCTGTTTAGAAATGAATTAAATTGATGAATTGAGCTTTGAATAAATTTGAATTTGGAATTTGAAGTTGATTTGAATCGATTTGCTAGACTTGAGGAAATTAAATACTTTGATTTTAAATTATTTAACCTATATATATATACTATTTTGGAAAAATAGATATATTTGAAATGAAATGATATTTTGGTTTTGAAGTATAAATTAATTTGGAATGACCACGGTGTTATAGTGTATATTTCCACCTCGTAGATAGTTCCGAAGATCCTTAGAGGATGGTTATCCCAAACATCCTTTAAGTTACTTGTATTTCAGTTGATATTTCACTTGAGTTGGATTTATTGATATAAGAATGTTAATCCTGACTCGAGTGTTTTGTGTTTTGCTTTACGCTCGGGTCAGACCGAGTGATACAGCATTTGAGACTCACCTTTGGAGTTTGGAGCGTCCTTTGGAGATCCAACTATCGCCTCAGCTTTCAGCTCTTCTAGTTGATTCGTTCAGAGAAGTCATCTGTTGTATTGGAGACTTCACTGCATTTGAGATATTCTGTTGTATTTTATTTAACTCTGATGTTTATATAGTAGCTTCATGAACTACTATTTTATCTATTCCGCTGCGTATTATTGTATTACTCTGTGTCTGTGATTCTGTGATTGATTTATTTACTGCACATGTTGAGTTTTGCCAAATTTAAATTAACAATCTGATATTTTGAAATATTCAAGTCAGACATGTGTGGATTTATTGTCGATTTGAATGGTCCAAAATACCGGGTCGTTACAGTTGGTATCAGAGCTTTGGTTCTAGGCAAAGCTTAGCATATATAGTAAATTCATTTACAGAATCACGTTCGTTCGAGTTTGAATCTCTTCCTTTTGACTCGATTTCCTTTGAACTTTGGAACGTTCCCTACGGTTCCAAAAAAATTCATTCTTGTCTCTCTATTTCTTTTGATTTTGGAGTATCCCATAACTCCACTTCGAATGATCTCTATAAGAATAGGCGATCCCGCCGATCTTTGAATGTTTTGTAAAGGGGTGGAACTCCTTTACAATTGACATTGATTCACCGGAGATTTATATATCCCTCGGTTTTGATGTTGCCACCTCTTATTATGCCGAATTCTATCTCTGGCGATCGAATGTCGATTTGCCTTAGATTTCCGCATTGATTATATTCTTGAAGTCACGGTTGACCCGGTTAAGGTCGCCCGCGATTTATATAAGTGTATCCATCTACTGTTTTTTTTTATTATCTCATCTTCGTTCAAACCTATCTTCGAATCAGAATCCTATTTGATTAGAGTCCCTCTAAGTTGAATTTCTATCTTTGTTTTGAAATCCATTCTTGAACCATCCTTTGAAAAATCAGGCTTGTTTATATTATGGAAATTGTTTTATATATCGAAATTATTATATTCTATATATAAAAGTGTAATGTTTTCGATAAAGATTATGAACCCTTTTAAAATAAGAATTTGAGGTTTCGAAAGGATTTGTAAGTTGGAAAAAAAAATCTATATAAGAAATTTGATTTATCTAAAAATGATTTATAACTAAAGGATTTTTAAATTTGAATTCGAGAATTGAACCCCGGTGTTTTGAAATTGGTTTTAAGATTTTGAAATATATAATAATAATATGATTTAAAGGGATTTTCCGAATAAGAAATGTTTTAAATAATTTTAATAAGTTTCGAACGATTTCAAAGAAATTTCAAAAGAAGTTTGAGAAAATAGAAGTCCAGAACTCACTTATGTCGCTGGAAAATAATTTCGGTGATGAGTGCACGCATCATCGACATTGATTTTCAAGTTTCAGAGTGAGGGATAGGCCACTCTAGTAGCATTGCTACGCGAGTGATTTTGCGAAACTAATTTTTATTTCAAACTCCGAAGTAAGATTGATATTCGAAAGATATATGTATATATATATATATATATATTAAATGATTTGAAGTAAGCCGGTGTTCAGTCCTCGAGTTTTGGATTTGATATAACCCTATCTATTAAAATTGATTTATTGATTTGTTGCTGATTTCCAACTCTTGAATTTTAAAATGATTTCTTCAACTATTTTGAAGGTTCGAGCACTTTCAAATCAAGGTTAACTTTTCAAAGCTAAGAAATTTTGAAAAGTATTTTGATAAAGTATATAAGTTTGTTTTGAATGTTTAAGTATGAAGTAATATGATTTAAATAAGTTGAAACTGTTTGGTTAAGTAAATGAATAAGGAAATTTTAAATTTTCTAATATGAAATTTAGATTTGAAATGTCTTGAGAAGAATTTGGTCTTCAAAATATTTTGAATAAAATTTAGTTTAAATGTTTTAACTTAGTAACATCTTTATGAAACTATATATTTAACAAGTTGGAATAAATATATAAGTTGTACGTATGCTGTTTTATTCGCATAATTAATTTGATCCAAGTCTGAGTACACAAGTTCGAGGTGGATTACACCATTTCGTGTTAGGATTTTTCATTTGATTCTTGATGGCGAATATTTGATATGGATTTTGGGCTTGATTCTTGAATTCTCTACCGTAGTATATGGCTATGCAAGGAGACCGATGGCTTCTAGTCGAGAAACCATATCGAAATCCGCATTAAGGAAGTCGAATGGACAATACTAGTTCGAAAGCAAACTTGTGTGATCGAGCGAGCGATCAAATGTGATTTTGCAAAATGATGACGTATGTACATCTTATATCCTAATATCATTGATATATTTTGACACTGAAATTGAAAGCTGTCGGGTTAGAATATCTTTGCTTACTAAAAGAAAAATTTCCAATTTAAATTACAAAGATATATAACCCATAAAAGCAAAGATATTCAATCCCATATGGCTCTTCATACATTGAAATTTATTTTGTAAAATTTGATCCTGATATAAGATGGACCTTATGTAAATATAAGATTGATTTTGAAAACCATTGATTTCGGAAATGAATTGGTTGACTTAAATGATATTGATTTAGAAATTTGGATTTATTTTCTAAATTTATTATTTTGGAAACTTTGGAACTGAAGATATTTAATTTGAGAAGAAATAATTTGGTGAAATTGTATATGATTTTGAAATTGAACTAATATTGAAACAAATTGAAATTTGAGAACCTTGTGTTACTAAATACTTGATTTGGGAGTTGTCGAACTTATATAAAATTGATTTGTATGAGTATGAAATTGATTCGAAAACTATGGATTTGAAAAAGGTACTCAAAATTGAAAAGTGAAATCTTATATAATTAAAGTCTATATAAGTGTGATTTGATATACTTTTGATTTTGGAAAGTATTTGATTTGAAAATTTAATCTTATATATAATGGATATTATATAAGTACGATATTTGAAAGTGATTTGAAAAGGTACTATATGATACATATTTTCGAAGTAAAGATATGGAAAGTGCCTTCTGCTTGATATCCGATTTGTGGCCACATCTTGGATTCATTCTATCGATATTATTCTCTATGATTTTTGGTTTTCCGGATATGATACTCGAGTGTCCTTCGAATTCCATGGCGTTACCCATGGTCTTATTGTTCTCTCGTGACTGCATAGCGCAACTGCCTGGCTGAGTCTTGCCTAGGGGTACGGATTGTTTCCTGGGGGATCCAAGCGTAATCATTGTGTATCCTGCAATCTGTGTAGGTCGCGAATAGTAGCGCAAATGCTTGGCTGAGTCTTGCCTGGGGGTACGGATTGTTTCTTGGGGGATCCAGGCGTAACCATTGTGTATCCTGCATTCTACTAGTCATCATGGCGTAACTCGCAGGGCTGAGAAAGCTTACGGATATGGATTGTTTCCTGGGGGATCCAGGCGTAATCATTGTGTATCTGCGAACCATGGTTAGACAAAGGTTTTGTTCGTTTTGTTGTTTGGATTGTACTTTCCATATCTATTTTTAAAAAGTTTTTCCAGTATTTTCACTGGATGTTGAAACAAGTCTACTAAGTACCTGGAGAATTCTAGTTTTGCGCCTGATCAACGCACTACCAGAGTCTACAGGAACAAGGATAAACTTGTTGAAACATCGAGTTATAAAAGTATTTTCGAAATAAAATTTGTTTCGTTATAAAAAAATATATTTTATTATAAAAGTATTTCTAACAAAGAAATTTTGTATTACTATTCGAAATTGAAATTTCTAATGGTTTGAATTAATTATTCATGCCCGATATTATTCCTTTGAATCTACCTTATCTGCTCAGCTTTATTTATTCACCTATTCTGTTTTTCCAAGTCCTCATTCTTTTCCTTGTTGACTATATCCTTTTAAATATTGTTTATTTATATACTACATGGTTTAATAGTAAAAAAAAAATTTAGTGTTATAAATATTTTAGAAGTTATGAATTTAATAAGACATATTTAAAGAAATGATTATTGATTTATTAATAATATTTGAAAAGTATCTTGAGAAATGTTTTTTTTATAAATTTATGAATTATGGATTTAATGTTTTCAAATAACTTCTTGTAAACATAAGTAATAATGTAAATAACTGTTTTCAAATAGTTTTTATATATTTATAAAGATATTATTTAAACATATAAAAGGTATTGATAAATGAGGCAAGAATTTACAAATGGATTTTTGAAAAGTATTAAGGTATTAAAGATAATTGATTGCAAATGAAATTTTCAAATGAATATTTCAAGTAAAATTTATATAGTTTTAAATTAATTGTTTAATCTTAACCTTCAATCTATTTTCTTTCTGGTTGTTTCTATTCTTCTACCTCCTTTCTTTTCGGGGACGAAAAGTTTTGAGTGGGGGAGAGTGTAACGACCCGTAAATTTTAATAATTTTATGACGTAATTAATTGAAATTTTGTGAAATTTTAAACAATAAAATTTGAAATTAAAAATTTATTATTTGGAATACGTCTATTTTTATATAGCAACTGGTAAATTTTCATTTGATAATATTGAAGTTTGTTTTCCTGTGAAATTTCATTTCAAATCAAACCGGTTAATAAAAGTGAATTTAAAAGTTTTCCGAAACCAAAATATGTCAACAGGAGAAAATTTATTCAGATCATTCTGAATCAGACTGCGAAATTCGTTTTTCCAAATTTGGACTTCTACTGCTCCGTTTATCTTATTTCGGGTAAAGTAGCAGCATTTTTCGGTACCGATTATTGACTTTTGATCGGACGATCGTACCATTGATATCTGTGTACCGTTTTGATCGTCTCATCGTGTTGATCTTAACGGTATATTCATTTCTGTATTTTGAGGTCCGGTACGCGACGGAAACAATAAAACTGTGTGTCGTATCGGTATCGAAATGGAGACTTTTAACTTACCGTGCCTTTTCAAAATTCAAACGTGATGTCCAATCAATCAAGAAATTAATTGCTTTGAATATTTCAGTTGAATCAATCTGAGACTATTCCATTTCCTTTCTTTTTTTTCGGTTACTTTTATTTATTTCTTACTCTGCCTAACATTCGTTCAAAGGCTTACTTCTAGATCTGCATCTCACTTCTTAAAAAAATCTCTTCTCCTCTCCCATTCGTTCTCTGCCTCCCACTCTCTTTCCTTCCCCTTTAAATTTTCTCACCACCACTTGGCTTCTCGTCCACCGATTCCGCCATCACAGCCAAGACAAGCAACCAGGTCCACCTGTCACGGCCTCCACCACGCCTAACCCAACAAGCCCGCTGCCCCACCTCCACCTTGCCGATCTCCAGCCGCATCTCCCCTTTCCTCCTCCTTTTTCCCACCTGCTCGACTTACCACAGCCACCGCCTGGACCACCGCCCGCCCCATCCTTCAGCCGAGTCTATCATTTTCCTCGAACCACTTGAGCTCGCCTCGGCCGATCACCAGTTCTTGTGAGGAACACTTGTATTTATATGTAAGTTTTTATATAAGTTTTATATAAGTTTTCAAAAATCTGTTGATAATATATACTTTTAAAAGTATGATAATATATGAAAAAAAAACTGTTGATATATATTGTACTGTATATATATTTTATGACATAGCAGTATGGTATTTTACGACTTTTATATCTATATGGCCTTCTTTTCAAATAGGCTGCACTAACTAAGTTATGTTTGTTTATAAGTTTTAAAGTATTGTAGGGGTTTTACTTTATATATGTAATTATACTTGCTTATTTTTAACTGATCTATTTAGGTACATACGAATTAAAAGTTTATAAGCCATATATTCTATATCTATTGCATTGTATATAAGTTATGTGGATTTTTATTTTGATAATATTGAATATAGATTTTTATATACATGTTTATCATAGTTCATGTTTTATAAATATAGGTTACCGTATGTTTATTATTTTGTATACCATCATGATTCGCATATGTTACTATAGGAGCTTGTATATTTAAACTTGTAGTCATGTATATTCTTTTAACCGAAGCTGTTTAGTTTCTTTGTTTTACATTTAATTTTATACGTGTCTGTACATAAGTTTGACAGTGCAGCAGTCTTCTTCAAAGGTATATGTATGGGTTTATATGATGTTGATAAGATTAATATATATATTTAGTATTAGTTTTACTTGGCTGTTACAGTAATGAAGGTTGGTTTATAATAGATTATATATATATATACTCGTGCTGCAGACTTCTTTTTCAGTTAGTTGGCGTGTATATAGCTGTTTCGCGTCATCTATGTGGTTGTATATAGGTCTATATATATTAATAAGTAGGTGCACATAAGTTTTGTATGAGTTTTGAATATATATATAAAGGTTTATACTGTCAACTTGCAAATGTAAATTGGTATTTCAGATTTATGTTACAAAGCCTTTGGTTATAGCTCTGTAGTTTGTTGTTTATAAGTATTATTTTTTCTAGTATAAGTATACAATGCTTTAAAGTGGTGTGTACGTGTATATATATTTTATATATGTTATATATATTGTGTGTTTTATATATCTGGTTTAAAGATCTATATACATCATATATAATATACATATAGAAAATTTGGATGGTGATAATTGCTGTTTTGTAAATAAGAATTTGCATATATGAATTGCGATAGTTTGCATATTGATTTTATATATAAAGTTTATATATAGTTTTGGGTTTGGAAGATAATCAAGTATGTATATATGGTTTTGAAATTCTATGTTTTGAATTGATCTAGAAACAAATGTAAATATATGAGTTATAAGATTTTGTTTACTGTTATATTTATAAAGTTGGACTTTAAAAAAAACAACCATATATATATATATTTAATTTAGTTAAAATTTAGAATATAAATATAGATATATATATAGTTATATATAGTTATATATAAGTCCAATCATACCAATTATCTTCATCGATCCTGTTCTGATTTGAATTCGTCTCTTCCTATTTACCAGCTTTGTTCATCGAATCGTGTCCATCTAGTGTTGCTTGGGAATTCGTAACTCTCCTTGACAAATCTATCTAGCCTCTAAAGGTGAGCAATCACTCACGATTAACGTTCTTTTATTAGTTAAATTTGATTTCATTTGAAATAGCAATTGAAATATGCTGCTATAGTTATTTACATTGTTATATATGCTATTATCTATAACTGTTCACCTGTGACATCTGACACCAGTATCTAGTATTATATGCCTGTTATTACTATTATTTATATCTGTTCACCTGTGACATCTGACACCCGTATCTGTTATTTATACTGATGATATATGTCTGTTGTTATATTTTTTTTTTAGTATCTGTTATCACTCTGCAAGTTCCCTTTTAGTATAGAATTCACTATGGGTTGAAATGATACATACTCGAACGAACTTTAGAATAGGAGAATTTCATTATGGGTTGAAATGATAAACCCAAACGATTTTCATTTGAATTGAAATTGGGATTACGGGTCGAAATGATATCTACCCGTATATATTTAAATTTCGGATTGAAATGATAAATATCCGTATCACTTAACCATATGATAAATATATATACAGACACCGTTGGTCCATATATATAAATATTTTTAAAAAAATGAATTCTATGATTTTGGAAAGAAATATAAGGTTTTAATAAATGTTGAGCCTTAAATTATTATATATAAATGGGAATGATTGATTTAAATACATATAATATGTTGAGTATTTAAAATATATTTCAAAATAGATTTTGGCAATAATTTGAATAAGTTAAGGTTAGAAAGATAATTTGAATTTAGTTGAAATTGTATTCAATAAAGAATTTTATTTAATTAAACCGATTTGAAACTCATTGAAATTGAGATGTAAGATATGATTTATAACTTGAGTTTGATTTATAAGTAATCTAATGAATATTTCTTGTTTAAATAAAGTTTAAGGAAATATTTAGTAAAAATGTAATTTAAGGCTAGTTAAATGATATTGAATTTATTAAGTGAATATTCCTTGATTAAATAATAATGAAGTTAAATCAAGAGCTATATGAAACTGTTAAATTTAACTTTGAAAATGTTGAATATTAAAGCTTTGAAATATATTGAAAATTTAAATGATCTGTTTAGAAATGAATTAAATTGATGAATTGAGCTTTGAATAAATTTGAATTTGGAATTTGAAGTTGATTTGAATCGATTTGCTAGACTTGAGGAAATTAAATACTTTGATTTTAAATTATTTAACCTATATATATATATACTATTTTGGAAAAATAGATATATTTGAAATGAAATGATATTTTGGTTTTGAAGTATAAATTAATTTGGAATGACCACGGTGTTATAGTGTATATTTCCACCTCGTAGATAGTTCCGAAGATCCTTAGAGGATGGTTATCCCAAACATCCTTTTAGTTACTTGTATTTCAGTTGATATTTCACTTGAGTTGGATTTATTGATATAAGAATGTTAATCCTGACTCGAGTGTTTTGTGTTTTGCTTTACGCTCGGGTCAGACCGAGTGATACAGCATTTGAGACTCACCTTTGGAGTTTGGAGCGTCCTTTGGAGATCCAACTATCGCCTCAGCTTTCAGCTCTTCTAGTTGATTCGTTCAGAGAAGTCATCTGTTGTATTGGAGACTTCACTGCATTTGAGATATTCTGTTGTATTTTATTTAACTCTGATGTTTATATAGTAGCTTCATGAACTACTATTTTATCTATTCCGCTGCGTATTATTGTATTACTCTGTGTCTGTGATTCTGTGATTGATTTATTTACTGCACATGTTGAGTTTTTCCAAATTTAAATTAACAATCTGATATTTTGAATTATTCAAGTCAGACATGTGTGGATTTATTGTCGATTTGAATGGTCCAAAATACCGGGTCGTTACAACTGGTGAAGATGTAAAACGGTCTGACTATGCGAACATCATTGGCAGCCTTCGGTATGCTACTGACTACACTAGACCCGACATAGCATATGTCATGAGATTATTATGCAGGTTTACTAGTAGACCTAGTATTAAGCATTGGCATACTATTGAAAGGGTCATGAAATACCTAAAATGAACCAAGAACTTTGGATTGCATTATGGAAATTTTCCAACTGTACTTGAACGATATACCGATGCAGACTAGAATACTTTATCCAATGATTCTAAAGCAACCAACAGTTATATTTTTAGCATAGCTGGTAAGGTTGTTTCTTGGAAATCCAAGAAATGAACTATTTTAACTCAGTCCACTATGGGGTTTGAGATGATAACACTAGCAACAGCTAGTAAAGAAGCGGATTACTTAAAAAATCTGTTAGTTGAGATTCATTTATAGAAAACCGATACCAGCTGTGTTGATCCATTATGATAGCACTGTGACTATTGCAAAAGTTTAGAACTGTTATTATAACAGTAAGAGATAAATGATACGTCATAAGCGCAACATTGTAAAAGAGTTACCCTCTTCAGGTGTTATTAGAGGGGATCATATTCGCACTAATGAAAATTTGGTAGACCCTTTGATGAAAGGATTGGCTAAAGAGAAAGTCCATAAAAGATCCAAATGAATGAGACTATTGCCCTTAGACACTCACAATGGTAACCCAACCATATGATCGGAGATCCCAAGAACTAGGTCCAATGGGTAAATAATAAGTTGAGAAGTGATAAGAGGTGAACATGCTATATTATAAAATGTTTAAAGGCATATATTCCTGTAGCGATTAGAGGATGAGATAATAAAAACTCTTAATGAGATCGATACTCTTTTTGGAGTGGGTATCTAGCTATAGGAGTAGTCCTGCTAGACTTACCTTTGTGAATGTGGGAATGAGGTCATTTCCTATGAAACTTTAGGGGAAAAAGTTTTCTAGAGCATTCACTAAATTGGGATAGACGTGTATGACCATTAATGCATGGGCTAGTTGAAAGCACTTTAGAAAGGTTGTGTGTGGTTTAATGTTAGAGATATAGTTCAAGACTACGTGACACTATAGTATAGTCCGAATTTTACTCACTATGCAAAGGTTCAAATCGAAAGATATATTTGTTTATGCACAATCCTATATCTTCAAAAATAGCTTGGAAATGTTTTTTTAATAATTCAAGTGGGGGATTGTTCGAATTTTAAGTGAATTTTTTTTTTTAAATTAAATGGTAATAAAATTCATAATGAATGACGTTGTATAACGGTAATATATTTATGAGCTATTATTATTGAGCTATTGCAAAAATTAATGGTAATAAAATTTGTAATGAATGACATTGTATAACGGTAATATATTTATGAGCTATTATATGTGTTATTGAAACGAGGGATTGTTAACGGATCTGAAATTATTGTCATTCACTATGAATTTTATTACCATTAATTTTTACAACAAACGATTTTCTTTCTTCTTCTCCCTCTGCCATTTCTCTCTCTACAGAATTCTTCCAAGCGATTAAATTAGAAAGTGCTAAATTCAAAATGATTTGTTGTCGTGCAAACAGCAAATCGACCAAAAGAGGAAGCGTTTGATAGCTAACCTTGCAATTTGGGGCTAAGATGTGAATCGTTTTAAAGAAAGTGATGAAGTATGTGACTCAACAATTTCCAGTAGTCAGCTCCATCAAAAATATTATACAGGCCATGCTTAATAACTAAGCATAGTTGACCTATTGATTTCGAAATAGAACTCACATGTAATAATCCAAAAAATAATGCATTAGTCTAATGCTATTGTTAGAACATCATTAAATTATTAATGTGTTTCTGTTAGAGTTATTGGGTAATGTAGTTTGCGTTTATTAGCTTGAAATATTCAAGTTTGATGCTTTCTCTGGATTAGTGTTTGTTTATTGTCCTTCATGACACAAGTAATGTGTAAATCAAATCTAATGATATACTACTAGATTATTTGGCACGTTAAATGTAGAATTTTAACATTCAATCACTGTATTGGGTAATAACCTTACACCAAAAAACAGGTTGAATACAGCTAAAATAATAAATATAATATACATGATAACATAACTAGTCAATATAAGTTGTATGTAATGACAATTTTAACCATCAATATCCATGTAACGACAATTGTGACCATCAATATCCATGTACTGGCGAAAACAAGTGTGATGTGTATGTAAATACCTGTATCAAGTCATTGGTAGGTATGATGTTTGAAAGCAGGTTGAGTTTTAATGAGTGGTTGAGTTTGGGAATGTAGATAGTTTATATATAGTGCTGAAATGGAATGTCCAAGGTTATGATGATGCTTAAGTGATTTCGGTTATGTTGTTTATTTATTATAATAGTGGTATTTTTCTAATTATTTATTGGTACGGAAACTGAAAAATATTTAGGTACTAATGTATTTTTCAGGAAATAATTTGTAAGATGGCTATGTATCTTATCTTGTAAAGGCAAAGGGATATTAATTTTCCCGGCATTTATGTTTTGTACAGCCATCACTGGCAGTAGACTTCACAAGAAGCTGATTGTTGTATAGTTTCAAAAACTTTCAATTTAATTATAATTACTTTGTGATAATATCTATTTTCATCATTCAATTTTAAAAAACGAGATGCAACTTCTTTTGAGCAATAATAAAACATATCAAACAGTAATTGAGACTACTCATGCATACACATACATACATACACACACACACACGTATACATACATACATACATACATATGTGTGTGTCTATGTGTTATATGTATATGTATGTATATGTGTGTGTATGTACGTACGTATGTATATGATTTAATTTGCAAAAATTGTTTTACGAGTAAAAAACTTATATGGAAGAAAATGTTGTGTATACTAGTGCACAAGATGAATTTTACTTGCAGCATGGATTCAAAAAAATTTCAATTGTATTATCCATACAATTAATAAATATTTTTTTAGATAACAATGCTTATAACATTTTTATACATTATGCATACATAACGTTTGGCATGCGCAAAAAAATATAACACCATATTGATTTGAATGCACTGCCTTTACATGACAATGAAGAGCAACCGTTTGAACATCATGTTGATCATATACAATAACTGTCCACATTGGAGTTGATCTACCATAAGTTATTTTTTAGTTTTCAAACTTTATATTATATTTTTAATTCTTATTAAAATATTATTAATTGGAGTATAAATAAAGGTAATAATAGTTTTATTGCTTATGCTGAATTTTTATTTTTGCCAGAAATATATGACACATAATATGCATCATATTGATTTGGATGCATCGCTTTTTCCTACTAATGAAGAGCAACAATTTGAATATCATATCGACCATATAGATGAACAAAATCTAACGATCAAGGTGAATCTTTCAAAACAGTTAGTTACTTTTTCAAATTGTTGTTAGATTTCTTTTTTTTCTTGAGAATAAGCGTGATGCATTATTGAAAAATCTGACAATCAGTTTATTATTTAAATTCGTGGAGTATTTTGGTACTTGATATGCAGATAATGCAGGTGCCATGCATACATTTGACTTGAATGCATGAGCTCTGATTAACATTGATGAGCAACCATTTGATGTTGCTTATGTGCAACAACCGTCAAAATCACACATCTCGCACACAGTAATTATTTTCCACTTTTAGTTTTTAGTTACTTGTATGTTTTGTATTAAAAATAAACTAACACAATGATTGAAATATAACTGTTATAAAATAATTATTGTATTTTGCGCTCATTAACGCCATTCAACAATCAAAGTAGTCGAAATTCGAGACTCAAAGTATTTTGGCACATGTAGCATGCGTTCATTATCGTTGTCCAACAATAAAAAGTAGTCGAAGTTGGAGATTCAAAGTAAGGTATTTCATTTCCATATTTAGAATCTTTTTTATCTCTCATATTTCATGATTCTTTTTAAATTTGAATCTGAGACTTGTCACAATTTTTAAACAACTTTTAGAATTTATTTTGTTTATAATGACAATTTTTAGAATTTGAGACTTGACAATCAATGCATATGTTTCCGTAGTTTTGTTTGAGATGTACATAGCAAAATTTATCCTTATATATAACATGGATTTCATTTAATAAATTTCGACTTTTGTCTGTATATTATAACTGAATTAAATGTTCATGAATATAAGCTTATGTACATATTTTATTGACGTATAGCTTCTTGAATGCGATGGAGCATTTATATTTATGTGTTTTATATATTGCTTGGATTAGTTTGATGGAATTCCTGGCATCCAAAAGAGTGTCTTTGATCCATAATATTCAAGGTTATCATCTGAAACATCAAATTAGGAATCAAAATGACTTTACTGTTGTTTTTAAAGGTGGGTAAAGTTCAAATATTAGATTGTACCCATTATGTACTTTTTGGTATTGTTGATGTATTAAACAATGATCCTTGTAGTTGGATATCATTTATTGATTTATTTGACAATAATATTTTGTTGCGATACTTGGCTATAATCTTCAAAATTTTGTTTTCTGTAACATTGAAGTATTTGCTAGCTAGCAATGCACAATCTGTTAATTTATAATACCATACCATCTTTTAATTTATGGTACTTAAAATTTATTTATAATGTAATTATACTTTTGTTCTATATATTTTTTAATTCAATTGATAATAGGGGCATTCGTAATTAAGTTTGATATTTTTTTTAATTGATTTGCCCTGTGTTGTAAACATAATAATATGGGCACTTTAAGTGTTTCATTTGCCTCTATATATTATTAAGGGAATATCGAATTTATGCATTTGCATGGTTGATGTAGAACATATGATAGCAAACATTTTAGATCCAACTAGTTCAAAGTCCATGATTCATGTTAGGTGTTGGTGAAAAAAAATGTAAACACAAATAATTCACATAAGGTGCTGGCTAATACAAATAAAATTGGGTTGCAAAAACCAAACCCATAACCCAAATAAAATAAAATATCTTATCTCATTACCATACCGATAACAAATTTATTTATTAACTTCCTTAAAGCTATTTAGGCTTGATGTCTCTATGAATGATCGGAGGGCATGCATATCCATGCAGGAATTCAAAGCCTCTAACCACTTGCACTACTGCCATCACTCTTCTTACCCAGTTCAGCTTATCATGTTGATTTTAAAATCATACGCAACATATAACATATTTTAAATTTTTTACATTATTACTACAAACATTTCTTTATTTTTTATGTACTTTCATTTTTATAAATATTTCTTTTTATATATTTAATTCTACTATAAAATATAATTTTTTTTCTTTTTTATAAAAATGTAACTATATAAATAAGAGGAGAAAAAACGCCTTTCTTCGAGGGCTCACAAGAAAAGACAACAGAAGACAAAAGTCTCACAAAATAACCCGCAAAACAGAAGGGGTACAGAAAAAACCCAAAAAGAAGGAAAGACCACAGCAGCCAGAAACTAAACCACCCGACGAGAGTGGAGAAGAAGGAACACACTAACCACCAGCATCCACAAACCCGCCTTGACCTGAAGGAAAAGGCCAGACCTCCAAACCAAACCAACAATAGAGCTATCTAAAAGGCGAAAGACCAGCAACTCCATGGACAGCTCACTCCAAGATAGGGAGCCAGGTACGATGGAACCACCACCATCGCAAAACCAACAGCAAAAAGGAAAACCAAGACAATCCGAAGCAGCCGAGATAACACAGTAAAAACACCAAAGAACCAGAGAGGAAAGAAGCCGGTCAACACAAACAAGGCAACCAAACCACAAACACCGCCAATGAGGAAGCAAGAGATACTGCACCTGGAAAACTAACAACCACATTAAACACAAAAAGGGGGGAGGGGAATTGAGCGTTGGGTGAAGGCCAGCGCTCGCACGCGATGATCAACCTACTCCCAGTCTAGCGTGAGACAAAACACACGAGATAGAGAGGAGTCTGACCAGATTAAATTAATTAAAATATAATTGTTTAATTGTTTAAACTGCAGATACTAATGTATTCCTTGTAAGGCTGTTTTATTTAAAATTAGAAACAATAAATTAATTAGTCTTATATTTAATCATTTACCCCTATCACAATTAAATTATCAAATTTAATTATATATTTTACTTGAGACTGTAAAATGTTGGCTTTCTAATTTTATATTGGTCGATGTTAGTTTTCCGACTACTACAATGGCCACGACTAGAAGAGTTCTTCCTCTTATATCCTTAAATCCATACCAAGGAACTTGGATCATTAATTTTAGTGTGACAAATAAAGGTAATTTATGATCATACAAGAATGCTAGAGGAGAAGCTGTGTGTTTAATGTTGAACTCACTAATGAAGTTGTAAGCTTCTTTTAACTTCATATTTTAAAACTATTCTTTGTCCAATAATAAAGTCATGAAATCATTAAAATTATGCTTTGTTTAAATTAACGAGGTACCTAAATTCAAGCTATAATGTTTAATGAAGTTGCTGAGAAGTTTCATCCTATATTTGAATTGGGAAATGTTTATTATACCTCTAAGGAACTGTCAAGGTTGCAAATAAAATTTTTAGTACCATACAAAATAATTATGAAATAAGTATAAATTGGTACTTAATATTCGAAAAGGCAACCAATGAAGACTCTTTCATACCTAAGATTACTTTTAATTGTGTAAAGATTGACCAGCTTTTATCATATGTTGAAGGGAAGGAGGTTGTAGGTACTTCATCCAAACTGTAAACTCTTTCTAAAGTATTACATGGGTAATTATATAACAAACTTGCCTTATAGATGTAGTTAGTGTTGTGCCAAAGGTCTCATTTATCTTAAGTGTTCAATGGAAAAGCGATAATGAAATCCTCACAAAGCGTGATATAACTATTGTAGATGATTCGTAAGAAAAACATTCTACCAATAATTTTACTCATTTCTGCATATTTATCCTGTAATTTCAAATGCATAAATAGAACTGTTATTGCATCATTATGGAATGATCTAGTTATAAAAGTAGGTTGCAAGTTGCTAGACATGGTTGATACTGCTCCTATAATAACCATTAAATATTTAAAAGTAGGAGACTTCCAAGGTATATATATTCAAATAATATCATTTTTGTTATCCAAGTACCCTAATCAACTTCATATTTATTTCTTTTTTGTAGGTTTATCGTTGTCTACATTGAGTAAAAGCAATACAGCTATAAATCCAGACATACTCAAAGTTTAAAACCTCAGGACTTGGCACAATTATGAAGGCAAAGATGTAAAAA
This sequence comes from Allium fistulosum, assembly GCA_030737815.1. NCBI lineage: Eukaryota > Viridiplantae > Streptophyta > Magnoliopsida > Asparagales > Amaryllidaceae > Allium > Allium fistulosum. The sequence goes on from CM060902.1 coordinate 1,032,638,721, forward strand.
CGACATTAACTAATTCTGATCGAGCTTTGCTCTCTCATATAACAAACAATCCAACTTTGGGTCTGGACAAAGTACAAATTAGTCCTCAATATTTCAATTTGTACCATACATTAATAATTTCACATTGGTTGGTTATTTACTATTTATTTTTTCCTACTTAGCTTGTATTCTTTAATGTAAATGTCTACATAACTTACATAAAGAGTCAATCAATCGGGTATCGAGCTTGTAAAACTTGAAGTAAAAAGGCTACTGAAACCGCGAGATTAGACTACTGGTGTAAAGCATGCTAGAAAAATAAAATTACTTATCTTTAAGGTAATAAAAAGTAGTTTAGTAGTTTTGCTAATTGTCAATTAATCTAATAATACTTTTGTATGATGCAGATATATCATAGTAAAGAAAGTTTTTGATTCATCTAGTGAAGCTTGGTGTACGACATTCAATGAACAAGTGGAACAAATTATAGGATGCGCTATAGATGAACTTAATAAGATAGAGAACGACGAAGGTGAAAATAGGTACCGGTTTAAACTAAAGGAGTTGTTATGGGTTCCTCGTCCATTCAGGTTTAGTGTTGCACAGACTGAGTACATGAATGGAAAAAAGCCAAAGGATCACCGTTAGATCTTAATTTCCATTGACTATTCAACCGATTCCACATTCTCGTTGAAAGAAATATAAAAAAATGTCGAAGTAGACAGATTAGATTTCAGTCCTTTAGCAATTGTATATTTATTTGAATAATGGAGTTGAAAGGGAATTTTTTTTTTGAGGTAATTAGCCAAAAGGACAAACATTAATAAAAAAATTAGATGCAGTACCGAAGTTTTCAAATTTAGGCTCAAGGACAAAACCACGTTTTCTCTTTTCTCCACGTCAATCTCAAATCCGCTTTTCAACTGCCGCTACTTCTATTCTTCCGCCAACACCACAACCTCGTAGCCCCTCCTCCTCTCATCACCATCGCCTTCAACAGCTCGACCTCGATCCAAGCAGCCACGACCTGCACTGCGCCCTGCTCCGCCTCGTCGGCGTCATTGCCGCTCTCCTCATCGTCTTCGTCGATCTATTATTGGTTTTTTATTACCGCTCTCCCCATCGTCTTCGTCGATCTGTTGTTAGTTTTTTATTACCGCTCTCCCCATCATCATTGTTGCCTTCCTCATCGCCGGCGTCATTGCCTCGACCTGACCTGCACTGGGTCCTGCTCCGTATTCGCCGGCGTCATTTTAGATATGAAGCAGATTAAATCATCGTCGATCTGAATTTTAAAAAATCAATAACATTATAAAATGCTAAATTAAATTAGCATTAAATCATTGTAATGCTATATTCAAAAAATGCTAAATTTACTATCATTTTGCATACGTTAAACAATGCTAATGTACTTCATAGTTAAAATGCTACATCACATCTATCATTTCAAATATCAATAATATGCTATTAAACTTTGTATCTAAAATGCTACAATAAACTATCATTTTGCATATTTTAAACATGCTATTGTACTTCATAACTAAAATGTCAGTTTAAAAAATGATAAAATAAACTAGCATTATCATTCCTTTTATAGTTTAAAAAATGTTAAACTAAATTAGCATTATACACATACAATGCTATATTCAGTTTCACTTAAAGATAATGCTAGTTATATTTAGAATTTTCGAATGTTAACTGTTCAAAAAACATCGATCGGCACCAACTTCGACCGTCTTCTCTTCCATTAACGATGCCATGCTTCGTTACTACACCATCATCGATGCTATGCTTTGCCGCTACACCACCAACAATCTTCTCTTCCATTGCCTTCCAATCCACCTCGACCAACCACCTCGTCGCCTCTTGGGCTGCTACCACCTCATCGCCTCGACCATCCACCATTACCATCCCAAGCCCATGCCACCTCATCGCCTCATAAGCCTCATCCACCATGGCATCGCCTGCCAAGCCACCACCATTTTAGTCGCACCTTAAGTTAGGCTTTGCGATGTATTTTTACGGGAAGTTTGGCCTTCGTACTAAATATAAAACGTGCTGTCTTTGCGTCAAAAATTTTCTTTATGTTTGTCCTCCCAGTTTTCCACATTTTTTTAATGTCTAAGATTTAGGAATTAGTCAAACCGACCATTAAGGAGGTTTGCCTACTATCACTTGCCCAAAATCAAATAGTCTGAAGCCAAAAACTATAGCATCCTGTCGTATTTTGTTTTCTAAAAAAACGCATTTCATCCTTCTTTCTCTCACACCAAATATCCTCCTTTTTCTTTCTCCAATTCTTCTCCTATTCAAATTCCAAATTCCCAATAAATTCTGCTTAGATTCCAATCTAATGCCTAATATTCAGATCGCCACCCCACTCATATCTAAACCCTAACTTAAATTAAAGATAATCAACTCCTAAATCAACATCGTCTCATACCATGCACCCATTCTAACCCTCCTCCTTGCACTGGTCACAATGATCCGCCTTCCTAGCTCCTGACGTCAAGACTAGTGCTCACTATTGCATCCGACCGTCACCACTGCCACTTACAAAGGTAGTTTATTTAATTCTTGCTTTAGTCCTTTCTTTCCTTAAATTGATGCTTTAATATACTTTAATTGATTAATTTACTTTCATTCTAATTTGTTTAATTTGAGGTAAGGTGTTAGTTAAATATTTTAGAATTTAAGTTTAATTGATTAATTTACTTTCAGTTTAACTTGTTTAATTTGAGGTAAGGTGTTAATTAACTATTTCAGAATTTAAGTTTATTTTCGCAAAAATTTAATTATTTCTTAAGAGTAATGCATGGTAAATAATTCTTGGTTCACTATTTAAGACTTTTATCACACACTTTGTTATAATACATAAATTTACATCAATACATTCTAATGGTAAATAATAGTAAAGGGGTTTAGAAGACACGCATTTTATGACATCGATACAACTTTACTACAATACATAAATTTTATTAAAACCTATTATAATACATATGTTAGATGTTATCATAAATTTACATAAATACTTTTTTAAAATTTTATGGCAAATATCAATGTTTGTAATGATATTCTTAATATAATGTAGTTTTTAAATTTAATTATATAATAATTCTTAGCAGTTCATTGTAGCTGAGTTGTGTACTTACAGGTCATTAACTTAATAATATATTTCTTTAAAAGATATGAGTCATTTCAACTTAAAATTTGTATTAATATTCCTCAAAAAATAAATGTCAATACTTCTCATATATATCGATTCTAAATTTATATTTATATACTTATAAGGTTTTCACTTATACTATTGATATTTGACGTATTACAATATTATTTATGAATTTAGACTCAACTTTAACAACTGCAATACTCTAAACTGAAATCATTTGAAAAATAAGAAGAAGAAAAAATAACGAGAAATCATCTGAGAATTTATGGTCATTTTCAACAAGTTTTTTTGTTAACCGGTGCCATTAAAACATCTTATTATATTATAATTTGATAAGATTGATGGTAGTATTGCAAGGGAAAATTTAGAGTTATGATTTATGGATCTACCAATAAAGTAGCAGAAATTGGTAATTTAGTAGTTCATGTTTTGTAATGTCTATCGTCTGAACTTGCAAGCATAGTTAGTCCATTCTGATGCTAAGGCTCACTTTCCCTAAGGTCTGAATTGTGAATATTTTTCACTTTGTAAGTAATAAGCATTGGTCAAATGCATTAAATGGTTTATACTGAAAGGTACTGCTTCAAATGAAAGAAAAAATAAATAAAGATTTACTATGGATCTTTTGCATTTTGTCAAGAAGCATCGGGAAATTAGTCTTGGAAATTTTTCTTGCATACTATGCGTTAGTTTATTGGTACAGTAGGTTTACAGCTTGTATGAAGTTGACTCAGATTGATAACATACAAAACATTGATTCTCACCTAAATCTTGATCCTCTTATCATGGTCCAATTTTCATATATTTTATAATATATATGATGTTGTTTATTCACTGACTCGATCTTAAAGTCAGTCGAGGAAATCTTGTATATTCCATGGATGCCCATATTATATACTTTGTTTTCAAACAGTATATCTTTTAGGCCTTAAACATATATAGTGTTTCTATTTGTAAAGTAAATATGTTATGTTCCATGTATTCTGTTTTTTTTATGAAATCAGTTTTGTAAATCCGAACTTTGATTTCCTTGTATTTGTGGAATATTATTTAAGTGAGACTGATATTCATCTATATGGTCTTATATCTATTGCTATCTATGCAATTTTTTTGGCCCTTGCCCGCATATCATTATACCATTTTCTGCTTTAGAGAAACTGATCATATATATGATAAGTTTATAGAGTAAGTAAATTGTAACGACCTGAAATTTTGGTCGTTTGGTTTTGAACAATTAATTTATTTTAAACGTTGAATTTGAAATATTAATTGATTTTGAATATGGAAATTTTGGTTGAATTGGTAAACCTGACTTAAAATTTCAAATATAGTCATTCATTATAATTCGGGAATAGTGAATTTAATATTGGAATAGTATGGATAATTGAAATTTTGACTTAATATGAATCGAAATAATTTTTATTGTTGATAAAAATTCTATTTGAATTAGAATCTAGTTAGTAAAGTTTTAAAACTGAGATTTCAAGTAATTTTGTAAATTTTTGAAATCGTTGATTTAATGGACGCGTTAAAATAACGATCTGGGGCACAGTCTCGGAATTCGACGGAACCTGTTCCATTGGATCCGTAATAGTGTATTATTATAGGATTTCAAATTTCGTAAAGTTTAGAGTTACCATTTGGTCGTGCGGGATAGAAACGTGTAGAATTAATATTGAAAATTTAATATAATAATTGGATTCAAAGAGCTATCTTCCACATATGATTGAACTAGGCCTCGAGACTTGTTCCATTGGATTTGGAATAGGGGTATAACATTAGGAACGCCAGGTGCACGCCTCGATAGGAGTTCGGGATTTCAAGGTACGAAAACGAGATATTTTTTAATATAAAAAATATAAATTTTAATCAACAGCCACCCTATATTATTTTTAGCCAACCTATTCTCTGTTCAAGCCGACCTATGAGCCCCTACCCACATTTATACTCGTGCCTTCCCTTCTATAACTTGCGTCTTCTCCTTCTTCTTTCAAAGAAAATCGAAATCAGTTCCATTAACAGGAAAAAAATCAATCTCGCGATTGAGTCGCGACTCACGGTGGCACCGCACTGGGAGAGGGGAAAACTCGAATGGCGGTTAGGATTTCAGTGAGGCGTGATACTTGTTCGTGCCAGCTAGACTTCGCTCAATGGGGGAGAAGATGATGACTTGGAGGAGATTGAAGTCGCGCTCGTTTGGGAGGCTGCTGGCGCTTTGCATTCATGGTTTTAGGTTTCTGGGTAAGGGCTTGGAGGATTGCAGTGGTGGTCGCAGTTCGGGTTTGGGTAGGTTGTAGTTTGGGTTGCTGGGGAGAGGCGGTTCGAACGCGGAGGCTGAGCGCACACGTGAGAGGCCAGAGGCACGATGCAGCAGGAGGGGTGAGCGTGAGTGTACGTCGACGGTGAAGTGGCTCAAGCGCTAGGTATGTCAAAGTTGAACAGTGGGGAGAGTTTTGCATGAACGAGATGGTGGAGGTTTATCTGTAGCTGAAATTAATTTTTATAATTATTTTATTTAATTTGGAATTTAAATTGAGGTAGCTAATAAAATTTGCATACGAGGTTTAATCAAACGGAAATCAATCGTGTAGGATTCGTAGCTGCAGAATCTACGCAATAGAATTTATTTGGAACAGATTTGCAAATAAAAATCAAGGTGAGTAAATCTCACTCGATTTGGTTGACTAGTTTAATTTATGATATTTAAAATTAATTATTGGATGATTGGTTGAATTGATATATTATTATCAGTTTAATGTTATATTTTATATATATATATATTAGTATATATAATAGTAGTTGGATATATTCCCGTCGTTTGGAGCGGACGAGACACTATGCCCCCCGCATAATACCGGATAACCCTATACTACCGCGATATCCCGTCTTAAAGTGGGATTGGTATTTTTATGTTATCTAACATCTGTGGATGCAGGGAAACAGGTTGGAGGGATCCAACTGGATTCCTAAAAAATGTTGATTTTAATTTCATATATAATAATATATGATGTGTTAGAATAATCTGTTATAGATTATTATTGTTATTTGATTGATTGGATGCTATAGTAATACTGGCCTTAATTTTGGTATTTTAAATAACATAAATATTATTTTTAAATTTGAAGGAATTGAAAAGAATTTTGGATGTAAAAATATTTATATCGAAATTTGGATATTTTAAAGGAAATTGATTTGGATAAAAACAATGATTTGATTTTGGGTTGTACTTAACTATTTGTAAAATGTTTTAAATAGTGATTTTTAAATAATCTGTATAAAGGATTTTTAACAATGGATTTTAAAATAATATTTCTGAAAATATGGAAAAGAAGTTGAAATCGATATTTAAAATAGATTGGTAAAATAAATGGGATTTATAAAGAAATGGATTCATAAATAATTTTTTTATAAATGAGATTATTTTTATAAACGAGTGAATCCCAAATGAGTTTATAAATTTATAAACGATGTTTATAAATAAAGGGAAATGATTATCAGTTGATAAATTATAAATATAAATTTACAATGTGAATTTATATCGAGTTATGGAAATCGTTTTTGAAAAAAAAATAGTGAAATCTATTTTTGAAATGTGAGAATGATTATGAAATTGAGATGTAGTCGATGTGATATGAATCGAGAGGGATTTATGGATTGGAATTTATAACATTGAATTTTAAAAATAGATTTTTGTCGAGAAATTAAAATTTGTTTTAAAATAGGATTTTTGTTTATTAAACTATGTATGTTAAAAACTATTATTTAGATTAAAATATTTTCGGAAAAGTTAGTTATTCAAATATTTAATATTTATTGAAATGAATTCTAATTTTTATAATAAGCTTTATAAATCGATTGGTTTTATTTAAAAACGAATTGGAAATGAGTTATCGATGTTTATTTAAAGTTTTTGGATATTTTAAATAACTACTCAAACGTGTTTAGAAATAAAATATTATATTTAAAAAATACTTATATATATAGAGAGAGTTTGGAGGTAATTGGAATTTAATTATAAATTCTCTCGAGATTTATAAATGGAGTTTGTTTAACGGATATGATTTTTATAAGAGAAATCTTATAGTGGAATTCAAGAAACTTAAGGAAATTTCTGAATCATTGAAATAAGAGAACTTTGGAAAATGAATTAGGATTCATAAAAGAAGTTAGAAATGGTAGTTGGAATTATAGACAAGTGAAATCGACTTGGGAAATTTAAAAGGAAGTAAACTAATGAATTCCAGAACTTATAGAATTTGTTAGAAATGAGTTAGGGAATTTACAAATAAAATTTGTAAAGGATTTTGAGAAACAGGAAATAAATGGAGTATTCCCTAGTTATAGGAAATAAGATGATTTTAGGAAAACATACTTAATAATATTTCCTAAGTATTGGACTGAAGGGATTTGAAATATTTTAACTACGAGATTATTATTATAGAAATATTTTCAAAGTGTTGAATTATAATTGAATTTAGAAAATTATATTTCTAAGTATTGATATGATTCGAAAATATCCTGTTATGGATATAAGTATCTGAAATGGTTTTAATTTATCGAATATATTGGAGGAGATTTGGATATATATCTTTGTAAAGATATTTTGAAATAAATATTTTGGAAAATCTATAATATGGGCCTAGTGACTGCTTATGTGTGTTATTTGATAGTTAAATAACCGACTATCAAATCTGGCTAAATTTGTTGATCGTTTCGAAGAGACCGAAATCAGATTTAATTATCCGAAAACCACTTCGATCCGATTTGTGCATTATGAATTGTGATATCTCGAAGATAATGGAGATGGTGACCTTAAAGGAGATTCGGTTTGTTCAGACCCAGAACAACTTGTATGGATGAATGTTATCATTGCATTGTTGCCTGGACGACGATGTTAGCATTCCAGCAATGGATGTTATTCTTAAGGTAATACGTAGCCTCAAGCCTCATCAACCGAGAATGACTAAAACAGAGGAGATGCAGCAAGGCTAAGTGGGTCGCACCCAAGTAGTTATCACTTGTTTAGATACCCTCGGATATATTATAATTATGGATATGGTTGTGCATTGAAAAGAGAGCGCTCGATTAGGGTGGGAACACCCGGGGTGATAACATGTTCGGTACTATCCAGGTCAGTTGTAGGCCGATCTTGTGTTGGCAAGGTATTCAGGCGAGGTCCTCAGTACATTTTTCTAGAGGTGTACTATGGTGGGCGGTACCCCAGTAGCCCAGTCATTGTATGGAATCCAATATCCCCTACGAGCCTATACGGTTTTGATTGTGCCCAACTATGCAGAAATGTGAGATGCAAGCATTTCGGCTATTTTCTAAGTTACTTTCTACAGACCCTATTATAATATCAGATGATTTTGATATAAAATGTTTTAGTTATCGTAAGGCAAAAACCCGTCGTATTTATATGTGGCGTGGTCTTACGAGATACCTTTGTTTTCAAAGGATTTTGATAGCAGTAATAGTTCAAATTGAGTGTGTTTTCTCACGCTGGTTTTCCAGACTGACTCGGGTATTATTTTATTATAATGCTCGGGTCAGACCGAGTATTATAGATTCTGGTTAAGATGCTATGGAGCTCATGAGACGAGCTGGAGGAGTCTCAGGCGTATTCCACATACTTGATTATATTCCGCTATGTGTGTTAAACTGAACGTTCATTATTTGTGAGGACAAGTTATTATAACTGTCCAGATGGATTGTTGATTGTTGTACTCTGATGATTTTATGTATATTACAGTTACATTTCTCTTTGTATAAAGATCTGTTATTATATATTATATTTTGGCAAAGCCAGCGGGGTTAAAAGGACCCCTACCTTTATTTATACCCAGTAAAGATTACAAGTATAAACCAAAAACACATAAAGAACAAAGAAAAGGAAAGAGACAAAAGTGTGCTAGCCGAGAAAAGAATAAATGGTAAGGAGCTGCGCTAAAGGGAAGCCCGAAGCTTTTCATTAGTCGACCCGAAGCATGACAAATATTTCAAGAGACTGTAGACAAAAACCGAAGAAGAAACATTATGACTCAAAGCAGCCCAACAGCCATGTAGCATGTGATAACTAATGATAGAAACACTTAAGGAGGCCAATACCACCTCATAATTTTCCGACTAAGGCACGAAAGAGATCGTGTTTAGAGGAAAACTTTCCTGAAAACACATGAATATTTCTTTCAGTCCAAATCAGTTGGATAAAGGATTTTAAAATGTGCAGCAGTAATCTTGAATGAGAAGATCTCCATCTAGTAGCTTTAAAAATAGTACACCACTCAATTCTCGAATTCATTGAAGGCGAGTGCAGACCTTTAAGTCTTAGGATATGCTTCCAAATGAAGAAGACATAAGGGCATGTAAAGTAAAGATGCTGGACAGTTTCAGGAGCAATAACACAGAGGACACATGAAGATTGGTTTATTAAGCCCATAGCATACAGTTTATCACATGTGTGTAATCCACCTCTGATCACTCTCCAGAACGACAAGTTCTGAGCAAGAGAGTAATTCATTTTCCAAATTTTCTTGTACCATGGAAACTAAACATAGATATGCAGTTTGTTGAGAGCATTGTCACCTTTTTAATAGAGTGAGGAACACCATCCCACGATGTAACATGCTCAGAAGATAAGAAAGTCTGATCATAAATGTAAGTCCGGGCTTTTCTTATGATTGGGGAGCTAGAGTATGGAAGGGAGATTCTCCCTTCACATAGGAAGTTTAACACTTTTGCAACCTCTGGAATTCCAGTCATTGCTCTTAAATTGTATGGGATTAGATGAGCAAGAATCATGCCATTACCAGCCCAGGGATCTACCAAAATCATAATGAGTGACAATTATTCATGGTATATTTGAAGATAGGGAGGAGACTTGCCTAAGTTTCAACATATTTCTCCAAGTACTGCTGCAGTCATGAGGAATTTGCATAGTCCAAAAATGGTTTGATTTGAGTAAGTTTTTTCTACACCAGACAGCCCATAGATTATGGTCAGCTATGAGTAATTTATCAATGTGAGTTGAATGAGCTGCCCTATTCCATTGTTTAATATTCATGTCCCCAAGGCCACCATAAGCTACAGGGCAGCAAACAGATTTGAATGCAATTGGTATAAGCTTCCTGGAGTAGGGGTTTCCATGCAAAGAAACTGGTTCATAGCAGAGTTGATCTTACTAATTAATTTGAAGGGCAGAATGAACATCCTAGCATAGTATGAGCACATGGCAGAGGCAATGTATTTGATGATATCAGCCTACCTGCTATGGAGAGCTTAGAGGCAGGCCAAGAAGAAAGCCTGGAGATTATTTTTTCATACATGGGAAGGCAATGGAATGTTTTGACACTGGAAGAGGTTAGGGGGGCACCCAAGTAAACTTCATTACAGAAAATGGGGATAGCGTTGATAAAGTAATTAAAGTTTCTTTAATATCATATGGCACTCCAGCAATACAAATTTTGGATTTTAATAAATTTATACTCAAACCAGTGAGTAGTGTGAAGGTGGAAAGAACTAACAAAATACAGGAAATGGATTTGGCATTTGGTTTGGAGAAGAGCATTAAATCATCAGCAAACATGAGGCTTGAAATTTGAGGATTCCTGCATTTGGGATGGTGATCCATTAACTTGTTATCCAGAGCATGGTTGAATTGAGCAGTTAAGAATTCCATAACACATATGAATATGTATGGGGATAGGGGATCCCCTAGCCTAAGGCCTTAAGTGCTTCTGAAATAGCCAAAAACAGATCCATTGAGGCTTAAGGAGTAGTGGACAGTTGAGAGACAAGTGTAAAGCCAAGCCAGGAAAGTATGCGGGAAATTCATGGAATGAAGTATGTATATAACCGCCTTCTAGTGAACAGTATCAAATGCCTTTTGTATGTCAAGCTTGAGAACACATCGTGGGGATATGTTTTTCCTGTTATAAACCCTTAATAATTCAGAGGACAGAAGAATGTTGTCAGTAATGTCTGTACCAAGCAAGAAAGCATTTTGATTCTTAGAGATAACCTTGGCCAAAGCAAGTTTCATCCTGAAGGCTAAATTATTTGCTATGGATTTGTAAATCACATTACAGCAGCTGATAGGCCTGAATTGAGAAACAGACATAAGCTAAGGTAACTTAAGGATTAAAGCAACCTTGGTAGCATTAATACCAGAGAGTAATAAATTATGCTTGAATAAGTTTTTAACTGCTTTGATAACATCTCTCCCAATGATGTGCCAACAAGATTGGAAAAAGAGAGCATTAAAGCCATCTGGTCCGGGTGAACTGTTAGATTTCATGTCAAAAATAGAATTTTTTATCTCAATGTCAGTGATAAGTTTAGTTAGGGTTTTGCAATCATCAACAGAAATATTAGACAACTTGATATTTGCATAGCGGTGAAGTTTACGATCCTCATTTGACATAGGGCCAAGCAAGTTGCTGTAGTATTGCAAAAAAGCATTTTGAATTGATTCAGATGAATTGCAATTTACCCCAGATTGGTCATGAATGGAAGTGATGTGAGATGTTTCATTATTAATTTTTAAAGTGCTATGAAAATAAGCAGTGTTTTATCCCCATTAAGCTGCCAATTCAATCTTGCCTTTTGTTTTTACATTAGATTTTCCTCAGTTAAAGCTTTTGCAAGATCGTCATGAATTTTCTCTTCCTCGGATATCAGTGAGTAATCCATATGATTGTTGAGGATAAAAGATTGGATGGAGTTAAGTTGATGTCTTAAGGAATTAGACAGCTTTGCCCCTTTGCCAAAAGTATTGAAAGCCCATTCCTTAAGTCTGGCTTTTAGCAGCTTCAATTTTTTCTGCAAAATGAACATGGGATTACCAAAAATATTGCACTTCCATACAATTGAAGAAATCACTATGAGATAACCAGTTATTAAAAAATGAAAATGAGGACTTTCTGTTTATAGCCTCATGCCCCCAATCAAGGATTAAGGGGGAATGATCGGAGAGGGTGGGGGGACATGGTACGTTAGGTGGGGCCATTTGGATAAGGAGGTTAAATTGGTGAAGGCCTTGTCAAGTTTGCATAGAGTTCTAGAGTTTGATCTACTACAATTGTTCCACATAAATATACAACCATCACAGTGTAAAGGGGATTGGTTTGATGAAAAAATAGAGTTATTCAGAGGCCTAGTTTGTTGGAATGGGAGAGGAACTCCCCCACTTTTGTTATGAGAGTATTGCATACAATTCCAGTCTCCCACACAAATCCAAGGCTCAAAAAGAGGGTGGAGAGTAGGAAGGAGGTCAAGGAACTGGAGTCTGGGCTGAAGGAGGTTTTCTGCATAAATGGAAGTTAGATAGAAAGTTTGGTTAGATGGGATGTGATTGATTTTTAAATGTCTGAATTGTCTACGAATATTGATGGATCAAAAGAGAAAATTTGTGGGTTCCAAAGCATTAAAAGTCTACCAAATGGAGCTTGGTTAAGATTGTGAAGCATGTTCCACTGATTGTTTAATAATGAGGTAGCAGCAAGGGTAGTATCCTGGTTGAGTTTAGTTTCAACAAGGATGAGCATTTGAAGTTTGTTGGATGAAATAAGGTTTTTTGCTTCCATTTGCTTAGCTATTAAATTTGCTCCTCTAATATTCCAGAAACCAATGCAGTTGATGTTGTGTATCATTGGGGAGGCATTGAAGAAGATCTGGTTTTTACACCAGGAGAATGGGAAATAATCTGTGAATTAAAGATGCTAATTTGGTCAATTGAGAATTATGTTCCATCATCAAGGTCTGATGCACAGAAGACATAAGTTTTTTCCTTGGTCTCCCTTTCCTTTTGAGAGGAGACTCATAAACAGGAGTATGATGAGTAGTCAAGTCAGGGAATATTTTGTGGGGGAGAGTAACAGAAGAGTAGGAATTTTGAATGGCATTTGTTTGGTTTGTGGAAGGTGGGTTGATGTGTTTTGAATAGCTTTGTTCCATAGGAAGGGAGGGTTGTACAGAAATTGGGATAGAAGGAGTGTGCATGTAGTTGTGCATGTTAGTCATAACATGTGGCTCAGAGCTGATCACAACTGGATTTTCTGAAATTATTTCCCCTTCCTCACTACACTCATATACTTCAGTGTCATTAGTATTGACTTGATGTTAGCCAGAGAGAAGAGCAAATTTGTTTGATGTTTGGATATTAGCAGGAATAAAGGAATTTATTGCTTCATCAGGACTTGCTTTTGTGGTTTCTTTATGGTCTGGTTTCTTATTAGGCAGATCAATTCCTTGTGAATGAGCACATTTTATAGCTTCACTTTAAGGTTGTTGGTTACTTCGGGCCATCTTTGAGTCCTCCCCGAGGAAATTAGTGCATTGCTCCTAGTCAGGCTCCGGTGTCACCAAGTTTGTTTATGCAATGATAACCAAATTGTTAGAAAGACTTTCCTTGTTTAACACATCAACTTTCTGTATATCAGCAACTTCATTGTGGACAATATCATTCTTTTCAGTTGTTTCTTCATTTTGAATCATTCCTAATTCATCAGGAACATTTTGAACATTTGATTTTGTCTTGATCCATATTTTCCTAACTTGTCTTTTTTTCCTTGCTACTACAACAAATTTCCTTTTGGCATTTTGGTCATGAATTTTGTTTTTTATCAACAGTTTGCTTGCTTAAATCTACCTTTTCTATTGTCTCATTCTTTCTACTCTCATCCAAGCTTTTATTCATAGAGTTATGGTTATTTACCTCGCAGTGCTTTGAAGCATGTCCAAACACTTTACAATGGGTGCAGATCAAAGGGGTCCATGCATATTCAACCACAACATTAGGGCATTTATCATCCCTTACCGCAATGAACTGTGGCAATTCTTTATCAGGCCTAACTTCTATCAAATATTTAGCATATTCAAATATTTTCATTTTTTCTGTGTTTTCATCAAAACAGATTAATTTTCCCAAATGACAAGTTAACCAATTTATGCCAAGTAAGGTCCATGACAGTAGTGGAATTCGGTACAAGTGCACCCACACTGGTACTGACTTGATTGTGGATTGAGCAGAGCCAAAATCCAAGTTACAGGCAGAGATGATGAACATATGCCCTTTGATAAACGTTGGATCTTTGTGCTAAATTGCCAGTTTGTCTTCAATGCACGAGAATTTGAAGTAAAAGTTTTGGTTGTCTGAATACGTTTCATATGAGCCTTTTAGATGCCATGACTTGTCAATGTGCGATTTCACTATCATGTAGTTCACGGTGCCATCAAGGAAGAATCCTACTAAGAAGTCCAACCAAGCCTGAACACCAGCTGACAGAACCTCCGGAGGTGGTTCAAGTGGTAGCCCAGTGTAGTTTAAATCATAATGAATAGGGGAGTAATGATCAGTGTTTCTAGGTTTAGATGCAAAAAGGGATGACCACCGAGGATGATCGGCAAGAAGAGAAGGTAAGGAGGAGGAAGAAGGTTGCGAAGATGAAGGGGGAACAAAAGGTAAGGTTGAAGTAGATGGTTGAGAAGAAGATGAAGGTTGGGGTGGAAAAGGGTCTGGAGGGGTCGGAGGAGGAATAGGTAGCGATGGACTAAGAGAGGTGGAAGCTCCGGGATGAGGAGGATAAAGGACGGTGATGTGGGTAGGTGAAACAGTTGAGGGAATGGTGGACGGTAAGGTAGGTAGAGAGGAAGCATGGAGGCCATGAATAGGAAGCATGATGTTTGTTGACCTCGTTATATATTATATTTTGTTCCGCTGCGATAGTGAGATTCTATGTATTTTGTTTTCTGTTCTTCTTCTATCTCTTTTCTTCTTCAACCCCTAATGATCTGGTACTTCCGACACTTGAATATTCGGCATGATATACAGTAAACGTATTGATGTCGATTTTCGAGGGTCGAAAATCTCGGTTCGCTACAGTTGGTATCAGAGCGCAAGGTTAAGCGAGAACCTTGGCTTTGTTGGGGATTACTCATTGGAGATAGAGTCAGTAGTACTCTAGAATGAGTCTGAGTGTATTAATAAATAAGAGCGCGTATTTATTAGTGAATATAAAATGTTTTATATTATGTTGATTTATTTGTTGAGTGGCTTATAAATTCTGGTCGAGTAGTGGGACGCCACTAAATCGATAGGAATTTCTAAACACTTGAACACGATAAACCGACACAGTATTGTTTTGAAGCGGGTAAATGAAATAATTTTACCCAAATTATATTTTGATATAAAATAAATAATTTTATGAAAATTATTATAGTATATTAATGTGCTTGGATGTTATTATTATAATCAAAGCAAGATTATAAAAATTGAAATGGATTATATAACCAAATAGGAATTGTATAAGTATGATTATACATATGAGTTGTAATTAAAGGTGGATTCAAACCAGAATTTGGAAATTTAAAATCCCGAAAGCTTTGAGAAATGTTTTAAATGGATTTGAACTAAGTATTTGGGAATTTAAAATCCTGGAAAGTTTGGAAATTATTTTTCTGAAGTATTGTGAAAATTAAAATAGTATTATTTTGATAATATTTTTGAAATAAAAATGGTTTAAAATGGATTTTTGAAGTAATAAAAGCACTGAACTCACTCCAGCGCTGGAAAATAATCCTAGTGATGACTGCGCAACATCATCCGTATTCATTTTCGAGTTTCTAAGTGACGGATTGCTACTGTGATTATTTGACTTTAGAATTGTTTTAGAAAAATCAGGTTTTGATTTAAAAATTCCAAAGGTAAGATTTGATATACAGAAAGGAATATATATTTATATATGGATTTCAAAATGATTTGAAATGAAACGGGTGGTTGAATTCTGGAATATTCATTTGAATGTTTTATGAAACTTGTGAAAAATAAGTTTTGAACTTATAACCTGGAATTGTGAATTTCAATATGGGATTAAAAATTTAACTTATGCAAGTTAAATAAATTAAATTTGTAAAAGGAATTGTATGAATTTGAATTTAACTTAAGCTAAGTTAAAATAAAATTGGATTGGATTTGAAACAATATCAAATTGAATTGGATATAAAGTTTGAATTGTAAAGTGACTATATCACTATAAGTTATAAATTTTGAATAGAATAAATTAATATGGAAAAATTATGGAATTGTGAATAAATCGGTTTGAATAGCTTACAAAATTGGAGTTAATGGAATAAATATATACTTAAGCTATAAAGTAATGTATAATCTTGAGTTAAAATTTTAAATGCGAAAAAAATAGGTTGTGTAACTTATAAATTGAAAAAGTGGAATAGAAAAACCGAAATTGAAATGGTTTGATATTTTGTAAAGGAATGGAAACCCGAGTTTGTATTATAAAATGAAGTTAACTCAAGTCGAGTTAAATGAGATGATTTTTGAAATAAACTTAACTCAAGTTAAGAAAAGTGGAATAAAGTGAAAAGGAAGTTGAACATGAATAAATGAGACAATTATTGGAATTGGATTTAATTCGAATTGAATTAATAGAATAGACTAACTAAGGAATTGGTGAATGGATGTGGGATTAAATTGTTCTTGGTAATGATAGAAATGAGTTTTGAAATATTATTTGATAATCATTGAAAATGGACTTAAGTTGGAAGTGATGAAAATCAAAATGTGATGGTATAAAATGTTTATACTAGAACTCAAATAAAAATGAAATGAAACGGATAAATTTAATTGGATTTGAATTATAGTGAAATGGTGAATGAATATGGAATTTGAATTATCAATAAAATTTGAGTATGAACTTAAGTTTTGAAGTGGAATAAATTCAAGTGTTATATAAAAGGTTATAATAAACATTAATATTTATTTTATGAGGTGAGTCGTAAATAAATTAGCATGGATTGGTTGGTTGTTGAATATAAAATTGAGAAAAACAAGATTTTATGGATAAATTGAATGTGGGTTAATAAAAAAAGTTGATAAATTGATTTGGAATCAATTTAAAATAGTTATAAACTAGAATGGTTATTTTATTAAATGAATATCGCCAAATAGCATGGATTGAACTGTCATTCGACATAAACGGAAGAAGATAAAATTATGTAAATAAATGGTAAGTGAATAAATTGATTTAGAATCAATTTGGAATGAATATGGGTATAATATGTGTTGATATGAAGTGAATGCTTATAAATAAGTTGTAAAGCATTTGGAATGGTATAAATGGCGTATAAATCAATTTGGAAGTGAATGATTAAATGTTGGAACCTTGTATTTGCATGTACATGCTAGATATATATATATATATATATTATAGTGTGTTTTGTTTGTAAATTTGGTTATACATCCATGGTATAACATGTTGGTTTATAAAAATAATGTGTTTAACTAGTAGAAATGAATGTGATGCTATTAAATTTCATATATATGAAACTGATGGGATTTATTTAAGTAAGTACAGGCACAAGAAGACTATTTGGCTTGATTTTGGTTGCGCAATTGCATATAAATTGAGCGAGCTTGCTTAATAACGCTAATATAAGATACGCTTACGCATTAAAAGCAAAAATGAAATAAATATTGATATATATTGTGTTTCCGACCATGTGGGTCGATGATATCATTTTTATTATATTTGTGATATTGAAAAAGGCTCTCCGTACAAGGGAGACTCTGCCAAAAAAATTCAGAAATTTAGGGTGTTAGAAAATTTTTGTTAACCAAAAATTGATTTTGAATGGTAATTGAAATAAGGGGTTTGACTTAGAAATGAAAACTAATTGTTTGAATGGAACTAAAAGATTTGGGAAAATGGAATATTGAATTTTCACTAAGTGGATTTTTGAAAAGTAGTGGGTTTAGATCATTCGTCCTATCTTAGCAATTTAGGGGACGAAATTCTTTTAAGGGGGGAGGAATATAACGACCCGGAATTTTGGTCGTTTGATTTTGAAAATTTAATTTATTTTAAACGTTGAATTTGAAATATTAATTGATTTTGAATATGAAAATTTTGGTTGAATTGGTAAATCTGACTTAAAATTTCAAATATAGCTATTCATCGTAATTCGGGAATAGTGAATTTAATATTGGAATGGTGTGGATAATTGAAATTTTGACTTAATATGAATCGAAATGATTTTTAATGTTGATAAAAATTCTATTTGAATTAGAATCTAGTTGGTAAAGTTTTAAAACTGAGATTTCAAGTGATTTCGTAAATTTTTGAAATCGTCGATTTAATCGACGCGTTAAAATAGCGATCCGGGGCATAGTTTCAGATTCGACGAAACTAGTTCCATTGGATCTGTAATAGTGTATTATTATCGGATTTCAAGTTTCGTAGCGTTTAGAGTTACCGTTTGGTCGTACGGGATAGAAACACGTAGAAATTAATATTGAAAATTTAATATAATAATTGGATTCAAAAAACTATCTTCCACATACGATCGAATTAGGCCTCGAGACTTGTTCCATTGGGTTTGGAATAGGGGTATAACATTTAGGAATGCCAGGCGGCACGCCTCGATAGTGGTTCAGGATTTCAAGGTACGTAAACGAGATATTTTTGAAGATAAAAAATATAAATTTTAATCAACAGCCACCCTATATTATTATTTTTAGCCAACCTATTCTCTGTTCAAGCCGATCTATGAGCCCCTACCCATGTTTATACTCGTGCCTTCCCTTCTATAACTCGCGTCTTCTCCTTCTGCTTTCAGAGAAAATCAAAATCAGTTCGATTAATGGAGAAAAAAAATCAATCTCGCGATTGAATCGCGACTCGCGACGGCGCCGCACTGGGAGAGGGGAAAACTCGAACGGCGGTTAGGGTTTCGGCGAGGTGCAATACTCATTCGTGCCAGCTAGACTTCGCGCAATGGGGGAGAAGATGCCGACCTGGAGGAGATTGAAGTCGCGCTCGTTTGGGAGGCTGCTGGCGTTTTGCGTTCGTGGTTTTGGGTTTTTGGGTCAGGGCTTGGAGGATTGCAGTAGTGGTCGCAGTTCGGGTTTGGGCAGGTTGTAGTTTGGGTTGCTGGGGAGAGGGGATTCGAACGAGGAGGCTGAGCGCGCGCGTGAGAGGCCGGAGGCGCGGCGCAGCAGGAGGGTGAGCGTGAGTGTATGTCGACGGCGAAGTGGCTCAGGCGCTGGGTATGTCGAAGTTGAACAGTGGGGAAAGTTTTGCATGAATGAGATAGTGGAGGTATATCTGTAACTGAAATTAATTTTTATAATTAGTTTATTTAATTTGGAATTTAAATTGAGATAGCTAATAAAATTTAGTAAAATTTGCATACGAGGTTTAATCGAACGGAAATCGATCGTGTAGGATTCGTAGCTGTAGAATCTACGCAATAGAATTTATTTGGAACGGATTTGCAAATAAAAATCAAGGTGAGTAAATCTCACTCGATTTGGTTGACTAGTTTAATTTATGATAATTAAAATTAATTATTGGATGATTGGTTGAATTGATATTTTATTATCAGTTGAATGTTATATTATATATGTATTAGTATATATAATAGTAGTTGGATATATTCCCGGCATTTGGAGCGGATGAGACACTATGCGTCCCTCATAATAGCGGATGACCCTATATTACCGCGATATCCCGTCTTGAAGTGGGATTGGTATTTTTATGTTATCTAACATCTGTGGATGTAGGAAAACAAATTGGAGGGATCCAACTGGATTCCTCAAAATGTTGATTTTAATTTCATATATTATAATATAAGATGTTTTAGAATAATCTGTTAGATTATTATTGTGATTTGATTGATTGGATGCTATAGTAGTACTGGCCTTAATTTTGGTATTTTAAATACCATAAATATTATTTTTAAATTTGAAGGAATTAAAAAGAATTTTGGATGTAAAAATATTTATATTGAAATTTGGATATTTTAAAGGAAATTGATTTGGATAAAAATAATGATTTGATTTTGGGTTGTACTGAACTATTTGTAAAATGTTTTAAATAGTGATTTTTAAATAATCTATATAAAGGATTTTTAACAATGGATTTTAAAATAATGTTTTAGAAAATATGGAAAAGAAGTTGAAATCGATATTTAAAATAGATTGGTAAAATAAATGGGATTTATAAAGAAATGGATTCATAAATAATTTTTTTATAAATGAGATTATTTTTATAAACGAGTGAATCCCAAATGAGTTTATAAATTTATAAACAATGTTTATAAATAAAGGGAAATGATTATCAGTTGATAAATTGTAAATATAAATTTACAATGTGAATTTATATCGAGTTATGGAAATCGTTTTTGAAAAAAAAATAGTGAAATCTATTTTTGAAATGTGAGAATGATTATGAAATTGAGATGTAGTCGATGTGATATGAATCGAGAGGGACTTATAGATTGAAATTTATAATATTGAATTTTAAAAATAGATTTTTGTCAAGAAATTAAAAATTGTTTTAAAATGGGATTTTTATTTATTAAACTGTGTAGGTTAAAAACTATTATTTAGATTAAAATATTTTCGAAAAAGTTAGTTATTCAAATATTTAATATTTATTGAAATGAATTCTAATTTTTATAATAAGCTTTGTATATCGATTGGTTTTATTTAAAAATGAATTGGAAATGAGTTAACGATGTTTATTTAAAGTTTTTAGATATTTTAAATAACTACTTAAACATGTTTTAGAAATAAAATATTATATTTAAAAAAATACTTATATATATATATAGTTTGGAGGTAATTGGAATTTAATTATAAATTCTCTCGAGATTTACAAACGGAGTTTGTTTAACGGATATGATTTTAATAAGAGAAATCTTATAGAGGAATTCTGGAAGCTTAAGGAAATTTCCGAATCATTGAAATAAGAGAACTTCGGAAAATGAATTAGGATTCATAAAAGAAGTTAGAAATGGTAGTTGGAAATATAGACAAGTGCAATCGACTTGGGAAATTTAAAAGGAAGTAAATTAATGAATTCCAGAACTTATAGAATTCGTTAGAAATGAGTTAGGGAATTTACAAATAAAATTTGTAAAGGATTTTGAAAAATATGAAATAAATAGAGTATTCCCTAAGTATTGGAAATAAGATGATTTTAGGAAAAATACTTAAAAATATTTCCTAAGTATTGGACTGAAGGGGTTTGTAATATTTTAACTACGAGATTATTATTATAAAAATATTTTCAAACTGTAGAATTATAATTGAAATTGGAAAATTATATTTCTAAGTATTGATATGATTCAAAAATATCCTATTATGGATTAAGTATCTGAAATGGTTTTAATTTATCGAATATATTGGAGGAGATTTGGATATATATCTTTGTAAAGATATTTTAAAATAAATATTTTGGAAAATCTATAATATTGGCCTATCTTCCA
This sequence comes from Allium fistulosum, assembly GCA_030737815.1. Taxonomy (NCBI): domain Eukaryota; kingdom Viridiplantae; phylum Streptophyta; class Magnoliopsida; order Asparagales; family Amaryllidaceae; genus Allium; species Allium fistulosum. Next base: position 1,032,660,154 of record CM060902.1, read on the forward strand.
TGGAGATGGTGAACTTGAAGGAGATTCGGTTTGTTCAAACCCAGAATAACTTGTATGGATGAATGCTATCATTGCATTGTTGCTTGGAAGGCGATGTTAGCATTACAAGAATGAATGCTTGTAACGACCCAGAATTTCTGTCATTTGAAATTCGTATATTTAATTGATTTTAAATATTAACAAGTAAAATTTGTAAGTCGAATAACTTATATTTCGAATATAGAGATTTAATTGTTTAATTAAATCAATGATTTAATATTTGAAATTCCAGAAATAATTGGAATTGGATTAAATGTGAATAAAAATGATTTATAAAGTTATATTAAATCATATTGGAGTTAGAATGATGTTTGTAAACTTTTAAATTTGAATTAAAAGTTAAATTGTAGAAATTGATTATTTTAATATTTAATTGACTAGTAAAAATAGTCATTTTTCAAACAGTCTCGGATTTCGACGAAACTAGTTTCATCGGATCCGTAATGTGAAATTATTGTAAGGTTTCAAATTTCGTGTCAATCGGATTTACGATTTGTCCGGGGCAAGCCAAAACGCATAGAAATCGTTTTAACCGATTTAATTTAAATTTGATCGTTTATTTCCGTAACTCGCGCATATGATCGAATTAGCTCCCGAAACACGTTCCATTGTGTTTGGAACGCGGGTTAAACCTTAGAAACGTCAGCCGACACGCTTCGTTTCGAGTTCGAGAAAAATTCGGATGAATAGTGTCGCAACATTTTCTATAAAAGCCCTCCATCATTTCATTTTTCACAAGCACTAGGGTTTCAAGCTTCAGCCGCCACCATCAAAGCAATGGCCGAAAATGTTCATTCCTTTCTCCCTCAAAAATAACTCCATCCGTAAACAATTACGTGAATCTTCCAACTAGAAAAATGTCGGGCTCGACGAGATCTCGAGATCCAACGGTCGAGATGAGTTATGTTCGTCGATAGCGAAGTTATAGGGCTCCGTTCATTCGCCATTCGCACACGTCTCTCGAGGCTGAGATGCAGTCGAGCTTCATGGGGTTCTAGGTGGAGATGCGTGGCGTTGCGAGCTACAGCGTGAAGTTGCTTGATCGTCTTCTAGTGGTCGGTATGTGGTGCAAAAATTCGAAGACCATTGGCGGCCATGGGTTTTCACGTGTGGGTTTTGAACGATAGGGAAGAAGATGGAAGCATCGGCCAGATTTCTCCATAGCAAAATCAACGGCCCAGGATGAAAGTAGGGTTTAAAATTTAAAAGAAATTGTAAATTTATATATATATATTAATTCGTTCAAACTTTAAAATATTGTAACTGCTTCATACAAGGTCGGAATTTGACGAAACGAATTGCGTCGGGTTTGTTTTGATGAGCACTACATTATGGAGCTGGTTTGGAGTCGATTGGAACTAGCGATAATTTTGGGTAAAATTAAAAGCGTGTTTAATTTTATTTGAAACGAAACACTGCAACTGTTATCGGAAGCAAGGTGAGAACTTCTCACTCAATCAAATTGTGTTTCGATTTAAATTTTAAATAGTTAAATTAAAAATTGCTTGATTGTGTGAATTGAATGATGGTGGTTATTTGTTGAATTGAAATAGACCCTATACGCCGCATATTAAGCGGAGGTTATTATATTAAAAACATATACCGCGATATTCCACCTTGAAGTGGAATTGGTATTATATATGTATTTGGAGTTGATTTCCTGCATTATATAGCGGATGAGACCCTATTGGGCCGCATAATAGCGGATAATATTTTATAAATCCCATATACCGCGATCTTCCACCTCGAAGTGGAATTGGTATTGTGCTAACATCTGTGGATGCAGGGAAACAGGTTGGAGGGATCCAACTGGATTCCTCAAACATTTGAATTATTTCATATGTTGTGTGTTGATTATTTATAATCTCTGTGTGATTATCTTTGTGATTGAAATTGTTGAAGGCTACGGTTTAGCCGGATATATTTTTGGTATCGTTGGATACCAGAAATAAAAAATTGGATTTTTGAAATTTCAAGTTGAAAGTTTTTGTAAAAATTCATTTTTTTGAGAATTGGATAAATTAAAAAGGAGTTTTAAAAAGATAAAGTTATTTTTGAACCATATTGAATAAAATTCAAAAATATGGAAAAAGGCTTAATAAATGGATTTCGATTAATATTATTATAAGTTGAAGAATTTTATTTAAAATTTGGATTTTTAAATAGATTTGAAGAGATAAAGAAATTTATTTTAAAAAGGAAATAATTTTGGAAATTCGTTGAAAATTTGATTTGGTGTTTTGAAATAAATTTGAAATTAATTGATTTTTAATTTACCATAACTAGTAAAATTGATTTATAGAAATTTATCTGATTTAAATTAATCAGATAATTAAATTAATCCTACTTATGGATGTTTGGATTATATTGGATGTTGAATTATTTGATATCCCAAATATGTGATGCTTTGTGATATATCCTGATTTGTGTTGTGATTTGTAAATTGTTTATCTATGATATATATATCTGTGATCTGTGAATGAAAGATAAGCGTTATAGTTTATACTGCTTATCAATTATATTGTTATATTTGATCTGTGATGGTTGAATGTTGTGGCACTATTGTGTTAAACCCTTGGACTACACAATACACACACAAATGTGGATTTCACGTGGGAATCAGTTAAGTCATAGATTTTTGACAATTCTAAAGATTGAATTTTTGAATCCAAAATAGTTTTGGAATTGGAATTGAAAGTTTTTGAAAATGAGATTCAAAAATAAGAGTTATTTTAAATAACTTAATAAAAATTGGAATTTAAATCATTTGATTTAAATTTTGAATTCAATACTTGAAATTGAATTCAATGATTTGGGAACTATGGTCTAAAAGATTGTACAAGTTATAAAAGGTGTTTATATGAGTTTTTAACCATTTAAAATATGGTTTTGGAAATTTAAATTTAAATCCAAGTTTTGTACTTGGATGGCTTTAACTTGTGTAATAGTAACCAGTTTTTCCCAAAACGAAAACTATCTGTTTTCAAATAATAATAGCTTTCATAAAGTGAAAAGATTTCCAATTTGTATCGAAACATTTCAAGTTGAAATGAAATTGTGAATAGTTTGGAAAAACTATGAATTAACCTTTGTGAAGATGATTAAGTTTTATTTTGAAATCAAAGAAGATTTTAAAAGGTGTATCTTTTATATTATAAAAGACTTGAATTGTGAATAGTTTTGAAAGCTATAAGTTAAATCTTGATTTAAAGATTTAATGGGTTAATCCAATTGAAATGGGAAATGATTTGGGAATCTGTGAATGAATCTTTGTGAAATTTGGGTGAACTTTGTGAAGTAAATCTTTTTGTTTAAAGATTTGGAATGGTAATTTGTTTAAACCATTTAAAGGAAAGGATTGGGGTAATAAGTTGTGACTTAATTGAAATCCCTATATCCATATGTTTTAAAATATTGTGCTCACTATTCGGATTAGTCGAGAGAGGACCTTTGTGTCATGTAACCCATTCTGAATTAGTGATACGACGATATGGATCGCATTGAAGACCGGTGGTGAAGACCAGATATTTGTGAAAACGATAGGATGACCTATCGATTGTCTCTGCACCGTTAGCTACGGTATAGAGATTTCCTTTGTGATGGGAAGTTCGATCGGGATTGTGAATACCCGGATTGCAAGGGCTTCTTTGGAAGTGCCTTCAGTTCTATTCGAACCCGGAACAGACTTGTATGGTTACATGTCTGACATTACATTTTGAGATATAAAGCTGATTTCTTTCAAATGCATTTCTGTTGGTGGTGGAGAATTTATTCTCTTGGCTTAACACCCTTCTCTGAAACGTACGAGCTCAGAGGTTATGTAGTTGAAGGTTATCAGTGATATACTCCCAAATTGGTAATGCGACATGCTGAGTGCTGCTGTGTGTTGATCATTTATTGATCATTTGTGATCAAAGCGTGGCTTTGTGAAAAAGCGTAGCTTTGTGGACGAGACCTCTTCGGCCTCACAACCCGGAAATGGTCGAAACAGGAATGATGCGGCAAGGTTATGAGGGTCGCTCCCTTTAGGGTATGTCATTTCCTTCTGGAAAAGGGTGGTATCAGGTATGGAGCCCTGGTATTTAACCTATGTGGTTGCTCCAATCTCATTTACTGTGTTATTGTTGCTGTGTGATCAAGGTGCCTCGGATAAAGGTCCCAAAGGACCGGGGGTGGCATATTCGTGTAGTAGTTACCTAGTGTAAGAGGTAACCCGGCCTTGTATTGGCAGAGAGCTAGTTAGTTCTCGGGACGTCCATCCAGAGGCGTACCTATGTGGCAGTAGGAAGTTCCTTAGCCTGACCATTTGTTGAAAATACAAAGAAACAATACGAACCTTGTACAGTTTTAGTTGTATAACCTGCTATGGAATGTGGCGGTAACCTGCTATTGAACATAGTAGCTATAGTAGGCATAAGTGCGAAATGCCTATGCTGGCTAAGATTAATATTATACTTTCGAAATGTTTTCTGCACTATGCACTAATAATAATATCAAAAGAGTTTTGTTTGCGTAGTAAGCATATTTGACTATCATAAGAAGAAATCTCCTCCAATTCTGCGTTTGCATTGTGTTTGTGGCGGGAGGTCTTATGGTAGTTTCATTTTACAAAAAGCATTACGAATGTCTTTTACTTCCTTTGTTGTTGTTTTAAAGATAATAACTGTTTTAAGTTCTCACACCAGTCCCATGACTGACCTGGAGTTTATTGTTCCTTTCCTAAACTCTGGGTGCCCATAATTTTCCACACGGGCAGCCTAGAGTCAGGTTATCAGGTCATTCTAGATTCAGGAGATGCTGTGGAGCTCAGTGGCGAGCTGGATGGCGAGGCGTATCACTTGCATATGATATTATTATTCCGTTGTGTATTTTGTATGAGGACAAGTTTGTATAACTGTCCATTGATGTATTGTGTTGTATATTGACTCTGATGATGTAATGTATAAACTGATATAGTTCTTGATTTAATGATTATTCATTTATCTATTATATGTTGTTCCACTGCGAATGTGAGATTCTGATATTGTTTCTGTTGTTTCTTCTTTCTTTCTTTCTGTCTTCTTCTACCTCTTCTTTTTAACCATAACAATTCGGTTTTCCGGCATTCGATTGCTCGGCAGTTGATACAGTGAACGTATTAATGTTGATTTTCGGAAGTCGAAAATCTCGAATCGTTACAATACTATTTTTAAGATAATACATAGCCTCAAGCCTCATCAACCGGGAATGACTAAAACATGGGAGTGCAGCAAGGCTAAGTGGGTCGCACCCAAGTACAGTATGTTATAACTTTTCTAGATACCCTCAAATATATTATAATTATGGATATGATTTTGCATGGAAAAGAGAGCGCTCGATTAGGGTGAGAACACCCGGGGTGATAACATATTCGGTACTATCCAGGTTAGGGGTAGACCGGTCTTGTGTTGGCAGGGGTTCCAAACGAGGTCCTCGGTACATTTTTCTAGAGATGTACTATGGTGGGCAGTACCCCAGTAGCCCAGTCATTGTATGGAATCCAAATTTCCACTATGAGCCTGTACGGTTTTGATTGTGCCCAACTATGCTAAAACTTGAGATGCAAGCATTTCAGCTATTTTCTAATTTACTTTATATAGACCCTATTATAATATCAGATGATTTTGATATAAAATGTTTTGGTTATCGTAAGGTAAAAACCCGTCGTATTTATGTGTGGCGTGGTCTTACGAGATACCTTTTTTCAAAGGATTTTGATAACTATAATAATTTAAATTGAGTGTGTTTTCTCAAGCTGGTTTTCAGACTGACTTAGGTGTTATTTTATATAATGCTTGGGTTAGACCGAGTATTACAGATTCATGTTAAGATGCTATGGAGCTCAAGAGACGAGCTGGAGGAGTCTCAAGCGTATTCCACGTACTTGATTATATTCTTCTGTGTGTGTTAAACTGAATGTTCAGTATTTGTAGGATAAGTTATTATAACTGTCCAGATGGATTGTTGATTGTTGTACTCTGATGATTGTATGTATATTACAGTAACAGTTCTCTTTGTATAAAGATATGTTATTGTATATTATATTTTGTTCCACTGCGATTGTGAGATTCTATGTATTTTGTTTTCTGTTCTTCTTCTATCTCTTTTCTTCTTCAACCCCTAATGGTCTGGTATTTCCGGCACTTGAATATTCGGCATGATATACAATGAACGTATTGATGTCGATTTTCGAGGGTCGAAAATTCCGGTTCGCTACATAAATACAAATATAATTATTAATGAAAAAGATTCTTTTTTTCTTTTCTTTTCTTATGAAGTTGTAAACAAATAAACTAGAACTAGAATTTAAAAAATCAAACTTTGCAATAGGAACTAGTAGTTTTATCCAGAGATGAACAAAGAGAGGTGAACTTATTTTCAATTCATGCTACCATGCATTTTTCTAGTCACTTAAATATGATAAAAACAAGCTTCAGCTAGAGTGGCAAGTTCAACCAATTATCTACAAGGAGAAAACAATACAAGAAGACTTCATTATACAATTTGTTTTGAGTATACCATTTACACTAAAAACTTATGCATATTCATTCTAGATTCATGTTTGTTCTAAGTTTTCCTTGCTCTTGACCTATGTATGCATTATCCACACCATTGCTGCATTTTCCAGAAACCGCTTTTCTATTTGGACTTTACAATGTGATTTTTTTCCTTTGCAGCTTCCAGAACCACTTTTCCAGGACCACTTTGTTGCATTCTTCTAACCAACTTTACAATGTGATTTTTTTTGTTTGCAGCTTCAACTATCATTAAGTGGAAAGGCATGTATATACATAAGCTTTAAATCTTACAAACATCAGCAATTTGGTAAGCAATTTGTCTCCTTTTTATCCTTATTTCAGCCTTTGATATTCTATTTTAGCCTTATCTCAAAATAATCTGTGTGTTTTCTGTATCATAAACCTTATTTTGGCCTTTGATATTCGAATTACAAAAATGAAAATTCAAAATATGAAAACCATTAATTAAGCACTTTTTAATCAAATGCATGGTAGCAAACAACATTACATGACAATGGTTAGACCTCTAAAAGTAGACACAAAAAATGGTATATATCCATTTTTATTCGGCAATTCTCGTTTATTGAAATCATCAGCTACCAAAATGCAATAAAGCCTCATTTATTTAACCATAATTTCAAATTTTAACCCTCTTTTTATAAAAAGGACATCAATAATTTCATTACATTTTAGATTTTTTTTAAACCTGCAACCTTATGACCATTAGTTGTAGATTGCAATGTGGTAAGACAATTACAACAGATGGTATAAACTGGTGTAAATTCTACTCGATACTAACTTTATTTAGTGTAATCAATCTTATACTCTGATTCACTTATATGTAGGGTAAATTTCATAATTGTTTTCAAATCAAAGCTCTTCACATATACATATGATTACTTGAAAGCCAAAAACAACATCATCTTCGAGTTTGGACGTCTGTTTGCCATATTGGATAAAGAATTTCTCCATGTAGCAATGATAACCAATCCCGAATGAAAAATAGCAAGAGCTGAACTTTCATTTGTTTCACAGCACATGCATTCATAATTATACATAATTTACATACATTTAAAGAACATAAGGTTTGATTAGAAGATTTATGATTTTTTGAAGATATTCTTATTTGTCTTTCGTTTAATCCGGCTTAGAAGCATACTATTCATTTATCTTTTTAATTAATCTCAAAGATAGAAAAATTTATCACCTTACGCTGATAAGTCCAAGTTAACATCTCATAACGATCTACTTGGTTAATAGTTTTTTATATACAAAGTCAACATAGTAGCACCACAAAAAATGTCTATACAAAGTTACAACGGTAGTGATTACTTCTACATATATAAAAACTCTTGTTGATTATGTGGAATTTTTAATCAGTAGTTATAGGCGGAATAAATTTCCCCTTGTATTTAATATGTAATAAATTAGTAGTCAAGTTGCTCTGATGATAAAAATGAAATTTGTTTCCTTAATTAGATTTACTGCTTCCCATACTTTATCATACATGAAACGTCTTTTTTAATCAAATTTTATATAACTATGTATTGTTCTATGCATATTCTATTATGCAAAAACTTCATTTTATTTGGATTTACTTTGCCTTAGTTGTTGCTTCTCCCTTAGAAACTAATTTTGTAAGCAAGTTGAAATTCCACTAATATCAAGATCATTTAGCATTTTAAGATAAATTGACATGCATTTAAATTAAGTTTTGCATCAGTGTTTTCTTAAATAATTTTATCTGAAAATTACAATAACATGTTTTGAATCAATTTGATTGAGCAACGTTTCGAATCAAGATATAGTGATGGAATTTTGATTAGTGGAAATTTATTGGTTTCAGCTTTGCAAGTCTTTGTCAATCTTTGCCTGATTACATCAATTAATGGCAGATTCAGGTTAATACAATATTAGTGGTTTCTTCAAAGAGGAATGACATACTATTGTCAATTATCATTATGCAGGCAAAAATTTGAGACTCCATTTTTCAAGCGAGAAAAAATAGTATGTTAATAGTAATATTGAATTGTTAATCAGACGCTGTATAACGACGAAATATCAAAGATGATCATATATCTAAACAAAAACTAATTTGATTGTGTATTCAAATTTGTAATTATTTTATTTGTATGTAATGTACTGTGTGGAAAGAACTACTGATTAATGTGAAATGTCATTGAATATCCAATGTGGAATGTCAGTGCATATCCTGAAATAACTTGTAGTTCCATGTATATTGGATTTGTAGATTCCATTATATTTCTATTTGTGTCTAATCGTTTAGTCTTTTTCTTTTTTATTCAAATATATGTTATGTAACATAAGTTGTTCGATAAATATGAATCAATATGCAATTTTTATGTGTGGTGCTATATGTTTTCTAATGCTACATAAGTGTTAGTAAGTATCTAAGCATTGTTTGATTCAGGTTAGCTTTTATGATTTTGAAACTTATATATGATGGTATTCTACGTATATCCAGTGCAAGTGTAAATGAACACAATACTGTCATAAATGTAACTATCATGTCTGAAATGTTATTATTAGACAATGTAGATTATTGGATGATCCTTTTACCAATTGTCAATTATGTTGTTTGATGAAAAAAATAGTGATTAATGTTTTGTCAAGAAATTTTTCGAGATCGAAATGATCTTGTTAAGTAGGTTTCTTTTTTCATAGAAATACAAAGGTTGAAATTAATCTAAATTGCAACTAAAATTTAATTTTCGAAATTATACAATCCAACGGTCGGTTTATTCACCGTTGTGCGGTTATACTACTATTACATTTTAGATATTTTGATTCAAGGTGTGGAAATAAGATATTTATTTTTAGCTAAGTTGTTTAACTTGTCCATTTTCTTTTGTACTTTCATCAATTATTATTGCCTTCGTTTGTTGAATCTTTTGTTTCTTATTTGATTTTATTTCATTATGAACTTGTTATTGTTATGTTGATAGCGGACCATTTTCTATCATCGTTAGAATTCTTCCATGAATTATACAACTTATATTGAATACTTATGTTATCCTGTACGTTATGTTTATTATTGTAGCTGTGTTCAATTTGTATTTTGTGCAAGATTATTACCAATAGAGTAGGTAAATGTTAAAATTCTATATTTAATGTACTGAAATCGTTGATTGAAAATTGTTCTTTATTATACATGTATTCTTCATTATTTGTATTTTTTGTTGCTTGTAATTCATATGGTTTTTTTTCGAACAAGTTATCATTGATGATGTAATTAATTTAAAAGTGCAGCAGATATTATTGTTTTTTCAAATGGTATGTTCAAATGGTCGGTTTTTCCATTGTTGTGGGGTTGTAATAGTAAGGTAAGTAAATGAGATATCATGACAAGTAAGTGAGAGACGGGTCAAGGGTAAACTGGGTAAAGGCGAGAAAATGTTTTAACCAGGCAAACGATAAAAATGTCGGCCTAATTGTATACATGCGAGCGTCGAAACGGGCAATGGTGAAAACCTAATATACAAACCAATTCCCACCCTCATTTATTTCTTTTTTCCTCTTTGATCCCTCGATTTTATTTCTCTTCTCTCAAACAGGTCCTCAATCCTACCAATGTATCAGCTTTATTTTCTAGATCTAAGTTGGAAAATTATCCAGGATGCCAAAGTTTAACTTCTCCGTCTGTTGTTAATTATAAATTCAGGCAGATGGGTTATATTGGGCATCGTGGCGTTGCTGCTCTGTACAAGCACAAGTATAATGGCGTGGATCACTCGCTTGTCTCCAAATATATTATGCAGCCTTTTTGGACTCGGTTCGTCACCATCTTCCCTCTCTGGATGGCGTAAGTTTTTTTATTTTTCTTCTTATTTCTTTATTTTGAAAATACAGTTATAGTTGATGTTATGGTATGCTTTTTGATAAATGTTGAACTGTCAGTTGCGGACTTGGTGAAGTTTTATTCCGATGAAATTTAAAATGACTTTAGTTGCTTACTTTCATGGAGTTGGATATTTTTGGATATCATTACTTGAGTTTGGTTGACACTGTATATTGTAAGTTTGTTTTTACCGGGGTTATTCAGGTTTTACTCTATTAAAAATAAGTAAAGATGAAAATGGAATAGAATAAAAAAAGCATTATTAGTGAGCTTACCATATTCTAAAGTTAATTGGTGATTCTGGGGCAATAACCGAGTTAATATATGTTGGAGAAGGGTAGTTGATTTTTGCAACCCATCTGGCACATGTGTAGTGCATTGCTAAAAGCACACGCGTTTGTGCTATGAGCTACCACGGTCATTGGTTTCCCGCCGACCAAACATTGTTTGTCCCACCGACCACAGTGCAAATAATATATATATATATATATATATTTGTGTGGTAGCTTGTAGCACAAAACCGTGCGCTTTTAGCAGTACACTATGTGTTTTAGAATGCACCCCATAGGAACATTATCTAAGTTGGAAAATTATAATTATATTAGGTTGGGTATAACATCATGAGTGATAATAAAATGAAGCTAGCTATATTTGCACTTTTCTTACCTTCAAATTGCAGTGCAAAGCACCAACCACTAAAATAACTACTTCCTCCATTAAACTACCATAAACTTTTTCTATATTTTGCATTTAGGATGAGGGTATCGCTCTTCCCGTGGGTTGTCCTAGTAAATTGGCTTGTTTGTTTTACTCTAGGACCAACTCTAATGTTATCTTGTTCCTAACTATTTTCACTTCATAGTTAACATACAATTGATTTTTGCTGTGAAACAAGTGAAATGCTGTTATAAGTGAAAAAAAGCGAAACATTTAGTGACATTAAGTAGCAATGATCTATGTGTTCCGTCATACCTTTGGAATGATAACATAATATTAATAATTTTATTTATGTTCAGTTTCAACGTTTCCATGTTTGTTAAGTGTTAGAACCAACGTTTGAGATTCCGCACGGCACTTGAAATTCCGACCATTTCGGTTTGGTCCCAGCTGGGACGATGAACTCAAAAATTCAATTTTGGTACGTGAAACGGCGAGCTTCAGAATTTAGTCATAGAAATGCATAAGAACACAAAATTAAGAACTTAATCGGAAAGAAAAACATGAAATTAATTAAAAAATTTACATATGGAAACCTACTTAAGTTTATAATTTCTACTTTCATTTTCAATTTCATCGATGTTAGAAACCCTAATTGGTGATTGCACCTCAATGATGTCAAAAAGCACAATCGATGTTAGAAACCCTAATCGATAGGCTTGTCAATGATACTTGTTGATAATGGCATATCCATATCCATATCCAAATTCATTTTTGGATATTCGTATCCTCGGATACAGATGAATATTGGATATTTATCCGTTCCGCTTATAATTATTAACCAAAAATAAATAAATGGAAGGTTTTGGTTTAACATAAATCCTTTTTTAGTAATAATGTTAATATAACTTAAAAAATAAAAAAGGCGATGATAAAAATCAGTTTTTGACAACAAACATTCATTTATACACACATAACATGAATTATTATCTTTATATCAATCATTTTAGGTACTAAAATATGCGTAATATCAACTACTATCTTGATAAAAGTTGGATGAATAATTTTTATATCCGAATACTATTATATCAGTAGACGTATCCGTTGTTCCGATTTTAGATTTTTTTTCATTTTTCGGATGCACGTGCGGACGAATTTTGGATTTTTTTGGTATCCATTGACAATCCTACTAATTGATATATGTGTCATTAAAATATAAGAGCGATGAATGAGCTCATTGAAATTTTGGTGTTACTGTTAGGTTGGACTGGGTTGTATGGTATATGGACTGGACTAATATGATAATATAGCAAATATTAATAAATATAATAATTTAGAGTTACCGATCTGATTCAGATTAATACGATATTTATGGGAATGTTAAGGAATGTCAATAATGCTATGACTTAATTTCTGATTCGGGTCGGGTTACATTTATATGGAATAACGATAATATTCGTTTATAACTTACAATTGCTACATTTTGTTTATTACTATATATTTCTTTTGTACTTATTTATGAAATCCAAAACAGACACACCCATCAAACTGACCAAACGAACCGGAGTTTTCAAAAAATTGAAAGATCGAAACCGAGTTCTCAAATCTTGTTAGAATAATCTCTCAGACACTGTTTTGACAAATAAAATCTATCGATATTACTTTTTTTTTTGGGTGGTACCATACATGTTCAATTTATGCTTCCAAATTCCAACTCTATTTTGATGGAAGGCATCCCAACAGCTCCATCTCGTCCTATGAAATCTACCATTACACGACTACATGACAACTGACCCGTTTCAGAAAATTAATTTTCAATTTTTGTATTCACCAATATTCGTATAATGGCAGTGACATCTTAAGTCTGAAGTTCAAAGACTTGAGACTTTTATCAACTATTTATCAGATTTTAATGTTTTAATAAAATGCTCTAAACCATTTTGACCAATGAAACTATGGAGCTTGATAACACGTTAAGTTCTAGTGTTTTCGCACTTGTGGAGTTTCCAGAGATACACAAATTTTTGATGTATCATCAAATGTTATATGCTACCAATTCATGTATATGCTCTTCAATTTTCCTTAAGATTTCCTCTATCAGATAAAACTTACATCTCCAACTTCATTGTCATGCTTGCTATCCCAATAACTTCCGCTTATAAGAAAGCTACATCTACTTATAACATAACTCATATAAACATTGTATCACATCACATACTATTTAAAGTTTAACTCATAACTCATATAAACATAAGATCAGTGGATCTTGTACCATATACTGGAAAGCATCATAACTTCAGTAAAGTTGGTTGGCCTTCAGTTACTTGAAGGGGATTTGTTAGATAAGCAAACTGGTTTAGCTGTTCATCACAAAATTAATGCATTCTATGATATTGTTTATTTTTTATAGCTGCGTAAAGTGTTTTAAAGATAAATGAAATTAACTCAGTCTAACTTTGAGATAACCTTTTTAGATATACCTCGTTGACACACGCATATATGTTTGTATGTATGTGTAGTAAGGATACACCGCACCCTATTTTCTACACCTTATGGTTTCTAAAACTATACAATTCAGAACCAAGTGAATTTTAGGGATGTTCAATCTACTTTATGAACATCTTGTTCACAAATAATGAGATCATTTTGAAACTTTTATCATGTTTAAAATGCTACATTAAGCATTAATATTGAATTTAACCTTCAATTTTAAATATTATTATTGGAATGGCTAAGATTACCCAAACAAGTCAATTTTTTAATGAAGATGGTCTTTAATTTTACGAAACGTATTCTCGAAGTTTTGTTTCATTTTGAGTTGTCTAACTTGAAAATTTGTCAAGCTGTACGGTGTACCGCAAGAGGTGTAACATAAGGGGTTTCCCTCCACGCGTGCGCGCACACACATACATTACACACATACATACACATACATATACTTTCATGCATACACACACATGTTCGTTTCAATCTCCTTAACTACACTTGGTAACTCCTAACAGTAAATTATAGGTAGCAGCACACAAGTTTATATGCTGTTTTCATTTGTTGTGATATGTTTATATATTTTGCTTAGTAATTTGAACTTGGTGGCAAAATCAATTTGCAATCAAATAATCTTTCTAGTATTTGTGTTTTTTTGTATCCACTATGATGGATCCATGCACGATTTTCTGTTCATATATGCACCGCCTGCTATCAATTGTAAAATTATAGCAAACATTGTTATGTTTATTTGGGATGCCCTTTCGTTAACCTATCTGACTAACATTTTTCTTTCTCTGTGCATCACGTGGGTATGCAGACCGAACATGGTGAGCCTCTTTGTTTATGCTTTGTTAATTAAAATTATGGTTGCTTACATTCATATTGACTATACTTCTTTCCTATTCAGGTCACCCTCATTGGCTTCATGTTCTTAGTTTTATCAGCAATGCTTGGCTATGTAAGTTTAATTACTTCACAAATTAATTTACTTCGTCATTGGAAAGGAGCATAAAAGTCATTTACGATTTAATTTCGGTAAAAGATATTTGAACTGTTAAAATTCATCTACATGTTTATAAACAGGAATGCTCCAATTTAAAATAATTTAGTTATATTCTTCGTATAGTGGAAGTAGAATGTTGTAATGTGCAAATCACTTCATATTTTAATGCGTTTGTTAATTTATTTCCTGTTGTAAGATCCGATTATGTTTTCTTTCTGTAGTATAACATAAATATATTGGTGGGCTTTGTGCTATAAGTATATTGGTATGATTAAGTTACCCATCTTTTCTATTTATTATGTTGCAATATGGTTGAATTTCCAATATCTGAATGTGGTTAAATCTACTTTTGTATGTTAGTAATATGTTTTCTTAAAAAGTAGAATCATATATAGGTTGTTGACTTCAAACTTCAGAGGTAGAATAATTATTCTCATTTTTGTCTGTACTTAATTTTTAGAGTGAACGCCAACATAGTCAATTTTGTCTCCTCTACATTGCTAATTTAGGCAGCTACACAATGAAAGACTTCATCTAACCATTTTATATCTGGAATATATATATATATATATATATATATATATATATATATATATATATATATAATGTGATTTTGTAATTATTCATCTTTGTAACTTTTGATAACATTGTCATATGCTAATTTCATCTTTTATACAATTCATTCATTAGTCATATGAAGTATGCTTGCTCAGGTCATGAACTTGTATAGTCGTACCACTTACCTCTTATAATGATATGTTGAGTCTTAGATTAAATCAGTCAAAAATTAGATATCTTCACCCACAAATGAAAACAACTATATTGCTGAATTTTGTGTCACGTGTATGGTTCACTTGTACAACGTCTTAGTATGTGCATGTTTCTCTTAATGTTGCAATCAAGTGAGCATTACTCTGCTACAGGTTTATTCACCCAAGTTGGACACTGCTCCTCCAAGATGGGTACACTTAGTTCACGGGATATTTCTTTTCCTTTATCAGGTTGGTTCACGATTTTGTTGTTAAGTTTCCTGTGGATGGTTATTATTTGATATCAATTTAGATAGAACCACGAAGTACTTTTGCATAATACAATTACCGTGGAGGAGGTTCTTTTGCAAACATCTGATCTTTGAAGCATTATCGAATAATTTGGGCATCTACTCTTTTCCAATATTTTTAGATATTTCATAATTCATATTAGCAAGTTTGCACAACCCTTTAACCCTAGGAATGATCTAAATCACACTCACTCACACTCTCTCGCTCTCTCTCTCTCTCTCTCTCTCTCTCACACACACACACACACACACACACACACACACAAATATTGTGCATAACTGCTGAATGAGTATATTAAGTTTTTTTCTTTCAGTAAAACAGTATTTTTGGGGAGTTGGTTCCTTTTTAATTCTTTTTATGTAAGATATTCCTCTTATAGATAAAATTATAGGTGTTGAAACTCAGGACATGATAAGTTTGACTGTATTGATTCTCTACCATGCACTTTTCTCCTTTCAAAAATTTGTATATGTTTTTACTTGCCTATTTGGTATATTTCTTCTGTATTATACAATGTTATTAGAATTTAATGGGTCTTGGCTATTATTTTGAGGTTTTTCCCTTCCTCTTAATTGGTTAACAAGCTTGGTCAGTTTTAATCATCCATGATTCTTCCATAATACCTTGTATAGACATTTGACGCGGTTGATGGCAAACAAGCACGGCGTACAAATTCGTCAAGTCCATTAGGGGAACTATTTGATCATGGTAATACATTTTTTCTTCATATGATCTCATTGTTACGTGCATGGTTATTAATGCATTCTGGATTCACTTTCTCACAGGCTGTGATGCGCTTGGATGTGCGGTAGACATCATTAATCTTTATTTATGATATTTTATATTTCTTTTTGTGATTTTTTTAGCGTTTTTGAAAATTGCTACTTGCTTTTTTGATAGTTTATATTCCTAGCTTTTGGAAGTACTACCATGGCTGGAAGCATGACTTTTTGGTTTTGGGTCATCTCAGCCACTCCATTTTATTTTGCGACATGGGAATAGTAAGTTTTTGAGGCTTTTCTTTTCATACTTATTCTCTGTAGTTCGTTATTGGATTTCCATACTGGAATTCATAGTTGATTTGGCTCCTACTTGTTCAACAACCTTTATTCCAAAAATTTTCTATTTAAAAACGGTTGAAGTGCTTGTTTGAGTTGTCCATAGCAAGTAGATGAAGGCTATGCTATTGACGCACCTCTTTATATAATTTGCAGAAGCTAAAATAATTTCGCCACTCTACAAAAACATTTAATTGTTTATTTTATTGTCACACATGGTTGATAAACATATCAGATCAGTTGTTAATTTTTCTGTTATTTTGCTTTACATGAACATTATTTGCTTCCTAAAGTACCAAGGATGTTAGCTTGATATCATAAATAAATATAAATGGAGAGTTATTTAATATTCAATGTTTAATATGACAAATGATCAAGCACTGACCATTGACATCTTTCAATAGCATCATTAATGAATGTTAGCAACTTAGTTGCAGGTACTACTAAATCATTTAAATCTCTTAATAATGGTTAATTAGTTTCAATATTATCTTGATGATATAATATGTTCTTGCACAACTGTCTTTTGATGTCCCAGTTTATTGCTTATGCTTCTAAATTCTAACCTTCTCTTGTGTTATCCAGTTTCTTTACCAAAGTGCTTATTCTCCCTATAGTAAATGGCCCCACGGAAGGCCTCATGTTTGTTTATCTCTGCCATTTTCTTACCTTTTTTGTGGGTAGGTATAATGTGTAAAGCATCTCTAAATTTCTTTTAAACACCTATAATGGACAATATTATGAACATTAACTCTTATGATTTATTTTATTTTTTCAATTCAGGAGCAGAATGGTGGGCCCAAGACTTTAGGAAGTCTGTACCACTTTTGAGTTGGGTACCCGTCAGCGGTGGTAAGTCTTTTAGTAACTGTACTCAGTCATACTTTTGTGTTGTAGTGTATAAAACTGTATCTTTGAGAAAGACGTAGTATAAGCATTTTAACACGCAAGTATCCTTGTTACGATGCTGATCTCTGATTCCAACAGATGTTCAGATAGATTATTTATTGGTGGAACCACTTATGGTATATTTTTGATGTAATTATCCAGAGAGAGGCTGATGGTTCTACAGTTATCCTAGAAAAGGGCATAATTGCTCATTAAGATGTTTCAGAGAATGTTTGTTTCTGTGAAACAAATTCTTTCCTCTACAAATATTCTGCATTAAAAATATGAATTTTTAACTAGTTTACTGAAAACTACATGTTCCTTGGTGATTTATTTATATTAGAGATTTATACCATAGGTTTGATATTTCAAAATATTTTTGGATAACATTATTGATATAAATACAAGCTTTAGTGGTGGATGACACCAGAAAAGATGAATGTTTCAATTAGCAGGAGGTATTAGACTTTTGTCTTATGCTACTGGATTTATATCTATGTGTGCCCCTTCACATATTACTTTACAAATATGGTTGGTCTCTTCAGTTATATTATAAATATCTGGAATTGGTTGTTGCTTTATTTATCTGGTGTGGTGTTGGCACTTTTTCTGACATGTAGTTGTTTCAGCAATCGAAGTGTGTGTTACTGTTGATGAAACCATGTCATTTTGGCTACAAGATGATCTTGCATTTACATTTGGAATCACAAAAACATGAAACTTCACACCAGCTTTCCCATTTCCCCATCATTATGTAGTTAAAGCTGCTTATTGCTACTTTGCTTATACTGCATGTTACATAATGAACTTTATATTATCGGGGATAGTTTAGTTATTTTTACATAGCTGTGGTACCAAATGGCTTTCTTCCTAAGGTTTAATTGTTTGATTACTTTTTGTTACAAGTTTTGACAATAACCCTCTTCTATTTATTAATTGAGTGGTTGATTGTTCTCTTTTTTCTCTGTCTGGTCCATCGAAATTATAATGACTGTTCTCATACTTTTATCCTCTGTTTGGTTGTAACAGATATCCCATTCTACACGGTTGTGTTTTTGATAATGGTCACTTTCAGTGTGCTCCCTACTATGGCGTATAAGTATGTCTATGCTCTTTGATATAAATGTTTGTGTTTTATCGTATGATTTACAATTATATTTATTGGGAAAATATATCCTTATCTGCTTATTTCAACATAAGTTGAATTGTGCTATGAGCCCCCAAAAAAAGAAATCAGGGAAGCCAGGATAGAGGGAAAAAAAGAGGTTAAAAAGTAAGAATTCAGGAGGTCCCAATAATTTTTCTTTTTATGCTTGGTAAATTGCCCAAATTTCTTTCGGCCCTTCTAGCCTTTTCCATATAAGGTTATCATTCTAAAGCAGTCATATGCAGTTAATCTTTTTCTGAGTAACCAACGTGTAGTACAACCAATGTCATATTTTTGTGTGCATGTATCTAAAATTCTAACTTTTCTTCTTTCTTTTTCTGTTATTAATTTCATTAGACATTAATTTTTCTGAGCACTTAATTGTTCTCGCAGCATTAATAATGTTTATAAAGTTGTTCATTCTAAAAAGGGAAGCATGTTGACTGCATTTGCTATGGTAAGAATGTCCTTAAGAAATAATTACATATTATATTTTCAGTGAACTACTACTATTCTTGATTAACATCCATATTTTTTATCCAGCTCATTCCTTTTTCTGTTCTATTAGTAGGAGTCCTCCTATGGTATGGTATACTTCACTGTACTGATGATAAATGCATTAATATGATTATTATCTGTGTAAATTATTACTTAACTGTATAAACTTGATTGTCTGTGCAGGTGTTATTTGTCTCCCTCTGATGTTATGAGAAATCACCCATTTTTACTTGTAATCGGTGCTGGATTTGCATTTGGGTTCCTTGTGGTAATGCTATAGCTTCTCCTGTGCATTACTGTATTATTTAGTATTATCTTCTCGAGGGGACTAATTAGCAATATTACAGGGGAGAATGATTTTGGCACATCTATGCGATGAACATAAGGGTATCAAAACTGGAATGTGCATGGTAAGTTTTTTGCAGTTTGCATTAGAATTGCATCTTTTTGGACATTTTGATTACAGTAGTATAAGATTAAAAAATTTATGGACTTCTGGGTTATTCACCTTTATTATGTTCTATATTTGCCTGACTTACATATCACCTTGTTGCAGTCTTTGCTGTATCTTCCTCTTCCGCTTGCAAATGCACTGATTGCTAGGTTTAATGATGGGTATGGCATTCATGATTATATATTTATACAACTTAAATGTTTGAATTGTTCTTTATAACCTTCCTTTTTTATTTTATTTCCTGGTTGCAGTGTCCCTATCCTCGATGAACATTTAGTTCTACTGCTGTTCTGCTTATACACAGGTAGGTGGATCATCTTTTTGATCGCTTGTATATATTTTTTTACTGAATTCTATAGATAAGTCATAATCATTTGAATATGAGTTGAGGAATCAATACCTGATGACTTTGGCTTTAGCACATGTATATTATCAACTTTTCTGAGCTCAGCCTTTTGTATGATTAAATCAAAATACTTGCTAATTGCACAGAAGCGTATAACCGCAGATTTCTGAAGGTGATATTTGGTTAATTTATTGTAACAGTGACTCTCTACTTGCATTTCGCAACATCGGTCATTCATGAAATTACTAATGCACTGGGAATCAATTGCTTCAGGTATATAATAATCTTAAGCCTACTCCAGATTATTACTTGATGCATCTTCTTAATATATACATCATTTCCTTTTCCTTTGCAGGATAACTAGGAAAGAAGCTTAAACTGAGTACTTGGGATTTTCATCTATAAAGTTTGTGTAATTGATTAAAACCAGATGGGGGGCATCACATATACATGTATAATGCCAGAGGTGAATTCTGCTTAGCACATTGAACGGGTTGGATACACAAACCTTGTGCTAATGTATTATATAACATCTTTCTCCCAATATGGCGTGCATGGTAGAAATTTTGATTACTTTTTTTACCTGATTGTTTTAGTGTTGTATACCATTATTCATTATTGAGATCTGTTTGTTGTAATCTTGTGCAACAATTTTTTATTTTTAAATGTTGGTGCCAAAGATGTTGGCTGAATGTTATTATATAGCATACATATTTTCAATTTGTTATTTATTATGTGCAAGTCAATATTTGAGAGTAATACTCCTGAACTTAATTTCTCCATTGATTAGTTGATTTTTTAAACATTTGCAGGGCTGGTTGGTTTTACCTTTTCTTTGTGGATTTTCATATTTTTGTTCTGTTTCAACTTGGATGAAGATAGGAGGTAGGGTTTGTCTTTGATGTTTGGTTGCAACATTTCGTATGTCTGACAGCAGCTGTGTTTGATGTAAGATTGTGTCCAATTGGATGTTAGATTAATCTTACATCTAGCTGGAGGAGTTGGATGAAATATTAAATCAGTGATCATCTCCATAGGTTGGAATCAAAGGATTTACGTTGGATGGAAGATTTTGACGACGACGTAGTTAATCTATACTACAAAAATTTTCACTTCTTATATTTCCTTTTTGTACATCCTGTCTGTTTTTGTATTTTTCATCAAAACTTTACTCGGATGCACTCAACTTCTTCAAATACTTGAATCCTATCAGTAGCCACAGCTTGCAGCATTGGAAAAACTTTTATTACGAGCGTTCTAACAATATAATTTGTTAGCCTGGAAGGGAATTAAATGGAATGCTTCGAAAATAATAATGGAGAACTCCATAATCCAGTGCTACCGATCCTAGTCCATATATACGTGGAAATGGTCTAGCCGATCTTACTATATATATATATAAAACAAAATTTTTGTTTTGTAAATTGAAATCTACAATTAAAAAATATACATTAAGTATAAATTATAAAAACGTTTATACCATTTGTATTTATTTTAAAATTGATATGTTAATGTATCAATCTTGAAACCGCTACATCAATGCATTAGTTTTGAAAACAATACGTCTCTCCATAAATCATTAAAACATTGATTGAATCATACAAGGCAATCGATGTAGGTTCTGAGTGGACCCTTTTTCTCTACTTATTCACCATTCTATTGGAACATTTCATAGTTTTGATGGACATAAAAGAACAATCAAATAAAATTCAGCTTACTGTGAAAGTTAATCCATCAATTACTCATTTAATATATGCAGATAATCTACTTATTTTCATGCAAGCAAATGAGAAAGGAATCCATTCAGTCAAGAAATTTTTCAATAATCTAGGACGGTTTATAGAATTGCATCTTAATAGTGAAAAAACTATAGTTTTTTCTAACAAGTAGTACACTAGTAGCCATCAAATCTTAAATATCCATGGTATTAAAGAAGGAAACCTTCCAATTAAATATTGAGAAATCCCATCATTAGTTACTCGCATAAGAAGGAACAACTTCGGCAATTTATTGGACAAAATTCTTAAAAAAATTGAAAGATGGGAGAGAAAATTACTTAGCATGACAAGGAACAAATCAATTATTTACCCCACAATTGGTTATTGGATGCAAAGCTTTAAAATACCAGCTAACATAATAGACTCCATTGACCAAATATGCAGCAAATTTCCGTGGATGGCAACAAAAAACAAAATTCCTTGGGGACATGGTAACAACTCCCAAAGATGAAGGAGGTTTGGGATAGAAAATCGAAAGATATCAACGAGGTTATTGTCTGAGAAGAGTATGGAGACGTTTTGTGTGGGCAATGTGGTTGACAAATAGATACATAAATACAGAATTTTTTTTGGGAAATGCATATAACAAGCAAGCCATCTGACACTATGAAAAATATGCCAAAGTGTAAGGAATAAAGCACTAGACATGTTTCATTGGGAAATTGCAAATGGTAATAACATCATTCTTTGGTTTGACCCCTAGATAGAAGGATCAAGATTAATTAACAAATTGGGCTATGCATCATTAGTATTCTAACAACCCGCCTCGAAACGGGCTTACTTTTCGATCCAGAAAATGCCTATCGATCCTTAGACCCATTCCAGAGCTGGCTATTGGTTGGTAAAATTGATTTAAAGAACAATACACGAAGCCATCTATCTACCCATTTAGAATCTCATAGCGAAAAGATAAAATATAATATCAAAACAATACGTATTATTTAAAAATTCAAATGTAAAATACAAACAACATAATCCTACACCAAATATTCGTGAAATAATATCTCAAAATACATCATGTCTCAATAGGTACATCAGAAATATAAAAATAACATAGATAGTTAAATAACTGCCACAAGTCTGTTTCTCTGCCACCATTTTCGAAAATTTGTATCATCATCTCCAACCCGTGTTGTAATGAGGAGGGAATCAGAACAATTTTCGGTGAAAAAAAATCTCGAGCCTTTCTAAAATAGTACTTGGACGGTATAATTTAAATAAGAATATGTCTTACGTATCCCAACTTTATTGTAAGCCTTCCAATTATAAGCCCTAACACTTCCCCAGTCCAATTCCATAACCATTACTCTTTCAACCCAATAACCCATTTCTATCATCAATAATGTCATAACAATGTAAGAGATAACACTCAAGACACTTAATACCTTTTTAATGAGAACAAGGCAGACTCTGACTATTTAATACCTCATTTAAGGTCGGTCCCTGTCATTT
This sequence comes from Allium fistulosum, assembly GCA_030737815.1. Classification (NCBI taxonomy): domain Eukaryota; kingdom Viridiplantae; phylum Streptophyta; class Magnoliopsida; order Asparagales; family Amaryllidaceae; genus Allium; species Allium fistulosum. Next base: position 1,032,683,417 of record CM060902.1, read on the forward strand.
AATACATATCCTAAGGCGAACTTCTCTCCAATACAATCTAGCTGACATTGCATGGAATCTCTTCAGACCACTTAATACTTCTTTTTATGGGAGAGGTGGACCCTACATGTAACGACCCGTAATTTTCGATAATTAAAATATTAAATTAAATAAGATTTTGGGATTTAATATTTGAAGAAATTAAAATTTGTTATTTATTAATGAGAAAAATAACTAGAATGAAATTTAATAATGTTAATTTAATGCAATCGATGACTATTTGAATGAAATCTCAAGAAATTGAAATAATTGCAAAGTTAAACTGGTTAAAATTTGTAAATAAGGAAGTAAATTAAATGTTATATTTAATGGTGAAATTGTATGTAATTAATTAAAATTGGTTAATATAGAATAATTAATCAGTATGTGAATTTATTAGTTTTGTTTGTTAACAATAAACATAGAAATGCGGTTGAAATTGTAAGTTGTAACAATTGTTTAATTATCGTTTCATTATTTAATCCGTTGAAATTAAACTAGAAATCAATTGCAATTAAGCTAATTAAATACGTCAGTTAATATGAATTAAGATGACAATTGTAGAATATTAACGTAATAAGGTATAAAACAATGTTAATTATATCTGTAAGATGACAGTTGACTAAATAATAAGATGTAAATCAAAATAAATGAATTTATTGGAATTTAAATTATAATTAATGAATTTATTGCAATTGAAATTGAACACTGTATAGTGCAATATTTAACATTGGATTTGACATGGAAATTAATTTTAAAGGATTATAAATTACTAGGTAATAAAAAATGATAAAATTTGTTACTTATAAAATTTGAAATTGGAAAAGTGCTAAAATTAATTTAATAATAATTTATTTAATTAACGTGAAAATAGCCATTTTGGCCACTATCTCGGATTTCGACGAAACTAGTTTCATCGGATCCGTAATAGTGAATTATTGTTGGATTTTAAGTTTCATAGCGATCGAACATGTCGTTTGATCGTGCGGGCTCGAAACGCATAGAAATCAATTTAATGAATTCAATTTAAATTAAGCTGATTTTAAAAGCTAACTTCTTCCTACAATGGAATTAGGACTTGAAACCTGTTCCGTTGTATTTAAAAATATTGAAAACATCAATTTTGATATATGCGATGACCCATTTTCGTTTCGGAAGCGGAATGGGCTTTTTGGGTCGTTATTGTCATTTCGAACCAATTCGATATATTCATTCTTTCTTATCGGGCCTTGTCTATATAAATAGATTTTTCTAACCCTAGCAGCCTTTCTATTTCTTATTCCTGTATGTACAAATCTGTCTATCTATTCCTATCTCCTCTCTCCAATGACAGAAACCTATTTTCAATTCCAAAAACCCTATTTCAATTTCAAATTCAAATCGAAAATCAAACTCCTCAAAACTATATCGAATTATATATCATCGGAAAGCTTTCGACGAGCGCAATCCACTGCAGTAATTTTTTTTCTGATTTGGTTCATCCTTTGGCTAGAAATCGTCTATGAATCTCGACCGTCGAAATTAGGTTTTCGCGATCCAACGGTGGATCTTCATCCGATCGACGATCGGGAGGCGGTGTTGTGAAGAGGAGGTCGAGCAGGTCACGAGGATAATGTTCACTTGTGCTCAGGGCATCGTGGATCGCCAGAAAATGCTAGGGAAGCTTGGCGGCGACAGAGTGGTTGTGGACCACTGGACGTGGTCGCGTGGACGGCGGAGGGGCGCCTGGGCGCGCGCGTGTTAGTAGCGTTCTATGATTTGGGCGTTGTCATGTGTTTTGGCAGCGACGAGCAAAACGAGGTGGCGGCGCATCTGTTGATCGAGATGGTGAGTATCGTGTACGCTTTTAGGTTTCGAACGGTGATAAGGTGACGTGTAAGTTTTAATTTATTTAATTTAATTTGAAATTTATATCGTCTAACGATTATAACTTTTGCATACAAGCTCGGTTTTGGACGCGGTTTCCTCAGTTGTGATCGTATCGGAATTCCGAACAATCTGAGACTGGTTTGGACGAATTATGAGACTGTTGAATTTGGTCCTTTATTTGGATTTTAAATCGATTTGAAATCAAAGGTAAGTGTTTTAATCCACTCACAACTACTAAATTATCTTATGTTAGTTAAATTGAATTTATGATGTGATTAGAAGTTGATTGATTGCTGTTTGATATATTTAAATAGTCATTCCAGTTTAATCTGACTTTTATTGAATGTAATTTCCATTTAATATTGAATTTTAAATCGCCATTTAATACCTGTTAGTGATAATCAGTTAATTGTTGTTGTTTATTGGTTGATTTGAATAATGATTATGATGGATGTTGATTGTTGATATTGGATGACTGGATGTTATATTTATATATTGTTATCACACTGCAAGTTCCCTTAGTTTATTGTTAGGAAAAATCACTGCGGTTTGAAATGATACATACCCAAACGATCTGATAGATTAGGGGAAAAATGTTATGGGTTGAAATGATAGACTCAAACGATTTTATGGATTTTTAAATTTAATTCGGGATTGCGGGTTGAAATGATATATACCCGTAAATTTAAGTTTATTGCGGGTTGAAATGATATATATCTGTATCACTTGATCATAGGGTAGAAAATTATATATGGACACCAGATTGGTTAAATTAAATGATTTTTAAATCCTTAATTTTTGAATTCAGTTAAATGATAGTTTGAGAATAAAATTTGATTTATATAAACTAAATTAATTTTGAAAATCCAAGCTTTAAATGTTGAAATTTGAATTGGTTTAACTGAATTGTTTAAAGGATTTAAATTGAAATTTTAAGTTGATTTTGAAATATAAATGAAATTTATAGAAATTGACTTATTGCAATGTTTGAATAATTGAACTTTGAAATCTACTAAATTCGAAGTAGTTTAAATTTATAGTTCATACATGGATTTGAAATCGACATAGATTTAAATGGTTTTATTGAGAATCTGGATTGAAAGATAAAAATTGAGTTTGTTAATTTGAAAGCTGGATATGGTCCAGATTTATTGAAATGGAAGAAATAGTTTAATTTGTTATTACTTTCGAATTAATTATTTAAATATAAACTGTTTAAAAATATATTGTTTTAAATTCAGATTTATTTAGATTTCAAATTATTTTATGTTAAACTATTAAACTATATTAAACCAATCTTTACCTATTTTAAACCATTTAAACTAATTTAATCTATTTTAAGCCATTTAAACTATTTTAACTTGTTTTAACATATTTAAACTATTTTAACCTATTTTAAACTGTTTAAACTATTTTAATCTATTTTGAACTATTTTAATCTAATTTAAACTATTTAAACTATATTAAACTATTCTAACTATTTAAATTGCTTTAAACTATTTTTAAAGTATTTTAAAACTATTTAAACTATTTATGACTATCTATACTATTTTCTAAATTTCAGACTGTGTAAAGTTGAAGTGTTTATATTTAAATCCTGGATTTCAAAACGAATATGGTTAAATGATGTTATAACCTAAGTTGGGATTTGAAATGATATTTTCTAGTGAAATAACATATTTGAGTAAATATGATGATTTTGAAATGAGGATTTAACCAATTTTGTCGATATGATTTCGGAAGTGAATATGATTTCGAAAGTGATATGGTTTGAATCGAATATGATATTTTGATATCAATTATGAATCGGTTTTAGAAATATAAAAGAACCATCTAGTGTGAAATAAGCATTTGGTTGTTAAAGAGATCGGGATCAGATATTGTCATACTCTCTATCAATACCGAAAACCACTTTAACTACCGTGTACATGTGGAGATTCCAGAATGAAGTAGGATGGTTTGGCGAACGATTCTGTATGAGGTATTTACGTACCCCTGACTCCCTCGAGTCAGCTTGATGTGGCTAAAACAGGAGCTATACCAGGCCAAGTGAGGTCGCTCTTCCAATCGGGCACATTTCTTCGATACCATATTATGACTTTGTGATTGATTTGGTGGCCACCCATCGATTTGATTATGGGAGTGTGTTCCGAGGTGGACGGTAGTAGCTGCTATGCGTTATCACCAGTCCGCGAGTGCAAGCGGTAGAATCCTACCCTAGAATTGCCTCGCGTGCCTTGTCACATGCCTTATCACGCCTATTACGAGTTTGGTTTGTACCGTACCTATGGAGTACCCTCTGATAGCCCTCCAGTTTACGGAGGAATTACGGTATTGTATAGACTATGGGAATATATTAAAATGTGTTAAGGGGGATATGGGTAACGCCTTAACGCTATTTTAATACTTTACTTTACTGTAGACACTATTATAATAGCGTATTGTATTATGTATGCAGATAGTTTAACGGATCCTTATGAGATGGAATCCCGAATATCTCTTAAGTTATTGCACTCACGTTAGACACTGAATAGGAGATGTCAAACCCCGTAAACATCTCTGACGCCGTTACACTCATATTTACTTACTGTTGATTTAACTTACATAAGATCTTTTAGTTTTGACTTGAGTGTTTTGTCTTTTCAATTCGATCGGGTCAGTCTGAGCTTTTCAGCGTATTGAAAACCTTATTTCTGGAGGATAAAGATGAAGATTTAGTACTGTTATTATTTATTTTATTTATACTACTGCATTATGTTGTTCTGCTGCATTATTTATTTATTAATGTTGTATGTGTAACTCTGATCTGTATTGTAAAAGTGTAATCAAATGTTATTTCTAAACAGCTTCATGAACTGTTTATTTGATTATTATATTTTGTCATTCCGCTGTGAGATTCTGTGTTTTTTTTATTTCTTTCTTTGCTTTTTCTTATTTACCCCATAACAATCCTCCCTTTTGAATGGTTTGAGTCTGACATGTGTGGTTTATTGTCGATTTAAACCGTCTAAAAAGGTGGGTCGTTACATTTGGTATCAGAGCCAGGTTTAGCGATAACCTTAGCTTTGTGGGGTCTGACTCATTGGAGATAGGGTAGCAATACCCTAGAATGAGTTGTTTTGAGCGCATATATATGAGAGAGCGTACTTGTTAGTATTATAAAACGTTTTTATATTGTGTTAATTTGTTCTGTTTAGTATTTATAAATTTCGGTCGGTACATAGTACGCTATGGTATCGATAAGGATTTCTAACACTTAATATGACAGACCTACATAATATTGGTTTTGAAATATAGGTAAATGAAATAAATTTACCTAGTATTATATTTGGTATATAAAAGAAAATTTTATAAATGGCTATAGTTGTATATGATATGTTTGTTTGCTAGGAAGTGAAATTTTATAAATATTAGTTGCAAAATAGGATTTATTAATAAAGTGAATATAAATTGGAAATTTGAGAACTTAGGTTCCGGGGTTTTAAAATTGGTTTTCAAAAGATTTTGGAATATGATATTAGTATTATTTGGAAGTATTTTCAGAGATAAATGTTTTCAATGTGATTTAAAGAGATGTTTTAAAGGAATTTTGAAAGGCAATAAATTATGTACTCCCCTCTTCTGTCACTGGAAAATAATTTCGGTGAAGAGTGCATGCGTCATCGACGTTCATTTTCGAGTTTCAAAGTGGGAAGACCACTGTAGTTTTTTTACTACACATTTGTTTTGATAAACAAATTTTAATTTTATTTTCTTGAATATGATTTGATATATATATTTCAAAACGATTTGATAGGAAACCCGAAATTTAGTTCTTAAAACTTTCTGATAATTAGTAGTTTTCCGTTATTGTAATAGAATGAAATGTCAACTATTTTAATAATTGGAAGCTTCTAAAATGAAAATAAGAAATTAGATGCTAAGTGATTAATGAAATATATAAGGAATTGGAAATTTGTAGATTGTAAATCAAAAGATATGAAATTTAGAAGATGTAATTATTGAACATTTTGTTAACTAAAGTGAATTAGATAAACTTGTGTAACATTCAATTACATTCTTAAAACATATATATAATTTACCTGAAATGTTTAAAAAGTTGTAATGTTAAATAGTAATATGTAATAGAATATTATACAAGTAAACTTAGGTAATGAAAGTGTTCAAATGGAATTATTTCTATATAAATAAGAATTTTGGTGTACAAGAAATGTTTAAACATAAGTTAATGTTTTTGAAATGCTTAATAATCAAATTGAATAATAAAAGTGAACATCACTTAAGTAAAAGATTTCAACTTCAGAAAATACTGAAATGATTTAGAAATAGATTTAATATTCAATAATACTATATATGAAAGAAATAAATGTGAATTTAAAATGCAATCAAATGTAGGTAATACTCAAATGATGAATTCATTTATTGTTGCAAATATTGAAGGGAAAATAATTTAGGTAAGTCAATGAATTAAAAAAAACATTATATGCATGAATGAAAATAAAATGAAAAAGTAAATGATGAAGAAAAAAAACCCCAATAACATGAACTTAAATAATAGTGTGTTAAATTCTTTGTTGTTTTGGCTTATGGGATGTTTGGGAAATGATACTTCAATTTGTTTAAGGTTGTATGAATAATCTATTAAGTAATTATCTAAGGTTGTTGAGCGTAGGGTACACTTGATAGTTTATTTATCACCCTTGAACGATGAGAAGTTTCTGAACCTGAATAAACCATTAGTTTGATTGCTATGGATGTATGATGGATGGGTTGTACTGTTTTGTTTGCATATGATTATTGTTATGTTGTGTTGTTTGTATTATAAATTGAAGCAACTAAATATTTCTCTTAAACAAAATTCTCACTCTTTTGGATTATATAAGTGGAATACAGGTTTATGGAAGCAATAGTAGTCGCTTTTTGTTTCATAAATAAAGCGTTGTTTGCCTGACAAATAGGTACGTTCTCGGATTACAGATTTATAGCGATATTTTATTGTTTTTCCCATGGTTTGGGATATTTTATTTTTGAAATATGATATATATGGTATTATTAATATTATTATTTCTCCCGGACCTATCCGTACAAAAAACACAGCCGAAATTTTCCATGAATTCTTGACTTAGAAATTTTTTTGTGAAAGTAAAGATATTTTCAAACTTTTATTTACTTGAATATGAAGAATTTAATTGTTTACAAATTGATATATTTTATTTAAAATACTCAATTGTGCAAATTATTTGTTATAGATTGAATACTTTGAATAAAATATATTAATCCCTTAAATTCCTTCTTTTCCCTTTTCGATGACGAAAAGTTTTGAGTGGAAAGAGTGTAACGACCCGTAATTTTCGATAATTAAAATATTAAATTAAATAAGATTTTGGGATTTAATATTTGAAGAAATTAAAATTTGTGATTTATTAATGAGAAAAATAACTAGAATGAAATTTAATAATGTTAATTTAATGCAATCGATGACTATTTGAATGAAATCTCAAGAAATTGAAATAATTGCAAAGTTAAATTGGTTAAAATTTGTAAATAATTAAATTAAATGTTATATTTAATGGTGAAATTATATGTAATTAATTGAAATTGGTTAATATAGAATAATTAATCAATATGTGAATTTATTAGTTTTATTTGTTAACAATAAACATAGAAATGCGGTTGAAATTGTAAGTTGTAACAATTATTTAATTATCGTTTCATTATTTAATCCGTTGAAATTAAACTGGAAATCAATTGCAATTAAGCTAATTAAATACGGCAGTTAATATGAATTAAGATGACAATTGTAGAATATTAACGTAATAAGGTATAAACCAATGTTAATTATATCTGTAAGATGATAGTTGACTGAATAATAATATGTAAATCAAAATAAATGAATTTATTGGAATTTAAATTATAATTAATGAATTTATTGCAATTGAAATTGAACACTATAACTAGTGCAATATTTAACATTGGATTTGACATGGAAATTAATTTTAAAGGATTATAAATTACTAGGTAATAAAAAATGATAAAATTTGTTAGTTATAAAATTTGAAATTGGAAAAGTGATAAAATTAATTTAATAATAATTTGTTTAATTAACGTGAAAATAGCCATTTTGGCCACTGTCTCGGATTTCGACGAAACCAGTTTCATCGGATCCGTAATAATGAATTATTGTTGGATTTCAAGTTTCATAGCGATCGAACTTGTCGTTTGATCGTGCGGGCTCGAAACACATAGAAATCAATTTAATGAATTCAATTTAAATTAAGCTGATTTTAAAAGCTAACTTCTTCATACAATGGAATTAGGACTTGAAACCTATTCCATTGAATTTAAAAATATCAAAAACATTAATTTTGATATATGCGATGACTCATTTTTGTTTCGGAAGTGGAACGGGCTTTTCGGGTCGTTATTGTCGTTTCGAACCAATTCGATATATTCATTCTTTCTTATCAGGCCTTGTCTATCTAAATAGATTATTCTAACCTTAGCAGACTTTCTATTCCTTATTCCTATACGTACAAATCTATCCATTTATTCCTATCTCCTCTCTCCAATGGCGGAAACCTATTTTCAATTCCATAAACTCTATTTCAATTTCAAATTTAAATCAAAAATCAAACTGCGCAAAACTATATCGAATTATGTATCGACGGAAAGCTCTCGACGAGCGCAATCCATTGCAATAATTCATTTTTTGATTTGGTTCATCATTTGGCCAGAAATCTTTGATGAACCTCGATCGTCGAAATTAGGTTTTCGCGATCCAACGGTGGATCTTCATCCGATCGACGATCGGGAGGCGGCGTTGGGAAGAGGAGGTCGAGCAGGTCACGAGGATGATGTTCGCTTGTGCTCAGGGCATCGTGGATCGCCAGAAAATGCTAGGGTAGCTTGGCGGCGGCGGAGTGGCTGTAGACCATCGGATGTGGTCGCGTGGACGGTGGAGGGGCGCCTGGGCGTGCGCGTGTCAGTAGCCTTCTCTGATCTGGGCGTTGTCGTGTGTTTTGGAGGCAACGAGCAAAACGAGGTGGCGACACATCTTTTGTTGATCAAAATGGTGGTTATCGCGTACGCTTCTAGGGTTCGAATGGTGATAAGGTGACGTGTAAGTTTTAATTTATTTTATTTTATTTAATTTGAAATTTATAACGTCTAACGATTATAACTTTTGCATAAGAGCTCGAATTTGGACGCGGTTTCCTCCGATGTGATCGTATCAGAATTCTGGACAATCTGAGACTGGTTTGGACGAATTCTAAGACTGTTGAATTTTGGGCCGTTATTTGAATTTTAAATCGATTTGAAATCAAAGGTGAGTGTTTTAACCCATTCACAACTACTAAATTGTCTTATGTTAGTTAAATTGAATTTATGATGTGATTAGAAGTTGATTGATTGCTGTTTGATATATTTAAATAGTCATTCCAGTTAAATATGACTTTTTTTGAATATAATTGCCATTTAATTTAATATTGAATTTTAAATCGCCATTTAATACCTGTTAGTGATAATCCGTTAATTGTTGTTGTTTATTGGTTGATTTGAATGATGATTGTGATGGATGTTGATTGTTGATATTGGATGACTAAATGTTATATTTATATATTGTTATCACACTGCAAGTTCCCTTAGTTTATTGTTAGGAAAAATCACTGTGGGTTGAAATGATACATGCCTGAACGATCTGATAGATTAGGGAAAAATCGTTATGTGTTGAAATGATAGACTCGAATGATTTTATGGATTTTGAAATTTAATTCGGGATTGCGGGTTGAAATGATATATACCCGTAAATTTAAGTTTGTTGCGGTTTGAAATGATATATACCCGTATCACTTGACCATAGGGTAGAAAATTATATATGGACACCGGATTGGTTAAATTAAATGATTTTTAAATCCTTAATTTTTGAATTTAGTTAAATGATAGTTTGAAAATAAAATTTGATTTATATAAACTGAATTAATTTCGAAAATCCAAGCTTTAAATGTTGAAATTTGAATTGGTTTAACTGAATTGTTTAAAGGATTAAAATTGAAATTTTAAGTTGATTTTGAAATATAAATGAATTTATCAAAATTGACTTATTGAAAATGTTTGAATAATTGAACTTTGAAATCTACTAAATTCGAAGTAGTTTAAATTTATAGTTCAAACATGGATTTGAAATTGACATAGATTTAAATGGTTTTATTGAGAATCTGGATTGAAAGATTAAAATTGAGTTTGTTAATTTGAAAGCTGGATATGGTCCAAATTTGTTGAAATGAAAGAAATAGTATAATTTGATATTACTTTCGAATCAATTATTTTAAATATAAAATGTTTAAAAATATATTGTTTTAAATTCAAATTTATTTAAATTTCAAATCATTTTATATTAAACTATTAAACTATATTACACCAATCTTTACCTATTTTAAACCATTTAAACTAATTTAATCTATTTTAAGCTATTTAATCTATTTTAAACTATTTTATCCTATTTTAACCTATTTAACCTATTTTAATCCAATTTAACCTATTTTATACCGTTTAAACTATTTTAATCTATTTTGAACTATTTTAATCTAATTTAAACTATTTAAACTATTTTAAACTATTTTATCTATTTTAAACTATTTTATCTATTTTAAACTATTCTAACTATTTTAAACTACTTTAAACTATTTTTAAATATTTTAAACTATTTTAAAACTATTTAAACTATTTATGACTATCTATACTATTTTCTAAATTTCAGACTATGTAAAGTTGAAGTGTTTATATTTAAACCCTTGATTTAAAAGCGAATATGGTTAAATGATGTTATAACCTAAGTTGGGATTTGAAATGATATTTCTAATGAAATAACATATTTGAGTAAATATGATGATTTTGAAATGAGGAGTTAACCTTTTTGTCGATATGTTTTTGAAAGTGAATATGATTTCAAAAGTGAATATGATTTCGAAAGTGATATGGTTTGAATCGAATATGACATTTTGATATCAATTATGAATCGGTTTTGGAAATGTAAAAGAACCATCTGCTGTGAAATAAACGTTTGGTTGTTAAAGAGACCGGGATCGGATATTGTCATACTCTTTGCCAATACCGAAAACCACTTTAACAATTGTGTACGTGGTGGAGATTCCAGAATGAAGTAGGATGGTTTGGCGAACGATTCTGTATGAGGTATTTACGTAGCCTTGACTCCCTCGAGTCAGCTTGATGTGGCTAAAACATGAGCTATACCAGGCCAAGTGAGGTCGCTCCTCCGATCGGGCACCTTTATTCGATACCATATTATGACTTTGTGATTGATTTGGTGGCCACCCCTCGATTTGATTATGGGAGTGTGTTCCGAGGTGGGCGGTAGTAGCTGTTATGCGTTACCACCAGTCCGGGAGTGCAAACGGTAGAATCCTACCCTGCCATTGCCTCGCGTGCCTTTTCACATGCCTTATCGCACCCATTATGAGTTTGGTTTACACCGTACCTATGGAGTGCCCTCTGATAGCCCTCCAGTTTACGTAGGAATTACGGTACTGTATAGACTACGGGAATATATAAAAATGTGTTAAGGGAGATATGGGTAACACCATAACGCTATTTTTATACTTTACTTTACTGTAGACACTATTATAATAGCGTATTGTACTATGTATGTAGATAGTTTAACGGATCCTTAGGAGATGGAATCCCAAACATCTCTTAAGTTATTGCACTCACGTTAGACACTGGATAGGAGATGTCAAACTCCGTAAACATCTCTAACGCCGTTACACTCATATTTACTTACTGTTGATTTAACTTACATAAGATCTTTTAGTTCCGACTCGAGTGTTTTGTCTTCAATTCGCTCGGGTCAGTCTGAGCTTTTCAGCGTATTGAGGACCTTATTTCTGGAGGATGAAGACGAAGATTTAGTATAGTTATTATTTAGTTTATTTATACTACTGCATCATGTTGTTCCGCTGCATTATTTATTTATTTCTGCTATATGTGTAACTCTAATATATATTGTAAAAGTGTAATCAAATGTTATTTGTAAACAACTTCATGAACTGTTTATTTTATTATTATATTTTGCCATTCCGCTATGAGATTCTATGTTTTGTTTTTCTTTCTTTCTCTGCTTTTTTCTTGTTTACCCCATAACAATCCTCCCTTTTGAATGGTTCGAGTCTGACATGTGTGGTTTATTGTCGATTTAAACCGTCCAAAAGGTGGGTCATTATTCTACAATAACCACTTAATACCTCAAACCCAAAGCGGACCCTCCACGAGATATCCTCTACCGTGTCTAACCGCTAACTTTGATCATTTAATACTTCTGACATAGGGAAGAGGCAAGCCTTCAACCAACCACTTAATCTCTTCAACCCCGAAGTAAGTACTTTGTATTATGGCCCGTAACCAAATGTGATGTCTCACAATAGTCCGACTATTCATAGGTACTGGCAACCAGATTAGCCGTGCATGTTTACCCTACAGAATTTGGAACGAACCTCAAATCCTCCGTGGGTGCTTATTATAGACGATGTCTCATATCAGCCCCAAAGTCACATTACCGGTATCTATTAGCTGGGTAGACTTTCATGTTCTTTTGACTGATCTCGCATCCTTATAATTTAGTCATAAGTTACAACACTCTCTTAGCATATTATCATACATCTCACCGCATTCTATATCAAGGCCTTATAAGAAATCTCTTATTTTGCCTTTACAATTAACTTTCCTGATGGGGATTTAATGATAATTAATAGCCTATTGACTATGTAATTAATACGTTATAATTATATGTCATTTATGCCAATATATAAATATGTGCATAAAATATTTCTGAGTGTGTGAAGATTGTGCTCTAAACTAACGCTTAAATGTCAAAACTTCAAATTTATACAAATTTGATTCCATATCAACAATCATATCAATAATCATACCATATATCTAATATCCATAATTCAATCAACAGACTTGTACAAAATAGAATCCATACAAAACTTATTTTATACTAAAATAGCGGAATCAACGTTAATTGAAACTTACAATTCAAATACTTTTACGATCTATTCAACTTCTTTGTATAAAATTGAAAAAATGAATTTCTATTTAAATTGCGGAAATAGGTAGTGCAAACTACGAACAAAAGAATTCGTACCTTATACACCATTTCCTAATTTATTCTTTTCAAAACCCTTAATCAGATCTAAAGAAAAAGATAAATAGTGGAATAGAATATAAAACATTAAATTGCAATATCTACACAATTCAGTTATGTTAATATATAGAATAATTGAGATTCTAATTTAAGGATTCACATTACACTTTAGGGGAATTTTGGGGTTTTAGTGTGATATTTTCGTAAATATAATTCTCCAAAAGCATATATTAAATCCAAGTATACTATATAATTGATAAAATAAGAAAGACTAAGATTTCCACTCATAAAAACTCCTTAGCTCTACCGTTTTGGATTTGTTTACGCCTGCTTCAATCTGTTACGAATCTCTCGTTTTAGAAATATACAATGAAAGAATTGTATATGAATTAGATTCAGAATTTTAAGGATTGGAGGAGAATGGAATAAGAAATTGAATAATAAATACTTAAAATTTCTTACCTGAAACCCTAGAGAAATTTCCGAATCTTTGAACAGAGAGACTGATAGAGCTTCGCTTGGTTCCCAAAATAATTTATCTATAAAAGTGAGAAAGCTGGACATTTATTTATAGTGGTTAGAAAGCACCAGAACCGGCAGATTGAAGTCGGTTAAAAATAATAAAATTTGGACCATTCAAATGCACAAAACCCTAGCCGCCACCAACATCAACTAGTCAACCGGTCCATCCTAGGCGGTCGATTGATCCTAGAAAGCGGTCGACCGGTTGGCCTATTTTGGGAGCCGTCGTATATTTATTTAATTCCTTAATTATTAATTAATGTTAATGTTTACTTAACCTCCAAGTATAATTACGTTAGTTTTAAAATTTTAAATTTATGTAACAACCCGCCCTTCGTAATGCCTAAGAATCAATGCCTCATGTCAACACCTAACTTTCGAATGCTACAAAAGATGTCTTATCGAGAAAAGAAATAAAGAAGAAGAAACAAAACACAATATCATGGCACAATGACACATTCTCACATCGGAATGATAATATATAATATACTGAATATACATGAACATAATTGGATGAACAATATTAAAAGACTATATTGGCGGAAGTAACCGATGAACTAATATCACCACAGAGAATCAAAATTAAATATCTGATACAATGTCTCATATACAAGTAACATCTGTCATGTACTACTATGATATCAAGTAATAAATAATCAAGTATAATCTTCGCCTCCAAAACTCCAACTGCACCGCTCTAATAGCGTATCCCCAAAAGCACCCGATTTCTAAACTACTCAATCGAATACCCGGGAGTTATCATGACATAAATATACAAAAATAAAATGCCGATCAGACATAAAGACTGGTATGAAGGGAACTATCTCAAAATACTGCATATGAAAACTATATACAAATAAACAGGAATTACTAAGGCACAACCAGTCCTCTGCACAATCGTGGCTCAGGGATAATCTGGACTGTCCATACACAAGTAAAGTAAACCTATGCAAAAGATAGGATATCATACCATAACCTGCTCTTCTTTTGTAATCAAGAGTCATCACAACTAATATAATGTGACTAAAACGTAATAATCATACTATGATAAAGGTAATCCAAAAGTAGGGTGATCGTAATATAAATCAATCGCAAAGTACATAATAATAGTAAATGTAACAACAATAACATCCGTCAACTGACAATGCACATAATATAGAAATGGAAGACAACCAAAGAATACAAATTGATACTTGCCATTACTGATGGGGGAAGTCTAGCAGGGACATCTATCGCAATCCAATGATTCCCTTCGAGAGTTAAAGATAAATATAGTCAGTACACCAACGTAGCCAGACATCTATCGCAATCCTATAATAAACAGAGTTAGTACACTAACTTACCCATATATCTATCATGATCTAATGATAAATAGAGTCAATACACTAACGCACCCAGACATCTATCACGATCCAATGATATATAGAGTCAGTACACTAACGTACCCAGACATCTATATACTTGAAACCTAGTCGCAATAGTAAATAGAATCACCGTACTCCTATAATGAGCATAAGTGTTTTATGATCCTATAGTAAATGATTGTCATCATCCCCCTCTAGGACACTAAGGGTTTCTCAAATAACTTGCATACGCCTCTATCTAAAAAGAGAAAAATGCCCGTGTCTCGTGTAACACGCTATCAAAACCATAAAGGAACACCGATGATATATATATACATACATACATACATACATATATATATATATATATGCCCGTGTCTCGTGTAATACGCTATCAAAATCATAAAGGAACACCGATGATATATATATATATATATATATATGTATAGACACACACACTCACATCAAATATAATCATCACGTAATCATATACGTCTATTACGGATGAAGACCAATATCATATAATCATCCAATTATTTGTATGGTTACTATCAAAAGATCAATACGGGGTTCGGTCACTGATATATAAAATTGATACCACTCATCAAAACATGTTTACACAGAGCCGGAGCCAAGGGATGCAAATCGCTTCGCTCAATCATACACGCTTGTTTGACGTGATCGCATGGTTATTCATTATACCAATCTTGTGCCTGATCGTAATCAATCATTTTTGACCACGTACAATTCAATTTTCACCCGTGCCCGAATCCCGAGCTTCGTCATGACTTCCACCTCCTCGAGTAGCTTAGAGCCTTCCCGAAGTTGTGCCGAAGCCTTATGAAGAATAGCACACGAGACATAGGAAAAATCCCCGAAGCCTTACCCTTGACCTACAGGTCAGTGCACCTTTGATCGACCGGGAACCTTCCCAGTCGACTGGCCTCATTCGACCGGTGGCACACACCAACTGACCAAGACTGGAAATCCCTAGGCAGCAACCTAGGCTAGCGAGCCAAGTCGGCCATCGCTCGCCAATTTGAGCCTAATCTTCTCTTTTGCTTCGTCCGATGAGTCATATAGCTCTCATAGTCTGCCTTCATTGCAATGGAGTTCAATGGTCGACGTTTTGGAAGTGGTTTCTTAATTATTCGAAAACCGATTTCGATACCAAATTCACTCTTGGTACATAGAGTTCTACGGGCGAATTTAATGACCTGGCCTTCTCTAACACGCCAAAATGAACTCAATTGACCCCCACTCCTCTACAAGTATGCCGATGCACCCATTTGTGAAAATTTATATGCACATACACACATAACCACATATTTACCTCATAAGTCGTATTTCGAGCTTCACCGGGGCGATCGTTCGATCTAGTATTCCCTCCTGCAACTTAGCACACCTAATAATCACTGTGGCTACATGAGATTGCTCGTAACTTAATGATATACCTATATGGATATTTCCATACATGTATACATACCTTAAAATAAGCAGTTCGATTGTTTAATAATCAAATCTCACTTTTATTTACTAAACCATTTCAATAAAAGTCATATATTTTTTCTATTATTTTATAAAATCATTTCATCATTTTATTAAATATAAAACTAGCTTATAAACCATTTTTAAGCCCTTTAAACCATTTTAAAATTCATACCCTTATCTTCGATTAGTAATAAAATATATAATAATATTTCTATCACTAATATAATGACGAATTAGAGTTTAATGAATTTATAATCATGCTATAAATTAATACCATCGCTATCTAATTCTATTCAATACAAATAGAACACAATATAAAATATATTAGATTTTATTTAACAATTTCGAATACCTACTCAAACAAAATCCAAGCAAATGGGGAAATAATTTCATATATATTTATTTTCTACCTTTACTAAGTAATATTTTTCAATATACAAAATTACAGGGATTTATGCTGAAATACAAATTCAGAGTTATAATTCTACTCACCTGAACCATAAATTCACAAGTGTGCAAATCGAGACCAAGTCCATACCATGTCGTAGATAATCTCATTACGAGTGCAACAGCGAAGACTGTGTCTCAATTGGACTTCGTATGCAAAAGAGACGAATTAAATACGAAACATAATTAATTAAATAATTAATTAATCACTAATTACCTCATTATTCCTTAATCCCCTTTCATAATCCTTTCTTTTCTCCCTAAAAAGGTGCACATTGATACACACGAACATACCCATCAATCAAAAACTTTTTTCATCAATTTCTCCACCGACAAGCGATGATTCGCCGAAATATCTTTATCTACAAACTCCACTATGTGTCCTCTCCACAACGGACACCACCCTATCAAGCTCAGCCTCCTCTTTGGATTTTTGAGCTGATGCCTCCTTCCCACTGTATTAAATGTCACGTTTCATTTGGGCACTTTGTAGCATGAGCAATTGGTTCGGGAGCACGTCTCCAAGAGAAACTCGATGGCACACTCCGTTTCACCTCCCGCTACCTCTACCTCCATCTAAGGCTAACCCTAGCCGCATCACCCAAAAATCAAGCTGGCCAACATATGCCGAAAACACGGCAAAGCCTATATAGATTCGTAGCCCTCATCTCCCTGAGTTCAACAGATCTAACATCATTGATTTTCATGGACGGAAGCTCCAAATTTAACTTCTCGAAGGTGGGTGGCCAATTTAGTGTTTACTGAAGGAGGAGAGATTAAAACGTGAAAAAGGGAAAAAATGAAGTGAGAAGAATAGTTGCCTGTGTGTGGTTATATATATATAGGTATAAATATATTCTATTTAATTTCTATAATAAACCAATATACGTTTTGAGCTCGTATGATCACACGACACAACGGATCGTCGTGAAACTCGTTGGCGCATATCACTTCATTTTTCCGGTCCCAATGGTATAAATTTCATCGCTATCAGAGAAGTACTCCGAGATGATAATTTCACGCATTTCAAGGTTGTTTTGGACATCAGATCACCTGATTCCAAATATAGTGATATTTATACTTATTTTGATTTCCAACATCGATCTGCACTCAACAGACGTGGTCTCGAGTCCTAATTTGACCGTATGCGAAAAGTGATATTTTGGACCTTCAATTCAGTAACGATTCAATATTTAAATTAATTATTTACATATTCTATTATTAAAAATGCGGGTTGTTACATTCTTTCCTCCTCAAAAGAATTTCGTCCTAGAAATTCCCAAAGTATGAAAATGTCTCCTAACCTTTAGGCTTTCATAGCCCCTCACGTTTCGAAAAAATTCGACAACACTTCCTTTGCGCGACTAGGTCCAAAAAAAAATCCTAAAACCACATAGATATATATACACACCCCACATCTAAGGCATCCTATATCTATGGCATCTCGTTTCTGAGGACATATAAGCATATATACCCAAGTCTACACTGTAGATCTTACGTACATCTTTCATAGTAAGAGCATACCATAGATGCGAACAAAAGCGAGTAAGCATCCAAATAGCCAACAACTGCTTCCATGTACCTAAACATGTACTCAATGAAGAGGATTAAATACAATTGCAATATTAACCATGGATTTAATCATGCTAAATCATATGTATCAATCATCTTACATAAACATGCCATATCAAACCATGTAACTTGCATTTCTAATGTAAGAAGCATAAAATGTAAACATGTATAATTTTAGTGTAGTAACCGATATTATCACAATTATACATGACTATTAATTGAAGAGTAAGCTCAAATAATTCATTATCTAAATATACCATTGACTCCGAGTCACATCAATAGGCAATAGACTCGTATAGATCCCATCTTGACCCGTACAATGGCCATGGATGTCATGATATCTTTTAGATAGCTATCACTATCTCTCTCTCCAAAATACTTTAATATGAAATTTAAATTAAGATACAAGCAACTAAACACAATAAGTAGCAACAAACAACAATAATTTACAAGCATACCACCAAACATACAATGCATGCAACAACTAGCAAGACAAATTAATAACAAATAATCAAACAATAGCAAGCAACAATAAGTGACGATACACAACAACCAAGTAATCAACAATGAGCAACAATAAACAATCAACAAGCAACAATAAATAGCCTATAAACTATCAATCATACAAAACAAGCAACAACAATAAATCAACAAAAATCAAAATCAATCAACAACAAACAATAACAAACTCTAACAAGAAAAAAAACCAACAATCAAATAATATCAAGCAACAATAAATAAAAAGTATAAAAACAGTGAAACACACTAAAGAGTTTATAACGGCATGCATGGTGACCAACAGTAGTCGAAACGTGCATGGAAAACTATAAACTTCAACGAGTCTGTCCAACATCCAAAATGGAACAAATGCTTAATTGGTGCAACTCCTTTCACGAGTACAATTGATGAAAGTCTATCACACCTCTTGTTATGAAAAGGAAAACTTACACGATATGCAGGATCATTGAGTCTCAAAACTCTAGAATAAATCTAACAAACTAAGTCTTAATATTTCCTTCCCTTCCTAGCAGAACTCATTTTCTAAAAGAGAAAATTCTACTAATTAAATCATTATTTAATGGCAATCCGTAAATTCCTGGTTTCGCTCAGGTTCAAACTCATCTCGACCGTATAATGTTGATAATGATAATATACAAAGTGTACTATGATTCTCGCCTAGGCAAGTATCACATCGCCACTTAGAAGATTATCCCAATCACTAGAAAACTAGTCGAGAAGTCCTTCCTCGATCCATCACAAGCATTCCAAACTATATTATACTATAAATAATTTTACAATGAATAAAGATCATCCAAAATAATACATGATGCCCGATCTAATCCTTTGTTTGCTCGCACGATTTCTTTGTTAAACTAGAGTCGGCCACTGGACTTCTCTCATGCGAACTCCGATATGGTTCCTTGGTTGGACCACTGAAATTTCCTCGCACGACAGGAGTCTTGCTTTAGGAATCTCTCAATCACCTCAAGAATCCGACTCAAGTGCTCGCCTTTAAAAATTAAGTAAAAAAAACCCTTTCCTAACCGGTACAAATCATCTAGAAACTCTGTGCTCAAGCTAGTAAAACCGGTACATGATTGGATCAATCTTTAGAAAATATTCCTTTTGGCACATGGGATTACTCCCATCACCTAAGGTTTACTAACATAAGGACAAATACTTCCAATATGAATGAGTCTACGCAAAATGTATAAGTCACCCGATCGGTCTTTTCCCATTACTAGGCAACTACCGAAATTACCTGGATACCGAATCCACGTCTTCATCAATCGACCCCACTCAATCTGGATGCTCTTGCATCAAGTTCGAATGGTAGTACGCTCGATCTTTTTACCTCAGTTTAACAGTAAGGTTATTTATACAAATTTTATCTTTACCAAAAAATTTATCTACAATGAAACACGTCAAGTTTATCCTATCTACCAAGTAGCTAACAATAGATAAATATACCAGTTAAGTATTAGAAGGAACAGAAGTGAGTACCCCATATATAGAGCATACCCCACTAAGCTCTTTCCATTTTACTTGAGCAGTAGGCTTGCTAGGACCCGGTAATGCCCATAAGGCATAAGTCATCATCACTTACTCACCTATTGAAAATGTAGGAAAATCCTTCTTTAAGTGATCAAGCCAATCGTAATTGAAGCACTTGCATTTCCCTTTAGCTGGATGATATATCATGGCAAAATGTCCCCATATGTCACGGGAGTGACACATTAGGCCAGCTTCTTCTTTGCATAAGCTCAGTCTTCCTTGTATCTTGGTCTTTGCCCTTCGGTTGGGGACTAAATTGCTTTCCACTTCAAATGGTATCTCGTGGGCTTTCTCACGGAGGAGAAACATCCCAACAAGACTTTCAAAAGTGGCTCTAACAGGGATAAAACCAAGCAATGAATCTATAACCGATGCTTTAAGACCCAAGGCAAACTCCATTACCCACAAAAATGGAGTATCGACCATCTCAATCCCTAAATACAAAAGATTGAATTGGTCAACATACTCCTTCACTGACAAGCTTCCCTACTTCTAATGGATGAAACACTCAAATTACGTGCCCCTCTCTATCACAAAAATAAATAATCAAAGTTCAAGGCAACGCTCAAAATCTATCCAAGGCACGGCTTGCTCGTTAGCTCCCTTTACTATCATATCTCACCAAGCCAAAACTTTCCCCTTAATATGCTAGACGACAACCCTTTATAAGAGAATATCCCTTAAATCATATTGGCGAGAGCCATATCACAAACACATGTCTTAGCTAGTGTCACAGCACAGCCTCAGAACTTGGAAATGGCTTTTCGCCAGGACTAAAGGAATCCTGGCATAACTTTGGGGAGTTAAAAGCTGGTGGAGCTAGAAATACTAGTGCCCCTAGGGCTACACCACCTTCATCACATACCATAGATACTGGAATGTTCACAAGCGGTGGAACATCCCGTGCGATAGTCAAATAGTCTCTAGACAAATCAAGCATCCCATACTACCTGCCCGTAGTTGCTCTTGTACTCCGTCCGCTCATAATGATAGTCGGAATGAAGGTATCCTAGCAACTAGTGGAACAATAAATCAAAGTCTAGAAGACAAGTGGTGTATGCAATATTATATAATAGAAAAATACAAGTACGCCTTCTCAACGTATCTACTTCCACCAAATTGTTTAACTCAATATGGTTCACTTAGTCCTAAGTGTTGAGCCTATGCTCCAATACCAACTTTAACAACTCGCCCTTCGCAACACCAAAAATCAGTGCTTTATATCAACACCTAACTTTTGAATGCCACAAAAGACAGTTTGTCGAGAAAAGAAAGAAAGAAGAAGAAACAAAACACAATATCTAGCAATAACGGTGCAATATCACATTAGAATGATAACATATAATATACTGAATATACATGAACAAAATTGGATGAACAATATAAGAGACAATATTGGCGGAAGTAACTAATAAATAAATATCAATACTGAGAGTCAGAATAACATACATGACATAATAAGTCTCATATACAAATAAAATCTATCTTGTACTACTATGATATCAAGTAGATAAATAACCAAGTATCTTCTTCGCCTCCAAAGCTCCAACTGCACCGCTCTAATAGCATATCCCTAAAAGCACCTGACTCCTAAACTACTCAATCGAGTTCCCGAGAGTTGTCATGGCATAAATAGATAAAGTCAAAATGCGAGTCAGACATAAAGCCCGGTGTAATGAGAACTATCTCAAAATACTGTATATAAAAACTATATACAGATAAATAGGAATTACTAAGGTACAACCGGACCTCTCCACAATCATGGCTCAAGGGTAATCCAGACTATCCATAAACAAGTAAAGTAAACCTATCCAGAAGATAAGAAATCATACCATAACCTACTCTTATCCTATAATCAATGAGTCATCACAACTAATATACTATGACTGAAAAGTAACAATCATACTATGATAAAAGTAACCCAACATCCAAAAGTAGAGTGATCATAATATAAGTCTATCGTGAAGTGCATAATAATAGGAAATGTAACAATAATAACATCAGCCAATTAACAATACACACAATATAGAAATGGAAGACAACCAAAGAATACAAATTGATACCCCTCATTACTGACGAATGAAGTTCACTATGGACATCTATCACAATCCAATTATTCCCTTTGAGAGTTCAAGATAAATGGAGTCAGTACATTAATATACCCAGACATCTATCGCGATCCAATGGCAAATTTAGTCAGTACACTAACATACCCAGACATCTATCGTGATCCAATGATAAATAGAGTCAATACACTAGCATACCTAGACATATGTATACTTGAAATCAAGTCCCAATAGTAAATAGAATCACCGTACCCCTATGATAAGCACTAGTGTTCTATGATCCTATAGAAGATGATTGTTATCATCCCCCTCTTGGACACCAAGGATTTCTCAAATAACTTGCATAGCCTCTATCTAAAATAAGAATGATGCTCATGTCTTATGTAATATGCTATCGAGACTACAAAGGAACACCGATGTCATATATATTTATTTATTTATACATCAAATATAATCATCATGTAATCATATACGTCTATTACGGATGAAGACCAATATCTTGTCATCATCCAACTACTTGTATGGTCACTATCAAAAGACCAATACGAGGTTCGGTCATCGATATATAAGACTGATACCGCTCATCAAAACAAGTTTACCTAGAGCTGGAGCTAAGGGATGTGGATCGCTCTGCTCGATCGTACATGCTCGTCAGATGCGATCGCGTAGTCGATCATCGTACCGATCCCGTGCCCGATCATAATCAATCATTTTTGACCACATACAATTCAATTTGAACCCATGTCTGAATCTCGAGCTTTGTCATGACTTCCATCTCCTCGATTAGCCCAGAGTCTTCTCGAAGTTATGTCGAAGCCTCCTGAAGAACCGCACATGAGACTGTGAAAAATTGTCGAAGCCTCATGAGCCTAGAGACTTTCGTAGTTTTCCTTCCTGCAATGGAGTTTATTGGTTGACGTTTTGGAAGTGGTTTCTTAAGTATTCGAAAATCTATTTTGATACCAAAATCCACTCTTCACATGTATAGAGTGCTACGAGCGAATATAACAAACTCTAGCACGCTACAATGAACTCAATTGACCCCCACACCTCATGTGATGTCTACACATGTGCCGATGCACCCATTCGTGAACATTTGTATGCACACACGCACATAACCACATATTTACTTCACAAGTTGTATTTTGAGCTTCACCAGGGTGATCGTTCGATCTAGTATTCTATCATGCAACTTAGCGCACCCAATAGTCGCTATGGCTCAATGAGATTGTTCATAACTTGATGATATATCCATATGGATATTTCCATACACATATACATACAATAAAATAAGCAATTCGATTGTTTAATAATCAAATTTCACTTTTATTTACTAAATCATTTCAATAAAAGTCAAATATCTTTTCTATTATTTTATAAAATCATTTTGTTATTTTATAAAATATAAAACTAGCTTATAAACCATTTTAAGCCCTTTAAACCATTTCAAAAGTCATACTATTTTCTTCAATTAGTAATAAAATATATAATAATATTTATATCACTAATATAATGATGAATTAGAGTTTAATTAATTTATAATCATGCTATAAATTAACGCTATCAACTTTATTCAATACGAATAGAACACGATATAAATTCATGGGATTTTAATTAACAATCCCAAATATCTACTCAAACAAAATCCAAACAAATTGGAAAATATGTTCATATATATTTATTTTCTACCTCTATTGGGTAATATCTTCAGTATATAAAACTATGGGGACTTATACTGAAATACAAATTCAGAGTTATAATTCTGCTCACCTGAACCATAAATTCACAAATGTGTGAATCCAGACCAAGTGATGCTATGTCATAGATAATCTCAGTACGAGTGCAACGGCAAAGACCGCATCTCGATTGGACCTCGTATGCAAGAGATACAAAGTAAATATGAAACGAGATTAATTAAATAATTAATTAATCAATAACTACCTCATTATTCCTTAATCCCATTTCATAATTCTTTCTTCTTCCCCCAAAATGTGCACGGTGATACACACGAACACACCCATCAACCGAAAAATTCTCTCATCGATTTCTCCTCCCACAAGTGACGATTCATTAAATTGTCTCGCCTACGAACTCCAATACGTGTCCTCTCCGCAACGGACACCACCCTATCAAGCTCGACCTCTGCTTTGGATTTTTGACCTGATGCCTCCTCCCCTTGTAGCAAATGTCACGTTTTGTTTAGGCACTGTGGAGCATGAGCAATTGGTTCGGGAAGAAGCACGTTGCCAAGAGAAACTTGACGGCACACTTTGTTTCACCTCCTGCTTCCTATACCTCCATCCAAGGCTAACCCTAGCCGCGTCACCTAAAAATCGAGCATGGCCAACACATGCTACACATGCTAAATCCTATATAGATTCGAAGCCCTTGTCTCCTCGAGTTCAAGGGATTTAACTTCGTTGATTTTCGCGGACTGAAGCTCCAAATTTAATTTCTTGAAGGTGGGTGGCCAATTTAGTGTCTACTGAAGGGGGAGAGTTGAAAACGTGAAAAAGGGAAAAATTGAAGTGAGAAGAATAGTTTCCTGTGTGTGGTTATATTTATCGATAAATATATATTCTATTTAATTTCTCTAATAAACCAACAAATGTTTTGAGTTCGTACGATCGCACGACACATCAGATCGTCACGAAACTCGTCGATACACATCACTTCATTTTTCCGGTCCCAATGATATAAATTTCATCGCTATCCGAGGCGTTAGAATGATAGTTTCATACATTTTTATATTATTTTGGGCATCGAATCGCTCGATTTAAATTACAGTAATGTTTATACTCATTTTGATTCACAACGTCGATACAGACTCAACGGAGGTGGTCTCGAATTAATTCGACCGTATGCGAAAAGTGATATTTTGGACCTTCAATTCTATAACGATTCAATCTTTAAATTAATTATTTAAATATCATATCGTTAAAAATGTGGTTTGTTACATTTAAGAATTAATTATTTATTTGAATTCCATTTAAATTATTTTAAATTCGAAAACTTCAAATGTTCGTAAATTTTTCATTTGTGCCCCGATTTCAAAATATTATATATGAAAATTGATCAAAAAATCGACATGAACGCAACGTCATAATTTCCCTAGTCAAATTTTTATTTTTACAGAATTTCCATTTTTAGCCTTATTATTAATTTATTAATTAATTCTTTTCTTGTTAGTAAATTTCTTATTAATTTTTACGGGGTGTTACATTCTCTCCCTTAAATGGATTTCGTTCCCAAAATCCCTAAGGGAGGAACAATGTAACACGCGCTAAGCATCCATGTTGTACAACTAAATTATCAACACAACCATCTGCTCAACCAAAAGTGGAATGTGATTATGTATGCAAACATACTATAGGTGAGCTCAATCCTAGCATGAGTGTATGATCGTGACATATAGGCATGTAAGCAAGCATCCTAAACATGCATAAAATTTCTATATAAGTGCAAAGTGATAGTGAAAAATGTAGCATTCATCTTCTACCATCCAATCTAGCAACCATGATGTAATCAAAACCTAATTTTGAAGAGAAAAGTTCACCAATAAAAAGCTTAGGATGAGAAGTCCTTATGCTTTCTGTCGGATTTTCCCCTCCATTATACTCGAACCAGCCTCGTTTCTTTGTTGTGGAATTTCCTAGTTTCGTGCCCCACAACGCGTGCGGTGGCACGAGATGCTATTGGCTCCATCACAGTGTCCCTCAAAGTCTACCAAAGTCCATGATGCAAGCTATTAACAAGTCCTTCAAAATCCTATTCACCCGTTCAGTCCGACCATCGATTTGTGGGTGGTAACCAATGCTAAGATTCAATGAAATTTCTATCCTGTCAGGAAACTCCTTAAAATTTGCTAGTAAATAAAGGGTCCCTATTACTAACAATGCTAATTAGAATTCCATAAAGTCGAACCAATCTTTGATATAAATTTGCGCTAAAGATGTTGCGGTCCTATTACTTCTAACGGGAATAAAATAAGTGCTTTTTAGCGAGCCTATCTACTATAATTCTTAATAACATCATTGCACTTTTCACTTCTGGGCAACCATCTATGAAGTCCATCAATATATGCTCCCATTTTCAAGTTGGAATCTCCAATGGTAATAACAAACCTTCGGGCTTTTCTTGCTCAACCTTTATCCTTTAGGACGTCAAACATTTGGAAACAAATTCAACAACCCTTCCTCTTTATCTCTGGCCAGTAGAAAATTCTCTTTATATCCCTATACATCTTATCTCCTCGGGGGTGGATGGTCATCCTTTGAATGGTGAAACTCCATAAGCTAAATTTTTTTCCAAAATCCTAAAGTTTTTGAGATTGAAGCACTCTTTATTCCTAGTTACTAACCTAATCTCCTTATTAACTTCTAGTCTTACCTACAGTTTATTGCTAGTTAAGTATCCTTATGAAATATTCTTATTTACATTGCTTCTCAATATGTATATATTTATCTAGCGGACTAATCCTATCTACAAAATCAACCCAATGATAGAACAGGAACATATCTTATACCATATCATATGATTTTCCAATAACCTATGGAAGGCAACTAGCAATTACAACCCAAAATTTTGAAAGAAAATTTTACTGGAAGTTGCCATTCATCCTCAACTGGTGTTAATGTATTGCTGTCATAACACTCCTTAAATTAAGATGAACATTCCTAGTATGTCATTCCACAATCACCCTTAATTCTCCTTCTTGGTTTTTAATAAATGCGGTCCATCCATTTTTTCAGTTAATATACCTGATTATGGGAAAAATTATGTATCCCTATAAATGTCGTATTAAATTCCCTAATTAGTCCCTATTTAATTACGTTTAGCCCTCTATTAATCGCTAATTTCTTGCCTATTAAATCTGCAATTAATGTCCATAAATCCTAGTCCTATAATTACTATGTTGTTAATAACTAATACAAATATCATCGTATATTACGCTGCTTATATATTTTATTTTTGATCGTTAAGTGTGGTTATACATGCATGTGTGTGTATCTAGTTATTAATTCCTAAACTAGAACATTCCTTTCCACGTTTTAGTTTATTAGAGCTACCCTTTCAAAAAGGATTTCTGTTATAACTTCCATAAATTAACCAAAAGTGAGATCTTTGCGTCGTTCAAAATCACAAGGAATTATTTTTTTTCTTTTATTGAAATTGACAGTGTAAACTAAAAAAAAGAATATTCGTATCTTACACATCTCTTTCCCTTTTTGGTATATCCCTTGTTAATTCAAACGATGCACTTTTATACGTATTTTGTAATTGGATAATTTATGGAAATTACATGGAACTCATTCTAAATAAATCAAAACATAGAAATTCACATTCCAAGTCAACTAGGGCAACCTAATTTACAATCTAAATTTAGATCTGGAATATCTTTACACTTTACCAACATTCTACAAATAAATATTTGTTGCTGATTTCAAATTTTCAGATCAGGTTGTACGTATGATTCCTATTTTATTCATATCTTAAAACCTTTAGCCTGTCTTAACTAGGTACTGATCTCTATCTACTCCATATAAATTTTTGGTATAGTCCTCACCATTCTTAAGACTTAAATTTTCTCAACTATGAAGTACCTAATCCAAAACTTTTATCTTTAAAAATATAAACTTAGAAACCCTTTTTGTCAATTTCAAAAATTTCTAGTCCCTGAAAAGGAGCCATGAATATTTTTTTTTCCTTTTTCTAACAAACTCTACCTTTCTAAGGACTTTCTACAAAAGAGATATATTTCTTTTAAAAGTAGGATTTTTGACTCAAAACATTAACTCAATTATTAAACCAAACTATTATTAAATCAAAAGTTCAAAAATTACTTAATTCCATAAAGGATCAAAAGAATTTCCCTTTTGCAAAAACTTTCTACATTGAAGGTTTATTCCTTTAAAAGTTGAACTTTTAATTCAAAACATTTAAAAACTCAATTATCATACCAATTAACCATTTTTTAAGAAACATCTTCTATAACTTTAAACAACGGAAAGTGGAGTAGACAAAGGGTAACTTTTATCCTATTATTTTTTATCCTATTCCTTTTACTTTTCTCCTATACTATTTCTAACTAGATTACTAATCCAATTTTATATAAATTCCTAATGCTATTACAAACTAAAATTTTCAATATTGCCTCTATTTATATTTCTCTTACCTAAATAGCTTCTACATCAGCTGTTATCCTTTGTATTCTCTATGCCTTAATTTTAATCAAGTTCCAATTCCATTTATTCCCATTTAGAAAGAATAAAAAAAAGAACTTTTAAATTTATGAAGTAGGAAAAATCAATGAGTCCAATTTGCGCTCTATTTTACATTTATTTTAAAAAATAAAATCCCTTTACCGAAAATCTTTAAACCGAAAACTTTTTGACTCAACCAATTTTTAAACTTAGAATTTCAAAAATGAAAAACCCCTTTTATCAAAAACCTTTTAATCATAAACTTTTTACTTTATAAAAATTTTAAACTATGAATTTTCAAATTTCCTTACTTTTTCAAAACAACGGCTTCCTAATAAATCCTTTGAAAAACCCATTCAAAACATTTCAAGAAATTTTTCAAAAACCTTTTACCAAATTCTTTCACATGGGGTTAGATTTAGAACTTGACTTTAATTGTCCTTTCTATTGAACTTTCCTTCTTCCATACTCAATCTTCATAAAAATTCAATTATCTCCTTATGGTGATCAATGTACACCTTCTTGTGGGAACTTGCTTCACTCTTTCTTTACATCTTGCTTTACTCCTGTCATTCCTTACTCTGGATGCTTACAACATATAGGTTCTTATTTCCCATCTATCTATATGAAATGCATGTCTTCAATCGGCAATTCATAAAAATCCAAAATATAAGATAGTCTAGGCCCAAAAAGGAGTCAAGTACCATTCAGCTACTGGGGTGCTTCTATATATCGCGATTGTGCTCTTCTTGGCCCATTCCTTGTGATATGACCTCTTCTCCATGGGATAATTGGGGTAGGATTATAAATTTAACTCTATTTATTAGCCCAACTCATAGTTGCCTAGTCCATCTTTTTTGAATATGGTTGCAACTACTTTTATAGTCGGAATTTATAGAGTTAACGTATATTCAAAATAAGTATATATATATAGTATGGTTTTTGAAAAATACTTTCAAAAGTAACAAGTACACCACTCATACATATACCTATCCTCGTTGATCGAGTAACCTAAGCTCTGGTACCAAATGTAACAATCCGCCTCGAAACGGGCCTAATTTTCAACCCAGAAAAGCCCCATCGAACCTTAGACCCGTTCTAAAGCAGGCTGTTGGTTGGTAAAATTGATTTAAAGAACAATACATAGAGTTATCTATCTACACATTCAAAATCTCACAATGGAAGGATAAAATATAATATCAAAACAATACCCATTTATTTAAAAATTCAAATGTAAAAAACAAACAACATAAACCCACGCTAAATATTCATGGTACGATATCTCAAAATACATCATGTCTCAATGGGTATAATAGAAATATAAAAATAATATAGATAGCTAAATAACTGCCAAAAGTCTACGTCTCTGCCACCATCTCCAAAAATCTATACCATTGTCTTTAACCTGTGGTGTAATGAGGAGGGAGTCAGAACAATAATTTCTCATGAATAAAAATCTAGAGCCTTTCTAAAATTGTACTTGGGCAGTATATTTTAAATAGGAATATGTCTTACATATCCTAATTATATTGTAAGTCTTCCAACTATAAGCTTTAAGGCTTACTCATTCCAATTCCATAACCGTTACTCTTTCAACCTAATAACCCGTATCTATCATCAACAATGTCCTAACAATGTAAGAGATAACACCCAAGGCACTATCCTTTTTAATGGGAACTAGGTAGACTCTGACAATTTAATACCTTATTTAAGGTTGGTCCCTATCATTCAATACATATCCTAAGGCAGATTCCTCTTTGGTACAATCTAGCTGACATTACACAGAATCTCTTCAGGCCACCTAATACTTCTTTCTATAGGAGAGGCGGACCCCACAATAACCACTTAATACCTCAAACCCAAAGCAAATCCTCTATGAGATATCCTCTACTGTGCCTAACCGCTAACCCTGACCATATAATACTTCCTACACAGGGAAGATGTGGGCCCTCAACCAGCCACATAATAACTTCAACCTCGAAGCAGTCCCTTCGTATTATAACCCGTAACCCAACTATGATGTCTCACATTAGTCACACTATTTGTAGTTAATGGTAGCCAAATTAGCTGGGCAGGTTTACCCTATAGAATTTGGAACGTACCTCGAATCCTCCATGGGTATTTATTAGAGACAATGTCTCACATCAGCCCCAAAGTCACACTGTTGGTAGCTAGATTAGTGCTATTATCCTACGAATTGGTCCTTTCCCCAGCGTTGGGCAGACTTCCATATGCTTTTGACTGATCTTGCATCCCTATAATTTAGTGATAAATTACAACACTCTCTTAACATTTTATCACACATCTCACCACATTCCATATCAAGACCTTAAAAGAAAACTCTTATTTTGTATAATTAACTTCTTTCCTAAGGGGAATTTAATGATAATTAATAGCCTATTAACTATATAATTAATACGTTATTTAAGCTAATATACATATAACTATGCACATAAAATATTTTTAAGTGTGTGAAGATTGCACCCTGAACTAACGTTTAAATGTCAAAACTTTAGATTTATACAAGTCCAATTTCATATCAACAATCATACCATATATCCAATATCCACAATTCAATCAACATACTTGTATAAAATAGAATCCATATCAACCTTATTTTATACTAAAATAGCAGAATCAACATTAATAGTAACTTATAATTCAAATACTTTTACGCTCTATTCAACTTCTTTGTATAAAATTGAAAAATGGAATTTCTATTTAAATTATGGAAACAGGAAATGCAAACTATGAATAAAAGAATCCGTACCTTACATACCATTTCCTAATTTGTTCTTTTCAAAACCCTTAATAAGATCTAAAGAAAGAGATAAGAAGTGGAATAGAATGTAAAACATTAAAATTGCAATATCTACATAATACCATTATTTTAATTTAAAATAATTGAGATTTAACTTATGAATTGACGTTAATGTTTACTTAACCTCCAAGTCAAACTACTTTTAATTTTTAAATTATATATTTAAGAATTAATTATTTATTTGAATTTGAATTCCATTTAAACTACTTTGAATCCGAAAATATTAAACATCCATAACTTTTTCGTTTGAGCTCCATTTTCAGAACATCATATATGGAAACTGATTAGAAAATCCCCAAGAACGCAACGACATAACTTCCGTGGTCAAATTTTAACTTCTACAATTTTTTTATAGTCTTATTATTAATTAATTAATTCTTTTCTTAGTAGTAAATTTCTGATTAATTTTTACGGGGTGTTATAAGTTTGCCTAGTGGGGGAACACCTTAAAGTAAGCATATAATTTTGGACAATGAATGCAAACCAGCAATATTAGAATAGAGAAGAAGCA
Source organism: Allium fistulosum (assembly GCA_030737815.1). NCBI lineage: Eukaryota > Viridiplantae > Streptophyta > Magnoliopsida > Asparagales > Amaryllidaceae > Allium > Allium fistulosum. Next base: position 1,032,715,496 of record CM060902.1, read on the forward strand.
TTAGCAATATATTTACAAATCAGTATTTTGAATAACAGAGCTAATGATTTCTGGTAGTGCAACATCAATAACCATGGCATCTTCATTTTCAGAGAGGCTTGGAACAAATCAGAATTTAAATGAATAAAGTGAACTGGTACAAATTAGTTTTGAAAGAGCAAAGCCAACTATTTACATCAAAAGTTAGCAAAAACACCCGAACAGTTTATAGAAGAGAATAAAACAAAGAAATTAAATGGAAAATGAATAAGAGCAGCACATACCAATTTATAGTGATTCGGCTAAACACTAGCCTACATTCACTTAAACTTTGTTAATGATTTTTGCAAAGTTGTACAAGTGAAATTTCGTGGTTCCGTGGTCTTGGATCAATGATGATCCAAGAAATAGCTATATTGGTACAGGAATTTAGAATGCAGAAAAGGACACCAAAATAGTGTCTCTTATCTCTTATTTATAGACAAAGATCAATGGATTTGTCTCCACCACGTTCTCCATGTCCTAAGAAGGTTGCCTGAAAAGACCATGGTCAATCATCAATTGCTCCATGGATCGGTACCGATCTGAGCATCATGGATCAGCGACGATCCATAAGGATGAATCACTCTGCTTTTGTGCTCCATTTCTTTAAGGCGATGCTAGGGATCGATGATGATCCATAGCTCCTGGACTAGTCGTAACGGTTGTTTCTTGCCTTTTGGCTTCAACTACTTTGAGTGGTTTGAAACAGACCCATATCTAAACTTCATCCTTAGATCGGTGATGATCCATGAATGCGTGTTGGTTTGTTGAGCCTCGCTTCTTGATTCCTTGAAGTTCAAGTAATGGATTAGTATAAATCCATGGTTCCTAGTTTGCTTGGCTTGAGGTATTTGTCAATCTTCGGTTAGTTCCAACTATGTTGCAACTGGTTTGAAGGAGGTAGGTATGGTGAAACATCCCTACCACTATGCCCATACTATCTAAGAGTATTACTAAGTAGTGGTATAGTCTTATTCTTCATATTATCTAACTGTATTACTCAGTAATACTCTTGGATAGCATGGGCATAAAGGTGGGATGTTCCATATGGATCGGTACCAACCAGAGGAGCTTGGTTTGGTATTGATCCAAGTCTTGTTCTTGGATTTTTGGCTCAAGGCTTTGTACTTTTGAAGTAATTTGTTAAGTAGGCTATCTTTAGGGTTATTTAGGAAATTCATACCGAATTCTCTTGGACTTTGATTAGAATCTGAGTTCTGGAGTTATCGATCTGGATTTCTACTTGTTATCTTACCACTCGATCATTCTAACTCATTCGGATATGATTTGATCATAAGGTTAGATAAAATTTTCCCCTCAAAGTATATCTTGTGTTAACAAGGTATGCTTTGGATCAAGATAAACTATTGACTTTGAACTTTATTCTTGAACTAACATCTTCTATTTTCTTTGAATTTCTTTCACAAAGTAGTACGTCTTTTCGGATTATCATGTTACTTTGAACAGTTTTGGATTCACATCTCCTATATGAGCTGGAGTGCATTGTTCTAGTTTGCCATCATATTTCTGGAAAGTCTTCAATAATTTTTTCTTTGAATTAGTCAGGTAGGATTTCTTCATTCAGGACTTCATCCGAGTTTGCATTGCACTTCGTATCATCTTTTACCATCATTCTTGTCATTCATCATTTTTTTATCTTGGATCGGTACCGATCCATGGTCCTTGGATTGGTACCCCATACTTAGGTGATTTTTCCGAGTCATCTTGTACTTGAGTAAATCGAGTCTTTCATTCTCTCTTCATTTAAAATTTCAGTTGTTCTCCTACTTTTGAACTCAAGCCTACCGTTGCTAGAGCTCGCTTTATATTTTGTTTTTAACTTCAAACTACCGCCTTGCATCACCACCACCGTTAATCCCTATCACCACCATAGCCCGTCACTTCTTGGGTTCGACGTATACAAATTCCTCCTTTGCCGATTCGATTTGATTTCAATTTCAACAAGTATTTGGACTTCATTTGTTTTGAACCGACTTAGGTAGCGGGGATTTTATATGGAGTGGTTCATTAGCTGCAAGAGACGGTCCATGATCAATCGTTGCCTAAATTTCATCTCCTCCCCTCCTTAGATCGGCACCGATCTGTCACTTTGGTGATTTTTTGAAAAGAAAACTGAAAAATGAACATGGCCTTAAAATTCTTGGGTTTGTCCCAAAGTAAACATGCGAACTTCCTTGGCATGACTCGAGTTGGTGTTTTCTATGGCTTGTTCTAAGTTGACTTTGAGTCATGCCTGACACAAACCTGGGAATCTTAAGTGACCACACAATTATTCACATGCTTGACCTAAAAGGTTTATCAATAACAAGAAGAGGGAGGAACAGAACTTTAAGGCGACTTTGGTCGATTAGTGGCCATTAGTTCTGATTCATTGGGACAGTTCTAAATAATTGTCACAATGAATGCACTCCGGCATTCGAACGGACTGTTTATTAATCTGTTTAAATCGGACACTTCACTCTAGTTTCCATACAAAGATAAATCCCATGTCGCTTCGAACAATAGTTCTATTATCATAGATCTACGATAGCAGATAAATTCTGATGCATGGTTTCATAGGATGACGGTATTTATTTGCCAGCATGAGCGAGTTTTATATACAAAACTTTCATGTTTGTGATGTTCTAGACACTGGACACACATGCTTCCTATATTGAATTACATATAATTGCCCCAATCACTGTATAGGACCCGGGTGATCAATACACATCGGTATCCATTGGATCATATACATTGGTACACAAGGTTCCTTATTTGCATGAATTTAAAGTTTTTATCCTATCAAACCTTCCTCATACGTGAAATTTTTTAGTAGTGTTGGACGGTAAACATTCTTCGCATCTCCCTACAATGGCAGCAGGTCCATCGACGTCAAAATATGTCGAGTCTGATATAGAATCCAGTTCTATGACATTGCCTACCATGAGATCTGCTTCAATACCTTCTTAACCTCACCTACCTCGTCATCAAATGGAGCAGCCTTTAGAGATGGTTCTTTTTGTGTTGACCAAAGAATCTTCCTTTAGGGTTGCCCTCGATATCGACATTAGCGATGTTGTTGTCTTAACAGACCCTTAGGACTCTATAGCTTCGAAAGTAGATGAGGCATCTCCCAGGAGAATATGTGAAAGACATGGAATTCCTTTCGAAGACGTGGTCCCCGCATGCTTTCAATTAGCACAAGATCCACTAAAGGGGTATATAGCTTGCAATCAATATATGTGTATGGCCGGATGTGTTTCACCTTTCAATTACTTTATTCATAGAGTTCTTCAATTTATGAAGCTTGCCCCGGCCCAATTACATCCAAATAGCAATACCTCTCTGAACAGCATGTACATGATATTTGTTTGCGATTTAAACAAGGTGCCTTCTATTGAAGAGATCCGTTATTTATATGACTTTAAGCACCGAAAGGGGACCCCTTCACCCACTTTCTTATAACCTTCTAGAGGTTGTCATATAGTGATTGGGCTTTGGAATAAGTTGAGCTATTTTAAGGAAGAGTTCTTCTTCGTGTGCTGTCCGCCTAGCTTTGCACAAAAATGGTTGTCCAGACGTAAGTCTTGTGCTCACTCTTTCTAGTAATGAGGATATCATAGTTTTGATTGTTAATTTTGTTACTCCTTGTATTTGTAGATGATTCGAGAAGCCCCGGCAGCATGAGCTTAGCAATCACCCTTGTAGCTCGTCAAAATATTCCGCTTGAAGAAAGGAATAGGAGACTCCTCCTTGCTAATAAGAATCCGCAAGCTTATAATATTTTAGAGGAGGACCACACTGTTAGTCACATGCAAATGTCTATATGATGATATTAAGAGCTATGGAGGCAAGTATAAGAAGCTCAGCTCATCCGACCGTCCTCATGAATCGTCTCATGGGTCAAATTCGGATAGATGCTAAAGGTGAGATTATAGAAGGCGGGACAGAGACAATAGGCCCCGTGATAAGCATTATGGGGAATCTGATAGAATTTCACCTCCTCGACGTAGATCCCGCTCTCCGTTGCGGTATAGTATGGATAGATTCTCAACGAGGCCTGACCCTATCCCCTCTATTTAAGTTCCAATTGCTCCAATTTCAGCTTTGCCTATGACACAACCAATAATATCTTTCCACATGACACAATAGTCTGAGCATCCATCTGGGCTTGTGTCTCTTGACAACTCTAAACAAAGGCCTGGGAAGGAATAACTTCGTGCCCCCATTTCCACTATAGAGACCGAAGTTATCTCAAACCCACATCTAGCTTCCATGAAAACTGACTTTCTAAAAGTCCATTTTTATGATGTTGTATTTATTCCTTACTTGAAAGATATTCCTTAAGGCGTCAATTCTGACATTCTGGCTTGTTTAGGCTACGTATACGACTATATCACAAGTGGAAAAGGATAGTTGAAGCCATTTCTGAAGTATCTTACCAGAGAAAAGTAACTATTGAAGGGATGGAGCACCTCAAGTAAGACAATAAATACATCATCGCTACTCTCGGTAGGGAAAATGAAGAGCTTAGGGCTTAACTGGCTGAAGGAGAGGAAAATTTAAAGGAAAAAACTAAGTCATTCGAAGAAGACTATCAGAGCCAGCAAAGGGAAGTTGAGGTTGCGCATCACAGAAGTCATACTCTTTTGTTGGAAAATGAAAAGCTCCAAAAGACCGTGGAGGAGAAAGCCTTAGAAATAATGAGACTAAATGAGTTACTTGATGCCGAGAATAAGAAGAAAGATAATGAAGTCACTTAAGGTTTTACCGCAATGAGCTATTGGACACTCGACAACTAAGAGATGAGGACAAAGCCCGGGCAAGGATGGTTGTTGAGCGAGTCTAGGCCGTTTAAGATCAAATCAAATCCAAAATTGAACCTCCTCTCATGTAATTCTACGTGAATGTGATCAAATTCGGTAACTTGAGGTGGTTGGATGAGGGGTATCCCCAGGCTCTAGCTATGGCTTGGGAGGAAATATTAAAGTAGGAATAAGAGCACTTCGATGGAATTGAAATTGATGAGGAGTAAATAAAGTCCGATCTTCTGGAAGAGGAAGACATAAGGGCACTTGAGACCGACAAGCTTCTCTTACATCCTGAAGTCATTCCTCAAGCTGGTGTATCTGTCGAGGCCCGATCCAAACTTGGTTTAAAGAATTTGATTGAGAGTTCTGGTTCTGTCCCCCAAGGACCTACGGTTAGGACCTCAATGGCAACATTTGGTATTATTACTTCTTTCACATCAGGGTCGCCAGCCACTACAGCTGTTATTCCTCTTCCTAGCTCCACTGCTATTTCTACTGCCAAGACAACTTCAATATCTCAATTGCCTTGGCATTCTCGTCGGATGTCCATTATAATCCCGAAGAGCCTGGCTTTGTTGGCACCGAATCATTTCCAAAGCTACGTATTTTATCCCCTATACGGGAAAGAGGCTCTGCTGGTACTTCGATTCCTACGGCTTCTGTGTCTACTTGAGGTGTATCATTAACCTCACATGTATTCGAGATGGTTCATATAACACCGGTTGAAGTCCCTAACCTCTACTTTTCCCTTTTTCAAGTTTCAGGTCAACTTGCTCTAGTTCCCTTACCTAAAGAAGGCTTACCTTTAGGAACACAAGCTACATTGACCGAATCAATCATTGTGTCTGCCCCCATCCTAACTCTAGTCTCTCTAGCGGGTACTACTCCAGTAAAATGATCCACTCTTTGGATGAATAGGCCACGAGCGATCCTTATAAGATAAGGGCGATGAAGATATCATTATTACCAAGGTCACTGAGCATTCGTAAGGGCCTTCGATGCAGGAGGTGCAAAAGTCACAAACCACATTGGTTAAGGACATCAAGAAGGAAAAATTGGATGTTGTTCCCCCTCCTCTCTCGTTTTTGTTTCCTATGATGCCAATTGTCATTTCCACTTCTATCCCCACCTCCAGCAGTGGCCAAGGTAAGGCTCTTGAATTTCTAGGGAGCGACTATGATTGGAATACTGACCCCAAATGTTACTTTTCCAAGGGAGTAAAAGTGGGAGATTAAGCAAGAGGCATACTATACACTCTTCCAAGAAAGGGAAGAAAGGTAAGAAGAGGAAGAATGCTTAGTTACGGTTTTTCTTTTGGTTTTTGTTACTCATTTGTTTAGCTTTGTATTCATGTACAAAGGCTGGTGTTGTACGGGTACCACCCCCACTTTTGTCGAAAAGGTTTGTTAATAAAGAATAGACTAGTTTCTTTTCAAACCTTGCATTCATTTGTCTATGTACTTTATTTTATTTAGAATTTTTTGCTAATTGCAATTGCACTTGAATCAGAGCGCATTTATCAGCCATTATAATTATATGTGAATAGAAGATTTTTTATTGCCACTTAGTTAGATTAGCAGCTTTCTTAGTTTATCGCCAGTCAAGTACGGTTTTACTAGCGATAAAGTACGGTTTTTATATCACTCCTTGTTATCTAGAAGTGAAATTTTGGATGTCTAGCTCTGGACATCCATGCTCGCCTCGCCAATCTCTGGGCATCGGTCGCGATTATCCAATTTGAGTGGTGTTTTGGAGTCTCTCCGGGCATTTGTGTTTGATCCCACCTAACTCTGGACGTTGATCATATATACCTTATCCCTGGGGCTTAACAAGCAAGATGCCTGTCTCTAGGCATCGCGAATTGACCTTGCAAGACTTTGGGCAATGGTCTGATGTCTTGCCTATCTTTATGCAAAGGTCTTGGGGTGTATCGTCTAGACTAATCCCCATATGTTTATACTTCAACACCTGAATCATGGGTCGAAAGAGTTAGCCAGTATGCGTCTCCAAAAACCTGAAATGGTTATGTTCCATAGATTTAATTAAGGATCACAAAAATTCGAATGGTACCTATCTTCGGGCACCTATATACCTACACTTTACGAACGCATAATATTCAATTTTTCCGCTATTCACAGTGCATGATTACGCTAATAAGAACAAAAATCTATTGATCCCCAAAGCCAAATCATTTTATATTCACAAGAATGACAGACTATGCCTTGTTACATCAGAGCCTAGTTTAATATTTACATAGATAAATCCAGGAGAAACAACGTCCTCGATGTTTGTTATTCCACGCCCTCATAAGTGAGATTCCATCAACTGTCGTTTGCTTAAATGTTCCATCTTCAAGCTTACGTTCAATATCATATGGGCCTTCCCAGCTTGTGGCCATATTCACTAGACTAGGGAAGATTCCTTTGAGGATGAGATTGCTGATCTCGAAGGTCAGACTCCGGACCCTTCGCATTATAATGTTGATTTACTCGTTTTTGGTGAGCAACTGCCTTTAAATCAACTTTGTTGTGCTTCTCATCGACCATGTCAAGGGACTCAAGCAAGAGCTCATTATTCCATTTGGGATCGTAATGAATCTTTAGATGAGAAGGCACTTCTAATTCGATCGAAATCATGGCCTCTAATCCATAAGCCAAGGCAAATGGAGTATGTCTGATCGAGGATTTGTGGATTGTTTGGTAAGCCTAAAGTGCTAAAGGTAATTCATCGATCCACTTGCCTTGGGCTTTGTCAATTGGTTTTTCAGGATGTACTTGATGCCTTTGTTCATCACCTCCACCTATCCATTTACTTGCAGATGTGCTACCGTTTCAAATCTTTTCACTATCCAATATTTGATGTAAAATTCTTGAATTTGGTACTGTCAAATTGGGTTCTATTATAAAAAAACGATTGTTTGTGGAACCCCAAAACGACAGATAATGTTTTTAACTACAAAATTGATCAACTTCTTCGTGGTGATTGTGGTAAACAGTTTTGCTTCAGCCTATTTCATAAAATAGTCCAATACAACAATGGAATGTTTTGCTCCGCCCTTCAATATTGGTAGCGCATAATGTCAATTCCACATACTACAAATAACCACGGACAGACCATTTGTGTAATTTCTGTTGACGGGGCTTTTGAAATCTTCATGAATATTTGGCATCTATCGTACCTCTTGGTGTAATCAACCGCATCTCAGTTAATGATTGGCTAAAAATATCCATAGTGAAGAATCTTTCTTGCCAACATCTTCCCTCCAGTGTGGTAGCCGTAGGCTCCTTTATTTACATCCGCAAGGATCCTTTTACCTTCTTCATCGACAACACATCGGGACAGAGGAGCTGAAAACCCTCTCTTGTATAGTAATCCTTTCTAAACAATAAATCATGGAGCTTTACGCCGGATTTTTCTTCGTTCATTCCTTCCGCCCGGAAGAGTTCCTTTTAGAAATACTCCTTGATCGGAGTCATCCATGACTCCTTTTCAACTTCAGTCTCCAACATCCAATCGACGTCCATCTGGTTGATGCTCGGAGCTGACAATACCTCCACTGGAATTACACCCATGAGCTAAACATGTTGGAACTGGGCCAGCCAACATCGGAAGAAATGGGTGAATTTCAATTTTTTTACCATTTTGGATCTCTATTGGACCTATGAAGTATAGTTTATTTAGAACATTTCTAAATTTCCTTTTAAATAAAAACATTATTTTATTTAATTTTATAATATAGTTTTATATTATGTAACTAATTATATATATAAATGTGTATCATATACATGTTTTTAAGAGTGTGCATGTGTAACATAGCAAACCATGCAAGGTTTGATATGCCCATGTACAAGTGTTGGATTTACACCGCAACAGACATGTTAGCCCTTATATTATACAAATATATCGACCGAATGTATACTTATATACTTCAATTTATATATACCAAATGTAACAAATATATATATATATATAATTCATAATATATATAATTATTATATGTATATGTAAAATCACTAAAATATATATAATAAAATTTATTTATTTATTTTTTTGTAAAAACCGAAAACAAATTTAACCTTTTTTATAAATTTATAATATATATATATATATATGTGTATGTGTGTGTATAATATACTTATAAATAGATTAATTAGAAATATATATATATATATATATGAATGAATTATGTATATGTGTATATATATTCTTATCTACTCATGGCAAAATTGTGTTTTTTCCTATTTTGTTTTATTTATAAAATTAATTTTTCAATCGAGAATTAATAATATTAAATAAAAAATGTTTTTGAAAATATAACTTTGTGTTAAGTATTTTATAAAAAATCTAGATGATATTTAGCATTCAAATATTCTAATATATATTTTATAATTTAAAATCAATTTAAAATTTAAATTATTAATTTTAGTATTTTATATTAATATTTAATTTGTATATAAAAAAAACTTTGCTACCGAAGACTTATCAGATGCGAAATTGATTTATAAAATTTAAATTATATTTTATATGATATATTCATTTATTTATTAGATTTATTTAAATGATTTTATTTTAATAATATCATGTATTAAAAAAAATTTATGATGAAAAACATTTTAAATATAAAATTATTTATGTGTAATTTTTAAAACATATTTTGTATAATATAATATTTAATATTTAAATTATAAAGATTATATTAATTAAATAATATATATATTAAATTAATTAAAATAAATTTTTTATTTTATGTCGTGATTATTAAAAGGTACGTATATAATTATTTTTTAATTACATAAGCATATAAACAAACAACCATTCTAAATGTGATGATATACGGATGCGATAGATTCATCACCTATTGATCTAAACATCATATGATATATTGATGAAAGAACATTATTATATAATTACTAATCGGATAATTTCCTTTCACCAATGCCAAAGAGACCACTCCTTGAAGCATTGAAATAAACACTTGAATCAAACTTCCAATTCTGAAGGTGGTATCTCCCAAATTGAAGACCACCGACTATCGAATAATGATTATTTTTATTTGATTTGAGTTTGTTGATGGAGGAGAGGAGAGGATGAATTTCAGCGAAAAATAGAGAGGGTGGAGGCTCCAAAAAGTAGTAAATGAGTGAGGGTTATGATACTTTTATAAAGGAGAGATTAGAGAGATAAGTTACGATCAAGATTCACTTTTCTCTCTTACTCATTCTCTTCCTCTTATCCATCTAAACCCAAGCTTCTCTTGCCATCTTATGTCCGCACCCTACCTGGTCTATTATGACCGAAATACATATGCCCCTATTTGGGCTTCAGACCCACTTCAAGCCCGAACAAATTATATCACATTTAAATCCAATTTAAACTTCTATCGATATCGTATATAGATTAATATACTTATAACTATTGTAAACATATTTAATATTGTTCAATAAATCAAAATAAAATTTTATAACTAATATTTCATAAATATAAATTAATTTATTATAATTATAAATTAATTAAATCATGTGGTCAAAGAAGTATTCAACGTTTTGGTCGTGCGACTCTTTAGGTGTAAATTTGGTTAGCGATTAATATCGAACCATTCAAATATTAACATTCACACGTCACTTAGTAGGTGTGTGACAGTTTAGCCAAATTTATCGCTTACTTAGTTTCGGTAAAATCCAATTTTACTTTGTTAAGCATTACCAGGTTGTAATTATTATATACACCAATTCTCTTCGTTAAAACTATATCACTTCGGACTTATGGAATTTGGTAACAGTCAAAATTTCAATATCGTTCATATTCAACTTTATGGTGTAAACAGAAAGTCCTTGGTGCAAAAATAACAATTATTATTAATCGAACTACTCTAGCTAGAGATTTTACTTTGAGTTGACTTTAATTAACCGCGATATTAATCCCATATAACTGAGGAGACGAATCTTATTTTGAATAGTATTTCACTTCCAACACTTCCACTTGACCCAACTATAATCACTCGATAGATGTTGTGCTACGATTCGATTATAATCAAACTGGAGCTTTCATATTGAAGGTCAACATTATTCTCAAGTCGAGAGAATTGTGTAAATTAATCACATTAATATTTTCTATTTGATCTTAGTTATATTAACTAGCAAAAAACTATCGAGTGAGCCGTCCTATAATTATCCAATAACTATCAGCGTATAACCTCTCGGTGCCCCAACTAGTCATGAGTAATACGCTGCCCAACATTTGGAGAGCATTACACACTCTAGTTTCTATGGATGAATCAATGTCCAGTCTAGATTCATCTTGACTAGGAATATTTAAAACGATGTGTTTATTATATCGTGATACATCACTCATAATTACAACCATTTGTAATTACTATCACAAACACACCTTTTATGGATTTTCTATTAAATATTTAATTAAACATTTAATTTATTTAAAATCCATTATAACAAATATATAACAGATGAAAAACACCTTTATTATGAACGAGAATTGATTACAGAGTTAATAATTTACAGAATTGTCCCTAGGGCATACCCCTAACTCTATTAATCTCCTACATGCACTTGGGAGCAAATTATGGAATCTCAATCCCATCCCTTCAATCAGCTTCTCGAGAGCTGATTGAGATAGACCCTTAGTGAATGGATCCGCTATGTTTTCCTTAGTATCTATCATTTATATCATGACCTCTTTCTTCTCAACGAATTCTCTAATAAGGTGGAACTTCCAAAGAATATGACGTGACTTCTTATGTGCCCTGAGTTTCTTTGCAATCTATATCATCGCAGTGTTATCCTAGAACAATGCTATTGGATTCTTAATATCAGGAATCACTTCGTGCTTACTTAAAATTCTTGCGCATCAGATTGCCTCTTTAGCTACTTCTTTAAAGGACATGTACTTGGCCTCCATCGTTGAATCAGCTACTGTTTCTTGTTTAACTTCCCTAACCAACGGTTCTACCATTAAGCGTAAAGACATAACTAGACACTGATTTACTATAATCTATATCACTTTGAAAGCTCAAATCTGTATACCTCTCATAAGGAGGTCTCCATTCCCATATATTAGGAATAAGTCTCGTGTATTTCTTAAATACTTCAATATACATTTTACGGTTATCCAATGTTTTCCTTCAGGATTAGACTGGTATCGGCTTACGCATCCTAATGTGTATGCCACACCCGATCTAGTACATAGCATAGCATACATTATGGATCCTACGGCTGAAGCATAGAGGATCCTCTTTATATGCTCTTTTTTCTCAACGGTGCAAGGAGTTTCCTTCTTAGGAAGGATGATTTCAAATTGCATTGAAATGTTTGCATGTTTGGAATTCTCCATATTAAACCTTTTCTATATAGTATATATATGGGGATTGGGACAATCTCAATAGCCTCTTCGATCCATCTCTATAGATCTTTATACCTAGTATATAGGCTGCTTCTCCCAAATCTTTCATGGATAAATTCTTGGAAAGCCAAGCTTTCATTGATTGCAATAACAAAGTGTCATTGCCAATCAATAATAGATCATTGACACACAACACTAAAAATACGATGGCTTTACCTTGTTCCTTTCTATATACACATGTTTCCTCTATGTTCTGATAAAAACCAAACTATTTGATTACCTTATCATAACACTTATTTCAACTCCTTAAAGCTTGTTTAAGTTAATAGATGGAGTTTAACAACTTGCAAGCCTTGCCTTCACTCCCACCGACCACAAAACCCTTGGGCTATGACATACAGACAGTTTCTTCTAAATCACCATTTAGAAATGTCATCTTCACATTCATCTACCAAATTTCATAGTCGTAGAATGCTGCAATGGCCAGCACAATCCGAATGGACTTAAGCATGGCTATGGATGTAAAGGTCTCATTATAATCAACACCTTGAATTTAACGAAATCCTTTCGCAACTAGCCTGCTTTATAAGTCTTTACTTCTCTATCTGCATTTAGTTTTTTCTTAAAAATCCATTTGCAGCCGATGGGTGTTATCCCTTCAAGTACGTCCAACAATGTCCGTACTTTGTTTTCATACATGAAATCCATCTCGGATTTCATTAATCCAAGCCAAAGTGTAGAGTCTTTACTGTACAATGCTTGTTTGAAAGATAGAGGAGTGTCGTCATCTAAGATACGGTCCTCCATCTCGCTATCCATGAGAAAACCATATATCTTGCTGGTGTGCAAGATTCCCTACTTGACCTTCTAATATGTTGTGTGTTATCGTATATCGGTAAACTCGGTCCTTCCATTATTTTAGCCTCAGTGTTACTCTTTCAAATCTCATCCAAGTCTATAACCTCGTTGTTAATTTACTTTGACATAAATTCTTTTTCTAAAAAGACAGCGTGTGGGGAAACAATCACTTTTTGTTCCTTTGTGTTGTAGAAAAATATCCTCTTTAATTCTTGGGATATCCTATAAACTTACACAAAGTTGATCTTGCCTTTAGCTTATTAGGGCCAATGTTATTAACATTGGCCGGACAACTTCACACCTTCAAATAATTGAAGTGGGGTTTCTTCCCATGCTATATCTCATATGGAATCTTAGGCGCAAATTTAGTGGGTACTAAGTTAAGCGTATGCACTTGCGGTTTCCAGTACATATCCCCAATAGGACAGAGGCAAATCAACCTTATTCATCATGGATTGAACTATATATAATAGGGTTCAGCTCCTTCGCTCCGATAAATCATTGTGTTGCGTAGTATAGGGTGGAGTAATCTGAGAGATAATCCCATTATATTTTAAGTACTATTGGAGCTCTTGTCCAACGTACTCGCTTCCTTGATTAGATTGAAGTATTTTAATCTTTTGGTTCATATGATTTTCAACTTAATTCTTATACTCCTTAAATTTCTCGCAGACATTAGATTTGTTCTTCATAAGATACACTTATCTTAGTCTTGAGAAGTCATCCGTGAAGGTAACAAAGTAAGAACTATTATCTTTGATTATTATAGGCATCGTGCCACATACATCACTATGTACTAGCCTTAAGAGTTCAATGCACTTTCATTGCTCCTATTGAAGGGATCATTTTACCTTTGAGACATGACTCACATGTGTCAAATGATTCAAAATCAAGTGACGGGAGAAAACCTTTGGTTTTCAGTTTGTGTAATCATTTCTCACTAATATGACCTGGTTTACAATGCCAAAGATAGTTATCATTTATATTGTTACAAGAACTACTTACAGAATATACATAATTTGTATTAATCACATAAATGCCATTTTCAAGAATAACATCGCAGACTTTATTTCGATTTAAACTAATGTTCATAACATTATTTATACAATGAAATATATATCCAGTCTCAGACAATCTAAAAACAGAAATAATTCCATAAATAAAGTCTTGTAGAAAATAGCAATTATTTAATATTAAAACGAACCCACTAGGCAAACATAAATGAAAATCTCCTACTGCCATTGCATCTACAATAAAACCATCAACAACTTGGAGTCTCATTTTGCTTTTTGCCATGCGATTCCAGTTCGTAAGCTCCTGTAACAGATTAAAAATACGAGTTCCAGATCCTGTATTTAAAACCCAAGACATTTTATTGATTATAAAACTATTTTGAATCATAAATGTACCTAATGGAGCCGCAAAACCGTTATGCTTATTTTCTTTCATAATCATTATATACTCGGGATGGTTTCTTTTGTAGTGTCCTTTCTTGTGATGGTGGTGACATTCACCTTTTATCTGTAGCTTTCTTTCCTTTCTTAATTTTCTTCTTTCCCTCTCTCTTTTAGTTCTTCGGACTGTTCATAGATGATGCCTCACCTTTAACTGCAAGCACATGCGACTGATCCTTAGATTGTGACTCCGTTGGCCTCGACATATTGAGGAGCTTCATGAGATTCATATTAAAATTGTTCGTATTGTAGTTAAGTATAAAGGGTTCATACTGAGGGGTTAATGAACCAAGGATCAAGTCGACATGTAACTCATTGCTTATAGTCACATCTAGTGATGCAAGCTTATCAATATAATCCTTCATCATTAGCACGTAATCATCCACCTTCTGTCCCTTTTGCATTTTGGTGTTGAATAGTTTCTTAGTAGTCTCGAGCCTTGTGGAATGAGAATGCTCACCAAATAGTGCCTTGAGAATATCAAAAATCTCATGGAAAGACATTGATTCATGCTGGCCTTGCAACTGTTTGTCTAGAGTAGATAGCATGAGTACTTAGGTGATTTCAAGGTCAGCAACCCACTTACTATAAGCAACATGCAGGTCTTTGTATTACTAGTGGGAACTTGTCAATGGAGCACAAGTTATAGATGACCAAACTCGCTCATATGTCAGAGCTATCTTTATAGATCGTATCCATTCAACATAGTTGTTTGGATCGATTAATCGATCGCTTTCATTAAAGGTCTTGGATTTGGCATTATTTGCAAGTTTTAACAGGTAGATTTTTAGGACATTAACATAGTAGATATTCTTATAATATCAGTAAGGTTAAACTTTACGTTTTATTTTACTAATAAGCTCCCACTAGTATTTTACGTTTCTCCTAACCCTAAGTTGAAACATAGAAGTCTTTCGACTTCACTAGTAGGTGTTAAGACTCGTATATATAAGAATTCTAATCTTGAGGAAAGCTCAACAAATCATACTCCCACATACGATGGATAATTCCTTATTGGTTGTATCGTATACAACTCCTAACCTGTGGTACTTTGTCCTAATCTCGCCTTTACCTTGAGGAAAGCTCAACAAATAAAGTAGGATTATTCACTCGGACCTACTATTTCACGATGGCCTAGGTATACTGCACATACTTTGAGGAAAGCTAAAAAAACATGTACAATTATTTTGCCTCGTCAATTCAATATACTAATAGTACTACACATAACATCCCTAGCTTGAGGAAAGCTTAACAACAAATGAGTATGCAACTAATTTATTAATATATAATGGATAGAGGACTACATTATATTGAAGATTTATAATCTACAATGTATTATATTGAGTGATATCAACTTATGGAATAATGCATTTCTTAAGAAAGACCCCCGTGATTCAAGTGTCGGACATATCAGAAATCACTGTATACATACATTTACGTATGTATTTATTCCTTAAGTCAATTTAAGGTTTCTTAACGTTCCACCTTTAATTTATACATTCATAACATGTAAGTTTTATTATTGTATAACTTTTATATTTTAATTTACTATATAATCTTATATTAATTAAAATCTTATTTAATTAATTTTAATTAATTAATTCTTTAATTAATTTTATATTATTCTAATATAACATTTATATAGATATTTATTATTACAGTATAACACATATATCATATATATGTGTATGTCATTTAACTAATTTATTAAGCAACAATTTTAATTAAATTATAATTGTTTCAAAATTCATTTTATATATATGCATGTATACTTATGTTATTTAACATTTAAAACAACATAACATATATCATAATAAATAATACATGTATATATTTATTAATTAACTCATTTAATTAATATATTTTACTAACCTTGTTAATAAATTTTAAAATTCAAAATTAATTTATGTCATTTTTCAAACATTTCGTAAATTTTTATTATATTATAACATTTATAATATGTATATATTTTATTTTAAATTTAACTTTTAAATTTAAACTCTTATATTTTTAATTTTCAAACAATTTTGAAAATTAGCCCAAGGCCCAATTCAAATTGGGCTTTCTTTTATTATGGGCAACCTTTGGGCTCATATATCTGTTCGTACCAGGTCGATAGCCAAATAGGGCAGAGTACTCCAAATCCAATCCTTCGACACTACCTTTCTAGACACCCTACTACCTAGGCTGTGAGCTTAATTAGTAAACCCTAACATGTCTAATTTAGAATGCATAGGCTATTGAACTAGACCGTAGTAGAAGAAATGGATGAACTATAATTTTTTTACCATTTTGGATCTTTATTGGGCCTATGAAGTCTATTTATTTAGAATGTTTCTTAATTTTATTTTAAATAAAATCATTATTATTTTATTCAAATTTATAATATATTTTTATATTATGTAATTAATATTATATTATATACGTGTGTATCATATATATACGTATTTATATGTGTGCATGTGTAACATATCAATTAGCGCAAGGTTTGACATGCCTATGCATAAGTTTTGGGATTTACACCGTAACGGACATGTTAGCAGCCCCTCTAGTATACAAATATATAATCCAAATGTATGCTTATATGATTTAATTTATATATACCAAATGTTATATATATATGGAATTTATAATATATATATAATTATGTAAATGTATATGTAAAATCATTTAAATATATAATATGAAATATAATTTCATGTTTTAGTACTTTATAAAAAATCTAGATGATATTTTAACCTTTGAATATTTCAATGTATTTTGTAATTTAAAGTCAATTTAAAATTTAAATTACTAATTTTGTAATTATATTAACATTTAATTTATATAAAAAAAAATTCCTGCCGAAAACTAATCAAATGTGAAATTGATTTTATAAAATTTAAATTATATTTGATATGATATAATTATTTATTTTGTACATTTATTTAGATGATTTGATTTAAATAATATTTACATATATATTTTTTTAACAAAAATTATGTCGAAAAACATATTAGGTATAAAATTATTTATGTATAATTTTTAAAACATATTTGTTAAGCGTTACTCGGTTGTGACTGTTATTTACACCAATTCTCTTCGTTAAAATTATATCTCTTCGAACTTGTGAAATTTAGTAATGGTCAAAATTCCAATATCGTTCATATTCAACTTTATAGTCCAAACATAAAGTCCTTGGTTTAATAATAACAATTATTATTAACCGAACTGCTCTAGCCAGAGATATTGACTTTGAGTTGACTTCAGTTGATCGTGATATTAACCCCATATAACTGAGGAGATGAATCCTATCTTGAATAGTGTTTCACTACCAAAACTTCCACTCAACCCAACTGTAGTCACTCGATAGACGTCGTGCCACGATTTTACTATAATCAAAGCAGAGCTTTTATTGAAGATCGACAGTATTCTCCAGTCAAGAGAACTGTGTAAATTAATCACATCGATATTTTCTGCTTGGCCTAAGTTATATTAACTAGCAGAAAACTATTGAGTGAGTCATTCCATAGTTAAATAACTATCAATGTGTAACCCCTTAGTGCCTCCAACAGTCATGAGTAATACACTGCCCAATATTCAGAGAGCGTTACACACTCTAGTCTTTACAGATGAATCGATATCTAGTCTCAATGCATCTTGACTAGGAATATTAAAAACGACATGTTAATTATATCGTGATACATTACTCATGATCACAACTATTTGTAATTACTATCATAAACACACCATTTATGGATTTTCTGTTAACTATATTTTAATTAAACATTAAATTTATTTATAACCCATTATAACAAATATATAACAGAAAGAAAAACACCTTATTACGAACGAGAATTGATTACAGATTTAATAATTTACAATAAATTATAGAATTGCCGTTAAGACATACCCCTAACTCTATCAGTGCATCCTTGAAGCTAGCCAACTTGGCTAGCGAATCGGCCTTTGAGTTCTCCTCCCTAGGGATATGTGTTATTGTGTAGTATTTAATATCATTGAATAGTTCCAGAACCTTCAACAAATAAGGGGCTGGCATTGCTCCCTTAGCATGAAATTATTTCTCCACCTACCAGACCACCAATTGAGAGTCACACACACACACACACACACACACATATATATATATATGCAAAGTTTTGACTCCCAATTCCTTCGCTATCTTGAGTCTCGCGATTAGCACTTCATATTCCACCTTATTGTTTGTTGCAGGGAACTCAAGTTTCAGGGAATAACAGATTGATCATTCCTCAGAGGTTACCAAAACCACTCCTGTTCCTAAGCAACGTTCATTGGATGCTCTGTCTATTTATAACTTCCATTAAGCGCTTTGCTCCATTTTCTATTCTCTCTCATCCTGGGTGCTAAATTTGGCAATGAAATTAGCCAATGCTTGTCCTTGGATCACTCTCCTGGGATGAAATGATATATCATATCGTCTTAATTCGATGTTCCACTTTAACAACATTCCCGAAGTCTTGAGTCGATGTAGTACCCACCTTAGAGGTTGGTAAGTCAGTGCCTTGATTGGATGAGCTTGAAAGTAGGGATGGAGTTTCCTTGTTGGAATCAACAACCAGTAGGCCAATTTTCAACCTTTAGATGATTTCTTTTAACTCCCTTTAATCTCCTGCTGATGTAATACACCGGCCTTTGGACCTTGGCTTCCTCGTGTACTAGAGCAACACTTAAAGCATGGGGATATATGCTAAATTAACAAATAGATCTCCAAAGCCTTTGATAAGACAGTTAGTCTTTCTAGATGGTTAAGTAAGGCCTGAAAAGCGTCCTTACACTCCTGCACCCAGACAAAATTTCTTTTTCCCTTTTGAGTGCATCGAAGAATGTACACTTGTCTGTAGCATTTGAAATAAATCGAATGAACGCGACTATTTTCACTCAGGCTCTACACCTCCTTTATCGTCTTTAGGGCTTCAGCATTATTTAAATCCTCAATTTGCTTTGGATTGGCTTCTATGCCCCTTGAGTTTACTATCAAATCCAAGAATTTTCCAAACACGACCCTGAACAAGCATTTCAAAGGGTTGAGCTTCATCCTATACCTTTGGAGCATGCCAAACATTTTTGAAAGGTCTTCCAAGTGGTTCACCGACCGCTGTGACTTCACCAGCATATCGTTCACATAGACCTCCATTGTACACCTGATTTGATTCTTGAACATCGAATTTACCAATCTCTGATAGGTTGCTTATGCATTATTTAGACTAATGGCATTGGAATTTCATTGGAATTTGGTTGTAGCCGGAATAAGCATCCATGAAAGATAGTAGTTTATGGTCGATTGTTGAGCCCACTAGCTAGTCAATCTTTGACATCGTGAAGTTTCTTTAGGGCACGCCTTATTCAAGTCTGAATAGTCGATGCACGTCCGCCATTTTTCGTTAGACTTCTTGACCGACACTGGGTTGGATACCTATTAAGGTATAGAGCATGCGGATAAAGCCGGTGGCCTTTAGCTTATCTACTTCTTCCTTTACCACAGCGGATCACTTTTGATCCAGGCTATGATTGTTTTTGCTTCATAGGAGGATATTTAGGGTTCACATACAATGCGTGGTATGCTATCTTCGACGATATTTCACACAAATCTGAATGTGTCCAGGTTAACACATCTAGGTTTTCCCGAAGGAACCCTACCAACTCCTTTTTCATCTTTATACCGAGTTGATATCTGCTCTTCAGGACCCAAGTAAGGTCATCCTAATAGACCAGAACATTGATCGTCAACTTAGATAGGCCGCCTTCGCATTATGGCTCTTTCCTCAAATCCATAGGTTTATGGAAGGATTTTTTTTTTGGATTTAGCCTTGTTTTAAAACTAATTATCGAAAATAGCCCAGTATTAAAAGTAATATCAGATTTAGCCCTGTTTTGGCCAGCTCAGCCCCGAGCTGGCCAAAACATACTGGCGACTTTTCAAAAGTCGCCAGTTTTTTTTTGCCCATAATACAGGCGACTTTTGGGAAGTCGCCCACTGGCGACTTCCCAAAAGTCGCCCGCTTATTTTTAAAAAAATGGGCGACTTTTGGGAAGTCGCCAGTTGGCGACTTCCCAAAAGTCTCCCATTCGGGGCTTTGCAGCATAACCAGAGCCCCCCTTCCTTCCTTCCTCATTCTTAACTCTTCCTCTCCAATTCCAAAAAACCCCAAAACCCTATATTGGGCGAGCAACATGCAATTTGAACCGCTCCATGTACTTTCTAGCTAGCTGATCAAATGAAGATATAGACCTCGAAAGTAGTCGAGTAAACCACATCGTAGCGACTCCTTTTAGAAATAACGGAAAACATTTGCAACGCACGATGTAACACCCCATAAAATTAACAATAATTAAATAATTAATAAGGCTTCAAAAATAGAATTTGAGCAAACGTAGGGATTTGTCAACGAAACTTGCACCAATATGTTGGTGAAGATTTCAAGAGCAACTTTCATACTTGGAGTTTTGCGATCGGAGCTCAAACGAAAAAGTTATTAGCATTTGAAGTTTCTAAAACGAAAATAATTAAAAACGAGAAAAATGAAAGAAATATTATTAAATGCGAGACCCTATGGTCGACCTCCTTAATTGGGCCAATCAATGCTTATAAAGGCGGTCGACCAGTCGGGGTGGCGGCTAGGGTTTGAACCTGATCCAAATGGCTCGAATTTAATTATTTTAATCTAACAGTTACGATTGATTCTAGTGCCTATAAATATAGGTCTAACCCCTCACTTCTCTTCTCATATTTTACGATCAAAGCAACAAAGCTTTGCCATTTTCCCTTCTCCGCTATTTCTACTAATTATATTATATATAATCGGAGAAGAGCCGAAAATAAAAGATAAGAAGAGAAGGAGCGAATCAATACTGCGAAAAAAGGTAAATTTCTATAGTTATAAATCTAGATTCCTCTTGACTCCAAATCTCTTCTCAGATCTGTAATTCTAATAGTATGTATATACCTTATTATACATATTTTTTTGGATTAGAATGGAAAATCAGTAAAGTAAAGGGATGAATTCGGATTTAGAAGATTTGGAAAGCTCGAAAGGTGAGTGGAAAATTATATAATTTATTAATGACATTGAAATTTATATCATTGTGTTTTATTTAAAATTATGTGTATGCAAGATCTATGGAGTTGTAGGCTTAGGAAGATGAAATATCGCCTACATATTCCGTAAGTTACGTAATTGGAATATGAATGTTATTTACCCCAAAATTTGGTAATTTGAAAAGAAGTCCCTAAATTTTTTAAAATTTAATGTTGATACGGTTGTAAGGTTTATTCCATATTTATGATAATTGGGTTGTAAATTGTCGGTATAGATTTTGTTAACGGTAAAAAGTGAACGCTAACACCCGGTGTGTGTAATAGGATTGTGAAAGCACCACCCGTGTGACGGGAACAGAAATCAAGCAGGAAAATAGCCGAAATGCAGTAAATGAACAACAGATTTATAGTGGTTCGGCCCGTAATTGAGCCTACGTCCACTTTATAGTCTCTTATTGCTGATTCGGTTACAATTTGATACAAATCTCTTCAAGAAATAGTACAATTCGATCACAAGAAACAATCTTGACTACTAGCTCAATCTTCGACGGTGAAACTCGATGAATCCATGTCGGATGTAAGGAATTTCTCTCGAAGCTTGTTGTAGTGTCACGAATGCTTGAAGGATCCTTGATTGCTGAATGAATGAAGAGTTTGACGGAGTAACAGCGCTGTAGAAATGATTTGCCAAAAGTCCCCTCCATGTTGGAAGTGATGGGGTATATATAGGAGCAGATTTCTGGGCAGGAATTCTGCCTAAGTCTTAGGTCGCGTACGACCTTAGTTAAGTCGTAGGTCGCGAGCGACCTAAGCTAGGTCGCTGTCCCTTTGCGGCTCCAGAAGTTAGCTGGTAAAGCTGTGCTTAGCTTCATTTGATCAAGTAGTAGGTCGTAAGCGAGTTAAAGATTAGCTGTCTGAGCTTTAGGTCGCTGGGTGCTGAACATGCTTTAACAGTTAGGTCGCTAGCCTCTTTAGGTCGTCAAGTCCCTTAGGTCGCTAACTACCTTAGGTTGTTAAGTCCTTTAGGTCGCTAGCTACCTTAGGTCGTTGAGTTCCATAGGTCGCAATCCTTTCTGTTGCTAGGTCGCGAGCCTCCTATGCTGTTAGGTCGCAAGGCCTTTCCATCCTTAGGTCGCGAACTTCTTATGCTGTTAGGTCGCGAGATCCTCCTGGATCTTAGGTCGCAAGGCCTTTCCATCCTTAGGTCGCTGAACTTCTTATGCTGTTAGGTCGCGAGATCCTCCTGGATCTTAGGTCGCAAGGCCTTTCCATCCTTAGGTCGCTGAAGATCTCTTAAGTCCTTAGGTCGCAATGCTTTCTTACAGTTAGGTCGCAAGCCCTTCCTTAGGTCGCTGAAATAAAAGGATTAACATTTGCC
This sequence comes from Allium fistulosum, assembly GCA_030737815.1. Taxonomy (NCBI): domain Eukaryota; kingdom Viridiplantae; phylum Streptophyta; class Magnoliopsida; order Asparagales; family Amaryllidaceae; genus Allium; species Allium fistulosum. Next base: position 1,032,738,431 of record CM060902.1, read on the forward strand.
CCTCGAAGCATATGACTATGCCATAGGTCGCATGCTTCGATTTACCCTCGCTAAGTCGCAAACGACCTAGAGCTTTTACGCGCCTGTTCGCCTCCCACTCTTAGCTTCATATAAATTGATTAGGTCGCACCTTCTCCCTTACTCTACTGTTTTGAACCTCCATCGTCATTAGCAGTTTTTCAAGCTTCCAGAGACAAATTGGACCCAATCAGCCAACGATTCCTCCTCACCAATCATAATTCGTAAGTGGATCGGCTTTTATTCATCCATAATCATCACTCGATCACGAATCGCTGTTACCTGTCCCAAGCTTAATTTTATGCATTGTGCTTTCTGAACGGTTGTTTCCAATGACTTTTTGCTTGTCAATTGACGCGCCGTGGCGATTCATGATCGTATGAAAGCCTTTTACTACGGATCTGTAGGGTTTGCAATTGATTCGCTGGTTAATTGGTGGTGTGTTGAGGTAGAACGAAGGGGAAGATCAATTCTTCTGGTTTGGCGGTATTGGGTTATCGGATTCAATGTGACATTGCTTGGAGAGGAAGTCACCAGCCTACCAGATTTGAACGACCTAGGAGTTTGGTCGCGTGGGGAAGCTTAGCGACTTAAGCTTTTTGCGATCTGACAACATTTGCGACCTAGAGAGTTCTTCAACCTTAAACAATTGTGCACGACCTAGGACTTAGAGAAAATTGCCCCACCTTAATCCATTCAGTCACAACGTGCGACCTACAGAAATCCTGACTCATGATAGGTCGCTGAACGACCTAATACTTAGACAATTGTTCACAGTCTTGAACTTTCAACCTGAACAACATAGCATAAGAACACTGCAACCTGTGTTAGGTCGTAAGCGACCTAACACTTAGAACTTTGAACAGCTTTTGACTAATTTTCTGAACTTGAATTATTTTGGGCTTTGCACTTCTTCTCGGATTGCCTCAACTTTAATGCTAATAACCTGTTTAGAAGCAACATTCACAGAAAAATGGGACGAATATACTGCTATTGATTGCCCACATCAAACAACAGATTAGTTGACAAAGAAAACCAAACTTAAATGAACTTCGTGAATGAAATGCTGTGAACTAACAAATCTAAGTGAAGTATTAAAGCAAAATTGAAGTGATCAACTAAAGCTGATTTATTTGCTTCAACGCAACACTATTCTTGGACTTAAGATATTAAGCCCTGAAACTTTATAATTGACAAGTATCAATTAGTTTAGTTTCATTTACATTTGCTCGTTATTGTATTAGTTTTGCACAACACTTCACTCTTTTTAGGAAACGTGCACCTTAATATTTGATCGTCCAGTTCCTTGTGTAGAATGGAATCTCAACAGGAAGACTTGGAAATAGCCGGAGAAGCTTTTCCAATTGCTACTCCACTAAATGATCCTCCGGAAAGGACTTCTACTACTCTAAGTCATAAAGTCTTCCGACAACTGTGCATCCAATTTGGCATTGCCGAAGCAGATGCTTTACTTCCTGGGCCAAGCGACACTGCTGACAGGCCGCCTCTTGGCTTTGTTGCTGTGAACCGGCAGATGTGTTCAAGTGGAGCCATTCCTCCATTTAATGACTGTCTTCGGGAACTCCTCCTTCGGCTAACTATTTCTCCCTTTCAACTACACCCTAACGGATACTCCATCCTGTTGGGATTGTGTGTGCTTTTCAGGAGAACGTTGAACCGTTTTCCCTCTTTTGATGAAATTCGTTTCTTGTGCACATTTGCAAAGAACAAAGACCATCCTTCTATCATACTTGTGAGGAGTGCTAGGAATCGCAAACTAATTCTAGACTTGCCTGAAAGTGCCCACGGATTCTTGACTCAATTCTTTTATGTTCGCTGTCCTCCGGGATTTTATGCTATTTGGAGAGTCGGAAGTAAGATTACCTTTTACCGATTCATTTTTCTAGATTTTTCATAATTCGAACCATCAAATGCTTAATTCCATTCTTTCTTCGTGCAGCACTTCCTTCTCTTCTTCGAGATACCAGCCGTAAGTCGATTTTAGATACTTTGAGTGCTGTTGACGTTGAAGAGAGGAGCGCCAAATTCTTGCTGAAAGATGAATTTCTGCACCAGTTTGGCCTTTTACATCCTTCTAGATCGACTCAGATTCATGAAATTTCAAGTTCTGATGCGGAAACGTTAGTTGCTTCAGATTCCCAAGCAGAGGCCTCGAATGCCCCAGCTTCCGTAGAAGAAACTGCATCAGAAGCACCCGTCGTGGAAGCTGTTTTGATAAAATGTTCCGCATCTATCGATGTTGTATGGTCAATTAACAAACCGGCACTTGCCCCAATTATTGAGGAGGAAGAAAATCCTCGAATTTCTGAAAAATCAATTGATACAGAGGTTGAAAAAGAGAAGTCTGCTGAACACTTGGGTGATGACACCTTTGATGGCTTGAGCGATATCATGATAACTTCTTAAGAGCTTTTTGGGGATAACAATCCAAAAGCAACTTCTCCCATTGTCGAGGCGACTTCCACTTTTAAACAAACCCGGATGCCTACCACGCCAGTCGTCTCTGTTTCCACACTAAAGCGTGGTCTGTAGTTTGGCGCATGTAGCTTGCACGCCACACACACTTAGGATTTTTCAGCACTTATAAACATTTATCCTCTTTCTCCTGGAAATTTCTAAACTTTACTCCTTTTTTGCTTTCAGGTTCTCCAATGGGGCGTACAGGTTCATATTATGACTCATTCAAGTGCCGTGGAGGCCGCGGCTCCTATGACTTTAGGAAGCACCTTGATACCCCAAAAGAAACAGATGAAGAGAGGGCTCGAAGGAAAGCCCAGGAGAAGCGGGATTACGATCAGCGGCAAAGAAGGAAAGATGCCGAGCGATATGACTCTTCGCATAGAAGTGACTACTCTCATAAGCGGAAGTCTTACGATGATAAGGGAAAAACTCAGATTGCCGACGAACCGAGCAAACGATCTAAACCGATTGACGCGTCTGAAATTTCTGAAAAGACTGACGCTCCCATTCCTTCCGATATTCTAGCCAGCTCTCCTCCTCTGAAGAAATCTGACATTCAGACTATCATTAACAGACCGCAATATCAAGTCAAGGACGGCCCCCCAACACTTCAGAGCCGTTTTCCGAATTGGTGCCTAAAAGGGGTGTGCTTTGACTTGGACTTAGTTCCGATTGATAAGCAAGACATGCTTAGCAGTCTTGACGCAGTCAGGCTTAATATCGAGAGGATGTCGCAGTGGCAGAAGCTTGTCGATGAACTCCAAAGAGTTAATCGTGCAAACCTTGAGGCGATGCTGACTATGGAAAACGACAAGGCGGAGTGGGACAAAATTTGCAAACAGCATAATGTCGAGATGACAAATATTGCTGATGGTTATGCAAAACTTGAGTCCAAGGTTAAAAAACTTAAGGAAGATCTTGCTTCTTCTTCTGCATCTCATACTCAAAAAGAAGAAGTCTTTCAAAAACAAGTGCGGGATGCACATGCTGCACAGAGAGATGTCGAAATGAAGCTTGCCGCTGAACAGCATATTACTAAGAAATACCGCACAGAAAACGCCGATCTGCGGGAAAAAGTCACCTCCCAAAACGTAGAGATTGAGTTACTAAAGTCTCGACTTACTAAAGCTGAGGCAGAGCGTGATGAGGCTACCGCTGGCCGGGTTGCTGCCGTTGCCGAAAAGGAAGCGGCTGAGCAATCACATGAGGCGTCGAAAGCAGACATCAGCTCTACCTTATTCGACTTTTATTTACACAGCGTTCTGGGTCGTGGGAGCCTCTCTTTTCTTGGTCCCGGTTATGAAATTACATTGGCTGAAGTGTGGGAAGTCGCAATGGATATGCTTGGCGGGGCTGGCTATAATGAGTTGGAACTTGAGGAGCGCTATCTCGATGATGAGGCTCGTGCCGCTCTTGTTAAGGGGAAGGAGCAACTTGCCAAAATACGAGCTGAAACAACGGGAGAAGAGCCTCCAAAAGAAGAAGCTCCTTTAACTGCCCCCGTTCATACTTCCACTTCAGCCGACGTTAATATTATGGATTCCAGCTCTCATTCTTTACATCTAGCTAAAGTTGCTCAAGAAACTGCAACTACTCCTACTGAAGATGAGGCACTGGATGATATTGAAGCCGAGAAGTTTGAGGTTGATATTGCAAAGCCAACTCCTCCATGTACTTTTGGCGTCGTCTCGGGTCCAATGGACCAGTCATTTGACTTAGCCGAATTCGATGACCTTCTTACTTGTTACTTAAACTTTGGTGAACCGATGCCTTCTTTATTTTCGGGGGATGTTGATTTTAACTTCTTTTCTTCTACAGCGGAGGCACCAAGCACTGCACAAGCTTTCACTCCTTCGGTTGCCGTTCCTCCGTCTTCCCAAATTACTCCTCCTTCTGCTTCCCAACCGGGATCACAGGCAGAGAAAATCGAAGCTCTTCAAGGCTTGGATGATCCGGCTGCTTCTCAGGAGCAGAAGGCGGAGGATTTGGAAGACATTGAGAAGACCCCGCAGCGGTCTATTGATGACGATACGAAGCTTTCAACATTGCTTGCTACTCCGGGGAGCGAGTCTTCTTCAAAGAGGAAGGGGAAGCGTGCTGTAAGGAAAAAGAAGAAGACTTCCACTGAAGAGGAAGCAGCTGTTGATCTGGCTGTACCGCTTTCTCCTTCTGCCCCTACCCGTTCACAACGACTTCAAAAGCTAATCATTAGGCCGGGAAAGGGCTCCAAAGGTGTTGAGAAGAAGGAATAATCAAGCTGGATTTTCTACTTATTATTTTTGCTCTTTGCATGTACTGACCGGGGATTGTGCGGGTACCGGTCCCCGCTTTTGCTTGTTCGAGATATCTGCATATGTAAAGAATTTTTATAGTACTAAATAAAACAATTATTTTACATGTACAAACTCTTATGTATGTGAGAATGCATTTGTTTTTTATTTTTAGTGTAGAACAAACGATTCTTTTCACTTGTACAAACTTTTTGTTTATGTTTAAGAATGCATTTATCCCACAGCTTTTTCGCGTGATATTGTTATGTGCTTGTGGTATGTTGCTTGAATACTGCTTTTTATTGTTGTAGCCGTATCATATGATATTGCCCCTATACCACAAGTGCATTACAATATCTTTTGCTTTTAGCGAGAACTGTACTCTTATTTTTCATAGAATAACTATTCCGTCTTTGAGGGAATGATTATTCTACTTAAACGGAGCGTGTCTCATTTTCGGATAAGTTTTCACGCTTCAACCTTCGGAAATGTTTACTTCATGCTTTTGAGAAGTGAATTCTCCTACGCGATGAAGCGAATCTCAGAAGAAGATATTACTTAGCACTTCGATTTCTGGGGAAGTGTTTTTTTTTAGATGAGCAAGTAGGTCTTCCTTAAGAACCGAAGTGTGCCTCTAAGGAGGGCTTTATTTTGGTATTTTTGAGGAGTAGCATGTAGACTCCGAAGAGTAGCATTATGCTTTGTGGAGTATTGTTGTGCCCCCGGAGAGGTCTTGTGCTTCCAAAGAAGTCTTGATTTTGGTCTCCGAAGAGAAGCAATGTTGGTCTTCGAAGAGAAGCAATTTTTGTATTTCTACTCGGGTGAAGTGGGTCTCCGAAGAGAAGCATTTTGCACTTTTACCCTGGTGAAATGTGCCTCCGAAAAGGGCTTTTACCTCCGAAGATGGCTCGTGCCTCCGAAGAGGGCTCGTGCCTCCGAAGAGGGCTCGTGCCTCCGAAGAGGGCTCGTGCCTCCGAAGAGGGCTTGTGCCTCCGAAAAGGGCTTGTGCCTCCGAAGAGGGCTTGTGCCTCCGAAGAGGGCTTGTGCCTCCGAAGAGGGCTTGTGCCTCCGAAAAGGGCTTTTGCCTCCGAAGAGGGCTTGTGATTGCCTGGAAGTTACTTTCTCATGGTCAGAGGTCTACGGGGCGAGCGCAAGTTGCTTGATTGGATGTTTGCTTGCACAAACGATCGCAATTAACTAACAAGGTGCCCCTTTGGTAGTCCCACCGATCTTTTTGATTGAGTAAAGCACTCCCATTTATTGGCGTGCCTCGTTAGAGGGCTTTGGTTGGTTGGTGATTTTCTCTCATCATCTGCCCATTAGCGATCTCTTATCATCATTTCCAAGCACATCTTTTTTCCTTTTGCGAGTAAATTGCTTTATCCGAAGGAGTGTACTTCACTGTTGAATGACTTCACGAGACAAACGCGAGTTATCTAGTTGGATGCCCGTTCATAACGACAATCTCAACTAGTGAACAAAGGTTTGTCCCAGTGAAGTCGCCAACTTTTTATGTGAAGTTTTCCTTGCGTAGGATTTGAGTTTGGAATTTTTGTTGTTTGGTTTTTGTGCAATAGCTGATTTATAGAGGTCGCTTAGCTTTGTGATGAGCAAGCCTTGTTATAATGTCCTGCAATTTTGAATCGATATTTTAGCGATACATTTAAAATATTTACATATCGAAATAAAACAGGCATTATGAAATAGTAAAGAACACAAGATTTATAGTGGTTCGGCCAAGAATCGGGCCTACGTCCACTTTATAGCTTTCATTCATTTACACTGATTTACAATATTTCACAATACAACTGATACATTCATCATCATTTTACAATTTTGAGCAGAGCTCTTTTCAAGTAAAATAAGGGCGCAAATGGTTGCTGTTCCAGGACCTTGGAATTGGATCTCCTTCAACAGTTATGAGTTTGAAAGTGCCATCAAGAAGTTTAGTGCCTATGACATATGGCCCTTCCCAGTTTGGCCCAAACACACCAGTTGCTGTCATGATCCTTTTCAAAACCAAGTCTCCGATTTCAAAGCTGCGTTGGCGAACTTTGGAGTTGAAATGCCTGGCTATTCTCTGCTGATGAGCTGAAACTCTGAGCCTAGCTTCCTCTCTTTTCTCATCAAGAAAATCGAGCGCTTCAAGTTGCAGTTTTTCATTTTCGGTTTCATTGAAATGAACTCTTCTATGTGAAGGAACCTCTACTTCTACTAGAATCATTGCCTCAGATCCGTATGCCAGTGAAAATGGAGTGTGCCCGGTCGTAGTTTTGTGAGTAGTTCTGTACGCCCATAGTGCTAATGGAAGCCTATCAACCCAACCACCTTTTGCTTTTTCAAGTTGCTTTTTGATAGTTGACTTGATGATCTTGTTAACTGCTTCCACTTGCCCATTTGCCTGCGGATGAGCCACTGCTGAGAAGCTTTTTCGAATTCTGAACCGTTTGCAAAAATCCTGGAATTCTTCACTTTCAAATTGAGTGCCATTGTCGGTGATTATCTTCTGTGGCACACCATATCTGCAAATGATATTCTTTGTTACAAAATTTATCATCTTTTTAGAAGTGATGGTGGCCAAAGGTTCAGCTTCGGCCCATTTGGTGAAATAGTCAACGGCGACAATAGCATATTTAATTCCTGATTTAGCGATCGGCAATGGTCCAATCAGGTCTATTCCCCAAATGGCGAATGGCCATGGGCTGACCATTTGTGTGAGTTCGGTGGAAGGTGCTCTTGGGATTTTTGCAAATCTTTGGCATTTGTCACACTTCCTGGAGTAAGCTGCAGCATCTCGATTAATATCCGGCCAGAAATACCCATATCGGAGAATTTTCTTTGCAAGTGTTTGACCACCTGAATGGTCTCCACATTCTCCTCCGTGCACCTCTGCTAAGATTGTCTTGGCTTCTTCTTTAGTTACACATCGGAGTAGTGGGATTGAAAATCCCCGCCTGTATAATCGGCCATCTTGAATTATATACCTTGACGCTTTTCTCAATAATTTTCGACGTTCCTTAGAACTTTCTGGCAGAGAACCACTGAGTAAGTATTCTTTGATTGGAGTCATCCATGATTCATGCTCTTGAGACGTAGTCATAATCCAATCAATATCCATTTCATCAATGCTTGGAGCTGACAGAACTTCTACAGGAACTAATCCCAGCAATTGAGCTTCTCCGGAACTTGAGTACTTTGCTAAAGAATCCGCCTTCATATTTTCCTCTCGGGGTATGTGGCTTATTGAGTAGTGATCTAAATCATTGAGGAGTTCGGAAGTTTTTGTCAAATATGCAGGCAAATTCCCTCCTTTGGCTTGAAATTCCTTCTTCACCTGGCAGACAATAAGCTGAGAATCACTGAAAATCTGTATCACTTTGATATTTAATTCCTTGGCGATTTTCAATCCAGCAATAAGGGCTTCATATTCTGCCTCATTGTTTGTTGAAGGAAATTCCAGTCTCAATGCATAACATAGTGATCGTCCTTCGGGAGTTTCGAGCACAACTCCTGCCCCAGAACAATAATCATTTCTCGAGCCATCAACATACAACTTCCACTGTGTCGGAATGCAGTCAGTTGTTTCTTCCTTACTGTCACCTTTGTCAGTGGATTCTGCAATGAAATCTGCTAAAGCTTGTCCGTTTATTGCTCTTCGGGGATGGTAAGTGATGTCATATTGGCTGAGTTCTATGTTCCACTTCAAGAGACGACCCGAAGTTTCAGGACGATACATGACTTGCTTCAAAGGTTGATCAGTCAGGACCTTGATAGGATGAGATTGAAAATAGGGTCTCAACTTCCTGGAAGCGATTAGCAGACAATAAGCAAGTTTTTCTATCTTTGAATAATTCATCTCAGCCCTAGCGAACCGTTTACTGATGTAGTAAACTGGACGTTGTATTTTCATATCTTCTCGTACGAGTGCTGCACTTAAAGCATGGGATGAAATTGCCAAATAGATGAAGAGGTCTTCACCATCTCTAGGCTTGGAGAGGACCGGAGGAGTTCTCATATGATGAATCAGTTGATCGAAAGCATTCTGACATTCAGGAGTCCATTCGAAATTCTTCCTTCCTTTCTTTAGAGCATCAAAGAAGGGAATGCATTTGTCTGTGGCCTTGGAAATGAAGCGACTAAGAGCGGCAACCTTTCCATTGAGACTTTGCAATTCTTTCTTTGTTCTAGGGGCTTTAACTTCTCTTAGAGCTGTGATTTGAGCAGGATTGGCCTCGATGCCCCTAGCGCTCACGATGAAACCCAGGAATTTCCCAGACTCTACTCCGAATGAACATTTCAATGGATTGAGCTTCATTCCGTACTTCCGAAGAATTGAGAACATTTCTGCCAGGTGATCCATGTGGTCTACTGCTTTCTTTGACTTTACTAACATATCATCAACATAGACTTCCATCGTTTTGCCAATCTGAGGCTTGAACATAGCGTTGACAAGTCTTTGGTATGTTGCCCCAGCATTCTTTAACCCGAATGGCATGACTTTGTAACAGTAGAGTCCCACATCTGTAATAAAGCTTGTGTCCTCCTGATCTGGTTCATTCATCATAATCCGATTGTATCCGGAATAGGCATCCATAAAAGATAACAACTCATGTCCAGCCGTCCCATCTACTAGTTGATCGATTCTAGGCAACGGGAAGTAGTCTTTGGGGCAAGCTTTGTTCAGATCTGAGAAATCAATGCATACTCTCCACTTTCCATTTGCCTTCTTAACCAGTACTGGATTTGAAACCCAATTTGGATAAGTGGATTCTTTGATGAAATTATTCTCTAAGAGGCGATCTACCTCTTCCTTTAAAGCTGCTGACCTTTCTGGACCTTGAGTTCTTCTTTTCTGTTTTACTGGTGTGAATTTCGGATCGACATTCAGAGTGTGAACAGCAATTGTTGGAGAGATTCCGCACATATCAGCATGACACCAAGCGAACACGTCCAGATTTGCTTTTAGAAATGATATTAGTGTATTTTGAACTGTTGTACTTAGTTGCGAACCCACATTAAGTACTTTATTTGGGTCTTTGGAGTCGACAGGTATTGGTACCGTAACTTCCACAGGCACCACTCTATTTTCCTCTACACTGGATTTTCTGGGGTCCATTTCTCGCCTTGCACCACTATGCTCACCAGTGCAGGGGCCACCATGTATTTGCTATATGGTTGGGTTTTTGATGCGGAGGGGAGCTGCCGCATCTTTACCCATCTCTCTCTTTCTGGCTTCTCGAAGCTCTATAAGATAGCATTCACGTCCAGCATTTTGATCTCCCTTGATGACACCAACACCATTTTCTGTAGGAAACTTCATAGTTAGGCACCACGGGGCCAAAATGGCCTTGAATGCAGCCAGAGCTGGCCTGCCTAGGAAAGCATTGTAGGCAGAAAATCCATCAACAATCACAAAGGTTTGTTTTCGAGCTACCCTTTTCTGCCCTTCACCAAGTTCCACGAACAAATCGACAGTTCCAATTGGTTGCTGTGGTTCCCCAGTGAAACCAACGATCTTTTGTGATGAAGCCTGAACGTCGGTCATTGGGATCTTCATCTGGTCAAATGTTTTCTTGAAAAGTATATTGCAGGAAGCACCGCAATCAATGAGTACTCGTCTTACTATTGCTGGCCCAATTCCTGCAGAGATAACTAAGGGATCTATGGTGGGAGCTTCAATACCAATAGAATCCCTAGCCTTGAACAAAATATCATTATCCAAAATCTTTTGCTGTTTTAGGGGTGCAGTATTTTCTACAGCAAAAACATCTTCTTCTGCCGGGATATACTTCAAAGCATGAGCATATCGTTCCATCTCACCCCAGCTTTTGCCTGCTGGGTGTGGGCCCCCTGAAATGACGTTGATAACGGGCCTCTCAGATTCTTGTGCCGCAGCACCTTTACTTGAGCCTGACGGCTGATTAGAGGGTTGTTGTCTCTGAGTAGACGAAGATGGATCACTTCTGTTTTTCTTGACATATTGTTGCAGCTTGTTTTCTCTCAATAATTCTTCAATTAAGCTCTTTAAGTGGCGACAGTCATTGGTATCATGACCGGGTTGGTTGTGAAAACGGCAGAACTTTCCATTTCTCATAGCGCCCTTTCCCGGTTTTATCTCAGCCGGTTTGGGATAATCCACAACATCTTTGGTGGCGAAGAAGATATTTTCCAGAGTGTCGGTCAATGGAGTGAAATCTGAGGGTTTGAAGAAGCGAGGTTTCTTTGTATCCTTTTGTTTCTTCCCCTCGTGATTTTCCCTTTTCTGACCTCCGGAATCTTTCTTTTCCGAAGCGGCAGTATTATTTTCCACCTTTGTTGCCACCACCTTCATTGATGCTGGAAGATTTTCCAAGCGTATGAATTCATCAGCTTTCTTGTAGAATTTCTCGAGAGAATTTGGCTCTTTCATCTTCAGCCATTTTCCAAATTCGCTCGATTTGTCGATAGCACGCATCAAATAGGTCAAGATCATCCGTGGCTCTGCGTTATCAACTTCTGCCAGAGCTATATTGAAACGGTTCAGGAATGATTTAATAGGTTCTCCCGGATTCTGTTCAAGACTGGATAATGACATTATGTCCTTTGCCTTTGAAGCGTATGGCCTGAATTGCTCTTTTAACTTTCTAGTCAGATCGGAAAACTGATCTACTGATCGGACAGGAAGTATGGTGAACCAGAGAAGTGCCACTCCTTCCAAATATACTAGGAAATACCGGCACTTGATTTCATCAGTTGCTCTCGCACCGGTCATGTGCCAGTCATACTTATACAAGAATTGGTTTGGATCACTTGTTCCCCGATAAGCAGGAATGGTGGGGGGAACAAATTTTCTAGGAAATTCAGCCTTTAGAATCTTCTCGGTAAATGGAGTCTTGCTTGGCATGAATCCCCATTCACTCTCATCTTCACCTCTCTGCATGCTCTCTTTCATTATTTGCTTGATCATGCCAGAAAGATATTCCTCATTGTTCAAAGATTTTGCGGAGTAAACTTCTGCCATTTTCTCAGATGTTTGCCCGGGCAGATTTTCGTGGAAAATTGGCGATGGTCTAGATCCTTCAGCTCGGAGGGGAGCCCCTTCAGCAGCACCTGATCCCCCCTGAGGAATATTCCTCCCTTCGGAGTTGCGAAGAGCATCAGCGGTGTTTTCTTCATTACCCACTGGTCTTTGGTTGGCACCAAGCAGAGCATTCAGTTTTTCCATCATCAGATTGTTTTGAGTCTCAATCTGTTGGTATAGTCCGGATACAGCAGCGTCTAGCTCCTCTCGCGTCACCCCGACGCTTGGAGCTGCTTGACTTGGTGAAGCAGAGGTGGCGGTATCATCATGAACATTTTCAGATCTGACAACCTTTCGTTTCCTTCCAGGAGCCATTATGTTTGATAGACTTCTGGTTCTGTAGGAAATCTTTTCAACAAACTTGTGTGAAGCAATGATGGATGGTAACCTGAGTTGGGTTCTCAATGAAAGCACCAAAATGTTAACGGTAAAAAGTGAACGCTAACACCCGGTGTGTGTAATAGGATTGTGAAAGCACCACCCGTGTGACGGGAACAGAAATCAAGCAGGAAAATAGCCGAAATGCAGTAAATGAACAACAGATTTATAGTGGTTCGGCCCGTAATTGAGCCTACGTCCACTTTATAGTCTCTTATTGCTGATTCGGTTACAATTTGATACAAATCTCTTCAAGAAATAGTACAATTCGATCACAAGAAACGATCTTGACTACTAGCTCAATCTTCGACGGTGAAACTCGATGAATCCATGTCGGATGTAAGGAATTTCTCTCGAAGCTTGTTGTAGTGTCACGAATGCTTGAAGGATCCTTGATTGCTGAATGAATGAAGAGTTTGACGGAGTAACAGCGCTGTAGAAATGATTTGCCAAAAGTCCCCTCCATGTTGGAAGTGATGGGGTATATATAGGAGCAGATTTCTGGGCAGGAATTCTGCCTAAGTCTTAGGTCGCGTACGACCTTAGTTAAGTCGTAGGTCGCGAGCGACCTAAGCTAGGTCGCTGTCCCTTTGCGGCTCCATAAGTTAGCTGGTAAAGCTGTGCTTAGCTTCATTTGATCAAGTAGTAGGTCGTAAGCGAGTTAAAGATTAGCTGTCTGAGCTTTAGGTCGCAGGGTGCTGAACATGCTTTAACAGTTAGGTCGCTAGCCTCTTTAGGTCGTCAAGTCCCTTAGGTCGCTAACTACCTTAGGTTGTTAAGTCCTTTAGGTCGCTAGCTACCTTAGGTCGTTGAGTTCCATAGGTCGCAATCCTTTCTGTTGCTAGGTCGCGAGCCTCCTATGCTGTTAGGTCGCAAGGCCTTTCCATCCTTAGGTCGCGAACTTCTTATGCTGTTAGGTCGCGAGATCCTCCTGGATCTTAGGTCGCAAGGCCTTTCCATCCTTAGGTCGCTGAACTTCTTATGCTGTTAGGTCGCGAGATCCTCCTGGATCTTAGGTCGCAAGGCCTTTCCATCCTTAGGTCGCTAAAGATCTCTTAAGTCCTTAGGTCGCAATGCTTTCTTACAGTTAGGTCGCAAGCCCTTCCTTAGGTCGCTGAAATAAAAGGATTAACAGATTTGGATTTCCCTAATTTGACTTGGAATGTGAATTTTTATCTTTTAATTTATTGGGAGCAGGGTATAATTTAATTGTATATGTTTCCATGTATTTTCCATAAATTGTCCAATTTCAAAAATTATGTATAAAATGTTTTGTTTGAATTAAAAAAATATACCTAAAAGGAAAGAGATGTGTAAAGTATGGATATTCTTCTTCATAGTTTGCACTGCCTATTTCAATGAAAGAAAGGGGATGATTCCTTGTAATTTCAAACGGAGCAAAATGTTCATCTTTGGGTAATCTATGGAAAGTTATAACGATAATCTTTTTAGGAAGAATAACTCTGATAAATTAAAACGTGAAAAAAATGTTCTAGTTTAGGAATTAATGGTTAGAATAAGAATATATATATATATATAACTGCATTTATCATTAAAAATAAAAATATTCATATGGTATAATTTATGACAATATTCATATTAGTTATTAATATCATAGTAATTATAGGAGTAGGAGGTTTAAAAAGGAAGGAATAGTAATTCCAAAATTTATAGACAACAACAACAAATTTAATGGGTAATAAATTTGTAGTTAATAAAAAGTTAAATGAATTAAATGGGGACTGATTAAGGGTTTAATATGTCATTTATGGGTAATGAAAAGGAATATAGTAAATAAGCGGATAAGATGGGAATTAAATTCTAGAAGGTAGTATAATTTTCATAATAGGAAATTATATCGCCTTAGTTATACGTTTAGGATAAGCGCAAATTAGTGGACCTAGCCTAATATTTAGGCCAAGGATAATTGGTTCGGTTTAGTGGGTTGGGATGTGAGGTCGATAGAGTTACACAATAGAAGTCTGCAATTCACCTAGAGGCTACCAGTAGTTGTATATATTTACTATTGATGTGGGATCTCCCACCGTAGGACCCATAGGGAAGAGATATGCATTGTGGTTAGGTAGGGGGAAAATACCAAGGATTCTCTTCTTATTTGAAGTATTAAACGGCCCAGTACTTTTAAGGAAATGGGGTATGCTTTATTTCTAATAAGAGGTATTAAGTAAGTGAAAGGGGCATTTTTCTTGACTTACATTAGGTTAGTTTGAATGGGATGTCAACTGAGGAAGGTCGGCGGGCTATATCAGTACTTTTGTTGGGCCGGTATTTTACAGTAGGGCTGGCATATAGGTTATGATCACCAGCGGTCTCGACCAGTCAATAGCAAAGGCTCGGGTTATACCCTGACAGATTTCACTTCCTACTAGTGTAGAATGCGTGTGAGATACGCATAGACCTCAAAATAAGATGGTTAGGCAATATTTTGTTCGGAGGTGAGCTAGTTAACCCTTAGATGAGTCTTTAAGATGCGTTAGTAGTACCACAATTAAATTATAAATTATAAAGTCGTATATAGGGGTATCGGTCTCTATAGCTAGGATCGATTAGCTAGCATTTACGTTGCAGTAAGATCACTTGGAGGATTGAGGTATTAAATGGTCGTTGGGTCTACCTCCTCCATATTCAAGAAGTATTAAGTGTTCGGGGTTTTTAAGTAGTATATGCTTAGCTACATACACACTGACACACACACACACAGATATATATATATATATAATTATACCTCGGAGGAGGTTAAGCATATCGTATGTGCATATAAGATTTAACGGATTAGTCATAAATAATAGACACAACACTTAAATGGAAATCAATCGGCATAAATTAAAGTTATAGATAAGTGTGTAATTTTCCAATCACCAGAACGTTTTCTGACCCCCTCCTCATTAAACCCACATAATAAATCTAGAGGGACATGCTACTAGTGCAAGATGGAAATGGTAGATGGTGAATTCTTCTTATTCATGCTCGACACTGATAAGGCAATTAGTTATCTAAGGAATACTATTGATTCCAAGGTAGCAGTCTCAGTTAGCATTCATGTTACATTATATATTTCTCGCTCTGAGTTTATTTTGATCTCACTCTGGTATACTTGTGTTTATTACAGGTTACCAAAACCAACGATCCATGCCCTAATGGACTTGGGTTTCGATTTAGTTGAAATTCAGGCCCATTAAGGTGTAGGTTATTACATTTGGCATCAGAGCTTAAGTTGGTCGATAATAGGAATTAGGATACACTGAGAGAACGTATTTGTATTTTTTAACTATAAATATATATTATATGCCAACTCCATGAATTCCGACTATAGAAGTTGTTGCGACCGTATTCTAAAAGGATGGACGAGACAACTATGAGTTGGGCCAATAAATAGAGTTAAATTTATACACCTATCCCGATTACCCCATGTAGCATTGTCTATATCGTAAAACATTGACCAAGAAGAGCACGAGCGTGACATATAGAAGAATCCCGGAGGTTGGATAATACTTGGCTACTTTGTTGGACCTAGGCTTCCTTATAACTTCAAATTTTGATGGATTACCGAGTGAAGATGCACGTTTCATCCAAACAAATGGGAAGTAAGAACCTATATGTTGCAAACATTCGAAAGCAAGTTGTGAAGAAGGAGTGGAGTAAGTTTCCGTAAGAAGGTGTACATTAACCACCATAAGATGATAACCATATTTTTGATAAAGAAGGGTTTGATAGAGTTAGGGGTATGCCCTAGAGGCAATATGTAATTTGTTACACAAATCTGACTTGTTGACCAATCTTGTTCCAAACAAAGGTGGTTTCTTTCTGTTATATACTTGATATAATGTGGTCATATTAATTAATTAATTTAATTAAAAGTATATTTAATAGAAAATCCATAAATCATATGTTTTGTGATATTAGTTACAAAGTGTTGTATCCGCGAATAATTTATCATAATAAAATTAAATTTACCATTTTAGATGTTTCTAGTCAAGATGCATCGAGACTGGATATCGATGTATCCGCTGAGACTAGAGTACGTAACACTCTCCAAATGTTGGGCAATGTATTTCTCATGACTGCTGGGGGCACCTAGGTGTTATGTGCCAATAGTTATTGGATGACTATGGAATGACTCATTCGATAGTTTTCTGTTGGTTAATATATCTAAGGTTAAACAGAAAATATCAATGTGAATAATTTACATAGTTTTTTCAACTTGAGAATACTGTAAATCTTCAGTATGAAAGCTCCACTTTGATTACAGTCAAATCATGGTAAAGCGTTGATTGAGTGACTATAGTTAGGTCAAGTGGAAGTATAGGAAGTAAATCACTATTCATGAGAGGATTCGTCTCCTTAGTTATACGAGGTTAGTATCATGGTCAACTAAAGTCAACCCAAAGTCAAAATCTCTAGTTGGACTAGTTCGGATAATAATAATTGTTATTATTGAACCAAGGACTTTGTGTTTGGACTATATAGTTGAATGTGGACGATGTTGGAAGTTTGACCATTACCAAATTCAATAAATCCAATGTGATATAGTTTTGACGAAGAGAATTGGTGTAAATAATTATCACAACTGGGTAACGCTTATTAAATTAAAATGAGATTTTTCCAAAAATGAGTAAGTAATAAATTTGGCCATATTATCACAACACCTACTAAGTGAAGTGTGAATGTTAACGTTTGAGTAGTTTTGTCACGTACCGAAATTTTGGACTTTCGAAAATTCGGCATCGATACTCACTTTATCAACTGCCGAGAAATCGAGTGCCGGAAACTCCAATAGTGAGGGTTTTAAAAAGAAGAAAAAGGTAGAAGAAGAAGAAAAGAGGAAAAAGATAGAAGAAGAGAAAATAAAGAGAAGAACAACAGAACAACAGAAACAATATCAGAATCTCACATATCGCAGCGGAACAATATATAATAGATAAACACTAGTCTTTAAAAACAAAGAATTATATCAGTTTTTATACATACATCAATCAGAGTCAATATACAACAATGGACAGTTATATAAACTTGTCCTCATACAGAATACACAGCGGAATAAATACTATCAGATACAAATACTACGTCTCGTCATCCAGCTTATCTCCAAGCTCCAGAATATCCAGAATATCCTGATAATCTAACTCTAGACTGCCCGTGTGGAAATTGGTGGGCACCCAGAGTTTAGAAGGGAACAATAAACTCCGAGTCAGTCATGGTGACTGGTGTGAGATCGTAAAACAGTTATTTTTCACAAAGAAAATAAAACAAATTCGCAATGCTTTTGGAAAATGAAACTACCATAAGACCTCCCACCACACACACAATGCAAACGCAGAATTGGAGGAGATTTCTTCTTATGATAGTCAAAGATGCTTACTACGCAAAATCAAATCATTTTTGATATTATTATTAGTGTATAGTGTAGAAAACATTTCGAAAGTATAATATTAATCTTAGCCAGCATAGGCATTCCGCACTTATGCCTACTATAGCTACTATGTTCAATAGCAGGTTACCGCCACATTCCATAGCAGGTAATACAACTAAAACCGTACACGTCACGTATTGTTTCTTTGGATTTCCAACAAATGGTTAGGCTAAGGAACTTCCCATCCACGATGGGTACGTCCCTGGAATAGACGACCCGAGAAATAACCTAACATTACGGTTAGATCTCTGCCAACACAAGGCCGGGTTACCTCTGCAAAAGTAGGTAACTACTGACACGCGTATGTCATCCCCCGATCGTAACCGATCTTCCCGAGGATCCCCGATTTCCAACAAACCACATAGATAATAATGCAACAACCACATAGGTTAAGTATCTGGGCTCCATACCATGATACCACCTCTATCCAGAAGGAATGACATACACTAAGGGGCGCTACTCCCTAGAACCTTGCTGCATCCTTCCTGTTTCGACCATTTCCGGGGTGTGAGGCTCGACGAAGTCTCGTCCACAAAGCTACGCTTTCTACAAAGCCCTGCTTCGGGTCAAACAAAAATGACCAACCTATGATCACAAAGATATAAGATCAAACAAATGATCATATCACAAATGATCAAACACTGATCATTTCACAGCAACACTTAGTATGCCACGTTACCAAATTGGGAGTATATCGCTGATAAATTTCAACTACATAACCTCTGAGCTCGTACGTCTCAGAGAAGGGTGTTAAGCTAAGAGAATAAATTCTCCGCCACCAACAGATATGTATTTGAAAGAAATCAGCTTTATATCTCAAATTGTAACGTCAGACACACAATCCATACAAGTCTGTTCCGGGATCGAACAGAACCGAAGGCACTTCTCACGAAGCCCTTACACATCCGGATAATTTTCTAATCACGTCCGGACTTCCCGTCACTAAGGGTGATAAAACCTCTAAATCGGAGATCAGCCGATGTAGAGTAACTCGACGGTAATCCTTCCGTTTTCAAAAATATCCGGTCTTCAACACCGGTCTTCGAATGCAATTCATAACGACGTATCACATATTCGGAATGGGTTATACGACCCCATGGTCCTTTCCCGGCTAACCCGAATAGTGAGCGCTTATTCAAAAATAAGTGTGGCATTCAATTTCATCCAATTTACAACAAATACCATTCAAGGTAATTATTGATAGTCGGTTATTTAACTATCAATAAAGATGCGCAACATCATCAGATTCCAAATAATTTTCCAAATTATTTCATCTTCCAAAATATCTTTACTAGATATAAAATTTCCACACTTAACTATTTGAAAACAATTTCAAATATTCACATTTCAATTTATCTTTAAAAGATAAAGTTTCAAACCCTTCGTTTCATATTGGAAAAGCAATTCCATACTTATTAAAAATAAGTATTTCACAATCTATTTATTTTCAACATTTGAAAATATTCGATATACTTAAATCAAAATTAAGTATAAATTCATTCTGTAAGGAAATCATTTATTTTAACAACATCTATTTGAGTCAAAACGAATGTTACGTAAAACATCGTTACGACGACTCAAAATCACTAGTATAGGGATTCAGAATTAAGATAGATGTATAAATCCCAATACTATATAAAATATTTCCTTTCGGAAATCATTTACTATAACAACAGTGTTATAGTCTACCATTTCCTTAAATTTCTCGAAAGCGTCTATTTCAACAACAAGTGTTGAAATCTATGCTTTCGATATTTAACACGTTTTAAAAACATCTTTTAAAACTATTAACTTCATTTTTAATATCACTTCTTCGAAAATAAATCCATTTTACTTAACAATATATTCACTGTCCAAAATCGTGAATATACTTTACTAACCAAATTTCAGTCTTTTCTACACATTTATTTTAAGGATAATTCGCTATCCAAAATCGCGAATACATTTCCTTTAATAACCTTCTATATTTAATTTATCCAATTCAATTGATTTCGAATTTATAAAACAATGTTTATAAATTTCACCTTTTATATTTTATAACAACTTCGATTTGTAAATCTCCTTTATTAACAAATTCGATCAATATTTCATTTGAAGGCAAAAATCCAATTTATAAGTTAATTTCTTATAAATCTTCTATTCTACAATTTCATTCATTTTAACTTCACAATTTATAAATCTATACATTTCATTCACTTACGGATTCCATAATTTTTTCCATTTTTAACACTAAAAAAAAACTCATTTTATAATTCCAATACTTTGATTTATAAATATCAATTTTATAAATCTTTTATACAAATCGTTTATAGTTATTCAAAAATCCCAACTTAAACCATTTTATAAATAAATCGACTT
This sequence comes from Allium fistulosum, assembly GCA_030737815.1. Lineage (NCBI taxonomy): Eukaryota > Viridiplantae > Streptophyta > Magnoliopsida > Asparagales > Amaryllidaceae > Allium > Allium fistulosum. The sequence continues at coordinate 1,032,758,427 of CM060902.1, forward strand.
TTATTTCCAAAAACGACACTTTGGTTATATTTCACCAAAAATCTTAACTCTTATAACTTTAAAATTCTAGACGTTTATTTATTTAAAATAAATCAATTCAACAATTCAATAAAACGTCTACTTTCAAAAATTACTTTAAAATCCTTTTAAAGTAAAAGTCGTTATTGTAACGACCCAGAATTTTTGATAATTTAAATTCGAATATTTAATTGATTTTAAATATTAATAAATGGAACTTAGAAGTCGAATGATTTATTTTTCGAATATTGGATTTAATTTGGTCAATTAAATCGATAATTTAATGATTGAAATTCCAGAGATAATTGAAAATCGAGTTTAAAATGATTGAAAATGATTTGTAAAATTTTATTTAATCATACTGGAGTTATAGAGATGTTATAGAACTTTTAAAATTGAATTTGGAGTTAATCTGTGAAAATTGAATATTTTAATATTTAATTATCGACTGTAAAAATAGCCAATTTTCGAACAGTCTCAGAATTGAACGAGACCAGTTCCATTGGATCCGTAATAGTTAGTTATTATCGGATTTCAATTTTCATATCAATCGGAGTTGTCGTTTGACCGTGGCAGCTCGAAACGCATCGATATCGTTTTAATTTTAAATCGTCGAGTTAAAAATAGTCATTTTTCAAACGGTCTCGGATTTCGACGAAACCAGTTTCATCGGATCCGTAATGTGATATTATTGTAAGATTTCAAATTTCGTAATTTTTTGATTTACCGTTTGTCCGGTGCAAATTAAAACGCCTCGGAATCGATTTAAATCGGTTTAATTTAAATTGATCGTTTATTGTCATATCTCTCACATACGATCGAATTAGCTTCCGAAACCTATTCCATTGCGTTCGGAACGCGGGGTAAACCTTAGAAACGTCAGCCGGCACGCTCGATTTGGAGTTCGAAAATTCTGGATGAATAGTAATTTGTGAATTTTTCTATATAAGGACCTAGTTATTTCCATTTGCAATCAAACTAAACCCTAACCCTAGAAATAGAAGACAGCCGCCGTTCAAAAACTAATGGCCAGAATTTTCGATTGTTCTCTCTTTAATCTCTCTCGATCTGTTCGCTATCAAGCCTCGACATCTAAAAGGAAAACGTTGGCAACGGCATGATCTACCAATCCATACGGCTGCGATCGCCAGAAGGTCACCATCGTCGACGAAACTGCTCGCGTTCATCCGCCTTTCGCACGTAAATTCCGAGCCTGGTAGTTGATCGAGTCGAGCACGACTCATGGTGGAGGTGGGCGCGGCTTTAGGCTTCGATTTGGAGGTCGTCGATCGTCGTGAATGTCGACGAGGTAGGCGGGGGAAGTAGATGATGTACGTGCAGATATGGGTTCACTTGTACGTGATTTTCACTGGGAAGGAGAAGGAAGTTTGTGCGGCCAAGATCTGAAGCTCGAGATTGAATGGCCAGATTAGGTTGATATTTAAAAAATTATAAAAGAAATTGTGTATTAAATTGTATTTAAAATTGTATTAAGTTTAAAATATCATAACTTTGTCATATATTGTCAGAAAATTACGAAATCAGTTGCGTTGGAATCGTCTCGACGTGTACTTCGCTATGGAACTGAATTTGAGTCGTTTGGAGCTAGTTTGAATTTCGGGTAAAATTAAACGTCCGTTTAATTTTATTCGAAATAAACGCTGGAATGGAATTTAAAATCACGGTGAGATCTTCTCACTCAAATGAATGTGGAATTTTTGCAGTTATTATTGACTGATATGATTACTATGGGATGTGCTATTAGATATGATAGGATATATCTATATATATAGCAGTATATACATATTGGCATATGTATATATTGGATTGATTGATTTCCCGCCTCGTATAGCGGATGAGACCCTATTGCGCCGTTAGTAAGCGGATTTTTATAAAACCTATATACCGCGATAATTCCGTACTGGAGCGGAATTGGTATTGTGCTAACATCTGTGGATGCAGGGAAACAGGTTGGAGGGATCCGACTGGATTCCTCACCGTATTGATTATTTACAGATATTTTGATATATTCTGTTATCATATGATGATATATGATATTTGACTGTTGTGATGGACTGATTGGTGTTGTTGCATCATCGGATTCAGTTTTGAACTTTAAAAATGACGACTTTTAATTTAAAAGGATTTTTAAAGTGATTTTTGAAAATATACGTTTTATGGAATTTTTGAATCGATTTATAAACGTAAAATTTTAAAGTTATAAAAGTTATAATTTTTAGTGAAATATAACCGAAGTGTTGTTTTTGAAACAAAAGTTGATTTATTTATAAAATGGTTTAAGTTGGGATTTTTGAATAACTATAAACGATTTGTATAGAAAGATTTATAAAATTGATATTTTATAAATCAAAATATTGGACTTATAAAACGAATTTTATAAGTGTTAAAAATGAAATATTATGGAATCCGTAAGTGAATGAAATTTATAGATTTATAAATTGTGAAGTTGAAAATGAATGATAAGTTATTAACTTATAATATGGACTTGTGATATTTATATCGAGTATAACTCGAATTTGTTAATAAAGAAGATTTATAAATCGAAGTGTTAGAAAATGGAAATCGAATTTATAAACGTTGTTGTATAAATTCGAAAATCAATTAAATTTGATTGATTTTAAATATAGAGATTATTAAGGGAATTTTATCCACGATTTTGGACAGTGGATAATTCTTGGAATAAATGTGTAGAAAAGATTGAAATTTGGTTAGTAAAGTATATTCACGATTTTGGACAGTGAATATATTATTGAAAAAAATGGTTATGTTTGGGAAAGCGATATTTTAAAATGAAGTTAATTGTTTTAAAAGATGTTTAAAACGTGTTAAGTATCGAAATCATAGATTTCAACATTTATTGTGAAATAGACGTTTTTGAGAAATAAGGAAATGATGGACTATAACACTGTTGTTATAGTAAATGATTTCCGAAAGGAAATGTTTTTAATGTAGTATTGGGATTTATATATCTATCTAAATTCGAATCCCTATACTAGTGATTTTGAGTCGTCGTAACGATGTTTTACGCAACATTCGTTTTGACTCAAATTGATGTTGTTATAGAGAATGATTTCCTTAAAGATTGAAATTTATACTTAATTTTGATTTAAGTATATCGAATATTTTCAAATGTTGAAAATAAATGATTTGTGAAATACTTATTTTTAAATAAGTATGGAAATGCTTTTCCAATATGAAATGAACTGTTTTGAGATTTTATCTTCAAAGATAAAATGAAATGTGGAAATTGATTTGAAATTGTTTTCAAATGATTAAGTGTGGAAATTTTATATCTAGTAAAGATATTTTTGGAAGATAAAATAATTTGGGAAAATTATTTGGAATCTGATGATGTTGCGCATCTTTATTGATAGTTAAATAACCAACTATCAATAATTACCTTTAGATAGGTATTTGTTGTGAATTGGATGAATTTGAATGCCACACTTATTTTTGAATAAACGCTCACTATTCGGGTTAGCCGGGAAAGGACCATGGGGTCGTATAACCCATTCCGAATATGTGATACGTCGTTATGAATCGCATTTGATGACCGGTGTTGAAGACCGGATATTTTTGAAAACGGAAGGATTACCGTCGAGTTACTCTACATCGGCTGATCCCCGGTTTAGAGGTTTTATCACCCTTAGTGACGGGAAGTCCTGACGTGATTGAAAATTATCCGGAAATGCAAGGGCTTCGTGAGAAGTGCCTTCGGTTCTGTTCGATCCCGGAACAGACTTGTATGGATTGTATGTCTGACATTACACTTTGAGATATAAAGCCGATTTCTTTCAAATACATATCTGTTGGTGGCGGAGAATTTATTCTCTTAGCTTAACACCCTTCTCTGAGACGTACGAGCTCAGAGGTTATGTAGTTGAAATTCATCAGCGATATATCCCAATTTGGTAATGTGGCATGCTGAGTGTTGCTGTGTGATGATCAGTGTTTGATCATTTGTGATATGATCATTTGTTTGATCATTTATCTTTGTGATCATAGGTTGATCATCTGTTGACCCAAAGCGTGGCTTTTTGAAAAAGCGTAGCTTTGTGGACGAGACTTCGTCAGGGCCTCAACAACCCGGAAATGGTCGAAACAGGAATGTTGCGGCAAGGTTATGAGGGTCGCGCCCTTTAGGGTATGTCATTTCCTTCTGGAAAGGGGTGGTATCATGGTATGGAGCCCAGATACTTACTCATGTGGATACACTTTCTTTATGATGTGTGATGTTGGATATCGAGCGCTCGGATAAAGGTCCCAAAGGACCGGGTGATGACATATTCGTGAGTTACCTGTTACAGGGGTAACCCGGCCTTGTTTGGCAGAGAGCAGTTTGTCTCTCGGGACGTCCAGCCAGAGGCGATCCCATTCGGCAGGAGGAAAGGAAGTTCCTTAGCCTGACCATTTGTTGGAAAATCCAAAGAAACAATACGAACCTGGTACGGTTTTGGTTGTATTACCTGCTATGGAATGTGGTGGTAACCTGCTATTGAACATAGTAGCTATAGTAGGCATACGATACTGGTCGTATGTTGGCTAAGATTAATATTATACTTTCGAAATGTTTTTCTGCACTATGCACTAATAATAATAAATCCAATGATTTTGCGTAGTAAGCATCTTTGACTATCATAAGAAGAAATCTCCTCCAATTCTGCGTTTGCATTGTGTGTGTGGCGGGAGGTCTTATGGTAGTTTCATTTTCCAAAAGCATTGCGAATTTGTTTTATTTTCTTTGTGAAAAATAACTGTTTTACGATCTCACACCAGTCACCATGACTGACTCGGAGTTTATTGTTCCCTTCTAAACTCTGGGTGCCCACAAATTTTCACACGGGCAGTTCGGAGTTAGGTTATCAGGTTATTCTGGATATTCTGGAGCTTTGGAAGCAAGCTGGATGACGAGACGTAGTATTTGTATCTGATGGTATTTATTCCGCTGTGTATTCTGTATGAGGACAAGTTATATAACTGTCCATTATTGTATATTGACTTTGATGATTGATGTATGTATAAACTGATATAGTTCTTTGTTTTAAAAGACTAGTAATTATCTATTGTATATTGTTCCGCTGCGAATGTGAGATTCTGATATTGTTTCTGTTCTGATGTTGTTCTGTTGTTCTTTTTCTTTCTGTTTCTTCTTTCTCTTTTCTTCTATCTTTTCTTCTACCTCTTCTTGTAAAACCCTAATGGTTCGGTTTTTCGTTCACCTTGAGTAAATAGATGGAGATTAGTGTCTATTCAAGGGGTACGGAAAAGCGGGCTATTACAGTTATTTTTAAAGTTCAAAACTTGAATCCGATGATGCAACAGCATCAATTAGTCAATCACAACAACAAACATCATATATCAACATATGATAACAGAATATACATCAATATCTGTAAATAAATAACTACTGGTGAGGAATCCAGTTGGATCCCTCCAACCTGTTTCCCTGCATCCACAGACGTTAGCACAATACCAATTCCACTTCGAGGTGGAATATCGCGGTATATGGGTTTTATAAAAATAATCCGCTTACTAACGGCGCAATAGGGTCTCATCCGCTATACGAGGCGGGAAATCATCAATCCAATATATACATATGCCAATATGTATATATTGCTATATATATATAGATATATCCTACTATATCTAATATCACATCCAAACAGTCAACAAATCAATAACTGCAATCCAAATATAAATCTGAGTGAGGAGATCTCACCTTAGCTTTTTATTTGCAATCCAATTTCTGATTCTTCTTTCGTTTTCTCGACTTATAGACCTTGTATAAGCATTTAATACAATTTATCAATATTCGAGAAAATCGAATAACAATTTCTTTTTAATGGATTAAATTGGTTAACACTTTAAATTTTAACTAATCTAATAATTAATTTCCTATTAGTTAAATTAAATTAGCCAAATTATTCTATTAACAAATTTTCTCTTTTAATAATTTTATTTAACTATAATTTAAAATTTAAACTAAGTCTTCCTTTAAAACTACTTTATTATTATTTTTATTTTTTTTCATCTAAAAACTTGTTTAAACCCTTACTGTTATATTTTCCTAACCTATATGTGTATATACAGTAAATCAAAACAAAACTGTTTTATCTTCTTCTTCTTTTTTTCTGAAAAATATATATATATAATATAGATTTCTTTCAAAAACTATGATTTAAATTAAAGAAAGTTTAAGTTAGAAAATTACCAGAATCAATTCGACTCAGGCCGACCATCACTCTCGAGCCAATTTCGATCTACCACTGCGAAGTCGACACCTCGCTTCCATCGTGCTTGCCACCACGACCCCCAAACGAACGAATCTCCATCTCGACGCCATCATCGGCTTCGACCACTAAGAGATGCCGCCGCCACCTCCCCTTGCATCGCGTCGCGATCTCCACCAGCTTGCTCGAACTCGAGCCCTAGTCGACAGTTGCCTCGCGAAGCAAAAGTCGCCCAACTCCTTGGCCTCGACATCGAGCTTCGCTCCCCCTCCTCGGCCTCGAACCGAAGCCCTAAACCCACACACTCGCGTCCCAATCCCTCGCGACACCGCTGCTCCAGTCACGACACGCCGCGAATCCCCTCGCCATTCACGAAGTTACTATCCTCGACAATCACTGCGCCTCGCGACATCGATCCCTCTCCAGTCGACAATACGATCTCGCGAAGGCAAAAGCGTCAAAACCCTAGGCTTTGCAATCCTCCTCATCGCCCCAATTTCTTTTCTCCCGTGGCTATGCGATTTGAACGAAAGAGGAATTTCGATTGGCCCTTATATTTTCCTTTATATCGAACTTAAGATTTGAGATACTCGCGATTCTATTCAGAGGCCACCATTATTTTGAATTTTATTTCAGTGCAAATATGAACGAAGATACTTATCGTTTGTATTGATTTTTTTCTCTGAACGAAACAGAAGAAGACGTGATTCCAGGGAACGAGATGATGGTGTTTTGTACGAGGGGAGACACAATGGTAGCGGCTGTACGTATCGTCGGCTAAGAGAAAACAATTATATTAAGTTTAAATCCAAATATCAAAACGTCTCGATAAAATTTCCAACGCGTTTATATGTCGTACGTTCACATAACAACTCTGAAAAATACGAAATTTGAAATCCGACAATAATTCAATATTACGGATCCAATGGAACTGGTTTCGTCAAATTCCGAGACTGTGCCTCGGACGACTATTTTTTAAATATTGGTTCGAACGATACAATTTCAAAACTGAACAAATCATTTTCAAACCCAATTCTGAAGCTTCTGTTATCTTTAGTAATATCAATACGAATTTGAAAAGCTTTCGAAATATTTTTCTTCAGCTTAAAACTGAAGATTCAACATTCACTAGATTAAATTTTATAATTTAATCGCCAAATTCAAAGTTATATCGGGAATTCAAATTAAATCATCATTCAAATATTTAAAATTAATTAAATATTCTCAATTTAATTCGTTCAAAATTCTGGGTCGTTACAGACTTCCCCCCTTAAAAGAATTTCGTCCTCGAAATTACAAGTTAGGAAAAAATGGTCCTTAACTCGTCTACTATTTTTCACAGTCCAACAGTTTTATCAATTTTTCAAAACAAATCTTTCTAGTAAAGATTCATTATTATTCAACTAAATTTCCAACTTCAATTTTAAGTTTCAAACAACATTGTTTAACTTCTAAATTCAAATTCGAGTTGAAATTCAAATTTAAACTTCCAAATTTTCTCAAAATTTTTCTAACGCCCGATATTTTCGAAAAATTTCGTCAGCGTCTCCTTTGCGTGGCTAATACGGTACGACTACAAAACGTCCCTACGGACTCTCAGATTTCAAAAAGAAAAAGAAAAAGCCAAGCGGCTAGACAAGAAATCATCAAAAACTCATATTAAAACTCAAATACATACCTTTTTCGACCAAATTCAAATTCATCTTTGAAATAAATTTTCCAATCCCTTTATACACCTGTATATCCTACTAGCCATAATATCTAGTTACATATCCAAACCATTTTGCAAATTCTATTACAAAAAATTTCAATATATACTTCTTATACATTTACTATTGAAGTTACACATATTCATTTTCATTCCATTTTACATTTCACATTTCACATTCATTTGAATCTTTAATTCACAATTTCAATTCTAATTTGGATCCAATTCAACTTCTGAATATTGAATTTCATTTTCTTGCACTTGCAATTGCAAATTTATTCACAAATTCATTCATTTACAATTTGAATCTCATTTCTATCAAATTTCAAATATTTTTACAAGTCTTTGACTTACATACATTTTAATTTATAAAATCATTTATCCATTCACATTACTAATTCCCTTATGAATTTTATCTTCAATTATCCTCTTTGAATTCTATTTTCATTTATGAATCATATTTACAATTCATATTCATTATTTTTATTCATATATGAATTTATTTCCTTATACTTTCAATTCACATTTATAGATTTCATTTGTTAATGAACTTTAATTCCAATCACATTTACATATTTTACATTAACAATTTCTATTTGTATAAGTTATCAATTCAATTTTATTCCATAAATATTCTTATAAAGTATTCCAGAGTCTTACCAACATTTCAAAATCATTTTGAAAACAATTCAAATTTCCTTTGAATTTCCTAAACAAAACCCAAATTTTCAAAACAACTTCCATTTAAAACAATTTGGCAGCAATTCCTCTTTTGGAAACCCGAAAATGAACACCAATGATGCCGCGGTCATCATCGGAATTATTTTCCAGCGACCGAAAAGAGTTTAGAGCTTTCATCCTTTCAGGACACTTTTCAAAACCTTTGAAATTCATTTTCAAATCAAAAAGGATTTAAACTTTCCAAATCTCAAAAATTTCAAATTCTTTTCAAAACATTTCCAAAAACTTCTCTGGAATTCCGTTTTAAATTACAATTCACATTTATAATTTACATTCTTTAAATTTCATTTGTATATGTGAATTTTATTTCTTAACTTTGGAGTTTATAATTCCAATTTCTCATTTAATTTCAATGATAATAGTTTAATATTATCACTTCTAACAACCATGCAACCATATACTATAGTAATTCATAGAAAAACATTTCTTTTATATACAAAAATAGTTTTGGGTAAAATTATCTCATTTACCCTATTTAAAAACAATACTGTGCCGAATTGTTCTATTCAAGTGTTTAGAAACCCCTTCGATCCAGTTGCGCCGATTGTGCCGACGAAGGTTCATATACCACTCAATAAACCAATCATCACAATACAAAACAATTTTTATATTCACTAGCAAATATGCGCTCGTATCTATTATTACACTCAACTCATTCTAGAGTACTACTGACTCTATCTCTAATGAGTAACACCCAACAGAGCAGGGTTGTCGCTTAACCATATGCTCTGATACCACGCTGTCACGTACGGAAGTAAGCGGTCACAACCGGTAGGCTTTTCAACCATCCCAGCCCCACCGTGGCTGACAGTGATACCCCAAACTTGCTTTTACGGCCAGCCTCTCGACTGTCACGGCCTCTGCCTAACCAACCCATCCCTCTTAGGGACATGTAGGGGTAAGAGTCTCGATACCACGCTGTCACGTACCGAAATTTTCGACTTTCGAAAATTCGGCATCTATACTCACTTTATCAACTGCCGAGAAATCGAGTGCCGGAAACTCCAATAGTGAGGGTTTTAAAAAGAAGAAAAAGGTAGAAGAAGAAGAAAAGAGGAAAAAGATAGAAGAAGAGAAAATAAAGAGAAGAACAACAGAACAACAGAAACAATATCAGAATCTCACATATCGCAGCGGAACAATATATAATAGATAAACACTAGTCTTTAAAAACAAAGAATTATATCAGTTTTTATACATACATCAATCAGAGTCAATATACAACAATGGACAGTTATATAAACTTGTCCTCATACAGAATACACAGCGGAATAAATACTATCAGATATAAATACTACGTCTCGTCATCCAGCTTATCTCCAAGCTCCAGAATATCCAGAATATTCTGATAATCTAACTCTAGACTGCCCGTGTGGAAATTGGTGGGAACCCAGAGTTTAGAAGGGAACAATAAACTCCGAGTCAGTCATGGTGACTGGTGTGAGATCGTAAAACAGTTATTTTTCACAAAGAAAATAAAACAAATTCGCAATGCTTTTGGAAAATGAAACTACCATAAGACCTCCCACCACACACACAATGCAAACGCAGAATTGGAGGAGATTTCTTCTTATGATAGTCAAAGATGCTTACTACGCAAAATCAAATCATTTTTGATATTATTATTAGTGCATAGTGTAGAAAACATTTCGAAAGTATAATATTAATCTTAGCCAGCATAGGCATTCCGCACTTATGCCTACTATAGCTACTATGTTCAATAGCAGGTTACCGCCACATTCCATAGCAGGTAATACAACTAAAACCGTACACGTCACGTATTGTTTCTTTGGATTTCCAACAAATGTTCAGGCTAAGGAACTTCCTATCCACGATGGGTACGTCCCTGGAATAGACGACCCGAGAAATAACCTAACATTACAGTTAGATCTCTGCCAACACAAGGCCGGGTTACCTCTGCAAAAGTAGGTAACTACTGACACGCGTATGTCATCCCCCGATCGTAACCGATCTTCCCGAGGATCCCCAATTTCCAACAAACCACATAGATAATAATGCAGCAACCACATAGGTTAAGTATCTGGGCTCCATACCATGATACCACCTCTATCCAGAAGGAATGACATACACTAAGGGGCGCTACTCCCTAGAACCTTGCTGCATCCTTCCTGTTTCGACCATTTCCGGGGTGTGAGGCTCGACGAAGTCTCGTCCACAAAGCTACGCTTTCTACAAAGCCCTGCTTCGGGTCAAACAAAAATGATCAACCTATGATCACAAAGATATAAGATCAAACAAATGATCATATCACAAATGATCAAACACTGATCATTTCACAGCAACACTTAGTATGCCACGTTACCAAATTGGGAGTATATCGCCGATAAATTTCAACTACATAACCTCTGAGCTCGTACGTCTCAGAGAAGGATGTTAAGCTAAGAGAATAAATTCTCCGCCACCAAAAGATATGTATTTGAAAGAAATCAGCTTTATATCTCAAATTGTAACGTCAGACACACAATCCATACAAGTCTGTTCCGGGATCGAACAGAACCGAAGGCACTTCTCACGAAGCCCTTGCACATCCGGATAATTTTCTAATCACGTCCGGACTTCCCGTCACTAAGGGTGATAAAACCTCTAAATCGGAGATCAGCCGATGTAGAGTAACTCGACGGTAATCCTTCCGTTTTCAAAAATATCCGGTCTTCAACACCGGTCTTCGAATGCAATTCATAACGACGTATCACATATTCGGAATGGGTTATACGACCCCATGGTTCTTTCCCGGCTAACCCGAATAGTGAGCGCTTATTCAAAAATAAGTATGGCATTCAATTTCATCCAATTTACAACAAATACCATTCAAGGTAATTATTGATAGTTGGTTATTTAACTATCAATAAAGATGCGCAACATCATCAGATTCCAAATAATTTTCCAAATTATTTCATCTTCCAAAATATCTTTACTAGATATAAAATTTCCACACTTAACTATTTGAAAACAATTTCAAATATTCACATTTCAATTTATCTTTAAAAGATAAAGTTTCAAACCCTTCGTTTCATATTGGAAAAGCAATTCCATACTTATTAAAAATAAGTATTTCACAATCTATTTATTTTCAACATTTGAAAATATTCGATATACTTAAATCAAAATTAAGTATAAATTCATTCTGTAAGGAAATCATTTATTTTAACAACATCTATTTGAGTCAAAACGAATGTTACGTAAAACATCGTTACGACGACTCAAAATCACTAGTATAGGGATTCAGAATTAAGATAGATGTATAAATCCCAATACTATATAAAATATTTCCTTTCGAAAATCATTTACTATAACAACAGTGTTATAGTCTACCATTTCCTTAAATTTCTCGAAAGCGTCTATTTCAACAACAAGTGTTGAAATCTATGCTTTCGATATTTAACACGTTTTAAAAACATCTTTTAAAACTATTAACTTCATTTTTAATATCACTTCTTCGAAAATAAATCCATTTTACTTAACAATATATTCACTGTCCAAAATCGTGAATATACTTTACTAACCAAATTTCAGTCTTTTCTACACATTTATTTTAAGGATAATTCGCTATCCAAAATCGCGAATACATTTCCTTTAATAACCTTCTATATTTAATTTATCCAATTCAATTGATTTCGAATTTATAAAACAATGTTTATAAATTTCACCTTTTATATTTTATAACAACTTCGATTTGTAAATCTCCTTTATTAACAAATTCGATCAATATTTCATTTGAAGGCAAAAATCCAATTTATAAGTTAATTTCTTATAAATCTTCTATTCTACAATTTCATTCATTTTAACTTCACAATTTATAAATCTATACATTTCATTCACTTACGGATTCCATAATTTTTTCCATTTTTAACACTTAAAAAAAACTCATTTTATAATTCCAATACTTTGATTTATAAATATCAATTTTATAAATCTTTTATACAAATCGTTTATAGTTATTCAAAAATCCCAACTTAAACCATTTTATAAATAAATCGACTTTTATTTCCAAAAACGACACTTTGGTTATATTTCACCAAAAATCTTAACTCTTATAACTTTAAAATTCTAGACGTTTATTTATTTAAAATAAATCAATTCAACAATTCAATAAAACGTCTACTTTCAAAAATTACTTTAAAATCCTTTTAAAGTAAAAGTCGTTATTTTTAAAGTTCAAAACTTGAATCCGATGATGCAACAGCATCAATTAGTCAATCACAACAACAAACATCATATATCAACATATGATAACAGAATATACATCAATATCTGTAAATAAATAACTACTGGTGAGGAATCCAGTTGGATCCCTCCAACCTGTTTCCCTGCATCCACAGACGTTAGCACAATACCAATTCCACTTCGAGGTGGAATATCGCGGTATATGGGTTTTATAAAAATAATCCGCTTACTAACGGCGCAATAGGGTCTCATCCGCTATACGAGGCGGGAAATCATCAATCCAATATATACATATGCCAATATGTATATATTGCTATATATATATATATATAGATATATCCTACTATATCTAATATCACATCCAAACAGTCAACAAATCAATAACTGCAATCCAAATATAAATCTGAGTGAGGAGATCTCACCTTAGCTTTTTATTTGCAATCCAATTTCCGATTCTTCTTTCGTTTTCTCGACTTATAGACCTTGTATAAGCATTTAATACAATTTATCAATATTCGAGAAAATCGAATAACAATTTCTTTTTAATGGATTAAATTGGTTAACACTTTAAATTTTAACTAATCTAATAATTAATTTCCTATTAGTTAAATTAAATTAGCCAAATTATTCTATTAACAAATTTTCTCTTTTAATAATTTTATTTAACTATAATTTAAAATTTAAACTAAGTCTTCCTTTAAAACTACTTTATTATTATTTTTATTTTTTTTCATCTAAAAACTTGTTTAAACCCTTACTGTTATATTTTCCTAACCTATATGTGTATATACAGTAAATCAAAACAAAACTGTTTTATCTTCTTCTTCTTTTTTTCTGAAAAATATATATATATAATATAGATTTCTTTCAAAAACTATGATTTAAATTAAAGAAAGTTTAAGTTAGAAAATTACCAGAATCAATTCGACTCAGGCCGACCATCACTCTCGAGCCAATTTCGATCTACCACTGCGAAGTCGACACCTCGCTTCCATCGTGCTTGCCACCACGACCCCCAAACGAACGAACCTCCATCTCGACGCCATCATCGGCTTTGACCACTAAGAGATGCCGCCGCCACCTCCCCTTGCATCGCGTCGCGATCTCCACCAGCTTGCTCGAACTCGAGCCCTAGTCGACAGTTGCCTCGCGAAGCAAAAGTCGCCCAACTCCTTGGCCTCGACATCGAGCTTCGCTCCCCCTCCTCGGCCTCGAACCGAAGCCCTAAACCCACACACTCGCGTCCTAATCCCTCGCGACACCGCTGCTCCAGTCACGACACGCCGCGAATCCCCTCGCCATTCACGAAGTTACTATCCTCGACAATCACTGCGCCTCGCGACATCGATCCCTCTCTAGTCGACAATACGATCTCGCGAAGGCAAAAGCGTCAAAACCCTAGGCTTTGCAATCCTCCTCATCGCCCCAATTTCTTTTCTCCCGCGGCTATGCGATTTGAACGAAAGAGGAATTTCGATTGGCCCTTATATTTTCCTTTATATCGAACTTAAGATTTGAGATACTCGCGATTCTATTCAGAGGCCACCATTATTTTGAATTTTATTTCAGTGCAAATATGAACGAAGATACTTATCGTTTGTATTGATTTTTTTCTCTGAACGAAACAGAAGAAGGCGTGATTCCAGGGAACGAGATGATGGTGTTTTGTACGAGGGGAGACACAATGGTAGCGGCTGTACGTATCGTCGGCTAAGAGAAAACAATTATATTAAGTTTAAATCCAAATATCAAAACGTCTCGATAAAATTTCCAACGCGTTTATATGTCGTACGTTCACATAACAACTCTGAAAAATACGAAATTTGAAATCCGACAATAATTCAATATTACGGATCCAATGGAACTGGTTTCGTCGAATTCCGAGACTGTGCCTCGGACGACTATTTTTTAAATATTGGTTCGAACGATACAATTTCAAAACTGAACAAATCATTTTCAAACCCAATTCTGAAGCTTCTGTTATCTTTAGTAATATCAATACGAATTTGAAAAGCTTTCGAAATATTTTTCTTTAGCTTAAAACTGAAGATTCAACATTCACTAGATTAAATTTTATAATTTAATCGCCAAATTCAAAGTTATATCGGGAATTCAAATTAAATCATCATTCAAATATTTAAAATTAATTAAATATTCTCAATTTAATTCGTTCAAAATTCTGGGTCGTTACAAGTTTGACGTTAATCATTGACCGAATTTACACCCAAGAGTCACACAACCGAAACGATGAATTCTCTTTAGATCAAACGATTTAATTAGTTTATAATTGTTATAAATTAATATTTATGAAATATTAATTGTGAAATTTGAGTATGATTTTAAAAATAAAATTATCATATATATATATATAAAGTTATGAATATATTGATCGATATGTGATATTGATAACAATATAAGTTAAATATGATTGTACATATTTAATATGGGTTAAATGGGATCCAAACCCATGAGATTTGAAGAGGATAAGCATTGCTTTGAGAGTGGTTGGAGGCGGCTACAACATATGGTTAGGGTTTGGAGATGTGTGGCTAAGATCTAGTGAGAAACTTACATAGTTTGCTATCTTATCCTACGCATATAAATACTAATCTCAAAACCCTAATCTAAAGCTAGTTCATTTTTTTGAGCCGTCACTTTCTTCTTCTTCTTTCTCATTTTAATGGCAGCAACTATCCTCTAAAAACAATCCCAAAATTCTTGTGACGATCCGGGTTTTCTGACGTTGTTATTGGGTAATTAACTGATTTTAAATTTTGGAATATAAGATTTTATTTGTCGAATAGATAAAACTTTCTGACAAATAAAATACCTAATTCTATATATCGATTGAAAACTATGTTAATTTTAAATATAATTCTGGATATGATAAATTTATATATAGATGTATAAAAACTCCACCATTTAAGTTAAGGTAAAATATCCATAAATGTATATGTGTGTGTATATATATAAATACAAGCTTTATGAAGTATAAAAATAAATATGTATACATGAATGAATAAACTTCATAGTGACAAATCTCAAAACCTATGATTTTACACATATGTATGTTTATAAGGTGTAGTGCATATGGGAATATAAATATATATATATATATATAAAGGTGTATATCTAAAATGGATATATATATATAGACTTCATGATGGAAGAAGAAAATAATAATAATATATATATATATATCAGTGAAGATGCATATAGCTTATATATAAATGTGTAAGTATGTAGGGTAAACATATACATATGTATGTTGTATATGAAAAACTTATGCTCTAAAAGTTAAAAGTAATATATATATATATATATATATATATAAAGATGTAAGATAGGAAGTAAATAAATATGTACATTGTATTGATATGCATATATATATATATATGCATATAAATGTATATACACACAAGGGAACATGGTGATAAATGCATATCAATTCAAGTCACATGAGAAATCAAAATCAACTTTATATTAAATCAAGTCAATAAGGAAATCAAATGACTTAAATTAAGGAAATCAAATCTATAAAAGAAAAAAAAATCAAATCATCCTGTTACCAAATCAGCAAAAAGAAAAAAAATGTAAAGGAAGCCTGCACAGTACATGTCTCAGCCTCTCCTTTTTGATTTGCTCTGTACACATCCACTCCTTATAAATATATGTATCACTGCCTTGTTCATTTGTTCACAACTACAAAACAAGAAAAAAAAGAAGGTTCTGCCATTTAAAAATAAAAAGTGAGAAGAAGATTAAGTTGCTAAGGCTGAAGCTCGAAGGAAGATCAAAACATAAACAACAGTGTTTCATTTTTCATCAAAAAACTGTGAGTAAACCATTTTAGTATTAATCTTTGTAATATGATACATGTATCTACAAAATGTGCATGACTCAGTTTATATAGGTTAGGAATGGTAGTTCACCCTGTACATCTTCCAGAAAGAACAACTCTGTTACATGTTCTTTGTTAAAAAGTAGTAACCATCAACTTTGAAAAATCAAAATCTCATTGTCCAATCTGTTTTAAAACATGATCCCAAAATAAAAGTTATTGGTTTTTGAGTATAGAATATACTAAAATTTGTTTCATTCCATTTCATGAAGTATAGAGAGAGGGAATCATATTTTACAGTAAGTAGCTTAGGTTGGGTTAAAATTCGAATGGCATGATTCAATGATTGGATTATATAGACCTGTTTGTTATTGAAAAATACAAATTTTAGTCTTGGTTTGGAAATTTTTAATAAAGCATGGGGGAAGTAATGCCGAGTTGAACAGAAATTGGGAATTTGGAAAATTCCGGCGACCTAGGATATCATGTGGCATCGGGTTTGGTGTGGAGGAGAGTTGGGTGGTAGGGCATACAAGAAAATTGGTGTGGTGATTTCAGGTGGAGTGTGGAGGGGAGACGGGGTCAAAGTAGGGTTCGTTAGGGGTTTTGGGACGGCGGTAGAAAATGGTTGGCCATGGGTGTGTGCATGTGTACGTCGCACAGTTTGCGTACGTTTGTGTATCTCAAAAGAAGAAAGGAGGAAGGAAAATAAGAACTGGAAAGAAAGAAGAAGAGAAATGGGAATGGGCTGGGGAAAAATATAACGGGCCAGGGGAAAATAGAAAGAAGGGAAAAGAGAAAAGAAAAGGAAAAAGGGGAAAAAATAGAGAAAAGGAAAAGGAAAGAGGAAGGAATGAATGCGTGCGCACACACACACACACATATATATATTTATATGAGAATCTATATTTTCTTTATTTTTATTGGAAATTTATTATCATTTTAAATCCGTAAATTTAAAGTTAATGATATTTTGTAATTAAAATGAGTAATTGATTAATTATATTATTATTTGACTAAAACTTATGTAAATTAACAAAGTTGGATATCAAATGGAGTGTAAAATTTTAATTAATTAAAAATAAATTGTTTTAAAATTTCTTAAATTTGTAATTAATTTGGATTCAAAAATAAATGTATATGGTAAATCAAGATTAATAAAAGCCGGATGTGCGAATTATTTTGACATTTGATACTGGCCATTAAATTAGCTAACAATCTATATCTTTTCTATTGGTTGTTTAATTCAATTATTCTTGTCTGTGCCACCAAGTAGTCAGACAAGTTAATAGTAGATTAAAATGATGATACTGTTTATTTAAATAAAAATCTGTGATAAATCCCCATATTTGAATTTTGTCACCCTAAATATAAATTGTTAATTTTAAACAATTTACCCTGTAAAATTTATTGCTTGGATTCGAAGAGACCGGGATCGGAGATCGGTATTATCCGGAACCACCTCGGTTAGAAAATCACTACAAACCTTTACGGTTTGGTTATAGAGCTAATAGACTGGAATTGGACCAATTTTCACAAATTCAACTATTTAAAATAAGTATTGTACTTAGATGCTATTATAATATCAAGGGATTTCTGTAAGAGTGTTTGGGTATGAAAAGATGAAAACTTATCGTGATGTACGAGTTACCTTTGTTTTCAAAAGATTTTCACGACTTAAGTATTTCAAATTAAATGGGTTTACTCACGCTGGTTTTTAGCCTGACTCGGGTGTTACTTTATTGTAATGCTCGGGTCAGACCGAGTATTACAGTTTTCAAGCTAGGATGCTTTGGAGCTCAGGAGACGAGTTGGATGACAGAGACGTGTTGCACGTATTGGTTATATTCTACTGTGTATTATAGGCTGTATAGTCAACATTTAGGGACAAGTTATTATAACTGTCCAGTTTTATTTGTTGATGATTGTACTATGATAACTTGTATGTATAATAATAGTTATAGCTTTCTTTTGTATAAATGCTGTTATTGTATATTATATTTTGTTCTGCTGCGATTGTGAGATTCTGTGCTGTTGTTTCTGTTTCTTCTTCTATCTCTTTTTCTTCTTAAACCCTAACAATCTGGTATTTCCGATACTCGATTGCTTGGCACTCTATACAGTGAACGTATTAGTGTTGATTTTCGGGGGTCGAAAATCGCTCGGCTGTTACACGTGGTATCAGAGCAGAAGGTTAAGCGAGAACCTTGGCTCTGGTGGGGATTACTCATTAGAGATAGGGTCAGTAGTACCCTAGAATGAGTTGAGTGTATTATATATGAAGGCGTACTTGTTATTTTCATATATAATGATTTTAAAAATGGTTTTAAAAATAATTTTTATAAGATTGTATTTTGATATAAAAAGGAATTTTTTTTTGTAAATTATGATAGTATATTAAGGTGATTGGTTGTTGCTATTGAAATTAAATGAGATTATATGATTTAAGTGGTAATATATATATATATATATATATATAACCAAATATAAATTTGTTAAGAATGAATTATACAAATAAGTTAAGCTAAAGGTAGACTCAAACCATAATTTAAATTTCCGAAAATTGCAGAAGTGTTTTTCAAAGTGTTTTGAAAATGAAGTAAATATACCCTGATTATATATTAGAGATATAGAAATAATCTTTCAAGAAATTATTATGGAATGTAAAGTATGTTTGGGTTCTAAATATGATAATATTGGTTATTATCATAAAATTTTGTTGTTGTGTCTTAATAAAGGATGTTTGTTACAAATTAAACAATGTAACACATGGTGGAATGTTTTAAGGAACTAAAATTATATAAGCCTGACTTATAAATTAAAATGGATTTAAATTATGAGATTTTGAATCTAAGTCCCGGAAAATTTGAAATGTGTTTCAAAGTGTTTAAGGAAATAATAAATAATGTTATTTAGAATATTTTGAATATAGAAATCTTTGTTTTAAAACAAGAGTTGGTTTGAAAAATTCTGAGGGAATTTGTTTTGGATTAAAAACCAAGAATGGTTTGAAGTTTAAAGTGGGATTTGGTATGTAAATGGGATATATGTATATATATATATATATGTGGACATATATGATTTCAAAGTTGATTTGAAATAAATATTGATGTTGAATTCTGGAACCCCCTTAAATCGAGAAGTATAACCTAAAGAAAAATAAGTTTTTGGACTTATAAGTGGGAAGTGATATTAATAAGAAATTTAAATTTGGAATGTAAAAATTTAAATTGAGAAGTTTAAATGAATTGAACTTATAACCTGGATTAGAAATTTCAGGATGGAATTAAAAATTTAACTTATGGAAGTTAAATGGATTTAAATTGTAAAGGAAAAAGGTATAGAGTTGATAGAGATGCAAATGGAGTTATGCATGAATGTTTTCAAAATGATTTTTGAAATAAAAACGAGTTTCAAATTCTAGAAATTTATGGTGGATGCTATTGATTGATGTTTTAGATAATTCAGATGTTTATTTACTCTGATATGTCCTGCTATCATCCTGTTTGTTATTTACAATGTATAAAACTGAAAATTGGATTACTTTGAGTAAATTAAGAAGTGGATTGAAATGATATAAATATCCAACCCTGAAATTGAATTAATTGGAATTGTAATCAAAGTTGAATTAGTTTGAATTCAAAATGGGAATTGATTTGATTTAAAATGGGAATCAAAGTTAATTCAAATTGAAATCGGAATTGAATCAATGGAAATGGAAATTGAAAATTGATTTGAATTGGAGATTAGGAATGGAATCAATTTGACTCTAAAAACTATTTTCAAATAAACTATTCTAATATAAACTGTCTAAAATCTATCTTCTTAAATATTCATATTATTTTTATTTTCCAAGCTATTTACTATACAAACCATTCTTTTTAAAACTTAAGCTATCTTATATTAGCTATTTAACTATTTTAAAACTATTAAATGTATTTTCTAAATTCAAACTAGTCAGAGTGAAAATTGTTTATATTTAAATCGTGGATTTAATACAAATTGTGATAAATTGAAGTTATAATCCAAATGGAATTCGAAGCAAATTCTGAATTGGAATCGAAATCGCAATATTAAGGCAAAAATGATTTTGAAGTGAAATAATATTTTTGAGAAAAATATGATGATTTTAAAATGAAGATTGGATAGTACCATAACTGAAACTCACTTTATAAGAAGTAAGTAATGTTACAAATAACTTTGAAAGGTAATCGAACTTGAAAATTTTGATTTGGCATTAATGAGGTTATGTATATTTGTTATATATTAAAACTCCCCTTATTGAAGTTATAACCGGAAGGAAATGATCTTTGAAGGATATTTGAAATACAAAATGGAGTTTATATGTAACGACTCGATTTTTCGACGCTCGAAAGTCGACATTAATACGTCCA
Source organism: Allium fistulosum (assembly GCA_030737815.1). Lineage (NCBI taxonomy): Eukaryota > Viridiplantae > Streptophyta > Magnoliopsida > Asparagales > Amaryllidaceae > Allium > Allium fistulosum. Next base: position 1,032,779,565 of record CM060902.1, read on the forward strand.
CTGTATCAAATGCCGCGCAATCGAATGCCGGAAAACCGAACCATTAGGGTTAAAAGAAGAGGTAGAAGAAGACAGAAGAAGAAAAAGAACAGAAAACAGAAACAGAAACAACAACAGAATCTCACATTCGCAGCGGAACAACATATAATAGATGAATCAATAATCTTTAAAACAAAAGACTATACCAATTTATACATACATCAATCATCAGAGTTTACAACAATACACATCACTGGACAGTTATATAAACTTGTCCACATACAGAATACACAGCGGAAATAATAAACAAGTACGGTAGTACGCTTCGCCATCCAGCTCATCACCAAAGCTCCAGAATATCCTGATAAAATAACTCTAAGCTGCCTGTGTGGAAAATTATGGGCACCCAGAGTTTAGAAGGGAACAATAAACTCCGAGTCAGTCATGGTGACCGGTGTGAGATCGTAAAACAGTTATTTTCGCAAAGAAAATAAAACAATTCGCAATGCTTTTGGAAAATGAAACTACCATAAGGCCTCCCGCCACACACACAATGCAAACGCAGAATCGGAGGAGATTTCTCCTTATGATAGTCAAAAATGCTTACTACGCAAAATCAGTTGGTATTATTATTAATGTCTAGTGTGGAAAACATTTCGAAGGTATAATATCAATCTTAGCCAACATACAACCATTGTTGTATGCCTACTATAGCTACTACGTTCAATAGCAGGTTACCGCCACATTCCATAGCAGGTAATACAATTAAAACCGTACAAGGTTCGTATTGTTTCTTTGGATTTCCGACTAATGGTCAGGCAAAGGAACTTCCTTATACCGAAATAGAATGCCTCTGGAAAGACGCCCCGAGAACCTCACCGGATCTCTGCAAACAAAAGGCCGACGCTACCTCACGCTCTAACCGAGCTGTAACTAGGTAACTAACACACAAGCTATGCCATCCCCCGGTCGTTACCGACCTTTATCCGAGGATCCTCAATCACAAAGCAACAACCACAAAAGTATAATAAATGTGTGGCATCAACATAGGTAAAATATCTGGGCTCCATACCATGATATCACCTTTTATCCAGAAGGAAATGGCATTCCCTAGGGGCGCTACCCCTACAAACCTTTGCCGCAACATTCCTGTTTCGACCATTACCGGGTTGTGAGGCTCGACGAAGTCTTGTCCACATACACTACGCTTTTTCACAAAGCCACGCTTTTTCACAAAGCCATGCTTTGATCAACCAATGATCAACAGCACTTCGTATGCCACATTACCAAATTGGGAATGTATCACTAGTAACCATCAACTACATAACCTTTAAGCTCATACGTCTCAAAGAAGGGTGTTAAGCTAAGAGAATAAATTCTCCGCCACCAACAGAAATGTATTTGATAGAAACCAACTTTACATCTCAAAGTGTAACATCAGACACACATCCATACAAGTCCGTTCCGGGATCGAACGGAACCGAAGGCACTTCCAAAGAATCCCTTGCAATCCGGATAATTTCTAATCACGTCCGAACTTCCCATCACAAAAAGAGTGATATAAATCTCTATACTGGAGCAACTCGGTGCAGAGACATTCGACAGGTTGTCCTTTCATTTTCGAAAATATCCGGTCTTCACCACCGGTCTTCAATATGATCTATATTGTCGTATCACTAATTCGGAATGGGTTATATGACACAAAGGTCTTTTCCCGGCTAACCCGAATAGTGAGCGTTTGTTTAAAAACAATTCAAGTGCCATTTCAAAGGCAAATATTGATAGTCGGTTATTTAACTATCAACAACATTCACAACAATCAATCAATTTAAATATTTTTTCCCAAATTATTTATTTTCAAATCTCTTCACAAGATATATATTTTTCCACACTTCACATTTGAAAACCAATTTCAAATCACATTTTCACACTTCACATTTGAAAACCAATTTCAAATCACAAAATGGTCCATTTAAACCAATTAGATAAATCCTTATCGATTTATTTCAAATTTACATTTCAAATTTGTAAATTTATTTCCACACTTCATCACTTTGAAAACCGATTTCAAATCATATTTTCCACACTTTAAAAATAAATCAATATTTATTTTTAAAACAAATCTCTGTTTCCTTTATAAATTCTATTCGGAATTTACATTCTCAAATATTCACTTTTAACACCAAATCAACTTTCAAATTGATTTTTCAATTTATTTCAAATCCCAAATCGAATTCCAAATCGATTTTTGAATTTACTTCAACACCGAATCACATTTCAAATTGATTCTAACTTTTAACCCCAAATACCAAATCATTTTTACAAATCGATTTCCAAATTTATTCTCAACACAAAAATCAATTTTCATTCAACATCCAATAAATTTTTATATCGATTTCCCAAAGATTTATTTTTCAATGCCAAATCAATTATCAATTGGATTTCAACAAATTTATCGCCTTTTAAAATAAATTCCTTTATATCTTCCAAACCATTTAAAATCCCATTTTAAATAAATTTTCCAACTTTCGAATAATACTATTCAAGAATTCGTTTATAAAAATCCTTTCCCATATTTTGGAAATAATTCGATAAGATTTCATAAATCAACTATACGCTTTTAAATCCCTTCTTTTAAATTTATTCAATTCTTTCAAAAGGAATTTATTTAAAATTTCCAACTTTAATTTCAAAAATCCAATTTCATTTATTTCTGGTATCCAACGATACCAAAAATACATTCGGCTAAATTATAGCTCTCAACACATTCAATCACAGATATAATCATACACAGATTATAAATAATCAATCACACAACATATGAAATCAATCCAAATGTTTTGAGGAATCCTGTTGGATCCCTCCAACCTGTTTCCCTACATCCACAGATGTTAGCACAATACCAATTCCACTTCGAGGTGGAATATCGCGGTATATGGGATTTTATAAAAATATCATCCGCTACTATGTGGCGCAATAGGGTCTCATCCGCTATATAATGCGGGAAAATCCATCACCAATATATACATATGCCAATATATATATATATATATTGCTATATATAGATATATCCTACTATATCTAATATCACAATCCAAACAGCAATCAATCAATAACTGCAAAAAAATCCACTTTTCATTTTGAGTGAGAAGATCTCACCTTTGCTTTTTATTTTGCAATCCATTTCCAACTTTCGAATTCGATTTCATCATTGTATTTGACCTTGTATAAATAATTATACAATTCGTTAATATTTGAAATAATCGGATAAATTAAATTCCCATTTTGATAAATTTTATTTTTGCCTAATAAGTTAATTTCAAACAAATTTTCTTTTTTTTATAAAATATTTTCCAGTTAAACAAATTTCCTTATTAGTAAATTGGTAAATTAAAAATATACATTTTTCTTTTGAAACTACATACTTATGGAATATATATATAGATAAAAATCTGACCCTTTTTTTTCATAAATCTAACATTTTAAAATTATCCAATTTCAAAAGCTGTTCTCCATATATATATTTTTAACTGTAAATGTAAAATTTAACTTGATAAAATCTTCTCTATTTTATAGCAACTGTCAATTCAAACAAACAGTTTTGCCAGTTTAAACTTTGAAACATAAAACTAAATTTTCTCAAAATAAACTACCTCAAAGAACAGGAACCAAAAATCAAGCTGCTGCTCGAAATCCACCTCGCGCCTTTGACGAGCTCATCGACAAACCCTAGCTGCCAACGAACATTCCAGACATCGCAAATCCCTCCAACAAACCCAGCCTCAACATCGACCAATTCCCTTTCCAGACGCGCCACTGAAAACGACGCCACTCCATCCCTAGCTCGAATCTCCCATCAGGCTGCGACCTTCGCCCTAGCCTACAGATCGCGATGCCACTGCCATGAGTACGAACCCACTCGCGAGCACAAAATCCACGAACCCTAAGTCGATCGATGGAGACGATTCCTTCGACAGCAAGGTGAAACCCTAGCTTCCTGAGTTGCGACTCGATCTTGATCGTGTTGTCGATGAAAACGAAGAACAACTCGATATTAACTTTAATTACATACGAATGAATTCGCATTCGATGAAGCAAGAGGGAAGCCTGGGTTTTAAATTTTTGAAATCACTGCTTCGATTTAATTTAAAAGAGGCTTCGGCCATTGTTTTGATTTGAACGAACAGAGACGAAAAATGTTTTCGTTTGATTTTTCTTTCTTTCTTTTTATTTAAACGAGAGGAACAGCTTCATACAAGAGGTAGCATGTTTGAGTCCAGTTGCATGTACGAATAGGAGACAACGATATGAAAGAAAGGCAGCTGGATGTTGGGTTGTAGGAGAATAAATATATATTTATTTAATTCAAATTCAAATTCAAAACGTCTGATAAATGCAACTTAAAAACTTGACCTCCCATTGAGGCGTGCCGCTAGGCATTTATAATGTTATACGCCTATTCCGAACACAATGGAGAAGGTTTCGACTCAAAATTCGATCGTATGGAGAAGATAACTTTTTGGACCAGTTATAATATTAAATTTCGATTTAATTTCAGCGCGTTTGCTTATCGTACGACCAAACAATCACTCCAAACATTACGAAAATTGAAATCCGATAATAATACAATATTACGGATCCAATGGAACTGGTTTCGTCGAATTCCGAGACTATGCCCCGGAACGCTATTTTTAAATTCAAATTAAACAACAAAATTTCAAAACTGAACAAAACAGTTTCAAATTCAATTCTAAAAGTTCCATTACCTTCAGAATTATAAATATAAATTTTCTTAGACTTCATATTATTTTTAATCAGCTTAAAACTAAAGATTCAAATTTTTACCCAGTTCAATAATTAAATTCAATAATTTAATCGCCAAATTCATTATGATATTTGAATTTGAAATTAAATTATCATTCGAATATTTAAACTCAATTAAATATTCACATTTCAAATGTCAAAAATTCAGGGTCGTTACAATATACAAGTATGAAGTGGACTCAGAAATTATTGATCTGAAAATTTATTCGAGTTGAAAGAATGATTTTATATGTATATGAGAATAAAACTGGAAAGGTTTTGGAAACCATTGATTTTAAAAGGCTTTTGATTTTGGCAAAAAAGTCAATTTTGGAAATTCGGTAAACAAAATTTGAGAATTATCGATTTTGAAGATATCGATTTTGTATAAATGAAGTTTATATATGATATATATAAAGAGTATGATTTGAAAGGTACTATATATGTATATAGTATGATATGTATTGAAAAAGGTATGGGAAAAAGGCACCCCCATGAGAGTCGAAACTTGTAGTAGGAGATCCACTGGGTGGTTCTACCTAGAACCCTAAGGGCGGGTTCAATGAAATTGGGATCCCAGAGGACGTCTGGACAAAACTCGAGTTCCTGATGTTCATTTGTTGGGTAGCGTAAGTCGAGTGACGCTGATTCCTACAGTTACATTGGGTTTTTCCGTGATGGCAACGTAACCTTTGTTGTAACTACGATCTATCGCAGTTCCATAGCGTAAGTCGAGTGGCAGTGATTGCCTACAATCTACGTTTGATTTCACTGGGAGAGCGACGTAACATCGGTAGATTGCAATCTATATGGTTTGGTTCCATAGCGGAATTCGTGTGGCAGTGAGTGCCTACAGTCTACATTGGGTTTCACTGGGATGGTGATGCAACCTTTGTGTAGTCTGTGATCTATGTGGTAAAGTTTCATTTGGCAGCGTAATTCGAGTGGTGCTGATGCCTATAGTTACATGGGTTTTGCTATGATGGCAACGCAACCCAGGGTGTAGCTGCGATCTGTGTTGTTCCCATGGCAAAAGTCGAGAGGTGCGGATGCCTACAGTTTTCTTATGGATTTCGCCGGGATGGCGACGCAATCATCGTGTTAACTGCGACCCATGGTGGTAAGGGGGGTGATACTTTCCATAGCCTTTTTGAAAAGAGGGTTTTCAAGTATTGTCACTGGGTGTTGAAAACGGGTCTACTAAGTACTTATAGATTTTCAGTCCTACACCTGATCAACGTATGACTAAATTTCTGTAAGAACAAGGATGGACTTGTTTGGACATCGAGTTATGAGAAATATTTTTATATAAAACTAGTTTGGTAATACTATATAATTTAAAGAGTATGTATTTTTTCAAATGTATAATATAAGATTAAGGAGTATAAATGTTTACAGAATGATTTAATTAATAATAAACATCAAAATTTAAAATTTCGGTTCGTTCCATTTCGAGGACGAAAAGATCTAAGGGGGGAGGAATGTGACGATCCGGGTTTTCTGATGTTGTTATTGGGTAATTAACTGATTTTAATTTTTGGAATATAAGATTTTATTTGTCGAATAGATAAAACTTTCTGACAAATAAAATACCTGAATCTATATATCGATTGAAAACTACGTTAATTTTAAATATAATTCTGGATATGATAAATTTATATATAGATGTATAAAAACTCCACCATTTAAGTTAAGGTAAAATATCCATAAATGTATATGTATATGTATATATATATATATATAAATACAAGCTTTATGAAGTATAAAAATAAATATGTATACATGAATGAATAAACTTCATAGTGACAAATCTCAAAACCTATGATTTTACACATATGTATGTTTATAAGGTGTAGTGCAAATGGGAATATAAATATTAATATATATATATAAAGGTGTATATCTAAAATGGATATATATATATATATAGACTTCATGATGGAAGAAAAAAATAATAATAAAATAAATATATGTATATATATAAGTGAAGATGCATATAGCTTACATATAAATGTGTAAGTATGTAGGGTAAACATATACATATGTATGTTGTATATGGAAAACTTATGCTATAAAAGTTAAAAGTAATATAAATATATATATATATATATATATATATATATAAAGATGTAAGATAGGAAGTAAATAAATATGTACATTGTATTGATATGCATATATATATATATATATGCATATAAATGTATATACACACAAGGGAACATGGTGATAAATGCATATCAATTCAAGTCACATGAGAAATCAAAATCAACTTTATATTAAATCAAGTCAATAAGGAAATCAAATGACTTAAATTAAGGAAATCAAATCTCTAAAAGAAAAAAAATCAAATCAGCATGTTATTAAATCAGCAAAAAGAAGAAGAAAAAATGTAAACGAAGCCTGCACAGTACATGTCTCGGCCTCTCCTTTTTGGTTTGCTCTGTACACTTCCACTCCTTATAAATATATGTATCACTGCCTTGTTCATTAGTTCACAACTACAAACAAGAAAAAAAGGTTCTGCCATTTGAAAATAAAAAGTGAGAAGAAGATTAAGTTGCTAAGGCTGAAGCCTGAAGGAAGATCAAAACATAAACAACAGTGTTTCATTTTTCATCAAAAAACTGTGAGTAAACCATTTTGTATTATTAACTGGAAACATATATATATATATATATATATATATATATATATATATATATATATATATATATCTGCATAACCGAAAATATGTATGGATCTTTGTAATATGATACATGTATCTGTAGAATGTACATGACTCAGTTTATATAGGTTAGGAATGGTAGTTCACCCTTTACTTCTTTCAGGAAGAACAACTCTGTTACATGTTCTTTGTTAAAAATCAGTAACCATCAACTTTGAAAAATCAAAATCTCATTGTCCAATCTGTTTTAAAACATGATCCCAAAATAAAAGTTATTGGTTTTTGAGTATAGAATATATTAAAATTTGTTTCATTCCATTTCATGAAGTATAAAGAGAGGGAATCATATTTTACAGTAAGTAGCTTAGGTTGGGTTAAAATTCGAATGGCATGATTCAATGATTGGATTATATAGACTTGTTTGTTATCGTAAAATACGAATTTTAGTCCTAGTTTGGAAATTTTTTAATAAAGCATGGGGGAAGTAATGCCGAGTTGAACGGAAATTGGGAATTTGGAAAATTCCGGTGACCTAGGCTATCATGTGGCATGGGGTTTGGTGTGGAGGAGAGTTGGGTGGTGGGGCATACAAGAAAAATGGTGTGGCGATTTCTGGTGGAGTGTGGAGGGGAGATGAGGTCGAATTAAGGTTCGTGATGGGTTTTGGGATGACTTCGGTTTGGAGAGAAGGGCGGCGACGAGAGGCAAAAGGGGAGGTGCAGTCCAAGGGTAAAAGAAGGGGGAGGTTGTGGCGGAGTTTGGGGTAGAGTCTGGTGATGAATGATGGACTATGGTCGCGTGGGCAAGGTGGTTTGGTTGCTCGGTTTCGATCGGTTTAGGGGTGGAAGAGTTCGATTTCGAACCAAAGGAACTGGCACATTTCCTGGTGGGCAGGTAGAAGGAGATGGCCGAGGGCGTCTTGCAGGGATGGTCGATGGTAGGAAATGGCTGGCCGTGGGTGTGTGCATGTGTACGTCGCACAGTTCGTGTACGTTTGTGAATCTCAAAAGAAGAAAGGAGGAAGAAAAATAAGAACTGGAAAGAAAGAAGAAGAGAAAGGGGAATGGGTCGGGGAAAAATATAATGGGCCAGGGGAAAATAGAAAGAAGGGAAAAGAGAAAAGAAAAAGAAAAAGAAAAGGGGGAAAAAAGGAAAAAAAATAGAGAAAAGGAAAAGGAAAGAGGAAGGAATGAACTGATATATATATATATATATATATATATACGAGAATCTATATTTTCTTTATTTTTATTGGAAATTTATTGTCATTTTAAATCCGTAAATTTAAAGTTAATGATATTTTGTAATTAAAATGAGTAATTAATTAATTATATTATTATTATTATTTGACTAAAACTTATGTAAATTAACAAAGTTAGATATCAAATGGAGTGTAAAATTTTAATTAATTAAAAATAAATTGTTTTAAAATTTCTTAAATTTGTAATTAATTTGGATTCAAAAATAAATGTATATGGTAAATCAAGATTAATAAAAGCCGGATGTGCGAATTATTTTGACATTTGATACTGGCCATTAAATTAGTTAACAATCTATATCTTTTCTATTGGATATTTAATTCAATTATTCTTGTCTGTGCCATCAAGTTGTCAGACAAGTTAATAGTAGATTAGAATGATGATACTGTTTATTTGAACAAAAATCTGTAATAAATCCCCATATTTGAATATTGTCACCCTAAATATAAATTGTTTATTTTAAACAATTTACCTTGTAAAATTTATTGCTTGGATTCGAAGAGACCGGGATCGGATATCAGTATTATCCGGAACCACCTCGGTTTGAAAATCACTACGAATCTTTACAGTTTGATTATAGAGCTAATAGACTGGAATTGGACCAATTTTCACAAATATAAACATTTAAAATAAGTATTGTACTTAGACGCTATTATAATATCAAGGGATTTCTGTAAGAGTGTTTGGGTATGATAAGATGAAAACTCGTCGTGATGTACGAGTTACCTTTGTTTTCAAAAGATTTTTACGACTTAAGTATTTCAAATTAAATGGGTTTAATCACGCTGGTTTCCAGCCTGACTCGGGTGTTACTTTATTGTAATGCTCGGGTTAGACCGAGTATTACAGTTTTCAGGTTAGGACGCTTTGGAGCTCATGAGATGAGCTGGATGGCAGAGACGTATTACACGTATTGGTTATATTCCGCTGTGTATTATAGGCTGTATAGTCAGCATTTAGGGACAAGTTATTATAACTGTCCAGGTTTATTTGTTGATGATTGTACTATGATAACTTGTATGTATAATAACAATTATAGCTTTCTTTTGTATAAATGCTGTTATTGTATATTATATTTTGTTCCGCTGCGATTGTGAGATTCTGTGCTGTTGTTTCTTTTTCTACTTAAACCCTAACAATTTGGTATTTCTGACACTCGATTGCTTGGCACTCTATACAGTGAACGTATTAGTGTCGATTTTCGGGGGTCAAAAATCGCCCGGTCGTTACAATTCTCAAAACCAATTCAAATTAAAAATACTAATTTGTAGTAGAAGGTCTCCAATCCCGAATTAGCAACCCGACGGATGGGGAACTGTTCTAAAAAGAGAAATCATTGTCCAACATGGACTCAAAGGCTTCATTAAGAGGTGAACTTTCATTTTTTTGATATCAAGCTTATCATATAAAAGTTGATTTACATCCAAATCATCTATTTGAATTTAGATCTGTTTATTGTTTAGATTAGATGAGATTTTTGTGGGTACATGTGTTTGTTACAATTGGATTGGTTGTGTGCTTATTGTAATATTTTGTTTATTGATTTATTCTTGAATTAACTTTCTAAAAAAAGAAGAAATTTTTAGCTTTGACACACACACAGAGACATAGACTACATGTATAGAGATCTGCAAATTTCAACATGTATAATTGTATATATGGTTATATATTGTATATATTTGATCTTAAAATTTTATTATGATGATTTATACTTATAATGAATCTTAGAATATAAAAATATTTTATTACATATCTATATACATTTTATTATTATTTAATGATTTTGTGAGTTGTTTATTATGTATAAAAAATTAATGGTTCAAATTTTCAATTTTATATTTTTAAAATTTTCTGCACCATATAGGAAGCTTACTGTTAAAATTTTAGATTATTAAAACTTAATTTAATAATTTTTAAAATTATTTTACTTTTGGCCTACAATCAATTATTTAATTTGAAATATATTTTCTATTAAGAAAATTCTAGAAATTTTTCTTAAGCCTAAATTGTGTCTCACATACATTTAGAAATACTTTTAGACCTTTATAACCTAATTTAATAATTTTTATAATTAATTTGTTTTCGGCCTTCAATCAATTATTTAATAAAAATATAATTTCAATTGAGAAAATTCCAGAAATTTTTCCAAAGCCTAAAAATGTGTCTCAAATACCTTCAAAAGTTTTACAATTTTTCAACTTGATTTCATATTTTTTAGAATTAATCTGATTTCGAGCTGTTATCAATTATTTAATGATAAATATTATTTTAATTGGGAAAATTCCATAAATTATATTTAAACCCACAATGTGTTTCCAGTTTTTCTAAAACTATAAAACTTGTAATTTTTTCATATAACTAATTTACATTAATTTATGGTGGAAGAAACCGTTTTATTCAATAACACACACACACACACATATATATATATATATATATTGTGTATACATATATATATATATGTATATTCATTTATATATATTAACATCTTGTTTTTCCATATTGTACAAGCACATATTTAGACAAATTACAGTACGCACAAAATGAGCTAATGCGTCTGTTGCAATGTAAATCCCAACATCTATATATGGGCACATTATACCCTTCACGGATTATCATGTTACACACACACATAAATATATAAACATATATATATATATATATATATATATCTGTGTGTGTGCGCGCGTGTGCGCGCGTGCTTGATACACACACACACAGATATATATATACATATATATATATATATAAATTAAATCTAATCAATCAATTCAAATTAAAGAGAGAAATGAAATGTTCATGTCTCTATTTAATGTAATTAATGCTCTCGATTAATTACTTGTTTTAGGGAAAGAAACGAAAGCTTTCCTTCCCTATATGTATTAAATCTTATTAATGGTTTCATTTCCTATATATATATTAACTTTTATTAATAAATGTTCGGTGTATTTGATACACTATACATTTAAAATTAAAATTATTTAAACTTCCCTTTAAATAATTTAAATAAATTAAATGATTTTATTTAAAACAAAATTAGAAACTTTTTAATTAAATTAGGCTTTATAGGCTCAACTAAGATCGAATAGGGTAAAATAATTTGAAATTCACTCATTTCTTTCATTGCGGGTTGGCCCGGTTCCTTAAATGGTATCGAAGCTCAATAGCTTATGCGGTCTAAATTAGCCATATTAGGACTAACTAATTAAGCTTGTCCACTTATTATAGTGTCTAGAAAGGTAATGTCTAGGATTGGAATTGGGTAATCAAGTACCCTGTCCTACTTGGTTACTAGCCTGGCCTTAAAGGTGATATGAGCCCAAAGGTTGCCCCTAATAGAAAAGGCCCAACCTAAATTGGGCCTTGTGCTAATTTTCAAAATCGTTTGAAAATTAGAGTTAAAGACTTTAAATTTAATAGTTAAATTTAAAATAAAATATGTTTATTATAAAAGAAATAATATAACATAATTTTTCAAAATGTTTGAAAACCAATTCACATTAATTTTAAATTTTAAATTTATTAATAATATTAATAAAAGTAAATTAATTAATTAAATTAATTAATACAAGTGCATGTATTATATATATAGAGATAAATGTTATGTTGTTTTAAATTGTTTAAAATAACATAAGTATACATGTATGTTTATGAATTGAAGTTTGAAATTAATATAATTTAATTAAAATAGTTTAATTAAATAAATTAATTAAAAGGTTGATTATTTAAATAATATACACATGTATATAATATTTGTGTTATACTATTACGGTTATAGTACATACAAATATAAATGTTATATCAATATAAAAATTAATTAAAATTAATCAAATGTGATTTAATAAATATAAACTAAAGGTGGAACTTTAAGAAAACCCTAAATAGACTTAAGGAATAAATACATACGTACTATACATATACCATGATTTCAGATGTGCTTGACACTTGAATCACGAGGGTATTTCATAAGTAATACATTATTCCATAAGTTGATATCACCCAATATAATATATTGAAGATTATGAATCTTCAATATTATGTTGTCCTCTACCATATATATATATTAATAAATTACTTGCATGGGTGAAAAGACGAGGTAAGATAACTATATGTATTTATTGAGCAAACTCAATGTATATATATTATACTTAGGCCGTCGCGATATGGTAGGTACGAGTGAATAATCTCTTTCGGTTTGTTGAGCAAACTCAAGGTCGAAATGAGACTAGGACAAGGAACCATGGGTTAGGAGTTGTGTGTGATACAACCAATAAGGAGTTATCCATCGTACGTGGAGCTATGACTTGTTGAGCAAACTCAAGGTCAAAATTCCAAAAAAAACGAGTCCTAACACCCACTAGTGAAGTTGAAAGACTTATATGTTTCGCTTAGGGTTTGGTGAAACATAAAAGACCAGTGAGAGCCTTATTAGAAAAATGAAATGATAACATTTAACCTTTCTAATATTGTAAGAACAAATGCTATATAACGTTATAATAATCTACAATGATAAATTTATGCATTTAATACGATTGGTAAAACGTTTATCAATTAAGATATACAAATGAACTGAATTGAGGATTGACAAATAGAAATATATCATATACTTACTAATAATAGATTATTGCATGTTAACGTTTCATCACCCATGCAAGTGCCTGATTTTACAACTATTATATACATTCGTAGTTTGGTCACCTACCCATTTATTTGGTTGAGACCATGTATTGCATTCTATGTGTTTTTATGGATATTTAATCCATATACAATCACATAAAAATGTTATATGGTGAATGGTCAAAGTTTGTAATATACAATATTTCGATAAAATTAGTTCATCCAAAAAACCAAATAAACCTTAGTGCGAGATCGAATATTCAATTTGATTGATTACAAAAGGGTCGTATCGTGTTAAATGTAACACTAGACCAAAACTGCAATATAAATCTAAGAACTCGATCACTGAAATGTCAGTTTAATCAGTTTACGTAATCACATCATATCTGATGTCCTTAAACGTTAAGGATAATCGAATGCGCTTGTGTAAAGAGTCCGTTATGATATTGCAGTCAAGGTTTTCTTTTGGATGGTTTGACCATTTAGAAAGAATAATGGATGTGGAATGAACATAGTGAATAATCACTTCTGCTTTATAAAGAAACAACGAAAACGAGAACTGTAATAATAGTGATTTATACATTGAAATAAGAAATTTGATTTATATTACGAAATGTATTTCATATAGAAAATTGTTTTCTATGAGATTTGTTTCTTTGAGTTCAAGATATTTGATCAAAGAACTCTCCATGGTAAATTAATCGTAGTGTATGAAATAAATAAATCTATATTAAGTGAATGATGGACCTCCAAATTTAGTATGCTATTATAGTAATGGCGGAAATGGTCGGAGCATGCCATATAGCACTTATTGATTGCATCAAGTTACAAAAATTGGTTTCGTAAAATGTACCGAACATTATTTATGAAATAATGACTATTTTTCGGTGTCAACTGAATAATAGACATAGCTATATTTCAATATGAATATTACGAATATTCGTTATGAAATAAAACTATGATGTGGTATTTATTTTCATAACAAAAGTGATTCATTGGAAAATACAGAAGTACTTAATATTATTTACAGTTATTTTGGAATTATAGACTAAGCCGTGGTTTTAAGAAATAATTTTATTATATGATTATGAATCATATGATACCGGTTAATTATATCTTAAACATTTAAGTGCTATGCATCCATTCAGTGGGAGCATCATAAGAGTTTATGTACTCTTCGGATTGATACATATAGATGTATGCAATCATAAGTCTATTAATACCAAAATGGTTCCACGTACTTCATCGTAATCACTGATGAGTTATCACCGACATGGACATGTGTATTTGATACTTATGTAGTATGTCTTTGTAAACTCATAAAATATACAATGGAAGTAAATAATGTAACATGCAATAGGAATGATTCATTTTGATTGGATCGGTGGGTATATTGGAAAAGTTTCCGAACGTATCTAAAAATGAATAAAGATTCAATCTCAAAAGTCACTCCTCCTTGTAGTACATAATGATATCGATAAGGAGTAATCGAACTTTGTTGGACAAAGTACGACTAATTATGAGTAAATTTGAATTAATTTCTTTCTATAAGGTTATGTACTTAAGAGTAGTACACAAGGTTAATATTATTTCATCTAAATAACAGTTTACGAAACATCCAAGATAAGGGTTTATAAGAAACCCCAACATATCCTTGGTCATGAAGTTGGCAGGATTTGCGAGTCGAAAGTCTGCACATAGTAACTGTTTGTGAGGGATCTTGTATGAATCTCCCCAAAATGAGTTTGGAAAAGTCTATCATTAGATGACATATTTATGTTTTGAACATATGTTTTTTAAACTAAAAACTAAATCAGTTTTATATAAAAGGCAATTCATAAATTGTTTATGAAGACCTATTCCGTTGCATCGAGAAACAATTGTTGTTTCAAGAAATACTAACTTCATTGTGAAGGAATTTCTTTGAGAAAATATTGATAGTAAAATGGGATTGGATACGATCCAAAGATAAAACTGATTATGTGGGATAAAATGAAATTAATCTAACCTAAATGAATACATCGCATTAGAATGTCTAATAAGTATTCTCGCACAATGAAGAGAAACTATAAGTTTCTTATCAATGTTGAGAATAGTTAATCCCTAGTTGTCAATTAAGCCATTAAGAGTATTGACTCCATGATATGGTATGATGCACAAATCCGAAGGGATTCCAAGTACGTTATCAAAATATGATTTTGGTAGTCATACCCGAAGAGATATGATCCATCGGCCACGATTGTGTTGTTAAGAGACTAATGCAGTTGGAATTTAATGAGCAACGTTAATAAGAATAACCTCATAAATTTCAATTGTTGAAATTAACGTAATAGATTCATTATTCGACGTACTCAGGATAATTCGGATTTGCTCACAAAATATCACCAAGTATGACTTTAGGTTTTGGTATATATGTGTTGAAATAGAAAGTTCTAAATATAGATTTAAATTAGATTGTTTGCACATAACAACCAAAGTGTCTTGAAGTCAGTGGGTGCGATATTGAGTTTGTGGGATTTTGGATATGATTCAAGGAATGATAGAAAGTATCATTTTATAAGCGTCAAAATTGAAAAAACATTTTGATGAAAATGTCAAATAGTTTGATTGTTAATCGAAATGTAGAGGAAACGAGTGCTCATAAGTAAGAAAGTCAAAAAGTACATTGATATTTCTAAACTATAAGTAAACAACACGTTGTTGATTTTAACGATGTACTTGTGTTAAGATCAACCTTAACTTTTTTAATACTCAACGTTGGATTGTAAATGATGTCTTTTATAGAAAGTATTTGGGAATGTCCCAAAATGATATGCAAGGACACCTTATTAAAATGTTTGATAGCGAACATGTAAGATAGATTCCTTGTGCATTGGCAATAAGAATTATCATACATGTTATGCTGTCTATAATATCATTTTTTTGTTTAAGTATTTGATACATAAAGAAAACATCAAATCCAAATTAATATCACTAAATGGTTGTTTGAAGTGCTCTCGTATATTTATGAAATACTAGAGAATTATTTACAGAAACAACAAACTCCTTACGAAGGAGTGTTCAGACCTAAACTTCATAAGTGATATTGAGTATAATATATCAATAATAAATTCAAGTTAAGAATCTTTAAGTTGGAATTGTTCCAAATGAAAGATTGTGGCTAATTAAATGAAAGAGGCTAAGTACATCACCTATAATTTCTCCACAATAAAGGCAAAGTATATAAATTTATAAGTGCATAAATTTATAAATGAGCCGATTCCAAATGTTGAGAATCTCAAAACATTGTTATATGATAACAATGTTGTGATATAGTTCGTAACAGAACTTAGAGCTCACTAGAAGTCAAGTGACATACATCAAATTGTTTCGCATGATAAAATAGTTTATCACCGTTGGAGAAAGTTGATTGACAGAGTAGATAATTGAAACATAATAGCATACCAGTTCATAGAGGGACTGACCAAATTGGTTTTGAGAAAATCGATTGGAGAAGTTGGAATAAGAATCCATAATTGACCCCAAGTGCATGTGGGAGATTGATAGAGTTAGGGGTATGCCCTAGGGGCAATTATGTAATTTGTTACATATATCTAACACGTTGACCAACCTTGTTCGAAATAAAAGTGTTTTCTTTCTATTATACACTTAATATAATGTGGTTATATTAATTAATTTAATTAAAAGTATATTTAATAGAAAATCCATAAACAGTATTTTTTGTGATAGTAGTTACAAAGTGTTGTAACCGTGAGTAATTTATCACAATAAAACTAAATATACCATTTTTAATGTTCCTAGTCAAGATGCATCGAGATTGGATATCGATGTATCCGCTGAGACTAGAGTACGTAACGCTCTCCAAATATTGGGTAGTGTATTACTCATGACTACCGGGGGCACCTAGGGGTTACGTGCTAATAGTTATTGGGTAACTATGGAATGACTCATTCGACGATTTTCTATTGATTAATACAACTAAGGTCAAACATAAAATATCAATGTGAATAATTTACACAGTTCTTTCGAAAAGCTCTGCTTTGATTACAGTGAAATCATGGCAAAGCTTCCATCTAGTGACTATACTTGGGTCGAGTGGAAGTATTGGAAGTAAAACACTATTTAAGAGAAGGTTCGTCTCCTCAGTTATATGAGATTAGTATCACGGTCAACTCAAGTCAACCCAAAGTCAAAATTTCTGGTTAGAGTAGTTCGGTTAATAATTGTTATTATTGAACCAAGGACTTTGTGTTTGGACTATAGAGTTGAATGTGGACAACATTGGAATTTTGACCATTACCAAATTCAATAAGTCCAAAGTGATATAGTTTTGACGAAGAGAATTGGTGTAAATAATTGTCACAACTGGGTAACACTCATTAAATTAAAATAAGATTTTTTCGAAAATGAGTAAGTGATAAATTTGGTTATATTATCACACCATCTGCTAAGTGAAGTGTGAATATTAACGTTCGAATAATTCAACGTTAATCGCTGACCGAATTTACACCTAAGAGTCACACAACCGAAACGATGAATTCTCTTTTGACCAAACGATTTAATTAATTTATAATTATTATAAATAAATTAAATAAATTAATATTTATGAAATATTATTCTAAAATTTGAGTGTGATTTGAAAAATAAAATTGTTGCATATATTTATAACAGTTATGAATATATTGATCGATATGCGATATCGATAACAAAATATGTTAAATATGATTGTACATATTTAATTTGGGTTAAATGGGCTCACAACCCATGAGATTTGAAGAGGATAGGCATTGGTTTGAGAGAGGTTGGAGGTGTGTACAACATACGATCAGGGTTTGGAGATGTGTGGTTAAGATTTAGTGAGAAACTTACATAGTTTGCTCCCTTATTCTACGCATATAAATACTAATCTCAAAACCCTAATCTAAAGTTAATTCATTTTTTTGAGCCGCCACTTTCTTCCTCCTCCTCATTTGTATGGCAGCAACTATCCTCTAAAAACTATCGCAAAATTCTCAAATCCAATTCAAATTAAAAATACTAATTTGTAGTAGAAGGTCTCCAATTCCGGATTAGCAACCTGCCGGATTGGGAATTGTTCTAACAAGAGAAATTATTGTCCAACGTGGACTTAAAGGCTTCATTAAGAGCTAAAATTTCTTTTATCATTGTTGTTTTGATATCAAGTTTATCATATAAAAGTTGATTTACATCTAAATCATCTATTTGTATAGATTTGTTTATTGTTTAGATTAGGTGAGATTTTTGTGGGTACATGTGTTTGTTACAATTGGATTGGTTATGTGCTTATTGTAATATTTTGTTTATTAATTTATTGTTGAATTAAATTTCTAAAAAAAAAGAAATTATTATTTATATTAATACACACACACACAATGTATAGAGATCTGCAATTTGTCAATATGTATAATTGTATATATGATTATATATCGTATATATTTGATTTTAAAATTTTCTTATGATGATTTATACTTATTATGAATCGTAAAAATACAAATATTTTATTAAATATGTGTATACATATTTTTATTATTATTTAATGATTTGTGAGTTGTTTATTATGTATAAAATATTTAATGGTTCATAATTTCAATTTTATATTCTTTAAATTTGCTGCACTCTACAAGAAGCTTACTATAAAATTTTCAGGCTTTTAAAACTTAATTTAATAATTTTTAAAATTAACTTACTTTTAGCATGCAATTAATTATTTAGTTAAAAATATAATTTCAATTGAGAAAATTCTAGAAATTTTTCTTAAGCCTGAAATGTGTCTCAGGTACCATAAGAAATATTTTTAGATTTTTATAACTTAATTTAATAATTTTTATAACTAATTTTTTTGGCTTGCAATCAATTATTTAATTAAAAATATGATTTCAATTGAGAAAATTTCAGAAATTTTTTCTAAGCCTAAAATGTGTCTTAGGTACCTTGAGAAAAAGGTTTAGAATTTTTCAGCAAGATTTCATATTTTTAAGAATTAATTTTATTTCGGCCTGTTATCAATTATTTAATGATAAACATTATTTTAATTAAGAAAATTCCATAAATTATTTTTAAGCCCAAAATGTGTTTCCAAATTTTCTAAAATTATAAAACTTGTAATTTTTCATATAATTATTTTACATCAATTTATTATGGCAGAAACTGTTTTGTTCAATTATATACTCACACACATATACATAATATTAGTATACATATATATGTACGTTCATTTTCATATATTAATATCTTATTTTTCCATATTGTACAAGCACATATTTGGACAAATTATAGTACACACAAAATAAGATAATGTGTCTGTTGTAATGTAAATCCCAACATCTATATACGGGCGCATTACACCCTTTATGGATTATCATGTTACACCTGCACACACACAAAGATATATATATATATATATATATGTGTGTGTGTGTGTGTGTGTATGTATTTGACACACACACACAAATATATATATATATATATAAATTAAATCTAATCAATCAATTCCAATTAAAGAGAGAAATGAAAGGTTCATCTCGTCATTTAACATAATTAATGCTCTAAATTAATTGCTTATTTTAGGGAAACAATGGAAGGTTTCCTTCCCTATATACATTAAATCTTATTAATTCTCTAAATTAATTACTTGTTTTAGGGAAAGAAATAAAAGGTTTCATTCTTTATATATATATATATTAACTCTTATTAATAAATATTAGGTGTATTTGATACACTATACATTTAAAATTAAATTAATTTAAACTTCCTTTAACTAATTTAAATAAAATAATTAATTTTATTTAAATTTTTTTAGAAATGTTCTAAATAAATTAGGCTTCTTAAGCTCAACTAAGATCGAATATGGTAATTTTTTTTTGAAATTAACCCATTTCTTCCGCTGCGGGTTGGCCCAGTTCCTTTAGGGTTAAGATTGAGTAGGGAAGAAGGAAAGTCCAAAAGAGAGGACAAGTAAAGTCCATTTCTGAGTTCGACCTCATGTGAAGCAGTTTGACAAAAGATTTTGGAAAATCCCTTGAAACGTTTTGCATGGATTTTTCAAAGTATTTATTGAAACGTTGTTGTTTTTAGAAAGCAAGGAAATTTTGAAATTCTTAGTTGAAATTTGTTGGGTCAATTTTATTTGATTTAAAGGTTTTTGGTAAAAGGGTTTTTCATTTTTGAAATGAATGGAAAATAGAGCGTAGGTTTGGTATGATGATTTTTCCTATTTTGTAAGTTTGAAGGTCTTTAAAATTCTTTCTCTAAGGGGTGGATAAATGAAAATGGTATTTGATTAAAATGGGGTAAGGAGAATAGAAGAGTAAGAATGCCCAATAGTGAAGGTAGGAGGAATATTCTTGTATAAGGAAAATATGGGGAATAACAACTGAAGTAGATTTATACATATCTCTTTTCAATATTGGGAAATTTAGATAGGAATAGCATTAGGAATTTATAGAAAAATAGGATTAGTAATCTGATTAGGAATAATATTGGAGAAAAGCAATAGGAAGAGGATATGAAGAATGGATAAAATTAATATATATGTAGTAATTGCACATTTATTTTAGATAGGCGCTTAGATAAATATTACAATTGAACGTATCTTTTAGAAGTCCCCTCATATGCTATTAAAATCTCCGCCAAAGGTGGAAGCGGAAATATCATAAGCAGTAGGAAAGTAATAGGATGAAGTTAGCATTGTCTACTCCACTATTCATTGATTACAGTTATAAAAGGTGTTTTTGAAAAAGAATGGTTTGGTATGACCGTTGGGTTTAAATATGATAAATGTTTTGAGTTTAAAAACCCTACTTTAAAAAGGTAAATAATCATTGTAGAATTTTTTTTAAAAAGGAAAGTTGATTGGAATAGGAAATTTTGGCATGGCTCCTTTTGGAAACCAAGCAGTTTTTGAATTTAATAAAAAAGGGTGTTTAAGTTTATCTTAGATAAAAGTTTTAGATTAGGTACTTCATGATTATGAAGTTTTAGTTTTATAAAGAAAGGTGAAATCAAAACCAATTTTTGATATAGAGTGGATAGAATGACAACATAGGCAAAACGGGGTAAAGATTTAGGCTGCGAATATAATAGCTATGGATGCTCAGAGGGTAGTAACAAGAAATCCATGTTGAATATAAGGAATATTGGAATGAACCTAGGATGTTTGATTAGACATGTGCGAAAGCCATAAGAAAAATCCTCAAAAGAAGATGGAATGGTATTAAAGTACAATTTTGCGAGTCATAGGGTACGCTAGCATGAAAGATCAAGATAAGGAAAGAAAATACCAAAGTTTGAGGATACAGTCAAGAGATTTAGATTGAAAGAAGATAGTAGTATGATGGCAGAAGAGAGTAATAAGATGGCAAACACACACAAAGGACGTTGGTTGATTCAAGGTTATAGAAGGTAAGATATGTTGTAGAAAGTTATTCCACCAAGAAATTTTTTCGGATGAGTTATTCTAAATGTGCACAATTTATATTTCTTGCCCATTGCGGTGTTTGGTTGTTAAACAACCGGGGCCTTTTATTGGCATACTCTATGTCAATATTGAAACCACTTTAACAACTGTGTACGCAGTGGATGATATCCAGAATGTAGCGGCTGAATTGTTCTATTTCGTCGCCAAGGAAGTAAGTGAAGATATGTGGGTGATAGTAGAATGCATATTAGAAGTTTCCATCTTAATTTAGTACGGAATGATTTGGCTACAACATCATTAATACTAGTTAATGATGAAGGGTGGCTTCTAGCAATTGTTGATTTTAGGTTTATGGGTTGTAATCGCTAATTGTCTCCCTTTAGGTATTGGAAAAGCATACAATATGATATGAGATATGTTCCTATTTTATTACTGTGTTGATGGTTTGGATGAGCTTTGACCTCTATATGTATACATTGGAAAATAGTGTAAATAAGGAGATCTCATAAGGACACTTAACCTACGAAAAAAGGTAGTCAAAACTGGAAGTTAATTAGAAAATTAGGTTAACAACTAGAAATAAGAATTCTTAAATCCCTAAACTTTAGAATATTAGGAAAAATACATTTTAGCAAACTGAGATAGGGAAAGGTTGTCGCGAAATCACAGGTCACTATCCCTATGTCTTAGAAACTAAAATTTATAACTAGGCTTGTGTGTTGATGTTTAGGAGTAAAAGGAAACGTTCCCCAAATCTAGGATTAACTACACAATGTTATGGTCAATCATATACATTAACTCATAGATTGAGTCCTGATTACATTAAGACGTGGCTTGATTTGTTTTTAAGGATGGAGCGGCAAATGTTTCGAAAAATTGTGTTTGAATGCTTTTTGGAAATTTTTGTTTAAATATTTTCGAGTAGTTGGGTTCAAATGCTTTTGGAAAATTTTGTTCAAGTGCTTTTAAAAAAGAAGATGGTGTTTTAATCAAATTTTCAAACTATTTTGCTAGTTTGTTTGAAGGAAGAAATTTTTTCTTTTAAAATGAGAAAATTTCTGATTTTCAAATGCCATATGGTTAGTGTAGGGAGCGTTGATGTGTTAGTAAATATGAGTTTTACTGTCTGACAAGATTGACAGTATACAAAACATAGATAATAACAGGGGGAAATGTTGTTTTAGCTTTAGAATTTCTATTTCCTTACCTTGTTGACAGTGCAACAAAACTTGCATTTAGGATAATTACGTTTTAACATCCAAAAATAAACCTCCTTATGCATATTGTACTTGGAAAAATTCGGATGAGTTGGGGTAAAAAGACAAGGTTTCAAGGTACAATGAAATAGGTATCCAAAAAGAAGGGTGGAAATGTAAAATTTTCAGCATGAATTCATTTTCCGGCATAGGAGCATAGGTTTAGAAATCTATTTTTTCAAAATTTTGGATGTTAGAAATTGCGTGTTAGGTTTTGGACGGTAGAGATTGGATGCAAAATTGGTTGAACCATACTCCTACTTATATAAGTGTGGAAATTATTGTGTGAAAATGGATTTTAATTTTTGGAAACTTGCATACATATAGAACTGCCAGTATAACTAGTTTGTTTGCATCATATTTCAAAATGTTTTTAAAAAGATTGCATTCGTATAAGAGGTGCGATTTAAAATCATTCCGTATACATGTCTTATTTGTTTTGATACAACATGTACTTGTACACATTTGGCTGCAAAATTGGTTGCATACTAATTGGTTGGATTGCTTAGATTGGTTGCATGCCATGTTACATGATTCAACCCTTGGAAAATTTCAGGGACGTAAATCTTTTAAGGGGAGAATGTAACACCCCGTAAAACTAACAATAATAAATAATTAATTAATAAGGCTCCAAAAATAGAATTTGAGAAAACGTCAGAATTTGGTTACGAAACTTGAACCATTGTGTTCGTGATGATTTTTTGAGAAATTGTCTTATTTGGAGTTTCGCGATCGGAACTTAAACGAAGAAGTTATTAGCGTTTGAAGTTTTCAAAACGAGATTAATAAAAAAAGAGAAAATGAAATAAATATTACTAAATACGGGACCCCACGATCAACCCCCTTATGTGAACCAGTCGACTGCTAGAGGTCAGAAACTTTTAAGGGGTGGTCGACCGGTCTAGGTGGCGACTAGGGTTTGAAACTTGGCCAAACGACTCAGGTTTAATTATTTTAATCCAATGGTTTTGGTTAATTCTAGCGCCTATAAATACAGACATAACCCCTCACTTCTCTTCTCATATTTTCTTATCAAAGTAGCATAGCTATGTCATTTTCTCTTCTCCACTATTTCTATTAATTATAAATTATTATATTATATATATAATCGGAGAAGGGCGGAAAGTAAAAGAGAAGAAGAGAAGGAACGAATTAATAATGCGGAAAAAGGTATATTTCTATAGTTATAAATCTATATTCTCCTTAACGCCAAATCCCTTCTTAGATCTGTAATTCTAATAGTATGTATTTACCTTGTTATACATATTATTTTGGATTAGAATGAAAAAGGAGTCAAGTAAAGGGATGAATTCGGATTTGAGAGATTTGAAAAGCTTGAAAGGTGAGCGAGAAATTATATAATTTATTTAAACATTGAAATTTATATAATTGAGTTTTTAAAACATTATGCATATACAAGATCTATGGAGTTGTAGGCTTTGGAAGATGAAATATCACATACATATTCTGTAAGTTAGGTAATTGGAATAAGAATGTTATTTACACCCAAATCTGGAAATTTGAAAAGCAATCCCTAAATTTGTTAAAGTTGAATGTTGATAAGGTTACAAGATTTATTCCAGATTTACGATAATTGGGTTGTAAATTGTTAGTATATATTTAAATTGCTCTAATTTGACTTGGAATGTGAATTTTTATATTTTATTTTATTGAAAATAGGGTATAATTTAATTATATCTATTTCTTTGTAATTTCCATAAATTATCCAATTCCAAATATTGTGTATAAAAGTGCGTCATTTAAATTAATAAGGAATATACCTAAAATGAAAAAGATGTGTAAAGTATGAATATTCTTCTCTGTAGTTTGTACCGCCTATTTCAATAAAAGAAAATAGATAATTCCTTGTAATTTCAAATGGAGCAAAGTCTCATTTTTGGGTAATTTATGGAAAGTTATAACGGTAATCCTTTTAGGAAAAATAGCTACGAGAAATTAAAACGTGGAAAGGAATGTTCTAGTTCATGAATTAATGGTTAGAATAGGAATACACGCATACACACATGTATAACCTCACTTATCGATTAAAAATAAAATTATTTATATAACGTAATTTATGACGATATTCGTATTAGTTATTAATAACATAGTAATTATAAGACTAGGATGTTGAAAATGGAAGGAATATAATTCCAAAATTTATGAACAATAACTACAAATTCAATAGGCAATGAAGTTGTAGTTAATAGAGAGTTAAAGGAATTAAATGAGGACTGATTAAAGGTTTAATCGGACATTTACGTGGAAATGAATAAGCATAATAGGTTGACTCAGAACGAATAAATAAAGGTTATTAGAGATTGTCCAATTAGAATAATAATGACCATTTATTATGGACAATTGACATTCATGGAATATAGTAAATAAGCAGATAAAATATGAATTAAATTCTAGAAGGTAGTATAATTTTCATAATGGAAAATTATATAGCCTTAACTACATGTTTAGAATAAACGCGAGTTAGTGGACGAAACCTAATATTTAGGCCTAGGATTATTGGTTTGGTTTAGTGTATGGGGATGCGAGGTCAGTAAAATTACACAACAGAAGTTTGCCCTTCACCTAGAGTCTACCAGTAGTTGTGTAAACTTAATACTGATGTGGGACATCTCCAACCGTAGGACCTATGGGGAAGGGATATACGTTGCAGATAGGTAGTAGAAAATATATCAAGGGTTTGTCTCGGATTTAAAGTATTAATGACCTAATACTTTTAAGGAAATGGAGTCTGCTTCAGTTCTAATAAGAAGCATTAAGTAACCAAAAGGGGCATTTTTCTTGACTTACATTAGGTTAGTCTAAACAAAATGTAAGCTAAGGAACGTCGGTGGGTTATGTTAGTATTTTTGTTGGACCGGATTTTGTAGTAGGGCTGGCATATAGGCTATGACCACCAGCAATCTCGAGCGGTCGATAACAAAGGCTCAGGTTATGTCTTGATGGATTTTGCTTCCTACAAGTGTAGAATCCATATGGGATATGCATGGTCCTCAAAGTTAGAAGGTTAGATGATTGTTTGTTCGGAGGTGGGCTAGTTAATCCTTAAATGAGTCTTTGAGATGCGTTAGTAGTACGACAATTAAATTATAAATTATAAAGCCATATATAGGGGTCATTGGTCTTTGTAGCTAGGACTGATTGACCAACGTTTACATTGCAGAAGGCTTGCTTCGTTGATTAAGGTATTTAATGGTTGTTGGGTCTGCCTTCCCCTATTCAAGAAGTACTAAGTGGCCGGGGATTTCTTGTAGTATATGTTTAGATATACATGTATATAGGCACATAAATAGTTATAACTCGGAGGAGGTTAGGCATATCCTACGTGCACATAGGATTTAACGGATTATCCATAAATAATAGATATAACACTTAAATGGAAATCGTTCGATATAATTAATGTTATAGATAAAGTGTGTAATTTTCCAATCACCAGAACGTTGTTCTGACCCCCTCCTCATTACAACCCACAGAATGGATTTAGAGGGACGGACTACTGGTGCAAGACGGGAAAGGTAGATGGTGAAGTCTTCTTATTCTTGATCGGAGCTTATAAGACAATTAGTTATCCAAGGAATACTATTGATTCCAAGGCAGCAGCCTCTCAGTCAGTATTTACGTTCTATTATATTTTTCTCTTTCACTGTGAGTTTATTTTGATCGCACTCTGATACACTTGTGTTTATTACAGGTTATCAAAACCAACGATCTGTGCCCTACTGGACTCGGGTTTCGATTTAGTTGAAATTCAGGCCTATTAAGGTACGGGTTGTTACACACAACATCGGTAACCCTAGAGCTATCCATATGCCATTCATACTTTAGCAAATGATGTCTCGGATCAGTAGTTCCATTATAAGGTAACAGTGTGGGCAAAGTGAACCTTCTGGGATATTCTTCTCATAATAATTTCTCGATAAACGGATTTCTACTAGGAGAAGAACCCCAATCATCATTACTTCTATGTTGGTTATCGCTCACCAACTTCCTCACCATATCCACTGGAGATTCCAGCTCTATCGGATTGACTGGATGACAATCATCATGGCCTGTGCCAAGTGTTTGGCGTCGCAAATGGTCTTAGCTAGTTCCATGATATTTGGGTTTTCCTATCTTTGGGTAAACCATTCATCCAATCGATCGATTTCTATGATTTCTATGCGACGGGTCAATAGCAACAGTCTAAACTCCATTATTTTGACCACCAACAATATGGTCATCACCGTTATTAACTCCATCAGGCAAATCAATAAAGCCACCATCATTCGGGCCACGATGTGTTAGCTCAGTATCGACTTGAAAAGGTGGTTCGATATCGACTTGAGTGTTTCCAACCTGAGTTCTGCCTAATCCATTTTTTGAGGTTCCAACCCCTTTTCTTTTCATTCTCTACTTTCCTTCTTTGTGATTTTCACTGGATTAGGAGAATCTACCTTCTTTTGAGTAGAAGGCGACAATTCCATCATGTTCCTTGTACGGTCTAGAGAGAGTTGGTCATCAAATCCAAATTTTCTCTCATCTATTCATCATTGGATTCTGGCTTTCAAGAAACTTATCATTTAGTTCTTTTGACATCTTATCCAACTCAACCTTGGTGATTATATCTGAAGCGCTCTGAATTTCAGTAGTGCCGGGCTGAGTGGTTTCTTCAGTGTGTTGAGAGCCAGCGTTCTCAGCATCATTAGTGGGTATAGAGGCGGTCGATTTTTCCTTAGTATTTCTTAGGGCCATTTCTTCGGTAGACCTAATGATAGACTTTAGCAAAATTTGAACAATCATGGACATCAGGAATAGAACTTATGGATCTACTTTGTAGATTAAAGCAATCCAAAGGTTGAAAATAGAGATAGACAGTGAGAGATTGAAAAGTTCTCGGTGCAAGCACTAAAATGTTTACGCTAAAAATTGGCACAAACACCCAAGTAGTTTAGAGAAGAGAAATAAAGAAATTAAAAGAAAAATGAATAAGAACAACATACAACATTTATAGTGATTCGGCTAAACACCGACCTACGTTTACTTAAACTTTATTAACGATTTTTTCAAAGTTTTACAAGTGAGATTTTATGGATTGATAGTCTTGGATCGATGATGATCCAAGAAATAGCTATGTTAGTACAGAAATTTAGAATATGGAAAAAGGATCTCCAAATAGTGCCTCTCAACTCTTATTTATAGATGAAGATCAAAGGATTTGCCTCCACTATGGTCTCTATCTCTTGAAGAAGCTTGCCTGAATAGATCGTGACCAAATCATTAATTGCTCCATGGATCGATACCGATCTGAGCATCATGGATCGGTGGAAATTGATAAGGATGGATCGTTGTGGGCAATGCTAGGGATCGATGATGATCCATACTTCTGGATCGATCGCAATGCTTGCTCCTTACCTTTAGGCTTCAACTACTTTGAGTTGTTTGAAATGGACCCATATCTAAACTTCATCCTTGGATCGGTGACGATCCATGAACGCTTGGTTAGTTTGTTGAGCCGTGCTTCTTGATTTCTTGAAGTTCAAGTCATGGATCAGTATGAATCTATGATTCCTAGTTTGTTTTGCTTGAGGTATCCTTCAATCTTTGATTAGTTCCAACTACGTTGCAACTGGTTTGAAGGAGGTATGGATTGGTACTGACCTGAGAGGCTTAGTTCGGTACTGATCCAAGACTTGTTCTTGGATATTTAGCTCAAGGCTTTATCCTTTTGGAGTGCTTTGTTAATTAGACTATCATCAGGGTTATTTAAGCTATTCATACCTAATTCTCTTGGACTTCTATTGGAATCTGAATTCTGGAGTTATCACTCCGGATTTCTGCTTTGCTATCTGGCCATTCGATCGTTCTGACTCGTTCAGATATGGCCTGGTCACAAGGCTGGACAACACCAACCCAAAAAAATAAAATTTTGTTTACTTAGAGCAATCACAAAGCAATGAATGTGCACTATGCAACAAAGAAGAAGAAACCCTAAAACATAATTTCTTTGCTTGTAATTTCAGTAATTATGTATGGAAATGAGGGAGATTAAATTAAAATTTCCGTTTGTCGATTTTAAAAATGTCCTAACCATCTCAGACAAAATTGGAACTGTCAATAGAAAATTCCAAAACAAATCCTCAATAGAAAATTCCAAAAAAGTCAAGAACATTTAAACTTGGAAGAATAAGCTTAGCTTGTTAGTATGAGCAATATACGGTGAGAGAAACAACAGAGTATTCCACCAAACATCCACTAAAAAAAGAAAAATTTGTAATTCAATCAACAACCAATGCAAAGTGCTCATGCATGAAGTAAAACAGAAACAAAGACAATCAAAAATGGAGAAAGAAAGCTTAGAATTATAGGATATACCGAGTTCATCTACTCAGTTCGTCCACGACTCCCCTTAATAGCATCTGAATCAGTGTATTCTCTACTCGGCTATAGTGGAAAAAAAATTCAACAAGCTGGAGGGTATTGTCAAGCAATAAAGATAATTTAATTGCGGCACGAGAGAAGAGCAAAGTAGTTGAAGCTTTAAGGGTTTCCATAATTAAACTAGTTGTTGACATGTCTCATTATTGTAAAGTGTTAGTTCGGGTTCCATGCGATTTTGGTCCATGGGCCGAATATTGTAAAGTATGATTTTACTTTATCAATAAAAATATCACTATAAAAACAATACAATTTACTGACACCAAAAAGGCATCGGTGGGGCGTCGATAAATCAAATATCGATGCCCGACCGATGCCTTACCAATCGTCGATAAAAGTTATGTCAGAACGAAAAATCTACCGACGCTTGGAAGACAACAAGCGTGGTGCTGTTACTGATGCCCTACAGACGACATTTAACGATGCCATGCCGACATATTTTGCCAAGGCCATTTCGAGGCCTTACTGATGCCTAGCTAAAATGCATAAACCGGATTTTCCGACACCATTCCAATGCTATGGCTGTAACAAAGTTGCAGCATTTCGGCTGCCTTTTGCACCTCAATCACACATTCATATACATATTGCAGATATATATCATATACCAACACATATACCATCACAATCACCATAAAAATCAAATCAAATTCCAAACCAAATAATACCATCACCATCACAATACAAATCAAACAATATGATAATCATCATAATAAAAATCAAATATCCAAACAATTCGTAAGCAAATACCCAAACAACAACAACAATACCAACACTATTATCCAAACCAAATATCCTAACAGGCAAATATACATCTCGCCTGAACCAAATATACATCTGTATAGAAATCAAATATACATATACCTACTTCTCTGAACCTTTCCCAGTGTCACCAGCTCTATCTTTAGCTTACCGACGTGTGACTTCAAATGTCGGTTTTCTTCTAATGTATAACCAAATTTGTTTGTTAATAATAAGTAATTTTTTATTTCAACTATTGTATTTATCGAGCGATTTAACTTTTACTTAATTTATTGAGTGATTTAAATTATAAATTTGTTTAACTTATAATTTAACTTTATTATATATTTATTAAATTTATTCAGTGACTTAACTTATAAATATTTCAACTCAAACTTAATTTATTTTAAAATGATGATTTTTGGGATTTAAAATAACTTATTACTTTATTGGGTCAATATTTTTTAATTTATTGGGTGATTTGGTAAAAAGATGATTTATTGAAACAAAATTTATAATTTAACTCAATTAAATATACATTTGTTTAATTTATTGAGTCATTTAGCTTATATATTAGTTTAATTATTGTGCGATTTAAAAAACTATAATTTAACTTGAATAAAATCTTGTTTAATTTATTAAAATAAAATTTATAATTTAACTTAATTATATATACATTTGTTTAATTTATTGAGTGATTTAACTTATATATTTATTCAATTTATTGTGTGATTTGAAAAAACTATAATTTAACTCGAATGAATCTTGTTTAATTTATTAAAACAAATTTACAATTTTATACATTTGTTTAATTTAGTGAGTAGTTTAACTTATATATTCATTTAATTTATTGTGCAATTTTAGAAAAAAATCTATAATTTAACTTCAATAAACTATTGTATAAGTAAATATAATTTATTGAGTTATTTATTCAGTAGAATTTTGTACATGTATATATCTATAAATTTTATGTAAATACATGTATACATACCGCAAACTCAGTGGAAGCATCATCTACCCAGCTATTGTTGGTGGACCCATCCTTAAGCTTTGAAGTTCACACCTCAAGCTCCCATTCTTGATAAACTCAAACACCTGCATTGGTTGCATGTCATGGTAGCACGGTAATATTGATAGAAGGAAGCATCGAATGACTTGCATGGTAGTGCTGTTATAGCTGGTAGTGTTGGTTGGGGTGGTGCTGATGGCGATACTGTTACCACTGGTGGCGATAACCACCATCACTAACAGTCAACGGCTCCAGTGTTAACCACATCCCCTCTAGCACTATCCCAACCAACCACCATTAGTTATAACAGCGCTACTACACAAGCCCCCGCGCCTTCTCTGTTAATACTACCATACCGTGCAACCAAGGCAGTGACCGAGAAGGTTTAGATGGTTCTTCACTATATAATACATTGATAGTTTTTACTGATGATGTGCATCGCTCTTTTTTTTTTGCAGATTCTATCAATATTTCGATCATATCCATCGAAATATTGATAGAATCCGCAAAAAAGGAGTGACGCCCATCATCGGAAAAAAAACTATCATTGTATTAGATGATGAAAAACAAAGACGATCTATAGCCACAGCGGTGGTGACTGAGCATGCGTAATAATGATGTTATAACTGGTAATGATGCATGGGAAAGTCCTATTAGCGATACTGCTACCGCTGGTGGTGGCAATCATCGTCACTGATGGTTAATGACTCCATTATTTACAGCATCCCCCTAGCACTTTCCCAATCCACCATCACTAATGGTTAATGACTCCATTATTTACAGCATCCTCCTAGCACTTCCCCAGTCCACCATCACTAGTTATAACAACACTATCACGCATGCCCAATCACTATGGCTATGACTTTAGACTGTCTTTGTTTTTCACCGTCTAATACAATGTAGTTTTTTTCGATGATGGACGTCACTCTTTTTTCTAGATTCTATCAGTCTTTCGATGGATATGATCGAAACATTGGTAGAATCTGCAAAAAAAGAGTAACGTCCATCATCAGAAAAAACTATTATCGTATTATATGGTGAAGAATCTTCTAAACCTTCAAGTGCAGTGGAAACGTTTCTATATGTAAATAAAATTTACATTATCTTTCATACGATAGTATTATTCGTTCAAATTAAACTTTCAGTAAAAGCAAAGTGCATGCATCATTAGTACTATTCATTAAAATATTTTTTTCAAATTTTATTTGGCTCAAAATAATTTATCAAAACGCATCTTCAATTTTTAAATCATAAAATTTAATTTTTCTTCCAATATGAAATTTAAAACAATAATTATTTCTTCATAAATCAAAATTTTATCTTCCAATATGAAATTTAAAACAATATTACACAATTTATACAATATTTAATTATTTTGTTCATAAATCAAATTTCAAAACATAAACTTATTTCGAATATCTTCTTAAATAATGTTTCCAATCTCATTTATCGTATATTTATGATTCAATTTTAGATAAATCATATCCATGGAGCGTGGTGCTTGCGGCGGCTTAGAGGCTTGGGCCTGCGATGGTGGCTAGCTGGAGCAGTGGCTTGGAACCTTACATGGCAACTTGGAGGAAGCTCTGGATTGGGTGGTGGCAACTTCGGCTTGCGATGACGAGGTGGCGGCTGAACTTGGGAGGTGGGGACTAGGGCTTGCGGCGACAAGATGGCGATTGGGCTTTGACTTGCAGCGACAAGGTGGCATCGAGGTGAAGGAGCTTTGGTTTGCGGCGGCGTGTAGGCGGCGGCAGGAGGAGAGGCGGAGTGAATTCATTCGTTTTGTTGTTGTTGGAAATGTGAGGTAGGAGGAAACGTTGACTAAGGTAAGTAACGATGGGGGCAACGCCGTGCCGACACCGCACCGATGCCTTGAATATTGGACCGGCATGGTGTTGGTAATTTTGTGTATCTAAGGAGATAACTATGACTTACCGACGCCGCGCCAACGTCAAGTAGCTAAGTACCAAGTTTTCTTATACTGGATACCCCTTGTAGAAGAAAAGATCATATCCTATCAAACCGAATTAACATTTTTTTCTACATTATCACACGACTTACATACTAATTTATCAGTAATAATTGCTGCAAACTCTCTCTTTCATGGAAATGAACAGAGAATTCATGTCAGTATCAAACCCAAAAATCCACCAACTCCACATGCTTGCTTGCTTGGTATACGCGTTCATCACGCACTGACTTGCTGTCTTACATATTAAGGGAAATAACAGTCCAAATTTTGTGCAATGGATGCATATGACTTGTCTCTTCTATTACTATTATTCAACAATAATTTATAATTATAGACCTTTCTTTTATTTCCAACTTGTTTGTTTTTTGATATTCATGGAATTAGCGTGAACAAAATCATAATAATGCATCAAATACATGCAACTACTTGCATTAGACGGCAAGGAATATTCTGTATTCAATCTGAAGTTCAATATTCTCTAGTTTGTAGTAATATGAATACAAAGTGTGATGCTGTAATGAGTATTTTCATATTGTGTGTTCCCACACTCAAATCATTTTGCACGGCATATTCAAGGAGAGGTTGCTTTCGGTAGATACAACTGTAGTAATAAATCCATACATTCTAACTGACACTGGAGGTTATATAGAGTTCACTTGTATAAGTTTACAGCTTTCTGTAATATGTTTTACATGCTTATTAAAACGCACAGAACATAATAGCAAAAACAAAATGAAGGCATACCACAACTGAACGCGTTTTTCCAGCGATATAAATACCTGTATACATCTTGCCTCTTCCTTTCATTTTCTTTCTCTGATATCTATCCATATCTTATTCTTTCTCCCTCTTATAAATTTCCAAAAAAGTTAACATCTTCCTTTCACCATAAAATACACACATTCATACATTTCTTCATAGTAAATAAAGTCCAGCAATGCAGACAAAACGAGTTGTGCTTGCACTGTTGTTTTGCCTTTCTCTTGCAGTTGCAGAAGACCCATATAGATTTTTTGACTGGGTAGTTACTTTTGGTGACATTTATCCCCTTGGTGTTAAGCAACAGGTATTCTTGATTTGTTTCACCTTAGTTTGTCCTCAGTGTAGCTGTGAGATCTATATATGTAGAAGTGTAAGTTTAATCATCGATCTTTTAATCTGTTTTTCCAGGGTATTTTGATAAATGGGCAGTTTCCAGGACCAGATATATTTTCAGTTACTAATGACAATCTTATCATCAATGTTCATAACAACTTGACTGAGCCTTTTCTTCTATCATGGTTATTTTCTCTCCATTTTTTTGTAGTATTTTCACTGATATTAGTAAATTAACTGACATTGCACTAAATGTTTTTTATATCAACCTCGTAATTTATGTAAAAAAATAAGCAAATGAGTTGATTTAATTATTATGATCTGTAACTTACATATTTCATTCGAAATTGTTATTCATTGAGCTTCATTGAACACTGATATTTTAGGTACTCTGTTATATCATATTTTACTTAGAATATCCATGAGATTGTGCTATATGATTTTTATTAATCATACACTATTGATGAAACTATCCAATTGTATGATTCAAATATAACTTTTTTAATTAAACATGACCTGAAACTATTCAAAATGGCTCAACTCATCAATACAAGTGATTAGAAATTCGATGGTTATGGACTTAATATGTGATATAAATTGCACAGGAACGGAGTACAACAACGAAGAAACTCATATGAGGATGGAGTCTTAGGAACCACATGTCCAATACCACCTGGTAGAAATTTCACATACAAACTGCAAATGAAAGATCAAATAGGAAGCTTCTTCTACTTTCCTTCCATGTACTATCAAAAGGCGGCTGGCGGGTTTGGAGGCCTTCGAATTCTAAGTAGGCCCAGAATCCCCGTTCCTTTTGATGACCCTGCTGGCGATTTTACTGTTCTTATTGGGGATTGGTACACTACTAATCACACGGTAAATACTTAAAACTTCATATGGTCAATTTTTATTTATATGATCCAGACAATAATGATAGTTGTGATATTTAAACTTAATTTCTTAAAAATGAATTTCTTGTTTGCACCTATTAAGTATATATTGCTATGAAGCAAAATTTTGATACCAAAATTTGAAGTTGTTAGCACTAAAAAAATTACAATCCAAAATGACATTCATATCAATAACATCATTTTACTGCTTTTAGCTTCAATATCAATTTGCATGCTGGATTCACGTGGTGAAGATTGTCGGTAGATTTGTTAATAGATATTTGTTATTTTGTAGAACAATGCAATTCATGTATTCTATCAGACCCGTGAGCTTGATGCGTATTATTTTTTATTGAAGTTACTTTAATTATTCAATTCTTTTGGAAATATTATCTGTTCTAAGTCACTTCTAAGGGTCATTATTTTACTACAATTAACAAATAAACCATGAGTCTATCATTCATTTGCAATTTCAGTTTCATTTTTATGGTCTTTTAGGCAAACTTGTAATCTTTTAATCTTCTATGTTCTAGAGGACTGTTATACGATTTATGAGTGATTGAGAGGACATAAAAAAAAACTTGGATTCATAGCATAATGTCAAATATTGTCCACTACAATAATTTAATTTAGTAATTAATTCATAATACATCAAAGTTCATTGATTGGTTTACTAAAATCTAGATCAGAGAAAACAGAAGTCCATAGTTGGCACTGAACTACCTGCCAAATGATATCCATCCTAGTTGCAATTTTAATAAAGCTTTTTTGGTATAACATGCTAACAACATCACATGCACGACTTTACCCAACAGTCATTTCATTCTTTTACTGTATACCAGAATTTGAGGCAAGCATTGGACGCGGGTAAAATGATCCCATTCCCCGATGGAATCCTTGTCAACGGCCGTGGTCCAAACGGAGCTTTCTTCACCGTTGATCAGGGTACTTATAATGATACTGTATTAGTTCTCCTAAACATGTACGTATATACTAATCTGTATTTTATTATGGTTTCAGGCAAAACGTACAGGTTCCGGATATCTAACGTGGGCCTCCAAAACAGCCTCAACATCCGCTTCCAGGACCACAAAATGGTGCTGGTGGAAGTAGAAGGAACACACACCATCCAAACCTCCTACTCCTCCATAGATGTCCACGTGGGCCAGTCTGTCTCTGTTCTGGTTACAACCGACCAACCTCCAAAAGACTTCTACATTGCAGTCTCCACCCGCTTTACGGACCCTATTCTAACTACCACAGCGGTCCTCCACTACTCTACCTCCCAGCTGCAAGTCTCTGGCCCAATCCCAGGCGGGCCAACTACTGAAATAGACTGGTCCTTGAACCAGGCCCGGTCCATCAGAACAAATTTAACTGCCAGCGGACCCAGGCCCAACCCACAAGGGTCCTACCACTACGGCCTGATCAACCTGACCAGGACCATAAGGCTGCAAAACTCTGCTGGGTTCATCGATGGAAAGCAACGGTATGCGGTGAATGGAGTTTCGTTTGTAGCACCTGATACGCCAATGAAGCTGGCTGATTTTTATAAGATTCCTGATGTGTACAAGCTTGGTAGCATTGCTGATGTGCCACCAAATGGCGGCGGTATGTACATGGATACATCGGTGATGGCTTCGGATTATAGGGTGTTTGTGGAAATTGTGTTTGAGAATAAGGAGAATATTGTTCAGTCTTGGCATATCGATGGTTACTCCTTCTGGGTTGTCGGGTAAGACTTAGCATAAACAGTTTACACTCTATTAGATAAATAGAAAACTTTGAACTAAATTATTGGATAAATGCAGAATGGATGGAGGAACATGGAGTGCCGCAAGTAGAAACAACTACAATCTGATTGATGCAGTGAGTCGTTGCACGACTCAGGTAAATAATACGTTTTAGTAGAAAGAGAATAAGTATTATATTCAAATAAGAGAGCACTGTTACTGTTAGTCATGGTTGTAAAATATGATGTTGACAAAATGCAGGTGTATCCTAACTCATGGACGGCGATATATATATCACTGGACAATGTGGGGATGTGGAACATAAGATCGGAGTTTTGGGCAAGGCAGTATCTTGGACAGCAGTTCTATTTGAGAGTGTATTCACCTGTGGAGTCGATTAGGGATGAGTATCCCATACCTATCAATGCTTTACGTTGTGGCAGAGCTTCCGGTAGAAGGACTAGGCCATTTTGAAATTGCCTGGTGGCAGAGTTCTTCATGGACATCAACTTGATGTAACCATTAATGCTTGCTAGATTTATAGAGATTGACCTGACTCGGGTCGAATTCTTTTCTTCTTTTTCCAGATTGATTGAAGATTTGTCTTTGAGATTGTTTATTTGAATTGTTTATAGATCACAATTAATATTGCTTCATACAATCATGTTTGATTGAATTGCACATAACTCTTGTTGTTTGAGGAATTCTTTAAAAAGACGCAGTCTTTGCGTTCTGTTAGCAACATTATCTCTTTGTATAAAACTCTTAGATTTGTACGGTGAATTCAGCAAACAGCACAGATCATGATTATGCCACCATTCAGCCTCAAAACGCAATACAAAATCATTTGTCTTTAAATAATATGGATCCAATTATTGGACATGAAAACTCTCTGAAATTAATTATTGGGCTTTATTGACTTTAGGACAAAAAAGTTGCCAATGGAAATAAATTATCAGGTCCAAAACACAGACCTAATACCACATATATACAAATATAATTCGTATAACATGCTCATAACATTCTCCTAAAAATCAGGAATTTTGTTCGATCCAACCGTTATCAAACCCGATACATTCAAGGTTTTTCTGTATTTTAACTGAAATTAAACTAATGGGAACATTCTGTTCCATCTCTAATGCATGACTGAGATCATAAATTGATCTTACAAGTTCATTATTTCTCCCAACGACTTAAGTATTTTTGGATACGATATACAAACAATCTTTAGTAAATCATCATTTAAAAATGTTGTTTAATATCCATTTGTCATTTTTCATAATCACAATATGAGATAATTTGCAACTAGAATCTAAATGGACTTAGGCACAGTAACCGATGAAAAAAATTTCGTCACGTTGAACATTCTAAATTGATCGAAATTTTATAGCATTCCATCTGCGTGAAACTTCTAAATAAAAACCCACTTACAATTGATGAGTGTTATCCCTTGCGGTACATTCCAAAATACACATTTTATTAATGTACTTAAAATCTATTTCAAACTTTATAGCATCGATCCCCAAGACGGAATCTTTAGTCTCCAAGGCTTTTTTTGATAACTAAGGAGGTTATCACTACAAATGATACAGTCTTCTTTCTCATTATCGATGAGATACCCATAATATTTCTCCAAATTCCCTATTAAGCTTCTAATAAGTCGTGTATCTTGGAGTACAACTGAATATGCATTGTTTACATGATCAGTTTCCATGTTCGAATCTTGGATCTAATCCAAATGAATTGTACAACCATTAAAAGAAATTCCTTCTCACTGAAGGTAACATGTCTTCAAAAAATGACTCTTTTTTATCGGTATGATATAATAGGTATCCTTGTGAATTTTAAAAAAAGCCTATGCACTTACAAAAAATGAATCCGGCCTAGAGTCTACTGGGCTTACGTTCTTCACGTACGTTGGACAACCCTATGTCTAAACATGTTTGGGATGAGGTTTCTTTCCGGTCCATATCATATATAAATTCATAGCCATAGTTTGACAAACCGAATATAATATATATGCTTTTAATCCTAAGCACATGTCCCCTGAAAGAAAGATATAACTCGTCTTCACTCATTAGTAATTGAATTACATTTCACCCAGTAGTAATCGAATTACATTTAACAATATTCGATTTCTTCTATCTAAAACATCTTTATGTTCAGGACTATAACGAGGAAGACATTAGCGAGAATCACGTTCTTTTTTACTTGTTCTTGGGACTTGTAACCAAGACACTCACCTCTTCGATCCAATCAAACAAATTTTTGCATGTTTGATATATGGGTTATGGGGTGTTGAAACACAATTATGTGGAATGGATCTTAAAGTCACTAATACACTAAAGAGGGGTGAATAGTGTATATCAACTATTTAAAGATTAACTTTGTTAGACCAAAATTTGGTCCTAACATATATGTTTAGTCAATGAAGCTAGTGACACTTGGGCAAGAGGTTGGACTCCTGCAAGTCATTGAAGGAATTGAGTCAGCCCGCAGTGAAGTTAAAGGTAAAATTAAAAAAAATTCCTTTAGGATCCAGTGGGCCTATGAAGTTTAAATGAGATTTTAGATAAGATATTTTTAAATAAAATCCTTTTTGTATATTTACATTAGTTTAATGTTTACATAATATATTATACATGGAAAAAAAACTGCTACCATGGTCAATGAAGATTTTCAAGCGGGAACGGTTATTTTTCCTCCTCCACCTAAACCTCCTGATCCACCGCTGTCAGATTTTGCCAAATCTCCGCCTGTTCCAGAGAAGGCCAGCGCTGCAACACCAAACAGTGAACAAGATTTGAATTCTTTCAGCCATCAAAACCCATCAGGAACTGCTAAATGTGTTACGCTGCCTGCAAATTTACCAATTCATGCTTCTGTTTCAGAATCTGGTTCTATTCCACGCGCATCTGTCTCTGTGAATCCTACACGTAGTGGCCCCTGGCATCGTTCTTGGGCGTAAACTGTTAGAGATTGTGTTGCCAAAAGAGATGAGAAGATCACTGATTTAAGTTACTTCGCTCCCACTACTGACGGCAGAATAACAAAAGGTATTTTACCCAAGACAGTTTTTTCTGCTTCCGAAGAGAAATGGAAACATACTATGGTAGTCTATATTATGGGTAGGAGACCATCGTACGATAATTTTAAAGGCTTCATCGAGAAGACGTGGAAGCCCAAAGGGGCTTATGAGATGTTTTTCAAGAAAAATGGTTTCATTATCATCAAATTTTATAACTCAGAAGACTGCTCTAGTATTATTCGTTAAGGTCCTTATACTATTGGTTCTAGAATTTTGATAATTAAAAAATGAAAATCCGGTATTGATATCTCCAAGGAATCGTTTTCCACAATTCCAATATGTGCGCGCTTCATAGATTTGAAATTGGAATACTGGAACAATGAAGGCATTAGCAGAATAGCGAGCGTTTTAGGCCACCCGATTCGCATGGACTCCACTAGGCTATGGAGAATAGACTTAATTACGCTCGAGTTCTTGTGGAAATCGATGTTAATTTCTCCTATCCTCATTATATTATGATGGAATTATATAATGGAAACGTCGATAACATACAAGTTGAATATGAACATAAAATTTCCGCATGTTCGACTTGCCAGGTTTTTGGCCACTCAGACTCAAATTGTACTACTGTTTTAAGAAAGGAATGGATTCCAAAATAGAATTTTGATACTTTGAAAACTCAATCACAGTCCAATTATACAGGAAAGAATGTACATAGTTCTGTTACAACATCTGAACGTGACAATATTAATGTACATACTACTTCATTTCCTACTAATCTAGTTATTGAAACTGCCAACCGGTTCTCCGCATTGACTGATGAAGACTCTCTTATTGCACCTTACTCTGTTGAAGATGAACACTATCCTCCTCCCACAGTATCACAGCCTGCTAGCAAGGGCATAGCAAATGAACTTGACGATACACATCACCAGAACATGAATGCCAAAGTTGCTGATCCGGCCAGATCCTCTTCTCTTCCCTCCTCATCAAGTTCTTTGTTCACTTCGAACAGGGTGCCTGCAATGGACACTGCACCAACAAAAATTATAAATGTAGATGATATCTAAGGCACAGATGATGGTTATGAAAATAATGCAGCTCTCATTCACGATGTTGCGACACACATGCAAGAGACAGGTGAAAAATAGTTCCGACTTAAATGTATCCCCCATGGTATCGAAGAACCCTATATATTTGAAGAAACGTGAAAATTCAGCAAATCCCAAAACAACTCAACTGGTTCCTTCTAAAAGGTCAACATGGAGCTCAACGAAGGGTAAATGAATGTTATGACTTGGAATATAAGAGGCATGAATACCGATGACAAGATCAGTCATGTATTCATGCTTCTCCATTCTCACAAGCTTAGTCTCCTAAGCTTGGTTGAGACTAAATTATCCACACAGAACATTGAAAATATGTGAATGAAGTATCCTGCGTAGGATATAATTCATAACAACGAGACTGGCAGCAAAGGCCGTATTCTTATTCTTCTTCATAAGTCTGTTTGGGAATATGTTGTTGTAAGCACTTCACAACAACATATTATCTTGCTGTTATCTAACAAAGGGGGTCTGATATGCCACTGTACATGTGTTTATGCCAGCAATTCTTTTTCCGAACAACAAAAACTTTGGGATTTGCTTCGTATCGACGCTTCTACAATAAGGTCTTCTTGGTTAGCTATGGGGTACTTTAATAATGCTCTTAATCCAAAGGACAAAAAGGGAGGTTTGCATATCCCCTTTTCCTATTTAAAAACTTTTAAAAAAAATGCATATTTAATTGTGGTTCGGTTGAATCTCCTTTGCAGAGATGTAAATTTACTTGGCGATGTAAGGGAATTTCAACGAACATAGATAAAGTTCTTGTAACGACCCGTATTTTACGGATCGAAACATCGTAAAACAGTTGACAATTGGTTACATTGTTGATAAGTCGTTCAGAATTTTTTTAAGTCCTAAGTCGGTTTGGACGAGTTAAGAGATAAGTCTGGGTCGAGTTGCCGACTTAAGGAATTAACCGAGTTAAGGAAGTGTGGTTGACCGACTTAAGGTAGTGACCGACCTAAGTGATAAGTCGTGACCGACTTAAGGGGTTTAGGCGACCTAAGGAAGAGTAGTAGGCGACCTAAGTATTCTGGGGTTAGGTCGTGGGGTAGAGTTAGGTCGGCAACGACCTAAGGAAACTGTTGAGAGCGACCTAAGTGTTTGGGTGAGTTAAGTGTTAGGTCGGCAGTTCGAGTTAGCGACCTATGACAGTTAGGTCGGAGTTTACGACTTAGGTAGGGTAGCGACTTAAAATGTAGACGACTTAAGAAAGCCAGCAACTTATAGAATGTGGCGACTTAGTATCTTGGAGCGACCTATAGGTTAGCGACCTAAGAAGGTTAGCGTGTTAGCGACCTAAGAGATAGGCGACTTAAGGAGTTAGAACATAACCCAGTTAGGTCGCGTGGGTAGTTTTGTAGTATGGGTTGTTAGGTCGCAGGGTATAGCTTAAGTGTTAGGTCGCGAGATTTCTAAGTCGTAAGGTCGCGCGAGTTGTTAGGTCGTTGGGTTTTGGCTTAGTAGTTAGGTCCCAGTCCAGTTGTTTGCGGCTTATGTTAGGTCGCGTAGATGTTTAAGGGATTAGGTCGTAACTAGTTAGGTTGAGTTAAGTGATAGGTCGTTAAGGCGTGTCATGATTAAGCCGTAGACAGATGAGTTAGCTAAGTCGTAGGTTGGTTACCATGATAAGTCGTACCCTCTGTTAAGTTGTATCTTGGTTGGGTCGTGACTTTGCTAGGTCGGCGAAGCTGCTAAGTCGTTAGGTCGTATAGACGCGTGTGTTATGTTGTGACCGACTTAGGAGTTTGGCTGCTATATCGTTAAGTCGTAGGTCGTAGCCCATGTGTTAAGTCGCGAGCGACCTAGGAGTTAGGGTGGTAAGTCTTGAGACCTGGTTCGTTAAGTCGCGCGTGCATAGCTGTTAGGTCGTATGGGTTTTAGGTCGGCAAGGTCTTAGGTCGTAGGTCGGAAACGACCTAATACCGAGTTACGACTTAAGAGATTTTCTGCCTATAAATAGAAGGGGGTTGGCTTCATTTTTGGGATCCGGATTTCGAAGCGACGAAGTGCTGCCATTTTGAGAGCTCGACTTCTACACTTCTTCACTTCTTTTCTCCACTCTAATCTAGTGCTTCCTTTCATCCAAATCAAAGATCAAGATTGAAGATTCAAGAGCTTAGATTGAAGATCTTCATCTTTTCGAGAGAGATTTCTTCGTTTGAAGCGGATTCGTGATAGATCAAGCTCGATCCTTCGCTGTCCAGATCTGAAGCATATAGATTTGTGGTTGTTTAGGTGATTTGGTGAGTGGTGATTATCTCTCACACGGATCCAAAGGAGTATATCGGATTGTTGGCTCGATTTTGTGTTAAAATAATGATTTCCATGCATTTTCTTCATCCTAAGTGTAGATCCATATAGATCCATTGTTCATGATGATGTTACATCCATTTTATCATATGTTAACCTATGCAAGTTCATTCATCAAGTTTGTAGAGATATAATTCATGTTTTCATGCTTATTGGACTTTCAACTCTTTAATTACGAAAATGCCATTATTGTTATAATTGTCTACTTAGATCATATCGGAATGCTTGATTGCTTGGATTGATGT
This sequence comes from Allium fistulosum, assembly GCA_030737815.1. NCBI lineage: Eukaryota > Viridiplantae > Streptophyta > Magnoliopsida > Asparagales > Amaryllidaceae > Allium > Allium fistulosum. Next base: position 1,032,823,148 of record CM060902.1, read on the forward strand.
TGATTTGATTGATTGTTATGGACTAGATGATTGATGGTTGGATTTAGATCGAAGATGATTCAGAAGCTAAGGGAAAGGCTCTTGAATTGGGAAAGCTGCTCGTGGCATATGTAGCGGGATGATGAAGCTCTTATGCATAGATTTGATGATGTAATGTTGAGATGAGGCTTTACGAGGATGTGATGAAGCGAAGCATCATGTGATGAAGACTTGGTCTAATCCAGATGGGATCATTCCAAGCACGTTGGTAACTCGGTGATATGATTCGAGTTAAGGGTAATGGATGCTTGAGAGGCGCTTGAGCTAGTACGGAAATAGTCGTCGAGGAGGATGACTAGGAGGCTTGGATAGCATCGTTGATGAAGGTTCTAGCAGACTCAAAGCAAGGGTACGTTTGGGCAGTTGCGAAAATCCCAACGACAATGAATTGATGGTCGAGTACCCTGGGTAGTTGTGAAAATCCTTGGCACGGGCTGCGACGACGTGCGGAGTACTGTCTAGAACCGGGGTTTCCATTAGCCCTTGACTGACGGCTGAAAGAATGTGCCGGTCATTCAATTAACGGTGATATCGAAGCAGTGATAACAGTGATAGCCAGAGTCATGGATGTTTGGTTGTATCGTCATTCGGACTCAAGAGCGGTATTTTCTAGGTGCTTATCTGATTTAGGCCTTGGTACTTGGAAAACATCGCCCTTGACTCGAATGATTATTACTTTAAATTGTATGCTCTGCTATGTTGCTTCTGCTTAGTGTGTGTCTGGGGGCTATCACTGTAGAAAGAGGTGGAGTGGGAGGGTTGTATTCCTATTCCTTTTCCTTTATGCTCTTTTGGTATGTTGTTAGTTAATTTACTGCTCACTAAGACTGTTGTCTGACTCAAGGCTTTATGTTTTAATTCTTATTGCCTTGGGCTGTTTGTCCATTTTGGGACGGGCAGACTAGGTAGCAGGTGACAGGTGCTGTTCTCTTCTCACGATGCTGATATCGAAGACGAGTTAGAGGGTTGCATATTATCTTCTTATATGTACTGGATGTTCCGCTGTTTTGTATTCTCTGAGAGATATGTAGTGAGGCTTGATGTATTGACTATTTGGATGTTTGTATTCAACTATTATGGAGTTTTATATGATGGCATTTTATTCTGTAAAGCTTCACTATACATATGTTCTATTGTATTTTGTCCATGCGCTGTGAGTAATACGATAGATTCTGTTGTTTTAATTTACCCTGACAATCGTCCATGGTCGTCGAGCACACTTTACAGCGCACTTTCTCTAGATTCGGTGCAGGGGTCATGGGCGGTCCTCACAGTTCTAGTAAACTACGAATTTATGTCTATGTTCCCACAATTCAGTACTATCGCTTTGCCTTCCTCTCTAAGTGACCATACTCCAATTCTGACATTTTTTAGTACACAACAACACCAATAGAAAAGAGCTCATTTTCGGTTCATGAACAGTTGGTGCTATTATCAAGGATATGATCAATGTATTGAGAAAGGGCTTGCAGTTCACACATGGGGATCTCCTGTAGAACATTTTATTTATAAACTTAAGGCAGTTAAGGCAGAATTGAAATTATGGTATTGGTTAAGAGCTCGAGATAATTCTTTCACTAAGTTGCAGGCTAATTTTGAATCTGTGTTCCATCAGTTGGATCAAGATCTAGAAAATGATATCTTATATGACAGGTTGTACTAGATCAGTTTTTAATGCAACGGAGCAAAGTGCTATGGCTACAACAGGAGGACAGAAATACAAAATTCTTTTATGCTAAAATGTCTATGAGGAGACATAGAAATAAGATACATGCTTTGCTTGTTTCCTAAGGACAATTCACCTACGACTGCAATAGCATAAAAGAAACAACCATCGAATACTACCAACAGCTGTTTAACGAGGACTCAACTGCTTTTTATCCCCATATTGAGACTAGGATGAAAATAAATACAACGGGGCAAGAATATTTATCTTCTCCTCTGTCATTGGAGGAAATTAGCACTGCTCTGTTTTCGATAAATGACTCCAAAAGCCCAGGTCCTAATGGATTTTCTGCCAAATTTTACAAGATACATTGGGATGCCCTGCAATTTCAAATTTATGAAGTTATATCAGATTTTTTTTTCCTTACGAAAAACCTACCACGGGGTCAACCACAATTTCAAAACTTTAATTCCTAAGAAAGAGAAACCACAATTGATTTTCAATTGCAGACCTATTGCATGTGCTAACGTCTTTTACAAGATTATTTCCAAGGTTATATGTAATAGAATTAAATGGTTTCTTTTTATTAATTATAAAAAATCAATCCTCTTTTATACCGGGAAGAAACATTGGAGAAAATGTCATCTTGGCTCATGAACAAGTTTGAGATTTCGCTAAAAAAGGTAAATCAAAGGTGTGTATTAAAATTGATTTACAAAAGCCTATGACATGGTTAATCGTGAATTTGTATGCAATATGCTTAAAGCTCCAGGGTTTTCTGGTTTCCAAGGTTTCATTACTTCTAATAGAGGCCTTAGACAGGGTGATCCGCTATCCCCTACTTATTCTGTATTACTATGGAATACTTTTCTTTATTAATGGAGGAGGGTGTTGCTAACAAAGAGTTAGAGCCTATGACTAAGCTTCAGCCTACTATTAGCCACTTACTTTACGCTGACGATGTTATGATTTTTCTCGTTGCAACAAGAGAAAATGCTACCTATATGAATTATATATTCACTACAATGGAGGATGCAGTTGGTTTTCGTATTAACTAGACTAAATCTCAACTGTTTTTTAGTAAAGGTGCACTATGGAAATCAGATATCTCTACCATTCTTAACATTCCAGAAAAGAATTTACCTGTTAAATACCTTGGCATGCCATTGTCTTCGGATTATATCCACTCAGCACACTGTCTACCCCTGCTAAACAAGATTAGTTTGAAATTAAAAGGATGGGACAACAACTTATTAACAATTGCAGGACGTGCTGAGTTAATATACAATACAATAACCCCAATTGTCATGTATTGGATACTTATTTATCATATGCCTGCATTAGTGCTTCATAAAATTGACTATTTGTGTGCGGATTTTTTCTGGAAAGGCAAGCTATATAAGATATCTTAGGATACCTTATGTAAACCGAAAATGGAGGGGGGCTATCTGACCTTAACACAACTGCCAAATCGAAATTTCTATGGAATCTACTAACATCACAGAGCCTATGATCTAACTAGATAAAATCCAAATATATTTTGAAATCAAACTTTTGGGTATTGCCTATAAATAATAATTTCACTGGTACAATGAAAGCTATTCTTCGACAAAGGGATCTAGTTGTGAAAATCATGTCTCGGATGATTGTTAATGGCGATGATACAGATCTATGGTATGACCCCTGGATCAATCATAAATCCCTCGTGGATTTACTCGGCTGGAATAGGGTTTCATTGAGTAATACAACTAACAAGAAGGTAAGCTGCATAATACAAGATAATCAACTTCAACCCCAGCTGCTACCGGAGACTCGGGAGGTGGCACCTCATATTATGCAGATTAACCTTTCATCCAATATGTCTACTGACTACTGGTGTATTACTCAAAAGAAAATTTAATTTTTCCTGGGTATGGAATGAGATCAACTTACATGAAAACAGAGATGACAATTACAAACTCATATGGCACAACACAGTCGCCAGAAAGCTCTCTTTCACAACCTATTTGGCTTATATTCAACGTTTACCGACTACAGACAGATTACTAGCTTAGGGAATGAACATTAATCAATATTGCGACTTATGTAAAAGCTACAATGAATCTCATCAATATATGCTAAGTATCAAAATATACTCTGATGTATACTGGGTAAGTGCAAGATATCATATCGTATACATAATTAATGTGTACATGTTTCGATGCTAGGATTTACACCACAACAGACACATTCTCCCTTTGTATACACATTGGTTGTCCAAAACATTATATACATATACATATATGTTTAAATATACCTAAATAAATATATGTGTGTATGTATTTTAATGAATCCTTTAATTAGTCCAAATTGATTCAACCAAGTCGACTAGTTTGAATTCAATATTTATTTTCAAACCATGCGATAATTTGATTTAGTAAAATAATTTGAAAATATATCTTAATCTATAAATTCAAATATAACCTATGTTTATATGTTAATAATTTAAAGTAAGCTAAAATGTAGATATTTTACAAGCAATAATAAAGTAAAATTCATTAAACAAAATTAGAACATTGATACGTGTAGATTTCTACATCAAAACATATCTCCACTAATGTCAAGATGTTTATGTGTATGTGTAATTTTTTTTGAACATTCACTATAAAATAGATTAATATTAATACATATATATATATATATATACATACATACATGTTTTGAAATAGAAAACTAATTGTGAAATAATGAAATCTCCAATGACATTCAACTAGATAAATATATAAATAAATATATAATAATCAGTTAGTTATTATATTCAGATGCAAAATAACACCAAAATCAACATAAAGAAAACGATAATAATCAACAATCAAAACCATTGTTATTATTTTTAGATCTAATTCAAATCAGCAAATTCAAAAATTTCAGATCTATACATTTACAAATTAAAGATGGACAACAAATGCGTATACAAATTTGTCAAAATAATCAAATAAATAGATCTAGAACATCATGATGAATTTACACATAAAATAGAATGGATCGTACCTAATAAATATATCCCTTGAACGCACCTTGATTAATATACGCTCCTAGATCTAAATCTGAATCGGTCTCCTAGGAGAACCACCTTTTATTTGATTGATTTAATTGGATGCCACTAGAATAATTTTTTTCCCATTTACTTTGCCTTGAATTGTCGGTCATGAATATTAGAAAAGGATATGGAGGCTAGGGTGTTGAAAAAAATGATTAAGGGAGGCAAGTGAATGAACGACAATGTATTTATAGAGGTAACCTTCCTTAACCTCCTCCCTTCATTTTCCAAAATCTAACAATTGAATTTCAAGCCTCTTTTTCTTTATATGGATTGTAATGAAAGAGGTTTTATGGTCCTTTAATTTGTTCAATAACACTTAGCAAGTAATTACATTTAAATCAAATTTAGACTTCCATCAATATCTTATATCAATTTTAACATATACAACTTTTATATATGCACTCAAATAATGCCAATGACATTAATTTTTTTACTAATGGCATCCAATACATCAAATAAATAAATAATTAATATTTTCCAAAAATATTAATTAATTTACAAAAACTTATAAATCGATTAAATCATGTGGTCTTTCGGAGAATCTATCAACGCGGTTGTGTGATTTGCAGTTGTAGATTCGGTCATTGATTAATATTGAACTATTCGAATATTGGCGTTCACTCATCACCTTAGCTGGTGGAGTGACATTTTGGCCGAATTTATCGCTTATACGTGTAATAGCCCAAAATTTTTAACAAATCTTTTTTATTTAAAAATAGACATTTTGAAATATTGATTTGAATTAAAAGTGTAATAATTAGTGTAAAACGGGAAATTTAAAACTTTACATTTTTACGTATAATTTCATCCGTTCTTAACTATATATTAAAATCAAATTTATTAATTATGGTAATAGCTATTTAAATTTTGGTTTAAATGATACGTTATTTTATTTAAAGAAACGTTATCATTTTTTTTAAATTTATTTAATAAAAGAAACAAATAACGGTTGTACGTTACTTTGGGCGTTACACTTTACGTTCGTTGTTCCTTTGTCTATTTGATTTTATATGCGTTGGCTTTAAAAATTTTAGCTGTATAGTTTCAGTTTGAAAATTTCAAAAAAATCTTGCATTGAATCGTTCACATGAGAATTATTATTCCATTCCCTCTTTGCATTCCATACGTTTTGTCCAGCTTTTAATAAATCAAATTGCCTTGAATTCCCTACCGTTTAGAGCAATTTATAATTGCCAGATCCAACTTTTTCTTTCAGTTCCATTTGCTTTTGCGTGAACATTTCTTCTTCCAGGTAATGGCCACGTACCTTCTTTCATTTTTGTTTTCATTTTTGCTCTGTTTTGTCACTCTCATCCCCTGTTTGCTGTTATTCTTTGGCCAACCCCATGCCTTCTTTCCTTTTTCATTTTTGTATTTCAATTGTTGCTGTGTCTTGCCTTATCCCCTGACCTACCCCATATCCTTCACCGTGACAGCCCACGCCTCCACCCCAGGCAACCCCACGCCAGACCGAACCCAACCCATTCGCCTCCAAGCCACCAGACCACCTCGAAACCCCACGCACCTCACCAGACCCACCCCAACCGTGACCTGCCACCACCACGACCCTACGCCCTGCCCACCACCACGAGTTCCCACGCCACCGCACCCATGTCCCCTCTCCATGTCGAGATCCAGACCACCTCCAACCCTTTCGCCACTAGCTGCCACCACAACTGTGATAGTCCACCACCACGTCAGCCTACCCAGTCCACCACCACGTCTCCAGACCGAACTCTGCCACCCCACTACGCCTAGACCACCACGACCCCACACCACCAGACCGATCCCCACGCCCAACCCCTAACCCACGTCACCACCTCCACCCGTGCCGAGACCAACTCATCCAACCGAGACCAGCCACCACCTCCTACCCAACCCCTTCGCCTGACCCAACCTCATTCGCCTCCAAGCCGAGAACATGCTGACTAACCCATGCCACCCGAGCTGTCAGACCAAACTTGTATTGTGAACTGGAGCAGTGAAGTGATTTTTGTTCTCTTGGCATTTGGTATTTTGGCTATTCTATTCCTGAGCCTCTGTTTGAAAAATGATGAACAAAAGTTTTGTTTTGTGTCACCTCTGCATTTTGTTTTAAACCTTAGCTTATATTATTCCCTCTGGCATCTGTTTGGAAAGGAAATGAGAAATTGCTTTTGGTCACGTGACTGACCTTTGTTTTGAAAAAAAAGGAAAAAATTTGCTTTTGTCACTTTTGTGTTTGAATTCATGATTTGTATGCCACCCAGCCTTTGTTTGAAGTCACGGCCAAAATGTCCTTCGAGCCTTACTTTTGTTTCAATTTGATTTCCAGTTGATTTACTCAAAAATGTTGAGGTAATTGACGTGCGTTAACAAATTCAAATTTTTGCTTTATTCTTTGACTTTAGATTTGAATCCAGTTGGCGAACCCGCCAACAACTGATCGTGCTTTCTGCGTGCTTTCGTTAGACATCGTATTTCTTTTTCCGAATCTCCAGCTCCGTAGAGGTGAGTAAATCTCACACGAATATTCATACTTATATGATTGTGAAACGACCGCAACTGAATGTGTAGAAATAAATAAATAAATAAATAAATGATGTTATAATTACCTGTGATTTATTTATAGTTGATGTTAGAATTGTTAAAACTACATAACTTATCATCTGTTATATTTTATTCTTTTTTTTACTGTTATTCTATTCTGTTAAATCACACTGCAAGTTCCCTGTAGAATATAATCACTGTGGGTTGAAATGATACATACCCGAACGGACTTCAGAATAAGGGAAGATCGTTATGGGCTGAAATGATAGGACTGAACGATTTTCAATTAAATTTTATTTACTTGGGATTGCGGGTTTGAAATGATAAAACCCGGATTTTTCTTTGTAAACTACGGATTTAAATGATATAGTATCCGTATCACTTGACTTAGGCTAGAAAATATTATACAGACCCGTGGTTTATTTTTTTTCTGTATTTTTTTGGATACCTTTAAATATTTTAAATATTGCAATAATATTAAATTGATTTAAATCGAATTTTTAAATGATTTATTTAGAATAGAAATGATTTTTCTATGTGATAAATATAAATAAATGGAAAAAAATAGTGATTTTAAAATGGAACTTAAATTTGAAATTTTGACTAAAAGAAAAGATGGAAACTTAAGTTACTTAAATTGAAATGAAAATTTAGTTTTAAAATGGTGGAAAATGGATTTTTAGTTTAAATTGTTGAAATGAATTGGTTAAATGAAGTGGAATTTACACACTTGAATTTAATAAGTGAACTTTGTAAAATTTTGGTTTTTTTTACTTGTAAAATTTCTCTTTAGAATAAATTAGTTAAAGGATTTAAATGAACATTTAACGTATGATTTTATAAGTTCTGAACTAGGTAGAATCTGCAGTACTTGTTAAGTGCTGTGGTTATATAAATGAACCAAAAGACTAAAACGAACTAAGGTTATGATAGCACTTGGTAAGTGTTGTTGTAGCAGAAACTAAATTTGAACCTGGACAAATAAAAAGGCTACTGTAGCACTTGTTAAGGACTGCAGTGGGCTGAAATATGAATTTTGTTTAAAACTGAACTGTTATAGCAGTTTATAAATGTTGTTTTGCTGAATAAAATTGTTTTGAAATATAACTTACCGCCGCACTTTAAAATGCCGTGAAAGCTGAAATTTTTAACGCTATTGTTTTAAGTGAACAAATGAGCTCCGAAAAGGTTAAATTTTGGAAATTTAATATTTAATTTAAAAGAATAATGACTTTGTTTTAAATGGTTTAATTTGAAGTATATTTGATAAATTGTTTAAATCTATAACCACGGGTTATAATAACGATTGGTTGGCAAAGAGACCGGGATCGGATATGGACATACTCTTTGTCAATACCGAAAACCACTTTGACAACCATGTACGCGGTGGAGATTCCAGAATGAAGTAGGATGGTGGCGACGTTCTTAAGGTATGTTACGTGGACCCAACTCCCGTGAGTTGGCATAAGGTGGCTAAAACAGGAGCGATCTCAGACCAGTGAGGTAGCATCTCTTCTCGAACACATTTCTTTGATATTATACTCTTATTTGTGATTTGACTAGATGGCCATCCTCCGATTTGGGAATGTTGTTCGAGGTGGAATGGTAGTGGCTGCTATGCGTATCCATCAGTCCGTGTGCGTAATTGGTATATCTACCCTGGCATTGCCTAGTTGTGCCGTGTCACCTACTATATCGAGCTTTACTACGATTATGATTTTAAGATCCGACCGCGTTAAGGTTCTCCATCCCCTTAACGCTATTTTCTATATGATTATACTTTACTTATTTAGACACTATTATAGTAGCGAATATTACTACATAGTAGATATTTTAACGGATCCTTAGAGGATGGGCGGTCCCAAGCATCTTTTAAGTTACTTGTACCTTTACTACAGTTCACTTGAGTTGGTTTACATTGTATAAGTATGTATATCCTGACTCGAGTGTTTATGTTTTATTTTACGCTCGGGTCAGCCTGAGTATCAGTTGGACTTCATCTTCACGGAGCTAGGACTACTGGAGATCATCCTTATCAAGCTGCTATCTGTTTTGCTATTCAGTCTTTTATTTTAGCTTATGTAACTGAGACAAATGAATTTGGTGTTTTATGTGGTTATTCAAACTGTATTGGTTTTAGACTATGTAATTTGTACTTGTTTTGAGACTATGTATTTTAGTGGTTTCATGAACCACTATGGTTATTTTTAAATTCCGCTGCGAGTTATTCTGATATTTCCGTGTCTGTGATTCTGTGAATGATTTTATTTGCTCCAAATTTTATTACAATCTGTTATTTTGCATTATTCAAGTCTGACATGTGTGGATTATTGTCGATTTGAATGGTCCAAAATACCAGGTCGTTACATTTGGTATCAGAGCTTTGGTTTTAGGCAAACCTTAGCCTATGGAGCAAAAACTCATTAGAGATAGGGTAGAAATACCCTAGAATGATTGAAATCAAACTCAGAATCATTTCTTTGTGAGTGAACGTATTTTCAAAGTATAAAATGATTTTTAAATGATTTCTCAAATGATTTTTCAAAGATTATTTTTATATAAAGTTTTCTTGTTTTAAGAAGAAATTTTTTCTAAACTTCCTTCTTTCCGTATCTACCTTGTTAGAAATTTTGTTATTAGGATATTCATCCAAGTGATCTTATCGTGTCTTATCTTAACTTATCATTGTCTTCTCTGTACCTTGTCCTAAATTTATTCTTGATATTTCCAGGATGAATCGTGGAAATGCTAGAGGTAGGGGTCGTGGTATTGCCCCAGTTCCTCCACCTGTTGCACCCGTTAGGTTTACTGTTCTTTGCAAGGAATTATCTCAGCTCGGTGGCACTAGGTTCACCGGTTCAGAGAGTATTATCGAATCCCAGCAATGGCTACGAAATTTGGAGAGAATTTTTACTGGTCTAGAGATCACTGATGCCCAGAAGCGTCAGTTAGCAGCATGGAAGCTGCAAGAGTCAGCCTTAGATTGGTGGGAGTCTGTTACGACTCACACTAATGAAGGTGATCTTTCGTGGGAGTAGTTCAGGTATCCTTTGTGTTAACTTGAATTTTCCCCATTTCCTTTCTTTTTGAATCTATCTTAAGTTCGGTTCTGTATCTTCGTTTCAGGGAGGCTTTTGTGGCAAAATGGATGCCCGAAGCCGGGAAATCTCAGCTTTACCGTGAATTCATGGACCTCAAGCAGGGTACCATGTCTTTTTCGGATTATGAGCGGAAGTTCAATGAACTTTCCAAATTTGGTCCTGGTCTTATCGACACTCAGCTAAAGAAGAATGAGAAGTTCATTTCTGGAGCTCGCCCAGAGTTCTACGATCGCCTTATTTCACATGTTCATGGCACATTTACTGAGCTCATGGATATGGCTATTCGCTATGAGAACCCTACTTCCAAGGGTCCTGCTACTTCTGGTGCTCATGTCTCACAATCTTCCTCTGCAAATTCCAAGAAGAGAAAGCCCAACTTCCACCAGCAGAAGAAAAATTGGATCAAGGATGCGGGCTTGGGATCTTCAGCATCTGCTCCTTCCCAGAGACACCCTATTGATCTTTCCTCCATTACCTGCTTCAAATGTGACCAGAAGGGACACTATGCCAATAGTTGCCCTACTCCGTCTGGTGCTGCTGTTCCTCCACCTCAGGTTTCCAGGAACGATCTTTGTCATGTTTGTCTTCAGCCGGGTCATTTTAGGAAGGACTGTCCTTTATATCAGAAGGGAAAGCCATCTGGTGTATTTGCTGTCACATCTGCTTCATCACCTGCTGCACCTACTCCTGCTCCTAGCGATGATCAAGGTACTCTTCAAGGCACCTTTACCTTATTTCATCATCCTGTTTGTGTTTTATTTGATACTGGGGGCTTCGCACAACTTTATTTCTGATAATCTGTGTAATAAGTTTGAACATCTCCTTTCTCCTGAGTATGCTTCTGTTCCTCTATGTGTTTCAAATCCTATTGGTGGTCCCGCAAATCTTAATAAGATTTGTAAACATGTGAAACTCCACCATTCCGATCATCGTTTTAGTGGTGATTTCTATATTCTTGGTTTTGATACTTTTGATTTGTTGCTTGGAGATGATTGGTTATAGAATCATGATGCCCATATCTCTTGTAAATCCCGAATTGTTTCTCTTGAGGATGATCGGGGTAATTATTTGGTTATTCAGTGTTGTTTGCCTCATGATTGTGCTGGTAGCTTTATCTACTCATTGGATGCTTCTCCTGTTGATCTTCAGTCGACTCGGGTAGTCAATCACTACCCGGATGTATTTGGTGAAGTTACTGCTTTACCTCCCAAGCGGGAAATTGATTTTCGCATTGATCTCATTCCTGGAGCTCGACCTGTAGTTCTTCCTCCTAGAAGAATGGCACCCTGCGAGAAGGTTGAGTTAGGAAAGCAAATTGAGGACCTATCTTCCAAGGGTCTGATCAGACCTAGCTATTCTAAATGGGGAGCTGCGGTGGTTTTCGTCACCAAGTCCGATGGTTCTCTACGGATGTGTGTTGATTATAGGGAGTTGAACAAGCTCACTATGAAAAATAGATATCCAATGCTTCGCATCAATGACATGTTTGATCAGCTTTATGGTGCTACTGTTTTCTCTCAGCTTGATCTTGCCACAGGTTTTCACCAACTCAGAGTTGCCGAGGAAAGTATTCCCAAGACTGCTTTCCGTACTGAGAATGGATTCTTTGAATGGTTAGTCATGCCTTTTGGTTTGACTAATGCTCCTGCTTTCTTTGTTGACTTGATGAATCGTGTTTTCCGTGATGTGCTTAATAAATTTGTTCTAGTCTTTGTGGATGATATCCTCATTTTCTCTAAGACTGAAGAAGAACATGAGTCACATTTGAAATCAGTTCTTGAGACTCTTCGAAATCATCAATTAAAGGCTAAATTTTCCAAATGCCATTTCTGGAAGGATGAAGTCCGATTTCTCGGGCATATTGTTTCTAGTAATGGAGTTTCAGTTGATCCAGTCAAGATCGCTGCGATCAATGTAAGTCCTTCTTTCCTTCTCTTTCCTAGTTTCATTCAATTTACTCTATCTTTCCTATTATCCTTCTTTTTCCCTATTCTGTGCAGGATTGGGAAACTCCTAAGACTCCTACTGATATCCGTAGTTTTCTGGGCCTTGCCGGTTATTACCGGAGATTCATTGAGAATTTCGCTCGGATTGCTGCACCTCTCACTGCTTTAACTCGGAAGAATGCTAAGTTTATTTGGAGTAACGGGTGTAAGGCAGCATTCAATGAGTTAAAAGACAAGCTTACTTCCGCACCTGTTCTTACCGTTCCAAATGGAAATGAGGGATTAACGGTATACACTGATGCTTGTCGAGAAGGTTTGGGAGCTGTTCTGATGCAGGATGGCAATGTGATTGCTTATGCTAGTAGACAGTAGACAGGTTTGGGAGCTGTTCTGTTTTTGCTTTGAAGCTTTGGAGACATCATCTGTTGGGTACCAAGTTTGAGCTTTTCACAGATCATCAGTCTTTGAGGTATATTTTCTCTCAGAAGGATTTGAATCAGAGACAAGTTAGGTGGTTAGAGTTCCTTGCTTCTTATGACCTCGACATCAACTATACACCGGGAAAAGCTAATGTTGTGGCAGATGCTTTGAGTAGGAAGAAAGCTTTGTTGTGTCAGATTGTTGTTTCTTCACCCCTTGTGGATCGTATTATGGTTAGACAGGATGAGGATCAGATGCTTAGATTGATTAAGGAGAGTGTTCGAAGCAGAGTTGGAGGTAGTAGTCTTGATGGCAGTGGAGCTCAGATTGACGATAAGGGTGTATTGAGGATTAATAATAGGATTTGTGTCCCGAATGTTGATGGATTGAGACAGGAGTTACTTCGGGAGAATCATCAGTCCGGACTTTCTATTCATCCAGGCGTGACCAAGATGTATCAAGACATGAAGAAGTTATATTGGTGGAAAGGTATGAAGCGAGATATTTCCATTTTTTTAAATAGGTGTGCGACTTGTCAGCAAGTCAAGGCAGATCATCAAAAGACTCCTGGTTTATTGCAGCCTCTTGAGATTCCCAATTGGAAGTGGGAACAAGTTTCTATGGATTTCATTGATGGTTTACCGAGGACTAGGAAGGGTAACGAGAGTATCTGGGTTATTGTGGATAGATTGACCAAATCAGCTCATTTCATTCCGGTCAAGTCTACCCGTTCAGCTTCTAGTTTGTCTGAGATTTACATGAGGGAGATTGTTCGTCTCCATGGTGTTCCTCTCAGTATCGTTTGTGATCGTGATCCTATCTTTACTAGTAGGTTTTGGAAAGCCTTTCAGGATTCTTTGGGTACTCGTCTAAATCTGAGCACTGCTTACCATCCACAGACCGACGGTCAAACGAAAAGGGTGAATCATATTTTAGAAGATCTTCTTCGTGCTTGTGTGCTTGATTATGGAGGATCTTGGGAAGATCATCTCCATCTTGTCGAATTCACTTATAACAATAGTTATCAGGCCAGTATTGAGACATCTCCGTTTTCTGCTCTTTACGGACGACCTTGTAGATCTCCTTCTTGTTGGATTGAATCCGGTAATCGTTTGGTTCTTGGTCCTGAGATGGTTTTGGAAGCTTCAGAGAGAGTTGAAGAGATTAAGAGAAAGATGAGGATTGCTCAAGATAGACAGAAGAAGTACGCTGATCGTCGAAGACGGAGTTTAGAGTTTGCTGTTGGTGATTTGGTTTTCCTTAAGGTTTCTCCCTTAAGGAAAGTTATTCGTTTTGGTCATAGAGGAAAGCTTTCTCCTAGATTCGTAGGTCCTTTCCGCATTTTGGAAAGAATTGGCTCTCTTGCTTATCGTCTGGATTTACCCGAGAAATTTTCTGGAATACACAATGTCTTTCATGTATCTCATCTTCGTCGCTATCTGCATGATCCATCTCTTATTATCCAGCCTTCTGCTCTTGATAGTTTGGATATTGAGCCAAATCTGACTGTTGAGAGGAAGCCACTTCGTATCGTCGATCGAGGTACGAAGCAGCTAAGAAGAAAATCTGTCAACCTGGTCAAAGTGCAGTGGAGCACTGATGAACGGGATTGCACCTGGGAGACGGAGGAGAGCATTCGTGCTTCGAATCCGGAATTGTTTATTTCAGGTACTTTTGCTCTACTGTCTTATCTTTCTTTGTTTTTCTTTTTCGTTCCTTTTCGAGGACGAAAAGTTTTGAGTGGGGGAGAGTGTAACAACCCAAAATTTTTAACAAATTTTTTTTATTTAAAAATAGACGTTTTGAAATATTGATTTGAATTAAAAGTGTAATAATTAGTGTAAAACGGGAAATTTAAAACTTTACATTTTTACGTATAATTTCATCCGTTCTTAACTTTATATTAAAATCAAATTTATTAATTATGGTAATAGCTATTTAAATTTTGGTTTAAATGATATGTTATTTTATTTAAAGAAACGTTATCATTTTTTTTTAAATTTATTTAATAAAAGAAACAAATAACGGTTGTAAGTTACTTTGGGCATTACACTTTACATTCGTTGTTCCTTTGTCTATTTGATTTTATATGCGTTGGCTTTACAAATTTCAGCTGTATAGTTTCAGTTTGAAAATTTCAAAAAAATCTTGCATTGAATCTTTCACATGAGAATTATTATTCCATTCCCTCTTTGCATTCCATACGTTTCGTCCAGCTTTTAATAAATCAAATTGCCTTGAATTCCCTACCGTTCAGAGCAATTTATAATTGCCAGATCCAACTTTTTCTTTCAGTTCCATTTGCTTTTGCGTGAACATTTCTTCTTCCAGGTAATGGCCACGTACCTTCTTTCATTTTTGTTTTCATTTTTGCTCTGTTTTGTCACTCTCATCCCCTGTTTGCTGTTATTCTTTGGCCAACCCCATGCCTTCTTTCCTTTTTCATTTTTGTATTTCAATTGTTGTTGTGTCTTGCCTTATCCCCTGACCTACCCTATATCCTTCACCGTGACAGCCCACGCCTCCACCCCAGGCAACCCCACGCCAGACCGAACCCAACCCATTCGCCTCCAAGCCACCAGACCACCACGAAACCCCACGCACCTCACCAGACCCACCTCAACCGTGACCTGCCACCACCACGACCCTACGCCCTGCCCACCACCACGAGTTCCCACGCCACCGCACCCATGTCCCCTCTCCATGTCGAGATCCAGACCACCTCCAACCCTTTCTCCACTAGCTGCCACCACGACTGTGACAGTCCACCACCACGTCAGCCTACCCTGTCCACCACCACGCCTCTAGACCGAACTCTGCCATCCCACTACGCCTAGACCACCACGACCCCACACCACCAGACCGATCCCCACGCCCAACCCCTAACCCACGTCACCACCTCCACCCGTGCCGAGACCAACTCATCCAACCGAGACCAGCCACCACCTCCTACCCAACCCCTTCGCCTGATCCAACCCCATTCGCCTCCAAGCCGAGAACAGGCTGACCAACCCATGCCACCCGAGCTGTCAGACCAAACTTGTATTGTGAACTGGAGCAGTGAAGTGATTTTTGTTCTCTTGGCATTTGTTATTTTGGCTATTCTATTCCTGAGCCTCTGTTTGAAAAATGATGAACAAAAGTTTTGTTTTGTGTCACCTCTGCATTTTGTTTTAAACCTTAGCTTATATTATTCCCTCTGGCATCTGTTTGGAAAGGAAATGAGAAATTGCTTTTGGTCACGTGACTGACCTTTGTTTTGAAAAAAAAGGAAAAAATTTGCTTTTGTCACTTTTGTGTTTGAATTCATGATTTGTATGCCACCCAGCCTTTGTTTGAAGTCACAGCCAAAATGTCCTTCGAGCCTTACTTTTGTTTCAATTTGATTTCCAGTTGATTTACTCAAAAAATGTTGAGGTAATTGACGCGCGTTAGCTTATTCAAATTTTTGCTTTATTCTTTGATTTTAGATATGAATCTAGTTGGCGAACCCGCCAACAACTGATCGTGCTTTCCGCGTGCTTTCGTTAGACATCGTATTTCTTTTTCCGAATCTCCAGCTCCGTAGAGGTGTGTAAATCTCACACGAATATTCATACTTATATGATTGTGAAACGACCGCAACTGAATTTGTAGAAATAAATAAATAAATAAATGATGTTATAATTACCTGTGATTTATTTATAGTTGATGTTAGAATTGTTAAAACTGCATAACTTATCATCTGTTATATTTTATTCTTTTTTTACTGTTATTCTATTCTGTTAAATCACACTGCAAGTTCCCTGTAGAATAGAATCACTATGGGTTGAAATGATACATACCCAAATGGACTTTAGAATAAGGGAAGATCGTTATGGGCTGAAATGATAGGCCTGAACGATTTTCAATTAAATTTTATTTACTTGGGATTGCGGGTTTGAAATGATAAAACCCGGATTTTTCTTTATAAACTACGGATTGAAATGATATAGTATCCGTATCACTTGACTTAGGCTAGAAAATATTATACAGACCCGTAGTTATTTTGTTTTCTGTATTTTTTCTGGATACCTTTAAATATTTTAAATATTGCAATAATATTAAATTGATTTAAATCGAATTTTTAAATGATTTATTTAGAATAGAAATGATTTTTCTATGTGATAAATATAAATAAATGGAAAAAATAGTGAATTTAAAATGGAACTAAAATTTGAAATTTTGACTAAAAGAAAAGATGGAAACTTAAGTTAATTAAATTGAAATGAAAATTTAGTTTTAAAATGGTGGAACATGGATTTTTAGTTTAAATTGTTGAAATGAATTGGTTAAATGAAGTGGAATTTACACACTTGAATTTAATAAGTGAACTTTGTAAAATTTTGGTTTTTTTACTTGTAAAATTTCTCTTTAGAATAAATTAGTTAAAGGATTTAAATGAACATTTAACGTATGATTTTATAAGTTCTGAACTAGGTAGAATCTGCAGTACTTGTTAAGTGCTGTGGTTATCTAAATGAACCAAAAGACTAAAACGAACTAAGGTTATGATAGCACTTGGTAAGTGTTGTTGTAGCAGAAACTAAATTTGAACCTGGACAAATAAAAAGGCTACTGTAGCACTTGTTAAGGACTGCAGTAGGCTGAAATATGAATTTTGTTTAAAACTGAACTGTTATAACAGTTTATAAATGTTGTTTTGCTGAATAAAATTGTTTTCAAATATAACTTACCGCCGCACTTTTAAATGCCGTGAAAGCTGAAATTTTTAACGCTATTGTTTTAAGTGAATAAATGAACTCCGAAAAGGTTAAATTTTGGAAATTTAATATTTGATTTAAAAGAATAATGACTTTGTTTTAAATGGTTTAATTTGAAGTATATTTGATAAATTGTTTAAATCTATAACCACGGGTTATAATAACGATTGGTTGGCAAAGAAACCGGGATCAGATATGGACATACTCTCTGTCGATACCGAAAACCACTTTGACAACCGTGTACGCGGTGGAGATTCCAGAATGAAGTAGGATGGTGGCGACGTTCTTAAGGTATGTTACATGGACCCAACTCCCGTGAGTTGGCATAAGGTGGCTAAAACAGGAGCGATCTCGGACCAGTGAGGTAGCACCTCTTCTCGGACACATTTCTTCGATATTATACTCTTACTTGTGATTTGACTAGATGGCCATCCTCCAATTTGGGAATGTTGTTCGAGGTGGAACGGTAGTGGCTGCTATGCGTATCCATCAGTCCGTGTGCGTAATTGGTATATCTACCCTGGCATTGCCTAGTTGTGCCGTGTCACCTACCATATCGAGCTTTACTACGATTATGATTTTAAGATCCGACCGCGTTAAGGTTCTCCATCCCCTTAACGCTATTTTCTATATGATTATACTTTACTTATTTAGACACTATTATAGTAGCGAATATTACTACATAGTAGATATTTTAACGGATCCTTAGAGGATGGGCGGTCCCAAGCATCTTCTAAGTTACTTGTACCTTTACTACAGTTCACTTGAGTTGGTTTACATTGTATAAGTATGTATATCCTGACTCGAGTGTTTATGTTTTATTTTACGCTCAGGTCAGCCTGAGTATCAGTTGGACTTCATCTTCATGGAGCTAGGACTACTGGAGATCATCCTTATCAAGCTGCTATCTGTTTTGCTATTCAGTCTTTTATTTTAGCTTATGTAAATGAGACAAATGAATTTGGTGTTTTATGTGGTTATTCAAACTGTATTGGTTTTAGACTATGTAATTTGTACTTGTTTTGAGACTATGTATTTTAGTGGCTTCATGAACCACTATGGTTATTTTTAAATTCCGCTGCGAGTTATTCTGATATTTCCGTGTCTGTGATTCTGTGAATGATTTTATTTGCTACAAATTTTATTACAATATGTTATTTTGCATTATTCAAGTCTGACATGTGTGGATTATTGTCGATTTGAATGGTCCAAAATACCGGGTCGTTACAATACGTCTTTTCGATAAAATCCAATTTTACTTATTTTAACGTTACCCGATGATGAAAACTACTTACACCAATTCCCTTCACCAAAACTATATTATTTTGGACTTATGGATTTTGATAATAGTCAAAATTCCAATATCGTTCATTTTCAACTCTATTGTCCAAACACAAAGTCCTTGGTTCAATAATAAAAATTACTATTAACCGAATTATTTTGGTCGGAGATTTTGACTTTAAGTTAACTTTAGTTGACTGTGATATTAACCTCATATAATCGAGGAGACAAATCCTTTCTTAAATAATGTTTCACTTTCAATACTTCCACTCGACCCAACTAACGTCGTTCAATGGATGTCGTGCCATGATTTAACTACAATCAAAGCAGAGCTTTCAAATTAAAATCAATGATATTCTCAAGTCAAGATAACTATGTAAATTAGTCGCTTTGATATTTTCTATTTGACCTTAGTTATATTAACCAATAGACAACTATCGAGTGAGTCATTCCATGGTTATCCAAAAACTATCAGTATGTAACCCCTTGTTGCCCAAGCAGTCCTAAGTAACACTGTCCAATATTTAGAAAGCATAACATATTCTAGTCTCAACGGATGCATCGATATCCAGTCTCAGTGCACCTTGATTAGGAATATTTAAGAAAATATGTTTATTTTATTATGATAAATCACTAATGATTACAACACATTCTAACTACTATTGCAAAACATACCATTTATGGATTTTCTATTAAATATACTTTTAATTAAATTAATTTATTAATATAACACATTATATCAATTATATAATAAAAAGAAAATGCCTTTTATTTTGAACAAGACTGGTTATGGAGTTATGTAACAAATTACATAATTGTCCTTATGGCATACCCTTAACTCTATCAATCTCCCACTTGCACTTAGAGTCAATTATGGAATCTTATTCCAACTTCTCTAATCGATTTCTTCAAAACCAATCGAGTCGGTCCATAAGTGAAAGGGTATGCTATTTTGTTTCATTATTTACTATGTCAATCAATTATCTTCGACGCCAATAAACTGCATTTATCATATGGAACAATTTGGAGTATTTCTCTCAATCTCTAGTGAGCTCTAAGTTTTGTTACGAACTACATCACAATATTGTTATCAAATAACATAATGTTATAGGATTCTCAACATATGGAATCACTATCAGGTCAGTTATAATTTTGTACATTTATTATATATATAGCTTTTATTATGGCGCTATTCAAGGTGATGTACTTGGCCTTTTATTGAATCATCCATAATATCTCATTTGGAACATTTCCAACTTAAAGCTTCTTAACCAAGCTTTGAACATGAATTTTATATTGAAATACCATACTCAATATCACATATGAAGTCTGAGTCCGAATACTCCTTCATAATGAGTTTGTTGTTTCTATAAAAATTCTCATGTATTTCGTCAATACATGAGAACACTCTAAACTATTATTTAGTGACCTTAATTTGGATTTATTATTTGCTTCATGTATCAAATACATAAATAAATCACAATATCATAGACAACATAACATGTATGATAATTCTTATTGTTAATGCATAAGGAATCCATCTTATATGTTCCTTATTAAACATTTTATAAGGTGTTTCTGCATATCATCCGGGACATTCCTAATGTCCTTTATACTCACCGTAAAAGACATTATTTGCAAAGCCAACGTCGATTATTAAAACAACTAAAAGCTAAATTTAATGCAAGTACATCGTTAACAGTCAATAGCATCTTGTTTTCTTGTGCATAGATATATTAATGTACCTTCAATGTTCTTTCTTACAAACACACGTTTCCTCTACATTTTGACTGAAATCGACTATTTGATATTTTTATCAAAATATTACCCAGTTCTAATACTTAAAGAATGATATTTTCATATAATTTCTTGGATCATATCATAAAAACTCACAAACTCAACATCGCTCCCACTGACTTTGAGACACTTTGGTGTTATATGCAAAAAGTCTGTTCTAAATCATTATTTAGAGTTTTCCATTTTAACATGTATGTAACAGACACGAAGTCGCAACAAACGATAATTTTGAAAGTAAATTTGAATTAACTTGAGCACATTGAATGATGAATCTGTTATGCTAATTTCCACAATTGAAATTCATGATGTTATTCTTATCAATGTGGCCCAGTGTATTCCAACTGCATTTGTCTTTCTCTTAAAGACACATTTGTGACCGATGGATCATATCTCTTCGGTACAACTATCAAAATAATATTTTGATAATGTACATGGAATCTGTTTTGAATTTGTGCATCGTACTATATCATTGAGTTAATACTCTTAATGGTTTAATTAGAAAACCAACCAAGGATAACTTATTCTTGACTTTGATAAGAAACTCATACTTTCTCTTTGACGTGCAAGAATATTCATTAGACATTCTAATATGTTGTGCTCATTTAGGGTTGATTAATTTCATTTCATCCATTGTAATTAATTTTAATCTTAGATTGCATCTATATCCATTTTACTACCAATAATTTCGCAAAGAAATTCCTTCACTGCGAAGTTGGTATTTCTTGAAATTATAGCTGTTTCTTGGTGCAATGGAACAAGCATTCATATATATTTTATGAATTGCCTTATGTAAAACTGATTTGGTATTAGTTCACACTATTTATGTTCACAACATAAATTAGTCATCCAATGACTATTGTTTCCAAACATTTTTTTGGGTATTATTCACACAAGAGCCCTTATGTACAATTATTACGTACACTCTTTCGACTCACGAAACACGCCAACTCCTTGGCCTAGGATATGGTGGGGTTTCTTATAAATCCTTTTCTTGTATGGTTTTGTAAGCTATTCTTTGGATGATATTAATTTTAACCTTGCATACTACTCTTAAGCATATGCCTTATAGAAAGAATTTAACTCAACTTCACTCAATATTAATTGTGCTTTGTCCACCAAGTTCGATTACTACTTATCAATACATCATTATGTATTATAGGGGAGACTGACTCTTGAGACTGAATTTATATTCATTTTAGGTACGTTTAGAACTCTTTTTAATATGCTCACCCATTCGATCAAATCGAATCATTTTGTTGCATGTTATCTCACTTACTTTCGTTTTGCATTTTATGAACTTATCAGAACATGCTCCATATGTATCAAATATACATATTCATGTTTGTGATAATTCATTGATGAATACAACGAAGTGTGTGGAACTATTTTGGTATTATCATACTAGTTATTGCATACATCTATATATATATATCAATCAAAAGAGTTCATCAACTCTTATGACACTTCCACTAATGAGTGTTTTGCCTTTGATTATCTAAGGTACAATTCACTAGTGCCATATGATTCATAATCATATGATCAGAGAATTACTCCTTAAGACCATGGCTTAGTCTATAACTCTAAAATAATTGTAAATAATTTTAGATACTTTGGTATTTTCCAATTCATCACATTTGTTATGGAAACAAATAACATATATAGTTTTATTCCATAACGAATATTTTTAATATTCTCATTGAAATAAAATTATGTCTATTCTTCAATTATCACCGAAAAACATATATTATTTCATGAACAATGTACGGTATGTTTTACGAAAACAATTTTCGTAACTTGATGTAATCAATAAGTGCTATGTGGCATGCTCCCACTATTTCCTCCATCAATATAATAACATTCTAAATACGAAATCTACTTAATATAGACTATTTATTTTATAATTATAACTAGTTTATAGTGGGGTGTTCTTTGATCAATCGTCTTGAACTCAAAGAGATAAATATCATAGAAGACAATTTTCTATCTGAAAATACATTTAGAATAGAAACTATATTTCTTATTCCAATTGTAAGTTTCAATTATTATTTGTACAATTTTCGTTTTTGATGTTTCTTTATGAAGCGGAAGTGACCATTCACTCTCTTCATTCCAACTGTACCTTAAATAACATCTACATTTGTACATTCTTTTCCTTTTTAAATGCTTGAACCATTCAAAAAAAGAGAAACCTTACTGTGATATCATTATGAAATCTTTACAAAAGCACATTCGATCATCCTTAATTTTTAAGAACATAAATTATGTTGCACTTTACGTAAACTAATTAAAAATGATATTTCAGCGATTGAATTCTTAGATCCTTTTTGTAGTTTTGGTCTAGTGTTACATTTAACATAATTTGATCTTTATTGTAACCAATTAAATTGATTACTCGACCTTATAGTATAACTTATTCGTTTATTTCAAATGAACTAATTTCATCAAAGTGTCGTACATTACGAACTATGACCGTTCACCGTATAATACTTCTATGTGACAGTATATGGATCAAATATCCAGTTTTTCATATCTTTAGAGTTCAAAACTCATAGCATGCAATACATGGTTTCAGCCAAATAAGCATGTAAATGACCAAATCATGGACGTATTTAGTAAAATTAAGCGCTTGCATGGGTACTGAAACATTAACATGCAAGAAGTATTTATTGGTAAGTATGTATTATATTTCTATTTGTCAATCTTCAATTCGGTTCATTTGTATGCTTTAAATGATAAATATTTTATCAACCAAATTAAATGCACAACTTTATTAATGTGGATTATTGTAACCTTGTATAACATATGTTTTATTAATATTAGAAAGGTCAAATGTTACCATTTCATTTTTCTGGTAAGGCTCCCACTAGATTTTTAAGTTTATCAAAACCCTAAGAAAAACATAGAAATCATTTGATTTCTCTAGTAGGTGTTATGATTCACTTGCCTTGGGATTCTAACCTTGAGGAATATCAACAAATCATAGGTCTGCAAACAACGGATAACACTTTACCGCTTGTATCAACTATAACTCCTAACACATCGTCTTTATTCTAATCTCATCACGACCTTGAGGGATATCAACAAATCGAAAGTGAGTATTCACTCATTCCTACCATTTCATGATGGTCTAAGTATAATGCATGTACCTTGAGGAATATTAATAAATAAGTGCATGTATCTTACTTAATCTAGTTAATATACTAATAGTGTTATACATAACATCTATAACTTGAGGAATATCAACAACTGGAGAGTATGCAAGAAATCTATTAATATATAAATGGTGGAGGACAACTTTATATTAAAGATTTATAATCTTTAATATATTATATTGAGTGACATCGACTTATAGAATAATGTATTTCTTATGAAATATCCTTGTGATTCAAGTGTCGGACACATCAGAAATCATGATATCTGTACATTTATGTATGTATCTATTCAATAAATGTATAAACTAAACATTGAGCATGGCCAAGGTCAATTGCACCAACCATCGCCTATACAGAATCAAAGTATACCTCCACACGAGTCTAACGAATCTAACGCCGTCATGTATAAACTATATAGATTCGAAACCAACCTTATATAAGTTATACAATAATTAAACTTGTACAATATGAATGTATAAACCAAACATCGAGCATGGCTAAGGTTAACTGCACCTACCATTACCTATACAGATTCAAAACCCTCCTTCATACGAGTCCAATAGATCCAACGCCATCGACTTTCACAGCCTGTAGCTCTCAAAATAATTGAATGAAAGAGGCGGCTGTGTTACTTTTTACAAGAGGAAGAGAGGAAAACAAAGGAGGGAATATGGGGGTTATTTATAATATAATATATATTATTATATTTAATTTCTCAAATAAATTGCATACGTTTTGAACTCGTACGATCACATTGTACATCTGATCGCCACGAAATTCGTCGGCACACATCACCTCATTAGTCTAGTCTCGATGACACTAGTTTCATCACAATCCGAGATAGTGCCCTAGAATGACAATATTCACATGATTTGAGGCTGTTTACTGATAAAACGATTTAGTTCACATTATCGATATTTCTTCGAACTATTTATTTTTATAAACATTTTTCTAAAACAAGTTTACCACTGTTAGTTATTAATTAAAAGGGGGCTAACAAGGTTATTAAATCAATTTAATCACATTAAATCCAAGATTCAAATATTTAAATAATTCAGATATTTAAATACGAAGTGTCCAAAATTCTGGATCATTACAAACCCTATGCTCAAACTAGGGATTAGGAACTAGTACATGAATAGTCCGATAAAAACACCAATGCGGTTCATGGGATAAATCCCACCATTTAAGGTGTGCTAACACAAAGTCAAACACTTCTAACACGAATGACTCTATGCAAAATGTAAAAGTCATCCACTTAGTCCTTACTCATTTTCAAGCAACCATCGAATCCTACTCGGATGCAACATCTAAGTAGTCTTTACCGAACATCCTCGCTCTACCTGAAATTTAGCAAAAAGTTAAATTGGTTAAGATACCCCTTCACCGATACCTTGCTGTAAGTGGATGAAATGGTCAAGCTGCATGTCCCTTTCTACCTCAAAGTGACGTCTAGAATCAATCCAAGCCATTGCCTGCTCGCTAACCTCTTCTATTACTATGCCCCAAGGGCAACACCACATCTAACACCTACCGCAGCTGCCAGAATGTTCGTGGATGGAGAAACATCCCTCGTAGTATTCCAATAGTCTTTGAACCAATCAGGCATCTCAAACTGACTATCTTTAGTTGCTCGTGCACCTCGTCAGCTTATACATGTTGGAACTGGACCGGCCCACAGCGAAAAAAATGGATGAATTTCAATTTTTTACTATTTTGGATCTTTATTGGGCCTATGAAGTCTAACTCATTTAGAACTTTTCTAAATTTATTTTAAATAAAATAATTATTTTATTTTATAAATAAAATTTTACTTTATATTATGTCTAAATATGTGTATTATAAATAATATGCATGTATGTGCATGTGTAACATAATGTAGTGTGTATGGTTTGACATGCCTGTGCATAGTTGTTGAGATTTACACTTCAACGGACTTGTTATCCCCTCTAATATTCTATGCGCCATCTAAATGAATATATATATATATATATATATATAAGTGTGCATCAAATGTTATATATATATATAATTATACATATGTAAAATATAATCATATATATATATGCAAATAGTAATCGTAATAGTTTATATAAAATATTTAAGATGTATTTGTACAAATGTTTATTTATATTAAATAACAAAATCATTTAATAATTAATATAAAATAATTTTAATTTTCTTTTGAATTGCTGTTGCAAACCCGAGAACAATTGTTTTTGTACATTTATTATAAATATTTATAACTATACAAACACATGTGCACATACATATATACATATATATTATAAAATTGATGCAAACGGACTTTAGCTCATGGCAAAACAAAATTTATTTATAAAACAATCTTTAAATAAACAATTATTAAATAATTTAAAAACTAGCCAAAATAAATTATTAATTTTTTTTTCGAAATTTGAAAATTATGTAATGTTATTTTATAAAATTTTATACTTGGGTTCAAATTATATTAAATTATATATTTATTTATATATACAATCAATTACTAGTTAAATAAATAATTTTATTAATACTCAAATATATAATAAATACAAATATCTATTATATAAAGTAATCTTTGCCGCCGAATTATTATTGTGTAGAAACAAAATTTTATAAATTTTAAAAAGTTTATCATATAATTTTAATCTTTTGGGATATAATTTATTAATTAGAAAAATCATACAAATTTTTTTAAGCCTTGAGTTTAATTCTAGCAAGCATACAAAAGTAATTTTTGTAACACACACACACACACACACACACACACACATATATATATATATATATATATATGCACCAACATATTTACCATCTAATATGTGACAGAACATCAATATACTAGAATCCTAATATAATCTAACAACCTACAATATAATACAATAATTGAGTATAATATTAAAACGAGTCAATAAAAAAATGAATACCTTTTACCAAAGCCTAGGGCTCACATGTTGAGATATTGAAATGAAATTCTTAAATCTTACCACAATCCAGAAGATGCTAGGTTCGAATTACTGACTACCGACTATTTTATAGCTTTAATTTTAATTGATTTAAGCTTTAAAATTTTAGAGGGACATCTATAATTTATGGCCAGTAAAGGGATTAATAAAGGCCTTAAAACTTATTTTAGAGTAAGGGTTATGATCCTTATATGAAGGAGAGACTAGAGAGCAAATATATAATAGATCCACATTTTTCTCCTACTCATTCTTTACCTTTTTAACACATCAAAACCACACCCTAATGTCATCCTATGTTCGGCCATATCATGATCAAGTCATGGTCGAAAATGCCATGGCCCATATGGGCTTCAAACCCACTTTAAGCCTACAAAATATTTATTGCATTTAAATATAATTTAAACGTGTATCGATATCTTATATCGATTAATTATTTAAAACTATTATAAAAATAATTTTTAATACCGTTCAACATATCAAATAAATTTTTTTATAACTAATATTTCATAAATACTAATTAATTCAATTAATTTATGACAATTATAAATTAATTAAATCATGTGGTCAAAGTAGTATTCAACACTTTGGTTGTGTTACTCTTAGGTTTAAATTTGTTCAACGATTAATATCGAACAATACAGATACTAACTTTCACACGTCACTTAGTAAGCGGTGTGACATTTTGCCAAATTTATCGCATACTTGGTTTTGATAAAATCCAATTTTACTTTGTTAAGCATTACCCAGTAGTGACGATCTTTTACACCAATCTCTTCGTCAAAACTATATCACTTCGAACTTATAAAATTTAATAACGGTCAAAATTCCAATCGTTTATACAAAACTCTATAGTCCAAACACAAAGTCCTTGATTTAATATTAACAATTATTATTAACCAAATTACTCGGACTAGAGATTTTGATTTTGAGTTGACTTCAATTGACCGTGATACTAACCTCATATAACTGAGAAGACGAATCCTCTCTTAAATAGTGTTTCACTTCCAATACTTCCACTCGACCCAACTATAGTCATTCGAAGTACGTTAGGCCACAATTTGACTATAATCAAAGAGGAACTTTCATATTAAAGATCGGCAGTATTCCCAAGTTGAGAGAACTGCGTAAATTAGTCACATCGATATTTTTTGTTTGACCTTAGTTATATTAGCCAACAGAAAACTATCAAGTGAGTCATTCCACAATTATCTAATAACTATCAGTACGTAACCCCTTGGTGCCCTTAATAGTCATGAGTAATAAGCTACTCAACATTTGGAGATCATTATGTAGGATAGTCTCAACGGACGCATCGATATTCAGTCTCGATGCATCTTGACTAGGACTATTTAAAATGATATGTTTATTATATTATGATATAATACTCATGATTACAACTATTTGTAATTACTATCACAAATACATCATTTATGGATTTTCTATTAAATATATTTTAATTACCCATTTAATTTTTTATAACATATTATAACAAATATATAACAGAAAGAAAAACACCTTTATTTCGAACGAGAATTGATTACAGAGTTCATTAATTTACAATAAATTACAGAATTTCCCTTAGGGAATACCCCGAACTCCATCAATCTTCCACTTGCACATGGGACCAATTATGCAATCTCAATTCCATTCCTTCGATCATCTTCTTGAGAGCCGACCATGTCAGATCCTTAATTAATGGATCTGCTATGTTGTCCTTGGTATCTACCCTTTGTATCACAATGTCATTTTTCTCGGTGAGTTCTCTAATGAGTTGGAACTTATAAAGAATATGTCGTGACTTCTTATGTACTATGGGACCCTTTGCGATTTGAAATGCCGCATTGTTATCACAGTACAATGCCATACTCGGTATCGGGAATCACTCCGAGCTCACTTATTGTAACGCCCCACTCTGAGACCCACTGTAACAAAGAGTATTACGGGAGTAATACTGTCTGTTAAAGCGGAGAATAGAGTATAGTGGAAGAGACCATTTGTAATCAAGCTATAACTATCTACTGAATACGTCGAAAGGATGGTATCTATATATATTTTTCAAGTGGTTTGACATATTCAATAAATATTCATAACGAAATTACAATGGCTAAAGACCTACCAGAACAAGCATAGTAATAAATGATAAAACATCACAGAACAGAATCACATAACAGATATAAAATCCCAGAACAATACATCGTCAATACAGATCCAAATACTATAAGTGGGTACAAAGTCACCGCCCACACATGTGAGTCAAAAATATGTACATATCAAAAGTCTGAATAATAACAGAGTAGCGGAATAATGGACAAATAAAAGCGCTATCTATCATCATAGCAGATAATGTCCAAGCGGAAGCACAGAAGCTAAGTCCAGAGACCTAACCTGAAACAACTCGGTCTGACCCGAGCGAAAACACTCGGGTCAGGCTAGCTAAACAATCAGTAATAACTGAGATATATAATAATGCGGCACATAAATAAAACAGTACTTTTTCTAAGAGAAGAGTATTTTGGACCACATGAATATAATGATGGTCCCTAATCATCAATCAACAGTAAAAAATCTCCAAAGAGAATATCAGCACCAAAGTGTTGAATAAATAAAATCGCCTCATATCATCGGCGTAGCCAAAGCTATATAAAGTTGCCCATAGGCAATAATCCCAAGAGTGACCAGAGTCTGTAATCAATGCCCAAGCAAAGATCGATGCTCCAAAGAGCAATGGAGATATACTGAAAAGTCAATGAAACCAAACACTGAAAAGCAGTGTCCAGAGACACTGTGAATCCACAAGGTAATCGCACTTACATCGTATGGTTCCATAGAACCAACACCGAATGGCGGTACTCGAATGGATATAAAAATTATCAGATAATACAAGTATAGCACGTGCACCGACCGGAGTCGTTATTGCCAAGTACTGTAGAGTTGTGATCGATCACTCGCACAGATGTGGAACGCGCGAGACGGCGAGATCCTTCCCAGAAGGATAAAGGCCTAGAGGCACACGCCGAAAAAGTAACTGCTCCATAGAACAGGTGTCCCGAGACGGTTGCCCAGAGGCGTGGTGACCCAGAGGTCCAGTACTAGCTGCCCAGAGGCTAATGTGTCACAAACTTCTTGGAGAGGAACCCGTAAAGTGTTAACAATGAGTCCCATACCCCACGTTCGCACTAAACGGTTTACTAACCAATAACAAGCTCACATTCCAAACAATAAAAAGTCCACCTCGTATCATCGGTAAACTAGACCCAAAGGTCGAAACGATCAATCGAATAGGTCGGGGATTAACCGGAAAGAAAATACACACGGTTCCATAGGCCGGAGATTTCCTAACCGTTTAAGCACCTTTCTACTTCACTCGATGTGCTAAAAGTGAGTGTGAGATTTTTATTATAGAAAATAATGGTTCGAAACGGATTTATAATTGATTTTGAGAACACTTTAAAACGGCTTTTGAAAACTCTCCTATTATGGAGTAAATAGTTTACTAATTAAAAATAATATTATATAATAATTTCGAAAGCCATTTCGGAGTGAAAAATCCTTTTAAAACATTTTTATAAGGCTCGTGTATGAAATCTAGAGACAAATCTCAAAGAAATCGATAAAACCAGAAAATCACTGAAAATATTCCAAGTGTTGGAAAATAGTCCAAAACTAACGCGAACCCAAGTTCGGAAAATTATTCGGACAATCAAACTAAATCTGAATGGCACGAAAATTTTTAGGAACGTAGTCCGACATTCGTACTTCAGAACGCAAAAAGAATTACTCGATTTTGACTTGAAACGAAGAAACGGCGTCGTCTCAAAGTCGGACAAAAATTACAAAACTCTACCGTGTCAAAACAGTGCAAAGGTCCCACTTCGACGACATGGTCGAAGGGTCACATGAACTTAGATCTTGATAAAAATTTGCAGGAGCGTAGAAAAGTACTCCTACTTTGATATGCAAGAAGAATCGTTTGGTTCCGACTTAAAACGAAGAAATGACAATGTTTCAAAGTTGGTCCGACGATAACTGAAAATAATCACTATTGTAAAACAATTTCTGGGTTCTACTTCGGCAATAGAAACAAAGTATCTAATGCACCCAGATCTAAACCAAACTTTGCATGGTTGAAGATCTCGACCTCATATTTTTAACGGGACCAAAACAATGAAATCCGACAAAGGACGAGCAAAGTCGGGATTCTGCGCTGAAAACAACGGGAGCAAAGAGACTAAGGCCTGTAGCTATGCACTAACAGACCAGAGATGAAAAACCACAATTTTGGCATAGTAAACTTCCAATTCTGACAAGATAAATAAAATAAAAGTTATAGCTTAGTTTCTAAGCTTTCCGGAATGACAAAGATCGTCAAATTCCGATCAGGGATGAAAATTCTATGACTAAAACAATTCTCAGATCTAAATTCTATATCACTGTCGCTGTGCTCTCGGGACAGTGGTAAGAATGCACAGTTTTGACGAAATTAACTTCGAAATTTCATGAAACTCAAAACATGACACTTTTAGCCCTAAATCTAAGCTTTCCAGAACATCCAAAATTATTAGATTTGGACAAGAAACGAGTAAATTATGGCCAAATCAATTTCAGGTTTTTATTTTCTCAACCCTGTAGTTTGTTGTCAGGTCAGCGACAAACAAACGTGATTTCGACCATTCAAACCTCAAAATTAGGCAAAGAATCAAACATTAAAGTTATAGGCTATAGAATAAGCTTTTTAGAACATCAAGAAAATCTTGATTCCGATTTAAGATGAATGAGATATGCCTAATTTACTAACATCAATAAACTAATTATAATTTCAGCTAGTATATACTACAAGTACCTTATGTGCACACCCCAAAATGAAAGCAAAGATGATCAAAGAGCTATGATTCACATGTTACATAATAAAACATGTGTTACTAACTGATTACCGAAATCAAAAGATGATTAAACACATATTAGAAGAGGTTTTTAACAATATACCTCTCTAGAAAGCAACAAAGACCACTATAGTATCAACCCAAGTTAGCAAAAGATGATTAGGAGGCTATAAGATCAAAAAAACACATAAAACATGTGTTACCAAATAAATTTCAGAAATTAGAAAGATATAAAAACTGATTTGAGGTGGGTATTTGCATTACCTTTGCATAGAATGACTTGCATAAGCTAAAACTAGAAGGAGATGAAGATAGAGGCCATTTTTGTTAAGAAGTTTTAGGAAATGATTAGGGTTTTGATTAGGGATGAATGAATGAGGTTAGGAGAGTTAGAGATAATTTATAGAGGAGATTTAGGGTGGGTTATTAGGCTAGGTTTAGTAACCCAATAAGAAGAGAGTTATTTACATGTTTCCAAAAATTAGTCTAAGTGTTCATATATGTTTATAAAACTCATTTTCCTTATCCAAACCCGTTTTAAAAATCTCTCCTAAAATATTCAACTTTCCAAAAATAACATTTTATCCTCATTTTAAAATCCCATATTTCCCATTTAATTAAAATAGCCTTTTTCAAATAAATTTTTGTTATTCCAAATCCTTTTATGCTTCATTAAAATAAATAAAAATCCTAACCTTTATTTATTAATTGGTAATGCAAATCCCGGGTTGTTACAGTCTCCCCCCTTAAGAAAATTGCGTCCCCGCAATTCCTTAAGATAGATGTCGTCTATAACGTCAAATCCCCAAAAGAAGTGATAGAGATAAAATAGAGAATTCTCACCCGCAGAAGAAGATGGGAGAAAGCCAGGATAAGAGCGTTCGATAGATTCTCTGGTCTCCCAAGTGCAGTTCTTAGGATTTGGTGACCATTGAATCTTCACGAGTGGAACCTCTTTGTTGCAAAGGCGTCTAACCTCCGAATCAAGCACACGAAGAGGTTGCTGCTCCAAAGATAAATCAGGTAAGATCTCTAAATCAGGCACATCATGCGGCTCAATGATAGAATCAGGATCGCGGAAACACATGCGAAGCTGGGAAACATGGAACACGTCGTGCATTCCAGAGAAGTGAGCAGGTAGAGCCACACGATAAGCCACGGGGCCAATGCGTTCCGTAATAGGAAATGGTCCAACATAGCGAGGAGCCAACTTCCTTGTAGAGCTGAAACGCACAACCCCCTTCATGGGAGAGACCCGAATAAAGACATGATCACCAATGGAGAACTCGAGAGGCTTCCTACGGTTGTCCCCGTAGGATTTCTGACGGTTCTACGCCTCTTTCATTCTCTGACGAATAAGAATAATCTTCTCCGAAGATTCCCGAACTGAATCTGGACCAAGAAGAAGCTTCTCGCCAGATTCTAACCAACACGAAGAAGAACGACATGGCCTTCCGTAAAGAGCCTCGAAAGGAGCCATGCCAATACTAGACTGAAAGCTGTTGTTGTAGGAGAACTCTACAAGCGGTAAGTGATCCTCCCAACTACCTCCGAAATCCAGAATACAACAGCGTAAAAGATCCTCTAAAACACGATTCACCCTCTCTGTCTGACCGTCGGTCTGAGGATGATAAGCAGTCGAGAGATTCAGCTTTGAGCCCAAAGCTGACTGTAGGCACTTCCAGAAGTGACTAGTAAAGACAGTGTCTCGATCACAGACGATAGAGCTAGGAATGCCATGAAGTCGAACGACTTCCTTCACATATAGCTTGGAAAGCTGAGGAGCAGTCCGAGTGGACTTAATAGGAATGAAATGAGCTGATTTGGTCAAGCGATCGACGATGACCCAAATAGAAGTATGGCCTGACCTCGATCGAGGCAGACCGTCAATAAAATCCATGGATATCTGATCCCATTTCCATAATGGAATCTCTAGCGGCTGAAGAAGACCAGATGGACGTTGATGCTCAGCTTTGATCTGTTGACAAGTCATGCAACGGCTTACATAACTTGCAACATCACTCTTCATGCCCTCCCAATAAAATAGGCGACACATGTCGGCATACATCTTACTCGACCCGGGATGTATAGTGTACTTAGTGCAATGACACTCGTCTAGAATGTCGCGCCTAAGTGATAAATCAGATGGTACCAAAATACGGTTCTTTCTGCGAGGACACCGATGAGAATCAATAGAATAATCTGATAATGTCTCATCACTGGATCCCGACTCAAGGAGATGAATATATCGCAACAAGTCTGGATCCTGCCGCTGAGCATGGGCAATGCGATCCAATAGAATAGGTCAAGCTTCCAAGCTGAATAGCAAGATCTAAGGATCAGAAGACGGAGCTCGATTTCGAATATCACACATAGAAAGAATCTCAAGAATATCCCACTCGGCTATCATCATAGAAACTACTGCCGAGTGTTTGCGACTGAGTGCATCAGCCACACGATTACCCTTGCCAGGGGTATACTGAATGTCTAAGTCATATGAGGCGAGAAACTCAAGCCATCGCTGCTGCCTCATATTGAGATCCTTCTGACTGAATAAATATTTCAGCGACTTGTGATCGGTGTAAAGAGTGAAGCGTTCGCCTAATAGAAAGTGGCGCCATGTCTTCAAAGCAAAGACGATAGCTGCCAACTCAAGATCATGAGTCAGATAGCGAACCTCATTCGGACGTAGCTGCCTAGAAGCGTAAGCAACTACCCGATCTTTCTGCATAAGCACAGCACCGAGGCCGCTACCACAAGCGTCGGTGTAAACAACAAGATCCTAGTTACTCTCAGGAACTACAAGGATAGGAGCAGGAGTGAGAAGTTCCTTCAATTGCTGGAAAGAAACTTCACACTTAACAGACCAAATAAAACGAACCCCCTTACGAGTCAGAGTCGTGAGGGGAAGTGCAACACGAGAGAAATCCTTGATAAATCGACGGTAATAACCCGCCAGACCAAGGAAGCTGCGAATATCATGAACGTTCTCGGGCTGCTTCCAATTCTGAATAGCTTCGATCTTGGCAGGATCAACAGAAATACCCTCAGATGATACAATATGGCCCAAGAACTTGACCTTGCTCTCCCAAAAATGACACTTGGAGAGCTTGGCCTTAAGCTGATGCTGATGAAGAGTATCCAAGACGATCCGCAAATGATGAGCATGCTCTGCGTCGGATCTAGAATAAATAAGAATATCGTCGATGAAAACCAGAACGAATCTATCGATGTATTCCCGGAATACTCGATTCATGAGATCGACGAAGAAAGCCGGAGCGTTCGTCAAGCCGAACGGCATGACCAACCAATCAAAAGAACCATAACGAGTGCGAAATGTTGTAAGAGGAATGCTGTCTTCGGCGACTCGTAGCTGATGGAATCCGGTGGCAAGGTCGAGCTGAGAAAAGACCTTCGCACCGCTCAACTGATCAAACATATCGTCTATCCGCGGAAGTGGGTAGCGATTTCTGATGGTCAACTCATTGATCTTGCGATAGTCAATGCAAAGCCTAAGAGAGCCATCAGCCTTCTTAACGAAGACCACAGCAGCACCCCATGGCGAAGAACTGGATCGGATGAACTGCTTCGCTTCAAGCTCAACTAACTGCTTCCTGAGTTCCTCAATATCCTTGGTAGACATTCTCGTAGGAGGACGCCCAATTGGATGAGAGCTTGGAATGAGGTCGATGCGGAACTCAATAGCTCGCTTTGGCGGCAGTCCGGATACTGGCTCGAATACGTCAGGAAATCCCGAACAACAGGAATACGAGATAAGTTCAAATCCTCATCTCGTGAATCGAGAGAGAATAAAGTAACATCTGAAAGCCCAACATCTTGAAGAACAATAGCTAACGGAGAGGACGAGTCAGGGTGATGAATGAATAATATCCGCTCTGAACAAATAATTTTGGCGTCGTGCTGAACGAGCCAATCCATGCCAAGAATCATATCAAAGCCTAAATACTCCATAACGTGGAGATTTGCACGGAAAGAAAAGCCACAAAGATCAATATCTATATTCTCACAGAGCAAGCTAAGGGTCATGGATCCGCCGATGGGATTCACAATCCTTAGTGAAGAAACCAAACAAGTAACATCCAAAGATAAAGTATCAACTAGTTCCTTTGATACGAATGAGTGAGAGGCACCCATATCAAAAAGAACTCTAATAGATTTACCATGAAATAAAATAGAGCCTTCAAGAATGGAAGGATGTGTACCTTTAGGCTGAGCAGAAGTGGTAGGAGCCTTGGCAGCATTAAGCCTGTCAGGCTTGGCACTAGCTGGAGCAATAGGACAAGCGGAGATCCTGTGTCCCTCCTTCTTGCAGAAGGTGCAATAGAGAGGTTTGGGACACTCTCGAACATATGATCGGTAGATTTAGTTAAGCACGATTCAAAGATAGATAATTCATTAAGGAATATTACGGAATATAATAGATTCCTACACATATTCCTAACTTATTTATCTAAAGGTGGATATGTTCAATTTGGATCGTATTATAACGTATTGTACTACGTGTCTGTTCTGTGTTTGTTATGCTTAATTCTGAACCTGGCTCTGATACCAAGCTGTAACGCCCCACTCCGAGACCCACTGTAACAAAGAGTATTACGGGAGTAATACTGTCTGTTAAAGCGGAGAATAGAGTATAGTGGAAGCGACCATTTGTAATCAAGCTATAACTATCTACTGAATACGTCGAAAGGATGGTATATATATATATTTCAAGTGGTTCGACATATTCAATAAATATTCATAACGAAATTACAATGGCTAAAGACCTATCAGAACAAGCATAGTAATAAATGATAAAACATCACAGAACAGAATCACATAACAGATATAAAATCCCAGAACAATACATCGTCAATATAGATCCAAATACTATAAGTGGGTACAAAGCCACTGCCCACACATGTGAGTCAAAAATATGTACATATCAAAAGTCTGAATAATAACAGAGTAGCGGAATAGTGGACAAATAAAAGCGCTATCTATCAACATAGCAGATAATGTCCAAGCGGATGCACAGAAGCTAAGTCCAGAGACCTAACCTAAAACAACTCGGTCTGACCCGAGCGAAAACACTCGGGTCAGGCTAGCTAAACAATCAGTAATAACTGAGATATATAATAATGCGGTACATAAATAAAACAGTACTTTTCCTAAGAGAAGAGTATTTTGGACCACATGAATATAATGACGGTCCCTAATCATCAATCAACAGTAAAAAATCTCCAAAGAGAATATCAGCACCAAAGTGTTGAATAAATAAAATCGCCTCATATCATCGGCATAGCCAAAGCTATATAAAGTTGCCCATAGGCAATAATCCCAAGAGTGACCAGAGTCTGTAATCAATGCCCAAGCAAAGATCGATGCTCCAAAGAGCAATGGGGATATACTGAAAAGTCAATGAAATCAAACACTGAAAAGCAGTGTCCAGAGACATTGTGAATCCACAAGGTAATCGCACTTACATCGTATGGTTCCATAGAACCAACACCGAATGGTGGTACTCGAATGGATATAAAAATCATCAGATAATACAAGTATAGAACGTGCACCGACCGGAGTCGTTATTGCCAAGTACTGTAGAGTTGTGATCGATCACTCGCACAGATGCGGAACGTGCGAGACGGCGAGATCCTTCCCAGAAGGATAAAGACCCAGAGGCACACGCCGAAAAAGTAACTGCTCCATAGAACAGGTGTCCAGAGACGGTTGCCCAGAGGCGTGGTGACCCAGAGGTCCAGTACTGGCTGCCCAGAGGCTAATGTGTCACAAACTTCTTGGAGAGGAACCCGTAAAGTGTTAACAATGAGTCCCATACCCCACGTTCGCACTAAACCGTTTACTAACCAATAGCAAGCTCACATTCCAAACAATAAAAAGTCCACCTCGTATCATCGGTAAACTATACCCAAAGGTCGAAACGATCAATCGAATAGGTCGGGGATTAACCGGAAAGAAAATACACACGGTTCCATAGGACGGAGATTTCCTAACCGTTTAAGCACCTTTCCACTTCGCTCGACGTGCTAAAAGTGAGTGTGAGATTTTTATTATAGAAAATAATAGTTCGAAACGGATTTATAATTGATTTTGAGAACACTTTAAAACGGCTTTTCAAAACTCTCCTATTATGGAATAATATTATATAATAATTTCGAAAGCCATTTCGGAGTGAAAAATCCTTTTAAAACCTTTTTATAAGGCCCGTGTATGAAATCCAGAGACAAATCTCAAAGAAATCGATAAAACCAGAAAATCACTGAAAATATTCCAAGTGTTGGAAAATAGTCCAAAACTAACGCGAACCCATGTTCGAAAAATTATTCGGACCAGCAAACTGAATCCGAATGGCATGAAAATTGTTAGGAACGTAGTCCGACATTCCTACTTCAGAACGCAAAAAGAATTACTCGATTCCGACTTGAAACGAAGAAACGGCGTCATCTCAAAGTCGGACAAAAATCACAAAACTCTACTGTGTCAAAACAGTGCAAAGGTCCCACTTCGACGACATGGTCGAAGGGTCACATGAACTCAGATCTTGATAAAAATTTACAGGAGCGTAGAAAAGTACTCCTACTTTGATATGCAATAAGAATCGTTCGGTTCCGACTTAAAATGAAGAAATGACAATGTTTCAAAGTTGGTCCGACGATAACTGAAAATGATCACTATTGTAAAACAATTTCTGGGTGCTACTTCGGCAATAGAAACAAAGTATCTAATGCACCCAGATCTAAACCAAACTTTGCATGGTTGAAGATCTTGACCTCATATTTTTAACGAGACCAAAACAATGAAATCCGACAAAGGACGAGCCGGTATGGCGTCGCAAAGTCGGGGTTCTGTGCTGAAAACAACGGGAGCAAAGAGACTAAGGCCTGTAGCTATGCACTAACATACCAGAGATGAAAAACCACAATTTTGGCATAGTAAACTTCCAATTCTGATAAGATGAATAAAATAAAAGTTTTAGCTTGGTTTCTAAGCTTTCCGGAATGACCAAGATTGTCAAATTCCGATCGGGGATGAAAATTCTATGACTAAAACAATTCTCAGATCTAAATTCTATATCACTGTCGCTGTGCTCTCGGAACAGTGGTAAGAATGCACAGTTTTGACGAAATTAACTTCGAAATTTCATGAAACTCAAAACATGAAACTTTTAGCCCTAAATCTAAGCTTTCCAGAACATCCAAAATTATTAGATTTGGATAAGAAACGAGTAACTTATGGCCAAATCAATTTCAGGTTTTTATTTTCTCAACCCTATAGTTTGTTGTCAGGTCAGCGACAAACAAACGGGATTTCGACCATTCAAACCTCAAAATTAGGCAAAGCACAAAACATAAAAGTTATAGGCTATAGAATAATATTTCCAGAACATCAAGAAAATCTTAATTCCGATTTAAGATGAATGAGATATGCCTAATTTACTAACATCAATAAACTAATTATAATTTCAGCTAGCATATACTACAAGTACCTTTTGTGCACACCCCAAAATGAAAGAAAAGATGATCAAAGAGCTATGATTCACATGTTACATAATAAAACATGTGTTACTAACTGATTACCGAAATCAAAAGATGATTAAACACATATTAGAAGAGGTTTTTAGCAATATACCTCTCTAGAAAGCAATAAAGACCACTATAGTATCAACCCAAGTTAGCAAAAGATGATTAGGAGGCTATAAGATCAAAAAACACATAAAACATGTGTTACCAAATAAATTTCAGAAATTAGAAAGATATAAAAACTGATTTGAGGTGGGTATTTGCATTACCTTTGCATAGAATGACTTGCATAAGCTAAAACTAGAAGGAGATGAAGATAGAGGCCATTTTTGTTAAGAAGTTTTAGGAAATGATTAGGGTTTTGATTAGGGATGAATGAATGAGGTTAGAAGAGTTTGAGATAATTTATAGAGGAGGTTTATGGTGGGTTATTGGGCTAGGTTTAGTAACCCAATAAGAAGAGAGTTATTTACATGTTTCCAAAAATTAGTCTAAGTGTTCATATATGTTTATAAAACTCATTTTCTTTATCCAAACCCGTTTTAAAAATCTCTCCTAAAATATTTAACTTTCCCAAAATAACATTTTATCCTCATTTTAAAATCCCATATTTCCCATTTAATTAAAATAGCCTTTTTCAAATAAATTTTTGTTATTCCAAATCCTTTTATGCTTCATTAAAATAAATAAAAATCCTAACCTTTATTTATTAATTGGTAATGCAAATCCCGGGTTGTTACACTTATAAATTTGCACATCCATACTAGCTCTTTAGCTGCTTCATTGAGGGTGATGTACTTAACCTCTATCATCGAATCAGCTACCATTTCTTTTTTGGAACTTTTCTAACTGATGGCTCCGCCGTTAAGTGTAAAGCCATAACCAGACACTGACTTACTATCATAAATATCACTCTTAAAGCTCGAATCTCTATACCCCTTCATAAGGAGATCTCCATTCCCGTAAATTAGGAATAAGTCCCGAGTATTTCTTAAATACTTCAGTGTGTATTTTACAGTCATCCAATGCCTTTCTCCAGAATTAGACTTATATCGGCTCATGTATCCTAATGCGTATGTCACGCGTCTATTCTAGTACATCGCATAGCGTACATTATGGATCTTGTAGCTAAAGCATAAGGAATCCTCTTCATATGCTCTTTTTCGTCATCGGTATGAGGAGCGTCCTTCTTAGAAATGACGATATCTAGACTGCATTAGAACATTTCCACATTTCAAATTCTCCATACCGAACCTCTTTAGTATAGTATTTATGTACAGGGATGACAATCCCAACAGCTTTTTAGATCTGTCTCTATAGATCTTTATACCTAGTATATAGGCTGCTTCTCCCAAATCCTTCATCGAGAAGTTCTTGGAAAGTCGAGCATTCACTGATTGCAATAACGAAATGTCATTGCCAATCAACACAGAAGATCATTGATATATAGCACAAAGTATACGATAGCATTGCCTTATTCCTTTTTTGTAAACGCATGCTTCCTTTGTGTTCTAATAAAAGTCAAACGATTTGATTACTTTATCAAAATACTTATTCTAACTTCTTGAAGCTTGTTTAAGTCCAAAAACAGACTATATCAAATTGCAAGCCTTGTAGGCTTGCCCTCACTCCCACTGACCACAAAACCCTTGGGCTGCGACATATAGATGGTTTCTTTTAAATCACCATTTAGAAATGCCGTCTTTACATCCATTTACCATATTTCGTAGTCATAGAATGCAGCAATGGCTAGCATAATCCAAATGGATTTAAGTATGGCTACGGGTGAAAAAGTCTCATCGCAATCAACAGCTTGAATTTGATGAAATCCTTTCGCAACTAGCATTTCCTTATAAGTCTCTACTTCCCTATCTGCAATTAGTTTTTTTTATTAAAAATCCATTTGCAGCTGATGGGTTTTATCCCTTCGAGTACGTCCGACAAAGTCCATACTTTTTTTTGGTACACAGAATTCATCTTAGATTTCATTGCTCCAAGCTAGTGTGCAGAGTCTTTAATTTGCGGTGCTTGTTGGAAAGTCTTTCGGTTTTCATTTTATGTGGTCATTTCTCACTTATACGACCTAGTCTATAATGCTAAAGATAATTATCATTTATATTATTAGAAGAATTATTTGTAAAACATGCAAAATTAGGATTAATCACATAAATGCCATTTTTAAGAACACCATCAAATACTTTATTTCCATTCAAACTAATGTTTATAACATTATTCGCATAATGGAATATATATCCAGTCTAAGACAATCTAGAAATAGAAATAATTCCATAAATAAAGTCTTTTACAAAATATCATTTTTAAATATTAATTCTATTCCACTAGGCAAACATAAATGATAATCTCCTACCGTCGTTGGATCTATGATAGATCCATTAGCAACTTGGAGCCTCATCTCTCCTTTTACCATGCGACGTCAGTTCCTAAGCCCCTATAATGAATTACATGTATGAGTTCCATATCCAATATCTGAAACCTAAGGCATTTTATTTATTACAAAACATTTTAAATCATAAATGTATTTGACGTAGCTGCAGAGCCATTCTCTTTCTTTCTCCAACAATTTTTAAGTAATCATGATAGTTCCTTTTCCAATGACCTTTGTGGTAGTGGTGACATTCACTCTTGGCATCGACCTTCTTACTTTTCTTATTCTTCTTACCTTCTCTTTTCTTCTTCTTTGAACCTTTCGAAGATGATATATGTGACGCCCCATCTCTATACTCATACTAGCCAAGGACACTACGGAGTAATGCCGTCGACTAGTACGAAGAATAAGGCTGTTGAGGAGCGACCATCTGTGTAATTGATTTGTGCGAGTACCGATATGCCAGATAGAAGGTCATGCATTTCATTTTAAGAGGAAATCTGACATATCAAATACAAACTCAAAGCTACTACATAGTGGCTATGTGGCCTTCGGAAACAAATATAAAATAAGCATAACGTAAATCAGTCACAGATATTCATATCACTAAGGCGGAAACAGATATGAATATAACACATAGAAGTGTACACCAAAGTAGTGGTCATACAAGACCCACTACATCACAAAAGAATAGGTACAAGTGCTAGACAAAAGAATATGTATACATTAAGGAGTCTCTATCTCGAATGTATAAAAGCAAAAACTACTGAGCTAAAGTAGTTATCCAAAAGTCAGAAGCTAGTCCCTGCTAAGAAGTCAAGTGGAAGCACCTGAAATACCTCGGTCTAACCCGAGTATTATTTAAGAAGAAAAATAATAAACGGATCTGTCTAGCTATAAATATCATATAAGATGAGATAGGATAAGAGATATGACAAAAATATATGATAACAATAATGTCATACTTAGACAAGTATATATTTAATAACAATGAAAATCATATAATATCTCGAATCTCCTCAAATATCCAAAAAGAATATCACATTCTTTAGCTTATTCACCAAACCTCAAATATTGACAAAACATATCAATGCAAATCATAAAAATTGGTGAAACGCAAATTCTAGAAACCAATAATTAGAAATCCAGAAAACACAAAGGGGGAGGCCTATCACAAACGGGAGCATGAAAACTCACCAATACGTGTATCACAAATGAGACGCTATCCCATGAAAATATGGGGTACAGTCACCCACGCGGACGAATGAGCCGAACATCGATGCACCCTAAAAGATACGCCTCACGCATAGACTCTGTCGTGGTACAGTCCCCCACACGGACGAATGAGCCGAACATCGACGCATCCTAAAAGATACGCCTCATGCACAGACTCTGTCGTGGTACAGTCCCCCACGCGGACGAATGAGCCGAACATCGACGCGCCCTAAAAGATACGCCTCATGCACAGACTCTGTCGTGGTACAGTCCCCCACACGGACGATTGAGCCAAACATCGACGCACCCTAAAAGAAACGCCTCATGCACAGAATCTGTCATGGTACAGTCTCCCATGCAGACGAATGAGCCGAATGCTCCTCGAACGGTCAAAAGACCATGGGTCTCTACCCCACCA
Organism: Allium fistulosum; assembly: GCA_030737815.1. Lineage (NCBI taxonomy): Eukaryota > Viridiplantae > Streptophyta > Magnoliopsida > Asparagales > Amaryllidaceae > Allium > Allium fistulosum. Next base: position 1,032,866,309 of record CM060902.1, read on the forward strand.
AATTGAGCCCAAGCTCCATAGAATAAGTGTAAATTACACCAAGCTAGTAAATAAATGAGTTTAGCTTCATGTCTCATAACCACCGACTTAACTTAAATATTTACGAACAGATTGTAGATTTCCACTCGAAAATACAAAATGATCATCATTGATCAAAAAGAAGTGTAAATTACACTAAGCTAGTAAATAAATGAGTTTAGCTTCATGTCCCATAACCACTGGCTTAACTTAAATATTTACGAACAGATTGTAGATTTCCACTCGAAAATTGTCATGAGAGTTCAATCGAACAAGTCCAAGAATTAACCGACGAAGTAAATGCAAGCGTTTCATACCACTTGTTTTGCTAAGCCGTTTAATTAGATTTCTCATACGAATGAGTTAAAGGTTTGTATATACTAATAGATTGGAAAACAGTTTTAAAAACAAGCTTTGTATTAAAAGTAATGTTGAAATCATTTTTGTGAAAGAGTTTGAGTATTTACTACTAGTATAGAAACCTTTGTATTTTAAAGTGACAAAACACAGAAATGATTGTCAAAACAATTTATCACCAAAATCCACATTCGACGACGTGAATTAAAATCATAAAAATCGATATCAAATCCATCAAATGGATATTCCCAAAAATCCATAAAAGAAGTCATCAAAGTCGATAATAAATGACAACAACTATTCGGAACAACAAAAATCGATAAAAATTGAAAATCCACTCAAAAACAGCCAAAATAGGCAAAATGCACAGGACCAGACGTTTGGTTGGGTTTAACCAGACGTCTGGATTTTGTCTCAGCCATTTTTTTTCTGCATTTGTTATTTTTTTCTTTTTCTAAGGACCCCTACCAGACGTCTGGATTTTTCAACCAGACGTTTGGATTTTCCTACTAGGCAAAAATCAGCCTAGCCCAAAGAGGGCAAAATCCAAATCGAAAGCGATCGAACGAGTGATGGATGCTAGGGATTTATGCCAATCGACAACCCAGCCCTATAGGCTCTTCGATACACCACCAAAAACATGTCCAAACATCCATGATAGGATCTTTAAAGATTTTGACTTCAAAATACCAAAATTGGAAAATTCACCAAACCAATTCAAATCAAAAGCAATTGAACATTAAATAAATGTTAGGAATTCATACCTAACAACAATGAAAGCTATAGACATAGATGTGAGTTCAAGAACTCACATTTAAAACATCAAAAACAACGAATGGGAAGCTCTAAAACAAGGGAAGATCAATTCCCCTTCAATACACCTCTAGAATCTTCAATCTATTATCAAAGGTGAAGTTTTTCCTAAGTTAAGTTATAGGAATTTCTGAAAATTGAAGAGAGATTGAGATGGAGAAGATGAAGAGGATACTTACCTAAGCTTCTCTTTGATTTTAGAACTAGAACTTGAATTTCCTAAGAAAACTAGGGCTTAGGAATTTTATTTTCCCATCTTTTGCCCCATTCTTTCCTTTAGCTTGAATGTTAGGAAATGTTATGAATGAATGAAGAGGAGTGGAGTGGGAGTTATTAGGTAGAGGAGTTGGGGTTACCTTGTTAGGTTAGTGGGCTGAAACCCAAACCCATATCCCCAAATGAAAATATCAAAATTCTAATCAACTCCAAACATATCGATGTTTATACTAAAAAAGTTTGCAAACGCCGTTTTGGACTCAATGGAAGTGGTCTCGAGTCCAGATTCGACCGTTTACCGAAAGTCACATTTCGGACATTAAATTAAACTGATGATGCTATATTTAAATAAAACATTTAAATATATAATCGTAAAATATGCGGGTTATTACAACACACCACCCTTTACAGCAAGCACAGCCCCTTGATCCTTAGATGCAGACTCGACTAACATCAAATATTAAGGATTCCATGAGATTTACATTCAATTGGTTTATATTATACCTGAGTATGAACGGTTCATACTAAGGTGTAAGAGAGCCGAGGATCAAATCAACTTGTAATTCATTGCTTATCTATATGTCCAATTGCGAAAGCCTATCTATATAGCCCTTCATCATTAGTATGTAATCGTCCACCTTCTGTCCTTTAGTCATTTTGGTATTAAACAGCTTCTTTGTAAGCTCTTACCTTGCGAAACATGATTGTTCACCAAACATGGCCTTGAAACTATCAAATATCTCATAGACAGTCATGTTTTCGTGTTGTCTCTGCAATATCTTGTCAAACGTAGACAATACGAAAACTTAGACGGTCTCTAGGTCTGAAACCCATTTCTCATAAGAAATTCTAAGTTCGGGGTCCACATCATCAATAGGTTGTTCTTTTGGTTCGCATGTAATAGCCGACCAAAGACGCTCATAATTCAACACTATCTTAATTGCTCTTAGCCAATCGATATAGTTTGGTCCAGTAAGCTTGTCACTTTTAGAAAATAGTTTTGGAGTTGACATTTTTTACAAGTTTTAATTGGTAGATTGTTAGGACAATATCATAGTAGATGTTATTATAATATTAGTAATGTTAAACCTTACGTTTAATTTTATAATAGGCTCCCATTAGTCTTTTATGTTTCGCCAATTTTAAGTCGAAATATAGAAATCTTTCGACTTCACTAGTAGGTGTTAGGACTCGTCCGTCTTGGAATTCCAACCTTGAGTTTGATCAACAAGTCATAGCTCCACGAATAGTGGATAACTTCTTGCTAGTTGTATCATATACAACTCCTAATCCGTGGTACCTTGTCCTAATTTCACTTCAACCTTGAGCTTGCTCAACAAATCAAAATGAAATTATTCACTCGTACCTGCAAAATCGCGACGACCTAAGTATAATATATGTACATTGAGTTTGCTTAGAAAATACATATAGTTATCATACCTCGTCTATTCGGTATTATAATAATACTACATATAATATCCCTAGCTTGAGTTTTTTCAACAACTAAGGAGTATGCATGTAGTTTATTAATATATATATATATATATATATATATATAGAGGACAACATTATGTTGAAAATTCATCATCTTCAGTATATTATATTGAGTGATATCGACTTATGTTATAATATATTTCTTATGAAATATCCTCTTAATTCAAGTCTTGGACACATTAGGAATCATAGTATACGTACATTTACGTTGCATTTATTTCTTAAGTCTATTTAGGGTTTCTTAATGTTCCACCTTTAGTTTGTAACATTATATTAATTAAATCTTATTTAATTTACTTTTAATTAATTAACTCTATAATTAATTGTTTAGTATTTAATTTAACTTATTATATTGAATATTTATATATACTATAACCTTTATAGTGATACACACACATATTAATTTAATTTAATTTATTTATTTAAATAAACTATTTTAATTAAATTTTATTAATTTTGAAAAATTATTTTATATATGCATACATATATACTTATATTGTCTTAAACATTTCAAGACAACATAACATATATCACTATATATTGTACATGTATATATGTATATATGTATATTATTTAATGAATTTATTTGATTAATTTAATTCTTTTATTAATCTTATTAATAAACTTAATTTCAAAAGTAATTTATATTAATTTCAAAAGTAATTTATATTCAATTTCAAACATTTTGAAAATTTTCCTAAGGCCCAATTCAAATTGGTCCTTTTCTAGTATGGACAACCTTTAGGCTCACATACTTGTTCGGGCCAGGCCGATAGCTAGGCAGGACAAGGTACTTAATTACCCAAACTCAATCCTTCGACACTACCTTTTTAGACATCGTACTATATGGGCTGTGAGCTTAATTAGTTAACTCTAACATGACTAATTTAGACTACATATGCTATTGCGTACTGATACCATTATTCGAACTGGACTAGCTCATAGCGAAAGAAATGGATGAATTTAATTTTTTTTACCATTTTGGATTTTTATTGGGACTGTGAAGTCTAATTTATTTAGAACTTTTCTAATTTTTTTAAAATAAAGTCATTATTTTATTTTATTTTATTTTATAAATAAAGTTTTATTTTGTGTTATTTTATGTTATGTTTAAATATGTGTATCATATATACATATGGTGTACGTGCACATGCAACATAATATAGTGTGCATGGTTTGACATGCCCATGTATAAATGCTGGAATTTACACTACAACGAACATATTGACTCCTCTAGTAATCTATGTGCTATCTATATGTATATATATGTACGTATGTACATCAAATGTTATATATATATATATACTTGTTTATATAAAATTATGCATATGTAAAATATAATCATGTATATAGAAATAGTAATTGTAATAATTTATAAAAAATATTTAAGATGTATTTGTACAAATGTTCATTTATATTAAATAACCAAATCATTTAATAATTAATATCAAATAATTTTAATTATTTTTGAATTGTTGCTGCAAACTGGAGAATAAATTTAATTTTTTTAATATATATTATAAATATATAAACGCATGTTTACTTATATATATAAAGAAATAATTTTTTTATAAAATTGATGTAAACTAATTTTAATCTCATGCGAAAATTATTTTTTCAGAATTTGTAATAAATAAACAATTATTAAATAATTTAAAAACTTGTCCAAATAAATTATTAACAAAAGTCATTTTTGAAGTTTGAAAATATGCAATGTTATTATATAAAATTTTATGCTTAAGTTCACATGATATTATATATATAAATAATAAATTTTAAGTTCCATAAATAGTTATATTGATATCTAAATTTATAATAAATATAAATATATATTAAAAGAAAGTAATCTTTGCTGTTGAATTATTATTGTGCAAAAAGAAAAAAATTAAATTTTAAAATATTTATTATATGATTTTAATCTTTAGTATATAATTTGTTTATTAATAAAATCTTATAATATTATTTAATTACAAAAACAATGTTTTTTCAAGCCGTGAGTTTAATACTACCGAGCATACAAAAATAATTTTTTAAACACACACATACATAAATAGACACACACGCACAAATATATATATATATATATATATATATGTTTGTGTGTGTGTGAATGCACTAACATATTCAACCATCTAATATGTGACAAAACATCAATATACTAGATTCGTAATATAATCTAACAACCTACAATATAATGTAGTAATTGATTATAATATTAAACGAGTCAATAAACAAAATGAACACCTTTCACCAAAGCCTAGGGTTCACATGTTGAGAAATTGAAATGAACTCTTTGAATCTTATCACAACCCAAAAGTTGCTAGTTTTGAATTGCTGACTACCGACTATCCTATAGCTTTAATTTTATTTGATTTAAGCTTGAAACTTTTGGAGGAGGGAGGTCTATAATTTTCAGCTAGCAAAGGGATTAATGGAGGCTCTAAAACTTATTTCAGAATAAGGGTTATAATCCTTATATAAATGAGAGACTAGAGAACAAATGCAAGATCTAAATCCTTATTTTTTCCCTACTTATTCTCTACCCTTTTAAACATCAAAACCATACCCTAGTGACATCATATGGTCGGTCATACCATGATCAAATTGTGGCCGAAAATTTCATGCCCCATATGGGCTTGAAGCCCACTTTAAACTCGAGAAATATTTACCGCATTTAAAACCAATTTAAACGCTTATCGATATCATATATCGATTAATATATTTATAACTATTATAAACATAATTTTTTAATATTGTTCAACACATCAAATAAAAAATTTATAATTAATATTTCATAAATATTAGTTAATTAAATTAATTTATAATAGTTATAAATTAATTACATCATGTGATCAAAGATGTATTCAACATTTTGGTTGTGTGACTATTAGGTGTAAATTTGGTTAGCAATTAATATCGAATAATTCGAATATTAGCATTCACACATCACTTAGCAGGTGTTATGACATTTGGCCATATTTATCGCTTACTTTATTTCGGTAAAATCCAATTTTAGTTTGTTAATCCTTACCCAGTAGTGATGATTATTTTCACTAATTCTCTTTATTAAAACTATAACATTTTGAACTTATGTAATTTGGTAATAGTCAAAATTCCAATATCATTCATATTCAACTATATAGTCCAAACACAAAGTCCTTGGTTCAATAATAACAATTATTATTAACCGATTTACTCTGGCAGAAGATTTTGACTTTGAGTTGACTTTAGTTGACCATGATACTAATCCATTATAACGAAGGAAACAAATCCTCTCTTGAATAGTGCTTCACTTCTAATACTTCCACTTGACCCAACTATAAGCATTCGATGGATGTCTTGCCATGATTTTACTATAATCAAAGTGAAGATTTCATATGGGCGATCACTAGTATTCTCAAGTCGAAAGAACTACATAGTTTAGTCACATCGATATTTTTCGTTTGACCTTAGTTATATTAACTAATAGAAAACTATTAAGTAAGTCATTCCAAAGTTATCCAGTAACTACCAGTATGTAACCCCTTGGTGCCTCCAGTAATTATGAGTAATACACTTTCCAACATTTGGAGAGCGTTACGTACTCTAATCTTAATAGGTGCATCGATATCCAGTCTCAATGCATCTTGACTAGCAATATTTAAAATAATGTGTTTATTATATTATAACACAATACTCATGATTACAACTATTTGTAATTGTTATAAAAAATACACCATTTATGGATTTCTGTTAAAATATTTTAATTAAACATTTAATTATTTATAACATATTATAACAAATATATAAAAAAAGAAAAACACCTCTATTTAGAACGAGAATTGATTATAGGGCTGATTAATTTACAATAAATTACAAAATTGCCCCTAGGGCATACCTATAACGACCCTAATTTAATCACTTTAAATATGAATATTTGATATATTTTCAATAATGAATTAATGAATTTTATAACTTAAATAAACCTCTTTTAAGTAATAACCAATGACGGTAAAGTTGATTTAAAATTTAGTTTACAAAAATAGTTAGTTTGGAGAAAAATCGAAAATGTGACGGAAAATCGCTTTTCAGATTTTCGACTTTTCATCATCTAAAAATTGTCGAAACATGTTGTGCATACTATGGTATATACACACACAAGGGTGTATATACACACACGTATATAAATAACATATGCTTTGCTTAAGGAAGTGATTAGAGTTAAATAAGTTTAAATTTATACTTAGGAAAATAAAGTAAGATTTGATTTTTTCATTTAAATTTAAAAAGGAAAATGGTACAAAAGGTACTACATCAAGTTCATGTTATAACGACCCACTATTTTGGACCATTCAAATCGACAATAATCCACACATGTCGGGCTTGAATAATGCAAAATAACAGATTGTAATAAAATTTGGAGCAAATAAAACCAATCACAAAATCACAGACACAAAATATCAGAATAACTCGCAGCGGAAAATAAAATAAATAGTGGTTCATGAAGCCACTATAATACATAGTCTCAAAACAGATTCAAAATACATAGTCTGAAAACAGATACAACAGAAGTCTGAAACAAGTATAGTAGAAATCCTAAATACATATGTCCCTAATACAAAGCTGACATAGAAATACTGAATGGAAAAAGATAGCAACTAAATAACAGATGATCTCCAGCAGTCCTAGCACCAGAAGGTGAGATCCAAAGCTGATACTCAGGCTGACCCGAGCGTAAATAAAACACAAACATTAGAGTCAGGACATACATACTTATACAATGTAAACCAACTCAAGTGAACTGCAATAAAAGGCATAAGTAACTTAAAGAATGCTTGGGATCGCCCATTCTTTAAGGATCCGTTAAACTATCTACTATGTAGTAATATTCACTATTATAATAATGTCTAATTATAAAATAAACATACTTTTAAATAGCATTAAGGCTTTACATTTTCCACCTTAACACGTAATAGTCCCAGTAGTCTATCCAGTATTAGCATACTCCCTGATCGGGGGCTACCCTCAATACTCCACATGCTACGGGAGAAATCTAAACTCGTAGTAAAGCTCGATATGGTAGGTGACACGGCACAACAAGGCAATGCCGGGGTAGATATACCCATTACGCATATGGGCTAGTGGAAACGCATAGCAGCCACTACCGCCTACCTCGAGCCACACTCCCAAATCAAGGGGTGCACCCAATCAATCACAAAAGCAATAGAATGGTATTGAAGAAATGTGTCCGATCAGAGGTGCTACCTCATTGGCCCGAGAATCGCTCTTGTTTTAGCACCTTATGCCAACTCACAGGTGTTGGGTCCACGTAAATATACCTTTAGGATTGTCGCCACCATCCTACTTCATTCTGGAAACTCCACCGCGTACACAGTTGTTAAAGTGGTTTTCGGTATCGACGGAGAGTATGTGAATATCCGATCCCGATCTCTTTAACAACCAATCGTTATTATAACCCGTGGTTATAAGTTTCAAAATAGTTTATATTTCAAATCAATACTTCATTTAAACCATTTAAAAGTGAAATCATTTATACCCTTAAATCAAATATTCAATTCCAAAATTTTAACCTTTTCTGAGCTCATTTATTCACTTAAATACATTAAAACATTAAAATTCCAGCTTTCACGGCACTTAGAAAATGCTGCGGTAAGTTATATATGAAAACAATTCATTTCAACAAAGACAACATTTAAAAACTGATGTAGTAATTCAGTTACATTTGAAAACTAGTTCAGTTCAAAAAAGACAGCATTTCAAAACTACTGTAGTAGTTCAGGGTTAAATTTGGAAAATTAGTTCAATTCTGCAAAGACAGCACTTATCAAGTGCTACTGTAGCCCTTATATTAGTTTCAGATTTTTAACTTTCCTTCCTGCAACCACAACACTTACCAAGTGCTGCAGTAGCCCTTAGTTAATTAGCCTTTAGTTCATTTGCATCAACCACAGCACTTACAAAGTGTTGCAGTATCCTTTACTTCAGATTTTAAGTTAGTTTCAGAAATGATAGCATTTCTGAAGTGCTATTAAAAGAATTTCCAGATTTATTTTAAAATTCCAGAAACAATTAAACTTCAATTTTATCCATTTTAACTTATAAAAATCATATTTTTCAAATTCAAAAATATACATTTAAATACCCTTTAACTTATGATTTTTATAAAGAAATTTTTTACAATAAAATCAAATTTTCCAATAATTTCACTTATTAAAGTCAAGTGTACCATTTTCTTATTCTTTTCATTTTTAACAAATTACCTTAACACTTAAATTTAAATTTCCATTTCATAAATAAACTTAATTTCCATTTTTTATTTAACTAACTTAACTTCAAAAAAAAATCAAATCACAAATTTCCAAATTAAGTTATGTTTTAAATCACAATTTTTCCATTCATTTATTTAACATTTTTAATACATAGAAAAAATCATTATCGCTTTATTAAATCATTTTAAATTAAATTTAAATCAAATTATCATATTTTTTCATTTTAAAATACTTAAAATTTTCCAGAAAAATATATAAAATAACCACAGGTCTGTATAATGTTTTCTAGCCTAAGTCAAGTGATACGGATAATATATCATTTCAATCCGTAATTTACAAACAAAATCCGGCTTCTATCATTTCAAACCCGCAATCCCAAGTTAATAAAATAAATGAAAATCGCTCAAGCTTATCATTTCAGCCCATAACGATTTTTCCCTATTCTAAAGTCCGTTCGGGTATGTATCATTTCAACCCATAGTGATTCTATTCTACAGGGAACTTGCAGTGTGAGAAACAGAAATAAATATACAGTATAACAGAATATAACATAGTAGATGATGTGACAAGTTTATAATAGAGTTTAACATCATATATCACATGCAGGTATAACATGATATAATAGTTTCTACACATTCACTTGTTGTCACTTCACAAATTATATAAGTATAAATGTCATGTGTGAATACTCACCTTTTTACGCTGGAGTTAGCAAATCAAACACACAAACAAAAATCCAGAAAGCACAATAGCATGACTTTTGATTTGAGTGGAGAGATAGCCAAGATATTAATCTTGTATACACAAATAAAACAAAGCAAAATATAAATATAAATACAACACAAAAGTATATTGAAACAAATTGAAACTTTGAAACAAATGACATCACCAAGCTTCCAATTCAAAATTGCTTGACCACAAGCCAATGTTTGCTCGGCCAACATGTTATAGGCTCGACCATGGATGTATATTGGTGGAAAAAGGCTCGGGTTTGGCACATATAGGCACGGCTACAAAGGAATGCAAAGGGTTTGGAGTTACAAAAGGGAAGAAGGTCAAAAGTCAAGGCCAAAAGAGGAGGGTTTGGTCACCATTTAGGCTCGGCCTATGGGTCAAGTGCCTCGGCCAGGGGCTGCTATAGGTCAGGTGATGGACTGATGGTGATGTTCAGAGGTGGAGCACACGCTGGTGGTGGTGGCTAAGGGTGTGGTCGTGGTCAAAAATGAAGGAATGGTGAACTATGGGCTCGGCTATGCATTGTTTTTTGGGTTTAGCAAATTTTGTGGTGTTTGCATCAAAGGATGGTCACGGCTAGTATTGGTCAGAGGAGGAGGAGGTCAGGCCATGGATGGTGATGAGGAGGAAGTGGTGGTGGTCGGTGGAGGTGGTGAAGAGGTTTAGGCCGAGCAAATATATGAAGAAATCAAGGCAAAATCATTGGAAAAAAAAGAAGAAAAATGGAAAAATGGAAGAAACCATTACCTAAAATATTTCAGAAATGCTCTGGCCGTGAGAAATGAAAGTGAATGAGAAAGTTTCACGTGAAAAACAAATAAAACTCATGGCTACAATAAAGGAAAAGAACGACCAAAGAAATGAAAGGTCTAGGCAATGAAAAGTCAAAAGTTTTAAAGCTTTTTGTCTCTTAAAATTTCCACTTTATATTTATACAAAATAAACAAAATAAAATCAATAAATAAAAATAGAAGACAAACAAAATAAAGTGAAAATGAAAATAAACAATTATTCTTAAGAAAGATAAAAAGTAAATAAAGAAAATAGTTTATTATATTGAAACTAGAATTAAAAATTGTAAATAAAATACAATTAACTTTGGAAAATTATAGCTACACTTTTAAAATGTTTTTAAAATAAAAATATTTGAAATCAAATTTAATTAAAAATAATTGCAAAAATATTGGGTTGTTACATTCTCCCCCACTCAAATCTTTTCGTCCTCGAAAAGAATGAAACAAGGAAAATAAGAAAACAAGATAGAAAAACAAATAGTACCTGAAATAAATAATCCTGGATTCAAAGCACGAATGCTCTCCTCCGTCTCCCAAGTACAATCTCGATCATCAGTACTCCACTGTACTTTGACCAGACTAACAGATTTCCTTCTCAGCTACTTCGTACCTCTGTCGACAATACGAAGTGGCTTCCTCTCGACTGTCAGATTAGGCTCAATATCCAAACTATCAAGAGCAGAAGGCTGAACGATAAGAGATGGATCAGGCAGATAGCGATGAAGATGCGAAACGTGGAATACATTATGCACTCCAGAGAACTTCTCGGGAAAATCCAAACGATAAGCCAAAGAACCAACTCTTTCCACAATGCGGAAAGGACCAACAAACCTAGGGGAAAGCTTCCCTCTACGACCAAATCGAATAACATTCCTTAAGGAAGAGACCTTAAGGAAAACCAAGTCACCAACAACAAACTCTAAACTCCGCCTACGCCTATCAGCATACTTCTTCTGCCTATCCTGAGCAATCCTCATATTCCTCTTAATCTCCTCAACTCTCTCAGAAGTCTCTAAAATCATCTCAGGACCAAGAACCAAACGATTACCGGATTCAATCCAGCAAGATGGGGATCTACAAGGTCGTCCGTAAAGAGTAGCAAACGGAGACATTTTAATACTGGCCTGAATTCAAAGATAGAAATGAGATAGATAAAAGATTAAGACAAGATCAAAATAAAAGATAGAAATTATACCTAATAACTATTGTTATAGGTAAATTCGATCCTTCATAATCAAGCACACAAGCACGAAGAAGATCTTCTAGAATCTGATTCACTCTTTTTGTTTGACCGTCGGTCTGTGGATGGTAAGCAGTGCTCAGATTCAGATGAGTACCCAAAGATACCTGAAAAGCTTTCCAAAACTGACTAGTAAAGATAGGATCACGATCACAAACGATACTGAGAGGAACACCATGGAGACGAACAATCTCCCTCATGTAGATCTCAGACAAGCTAGAAGTAGAACGGGTAGACTTGACCGGAATGAAATGAGATAATTTGGTCAATCTATCCACAATAACCCAGATACTCTCATTACCCCTCCTAGTCCTCGGTAATCCATCAATGAAATCCATAGAAACCTGTTCCCACTTCCAATTGGGAATCTCAAGAGCCTGCAACAAACCAGGGGTCTTCTGATGATCTGCTTTGACTCGCTGATAAGTCGCACACCTACTAACAAAAATGGAGATATCTCGCCTCATACCTCTCCACCAATACAACTTCTTCATATCCCGATAGATCTTGGTCACTCTCGGATGAATAGAAAGTCTGGACCGATGATTTTCCCGAAGTAACTCCTGTCTCAATCCATCAACATTCAGGACACAAATCCGATTTTTAATCCTCAAAATACCTCCATCATCAATCTGAGCTCCACTACCATCAAGACTACTTCCTCTAACCCTACTACGAACATTCTCCTTAATAAGTCTAAACATCCGATCCTCATCCTGCATGGCCATGATACGATCCAAAAGAGAAGAAGAACCAACCAACTGACACAACATAGCCTTCTTCCGACTCAAAACATCTGCCACAACATTAGCTTTCTTAGGGGTATAGTTGATGTCGAGGTCATAAGAAGCAAGGAACTCTAACCACCTAACTTATCTCTGATTCAAATACTTCTGAGTGAAAATATACCTCAAAGACCGATGATCAGTGAAAAGTTCAAACTTAGTACCCAAAAGATGATGCTTCCAAAGCTTCAAAGAAAAAACCACAGCAAGCAATTCCAAATCATGGGCAGCATAATTGGCTTCATGGGTTTTCAACTGACAACTAGCATAAGCAATGACCTTCCAATCCTGCATCAGAACAACTCCCAAACCTTCACGACAAGCATCAGTGTATACCGTTAATCCCTCATTTCCATTTGGAACGGTAAGAACTGTTGCGGAAGTAAGCTTGTGCTTTAACTCACTGAATGCAGCTTTACACTCATCACTCCAAATAAACTTAGCATTCTTACGAGTCAAAGCGGTGAGAGGTGCAGCAATCCGAGCAAAATTCTCAATGAATCTCCGGTAATAACCGACAAGGCCCAGAAAACTACGGATATCAGTTGGAGTCCTAGGAGTTTCCCAATCCTGCATAGAATAGGGCTAAATAAGGACAACTGGAAAGGTAGAATAAAATGAGTGAAACAAGGAAAGAGAAGGAAAGAAAGACTTACATTGATCGCAGCGATCTTGACTGGATCAACAGAAACTCCATTACTAGAAACAATATGCCCGATGAATCAGACTTCATCCTTCCAGAAATGGCACATAGAAAATTTTTCCTTTAACTGACGATTTCTAAGAGTCTCAAGAACAGATTTCAAATGTGACTCATGTTCTTCCTCAGACTTAGAGAAAATGAGAATATCATCAACAAAGACTAGAACAAATTTATTAAGCACAACACGAAAAACACGATTCATCGAATCAACAAAGAAAGCAGGAGCATTAGTCAATCCAAAAGGCATGACTAACCATTCAAAAAAACCATTCTCAGTACGGAAAGCAGTCTTGGGAATACTTTCCTCAGCAACTCTGAGCTGGTGGAAACCTAAGGCAAGATCAAGCTGAGAGAAAACAGTAGCACCATAAAGCTGATCAAACATATCATTGATGCGAGGCATTGGATATCTGTTTTTCATAGTGATCTTGTTCAGCTCCCTATAATCAACACACATCCGGGAAGAACCATCGGACTTAGTGACGAAAACCACCGCTGCTCCCCATTCTGAATAGCTAGGTCTAATCAGACCTTTGGAGAACAAGTCCTCAATTTGCTTTCCCAACTCAACCTTCTTGCAGGGTGCCATTCTTCTAGGAGGAAGAACTACAGGTCGAGCTCCAGAAATAAGATCAATACGGAAATCAATTTCCCGCTTAGGAGGTAAAGCGGCGACTTCACCAAATACATCTGGATAAAGTTTGACCACACGAGTCGACTGAAGATCAACATGAGAAGAATCCAGAGAGTAAATAAAACTGCCAACACAATCATGAGGCATACGACACTGAATATCCAAAGAATTACCCCGATCATCAACAAGAGAAATAGTTCGGAATTTACAAGAGATGTGAGCATCATGATTCCTTAAACAATCATCTCCAAGCAATAAATCAAAAGTATCGAAACCAAGAACATAGAAATCGCCAATAAAGCGATGATCAAAATGGAGAAGTTTCACTCCACTACAAATCTTACTAAGGTTCGCGGGACCCCCAATAGGATTAGAAACCCATAAAGGAACAGAAGCATACTCAAGAGAAAGGCGATGCTCAAACTTATCACAAATAGCCATAGAAATAAAACTATGTGAAGCTCCAGTATCAAATAAAACACGAACAGGGTGCTGAAATAAAGAAAAGGTGCCCTGAAGAGTACCTTGATCATCACTAGGAGCAGGAGCAGGTGGAGCAGGAGAAGAAGCAGAGGTAACAACAAAAATACCAGATGGCTTGCCCTTCTGATACAACGGACAATCATTCTTGAAATGACCAGGCTGAAGACAGACATGACAGAGGTTGTTCCTGGTACCCTGAGGTGGAGGAACAGCAGCACCAACTAAAGTAGGGCAACTATTAGCATAGTGTCCCTTCTGATCACACTTGAAGCAGGTAATGGTAGATAGGTCGATAGGGTGCCTCTGAGAAGGAGAAGATGAAGAAGATCCCAAACCCGGATTCTTGAGCCAATTCTTCTTCTACTGGTGGAAATTGGGCTTTCTCTTCTTAGAGTTAGCAGAGGAAGACTGAGATGCAGAAGCACTAGCAACAGCAGGACCCTTGGAAGTAGGGTTCTCATAACGGATAGCCATATCCATAAGCTCGGTGAAAGTGCCATGAACATGAGAAATGAGACGATCGTAGAACTCTTGGCGAGCTCCAGCTATGAACTTTTCATTCTTCTTAAGTTGGGTGTCAATAAGGCCAGGACCAAACTTGGAAAGTGCGTTGAACGTCCGCTCATACTCAGAAAAGGACATGGTACCCTGCTTGAGATCCATGAATTCACGATAAAACTGAGATTTCTCGGCTTCGGGCATCCATTTTGCCACAAAAGCCTCCCTGGAAAGAAGATAGAGAAACAAAACTTAAGATAGATTCAAAAGAAAGGAAATGGGAACAAAATTCAAGATAACACAAAGGATACCTAAACTGCTCCCAGGAAATATCACCCTCGTTAGTGTGAGCTGTAACAGACTCCCACCAATCCAAGGCTGACTCTTGCAGCTGCCAAGCTGCTAATTGACGCTTCTGGGCATCAGAAATCTCGAGACCAGTAAAGATCCTCTCTAAACTCCGTAACCATTGCTGGGCTTCGATAATGCTCTCTGAACCGGTAAACTTGGTACCATCAAGTTGAGAGAATTCCTTACAGAGAACAGTAAACCTAACAGGTGCAGCAGGTTGAGGAGCTGGGGCGATACCACGACCCCTACCTCTGGCATTTCCACGATTCATCCTGAAAAATCAAGAATGAATTTTAGGACAAAGGTAACGAGAAGACAAAGATAAGATAAGATAAGGCAAGATAAAATCACTTGGATGAATATCCTAATTAAAGAAATTTTTAACAAGGTAGATACGAAAAGAAGGAAGTTTAGAAAATTTGCTTTTAGAACAAGAAAATTTTATATCAAAATAATCTTTGAAAAATCATTTTATACTTTGAAAATACGTTCTCTCACAAAGAAATGAATCTGAGGTTGATTTCACTCATTCTATGGTATTTCTACCCTATCTCTAATGAGTTTTTTACTCCTTAGGCTAAGGTTTTCCTAAAACCAAAGCTCCAATACCAAATATAACGACCCACTATTTTGGACCATTCAAATCGACAATAATCCACACATGTCGTACTTGAATAATGCAAAATAACATATTGTAATAAAATTTGGAGCAAATAAAACCAATCATAGAATCACAGACATAGAATATCAGAATAACTCGCAGCGGAGAATAAAATAAATAGTGGTTCATGAAGTCACTACAATACATAGTCTCAAAACAGATTCAAAATACATAGTCTGAAAAACAGATACAACAGAAGTCTGAAACAAGTACAATAGAAATCCCAAATACATATGTCCCTAATACAAAGCTGACATAGAAATACTGAATGGAAAAAGATAGCAACTAAATAACAGATGATCTCGAGCAGTCCTAGCTCCAGAAGGTGAGATCCAAAGCTGATACTCAGGCTACCCGAGCGTAAATAAAACACAAACACTCGAGTCAGGACATACATACTTATACAATGTAAACCAACTCAACTGAACTGTAATAAAAGGCACAAGTAACTTAAAGAATGCTTGGGATCGCCCATTCTTTAAGGATCCGTTAAACTATATACTATGTAGTAATATTCGCTATTATAATAATGTCTAATTATAAAATAAACATACTTTTAAATAGCATTAAGGCTTTACATTTTCCACCTTAACACGTAATAGTCCTAGTAGTCTATCCAGTATTAGCATACTTCCAGATCGGGGGCTACCCTCAATACTCCACAGGCTACGGGAGAAATCTAAACTCGTAGTAAAGCTCGATATGGTAGGTGACACGGCACAACAAGGCAATGCCAGGGTAGATATACCAATTACGCATCCGGGCTGGTGGAAACGCATAACAACCACTACTGCCCACCTCGAGCCACACTCCCAAATCAAGGGATGCACCCAATCAATCACAAAAGTAATAGAATGGTATCGAAGAAGTGTATCCGATCAGAGGTGCTACCTCATTAGCCCGAGAATCACTCCTGTTTTAGCTACCTTATGCCAACTCACGGGAGTTGGGTCCCCGTAAATATACCTTTAGGATCGTTGCCACCATCCTACTTCATTCTGGAAACTCCACCGCATACACAGTTGTTAAAGTGGTTTTCAATATCGACAGAGAGTATGTCCATATCCAATCCCGGTCTCTTTAACAACCAATCGTTATTATAACCCGTGGTTATAAGTTTCAAAATAGTTTATATTTCAAATCGGTACTTCATTTAAACCATTTAAAAGTGAAGTCATTTATACCCTTAAATCAAATATTCAATTCCAAAAATTTAACCTTTTCTGAGCTCATTTATTCACTTAAATACATTAAAACATTAAAATTCCAGCTTTCACAGCACTTAGAAAATGCTGCGGTAAGTTATATTTGAAAACAATTCATTTCAGCAAAGACAGCATTTAAAAACTGCTGTAGTAATTCAGTTACATTTGAAAACTAGTTCAGTTTAGAAAAGATAGCATTTCAAAACTGCTGTAGTAGTTCAGGGTTCAATTTGGAAAATTAGTTCAATTCAGCAAAGACAGCACTTATAAAGTGCTAGTGTAGCCCTTATATTAGTTTCAAATTTTTAACTTTCCTTCCTGCAACCACAGCACTTACCAAGTGCTGCAGTAGCCCTTAGTTAATTAGCCTTTAGTTCATTTGCATCAACCACAGCACTTACAAAGTGCTGCAGTATCCTTTACTTCAGATTTTAAGTTAGTTTCAGAAATGATAGCATTTTTGAAGTGCTATTAAAAGAATTTCCAGATTTATTTTAAAATTCCAGAAACAATTAAACTTCAATTTTAACCATTTTAACTTATAAAAATCATATTTTTCCACTTCAAAAATGTACATTTAAATACCCTTTAACTTATGATTTTTATAAAGAAAGTTTTTACAATAAAATCAAATTTTCCAATAATTTCACTTATTAAATTCAAGTGTACCATTTTCTTATTCTTTTCATTTTTAACAATTTACCTTAACACTTAAATTTAAATTTCCATTTCATAAATAAACTTAATTTCCATTTTTTATTTAACTAACTTAAACTTCAAAAAAAAAATCAAATCACAAATTTCCAAATTAAGTTATGTTTTAAATCACAATTTTTCCATTCATTTATTTAACTTTTTAATACATAGAAAAATCATTATCACTTTATTAAATCATTTTAAATTCAATTTAAATTTAATTATCATATTTTTTTCATTTTAAAATACTTAAAATTTTCCAGAAAAATATATAAAATAACCACGGGTTTGTATAATATTTTCTAGCCTAAGTCAAGTGATACAGATAATATATCATTTCAATCCGTAATTTACAAACAAAATCCGGGTTCTATCATTTCAAACACGCAATCCCAAGTTAATAAAATAAATAAAAATCGCTCAGGCTTATCATTTCAGCCCATAACGATTTTTCCCTATTATAAAGTCCGTTCAGGTGTGTATCATTTCAACCCATAGTGATTCTATTCTACAGGGAACTTGCAGTGTGAGAAACAGAAATAAATAAACAGTATAACATAATATAACATAGCAGATGATGTGACAAGTTTATAACAGAGTTTAACATCATATTTCATAGGCAGGTATAATATGATATAATAGTTTCTACACATTCACTTTTTGTCACTTCACAAATTATATAAGTATAAATGTCATGTGTGAATACTCACCCTTTTACGTTGGAGTTAGCAAATCAAACACACAAACAAAAATCCAGAAAGCACGATAGCACGACTTTTGATTTGAGTGGAGAGATAGCCAAGATATTAATCTTGTATACACAAATAAAACAAAGCAAAATATAAATATAAATACAACACAAAATTATATTGAAACAAATTGAAACTTTAAAACAAATGACATCACCAAGCTTCCAATTCAAAATTGCTTGACCACAAGCCAATGTTTGCTCGGCCATACATGTTATAGGCTCGGCCATGGATGTATATTGGTGGAAAAAGGCTCGGGTTTGGCACATATAGGCATGGCTACAAAGGAGTGCAAAGGGTTTGGAGTTACAAAAGGGAAGAAGGTCAAAAGTCAAGGCCAAAAGAGGAGGGTTTGGTCACCATTTAGGCTCGGCCTATGGGTCAAGTGGCTCGGCCAAGGGCTGCTACAGGTCAGGTTATGAACTGATGGTGATGTTCAGAGATGGAGCACGCGCTGGTGGTGGTGGCTAAGGGTGTGGCCATGGTCAAAAATGAAAGGAACGGTGAACTATGGGCTCGGCTATGCATTGTTTTTTGGGTTTAGCAAAGTTTTTGTGGTGTTTGCATCAAAGGATGGTCACGGCCAGTATTGGTCAGAGGAGGAGGAGGTCAGGCCGTGGATGGTGATGAGGAGGAAGTGGTGGTGGTCGGTGGAGGTGGTGAAGGGGTTTAGGTCGAGCAAATATATGAAGAAAT
Organism: Allium fistulosum; assembly: GCA_030737815.1. Classification (NCBI taxonomy): domain Eukaryota; kingdom Viridiplantae; phylum Streptophyta; class Magnoliopsida; order Asparagales; family Amaryllidaceae; genus Allium; species Allium fistulosum. The sequence continues at coordinate 1,032,885,706 of CM060902.1, forward strand.
CAAGGCAAAATCATTGGGAAAAAAAAGAAGAAAAATGGAAAAATGGAAGAAGCCATTACCTAAAATATTTTAGAATTGCTTTGGCCATGAGAAATGAAAGTGAATGAGAAAGTTTCACGTGAAAACAAATAAAACTCACGGCTACAATAAAGGAAAAGAACGGCCAAAGAAATGAAAGGTCTGGCAACGAAAAGTCAAAATTTTTAAAGCTTTTTGTCTCTTAGAATTTCCACTTTATATTTATACAAAATAAACAAAATAAAATCAGTAAATAAAAAAAAAAGAAAAACAAAATAAAGTGAAAATGAAAATAAACAATTATTCTTAAGAAAGATAAAAAGTAAATAAAGAAAATAGTTTATTATATTGAAACTAGAATTAAAAATTGTAAACAAAATACAATTAACTTTGGAAAATTATAACTACACTTCTAAAATGTTTTTAAAATAAAAATATTTGAAATAAAATTTAATTAAAAATAATTGCAAAAATATTAGGTTGTTACACATGTCAAAAGAGGTAAAGTGATGGTGATGAGAAGGGGTAAGGTAGGTTTCATGTACAAGGGGGGAAGGTGGAGGTGATGTGGCATCATGATATGGAAGGTAGTGTACAATTTAATTATTAAGGGCATTTAAGTAATTTCTCTTATTCATTTTATATAAAAGAAATTTTATTTTTTTCATTTCTTATTTTATTTCACTTTCTCCATTTTCAAACTCTTATCTCTTCTTTTCCAAACTACCATTTTATTTTCTATGGCTTCCTTAAAATTTTCAAGTTAAAAATTTCTCCTTTTCCCACTTTATATCCTTAAAACCTAGTTAAAAACACTTCCTTTCCTCTCTACTTCTCTTATCTTTCAAAACAAGACCAAAAACCGCTCTCCTCAAACATGGTCGTGCCCTCCACCACCTAGGTTGAGCCCATCTCCCCTCCTTAGGGTCCAAAAAATCAAAATTTTAAAAGGGAAGCTAAGTCTATGTGGTGGTGTAGAAGTTGTGATAGTTTGGTTTGTATTCGTGTTGATTTTGGTGAGTAAATCTCACTTTTAAAAACCAAGATTTGAACTTTATTATTTGTGATAATAGTATTAGTTAGTTGATTACTTATGTTATAATTTTGGAATTATGTTGTTAGGTTTGGTTCCCGGTTAAAGCGGATGGCATATGTGATGATTTGCTAATGACTTGAAATATAGTCGAAATGCTTGAGTAATTATTTACAAGTGATGATCTTTCCTTGTTTTATGGATATTATTTGCATTTGGATATGTATATGAATGATTGTACGTTGATTGGAAAGTTAACACACTTGAATTAGTTTATGTTTCGATCTCGAGATCCCGTGTTCTTTTAAAACAAAGTTTACCTCCTTGTTTTCTATAAATGTTTCCAAAAAAGTTTTCTGAACTAGCATTATAAAGTTATCTTACTATGTCCAGGTAGTATGAATGAGTAACAGAGCAAGATGGGGTTGAGGAGCTAGTAGCACCACGACCACCAATGGTCGAACTCAGAATGTTGGAAGAGTTGGAATAGTTGAAGAGGCAGCATCGGTGCAACCCCATGTGTGAACTTTGCAGCTCTGTGCAAAGACTATACTAATCTGAGAGGAAAGCCATTCATGGGCATGGTATCCATTGTCGAAGTCCAATCTTGGCTTCATTCTTGCAGGATGATTTTTAAGGGGTTGGATATTTCCGATAAGCAGAAGCATTTCTTAGCATCTTAGCAGTTGCAGGATGGAGCTGCAACATGATGGGACTCCGTTACAATGAATGTTCTGGAGGATGATTTTTCTTGGGCTTGATAAAAAAACATGTTTGAAGACCAACTCATGCCCACTACAGGAAAGACCCATATGTATAGGAGTTTCTTGGATCTTAAGTATGAAGATTTGCCGGTGTTTGAATATGAAACCAAGTTTAATGCGCTATCACGATTTGGCCCGGAATTGATTGATACCCCTCTTAAGAAGAATGAGATGTTTGAGACCGGATAAGAGAAGGATTTCAAGAGAAGATGATTGCCCACTTGAAGGGATCTTTTGTGGACTTAGTGGATATGGCTTTGCAGTATGAAGTTCTGGAGAAGAAGTAGTCGGCAGTAGCACCAAGCAACAATAACAACAACCCAAACAAGAGGAAGTTCAACCCTCAATGGAAGAAGCAGTGAAAGGGAAAGGCAAAAGTAGATCAAGGGAACAAATTCAAGGATGTTGAGTGTTATCAGTGTAACTAGAAGGGCCATCTAGCAAGATTTTATAAGAATTCTAAAGCTCCGAAGCAGCAGGCATGACCTATCTCTCCAATGGTTCAAAAGACACTTTGTTACAACTGTCAGCAACCAGGGCATTTGGTGAAGGATTGCCTGCAAATGAAGAAGGATCAGCAAGTCAAGGTTTATGCCATCAAGGTGAACCATCAACCTTAACGGATGTGAAAGGGAAATGAGTTCTTGAAGGTACTTTAATTGTTAATGGAAATTTTGTTCAAGTGTTGTTTGATACCAGAGCTTCCTATAGTTTTATTTCTCTAGAATCGGTAAGTAGATTGCAACTTTCTCTAAGAATTGTAGAAACCCCTATTTGTGTGTCTAACCCCATAGGGGGTACAATTAATCTGTGCACGATTTGTGAAGATATACCGATAACTTACCTTACCCACCATTTTTCATGCAACCTATTTGTTTTAGATTTTAAGGGGTTTGACGTTATACTTGGTATGGATTTGCTGCTAGAGAATGAAGTTGTCTTAGATTGTGGTAGGAGGACTTTAGTGTTAAAAAGAAGGACGGGAAGTGAAGTTGAGATATCATGTGAGGAGCCTAGCAAATGAATGAGTAGTTTCCTTTATGCATTAGAATCGTCCCAAAAAGAGTTAGGATCAATATTAATTGTTAAGTATTTCCCTGACATTTTTGAAGGAGTTAACAGTCGACTTCCATATCTGGAGATTGAGTATCGTATTGACTTAATTTCTGGTTGAAAACCTATTATTCACCTTATTTGTAAGGTGGTCTGAAAGGAGAAATTGGAATTGAAAAATCAGACAGATGATTTGTTAAGCAAGGGACTGATTAGACCAAGTCATTCAAGTTGGAAAGCGGTTATAGTTTTTGCTGCAAAGTCTAACGGTTCTTTAAGACTTTGTGTTGATTATTGTAAACTAAACAAGCAGACAATTCAGAATAAGTGTCCCTTACCCCATATAGATGGCATGTTTGACCAACTACATGGTGCTTGAGTATTTTCCCAAATGGACCTTGCTATAGGGTTTCACCAATTAAGGATAGCACAAAATAATATACCCTTAACATCATTTAGAGGACCTAGTTGTTTCTTTGAGTGGTTAATTATGCCTTTTGGGTCAACTAATGCACTCGCTTATTTTGTAGATCTTATAAATCAACTTTTTAGAGATATGCTTAATAAATTTTTGTTGGCATTTGTAGATGATATTCTTATTTACTCTAAGATCGAGGAGGAACACAAACACCATTTTGAAGTGGTGCTGGAAATGTTAAGGAAACACTTTTTGAAAGCTAAATTTTCTAAGTGTGATTTTTGGCAATCAGAAGTAAGGTTCCTTGAACATGTTGTGTCGGAAGGTGGTATTTCAGTTGATCCAGCAAAGGTAGTGGCAGTTCAAGATTGGAAGACACCACAAACTCTAACAGAAGTTTGAAGCTTTTTACGTTTAGCAGGATATTATAGGAGATTCATCCAAGACTTCTCCAAGATTGCCTCACACCTGAAAAAGTTGATGAAGAAGGATGCTAAGTTTATTTGGACTTCGAAGTGTGAGTAAGCATTTATTGAGTTAAGGAAAAGGTTGACCGGCACTCCAGTCTTAGCTATTCTGTATAGAGGTGAAGGGTTGAATATGTATATAGATGCTTGTGGCGTAGATTTGGGTGTAGTTTTGATGTAGCATGAGAGGGTTATTGCTTATGCTAGTAGGCTGTTGAAGCCTCATGAGCATAATTATGCAGCACATGATTTAGAGTTATTGGCTGTTGTGTTTGCATTAAAGGCGTAGAGGTATTATTTGTTAGGTGGAAAATTTGAGCTCTTCACAGATCACAAGTCCTTGAAGTATCTTTTCATATAGAAGAATTTGAATATGAGGCAGTAGCGGTGGTTGGAATTTCTGGCGGCATATGACTTGGATATTTTATATATGTCGGGAAAGAAAATATGGTAGTAGATGCTCTGAGTAGGAATGTGGTTTTTGCTTTTTTGGAAGTTGCACCGACTTTTCTCGAAAGAATTACAAGTAAACAAAGGGAAGATATTCGTTTAATGGAGATCATCAAGGATATAGGCGTAGGTCATTGTTCGAGCTTTGAGATTGATCATTGGGGTAGCGGATAAATGGAAGGGTACCAAATGTCGATGGTCATTGGCAGGAAGTTTTAACATTATGTCACCAATCCAATATAAGTATCCATCATGGTGTTTCATAGACGCATCAGGATATGAAGCAAGTATTTTGGTGGAAGGGAATAAAGAGGAATATTTCTATCCATGTCAGCCGATGCGCGAATTGCCAACAAATCAAAGGTGATCACCAAAGGGCTGCTGGGTTATTACGACCACTGGAGATTCCAAATTGAAAATGGGAGCAAGTATCAAAGGATTTTATTGATGGTTTACCTAGACCAAGGAAAGGTAATGAAGGTGTTTGGGTCATTGTGGATCGAGTAACCAAGAGTGCCCATTTTATTCCAGTAAAGCTGATTAGGACTGTCACAACTTTAGTAGAGATTTATATAAGGGAGATCATTTGTTTATATGGAGTTCTAATTAGCATTGTAAGTGATCGAGATCTAATCTTTACGAGTCAGTTTTGCAAAGCGTTACAAGTAGCTTTGGGAACAAAGCTAAGTTTGAGCATAGCATATCATCCTCAAATGGATGGGCAAACAGAAAGGGTTAACCGAATCTTGGAAGATCTTGAGAGCATGAATCATTAATTTTGGAGGATCCTGGGAGGATTATCTTCGCTTGGTAGAATTCTCTTATAACAATAGTTATCAAGCAAACATTAGCATGGCATCTAATGAAGCTCTTTATGGATGACTATGTAAGGCACCATAGTGTTGGGTGAGGATTGGGGATCAGTTAGTGCTTGGACCTGATATAGTTTGGGAGGCCATGGAGAAGGTTTCTGTGATCAAAAGGAAGATAAAGGAAGCTCAGGATTAATCGAAAATCTATGTCAATCGAAGGAGTATGGATTAAGAATTTTCAGTCGAAGACTTTGTGTTTATGATGATTTCCCCGATTATAGGAGTTGTATGATAAGGAAGAGCAAGAAAGTTGGTGCCATGTTATGTTGGAGCTTTTTAGATTCTTGAGAGGATTGGGTCGTTTTCCAATCGAGTTGAGTTGCCAAAAAGATTGTCCGGAGTTCATAATGTTTTCCATGTATCACATTTGAGAAAGTATGTTCAAGATCCATCTCTAATTGTTAAACATCTATTCAAGAAGATTTGGAAGTGGAACCGAACCTGACTATGATAAGGCATCCAATGCACATTATGGATCGAGATGTGAAACAATTGCGTATCAAGGTCATGAGATTGGTTACAGTTCAGTGGAGTGAAGATTCTAGATAATGCAGACTGAAGATAACATGAAAGAGGTTTATCCCGAGTTGATGATAAGATAGTAGTTTGCTTGTTATGTGGATTGTGTACTCATTATTTGTGGTGTAGTTGCTTAGTATAAAATATATATGCCCTTTTTGAGTTACTTTGAGTTATCTTTTTTATGTGTTAATTTCGGGACGAAATTCTTTTAAGGGGGGAGAATGTAATGACATGTAATTTAATCACTTTAAACATGAATATTTGATATATTTTTAAATAATGAATTAATGGATTTTACAACTCAAATAAACCTCTTTTAGATAATAACTAATGATGATAAAGTTGATTTAAAATTTTGATTACAAAAATAGTTAGTTTGGAGAAAATTTAAAAATGTAACTGAAAATCGTTTTTCGGATTTTCGACTTTTCATCATCTAAAAGTTGCCAAAACATATTATGTACACTAGGGTATATATATACGCACATATAATGAAGTGGTTAGATTTAAATAAGTTTAAATCTATACTTAAGTAAATAAAGTAAGTTTTGACTTTCCTTTTAAAATTTAAAAAGGAAAATGGTAAAAATAAGGTATTACATCTAGTTCATGTCAAAACAGGTGAAGTGATGGTGATGAGAAGGGGGAAGGTAAGTTGCATGTGCAAATGGGTGGGGGGAGGTGGAGTGATGTGGCATCATGGTATGGAGGGTAATGTAAAATTTAATTATTAAGGGCATTTAAGTAATTCCCTTATTCATTTTATATAAAAGCAACTTTATTTTTTTCATTTCTTGTTTTATTTCACTTTCTCCATTTTCAATCTCCTATCTCTTCTTCGCCAAACTTCCATTTTACTTTCCATGGCTTTCTCAAAATTTTCAAGTTAAAAATCTCCCATTTTTCCACTTTAAATCCTTATGACCTAGTTAAAAACACGTTCCTTCCTCTCTACTTCTCTTACCTTTCAAAACAAGACCAAAAATTCCCATCCTCAAGCATGGCTGAGCCCTCCACCACCTAGGACAAGCCTATCTCCCCTCCTTAGGGTCCTAAAAATCAAATTTTTCAAAGGGAAAGCTAAGTCCCTGTGGCGGTGTAGAAGTTGTGATAGTTCGGTATGTATTCGTGTTGATTTTGGTGAGTAAATCTTGCTTTTAAAAACCAAGATTTAAACTTCATTATTTGTGAGAATAATATTAGTTAGTTGATTACTTATGTTATAAGTTTTTCAATGATGTTGTTTGGCTTGGTTTCTACTTAAAGTGGATGCCATATGTGATGATTTGTTGATGACTTGAAATGTAGTCGAAGTGCTTAAGTAATTATTTAAAGTGATAATTTTTCCTTGTTTTATGGATGTTATTTGCATTTGTATATGTATCTTCTTATGTATACGAATGATTGTATGTTGATTGGAAAGTTAACACAATTGGTTTATGTTTCGACCTCAAGATCCCTTGTTCTTTTAAAACAAAGTTTACCTCCTTGTTTTCTATAAATGTTTCCAAAAAGTTCTCCAAACTTTATTTTTTTTTCAAGACCTTTATACAAAGTTATTAAGTGATTTAATTATAGAAGAAAAGGATTAAAAGCTATTTTGATTTATACAACAAGTTTAAAAGTTATGGTCCATATAGCAATAGTCGCAATGGATGCAATTTGTAAATCGATAATTTTTGTGTAAACTAAAAATAGTTTCTAATTTAGATATTTTTGAAAAGTATTTTAAAATACATTATAAGTATTAAAAGGAATTTTTAAATATTAAAAATATTTTCAAAAATTATTATTTAATTATGTAACGGCCTGACTTTTCAACCCGTAAATGTCAGCACTAATACATCCACGGTATTCGTGTGCCGAGCACCCAAGCGGTAGAAAGACGAATTATTAGTGTGTGTACCAAAAATGGGCACAACACTCTTCGGGAGTTATTTGAAGAGATAAAATGAAGAACATAAATGTAAAACAGAGATTATCTAACAAAAACTCCAATAAACAGAATTGTAAATACGCAGACAAGCAATTTAGAGTGGTTCGGCGTATCGCCTACGTCCACTATGAAGTTTTGATGATTTTATTGATTCTCTTTCAATGATTACAAGTGATTACAACGAACAACAGCGAATTATAGCTTGGAATTCAGATTCAACAGTAAGAATAAGATGCAAATCTCGATCCGGCAGAGTCTGGACGCTTCAGAATCCAGATCCCCTTTTCTGAATGACCAGGGGTCCTATTTATAGGTGTAGGAGGCTGATATTTCGCCTAAATTGAGGGGAGACCAGTTCTGGTACGTCAGGGGGCCCACATAGCCGAAATCTGGAGATCCGGGCCCACTTTGGGATCGATTCGACCCTTGGTTCGAATCAATCAAGAAATCATCCAATCGAGCTGAAATTTGGCGTGAACATTCTTCATCATGTGCTTAAGCTTCTGTGAAAATTTCATGGCATTTGGACTTGTAGAACTTGAGTTATGATCGATTCAAGGTTGCATTTCTGGTGGCAGTGATCTGTTCGAATCGATTGCGTTCGAATCGATTGCTTCGAATCGATCCTAGCATGCGCCTCTGTGATGACGTGGAGTGCCTCCTTAGTATCGATCCGATTTCTTTGCCGAGTTGACTGGGTCGAATCCTTGTTCTCAGCCGCGTTTATCTGGTGGACTCGAGATGCCGGATTCGAAGTTTTACTTCCTTCGAATCGATGGAAACTGCGCTTGCTCGAATCGATCTAGATGCGCTATCGTGGATCGATTCGAGGTTGTCTTTTTATGGGAATCGAAGGTACTAGAGTCGAAGGTTGGCCTCCTTCGAATCGATGATGTCGGTGTTTTGGAATGGAGTCGGAGCTCCTCTGCCTGCATGGATTCGAAGGATCCTTCCTTCGATGGATTCGAACTGGAGCTCGATGCTGATGGATTCGAAGCGAGGCCGCGAGGATGGATTCGAACCAGTGTATGGTTGATGGATTCGGAGCATGGCTTTCTTGAGATCGATTCGAGCCTGTGCTATTCTCGAGGGATTCGAACCCAAGACTGGGCTTATGGATTCGAACCTAGGGCTATTTCCTCCATCCTGCATCGATGATATCTTGAGCGTACGAACTCGGATTGACTTGAGATTTGGAGTGCTGGCTCTTATGGCTCTTCTTGACGTGTCTTATCGATTGTAGCCCGATCTGGACTCGGACAAAATTCATCGATATCCAGTGCATAACGAACTTTCACGATGAACTGTCTTTAGTTTTACAATCAACTTTTTGGTGTCACGGCCTTGCCAAAAGGTGGGATAACAATTAGGGTAAAAAAATGAATAAAACAAGAAAAGAAGAACACAATATCAGAATCTAACAATGAAATGTTAATATATAATATCAAAGGAACGGTACAAAGGATCACTCTAAATACATAAATATTAGAGTTACTACAGCCTAATTACTATCATCAACCTGGACAGTTATAACAATCTGTCCTCATAATGCTGATATATTCAATACAGAATTTCCAACAGATATAAATGCTACGATAGATAGAACTCCAACCCTTCTTCAGAAGCTCCAAAGAATCCTTAGAAAAATCTGGAAACATACATGGGGTTAACTCGAGTATTAAGAAAATTACACCCGAATCAATCTGGTAAACCAGTGTGCACGAATGTGTGTAACGAGAATAGTAATTATTGGGACCGTACTGTAGGATCGATTTCACCCTAGAGAGGGGGTGAATAGGGTGATACTATCAATTATAAAAATTTATTGCGGAAGTATATAAAATAATTCCAACACAGATCACAGCAGAATAATATTAGCACAGATAATAGCAGAATAGTAAATGCAGAAAATAGAACACACAGATTTACCCAGCTTCGACAAAACCCTACCTACGTGCCGCCCCCAAGGTTTCTACTAGAAATTAGATAGTCAGACGCTTACACACGTAAACTTGTGACACCCGCTATCGACTAACCTAACTCTACGCTCAAAACCCTGCCCTAACTCAGCCAGAGTTGCAAATTCTCAAACTATGCCACATAATTTGTCCCCTAGTCACACGACTAGAAATTACAACTATTTAAAAAAAGAATTTAAATTTAAAAACAAATTAAACAATAAAACCCTAATTTTAAATTAAAAGCCTTATATAATTATAAATCCAAAAACTAATACAAAGACCGGCCCGAATATTCTTCCCCTTTTTCTTTTATCTCTATGTCAGCCCATTCCTTTATGTTTGTGATAATGGCGGCTCTTTTAGCTCGTTCGTTCGTTCCTCAATCTGAAATTAGGGCTTCGTGGAATTGGTGAAGTCGGCTGGTTGTTTTTCGATTACAATTGCTATTCCTCTGATTTGCTTCGGCAATCGACTGTTCCTTGATTCGAACACGGCTCCACCTCCTTGATCGAGTTCGGTGATTTGGTATGTGATTTTTGCTTTTTTGTTTTTCTGGTTAGCTTGCATGACGATGATGTTAATTGCTTATATAGGGTTCGAACCCCTATATTTTCTTTCGTATATTTTATTCGAATTCGTCTGGCCATTCGATTTTGTTTGAATGTTGATGATTAATCACTGACTTGTTCAAATTCGTGTATTTGTTTACTTGATAATCATGGTGTTGATTTCAATTTCTTGGCCACCATGGTTTTGGTTTGAAACTGTTAATTTGACTTCGTGAATTTTTGGCTTGACTCGAAACTGTTGCCTTGGTCATCACGGCTCTGACTTGATGCTGCAAATTGACTTCAGTCATTTTTGAATTTGTTACACTATTTTAGTAACTGCTGTTCAGTAGTTTGCCATTCGTCTCCACTTGTATACAGTTGCATTCGTGGTTTGCATTGAGGTTCACTGCACTTGTATTTTGCTGTTTCATTTATTAGTATATTCATGTTTACTTTATAGACTTGAGCCTTGTGATCTTCATTGCATATTGAACTAAACCCTGTTGTCTGCAATTTGATATTAACTCAAGTTGTATTCCATTGTTCACTGTAAGCCTGTTGGTTCATCACTGTTTATATGTGTACATTAGTGTCATCTCAATGATCTTGTCTGGTCTATATCCATTGTTGTCACATTGGCTTGTTCCTTCGAGTCAATGCTGTTGAGACCTGATTGTTGTATGCCTCTGTTGTAGTTTGCATTTGGTTTTGTACATATGATGGCATTTGGTCCAGACATTGTTCATTTTTGTTGGTGTCTAGTTGAGTCTGCTTGGAGCTTGTTTTTTTTTGTTGCATGCTCATGTCATCTGTGCTCTGGTCCTTTGTATTCAGTAGCAGTTTCATTCATGTTCATATATGTACCTGTTTCACTGGTGCATCCCTTGACTTGTTGACATGTGCATTGCTCCCTTCTCTGTTGACATGTGCATTGCCTTCATACTTTATGTTGTCTGGTTTGTAGTCTCTTGAAACTGTCTTGCTGTCATGTGTGGTATTTCCAGTCAAGTAGTTCGGTTGCCTCGACTACATATATATGATGCTTGATGTGTTTAGTTCATTGATGATTTTGGAATTTTCACGTCTGTTGGTCTACACTGCTGTCACATATGTGTATTCATATATGTACATACATACATATGTATGTGTGGATGCGTGTATTGATTTGGATATGCTTTTGTTGGTTCTTGATCATTTCAAGTTGATTTTTGAAATTGCACCTGAGTTGAATCCAGCTTATAGCTCGGGTTTGACCTTGTGCTCGTGTCATGATTTTATTTGTGTTTCACTTGAGTTGAAACCAGCTTTTAATTTGGGTTTGACCTTGTGCTCACCTGTCCCTATAGATTTATCAAGTGTATATCGGTGTGCATGGCCTTGTGGCATGTACAGTGATACACTGTGCATGTCACAAGCTGTTCGTGTTTGATGAATTCAGAATTAAATGATGACAAACAACCCAAAATAACTAAGGCATAATATTTTCAAAATTACATTTTATTTTATACTGCAAAAATATTTCTTTTTCAATTTTACTGCGTCAGTGTGTATTTTTGCAGATTGCTCAGATGCTGGATTCAATTTGGAATAGAGTCGAAGATAAAATACGAGTGAATAAGCAATATGTAGTGAGGTGCTAATGTATAGTGAAAAATGTGATGTAATTGAAATTGTATTGTAATTGAAAAATTGTATATAGTGACAGCTCAAATTTGTACTATTCATAATTGTAATAAATATTTGTTTAAATAAAATATTTGTTTAAATAAAATATCTGTTTGAATTTAAATTCTGTGTTATTTATTTTATTCAGCAAATATTTATTTAATCTGTGAAAATAAAATAGTACATTAACAAATACAGTTAAATGAATAAATATGTTTATTATCATCAAACAAAAATCATATATTCGCATATTCAATAATCTCCCCCTTTTGATGGTAACAAACATATATTTAAGATTTTGATTTTATTAAATGTATTTGATTATTCAATTTGCTCCCCCTATTTGAATGCTCCCTCTCTACACAAAGCTCCCCCTTCATATATGCATGAAAATAAATATTCAAATGATCCTAGATGCACATAGAAAAATATTTGACCTTTATTTGCCAAAATCTTAACTTTTCTCTTCCCCTTTTGTTATCAGCAAAAGAATAATAGTGTTAGAAAAATAGAGATAAGGTTATAGACATTAATACAACATTAATACTCAATTGAGTATAAATATTAAATTTCAATAAAAAAATCAAACAAAAATCATAAATACTCCTTTTGACACATATTCCACTTTAGAATGATATGGATAATGTCATCATATAAAACCATATAGTTGTGTCTATTTGTGGTATATTTATATCAGGAATTTGAATATCTACTAACCATGCATAACCGTTAGGACTTTTAAATGAGATTAGTAGTATTCCAAATTTTAAAAATAAATAAATGAATTCAAGTATCTTCTAACCACGCATAACCGTGAGGACTTTTAAATGGGATTAGAATCAACTTGTCTATTTAATTAATCAATTTTGATATGCGTTCCATACATGCATAACCGCGAGGACTTTTAAATGAGCATGGAAGCACATAATCAAAAATCCAAGTAATTCGCCCATGCATAACCGTGAGGGCTTTTAAATGAGAGTGAAATACTTTGGATTTTTTTATTTGTTAAAAATATAATGAATGAAAAACGAATGATTCCTGTTTAAAATACCAGATATTGACATACTATATTGAATTTTGATGAGTGATGGTCGATAGAAATATGATAGAAATAGAAATGGTCATGGAATTTTTATCAAACAAAAAGTTTTTCTAACTCTTGTTTAAATTTCTAAAGAAATTTACTAAATGTACTGTCTCGAGTTATAATATATGATTAATATCAACACTCATCACTTTTTCAATCACTATTTACCTTTTCGATAATTAGTAGGGGGTCAGATTAGTTAATGTAGTTATTTAAAATCAAATTCAAAAAATAATTATAAAATCAAATTTTCTAAATCGACTAATCTGAAATAAAGTCAACAAATGATTTTCTAGAAGGGGTTTTTAGAAAAATGTCTACTATTTAAAAAATTATTTCAAGTGAAAAATATGCAGATATTTTCTTTGAAAAACGATGCAGCTACTAAATATCTCAATATAAATCACGTTCCACTAGTAATTTTTCTATCAACTAGATTACCAGTGTAACCTGCATCTGAATTTTCCTTCAACTCAAGATTATCATTAATTGAATGTTATAGACCAGATCATGAAGTGTGCAACAAAATATCTCAAAATCCTTTTTAATAGCTTTTAAATGAACTTCTTTTGAATTTGAATTGAAACCGTGGAAATAAACAAGCGGTGAACATAGTGTCAGATAAGATATACAAATATATCCACTTGTAGCATGAGTAATCAGCAATCAACAAAACACCATCATTTGACCAAACAAATTTATATGAAATAGTTCAAGGATGATTGTTCAACATTTTGAATAAGTCAGAATCAAAATCATCATTAATCTCTTTATAACATAACTGGCTGAATTAAATTTAGATTATGGTGCAGATTATCACATTTAATATAACATTAAATATACCGTTACCTCTTTTACCTTTACGATAATTTTTCATTGTTGCCCATTGTGATTCTTCCACCTTTATACTAGGCTAAGGAACTTTGATTTGACGCCCGTTGTGTGACTGGAACAGCCAGGATCCAGATAACACTGTTGTTATTCCTTAGCCTACCACCACACCTACACGATAAAAGATTTTTGTAACCTATTTGTTTTTATAGGTCCATGGTTGTTAGTGGCAAATGATTTTAAAAGATAATTTTGTGGAGACCCAAAACTATTTATATATGTTCCTTTTGGCACCCAGATTTGTTTAACTTTAAGGGATTTTATATTCGTGCCTTTTGGAACCCAAATTGGAATAGTTTTCACGTGTTTGGGTCTATACCAACAAATATTTTGATTGTGTCCAAATTTTCTACAAATTGTGCACATGGAATTGACTTGATTAATTTCGTTTCTAACACATTCAAAGTGAGTATACCCAAGTCCTTGTCTATCTGTATTAATAGTTTATTTCCCTAATAGCATATTTAATGATCTTTCGCTTTTGGAGAATTTTCCCAAAGTTGTGGACAATTGTTGGACTTGTGTTTTGAGAGATTCATTTTCATTCAATAATTGTGTGCACTTTTTAATAGAGTTTTCTCTCCTAGTATTTCACTCTATTTCAAAATTAGAATTTCATTTTCAAGCGATTTAATTTTAATTTCTGATTTTTTAATCTCTTCTTCGAATGTTGGACACTTATCACACTTATGGCTTCTACTTTGATAGTTTTTAACTAATTGATCAAGCTGTTTATTTAAATCTATCAAAGTATCTCTTTGTGATTCAAGTTTAGCGTATTTCTCCCTAAGTCGTTCAAAACAACCATTTACTTCATGAAAATATATAAGCAACTCTGAATGAGTAAGTTTCGATACCTCGCTTGGCTCGTCATCACCGTTACTGTCAGTTATATCACCTCGAAGGCACAGATCTACTTTTTCGCTCTCACTGCTAGTGCTTTTATCATCCTCGTCCGTTTCATCCCAAGTGGCTGCAAAACTTCTCCTTTTCTGTTTCTTTCCATGGCTGAATCGATTTTATGGACAGTTGGGCTTGATATGACCGGGTTTGTTGCACTTATGACAAATGATCTCTTGCTTTTCTGAGTTGTCTAGTGCTTTGGCTATTCTGCTTTTCATTTTTTGATTTAGAGTTGGATTTCCATATTTGCGATTCCATCTTTTGAATTTCTTTATTAATTGTGCCAGCTCAGCTGCTCCATCATCGTCATCATCATCATCATCATCATCATCATCACTTTCTATTGTTCCTTTGAGAGCTATTGATTTCTTTCGAGTATCTCCTCCTTCACGCTCGTCCTTGAATTTCATTTCTAGCTCGTAAGTGGTGAGATTTCCGATGAGTTCTTCAAATTTGATCTGTTTCAAATCCTTTGATCTTGAATGGCTGTAACTTTCGCTTCAAAGCTTCGTGGAAGGACTCTGAGGATCTTCCGGACTATCTCCAACTCTGTGTATGATTTTCCAAGAGCTTTTGATTTGTATACGATATTGGAAAGTCGTCCGTACATCTCTTTGACATTTTCTTCCTTGGCCATTGTGAAATTCTCGTATTCGCTGCTTAGCATGGAAAGGCGAGATTCTTTGACTTGAGACGTTCCTTCATGAGTCACTTCGAGTGTGTGCCATATTTCCAGTGCAGTTAGACAATGTGAGACACGATTAAATTCAAATTGATCTAATGAACAGATAATAGAATTCATAAATTTAGCGTTAGCATTTTGTAATTTATTTTCTAGCACTGTCCATTGATCCATCGGTTTATCTATTTCTTGATTATCTACAATTACAGTTGGTGCTCTATACCCTGTCTCAACAATATTCCAAGCGTCAATGGTTTTCAGAAAAATTTTCATCCTAATTTTCCAGTAAGCGTATTCACCATTGAACATTGGTGGTCTAACTATGGACTGACCCTCAGCAAAAGCATTATTAAAAGAAGCCATTTTAAAAATTCAAATTTTTAAAACAAAAATTTGTTTTTGAAAAATCGAATTTTTAAAACAAAAGTTGACTTCTATTCTTAGCTCCGATACCATTTGTAGGATCGATTTCACCCTAGAGAGGGGGTGAATAGGGTGATACTATCAATTATAAAAATTTATTGCGGAAGAATATAAAATAATTTCAACACGGATAACGGCAGAATAATATCAGCATGGATAATAGCAGAATATTAAATGCAGAAAATAGAACACACAGATTTACCCAGCTTCGGCAAAACCCTGCCTACGTGCTGCCCCTAAGGTTTCTAATAGAAATTAGATATTCAGACGCTTACACACATAAACTTGCGACACCCGCTATCGACTAACCTAACTCTATGCTCAAAACACTGCCACAACTCAGCCACCGAGTTGCGAATTCTCAAACTACGCCACGTAGTTTGTCCCCTAGTCACACGACTAGAAATTACAACTGTTTAAAAAAAGAATGTAAATTTAAAAACAAATTAAACAATAAAACCCTAATTTTAAATTAAAAGCCTTATATAATTATAAATCCAAAAACTAATACAAAGACCGGCCCGAATATTCTTCCCCTTTTTCTTTTATCTCTATGTCGGCCTGTTCCTTTATGTTTGTGATAATGGCGGCTCTTTTAGCTCGTTCGTTCGTTCCTCAATCTGAAATTAGGGCTTCGTGGAATTGGTGAAGTCGGCTGGTTGTTTGTCGATTTACAATTGCTATTCCTCTGATTTGCTTCGGCAATCGACTATTCCTTGATTCGAACACGGCTTCACCTCCTTGATCGAGTTCGGTGATTTGGTATGTGATTTTTGCTTTTATGTTTTTCTAGTTAGCTTGCATGCCGATGATGTTAATTGCTTATATAGGGTTCGAACCCCTATATTTTCTTTCGTATATTTTATTCGAATTCGTCTGGCCATTCGATTTTGTTTGAATGTTGATGATTAATCACTGAATTGTTCAAATTCGTGTATTTGTTTACTTGATAATCATGGTGTTGATTTCAATTTCTTGGCCACCATGGTTTTTGTTTGAAACTGTTAATTTGACTTCGTGAATTTCTGGCTTGACTCAAAACTGTTGCCTTGGTCATCACGGCTCTGACTTGATGCTGCAAATTGACTTCGGTCATTTTTGAATTTGTTACACTATTTTAGTAACTTCTGTTCAGTAGTTTGCCATTCATTTCCACTTGTATACAGTTGCATTCGTGGTTTGCATTGAGGTGCAAAAATATTTCTTTTTCAATTTTACTACGTCGGTGTGTATTTTTGCAGATTGCTCAGATGATGGATTCAATCTGGAATAGAGTTGAAGATAAAATACGAGTGAATGAGCAATATGTAGTGAGGTGCTAATGTATAGTGAAAAATGTGATGTAATTTAAATTGTATTGTAATTGAAAAATTGTATATAGTGAGAGCTCAAATTTGTACTATTCAAAATTGTAATAAATATTTGTTTAAATAAAATATCTGTTTGAATTTAAATTTTGTGCTGTTTATTTTATTCAGCAAATATTTATTTAATCTGTGAAAATAAAATAGTACATTTACAAATACATTTAAATGAATATATATATATATATATGTTTATTATCATCAAACAAATATCATATATTCGCATATTCAACACGTACGGATACCCATAACTTTTTTCCCCTCCATGAAACCAACCAATTATTAAGATTAATTAGTGATATAATAGATAATGTCTGGAAGGTAGAACATAAATTATATAACATAGTTGAAATAGTTACATTGGTTACATTCAATAGCATATTTAGAGGTACAACCAAAACCGATAAGGAACGTTTGCATAATGGATTTTTCTACGGAGATCTCTTTGGGGAAGCTGAATTCAAACTCCATGCACAAGGATCAGAAACCACCTTTCGAGCATCGTATATCTCTAGATAAAATATACTATAAGGTAAACACAAGTGGCCCAACATCCGAACATAAACATGAACAACGTGAACCAAGTATCATCAACTCCCGCGCACAACATATTGATAAGTATCTTTAGATATGGAGTTGGTAACACCCTGACATTGGTCGCTAACCCTAGGTTATGCATCCTACTCTATCTTTAGCCATTTCAAATGTCGAGGTTACGTTCAACATCTTTCACACAAGCCTTCATCAATCAAACAGAACATGAGTCCAAGATTAGATCCTCTCATCTCGAATAGATGTCGAAACCACACATGTATCCCCATATCTCAACAGATCTTGGAATCACACATGGATTCCTACATTCTGAATAGATCATGAATATTTACATCTCCACATAGATTCCTTTCTTTAACCGCTTCCAAAACATAGAATCCGTATACTAGTTTTGAAGTGGTGTTCGGTAAGTAGAACACTTAACGATCCTAGACTCTTCAAGACTAATTGATGAATTTCTGGTAAACTCAATTCTGGTTCTTTAAAAAGTAAGTGGGAGCTAGAGACATTTCATACCAATACTTCTCCCTGGGGGTTTTTATTGGTATAAAATCCTGAAGCCTTTCGATTACTTCCTAAGTTAATATTAGATAAAGTTCGATAATCAACTACTCAATTATCCAGTCAAAACAATTACTTATACAAATCACGATTCATACCTTAACACACTTCCGACATTCCAACCTAACTATTCCTCGCCCAAGGGTGAAGTCATATAAGTTTGGGCACTGGTTGCTCCAAGCCTTGTCTAGAGACTCCATTCTTGATTCTCACAAATATATAAGTCTACCTCGTTAGCTTTTAGTGTTAAGTATAGTATTAATGATTTCCATAAACAATAAGGAATTAACTCGATTAACAAATTTTCGACATTTTCCAATTATCCATTCCTCGGTTAAAAGTGAAGCCTGGTAGGTTAGAGCTCTATTGCTCCATCCCTACCCGACATCAATCTTAACTCTCACAAATAGATAAGATTACTCCATCGGCTTATTGGTATTAAGCATAGTTAATTACTTTTCTAGTAAGTAAATAAACAATTATCTATTTGCCCATTAAGCAATTACTAACCCTTTTTTATATATATTTAAAATATTGGAAAATACTTATAATAGGTTTTAAATTATCCAAAATATTACTTAAAAATAACAAGTTTGAGAAATCAACAAAACTCGAAAAAAGAACGTGTTTTATTCTAAAAATTCTTTCTTTAAAAATTCACAACTAATTCTTAAAAATTCATAAATATCTCAAACTACTTTTAAAATACTCTAATATGAGTTAGGCAATACTTTTTAAAAGAGTGAAATAAATCGCTCAAATTTAAACTCTTTTTTGAAACAATTATAGTTCAAAAATCAAGGTTAAATGGTGCAGTTTTGCACAAGTGATGTTTTGGTCGTTTTCGAGATGTTACTTAACTTTTTATTATTAAAAATTTTAATAGCAACAAAAATACATATAAAACAATGCAAATATGAAAAGAAACTACCATGGATCTCTCTACAAAGTTCCATAACAATTGTCAGAAAAAAAGACAATTCCGAACTATGCATATAGCGACTATCACTATAAGTGCATATCTAAATCCAAGTCACATCTCAACCTACGTTCAACTACAACCTATGTGTTTTATTTGAGGCCTAGTCATATGTAATATAAGTCCATTTAAGTCCATTCCAAGTTTGTTCAAGTCCATGTACATGGATTACATATGTCACTTAGTTTTAAAGTAAAAAGTTACAACCATTGTTTTTAACATAAGTTAACAACAATTTAACCTACTTTAACACAATCAAACATGACATATGTGTGATATGTTTTTCATCCAAAGTGAGGTGTTAAATCACCTTTAATCCAACAATAATCAAGATCCAAGCTAACCAAAGTCCAACCCAAGCTAGCAACCACCTTTCCTTCCTTGCTTTCTCCCTCTTTTGCCTTGTCTTTCCTCCAACACACCTAAGGTGCTCACGGCCTAGAGTGATTATGGTAGTTTGGGTTTGCTTCTTCCACTTTTGACTTGGCAGAAGGGT
This sequence comes from Allium fistulosum, assembly GCA_030737815.1. Taxonomy (NCBI): domain Eukaryota; kingdom Viridiplantae; phylum Streptophyta; class Magnoliopsida; order Asparagales; family Amaryllidaceae; genus Allium; species Allium fistulosum. The sequence goes on from CM060902.1 coordinate 1,032,905,357, forward strand.
GTCTAATATTGTACTAAGCCTTGTGGCAAAGTTTGAAGTGATTTGGAGATGGTTTGCAAATTATTTGTTTTAGGAATTTATAGTTGAAAAAGAAGAGAACCCATTGAAATTTTAACTCAAAGCTTAGGAATATTTGTGATATATTTCCTAAGAGTGTACCCCTCCTTATATAGGCTCAAGACTAATGATGGAAAAATACCAAAAAGCCCTTAAAACCCTAATGACATTAATTGTTTCTTATCATGACAACTTTATGTCACTTCTCCTTTATTCATTTTACCATTATACTCTTACCATATAATGTCTCTTATCCTAATAGAACTTTCTAGAACATTCCATGCTTTTTGAAGAGAAGAGTGTGTTAATTAGTTGTTAATGTGTTCATTTGATCATTAGTTAAGTGAACGATAATTCATACAACTTATATTGATCGAAAAACTGTTTATTGATAAACCGATTTCTGGTCACATTATCGATTTTTCTTAGAAGAATGTATTTTTGTAAACAATATTTTAAAAAAAGTTTCTTATCATTATTGATTAATTAACTGATGTTAAACAAAGTTATAAAATCATATTTATAACACATAAACATATCTCAAAATGTATTGAAATTCGAAGACGAATTGTTCGAATTTCCGAGTCGCTGCATTCTTCCCCACTTAGAACATTTCGTCCTCGAAATTCAAACAAGAACGATAATCAAAGAAGATAGAAGAACATGATATATATAGCATCGTGGAAACTATACACAAACTAAACTGCAAACCAAAATGCATACTAAGCAACTCAACCTCAAGCGGTGAGTGTACTACAAAAGATATACGATACTAAGATAAGAAGAAATCCTAGTCTATAAGAAGCATTGGATGGATCTCCTTCAAACCGCCTTCCTTCTTCCTTGTACCACCCCAAGCATCCTTGCTCCACGACACTTCTAACCTTAACAAAAGAATAAGCACACAAACACTCAAATATCATTCATCCTTACTAGCAATCAATGCCTATGGTTTGCTCAAGTTCATGACTCTTCCATCGTCCAAGGACGATAACCTATTAAGCATACCTTACGCTCAATAGCCTTAGGTTCTTGCTTAGACGATTATTCATACTACCTCACAACAAATCAAAGAGTCATTCCCCAAACTCTTCATAAACCAATATAACATATCGTATAAATGTACTAAGTCCGTACGATGCACATGTATCATTCGTACGCAATATCTGATCTGATCACTTGCTCGATCACAAATATTTCTTTTCCCAATTAGTATAGGTCTCGTGACCTCTTTACTGCGGACTCCGATTTGGTTCCTTGATTAGAAACCTCCATTCTCCTTGCATAGCCATATACTATGATAGAAAATATTAGGATCGTATCATGAATCCCAATTAAATGTTCGCCTCAAGAATCGAGTGAAAAATCCTTGTTCGGACTAGTGTAAACCACCTCGAAATCATGTACTCGAATACTGGATCAAGAACAACAATGCGTATAAAACGATCTACGTACAACTTGCATAATTATCATATTAGTTTCTTAACTACACCAATATCTTTTATCACTTTCGTTTGTCCAACAAGTATACCTCTCCAATACTAAAATTATTTATGAATCATTTCATAAAAACATAACTTCAAGTTTATAATCATTTTATAACTTAAGATCATACTCATATAATACTCCATTACATCCTAAGAGTATGTAACAACAACAAATTTGTAACAAGTATGATTAAAAAATTTAAAACTAGTTTTAACCAACTATCTTCTCAATTCAAGTGTTATAAAAATTCAAATTTATAATTTTCACAAACACTTAACTATAAGTTTTATAATAATTCAGAAGTTCTTGGCTATCCAAAATCGTCAAAATTTCCATTTCATTTTTGACAAATGAAAACTACTAAACAACATATCATATTATGATGCACATCCATAAATTTCTAACGTAAGCCACATGTGTCGATGAAATAACTTAAGAAGAAAACTTTAGACCAGACACCTTTCAAATCATTTTGAAATATTATATACATATAACTTTTGTATATCAAATCTTACTTTGGGATTTAAATCGAAATCTGTTATACCAAAACAACTTTGTAACATCCCACACTTAGAAACCCGAAAATGAACACCGACGATGCTGCAGTCATCACTGAAATTATCTTCAAGCGACAGAAGTGAGTTTAGTACATCCAAATCATACTTTTGGTACCCAACCAAAATCATTTCAAAGTGTATTAGATACTTCGTATATTTCTACTAAGTATCCTGACCTTAATCTCCTAAACAAACTTCTCAATATTTACTTTTAAATAATACTATTATTATTTTCTCCAAAATCTTGAAAAACATTTTCAAAGACACCGGGATTTGAGTTCTCAAATTCTCCATCTAAATCCATTTTGTTTATAAACCACATTTCATAGACCATACTTACATAGAATTAATTCCTTATATAAATCTTTTAACAAATATTTACCTCCAAAATATTCTATCTTTCCTTTAGATTATAATAAATATTTTTTACTAAATTTTTAACTTCTAACCCAACATTTTCATTGAACGCCTTATAGTCAAACTGTGAAACTTAATTCACAAAGTATTCGTTCAATGTACTCACAATTACTATCTACCTAACCCATAATGTAGAAAGGTAAAACTACTTATAAACTGGTTGAGCGCAAGTCAATCATAAACAATACTTAATGTTCCTAACATGTTGAGCATGACTAAACAATCAAGCTTAGGGGATATTAAACTATGAGAAGCACTAATATCAAACCAAACATGAATATGTAAACTATAAACAGATAGTATACCCTCAAGAATCTGCTTTCCCTTATTAGCTGCAGAAGTGGAAGGTGTTAGAGTAAGTGGAAAAACCCTAGGTTGTTGCCCTATCTGAAGCATCGGACAATTCCCGACCCAATGAATTGGCTGGTGACAATTGTAACAAGTCCTCGGTACAAACCGTGCCTTCACCGTCTGCGGCTTAACCTTTGGAACCTTAGAAATTGGTTCTTGGGGGCACTTGCCCTCTCTTACACTCTCTAGCAAAATGACCCTCCTACCCACACTTGTAGCATTTGAAACTTGAAGTATCCCCCGGCGGTTGAAACCTGCGCTTATTGCTTCTAGTTGGTGTAGATACAAATGACTCTGGAGCTGAACCCTCGAACCGGAAAGCCATACTTATAATATTCTTCAATGCTCCTTGGATGTGATCTGTCATGTCCTTATATACCATGTCACACAAACTAATCCAAGCTTGGGCCTCGATGATAGTCTCGGTACCGTTGAACCTCTTTTTGCCCAATATCTCAAACTCACGCCATATCGAAGCAAAGTCTTTCCTTGGTCAATTTTGCACTACTCCTTCCACTATACTTCCCTCAGTATTAAAAGCCCTAGTATCCATAGTTCTTACTACCTAATCAAAACAAAACTTCTCTCAACATACAAAAGAATAGAGTTCTTGGATATGATTTTCACCCCCACTCTCTGCCTTTTCTTTTAGATGTAGTCCCAATATAAATATGGGTCTTAAAATTGAATCGTTTGCTTGAACCTCTTTACCTATCTGGTCTAATAAGTAGCTAAGAAGGGTAGAAATCTGGTATTTAACTCGGTCCTAGATTCTACTTTTATCAGATATCCTTAAGGTAAAGATGTCTATTAGTTGGCCCAGTAACATCGAATAATTTGTTTCGCAAACATGTTTACTTAATTTAAAACTTATCTTCCATAAACCACTTCATATATTACAAGCTAGATAACCATCGCTAGCATTCATAACCTGTACTACGGGTTTACATAATATATATACAATACTTAACTACAATACCTATCTACAAGATATGATGCTAAAGCTAAAGAAAATACCCCTAGCAACCACACCCCGATACTCTTACAGAGGGCTTTCTCCCTCAGAGTCCTCTACCGGCGGTCCTTCTAAATCCATGGTTTCTTCATCATTATCCAATTCCCAACCTAGATGGTCCATCCCTGTAGGTCCTGCATCACCATCAGACAACCAACCATTCATATTTTCAATCCCTTTGGGCTCTATCTCATCATTGAGATCTTCCCTTATGTCTTCCTCATTCGCCATTAATGGTCCTTCCGTTTCCCAATTAACATCATCGTTATTATTGGATACAAGTTCCTCCTCTTGATCCTCTCCCTCTTGGATTAGAAATTCCTCTTCTGGATCTTCAACCACCAGTTCCTCCTTTGGATCCTCAAATACAAGCTCCTCCTCTAAATCGTTAAATACTAGTCCCTCCATCTCCCGTCTAGCTACGGCATGCCTAAACCTTACTGCCAACCAACTCACTCTCTCTGTACCATATACCATATCCTAAAATAACAAGAACTCTTAGTAATATGTACTAAGATTTTTAGGAAACCCAGCGATATAGTTACTCAAGGAAAAGATACTAAGAGAAGATTACAAAGAAAGTGATATTTTTAAGGAAAGCTGAAAAAGGGTATAGGTTTATAGAAAATACAAATACACTCTCGTATGTATAATACACTCGACTCATTCTAGGGTGTCGCTTACCCTATATCTAATGAGCTATACCCAACCAAAGCCAAGGTGTTTGCTCAACCTCAAGCTCTGATACCAAATGCAACAACCCGACTTTCCAACCCCCAAATGTCGACACTAATACATCCATGGTATTCGTGTGTCGAGCACCTAAGTGCCGGAAAGACGAATTGTTAGTAAAATAAAAGAAAATGAATAGAACAAGAAAAGAAGAACACAATATCAGAATCTCACAACGAAATCGTAATATGTAATATCAAAGGAACGGTACAAAGGGTAACTCTAAATACAAAAATATCAGAGTTACTAAAGCCTAAGTACTATCATCAGCCTGGATAGTTAGAACAACATGTCCTCACAATGTAAATATATTCAATATTGAATTTACAATGGAAATAAATGCTACGATAGGTAGAACTCCAACCCTTCTCCAAAAGCTCCAAAGCGTACGTAGAAAAATATGGAAACATACACAGGGCTGATTCGAGTATTAAGAAAATAACACTCGGATCAGTCTGGTAAACCAACGTGAGAAACACAAAAATATATGTGTCCAGAATAGTAATTATTGGGACCGTACAGATACCCATAATTGTTTTTCCTCCCTCAAAGAAACCAACCATTTGTTAAGATTAATATAGTGATATTATAGATAATGTCTAGGATGTAGCACATAAATTATATAGCATAGCTGGAATGGTTACATTGGTTACATTCAACAGCATATTTAGAAAGTACAACCAAAATGGATAAGGAAAGTTCACATAATGGATTTTTTCACGGAGATCTCTTCGAGGAAGCTGAATCCAAACTCCATGCACAAGGATCAGAAACCACCTTCTGAGCATCGTATATCTGTAGATAAAATATACCATAAGGTAAACACAAGCGGCCCGGCGTTCAAACATAAACATGAACAACGTGAGCCAAATATCATCAACCCCCACGCGCAACATATCAATAAGTATCTCTAAATATGGAGTTGGTAAACCCTGACATGGGTTGCTAATCCCAGTTTATGCATCATACTCTGTCTTTAGCCATTTCCTATGTCAAGGTTACGTTCAGCATCTTTCACACGAGCCTTCATCACTCGAACAGAAAACAAGTCCCAGATTGGATTCTCTCATCTCGAATATATCTCGAAACCACACATGGATCCCCATATTTCAATAGATCTCGGAACCACACATGAGTTTTCGCATCCTGAATAGATCACGAACATTTGCATGTGCTCGAGCATCTTAAATAGATCTCGGATCTCCACATTAATTCCTTTCTTCAATTGCTTCCAAAACATAGAACCTGTATACAAGTTTTAAAGTGGTGTTTGGTAAGTAGAACACTTGCCGATCCCGAACTCTTCAAAACTAATTGACTAATTTTCGGTAAACTCAATTTTGATTCTTTCAGAAGTAAGTGAGAGCTAGAGACGTTTCATATAAATACTCCTTCCTTGGTTGTTATAAAATCGTGAAGCCTTTCAATTACTTCCAAAGTTAATATTTGGTCAAGTTCGATAATCGACTAATCGATTATCCAGTCAAAACAATTGCTTATACAAATCACGATTCGTATGCTTAACTCGTTTTCAACATTCCAACTTAACTATTCCTCGCCCAAGGGTGAAGCCAAGTAAGTTTGGGCACTGGTTGCTCCAAGTCTTGCCTAGACACTCCATTCTTGGATCTCATAAATAGATAAGTCTTACTCCTCGATTTTTAGTGTTAAGTATAGTATTAATGATTTCCATAAACAATAAGGAATAACTCGATTAACATGTTTCCGACATTTTCCACTTACCTATTCTCGGTTAAGAGGGAAGCCCGGTAGATTAGAGCTCTATTGCTCCGTCCCTACTCAACATTAATCTTAACTCTCACAAATAGATAAGATTACTTCGTCGACTTATTGGTGCTAAGTATAATTAATTACTTCTCTAATAAGTAATTAAACAATTATCTATTTGGCCATTAAGCAATTACTATCCCCTTTTTATATATATTTAAAATACTTGAAAATACTTATAATAGGTTTTAAAACATTTATCCAAAATATTACTTTAAAATAACAAGTTTGTAAAATCAACAAAACTTGGAAAAAGAACAATTTTTTATTGTAAAAATTCTTTCTTTAAAAATTCAAACTAATTTTTAAAAATTCATAAATATCTCAAACTACTTTTAAAATACTCAAATATGAGTTAGGCAATACTTTTAAAATAATGAAACAAACTACTCAAACTTAAAGTCCATTTTGAAACAATTGTAGTTCAAAAATCAATGTTAAACGGGGCAGTTTTGCACAAGTGATGTTTTGGCCGTTTTCGAGATGTTACTTAAATTTTTACTATTCAAGCTTTTAATAACAACAAATGTACACATAAAACAATGTAAATATGGTGAGAAGCCTCTAATGATCTTTCTACAAAGTTCCATAACAATTGTAAAAAACAAGACAATTCTGAACTTTGTCTATAGCGACTATCGCTATAAGTGCACTTCTAAATCCAAGTCATATCTCAATCTATGTTCAACTACAACCCATGTGCTTTGTTAAAGGCCTAGTCACATGTCATATAAGTCCATTCCAAGTTTGTTCAAGTCCATGTACATGGATTACATATGTCACTTACTTTTAAAGTAAGAAGTTACACTCATTGTTTCAACATAAGTTAAAACAATTCAACCAACTTTAACACAATCAAACACAACATATATGTGATATATTTTTCATATAAAGTGAGGTGTTAATTCACCTCTAATCCAAAAATTACCAAGATCCAAGCTAACCAAATTCCAACCCAAGCTAGCAACCACCTTTCCTTCCTTGCTTTCTTCCTCTTTTGCCTTGCCTTTCCTCCAATACACCTAAGATGCTCACGGCCTAAGGGGATTATGGGAGTTTGGCTTTGCTTCTTCCACTTTTGACTTAGTATAAGGGTTTATAATATTGTACTAAGTCTTGTGGAAAATTTTGAAGTAATTTGAAGATGGTTTGAAAATTATTTGCTTTAGGGATTTAGAGATGAAGAAGAAGAGAAACCATTGAAATTTTAACTCAAAGCTTAGGAATATTTGCGATATATCTCTTAAAGGTATATCCCTCCTTATATGGGCTTTGGAATGATGATGGAAAAAGACCAAAAAGCCCTCAAAACCCTAATGACATTAATTGCTTCTTATCATGATAACTTTATGTCACTTCTCCTTTATTCATTTTACCATTATACCCTTACCCTATAATATCTCTTATCATAATAGAACTTTCTAGAACATTCCATGCTTTATGAAGGTGAGAGTGTGTTAATTAGTTGCTAATGTGTTCATTTGATCATTAGTTAAGTGCATGATAGTTCATACAATTTATATCGATCGAAAAACTGTTTATCGATAAACCAATTTCCGATCGCATTATCGATTTTTCTTCGAAGAATATATTTTTGTAAACACTTTTTATAAACAAGTTTTTTATCATTATTTATTAATTAAATAATGTTAAAAAAGTTTATAAAATCATATTTATAACACTTAAACATGTCTCAAAATGTATTGATATTCAAAAATGAAGTGTTTGAATTTCCGGATCATTACAAAGTATTTAAATAAAGTTTTAAATTATTATTCAATTATTTAAATAAAAGGTTTAATATTATTATTTAGTTATTTAAAAAAAGGTTTAAAATTATTATTTAATTGTTTAAATAAAAAATTTAATATTATTATTTAGTTATTTAAGTAAAAGGTTTAAAATTATTATTTAATTATTTAAGTAAAAGGTTTAAAATTATAATTTAACTATTTAAATAAAAGGTTTAATATTATTATTTAATCATTTAATTAAAAGGTTTAATATTATTATTTAATTATTTAAATAAAATTTTTAAAATTATTATTTAGTTATTTAACTAAAAGGTTTAAAATTATTATTTAGTTATTTAAATAAAAGGTTTACTATTATTATTTAGTTATTTAAATAAAAGGTTAAAATTATTATTTAATTATTTAAATAAAAGGTTTAATATTATTATTTATTTATCAAAAAAAGGTTTGAAATTATTATTTAATTATTAAATAAAAGGTTTAATATTATTATTTAGTTATTTAAATAAAAGGTTTTAAATTATTATTTAATTATTTAAATAAAAGTTTAATATTATTATTTAGTTATTTAAATAAAAAGGTTTAAGATTATTATTTAATTATTTAAATAAAAGGTTTAATATTATTATTTAGTTATTTAAATAAAAAGTTTAAAATGATTATTTATTTATTTAAATAAAAGGTTTAAACTTTTAGATCGCTTTATTTCTCAAAAATCGAGTTTATTTAAAAGGAACTATCTTTTACAAAAGATGTTTTTAAATACAAGGGATATCTTTGCCTATGCCATTAAGTAGCCAATTAGCAGAGCTAAAACGTTGACACATTTTATGGAAAGTAAGTTATCTTGTATTTAGCACAAAAAGCCGATGAGTAGACTTTCCTCTATCTATGAGACCTAGAACTAAATTTTCTAGGCGAGGGATGGAGAAGTCAAAATGTTGGAAACGTGATAGATATAAGAGAGTTAATTTCGATAAATGGGTAAGGATTAATTAAGTATATGGAAGATACTTCATTGTATACTTGACATTAAATTTCGAGATATGGAAACTCGTCTCTATCCCGAGAAGTAAGAATGTACGTCGAGGCAAGGATAGTTTTCTAACTTGTCCGACTTTATTGTTAATCAAGGGATAGTACTGTTTGAAATTGGAAAGAGGGGATAAGTATAGGATGTCTTATTTTTCATATGCAAATCTATACTTACACCTGGAAGTGGATTTGTCCGCTATCGGTAACTTGACTAGTTTTAAAATTATCGATTGTTGATTCGAAGAGAATGGAATTGGATAAGCATGAGTTATCTAAAAACCACTTCAAACCAACTTAAGCGTTCAAATTGAAAACATCTGAAGGATGATGGGATTGAAGACAAAGATCTTTGAAGTGCAAGGGCTACTTGCTACTAATCCTGAGGGTGATTCCAAAAGGGATGTAGTAGAAGTAGTGCCTTCGGTTTGTTTATATCCTGAACAACTTGTATGGATGAATACTGGCATTGCATTGTTGCCTGGAGGTCGGTATCAGCATTCCAAGTGAGATTTTCTAAAGAAAGGTAATCGCTGCCTCAAGCCACACAACCGGGAATGACTAAAACAAGGGTTATGCTTCACGACTATATGGGTCACACCCATTAGGGTATGGTCATCACCGGATCTAGATCGATATTTCCAGGTTATATATGCTAGTGACTTGAGTGCGGTTGTTGACCACAACCGGGGTGGTGACTATTCGCTACTATCTAGTAAGAGGTAGGTTAGTCTTGATTTTCAGGGGGGTCCATGTGAGGCCCTCGATACATTTTTCTAGAGGTGTATTTTGGCAAGTGGTACCCTAGGTCATTGTATGGAATTCATTCTCCAATAAGTGTCATACGAACTTAGTTTATACCTATTATGCTGGAATGTAATTAATGCAACCATTTCGGCTATGACTAAATATTTATTTTAAACCCTAGACATTATTATAATATCACTAGATTTCCTATTGAAATGTTTTGGTTATCGTAAGGTAAAAACCCATCCATGTTTATGTATGGCATGGTCTTACAAGATACTTATATTTTTAAGGAGTTTTTATAAGTATAACAATTCGATTATTTGGAGTTTACTCACACCAGACCCACGTCTGACCCATAGTTTTTCTTTCTTTCCTTAAAATTCTTAGGTACTCAAATTTATATCAGTAGCCAAGTAGTCTAGGTTCTTACGAATGCATTTTGGAGGAGTATGGAGCAGGTGGCTTCGACGCTATCTATTTATTTTGTTTCCATTGTATATGCATAGTTATGTATCAGCATTATGCAGGCATGCAGTCATAACTGTCCCTGGCTGAAGTTAGTCCCTGTTGTAACTCTGATGTTTCATTTTGGAAGTGACAATATGTACTATCTTATGTTTTATCATATATGATTTCCTTTCGTTGTGAGATTATGTTTTTTTCCTTCTTGTCATTTATTTTCTTTTTACCCCGATGGCTTATCTTTTGGACACCTAGGTGATCAGCACATGAATACCATGGATGTATTAAGTGCCACCTTAGGAGTAAGAAATGCAGATCATTACAATACCCCTAACTCTATTAATATAGATAGCCTAAAATGAAGGTACCTTAGCCACTAGAGACCAGGTAAATCAAATTTTAGGGGATAAGTGACGTATGCAATATTATATTGTAGAAAAATACGAGTACACTCTCTTAACATATCTCCATCTACTAGGTTGCTTAACTCAAACCGATCTACCCAGTCCTAAGTGTTGAACCTAAGCTCTAATACCAACCGTTATGACCTGGCTTTCGTAATACCATAAACCAAAGTGTGGATATTGATTCTCATAGTGGAATGATAATATATAATATACTGAATATATACGAGCATAACATGATAAACAATATATATGAGGCTGTACTGATGGAAGTAACTGATAAATAAATGTCAACGCAGAAAGTTAGAATACAATATATGATACAAGTCTCATATATAAATAGCATATATGTCATGTACTACCATAATATCAAGTATATATCTAAAGTATCGATTTCGCCTCCAAAGTGCTCCAGCAGTCTTGGAAGCGTATCCTTGAAAGCACATGGCCTCCAAACTACTCAATCAAGTACCCACGAGTTATTATGACACAAACATACAAAGACAAAATGCAGGTCAGACATAAAGTCTGGTGTGAGAAGAACTATCTCAAAATATTGTATTTCAAAACTATATACAAATAAACAGGAAACTACTAAAGTACAGTCGGTCCTCTCCATAAACGTGGCTCAGGGATAATCCGAACTGCCCATAAATAAGTAAAGTAAACTCAACTCAAAGGTAGGGAATGTGTAATGACCCTAAAATAAAAATAAAATGATATATATTTATATTAGAAAATTCTGAGATATATATATATATATATAAGTATATATATATATATTGCATTAAAACAGAAAAGAATTTGGCAATAAATAAAATAAATGGGAGCTTCTGTTTGATAAAATGCAAGGAATTAAGGTAATTAGAAGAAAAATTGGAACTCAAAATAAATATAGCTTTATGTTCAAAGAATTATGTAAATATATATACACATTTAATATATATGGGGTGTTTGCTGTTTTATATGAAGATAAAATAAAATGAAGTTTAATATAAAGGTTTATATGTCTTATAATTGTGCCAGAAAATAATTAGCATAATATATGTGATTTTTAATTTAAAAGGGAGTTGACTGATTTGACATAAAGGCAGAAATATATATATATATACACATATATAGAATCAAATAAAAATTTCCGTACCATATTTATTCCAAGCAAATAATTTGGGTAAATGATTTTACATTACAAAGTATGGTAGTATGTATGATTGAATGGAGGTAATAGATAGGTAGAAAAATATACAAAGTAGATTTTCAGATTTCCTTAAAACTTATAAAAAGAAATAATAAACTGAGGGTCACATGCTTATTGCATGAGTAGAAAAGAGTCATGAAAATAGTATTGAGTGTCTAAAAATGCATGATCCCCGAAATAGCTAATTAAAGTGTGCATTTCCAATTTATGATCACACAGAAATATGATGTGTACATAAACATCTAAGGGTATCAGGGGAATTACCCATTTTCTAAAACCCTAGAATGGATTTATAAATAACTGCACATAGCCAAATCCATCACTCTCTCGGGATCAAAAACAAAATAAAATAAACAAGGAGAAACACTAGCTTGAGGCTTTGGGGGATTTGCTGTTCTAAGAAATTAAGGCAGTGAAAGGAGAAACATTATGTGAGTATTTATCTTTTGTATGCAATGGCATTAAGTCCTATTGCAGGCAGCCTAAAAATACTATGAGTTATTTGAATCTCTGAAATGATTTGTTATGGGTGATATGGATGTTTGTTTGTGCATTTTTGTTTGGAGCATTGATCTGTAATTTGGCTTTCAGAGTTAACATGTTTTAAGTATTCTTGTTCTATCATCATTAAACATGGATCAAGATTAATAGGGGAACATGGGGTTGAGCCAGAAAATATGCAGGCAGTCATATTTCTCTGATATATGAATAAAAAAAACTAATTTGGTCACTAGGGGGTAGTCAATGATCTGCTTACTTCAGGTGGAAGCAAGTATATGCATGGTGCAACTGCACCCTGAGGCCTTTGTGTGTTGGAATAATTTAAACAACCTGGGAGTTTCCATCACAATGCATACATAGTGTTCATTTGACAAGGAGTTAAAGACCATAAAATAAATAGGGGTAGGGGTTTAAAAAAATCTGGGTTATAAACTTTCAGATTTGGTGTTAGATTTAATCAAGATAAATATTGTTCATTGATTAATTGCTGGGTGAAAGTCTGGAGTATGAATCAGTGATTACTTATCCAAGATTTGATGAGGATGAATTAAAATTGTACACATGATTAATCTTAACTGACTGTTGTGCATTGTATAATTTGTTGAATGTGATATTGTGTCTTCTTGCATGAACCAAAACTTGCTAAGTATAAGACCTGTTAATCTAGGAAGGCATTGCAAGATTACTACAATTATGTACATGTATACAAAATTGATAAATGCTCATACCAGTGTAAACTGACCCTTTTGGTTGCCCTTGCAATCATCTGGGTGTCTCAAAAATTATTTGGGGCAGCTAAATGATTTGCTTGCAGGAAATTGAAGTTGGCTTGATGAGTAAAGAAGGCATTGGCTGCTAGTATAAATAAGAGAGACTTGTTTTAAATTTGCAGTTGCTTTGTAATGGAATTACTAGACAAATTCTATTTTCTGTAATTGAAGTACTTGTAGTAAACTTTCTAAGTATTTGGGGTTGAAAACTTGTACTTAAGTAAAATTCATTTTGAATGATATTTGATGGAGTTTGATTTTTATTGATTTTATGATCATCTGATTTGGAGAAAACAAGGGGATGGATATAACACATAAATATAAAATGTGAATGTAATGATCTCTGGTTTTATTGCCTGAGTTTATTCTATGATTTTCTTTAAATAAAATTACAATAGGTTTGACAAGATTTGAATAAGAAATACTCAAGTGGAATAAATGTATGCATGTCAGATAAATTGATACTGAGAAATATATATATTTGAATCTCTGATTTCTATTGTTTATATTTTGTCTTATGGAAATTAAACAGCTAAGGGGATTTAATTTTTGAAATGAACTCTCAAAGATTTTAGCAGAACATTCAAGTAAAATGAATTTGTGCATGGCAAGTAAATGATACTGGCAGGTGCATAAATTCTAGAAATTTGTATGGATTTGAGCATTTAAAATTTCAAAAAAAAAGATCTTTGAGAATAGTAGACCTAGAAGGGTAATGGACTTTGGATATTTGGTTGAACACCTATAAGAAAGTATTTTCCAGAAAACTTGAACTAGGCATAAGAAGGCTTGGAAATTTAGGAGTAGGAATTTTGTAAAAGCTTGTCAAAATGAAGGGTATGGGTTTGCAAGTGGTAAAAGGGGGACTATGGCTGGTCTAGGTGGCCATGGGTCAAACCCTTGGAGCCTGGAATCTCTCCATTTCAATTGATGAAGTGTGAGTGCATCCGGGACAAAACCAAGAAAAACACCAAGCAACCCTCAGATAACACCAAGCAATTATAGTGATATACCAAGCAACTAAAAATCTGTACCATGTAAAATATAGAAATGCAATCTAACTTCAATTGTTTAACTTGAGACAGTGATTAGGAAATCACTTTTAATGTTCCTAACTACAAGTAGGATCTTGAAATAATTTTATGCATAAGCCTAATAACTATCACAAGAACAAATAAATGCAAATAGCCTTATTTAGGCAGATTAATATTTATATATAGTCAGATATCAAGTTTAGGTATTATAATTTGCTAAAAATATACCTCTGGCAGTAGAATAAGATTTAAATAGGAAATAAGTGGCTTGTCAATAGCTTGTATGATATTTTGTTTTCAAATTAGTTTAAATTGACTCTGATATATATATATATATATATATAATATACATATAAATAATAATAAAGGAACAATTGTATATCATCAAATATATAATTGGTTTAATCTTTGTATACTGATATGATTATATTAGTAATTCCAGGGTCTTGGGAAAAAATATTTGGAAACTATATAAAAATTTAAATATAAAAGTATTTAGGGTTTAGTGGTGAGTCCCTCTTTAATAAAAAAAAATCTAAGTGATTTTAAAGATGAGGGTCACCACAGAATGATACCATAAGTTGCTCTTCTCTTGTCATCAATGAGTCAACACAACCAGTATAGTGTGACTGATATGTAACCGTATACCATGATAAATGTAAACCAATATACAAAATTACAAATGTAGAGGTAATGTAGATATCACAATAATATTAACAATGAACTAATATGCTACACACAACCTAATGGTAAATGACAAATAGAGAATAAATTGATACCCATTATTATTGATGGGTGGAGTCCGCTGCGGACAGTAGTTAATTTAATGATCCCTATCGAAGCATCTGAAATGCAAAATAAATACAGTGATAGAACAATGCTACTAACCTAGCATCTCCATAACCAAACTGAAATACAGATACATATAACTGATCCCATATCGAATTGCCATTAGCTACTACAGAGACCTATCAAGAGCCATAACTAACTTGTGGACTTCCA
The DNA here is from genome assembly GCA_030737815.1 of Allium fistulosum. Lineage (NCBI taxonomy): Eukaryota > Viridiplantae > Streptophyta > Magnoliopsida > Asparagales > Amaryllidaceae > Allium > Allium fistulosum. The sequence goes on from CM060902.1 coordinate 1,032,920,669, forward strand.
TGAAAACCAACACCTCAAGAGAGGTTGGCCCGTAGGTCCCATTGTAGCACCCAATCGTATTATGAAATAGTATATGACCTACTCTAGACTGCATTCCAATCTCTCTCCACCACTACTCTGGGACTACGTATGCAGGTCGTGTGCCTTAATGGTACAATGGACACCCTCACTAACGTCCTTTCCTTCCGGTTGTCTATGTCGACATACCGGAAGTGTATGTAAATGCTGAATCCCACGTACACCCTTCTCACACGGGTACACAACACCGAAGTATTATCATCCCTGTATGGATCATGATTTTTCTTGAAGTGCTTTGCATTACCTGGTTGCCACAAGACAGGCATACCAAACCAATATACACAAATCACCCAAACCATGCATATATAATTATATATACATATATTAATCACTTAAGCCACACACACACATATATATAATATATTTCATCCACTATTCGATAACCTTAAGTTAGGCATACTGAACTATACCTATCGAGGGCTACAACTGTATTATGGATTCCTCTAAAAACCAACACCTTAAAAGAAGTTGACCCATAGGTCTTATCGCAGCATACAAGAGTACTACGGAACAGTATACGACCTACTCTAGACTGACGTCCCAATCTATCTCCACCCCTACTCCAGGACCACATTTGCAAATCATGCATCTCAATGGTTCAATGAATTCCATGCACCAATCGGGTGCCCTAAGTTGAACACACCAAAATTTATATAAACATTCTAAACCGCATATCAATAAATATATATAATATCCCGTTCATCTTCTAGTAGCCCCAAGTCGGACACACCAGAACTATATTTATACATATAGACATATATAAATCACATAAATTGTATACATGTATATATGTATTCCTATATATATACAACCACTCCAGCTATATGGAATAAACAAAAATCGTGCACATTTACATAAACAGGAAATACACAACCAAAGTAACAAATCTATCATCTCAATATCGATAATAATCCACATATACAAACATATAAACAATTCAACAAAAATGCATTTTTCTTAAATAACCAATCTAACAATCATATCTTCTTCGTATTATTTTTTAGAAGTCTCAAACTTATTTTATAAATTAATACCATGGTCTATCAATCCTATTATAGCTTAATATCACTTAACTCTTCTATTGAAATTAAGTTTGGCCATTAATAAAGCCTTAAAATATCATATAGCTCAAGTATATAATATACACACACATATCACAAACCATTTCTTAGAGTCTAAAGTTAAAAAATCATTTTATAACCTTAATCAAACCCTATTAAATAATACAATACTTCTTTTGTAATTTCTAACTTTCTAAATCACCTTTTTAAAAATTCACTAGTTAGTTAATTATTGAATTACACTATAATAAAGTAATACCAAGGCTATATAAACTTCAAAGTAATTTTAATATAAGTTTAACCTGCCTAAACAACTATTTTAGCCTTACAGCTTATTTTAGAGGTCATGCTTTTAACTTTTGCTTAGTAGTGAAATATATAAAAATATTTCTATTACTAATGTAAAAACAAATTTAAGTTAATTAATTTATAACCATGTAATAAATTAATATCAACTCCATCTAACTCTATTCAATATGAATAGAACACAATATATATATATATACACGGATCTCAATCAATTATCCCGAATATCTGAAGTAAAATATATAATAATATTTCTATTTCAAACATAACTACAAATTAGAGTTTAATTAATTTATAACCATGTTTTAAATTAATATCAAATCCATCAAACTCTATTCAATACGAATATCACACAAATATACATATATATACGGGATCTTAATCAATTATCTTGAATATCTAAATAAAATATATAATAATATTTCTATTTCTAACATAACTACAAATTGGAGTTTAGTTAATTTATAACCATGTTATAAATTAATATCAACTCCATCTAACTCTATTTAATAAGAATACAACACAATATATATATATATATATGTGTATATATGTATATATATGGGATTATAATCAACTATCCTGAATATCTACTCAAACCAGTCCAATATATAAAGCTATGGGGATTTATACTGAAATACAAATTCAGGGTAATAATTGTGCTTACCTAAGCTAAAAATTACCAAGTGTCCGAATCTATTCCAACCCTAAACCATGTCGTAGATAATCTCCCTTCGGGTGTAATGGCAAAGACCGTGTCTCAATTGGACCTCATACGTAAGAGATACAAATTTTATAAGAATTTGAAATATAAACACTAATTAATCAACTTAATTAATTAGTTAATCATTATTTACCTTTAATCTACCTTCCCTCTTTCCTCTTTCCCGTGCACACTGTGCACCCTTATCCATTATCGTGCACACCTTCACCACCAAGTCTCACTCCCTACACCACCAATTGACAAACCGATTGCTTCGACATGCTCCTTTACGCAAGCTCTCCATAACGGACCACCTGAAGCCAAGTTCACCATCTCAATAAAATCGAGCCTTTGCATTTCCTCTACTGTAGCATGGTGGCTGACCCTCTAAGGCACATCGAACCCCGAACAATCGACATCGGGAGGTGAATGCCGCCACGAGCAACACTATGGTGCAGTCCACTTCGCCTAACTCCCCTTCAAACACCGCCTAAGTCAAACCACGGTCTTCAACAAGAAAGAGCCTAGCTACCTCAAGCACTGCCGCACCCTACACTATAGCAGCCATAGATATGAAGCTCTCATCTCCCTAAGTCCAACTGATCTAACCTCATCCTCTATTGCAGTTTGGAGCTCTTGAATAAATTTAACGAAGGAGGCAGCTGAACTAGCAAGCAGCAGGAGGAAGAAACGAAAAAGGAAAAGAAGAAAAGTCCATAAAAATTTCTTGCTGGATGAATATATATAAAAGTTTATATTTCATTCTCAAATAAATCGCCTTACATTTTGACCTCGTACGATTTCATAGCACATCAGATCGACACAAAATTTGTCGGTGCACGTCATCTTAGTTTTCCGATTCCAATGTTATAGATTTTGTCACTATCTAAGACAGTGCTTCAAGATGATAATTTCATGCATTTTGATGTCATGTTGGACATCGGATCGCCCAATTCTAAAATTATCTCAACCTTACGTCTCATAATGAAGCCCTCATCCCTAAAATACATGTCATTAGTTGAGATCCCCCACACCTATATTTTACAAAATATATGCAATAATACATAAATCGTAAAAATGTCGTTACTTTAAATATTGCGATATTTATGCTCATTTTGATTCACAATGTCAATCTGGACTCAACAGAAGTGGTCTTGAGTCCTTGTTCACCCGTTTGCAAAAATTCAGTTTTTTGGACCTTAAGTAAATTAACGATTCAATATTTAGGTTAATTATTTAAATAACATTTCATTGAAAATGCAGACTTTTATAGGTTGATACTCTCATATGGGGTTTAAGCTTAAGAAAAAGATAAAGAAACTGCTTAGGATGGTACTTTGCAGTACAAACAGGAAGATAAGAAGACTGCTTAGGTTGAACCTTGCAGTATAAACTACAGATTTTAAGATTTCTTAGTGTTGCATAATACCGCTTTGGGTTGTAATTTTCAGTATAAACTAAATAAACTTAGACTGCTTAGGGTTGTACTTTGCAGTATAAAACTTAAAGAACCGAGACTCCTTAGGGATGAACTTTGCAAAATAAAATAATTTAAAAACTAAACGAGACTGCTTAGGGTAGTACCTTGCAGTATAAGACTAAATAAAGGGTTACCAAGATTGAGAGGGGTTGCAACTTTCGATATAGAAAATATAATATACGAAACCAAAAAAATTATTTCGGCTGTAGTTCATTAAGACATGTCTATGTTTATGTTAACATATGTTTTACTATGACTTACAACTTATGATAGACTTATATTGATTATGTAACAAAGACTATTGTATAAGATAATCTTCTTTATACTTTAGTGGTGTGGTCCCACTGATAGAGTTAGGGGTGTGCCCTAGGGGCAACTATGTAATTTGTTACATATATCTAACTCGATAATCAATTTTGTTCGAAATAAAAGGTGTTTTTTCTATTATATACTTGATATAATATGTTATATTAATTAATTAAATCAAAAGTATATTTAATAGAAAATCCATAAATTGTATGTTTTGTAATAGTAGTTACAAAATGTTGTAATCATGAGTAATTTATCACAATAAAAACAAATATACCATTTTAAATATTCCTAGTCAAGATATATCGAGACTGGATATTGGTACATCCATTAAGATTAGAGTACATAACGCTCTTCAAATGTTAGGCAGTGTATTGCTTTTGGCTGCCGGGGGAACCAAGGGGTTACGTACTGATAGATATTGGATAACCATCGAATGACTCACTCGACATTTTTCGGTTGGTTAATATAACTAAGGTAAAATAGAAAATATCGATGTGACTAATTTACACGGTTCTCCCGACTTGAGAATGTTGTCGATCTTCAATATGAAAGCTCCACTTTGATTATAGTCAAATCATGGTACGACGTCCATCAAGCGACTATAGTTTGGTCGAGTGGAAATATTGGAAGTGAAGTACTATTCAAAAGAGGATTTGTCTCCTCAGTTATATGGGGTCAGTATCACGATCAACTCAAATTAACTCAAAATCAAAGTCTCTAGCCAAAGCATTTCAGTTAATAATAATTATTATTATTGAACCAAGGACTTTGTATTTGGACTTTATAGTTGAATAGGGACGATATTGGTATTTTGACCATTACCAAATTCCATAAGTCCAAAATGATATAGTTTTGACGAAGAGAATTAGTGTAAATAATAGTTACAACCGAGTAACGCTTAATAAAGTAAAATTAGACTTTACCGAAACCAAGTAAGCGATAAATTTGACAAAATATTACACCACCTGCTAAGCAATGTGTGAACGTTAATATTCAAAGTGAACGTTAATATTCAAATAATTCGATATTAATCGCTAACCAAATTTACACTTGACGAGTCACACAACTTAAACGATGAATTCTCCTTTGACCAAACGATTTAATTAATTTATAATTTTTATAAATTAATTAAATTAATTAATATTTATGAAATATTAATTATAAAAATTGATTATGATTTGATGAATAAATATTATTAAACGTATTTATAATAGTTATAAATATATCAATCGATATATGATACTGATGAACAATTAAATTTTATTTAATAACATAATATTTTATTTGGGCTTAAAATAGGTTTAAGGCCCATGATAGGGCTGGGAATTTTGGTAGCAACAATGTAACACCCCTAATTTTTAATAAAATTATTCAAGAGATATAATTAGATAAATTAAATAGAATAATGTAAATATTAGACTGATAAGGGGATTGAGATTTGAAAATTTAAATTAAAGGTCGTGCTTAATTAAATATAAAGAATGGGCTATGAAGGGTTTCTTATGTTAATTAATAAGAAAACAACTATCGTAAGCGCTTAATAGGCAATTGCTGCACCATAATCCCATTACCCTTAAATATCTCATTTTCTTTATTTTGCAAGATCATTTTTCAAAACACCAAAAACATAAATCAAAGAAGAAAAAGCAAGCCGGCCATTACCTATGGAAAAAAGGGGGGGAAATCAAATTAAAGCTAAGCAATCAAGCAAGGGGAATTAAGCAAAGATCAAATCTCAAGTTCCTTATCCTAATCAAGGTGAATAATAATCAAAACCATCTCTATTTTTGTTTTTAATGATCATTTGATTTCGGGTTTAATTTTAAATCTATTAAGAAGATTTTTGATGATGATATGCTTGAATTTCATGATATGTTACATTCAAACAAGTTTGTTTTATAAATGTTATGTACGATTTTAAAGCTAAAAATCATTTATAATGTGTTTCGAATGTCATGAGGAATTTATATGTTACGTAAAACATTATTTTCGAGATGGGTTTTAATTTTTATAATTTTCCTAGCTATGAAAAATTTATTATGAATTTTCAAAGGAAATATAAACAATTGGGTTTAGAAATTAATTTTGGCTATATTATTAAGAATTTGGGTCTAAAAATTATATATGTTAGATAACATATTAGAAGTAAATTTCTATGATTTTTGGGGATTTTTCCTAAGTAATTTACTATGGAAAATTAAATTATTTTAAGTGGAGGACTTAAATGTTTTATTTGTTTTGCTTAAGGAAGAGCTTATTTGCTAAATTATATTATTTAGATCTAAAATTAATGTGGCAGTTTTATTTTGGAAAGAATTTGAAAAGATTATGGAAACTAATTAAATGTTTACAAACATGTAGGTTAGTAAAAAAAGCAATTACTTAAAAACACATTAAAACAGTCTTTACCTAGAAATTATGTTTTGCCTTTTTTAGACGCTACCTTTCACCTTATACTTCCACCTCAACCAACCAAGTCGAAACTAATACACAAGGTATCAATAAGTTGGTGCGTAGTGGATTGGAGAAAGGTGGATGGTATGGGGTCGAAACCTAGCTTTCGAAGGGTTCAAAGCCATCATTTTACTATCCAAAGAAATGCGCTTGCCTTGTTTTCAAAAGAATGCTTTCGAAAGGGTTTACTATAGTTTTCGAAGAAGTCGTTGCCTTTTTGTTTAGAAAAGATAGCTTTCGAATGAGTTGCCTTGTTTTTAAATCAATGCTTTCGAAAGGGTAGTTTGAACCCGTTCGAAACCATGCTATCAATGCTTTCGAAAGGTAGCTTTTGTTTTATAAATTAATAAACCACTTCCTAAAGCTTTTGAAAGGGTTTAATGGTTTCGAAGGCAATTGCTTTGAAAGGGATTTCGAAGCTATCCTTCCAAATGTTTTGTTTAATGATTAATGCTTTCGAAAGGATGGTTCCGAAGCCATCAATTTTCCCCAAACTCTTTTATATGAAGGTTAATGGTTTCGAAAGGGGTACTTTCATTTATATTCACTCCGGGCCAAAAGATATTTTAAGGATACACCCAAAGGTTTCGAAAGGGACACTTTCAAATGGTTGCGAAGCTATGCTTCTATGTATACTTTAATACTTTCGATAGGATTGTTTTGATGGTTTCGAAAAGAAGGTTTTGATGCTTTAGAAAAGTTTTGAAAGTCGTATGTTTTGGGTGTTTTGAAAAGAAGATTTGAATGCATTCGAAGGAGGTTTTCCAATTGTTTCGAAGGTAAAGGTCTAAGGTTTCGAAAGCCTTAGTTTTCAAAATAAAGAACCCAATCTCATTTTAAAAGGAAAAACCAGAGCAAAAGTAAAGGAGATTAAAATTTCTTTTTTATATGAAGTTTTTGAAGAAGCTTTCCTTGATAAAGTAATAGGTTAAAGGGATTAGCCATGTTTCATATGAAAATGATTTCAAGGATATTAAACCATAGATGTTGGTGTTATTATGTTATTATGTTTGCTTCTTCTAATATACATATTCACTGTAAAATGGACCCATAACTGTATTTTGGGGAGAAAGGGCAGAATAACCAGTTAGGTAGACCCGGTAGTGAATATAAATTGAGTTAACTCTTGAATGAGTAGAATTGCATCTAGGAGGTCAGGTAGACCAGAATATAGGATGCCTAAAACACTGATTAAAGAAGTTGTTAGATAGACGGGTTCATAGTAAACCCATGAAAACTATGTTTAGAAAGAGTTATTAGCAGGGGCCAATAGGTTTGTAGTGAACCCATGAAAATTATATCTGGATTAAGTTATCGACATAAGTCAATAGTTTCATAGTCAACCCATGAAAGTTATGATATGAAAGAAGTTATTGGAGATACCAATAGGTTCAGGGAGAACCCATGGAACAATTAAATGACGTTGTTGGCAGGGGCCAATAGGTTCTTGGTGATCCCACGAAAACTATGAGACCGGACAGATAGTCTATTAGCTTTAAATAGGTTAATAGTTAGCCCATGAAAACTTATAGGTTAATAGTGACCCTTGAAACTATAACCAAGACAGATAGTCAAATGAATGGGGATGGGAAGTCCAAAATAATTTACTTGTTTGCATATCATCATACTACTTTAAATTGCCATGTTTTAACCATTATGGATGCAGGAGCACAACATATGGTTCTTAAATTTTTTGGATAAGATACTAGTGAAGGGAAAACATGTTTCGCTAAGCGGCATGGTCTCACTAGATATCTAAATGGTTTGAGATGGTAGGTTATTATTCATACCGGGCTTTATGTTTGACTCGAAGTTTATGTTTCTCCCTTAAACTCTCGGGTGCTCCATTAACTTTACCTCTTAGATGAATAAGCTTCCGGAGACGTGCAGGAGGCAAGCTAGTTAGTAGGAGTTTTCTTCTATTTTAATTCCTTTTTGTTTTGCTGTAAAGGAAAAATTGTTTAATTACCTAAATTTAGACTCCGATCATCTAGGGAGGCACCTTCAAATGTCGCTCTTGGCGTATGTTGTAATAATTATATTTTCTCTGAATGCGGTTCTTGGAATTTAGGATTATGTAATAAATTTGAAATGATTTGAAATGGAATGTGAAAGTTGTTTAATGATTTCAATTTTTTTCCATATCCATGTGTTTCTATTATATTAATGTATCTAACATTACCGTATTTGGTCGTTGATGATTAATAACTATGGATGACTGCAGCATCCGTAACCGTTACTTTTGGGCCTCCAAGTGGGTTATGTTATAAGTTGGTATCAGAGCATAGGTTTATGAAAACTTAAAAGAAATTTAAACGTATAAGATTTTCAAAGCATAATGCAATGAACCAGAAAATAAGATCGGGATTTGGGTTAATGCTATAGTAACGTACTTGTATTTGATATATATATATATACACACACATATATAAGTACATATTCCCCTCTATCTTAGATCGTTCTTCCGTATCTTTCTAAGGCTCAGTTTTATGAGAAATGAAGATATGGAGGAAGGAAATGGAAGAGGAAATCTCGGTGGATGAAGCACCACAACAAATGGAAACGTTCGACCCACCAGGAGGAACCCGGGTCGACAGGAAAATGCTAATCAAAATGTAGATGCCAATGTAGGTGCTGGAAATCCGCCAGTAGATATGGGGATGATGTATCAATTCTTCGTCAATCTGATCTAAGCAAGAGCAGCTGCTGGAGTTGCTGGGAATGTTGGAGGAGCTAACCCTGTGGCTCCAATTTGGAATAACTATGCTAAGTTGAGCAGGGATTACACAAGTCTTGATGGTAAGCCATTTGTGGGAATGGAGGATGCCATAGAAGTTGTGAATTGGATGTTGCATTGCTAGAGAATTTTTGCTAACTTGGGATTGAATGATGAGCAGAAGAGGAGATTAGCCTCTAGGTAGTTGCAGGGAGCAGCGCTTCATTGGTGGAATAGTGTTACTACCGGAGTTCCCGAGGAAGAGTTAACTTGAGAAAAATTTCGAAGGAGATTCGAGTAGAGGTTTTTGCCTGAAGTTTCTAAGTCGACATTGTTGAGAAATTTTATGGACTTGGTGTAGGGAGAGATGTCGGTAATTGAGTATGCCACTAAGTTTGATGAGTTGTCCCGATATGGGTATGCTACCATTGATACCATCATCAAGAGGAATGAGAAGTTTATTCGGGGATTGAGGCCCGAGATTGCTAGGGCGACCGTGCCATATCTCCGTGATCCTTGTAATGTTGTTGTGGAGATGGAAATCCAACATGAGGAAATGATTGCTATTTGTGGGAAGCAAAAGCCAGTTGAAACCCAGGGTTCTCAGGGGAAGAAGAGGAAATTCTTTAAGAAGAAGGGAACCCATAAGGGAGAAGCTGCCAAGAAGGCAAAGGCTGATTTGGTCTGTTTCAAGTGTGATAAGAAAGGTCATTATGCTCATGAATCTCAAACAGGCAAGGAAAAGAAGGCTGTAGAAAAGAAGAGCGTGCAGTGCTTTAACTATGACTAAGTTGGACATTATAAGAACCGGTGTCCAGAACCAGTCAGGGCAGTCAAAGGGAAAGTCTTTGTTGTTGGACCATCATCTACTAGGCCAAGTATTGCTGAGAAGGGAAAGGTTGTGATGGAAGGTACGCTTTTGATTCAGAGTATACCAGTTACTTTTTGATACCGGTGCATCACATTCATTTATATCTCAGTGTTTGGTTGATAGGTTATGCTTAGAACCCACATACATTGTTACTTCCTTAAGGGTTGCGAATCTGATAGGAGGGTATGCAACTCTAGGGATGAGATGTGACTAGTTAGAACTTTATTTGTTATAAGTTTGCATGCAGTTTGTATGTTTTTGATTTCGTAGACTTCGGGATCATTTTGGGTATGGATTGGTTGGGTAAATATGAGGCTAGGATATTTTGCTAGGATAGGGAAATATCGTTGAGACACCCTGATAGTCAAAACTGAGTCATATTCTCAATAGAGAATTCCGACCGAAGTGCTTGTGCTTTGTTAAGAGCTATGGAGGTGGAAAATGAATTAAGCCAGGTTCATATAGAAAGAGAATTTATAGATGTTTTTGAGATGGTTATAGGACTACCACCGAAACGAGCTGTTGAGTTTCGGATAAACCTTGTACCAGGACCTGAACCTATAAGTAGACCACCTAGCAGGATGATATCGACCGAGATGAAGGAATTGAAGATGCAGCTAGTGGATCTAGAAGGGAGGAATTTTATTAGACCAAGCAGTTCGCCTTACAGAGCGGCCGCAGTGTCCGTGAAGAAACCAGATGGGTCGTTAAGGATATGTATCGACTATCGTAAGTTAAACGAGAAGACGATTAAGAATAAGTATCCTTTGTCGAGAATTGATGATCTATTTGATCAGTTGTGTGGAGGCAGAGTATTTTCCTAGTTGGATTTAGCGATAGGTTTCCATCAGTTGAGAGTGGCAGAGGACAACATTCCATTGGCTGCATTTCAGACTAGATATTGTTCATATGAGTGGTTAGTAATGCCATTCGAGTTAACGAATGCAATAGCTTTCTTCGTGGATTTGATGAACCAAGTTTTTCGAGAGTACTTGGAAAGGTTCGTGTTGGTGTTTATAGATGCCATTTTAATATACTCTAAGGATGAAAGAGAGCATGAAGACCATATTAGAGTAGTGCTTGAGATGTTGAGGCAGCATCAACTGAAAGCGAAGTTTTCCAAGTGTCATTTTTGAAAGAAAGAGGTTAGATTTCTTGGTCACATGGTTTCAGAGAAAGGCTTGTCAGTCGATCCAGATAAGATTGAAGAAGTTAATAATTGGAAGAGACCAGAGATGGTGACTGAGATTAGAAGTTTTCTTGGATTTGCTGGCTATTACCAGAGATTCATTAAGGATTTCTCGCGGATAGCAGCACCTTTACTAAGTTAACCAGGAAGGACATGAAGTTTGTCTGGTCCGACAAATGTGAGAAAGCATTCCTTAAGTTAAAGCATTTGTTGACCAACGCACCCATGTTAGTGGTTCCAGACGGAAACCAAGGTTTGGTGGTGTATACCGATGCATGTGGGATTGGATTAAGAGCTGTGTTGATGCAGAGGGGTAAAGTTATTGCTTATGCTTCAGGACAACTTAGACCGCACGAAGTAAGATATCCTACTCATGATTTGGAGTTGGCTGTAGTGATATTCGCATTGAAGATTTGGAGACATTATCTTTTAGGGGAGAGATTTGAGCAGTATACCGACCATAAGTCCTTAAGGTATTTATTTTCTAAGAAGAGTTGAATATGAGACAACAGAGGTGGATGGAGTTTTTAGCAGCTTATAATTTTGGTATAGAGTATACTCCTGGAAAAGGAAATAAGGTAGCGGATGCTCTTAGCAAAAGACATCAGAACGTGGTGTTAGCTATGTTGGCAGAATGGAAAGATTTAGAAGCTTTGACTACTTGTAGTGTGTATTTAGGATTGACTTCTAGTTTTAGTCAGAGCATCGTCATGTTGTCCTATTTGGAAGTTCGACCAGTATTGATCGAAAGGATCCTTCATTAGCCGAGAATTTTAGAAGGCTTGAAGTTGGGTTGGAGATCGAAGATCTAAAGGATTTTAGTCTTGACCAGAAGGGATGGTTGAGAAAGAAGGGACAATTGTGTGTTCCGGATGTGAAGGACTCTAGAAGAGAAGCTCTTGGAGAATGCCATCAATTCAAATTTATGATTCATCCTGGAGGGACCAAGATGTATCAAGATATTAAGAGCTTCTATTGGGAAGGCATGAAGAAGGATGTTGGCTTATGTGTTAGACAGTGTGCAAGATGTCAACAAGTGAAGGCCGAACATCAGAAGACGAGTGGATTGCTTCAACCTCTAGAGATACCAGTTGGAAATGGGATTCGATATCCATGGATTTTATAGATGGGTTGCCAAGGTCAAATAGAGGAAATGAAAGTATATGGGTCATAGTGGACAGGTTGACCAAGAGTGCCCATTTTATTCCAGTTAAGTCAACTAGTACAACACCTGCTTTAGCTAAGTTTTTCATGAAGAACATAGTTAGACTACATGGATTTCTTCGTAGTATAGTAAGTGACAGAGATGCTTTGTTTACTAGTGAATTTAGAAGAGTTTACAAGATATGTTAGGTACCAAGATTAAGATGAGTACTGCATATCACCCTCAGACGGATGGGCAAATAGAGAGAGTCAAGAAAGTACTCGAGGATTTGTTAAGAGCTTGTGTATTGGACTTTGGTGGATCTTGGAAAGATCATCTACACTTAATGAAGTTTTCCTATAATAATAGTTATTAGACTAGTATAGGAATGGCGCCTTTTGTAGCTTTTATAGAAGGCCATGCAAATCACCAGCATGTTGGTTGGAGACTGGAGACAGATTAGTCTTTGGTCCAGATCTAGTTAGAGAGGCAACAGAGAAGATCGAGTTGATCCAAGAAAGGATGAAGGAAGATTAGTGTAGACAAAAGTGTTACATGGATAAGAGGCGTAAAGACCTAGAATTCTCAGCTGGAGATAGAGTTTTCATTAAAGTATCACCGATGAAGGGTGTGGTACGATTTGGAAAGTCAGGGGAACTGGCACTGAGATATGTTGGTCCGTTCCAATCTATAGAGAGGATCAGAAAGCATGCATATAGAGCAGAGTTGCCAAGAAGTATGGCAGGTGTCCATAATGTATTCCATGTGTCTCATCTTTACAAGTATGTGCATGATCCGAAGACTACTATACCTCCGACATGGTTAGAAGATTTGATAGTAGAACCGAATTTGGCTTTTGTTAGACAACCAGTTCGAGTTGTGGCTAGAGATGAGAAAAGATTAAGGAACAAGACAGTCAAGTTAGTGAAAGTTCAACGGAGCGACAACGAGAAGGACTGTACTTGGGAGACAGAAGATAGGATTAGAGATACTTATCCTGATCAGCTGTGGGGGTATGTTCTGTATTAGCTTTGTATATAGACTGTTGCTAGTTAGATAGGCTAGTATAGTTGTTAGGAGCCGTTACAGATGATTGCTATGTTTAGTATTTAGTCATTATTGAAATTCGAGTTCAAAATTCTTTAAGTAGGGGAGCCTAAACACCCCTAATTTTTAATAATGCTATTCAAGAGATTTAATTAGATAAATTAAATAGAATAATGTAAGTATTAGAGTGATAAGGGGATTGAGATTTGAAAATTTAAATTAAAGGCCATGCTTAATTAAATATAAAGAATGGGCTATGAAGGGTTTCATATGTTAATTAATAAGAAAACAATTAACAGAAGGGTTAATGGGCAATTGCTGCACCATAATCCCATTACCCTTAAATATCTTGTTTCCTTTATTTTGCAAGATTATTTTTCAAATCACCAAAAACGTAAATCAAAGAAGAAAAGAAAACCGGCCATTACCTAGGGAAAAGGGGGAGGGAAATCAAATTAAAGCTAAGCAATCAAGCAAAGGGAATTAAGCAAAGACCAAACCTCAAGTTCCTTATCCTAATCAAGGTGAATAATAATCAAAACCATCTCTATTTTTGATTTTAATGATCATTTGATTTCGGGTTTAATTTCAAATCCATTAAGAAGATTTTTTGATGATGATATGCTTGGATTTCATGATATGTTACATTCGAACAAGTTTGTTTTATAAATGTTATGTACGATTTTAAAGCTAAAAATCATTTATATTATGTTTCGAATGCCATAAGGAATTTATATGTTACGTAAAACATTATTTTGGAGGTGGGTTTTAATTTTTATAATTTTCCAAGCTATTTAAAATTTATTATGAATTTTCAAAGGAAAATATAAACAATTGGGTTTAGAAATTAATTTAGGCTATATTACTAAGAATTTGGGTCTGAAAAATTATATATGTTAGATAACATATTAGAAGTGAATTTCTATGATTTTTGAGGATTTTTCCTAAGTAATTTACTATAGAAAATTAAATTATTTTAAACTGGAGGACTTAAATGTTTTATTTGTTTTGCTTAAGGAAGGGCTTATTTGCTTAAAAAAAATTAGATCTGAAATTAATGTTGCAGTTTTATTTTGGGAAGAATTTGAAAATTTTATGATAACCAATTAAATGTTTACAAATAGGTAGGTTAGTAAAAATGCAATTACTTAAAAGGCATTAAAATAGTCTTTACCCAGAAATTATGTTTCGCCTCTTTCAGATGCTACCTTTCGACCTTATACTTCCTCCTCAACCAACCAAGTCGAAACCAATACACAAGGTATCAATAAGTTGGTAAGTGGATTGGAGAAAGGCAGAAGGTATGTAGTCGAAACATAACTTTCGTAGGGGTCGAAGCCTTCGTTTTACTATCCAAAGAAATGTGCTTATTTTCAAAAGAATGCTTTCAAAAGGGTTTGCTATAGCTTTCGAAGAAGTCGCCGCCTTTTTGTTTCAAAAAGATAGCTTTCGAATGAGTTTCCTTGTTTTTAAATCAATTCTTTCGAAAGGGTAGTTTGAACCCACTCGAAACCATGCTGCCGACCTTTATGCCTTTCGAATGGATTGAAGTCATCGGTACTTTCAAAAAGTAGCTTTTGTTTTATAAATATAATAAACCACTTCCTAAATCTTTCGAAAGGGTTTAATGGTTTCTAAGGCAATGGCTTCGAAAGGGGTTTCGAAGCTATCCTTCCAAATGTTTTTTTAAATGATTAATGCTTTCGAAAGGATGGTTCCGAAGCCATCAGTTTTCCTCAAACTCTTTTATATGAATGTTAATGGTTTTGAAAGGGGTACTTTCCTTTATATTCACTCTAACCCACAAGATATTTTAAGGATAAACTCAAAGGTTTCGAAAGGAGTACTTTCAATGGTTTCGAAGCTATGCTTCTATGTATACTTTAATACTTTCGAAAGAATTGTTTTGATGGATTTGAAAAGAAGGTTTTAATGCTTTAGAAAGGTTTCCAAAGTCATATGTTTTGAAAAGAAAATTTGAATGCTTTCGAAGGAGGTTTTCCAATGGTTTTGATAGTAAAGGTCTATGGTTTCGAAAGCCTTAGTTTTCAAAATAAAGAAGCCAATCTCATTTTTAAAGGAAAAACCATGGCAAAAGTAAAGGAGTTTAAAATGGCTTTTAAGTATGGAGTATTTGAAGAAGCTTTCCTTGATAAAGTAATAGGTTAAAGGGATTAGCCATGTTTCATATGAAAATGATTTCAAGGATATTAAACCATAGATGTTGGTGTTATTATGTTATTATGTTTGCTTCTTCTAATATACATATTCACTGTAAAATGGACCCATAACTGTATTTTGGGGAGAAAGGGCAGAATAACCAGTTAGGTAGACCCGGTAGTGAATATAAATTGAGTTAACTCTTGAATGAGTAGAATTGCATCTAGGAGGTCAGGTAGACCAGAATATAGGATGCCTAAAACACTGATTAAAGAAGTTGTCAGATAGATGGGTTCATAGTAAACCCATGAAAACTATGTTTAGAGAGAGTTATTAGCATGGGCCAATAGGTTTGTAGTGAACCCATGAAAATTATATCTGGATTAAGTTATCGACATAAGTCAATAGTTTCATAGTCAACCCATGAAAGTTATGATATGAAAGAAGTTATTGGAGATACCAATAGGTTCAGGGAGAACCCATGGAATAATTAAATAACGTTGTTGGCAGGGGCCAATAGGTTCTTGGTGATCCCACGAAAACTATGAGACCGGACAGATAGTCTATTAGCTTTAAATAGGTTAATAGTTAGCCCATAAAACTTATAGGTTAATAGTGACCCTTGAAACTATAACCAAGATAGATAGTCAAATGAATGGGGATGGGAAGTCCAAAATAATTTA
Organism: Allium fistulosum; assembly: GCA_030737815.1. Taxonomy (NCBI): domain Eukaryota; kingdom Viridiplantae; phylum Streptophyta; class Magnoliopsida; order Asparagales; family Amaryllidaceae; genus Allium; species Allium fistulosum. Next base: position 1,032,936,873 of record CM060902.1, read on the forward strand.
CTTGTTTGCATATCATCATACTACTTTAAATTGCCATGTTTTAAATATTGTGGATGCAGAAGCATAGCAAATGGTTCTTAAATCTTTTGGATAAGATACTTGTGAGGGGAAAACTCGTTCTGCTAAGCGACGTGGTCCACTAGATATCTAAATGTTTTGAGATGGTATGTTATTATTCATACCAGGGTTTATGTCTGACTTGAAGTTTATGTTTTCCCCTTAAACTCTCGGGTGCTCAATTAACTTTGAGTAGTTTGAGAGTTGAGGTTTTCAGGTACCTCTTAGACGAATAAGCTTCCGAAGACGTGCAAGAGGCAAGCTAGTTAGTAGGAGTTTTCTTTTGATTTAATTCCGTTGTGTTTTGTTGTAAAAGAAAAATTGTTTATCTGCCTATGTTTAGACTCTGATCATCCAAGGGTGCATCTTCATATGTCACTCTTGGCGTATGTTGTAATAATTATATTTTCTCTGAACGTAGTTCTCAGAATTTGGGAATATGTAATAAATTTGAAATGATTTGAAATGGAATGTGAAAGTTGTTTAATGATTTTAATTTTTTTACATATCCATGTATTTCTGTTATATCAATGTATCTAACATTACCGTATATGGTCATCGTGGATTAATAACTATGGACGAATGCAACATCCGTAGCCGTTAGTTTTGGGACTCCAAGTGAGGGATGTTACAAACAAGGGTATATGTGGCTTAAAATTTTAGTACAGATGTAATGAACCGTAAATTTATCACTTTGATAAATTGAATTTAGTTCTAAATAAAAGGTTGATAATACAAATAATATTGTTTCAAGTGATAATAAGTAATAATAATCTTGTTTTGAACAAATATTTACAAGAATATTTTCCTCGGGATTTCTATCGATTAGTGGCATCATATTTAAATACAGGTTTAATTAAGATTTAATGATTAAATAATTATTATAATTATTCAAATAATGATTTTAAAAAGGTTATAATTCATTTTGAATAGTTATAAAGTGATAATAAATCATTTATAATAGTTTTATAAAGAGATATATTTGATTCGAAAACATAAGAAAAAATCGATATCGCTTTATCGATATAATAGCAATTTTTGTAAATAATTGTTAATATAAATTTATATGGTTTTATAAATGAAGTGTGATCACTTTAATTCATTTAAAATGATAAGAAATTTATTTTGAATTTTTTTTCAAATATATATACGTTAAAGTATAAGTAAAAATGTGACCGAGAATCGGTTCTCCAATCGGCAACGGTTTATCGAACGAAAGTTGTTCGGAATTAATGCAACGTAGTTTATATGTCATGTACACATATGTAACATGCAAATTTATCCACTAACATGCACATGAACATATTTATACATACATATATACTTATACATTTAAAAATACATACATAAGACAAAAATATAAGATATTTTAAGTAAAGCTTCCTCCTTAAGCTAAAACAAGTCAATATATGCATACATGAGTGGATGGAAGTGATGTGCACATGGTGGTGGAGTTATTGCGGTGTCTAATAAAAGGGGAGGTGTGTTGGAGAAGCTTGTAAAAAGTGGAGTTTACATATCTTCCTTTACACACTTCTTTTTTCCTATAAATACCATACCCTCTTCTCTCCTTTTCCATTCATCTTCTTCTTCATATTTCTCAAGCTTTTTCTTCCTCTTTAATGGCTTCTAAACTAAAAGAAATAATGTCAAAAATTATTTCAAAAAGAAACTAAAATCATAAACTATAGTCATTTATAGTAAAACACCTCCAAACGATCCAAAAGCTCTTCATTTCCCTTTATTCTTCACAAACCCCTCTTCATTCCACCCTACCCTAGGCCAAGCCACACCCTAGGCCGTGCCATCCTCAGCTTCAACAAAGCTTGGTCGATACATTTAGGAGCTAAAATCCGAAGGATAGTGAGCTTCAGAACACGAATAGCGAAGTTATAGCGATTTTTTTATGTGAATCATTGGAAATCTAAGGTGAGAACTCCTAATTTATTATAGTATATATTGGATGATGATATGATGATGCAAATGGATGTTTAATATGCTTTGACCATTCAGTTTGGTTGTTTAAATGTGAATGTTGAATATATATGCAAGTCATGAACATACACGTCGATAAGCACAAAAGGAAATCACTTTCCTTGAATTAATGAAATGGTGTATATGGAAGTGTTAAACCTCTTATAAATGGTTTAAAATGTATTGAAATGTTGTATAAACATTCAAAAGTGTTTTGGTGAATTTTGGAAAGAAATAGAAAATTTGGTCCAAATTAAGGATGTCGTGTAACGATAGTTCGCGATTTCGCGCTATAAAAATCAAACTAGCGTAAAAGGTGGAATATAGCTCGGAATTCTTCAAGGTAAGAATTTTCCAAATTATTACATCCATATTTTTCAACTAAGAAAGAAAATCGGTATTTTGATAAGTATATTTTGAAATATGAGTAAAACAAGTTTTGGAAAAATCCTTAATTTGCAGTTCGAAATCCAAAACTGGATTCCTTTGAAAATGATGTTTTAAAATTGTTTGAAAATGTGAAATAAATCTTATAATTGTTTTCAAATGGTTTAGAAACAGATTTGAGAATAAAAGTGAAGTTTCAAATAATAAAAAGTTGTTTTGATCAATATAGCTTAAAAAAGGCACTTTCCGCAGCACTTTTTATAACTTTTGAATAATAATGTTTAACTTAACAAATCCTTTACAATTTTTTTATAAAAATGATTTATAAAGTGTTTTAAAGATGATTTAAAGAATTTTTGGAATGATTAAAGATTTAGAGTCGATCAAATAACTTGACCGCCTTATGGGTGTCAAAGAGATAGTGTATAGGATTCTGTTTAAAGTATTTTGGAAGGAGCATGCTGGAGGAGATTCTTGGAGCATGAAGCTGGAGAACCTAATGGGGATATCTATTTATCCATCTATCTATTTTTGTTTCCCACCATGTATAAGTTAGTAATGCCAACAAGTGTGGGAGCAGGCAGTTATAACTGTTCCTAGCTGGGTTTATGCATACAAAACTCTGATGTATCCTAATGATGGAAGTTGTATGTACTATTTACCTATTTAACATAATGTGAGAATTTGTATTTCTATCTTTTACTTTACTTTACCCCTGAAAATCAACTTCCCCAACACTTGGATTTACGACACATGAATACCGTGGATGTATTAATGTCGATTTCCGAGAGTCGAGGAGATGGATCTTCACATTTGGTATCAGAGCTGAAGGTTAAGCGAGAGCCTTGGCTTTGGTAGGGTATAACTCATTAGAGATAGGGTTAGTAATGCCCTAGAATGAGTTTAAATATTTGAGAGTGCGCATTTATAAATCTCTAAAAGGTATATATATTTCCCAAAGATAATTTCATCTTTGTATTCTAAAGTTATCATTCAGGCAGTAAGACATGAGTACTCATAGAGGACGAGGATGAGGAAATAGTAGCACCGCAACAACTAACGGTCGACCTCTAACCACCACTGTAGAAGAAATAGCTCCCGTGCAACCCCAGGTTAATTTTGCCACTCCGTGCAAGAATTATACCAGCTTAGGGGGAAAACCATTCAAGGGTACATAAGCTATTAGTGAAATACAAGATTGGATTAAATCATGCGAAAGGATCTTTAAGGCAGTGGATATCAGTAATGAGAAAAAGAGGTTTTTGGCTTCGTGGCAGTTACAGGAAGGGGCTTTGGCATGGTGGGAGTCCATTACCCTAAGCGAATCAGAGGATACTTTCTCTTGGGAAAGGTTTAAGGAGGTTTTGGAGGAGTAGTACATGCCAGCATCTGGGAAATCTCGTCTTTACCTAAGCTTTATGGATCTTAAGCAAGGCGAAATGACTATTGGGTAGTATGCAAATAAATTTAATGAATTATCTTGTTTTGGGCCGGCACTAATTAACACGCCTTTAAAGAAGAATGAGAAGTTTATCCCGGAGATGAATGAGAAGTACCAAAGCAGGATGACTGCCCATGTTAAAGGGTCCTTTATAGATTTGCTGGATATGGGATTCCGTTATGAAACATTGGACAAGACGAAGCCGATAGTAGCTCAGACAAAAAAACAACAATAACACCAACAATTGGAAGAAGAGGAATTTTAATCAAAATAGGAAAAAGCTAGGTCAAGGCAAATCTGGAGGAGGAGCCCAAGGTAACTTTTTAAAGGAGGCTACGTGTTATAATTGCCAATAAAAAGGACACATATCGACTCATTGCAAGAAACCCAAGGTAACTCTTTGAAGGAGGCTACGTGTTATAATTGACAATAAAAAGGACACCTATCGACTCATTACAAGAACCCCAAGGTAACTCTTTGAAGGAGGCTATGTGTTATAATTGCCAATAAAAAGGACACCTATCGACTCATTGCAAGAACCCCAAGGTTTATAGACCACCACCAAACTGCTATAACTGTCATCAACAGAGGCACATGATCAAGGATTGTCCGATCATGAGGAAAGGAGAGCAAGCCCAAGTCTATGCAAATAAGGATGAGCCTTCAACCTCTCAGGATGTGAAGGGAAAAGGAGTTTTGGAAGGTAATACTTTGTTAAAGATATTTTATTTAGAGTATTGTTTGATACAGGAGCTTCTCATAGTTTTATTGCTATGAAAACCATAGAAGAATTAAAACTTGAACCTAAAATAGTTGATACCCCTATTTGTGTGACAAATCCTATAGGCGGTACTACTAACCTTTGCATGAATTGTGAGAAAGTCCAAATTTCCCACTCTTCCCATAAATTTCCTTTTGACTTATATATCCTAAATTTTATTAGGTTTGAGATTTTACTTGGTATGTATTGGTTGACTAAGTATAAAGTTGTTCTCGATTGCGTTAGTAGGACGATAACCTTATGGACCAATTTCCGGAAGTTTATCGAAATATCATGTGAAGATCCTATCCCAAGAAAGGGAAGTTTTCTTTATGCATTAGACGCATCCCAGGAAGGATTAGAAACCATACCCATTGTTAAAGAATTCTTAGATGTTTTTGAAGAAGTAAAAAGATTACCCCTACATCGGGAAATCGAATTCCGTATCGATTTGATTTCCGGTACAATGCCAATAAAACAACGAGACTAAAGGATGGCTCCGAAGGAGAAGAGTTAGATAACCAAACCCAAGAGTTATTAAAGAAAGGATCGATAAGGCCAAGTCGTTCAAGTTGGGGATCAGCAGTGGTTTTTTGTAGCCAAATCAGATGGATCTCTAAGGTTATGAGTAGATTACCGAGATCTGAATAAACAAACTTAAGAACAAATATCCACTTCCTCGAATATATGACTTGTTTGATCAGTTACATGGTGCTCGAGTATTCTCAAAAATGGATCTAGCTGCATGATTCCATCAGCTAAGAATCGCGGAAGAATGCATCCATCTGGCTGTATTCAGAGTTCTAAACACTTTCTTCGAATGGTTGGTTATGCCTTTTGGGCTAACTAATGCACCCGCTTATTTTGTAGACCTTATGAATAGAGTATTTAGAGATGTACTCTTTAAATTTGTGTTAGTCTTTATTGATGATATCCTTATCTATTCTAAGACAGAAGAACATGAGAGACATCTAGAAATTGTGTTGGAGATATTGATAAATAATGTGCTTAAAGCCAAATTCTCAAATGCCATTTTTGGGAGAAGGAGATAAGATTCCTTGGACATATAGTGTCAAGGGATGGGGTTTCAGTAGATCCTGTAAAAGTTGCAGCTTTTCTAAACTGGAAGCAACCACAAACTCCTAAAGAAGTTCGTAACTTCTTAGGTTTGGCAGGATATTATAGAATATTCATTCAAGACTTCTCGAAGATTTCCTATCACTTAACAAAGTTTACCATGAAGGATGCCAAATTTATCTGGACTCCTAAATGTGAAGCAGCATTCCAAGAACTCAAGAAGAGGCTAACAACTGCTCCAATCTTAGCAATCATAAATGAAAATAACGGATTATCTATTTATACCGATGCTTATGGCGAAGGAGTTGGTGCAGTTCTGATGCAGGAAGGAAAGGTGATTGCTTATGTGGATAGACAGTTGAAGGTTCATGAGAAGAATTATGCAACACACGACTTAGAATTATTAGCTGTGGTGTTTGCATTAAAAATATAGAGGCACTATTTGCTGGGTAAGAAGTTTTCATAGTTTATTTCAATTAAAACTTTGAATTGACCTAAGTAAATAAAATTCCTCTTTTGACAAGGTGAAAAGTTTGAGCTCTTTACGGATCATAAATCATTAAAGTATCTTTTTACGTAGAAGGATTTAAACATGAGGCAACAATGTTGGTTGGAATTTCTCGCATCTCATGATCTAGATATTTTATACACACCCGGGAAAGCCAACGCAGTAGCTGATGCGTTAAGTAGGAAATAAGCTACTATTTCTTGTTCGGTAGTAACACCCACTCTTCTAAAAAGAATAGCCAATAACAAGCAGAAGATAGACAATTTGATAAGTTCATTAAGGCAACTGAAGAAGGAAGAAATTCAAGCTTTGAAATAGATAGTCGTGGAGTGTTACAGTTGAATGGACGAATTTGTGTCCCAGATGTGGAAAATCTTAGACAGGAAGTGTTAGTTGAATGTCACAAATCCAAATTGTGACGACCGCCCATGACCCCTGCACCGAATCTAGAGATAGTGCGCTGTAAAGTGTGCCAGGCGACCATGGACGATTGTCAAGGTAGATAAAAAAAACAACAGAATCTATTGTATTACTCACAGCGCATGGACAAAATACAATAGAACATATATATATAGTGAAGCTTCACAGAATAGAATCTCATCAATAAAACTTCATAGGAATTGAATACAAACATCTGAATAGTCAATACAACAAGCCTCACTACATATCACTCAGAGAATACAAAACAGCGGAACATCCAGTACATATAATAAGAAGATAATATGCAACCCTCCAGCTCGTCTTCGATATCAGCATCGTGAGAAGAGAACAGCACCTGTCACCTGCTACCTAGTCTGCCCGTCCCAAAAATGGACGAACAACCCAAGGCAATAAGAGTTAAAACATAAAGCCTTGAGTCAGACAACAGTCTTAGTGAGCAGTAAATTAACTAACAACATACCAAAAGAGCATAAAGGAAAAGGAATAGGAATACAACCCTCCCACTCCAACCTCTTTCTACAGTGATAGCCCCCAGACACACACTAAGTAGAAGCAAACATAGCAGAGCATACAAAGTAAAGTAAAGCAATTATCACTCGAGTCAAGGGCGATGTTTTCCAAGTACAAACCCCCAAGGCCTAAACCAAGATCAGATAAGCACCCAGAAAATACCGCTCTTGAGACCGAATGACGATACAACCAAACATCCATGACTCTGGCTATCACTGTTATCATTGCTTCGATATCACCGTTAATTGAATGACCGACACATTCTTTCAGCCGTCCGTCAAGGGCTAATGGAAACCCCGGTTCTAGACATAACTCCCGCACGTCATCGTGACCCGTGCCTAGGACTATCGAATCTGCCCAGAGTACTTGACTACCCAATCAGTAGCCTTCAGGGACTATCAAATCTGCCCAACGTACTCTTGCTTTAAGCATGCTAGAACCTTCAACAACGATGGGATCTCAGCCTTCTAGTCGTCCTCCTCGACAACTATTTCCATGCTAGCTCAAGCGCCTCTCGAGCATCCATTATCCTCAACCTGCTTGGAATGATCCCGTCTGGATTAGACCAAGACTATCTCATATCATACTTCGCTTCATCACATCCTCGCAAAGTCTCATCTCAACATCATCATCAAATCTATGCATAAGAGCTTCATCATCCGCTACAAATTCCACAAGCAGCTTTTCCCATTCAAGAGCCTTTCCCTTAGCTTTTGAATCATCCTCGATCTAAATCAAATCATCAATCATCTAATTCATAGCAATCAACCAAATCAAACATTAATCCAAGCAATCAAGCATTCAAATATGATCTAAGTAGACAATTATAACTATAATGGCAATTTCGTAATTAAAGAGTCGAAAGTCAAATAAGCATGAAAACATGAACAATATCTCTATAATCTTGATGAATGAACTTGCATAGATTAACATGTAGTAAAATGGATGTAACATCATCATGAACAATGGATCTATATGGATCTACACTTAGGATGAAGAAAATGTATGGAAATCACTATTTTAACACCAAATCGAGCCAACAATCCGATACACTCCTTTGGATCCGTGTGAGAGATAATCACCACTCACCAAATCACCAAAACAACTCAAAAGCAACACACTTCAGATCTGGACAGCGAAGGATCAAACTTGATCTATCACCAATCCGCTTCAAACGATTAAATCTCTCTTCGAAGAATGTAGATCTTCAATCTAAGCTCTTCGATCTTCGATTTGATCTTCAATATGGATGGAAGGAATCACTAGATTAGAGTGGAGAAAAGAAGTGAAGAAGTGTAGAAGTCGAGCTCTCAAAATGGCAGCACTTCGTCGCTTCGAAATCCGGATCCCAAAAATGAAGAAATGGACGAGTATTTATAGGCTGAAATCTCCCTAAGTCGTCCGCCCCCTATAAGTCGTTGCCGACTTAACTACCTCCGACTTATAGCTTCAGACCTAACAGACCATCCGACCTACAAACCCACGATCTACGACTTAGGAAAATACCACAACCTAACAGCATCCGACTTAACTGGGTCTCCGACTTAACAGGGTAGCCGACCTACGACTTAACACATGAAACGAGCTAACACTTAAGTCGTCTGGACGACTTAACTAACAAAGGTTACTTACGACCTAACTAACACAGCACCCCATAGGTCGCTTACGACCTTACTACTAAAACACATGCGACTTAATCAGGGGATACATCTTAACACACAATCGCGACCTAACTGGTGATACGACTTACGACCTATCTCTGGCCGACTTAACACAGTAGCCGACCTAACTCTTAACGACTCATCACTCTATCTCCTTAACTTGGCCACGACTCAACTGAGTTACAACTTAACTGCTAGACTTAGGTCGCTCACATCCTATCTCCAAACTCCTAAGTCGTTAACTCGGTCAGCCGACTTAACACTTAACTCGGTCACGACTTAATTTCCTTAGGTCGCTAACTCGCCCCAGTTTGCTTATGCCGCAACTCTTAGGTCGGTCAAGTCCTATAGGTCGTTCCAAACCACCCTACGACCTAAACCAATATGCTAACTACTAGTTCTCCTTAGGTCGCTGTCGACCTAACCCTTAAGACATTCTACCCTAAGTCGGTCACAACTTAGGACTTAACCAAATTCTACCCAAAATCTGAAACGACTTAACAACTATAAAAATTCCAGATTTCAACGAACTTTTCGATCCGTAAAAATACGGGTCGTTACATTCTCTCCCCCTTAGGAATTTCGCCCCCGAAATTCCAAACAATCAAAGCAATCAAAGACTATTCTGTACGCCTACCATCCATAGCAATCAACAAACCATGCATCCAATTCTAGCTTAGCGTACAGAGTTCTAAAACTAGCACAAGTTACAATATCGTGAGATGACACGACACCTTAGGGCCATACCTTGAAGAGTTCAGGATGAGCTGCCTTCATCCTCTCTTCCACCTCCCACGTACAGTCGTTATCATCATCACTCCATTGTATCTTGAGCAACTTAACTACCTTCCTCCTAAGCTGTTTCGTGTCGGTTTCCACAACACGAAGCGGCTTACGAGGTCTTCTATCGACTGGATCAACTTCGAAATCTTCACAGCTATCAGCAGGAACCACTGTATTCGAGTCGTGCACATACTTCCGTAGATACGAGATAGGAAAAACATTGTGCACACTCGACATCTTCTTCGGTAACTCCAATCTGTAAGCGAGCTTTCCAATTCGCTCGATGATCGTGAATGGTCCAACAAATCTCGGAGTCAATTTTCCTTTCTTCCCGAATCGAATAACATTCTTCAGTGGAGAAATCTTCACAAAAACCATCTCGCCTACGTCGAATTCCAAATCCTTACGACGCTTATCGGCATAACTCTTCTGACGGTCTTGGGCTGCCTTCATTCGTTGCCGAATGATCTCTATGCAATCTGAAGTCTGTCGAATCATTTCCGGCCCAAGTATCAACTTTTCTCCGGTCTCTAACCAACATGTCGGAGAGTTACACGGTCTTCCATACAATGCCTCATACGGTGCCATACCAATGCTTGACTGGTAACTGTTGTTGTATGAAAATTCCACCAAATGAAGATGATCTTCCCATGATCCTCCGAAGTCCAAAACACAAGCTCTAAGAAGATCTTCCAAAACTCGGTTGACTCTCTCGGTCTGACCATCTGTTTGAGGATGATAAGCTGTACTCAAACACAACTCGGTTCCCAAAACTTCCTGGAAGCTCTTCCAAAATCCACTAGTGAACAACGGGTCTCGATCGCTCACTATACTCTTCGGAATACCATGGAATCGAACTATCCACTTAACATACAACTCAGCCAACTTTGATGCAGTCCTAGTCGATCGAACAGGAATGAATCTTGCACTCTTAGTCAGACGATCCACAATGACCCAAATCCCTTCATTTCCCGTTCTGGTTCTAGGTAGTCCATCAATAAAATCCATCGACACTTGCTCCCACTTCCATGTAGGAACTTCTAATGGCTGAAGCAATCCACTTGGCTTCTTCTGTTCGGCCTTTACTAACTGGCAGTTCATACACTTGGAAATAAAATTTCCAACATCCTTCTTCATACCTTCCCAGTAGTAGGTTCTCTTCATATCCTGATACATCTTATTTCCACCTGGATGAATTGTCAACTTCGAGTGATGACTTTCCCTCAGAACTTCATCTCTCAATTCATCCCTATCGAGAACAACTAGTCGTCCTTGCTTCCGAAGCCAACCATCTCGATCGATCTCGAATCCTTTATCCTTTCCTGGTTCCAATCCAGATTCCAAATCACGGATAATCTTGACAAGCTTATCATCTCGCTTTTGGCTCTCGCCAATCCTTTCCACAAGAGTCGGTCTTATCGATAAGTTTGCCAACATCTCAGGTTCCAATTCACATCTGGGCCTAAAGTCAAATCCAGCTACATACTCGAGACTCTTCCATTCAGAAAACATGGCTCCCAATCCCGCATGTCTTCGACTTAACGCATATGCCACTGCGTTACCTTTTCCCGGAGTATAAGCTATACCAAAATCATATGATGCCAAAAACTCTAGCCAACGTTGCTGCCGAAGATTCAAATCCTTTTGGGAGAAAAGATACTTCAACGACTTATGATCTGTAAATAACTCGAATCGAACTCCCAATAGATAATGTCTCCACATCTTCAGAGCAAAAACAATCGCCGCTAACTCCAAATCATGAGTCGGGTAATTCCTTTCATGCGGCTTCAGTTGTCGACTTGCATACGCAACAACTTTCTCCTTCTGCATCAGCACTGCTCCAAGTCCAGTACCACATGCGTCGGTGTAAACCACCATCTCATCATTCCCACTTGGAATAGTCAAAACAGGAGCACTTGTCAATCTCTCTTTCAGGATTCCGAAAGCTTGCTCACACTTAGCTTCCCATCTGAACACTTGGTTATTCTTCGTCAATCCTGTTAACGGTGCAGCTATCTTGGAGAAGTCTTTGATAAACCGTCGATAATATCCTGCTAATCCAAGAAAACTTCTCACATCAGATGCATTCTTAGGTCTAACCCAATCCTAGATTGCTGCCACCTTAGCAGGATCAACCGCTATTCCACTTCCAGAAATCACATGGCCTAAGAACCTCACTTCACTCTTCCAGAAGTGACACTTCGAAAACTTAGCCTTCAGCTGATGTTTCCGCAAGATTTCCAAAACAATACGCAAGTGCGTCTTGTGCTCTTCTTCAGTTCTAGAATAAATCAGAATATCATCCACGAACACAAGTACAAACTTGTTCAACTGATCTCTGAACACTCTATTCATAAGATCCACAAAATATGCTGGCACGTTAGTCAATCCAAACGGCATTACCAGCCACTCAAAGAAACCGGATGGTGTCCTAAAAGCTGTCTTCGGCACACTATCCTTAGCCACTCTCAACTGGTGAAATCCCATTGCCAAATCCATTTGAGAAAACACCTTGGCTTCGTGAAGCTGATCAAACAAGTCATCTATTCTCGGCAATGGATACTTGTTCTTCTTAGTCACCTTATTCAGCTCACGATAATCCACACACAATCTCAACGACCCATCTGCCTTAGTTGCAAACACAACTGGTGCACCCCACTCGGACACACTACGCCGAATGAATCCTTTCTGCAAAAGATCATCAACTTGCACCCTCAACTCTTGCTGTTCCCTAGGCGCCATCCGCCTAAGAGGCATCACAACAGGTCTTGCTCCTTCAACTAGATCTATACGAAACTCGATCTCTCTATGCGGCGGCAACCCTTTGACTTCGTCAAAGACATCCTCGAACCCATTCGCGATTGGCACTAATGACATTCCATCCCGTGGAACAACTAGCGAATACATGAAGCTCATGAAGAGGCCTTCTTCATGCTTACATCGTATCACAATCTTTCGCCCCTCCACATTCTCGACTGTCACCTCCAACCTTTCGCAATCAACCTTTGCCGCATACCTCCTAAGCCAGTCCATACCCAAAATAACTCCGAACCCCGCAAAGTTCAGAACAAAACAATCACAAACAAAAGAGCAACCATGACTCGATACAATCAGACCATGGCATAACATACACAAACAAGACGAACCCCCAACTGGATTAGTCACAACCAATGGCCTATCAACAATATCCGGTTCTAAACCCAACCGGCCTACAAGTTCATTACAAACAAACGAATGCGACGCCCCAGTATCAAACAGAACTCTAACTGGAACACCACAAATGGAGAGAGTACCTTGAACCACCACACTCTTTCCTTTCTCTTCAGCGGTAGGAGCTTTCGAAGACGACGGAACAGCTCCCAAAGCATAAGCTTGCACAATCTGCCTGTCCTTCCGCGGTTCTGGACAATCCTTCCTGAAATGCCCCGGCTTGTCACAGTTGTGACACTTCATCGGTACCTTCGGATTCTTACAATCCCTAGAGAAATGGCCCTTCTGCTGACAATTGTAGCAAGTCACTTCGCCCTTTGGCTTCTTCTGGCCATCCTTACCCTTCTGCTGTTGCTGCTTCCTCTTCTTGTTTCCACCCTGTTGTGGTTTAGACTCTCCTCTGGTCACAGCAACAACAGATCCTTCCTTAGGAAACAGACTCTCATGCCTGAGAGCTTTCTCCACAAGCTTCTCAAATGAATCGTCCAAATGATCCACCAACTGCCTCCCAAGATAACTGTCCAAGCCTGTCACAAACTTCTCATTCTTCTGATATGCAGATTCAATATACGACCAGGCATACTTGGACAATGCTTCAAACTCAGAAACATACTCAAGAACTGGTCTTCCACCTTGCTTGAGCTCCACAAATTTCTTGAACAGAACAGACTTCTGAGCAGTAGAAATGAACTTAGCTTCAAACCTGACTTGGAATTGCTCCCAAGTAATCTCTTCCTCTGGAGTATTGATGGTAATAGAGTTCCACCAATCAGAAGCTCTCCCTTGAAGCTGTCTTGATGCTAACTTCCTCTTAGTTGCATCCTCAATTCCCAAATCACCAAAAATCCTTCTACAAGCATCTATCCACCTCTGGACCTCAATAGTTGATTCCGTTCCCAAGAAAACCTTTCCTCCAAGAGCAGTATAGTCCTTGCACAACTTAGCAAAATCCACTGGTTTCGGAGTTTGGACTTGAACCCCAACATCTACTACTGCCCCCAGAACTGGTATCCTTCTCATGATCGAAGTCATCATAGCTTCGAACATAGCTGCATAATCCACAGCTCCCTCAGTAGCACAGCCTTCCCTAGCAGCTGGTCTCCCTCTTCGACTCATTCTCAATATCTATAAAAAGGAATGATCAGAACATCTAGAGAAACAACTGCATAAAGGACTCAAACTCAACTAAGCTACTATATTATATATAGTATTCATTCATCAAAATACAATTACGTCTCTCATACGTAGTTACGTCAGCGAGCGTTGGGTAAAATCGATTAACCAATGCTCTGATACCAAATGTGACGACCGCCCATGACCCCTGCACGGAATCTAGAGATAGTGCGCTGTAAAGTGTGCCAGGCGACCATGGACGATTGTCAAGGTAGATAAAAAAACAACAGAATCTATTGTATTACTCACAGCGCATGGACAAAATACAATAGAACATATATATATAGTGAAGCTTCACAGAATAGAATCTCATCAATAAAACTTCATAGGAATTGAATACAAACATCTGAATAGTCAATACAACAAGCCTCACTACATATCACTCAGAGAATACAAAACAGCGGAACATCCAGTACATATAATAAGAAGATAATATGCAACCCTCCAGCTCGTCTTCGATATCAGCATCGTGAGAAGAGAACAGCACCTGTCACCTGCTACCTAGTCTGCCCGTCCCAAAAATGGACGAACAGCCCAAGGCAATAAGAGTTAAAACATAAAGCCTTGAGTCAGACAACAGTCTTAGTGAGCAGTAAATTAACTAACAACATACCAAAAGAGCATAAAGGAAAAGGAATAGGAATACAACCCTCCCACTCCAACCTCTTTCTACAGTGATAGCCCCCAAACACACACTAAGTAGAAGCAAACATAGCAGAGCATACAAAGTAAAGTAAAGCAATTATCACTCGAGTCAAGGGCGATGTTTTCCAAGTACAAACCCCCAAGGCCTAAACCAAGATCAGATAAGCACCCAGAAAATACCGCTCTTGAGATCAAATGACGATACAACCAAACATCCATGACTCTGGCTATCACTGTTATCATTGCTTCGATATCACCGTTAATTGAATGACCGGCACATTCTTTCAGCCGTCCGTCAAGGGCTAATGGAAACCCCGGTTCTAGACATAACTCCCGCACGTCATCGTGACCCGTGCCTAGGACTATCGAATCTGCCCAGAGTACTTGACTACCCAATCAGTAGCCTTCAGGGACTATCAAATCTGCCCAACATACTCTTGCTTTGAGCATGCTAGAACCTTCAACAACGATGGGATCTCAGCCTTCTAGTCGTCCTCCTCGACAACTATTTCCATGCTAGCTCATATCATCCTCAACCTGCTTGGAATGATCCCGTCTGGATTAGACCAAGACTATCTCATATCATACTTCGCTTCATCACATCCTCGCAAAGTCTCATCTCAACATCATCATCAAATCTATGCATAAGAGCTTCATCATCCGCTACAAATGCCACAAGCAGCTTTTCCCATTCAAGAGCCTTTCCCTTAGCTTTTGAATCATCCTCGATCTAAATCAAATCATCAATCATCTAATTCATAGCAATCAACCAAATCAAACATTAATCCAAGCAATCAAGCATTCAAATATGATCTAAGTAGACAATTATAACTATAATGGCAATTTCGTAATTAAAGAGTCGAAAGTCAAATAAGCATGAAAACATGAACAATATCTCTATAATCTTGATGAATGAACTTGCATAGATTAACATGTAGTAAAATGGATGTAACATCATCATGAACAATGGATCTATATGGATCTACACTTAGGATGAAGAAAATGTATGGAAATCACTATTTTAACACCAAATCGAGCCAACAATCCGATACACTCCTTTGGATCCGTGTGAGAGATAATCACCACTCACCAAATCACCAAAACAACTCAAAAGCAACACACTTCAGATCTGGACAGCGAAGGATCAAACTTGATCTATCACCAATCCGCTTCAAACGATGAAATCTCTCTTCGAAGAATGTAGATCTTCAATCTAAGCTCTTCGATCTTCGATTTGATCTTCAATATGGATGGAAGGAATCACTAGATTAGAGTGGAGAAAAGAAGTGAAGAAGTGTAGAAGTCGAGCTCTCAAAATGGCAGCACTTCGTCAGTTCGAAATCCGGATCCCAAAAATGAAGAAATGGACGAGTATTTATAGGCTGAAATCTCCCTAAGTCGTCCGCCCCCTATAAGTCGTTGCCGACTTAACTACCTCTGACTTATAGCTTCAGACCTAACAGACCATCCGACCTACAAACCCACGATCTACGACTTAGGAAAATACCACAACCTAACAGCATCCGACTTAACTGGGTCTCCGACTTAACAGGGTAGCCGACCTACGACTTAACACATGAAACGAGCTAACACTTAAGTCGTCTGGACGACTTAACTAACAAAGTTTACTTATGACCTAACTAACACAGCACCCCATAGGTCGCTTACGACCTTACTACTAAAACACACGCGACTTAATCAGGGGATACATCTTAACACACAATCGCGACCTAACTGGTGATACGACTTACGACCTATCTCTGGCCGACTTAACACAGTAGCCGACCTAACTCTTAACGACTCATCACTATATCTCCTTAACTCGGCCATGACTCAACTGAGTTACAACTTAACTGCTAGACTTAGGTCGCTCACATCCTATCTCCAAACTCCTAAGTCGTTAACTCGGTCAACCGACTTAACACTTAACTCGGTCACGACTTAATTTCCTTAGGTCGCTAACTCGCCCCAGTTTGCTTATGCCGCAACTCTTAGGTCGGTCAAGTCCTATAGGTCGTTCCAAACCACCCTACGACCTAAACCAATACGCTAACTACTGGTTCTCCTTAGGTCGCTGCCGACCTAACCCTTAAGACATTCTACCCTAAGTCGGTCACGACTTAGGACTTAACCAAATTCTACCCAAAATCTGAAATGACTTAACAACGATAAAAATTCCAGATTTCAACGAACTTTTCGATCCGTAAAAATACGGGTCGTTACACAAATTTAGCATTCATCCAGGAGTTAACAAATGTACAAAGATATGAAGCATGCATTTTGGTGGAAAAGCATGAAAAGGGCATATCCATTTATGTTAGCAGATGCGCCAATTGTCAAAAAGTAAAAAGCGACCAATAGAATGTTGCAGGGTTACTTAAACCGCTAGAAATTCCAGTTTGGAAGTGGGATCAAATATCAATGGATTTCATTGATGGCTTACCTCGAACGAGGAAAGGGAACAAAGACATTTGGGTTATCAAAGATCGACTCACTAAAAGTGCACACTTCATTCCAGTTAAGCCAACAAGGACCGCTGCAACCCTTGTTGATATATATATATATATATATATATATATGAAGAAGATTATAAGATTGCATGGAATTCCGAGCAGTATAGTAAGTGATCGAGATCCAATCTTTACTAGTCAGTTTTGGGAAGCATTACAGACGGCTTTGGGAACAAGGCTGAATATAAGCACTGCCTATCACCCCCAAAATGATGGATAGACGGAGAGAGTCAACCGCGTTTTAGAAGATCTTCTGAGCATGTAGTCTAGACTTTGGAGGCTCCTAGGAAAATCATCTGCATTTAGTAGAGTTCTCTTATAACAACAGTTATCAAGCTTGTATCTGCATGGCACCGTATGAAGCTCTGTATGGTCGTCCGTGCAAGTTACCAGCATGTTGGATCAAAAACAGAGATCGGTTAGTACTTGGTCCTGATATGATATGAGAAGCTTCAAAGAAGGTTGATGTGATTAGGAAGAAACTAAAGGAAGCCCAGAGTAGACTGAAAAGCTATGTGGACCAAAGACGTAGAAACCTAGAATTCTCAGTTGGAGACTCAGTCTTTTTAAAAGTCTCTCCGATGAGAGGAGTAGTGAGGTTTGGAAGGACGGGGAAGTTAGCACCTCGATATATTTGACCATTTCCCATTCTTGAATGAATTAGCCCACTAGCTTATCAAGTGCAATTGCTAGAAAGGTTGGCAGGAGTGCACAATGTTTTTCATGTATCTCATTTAAGGAAACATGTGCATGACCCAGAGCAAATCATAGAAACAACTGCTCAGGAAGACTTGGAGGTGGAACCGAATTTAGCAGTTATCAGACGACCTATTCGAATCGTTGCTCGAGATGAGAAACAATTAAGAAGGAAGGTAGTAAGGCTAGTTAAAGTTCAATGGAGTGGTGATGCTGAGGATTGCACTTGGGAAACAGAGGATAGAATGAAGAAGGCAAATCTCGAGTTTAGAATTGAAGAATGAACTGTATCATTATAGTGTACTCACCGCCTATGGTGTAGTCACTTATTCATACTTTTGTATATGTTCCATCATATCGAATATATTTCCTTTTGAATTATTCTCTCTTATCTTAATTTCGGGGATGAAATTCTTTTAAGGAGGGGAGTCTATAACAACCCGCAAATTTATCCCTTTGATAAATTGAATTTATGTCTAAATAAAAGGTTGATAATACAAATAATATTGTTCAAGTGATAATAACTAATAATAATCTTATTTTGAAAAAATATTTATAAGAATATTTTCCTCAGGATTTCTATCGATTAGTGGCATCATATTTAATATATGTTTAATTAAGATTTAATGATTAAATAATTATTATAATTATTCAAATAATGATTTTAAAAAGGTTATAATTCATTTTTAATAGTTATAAAGTGATAATAAATCATTTATAATAGTTTTATAAAGAGATATATTTGATTTGAAAACATAAGGAAAAATCGATATCGCTTTGTAGGTATAATAGAAAATTTTGTAAATAATTGTTAATATATATGGTTTTACAAATGAAGTGTGATCATTTTAATTCATTTAAAATGATAAGAAATTTATTTTGAAATTTTGTTTACAAATGTATGTACGTTAAAGTATAGGTGAAAATGTGACCGGGAATCGGTTCTCCGATCGACAACGGTTTATTGAACGAAAGTTTTTCGAAATCAATGCAACGTTGTTTATATGTCATGTACACATATATAACATGCAAATGCATCCACTAACATGAACATGAACATATGTATACATACATATATACTTATACATTTAAAAATACATACATAAGACAAAATTCTAAGATAGTTTAAGTAAAGCTTCCTCCTTAAGCTAAAACAAGTAAACATATGCATACATGAGTGGATGGAAGTGATGTGCACATGTGGGTGGAGTTATTGCCGTGTATGATGAAGGGGGAGGTGTGTTCGAGAAGCTTGGAAAAAGTGGAGTTTACATATCTTCCTTTACACACTTCTTTTTTCCTATAAATATCATACCCTCTTCTCTCTTTTTCCATTCATCTTCTCATATTTCTCAAGCTTTCGCTTCCTCTTTAATGGATTCTAAACTAAAAGAAGTAATGTCAAAAATTATTTCAAAAAGAAACTAAAATCATAAACTATAGTCATTTATAGTAAAATATCTCTAAACGATCCAAAAGCTCTTCATTTCCCTTTATTCTTCACAAACCCCTCTTTATTCCACCCTAGGCTGAGCCTAACCCAAGCCACACCTAGGCCGTGCTCTCCTTTGCTTCAACAAAGCTTGGTTGAGACATTTAGGAGCTAAAATCTGAAGGATAGTGAGCTTCAGAACTCGAATAGCGGAGCTATAGCGATTTTTGTGTGTGAATCATTGGAAATCTAAGGTGAGAACTCCTAATTTATTATAGTATATGTTGGATGATGATATGTTGTTGCAAATGGATGTTTAATATGCATTGATCATCAAGTTTGGTTGTTTAAATATGAATGTTGAATATATATGCAAGTCACGAACATACACGTCGATAAGCACAAAAGGAAATAACTTTCTATGAATTAATGAAATGGCGTATATGGAAGTGTTAAACCTATTATAAATGGTTAAAATGTATTTGAAATGTTCTATAAACATTCAAAAATGTTTTGGTGAAGTTTAGAAAGAAATAGAAAATTTGGTCAAAAATAAGCGCGTCGCGTAATGGTAGTTCGCGATTTCGCGCTATACAAATCAAACTCGTGTAAAAGGTGGAATATAGCTTGGAATTCTTCGAGATAAGAATTTTCCGAACTATTATGTGCATAGTTTTCCAACGAAGAAAGAAAATCGGGATTTCGATTAGTAGATTTTAAAATATGAGTAAAATAAGTTTTGGAAAAATCCTGGATTCGAAGTTCGAAATCTAAAACTGGATTTCTTTGAAAATGATGTTTTAAAATTGTTTGAAAATGTGAAATAAATCTTATAAATGTTTTAACTATTGAATAATAATGTTTAACTTAAAAAATCTTTTACAAATCTTTTGTAAATGTTTGTAAATGATTTATAAAGTGTTTTAAAGATGATTTAAAGAAGTTTTGGAATGATTAAAGATTTAGGATCGATCAAGTAACTAGACCACCTTTTGGGTGTCAGAGAGATAGTGTCTAAGCTTGAGTTTGGAAAACCAGTTTCCTACTCTCCCTGGCTATCCGGACTGGCCCGATGGAGGGAATGGTGAATTTTCTTTACTCGGATCAATATCTTCCTATATGAAAAATAAAACAATTTCGAGTTGATTCATATTAAAAGAAGTTTAAAAGTTATTAAAGGATTTTATAGGGGAGGTTTAATATTTCTGTATATACCAAAAAAGAACGTTTTATAAATGTATGTCTCCAAAAGAGATTTCGATAAAAGAACTTAATAAACTAAAGAATGATTCCCTATTCGATTGACCTCTTTTATCAATGACTGGTTCGGAGAACCCGGAGTCGGATTTAGGGAAATCCCTATCCAAAAACCACTTCGAACCAATATATGTGTTCGAAAAATAAGATATGATAGAGAGAATGAAGGATAAAGACCATGGATTTTTGGGATGAATGGACTGCTTATTGATAATTCTGGTTAGCTCCCAAATACTAAAGTAGCAGTGGTCCTTTCATTTCTGAAGATCTTTGGATTGCAAGAACTTCTTGCTACTAATCCTGGGGTTAATTCCCGATAGGATGTGGTAGGAGAGTGCATTCGGTTTCGTTCAATACTAGAACGAACTTGTATGGATGGATGTTTGACATTGCATTCTTGAGATTTATGACTATGACTTTTATAAACGTACATCTGTTTAGTGGTGGAGAAGACAACTTATCTTAGCTTAACACCTTTCTCTGGGACATACGAGCTCGGGGGTTGTATGTTTATGGAAGTCGACAAGTGATCGATAGAATGGTAGTGTGGCATTCAAAGAAAGATGATGTGCTATGTGAAAAGGTAATCGTTACCTCAAGCTTAACACCCTGAAATGACCGAAACAAGGTTGGATGCAGCAAGGCTATGTGGTTCGCAACCATTAGGGTATGATCATCCCCTTCTAGATATATTTCTTCCTGCTATGACGTTTAGGATGTAAATTATTGTGGATGTATGCTAAGAGACATCTCGGTTAGGTCAATAACGACCGGGGTGATGACATATTCAGTACTATCTAAGGAAAGGTAGGCCGGTCTTGTGTTGGTAGAGGACCATTTGTTGGGCCTTGGTACATTCCTCTAGAGATGTACTGCCGGAAGGTAGTCCCTTCACCTGGTCATTTGTATGGAATACATTCTCTAATAAGTGTCTGTCATTTTGTTTGTAGAGCCTAGTATGCTGGATTTAATAATGGTAACAATTTCGGCTAAGATTGATAAGTTTACTTGCAAATGATTTCAAAGATATGTCATTGAAAATAATATCAATTATTTTTACGTAAAATGTTTTGGTTATCATAAGGTAAAAACATGTTCCATGTTTATGTGCGGCGTGGTCTTATGAGATACCTTATTTGTTTTCAAAATGCGTATTTTGAGTTCTCACACTAGTCTCATGAATGACCCAGAGTTTATTTTATTTTCCCTTTACACTCTGGGTGCCCTATTTTCCTGGGCAGCCAAGTAGTCAGGATTCTGTTTAGATTATTTTTGGGGGAGCAAGCTGGAGGAGATTTTTGGAGCATGATGCTGGAGCACCCGATAGTGATATCTATCTATCTATCTATTTTTGTTTTCCGCTGCGTATAAGTTAGTAATGCCAGCAAGTGTGGGAGCATGTAGTTATAACTTTTCCTAGCTGGGTTTGTGCATACAAACTCTGATGTATCCTGATGATGGAAGTTGTACTATTTACCTATTTAAAGTAATGTGAGAATTTGTGTTTCTATCTTTTACTTTACTCTACCCCTGAAATGCTGCCTCCCCGGCACTTGAATTTATGGCACATGAATACCGTGGATGTATTAGTGTCGATTTCTGAGAGTCGAGGAGACAGGTCTACACAACAAAGGTACTTAGTTTTTGATGGCTAAGATTAGAGGAGAATGAGTATGAGATGAGATCCACACTTCTCTCCTTTCTGCCCACTATATAAGCATCTCTAACCTAATTTGATTTAGATTTTTTGGTGCCTCCTCCACTGTGCTTGCTGGCCGAAATCCCTATCGGTCTCTCCCCATCTCATCAAGTTCAAGTCATGTTAATTCAGTCACTATCCGATAGATGGTGGTCAATAGTTCAAAAACTAGTTATCTATTGAACCAAAAATAGTTTCAAGGGGTAGAAATCATCTTTTCAAGGTGTATTTCAAGGCAGTGGGATTAAAGTATGTTTCTGATCAAAATATAATTATTAATTCTCAATTATAATGTTTTATAATATATGTATATATTATATATATTGCTAGTTAGGTGACGATTCTGGTATGCAAGTAATGTTGTCACAAAGTTGTTTGCTTGTATATATGAGTATATATACATATATATATTATATACACACACACACATACACATACATATATTTAAAATAATTTTTTTATATCAAATATACACTAGGTTCTTTGATTAAAAAAATATAATTTTTATAATTTATTAAATTAATATATATTATTTAATTACATATATATAGTTTATAATTAATTACAACATCAAACTTTAATAAAAAAAGATATATAATTTTATGTGTAAAGAATTAAAGCTGTGATAATTTTCGGCAGTGGGAAAACATTTTATTATTATTTAATATTATTTAAATCAATTTATTACATAAATAAATTATATTAATTCAAATATATTATCGAAATTATATTTTATAAAATAATATTAACAGTAAAGAAGCTATCAGAAAAAACATTTTTTTATTTTTAAATTGATTATATAATTTCGGTCGAAAAAAATAAAAATCATTTTAAACCAAAAAAATATGGAAATTTTTTTTCAAAGCATAAAATATCATTTAGGATTTTATGAAAATTTAAATTTTAAAATAAAGTTTCAAAACTAATTTTAGTTAATATTTTATTAATTTTCGAATGGATATTTAATTAAATGTATTTAAAATTTTAAAAATAAAATAAATTATTTTCTAAGCTGTAGTGCGCAAAACCTGGACTTTTATATTTAAAAAAAATAATATATTTATATATATACATATGTACATATGTATTACTCATGATTTAAAATAATAATTTAATATTTATAAATAATTTATTTACGTTTGAATAAATCTATTATAATAATATGTATGTAATATTAATATTGTATTCATATGATTATATATATACACACACACTTACTAATAAAATTATTTTAACAAAACTTTATATATATATATATATATATATTTATAATACTTATATAAATAATAATGTATATATATATATATATTTTGACAATATATACTTGCATATTTGATGAGCTAACGTGTCCTTTGCAATGCAAATCTCAACATCTATACATGGGAATGTTATACCTTGTTGTGGCTTGCACGAGTAAATATGTTACACATGCACACACACACACACATACATGATACACGTATATGAATATATCATAACATAAATTAAATAAACCATATATTTTATAAATTTAAATAAAATAAAAGAATTTATTTGAATAAAATTTTGAAATGGTCTAAATGAGTTAGACTTCACAGGCCTAATAAAGATCCAATAAGGAATTATTTTTTGAAATTCACTTATAACTTCCACCGTGGGTCGACGTAGTTCCAACAATGGTAGAAGAGCCAAGTTTGAATTGGGCATTGGGCTAATTTTAAAAACTATTTGAAAATTAAAATATAAGATTTTAAATTAAAATAAGATATACACCTATTATAAGAGCTATGATACAATACAATTTTCAAAATGTTTGAAAATATTAAACATTAATTTTGAAAATTTAAATTTATTAATAAGGTTAATAAAATAAAATAATTAAATAAATAAGTTAATGAGTGAAAAATTATATTCATGTATTATATATGTTTGATATATGTTATAATATTTTAAAATGTTTAAGTTATCATAAGTATACATATATGTATATAATATGATTTTTGAAATTAATATAATTTAACTAAAATTGTTT
Organism: Allium fistulosum; assembly: GCA_030737815.1. Taxonomy (NCBI): domain Eukaryota; kingdom Viridiplantae; phylum Streptophyta; class Magnoliopsida; order Asparagales; family Amaryllidaceae; genus Allium; species Allium fistulosum. The sequence goes on from CM060902.1 coordinate 1,032,961,105, forward strand.
AATTAAATTAATTAATTAAAGGTTAATTAAATTAATTAATTAAAGGTTTATTAAATTAATTAATTAAAGATTAATTTAATTAATTAAATAACAAAAATACATATATATATGAGATATAAGCATTATAAATGTTGATATAAATGTTATAATAAGATAATATAAAATTAATTAAATAAGACTTGATTAATATAATATTAACATAAGACTATTATAAAAGTTAAATAATAATAAAACTTATATAATAAGAATATATAATTTAAAGGTGGAACATTAAGAAATGCTAAATAGACTCAAGGAATAAATACATACGTAAATGTATGTATACCGTGATTTCCGATGTGTCCGACATTTGAATCACGAGGGTATTTCATAAGAAATACATTGTTCCATAAGTCAATATCACTCAGTATAATATATTAAAGATTATGAATCTTGGGTATAGTGTTGTCCTCTACTATATATATTAATAAATTACTTGCATACTCCTTAGTTATTTAGCAAACTCATGCTAGGGTTATTACGTGTAGTATTATTAATATATTGTATAGATGAGGTAAGATAACTATATATATTTGTTGAGCAAACTCAAGGTACATATACTATATTTAGGTCATTGCGATATGGTAGTTATGAGTGAATAATTTCAGTTAATTTTGTTGAGCAAACTCAAGGTCGAAGTGAAATTAGGACAAGGTATCAAGGGTTAGAAGTTGCACACGATACAACCGATAAGGAGTTGTCCATCGTCCATGGAGCTATGACTTTCTGAGCAAACTCAAGGATAAAATTCCAAGACGAGCGAGTCCTATTACCCACTAGTGAAGTAAACGACTTCTATGTTTCAACTTAGGATTTCATGAAACATAAAAGACTAGTGGAAGCCTTATTAGAAAAAGAAATGACAACATTTAACCTTTCTATATTATAAGAACATATGCTATATAATATTATAATAATCTACACTAAAAAATTTGTGCATTTAACATGATTGATAAAATGCTTATCAATTCAGATATACAAATGAATTGAACTGAAGATTGACAACTAGAAATATAACATATACTTACTAATAAATGCTAATTGCATATTGATGTTTTCAATACCCATGCATGTGCTTTATTCTACAACTGTTAAAAACACTCGTAATTTGATCGCAAATGTGTTTGTTTGCTAAAGACCGTGTATTGCATTCAATGAGTTCTAAACTCAAAAGCAATACAAGACTATGAATATTTGTACCATATATTATCACGTATAAGTGTTATATGATGAACGATCACAGTTCGTAATGTACAATACTTTTATGAAATTAGTTCATTTAAAGCAAACCAAATAAACTATACCATGAGATCGAGTATTCAATTTTATTAATTACAATAAACATCATATTGTGTTAAAAGTAACACAAGACCAAAATTACAATATAGATCAAAGAACTTGATCGCTGAAATATCAGTTTGATCAGTTTACGTAAGGTACATCATATTTGATGTCCTTAAATGTTAAGGATAATCAAATGCATTTTTGTAAAGAGTTCGTTATGATATTTTAGTAAGGGATTTATTTTGATTGGTTCGACCATTTAAAAAGAAAAATGAGTGATCAAAAGTATATGCGATTTAAGGTATAGTTGGGATGAAGATAGCGAGTAGTCACTTCTGCTTCTTAAAGAAACATCAAAAATGAAAATTGTAATAATAATAATTGATACTTAACATTAGAATTAGAAATACGATTTCTATTTCGAAATGTATTTTCATACAGAAAATTGTTTTCTATGAGATTTATTTCTTTGAGTTCATGATATTTGATCAAAGAACTCTGTGCTGTAAACTAGTTATAGTATATGAAATTAATTTATATTAAGTAAATGATGGACTTCAAATTCAGTACGCTATTATAGTAATGGTGGAAATAGTAGAAGCATGCCATGTAGTACTTATTGACTGCATTAAGTTACGAAAATTGTTTTCATAAAACATACCGAACATTATTTATGAAATAATGATTATTTTTCGGTATCGATTGAAAAATAGACATAGTTATATTTTAATATGAATATTATGAATATTTGGTATGAAGTAAAACCATAATCTGGTATTTGTTTTCATAACAAAAGTGATGCATTGAAAATACTAAAGTATCTAAAATTATTTACAATTATTTTGGAACCACAAACTAAGCCATAGTTTTGAGACATAATTTTTATTGTATGATTATGAATCATATGATATATATCTCAAGGGCTATGCACCCATTTAGTGAGTGTCATAAGAGTTGATGAAATCTTCTAATTGATATATATAGATGTATGCAATTGAAAGTCTATTAATACTAAAATGGTTCCACGTACTTTGTCTTATTCACCGATGTGTTATCATAGAAATGGACATGTATATTTGATACATATGTATAAGCCTATGATAAGCTCATAGAATATAAAATTGAAGTAAATAATATAACATGTGATAGAAATTATTTGATTTAATCGAACGGGTAAGTATATTGGAAAGAGTTCCGTACGTAACTAATATAAATAAAGATTCGATCTTAAAGGTCACTCCTCCTTATATTACATAATTATGTATTAATAAGGAGTAATAGAACATTGTTGGATAAAACACGATTAATGATGAGTTAACCTCTTTCAATAAGATTTGTGCTTAAGTTTAGTATACAAGGTCAAAATTAATGTCATTCAAAGGATAGTTTAC